>BNCR01000009.1:18762130-28762130 GCA_014656515.1 Oryzias celebensis | reverse complement strand
GCTTGGTATTCTGGAGAATGATGAGACAGAAGCAGAGGAAACTGCTTTCTGGCAGATGTTCACCATCTTAGTCTGCCAGCTCAACCACTGCTGCATTATGGGAAATGTGGTGTGGTTAGTCTGCACACCCACACACAACTGTAAAGGACCGCAGCTGTCCAACTCCAGTTTATGTTGATCTGTGACCCAATTAGCAGGAAAAGGTGAAAACCTGACAGACAGTTTAACTTCTACGTGGTTTTGAGTTGCATTAATTAGCTTCCCATTGAGTTTTGATGCTGTTTCCTTTTACATGAGCATTTCCAGCAGGATTTGGAACCCTTTAAACATTCAAGAGCATCAACAGGGCAGTGGAAATCCATAAATATCAAATGGAGCTTCACAACAGGGAGGCACAGCTGATGTGTGGACTGTCAGTCAGTGCCAGACAGAAACTTTAAGAACAACTGCGTTGTTTGCTCTCATCTGCAGGATGGGCGTGCTTGATTTACATTTCTATGCCATCTATTCTCACCAAACAGCAGTGAGCTTGTCAGAAGACCACACCCCTACCACTTGAAGTGACCTAGACAAAATCTGTCAAATGTTTTGAATGTTGGGCGTGGGAGCCAGCAGGCTCCACCTACCTTTATTAAGGCATCTGATTGGAAAATAAAGACAAAATATGAAAAAAAGAGGATTATCAAGAATATGTTAAAAACATATATATATCAGAACAAGAAGTGTTATTCTGACCAAAAAAAAGCTCTTTTTTTCTCCTTAGATGTCTATGGAATTTTAACTTCCTGGTACCAGCTAGTACTTCCTGTTTGGAGTGCCGGGGGGGGGGGGGGGGTGGGGGGGGATTGTTTTTTCAAGCACAGTCATGGGACATAAAGCAGATCAAACTGGTGTAGCTGGTCCCACCAAGAGGGACAGGAAGTCAAAAAAAGCAAACTGAATTTTAAAAAATATATTTATACATACATGCATGCATGTTCACTAAGACTTATAGCATCAACCAGTTGTTTGACATTTTAACAGTAATATTCTTTTTTTTAAATTAACAACAAACACCAAACTTGTGTTCTTTTAACAGATGAACATCTCCTTTTTTGCTTTTTCTCTGCTTGGTTCAAGTATATAAAAACCTCTTAAATTATAATGTTCTTCTCTCCTTTTTAAAAAACGTCACATTTCTTTTAAAGACTAACTCCAATTAAATGTGTTTTTAACAAGATGTTCTAGCTTTTTCTCATAATGGAGGACATTTATAAACTTCATCAAAACTTTAAACTACTGTTTTAACAGAATAGAATAGAATAGAATAGAATAGAATAGAATAGAATAGAATAGAATAGAATAGAATAGAATTCAACTTTATTGTCATTGCACCTGCAGTACAGGACAACGAAATGTGGTTTGCATCCATCCAGAAGTACTTTCTTAACAGTACAGTATAAATTAAATATGTTACAATGTCCTTAAAGAAAATATATATATATATATATATATATATATATATATATATATATATATATATATAATATTTACAGGCTATGGTCGGATATTTGTATTAGAATTATAATAGTTGAATGTGAAATGGTTATCTATACAATATTTACAGTAGTGCAGTTGTAATCAAAATATGTACAGAGGTGCGTTATCCTTATAGTAGTGCAAAGAGGATTGACAGGTATTAAATTAGTTACAGGTATGAAATGCATCTGATGGTTTGGATTCATGAGACAGATTCAGGAGACTGAGTTCAGGAGTCTGACAGATGTTGGGAAGAAGCTGTTCAGGAACCTGGTGGTTCCTTTAAGTTTGAATCTTAAAAAGTAAGATTCAAACTGCGTATCTGCGTATTTCTTCATTCAAATTACCTATAGATCAGGTGCAGATAAAAAAGTTCAGGCTTGTGATGCAGCAACTGCCATGGGCGGAACAAAGTCTTTTCTCCGCTCCAATTCTGATGCATCCACTTGCACACAAATAAATCCATGGATGTCTTCATTTTCCTCGTCTGGGCTGCAGTCTGTACGGCTCTGATATTGCTTGTCGTTTTTCTTTTTGCTACATTATTGCTAGCTTGGGTTTGTGAGGTGCTATAGCATAGCGGGAAAGAGTGTAAACAAAATAATGCTGGGAAATTAGTGGGACTAACTTCCGCACCAACAACCCTGAAGTGTATTTCTAATGAGCACCTGCTGCTCTGCAGAAAATGTCTTAAAGGACACATACTTTTTCATTTTGGCTAAAAACTGTATATAATTATAATTAAAAGATCTCTGGGAACAATTTTAACATGAAAAAAAACATAATTGAAGTGAGACTGTCCAACATTTTTTCCATATCCACAAATGTATTTAAGTATTAAACTATTGCGTTTGTAGATTAACAAAAAACACATTTACTTTTTGCTCTAATTGCTCAGTTTAATTATTGAAATAATATTTGCTTTGGACATATTCCACCAAGTTACACTTCAGTACAGGTAGTATGGTAGTATTAATGTGGACTATAGAACAGAAGTGACACTAAATAAAGTATATAATACAAAATGCACATATTTTTTCTTTGTGTTCAAAACAATTGTAAAATAAATGGTTGAAAATAAAAATACTGACAAGGCAGCTGCAATTCACACACACACACACACACACACACACACACACCCATCTCTGAGGACTTAAATAGTCTATTTGTCTCTCCGTCCCCTTCACAGCATGAGCCTAATTGTTGCTTCTATTTTGTGAGTAAACAATATAATAAGTCATAATGAATATGCACTTTTCTGAATGTGTTTCACTCTTTGCAGACATCAGGTATTATACAATTATAGCAGTCAAGAATAAATATCAGCAAATACCTTTAACAGCTGGAGTCTGATTTTTAATTAAATTCCTGCTTCATGTTTGCAAGAGAAATGATGTTTTTGTTTGAAACAATTCTTCACAAATTAACCTTTTTTAAATGTATTTCTATGCCAAAAATAGATGCAAATTAATCAAATTTAAGATTGAAGACAAAATCATGGTTCAGGTGTCAGATTGGTTTGAAATATTTGAATGCGCACATTTTGGATTTATTTTTTTTAAGGCAATCAATAGTGACATCAGTGACTCAACTTTGAATCAAAAGTATTTTTTAACAGTATGTCAATGTGTTAATTTGTCACGTATATTCTTTGTGGAATCGTCATCATTTAAACTGGAGTTTAAATTCTTTTATTTTACATTTTCCTGTTTAAAATTCAAAGTTAAATATGTTAATGTTAAATACTAAACTTTGACTTGGGTCATTCAGAAAAAGATGTTGTGCTTCCTCGTTAATCAACTCAAACTGCTTTTTTTCCCACTAATTTACCTAAATGTTGATATTATTTATTTAACTTGGACTTTTTGGAAAAAACATAAAAAGAACAGATTTTTAGAGTGCTGCAGTCACAAAAAGCCATTTTTATGTGTGAAATAGAACTCATCTTTGCAAAACTATTTGAAAATGAACATATTATAAGCTAAACACTCATTTGATTTCACTGTTAAATGTCTAGCATTTCTGTAAGTTTAGAGGCAACATTTGAAGCACTTATTGACCAGATTTCCTGAATGGATTTCCTGACAAAAACACTGTGACCACATGTCTATGGTTTTGGCATTTATTTATTTATTTTTTTCTTTGCAGCAGAATGGGGGATATGTGCTTTTCAAGCAGTTGATCAGTATCAGCAGCAAATTTGGGATGATAAGTGATAAATGACATAACTTTGCTTTGAAATACTGAAGGCTGTTATCGGCTCCCTCTGCATCAGGGGGCTCTTCCTCCCAGACGGTCCCGGCTGAGCCTGTGGGTGCAGGGGATTTGGATAGAAGATCCCATATCTGACCTCAGAGTCTATTAACATTCTGCTCGTCACACGGAGGTTCTGCTCATAGAAGAAGGGGTTTTTCTTAGGCTTTACCCTGATTCTCCCTCTCTTTTTAGGGATTTGGCTGCTCTCTCCTCTCCCTGCTTCCACACATTAAGTCAAAGCTAGTCAAACATTGCGACTATATACAGTAAGGGCACTTACATCCTCCAAATGCATTTCTTTCACATCTTACTCCTTTAATCTTAGTCTCATTCCTGCTGCAATATAAAAAAAATGTCTTTGGAACATTAAAGGAGCTGTGGCACAGGGAGCTTAAAACCATCTTCACCTGGAAAAGGAAGCATCAGTTGCCACCAGCACCGCCAAAAGACTTCAAGGAGCTATACTTGAATGAGATGACAGCATAAAGGAGGGATGACTCCTTTCCTCTATTACGTCACTGCATTTGAGAGGGAATGAAAACTGAACTGAAATGCAGACGGCTGCAGCTGAAACTCCCAGTTGTTGAAGGGTGTAGTCTTCCTCTGCTGTCAGTCAGTGAGGAGATGAGGGTTTTCTGAACTCTCACCACAGAAATGATTGATCATTTACAAGCTCAGTCAAACAAAAATGAGAGTTTCTGGACTTCTGAACATTGACCATATTCCAAAAAGGGGAACTATTTTTCTAGGTGTTGATAAAAAACTGGATAAAATTGACCTCAACATATATGAATAATCGTTCAAATATTCTATTCTTGAGCCTTTCTGAGTAAACCATATTCATATATATATATATATATATATATATATATCACCTTTGGCACATTAAAGAACACATTTTTTATTAAATATGAGTTATTTTATGAGCTCTTCCCATCCAAAAGTAAGACGACTCAATCTCTAAGGCTCCACCTTTCGCTCCTTGTGGGTGCTGCACATTTCATGATGTCATCCTAAAGCCGAACAAATAACATCCAAACTTTTGCAAAGATGAATGTGCATATAAAATGAAAAAGTTTTGCTAGCTCTGCAGAGAAAGTGGGTGTGTGTGTAGTAACCTGAGGGCGGAGCTGGCAGCACACACTCCTCCTGGAAGGGGCTGTTCTCACTTTGTGACATCACAATGTGAGGACCCACTGGTTTTTGTGGCTTGGGAGGGGCTGTTGCTCAAAGAGCAGGATTTTAGAGGAATGCTCAGACGTGTGAATGGATCAAAATACCACTTTGTGTTTTTGGTGAGGAATTAAAGTTGTGATACAGTTAAATGCTCAAAAAAGTTGCACAATACAGACCCTTTAAGATAGCTTCCAGTTTTACGCATATTTTTTGCAGGGACTTCTGAAACTTTTTTTTAATTACATGTTTTTGCAGAATTCTCATGTTTCCTCTAGAATTACTGTAAAATGTAATAAAGGGAAATTTTTACAACCTTCTGACTAAATTCACCTGCATGCCTGTGACACACATACTGAGTTCAAAAAGACAGATTGAGCTCACGCTCAGAGTTAAGACTTTAGGTCTGTTCTTCAGCCATTTCTCATCATCACAAAGGCAAGCAGTTTCTTTGAACAGATGCATCAGAATTTCCATGGCGATGTCCAGATATCTGCTGACAGTTCTGCATGGCTTTCAGAATATTACTTCCCCCAGAGAAGAATGTCCAAAAAAACAATTTATTACCTTTTCTTAACTTTCTGTAAACAACATCATGACTAAAAATACATTTCAAGTTATTTTTTATTATTTTTTAACTGCAAAAAACTGAACACAGAAGAGCCAAATGCAGGGAAGCAATGCAAATAAAACTCAGCCAGAGACCAACATATCAGCCAATAAATAAAATACTGTTGAATTTAAACTGAGCAAAATAGGGCTGAAGTCTTAAGTCTGGGATACATGTGACTAAATGGACATATTATTTTATGACATTTTTGTCATGTTTGATGTTTGCTATGTTTGCTGGTGACTCCACATCACAATGGGCAGAAGGAAGCACAACTGAGGAGGGTGAAACGTCACACGTTGCTGCAGGTGCTTCTTGTTTGTTCAGCTGCAGACTCTTTGCAGCTCTAAAGGCCTTACCTGCAGGACTTTGGAAGTTTCGGCAGCGTAGACGTGCTCACAAACTGTTGCTGATTTATTGATTGACTGGGGCATCAGCGATGATACGATTAAGTGGGTCCTGCTGTGGGTTTCTGCTGAGATTGGCAACATTTTAAACACAGGTTATCCTTCGATGCTGACACCTGCTTCTCTGAAGATGGCTCCATCATCGAGGGAGAGCGGCACATCGAAGCGTGAAAACATCCCTCTGATGGCAGTGGTGGGAGGCTCCTGTGAAGGATGCAGAAGTGGCTTCCAGCAGCTCTCAAAGCATTGAAGCATTTGGAGATCATCTCCCTTCCATTTCCTGTTTGTTTTCCTTCCAAGTTGGTGCTTAATTCACGCAATTTTAAGCTGAAAAGGGAAATCAATCAAAAAGTCAAAGTGCATCAACAATGAGAGCATGCAGCACAAACCCCAGTACTTTATAAGCAGATAACACTGTGTGTTAGTTTTAGGACTGCAGCAGAAAAAAACTGACAAGTGAAGATCAGAAAATACTTTGTGCTTCGTCACATAAAAAGCGAGCGTCTCAAGGACATCATTCAACACAGGTTTAGTAGAAACTACTATAATTGGCAGCAGCTCCAACGAGACGAGTTATTTTCTCTCATTTTACTCTCCTCCATTTCAGTTTCATTGATGCTCTCAATAAAGTTCAGGAGACTTTTGCATGGAAAATTTGCTTTTCAAATAGCATGTGGACATCTTTGCAATAAGACTTACAACTTCACTTAAATAAAAAGTTTCCCTCCAGCCCTTAAAAATAGATCATATAAATATTACAAGTTCTGCATAATCCTAGAAAAAATAACTGAGCCTCTGATGATCACTAAACCGTTCTATAATGAACATCCTCTGAAAATTTCTATTGATACATGACGATCAAATGTTTCCTGAAAACAGAACTGAATCAACAGATGGATGTTCATGAACCTCTTAGGCAGGATTCACTTCGACTTCCCGGCCTGATGAAAAACATGGAGATGTTTTTAGCACAGAGACAGATCTCTGTTGGGCCTAAACTCCTTATTAAGGTGCACGCACATCGGCCACGTGGTGCATTCAAGGACGTGCGATGTGTGGGTTCATGAGGATGGGATTCTTCTTCTTTTGTGTTTATACTGTTTACCAGCACTCGTCCGTCACCTACAGTAGGTAGAGGCTCAGAGTGAAAAAGTCAAAGTGTAAATCCCACAAGTCTTGCTCCAGGCTTTTTGTTATCACAACTCTGTTCCTTCAAATGTGCATCTTGGCGTCATATTAACTCGTCCGTGCACAAAGCGCAAACATTCATTTCTCTTTGTGATCATGTATAAAAACCATTGGTACTTCTGTGTCTTGAAGCAGACGCTACACCCACGACAATCCCAAATCCGAATCCCTGATTGGTCACAGTCCCACGCTGCTGCGATTCTGAGTTCAACCGGTTGAAGATTCAGCGCACACTCGATGCAGTGGCCAAGAATTCTGGTGTGTGCACGTTTGCATTGACTTTTCATTGAAAGTGGTCACTGGCATGCGAGTCAGTGCAGTGGGGTGTACACCTTCACAGAGGCAACCCATTTCACTCTCAAGGGCAGCTACTTTTGCTTACTGAAGCCCCCAGAGAACCGATAGCATAATCTAAAACATGCTGTAACAACAGACAGCTAAAGCCTTGGTCATAATGGTCCTTATGGGTGGACACAGACTGTCTGCAGGCGAAAACCTGTCAAACCTGTACGCAGCGGGGCTTCCAGGTGGCCCGCATTTAGTGTCAAGGTCATAGACCACTTGGTGAGCCTCTAAAAAGCAAATGTTCCTGCATTTACCACATGCAAGACAAATGTCAATTCCATGATGTCCATTCAGCTAGCTTGGTGTTCCTCAAGGGAACTGCAAGATACACCTGTGCTCTCCTCAAGATGCAGCCACTCCTCTCTATGACCTTCCATACACGCGGACAACCCCAAAACCCGTAGCACCACGAGTCAACTCCCCTAAGAAGGCATGTGATTAAGATTTTAGAGGATATTCTAAGCACAAAAAAACAGAAAAAATGTCAAAAGCTTAGTTTTGGTTTGGGTCACAACACACTCAGCAAATAAAAAAAAGAAAGAAAGCTGCAAAAAATTCCTCACTGACACACAGTTCTGCTTTAGCACACGATTTGGATGCTGGCTTGCAAATAAAAGCATGGAATCAAAGCTGGAGCAGGACTCACCTGCTGTCATTCCACTTTTCTTCCAGCCAGAGACAAAAAACTCCCACAGCACCAGTCACTTGGACAGGCTAAGAGCTTCTGCACAGCTCGGCCAAACATTGGATCCTGCTCAGAGCATCAGTGTGCCGACGGCCCCGAGGCAAAGCATTTCTCAGCGGCCGCCTGCCTTCATCAACTACTGCAACAGGAAAGCCGCACAAACATTGCTGTTCGCCTGAACTAAACAGCTGCTGCTCTCACTGTGGCGTCTAACTGTCAGATGATAAACACTTGAAGGATGCAGAGTTTGAGTCGATAAAGACTTGGCTGTGTTTGTCTCACAGACTTCTCCCTTTCTAACCAGGCCTGAACTGAAAAAAAATAAAATGTTTTTAAGCTGAAAATGGAAATATAACTGATAGACAAATAAAAACTATAAGATCATAAATATAAATCTCTACTTGCAACTGATCAGTACAGCTTCACTCTAAACCAAAAACTAAATTGTCTTCCTTCTCTTCTCTACCAATCACAATCCTGTTTGCCTTTAACCCTGCAGCCAAAGATCATTTTCTTCTGGGCTTTTATTGATCAGACATTGATGGAAGCCAAAACATTCAATATAAAAGTGAAACTTAAACATTTTTTGAAAACAAAATGACAGATTTTTTTTTTAATTCTGCAGCTAAAAAAAAAGAAAAAAACATTATATTGTTTAACATTAAATTTAAAAAAAACAGATAAAACATGAAGCATTTTACAAAAAAGAAAATAAAAATAGGAAAAAAAAATGTAAATTCGCATAACTAAACCATTTAAGATAAAACAGTAAAAGTAAAAAACAAAAATGAACAAAGTTAATAGCCAAAACATTACAATTCTAACACTAAAAAGGAAAATGAAAAAATCTGCCAAATTTGACCTGGTGAGTCCTCCAGTGTTAAATTAAGGACATTTCCAGACGGTATCTTCTGCCCTTGTCCCCCCCATTCTCCACTTTGCTTCGGCTCAGAACTGAGTGCGATTCCACTTGTCTGCATGTTTTTACAAAAGTCCTGCTAAATGAAAAATGAAATTGTTGTGAGTTAAAGTAATTCTGCAATGAGTAAAGTTTTAAGACACCAGACACTATTAAAATAAAAAAGAGTCCGATGGATGGAAACTGGCAACAATGACCGAATCTTTCCAATCATCTGAATTCCTTGAAGAAAAGGGATTTTATATAAACCTCAAGCATCACTGTAAACATAAAGGAGATTTTTCCTCTTGGGAGTATTTTAAACAGGTCCTCTTGTTGATGTTGTCAGAGAGTTTTCCAAACGCTATCCTGGTGACTGTCGCCTGGCTGGGCCTGCAAACACTGAGACAAGCACCTAAAGACGTCTGGTAATTGTGAGATGCGTGTGGATTCAGGGAAAACCGGCAGGTTATTTACAGTCTTGCTGCTAATTTTAGATTTTCTGTCAGTGTGATCAGCATGAATCAGAGCTCTGATTCATGACAGGAAAGTCTGTATTATTTCATGAGCAGTGGATGCGAGAGCAGCAACAAAAGGCAGAGCGGCTGAGAGACATGCAGGACGAGTTTCACTGCATGGTGGACGTCTCTCTTCTGAGAGCGCTGCCTTTTAAATCTTTCCTTTCTACACCTCTTCTACAATCTGAAACCAAATCCACTGAGTATGCCAATCTCAAAGATATATACTCTAAAAGACATTTTTTTTAGGATTTTTAGGAATATTGCTAAAATATTTATACTACTCACACAAAAGTAAAATACTCCAGAGAAAATTGATACCCAGAGGCAACTCTTTAGCATAATTTTACAATTGTATCTGTTTTACACCCAAGATTCTACAATATTGACAAAAATAGGAACTCAGTGTTGAAAGATGAAACATTTTGGAGTAAAATCACTGTTTGAATTCAGCAGGAGCAACAAGAAGAAATCATAAGGAGATCTAGAGGAGCTAAGTCTTGGACTTGAAGACATGTAACGCTAGAATGACACGGCTGACATGTTTTACTTTAGGACACGTAAAAATGAAACCCTTTGTGCTGCGATCCAGTTTGCTGTCAATTGTTCATTTTGGTACATCATCAATACAGAATTGACTTTCATGTATTTCTTAATGCAACAGTGGTTGCAAACCAATAGCCCTTCTGGCAGAAACACATTTGTCTGAGGGGAACCTTTCATTTTAATCAGGATTATGCTATTTTCAACCAAACTTAAAAAATGTACCAGCTCGGACGAGGAAAACAAAGACGGACATGGACCTATTTGTCTGCGAATGGATGCATCAGAATGGAGCACAGCAGGAAGCTTGTGGCCCGCCCCGGGTATTTTTCTACGTCCCAAATACAATCTTTTTCACGCTGCATTTTTTGGTTTACTCCTGATTCACAATAATTTGAATGAAGACATATTCAGAAATACAATTTGAAGCTTAATTTGATGATTTCCTCCATCATCTGAAAAATGCCACAAAAACATAATAAAAGCACCATCTTCATTGTAGTGGGTCTCCAAGAAGACATAGCAACCCCACAGGATGAAATAATGCAACATGGCTCCTAAAAAATCTTTTTATCGAATGACTTTTTATAAACCAAATAAATAACAATCGTTTTGAAGCATATTTTCCTAACTTTCAGTGTACTAAACATAGATGTAAACATACGTACCAGTTGTTAATTGTCAAACTTGCAACCTGAGTTTTCATTTTAAAATAAATGGTTTGTGAGCAGAAGTTCATCGTTGTTAAAGGGCCAGCTTGTTGCCATGGATAAATCCCTTAGTTCATTCCTGTCATTATCTCACATCTATTGTTGATGTTGTCCATCAGTGACTCGTTGTACCCTCAGAGCTCCAGGTAAACAGACCGCCATGATCCCATGAAATGACATTTTTACTCAGAATCAGACACCCTGAGCCCGCCCACTATTCACCCCAAAAGATAAACAGATTTTCACCAATCACACTGTAAGATACAAACACATCTGAGCTGAACAAATGTGTCTGCATTAGAATACGACAGAAATGAGCTGCACTCTGACGGTTCTGTGGATTCATGGCGGATCAACGTACAGCTGTCGAGCTGTTGGGGAAAAATGACTTTTTTGTGCTTTTTTTTTATTTCCTGCTGGCTGCTGGAGTGTGTCACAGCTGATCCACTGCGTCTCATCCATTTATTCCACTGTGCCACTTGTTACTTAGATGCAGACGTGAACAAGCAGTTCTTGAATCATGGAAAAACTGACTAATGAAATTACTTTATTTCATGGTCCTGTGTAGAGGGGTCTTCATTGGACAGAAGCAGAATTTGGACAAGAGTTTGTTTTTTAGGATGTACTCATCAAGCATTCTGTCCAGCTGCCATTCCTATTTTAGATTGTCAAAGCAATTTCTTGTTGATCATCAGGTATGATGCCCCAAAATGTTTATGATTAAATACACTAATATGACCTTGTACAGTCAACCCATAAACATCTCGTAAAAATATAAAACGATCATAAAATTGTGAAAAACCTGCACGCAAAGCTTAAATTGGACGTAATGTTAATAAATCCATTTCACTTTGATTTAAAAGCCTGCTTATTAATGTTATCACAGCATCTTAAAATATTCTCTTCATTATTATGTTGAATATTGTGAATTTCTTTTTTTTTAAACTCGTATTTCCAAACATATCCACAGTACCACAGCTTTTGTTTCACATGGCTGTTTTTCAGAATTACTTATTTATTTCATAATAAGCTTTTTCATCAGAGTGAGTCTGTCTGTCAGTCAAGCCAGACAAAGCGGAGATACTTTTGTACATGGCTACTCTCTTACTTAGATATAAGCAGCAGCACACATAGGCTACAAGGCCATTGAAAAGAATTTGCAGGGCACTGGATCTCTTCAGAAGAAGATTCTTGACCCACAAAGAGTGGATCAGGTGTCATACAACATCAGCAGATGAGTGTTTACAACAGGAAACAGTGTAGTTCTAGAGGTCCAAAGTATAGATGGAACACTGTAACACACTGTGATTACCAGTAAGGTGTGAGTGCTGACCCCTTACTGACAGTGTGTGAAAGCTGCATGCATGGGGTGTGCACGTGATGCTTAAGAGCCAGGAAAATGACTGTAGGATTTCCAGACAAACTACCATTGTTTAATTTCCCAAATGCTGCTTCAAATTCTGATCAATATTTATATTTATTTCTACTTCTGCATGCAGGGAGCGTGCATTTATCACATGAACAGCACCAAAAGGCTTCATGCACAGTAGAGGATTTGGAGGGTTGAAAAAATGAAAAATCTGTAGGGCATGCCTGCGTCTCACCTACTTTACCCATTACTTACCCTCCTTGTTATATAAGTCTTCACTACAATCAGGCGCCTGTAGATGGACTTACAGAGTGGTCTAAAACCTTGATATTGACTATGTACCCCATGGTTTGCCCATTTATTGCCTGTATCCACCCGCGAGAGCAGCTGCACTGAGGCTTTACGATGGTGTTCCTTATCTTGTTCCCTTATTGCAGATTCATGTCAAATCAAAGCATAATTTCCATCAGAAAGTTTGAATGTGTCCCTCCTGCACTTCTGCCACTTAAGAGTTGAAGAGAAAGGATCGCTTTGGACAAACAGGATTTCTCTAACAGCTACTGTTTACCAGGCGAACTCAATCATAAAACCAATTAATCAAACATTTAGGCATCTGCATTCACAACAAATTACATTTTCTAATGAAGGGCGAGCCTTTCAGCACAAAGCAGCTGCATGACCTGCCAAACAAAGGAGCGCATAGTTCTTATGCTTATTTTATAGCTCTCCTTGTCTGCACTTCCATGTGAAACTTTGTGGAAATAGAAAATAACCAAAAGTGCATTCAATTTCATATTCAAGAGTTTATAAAAACAATTGATTATGAAAATTAAATAATTTCTGATGCAAAAATTAGCATTCTAAATAAATATACTCTTATTTTATATGAAAACACACACAACCTTTAAAATTGTTTTCCCTCATTTCACAGCAGCAGTTGTGATTTATCGCTCCTCTGATAATTTAACTTCATTATGATCGTACTGACTTAATTAGTTTTGCTCCTTAACATGAGCCAACAGTTGGAGTGTGAAATAGGCATGAACTCATCTTAATTCCCTCCTCATTTAATCACATTCTTTTAATTTCCATGTGTCCACGTCTCCCAACCCAAACATACAAACAGGATCTTTTTAGAAAGCAGATGTACGGCAGAGTGGCAATGAAGGAGATTCAAGGCCTGGAGTGACTTGGCTTTGTTTGCAGAACATTTGCTAACTGTGGGAAGAAAAGGATTTTTGTAACCTTTTCCAGATGGTGCTGTCTGCTTTGATCAATGGATTCTCTGAGAACTAAATTCAGAAAAAGGAAGTTTCTTGCCGCTATTTTTGTCATAGTAATTAGATCAAACTTTCCAAACACTTAAAAATGTGTAAACTCCCACTATAAAAGTCTATGTTGAATAATGTATTTGTATGTGACATTGTCCCTTTGAGGAGCAGAAAGGTTGAGGGGGCTCTTCCGGGATCCAAGAACTTCCTTTTACCAGCGGTCATGACAGCAAAATACTTGTTATTGTGATTGGACGTTTGCCTTCTTTGGAGGGCAGTGATTGTTTGTGATTGGAACTTGAGTTTGTGAAATATAAATATTGATGACTTGAAGTTTTTGCCACTCATACCGTATCATATCTCTAAAAGTTGATTAAAACTGCAAAATTTGACAAATGCAATTTTAAGGGCCATTGATTAGCTTCCATCCATCCATTGATTTTCTGCCTATTCACTTTCAGGGTCATGGGGTTGCTGGAGCCTATTCAAGCCACTGTGGGGTGAAGCCAGGGTACACCCAGAACTGTTTACCAATTCATCTAGGAATTAACAAATTTACAATTGGTTAACAATTTACAATTGAGTTTTAAAAATGTAACCACAAAATATTCCAATTTTAAATGGAAAAACTGCGGTCTCTGTTTGTGTTGTCAATTGCTTACAGATCCTCTAAAATGCCTTTACTGCCATCGTTGCTTCATCATTTCTCCAATATTGCTTAAGGAAAACATGACAGAACCCTAATCCTTTTGGGAATGCTTGTTATGCATATTTTACTGCAACCCCAGCTTCTTTTATTACAAACATTTTTCATTATACAGGTATTACACAAAAATACATGAACCAGAAACGGTCCTTAAAACTCAATTCTGTGTCATTCCTACGTCATCGTAAATTGCTGATAAGATTGGGAAACTCCCCGATGATTTCAGAGACTACTACTGCAGATTTTTCTGTTCGTTACAGTTTTTTTTTCACTTTTAAATATAATGCTGTTTGGGAATGTCATATGAACAAAGCAGATCAATAAAAACTAGAGGTGTAAGAATTTATCCACTTAAGTGATGAATCAATTTATTTTGCTTTAATTCAACCAAATTGATCTGTTTGAGGCTAGTTGTTAATCAAATTTGACCTATACCATTAGAAAACTGTTTAAAAATGAAGTAAATTGATTATATTGACATTGGAAAATAGCATTTGGATTGAGATTTATTTTAGTAGAATGTAAAAGTCCCCGGAGAAAACCCACACATGCATTATCGGAATAAACACACCAACAAACATCATCACTGAACTTTTTTCTCATCAACCTTCAAAGGAGGACACCTAACACCTAACACGGTTCACTGAACCGTAAAAGCCAGACTGCAGGAATACCTTGTAAAACTCCTCTGGCCTCTTTTTTTCTCCTCTTTCCTCGCACAGCCTCATTCATTTCAGCCTATTTATGTTTCTGCTGCTTCTGAGGGCGATTGAAACTGGCAGAAAAGCTGATTGTAGACAAGCCCAATGATATTACCGTGCAGAAGAGGCACATTCTGGCGTCCGAAGTCTGACAGGGCCTCTACAACGATCACCCCCAGAAGAAAATGGTTCCTAATTAAACTTGCTGATGTGTTAAAATTGGGAGCTGACACCGCCCTTTTTAGGCGGAGCAACAAGGACCAGCGGAGGAAAACACCCTTTTTTTCACCTCATTCTGTTCTCTTCTTCGGTGGATTTCCTCAGAGGCTTCTGAGCCATTGACTTTTGGCTTCTGATGGTAAATAGTAAAACGGACGGAGAAGATTTGGAGAAAACAGAAGCAAAGGTGCCATCAACAAAATGTGTAATAATGTGTATCAATGACACAGTTAAACCCCTGACAACTGTGAGGAATTTGTCTTTTGACTTAAAGCCTTTTCAGCCCTCATATGAAAGAGCAATCACCTTTTAGGATCCGCAGAGCATTTTTTTTCTGTCTAAAGACCCAATATTTACCTGACACCTTCATCATGTCAATACTTTTATTTCGAAGACATTTTTTTCTCCCTGCTTTCATAAATCACATGTCATTTAACAACACTCATTAAACAACGATCAAGCAGAAGCTGCTTTGTGCAGACAGACCTCTGAAACCGTTTCTCCATTTGTGCAGCTGAATGCAGAACAGCAGCATCAAATATACACTGTTATGGTGATTTATTTAGGCCATTGAAGAACTGACTTCAATAAAAGCCTGGCAGCTTTGAAAATCTCTGAGAAATTAAAAAAATTATATCTCTAAAAGACAAAACTTTCATTTCAACATCCCTTTAATTTTCCTTTGAAAAACAACATTAAATGAGAGAAATCTATAAAGAAAGCCAGTCTGCTGGAGCCACTTTGTAAAGAGGTTGTCAAAGCTTTAGTCACATGCATCCATATAGAAAGGGTTGATCTGTTCGGAATTCTGTTCAGAAGCGGATTTTCTGTTCAGAAGCTGCATTTCTGTTTGGAAGCTGCATTTCTTCACTTGTTGGCTTAAATGGTTAAAGAGTTACTTTAGTTGAAAGAATTTAAACACTGAAGCTACAGCTCACATGTTAAAGGGTTAAAACAAAATGTCAAAGGAAGGAAATACATCAAAGTAAAAGACAGACATTAATGACCAGATAAATCAATCAATAAACCTTAATGGGTGAGGAAAATCACTAAAAGTTCATATAAAAAGACAAATAAATAAGAAAAATAAAAAGAAATAATTAAAAAAGTATGAATAGGTTAAAAATGTAAATATCCAATAAATATATTCTTAAATTTTAGTTAAAAGTCAGAATAAAACTAAGACTAAGATCTGTTTGCTTCTGTGTGAATCTCTGAGGATTGCAGTTTGGTTTGCTCTTCTTCTTTCTTACTGATTTTGCCACACAACTTTTAGATATGCATTTCCATCTTTTCTTTTTTATTTTATTTTCCCTTTTTTCCGTCATTTCCACCTTTCAAACTTTTCTAATTTTGTTTTCCCCAAAAGTGAAACCATAAATGTATAATCTGATGTATTCCTCAACATGTTATTTATTTCCCTATTAATTTTCCATTTTACAAGTTCTTTCTTCAGTATTTGTTCATTGTGCTTCCTGAAATTCAATAACAAACATTCTGTATCCTCAGACTTTTTTGTCATGTTTTAGTTTGAGTTCCCTCATCAGTCACACCAGGTTCAAGTTGCTAATCATCCACAGCTGTCTTCATTCAAGACATTAATGATCCTCAGTGTTCTTAAGCGTCTGCTTTTTCCTTCATTCTGGTCAGATCTTCTGCATTGTTACATGTTTTGGTTTTCTCTGTGATTCATAGTTTTCCAGACTTTGAGTAAAAATGATTAAAGTTTAAATTTCTTGTAGTCAATCGTAGTTTCCTGCATTTTAGACCTGATACTTCCAGTTCATGACAAAGCATACTTTGTTTTGTTTTTGATCAAGTTTTAACAAGAATCTGTATGAAATGTTTTTTTTTTTTTTTACTTGCACATATTTTATCTCACTTTGAGGAAAAAAAAAAAAAAAACCTCACCTTATTTGGGGTTCCAGTCCACTAACTTCCATTTCTTAATGTCTATGTGCCTCCCTGCAGACTAAGTTTAAGGGTGTACTCAGAGTGGACACATGGTTGGCTTAAAGTGAACTATAGTTTGTTTCCCTGGAACAGATGTTCAGCCTGAAAACGTGCAAGCTCTCGGTCTAAAAAACAGACCAAACGCAATCTTTAGGACTCGATCCGAAGCAAATTTGTGGACCGAACCAAATGATTTGCCAGTCTGAATACACCCTAAAACGTGTAAACATTAAGTGTCTTTCATAAATGTACACGTGGTTTACTTTGTAATCTCCAGGGGGAGGAACCTTTCTAGAGATGAAGATCATTTAGAAAAGAAATTCGTTTTTTGAATGCCGCTCTGCATCATTGTTCGGTTTTTTTGTGCAGTAACCGTAATCTCCATTGAGACAGAAGCAGTCAGAATGAGGCCTCAGCTTAAACCTGCACAAGCAGCCTGGAGTTTAAAAAAACACCACGGTACTGGAGAGCTTCTGGTTCAGTGCTCAACAGGCATGAAATTGAACAGAGCAACGGGGGCGCAGGTTATCACCATGCATCTGCATGCCCATGTTTTCAAAGTGATGTCCAAAGAGAGCTCACATGATTTCTGCAATGTGTGTGAGCCCATGATAGACTGGTTTCCCCGCTATGGTAAAATGGGAAGCTGACCTCCAGCGAGACGAAGCAGCTACAGAAAGCCGATGGAAAAGGAAATGACATCATGCAATACATCGCTCTGCTGCAGGATTTGAACCAAAAAGAGGAGTTTTCATTTCTCCAGCAAAAGTTTGTCATTCGAAGGCTGTAAAAGCAACAAACTATTTAAGTACACACTAAGTTGTGCAAAACAACTGAAATTAAACCAGCTTATCAGAAATGGCCAAAAAGAAACATTTCAGCTGCACAGTTTTTCCTGCAATGAATCTACACTGAAATATTTTTTCAATAGTGATTGAAACAGAAAAGATTTTACCCAATTCCAATGTATTTATTTTGTCCAATATTACAATATAGTTGTCTCAGTGGGATTCACACCGGTATTTATACAAATGAACATAAAGTCAGTCAAAAAATATAAACAATACCTGGTTGCTAAGCTAAACTAAACTAAACAGACTAAGATAAACTGACATCCCTGCCCTTGGAGCCTCCTCTGAGAAAAATCTCTTAAACACAGGTTTTGGGGAAACAAATAAGAAACAAATAAGGGATGTCCACATGAAGGAGGGATCCTCTCCCAGGATGGACATGCCATGTGCCATGTGCTAGAACTATTAAAGAAGAATTAGCTTATCTAACTCTATCAGTATGTGTTTGAATGGTGTAGCAGATGAGCATCATGAGATCCAGATGAAACTGTGGAACAGCTGGGGGTGCGAGACAAGCCAGAGGCGAAGTCCACAACCAAAGACGAGAGCACAGACAATCCATCTGGAATCTCTCAGGGCCCCCCCATGAGGAGCGTGGGAAACGGGGACAACATATAAATCACACTGCACCAAACTGAGGCATGAAGAACAAAAAAAACAAAAAAATATAAATGATAAAGAGAGCTGAAGTAAAAGAGGACAGGAACCCCAGTGCATCGTACTTTCCCCAGCTTCTAACTTCTTGTAGCCTGCTAGCAACTTATTGATATTGAAATTTAATCAAACATGTTCGTGGTAAGTTGCGTGTAATATGGCACAAATAGCGGATGGTAATAATAATAATAGGAAATCTGCAGTTTTGGCATTTCAGCTTTAATTTAATACATTATTAATCTAATCTAAACCTTTATATGCCCAATCAGTTTGGGGAATAGCCCGCCATGGCCCTATTTATCAAACCATCTTCCCTCTGCTTAGCTCTGCAGAGAAATGTGTATCATGGATGTAATGAAAATTATAATTATTCCTCCTAACTTAATTACAGTTGGTGAGGTATGGGAGCCGTAAGTTAGTTATTCTCCGATTACTAGCTAGTCTGGCAATAATCCTGTCCAAAGAGGAATGTTTTAATCCTAACTTTGAATGTAGAAACTGTGTCAGCCTCTTTTACATGAGCTGGGAGCTTATTCCATAAAACAGGAGCTTGGTGGCTAAAGGCTCTACCTCCAACTGTGCTTTTAGAGATTCTAGGAACCACAAGCAGTCCTGCATTTAGCGAGTGAAGTGTTCTGTTTGGTTGGTAAGGCTCTATGAGAGCTTTAATATAGGATGAGGTCATACCATTCAAGGCCTTATAGGTTAGCAGGAGGATTTTGAACTGGATTCTAGATTCAGTGCTGTCAGTTATAAGTGGCTGGTGTTAAAATAAAAAATAAAATGCAATCAAAGTAGCATCTAAGCGGAATAGAAACAAGCGAAAGACGGGAATTGTTTCTGATGCGCCGAATCCGACTTCACTTCCTATCACTTCGGTTCCTCCCTATTGCTCCAACTGTAGGGGCATTTAAAGCTGTAGTGGTGTTCAAAAGTGGAGCCTTTGTTGTTTTTAAAATGTGGCATTTTTCTAATGATGGAAGACATGTATATAGAAAATTAAGCTTAAAATGTCATTTTAGTATTTCTTTATTTAAATTGTTGTGAATCAGGAGCAGATGCAGGACAGACTATTTGTTACTTTGCTGTTCTTTTGAACATTTTGATATTGTTTTGTATTAATAAGACTCTGTGGATAGATGAAGACCTCTATGTGTGTTTGGTTTGGGCTGAATAAGAAAACGGAGGCTTGGACTTGATGATCTATCAGTTTCATCCAAAGCCCTTTTTCAAACATTGTACATTATTAATACGTTTGTGATTGTTTTAGGATAACATGCATGTTTTCTTTTTGTTTGCTTGTTTTTAGTTTGTTGTTTGTTTTTTTGTGTGAGTTGTTCTTGTTAAAAAGAAAAAGTGTATTCGATATGTAGAAAATCCAATGGGCGGGTCTCAAGCTTCCTGCTAGATTCCATTTGGATGCATCCAGTTGCAGACAAAAAGATTCGTGAATGTCTTTATTTTCCTCTGTTTACTTGTCTGAGCTGGAATCTGGATTAAAACTGTACAGATGGAGAGCTCCAATATTCCTTGCCATTTTTGCTGCAACGATAATGTTTGGTTGGAAGTGTGAGAGACTGTAAGCTAGCGGAAGACGGTGTAAACAGAGAGCTCTCAAATTCTATGTCCTAGAAAACGGCACAGGGTGTTTCGATTTTGGCTAAAATGGGATAATATAATAAAAAAGACCACTGGGAACACTTTGGGAATGGATCAAAAACTGATCAAGTGAGACTTTAAAGATGTGTAATTAGAATGGAGACAAACAAAAGCTGTTTTTGAAGAAGTGCTGAACACTGTATCTTATTTCACATTTCTAATATTTGAGGTCTAAACCATTTCTGTAGTCTTTCAGTTCAGTGTCTAACAGCCAGCAGATTCCCTTTGTAAACAAGCGGCTCCTTACTAATCAAACCACAGAGCTGAGACAGCCCTCTGTGATTTCAGTCCTTATCATGTCCTAGGCAGAACGTGTCACAGAAGGGCTCAGTAACAGTGATGTCACAGGTTTACAACGGTTTATTTAAAGGAATTCAGCAAACCACAATCTAGAAATTATGAGCAGTTTTTAGAAAGTGCTAAGGGCCACAAATGATTAATTTTAAGACAGGAACCTGGAGACTGGTAGAACTTTAACACATTTGGGCCAGACTTTGGACATGCCTAATTTATTTCTTTGTTAAATGTCGTTCTTAAAGCAATAAGCATGGATCCAAACAATGGTTGAAAGATCAAATTCGAGTCAACTTCACTGCTGCCCCCAAACTCCATGAAATAATTTTGTTTTGATTCCTTTGTTTTAATCTGTGGATGTCAGAAACTGTTTATGTCCTACAGACAGCCGCTCTGACATTCAGGACAGGCTATTGCTTCAGCATTTAATTGATTAAATGTGTAAGTGTGTCTGCACTGCTGCTCAAGAGATTCATTGTGATAATAGGATTCTTGAATTTAAAAAAAGCTGGTTAAAGTCATAGACATTTAATCAGTCAGACTTAACTTTCATGTTTGTCTGTAAAGATACTCAGCAGGAAGAAATTTCAAGTGGATCTCAAACTCTTCATTTTTAATGTCAAATTTGTTGAGGTTTTTTTACAGCCTGAAAGCATGTTTTCTAACTTTTTTTTACATAAGTCTGCTATTGAAAATGATAAAGAGAATTTGTCTGTTCTTTAAAAAGAGGCTTTGAGGGTAAGCGAGCTGATCAAAGAGCTGGTTTCTGTCCACACCATCCCACAAATCTCAAATGAAAAAGTACTTGGATATTTGGGCCGTCAGTGTTCCAGCATTATTATTTTAAATTTACAGTGCAGCACTGTACGTTATGGATCAATAATTCAACAGGCAGTCTTAAATGAAACATCAGAAACAATGGGAAGTTCCATCTAATAGAATTTATATATCTCTATCTGCATTGGAAGCAGATAGTTTTTTGTGTGTTTTTATGCAAATAAAAATGAGTGTGGTCGATGCTTGCTGCGGTTTGACACAGAAACCTCACACTGAAGGCTTGATCTGAGTCAGTGGAGGCACCAAAGAGACGTCTGTGCAAATCCAAGGGAAGCTAAGAGGTGACAAGCCAGAAAATGTTGCTCTGAGTGAATGAAAACAAGTAGGTCACCAAACCACAACCTGCTGCGAGGAGGAGAGGAAGCAGGAGGATGTGATTCACTGCACACACAAAGAAAACGGCAGAAGAAAAGACCTAACAACTGCAGAGTGCAGGACGCTTGTGAAGAGCTTCTAATTATGCCTCTGCAGACAATACAATACATGTTGGTTTTGACTGAAGCTCCTTTCTTCTCCACACAGAGAAAATGCAACTGTAATGACTTGAGCAGCAACTCTGCTCATTTCTTTTGCACCATAAACTCCAGAGTAGTCATCTGTTTTTAAGATGGAAGCACATTGGTGAAGAAGCATCTCTCAGGAGGACTTATATTTCTGATATTTCTCTAAACATTTCTCACAATGCCTTTACTTTTGTAGAGCAAAAATAAATGAATAAAAAAACTAATGTCGACAAAAGCCTTAGAATTCTTCCAATTTCAGTCACTTCTGACAGCTTGAGTTTTCTTATAAAATCATTTTATGTCATTTTCAGTCCTTTTAGAAAAAAAATTAGGTATAGCTGCACTTAAATTATTAAGATGTAGAAAACATTTTATTTCCAAGCTTTAAAATTAATCTAGTGAAGTCAAGAGTAGTTTTTCGGAAAAAATGCAGTTTCAATTGGATTTTGGTGGGTTTACGTTGGGCGGGGCCACAAGCTCCCTGCTCTGCTCCATTCTGATGCATCCACTTGCAGACGAAGAGATCCAAATACGCCTTTGTTTTCTTTATCTGAGCTGGAATCTGAATCAAATCTGTACGGCTGGCTAGCTATGACATTGCTCATCATTTTTGTTGCACTGGTCAGGTTGGGGGTGTGAGGGGATGTAAGCTAGAGGAAGAACATGTAAACAGAGAGCTCTCAGCAAAAAAAACGAAAGGTTTTTGTTGGACTAAAAATAGTCTAATAATAATTCAAAGACCGCTGCGAAAACTTTAAGATCAAAAGATGATTGGAGTCTGTAATGTCAAAAAATGTAAATGCTGGATAAGGTTACATCATTTGAAGGAACTCGTTTCATTTCTTGATGCCTGAATTTATTTCCAGCTACGACAAAAAAACTGCTAAATTGAGGTCTTTTTGTGGCCAAAGTGGTTTAATGCCTACGAACATCAATGGGTGTCAAGTGGTTAAAAATAATACAGAAGAATCCTTTTTGGTCAATCCACTTTGAAACCAACAAAATCATTTTGTCAGAGGGTTGTTGAAAGTAAAAGCTTTTTCAGGTGATTTTCAGCACCAGGAAGACTCATTAACTGAATTATTTAGATCTGCTTGAACATTATTGAAACTTTGTGCACAGATGTGAAGTGCAAATTACATTTAGTTTCATTTGCTGTGCTTGTATTTTGTTTATTGGTGTGAGAAATAAGTCTCTGCAAAAAATTTTTTTTTTTTTTTTTTTTTTAAAAGGCTTTCTATCCAAAAAGGTTGTGATGAGGATACTTTACTCGTTTCCTGCCTTTTTTGTTCGGAAGCAGCTCCGAGCGTGGAAGGTCCATTGAGACGGCTGTGGTTGTGATGTTGGGCTATATAACTAAGAATATGAGAAATATGAAAGCAAACAAGAGTTCGAAGGGCCAAATGTGTGGGGATACTTTATGGTCGCTAAGAAAAGGAAAGAGTGCAGAGAAATGACAAAAAAAGAATGAAAATTGCACAAGAAAAAGGAAAACCTCCGATTTATCGCACAATTGGTTACATTTTTCATGGAACAGAACTCAAAGGAGCCGTCCATCTGCCAAACTAAAAGCAGAGCAATAAGCAGGCGCAATTCCAGATCTGACAGTGTTTTAAACTGTATTTTTTTGGGGCTGTTAGGAAGCAGAAAGAGTGATAACGAGAGAGTGGGAGCATCTGCCAGGAGTGTGTGTAGAAACCCCTGATGCTCCACCGGGGAAGCTGGGATGCCTGCCACAGGGATGTTGGAGAGATGGTGAATGAACAATACAACTGTCATCACTCCACAGCTCCACCGCCTTCTGCGCTGTGTGCTGCCCCACTTCCTGCCTGCTCAGAAACGATGCGTCCAAACAGCTCGGAGTGGAGTAAACACCAAGACGTGGATGCAGCAACTTTATGTCCTTTGATGTCACCAACATTTATGACAGAAAAGATGAGTCTGGAAGTTAGCGTTCTTGTTCTTTTACTCTTCACAGCAGCCATCGCTTCTGGTTCTAAACCATTGCATTCTGGGCATAGCATTGAAAACATTTGTCACAATTATAATTGTACATAAAAAAAAATAGTTCTTTGTTGTACTAAAACTGCAAAGTCCATCAAACTGTAATTAAGCTACGGGAATCTGCATGTTTTACTCATTTGAAGTTTTTCTTCTGAAGGGAAAACGTGCAAACATTGATTACTGTGTTTGAAAGTATTTTGAAAGATTCAGCATTTTTCTGTTTTTCCGAATAATTGTTCAATGCTTTTGAAGAAGAAAAAAAAAGAAGTTTATTTTTTGGCACTTTTAACAGATAACAGAAAAAAGTACTTCAAAAGTACAGGTAAAATCCAAGAAAAAATAAGAAATAAAAGTAAATGAGTGAGCTACAGGAAGAATTCAGAACACATTTTGAAGCTATAAGAGGGGTTGTGCTGTCTGAAGGCACTACCTGCCCTCGCATCTCACCTTTGCCCTCGCACCCCACCATCCTTTTTATGGAAGATAAAGCACAGGAAGCACAGCACCATAAGGCATCATCTCACCATTCTACCTGAGTTGATGTGAAAGTATCTTGGGTGTCATGCTGGTCTCAAACACAAAACACAAAACTCTTTGCATGCTTTAAATCCTTTAAATGTGAAGTTGGTGAAAAAAAGTTGAATTATTTTCTCAAAAAGGAGTGAGAGGAACCAAACGTATTTAATCCTTTATATGCACCCCATTATGCTTTTACTTAGCCTTTTTATTTTATTTTTTTTGCATTATCACAAACTGGTTTGTAACTTCTAATGAATTATGTTAAATGACAAAGATGAAGTGCTAAATGATATATTAAAACCATAATATAATTCCAGAAATCATGAATTAGCTCAGTGACCTTAGCCATGTAAACAAACAGGTCAGGACGGCCTTTTTTACCTCATGAAGGTTCCTTTTTGGATTGGTTTAGTGAATTCTTCAAACCTTTTTGAGTAAAAGGCTGCAGAATTTGCTGCTTCCATGAAGAAAGAGATGGATGGAAATAAACTGCAATGTAAAGTTTGGGTGGTTTTGACAAACAAGGGTATGAGGCAAAAGGCCTCCGGGAGGAAAACCGTATCTCCTCTGTCTGCTAAACAGACAAACTGCAGAACTGGGTCAGCGAAACAAGTCAGGGTGAAGAAAGCTGGAAGAGCCTTTCTCGTTTGTAATTAGATGAGCAACCGACTGATGTTACCAAACAAACAATTAGCAGAGAAAGAGCGCGGCCTCAACTGCAGAGCCGAAGAGTGGGTAATTAAAAAAGAAGGGACGCAAAAGAAGGCATCATTTACGAGTAACGAGCTGGACACAACAAGCGAAAGATGCACTAAATGTGCTCTCCTTATCGCGACACCTTTGCTGTGATGCAGAGAACAACACGAGCCAAAATAACAGGCAAGATCTCCCTCCTGACAGCTGATTTAAAAGCAGACAAGAGACGTCATGCAGGTCACACAGGAAGAGAATGACTGTTCGCCAGCGTGATGAGAGAAGCAGGAGAAATATTCTCATTGTGTTTTATTGCGGCCAGATGTAATTAAACGAGAGCTCGTTGTTAGCTGCAGGTCAGATTAATTCACTGCTTCCTGTTTAGTCAAACGGAGAATAAATGCACCAAAGTCGCATCTCCAGGCTGACTGGCAGTTTTTTTCATAAAGAATTTTCATGATTCTGTCCCACAACCGTTCTGGACTGAAGAACAACATTGCCAAATTTGTAGGCCACTCAATTCTAAAATGTCAGATTCAGTCAGCTCACAACCAAAAACTTACCAAAATTTGTTTGCACCCAGTTTCCGGAGAAAATAAATCATGGGCACAGGAAATTACCCCCACCCCCAACCCAAAAAAAAAAAAGAGAGGGAGAAAACAAAAATAAAAATAAATGGGGTCAAAATCTCTTTCATGGTACAAAAAAAAAAAAGTACACACTGACAAAACAATAACACAAGTCGGGGTTTTCAAAAAGAACTTTTGAAATGATTATGGGATGGCCGCAGCAACTATGGCTTGGAAGCCATTTTGTGAAGAGGTGTGAAATTTGACGATGTTCCCGTTTTCCCACAATATGAGAAAACAGACTTTTGCTTGACCGATCTCATGCCAATTTAGGGAATGTGGGCGTGGTTAACAAAAAAAACCTTTGTTGCCAAGAAAATCCAAAAATGTACTTTGATTCTTCTAAAAATCCCATGTTTCTCATCCCCAGACAATCAAGAAATCAAACGTTTGCTTTGGAGATAAAACCAACACAACAGCCACCAATGTGAAAAACTGATCCTGTAATGACTTTGTCTCATGCACCCAGGGTGACCAGGGTGGCAGAGGGGGGGTGATGGGCATTTACCACTCAGCCAGGGAGGGCAGGTCAAAAGGGGCGGCGAGGGTGGGTAGCGCCTGCAGCTTTAATATTTATTTTTACTTCAGCTGAAAATACCAAACTCATTTGCATGCATTCTGACTTCAGACATAATGAACCCAATCAAGGTGATTTTCTGCAGGTATCTCACTCAAGGGGCATCTGCATTTTGCAATGAAAGAAAACACTAATTTGTCTGGAAGGGACACACAAACTCAACCGGGTGCTGGAGCGCACACACATGCAAACGCTTAAGGTTTAAATCCCAAACACCCTCTGGAATGATCCACATGCCTGGGAGAAAATGAATCACACCTTCCATATGTGTAAGGTGGTGGTGAAACACAATCACAAGCATGCCAGCATGAAGCAAGCCTTAATGTCAGGAGAATTCGTGCTGAAAAGTCAGTGAATGAAACACAATCCTGCAGGAGCACGCCGGCTGCACGCTGCCACAGCACACCTCCACACATCAAGGCAGAAGGAAATCTCTGTACGGAGGGGGGGTTTCATAATCCAAATGTCAACACACCCTCCCACCATGGCACTTCTGCACAGCACACAGGGGTCAAGAGGACAGCGTAAATACAGGCATTACTTAAATTTACTCCCATTTTTCAGGCCTTTCAGAAACAATGCAGATGGTTTTGTGGAGACTTCAGATAAAAACAAAAATGTCAAACTGTCACACCGATCCCGTTTTGCCTTTTTGTTTCACTTCTGAGCTTCCTTCCTGAACCACATTACCCAGCAGGTTCTGGAGCAAGTCAGTGAGTTTTTGCCCTCTGTCCAGGGAATCTATGTCTGTTTTCAGAGTTGATGACTGGAACACAGATGTCCGACTGTTTGCATGGAAAACGGATCTGACTCCTGCTGGCAGTTTGGGTTTGGATTCTCTGAAGAGGAGTCTGGTTACCAGAAAAGAGGAGACGGAGACATCAAAGGAGGTAACTGAGCAGCAGAGAGGAGATCCAGTAATATCAACTGCATTCTTCGTGCCCCCTCCACTCCACCAAAAGCGCAGCTCCACCACGTAAAGCTCCCGCAGTTTCCCTACGGAGTACTTACCTTTGATGAGATTCGCCTAAAAGGACAGCGTCTGAGTGATGAAACTAAAACTACCTGTCTTTGAGAGCGTCTGTTCCTCTGATTGTGAGATGTCTTTTTCTTTTGACAAAGTAAAGTCTTTTAGACTTTCCCCCCAAAAAGAACAACCTGTAAGAAAACTCATTAAAGAAAACAAAGAGATTCTTCCAAAAATCTGCTAGTTTGACAGTCTCCTTGTAGACCTTCTCTTTAAAGTATGGGCTCGCTGTACCTGATTCTACTTTTTTAAAAAAAACTGTCAGATCCAACGTTTTTGGTGTTTCCTGAATATTCGCCAAAACAAACCCAATTATTCAAGGTCAGTATTGGGAGTCAACTTGTCAACAAACATGGAGCTCATCATTCACCTGCCGGGATGATGATTCCTAAATGAGCATCTTCTTCTGTGCAGGAAACACCTTCTCTCTCAGGGAGGAAAGGTAATCCAGCGTCCCAGATCTTCACCACGCTGAAGTGATGTTCAGTTAGTTTGTTCCAACTGAGGTTCTATTCACGGTGAATATGGCGTCACCCATGTTCTCTGTTTGAATCTCAGTCAGTAGAACCTGATAAAACACAAGTCCCACAGTTCTCCTTTTTAGAAAACATCCAGGTTTGGGTCTTTTAAAGAACATTTTATTTTGAAAACCACTTTTTTATGTTTTGTTGAAGCAGTATGCATTTGATAAAAGTATTTTGGAATATTTATTTGTTTTAAACTGTAGGATCTGGCGTTTAATTGTTATTTTACTAATGATTCATTTGCTGACATCACTTCAGTTTTCTTTCTGATCAGGTCCAGCCTTTGCCTGTTTTCATGTTCACACCTGGCTAAAGCTCACCAAAGTCCAGACTGCAGTGTTTTCTCTGGTGGTTCCTTCTGAGTTTCTGGGTCGGCTCAGTGATGTCAAGTTTTGATTTCTCCCTCAAACCTGAGATTCTGGTCAGTGTGACTGGGTTACCTGCACACCTCAGATTCCTGCCTTGCTCGTGTGTGCAGAGGAGACTTAAGACAAGCCGTCCTCAAGGTTTTCCCAAACATTCCAGGAAGTTTGTGTCCACTGCACTGATTGAGTTCCTCCACCTTCTGGATTTTGATTTCAACCGTTGTGTCATCCTCATATCTGAACTAGTGCATGGCTGCAGATTCAGGGGAGGATGTCGGTGCTCCGTTTGGTGGCAGAGGGGGACACTGGCGATCTTGTGGAGCAGCCATGTTTTTGCCTGGAGGTGGTCTTCAGACACGTCCATTCATTCATTCATTTTCCAAACCGCTTTATCCCTTTCGGGATCACGGGATTGCCGTAGCCTAACCCGGCTACTCGTGTCCAGCACATCATAAATGTGTTCTTGTGTCGGTTCTTTCAGGGCAGGTTGGATCTTCTTCCACTGTTTTCATCAGCATTTCTGAGGTCTAGGTCCATCTTTGGGAGCTGACTAAGTCCTGGGTGTTGTGGATGTTATTTTCCATCTTCCCATACCAACAGAGATAAGAGGGTCATGAGGCGTTTGGTTCATGTTGGTCTCTGGGGGGGGGGTCTTTCCTTCTGGGTTATATAGATAAGATGGCATCTCCTGGAAACAAGTTGAAACAGTCTTTTGTCTGATATTATTCTCCTCAAAGTTCAAGATACAGCTGATCAAGTTCTTTCTGTCCTTTAAATTGTCTCATCTGTCAGTGACTCTGAAAAACAAAATACTTCAGTAAAAGTAGATGTTTGGGGGCTCATTCTGACTTATTTTGAACCACTTTCATAGAAAGAGTTGAAGCACCTTTCTGACATTATTTAAAATTGGTAGACAGCTTTTTTTTGTTTTACATCCCAGTTCTAAGGAGGTCCGTCTGCATTACTCCATCCTGCATTGAAACGGCTGCACGACTCTCCAGCTGGTATTGTCAGACCACATTAATGCATGTGGTTTTGTGACATCCTCCACCATGAAAGGGTTTTCTGGTCAAAGCATTTTGTCTTTTTAATCAGGTAATCAGAGATGACTTAGAGCAGAATTAGTGAAATCCTGTTCGTGTGCAGGCATATTTGCTGAATATTTAGGCCTATAAACTGAACATCATCGGCTCCTGCAGAGATTTTTTAAACTGCAGCCACATGAGTGTTTGTGGATTCTCATCACATGCAGACTTGACGTCAGCTGTCCTCCCCTGAGAGTGGATGGATGACAAAAGATGCGATTCTTCCCATCTCCTCCCTCTGAGGACAGCGCTGAAGGGGTGAAAGGAAAGCTGTCACATCCTGCCCGCCACCCCTGAGCCCACCACCCCTGTGTCTCCTAACCTGAAGGGTCCTTGCTGACACATAACTGACATACTGAGCGAAGGGGGCTGCAGGAGGCGCTCTGTCTGCAGTGACCACAAGTACAGCAAGGCGTGTAGGTCCAAGGGGCGAACACAATTTGCACAAGCTCAACGCACACCCACAGACACACAAACAGAAACTGTAATATCTTGTCACTCAAGAAAGAAGAGAATGTGATGTACCAGGAGATGGAGGGGCTTATGCAACACTCATTCGTTTCAAAGGTGTAATTGGGTTTGTGGTTGGGTCGGTTAAAGGAGGCTCAACATCAAAGCTGCATTCCTGAGCCACAATAACACAACGATCTTTCTGGAAATGAACAAAAAACAAACACAAAACTAACCTGGAAGTTCTTTTATTTAACATCTGAAAATAGGTTTCTGTTGCTCTTGAGTGAAAGTGGAAATGCAGTGAATATGTCCTGTTTTTACAGAGTGTCATTTCAATACTGATGACCATCCTTGTTAAATGTGAAGAAAGAAATGAGAAGAAAAAAACAACACATTTTTTCACATGATAAAAGCCCCAAATAAATGGCTTTCTAGGTGAACTCCAAACACATGCATCAGTTATGGTTTAAAATACAAGTTTATAAAAAAAAAAGAAATTCTGTAAGAAATTCATGATTTTCCCTCATTTTAAAGAGTGCAGTGCTTGCATACACTGGTATAGATATGTAACATGTACACATGATGTAAACATCAGTCTCAAGATCTCCCTAAAAACGTGTTTGATCCAAAATGTTTACAGAAAATACGAGGCAGTAAAATCCTTTCATTCTTCACAGATCATCTAATAAAAACTGACCTTTTAGTTCATAATTGCAGGGGAATTGTCGTTGTCATAAAAACTCTAAATAGACAACTACATACAAGTATCACATGTTTAATGCATGGTTCAGGGTTAGCGGTTTTAAATTTCAACACTTTTTTTCACATAATGTAGGTCACCTCAAACCGACAGGATGTACTAACTATTCCACAGTGAAGCAGAAATATTTTATTTCTCTTTTTTCACAGAATCAGACTATTCTTTGACGTTAATAAATAAATCCCATCACCGCCAATTATTCCTGGGGAGTGTGTGCTCGCTCACGCTGTAAACACTGTTTGCTTCTGACGAGTGTCACATTTGGAGCAGGAAGGCGCTGCGCAGTGAGCCCCTGGAGTTGCTGCAGTCTACATCGACTGCTGCTGCTGTTGTGACAGTTTGTAAGGACTTTTTTAAAAGTGGAGCAAAGTGTCTGAAGGAACGTGGCGAGGGTGTGGATTCGTGTCGTTTAAAGCTCCTCAAAGAAGGCCACTCTGGACTTGGTGCTCTGTAGTGTCAGCTGTGGAGGAAAGTGAAGACAAGCTATGACAAGAAGGAAAACAGAAACAATCAAAGCTGCAAAAAGATGTTGTTGTTGTTTGGCCCTTCCCTCGCCGCCCCACTTATGACCCGCCCTCACTGGCTGGCCCCTCACTCTCCCCTTTTTCAAAATGGAGGCTCCTCTGTAGGTTTAATCTCCATAGCAACCATTTCACTTTAAGGTCTCCAGGGTTAAGGAACAGGTCTATGTAATTTTTAGAAGAATCAGCAAAAGTGAACTTTAGGATTTCCTCAGCAACTGAGGTTTTTTGTTAACCATGCTCACATTCCCAATGTGGTCATATTGTGAGTTATGTAATTATATTTTCATAATATTCCAGTAAAAAATATGCGAGCAACAGAGGAACACCACTTTTGCGAGCTTGACACACTAACCCCGTTCAAAATCTACAAACTTTATTACCAGAGTTTTTTTTCCTAAGTAGCTTCCCAATGATGCTTGATGAGTTAGGAGGTGACAGAACAAAATCCCCAGGAGTTTAAAATTGTTGCTGGTAGAATAGAATAGAATTTCTTCGGAACTTTTCACAGAAAAATTTTTTACAAAAAGATAATTAAATCAAATCAAATTATAATGATAAAAACTAAAAACTGAGTAAAATGAAAAAAACAAGGGATAAAATCAACTAAAAGCTCTCCTGAATAAAAACGTCCTGACCTGTGGTTTAAAACACTCAGCGGAGTCAATCTGACGCAGTGACAATGGAAGGGAGTTCCAAAGACGAGGAGCAACGGTTTGAAAGGAGAGATCTCCTCTGGTCTCTGGCTTATGAGACATTGGCTGGTAGACCTCACGGATCGGGCCGAAGAGTAGAGGGTTAAAAGGTCAGAGAGAAAAGACGGGGCTTGACCATTCAAGGCTCCAAAAACTAAAAGTTACATTTTTAAATCAATTCCATACTTGATAGGTAACCAATGTAAAGCAGACAACAGATGAGTGATGTGTGTCCGTTTACTGGTTCCAGTTAACAGCCTTGCTGCAGAGTTTTAAAAGTTTCTTTTAAAATAAATAAAAGCATGTATAATTGTTTCCAGGTCAGATCGAGACAAAGCTCTTTTTCATTTTGCCATATTCTTCAAATGATAAAAGCAGTTTTTTATGATCTGTTTTCAGTGACCTTCCAGTGACATAGACGTCAAACGACACCCCGAGATTTCTGAGACTCGCTTGGACAGAAGAGCTAAGAAAACCAAGGTGTTGTCTGATGGAAGGACTTTTATTTTCTGGGATAAAGATCAAAGTCTCTGTTTTTTTAAGTGTTTAAGAGTAAATGATTATTACACAGCCATGTTTTAATGCATGTTCAACAATCCAGCAGATTTTGTAGTTTGTAATAATACTTTTCTAGAAAAGAACAGTAAAGCTGGATATCATCTGCATCTATGAAATGTGGCTGAAATAACTTATAACTCTCCCAAGAGGAATCATATATAGGAGGAATAAAATAGAACCATAGAACCCTGGGGAACGCCACAAGATATTTTTCTATAGCAGAGGTTGAGGACCGACAGCTACATTGAAAGTTCTTCCACTAAGATAAGAAAGTCCATGCAAAGACGTTCAATTAAAATGTTGTGATCTAGTGTCCAAAGCAGATTTCAAGTCTAAAAGCACTAATACATTTTACTGGCCCAAGTCAGCAGCCATGAAGACATCATTAGAAACTCTGCTACAAGAGATTTTATTTTTTTTTAATTCAGGATGGCAGCCTCTTCCCAAGGTCAAAGGTCAACAAAATTTTGGTTGTGGTTGTAGACTTCTGTGTGGAATTTCATGAAGATCGCTCAAACAACATATTTTTTTTCCCATATTTAGCAAAAATGCAAAAAATCATAGAATTTCTCACATTGCGACACAATGGCCACCAAGCCATAGGTGCTGTGGCCATCTCATGATCTTTTTAAAACTTTGGATGTCTCAACACATGTTTAGGTTTATTTGTGGATTTTCAAATGTATTTTTGAGCCCCATAAGAGATTTTTCAGACATTAGACATTCATCTCTTTGAGCGTTTCTCCCGCTGTGTCATCGTTACTTTTTTTGAGGGTCGCACAAAATTCCTTTGGACCGGATACTAGCTGCATGCAAATGTTGTTGATTTTTGGAGTATGTGGCGGTGGTGACATTTTTGCTCAAACTTTCAGTAAGAAAGAATGAAAACAATCTGGTCTTGCAGTCCAGAACTGCTGCAGGACAAAATGAATGCAGTGTAGCAAAGCTTTATGGGAGTTTTGAGACTTAATTCATGGTCCGCCCGCTCCATCAGCCTTTCTGCTTGACCTCATGTGTGTTATCTCTGTGGGCAAACCGTCAACAGGAAGTTGAATTTGAACTGCATGAAAAGACAGCTCCGGGATGGTCAGCGCTCTCTTTGTGGTTTGATAATTCTCCAGCTGTTGACAGCTCTGTGGGCTGTGTGTGTGTGTGTTTATGAGCGTGGCTTCAAGCTGTGGCATCAGGGAAACGTTTTGGTTTTTTCATGCTGTATTGAAGAATATGGAATTTGCTGTGATGTCAGGATTTAGCTGCGTTTGACAACTCCAACCTTTCAAACTGTAAGGATTAAAATATCCAAAATTTCCAGTTTTATTTACATTAAACTCACCAAATTAAAAACCTAAAAATAAAATCCGAAATAAATCTTTTCAGATTAGAATAAAAACTATAGAATCAGAATGAAGAGGAGATAACAGAGCTGTGATAAAGTGATAAATCCCTTCTTGAATGTTTCTGTTTTGGTTCATTTAAATTAAGGCTGAAATAACTTTGTAATCGTACTTTGACCTTTAGGGTTGATTCTACCAAACAAGACAAATATGGATGTAAAGCTGCTAATGTAAGTTTGTCATTTCTGTGTTACTTCTGCTCCCATTTGTTCTGCATCTCAGTGAGAGATCATGAAGTTGTGACTCTAAAAACAAAAATATCCAAAATTTTGCCAGAATTGGTGCCAGAATAATGCTGTCAAGTGAACAATAAAAAAAAGAGAAGAAATAACACAAGTGATGACTTTTTGACCCCAAGTCACTCACATAGAGAAAACCGCAGAAAAGCGTTTGTAATGGACTCTGATGTGAGATGAAACAAAAGCGTTTTTTCCCACGAAAGCCGCTGTGACGCTGCTGCAGAGAAGGGAAAAGCCGGAGATCAAAGCCAGCTGCAGACGCAACCTGTAATTGCTTTCCTGCCCAGGTCTGAATGAGCTGCTGCTGGATTAATTCCCTTTAATTAACCCTTTCTGCAGCTAACCGCAGACACTCGTCAAAAGACTCAACAAGAGATTACTGCTGCAGGGTAAAGAAAATTCTAGTTTTTACTGGGGGTAAATATCACAGGGACAGCGGGGGGATTTGGACGTGCATGTACTTTCTGGTAAAATGCTGACGATGAACTAATGAAAACACACGTCGATAACAGCAGACAAGAAGACTGCTGTGTAACATTAAGTCATTACCTTCTATTGACTGTGCAGGCAGACAGCCTGAGCCTCAGAGTTGGTTCAGTTTTTCTACATCTGTCCTTCATTGCCTTACTCATCAGAAACTCGTCACTGAGAGTCCAGATATTCAATATTACAATTTCCCAGATATGAGATTCTGTAACAAAAGCCAGATTTGCTGACAATGTCACTGCAGCTCTAATGTTTGGGTGCTGGGAACGAGTTTTCCAAATGGATCTGAGCGTTTGGTCAAGGAAAAGTGTCATGTGCACTGGACCGTGTGAAGTGGATGTTCAGTATCAACCCTGAACCCTAAATAGGTTTTGAAAGTGCAAGATTTGGCTTGAGGAGGCAGCAGAGTCTGGATGTGTTTTAGTTTCTATTTCATCCCAAAATCTTTCCTTTCATGTCCAACCACGAGGTCACCTCGCTCCCACTTTTACCTCACTCTTGGAATCCAACATCTTTTAAGTGTTTAACTTTCTTCTTTTCACCTTGTTTGACACAAATAAATATGTACATTGATAAAGAACAGTTTCGAATGCGACAACAAAATGGAAATACTGCAGGTTTTCAGGTCAAAAACACAACTTTAACGATCAGCTCAATTTTAGCCATTGACTTTGAGAGCTGGATTGAGTGACTCCTCCCCCCTGATGTTCCAAACAGGAAGTAACTGCTGGTTATTAGAAGCCAAAATCTTCTATTAATGAATATGGAGAAATAGACAGCTATTACTCGGTCAGTATATTTATTAGACCAACTTGGACCAATGACTGCTTACTGACAATATCTGGCTCCAACATGGCAGCCATTTCACAAAAAAATAGGGACTGGATTGTGTTTATTTCACTGGAGCCGGACCAAAAAATGTTTAATGGCTGACATCACACTCACTCAGTCCAGTTCTCACATACAGTCAGCGGTTTTAACACTGATTCTCCTCCTCTAAAACAAAGCAACTCTTTTCAGCTAAAACCTAATACAATTTTTTAAAAAAGGTGTAATAAACTCAAGTTGTTTTTTTTTTTTGGTCCAGTTTGATTAAAAAACAATTCTACAAATAACAGGGAAAAAAATTAACATTGATTACATCTATGGATACAAAAAAAAATTAAAACTTTGGTTTAGTCATTCTTCTATCTAATCTTTTGACATTTTTTAAAGGTTTTTGAATTTATAATAGACATCAATCTAAAACATATTTCACTTAATAAATGAAGCTTCCTCTAGTTTATCTTTTTACAGATTATACAGTGAAAATTGAGAGATAAGATCTTAAAGATTCTACATTAACCTTCAGCGGCTCAGCTTCAGGACAGGACGTGCATTTTAAAACACCTGTGTCTTTGGCAGACACGTTTCTGAGTGAACACACATTATTTGCTCTTTCAGGGACAAAAAATGAACAGGTTCTGAAAAGAAGCAGAAGACAAGAAGAAAGGAGAAGAATCCAAAGTTTGCAAAAATCAGGCACATTTCTGGAAGATTCCTCCTTGTTAGAAATTGATCAGAAACTCCAACTCACAGATAAAAAGTGACTGTAGAGTTACCATCAAAGACAGAAGTAAATACTTAATTCAGTTGTGGTTATAAGGTCATTTTGTTAGAAAAAAAGGCTGCTGGTTCTGTTTTCTTCTAAAGGTGCCCCTATGCTTCTACATGACTAATGAGCAGCCAAGAATTAATTATTTTTTCCAAAAACGGTACAGGTTAAAACACAAGATGAGGAAATAAAGAGGCTTTTATGCTAAACAGGGATTTTAAATATTTATTGAAAATAGAAACTGTAAATTGAAAATGGAGGAGAAAGAGTCCTCTGTCAGTTCCTTTAAGAACACTAAATCAGATTTTGATTAAAAGCAAGATACCAATGATTCAGTAAAACCCATTTATTGAAGAAAAAAAACCTGTTTTTGTCTTTTAACATTCTACCAAATCCAGATGGGTTTACTGCCCGAACACACTTGAAACATGCAATCACTGCACGCTTTCAGAGGTCAGCACAGAGTGATCGCTCACATCACTCCAGATGGTTCTTTCATGAAATCTACAGCTGAAAACGAGCAGGGACAAATGGAAAGGTTCCCACTGAGTGATGGTGAAAGAACCAACAACAAGCCTGAAAGTAAAGGATGCTGATGGATTTCAAGTTATTCTTTGGAATATTTGGTGGTTATTGTTTGGGTTTATTTGAAATTAAAGTATAAATTAAAGCTGCGAATGGTGTTGCATGTCCTGCAGACGCTACCTTTAGACCCTTGACCCTTCACCATTGTGCTTTCTGCCCCCTCGCTGACCCCTTTTGACCCACCCTCACTGGCTGGGCGGCTTACTACACGCCCCTCCCTCTGCCCATCCCACCCTGCTCACAGCTGCATGTGACAATTGATGAAAAATGTGTTTTCCCAAAATGGCAGCTTTTCTGTTGGTTTTAGCTCCATAGCAACTATTGTGTATTTTGGTTGCCTGGGGGTGACAAACAGGCATATGTCATTTTTAGAAGAATCTGCAAAAGAACATTTTTGGATTTCCTTGGCAACAGGGGTTTTTCGTTAACCATACCCACATTCCTAATATAGTCATGTTGGTTGTCATATTTTTCTTTCAGTTTGACTAACAATTCATGCATTACATTTTCACAATATTCTAGGGGAAAAACATGAGAAATAGACGAATGCCACTTTTGTGAACTTGCCATGCTAACGCTGGTAAAGTTTAGGAATAGTAAAAACCATCATTTTGTTTTTACCAAGAACCGTAGCTTCCCAATGATGCTTGAGGAGTTAGGAGGCAATAGATTGAAACCCCTAGAAGGAGTTTACATTTGTAGATGGTCCCATAGGTTCATTTTTTTTTGTTTGTTTAATTCAAGATGGTGGACTCTTCCTGAGGTCAAAGTTCAACAACACTGGTTGTGGTTGCAAACTTGTCTTGGTGGCTTGTCTGTGAAATTTTGTGAAAATCGCTGGAAAAACTGTTTTTCTTTCCCATTTTGTGGGGAAATGTCAAAATTGTCTAATTTCCACAAAATGGCAACCAAGTTGTAGATCTTTTTGTCATCCCATAATCATTTTCAAACTTTGTTTGGATTTCCCAAACCCATGTGCTTTAGTTTCATTCGTGGGTTTTGAAATATTTTTGAGCTTCATGAGAGTTTTTGGCTGTTATGCTCGCTGTGATGTCATTATTTTTTTTAATTCATTTTCACAAAGAATTAGATCAGGTCCTACCCATTTTCGTGATTTTTTTTTTTTTTTTTGGAGTGTGTGGCAGAGGGGACGTTTTTGCTCAAACACGCAGTAAAAAAAAAGAATTGCAAAAAGAATCTGGTCCTTGTGGTCCAGGACTGTACTTTCATATGCTTAACTGCAGCAGCGTTACATTGACTCCTGTTTTCTGCTCAGAGTCTCTCCGTTTGTGTTGACCTAGCCCAGCGTGATACCATACCTTCTTGAAGTTGCTGTGCTTGCTGGTCCCCTGCTCTGCGTTCTGGTTGTGAATGATGTCCAGAGGAGTCTCCCTCTCTTTCATCTTCAAACTTTCAATCTCAGTCTTCAGTTCGTTCAGCTGCTCCTGCAGATGTTTGCTCTTCTCCATGTACTCTACCCTAAAACAAAGACAGGTTGACAGTCACCAGACAGATGCTGTTTACCTTTAATAGGACTGTTTACATGCACTGTTGTAGCCTGGTTTAGAGAAGGCAGTATTCAAGTTTCAGTTAATAAATTAACAATTTGATGCCTGAATTTATGTCCAGCTATGAAAAAAATCTGTTTTTTTGCTTTCAAGTAGATTCTAAATTAAGGTCATTTTGGGGCTGAAGTGGTTTGATGCATGTTTGCATCAGAATGTGTCAAAGGGTTAATTAATTTACTACAAAGCTGGTCTTCTGTATTTGAGTCTTCGAGCAACTACAAAATGTGACTTTTGCGTTGCTTTAAACGCATTTGTTTAAAAACGCAATCATTTACCTTTAAAATTCAGATGCTATCAGGCTGATTGATTCCCCTCTATTTTGGTTCTTTTCTGTCCAAATGCTCTTGTTTTGCAGTCTGACCTTAAAAGCGGTGTGGATGCTTTACTTTACCGAATGCCAGCTGCTGCATCAGTGTGCGCTCATGCTGAGGGTCACATTCAGCTGAACCTCGGCATCAAAATGTTCATAATTACATAGTGACATTCATCCAAGTGCACCGCTGAGTCGATTCAGATTCTTTAACAGTTTCTGATTATTAGCCAGGTTTTTTTTGTGTGTTTCTTTAACCAAACTCTGCTGAAAATAAAACCCCAAATACACCAAAAAGGAAAGACAGGGTCTCACAACAACTCACTTCTCCTTCTCGATCTCCATGGAGAGGCGTTTCATGTCTGTGTCTTTAAAGTCAAAGCTGAGGTTCTCTCTACTGAAACTCAGGTCTCTCGGCAGGTTGTCAGATGGAAGGCTGGGAGGCTGGAATGAAAAAAGACATGATCCAGGTGTGCATTTAGTCAGGAAAAAGATTATCAGAGGACAAAGTTGAGCAGGAAAATTGACAAAATTTGGGGAAGAAATCTATGAAAAAATAGGGACTCAGATTTTAGACTTTGAACCTTTAAAAATCCACCACTTTAAACTTGCATTCTTTTGTTTTTAGTGCTTGAATTTCACCTTTTAAATGTATACAGTACAATGTTAAAGCAAAATAAATGTTGAGCTTGTGAACCCAAAAACTTGTTAAAAATATATGACTGGGTCAGTGCAGAGAGACTTATATTTGGGAAGTACAGAATTCTGTTATTAACAAACGTCACATGATCAGCATGAGAAACTTCAGTGGCGGATTTATTTATGTGCACTGAAGATGAGGTCATACTTTCTTTTACTGTTCGTTCTTACAGGAGATTTAAGTAGTATTTACATGTAAGTATTATTTACACTTTACTTGTAGTGTATTTATGTGGTACTATATGGTTCATACTTATTCTTTTCGGTGCCTTCACTGTACTTGTCTTGTACTCACTGGGATTTTACATGTAACCTACTGGGTATTTATGTTGCACCCATCATCCTGTCGGTGATCTCCTGAAGTATCTACCCTTTCAGGTTTGCTTTTGGTTTTCATTTTCCCAAATGTCATTTTTTTTCTTCTTCATTTTTTTTTTTTTTTTTTTAAGTTTTGGTTTTTAAATTGTAGTTGTGAGTTTCCAAATGTAATCTTGTTTTCTCACTATTTGTTTTACTTTTCAGATTGTTGTTGTGATCTTTGAAATGTTTCATTTAATTTGTTTTGCAAAAAATATATATTTTGGTTGCTGGAATTTTGTTTTGATTTCTAAAATGTAATGTTATTTTTATTTTTTGTTTTGGTTTTTACATTTTCGTTGTGACCTTTAGAATGTTTCATTTCATTATATTTTTTGAAACGTTTTCTTTTGTTTGTTTTGATTTCTAAAATTTGATTTTGTTTTTATATTATTTATTTTGCTTTTCTAGTTGTCATTGTTTTATTTAAATTGTTTCGTGTCAAGTAATTTGTGAATGTGATTTGCACTTCAGAGCCACCGTAGAATTTACCTGGTAAGCTATTGTGTGTTTTGTGGTATTTACTATTTCTAAAAAAGAGAGTACTACCTTTTAAGTACAATGAAGCTGGAGTGTAAGAGTCCCGACTCCCTTGGAGTACACATGCACATGCAGTTTGTTCCCTCACTACTCAACACAACTTAAGCCTCGTTTTGTTAGTGCACTATAGGGCGTTTACCATTTTTCTGGGGTCTGAGATTCTACAATTCCAAAATCCAGTGTCCTGGCAATTTCTGCAAAAAAACAGTGTGCATGCTAGACTGGCGAGTATAAACCACAATGCATTGCGTTTGAAGGACTTATCATGTGAAAACATTTATTTATAAATAAATTTGTTATGAATCATCTAAAGAATCCAATCATCCAATGAATCATCATAACACAGTGGATTTTGAAATGGTCTTTATAAAATGTTCATATAGGTTTTAACTTTGGCAAATGTGTGACGTCATATTTGGCGTTCAACAAAAAAGTAGTGAGTAAGTGTCTGAAATACATTAAAATCCAGGGTACAGGATAGTCTTGCACTATGGTCTTGTAGGGGTTAGAGAGGGAACTCGGACACAACCTTAGTCTTCTGACCTTGTCAAGTGAGATATGTGAGACTTTTCAGTAAGTGAGAAGTAACTGCATTGTATAAAAAGTCTGGTCTGAATATGTGTTGTCAAATACTCTTTTCTGTTATGTTACTGTGTTTTCCATGCAGTTAGCATAGAATTTGCCAAACATGATGCAATTTTACTAAACAGAAATGCAGAGAAATAACTAGTATTCTCAGACAAAACTGAACAGTGGTTCTTTGGACTTGGTTAGTGTGTCTTCAGCATATTTTAATCAACTAGCACCTGGACCATCTTTCCAGCTCTCATCAATTTAAAGACAAACAAGACCTTAGTGAATCTTTGAAACGCACACTGCTGATCTTCCTCCCTCAACAGCCATCATCCCAGTTTCCTCTTGTGCATACGTACGTGTGTGCAGGCAGAATGTGCAGTGTGTGGGTTCCGAGCATGTTGGCGCCTCTGCGTGGGCGGCCTTATGCAAGTATCTCCGGTTCCGATTATATCGCAGACTGTTAGTGATCAACGTTTATTGGCAGTAAAGATAAAACTGTGGACCAGTAAGGCAATAGTGTACTATTGTCCCATCTGTAGTGTCAAGAAATTGAAAGAAAGACACTATTATTGCAAAATTACTAAATGATGTGTTTGTCAAAACAGAACATTTTTCCTTTTAAATTCAAGTTTTTCATGTTTGCTCATACTATGAAAAATATGGGGATAAACACGCTCTCTAATTCAATAAAAAAGTTAAACAATAACATTTATTAATTAATTTATTTAGCAGGATCCTAAAATATTGATTGGATGGAAAGCAGAACTTTTTCTCTTAACATTTTAGAAACCATAAGGGCATGATTGTGAAAAAAACTATCATTGTGTTCTATCTATTTGCGAAGGGTTGTAAGGTCATCTCCAAACAATTTAGAGTCCATCATCTAACAGTGAGGCAAATTCCAAAGTTACAAACGATAAAAGCAGCTCTCAATCTTCCCAGGAGAGGACATCTCAGCAGGTTCAGAACAAGGTCAGGGCGTGAAATGCTCAGACAATTGCAAGAGACCTTTTCAGGTCCCAGCGAGCATGTTCGATGCTAAAGTTCATGACAGAACAATTACCGAGGCTCCACAGGTGTGATGTGACAGCTTTCAAAGAGAAAGTAGGTTCCCCTACAACCCTTTAAAGACAAAAGTCTTTAAAGTTTGCCACATTTTTCCTCAAAGTTTGACAAGACTTCTGCAACATTTCTCAAATTATGTCCAAAACTACTGAACACCTGACTGCTCCCTGACACAGCCGGGACATTAATTGCTCATTAGTGCCAACTCCACTCAAAAAGCAGATCTTTTCTTTAAGGCCACGCCAATTCAAAGAATGGTGAAGGTCTATGCAAAAACTCCAGCGAGTTCTCTGAACGTCTCTGAGTTTGTGTCCTCCAAACATCTAAGAAAGCATCGGGTGTGATCAGGCTGCTTCTGAAAATCACCTCTCCATATTTGACTGTCATGGTGCAAAAAGAAATTTGTTTGTGAACCCGCTGCTGTCACTCAAAGACAAACAAACAATTAGGCTGATTTAAAAAAAACTGTTCAGATTCAAATTTTCTCATTTACCCCTATGAATGTTATGAATTTACTCTGTTACGTGTGCTCTAATGTGTTTTTTTTATTAACAATGAAACTGATTTGTGTTAAAGATTGTATCCAGGATTGTGACTGACAGAAAGAAACTAGCTAGCTTTTTTGCTTGTTGAAAGAGTGCTAGACAGTTACCACATATACAGTCTTGCTGGTTATCTCCAGGAGTTTGTTCTTCGCTCTTCGTTCAGAATCTCTGGCTTCCTGAAGGTCTTGCTTCAGCTGCTCAGCCTCTTTAGCCCTAAGCAACAGACAAGAACACGTTTGTGTTAATTCCCCCTTCTGGGCTTTCTTTACAAGGCAGAAAAACAACCTAAACTGTGTCTTAAATTGTTAAACTTCATCAGTACATTTGTACTCACTGGTCCATGTGAGTATTCTATTACCCAGGTGCCACTGAGCTTTACAGATTTACCACCCGGCAGCTTTCCCTTTTTGCGTGGGAACGACGGGCTTTCAGTGTTTGAGTGGACTTTATCATTTCCATGTTGAGTGCTGCAGCTTAAAATTTGTTTTGCGTTTAAAGTGCTCAATTTGAAAGGCAGTTTTAGGTCAGTGCAGTTTTAAATTGACTGCGAAATAAATAGTAAAGTAAAGGCTGTGAAGCGATGTTTCCTGTAGCTTTTATGCAGTTCTGGATTAACTGATTGAAGATGGAAGAAAGAAATGACACCATTTTTACAGGAAAAAAACTGTATGGGGTCAAATTGTAAATTTAAAACATTGAAAATAAAAAATAATAGTACTAACTATGACATTGAAAGTACACAACGTAAACCCACCCACCTCCACATAAAACTAAAATCAACTCAGAAAACAAAGACTCTCAATATAAATTGTAAATGGAGGACTCAAAGCGAAGGGGGAGAGAAACAAAACTGAAATTACAAAACATTAGTTATTACATTTTTTTTACATTTGGTAACAGTTTGTAGTTTTTTTGTAATCAAGTTTTCAATATTTGCTCAAATGTAATATATGTACTGCATACATTTTTAATTTACAATCAGATTTTTCATTTACTTTAAACTCATCCTGATTTGACCTCATATAATTAAACCAAAGTTCTGGTTTTGCCCCATAACATTTCAGTGTTTGGAGGTTAAATAAGGCTTCCTGCCACCAATCGATGTCTCCTAACAATGACTTTTCACAAATGAGCTGCTGGGCTTTAGCTGTTTTAGGATAGAATGCTGAAAATATCTTTTAAGGCATTCTTTTCTCAGCCAGCAGCTGTTTTACCTGCTGATCAGATGCTATACACAAAAAAGCCTTTGAGATCAAATATTTCTAACAAGCTGGCATATTTTACAGGTAACAGTTACCCAAAAAGGCACGCAGCAGCATGTTTGTCAAAAATCTACTCATCTGTTTTCTTCAGTCTGAGTAAGGAAGTCTAGACTTTTTCTCCCGCATCTTCTAGGGATACCGAGGCATTCAGAGAGCATTCTCCAAATCCTTAAAATTAGTTCTTCTGTAAGTGGAAGAGTAGAAACTCCACTCTGGCTCAACATCTCACCTCAATTCTAAAAGACATAACTGCCAAGGTCTCAACACATAATGCCTCTCAGCAGCACAGATGGTGCAATCCACTTTTCTTTTTACCTTCTTTCCGACTCCTCAGCCATCGCGAGTGCAAGCATCTCCGCTTCCAGCATCTTCTGCTCCATCAGTCGCCGCTCCTCCTGGCCACGCATGGCGGTCACCTTGATGCGCTGCATCTCTGTCTCAGCCTCGGCAGCTTTCTGGGCCAGCAGCTTGGCCTCTTCCTCTGCAATCTGAGCCTTTTCCGCCAGCAGGTCCGCCGTCTGCTCTGAGCGCAACTGGAAGGGAGCCGCATAACAAAAGAAAAGGGACAAGACAAGTTTTAGATGACTAAAGGTAGAGAATCAGGTGTTTAGGAAAACAGAAGCAGACATGGGGAGCATCAACTAAATACAATAAAATATTTACAAACGTGTAAATACTGAGCTCTTTTAGCTTCACAATCTTCAGTTTGATTAAAACAGTAAACGAAATGGTCGGTCACCCTTTCACAAACTTGACCTTTAAACCATTACTGAATAAAAACATTTTGCACTGCAATAAAAACATTAAAGCTGTGAGTGGCGATATATGTCCTGCAGGCGCTACCCACCCTCGCCACCCGTTTGACCCACCCTATAAAAAAAAAAAAAGAGAAGGCACTTTCCCCAAAATATTGGCTTTTGTGTTGGTTTCCTCTCTATTGCAACCATTTTATTTTTGGGTTGCCTGGCGCTGACTAACAGGTCTAAGTCATTTTTAGGAGAAACAACAAAAGTAAACTTTTGATTCATACAGGTTTTTTGGCAATGAGTTTTGCCCTGGATGTCCTTCCTTACTCCAACCCTGTATAATCTGGGCTGAGGACTGGCACAGGGTAACCCAGAGTTAGGACCCCTTGTGGGTGCGTAGTTAGGCAGCAGGGTAAAGGGTCTTGCCCAAGGACCCACACTGGAATAAGCTCATTGCGAACCCCAGAAATCAAACCATGCTTTCCCAAACAAAAATCCTACACGCAGAAAACTAGGCTATCCAGCCGCCTATGTAGATATATAGGTGAGCCTAAAAGTGTTTTTTTTGTTGACGATTTTTGTTCAAGATGGCAGCCTCTTGCGGAAGTCAAAGGTCAATGAAAACTGAAATGTGGGGATTAAGCATCCATTGTCAGATCAATTTTAAAATATTACCTATTTGTTAATAGAAAACTTGTCAATGTCTTTAAACATGAGTGCTCTGAACATTTTCTAAAGATCTGCAGACTATCAGACAAAAACAAATCCTAACTCACTTTATGTTATCTTATATATATTAGGGAAAGATGTGACAAAAAACTCAAACATGACCTCTTTCTATTCAACTGAGGTTTACTTCATAAAAGTACATGAAATAAGACGATGTATTTTTCTTTTCTCAGGTAAGACTTAAATTAAAACAATCAGATAATTCTTTTCAAATAATTTGAAAAAATCAACATATATTCTGGTTAGGATGTACCTTTCAATGCCTTTAATATAAACCAGAAGTTATCCAGATTGGCTTTTTCTTTCCTCTTTTTTTTTTTTTTTTTAGATTTTCAAGTAATTTTTTGAAAATGTAAAACTAATCATGGCTGCAATCAGACATCATGCATGTCCCACACAGCCTGCAGAAATATTGCTGTGATGAGTTTCCAAGTGGGACTTCATGCTGACATTTGGAAAGGCAGAACAAACTGAAAGTTCTCCGGGGTCGTACCAGCGCCTCGTTGGCCATGTGAGCCTCATCCTGCAGCTGGACCAGCCTCCTCTCCAGCTCGTCTCTCGCTCTTTCAGCTTCTTCTCGCAGCTGCTTCTCCCTTTGCAGACGCTGCCTCTCAACCTGATGGAAAGCCACAAAAATGTTTGCAAAGATGGAGAAAAAGAACGGCTGCAAACACAAATTGTGTTGTTTGTTTTTTTAAGTGTCTTTGTACAAAACTTGTATAAATGTAAACTAAATACAATTGTATTTATATTTTCTTTTTTACACTGATTTAAGTTTGTTTTTTTAATACACAGATTAAGAGCTCAATAATATGTGTGATTTTTTTTTCTTCAAAGCTCAGACCAAATATATATATATAGATATTCATGTATGTATGAAATCAGAATTTCATGAATCAGTGGAAATTTGTTAAATTTGTTAAAGTTTTATGTTTATACCATTTCTTTGCAGAACTACAGATAAAGTAATGTTAAAACTGTGGTCAAATTTGCTCCATGTTTGACCCAGGCTGCGGGGAAGCTGCAGTCAGCATCTATTTCAGGAACCATTTTAACGGTTTTGGTGGTTTTGGGATTTTTTTTTATATTTGCTTTGCAAATTAGGAGAAAATCTGTTCTAAATGAAAATGTTACAACAGCAGGTGAATATAAATCTGTTCAGTGTTAACCCCAGAGTTTCCTTTTCAGACGGAAACAGGAAAAAGACTATTGCCTCCACGACCCGCTCTAGGATGAGCACAGGAAAAATGGATGGGATTTTTGTCCCTAACCTGCTTCCTGGCCCTCTCCTCTCTGGCCTGAGCCTTCATCTGCTGGACTTCCAGGGAGTCCACCCGCCGCCGGCGCATGAAAAGGTCATGGTTCCCTATACAAAGTTGAAGGATCTAGACAAGAAAACACAACAACAAAGTTGTATTTCATCCTGCTATACATTTAGTTTTACTTTTTTGCTCAAAACGTTGTTCATTTTAGAGACTCTTTTATTTGGCACTTATGGTTTATTTCAAGGACTTAAAACAAAACTAAAGAAGACAAACAAAAAATAAATATACATAAATGTATGCAACCTTGTTAGGATATTTAACCATGAATTGATTGTAAAGTACAAAATATAAAAATGTTAAGTAACTTGTGATTACCAGCATAGTTTACTTTTTTTCAAGTTGTAAATAAAATATATGTGTGCAGAACTCACCAGCTTGTTGACTCTTAGCCGTGAAGAGTTAAACTTAAAAACATTGGCCTTCTTGTCCAGAGGTTTGATCGTAAACTAAAAATAAAAAAAAACAAGATCAATGATAATAGTGTTTATAATACCCAGCAAAAACATGAACACACTTTCACATGAGAATTAAAAAAAAAAAGAATATCTAAAATTCTTATTTGTAACTCTGTTAGAAAAGATTCTTTAGACTCTCTGAGCTGTGGTGAATCAAAACAGCTGCAAGAAGAAATTCGGAAGTATCCCATTTTATCCAAACAACAAAAATGTTCAATTACAAACACACACAACAAACACAACTTTTTTCTGCCACTTCATTCTGAGTACTAGCATAACAATCATTTTGTAATTTGTCCACATATGCTACTTCATATATCAGAACATCCTTCAAAATGATGAGGATAAAGCATAATAATCAGGTTGAAAATATTTTTTAGATGCTGTGGACTGTCCCCAGCTACTTCCAGGCAAAAGCCCAGTAAATCCTGCACCGTTCGTCAGACCATCAAAGTGCTATAAACACACACACTTAGGGGAAAACTGAGTCACCAATTGACCTACGAAGCCGGTTTTGTGACATGTACAGGAAGAACATGCAAACTCAACACAGACAGGACCCAGCCGGGACTTGAACCAGAGCATTCTCACTATGAAATGACAGTGTTGTAGAATGTATCTAATCGTCTAATTGTCTAATTTTCTCATTTCTAACAATCAGGCTGAACATAAGGAGCGCCCACTTAACAGGTGAGCATCACTAATGGGCTACTTGCGCAGAGGATTTAGGGGGTTAATAAAGGAAAAATCAGTACTACGTGACTGCGTTTCACCTATAACGCCCATATTTACCCTTGGGTGTTGCATATATGTTCACTACAACCCGTCGCATGCAGAATGCCTGTAGAAAACCGTGCATGAACATTTTCGCACTACAAGGTCACCAAATGGTCTACAGTCTTGATAATTTGTGCGGCACGGGTTAGCCTGTTGTTTGGCTGCAGGCAGACCATATCCACTCGTAAGGGCAGTTGTGACTAAAACTTAGAGCGGATGCACGGATGACCTTTCTGATAGGAAGACTACATTTCTTAAAAAACAAATAACGATAATAGTATCTGTAAAGAGACTCAATCAGAAAGCGCAGTTCATCATCACCTCCTTGTCACTGTAGGAGATGTTCCGGATCTCGTTCCAGGGGAAGGAGCACTTGGGCGTCAGCTTGTTGTTGGGCTCGTAGATGTGCAGGCCGAGGGCATCCACTCCCAAAAGAAGATCTGTTCCCTTTTTGTTCTAAACCACAGCACAGCACAAAAAGCCATTACAAAACCAAACGGCAGCAGGCGGCAGCTGTGACGCCCCTCCTCTTGTCCGTCAACATTCATTTGCACCTTGGTTGACAGAGGTGACTTTGCCGTGCCTCCGCTTGTCTAAACAAATTGTGTTGAACAGCTGCTTGTGCAGTCTGAGCTCCTTCATTTCAAAGCAGTGAGTTTCAGTTTATCCGGAGTTTTGTGGTGACTCAGAATGCACACCGAGCCAAGCAGCAGCCATGTTTTCATTCATTACCCAACGACAAAACTAAACTAAGAGAAAAACAGATGAGTCAAACTGCTATTCTTAGCACATCATTGCATTGCTACTAAAGCTGACGCACCTCCAAATCATTGATATTGGCTTCCTTTCTAGCCCATGAAAGCAGTGTATGTTTACCTTGATTAAAAAGTAATTGATGCCGTACATGTCCAGGTCCTGAGCTATTTTTAAATACTCCATCTCAGCTTGGTCCCTAGTTCAGAGAAAGAGGAAAATAGATCCAAAGAAGGAGAGATGACAAGACGTAGGCAGAGAAAAATAGGGAATCAGTCCTTTTTTCTTTGGTTTGATGCTACAAAAGCACTGGAAATGGTTAAAAAAACACACAAAAATTCTGAGCAGCAGCAAACAAAACTCATTAACATGCTTCAGAAATGAGATTCTGGTTTTGAAAAACAACACTCTTTTCTCACAGAATGTTGCCAGATTTGTTGTGAATTCAGCAAAAAAAAAAAGATAATTAGCATATTTGATGTTTGACAATTAAAAAAGCAAGACGTGCTGACTAGTAAACTTTGGAAAGTGGTTCACATTTGAAAAAAGAGACTAAACTTCCACGAGTTTCCGATGAAAAACAGCATTGCGTCAGGAAAACGGATCTTAACGAGGTTGGATGCTGAATACATTCAAACTTTAAAGTGGAATGAAGGCATTTCTGATTCATGTGGAGTAAATACAATCCACTCCAGAAAAAAAGACAGCAGTTAACCCAACACAATCTCATTTTTGAGTTTTCAGGTTTGGAAATGAAACACTCTAAATAAGTGACACATAAGGTTACATTCATTTACAAATGTAAATTTCTATGAGCAACACAGTTAACCTTCAGATGAAAAACAACAAAAAAAGAGCAAAAAATGAAATGTACCCTACATTTGATTGAGACTTTGGAACGCCTTCGAATTTAGTGAGTAAAATGGAATGTATCATCTTTCAGAGTGATAATGTTGCTGTTGTACAGACTGTTAAGAGTCTTTTTAGCTGCAGGTTGTGCTCTTATCAATAACAGTGACAGTGTGACACAGAATAGTTGGCAAACACTTGTTTTTAATAATTGTTGTGAGGTGGCACTCACTCCTGCAGCAGCTCACAGCTATTAACATGCAGACAGACGCCAGGTGTCATGTTTCCATCACCACTGATTTGAGCTGGACCTGATAATTGATCTCAATTACTGTAGTCATCAGACATGAATGCCAGCTGCAGCTTTCAAAAGGTTTTAGCAGCTTGTTTTTGGGTTAATGTGAGAACATTTTTCCGGTGTTGCAAAATACCAATGATTTTAGCTCCATGTTGAAGGTCAGCAGGCTTGTGACCACTGGTGAACATCATATCTGAACCAATTCAATGCAAGGCCAACACCTACTTTCCACCAGCCAAAGTTAAAAGTTTACTGACTCAGTCTATTATTCAAGAACCTTTAGTCACATGCATCCGTACGGGGGGGCTGACCCGTAGGAGTACTGTGGTTCTTAGGTTGTCTGGTCCAGTGGAAGGTCGTGGAGAGGAGCGGCCTCATCTGTGTCTGGCCGTTCCCTTGAGGCTCATGCAGCCACCTTCAAGAACATCATTAAAATGGAACACACCCTTGTAATGGGTGTAATAAGTATAATGTGAAGTATTTTAAGGATAAGTTGCACAAACTTATGACGTTAGGATGATGCTGTCATACGGTGGTCTTACACCACACCTTAATTGTTAGTAAGGTGTGAGTACTTGCCCCACACATACCGTGCGTAAAGGCCACAGGCCAGGAATGTGCACAGGATATGAGATATGAGTGTCCAATTTCCTAATTCCTAAGACTCACGCTGCGCCAAAGGAGCGCACACGTATCACGTGAACAGTGCTAACAGGCTCATTGTGCAGTTCGTAGGATTTTGTGCGGCTGAAAAATGTAAAATCTTTACGGCACGCCTGCATCTAATCTACTTTACCCTTACTAAAACTTGCATGTTGTATAAGTGTTTGCTACGACCTGTCACCCGCAGCATGCCTGTAAAAAAATATGCACAAACATGCTCACTCTGTGGTTCACTGAGCTGTCTACGACTAGAATATTTTGTGCAGGCCACCTGCATGTTCTGTGTAGGGTCAGCAATTTTTCACTCAAAGACAGCCCAAATCCACCCATGAGGGCAGTTGTGGCCAAGATTTTAGATATCGAATGATTAGAAGCCACTTTCCAGCCAAAATCCAGCAGAAAGTGTTAGTCACATCATTTAGGGACAAAGCGATGGAGATTAAAAAACATTGTGTTGCTATGGCAGTTTGATCATAAAGTTTAGCTGCCAACAGCCAATAGTCTGATTGAATGAGCTGGTGCTCACATCAACAGATGGTTTCTTCCCTGACGCCACAATTATTCCAGGATGATCAGAAAGGACTGGGTTTGTCATTTTCACACATGAACTCATCACTAAAGAAGATTTTTGGAAGAGTAAGGACTTTACACAGCGCATGCTCATCAGTGACATAGTTAAAAATTGTAATTACACAGGCTTTTAATGAAAAAAATAATATATAAAGGTTTGGTTTAAAAGATTATATTTGAATAAAAGAAAATACTTGATTGATTATACTGATTACTGCACTTTAAAATCCTACATGTCTGAATTAAAATCACACACTTCATCTTCAGATTTGAATTCATTCATTTATTTCATTTTATTTCATTAAACTAGATCTGTTTTTTTTCATATTTGAAAGAAGTGCTGATTGAGGACAACACCTTAAACAAGCAACCAAAAGCATAAAGACACAAAAATAATACTGAAGTGTTTCAGTATATAACACCAACATTCAACAAGGACGATGCATGCTTTCCTAACTTCATCCCTAAAATAAAGAATATCAGCCTTAAACCACTGAATTCTATACTCAACTACTTCTGCACTTCGATGCTGAAAAAGACTCCAGCTTGGCATGAAGTTTGGAGCAAGTTTTCAGCATATCTTATATAAGCTCAGAGTATGTTTTGACAGGTGAGGAAGTTGGGTTGGATTTTACCTCGTCCTGCCTCTGTGCTCTGCATAACAGGCGGTGATCCTCTCCTCCCACATTTTTGGAGTCATCTGGTACAAGTTAATCACCTGAAATGAAGAACGCCAAACATATATGTGGTTGATTTGAGGCATTTTAGAGTAATGTACGGTAAATGGACAGAGGCAGTGCAGGCTGAGATCAACATTTGGAGAGTGTCAATCACTCACCCTCTTCGGCAGTAATTCCTCCTCAGCCAAAAAACCTGGTTTATGAACTTCAGGGTCGTAGTCTCCATACTAGAAAAACAGCAAATAGGTAACGATAATTAACCTGACTCCACATTCAGGTTTATTCTTCGCCTATTTATTCCAAAACAACACAGACGTTATCTCTCCTGAGAGTCATTGATAAAATGAGATGACTGGGAATGGGGTCTTTTTCTAAATTCAGGTCATTCGCGGAGACCACACTCTCAGAGGACCTTGAAATATGTGTAAATTTCACTTTTAGAAATGTGGAAGACCTGAAACCACTTCAGGATGTTGGAGCACACATAATGATACCACACATGCATAAAGAGGGCTATAAATGGATTGGGAATTTCTGAGAGGCAGTGAAACAGTATTTCAGGCTCATGTAAAATGGCTTGAGAGCAGATGGAGTAACTCCTCAACAAGTATGCGAGGCTCTGAATTAACTGAAGTAGGTCAATCTGAACACGTACCTGTTTCTGCGCACAGCTTCCTCCTCCGTGATGTTTCTCTGACCTCATTATATCAGTCCATAGAACTGGGAATTTTCACTTGGTTATTTAATAGTGGAGGAATTTGTCCATGAAGATAATGCTTATCTATGTGTTTATTCACAGCATTTTGAAGGTTTGTTCTCAATGTATGAAGAACAATAATGAGTACTAGAGACTAACCAAAGCCTTAACCTTTAGTCTCGACTGCCCTTACGGGTGGATATGGGCTGTCTGCGGGCGAAAAATGATCAAACCTGTAAATATCAAGGTTGCATACAACATACAACATGCCTGTGTCTCATCTACTTCACTCTTACCTACCAATGCATGTTGTTTAAGTGTTCTCTATGACCTGCCGCCCACAGAACGCTCATATAAAATTGTTCATGAACATTTTTGTCTGACCAAGCAGTGAATGACCTTCAGATTGTGTGTGGGACACCTTTGTGCCTCGTACAGGTTTGCACACAGTCTTTTTTCCCTGCAGAAAGCCCATATCCACCCATAAGGATAATTGAGACTAAGACTTAAGATGTGGCCACTCCTCTTTATGACCCTACACTGCCCTGGACAACCCAGAGACCTGCAGCAACCTAAAACAGGCCAATCCCCCATATGGGTGCATGTCACTAAGGCTTTACAGAACAAAAACAGTTGCGTTTTTTTACCTGGTATGCGTTTTCTATCTATCTATGTGTCCAAACAACATTTAGGCTATTTTCTCATGGTTTAATTTGGAGAAGAATAATATTGATAAAAGCCCAATCACAAAGAAAATGTAAAATAATTCTGCCTGTAAAAGTGCTACACTTAACTAAGATCACTACTATCTTTATAGTAAGAGTTAAAGATCCACTCTGATTTAAAAAAAATGTGTACTTGGGGATTTTAACTTGTTCTTCTGACATTTTTCTGACGATGGCGGACGTATAAAAAGAAAATAAAGCTTCAAATAGCATTTCTGAGTATGTCCTTGATTAAATTGTTGTGAATCTGCGACAGATCCGTTTGAAAAAGGCATTATTTGTGATGTAGAAAATACACCGGGCTCCGCTCCATTCTGATCTACTTGTAGACAAATAGATCCGTGTACGTCTTTGTTTTCCTCATCTGAGCTGGTATCTGGATCAAAACTGTACGGCTGGATTGCTCCAATACTGCTGATGCATACGGTCCATTGTGATGGACCACTGATATTAGGTTGGGGGTGTGAGGGGTTGTAAGATAGTGGGAGAGCAGGGCGGTTCTTAGTGTCGGGGAGGGGTGGGGGTTACACTGCAGAAAAAAGCCCCCACACCCACCACCGCAAATCAATCAACATTTTTCTTCAAATAAGCAAAAATAATCTGCCAATTGGGCAAGAAAAATGGCCTAATGAAGAACTATTATTTTAAGGAAAATAATTATAGTCACTCGGATGGGTTTTCTTAAACTAAGATTATTTTGAAAAACTTTGTTGATTGGATTAGTTCTATCGTAACACAGAAAAAAATTATCTTTTCACTTCTTAAGATTCAGTTGTTGCAGTGTAATCCATGCCAACGCTCAGAGGTGAATTTCATATTTCTGCCACTCTGCATAAACTATGTCCTAGAAAACTACACTTTTGGGTTTTTTGGCTAAAAACTATATAATCATAATTAAAAGACCACTGGGATATCTTTGGAAATCCATCCATCCATGTTCTAAACCCACTTGGTCCCTTTCGGGGTCACGGGGCTGCTGGAGCCAAATCCGGCCACTTGTGGGCAAAGGCAGGATACACCCCGGACAGGTCGCCAGTTTGTCGCAGTGCCATGTTCACAGCCCCCATATACACCTAGGGACAATTTAGAGTAACCAATTAACCTATGAAGCATGTTTTTGGACAGTGGGAGGAAGCCGGAATCCCCGGTGAAAACCCGCGCATGCACAGGGAGAACATGCAGACTCCACACATAAAAGTCCCCCATTGGTGATTCTGTTTCAGGTCCCCCAGCCAGGTCTTGAAGCAGAGGCCTTCTTGCTATGAGGCAAGAGTGGTAACCACGGCTCCACCGTACAGGGCTATGGAAATTGTTAAAAATAAAATGACCGGAATAAGTCTTTAGGCGCCAGCAGCAGGCGTATCTTTACAGGAGCTACTGGCTGATCCACTTCAATAAAATTATCTTTTTTCAGGAAAAAAACGCTGCAGGTTTGATAAGGGTGACAGTACAAACTCTAAATCCTGTGGAACACAGAGAAAATTACAGGTCATCAGAGACAGAACTGAAGACGCTCCAGGTTGATGTGTCTGTTACCAGTAAGAAAGATGCATCGCTTCAGTACAAAAAGTGAGAGTGCCTTGGCTGTGCCAAGTCTCCCAAAGGAAGCATGCTGCGCTCAGAGGATTCAGAGGAATCATTACAGAGCAGTGTCATGGTGAAATCCCACACTAACTCCACTCTGCCTTTTCTGCATCTGGACTGTTCTCTTCTCAGCTGGAAAACGCAGGAAACTGCCTTCCTTACTGCAAGTGATGGCATTTATGCAGAGGCTTGAGAAAAATTGCCTGGAGGTGGTGAGACGTCTGGGGGGAGTGTTGCCTTCTTCTGTGTTTTTACAGTACTATTCACATTATAAGCAAGATGATAGTTTTATCAGGAGAAAACGAAAACTTTCTAGGACATTTTTAAACGAGTACCAAACTTAAACGCTTTCATTTTTTCTGTCATCATAGCATTGCATTTTAATGCTTTATAAAGATATCAATATGTGGTTTGGGAATAAAAAACCTTTTTGCGATTTAAATGCAGTTTAACAAAAAACATTCTGATCTTGCAGCTGCTCCATAAACAAAGCTGCACTGAAAAAAGAAAAGTTTGGAAGTTTTTATTATCCAGCTGATTGTATGGGTTTAACAGAACAAGCAACTTTAAAAGCTTGTAACCAAACCTTTGTGTGTGCAAGCCTTAATATTTATCTCAAAACTCCATCCTAGTCATGCCTGGCTTTGCTGCAGGAGTTAGACAACATTGTTGGACTATTTTTTTAATCTCAGGACTTTTTCTTTCTCTGCATCCAACTCACAGCCATCTTTTTCCAACAGACAATAACTCCACAGAATTCTGGTAGATCACTTCACCCTGTCTTTAACTTCATGTGGAAAAAAATGTTTGCAATATAGAAGATTGCTTGGAAAAAGCAATAAAGAGTGTGAAAAGGTGATAACAAAACCTACATTCGTCAGTGGGATTGATGTCAAGTCCAGTGAAGCCCTCTACTGCAAATTTCAGTGTCAGCTGTCACATCTGGATGCAAATAATATGTATTCTATAAAACATCAAAACATAACAAATTGCTATGTTCTTCTGTGTTTTTATATTTATTTATTTTTTTTATCCTTCGGGGAAAACAACTGATTTTCTTCCCCTCATCCTCAGACTGACAGCCAAATCTGACAATCCATCTGCGGTTGCAGGCTGTTAAAACCTCTTTGTTGTTGCTCAGAATCATATCTGCACGGAAAAAAAACACTGATCTGTCGTCTTTAGGATGTCAATTATTTCGAAGGGGCTAAAAAATACAAAGAAATAAAATGAGTCACAAATCCAGAAATGAAACCTGAAGATGCTGACAGTTTGTGCCAAAAATATGAACAACAGATGTTGTTTCAGATCACAGCTAGCAAATAATAGTTTATCACATGTCTGATTTAAACTGAAAAAACGTCATCCAAGTTCTACAAATGGTTATAATTAGAGCTATTTGGTTTAATCTCGATATATACATAAGAAAAAACAAAAGTGAAAGACTCTGATCAGCGCCATATGACTACAACATGATAAATTTCAAGCTTCTCAGTGCAAAGATACGGTTTATTTATCACAGAATACTGATGACTTTTTAGTTTTTCAAATTGAACATTGAATTACAAAACCTGTTATTAGGAGTCCTAAAAAAGCAGACAAATTCAGCCACTTTTTGACACCCAAATCTGCATTAATACATTCAGAACTGTAGAGAACATCCATTAAAAAAAAGATTAACCAACAAATGAAGAGGACAAAAATTGAAAGTGTGGAACTGTAAAAAGTGGAACTGGCTCTTAACGTAATCATTATTAAATCAATTACTATAACTTCAGTCCTGTTCTACTTTAAAGTTTAAATCCTTTTTCACAAAAACCCAACTTTAAAAAAAATGAGGTGTGTCACATTTTCATGGTAATGGCTACAGTACCCACATTAACTTTGCTCTGTTCTCACTCTTACTTCTGAGGAAAGTGATCATCATGAAAAGCTAAACAAAGTGTTGTTTTAGAGTGATACTTTATCTCTTAATGATTGTTTTTGTCCAGATGATGAAGCAAAAGTTTGATTCAAAGTACAAAGCCTAAATTTTTCAAATCTTCCGGTGTCACGTCCTTGTGTCTCATTTCCTCCTTAGATTCTCTTTCTATTTTACTTTAACCGCATCTTCAAAGTGATCAAAATCACCAAACAGGTTAAAAGAAACTTTAACATATCTTGTTTCTTTTCTACTGTCTTGCTGTTGGGATAAACTTGGGAATAAGGTATGTCAACATATGTTTTGTGGTATTAAAAGGTTTGTGTTTAATTTTTTGGGATTGATCAGAGAAGTCTTCCTACTGGTTTTTGATATGGTAAGTTAGAGCACTTTGGCCCTACATTTTTTTCTTGTTGTTTTGTTTTTCCTAATTGTTTGAGATTGATTAAAAAAAAATCCCCCTTGGTGGTGAAAAACTAAAGATTCGAAGTCTGTTTTTACGACTAATAATAATAATTTAAAAAAACATCACAAAGCCACTTGGCAGCACCGAATCTTCTCTTGGCGTCAATAGAAAAGCATCTTTTAATGTAAAACTAAAGAAAATCTTCAATCAGTTTTACATAAACCATGTTCATAGCAGCTAACTTTATAACAAAAAAAAAAAGGAAGGTTATTTTTTTATTTAGAAATTGAGATCAATGTCACCTTTGCCGTTGATCCAAACTTTAACAGATCAAGGGATTTGCATTGACTTAGAGTTTAGAGAACACACTGCTTTTTCTGATTTAAACTGGGTATCAATGTTACCAAGAATCATCAGCAGCTCAGCAGTGACCACTTTCAGCTGAATGCAAATGCAGAAACTTTGTTCTGCCAAGCGGGAGAAGGCAGAATATTAATAATTCAGAATATTTGGTGGAAAATCGCTTGACAGAACAAGAGGGAGAAAGATATGTTTCTGACAGAGGCAATAAAATACTCTCAAGACAGAGGCTGAAATAAATCTTTCAAAACTGAAGGAATTTCTCCTTTAACCTTTTCAAATAAAAAGAATGTATAAACACTACAAAGATTGGCAGGAACCACTTTTGACCTGAGTAAGCTTCCTGTTCTCTCCTTTGATTAAAAGTGTGCCTGAATGTTACTCTGAAGTGAATAGATTCATAGTATCTGTGCTCCTTCACCTCTCAGCCTATGAGCTGGATATGAGGCTGTTTACCTGCAGCACAAACACACCAAAGCCTGTGTGCTACAATGTTCTCATGCAGATAAAATGTAATGCACGTGATATGATATGCAAACTCCTTATGGCTTTTTTGGATAGCATTTTTAAAATATGACCTTTTTCAAGAAAAATGAATCCTGAAGTGCTTTCAAGTTTATATTATTGATTTGTTCTCATCTCCTCTTCATAGCATAGAGCATAGAGGATAGAGCACTGAGCCTTTTCTTTTAAAGACGGTGACTTAGAAAAAGAAAAAACAGAAAATCTTTGCTCTTTGGATGTGTTCTTTGCCTTAAAATTACCCAAAAATGGAACCAGTCTTGTTCTTTTAGCTACCTAAAGTTTGAAAATGTGGTGTTCTCTGCAGCTTTCTATTATTAGAAAAGCTGATAAAACTGTTGATTTGCTAGAACCAGATGGTTTGATAGGAAATGAATCTTCACGTTCTTCTGGAAAAGCTGCTTCAGTTTCTCTATGATCATGGAGGTCCGGCTGTTTGCAGGAGTAAAAGATCTTCTCCAACCCAGTTCAGGAAATATTAGATAAAATTTGTCTATTTCTATTCAAAACAGCTAGGTGATATGGCCTAAAAAAATCTCAACACGTTTCAACAAATATCCATTTGGTTTCATCCAAAATTTGATTTTCGATTTTAATCTTTTTTTGTTTTACATTTTCCAGAAACTTTCTTCAACAAAAATGATAAATGACAGAATATATTTATTTTAAACATCTCTTTTGAGAGTTGACTTGAATTCAACTAAATACAAGCAGTAAAAATGCTTGTAAAACAATGCAGCAGGTGTTTTATGAGCTGCCGCTAGCTTGAACATCTTGTAGAAAGCAGCACTTCTCCCATTCCACAGAGTGGCTCTGGTTCAGGTGTTGCAACGAACTCACTGCACTCCCACTTTTAGAATCAACAGTGTTCAAACAGATTTTGCAGCATGAGGTTTGGTTGCTCCAAGTTAGTCCCTTATAACTTAAGAAACTGTTGTCATTTTAACGTCTGTTCACTGCGAGAGAAGGGCGGGGTTGACTTTAACTAAAAAAGCCCATAAGAGCAGGGTAAAAAGTTTGATTCCCATTCTTAACTTCATGATTCGATTTCATTGACAGTATGTCACAATTACAATAAATATTGGTTAAGTTTTCTATTTTCTTTCACCAAACCAGTGTTGTTTGAGGTTTTTTTTCTTTTTTGATAAAGAAAACTCATGATTTAAGTTGAGCAAAGGTGGAATTTTGCTGTTGTTGTTCAATAAGGGATTCTTACATAAAAAAACTGACACAGAAGCTCTTTTGTTGGGCTGGAAAAAAATACTCAGAAAGCTTTTTTGAAGGCATATCGATCAATGGATAAAGTATGAACAAATAACCTTTGATGAATCAATTTTGCACCTTTGAGTGATGTTTGATTTAATAAATCAATATTTTTAAACCCACTTTCATGACACATTTCATATTTAAAAACTGTTGCAACTGTCAAGGTGAGGCTCAGTTTTACTGAAACTTAAATAAAAATAAAAGCCTTTTGCTTTTTACACAAACACACAGACATACACACACACACACACATCTATATATATAACTATCTATATATAGATAGATATATATACAAGATTATAGCTGTATTACACCAAATAGCCAAAAAAAAGCAGACAGCTACAGAAACAGGCTTTGTTTCCCATTAAATGACAAAAGAACCCCAAATAACCCCTGAAACACTTTTCTGAACCTATTAACCTGTCACATTTCTCCTCAAGGCTGAAAAGGCAAAAGGAAACATCTTCCCTCCCTTCTGCTGAAAACACTCCACACATATTTTATTGAAAATGCTAGTCAACAATTCTTCGAAGCGTTGCACCTCCACTGAATACTAAACCGGAACCACTGAAACCTCTGAGGTAGCGATTAACTCTATTAACCTATTAACTCTCAAAGTAAACATATGATATATTTGAATGCAGCAGAGTTTATCCTACACTCACTAAAAAAAGTAATCTGGCCATGCAACGCGTCCAAAGCCAGAATCAGTTTCTCTGTACAGGAGACTCAGCATGGAGAAGGTTGACTGACAAGGTCCGCAGCCAACAGCCAATCAGGACACAGAACACAATGTGCCGTTACAAAAAGACATAGAAAACTGCACTGAACAAAAGCTATGAAACAGTGAGACTGCGAAAGGTGAACATCAACATAACAAGGTACCACTCTGTCAAGCTGTGTATCATGGTATAAATTGTATCGCCAAACTCTTGCCAGTATAAACCCTAACTTTATCCACAGGAGAGTTTGAAAAACATTTCAGTCAACGTCTACAAATGAACACAGGTCAGGAAAATCTCCTCTGCTGGACATAAACGTTACACAGATCGTTAATAAATCTGTTGGTCTTTTTTTGGTGTTTAAATCATTCTTTAGCTTCCAAGTGCACCCTGAGCAACCCCAGTGGATTCCTCATGACCTTCAGTTCCACAACATTCTTGGTTTGTTGTTTGTTCTCTTCCTGACAGCCGATAGATGGAATCTACCTTAACCTCCAAATGCTGTCAGCTCCGGAGCATCACTGACACAATTTATTTTCTGGACATTTTCCAGACTCGGTTATATCTCTAACTTGTTGTAAACCATCAATCAACTCAAGCAAACTTCAAGCCAATTGAAGTATTCAGCAACAGCTGATACCAAAATAAGAGGACTGAATCATTTAAGGAATAAAAAATGAATCACAGATAGATTGTTGCTATGTTTGCATAAATCATTGTAAATATATCCATAATTTTAGTTAATTATAACAATAGAATATTTACTCATTTTTTTCAATAGATATTTAAAAAATTAATCAACTGTTTTACACAAACAATTAATTTAGGAGAATTAAACTTAAATGGATGATGATTATACTACAAATGAAAATCTTATGGCTAACTATTTGGATTATATTAAATTAACAGGTTTTAAAAAGGCTTCAAGGTTTTCCTTACAAATTTCAACAAAATTACTTTGAAGATATGTGTTTGTTGACATCATTTAAAAGGAAATAGATGTTCATCTATGTGCAGAAAATGTTTGTTTCCATTTTCTCTTTATACATCTTTCACTGCTAATAAATGTAAAAGGAGCTGTTATCACTTCCTCTGCTGTTCTTGTGAACGGCACGACTCTTAACCTTCAAATGGTTCATGAATTATGAAAACACACACTCCTTTCAACAATCCTTTTAACCTTAAAGCTGTCTTTAAATATATCTTTTCTCTGTGCACACAGCTAACTTCTGCCTGCCATAATTATTACTGAAGATAAGCCAGAGGAGCAGCAAAGCAGATTTCACAGTCACATCATCTGCTGGCTGCACAAAATCAGATCAGGAGAAGAGAGAAGGGAAAGTCTGCCAAAAGCTCTCAGCAGGTGCAGCACTTCTAAGCACTTATTTCCCTTTTACAAAGCTGGTTTAGGCTTCCTGACTGTAATCAGAGTAGACTGTTGATTAAATGAAAACAGATTGGCCCTCATATTTTCTTACTGCTTTCACAATGCGGCTGCTGAGACCAGAGAGTGTAAAACGCCAGCTGATCCAGTCTTTTTTGGAGGGAGCTTGTCAGCATGGCAGGAGGAGGTCAGGTCTTTGTGGGTTTTTGGTCAAGGTGAAGTTTTCTCTGGCTACACCCTGTCCACCTGTCAGAAAGCTTCACCCCACTCTTCCTATTAGTTCAGTTTTCACAGAGGTGGAATCCTCTGAAGCGAAACCTCAAACTTTTTAATGAAGCTTTTTCTTCCTTCAGTAAAGTGATTTTCAGAGTATTGGACACCTGTTTAAGCATCAAATAATGAGGAAAAAAAAAGATCATCCAAGAAATTAAAAAGCTGAATTTGAAGTATTATTGTTGGCTGCAATCAAAAAACACACACACACACCCACGCACACACACACACACCATCACCGTCTTGAGCATATCTAGAAAAATGTATAGTGTCTACAGAAGACTTCCTACTACACATCATTCCAAAGAGCACCTCTTCATGCGCACAGACATGCATACGAGGGATTGTGCGTCCAACAAATAAAGACAGCCACCATGCCCGTGTTCAAACTAAAGAAATGAGCAGGGAAATGGAAGCTGGAGCTGTGCATTTCCTGATGTGTACTTGATCACATTGAACGGTTCAGGTTGAGTTCAGGCAAACCCCCCCCGAGACCCAAGCCCAACCACCCAAGACACCCAAAAGAGAGGAACGCCATCGGCGGGCGGTCGGGGGGACAAGGTGGGCTGAAATGTTAGCCTGGACTTAACATGGTAAAGGTTTGACAAACATCATCAAGAGGACTCAAGATGCTGTAAAACAAAAAAAACCAAAAAAACAAAATTTCTAGAACGTTGGATTTTGGAATTGTAGATTTGGAGACCCTGAAAAAATGGAGAGCACCACTTAAAAGAAACTGCCTCTTTAAATTCCTTTAGCAGTGGTAGACTGTCACTTCTGTTGGCTCTGTTGCCAAGAAAATCCAAAAATTTACTTTTGCAAAATCTCCTAAAAATGACATATACCTGTCCGTCACACCCAGGTGACCAAAAAATAAAATGGTTGCAATAGAACTATAACCAACAAAAAAGCCGCCATTTTCAAAAATTGGTTGTTTTATGATTTTGTCACATGCAGCTCTGACCAGGGTGGCAGGGGCCCCTCAGCCAGTGAGGACGGGTCAAAATGGGGTTGGCAAGGGTGGGGGCAGGTAGCGTCTGCAGGCCAAACGACACCGTTCACAGGTTTAATTATCTCATGTATTCTCTCTTATTTTGACTGAACAAGAGCTGCTTATCTCTGCCAATCTGAACAGTTTTTGTGGAAATGAGGGTTTAAAACTACTTCTAATGGCACTTCATGGCACAAATAAATCTTTAAAACAAAAGTGCCGCCCTAGGCTGCTGATGCTGGTACTCCTGTCCAGATAGTTGCTATCTCCCATGATTCGCTACACAAACCTACCTGAGCCTCCACATCAATAATTCACTTGATTGGCGTGCTCTTGTTAAAAACCTGTTCATGTTTTAGGCTACATCAAAGAATGTGTTAAGAAAAGTCAGGAGACTGAAGCAAAATCCTTTTCAGCAGCCAGCTCCTGCAATCAAATCTCACATAAAACATCAGAAGGATTTGAAAAGGATGCAACATTATCTGATGACTGACACAGTTTCCTTTCTCTGTTTAAAATAACAGACACTTCAACTTTAATCATTTTAATGAAGTAACTCAAATCCCTGGTACTGAAATATTTCCATGGAGCTCCTTCTTACACACCTGGCACATCACCGTTTGCTCTGCGGCATTTCATCAGAAAGAAAGAAAGAACTCTAAAAAAATCAATAGGAGAACCAGCAATAGAAAATGTACTGTGTGCTCCTCAGGTGCTTATCAGGACTCAGACAGCAGAAAGCTGGATCAGCTGAAGCTGATTTATGACTTTTCTCCAGGGAGGCCAGATACAAGAAGATTATAAAAGTTGTGCCCACAAGTAAGTTTTAAAACTAAAGCTAATTGTTTTTAACCTGATCTAAACTAAACCTACCCTAAACTAAGTTTTGTTTTAATTTCATGGGTTTCAAATGTAAAGCCAGTCTAACACAGAAACTGAAGTACATCCTAAAACAGTTTCAATTTGATTTTTTTTCTTGATACAGCACTATTGTGACAATACTTTGTGTTAGTAAAATTCAAAGAAATCTCCTTTAAAAACTGCTGTGATTTAAATCTAAGCTGCATCAGAGCACTAACCTTTGCATGGACAGCATAAGAGGCTAAAAGCACAGACGCCTCAGGAGGACAGTGAATCTCTTCTTCAAGAATCTTCTTCTTTACCTGAAAAACAACAACAAAAATATTATTTGGACCATTGGCGTGGATCAACCACGCCCCACTTTCCCGTCACCTGTAAGTGAGAGCTCTCTGTTTCCATGCTCTGCTGCTAGCTTACAGCCCTTCACACCTCCAACCTAACATTACCCGTGCAACAAAAATGGGCAATATTGGAGCTATCCAGTCACACAGTTTGGAGTCAGATGCCAGCTCAAACAGGAAAAGCGAAGACATACATGGATGTTGACGTCTACAAGTAGATGCATCAGAATGGAGCAGAGCGGAGAGTTTGTACACAAATAAGATATTATTTACAGCATTTTTTCTTCTGCTCCTGAATCACAACGATTTGAATAAATGAAATTGTAAGCTTAACTTTTTTAATATATGTCCTCTATCATCACAAAATACCACAAGAAGATTATTAAGGATTCTTATTAGCTACTGGCCATGCTAAAAGCCATTCTTCCTGGGGTCCCACCTTCTTAAGGCCACAAATACATTGCATAAACAAACAGATATGCATTTGCTGTACATGCACTCAACAATGGAATAAAAATGGATGCAACAATAATATAAGAACAATTAAAACAACAAACAAAATATGACTCCACAATCACAGTGGTTCAGTCCAGGTTCCAACTCTGAATTCCGATCCTGACATCAGCCTGACATCAACCTTTTTCCTGGTGATCTGCAGGTGAAAGATTAGGATGGATTTCCTGCACCTTTGATTGATGTCCAATAAACTGCCAAGTCATATGAAATAGGATTTATACCAACCGTTTTCTAGAGTCCAGCACTTTGAACGCCTTGCTTTGGAATTAAGAGGGATGTTGAAACCTGGTCCTGGAGATCTACCACTCTGCCCTTTTCACAGTTCACTCTGCGCTGTGCTCTGCTGATTAGCTGAATGAGGTTATCCCCTCATCCTGACTGACTTAAAGACCCACTCCAATGAAAATCAGGTTTTAGATGTTTTCAACATGTTATTGTGGGGTATTTTCCAATGATGGAATGAAGACATTTTTAGATAAAAATAGCATAATCACAATTCAAAGACCACTGGGAACGCGTTGAAAATAGCTCAGGAGACGATGGGATGGGGTGTTTAACACACCTGATCCAGGTAATCAGCAGCTAGAAATGAAGGGAGGGATGAAAATAGGCAGGATGGTAGATGTTCTTAAAAGCAACATCCAGAACTTTGTTTGTTTTTAATCAAGCCGCTATGTTCACCACATGACCTTTGAAGCCCATATGATGTAAAATACACACATGAACGCTGCCAAGCTTACAAGCATAAAATGTATACCAGTATGTGAACTGGACTGATTAAGCCCTCCCCACTTGTCCCAGAAAGCCAAAATCCCATCAACTTCTTTAGAGAAATAAACAGCTGATATTCATTTTATTGGTCAGAAAAACCATTCTTGCTCTGATACCTCTTTTTAACATGTTCTTGTAAAACCTTTTTTTCATGGTGTATTTTCTTTATTACAAGTTATTAGAATTATAAATTGGCCAATCGGACGCCTCAGTAAAAGCATGTGGTGCCTCGAACACTCGAGACGTTTGAGTGATTCTCCTGAGCCCACTTTCAGTGAAAGGGGTGTGGCTTTCCAACAGGCTCACTCTGTTAGTGAGAATGGTTGCCATAGAAACATTGACTCAGACCAATCACTACTTACTAATGTTGTCTGGTTCCAACATAGCAACGTCCATATGATGGAAAAATGGCGACTGAATTGACTTCATTACGTTGGAACCAGAATTAAGGCATTTTCTGTGGATGACGTCACACTCACTATATCCAGTTCTCTCTTATTACAAGACAACGAAACGACACAAAAAAACACTAAGACAGGAATGTTGTTTTTGCAGATCCGTTTACCCTGCCAACACCTGTAAATGATGTTATTCTAAATAGTTGAATCTGTTGTGGTAATAAGTCTTGGACAAATTTGAAACAATAATAGGAAAAATAAAAACTCCAATTTCACCACATTTTCATAAAGAACCAAGTATTAGTTTCAAACTGAAGTTTTCCGTTAAAGTCCAGATGGTTCCTTATAAATATTCTAGCCATGTATTATTTTCTAACCTGAATTCATGATGCTCACACAGTGAACTTCCATTCAGTCGAGAGCTAAACAAACATTCTCAGACTTAAACATAATAGTCACATGGGGACCTATTAGCAGTGAGAAATAGCATTTTAGGAGATCATTAACCTGATCCCAGAGTATCAGCTTGTTATTTAGAAGATGCTATGACAGAGAGGCAAGCCACACACAATCATAAAAGAGAGCTGTTCTTTTTAATCATTTGCATTATTTCTGCATCTATACTGTAACAGGTTCACTGGTAAATGAGGGGAGGCGGGAGTTCAGGTTTAGAGCTTACAGGTTCAAGAGAGAAGTCTTTAGAGGATAAAAAGTGGATCTGATGTCAGGATTTGTTTATTTCAAGATGAGGACAAGTTCTTCCCGAATTCAGCAGATGATTCTTTTTTTTTTTTCTCAACTGCAACACCTCATTCTCAAAGACCGATCGACAGATCTCCAGTTAAAATTGAGACAATTTGAATAGTTTATCATGAAAACCATCTGACATACTCAGGTGTTCTCCTCTCTGGTTTCTAACCAACCTAATCAAAGCTTCTGCCCCCTCCACAAATGTGATCATGTTACTGCAACAACCTTCTGTGACAGTGGGTCTCCACAGACCTCTAAAGCGCGCAAAGCCTTCTGCTGCGTTCACACCCAACACAGTTCACACGGGAAATTTGAAATTGTTTTTCAGCAGTATTTCCATCCATCTACGACCTAGTTTGACGACTTGCTGGCCCACATTATTCTAAGGAGGGAAAAAATTAGAAATAATAAAAAAATTTGTGGAACAATGCAAATAAGAAAAATATAATTTCAGGAGGCGAGGTGGGGTGGTGGGGTGGTAAGTGTATCATAAAGTATACATGAGGATAATGGAAGTTCCAGACACTTTTGACGGAGAACAATGCTTTTGTTTGGTGACCTTATGCCAGACTCGGTCATTACTAAGGTGTGAGTACTGACACATTACTGATGGTGGGCGAATCCTGCCAAGCATGGGGTGTGCACGTGATGGGTAAGTGTCCATAGGACCGCTGTAGGATGTCTATACAAACTAAACTTTGATAGTATAATTTTCTCATTTCTAACAGTCAGGCTGCACACAAACACGTATCACATGAACAGCACTAACAGGTTCCTTACATTTTTTGGGGGGCTTGAAAAAATCTGCGCGACACGCCTGTGTCATAACCTACTTCACCCTTATTTACCTTAGAGTGCTGTATGAGTGTTCACTACGGCCTGTCGCTTGCTGCATGCCCATAGCAAAATGAAAATCAACATTCTGGCTCTTCAGGCTCACCAAGCATGACCATAATATGTCTTGCAGGTCACCTGCGAGTCCCATATAGGTTTGCCCATTTTTCCCCCCTGGAAGCCCGTATCCACCTGTAAGGACAGCTGGGACTAAGGCTTTAGCCACGCGTAGAGCGCTGGTGTTTGTGTTTACATGAAATCATGAATGGTTTCTGATAAACACTAATCCAGCTGTCACGCCTGCACAGTTACGGGGGGGGGGGGGGGGGGGGGGGGGGGGGGGAGTGTAATTGCAGAAGGTGAAAAACAAAACAGGCATCAAGAACAACACATTCATCCCCACACACACATTCATTGCTGCACATGTTGATGTCTTTTTCCAGAAATCTCTTTAAGAGCTAAATTTCTCTTCAAACAGACACGGTTTTTAAATCAAACAGACAAGAGTTTTTATTCTGATGTCCATTAAAGAAGTAAAGCGACAGTTTCAAAGTGATAAAGCTTAGCCTGAACCAACGGCTGAGGGTGATGGTTCCCCTCACACTGTCATGGGGGCCGTGTCATTAACTGGACCAATAACAAAGCCTTTAAAGCCTAATTGGTAATTGATAAATGAGGCAGAGGATGATGGGAGAACAGTAATGAATCTCATCTCCCACCGGGGGAACGGTGCAGCCGGCCTCACAGGAATTCCCCCGAGGGTTTTAAGTGGAAAGGGCGGCAGTAATATGTTGTGCAGCGATTCCACATGGCTGCACACAATCAAAGCAGGACAATGAAGAAAGTGTATTACTGAAATTTCACCAGGAGAGAAACTCCATCCGTGCATGTCGCTGTGTAAAACTCAATCCCAACATTGTTGAAACATGAATCCCAAATGTTCTTTCTGTAGTTTGATGTAGGCTTGCAGCTCAACTGCTTTTTTATAGCAGAAATGCTTTTAATGTATTCTTTTAAATCCAACAGCTTTTTCTAGAAAACGTTTTCCAGCAGATTTTTCATTAAAAGTCTGAGGGAAAAAAGTATTTGGGATAAACATAGCTGCCCATAAGCCAGGCACTAATCCTCCACTCCTGCTGCGAGACATGCTAGGATTCATGTCTACCTCCACGCCTCTAACAGCTTCAGCTTTAATGCCAATTCATGTCTCTCATCTCCGCATAACGTTGTAGGATCATGAGGCATAGATGTTTGTCATTTCTCCAAATCCAAGAAGGGGCGTGTTTGGATTGTTCTCTGGATCCCCAGCAAGTGAGATTTTTGTGAGGTTTAGAAATATTTGTTTTAATTGTTGATCACTGCGGCTCTAGTCGTGCAGGCTGTGTGCTGAGCCAGCAGACAAGTCTCACTTTGAGTGTGGAAAATTCATTTCTCCCATAAGTCTTCATTAAATGATGCCCACATGTGAAATAGTTCAGGGAACAACAATCTAAGTGTTTCTAGAATCCAAAATATCAAATAAAAATAATAAAAATCAAATACATTTTTCTGCCTAAACTTTTTTAAATACATTTTAAAGACCTGCTACGATGAAAATTCTGTTTCTGGTCTTTTAAACATTATTTTAAACATTTCTAATTGTTTTATTTTAAACATGTTCTTGTGGCATTTTTCTGATGAGCTTAAAAATGCCTTTCTAAGTATTTCTTTATTCAAATCGTTGTGAATCAGGAGCAGACAAAAAATGCCATTTGAAAAAGATCATATTTCTGAAGCAAAAGATACGGGGGGGTGGGCTTGTTGCTCTGCCCCATTTTTATGCAAATAATCGGAGACAAATGTAAGTGTAAGTATGTCTTCGTTTCCCCGTCTGAACTGTAATCTGGCTCTAAACTGTACGGCTGGATGGCTCCAATATTGCTCATCAGAGGCTGTAAGCTAGCAAGAGAGTATGTAAACAAAGAGCTGAGAGGAAGGGTCAGTCCCCCCCACAACTCTGAGGTTCTGATGAACTCCTGCAGAAACTATGTCCAAGAACACACGTTGTTTTGGGTTTTTTTGTTTGAAATTTTGGCTAAACTGGCATAATCAGTTTCTTTATACTAATACAAAACAGCAACAATAAAAATCCACACAATATTTTGATATTATTAATTTCACTATCTGTCCGATGATTTACCATCAAAATTATTACATCAAAATAAATAAAAACCCAGACATTGAGTACAATTATTATGGTGATCAGACATCAACAGAAAAAGTGACTACATGACAATTATCTGTTAAGTTATTTAATGTAAAGAGTGAAAATCCTTTTTTGTATTTGTATTTCAATTAACAAATGTTTGGACGTTGTTTTATTTCTTATGTAAGTAATTCTTTTCACAGTTTTACTCTGGTTCCTGTAATGCAGAATATTTGTTTTAAATCTTCTAAGTATAATTGTTATAAAACTAAATGTCCCCTCAACCTGTATCCTCTTTCCCTTTCAAAAGAGATTGTAAGTGATGTGGAAGCAAGTTGTATCTTAAATAATCATATTTAAAAGATCACTGGGAACGCTTTTACAATAGACCAAAAGATGAGCGGAGTGGGACTTTACAGAAGGAAGAAAGAGACACAAAAGCAGATCAACTTTGTTTGCTTACTTGAAGAAAGAAGAGATGCTGTGTGATGTCTTGCACCAGCTCCTCTTCTGCGTTTTCTGGGTAAAATTTGGCCAAAAAGTGAAAGATTATGGGTTCCTCCTTTGGTACCTCCTGATCCAAAACCTGCAGAAGGTAAAACACATTTAAACTTTTAGTTTTTTACATTTGCAATGTTCACCTGGCTTTAGTTTGACATCAAGCTCACCTTCTTGTCCATCTTCAGCCAAGCCACAGTGTCCTTTACGCTGTAGCTGAGTCCAAAGAACCAGGTCTCCCTCAGTCCAAGGGTTCGGCACACCAAGTCAAACAGGTCTTTCCCCTTCCATTTAATCTAAAAGAAATTCATGTTGGTCTCTGATATTTTGCTTAAAACAAAGGATATAAATAAAACAAAAAGATTAACAAGCAAACAAGTAATAACTCCTGTTTAACTAGAAATTTTCCATTACTTATGGTACGAGCAAAAGAACTCCAAAACAAACTCATAAAAAAAAAGCTGGCACACTAAACCAGACAAAATATGCCCAACACAGCATGGGAAAACTATGCAACAAAAAACATGGTTAAACACTATTTACTAAATCTGGCAGAGGTAATTATAATCCAAGTTTATAAATTACATGCCAGCAGCTAACATTTTGCAGCTGTGTGTAATTACGTACAACCAAATGCTAACCTTTAAAGGTTTCTCTCTTTAAAAAAAAGGCTTGATTTCCCAGTATCCTCTGCTTTTATGATTCAAAATACCACCAACCAAGTCAAACATACAACAAAAAAGAGGCAATTCATCTATTTATACAGTCATTAAAAATACATGTTTGACATTACTTAATCATATATGATTTAGGAGGTCACAAAAAGTCTTCAAAAATGCTGCATTCAAAGACAGAACTAATTTCTGCTCAGATCTATAGGATGTCCTTCTTTCTCTCTTTGTCATTGTGTTTTGCTGCCATCTAGCATCGAAAAGTGTAAATTACATTTTCCATGTGGAAATTAAGAAGGAAAAGTTTCCTGAGCCCAAACATTGCTGTCATAAAACGTCAGAAATCCTCTAATTTTTCAGTTGATGACGGGAACCTTTGCAGCTCAGTATCTTCTGTGTGATCTCAGCAGGTAAAACTCAGGTGAAACAGTTTCCCAAACGCACCTCGCAGCTGAACTCCATGTCCGATTCCATGGTGCAGATCCTGACCCTGAAGGTCCGGGCTTGTTTTCTCATCAGAGAGTTTAGTCCCATTCTCGCCGCTAACGCGCTCGCCATGACGACTGATTAATTTTCTGACAAATCAATCAATGTATTGTCGTTCTGTTTTTAGTCCACACAAAAGGAGCGCTCTGACCATCGCGGCATTGTGTAAACTTCTAGCCCAGAACCGACACTGTCCTGGGGTCACTGATGGGTACCGCAGATAGACATGGGACTCTTCAACTTTTAAATTGAAACATTTGATGACAGGCTGTGACCTGTTAATGTCACGTTTTAGTACACTGCCCTTTATAAATGTTCTTTTTTTTCTACAGTAAGCTCCTCCGATGTAGAAAATAACGTTCTTGTCAAGCTGCTAACGTTAGCTAAAGTCGATAGAAAGTAAGTTAGCTAACAAACGTAAACAATATACAAATTTACAACTTCATTTGGGGAATTTTGCCATTATTACACTGTAGATTTTGAATAAAATTAATCTACATATATATATTTTAATCGTAAGGGCAACAAAAAGATAAAAAAATATAATACTTCCCTCTTTAGGACAATAAAAGTTCTGGGTTTGTGTGTAAACTAACGAAGAACTATGGCTAACAGAAGCTAACAAGTTGTTAACTATCTCCCACACAAAAATGCTGCGTTCACGTGTAGTTTACATTGTGGTAATAACCAAATACAGAATGGCTCGAAAATTCTTGTTTTTGTTGGCTATACTGTGGTCATGTGATACCTTTGTTTATATTTCTTGCTTCCCCCCAGTGTTATAACCATGTTAACACTTACTAATTATGTGCGATTATATATTTTTTATTCTTCTTTTTTGACTTTTCTTATTTATTTTAATGATGCACTTTTTAGCAAGCTGCAAATGACTTGGTCAACATTTGTGGGGAGCATATATATGCACATTTTATATTTAATTATTTATACTTAAAAAAATACCTTGATAATGTATGGATATTGCACTGACCAAATGTGTTGTACCAGTTACAATAACAAAATAAAGTACTATAAGATAATAAGAGTTTTACATCTTTGGTGCATTTATGAATTCATATTTTTTGTTAAATGAAATAAAATCAAGTCAATAAAACAATTAAATACAATAGTTTGCAAAACACTTTTTAAGGGGCTATACCTTAAACTTTAATTCCCAGAGATAGTTTGACAGGAGAGAGTAATGTTATGAGAGAATATGAAATATAAACATAAATAAACTGAGAACAACATTTAAGGGACTCTGCATTTCAATTGGAGGAGTTAATTTATGGGACAAGATAAACAAAACTTTCAACTAAGCCTGAACTAACAGCAGATTTGAAAACAAATGATTTCAAAATGTGTTTGGTATATGTTACTTAAAAACAGTTAGTAACATATAGTAAGACTACACACATCACAAGTCGTTTGAAATTGTACTGTTAATTCACGATGAATATTATTCTTTCACTATGTAATTGGGACCATAGAATCCATTATAGAAAATTCATTAATTCGTGTTTTTAAAGTATCGTTTAGTGATTTTATTCTTTTATATTACTACTTTGCAAAATGATACCAAGCCAGATAGTAAATACATATGTCTGTGTCTTTTCATTCATGAGTTTTATTGTTGTTCTTTAAAGGAGGGTGTTATTATTTATTTAACATTTTTTAACACTTTCTCTAAAAGATAGAAGCAAATCAACACAACAAAAAAAGTGTTGTGGATGTATTTTACTTATGGTTATGCGTATAAAAACTTTGTTTTCACACTAGTACAAAGTTAAAATTAACTGCAAAATTTGATTGTTGTGAAATGACACCATTTAGTTTAGTCATTGTTTAGTCACTGTCATTGATTTAGAGTGTTTAACATCTCTTGATACTACGGGCTACTGAGAATTCAAGTATTTTCATGATATTATTATTAACAGTTGTAATAATAGTAATTCTGTTGCTACTTTGGCTGATATATGTGTTCATGAAAATATTTGGTTTTGTGCTCCAAAAGAAAAATGTGTGCCCAGACATTTTTCAACTGATCTGTACATCCGTATAGTAAAATTGCCTTTAAAATGATTAACATATATTTCTTGCGAAAAAGCATTATGTTGGCAGACATAAAATATTTTTTGGAAAAAAAATGAGTGTAGTAAAAATTTGATTTAGTTAAGTTTGTATTAAGTTAGAAATTCCCATTGATCATGAAAGCAGCACTCTCACAACCACCAATCAGATTCCAGTACGCAGCACCGAGCAGCCTCTTAGCCCCACCCCCTGCACCATAAGGAGGCGGTGCAAAGACGATGAGGTAATCGGGGTAAACAGTAAAAATGGCGACGTCTGTCAGCCGAGAGGAGCAACTAAACCTTAACGGGACTTTTCCCGAGCCCCAAACGAAAAAACTGACAGACCTTCCGACCGAGTTGCTCGAGTACATCCTGTGCTTTCCCGCCCTCAAGCACGTGGACGTCTGTAACGTTTCCTGCTGCTGTAAGCGGCTCCACGACGTTTGCCATGGAAGTGGGAAGGTTTGGGGCAACCAATACAAACTCAGGTGCTGCGATTTTTTTCCCTCTGACATTTGCTTCTAGCAAAAGAACCCGAATATAAACCACGGCGTTCTTTCATTCACTCATTCCACCTTAAAAGTGGGTTCGTTCATTGGACCGCCTCTGCTGCTCGCTGACATTCTGCTGATGCGCCAAATTTGACGCTATGCCACCTCAGTTGCGGACGTTTGTTCTGCAGATGAAAATGCATGTCATGTGTAAAGTTCCTCTCTGCAAAATGCATGTGTTTTCAGTCACCGCCTTTAAATGGTAGATTCCTGTGACCTTGAGCTTTGGTTTAGTCCATGAACTGCAGAGATGTGCAGCCTTTTCTGACTCACTGTTTCAGCAAATCTCTTTGGCAAAGAGAAGCTGGACAGGAGACTAAAGATCAAATCCATGTTGCCTCTTGAAATGACAAAGTTTATGCTTTTTGCTCATAAATAACAAGAGGAGGTAAAACAGTCTATTGATGGATTTCAATTTTTAAAAAAGTTTCGATTCCTTTAGGTAATGTTTAGCAAAATGTATGTTGGGAGCTTTAAAATATCACACATTAAAATAAAGTAGCTAAGATTCTATTTGTTTGGACTGATGCTAAATATTATTTATCCCGTAAAATGTTTTAATGTTCCATTTTATTGCCCAATTTTACCTGTTGTGTTGTTTGCCAAATCTGAAATTCAAAAAGACTTTTTTGGAACTGTTTTCCTGCTAACCTTGAAGGCTTTGCACAAATAAATAAACATTATTTCATTTATTATATTTTATTTTATTTTATTATATTTAAAAAAAACAAACATCATACATGCACATTCTACTAAAACAAACAGTCCATAAAATCCAATTAAAACACGAGGAAATGCAGAAACTACTCAAAAGCTCAGCTAAAAACATGAGTTTTTGCTTTACTGGTCCCCGACCTTGATTTTTAACATTTTTATTTTGTTCTATAGGCCATTACTTTTACTGCAGAAAATACTCCTTGGAATAAGACATAAAGTTGGATGTATGGAAAATAAAAATGCAGAAATAAAATAAGAACTTCATTCTTCTCAGTTCTCCTTTCAGTCATGAAGCCACGTGGACTTATGTTATATTTTTTATATAGTTTTTCTCTTCATGAAAAAAAGAAAGTAAACGATTAGTAAACAGGGTTTGCACAAACGCGGTTCTGAAATAAACTTATTTTGCCTTTTGCATCAGATGGCCACGACTGCAGAGGTTTTACCGTCAGAATGAGAGCTGCGACTGGCTCCGAGAGTACAAAACACGCCACAGAGTGGGTATACAAATCCGAAGAACCGTGGAGTCCATCTCAAAGAGGTTCTTCACAGAAGTTGTAAGTAATGACAGATGCACAGCATCTTCAAACTGTGTTGCATTGTGAACTGAGCATGTTTGTGCTGAGAAATGTGGGTTTTAATGTTGGAAACTAACCCTGAGGTGTGCAACCCAGCCGTGCATCGGCCAGGTGCTGGGAGACAGCTTTGCAGAGATCGAGTCCCTCGGGATGCCGGGTCACTTCTGTGAAGACGAGCTCCTCTTCATACTAAACTCTGACAAAAGGTGGGAACATCGCACCACTCTCCATACATGCAGTCAAAGTCCTTTTTGCTTTGTTCTTTCTCAACGCCTGCTTGTCTTTTTCCAGGAAAAACCTTACATTAAAATACTATGCAAAGAAAATTCTTTACTTCCTGCGGCAGCAGAACATCCTGAGGAGCCTGAAGGCTTTCCTGGAGCAGCCTGCAGAGCAACAGTTAGCTCTAGAAGGTACCGCTAAGTTTGAGTTGTTGTTGATTGTAATGTTAGTGAAGTAAAGCAACAAAAATGCTGTTTTTATTGCTGTTGGGGGCCTGACAGGAGAAACACAATAAACTCAGTTTGTAATCAGTCAAAAACCTTTTGTGAAATATGTTCTTATGCTGATTTGATGGTTGTTTTTATTTTGGTTTTGGAACATTACAAAACAGGATTTAGGAGAAGAAAATCACAAACAATCCTTTGTTTTTTCCACTAGTTTCCACACATTTTCCCCTACTTTTATTCGTTAAAATAAAAAGTCTGTATGTTACGGTGCATGGTTCCTCCTGCAGCTTAAAATAAAATGAATGCTGCGAGCACCGTCCGCCCTCGCTGATACTTATTCGCCCTCTCTGCCCCTGCTACCGCGGTCAGAGCTGCATGTGACAAATCAATAATAATAATAAATATGCTCGAGCAGTTAGGAGGCAATAGATTGAAACCCCTATGAAGAAGGTACTAAAAATTCAATATGGCGGCCTCTTCCTGTGGTCAAATGGAAATGAAACTTCAGTTTTGGCTGTTTAGACTTAAAAGCATGACTCTCTTTCTGGCCCTGCCTGTGAAGGAGCTGTTCTCGTGGATCAATATTGCAACCCGCTGGCCGACGTCACGCTGGACAGCATCTCCCTGCAGCTGGATGAGATCAGAGAAAAAGTCAAAAAGATACTGAGGATCAAGAATCCCTCTCATCCCAGCCTGCGCGCGCTCCAAGGTGGGTTTGGATGGATTCCTTTATCGTCCAGCTTCTGTAGATGTTTCTAATGAAAACATCAGCAGTTTTGTTCTTCTAGACATCAATAAATCTGGTTTAAAATGGTCAATATTTTAAGATAATGTCTCTCAAGTTTCTTTGCGGAGTGCAGGTGACTGTGTCCTGGAGGACTTTGAGCTGCAGAGGCAGGTGCTGTGCGCCCTCAACACTGTTCTATACGAGCAGCTGCAATACAAAGGCAACGAGTGTGATTATTACAACCCGCTCAACTCCTACATCCACCAGGTACCCTTTCAGCTCTCGCTTTTTGGACCTGTTTTCTGCTGAAAACTGTTCAAACTGAAGATCTGCTGTCCATTCAGGTGCTACTTCGCCGTACGGGCATTCCCATAAGCCTCTCTGTTCTTTACATGACGCTGGCTTGGAGGCTGGGGGTTCAGCTGGAGCCTGTCAACTTCCCCAATCACTTCCTGCTGCGCTGGAGCCAGAGGCTGAGAGGGTACGACCTCAAACCCGTTTTAACCTATGGTTCCTATTTTTTTTTTGTCCCTTTCACCTTGTTATAGTCCAGCAACGTTTATTGACTCAATATTTTGCAGAATCGTCTTCAGTTGTTTCTTATTGGGAAAGGATGTCAGTCAAAGTTTGTGCACCTCTTTGGTCCACACCAACATCTGCTTTTATTATTTAAAAAAACCTGCATTTGAGAGACTGTTTGATTTCTTTCACCAAAAGTTTGTGCTTTGCCACTTTCTTGGTCTGTTTTTGTTCACCTTAAAGTTTAGTCTTCAAAGTCCCACTTCGATCATTTTTTGATCTGTTTTCCAGTGTTCCCAGTGGTCTTTTATAGTAACTATGATGAATGCAGTTTTTAACCAAAATGAAAAAAGCAAAAGTGTGTTGTTGTCAAGGACATAGTTACTGCAGAGCGGCAGGAGATCATTAGAAATTCATCTCTAAGTCGTGGGCCACACTGTTGATACGGAGCAACTCCACCCCCTTATTCTTCACCCATAAATGAGAGCTCCTTGTTTACATGCTCTCCTGCTAGCTTACAGCTCCTCACAGCCCAGCAAGGTACAGAGTGCAGTTCTAAAAAGCCCATTACTGGTCTTACTTTATGAGTCTTTTATTTGTTTACGTTTTTACAAGCCTGTTTGGTATTTTAAGTCAAGCTTCTATTTTATTAGTTCAAATTTAAGCAGAAATTTGCACAATTTGTACTGTTGACTGTTTTTACTTGATTTTTCAAACTGCCTTTAAGAGAAGTTCATCATTTAAAGACCAACTCCAATGAAAATGGTGCTTTTGGTATTTTTAACATGTACTTGTAGCATTTTTCTCATAATGGAGGACAAATATATGAAGACATTTAAGCTCAAATTACGTTTCTGATCATTTCTTTGTTTAAATTGTTGTGAATCGAGAGCAGACAAGAAAAGGCTGTGGAAAAAGAGCTTATTTGTGACGTAGAAAATATGCTCCGAGCTCTCAGTAACTAAGAGGGGAAGGGGGGCGGTGTTGTTCCGTGTCAACTAAGAGGTGAATTTCTGAAGAAATGACCTGCTGCTCTGCACAAACTGTCCCTTTAGGTTTTTTGATTTTGGATTAAAAGACCTCTGGGAACGCTTTGAAAATGGATCAAAAGATGATCGGAGTTAGACTTCAAGTATTAGATTATAAAAAAGGTTAATAAAATAAAAAATAAGGGACAACCTGGCTCTGTTTATTTTGCTTTTGTTCATTTGTGTTACAAAAGTATCGGATCGAGATTCCGTATGGGCAGATACTCAACATCAAATTACCCGTTGTTTCGAATTCTGGTCTGCCATCTATTGATGACACTCTATTGGAATTCACAAGAACAAAAACAGCATCCTGCAGTTGTTTAAATTGTCCTGTAGGTTTTGTTTTGGGATCCTCTGGTGTCCAAACCTTTCTTTTAGCTGAAAGTAGTATTTCTTTCATCCCTAAATGAAATAAGCACAAGTGTTTGTGTGAAACCACACCTGCAGGAGTCAAGATATCTACGACTTTGTCTACATTGATGCCTTTGGAAAAGGCAAGCAGCTCACAGCCAAAGAGTGCGAGTACCTGATCGGCCACCAGGTGACGGCAGATTACTACAGCTCCATCAGCACCACCGAGGTGCTGCTCCGGATGGTGGGGAACCTGCTGAATATTGGCAAGAGGGGGTAAGAGACCTGAATGTGATCAACTTTTGTACTTTTTTGGAGAAAGAAAATCATAAATGGTTGGAAAATAATGGGTTTTATAGCTAGAATAAATAAATGTTGGTCATTTTTGGTTTAAACCGCCTGATGTGGTTCATGGTTTCTCTCAGGGAGGGCAACGAGAAATCCTACCAGCTGCTGAGGGATTCTCTGGACCTCTACCTCACCATAAACCCTGACAACGTGCAGTACCTGCTGCTGCAGGCGCGCCTCTACTTCCACCTGGGAATCTGGCCAGAGAAGGTCTGGACTGTGTTCAAATGCGTTTCTTTCTCTGTGATTTCTGCCGTGGATCAGGTGATCTCTGGAGGTGTTCCACGGAGTAACTCCAGTGGCGTTCTGCTTGACCGCATTTTCCAGGTCCTGGACATCCTGCAGCACATTCAGGCGCTGGATCCCTCGCAGCACGGGGCAGTGGGTTACCTGGTGCAGCACACGCTGGAGCACATCCAGCACAAGAAGCACCCAGTAACACCCGAGGTGAAGAGGCGCAGCGCTCCAGAGCACCTGGAGGTCCAGTACTCAGTGGGCCTCATCATGAAACACAAGAGGTACAAGGAAAAAAGCAGAGATTCTTCTTCCTACCTGCGGAGTTCGGAATATTCTCATGATCTGCTCCAGGTCGGGTTACAACTGCGTGATCTACGGCTGGGACCCTAAATGCACCATGAGCCAGGAGTGGATCACCACCATGAGGGTCCACCAGTTATCCAACGGAGCCAACCAGCCGTTTTACAACGTTCTTGTGCAGGACGGCACATGCCGCTATGCAGCACAAGGTATGCCTGTCCACCGCCGTCATCCCGGAAGAAGCTTCAGATGAGGCAGCGGGTCCGAGAAAAGTTTGACTTCAACCCCATTATTACTATTACTACTACTATTACATTACTATTTTAAATATTATTTAAATATATGAAAACATATATATATATATATACACACACACACACACACACACATATATATACATATATATATAAATATATTTATTATTAATTCATTTTAAGTGCTGCTGTCAGAAAACTGTGGAGCTGCTTTGTAATAAGTTTACATATGTTCTGATCTGATCTGGTTTTGGCTGCAGCTTTAGAGAAACCCTGATGTTTATTGGTTTCTTCAACCCCCAAACTATGCTGGAGTTCAAGTTGATTTAACCTTTGACCTCTAAATGTCACTTTCAGGAAGTCTTTTCCATCAGCACTGTCACCTGTTAGCAAGAACTATTTATTCAGCACGTTTTACAGCTGAAATAAAAAAGTTCTTTACAATGTACAAATAAAATGCAATAAAAGTTAAGATACTAAAAACGTCAAAATAAGCACAAGTCAGGTTGATGTAAAATTAACTGAAGTTTGTCTGAAGAAAACTGTCAAATAAATATTTTTCCACTTTTCCTCGTTGCTCTTCAGAGAACCTGGAGCCACATTCATCTCCACTGGAGATTGGCCACCCAGAAGTGGGCCGCTACTTCTCTGAGTTTGCAGAAACTCACTATGTTGCCAACGAGGAGCTGCAGACGCGATACCCAGAGGACGTGGGGGAAACCCTGGGCGCCGTGCAGGAGCTCTACCACAGACTGAGCCCCGGCTCTGAGAGCCAAGCGGATGCTGCTGCCACAGACCGAATCAGCCACTGAGCCATGACCACGCAGCCGCGTCGCCTCCAACTTCCTGTCCTAGCGTTGCTAATCAATACCAGGTCAAGTGTTAGAGATCTTCTGCATTGTTTGTTCAAAAGAAGAGAAGATTGTTGCCATTTTTTTGCTCTGAAATATCCACGCCGTAGTTGCTGTTAGGACAAATCTTCCCGTGCATGACGCTCATCAGCCTTTTAGGAAACCAGTCTGTGACTTTGGGACAGAAAAAAGGTAAAAATGTGAAAACAACTTCCAAAAACTGTTGAGGACATTTTTCAAGACGAGCATCCAGGTGCTGAGGATCCACTTGAAACCATCCGCTCCTTCCTTCATCCTGAACCCGGCACGGCAGCACTCAAACGATGCAGACTTTTATTTTCCATCTTTTCACGTCTTTAACATTCCTAGACCTTTTTCGCTTTTATTTCTGTATATTTGCATCAAAAGTGAGACATGTACGATGCCTCCATGACCCATGTGTCTTTTAATAACCAACAGGAAACTTGAAACCCAATAACAGCACTTGGAGAAAAGGAAAAAATAAAGTGTTTCAAGTTTTAAAATCTTCTAACTTCATGCATTCATTCATACGAACAAAGGTGAGTTTTTTTTTTTTACTTTATTATTAAAACTTCATACAGCCATTCATTTATAAAATGTAGCTTAAAAAACACATAATAATTAAATTATAACAGATTTTGTATATGAAACCTTTAAAATATTTTAGTTTTGACAGCAACACATAAAAGTCACTTTCAAAATAAAACACACCAAGGAATAATAAAAAAAACATTTAAAACTATTTTTTAAATATTATTTTTAATAATAAAGTTAAATACATAAGAAAAAAGGATCATTCATGTATTAAAAGAGCTTTTGTTTAATGATTTATGACGCCCTCTGTTGGTCATTTTAAGAAATCAACAGGTTCTTTGAAGTGATTTTTGTGCCACCATATTGCAAGCAAAAGTCAGTTTTTAGATCAAAATGTCCTAATTTGCTAGAAAAATGTAAAGTTTAAAAATAAGACTTTTGCAAATGAAAATATTCAACATTTGTTTTCAAAAATGTTTTTCTTCCTTCAAAGAATATTTTTGTGTTTGCAACACAAATGTCTTCAGGTGCGTTGTCCCTCATTTCGTCCCTCATTTCTCACTTATTGTGACATATGTGCCACCAAACAGCCTTCTGGTTGGTCTACATTCTATCCAATCAAATCACCATATTTATCTAACATGGTGTCTGTCATAGAGGCTCAAACACCAAAAAAGTTCTTGCTTCTGTGGATGATAAAAAATCTCTTTTGTAATTTTTTTAAAAATAATTCATACTTTCTTTTAGCATTTATTACATTTTATTTAGTCAGATTAGTGAATTTGTGGCTGAGGATCTCCTAAAACTGTAAAATAAACTGAAGTTTCTCTGCTGACATTAAACTAAACAAGCCTGCTGTCTGATCCATAAATCCTCCGGAGCAAAATGTTGGTGAAACAGATCTTTAGGATCCATTTGTTTTTTTGAGGGGAAAAAAGTTTGAAAGCACACATCATTTTCTGCTGCACAACAGTGTTTTGGATTAGATTAACAGCAGTAATAAGTAATGAAGAGAACGATGGCTCACCAAAGTAAACTTTATGTATAAATAGAAGAAATAGTGTTTTTAACTGCTGTCTTATTTTAAAAACTCATGTTTGCTTTTGTTCAAAGTAAAAAACAAAGTTATTTCTGAAAAAATGCCATTTTCTTTTTATATTTGAATGTTTTATTCAGGAAGAAAATAGATACAAGTCATAACATAACAGTGGAGCTGAGATGGTTTTTCTGCTGTTGACATTTTACGCACACCGGTTGCTTTACTAACACAAATAGATACAGAACTGTTTTTTATTGTGTCTTTGTTGCTTCTTCTGGGTTTTGTTCTAAGAAAAACGGACCAGAATGGCTGAAGACTGAAGAATCCTGCTCAAAAAGAACCGATACGATTCAATTCAATTTTATTTCTATAGCCCAATATCACAGCCATGGCCGTCTGATTGGACTGACATCAGTTTACTGCAAGAAACAAAAAGCCAAACGTATCAAAGTCCGTGTCTGCCTCCAAACACCCAATGCGAGGCAGAGACACTTGAATGTGATAGAATCTAAACCAATAAGCATGAACCCTCTTGTCTGTGATTGACTATTATGTGTCAATATGTGGCACATTTATTTCCCTGAACTGAAATTAATAATGCAAAACCAAAGATAGGGCGAAAGCGAGATGAAGCTTCTGAAAACATTTGTGTTGCCGACGCAAAAAATATTTTTTCAAAGAAAAAAATATTGTAATGATGTATAAAAGTAATATATATATATATATATAAATATATTTGAAACAAAAACGTTTTTTAAAACACATCTTTCATATTTTCATTTGCAAATGACACAGTTTTATTCTTAAAACTTTACCTTTTACTGTCAAATAAAGAAAATTTGATCTCAAAACTGTGACTTTTGCTCGCAATACGATGACACAAAAATCACTTCATAGGTTTCCTTTTAAGGAACCGTTTTGAAACCTGATAATGTTTCTCCCCCCACCATGCCCCGCCCTGTTCGTTGCAGCAGTTGCTGCTCAGTTCAAACAGGCTCGACGATGGGAGCAGCGCAGACGCGCGTCGGACACCAGGACCCTGATCTGGTGGAGAGGACTGGATGTGAGTGGAAAAACACACTTTAGTTTCACGCGCAGAACTAGTCTAATAGATAAACGAGTTAGAAGTTTGTATGAGTTCACTGGTCCTTCAGGTGATTTCAGGGGTGATTGATTCTCCTGAAGACACGCGTCAACAAGCACTTTGCTCCAAAGTCAGAGCCCTCATGGATCTTATCAGCAAGACTTTGGACTTTTTTATGACTTTTTCCACCATAAGTTAAAGCACAGAGACTTGTCTGCATTTCTTTTGCAGATGTACTTGTGGTTATTGGTATTTTTTGGGGTTTATTTTTTATTTTTGTGTTAAAATAACTTTTTTTTTTCTGCAGCCGCTCCAGCACGTCTTATCTTCTTCAGTCAAATGTGAAAAAGAACATTTTTACTCTGCTATGACATGTGGAGAAGTGGAAGCTTTAAAGACTTTCCTCTTTCCATCTTGGGGCCATTTCAATGCAAGCTGTTGTATTGTTTTCCTGTAGTTTCACCAGAGCAGATCAACAATCTCCACAAAAGATTCCAGCAGCTGAGTGGAAATGAGCAGACAATCCGGTAACCTTCAATATTCTGATCTCTACCTTGTTTTTCCGGCTTTAGCTTGTTGCACTCATAGATATTTAGCCGTACAGGATTTTTTTTAACACTATAAACACAGGGCAGGTTTAAATAGGATGCTGATAGACCCGAACAGAACAAAAGTGTCACGGTGGGGGTGTCCGTACATGAAAAAAGGAACAAATGTTTATTATTTCTCCTGTCACATGGACATGCCCTTTTATTTTACTTCTCATATAAGGCTTGATTGTGTTTACACTATCAGAAATGTGTTCTCTTTTGTTTTCTGCAGCAGAGAGAATCTGAACAATATCCCAGCCCTGGCTAACAATCCCATCAAAAGTCAAATAATTGAAGCCTTCTTTGACAAAAGGTCAGTAAGGTCAAACCCTCTCCATCAGGTTGTTGAACTTTTTTTTTACAAAACTTTGTTTTACGTCTTTCATTTACATTTTAATATAAGGTAAAACATTCAGATAATGAAAGAGAAAGTATAATGAAATAATTCTTAATGTGCTTTTCAGGCTGAAGCTATTTAAAATGAAATACAAAAATACCCAGAATGCCCTCAACCCCACTGACCCCCGCACCCAACAGAATGAAACATAAAATGACACGAATACAACTCGGAAAACAAAACAGGAAAACAAAATGAAGAACACGTTGTTGATGATGGGTTTGTAGTTTATCAGACGGACTTTATCAGATCCTGAATTTGCATTTTGTCTGTGATCCAGGAACCAGCATGACGGTGAAGTGGGTTCTCTTGAGGAGATAACCTTCGAGCAGTTCCTCATGGTGATGTCCCACTTTCGCCCCCCCACACTGGAAATGACCGACGAGCAAAAGGAGGCAGTGAGACGAGAGAAACTTCGCTGTGAGTGGGTATAATATGTATTTCATACATATTCCTGGTAGCTGTGTTGCAGCAGGAGATGCATGAACTCTGGCAGAATTCCCTGCAGCCTGTTAGCTGTCGCGTGACTGAGTGGGGAATGTGACCGGGTTACTCTTACAAACAGAAAGGCATGATGTGTGGCCTGTTTTTTGGGAGTGACTTTTAGCTTCTTTGTGTGTTTTTTCTTTTTTTTTTTTTGCTTCATTAGTTTTCTATTTTCACTCATATGTCTTTTTTCACACCAATATTTTGGTCTATTTCGCTAAGTGTACTTTGAGACGACTAAAGAAATCTACTCATGGAGACATTCAAATGCAGCTTTTCAGATTGAAATCTAAAGTGAATGACTGACTCCTGTTCATGTTTATTTCAGTACCAGGAGAACTGGTCTTTCCATCTTTTCCAGCACAGGTTTGGTCACTGTTTTTGAAACTATTAGGGCTTCCCAATAATAAACGGCTCATTTATAGTCAGCGATGCTCGTCGCAGAGATCTGCTCCACCGGTTCTTCTCACCCATGAACTTCAAAGTCTGAAGGAGTGAAATTTCTGCAGATGTATTTCTCTGCCATCTCTTAAAGATGCATGTGATAAAGTTCTAAGGTTTCCACAAACTATAAGTTAATGTCCTTTAAAATAGCACAAAAGGTTCTTCTTTCAGCTGCTTTAAAGAGATTCAGTTACAGTTTTCTACACAAAACACAAATATTTCAACATGCTGAAAGATTTTCTTCTACAGAAAAGATGACTCAAGAACTGAAACTAAATGTTGGTTTATTTCAAAACTCTGATTTTTTAAATATCTGCAAACAAATTTGAGCTGGAATCCATCAGAAGGAATTTTCCAAATCAAAAGTAAAGATTTCTTGTTTGTGGAATCAGCAGAAAGGAAACCGTTTTTAATTATAGTTTTTACTATAATTTTTCCATCATTCATGCATGTTGATTCTACTTTATATCTAATATAATCTGCCTTTTGTAGTTTTATGAATTGTCATTGACTAAGACAAAAAAAAAAGAACTGTAATATGATCTAAGCTCCAAATTTAGAATGCAGCAGCTGCCTCAGTTTCTTCTCCAAGATGAAGTTCTTTTCCAGACAGGAGCTAAAACACAATATGAAGCAATGCAAAGCTGCAGGAATGCATTTCTGCAGCTTTGCATGTTGGGAAAGAGTGTTTTCAACATTAAACAATGGGAATACTGAACTATAAGAACTGAAAGCTACAAAAAGAAAAAAAAAAGAGCTTTTTAGCTGCTAGTGGCTAGTGGTAATTGGTAAAACTTTTGAATGAAGCTCAGTGAAACTGAATTAGTTTTTTTTTTCTCATAATGCTCTTGCTTGAACTTTAAAAGCCTCCTCTCGGCAAGAATGTTTCCTTAAAATGGAAACCTGAGTCAATAATTGACAGGTCTGCTCCAGTCTGCAGCAGAGACTCAGTTAGGATCTGAAAGCAACACGTTCTCCAGGCTGCAGAAGGACCACTTCGTTTTTGTTTGAACAGGTTGGACAGAACTGTGTTTTATAAGGGCTCCCCGAGGATAAATCAATAAACGTATTCAGAAAGACATGTCAAATATGTGAAAAATATGAATTGTTAGTCATTTTGTCTATGTTTTAGTTATATTTTGTGTTTTAAACTAAGAAAACCACGTCAGGTTTTTTTTGTGTTCGTTTTTGTTTATTGTTTAGAGATTGGTAAAAAGAAAAGTGAACCAATGTACCAAAATAAATAACAATAAACAAACAAACAAATTAATGAGTAAAGTACAGACGGACTCTTAAAGTGTCAGAAAATCGGCTGTTTATTCTGTAAAGTCACCCACGCAGTCAAGAATTTGACCGTTTTTGTACACGAAGACCTTTATTTTTTTTCAAAAGTAATTTTGTTGTTTATTTTTCATGCCATTAAAAATCATCCCATATTTGAATGAAGCATCTTAAGATAAAGTTCTGCCTTTTGTCACCCCACATATGTAAAATGAAGTCAGGTTTCAGTTCTGCTTTGTGGTGCTTTTGCTGCAGCATCTGCAACATTCTTCTGACCAAAACTTTTTCTGTTGAATTTGAATTTTTCTGTTTGTCGATGAAAATGTTTCCAGAAATCTGACCTGAGCTTCTTTGTTTTTGTTTTTAGTTTTGTTCAACATGCATGACACAGACGGCGATGGGACAATAACTCTGGAGGAGTACAGGAAGGTGAGACATCAGATTCACTCTGTTATTAAAAGCACTTTTTTTTTTTGTTGGTATTATCACGTTGAATCCATCATGAAGAAGAAGGAGAAGAAGCCATTTTTAATGTTCAAACCCCAACTTATAAAAAGATTTAGAAAAAAACTCAAAAACTGTTCATTTAGTCAAGTAGTTTGTCTTAAGTGGATGAAATTAAAGAAGCGAAACAGGCTTAAATAAAAACAGCATGTGCAGCAGTTTCAAAAGGATTTGCTTTGCATTAGAAGGTCAGAAAAGTTAGTAAACTCGTGCAAACTAATTCCTTAACTCAAAGCTGTGGAGTAACACAGAAGACTCTGGTCTTATTGTATAAACTAATAAAATTGTTTTTATAAATTTGTTTTGAAGAAAGGCTGAACTTCAAATGCATGGAGGGTCAAAGGTGACTGACTGAAATAAATGAGGATTGTTCCTTTGTTTTGTTGCAGGGGTTACGTGCTACAAATTATAAATGAAATTTGTCAAAATATTTTTCATTTTTTATGAATTAGTCACATGCAGCTCTGGCCAGGGTGACAGGGGCAGAGGGGAGAGTGAGGGGCATCTAGAGGATGCTCAGCCAGTGAGGGTGTGGCCAAAAGGGGGCAGCGAGGGCAGATCGTGCCTGCAGGCCATACGACGCCACTCGTGGCTTAAATTCCACATTCTTCTTCGTCTGTGTTGCAGTTTTTTTCTCAGATTAGTTTTTCCAGGGTTTGTACACGTTTCCAGCAATGGTTCTCCAAAACTTTTCCAGGCTTTCATGACCATATAAAAGCATTTCTTTCTTCATCTGTGCTCCTTCTGTAAAAGTCATTTTTCTTGGTGCGGATTTTTGAGGTGCTTCCTTAACCGTGTCTCCATCTTCTGCTCTCATCCCAGGTGGTGGAGGAGCTTCTGTCCAAGTGCGGCACCATCGGGCAGGAAGCCGCCAAAGAGATAACGGACGCCGCCATGCTGGAGGTGGCGAGCACCAACGTGCCCCACATGGTAACAAAGCTCACCCAAACAGGATGACCTCCACTGAGCGTTTCAGGAATCTAACCCGTCTCCATCTCTCCAGGGTCCGGAGGACTTCTATGAAGGAATCACCTTTGAACATTTCGAACAGGTTTGCCTTTAACCTCGTTTTCAAAGAAAGGATCATTAATATGTTTTGGTTCCTTCATGAGAGTTTTCTGTTCACAGATTTTAAAGGACCTGGAAATGGAGTCCAGGATGCACATTCGTTTTCTGGACACTGCCACAATGCATTGTGGGAAATCTTGAGAGAACAATTTTTATAAAATTTTGTAAGCCTCATTTTTTGAAGGAATTTAAGGAAAAAGAAAAAAACTTTTAATATGCATTTTTAAGGAGAGATGAATAGTTAATTGTAGTTTTACTTAATGGTTGTCATTTCTTCTACTTCCTTTTTTAAACGTTGAAACTCTGAATCAGCCACTGTGTTTTCTAATAGTTGGTTAATATTCTTTATCAGTTCAATACAGTACAGTTTCAAGCTTTCATAACACAAATGCTGAAATAAACAGCGCCCAAGAAGTGAATGATTTTCATGGGTTCATCCAAGACGGTCAGAAACTGCATCGTTTCTCTCCAGCCACAGATTTGTTCCAGGTTTTATTTTTGATATCCAGTCATCACCACATAGAAACCAGCTCTTTTTGACCACTAGAGTTTAAAAAAAATGTATGAATTAACAAAGTCAATGTGGTAAATCCTGGAGAAAAAAAATGGAGAAAAATGTTCTCATGTTCTCAATCATTCTCATACTTACATTATTTATGACTAAAATGTCCACTGTGATAAATTTAGGAGCACAAGCATCAGTTAGTAAAAGAAATTATTGGTTTGAGCAGAGCGACGACGACAAGCTGATAAAAGTCAGAGTGATGGATGGGATCCGGACAGACGGTCGTACGGAACTGCCAGGCTGATGTTGTAGTTGTAGCCGTACGAGTCAACGTAATCGGACCTGCAAATAGGCAGGATGTGATCCGGGGTAAGAGCGTCTTCAGAGAAGTCATATAGACAGATGACGCCTCGGTGCCTGATGGGAAGAAAAAAAAAAGAAATCAGATTAAGATACAAAGCAACAAGATTCTTCCTAAAATAAGGACAATCTTCAAGAATATTCAATAGTTTAACGTTCAGCACTGTGCAGATCTATAAACGTTACAAAAAACTGTGAATGCTGCCAAGGGAATCTTCTCAAAACTTTTTTTTTTTAATCTTCATTATTAGGTTTTTCAGCAAAAAAATCATTAGAAACAAATTGGTTGAAAAGCTTTCAAGAGTTAACCAAAAAAAAGATCTGTTGAAGATCCATGAGGCCAAACAGGAAAACCCTTCAAAACCCATCCATCCCTTCTTAATACCACATATACACATTAAGAACATACAAACTCCGATTAGAAAGGACCCAGCCAGGATTCAAACCATGGCTTTCTCACTGTCAGATGAGAAGCGCCAATATGCTGCAGGAAATATTGCCAGTTGCGTGTTATTTTTATAAAAAATAACTAAAGACTTTGTAAAATTATTAAGTGTAATTTGTTTAAAAATTGAATTAAAATCTCTATTCTACGGTAGCCCTGAAGTGTCAATCCCATCACGTAATCACTCAATGCAAAAACATATGAAAGAGCAAAAAAGCAAAACAAATAATGAAAAAAAATAGCTTTTCTGGTTTCTTTTATAGGTAATTTTTTAAAATGTGATTTACATTTTTTGGAAATTTCTTTTTATTTCCTCAATTTTTTTCCATTTTTTCCAGTTTTTTTATTATTTGTTTTTCTTTTTTAATTGTCATTGCGATCTTTAATATGCTTTTGCATTGAGTGATTTGGACCTGAGGGCCACCGTACCATTCTACAGCAGTCCTTCTAAATCAGGAACACAAAGGCTGGCTGGGAAAAGTCTGCAGGGCTTCATGAAAGCCCTCACTGATGTTCTGACAGAAGAGCTGTGAAATTTGTAGGGAAGGCGGAGACCTGCGGTGGGCGGTGAGGTCGTCATCCGTGATGCAGGCGCCGCGCGGCGACTTGTCGTCCGGGATGTTGGCTGTTAGGAGGGTGCTGCTGCTGAAGCGCAGGTGCCTGACAGGATGTCTGCCACAAACACACGGATCGAGACAATGTTTTCACTACAAGAACATTTAAACTAAACTGTTCTATGAGAATTAACAAGGTATCAAAAGACGTATTTTTGAGCAAAACTTGATTTGATAGATAACCAGTCCTTCATGGTTGCAAACACACTGTAAAAAGATTTTGTAATATTTTCGTACATCGCATCTAAACTTTTCAATTTGAATGAATCTGTTATCACAAATTGACAATCCTAATTCATTTCAACGAGTTTAAAAATTCAAACTCCTTTGGATTGTGTAAAAAGTAATTGTTCCCCCTTAACGAACTTTTTTGAAAGGTTTAATTGCAGGATGATTCACAAAACGTCTGTACTTATGTTCACAAGAGGAACTTTCTGGAAAGAGCGAATCCCAAACATCTTTTAGAAAACAGTCAAACATGGTGGTGGAAGTGTGATAGTGTGGGGCCGCTCTGAATAAGAAGCTGATGGAACTGTAAATTCTGCATTCCACAAGGAAATGTGAAAGAAAATGTTCTTTAGAAGCTGAAGAACCTTTGGGTTTAACATCCAAACAGTAAAACGAATGGATGTCTGCCACAAACACACCACTGAATGGGTCCTACAGACAATCTGTAGGGGGCTCAGAGATGCCTGAATGGATCAAAATACTGCTTTGGGGGAGTTTTTTGTGAGGAACTAACATTATAATACACTTAAAAGCTCAAAAAAGTTGACTTTGCTTTAAGGATTCTGGCAAATCTGAATAAAACTCATGCAAGACATTTTATATCCGGATTTTCTTTTGATTGTGTAATAAAACATTTTCTTGACAACAGGAAGGGAGCAGTTACTTTTTACTTAATTAGATAATTTGTTCAAACATTTAAAGTGAAATATTTTTGAAAGTTGTCTCACCTGTTATGCATCTCCCACAGCTTTGTCTCCATCCTCGTTTCCCAAACACACACCAGCCCTTCGCCTCCGCCGCTCACAACCTTCCAGTCGTCCGCCTGCACCGACGTGACGCCAAGGTGGTGGGCGTACAGGGAGAGCACGGATGAGCCTGAGCGGAGGTCGAACACTCTCACCCTGAGTCACAGGAGGAAAATTTGACAGAGCAATGACGCTTCAACGCTGTGTCACATGATCAAGTCACATTTCAGTTATCCCTTTAAAGACATGTATTTTGAAACCCCAGCATTTATCAGAATTTGTTTTAGCAAAATAAAAATGTATATTTCTGTTGACTCAAAGTCCCTTTCCAATCACCTTGTGATCTATTTTCAAAGCGTTCCCATTCGTATTAATTATGATTATGCAGTTTTAGCCAACGTTTCAAAAACCTGTGTTCTTTTCTTGGTTCTGCAGAGGAGTTCATCAGAAATACACGTCTGAGTTGTGGGTGGGACGTTGGTGAAGGACAACCCCGCCTCGAGGGAGCAGGGAGCTTACAGCCCGCTCAGTGTATTTTTTACTTCCTAAATACGTCTGCTCCTGATTTACAAAAATTTGAACAAAGAAATACTTAAAAATGCAATTTTGATTTTAATTTCCTCCTACCATCTGAAAAATACCACAAGAACAGCATTTCAATCAGAATGGATTTTCTGTTTGGTTTCTGGAAATTACTTTTGTATTCTGAAACGTTTCCTTTTATTTCGTTTTAGCAGAATTGTGCTTTGCTTTCTGGAAATTTGTTTTGATTTCTAAAATGGAATATGTTTTTATTTTGCATTTCTTTTTGTCGTTGCAATCTTTACATCGCCTTGATATATTTGTTGCTGTGACTTTCAAGGCCACCCTAATAATCCTTTGAAAAAGAAATGTGACAGACAAAATACACAAAAATATTAGAATAACTAGTCAGGAAAGATTTATGCAAAAAAAAAAGTTTCAAAGAGTGGGTTTTTAAGAAGGAAAAAAAAAAGTATTCCCTTTTAAAACTATTTTTGTGACTGATTTTGCTTCATTAGGAGGCCGCCCATGACAGTCTGATGAGTGTAATTATTATCAGGGCGCTGCTTCTGTCCGTGGCTGATCCTGGAGAGAAGAGGAGCTGAATTCTTGCTTTGTGTGTTTCATTAGTAAGGAAAGCCCAGGGGAGCTGGAGCTCCATCTGTTGTCGCCGTGGCTTTATTGCAGCTGAAAGCATCCAGGACATGACTCCATCCCGGCTCTGTCCAAGTCTTCATTACCATAATCAGATTTACACAGGGGACTCGGGCGAATTTCAGGGCGAAACTTTATAAAAGAATGGGAGCTAAATGGTGAAATGGGCGCTGTGAACTTGCTGTCTGCGGCGAGCCTGTTTAGAGGCAGTACGTGATGGAGGTGCACATTCAAACAATGAGAGGTTACAGGCAGACCGCAGGGAACCATAAATCTAACGCTGAAGGCAACTGTCCACCGCAGCCAGAATCTGTCACCATTAATCAACAGGAAGTGGAGCTGCAGTCATTTTCCTGAAGCCATAAGAACACATCAATCATCATGTCCTAAATATGATTTCAGAGTCAGGGATTTTGTGGACACAAGTGATCTTTTTAGCTTAATACGAGCTTGATAATCAACAGGAATTCTGACGTTCAATGTGTTTGGAGCGCATAGCTGGATTAGAGTGGAAACGACAGGAAGCAGCGAGTTGCGCTGCGTGACTGACACCATGTGCAATCACTCAATTACAAAGTCTTTTTTATTTGATTGGATTTTTTTTTTTCCAGACTTAAATCTGCATCAAAATCCCTTTTCCCAGTTTCTTTTATCACTGAGCTCTTTATGGGCGACCAATTGTGGTGGTAGTGTGATGGTCGGGGATTGTTTTGCAGTTTGAAATCTCAGAAACCAGAATTCTGTTTTTTTTTAAATAAAAAACTCCAGATGTCTCCCTTTAGTTTATGGTTTTAAATGTAAGAAATAATCCTAATTCACAAAAGTTTTTGGTAGTTTGAAGCAAATGCTTTAGCTGGAAAACGTTCTGAATAAATGATTCAAAACATTTAAGTTTCTGACAGACTGGTAGATTTTATCCTCATTAGTATAAGAATGTTTTAGTAAATTAAAGTTTTAACAGTTTAAGGAATGAATAACAAAGGACTTGAGTCAAAAGTCTTTGTGGTTAGCTGATTCATTATCCTAGTTTAATGTACATGTTTATTTGCTTGGATATATAGGAATACGTATGTGTAAAATACATGTGCATTTCTTCATCTTCTTTTATTTACAAATGAATTCAAGACTAAACATCCTCACTAGGTTTAATATATCTACTGTATATCCATTTCTTTGGTTATTTCTCTTCTTAAGTTTTCTTTTAATTTTTCTGATTTTACTTTAGTGTTGGGTCCGTGTGTCCACGTGTGACTGCATGTATGGGGTCATTGCATAAAGCTTCCCAGAGGTCACAGTTTAAAAAAGAGCTTTACAATATTTGATATTTGCAGTGAAAACTTGTTGAATTCATTCATTTTTGTGCTTTTATTGACCAGGTTGTCGTTTTTTTTCTCCTTTGTTTAATCTTTTGATGTTTTAGTTCATGAGCCTCTAAAGTTGTGTAGCTGCACAGATCGCACACTGACACCAGTGGACTGAAGGACCGCTTGGTTTGTGAAATTTACCTACAATCTGCAAATGAGTTTATAAACTTGAAGTTGGCTAGAAGAAGTCGTGCACAACCGCCTTCTATTCTGACAGCTGACAGCAACAAGTACGCTAATCATTTAATGGCTCTTTTGATTTCCCTTTTCTCTGATCGCATCTTTCCCATTTTTCACAGATGTGGCCTGTTTCCAGGCGGCCAGCGTCTCGACCCTCCGTTTGCTCCTTGGATATTAAAAGAGAAAAAAAAAACTGACAATGGGACAAAGCTCATTTGGACAGGATGAAGAGATGCATTAAACCTTGGCTTTAAGCCACCCTGTGGAAGGGCCAAGATTGCAGACCGTCCCCCTTTTCTCCATTTGTCCTCAGCTGCATCAGCTGGAGCTAAAGTGAGGGGCTGAGATAATGTGTGTACCTTCCTGGACTAAATCTAATCAGAAAGCGAAGAACAAGAGAGAAGCCCTTGAAATGATTTTGAAGCGAGAACTTCTTTGTCTGTGTGCAGCTGCTATTAGTCCTAACAAGTCAGCAGCAGAGCAGACAGGAGGTAAACAATAAGAGATGGTCCTTCTCTTTAAGCCAGCTGTTGAGCAGCCAAATGGGCTGAATAGAAACAGCAGGGCAGCTTTAGATGAGGACATGCCAGGGGTTTTCTGATCCTGGCAGATCGAACGCGGCGGCACCCACTGACAAGTTCTGAATGGAGACGGACTTGTGTGCACGGATGTGTATGTGGGATTGAGAGAACAAAGAACCCTTTAAGCAACTTTCTTTCACTCTTTATGAAGTTATATTTCCTCTCAGATTCTGAAATTATGCACACACCGGGGCACGTGACCTACCTTCAAGAAAACGATATACACTCATGTAGCTCATGGTGTTCACACTGAGCAAGCAGGGAGGGGCTTCTTCTTTTTTTCTACTGTTTTACTCACGCATGTAAGCCACCTACAGCTGGAAGAGATTTGGTAAGAAAAGTCAAAGTGGAACAAATCTGGTGACTCTTGCTCCAGGTTTTTCTTTCACAGCTCTATTCCGATATAAGAAAGGTCGCATGAGTCCAGCCGGACACATACCATCATTACTCATTTCTCCTTCTTCATTTTTAATTCACAGAAGTGAATTAAAAGGGACGTGATCCATGCATCACTACCAAGTCCAACTGTTCCATTTTTGAAGTTAAACCAGCAGTGGGGTTGGGGTTTAAGGTTATCAATGGCTGGGCCAAAACTGGCCATGGTAACTTGCGTAGCTATGTAAAGGTCTTGAAGGCAGAAGCCCGAAACATATGTTTATGCGTGTTTACATTGACTTTTCATTGGCTGCTAGAACACACGTTGTCGAGGGCAGTGTGAACAAAGATTTAAGGTCTTCGTGCTCATTTTCCAAACACATTTACTTCTTCCTCCTTCAGGTGAAAATCGGCTTTTTCCACCGTATTTCAATGTGTGCGTTTGCCCGTGTCCTACCTCCTGTCTTTGTTTCCACACACCAGCAGATGGGGGGGGCTGTCTCTCAGGTTGATGCAGGTGAAGTCCCCCGGCGAGCCGCCGACACAAACCACCGGTTTGTTCGTCTCTAGGCTGTAGACGTGGATCTGAGAGCCAGAATTACACAACACTTTAATTTGACGTCCAATGTAAGCCGCTCACCGCTCCCCCAGGGGATGGGTCAAATGCTGAGAACAAATTTCACACACCGAGTTGCGGGACAACTGATGGGACTTTAACTTTGACTCTATGAAAAAGCACTAGTATGGACTCATAATGAGCCAACAGAAGAAAGTTTTCCTCTAAAAACACTTTAAATCTTCTCTTTTTTGAATGAAAGATGAACTGATTGTGTGTTTGGATCAATAGCTCTTCTCTATTAAGACAATTTTTCTGGTTCTTAAGCTGCAAGCCATCTTCACATCATCATACTCCCACCACCACGTCAGACTGTTTCTCTGATGATCTTTTAACAAAAGTGGAACCGGTTATTAAAATAATCATGCATTTTCTGGAACAAGCACTAAATTTATGGACCCCAAGATTCTAAAATATATAGAATAAATGTCCATTTACCCTTTTTCTTAACCAGCTGTATCTCTTCTGGGGTCACAAGGCCGCCAGAGCCTAACGTGGCTAATACTGGACAAAGGCAAGGTGCACCCCTGGAGAGACAGGCCAGCCTGTCCCAGGGCTCTATATAACAACTATACTGTATATAGTAGTTGTCTATAGGAACCCCTCAAGTTCAAATACTGCATCTTGTTCATTAACAGCCCATAATGTTACAACTGGGGGGAAATAGAAGTCCAGTATGTTAATTGAGTGCATGGCTGCCATCTTTAAAAATGGCCGCCTTTATGGATATTTCTTGTGGCTAACATGCTTTTTTGAAAGAGGGGATCTTAAGGTACATCCATGGAAAACGCAAGGATCCCGTTAGAGCTGTTCATGTGACACGCGCTCTGTAGATGCAGCCTGACTGTGACTAAAGTAACAACTCGAAAGCAAACTTTAGTAACAAAATAGGAAGCGCCGGCTCAGTTTCTGCTCCAAACTCTCATCCTGACAAGTTACAATGATGTCATCTGGAGCCAGCCTAAGCCGGTAATTAGCAGCTGGTGTTTCTTCGTCCAAACGAGACTGAACAAACAGGATAAACCGCCAGGCAAAATTCTCTTTGAATAATTAAAGTGACAAAGACTTTAAGAGCGAGGACGGAGGAAAGAGAAGGACGGACCGCCAAAAAGGTAAGAAAGACAGAAAACAGAGACGGCGGGAAAGATAAACCCGTTTACAGGACTGCACAGATATGATGTAAGCTTTGAGAAGCTGCCAGCAGTCGTTTCGCGCGGCCTCCTACTGGAGCCAAGCAGAGCTTTAATTGTGCACCACCTCGGGGGCAAAGCCCAAATCACACCGGACTCTGAAATGACAGCTTGATAGGATTTGGAGAGGGGGGGGTCGTACAGCCTGCTGAGGTACAGCCTGCTGTTCTCATTGCACATTTGGAAAGATGTGTTTATTGAATATCTGCGCTGAAATGAGGAGCCGATTCTGGGGGAGGGGAGGGGGATTCTGCCTGGAGAAAGACGCATCTTTTTAGAAAACACAATTATGAGTTTTAGAGGAGCAGATCAGATCAGGTACTGCAGACAGCGTAACTTGCACAAAGAGCTTAATTTAATCACTCCTTAAAAAGATCAAAAGGGTTTTAATTACAGCAACGCCTCCGGGAAATCCTTTAATGCTACTCGCCTGCATCTCGAAACACATTTAGCCAAAGTGAGGCGGAACAGAAAAGTGATGCACCACAGTGGGCTGTGAGAACAGGTTTCTGTGCAAACCTGAGCACCTCTCAGTCTAACATGACCCCCCCACAACCTCAAACAGCGGTTCAAATCTGCAGGGCTTCAGCCACCATGTGGGCAAACACAGATTATCCCACTGCAGCAGATGCAGCGTAATAATGATAATAGTAGGTGTCTGGTTCCATCTTATGCTGGCACTTGCAACCTCACTCACACAAAATAATACATGTGCTTTCTTACAAAGCTTATTTGTGAAAGAAAACTGAGCGGATAAATGCTCAAGTTACAGTTCACATTTTGACTTTGCTTCTTTAAAATAAACAAGTGGAGAGAGGTGAACTTTTCCTCTTTGTTTAACAGCATATGTAGCACCTACCGCCATTGCAGCAGATGGAGGTCGACCTTGGCTCTGTAGCCGTTACCATGACAATGCCTCACGCCAAGTATCAAATAGACCACTTGTTGTGAAAAAATGATGTAAATAAAAAACGTAACAATATTTAAGAGCTAACATGTGATTCATTATTTCTTTCTTTCTAAGGTGATGGTGGTAGAAGCATGATAATGCTCGACGACGTCTCCATTATCAGAAATTCATGGACTTTGCAGAAGCAACCATCCGACACGATCATGCCTCAGGGTTATCCATTAATTACCAATAATGAACCCCTCGATGGGCATTATCCCTTACAAAATTGAGAATAACTATAGAATAAATATAAGATGAACACAATTTTTAAGGGTAATTTGTCTGTAATTAATCAGTCACGATTACCACGATAATTTGACACTCCTAATTTTAAATCCTAAGCACTGTTTGTTTTTTATCACGTTAATCTCATATTTAATCATTATGGATTATATATTGTGTAGGGATAATGTCCGATGAAGTGTCTGTTATCATAAATTAATGGATGACACAAACGCCTGATGGTTGCTTCCGCAAAGTCCATTAATTTCTGATAATAGTCACCTCATCAGGCATCACACTCATTTAAGAAAGAATGACATATTAAATTAATCATTAGTACTTTCATCTCATCATTTTTCACAAAAAGCAGATTATTTTATGATATATGTAGAGTGTTACGTGGTCATGGTAATGGCTACCGAGCCTGAACCGGCCTCGCTGTGCTGCAGGAGAGGAAATCATCGAGACGTTCCCGCCTTCTATGGTGACACGTTAATATCACTGATGCTACATCCTCACAACCAACATACAGCTTCCAGTTCATCAGCTGATTGAGTTAAAGTCAGGAAAACAAATGGAAACGTGGACAAGTGAAATGACAAAAAAAAGTCAAGAAAATGAACACAAAAGTTGTGGGTTCCTGTTTTCTAGAAAAGCCTCACATTTTGGAAAGTTTTATGAACACAAGTCTAAAAGCTTAACATCTAAATATCCGCTATATTCATTTTCCTCTAGTTTTTTTAAGTGTCTCCTCCTTATTTCACTATAATTTGGCCACCTTCCAGCCATCTCAGTCTGAACTTGACGTGGATCTGACAGCTTTTCTGTCAGCACGTGTGCTTTGTGGTAGATCCACTGCAGCGGCTGAATAGATTGGCGGTGTGGATGCCAGCTCGCACTAAATGCAGAGCCACGAGCTGGGCAGCTGCCCGGGCAACGCTGGTTCGCTCACAAGAGGAAGGCCAGGACTAACGAGGATCTGGAGACCGGCCTCGACCACCCAAACGGACCCAAGCAGACAAAGACAACAAAGAGGCGCAGGAAAAAGCACATCTTGAGAATGAAAACCTGGTAGGATTTTTTTTGATAAAACCACCTGACTTTAGAAAACATGGAAATCTGAGTGCTGGGAATGAAAAGTGTCATTCTTCGGTGAGAAAAGAAGTGCCAGATGACTTCCGTGAGAGGTTTTAATGAATGTCGAGAATTGACTAGATTGAAAATTGATTGTTTAATGATGTCGGTTCTTCTAAAGACAACACAAAGCGCCGTCTGTTTGGTCTGGAACTGCTGATGGAAGCGCGAGCGACAGACGACTCAAATATCCAAGTGATGTTGACTGATGTGAGTCAAAGTCAGCTTCCAAACTTAGGTGAGAAGATGACAGAGCAAATGACCAAGTTCTCCAAACTCGATGAGCATCTGTTGTGAGGAAAAATCAGTCCGACGTGAAATTCTCCTCATTTTAAAAAAGGGGTTCAGGGCTGGGCTCCTAAACCCACTTCAGTCAAAAAAAGGTGGAAAATGTTTCTTATTTGAAATATTATGAAGGAAAAAAAATACCTAAAAGGCTTCTCTAAATATTAATAAAGGTTACTGCTTTTTTTAATCCACAAACCTCAGAGAGCTTTAAACTCACTGAACATAAAACCTGGAAAAGACTTTTTGTTGTGTTGCTGAAGTTGAATAAATATAAGGAAAAAGTTCCAACTGTTTATAAATAGCTATGAAGTCAGTAAGCACAACCAGAATTAAAGCGCATTAGATTATTAGGTTTTTTTTTTTTAACAAATTCAACCATTTTAAAATGCACTTTATAATTTGAAACATACAGTAACGATGAATTAATTAGATCTGATTTAATGTTTCCATTTTAACTAAAATTTTCTGGTTGAGATGCACCACAAACGGTAAACAGCTTTTTGAAGTCACTGCTGACATCGCACTACTTATTATTTCATTTGCTGCATTGAGATCATTCTTTGAGACACAGGATGTCTTTTATTTTGAAAGGAAGTCATGTATACATTTGTAAAAGTTATAAACTAGTTCATATTTTTTTTTAAAAAGACAGTTTTATCTTTATGTTTTACTTATGCCAAAAAAACAACAGCTCATTTATATTTAGAATAATAATAATGATAACATGAATACAAATCAGCGTTTTATTGTTCTAAAGGGTAAAGTCAGAGTTTGTGGCTCTTGCTGGGATGTAATTATTGAGAAATCAACCTAAAGGGCTCTTAATGACCCCATTTCCTAACAGCAGATTCTTTAGTGTTCCACAAATTAAAAAAATGAAATATTTACCATGTTGATCAAACATTGAGAACTTGGGGATCTTTAAAAAAAAAAAAAAAAAAAAAAACCTGATTTTTCAAACCAGCAAGTTTTCAGTTCATGTTCAAATGTATCACTTTTTAAAACTTTTATTAAAGATTTTGACATCACTGCCAAATCCATGTCCATTTGGATCCAGAAGTCCATATGGATTAATTTAAAAAAATGAATCATTTAAATTTGCAAACCAGTTATTTTGTCTGGTTATGAGAGAGTTTTTACAAAAGTGATTAAAACTAAACAAGAGTGAAATTTTCATCACTAATGTTAACATTACTTTACATATAAAACAACAGAAACTTTTGTTTTTAATCTAACAAAATAAAAACAATTCCCTTAAAGAAAAATCTATTATTTATGAATCCATGTTGAATTTTTGACTGAGTGGATTACAGCTTAGCCTCTTTTAGGCCACAATGTTAGACAATATTTTTTACGGACCGCTCTGTACGAGACTGAGGTTGACGTTTCCTTTTTTTTAAGCTTCTGGTTTCAAGAAAATCTGTTTTTCAAATTAAAACGCTCTATCTGTAATAAAGTTTAAAAAGACAATTTGAAGATGTCTGTAGATATTTTACAAATAATGAAGATTCAATTAAATAAAGTTGTTGGTTTGTAAGAAGACAGTAAAGGTGTGTAGGACAAGCGACCAAGGAAAACGAGTCTTAGATGGATTAAGAAGTTTTCCAAAATAAAGCTTCCTTCAGAATCAGGCAAACAAAAAATAATAATGTAGAATATCGTACGCATTTTTATTTATTTATTTTTATTACACATACTTATGATAGGTAATGTTGTGGTACGATGTCCCTTGTGTATTGGCCACTTACTGACCACAGTGACAAAATAAAACATTTACAAATGTCTGATGGTAATTACACTTGTTTTATTCATTTTGTTTCTTAACTCTATTCTACTTTTCTAATTAAGGCTTAAAAAAACCCACAATAAGCAGAGCGAGACAGACCAGCAGCCTCCTGCTCCAAACTGAATTCTGTCTCAAGGCTCTCGTGTTTTTACTAAGTAAAGCCTTAAGAGTCAATTATATCTCTGAGTCCTTAGAAACAGTTATTCTTAGAAACAAACAGAAGCAGCTAAAGAAACAACACCTGATCAAAGTTCTCCTAAAGTGATGGAGAGACGAGCCCAGGAGAGCTCGGTGCTGATTAAGACACCTCCTCCTGCTGGGAGTGAACTCCCCGCGGTCCATGACGGGCTCCTCTGAGGAGACGCCATGTAAAAACCATCACGCCATCATTGGGAGGTTTGCACAGGCGAGCCGTTTGCATGGAATCTCACATTCAAAACATCATTTCAAAGAGTGGCGTCTTTTCCAGATGAGATAATTCATTTAGGGTGAAAAGCGAGGATTCAGCCGCTCGTGGCTTCATGCCAAAACGTTTGTTTCCGCTGTGGCACGCACACGGAAAGAGCAACCATTTATGCAAACCAAATTATTTACATTGTGCGGCTGCCTTTCTTTCACCTTCACGTGCCCGCCGAGAGCACGAGTGACCTTGTTCCCTCTAATGGAAACCTTTCATTTCAAGCGCTGAGGTCAATATGCAGCCTTCCTTGTGGAGTAGCCCTCAAAAGCCAGTTTTCACAGCGGCCAACAAGCGTGTTTACCTCCTCACAAAGCCTTGATACGGCTCCATCGCTTCCATTAGCATACAAACACCAGATTGTAATTCCCTGAAGGTAATGGACTGCTGTCCATAATGGACCAATTACCCAGCAGCCACATGCTAACTGGTGGCAGAACGGCCCTCAAAACACATCCCGCTGAACTTTCCTCACTCGTTAAGATGCAGAATAACTCCTCAAGCTCTGTGAATGACCACAGCAGATAACGACAAACCCAAATTTTACCACAAAAGAACTCCCAAAGAAGACGCAGATGTTCTCACATCTTATGGAAACCGGTTTGACGTTTGAGCTTAAGTAAACATAAAAATCCAAAAAGCAGCAGATCATTCCTGATGTTTCTAAAGGTGTCCAAGACCAGAACAGATGGACGAACTTCGTCAGGGATACAAATCCACAATGGATCAGAAAAACTGAGGCCTTTTTCTGCTTCAAGTCATTTTTGGATTAGCTGAGGTTTTTTGTACAACATTGTATTGGAATCACCATAAAAAAGGTGATATTATAAGACTAAAGTCGAACAGAACTTACAGTCCAACAAAGTGAACGCCATGTCCAGCAGCAGAACAACTTCTTGTACAAATCAATTTGGTCAAACTGTCTTGGATTTGAACAGGTAAACTGAATGTTCATTGATAACTTTAAGCTCCTTTGTTTGATTTTGGGTTTATTCATGTTTTATTCATTAATGAGTGGCAAGCAGGATCTCTGCAGAGCCCGTTGATGAAGCCGTCCACTTCCAATCCTTTTTTCCTCCACAAAAGACAAGATCTGCTCCAAATCTGTGTGATGCTTCCATCTGAAAGGCCCAGTTTTTGGCATGTTCCTTTCAATGATCTTTTGCTGATAATAATTTGATTCTGAGTCACCAAAAGGGTCCGAATTTCTTTGTTTTTGAAACATCCAGAAATGAAGTTTAGATAAACTGACGATGTTTATTAATTTTTTAAACTTTTTTCTTGTAAAAGTATGACTTTCTCAAAAATGTCTTTTTTTCAAATGCATTTACAAGTTTTAAGGTCGTAAATTTTACGACATTTACAGTAATACATTTACAACTTGAATAAAGAAAGTCAGAAATGTAGCCTATGATTTATAGTCATAATTTAACAGTTACAAGTTATTTCTTTTAAAAGTATGGTTCTAAAGTCTTAATTAAAAATGAAATGTGTTTGTGAACTGGCCCGTATATTTGTGTTAGTTTAATTTCTTTTCATTGCATGGTGTATTTTGTTTCTTCGTTGTGTTTGTTGCATTCGGTACAGATTATTTCTGTGTGAGAAATAATAAGGTTGTTTTAATATTTGCTTTTTCATATTTTCTTTTAAATACTTAATGAAATAAACTGGAAATTCCTTTAAATTATTTTAAAACACAATGAGTTTCTGCTCAAATTTATTTATTTATGTTTTTTGCTTTTTTATATTATGTTTTACACATCCTGTAAAATAGAAAACTATTTAATTTGAGCTTGTTTAAAAAAACTTCTCTCATATATTCTTAGAAACAAAGTAAACTTCATTTCATTTTCTCCTAAATATTCAGTGAAATTAAGTAAAATTACTTTGAACTTGTTTAAATACTGAATGGTTTTGCTGTTCTCTTTCTTTTTTGCCTTTACTGTTGTTTCTGGAAATAAGCTTTGTGTGATCTATTTTTTAATGAAGATCCCAGTTTGAATGACAAGTATTTCATTAAAAACAAATATTGTAGCTGTCAAAAGTGCCAGGAAATGGATTTTTGGATGGTGTTGCATTGAAAAAGTAAAAACAGAAAATAAAAGCAAAAGTAAAGCAAAGATGAACTCACCTTGTTGCCTCCGTCATGCATGGCCCAACCTGCCCGCTTCACCCCAAAAGCCGCGAGGGAGTCTGAGGCATCCAGGCAGGTCACAGGATGACCGTAGACCGAGTGGAGGAGCAGTAGCTCCTCCTCCTCTCCAGGTACCAACAGGTGCACATACTCCCCAGCTGCTGAAGTCACCAGCGGACGTTCACCCACCCGGCCTGGGACTATAGTCAGGGTCTGTACCTGGAACACAAGACAAATTCTATGTCCATTTTCTACATTATAACCATTAATTCAGTTTGTGATTGATTCATTAATATCTAAATCATTTCAGCTGCTAATTTATTTGTTTTGGTTAATTCAATATAAAGGAGCAAGTTGAGACAGGAAAGCTGCCTGGCTCACAGGTTTGGGCAGCTGAGCCTGGCAGAGCGTCCTCCAGTAGCCACAGTCATTGGCCCCGTCGAGTCGAACGTGTGAATCTGCGGCAGAAACCAGGACGGGGGTGTCCGGGCTCAGAGCCAGAGCCTGGATGGTCCCTGGAAGCTGGTAGTGGTGGATCGGTTCTCCACCAGTCTCAGTGCTCCACAGGTCTATACAGCCTGTGTGGATTGTACACATGCCGAACAACTAAGTGAAGAATAACTGTGAATCATGACATTTTTTTAAATCACAATGCGCTCACCATCCTCGTACGCAGCAGCAGCCACTGTGGCGTTCACCTGGACACGGCTGACATGCGGTCGAGGGCTGGTGTGCGACGACAGGCTGTTGGTCTTCAGGAACGAGGCGCTGGCGTCCCAGTGCAGCGTGTCCCACAACCTCACATCACCCGACGTGTAACTTAGAAAGAAACAAGCACACATGGAGCTTCAGACAATCGCTAGGAATAATAATCTACTTTAATAAAAATGTAAAAATGTTGGGAAAAAAACAGATTTGATTAGTAATGTTTCTTTAGATGAAAATATAACAAAATAAGCAATGAAAAAAATCCTATTTTATTAAGTTTTTATTTTATTTTATTTTAGAGAATCACAGAACCTTTATTTTTTATTATCATAAGGTGGAGATCCTTTAAAGGGTCCTTTGACTTTGGTCCAACGCTCTCAAACTTTAAACTGGTGACAACTCATTAATAATATTGTAAAGGGTGTTCTGTCTGTGAGCAATATTTGTTTGGGGATCTGAATCAGGCTTAAATATTTCCAATATCCTTGCAATTTCCTGTCTAAAAAAAATGTCCTTTTTTAGGATGTTAACACAAAGTTTTTCAGGACTTGTCGTGAAACATCGGGCAAACATTTTACATGGTGGGACTAGAAGAATACAAACTCTGATAAAAGGAATAAACGAGTGAGATATATGTAAATAAGGAATATAAAAACGGAAAACTCTAGCATCTCAGATCAAAGCTGCACACAAACAGGGTGAAGAGATTGAGTTTTCTGCAGGCAGTCGTGTCAGAGAAGAGAAAAGCTAGTGTGAAGGCTTCGTGCAGACCTCTGCAGTCCTTTCTGTCACAGTGTGACTAAGAGTCATCGGGTTAATTAAACTCCTTTTCCAGTTGCCTTTCAAATGACAAATCCCATTGCACCCCTTTTGTAATGAGATTTTTCACGACCCAACTGAATAGCTTTGGATCACTCTTAACTGTCATTGATTCTTAAGCAGATAAACAAATTCGAGTGCTCTCACTTAGCAGAATGAGTCTTTAAATACCAATAATGAGAAAAATATTGATGCCGCAAATTTGTCAGAACAAAAAAAATGTAGCTGTAATAGTGTAATTGTAAGCGTGGAGAAACTTTTAAAGACCCACTCTGAGGAACAATGTGTTTGTATGTGTTTTTAACATCTTATGATATTTTTCTGATGGAGGACATGTATGCAGAAAATGCAGCTCAAAATTACATTTCTGAGTTTCTGACTTTATTCAAATTGTTGTAAATCAGAAGCAGACAAAAAAAATGAGTTGGAAAAAGTGACTTAAAAACTATAATAAGCAGGCCAGAAGCTGCCTGCTCTGATTCATTCTGATGCTTCCACTTGCAGACGAAGAGAACCGTGTAAATCTTTGTTTTCCTCGTCTAAGCTGGAATCTGACTCCAAACTGCACAGCTGGATAGTTCCAATATTGCTCGCCATTTTTGTTGCACCGCTAATGTTAGGTTGGGGGTGTGAGGGCTGTAAGCTGGCGTGTAAACAGAGAGCTCTCAGTTATGTGTGATGGGAATGGGGGGCAGAGTTGCTTCGCACCAACAAATCCTGGCCACAACTTGGAGGTGAATTTCTAATGAACTACTGCCTCTCTGCAGAAACTATGTCCTATAAAACAAAACAGTTTTTTAAAATTTCAACTAAAAACAGCATAATCATAATTAAAAGACCACTGGGAACGCTTTGAAAGTAGATCAAAAGATGATCGGAGTGGGACTTTAACATACAAAGACTGTTTTGGTACTTTGTGTCACAAGTTGCCTAACGGTACATAATCCAAACACACAATCTTCTCCACAGAGAAACACAAGGACTCATGGGAATTTAATCACAGCCTTCCCTGGAGACGATGCACAACTCCACGAGGACTGTTTTATTGAGCCCCTGAGCTGCTCACAATTTATCACTGTCTCCGCGACAGCTTCAGATGCTGTAGATGTTGTTCATGTCTTTCACAAACAAACCGTGCTAAGTGACCAACTGATCAAATGTCTGAAAGACAAAAACTTTCAAGATAAAGTATGGCTAAAAATGTCTTTAGGTTATTATTGTTGCACCGAGGCACAACTCTTAAAAGTGCATATAATGACAAAAAAAAAAAAAACACTGATAAAGTCCAATGGAAGCCCTTTTCAGATTTTCCAGGAGATTTTTTTTGTTCAACTTCATCTTAAAGTATGAAATATTTGGCCAGAATAAACTTTTTGTTCCCCCTCAAACAAAAACAAAGAACTTTTTGTTTTGGTGGCAACGTGTGAACAAACCCGCAGGTATCATAATATGAATTATTATAATTTAAAATAACCTTCAGCGTGACACTGTGTACATTTACAAACATTTTCATTTAAATCCAAAAACATTATATATTTTTTCCAATCCCAGAAAAAGCAACAAACAATATATGTTAGTACTGACTTGTTGCCATTTAAAAAAGCTTAGCTTAGCTTTTTCTTGTTTTTGGAAACTATGTTTAAACTGGAGGTAGATCACCTAAGAATAAATCTAAGGTTTATGTTAACATGTGTCAGATATTTAGACTGAACATGAGGAGACTCACCCAGCCAAGACGTAGTTGTCACAGGAGCTGACGTCACACAACACCTTCCCCAACTCGAACTGCAGCTGGATGCTGGATCCCACTCGATTCTGAACAGAAAACACGAATAAATCGCTTAAGTTATGGTACAATCTACTGAAGACCCACTTGGATCATCCTTTGATTTATTTTCAAAGTGTTCTCAGTGGTCCTTTAATTACAAAGTTGTTTTTAGCAATAGTATAAAATAACTGTCATTTTCTAGAACATAGAGTCTGCAGAGCAGCAGGAGTTCATTCGAAGTTCACCTCTGAGTTATGGGTGGGACTGTTGGTAAGGAGCAACCCAGACCCCCCCTTCCCCATTGTTAAAAGCTTGGAGCAGGGAGCTTGTGGCCCGCCCAGCATATCTACTGCATCACAAATAAGCTCTTTTTCAAGTGACATGTATGCGTCTGTAAGTGATTCACAACAATTTGAATAAAGAAACACTAAGAAATGCAATTTTTAGCTTAATTTTCTTTATATATGTCCTCCATCATCAGAAAAACATCAAAGTAACATGTAAAAAAGATGCTTGGAGTGGATCTTTCACTATAAAATGTGAGAAAATGACACTTACATTTCACGTATTTACTACGTTTTGGGATTTTTTGGGGATAAACGCCTCTGGAAAACCTTTTCACAGGGTCGAGTGAAATGTCTCATGCTTTTAACTTCTCATCAGCTCTAGCAGCAGCTCAGGCCCACCTTCCAGTTGGAGCGCACGGCTTTGGCAGAGGCCCTGCAATCGCGCAGGGTGCTCTTCCAGCACGGGGAGTCGGACACGCTGGCATGCGGGTGGTATCCCTCCCTGGTGCACATCCTGAACCACAGGACCCCGTCCTCTGCAAGGACTCTCCACGCCCTGCTCACCTGGGAGGAGATGAGACATGAGGACTGCAGCTTGAGTCAGCATACATTAGCCGCTTGCATCACTCACTTGGGTTTAACAAGCACGGCTGACGGCCAAATGGACTCAGTGTTCTGCAAACCTGATGCACAAAATGTAATTTACTAATCTGAGCTGAATGAAGACCCTGCGGGTCCAGGAGGCAGTGAGGCATGTTAAGGTGCAGTTCAGCTTTTTATGGACGCAATAGCTTGTTCACTTTACCTATAAAAATGATCTCTTTTTACATATGAACTGTGCGATTCCATTTATACATTTTACTGTAGCAAAAAATGTGATTAAAATATTGAAGATGGGCTGTTATTTTCTTTTTAAAGATAATTATTTTTAATCAAAAATTGACAAAAAAAATTCTTTATGAACGTTGGAGTTTAATTTTTACTGACTTTTACACTTGAACCCAAACAAAAATGTTAAATGTTCAAATACATATATTTACCTATAAAAAGGAAAAAAAAACTAACTTGATAGGCATTAATTCAATTTCTTAAAAAAAATATAAACTAGGTTTTTATGGTCATCCTTAAAACTGACACTGGGCTTATAATGATAGAATGTCAGAATTTTTTAAGAATTTAAGGGTTTTAATAAAAAAAATTGGGTGCAATATTCAAACACAGTTGAAACCCAATAAACATCAGTGGCTTTTAAAGGATTAGCATCTTCCTATTATAACAGCAAGCTCACACGTGCGTTTGCATTTCTAGGTTTATTTGAGAGCTGAAAGAGAACTGAGCCGTTACAGAGATGGATCTGATCCATCGGTTTTACAAAACCAAGAATGTAACTGAAAACATAAAAAAATTCTCACAAAATCTGCTTAAGGCGGAAACTTTACCATTCAATGTTTGTCTTTGAGGACTTAAGAGTCAATGATGCTTAGCTGCACAAGTGGCTAGAAATAAAGAGCATCTTTTGCAACATTACTAAGTAGCAAAACCAGCTTATAAATTAAGATTTAATTAGTGCCTCACGAATATATTTCAAATTATAAAATAAACCTTTTTTTTTAACAAAACCTCTTAAATATACAACAGTTTGATGAAGCAGCTTTACATGCTCTGTTCAAACTAAAGATCCAAACATAATGAGAAACAGAGTCTTGATATAATCTCAATAATGATGCTGTGACATGCATGGATTTTTTATTGCTATATTACAGCTCTAATTTCTCGACTTGAGAGAAAAGCGCTCACCTAAGCTCACTCAAGGGGACTGCAATCTGAGCCTCTCTCATCATTCCAGTGTGGCTTTTTGGTTTTGAAGAAAAATGTTTACGGTTTGAATAAATTTGTACATTTGGTTCTGCCATTTATGTTTAGATTTTGAACATGTCAGATAACTGGGTAAAATTATGTTAAAAGGTTTACTCTACTGTCAAAGTGGTTTATTATGACAATGAGCTTAAAGCACATGTTCGACTCCACAACAGTTCCTAGTTGTTGTTCAGAGGTAAAGTTCTTAAAGTACAAAATTGCACTTATATTTATAGTTTGAAAGAAAAAAGGATTATAAATCAGCCATGACAGCCATGTTTGACTTTATTGCATTTTTTATCAAGTAAATCTACAGTAGCAGGAGAATCTTACTTGACACATTTTGGCTTTTTTTTCATTTTGAAAGGAACTTGTATGTACTTTAGCCATATGTATAATAGTAGGTTAAACTGTAATAAATAGAATAACACAGCACTTTTTAAGTAATATTTTAAATACTTAAAAGTCATCTTCTACAAACGAGTGAATTAATGGACACCAAAACTTAAAAATGTATTTCACAAAAAGGTAAAAAGGGACTTTGTGGTTCTTGCTGGATTTTTGGTCTGTAATAAACTGGACCAAATGGCTCTTTCAGTGTCAAAGATTGCAGACTCCTGGTTTAAATTAACTGAATTTCAATTTGTAAATATTGCAAAAATCTGCCCTGTTGTATTTTTATGGTTTTTTTTTAAACATTGTGCAGTTTTCTCAGAACAAAGATATAATTTCTTTCATGTGGGGATCCACAATGTTGTCTTATTTTTGAGTTAACTCAGTGTTGGGGATGTTGGGGAAAAGTACATTGATGTCAGAAGAATCCCAATTGATGTCACAGAATAGGGTGGAGACGCATCACCAACAAGCTGTATGGAATAATAAAATGCTTTACGCAGAATAAAAGATGGCTTGTGCAATAAACTCACGTATCCCCGGAAGTTCTAAACGGAAGGGAAGTCCTTTTTAGGAAATTGTAAAACGCATTATAGTGATGAATTGCCGTCATGGTTACCCTACCCACGAACATGGAATGGCTAATCATGTCATATGTATTCCGCTTACGCACTTATTATCATCATAGTTATCCAGCTTGCGCATTGTATTATCGTTTAATTATGTCATGAATGTTCTGCTTATGCACTTCCTTTCGTCATAACCATTTGACTTGCGCATTTTAACGCAATTCCTTTCGTCACAACCATTTGACTTGCGCATTTTAACGCAATTCCTTTCGTCACAACCATTTGACTTGCGCATTTTAACGCAATTCCTTTCGTCACAACCATTTGACTTGCGCATTTTAACGCAATTCCTTTCGTCACAACCATTTGACTTGCGCGTTTTAACGCACTTCCTTTCGTCATAACCATTTGACTTGCGCATTTTAACGCACTTCCTTTCGTCATAACCATTTGACTTGCGCGTTTTAATGCACTTCCTTTCGTCACAACCATTTGACTTGCGCATTTTAACGCACTTCCTTTCGTCATAACCATTTGACTTGCGCGTTTTAACGCACTTCCTTTCGTCATAACCATTTGACTTGCGCGTTTTAATGCACTTCCTTTCGTCATAACCATTTGACTTGCGCATTTTAACGCACTTCCTTTCGTCATAACCATTTGACTTGCGCATTTTAACGCACTTCCTTTCGTCATAACCATTTGACTTGCGCGTTTTAACGCACGTCCTTCGTCATAACCATTTGACTTGCGCGTTTTAATGCACTTCCTTTCGTCATAACCATTTGACTTGCGCATTTTAACGCACTTCCTTTCGTCACAACCATTTGACTTGCGCATTTTAACGCACTTCCTTTCGTCACAACCATTTGACTTGCGCGTTTTAATGCACTTCCTTTCGTCATAACCATTTGACTTGCGTGTTTTAACGCACTTCCTTTCGTCATAACCATTTGACTTGCGCATTTTAACGCACTTCATTTCGTCACAACCATTTGACTTGCGCGTTTTAATGCACTTCCTTTCGTCACAACCATTTGACTTGCGCCTTTTAACGCACTTCCTTTCGTCATAACCATTTGACTTGCGCATTTTAACGCACTTCATTTCGTCATAACCATTTGACTTGCGCATTTTAATGCACTTCCTTTCGTCACAACCATTTGACTTGCGCATTTTAACGCACTTCCTTTCGTCACAACCATTTGACTTGCGCATTTTAATGCACTTCCTTTCGTCATAACCATTTGACTTGCGCATTTTAACGCACTTCCTTTCGTCATAACCATTTGACTTGCGCATTTTAACGCACTTCCTTTCGTCATAACCATTTGACTTGCGCATTTTAACGCACTTCATTTCGTCACAACCATTTGACTTGTGCCTTTTAACGCACTTCCTTTCGTCACAACCATTTGACTTGCGCATTTTAACGCACTTCCTTTCGTCACAACCATTTGACTTGCGCCTTTTAACGCACTTCCTTTCGTCATAACCATTTGACTTGCGCGTTTTAATGCACTTCCTTTCGTCATAACCATTTGACTTGCGCATTTTAACGCACTTCCTTTCGTCATAACCATTTGACTTGCGCATTTTAACGCACTTCCTTTCGTCATAACCATTTTGACTTGCGCATTTTAACGCACTTCCTTTCGTCATAACCATTTGACTTGCGCATTTTAACGCACTTCCTTTCGTCATAACCATTTGACTTGCGCATTTTAACGCACTTCCTTTCGTCATAACCATTTGACTTGCGCATTTTAACGCACTTCCTTTCGTCATAACCATTTGACTTGCGCATTTTAATGCACTTCCTTTCGTCACAACCATTTGACTTGCGCATTTTAACGCACTTCCTTTCGTCACAACCATTTGACTTGCGCATTTTAACGCACTTCCTTTCGTCATAACCATTTGACTTGCGCGTTTTAATGCACTTCCTTTCGTCATAACCATTTGACTTGCGCGTTTTAATGCACTTCCTTTCGTCATAACCATTTGACTTGCGCGTTTTAATGCACTTCCTTTCGTCATAACCATTTGACTTGCGCGTTTTAATGCACTTCCTTTCGTCACAACCATTTGACTTGCGCCTTTTAACGCACTTCCTTTCGTCATAACCATTTGACTTGCGCATTTTAACGCACTTCATTTCGTCATAACCATTTGACTTGCGCATTTTAATGCACTTCCTTTCGTCACAACCATTTGACTTGCGCATTTTAACGCACTTCCTTTCGTCACAACCATTTGACTTGCGCATTTTAATGCACTTCCTTTCGTCATAACCATTTGACTTGCGCATTTTAACGCACTTCCTTTCGTCATAACCATTTGACTTGCGCATTTTAACGCACTTCCTTTCGTCATAACCATTTGACTTGCGCATTTTAACGCACTTCCTTTCGTCATAACCATTTGACTTGCGCATTTTAACGCACTTCATTTCGTCACAACCATTTGACTTGCGCCTTTTAACGCACTTCCTTTCGTCACAACCATTTGACTTGCGCATTTTAACGCACTTCCTTTCGTCACAACCATTTGACTTGCGCCTTTTAACGCACTTCCTTTCGTCATAACCATTTGACTTGCGCATTTTAACGCACTTCCTTTCGTCATAACCATTTGACTTGCGCATTTTAACGCACTTCATTTCGTCACAACCATTTGACTTGCGCATTTTAACGCACTTCCTTTCGTCATAACCATTTGGCTTGCGCGTTTTAATGCACTTCCTTTCGTCATAACCATTTGACTTACGCATTTCACTGTCCTGATGATGAACTTGCTGTTGTCATGAGCATTCTGTATGCGCATGAATTGACGTATGGACATTGTATAAATGTGCGAGATGAGAGCCTGAAAGTCAGCTTCGGCTCACGATTCCTTACGAGACTCACCTCAGCTCGACTCACGGCTCTCATCTCGACTGCGATCATCTGCTCCAACTGCTCAATAAAGAACCTAAAAGACAAAGCCTCTGCTCTCCGTTGTGCCTATTTCTACAAGGATCATCTCTTCATATCTCCGGTGAGTCCCTTGCTGGCTTAAATTACTGATAAAGGTGAACCTTAGAAGGGACACAAAATGCTTGGGGATGCACATGAGGATTGACTCTCGAATCATGACAAGGAATTTTCTTCTGTAAGCCTTACAAGCAACGGAAAGAAGTCTCTTCACTCGTAAAGAGTCTTCTAAAAGAAGCACGCAGCGTCCTTTAGTCCACCCCTAGTGGGTGAGGAGTGAACTACGAATAACTCCGACTACATATAATAACTCCGAATAACTCTGGGCTGCTCCTTACTTGATTATACCGTCCAGGGTCCTTTCAGTCTTGTATTCCAGGACCGTATGAAGGGTAGGCGTAATTAAATAGCCGGTGGTTTAGGAAGAATACCGTCAGTTGAAAGAAGGGATAAAAACTACCATAAAAAAATCAACTCTTTCTACCTAAATCGCTCGCACCTTCGACACTCAGGTGACTTGTAATATGTCTTATGAAAAAATGAATTAAACTTTAAAGTTTTTGCCAGTCTTGTATTTAAGTCATTTTATGCACGTCTTGCTGTCTTTTTGGGGTGATGAATGGGAGTTGGTGTCCTTGATCTACTTCTTCTCCACCAAAAGCTCACCTGAGCACACCTGCCAAGCTCAGCACAGGTGAGGTATTGGAAAATCTTCAAGGCTAACTCGTATGGAAGCTCAACATCAAAGAAGGGAATATCATTGACTTCATTCTGCAAAAGAACAAATTAGATTGAATGTAATGTCTTTTTTAACCACTGGGTAATAAATGTTTCATCTCCTACCAAATCCTCAATGAGTTGGTTCACCAGCTCCTCTTCTCTCCTCCCTTTAGGCTGCTTCTCCTGCTGCAGAGACACGCGGCATGCATCGGTCATGTTGTGATACTGCCTCTTTCTCCTGGTTCTCTCCTTCTGGATCGTGTCCAGCAGGGGACTGGTTCTCCCATCCAGCAAACTACGAGCAATGGACACATATTCGGGCTGGTCTTCGGTTTCTGCTGTTTCGCTGCGTTCCTTTCTGTCGAAACACGTGTTGTCCTCAGAACAAGTGAAGTGTTGGTTCTTTTGAGCATCTCCATTTAACTGGTGAGAAACATCGCCGGAGGAGGAGGAGGAGGAAGGAGCGCGACCGAGGCGCTGCTCCTCTTTTTTGTGGGTTAACTCTTTTTTCCAACGCTCCCTGAACGTAGCAAGTTCATTTTCTGCCATGTCATCGTCGTCAAAGCGCGACTTTTGGTTTTTTACAGGAATTAAACATAAAGGGTTCAAATAAAATACAAAGGTCTGCTATAAACGTTAGAACTGCTGCTGCGTTAGCAACGAAAACAAAATAATCCTTCAAGATAAACAGTCCGAGAAGGAACAAGAGCCAGCGATACTTTAGTTCCGCTGGTTCCTCGATGTTGTGTAACCCTAAACTCCAACATCACAGTGACATTTCTATTTTTTATTGTGATTAAAATATAAATACAAAACATACACTAGATTTTTTTTTTACTTTTTAAAGTTGACGGAATAGTAATCTTTGTTTGTTTTTTTCTTCTAACAATCTAGAAGAGAAGAACACGCTGTCCCGACCCACTCTACAAAAAAGAAACTACCATCGCAGCTCTCTGCGGGAAAAGATGATGTAAACCTTAAACCATGTGACGACGTAATGAATACTGGAGTAGATAAAAGTGGAGGGGGGCGCAAACAGGGACGGTTTGATGTGAGAATTAGAGGAGGGTCATTTTCTTCCGGAAGACTTTAAAGAGGTGGGGGCCCGGCTGCGGTGGCAGAGAAGATGTGCTGGCTGCAGGTGGATCAGCCCTTTCTGCGGCCAGGTGAGTCCAGCTGCGGCGCGCGCGCGCCCTCGCCCTGCTCGGTGGCTCAGCTGCTCGCCTCGCGCCTGCGGAGGATCGGGGACCAGCTGGAGAAGAGCTGGACCCCCAGGGAGGGCCCCGTCGGCCCGGGCTGCAGGAGCGGAGAGCAGGCGGTGTGGAGCGGGAGAGGCTGCTTCTTCGTCGTCCGCTGGGGGGGCTTCCTGCGCATCGCGGTGCGCCTCACGGTGCTCGTGCTGTTAGGCGCGAGACCACACCTGTAGGGCGCGAGGCTCCAAAAGCAGGTGAAGGATTTGTGCTTTTTTGAGAACATTTTATATGTTGTAAAGTTATGACAATGCATACATTTATAAAAATCTTCTAATACCAAGTAGACAAGCGAATACGCCTTTAAGTAAGAAAATATAAGAATAAGTCTATAAATTAAGATGCATTGTTCTCAGTGCAGTTGGCGTATTTATTAGATATCACGTTATGGTTTTGCGTTTTTAAGACTGACCTAACAGCCGCGCGCTCTTTGTAGGATCATGCCACGCGCTCGCATCTTTTGCACTGACAGGAGAGCGCGCGCTCTCTGAACCGGCTGCTGCGCTCACGGAGGAGGGGAAAGGGAGCCTGAATTGTGGACCCGGTCAGGAGCTCAGAGGTGATGGAGATCGCAGAGGAGTTTGACAGGAGCTGACGAAGCTTCTGCTGCTGCAGTGGGTCCCTGCAGCCCCCGCGCGGCCGCGGCTCCACCATTCTGTCATCGCTTTTTACCAAACGGTGATGTAATCCTCCCCTGGTAGAGCGCAGGGAAAAGCTAACTAATGCTGTGCGCCCTTCAGCTGGTTTCATCTTCCAACACAGCTGGACTCACGTGAAAACACCCGCGTCTAATTTAAAGCAGCTGTTTTTGTTTGTATTAATGCACTGAAATGATAAGCTTCGAAATGCAATCTACTGTTTTCATATAAACAAGTTATGTTTGTGTAAACATGAAAATATTATTGGTGTTTTTTTTTTTTTCTTTTACTGTTTTGACACAAATGTTCCAAACTAATCTGAAACAAACAAGACAAACCTATGCAGCTGGAAGTTGGGGCATTTAAAAGTGGAAAATGAAGCACTAAATAAAGTTTTTGTCTTTTTTAAGTTAAGACAGGATTCTTTCAGGTGCATGAACAATTTTGTATTTTTAAGCTTTAAAAAAGTGCTTAAATCCTTTTCTAAATTTGTAAATCATTGTTTGCTTTTTGAAAAACTGATGATTTTAAAACAAGGTAGCGCTGTTGCCTTTTAAAATATGCTATTTAACACTTTTGACATTAAAAATGTGTTTTTTGTTCATTTAAAATATTTTTAGGAACTACACTTTGATTATTTGTAACTTAGTAAAAGTGGTAAATGATTGAAATAATAATTTTGGGTGTTATATTTATGTGGTTTTTTTTCCCTACATTTAAGCTAAGATGCTGGAAAACGTTTTATAAATGACTCTGGGTGGGAGGGAAAAGAGCGCAGAGGATTTGTTGGGGAAAAAAAAAAACAAGAATCAACGCAGAAATGCAAATAGAAGAACATCGTTTCAGGTTATGGGACAAACAATAAAAAAGTTGCACAGTCTCGCCTCAAACTGGGATAGCAGGTTTACATATTTATTTGTGCTTATTAGCTGTTTGGCAGTGTTATGTGGCTTTTTTATAGACATGCTAGATTGGTGGATAAGCTGTGTTTTATTACAAAAAAATAATTTTAATGATGTTTATAAAGTCTGTTCTTTTGCTCTAAAATATTTCCTATGAATTTTTTAGCAGTCGTGATAATAAAATCTTTTACTGGATTCTGCGGCTTTTATTTACTGAACAATCACCGCCTTTACCTGTGTCACTGAAGATTTTTCCAGAGCAGTAAACCTTTTCAACAACTGACCTCAAAAGTAACAATGACTCCAGGAAGTTTTAGATTATATAATAGTTGCAAGTTATCTATGGAAATATAACAAAATCATAAAGAATACAAACATAACAGGTACAATTCACATTAAAAAAGAAAACAGACTAGAATTAAAGAGCAGAATTTTCCAAATTAAACTGACCATCATATGGCTTAGTTTGTGTACCAGACGGGTGAGGGGGTTTTGTCATCTTAAAAACCATTAAAAATTTAATTTCTAACACGTTCTTGTAGTATTTCCCAAAGATGGAGGACTTTTATGCATTTAAGCACAAGGACATTAAAAAAAATTAAGCTAAAAGTTGCATTTCTGAGTATTTCTTTATTCAAATTGTGGTAATTCAGGAGCAAACGAAAAATGCTCTTTGATAAAGAACTTATTTATGACAGAGAATATGTAGGGCGCGCCACAAGCTCCCTGCTCTGCTCCATTCTGATGCATCCACTTGTAGACAAATAAATCCATGAACGTCTTTGTTGATTTTGGCTTAAAACGGCACAACAATAATTATAAGACAACAGGAAAGGCTTTTACAAGAAGATGTTTGGAGTGGGTCTTTAAATAAAATGGCTTTTTTTTTTTCTTTTTAAATCCTCGAGCACCTCAGTAGATCTGGAAGTGAGCTGAGGTGGTTCCGTCTTTCCAGCAGCGCTGCGTCTCGATGATGTTGGAACGGCACAGAGGACACGTTCTCTCCCGCTCAAACCATAAACACAGGCACTCCTCGCAGAACACGTGCTGCAGGACAACACATTTTACATTATCAACACAAAGAAGCAGCCATAAGGCAGTGACTTGTGTTAGGCTGATGTGTAATTTAAAAAAAAACGCTAACTTATTTTAAACATTTTTCTTTGCTATAATTTAGCACTCAGCTGACGGAAACAGAATCAGAATTTCCTCACTACTCCCTAAAATTAAATCTAATTGTTCAAATGACAAACCATTCAAATGCAATGCATTATGGTCTAGATCTGCCAAATTGATCAATGTTCACTACTTTTTTGGAGACTTCTGGGAAATTTTCAAAACACTGGATTTTAAAATTGTAGATTTGGACACCCTGACAAAATGGCAAACACCCTGTAAAGTGTAACAAGTAGTGAGGGAATTTAGACACAACCCAAGGCTTTAAATGAAGTTCAGAGCCCTCTAAAGAAAATCTCCTGATGAGTTTAATACGAGGAGTGTCCTGTCGTGAAAAGGGGAGTCCTTTCAGGTGTAAAACATGTCTGCCGGTTGTTTCTTGTCAGAAGAAATGACAAATTGCCAAGAATATTTAGCATGTTTCAGCAATTGAGGATATCCTCCATCTTTGTGGGTCACATTTACACCCATTTCTTTATAGGAATATGTAAATGTTTGCATATTTTCCAGTCAATTTTATGACTACTAATTCAAAGTTTGACATTTCTCTGAATAGAAATACATTTCTGTTGTTTGTCTTGTTTTGGATCATTTTTGCTTTGATTAATGGCTTAAAACAAACAATTTCTAAACCCAAATCTAAATAGATAAAGCTCAGAAACCCAATCTAGCATGGTCCATAAACATAAATATATTCAGACCATTTCTCACCAACAGGGGGCAGTAAGCAGCTGGATTTCCAGCCTTTCATCAACTCTTAACTCCTACATGACTTTTTGACCTCCTCACCTGACAGAGAAGAGCAATGGGGTCTCTGAAATCTGCCTGACAAATGGCGCAGACGTCCCCCGCCTCGCTGCACTGCTGGCTGCCCGCTCTCACTCCGTAGCTCTGCGGGGAAAAGGTGACCCCAAATGACCCACATTCAAATGCCTTTCAGAAGGTGTCATGGGTCTTTCCTTTGTCCGAATCTAACCTGGGAGCTGCAGAGAATGACCAGCGCCTTCCGTATCGCAGAGATGCGTCCGCAGATGTCAAAGGACTGCAAATGGGAAACAGATCACAGAAATAAGTAAAGCTGCAGGCAGGAATGACCGTCTCCTGAGTCGTGCAAAAACAAGACCTCTCCATATATGGCCTGATTCCAGAGGACACTTTTATTTCCCTTCCTTCACTCTCATGGATACAACCCCCCACCCCACCCTCACCCCCCATTCTGCTGAATAAGCCGATGTGACGCAACATCTGCCGAAACATGGCTGCGTTGCATAGCCGAAACCGGAAGGGGCAGTGTGCCGAAACAAGCCGGATGACAGATCCAGCCTCGCTGTCAAAACAGTCCTTGCATCATCCTTGGTTAAAAATCCGCTTATTTTTGTCACTTAATCTCCTTTTAGAACTGTGATGACTTTCAGACGACTCATGATTTATCACGTTTCTCAAATTCTTGACACTGACCCAGAAGACAGTTCCTCTTCAACAGGTTCTCCTTAAGATCCAGGAAGCCAAATCGCATTGACCTCTATGTAGAAATAAACAGCTATTTCTCAGTCATTCTATTGTCAGAATAACCATTCTTACTCGGACGCCTCTTTTAACATGTTCTTGATATTCCTCATTTTATTTTTATTATATTTCTTTTTTGTAGTTCAAGTTTTTCAAGTTATAAACTGACCAATCAGACGCCTCAATAAAAGTAGGAGGAGCCTGCCAGCCCCAAAGTCCAACATCAAAATGTTTAACAGATTTTGGGCAGCCCGCTTGAAGAGGTAGTGGTTTGGACTTCCAGTGTGAGAGTGGTTTCCATAGAAACATTGGCTCAGACTGACTTGGACCATTTACTACCCATTGACGTCGTCTGGCTACAACATGGCGACGTCAGTATTGCAAAAAAATTACAGCAGAATTGACTTTATTTGTCGCATCTGTCAATAAGTCATTTTCTATGTGACGTCACAGTCACCTGGTCCAGTTCTCAGATACAGTCAATGGTTGGATCTCAGTGTGTACATTTGTCACCCAGTTTTCTCCCAGTTTTTTTTAATTTAGATGTTTTGTTTCATACTATTGGGCTCACCATAAAAGAACAATAATATATAATTTACAAATAGTAAAATTATGAGAAAAAAGTTATAATTTTATGAGAGTAGTCATAAATTTGTGAATTATCATGACAAAAAATTGTAGTTTGACGAGCATGGTCAAACATTTATGAGAAAAAAGTTGCAATATGACAAGAATAAATATGGATATTTATGAGAAAACAGTCAGAATTCTACAAGAATAGTTGTTTTAGTTATTGAATAGTTGTTTTACTGTGACAACAAGCTTCAACCTGGATGGCACTTTCCTTTTTCTGGCTTGTTCTGGAATCTCAGATGGGGAAGTCCAGGTCTACTTGATTACAAATGAAACTCAGTGTGTGACACATATGTGGTTTCATTTGAAGAAAGGCTCTGGCATTTTTAATGTGAAATTGCAGGACATGGGCGGGATCAGTTGGGTGTTTTCGTCCACGCAGGTTTGGGCGTGGCCTCTTACTGGCTCCTGACCCCATCTGCTGACCAGCTGTTTTGTCTCTGTGGGCTCCATCTCCACTTCTTTTCCTTGAGTCTCTACCTCATTCTGGCTCAGTTTCCCCTCAATCTTCCTGTTCTCAGTGGAACCACATCTTCCTCTCTCTCCTTCTACCTTGTCTGACCTTTCACTCTCCTCAGGCTGTCCGTCTGAGAACGAAGCTCACTTTTGCTTCCATCTGTTCTTTTATCAGCCATGCTTGATGACACCAAGGTTGTTATGATGAACTAAAACAAAATTAAAAACTCAATGTAATAAAACATTACATTTTAATGAAAAACTAACGAAAAGGTTTAAAAAAATGAAAACTTTAAGAACATTTAAACAATATAAACTAAACTGAAACAAGTAAACCCAAACTGTAAATGACTGAAACTAAACTGAGTTAAGTTGGAAAAATTGAAAAATAGAAAAATTATATTAACTCAGGACAACACTGATGAAAAAGAAATGAAAAAACAACTTTAGATCTGAAACAACATAAATAACTGATTCATGCTGGCGTTCTCTTATATGCAGCTGGTTCTGAATCCTCTGCCTTTGGCCTCCTTCAGCTCCTTTTTTCTCTTTTTCAACCTCTTCTAAACCAACATAAAGATCAGCCTTTATTGTTTATTATGCTGAATTATTATTAACCGTTAGATGTTATTGGTAAATAACGCTTCAGGCTTTGACACATGAAAATGGGACAGAAACGGCTTTTTTTTCATCTCCTAACAAGCTCCACTCTTCTTTGTAGTAACTGATTATCTGTAGTGATGTGAAAAACACCCAGATCTGGAGGGGGCAAATACTTTTCTACTTTACTATATATCTTTTTTTTTTTTTTGTTGAAGGCTGTTAAATGTGTTTCTCTGTGGCTCTGGATACCTTGCAGAGGCTGTAGATGATGATGAGGGAGGCTCCCAGGAAGTAGCCGTGGGAGGGATCTTCTCCCATAATGTACTTGTACCACAGCTGGATGGGCACCAGGGCTCGAAACAGCTGGCTCAGCTCCTCAATCAGCAGGTAGAACTTACCCTGGGAAAACGGGAAAAACATTTACACACGGATGCAAAAGCTGGGGCGCAAAATGCAGATTAAATCTTAAATGAGAACCAAATGTTCCAAAACTGATAACGTGTGCAGTTTTTTTTCTTAAAAAAGCAGGATGGTTTCAGCAGCTTCAGGGCACTTTTCTTTCTCGTCAAAAAGCAGAGAGGTATTAAAAGCTTAGGAGGGCACGCCTCCAGGACAAGTGTGGCCGCTGTCCAGATCTCAGCAGCTCCACAGCAGCTCAGGCGACTTTGCCTCACTGCGAGGGGAAACTGGCAGCAGCTCCTTCCACCTGCTACCCGGCGCCCACCACATCACCCGGCACGTTGGGGGCCCAGGACTTTCATGCCGTAATCACAAAAAAGAAAATTGTCTGCGGCCCCTGCGGCTACAGAGCGCGAGATGTGAATTGGGGACGGTTAAAAAGTGGAGGCAAATAAGGCAAATTTGACTCCCCAATGGCCCCCGTGGCTTCCCAGCTCGCGTAATGACTTCACGGATGGCAGCAGACAAAGATGGATGACTGTGGGTAAAGAGGCAAATGCAGCCGAGCTGGTAGGGGAGGAAGACCTCGGCTAACTGCTAATTCATCTTCCTTGTTGTTCTCTTTTCTTTGCATCCCACTGTGGCCATCACTCCCACGCAGAAACTGTCAAATTTAAAGTTTGGAGTCAAGCCAGTGGATTTGAGCGAGTCCACTGAAGAGTTTCCTGCTCGTTTGAAACATTTATTACCAGGAGCTGCTTGTTTTTAAATGATTCATTATCTATTTCATTAATCAACTGAGCTGCAAAACAGCCACACTCACTCCATGCTTTACTCTGTCATCGAACATTTGGCTAAACTGATTTTCTTGGAGTCTCTGCATGTTTTGTTGCTTTGTGAGCATCTTTCTTTTTGTCTTCAGTATTTTTATTACCAAGATTACTTTCAACCATTTATTTCATAAATATTTTGTAAAATACAGTAACTCTCACAATTAATGTGCTTGTAATGGATTCAGAGAAAAACAGCTTTGCGCTGATATGAAACACTGTACAGTAGTAAACCTGTTTACACACTTTTACATAAACGCACATATTTGTTGGAGTTGCATTAAGTGCGAAAACAGTCAAAGAATTGCGGTAACGGACTCAGCACAACTGCTGTCAGGAAGCCCAAATGGGGCAAATCATTCACTTACTCCACTCATCTGCTAATAGAAAAAACACGTCCCTTTTGATGCACAAATGTGAGCTCTGATCCACTCTAAACAAAACAAATTATCAACAAAAATTCAATTTTGATCAAATAATCAGGAATTCTTGCATTAAAATGCAACAGAAAAGTTTGATTTTGCCCAAAAGAATCCAAATAATTCCCTCAAAAACCAATGAATGGATTTGATGAATTGATGTACTTTCTGAACGCAGGTTGATCAAATGTTTAACACAGGACCACTCGTGTTAATGCAACTGAGTTTTAGCTGACGTGCAATCACTGCTCTGATTTTGTATTGCTGGATGAAAGCACACAACTCATCACATGTTCCATTAACCGTCAAACCCTGCGAGTCTTAAAGTGTCTGCGAGTGTGTGTGTGAGTGCAGCATGCAGGAAACACTCCAGCTCCACGGAGGGATGACCTCACCCCTTCAAACCCCCCCAGGGGCAAATGAGCTCAGTTGCTTGCTTAGACAGTTCTGACAGAGCTTTGTTGAGCAGTGGAAATTTCTATCCCCCTGCCCTCCGTCCACATGCACAGGAGCTGTGTGCTGCTGCTGTATGAAAACACAAATCTAAATGTGTGTGAGTCTGTGTGTGCTGTTATGTTTTGTTGCCTCAGGTAAGAAAAACCTTCCCCCGCACACAGATCACCTTCGCAGCATCATTTAAAACCTTATGAATACAGAACAGTTTCACACTGTGACCCTTCAGCACTTCTTTACTCAGTGAAGGATTTCATCAATTTTGAGCATCTTTTTTTTTTTTTAAACCAAAAACCAACTTTCAGAACTCAAGTTTCATTCTCATCAGGGTTTAGGTGAGTGCAGGTTTTGGTGAGTTTTTTGAGTTTGTGGCGGGGGTGAAATGTTTGCTCAAAGCTGCAATAAGAGAGAAGATTTGCAAAAACAATCTGGTCCTTGCGATCCAGCACTGCTGCAGGACAGAATTAAGTGAAACGTGAACATTTTCACAAGGAAAGTGGGAGCTTTAGAAGCCATTTTTAAATCAGGTTTTACTCACAATCTTGGTTCAAACAAAGACATCAGGACTTCTCACCCTGGATTTAAAGGCCATCAGAATCTTGGGCAGAAAAAGGACGAAACACTTCAGGCCGATGGTGACATATTTGAGGATGAAGTCGGTGATTCCCACAGCCCAGATCAGGTCAAAAAAGTCAAAGCTGTTGAGGTTGGGCTTGGAAAATATAAGGCTGAAAGAAGAAGCAACACTGATGTAAACTGAGAGCATAGAGAGGATTTCTGTAACACCATTTTTAGTGATTTCTACAGTTGGAAGAAAAGCTGCTTTCTCTTTCCAATGGGGACATTTGAAGGTAACATGTATTTCTGGATGCAGGTGGTTCATTCCACCCTCTCCACCGTGAAATTCTACCGCTCTGTGAGGGATAGCCCTTATCCTTTTTAGTGGTCTGCGTTGGATGCTGGCGGCAGAACCTCTTCTTCAGAACAACAATCGTCCCTGAAATTATGTGCATTTGTATATCGCCTGATCCCTTTAGTCCAAACCATTGACTGCATGTGAGAGTGAGTGAGTGACGTCATTCATAGAAAATGGTTTACTTCCTGTTTCAACAAAATTAAGTCAATTCTTTCACCATTTTTCACAAAACAGACTCCACCATCTTGAAGCCAGACAACGTCAGTAAGCTGTGATTGGTCCAAGTTGGCTTGAGTCAACGTTTCTATGGTAACCCTCTGTCCAGACAGGAGTGAGCTTTTTGGAAGTTCACACCTCTAATACTTGAAAGCAGTCTGCACAAAACCTGTCAAACATTTTGAGCGTTGGAGCCGGAGGCTACAATTACTAAGACATCTGATAGGTCAATTCATTACTTTAATAAATCTAAAGAAAAGAGGATTATCAAGAACATGTTAAAAAACGAGGAGCAAGAATGGGTATTCTGACAAATAGAATGACTAGTAACGATTAGACGAGTAGTAACTGTTCGTTTCTCTATAGAAGTCTATGGATTTTGGCTTCTTGGAGCCAGCAGGGACTTCCTGTTTGGAACGGTGGAGGGGCGGAGTCACTCAGTCCAGTTTTCATATATAGTCAATGGCCGTCAATTTAGAAAACTGGAATTAAAAACAAGTGGATATAGGAGGAACCTACACAAAAGTACTGTCTGCTAGGTCAGTTTCAAGAATTTTAAAAACTTAGTCAGCTGAAAGTCATCAGATTTCCAAAAGGAGAATTATTGACTGCCGATCAAATCCACCACCACCCCTCCTCCAAATGAGTTTCCTATGAATGTGGCAACATGTAAAGGGGTTGAACTATTTTTCCATCTTTTCTCAAATATTTATTGCCAGAAGGAAAGAAAAAGAATAGATTAAACACTATTTTTTCTTTAATTTAATAATTTAGGATGAAATGTAAACAGCATGAAAGACAGTTCAATAATGTAAAGTAACAACTGAAATTAAAAAAATAAAATAAAATACTCACAGAACATGACCAGACAAGAACGGCAACACTCCCTAAAAAAATGGAAGAAAAATAAAAACAGCTAGCACAGAATGAGATGAATAAAATGAAAAACAAACCCAGGAATGGTGAGTGGAGACACAAAAACAAACATGCAACAAAACCACCTGCTTCACCTGTTCTGCAGCTCCTCCTCACTGAAGGTGTAGCAGACGTAGATGACATTTCCGCCCAGGAAAACAACCAGCCACAAGGAAACAAGAACAGAACGGTCTTCCTGTGAACATAAACAAAGAGTTTCATTTTTTAAGGTAGAACCTGAATTGAAGGATTGATGGAAGTTCATTCCATTCAAAATTTCATTTCTTAACACGCCAGTGTTCCCGCACACTTCATTTTTTTAGTGTTTTTTTCAATTAAACGTACAAATTTTTTCATTATCTTTATAATTCTACACGAGGTAGTTTATGGGACACTGATTTAGAAAATAAAGACTTGATAAATCAAACATTTTGTTAAAAAGAAGAAAAACGGACAGAGGGATCATTAGAAACTAAACATGACCCTCAAGCCCAGAAAACGGCCTCATGTGCAAGGTGAAACTAAACTGAAATCGGAGTTCTAGTTCCACATTTAAAGATTTGTTTCAATGATTTATACCCGCAGTGATACTTGGTGTCTGAGTGTGGAATTGGCGTAGGCGAAGGTGCTGGCCATCCCCAAACACACAGCAATACCTACAGAAAGAGATGAAGAAGCAGAGTGGAACTTTGGACTGAAAACAAAGCTAAGCTGATTACAGTAAAATGCTAGAAGCCTGGTTATTACCTAGTTTGTGCTGAAAGCAGACTTTAGCCAGCAGAATGAGGATGAAGGGAAAGCCCCTCTGCAACCAGGTCACCACCGCCTTCAGCTCAGACAAAGCTGGAGCCGGAGTGGACTGGTCGTCTTGGGCATCCTCCCTAGAGCCGTGTCTCTCTGACCCGGCCGCAGAGGTAGCCTGCTGCAGCAGAGAGGAGGTCCTGTGCTGCAGGGGCTGGTGGTGGAAGTGGTGGTGGTGGTGATGGTGGAGGTGGTGTGGAGGCCGAGGGAGGAAAGGTCCACCCTCTGTGCGATGGGGGCCCCCGTCCTCTCTGGAAGCAGCCGTCATGTGGATGAAAACTTCAGGAGGGGAGCCCAGAACCAAGCCTGCTGCCTGGAGCTGGGCAGAGGAGACAGAGCTGGAGGGGACACCCACTAGGCCGGAGAAAATCTGCTGCGGCGAAGCGGATGGGTCAGGCTTCAGGCAGTCGAAAACACCCCCCTCATCCAAGCTGCTCTCAGACCCCACAGTTTGACTTCGGTTCCTGAACAGAAAAAGTTACAAGTTAAAACTTAAACAAGTAAAAAGACATTCTTAAACTTCCTCTCTGATCATCTTTTGATCTATTTTCAGAGTCTTCTCAGTGGTTTTTGAATTATGATTATTTTAAATTCACTTCTGAATTGTGAGCAGGACCATTAGGGAAGAGCAACCTCCTCCCCGTCATTCATTTTTGAGAGCTCTCTGTTCACATGCTAGCTTACAGTCCCTCACACCCCTAACCTACCATTACGGGCGCAACAAAAATGGCGAGCAATATTGGAGCTATCCAGCCGTAAAGTTTTTAACCAGATCTCAGCTTGGATGGGGAAAACAAAGACTTAAGTGGATCTATTGGTCTACAAGTGAATGCATCAGAATGAATCTGAGCAGGGAGCTTTTTCAAACCCTATTTTCTTTGTCTGCTCCAGAATCACAACAATTTGAATAAAGAAATACCTAAAAAGACAGTTTTCATTTTAAATTACTTCTTATTTGCCCTCCATCATCAGAAAAATGCAACATGAACATGTTAAAAACACCAAAAATGTGAATTTAATCGGACTGGGTCTATGAACAAGTTTGTGCAAGGATTACTGCCTTCATATTTATGGTACATACCTTTATTTTAAGCACATCCTTCAGTGATAAATGTGGTTTAATCTAGGCCCTTTGATCTATTTCTGGTTTCTTTGATATGATATGAATAAAACATAGAATATTTACATAAAATGTGCAAAAGAAATCAATCTGCCATCTCTTCCTCAATGCTTCGGGGTAATGCTGTAAAATCAAAGAGAAAAGCAGCTGAGAAACTCTGGTTCCTTAGTAGAAAGTCCAGCATCCTGTTGTGTTCTTGATAATCAAATAGCGGAAATTCTACGTTCCCAGATTACTTAAAACGCAACAACGGGTTATTATTATTATTGTTATTATTATTTATGGTGTGGACGTAAACACAAAATGACACAAATGGTCCAAAATGACCGTCAAATTAAATCTAACAAAAGAACTGGTGGCGCAACAGCACAGATGTCGACCCACCTTTCAGTGGGCATCCCATCCGTGTTGCTGCTGTGTCTCCTCTGCATGGCATCAGTGCATGATTCAATCTGCAAAAGCAGCATCCACCTGTTCTCTCACTGTCGCTTTTTCCTTTAACTCCGCGTATATCGAAAAAAACGCGACTGGCTTCGGTTTTTTTCAGTATAACTCCTCAGTTCGTGTAATATTTAGAAGGATGGTCGATTTTCCGGCTGTGCCATCGAAACAGGAAATTACTTCCTGTATGACGTCACTGAGAATGAAATCCACCAATCCGAGCCCTCCTTTCAGACTAACTACTTCCATGTCACCGATCCGTGTTGTTGATGCTGGAACCTCGGCTCTGCTGGAACAAACGGCCCTTTTGCTGCTACCTAGACGTGACCAGGGGTCGATTTTTGCTGGAGATGAAATTGCACATTTTTTAAGCTTTACAATTGCATTATTTGATTGGTTTTGTCCGGAAAAGCTAATGCTAAAAAGCATAGCTAACTAGCTAAATTGTCTACAAAACGTACAATTTTATAGCTGTAAGAGAAGAAGATTTCATGAAGTAGTAATACATTGAAAGTGAAACATGGGTTAGTGGTTGCAGTCGCGTCTGATTGTGAAAGAATTTGGACCAGTGGCCCAAACAGCTGAAATTAGCTTCTGATGCTAGCTGCCATCAGCCTGATACTTGATATTTTTAGGTAGTTAGTGTAAACTGGAGACTTTCCGCTCAGGAGGGTTTGATTTTTCAGGCTGTTAGAGGCTTTTGTTCATAAAAGCAATGCTATGATGGTGTTACGGAGGTTACTGAGGAAGCGCTGGGTGTTGGGGGTCGTCTTCGGGCTGTCTCTCATCTACTTTCTCACCAGCACGCTCAAACAGGTACACAGGTCACCGCACACCTGAGCAAACGGATTCAGTCGCTAAATGAGTTTGTTCTTCTCATCAATATTGAAATAAATAGCTATTCAAACCCTCATTTGCTCTCCCATACCATCGATTGGTGAAAAATCATTCAAACCATTTCACCTACTTTTTTGTAAACTGTCACAATAATCTGTTTTCTGCATGTTTTCACAGTTTAAAATAGAAATGTCAGCATTTATGAAACTATGACTCGCACTTTGGTGGTTGTCGATTCGACAAACATTTTTTTTTTATTTACTTATTTTGTATACAAAAGGCTCTTTTACCTGAGAATCATCCATATGGTTTTCACAGGCGCCTCCAATGGTTCCACTCAATTTAAGGTTATGGCGTCCAACCTAAACATCAAAACACCCCAGTCAAGAGAGAAGCATGAAAAATAATTCATTAAAGTCAAACTAGTTTGTAACACCACTAATATTTGGGGAGACATCCATTACTAATAACCTGCAGTAAGAATGTTTTTAAAAGAAATATAGTTTTTATATATATGCTCCATCTCAGACAAGAATTGTCTTTATCACTTCAAAAATTGTTATTAAAGAGAAGGAAAGCAAAAATACACAAACAACTATAATTACAATTCTGTGTATTTGTGCACGTTTGGTTTAAAATGTAATGTTGTGAAGATTCGATAAATCCGTCCATAATGTAGATAATTTTGTACTTTTGTCACTAAAAAGGTCCAAAATTTGTAACGATTAGTTTAATAGTTGTCATTAAAAAAAATTATTCATAAAATTATGTTTAGCTGTTTTCCATACAAACAACTGCATTAAAAAAACAATCAAGGTACATATAAGTTAAGCACTTTGGATTTTATTATAAGTTTGTGACAAGATGTACATTGGAGGTCTTAAACATTTAAATAATATGTGGGTGGATTTTTGAGAAGTTTTTCTCAACATCTCATGTATTTTGTGAAATTGTTGTCCAAGCTGACAGGTAGGACTCTTTAAAGTTTGTAACACAAACAGAGCTTTTTCAATATTTTATAATGTACAACAACTAAGAGCATTCAAACAAAAACGGAAGAAAGGATGGACGGTTTTCTACTCACATCTTTATATTTTTAGTAAGAGATTAAGAAAACAATACGAATAAATATATATATATATAACTGAATAAATAATTTTAAATATGCATTTTTCTCAGATTTAAAGCCAACATTTGGCTTGATGAGTTGTCTAATAAATACATTACTTTTTAAAAGAACTTGAATAAACTTTAACCTTTTGTTCTTTTAAGCATTTTGTTGTATTTCTCTGTAATGTAATACATCTAAAACAACAAAATAAAAAAGTTGATTTGTTTTTATCGTTCAGACATCACTTTTGCCTTGTTGCTGTTCTTGAATTTTTAACATGTCACTTGACCTTATTTCATTTTTTTGTTTCTTCTCCTTAGGAGGAGCGGACGATACGGGACCGCACGCTCCTACAGGTTCGAGATCCAGACCATCGTATTCCCTGGAAAGTCCGATTCAATTTGGGCAACAGCAGCCGGCAGATCACTCAGTGCAGAAACTCTATCCAGGGCAAGTCTCTGCTGACAGACGAACTAGGTGAGTGAAGAGACTGTGTCAGACAGTGATCGGCGCCCCCTTTTATCCTCATCTTTGTGATTGTCCCAACAGGTTATGTCTGTGAGAGGAAAGACCTGCTGGTTAACGGCTGCTGCAACGTCAATGCGCCCAGCACCAGGCAGTACATTTGTAAGAGCTGCCTGGCCAACGGCTGCTGCAGCATCTATGAATACTGTGTGTCCTGCTGCCTTCAGCCTGATAAGGTAATCTGTTCATCACCAAAGCAGCACATTATGCTGTTACAGAACTGCGTTCTGATGCTTTTTAATTTAACGCAACAATTCTAAGTACTGATTTTGCAATTTGTACACAGCAGTGGTCGTTAGGAAAAACTGATTCTATCTGTGTTTCCTATGTGATAATTTTCTTATCTGTGCACCCTCGTTTAGCAACTTCTCCTTGAGCGCTTCCTGAATCGTGCAGCTGAAGGCTTCCAGAACCTCTTTACTGCTGTGGAGGATCACTTTCAGTTGTGCCTGGCCAAGTGTAGGACGTCTTCCCAAGTACGTTACCATTCAAACCAGGAAAATCTCATTTATATGGAGCTCCAAACTGTTCATAGTTAAATAAATAAATATGATCCTGTGCAATCAGACATTCAACCCATAAATAACCAATACATTAAATAATAATCTATAATCTATGTTGTAGTCTTCCACTTTGCATCAGCATTATTCCACTTATACCATAATCCCTTACAAAAAAAATAAATATTAAATACATTTTTAGTACTTTGTTCTAGTTATTTTTGGAGTTTAGATTGCTTTTTCACAAAAAAGCAGACTATTTCACACACATTGCAGCCTGTTAACACAGTATCACAACTCCAGCTGGGGCGGAAGACCTCGATATATATATATATATATATATATATATATATATATATATATATATGTGCTGATCGTCAGGATAGGTTCAATAAAGCATCAGTTCAAGGATTAAGTTCACCTCTTACCGCTTGTTTCTGTCCAGATGGTCTAGCAAAGAGTTTGTTTTTTAAGAAGCCTGCGCAGTGATATTGAAAATTTGGGCTTGTGAAAGAGGTTTTTTAATCTCAATGGAACTTCCTAATTAAATAAAGGTTAAGTAAAAAAAAAAAAAAAAAAGTAAAAGAAAGTAACAAGCTCCCCATTTCAGGAAAAAATGTTTTCTTTTCTGACTTGCAAGTAAAAGAATCTTATCAAGATATTGTTCAAAAACAAAATAATCTTCTTTTGATAAAACATGTCTTAGTGACTTTAATTTTTATTTGAAATAGGAATTCTACCCTTGTGACAGATTTTCTTTTGCATTCTTAAACAAAATCTGCCAATGATGTAAGAATTTTGGACTTATGGGTGTTTTTTTGTGTGACTGCTGCTGTTTTGTTTTTTCCCTTTTTTTGTTTGTTTGTTTACGTTTCTCCTAACTTTCAGTCTTCATTTTACAGTTTCAATTCAGACTTTTGTATTTTTAGAATTGACCTTAATTTGACATGTGGGTGTAGCTTTGAGCCCATTGGCTACCAGGTCATGATTGACAATGGGTGACTGGATGGGCGGAGTTAAAAAAAAAAGTCTGAATTGAAATTGTAAATTGAGGACTGGAAGCAAAGAGTGAAAAAAATAAAATAAAATAAAATGAAAATACAAAACAGCACCTGTTATAATTTTTTAATTTTGTTAACAATTTTCCAAAATTATACATCTTTAAATTTATTGTAAATTATATTATTACTGTTTTTTTTTGTTTAAATTTCCCGTCTGATTCCTTCACTTTAAACTGATTCTAAATTCCCGGTTTGATTGCATATTTGTTCCAAAGATCGCTTTAAATGAACCCAATTGACAAAATGAGTTTCCTGCACGTCTAAATATATTCATATTCTATTCTGTTGTCAGTTGATTCTCAGAACACTTGATGTGTTTTATAGGTTTTCTGTTTTGCTTTTGTCTGTTTAGCAGAAAAACTATAATAATTCAGAGAAAATGTTCATAATATTGTCTTATAACTACAGAAAAATAACATTTCAGACTTGTAATAGTTGAATTTTTAACAAAAGATTTATCTTGGATGTTAAAGCATCTGATTTTATAATGACTTTTTCCCAGAGCGTCCAGCATGAGAACACTTACCGAAACCCACAGGCGAAGTACTGCTACGGCGAGAGTCCTCCAGAGCTACTTCCTGTTTGACGTGGGCCCGGAGCAGCAGCTGCAAATGAAACTCTTCCTAAACAAACGTGCATTCATGTGAAAGTAAACCTCAAAAGAGAAGAGATACTTGTGTGATTTTTATGTTTTACACTTCATAAGTGCATAGACACGCTTCGTAAATTCATCTGTGATGATCATCAAGTCTAAAGAACCGGCAGCTCATCAATCAGGATTTGCTTCACATATAAGGTCATGTCATAGGCTTGTTTTTTTGTTTGTTTTCCTCCGCGATCATTGTGTCATTATTTTTGTGTGCGCTCCATGAATATGAAATTACTATTTAATAAAAGCCGCTGTGAAACAACAAACTGGTTGTGATTGGTCCTCAGGTTTTTTTCTGAAGGGTTTACCCAAACTGTGAAGAGTAAAATTAAAGCCCCCAGCGAATGGCCTGCAAGCGTTACCTGCCCCCGCTGCCCCATGTGGACCGGCCCTCACTGGCGAAGCAGCTGCTTGACGCCCGGCCCCCCGCCTGTGCCACTCTGGTCACGTGACAAACGTGAAAAAACGATTGTTTTCTCAAAATGATGGATTTTCTGTTTCAGTTTTATCTCCATAGCAACCATTTTCTTTTTTTGGGTTGCCTCAGGGTGACAAACAGGTCTTTGTTATTTTTAGAAGAATTAGCAAGTGCACATTTTTGGATTTCTTTGACAACAGATGTATGTTGTTGGTCATCCCCACATTCCTAATATGTTCATACTACATGTCATTGTTTCATTCAGCTTGAGTCAACGACTCCTCTACTACATTTTCACAATATTCTGGTTAAAAAAAAATATGAGCAACAGGGGAATGCCTCTTTTGAAAGTTCGCCACGCCGTTCAATATCAACTGTTTCCAACATTTTTTTACCTAAGTGGCTTCCCAATGATTCTCCAGGAGACAGGAAGCGATGGATTGAAATCTCCAGGAGGAATTTAAACATGTAGAAGGTACTAAAAGTTTCGTTTTTCTGAAAAATTCAAAATTGCAGCCTCTTCCTGTGGTCAAAGGTCAAACTTTCAATTTTGACTGTAGACTTAACCTGGTGGCGTGTGTGAAATTTTGTAAAGGTTACTCAAACATTTTTCTATATTGTGGGAAAATGTAAAAATCGTCACATTTCTCACTTTGTCACAAGTGACAGAGTTAAGAGGTCCTGTGGTCATCCCATAATTTGAAAACTTCCTTTGGAGATCCCTATCTGACGTGTTCGATTTGGAGCTCCGCAACAGATCATTTTTTTGACAGTTATGACAGACTTGTCAGTCACGTCCATTTGGCGGCAAATGTCTTCAAAGTGACGACCCTCAGAAGATGATGCTCAGCAGCTCCGGCCTGCAGCCGTCTCACGGGGGATCGGTGGTCGGAGCAAAAGAATTAATCACCATGAAGGCTGGAAAAACAAACTCTTGTAATTAGAAAATGCATTAAGAGGCTGTTCTCATCTGCTTCCTTGGCAACTTGATTAATTACAGTCACACGGGAGGATGTGGTCATCTGAGGGGGATCAAGTTTAATCCAACAAAGATATTTATGATATTGCTTTGCAGAGGAATGTTTCGTACATTTACAACCTTTGATAACTGATGCAACAACCCAGAACGCTGTGGGCCATTGAGCATAAATATAAAAATAGCATTTGACAGTTTTTGGATTTCTGCAGTATATTTTAATGATGGGGAATGTAAATATTTTCCATTTCAGGTTAAGTTAAACGCTACATTTGCAACAATCCTTTACAATCAGCATTTTGTAAAAAAAAAAAAAAAAAAAAAGAATTGTTTCTATAAAAAGTTTACAGTTGGGACATCTGTATGCTTTGACAAAAATGATAGTGCTAGAGTAAAAAGATTCACAAACACACTGTAAAGCCCTCAAAGTTCGAACCACCTCTGCAGGTGGAACTGACTCACAGGAGATATTTACTTTCAAGTTTGTAGTTTGAAAGTTCTGCCTTTAGTACTTTCTGTTTCATCCGACTTGGTTGCTGGACCCTTAAAACTCGGATCATAAATCTATCGTACAACCAGTCCATGTAATGTTTGGTCGACTTCAGCAGGGTGTATCCCCACTGTTTCCTCGCAAACATGTACTTGGGCATTTCGGGCAGAGACGGTTTGGGGAAGCATTCACCTCCAAGAACGCGCTGCAGACACAACCCCAGCTGCTTGACCCTCCACGTTGTTTCTTTGAGCTGTTTTTTTAATACATTCTCATTTTGATACAGCAGTTTCTGCTGCTCAGAGATTTTCTCCAGGCCCTGAGCAGCAACAAAGAGGCTGCACTGGACTTTTGCTCCATCCAGGAGGCCGTTTTGGTGAACGTTAAGCTCAGGAAACCCAGGAAACCAGGTACCAAGGTGCTTTCCATTTACATCTTCCTACATCAGGTGATAAAACACATCGTTTACTCGTTACTGTTTGTTCTTCTCCCAAAAAACAGAAACATTTCAAGGAAATGCTTAGAAAAAAGAAAAATGTAAAATGTGATTTTAGTCTCATACAATTCAGCTGCTAAAATATACAAAGGACTGCAGCTATGTTTCAAATATCTTCATAAACCCACAGAAATACAGAACCTAAAATAATGTCCAAGTGAGAAAAAAATGACAAACCGTCTATCTGGGAGTAAAATGTTAAAAAGATTTGTTTTCTGTTAACCTTTGCAAATCCCACTAATTAAGAATCACTTAGATACTTACAAAACTGGTCAGACAGGATTCAAGCTCTAATTTTGTAATCAACATCAGTTCTTTAGGTTTGCATCCTGGCCCAAAAACGCGCTTCTTCAGTCCAGATCCTGCAGCCGAGCCCTGGGCCAGAACCACCAAGGTACAAGCCAGACTGAGAAAACCTGCAGATGCACAAAACTTTATGTTCGCAGGTCTCAAGAAATGTGTTTTTTTCCCCTCATTAGAAGGACATTCTACTGTACCTGCGATGAAGCTCATTCTGAAAGTCAAAGCAGTCAGACTCTCACTGTTCTGTCAGTCAGGAAGGATCATTTTTATGTACGTGCACCTCTGCGAGGAGGCGCGGAAGATGAAAGATAACTTGGCCTATCAACATTTTAGCCATATCCTCTGAAGAAAATGATGATGAAATCATCAGGTTGCAACTCATCCATGGCACCGCCGCTTTAGGAAACTGCAAATAACTTTTGAGGGGGGGTTTCTTTTAAAACACCATCGCAAAAAACCCACAGAATTAGTCATCATGAGCACTCACAAAAAAAGTTCACCTAAGCCATCAAGATTACAATTTATAAATAATCTGGTAGGTTTTCGTTTTTTAAAACTATAATTTTGGTGTTTTATCCCTCGAGTAGTTCTTCCTTAAAGTCTTTTCACATTAATTGGTTTCCTTTTTCTACCTTTTCAAATAAAATTTGAGGCCAATTTATTTAGATTTTACAATGTGAGCAAAACAGCATGTTTGATGTACAGAAAAAGAAGTTTGCAGATTATTAATGCGATTAAAAAGGGTTTTTTGTAGCTAGTCTTCACCTGAACAAAAGCTGAAGGAAATTTGATAGAAAACAAAATCCTGGGAACAGAAAAAACTACACTGGAGATAAATAAAAGTTTGATGCTGAATAAGACGACAAAAAAACATATTCTTTGGTGTTTAAGTTCCTGACATAAACTCACCTCTGAAGCACACGTGCTCCAAAAAGCACAAGGAGACCAGAATTCATTTGAGATTTTATTTGTTTAAAAACAGCAGAGAGAAATATTAAGTATATAAATTAAGACCTGACACAAAAAGCATCAACTTTTGTCCATACTCAGAAAAAAAGGATAATTTGGTGAAGCCATCTTGACAGAAAGTGCATCAGAATCAGATGTAATGATGCAAACCTGTTTTCACTAATCACTGATTGCACAAATGATTTACATACAGAAAAAAACCATCACAGTAAGTAATCATCACAGTAAAAGTATCAGTCATTCACTAAAAGGAAAACATTGTTACTTCAGTTTTATTGCAGTCTTCATGTTTTTTTTAAATAAATAACACAAAACAGTCATCTTGATGTGGTAAATAATCTTAATTTTAAAATCCTTTTTTTTTTTTTACATTTATTGACATTTTAACCATAAAAACAGTAACAGTGGAAGAGAAATAATAAATATGCTGAATTAAATATGGTCAACATATTTAATGAATTTGCTGAATTAAATATGTTGACCATATTTAATTCATTTAATACCTTTTGCCGGCTCGTTTTTTAAATTCTTTTTTGCAGTGAGTCGGTTCACTGTGACGAGCACTAGCATCCGTGACTGTGCCTCACATGACCCTCCAGCACTTGTGTAACGTTTTCCACCCACTCTTTCAGTCTGAACATCACCACCCTTCCATGTCTTCTCTTTTCAAAGAGACCCCCTTTGGGGAATTCTGGGGGATCTGGTGGGATTAGCTCGCCCATTTCTGGACAAACCGACTGAGAAGTTTTCTTTAAGGTAAGCAAAAGATTTTGAAGTGTTTCTTTGACGGTTGTAAAAATCCTAGAAATGCAGTCCAAATTGTCCAAAAGGCTCTTGTGATGTTTGCCCATCTCTTCCATGTGAAAATAAAAAAGCTGGCCTTTGATGTAAATGTCCCGCAGCTTCTCAGAGAAAAGGTTGCCAGTTACAGATGAACAGGGCGTCTTTTCTGGATTTTTTGGCATCCCTTGGTGAATAGTGCCACATTTCACCTGCAAAGAGAAAAACAAATAATGTTTAGTAAATTCGTCTTAGATCTGAGTGTGAGCTGTGAAGACGGCCATTGATTAAAGTGACAGTTTAACCCATAGTAGTCTCTGCACAATTCTTACAATTACATCAGTTGTTTATAGTGACACTGACTCATCATTATGATAGTTTTCCTTGAAAAACTGATATTTAAATGGTTGAAACCCCCCCTTTTGGGGTGCTGGACCTTGTTCCAGCTACTGCTGAGCTAAGACGGGATGCACACTGGATCACAGACAATTTGGAGTCACCGATGAACCTATGAAGCCTGTTTTTGGACTGTGGGAGGAAACTGGAGTGTCAGGAGAAAACCCACACATGCATGAGGAGAATATGCAAATTCCACACAGAAAGGACCCGGCTGGGATTCATACCAGGGCCTTTTCACTGTGAGGCGAAAGCACTGACCACTGCACCACAGCGTGGCTTGTGTGATACATCTTGGAATTAATCCTTGGAACTGTGTGTGTATGTGTATATATACATATATATATATATATATATATTTTGGGGGGCAGGTTTTTTTTTATATTGTTTTGACTTTATTAAATGTATATATTTTGCTTTATTTCTATATTTGACATTTGATATAAAACATAAAAACAGTTTTATTTCACTTTTGTGTGATTTTTTTTTTGGCAGTAAAGAATTCAAAAACATTAAGTCTGAACTAAAGTTTTTGTTCAGCTTCATGTGGAATTATTGTGTTTTAGATTGAAAAATATCTGTAAAAGAAAGGAAACTTCAATCATCTTATGATCTGTTGGTCTTTTAACTATGATGATGCAGTTTTTTTAGCCAAAATCTAAAAACCTGTGTTGTTTTCTAGGAGACAGTTTCTGCAGAGCGACAGGAGTTCATTCAAAATTCATCTCTGAGTTTAGACTGTTGGAGACTGTTGTTCATCTGCAAGTGGATGCATCAGGCCCAACATATTTTCTCTGTCACAAATACCATCTTTTTCAGATGTTTTTATTTTCTTCTGCTTCTGATTCATTACAATTTTAAGTTTAATTGTATTTCCATCATTAAAAAATGGACACAAGAACATGTTAAATACACCAGAAACACTTTTTATCAGAGCAGGTTTTTAAAGATAAATTCTTCAATTTCAAAAGTACTACAAAATAAACTTCAATAAAGCCCAAGCTACGACGGGCTAATGCATTTTCTTAATCATAAAAATGGCTTTAAAAGAAGACAAAAGTGTCACATGAACAACAGAAGAGATTCAAGCTGACACAATCATGGGGAACAAATGGTGTCCTAAAGGCTTCTCTAATTCACGAGAAGTCACTGTCCTCCCTAGAAATCCTATATTTAGAGGATCACGCCGCTTAACTACAATGCCTGTAATAGACTGCACATGACAAGCAAGAAGATAAATTTGTGCAACTGAGGGATACTTACGGAGGTATTCAGTAGAATCGGTACATCGTGTTTTAGTCTTTCTGCAATGCTCATCATTCGATTAAAATCCGTCCGGACCGCAGCAGGAACCACAGAACTCCATAGAAGCCCCACCAGGGTCAGGGGAAATGCTACCAAAAAAAAAGAGGAAAAAGAAAGATGTGAACAGAGTGAGGAAAAGATTTATGATTTTTACTAAATGATGTTCAAAACATTCACAATAAATACTGACTCCAAGGATATCAATATATGCACAAGAAATGTGATAAATTCATACATTGAATGTTCACAGATGTACCAATACATGAAAGAACATTAAAAAAAACTACAAGATTTAGTAGACTACACATAGGAGGCATTGACAAACATCGATGTCTTGAAAAACTGACAAAGCAGGTAAGGAAAAAAAACACAACATGAAGAAAAAAACAATAAGACAGTAAAGCCTAAGCACAAAAGCTTCTGTAAGATGATGTGTTTTGTAAATTAAAATTTCATTTGTGCAAAAAAAAAAAAACTGTGAAAACTGATAGTTTTAAGGACTACTTACCAAGAAACATTTCAAGTAGAAGTTCTCGACGAGTGGCTTGACTGATTAAAGGTGTTACCAAACACAGCGGCTTATTTAAGGGTTCCCGGTCATCTAGAAACCCGCCTACTTTTAAAACGTACAAAATATGAAGAAAAAAAATTCCATGATGACAAGTCAAAAACATGATTATTCATCTGAGCAAGAGCTTACGTAATATGCAAATAACTTTCCCACCTTGATAAAAATCTTAGATGCAAAAAAATGTTATGCATTCTAACTAAATCTACAGCTGTTTTTATTAGGAACTACTTCCCATGATGCCTTATTTCAATGACAAGAAACCATTTTTGGTTGACATTTGTGGAACAGTACCACAACAGGTTGCAACTTTATTTATAATGCTTTGTGCTTCTGCTAAAGCCACCAAGATGTCAAAGTGAGGTGACGGAACAAACACAAAATGCAGAAATTTGCAATCATATTCCCCCTCCTTCCATTTTCTAAACCCAGTTTGGCCCTTTTGGGGTCACAGGGCTGCTGGAGCCTAACCCGGCTTCCAGTGGGGTCAAGGCAGAATAAACGTGGACAGGTCGCCAGTCTGTCACAGGGCCACTTTCATACACCCATTCAGACCTGGGGACAATTTAGAGGAACCAAATAACCTATGAAGCATGATTTTGGATGGTGGGAGGAAGCCACAGTCCCCAGAGAAAAGCTGGGGGCCTTCTTGCTGTGATGCACGGGCGCTGACCACTGCGACACCGTGCAGCCCAACGATTATGTTCATTTTATTATTTTTAAGATTTTGAGTCTTCAACTGTTGATTACACAAATCATGAAAATCTGGAGACCCTTTGGAGCTCTTAAAGGGTTTCATGTCAAAACAGATCAAAAGGGGGTGTTCCTTCTTTTTCTTACTCTTTTGACCATCCCTGTATAACAAAAAATTATATATAGAGAGTTTTTTTTCCGGTTTAAAAGTCGACTTTTTAAATTTCTAATCACACACCTTTGTGTGATTAGAACATTACTTTTACTCAGAAAACTGTTTTATATCGTTCAGTATGTCTCTAAATACAATTACTGCTTTCTAAGAAAGGATCTCTATACTAAGCCAGTATGATTTACTCTTATATCAGTTATTTCTTTTTTGGAAGTGATGACTGACTGTTGAGTTATGAAGGAAAAAAAAGTGACATCAATGTTTGTCACAAGTATTTGTAGAAAAGTTGATCTGTGTAACAATTTACTTCTGACTCAACACTTCCCTTAAAAAGTCAAAATAAATAAAACACTTAAATCCCAACTTTGTTACATACAAAACTGAGCTTATATTGTGGAAAAAACAGATTTGCCAGTAGAACTTTTTTGAAAAGACACACTGATTTCACAAATCTGGCTTTATATTGACTTTTGTTCATTAAAAATGTATTCTGTGAGCAGAATCCAACAAAAACAGTAAAAAAATTACACCTTCAGAAAATAAACCGCATTCACTGCTGCCTTAAAAGCACTTCCAGAATTTCTTGTTAAATCCAGAAAATCATGGCTTTACTTTCCAAAAGAACAACGGACAAAATGATGACATTTTCTGAGTTAATGCTGAAACACGCAACCAGCTTTGCTCAACGGCACGCTTGCATGTATTTATAGACTAACTGATTTCAGTGGATCAGGAAATCCCCTGGAGGAAAAGTGTTTATTCAGATCAAAAATGACAAAAATCCTGATGAGTTTAAGTCAAAGATTTTTGTTTTTATTGAATAAAGCAGCACAGAGAATACAAATGTTTACAGAATACTTTGAGTTGTATAAAATGTAGCTGTCTTAAAGAAACCCAAGTTCAATTTCTGTGCAAATAACAAAAAACTAAGACATAGTGTTAATGACTGATTTAAAAAAAGTTGTTTTATGTGCACATTCAGAACAAAAAAAAACCAAACAAATATTTTCTCGTTTGAATGAAATGTTTTGTCTCATAAGTGCCTTTGTATTACAAAATACAAATGTTATGTCAGACCTGCTGTAGGAGCTGTGGATATTCAACAATGAGACTCAATCTGGAAGATTATTACATTTTTCTGGAAGGAAGTAACAAAAACACATTTTGCTGCTATTTTTCTTTGACCTCAAGATAACTGAACATTTTTTTCAATAAAAAGAAAATTTATTTAATATTTTTCTAATATTTTCCAAGATATGAGGAACACCTAAAAAAATAAGTTTTATGTTAGTTTCTTAAGAAGTGATATTGGCGATAAGCAGCATAATAATAAAACAATGTAACAGTAAATATAACCGAAGCTAACCTTGAAAGTCATTATTGCAATACTTGACTCTTTCTTTTTTTCTGAGGAGAAAAAACAAAGCTACATCAAAGCTGTGCACGAATTCTACGGCCTAATCTCAGTACGAAAAAGAACCGAGAATGACACCTCGGTTCTTCATCTCTGTTTTACAAGTGAAACATGATTTAGTTTTAATTTTAGGTAAATCACATGAAATACTCATGTGATATGTCAGATGTACATATCACATCTCAAGCCAAAGTTTGTGCTTTGAATGTTGCCGAGTAACATAAATGAAGGCCTGGTATGTTGTTCACTGACTTCCTGCTTATACGTTTGTGCCCATCGATGCACCATCATGAGCGTGTGCAGCTTTGGTGATCCCATCCTCGAATAACTAAGAAAAGGTAACTTACGCACAACCTGTGAGGTGTTCATGTTAAGAAAAAGCGCTTCCGGTGTTCATGGCAAACTTGTGATTATCCCAGTGCAAATTTGTGCACAGAATCGGCCTCCCTTTGTGCAAACCTTCCAAACCCCCCCCCCCCGCGGCATGAAGAGGCAAAGGGAAGACACAATGATCAATATCAGCTCAACGGTGCCTTCAGAATCAGCTGGCAGCTGGTTCTTTCCGGTGATGCTGAAGCATGCCCGTCACACTCACTATGTCTTCCTCAGGAACCTAAATGCAAAGAAATAATTCATCACCATGAGATTTTGGAACAGAAATGTTGCTTCAGTTAGATTAATAAAATGAGTTTAAATACGTCAAATCATCGAACAAGAATACTAAAAATATGACAAATGGTAAAACAGTTTCCCTGGAACTTTCAGTTTTAGTTTATGACAATTAGTCATACTTTTCTACTTAAAATGTTCCATAGATAAAGTGAAGTATCATCAGCATAATTATGACCATCAATCTAAGTAAAGCTTGTAAAAAGAAAAAACACCTGAAATATGAACTGAAATATGTGAAAAAGTGTGGTTTTTTTCATTTTCATTTGAACGGTTGAAGTAAATTGGGTCAAATGTTAAAAAGCTGAGACGAGACCAGTGTTTCAGTCAAGAAGGTAATCTGCAATTTTAAGAGGAGATATGATGTGTTATATCCATGTAATATTTATTGCATTTACCTTTACATCATTATTTATTTTGCATTGTTTTAAAAAGCTAGTTTTTAATGTAAATCAGTCGTTATCTCTCCTCCTAGAAACCTTTTTGGATTATAAAAGCTTGGATTATAAAGCTTGTTTAGCCGTCTTAATTGGCTTCACAAAAAACACTGATGGTTAATTTTGGTTTTGGCTCTGTTTAAACACCTGAAACAAAGTCTCTTTTTACTCATAACCTGTTATTAGCAACAAACTATTATTTTCCCACAGACTCTTGGACAAATAAAACATCCACCTTCTCACTGAATCCAAAGTCATCCAGTGTAATGTAGCCCAAAATAACCAAACTTCCACAGGTGTGCTTTTGTCCAGAAAAAAAAAAAAAAAAAAAACTGCATCCACTACTGCCTGATTCATAATCTTTGGAAACAAGCCACTCTGTCCCAATTTACTGGTTAAAATCTGAGGCAACAAAGCCCTGTTATGTGCTGTATGTTTGTATGCATGTATATATATTTGAAAGGCAAAAACATGACTTTGGACAAAAATCTCAGGTGATTTTAATGCAGTTTTGGTATTCAAAGTAGTCCAGGCTAATACTTTTCCTTCTTAAAACTGAAATATTTTGAGTTTTGACATGCAGTGCTTTAGGAATGTTGTGGTCAGCATTTTTTTGAAGCACTGCAGAACTCCCTGAAAACATGGAGGATTGCAGGATGTTTCAGATAAAATACCAACATGTGAGCTAACAAGTGACTTTCCGAAAGTGACCGTTTATTCACATGACTGCAGTGATTCTGTGTGGCGTCTTAGTACATGGGAAAGTTCTCTTTTAGTCCTCATTCTCATTATAAGTTTGGGATATTGTAGAAAACTGTGGATATTATATTAACTGCACTTGCTTCACTTCCCAGATTTTCGGGAAAGAGAGGTAATTGTATTGTGGTGATAAACACTCATCGTTTAGTGATTTCCCACATGATGGTCTCACTGTGTACAGTATATTTTACCTACTGAGGCCAAAACCAAACATTTCTAAAAGGAAAAACCTTTTCGATGTGGCATCAGTTCCAACATTCTTTGGTTTTAAAAAGCAGATTTTGTTAGTCATTCCAAGGTCATCATTTAAACAGCCATAAACACACGATGTCGCCTGGTCATAGCACGTCTTGGGGTTGGTAGTCGACAGTCAGGTGTTGCGGGTGAACTTGGTGAGTCTCAAAGACAGCAGACTTGAATCATGACACAGAACTATCATCAGCTTGTAACAGACCCAGGAGTGGAGCTCCGCCAGTGACAGGAAGTGGGAATGTCTCATGTGGTATGGGCCAACAGTGACCTCTGACCTGAGCCCCACAGAGCACGTCTGGGACCAGCTAAAGAAGAGAGACTGGATGATGGCATCCCACCCCAAGTGACCTGGCAGAAGTGCATGAAGCACATCGCCTCAAACAACATCATGAAGCAGTTATTGGAAATGGTGAAAATACCTGCTATTGACATGGTCAGCTTTTGTTATTTGGGGACATCTTTATAGTCATCTTAATTTCGGGGGGGAAATACATTTCAAACGAATGAAAATCCTGTTTCTTCTCATTTTTTATCAGTAATGTCAAAGGAAACGTTTGTGTTTCATTAAAAATGGAAAAAGTAGTCATGTAAATATCCCTAATTTATTGTAAATGCTGTATTTCTGTCACTGTAACCCATCTGTGAAATAGTTTTTTTTACACAACTCACAGCTTCTTTACACAAACTGACCTGAAGGCAAGAGTGCACGTGTTGTGCATGGATGCTAGCATAAACAGTCTGTATTTCCCCACAGAAATGGAAACAAGCAAATATAGTTCTGCTTCCTAAATAGGACTCCAAAACTGACCCCAGAATTACCGGCCAGTATCTCTTCTTCCATTTTTTGGGGGAAATCACTGAAGAAAACTGAATACAACAAACAATTCAAACACGTTGTTCCTGTGCTGTCTCCTGCGCTTGCCTGGCATTTGATTTCTAATGGTTTTCAGACAGATTCCATCTATACAGATTTCTGCAGCCAAAACGTTTTGTCCCTGTCGGGGTCACGGGCCCGCCGTAGCCCAACCCGGTCACCCATGGGCAAAGGCAGGGGACACCACTGAACAGGTCGCAGGGCCACAATCACACACCCACACACACTTGCATACACAGCTAGAGAACATTTTAGATTCATCAATGAACCTATGAAGCATGTTTTTGGACAGTGAGATGGCCGGAGACCCAGAGAAAACCCACAACTGCACAAGGAGAACATGCAAACTCCACACAGAAAGGTCCTGACCTAAAAGTTGTAAAACAAAAGGCTGGGGGAGGCAATCGAAACAAAAGATTTATAATGAATGGAAAAATGAAAGCAAACAGTTCTAGTGATTCAAAAATCCTGATAATGAGGTTTCTATAATAAAAATGGAAAGATAACTTATCGATTTAAATATTTCCACCAAAGGGGAGAGAGCTTCTCCTCTGCATGTGTGCATCAAATTCTGGGCAGAATTTCACTGAACAGTGGAAACACATTCCACCATGTTACCACAGATATTCTTCAGATAAGCTGAACTCATCAGGTTTACATGTTAGATTTGTGGTTTTTAATCTTTAAATGGCATTGATAAAAGGATGTTGAGTCATTAAATAAACAGAAAGCTGTCAGAGGAAGTGACAGAGAAACCAATGAAATCATATTTGTGTAAGAGACTCCAGGTGCACACAAAATACTCAAGAATTCTTAGTGATGACGCTCACCTCTGGCAAATCCCAATGACGACCATGTTACTGAATGTGAACTGTGTACACGAGGCAAACTGTACATTCACCAGATCCCACCAAAGACCCGGGTTAGGGGTTAGAAACTAACAAGTTCCCTGATGTTTAGTCTGTCATTTTTAGATGAATATAAAGGTCGTCCTGCAAAAATGTGGACACAGAGACTCACCCATGCTGTGACTTCTGACCAACTCAAACAAAATATTGTCTGATGAAAGTGACGACAGAAGACACGTATCAAAAAGATTAAGCTCAGAATTGTGTTTCTGAGCATTCTTTTCTTCAAATCGTTGTGAAACAGGAGCAGACAAGAACATGCAGTTTGAAAAAGATTGTATTTGTCACATAGAAAATATGGGGGGCCACAAGCTCCCTGCTCCGCAACAGGTAGGGGAAGGGGGAGCGGGGTTGCTCACGCCAATGGTCAGTGTTGGGTAAGTTACTTCTAAAAAGTAATTGATTACTTTACTTAGTTACTGGATAATAGGACTTGTCTGGTTAAATAAATGTAAAAAAATAAAATTACATTAAAAGAAACCGCATTGTTGTTCCTGGATCTCAGGTTGCACTATCGGCCGGACTCTCCTCTCCAGTACCCTGACATAGACTTTCCCCGGAGGCAGAGGAGTGGGATTCCGCAGTAGTCGGAACACACCCTCCAGTTCCCCTTCTTGAAAAGCGGAACCACCACACCTGTCTGCCAGTCCAGTGGTACAGTTCCCGACTGCCACGCGATGCTGCAGTCATAGTGTATTCATCATATTTTTATTCTAATCTATTTTTTTTCTAACCTGTATATGATTTTATTTTTTTTCCCAGAACTTATTTCAGTAGACTGCACTTCAGTCTCTTTTGTTCATCTAGTAGAAACACTTCATGTTTTTACTTTGAAAATGAGAAGCTTTAGCAATATTTCATTTACTTCCAGTGACGGTAGCACATTCATTCGGTTCTTTAGTTCATGTACTTAAAATCCAACATTATTTAGTTTTGAGGTGATATTTACTTACTCTGAAGTGTAGGTTTACTACACGCCACTACATTTATAAAGATCATCTAGAATGTTGCAAATATTTAAGTTTTTTTCAGAGGTCAACCGCAAACATCTGAGTATTTGGATACTTGTTAGAACTCTATAAAAAAGTGTAATGCAACATGTGTTGCTACTAAATTTGATGGAACCAATATTACTCGAATCAAAATAAACACACAAAAGAAATCATTTCTTTATTTGAACCATTTGCAGCTTAAATTAGGAAACAGAGAGTTAACTGAGCCTCTCAAATGAAGGATTTCTCTGCTTTTCAGCTAAAAACAATGTTTTTAGTCATTTTGTGGTACAATGGTAAAACCCTCTTACACTTTTGAGTATTTTGAGATAACATTGCCATTTATGATGATTTATATCTTCAAAAACCTCCAAAAAGAAACCAACTGTCCTTCAAGTTAGAATAATTATGAAGATTTTTTACAAATGAAGGATTTATTTTTAGACTCACATTTTGTTATTGTAGACTGGACCGCATTGAAGAACTAATCACTAAGACGGTGATTAAACATAAAAAAATGACACGTTTAGTTTTATCTTTTGGTACTCCCTTAATCATCCAGATGATTTTAAATGCCTGAGGTGAGTGTAGAGGAGCTTCTCCTAGAGTTTATTGAACACCCAGAGGTACAGGAGTGGTTGCTCGATGGGAACTCACCAAAGCGTGGTCGAAGCTGAAAGTGCTGATGTAATAAGCAGAAATGTCACTGTCAGCGAGAGGCTGCGATATCTGGGCCACGATGCCACATTCATCTGGAAAGATAACACAAAATGAAAGCTAATGAGGTTCAAAGATGTGAAAGAGAAAACTTCTTGACTTGAAGAGTAATTAAACCATAAATCCACTTTTTGGCTGTTTAACTGGAAAAATTGAGTTTTAAAAGTGCCGACTGTTGGTCCTTGATACATTTTTGACGATTTAAAATAAGCTTGTTTAATTCCTAAAATTACAGTAAAAAGCAATTCACTCGGCGGAGACGGCCGGCTTTAATGTTAAGTCAATGGTATGGAAGCAATCTGAGGTCCTGCGGTCCGATTTGAGCGGCGGGCACGGCGTGAAGGGCTGGCAACAGGCCAGAGTTTTAAAAAATCTAAATTCTGGGGAGGTCGCCTCATCACGTCAACCAATCAGGGACTCAACTTCGGGCATGTGACGTTTTCAGCAACAGCGGGTAGAATACACATGGTAGATCGATCCATAGATCTCCTGAACTTCCATTCATGTTCATAACCTGCCCTTTTGGGGCAGGGGAGTTTCCAGGGCCCTTCCGGTGTACTGTTGGGCGAAGGCGGGGTCACACAGTGAGAGTGAAGCTCAGTTTATCGGGAGAATCTCTGAACGATCTCATGAACCCAAGCATGGAGACGTGATCACTGATGTTTCTGTAGAGCTCTTTGAAATAAATCAACCTGATCTCCTAACATCATCCATGTCTTCCACTGTAAATGAGATGAACACAGACTCCGCTCAATGTAGCAATCAGGCTAAAAACATTAGCTGGTAGCTCCCAATGACACGGGGGAGAACACGTTTCAGGCCACACTGCGGGGCAAAAGAAAGGCTGATGAAAGCCCCATGTCATTGCAGAAGTTTCACGTCGTCATGCTCTGCAGCTCCACTAGAAAAGCCCTGCCCATCTTTGATTGTGTAACAGTCACAGTGACTCCTCTCCCCCAGCCTGACTATTTATATTTAGTATTCAGACCTTCATTCATTTATATTGATCTTGATAGTATTCAGATGTTCGCTCAGTTGTTTTTTCACGTTCTCCTCAGCTTGGCTCGTAGATTTATTGCCTTCGGTTGTCAAAAATCTACTGGCTTGCACAGTGGGCTTGGAAGTTACGCAACAGTGGTTGAGTGCAATTGGAATTGAATTCAGCAAACTCTGTCCTGATGATGGGATTTGCAATCAACATTTCACTCGGGATTCTTTTTCCATGTTGATCGGCAGCCGTCAGGAATCACTGAGGTGGCGTCTTGTGCCAGCGGCTTGAAACAATAAGGTTTTGGACCATGAGCGCCTGCCTTGATGGACAGAGTGGAGTCCGCCTCCAACCGTCCTGTTAACCATTATGCAAAAATTGAAAAAAACTGTAGCTACATGGAAGCAAAGTTATGGAGTCCCTGTAGGGACATCTGAGTCTTTAATGAATAAATAAAGAACTTTTCAATTTATGGATCCAAGAGTTTTTTGTGTCAACAGATCGTTAGATATATGCAAGTTGCATGTAATGTTCTTATAAGGGTTCAAAGAAAGGTTGTTGATCTTTGCAAAACGTTTCGACACCCCAGGTATAAAAATGTAACAGCAAGTCAGTAGAAAACCAGAAGCATCGGAGTGGAATGTGTAAAAAGCGCACTAGGGATTTCTTACCAAAACCAAGAGGCTGTCCTCCAATACGGACCATTCTCCAGAGTTCTCCAGAGGAGCTGGTGAACAAAAGATCAGAAGGAAATCTAGAGGAATAAAAGAAAGCTCCACTTCAATCAAATGCAATAAATAATACATCAACTCATGAAAAAGTAGACATGAAAACACCAACTCGCTGTAGATTATTGTTAGGCATTAGCAGCGCCAAAGAAAGCTGCATAAAAAATAAAGTTCAGAGCAAATTCACCAACAGAGACGGACGTTCTGCTGTCCTGACAAAACTCCACAAAGACGGTTTATGTGAACAAAGATCTCACCAAAGGCTTTCTTTCTGCAGGGTTCTGAACTGGAACTGATCTTTGAGATACTTCACAGACAGGAGAAAGCCAAGAGCCTTACTGTCGCTGGGCCTCGGAGTCCATCACCAGTGAGATGTATCCATCAATAAGGGAGAAGGAGAAGAACTTGATGCAATCGAGCTCCTGCTCTGGAGATTCTTCTTTAGGACTGAAGGAGGAGAGAGGTAGAAATTCTTCAAACAAGGAGGATCTCATTTTTTATCCTGGAAAGATTCTGACTCGGTAAATAGATTGACCCTCTTTGATAAACATTAAAGAGTTTTGGTGACACATCCAGGAGTGAAAATGTCATTTAATGCTTTGCAGATTTTTCTTTCACTGTAAGTGATGAATATGGACAGCATCATTTTGAAATGCATCTTTCCCACTGAAGATTTTCAGGTCTGGAAAAAAGCTAAAAGTCTTGATGACATGTTTTCTGATGCAGCCACACGAACCAGATCTGGGCTCCATCAGTGGCGGTCGCACTCCGCCATCCTGTGGCAAAGACAGGTACTGCATGGCGTCTCACCTGCTGGAGTAAAAGAGGACGTCGATGAGAGTGATGGCAATGGACGGCAGCGTGTCTGGGTCCAGAGACATGACACAGAACTGGTTCTGAGGGATCAGCACCGGGTGAACTGTCGGTTGGATGGCTGAAAACGAAAAAGGACAGAAGTCTTTTACCGGACAGTTTAAAAATAATCATCATAAGATAATGAAAAGAAAATAAAAAAAGGGGAAATTTTCATATAAATTGAAACGAGAAAGCATTTCATACTTGGAAAAAAAGACAATGACAAATTATTAAGGAGCTTTTCAAAAAGGTATGTAATTTAATGAAGTTTAAAGTTGACTTGTTACATTGACTCATTATTTTTTATTCTAAATTTTAGGATTAATAGGGAATGTAATAGTTTCTGTTTTTGCTGTGTGGTACAAAAGCTGATGCTGCAGGAGAAAACGGGAAACATGCACGTTCTAAGCTCTCCATGTGTTGTTTTTAAAGACCGACTCCGATGAAAATTGTGTTTTTGCTGTTTTTAACATGTTTTTGTGGCATTTTTTTGAGAATGGAGGACACGCATAAAGAAAATTAGAATTAAAAATTCATTTCTGAGTATCTTAGCATGTAGCATCTTAGTTGTAAATCAGGAGCAGATAAAAAATGCTGTTTGTACGTCTTTGTTTCCTCGTCTGGAATCTGGATCAAAGCTGTATTATTCCCTAATATTACTCAGTACTTTTGTTGAATTAGAAATGTTAAGGGCTTTAAGCTAGTGAGAAAGCATGTAAACAGAGAGCTCTCAGAAACAGGGAGGCAAAGGGGGCAGGGTTATGCTGCCCAAGGGCCCCGCCCACAAATTAGAGAGGAATTATTGATGAACTGTCACCCTGCAGAAACTGTTTTTTTTTCCTGTTTTGGCTAAAAATGGCTAAAAATCATATTTAAAAGACCACTGGGAACGCTTTAAAAATGGATCAGAAGATCAATCAGGATCCTGTTAAGGAGGCTGCAACTTAGAAACCCCAATTCTAAACTTCATTATTTTAATCCAATGGCAAAACATAATACATTATTCTAAACGTGATCATTATCTAAACATTATCATTATTTTGATCCAATGACATGATGCAGATGATTTAATACTAATCCAACTATAGATTGCAGACAGCTAAAAGGGATTACATGATAAAGCTAGCTGCTAAATTAGCTTAAAAGGTTCCCAAACAATAAACACGTGGAGGCTGAAAGAGTTGCAGAAATGTCTAAAGTTCTTTGTTCATGCTTACTTAGGTGAACATTTGTCAACAAAAAAGTTGCAGTTTTTAACACTTCAACACATTTTTTCAACTTTCCCTGTTTAGTTTAATGGCACGACAAACAGCAGTATGCATGTAAAGCTGCAAAAGAGCCATCAACCCACTAAATAGGCTTCCACAGGTTCAACATTTGTGCTAAAAGTTCCCAGAACAGACAAAAAAAAATTACTGAGCATTTTCTGAATGTTTGTGCAGCAGATTTTCTCTCTACAGTTGTCACCTTTTACAACGTGGACAACAGCAGAAAGGAGCATTAACCACCTCATCAGCTAAACCTGCAGTTAAACGCAGAGTTCCAGGTTTTATTGCCTTTAACCAAAGTCATTTTAAGGCTCTTTTTTAATTGATTCTTCACTTGAAAGACCATTAATAACCTTTTACATGCAAATTGCTACTGTTATGGTTTAAAACAAGCGCTCCCTAAATGCCTTTGAAACAACTGCAGAACTTGGCAGAGCAAACCGAATTGGAACAAAAGGCTGAAAATTACGTACACAAAGTGACAAAGAGGACATAGTGCATTTCTTTATAGGAGTTTCTTTATAGGACTTTAGGTGTTTAAAAAAAACACAAAAATATGATCAAGGACAAGGAATAGATTTCATGTTATAAGGAACATAAGGGAACCAAAGCTTGTTTTGTTTTCACATTTGGCCTTGGCAATTGAAGATACAAAGATGATTGTGTGGACATCAATACATGTGTTAGTGGCGGTAAAGCACTACCGTGTTCTCTTGTTAATCACAGGAGAAAAACTGCAATAGGCAAAATCTGCAATGTACTCCACCTTATTTTTACAAGAATTCTAGATGTTTGAAGGCTGTAAAACTCCTCACTACACAAGCGATGCATTTTTTCCAGAACATTTTCCCACTTTTCTGTCTTGCTCAAACTCTCAGAAATGCATTTCTGCAATTCTGTTGGCAAATGCGTGCCAACAGAACCCTGCACCTTCTTTGCCGTTCTTCTGAAGACCGTTTGTCACATCCTGGCAACGCACGGGGACGGACTCTCCCGCCACCTCCTGGTAAATGCTGAATTCTTCCTTTAAGGTGCTGACAACCACAGACAGGTCTTTCTCTCTCACCTGTATCCCAAACATTTGAGGAAAAAAAGCGATTACAAAACCAAAAAAAAAAACACTTGAGTTTAGTCATTAAAGTCATCGCTGACACAAGCTTGTAATGCATTTTTGCCCACCAAACATTTCTTGCATGTAATACATCAACCAACTTCGGAGTGTCTGTCAGCTCTGCTGGGAATTAATTATGTAAAATGCAAACACTGTGGATTCCTCTGTGTGGCAGCAGCTGAAAGAGTTCACTGTCAACCGTATGGACCCTCTTTCCTTCATAGGAGAGTAAAGAAAAGCAACGAGGAAGAAGAGGAAGGTCGCTCACCAGGATGAAGTCTGTCTGATAGGTGGACAGCATGAACACTGAGACGTGCTGTTGGGCCAGGGGGGCGATGACCGACTTGGCAATCTTGGTCACGCCGACCGCCTGGGAGCTGCTGGAGACGTTGCCATTGGAGACTACATTGAGTGGCAGCCAGGTGGAGCTCTCAACCTGGAGGTGCTCTGACGGCTGCAGCTCTGAGAAAGAAGACATCGGTGGTCCAAAGTCAGTTGAAGGAAGACACCTCAGCGCAGTGTGTCTGAACAAAACGGTTCTGTAAAGATCAGGGTTTGTACACTTTTTTAGCAATATAATAGCTATAATAATAGTTATAGTAGTCAGGATTAGTGCTGCCATGCAATTAATGTTTTAGTGTGATTAATTAGTCATGACCAGAAATTAATGAATCTCTTTGTAATCAACCCTACTATATGCAGTCATTTCATTTCAATTTGTGATACTGTGGCACAGAAATAGATCAAAAGACGACAAAGAAATGGCTTCAAAAAGTTCTCGTCATAAAACACTTCCAACCTTTGCTTTAATAGCAAAGTCAGAAAAGTGAAGTTGATCAAGCTGACCACAGAGGGACGGGGGAGCAACGAAACACAACCACATGATTAGTGAAGGTTGAATTTCTTTCACAGTTTAAATGTGAATCTCATAATAAACTACATTATTTTTATGTTTTTGACATTCAAATTATTAAAATTTAATGACTTTTCAAAACTTTACAGAAGACATCATTTTTCACAAACTTTTCAGGGATTACATTTTCAATTTCCAAAAGCTTTCCGGGTTTTTCTTGACTGTACAAATCCTGAAAAACACTGAAACCCCCAACAGGGGGCGACCTATGAACCCCCAAAGGTAGTCCGATAAAATACTGGAATAACAGCAAAAGGAATTTTTTTTCAAGTTTATATTCTGCAACAATTTCAAAAAAAAAAAAAGAAAAATATTGTTTTATTTGAGTTAAATCGAAAGTTTTGGGTATTAAAGTGCAAATCTATAAACCGGTGGCATCATAATGTCCCATTTTGACAAAAAAAAAAAAACTCATATTCACACTATTAATGTTCCTGCTGGATAGTGTTATCAGAGGGTCTAAAGAAAGTTTTCTAAAGTCTAACAAAGGACATTTTTAGGGGAATAAAACAGAAATAACTGAGCAGGAAAGAAGGTGGAACCTGTTTCAAACAAAAAAGAAATAAAAAAGAAAAGTCATAAAAAGGCAGATGCTAAGGCACTGTTGTGGTTGAACAGTTTGGATTTAAATCTCTATGAATTTAAATTCAAGTTAAATTTTTATATTTCCATAGATGACAGCATGATGCGTGTCTCTTTGACACACTTTAAGGTTATTCCGTTAGTTTGTTGTTCATTTTCAGATAAAATTTATCTAGTTAAATACCAATCAAATAAAATGATTGTTAAAAAAAAACACTTTTCATGAGCTGAAAAATAAAACCAGTCAGACATAAAAACGAGGAGGAAACAGTTGTTTATGGCATAGTACCAAACCAAAGAGTGTTTTCAACGTTTTGGTTTCTGTTTTACCCTTCAAAGGTCCACTGTTCTGGCTGGCATATTTTTAAGGACAGCCTCTCACTCCACACAGTTTATACCACCTAAAATAGGAACTCAGAAGGAGAAAAAGGAGACCGAGTGTTTTAGAACGCCTGAAGGCAACACGAGCCTTCAACATCTGCTTCTGGATGAAAGAATAAAGTGAAACAAAGAGCAAACGGGGAAGTGACTTTTATGTCATCACTTTATGGGTTTTCATTTCCTTTATTTAAGCACCAATTCAAACTATACTGAGTCATACTAAAAAGGCTGACTCATGCAAAGGAAGGAAAGCAAGTTTTCTAAGGAAAATTAAAAAAACAGATATAAGAAACAGAGAAGTGTTTTTCAAAACATTTTATTTGGTCATACAAATGTCCTGTTTTCAAAAAAGAATTAAGTAATGTTTGGAAAGCATTTGAAAAGTGAAATATAAAAAGTACAGCAGTGAATTTCATCAGCAGTTTTTACCACAGACCGCATTAACAACAGATGGTGCCTGTTGTAGAAATGAACAGTTCATTTGCCATCTTTGTTTTCAGATCCAAACTGACAGCATTTTCTGCAAGTCTGTTTTTTCAGCGACTCAGGTCACATTCATCCTGCCTGCAGGACGGGAGAAGGAAGGAAGTGCTAAAACAAAGCTTTGCAAAGGGTTTTGTGATCAAATTCAAGAGAGCTCAAAGAGGAGAAGACAGGATTTTAGAGCTACTCCTGCAGACTCTGTGCAGTAATAATGCTCTACGTGTGAAGGGGTCTTTTGTTGGGATGTCCTGATGTTGTCACGTAATTTTAGACTCCATCGAAATTGGATGTTACATTCTGATCAGGGATCGGATATTCATTTTATTCTCATTTATTGATCAGTTTCTAGATATTTCAAGCTTATTAAGTATCAACGCTCTACTACAGAGGGGGTCAAACATACGGCCCACCAGATGGTTTAATCTGGCCTAGTCACGAAGAGAAGAAAACATGAGCATGTTGGAGAAAAAAAAGGCAAACTTCTAGCCCATTCCTGCGGCGAGATATGGTCTTTAAAGAAATTACTAAAATGTGCAATTCCGCCACTAGGGGGAGAAGAGGAAAAACAAAACTGCATGACAAGAGATCCAGAAATAAACAGCACGTCTTTGCAAGCGCGTGCCACGACTGGGTAAGATGCAGTTTGCTTCCCCAAGCCTCACTGCTGTTAAGTTGCTATAAAATGATCAGGAGAGACACCCCAATTACAAAAATGTCGTTATCAAAAAGAAGAAAGGCTGACGTGGAGTGCTGAGCTTTCCAGGAAAACGGACAGTTTTATTTATTCTCGGAGCTGAATGCAAAACCAGTGTGTTTGGTATGTAACCAACCGGTTGCAGTGCTCAAAGAATATGACATTCAGCACCACCATGAACTCACAATAAAGAAAAGTTTCACCATTTGCAGGGGCAGTTAAGAAAAGAGAAAAATTAACCAAATGGAAAAAAACAGCAGTCTGCATTTTCTGCAGACGTGACGTCAGTGACGGAGCAGTGAAAGCTGGCCACCTTCCTGCAAAAAAGTTGGTGCAAACTTCTAATCCATTTTCAGATGATGAAAAAAATGCATGCTGAAGGCTGCAGAAGTCATGCGATCCAATAAGCAGTCGACCTTTGCAAACAAAAGTGTGTCAAGGATTACGATTGTAGTAACACTCATTAAGTATTTATTGACTTGTATTCACCCGTCATAGACGCTGGAGACTTGTTTTCATTTTGTTATTTTCTGCTTTGTGTTATTTATCAGCTGCTGTTTTTTATGGAGCTATAGACCAAATCAATTTCCTCACGGTGGGATCAAAATGTCTATTTTTTATTATATTCTAAAGAGCATTTTAAACAAACTGTTGTGTTCATTCTGAATGAGCTGAAAGTGCAGTAAGCTCCTTAAATTGGGGGAGTCTGAGACCCGTTCACATTTACCTTTGAAGCCCTCCTCGTCTAGCACCAGAGTGAAGTTTTCCGGGGTTTCTGTCAGGCTAAAGAACTTGCATCTAAACAAAAAAAAAAAAACAAAAAAAAAAAGAGGGGATTTAGTAACATGGAAAACGAAAGAACAAAGTTTATAAATTCTGCTAACAACAGAAAGCCGAAATGCAGTCCTCTGACATGTTCTCGACTGAATTAATTAGCACACATTCCCAAAGCTTGTTATCATTTCTGCATTACTGTTTTGTCCGCAGCAAATGACTCAGCAAATGAGGGCAGAGCTTTCATCATCAGAGAAAGTCTGCAGAAAAATACATTAATTAATCAGAATCCATAACCACAGTTTTAACATTTAGTGCATTATTTCTGCCTAGCATCAGCGAGAAATGCTGTTTTCTTTACAAAATACTTTCATGTGGGCTTTATATCCTTTACTGAGTGGATAAACCCAACTGCCAAAGCTCAGTATGTTAGAGGCTTTATGAAGGAAAAAAAAAAAAGTCATTGGTATTCAGCTGGAATTTTTTCACAACACTTGAGGCCAAATGCATTTGCTTTCAAAGGCTGTTGCTTGGGAAGCCTATTTAGCTTGCCTGAATGCCTGAATGCCTGAATGTTGTCTTTGTGAACAGTCCAAAAAGACTTGCAGAGGGACCGAACTGTATACGTGATAAAAAACAATTGGGGGCCATTTTATCAAAAGAGAAAGACAAAACATGTTTTTCTGCATATTTGGAGTCATTTGATTCAATAAACTCATAATTTAAACTCAAAGTGTTGTAACAGGACCAAAAAAACAAAAAACAAAAAAAAAACAAAATACAACATAAAACAGTATTGGGCTTAAACTGGTCTCCTCATTCAAGTTCACAACTGTCCTCGCTTTAAACGTCTTTTTAAAAACTTTTTATTCTGGTTTTCTAAACTCAGCGGTCAGCTCCAGCAGCGTACCACAGCGTCAAAAGCCATGTCCTGCAGAGAAACAATGCAGCCCGTCTGCACCACAAGAACTGCTCATGCGCCAATCAACCAGCCAAAAAAAACGACCCAACGTGCTGACCAGACGAGACAAAGTTAGAAATAAACAACAAACAACCAAACGTAACTGCTCAGCGAAGCACAGCTTCGTTTGGCCTTACTTTGTTTGCTTTCATACAGACCAGATGAGGATTTTCGAAATTGCAAAAGAGAAAAACACCAGGTTTTACCGTTATCTTTTTCACCATTTAGCTAGATTTCATTTTTTTTTACAAGTGGACCATCATAAAAGTCTTACAAGCTTCAGTCATTTTTTTTTAAACATTTTCTCTAAAAACTGCACACAGACACCTGCCATCAGTCTGAGAAAGTCATGAAGTTGAAAGAGCTTTAACTCTTAAAAAGCCAAATCAGAAACGCTCAAATTCAGCATGTTCTGTGCTTTCCTGATGTTGTGCCAGTTTCTCTCAAATCAAAATGTTGACAATCCATTCCTCCATCCTAGTGCCTTTACTTAATCCATTAAAAAAAACAATTAATGACATTCGTCTCTTCATTTTCTGCCCATCGGGTCAGGTTTAGGATGCAACAGTGTGGGAAACCACCAACCGCTGACTCAGCAGAAGATAATCCCTGTCATGACACGGGACAATCACAGCACAGAGACAAAGCGAGAGATGCAGGGAGAACACACTGTAACAACAACCGCCAGCTGTGCAAGCCAGCTCAGCCAGCCCATTGTGTTATTATTACACCCTTTTCATTTCCTGTTGCACTTTCACCTTCCTCGCGTTGCAGTTTCCGGCAAACTCTGCACGGCATGCCACGTGCATCACTTTGCAAACGGCGTGCCGCTCTGCACGGCAGTAACACGCTTTAAGAGCAGTTCCACAAGTAACTATTCTGCAACTCAAACAAAACTGCAGATGTGGGTTTTAGCCAGAAAAAAATAAGATTTAACTAAAATCTAAAAATGAATTCTTAAGATTTGTGCATTTCAATTTCTCAAAGAAACCGGCTGAAAATAATTTTCATTAGCTTTTTATTTTTTCCTCATGTCCTCATATTTTAAGGCCAGATTTAAATGCAAGGTGTTCTGTTTTGTTTTTTGGGAGTTCAATATTTTCCTGATGTTGAATTTTCACCTTAACCTTGATCCTGAGGAGTTCTTGCTCTTTGGAAAAGTTGAGCTTGAATTTGAGAAAAGGTTATCAGAAATACAAACTCTATAAAGCCATTTCTATTGCCATACATTTGTAAAAGGGATGTTGTGTTTTTAAGCAAATCTCCTTTTACATTTCGAGTAACAAAGCACTTGATTTGAATACATGGATGCAGAGAACATGCATGTCAAATCAGGCACACAAGAACACAACGTTCCTGCAGCACGTAAAAACATTTTATTTTTGGTTTTCTTTGGATTCCAGCCTGAATAAATAGTAAACCTAGAAGAAGACAGTTCACCATCTTTGTTTGACCTCCGTCCTCCATCAGACAGACAGAAGAAAGGGCAACAGGTGAAGCATCATGTTTCCACCGCAGACAGCAGTTTTGGAAGAGTAACAGCAGTTGAAAAAGAAAAAGTCTGTAACAAAAATGCTTGTTTTTCATTTGAAAACATAAGCAGAAAAGATTTGATTTTGTTTGCGCCTCCAATATCTGCAAAAACTCGTCCTCAGCAGGATCAAGAGTGGCAATGGGAAGCAAAAACAAACTCTTTCTTTCAAGCCGGAAGGAAAAACAACCAGCAACAGATATTGAGCGGGAGGCCAAGCGAGAACTGAACACACAATGCTCCGGACTTTGATCCAGCTGCACGAAACAACAGGGGAGGAAAGGACTGTTCCTGAAGGTGGTGTCTGTTAGGTGGGTGTAACTGATGTTCCAGCTGGAGAAACAATAAGAGAAGAGGTTTGATGTAAAGCGTGATGAAGAATCAACCTCGAGCTGCTTGATGCACGAGGAGAGAACGACGGAGGATCATGGAAGCGGACAAGTGGAAAACTCCCAACTGAGCTTCTGACTTAGCTCAAACTTTGTTCCCAACCATGCGATTGTTGACTGAAGACGAGAAAGAGAACTTTGTGTTCCCTAAAGAGGAAACACTGACAATACAGGGGATCAAAAGTTTTGAAAAGATGCAATCCCTCTGATGAAAAAAAACTCACGTGATAAGTGCAAAATTAGACAGTGTCGTTTGTGTGGACATCCAACGGGCGTCGTACGGGCACTTACACAGCACGTGCACACTCCATGCATGCATCATTTGTGCACGTAGTCAGTAAGAGGCCAGTTCTCACACTTTAATAATAACTAGAGTGTGACGTAAGGACACCGTACGATAGCATCTCCCATATGTCATAGATGTACGCAACTTCCATTGGCCCCGCAACGATACACAATACACAATACACGTACCACAACGGTCCACTTTCATGACGTCTCTCGAGGTGGTCGTACGAGCCCGTCTACAGCACCTGCACAAGTGCGTGCCAGTAAGACCTTATTTTCAATCCTTCGACTGATGGAACGAATTAGGGAAAATACTTCAGCTGTCCTTCATAGAGCAGAACTAGTGTGTACTTTAATCCTCCAGCTGATTGATGGATGCTGATGAAGCCTCAACCATCGCTGAAGCTGTTTACATGGAATAACAGAGAAAAAACAAGGCTGAGACCATCCAGCTCGTTCTTCCTCCTTGATCGTACAGGGATGCAGGAAACGCAGTTTTCCAACTTTTATTAATCACTCCCAGTTTGATCTAAAGTTAAAAAAAAAAAAAAACGGTCCAACCGGAAAAAAACTTTTAAAACAAGGAGAAAAGCACGCCATGTCCTTAAAATGTCGAGGAAACTTCAAAATGAGAACACCACGAAACGTGAAATGAGAACACTTGAACCTGTGTGCAAATAAAGACCAAAAAACCCAATCGAGACACAACTGATCTGACCTGATCCCCCTGCAGCAGCATCGATGAATCAGAAACAGTGTGTTCATAACACTAAAGGGTAAGTCACCTTGGCAGAGTATCTGTTGCATTTCTCAACAGTCAAGAGACAAAAGAGCACAGATGTTTGACTCAATCAAAGCTCCTTTTTCAATGCCAGGTGACAAACCCCACCGGTGCAGGTAGATGGATGCAGGACCTGCACTGGCTGCAGAAAGCTGCTCTAAGGACGGATGTTCAGCTTCTTCTTTAGGATCATCAGGGCAGTAAACTGCAGAACAATTGTAGGATTTAAAGGACTGACTGGAAACTGATCCTAATGCTAATATGAGATGTGGAAAACCAATCAAGTCCGTGCAGGCTTGGAGTGAAGGAGGCCAAATGTCAAAGGGCACTGGGGAGATGATGGGACATTACGACAAAGCTAACAGCCCACCAACTTACAAAGAAACTACAAAATAAAAGCAGGGCAACAGCATGTCATTGTTTTCACTCTACTGTCAAAAGCAGAAGTTCCGTTTCTACGGTTCTACGGCACAGAGACTGCGGTTCGGTGTGACTGAGGTGGAGCTGGACATGCTCTGACAAACAACCCAGCGATGAGTCGGCCAGCCTCCGACAGGCAGCGCGGCCCCGGGTTTCCGCCGTTTCCCCGGCAGCCACGGGGCTTCCTTACCGTGTTCGGTTCCGCAGAAATATGAGTTTGATGAGGGGGTGTGTGAAATGCTCCAGTCCCTTCTTAGAAATGCTGGTGACCCGCAGCCTGTGGTCTAAAATGTGCAGGTCCATGTTCCCGGCGGCGGGCTGCTTGTGTCCGCTCGGCTGCTGCTGCAGGCGGCGGGAACGTCTTCTTGGCCGGAAGGTTAGAGGCAGGCCTCGGTGAAGAACATTACCGACCACCGAACACACCGTCCCGCTGCGCCCGTTTGATAAGACGACAAACACCCGACGCGCCGCTCATCTACTGTACGTTTAAGAGCAGGAGGCGGAGCCACGAGGACACGCCCCCACGTCTTAAAGCTACAGGATCACGAAGTTGAATTTACCACAATAAGAGCCCAAGTTTGGCAGCGATCCGATTCACGAATCAAGCTCAACAATTTACTGAATGAGCAACGATTCTTACGATTTAAAACAATATATTTGTTGCTATATATATATATATATGTGTATTCTTATTGGGTATATTAAATTATTAAATTTAAATTACATGTATTAAATCACCATCATTTGTACCATATTTGGAACAGGAGATCAGAATCAACAAAACTGAAGGTTTAGATGGAGAGAAATGGTGTTTGTCACATTAAACACGTTTTTTTTAAATTTTTCGTCAACTTGCTGGTTAAGTTCAGCAGTAACTTAAACAACATAAAACCTAAACATCACTGTCATTGTGGATCATTTAACAACAAAACCTGAAAATGTTCTCCACAGTTTTTCCATCCTCAAAGTTCTGCAACACTTTGTATTCTAAAACACTGCAAACTGGTACAAGGCCAGTATGAAAAGTTGCTTTTTTCCGCAGCAAAATCAGCTGATGCACATTGATTACATAAACACTTCACTTCTGTGCAGCACAACATATCAGTGCGAGGCTGCTTTTCTCTGCATTAGAATCTGCTGGAATTGCATTAATTCTGTCAACTGTTGAAGAGTTACCATAAGATAGTTTTACCTTTAAAATAGGAAGCTCCACTGGCACTTTACTTTTTTTGGAAGAGTTCTTTACTTCCGGTGACAGTGGTTTCTGCACACTCGGCTTTTTTTTTAGTTTATTAACTTAAAATCCAACATTATTCTGCATTTCAGAGCAATAAAAACAATTTTGCATGAAATATATTTTTACTACACTACTATACTTTAAAAATTGTGAATTAGTGATCTTGGACGTCACAATTATTTGTACTCAAATTTTTGGGAGCAGATCGCGAGTATTCGAGTACTCGGATACTCGTCACAGCCCTTCACTACATAGTGCACTACTGTAAATCTTCCAACAGTAGCCCAGGCGTTTAATCCCAAATTTTGTCAGCCGGCTGATTTAGTTTATTAGAGACAGGCGTCTACTGTATACCGCTATTTATTCCATCACAGACAGAGTAGTGACGGCCATTGGGTTAATTTTGCAGTGAAATTCTGTCACAAAATGTAGACAACACCAGATGAACATTTTGGGATTTATTGAAATGATGAGAACATTGTATTATGATCTGATTAGCACTGGCTGTGAACGTTTCTTTTCTCTGGGAAGCGTAATCAATCTCCACATCAAAATTATCTTTGGTTTCATGTTTGCTCAATAATTCATGTTCAAACCAGTTCTTCTAATTCTTTGCACCTTCACCAGGCAATCGGTTTGCTTGTGGCTCCTCTTCTTGCAGCCGTCTTCTCCATACCACCCATCTGCTTGCACCATTCTCTAAAACATTCCAACCCAAAATGTCATGCAGATTCCTCACCAGAATGTTCTTCTGGTGCCTGTCACTACATAAAGTTTAAGTGCTAAATCAAAAGAGTGTTTCTTGGCCATGCAACACAAATGCCACAGACAACCCTGCGTCTGCACGACTGTGCACGACCCCCAGAAAATGGACGGATCTCAAAGGAGCCCGGCCACTATTAGAGACCGGTGTCTAACAATAACAAGCATATGATCCTCTTAATTGAATTATTTTATACCTTTTTAAGTCAATTTTTTTGTTGACTTTCTTCTTCTACTTGTCTCAGTTAGCTTTAGGAATTTACAATTAAGAATTTAATTGCTCTGTGTTGCTGTATATGACGATAAACCTATTGACTATCCGCAAAAAACCAAGGAAAGTTTCAGAATGTTACATGGTATGTTACATAAAAAGTCTGGTGACTTTTCAGACTTTCATAACATTTTTGCAATTAAACCATTTCTAATAGTGTTTGAGAAGAATATGTGGGCCATTTTTCTGATTTTTAAATGTAGGAAATTGGCATCCATGTATCCAAAATAACATTTAAGAGTTCAGTTACTAATCTGGTCAAAAATATTGATTATTTTATTAAAGTTTTTAAAGGTCTTTGATCTGGGGTGACAGTTCTAGCTATTAGTTTACACGACATATAACTAAAAATTTTCACCATATGACTTTGCAAACCTTTACAATGATTTTCCAGAAACATAATTGAATCTTACTATATACTACATCATTTCTGTTTTCCTGAAACCTCAAACTCATTTATTGCATTCATAATTTGATATCTGTTAAGTGGAAAAAACCCACTTCAGATAAAACTATGAATGATTTAACAAAATAAAAGCTGAACCAGTAATTAATACATTTACCATTGTGTTTATTCACAAGTGGTGGTAAAACATTTTTCAAAATTACTAAGTTCCATTTCATGTCAATATTTCAAAGCAGAGCAACATGTGCTTTACTTTGAAAATCACCACCCCTTCATACCAAAAGTAAAAGATTTTCTTTGGTAGGTTTTTCCCACATCTTACAGCTACATTTACACCACCTGATTTTCCACACTGGAGTATGCAGAATGACTTGTTTTCTTTTTTACAATACAAACTCTTAGTCTGTCGTCATAACTCATGAAATTCCCTGCATATCACTTTGTTGTCCAACAAAATTGACAAAAATATGTAAAGACGCAGATAATGAAGAATCCAAGATGTAGGTGACTATAACGATTGATATTTTGTTTTTTTAGATGGCTGGAGTGAAATGTAGACTAAGACATTGATGTAACGCAGATCAGCTAGCAGATTAAAACCTGTAGTGGCTATTAGAGTAGATATGACAGAGTTGATTGCAGTTTCCGTCCTTCTCTCATTGCAGAGGTGAGCTCTCAGTGGGAATCATTATCCTGGACTCCATACTTCTGATCAAAGGCACTGAAACAAGCAGGAATAGCAAGTTATCAAGTCCTCCTTCCATGTCTTTAAAATCCATATTTGACATTTTTTATAAACAATTCTGTTTCTCACCCTGGAAACCCGAGAACCATTTTCATCAGGGCTTTAAGTTAATTTGACTGTTTTTATGTGTTTGTTCGTTTTGGGTAGCAGCAATTAACAGTAGCCAAAAAGAAAAAGAAAAAATAGACATAAATAATTTAAAAAAGAGAGAGCAGCCAAATTTGACCCAATGGGTTCTCCACAGCTAAAAAAAAAATCCCACTAAAATTTTTTGATTCCCTTCATGTATCAAATTAACTGAAAATCCATAGTATTTGCTAAGCACTTCTACTATGAGGAATATATAAATGTATGAAATGTAGAATTTCATGTCCACCTATCTTCCACTTTACTTTGTCCACTATCACTTCAAATTTGACACCTGACATCCAATAAGAATTGAGTATTTCTCCAGACCATGGTATAAGTCACAGCATATGAGTCAGATATGTGAAACGATTTTTTTAAAACAAAAAAAATATTTGTGGTCGTCTGTTTTTTCTCTGTTTTTGTGCTCCTAAATGCTGTCAAAAGATTTTTTAAAAAGCGATCTAGTCTGTCAGAAAAACAGAGTATTTCTTCATCCTATTAGAGGCCAAAATAGATGGTAAAACTACCACAAAGACATCATTGCTGTAATTATGTTAATTTTTAGATACATGTAATATGATTGTAAAAAGAAATCTTTGTGTCTCACCTGTATAATACACATTTACATCCCATCCTTCTTTCCTCCAGGCAGAGTTTCTCGTCTCCTCACGGGATTGAAGACTTTCATACGCTATAAAAACAGTGGGGTTCATTAACACTAACAAGACAACAGAAATATTTGTCTATATTTAAATGAAAATTTTGAGATGAAAACTGTGGGGTTTTTATGTTCTTGTGGCATTTTTCTGATGATGGAGGACACGTATAAAGAAAATTAAGCCAAACATTGCATTTCTGAGTATTCCTTTATTTAAATCGCTGGGAATCAGGAGCAAACAAAAAAAATGTCATTTGAAAAAGAACTTGTAATGCAGAAAATACACTAGGTGGGCCGCAAGTACCCTGTAAACAGAGAGCTCTCAGCAACAGGAAGGGAAGCTTAAAAGATCATTGGAGTTGGTCTTTAAAATTCTGAAAGATTTACTTTAATGTTTTAAAGTCTACTTTTAAATACAAACCAATATCTTGAATGTTTTTAGACAACAATTAAAAGCTAAAAATTAAAAAAACGAATTAAGCATCAATTCTGTTTTTTTGCACATATTTTGACAGTTGATGGTAAAATTGCTAAATGCAAAATCTTTCTTTGACTTATCTACAAAAACCCACCCAAATATATAACTTAATGCACTCACCCCACAGGTGATGAACAACATACAGGTCACCGATTTGAGAGAAGAACCCGCCCACGGCCTCGTTGTTGCTCTGTCTGTATTTTATTGCCCTCGCCCTGTTGTAAGACGACGTCTTTAGCACAAAATTTAATGTTTTTTAATAACAGAAGTCGGAAATGTGAATTCTTTCAGGGCGTCTTACCAGCGGTTTCCCCATTCAAGCATGGTTCCAGGCTGAAACACAAGAGCTCAGTCTTTGTGACTAGTCGTCAACATCAAATACAGCATTTTTTCACAAGAGCAAACTAAATGTTTATCCTTTCAAGTGAACAAACACATTTTTCTGCAAACAATGTGACAAATGGCAGCTCTGAATTCAGATCACTGGAACATGATGACTAGATATGATTTCAGAGCTCTCAATAGTTGCTGTTTTGTGACGTTTTTGCATCTTTTCTGACTAAAACATTGTTTTTTTTTTTTAATCTTTTCTCCTTTTAGTTATTATCTCAAAATAGTATTTATCCTGTTAGTTGTCAGCTCTTAAGATTATGACAGTTTTTTGTTGTAATTCATGTCTTTTTTTGTAAAAATATTATTTCTGTTGGTTTTGGTCCTTTGTTAATTTGTTTTACAAACATGATTCTTGCACTACAGTCTAAAAAACCTTAGTCACAACTGCCTATACGGGTTGATATGGGCTGTCTGCGGATAAAAATGGTCAAACCTGTACGGGGCGCACAAGTCACCCGCACAAAATATTAAGGTTGTAGAAGAAAATGCTGGTCGCTGTGCAATGGTATTTGGGGTTATGTGACCGTAGCCTAAAATGAGACTCAATAAATTAAGAAGCAAGGATAAGATGGAAATCAGTTTTGCATTTCTATTGAGCATTTTTTTTAATTTGTGCTTTTTTGATTTTGTTAACAAAAAAGTTTTACACATAGAATAAAAAAGCTGAATACTTTGAACCCATGAAGGAACATTTCATAAACTGCTCTGATTGTGTAGTTTCATTTTCTACTGTTTAGATGGGAAATAAAACGTTTCCATGTCTATAAAAGAAAAGCTCACTCTTCCTTGTTGCGTTGCACTCCCTCCTTCAGAGCACTACATGCTCCAATTCAGCTTCAAAAAACTTAGATTGGCATTCTTGCATATTTTTACTTGGATAGTGAGCAACAAAATAAAAAGACAGCAGTGCTGACCTGATTTGGCCTCTTCCACAACATGTAGGTGAATAATGAGATCTGTGTAAACATACCTTTAGGCTATAGGTGCGTAACTCATAGATGTTCGGTCCTTGTCTTGGCAAAGGTTCATTCCAGAAACTGAACTCCAGAAGAAGCTGGTTTCGCCTAGAAATCAACATCTTTGACCGCTCTTTCCGAAACCCCAAATATTCCTGAAACCAAACATTTGACATGAGAAAGAACCTTTTTTTTTTTTTTTTGCAGTTTTGCAGAATTATGCTTATTCACATTTTAACTCATGGATTCAAAAATAAAGAAATGTGCAAAAGTGTTGGAGTCTCTTGTTTGTTGACATTTCCCTTCCAGGAGCCACATTTCTTCTAGGAAACAGAAACAGCTTCTCAGGGTTTCTGACAGTCTCTCAAAGTGTTTTCAATCCACTTCTTTTTTCAGAAAGAAATCTTTGCCACATTTTATTTTTTTCTTAAATCGCTGATGCTACGTTCACAACAGCCTTGGCAACATGCGTTCAAGCGACCACTTCCCATTAAAAGTCTATGCAAACGCACGTATATGCGCATTTCGGGCTACGTGCAGAACGTGCAGCCATTTAACGCGCAACTAGAGTTGAACCATTAGAACAATTTGCACCAAACCTCCAGCTGTGAGTACGTGCACTAGAATGTGTGAGTACATGCACCACATGCTAAAAGTGTGTTCAAAAACCTGTGTTCAGCACGTTCTTGTGTGTATGTAGCTCAACCCTTGAACAATGAACCCTGATGTATTGTTTTTGGTAGATTAATACCACATCAAACAAAAGATAGGATTGACATGGGCAGCTTGTCAAATTTTAGCCCATTGCTTTTTCTGTTCCAGTTACTCTTCTGAGAATAAGCTAAGACTGTTGGGTTGTCATTTTTTTGGTATCATTTTTTTTTCCAACTCATCCAAACCTCAAGGAGATGCTCAGGTCAAACACTGAACAGTCCAGGTCAAGAACTTTTGCTCACATCCACTTTGAAAAGGTCCTTGAAAGTAAAATGCAATCAACAAATAATACCTAAAGCATTGAGTTTCTCTCACGGTTGAAGTTTTTTCCTTGTATTATCACCTCAGACAGCTTTCAAAAACATTTCAAAGTTGTTCTTCATTTCTTTAGCAGCCATCAAATGTCTCCTCCTTCATGTGTGGTGATTTTTCTGCAGATTACCTTGTTGGCTCTCAGTTTCTGCAGACATTCAGTCAAAGCCGGGTATCCTCCTCGGTACCTCCACAGGTGCACTGCCCAAAATGAACAGCAGAGGTCACTACAGCACTGTGCTTGGACCAACTACACCCACACATCCTCCACCATCATGTTGCCACTCTTTGTTGTCACTGAATGCTCTTAGTGTACACCATCAACTGTAAATTGTCATATGTAGGAAGAGATTTGTTGCTGGTGAGTCAACCAGAGTGTCTGCAGGCACTCCGGAGCCAAACCATCACAGCTCATGTTTGAGCAACTCAAGTTTCTCCCACATCAAGCAAAGCTGCTGCTGCCTTCACACTGTTCGTCTCACACCGGGGCTGTTGTGTTGTTGCGGCATACCAGCTTGGTCCTGCTCCCCGTACCAGGTGTTCCAGCTTCCAACCACCTCACACGGGAAGTCCTGGTCCTGATGGAGCTTCTTCTGCACTTCAGCCCTAACAGATCAAAAGTAAATAAATACAAAAATTCTCATGTTTTAAAAAGATTGTCATTTCAGCAAAATAACCAACAAGATGCCACTGAGGAACCATGGAAAACAGCAGCACCCCTTCAGAATAACGTTCTTTATGATATTACAAAAAAAAAAAAAAAAAAGCATAACGTTTTTAATATGTTATGTTTGTTAATATGTTAAAGAGAAAGTTGGCTTTAAAGAAGATTTTTAACTGGCACTTTAGCACCATAATTCTATTCATCCACGATCAAATTCAAGTTCGATAAATGTTTACAGAAGTACAAAGTACAACATTTTAAGCAGCAGAACAATTCTTTGCATCTTATTGATGCTTTTGCTGTCAGTTTAGTTAATTTTGGAGGATTTTCACCCACAAAAACAAACGGAAGATGCTTCATTCAACAGAGAGATCCCTTTTAGCGAAGCCAGTTAGAAGATCTTTCAGACTTTTTGTGGTGCATGCACCAAACATGGCATGCATGTACTTTAGGTTCCCTGGTTCAGAAAGAACTTTAACTATGAGAAAAATCCAAAATGACACTCGATTGCTACAAAAATATTTAAAATCTATTTGCCCCAGTATCAACATGGACATGCACAAAATGCAGTTTTTAGAATACTATTTTAAAACAAACAAAGAAAAAAACCCCCTCTCACCCTCGGCGGGTGGTACCTCACCCCAAGCTCAGGTCCTCTACCAGAGGTCTGAGAGCTTGAGGATCTGCTTAGGTACATCTATGCCAAATTTGGTGCTTATACCACAAAATGCACAATTTCTGTATCTTAAAAATCATCTCCACAATTCTTCTGTTACTGCCTTTAAGTTAAAGGTTTGTAAAGTTCTGCAAATATAAAAAGGTTTATCATATCAAATGATGACATTTAAACATGTTTTAGGATTATAATCATTGTGAGTCTACATCAGGAAGGAAAGCTACATTGCACAGATAACATTGTAATGTTACAGTGGTTCTTATGTTTTTAAATCTCACTGTAAACGGATTCAGGAGGATTTAGAAGCAGGAAAAACGCTCACTCCAGGCTGTTGTACGCATCCAGGCACTCCGGTTTGACGTCATGAACTTTGGAGGAAGAAAAATGGAAAAAAATAAGAAATAAATGGAGACAGACCTGCAATAAGTGGGTGTTTTCTTTTAAGACACACATTCAAATGATTCACCAAAGTAATTTCACACTCTGCCTTTGCACACAAAACTGATTGACTTGCAGGAGGTTGTAGGCTATGGCTGACAGAATGTTTCATTGAAATCCCTGCACGGTGCAACGTTCACCACATAAAAGATCAAAGTCTGGGGAGAGCGCCGGATTCCTCCTCAAGAGTCAGACACAGTTATCACATCAGAGTTAAAAGATGGCCAGAAGACTGTTCTGATGTTCCGCACCCCTACCACGCTCTCAGAACGTGGCTGCAGTCTGTGTGTTGTACAGATGGGTTGGAATTTCGCTTGTTTTCAGATTGTTTTTGCAATTCTTCTTTCTTATCGCGCCTTTGAAAGAAAATCTGACCCCCCCACAAGCTCAAAAAAACCAAAATTGGAATGCACCTATTGCTCGGTGAAAACGCCATAGGCAATAACACCCCCCACCCAAAAAAAAAAAAAAAAAAAAAAAAAAAAAGAAAGAAACGAAAAGTGATGACATCACAGTGGGAAAAATTGTCAAAAAACATGAATGGGGCCAAAATGTGTTGTGGGGCTCAAAACAAATATTTCAAAATCCACTAAATAAAAACCAAAATACATGTGTCAGGGATATCCAAAGGAAGTTTTGAAATCATTATGGAATGGTCACAGGATGGACCGCCTGGTGGCCATTTTGAAGCAAAGTGGGAAATTTGGCAATTTTTCCCATTTTTGCATGAATTGGGAAAAAAACCTGCCAATCTTCTCACAATTTCACACACATACCATTGGGTTTTGTCTACAACCAAAGTTTTGTTGACCTTTAATCTCGGAAAGAGGCCGCCATCTTGAATTAAAAAAAACAAAAAAAAAGATAATCTTAGTACCTTCTGCTAATGTAAACTCCTCCTATGAGTTTCCTTTTACTTTGCCCTGGAGCATAGTTGGGAAGCTACTTCGCAAAAAATGTTGGATTGAGAAGTAGAAGCTGTTTAATGGCGTTAGCGTGGCGAGGTAGCATGCCCTGTTGCTCACACATTTTTTGTCGCTGGCTCGTGGTTAACAAAAAAACCTCAGTTGACAAGAAAATCTAAAAAGGTACTTTTGCTGATTCATCTAAAAATGACAGATCTGTTTGTCAACCCCAGGCGACCAAAAATAAGTAAAAAAAATCTGGTTGCTATGGAGATAAAACCCAACAAAAAACCTGCCATTTTGAAGAAAAAAAATGGGGGTAGCAGTCGCTCAGCTAGTGAGGACAGGTCAGGAGGGAGCGGCGGGGCAGGGGTGGTTAACTCCTGTGGGTCATGCAACGCCGCTCGCGGCTTTACCTCTTATTTTAGGAGCACAGAAGCAAAATTATGCTTCAATATTTGGTTCTGGATTGTGTATTTTGTTCCCCAAAAACCTGTACTTTCTCAAAGCGCACACTTACACTGAATCTTATAGAGGCTGCTGGTCTCTTTCTTTGAAAGCAGGTTGGAGTGAGCGTCTTTCCTGGCTTCCACTTTGTGCACAAATAACGAACGGAACCAGCCTTTGTCGCTGCTCTCGGAAAACCTCCTACAGAAACGAGAAGAAGAAGAAGAAATTTACTTGTACAACTTTATTCTTGTAATTTAACAGTTACAACTTTTTTACTATAAATTTACGATTCAAGGATGTAATCTTTTTTGTTTTGTTTTTAAACTGGCCCTAATACTCCTTTGTAAATTTCTCTTTTTCCCCAATCAGTTTAATAATATGCATCTCAAATAGTCTTGATATATCGATATATTTTTATTAATTATACTTGTCTCTTTTCTTCTGTTTTTATTGCTTGCAGTAAAACAATAAACCGATTGGTTGGACATGTCAGTTAGTGGCTCACAACCAGGTCACAACAGACTTTCAATTCAACTCACTTCAAAATAAAACAAATAGGAAATTGCATCAATATTTTCAATCCCAAGATTATAGACATGGAGAAATAAAAGAACAATCAGAAGTTTTGACTTTTCTTTATTCTTCAAAGAAATTGCACCTTAATATCGGAATTTAATATTTTTAAACACTAATATTAAAGTAAAAATGTCTCCTCGTCTCCCATTAGTTCCCCTCTGTATCCATTATCCTCTCCTGTACATATACCTAAAATTAACTTTTGTAAATACTCTTAATTCTGCAAAAAGGCCTTTCCCTTGTAGTGGGACTAATCTTCTTCTTCTTCTTCTTTAGGCTTTCTCAGCTTCCTCCATAACCCTCTCTTCTGCATCCTTTACTCCAACACCAGTTACCTTCATGTCTTTGTTCGCTGCATCCATAAACCTCCTCTTTGCTCTTCCTCTAGACCTTTAGCCTGGCAGCTCTAGATTGCATTCTTCTATCAATATATTCACTGTCTCTCCTCTGGACATGTCACAGTGTAGCTCTCTCTGACCTTCTCTGTACTTCTCTATCAACATCCTTCTCAATCATCCCTCGTAATAGGAACAAATAAAAACTTTTATTGTAGGATGAGAAAACAGACAACTGGCCAATCTATTCACAGAAAAAGAGCATCAACCAAAACAAACTGCAGAAAATGTTGAGCAAAAACAAACAAAAAGTGGCGTCACTGGTTTTCATCAAATGCCTCCTAAAGACACACAAAGATATAAACAAGTACTTGGATTTAAATAACTAAAAAAAAAAAAAAAGCTTGTTTGCAGCCAAAATAAAAATAATTAGCCAAATATTTTGTAACCAGCCTTTTCACCAAGTGTGACAATACCTTCAGAAATGAAGAGAGCTGTTATAGTCAGCTAAACATCACATCCAAGGACTTTTTCTAATCTCCTCCTTTCAAAGCTGCTTTAATTAACCTCAGTTGCTGCGGTTTTGCAGCAGTGTCACTTCTGAGTGGCGCAAATGAGTACAACTGCTTATGGATTAGAGGGTCGTACTGCGGCGCTTTAGTTTTTGCATTTTCAAAGCCATCTGCTCACTTACAAATACTTGTGAAAGTCTTATTAAACTCCAGTTATCCTCCAAATTTCAAGGCCAAGGAGACTTCTCTCCTAAACATCTCATGGTCCAGTAGTTTGAATTAGAAACCAATATTAGCTGTGAAATTCCCACGGCGCTTTTAGGGAAACATCCAAATAAATTAGGAAAGTTGCCGCACAGGAAATCCAGGCGTGAGAGGAAGCTCTGAAATGCTGTTTAGTAAAATGCAGACAGTACAGGACAAAGGTCAGAGATATTATAAATGATTAAAGGGGCTTTGGGAACAAGTCTGTCCCAACATAACACGTTTCAGTTAAATAAAATGATCTAAAACCAACATCTTTATGTCAATAAAAGCCAAAGGAGGTTTGGTAAATTTGAGGAAACAAACTGGTTTGTGTTCAGACTCAACAGAATGAAGAGAACAGAAGCCAGCAGTGAAAAACTACTATTCTGCTAGAATTTACATTTATTCACCTAAATATGTCCAAATATGCAATAAAAAGGAGCCAGATTAAGACTTACAGTAACTTTTATTTCTCCCCAATTATTTTAGGTTTACAAGTAAAACATCGGTTTAGTTACTGCCACCTTAACGGTTCTCTGTGTCTGTGGCGCGCATGTGCGTGTGGGCAGGTGAGGGGTACCTGGCGGCTGCCCGCTGCAGGCGGACGGACGTGTGCAGCGCGCGTCCTGTCGTCCGCAGGCTGCCGGCCTTCGCCATCTTCCTCTGTACTGTACACGCCGCTCCCCGCAGGTACATACGGGCGGGCGCGCGCACACGCACGCACGTTAATGTTTACCTGGACTCCGTGACGTCTCTGACAGGTTATCACATGGCTGCCACCGGTCTGACGGTTCACTGACGCAATGCCTCATGGTCTTTAAGAGGGCGGGGGAAGCACTGAACCCTAGAAAACTACATTTATGACATTTTTGAAATCAAATCAAAATATATTCTCTCCTGCTTTATGTTTGCCCTTATATTTTACTTTCGTTAAAAAAAGTGAAATTAAATAAGAAAGACCCATTATTCTAAAGTATTTGCTAAACTTTATTCATACTCAAGGATTCTAAGTAAAATCCAGTGTACTACTTTTTGCTAAGGTTATACATTTTAATCTAAAGTTTTTTTAAATCTCCAAACTGCTTTCAGTTGGCCTTTAAAATATAAATGTATCTTTATTCATTTTCCCCCAGCCTACTACATTAGTAATGCAAAAAGTTGATTTCATCAAAAAACTAAAACTGATTTAAAATAGAAAGAAAAAACAAAAATCGACAAATGTTGAATCAAACAGATGGAGCAATGGCCTTTTTCAAAAGCAGCTTTCCAGGTGGATATAATGACATTTTGATCAATAAAGGGACTTTTTATTCTTTTTATTTGACTCACAAACATATACCAACTGTTTTGTTGTTGTGGACAAAGTTTATTCAGTTTGTTTTATGTAATAAACAATTATATGCACATTTTAAAAAAATGTTTTAAGAGAAAGGCATGTGAAAAAAGAAATGATTACAGTTTAAGATTAAAAACATCTCTTTATTATTGTGATCTGATTCTATATTACAATGGCCCTCGAATGGACAACAGGTCATCCAGAATACATGTAAACAATCATAAACTTCAGTAAAAATTAATCTTACTACTGAATTGTTTTTTATTTTAATTAAGAAATAATAGTTTGTAAGTGGCAGTCCCTGACTGTACGTTCGGAGCAGCTCAGAGGCCGTTAGGTACAGTATCTAACCCGAGACTGGAAGGTTGTGAGTTCAAATCCAGCTTGAGTCATACCAATGACTGAAAATGGGACCTAGTGCCTCCCTGCTTGACACTCTGCATTAAGCGGTTGGACTGGGTTAAACCACCCAAATGGTTCCCGCGCGCTGTGGCTACGGCTCGCTCTCCTCCAGGGGTTGGGTCAAATGCGGAGGACAAATTTCACACACCTAGCTGCATGACAACAGATGGGACTTTAATTTGGACTTTCAGTGTCTGTTCATCTCCAGCAAATGAACCCCAGCTCCATTGAGTCTGAATCATCAGACTCTCTGTCAGCTCCTGGGATTTCACGTTCATTCCAGTCATTTATGTCAGCTCTGGGAATAGCTGCCTCCTCGGCTTCATGGCGTTTGGCTTCATTTGGGCCGACGGCGTTATGAGAGCAGCTCTGGACGACCATATACAGACATATACAGTAACTACAAAAAAATGAACATTAAAAGAACACTGTAGTAGTTTTCAGACGTCCAGACAGGTTGCTGAGAGGCAGGAAGGTGATGTCTGATGGGAAAAACAACTCAAAGTGAAGCCAAGGATTTTAGCAGACGAATGATCTGACAGGAGTAGGAGAAAAAACAGGCTTGATATCCTGCAGGATGATGAGAAGACAGACCTCAGGTGTGGATGAAGAGTGTCACAAAGCTGGAAACCATGCACACAACTAGAGAATGAGGGAAACCGACAGAGCATCAGGCGAATAAAGCAAATGAAAACATAGGAAGGAAGGAAAAAGACAGCAACACGCCTGGACCATGAGAGCCTGCACACTTCAGGTTTAATTCAACTTCAGTCTTCTGTTACGTCTTCATTCTGTACTATTGAGCCGGGGCCTGGCCCAGACTCTTGTAAAGTGATGCTTCTCTATTAGAAACCCTGCAGCAACTGCTGTCTTCTGATGGTGACCTTCATGACCTGTGCTACAGGTATGCTGCAAACACTTTTTTAAAATTTAAAAATAGTCAACAGGTCAATTTCATCTGAGAGGAATACTAATAACCAGTTCCTTCTTTTTCTTAAAAACAAACAAAAGAGTAAAAGTAAAAAACGAACAATCTGTCTGTTGCAGATTTGGCAGGTTATCCCACCTTAAGAAATGAGTTTGTTATGTAATGATCTTCCTACACTTTAAATGTGAGGGACAGGATGTCTCATTGGATGATCCACATTTTCCTTGTTAGTCTGTTTTCTGCCCTGTAGTTCATCATCATTCCACTAGAGACAGTAGAAGGACCTGCTCCTTAAAAAACAAAATGCTGCTTCCGTGAGAGCTCAGAAACACTTTTGGTTGGAAAAGTTTAGCAAATTTAAAAACGTTATGGTGAGAAAAACTCATGTTTTGTTATTTATTTTTTAAATGACTATTTGCTGTATTGAAAACATGAAGGTACCTGGTGTTAGAGTAGAAGAAGCAGAAGACATTGTTCGATGGAAGAAGCTGATTCACTGTGGCAACTCCTGAAGGGTAAAGCTGAAAAAAGATTTGCTGTATGGAAAACATGATGAAAAACAATAATTTTTAATTCAGTTACAAGATGTTAAAAATGTGTGGATCAAATTTAATGTGAACAAAAACAAATCAACCATTAATACTGCTCTTGATCGTTGATACGATCAATGTTTAATAAAAAAATACTGTTCCAATTGTATTGCAGGTTTCATCAAAGAGGTAAAAAAAAACATCTTAACTCTAAAAAAAAAAAAAAAAAAAAAATTTGGGGTTATTTCTTTGATGAAGTGGGTCTTACAGGGTTCCATTGAATGGGGCAGCACCAAAGTCAGGAGCTTTTTAAACTGCATCCATTATTGTGCAGCAGATAATTGGTTTCAATAGTCTCCCAGATAATGACCACAGGTGGTAAAATAAAAGAATCAGCATATTTAACTGGATTCCAACATGCATTTAACACTTAATAATATGTCTCAAAACAACATTAAATCTAAGTTTTGTTTTAAAAACAGGAACTTGTCTTGATAATTTGAAATAGTTAATAAATGTTTGTTATGTTTATGTCTTTATAATTTAAATAAGACACAGAATCAATGTGAGATTCTCATTTTTCTGTGAAAAACGTTCATTAAAGAAAAAAACAACAAAAACCAAAAAAAAAAAATCAAACTAAAATGTTATACAAGCAAATGAACAAGTTTGTATTGTTTGTTTTAGAAGAAAGCATGTGGTTAGATCTGTTTTAGTGAAGTGTGGGAGTGTTAGAAGCCTCCAAAGTGACAGCGAACTGTTTCCGACGGGTTGCCGTTGTCCTGCTGCAGGAAGCAGGTCTCTTATCTAACACAGGACTGTTCTTTCAAAGCTGGCTTTCTGTTAAACTCGTCACACAGTACTTAAATCCTTTTTGTGCAACCCACTTTCACTTCTTTTCATACACAACGCAGTGCTCTCTGATCCTCTCCATCACTCAACCCACTGGCATTATGTAACATACAAATCAGATCATGTCGAAAAACGAGTGTACTTAATAATGCCTGTACCGTGTGACCATTTCCAGTGACTTCATAGATGCTCCCCTTCCAAAATTACAAACCAAACGGACTATCTTTTAAAATAAACACAAGCTATTTGCTTCTTTGTTAGTCCTTACCTCTATAGTTAATAAAAGGTTTGCAAAGGCAGTTTTATTCAGAGCCACTTGAACTCATGGAGAAAAAAAGGCACCTTTGAAAAATATATGTGTGCAAGTATTCATCCATCTGTCGGTCTGTCAGCTAAAATGTTCCGACAAGACTTTTCAAAGTCTTTGCTGTCATGTAAGTACAGAAATTACAGTAGCACTTGTCAAGATTTTCCTTCCTGAAAAGTGCCAATCCGGCCTCCATGTTTCACTCTGAGCATGGGGAATATTTCTTTCACTGCTGAGTAGAAGCCTTCAGAATCCAGCTAGACTGTCATGTCCCAATGACGTGAGAAACAGAGGCAGTGAGTTAGCTAGCTGCCAAAAGAAATCCCTTTTTAAAAGTAAAATATACCAGAAAAGTCAAGTGTGTCCATGGCAGAACTAGGGTTCATCTCTCGTTTCCCAGGAACTTTCATTAAGAAGATATTTCCAAAGTTATGAAGTATTTTGGTTACAACACTTCAAAATTAAACTGTTTTCCTCCAGCTCAGTTCGTGTTTTCAAGGCCTTTGGAGGCAGGTTTTAAAAAGTAAAAAAAAAAAAAGTTGATTTTGCAAATGGAGAACATGTCAAGATAATCTAATCAGTTTCAACATTCAGAGAAATTGTTAAAAATAAAGGTTTCTGCACAGAGTTTACTCCCCTCAGTTCAGAAAAGTTTCAGAAGGAGAATAAAGATCTCCCTGCAACACTTGTTGAAAACAGTAAACATCAAATATTTCAACAAAAGGATGTGTAAGGAACAAGTCCAGAATGTTTGGCGGTCAGCCTCTAGGCTGATGGTGTCTGGAGTGCTGGTGGGATGATCTCAACCCATAGATGTTTAAACCCCAAACCTCTGCAAACCTCAACATTAAAATTGCCATTTGGGCTTGTTTCTCAATAACCAAAATCTATTAGGAGCGGCAGTCTTACTTTATCTTTGAAAAATAAATTACTATGTTTTTTTTTATGGTATGCAAATTTTTACCAGACTTTTCTTTCACAGCTCTATTCCGATAAATGAAAGAATTTGCGTCATATAAATCAGGGCAGGTACAAACTATTAGTTTTTCCTTCATGATCCTTTTCCAAATGGTTGGTACTTCCATAAATGAAGAGGGACACCATCCATCCATCTGCCACTACCAAATTTGAGCACCTGATTTTGGACCTGGCTTGTTTTGCAACACGAGTTCAATGGCTGCTCGTTTTGCATAGAGCCCGAAAATAGTTGTAGAAACTTCTTAGCTACATGTGAGCTCAAAGAAATTTGAAGATGTAAACCGGAAATGTGCATTTTCGCACATGTACAGTAAACAGTCTCTTCATCTCTTCTTGCTGGTTGCTAAACTAAACTAAACAGACTAAGCAAACTGGTATCCCTGCCCTTAGACCCTCCTTCTCGGTGAGGAGAAACTCATAAAAACCCCATCTTTCTATCTCATTTTACCATTTTTATTTCCTATCTCATTTTACTTCAAAGTTGTGTTTTCTTGAGTAGCATCTCATACACCAAAGTTTGCAGTTGCATGATGACGCCTACATGATGCGTTCAAAAGCAAACCCAGGAACTGGAGGCGTGGAAAGGCGCAGCGGGGGGTGGTGGGGGATCTAAGTTGGCTCTTCACATTGGTTTGGTGTATAAGAGGCCTATCACTTAAAGCAGCAGGCAGAGTGTCGAGCTTCAAAGCCTACAAGTCATTATAAATGATCAAAAGTGAGTAAAGATTGCTTCCACCACTCCTGCTGGGGTGTACATGTCAAAAAAGTTTCATTATGTTGAAGTATTGAATTTCTTTTTATTTTTACATACACAAATTAATTAATACAAAACGAAAACGTTGCTAATGCTTCAAAAGAGAGATTTTTGTTATTTCTTGCTAAATGTAGGTTCTTTTTTTAATAAAAGTTCATAAACATAAAACATTATTGTAAGACTGAATGAAATTGAGTTTTTTTTCCTCCTAAACCTGGTACATCATCTGTGGTGCTGGAACAGAAACCATTTACAGAGATCCATTTATTTAACCCATTTTACTCACTGATGCCCCCCATTGCTTGTGAAGCCAGAACCAATCTCTTTCGAACAGCTTACATTCAGAAATGTGATTGTGTTGTTTTCTCCGAGGCTCCCAGGGAGGTGGATGCTCCCTCAGGGGGTGTTCGCTTGTTACAGTGGCAGGAAACAAAAGCAGAAAATGAAATAACGGAAAGATATGTTTGAAAACAACAAAGCACTGACAAAGTGTTGTTTTATATTGGTGTAATTCATCCAAGAAGCAACTGCTGCTGCAGTTTGAGAGGCAGGCTTTGCTCACTTTCAACATGGGGCCAAAAACAAACACTGAAAAAAATGAATCGCATTTTTAGATCTGTTACAAAAGCAAATGAAGAAATCATTGTCATGTGTTTGTGAATATTTGTGACAGAAGAACATGGTCAAATGTGAGCCTCTGAACTTAAACAACAAGATCTTAAAGCTACCCATCTTCAGGAAGCTGATCCGATCAGCAAATACTAGATAACAGAGATCGCATTGAGCTCTTCCAGGGCTCCTCCTTCGCCCAAACTGTGAAATGACAGGTCCACGTTGCCCGCATAGCAGAAAAGGGCAAATCTTAAAACAGAAAATCCTTCTGAAGGGTTTTGGGGTATCCAAACTGAACATACATCTTATTTATGTCAGAAAATACGGTGGAAACACTTAGAAATAAACTAAGATGCTAAAAAAGTTTCAAAAGCTGCTTCCTGGCTTGATCAGTTCGCCAAAGAAAGATCAACATTTTTCCAGAACTATAAAAAGTCTATTTTAGACTTTAGACTAGATTTTTTTTTCTTTTTTTCTTGGGAGCAAGTAATGTGGACCATCTTAAAATAATGTGTGAAGTTTTGATGTGGTCAACCTGGTCAGTGAATGAATAAAAAATATCAGAGGAACTTTCTACCAAAGCTCTACATTATTATATTTAGTTCTAATAATCGTGACCGAGCTTCCGAAATGAATGAATACATTTTAAACATAAAAAACCTTAAAACAAACAGTTGTCTCTCACTTTAGGATATTTTCCACAAGACTGCAGTGGATGCAGTTTATTTTTTCTAGATAGAAATACCGTTCAGATTTGACTTTTCTCAAGATTCAAAAGTTTTATTTCCATTAAACATGATAGCATATTTTCCAAAGCTCTTTTGTTTATTATATTTAAAATAAATAAATAAATTGGGCTTAACTGTAGCTCTGTAAAAGTTTGCAAGAATCTCAGAATTCAGTCCAGTCCCCCGTAACTTCCTGAGACAGAAGAGATGCTGTTCAGCCTTTTTCACCTCCTTCATGACAAACGCTGAGTGAACAAAACTCAGCGGGAAGACACAAAGTTAGAAGAGTGACCACAATAATTCTTTGTCACATGTGCCTGTCTCAAAAAGACAATGGGCATTTATAATAAAGTTTGTCTTAGCTTTGTCTCAATGAGCGTGGAAAAATGCAGAGAAAGGTCAAATAACATACAAAAATAGAAGCACATGCTGATCGAGTGGAAGTGTTACACTGTTGTTGCAGATATCATCACCTATTTGATGCAATAAATGGAAGAAAAAAGTCGTTATTTTTAACATGTTTTTTGTGAGAAATTCTTTAAAACTCATTTTACTTGTAATACCTAGAATCCCATAGAAACCTCACTCCCCCACTTCAATGACATCAGAATGAGACAAAAGTCTGTTTTTCACAGTCACTCAGGACGATGCAGTTGCTCGAAGAGGCTTTAGCAGCACAACAGTCTGTTTGGACTTTATCTTTTCTAACCCAGAAGAAAGCTCCCAAAACTCCCCAGCACGTCCTCTCATATTGCAGAAATTATTGTGTGGGGGTGAATCATACCTGCGCACATAGAGCAATAGACATGCTGGCGTCCTCCCTCTCAGTCAGATTTATATTCAATTATCTAAATTAGATGTTCGGTCTCCTGCTCTGCCATTCTTCCACAAGGGGCCAATCACAAAGCTCATCCCAGTGATAATTGAAAGAGGTTTTAATGAAGGCGAAATGTCCCTGACCTTTGAATGCCACAGTCTGCTGGTGCCTGCTGTCCTCTGTCTGTGTGCAGATAAGGCTCAGCTATTATGGCAAATTCTTTTATGGGAAGCGCTTCCCAAAAATCTAATAACAGTAGATCACAGCTTACATATTGTCATCCATACACTCTTCACGGTAATTTGTCAATTTACAGGGCTCCGTTGCATATTCAATTATCATTCAGTGGAGCAGGTTAAAGGACTCGATGTTGCATCTTCTTGATGACAAATGGCACTCATTTATTTTCTAAAAAAAAAAAAAGAACAGAGGAAATAAACCCCAAACAAACAGCTTTGATGGGATATTTTTACACTCACATTGACACTTTTCAAAACTAGATTTTTTAAAGCCTCATACACTTTTCAAGTTGCTTCCTATTTTAGCTCACATAGATGATTTATCCCTCCAAATACCTTTTTAAGCAACAGAAAATAACCTAACCAAAGTGTAGAAGGAACAATCTTTAGATTGTGATCTCTCCTGCTTTTATTTTGGCAGGGTTTTGGTCATTTTCTATTTATTTTGTGTGCTTTTTATTTTGTTGAGGTTTAGTTTATCTTACATTTTTTACTGGACCAATCTCATTTGGGGACTAAAAGAAGAACTGTGTTCCTGAATCCTTATGTTGGTCTTTTTTATTATTAATGAGCTTTCTGTCAGTAGCAAATTTGTTAAAAACAACATCTGGGAGAGCATTTGTTCCAGTGACAAAACGACTTGGCTGAATTGAAAGGTTTCCTTCTTTAAACTGCTTTTCTGTTGGAACTGCTTGGAAACCTGAGAGCTTCTCCAGAGAGCTTAGGCCCAGGTTGGAAACAAGATTATTGTCAGTTCGCTTTTGTAGTGACGCACAAATGTGTATTTATGATGTTAAGAAGAAAAATAAAGAAATACGTGATTTTTACTCACCTAGAGCACAGTTTTTTCTTTATTTCTAAGCTATTATGTCAAGATTAAAGTCCTGTTTCCTCTTTTGATGGAACCATTCAGTGAGAGATTTCCCACAAGACTTTCATAAACCGGAAGATCTAAACCTCTACCTTATACCTGACGTCTGTATGTGAAGAGTCTGTCACTCAGTTCATTTGAGCTTGTTACACATCAAGCGTCCAGTAACACTCCCATCTGCAAATAATAACAACGTTAAGCAGTTTCCTGCTGGGAAATGTATCAGTTCAAAGTGCCAGGTAAATGAAAGTCTGAGGAGTATCCTTTTTTTTTTTCTTAGTCTTGTTGTTGATCAGGATTTCAGATTTTGGAGACAAAACTCGTCCTGAGTCACCTACATCACGGTACTGTCCTGTTTAAAGCTTTAACACCAGTCAATGCCAGTATGTAGAAAATTAAAAAAACGCCTCCTAATCTGGAGTGAACTTCAGAAAAATGGTGAGCTAATTTGCTAAAAAGCTTAGTCATCACTGAAACTTAACTCTAAATCTCTGTTGTGCTGAAAATAGTTCAGATTTAGTCTATTCTGTTCAAAGTTACTGCTGAATATATTAAAAGATGGTTTTTAAAAAGACATGACATAATACAGATTGATCAAACTAAAGCTTTCATCAGCAACAACAACTACATCGGTAGCCTATTTTTTTAACCTTTTTTGAGCGAAAGTCCACTTTTTCCTTGATAAATATCACAAGGAACACCGTCAAATGAAGATGTAAAAAAATCTGTCTTTGTTATCAAAGTGTCTTGAATAGCAATCAAATAAACACAAGGCAGATGTCATTTGCATGCATTTAGTACAGGGACAAAAACTGATGGAAATTCATTTTCATAATATGTGGAACCAAACTGCAGTGTTGCTCAACTACGGTGTAGTGCGGCACACTGGAAAAACACTGTCCTAAACTTCACATGGTCTTTTAGGTGAACGACAAGAACATTTGTTTTCTTTTTATTAAAACGGGTAGGAAAAGAGGTGTCTACCATCATCTAAAGAAAGACTCCAAGCACTTGCATGGAAGAAATCAAAGATGCCTGTAAATGTCCACTTGAAAATCATGTGTGTTGATAAATCTAAGGCTTTCAGAGGCAAAGCTGGTTTACTTTGGTAGTTTGACTGCCAATAAAGAAACATGTTTAACACGTCTGTTGCTTAACTGAATAACTTGATTTTTATTCAACACTCTGTACAGATTAAACTTTTGTGGAGCAGAAACACAATTTTCTTTCCACCTTCACTTCACTGAGCGGACTCAAAGCTTAGGAATTGCTGTGGGAAACACTCACGGATGCTGCACACTCTCCGGCGCTTCTTTCAAGCCACAGCATCAATGTAACATCATTATTGATCACCAACTGCTCTGGAAAACCAGAGACTGAACCATTAATGTTCCGTTTCAAAGACATGAATTAACATGAATTTCATGTTATTATTTGTTGAAGCTGAACTTGACCCTCAGTGCAGGACCATTCGAAGCATTTTTTATTTACTATTTTACTGTTTGCTCTATTAACCTTTAAAACTGCTTTTTGTAGCAATGATCTGGGTCAGATTTTCTTCAGGCCAACCCCATTTTCTTTTTCAATAACTGATATTCTTTCATTATATTACACAATCATTTTACAATAAACCTCAAACTGCAAAAAAAATCATAATAATTCGGAGTAGCAACCTCTGTTGTTTTACTGCAAAACAACAACAAAAAATTTTGTTCAAATTCTTTTTATGTTTTATAACACACGTAAAGCAATAAATCCATAAACAATGAAAACACAGTTTCAAAAAGTTGGGGAAAAACAGGTAAACCTTCACTAAAGATTCTACAAAGTTTAACTCCAAATTTTGGTTTTAAACACCAAATTTCAAAGCCTTTTTGAAACTTACTCATGGTGGGTCAACATCATTCTAACATCATTCTAATCGTTGTTAACAACTGATGTGATTGGCAAACTCACCAGTGAATTCAGAAGCAGGAGATGTGGATCATTTTAGGAATTTTTTCTAATGTAATTGGATTTTTAATAAAAAGTGACAAAAGGTGCACACAAAGGTCAACAATTACACGCACAGGCAAATGGTCAGACTGACTTTTAGCACCATTCTTTGCTCACAAATCTCATTAGATCAGTTTGCTGCAAGGAGCCATCTCCAACTTGTTTAAATTACGCTGTGGGAGAAAATGTTGAAGACAAATGGGCTTCTGTGTATAAAAAAAACACCCAAACCAAAGCCAATAACTGCAGAAAAACCACCTGTAATGTGACAGTTTTTACATCTCAGCCACAGCAGCTCCGCCCATTCCTTCCATCCAATTATCCGGCAGGTTTAGTGGCAGAACTGGAGCGTTGGTTACCGGGGAAACCGCCAGCGCTTTGGTGCCCTGCAAATACACAACCGTCCCTGCTGTCACCTTCAAAGTGAAGTCTTTTGGTTGACTGCCGTGTATTTTCTTATCTGTGTTCCCGTTAAAAGTGGTGATACAGGTGGGCAGAGAGACGGAGAGGATTATTAAATCTGTGTGAGACAAATGAAGCAGAAGGGAGCTGTGTGGAGGCGGGGGTCAGAAATGAAGCTCACGGTGCATGAAAATTAGACTTTTTACCGCAGACAGAGAGGAAGTTGAGGGGAGGAAGCTGCATCTTTAGTTGACCTTAAAAGCAACAGATGCTGCTCCTCAGTGGAGGTTTCTCACAACCCTGTCAATCTCTATGACAGTGCGCTGACCCTAAATTACATTTTCATCTGCCTATGATCACATGATGTCAACATTTTGAATGAATTTGGATTGTAAGCTTGTAAGCGAACCGATAAAAATTGATTTTCATTTGTGTTTCCAAGAGATTTGCTGCAGTTTTTTTATTTTTCATGTATAATAATACAGACAAATATATGACTCACCATTAGGGACTCTTAAAAACAATTTTGTTCTTTAAGTTTTAGTCTATAAAAATGATGGGGACATTTTTAAATAACGTGTTCACTTGAGTCTGAAGCTAAAGCCTGATACTACATTCACACGGGGAATGTGTTGTGCGTTCAAGAACAAGCCGCACGCAGTGTCACAAACAAGCTTTTGTCCCACGGTGTTCACATAGGAGCCATGACTGTGTAAGAGAGAACTGGACATAGTGAGTGTGACCTCACCCACAGAAAATTCAGGTTCCAATAAATGAAGTTAATTCAGTCGCCATTTATTTTGGGATTCGATCGTTGCCATGTTGGAAGACGCTAGTAAGGAGTGTTTGTTCTGAGTCATAATTTCTATGGCAACCACTCTCGCTAATCAGGACTGAGCTTGTTGGAAAGCCACAGCCTTTCCACTGAAAGTGGGCTCAGGAGAATCTGTCAGTCAGACGTTTTGAACGGTTGAGGTGGGGGCCAGTTATTGAGGCATCTGATTGGCCGGTTTATAACTTAACGTCCAGTAAAGAAAAAATAATGAGAAAAAAATTGGAATTAACAAAAATATATTAAAAAATATATACCAGAGCAAGAATTGTTATTTTAGCAAATATAACGACTAACTAACGGCTGTTAATTAACTCTATAGAAGTCTATGGGATTTCGGCTTTCTGGGATCAGCAGGTACCGCCTGTTTAGAACACGAGGGGGAGGGGGGTACTTAATCCAGCTCTCATGTACAGCCATGACAAGGAGGAGCTTCTTCTTTTGTTTTTGCACTGTTTACTAGCACATGCCAGTCATTTATGGTCCGTGGAGAGTCGTAGAGAGGACTGAATGGCGTGTGTCTCGCAGTTGCCTTGAGGCTTGTACGGCCACCTTGAGGGACGTCATGAAAATGGAATGGAGCATTGTTGTGCAGGTTGTAGGTGTATCGTCACGTATTCGTAAGGATAATGTGGGTTGCAGGCACTTATGGTAAAGACTGTCATACTGTCCTCACACCATACTCTACTTGTTAGTAAAGTATGATTACAGCATGCTTGTAGAAATAAATGTACACAAACAGTCTGGCTGTCAGAGTGCTCTACAATCTTGATATTTCCTTCGGTCCACCTGCGTTTGGCCATTTTTGACCCACACACATTCCATTCCTCCAGTAAGGGCAGTTGTGACTAAGACTTTAGGAACTTCAGTTAAGTATTTGTACAGAAATTAGAGATACGTTTATCAGTTTTAACCTGAAATGCATAAACAGATGCAACAAGAAGAAGCTTCAGTTTCCAAACATTTACAGACCAAACCGTTCAAAACAAGCTTTTAAATCTGGGGGAAGAAAACACTTTTTAGGTGGGGAAAAAGTTAAAAGCAAAGCATCAGACTTGATGTGATCGAATTTTTATTCATTAAAACCCCAGAAATGTTTTAAAACTTTGTTTTAGCTCTTGAGAAAATTAATAAACATCATAGAGGCCAGACTCTCTGATTCCTTATATAAACCTTATGAACTCATGGACTTGTCTTTTTTGTTCTAGCCATTTATGACCCATGCACATCTGCTACCATGTGCTTTAATGACTTTTACAAAAATGCAAAAAGTTCTTTTTCCCCACAGACGATGTAAAAATCCTTCAGAGCTGACTTGTGTTGTTATCAGGCAGATTTTCTGGTGAACGACGCTTTCGCCCTGCGGGACAATCTGACTCTAAATTAATGAATCGGTCACAGACCGATGGGCTGATGTTCAGAAGATTGCGGCCGATTTTTCTCTTTGACTCACAGGAACTTTTTACTCAGAAGAAGTCGACCAAGACTTATATAGACTTCATTAGTGCACATTCGCAACAGCAGCACAGCCCTTCATTGATTTGCCGCTGATAGTAATTTGGCTCCAGGCCACAGAGCATCAGAGTTTTGCAGGAAACGAGACGCAGAAACCACCTGTAGCCTTTTACACGCCTTCATGTTGTGCAGATCATGTGACTCATTTGTACCTGGAACACCCCCCCCCCAAACGTTCAACTATAGTCATGATTCCTTTTCAGATTGATTCTGAAAACTGAGGATTTGGCCTTGCCAGGAGGGGTCATTCAGACCAGATGGATTTCACTTCTGCTGAAAAGGAAGCCTGACACAAAGACTGAGATGGATTCATTAACATGCAAAAAAACGTGTGCGGGAGTGTGAATATGTGTGTGGGTGGGCGTGTGGGTGGAGGGCTCTCGTTTCTTTTTGTTCCAGAATGGTTTAGAGATTGAGAAAATGCTTTGCAGAAAGGGGGAAGATGGAACAGATGGGGTGACAAGAGGGCTTTTCCTGATAAGGAAGCATCAAAGACTCTGTGTTCTTGCTGCCTGGTTTGAAACACGACTTCAGAAATTAAAAAAAGATGCAGGAGATGAATTTTAATCACTAAAACTTCAACATCAGAACTGATTTTTTCCTTATCAATATTTCTGTAGGCCTTTAACAAAAACACATTATGTAGAAAGTCAGACATTCCACTGAGCTCCAGATCTGGTCCTCATCACTGTCCTCTCCCTTCCTCCTCGTTTTTTTTTTTATCTCCGACGCTCCTCTCAGGGCTTGAGCGTTGGTCTTTTAGCCCCCGCACGTCAACCTTCATCTGCCTCCGTCTGTACCAATGCTCCACGACAATGGAAGTGCCGAGCTTTGCTCCTGTACGCCACATGATTGATGAGATTTGATTGATTTGCTGTCATGGGAATACAGCTGAGAACTACACTCAGTCCATCAGTCTGAATGGATCATTTTAACTTCAGTTTTGCCTGTATTTTCATTTAGAAATGCTTTCAGAGCCTCTTGCTCCTGTTTTCCCCACCATCTTCTAACCTCTTGATCCCTAGGATGTTTTTACAGGCTTCGTTTGCAGAAGGAAGTCTTCTTCCCATCCAAATGGCTCCACACGCAAAATTTGATTCTTTTTTTAATCCTTTTTTCTTGCGACCAAACACTGCTGCTGTAATTTTGAAAGGTCCTTTTGTGGCTCAGGGTCAAAGTGATTTCTTGAGTAAAACTTTGCCCGCTTGGTTTTGTTGACAAGTTTTCACGGTGAAAAGTCATCTCTTACCTAACACCATGACAACTGGCACTTCCAGAGAAAGAGGGGCAGAGTGAGGTTTGTTTAGAGGAAGCTTTTCATCGTCTGCCCTCCAAGGTTAAAAGCATTAGGCTGGTGAAGATGCTGCTGCTTGGATAAACCTCTTCAGGTAAGGTCTCCTTTTTCTACGAACACGAAAAACAGACCAAACAAGAACAGACGCATTCTGGAAATGTTTCTTTATTTATAAGTAAAAGCAAAGTCCTTATAGTTGATGCATTAAAATGAAACATCCTCAATCAAGTACGCAACAAGTCAAAACAGCAGAGGCTGATGGGATTGTTCTGATTAGCAGCAATTCACAAACACAGAAAGAGAAACCCCTCCCGAACAAACCAAAGGGACGTGGCGCTACCTGTCCGGCGGCGCCGTCAAGATACCAACAGATTACCATGCTTTAATAAATGCTGCCATTCCAATCTCATACCTAAAGAATACGAGAGACAACATGAACACCATTTTTTTTTTAAATCAAGCAAAGTTTTCATTTACATAATCAAAATACATTCTTAGAAAAGATTGAAGTGGTGCTCTTTTTTGGTTATACTTTGCCTTTACGCATATATATAGATATATATATATATCTATATATATGCTTTATTATGTATCAACTCTTAGTTGTTGCACATTTCAAATCACAAATTTGTTACTTTTTTTTATCGAAGCCAAACAAGTTTGAACAACTTTTACAGACATTCATTAAGAATGAAGAAGACAGGGAACAGTGAGAACTCCACATTTTCCTCCCCATTAATAAATCACTTTGTTCAGAAATATAAAATAACAGTAACCATAACATAACATAACCAACCGATGTGAAAGACAAGAACTGAAATCACACGCTAAAGCTAACTCAAATGTAAAAGAACAAACAAACAAAAAAACAAAAAAAAAAAAAAAACAAATATATAAAAATTAGAAAGTTCCAGAAGAAAATGCTGAGTTCTTATGCAGACCGACCAAACTCCAACTGCAATCTCCAGATAAGAAAACTGGAGTGGAACCAGCCAGAAAGCGACTGCAAAGCTCAGAACACGGCTGTTTGTGGGCAGTTTCCTGTTCCCGAAGCCTCTTCAGGCGTCTGTGATTCAGCAACAATTTTATTCTTTCTTTCCAAAAAAATCCGACAATAAGCAAATGAATAAAACACACCTGAGATCATGCATGTTTACACCCACTCATATACAGATGTGCACACTGGTGGTGGTTCGTAGGGCACACATATGCATGCACACACACACATGCGTGCTGACGCCGCGAGGCAGGTGTTCGTTCACAGTGAAGGGTTGGCGTCTCAGCCACAGGGAGCACAAAACATGCAACAAAAGTCATCTTCCAAACATTGGCAAAGAGCTAATATAAGGCAAGAGGCAGATAAATACAGATTTGAAAGCTCCACTGGTGATAAAGTTGACAGATCTTCGATGCAGCATCTTTTGTTTGACATGCAGATATGAAACATTTCAAAATAAAAAGGAGGACAAGTTTAACTGACCTGATGGGGAAACGTTTTACAGTCAGAACCTTCATCATAAAGACTTCAAATCATTTTAATGGAGAGCATAAACACCAAAAAGAAGCTCTAGAATACTTTGGATTAAGAGCAAAAAAAGAAATTCTTAATCTAATTTTTCCAGTCGTTACCCATGACAACAGAAATTGCCTTTTCACACATGTATGCAGTGTTTCTGATAAGTCTATTACCTTTTGATTTTTCCAGTTCTTAATTGGTCCACCAAACAAGAGCAAGTGCAGTTACCGTAGATGCATTAAGAGGAGGAAATCCAAACAATCTGTTTATTTATCTAAACAAAGTTTTGCACCCAAATCATTACAGAGTCAAAACCTAACAGATCAACCTGAACTACAAACCTGAACAATGAAAACGGCAAACTTTGAGATTGCATTCTAACCAGTAACGAGTAGTTGTGATAAAAGTCAAACCAAATCGTTTTCAGCCTCAATCAAATCAGAAATCTGTAATTCTAAAATCCAGTTTTTTTTAATCAATTACAGGATTACAGGACCAAACTTTACTTTTTTTCATGTCTAGTCACTAAATGGAAATACCAAAAATTAATCAATATTTTGAAAGCCAAATCAAAAATCTCCGTTCAGATAATAACACCCAAGGACAAGAACAATGTGAATAAAGACACAATTTTTGCTGAAATCACATCAAATCAATAAACCTCAAGGCCAAAAAAAAAAAAAAAAGTAGATTTAACACCTTAACTAAAAAATGGGGACGCCAAAAGCAAACAGGGTGGAGCTGATGTCAGCAGGCACCTGATTTCAGGCAAAAAGCAAACTGCAATCGTGTTATGATTCTCAGCGGGCCTTCTGTCCCATGTGATATCGCAGTGGTCTCCAACCGTTTTCAGACCAGGGACCAGTTTGGAGTCCGAAAATATTTTCACAGACCGGCCTGTACGAGTGTCAAGTGGGCGTCTAATTTTTTCCCCTGAAATTTGGTTGGATATTTGAGTAACTTGTCAAGAATAAGTCCAATGTGTTGGAGAAGATCCAGTAGTTTTTCAAAATAAGAATCAGATTAGAAACAAAACAGTAAAATAATGTGGGCTGTGTGTTTTTTTTTTCTTTGTGGCCCGGTACCAAACGTCCCACGGACCGGTACCAGTTCACAGCCTGGGGATAGGGGACCACAGGGATGGAGCTCCTGCTGTCAAAGAGCTTTAGAAGTTGCAGCAAAGAACAAATTAAGAATTGCTGTTTCAGATTTCTGACAAAACAGTTGCTAAAATAAAGCAACTTGAATGTCAGTTTTCAAATTCATCTTCTAAAATTCCAAGCACATTCCAGTACAGCTTTCCTCGAAGATTATGGAAATTATAGATTTTTGTTGTCTGAAAACCTCTAAAGAGCACTGGCACTGAGGCTGATTGGTGTTGATGGATCGCCAAAAAGGGAAGCTAGTTTATTTGTTTATTAAGGCTTTGACAGAATTGCTGCACTCACAATTCAAGTTGACCTGTCAACACAGTGGATCTGTTGGCAAAACACGCATGTCGGTGTCTGAACGCATGCCTGTACAGCTTTTTTTTTGTTTCGCCAGCTCAAATATTTTTCCCACAAGTTCATACAGTTTACAGAGAAATGTCAAGTTTGAATTAACATCAAACATTTCATTGCAAGAATATAACCTTAAAAAAAAAGCTTTTAACTGCAACAATACCACAGAAAATACTATATTTGAGTATAATAGTCTTGTCTTTGTCATGCATTCACAATGAGGCAGGTCATTACACTGGGTGCACACATTATGAATTATAAAGATCAACTTTTAATTTTGGGAAGTATCATCAACAGCAAAACATGTCCATCTTGCTACAGACACAGTTGCAGAGCCCAACAGAAACATTTAAGTGATTTATAAAAAGAGAGATTCTTCTTTTCTTTTGTTTTTTTTTGTTGTTTTTTTTTTTTTTTTACAGTATAAAAATTGGCACAGTATTCTTTAACCAGCGCTGTGGCGTCCTCCTCACTGGCTGTCGTCAGAAAAACCCAGATTCATCGCCCTACGAGCAGAAAACCCTGCGAGAGCAGGACAAAAGCGGGGACAGGAAAGAGGAAAAAGACAAAAACAGAGATGTTACACTCATTACTCATCCAGTGAGCTGGAGCTCTGATGGACAAATGTGAAATCTGAGTGACAATCCACACAGGAACCACGGCCTGTCACGCATCTTGTTGGGTCTTAATGAGCCACAGTGGCCACGCAAAGTCCTTGTTTTGCTCTCATGGCGAGGGTTTATGAAGTGCATAATCTTGAATATGCACAAACAACAAAACCAGAAATGGAACAGAGCCAATCGCTTTCATTCTAATCTCGTTAGTGTAAAGGCCTCTCTCCACGGTTTCCATGGTTACACAGTGTTTTCACGTAGGGGCAACAGCGCACCGTTACCGAAGAGCCACAGGTTACAGACAGGAAGTGGACGTTCAAATGCCACTGAAATGGAGCTGCGTTTCGCTCTCCCCCCACTTTAAGATCTCAACCCACACTGTGGAGCGTGGAAGTGACAGCAAAAGAAAACATTGCTGGGATGAAGCTAAACAAATAACCAATCATCCCACACAGCTGACGGTGCTGCAGGATGAGAGGAGTTAATGATCCTGGTTGTGAGTAAACAGAAACACTGCGCTTCATAAAGCACATGATTGAATTCATAAATAAAGAACAAAAAAAAAGACCCACTAACTGGATCTCTCTGTTGCAGACTTCATTTAGGAACCTAAAACGCAAACAGCAAGCGAGTTCTGCTGGATTTTTTCCTCAGTGAACAGGCATGATTCCCTGAACTACCTGAGGGAATCAGTCAGACTTGAAAATATTGGTTAGCCATCATACTCGGCTCTGAACGGCTGTCAGAAGGAAATATCTTTGTCATGTGGGTGTGACTCTGCTAAACCTCAGTCACGTACATTCGTGCGGGTGTTTTGGGGCCCGTGGAGGGCCGTACAGAGGAGCGGCCGCATCTTAAGGATAGCACAGGTTGTCTTGTAATTCCTTTGAGGCTCATACAGCCACCTCAAGGGACATCACGAAAATGCAACATTGTTGTGCGTGTGGGGAATTCTTAAGGACATTGTCAGCTTTGGCGTAAGGGTGGTGCTGTGGTCTTACACCTCACTCTACTCATTAGTATGTGATGTGCGAGCCCGATGTGAACGTAGCGTCACGTGTTACATAATGTTAACAACAACCTGTCGCCTGCAGCGTGTTCGGAGAAAAAAAACTGCAGGAACTTTTTTTTTTTTCCAGGAATTCCCAGTGGTCGAGGACCTTGAAATTTCATCACCTGCGCACAGGTTTAACTGCTTTAAGCCAGCAGACAGCCCGTAAGCTCAGTTGTGACTAAGGTTGTAGGGCTGCTTGCGATCAAGTGTTACTTGCAAGTGTATGAATATCTGACATTGTTCTTAATTTCCACACTGATTATATTCACCTTTTTTACTGTTATACTTAGTTTGTATTTTCTCTTTGCTGCATTTGTCTGCTTTCCTTTCCTGGCATTAACCTTTAGCACATTAAGCCCATTAAGCTCGTCATTTTAGCGTTGATCAAATTCATTCGGGTTTCTTTAAGCAGTCTTTAATTCACTTGTTAGATTGAGATTTAATTTGATCTTTTTGCTTTTGTCCTTTGTTTGGTCTAACAGGCGCTGTCAGCAATGCGTCATGCATTGCTGTCTGCATTCTCACACGTTAATCAGGAAATCTAAGCAAAGTTCAGCTGCAGATTTAGATAAAGCAGAAGGTAAATAAACGACTTTAAAGATGAAAAAGTAATTTACCACACAAATATATATGGGTCTCTAATAAAAATCCTTTCTATTAACTCCAAACGCTGGTGAGAAAGGGGACCTTTCAGACCAAAAACTTTCATGAAAAGTGACTGTTTTTATTTCAGTCTCATTTTTTTATGAATTACAAACACAAAAATGATATAATCTGCAGCTTCTTTTTGTTTAGACTTGTAATCCAAGGCAAATCGACACTTTCTGACCATGTTAGGCTACATTTGTTGTGACGAATGTTGGAAAATGAAACACAAAGCACTCACTCGTCTGAGTCTTTTTTGCTCTCCTCAATGTAGGCGATGGACTCTGAGCGAATCCGATTGGTGACTTCATAGGTGCGCAGAGTGACACCGAAGATGTCTTCGTGATAACGGTTCTCATCCTAGTGACAAGAAATTAAATATAGAGAGGTTAAGAAAAGTTGAAAATAAGTTAAAAAATAAATAAATAAATAAATTAACGAATGAATTATAGGTTTTGCTCATCTAGAATCCTGCGGTCTGTTTACCCGAAGCTTGCTGATGTAGAAGCCAGCGTCCTCCAGACTCATGTTGCCCTGCTGCTTGACGATTTGCTGGACAGTCTTGAGAACATCTCCAGCCATTGTGACATCCCCACATACGTAAATGTGCCCCCCTTCCTTCTTAAGGCATTGGTACACCGTCTCTGACAGGTGCTCGCGGAGAACATCTTGCACATATTTCTAACAGATGCAGAAAAAAAGGGAGGAAATCATGTCCTGAAGCTCAGGAAGTGACAAAGACTCTGCAGGTGTGGCTGTCTACGGTGGGAGTTGGCAGTAAGTGCAGTACCTTTGGTTTACCGGGCTCTCTGGAGTAAGCTGCGTAAAGCTCCTTGAACACGCCTTTGTTCTTGGCCTGGAGGGTCTCCTCTTTGTAGATGTGGTCCATCTCAGATTGCCGGCAGCCAAACACCAGAATCATGGGACACGACTTAACCCCTTTAAGGTGAATGAGAGACCGTAGGTTTGCTGCTCAGAGTTTGGCTCTGGTACTTTACAGTTTTGAGCATCTCAAAGTTTATTACAGCTCCTTTTTAAAACCCAAACACTTTAAACGCTCATGCACTGAAGTGTGTATGTTAGTGTCAAATACTTATGTAAGGAATAAAGAAAGTAATTAGACCAACCGTTGTGCTCCAGGTTGTACAGTCTCTGCTGCCAGAAGCTTCTGAAGGGAGCGATGCCTGTTCCTGGACCCACCAGGATACAAGGTGCTTGGTTGTCTTTGGGAAGTTGGAATGATGGAGCACTAAAACAATAAATACAGAAATGTATTTCCCATTTCTTTGAATAAATAAGCCTGTAACACCTAACACAAATAAACAATTCAATTCAGAAGAGTTCATTTTAGTCGTTCAGCATCTTGAATATAAAACTGTGTTCCAATATACTACAATGCTTTGCAATTCATAGTAAAAACATTTCAATAGTTAACTGGCACTGCATGTATCTACAATCTAAAATCAACATAGAAAAACCTAACAATAGAGTTTGTGTTACAATTTAAAAATATAAGTCTTTTGCCTACTTTAGATTTGGAACTCAAAATTTCTAAAAGAGGAATTTGTCATTAAATAATTATGTATGTGGCACTAATGTTAGGGTACTCAAGGTTTACAAAGAATAATTAGTCAGTTCGAGCTAATTATTTGGCACTATTATTGATGTTCTTTTATTCACTTGTAACAAAATTGTTCATTTAAATGTTTGTTTTTTAATTAATCACAACTAATAAAAATTACAGATCTGTTGTACAGATGGAAAAACCAAAAAGATCTGTGCATAGAAATGCTTCATTTAAAAGATAACTGGTAATTCTGACATTTTTTATTGGCATACACAGAAAACCGGGCACCGAATATCCAAAGTGAGAAAGAAAAGGATTTGGGGTGTTTTTAACATGTTCTTGTGGTCATTTTCTGATGATGGAGGACAAGTTTAAACAAAATCAAGTTCAAAGCTGCATTTCTGAGTATTTCTTTATACAACTCATTGTGAATCAGGAGCAAATAAAAAAAATGTAGTTTACAAAGGAGCTTATTTGTGACGTAGAAAATATGCTGGGCAAATCACAAGCTCCCTACTCCGATGAGGAGTGGAATGGGGTGGGGCTGTTCAGCGCCAGCGGTCCCGCCCACAATTAAACGGTGAATTTCTGCCGCTCTGCAGAAACTACGTCCTAGAAAACAACACAGAGTGAGATTTTAACACGCAGCACACTTTTTCCCAACATTACCTTCGCACAAAACACGACACCATCTCCCCCTTCTCTATCCTGTTGAGCCACGATGAACACACTCCATGATGGATAGGACCCCCTCCATCTGAAAAGGATGATTACCAAGCAATCAGTCTACCTCTTTCTGTGAACCGCCTCCCACTCGTTTTGAGTGGGCAACCTAACACGGCTGCAAGGCTGGAGCAGCTCCTTCTCTGGTTCTCTCCAAAAGGATTTAGACACATTAGCCGCCATGTAATCATAGTTTCACAAGGGGTCAATAAAATGTAAAACATTAGATTTATTAATGCCTGCAGACTAAGAAAAGTAAGATTTTCCTCAAAACTTGAATGAACATTTGAATGATTTCAGAAGAAATCATACATCTTTACCTCTGAATTTCCAAAAACCTCCAGTTTAAAACAATGGATAAAACACTTTTTTGACGTTGCCTCACCCACATAGAGAAAACATAAGGTATGCAGGAGGTAAAGGTCAACCATCTGTACAGATAAAATCGATTTGAAGGGGAGAAAAGATTCTCACCTCTGGTGCGATACGAGACCACGGCCACTGTGAGGTGGATCTCTCCTGGGTAGGTGTCCGGAGAGGAGCTGATGGAGTAGTAGCGAGCCTGCAGGAGGGGCAGCTGGGTGAGCAGCAGAGTCGACGGCATCTGGATAGACGGAAACTCCTCCAGCACCTCCACCAGCGTGGGATTGTTGTACCACTTCCACTCTTCGTATTCCTGCAAGCCCTGTACAAGGATTTTCAAAGATTTTCTTCACATCCTAGATTTCATCTGAAGTTCTTAACTTATTGCTGGTCAGCTGACAAAGCCAGGATGTTATAGTAACCACAGAAAAAAAGTGCAGCAGGGTTTCCTTTTTTAGATAAAACATCTCTGACTTGTGAGCAGGAGGCGGCCACCAGCAGCGCCGCTCACCACTCAATGCCTAACTGTTTTTGTGTGTCATCCCTGACATTTGGCTTAGATGAATTTACAACATTGTCGGCACACTCAAGATAAAAAGGGTGAACTTTTGCTTTGCTTTCAAGCCAACAATGAACAACAAAGGAGTCCACCAAGACGCCTGGCATCTTCTCCAAAACACAGCTTGAAGTGACTCAAAAACAATTAAAACGTGAAATCAAAGGTGCTTTGAGGCCTGGGTTCATGGACCCCGACAAACAGATGGATGGGAAGACTTGTCTTATGATGGTTTTTGAAAGAAAACCCAGAACGATGGGATAAGAAGTCGTCTGCCACCAGTTATATTTAAAGCAACAACAAAAAAATGAAAAAAATGAAATTAAAACACGATCTGCGGCACAGTTTGTCCTGCCGATTCTTTTTCTGAATCCAGAACCCCCACCACCACCACCACCACCATCCATATTTTCCCTTTCAGTGACAGTCATTTTATGGATGAGTCACTGCTTTTTTCACACATTGACAAAAACGTGGAGGGAATTGTGGGAGGCACTGCACGGGGAAACAGGCAGTGGGGGGGCTCTGGGGTATAAGGCGATCGACAGCTTTAATTGGGCGCCAGCAAACTCTGACCGTGCACACTTCCACTGGTGTAAAGTGCATCCCACCAGCTCCAGGGACAGAAAACTGGCTTCCATTTTTTCATTGCAGAAGAGTCAAGTGTGAAGTGTTTTACAATAATAAACACTTTGCATTTTTTGAGGAAAAATGATTCAATAAAAAGTCACAAAAATGCCTCCATGCTCTCTCACAAAGAATGCTAAGAGACAAACTAGAAACTGTATTTCTGTTGACACCAAGCATATTTGCTTAAATGTCAGCGCTAATGGGAAGTAACTAAAGTCACTAATTTACCTTGCTGAGGATCTCGAGCTTTCTTTTGTCCTTCTCGCTGGTTGCCAGAGCTGCAAACTGCTGCAGCAGCACTGGCGTTGGTGGAGTGGTGATGTCCAGAAAGTACTGGAAGGCTTGGTAGATGGTGCAGGGAGGGATCCGAGTCTCATTTGTCCAGTTACTGATCACACCTGCAGACAATAAAAAGAACAGATGCCCTTCATTCACTGTGCACATGAACTGAGATGACTACATGAAACCTGAAAAGAAGTATTTGCAGAAAAAGGTTTTTTATCTGTCTGCCTTTAATGTCAGCGCACAGTAGCTCCTGATTATTTACTGCTTCATTTGTTTTGATTATTAACTGGGCGGGATTGCTCCATGGAAACTGTGCTGCTTACAACTCAGAGGTGAATTTCTACAGCGCTCCCGTCGCTTTGCAGAAAATCTGTTCTAAAAATGCATCTCTTTATTTGTATTTTAACTAAAAACTGCAAAAATATAATTAACTTTGACAATAGATTATAAAATGATTGGAGTGGATCTTTAGGGAAACACTGACCTTCATTCTTTTGAAGATTAGGCTTTGAGAAACATGTTTCTTTGTTTTTTGTCTCCTGTATAGCTTTCTATGTTAGATTCCTAAAGTAGACTTTATCAAACGTAACATACAGGAGCCTCTTGAATTACTGTGGCAGGTAAAACATCTAAATCAGGGATATTCATTCAGAAAAAAGGACATGTTTACCTAAACTGAGTTTCCAGTTTCTTTCCCCTCAGCTGTGGTCACACAAGAGCCCTTCAGGAACGTTTAATACTCGCTTTGCATTAAAAGTTGAAAGAATAGTCGTCGCTTATAGAAAGAGCAAAAAGCTCTTTACAGAAGGAGAGGTAATTCAGTTTTCACTAAATAGGCTTCATGTGTCAAACTTGACCAAGAATCCAAAAAACAAACAAAAAAAGCCCCTTTGTTCAACAGTCACAGTAAAATTCTGTCTATTAGTGTCACATGTGGGATTTCAGTGAAATAAAAACAGTCCCTTCTTCACAGAATCACTAATTCCAACTGGTTATGTTAACAGTCTTTGCTGGTGCAGTCACCCACCTAGAGCGGTGTTCCTCTCCTCCAGGAACTCCACTTTGACAATTTGATTGACAGGTGGAGCATCCTCCAGCTTATCTATGAGAGCCGTTACCAGGTCCTCGTGGTTGCCAGGGAAAATGCCCAGATGGTCGCCAGGCTTGTAGCTCAGCCTGTCGTGGTTGTTTGTGTGGAGCCGCACAAATATGGTGGAGCGACTATGAAAGAGAGCAGAGATTTAGAGCAACAAAAACAAAACGTCAGTTTCATTCATCGAGATAAATAAGATAAATGAAGCAACAATAGCATATACATATACATTTGGTATATATGTGTATTTAACAAGCCACTTTTGGATATTCTTTTAACCGTTTTATGAGTACACAAATTTACTTGGATTTGGGACTTTGCAAGTTTATGGCCTCGATCATCTTTGCACCGTAAACTTTCTTCTTGTGAATGCTGTACAATCCTGTAAGGTAGAGAAAAACAGAAAAAAAATAACATTTTACCTTCATGTCTTCTTATGAATAAATAAGACCAGTCCTTCTATGAAAGCCACCTTTTCTCTGAGTAAGATGAAAGCTACCATTTTTTTTCTCTACTTTTGGTACTTTGGCTGCACAAAAAGTGACTGAAACTCATGTTGGGCACACATGATATGTGCAGCCAAGATAAACATAGATATGCACATTGCTGCATTGCCCGCACATATTTCAAGTGCGTCTGAGGCGGAAATTTTGTTGTTGGCCGCACGTAAAGTAAAATTTAAAGTAAAACTTAAAGTGAAAGTCTCATGTCATGCATCTAGGTGCATGAAATGTGTTCTCCGCATTTGATCCATCCGCTGGAGGAGCAGCGAGATGCAGACACAGTCAAGAACCATCTTTAATCCTAACCATAGCCTGTAATCCTAACTTTAATCCTTCCTCTGGGTCTGTGAGGCCAAGAAAAAAGTTCAGCACTGGCCTCACATTTTTCAAAAATTATGTATGAAGAAACACTTTCTAGTATTTTATTCATTCCTGATTTTCTAGCATGCTGATCCTGTATCTTTTCAACCCCCCACCCCCAGTAACCCACCAGTAAACCTCATCATCTCAGCTCATCATCTCTGCAGCGAGCTCTGCAGAAATGTGAGGAGGACAGCTTCCAGGTAAACTGAGGCAGGTAGCTGCATGAAACATGACAGAACCGCAGGATGGAAATCTGAATGCATAGTCGATGAGATACTGTTTTTTTCTTTTTTTACTGCTTTAACTTAATGAAACCGTTTTGAACCAAAATACGTCCTGCTTAATGAAGTTAATTAGAGTGTGGGAGTGCTGCAAACACTATTACAACAACAGCAATTTTAACAAGAAGAAACAACAACAAACAGCTGGAAACCACCTCTTTTTTGACAATTATTAAAGGAATCTTGCACATTTGTACCTTAAACACATAAATTGCATTAATTTAAGTAGACCATTCTGCTAATGTTTCACGCAAAATAAATTTATAGTAAGAAGATCAATACATAAAGTCAACAGTAGTCAGCTTTGGTGAGGAGGTGATGCAGTTTTTTTTCAAATTTGATGAAAGAGTTTTCTCATAAACTCAAGTAACTGAACTGGGCCAACTAGGAAAGCACAGTTAATAATTAAAGTTAATGCCCAGAACATGGGTGTTCCTATTTGAGTGTTATGGTTTCAAAAACAGTAAACAATGCGTCATGTCATCCGACCACGTGCTTATAAGAGAAAAATAGGAGTGTGGCTCCACCAGTTTGACTTGGAGAAAAAAAAAGTTGTATTTCTGCGGTTTGGCTGCTATGAGGAATTTCTAAAAGGTGAACGTAGACCTTGTTGTTCACTTCTAGCATTAACCGCAACAGATTCCTGCACTCTGGTTAAAACAACAACAAAAGAAAATCACTGTAATTTGAGGAAATTGGCAACTAAAGCACCTGAGTTTATGCTAGAGGAGAAGATTATTAAAGGGACAAAGCTCTGAAATGTTAGTGCCAGGCCCTTCTTCTGACAGCTAAATAACTGTTGGCTTTCTCCTCACGTTATTAACTCTGTAATGAAGGTGCAGGCTTGTTCAAGGCAATAATTGAACATTCACAGCCAATTGCTAAGCTACTTTAAACTGCACAAACAGGTCCCTCAGAAAGGAGTCAAACATTCTTAAAATGTTTCTTTAAAAAAGCAAAAAATCTGTCAAAGGGGTGAGAAAAATGGTCTTACCAAGAATTCGTATTTTAAGAAACGAAATCTAGTCATTAAGACATGTGCTTTAAAACTAAGATTAATTTGCTATTATAAAAGGTTTTTGATAAGATTTAGTTTTTTTGGACAGAAAAACAGGTATTTTTTTGTTGTTTCAGTGTGAAAAGTTGTTTTTTCTAAAGGTTAGCAAGCTTACACCAGACTACTACAAAACAAGATGAAAAAAGTAGCTGGTCATATCTCCCTGACCACCAGAAACTAAAAACAAATGTCCAGTCAAAATGTTTTGAATCCAATAAAAACTACAATTTCCAGAGCCCCACCTGTTTACATTTGGTCCCATTGCAAAGCCCAAAATATTCAACCATTTAAAATACCTAAGATTATTTTGTATTAAAAAACTTTATTGAAAATATTGTTTTCTGTCTTTGAAACAAGGGTCTTTTTAGCTTTTGAAGATTCAGTTTTTGCAGTGTATCAGTGGGATGAAACTTTGACAGGAAACTTTTATATAATTGTCATTTGTTTGTAAAAAATGAGTTTTACACTTTCACTGTAACATTTATTTTGACATAATTAACATAGATTGAAATATTTTAGTCAAAAAAGTATTAAAAAATAAGACAGATTTGTTCATTTTGTGGCAGAAGATCCACATGGGTTTCTGTCCCCATCACTGATAAACTACAATTATTTTGTGCTTCATTTCATCAGCACTTTTGCCTCTTTAAAGTGAAGACACTGTCTGTGGTTCATAGCTCTGGATTACTCGCCTTCAGTGAGCGCTGGAGCCTCCGCCGTGTATGTCATGCGGAACTTGCTCTTCTTCCAGCTGCGGTCGTTGCTGATCAAAGAGTCGTTGGCCTTCTCGATGTTCACGTCGTCGCCGACGCAGAAAACGTCACAGGCAGCCTGGATGCATCACAGAGGAAGGAAAGCGTTTCTGTTATGAAACTCAAATAGAAGCCATTACACTGTGAACTTGGTGCTGTGCTCTCAAAAAGCTTTGAGAGATGTGTTGTGAAGTGCACATAAAACAAGCCAAAGGCTGTTTCAGCCTGAGACGCTAACCTTAAAAACTTTTTTGGCCCATGTTCTGAATGACTCTTCCTGGCCACACAGCTCATCTCCTTCTCCCATGCGTAGGATGCGCTCCCCCCCCAGCTCTTCAAACAGCGTGTCCACAGCGTGGGCAAAGGCGCAGAAGTGTGGGTAGGCCCTGGAGCCAAGGCCAAACACTGAAAACCTAAACAGACACACATCTCAGGGTGTCAAAACACCAAAAAGAGGATAATACCAGTCATGAAAAAACACAAACACGCAACACCAAAGTGTCACCTCACAGCTCAAGTCAAAGAAAAAAATCAATACTTTTTACTACAAAACAGCATCCAAGTGGATTTAAACAAAAATCAGATAAACTGTCTATGGCTGTGAACTTTTCCACCCAGGAGAACTTCAACGTGACATGTGGGTTTTGTGGAATGATTGAGGAACTAAATTAGTTTCTATAAAGCTTAGGATCCTGCATGGTGTGCAGCATAATCTACATTTTTCTTCCCATCTGAAATATAAAAACTCAACATAAGTGTTTATGGTATCATAGGGCTATAAAAGACAGAATTGAAATTAGACAGTTAAAAGTTAAATTCCTGTTAGTTGAAACACACCTTAATGTTTGAAATCCCATCTCTGCATTTGACTCGACTGTGGATTTGAACCCCCGAGCTCCCACTCTTCCACTAGGCCACTGAGATGGTCATTTTCCAATCTATCTAACCTACTGTTAGATCCCTCTTATCATTATAAAGCTAAAACCTTTATTAAAATGCCTAATTGCGTTTAAATTGAAAGAAAATTGAAAGCTCTGATTCAGGCTTCATCAACAAAGCCGTCAGGGAAAGAAAGCTGCCAATGAGGAGAAAAGTAGACAAACTGTAGATGACAAAATCCAGAAAAGATATGAAAGTGTGCAAGTAGGAACCCCAAAAAGTAAAACACTGAACCAATCTTACCGAACTGCAGCAGATCTCACTCTAGAAGAAACGAAACAGGTGTGTTATCCAAATGAGGCAACTTCTGAAATTTGAGGTTAGTTAAAATAATTGTGAATATAAGTATGCTCAGGACAAGCTAGCATTGAAGGAATCTTCCTGTTGGACTCTGATATTTGTAAGCAAGCATGCGTGAAGCAGCTCCTCCATGTCGGGATGACATGGATGGGTTCGGTTCCTGTTCTTTGCACAGCTAGCAGGGAGGTACTTGAACAGTCAGGGAGCAAATGAATGCATCTCCAAAGACAAAAACTGGTTGTTGTTGCTTAATCTTCCAGGCAGGATGGAGGCTCTTCAGTGAAATCTGACCTGTGCGGTTCTAAAGACTGACATATTCACCTGAAAGGCTGGAGGGTGTCTACAAATAAAGTTTTGCTTGTTTTCTCAATGCACTTTAATGTGATTATTTTGGGTTGTTGGTGACACAAAGTAAAGCATTACCACTCAGTATGATCAAATGAGCAATGCAAGAGTATTCAATATTAAAATTAAAGATCAAAATACCACAAAGAGCACCACCAACACCACCCTCAAGAATACAGATAACACAGAGCTGGCATTATGGTCAAATGTAACAGTTGATAAATGTAAAGTTGTGTTTCCTAGATTTAAATGGGCCAGATCTGAGTCAAAGGGTGGAATAAATATTATGAATTAGTTGGAAAAAAATTATAAACAGAAGATGAACTTGATTTGCCACCTAATAAAAGAGCAAGAAATGAAACTCTGGATCTTTAAGAAAAGCCTGTCCTCACCGCTGAGAAAGAATGAAGAGGAGCAAATCTTCCTCACTGAATTGGACAGAACCTCCTCTTCAGTGAGGAGAGATGCTTCAGAGGACACAAGTTGCCAAAATAAAGGTATCCCATGAATAAGTTCAGATCATTAAAGCCAGATAAGGAATAATCAATAAGTAATCTTACCGAACTGGGATGGATCCCACTCTATAAGACACCAAAAATATGTGTTATTTCTTTGAACTTTAAAAATGTTCACACTTTTCAACTCAAAAGTAACTTGGAGTTGTGAGAGAAAATGGAGCCGTGGATTGTCCCTTGAGAAGCTTTGGTAAATGTGAAGAAGCAGGAATTGAGCAACTTCTCCAGGTCTGGAGTGAGGAGCAAGAAGAGCTTTTGTGTTGATGCTGTAAGCGTCCATCCATTTTACCCTGTTGTCCTGGTCAGGGTCATGGGGTTGCAGAAGTCTGTCCAGCTACTATCAGGTGAAGTCAGGGTAAACCTGGACAGTTCCCCAGTCTGCTGGAGGGCAAACTGTATACAGATTCACTTCTATTGTGCACTTTTGAGCAAAGCAATGTGAGCAGTCCAAGAGCAGCAGAATGAGTCAACATGGAAGACCAAAAAAGGTTTAATTTCAAGCTCTGTTCTCGCAGCTTTAGGTTCACAAAAGTTCTGACAAAGACGGTAAATGACGTCTACTTGTATGACGCTTTTCTACCTTCCTTGAAGGCCCAATGCACTTCACAGTCCCATTCATGCACGCACACACACATTCACACACGGATCAGCGCCCAAGGACACTGACACAAGGACGGCCAAGGCAGGAATCGAGCCTGCCATCTTCCCAACAGAGGTTAGGGTTCAGGGGTAGTGTCAACAAAAAGAGGATGATACAGGTAAATGCTTTCATTGTGACCATGAAAATATGTCAAAGAAATAAAGAAATAAAAGATAATACAACCCTGGAAACACCAACATGCTTATGACAAAAACAGGCCTGTTATTTATCTTTGGGGTATTGTTGGTTTGTTGCCCCTCTCTGGACATTTTAGCATCTTTGCAGAAGCAATTAGAAGCTAAGATAAAACCTTTGGGCAATAAGGATGCTCTGATGATGCCTTCTATGACCTACGCAATGCTATAGCTTGGTGGCAGACTAAGGAGAGGAGACAAAAGATTATTTGGACCAAGATATTGGAAGGATATTTTAAAAGTTTAATTTATTAGAATGTTGAGATAAATACCAAAGATCTTCTTCGTCATCAATTGGAGAAAGAAAGATGATCTTGTTGTTTTCCAAGAACAAATCTTTAGGAGAGAAGCTCCTTGTCTGAGGTTGAGCAAAACAGCGTATTTTTCCTGAACAGTTTTCCACAGAAGAGAAACGACTCAAAGGAAGTGAATAAGGTCAAATGCCATCTCCTTTAGAACATAAAATCACAGAATTTGAATCATTAAGAATAACTAAAACTTTTCCATCACAAATATATTCACACCATACACTCTAATACCAGATTTTTCCTGCAGTAGCTAAAAGTCTTTGAACAAATTTCTCATTTTATCAATGATCCAGTAAGAATGATGTCAATAGACAGTGTGGTTAAGGCCGGATAAAAATTCCAAAGGGCATTGATCATCATCTGAGTGGACAGGTGACATCTGGCTTGCTGACCTAAAAAAAAAGCACCGCGTCAAAGTTGCTGGATTTAAAAACTCCTCTGTTGCCAGGGAGATTTGGCCAGAGCTCATCTTCCAGCTTTCACGCCACTGTGTGCCTGGCTCCGAATCCAAAGGTGCCATGACAGGTGTGGGATGACTGTTACAAGATCAAACTGAAATCAAAATACGGACATTATCTCACAAACCCTTTGCAGCTATGAGGCCTTTAAAGCTGGAAAATCAAGATTCCCAGAAGAAATAACAGCAAATGGAACACATGAGGATTTGCACCAACAGTTGGGCAAATGGGCAGTTATAACAGTAGAGAGCTTCTTTTCTCGCCATCAGTTTTGTTTCTATAAATGATTATTCAAAGGGCAGACAGAGAAAACCACAAAGAACTGCTTTCCAAGGAAAGTTCAAACCTTCGTTCATGTCAAACTGACTTCAACGACTGGGATTGGTCTGCCCCATACTGCTAACAGAAAACAGTTTAATCTGCCCTGCGCTCCACCAAAGGACAACAGATCGTGTTGTATCAGCGACTGAAAGCATTTGTGGACGATCGTTTGTGAAAAACATTCAACGAGTTACATTTAGCAACACTGCTACAGAGTCACAGAACAGACAAGGAACATGTTTATTTGCTAGTAAAACTATGACTTTCAGTTTTGTCTCTGAAACTTTGCACATTTACGCAACAGTGGACTTGTGTTAGCATGTGGTCAAGATTATGCAAAAAAGACAACGGTCGTCAGGGGTCAGCAATGGCATGCCCAGCTACATCAAAATAACCTATACTTGTATGGTGCTTTCATACCTTGCTTTAACTCTTTAACACCAGAGCCGTTGCCGTTGACAACAAATCAATACATGCTCTTTGGACTGCTGTAACTCTTCAACTATTTACGCAAAATAATGTAATTCCCAACGATTTGCATATTGATGCAAAGCTGCTTTTCTCTGTGTCACAATCTTGTTCAAGGACTCTTTGACACATGACAGGCAAGACAGGAACCTAGGTGGGAATGATCCTGTGATCAGAGGTTGATCGCTCTACCTCTGCACCACAGCCACACCAATGAGCAATGCAGCAAAGCCCCTTTACCAACGGCAGTGGAGGTCTCTGCTGACGCTTGAACCTGATCTTAGAACATGTTTTATCAGATGTTTGGAGTCACTTAGCGGACACTGAAATACAACACCTCAGGAATGGAACTAGGTACAAACAACATTGTCACATGGTCAATACCTGGTCAATGACTCCCCCTCTTGACCATGCCAAAAAGATGTCAATTTAAACCCCCACACAGTGGCCAAAAGAAACTTTTTCTAGAATCCTTAAGCTCTGCTCACATATTTGTTACATCAAGCCATGAAATAAACTACATCAAATGACTTTTGACCTTTGAGGGGAAAAGGAATATTGGGTCAAGCTGTGATGTGGCTACAATGACTTTTGCTGCTCTAAGTTCCAAATGACCACAAAAACGGAAAACCTATTTTTAACTAAAATAAAAACGAATGATTTAACGTGACTGTATTAACAGTGTGATTGTTAAGTAAAAAACAAACAAACTTGTGAATCATCTGTTGCTTAGATAAAAATTGATCAGCTCAGTTTGAAGAAGCAGCACAAACATTAAAACACAGATTTGCTCACCCCAGATTTGTTATGATTGCAATGGACTCTTTTCTTGGATTGGACCCTTTTTGAACAAGAAAATGACTCAGACATTTCTGCTTTTTTTCTCAGCTAAGGGCGTTCTAAAAGTAATAGCGATGCTGTTTTAGACTGTTTATGGGTAATAACAAGGGGGCAGATAGGGGTCAAACAAAAAAAGACTATTTTAATTAGTTTTAGGGTAAAAAAAAGTCAAGTTTGGTTTTAAAAGCCCTTCTTCAAACAAAGGAAATGTAAACAAAGTCTCCCTGTTATGACTGCTGAGAGGGATCTGGTTAGTTTACCTGACATTAGCAAGAGGTCCAGTACTCTCAAAGTTAATCTTGGTCTCTGGCTCATCGCTGGAGGACTTGCGAGTGTCTGAGTAAGAGGAGACGCTGTTGAAGCGGACCTTGTAGCTCCTGGACACAAAACAAGAGGGCAAAAAGATCAGATGAACTGCTATAGTGTGACATTCACAAAGATAAACACACAAACCTACTTTCTGTCCTCTGTGTTGGATGTTGGGTGACGCATTTCCATCAAGGCAGCTCCAAATTTCTGCAGAGAAGAGAAAAAGTTATAAAGCAGGATGAGGCTTTTTTTCAAGCCTTAGTCTCAACTGCCCTTACAAGTGAAAACGGGCTGTCTGCAGGCGGAAAATAGGCACGGGGTACGCAGGTGTACCACATGAAAATTTGAAGGTCGCAGGCCACTTGGTGATCCCGTAGAGGGCACATGTTCATGCCCATTTTTTTTTTCTATGGGTATGCTGCAGGCAACAAGGCCTAGTAAACACTTCTGTACCACAAGCAAGGCTAAGTTAGGGCGAGGTAGGTGAGTCCCAGGCATGTCGAATGGATTTTTCATTTTTTTGACCTACAGATTGTGCAAGGATCCCGTTGGTAATATTCACGTTATAAGGGCGTACTCCTTACATGCAATCACTTGCAGTATGGATACATTTAACTTTTTATCATCTATTTGCTCAACATAAATGAGAAAACTTCATTAGCTAAAACAAATTAACCAAAACTACAAACCAATTATTTAATCAAATTGTTAGAATTTTTCTTTCAAAACCAAAAAGCCACAATGGAGGGATAAAAGAGCAGCAAGTGGCTCCGGAGCCTCAGGTTGCAGATCCTTGGTTTGATGTCATGCCGGAAGTGGGATTTAAAACTTTTTACCGTTTATTTTACAGTTGTACAAGCATCTCAGTTTTTAATTCACATACATAACTAATTAAAATCAAATCTGTGCTGAATAAGTAACACATACTTTATAAAATGATTATCGTTTTATTATGTTTTTAGCGTTTTTTTTCATGACAACCCAAAAACCAGCAGCACCCGTGCAAGTCAACCCCTGTACGGGTGCAATAGTGTGGATTCTGAATCGGATAAATACCTCTCCGTTCTCAGGTGGATCACCATTGCCAAATGTGCTGGTCACCACTAAAACCAGAGTCTCGTGCTCCAGGTCCACCACATCGTATTCATCCATGGACATGACCTGGGGGCAAACAGGAGGAAATCTTAGCTGCTCGCTCATCTCACTCTGGTCTCCGCCTCACACACTTCAAACCACAGATGACTGGAGCGTGCAAATTGCGGTCAAACACACAGCCATTGGCAGAGGAGTAAGTTGTAATAACCACTCTGTCCTCGCCTCTAACGAGATGATAATATGCTGCTGCCACACATCAAGCTGCCGTGATGCACAGCCCTCTGCATGCTGTTTGTCTGCCACAGGCCGCCTTGCTACTTCACACACACAAAGACTCACAAGCAAAGGCGTGAAGAGGAAACAGGCTTTAGCCCCACGACAAGGAAGTGTTGCCGTGGGCGTTTACATCTACCCTGCATCTTCACACACCCACTCTGTGACACACACTTGCGTGTAAGATCGTCCTCTTGTGTGACTGATCATACTTGAAAACAAGAAGGGAAATGAGATAAAACCTGGAGGAAAATCGCAGGGAGAGAGCAGCATCTTTTGCTCTTTTTTTTTTCTCCCTCTTGAGTTTTTGTAAACAGATTTGCACAGCCAGGGGCCCTTCAGGATGTTGTCTTAAACTACTGAACCGCTTCCATAGCAAAATCTTGCCTCAGACTCGTGCCATTTTGCTGCATGACAGGAAAAAGAAAATGCTTCCTTCAGCTCATTTGTCATCTTGGCTCAGCTGACATCTGCGTCCCTTCACAGAGTGCCGGTTAGAGTTGAGAAGAGGTGTGAAACTCTTCTTCCAATTAGGTTTTTCTTGAAACTACACAAAACCTGCTGCTTTGAATCTGAAAGTGATGATACAACAAATGAGTGACTTTACCTTGGCGTCAAAAGCATGTTTGAAGATCTCGCACAGAGTTTTGGCATAGTCCTGGGATTTGCCCGTCTCTGTGGCAAACAGGATGGTGGCTTTTACCCTCTTGGCCATGGCTTGGCCCATGAGCTTTGCTGAGAACTTTACAGCCCTGCAAAAAGGCCAAAAGATAAACAGGAAGCAATGGAATTCAGTCGCTCAAACAGTAACCAGCGGGCAAACAACGTCATCTTTCGGACTCCTGTCACGATGACTGAGCTCACTCATGCTAATATATGTGTTAAAGGCATTTGTTATTGAGCTCCTCCTGCAAGCTGCCACAGATGAATGACAATTCTGATTACCTAGCTTGTCATATCCTTGAGGCAATTATAATAACAGCAGATTGCACACACACAACGTCACAGATTGACAGAAGAAACACTGGCAAAAACCGTGATTACTCCCAGAGGGGTTGATTGGATGAATTTCACTGCTGAGAACACTATCTTAACTCCTGTGTGTCAAACTTTTCCATTTTCCAAAGACACATTTTCACATGATCACATATATCTTTGACTTCAGAAAACATGCACTAAGTTGCGTGAAATAAGTTACTTTGCAAGTTTTTTGAATCCAATGGCTCTTTTCTTGGTGGGCGTGCCGTTGACTCCTTTCCACACGTGAGTGTTCCACGGATCAGCCTTGTGCAGAAGCAAAAATCCATCAGGTGGTGTTTAATTAAAGGGAACTTGTAAAAAGCAATATAATCTCTTATTCTTTCTTTAAATTACATTTTAATAAGCTTTATGACATGATGCAACCCCTATCGTCTCACCTGATACTCAAAGGAAGGAGTGAGGCGATAGTTGAGCATTTCTTGGTGAAAAACTGGTGTGATGCTTCCTGACATGGGGGGCACTATCCACACCCAGTCTCCAGGGCAGCCTCCCCTCACTCGATACTCATTCTCCATGTGCTTCATGAAAGACTCTGTTGCCGAATGATGGTCAACTATGGTCACTTTGCAGGTCTGAAACACCCAAAGGATCCGAGAACTTTAGAACTTGATGAAGATGTTTTAAAATTACACAAAGATAACCAGAGGAAATTAAAAAGTTTGTTTTCAAATGGTGAAGGAATCAGTAGAAAGCGTGCATAGCCGTGTGCAAAAAAGGGATAGAGCCCTTTTTTTATTCCCCGATGTCAACTCATTATTTATTCGTGTCTGCTAGTTTTCTGCTTTTTATTCCTGCTCCGTTTTTAAGTGAACAGAGAAAAACAAAATCTACTTGAAAAACACTTTCAAGTCTAAATTAGCTCCACAAAGACAAACATTATAAAGTAATGAGGCCTTTATAACAAGGCATCTCAAACGGATCAAACATTCTTTATGAAAAACCAAACATATTTATATGTTTTTTTTTTGTAATAAAAAATCTTTCTGTTTTTTTTTTAAAAACAGTGGTAAACACATTTCTATGAAGATGTCTCAAGTTCTCCCCACTGAAGAAAGTGATATCAATTTTGCCATGAATCTAAAATTTTGATGAATACATGCTGATTTTTTTTGGCAGTGAAAGGCTTTCAGGAAGCTCTCAAGAGACGACATCACTGCTTTTTTCTTTTTCTTCCATCAATTCAACACTATTTCTGAAATACACTCCTAATGTATTTTTTAATTAAGCAACACTTTGGGATCACATGCAGCTGCAAATCACATTGATGTCAACAGAAAACCTTATTAACCTTGAGCTTCTCGACATCATATTTATAGTATTTGTATCTAAATATTAACATAAAAAGATTTTGTGCTGTAAAAAAATAAAACTGCAGAACTTTTATGCTTTTACCACCTAAATAGAGAATACCTGGAAGCTGTGGAGAACAGCAATGTTGATCTCCACCAGTGCTTTGTCTTTCCAAAGCGATGAAGTCTTCCTGGTGTCCAATGCCATCTTGATAGCTACCTCCTACATGGTAGAAAGAAGAAAAGTGACACTTTAACACGAGAAAACATTTCCGATTGGATGAAAATAGTGGTTGATTCCTCCAAAGCACGAGTTGGATACTTCAAAGAGGTTTATCTTGTGAAGACCCACTCCGATGAAAATTATGTTTTTGCTGTTTTAAACATGTTCTTCTGGCATTTTTCTGATGATGGAGGACATATATAAAGACAATTAAGCATAAAATTGCATTTCTGAGTATCTCAGTTTTCAAATTGTGAATAAAAAAAAATGCTGTATGAAAAAGATTATAGTTTTGACGGAGCAAATACAAGAGGCAGGTCAGAAGCTCGTGCTCCGCTCCATTCTGATGCATCCACTTGTAGACAAATAGATCCATGTAAGTCTTTGTTTTCTTCATCCAAGCTGGAATCTGGATCAAAACTGTACGGTTGGATTGCTCCAATATTGCCCACCATTTGAGTTGTACTGCTAATGTTGGGTTGGGGTTGGAGGGGCTGTAAGCTAGCATGAAAGCGTAAACATAGAGCTCTATGTTATGGGTGAAGGGAAAAGGAGTGGGGTTGCTCCACGCAGAAAAGACACACATTTCTAATGTACTACTGTCACTGTATAGAAACTGTCCTAGAAAACACAGCAAGTAAACAAAGAGCTCTCAGTTCTGGGTGACGGTAAAAGGGGCAGAGTTTTCTCAGGCTCATATGGTGCCTGCATCTGTTCATCTAAAACTTCAAGCTCTTGCAATAGCATTGCTGAATGTTTGAGGCTGGACCATCCTGCCCACAACTCGGTAATAAATATCTTATAAACTTCTGCTGCTTTGCAGAAAGTATATTCTAGAAAATGACACTGTTGTATTGTTTTTTTGTTTTAGGCTAAAACACCATAATCATTATTAAAAGACCACTGGGAAAGATCTCAAAGAGATTGAGAAATGATCAAAGTGGGAATTTCAAACTTTGCTGTCAAAATGCCTTTTGGTGCATCTTTCGAACTCCTGGTAGCAGCCACTTGTTGAAAGTGAGACATCTAGGTATCCGTGGCCTTCTGGCTCCACAACCTACCTCCAGGATGTTGTAGCGAGAGGTGTCGCAGAAGTCCCTCACTCCGATCTCTGTGCCCATGTACCAGCCGCTGAAGGGGCATGCGGTAAACTCCAGACCTCCGATCTCCAGCAGCATGTTGGAAACCGCTGGCAGGGCGTACCACTTGAGCCCCAGGTCCTTGAACCACTCATACCTACATTGAGTGAAAGAAAGATGGATTTCAGCAACAGTTTGTCAGATATTCAGATTGGATTTACAGCTTTTTCAGGCCATGCAATTGTCTATTGTTACGTTAGCGTTTGTCAGTTATTTGTGTTCATAATTTTCTCGAGGAAAAAAGCATAAAAGGGAGTCTGGCCAGAATCAACGTTTCAGAAACAACAACAAAAACACTTTTATCCGCTTTTTGTTGACAGACACATTGAGCTGGAACCTGCCCGATCTTTAGAGGGATTATTAACATTGCTTTCAGCACATTGTTTGCAGAGCTGGTCTAATCTTGTGTAATGATGAGACACTGTTGGTGTCCACAGTGTGCGCCAAGCTACTGCCAGAGCTGAGGCCAGCGGATGCAGGGTACCCAGCAAGAGACGCCAATTTTGGGAGCACTGGCGCAGAGATCTGTGTATCGAGGGATTCTGAAATGCTCTCTGGAGCGTGTAGTGATGCAGTGATGGCTTTATGTGCATCTGGTAGTGCAGTAGTAAAACCCACTTCATGGTGTGATTATGGACGCCGCAGTGCTAAAGCAGATTAATGCTAAGGGTATCAAAGGCTTTGTTGATTTTTTCCGCTGGCTACCTAAGTGAAAAAGGTTTTATTTGAAGTAAACACAAAAAGAGGAGGCTTGAAATCACACTAACAAGTCTCATGGTTGCTACCAAAAGTGGCAAAGCAACAGTCAACAAATGGCAAATAGCTGCGCTAACAAACAGCAATCGTCACAGTTGGGTTGCGGTGGATAAAGCAATCAGAGTTCTTGGCACAAACACCCCATTGTTTAACAAATGGTGTTAAAGATGTGCCGGTGGGTGGATGTCTTCATGTGAAGCCTCTTTTCCTCTCTTTTTCATGCTTGTCCAAGGCAAAAGCCAAAGCTCACTTGGGGTGTGTGATGGGCACTTCCAGAACGAGGTCTTCTGGGATCTCGAACAACTCTGGGTCATTCCCGTTGGCTTGCAGCAACAGTGGAAGGACGTCAAAACGGCCCTTTGGAGCTTTCCATCCCAGCTGAATGCAGATCTGGACACCAACAACTGGTTGTGAGTCAAGTTTTAGTCCTTCGTGTGAATGAATAAGGAATTAGAGTGTGCACCTCTGTGAACTCCACATTGGCAGGGTCTCCCAGGATCTGCCCGTCAGGCTGTTTGTAGCCTGCGTAACGAATCAGCTGACTGTTCCAAACTCGGAAGTCACGTTTGCTATCTGTCCTCTGAGGAAAGATGGTGATGGCTGACCTGCAAAAGTAAGATAAACAAATGACAGAAAGGTTGGAAAAACAATTCTCAAATAATCGATTAACAGGTCGTACTTCAGTAACTGTTTATTTATGTGGAAACTAAAAGAAAAGGAATGGAGAATGCATGAGTGGAAAATGACATTTAAATTATTACATCAGATAATTAGTAGGTTCTTTATAAAGTCAATTTTTGGTATCTCTGAGGATATTAAGGCACAGATGCTATTTTGAACTTTAACTGTAGATTTTCAGAGTTGAAAACCTTCCTTTTATTAAAAGAAATTTCATTTATAAAAAAAAAAAAAAAAAAAAAAAACTTTGATTATTTAAAAATATGTCTCATAAATATTGCTGTAGACTTAAGTTTTGTCCTCAAAAAGTTCAAATCAAAGTATTAGAGTATTACTAATGGTATATAAGAGCAAAACAATGAAAATCACTGGGATTGATATATTTTTTTACATAAATCAAGTTTGACAAATCAGACCAAAACAAGAAACCAAACGTAGATCTAATTGGCTGATGAACTTAATGACTTTACCAACTTTTTTAAGTGATTAGCCTTCTGTCAAGACCATTTAAACTTGAGATTCTGCTTTGAAGAAGCTGCAAGTTTCTTCCAGAAATGTCATCCTAAAGATGTCCTGGATCCATTTTAGGTCAGTGAATCAGATCCAATCAGATCATTCAGAATGATCCAAAATCGAATCGTCAACCACAAATATCAAATCGGTGTTCAAATGAATCATGACACCCCCACCCCCCACCCGTCCAGAGTGACCTACTTTATATGAGGTTGGCAAAATGAGAGTGAGCAGGACGGGCATACCAATAAAGAAGATGATGTAAGAGACTGTCACCTGCTGATCCTCCAAGCAAACAGTTTATACCAGCTGTTCTAGCTTGCATGAGGAAAATGAGCCAATTTCGGTCTTGCTTGTTTAAGAGCACACCACTGGCTGCTTCAAGCCAGAGGATGGGTGTCCTGGGACAAACCAGCACAGTCGGTGAGTTCTCTCAATGCAGTCATTCTGTTCACAGTGTATCCAGGTGAAATCTTGGAAGAGATGGATTGCCAACTGGACTTATAGACTCCCAATCACTTTTGTATGGGAGGAAATCTGTTTGGTAAATGACCTTCTCCTTTGCTCCCCTGAGAGAGGCAGTCAAAGGTTGCTAAAGGATGTGTTACGAGACTGCCAATTTTAGGTGGCAGAACCATGAGGCCAGTCTGGATGATGCCTTAAAGGCTGACATTAATGATCCTTCCTGTAATCTAACCATGCTCTCTTAGGTCTGGCACTCAAAAAAAAATCGCGAGAGGCCAGGAAGGGCAAGCTTTCAACCTCTGCTTGTCATGGAAACCTCAGCCTTGACCATCTCAGCCTCCCTGAAAGGGGTGGGACAGTTTTAGATGCAGCAGCCAGGAAAACCAAAAACAAACAACTGCCCCTAACAGCAAAGCAGGGGTCTGGTTAGTAGACTGAGCCGCCCAAAGAAGAGACTTGTAAGCCTTTGGGGGAAGGATTCTCCAGCAGAACCCTTTTCCTTTTACCTTTTTATTTGACAATGAGATAAAGAGCTTAAAGTGGTTTACAGTTGTCAGGAGTCCTTTTCCACTCCAACTCTACATTTTGTTGGAGCAGAAAGTCAAAGCAAAGTTCAACAATGCCACCGAGCACAAGCAGTGTGTCCTGAAGCTCCAAAGTGTCATCAAGCCCCTCTCTTTTCAAATCATTTGCTCAGGAATGTAAGAAAAATCAGTTTGTGTTCTCAGACTGTGTGCCACAGACAGAATGGAAACTACAACCATACAAAAGAAAATCCAAAATTAGCCATGTTGTGTCCTTTTTTTCTTGTTTTGGGCGCTCATGCTCCTGGAGAAAGTCATTCTTGTCATTAACGTGTGATTTCACACCTTTGCCATGGCCTGAGCCCACCTTCTGCTCGAAGAGGATTTTGAGAAGGGGGCACAGGTTCACCCCATGGGGTTCTGAATATGATATACAAATAACAACTGCAGCTTGCAATGATATCACCAAGTTTCCAATTCCATAACCACAGGAGAATCAGCAGGCGTGATGAAAAGTGCACCCCAGTAGAGAAGGATATCATTCAAAGTCTTCATATGTTGATCCAAAGAAGGGAGGAACCTTCCTTTAACAGATCCAGGATTAGCTGGTTAAAAGCTGTCCATGGAGATCCATCTTCAAATGACCCTTCATCATCCCCTAATTAGGAATTTTCTTGGACTGTCTGTTGCTCTGAAGGTGTCTAGTACATATGTGAAAGCGGTGCTATCTCCATTACGGGTCAGCAACATCAGAATATTGTAAATCAACAACTGTTCAATTTGCTTCCACTCAACACTGCAGGTGATCATAGAGTCTACAACTGTGTAAATTACCAGCAGGAAATTGAAAAATAAAACTGGAAGAAAAGTCTTCTGAAGCTGGCCCAGTGTACGACCTTTTGTTTTCTTTCTGAGTTATAATACAAGGACAGTAAGTGTCAATGTGTCATTTTTATCCACTGTTACTTGTGCAATCTTTTGTCTATTCAGAACAGAGTGAGTTGATCCACCCCCCACCCCTTGCAGGGCACAGAACTGAACTGATCAGGTGTGATGCCACTAGAGACAAAGCAGTTGGATACCCTGAAGTCGACCACCATAAAAGAAACACCTCGCTGTGTTATCGAAGGACCTGAGATTATCACAGTGATGTTTTTGCAGCTTCTAACCCTCTCTTGTATACAGAGTGAACCTTTCAAAAGCAAAAAAGTAGAGTTAATTTTTTTCCTAAATTACCTGAGGCCTTAATTCATTTATTTATTTAAAAAAATCTTTGCATCATTAGTTTAAGCCAAAGCATCCCAGCATCTCTCTGTCTCTTTTCAACATGTGCCTGCCTTCAGGTGGTCAGGCTTAATTCTGTAATGAGTCGAAATGTATCCGGCAGCCAGGAATTAAATTTGAGATGTCACATGTGATTAGGACTTGTCAGGAAGAGCGCGAGCTCTGCTGCGCAGGTCACCAGCAAGTGTTTCTGAGACAGTAAGAGAGGGAGACAGGCAACAGATACAGCATTGAGAGACACACTGACAGATGGGAGAGAGGGTCAAGTTCGGGCTGTCAGAGATGGAGAAGGGTGATGAAAGAGACAGATGGAGAGTGGAATGGGAGCAATACCAGCAGGGAGAAAGAGAAAAATAACAATAAAAAACTGTGTTTCTACCTCAGATTGCCTTTGTTGGTGGCATACTTGATGTGGTTGCAGATGTAGTTGTACATTCCATGGGCTGTTGTGCAGTCTCTGGCATCAAACACCTTGTAAGCAAATACAGAAAAAATAAAATAAAATTAGAACTTGGTACACATCAAACAAATATCAGAGATTTACCAACAAGGTCCTTTAAGTTTAAAGATCCACTCCGATGAAAATTGTGTTTTTAACATGCTGTTGTGGTATTGTTCTGAGGATGTTTATTAAGAAAATTTGGCTTAAAATTGCATCTCTGAGTATTGCTTACTTCAAATTATTGTGAATCAGGAGCAGATGAAAAATGCTTGTTGAAAAGATTGTATTTGTGACGTAGCTCCCTGCTCAGCTCCATTCTGACCTCCAAGGTCCCGTTTGGTTTTCCTTGTCCGACCTGGCATCTGGCTCAAAACTGCACTGCTGGATCACCCCAATATTGCTCGCCATTTTTGTTGCACAGGTAATGTTAAGTTGAGATGTGAGGGGCTTTAAGCTAGAAGGAGGGACTGTAAACAGAGAAGTCTCTGCAACAGGGAGGGAAGGGGGAGTGCTCTGCACCAACAGTCCACCCACAACTCAGAAGGAAATTTCTAATAAACTGCTGCCGATCTGCAGGAACTATGTCCTAAGTTTTATTTTTATTTTGGCTAAAGACGGCATTCATGTAATTAAAAGACCACTGGGAACACTTTTCAAATAAATCAAAAGAGGAAAATGATAAATGAAAAGATGAAGAAGATAAATTAAAAGATCCAAACATTGAACACAACCTGTAGTTTGGACCATTGAATCCGTCCCACACACCGAGCGGCGTTCCTCCAGGCATGCTTGGCGCCATAAATCAGTTCAGTGTCTTTAAGTTGATAAGTTCCTGAAGCTTCAATCTCTTTTGTCACCTCCTCTCGACGGTCCACATGAGCCTTAGAGCCACATCTGCAAAACAATACCAACCCAAGGACATCACGTCATAATGGATGTACTATAACTTCAAGATGTTTGTACTTGTCAGTGCAAGTAACAGTAAAAGCTAAAGTTCTGAACATGTACGAATCTGCAAACCCACTAAACCAGTTCATCCTGCGGCTAAAATATGGCAACTGACATGAACATGAACATGGGAACCTAATGAATCCAACAGGTGCTGCAGTCTGTAAACATGAGCAGATCTCTGAGTCCTGATGTTATTTTTCACATTGCATAAAAGGTGTCATCTGTATGGAGTAAGATCACTGTCAAAATGAACACACGCTGCACACTGAAAAAAGAGAAAAAAAAATATGAAAACATTTGGTTTCATGTTTGACACGTCTGTTTTGAAAAAGACTTTAACTTGTTTTGCATCATGACTGTTCTTTTCTTTCTTTGTTTCGACTATGAAATTTCCTCTGTCAAGTTACTGTCAAAAATACCTCATGGAGTCATAGGCATTTATATCAGCACTAAATAAGTCATTTACCATTTGATAGACGTCAGGGGTTGAAGACGCCTCTGCAATGGAGTCCATTCAACTACTGATGAACTGTTTACAAATTTAATAAGCAACTATTTTTCATTTTTAAGCATAACTTTATTCCAAGACAAAGACAAATCATATGCACAGCAGACATACTGAACGTAAAACTAAATGTATTCATTTGGTTTTTGCAAAGGAATGCACAGAGTATTGTGTACATGCATTTTGACCATATTCTTACCCCATATATCTGAGCCACATAAATTAATCATGTCAGGCATCAAAACTGTGTTTTTCTGTTTTATTGTGACTTAATAACAACTATTTATTTTAATACCAACTATTTCTTACATGTGTGATATCACATAGACTTGATCTTCATCTTTCTGTTGCCTCTCAGAGGGCACACTAAGAGCTCTTGAACTTCAATTTCCTTATTCTTGATGTTAATCCCAACAAATTCCTTCAATTGTCTCGTTACAGTAAACTCTCTAATAAAATAAAATCCTTGGGATAAGGGGAAACACATTATCAAAAAAAAACAAGAAATCTAAATGATAAACTTGTGATGAAGGTCCTTGGATTACTGTGACCCTGCTGGGTTGAAATTGGACACTAAAAGCCCATTGTTTTGCTTTAAACCCGGCCTCTGGAATGTGCCATGAGCTGCTCTTGCCTTTTGATGGAGGTGTAGTACTGATCTATAAATTCAGTGGCCAGCGGAAGGAGCTCGTCTTTGGTTCTGGCCTCATCTGGCTTGCGAACATGCTGTGTGGGCATCATCACCGAGCCGAAGCACACATCTTCACTGCAGGTTGGCATCTGAGGAGACCAAAATACAAAGCAAATTGGAGAGCTTTGTAAAACACAAAGGCATTTCTCCCTTCATATCTTCTCCTCCACCTTCAGAAAGCTGGACTTTTATTACTTGATAAAATATTTTATCTAAAAAGTTAAAATTAAATGATAATTCTGTAGCTTTTGTGATCCTTGCTTCATAAAAAGATACATTTTTAGATATGATATTATTTTTATATAACATTTGCGACATTCTAATTAATTTCTCAACTTGTTTAGTCAGACTTCTCTGTAGAAGCAAAGCAATGATAAATAATTCACTTACAAAATTTGCTATGTGCTAACATTTGAGTTATAATTAGTACAAGGTATAATTAAGACACCGGTAATCTCATAATAAGTTGTCTGGTCAGGACAGTTAATGAATGTGTTGAGTGTCTGCTGCAGAAAGGAAGATGTTTAATCTTTCGGCTGAATTTACAACTTTTTGAACAGAGATTAGTTGGTTTTTATGTTTTTACTGCACCACAGTTAACAGTTAGTTCTTAAAAAAGCCACTAACATGTTTCACCAACATGACATAAAAGTGCTAAAATGCTAAACTAAAGAAAGTTGTCAGACTTTATTGTTATAAATGCAGCTGAAATGCTTCTTTTATTTTGAAAGAAAAAAGTAAAATTCAGCTGCACAGACAGCTCTGTTTTGATCTGTTTTTCTCACTCAGACAAAGAAAACATGTTCACTAAGTACCGAACTGCTCGTGGGTGATGCCTTTCTAACACTCACTCCTGGCTGGCACTAATAAATAAGTAAGTCAGTAAGTCACAGATTCAGTCATTAAACTGTGACAGGATGACAGGGAGAGAGGAGAGAAAAGGGGGAAAGACAGAACCATGACAGATGCTTGGAGAAAACTGCTCAGGGCAACCTTGTGTGGTCTGCTTAATATGATTAGAGCTGAAGTCAGCTGTCACTTTGGTTTGCCTTCACCGGCTCAGAAAGGAAACAAATGAGTGAGCAGGAGCGAATAACTTCTAGGACAGCAAGGCATGTGGTCGAGAAGGAAATCTGACAATGACCCAACAGCGGCTAAAATTAGACGCTTAACTCGCACAGTCCAAACATTCGCAGAGAAAAAAAACTTAAAAAGAAAAACTTTGCAATAAACTTTAACATAATGCCATGTGACTTAAAAGTTTGAATTTTATGAAGAAGTGTGAACAGGAAAAAGATCAAGAGGTGAGGAAGGATCTCTAATGCTGCGGCACGTCCGCCCCTCATGCTGCTCCGGCATTCATGCAGACCAGCTGTCCTTTGGAAGGAAAGATGGATGACCTGTGATGCACATCATAAATCTGAGGCTGTTATTGCAGGCCTTTCATCGGGATGCAAGCAACAGCTTCAACGATAAGTCACCAAAGTAATTAAGCCGCTGTTTTCTGTTTCCAAATGGCAGCACTGTTTTTGAGGTTGAATGATTAAATAGTTGTGTTCACCTTGTGCGTGATGGACTAGCTTACTAACGAGAGGAGGAAACTTTGTCTGCATGATAACAAAAAATCTGTCCAGCAAATGAATGAACAAGTTTTGTAGGAATGAAGTCATGCATGTGCAGAATGCTCTTTGCACGGTCCCAACTCAGAAACATAAAAATGGAAAATGGAATTTTAAACAATCACTTTTGATAGTTCACATTTTACAACAGAGATTTGCTGGTTAAACTGCTCCCTGATGTCAGCTCTCGTGTCATTTTTTTGCTTTAGCGTCAGACTCCAGGCCTTGAGGACCGGCATCCTGCTGGTTTTTGAGCAACATGGCTCTACTTGCTGCTGATTACCTATGAGAAGCTACAAAGGTAGGCTATTTGGAAGAGATGTAGGACAGCAGCCCTCAGTGTCTGGGGTTTGACACCTGTAATTGAAACCATGCTAACCATTATAACCTCACTTTTCTGGCATTTTATTACTTTTTGCCAACATTTATATCATTTTTAAGCATTTTAAGCTTTGCTAAGAGTATTAAAATTAATGCTATCAATCGATTAAAAAAATTAATCACACTTTTGGATTGTGATTAATCACGATTAATTGCAGTCTTTCTAGTGAAATTTTATGCAACAAAACGCTGCTTTTGAACAAAAAGAAAGGCCAGAGAGAACATGTTTCCTTCATGTTTACTGTCTCAAATGTTTTCATTTGACACATCACAAAACACAACAAGAGAAAAGATAAGCAGAACTCCAAAAAACTCTAAAGACTTTAATGTCTGCAGTAGTACTCCAAGAAAACAAAGATTGATGGAGGATTGTATTGATAGAGGAGCTTGTTGTTGTGATCTTCTGATGAAGAACTGGTTTTTTTCTCCTTTTAGGGAAAGGTGATCCAGTTCTAAGATTGTTTGGATCACTGTAAGCAGTCCCCCAGCAGACCTTCAGCTCAGCCATGATTTGTTGTGGAGGAATTTCCTCTTTGCTTATGTTCAGACCACCAGTCAGCTCCCAAAAACAAACCTCCAGCTCCTCTTTAATCACTTCTATACAGCTCCAACCCAACCAGTGACCAATACTGATCTCCGTTTGTAATGTCGGTCGCTTTCCGTCCTCGTGTTCGACAGAAAAACAGACGAACTTTGCCTTTGACCGTCCCCTGACTGAGTAACCGAGTGTAAACTAATTTCAACTCGTGCAGCAACACAAAGAGACTGCCAGCTGCCTTTCAAAGAACTGGGCTACGAAGCAATTTAGCATTTCCTACAAACTCTGCAGGTGAAAGAGAGAAAACTAACTTCCTCTGTGAGAGAAAGAAGAAACAAGCAGAACAGCCGACCTTCTGATCTGTTCGAGTTTCTCTGATTCTGCTACAGTATCTAGAATCAACACGCACCTTTTTCAAAGATTCAGCTTGCTTTCCTTGGAGAATCAAAAATGCCAAAAACGTTTTGTTTATACTCTGACAGTAAATAAAAGAGACAAAAACATCTGGAAAATACTTCCCATATAAAAAGAGACCTACTCAAATAGAAACAAAGAGTTTCAGGATTTTTCCCAGTTTTTCTTACAATCTAAAAATGTTCTTTCACTCCTTGAAATCTGTTCATCTCACTCCTATTTTTTATTAATATGAGACTAAGTTCTAATGTCTGCATGTTTCTGAGTCTGCAGACAAACTGTTTCACATGAACATGTGTGCTCGTGTCAGCCATTGGAGAAAAAGGAGGAGAAAGAGTGACATTAGTCTGTGACGGCTAGAGTCATATTCAAAATTCAACTTTAATAATATAGCACTTTTTCTGCTAAAAAACACCAAACGTAACTTTAAGAAAAATCAATTAGATTTTTAAATACTTTTGTGTGTTTTTATCCCATTTTTTCTAAACCATTTTAAAAACGACTTTGATGTTAGCAATCTATTCTTACATTGTTCAAACCTAGATGCATGGATCAAAATCTGCTTAACCCTCGGGGCAGGAAACAATTCTACAGTAATAATATTTACAGTCATCACTTAGTCAAATAAATAAAATCTGTCTAACTTTATTTGTGCAACTATCAAGCATCTACAGCGGGTCAACGATGAGCTGGTTTCTTTTAAAGGTGTTTGTTAAGCTGCGTTCAGAATGATTTAATCCACTGCATTCTGGGTAATTAAATGAATGAAGTAATGAGACGAATCCCTAGCTTATGCTAAAGCCCCCTAATGTAAGCGAGAGCAGAGAAAAGGCTCACTGCCATGCTGTGCTATTATTATTTAATCCAGCCGACATGCGTTTTACGTGTTGCTAAGTCGGCAGAGTAAATGTTTATGTAATCTGAGCCTCTGACATGAAGTCCAGTCAAAGGTTCTGAGCTGGAGCTCCTGCACACTACAGATTGGCTTTAGCTCTTTTTGAATATGGAGGAGTTTCCAACTTTTAATGGATGGATATTTAAAAAACAAATTTTAAAAAAGCTGTTTAATTTATTAAATCTTTAAATCCTTTTTCTAAAGATTCATATCCATCTTAAGAAGGTTTTTGTTTTGGCTGATGAAGATGAAGACGAGCATCTGCAGAATCCACAGATTTTTTTTTTCTTTTTACAACATATTGATGATAATTATATGTATTTAATTCCCTTCAGAGTAAAACTGCTCTTCAGACAGTAGAGAGTGAATCCACTTAAGCCACTGTTTCCAAACAATGTTTGGTCCTCAGACTTCCCACGCATATTTTATGAACTTCAACCACTCCAGCACACCTGAGTTCAGTCATGAGCTCTCCATGAAGCTCAGCAGACGCCTGATAATGACAGCCATTTGAATCAGGTGTGCTAAAGAAGACAAACAAGAATAACAGCAAGAGTGGAGGAGGAGGGGCTGAGCACCAGAATGGAGAAAGGCTGACTGAAAGAAACAGAGATAGATCTAACAGTTCAGTGATTCATGGCGCTGAGAGGAATATTCGCTTTGTGTACCCACACAAAAGGTGTGGAGGTGGAGGCATTTCTCCGTTCACTGGGGTTTGGGGAGACATGAGGAAAAACGACTAAGAATCGGATACATTAAAAGCAGAGATGGGACCGCAATGAAATTCTCTAAAAACTCTATAATCATAAGTTTTAAAAAAGCACTGGGAACACTTTGAAAATAGATCCAAAGATGATTGGAGTGAATCAAAACAAATCAATTCAGATCTGAACATGAACAAGCCATTGCGATTTCCTGACTCATTTGAAGGCAAAGATTTAGGTCCGGCGCAGTTCATCCAGTTACCACTAGAGCTTGGTTCACAGAAATACAGAAACAAACTGCTACACATTTTGTTTTAATTTAGTGATTATGCCCAGGCCAAATAGATGTTTTTAAGGGTTACTTTGTTCAATAAACAATTATCTTGTTTTCTTTATTTGATTTTAAGAAAGTAAAGAGTGCTAATATTTTGATTGACATGTACTAACTGTGAAGTCATCCGCTCTCCAACCAACTGAGTGTTCCACTTTTTTTAATTTAAATATGGCACAAAAAATGAGAAGGACCTGGATGCAAATATGATCTCTTCTGACATTATCGTCTACAACTTACCCTAACCCTTATTGTAACCCAAACGGGTTGTAGAAGGGGTTTTTTTAAGGCTTTAGTAGGTAAAAACTGTAACTGTTTGGGTCACCAGTTAAAAGAGAGGGTTTTTTGAGTGATACAGGGGTGCTTTCAGTTCCAGGACTTCCGGTTCTGGGGGCTGATGTCGGCAACCAGGTGCTCTTAAAAACACGGGTCACAACTTCACCCACTTCTTGACATTTGCAGTCATTGTGTCTGACAAAACTTCACCAAAATCTTCCTACAAGGTTCAAATCACATTCAATTATACCTCCTTCTAGAAAATACCTTTTTAAATTAGTTTGTAATATTTGATCAAATGTTTTTCTGACCGTGCTGGAGCAAAAGTCTTCATCTCTTTTGATTCTCCTAACAAGGTGACTTCAATTTTTTATTAAAATCCTCCCGCAACAACATACTAAAAAGCTTCATTCAGCTGTTCCCTGACCTGCCTTCTTCCTGCCTTACCTTGCTAGCGTTTTGATGATGGAGAGCGTCGCTGTAGAGGGTTCCACTCTCCCAGTTCTTGATCTTGATATAGCGGGGGCATTTGGATGGGCTGCCATTCTGCACTGACTTAATGGGCGAGGTTCTGCCCTGAGCTGGAGGCTGAAGGGAGAACACAAACATTTACACGTGAGTCATTTTAGACAATCTGCCGCACCCGGCTAGCAGTTTTTGACCCCCTTGACACTTGTGCACGCTGGATGAGCTGTTTTTGACTGGGAGTCACACACGAAGAGGCTGAAAAGTGCCCCAATGCTGATAGGAAATGGATTTGAATACAGAAACTGGACATTGACAGGAAAGTTCAGGACATAACTGCCCCATAGCTCGTTATCTGGAGGCATGTCAGCAGGACTCGCGTGGAGACGTGCGCACAAAGGTGGGCTCCTTCACAGAGAAAATTGCTCTGTCATTGTGTTTATGGAATCAGAACAATTCTTTCCTTCCTCCAATTCTGTTTTATTTTCCACTTCAGCACAGAAGCAATCTGCCTTTAACAGCAGGTTGATGGTAACCCAGCTGTTGTCCTGTTGAGTTTGTCAATAAGTAGCTTTTAACTGATGAATGACTGCAATTTAACCTCAAATAGCAACTGGAAGTGTTCCTATGAAAAAGGAGAGAATAATTTTTCAGTGATTGGGGGGGGATCAATGGCACACCTCGGGAAGACTGTCATCATCTCTCAAGGCATTGTTAATTACACAGCAGAACAGCCTCTCAACAATAAGAACCACAATCATGGAGCTTGCAGGGGAGGTGCAAACCAACCGTTTTTTGTCATTTCAGCCAGAAAAGAGGAACCAACTGCGTAAGATTTCACGCACAGCGAGGTTAAAGACTTTAGCTGTTGAGAGTTCCGCTTTATATCAATCAGGAAACCAGATTTAAGCCCCCATGATGCATCTCTGAGCTCAATGACTGTCCCTGCAGAAGTTGACAAAGACTTGCAGGCCAGAAAGGAACATCAGCTGGCTTTTTGACATCCCTAAAACACGTTAGGCTTGTTGTGGCACTCTTTTGACAAATGCGTTACTAGCGGTATTTATTTTCTAAAAAAAGTTGGTTTTGTTTCCCATTCTTGAGAATGGCTCCAGAATAACAGCTAGTTAGCCAGTGTTTATGTTAAAAAGTAGCCTGAAAAGTTTTACAAGAAGTTGGAGATTGATTAGGGATAATGAGATGGTTATAATTTGTCACAGAGGACCCAGTTGACCTTTTGTTAAATGTGGACATAATTTAGAGGCAGAACATCTCAATAATGGCTCAGTTTTATGCCAGCATTTATGCAGTAGCTTCTTGACTAAATCACAAGGGAAATTAGTGATGAAATGCACGAATAATCATAATTTAATTCCTGCTGCTCTTGGTTTTCTGACCAAGTTTCTTTGTTGATAAAATATGAGATGCAGGAACCAATGTTAAAAAGAAAACTAAGAATTCACAAAAGTGTCTATCTTCTGGTTATACTGTAACATTAAGTTTGACAATTTTTCTGTAATGCTTATGAAAAGATAAAAAGGGGTGGTTTCTTTTCCTTTCCCTGCAGTTTTTTATAAACTAGGTAAAGTGTGCATTTTTGAGTGGAAAAAAAAGCATAAATGATTAAACAAACAGATGAGAACCTTCAGAGAAAAAGGAATCCGATGTTGGAACAATGAATCACAGACAGGAAGTTCCTCCCCCACATTCCCAAATAAAAGGCAAAACCATTGCTGTTAGATTCACTGTTTATGAAATCCTATTTACTCAATTTAAAATATATTCATTTTTTGCGTGTTTACTCTCTGCAGTAAAACGCCTCTATTTTCTGGGAGTTGGAGGCTCAAGCTAATGCAAACGGATGGCTCGTCTTAACTGCACAGAAACATTCTTACTTTTCCTTTAACTCCTGTGAGGGCTAAATTCGTCTTAAAATGTTTTTGATTTTAACCTTCTGGGGCACCTCAAGGTTTTGCGTTGTAGAGTCCCTATTTCTGAGCATCAATTATACATAATTATTGCTCCAAAAAGCTTCTAGTCAGAAAAGAGTTTGTTATATGTATGACTTGTTTTCAATCTATATTTTCCCCCAGTTTCAAAATTTGTGTCATGATCAATCACCAGCTTCAATGTTCATTCTTTTGCATCTTGTAAGACAGCAGGCTTTTCATAAAAAACACTGCCCCTATGGAGAGTTGTTGAAATTTTCAGCTACCTATTGAAGTGAAATGTAATGCTCATTTTGTGTTTATTAACATCTGAAGTAATATACTGTAAGGACAAAAGAGAAATATTTTTGTAAGAAATTGAAATAATGTTCTTATGAACATAATCAAATGAGGAAATGTGATGAACCAAATCTTTCTGATTAATGCAATTAAGCTAAAGAAAAAGTGCCAGCCACTAAAACATCTGATGGGTCAAAAATTGGTGTCCTGGAGACAGAGGCAAGGGGAGGACTGACAAACATTTAGAGCAAAACTGAAGAAATATAAATTGGAAAAAACATTAAATTAGCTTTAACAAGTTCAAGGATGTGTCACCCCAAACTCTAACTTTGTCCTTTTGTCACACATTTGCAGGTGGGGATGTTGAGTGTTTCAGAAGAAGAAAGATCTGCAGCTGCTGGGAATCTGGAGGATTTGTGTTATCACTCCATCCAGACCGGTCCCATTTATGACAGCTGAGCGATGTTGTATGTGAAAAGAAAATGGGAACCATGTAGAGATTAGAACATTTATTCCCATCAAAGACTCTTAGACCTCGGACCAAAGCCGGATTTAAACACGGCTTGCTGCTGGAGCGGTCTCATTCCTGACTGATAGGATCAAAAAGCAACACAGATATGGGTGTGTAATTAGGGTTAGGTTTTAGCTTTTAGATTCCACCAGAAACCCTAATTTTTCATGTTGTACTTTGACAAACATTCTAAATTTGACAGATATCAGTGTATTACTTGAGGCTAATTTTTAATATCAAGTCATTTCTTCCCTATCATGCCCTTGAACAAGTGATTCATGCATTTTTCTTTTCCAAACTGGACTACTGCCACTCTCTGTACAGTAGTTCTGAGCAGTCTCTGCTCCGCTGTCTCCAGCCGGTCCAAAATTCAGCAACGAGGACCAGACGGTGTGAGAATATCACACCTATACCACAAGCTCCTTACTGGCTGCTTGTGTCTTTTAGAACTATCTTCAAGATTTTACTTTTTAAATGGTTTGAATGGCACCTCTTTATCTATCCAAACTCATGCTTTCTTTTTGTCCTTGTCGATTCCTGATTTTGTCCCAGATGCTCTTAGTGGCTCCCAGGACTCTGTTTGTATCAGGGAGCCTTTTGAGCTCCTAAGCTTTGGAACAGTCTCCACCTCTCTGTGAGGTCTGCCAGATCCCTCGATGATTTAAAATCTCTTATAAAAACCTATCTTTTTACTCTGGCTTCAAGAGGAGCCGGTTAGGTTGATATTTTAGACAAATTGTGCATTTTGTGGTACAAGCACCAAATTTAGCATGAATCCTTAGGATCCTTATGATCAGAAGAGCGCAAAAGTCATGAGAAAAATTCAAAATGGCTTCCATTCACTCAACTGTTACAAATATTCAATGTTTGTTTGCCCCAGTCTCACTGTTCATGCATTTTTTTTCTCATAGCTAATGTGCTTTTTCTCTGAAAGAGGGGATCCTAAGGTACATTTATGCTAAATTTGGTGCTTGTGCCACAAAATGCACCACTAGTTTAATAACCAGCTCCACTGTTTTAACTCCAGTGAGCAGAATCAGTGAACTACCTTTTATTGTTGTGTTGTCATTGTTTCTTTAATTGTATTTTGTTGTTTGATGTTTCATCTTTTTGTGTTGTATTTTACTCACATATACAGCACTTTTGTTGGCGTTTACAAGTGCTTTATAACTAAAGCTCATTGATGTTCACATAAACAGGTGAGGCTGAGTTCGTTTTTTTTACCTTATCGTTGTCAGCTTTGTTGGGCACCGCTGGTCTATTTTCCAGATGTTTGTCATTGTCTAGTACCAGCTGAGGGGCCGAGCCATTGCCAACGCTGGGGTCCCTAGAGAGATAAAGGAAATTCTGTCAGGTGAGACTGTTCCATCACCCCAAACTCCAGCATGACTATGAGACACAAGTGCATATAAGAAGAACAAAATCTTTAAAGTCCCACTCCAATCATCTTTTGATCCATTTTCAAAGCGTTCCCAGTGATATTTTACTTAAGATTATGCCGTTTTAGCCAAAATAATAATAAAAAAAAAACAGTTGTTTTCTAGGACATAGTTTCTGCAGAGCAGCAGGACTTCATTTCAAAAATCACCTCTGAGTTGCAGGTGGGACCGCTGTTGCAGAGCAACCCTGCCCCCACTTCCCGTCATCCATCTGTAAACACTTTCTCCCACTAGCTTACAGCCCCTCACACACCAAACCTAACATTAGCAGTGCAACAAAAATGGCGAGCAATATTGGAGCTATCCAGCCGTACAGTTTTAAACCAGATGGCAGTTTGGACGAGAAAAACAAAAATGTACATGGAGTTAGTTGTCTGCAAGTGGAAGCATCAGAATGGAGCGGAGCAGGAAGCTTGTGGCCCACCAAGCGTATTTTCTATGTCACAAACTTCATCTTCTTCAAACTGCATTTGTCTTGACTTGACTGCTCCTGATTCACTACAATTTGAATTTCAAATATAATCAGAAATGTAATTTAAGCTTAATTTTCTTTATATATGTCCTTCACCATACAAAAAATACAACACAAGTAAAAACATTATTGGAATGGGTCTTTAAATTCTTAAAATGCTGGTAAATCCAGCAACCCTTCACCATCAATAAAGCTTGTGCGCACTCACACGAAGATTTTTCTACCCCAGACCAAGGAAAGCGATCAATGCTGCAGCAGGATGTTTGGTTTTTTTGACTTGGAGGGTCAGTAAGCTCCCACCTCCAAACAGACGGGACGCTCCCCAGATCAAGTTGTGAACTGTTCTCACTCTGATGCTTTTCAAAAAGCTGACCTGTTGTCTGAACTGAAATCAGATTCACAGCTGAACACATGATGGATCAGGATTATACGGTTCAAACTGTTGCCATTCAGCCCATGAAGATGAAAAGCACACGATATGAAAAGTGAGAGATCTCACTCCGAGCTGTGATTATATTATCCCCAGAGACTGAATGAGGTGGGGGAGGTGTGTGTTTGTGCATGTGTGTGTGTGCAGCCACCATGCTGAACCAAATACAGCAAACTCATCTCAAAGTCTGTATCGCTCCAATCGAAACCGCCCACACACACACATTTCGCCCGCTTTCGCACACACTCCCACGAGCACGTGTCCTTGCTAACTGTAAATCCTCACAAGCATTTTATCTCGTTATGGCTGCAATTTGCTGGAGCATATTCCTCCCCACAGTTTGGAGGTGGAGCCTAAACATGGAGAAACAATGGGAGAAGTTGCACGTTTCGCTTGGCATCAGAGGCTGACTGAAGCTGAGCGTCTTCTGCCTCAAACTGCTGAAGCAAAACAGTTTTTTCTTTGAAAAACAAACTGAAATCAATCTCAATTTTTTAATGTAGTCATAACATATGGAAGAGCTAGAAACTGATTTGCTAATTGGTTACACAGTACTTTAAAGAAGTCCCCAATGATAAATCTGAATTTGAAAGGATTTTTTGTTCTTTACACCTTCATCACACATGCATGGGTGTGGCAAAAGCAAGAAAAATATATCTTAAAGACTTAAGCCTTTAGTTTTGTAAATAGTTATTCAAGAATGATCTCGTGTTTGAAAAAATGTAAATTTTGGTGGCTACCTTTTGTGGTTTGTCTGTTTATTTGTCTGTTTTAAGTTTAAAGGACATTGAGCTGTTCAAAAGCTTGAAAGTTTTTTTTTTATATTTAAATAAAGTTTGGTTTGATTTAAACTCCTAAAAGGACAAAAAAAAGTTTTAAAGCAAGAAATAAAGGGATTTTTTAAATTTAGATCACTTGAGCTAAAGATTATCATGAGGAAAAGTTGAAAAAAAAAGTATCATGATTTTCTTGAAAGCGAAATCTTATATTTCAAGCGTTTTGCTTATAGTTTCACATTTAAAATAATTAAAAAGAAAAGGCACAACTGTTTAATCATATGTAAAAATCAAGTGTGACGTTGATCTTTACAGACTGCAGCCTGAATCGGATTTCTATTGGCTGTGGAAATAAAATGGCAGACGCCGGTAATAATGGTGCAGAAGGTTTTAAATAAAGAATATGGACTTCTGCAGAAAAAGCCTCATGAATCCAGTACACATAACTAATGAAAAACATGCAAATAATCAAATGTATGATTCATAGGAAAATATCCTTTGTTGCATCTCTGCAAGGAAGAATAAAGAAACTCACACTTATTAAATAAATTCTCACAGACTGCTACTGCTAAAAGCAAACTGGACCCTCCAAGCTGATGAAAGAACATATGCAGTTTCTGTAATGACTAACTGACACAGCTTCCAGCGTGACTAAAGCACGCCGATATTTGAAAAGAGGAGTCACAATCAGAGAAAAAAAATCATCCTAGAATGAATGGAGACATCGTGACCTCATGCAAATGAAAACATTCTTTGACATCTCCGGTCTTAACAAGCGCCTGCAACTGTGCTGAGCTTCATAATGAGCGTGAAAACCTGTCAGACTGTTATCAGACATTTAACTCAATTGTCAACGCGGCTTCAGTAATTAAGGGAAAGCAGTCGACAAATAGTATTTTAGTTTTTCTATGTGATTACAAACCACTGTATAATGAGTCAGGAATGACAGCTGGTGTGTAATGCCGGTTGCTCAGCAGATGTGTCAGGTTGTTCTGCCGGGCAGTGGAGTGAATAATGAGGCTTTGAGTCACAGGGCCAGGTGCAAGGTCCTGCAGCAGCCAACAAACTCTCTCTGGAGGGTCCTGCTTGTGTTTTGTTTAATTCACTGTGTCAAAATACAGATAAATGTGGAGAGGAATTACCATGCCACTTGGATCTCTGCATCCTTTCTCGAAGCTTTCCTCTGTCCCTCTCCGCTCATTTCCTTTTTGCTGTTTTTGATCAGCCGAAGCACTGGCTCGATCTCTTTAAGCAGATCGTTGTTCTCCTCCATCCCATTGCACAGGACACCTCCACGACCCCCATCCTTGGTCAGCAGGGGGTCCTGGCCTTGCACGACTCCCTTCTGCAGGAGAGTGATAGAAGGAGAGGACAGGTTCTCAATGGCTCGGAGCTGGGACTCTTTGTTGGGCTGCTGCCCGGGGCTGTAAGCACTCAGAGGAGACCACTGATCGTAGGACTTTGAGGGAGGGATGGCAGGTCGCGTGATCCTGACTGTGCGCTGGCGCCCGTCTCCAGACAGGGTGGTCTCCAGGTGGGTGGTGAAGCCCTCTGGCCCGCGCAGGATGAGCACTGCATGGCTCTCTGGTGACACGTTCTTCAGTGTCTCCAGGGCCCGTTCGTAGGAAAGGTCCACCAGAGGCTTGTTGTTGACAGCCAGGACAATGTCGCCCACCTGCACCAGGCCACACTCCTCTGCTGCTCCACCACGAATGAGGTCTGACACTATGACAGGTGGTTTGGCCACTCTCTGCTTCACCAGAAAACCCAAACCTCCAACCTTCCTCTTGAAAAGGCGAACTGAGATGATATTAGGCTGCAGCTGGCAGACCGTGGGCTCTGACTCCTGCATTGTGCCTGTCTGGGATTGCATGTGCTTGGGTGATAGTAGGTCCTCAGGGATGTTTCTAGAACACACAAAAAAGAGAAAAGAGAGGCAATGGGACAGATCATAAGTATATATGTATATTTATCCTCACTCGAAACGGTACAAGTGATCATTAGAGTTTCAGGAGGTTATGCTGAGCTGAACACCATATTCTATGAAGCTGCAGATGCTAGATGTTATCGTCTAAACCCATTTACCTCTATTTTTTATGACAGCTGCTCCCCAGTGACTTAATTTTGTGTCTCACTGGTATGTATCCTTAAAAAGGGATTTCCAAAATTCAATTTTCCCACAAATAAATAGTAAAACTGATTGTAAACAACTGTTGAAGCTGAGTTGGTCATCAGCACTCAGCAAAATGGTTATTTAAGAAAATCTCATTTCAGCTGATACATTGAATTCAAGCTTTATTTAAAAACATATTTAAGACATCAGCTGCTAAATTCCATCACTTGATTCATCAACTATAAAATACTGGTTTCAGCTTCAGGTTATGATTAAGGAATTGTCAGCCCAATCTTTTAAAGTTTCTAGCTGTTTTTTTTTATTATTAAAACAAACCCGAATAAAAGGTTTTGTTTTCATTTTTTAGACAACGTAGGTTTGATGAGTTGAAGTTCACAACAGCCAACAAACGACCAAGTTAGTGCTTTAAAATCATTACATCTGGGCGCGTGGGTGGCGCCGCGTGTCAGACGCTCCCGCTCAGCAGGCGCGCGGCAGGAATAATTCAGCACCAAGGTCAGCGCTCAGGATGCACCACAGCTCGCACGTGCGTGTGTGCGCCACTGTGAGAAATAGTTCCTTTTTTCCCAAGTTTAAGTTGATTTTCATGTTAGGAAGTTTTGAATCTGCGTTAAAAGGGATTGATATAGGCCTAGCGCACGCGCTGACACTTCGTGCACGAGTGAAATTAAACATTTAAAGGGGGCAGTTCTCCAGTTCACAGGGAAGAAGCCGTCATTGAGAAAAAATGCCAACTAAAATGCAGGAAAACTTCTCCTGGCGGCCCAAAAGAACCCGCCAATCCTCCGGGAGAGGCTGAACCGGATGCGTAAAAATGACGGAGCCGCGCGTGAAAAGGAAGATCTGCTTGTTTTCACGCAATAAGAAAAGAGCCTGGGCATGAATATTTTAGATTAAAGAGTGTAGCACCGAAAGCCAGCCTGCTTTAATAAAGGTTACAGACAATATGTGGTTGCATAAATCAAGCCACATGTGCACGCGGTTTAAACCTTATATAATTAATCATAGACATCGATTCCAATTAAGCACACTCCCCACACATTATTTATTAACATAAGTCACCATAAAGTTAAACAAATGAACAGATCACTTCCGTTACTGTGAAAATACGATTTTTATTCATCTACTTGTAACCTTTTGTTTGTTGCGCACATGTTGCACAACGTCACCATGAAAAACAATCATTTATCCACCAGTTTGGCATGAACAATTCCCCCAATATGGTCACTTTTATTGACAAAATTATTTTTTTTCTTCTGCAGCCAAAAAAAAAGAATGTTCCAGCGCTCCAAACGCAAGTGAAAGCTGTGAACTTCATCTATCAACACCAAATCAATGTTTTTGCGTGTATCAATGCAAAGAAAAATGACTGGTGCGTGTACGAGTTTAAAAGAAGAACTGCTATCGAAATAAGCAGCAACCAGTTTCCACAAAATAAAGTCTGTTTTGAAGCAAAAGAAATGCGTTTTTACTGAATCAACAAATAGAGAGAAATGAAAATCTTAACATGACCGCACAAAATGCTCTATCAAAGATGGATTTGGTCTTCACCATCTACAATAACACGCTCTGGACACATTTTTACAGAAATATAAGACCCAACAGCAAATATAAACAAGATAAAAACTGTATTTATATATGTATGTTTGAGTGTTTTCTGAATACACTTTTCAAAAAGCATCTTTTCGAAGATGCTCCATCCATCCTCCAGAGCCTGATCCTCATCCAGCGGAATGCGCAGCTTCACCCTCCACAAACAAGCAAGCAGGAATCCAAAGCAGCACTTACCCCTGAGAACAAAAGTCGCTTTCTCAACAACCTGCAGCCAAGTTGGGGCAAAACTCCTGCGCGCCTGCCTCAAATGCGCTCTCAGCAAGAAAAGCGTCTCCAAGTCGCAGCAGCGCACTTTGCCTCTCTAGAGACGAGGCATGCGTGTGGCTCTGAGCGCGCAAGGGCGCTTTATACCCACTCCGTGATGGGAGACGCCAGGACTGGGAGGGAGGCGTGCCCACCGTTTAAATGAACTGCAGATGGATCCGTTGGCTCTCGACATCCCTCAGCACGCGGCAGCATTCTCTCATCTCCTCACATTCCTCACTGCCAGCAGTTTTCTGAAGGCCATTCGGGGAAGAAGGAAAGACAGAAAGGAGTGGCACCCGCGCGGCAGCATCCACGCCTTCAGCTTAAAAAAATGATCCACAACATTTTCCGAGAGAAACGAAGACAATGCATTCCTCGGTGGACTCGGACATTCAACACGTTCGGAAATAACTGTAGTGTGAAGAGTATAACGCGGAAATCACTTGAACAACCGGCTCTTCTGTTTCTGGAGTTGACTAACATTTAGAGGAAGTAAAAAAAAAAAAATCAGGTGTACACCTGTTAACAAATGCAGACAATTGATCCAAGATTAATGTCTACCATTTGTAATATTTGAAGAAGTACGGACGTTTTCCCAAATCTGAGCACATTTTGGAAGTCAGACAGCAGCATCTTTGGAAATATGTTTAATTTCTCTTAATCAGAGGTTTATGAAGCAATATGCTGGGTTTGACACTGCAGAGGAATACATAAATCATTGTACATTTTCTGTCTGTCGAACCCAAGGGGTCTAATATGGCCACTGGTTTTTAATCCTCTTTTTACATTAATGTATTTAATTTGTTTATAGTCAAATTTACTTCAAAACCCCACAAAAAAACTCGTTCCAGGGTTAATTTAAAACAATATTTAGCAAGTTAAACTAATAAAGGACTGAGGGTGCATTCAGACTGCAAAAGTCCAGACCAGTCTGTTTATTTTGATCCAGATCCAGTTCTTTTTTCAACCTGACACTTCTGCTCCAAGCCAAAGCTTGTAAACAAAACCATGAGACTAAAGGTCTGTTCAGTCATTGGTCAGGAATTATGAGGGAGAGGCAGAGAAACTAAAGAAGAATTGGAATTGGAAATAGTGTATTTCAAGCAATAAAAGCTGAAATAATACAAAAAGACCAACAACAGAAGTTTGTTTGCAAAGATATATCACACATAAAATAATAGGTCCATTGGAAAATACGCAATTGTCTACTTACACTTGTAAATAATTCAACTATTAAATCTAATGATGAATGAATATATTTGCTCTTTTGCATACAGTTCATGACACACTGAAACTATTAAATAATAAGATTTTCAGAAGGAGTTCAGCATTGTTTGAAAGGGAATGTGAGAAAGCGAGCTTCAAAGTCTTCTGAGCTCCTCCGCTAGCTCAAAAAGTGGTGCTAGGTCACCATTCATTCCTGTCACGCACACAGTCAGGTCTTCAAGCGCTTTATTTGTCGCTTGTTTTTTTCATCAGGGCCATGGTCAGCTCTCTTATTTGAATTCTGTGATTAATCGAGTTTTAACACTATTTAAGGTGGTACTAGTTGAGGAGAGCTGCTGTGATGCAGCTGCTGTCATTGCCCAGAACCGGAAACCAATGGAAACCTAATGCTTTGCCACTCTTGTTGGGACATATCATTTATTCAAACTTTATATTTCGCTGACCAATTTTGATTGTGTACATTAACACCAGGTAGGCTACAACATTTTTTTCTGTCACTTTGGTACAGCGAAGGCATGCTGCAAGGCGGTTACTGAGGAGACATCCGCCAGGATGGTATGCTAAGTGTTTACGATATATAGATTGTCTGGAGAACTGTGTGAGAAGCAGTCAGTGTCACAGTCTGAATGAGGCTGCATTCATCCCACCACATTTCAATGAGTTGGTGTGTCTCATAGTTGCGCCACATTTCTCTGCGGTTCATTGGTTGCTTCCTTGCTATTCTGGGTACATCCCATATCCCGACTTCGGTGACCACTTTGGTTCTGTTGTTCCAGTCTGAGCACAGAGCCTATTCAGACAGAGGAAACTCAGAGCGAATCAGAGTTCAGTCCGATTGGAAACGAACTGAAAACACTTTGAAAGAAGCGGCTCCTGGTCCTGGACCTGTGTCCACTTGTGTGTATTCAACTGAAAATATGTTTTAGATTATCGGTGGAAATGGACTCTGCTTCACTTTAAGCGAACCAAATGTGTGCTGTCTGAATACACCCTGAAAGACACTGTTGCCACCCATCCATCCATTTCCACCAAAACCCGTTTAGGCTGCTGGAGCCTATCCCAGCTACAATTAAGCAAAGGCGGGATGCTCCCTGAAGCGGTCGCCAGTCTGTCGCAGAGCCGGACGTCGCTGTATCTGAAATAAACTGCCTATGTGATTACTTGTTTAATCCTTTCCCAGCAGTCATGAGGTAGAGCATCTGCAGATGATAAGCTTGTTGCAGATGAAATTGGAAAGCAATAAAAGACTGCAAGAAGCGCAAAAAGCAGTTTCCCGTGTGGCATAAGCAGAGTGGGAAAGACAGGAAAAAATATCAAGAAAGAAGCTGTTGTAGTTTGGGAGATGAAGGAATGAAGAGTGAAACTTGTTTCAAGCAACATTAGAATTTCTGTCATCTCCCCAGAATCTGAATGGAGGGGCAGTGTAAAGACTCACCTTTCATTTAAAGATCAGCTTCATTTCAGTTCATTCTATGAGGGTATGCAGAAACTACACAGGAATAAAACTAATCAATTACACAATGAATACAAGCTCAGCAGAGATCAGCAGTGAACGTTGTGAGCAACAGTATGGTTTCAAGACAAGCACAGATGCTAGACTTGGTTTGATGATGTTTCTGGAGATGAGCAGACACGGTCAGTGTGTATTGTGTCTTTGTGGAACTAGAGACAGTCTCAGATAAAGAAAGAGGCGCATCTGGTTTGGATGAGCTCCAATCTCTAATAAAGGAAATGCGAGAAAGAGGCACATATAAAATTCCAGTACGTATGCCTTGTAAATGACAAGGTCTGTGATGGATGAGCGTCCAAAAATGAAGGATGGATTACATGAACTGAAACTTTAGAATAATAAAAACACGATTAAAAAGACCAAAAGTAAATGCATCCCAAAAGAAAAACAAAAGATCTTCTGGAAAAACCCGATGGTGTTAGAAATATGATCAGACAATTAGAACAGTGTTCCCCAACCTTTTTGTGACTGCGGATGCGTCAACCCCTGGACATTTCACCGCAGCCCGCGTGCTCTGTCCCAGGTCTTTTATGGGGGATTTTTTTCCCCACAGTTATTACTTTTTTGTGTGTTTGAGGGTATCATCATCAACAGGTTCCTCAACTTGTCTTTGTGGCGTCTTCCCTCCTTTGGAAATAGTTCTAGCATAGATTAGAGCTCCCGATCTTTTTCAGAGAAGGCTAAGGACGTTTTTACTGTCACACTTTTTCAGGTTCTTCTCAGAGTAGAGAGAAGTAATTGGATCCATTTATCATAACATGCCCCCCCCACACTTTTTGTGGGGACTCTTATCTCTGAGTTGACACACAGATGTTTAAGTTACAACAAAAGCGCCACAAAGTGTAGGCTATAAACTCTGCAAAATACGTGACTTTCTGCATTACAATCAGGCTGAAAGGTGGAAAATCCCTGCTGAGTTTGTTCAGAGAGACACAGGAAGGTCCTGTTTGAGCACAGTGCAGGCAGACGCGTGAAAGCGGATGATACCTGCTCCTAAATCAGATCATGTTGAAGCAACCTGGGCTGTGGCTACACAACTCCAATAGGGAGATTTCAATTTAAGCCTGTAATGTAATGGGTTATCTTTTACCGCTCGATCATTCGTCTTCTGCTGAACTTTGGCCAGATGGTCAAACTACCATTATCTTGGATGATGGCGTCGGAATTAATATTTACGCCTGAACATAGAGGGAGAGTAAGCCTCACATTCTGCCATTAGATGAATATAAATATAGTGCATGTTTTCAGGCCACGCAAATGTGATCAGGTCTACAGTGATGTTTGATGGCCACATTTTGTTACCTAGATTATACAAACAGACAGAAAAACGACGTCAGACAAAAAAACTAACCCGCAAACATTTTAACAATAAAAGCCTTGTTGTAGGTTTCTTGATAGAAACAGGTTAAGTCAGGTTTTTTTGTCTAGTTGAAGCCAGTATTACATAACCATTGATAGCATGAAGCCAAATGCATCGCCAACATCAGATTAGATATGGGGAAAAAAGAGTGTTGTTCCCCTTCCAGCATGTCCCGTGAGGGGTCACCACAGTGAACCAGCATTCACTGAGCCGAACATTTGGTTGCTACAGGTTCCAACATATCACAAGTTTTATTTACAGACAATCACACGTCGTGACCTGAATTAATCATGTGTACTGTCTGCACTTTAGGCTTCCAAACATCAATGGAAGCATCAGTACTGCTAAATATAAGACTGTTAACAGGTTTTATTTTATATGTGACTGATTCTGAAGCAATTAGTATCCCAACAACCTTGAGTTATTTGGAATGATATAGATGATAACTAAGATGATTGTTTTTTTCATGGTCGATGGGATAAGCCCCACTATATCAAATAAATGAAACTGAATGAACTTGGGAGTTGTTTGGAAGTTCACCTGAAAGGTCATAGAGAGGAGCGGCTGCATCTTAAGCGGCTGCATGTATGTGTTCCTGCAGTTCTCTTGAGGCTCGTATGGTAGTCATAAGGAACGCAATGAAAATGAAAACATACCATTGCCGTATGTGTGCTAAGTGTATCATGAAGAATTCGTAAGGCTTGTGAAGTTGCACGCCCTTATCACATACGGGTGATGCTGTCGTAGAGTTCTGGGAGGATTAAAAAAAAAGAAACGAAAATCTGAAAGACACGCCTGCGTCTCATACTTCACCCTTACTAACCTTTATGTGTTGTATCCATGTTGACTATAACCTGTCATCCGCAGCATGGCCGTAGTAAAACGTGCACAAACATTTTCTCTTTACAGACCTCTTTACAGCAGTCAATGACCTTCATGCGGGCCGCCTGAGTGCTTCGTAAAGGTTGTAACCACAGATAGCAAATATTGCCCTTTAACTCCAATGGTGAGTTAGTCTTTTCTTCGACTCGTGTTACATTATTTGGAGATAATTTTACTCTAACTTGAGTTTCAGCCACGCAACTTACTTTTGAAATACATTATGACTCACGTTGCTTTTAATATGGAAACAAAAAACAAAAGATCACTTTCACATCAATTAAATGTGAAAGCCAGTACAGCTTCAGGCAAAATTTTACTCAAAAATAAAACCTGGTACTGGCAGTATTAGGTGTCAGTCATTTTAACGTTCTCTTTTTATGTTTGTCTGGATTATTATAATTATTTGTCTTAAGTTTGGAACAGCTCACAGTCCGTTTGAAAAACATTAATTGCGTAGAAAACTGAAGGGTTATAGTAGTTCAAAACACTGGAGCTCAGGCTTCTGTGTTAAAGGTTGGATAACCAGAACTTTTATAGATAAAAAACATTTCTGCTCCCATATGATAAAATAAAAAGCAAACATCTGTTGATCATTTAAATTACAACATCCTTTAAAAAGTCTTGTAAACCTTTTTGTAATATTCCTCAAAAAATAAAAGTACAAGTGTTTTGTGTACATTTTTGCAGAACTTTGATGAGTGCATTCCAAATTATTATGCAAATTGTTTTTAAGTATCAAAAAGATCAAATTCTTTATTTTTCACTTAAACTTGTGGATAAAATTGTGTCTTGGGACATTGGGGATCACTGACATCAACCTCAGACACCTGTGATAATTAGTTAGACAATTAGCTGAGTTCAATTAAAATAAAAACTTCTAAAAAAGGGCATTCCACATTATTAAGCAGACCAACATTTACAAGCAATATGTGAAAGAAAAAAATCTCTGCTGCTGAAAAGCGTGAAATAGTTGAAAGCTTTGAACAAGGTATGGAATTCCTCCTTTTGTCGCACAACTTCTCCCTTCCCATACATTTAGCCCTCCAAACGGAGGGTTCTGGAAGAATGGTGTCTCCGAATTCGGACGTCACTACCACTCGATGACATCACCAAGAGTCGTCTGTCAGCTACGTTAGCGCAGGGCCTCCAGCGCTTGAATATACATGACATTTTTTTTCACTTTCTTACAGCCCCTTTGCAACGTATGAAATCGCTTTTAGAAATCTTTTCTTTAAAATAGAGATGTTTACAAATAAAAGCTAATCAGCGGAACAAACATTGCAGCGAGGGGAGGTATAAAAAAGAAAATTAAACTATTAAAAAAAAAAAAATATATATATATATATATATATATATATATATATATTCATTCATTCATTCATTTTTCTGAACTGCTTTATCCCTTTCGGGGTCACGGGGCTGCTGGAGCCTAACCTGGCTGGTCATGGGCGAAGGCAGGGGACACCCCTGGGGCCACAGTCACACACTCATGCACACTCACATCTACACCTAGGGACACTTTAGAGTAACCAATGTACCTATGAAGCATGTTTTTGGATAGTGGATATATATATATATATATATATGTTAAATCTAAAGGCGCATCTAACAAAAAAAATTGATTAACAGTACATTTCTTTACATACTTCTTTTGATAATTCTATTGTAGGCAAGTATCCTGTTAAGGAAGTGTTCTGCCTCATTGCTATTTTTAGTTTAGTTATTTTAGTTTAGCATTCAACGTTTCTTCCTTAAGGGGTTGCAGCTGACAGCCAAAGTTTTACACAAAACAAGTATCTACTTGCTTGAATGCCTTCTTATTGTCTGCTTACTTTATCTTATTTCAATCTTATCTCACCTTTTAGGAAAACGGATAACTTTGCACAAGATTGACCGACAGATCACCAGTCAGATCAAACAGTGGGAGAATGTGCTGATTGTTAGGTGCTAAAAGGTCTATTGTTGCTTCATTCATGATCATTTCCATTATTTATTTTTAATAATTAGGTTTTTCATGCATAATCAGACACTAAAAACAAGATTTTCTTTATTTTTTTTCCACTTTTCACTTGATCCCTGTTTTTTTGATCAAAAGCTTAAAAAAGTGGGATCCTAATTTTACAAGTGGTTTGGACAGTGGCAGAGTGCTTTCATAAAGAAAACTCCACAGCAGGGTTTGCCCCCAATTCAACATTCAGCTGGATCTCAGAATTCAGCGCTCAGACACGTGCAGAAAAAAGTAACCTCCCAAAGTCGGAACAACTCTGTTATATGACCAGAACATCTTCGTTTTTTTGGATTACTTACCACAGAGTACGTTTAAGCCCAACACACCTAATCTGGTGTCATCAGGTAAAGCGGTTACATAATTAACGTGGATGAGGACAAACATTTGCGTTTTGAGGACTAATAATTACGCAACAGTCAGGTATGTTCAACTGTAATTTACTGAGCTGGAAGGAAGTTATGTCGTCTATTCATGGCTCTCTGGCTTGAAATTCAGATGGATCAGTATGAACACAACTGAATATGGAGTTTTTAGTTGACAGCTACTCATTAGTGTCAAACTTTTAAAACGTGACCATATGCATTTTTGCTGAAGAGAAGTTTTCAGACTGCTACAGACACTGCGTGCTGTCTTTCCTCTGTCTTTCCTGAGACAATAAATGGTAAAAAGTTCATCCATGAAAGGCAATACATATATATGTATATATATATATATATATATATATACATATATATAATAAAAAAAAAAAAAACGCCACTCTCTACCTGAGTGGTGGTTCCTCACTCCCAGCTGGGGTCTTCTACTAGAGGTCTGGGAGCTTGAAGGTCCTGCAGTATCTTAGCTGTTTCTAGCACTGCGCTTTTCTGGACTGAGATGTCTGAGGTCTTTCCAGGGATCTGCTGGAGACACTCCTCCAGTTTGGGGGTTACAGCCCCGAGTGCTCCAATTACCACAAGCACCACTGTTACCTTCACCTTCCAAGCTTCCTCCAGTTCTTCTCTGGTATTTCTCCAGTTTCTCATGTTCCTTCTCCTTGATGTTTCCATCTCTTGGTTCTGCTACATCCACCACAACAGCTTTCCTCTGTTATTTATCCACCACTACAATGTCTGGTTGGTTCCATTACCATCCTGTCCGTCTGGATCTGGAAGTCCCACAGGATCTTTGCTCTCTCATTCTCTACCACTTCCTGAGGTGTTTCCCATTTTTACTTAGGGCCCCAAAGTCCATATTCTGCACACAGGTTCCCTTATACTATTCCAGCTACGTGGTTGTGACGCTTCATGTATGATACGAAGACTGGACTAGATTTGAGATATATATTCTATATTTTCGCTAATGCTATGATTTTTGGTGCAGAAAACGTAACTATAATTCATTTATACATAACAGTGACACAGAGCATAAATAAAAACACATTTGCATTTTTTATTTAAAAAATTCTGATTGATGCTCTTTGTATCATGGATAATAAAAATTATTTTAAAAAATCACAAACATATTGTTACCAAAAAAAGATAAGGAGGATAGATAAGCGTGCTAAAGATAAGCATTTAAAATGAAAACGTGCCCACCGTTTTACTTAAGGGTACTATTCTCTTCATTCTCTTCATATGACAGGTGTGTGTGTGACTGAAAGGAATGCTCTTGGGACGCCAAACACTGATAATTGTCAAAATCGATGCTCAAAATAAAATAAAAAAGATGATCTTTTAGTTGTGTAAATGGGAAATCTGAAGTATAGAAGGGGTATTTCTTCAACCTCATCACATCATTTGGTCTGTTGTTGGTTTAATGCAGCGTGATTCCAAGTACTAGTTACACTATTTTACATTTAAAGATTGTTTCTTTCACTTGAGGGCTTCACAGCTCCTGTTTGGTCAGTGAGAACAGGGACCAGCGGTTCCTTTCATGTTGGAGGTTACAAACCGTCAATCAGTGAAACAATAAAAAATGTAAAATATTGTAAAATGCAGTAACATAAAGCACTCTGCATCAAATTCACAGCAGGAAGGCTAAAGGAAACCAGTGATGTCTGATGAGGTAAATAAAAGATCAACTTAGTAGTTTAGTTTTAGGTTTAGTTATTTTTTTGAACTCAAATGACTCTAGTACAAGGAATTTCTTCAAAAAGACACCGATATGATCCTACAGTCATAAAGCTTTTCTAAAGTTGAACTTGGCATACCATGACGGAGAGAAAAGAAAAATAATGATGAGAACAAAAAGTCAAAATTTTACAAGGACTATATCGCAATATTTTTTATGAAAATAAAAGTCTACATTTACAAAACAGCTAAGCAGATTCTGTGAGATTCTTGTCTGGAAACATTTTAAAAGCTAAATATTTATTTCAAAAAGCACGACTTTTTCTAATAAAATAACTTTCTGAAGGATTTTTACAACCTTATTCTCGTACTTTTTTCATAATTGAACTTTTTTCTCGTAAATATTACACATTTCTCTCATGATGTTAAAAAATGTTTGCTGTAAAATTTTGGCCTGCTTTCCTTACAATTTCACAACTCTCATTTGCTTTTTCTTTTGTGTTTCCTCTAATACTCTTGTCGTAGTGGACAAAATCAGGCTTCCACAAATAGCTATGCATCTTTGTTCATTTAAGTTAAACAATTACTTACAATCGACCTTTTCTGTTTTTATTTGATGGAAGTATAAAAAAAAATTGTAAACATAAAAAAACCCTGTGTGCTCTGTGTGCCGTTGGAATCACAAAGCTAAACATGTTAACTAATCAACTAATCAATCATTTATTTATTTAGAGTTTATTTAGAGTTTGCACCGTTAGGGGTAACGCTTTCACAGGGTTTTCTCGCTAAATTAAAAAACGCTCAAATTCCACAAGTATTACTTAAAGAAAAAGGTTTGGAAGAATGTAAATCACACACAGAAAGACTTTTGTAACTTTGCAGATTGATTTTTAGGATACTAATAATATGACGCCTGCAAGGGAAACAAGAAGATAGTTTTCTTCTCAACGTATATTACTTTGCTTGCTTTCCCCTGTCTACTTGTGTCTTTGATTTTTGCAAAGGTTGTGCCCCTCAGTTACCTCTAAAAGTGTTGGGGGGGGGGGTTACGCGTGCTTACTTGTTTGCTGTGAAGCTGTAGAAATAACAGAAACACCATTCAGGAAGCTAAATTGTGAAAAAGCAAAAACAGTTCATGCAGTTCCATGAAATCCATGTACAGAAGCTGTTCAGGAACACCAGCCTGTAAAAGGAAACACTCACAGATAAAAAGAAAAAAAAAAACGAAATAAAATGCATGTATGTTTCTGACTATGCAGACAGTGCAACTTCCAAGAATCCAACCCAAGTCACGAGGGCCCTCGCACCTTCAAAGCACCGAGCACCTTCAAAAGAGGCCACCCAAAAGTACGGCAGTCTTGTGGTTCAATCAAATAATACCGGAAAAACCTGTCCACCAAACAACAGTCGAGCACAAATATGGGCTTAAGAGATCTACAGGGGGACTCAAGGACATTAGAAATCCAACCAAAGCTGCAAATGCACAAACGCGGTTCAGACTCAATGCAACAAGCCCCACGGCTAACCTCTACCATCAGAGACAAATACCAACAATATGCCTCAAAGATCTTCCTGTCACTACTTTAACAGTGAGCAGAGTTGTGCAAGCAAGGCCAGTCTTACACAATCAATGTTCTTTTATTCCTAATTATTCCAAGAAGTTGTTTCTGCCAAACAATTTGACAGGGAAGCCCGGTAAGTGTACCTAGAATTTCCAGTTTCAAGACCGTCTGGTTTCATGTTCCACTCTTCTGATTTAATTTTTTTTATTTTTTTTTATTCATACACACAACTAACCATGAGGGGCTGTATTCTTTTTAAATGATTACTCAGAAGTGTGTTTCCTGGCTATTCCAGGACAAGGGAACTGACGAGAAAAAAACAAAAACTTTATCTGGGTACTTTCCTTTTCAAAGAATGTGACGCTTTGACAAGTATGTACATGTCACCATTTTCCCGTCTTCGTTATTGTTTTTGTTTTTCTGACTGTCTTGTTACTCTTTGGTACCAACAAGGAGTTGTCTGATTTACAATGTAGATTTATGTCTCTCTTAAACAAATCATAACTTTAAAAACCTTCATCTTAACTTGTGTCTCCAATATCTGCTGGTACTCCCAAAGCCACAAACATCCAGTTTGTATTTTTTTATTTTCAAAAACATTGCCCTTTTACAAAAAAAAAAAAAAAAAAAAAAGAAGTTTCCCATCCAACTGGACCAGAATGTTCATCCCTGCATCCAAACATGCACCCACACAGTCATGGAATAATGCAATAGTAATGAAAGTTCACCAGTTTGCCCCACGGTGATCGAATGGACGGAAACGTGACAGAAGTATTGTTTTTTTCAAGGAATCACGATGTTATGTTAAGACTTCTTAGAAGACACTACATCAGAAAGGCCTTTTCCACAAAAATCACAGAACAAACTGAAGTTTCCTTCTGGCTAAATGCTTGTGTCAGAAGGATGGTAACAGCTCATTCATTAGGTTCCTTTGAGGTCAAAGTCATTGGTGGAGGTCATGCACTGTAGTTTTTTTCTTGTGGAGGGTCTTGGAGAGAAGTGGGGGGGTCCATTGAGTCTCATACGGCCACCTCAATGGGCGTCATGACAGACGTTGACTCATGAGGTTGAACTGTGGTCAAACAGAATGGTGTTCTTTACTTCCGGACTCAGCGTTTAATAAGGAGAGGAAATGTTTGGTGCATTCATGGCTGTTGTAAACAGTACTTCTGTCTGTCTGTGGCCCAGTTTGACCATTAACCAGAGAGGGGGAAAATAAAAAGAAAACTGGAGGATCTTTTTATTATTGTGTTGATGAAAATAAGGAAAACCATCATAAGCCCATGGATCTGGAGCGATTGAGCGCTACAACGGCACCTGTGGCGGCTCTCCGTCTGTCGGGCAGCCAGCCCTTTTGTTCAAAAGTTTGTAAAGAAACCGAATTAAATAGAAAACAATTTGAGGAGAAAATTTCCAAAAAAAATGCTGGAAGTAAACACATTTTTTATTTAAATTTGGATGTAATTGTTCCTGCTGTCTCCTGCATCTTAGAGGTGAGTTACAATGTTTTACTTTTTAGTCTCATAAACTACTTTTTTTTCCCAGAAAAAAATGCTTTCATCTTTTTTTTTTCCATATTGGTTTTTGTAAATATTGCAATGTAAGGAAATTGAGCTTGAGGGAGGATCTGTAAGCACCCGCTAGCGGGCGGTTAAAGCAGGCAAAAAATTTTAAAAACAGAACCTCTGGATCATTGAGTTTCTGTCATCAAACTGTCACAGGATGATCTGAAGCATGGGACCTGCTGACATGGTTGTTTTGATAAAAAACTAGATGAAATTAATCTGCCGTCACAACATCAATTTAACACACTGACAGACCAAAGAAATACCTGCAAGTCAACAAAATAATTCAATAATTTAGGATGACCTTTACATGAAAGACACATTAACCTTAAAGGGGTCATACCATGAGATTTTAAGTGTCAATATACTGTTCATTCCTGACTTTAAACAACCTCAAACAGGTATTTTGATCAATTTACACATTTTTGAGAAATCTGTTTGCGTAAACCTGTGCTCTCTGCAGCAGCCTCTCCCCTACACATGAAAACAAGCCCGTTCTCATGAGCACACGCGCAGGCACGCTGAGGCCTGCGCGTGTGCTCGTGGATGATGTTGTGAAATGGGCGGAACTGAAAAGGAGTCCACAAACATAACTCATACCGTATTTAATAAATAATGTGGTAATATATGATCAAATATATGGATTTAGTTTTTGCTGAAAGGCTTGAGAAAATCATGGTATAGCTCCTTTAAAATTTCTTTTGAGTTTCTCAACTCCAATCATTTTTATAATGAACTTGCCATGGTATTTTATGATGCAACCTTTAGTTTACCTCTGATTTTATGCAAATATTGCACACTCTTAAATGAAGATCATTCAGGCATACATCAGTTTTTAGACATTTCTTTCCCCATCAAACAGGCGCTTATTTCCTTCAGTCTTTCTGAAATCCCCATACACGCACACACACAAAACCCCATCTCAGTTTGGGACCCTTTAGCTGTCCCAAACTGCCTGAATCTTAATATCCTTGCAGGTGATCTCTCCCCCTACAAATTTTGAGTTCAGTTTTAACCCACCTCTCCCACTGGACAACGAAACAAGATGGGTACAGAGGGAAGGTGAGCACCACATTTTTAAAGGAGAAACAGAAAGAAGGAGGAGCTACAAGCCCAATACTGAACACAAAGAGGAAATCAACTTTGGGACAATCAATAGTTTTTGTTACACAAATTGAAGGGGCCCCCTTAAACTTTTCACCCAGGTCCCACAGAAAATCTGAACGCACCTCTGCTCATTGGTTGCTCCTCTATCAGGCACTGCCATCCCTGTCAGCTTTTACATACAGTGACACACAAACTGCTGAATTAAAAAAAAGAAATCCAAACACAAGTCTACACTTTAAAGAAACAGCTCTGCCTTTGCCACACACACACACATTCCACAGTCGGCCTGGTCATTATGTCGATCACTTCCTGCTTGAGTGCTACCATCTGCCCTCTCATAAAGCCACACACCATGTGGATCAGTGTGCAAAGCCCTGCTTAGCCCCGTCCTTCTGCGCATCACCCAGAGTTAAGACTCCCCTCTTAAAATGACATTTGTTTCCTTTTATGCTTCCTTTCCTCTTCCTGTTTGTCTCTGGAGCATCCTTTTTTCCATCGTTTACATGAAAATTACTTAAGAACTGATTTAAAGGTTTAGTATTTAGGGATTTTTATCATTGTTTTGTTTCAGATTTTTAAGTATGTGTTTATTTTGTTTTCTAAAAAACTCCTGAGACAATATGAAAAACAGGGATTTTTTCAGCAAGTAATCTACTGCTTCCTTTAAGCCAAACAATTCATAATACATACCTGGGTGTGTCGACAGGCTGCAATCTCAGGTGTTCTGCCTTAGCTGATGAGCCTTCGAGAGGGCTGAGACAGCATCATGAAAGAAATTGCCTAATACTGGTCATGTTTTTGGAAATAGAAAGCATTTTAGTTGTGTTTAACAAGTTTGAGCTGTTTGGTAATCTAGTGAGCACCTGTCACAAAATTTAAATGCATCCAGTCAGAACCAGGAGAATCAGACTGCAGGCTGACAGGGTCACACTTGTGTGTTTTCTAAATATTTTCTCACTAACCTACAGCTATTTACCTGCATCCATGTGCTCCCTCGAGAAGAAGCCGCTGGGCAGAAATCAGAATGTGGATGCCTTTATTGTCACTATCCACATGTACAGAGAGAATAAAGCAGCCACCACATCAGTGCAAAAACAATATCTACACATTAGTTTTTATGTGTACACAGTAATGAAGCCAAATGTATTTTCCAGGTTAAAAAATAAAGAAACAAAAAATATAAGATTGTCAATCAAAAATATGAAAGATATTAAAGTTGAAAAAATAAACAAACATAGATATTTTAATATTCACATACATATATAGATTTGAATATCAACAACTTGAACACACCAGCTCATAGTGTAAATGATGGAAAAAGGCTGAACTTTGACTAAGACTGGAGCTTTAAAATGTTGTTCTAAATGAAGTCAAACGAATATGCGACCAGGTTTTATGTTTTAAAATCTTTGTGCATGTGTAGTGTTTAGACAACAAATTAATATATAGACTTAAATCAACACTCAAAAACACACCCACTGGATACAACCAGGAAGCTCAGTGGTGGCCGTGGAAATGCTTGGGTTCCCTCAAACGAACAGCTTCTGCCAAAACAGAAAGCTTAGTCACCTTCTTAACATGTCCATGCACATGCAAGGTGTGTCTTTTAAAAGAAAAACAAAAGGCTTTGTTGTTAGACATTTTTTTCAAGTTTTCTTTCGACTTGACAACCTTTAGAAATGTTGAAATTTAAATCTGAATCTCATATATGAGTAACATTCTAAATATTTCCTTATGATGAACAAAATGTCTTTCAGCAGCCTTTTCCCTCATGCTGACCACTCTGTGTTTGTGTGTTTCTACAAATGTTAAACAAAATAAAGACACTAGAAGGACAGATGGGGTCTTTAATGTAAATCTGCCTTTTAACTAATCGCATGATTTAGACTCAAGCTGTTTTTCTCAAAAACATGCGAGGAGTGGCTGGAAATAGCTCCCAGAGTGCACTAACAGTTCATGGGTTGGGAGTCAGGCTGGAGTAACAGAGCATTACTGCTGCATTGAAGCATGGGAAGAAGAATGAAAGTCCTAAAAATGACAATGACATGAACGAAATGAACTGAAAGTTTTATTTAATTCCAGACTTGTGCTCTCTTTTTTATAAATTGCTTTTATGAGGGTTTTTTGACTAATTTTAATCAAAGTGCACATAGTCTATATTTGCTCCATATTTCTATTTTTTTAAGTTTTTTTAAAAAGCCTCACGTTACGTTTGACTCATAAATTATGAAGACGTTTTTCCTTTTGTATATCAATCAAATGTATTGTCTTGTGTTAACGGTTTTGATCAGAATTTAAAAGTCAGTGATGTTAAACATTTCCTCGATAAACTTTAGATAAAAATAAAACACTAATTCTAGTAATCTCTCTTCTCTTGAAAACCCGTCAAAACAATGACATGAGAAAAAACAAGCCTTAAGTCTAAAACAATTTTGTTTTTCGTTTAAATAAAGCAGCATTGTGAGACTCAGCATTACAAGCAAAAATCAATGCAGCTCCGATTTGATAAAATACATTAGTACAACTTGGTACAACTTTGAAAAATGATTTAAAACAGGTTCTGAAAGTCTGCTTTTGACTGTGCATTGAATTAAAGTCACCAGAATAGTTTTTATTTTTTTGGAACCAAAAGGATGAACATGATCATGTTCAAACACAACCACAGCTGCTGTTTTTCTACAATAAAATACAGAATCTTACTGAATTCATGAGCTTGAATTTCAGTCGAGATTTCCTTGTAAATTTTCTTTTTTAAAGTAAAATGTGTGTGTGTGTGTGTCTTATATCAAGGTGAATGGCCTTTAAACTATGTTTCTATTATAAAAAATCTCTGCCATTAACTTAGACACATTATTCTGTTAAAGAACACGCTATTTATTTTTTTTTAATTACATTGTTTTTCAAGATTAATTTGACATATTTAACATATTAGTTTGGCTACAAATTGCTTTATGCTGCACACGGTCACGTGGTCACATCAGTTTCAACTGTTGCATTTGGAACACCGTTCCACACAGAAGAATGATTCTGAGAACAAAAAACCACAGAACCCTTTGTCTTCACATTTAAAATCAAATTCTACTTTATTTGTAGGGCACTTTGACTGCTATAGAACACATTCAAGTGCTTTACATAAAAATAAGAAAAATAATAAGAAAAATAATAGTCATAGTAATAGGCAAAATAATACAAAAAATACGCTGGGAAAAACTGTTTCTAAAGTCAAATTTCAACACAAGGAAATGTGAAAATGACATAAAACTAAGCTAAAAAGATCATCTTTTTTCTAAAATCCCTTGAATAAAATATCTCATTTTTTAATCAGAACTTTTAAATCATTTTTTTAAAGCTGGACTTGTTTAAAAGCTTTCCATCACAGCTGTGTTTGCATAATAATCCCATAACAGCCCATGTCAACGAGATAAATTCCAGACTCATCCCAACTTTGTCTGACTCTGCCTATCCCTGGTCCTCCACAGCCACCACCCTGCCTGTTTTCCAGTTCTCCCTGACCAGCTTGCTGCTGCTTGACTGACTCAGCATAGACAGGGTTGTGGCTCTTGAGGACTGTGGTTGGCCAGCCTTGATAAAATTCCCCTGAAAAGGACCGTTACTAAGTCCTATCAGAATTTTGGTGACTACACTCCAACGACACAGGCCGGATCTACTTTGCATACTGCTGTGCAGCTGCGTGTGGGCGGACACGTGATCTCATTATTTATTAGAAAGTGATTATTTTGCCTACAGCTGGGACACATGCTAGCTGGGAGTAATGATGAAGAACAAGGCATAAACATTTGTCTCATATTAAGAGCAGCATTTATAGGTGGACGCATCACCTTAAAAAATCTTGAAAGAGATGAGTTGTTTATTGTCTTATCATTCACTGACAAGCTAAAAATGCCACAGGCAAAGAAATGAGAATAAAAGTAAGCAGCTGCTGGTTAATGCACAGCTTGGCACGCAATCTATCAGACGGTGATTTTCATCAGTTTATGGATGAGTTCTTGCGAGGCATCATCCATGTGACTGTGGTGGGCAAGAGGAGGAGCTTTCAGAGCCTCAGGGAAGTTGTGTCAGTTGACTTGGTCAAAAATGACCAAAAAAAACATAAAATTCATTACTGGTCGGCTGATTGTCCATTTTTGGGAACATTTATTCAACATAGAAATGAGAGTTCTGGAAGGTTTGTAAAGACTGAAGAGATCTGATTTTATGCAAGTTCCAATCCATCAAAATATTTTAAAACAATAAGGAGAATCCAACCCTCTGATGCATGAATGCATGGTCCCATTTTTTACATGTGTTTTTTTTTCTTTCTCTGGACATGAAGAAAAGTGTTCAACTTTTTTTTTCAAAAAATATTATTTTGATGTTGGAAGAAAACTGATATTTTATTTTCTTTATCCCTTTACTCTTCCATGTTCATCACACCTAGGATGTATGAAAGTTCACCAAGCATCCAGGACGCAGCGGCGCACTGCACAACATGCAGATGCATTTGGTCTTCTCTGTGCATGCAGCATCATTGCATTTATTGGCATTTTTCACCTCCATGAGTTTGGGCCAGTGATGTTCTGTGCCAAACCTGACCTCATGGTCTTCTTTATAGACTGCTTTACCTTTCAACGGCTGCAGGGTTTTGCTTTACTTTAGAGTGCCAGTGTTCATCCGTGCTATGGCTGCAGAAGCTTTGAATAGGATAATATGGTAGGATGCCTCATGCCTATCTTCAATAGCTCCCTGATCATGCTGACCCTCCTCTTCATCCTATCCCTCATCATCTTCACTTTCTGCGTCTTTACCACCTGTATCTCCATTATCCTCAGCTCCTATGTCTGTTATTCTCAGTCAGCCACTCATCATCACTATTCTCACTACACTTATCATCGCAGGAGTTGGATGAAATTTTCTGGACTATTCTGTAGGCTGCCTTATTCTCTACTGGGTTTCAAGTCTACAAACTAAGATAAAATAGTTATGATAATAACTCAAACTACAGCCAATCTGCTCAGTAATGTCTATCTTAATTAAATAGTGGAAAATATAGCAATTATTTGCTGATTTAAAATCAAAAACAGTCACAAGAAACAATGTGTTAATCACATAATATGTGTTAAATAATTTACTTTGGGATCCTTGATGTCCACTTCATTGGACACAGTTAATTATCATTTTCCACATTTTGTAAATAACAATGTCCTATTCCAAACAAATACTATCCTTCCCTAGATGTTACTGCATGTCATCTTTTTTTTTTTTTACTTGTCATGCCCTTTCAGTATTGAAGGATTGAATGGAAGAAGTGGTCATCAACGGTAGCTGTTGATTAGCCATCTTGGATTCAAAGTAACTCAGTGGACTCTGGCAGCAGAGAGTATTCTAGTGATGGTATGCAGTTCCACCACAGAAACAATGCAATAAAAAGAGAGTCAATTTTTAGTAGCTGTCCACTGAAGTGACCGTTACGCACCAGAGGGTTAAAACACGCGAAATAAAAATAAGCTATTTTTCTAATCTTCTCAGCTGAAACTGTATTTCTTGCTCATCTTGATAGTTTTGCAAAACTCCTTCAAAACAACCCAACAGGCATACTTAGGAATTTCACTAATTGAATGTTGAGAAAACAGCTGCTTCCTGCACTGGCCCCTGTCTGCCTTCTGTCTTAGCTGAGTTTGAAATTTCCAAAATGTGAATAATGTCTCTGCAGAAAAAAAAAAAAATCTATATGGAAAATTCTAACAAGATTTTCTCAGAGGGAGAAAAAAATGCTTTTAAGTCACACTTTCAATCAAAAAAATCTCTGATATTGACCTTTAACCTCTGAGGTCTATTACTATCCACTGAATCAAAAAACTCCCAAAACACAAGAGTTGTTTTCACTGGAACTTTTTCTCTAAGTTTGCACTCTTGAGATTCACTTTCTAAGCACTTCGAGGTAGTTTTAGTGAAACTTGCCATACATTTCTAGTTAGAGAGTGAGAGGAAATTTTTTACATCTGACCCACAATCTTCCTCTCAGCATGAATGAAAATCGGAAGTTGTGAGCCTCACTGCTCCTTTCGAAGCGCCTCCGAGGTCAAATTGAAGTGTGCTGCACAGCAAAAAAGAAAAAAAAATGCGATAAGAGCGAGAGGGACTGAACGTGTGCAAGATTATGCCAGCACTTCCCTAAAGCTTTGATGTCAGGAAGTGTTTTCCTTTTGATGTGATCCGCAGCATGAATCCCAGTTGATTCTCTTTTACTTCTGGGCAAAACTGAAAATCTGCAAGGACCTGTGGGCCACCGTGAGGCAGGAACTCCCTCAGGACGTTTCATACTCTCATTTGAAAAGAAAACACCCACTCTTTGTTGGCTCTGAGATTATCTCGTAACCAGCAAATTGAGCAAGTAAAAGGGTCAGAGCTGCAGAGACAGAGGATTTCAAAGAGCCATGGGCAATGCTGCACATGGAAATAGGCTGTTTGCACTCGGTGGAGGTCATCAGCAAAACCATTATCTGCAGAGAAAAGCTCCTCTTGCTTTTCTTGTTTGACAGATTTTATAACGGACTGTTGAGAACGATAACAGTAGTTTGGGGTCAGCTCCAAAACGGCTGTGGGTGGCATGAAAAAGATTACATGTATTTAAATACAGAGACTCTTTATTATTATTTCACCATAACTGTGCTTTTTAAATCATTGTATTTACTTTAAAAAGTCTGTTTTACTATGCCAACCTCATGTACATTTGTATAAGTTTTTACAGAAACCTGCCATAACATTTTTCCTCAACATGATGGATGTTTTTCTGTTTTTCTTTTTCTCTAAATGAGGAAACATTTATTAAATGCACAGTCTAAAATAAGCTCTCTAAGATTTAACAACTGAACATAGTGACATGTGCAAACACAAAGAAACAGACACCGTTTTTGTTAATGCTACAGTGGCCCTGAAGGGCAAATCACATCAACAACTCACTCAATGTGTGATCACAACAGTTGAAAAAGCAAAAGAAATAAAAACAAAATTCCAGAAAAAAAAAAAAACATCAAATAACTTCCTGTTGAAAAGGTGAACGAACGTCATCATCTAATCAGTGATCTGTTATACTGTTTCACTTTTAAACATTTACATTTAATTTCCAGAAATGACGTTCTGTCAGAATGATTCCTTTTAGTTTTTGTTTCATTTTTTTTTTTAATTACGTTTGATTTTTCGGAATTTTGTTTTGAGTCTAAAATGTAAACTTGTTTTTTTGATTATTTATTTTGGAGGTTTAAGTTCTGACGGATAACACCAAGGACCCAAATGACAGAGTTCAATTTCTGCAAGACAATTCAGTCTCCAAAACTTAAAGCATGGCACACTAAAAAGCAACAAAATATTCTGGCATGGTGAGGATTACTTAAATACAAACAACACAAATGACTGAATGAAAACAGCTGTTACCATAGCAATATGAAACATCAATCCACTTCAAAATTCAAAAATCTTTGCAAGGATGTGTCATGGTTGAAGCTTTGACTGCTGTCCTAGCCAGTGATTTCCAGCATCTTTCCTGCTTTTCAATCCTCCTCTGGAGACTGCCACAAATGAACACAATATGGAAATTATGATTCACTTGAGGCCGCTTGACCGATTAACAGTTCTGGGCTTTATTACAATTGGTGTCTAAATCAGCAAGGGGGAGCAGGTAATGTGCTTTAGGGGAGTGATAGACACTATAGATAGGAAAATTCACAGTCTATAAGTGAGACGCAAAGCCCACAGGTGCAATTGATCTCTGCAAACTTTTTTTTTAAACTTGTCTCAGTGAGCATCAGTTCCTTTTGTACGCAGATATGATGTGATGGCTCATGCATATATGAACCTGGAAGAGGCCCACAGGAGAAACAAGGATGTGATGAGAAAATGCTTTAGTCATTACTCAATCACAGCTTAAAACCATCATTATGCGCTGAATCCAATTGAATTCCATTTCTTGATTGCTGTTGAAGGGCCACTTTCTCTTTCATGCATCAATTTACTGGGATGGAGGTCCACTGCAAAACTCATACTTTTTTGTCCAAATGGTTTGATGAAAAACCATCTCCTTTCAGATTTCCCAGCACATGCTTCATTCCTCAAGGCATTTGTGAACTTGTTTTTGAGCTATTAGATGTGCTAAGTGAAAAAAATAAAATTAAATGAAGGTAACACCTAGGAGATGCAAAATGAACATATATGACTGAAAAAGAACAAAAAATATGCCTTAATGAATCAAAAACTCCAACAAAAACCCCTGGAGTAAAAGTAATCTTCAATTTATTCTCAAAAAACGTGTATTACGTGTGTTTATATAAACAGAGAAGAAATGTCAGCTCTATCGTTGCCTTCTAAAAAGGGTTCCAGTAGAAGATTTTTTAGGATTTAAATGCTGCCATGCACGTCCTCGCCCAATGAGGTGCTCTAGACGATTTAAGAAAAAAATCAGCAAAAATGGCAAAAGAAAAGAAAGACAGAAGACCTCCCACTGCGACAAAAAACATCAAAGAAAACATGGATAGAAATGAAAAAAAAACACACAAACATAACAGCCGTAACAAATTTCTAACAAAATACATGTGAAAGATGCAGCTGGTGTGATAAAGACTTTTAAGAAAATATAGTATACTGTCACTTGTGATATACTGAAAAACAAGTCAGTGTTCTGCCCCTAGAAAAAAGCGTGCATGAATGCTGTTGCTCTACAGTAACTCTAGTGCGATCTACTGAGCGGTCTACAACCTTGATAGCTTTTGATGGCTACTTCTGTGCCCTGCACAGACAGTCCACATCCACCTGTAAGGGCAGTTGAGACTAAGGCTTAAGCTGAAGCAGAACGTTTTCTCTATGATCAGCCTTTGACAATAAAGAAAAGCGCTGAGGACTGACCTTCAGAAGACTTGTCCCAGAAAACTTGAGTTATTTTGTCTGTCTCGTCACGCTTGCTATGAGTCAGACCTTCCATCATATTTCCTCATCTTCTGTTTATTAACTGTGTCTGTAAACATTCATAATGCATCACCACCAAGGCCATGTGGCACAACCATATGTTTCAAGTGTTCCTGCAAATGTCACAACTATTGTTAGAGAAAAACAACTTTTTCCGTTTGGATATATTTTATACAGTTTACTTTGGGTTTTTTACAACAATGCCATCCCATTGAGGCCTGATAAACACAAGGTCAGTCCAAGGTGAGCCCAAACAACTGCAATTACCTGTAATGAACTGCAATTAAGTGTGCAGCAGGAGAGAAAATCAACACTAATCAGTGTCAGGAACAAGAGCTGCCAGTTTCCAGTCTTTGGGTTTTGGCAGCCAAAATGCTGATACAAAACTAACAAACAAACAAAAAAGAAAATTAAAGGGAAAAGCTAATTATTTCAACACACAAATGTGTGTTTTGCAAAAGCTGAATACCCAGCACAATAGTTGCCTTATCTCTCCACACAGGTAACAATCAGGAGACATGAAGTATCTCTTTGTAGTGTTTCTGTGCAGAAACACAAAGGTTTGTGCTTTTACTCAGCAGCAGTTATTCAATGCTTTCAATTTATGGGTCTTTTATTTTGTTTGGAAATATTTTCGGCACAATATCTACTTCACTTTATTTGTTTGCTGTAATGGAGACGACAGGAAATAAACAGAAACATCTGATCTACAACGAGTTACAGCACACACACACACACAGAACTGACAATATTGTTTGAATTCAAATGAAAACATTGTTTTTAGTGTCTATGTAGTTTAGAATGGACCCAAACACCTCTCATTGTGATTCTAAAAAAGTAGAATTGCTTATTGTTAATTCCAATTTAACTATAAGATGTTCCAAACTGAACAAGCTATGAACAATTGGAGTCAGAAAATGATCTTAATGAGTCTGTTTCTTCATCAAAAAAGTCATGATTGGCATTAATACCTTGTGAAGATGAAGCTGATGTTCCTCCTGTTTCTTCCTCTCCTTTCAAAGATGGAGGATGTGCTGTTTTTCCACCCATAGTGTCCAATCCTTCACTTTTCTTCTTGTTAATTTGTTTTTCTTGTTACCACTGATTTTAGTCTGATCTTACCAGTCTGTGCGTAATCATCTTCATTAGTCTACAGGGTTTAGTTTTCTTTCAGATCTTTGGTGCTTTTTGATTCACATAAGCAAATATCCAGATTTCCAGAGAAAAGCTAGATCTTTAAATGTCCACCAAAAGCTTAAGATGAAATCATGTCTAGTTTACTTCATTTCTTTACTTTCTCTTTGTTAAAAAAACGTTTTTTTTAACAATATATTTACAGCATAAAAAAGTAAACTTCAAGTGTACCGCCTCACTTTTATTAAAGACTAAGTATACTTGTAGTACATTTAAATAGACTACTATTTGGTAAAGACTAACAATCATCAAAGTAAAAATGTATGTCCATAAAATCAGCTGAAAGAAGTTCAGACGTCATTTTCTTGATTCACATGAAAATGACAATAACTGATGTCTTTAAATTTAATCTCAAGGTGAGAAATTCCACACTCAGCCCCTTAAAGATGTCTCTGGGTTTTCTCACTGAAATAAATACTATTGAGGATGGTGTTAATGGAGTCAATCCTGTTAAAAGAGGCAACGAAGATGTTTTTGCGGCTCCCTGATCACAAACTCCAGACACAACACAGGAGTTCGTCTCTTCAGTTTTTATTGAACCTTGTTTTTCTTGTCCTGACAGTAGAACAATCCCAAGTGTTGCACAAAAAACACAAACTTTTATAACAATGCTTGCAAATTTGAATTCATTGACATTCAGTTGAACAACAGAAATTAAATCATTTCTGGAAGGGTAGAAAACTTTATAAACTTTTGCTGTACAAATTATACAAATGAAGATCCGTCACAAGCTGGAATGATGCGCGTGAAAGAGGGCAGCGTTGTGTTCAGCTGATTTAAAACGAGGATTCTGATGATGATGACGAAGAGATTAGTCACAATCCTAGTCAATGAAAAAAAGCATCTTTTTGCTGCAAAGACAACAAAAGAGGCAAAGAAATGAATTTGGACAGAAAGCTGGAGCACGTTTGAATCTGTGATTTAGCAAAAAGAGGTTAGAGCGCAAATTCAGGCTGTTTTTATGCTTGATCAAAGCCAACAGCCTGTGTTTGACATCACCCTGTACATTCTCAAGTTTGACTCCTTTTTATGACAAAAACAACCAGGGAGGAAAGAAAACAGAGATTTCATTGCACAATGAGATCACATTACAGGTTTTCTCTGCAGAAAAATAGAGATCTTCTCGTCCACAAGTGACATCTTGTTTCACTTAAAAATATCTTTTCCAGGGAATGAGTAAAGAAGGGGATCAGAGAGCATGTGGTTTTGCAGAGTGGAGCAGCCCTTGTTCTGTGAATGTTTTTCTTCTCATCATTTTTGATGCCCTGCCTGCGTGTTTGATCTCCGCAGGGCCGCATTAACCAGGAGCATGTAGGATGTTAGAAAGGAATTGGGGAGAAATTGATCTAATGGTGTTTGCAGTCGGCCCACACAGCCAGGAAGGACGCAAGTGAGAAACCTTCAACCAGTTCTTCTCAACAAAACTTTATTGTTGTTTTTCCTGTCTGTGCTTGAGGCTGAACGCCACGCAGCAACAGAAAAGCCGATTAAAGATCTGATTAGTTTTTAAAAGTGGTCCCAGTGGTTCTTTTAATTATGATTATGCTGCTTTTAGCCAAAATATAAAAGAAATTACTGTTTTCACAGAAATCCTTTCTGCAGAGTCGCAGGAGTTCATTAGAAATTCCCCTCTGAGTTGTGGGCGGAGCAACCCCGCCCACTTCCCCTCTTCCTGTTGTTTGGATCAAAAAAGTGTATTTCCAATGTCAAAAATACAATCTTGTTCAAACGGCATGGTTTGTCTGCTCCTGAATCAAAATTTGATTAAAAAATACTCAGAAACTTTAAGCTTCATTTTCTTTACATGTGTCCCATATCAGAAAAATGCCACAGGAATACGTTAAAAACACAATTTTTGTTGGAGTGGGTCTTTTAGCTGGTATCACACTAGACTGCTTTTTTCTGGGGAAAAATTGCTTTTAAAAAACCTGTGGGTACGTTTTCAACATGTTTAAAAAAACATGAAACAAACCTTGAGAAACATTTTTCATTATTGCTGTATGAGCAGACTATTCAGCAATGTAAAGTGTTGCTTTTTGGGTTCTTTTCATGCAGTTTTTTGTGGTCAACTGGGAGCTAAGGGACACCTTCAAACAGCTTATATTTAAAAAAATTTTAGGGTTTCAATTATCCTTTCAAAGTGCAGGTAGGAACACCTTTTAAAAACCCAGTCCAATGAGGATCATATTTTTACTGTTTTCAACATGTTCTTGTAGCATTTATAAAGAAAGATGATGTTAAAAACACCATTGTTGTTTAGCTCAAATACTTTTTGTTTACTTACAAGAGCAGCCGTTAAAAACACATGCAGCAAAACCAAAGTCTTTTAGCTGAACTGTGCTCTGCGTAGATTCTGGGTTAGTTCACTTGAGGCATCAGAAAATTCCACTTTTACTGGGATTTAATCAGGGCTTTTTGGGAACAAGTGTTCCACAATAAGGAATGTGATTTGTTAAAAGGTGAAACAATGCCCTGAACACAACACTCCAAATTATACTGCTTAAAATAGCTAGAAACCCTTACTTTTTAATCGGAACATGAGTAAAGGACTGAGTTTTCAAGCCGTTACACACTTACTCGTGTGGGGATTTGAACCTTCAGCTGGATGTCTGTACTTTATGCAGATACAAAAATACACATCCTGCCCTGTTAGCTGGACTCTTGTGCTTTCAAAATTTACTCTAACAGTATGTGCATGTAAAAAATTAAATGAAAATCAACATTTTTGAAGCATCTCTTTTAAAAAAATTAAAATAAAAAGGAGAAACTTTTTTTGGATGCAGATTTTAACAAAATGTTTTAAGATTCGTGGAGAAGCTTTCAGAGTTTTAGAATGCACTCTCCTTCCCCTCTCTTGAAAAGAATTTATTTTCTTCTCCAGACAAACATTTGCGTCTATTTGGAAGCCGTTAGACCATGTAATAGAATCAATTTCACTCAGATACTCGTACGGTTATATCTGATTTCCTCTGTGCTGATAGGTGTCTGTCATTTTTCACAAGCAAGCAGTTGCTTTGGGTAGCCTGATAAATCCATTCAGTGTGAAAAAGAGATTCCTTTCAGTCTACAAGCTCTGAAAGAATGACAAAGAGTCTTTTTCAGGAAGACTTCTACGGCCCTCACTGATGTGTGCTTTCAGGAGAATCTGCTGAAAAGTTGACACCAACAACAAAACAAAGTGTGACCTTTTCCTGTTCAAACTCCTGCTGCTGAATGGCCCCTCAACAAGGTACTCAACCTTCAGCTGTGCAGAGGAGGCTGCTGGCCCAGATGGCAGACACTTTTAGACCTAAATAGGTTATATTTGGTGCTTTCTGAATTCCAAGTTTTGTGTGAGCTCAGTTCATAAACAAGGTCAAACAGGGTCATAGCATCTTTTATCTGAACCAGAAAGGGTCCAAATGTCATGGAGCAGCTTCCACACAGGTTTACCATAAATGTGGATGTCAATCCTTTTTAACAGTGGTCCCCAATCCTCAGGCGGCAGCTTGGTACCGGTCCATCTGACGGTTGGTACCACAGAGAAGAAAAAAGGCTAACACGTTTTCAGATTTACTTATAATATGATTCTGAAGGAAGTTTTATTTTGGAAAACTACTGGATTCCCGCCATCACATTCGATTTCTTCTTGACTCATTCACGTCGTTCCGTTGCATGTCAAAAATCCATTCGCTCCTTTCTTAAAGTGGCTCCGCCGATTGCTAAGCTGAAATCCCCAAGTTATCAAAGTGAACAAAAAAACAAACGCATGTGAAAAGTTTTTGTGAGCAGAAAAGAGTCAAAGAGGAAACAGAAGAAGAGACTTTGACTTCAAAATAAAAGAAAGCTGCATCTAACAGACAAAAACCAGGAGTCTTCACTCCAAATCTGGATTTACTTGAACAGTTGTTCCCACCGACACCAACCAGCTGTCTAATGTTAAGAGGAGGCTGCTAATAAAGTAATTGAAAAGGTGGATTCAATTTTAATATTATTCTATTTAGAAAATACCAGCTTTGCTTTTTTTCCGTTTTGTATTTGCACCTTAAAAGTTGGGTGAGGCTGAAGTTGGCGTCTGATTTTTTAGCTTTCACTTTGACAGTTCTGGGTTAAAGGAAAATCTTTGTCACATTATAACGGTGCCTTCATGAACAAATAGTTTAAAGTAGCTGCAGATATTTTACAAGAGGATGAGGATAAACTTTACCCTTAAAAGTGGAAGTAAACTGGAGGTTAAAAAAAAAATCGGACGCCCGGTTCAGCCTCTTACAGGGCGGTCTGTGAAAACATTGTCTGAGATAAAACTGGTCTGTGGCCTAAAGAAGGGCCTTAGGACCATTGGTTTATGGTTCATCCCTGGGGGAGCATTGGTAACCACGCAGAAGTTGGCCAAGTCTGGGCAAAACAGTTTTTTTTCCTTTTTTGCTGTCTGGGCAATGACCACCAGCAGTCCCTATTTGTTGTGGGTAAATGAGTGAACTGTGCTCTAATAGATCTCATCAAAGTGTCATTTAAGAGTTGCCTAGTAGAAATGGAAATGCTGCACTTTTTTAACCAAAACAAATGTCCTGCTTTGGTTTCTGTCTTGTTTTTTGAACTGTTTTTATTCTGAGTGAAAGAAGAGAACTTTGTGCCTCACAGAACCACTATGTGTTTCTAGATTGATCCTGATGTGAAAGAAAAACTCTAAATCTCACCAGGTTTACCAATATAGAAGGACCAGTATTGAGAAATTAATCCAAAACATGGCTTTTTTTTTTTACCTGAATGAGCAAAAGTGATGGTCATAAATAAAAGAAAACACGTTTTATGAACAGCACATCCACCAGTATCTTATGCTGCCTTTGGATTGCTTCTCCTCATAAGAATATATTCATTTTGAGTTTGTATTTTTTGGAAACAAGTCATTTTTGTCTGGACGGATCAGTTACATTGTTTATGTTAAAAGCACAGCAGGCTTTGTTAATGTGTCCTCACTCTTGGATTTGAGCTAAACTTCCATGGGATGCAATTCCAGCTTAGCTGGACTCCTGCACATTTGCAGCCATGTGGAGCACAGGGGTCAGGAACACACATGAAACCGTAGAAAACATGCACCTAGTCTGTAAAAAGTCTATTTTTTTGCTCATTAGGTTTCGCTTTCTTCGGGAAGACCGTACATTTTGCCATGGATGGGCTTTCTTTCTTTCCATACCTGTTGGCATGTCTGTGCCCACCTCAAACTCACAAACACATCACCAATGAAAGAAACCACTGTCTAAAATAGAGCCATTTCAAACTGGTACTAGATTTCCTGAGCCGTGACGCAAAGTTGAGCAGATGACTTCTGAGTCAGACGCTCCTGCATGCTGGCTGAGAATTCATGAGGGAATGCAGAGAACATGCAATCACATCAATGACTTCCAGAGGCATGAAATCATTACCTTTCCTTTTTCCAGCTGTTCATGGCTGTGGTGCTTTTTTCTGAGGAAAAAAAAATAAACCTTGCCATATTTTCCTTTTTTTTTCCATTTTCTTGACCTCTGTATAGACTCAGGGTATTTCTAACAAACATCATTGTTGAGGGGACGAAGTTTAGATCATGTGTGATAGTTTCCTGCTTTTAAAGTTTTGATCTGAAACAAAACATTTCTGCAATGTGAAAATAATAATGAGAACTTCATCTTCAAGAGAGTTAAAGGAAATGGTAAAATTTAAAACAAAAAGAAGTAAATAAGGAATATATTGTATATCAAAATTGCTTTGAATTAACCATTATTGCAGACAGATTATGAAAGACACATGAGTGATGAGAAGTCCTCAAAGGATGAAGAGCAACCTGACTGCCTCGGTGCAGCACAATGACATGGCAAGTCTTCTTAGTTTTGCTGGAGAAACTTTTAAAAAATAAAAAGTTCTGGTGTCCTTATTTGACACCAGAAAATTTGCAGCCAAAGATGAATTGCGACAAAATTAATGAATGGTCTTTGAAGTATGTCGGAATTCCTCAATAGAAAAAAACAGAAATGCTGATTTAGGAAAAGCTTCAGGCATAGCGTGGAGAAAGGCCTCTCTGAAAGTCTTGTCACTCACTCTGGCATAGCTGGCCTAGGCTGCCCATGAAAGGGTCCGGTCAGGCATGGAGATATAACATGTTTGTGTCAGAGCTTTGGCGACAAGGCTGTGCAGGAAAGGTGGAGGTTGTGGAAGCATGGTGGGGCAAGAGCAGGTGGATGGCAGAGCAGGCAGGTGGAGCAGATGTGATCAGAGCGGAGGATGAGCTTCAGTCAGGAGATGAGACACAGTCCCATCGATGCCTCCGCTACAGCCTGGAGCAGGAAGGGAAACAGAAACAGCAAGAAATTGGAAGTTGTCTTAACACAGAGCCTTGTAGGACACCACACAGCAGTCTATGAACAGGCAAAACATTGGGATCCAGAGTTGTTATATCTGGTAAATGGTTTGCTTTTAATTAGGTAAATTATGGATAGCAACATAGCATAAATGTCTTACCTATCAAATGTGTTCCTTTTACACTATACAGTTGTCTTTCATTGTCTTTGTTACTTTTTGCAAAATATTTTTAAATTATATGCATATGTAGATATAGATAGATATTAAGCAATTTTGCGATCATGAAATGCCAAAAAAAACAAGCTATAATGAATGTTTGCTCGTGTAACACAACTGTAGTCATTCCTCTAATTTAATTGTTCAGATGATCATGACTGCAGTTAAACTATTTTACTGACTTCATAGGACAATTTTCAAAATAATGTATTAGATAATTTAGTTAGATATAATTCACATTTATTATTAGCTTCTTATCATAATTATTAGTTGCAAAATATATCTCAAGTATAATTAAGAAAGTCAAATTGCTAATCTTTACACATGTAATTTATGTACAAGATCCATTAATTATTGATTTTTTTTCTCTGTTTGTACAAGTGACAAATGTGTTTTCCTTTAAAAGACATTTTTACTTCAGATCTCTTTATGACAAACGAATCTTGCAGTGAATGTAAACTACCATAAAACTAAAAGTATAGTTTACCTGTTAACTGTTTTTTTTCGTCCAGCAAAAAGAATCCTATATTTCTATGTGAAACATCATTCCTTGTTAGGTTTGAATCAATTATGTTTTAAAAGTAAACAAATACAAATAATTAGGAATAAATCACTAAAGTAAGAAGATAAAACATTTCATTTTAGGCAGGTCGTACGTCAGCATATGGAGATAAAAAAAATCACATTAAAAAACAAATACATCATAATTTTGTTCAGCTGGAACCATTTTTATTCCATCTGTTTGTTTCAAAACTAGGAAACTAATTATTTAAAATACGTTGATTGTTGGACGTTATGGTCCCACGTGGCTTTAGCTACTTTCACAGAGACACAAGAACACAGAGGCATCAGTGACTCATTCATTAAACACACATCACCAAACAGCAAAATTACTTGAAGAACCCAAGACAAAAAAAAGTCAAAGTATATGGAAGAGGTTCAGCTGCCCAAATTAGAATAAGTCCTACTTTTGAAATGCATTTATGCTGTGCATGTGATATGTAAAAGCACTGAATGGTGGATCTTAATGAGTCAAAGGGGCTCTGTTGTTGCACATTGTCTGCCAGATGGGCAAACACAGGGCCTGCTGGAGGGAATGACAGGGTCACATCCTCTTGCATTATGTAAGATTTATTTTTGGGTTGTACAGTTTGCACCGTTGTGGTTTACCAAGTGGTTGTAGCACTTAGACTCTTAAGCGTAATGTGAAACCCCCAAAGGTTGACCGCTAGAAGTCTTTCCACAAATCTAGCAGACAGACTTCCTCTGGTTCTCCTCAGTCAGGGAGGCTTTTCCAGTATTTATAGCATTACCGTTACATTTTTTGTTCTCTAAACTGGGCCAAGAACTGCGTGGGATTTGCTGCGACGAACAGGCAGGTGATGTCAACATGTTTCCTGGCTTCAAGGCTAAACAAGCGTCTCCTAACTGGCACAGCTTTGGGCTCAGTAAAGCAGAACCTTGAGTGCCCCCCCCCCCTCTCTGTGGCTCGCATCGCAGGGCTTCTTCTGCCTCCCTGTTTTTTTTTATCTGTCTTCCAAAGCTCTGCTCTAATGAAACACATCTCCTGCATAATAGGCCACGTGGGTGTCTTTAAATGAATAAAGAGAACGCTGCAGTCCTCGGAGGCTTGGCTGCTAATCAGCCTCTCTAAATTCGCTGCTTTGACATGTCTATACGGTGTTTGTGCAGACCTAATTTATGTTTGTGAAGGTGAGCATAGAGTTGTCATAATTTGTCTAATCAATATAATAAAGAGCCAACAAGATAAAGACACTTTCTAAACACTTTCTCCTCCCTTTTCTAGAGTTTTGGAGGGTAAGCTGTAGCCGCAACTCTGTGCTTCGCCACTTTTTTTAGCAAAAACAACAAAAATAACTATTGATATTACTTATCATGGTAAAGATAACATTCCCTTCCCTTGATACTTCTTCTACAGTATTTTACAGCCCCTCCTTTTTCTGACAGGAAAAGTAAAACACTATCATTACAATGTTGGCTAACACTTTGTTAGCTCAACCACTTTCATAGTATTTTTATTACTTTGTATTCAATTTTCATCTCATTTTCTTTACTTAGCTTAACATTCCCTTACCATGATCCTCCTTCCACAGTACTTTAGAGCTCCTCATTTTACCAACAGAAAAAATAAAATAAAATAAAATAAAATAAAAAACAGTAAGAGTTTGCTCCTTTTTCCAAACAACAACCTGCAAAATCAGATTTTTGAGAAGTTTTTTTGGTGTGATTTCTTTTCTCCAGTTTAAGATCATTCTTTGACTTATAACATATTTTGGCTATAAATCTGTGAGAGTAAACACTTTTTATGCAACATTTTGTAAGTATTTCTACTTTCTAAATATTTCCATTACATTGCATTGAATTTTAATCTTTATTTTTTTGCACCCTTCCCAATATCTAACTTCACAATACCTTACCATGATACTCCTTCCACAGTTCTTTATGACTCCTCCCTTTTCTGACAAGATAAAAAGTTTGGGCTTTGCTTCTTTGTCCCAACACAAACTACAAAATCAGAATGGGGGGGGGGGGGGGGGTTAATTATCAGTCAGTTTACGATTATTCTTCAACTTATACTTATGCTGTTATAAGTCTGTGAGAGTAAACGATTGGGAAAATAATTTCTATGTTGGGTAAAATTTTGTTAGCTTAACCACTTATTAGTACTTCCATTACCTTGCGTTACATGTTTTATGTAATTTGTTTTAGCACTCTTCCCTGTACTTACAGAAACATTTCCTCACCATGATACTACTTCCACAGTACGTTACAGTTCCTTTCCTTTTCCAATTGGAAAACTTTTTTTTGCTTAGCTTCTTTGTTGTTTGTTACTACAAAATCCAATATTCAAATTTGTAATTTTTCCTTCAGTTTAAGATCATTCTTCAACTTATAAATGTACTATCATTTATCTGTATACAATCCTAATGCAGGAAATGTTCTTATATCTCCAGTTTATTTTTTTTTCTCAGAGGTGTCTTTTGTTGGAAAACTGCTGATAAATTCTTCCAAATAAAGTAATAGATGGTTTTCTCACTAAACAACATTGTTTTATTTAATAAAAAATAGATTTATTAACTACACAATTTTTTTTAAAAAGCCACATTTCAAAGGATTTGAAGACTTTTTGTACATTCAGAAAACATGTTGATCAAATGTACTGTATTTGCCTATTTTCTGTTGAACACCAAGTTTTTTATATCTTTCTGGTGGTGGTTAATACAGAAAGTTTAAAAAAAACCCTCCAAATATTAAAAAAAAAACTACTGGGGAAGGAGAAAAAAGTCATGAATAGATAAAAAAATGATATGATCTCAAATGTCAAATGAAGAAATTAAAGACAAACATGCAGAAATAACCTTCCTTTTTCCTGCACTGAAACATTTTTATAGGCTTTTCTTTCCTAATAATTATCATAAAAACATACGCTTATGAATATGAATGTTCTTTATGTCTTTATAAAGCGTAAAATGAAATGCATTGAACCACATCAGGTTCCAAAACTTTGAAGCACATCCAGGGAAACCAAACATTCTTGCTCTGATGAGCTTCAGCCGGCTGCAGATTGAGTTGGGTGGATTTTTTACGCTTCAGCAGCTGAACTCCAGAGGTGGAGGTGAAGGAGGACTGGTTTGAGCAGAAGAGTGAAGCTCTATCTATTTATCGAGCATTTCATTTTCTGTGCATTGGCCTCAGTGAGTCAGCCTCTCTCTCTGCAGTCGGGAGTCACAGGTCAGACACTGAAGGACACAGACACAAACAGACTCACACACAGGTGTGTGCACACTAATGCCATCCTGCAAGACTTTCAACCAGTGAATGAGAGAACAGCTCCACTGATGTTAACTACAGCTGACACTTCAGAACTTTCAAGAGTTTTCAGTAAATGTTTATTTTGATTTGATAGAACGATATGTCTGCAGCAATTTTTTAATTGTGATGCGATTTTAAGATGGTGTGAATCAAAGAAGTGTCTTCTGATTTGAAGAGGCACTGCCGATGGATCTGTCTTTTAGTTTCATCTCAGGAGAAAGAATTCATTTAGTTGTGAGAGCTTGAAATAAATCACAGGTTTCCACAATGTCTTAACTTATTGCTGTGAATTTCCTAGAAAGTCTTCTTTTGGTGCTGCTGAAATCTTTGACCACATTTTTGTTTTGATTTTACATAAGTCACAAAGTAAGAACAATATAAGATAACTTTAAGAAGAGGAAGCTGAACTGTAACTGGTGGAGGGAAAAATATTTGACCTCTTCATTATGTATGGTCACATGATGCGCTTTTGTTGTGATCCTCTGTCTTGATTTTAAGATTGATGTGATAAGTTGATGTGCTTTTTGGAATCTATTGTCATAAAACTCAAATACATGCACCCATGGGTCAACCCAAATGGGTAATGCAGGTTTTTAGGTTGGAGGGTCGTACAGAGGGGCGGTCGCATCTTAAGGGGAGCGCAGGTGTAGGTGCAGTTTCCTTGAAGCCCGTATAACCACCTCAAGGGACGTAATGAAAATGGAATGTACCCCTGTCGTGTGTGTGTTAAGTGTATTGTGAAGTATTTGTAAGATTAATGCAAGTTGGAAGTTGAAGTGTCTTTATGCCACACTCCAGCCATTTGTAAAGTGTAAGTACTGGTGCCTGCAAATGCACCACAAACTAATGCATAAGTGCCTGTAAGATGCCCACACAAACTGCGCTCCGATTGTCTAATTTCCTCATTTCTAACAGTCCTGCTGCACTTAAGGAGCACGCATTTGTCACGTGAACAGCTTTGCTCTTACTTACCCTTGCTTGTTGCTCAAGTGTTTACTATGACCTGTCCTACAAAAAATGTGCATGAACCAAGCAGTCTACAACAGACATTTTTTGTGGGCCACCTGCATGCCCCATACAGGTTTCCCATTTTCCCCCCGCAGACAGCTCATATCCACCCATAAGAGTATTTATGGCTAAGGCTTTCTCCAATGTCTGTGTGTTCTCATTTTATTTTGTCTACACATGTAAAATTAGCATTAGTGCTAGCAATTATAATTATTCAGCATTATTGCTAATATTTACATATATCCCAGTATGGTTCATTAATGTGAATTGTCCCTAACAACAGTTAATCATTGCAAAACTTGTTTTTCAAAGCTGGGTGAAAATTAGCCCCAATTTCACTAAAAGTCAGTTTAGACCAAGCTCAGAAATGTCCAAACAAGCCGCGTTTTTTTTCTCTTTCAAACACACAAAAGTACGGAACAGCAATTGTAAAAGGGAAATTGGTCAAAAGCTCACCCACATCTATTTGTTATGACATTTGTCTAACAATTAGTAACTATTGCACTTTACAGCACAAAAAAAATGTCACATTTGAGTTTTAATTTTCTCTCATTTTTAGACGTTAAATTGAGAAGATTGGAAATGTGATTCACCAACTACTATTTTGAATAGTTTATTGAAAATTCCACTGCAAGGCACTTTAGTCTGGAGTAAGAATGAAGCAAATCATTTTAAAGACTCCAAAAACGTATCTATATGTGAATAGATGTTTTTAATGTCCACAACTTCAAACTGTGTTGCCTCTAAACGTAACCTACTAAACAAAAGAGAAGTAGAAAGACAGCAAATATCTTCGTTTTCTACAACCATAGCTGACGCCAGAGTTTGTCTCCAGTTATGAAAAACAAGCTGTTAGTGGAGGAACACGGACAGCATTGGTTATGTAGAGTGGAAACGACTTCATGCAGATTTGCATCAATCAGCACGAAGGGGTTAAAGTTATAGCTTTGAATGTTGTTTCATAGTAAAAGCAGCTAAATTTGATACCATTGACAGAAATAGTGTGAATTATCTTTAATAATGTGTAATTACTGTCTGTATTTTGTAAAGGTTTGCAGAAGAAACCACCCTTGCAAATGTGCACGTGTCCAACATATGGTCAAAGGAGTCTATATAAGTCAGAATGAAACAGCACTTCATTGAGACTAAAGATGAAATAAAATAAATCCTCATTTTCACTAATGAAACACAACAAAAACTAGCAAAAACAGAAAGAAATCTACTAATAAAACCTTTGCTGTGTTTAACCCTTTAGCACTGAAGATGTCACGGACACGAACATAACACGCACTTGACATACGGTAACTTTTTAACCAGTTACACAGTCAATGTGAATCAGCTGATTCTGACTTGGAGAAAAGCAGTCATATCAGCTTTGCACCAATATGCAACACATAATCAACATAAAATGTTTGACGACACGAAGCTACTTTTCTCTGCAACAGAATCAGCTGATTTATGCTGATTGCTTGCGGCGGCCGTGGTGCAGTGGAAAGGGCAGTCGGCAAAGGATTGCAGGTTCGATTCCTGCCTTGCGACTTGTGACGGTAAAGCGCTTTAGGCTTTCAATGAAGGTAGAAAAGCGCTATCTAAGTATACACCAATAAGCTTGCTGAAAGTACGTTAATTGTGCTTACAGTTGAAGATTTAGGCTAATTAAAAGAATGTCAACAATAGAACTAAAGCTCCAGTGTCAAGCTTCATCATAAGTCAAGATTCATCATACCTGGTGGGACACAACTGTACACTTTTCAAACACTCAAAGTTTATGTCAGTTTTGAACAAACAGAAAAAAGGAATACATTTTCTTTGGGGACAAGATTTTAGTGTCCTTTTTTGTTTTTTTAATAAAAGAACATCAGCTGAAGATGTTTTGAAAGTTTTGAAACAGTTTTGTTCTTCATTAGTTTTATACTATTTTAATTTTAAGAAATTGAAATGAGGAGAACTGCTGAAGCAGGAAAAGCCTTTATACTTTATAACATTTACATTTATTTTACTTGGATATTAAATCTCAAATCCAGCGGGGTTCTGATGATTAAAAACCAGAAAAAGAAGAAAAACCATATTAAAGTGATGGCAGAAATCTCCACCAACTTTGCTTCATGAAGCTTCAACAAAAGGAAAACATGGACAGAGATTGACTGGAATAAAAGATGACATAAAGGAAACAGAAAGCATTCAAAATGAAAACATCTTTTTATTGTTATACACTTTTTAAAGGATGAGTGCAAATAAAAGAGCTCATGATCAAAATCTAGTCATCACTAAAGCATAGACGATAAGGCATTGTTAAATACATGCTTTTTTGGAGCTATAAATCTACAATACAAAGACGGGATCAAAGAAAAGAAACAACACATTATCAATGCAATCAGAACAGAAATGGAGGAAAAGAAACTTAGATGAACAAAAGCGAAACAAAGGCAACAAATAAAATAAACAACACAATTTTTACATAAACGAAATCACAGAGTATTAATATTACGGCAAGTGACGATAAACGTATTCTACAATCTCTTATGTACACTTGGCACTAATTTCTTCTTATGTTAGGTTTTTTATTCACAGTTCTTTCGTTTAAATGCTAGTCTGGTTCTAAATATTACAGTATAATACTGAAATATTCATCTCTCAAACAAAACGGCTGAAATGTTTTGAGGAAAAAAGTTTGAGATCAAATTTCCCTAATAGACAGAAAATTGCTCATATATATACAGATATATATGCACATACATACATACATACATACATATATGTATATATATCTGAAGGATTTCTTGATTTTATTACATATTTAAACCTGTCGTGCACTTGAAAGTTGTAAACAGTAACAAATATAAAGGACTTACAATATCTGAATCCCAGCAACTCCAAACTGACAAATTCCCAAAGGGATTAAAAACAAAAACACACAGCAGCAGCAGAGTGTTTGTATGCACTTCCAGCACTGGCAGATGCTTCTGAATGAGGTGGAAAATGGTTATCTCACATGGTGGGATCGTCTCCATCTATCCAACGTGGCTGGAGATCATAAAGCAGTATACAGCTCAAAAATACTCAAGCGTGGATCGCGTCTGCTCTTCCCTAAGACGCATATCTAAAATCGAGTTTGATATGCAGCATGACGTACAAAACATGTCAATAGGTTAGCCTTTGCCATCATGATATGTTAGAATTTTTACTGATATGTCGTTGGAAAGATCTGATGGATTTCTGTTTCTGGAAAGCAAAAAAAAGAAAAAAAATGAATTTTACATTTATATTACAGTCCTGTTTTTCTCCACTTTAGTCTTTAGCAATGTGGAACTCGTGAGTGAGTTAATAATCAGAAGGTAAATGAAAAGAATATATATATATATGAGAGGGAATGTCAGGTTTTGTGGATGGCATTTTTGCTGGGAAGCTGTTATACTCCTACAGACTCTATAGGAGTCTATGGAATAGAAAATGAAAGACTGAACAGATTTTTTTTTTTAATTTTATTGGACACAAGTTAAAATTCTAAGAAACATATTGCTTGAAGTGCTTTAGATTTCTATAAAAACTCAAAAACTAAAAGTGGAGATTTGGGGTAAAATCTCTCAGGCTCTTTTTTCTGATGTGGGAAACATTTATAGAACGGATTGGAAGTATCATTCTTTGGACTGAGTCACACCAAATAAACCGTACCGCAAAGTAAGTTTGACCGCACAATCCGGTTTGCTTGACTCCTTTAATTGGCCCAAATGCTCAAGCATTATTGGGTAAAACCAGGGGGTTCAGGCTCACAGAGTTTGCAGTTCTTTAACACTTCAGCGTTAGCTCCAGTGTTGACGTTCTTGAAACTCTTCATCTGTTTACGAAATTAATCAAATCCCAGCACTGATATGCAACACTTTACAATAGTGAAGTGATTATGCAGTCTACATAAATCAGCTGATTCTGATGCAGAGACGAGCAGAAATATATGAAAAGTTGCTTTTTTTGCATCAGAATCGGCTGATTTATGCCGATTGCATAAATAATCAAAGAGTTACAGTAGGTCAAGGAGTGTGAGTTAGTTAGGTTCCCCCCGGTGATTTCTCCGGGGAAAAAGAGCTAAAACTAAGGATGTCACCAGTAACAGGAAATAGCACACACTCTTTGAGGTACCAAACGCTTTGATTTTGCCATTAACACTATTCCAACGAATCTGCTGGTTTGCATTGATTGAGTAAACACTTCACTACTTTAGTGTTGCATATCAGCGCAAAGCTGCTTCTCACCGCTTTAGAATGTGGAATTACATTAATTGCATAAACGTTTGTTAAGACAATTCAACTCAAAGCTGAAGCTAAAGCTCGAGTGTCAAAGGAGCAGAGGTTAGTGAACTCTTTGGGTGTGAATCTGGTGTAATCTCTCACTTATGCTGGATTCTACAAAGCCCCCATTAAAATGACAACCTCTGTGCAACCAATCCCTTCAGAGCTGCTCCTTTCCATTTATTGGTTGATCGTAAATCACGAATAGAGTTGACAGTGCCCCCTACAGTATGGGAGGTGATGCCCACCTAACCCCAGATCGTAACGCCCTCACATTATATTTCAGCAACCTTAAGGTACCAGTTGCTGCAGTTGATTAAACGACCACTGGAAGCTGGTTTCAGAGGAGAGGAATTCCCCATTGAAGTTTCATAAAACACTAAAAGAAATAATATTTACAGTCTGGTAACAAAAACTTTTAAAATGTATTATTTTCAGTGTTTTTAACTGGTCTTCTATGTTTTTTGTTTAGAGCTCAATGAATTACCTAGTGTGAGTGGGCCTCCAAATGCTTTTTATTCAAGTGTAATTTGAAATAATAATGGCTTTACATTTTACCTTTTAAAAAACATTCTAATTGTTATTGTTTAAGTAGGAACGTTAAAATAACTTTTGAATTAAAATGTGATTTGTCAGGCTACAGCAGCATTTCTAATATAAAACATTTTGAAGTCTTTGACTTTGCAAATAAAATATTGTTGTTGAAACATCAAATGCTGCGTTTCTGTTACGACAGATATAAAATCAGCTTCGCTGCCTACTGATTTAGAAAAATCCTTTACCGTCCAGAACTGTTGGGGAGGTCTTGTTGTCAGATTGAATGAATGACAACATGGTTTAATCCTCAAAATACTTGTAAGGAAAGCTTAGAATAAGTCATTTTTAATTGCTATGGATTCATTTTGAGAAAAAATAGAAAAGAACTTTTCTTAAACAGAAATCTATATTTCAAATGAAGAAGTATGACTGTGCTTGTCTTTTATTTGTTTATGTGGCTGTCATTTCCATCAACTGCAAAGAGCAAATTTAGGGGGAAAAAAAAGCTTTTATGATTGAATCGATAGTTACATTTTTTTAAATGTCTGCTCAGCATGCACGCTGCAAAGCTGCAGAACTGATGTTGAAGTTAACGATATGCTTTGCGGAACATTTTCCATCAATCATCTCTGTTTTGTATATCATAGCTTCTATTGGAATAGTTTTCTTGCATTTGGCTGAAAACAATTTTTATAATATTTATCTATGTTTTACACTCCTGAAAACGTTTGATACAATCTATGAAATCTACAAGAATACCATTGTGTATATAAATATTCAAATTGTGCAAGGCTGCATTTGAAGAGTTCATCTTCTGAGTGACTGAATGAGTTTTTACAGACAGGAAGATATCGGAAAGTCAGTCACTTCACTGCAGACTTTTCAAGCTGCCATTTGTAAAATCCTTTCATTTCCAACAATGTTTGCAAAGTTTCCATGACGATGAGGTTTAATTGACATATTGACATCATGGCAGCAAGCTTTAGACTTGTGTTTACATTTAATTACCTGTGAAAACAATGAAATTCTGAAGGAAGGACCTCAGAGGTTCTGCTGAAGCTGAGATACATTTCAAGTGTCGAGAAGCGAAGTCCTGGTCTGACGGCTAAAACCAGGTGTTCAAACATTTATGTTTGGTGTCCGAAGCACGGGACGATCCGAGAGCAGCTTCACCCGAAACTGAAAGCCAAACGGGGACGATGGCTTCTTCACATTCAAACGGTTCAGTGCTCAAATACGGGGAAAATGAAGACATGAGACACAACGATTAACACAGACAAAAAGAACACAGTGACATGGCAGGACGGTATGAAAAAACACACAGTATGTGATGTACAGTAGTTACATTCAATGGTTAAAAACAAAACATGGAGAAAAAAACCTCTACATTTGTTCTCAAACATCTAGTTTTGTTCACCAAAGATGATGTGCTGACATTTACAAGCAAGAGAAGTCCAAGAAACAAATCAAATATAATGACGAGAAGAAAAGTAAAATATCCAGTAAGGGTAAAATCAAACCAAAGAGAAGGTGAGTCCCGATTGCTTTGGACTGTCAGCTTTATCTGTACACGCGCTCGCCATCGTTCCATGAAAAGAAACAGCACGGGCAGTTTTTAATCTGGATTCAGTGCATTCTCTTAAAGTGGAGGCTTATTTATGTGGAGTTGTGGCGGTTGCCGTTTATGTCTCTAACTCATTTGACATACTCAGCTGACTTCCAGAAGTGCCCTGGGTGGGATAGGCGGCGGTTCCTTTTTGGCAACTTTTCCAATAAATCTACCAGCTTGGAGAAGCTGGGCCGCTCCTCCTGCTTGCACGACCAGCACAGGAGCAGGATGTCCTGAAAGACACCAAAGGAGCCGTCAGTGATTCTGTCAGTCAAGAATGTTTTCAGAAAGGCTAAAAATGTTTCACGTGAAACAACAATGCTCCCACGCGTCATTTCCTATAAAACCAAAACAGGAATAACAACACCAACCTGCCACAAGCATGTTTCCAGGCAAAGCACTTACATAACCTATGCACATTACTGGATCAGTTAACAGGAAGAAAGATGTTCTTTATATTTACTGGTACCTGCATCCATTTTTTAGAACCCTTCCTTGATTGGGACTATGGCATCCCCAGTATTTCTATAACTTGATTGTCTTGAAAGTCATATGACTTTCAAAGTTGCACTATTGGCTGTTGCTTTCCTCCTGAAGTCCCACTTTGATCATCTTTTGATCTGTTGTAAAAGTGGTCTTTTAATTATGATGCTGCCATTTTTAGCCAAAATAAAAAAAAAACTGTCATTTTCTAGGACATAGTTTCTGCAAAGCGGTAGGCTGTCATTAGAAATTGGCCTCTGAGTTGCAGGCGAGACTGTTGGCATGGAGCAAAGATGCCCCTCTTCCTATCTGCCATCTACCCATCTGTTAACTCGCTCTCCTGCTAGCTTACAGGTCGTCAGATTCCCAACCTAACTTTACCAGTGCAAAAAATAAAAAATAGTGGAGTGCAGAGAAACTCCACCCCCCTTCCCTTCACCCATAATATACTGCTCAGACGAGGGCAATAAAGGCGTACATGAATCTATTTATTTGCAAGTGCATGCAGCAGAATGGAGCGGAACAGAAATACTACTACTCCAAATACTAATATAAGCTTAATCTTCTTTATTTGTGTCCTCTATTATCAGAAAAATGCCACAAGAACATGTTAAAACACCAAAAACTCCATTTTCATTGGAGTGGGTCTTTTAGTCATTTATAACGCTTGCAAAACAAATGGTTTGATTTTATTTCTGTTTAATTCTTCATGTAAATTCATTCAATCAAACTTTCTTTTCTTTGAAAGAGACTTTGCATCCAACTAAGCTGTAAGACTTAACTTCTTCAGACATGGGAACATGTGATGCAGTTACAGGAGAACAGGAAAAACCCACATATTTTTGTTTAAATGATGTAAGAAATTAACAATGAACACATCAGAGGAGACAGTTAGCGAGGAACTGACGGGTTGGTTTTAAAAGGTTTCACTTTCTTTTTTTTTTTTAATTCTCTGAAACATTCCTGAAACATGAGCTCTTCACCAACCAATCAGGCTTCCCATTCAACTGCACCACATCATTGAGCCCAATGATGTGAATGATACTGGCGTAAGGTTAAGATTAAGAAGCTTAAGGCACACTTTTAAAACCAAAGAGGCACTTAACCAAATAAAAGTATGAACATCAGTGCAAATTAAAAACCTGAAAATGTATTGTTGAATGGTCTACAGATAAATCTATTACATGACCTGCTGCAAAATCAATGAACATCATAATAAGCAGAATCAATAGAAATATTAGAAATATTCCTCAAATGTGACCAGTCCATGCAGCTCCTATAGAACAGTTTAGGCTTCCATTTATGTCCATGTTTTAGACCAAGACTCTAGACCCTTCTCTGTTTTTGAGTGATGGAGTTTTTATCTAAAGATTTGACCTTCATTCTTTTTATTTGCATTACTTTGTCATGGATAGGGATGGGTACCAAAACTGTACTGTAAAAAAAAAAAAAAATACTGATTTGAGTGGTTTGTTTTTGGACATGTCAACCATTTGTGTTCTGTTCACTTTTGCTGTACAAGTCTAGGCATTTGTTTTACCTCTCCAGCGATTGTGGATGAGCTCATGCAAGAATGGGTGTGGCCGTAAGGGAACACAACCTTCAGTCAAAACACAGAAGGTTAAGCGAGCAAAAGTTCTGATGTACTTCACAGCAAAAGATCCAAATTCAGTGACCTGATGGATAAGAGGGACATATGTTCAGAAAAAAAGACATTAACTTCAGCTTGTGTGAAAACGCAGATCCAGCGCTGCAGTGCATTTTAGGAACCTGCCACACTGCTTCGTCACACTTAAATGTTTATGGAAAAATAATGGCACGTTTTTACATTTTTGAAGCACAGTTTTTGAGGACCACTTAGGCAGCAGAACCATTTTAAAACCAGTTCAGCACCAGTTAAAATCCAAACGGTCCCCATCTCTAATCATGTAACATTACCTTTAAATCTCATGCTTTTCTGTAGAGTCAGATTACACAGACGCTTACAGAGGCAATATGTATTTTAGACATAGGACGGTTGTGAACTCTAGACCCAGATCTGCTTAGAGTTTTAATTCGTAATTTTAAACCTTTAACGGTTAATATGCTGGACAGAAATTTCTGATGCCACCTATTAGATTGTGCACAGCTAAAAATTAAGCATGACGGAGAGTTTACTACATCGACCTTGAACAAAACCTGAAACTATGAATCCATTTTGAAAAATTACCGGTCTGTCAACCTCAGAGTTGGGAACAACAGGCCTGGAGGGCGTGGCATGGAAAAAAAGATTGATTTCATCTTCGTAAGGGGTTTTGTTTGCTCAAACCTGGCTCAGGTAAGCAACTGCAGATCCTGAACTTGAGGAAATGGTAGGAAATGGCAACGTAGTCCTTAAAACCTACTCATGTTTTAAAATCATGTTTTAAGTGTTTTCGACATGTACTTGCGACATTTTTCTGATGATGGAGAACATATATAAGAAATTTAAGCATGAAATTGTATTTCAGAGTTTTTCTTAATTCAAACTATTGTGAATTAGGAGCTGGTGAAAACAATGCAGCACAAAAACATTGTATTTGGGACTTGCAGACAAATAGATCCATGTACGTCTTTGTTTTCCTCATCTAAGCTGGAGTCTGGTCTTAAAATTGGAAAATTCCAATACTGCTCGTCTTATTTGTTTCAGCGCTAATGTTAGGTTGGTGTTGTGAGTGGCTTTGAGCTAGCAGGAAAGTGAAAGAAGATAACCAGCTCTGACAGAGCATGAGTTTACCCAAAGTTAAACTTTCTGAGGCAAAAATGCCTTTAATAACTCTGTCAATTCTTAATTTATTAGAATTAAGAAAATACAAACGAAAGTCCTTACCAGTATCTCCTTCCCCATGCCAGTTTGGGCAAGGTTGGGTTTCATCCCACTGCCAATCTGCCATATGATCACCTCTGCTGGCTGACTCTTGTAAGGCCACTCACGTGCGTGTAACTCGTACCAGATGGTGCTGTGAAGAAAAGGGAACAGAGCAGATCAGTGCTGTGGGGTGTTTTTCTTTCATCAAAATTGTCTTTAGAAGAGTTCACACGCGCAGCAGATTGAACAGCAACAATGAAGCAATGAGGTCTCAGTGTCGTGGTTTCTGCAGAAGAGTTTGTTAAACAAATTCAAAAACAATTTGTAGCAGAAATCATTGTCTTCATTGTGTTCCTGCAAGTCAAGTTTGAGAGGGATTAAAAATAGCTCTCAGCCTGAAGGAGAGCAAAACACTGATGGTTGAACGTGGATGAATATTCATGAGAGCCAAAGGGGTCACCTCTAGGTAGGACCGACCAAGCATCTGCTCTGACAAAGGCCAGCAGAGCAGCTGGACATCGTGCACTAGCGCTGTGCTCTTTTTCCCTTTAGAATAGAACCAAACCTCCATATGGGGCGCCATCTGAAAACGCAATTGTGTTAGGAGTTGACAGAGCGGGGTCCTCCCCCGCAAATGAAGCAGCAGAACTGGAGTCATGGGGATTTCTAATCAACTTAGAGCAAATTCAAAATTGGGCTTCAAAGGAGGAGATGGAAGACACTATGGTGAGGCAACCGACCCCCCGAGAAACGCCATGATGCCAAAAGTGTGTGTTTTTCTCTCCCGAAGGTTTAATTTCCTTTCTTCTAGAGAAGAAAAGGTAAAAACCTCGACAGGATGAAGCTGTGAAGCCTGATGACAGATCACTCTTTTCATTATTGGTGTTGGAAAATGCAGACATCGGTGGTCTGACCATGAAATTGCAAAACTTGGCTGACTCATGAGTCAGGTGGGTTGCAGGGTGTCAGTGTGCCGGTGACTTGCCGAGGCGATGATGAATCCTGTTTGGATGAGTAATAACCGTCTTCTGTGCCTCCAGTAGCTTACACTCACCGGCAGAGCTGCAGTAATTCATAATAAAGCTGAGGAGGATTACCTTACCTTGGAAAAAGGTCATTTCCACCAGTTTTGATTAATCATAAACAAACACACCTTTTAGATCAAGAAACTAGCTAAAAGTTCTAAAATTAAAACCATAATCTTTTAACTCAAATTCCAACCTGATGAGGAACGGTCCAGCTTTGCTGTTGTGAACATCATTGAGATCCATCATTGCTTCCCAGGAACAGGTAACGTTCAAGAACACATATAATCATTTTTAAATGCAATAAAATGCCAATATCCCCAAAGTAATCCCAAATTTAAAAGCGTTTTCAAAAAGTGAAACTAAATTGTTCAAGTGCTGGTAAAAATTGCAAAAACTAGAAATGAACTTCTAACACGTTTTTGAGTCAGAGTGAGAACAAATACTTTTTAAATTCAGACCTAAAGCAAAGCAGGAGAAAAAAACCTTTGCTGATCAGCTCCTTTCAGGTCAAAGGAGGCTGATGAACTGGATGCTGTTGATGTGATGGAACCTCCATCCATAAGGACCAACTCTTTTTGGGCCATTCTATCCAGTTGGTTCAAAATCTAGTCCCACTTGACAAATAAAAATCATTTTTACTAAATCAAACCAATATTTTTTTACTTTATCACATTACATTATTTTTTATCCAATGACATTAGTTCACAAAGCACTGAATTCATGTTTTTGTTTTCCTTTGCTAATTGTCAAGATCTTTAGTCTTTAGCATTAATTGATTTGTTGATGTGATTTGCATTTCAGAACCATCATACTAATGTCCTTATTGGAAACGTTTTTATCATAAATCCACCATTGTATGAGTTCATCGAAGTGCGTGATCCTCAAAGGCTTCTTTTTATTGCAATTTCATTTTGCTGTTCTAAAAAAATGCTTTGTTCAAAGTACAAAAGACATGTCTTTAAATGAATGTAGTGCAGACAACACACAAACACACACACATATATCTATATATATATATATATATATATATACATACTGACATATTCAGCATTTGTCAACACTTTGCTGTAAACATCCACAGTCACAGGGGGGCATTTGGGTGGAGGACACTCACCCGAAAGCAAAGACATCAGACTGTTTGGAGAACGGCAGCTTGTCCTCCTCTGTGTCTGGGGAGAGCTGCTGGATGATTTCTGGAGCCAGATGACACAGCCATCCGCTGGGGATCCTCAGTTTGTCTTCCCTTCGGCTGCACAGACAGAAGATGAGGAGATGGACGCTCGTCAGGAGAGATCTTTTCTGTCTTGTTGCACACGCTCATTGAGAGTCCACTGTAAAGTCTGCATTCGCATTGCTGGGCTGTTGCCGTGCTCGCATCCAATTTTCAAAAACATCATCTAGTGTGTTAAAGTTTAAGCTTTGACAACGTGTTTAATTGTTCATTAAATTAGCTGTCCCACGATGACAAGCTTACAAGTTTGCCCTCAGTCCTTCAGATGAAACCGCATCAGTCTGCAGAAAACTGTTGACGGCAGCTTGAAAATACACGTGAGGTGCTGAAATGGAAACTTGCTCAATTGCAACATGGACAAAAAAGTAAACACATCATTTCCATCATCTGTTGTGAATAAAAATACATATTAAATACAAACAAGTGACCACCAATAGAAAAACAAAATAAAAATTAACTGTCAATCTGGTTCATCAGAAAGTCAGAAATGTATGTATAAATACAACAAATAAATGAAAACAATACAGTTTATATTTTATTGAATTTTGACTAAACATTCTCATTTATTTCTGTTATTCAGTTTAAAGAGTGAACGTCAAACTCAGACTGTTTTGGGTTTTTTTGGGTACTTTAGGGCCTTCAAATGGCCTGTCAGTGAGTGGTTCTCCAGAGGAGGATGGTTCACCTTCTGCAGACTGAGAGGAGAACACAAAAGGCCGTTCGCTTGGAGTGGTGAGCGGCAGGAATCTAGTGGGAGAGCGTGCAAACAAAGGGATGATGGGATATCAGCGGAGGCTTACTTTCGCGCCAACAGTCCCGCCCACAACTCTTCTTATGAACTCTTGCCGCTCTGCAGAAACTATGTCCCAGAAAACGGGACAGGTTGTTGATTTTGCCTAAAATCAGTATAATCATGATTAAAAAAAAACCTCTGGGAACAATTTTACAACACACCAAAATGATCGGAGTGGGACTTGAAAGAAGCTGGTTGTTCAGAGTGCTGTGTCCAAGACATTCCTGGAAACATAATGTAGTAGAAATCTTGATCATGAACAGATATAAAGGAAGCCAGTTTAAGAGTTTAGTGACTCATAGAGAGTCTGCTGGAGTCAAAGCTTCAAGATGCTCCACACAGAGAAGGAATCAAGACGCTGACTTCAGTTGATCCATTTCTTGTAACAAGCCACTCTTGAACCAGAGAAACTAATGAATCTAGTTGGGATAAGGACAAAACATGTGAACTAAAGTTCTCCTTCAAGACGAAAATCAACTTTGCGTTTCTTTGAAATCAAGGTCCCAAAGTCTGGAAGAAGAGTTCAGAATCCAGGTGGTTTGTAGTCAGATCTATGTGATGGTTTGAGGATCCATCTCATTTACTGTTTTCTTGGGTGTGAGGTGACCGCTGGTGTCTATCAAAACATTTGAAAACATTTCAGGCTTCCTTCAGGAGCCACCTATCTGGAAATTTCATCTCCCAGCAGGATTTAGAAACTGCCAATAACCAAAAGTACCAACGTCTGAATTAGGGGTTTTAGTATTCATGCCACCTGAATAGTGCTACAGGTCATGCAGTAGTTCATCAGACAGAGACCAGAACCAGGATCATTTGATATGCATGTTCATTCAAATTCAATCTGAATTTATACTTTTTAAAATAGAGCTTAATGCGTTTAACCAAAATGCTAAAATTATTTAAGGTGTTTTTATCTTTCTAACCGTGTAAAAATAATTAAAGAAATTCTAAACTGTTGAATAAACACATTTTATTGCAAGTGTAAATAAAATATAGCCTATTCTATTATTTCCAAAGCTTCCACTCTGGTTTCATGAACAGAACACAGCTGAGCCGTGTTGACGGTGATTACCTGCCAGCCTGCAGAACACCTGATATGGTGAAGAGCCCAAAATCGGTGATGACCACTTTGCCGTTGTCGTAAAACACATTCTTGGATTTCATGTCTTTGTGCAGGATGCCTTTTGCGTGAAGATAGCCCATTCCCTGAGGACGGAGAGCAGCAGAGCTGTGAGCACGATGGGACATGTTCATGGGCATCTTTGCCAAACTGGTCTACCTTGACCATCTCTTGTGCGATCTGTCGGGTCTTGTTAACGTCCAGGACGACCTTGGCATCCCGCACCACTGAGTAGAGTGTCCGGCCTTTACACAAACTGACAGAGGAAGGAAACCAGTGGGTGAAATAGCAGCAATTTAAAAAAAACAACTATATTTTATTACCTCTTCATAATTTAAAAAAGATTACAATGAAGAAGGATTTAATTGGAACCACACTGCATTTGGACTTATTTCATTTCAACCTCCTGTGGATGACTGAATCACCTGTTTCAAACCCCATCAGGTTGTTTTGAATCTTCATCTCTCCTTTTCCTATCCTTATCGCTTCAGCATCATTCTGCAGGGGCGCCATCGCAGGCGTGTCTTAATAGACAGCTGCACAACCCCCCGCTGCCTCACAATTGAAACCCTCAACCCCAACTGCGCCCCACAGGTGAGCAGCAAAGTACTGGAGGCCACTGGTTCATGCATATTCATTGGTTGCAACAAGCTGACAGCAGCCACATTTTTTAGTCGCTCCCTTCCTTTTCTCTGAACGCAGGAATGCGGCTGCATGTCTGAAGATGATGAAAAGCTAATGAGGCCACCTGAACACGCTGAAGGTCACCTCTGCACTTTTAAATGAAGTAATTATGCTATATGCATGCACAAAACTCCAGAAATAACAGCAGATGACGTCAAAGTCCTGAAACGTGTTCTGCATGATGTGACAAGAAAAATCAATCTACTGTCTGTCACAAGAGGAAACGATCGAAGATGATTTAAAAAAAAAAGTAAAAATCCATATTTATGTTTTCTACAAATGTAAATAAAAATCAATGCACTTTTATTAATGTGTTGAACCAGAAAAGAGTAAGAAAAGCTACAATTGAAGAAGCTCCTTTTCCTCCCATCAATACGACATATGATGCAGGGTATTATTGGAGGACTGGGCCACCTGTTGCTCTGACATTTGCAGTCATTTTCAACTGTCAGCTTGCTTGTTGTTTTACACTTTTCATCTGTAAATGTACTTAAATAGCTGTCCTTAAATAACTAATGTTTAAAAACACTTTCAGGAGAAAAAAAGGAAGCTTTTATACTTAATAAAAATAGAAAGGATAAGGATTTTTCTTAGTGAGGCTTGTCTTTTGTTCAGTCTGAGTAGATAAGTGAGGCAAACAACTTTTTTTGAACATAATTAGCTAATTAAATGAAGGAGAGCATTTCTTGTGATGTTCCCAACGAGCAAAATCGACTTCCCGTTCCGGCAGAAACGTGAAAGCCATTCCCTGAAATAATTAGGCGTGCTAACTCAGGCAGGGAATTTCTTTAGTTCACTTGTGTTACGTTTGCATTGTCTGTTGCCAGACTGTCAAGACGAAAGTGGTGCTGCTGCTGCTGGTATGAGGTGTGGGTGGTTCATCTACTCAGCAACAGTGGCAGCCTGTTCTAATCATAACGTCTGCATGTTTCTCTATCAGACGCTCACAGCAGAGCAGATCTGAGCGAACGCTGAAGACCTTTTCAGGATTACAGCCAGCAAAGAGCATTGGTTCAAACTCATTTTTATTCGTTTTTTCTGTTCAGTCTTTGTACAATGACAGGATTGCAGTCCTGAGATGAAAACCTAACAGAAAGTGAACTTTTTGTTATTGATTTATCGCTGCTTCCATCCATGACTAACTGTGTGAAAGCCTTAATCACAATTGTCCTCGAATACGGGTAAAATGTGCAAACTTGGATGTGACAAGCACAAGATATCAAGGTCGTAGATCAGTGAGCCCATATAGCAGAAATGTTTATGGACTATTTTTTTTACAGCTATGCCACAAGCGACAGGTCATTGAGGAAAATGTTACAACACGAGACTAAGTAAGCGTGATGCAAGCGTGTCAAACAGATTTGTCCTCCAATATCCAAATTGAATTTAATGGATGTGAATTAGGGGGAAAAACTGCAGACTTGAGTAAAAAAAATCTTGTTTTTGTTTGTTTTTAATTATCAAGTATCAATCAATTTAAACAAAAATCAAATCAAATAACCTGAAATGAGTTTTTGCAGATTATGACGTCAAACTTGACCTCCTGAATTTTACCTGGTGATTATGGCCAGATGTGGCGGGCTCATGCACGCCCCCATAAAGAGCACCACGTTCTCGTGACGCGTGTTGCGGTAGGCCATGACTTCGCGCTTGAAGGCTTTTAGCTGGTCTTCGTTGTCCCGCTCGATGTCAATCAGGCGGATGGCGACCTCTCCGTGCCATCGCCCGTGGTAAACTCTTCCAAAGCGGCCTTTGCCGATCATCTCTCCGATCTCCAGCTGCTCGAAGGGGATGTCCCACTCCTGCAGGAAGATGCTGGTCTGGCTGGCCTTGCGCGGGAAGTTACGAGCCGACAGCAGAGATAGGTTCATCTCCTCGAATTCATCGCCGGAGTCTTCGACATTGCCATCCTCATTCTGTAGTAAAGTAGAACCCAGCTGTTGGTTTTGTGCCCAAATATACCGTTAAATTAAAACTTTACATGAGAATTGCAAGATGGAGCTATCTGAACCAATTTATCCAAAGACATTTGGTCAATCTCTTTCATTGCAAGTCTTTCAACCAATAAAGTAACAATCTTATTTCTTTAAGCTACATCCGGTTCAAGTGTTTACTTGGGCTTCCAGCAAACAGTAAAACAAAGAGTTGAAAAAAAGAGTAGAAGTCAGCAGATTTTATGATTTTTAAATTCAATTAAGCATAATGCAAGGATGTACACCATTCCTGTGTCTCTGAAGTTCTCACAATTGTTAAAAAGGCTGCAGTGATGAGCTTAAAAGGTCCCATCGTCCTCCTGTTGTGGCATTTGACACAGTAACCTGGGGATCATCACAGAGCTCACACTGATGATGCTACATGAGAGGACAACTCAAACGGCTGCAGCACTGATGGTAGCGGCTGCATTTGTATTGACGTGGACTAAACGGACGTTCAAGTGTTATCAGTCTCAACAGAGAAAAATCACACTCCATCGCTTAAAAAAAAAACTGAACTTACGTCTGATGTTGGTTCGACTTCGATCTGAAGTAAATGGTTGCCCTCATTGCTAAGAAAGAAACAAGAAAATTGTTAAGTTCTTAATAGAAAAATAGCTTTCCTGCACTCTAGTAGAGTGCAGAAGTAGTGTTCCAACAGTTTTGGAACTTCAAAGAGATTCCATCTTTTGACAGCTACCATTTCAAAGCTGTTTTCAAGATACACTAGCAGAACACTAGCATAACATGACAAAAGATTTGTGCACATGGAAGTGGAAAGACCCTTCAGGTGAAGAAAGCGTGTGTAGTCTGCCTCTGATCGCTGATTAGCTGCATATGTGCGGGACAAACTGTTAATAACTCCAACAGAACCCAGAAGCTATGAGCATGGACAGAAAACGACCCCTTCAGTGATGCTCTTTGTGCACAACAGCACAAATTCAACCAATATCTGCAAAGAGAAATCAGCTGCCTGATGCCTGTAACCTTTTCAGTGTTCTTCCTGCAGGACACCAAAGACCAGGCTCATCGGTGAAGTAGGATCGCTTTGTTACACTCTGGGTCTTTATTGGGACCATTTCAATGATTCTAAAATGAGCCGTAGTCATCGCTGCCGTCTGCCATTACGTCGGCTGCATTTTAAACCATCACCAAAAATACACAAATGTATTCTGTGGCAGAAGAATGATGACATTTCTAACGAGAGGCTCTTTTGCACATGGGCTGTTCGCTTTGTTTTATTATGAGATGCAATAAAATGTTTGCATAAATCATAGGAAACACCACATAAATGCAACGTTGTTCTTGAAATATTCATTGAATTATTTGGAGTGATAATCAGCTGCTAATTAGTTTATAAATCCTTAAAATATTTTAGCAAACTTTCTGTGAACACAAACTTCTGTTAAAAAGATCATCAGTCAAGCACAGTGGTGGTACTGCAATGGTCTGGGGCTTGTTGGAGTGGCACATGAAACGTGTGCTGTAGACTTTCTATTTTTTTGTAGAGTATTTGTCACATTTATCTTGTCGCACTTTAAAACTACTTTCATATTTGATTTATTCAGACGATGACTTTCTGTTGTATTTTAATCAGAAGACATTTAGCTGGAGATCGAGGTCATGAACTGATGCAAAAACAATTTTCTTCAGGAGTTTTTTTTATGCTCTGAAGATACAAAACAGCTTTGGGCCATTACACCACCACCACCGTGCTTGACTAATGCTGTGTTTTTAAGAAAGCTTGTGCTCACACAAAGTTTGCTAGAATTCTTTTTGTTTTATTTTTTATCTGGTTCTGAGGGGAAAGATTATTTTGGCAAACTACAGGACGTCTGCCACCACATCATTCTTGACATCAGTCATATCGGTCGATGTCACGTTTTAATGGTTCTTACACAAAATCTAGTGTATGAATAAAGTTTAAAGCAGCTGCAGATATTTTACAGATAAGGCAAACTGGAACCAAAAAACCCTAAAGTAAACACTTTAGCCGCGTACAGGCCGGTCTGTGATAATATTGTCCGACACTAAACCGATCCGCAGCCTGAAAAAGGTTGAAGAGCATCGTGTGAGTTCATTTGTTAGGTTGTTAGGCGACTTCACTCAGACACCTCCAAATATTGTGACCAACAGTCACCTGTCATCTACTTTCCTTAAAAAGAAATGTTTTGACCATCATTTCTAAATTAACAGGAATGGAAGATTTAGACAAGTGTTTACTTTAATAATGAAAAATATGATAGGAATTAACTTGGTTTAAAAGTAAACAACTGAACTTTGTGTAGCTCCATAATAAAGTATCTGCACCATGTCTGGTCTTTTTGTCTCCAACCAGAGCTCTGATTTTGATGATTACAGACACACTGGGTTTCAAAGACACACCCCAAAGAGACCTCTGTCCCTCTTTAGCCAGTCTGCCTCCGCCCACATCTGATGATACGGAGCAGTGATGTGCATTTGCGAACACTCGTTCACTGAGCCACCCCAGACTCTGGAGGAAAAGCCACAGGTGAGGCAGCTTAGAAAATAATGTGATTCCTGTGGCGTGGAGGGCCCCTACCACTGCTTCGATCTCGTCTCTAATGAGGGAATCCTGCGGGGCGTTCAGGTCTGAAACAGGCCCTCATTAACCCTGGGATGAGACCATTAGAGCCAGAAAAACCTGCCTGCTGCCTCTGCAAAAGCTCACAAAGATGTGGGCGAGAACGGACAATAGCATTTATAAAAACTCAGCAGAATGAGGTTTTTGTAAACACTCTCCTCTTTTCAGTTTTAAATTGGACTAAAAAACATAAGAAAGTTGTCAAAGCAAAAAGCATAAAGATTAAATTATTTTTAACGGTTTGCCTTTTTATAACTTCGGAGGGCTCATTCAGATAATAAAATCTTTCCTTTGCACCACGAGAGGCATCATGAGGTGATGCTTTAATTATCCCAAGAGAGAAATAATGTTTTGCAGGTCAGTCAGCAGAGTGAGCTCAAGTTTTTCATCAACTTTTCTCATTTTTCTGTAAGTTATCTGGAAAACAGTCTTGCTTTGCTAATATGTCTTAAAGAATCAGATTGTACTTGAGTTTCCACTGAAAACGTGGAGCAAATGTATGAAAAAAAGAGACAGAAGCTTGATGTTTTCATCCGGGTGTGAGCGAGGAATAATATCAACTTTAGCTGTTTGCTACAGAGGTGGATAAATGTACACAAAAACTGCGTTCTGTGTGTTTATCCTTTCATGGCAGTGCGTATTGGCTGTGCTCTAAAAGTAGAAAGCAATCATGTGAGGAACGTGTTCGCTAACATTGGGACTGAAGAACATCCGCTCTGAATGACCTCACTGGTTTCCTGGAAATGAAATAAAGATACCGGAGGTGAAAGTACTTGTAATTTCATGAGAGCTAACTTCAGAAGTAGGTTTTTTTTGTAGTTTTTTCGGTTAGAGAAGCTAAACTGCTCTCAAAGTCCCACTCCGATCATTTTTTGATCTATTGTAAAAGCTTTCCCAGTGGTCTTTTAATAATTATGGCGTTTTTAGTCTAAATTAAAAGATCTGTGTGGTTTTCAAGGACATAGTTTCTGCAGAGCGGCAGTAGTTCATCAGAAATTTGCCTTTGAGTTGTGGGTGGTACTGTTGGTGACGAGCAACCCCGCCCCCTTTCTCCTCCTCATTGCTGAGAGCTTAAAGCAGCCCAACCAGCAGATTTTCTGAGTCACAAACAAGCTCTTTTTCGAACAGCATTTCTTCGTCTGCTACTGATTCATAACGATTTAATTAAAGAAATGCTCAGAAATACAAATACTTTTGTTATTATATGCCCTCCATTAGAACAGTAGCTTTAATAGCTTGCAATAGTTTTAAAATTATGAGAAAAATTAATAATTTTACAAAAAACAGTCATACTTTTGAAAATAATAGCTGGTTGCCTAAGCCCCAATCCACAATCTTCTTTTTTTTCTCATAACCCCTGTACTTAATGAAATTATGAATTTTTTTGCATTCTTTTATTACATTATTTTTGTAAATGTATTAATTGACTATATTTTATAGTGGCCCTAATACTGTCGTATTGAATAAACTAATAAAAAGGAAATGTTTTCATTTTTGCAGCTTTCAAACAGTAGACTGACATGAACAGTTCATTGTTCTTTCCTTTATGTTTTTAGTAGGAAAAGGTGGCAGTGCACATATTTCAGAGAAGTGGCTGTTGGCCTAAAGGCTGCAGCAGCTCCTTCCCCTTAAGCCTCACATGCAGATCACTGCAGTCTATTTTTGGATGGATTCTCCATCAAAAAGGCAAAATATGTGAAGATTTATAGTTCAGGATTTGGCCTCAACAAACACTGATGATGATTATAAAGCTCTGAACCCTAAATAATCACAAGAAAAGACACATTTACTTTGATGTATGTGCTGGTTTTTATTTCTTTACATTTTGTTATCTCAAAGCCGGCAGCTGCTGTTTTATTGTGAACGCAGCTCGTCTTTCTTTAGCAGAAATGACGGCACAACGCCATACCGTACACTGTACTTCCAGTCATTCATATTATTTGACTCGCTCTCATTTTGAGACCCAGGTAAAAGTTAAAAATAAAATTAGCAGTGACTCCGCAACAGATCAATCAGCACACCTCTGTGCTCCATCATGACTGACCGTATCGATGGAGGCTCTCCTGACCCGCTTCTCCACACGGATCGTGATGCTAATCTAATTTACATCTGGGTCAAAAGGCTTCTCCTTATTTTTTCTCCTCTTCCGGATTTTCCCTGACCACTGACTTCTTCAAAGAGTCAGTGGAAATCCACTTGGCATTGTAAGTGTAGCGTGAACTGAAGGCCAAGCTAATGTTAGTCTGTAAGTAATCGTCATGTTGTCCCTCACATTAAAATTAGCACCCAAATATCTTTGCTCCAATAAGCTCGGCTTGGCCTTTGACCAGAGGCCACAGAGACTGAGAGACACGAAGGAGGAGGGTGGGTGGTGATGCAGAGATTGCAGGGAGGGAAACATTCCACTCACCCTGGTTCAGAGAGGACAGGATGCAAAATGACCTGGGGGGCTCTGCTGGGAGGTGCCTCTGGAGTAACATCTGTAGAACAAAGCAAACACGTTTTGATCTGAGTGAAAGTCCCAAACATCTTCATTATTATCCAGATCGCCCTGATCAGCAGACGAGCAGGGGGATGAATCCCGTTGAACGTAGCTGGGTGGCTGTGATCCAAACAAGGAGGTTTAATACAATCAATTTAGAATAGTTGGAACAAAAAGACTCCCTCCTTCCACAGAAGACTAGACCATTTGCATAGTTATTAGAAGATAAGATATGTGATTTGTTTTACTGATAAAACAGGTGGGAACACTTAAAGAAGCAGACTGTCAATGACTGCTTTTAGTTATGCAGCTCTAAGCAAAGACTTCTGGTGTTATGGTTTGCCCGCTTGTGTTTTTGCTTCTGTGTTCTCTTTTGATTTGTCTGTGCAGGTTTGCCGGTTAATTGCAGGTAATTTCTTTTTCCCTCATGTAGCAATTTTAATTGATAAATCCTTTGAATGTTTGGGATTTGATCAAGTCTTTATTGCTATTGGGTTTTCGCTACTAGCCATGTATAACATTTGGAGGTTGTTTGATGAACCACCAATTGTTCTTTCTTAAAGCATTTCTTTTTTTTATTCTATCTGAACTTTTCCTACACGTTTATGTCTTATAGCAATCACTAGCTTATTTGAATGATTCCACACCAATGTTTGTGTGTTTTTCTTTGTCGTTCTTGACCCATCAGTTCAGTGCAGATGATCATATTCTGCAGATTGATTCCAGCTTGACTCGAGTCATTCCTTCACACTATTATCTTGTGCTTGTTCAGGACCAGGAATGTTCCAAAGGTCAGTTTTATGCACCGTACCCAAGGTATTTGTAAAATATACCTGTAACAATTTAGATTGAAGAATGAATTGGATTAAAACAATGTAATATTGTATCTTAACCATTGAATTTTTAGGAAAAGGCTCATGTCTGGTCCTTATTTTCTTTCACCCCATTTGTTCTCCAGTTATCCCTGACAAGCTCACTGAGGAATCAGGAGGTAGATCTCACAAACCAGAACTGAGAAGCCTGGTCAAAAGAAACTGATGTTTTGACACAACGGAGAGCTCCTTTTTAAGATGAGTTTTGTTTCATTACTTTGATTCATCTGCACATTGTCCTTCTTTTTTTTCAATCAGCGGGTTTTCGTGTCCTTGTCGTGACCGTCTCGAGAAAACTGTGTGTCTGAAAGTGCTTCAGCCACAACATGAAAAGGCTGAAAATTTCCAAAGGTGGCTAAGAAGAGCTTGACATTTCATGTCCTTCCTCAGGTGTGTGATGGACTAAAACCCTGTCCAGCTGCAGCAGCTCTGATAGCTGCAGAAGTTTGTTGCAGAGGCGGTGAATGATTTCCACATAGGATTTCTGGCATTATTATCACAGCCATTGAGGCGATGCAACAAAAAGGTCCCGTTGTCACAAAGCACTGTACCCACTCTGTGGATGGACAGTCCTCCACTTTCATGGAAAGAGCTCACACATCACTGAGGCCATTATCACCAGCCTTTATTTCCTCATCCGACACTTCTAAGCTCCGGCAAATAACAAAATCGTTTTCTGTCTCTGTATTTGGATTTCATAATTGATCAAGCTTGAGCTGGGACCGTGGAAAGATCTATTCAGTTCTGTTATATTCAGTGTTTCACCAAGTTAAAGCCTCTGGTTTGGCTGAAGGTGGGTGCAGTTTCCAAAAATGGTACTCAGATAAAAGTAAGAATACAACCAGGCTCCGCACCACTTTTCCTAAATTCAGTCATTTAAGGCACATTTTTGACCAACTTTTTGATTAAAAACTGGCCAATTTTTCTCTTAATCAATTATCAATTAATTTGTGTTTTTAATTAGGCCATCTTTTGAGCTAAAGCCCTGAAATTATAGATGCTACATCTAGACGTGGGTCCAAAACGATTTTTGACAGAGTTGTGAAATTAGCATGATAAATATTACTCAATCCATCCATGGTCTTCCAGTTGTGTTGCAGGGGCAGCAGTCTCAGCAAACATGACAAAGATGACCATAGGTGAGTATTGGGGCAAAGACCGGCTCAGCTCTCTCTTCACCACTACGAACTGGTACAGGGACCACATTAGTCAAGTTGAAGTGAAAAGTAATCGTCCAAATGATTTCTTGATTTCTTCTTGATAATTCTTATTTTTTATCATATTTTTTTTCTGTAGTAAAAGTTATTCAAGTTATAAATTAAGTAGTCAGATGTCTAAATAAAAGAAGGTGGTGCCTTGTTTGATTGACAGATTTCGTGTTACCTACTTTCATGTGGTAGGGGTGTGGACTAAAAACAAGCTCCCACCTGATTAGTGAGTAGTTGCCATAGAAATGATGAATCAAACCAACCAATCACAGCTTACTGACAACATCAGTAAGCCGGAAGTAAATCCTTTTTTATGGGGGGACGTCACACTCACTTGGTCCAGTTCTTATATACAGTCAACGGTTCAGTGTGGTCCTACAGTCAAAGGTAAGCTTCTCAATAATAGTGTGTTGTATGTGCAGACTAAATAAATAAAAGAGGTGCACCTCAGCTGAGTAAAAGTACTGCTTGATCATTAATCGACTCAATAAAAGTGAAAGTATGATAGAGAAAAAGTTGTCTCGAGTGCATTTTTTACAAAATATACTTAAAGAAATGTAACTGAGTAAATGTAACTGTAAACAGGAACATTATATGTCCATGTAACAGGAGAAATAAAAGAAACCAAGAACGTGTTTTCCCTGCAGCTCATCTACAGGTAAGATACAGCAAGCCCTGCTTTTGTGCTGTTTTCATCTCCAAAAACAAGACCATCACAAACGTCGCCCGTGTTGACACACCGTGAAAATTTGTGACACAAAGTGCGAGCATAAAAAACTGTCTCCCTGGAGCGCATTAGAAGCTGGCACCAGCACCTGACAGTGTTTTCTTGTCTGTGTAAAGCCTGTCTGAGTGTTTGTGTGGATTCACTCCAAAGAGCTGAAGCCAGCAGGACTGAAAGCTCTCAATGACCAATTTGAACATTCAGAACCGGCTGGAAGCACGTGACAGAATCACAGTGTTTGCTCCTGGAAACGCCTGCAAAATGAACACGTTAAGTAGAGTTTTTTTTTTCTTCTTCATCATCGTAGAACTGCAAATACAGGATTATGTTAGGTTATAGTTCTAAGACTAGTTTGGGCACAATGATAAACTTTGACCATATTTTTTGCTCAGGTAACAAAGGCTGTCATTGCTTTGTAATGAGGGGAAGCTGCTTCTATGCTGCAAAAACTATTTGTGCATTTCCAAACACCTGTCACCATGGATCTCTGCTACTCCTCACTCTTTCTCTCGCACAATTCTCCACCGTCCCAGCTGTAATAAGCTACCAAATGAGCCAACACTGTGCAGCACCAGAGTGGACAAAAGAAGTCTGGGCATTGACAAACCATTTGGACGCCCAAATGAGGCGAGCAGGAGCGAGTGTGGAGGCAGCGAGTCGTCAGGTAACCAGAGAATGAAAATGACCACATGCATCAAAACATCCTCCGGTCTTTGACCGACTGCATGAAGAAAGCAGAAAGCATCGGCTTACCAGGGAAGATGAACTGTTGCTTGTATTTGAAATAACTGGATGCTGCAAAAAAAACAAAGATTTTGTTTGCTTTCAGTAAATTTTGCCAAAAAGTTACATTATGGAAACATTTAGACCCTGCACTTTACATCTAGTAAACGTTTTTTAGAAGGAGCATGGCCAGTAATCAATAATCCACATCAGATGTGCACCACTTTCAGTTAAAAAGCTGCAGATAATTTTATTAAGTTTAGAGATGTTCAGCCAAGAAAACGCCTAAACAAACATATTTAGCGAAAGCCAAAGCTAGTACTGAGTTAACTTGAGTGAAGAACAATTTTTTTCTGTTTATTTGTTGATTTATTTGTACTTTTTTTTATCTTTTTGCTGGTATTTACTCCAATATTATTACCTGGTTGAGATGAATTTTTATTTTATCAAAACGTACATTAAAATACCTCTGATTATTACCTTGATATAAAACTTTATTGTTTGTTATTTATTTATTATTTTTGTTTTTGCATCAAGTAAGACACTTGATGTAGTTTGTAATTTTATTACTTTTCTTCATCTTTGGCTTGTTTCTCAAATTAGCTAATTTGACCAAATATTTTAATTTGTTCCCTAACTTGATTAGGTTTACATATACTCAGTCAGGGTATCTAGACAAAACGTAGTAAGAGCTAAACAAATATTTGCAAACTAAGGGACTATTAAGTTGTAAATCATAGTAACTTGCTAAAAAAAACTTTTGGATTAAAATTTAAAAAAAAACTTTGACAGAATTTCCTTTTTTCAATCGTACCTGTTAAGTTGAACTGTTTCTGTTGGCGTGCCGACTGTGGGGACGGATGCAGTGGCGAAGGGGGCGTGGCGCTGCTGGGTAAAGGCGGAGCCGGAGAGGATGGAGTTGACGAGGTGGTGGATGATGGATTACTGCTGGAGTCTGGCTGGTATGGAACTGGAATGTGATCCTGAGAGGAGACCAAAAAAGCATTTCTGTCAACATTTGTGGCACTTACTGTAGAGTTTAAATGGAAAAGATACTTTAATCAACTTTGTTGTTTCCTGATTGGTTTTGTTCCTTTCAGGCACAACTTCCTGTAAATTAACTTTGTCAGAAGAAACAAAGCAGCTTGCAAGCTTTGAATTTGCCTGACAGAAGTAATCCATCACGAGAAGTTGTTCGGTGGTCTTATTTCGTTTTTTTCCAGTTGTATTGTTATTGAAAACTTTAACAAACTGATCTTCCCCCAAAGCACTCCTTGAATTTGTCAGTATTTAATGTAAAAAGTTGAATTTGTATTACAACACTTGTTTAAAAGGATCTGAGTTGCTCATAATAAGCAGTTTTTAGAAGGTGCAGAAAATACACAAAAGTAGAAAATAAAACCACTAAATTGTTTTTCCATCAAAAGCAGCTAAACGATTAATAGTATTTACATTTAAATAGATATTACAAAAACAACATGGTTTCTAATTTTTCAAACTTTGAAAAAGTATTGGTTATTATTTATATTCTGTATCCAAAGGATTAAAAAAAATCTAAGTAAATATTAATTTTTTCAAACCCGTCAGCTTCGAAATCTGCAATAACCTTTGAATGGAACAGCAATCAAAGGCTTCCCCCTGAAACGCAGCGATAACAGCAGACAAAAAACTGACTGCAAACCTTTTAGCTTGATAGATTATCTTCCTCAATCTCTGCTTGTTCATTTTCTATGTGGGTGTGAATGAAGGGAAATCGATGCTTCTTCTTCCAAAGAGAAAAATCAATCCAAAAGCGGCTTTGGGGAACACGATGTAAAGCATTTGAGGCTTTAATGTGCAGCTTCAGATCTGTGTGCACCTGTTTTTGTTTTATTTTTTTGCATTGTCATTTTCATTTATGCATTGTGATGTTTTCTTTTCTTTATATGAATTTCACACCATCACTTGCACCTACTACGTCATTAAAGTTTGATTAGAATATAGAAATATGTGCAAAATGATTGACAGGCCAGCTATGCACAGGTGCACAAGCAGCAGACAATAAAATGTTTTTTTTTCAAATACGCATACCAATGTGGGGGTTTGGAAATGTAATTACCAAATATAATCATTTTTTTAGTTACAATCAGTGCACAAACAATTATTTTTCCTAATCATATCAGTGAACTACCGGCTTATTAGAAGAGATTTCAAAGACTTTCAGGCTTGATTATCTTCTTGATTTATGACTTAGAATTGCAAATATTAGAAAAACCGTCTGTGAGCTTTCCTCAAACTTAGGTTTGAGCCAACGTCTGAACTCTAGAAAGATATGTTTGAACTTTTTTCAGATCTCCTCGTGTTTATCCTTCTTCATGGTCATAACAAACTTAGATCAGATAATAAACTGCATTTCTACACAAAAGAAAAACCTCATAAATATGAAATGATGAATAAGTTTAAGAAGTAACTTCACATGGTGGTGGTAGTATGATGGTCTGGGGTTGCTGTGACCCTGCAGGGTCTGCAACAGTTATCATTTAACCACAAGTTCTATGCAGCCATTAGACAGCAGATCGATGTTTTAAAGCACACTAGCTCTAAATTTACTCTTTAAGCTAAAATGTACACATCCAACATGATTTCTGTGTTTTTCTTAGTGGTTTTTGTTTGCTATTTTGCTGTGCATTTATCATAAACAAGATCTAAAGGTCAGAACCAAGCCTGGCCCAGTTTCCTGAGCGTAATGACGATTAAAGGTAAATGTTCCAGAGTTTACAAAGGGGCAATAATTTCACCCAGGAGTTTATCACAGACCAAGTTCTTATTTGTGACAGACATAAATAAGGAATAGACACATGGTAAGCCACGCCTCTGAATGTTGAGCCACTAAAAAAAAACAAAGTTACTCAGAGTAACCGACCATTCAGAGGAGACTATGAGCAACCAGTTCACTTAAAGCAGGTTGTTACAGAGGAGAATTGTGCAAATAAACTAATTGTTAGATGAAATTTATGAGTAAAATAAAATAGGATTAAGATTGGAGATCTTTAAACAATTCGGTGTGAAATGTAGGGTTTTTGACATGTCTCCACTTTAAATGCTGGATGAGGCTAAGGTAAGAGAATCCTTTTTCTTTTGGTTTTCAGTATCTGAATTGCTTTTTGCCTTAGTCACAGCTGCCGTAACGGCATCACCCGTACAGCTAACTTACACTCACCTTACAAATACTCTTTACGCCCTTCACGAAACACTTACCACACACACACAACTCAATTTTCATGACGTTCCTTGAGGTGTCCATACGAGCCTCAAAGGAACTGGAAGACACACCTGCGCTCCCCTTAATATGTGCTGGCTCCTTTGTACTACCCTCCACAGCCCTGGACGGCCCAAAAACCTGCAGTACTGTACAGCTCAAGCCCCCGTATAGGTGAATGTGACTAAGGCGTGAACAACAGGGTGAAAATCCAGAACTGAATGAAACACTCAGAAAAATTCTGTTGAACCAAAGAAACGTTCTACCAAGAAATGTTTGTGCATCGTCTGTACGGTCACATAACACAAGTCTATTGAGTTTTCATAAATGTTTTCCTGTTTTATTGCCATGGATGTCAAAAATGTGTGGATTAAAACAGTTCAGAATTATCTTATGGACATTTCCTGCTGAAGAAATAAGGAAATGCAGCCCCCCCTCCAGCTCCTATTACATACACAAAACACTTCTAAAGGAGATCCTCAACTCAGCAAATTAAAGAACAACCTTTAAACCAATACAGCTCTGGGAGACTGGTGTTTTCAGGTTTTCTTTCTTTCTTTTTTTTTTTAAACCTTTTCAAATCAAGATGTAAATCAATAACTAATCTACTGATGTCCCCAGATGTTTTGCTGTCCATGGCATGACTGAAGCAGTGTTTTCTCCTAACATAATGCTCCTACCGCCTCAACTGTCGTCTGTTCAAAATTGAACAGGATCTTATTTTACTTTAGTTTGATTATGAAAGAGAAAATAGAAAAGCTTGTGCTGTAGCGATGGTTTTATCCTGATGGTTGCTTCCACAAATCTCTGTTAAACATGCATGTTTGTTTCACAGCGAGAACCCCTGTGACAAACTTTTCTCCCGAACTGAGCGTAAACTGTGAGAACGGCTTGCTGCAAAATATTCAGCGTATGAAAACAAATCCATCTGTGCAAACATCAGTGCTGCTCAGGACTTTTTTCTGGCTGTTTGCTCTTCCCCTGGGAAATACACAGTGACTCATAACCAGCTCCCAAAAATCTGACATGTAGGACAGGTTCCACGCTCATCGAAGTTCACGGCTTATTCTTTGTGCTTACCTTGTTGATTTTGTTGGTTTTGGGGAGCGTCTGACTGATGTGCAGGTCTGTGTACCTGAGCGGGTTGTTGATGTCACATGGCACTGATTCAGTCCGTACCAGACGAGCTACTGCACAGGAAAAAAAAGCACAAAGGAACAATGAACTATTGTGGGAAAGAGAACAAATGCTGGCATCGTGGCTTTGAAAAAGCAGTGGGCGCAGTTTCTAATGTAAAAAAAAATGTACAAATCATCTTTTCTTCGATGTCTTTCGTTTGCTAGGAGGAAAAAGTTTTCTGAAGAGAACGAATCTTTAACGAACTGACACATGATGTCTTATTAAAGCAGCAGAAGAGCTCCAATTAGTGCTCTTTACCTTGGGTCATTCCTTGTTGATCTTATCCAGGGGACGAGGAGGAGCAGAGCAGAAAGAAGGAGAAGAAGAAGATAAACTTTATTTTCGATGCAGATCATGTATTTTTTATTGCACTCATTATCAGAAAAACCACTATGTGATGCTTGAATGTTGGTTTGTCCTAAGTGGCTCAGTTTTTCAGCATCTGTCTACCTCCACCAGACAAAGTTATCTCATTTTTTTTCTGTTACAGAAAGGTTTCTTTTTCTAATATATTATGCATGCTGAGATAAATTAGTAATCATGAGAGCACAAATGGTTCTGGACTGCCGGCTCTCAATATCTATGAATAAGGACTCATGCTGTTGCAGCTCAAACCAACAACACGTCTTCATTGTGTTTAATTACAGCCTGTCATGTAAGAGGATGAGACAACAGAACCCGTTTCACTAAAAAAAACTGTGTCCATCTTTCAGAAATGTAGGATTTGGACTAAAAACTAAAAATGGAAGAGACAGAACACAACAGCAGCACCAGAGCAGTACCACAACAGAAACTTTGGAATTACTGGTAACGTTCTGATCGTCACTGAAAACTGAACAATCCCATTTTGACTTCAGTTACACTTGATATACGATATTACCGCTGAGACCCAAACATAATTTCAACAGATTCTGTAGCTGCAGCTGCTTTTCTCCACCTCAGAATCAGTTCAAATTATGGTAAAAGTGACAGTAGTTTTCAGAGCGCATGCTACTTCCTGTTGTCTGCGACAGCTCCAGTATTTAAGGGTCAACTCGCCGCTTGGTTGAAATACACCCCCAAACTTTTTATGCCAATGTTGGACTTTAGACTCATAGGATGAAACCAAACTGCTTTCCAACCCTACAACTTCTCCAAATTATTCCAATTGTAGCAGCATTTGAAGCTGTAGTGGTGTCTGAAAGTGTTTTTTAAGGGGAAGCCGCAGCGACCTCGGGTTGGCTTCCCATCCATCAGTAGGGGGATCCACGTCGTGCTTGTGGCGAAACGCATTTCCTCACATGGGTGTGCTCTACAGCAGTGGTCCCAACTGTTTTGTGGCTGTAGACTGGTCAAATCATGAGGATTATACCGCAGGGGGGGTGCAATGACAAAGAAATGATAGATTTGAGCATCATTTGACTCAGTTATCTGACGTGTGCATTTTGGAGGATTGATAAAGAACATAAACATACAAACAACATAATTAAGGCTTCTTAATTTAGTGTCGTGTCAGGAGTGGTTAAAAACAGTTTATTTTACTATTATAACATCATCTCCAAAAAAACTTAAATACAGTAACAAAATGTAATCAACAAATCTATTATTGATACTCAATAAGAAACAAAACAGATTACTTTGAAAATCCATACAAAAGTATGAGGTAAGGAAACTCTCAATCAGAAACGCATTCATAAAGAAAAAGTTGTGAACAAGTGTTTTATTTTGTGCACAACTTTGCTGAAACAATCTGAATACAACCTTTAGTTTTTCTGTTTTGAACACAATTTGTTTTTGTTTTGAATACAAGTCTTGCTTGTCTTGAATATGAATGTCTCCTGTTAAGGCTCTGTCAAAAATACGTCACAACTTTGTATGTATGAATACAACTTTTTCTTTATGAATACGTTTCTTTTTGTCTTATTAAAGCAGCAGAAGAGCTCCAATTAGTGCTCTTACATTTTTACACCTTAATGTATTGTTCATGAAAGTCACATGTCTATGTAAACAGGTACGGCCTGTGAGAATCATCTGTCGCGATAAATCCATATTTTAATTAGGACTCCGGGTAGTCTAATGTTTTTATTTTTTTTGTCTTGAAGTTGTAGTCTGTTCTCCTGTCAGGTCCTGTAATTATCCCATTTGGAAAGAAAGGTTTCACATAAAACTGTTCTTGTGCTGCACGCCACCCGGACTGCTTTTAGCTGAAATGCAATCGAGAGAATCCAGCCGAAATTTAAAACCAAAAGATTTGTCAGAATAAAAGATCGTTCAGACATAGTTATTTTGCTCCCCTGACCAAACTTTGCAGCTCGAGTGATCAAAGGTGTAGCTGAGAGAATCCGGTTATTTTTATGAATGAAAGATTTTTCAAAGTAAAAGGTTATCGAGTTTCAAAACGAAACAATTTATGATTTCTTCCGCGGCCTGATGGCAATTGATCCACGGACCGCAGCCGGGTGGTTGGGGACCACTGCTCTAAAGCACACAAGTTTACATTTAAATGTGAGTATTGACTTTTTGTGTTTGCATGACTTTTTGAAGTCATAAAACCATTGTTATGTATTTTCCGAGCGCTGACAGCTGCGCGCTAACACAGCTGACATCATTGAGCGGTAGCAACATACAAATTTGAAGACACACTTTTTCCATGTCTCTTCGCTTTGAGGAATAAATGTAGGGATAGGGAGAAGCCATAGGCGCAGGAAGCAATTCAGATTCAGCCTTAAGCAGGACAAGTTTAGGACCTGGCTCCTCCCCCTTACTCAGCACTAGAAAAGCCACAAAACATCGAAACCATGAAATCTGAACCACGACATAGCGAGGGAACATGTACTGTATATGCAAACTTTTGAACTATACATTTAGGAAAAGATTCTTTACTATTGCTGCATAGATCTCAAATGTATTATTTAACCCTTTAACACCAGAGCTTTAGCTCCAATGCAGACGTGTTCTGAATAACCATAACTCTTCAGCAACTTGCGCAATTAACGCAATTCCAACACATTTAGACATGACTAAAGCAGACAAGTCGTAAAATGTTTAATGTACACCAACAGCTTCCAACGTGGAGAAAAGCAGCTTTGCATTGATTATTAAAACACAAACCATGCAGACACGTTAAGTGTTGCATATTAGTGCAAAGCTGATTTCTGTCGCCGGTGACATCTCTGGTATGAAATGGTTAATACTAGGGTTAGGTTAGAAAGACGAGCTTAGATTGTTGCCCCAACATTACACTTTCACAGAAAAGTGGATCAGACATAGTGTTGATCAAAGGGATCAGCTATACTTAATGCAACCCAGATTGAAGAAGTTCTCTGTGACACTGGCTCCTCTATATCCTTTGTTTGACTGTTAACCAACAGTCAAACTGTTGACTTAGTTGACATGTTTAGTTGACTTAGTCATAAGTCAGCGTTAAGGGTTAATATGAGGCAGACTTTTTTTTTAACAACTTGAGAAAAGTCGTTCTTGAGTGGTACAATCTAAGGTTTAGATGCATTAGTGCAAAAAATAAAATGTTCAAACTCACATGAAAAATGATTGTTTTTGTTGCAGCTTCACACTAAAACATTTTCCCATGCAGGTAAATAGATGCATGAAAAGGCTTCAAACTCTGCTTTATCTAATCTGTGGTGCGATTTTAAAGTGTTATTCTTGTGAGTAAATTAACTCTACATGCACTGCAGAAGAAACCAGAGGTTCTAATAATACCTTTGAAGGATTCTCTTCCACCTCGCTGTATGATCAGTAAATGGCAAGGCGGGGCTTCTTTGGTGCATTTGTTGTGGCACTTCAGCCTAAGTGCATGCAAAAACAGAAAATGTAAATCATATTTTTGCTCATTTTGTCAGTTTTATTAAACCATGCAGAGCTCAACCTTTTACAGAACCAATCCGTTAAGAGAAGGATAAAGACATCAATATTCAACAGTTATTCAAGAGCAAAACAGGCTGTTTTAAAAGGAAAGACTACAGATTATTTAAGAGAAACAAATCAGATAATTTATTTAAATATTTGAGGTGAAATCAGAGTTATATAGGCTGCAATATATGCCTCTTTACTTTAAAAAATCTGATACCTACTTGCAATTTTTACACTTTAGTCCAAACAACATTCCCTTTCCACATACTATGCATGTCTGGGACATCCAGTATTTTGTGGAAAACCTGCAAAAGAGAAGATGGCATGAGATTTTAAAAAAATAGTTATAATAATAGTTTGGCTGCACTTGCGTGTTTCGTGTGCAAAACGTGTTCTGTCAACAATATTCAACGTCTTGCATGGTTTCTCAGTGTTCCTTAATTTGGGTGGAAGATTAAAGATCACCTTCCCATCAGAGTCCATCTGCATGGATAACAGAGGCCTGAAGCTGCAGCATTTACCTCTCTAATCTTCCTCACCTCCTGATTTAATATTGGCCCTTTTCATTTTCCGTCCTTCAGTGGGCTCAACCAAATAAACATCTTGCCCAGTAAATCTGCGGTTCAGACCGAGCCCAGAAGGTTCACGTCAACACAACCCACATCCTGCATGAGGAGCGTTCAGTCTCCAACACTCTGAGAGTTTGACACGCAGCCTCCTCTTCAGCAAACAAGTCCACGGCAAGATTTCCTGCAAGCACATTTGCGACTGCTGGCAGCATTTACTGATGCGCCGCCTGGCTAATGACAGGTGACTAATGCTGTCTGACAGAATCCACGTCTCTTTATCAGGCTCCTCCTTTACTTCAAATGAGACACAACTCTCTGCAGTCTGTTAACATATTTTACTTAGAGGAATGTCAGTTATGGAGTCTCATATCTTCTGAATGAAAAAATAATTTCAATTTTTATGTTTTGGCACTTTAGAAACAAAGTGCAAAAGCTTAACATGTGAATACGTTCTATTGCTTTGAAACGGAGGGACAAGCTCCGCAAATAAATCTTTTGAGTTAATCCTTTTTGTCCATAAAGTCATTCTTTCTTTATTATCAGCTCTCAGATCGATGAATAATAATTAAAAAAAACTCACCTGTGCTTTATTGAGTTTCCCAGATCTCTTCGAGGGATCTGCGGGGACCAGCGAGGCACTGAAAGAGTGTCTAGAGACAAAACAAAAAGAAAGATTTTGTCACTAAAACAGCAATCCTGACAGAACAACGTCCTCCAACATTCATCATATGTGACATTTACAGATGTAGACTCTTTTTTTCATAAAAACTTTGGCATCAACCTTAATTGTCTGAACTGCCTCAAATCAACATTTTTAAATATCAACACTTTCCACTTATGAATTAGCTTGTTAAAAGAAATAAATATGTAATTAACTTCCAAAGTAATTAGCTAATTGATTAATGGAAGAGGGACTGCATGGTGGTGCGGTTGTGCATGAGTGGGTTTTGTCCGAGCATTCTGGTTTCTTGCCATAGTCCAACATACTTCATAGGTCAATTAATAACTCTAAATTGCACATCAGACACTTAACAATACCAGATTACTGTTAACTCATTGCACTTCTGCTTTTGTTCTATTTTGCATTTCAACTTATTGCCTCTCTAATTAACAACAAGCAAACAAAGACTTAGGTGCCATATTATTTGGAGGGGACACATTTCTTTTATTTGAATTTTTGACTTGTAGAAGAAGGAGATTAAAGTTCATTAAAGAATAGTTTAGGGTAGAAAAAAACATGTGGAGGATCAGAATGAGACAAATTGTCCAACAATCTACATGAAAGCACATGGGTGGGAGTGTGATGGTTTGGTAGGGGGTAGGTTGCACGAAAGCACAAGGTCCAGTAAGGTTATATTTATATGTGGCTTCACTTAAAGCTGGGTTTTTGTTAAACACTGTCCAACAAAAACATTCCTCATATGTAGAAACCTGTTTAGTTTTTTTGCAGAAATTCAGTAAATAGAAACTGAAATACTTGACTTTCTTGTCATATGAGATCAGAGATAAACTATGCCCTCAGAATTCTTTTGAAGCTCCGTGTGATTGAAAACACACCTTCAATGGGTTTTATCTAAATTTCAGCAGCATCTTAGTATCTTTGGTGAACAGATGATATGTTCACTTTTATGCTGTTTGATGATATTTCAAACTGAAAGAACACAGGAACGACTGAAAACATCAAATCAGGATCCTGAGGTTCAATATCTTAATCAAGGCATTTTCAAAAAATACTCATGGTATTTAGTTGAAAGAATGCCTTAAAGATTTGCATTTAATAAAAACAAAATTAAATGTTTTTCTAGTAATATGTGAATAAGTCACAGCAGTTCTCTAAAAACTATGAGGTCATAATCCTCAGATGTGTTTATATCCTGAGGCTTTGCTGACTTTAAAAAGAATTTCTAAAACATTTTGCTCGGTCCATTAGTCCACGGAGTGAGCCAGCTGTTACACTAATGCGTCACCTCTTATTGACAGGTGAGAATGGCGGCCCACACAGCATTAACTGGGATGGCTGGATGTGATAACAATCGCAGGCTTTAACGTCTTGCAGTGATTCAATAACAGAACAGAACTCTTTCTGAACTATTGAGAAAATAACAGGTCAGACGTAGAGGTACAATTTGGACATTCATTAGGATTTTATTTAAAATAAATCAAACAGCTTTCATATGTCTTTATGTTTATTGGGGTTTTAGGAAACAGCACAAACACCTTTTAGGACATTCATAACTTACAGAAAAGCCTGCATAGTAAAATAGGATAATGCCTTAGAGGATTGAGTGACTGCTCATAGAAATGTTCAAAGATTTTGACATTCGTTTGCGCTTAGTTGTGACACAGACCTAAAAAGTACCTCAGTCCAGTTATAAGCTGTTTCTTTTGATTTGTGATTATTTATCAGGTTTCTGCTAGAGTTGTGTATCTTTCCCACTCACGCGATGATGCAATATGCATCTCCAAACATAGTCCACGAATCAATACATAAAAGATTAAAATAACTTTGTAGCAATACAATACAGTCCAATTATTTTACCCAAATACAACTTTCATTTAAAGACCCTCTCTGATCATCTTTTGAGCTAAAAACCTGTGTCGTTTTCAGGAAAGTTTCTGCAGAGCAGCAGCAGCTCATTAGAAATCAGTCTCTGAGTTGTGTAGGCGGGACCCCCCCCCCCCCGTTGCTGAGAGCTCTTTCTTTACATGCTCTCTCGCTAGCATAGAGCTTCTCACACTCCCAACCTAACATTGCAGATGCAAAAAAAAAAAAATGGCAACCAGTATTGAAGCTATCCAGCCGTACAGTTTTGAGCCTGACTCCAGCTCTGACGAGGAAAACAAAGACGTTCATGGATCTATTTGTGTGGAAGTGGATGCATCCGAATAGGGCAGAGCAGGGAGCTTGTGGCCCGTCCAGCATATTTTCTACGTCATAAATACACTATTTTCATCAGAGGATCTTTTAAGCCATTAATAAAAATACATACCTTTTAACAAAGAAACCCTCTTTATTTGTATTTTAAACAACAAAAATGACATAATAGCTTCAAATGTTAAACCTGCATTTTGGATCATATTAATTTCTGATAATCAAGTTTTGTTTGAAGTGCTGTAAAAAAAAACATGTTTAGTGAACACAACACACATGTGGTTCACCTTTAGTCAAATGGAACTGACCTGACTTTTTTTTGTTTGCATCACAAGTACATTAAAAGGCAAAGACATTAATTTTTATTTGATTGCTTTCAGTCTTTATCATTTATATCCTAAATTGGTGTTTGATAGCAGTACTTTGAAGGGTGTGTTTATTCAAACAGGTAAAAGTGTCTATTGACTTTGCAGCAAATATCAAATTCATTCATCCATCTGTTCTCTTAACCCTCTTTATCCTGATTAGGAATGCAGGCGGGGGTTGCTGGAGTCCATCCCAGCTGTCTTTGCGTGGAGGCGGGGAACACCCAGGAAAGGTCGCCATCCATCACAGGGCCACACACACGCCGTTTCAGCACGCCGTTCTGGTTCTCTGAGAGTCATTAAAGGCAGCAGATCTCTCACTCAGCCTTTCTTCTGGTTACTCGCTGGAATGCCCTTACACTGACAAACTATCATTTTTTGTCTCATTCTGGTTACAACAACCAGTTTGAAATCAAGTTTTTTTCTGTCCGCGACCAGATTGTCTTCACAATTTGCCATCTGCAAACACCTAGTACCCGGTGAAAATTAATTTTGGTCATAATGAATGACACCCAAAAAAAAGATGACTTTTGTACCAGATACAAATTTAAACTCCTCCTAGGGATTTCAATCTATCGCCTCCAAACTCTTTGGGCGTCACTGGAAAGCTACTTGGGAAACTATGTTGGCTTCAAAGTTTGTAGATCTTGACCGGCATTAGAGTGCTGAACTCACTAAAGTGGCGTTTTCCTGTTTCTTGTGCATTTTTACAAAAAATTGGGAATTTGGGCGTGGTTAACAAAAAACTTCCACTCTCCAGGAATCTGAAAATGTACTTTCTTCAGATTCTCTCTTTACCCCCAGGCAAACAAAAAAGAAAATTGTTTCTATGAAGATGAACCAACAGAAATGAATTTGTCACATGTAGCTCTGACTAGGCTGGCAGCCGAAGGTGAGCAGGGTGAGTGAGAGCGGGTTGAAATGGGGCGGCGAGGGCGGATTGCACTTGCGGGCCAAACAATGCTGCTCACCGCTGTAATTAACACTTCTAGTTGTTGACATTTCATGAGAACATGTTTCCTCAAAGCTTCCTTTAATGAGAAAAACATTTGGACAGAAAATTGTTTTTCCAAGTCTTTCTTGAAAATTGCATTAGAAATACTTAAGTATTTGCAAACATTTAGATTGATTTTCTATTTATCCCTTGATTCTTTTTCTAGAGACAAAAATGAGGTAGGAGGACAACTTTATTTAATTTGTTTATTCAAATATTTTAACAATTGACAGAGAATTGTGTAGATTTCCATTTTTTGTTGTTGTTTATTAAACTTCCAGTGTTTAAGATGCACTGATGAACCTATTTTTCTTACTCATAGTTAAGATGCTTGACTTTATTTTAAACCCCAAATAGGCTCCGGGTGACAATAAATGTTCATATGAATTAACTTAGACTGAAAATTCATGGCAGGCATTCTTTAAGACAATTGTTCAGTCATAAATGATAACTTTGACTCCATATGTTAAACCTCTCAGAAGACAGAATAAATATCAGAAAACTTTTCTAAAGATAAGTGAAAGGTAGCGGAGTGTTTTCCTACTATGTAAATTTATTCATGAGATTTAGGGTGTTTTAGCAGGAGATGAATTCCTTCAGGACAGAAGTGAGGGGGACTTGATGAGTGTCTGTGTGGGAAGAGAAAAGAACAACTAAATAAACAGAAAAGTGAGACTGTAGATTAAAAATAATACTAAATGATGTGAGGCTATTTTCTCCTTGCATAAAGCTTTAAGCTTTATCTGGAAACTGAGCTTCTTAAGATGGAATTGAACATGAGATGGAATTAAATTGATCTTTAATAAATCTATCAGTTTTATTCATAGGTTTGCAAAGTCTTTTCCTTTAAGAACTGTATGATGTATTTCTTCCAAATATTTTAGAAATAGTTGTTTTCCTTTTGCATTTGACGCATGGATTTCCAAAAAACAATGTAACAATAAAAGATGTGAACACTTTTTCACACCTGCAAAATAATCAATGATTCTAGAAACTGCACATTTTGTGATTGTTTTTTTTAACAGCAACACAAAGCTGTTATTGTGTCGTGTAGGAAGTGACATCTAAATCACACAAACTTTTGTGCGCCCTTTAATGGTAACTTCACTGCCAAATCCCAATAAGAAATCTTTATTGACATGTTTAATCTGGGGAGAGGAAAAATCAATTGTATTAATTATTGGAAGTCTGCAAGTAATCCCCATCTGTTGACAATGATAATATCATTGCTCTGGTGCCATACACCATTTCCAGTTCCTGAAACACCCTTCTGCTCCTCTCCCAGTCTCTCCAGGGACGCGGCGCTGAGCCTCTGCACTCCGATGCATTGCTCAATTACACTCAATCAGCCCAATAATTTAATAGAAAGAGGAACTGACATCATCTGCTTCTTGTTGGCTTTGCTGGCAGCTGGCAGAAGACTGGACTTTCAGCAGCTATGGGAGAGCGGACTGACAAATAGATAATATTGGTTCACTTTTTTAATTAAAAAATGAAGACAAATCGATCAAATAATTAAGAAAGAAAGAAAAGGATATTTTACACTGACTACACACTTAATACAAATGTAATCTTAGAAGGTACGATTACATTAGAGGATAATGAGTAACATTTAATGAAATAACTTTCTGTAAAATCTAAACGGTCTTGTGTAAAGATTTTGTTTCTGTCTCAGCAACATCGTTTAGTTTGAGAACAAAAGCAGCACAAAAACACATCAGAGCAACAGAAACAATATTTTAAAATCTCTGAGCTAGAAGATACACGGATAGATGGTCATGTGCCACAGTATTTTCAATATGTAGTTGCTAAACCTCTTCTGAAAAAGCCCAGTTTGTTGACATGCTAAAACTGCAGATTTTCTATCATTATTATTATTATTGTAATTATTATTGTCCACTATTTGTGCCACATTACATGCAACTTACCATTAACACGTTTGAATTAAATTTCAATGTATTTTAGTTGCTAGCAGGCTACTAGAAGTTAGAAGTTGTGTGTGTGTGTGTGTGTGTGGGCATGCATGCATGCATTTGTGCGTGTGGCACTGAGAAACCTCAGAGCGCCAGACGGCAGCATCATCCTACATCATCTCTGATCGGCCTCGGCCTAATTAATCTGCGGCCTTCCTCCCCCGGCCTCCTCCACTGGCCTCTTACGTGACATGCAGAGCTGAGGAGATGTTTGTGTTAGATCATGTTCATTTTTGTGTGACATCAAAGGAGAAGTGCAAAGAAATGGAGCAGACGTTTCAGTCTGTGTTTGAGCTAAATAGGCTGAAGCGTCTCCATGTTTGCACGGGGATGTGAAGAGACTCCAAGCAAAGACGGCTGTTTAAAGCCAAATATAGTTTATGTTGACGTTAGACGAGATGCGTCACAACCCCTGATTGACTGAGAATTCCTGTTTTTCCTCACAGGAGAAGGTTACTTCAAATGAAAGAAAGAAAAGCAACAAGCCTAAACAATATGTTAAATACTGCTCCAAAACTCTGATGATCTCACAGTTATACCACGTTTAATCGCCCACACCTGCTCTCATCACCAGCAGAACCATCAAGGTTGTGCAGCTCAGTCTGCAGAGAGAAACCCACGCTACAGTCTAGCTGCTTGATGCAATCAGCAGCAGACATGTGACTGCCGCACAATGTAAATATAGTGACATAAAAGATGACCAAGAATGAATTCTAAAAATTGGAAATAATAAGAAACTGGAGAAAATTTAACAAAATGAAAGTTGACTTTGTGGCGTGGACCACACCAATAAAAACATTTTTATTTCAAGTTTGAATGTATAAAAAAATGATGCAACACTTTTTCAGCTAAAGCTCTAGAATGTGTCACAGGCAAACTGAGATGATTTCATTTTACAGTCTTCTTTTGAGAAAAAAAAAGAAAGAAAGAAGAAACAAAGCCAGGATTCACAGTTGCTATGGCAACAGTTGCACGCCGCTCAGTCTTTCCCATAGAATATTGTGCTGTCATCTTTGACAAGCGAAAACATGCATGCTTCACAAATGACGGAAAGTCTCCGTGATAAAAAAAAAACCAACCATACGAAAAAGACAAAAAAAAAAAGGAATCCTTGAAGAAACGAGTATGTTTAAACAGTAGTGTTGTGGGAGTCTTCAGTGTGCCAGTGGAACAGAGGCAGGGGGGATGGCAGAACAGATGATGCCTGAAGGCCTCGTGGCTCTGAAGGAACGTACTCAGTTGGGGATTTAGCGCAGCCTGGAACCCAAAGTGACCAATGAGAAAAGCAGGTTTCAGTAATGACGTACTGGAGGAGTCAAAACACGAAGTGGCAGAAAGACGAGGTGGTCGGTTTGGAATAAAAGGTGAAAAAACTAACTTGCTTGAACAGAAATAGTGGTGAACTTTGATCAACAAAGCGTAAAGTCTCACTCATACAGCTCTTCAACATGTGGAGTAGCTGAGGATCAAATGCCAACACTGCGATTAGGGAACGCCTGAGTCATGAACATGAGTCCAAGTGGAGCCACAAATAGATTTTTAACATCTAGATTTTTAACACTCTTTTGTCTAGAGTGACATTTTCATTCTTAAGACCCGTTGGAAATCCTGTTTTTTGTGTTTTTATCATCAGTTCTTGCTGATGATGGGGGACATTTATAAAGAAAACCAAGTAACAATATTGCATTTCTGAGTATTTCTTCATTCACATTGTTGTGAATCAGGAGCAGACAAAATAATGCATTTAGGAAACGATTGTGTTTGTTACATAGAAAATACGCCGCGTGGGCCACACACTCCCTACTCCGCTCCGTCCTGATGAGTCCACTTGTAGATGACTAGATCCCAGAACGATTTCCTCGCCTGTAGTGGCATCTGGCTCAAAACTGTACGGGGAAAATGTTGTATACTACAGTAATTTTTTTCCACATTTTTGTTGCGCCATTAATATTAAGTATTTCCCTGGAGGGGGGCAGCGTTGCGCTGCATTCTATGATTCAGGCATGAGAGTTATGATATCAGAGACATTGGAAGGTGATACACGTCAATATAAAACAATTAAATTTAATATGTTTTACTTTAAAGATTCCTGTGTTTTTAGACAAAAAAATTGCTTTCAGTTAAGTTCAAACGTACACATTTCTCATTTTACATATATGACATGATCAAATTAATTTATGTCAAGAGTTATGAGAAAGTACTTTTATTAACAAAAAAGGTAAGAATGTAAATGTTGACAATAAAATAGTAAATCAATAATTGTTATCAAGTGATTCTTTTTTAAAGATTGCATTCACTTAAGAGAAAGTTGGTTTATCATTTTGCCCTCAATACTTAGATCTAGAGTTAGAAATATTAAGCTATATTTTTCAAAGGTGTGAACTAAAACATTTCAGTAATCTGCATCATCCAGTTTCAGCAGTTTTCCATCACGTTGGGCAAATGTGTCACATCTAGAAGTATAGCAAATTAAGAAGGACAGCTTTAGTCCTTTCATAATACTCAAGGTAAAGTTGCATGTGTGTGTTTTACTGCAGTTTTAAACATTCTCCTTCATTTTTGACACAGAAAATAAACTAAAATCATCTCCACCATCCCCTAAGACTGGCTTCTGTCCTCAACAAATCATATTCAACAAGTTTTTGTCTCTAAAAAGTAATTTCAAATGTGATCAGAAAGGATGTTTGGTGAGAGTAATCAATTCCACCAAACCGCAGTCGTGATCTCAATGAGAAACGAAACCTCTGATGAGCTTGAAAACAATCAGTGTTGGCAAAAATTGATCAGCCTGTATCTTCATTTACAAGTGTTTATGAGCCCATCTTCAGGGTTTCATCAGCTGGACTGAGCGCTTGATGGGAGAGCTCTGGACCAGACGGGGAGTAAATTAAGTCCTAATTGCCGAATCTTTACCATCTGGACAGCAGTTTTTCTTTGGTGGTGGTCGGATGCTGAGGGGGGAAAAGCAATAACGAGCAACCTCATCTCCTCCTTCTGAAAAAGTCTGGTTTCCTAATTAAACTGCCTGCACTCAGTAAGCAAAAACCCTTAAAAATTAGGACAAGTATATTTTCATGGCATCATAAAACAGCATAACAACTTCCATGCATGACAAGAGTTTACCTGGTTAACAGGTGAATCAATCCTGGTCCTCACACTATTTTTACTTAAACTGCTTTAGCCAGTATTTAAAAAGATATTTATACGCCAATTCTCAGAGGGACCTCCATTGTGCCACCACATTTGGTTGCTAGGCGACCTGTGATGCAACTGCAAATTATCTATGCAAGGTTAAGGAGAGTGGGTGACGTCAGCGGAACACATGTGGAAGTATAAAAGGGTTAGAGAGTCGTGCACAAAGCGTTTCAAGAACATTTAAGCCATTTATATCCACAAGCACACACTTGCAGACTCCCACACTCCCCCTCTTACACATGCACACATTCGGAGCAGGTGTGTGAGTTGGTTGAGCGCCAGCGCCGCGGCTGGATCTCCAAGTGGACACAAGGCATAGACGCAAGCCGGGGCGTCTGTCAAACCCTGCCGCGTGGGCTCGAACACCCAGAAAGGCACAAGAGCTGAGCTGCCTCTCTGAGGCCGCAGAAACATTTCAGATCGCACTAATGATGATTTATTGCAACACCTGAAGCAGGAGGGAACACAGGAGGGAAACGCAGGAGGCAAAGGCGCAAAAGTTTTGAGTTTAGTCAGGGGAGAAGAAACTCAAAAATTCAAAGCAACTTCTAAGATCTGTTCCATTTCTCTTGAAATGAGATGAACTTTAAAATGGAGTACAGCACAAAATGAGCAGCAGCTTGAACTGAAAAGTAGGGGTGTAACAATTAATCGCCTTACATGAATCTATTTCTATTCCAATCAGATCTGTCTGAGGCAAGTTGTTAGTTTCACTGAAATATACTTTTGTAAAATCATTTAAAATGAAATAAATCGATCATAATCGATATTGGAAAATATCATTTGGATTGAGACATGGTATGACTAAGGTCCATCACAGTGGACAACGCAAGTGATGGCAGCAAAAAATGATCAGCCATCATTACAGTCCAACATGTGGAAACACTGAATTTAGTAGACGTGTGACCATACAATTTGATAGTTATTATCTTTAAGTGGAAAAACAACACTGGGCAGAACTAAACTGTGAATGGATTTGTCATTAATTTTTGTTTACTTGTTTGTTTGTACACACATTTAATTTACACTTGATTATATTACAAGAAAATACAAGGGACCTGTAAAACTACCAGGTATTGATTTCTGAGTCGCACCGGTTGAAGTTTTGGATAAAGATGTCCTGGATCTGTTTTAGGTCAGTGAATTGCATCAAATCGTCGTTTAAAATGAACCAATATCAATTATGAATCGCCTCTGTAACAACAAACAAACCGTTGTCAGAACGAATCATTTCCCCCACTATGGAAAGGAATTTAAAAAACACAACGAAGTTTTCAGATTCACCAAAATTCACCAAAGTAATCCCAACATCACAGATTTCATAAAAGTTAGAAACTATTGCACCTAATGTACAAATTACACTTAAGAAAAGTTAAAATAGTGGAAGTCAAATTAAAGTTGAGGGACCTCAAAAAGACACATTTGAGAAAAGTGCCTGCAAAAAATGCTACTTAAAACCTTGTTTTTGTGGAGTGAGAGACCACAGACTCTTAAGTGATTCTGCTGCACACTACTCTCCTCTGAAGCTACACCTGCACAATTATGGGCTTCATTATAGGAAAACCTTTCTTGTGTCCCGGCATCAGCCTCTATACTTTGCAAATTAACATCTAAACAAGACTGATGCACTCTGGGAAGAAGTCCTGACAACTGATTAAGCCGAAAGTGAAGCTTTTGGCAGCAATGATTTGAGGAGGAAAAAGGAGCAGGACTTAATGAGAACACCTCATCAAATACTGAAACTCGGTGTGTCACTGCTCCTTTGACTTCCAGTTGCACTCGATTGCAAAAAGAAATGTTGCAGGGAAAAAGGAAAAAATCTGATGAATAACTAACAAGCTGGAAGCAAACCCTGATGCGCAAAGAAAAAATGTGGACAAAAACGTTGGCAATAAATTAAAGAAAACCTACAACGATTACTGAAATCAAATAAAGTGGACAAAAAGGATGGCGCTCAAAGTAAAAAGGCTGAAAATGTCACCAAAGGAACATGTTTAACTAAGACGTGTCCTTTTATCAGCATCACAGGGGTCTTCAAACCCGTAATCAGTCGGTATGCCTGTTTAAAGGTGACAACAGTTGTGTTCCACATTGAACATGGACCACAGAAAGAGAAGAGTTTCTTAGGAGATTGGAAAGAAAATCAGTGAGCAGCAGGTTCAAGGGAAAGAGCATCTCCAAGCAGCATCACGTCATTATGTCTGACAAACTGAATAAACGGAAAATAGAAATGTGAACCGGGGAGTTTAGAATGACAAACTCCAAGTTCAAAGTTTATCCAAAGCTTCTTTGGTTGTTTGAGTTGGTTGAGTCCAAAGAAGACGCTACAGCTGAAGGCAAAATAAAAACAAGCCTCAAAGTTTGTGTGAGATTATTCTTTGGGAAAATGAGACAAAACTGGAACTTTTTTTCAGTATCAGCTGCATAAACGACATAATACATGAAAAGAAGGAGTGTTACTAATAAGAAACACAAAGGTGGCTCTATTATGATGTGGGCTGTGAGGGTATCGAGTCTGTGAAGGGGGTACCAAGACTGCTAATCATCTATCCTCACCACGCATTTCATTGTTGTTGCTGCTCATTTGTTTCTCTGTCCAAACCTTCAACACCAAACTACCATAACTCAGTGGGGTTAGTAAGCAGTAGTTTGGAAGATAACCACTCAAAGTGTGTACCAATCATCAACCCTGAACTGCGTACAGGTACCTTCCTAAATTGCAACTCCTATGTTGTTTTACACACTTGTGTGGATGGAGACCTTTTCTAAAAGCTGCCATGTTGCTATAATTATGTGTTGAGATTGAACATGTGTTTCTGACCCTAAGCTTAAACTCACTCGAATTACGTGTGAATAGTCACTTCCTGTCCAGAAATGTGATTGGAATACAATTGTCCAGATATGTACTCTTTTATCTCACCAGCTGACAGATCATCCAGGTGTTTTTACACAAGGTGAGTCCTTGTGTTGGTTTTTGTCACCAGTGTCTTTCTCCTTGAACTCACTCAAGCATCTGTCATTCTGTTTGAAAATGAAATTCATGCAAAATGTCTGTCGCACTGAATTTTCCCACAGTGAAATAGAAAAGTTCTGTGTCTGTGCTGCAGGCTTCATCTGTCAGCAGTGACAGAAAAACACAATGATCCACGCAGCGACTGTCCCAAACAGTAATCTGCTGCTCGCTCCACTGTAAGACGGATAATGCTCTTTCATACAGACTTGTGGATGAGTGACTTCAAGCGCAGCCAAGGATCTGTCAGACAGGCTCACTCTCACAGCACCGAATCTAACCAAGCATGTGTGAGGTCTTTGAGGAGCAAATCTCTCAGTACTGGATTGCAAATCTGCCACGTGAGTGTGAGTCATCCAGATGCACGCAAAAGTCAAAAATCCATCAGAACATCTGCAGACTTGAAAGTGACATTTTCCCCCCAAAAAACAAGCGAGGATATGCCGCCGTGGTGTGCTTGTAAAGAGTGATCGTATCATGTCAGCAGACAAACACCACATCCTGGAGTCTGAGGACAGAGCTGCCGGCGCAGCTCTGACGGGCCTTCTGACTCAGCTTCAACAGACAGCGTGTGGTCTCAGTCGGCCCAGCGGTCTCACGGATCCTCTCCGTGTTTTCTTTCATGCGACGGGCGGGACGAGTGTTAGTGCCGTTAGCTGAAGGGCCCTGACGTACGAGGGAGCAGCAATAGCCGGATCCCAAACATAGACGCGGACGGATGTTTATCCTGGCTGACCGGATGAACGCTGGCGCACAGTCACGCAAGCGTTTACACACAAACTGTGTTTGCTAAAATAAGAGCCTCAGAATGATTCTGTTTGTCTTCACTTATCAGGCAGTGAGTGATCAGCTGTTTCATCTTTTGCTCCCATTTAGAAAACACAAGTTTTCTATTAATTGTACCATTTTTAACGCTTCCACAGATTAAGTTAGATTTTTATTATGAGCAAAGAAAGCTAAAAACTGTCAGTCTTTTTCAGCATTACTTCTGCATTTACTTATGCTTTTGTTTTTATTGAAACTCCATCTAAATAAAATACTAAAATAAAAAATGTCAATTCCATCACTGAAGCATTGATGTTTTTTTCGTCATCATTAGCTAGTCTATTTCTGGTTTCTATAAAACATGTTTTATTGCAATTTTTTTTTTTTTTTATCAAGAAAAAGTCGTCCATTGGTCAAACAAAAGCGACGCCTTCAGTGTGAAGCAATTAGCTCTGACAACCACAATTACCAACATTCTACTCATCAAAGTGAAGAAGAAACATCACTGATTGGATGATGACGTTTGTCCATCATTCTGACTGACAGTTATTTGGCACAAAGCGCCTTAAACCAAAAACAGGAATGTTCCTGCTGACCCAAACACCGCTGCTGTTATCAAAGAACGTTTGAATTCAGGAAACACCTATGAAGTGATCCTGGATCAGCTCTGTTCTGAAACCTTTAAAAGGTTTGTTTTAGTTAAATGTTATCTCTGTGAGATAAACTATGTTTGGTTCTGTTTCAGAAGTGTTCCCACTGGTCTTTGCATGATGATTCTGAAAAGGTAAGTTCACTAAACATTTGTGCTGATGAACCTAAGAAAAAAAGTTAGGTGCACTGCTGCAACCAGTGCAAAAATGTAGTCTAGAGCCCTGTTAAACTTTGACCATTTGTGGGAAAAATTACCAGCCTGAAAAAGACAAGAAACACAAAAGCTAAGTAGACAAAACTTGTAACCTCGACAGATGATTTGACATTCTTTCATTTCTTATTTTTGTCCTGTCCAGCAAATGAACGCACAGATTGCAGCTCATTGCCTCTTGTGATGGACATGTTTGTGCAATTAGAGTTGTTGTTACTCTTCGAGTCTGTTCATATAAACCCCTTTTGCAAATGAAGCTGAGCTCTATTGGGTTTTAGCTGTTCGGACAGGCCGGGGGGGGGGGGATTGATAATACATGGTCATGGGATAAGATAATTGTCATACGTAAATTACATGTGTTGATGCTCATACACACATGTACACACCTTCACACACACACCATCACACGGCATCCACACAACTGTTTACAAGTCTTATCTAAACAAATTCCGACCAGCACCTTTGCTCAGCGTGCACACAGACACGAATAGATGGGATTGGACGAACAAATAAATAAATAAAACATCAGTCATGTGCAAAAAGAAGGGATGAGCAGTTAAGCTGAATGACTGTGTGTTTCCTGATGTGTTCCTGATTGCATTGAATGCTCCAGTGAGGGCTGGGAGCCCACTGACCCCCCAGAGATTATGTGTTGAGTTTAAACATGTGTTGCTGAAACCTTGTGGACAAACAGGAAGTCCAGCCAGCAAAAAACACTCCACCCAAACTCAAAAAGAAAGTAAAACACAAAAATTGGAGCCTTAAATGTTATTGCAGTTGCACGCACATCTCCAATGCAACATTAGGTTTTGAGAAGCAATCAGAAAGGAGCAGAAAGCTGCTTTCCACCTTAACTTTCCTCCTTTGATTGCTTTTTTTCTGCCTTTGGCTTTGCGTCATGAATATATTGAGATAGAATGAGTGATTATTCCACGCCGTGCCTCTGCCAGCAGATATGCATGCCTGCGCCCAACATACCAGTCGCTTGTCGCTGTAAACAGGAGTGAAGGCCATGCATCACTCCTTTTTTACTGACAACACTTCCATTACCGTCTGTTTCCACCACCACCACCACCCCCCTCCACCTAATGGCTTCTGCAGGTCGCCCATAATGCGTTAGCCAATAGGGCTGCCGGTGTGCAGCAGCACGCCAACTCCAGCCATAACAGCATAGTCGGATTTTTCACGCGTTGCATTTTCTAATGCAGCTGCACTCAACTGCTGCCGTTTGGATTTTCTTGCTCCAAAGAAGAAAGGCTTCCATAAAAATGTGCAGAACGGGTTTGAAACCAGCCACCAATCTGTTCACTGTTTTCTAGAAGGAGGCCTGAGCACGACACTTACTTGCAGAGGGTGTTTCAGCGTGGACAGGAGGTGTAGAAGGGATGAACGAGGGGAAGAAGAAAGATCTTAGAGAGCGTTCGGTGTGAAGGGGTGAGCGCTGCATGGGCAAATTCTCACAGCTGCCCACGCTGCTGTGGATCTTAAGGTTCAAGGGCTTCGTCTTCTTCTTGGCTCTGAGGAAGAAAAAAACAAGACGAGAAGATAGTTATCTTAAACTGTTGTTCGAACGCGTAGAATTTGATGCACTTGAGCAAAAGCACTTTCAGTACTTTTAGTGGACTTTTTTTTTGGTAAACTCTCTCTGCTTCTGCCAGTAACATTATAATTCTCCACACCTACACACAGTGCAACCAGCACAGCCCAATGCAACAAGTGCACTTTCTTGAAGGGAAATTAAACCAACAGTGGAAAAAAAACAAGCAGAGAAAAACACATCAAAGAAAATGGAAGAAAACTAAGGTAGACGTTTAAATTAATTTATCACAAATATTATTTCTGTAACACAAAAAATGAAATTTAGAGTTTCACTCCTGTGTTTTTCTTTACAACTTCTTTAATTACGCCACATAAAATACTTCTCCCCGAGAAACTGTTTGACAAAAAAAAGAGAAGAAATCTTGAACGGCTTCAACAAAAGCACACGTCATTCTGCCGGAAACGTCTCTGATACGCTGGAGTCTGAAAGGGTCATGAAGACATTTCTGCAGCTGAGAGATACTTTAAAAGAACCACAGAGATCCATCATGCACACATGGAGAAAACTGCAGAAAACTTTCAGAACGAATGACCAAAATGAGTCCAGGAACAGCAGGAGGACTCATCCAGGAGGTCATGAAAAAGCACTGTGGATCCATAAAAGACCCACTCTGGAGGAAACAGTGTATACTGTTGCTTTAAAAATGTTTCGTGTGGAATTTCTCTCATGAAGGAGGACATGTATAAAGAATTTTAAGCTAAAACTTGCATTTCTGAGTAAATTTTTATTCAAATAGCTGTGAATCAGGAACAAACAAAAAAGTGTGGTTTGAAAAAGAGCTTATTTGTGACATAGAAAAAAAGCTTGGTGAACCACAAGCTTCCCACTCTGAGCTATCAGCGCTAGGAAGGGGGGCGTGGTTGCCCTGTACCAATGGTCCCGCCCACAATTCTGAGGTGAATTTCTAACGGACTCCTGTCACTCTGCAGAAACTATATCCTAGAAAACAACACAGATTTTGTTTTTTGTTTTATTTTGGCTAAAAACGACATGATCATAATTAAAAGACCACTGGGAACGTTTTGAAAATAGATCAACAGATTCAAGGGCAACGAGAACACAAGGAAACATCTGGACTCATGTTCTGATGAGACACAAGAAGAACATTCTAAAGAGAATCAGTCCCGCTACATTTGGACTCTCAGAAAACTAGAACAGTATAGAAACATGGCAGTGGTAGTGTGATGATATGGGTCTGCCGAGCAGCTTCACGTCCTACATGCTTTAATATTATTGATGAAACCATAAACAGAAATTCCCAAAAGGAAAATAATCAATCATCAGCACTTGGGTTCTGTCTCAGAACTGCACTGCAAACGTTTCAAAGATTTCAAACCTTGTTTTTAGACATTCAAGAGGTTTTACCAGGTTTGAAGTTGTTTTAATGCCAGATAAAAACTCCACAGACACAGTCATCATAAAGGTCAACGTCAAGTGATGTGGCAATAAAACAGTGATAGCAATTAATGAATTGATGATGTATTTTTCTGAATATTGGTCATTTCCACTTATTACACTAGTTTTTGTTGCTTTAATCAAAATGAAGTACAATTAGATGAATTAAAAACTCAAAAAAATACAAACTTTACCACAAAAACACTAATAACTAGAAAAACAATACTTATTATTAGACTATGTTTAATTTAAAGTAAGACTATCTTACTGTTAGCTTTTTTAGTTTACTTTTCCCTTTGTATCTAGATTTTGATCTCAATTATTACTTAACAAGATTTCTTGATAAGTAATAATTACTTAGTAGTAATTTTACTCGCTAGGGATTTTCTTCCTAAGATCAGTGTTCTTTTCCTGTTTTTAGGCTACCTCTATTTCTAGTGGCACACAAACACAGCATCAGTTTACCCTCTGAATCAATAAAATGTAATAAAGTGAAGGCTTTGAAAGAACCAAATTGTTGTAATCTTAGACATTCATTCTGAGTTCAAACAATTCTGCTAAGAGTGGAAAATAGTTCCTTGTAAACATCAGAAAAACCACCAGTTTTGACAAAAACGTCTCAGCTATCCAAGTAATTATCCTTTTGGGAAAAAAGTGTTATATTTGCTGAAATGTCATTTTTACTTCTGATTTGAATACTGTCTGTGTGAGAAATACAAACAAAAACGTATCTATTAGGTTTTTTGCATCACTGAATAAATCCAGTAAGCTTAATACAGGTTTTCTGTCAAATGAGAGAGCTCATGTTGAGTTTTGAAATACATTTTACTAGATTTTGAGGTATTTGTGAGGCTGAACGACGACACACCTTCAGTTTATTACCAAAGATAATGTCATCTCATCGCTCGCTTATTTTCCTTCTTTTGGCCTTTAAAACAAGCGCCACGGTGGAGCCAGAGGCCGCATGTACAAAGCGAGGTTAGTGGATTATCCGCCTGCCTTTGGTATTTACTCAGGTTTTCCTGCAGCTTCGAGCTGACAAAGTTTTAAGAGGGGCAGGTTGTCATGGTAACCAACACTGCACAGACCACCTGTTCCGGAAAGGTTAACTTCACAGAATCAGATTGAACCTGCACACCTCCTCCTTAGAAAAATAAAAATACAAATCAAACAAAAACAGTTCCTGCATATTTCTACAGCCGTTGTGTTTTATATTATCTCAGGATAACACAGGGTGACATTGAGGGGGATAATTGGAAATCAACAGTATAACCTTCACTGTCCTTCATGAACAAAATAATTCACACTGTTAATTAGCTCTCAGTTATTATATATGCTAATTTTTAATCGCATTTTTCTCTTTTCTAACAAGGTTCACGCTCACAGAGAACCTTTCTTATCGTGAGTCATAAAAAGGTAAATTGACTCATCCTGAACTAAACACATTTAGGAGCGCCATTTGATTATTCCATCTTTAAATTAACTCCACAACAGTTTCAGCCGTTTCCTTCATTTCTTCAGTTTCACACCTTCCATTTTTACCTGCAGTCAGCGAAAGCTGCTCCTGATCATCCAAGCAAAGGAAACTAAAGCAGTGAATCTTCATCTTACTGGTGAAAGTTCTGTAAACTTTCCTCTGATCTGCAGTGTAAAAATCTGAAGTGAAATTCTGTCTTTGTTTGATGAACAACATCTCATCTTCATCGCCACAGGCACAGCCTGTCTGCAGCATTCGCTGAGCAACCAAGTGAGCCAGTTGTCCTGGTTTTACTCTAATATTTTATGGTTGTTTGTCTTCGGACACAATGACAAACTATTTTTACATGAACAGCTACACGGATTTGGCTTCAGAAGCTTCTGCACAAACAAACTGCAGAGCAGGAAATCCAAAAACAAACCAGAACAAGACAGAACGAATTGTCTTAAAAAACAAAACTTAAGCATTTCATCTAAGGAATTTAATAAGTGTGCGACAGGAATGAACAAAACTGCAAAAGCAAGTAAAAAGTTTATTGATCCATGAGGGTTTTTCTTGGATTTTCTAAAGAAAAAAAGGCGTGAATGAAGCTAAGGAGATCACCGTTAACCCATCTTTATCATTTCAAAATAATAGGAATAAGAATTAGAAAAAGGGTTCATTTAGTGGTTGGAAGATATTTAGAGTTGGAAATGTCCTCTTCAGAACACAGCATTTGCATTGCTGGTGGGACGATTTCACCATAGAAACAGTAAAAAAATAAGATAAATACATTTAATGAATTTATCCTAAAATATGTCTTTTTCAGCTTTTTAAGTTGTTTTTGTTCTTTGCTAAATGGCAAATAAAAAAAGTAAGAGATGGATGCTTCTCTTCCCCACCATTGAATCTTCTGGATTCACACAAAATGTTTCCAAATGATCTGTCAGTTCCCAACTCCATTTAACCCCAAAAAACCCACAATATCAAAGAAAGGATACACATTTCAATTTTTTATTAAGATGCTATTAAACCACTTTGTTGATATCCACAATCAAAAATCATTTTGTAGCATCAGTTATGATCCATTGGGGGATTTGTACGTTTTTGCTCACAACAATGTTGTAATAAGCACCTTATTTATCCAAAACTTTAAAAGTGTTTTTGGAAGCAGCAGGGTTATGTATATTTGGCATTTTGGCCCTATTAGAATAATCTAAACCAACCTGGACAGTGAGAATTTTAAATGTTTTGAACAAATTGGATTTTAATTGCTGTAAATCATGTAATGTTCTTGCTCTTTTTGATATGATGACCTCTGCTAGGAGTTGGCCGTTTATTAAAAAATTAAATAAAACAGTCAACTGACTTGAATGATACAGGATTTGGGGACAGGGGGTGTTGCTTCTTTCTAACAGGGGGTGTGATTAAAAGGGAAGCTGCTGAAGTGAGTCTGAAGGCATTCCTCAGTGCTGAGGACCTAAAGAGAATAAAAGACCTAGAAAGCGTTTTCAAAACGTGCCAAAAACACGACGACGCAATTTCTATCTGTGCGTGATGTGTCGTGTTTCCATCAAAGTACAAACCAACTTTTCAAACCTTCCCTGATTCCTCCTGACACTTGACAAGTCATCTACCCCACTCCCCCATCTTCTTCTGTCTTTCATGTTTTACTTGAAATTTCTTTCCCTGAACTTTTCATATGCTGAGTGGGAAAGTCAAAGGGAGGATTTTTCTGTGGAGCTGAAAGTCCCCTCTCCGACCCCCGCTCTGTACGCCTTCGCCGACAGGCGTTTTTCAAAGCCAAAAGTGGGAATCCTCTCCGTTCTCCTTGCATTCAATTTCAATGTTCCCTCACTTCACATCTAGCACATCATTCAAGGGGAGGATAAAGGCATGCATGCAGCAAGATGAATGCTTTAATTTAGATTCAAATTGCATAAAGTGGGCTAATCGGAATTGCTGACAAAAGCCGTATGACGAAGAAGCAATAACCTGCAGGCAGCTTCCTCGTTGCAGGAGATGGGAGTGAAACGCTGGTTCACAGGTCTAATTGCCCCACTCCGTAAAGGGAGTAAAAGACTGACATTGGAGGAATCCTGTGGGATTTAACGACGGTTACTTTGCATAAGTCAAACCTTAACTTTTTTTTTTTTTCCCACTTTGAAAAGTCAGTTTTTGTTGGGCGAAGCCAGACTCTTCCAGCGTGAAGATCGCTTTGTCAGTTAGCAATGATATTTTTGATGAATGGCTTCTCGTTCACACGACTGTTTCTGTTTTTGCTCCATTTTTCATTTCTTGCAGTTTTTCTGGCATGCTGCATCTGCGTTTTTGGGGGGTTTTTTTTGTCTCTTTTGTTTATAGGATGAGGGCATCACTCTCTCACACATAGATATCAAAATCTGATGGTGAAATCTATCCTGAAAACGCAACAAAGGTTAGTCTGCATTTGAAAACACAGATTTACCTTAACATGAAAAAAAGTCTGTTTTATTTGATGAAAACATATTTTCCTCCGTTTAGACCCAAAAAGACCTCAGTTATATGTGAAAGGCAATTGCATCTCTTCAATCACAATCTAGACAAAATAAATGTTTTGGTTTTGCTTAGTTATAGTTCAGATAATTACCTTAAGATTCATCCTCTTTTGTAACGTTCACACCGAACGCGTGTGAAATTCACCGCCTCTCTTTTGATGCACATCAAATTTGCTGCTTGGAGCACAGTTAAAAGTGTTTTGATAAACGTATCTTAATTTTGATGTCCTTTTCGTCCGCTTGATTCCTTCCAGATCTTCACTAATTTAATCCCGAACAGGAACAGGCTGTCAGCTGACTGAACTGAGTGTTCAGGAGAGAAATCTGTTAGAATTTTATTTGACTTGTTTTGTTCATTTTTCTTATGTGGTGCTCAAACTGAGTATACGTTATTCCAGTAGTCAGACTCTAACCACCTCACACTGAGTAATTAGCAGAAATCCTGGTTTGATCTGATTGGTTGTTCATTTAGTTCAAAGCCTATAAACATGTTAAATTAACTGTTAATCTAATGCCCTCTGGCATTGTACTGACAGCACGATTGATAAAGTGTGACAAAATGTGACAAAGAAAAAATAAATCTTTAAGAAAACACACACAAACACTTCCTATGACCCCGTAAAATCGGATGATTTTTCATTAGTTTCTCATTTCATGACTGTTTTTGTTTGCTTTTTTAATTGCTTTTTTTTTTTTACCTAAAATCTATATTTCTGAAAAATGAATGATAAATATCCACCCACTCCCCCCACTTTTCCAAAAACTCTCAGAGAACCAATTACAGAAACACCTCCAAGTAAAAGTTTCATCCGATCGAGGACAGAGGTGATGTTCCAGCTCCCTAATGCTGTGCAGGATCTGAAAGAATTCAAGTTATAAATTTTGAAAAATTAAGCTGCCAAGCAGCTGCCAGTTATCCTGTAAAAATTATAATTTATTTGAGCTTTTAATAATTAACACCTGTCCGTCTAGTCAGCTCAACTACTCGCAGGAATCTCTTTTTTTCCAGAAATATCTACAGAGACTTGCAGAGCCCCCTGTTGCTTTTTTATGCAAATGTAGCTGTGAAACAATATACCTGGCAGCCACTCTGATGTGCTTCTGTAATAAAGTTTGTGGGGAGGGAATAAAAATGAAATAATAAAAGAAAAACTGGATAGAATAATGATTACAACCGAGAATTACTGGGAGCCCTTTGAGCACTTTCATCCTAAGCAGGAGCTCCTGCTTTCAGGATCCCTTCTGTGCTGAATGAGAGCTGGCAGCAAGGTTTTTATTTGTCAGGTCCTGAGGCAGCTTTATTAAGCAAATGTCAAAGCCAACTTTGGGGGAATTCGAAGTGCATCATGCAAACTCTCAATTTGCACCACATTTTTTTCAAATTCTCTACTTAAAAGTGGAGAATATTTACATATGAATTCATTTTTAATGGTCTTAAATCAAAGAAACAAGCTGATGCACTTCTTTGAGGATGAAGACAGAAGCCTGAGATGCTTTCAGAAATTGTAACTGTGCTTTAGAATCACAAAAACTGCTAAAAAAATGTTTAAATAAAGTTATGAAATGAACAAATGGGGGTAAATAACATCTTCAGGCTTTGCAAAACTTGGACGAGAAAACAAAGGTGTTTAGAAATAAGTTTACGAAAAAAAGACTTGATCTGCCATTCTTGCCTTCAGCACCCACGCACGGTTATTTCAGGAAATGAGAGAGAAATGATCATCATTTCAGTAGCTTTCATGGTTTTTGTTTTTTCAGAGTTTGTCTTTCTAAATAAATTATTTTCTTAAATCTTGTAAACCTAAGAAAATAAACTTCTGCTGTAAAATCTGAGTAAACAGCTGGAAAACGTTTGCAGCAAATCTCAAACTCATGTAACGAGCCCTGCTGTTCTGTTATTGCAGGCTCCAATATCAACTAAAAGCATGTGTTAATTCAAGTGTTCATGGACTCGGAGGGTTGGCTGTATCTATAATTACTTGTGATATCATAACCGCATCTGCTTCTCACCTGTTGAGACAGCTGCATTAAAGCAGAGCTTCCCTGCTTTCTCTGAGTTCTTTCCTCCTTTCTAACTGTCAGCATCTCCCACTGGAATGTGGTTGAATGTCAGCGCGCTGTCAGAGGTTGGCGGAGGGACAGGACTCTTAGCTGGGAATTCAAAAATGCGAGTGGAGAGTGTGCACGCCGAGATGAGGACACCCATGACAAAAATGGAGGAGAAACTAAAGACTGAAATGGAGATGCCTCAGAAGTATGTGGTCTCTACGTTTACACACTCTCCCATGAGCTCACAGCCCCTTACACCCCAAACATAGTGCAACAAAAATGGGGACCAATATTGGAGCTATGCAGTCGTACAGTTTTAAACAGGAAAAGGAAAACAAAGACGTACATGGATCTATTCGTCTGCAAGTGGATGCAGTAGAATAGAGCGGAGCAGGGAGCTTGGAGCTCATTCTACTGCATTTTCTACATAATAAATACAATATTTTTCAAAGAGCATTTGTTTCTCTGGTCCTAATTCACAATGATGTGAATGTAAAACACCAAAAACACCTATTTCATTGAAGCGAGTCTTTAAAAACCACCAATCTGCCTGTTTTCCCGAATCTAAAAGTCCCTCAAATTGAGCTCAGCGTGTGTTTCCAGTTCTGGATTGATTAAACACACTTCATTCAAGTAATCAGACATTCATCTAAAACAGATTAATGGAGGGTTCAGGGGTTCAATCTACAAAATGCAGTTTTATTGAACCCCAGCTGGAAAACTAACCACAGAAGCACAGCATTTACCAAGATTACTTTAGTCAGCAGACTCTTTAAAATAGTGTTAAGTTAAATATAAATATTAGGGCTGTCAACGTTCCCACGTTAACTTAAGTGAATCCTTTTAAAAAATGAAGGTGTTATTATTTATTAACGTAGACTAATTACACGTCAAACGCGACCGTCTTCTGCTTTGCATCAGACCGTTCAGGCTTCCACAGCGTGCGTCAGTTTCTGAAAATAAACACTTTGTCGGCCACTATCCCGCTTCTGCCATGGTCACTAACAATAAAAATAAATATTCAATCTTAAGTACTTTATTCTTGTTATTTTTTCAGAGTTTAGAGCGCTTTCTCACAAAAAGCGAACTATTTGATTAGTGGTGCAGCCCGTTGTCATGGTAACAAAGCATCACTGCAGTGGCAAATTAAAGCTTAAAATTAAAAAAATTAAAGCCTTCCATCTCTGAAGCAGCACATCCAGGAAGACGTCCAGGATGTGTTTCGAACAATCACCCAACTCACTTCAGCTTTTTCTGAGATTTTGGAAAGTTTCAGGGACTCAGAGGGTCTTTCAGAAAGCCATCAGAGCACATTTTTCTGCAAATAGATTCTGCTGCCAGTCTGTTAAAAATGGTCTAAGAAGACATCTCGGTGAAGCTGATTTTGTATTTTTTTATTCTCCATCGAAGTGTGAAACGAGAACAACAGCTGTCATTTGAACTGGTGCCGTTAGAAAGCATCCTGCTTCAGGTGGGTGCGAGTCAGAGGTGTTTTTACATGACAGCACATGCTACATTTAGTTAGCTTTAGACTTTTACGATGTTTCTGCAATTCAGGCTTTTTAGAGACATATTTTCAAGCTTTGATTGGGAAATGCGTTCTCGAATCTTCATTTTGGTTTTTACAGCAGAAATTTCTAGTTTGGTTGGTAGGTAGTTTGATGTTTTTATTTTGTTTGGTTCCACAGAAGGAGTCTGTACGCAGATGATAGTACAGACAAAAAGATAAATGATTCTTCTTGTGCGAAGCACCAGTCAGGAAAACTCTTTTGTATTGAACTTTAGAATGATTTCTATTCTTTCTGTTCTGCTTCATTGTTTGGGATGAATAGAAGTAAAGAACCATTTGTCTCCAAGGCTTTGAAATGCACAGAGTTGTCCCTGCATCCAACAACATGCATTAGCACACTCTGAAGGTAATCGCCAGTTGATGCTGTGGCACATTTCCTTGCAGACAAATGGCTTACATTTCCTGGGTCTTATGTTCCGGCCTGAAATGCTGAAAGCTTTGTAGCGCCTTTAGGATCTAGGATTTGTATCACAGTTGAATCCAAAGATCGAAAAGAGGGGAAAAAAAGCATTCATGTCAAACAAGGGAAAAAGCAAATAATTTTTTCTGAAATACAAAATGTTTATTCATCTGTTTAAATTTGTTATAAAATGTATGTCCATAATAGTTCTTAATAGTAAATCTAATAGTGAGGAAAAACATTGTTTATATATTTAATTTTGTTGTAAAATAAATCATTCTACATTAGAATAAATGGGGACTGACTTGCTAGTCTAACAAGTTTTGAATCTGCTTGTTAGACGGATCTAGTTCCAGTTAATTTTGTTTTCATACCTGCTTCAATCCGGAAGTCACAGAGTTACCTCTTGGAGCAACATACAAAAAATTAAAGAACCTCTTGAAACTTAAAGACATGTTCTTGTGGCATTTTTCCCATGATTACAAAGCGTTTTGTTTTTTTTAGCCAAAAGGAGTCCGGGCACAAACAGGACTCATCCAGGAGATCATTAAAAAAGCAGAATTGGTCTGGTCGGGCCATGTTCTCTAACATCTTTCGGGGACCACCACTTCTCTTGGTGGGGGTGACTGACCCCACTGAAATTTCATTTATGTGTTTCTACATATTTTCACTTTTTATTGTTTGAATTCTGATATGATCTAAACACAAAGTCCTTTAAAAAACCATAAATAAAATGATGAGCAATATTGAAGCTATGCGTACAGTTTTGATCCAGATTCCAGCTCAGATGAGGAAAACAAGGATGTATATGGATCTATTTCTCTGCAAGTAGATGCGTCAGAATAGAGCGGAGCAGGGAGCTTGTGGCCCCGCCCAGCAAACGTTCTATGTCACGACTACAATCTCTTTCAAACTTCATTTGCTCCTGATTTACAATGATTTGAAGAAAGAAACACACATAAATGCAATTTTAAGCCTAATTTTTTCTGTTTATCTTCTTTGTCATCAGAAAATGCCATAAAACCATGTTAAAAACACAAAAAAACGCCATTTCTATTGCAGTAGGTCTTTGAATAATTATTAAGTTGTTAATTTGGAAGTTAATACTAAACATAATTTATCTTCTTCCCACAACAAATTAAACTTGTAATAATGTGATCAAACTTTTTTACTTTTAGAACAAAAACAATGTCTGCTCTAAATGCCAGAAGCACTTTGTAAATGTAATTAATCTTTTTTAGTGTTTTGAATTCCAGCTTAGGCTCAACTTTTCCATCGCCCACTCCAGTGCCGTTAACCCCCCAAACGAGCTCTCACTTGTTCACAAATCACTGCAGGAAAGCCCATCTGCCTAATAAATCCATTCTCCAATAGCAACTGCGGCATTTGGGTTCACCTCTGCTTCTAAACGCTCATATAAATTCATAATCATGACTCCAATTTCCAGGCCTCTGAGGGGACAGCACTGAGCGCTCGTTACGTACGAAGTAGGAGTGACTGGAGGGGGGAGAGGTGCAGCGTCTGGCGGCTGCTGACGGCCTGCTGTTGACATCCCTTCTAACCTAAATTATCATTAATAGCAAAGAGGCCAAAGCCCCCATTAGCATGGATGAGCTTTTATCCAACAGAGCAAAAGTTGCTGCGTCGTTTTTCACACACAAACTGTTTTGGATGCACGGCTCAGAGCACGCTTAGCCGCACTGTGAACGTCACGCTGCAAGGCTAAATATTCAGAGGTCACCGGCTAATGTGGAGACGCACGTCTCATCGGTCTATCAGGATCCTCTGGGGGAGCAGAACTTTGACAGAAACGATAAATGCCTCTGAAGCGATTTCAACTGGAGTAATTATGGCCTTACTTAATTGAAATCATATGCAAAAATCTGCTGAACAGACTTAAAACTGGATGCACAATCGTATTAAACAGAAGTAAAGCTTAAGAAGTCATCCCAATTAGTTGTGAAACTGTTTGACTTAAATAAGAATTTAAAATGTGAGAAAATGGGTGAATCTGTTACTTAAAATCACTATTGGCTTTTTTTAAGTACAGACTACTAAAAAGATTTGCCCCAAAACTGACCTCAGGTTGGTTCACTGTCGTGTGAAACATTTGTGTGGCAGACAGCACAGACTTTGTTTTCCAGTAAAGCCTTAGTCACATGAATCGTACGGGGGTTGACACGTGACGGTTCTGCACGTTTTTGGGTCGTCTGCCCCATGAAGGGTCGTAGAGAGCAGCGGTTACATTTTAAGGGGAGTCTTGCAGGTGTGCCTTGCCCTTCTCTTGAGGGTTATTTGGCCACCTTCAGGGATGTCATGAAAATGGAACCCACCATTGGTGTGTGTGGTAAGTGTATCATGAAGTTTTCTCAAGTCTTTAAATTGCATCACAAAATGCACTCGTGATGTACGGGTCTCCTTATACAAGTGGCCATCCCATTATAACTTCAAAACTTCCTTTGAATATCCCCAACACCTGTATTGTGGTTTCGTTAGTGGATTCCAAAATGTTTTTTTTTTTTATTTTTGGTGCTGGATCCGCAGTTTTTTTGCGATGGTTTTTTGTTTACCACGCCCACGCTTTTAACATTGTTATATCATATGTTATATTGTTTGTTCAGCTTGAGCTACCGAACTCGTGGATACTCTTTTTACAACATTCTGATAAAACATGTGCGAGCTAGCTAAGATCATAGCAGCAGGCAACGTGCACGGCTATCAACTTCTAATTCCAACATTTGTTCCACCGTCTCTTGCCAATGATGCTCAAGAAGTTACAAGACGATCTATGATATATATCTATATATTTTTTCCATAAACGATTTTTATCCCATTCTTTTTTTTTTTTACCGTTTCACTCGCCGTGATGTCATGATTTTGGTGTGGGCGTCGTTCACGATACCCAAAAAGCATTTTCGATTTTTACTAGGTGTGTACAAATTGTGTTGACTTTTCACGCATGTGGCGGAGGTCCAGTTTTGACTCAAAGGTGCAGGAATGTTTACAACTGTGAAAACAACAAGGTCGTGACAGTCAGGGACTGCTGCTGCGGGCCATAAAAAATAAATGTTAACCTTGAATATTGGTGAAGTGAGGAGGTAAAGGTGGGCCTTTTTGTGATAAGAAGTCGTTACCGCGGTAACACAAAACCGATTAGTTGTTTCTTTATACTCAGAACTGTTTAACTGTCCAAATATGTGTTAATACTTGCAAATTTTTGCAGAAATATTCCTGTTCTGTAAATAAAAAAATGTTAATACATAATTATTTTAATTCTCTTTGTGCTTCAACAAACATGAAAATCAAATCAGGCAACAGAGGGGAAGGTACCCACTGTCCTGCCTGTATAACCACTGATGCAAAACTAAAGATTTTCAGGCTGGAAGCAAAACAGTTTGGTGGGAGACTGTAAGCAAAGCAATTTAAATTTCTTAAACCGAACAGAATTATTATAATTTTTTTATTTCATAGTAAGTTCTGAAAATGTGTGTGTGTGTGTGTGTGTGTGTGTGTGTGTGTGTGTGTGTCTATGTGGGTGTGGGTGGGTGTGTGTGTGTGTGTGTGTGGGTGTGTGTGTGTGTGTGTGTGTGTGTGTGTGTGTGTGTGTGCATGCAGCCAGTAAAGAAAACTAACAAAGACACTTGCAAAACATAGAATTTGTGGACTAAAGCTCGAGAAAATGCACTTAAGTGCATCTTGGACACATTAAAGGCTACATAAAATGTAAGGTGTTCCAAACAGTTTGATGAGTATAACTATTTTGTGCAGGTTTCTAAAAAGGAAAATGTTCTGAAAAGTCACAGATATGAAGAAGTAGCTGGTGAGATGCAGAAAAAAGACAGGAGGTAAAGAAACGGGAACTGTAGTTCATCAAACAGTTCAAACACAAGTTTCAAACAACAGTTCTCCCACGAGGCCTGGCTTCATTCAAATAAAGAGGGGACGTTTTATACAGACCATGTGCGCCCTGGGGACAGTGATGCGATAAACAAAACACTCAGATTGTTAACGAAAAGATCGTCAACAACAAAAAACTGATCTGAAAGTTGCCTGCTAACTTTTAATAGCGCGTCGACTCCTCCAGTGTCGGATCTGGAGCTGCTCTGCGGTGTTACCTGTGAGGAATGTGTTTGTAAGTTTCTCAGATGGCTGTCTAATCCCATATTGGAAAGCTAAGTTCCAGTCAGTGCCATAAACTCTCGTTTTAAACCGGTGCACATGGTGAATTACAGGTAAGCTGGACTTTGCCATGACCGGATAAGTCTAGTTCCAGACCGCCTGAACCACCTGTTTGTTCAGCACTTTCAAGCAGAAACACTTAATCAATCACAGCTTCACAGATCATCTTCAAAGAAGTTTGAAGCCATGAACGGATGCAAAAGTTTGATAAAAATTACAATGACCTCAAGGAAAATTAAAAAAACATTTTTCCTGCTACATGATGAAATATTTATCACCGCAATTACTTGCAATCAAAAAGAAACTCATAAGAAAGACATTTTTGGTTTTATTAAGTTCATTAGGGGTGTCGAATGGCAATAAACCAAGAGGGAGAAAGATTTCTTATTTTAAAAAAGCGCAAAGAACGTCTGCAGCCGCATTGCTTTGGAGAAGTAGCAAAAAACATAAAACATAAAACATAACTGTGGTTTTGCCAATAACAACCAATAAAAATAAAGAGTGCAGACGAGGAAAACATAACAACACACATTTCCACTGTCCTGATTGTTTTCTTCTTCAGTACAACCCAGTCTGGTGTTTCAGCAGATGTGATTGTAAAACCTGGAAATAAATCTGATAGCTCTGACCGCACATCAGTTGGAAGACCTTTTTTTTTTTGTTGCACCACAATGATCTGGGCAAACACCAGGACAGCTGTTAACTGAACCTTCTAATTCCCCAGATAGCAATCTGATCAGGCAGGAGGATTAATTCTGCCATACCAGACCTGATACCCCACACTGCCGGGGCACCACAACATGGACGTACAAATCCTGTGTCTATGCTGCAACTGATAAGACCGATTTATTGCAAAACAAGCACTTGAAAGCTCCGTTTAATTCTTGGAGCTGTCCAAATGACGCCCTAAAACATGTTGTTTTTTCAAAAAATGCCTTCAAAAAATGTTTTTTTGTGGTTGTGATCTCACTTTAAATGATCTCTAAGCATTAAGCAGAGCTTAAACTGGTTTATTTGTTTAAAAAAATGTTTCGGGTTACCAAAATACATATTTTACAACTTCCATCCACTAATGCATCCATTTTCCAAACCCATTGAAACTGACTGAATGACTGATTCTGTAGGAAAACGTGAGTCCTTTGAGCCTTCAGGCATACACTTGGTTTTCAAATCATTCATTTTAACCTGTTTTCTACTGCCCATCCAGAACTTTGCTGCAGCACATTACTGACCTGAAGTAAGGTAGAAGAAGAGACTGATATAGTTGCATCATCTGCATATATAGGACTGTGGGGGAAAGCCTATGCATGCACAAGGAGAACATACAAACTCCACTCAGAAAGGAGCTAGATGAGATTTGAACCAGGGCCAACTTGCTCAGGCCAACCACTACATCTGTCAGAGTTCGGCTCACAACTTTTCAATCACCAGAGGGAGCTCTGGAGTATTGACTCCTTACTACAACTCCCTTCAGCCACCGCCACTGGCTCCTTCCTTCACAGCTGTTCATCGTTGTCACCGGACATTTATACCCTCTCCAATCTTCCCACTGGTGTGAAGTCATATGTTGCTTAGCAAACATTCAGATCACTTTCTTTAGTCTTCTTCTCCATCATTAGAACCTTGCCTTTGTGTTTGACCCTTGCCTGGACTCTGACTACGTTATGTCTTCCCCTTGTAAATTAAACCGGTTGCACATGGATCCAAACGCCTCAGCCTCTCTGCACATCACTCTGCAGCCCAACTTTCTGACCATATCTAATTATTCCAAATGACAACAAAAGCACTTGGATTATTTTCCAAAAAGATTCGGTCTGAATCTACCACATCCTCCCTGGACTTCAAATTATCCCAACGCTCTGCTCTTCTGGACACTTAACTCGTACAGAAAAGATGGCAAAGATAAGATGAGGAAGCCACGGGCCTCAACCTCATCATGGAGTCTCTTATTTACATCAGAAATTCAATGATCAACCCTTTCCTAAGCCAACTACCAGATTCAAGAGCAGTGGACGGAGTTACTAAAAAACTAAAATAAAATGCAGGGTGGTTGATACGATCTCTCTGCTTCTGATAGCAACCGCCTCTGCTGCCCTGGGGTTCAACCCTTCTCTATGCTCCACGATTGATCAACTAATTCCAAGTCTTGTTTGCTACATAGAAGAAAATCCTGAAGAAAAAACACAAATGACTGAGATAACACATTGACAGGTTCTAAAAGGAGATGCATGATGAGAAGGGTGAAGTCAGAAAGGAAAGGAAATGTAGAGTGAAAGGGGAAAGGGAAGGGTTGAGAAATATATGCTGTGTACACCAACCATATGAAAGCAAACAGCTAAATTAGTCATGGAAGGAATGCAAATTTCCATCCCCTGAGAGTTGTGTGGTAGAATTACCCAGAGAGAAGCTCAGGGTGAATCATGCCAACCCGCGGCACCGTGTGATTTATTAGCAAACATCCAATTCAATAAGAAAGTGCTTAACATTCAAAAAGCTTTGAAAGTCTCATAAGGTGGCATTAACTATATGATATTAGCATTCTTACTGGGGGGGGGACACAAGACAAGGAGGCAGTGAAAAACAAAAACACCCACTTTCCAGAACCGTCTTGGCGTGACGTGCCGAGTGGTACTGTGACAGACTGAAAACTCACTTGGCCTTTTCCACAAACGCATGTTACCACTTATTAACAGAGACAACGAGGTTCATTAATTGGCACTCCAGCCCAAAGAGCCTCTCCTCTTTGAAAAGGGCATGGGGGGGGGGGGGGGGGGGGGATGAGCTGCAAGGATGCTGAAAGATAAAGACAAGCGAAGAACGGAGATAGAAAGAGTGCATCATAAGCAGATTTAAATGGCACTTCTTGGAAAATAAGAACTCTGAGAAGCCAGAACTTAACCTAGAACACAATTAAAGGGATTAAGAACTAAGACATGTTTTACCTTGTTTACCCAACATTAAGTATGAAAGATATAAACAAACTATAGCATATGACACCTCACAAATAAAACTCAATCAAGTTGACATCTTTGGAAACAAACCAAATTCAAAAATGAGCAAAGGTTGATGATGGACATCAACATAATTCCTGATAGACGGGTTGCAAATGATGTCACAGAAGTTCCTGTCCACAAGGGCGGACAAACATTTCGCTAGCAACACATCAACATGATGTACACTCAGTTCATTTTTTTAAAGACCCACTCCAATGAAATAGTGTTGTTAACATGTTCATGTGGCATTTTTCTGATGATGGAGAACATATAAAGAAAATTAAGTTTGAGAATATTTTTTTATTCAAATCATTGTGAATCAGGAGCAGACAAAAATGCTGTTTTTAAAAAATCGTACCTGTGAAGTAGAAAACACGCTGGACGGGCTCCCTGCTCTGCTCCATTCTAATCTGAATTTGATCTGATCTGAAGTCAGCTTAATTTGGTCCAGATGGAGTCCTGAACCTTGTATTTGGTCTATATTCAGACTGTCGTCAATATTTCTGTTTCTAACTAAAGCTTGTAAGCAAAACCACATGACTAAAGATCTTTTCAGTCATTGCCAAGAATCATGAGGGCGAGCAAAAGCAAGGAGGCAAAGAAATATGGAAATCCTGTGCTTTGCAATCCTTGTTGGGATAGTTCACTTACTCAAACTTCATATTTTGCTGACCAGCTTGGATTGTCTTTATCAACGTCAGGTACAACCCTTTTGTTTTATTGCTGCTTTGATATGGCGGAGGCCTGCTGCTGAGGAGACGAAGGCTACAAATGTTCACTGATTAGTGTTTATGACATATAGATTGTCGGGAAAACAGCGAGACACAATGTGTATCACGTTAAATGTTGTTTTAATGAGCCTGCATTCATCTGACCAGACTTCAGTGAGCCGCTGTGTCTCACTGTTGTTCCACATTTGTCTGCTGCAGCTTCCTTCCTACCCTGTTTACATCCCATAATGCCCGGCTACAGCAGCCGTTTGGTCCAGTTGTTCCGCTCCGACCACAGAGCATATTGAGACAAAGAAAAACTCAAAGTGAACCTGAGTTCAGTCTGATTGGAAACGAAACGAGACCACCTCGAAAGATGGATCTGACAGCGGCTTGAGTGTATTAAAAATGAAAATTTGTTCTGGATTATGAAGGGAAGCGAACTTCACTTTAAGCAAACCAAATGTTTCCAGTCTGAATACACCCTAAAGTTATAAGAATCATGGTTTGATCTGTAAATCAAAGTAACAATCCACAGAACTAGCCCCAAAACCACAAACGGTAAGTTACTCTGACCTGATGATCAATGTCAGCTTCCACTCTTTAACACAAAGCAGAAGCTGGACTCTGCATCACAGACAACTGGCAAGAACCCAGATGTTTTCAAGAAACCAAAAACAAAGTTTCATGTTAAAGATCAAAGTTATGAGTAGAACAAGCAAAGCAAACTCATACTAAATTTATCTCTGAAGTGAAGAAAAGTTTACAGCCACTTACAAGGTAACGTAACCAGAGCAACAAAGTGGGAGTTAAATCAACAGAAAGGAGAACATCATATTTCTTAGAAACAGCTTCTTTTGTAAATGGGAGAGATCATCCTCGAGTCACAGCAGAGGATCTATTTTTACATGACAACACAGTGAAGCTCTTCTAAATGATCTGATCATTGCCGTAGCAGCAAACTCAACATTCACCCTTCAGACCCCGAAGTCAAAGGCATTAAATACAGCGACTGAACTTATCGGAAATGATGGCTTTTGACAAACCAAGAACACTCATCTAAAGCATGTTTTTGTTTGTCACATTAACAGGAATCCACATCTTTTCCAAACTGTTTGAGAGCTGTGAGAGCTGCCAACCAGCATCCTACCTTTGCAACATGTTCCATCAGGATTCAAGGAGTGAATCAACTCCAGCATGCAACAAAATACGTGGTATTAGGACATGAGCTCGACAGGTGGTGAGAAAAAAAATTCCAATTTCACCGCAGAGATGAAAGTTTGCTTCTCTTGTGCGTAAGGACTCGCAAGATTGGTAGCTGTTTCATTCCAAGGTGAGACCTTCTTGAATTAGATCATACTGAATACATCAGTAAGAAGACAATTTGCTCCTTATTTCTATGGGGGTGGCGGTGGCTGAAACCATTCTGTGGTTTACTGCAACCTGAAAGGAAAATGCATTATCACACAGACAAACACATTAACTCAGGAATCAAAAAGCTATAAAGCAGAAAATGAGGGTCCTCACAAGCAGACCACTGCTCTCCCTAAGTTTTTCTATCAAAATAAAGTCGCCAGATGCAATTTTCTGATCCTGATTGCAGAAGCAACAGCATCCGAGGCCCATTTTTTGCAGATGGAAACTGAATATATGGAAAAGAGATGCTATTAGGCATTTGAAAGGCCACTAATGATGGTCAGAAAGCAAACAACTGAGACAAAAAGGGAAAACATTACTAAATTACTTTAATTAGTCTATAGTTTAATTCCTTCTATGGCTAAACCACGCTCTTATGGAGTCATACCGACCGTTTTACAAACATACATTTCACCCGGTGCTTTTCGATTTAAGGCAAATTTAAAATTCAGGCTTCTGCTTTCCAATAAAATCTGCACTTTAAGCAGAAGTGTGGTGTGCAGGGATAATGAGACATCAGCCTATTTCTCATTAAAATAACAGGAGAAAAATGTCTGGCGAGGTCAGAGGGTAATACCTGATTATTGTGTCCAGGCCACAGTGCACGCAATTAACCAAAATGAGTGCTGAGAAAGCAACGTGAGCTTATTAAAACCAAAATTTAAAAGGGCTAACACGGCTTATATGGAGGGAACATGGGAACTGCAGATATGTAGCTGTACATTTGGTCCCATTCGTTGATTTACATATTTTCTCTCTATTTTGCACATGTATTTCATGAAACTGCAGAGCTGGAAAGGAATCTAAAGTTTTTCTAATTTTACTTTTTTTTGCATTTTTGTCACCCTAAATTGTTCAATTTAAAAACTCATCCAGGAGGTCAAGGATGAGATTGCGGACGGCTCGGTGATCCTGTAAAACAAAAAATGTTCTTGCACATTTTTTTCAACAGGCATGCTGCATGCGAGAGGTGGTAGCAAACACTTTTACAACACTTGTCACAAGCTTGTCATAGGGATTTACAAGTTTGTGTGGACATCCTATGGGCGTTCAAGTGTGGGATAAGGACACCATACCGCAGCATCACCCCTATGTTATAAGTGCGTATAACTTGCATCATCTTTACAAATACTGCATGGTTTACGGACCACGCAAACAATGGGAAGTTCCATTTTCATGACATCCCTTGAGATGACTGTGTGAGCCTCAAGGAAACCGTGAGACACACCTGAGCTCCCCTTGAGATGCAGCCGCTCAGCCGCTATTCATTGACTAGCATCCAAATGGGTTTGATTCATTGATACTTAAATGTGACCTTAAATACAAGAAACAACATCTGGATCTGGTCTGTTGTCACTTCCTAGAGTCTAAGCCAAATGGAGAAGCTGCATTTAGCTTCAATGCTCCACAGATCTGGCACAGATTTTTAGAAAACTTTAAATCAGCTGAAATACTCGTTTTACTTAAATCCAGGTTAAAAACCCACCTGTTCTCAGATGCATTTGATTAGTATTTGTTCAAAAGTTTTTACATCTGCACTGGTACTTTAAGCTCACTTTAAATTTATTTCATTCTTTAAAGATCCACTCCCAAGAAAATTGTGCTTTTTTTAACACGTCCTTGTAGCATTTTTCCCATAATGAAGGATTTAAGTAAAATAATTTAAAAATTAAACTGCTTTTCAGAATTTTTCTTTCATAAACTTGCCATAAAGCGAATACACTGATTTCCAGTGGAAGTTGTGTCATCAGAAGGGAAACGCTTTTTCCAGCAAACACAAAGAAGAATTATACAATGAAATTCTGCCATTTGAGAAGAGATGGTGGACCATCAGGCTCAATGGGATGCAGCATTTCCAGGCAGACGCAGGCCTTTGATTAGAGAGGTTCAGCACACAGCCTGCAGCCTATCAGCGCTTGGGGACCGGTAATCAATTCTCTAATGCGGTTTATTCACTGCAGCTACAATCCATCAGTCGCAGAAACACATATGCACACTGTCGGCTGAAAAACCTCTGCAGATGTGACCCCGTCTGCAAGCAAACACACACCAAACCGGATAATGAATGCAGAGGACAACTCCCTAATATTAACTTACCAAGTGTAGCAGCGTTAGCGTAATGTCTCCTAATAGCATTACCAAAATGAGCGCAGCTCTCCTGAGGCAAACGCCGGTTCCTGATTACCAAGCAGCACTGGACCCTGTTTATGGCTAAATCTGATCAGCATAGCACCAGACGCAGGGATGGTCGGTAAGAAACCCGGTCCGAAGGCTCCTTATCTCCTGACAGGCTCCGTATGGACCATTACGTTCTGCACGGAATTAATGGGATTATCGTCTGATTAAAGATTATACTTGTAAGAGGAAAGGTACTGCTCAAGCTGTCATTAGGAGCAATAAAGTAAGAAAGTTACATGTAGTCCTTGTGAAGATCAAGCAGAGTGTGGACGAAGAGATGTTTGCTTCAGGCGGATCATCTGCTGAAACTCAGCTACCTCAGAGCAGCGAGACTCTTCATCGAAAAAGGAAAAAACGGTAAAACCAGAACCACGCAGTTTCATCATCTGCCTCCAAACTTCACACAAACGGGAGATATCCCAGTCAGTCAGTTGCAACATTAAGAAAAAGATGAAAAGCGGGATGTCGGCATCTCAAACATTTCATTCAGTTTTATGTATTTTTGTCTGTAAACTGGAATGAATGCATAGAATCTCAGCTCTCATGTTGAAGCAGATGACGCGTCAGCGAGCATGAGTCACAACAGAAAAGTCACATCCAGCAGTGGCTGCATACTTTTCACCTCTTCAACCAGCCCATCACAAGAGTTGACCTAACATTTTCAGAGATGGATTTCGTTCTCATTGCCTTTGATTGGTTGTAATTTGCAAAATAACCACTAGATGCCTTCAAACGTCACACTATCCTCTGCCACCTGTTTTAGCCATTGACTGTACATGAGAACTGGACTCCGTGACCCCTCCCCTCTAAAACAGGAAGTACCCGCTGGTCCCAAAAAGCCAAAATCCTATAGACTTCTATTGAGAAATAAACAGGTATTACTGAGACATTTTATTTGTCTGAATAACCATTCTTTCTCTGATACGTTTTTTTTCACGTTCTTGCTAATCCTATTTTTTCATAATTCTTTATTAGTTATTCAAGTTATCAACTGACCAATCAGATGTCTTCGAAGTATGTGGTCTCACGTCCAACGTTCAAGGCATTTGACAGAAAGATTCTCCTGAGCCCGCTTTCAGTGGAAGGGGTGTGGCCTTCTAACATGCTCACTACTGATTGGAGAGAGTGGTTGCCATGGAAATTTAGACTGAGACCAAAATGTAGTGGCAATGCACCATGTTAGAGTCGCCAGTAAAAAAACCGACTGGTCAAAGTCAGTCTGAGTCCGTGTTTTTATCACAGCCACTTTCGTCAACTGGGGGTCAAGAACATGTTTTTAAAAAAGGTACCAGAGCAAGAATAGTCACTCTGACACTTGGTATTTCCTGTTTGGAACGCCAAATTTTCATGTACGGTCAATGGCAACAGTTATTTCTTCTAAACTTAAAAAAAAAGCATTTTTTATGAAAATGTTGGTGCTTACTTTGGTGTCTGTGTGTCTTCCAATCGGTTTCCCAGCTGAAACTCATGGGACTTGCTGCGGTGCAACGCAGTGAAGCCGGGCAACAGGTGAATGAGCTTGCGGCTCGGCGGGGGCGGTGTCCCTGGTGCCTTTACTTTATTCCTCCGTCGCATTGGGGGAGTGCCAGGTGGAGTCATGGTGTTGACCACCAAAGGAGTCCGAGGAGGTGTGTGGCCAAAATGCCTCTGACGGGGCGATGGGGGCAGTGAGCGATGACCAGAGTCCAGGAGAGGGAAGAGCCCTGAGGCTGGGCTGTCGACAGTAAGTCGATCGGCGTACGGAGAGGGGGCCAGGCCCTGCGGGCTGTGACACATGTGCTGGTTGTACTTGGATTGGACTTTGGGGCTTTGGGAGAGCTGGAACCGGATCCACTGACTGGCTTCTGGCTGGCACACCGGAGTGTTCTCTTTGCCAGATTCGGAGGTCGGCCACTGGATTGACCAGTCCTGTTTTGCCTGGCTCCCTGTTCAAAGTTTGAAAAAGACGGAAAAGTATATATTTAAAGCTGAATTTTACAAGTGCATCTATGCATTAATGAACCGCTATTTCCCAACGTCTCCATCAAAAACCAACTCTGTAGTCACATGTAGTGTGTTTCAAAATGTTATGCAAATATTTTTCTATGAATTATTATTATATCTAATGAATTTTAAGCATTTAATGCAAATGACAGTCAACATAAATTTCAAGTCAATAACTATTAGAATATATATGAGAAATGTTACCAAACAAACCTGAAGATCAGTATTTTTTCAAAAATAAAACCCTTCTAATGCACATGAATACACACAACAGAGTTCCACATCATCTCAAGAAAGAGGTCTGTCAGTACAAAATTTAGAGATACTAGTTTTTTCCTAAAAAAAAGGCTGTAAAGTTTACAAGAATGGAAATAAATTTGGGGTGGAGTAAAGTTAAACATTTATCTAGTTAAAAATACATTTTAAAATAATACATTTAAATAAAACATTTGTCCAATTCAGATTCAAGCAAACAGAGTTTTGGTAAAAACTGTTGGGAAGTTTAAATATTTCCTTACAATTTTCTGTTTCTAGGAAGCTGACATCCTTGTAACAGACAAGATTAGAAGATTTGTGGGAGTCAAATAAACAAAGAACACATGATCTTCAGTCCCGAGTTTGGCCTCATTTTAGTGGACGTTTAGTGTTTAGCATTTTAGTGGATTAAGTTTCAACAACCCGACAGTTTATTTAATTTTAAATTAAATGGGTTAAATGAGGAGAACAGATTCCACACAGCTAGGTGCGTCACAACTGATTGGACTTTAACTTTGAACCCATTGAAGACTAAAAATCTTTGAGATGAGTTCAATTCATCTGTGATAATTTGGCCAATTTTCAAACACGTTCCATATTTCAGAAAAACAGAAGAAAAGCCCTGTGACTTATAAAAATGAGAATAACATTTCCAGATATACTACAAACATTCTATTTGTGACCAATCAAAGCTCCAGAAAATACAACTTCAATGGAAAAGCAGTGTAAAACATCAGGTGGCTGTTTGGCAATCGTGTAGAATTACAAGTGTTTCTTCAAAAATGTGTATTTTGGCTTTCCAACAAATTAGCTCAGCTTGAGAGGTTTCTTTTGTTTTCAACTTCAAAATGTAATCATCAATTTTTCACCCAATTTTTTAGAGAAGAGTCAAAAGCAAGAATGTCAAGGTATTGCTGGTAGTGCTGAGAGAAATTGTGCTAATATTTAATTTCTTGATTAAGTGTCACATTATTCGCACAGGTTGTCTTCTTTGTATGTAAATCAACACAGCAACACAGGCAGCACAAGCCACATCTATAAAAACAATCAAGGGGTCAGGTTGTGTCATGAAGAACTACATTTTTAGCTCATTGTCTCATTAGAAAAGCACGAGGAGCCGATTCAGCAGCGGTGGATGAAGCAACAGAATGAGAGAAATACTGACGTGCGTGACGACGCATGGGAGCGCAGAACTGCATGAGTCAGAACACAAGAAACTTCAAGTTGAAATGAGGCAAAAGCAGCAGAAATGATAGAGTTGAAAGTGGACAGCCAGAATGAGTGCTTTTGAATTTAGATGACAATACTTTACCTCCATTACTGTGCAATGTATCCTCCTCAAGTTGTTCTTTAAAAAGAAACGAGAAAGAAAAACAGGAATGTTTTGATTGATTTGAAAGGAAAGCAGCAGAAATCATCTGCAAGACTGTAGAAAACCAGAAACAATGTTGGAAAAAATCTGCTGTGGAGGAATCCCTGGAGAAGAAATACTTTCTTTATTGCTAAACTTTCCATCAATTCCATTTCCTGCTATTAAATTTGACCTTTGTCTAATTGTTGTTACCCTTTGAAATATTGATATAAATAAAAAAGCATCAAATAGTCTAAATTAGGAGGAAACAACAAATGAAACAAACTGCAGGTCCTACAAGAAAGAGGCTACTTTAGAACATTTTGAGGCATCAGAAGTGTTCAATTCAGACAAATAATCACAATTAATAACAAGTTTATTGGCAATATAACTTTAGTCCTGTCAAAACTTTATATAATAGAAACTAAAGCCATGAACTGCGGTATATTGCCCCTCTGCCACCCCCTGTTACCCAGAGTTGTAAAGTACTCGAGTAAATGGACTTTGTTCCTGTACTTAAGTATGCCATTTTTTGGTCACTTTGTACTTGTAATGAGTATCAAAAATATAAGCAACTTTTACTCTCTCCTCAGCTACATGTTTGATTAAATGTTTGTGCTCTTTACTCCACTACATTTGAAAGGACACTCACATTTACTCAAGTAAATTACTCAAGTAAATATAATGAGTAAATGTGAGTGTCAATTCAAATGTAGTGGAGTAAAGAGGTTACTTTATAAAGACAAGTACCCACACAATGCTGAGTGAAGGGCTCGCTCAGGTTGTCACCAAAGGATTTGTTCATCCATGGATCTTTCATGGTTTTTAAACAGGAATCATGTGTTTCTGTTGTAACAGCGTGTTGGTTGTATGTTTGAGCATTTAAAGCAAAAACTTCACATTATTTTAGGATTTTTAAGTAGCTGGCATGCCAACAAAATCTGATCACCCCTGATTTAGAGGTTCTCTGGTATAGGGAGTTTCAGTCCCTCTGTGTCTGGATGACGACCGCTTCCGCGGTTTTTAAATCAGTCTCAAGGGAGTACAAATCATCACCCCACCACCACCATGCTTGACAGTTGGCACGAGGAGTTGGATATTTCTCAAACATTGCATTAGCCACAAGAGAATGGATTAAACTACTTCACTGCGGTCTCATTTTTGTGCGCAAATGAGGAATTTTGCAGCCAAACAAACCACACAAACCTGGTTCTAACCTTGTACAAAAATGTGCTTGATTGTGTACTTTGTGGTGTAGATCATTGGACCCTAACTTGTTCAAGAATGAACTTCAAGTTTCAATTAATTCATTAATAGCCATATGTATATAAATCAAATTAATTAGTTAATATCTAATTTATTTTACAAAGCATTGTAATTCCAAAAACATATATGTTTGGATTAAACGCCCGTTTATGAACAAAAATAACTTTTGTGAAAATCGATCACATGCCGTCCAAAAAGAACCAAAGTCTGCAGTATATTAGTTTGTGCTTGGAAAAACTGTGATGTCCTGGTTGTCATGGAAACCCTCTGGTTTTTCAGCGCAGCACGCCACACATCCTTCAAGCAGAAGGTGTTTCTGTAACACATCTCCTGCAGTCAGCGAACACCGACAGAAACTCTGAACATAAAACACTTTTTTTTCAAGCGGCGTCTCGCCCTGAGGTTGCTCGACAGCCGTCCTTCACGTCTCTGGAAATTAGTCGAGATCTCTCTACTCCAAGCAGCTACGCCTCTCTGCCCTCGGTGCGACTGCCTGAGGACCATCTTCATAATTCTGGTGCTGAAACACCCTCCTCAGCTCTTCAGAGCCATGCCATGATGCAGAGTGGGCTTGAAAGAGTGCTCATCCTGAAAAAGGATGCTCAGCCCAATCTTCATAACTGCTTCATCCTTTCAGGGTCACGGGGGTCCGCCGCAGCGCCATCAGGACGAATGGGGGGAGGGACACTCAATCTAGCCCCTTGGATTAGCAGAAAGCTGTTCCACAGACCTCTCAGAAATGTCCAAGTTCAAATTTCTGTCACACGAGCACTAATCAACTCTAATAAAGAGTTTATGCAACTGATGCAGGGATCGCAGACAGGAAGCAGCTGGAGGAAAAAAGCTCATTTAGTGGTGGTGGGGGGGGTGATACCTGGCACATAAGATGGCAATTAGTATCATAGACTCCTAAATGAGGAAGTTTCTTGAGATGCTGACCGATCACCTTTGTTTTGAATTATGAGTTTCCCTTTTTAATGAATCTCCTGATGGGGGCCGCCTCTCCTCATAAGCACTTTTGGAAGAGCTGCCGAAACCAGGTGGAAATTATCTGCAAGAAGAGCTGTGACCCTGGATCGCAGTCACAAAAGCGCTCCTTGAGGTAATTAATCAATTCACAAAGACCATTAGTATCTTAGAAACAAGAGCCTCGCCGTCAGAGTCATCACTTTCTCCGTTTTTGGGTTCTGCTCAGGTGGATGAGAGGAAGGGCATGGATGCGCCTCACGCTTGTCAGAAGTTAATTTCTACAGAATTCTTTGATCTTTATGATAAATATCCATACGTCCTATTATAAACTTATCACAGCTTCAAGGCATTTTGAGAGATTTCATCACACGGTGGTAAGTTTGTCTGATTATCCAAACAAGCTGTAGTGCAACTGAGAGAACCCCATCAAGTACATTTTAAAATACACAAAAAAAAATGATTTACTTTCTTTTATCTAAAAAAATAGACAAAGATGACGTAACAAACTCCCTAAACAGTATTACTGTCAACGCTTATGGTAGGGTTTTTTCTCCTTATCTCAGTTAGTGATGTGTTTTAGCTAATATTCTGAAAATAACAAAGCAGAGCAGGTGTTTGAGCAGGTGACAACGCTTTCCTGAATTCTGGGGAAGCCTAAACGTGGCTTTTGGTTGGTCTGCTATCTTGGTTTAAGTTAACCTGCAGTGAAGCTCCAGAATTTTAAGCAACTTGAACAAACCAAATGTTGCAGTTCTGCAAACAACCAGCAGGGGGGGGGGATTTTTCAAAGGGAGCATTTTCCCTTCAACTTCCATGTTATTAGGTCTAAACTGAATGAACTTGGGTGCAACTTGATGTCATTTTGTTTAATATATTCATTCCTCTTTTATTAAACCATAAAAACAGGCAGAAACGGTAACTGGTGTTAATTTTTACAGTCTCTTTCTACCTTCACTAAAGGCCCAAAATGATTACGTCTCACTCACCCATCCACACACTACAATCCACACACTAATAGGGGCAAAACTCCCATGCAAGGCACTGTTAAAACCACCAGGAGCAATGAGGGGTTCTGTGTTTTGCGGAAGCCGAACTTGCACCTGTCTGACCAGAGGTTGACCACTCTGGGTCATGAGTGGGTCTTAAAGAAGACACAGAGTTCCTTTCAAGTTCATTGATCCAAACTTCTGCTGAAAGAAACCAAGCAGAAAGCTCAGAGTTAGGTGTGTGGGGTTCTTCATGAAAAACACACAAATTTAAGGTTATTTAAACAAAGAAATTCAAATCCTAAACATATTTTCAAATGACTCGTCATCCCACCAAAGACTGGTGCGTTTGTAAGCTTCTCTCTCTCCTTTCACCTGCACATTTCCACATCGAGTGTCAGACCAAACAATGCAGCTGCAGCTCTGCCAACAACTCCTCCATCACGCTGATCGATGCAAACAGAGCATCCCGCCTCCATTAACGGGGGAAACTTGACGTGCTTTGAGCAAGGCCGATAACAGCCTCATAATTAGACTAATTACCCACAAATATGTCGCTTCGGTGGGATAAATGGCAGTGAAATGCCACCGTAGCCGGTCTGTCTTGCTTCCATTGTAAACAGGATTTGGTCAAAAGAGCAGCGACTGCTTTCAGAACAGAAGCGTCGCTTTCAAACCTAAAACGGAGAGGAATTTTCTTGTAAGCAGTGGGACTCAAAGTTGGACTTTGTTAATTAATAAACAGTCAATAAGGACCCCCCAGGAAGGGTTCAGGATGGGGGGGGGGGTCAGTCGATGTTTCTTCTTGTCTTTGTTTTGTAGAATCTGAGGGTTTCTTCCCTGAAATGTGGTGAGTTCTTCTCCTCCTGCTGTCTTCACTTATTTCTTGCCTAATTGTATTTCATTATTCCTTCTTCTCACACACAAGCAGACCTTTCCTCCGTGAATCCCTCTCCTTTCATATTCCCTGCCTGTGTTCATCTTTTCCTCCTGTTTTTAGAATGGCATTTGAAGCCAATTAGGTGTTTATATGCATGCAAAGCTGCCTGAGTGCAAGCTTCCTTTCAGCTGTCAGCGAAGGCACAGAAGAGGCCTGTCGTGCAAAGATCAACACTATTACCCTGAGCAACACAAGGACTCCAATTCCAGATATTGTCCGTGTGAAAATGTTGTGTATGAGCATGCAGACACGTCTGGAGGGCCGGCCGGTGTAATGTGTGCATGTTGCGGCACAAAGATCCGGCCGGCTGCCTCTAAATTGTATGACTCATCCTCGCTGCGGCTCGTGAACCGCAATGCCAAGAGCCCAAAACTTAGAAAATCCACTTCCGTCCTCTTTTTATGGAGCCACAAACTTTGTACAAAATGCAAAGTTCATCACATGCTCATTTAAAAATGATAGTCAAACATTTGCATCCCTGTTGCCGGTAAAAATTCCAACGCACTCGGCTACACTGGTTCTCCAAACGACGGGATGGCACACGTGCGATGTTCGGATGCTGCGACACATCTCCGTCTGAGTAGAACATGGAGAAGGCCGCTGCAAAGTGCCGCTCAGCGCTCTGCATGGTGGTGCTGCACGTTCACACATTTCTAGCAAGTGTCCCTGTTAGAGAGCCCATTAGTGGCTGTGTGAGGCCAGACCTCGTCTTTGGAGAGCCAGAAGAAGCGAAGGAGGAGGGAGGGACTCAAGCTACAAACCAGGAGGAGAAGCCGCTGAAAATATGCCGGGAAAAAGTCAAGAACACTAATGATAGAGGAGCTCAAACCTTAAGGTTTCTTGTTTTCTTGATGTCAAAAGCGTTTTGACTTTTTCTCAAGATTGATTGTTGTTGATTATTAAGCAAAAATGAAATAAAGCAGCAACAGGTTTCAAGCTAATGGAAGTTTCTCAATTGTGACGAAATCTTTGCTCCTTCATTTCCAGAGTCTGTTCTCAGGGTGACCTAATCCCAAACAAGGTCAGAAATGAGGCCGAACCCTCAGAATCCTCCTGATTTAAGCTGATCAGCAACAGAAGCTAAACTGTGACTGAACTGAGACAAACATTCTTTAGAGCTTCTGGACGACTTTCATCTCCAGTGAGTCACTTTCCCAGAGGTCAGCGACCTTTAAAAGAACCATTTGGTCCCATTTCTCATCGATCAAAACCCAGCGAGACCAGCAAAATCCAACTTCACTGTTCAGAAAAATACATTTCATTTATGTTTTTGTGGCCATTATTTAACATTGAAATATTTGCTTTAACTTCTTTTACCCATAAAAGCAGCACAAACTAGTTGCTTTCAAAATAAAACACAACCTGTGTAAGATCAGATCCTCCTGCTGCAGCAGCAGCTTTTCTTGAATTAAAAATGGAAGAAAGTCCCCATGTTTGACTTTCCTATCAATATGACTTAGTAGTTTCATCATTATGAATGAATCTAGATAAAACTAGGCTTATCTGTTCCAGAGTGCGCTTCGATCGGTGGTGTGATTACTTCAGTCCTCGTGAACGGTCAGGTGATCTGCACCCACCTGAATCTGCAGCTACTGAAGGACTGCATTTGTAACCAGGGAGACGGAGCCAGCTGTAGATCCTGAACTTTGGCACGGTTGCCCTCCAAATTACTTTTAAAAGCTCATCTTTTCACAGGATCTGTGGGCCAGCCTGCTGCTTTTAATTATTTTATTGTCACAGTTTCTTTTCTTGTATTTGATTGTTTAGAGCTTCATCTAATTGTGTTCTATTTCACAGCACACTTTGGTTGCTTTGGCTTTTATAAATAAAGCTGATTGATTCAAGTAAAAACTGGAGCTGTTGCTCCTGGAAAAGTTTTTCCCTGAATCCTCCATCCCTGCAGATCATTTTTGTCATGTTTTGATCCATAAAAGCCACAGAAAAAGCTGCAGACTGTCAAAAACTCAAAACATGTCGTTTGTGTTCTGCTGATGAGGAGTTAGGCTGGCGAACATTTGTCCGCCAGCGTGAATCAGTACGAATCGTCGTCAAATATTTCCCTTTTTGTCCACTCAAAAGTTGTGTCTGGTTTGATTCTGGATTTTTCCTTGAAGATGTGGCCGGAACAGACACCTCTAAATCCTCCAGAGTGTTTCAGTCACAAGGAGTCAGGACTCACAGTAAAACACTGCGCATTCAGGTCACTGCTGCAGGGAAACACCTCTCAGGAGACGGAGAGTGGAGGTCTCCTGTTGCGTGGCCTGGATTGGTTTTTCTGGAGCCTCCCAGCCACTGCAACCTCTGAAGGATCTGTGGTTAACGTTGAGTGTTTGCCCCCACCACTTTACCAAGCAGCAATTTACTGCAAATCTATCATTTGAATCAATTTTCATTTCCAGAGGTAACCTCCTTAAACTGCAAACCCTTCAGGTTGGTCTGGTTGTTTTTGATGTAAAATTTAAAAAGTAGATTTCTCTGCACATTACAGCTCGCTCGACATCTAAAATGGATGTTGCATTAGTTGTGCTTCATTTCTGTCTCAATAGATTTGGTCGACGTGCAGCAGAGAATTTTTAGAACTGCTTTAACAACATCAGGATCACTGACTCACCGCTGGCTGCCGTTTCTTCCTAATCTGGGTTCTGGTGCTTCAGATTTCCTCAGGCGCTTCAGATTAGGCCAGTACTTATTTATGTCTGTGTCTTAGAAACAAAGGATTGGGGGGGCCTGACACCTAACCATCTGTTAAAGGCAACGTACTAAAAAGCAAATTTGTGTTGTGTAAAATGCCACACTGTTATAAATGTACACTAAAAAAAACCATCAAGTGGATTTTTGTTTTGGATAAAACTGAGCAAAACTCCTCCTAGAGTCACTACAAGAGCAGGAAAATCATTAATAAAATTAGTAACCACTAATTGCATATTTATTCAAACATTTATTTGAACGGACATCTGTTTATATAGAAAAAGGAATAAGAAAAAGTCAGTGTTGCCAAACAAAATTTAAATGGTACTTAACTGCCCCCTGCTGGCTCGCTTGGTATTTATCTTAAATCTGCTCTTTTACTGCTCTCTGGTGGAGAAACGAGGAACTGCATACCTGGTAAAACTGTTCAGAAATATTTTTAATTTGCATCTAAACTACTTAAATACAATATGAGTTATAGAATGTTAAAAAAAATAGATCAATAAAAGGGAAAGTCTCATATCAGTGTTAGCTGAAACATAACAGACACAATCTCTAGGATAGTTTTACATCATTATGCAAATTAAACATTTTAAAATGTAGTTAACTAATTATTAACAGCCGTTTGAGAAAAAAAACAAAAAACTGTTTTTAAAATCTTTTCCCTTTCTTGGGTTAAGAAATTGTATTTTTTCATTTTATGAATTACAAAAGGTCTGGAAAAATTGAGTCATGTAAAGAAAGGTTTTTCTTTATACTACTGCTTACAAATATAATTACCCAATAATTTAATTAAATATATCAGTTTTCAACCCATACAATATTTCTAGTAAAAAACTCAATGACTCATTTATATAAAACATTTTTGTGAGTGCAAAAAAAAATCAATTAACAGTATAGTGATTTTAATTTTTCATGATAGTGTTTTAACAACAAAAACTAAGTTTTTTTTTCAGAATATTTCAGAATGGCTTGAACTCTACAGGTTCTGCCTTTTTTTCCTCTTTTTATTGGTGAATTAATTTTAATTTATTTGGAGTGCAAGTTTTGCCCAAAAGCCTCATTCTTCTGTTTTGCTGCCTTTATTGTTTTATACAAAATATCCCTACAATGTTGAGATTTTGTAACAACAATGAATAAATAAAATTAAAATATGCCTTTTAGAATAGTATATAATACTCAAATAAATTGTCTGTATAGGAACTTCATGTTTTTATTTCAAACTTGCTTTAGTTTTGTTTAAAATTTTAATTGTAAATAATGTTTGATGTTTGTTGTTTCTAAATGATTGTTTGTTGAATTGTAAATTGACTCAATGCTACACTTTTCTACCTTGCTTTAAGGCCTAAGCACTTTACAGTCTCATTCTCACACTGATGGTAGCTCCACTGCCAAGCATGGCACCAACCCATCACCATCAGGACAAATGCGTGCTTTAGTGCCTTGCCAAAGACACTGTGATATCTGAGGACCAAGGCCGGAACTGAACCTGCGATCTTCCAATCAGAGCTTGACCGCTCCACCTCTGTAGCCTTTTAAAGAAATCTGCTCCAGTAAGCCCTCCAGTAGCCTAGCAACCCGTTTGTGGTGTACCCCATCTTCATCCAAAAAGTAACTGGATTGGCTCTGACAACCCAGTGGCCCCTAAGACGACAGTCACATATCCCAAAATGCCACCGCGATGCGATCTAAATGCCAGCAGGTTGCCGCGTGGTGGCATTTGTAGTTGGGTTGCTGCATTTTTACACTGAGGTTTTAGGAAAAAGTTTTACAGCAACTGGACTTTTTTGACATCGGTCAGTTGCCCAGGCACATGTGGAGGTCGTCCAGTGGCAGTTTTCAGACTGCCACCCCCCTGCCCCCGTGTTGCCATCCTACTGCCACCTTTAGCAGCGCGGGTCCTCAACAAGGACCGCTGACATGGCCAGGAACCCGGCGATGACCAGACGTCAATGTGGCGATCCGTGTGTCCAAATGGGGTATTGATGCTGCTCAAAACTCATCATGGCGTTGATAGCGCCACAGCGACTCAGTGACCTGCTTATTGACAAAGCAGGTTGCAGTTGATGTTGAGAAGAATATGAAGAAGACATTGTGGTTTCTTGAGGCACGTCATCTAAAAAATGTTTAAATTGACAAGATTATAATGTCTGCTCAAGGTCATCCGTGACGCCTGACATCACCCATTGCTCGGTGACAGTTGTATTTGTGACAGCAGCATAAGAGGACCACAGGAGTTTAGAAAATGGACGTTTTCTAATAATGTTCTTGTTTATTATTGTGCTTTCAGAAGCTAGACTCAGTCTTGAAGTCTTCGTCTCGTTCTGATCGAGCTTCCTGCACGACAACAGAACAGGTCCTGAAGACTAAACCAGTCCACGAGACAAACACAGGAGGTCGCTCTCACCGCCCACTTTATTAGGTCAGCCGTGCTAATACCGGGTTGGACCCCTTTTGCCTTCAGAACTACCTCAATCCTTGGTAGCATAGATTCAACAAGGTTCTGGAAACATTCCTCAGAGAGTTTGGTCCATATTGACATGACAGCATCACACAGTTGCTGCAGATTTGTCGGCTGAACATCCATGATGCCGATATCCCGTTCCACCACATCCCAAAGGTGATCTATTGAGATCTGGTGACTGTGGAGGACATGTAGTCTCATCGTCATGTTCAAGAAACCAGTCGGAGGTGAATCCAGCTTTATGACATGGAGCCGTATCCTGCTGGAAGTATCCATCAGAAGATGGAACACTGTGGTCATGAAGGGATGGTCATGGTCAGCAACAATACTCAGGTAGGTTGTGTGGTTGTAACAGTTTGCTCAGTTAGTTTGAAAGGAGCCAAAGTGTGCTGAGAAAATATCTCCCACACCATTACACCACCACCACCAGCCTGAACCATTGACACAATGCAGGATGGATCCATGTTTTCATGTTATTGACGATAAATTCTGACCTGACCATCTAAATGCTGCAGCAGATATGGAGACTCATCAGACCAGACGTTTTTCCAATCTTTTCTTGTCCAGTTTTGGTGATCCTGTGTGAATTGTAGCCTCAGTTTCCTGTTTTTAGCTGACAGGAGTGGTACCGGTGTGGTCTTCTGCTGCTGTAGCCCATCTGCTTCGAGGTTGGACGTGTTGTGCGTTCAGAGATGCTCTTCTGCAGATCTCGCTTGTAACCAATGGTTATACGAGTTCCTGTTGCCTTTCTATCAGCTGGAAAACCTGTATGGCCGTTCTTCTCTGACCTCTGACATCAACAAGGCATTTCCTCCCACAAAACTGCAGCTCAATGAATATTTTCTCTTTTTCTGACCATTCTCTGTAAACCCCAGAGGTGGTTGTAAGTGAAAATCCAAGCAGATCAGCAGTTTCTGAAATACAGACCAACCCGTCTGGCACCAACAACAATGTCCCGTTCAAAGTCATTTCAATTACCTTAATTCCCCATTCTGATGCTCGGTTTGAACTGCAGCAGACCTGGACCATGTCTATATGCCTACATGCACGGAGTTCTTGCCAGCTTATTGGCTGATTGGAAAGTGGCCAGTGAGTGTATTTCAGACCTAATATGAGGTCTGATTTTGATCTTTATTTATAGATTTTACTCTGCAGCAAGTAAGTGCAGCAATTTTAAACTTTCTGAAGACCAGGTCCAAACTGCAGATCAACAACAAGTTGATATACCTGTTTAAGTTGAATAAATCCACTGATTGAAAACAGTTTCAGTAAATCTGTTAAATGTATTATTTTTGTTTTTTTCATTTTGCTCTCAGATTTATTTTTATTGTGTGTTTTGCAATAGAAAAGAGAGAGTGCATCTATTTCTTTTATAGTGTAAATCAAATCTGTGTGCATTTGTTCCAGCAGTGTTTTGTTTTTTTGTTCCGGCCGTGTTTTTTTGTTTTGTGTTTGTTCCGGCCGTGTTTTTTGTTGTGTGTTTGTTCCGCCAGTGTTTTTTTGTTTTGTGTTTGTTCCGCCAGTTTTTTTTTGTTGTGTGTTTGTTCCGCCAGTGTTTTTTGTTGTGTGTTTGTTCCGCCAGTGTTTTTTTGTTGTGTGTTTGTTCCGCCAGTGTTTTTTTGTTGTGTGTTTGTTCCGCCAGTGTTTTTTTGTTGTGTGTTTGTTCCGCCAGTGTTTTTTTGTTGTGTGTTTGTTCCGCCAGTGTTTTTTTGTTGTGTGTTTGTTCCGCCAGTGTTTTTTTGTTTTGTGTTTGTTCCGCCAGTGTTTTTTTGTTTTGTGTTTGTTCCGCCAGTGTTTTTTTGTTGTGTGTTTGTTCCGCCAGTGTTTTTTTGTTTTGTGTTTGTTCCGCCAGTGTGTTTTTGTTTTGTGTTTGTTCCGCCAGTGTTTTTTTGTTGTGTGTTTGTTCCGCCAGTGTTTTTTTGTTGTGTGTTTGTTCCGCCAGTGTTTTTTTGTTTTGTGTTTGTTCCGCCAGTGTTTTTTTGTTGTGTGTTTGTTCCGCCAGTGTTTTTTTGTTGTGTGTTTGTTCCGCCAGTGTTTTTTTGTTGTGTGTTTGTTCCGCCAGTGTTTTTTTGTTGTGTGTTTGTTCCGCCAGTGTTTTTTTGTTTTGTGTTTGTTCCGCCAGTGTTTTTTTGTTGTGTGTTTGTTCCGCCAGTGTTTTTTTGTTGTGTGTTTGTTCCGCCAGTGTTTTTTTGTTGTGTGTTTGTTCCGCCAGTGTTTTTTTGTTTTGTGTTTGTTCCGGCCGTGTTTTTTTGTTTTGTGTTTGTTCCGGCCGTGTTTTTTGTTGTGTGTTTGTTCCGGCCGTGTTTTTTTGTTTTGTGTTTGTTCCGCCAGTTTTTTTTTGTTGTGTGTTTGTTCCGCCAGTGTTTTTTGTTGTGTGTTTGTTCCGCCAGTGTTTTTTGTTGTGTGTTTGTTCCACCAGTGTTTTTTTGTTTTGTGTTTGTTCCGCCAGTGTGTTTTTGTTTTGTGTTTGTTCCGCCAGTGTTTTTTTGTTTTGTGTTTGTTCCGCCAGTGTGTTTTTGTTGTGTGTTTGTTCCGCCAGTGTTTTTTGTTGTGTGTTTGTTCCGCCAGTGTTTTTTTGTTTTGTGTTTGTTCCGCCAGTGTGTTTTTGTTTTGTGTTTGTTCCGCCAGTGTTTTTTTGTTTTGTGTTTGTTCCGCCAGTGTGTTTTTGTTTTGTGTTTGTTCCGCCAGTGTTTTTTTGTTGTGTGTTTGTTCCGCCAGTGTGTTTTTGTTTTGTGTTTGTTCCGCCAGTGTGTTTTTGTTTTGTGTTTGTTCCGCCAGTGTTTTTTGGTCTCTTAGAGGTGCATGGTTTGGGTGGGGTCTCACCGAGCTGCTGCGCCTTTCTGAGGCAGGACAGGGAGGCGTTGAGCCGTGCACTCTCTTCGTCGTTGGCACCAAACTTCTGCAGCAGCTCACACACCTGCTCCTCGCTCATGTCCAGCAGGCCCTCCAGAGTCACCTCACCTGGACCCATGTCCTGCAGAACATACATCACCTGTGGGGTCAGTTTTCCTGACTTCAGTCGCCCTTTGTGTTTGGTTTTGATGCTGGTCCTACACCCCTGGACCCATGTCATTTTTTTAGATTTCTCATTACGCTTTCAATAAACTCAATAGAATGATAAAAAATAAACATCACACTTTATTTATATTTTTCTGAAACTTTAAAGTTTGGATTTTTAAATTAAAAATATTTGTAGATTGTTTTTTTTTTTAATAAATCAACTTTAGAAAAATAAACTTAATCATCTGTTCAAAAGCAGAAGTTCATGTTTCACAGCAGAACAACGTCAAGCTAAATTAAGTGAATCAAATTACTTTTTAAAAAAGCAGTAAAATAGATAAAAAATGAAAAATACAAAGCAATCACAGAATGCCTCATCCACATGCCACAAGTGCTATTAAGAATAAAGCAGTAACAGCCTTGGGGATTCATGATTTTGTTTTTTTAATTGTAGGTTTTTTTAAATAAATCTATTAAACATTGTATTTGTGGGGTTTTACTGCCATCTAGTGGATCTTTTTTGTGCAGGAAGGCCTGACCGTTTATTACTTTGCTGAAAAATCTACTTTTCTTCTTATTTTATGATCCATAACAAGATTAATTTAAGTTTATTTTAACACATATTGTTTTATATTTAGTTGCTAATATTTTAGCAGTTAAAGGTATATTTTCAGGTCTATTTTTCTGACAGCATCCTTTCTCTGTTAAATTACTTTTTTGTTCAAATGTTTTTATTTCATTTTGCTAAACATTGCTTGCTGTTTTCTTCTTTGTGAATCCTTTAGATATATTTATTTCTATTATCCCTTTCTTTGTTAGCACTCTCTTTTGTCTACAAAGAGGCTGTTATTCACCAGAGGAGACCCGGCCTCACCTCTATGACCTCTTTCCTCAAGTTGACAATGCGGAACCAGAGCTCGAGGCGAGGGAAGTCCTCCAGCTCAGCGCTGCGCTCCTCTAAGGCCACTTTGCACTTGCAGGACAGCTGGCGGCTGAAGTACTTCACCAACTTCCCCTGAAAGAGAGAAGGAGAAATCTCAGTTCAGGAAATCCATCAGTTTGTTCCATTTTTCCAAGCGTGAAATCAGCCTGCTGCATCCACGTCTAGGTTCAGTTTTCTTAACAGAAGCAGCAACTGCATGACAATGTTGGAAACATTGTCATTTTACAAAAGACATTCATGTATTGATCCACCTCTTACTTCAGACCTATGACCCTTTTCTGGACAAGTTTCTTTTTCCAAACTTGTTGAAAACGTTCGAGTATCCCTCATTCGTCGACTTATTTCGCTTAAAAATATACATTTCTTTTTTAAAAAACATGCATTATTTTCCATAAAGTGTTTTGATTCTATTTCATAAAGATAAAGAAATGAAACGGGAAAAATAGTCAGATCTTTCACATTTAAATCTCTGATGCTTCTGTTCTGGAGGAAAATACCGTCTAAGCCAATGAAAGGAGTTCCTTTTCAAAAGAGGTCACAGTTAAGGTTGACCCTGATCTCTGCTGTGTGGAGATCCAGTTTTCCCAAACCTTTATAAGTCCAAACTTTTTATGCATCTGCTGTCTTTCGCATCTATAAAAACACACAGAGAATCTGCCTTAATGGTCCAGTGTTTTAAGTCACATGGACCCATGGGGGGCGTTGACCTGTACGAGTGCTGCGGATCTTTGGGAAGTCAAAAAAAGAAATATTTTTCTAGTATTACCAAGTACTTGTGCAGCTAATATACGTTGCGCACACTTCTGACGTGCAGCTGATGCTGTCACACATTGCCTTTACATCACATTTTGGTTGTTGGTGAGGTGAGGGAACTGGACTCTTTACTGGTCTCCCACACAAGGTGTGCTTAAGATATTTAACTGCCTTTAGAAAACCTGCAGAATGCTCACAGACTGCAGGGTGTCCCATAAGTCTCCCTATTGGAAAAATGATGACGTTTCTTGACATAAAGCATTTTTATTTATATGATGTGCTCTATTTAAGTCTATTCTCTGGGGTGACTGAAATATAAAGAAATATATGCTAGAACCATATATGTATAGAGACTTATGGGACACCCTGTATACTCTGTTTTTTTTGTTTGTTTGTTTGTTTTTGTTTTTATTCTAGCAGTCAGGCTGCACTCACTCATCACGTGAAGTTTAAAAAATCCTTCCCCCTCACTGAGCAGATTGCTTTCCCATCCAGCAGCGGCTCTCTGTCTGGCCGCAGGCTCCTCTCCCCAGAGCCGCCATAGTGAGCGTGTCCACTACCGCTCCACAGGCCTGTGACAGACCATTGACTACATAGAAACTGGCGGCCTTTACCGCGCGGATCGCGTTCGGTGTGCATGTGCATGCACCTTAATGGTGGCTAATTGAGCGGCCGCCGCAGCTGGCAAGTTTAAAAAAAATCTGAACTCTGAGGAGGTGGTTGGTCTCCACCTTCACCAATCAGGGACTCAACTTCGGGCACGTGACGTTTGCAGTGACAGCGGGGAGAAAACATCCAATATGGTGGATCATCCATAGCTCTCCTGAACTTCCATTAATTTTCTTCTCACTTTCTGGGCAGCGGGGTTTCCAGATCCTGTCCCGGTTGCTGTTGATCGAAGGCGGGTTCACTCTAGAGGGTCTGTCGCAGGACCTATGGAGCTGTAGTGCGGCTCCTGGGAGAGGAGCTCGCGGCCAGGCAGAGGGTCGCTGCTGGATGGGAAAGCAGTCTGCTCAGGCCTCCTGAACTTTAGGATGTTTTATTGTTTTAATTGAGACAATAATAATAATAAAGTCGCCTCATTTTATTTTTGTTTTTATTTGTACCCTGTCATGCTAATGGGCGACAGTAAGCGTTTGAACTCCGTCAGAGAGAGATGGAAACCCGCAGAAGCGGCCGTCAATCAGCCACAGCAGCAGGAGAGAAACTCACTGGTGCTAAAGGGAAACTAAATGATGTTTTTGTAGAGCTCTTTGAAATAAATAAAGCTGATCTCTAAACATCATCTGTCTCCCATGCATTATAAACGAGATAAACAGACACACCTTCACGTAGCAATCAAGCTACAAACATTAGCTGCTGGCTCCATGTAGCAATCAGGCTACAAACATTAGCTGCTGGCTCCATGTAGCAATCAGACTACAAACATTAGCTGCTAGCTCCATGTAGCAATCAGACTACAAACATTAGCTGCTGGCTCCATGTAGCAATCAGACTACAAACATTAGCTGCTGGCTCCATGTAGCAATCAGGCTACAAACATTAGCTGCTGGCTCCATGTAGCAATCAGACTACAAACATTAGCTGCTGGCTCCATGTAGCAATCAGACTACAAACATTAGCTGCTGGCTCCATGTAGCAATCAGACTACAAACATTAGCTGCTGGCTCCATGTAGCAATCAGGCTACAAACATTAGCTGCTGGCTCCATGTAGCAATCAGACTACAAACATTAGCTGCTGGCTCCATGTAGCAATCAGGCTACAAACATTAGCTGCTGGCTCCATGTAGCAATCAGGCTACAAACATTAGCTGCTAGCTTCATGTAGCAATCAGGCTACAAACATTAGCTGCTACCTTTATTTAGCAATCAGGCTACAAACATTAGCTGCTAGCTCCATGTAGCAATCAGGCTACAAACATTAGCTGCTGGCTCCATGTAGCAATCAGGCTACAAACATTACCTGCTAGCTCCATGTAGCAATCAGGCTACAAACATTAGCTGCTACCTTTATGTAGCAATCAGACTACAAACATTACTTGCTGGCTCCATGTAGCAATCAGGCTACAAACATTAGCTGCTAGCTCCATGTAGCAATCAGGCTACAAGCATTAGCTGCTAGGGAACACATTTCTGGCAATGCAGCGAGCAGCGAATTGTCACAAGGCACGAAAGGGGCAGGCCAAGCGTATTGGTCATGGAAATCTTATTTGTTGTGAATACACCTTAAGACATATGTGAGTTTTTCTCTCCACAGTTACCAACTACATGTTCAATACAAGAGATTGGACTAAAAATGTCTTAAAATAATCTGTTTCTCACATATAAATGCTTACATTAAAATAATTTGACCTCACCAACATGATCTGGACCAAATGGATTTAAATGTTAAACACAGTAACTTTTTGTCTTGCTTTTCTTTTTTTCTTTTTTCTTTATTTTAATTTTCTTGCTTTTTTATCCAGTTTGTGTACTAAGAGGCTGCAATAATTTGACCCCAATAATCTGACAGTTGACAGATCAGCCCACTATCACTAAGGTTGGAAAACATACAGCATTTGGGAGAAAAAAACTGCCACCATTTTATATTTTCTCTTGACCACTTTAGAAAAAAAGAGCCACAATGTCAGAAAAATGTTTGACCACAGTCTGGTATTATTGCATAAACACTGTTTTCCCCATCTCTTCTCAGTTTAAGCCTCTAAGCACGGCAAAGTTTGGAGCTGAAACCGTTGGTCTGATTAAAAATGCTGATAAAATCAGGCCCAGGCCCACAGAGAGTGAAAGGATGCTCCAGGACTTAAGCATGATGCATTCGGATGGCCTCATTCCAAAAGTACACCTACAAAATGACTGCGAGAAAATAGACAGCGCTGGCCTACATCAGTGCAAACCAAAGTAGAAACCAGTGGAGGAGGGACCGGCAAGTCACCTCCAAATGCAGAAAAGCCTGCAGTAAAAGCTGCCCACGACTGCTGAGCGGGCTGAGCACACACCTACAGAGAAGCACACGTTCAGCCTGTTCAAACATCACTTTCATTCCACACGTCACTTTATATCCTTTCCTTCATTTGCTGGTAGAAATATGAGCTGCCACTCAAGACGTGGTGATCATTTAGGAGGGAATTCGGGGATTTTGATGATTTCTGATTTAACAAACACTCTGGTCAGAAGAGCAGAGGACAGAAGAACAACCGTTCTCCTGGAAGAATTCAAATGGATTTCACACAATAGATGCTGATAAAATTGTTGCTACTTCCCTAAAGCCAAAGAAAAGCCCACAAGAATTCCAGAAACTAAAACTTGCAAAAGGAATAAAAGAAAAGTTCACAAAAAGTCCATCTATTGCAATCAGAGGTGCTCTGTTTTGTATCAGAAAACTCTATCATGTTTTCAGCATCTTTTTATGAGCCCTGATGGAAATCCTGAAGGAGCTGAGAAGACACCTTCAAGCCTGAGGTGGGGAAACCCCAACAGCAGGGGCAGGAATCCTTTTATCCTAGTGTCAAAACTTTGTATAAAAGAAATAAAACCAACTGTACTATCACTTCTAGTTTGAATTTTAAGATTCTGCTGAACAACCATTTAAACGTGTTTTTGGTTTGATTTTTGGTAACATTTTGCATGTTTTTGGCAATTTTGTTTCTGTTTTTGTTCATAAAATTATTCCAACTGTTTGTTCACTTCTGTATTCACCTTAAAAACCATTGTGAAATTAATTTTCAGAATTATTTACTTTTCCTTTAGGATCATAGAAGTCCCACGCCTGAAAGGAGCCGTGCAAATGACCGAAAAGGTCAAGAGTCTGAGTATCCATACTTGCAAATCTCTACAAATGCCAGGATTTTTCTGTTAACAGCAGCTAACTTTATACTTGTGTAAAGAAAGCATTTGTGTGTCTGTCAAAAACAAGACCACCTTTAGCATTTTGAGACATGAAATGATCTCACAATGGCAATGACCTTCTGGAACAACCACCACTCAAACCTCGGAGCTACAACTTCTCTTAAATAGCCTAATGTCACAACCAAGTTTGTTTTTTGAATCCCTGCAGATTTAATCTGTCTGTTTCTGCTCTTTCTGGGATGTGACAACAGCTAAGTTTGAGTGACAACAAAAAACAGAACAGCAGCAATCTTACAGGTCTGAGGTAAATGCTCTCAGGGTGAACTGAGAAACTATTTTCTAAAAACAAATTCTTTTCTTTCAGTGAAGTGATAAAACCAATTTTTTGTGATTATTAAGGATGCTGAACACCTCCAACAGCAGAGGAGAAGCAAATCTGAGCTCTGATCCTGTGTGTGCAGTCCATATGAGGAAAAAAAATGTATCAAGCATTCAATTCAATAATTCAAACTATTTGTTTCTGAGAAAGTCAGGTTGAAATAAAAGGTACTCTAAAGATGCCTGACAGTTGAAGACGTTCCTACAGTGTCAAACAAAGTTTAAGTTTAAAGCAATATTGAATGTCTACAAAAAAGCCGTCCTTTCAAAAGTTCTAACTAACTTTTTCTGCTAAGGATATTCCTGCATTTTCAATGGCACTTTTTTTTTTATTATGTTCCCAACATTTCTAATTTGGGAAAATTTTGGAAATATGGTTTTGATACAAGTTTTAAAATTAGAATTAAACTGGAAGAAAAGTGATCAAACATCATATTATGTTTTATTTTTCTTTTCTCTCAAACTGTAAAATGAACTGTAAAAAGTTCTATATGTCTAAAACAATATCATTTGAATTTATTTATTAAATTAATTTTTTAACCCTGGAGAATCCAACTACAATTTTCTTCATGGCTTTTAAAGTTAATTGGACAAATTTGGTTTGTGTTTGTTCATTTTGGGAAGCAGCAGTAAAGAGCATCCAAAAAACAAAAAATAAAAACAAAAAAATAAAAAAAAGAGGGAAACAAATCCATAAAAAAACAACAACAAGGGCCAAATCTGAGCCTGTGGATTCTCCAGGGTTGAGACATCCTGTCTGTAGGAGGCAGTAAAGTGGATTTTAAAGATTTGAAACAAACAGTCTCTTTTTGCCAAAATAAAAACTAGTTTTTCTAGGAAACTTCTCCCTTCTTTGAGGTTTCTTTTGGAGACTCGAGCAGCCGACCTCTTCAGCTGCTGTTCCTCTGTCTCCCCCTCTGGTGGCCTGCGTGCACACAAATACAAACCCTGCTTCCACTTCAACAACACACTGCGTATGGATCCAACTGCCTCTGACTCTATGTTACATCCACTAATCCTGATAAACTCAAGCACAAATCTCCATCAGTCGTTCACAAGAATGCTACTAAAAACACGAATCAGTCGAGATGATTCAGTCACTGTAAATGTACATTATATAAATTATTCTTAGTTCACAGGTTTGAATCATGCTGTCGTAACTGAAGATATTGAGAAGAATTGACTTTATTTGAACATGGAAAAAGGTCTGACATTATCAAATCATTTTTATTTGAAGTGGTAAATTCACTAAATGCTTTAGTCCTACTATCAACATTTTAAATATCTCACCCTCGTTACCTATAGCTGCAAATATGCATCAAACCAACTTCAGCTCAAAACTGTTTATATTTTCCAAATGCTGGCAGCTACACGCTAACGTAGATAACCGGCAAATGTTGTTCACAAAACTTTCAGACAAATGTTCTTATAAGATATACTTTCTAGAAGGAGAGCTTCCCCAAACATCTGGAGGCAAACCAATAGCATTTTATGAAAAGAAAATCATAGAAACAAGGTGGTTTGATGCGGTTGGGCTGCATTCAGAACTATCAGTTCTAGGAATTACATAAACTCTTCAGCAAAACCTGTATTACAGAAGTTCATCATTTTAAACTAACCACATTTCGGCTCTGCAATGGAAAAAAAGAATCAGCAAGCTAAAAACATTTGACAAACTCTTGTCGTCCTAGTTTTTGGTTTAAATAAAATACATTCAATTTTTTAGATGGGAATTGTTATTCTCTATAATGACCTTAAGGTGAAATTTAATAAATCCTCCAACAAAGTTTTAACTTTACGACACCCTGCACTCACAATCAACAGATTAAGACAAAAAACAACATTACAAATTTGTTTTTTTAATATTATGGTGGTTTTGGAATAGTAGTAATGCTTTTTCTTGACTGTCTAAGATATGCAAGTGGCTCAGTGACAAATTTTATAGAAATACAAACAAAAATCCTAAATCCTACTTATCTCTGTCTAAAGAAAGAATGATTTCCTGATGGGTTTTTACCTGTAGAGACAGCATGTATTTTTTAAGATATCATATTTTTATTCTGTGCAAATGCTATGTGTTTCATTCAAAACAGGACATTTTAAAAGGGCTTTGCAGGTTCAACATGCTTCTGTTTTCATTCTTTTTTTAAAGAAATATATACAGTTAACTTAGAAAGCACCTGTGAAGTGCAAAGCATTGACTGTTCTAGTTTATGTAGTTTATCAAGCTATTTTCCCCTGATGAATGGAGTAAAACATTTTCTTCTGTGTGTTAAAGCTTTCACTGCTCCACCGTGGATCTGCACTCTTTCCATTTAAACATCCTTTTTTGTAGTGGCTATCCCTTACGATGCACTTTATTTCACTTTTTTTCAAATGTAATTAAAATTTCTTATGTGCATTCATATGAAAATGGCAACACTGTGACATGATATATTTTTAAAGAAAAAATATGGAGGATCTGTGTTTTTCTTTTCTTCTGTGTGTAGATCTGCACCTTCCATGAAAAATAAATAAAAAGAAAACGATTCCTCCCAGCCCCAATCATCCCGGCATATCCCCGGAAAACCACTTACAAGCTGTAATTACAGTAATGGAGGCCGTTATATGGGCTGCTATTCTGAGTAAACCTTTTGGGAAAAGCAAAGTGAATGTTGAACCCTGACAAACTGAGCTTGAGGTAACTCTGATTTCATCAAATAGGTTTCATCCTTGATTCAAACACCAAGTTCACTTCTGATGACGATAAAAGAAGTTTGTGAACATCAGACATCATTAGCCTGATCTAAGCACCAGCTGAACAACAGGTTTGTCCTTCTGAAAGCTTCAAAGAAAGCCCCAGTGGGCAACTAATGTTGAAATGACGTCGAATCAACATCAAAGTTCAACATCAAATTGACGTCAAAACTTTAATTTCAGTTTGACATTATAATTATTAATTTTGACAAATAAATTAATAAAACTAATTACATAAGATAAAATGTACAATAAATGGTTTATTGGAATATAAATATAGTAAGAAATTGGGTAAACTTATTGAGTAAACATAAGAAACTTTGGAATGTATTTCCAAAATCAAATGTGTTAAAGCAAAAAGCATTTGTGTCAGGAGACCTGAATGCAAGTATGTTGGTGCAACATCACTTATGAATGTTGTTGTAACATGATGACTGCAGCAGATGACTTGACTCTGCTGCTATAGTGTCAGGAAATGGTTGTGAAGGACCCAGAATGCAGGAGGCCAGGTTTGGTGGCAGAAACTAAGACATTTAGTTTAAATAAAACTGAAACATGACAAAGCCCCGGAGAGGCAAAAAGGTGGTAAGCAGAGCAGATGAACGGAAAACCAACTGAAAACTGAACTACCTGAACTGGACTTCTGTTTAAACGACTGAATTTCAATTATTTCATGGATGTTTTTCACATTAATAAAACGCACTATTGAAACTTAAACCGTTTCGGATTTTGAAACCAACTTGGTTTTGCTGGGTTGGCATGAGTTATTTAAATTTAAATTTTGAGAAGTACCCTGTAAAATAAAGTTACCCCTAACATTATAATTCAAGTTGAGATAAATCAACAAGATTATGTCAGATTATATGTAAATTTGTTACCATAACTTAAACAAATCTAGGTAAACTGCACCCTGATCATCATCAGGGTTAGGATTAGGGTTCACTATGCCAAAAATCTGTTTTCATTTTTTACTGGGTGTGTGTGCACATTCTGCAGACTTTTCGCGCCTGTGGCAGCAGTCAAATGTTGACTTAAAGGCCCAGAAATGTTTACAACTACAAAAACAATATGGTCCTTACAGTCAGGGACTGCTGCTGCTGTGGGCCATAATAACACATTTGCAGAAACGTTCAGTATGGTTGTGACAGACACAGACCAACACAGTACAGAACTTGCTTTCTCAACAGTTTCTTCTCTGCCACAGTCAGTCTGATGGCAAAAAAACCCAATAATTGAAAATGTAACTAAAACTACCTTGTGATTGGTCATCGTGCAATATTCTATGTCTCTTCTATTTGCACTTGCACTACTCCAGGCTTCCAGTGAACTTACACACATCTTCTTCATACTTTTTTTTGTACTTACTATTTTTTTTCTAATTTTTTGGTGTTATTTACTTCTTGATATTGAATTTTACGTGCACTGTAATTCCATTTTGTCTTTCCTCAATCTAAACTGTGACTATGAGAGCTCTGCACAAGAATTCCAGTGAGCTTCAATGTAAGTTATGCATACATGGCAATAAAAAACCTTAAACCTTCAACCTTGACAGCTGATCTCTGTGAACCATATAGAACTCTGTGAAACTAAATTCATTAATCAACCTTCATTAAAGGGAAAAAAATGTTCTCGTTTTATTTTGGGAGCACTCACAAGCCTTTTGAGTCAATAACTTGAGAAAACATCAGAAAACACAACCCTGACCTTTTTGTTTGAAGCCTCTAAAATCTAAAAATAAGTCGCTCTGAGAGCCATCTACAGTACGCTCCCTGAGAATCACACCCCCAACCTCTTTGTTACCTTCCCGTTCCTTGCCTGTTATTTTTTGTATACTTCTGAAAATGCTCTGCTTAAAGACATTTCTGAGGAGACGTACTCCACAAAAGAAGGGGTGGAGTTTAACGGGCTGGCTCCACCCCTAAAAGATAACTTAAAGTTTTTCTTTTTTACCCGCTATGTTTGTCTGCTCTCTCACTTTATGTCAAACATGTTGCTTTATTTTTGTTCTTGGACGCATTCATGAGGTGTTTTATACCTATAGCCCTTTGGCTTCTTGGAGCCAGGGGTACTTCCTGTTTGGAACACCAGAGGGGAAGAGTCACTCAGTCCAGTTTTCATTTACAGTCAATAGTTGTGTCTGAATTCTCTCAATTTTCCCTGACCCCTAAAAGACCACAGTACAGGACTATCTTGTGCCCTGGATTTTAGTGAGATTTGGACACACGCTCACGGCTTGCTTTAAACAGAAAATGTGACGTCATCCATTTGCCGAAGCAAAAACCTAATACATGTGAACATTTTACAAACATTTACGAATTCACTGTCTTCTATTCACTACTGTAATTTTCAATGTATTTTTTACAGGAAAAAGGTGACTGTTTAAACTGCTTTTCAAATAGAGAGCCTAGCATTGCATTTTCATGATGCTTTTATTTTGAAACAACATCCTGTTGCTGTTTTTAAGAGGAAACCAGTCCAGCATTATGCACCATGGAGACCTGTCAATTTTCTTTATCCTCTTGTAAAGTTTTCAATGTGAAGAGGTGGTAAGAAACTTTGGAGTTTAATCACAGGTTGTTACATCAGAAGTTCAGCTGAAAAAACTATAGGATTTGGAGATTTCATATGTGAAATTTCACAAAGTATAGCAAATAATCTCCATGCACAGATAGAACATAAATCGATATGCTTGTGCTGCAAATTTGTTTCTTCTTTGAAACTAACTAACCATGCTAACTCAGAGATAGCATGGTGGTGTAGTGGTTAGCGTCATGCGTTCACAACAAGATCACAAGATCAATTACTTATAGAACTGTGTGTTTTTGCTCCACACGTTTTTTTTCAATTATTTTCAGCAAACATTGAATGATTGTGGTAAACGAAACAATTTACTTGAGTATTAATAGGTCTGTGTTTAATGTAAAACAAGCATGATCAATGCTAACTAGTCATGTGCGAGGAAAAAAGAAAAAACAGGCTAGTTGAATAAATCAATACATTTAACAATTATTGCAAAGCTGTGCTATGCTAGCCTAAAAGAAAGCTAAACACCAGCTGCTATAACTGTTTTCAAAACTACATACATCGAAATAAAATGTCACCGGCATTGAAATTATAAGTACATTGAAACAGTGTAGGCATGGTGGTGCAGTGGTAAGCACTCACAGCAAAAAGTCCTCAGTACAAGTCCTACTGGGAACCTTTGTGTTGAGTTTGCATATTAGCTCTATGTGTTTGTTAATTTCATTCAAGTTGACTAAAGACTGTTCAGTGATGTAAAATAAAAAATCATATGTTTCTGTCTGGTGTTGCATTGATCTAAGAATGTGCTCAGGGTGACTGTAGCCTTGGCTAAAACAGCTGGAAAAGTGGATGTTATAAATTAAGAAAAAAGGCGAAAATGGCCTTCGCTCGAAACAGCTGGAGAGTCGGTTTAAGAGTTCTATCCTCGTCTGGTGTGAAATACACCATGGGTTAACAGGGGCGCCGAATGGAAGCGCACTTCGTACCGCGCGGCCGCGTCCAGTGTGAACCAGGCTTTATTCACAGACAAAAGACAAAGAAAACTTTAATATTTCAGAAGGTTATAAAATGTCAATTGTGTTCCTTTAAAAGTAAACAAACCTTAGAAAAATACATTAGTAAAGATGAGTGAAACCCAAGTAATACAACGAATGCCAGAACTGCAGTCAAAGTACAAAAACACGTTCAGCCTTTGAGGAAAGTTTGAAACCACCACCAGCCAACCTACAGTCGTCCCAACTTAAGAAGAATAAAGACAACTGTCAAACAAACACACCCTACAGACACAAGCTGCAGAACATCAACTAAATCTGACCTAGAAAGGACTTCCAAGATTCTCTACAAAGGCCAAAATCCTCGATCAAATCATTAAAATGATTGAAACAGCATGGAAACGTTTAATCTGCGTGATCTAAGGTAAAGACAGCTGGTTTATAGTTACATGTCACAACAAATGAATAAATAATACATATTTCAGGACTTGGTCTGCTGGAATGCAGCTGGTTGGCAATTATAAGAAGATTTCAAGTAATTATAAATTATCAAGGAATAAATATGATTCAATGAAAGAGGGGAGTACATCCTCAGGCCTGCAGTCTCTTTTGCAGGTATGTTTGATTCACTATTAATTACCTGGATCAGGTGTGACCAGCCAGTCAGAGGCTGTAAGGGCAGGGATGACTGGAATAAAGAGCAGAACTGGAGGCCTTGAATTTGACACTCCTGCTAAAAACCCTCATCATCCGTGTGGAGCAAACAATTATGGCCTTTCCCCTCTCTAGCTGGTGGGTTCAAGGAGGAAGAGACCTGGAAAGCTGGGGCATGTTTGCCCCATTAGCCCCACTGGGGTGCCCCTGAACCTCTATGCCTCTGCCTCTTGTGCCATTTTTACCCAAAATCAGAACTGCGTTTTCAATATTTCTTGCAGAGTTTGGCAGGAGTCCATCAGAAATTAGCCGCTAAATTGTGCGAGAAACTGTTGGTAACTCTGCCCCCATTTCCCATCATCCCTTGTTCACACTCTTCTGCTAGCTTACCTCACAACACCAACCTAACATTACTGGTGCAACAAAAATGGCGAGCACAGTTATGTGCCAGATGCCAGCTCGGACAAGAAAAACAAAGGATGGATCTTGTTGGACGCATCGGAATGGGCGGAGCGGGGAGCTCACGTCACACCTGCAAACAGCATTTTTTTTTTGTTCGTCTCAACGTTTTGGATAAAGTCATACTCAGAAATGCAACTTTTAGCTTTTTGTCTTGTCATCTGTCTGCCATCATCAGAAAAATGCCACAATAACACGTTAAAAACACAATTTTCATGGGTCTTTTAAACAAAAAACTTTAAAAGCTTTTAGTGTTACTATAAAGCTTTGCACCAACAGCTCCACCATTATATTTAATCACATCTTTATGTCATCTTTAAAAAAAAACCATAACCCTTGCAAGGGTATCATTTAATTCCCATAATGTTCCTGTTTACTCTGCGCTTTCCAGCCTGATGTTTGTGTTTCATGGATTAAGTGTCTCCTCGCTGAGGCGCTCAGACATGAAGCATTAGAGCAGCATGTTCATGTGTGCAGCACTCTCTCAGGTGACTGTATGGTCGCCTGTTTCGAATGCAGCATTTCAGTTCTGTTAATCCCTCTGGAGGGTGGGGTGGGGGGAGTAGAGTGTGTTGAAGGCGCACAGAACCTCTGATGGCTTTATGGGCCTCTTATTGCACTTAATGCAGTTTGTTTTAATCTCTCGGGACGGCGTCATCACATTCTCACAGGTGTTTATGGCCTCTCTGCGTCCGCAGCGCTCACGTTGACCTTTCTTCCAGCGCGCGGGGCTCTGAAGCGGGTCTGCTGCTGTTTAAGAGGTGGACGGTCTCGAACGCAACACCGGGTTATTATGACCGTTACGTAACGCAATTTACAGAGTACCCCACGGGCCAATTAAAGGATGAGGATATTTTGTAACCGCGTCGGTATAATCTGGCAGCCTTGCGTAACGGCGGCGGGGTTTGGGATGCGCCCCGAGCGCGCGCAGGCTGGCTGGCATGGCACGCCGGTGTACAGACTGTAAACACTGGGCTGCACGCGCAGGCCTCGGCTCGCCTCACATCAATGTGTGATGGAGAGCTGAGCCACCTTCTCTCCCCGCCACCTGCAGAATGCGCTAGTCTCCATGCAGCCCACTGCAGCCCCGTGGCCTCCAGATTTATTGCACTGCACAGACGTCTGTGAGGCGCGCGGCGGAAGGAGCACGAGCCCGTGCATATGGATGCACTGACAGCACAATGGCAGTTTATTGCAGGGAGGGGGGAAGCAAGCACAAATGTGCAGAGTGGCCTGTAAAAGAAGCCGCTTGACAGCCCTGGGTGTTGCTTTGGCTGAGGATGCAGAGCGGGGATTGAGTCAGGGAGCTGCTTACCTCCAGCGTTCGGATCTCTTTTTGTGTCAAGTCGTTGGATGTGGCACATTTGGTCCGTAAACCCTCCAAACTAGAAATGCTTATGTCTATCATGTTCTGCACCAACTCGCACTGCTGCAAGGCTTTCTGCAAACTAAGATGCTGCTCCTCGCTTTTTGTCATCTCCTCGTTCATAGTTTAGCGCGCGTTGGATGGTATTTTTTCCCTTTGTACTTCCAAGACAAAAAATGAGAAAAAGGGGTAAAAAATGTTTTAAAAGATAGTAATTCAAGAAAGGAACGCAGAGGAGTCCGCGGAACAGAGCAACCTGCACAACGCCGTGAAAAGAGATGCTGCAGGCTTAGACAGTAGCTTTGAGCCGTGAGAGGGTAGCCTCCATTGCAACAACAGTCCACGCAGCTCCAGCTGGATCATCAAGGTGTATCTCTGGACGTAAACTAGACCAAACACAATGTGAGGATGCGGAGCAGGGCTGCGCGCTCTGCCACAGCATCCATCGGGTGTCCTTTCCTCTTAATGGATGCTGAGGAGGGGGGAAAAAGAAGAAAAAAGAAAAAAGGGGGAAAAAAGGAACCAAAATTGCTGTTCAGCGCATCATCAACAGCCGGATCGGGCGGAACCTGGCGGTTTTAAAGGTGCTGATGTGCGGATTGGATGCAGGTACTCCCTGTCTCCCTTGGCAGCAGCTGCATCCCGGTTCGCTCCCACCACACCGACATGTTTCCCGTCAATCAAAGCCACAGCAACAGCATCGCAGCGCCGCCGTCAGGGGCCGCTCTCGCGTGATCACGGCTCGCTGATGTGGCTTCCAGTCTGCGGGACGAGAAACGCATCTCATCTGCGCCAAATGGTCTTTCGGTTGATTTCATGATAATGTTTTATCAAATCAAAAACAATTCAGTATTTTCAATATGCAAATGTACACTTAAATGAATAACATTGATCGTTTGTAGGCTATTGGTAAAAAAATAAATAAACGTTTTTTATTGATTAATTGTCTTGACTGGGTAGTTAAAGAGTCAAAATCTAAAGTTTAAACTCTACAAGAAACATTTGGCCTATTAACACCTAACAAATGAAAAAAAAAACGATTGTATTTTTATATCAATTGAATTAACTTTTCTTATTATTATTTATTTTATAAATTTGTTCTGACTGTATACACATCATGGGATTGAATAAAAAACATTACTTGGATGTATGCTTGGTCAGTTTTTCTATTTTATTCTTAAAAACTGAAATAAATTAAAAGATCAATCAGGTTTCCTCAAAACACAACAATTTTTGGTGGTGATAGTTTAATGGGCCTCGGTCAAAACATCCACTTAAGGACACAGTCCAAAATCACACGAAGACTTATATTTTTTTAAAGATAGTCAACTTTGAAAAATAAAAAATAAAACATTGATGTATTACAAAGATGAATTTTAAACATTTTATCAAAAAACCTTGCATACATGTTTAAATTTGAACTTTTTTACAATGCGCCGTCAACGTCTCACCCTCAGCCCGACCATGGTCCCGCCCACCACGAAGCCAAACAACATATTATTGGTTTGACGTCATGACGTTGGCGTGCGTTTCTGTCGTGAGCGCGGCAAAAGGAAGCAGGAGGGGACCGCAGGCAACGCTCGACTAAAACCGAAGTTTTTATTCCACTTATCTGGTTAACACATTCGTTTATCGGGACCCATGGCGTCTACGAGTAAAACCCCGTTACAAAGCAGGAATCTACCATGGTGAGCTGCCAATAGTGAGACGTTTGAGACGCGACGAGAAGGTCGTTGTTCTTTAAGCTAGCTGTTTTTGTATTTTCTAAACTTTATTTAAACGCTTAGATGGCAAACAACGATAAGCTGTGCATTAATTTTTCTAACTAAATAAACACTAGGTGTTACAAAAGTAAAAAAATAACTAAATAAAGCTTGTTTTATAAAACGTGACAGACTGTTGGGTTCATCTTCTTTGTTGTTACAACGGAAGAAATTGTGTGTTAATGTAATGTCTGATTTGGGCAATTGATTCCAAGAATGTTGGAGATCTATTGCTAATTCTCGTTTTGTTAATATAGCATTTTATTAATGAAATCAGCAGAATTATCAGATAGGATTGTGACAATAGCTGTTATTATGATGTCATCGTAATCATTAAAACCAAACTAGATATTTGTTTTTAATGTCAGGAAGAAATTAGAACTTCAGTCATTATATTTTGTAGATGTTTGTCTTCAGTGGCTCTTTTCTTTATTTTTTTTAAGGTTTTCATTTCCATTTTGCCAATAATCCCCCTTAAAAGAAAGAGATAATGTACCAAAGTTTTTTTTTTTTTTTTGTGCTCAAAATGTTTGTTTGTATTTCAGGGTTGAAAAATACAGACCACAAAAACTCGATGAATTAATTTCACACCGAGACATTTTAAGCACCAGTAAGTTTGTGCATTTTTGAAACAAAAGTATGTTCAGTGTTGCGAGTTCTGAAGTTCTCCATCTCTCTTCAGTCCAGAGGTTTATCAAAGAGGACAGGCTTCCTCATCTTCTGCTATACGGTCCTCCTGGAACAGGAAAGACCTCCACCATTCTGGCCTGTGCCAGGCAGCTGTATAAGGACAAGGAGTTCAACTCCATGGTGCTGGAGGTGCGCTACCAATGCTCCACGTAGGATCTCGGTCTGCAGGGGTTTTCTGATACTCGAGCGTCTTGATTTGAGCCTCTTTTGCTTTGTAGCTGAATGCCTCAGACGACAGGGGTATCGATGTGGTCCGGGGTCCAATCCTGAGTTTTGCCAGCACCAGAACCATCTTCAAGTGAGTCGGGACCACTCCAGCTCTCGTGAACCTTCTTTGGAGTCTCCTTCCAGACAACTCCAAAATGCTTCTTCTCTCTTTGGTCCCCAGAAAAGGCTTCAAGCTGGTGATCCTGGATGAGGCCGATGCCATGACCCAGGATGCCCAGAATGCACTGCGGCGAGGTGAGCCATCTGTTTGCCTAAGTATGGCTTGCTGTGAGCTACACAGCTGACTGGGCAGCCAAATCATTTGGCGGACAGCGTATGGGTCTGCATGAAAACATAGTCTTTATCATTTTATAGATGTTGAAAGTCTGTTATATTAAATGATCTCATAAATGAATCAAAATGTCTGCAGATTTTCAAAATAAAATTCATATTAAGTAGTTTTATTCCATTGAACCAAAGTGGTGGCAGGTAACAATCGACCTTTTTTCTTTTGTAAATCATCGTCTTCCTCCCGTCTCCGGTTGACCTCAGTGATTGAGAAGTTCACAGAAAACACCCGGTTCTGCCTCATCTGCAACTACCTTTCCAAGATCATCCCTGCCCTGCAGTCCCGGTGCACCAGGTTCCGCTTCGGCCCTCTGTCTCAGGACCAGATGATCCCCCGGCTGGAGCACGTCATCCAGCAGGAGGGGTGAGGAAGACACCAGTTTCTGTCTCCTAATGAACCTAAACTTTAAAGACAGCTGACAGAAGTGTCTCACTTTCAGTGTTTATTTTCTGAATGATGAAGTTTAGAGTTTATGGTTTGTGAGAATTTGAGAAAACTATTCACAATGGAGCTTAAAAGAAATCTTAAAATGTTGATATGACAAAAAATTCAAAGTAATTTGATGGATTTTATTCATTTTAGAGCCTTAAATGGAATTAAAAACTTATAATTTCTGTTTCGAAGTTTTCAAGCAAAAGTGAACTCACATTCACCACTGTTTATCATTATCATCAGTGTACTATTAACTAAATAAAATAGGTGACAATTACTCATGCGAGAACGTTTGATTATTGTAGCTTTAGAATCTTCAGAGCTTTTAAACATGGATTTCCTTTAAAATCATTGTAGCCTGAATGACTTTTCTTGAATAGATCATATCAGTTTCACCATTTATTCCTTTTGGCTGTTAATTATACATTATTGTTTTTTTTTAAACCCTTTTTGATGGCATTTGCAATTTGTAGACGGTCCTTTGGCAGCATCTCACTGCCAACTTTCTGATTCATACTCATGAAAAATAATTTAAGAAAAAAAACATGTCTACTGACTATTGAACTGTTGTGATCAGTTCATAATATGCAGACTCCTGATGGAGTATTTATCTGTTATAATACACTTGAAATATATAGCACTGGTCATAGTTATGAGAATAAAATGTCAAATCACTGACTGAAATACAACATCCTATTTCGATAGAGTCTGAAATTAAATGAAATAGAATTTTATTTATTACATTCATTTATTTAATAGACAATTATAAACCTATATGCCAGGTTTGTACATTAGTGTGAATGTCCAGATCTCCTGTTTTCCTGCTAATCGATGCAGAATGTTATGCAAAGGCAAAGCAAACATTATTCGATTTGAAGGAATTTGGATTTGGTTTGCCTTGGAAACGGAGAAGATTCACCACATGATGGTGGAACAGGAAGGGCTTTAGAGAACAACTGCACATTTCTGTCCAGAACTGCATGAAGACATCCAGCAAAGTGTTTTGATGTTGAGATTAAATCTGAAACACTTGTGCATTTAATGAAAAATAACATTTTAGAGGGTTTTTTTTAAAAGCATAAATTAATGAAAGGAACTTCTTCATCTTCTAGCATCGACATTACTCCAGATGGGATGAAGGCCATTGTGACTTTATCGTCCGGCGACATGAGGAGGTCGCTGAACATCCTGCAGGTGTGACCTCCGCTCTCCTCCCACCTGGACGGATTCACTCCAGCAGAGGAAACACGATCTGCCGTTTGTGTGCTTTCAGAGCACCAGTATGGCGTACGGGAAGGTCACGGAAGACTCGGTGTACACCTGCACGGGACAGCCCCTTCGCTCAGACATCGCTAACATCCTCGACTGGTGCCTCAACAAAGACTTCACCTCGGCTTACAAGCGTATCCTTCCAGCTCATTATTCTGATTCTCCATTATTATTAAAATAACACTTTTGAAGTTTGAAATGAAGTCAAAGCTTAAGTTTTTCACCAAACTAACAAGTTTAGTTCATGTTTAAAACCAGATGATTCAAAATTCTGTCATTCATGCTTTTATTGTGAAATTCAGCTTTTTGTTTTTATTAGACAGAGTAACAACTGCACTGAACTGCTTGTATGTTTGAGGTTCATTTGTGGAATTTAATCCAATATTCTTCCATTTTTTTGTTAACTTAATCGTTTATTCAGCAAATGTTCTCTCCAGGTTTGTGCTGTTTTAGTGTTTCTGCGCCTCCTATAAGTTTGTATTTAATTTAGAAATGGTAAAAAAAAAAAAAAACGGTTTTTACACCCCTAATATCATTTAGCATCTCAATTTTTATTTAGCATTTTTTATCTTGGTTATTTTTCATTCAGAGCTTTGCATTTTTTAGTAAAGAATATAATAAGTTTTTGTTGTTTTGTGCAGCATTTTAGACAAATCTTAATCTTTTAAGTATTTGTTGAAAACACAACTCTTCATTTTAGCATTTTCTCAAGAACTTCTCTGGTATATTCTATTTCTTTGACTTTCTTCTGCTAATTTGACATATAAAAGTGTCATCTTTTTTTTTAAAAAACATTGTCAGGTTAATTGTAGCTCTGATATTTTCTGCAGCTTCTGGTTTTCAGCAGTAAAATTAGCATTTGGTTGAAGCTTTTTCGACTTGCAGTAAAGAAAGTTCCCCAGCATGAAAACTCAAGTTTACTGCAGAATTTCTACTTTTTGCTCATTACATGTGGCAAAAAATATTTTCTTTTTTTACAGAAAAACAGTCATGAGGAGAAGAAACTCGAGCAACAAGTACTTTTGTCGGGATTTTCTTAAAACAGTTTACTTCTCAGTTTGCCTCAGAAAAGCCGCTCTTTTCTTCAACATTCTTCTAATTTTTTGGACCATCTTTAGATGTTTTTTTTCATTTATTTAGCTGCCTATAAAACTTACTTTAAAAACTTCTGATTGGCTGTAAACGTTGAAAGACATGTTTGTGACTCCTTAACCTTTTTGATCCAGAAATCCTTCAGCTGAAGACTTTGAAAGGTCTGGCTCTCCATGACATCCTCACAGAGCTGCATCTGCTCGTTCACAGAGGTAATCCAGGAAAGTTAAATACTCAGATTACAATTTTAAGGATTTTTATTCTCCATATAATTATATTTTTAATCACAAAGAAAGCAGCTCTTCTATAATGTTTTCCTTGTTCTTTGTTGAAGTGGATTTTCCTCCTGCGACCCGCATGAGTCTGCTCGTGAAGTTGGCCGACGTGGAGTGAGTACTGTGCAGTTTCATCCTCCGTTTGAACGTTAGAAATGTGCTGAGTCGTCTTCTCCTTCAGACACAGACTCGCTTCAGGAACAGACGAGAAGATCCAGCTGAGCTCCATGGTGGGGGCTTTCCAGCAGGTCAGAGACCTGGTGGTCAGTGAGGCTTCATAAATCCAGAAATTTGATATAATAAAAACTTCAAAGACCCCAAAAAGTTTCTCGTTTGTTTTTTTTGCGCATAAAATCAACAAAAAGGAGTAAATAAATACATTTTAGCGATTAAAGTCAGCCTGTCCTTCCTAAAAAACAATATTTCAACCTCTTAGTGTTTTAATCATTTTTCTTTCTGTTATCCAGTATTAACGTGTGCGGGTTCTGCAGAAGCTCTCATGCTCTCCTACCACAACATAAGAGTTAAAACGTATTTACAAAATAAATTAGACGTATAAAACGGTGATATTCAAGTGAAATTAGCAGAACGTTTAGTAAATGCTTCTTAAAGTGGTAGTGCAATAAATGAAATTCTTAGTGCAGGTATATTTAAAGCAGAATACATGAGTGGAGGGTTTTTGATGCAGGAGTTTTCCGTCAGAAAACCAAAAAAAGCCCTTTTGAGATGAGTGCGGCGCACTCCTCAAGACTCCCAGTCCTCCTCTTCGTCGTCGGAGGAGGAGGAGCCGTAGTTCCTGAGGCGTTCGGGGATGTTTTTGTAGGTGAGGTATTCCACGATCCGCTTGGGGAGCGGCAGCGCCTCGATCTGCTGCGTGGAGACGGAGAAGCGCAGAGCGGACCGGCACAGGTGGCACAGGCTGGGAACGGTCACGGGCGCCCTCCAGAACCGAACGTGGCCGTCTCGAGTTCTGTTTGAGGAGAGCCGGGCATTGAGTTACGGTTAGCGCTGGAGGGGAAGGTTAACGGGACACGGAGGACGTACAAGTGCAAGGTCCAGATGCAAGGTGACAGCAATTAAACATTTTGGACAAATCTGTTCAAAGTTCCACTCTGATCATCTCTTGATCCATTTTCAGAGCATTCCCATCAGTCATTATGATGAAGCTGCTTTAACTAAAAACATCTATTTTCATCACAGAGGGTCTCTAATGTCTGAACTTCACAATCCAGAAATCTCAGCTTTCATTTCAACTCTTGCACAAACATTTTGAGGAAAACTTTTATTTATCTTAATCTTTATTCACTTAACATTGTGTTTTTGGGGAAAAGGTGATGCCTTTGAGTTCACATAAAGGCAAAATTGAGCCAATCTACTGTGAAGCACTAAAGCTGATGTGTTCACACCAAACATTTCGGGGCATTTTTTCCAATGACAGAGAACATAAGTAAAGAAGATTAAATTTACATTTCTGTGTGTTTCTTCATTGAAATCATGAATCAGGACAAAGAAATAAAAATAATAATTTTGACATAGAAAATATGTCGGGCGCGACACAAGCTCCCTGCTCTGAGCTCTCAGCAACAGGGAAGGGAAGTGGGGGCGGGGTTGCTCCATGCCAATGATCTCACCCACAAGTCAGGCGAATTTCTAATGAACTCCTGCCACTCTGCAGAAACTATGTCCAAGAAAACAACACAATTTTTTTAAAATTTTGGATAAAAATGGCGTAATCGTGATAACAAAGACCACTAGGAACACTGACATTAAATCAAAAGCGGATCAGAGTGGGACTTTAAAGAAAAACTTTTCTTTACCCTGTGGCCACCACGCCCCCTTGTGGATGGTAGTTGCAGCACAGTCCGTTGGAGTCTCTGTCTCTCCTCGTCTGCATCGTCATCCGCCTCTCCCCCGGCTCCCAGATCCTGAGCGCTCTGTGGACCAAACATCTCCGTCTGAAACTGTCGGCACTGACAGGCTTTCAACGCTTCGGGAACGTTCAAGTCTTTTGGAGATCAGAGAACCACGGAAATCCATCATGAACAAGAGGTAAAACACTGCAAATCCTTATCCTCGAGGAAAATGACCCAACAAGAACTCATCCAGGGGAATCGGAACATCGAGATAATCCCCAAAACATTTGGGCAAACGTTCTGATCAGATGGAAGTTTCTGAAAAGTGGTGGCAGTATGATGGTTTAGGACTTCCATTGGATTCTAGAGTGTAAAACGAAACAATCCTTCACAGAAGTGCGTGATGACACTCCTCATCAGATTGTAAAGTTGATGATTTAAGTCTAAAGTCAAAGTATTTTGTGAGAAATGTTCAGGAAAACAACGGAATGCTCTCTGGAGTGGAGCTTCAGCGCCTCACCTGTCATCCGTCACAATCGCCAGGTGTAAACCGTTTGGAGAAAACTGTATTGCGGAGATTTGGTTTTGCCCGTAGACGTCAAAGTAGTCCCTAAAATAAAGACATCGAGTCATTTTTGTGGGGAATCAAACCCGCGCACGGGAGACGCAAGGTTAAAGGCAGAAGATCTTACGCCAGGGTGGCCAGTTTCTCTGATGTGTACGGGTCCCACAGGTCAATGTACCAGCCGGAGCCGCTGAAGGCGGCGGTGGCGAGCACGGCTCCATCCGGGGAGAAGTCACAAGATGACAGGAGGCACAGGGTCTTATGAGCTCCTCCTGTCAGGTTCCTGATGAAGGTGTAGGACCGCAGACTCCACAGACACACCATCTGATTGAAAAGAGGAAGGCTTAGTCAGGTCAGTCCTCAGCAGGAACGTGTAAACGCAGCTCTGGATCAGGACTCGGAGGGAAGCCCCAGCTGTCAAAGGAGTTTGTGTTGGGAAAGCTGCAGCTGGGAATGTGTGAAGAGGCTCCCTGGCGCTCCACATGAGGAGAACAAAGCTTCAGCTCTGGGGGTCAGTTGATCCAGCACAGGAGCAGAAGAGGACAATCAAAACAGACCAGCAAACTTGGTTACAGGAATTCCCAGCAGCTTTCTGCACCACAAAGTAACACGTCCTAGTTTTCTTATGTAGGCGGACCACTTCTTGCAGCATGAAGCCTTCGATTCTGCAGGATCATGAACATTCTGAAGCATTTCTGTCTGAAATCCTTCAGCTTAGAGGGCTGAACGTTCTTTGTAAATGTTCTCGTTTGCTGTGAAACGGCTCACCCTGTCGAATCGGCCAACGGACGCCATCATGCTGCAGTCTGGTGACACACAGCAGCTGTTGATCCAGTCTTTGTGACCCGACAGCACCTGCACCTGTTTCCCTGAAACGGAGGACATCATCGGCACCGTTCAAGAGCGGCTTCGGAAGCACAAGACTCAGAACTACAAGGATTTCGCTCCGTTATTGTGCACCTTTGTGAGCCAGGTCCCAAATCCTCAGAGTCTTATCCCGGGACGCTGAGATGAGGGTGAGCGTCCCGTTCTGAGGGAAAACCAGGTCTCTCACGACACCCTCGTGCCCCCGGAGATCAAACACAGCATGGCCTTCAGGGGAAAAAAAAGAACCTCTTAAATGGTCACCTGTCATCAGCAGGCTACATTAACCAGAGGAGAGGGAATTCGTCACCTGTCAGGACGTTCCAGATCTTGATCACGCCGTTCTCCAAGCCGGTGGCCAGCAGCAGAGGGTTCTTCCCTTTCGTTGTGCGTTTTGAGGTTTGAGCCGCTGACGTGTGGGGCCTGGGCCCAAAGGCCAGTCCCCACACCGGCTGACCACAGCTGAAGCTTTTGTCTCCACGGTCTGTCGTTTCGCCTTGACCCTCTCTGTGGGCGAGAGCAACAATCAGCAAATACCGAGTGTGGGTGGATTCAGCCACAGTTCCATGACGCTGCCAGGCTTCTTCTAATCCGTACATCCAATCATTAAATAATAATTGAAGGCTAAAGTAAGACTTTTGCTGCAACATCCGCTTTGGTCCCCAGAATATTGAAGGGGAAGGAAAACCTTTTTTTGCAGCAAATAGCTTCAGAGGATCATATCTATTGAATTTACAAACTTAATACACCATGTCTGTAACCTAGAAACAGTGTATCGAGGTTGTCTGGCTACATGTAAACGTTTTGTAAATAAAAGTCCTGAAGTTAAGCTGAGCTCGGAATTACGAGGCGGCCCTGAACGCATCAAAGGAACGCACTGGGAGTCCAGAGGCCAGGCGACGACCCAGATGATGCCGTGCCCCATGGACCAGGCGAACCACGCGCCGTCCGGAGAGAAGTCCACGCTCCACGTCTCGCATCCCGCCAACTCCAGCAGCGACGGAGGACGCCTGGTCTTCAGCTCCAGGAGGAGCGCCGGGTCAGACGCTGGAGCGGGAGAGGAGGAGGACACAGAAACGGCGTCAAGCTGCGCTCGAGCGCGAGCCCGTCATCCTCCGCTGCCTGGCGACGGAGCGTCGGCATGACAACGACAGCAGGCCGGATCCGAGGGACTTACGTGCCGGCTGGAGCTCCGCGTTGCCGTGCGTGGAGCACATTTCTTCACATTCTCCTCCTCAGCGCCGTGGATTTGTGCTCGTCCGTCTGCCCTCCATGTAAACGAGCCCGCGAGCAGAGGCGCGTCTGTCACGCGCGTGCGCACCTGCAGCCTCCAGGTGTCAGAGGTTCGGTATGTGAACAATTCAAGAGACGAACAAACGCCTCGTCTTAGTCACTCTGAACGACGGGCTCAAGTGTTCAACGTGGTCACGTTCTCTCCTCTGTTACGTAATCCTGTTTAGACCACGCCCCCTAGAGACTTCCAGCACGTTAACAATGTCCCAGCTTCCGGTGGACTTCTTTCCTTTTTTTTAAACTTTCTTTGGTGTTTTCCTGTTTGAACAAAGTTAACCAAGAAGAAAGGAAATAAAAGACAAAAACATTTCAAACTCTTTTTCTGAAGAATGACATTATTTTCTTAATCCAGTTTTGGAAAATTCACTGCATAATTGATGCTTTTTTAAAAATAAAAAATATTTTTTTTACTTTTTTTTGTCTCTTTTTTAAAGGAAAATAATCTGGTGATGTTTTTATAAAAATGTAAAATTAAAGTCGCTAAACACCTTTGAAAAAGTCTCAAACTATAAAGAGTTAAATCTTAACTTACACAATTTTGATTATTACTTTAAAACATTTTTACATGTTTTTAATGCAAACATATGTAGTCATTTTAGAAACTGAAGTTTTCTTATTTTTATTTAGAAGGTAAAATGAGATTTTTTTAAGCAAATTTAATTTTGGACTTAAATTAGTAATACATATCTAATCAAGTCATGCATTCATTTGTCCCCCATATTGTTGAGTTGTTCTAATTTAATTTCATATATTTTTGTCTGGCTACAGAGAGGTTTTTGGTTAATATGTAAATGCCCTTTCTAGGAAAATGTATCAACATTATGAAAAAATGCTAATATTTTAAAATAAATTGTTCCTGGAAACTGTGATCTAAGTTTACCTTTTTGAGTGTAATTCTCTAGAAGCAAACAGTAAAACTTAACAAAATTAATATATTGTGTGTTTTTCAATCTTATTTTAAAATATTTATTTATCTCACTCTTTCACAGAAGCTCACGTGTCTTTTTCTGTGACTTTTTTAAACAATTAACCAAATATTTGTATTGTAAACTAAAGCTTAGACCTAAAAATATTTGAAAAGTGAAAAAAACCCAAAAATATCAATTGCATTAAATTAATCTTATTTATATGTATTATTTGAATGTAATAGTATTCATTTTAGTTACAAAAAAAAAAAAAAATTCAAAAGTAAGACTTTTATTTCAAGAATTTTGGCTATCTTAAATAGCAAATACAAATATCAACACATTACAATTTATTTTTAAACATAGTTTACATTAAAAACGTTTAAATGTTATGTTGTAATAAAAATAAGAAATTAGTCCTAAGACTAATGAGCCATTGGGATGGTTTTGATACAATCATGAGTTTATATTTTAATCTTCAAACGTTTGCTGCGTTTATAAAAGCTCCAGAGAGCTCCCTTCATGTACATGTATAGATCATTAATAATTCAGTTCAGCTCCTTTTTCCAACACATACAGGACATCTTTTTACCATCACAGTAAATAATTCAAATGATGTGGAGCTTTTGAAAAAGTCCTGCAAAAAAAGGCTTGATTTAAAAAAACAGAATGTAATTATTTAGGTTTGTTTATGTTGCCATAAGTGATCTGATTTTGTCTATTCACTTACAGGAGGTTCTTATATTTTGAAAAGGGGTTACGGAGTCAAGAATACGACTTATATATATATATATATATATATATATATATATATATATATTGTAACAAAGATAATTTTAAACAAAAAAGAGGCAAATGTAAAAGTACTTTGTCAGCCTCAGAGTACTGGCAAAACAAGTATGCTTCCCTTAAAAGGTCTGCCAGACTTTTCTAGACTGTTCTGGAGGCCAATGGAGGCCATCTGTCTAACAGCTAAATCTTGGCAGAAATCAGGTCATGGAACAGGATGATGATCCTAAACCCACCAATCTGCAGCCGTGGGACAGAGAAAAAAAAATTCTTCCATAATTATGAGTTATTTGTGAAGCAGGAAGGGATAAGTTGAAGTCAGTGCTGCAAAAGCAGAAATCATAGAAACACATTTGTATTCATTGTATCATAGTTTTCTGTTAACAAGTGAATGAACAGACATTTTTCCACCTGAAACTGGTTTAAGTTTCTTTTTTTTCAGTCGGTCTGATCTAATAAAGGGAGCATGAATTCAGGATGTTTTTTCAGAATGAGTTAGCATTTATCAAACATGACAGCAATGAAGATCAGCTGCACTGCAGACATCTGAGTTTCTATTGGGTTGTCATCCGGAAGCTCACATTCACTCAAACTCTGTTTATCTTTGGACCCTGTAAAAGTCCGCTGTGAGGTTTTTTAAACTTCTTTCTTAGCCATTTAAAGTTAAATTACGTAATACAACACAATCATGTCTTTTGTGTTAGAGGCTAAGGTCACAGGCACTCCTCAAGACACACCTTAGGGCTTCTTAAGAGAAGAAAATATCTTATCAGGAGTATCAGGCCTTCAGCTCAAAGCACAACAAAAACCAAAGGACACCAGAAGAACGTTGAACTGTTGATGCTGGAGACAGGATTAACACCAGATAAAGTCACAGGACTCTGTTTTCATGGGTTTTCTGTACACTAGAGACTGGAAAAAGTCTCAGCTCCACCCCCTTTGTGCTTTACTTGAACCAACAGGAAGATGAAAAGTCTTTTTATCAGCGTTTGCGGTTCCACAGACAGCAAAAGATCATAAAACAAAGTCTGTGGTCACAAGAACCACAGACATTTTTTAAACAAAAAGAAGCAAACTTGTAAAGTGAAAAACACAAGCCCCTTTTGTAAAGCATGGCGGTGGCAGCATCATACATGGGGCTGTTCCCATTTGATAATTTTTTGAAAAGTATGAATGATTTCAAGCATACTTAGTTGTTGATTTTTTTTATTTAATAAATGGGGCAAAACCACAAGAACAATGATTGAGTGGAAACAACACAATCGATTAACAAATGCACAAAAAACAACCCTAGAAAAGAGCTATGTTTGTGTGTTTCCACAGGTATACATTTTATTGTGCGACTCACACATTTAAAAAGCTGTACAAACAAATAATTATGTCGTAAAAAAGGTCAAAAGGTTGTTTCAAAAACTGTAACAAATTATAAGAGTTTCTTTTACAAACATTTCCAGTTCACATTCTTACTGGGAGAAATAACCCGAAACGACACTTCCATCTTAAAACATACCCAATACCTAAAATACTACAAGATCTTCTGGCTCTTCTGCGTCCTCCTCCGTGTCTTGCGGGAGCTGCGTGGTCGCATCATTCTTTTCTACATCGTCCTGATCGACTGAGTGAAGCGAAGAAAAACCGGTTATTTCCCTTTAAAGCATGAATGTGGAATGAGGGATGCAGGAAAGAGGTCGTACTGGATGGAATACGATGTATCTGAACCAGCGTTGTGTGGCGATCGTTGCTTATCGGTGGCAGCTGTGGTACAGCGTCCTGGAAGAACTGCTCATCGTCCGAGTCCACCAGACTCAGCACATCACCCCCATTCTCCTCCATTTGTCTGCAGAGACTCAAAAGTTAGTTTCAGTGCACTGAGAGTCAAACCGAATGATAATTAACAATACCGTATTTCATTACTACGGGTTTGTCATGAACTTCTGTAAAAGTCCACCTGTCAGGGGAATATTTAAATCATTTTATCCTTCTTCAAGTGTAATTTTAGCATTATTTATGATCTGCTGTTTTTATAGAGCTATGGTATCAAAGTATTGTCCCCTTTAAGGGAATCAATAAAGCTTTATTCTTTTTTTATAACCTAAGATATCACCTCTTAAAACAACTTAAACTGAACTTACTCTAAAATAATGAAGTACCTATTTATTCAAAACTAAGCAAGACAAATGATTGAGGTAACCTTCATCCCATCCAGTACTCATGACTTAGAACTGTTCTTTACCAAGGACTTCCAGCTTGAAGGACACTTAAAAATCAAAGTACCATCTTTATTTGGACAGTAATGTGCAACTGAAACCTTTCTTTTCCTAAAAGTTGACAGAGCCCCTTATGTGTGGATTCTGGTTGTGCTGACTGACAGAACGAACAGATTTTCTGTGGTACAAACAAGGTTTTTAGTCAGACTTTGTTTAGCAATGAATCTGCACCACTTGATAGATTGTCGAGGGAATGTGGGTATTATAGTCAGCTGCTTAGTATGCTTTGACGACCCGCAGAAGTGAGTTTATTGATTTGTTTTTGAAGTTTTACCATTGAATGTTGAGAATTATTGTCAATAAAGTTAAACTTTTGTCTGTGATTTAATATTCACACGTGCTGTAATGAGGCTATGCTTTGTTTAGCCTAAATTTATTTTATATCTGACCTTTTGACAGATAGATGAGGTAATTTTTCTAATAATAAACTACTAAAACAGCAACATAATGCTTTGCCTTGGACTGAGCTACACCATGGGGCTTGAGGCTCATAAACACAATGTTGATGGTTGGTTGCCCATAGCAACCAACCCAGCAGTGATCCTCTGAACAACGTGTGGTCAATAAAAGTGCAAATGAGCAGAGTGGATGTAAACAAGGGAGGCCTAAAAGTAGACCTACAAAACCCCAAATTATAAAAACATGAACTGAAATCAGGTTAGCTTTAATGTTTGTGAGGAAACCGAGTTAAAAAGCAAAACTGACCAAAGTTCACCGCAACAATCAGTGCAGTTTTAAAATGAAGCTGGCTTGTGTTTGTGTTAACCTGGACACACGACTGTGGGAGTAAATGAGAGTTTGGAGGTTTTCTGAGAAACTCCCAACAAAGAATAGGCCGACAGTTTGTGCCTGAAGCAGAAAGATACGGCAGCCGCTCCCAACCAACACCCCACAATCAAACTTTGGCAACAAGTTATCTTGTGTTTAAACTCCAGTCTGGAAAGAGAATCGACACGTAAAGGTTTTATCAATTTTGAACTGAAAAACGTTTGTTCAGATAACTAAAATTTTATATTTTAAAAAACAAAAAGCTGTAGTTTTTACTTTCTGATTTGTTGCTTTATTTAAATTGGGCTGAAAGTAACGTATTTAATATTTTTCCCTTTTTATTTCAAAAGTTTTTCTACAGCAAATTAAACTATTTATAAAGATCAAATAAACTAAACCCAAAGTTAAGCTTTTTGGGTTCACATTTAAGCCACTTTAATACATTTTCAAACTCGTTTTACATTTCTAGACAAAACTAAAGGAAAAAAGTGGATATACTGTAAAGAGATTGAATTCGAACTGCAGGGGAAAAGATACAAAAAAAAAATCCGTGAGAAAAATAAACAAAAATAACAAAAGAAAAATAAAATCTTTTTCTGTTAACTCAAATTATCAAAAACTTTGTCATTTCTAAATGATGTCATGATTTGAAATGATACATTACACATTTTGTTTATACAAATACGTAGCCACTCTGCAGTTTCTGCTACAAGCTTCTGTCTTATGGTTTCATTTTTTTCAATATTTAGTTTGATTTTTAATCACAGATTATAAAATTACTCTTGGATATCTATTTAAAGTGTTTTTTTCTAAGTTCTGGCCCAAACCGGATCCTATTTCCTTAAATTAGTAAAGGCGGAAATGCGATTTAGGAGGATCCGTTTTCCGTTTGGCCTGTAAACTGCAGGTCAGTCTGGGTTCGGACGTGAAGCGGACTTTGAAATACTCACGTAAAGCCTCCATCTGTAAGAAAACCAAAGAAGTGAGTGTGAGTCAGAGTGAGCGGGTTCAGACATGGTGGAAGCTGTGACGGTGTGACTGAGGTACCCAGGCAGATTTTGTGTCGGTTGAAGTAAACCATCTTTGCCACGATGCCAACTGAGCCCACGATCAGCACGGCTACGAAGACGCCGATGATCGCTCCCGTGTACGCAGAGGACCCAGCTGAGGAAGGGACAGAGAGGATGATGGGAGCTGCAGGTTCCATCAGCATGCTCGGGTTTCTTCACCACAGCTCACCTTTCACCGTCAGGCTGACCTCCAGCTCACGGACACCAAGCAGGTTCTCGCTGCGGCAGAAGTAGACGCCTTCGTCTTCTTTGCTGACATTGACTATGGTCAGCTGGAAATTGGGGTCGGTCCCTGAGAGGATGTACTTTGATCCGGGTTGGATGAGCTCCTGTTGAAGGCCTTTTCTCCAGGTGGTGTTGGCAGCAGGAAAGGATGAGGTCTCACTGCAGCTTAGATTGATGCTGAAGCCCTCCAGCGCCGCCGCCATGGGTGCACCCTCAGGGTACGGTAATTCTGGAAAGAGTGAACCAGTTTGTTCAGACTTTAGCTTTAAAACACCTTTAATTCTGGAACAGCACTATAGCCAGCAGAAGCTTAAATCTGCCAAATATCTCAACTCTGATAACAACTAAAGAAACAACAAATTCTCATCCGAGTTTCAGCACCAAAGAGAAAAAAATGAAATCTGGAAAAATTAGAACAGCGTTTTTGGTTCAGAGGTAGGATTTCCCCAAAAATGATCATCAGCACAACTTGGGGAAAAAACAACAATTAAAAAACAATGCGATTTTTTTTAACATAACCTTTGATTTGTATTTTCTCCACCCCAAACCAGAAAGTAGATCAACTGACTGATAACAGCAGATCTCTCTGGGTATTTCTCAACCTTGACTGATTCAAAGTTCAGAGATACAGATGCTAACGCAAACGTGTGTTCAGACATTAACCCATTCAGACCAAACAAAAAAAAGATCTGGAGGTTTTTTTTTTAAATCAGTTCCAATGTTTCAGACAGCAGCTGTGAGAGCTCAGGACAAAATAAAACGGCCCGTTTGCCTTTTAAAAGGGTGTTTCATTTCTCACGTTTGTGTGGGAGCATTTTTGTTTTGGTCCTAATAAATATTTTTAAAAAGGGATATGGTTTAACCCGTTGACTGTATGTGAGAACTGGACTGAGCAAGTGTGACATCATCCATAGAACATGATTAACTTCCAGCTCCAACCAAATGAAGTCAATCTAGTCTTTTTTTTTTTGCGATACGGACACTGCCATGATGGAGCCAGAATGAAGTCTAACTGAGCTACTGTTTCTATGGCAACCACTCTGGCCAATCCGGAGAGAGCTTGTTGGAAGTCCACTCCACACCCTTACCACTTGAAAGCAGGCTACACAAAATCTGTCAAATGTCTTGAATGTTGGACGTGGGGGCCAGCAGACACCTCCTATTTTTTTTTAATGAGGACTCTGATTGGTGACTTAAATATCTAACTATAGAAAAAAAACATCATGAAAAATGAGGATTATCAAGAACATGTTAAAAAAGGTTTCAGAGTTAGAATGGTTACTGTGACAAATAGAACAGCTGAGTTATTGCTCAATGCAATAAAGTTCATAGTGTCTTTAATAACTCCTCAGTTCTTTTATCATCAGACATGCAATATGTTTGAAACATATCAGACATGTTCCAACGGAGAAGTTTCATCTTCATTAGAGTCACCACCAAGTGTTTGGGTGTGACGTGCAAGAAACAGCTGATCATCACTGAGGCGGAGTCACTCGTTAAACTTTGACAGGTGACTCCACGCCCCGCTGTCTGCTGGAGGATATTGATAAAAACGGAATGTCTTTGTCAAAACATGTCAGGTATGTTTCAAACACAGCACGTGTCTGATAATAAACAAAAACAAAGAAGTTAGGAGAAACAACTGTTTATTTCTCTCTTAGAAATCTATGGGTTTGGGCTTCTTGGAACCAGCAGGCACTTTCTGTTTGGAACGCCAAGAGGGAGGAGTCACTCAGTCCGGTTCTCATATGCAGTCAAAGAATAACCCGCATTTACATTGAGGATGAAACAACTTGCACAGTGTTTGTGGGAGAAAGCTCAAAGTTAAAAAAATTAGAGTCAGGTTGAGTTCACTAGATCAAAAATGGTCAAGTGAAATCCTCTTTGGGCACAAGAGTGTTTTTATGTAAATCAATTTTAAGCCTGAGGTCCATCAGAACAAAACAAGTTATTTAAAATTTTCCCCTTAAATTAGTATTTCTGTTTTTTTTTGGATGATACCGCTTGGATGCATGATTTCAACATTAAAAAATAAACCTTCATGACAATCTTCTCTGATTTGCTGATAATCCACATTTTTATGTGGTGAACAGCTGGACTCAAATATCTCCAATCAATACAGTTCATATTTCTCTTCCTCTGTTAGAAGTGTGTGTATAAAAGGATGTTTGCTCAGTTTTGGATGGTAAATGGTGTGTACTTGTATAGCGCTTTTCTTCCTTCCTTGAAGGCCCAAAGCGCTTTACAGTCACAGTCGCATTCACCCATTGGATGCTGGGTTGATGTCATGCATGAACCGCCTGAATCTCAGAACTGGAGGCGGCAAAGATTGAAGATGTTGTGGTTTTCTTTGGGAGTGACCAGGACGTAGAGGATCAGGAATGAATCCATCAGAGGAACAGATCATGGTAGATGTTTTAGAGATGAATTCAGGGAAGCAGATGGAGACGGTTTGACAGGAGGAACAGTGATGCTGAGGTTGGAGCTACCAGGAAAGAGGTCTAGAGGAAGAGCACAGAGAAGGTTCATGGATGTAGAGGAGGACATGAGGGGAGTTGGTGGGAGTGAGGAGGATTCAGAGGAGAGTGTTAAATGGAGGTGGAGGACTTGTTGTGGCGCCCCCTAAAGGGAGCAGCCAAAAGGCAAAGTGAAAAATAAAATGGTTGCCTGAATAAGAAACAAACATCTCTGAAACCTATCAGGAACTGCTAAAGTTCCAGGGTGTAAGAAAATATCCATCCAGTAAAATATGGCGATACTTCTACTGGCGATACTATCGATTTAAAATGCTGCCAAACTATATTGACTGAATTGTCTAAGAGCAAACATGGAGTTCTGTCTTACGTTTGTTTTCCATTTAAACTCCGCCCGTTAGGCGGCAGTACAGAAGACTGAGCCTCTTTGAGCAGCTCTGCACTGAACCTAAACAACAAGATCTCACAAGAACCATCGTATCGCCTGACTATTGCCAATACACACCCCTATAAAGTTCTACTGTATGGAAACTGTAAGAATTCTGCAGGAATCTGGGCTAAATGTTCTGCTTCCTTTGTGACCCACAAAGCAGCGTGTTTTTGGAAGAAAGGTTTCACCTTTCTGGTTGGGTTTTTGAAGGTTTGGTTGGTTTTCTGAGTTTTTGGACGGGATGAGAACAAAGCTGCGGACTTCAGCTTGAGATGTTCTGCTGCAGAACCCACCCGCTGATGTGTGTCGAGAGCGTGGGTGTTCGGTGAGAAGGTGGTGTTTTGTTGAAAGCTCTGTGGGCAATGCTCAGGCGGACACAGAAATCCAGAGCAGTTACTTCATCTGGTCGGGTCTGGATGAGCTTAATGCAGAGAACGTGGAAAACGCAGCGACTTCCAGCATCAAACGAAAGATGAAGCTGATTTTCACTCAGGTTGGTGCAGTTTAACCATCAGTAATGCAGGTAATGGATGTGTAAATCAAAGCAAAGTCATCTATGAAGGTCTTCAGACTCAGATTTTTCAGGAATGAGGATAATTTACCTGATTTTATTGTTCATTTCATCGTCTTCTTTACTCTTTCAAATTTTACGGATCCACATTTGACTTGTGGAGGTAGAAATGGAGGCAGAGAGGATTAAAGCTCCACAAACACCTTCATCTCAGAGTTTGAGTACAGATTAGTTCATACTTGTTTCACTAAAAAAAACATATTTAGTTAGTCTGTGGGATTATTTTTGACCCCCACAGATCAGGTTTAACCTTCCTCTACCTTTATACCAAACAAACCTGCATTCTTCATCCTTCATCTGAAACAGGTTGAGTGAGTTTGGAAATGTCACCCCGAGTGATGAACGCTTCTCCATCAGAACCTGAAGCTTCAACAGTCATGACGGCATGCTTACTGAGGGTCAGCGAGCAGAACCTCAGGTCGATCGGGCTGAGCAGCTCGTGCTGGGCCGTGCACGTCACCGTCTCCCCCTGGGACAGCTGCGATGCGTTCAGGGTCAGCAACAGGCTGTTCGTCACGTTCGCCGTCACCTGGGCGGAGCCTTTCCAACTCCAGCTCAGCATTGGGAGGGGTACCGCTCCCAACCAGGAGCAGTTGAACACAGCCTGGGTGGGGTCAGAGGAAGGCCCCAACGAGCAATCTGGATGTGTGACCGGGACGTCTAGACAAAGAGAAACAACTGCGTCTGAACAAACCAGAAGGAAGAAGCTTTCTCAAACCAACAGAAAATCCCCCAAAATCGTTCCGACAATTTTCCTTCCAATGTTTTTGCAAACCCAGCTGATATTTTTGAATAAATAAGTCAAAAAGATTCAATTTTTGCAACAAAAGGAAAGCTCCAAAGTCTCTTCACCACACCTGACAAACTGGAGAGAAGTAGAAAAGTCTGTAATCCAGGCTGAGGTTTCTGCTTCCACGTGTATTTATGCACACCGACGTACGGTGGCCCTGAAGTTCAACAACTCACTCAATGCAAAGCAACACGACAATTAAAAAAGCACATTTTTTCTACAGAAAACCTGTTCCCAGAGGTCTTTTAAGTATAATTATCCAGTTTAGCCAAAATCAAGAAGAAGTCTGTGTCATTTTAAGACAAATTCTCTGCAAAGCGGAAGGAGATTATTAGAAGTTCATCTATGAGTTATGGGTGGGACTGTTGGTGCAGGAGTTAGCCTCGGCTAATTTCCCATCAACCCTTTGTTTACACTTTCTCTTGCTAGCTTATAGTGTCTAGCAAGTCTAAGCTAACATTAGCATAGCAATATATATATATATGCGCGCACGCGCGCACGCGCACACACGCACACGCACGCGCACACACGCACACGCACACGCACACACACACCCACACACACACACACACACACACACACGGGGGACAACGAAGACGTCCGTGGATCTATTTGTCTGCAAGTGGATGCTTCTTAGTTGGAGTGGAGCAGGGAGATGGCAGTTACAGCGTCACAAATCTGAGCTTTTTCAAACCGCAGGTTCTGCAGGAATCTGCTCCTGATCCAACATGTCCTCCATCATTAGAAAATGCTACAAGGACATGTTAAAAACAACTTTGTCATTGGAGTGGGTCTTTAAGAAAATGTTTAGACACAATAATTTGTCTTTTAAATGTACATATTGTGACAAACCATCACTATGAAACCTGGAAAGAACAGATGAATCTGTGGCAAAGTGTAAGCCTGTTCTGCCAAGTTTGATAAATGATTCTTTTTCTAAAATGCAAAAAACGAAATAAAGCTTCAGTTAAATATGTAAACCTAAAATATATATATTAAATAAAAAGCCTTTTCTTCCATCTGTATTTAAGTAACAAGTCAGATGTTTTAGCATCAGATTTAAGGACGTAGCAAGATCTGATTTTAGGATTCACTTTTGAGTCTTTGATTGTTTCCACGTTTGCAGGGTGGTTGTTGTTTCCTTTGGCTGGAACTCTCTGGAATTTCAAACAGAAACATTTTGATGATAAATTATGTCCAGAAGCAGATCCGTTGGAAGGTTGAATGGAGCTGTGAGCACATGCAGATCAAATGGGAGTAACAGCCCTTTAGTTTGATATCAAATTCAAATCCGTTTTTTAGCTTTTGCGTTGTTTTTATGGTCTCAGAACCTCAACATTTAAAAAATTCTGTGAAAAAATGAGAACACCCTGTGAAAGCCTGTATATTTTCCTACATATTTGGATACATACACATTCAATACCAATTTTAACATCACTGATCGATCCAAGTGATGAAACCTGACATTAAAATATTTTTTAACCTTTTTGAGACTTTCTAAGAAATGCAATTTCAAAACAATACAATTTCTGCTTTTGTTAAAGTTCAATCATTAAAGACACATTTAAGGAATTGGTAGATGCTACAAAAAAAGTGTCTCAGTGATGCGATTTCAGCCAAAGGAGCAAAAATAGCCACAAAAAAAAAAAAAAGCAGGATGTCCAAACTTTGACCTCCATTAAAATATGAATATTTGTTCAGACATTTTTTTCTTTGAGAAGAATTACAATAAAGCTGTAGTTCAATTTTTATTAAATCCATTTATTTTTCAGAATTTGTCTAAATAAGTTTGGACACTGATACATGTTTTTTCTTTTGAATAGGGCTGGTTATTTATTAAGGGTGTCTTAATTTTTTCACAGGACTGTAATAAAACTCTATGCACTTGGTCAAAAGTTAAAGCATTTTCCTGGAATTGTTTTTGTTAAAGCGCAGTAACTAGAGTCCAAAAGCACTAAGAGAATTCCAAAGCTGAAAAACAGAATTTGATGTCAACAGGGAAAGGGGTGTATGTGACATCAACACTAAGACACGGAGGAGGAAGTATTATAATTCTCCTGGGTTTCCTTGAATGGTTACCATGTCATTTTGCATGCTCAGTGAACTGGAATTAAGGCGAGCATTTATGCTCATTCACCTCGTTTTAAACAAAACCAGAGTGTAACCAAACCTGGTCTCAAACTACTTTTATTTTTAGCTCTGGTGCCCGCTGTTCCACAGCTAGAGGGCAGATATTAAACATAATCATTTTATAAAACAAATATAAACATCTTGAAGAGTTTCTAACACTTTTGTGTAAAAATTGTTTTGTGTTAATCCAGAGAAAAACCAAAAACTGAGTTTGGGGCTGTGGTGGAGCGGGCTAGAGGAGTTCGATTCCATTTGATGTTTGGTTCTCGTTTGCCACTTAAAAGAATAGGCTAATTGAAGTGGAAAGTTCTCTCTTTTTCAGGCTCAGGACAGTTTGGGTTGATGGTGAAAGCAGCTCCAACCCGCCACCTCGCGCGCCGCTGCGCAGCAGAACCAGTTTGTGTTTGCTCAAAGGTTCAGGAAACAACGCCCTGGTGCATCTGCTCGCCCGTCACCTGAAGACTTACTTTCCACCTGAAGCAGCAGTTGAGCCTGGGAGCTTTCCTGCGGGAGCGTGCAGTTGCACAGGTAGATGCCCGCATCCTCAGGTGTCACCTGGCTGATGCTCAGGGTCCCCCCAGCCAGGAGGGACAGGCGGGCCCCGGGGGGGCCCTGCTGCCCGGGAAAGGTGATTTCTGCTCCGTTCTTCGTCCATGTGGTGGACGCCCGGGTTGCGCTGGGGGGGCAACACGGAAGTAGAGCGGCGTCGCCCGGTTTGGCTTTGATCTCCGTTTGGGAGGATTCTTCCCGCGAACCCGCCGCTTCAGAGAAGAAACACAGACACGTCAGAAACACGTCCGCACTCACCTGACGCTCGCGCCTCAGCGCTCACCTGTAAAGCAGAGGTGCAGAAGCGCTACGACCGTCGCCGCGTTCATCTTAACGTTCCCTCATCAGAGCACCAACGGAACCGGTCGGACTGGTCCACCTGCAACTACCTGCCGGTGACACACAGGCCCGGTTCTCCCATCACAGAACAGACCGCGGCCCCGGTGACCAGTCTGACATGACGAGCCAGAATCTCACCTGAAGGACGAGCTCTGTTGACAAAAACGTGCACACCCGGAAACGCGGCTGCGGATAAGCCACACCCAGACCTCACCTTGTTAAAGTGACAGTACCTCCACTTTGAAGTGAACGTTTCAGACTGTGGACAGCGTGACTCCTCCTCTACTGCGTACCTGCAGGCTTCAAGAGACCAGAATCCCAAAGACTTCTACAGAGAAATAAACAGCTGTCACTCAGTCATGCTTTTGGTCAGAATCATCATTCTTACTCCAACATCTTTTTCTTAACATCTTCTTGATAATCTTACTTTTTTCATATTTTTATCTTTATCACATGTTATTCAAGTTATATAAACTCACCAATCAGATGCCTCAGTAAAAGCCTGCAGGCTTCCCACCTCCAATGTTCAATTGACAGCAGAAGGGGTGTGGACTAAACAAGCTTACTGATAACTGGTGACTGTAGTTGCCATAGAAACTTTGACTGGACCAATCTATCGACTGGCTCCATTCAGTCTCTTTGCAGAAAAATGTCACATTAAAAAAAGTGACTATTGGGATGTTATTTTCTAAATATGTGCAGCCTGCTGAACCTTTTTTGTGGCCGCACGGCCCCGGAGTAAGGGTGAGGGTTAGGTTAGGTTAATAGCGACCAATGACAACATTTAGCCCTGGACGCATTGAAAATGCGTGCGGAAAATATAGCAATCTGCATCTAGTGCATTTTGATCCGTTTGGTCGCACAGAAATACATAACATCAGCCAAAAAATGACCTGAAACTCCTGTAGAACCGAGTAGAAGTTCGCCCAGGTTAACATACATTTATCATGATCACTTTCATGTTTACCAAAAGGGCTGGTCCAGTCCGCAGACACACTCAAATATTACAAACATACCTGTGGGCTGGAAAAACCCTCACACACATCACATACACATCGACATGCACACAATTCCCGCACACATGCAAGTATTCTTCACACATAAAAATAAGACGAGGCAATGGTGGCAGCCAACAGTCAAACACGTGGAGAAGCAGATCGAAGGACCAAACCACTGTGTTTCCACCCCCATGCTTCACAGTGGGTTTGGTAATCTTGGGAGGCAACTCAGCATTCTTCCCCTTCTAAACACAACAAGTGGCGTTTACACCAAAAAGTTCCAATTCGGGCCCATCTGACCACATGACCGTCTCCCAGGTCTCTTCTGGATCATCCAGATCAGGGATAGGCAACTCCAGGCCTCGAGGTTCGCAGTGTTTGGATTATTTCCAGATATCCAAGCCCTGCTCATGACTGATTACCTGGTTCAGGTGCGCCCAGCCAAGTAGAACATACTGGAGCAGAGTATGCTGGAAGTTGCCTGGAGTTGCATATCCCTAAACCAGGTGGTCTCTGGAGAACTTTAGATGAGCCTGGACATGTGCTGATTCAAACAGGGGAACCTTTGGAGCACTGCAAACCTTTGTTACTGTGGTCACAGCTCTCTTCGGGTCATTGATCAGTTTCCCAAGTTGTTCTAAGTTGTTTCATCACCATTTCCATGATCTTCTAAACTCCACCAGGTGAGATCTTTCATGGAGCTCCAAGTGGAGGGACATTGTCATTGATCTTGCATTCCATTTTGCTCCAACAGTGGATTTCTTCTCACCGATTGGTTTGTTGTAGATTGCTTCATTCCAGTCTTGTTTAGGTGTCCCATCTTGTCCCCAGTGTCCTTTGACAGCTCTTTGGTCTTGGTGGAGAGGTCACAGTTTGACTGTTTAAGGGTTTGGACAGGTGTTCCACAGACAACTAGTTCAAACAGCTGGTATTAATGCAGGTAACAAGTGAATGATGGAGAAACTTCAAAACGAAGAAGTAACAATTTTGTGAGGGATAGAATTCTTGCTTGTTTGACAGAGATAAATACTTATTTTCTGCAATATTCAGTGAGTGTTCTGTGTGGGGGACGAAGATGCTGACAGTTCTTTTAAGGTCTTTTTAGACAAAAATTCTGAGAAATCTGGATAATGATGGTATCACATAAAAGATTAATTTAATTTTATTCTAAACAAGACAGGATGTAATCATCCTGCTAATACATATCATGAATAATACATCTTTTTGATCATAACCACAGCAGAAATCTGTAGTTAAATAAGGCAGATTATTGGACATCATTAGAGTTTTTCTTTCAAACATCTTCTACATCAATTTGGAGTCAAATCCCAAAGTTTGAAAGTAAAAGGAGCACGTGGAGTGGGGGTGGGGGTTAAACTCTGTGGGAGGAGGGGGGGTTACAGCAATTTGATTGACAACCCTCTAAGCAAATCAATGATCACGTTGCAGTGACGCTCCTACCCCCTCTAGCGGTCATAGCCTGATTTGACTTTTTTATCGCGTTCACATGCATAGAAAAAGTAGGAAAACATAGCTTTCAGAAATTACAACCTATCACTACTATGAAAAAAGCAATGACAAATAAAGTAAGGAATTTCAGATATTTAATTTTTACAAAGACAACCGATATGTTACGTTATGATATAATAATTGTTAAATTGATAATTTAAAAAAATGTCTTTGGGGTTCATATACAGTAACATTTATTTATATTTAACAATAAATAACCATGTTTAGGCGAAAATTAAGGTAAATTCTGTATGAATTTATGCAATCTAAGGAGATACAGTTGATAGATTTTTTTAAATTTTTTTAATTGAGGAGTACATTCCCTGTGGGTATCCATCTGTCCGTGCGGTACATGAACGCAGCACGTGCAGCCTTTCCCTTTCAGTGCAGCGCGCGCCTCAGACGCAGAGAGCAACACCGCGAAATGCCCGTCGACCTGAGCCAGTGGTCCGGGGCTCTGGCCCTGCAGGAGGTGGAGGAGAAGCCCGCGGAGCCGCTGGTGGTGAAGTACGATTCTCTGGAGGTCGACGAGCTCGGGAAAGTGTTGACTCCCACGCAGGTGCGTGAGCTAGCAGCTAACGCTAGGTTTGGGGGAAGGTTTGGGTCAAACTGGGTCACAGAAAGCCTCCAGCGGGTCTGCAGACAGACAGACCGCGATGGAGAGGGGAAACAGCGCCCCCTGCCGGACACTGACCTTTAAATCCGTGTTTAGGTGCAGAACCGACCCACCAGCGTGGAGTGGGACGGATGTGACCCGAGTAAGCTGTACACTTTGGCTCTGACTGACCCGGATGCTCCCAGCAGGAAAGACCCCAAATTCAGGTGATGCTCTTTGACCTTTCTACGTCAGAACTGGGATAGATTTAAGGCCACAACCATCATTTTGCGTACATGGCTTTATTTTTATGATTTCAAACAGGGAGTGGCACCACTTTCTGGTGGTCAACATGAAGGGGAATGACGTGTCCTCCGGCTGCGTCCTGTCAGACTACGTCGGTTCTGGACCCCCCAAAGGCACAGGTAAGACAGCGGCAGGTGAGGTGGATGCATTCATGCCAATCAGAGGCCGTCTTCAGCTGAGGTGGGGTTTTTTTCCCCCTCAGGTCTGCACAGATATGTGTGGCTGGTGTACGAGCAGCCCGGCAGCCTGTCCTGCTCCGAGAAGGTCCTCACGAACCGCTCCGGAGACGGTCGAGGAAAGTTCAAGATCCAGACCTTCAGGCAGAAGTACAACCTGGGAGCTCCTGTGGCGGGAACCTGTTACCAGGCCGAGTGGGACGACTACGTCCCCAAACTGTACGAGCAGCTGGCCGGAAAATGAAAACAGCCTCCATGTTTTCCAAACTAGAAGAAACCCTGTAGCACGAAAACACAATGCTTCTACAAAATCACCTGCAATAAAGTCAAAAAAACCAGTCGAGTTTGTTTACTCTTTAAAAACATGTCCTCCTTACAGTAACTTAACTGGATTGATTGATTTATTCTCCTACTCCAGTAGGATCAGCAGTCCTGGACTGCAAAGACTCGATCATTTATGCAGTTCTCCTTTCTTACTGTGCCTTTGAGCAAAAACTTCACCCATCACAAACGGAAAAACTCACCAAAATTTGCACTGACCTAGTACCTGGAGAAAAGAGAGAGAAGGGCCTGAAACAGCAGCGCCTGTGTTTCTGGTGATTATTTTTTTGGAAAAGGTGGTGCTAAAAACCTGAAAACTGACTAATGACCCCAGGATTCTGTGTGATGAGCACTTTATTTACAAATATAATTAAAAGCTCTGACAGATTCATGCTTTCTTGAAACCTGGAAAAAAAAGTGCATGCATTAATAAAGCATCATACTGCTCTGGTTTAGAAGAAGATCCACAGCTAGAGAGCTGCGAAAGCAAAAAAAAAAAAAATTTCCATGAATAAACGACTCCACGTCAAATTTTCTATCAGAGGAGGGAGTGGAAAGAAAACCAAAGCATCATTAAAAATTATTTTTGATTTGAGTGACAGTTAAGATACGAAAATAAGTAAAAGCTCTCCATAAATCCATCTATACACAAAATACAAGCCCTCCAGCCCCCCCACATGAAGCCCTTTTGTGCTCGCTGGGTTTGACTTTCACATTGGAGGTCAGTGCAGAGAAGTCAGGACAAGTACCATGACTCAGCGATCCTCGTACCTGTATGTACACCTGATTTTTTTTTGTCTCTCAAAAGTATCAAATTTGCCCTAAAAAAAGAAAAAGAAAAACCCTCAAGAATAAAAACCGAAATATCTAGCAGAAGAATCGGTTTGACGTTATCACTTCAACACATTTTGCCCCCCTCCCACGCTTTGGGTCAAACCTACGGTGTCCACGTCGCACAAGAATCAAACACTGACTATGTAATCGTCTTTAAAAATCATGACAACAAACAGGAAGTTATTCGGCATTTTTTGCCGTCTCGTGACGAGGCAGGGAGGCTGGAAGGAAGAACAGGAGGCGCCATCGGAGGCGCCTTCAGGTCCAGCTGGAGCTGGAGTCAGACCTTCAGTGTGTGAGTGGGGGGGGCAGTAGCACTAAACACCTGCGCTGTCAGGTCGGGTCAAAAGAGGCAGGGGGGGTTCCGACGGGAGATCCAGGAGCGACCGTTATTGGAGATATCCGCCTCCTCATCTGTACTCGTCCTTGGGAAAGTCCAGGGTGCCCAGGTTGCTGAAGCCCAGCCGCATGCTCTCCACGTCGAAGCTGTCCATCTCGCGCTCCTGGCGCTCCAGCAGGTGTTTGATGCGGTCGGTTCGCTCCTTCTGAAGGGAACCCAGCTCCTCTTCGATCTGCGGAGGAGCACACAGGAGGTTCAGGGTTTCTCCACGTTTGCGGTGTTCACACACAGACACACACAGGTGCACACAAAGGGCTGCATGACGCAGTACGGCAACGCCACCGCCTACTGAGCATGCACAGAAAAACTCCAGGAACCGGACCCGGAGAACAATGGTGCTTCTGAAAACATGACATCATCCTGGTGCCTCCGCAGCAGCTCCAAATGCTACCAGGAGGTGGCGACAAACACCCACAAAGCTGCACCGAACCCAGCAGAACCGAATCGGCGCATTTCAAAGGTCTCTTTCTTTGTCGTCTCCTCTGCAGGTCCGTTTGGGGGGGAAAAGAAAAATCCTCAGCTGTTCTTTCTTGAGCCGCTGTCATCAAAAAACAGATCCACAAGCTGACAGACGATGCCTGAAGTCACTCGGACGATCAAATCAGAAACACAATAATTCTTAAAATGACAAAAAGACAATCAGATCAGAGATTTGAACGCCGTTTGAGTGCCGGGGAGGGAACCGGCGGCGTACATCCTGCAGGTCATGCCGCTGTCATCTCCACCTGTGGTGAAGGAAATCTGTCTTTCTAGGTCACCTTTCACTGCCTGTGGATGTGGTGATGCTTTGAGATTTCGGTTTGATTCTGAAAACTGACTGCTACAGATTTGAGAAGTGATTCTTATTTTCATTCATTCATTAAAACAGTTTCTAAAATGTCTAAATCTTTAAGAATTTGAGAGCAGGACCGAGTGTTAAAAACAGGATAATAATTTGGAAATGATGCAGTGTTGACGCGTGGGGTAAATCCTGTGGGAAGGGGGCCCACCTTTTGTTCCAGGTGAGCGCGGCGCAGCGACACCTTCTGCTCCAGCTTCTGCTGCTCGCGCTCGTGCTGCGCCTCGGTCTGCATCTTGATCTTGCTCTGGTAGGCGTTGAGCAGCTCCATCTCCTGCTGCAGCTGCTGCCGCAGGGCCTGACACTCGGCTTCCTGGGCTTCATCCAGACGCAGCTGACACAGCCAAGCGGCGCCGCGGTGGGGGGTGGGGTGAAGGGAGATGGGACAAAAATGAAGTGTCAAAGCCGTGAGCTGGATTATTTTTGACTGATTTGTGGGCGTGTCGACACTCACAGCCTGCGAGGCCATCATCTCGTTGATGCTCTGCTCGTACTGCTCGGCCAGGATGGCGAGCTTGCGTGTCTGCTCTTCCTTCAGGGCCTTCAGCACCACCTTGTGCTCCGCCTTGTGGGTGACTTCCATCTGGTGGTGGCGCAGAGCCTTGTACTGTTTGGTCTGCACTTTGCACGTGTCCTGGAACTGCTTCTTTATCTGCAGCTCCAGCACCTGGAGGACGGCGCAGAAACAAAGGCGCAGATGAAACGGGCAGCCGCTCCACGCAACCGAGCGGACGTTCAGAGACGCAACGCGCCGCGCCGGCGCACCTTCAGGTTCTTGGGCTGCTGCCGGAGCTCCAGCACGTGTTTGCGGTGCAGCTCGCGCTCTCGCCGGTTGTTGTACTCAATCTGGTTCTCCAGCTCCGTCTGGTGCTGCAGGCGGATCAGGTCCATGCGCAGCTTCTGCAGGTTCTTCAGCTGCCGCTGCTCCAGCTCCTGCGTGGACTCGTCGTGGCGGATCAGCATGGCATGCTCCATCTCCTTCTGGGTCTTCTTCTTGTTCAGTTCCTAGAACAACAAGAGATTAAAACTCACATTTTTCTCCTCAGCAGAATGCTTTTCATGTTTCTACTGGAAGGTTCTAGATCCTTCAAGGCTTCCAGATTTTCAGCTTTTCAGATTAAGACATTGTTAGCATGCTTTGCTCCTCGCTAAGCTCTTCACAGAACAATGGCTGCAATGATCACGGCACTTTGCTGGGACCAAAGCTCTTTGGACCTTCTCCCGCCAACAAACAACCAACAAGCAGCTGAGGGTTGATCTGAAGATTTTCTCATACCTCTCGGATCTGCTCCTGCTCCACATCATGCCTCCGGATCATGACTTTGCGCTTGAAGGCGCGGCAGTTGCGGTCGTAGAAAACCCTCTGCTGGCTCAGTAGGTGGGCCTCCTCCTCAGCCTGGGAGTGCTGCATGTTCTCCTTGTGCTTGGACAGTCGCTCCTGCTTCTCCTTCTTGGGCGTGCTGTGGTCCTCGTTCATCTCCTGAACGACAGAAAAGTAGAAGTTTCATCGATGGAAGAACTTGAAACGACCTTTTATTTCAGATGTCAGAACTTCTGGTTCCAGACCCGCAGCTTTCATGAAACTCCAGAGCTCCAAACATGAGCCTAATCTGTGGCCTCTGTGGATTATAATCTGCTGTAGCCCTCAGCTGGAGGGGACTATCTCAGCCTGCCAGCTGGAGCTTCCTTCTTCTGCGTTGACCTGATTTGGGTCATTATTGTTGAAACTGAAACCACAAAGCCCCCAGACCACGTTCTTTCTGGAGATTGTGGAGGCCAACAAATCCTCCGCTTGGATTAATGGCTCAGTGGAGGTTTGGGGGTGTTCACGTGTGTGTGTGGGGGCGACTGACTCAGCGCTTCACACGGAGGAGAACCAACAAACCTCCTTTATCTTCTCTTTGCAGAGTTTGTACTGCTTCTTCTGGGTGTCCAGGAAGGTGGTCAGCTCCTTCTTCTGCTGCGCCACAATCTGCTGCTGGAACTTCTTCTCATCTGTGAGCGCCGTCTTCATCTGGAAGACAAATCCAGAACTTTATGCTACGATGTTTTAAATAAACCTTTTCAAACATCTGCACACAGTCTGGTCTTTAAGATTCTTCTCATCTACATCAATCATCTGTGAGGCTGGACCGAAGCTTTGGTTTGTGTAATCCTACGTTCAGTCTTTCCAAAGCGGACCTCCACAGGCGCCGACGCTCTTACCTCTTTGTCAGTCTGCGCCGCGTGGCGTTTGGCCAGCTTCTCCAGGTCGATGTAGGCGTTGTTGGCCTGCGTCTCCACCTCCTTCTGCAGCTTCAGCCGGTGCTCGTCCATCTCAGCCTTCAGCTTGTTCTCCAGGGCGATCAGCTGCTTCTGGTGCTGCCGCCGCATGCGTTTGTAGCCCGACATCTGCTCCCGCAGCTCGCTTTCCTGCTCATGCTCGTGGATTTGTTTGGTGACCTGCGGAGCAAAGAGGAGATCTGAGGAGGAGGTCTGAGCACTGAGGAGGTTTACTTCAGGAAACACAGAAGCGTTCGGCTGACCTCCTAGAACCTAAAAGGAGATTAGAGGAGGTAAAGAAAAGGAAGAGGGTAGCTGACCGGCAGAAACCTCATCAAAATGCTCAGTGTAATCCAACAACTTCCCCGATCATCTCCAGACTGACAGGCGGCGACAAACCTGAGGACAGAAGGGGTTCTCCGCGTCCAGATAGTACTCGCTCCGCATCTTCTCGTAACTTCCTCCTGAACTCCTCAGGCCAAACATGATGGCGACTTTAGCCAAGTGCACCAGCATCCAGGGACCGTGTTCAGCATCCTCTGCCCAGCAGAACCCCGCCTGAACTCCGATGCCACCCTGAGACCCCCTCCCTCCCAGAGGACACCCCCTTCCTTTGGCCCTCCCTGAGGCAGACGTGTGAACTGTGAATGAGGCAGGCCCGCTCCGCCGCCAACAAGAGCACAGTGCGGCTTTTTAGGAGGGCCAACGCTTAGCGGCGGACAGCAGGTGGGTCACATGAATACCTCATTGAGAAGGAGTAAGAGAAGTTGGGAGGGGGGTCAGAGAGGAGCAGGCCAAGAGATGGAGGGAGGGGGGGAGAAGTAACGGCGATTTGGAAGAGACTTAAACGGAGAAAAGAAACAGCGAGGAGTAAATAAATAAAATAAAAACTAGGGTGGGGGGTTGAAATAGGTAAACTGACCCCCCCCCCATCTCTTTAATCTGCATTGAATCAATAGCCCTACAGGAATAGAGGCGCTCGCATCTCTGCCCCCTACATGCAGCCACAAAGGGCCGAGTCACATCATGTGACGGCCTCTTTGACACACGGGTCCAGCGCTGGGGAGGGGATCATGTTCAGGGGAGGAGGGGGCTCGCAGGCTTAAGGTGAAGCAGACCAGTGGGAACCGAGCTGCTGAACCGCTCTTTTGTTTGTTCTGCGCTTAAAGCCGGCTTGTTCCGAGCGGCTCAGAAAACCACGGAGCGAAGGAGAACCGGGGTCCTGCAGGCCCAGACAGAACCGGCTTCTGTCTGGGAAAAGCTTTGGACCTAAACAGTTATGAGGCTGGGGAGCCCCCCCCCACCAGCCTCCAGTTTCCTCAAATTCAACAAGCAGAATCCTGATTGAAGGTCGGTGAACGATTCAAATATTTAACAAACCTGTTCTACTTAAAGTCCCTCATCGACTCTATTTAAAACATTTTTTAATTTGTTTTGAATATGCAGGCTTTAGCCAAAATAATTTTAAAAAACTGTTGTTTTTTTAAGACATTTTCTGCAGCGCAGCAAGAGCTCATTAGAAATGTACCTCTGAGTTGTGGGCAGGACTGTTGGCGCAGAAGTTAGCCTCGCTCATTTCCCAGCATTCCTTTGTTTTACACGCTCTCCCGCTAGCGACAAGTGCTTCACAAGCATGAATGTACCAAAGAAATAAAACGGCAAACATTTTCTGAGCTTTCCAGCTATACAGTTCCAGATCCAACACGATTTTAAAAAAGAAAAACTCAAACAGTTTAAATCTTTTAAATGTGTCCTCCATCTTGAGAAAAATGCTACAAGGACGCGTTAAAAACGCCAAAAACACTGTTTACATTGGGATGGGTCTTTCCGTTGATTAGATTAAAGCTTAAAATTGTATTTCTATTTATTTCTTCAAATTGTTGTAAATCAGGAGCAGACAAAAAATAACGTCTTTTAAAAAAGATCGTATTTATGACGTCAAAAATACGCTGGGCGCTAAGCTCCTTGCTCTGCCCCATTCGGATGCATCCACTTGTTGACAAATAGATCCATGAACGTCTTTGTTTTCCTCGTCTGAGCTGGAATCTGAATCAGAACTGTATAGCTGGATAGCTCCCATTTTGGTCTCCATTTTTGTTGCACTTCTAATGCTAGGTTGCGGGTGTGAGAGGCTGTAAGCTAGCGGGAGAGCAGCTAGACAGAGAACTCTCAGCAATGGGAAGAGGGGGAGGGATTGCCAGCGGTCCTGTCCACAACTCAATTTCTAAGAATCTCCTGCTGCTCTGCAGAAACTATGTCCTAGAAAATGACAGATTTTAAAATTTGGATAAAAACAGCATCATCATAATTAAAAACCCACTGGAAACACTTTCATGATAGAAAAAAATATTTAGTTGGACTTTAAACTCATTTTAGGACAAAGATAAAAGCAGATTATTGCAATAAATATTGTGTAAAAACTAGTGCTGCCAATCGATTAAAAGATTATTCAGATTAATCCCACTTTGGGATTGTGATTATTCATTATTCCTGTTTCCGTTTTATGACTTTTTCACATCCACCTCTGTTTGCCCCCCCCCTCATTAGGTGTCATCTCTGTTTCTCTCCAGTTATTTTTTTCTTTTGTTTTTGAGAGCTTCTCGTCTCCATCAATCGCTCCCCCCCCACCGCCGTCTCTCTTTGTCTACCTGCTCCAGACTCTGAGGCCAATTGGAGGACGGCTGCTCTCTCTCGGTAGAAAGAGATGATGTCATCTCTCTGGGCGCCGGCGGGCAGCACGGGCGCCTTCACCCAGCATCCATTGTATCGGCGGGGAGGTGGCATTTTAATGAAAGAGGAGCAGGAGGAGCAGCAACAGTTGTGATGAAGGAATTGTTTTCAGAATCAGACTAAAGATGGTTTTCTTGAACAGAGGAAAACGATTCTGTCAGAGTTCAGTCTCTTTTATGTGACATGAAATCCAAGTGAGACAGAAAAAAATCCTGGAAAAAAGGACTTCCAGCAGGTTTTGTTAAACCAGGAGGAGCTCTTCTGCATTAAACAGACGTGAAGGTCGTCCTGACGCAGCTGACCGCCGCAGCTCAGGCCAATGCCAGAGACGCGTCTTCCACGCTCCTGATCTTTAAAGACGTGACTCGACGCCAGCAGGCGGGTCACGGGCGGGTAAGCTCGCACACACTCGCTCGCAACACAACAACTACTTTCTGGTTACTGGAGCTGGTTTCCATGACAACAGACATGAAGGGAGAACGTGCAGGAGACAGACTCCACCCCCTTCGGCTCAGAGTCACAGCTGAGGCTGATGAGGAGTCAGATACAGGAGTAAGAATCCATGATGGGGGGGGGTTATGAAAAAAACCTACTGTGAGAAAACAAAGGCAATGAGGTGAGGAGCAGGAGGGGAGGAGGAGAAAAGTAGAGAACGGCGCAGGAACAAAGCAGCTGGAGGTGAAGACGGAGATCAACTGGAAACATGGAAGAGGTGAGGGGGTGAATGGAAGTTCTCTTAGAAACTAAATTAATACAAGTGCAAATTAAGTGACAGAAAAAACGGAGAAACTAATAAAAGTGATTAAAAATAAAAAAAGGGATTTCTTATTTAAAATAGGGGTAGATTGAGGTTCTTCTTTCGTTTCTTCTGTGAAAACATCTCCTCTGCCAGTAGGCGGCCATCTTGCCTGTTGATTATTTTTGAACGGCCCCGTGATCTAAAATGGGAATTGTAAGGTCCAGATTTCCGTCAAAAATTGGTTACATTGATTTTTAAGGTTCTAATCATTTTTTTTCTGGCAGCTTATTTTTTTAATGAAAGTCTTTGTTTTCTTGCCTTTTGCAGACCCACTCCGCACCAACAGTTTTTTCCCCCTTATTTCGGCTAAAAACTGCATAATTATCATTAAAGATCACTGGGAACGCTTTTACAATAGATCAAAATATGATATTACTTTTAATAGATCAAAAGATGATCAGAGTCTGAATCAAAAAATGTTTTTATTATGCATAGTCCTCTGTGCTACTAAAGCAGGAAACGTTTCAAATAAAGTTGGATGTGAAAGCCGTGTGTACGTACAATTTGCACATTGTCCATTTATGTCATTTCGGTATTTTGTGGTACATATGTGATACACGTAATTTATGAGTGTTTCTTGCAATATGCTCAAATGTCCGTCAAGAGTCTCGGCCGGCGAGTCTTCACATTAATTCAGTTTTGAGGTGTTTAAAATTCTTGGTTGGTTAAGAATTACGCAGTTTATGCTTATTTTAAGTAGTTTATACGCAATTATAACGTGAATCTTATGCAATTGTGCGTGATTTTTGCAAGATGCACACGCAAATTTGTGGGTTTCCACAACCGTTCCGGGTACGTCCATGCACGTCTAATGAACCTTTCACGTACGCACCACCAATGTATAACTTTTATATCCTTTATACGGCGCATATATCATGTTAAAATATAAAAATATAAAAGATGCACAGACCACTGATGAATTGCATACAAACAGAGCAATAATCACATATTGTGTGATGGGTATCTAACTGGCTGATCTTTCATCCCTCCAGCAGTCGAGTGGGGGTCTCTCCACCTCACCAGGTGATTTTTGCTCACTACTCTGAATGTCAAAGGGAAGAGAATCAGTGCAGCACGGGTGTATGTGTTCTTTGTGTGGTTTATTTGTACTTCTGTGGTTTTAACGTGGCTCATTCGTGATACATTTGTGAAAAAGTTGACATCATGACCACAACTTTTCTTACTTTTTTCCACATATAATCAATTTTCCTCCGTGTGTAGCGGCAAAGGGGCACAGCTTTGACGTAGTCCTGCTTTGCTCCAATCTCCTCCCTTTCATTGATGCAACAAAGAAGATCTAAAATTAAAGTTCCTTAAAGAGCTTTTAAAGAAAGTCTTGAAGTTTTTTTTTAAATCACGGAGTTTAGACTTAACACCTTCATTTTTGTTTGCATTTAGCTTATTTAAAAAGGTTTTTGAGGACGTGTGTGTGTGGACGTTAGGAGTTCAAATCTTTTTGATTTTAACCAATCGGTGCCTTTTAGTTTTAATCACTTCTAAAGCTACATACACACTGAGCCCAAGGTGCTCACACAGGACGAGCCGGGAGGGGCTTCTTCTTTTTCTACTGTTTACTAGCCCGTGTACACCACCTTCAGTTGAAACAACCTTGGTGCGAAATGTCAAAGCGAGGCAAATCTGGTGAATTTGGCACGGTTGGCACTTAAAAAGGACGCCATCTGGATGTCACTTCTAAATCCAAGTCCCTGATTGGTCAAAGCTCAACATGGTTTAATTGGCCACGCACGTTCTATGGCTGTACGTTTTGTTACCCAGAGTCCAAAAACGCTCGTAGAGATGCGTATAGCGACGCGTGAACGTGAGAGATTTGAACAAAGAAGCCCAAAACGTAGATCTGCGCACGTTTACGTAGACTTTACATTGGACGTGGGCACTTGCTGAGGGTGGTGTGGATGCAGCTTTAAAATTCCAATATTTTTTTTCACACTTTTCTGAATTTGAAATACACTTTTCCCACAAAACTTTCCAGTTTTTACCCAACAGATTGATTCTGATAAATTGATTTTTATGTTAAAGAGAAAAAAACTCGGAAATAAATTAAATCACACTAACTTTTTCCATCTTTAGGTTTCTTTGCCACAGTTTTTTTCCCTTTTCTGTAATAGTTAAATCTTTTTTACACTTTTTTTATATTTGAATCACTTAAATCCTTCATATTCTCACAGAGTCTTTGCTTTTTTCTGCAGCATCAAGCATTTCTCTTCTGTTGGTGGAAACCTGGTTCCAGTTTTGCTTCTCAAAGCAACAGTGCAGCCCGAACACAAAACGTTTCTCAGAATCCGACAGTCAAAACAAAAACAGGTTTTGATCAAATCTCACCAGAGAGGCCGACTTTATGGTGGCAAAACGGCCCTGGTTTTTGTAGTTTTGGGCTTGGCTGCTCCTGTCGGAGGAGGCCGACCTCGGCTCGGGCCGCTGGTCTCTGTGGATCCCGTCATCCCAGTTGTACTGATGGTCCTGAGTCCAAAACAAAACATCAGTCAGAGTTCTGATCTGTGTGCAGAACGAGTGTGGAGGTGAGGATCCACTGAAAACAGTCAGAATTCAAGATGTTCGACTGAAATCTGGTTCAGTGTAATCTGGAGGATTATAGTTTTATAAACCGTGTGATTAACAGGACAAAATATTTCTTTATAGGAGCAAAAACTGAGCAGATTCAGAAGTCTGATGGGGGCGGGGCTTCGTCGTGTTTTCTGCCTGATCCTGAACTTGGAGCAGAAAACTGTCCGTCTGCTTGTTAGCTGCAGCCTTAATCGCAAACAAAGATCACCGATGGCAGCCCCCCCCACGCCCCACGCCCACTTTAAGTCACGAATGATCTGAGAGTCAGACGTGTTGCTCTGTCTGCGTGACAGCAGGGGAGGGGGCGTGGCCTGTCAACACGCATGCCTTTGTTTCCTAAAGTGCTAATGTCAGGGATGAGGCTGCTAAGTGTGGAGGGTTTCCATGGTTTCAGAGGGAAGAAGAAGAAGTTTGTGGTACAAAAGTGTGGAAGGGGGGTAACATTTATTTCTCAGACTTATTTGCATAAACTGTAGGGATCCTGCAAAGAACTGAAGGACTGTGGGGGTTCTGTGGGGTGTTGGTTTGACTTTCTTCAGCTTCACCTTCTTGGCGTGCGCAGACGAGTCCAGGTTGCCGCTGTACTCCTGCGGGTGCATCATGGTCATGTCGGAACAGTTGTCTTCCAGCACCTCCTGCATGCTGTTGACGCTGCTGCTCTGGCTGCCGGTGCTGACCGACGTGCTGGGGATGGAGTGGTTGCTGCCCAGGCTGTTCATCTTGCAGCTGGCCGCCTCGCTGTCCTGAAAGGCAAGAAAGTCGTCTAAACTCTCCGCCACTCGCGGAACCAACAGACACATGGCTGCACTGGAGCGGCAGATACAGCTCAGGCTGCTTCAGGCTGCTCGTGGCATGACACCGCTACGGCTACAGGCTGTCCGGTGTGTGCCGAGAAAAACAGCTGAAGCAAGGAAGTCACTCCTTTTTTAAGACTTTTTCAAATTTAAATCAGTTAAGAAGAACCGGCCTGAAAGTGTAGGTTCTTTAAAAATCATCAGCTCTGCCGGATGCCTTAAAGCAGTGGTCCATAACCTTTTTCTTGCTGTTTTAAAGTCCGACAATATTTTCAGGGACCGGTCGGTACAACACTGAGCATCTGACTTCTTTTTTTTCTGTAAAATATCTGCAGCTGCTTTAAACTTTATTTATACACTAGATTTCATGTAGGAATTAAAAATGTGATATAAAATTTAACCCATAACTGTCAAAGTGGACGCTAAAAAAAAAATCTGACGCCAACTTCAGCCTCAGACTTTAAGGTGTTACAGAGAAACTCAAAAAAAAACCCAAACTGTCACTAAATCAGGTATTTTCTTATATAATCATAAACATGAATCCACCGTTTGAACAACTTTATTAGCAGCACCCTCGTAACATTAATCAGCAGGTTGCTGAATCTATGCATTATTATTATGGTCTGTGGGAACAACTGTCACAATGAATCCATATTTGGAGTACAGACTCCTGTTTTTTTGTCTGTTAAATGCAGATTTTTTTTAATGTTGAAGTTGAAGGCTCTTCTGTTTCTTCTAGCTCTTTTCTGCAAAAATAAACTTTCCAAATATGCTTGTTTTTTCGTTAATTTTGCTAGCTTGGGGGGGGTTTCAATTTTGCGGTTGGAGCAGCCGTTGTAAGAAAGTCACAGATTAATTTTTGACAGAATGAGCCGGATGTGGTGGAGAATCCAGTAGTTTTCCAAAATAAAACTTCCTTCAGATTCAGAATCAGATAATATTTAAAACGGATAAAAAAATGTCAGTCATGTTTTTTTTTTTCCTCTGCAATGTGGAACCAACTGTCCACTGTCTTAAGATAGATGTTTAAAAGCAAAAGTTTAACAGTAAAAGTAGAAAAAAGTTGATTAATTGCCCCAAAAACGTTGATTGACAAGTATTATTTAACAGATTTTCCTAACATTTTAAAATGTCCCTAAGGGAGACAAAATCAGGATAATATTAGAGACACTGATTTGTTTACTAACAAAAAAGTTTTATTTGTTTTGATATGGACTCCCCTCAATCATCTCACACAAAACTTGCAGCATAACCCACCTCTTCCTCCTCTTGGCTTTCTCCCATCAGCCCGTTGTGCTTCTCCTGGTAGAGGATCTTCTTCATCTTGCGGTACTGCAGGTTGTCCAGTTCTCGAACCGCATCCTTGGTCCTCTGGATGAGGTCCAGGAGGATGCGCGGCGAGCGATCCCGACGCACAAAGTCATGCTGGGCAGGCAAACAAAGGAACAAATTATTTTTCCATCCATTCAAATAAAAACATTATAAAAATGTAATGTTTTTTGCCTTTAAAGAAATTAATTTTATTATAAAAAAAAAAAAAAATTAAATTGTGACAGAAACATCATGTTAAACTTCTATGAGCACCACATGTGACACCACCGCTAGAGGGCGCTGTAGGTTTCCTAACAAGTCAAGTTCTCCTGATCTACAGCAGACTGATTCCTTAAAAAATGATTCTCACAAGTACTTAAAAAAAATGTATATTTATATTTTATATCATTGAGTCATATTCTGAATTGTTTTTAGAGGCAAGAAGTTCAGGAAAGTTGAACAATCACAGGAACGAAGCAGGTGAATACATAAAACACTTTGCTGCTAACATGTTTTAGGCGATTTGGGAACAACAAAACTCTTTTTTTATACCACACACAAAACCTTTTTCATAAAAACTGATCAAAAATTATTTTAAAAAAATATTTTCATTAATGTAACTACCAATTTTTCCTTAAAAGTACGACCACATCATGACAGGTTGTGTGATTTACAGTCCGGAAGACGGAGTGGATTTTTCTTCCGCCCACCCGGGCCCCCACACAGCTTCACACCTCCTCTGAGTCACTCTCATTCATAAAATATTGAGGCTTAAATGGCTAAACTGTAGGAAGCAGAAAGGGCCGCATTAAAAAAGGATCTCTTCTATTTTGGGACCCCCTCCCTCACTGCACACAACCCCCCCACCCCACGTCTCTCCAGGAGATGGATGCTGGTGGAACGGGTAAGTCAGGACTCGCGGGACTGACATCACACCCCCGAAATAGAAATGAAAGTGATTCGTCCCGTTTTCTGACGGAGCCACATCGGAGTGCTGCGATTCGCTGGAATGTTTGAGGCTTTTCCAACTTCAAGGAGCTTTCCTTCTTTTTTTTTTTCTTGGACAGGATGTTAGGAAACACGGATTCAGATTTTGTTTTTCAGCTTCGAAAAACAACAAATTCTGATAAGTAAACACTCAAAGGCAGCTTTGGTATTCAATGACAGCAAAGGTTGGACACAAAGTAGCTGTAAATGTGTGCAGGAACAACTTTTTGAAGTGGATTGGAATGAACAAAGAGGTTTAAAAGACACTCTTAGAAAAGTTGAGTGTCTTAGAAAGTTTTGGAAACAAAAGTGACGAGCACCGACGAGCCTGAGCTAATTATCTAGGTGAGATTGAAAGGTTTACAACCAGTTCATGACCTTTTGACCCAGTACTTTCTGGGAATGTTATTTCTTTTAGTGACAAAAAGGCAAATTGTGTTGACGAGAAAAAGATTTAAAAACCAATTTAGCACAATTTAGGACAAGTTAACGTTTTTAAGGCTTTATTTTAGTTAAATTAAATTTAAGGATCAGCAGACACCCTGCTTTGGTTTTGATTATTTTCAGGATCTCGCTTTCAGATTTTGGAACTTTTTCCATCTCTAACCAGCTGCTGACTAGAAAACCCCCTTGTTCAGGGCTTACAAATGAAAATCAAGTAATTCTTTTATAAGCAAAGTATCAAAGAGTAATCATTTCAGCTTCTTTAAGTCCCACTCCAATCATCTTCTGATTTAGTTTAAAAGCATTTCCGGTTGTCTTTTAATTATCATGATGCTGTTTTTAGCCAAAATCCAAAAACGTGTCACTTTCTAAGACATAGTTTTTGCAGAGCAGCAGTAGTTTATTAGAAATTTGCCTCCCAGTTGTTGGTGGGACTGTTGATGCAGAGCAATCCCGCCCCCCTTCCCCTCCGTTGCTGTGATCAGGGAGCTTGTGGCTCGCCCAGCGCATTTTCTATGTCTTTATTATGTCTTTAACTTGCGTCTGCTCCTGATTCACGATTTGAATTAAAAAAAATTAAGAAAACAAAATTTTATAATTAATTTTCTTCACTTATGCTCTCCATTATCAGAAAAATGCCACAAGAACAAGTTAAAAACACAATTTTTTATCAGAGTGGGTCTTTAAATGTGTGCATTTACATGTCAAAGCCCTCTGGACGCTGGAATCTATTCTTTCCTTCTGAAACTTTGCTTGGTGTGCAAAAACCCAGAGAGCAGGTTTGCCTCAAAGTTGTGAGAAAAGGTCACAAACTGCAATATAATGTGTATAATTAATGCTAATCCTCGAGGCGCACGGGAAGATAAAGCGTTTAAGTCGAAGCTGGAACACAGACGGCTAAAGGCCCGCAGATCGGTGACCTGATTTCTGCCTTTAAGAGCTCGGAGGGTATTGAACCGGCGCGTGCGGTCACAGGCAGAGACCTTCATGTCTGAGAAGAGGAAAAAAAAAAGGAGTAATAATCATAAACAGATCCCCCTTATCCCTCAGCTGTAAAGCAGCTCGTCGACAATGATCTCAAGTCTGTTTGGTACTTATCTATCTAATGGCTTTTTTTCTGCTGGTATTTGGGTCAGAGGAACAACTTCCTTCCCATCAAACGCTGGTTGCCGTCTCTTCCTGACATTTCCTGCCTGAGTCGCAGTGACCTGACGCAGGTGTCAAAAGTCCTGCTCACGCGCTGCACTGTTGCGCTAAAACTCTTAGAGGCTCAACGAGATTACCTGCTGCTCACACAAACAAAAAGAACAACCCGCAGACTGGCTGCATGCTTGCAGTTCAGACCGCAGCTTACAGAGGAGTTAATGTAAACAGACGTTTGGTAAACGCTTCTATCAGATGTTGGAAGAGATGCAGAAGTCTTTTTGTTCCTCACTTAGAAAAACTCCAAACATTTATTTATACACTGCGTTCCCAATTATTACACAAAGTTTTTGTTTTTTTAGTTATTGGGTCTCGAGGTTCTTTGGATCACTGATATCAGTCTTAGACACCTGCGATAATTGGTTTGCCAGGTAAGTCCAAATAAAGCAAAAACCACCGAAGATTGTCAAGCAAACCAACATTTTTAGGCAGTATGGGAAAGAAAAAGACAAAGGTGCTGCTGAGAAGAATGAAATAGTGGAATGCATCAGACGAGGTATAAAAATGGTGGATATTTCACGATAACGTAAGTGTGATTGTTGTACTTGTTGAGGCGACTTGAGTTTAATGTCTGGTGCGCTTCTGTCTTATAAATGTGCCACAGTCCATTCTGCTGTTTTGTGCTGATTATTTTTATTTACAAAAATAAATCAGAGGGAGAAAATAATAAGTTGACTTTGTTTGAGTTGAGTAACATGACTGAACATGGGCAAAGAAGATGACTGCAAAGAAACCGGTGGCGTAAATATAATGAAAAATAGCGGTCAACAGAAAGGACACAGCCCAAGCTCTGCTCTCCTCCATCCAGAGTGCAGGTGAGTGGTTGCTTATCCAATCTTGCATCCAGGTGTCACTAATTAACAAATGGAGTTATAGGTAAAACTTCAGAAGTCCTTAAACAGGGTTTTCAAACAGTATTATTTACTGATGAGTGTCATGCAACCCTGAACGGTTCAAACGGATGAAGCAAGGGATGGCCACCATGCACCAACAAGCCTACGACGTCAGCAAGGAGGTGGAGGAGTCGTGATTTGGGCCAGAATCATGGGGAGAGATCTGGTTGGCCCTTTTAGGGCCCTTGAAGGTGTGAAAATGACTTCTGAAGAAGTATGTGGAGCTTCTGACTGACAAAGCAGGACAACGTACCATTCATTGCAGAGATATAGATCCATGTACGCTGCGCAGTCTATTTCATACTAAAGTTGGCTGGTTTTGCTTGCAACTGTCCGTGATAACAGTGACAAACTTCTGTGTTCATCTCCAGTGTTGTTTCAGTGGTTTGGTATTTTATTTATGCTGATATTTAGGGATCTTTGAGATTCTGCTTTTATAAAAAATATAAAGCTTGTTTTCTTATATGCAGTTTTTCTGAAGATGCTTACACCTATATAACTAAGTTTGTGGTTAATTACTGCTGCAGACAAGACAAGGTAGGTGGTACATCAGTCTGTGACTAGTGACATTTTCACTGCAATAGTCATGTTTTTTTATGTTTTTCAAACTGAGGAGGAAATAATGTCTAACCCATCTTGTATTTAAAACGCAGTAACAAATAGCAGCTTTGTGTTCCAAATCCTGGGATGTAGAAATAGCAATTTTCTGGATTGAACTTGTTCCACCTGAAGTAAGTCTAGGTGAAATGACGAGATATGAATGCAGTTGTACTACGGAGGTAAAACTCCAATCGTGGATGATGTCATCAGCTTGTGTCACATTTTGCAATGATAAATGCGATTGTGGTTATAAATGTATAAGTATAAACCGGACATAAGATGTTTTACATTTGAAAATAGCTTTTGACAAAATCAAATGCTGCAGACTCAACAAATGACCATTTTCTCCTAAATAAATACTGTTATCACTGAGGTTTAGTTGATAACATTTTATTTCTACTCTAACAGATAAGGTCTTATGTGTTAACTATTTAGAAAAAATAACAGAAACATACACTTTGCATTTTGAATCCATATTGTCTTTTATATTCTCCTAACTTTCCTTATTATTTCCTTATTCATAAAAGTGTGATTGCAAACAACCATCCTGAAATCCCTCTTGGATTGAAAGCTCAAAGCTCCACATGTGTTGGGCAGAAAAATCTTCTGTTGTCTAATCACAGGAGTGTGGAAAGCAGCAAAGGCACCGGCGGCGTGCAGACGTAAAAGAGCGGTGGCGTGACGGAACGACAACAACAGAGCCGGAGCTGCTCTCAGCAGGGCGCCTGCTTCCTGTGCTTAAACAGAAACTGCGCATCGGGGAGCCGTGGGCGGCTGGGAGTGACTCATCCCCCACGGCTCCGGGACGCGGCCAGAAAGGAAGTGAGGTCACACATCTGGACAGATTAAACAGAGGAAGCCCACTCACTCGCAGCAGCTCCCCTGACGAGGGTCTGTCCTGAGGAATTTTTAGTAGGCAATAGTCAACAAAGCTCCGGAAGGTGTCGGACCTGGACAGAGAGGACAGAGGGAAGCGGGTCAACAATCCGGCCCCCGGACAAAACTCTAAAAACAGAAGAAACATGAAGCAAAAACAGCAGACAGCCTCCCCCCCAGTTACAGATTTGTGTTTACAGAGGAGTAATCCAGAGCTGCCTGTGTTTAGCGAGTCACTTAACCAGATAACACAGGAGCCCGCACGGATTGAGGCTGTATGGATTAGGTCAATACTCCCCGTCGTTTAGCACGCCGTTAGTTTGATGCCGTTTAAGGTTCGAGGACAATAGATGAGCAGAATCTGTCGCTCCCAGAGATACCACGTCCATGTGCTGCCCCGCCCAGCAGCAGTTTTCCAACAGGTGCCCAGCGCTCACAGGTGACCGCCAGCGGACGAGCTTCTTCACATCATGAAGGTAACCATGGTTTCATGGATGGAGGGGGGAGTGTGAACTGCCATCGGAGCCAACATCTGCATTTCAGTGCAGGAGCTCAAACCAGTCAGGTTAGACACTCCGCTCTGCAGCTCAGCTGCTTTCAAAACTCATTCTAAAAGAACAAGTTTCAACCCTCTTCACTTTTCCTGCAGCCTCTTAAATTTGACACAGAACCAAGAATCTGCTTCGGACCGGCTGTCCGTCACGGCAACAGAAATCCAACGTCTCGTTTGTTCCAACTGATTAATGAACGTTCTATTTTTGTGTCAACACAACGCAGCCGGACTAGTGTAGATCAGCCTAGACTCTGCAGCTTCGCTTTAAGAAAGTTGATCGTCTTTTTGTCAAACCACATCAAAAACAACTTGTGGGTGAAGTTCTTCTTCTTCTTTTCCCTTCAGGGGTCGGCACAGCAAATCAGCTTCCTCCATCTTACCCTGCCCTGTGCATCCTTTACTCCAACACCAGCTGAGTGCATCCATAAACCTCCTCTTTGGTCTTCCTCTAGACCTCTAGAATGGCAGCTCTAGACTCAGCATCCTTCCTACCAATATATTCACTATGAAGTTCTACTGGAACTCACCACTCGTTGGACTGCAGCGTGGGGGAGTCGTTCTGTGCGATGTGGTATAAGGCACTCATTGCATTCATGTTGAACAACGGCGGCTTACGCTCCGCTGAAAACACATGGCGGAGTCAGACGGGGCTTTTCCAGATACATTTACAGCTGACTAAAAAATGTTTATGATTGCTCACCCAGTTCAATACAGGTGATACCCAGCGACCAGATGTCCACTTTCCCCTCGTATTGACCCTCGTCCATGGCTAAAATCACTTCTGGGGCCATCCTGAAAGCACACACAGAATGAGACAAAGAAAGTACTTATTGAGTGATTCAAGTACTTTTTGAGTGACAGCCAGTTAGAGTAATTGTAAGAGCCTCATTTGACTTTGTTTGTGTATATATGGATCTTTAAATTTTTTTCAATTTTTCCAATCAAGTCTCGATTTATCCTCCAAAGTTTGATATATCTACGTATAAATATCTCTTTTGTTTGTCTTCTTTAGCATTAACAAAGCAAATCCAAAACTAATGTCTTAACTAACTAATTTAATGTTTTCTGCTTGCCCTCTAAAAGAAGCTTTTTAGAAGACCACACTGTCAAGATCAGCCTCAGTCTTACAATCAGACTCATCGAATCCAGGAAACATCAAAAGAAGAAAATTCTTTTTTGACTCAACAGCAGTTGGAGAAGACTAATCTCACATCTGACAGATTGACCCAACTTTAGGACAAATAATCTGTGGACTGAAGAACAAGAAGACTCTGTATAAAGGCGAGTTTCACAGAATTTGCAGCATTTTTTGAAAAGAGCATAAAATGGAACAGTAAAACACGGAGGTGGTAGGGTGATAGTCTGAGCAAATTCCCTGTAGAGCCTCTTAAAAAAGTAATTACCAGTTTAATTAAAAACATGAAGACTGTCCCTGACGTGAGGTCACATAATGGTGGGGGGTGGGTGCAGCGACTATAACAATAAAAGTTTTAAAGACCTACTCCGATAAGAATGACATTTTTAGTGTTTTTAACATGTTCTTGTGGCCTTTTTCTGATGATGGAGGACACATATAAAGAAGATTTGGCTTAAAATTTAATTTCTGAGTCTTTCCTTAAATAGAAAAAGTTGGAAAAAGACGATATTTATGATGCAGAAATTACGTTGGTTGGGCTAAAATCTCCAAGCTCCGACCGGAGCTAATTTCTAAAGAACTACTGCCACAGGTTTCTGGATTTGAGTTCAAATCGGCATAATTATGATTAAAAGACCACTGGGAAGAAAATAGATCCAAAGATGATTGGAGAAGGTCTTTAAAGTTGCATCTGGCTTTATTATGTTTCTTCACATATGTTTGTATTTATGAAGGATGAACTATTTTTGAAATCCCTTTTTCCTCCATCGAAAGTTATTTACGAAGGTTTTTCCCCGCAGAAACTTGATCCTGAAACCTTCAACTCATCCAGAGTCCAAACAACGATCAGGTGATCAAAGCCGTTCTCAGAAAACCTTTCAACTTTCTCTAAAAGCCTTAATGCTTGTTTTCCAACAGGTGTGCGGTGTTGTGTTCACTGACCAGTACGGCGTTCCGACAAAGGAGTTGGCAGGTGAGGCAATGGAGGCGGAGCCAAAGTCAGCCAGTTTGACCAGGCCCAGCTCAGTCAGCAGGATGTTACCAGCTTTTACATCTCTGTGCAGAAAGATGGAAGTGATGGGGCGGAGCTTATGAGGATAGCACATTGTCAAAACAAATAAACACTAAAAAAACATGATCTTTGCAGAGGGGTGGTTTGTTTGAGCCAAATAAAAGGATGAGCCATGGAGGAGGTCTGAAAGGAACCAGACCAGCAGTAAATCAGGACTGAGAGTGACCATTCATTCTATTTTATTTATTTATTTTGACCAAAAATGCAGTAATTGTAGTTAAATTAGCCCAAACTTCTGAGATTAATCAAACTAGCACCCTTTTTCTTTTAGGTTTTTGCATTTTTAATAAAAAGTAGATTAAAAGTAGGTAAAAAATGTTGTTATGGAAAAGAATTCCTCTCTGAAGTTCTAAACTGATCAAATCTGTGCTGTGTGCTTTGACCAACTGCTCTGCACGCTTTTGGTTCCTTTAAAGATCATAAAGTTTACAGCGTTTATGACCCGATCTCTAAACTCTTTCACAGCCAATCTTATCTGTGATTGCTACGGAAAATATGTGAATGATGGAAATAAAAGCTGACTTACCTGTGAATCATGTTATGGGAATGTAAGTAGGCCAGTCCTAGCAAGGCACCATGGGTAATGGCAGCAATTTCCATTTCTTGGAGTGGTTTCTTGTGAACTTAAACGAGAAAGAGAATATAACGAGAATAAAAACAGAAAAAAATACTGATGGTTCTTCTCAGTAAAAATAATATATAATACATAATAAATGGACATAATAAAATTATAGACTCTTCATTGAGCAGCTAATTTTACACTGTAGGAACTTCAGAAATTCAAAAATGAAACATTATACAGCTGTAAAATCTGTAAAAGCTAGTTGCTGTGTGTTGGGGTTCAAAAGTTTATTACAGAACAAAGAAAAGCAGGCGGCGCTCTGCTGTCCTGCTTCAGTTTGAACCAGGTGCTGAGGAAACCTCACACAGCGGAAGGGTGAGCGGATAAACTTTATCATCACAAACTAAACCTAAAAAAGATTTCTTTCTGAAGCTTTTTTAAACAAAAAATACCACAGGTTATGCAACTAATAAACATTGATAGGAGGGCGGATTCCTCTGGCTTGTAGTGTCTTGATCTAACAATAGCCCTGAAGGCGTCTTCCTCCAGCTGAGGAGAACAGGAATCAAATCTCAGAAAAACTGCTTTTAGTCAAAGTGAAACACAAGAAATAAACCGAAAAGTTTCATAGGTGATAAAATACCCAAATCCAATAAAATACACTTTAACTTTATAAACTTTCATCCTGACCTCCACAGGATTGAATTAGCTTTATTGTTCTGCTCAGACGACAGAGTTCAATGCCGAATGAAAACATCCAGGAAGTCTGATTGTAATCTGGTCTCAAGGATTCTTTAGATAACATCAACGTTTTTTAAAACATAAAAAGACAAAGGAAACCAGCCTGATGGACAGACTTGAGCAGCAAAGCCTTCGCATTTTGAGATTTGATCACTTTGGTCACAGCTTCAGACAGAGACTTGGAGAGTTTGTTAAAGCTTTGGTAACAACTGGGTAATTGTCCAATTGTCCTGATTCACCCAATTTAAATAAAAAAAATACTCAGAAATGCAATTTTAAGTTTAATTTTCTTCATTCAAATCCTCCATCAAGACAAAAATGCTACAAGAACACATTAAAAATGTGTTTTCATAGGAATGAGTCTTTAAGATGTGCTCACCTCTCTCAACAACCCTCACCGGATCGGGACAACTCAAAAACCTGGAGCACCCATATGGGTCAACCCCACTTACATCTCAGAACTTTACTGGGTTGACAGAATTTCAGATTTACTCTATGGTCTTGTGATAGATCAGTGCAAAGTCTCTTTCTTTCTTTATGCTCCCCTTTTAAACAGAATTACCAACAAAGAACACACACTCACCTTCTAGTAGATCTGATGCAGAGCCAAGGCAGTACTCCATCACCAGCTGAAACAACACCAAAGTTTCGCTGCATTATGAAATATTTTAAACACGTTCGGTCATTTGACAGCAGCGTGGAGGGGTCGGGGTGGGTCAGTGTTGAGTTCTCAGCGGAGAACAAAGTAAGGAACCAAATAACCAAATGCAGGGAAGAATCTTCAGACTCAAAAGAGGGCGTGGAGCAGCAGAGACACGCAGGAGAACCCACTCACCCAGGCGGTGTTGTCCTTCAGGTAGCAGCCTTTGTACTCAATGGTGTTGGGGTGTCGCAGCTGCCCCAAAAACTTGACCTCCTTGATGATGTCCTGCCACTTCTGCAGAAACGGGATTGGACAGAATGACAAACTGAAGTGAAGGTCTCAGTACAGGTTACTCATGGAAGTGGAAGGTCCCATGATTTGATGGTGTGTTAACGATACGTTTAACAGCTTCATAGTAGTAGTTTTTATACTGATGATTTTATTAGAGGAAAAAAAAATGTCCAAATCTGCTGACTCAGCAGAGTGATGACTCGCAGTTTTAGCAGAAACATCTTCTGACAAGCGCTGATGCTCTCCAAAGAGAAGGAATTCTCCTGTTCTTCCAGAAACTTCTGAATTCCACCATACCATCACTCTACCACCACCATGTTCGACTGTGCTAAGACTCCTGATTTTTGGGGACAATTTCTTTCCAGAAAGTTCCTCTTGTGACTGATCAGAACATTAATACTGAAGTTTTGTGGATAATCCAGATGTTTTGAGTTCTTGCTGCTTAGACGTGGGGTTCTCCTTGAACTTTCTCATGGATCCATGTTTGTCCAAAGGTTTCCGACTGTTGGATCATGAAGCATGACTTCATTTCTATCTTCTTCTGCGACTTTCTTTAACTCCTGGTTGTTATTTTTTTGGACTCATTTTGGTCGCTTGCTCCTGTGAAGGTTCTCCACAGTTGTCTCCATGTGTGGATGATGCATGTATGTGATTTCTCTGGAGTCTCAAAGCTCCACAAATGTTATTGTTCTTTTTTTCAGACTTAAAAATGTCAAAGACTTTGGTTATCATCTTTTCTTAAAAGCACAGGTTAGCTTTTTTTTTTAAAAAAAAAAAAACTTTTTAATATGGGGTGAAACAACAGTTGTTTTTCTCATTACAAAGTCAAAATTTTTAAGACAATTCTATCCTCAAATGTCTTTGCGTCAGGTTTATGATCAGTAGAATTATTTAGCTAATAAATCAGGAAAAGGAAAAATTCTCAGTGATCAACATTTTTAATCACTTTAAAAGAAATATTCTAAAAGACTGACATGTATCTGATCATTTTCTTAATTTTTTATGATGAACAGATTAATGCAGGAGGCATCTCCAAACAGTAAAGAGTTATGGGAAACAGCAGAGAGGATGACGTTGTCTTGCCGAGGTTCCCACCCCCACAACATGAATGTTATCTGACCGGAGCTGTTCCCTCAGGACGTGGAGAATAGAAGAGGAGCGAACGGCGGTGATGCATCTCTGTGTCACGGATCTGTGCGCGGGCGTCTGGCTCATTCTTACCTCCGTCGTCTGTTTGCCGTTGTAGGACATCTTCTTGATGGCCACCACCTCGTTGGAGTACGAGTTTCGTGCCTGAAACAAATCAATGGGGGTGTGGGGGGGGGGGCTCTCATTTAGTGTGGAAAGTATGAATTCAATACCTTCTAGACAAAAAGAAAATTGTTTTTGTAACTTTTCTCAATGAAAATGTAAGAAAAGCAAATTATTGATGAAGAAATCCCATTTCTATAGATGGAAACTCATTAGTTAGGAGAAAATTTACATCATATAGACGTGAGAAAGTGAAAAAAAACTCTGTACTGCATCATTTCAGCACAAATTTATTAAACCACAAAGTTGGCCTAATTTAGCCAAAGCTAATGGAGCCTCAGACAAGCGCATGGAAGCTTCTGCATTTCCTGTGTGTGTCGGTGCAAACGCCTCTACCGCTGGTAAACCTTAGAGCATTTGGGCCCTGCTTAAAGCCTTTGTCTCTGCATCATCCCTCTGACTAAACAAACAGCAACTTTGCGTTTAGGTTTAAATGTCATCGCTGAAAGAACAGGCAATCGCTTAGTGCGTTTGATTTTGTTGGGGTTTGTTTCGATCTTAATGAGTCTGAAGTGTTTTCGCTTTTACACACGAATGAGGTGGAAATGAAAGGAAGTACAGTGAAAGAGGAAACCCCCGTTTTCTCCTCTGTAAAGAGCTTCTTCCTGTGCGATCTTTCTGAGCTCCACCATTTTTGCTTCACATTTAGACCCAGTTTAGGTTTCCCCCCTCAAATCTGTGCGTTCTTAGATTTCACAGATGTCAGCATGAAGATGGAAAACATCCGATTTTCTCAACTATGTTTCTGCTCAAACAAGAAGAATAAGAAACTTGAAATGAAAAGAAACAAATGAGTCGTATGAGTATTCCAAGAATTGTTGACTATTCTTTTCTAAAACACATTATTATTATTTTTTAGGATTAACATTTGAGCTCATAAAGTAAAGCAGAGGACATAAGCAGAGGTCATTTTGAAAGAGTTTGAGAAGTGACAGAACAGTAAAACTCAGTAAAACAGAACAGTAAAACTCCAGAAAAATAGACACATTTTTTCTTTGCTTCATTTTTTGTAGGTTTTTCTGCATAACAGCTGTTTCTCATGTCAAGCGGGAGGCTTAATCCCCCCCTTCAGCTTTGCATCTGGAGAAGAGGAGGACCTTCATCCCTCATCTCAGACAGCTCGACAATCAAAGGCCTGACGAGTAATTAGAGATAAGGAGGAGACGCTGCCGAGACTCAAACAGCAAATAAATACAATTGTATTTTGAAGCTGAAAACAAAAAAAGGCTGTGTGCTAAGCAACTGATGGGCGTAAAAACGTTGCATTAAAACTAGCTTTATTTCTAATCAAGCATAAAATATTAATGGAATTCAAATAAATACATTATTTTAAATCCAAACTTTAAGAAAACTCGATGAAAGAGTTTTTATTTGCAGGGAGAGGATGACTTGGGTGTTTCTCATGATAATTTATGATTAAAATTACACCATCGGGAAGGAAGTACGTGTTTAAAGCCACACAAATTAGAAGGACTGCAAAAATAGGAAGACGTGTTTTCACTCTACAGTTGAGCAAATGTGTGATTTTAATGAGCCATTTCCATGAAAATTGTGTTTTTAACATGTCCTTGTGGTAGTTTTCTGATGATGGAGGACACTTAAATTAGGCCAAAAATCTTCTTTCTGGGTTTTTTTTTTAAATTGTTCTAACCAGGAGCAGGTAAAAAAAAAAAGCATCTTCAAAAAGAGCTGATTGTGACGTAGAAAATACACTGGATGAGCAACGAACTCCCTGCTCTGAGCTCTTAGCAACATGTAAGAGAAAGGGGGCAGGATTGCTCAATGCCAATGGCGCCAAAATCGATCAAAAGATGATCGAGTGGGACTTTAATACGTTTACATGAGACTGACTTCCTACTGAAGAAAAGATCATAACGCCACTTAAAAAAGCAAAACAAGTAAAGAAACTTCACATTTAAGAAATCAAAACAAAATCTCAGAAATCAATACAAAAGCATAATTTAAAAAATAAATAAATGATTTAAAAAAAAAAATCCAGAAACTAAATTTAAATGTTTAAAAAATGAAACAATATAAGAAACTGGAGACGGTAGGTATCATGGGACATGACTGATTGGATTTTTATTTATATTACATCTTTGCCAACAGGCTGAAACACATAATTGGCAAATTCACACACTTCACCATTCGCCTTATCCTGACAAGGATTGCCACAGAGAATCAGCTTTTACTGCTTTCACTTTCTTTGCTGGACGCCCTTCCTGACACAGCTCTGAATAACCCAGATAGGCAGCAACGCAAGGGGTCTTAAAGACCCACACTGGATCAAGTTCATTGCACACCCTGGAAAACGAGCCCTGGGTTTCCTGCAAGCCAGTCCTCCGCCCAGCCAACTGAGCCATCCTAAAATTACAGAATTTTCATATGAACTATACCAAATAAATATAATACAACTGTGAATTCAATAAAATATATAAGAAAATGTCATTATTTTACATTATCACATAACTTTGATATATGTTAAAGGACAAGATTTAAAGGTGCAGTAAAAAAAAGCCAAGGTGAGGTCAGGAAGGGATAAGAGTTTGACAAAGTGCAAATTTGAGTAAATGGGCCAAATTCAACTGTTAAAACAAGAGCAAAAGGAACGTGTTTGTGTTGTTCGCTGTGGCACAGGGAGTTCAAAGCAACCAAACAAGAAATGAGGAGTTGATCTAAACGGTTATTATGTTCCTCAAAAAGCTGAGATCTAATTGAGCGCAGCGTGTCTCTAATGTTGGGATGTAGAAACATTTGAAAGGAGGCTGATAATCTGAAGATAAAGCTGAAGTCAGAACTGTATCTGTGCCTCTGATGATGATGATGACTCAGCTTTTCAATAGAAAGTTATTTAGCACGGCGATATCTTCCGACAGAAGATATTTCTTTAAACTTTCGGCCACAGCCGCTGCTAAAGTTTGGTGATTGATCAATCAACTTTTTACCACAGTTCAGACAAAACATCCTTCTGCTTTCCCTCTTCTTCAAAACTCAAACATCATCATCATTATCCAATCAGTGATGTCCCATAGTGCCATACCTTTAACAGTTTGCTGCTTTTTTCAAAAGCTTTTTTTCCTCACATTTTGTTTTTTGGAATTTTGTTTTGATTTCTAAAATGTAATGTTTTTTTATTATTTGTTTTGCTTTTTTAATTGTTGTGTTTCTTATACTGAATGATTTGTTTATGTGATTTGCATCAGGGCCAAGATAGCATTTGCATACCAACGCTTAAAAAACAAACAAACAAACTATATTTTTTTTAAATACTTAGACCGAAGCTCTAATACATGTAAAGCTTTGTCAAATTTGTGCATAAAACAAACGGATAACCAGAAAATGAGCAAAAAGACAAAATTAAAAACGTGTTTTCTTAAGGGTTCATAACAGAAAATGATGTGTCTGAAGGTCAAGTGCTGAGGGTGTTAAGCTGAATGAACAAACATTGCAAAAGTTCTCAGATTCAATAAATCCAACAGAATTAAAACACTGAGTTTAGATCAGTGGGGACGAACATTTGGATCAAGAATTTGAGATTCAGCTGAAAAAGGCTAAAAACGGTGAACTTACAAAGTAGACGGCCCCAAAGCTGCCATGGCCGATCTCGTGCAGGTCGCAGAACACGTCCTCAGGGTCATCTTTGAAGAAGAGGTCGCCCAGGTCTGGGTCTTTCGGGACTGCCTTCCGTGTGGACGACGGCATTATTGGCTAGGCATCAGAGACCGCACTCACGTACACACTACCGCTGCTGCTGCCGCCGCCAGACGTCCACGACGGCCCCGGCATTGGCCAGCTCCACCTGGGAAGAAGGAGAAGGCCCAGATTTAAGAAGGTGACAACAAATGTTTGTTGAGTTACGAGTTCTGATAGGTACACATGAAGGCTTTGGTGGGTCGTTGCCATGGTGATACCAAGTGTGGAGTACGTCAGGACATGTGACTGATGGACCCCCCCGAGTTACTTTAGCACAAACACACGCCTGACAGCTGAGGCTGAGTCATGGATACATTCGCCCTGCGCAGAGCGACTGCGCAGACGCTTATGTGTCACAGGGCTGCAGCCAGGCGGCTGAGCGTGTGCACATCCTGGACACCCTGCTCCAGTTAGCTTCACTGCACAGGCAGTGCGATTGTATGCACACGCTTTCACACGCCACACTCCCTGCCTGGCTCTGTTTCCTGTTTACCATGAAATCTGGGTGAACATCAGCAAGATGCAGCGAGGCTGAAAAAGCTGGCAGAGAAGTCCAAGATGCCAAGCATCATTCCAATCCCATCTAATCCATGGCATCCCGACCAAAAAAATGGGATTCTGAGGGCAAAGTTCAGTGGAAACCAGGGTTTTAGAAAATGTTATCTTTTCATAAACAGTGTTTATGGTACCTGATGGTCCTTTTAATATAAAAACACAGATGATCCTCTTTAAACCTAGTTATTATTTTTTTGGTTTTTGATTTACTGGAACAGAGATGAGCTTTCGCTTTTCCTTAAAGTCTTTCTGAGCATTTCTGCTCTGTCTTGTCTTCATTCATATGAAAAGTTCTTTTAAATATTGCCTTTTTTTAACTGAATGACCATCACTTGGTTCTGGTGAAAGAGCAAAACAAATAAACCAGTAGTCAGAGTGGAAACTTTGAAAGGAAACGTGTAGGAGTTGATTGGACTGGATCGGCTCCTCCATTCAGAGTCTCTACATCTAGAATTTGAACTGAACCAAATTGTTAATAAGACTTTTTGCAAAATATCTTCAGATTGGTGTCATTAAGGCCCATTTTCAGTGTCATTCTATCTATACAAGTCTAAAAAGTATGTTTAAATGTAAAAAGGTACTGAGCTGAATCAAAATACCCTTAGATTTTTTTTTTCCAATTCCTCAAGATTTACAACAATCCTTGAATGGATAAAGCCTGGGAAAAAAATGACCTCTAATAAAAAAGTCTGGGTCTTCCTGTGCCGGTCCCGAGCCTGGATAAAATAGAGGGTTGTGCCAGAGAGGATTTCTGGCGTAGAACTCTCTGCCAAACCAACTGTGCAGATCAGTGAAAGCTGATTGGCAGTGGCGAAAGGTGAACAACAGCATTGATTTAAAAATGGAAAGATTTTTTTAGAAAATATTTGACAGTTGTATAAAAGCTCTTCATGGCTTTTAAAGCTGCAGTTTTGATGTTTTAGAAAAGTGTTTTTTAAATAAGTCTGTCAGTATTAGTTAATCATTGACTGTACAAGAGAACTGGACAGAGAGTGTGACCTCACGTCAACCATGGACGATGGTTTACTTTCGGCTCCAACTAAATTAAGTCAATTTAGTCGCCTTTTATTGCAATATGGAAACCACATGTCCACGTTGGAGCCAGAAGCATTCAGTAAGCAGTAATTAGTCACATCTGGTCTGAATCAGCGTTTGATCGTTTCTATGGCAACCACAGTGGCCAGTCAGGAGCGAGCTTGTTGGAAGTCCTCAATCCTACCAAAGCAGGCTACATAAAATCTGTCAAATGTTTAGAAAGTTGTACATGTTAGTTGGTGTTTACCTCTACTTTTACTGAGGCATCTGATTGGTCAGTTTACAATCTGAATGATTTTCGCTTCAGAAAAGAATATGAAAAAAATTAGGATTAGCAAAAACAGGTGATGAAAGGTATTAGACCAAAATTGGTTATTCTAACCAATAGAATGACTGAGTAACAGATGTTTATTTCTCTGTAGAAGTCTGTGGGATTTTGGCTTCTTGGGGCGGGCGGTTACTGTTTGGAACACCAGGGGAGAGGAGTCACTCAGTCCAGTTCTCATATACAGTCAGTGGCATCAACAAATAAATGAAAACATTTGATAATTATTCCAACAACAAAAATAAACTTTTATTACCATAAGTTTTACAGACTTATTTCTGCTTTGACTACACAACTAGGAAGACCATGAATGCATCACTGCAACAAATGTTAACATTTGGGCCATATTGGGGTGTTTTCAATGTCAGAAAAAAGGGGACAAACCTGAGGTATAACATTAGTGATGTTCAACTTTTTTTTATACTAAAAAAGCTGCTACTGGAAGTTGGTTTTTGCATTTTTTTGAAGTGTAAAGATTAGCCCTGATTTAAAAAGAAACAGAAAAAAGCAGATTTTCTTCAGCCATTATCAGTGTTTGACTGTGAGACAACAGACAAGCGTCTGTTGTTTAACGGTTGAAATACTCGGTTACTCTGCATGTCTCAAACTTACATCAGCCTGTCTTTCATCCTTCCTGCTTTAGCTGCTTACAAAGACAGCGACAACCATGACACACACACCCACCCACCCACCCACCCACCCACCCACCCACCCACCCACCCACACACCCACCCACCCACCCACCCACCCACACACCCACACCCACACCCACACACACACACACACACACACACACACACACACACACACACACACACACACACACACACACACACACACACACACACACACACACACACACACACACACACACACACACACGTCATCTCATATGTACAAGCATGAAACACACATTAGTCTAAAATAATTAAAAACCATTAAGTCGGTCTTTCTGTGGCTCTGAGCTTTGAAGTTCATCAATGAAACATGTTGACGAGCAGGTAAAAGGCCAAGACAAAGAAAGTCATGTGACCATTAGTGTGCACACCTCCTTTACACTTTTTTTTCCTCCCACGTGTGTGAAATGATGCAATTTGGCTGTAACATGGGGGGGCTGATGAAGCCATCACCACCATGGCAATCTGAAATGTGCGAGGGGACGGTTTTCTTCTAAGAGAGCTGATTAAGGGTGTGGATTATACAGATTAGAGGTTTGACGGGCGGGACAGCATCCCCCACAGAACTGCAGAGCGAACGTGCCGAAATACCCCGATACTTCAGCGGATTTACATCCCAGCATTTATGCTGCATAATGGGTTAAAAGAGAGTGGCATCAGAACTACAGCAGTCTAAAGAAACAACAAAAACATGCAAGACGATAAATATTTGACCTCGTTTAAATTCTACAAAAAAGTTGGGGTTTCAGTTGTCAAAAAAAAAAAAAAACATTAAACTTTTAGGGCTTGACAGTTTGTACTGTTTGAAAAACAGGTTGAAAAATTTACAGTTTTACCAGAACAACCACACAGAGTTCAGGTCAATGCAGATGGAAAAACCCTCAAAAAAGGAAGCTCCTTGTTTTCAACAACTAAAGGAACTTTGACTGGATTTAAAGTGTCAAACAAATATATACATATTCTTTATTTAAAAAGAATTCTACATTGATAGAAAAAAAATCTCTGGATACATTTTCTTCTAAAGAAATTTCTTGTACTTTTTTTAAGAAAAAAAAGCCTTTAAAAGCTTTTCTTGTAAGAATTTATCGGTTTATCAATAAAAGTTTTACTTCTTTGTTTAGTTTAAATGACTAGTCAAATAAAAACAGCTTTTTTAGATAAGATAAATAAAACAGATTCCTGAAATTGTGCATCAAAATGGATTTGATGTAGTACTCTGGTGGTGACATCCAGTTTATCATCGCTGACACAACCCTGAAGAGTCGCTGCATCTGCAGTTCTGTCATTATCTAAATCTACAAACTTAAATATGGCCATTTTGACTGGAGTTGGCTCCGCCTATCTTAGCAACAAAAAACACAAATCAGCAAATGGGCAGGAAAGATCAACCCAACACTTTTGTTGGCTCCACCCACTTGCCATTTAAAATGATACATCCCATCCATTTATCCATTTTCCAAACTTGCTTATTCCTGCTCAGGGTCACGGGATCGCTACACCTTCCATGGGCGAAGGCAGGGTCCATCCTGGACAGTTCACCAGTCCATTGCAGCCCCCCCCAATTATTCACAAACCATCAATAAAATTACAATTACAATTCCTTGAATCCTTCTTCTTACCCTACCCTTAGAAATTTAAAAAAAAAAAAAAAAACAATACACTTTGAAAAAGCTTTTGTTACCCGGTTGTACGTTTGGTGTAAAAACTGGACTTTTCATTTTGGAATCCAGAAAATAATCAAATCTGAACCAGTCTCTAGCAAGTCTTTGAGGAACATCAACCTTTGATATTCTAGGTTGGCAACTTGGGGCCTGGATGGCTAATTAAAAGCTTGTCTATGTCACTTTATTTTAAAAGCTTCCCTGTGGTGAACTCACAAAGACAAAGCCCCGTGGTCATAAGATACCCCCTCTTGCTGTGCATCCTATGAGCATGCTATGTTCACACCGGGTTCAAAACACGCAAATGAGCAACTGCTTTCAATTAAAAGTCTATATGCGTTTTGGGCAGCCACGTTCAAAAAATTTTTTAAGTTCGTCTTCTGGCTTGATGTACAAAGCGTGCAGCAACTGAACGCGCGCTGAAAGTTAAACCAGTTGACCAACATGGAGCATATCAGTGATGGGTAGTGTCCCTTTTAAAATACGGATGGTTGAAAATTGATCATGAAGTAGAATCTAATAATTGTGATTTGTGCCCAGCTGAAATTCTATGACACCAAGTCTTTCACATATCGGAACAGAGCTGTGAAAGAAAAAGCCTGGAGCAAGATTAGCAAGATTAGCACCGAACTTCCAACTGTGAGTCCATGCAGTAGTATCAGGTAGCAACAGTCCAGTGTGAACACCATATGCTAAAAGCACGTCCAAAAACCCAAGTTCAGTGCGTTCTTGATTCGATGCATTGAGATCAATCGACCTTCCCTCCTGCGGCCATGAGGGAAGGTACCATGAAAACGGAGGACACTGGAGCGGGACGGCATCCTGGGCGCCATATCGTCACAGCAAATATTAAACCTCACATCAAAAAAATGTAGATCAATTTTGTCGTGAAAGAATTCTTATGTCATTTAATGGGAGTTTGTTTGTGAGAAACATTTAATGCGCCTGATGTCTTCAGAGATGTTTGCTCTAATTACTACAAGAGAAAAGAAGAAATTAAGTTTTTTTTTTCCATGAGAGCCTCTCACCAACACAAATGGCCCCCAAACTTCTTCCATTCCAACACCACGCTCATTTCTCTTTCACACTTTAATTGTCCCTTGAAAGAAAGTCTTTAAAAAGGGAGAAAGAAGGTATTTTCTCTTGGTGTGATTTGTTCTTAATCTCTGAGAGCCTCTGATGTACTGCGCAGGCAGCGCTACTGGCACGAGTATTTTCTATACCAGTGAATTAGAGCACGGGTTCCTCCATGGAAGATGGAGGACACAAAGTGTCCATATGTGTGGGTCATTTTGTGTGTCAGATTATGTGTATGTGTGCGCTTGCACAGCCAGAGGGCTTTATCAGCTTACTGAAACCCCTCCCAGGCTGAGACGGCAACAGGAATTAGACAGACTGTGGGAATTCTTACTGGCATTCAGATCAGCTCTAATCAGAAAAAAGAAAAAAAAAAAAAGGTAAATCCACCAAAACGTGCGCTGCAGCGGAGTCTGTGTGTGGAGGAGTAAGAATTACGTAATAATCCAGTTCTTTACCTCCTATCACGGCTGGTGGAGAAGGCGTTTAAGCTGTGAGGTGTGTGAATGTGTGCGCCTGGATTTTACAGACTCATGAAAAAATGCACTTCATTAATCCAGTCTAATACATGCAAGTAAAAAAAAAAAAAAAAAAAAGCAGGGTGAGCATGAGAAGGCAAAGTCCCCGGAGAGCTGTGGAGCGCGTGCACGGCGTGTGTACCATGTGTGCTTACATTCCCGCATTTGACAGTAAATGGGTCAAACTTCATCCTGCATGAATATACAAGAGCTCATTCAGATGCGAGGTTGTGTGCTGATGAGTCGGCAGTTGGAAACCGACTCATATGATTTGTCGTTTTCTTTTTTTTTTTTTTTTTTTTTTTTACAACTGATGGTTTTGACCATTTTTTGGGAGTAGCGTCACTCTGTTCGAGAGGAAGTGCAGGGAATCGTGCATGCATGCAGACTTGCACAGACGTACAGCAGTTTCACTAAAATGTCAATTTTCCACATGGCTCAGTAGAAACTGCAGAAAAATCCAGAATCTGTGAAAAGATCTGGGATCATTTCTTTAATGGGAAGTGCAAAATATTAGAAAATCTGAGTTATAGAAAGTATAAACAACAAAATTATGAAGTTCCGTTTCATCCCATTCCATTAAATATGCAATTATTTACATTTGAAAACCATTTTTGTTTGCAGACTTGCTGAAAGTGGACAGTTACTATGACTCAGCGAATACAAATTTCACCTAATAATACAGACACCAGATCTCATATTAATCCTAATTACAGATGACTTTAGCTCCAATGCTTCCATTATTTCAACTACCCTAACTCTTTAAAAGTTTAGGCAATTATTTCATAAAATTATTTAGCAATTATTTCGCATTTATTTTATTGCAAAAAATGCCTTCCTGCATGACGTTCCCCAGCGGATGGGTCAAGTGTGGAAAACAAAGTTCACACACAAAGTTATGTGACAACCATTGACAGAATTCGAATACTGGACTGAGGACTGACTTCTAGAGAGAAAAGCAGCTATTAATCAGTCATATTTATCAGAATAGACATTCTTGCTCTGTTACCGGTTTTAAACATGTTCTTGTTAATCTAATTTTTATTCTGGTATTTTTTTTCTGTAGTGCAAGTTACTCAAGTTATAAACTGACCAATCAAAGGCCTCAATAAAAGTAGGTGGAGCCTGCTGGCCCCCATGCCCAATGTTCAAAACATTTGACAGATTCTCTGTAGCCTGTTTTCAAGTGGTAGGAGCGTGGCCTCCAAACAAGCTCATTCCCGGTTGGTGAAAGTGGTTGCCATCGAAAAGATGAGTAAGACCAACTTGGACCAATCACTGCTCACGATGTTTGGCTCCAACATGGGGACGTCCATGTTTGAAAAAAATGGCGACTGAATTAGCTTCATTTGGTTGGAGCCAGAAAAAAAATCATTTTCTGTGAGTGACGTCACACTCACTCTGTCCAGTTCTCAGATACAGTCAAACAGTGACGACTAACTTGACTATTACTAACATTTCAAAGGACAAATAGCAACAAAGTGTTTAAAAAAATATTATTTTTTAGATTTGAATTCAGATGATCCAAATATTACAAATGTTTTTCTATCAACAACATGTCTATGCTGTTAAAGTGAGAGCTGATTGGTCTGAACTTCAGATGTGAAAGTCAGAGAAAGGTTTCGTCTTCTAAAAATGGCTGAAAAGTTCAGGAATCCTGTCAGCTCTCGGCTCAGCTGATGCGCTTTTGGTAAAAGAGGTCCTCTGAAACCTCGATATGGTGCGAAGAAATGAGGATGATACCTGATTATGTACAGGAGGTCCTTGAAGTGTCTCTGTCTCCTTCTCCTTTTGTCTCTTCAGAGAAAGTCCAGATTTGCAGATTTATCAGGGTCCCTCATGACTCAAACACTGTTGTGCCTGAGAAAAAAAAAAAACAGGGTTTTAAGTTTTAAAGCAAATCGTTTGATCTTCTATAAAATATTCTTCATCATGACTGCATTTCTTAATTATACTGAGCATTCATTGAAGTTTGCAGCTGTTTGAAACCTATAAAAGTTACCTGCACCCCAAAAATGTTGGTTTTATAGAGAAACGAGAGAAAACATCTGGACTTTAGTTTATTTATTGTGTTCCTTTGCACCAAGTTGTTGTTTGGCTCATAAAATTAGGAAGGTGGTGTTCAATCTGAACAAACAGAGGGAAGGCTTTGATTTCTAAATAGCAGATGGTGGAATGACTCAACAGGCGCCGAAAATCTCCTGAATGGTAATCAGTAACTGTCAGATCTGCTCGACTCTTCAACTTCAGGAGAGAAACTCCGCAGCCTTCGGAGAAACCTCGCTTCATTCTGACGTCTCCACATCTCCGCCCGCTGCTCCCAAGTGTTCTGGTTTACAAGGGAAGTGACCTGCATCTGTAGTTGAATCTTTATTGTTTCTCAAATAAAAGCGGGAGTTCAAGGACACGATCATCTGATGGCCTTTCACGCGCCCCACAATCATGTTTTCTTCGCAAACACAAGAACATCAAAAGAGCTGGAGAACCCCAACAACATCCACACCAAAAACAGGAAATGTCTTCTACAAGCAAACGATCAAGACACCAACGTGGTTCCCGATTTAGCATCAGCGACCCTGTGACTTCTCCTCCAGTCATGAAGGGAGGAGCGCCTCTTCTCCTCCATGCTTAGCCTTTTCTCCCATCCCCTTCTCCAAGCCTTCAGCCTCGTCCTCCAGAGTTCTGACGGAGCAGATCGCTGCTCCGGGGGAAGCGTATTGAATAATAAAGGAGTGGAGGAGGACGAGGGGATGGGAGGACACAGATAAAAATGTATTGTGTTCCTCTGAGTGTCTCTGAATGATTTATAACACAAACTGACGCTTGCATGAGCCTCTGGGAAAGTTGCGGATGCCCCCCCCTCACCACCAACCTCACTCATTCCACCCTGCTTGGCATTTCTGTCCGGCAAAGGATGTAAAGAAGCAAACAATCTAAAGAGAGGCATACGGCACAGCGGGGAACATGGTTTACTCTACAAATAACTGACTTTTTAAAATTTCATTCATTTGTGTCTTTACTTACAGAGTTCCTACTTTATTTTTGTAGTTTTGTGAACAAAAACGTCTATAAAGACTATTCTCAAAGACCAGCTCTCGGTTCTTCTAGTTGGAAGTGAAACCTCCGCCCACATCTGGGCAGTGCAGAAAAATCGTGAGGAAGAGGAGACTGAATAAACCGTGGACACAACATCTCAGGTCGGTTCCTGCTGTTTTGCTCCATACACACTGCAGCATGAATCACAAACCCTGAGTCACGCGTTTGACAGTTTTCAGTTCGTGACAAAACAAACCCAACAGGGCAGCTTTCAGGCCCGGTTTTAGGAACAAGTCCGCATGGGAGACGCCGTCGACAACTTTTCATTTCAGTCAAAACCAAACTTTTAAAAACACAAGTATAATTTCTGGTGTAAATATAATTATTTTATTGTATTTTAATCTGCCTTTTAAATAATACTTTTTATGACTTTGTTTTTATTTTGTGTAATCCTGGCACACAAGTATCGTACCGCATTTGTGTGGATTTTAATGATTGATTGGACTACGAGTCTAGAATAAATTCTATCTAATTTATCTACTCTCTTATCTATTTATCTGAGTTAAGTAAAGTTATTTTACGTCGAACAACAGAAGCACAAGAAAGCAGAGAGCTGGGAAAATAAAATCTCGATTTCCCCAAATAGAAATCGCTTAAAACTACAAATTCGAATTATTCGTTTAAATCGATTAATCGCCCAGCCCTAATTTCTTGATAGAAGTCTCTGGGATTTTGGCTTTTTGGAGCCAGCAGGGACTTTCTGTTTGGAAGGCCAAGGAGGAGGGTTCTCACATACAATCAAGGGTTAGATACACCTATCATTTTCAGACTTTGACTTTGACTTAAACATCACAACAAACAAAAAAATCCACCTTAGCTTCTCCACCCTGAAAAGGGATGTGTTATTCTGCACACAACGCATGCAGGTCACTTGACCGCCTACGTGTGTCTGCACCACAATCAGATAGATACAAGTCACACTCAAAAGTGCAGGGAGAACGCGCATTTAGAAAAATCCAGATTGGAATCATGTGTAAAGAGATGCAGAGTGAGTACAGCCTAGTTTAAGAATGGCTCAGGAAGGTTTGAAAACTTGTGATTTATTGTTTAAAATGTTTTGAATGTTCAGCGACTTGACAGCAAATTCTGACTCCTGATAGGAGAAAAAGGAGAAGTTGACATTGATCAAACTCCCTTACAAACCTGCAGCTGGAACACTGACGAGAAAGAAATTCTGTCAAACAAAAATGAAACAGACGATTTTTTTAGGAAAGAAGAGAAGCTTTAAATATTGATGTTAACCTTTAAATTATCCAGATTTTTATTTTAACCCATAAGAATCCAGGCTAATTATTCCTTAGAAATAAATATTATGTGAAATCTACCACAGAATAAGTGGACCACAGAACACATTTCTGATATTTTTCTGTTACACTGGTGTCAACATTGGTTCTTCTGGGTTAAAGCAGAACAGGAAGATGCTGGTGAAATCAGACGTTAAAAGATTTTTAAAAAACAAGTCTTAGAAAGCAGAGGAAAGGCAGAAAAAGTAGGTTATCTATGATGGAGCGACGAAACATTCCAGTTACTATGGGTTGCCTCACTCCCTGTACATCAAGGTGAGGAAGCTGTCACGAGACTTTTGTGGTACCTACACTCTCGGCTGTTTTTATTAAATGGCAGCAGTAGATCAGGTGACTGAACAGGTTGGCCAATCATTGTAGGATTGGTGGTTCGATCCCCGCTACCTCCAGCCAACCATTGTTGAGTCCTTGGGCAAGGCACTTCACCCTCCTTGCGTCCAGGTGATCCTTGCATAAGAGATTCATAACTCAACAGGTTCCACCTGGTTCAATAAAGATTTTTTTTTTAGATCAATGCAAACCCACAGAGAAACCACTACCTAGACTTTTTAAAAGGAACTTCCCATAAATCCATGTTGTTTTCCAAAAACAGTTTCATAATACTTCACAACATCCAGTTGATGGCACCTTCAGCTAAGCTCCTCCCCACCGCCACCACCAGAAAAAGCAGTTTCTCTGCGACACAAACGTCCAGACTGGCACTCAAAAAAGCCCCGGCTGAGTGACACGAGCAAAGCGGCTGATTGCAGCGTCACGCCGCGCTATCACCTCACAGCTGCATTATTCAACACCCCTCACAGACAACGCTGAACAGCAGAAGAATGGGGGGGGTACAAGTGACAGGCTGAACGAAACGAGGCCTAAGGAGACACAGATGAGACCGTCAAGCGTGACACAACCACATTTAAGGATCAAAATATAAAGATCTGCAGGTAAACAGTCAAAAAAATTTCTAAATGTAATTGTTTTTTTTTATCATAAAATAAAACTACAAAAAGAAATGCGTTAAAAACAGAGCGTTTGTGACTCACAAGGACTTCTTCTCATTTCTGTTGGACATTGAGGGTCATGTCTTATATTTTTAAATATTGATTATTATTATATTTAAACAACAGTTGGTATTTTTATGCTCTGTGTTCTTTTCAATATATTTATTTTCAGAAATATTATTAATTGCACCCCCCCCCCCACACACACACAAAAGTTGTCACATATTAAAATTTAAATGATTTTTGAAGCATTAAAAAACCAAATGAGAACAAAGTTTTTTTTGAGTATTCAGGCATCTGTTTTTGTTTGTGCATTTGTCCTTCAAAGAAAAAAGAGAATTATCAAAATCTTTGTGAGATCTTTGCATCAAACCCACTAAAATGTTTAAAGTTGCAGCTTTTCTTGCATATTTTAGATGAACTTTATTTCTGAAAAGCTTGTACAGTAACTCATTACATTAAAAGCAGCAGAGCCACCTCTTCCTCCCCTAAGCTGACTCACCGAACAAACACCAACGTGTTCGTGTTGCTTTTTAGGCAAATTATGCCCCAAAAAAACCATTCAATTAATCTGCACCCCGGCAACGTGGCCTCAGTCACTGTCCTCCAGAGATTTAAGCACCAAACACCCAGAGGACCGACGCTAACCTAGATCTTCTGTTTGTGATGTGGAACCACTGTGGCTTCTGGATGTGCCACGGTGTATTTGCAGGTCAGGAGGAAACGGTTTCATCAAGCAATGATGCCTTTTTTTTTTTACTTCAACTGAGTCATTTATGAAAAATTCAAAGCAGTAACATTCATCTAAAGCAGCGTATATCCACTCTACTCTGCATTTTCAAATGCAACATTTCTATTCAAGACCCACTTTGATGAAAATTGTGTTTTTTGCATTTTTTTTTTATTGTGGCATTTTTCTTATGATAAAGTACACATAAAGAAACTTAAGTTTAAAATCCCATTTTTGAGTGTTTCTTCAATAATTTCTTCAAATAATTGTGAATCTGGAGCAGATGAAAAAAGTTTAGCTTGAAAAAGACCTGATTTATTGTGTTGAAAACATGCTGTGTGAGCCACTACCTTCCTAATCAGAGCTCTCAGCAACGGAGAGGGGAAGGGGGGGCGGGGTTGCTCCGCCGACAACTCAGAGGCAAATTTCTATTGAACTCCTGTTGCTCTGTAGAAACTATGTCCTTGTTTTTTTTTTATTTATTTAGGCTTAAAACAGCATAATCTTTGATAAAAGACCACTGGGAATGCTTTTAAAATAGCTAAAAAAAAAAAAGAATCAATGAAGTGGGACATTAATGAGTTGGATCAGAAGAGGTTCGTGCTTTCCAGCAATTATATTGACCTTAGAATGCCTGCATCCCATACTTCCAGCTTTAGTTTCCTCGTTGATGTTTTGTGAAATTTGGGTCTGAAAATTTCAAGAAATGATTCATAGCCCACAAAGTTACACTACCTTAAATGCTCAACTACCAACATGAGATCATGGACATGTTGAGGAGAATTGTTTGTGCTCTGGATGATATGATAGATTTGAGAACATTTGTGAGTGATTAACATGTTGATTAAAGGGGCAGAATGAGGTCAAATCTGTATTTGAGTAGTTACTAAAAAAATATCAACAGTTGCACTGCTTTCTGATGTAGATTGGATCTTTTTAGTCGAACACTGCAGACATAGTTCTCTTCAACTATCGTTATTCTTAAAAAATTAGCTTTTGTGGGGAAGAAATATGACGTCAATGGAACTGCAGGAACAGATGAAAGGTTAGATATTTTCTTCAATATTACTATACATCTCAGTATCTCTTATTCCTTTGATACCAATAGTTGTTGATATCACCTGCTCCTGTCAGTGACATTAACTTAGCCCACTGTGGTTAACAAAACGAGCATCGCTCGCCGTTCATTACAGGTGAATTGGGATACGATGCATGAAAAAAGCAGATTGTTCCTGTAAAAAGCAGGTCATGGGAGGACAAAGTAGTGGTCCAAAACTACTTTGCTTCTCTGAAGACAGATAACCGAGCCAGACGTTTAGTCTGCAAAATAATTAAGTGCATCAGAGCGTGCATTCAGCTGACTTTACCCCCTCTGACAGCACAGGCGACTTGGGGAAGGAGTGTGAAGAGTCTACAGCTGAAGGCAGTCATGTGAGCAAACCTAAAACAGCAGCCGAGCTATCAGATTTTTGAAGAGAAACACCTAGACTTTTTTTTGTGAAGATTTTTGTTTCAGTTTTATGTAAAAAGAAAAAAAATAAATAAATACCAGCAGGAGGTTGGAAACCGTTGCTTCATTTGAGCCTTAGAGACGTTTTGGTTGTTTTGGAAGTGGCAGCTTCTTTGATTCTTCAACTGCTTCACAAAAACTTCAAGTCATTCAGGAAGTCTAATGCCATAATAATGAGAAAACTTCTCAAATCATTGCTCTGGATAAACGTTGGGTAAGTAACGATTCATTTTCCCCACAAAATGGTTCAAATCTCAATTTTTGGGACTCACTTTTGTTTCGGTTCGAATGTAGCCACGATGGGGCCCAAGCCAAGTTCTCATCGTCCTGGTCTCAGGCCCGGATAAACACAGAGCGTAGTGTCAGGAGGGGCATTGATATCAAATTTTTGCAAAAGCAAATATGCAATTAAGACCTATGACAACCATACTGGATCGATTAAGGCCCGGGTTAGCAACAACCGCCATTGATTCTGTTCACAGACAGGCTGCCGGTGGGCTACTGTGGGTCAAAGAGGAGAGTTTGCAGAAAACGGGGTAAGATGAGGGAAACGGATTTGCTGTGGCGACCCCGAAGTGAAAAGCCAAAATGAATAGAAACAGTTTCGTTTCAGTTCGATTAATTTACTACAAAACAACAAAAATAAAAACAAAAGAAATCTGAAAAATCTTTTTTTTTTATTTGCTAAAAGCGAACAACAAAAAACAAAACCCTTTCATTTGGATTTTACTAAGTCTGATGTAATGCAATAAAACAACAATGATTTTGTAACGTTAGAAGCAACAAAACAATCACTAAAAACTGTTTCTCTTCTTTTGGGTGAAAATTTCAACTATAGCTAAAGATAATGATTTAAACACTTAAAATTATTAGCTTGGTTTTCTTTTTTTTTTAACATTCTCTAACCTAAAAATAAAAACTAAACAGTTGCCATTTTCTTTGATCTAATCTTTATTTAATAATTATTACATTGTTATGAACTTCCATGAGTCTTTACATCTTAAATGTGTCCTCTCCTCATCACAAACTCTGCTGATTTTTCATTTCCGTCAACGGTTTATTCACCAAAAAACAACTTCTGCACTATTCAATCTTCCCAAATGGTTCTCAAAGCCAAAGTTTTTCTCTAGCAAGCGCTGCTGCATCCATTACGGATGCAGAGAATCGACTCTACATATTATATGCAGTTCTGTCATGTTTCCTCCTTAGTTCAGAAATCCTCTGGAAACCTTCAGTTGGCTCAAAGAAACACTTTAAGGAAAACATGGATTCTTCTGGTATATTTGTTCCCGGTTGTCTCAATTAAATCCAAAATCTTGAACCTCAAATATAAAGAAGTCCCTCATTGCTCATATCTGTCTTAAAGATGAACACAGACCTTTAGGTTTCATGTTTTCTTTATGAGCCACTTTAAATTTCCTGAAGTTTGCATCATTTTCTCCAAGTTTCAATCTTTGATGTAAGCTTAAAGTGAGGAATTAAACCGTCCCTCAGTGACGATAGGGTGAAAGCAGGTTCATTCTGGAGTATGAAAGGCAGGGAAGATGATTTTAATCCTTTCAAATATGACAAAATGTGATTAGAAATATAAGTCTGTAAGAGAAAGTCATAATAGATGCAACAAGTCTAAAAAAAGATGCACGGTGGCTTATAAGTACCAGAAGAAACAAAGCAGACCTGAAAGCTGAGCGTCAACATCATGACACTACAGTTTTAGTGGCGGCACAGTGATCTCCACACTCTGTCATGTGCTGTTACCTTTCCCACAAACAATTACTGACCATATTTCTCATTTATTTTTTCCATCAAAGCCTAAAGAAAACCAGCAGCTCGACATTCCTCTGAGACCAATGACAGATAACTAATGACCGATCAATGAGGATGTTCGGTTTTACGCTTTCACCTACTTCATTTCTGTGTTCCTTTGAGTGAAGGAAAACTACAGACCATTCACTGTATATGAGAAATTGGACCGAGCGAGTGTGGCGTCACTCAGATAATGGTTTACTTCTGGAAATGAAGCTGAATTTGAACCATCCTTTCAAAATACATATAAGTCAACACAATTTATATTAATCATATGGCAAAAAAATGTATTTATTTACACACAGACATCGCACAAAGACTGTGACCAAGAGACAAGGACACTTGACTCTCAAACATTTGAAGAATTCCCGACATAAGTTTAAGTGTGACACTATTATCATATAGTATCCTTATGCCTGCAATGTTCATGTCATCAACCTGCCTCAGAATGAAATCATCTCATTCTGGAAATAATGCCAATTCCAGATTACAAAGGTGTAAAATCATAGCAGCACTGACTTTTATTATGGAATCCATGCAGAGAGAATCACAAAGACACAATCCATGACTCAAAGAAAGTATACACAAACTTTGAGGAGCAATCATGGTGTGCACGACACCAAACCACATCCATAAATATTTACAGTTGTCCTGCAAAGGTTTGTCCCACCTACAAAGGCAGAGCAAACTCACAGGACGCAGTCACGATGATTAAAAAAAAAAAAAAAAAAATAACCACGTTAATGGATGTCAAACTCTACCTCCTGTATCAACAGGAGCAGTGAAGGAGCTCCATCATTACTCTGAAACTGTTGTTTAGTCACTCTGTAGCTACAAAATGTGCAGTCGATTGCTTCTGTGTGCTCCCTTAAACACAGCTGTGGCAGCGCACGCCAACCTGTAGCCAAGAATCATCTGGACTTTTAATGAACTGATGGAGACCAAGACTGCCACACTACCACCCTCATGATAGTGTGACCAGTTGGAATCCAGTTTATACATGGGGCTTATATAAATTTGGGACAGGTCTTTGTTGGAAACATGAGCGCAGGGCTTTGATTCGTCCAGTGCTGGTGGCTTTGCAGCATGGTTTCAGGCTCCAGTGGCTGGAGCTGCTGGGGCGCCCTGTTAATGTGAGCTACCACCTTGGTAAGGTGCATTTTGTTTTGTGCAGAACAAACAATCAAAAAAAAAAAAAAAAAAAACTTTGTCTCTGCTTCCTCACTCTTGCCATCACGGTGCACACACCTGTGAACAAGTAGCTGACCGCTACATTAGACTGTTACTATATTGTTCTTTTCAGAAGGTTTGGGAGAGTTCCACCCCAAATTGAACACTTTCCAGAAAGTTCCTCGTGTCTCATCAGCACAATAGTTCAAAAGTTTTAAAGATAACTCTCTCATAGATCCACATATGTCCAAAAATCTCTTCCTGACTGTTGGATCATGAACTCTGACGTCAACCGAGTCTAGTGAAGCCTGCACCTCTGTCCATCTCTTTTGACGTCCTCCAGTTCTCTCCGTGTGTGCTTGATGGATCTCTGGAGTCCAAAGGCTGTAGAGATGTTTGCGCTACCCTTTCATGCTCAAACATGTCAGACTTCGTCTCTAAGACTTTCGTGAACTTCTGGAAGCATGATGTGTTCGTTTGTGAGATCTTAAGCATGGTTCTCTTTGTCAGCTTTTGTTACAGCTTCTGTCAGTGATCAGTGCGGGTTGTGAGACTGGAAATCAAGCTCTGATTTCTAAAAAAAAAAACAAGTTTATGATTTTTTAGAGCAGTTTAATTCTTTTTTCACGTAGCAGCAGGCAGGATTGGATCTTAAATAGTGTAAGAGTTAAAAAACAGCACGTATAGTAGCTAGCACTGGCCTTTAAAGACCCACTTTGAAGAAAGTTGTGTTCTTGTTTGTTTTTTTTTTGTTCTTAAGTTAAGTTATAAAGAAAATTTACCTCCAAATTGCATGTCTGAGCAGTACTTTATTGAAATAATTGGGAATCAGGAGCAGATGAAAAAATGCTGTTTGAGAAGGATTGTACTTGTTCTGTAGAAAATGTGCTGGGTGAGCCACAAGCTCCCTCCTCTAAGCTCTCAGCAACAGGGATGGTAAGGGGGCGGGGTTGCTCCACACCAACCATCCCTGAAACTCAGAAGTGAATTTCTAATGAACTCCTGCTGCTCTGCAGAAACCATATTCAAGAAAACGGCACAGGTTTTTTTCATTTGGGCTAAGAACGGCAATATTACAATTAAAAGAACATTTTGAAAATGGATCAAAAGATGATCGAAGTGAGTCTTTAAATCATTTATAACAAGACTTTTATGCATCCTGACCTGAAAATGCGTCACTAAGGCAATAAAAAAAAGGGAAGGTCATCAAAACTTGGAGATTTCTACAAAACTTGACAAAAACCGTTCTGATGTTCCCAGAGTAATGAATAGTTTCCAAGAAAGACATCTATACTGCGTGGAGGAGAAGCTCCTCAAGGGAAAACAATGACGTCATGTCGCCTTTCGCCAAATCATCACGAGTCGAGTAAAACAAGGACAACTCCTGAAGTTCAAAGGAGCCTTCAGCTTTCTGTTTGCCATCGAGAGGCAGCAGAAGTGTATAGAAAGCTTTTGGTCATGCATCGTCAAGATCAAATATCGTTCTTTGTGTGGTATGTGCTCAGAGCTTCCTACACATGAGTGCAGCAGCTGATAATGACTCAGCTTCATGAATTTAATAAAAACACCCAAAAACTTGAAGCTTTCCTACTTTCGAGAAAGACGATGGGAGGAAACCCCCAAAAAAGGAAACATGCATCTGGGCCGCAGAGTCATTTCCTTTTCCTCTTTTTTTCAGAAACACACTGACACTATAAATTATGGACATCATCAGTAGGGTTTACAGAGCGAGTGGGGGCCCTTGTGTTTTAAAATTTCAGCTTTTATCCCACACAAACTCAGCCCGCAATTAGTTTGAAAAACAATTCATGTTCAGAACTTAGCCTTCCTCTTCCTCTTGAAGATCGTTGATTCGTCTGAGCTGTAGGGCGCTAAAGACAAAGATGGAGGTTTTGGTTTTTTTAAAATTGAAAATGGCACTGTGGACAGGAAAAAAAGGAAAAATCTTCTGCAGGTGACTCAAGTTTGACAACAAAGTGAAAGCCAATGAATGATTATGAGCCTGAAAGGTCAACTGCATAATGAGAATCAATACACATCAGTGTATGAACTGTGACAGGTCTTTGTATCCTCGGGCGCTTGAATATTGACCACAAAAGCTGGACAGAAAATGCATTCCCTCGTCTGTGCAGGTTTCTTCAATGAGCAGCATTGAGTGTAACCTGTTCATGCTGCACCAACTGAACCCATCTGCATTTTATGGCTATCATTTACAGTGAACACACATTCCAGAGAGAAACAGTTTCGTTTTGTAATCATAAAGTAAAACACTGTCGTCCTTTGTCTCTTTCCCAATCAATAATTTAGGAAGAAATTCTTCTCACTGCAAATATTTGTTAGAAACATGAATAAATAATTGAAATGCTTTTTATAAACCACTGAGCATGTTCAGGTAACCTCTGGATGTGCCTGAACAAAATCTGGTTTGTTTCGTTTTTTTTTTTTTTTTTTTTTTACTTGAACAATCCTCAAAAGAAACCAAGATTGAGGGAAAAAAATCCTTTCACATTTCAAAGCAAAGAATCATCAGTTCATTAGGATTTTTGCAGAACTGTATAGAGAATAGAAAAAATGAAATAATCAGAGAAAATCTCTGGGCAAAAAAAAAGGAATTTTAAAAAGTGAGTCTTTAGCCGTTCCACGTGTTAATGAGCCCATCTGAGTTTAGATTTGTTCTTAATCAATGTTAGCAACATTCGGGAGCCTAGACTTTTAAAATTTTCAAAGTTTGTTACATAAAACCAGAAAGTTTATTGTCCTCCGGATGTCTCCAGATCTTTATCTTCAAAGTAGAAAGCATTACATGTGAAACGTGAAAAATCTAAAGATGCCCAAATATCAGGAACCAACTAAAGCTCTAAAAGAGGAAAATAATCAACATGAAGACGCAGGAAATATCCATAAAATATATATCTGCGCTCCTGTTCTTGGCCTTGACTTCGCCTCTAGCTCGTCTCGCACCCCAGCTGTCCCTCAGTTCCATCTGGATGAAGCTTATCTGCTTCACTATTCATACATGTAGTTGTTATTTAAACATGTAGTTGTTATTCAAATATGTCGTTGTAGAGTTAGATAAGCTAATTCTTCTTTAACAGTTCTAGTACATAGCCTGTCCGTCCTGGGAGAGGATCCTTTCTTCAAGTGGGCATCTCTGAAGTTTCTTATTTTTCTTCCGCAAGATAAGGTGTTTTTAGGGAGTTTTTCCTCACCCAGCAGGAGGGTCTAAGAGCAGGGATGTCAGTTTAGCATAATTTGTTTAGTTTGTCTAGCAACCAGCTATTGTTTATATTGACTGTCTTTATGTCCTTTTGCCTTCGGTTTCTTAAATACCGGTGTGAAGCCCACTGATTGTGACATTGGGCTACATAAATAAAATTGAGCTGAACTGGTCTGATTCGTGTTTCCTCTTTCCTTGTACATGGATTTCTTCTGGTTGTGATTACTGATGTTGCAATTTTGAGTGGTAACATGGCGTTCTGTCAAAATGTCAGTTGTTTTTACGAGTTGCAAACAAGGTTTGAGGCTACCGTAAATATGCTAACACGGCTGACGTGTAGTGGTGTTGAATTGTGGGGGTTTTTTGCGTTACTTATGGTTGGGAGTTACCGTAATCACAGCATCATTTACTTTAGATGTATCGATCAGTTTTTTTATGCTTTGAACAAGGTTGAGAGTTACAGGTATTGTTCATCTTCCAACATCACACGTTCTAAAGTTACTGTGAATATAGCTAATAAAGTCAAACTGATTGATAGACTTATCTCTGACTGGTCTAGCATAATGCCCCTCATATGCATTCACACTGGGCACGTGAGGCTAATTCAAGAACGTGCATTCTTTGAGCGAGCATTTAGCCCATGATATTAGGACCTGATACTAGTGCATGTCTGCCACCTAAAGTTGGAAGAGACTTAGTGTAAAAGGTCAAAGTTGTGCAAATCTCACAAATCAGGATCCAGGCTTTTTCTTTCACAGCTCTACTCCGATATATGAAAGAAGTTGTTTAACACGCGTTGCCGAGGGTGCTGTAAACGTAGCATCATATTTCGGTGCATAGTTATATATGACACAAGTTCAACAAAAGGCCTTTCATTGACTGTGTATAATCCAGTCCGCCTTACAGTGCAAAAAATATGATACTCAGAAATGCAAATTTTTCTTATACATGTCCTCCATCAGAAAAATGCCACAGAAACATGATAAAAACACCAAAACACTATTTTCATTTGAGTGGGCCTCTGAGTCATCAAAGGTGAAATTACAAAAAACACCTTTTGCCCGGAAAACTCAGAGTTAAATTGTTTTTAATTAAAAGTCAGCTTTATCCTGATACACCGCTGGCTGGTGACAGCATAACACAATCTCCCCCAGATTCAGAGGCAAATCTCCACTTGACCCAATGGAGGCTGTCCAGTCACAGCATTAGGACTGAACAGAGCTTGGGCAGAAGCCTAGATTCACGTGGGACTGGGGGGGATGGGGGTGGCTCTGGCACAGGCCGTGGTAGTTTTTGCATAAATGATCGGGAAGCATCCCCTCAGAGTCATAGATCAGGGGCGGTCATCACCGCTGCATCAGCGCCAAACGTTGCAAAGAAACAACATTTTTGCTCAACTGTGAGATACAAAAGCTGCTCCTAAAATAGACCAGCATGATGCAGTGCATTACCCCCCCCCCCCCCCCCCACCCCCCCCCCCCCCCCACATCAGCATCAGCAAACGTGTCCGTCACATTCATGTGGCCTAAACCCAGCTGATGTGCCAACTCTGGTAAGCTGTGGCGCACGACGGAGTCCTCCTCCAACGCTTTCACAGGGAACCTCTGAACATTCACAAAATATCAGGAACTTTGAGAGGAAACGTGTCATGAAGTGGATCTTCTGACCAAGCCAAGTTAAGCCGTTAGACTCAGAAGGGTGGCTGAGAGCAGATTTAACGCGGTCAGCAGTCAGCGATGTCACGGAGGAGCTCGCAGAAATGATCACAGAGCTGCAGACAGATGTAGCCAAACAGAATGGGGTTGAAAAGAGGCTGGCGGGAGGGGGGTGTCGAGGTTTCAGCTGCAACTCCAACAGAAGTTTGGAGAAACACTGCAGTCGCTGATGCTAACCTCCTGAGCCCACCCAAAATCCATGTTTACCCAAGTAAAGAGCGCTATACTCTTTTCTATTGTAAGATCATTCCAGTGATCTCTTATTTAAGATTATGCCGTTTTTAACCTAAAGTCAAAAAGCCTGTGTCATTTTTACGACATATTTTCTGCAGAGCAGAAAACATGATTTTTATTGGAGTGGGTCTTCAAAGAATTAAAAAACCACGAAAAGGAAGAGGAATGTGCCACCTGTCCTAGACTAGAACATGGTCTCGAACTGTGTGTCTCTATAATCAACTCGGGCCAGATGTCACGCTGGAGGGAAGCTTGGGAAAAACGAGATAAGGGCAAGCTGAAGAAAGGTTATCATGTTCCAACACAAGTGTGGACTGAAAACCAACAAAAATGTCACACTACAAGCACAATCTGACTCGACCCCGCTACTACACAGAGACAACTGAAAAGTTTGTTACGAGACAGCGAGCTTCCTCCCCTGTGAGGCAGACCTGCACAGACCAAGGCCATGACTCAGGTCTGCGCCAGCTGCTGGGCCATGACTGGATCCTTTACACACTTATGTCTCCCATCATTCTGAGGAATGGAAATAAACTATTTTCACCAAATACAGGAAGGTTGGAGAAGGAAAACGCTTCTACATGCGCCCTGGTCTTTTGAGCCCTCACAGACATGAGTAAAAAAGGATTTATAGGCAAAAAAACAAACAAACAAAAAAAAAAAAACTATTTTAACATTTAAAACAAAGGAAGTAGTTTTTGTTTTACAAAAAAAACTGCTTAAAGACAACATAAACCCCATGGATGACCCCTCTATTAAATGTATTTGACCAGAAGACAATTCATTTGAGATTTTAGTTCCTAAAATGGACCAACAAAGTAAAGTCTGACTGTTAAAAGTATTAAAAGTTAGGTCAACATGCAGACAGGATGTTTACAAAAGGTAATAATGAGGAGGTTTCTTAAATCATAAGTCACAGGGTCTCGACAAAGTTCTTTAAATATTTTTAAAAATCAGCAAACTTTTTACCATAGAATATTCAGATTCTTAGTAATCCATCTTGAATTACTCTTTATTTAGTTTCTATATAAGACAACTTTGTGGCTTCAATCCCTGAAACTGAATGATGACGATTATGCAACAAAGAACGTTCTTTACTCATTTATGTCTCCAAATATCACACTTTGGTCTCTAGTGCCAGCAGCACCTATAGAGCAGCAGATAAATGTCTTCTTCAGCAAAGAGCACAAAACCAAACAAAAGCCAAGCCCTGATGAAGCTCAAAATCTGCTGAAAAACTCAATCGGGAAGGAATTACAATCAGATTATTTTCTAGGTGACTGACCCAGAAAACCATCTAAACTTTTTTCAAAATTTAAGTATTTCCCCAATTTACGTATATTTGCTGTGTGTTTAGCGCTTTGTACATTTTATGAGGGCAATTTAAGTTAATGTTTAGATTTTTGCTTGCGTGTAAGGTCAGTTATAGTTCTTAGAACATGGGAAGTAGCAGAAACTGGCAAATGACATGTTGTCAAAGAAACATTGACTCAGAGAGACTTGGACCGATCACTGCTTGCCAATGTCCTACATGACCGAGTCAAAATTATGAAAAATGGTGACTAAATTGACCTGATTTAGTTCGAGGTGGAAGTAAGCCATTTTCAATAAGTGACATCACACTCACTCGCTCCAGATCTCATTTACAGTCAATAGATGAAACAGAAGATTTGCATTACGGGATATGTGTCAAAGATACTATCATGTCAACTTGGACCAAAAAGTCACGAGTGCTTCCAACAGTTTGATTACGTTTCAATCGTTTGTGTATTTTTGTATCTATTTATCTGTATAAATAAAATTGGAATTTCTTTTAGTTCGAAAAGAAAAGTGTATTTGGCAGCACACGCCGTCACCTGCACACATCCCTATAGACTGGCAACATGGTTTCAGGCTAAATGAAAATGATGATTTTTAGGTCAGTCTCTTCTGTGAGGGTTCACTCTCTCTGGCTGGTTGGAGAGAAATCTCGCAGCGGTGCAGGCTTCTGCTGTCCTTTGAAATCATCATTAAAAGCAGTATGCATGAACACATCTGCAAGTTGAGGAAAAGGGTGGGGGTGGGGGGGTATAATTCTCCTTGGCATGTGAGACAGCATTCCTGTATTAGACATGCTAAACCAGGATCACTGCAGAACATTAAGCCTGACAGCTCCATGTTAATATTAATGCTCTGAGCCACAAACCAACCAAACCGGCCTGGCAATCTGAGTGATTTTTTATGATGGAAATAATCAAAAGGGCAGCTTTCCACGGCTGAGGAGAGGAGAGGAGGAATCGATCAGTTCAACAGGTTGGAAGCAAGGCATCATGGTAAGATGAGCTGATAGACAGCAGCTTAGAGCATTGCAGATGTTTCAGGAACAGAGTGAGAAGAGTGCAGGTCTGTCTGAAGATTCACATCAGTAATGTTTATGTGGATTTATTCCAACAGCATGAAGGTATAAGTGAAAACAGCTGAAATTTGACTAAAGATCCAATGAAAATTGTGTTTTTAATATGTTCTTGTACGTCACTCCATTCTGATGCATCCATTTGAAAATGACTAGATTCGTCTACGCCTTGGTTTTCATCGTTGCATGTTAGGTTGGGGATGTGAGAGGCTGTAAGCTAGCAGGAGAGTGTGTAAACTGAGAGCTCTCAGGAACGGGGATTGCTCCAAGCCAATGGTTCTGCTTACAATTCAGAGATTAATTTCTCAAACTAGAGTGGGTCTTTTAAGAGTGTTATGGTTTTTGTTGAAGTTTGTCTTGTATTTAAACGTTAAATGTTAAGATTGTTCACTAGACTAAAAAAGCAAATTTTCCATCAAATGTTCCACCTTAAAACACGGAGTTGTCTGGAAAAAACACACATTCTGGCCACAAATAAAAATGGAAATAATTTAAAGAAGATGAAGAAACTAATTGCAGGAAAAGAAAAAAATCAAGGCATCAAAAGCACCATACATCTTCAGAATCCGCTGTATCCCTTTTAGGGTCACAGGGTTGCTGTAGCCAAATCCAGTGTCTCAAGTTGGGCAAAGGCGGGATCCACCCTGAACAGGTCGCCAGTCTGTTACAGAGCTCCACTCTCACACTGGCGTTCAATTTCAATTTACGGTGTATTCAGACTGGACACAATTGGTCCGCTTAGTGAATTTGTTTCCCCCGATAATCTGGAACAAATTTTAAATTCTGAATACACTCATGTTTTTAGGCAGTGAGAGGAAAAAAAAACACATTCAAACTCTCAGAAAGGTGACCTGGGTTTTGAATCAGGACCTTCTGGCTGTGAGGCGAGAGCGCTAACCACTGCACCACCGACAGCCCATCAAAAGCACCAAATAAGAAAAAAAAAAGATTTTAAAGATCTTTGCAATTGTGACTTTCAGCTACTCTGACAGCATTTCTTCACTGCAAGAGTCAATTTCTGAAAAAAAGAGAAAACTTCACGCAGTGCCTCATGAATGAAACCAACAGCTCTCCAGCTTTTGAGAAGAAAGCATCTCAACAATTTTCCTGCTATGAAGGAAAGCCAGTCATCCTGCAAAAAAGGTTAAAGAAGATCATCTTGTCCGTGAAAAGTCACATAACAGGTACTTTCCTCTGATAAACCCAACTGTCACAGCGGTCAAACTGCACCAATAATCTACATTTTACTGCGTTATACTGTGTGATCTTTATGGCATCAGTCAAACATTTACAAGGAAAACTAATGCTATAGATCTGGGTGACATCACCAACACCAAAAGCATTGCTGCCCTAGTTTATACTGTCAAATCAGGAAGTGTGTTGCTCTCTGTTCCTTCTACATGGTGGAGTTCAAAGACTCCAGAAACTGAGACGAAGAGTTGGTGGCGCGCGTGAGTCCTGTGAGAGGAAACGTCAGAATGTCAGGCAGGAAGCTGCGCTTCTTTCTACAAATCCTTCCAAACGACTCCGTTCGGCGGAGCAGGTTCGCTTCCTCTCACTCATGCGCTCTGCGCACCGCGGATGACATCATGTTGGGTCAGCTTGGGTTTTTACAGCTCAGCATCTGCCATTTCCACGGCGTCTCTGCAGCCTGCGCGCACGCTCAACCAAACCGGGGGGGTTTACAAAAACAAACGGGGCAATTAATAAACGAAAGAGTAATGAGGTACCTGGTTGCAGTGCAGAAATCAGCCCCCTCGGTGCAATTAGACACATTGCACACAGTCTCCCTGCGGAGGAAACGCGACTCCGCGTTCGTGTAGTAAAACCTCCGAAACAATGGAAGGTACCGCGGTCCGGTCAGGAGGAGTGGACCGGTCCACGGCACGCGACAGAGCTCCACTGACGCGCAGGACAAGTTCACGCGGCAGCATCCACGCGCCTCGTCTTCACAAACCCCCTAACTGTCCACTTCTCTACAACCTGTCATCCGTTGGCTCCCCCCCGCCTCTACCCGTCACTCGAACCAAGCGGCGCGTGCGCTCCCCGCGCGAGAAGCACCTCGTAAACATCCCCAAATTGTGCGCAGCTTCGGGCAGGTGCCGCGTGGGGGGAAAAAAAAAACCAAAAACCAACCCTATGCACTTCACCTCCCGCGAGGCGCCCGTACTCACCACGTCTGAGCTGGGGGGTGGTGGGGGAACGGCGACACAACACGCCGAACAACACCGCGCGACGGCGGTCATGTCCAACTTCACTCGAACCCGCTCCAGCGGCGTAGCCGCGATAGCTTAGCCGCCGACGAAAGAGGAAGTGTCAGTTCTGTTAACGGTTCGGGGGCGGGGGGGCCACCGAACCGGCGGCAGCAGCTTCAACGAGACCGGAGAAAAGCCGCTCACCTCTCAGCAAAAGTCGTCCCGCTGTTTTAGTCCGAGTCCGGAGACGTCTGAGCGGCTTGGCCGCGCTTCCACAGCCGCTCCAAGACTTCCTGGAGAACAGCCGCGGTTACTTTGACAGGCAGCCGGAAATAAAAAAAAAATAAAAAAAAGTTGTGTCGCGCAGAGCAGAGGCCGCCGCCGCAGGATGCTGCTCTTCAAAGCACCACGACTTACACTAAATAAAAAAAATTCAAATCAACAAATTGATTGATTGACAGTTGCAAAAATGAAAACCTAATGGAAAACTTACAGCTTCAATGGTTTCACCTGCGGGGCGTTTTTCATCTAAGACGCGCTACTTTGAGAGGAGCAGCGGTGCTACACCACATTTATTCGCAAATCATTAAACATGTATGGACTGAGTCATCCCGATTCTGTTGCAACTTCAGCGACCGACCGTTTCCGCCTGACTCTCGATCCTATGCTGCCCTCTGCTGTCGGACTGCAGAAGCGCAGCAGCTGACCTGCTGTGATCAACCTGGATTTCAAACTCTGTTCAATTATTTGCATCAATTAAAGAAAATACGTATTACATCGCTATGTTAAATTTTATCAAATTTCCCAACTTAGAATTTTTTATAAAGTAGCAGATGGTCACTATATCTTGAGAGATTCGAGGCTCTTGTGCTCTTGTCTTTGGCCGTGGACCTAGTCTCTGGCTCATGTCGCACCCCCAGCTGCCCCACAGTTTCATCTGGATGAAGCCCATCTGCAACACTATTTAAACATGCAGTTGTTATTTAAGCATGTAGTCCCTGAGGTTTACCCTTTTTTTTTCCACCCAAGACCGTTTTTTAAGAGTTTTTTCCTCACCAAGGAGGAGGGTCTAAGAGCAGGGATACCAGTTTAGCCTTGCCTGTTTAGTTTAGTTCATATTTTTATGATTGACTTCATGTTCTTTGCATAACTAGTGATGTGAAGCCCATTGAGATGGCTATGGTTGTGTTTTTGGGCTGTAGAAATAAAACTGAATAGAATTTCTCATTCATTTCTGATGCAGGATTCCCCAGGCCTCCGGTTTTGCTCAATAGGACTACCTTTTGCAAAAAGTGGCACACTTGAAAATTAATTCCCCATGTTTGTATGGAGTAGAAGGTATACTAACTGAATATTTATATCTTAGCTAGTATCTAGTATCTTTGCTGTTTCTAGCATTGCGCTTTTCTGGACTGAGAATGTCAGAGGTCTTCCCAGGGATCTGCTCTAGCCACTCCTCCAGTTTGGTGGTTACAGCCCCAAGTGCTCAATTACCACAGGCACCACGTCCGCTTCACCTTCCAAGCTTTCTCCAGTTCCGCTCGGAGTTCCTGGTCTTTCTCCAGTTTTTGATGGAACCCTCCACGTTTGGTGAGGAGCTTCTGTGTCTTAACATCCGTGTTCTGTATCTCTTCCTTCGGCCATCTGATTATTCCAGCAGGGTATCTGATGACTGGCAGTGTGCAACTGTTTATTGCCCAGTTCTTGTTCCTGCCATTGAGCTGGCTTCTCAGCAAGGCTCAGTAAGGCCTTACTCATTGGAGGTTTTTGGCTGTTGCGGCTTTCCTTGTTGCCTGCTCCAGGTTGTCATTTGCCTTCAGAATTCCAAGGTACTTGTAACTGTCCTCTATGCCTGCTATTGTTTCTTCTGGGAGTGAGACCCCTTCTGTGTGGACTACCTCGCCTCTCTTTGTTACCATCCGACTGCATTTCTCAAGCCCAAAGAATATCCCAATGTCAGTACTGTAGATCCTGGTAGTGTGGATCAGGGAGTCAATGTTGCGCTTGCTCTTAGGGTATATCTTGCTGCTTTGCTATAGCAAAGTATGTAGTTTTAGATTTATTGAATGTCTTTATTGGGCCAAACTGCATGTTTATTAATAAACAGTTCAAAACAGAGGAACATTTGTGTTTGGCAATTAAAAAAGAAAAAAAGCTTGTTTGGAAAATATCCCATACAGTTGGACATCCAGTTTATCTGTTTTTTACCTGGTGTCACATATTTTGGGTAAAATGCACATGTGGGACCAGCCGCTGAGTGGAGTCTGTGGGTTGCAGCAAAAAAACCAAACAAAACACAAAAAACACACAAAAAAATGGCCATCTGAAGTGCATGTTTCCTGCAAATGTAGTAGTATGAGTAGTAATCTTTATTTAACTATGTAAAAAAATAAAACATCCAGGTCTATTAAAATATGATCATGTAAAATAACATTTGAATCATTATGACTTCAAATTAAGGTGAAGCAAAATAACTTGGTGTTATAAAGTACAATCTAAGAAACAGTCAGACATAAGGTGCAATTGTTGAACACAGTATGAGTATTTCCAGGTCGCAGATTCCCTTTGATATAACTCTTTAATTTCAATGAAATGTCAGTGTTGTTTGAGTCTGGACACACATTATGCAGAAGGAAATGTATTCTTGTGACATATTTGAACAATTATCTTTACGTTTTGTGGCTAATCCAGATGTTTCTTTGTCTTCCCATTGTTCAGCAGTGTTATTCTCCATGCCACATTTTTCACTTTGTGTCTGTTGAATCATGAACTCTGACCTGAACAGAGTCAAGTGAGGCCTGATTTTCTTTAATCTTCTGCTTCTTTTCGTAATTTCCTGAATAAGTCCTCATCTCAGTTGGTCACTTCTGGGAAATTCTTGAATTAATGTCTCTTTCTGCTGATATCAGGAGTCTTCTCTGTCTTTCTTTTGAATCTATAACTGGGACTAAATATATAACTGTGATAATTAGATCTGAGACGTCTGTGGTTTGATATATAAGTGTGACCAAAAAAAGAAAACCTTGGAGCTGCGGTTTATTATAAAATTATTTTCCAAATGTATGTGCTTGTGGATGGTGCTACAATGTTTTTTTTCTGCTTATTAAGAGAGGTGTCTCATTTTTCCTAACCCACTGTCTGTTAGTAGTGCTACAGAGCTGATAGATCTACAGTTAAAGCATCAAGTCTCAGCAGTCATTTGTATTTTTAGATGGAGAAAAAAAAACTGTTGCCTCTTGTTGCATCTTCCTGGGGTATTTTGTTTTACTCTCACACTATGTCACTTCCACGTTCCATTATTTATTTTATTTCCCTGACCCGCTTTTTAAAACATTCCTAAATCTAAAAGTACATTTTAACCAGATGAATGGGTATAAATGCAGGAAGAAATCAGATTATTGGAGACATTTTAGCTTGTAAATCAAGTTTCATCAGTTCACTACCATAATCAAATAATGGCTATCAAATTACCCAATTAGCATGTTATCTTGAGTAATTTCAAAACCCAGAACACCAAAAACAATCAAATGTATACATAAATAAACGAGGTCATTGACAGCACCAAATTCTGTATCGAATCTCTGGCGTTTGCCTGTTTTTCTATTTTCTATACAAAAACAAGAAAAAAATCAGATGTATTTATGCTCCAAATTTAATAAAAACAAGTGTATATTTTTTACTTTCTAGTTCAATTAAATACAATTAGGGCATTTCTTGCGTTAATATTGAACGAAATACTCGTCAGGCACAAGTTTGGACATCTTAGCGCTCGGGGGTCCTCGCAGTTGTAGGCGCAGTTTCAAGCGAGCAGCAAAACACCGAGCGATTGTTTATTTTGTTTTGTTTACATTCTCCAAATAAACAAATGGCCTCTACATTAATATCGCCAGTGGTGGATTATTACAACGACGAGGAGGAGCTCGACAGCGTGGATGACGACGATGATCGGAGTTTCAGGGGCAGAGACTCGGAGGAAGGTAACGTTAAATCAGTAGAACCTCTGGTTCGCGGGCTCCGTCTATTTATTGGAGAAGAAACGGAAATGCGCGGCTATTGCACATGTTTTGTTTGTTGTTTCTTGAAGCAGCGTCTACAGTTATGTTAAGTTAGGGTTTTTATTTTTTTTGGGGGGGGGGGGGGGGGTGAAATGTATAAATATGTTGGGTTTGGTTTCTGAGCGTGAAAGTTGAAGCTTGTACTGCTTAGCTTTTAAGCTAACAATAGGTTCCCGAATTGTTTAAAAAAAGGAAGAAAGAAAACAAATCAAACGAAATTGAGGAAAGTGAAGTGATTGTATTGAAATAAATAGTTTTAAAACATTAAATAAGTAGATTGAGTCCCACTGCCATTGCTTTTTCCTATAAAATGATGCATTTTGTGATATATTTAGATCAGTGTTTAGTGCTCAAATGTAACATTTCTGTTCGACAAAAAATAAGGAATCGTCTAATAAAAGGGTTTCAAAGTGATTGATTAGCAGAGTAAGTAAGTCACAGGAGTACCTCCCTCTCTTTGCAGTAACAGAAGGATTTCGGTGTAATTCCCCGCACCGTCCGTCCGCAGCGTTAATCAGCCGCCCTCCTACGTAACTTTAGCTTTGAGCGTTGACAGGTCGGCCTGCCTGCCGTGTCCACCGCTCTGCCCTTTCACACTCCGGTCAGGCGATCGCAGCGGAACCGGGAGCTAGGAGGAGATCAAGGCGATGACAACCCTGCAAGGTCTGCTTGTTTTGTGCTCCTGACCTCCAGACGAACCGCAGAGTTTAGTTTTATCCCCCTTTCTCCGAGTGTGTGTGTGTGTGTGAGTGTCTGTGTATGCTGACGGTCCCGATCGCTCCGATCTCCTCGGAACAACTGTCGGAGCTAACTTTAGCTAGCGCACAAAGCTAACTGAAACAGAAAGCGCTGCGTCAGCTTACGTGGGCCTCTTTGTCCGCGTCTGTTTTCTGGACCCCGAAGAAAACGGCGTGTTTGTAAACTCGATCATCGTTGTGGTTCTGGGGGGAAACGTCCCGGCATCGCTCCGAGGGGTCGCCGCCGGGACCTGACAGCCGGAGCGCGGAGGATCAAGCCCACCATGCGGCAAATGTTTGACATTCACTCGAACATCTGCATCGCCGCTGCTCATTTCTCCGCGTTGAACTTTAAGTTTGTCCCTTTTCAACTTGAACTCACGCGAGGCTTAAAATAAAGGGGGATCTGACCTGGGAGGGCATTCACCATGACCTCCCCGGAGCTCTGCAGGCTGGTCTGTCCAGAGAGGGACGCTTATGAGCTGCTGACACGATCAAATGGCTTTTAGTGAGTAGAAACTTCAAGGTGGTCTCTTGTTTTTTTCCTCCCAAAGACACAGAAGATGCCAGTGAGACGGATCTGGCCAAGCATGATGACGACTATGTGGAAATCAAAGAGCAGTAAGGGATTTGTGTGCTTGTGTGAGTCTGTGTGTGTGTGACCCGAGCTAAAGCATTATTTGTGGTTTTGTTTTCCTGACAGAATGTACCAAGATAAGCTGGCCTCCCTGAAGAGACAACTGCAACAGTTACAAGAAGGTAAACCCACAGATCTGCACAGAGCCCCTTCATTTTCAAGTGCTTCAATAAAACCACTAAAGTTTTATTTAGACATGGAAGCTACGCATGTTTTTCCAGATATGATTGCTCTACCTGGCTGATTACCTGCATCTCTAGGTGTCTACAGCCAGAGCAGGATATGCTGGAGAACAACACAGCCCTCAGCCCCCACCCCTGATTTAGATTATGCCTTTTTATGAAAATGTGGGTGTAAAACTCAAGTCATTTATGTCGGTGGTCTCCTACCCATTTCAGGCCGCGAACCGCTTTAATGCCAGACAATATTTTCACAGACTGAAAATATAAAAATAACAGATTTCTGATTTTGTTTTTTTTTTTTTGCTTCCAGTTTCCCTTAACTCTTGAGAGTAAAGTTTATCTTTATGTTTTCTAAAACATCTGCAGCTGCTTCAAACTTTATTTGTACACTAGATTTAATATATGAACCAAAAATATCGATCTTCCCACAAAGACTTATTCCAATGAAAATCATGTTTTTAGCATGTTCTTACAGCATTCTTCTCATGATGAAGGACACATGTTAGAAATGCTCTGGATGGGTTGCTACTCGCCAACGGTCCAGTCTACAACTCAGAGCCAAATTTCTAACTAACTATTGCCGCTTTGCAGAATTGACATCCCAGTTTTTTATTTTGACTAAAAACTGCATAATTTTGATTAAAAAAAAGACCACTGGGAACGCTTTGACAATATTTTAAAAGATGATCGGAATGGGACTTTAATCTGTAGGCTAACCGTCAAAGTGGAAGCTAAAAAAAATCATGATCAGCCTTGTATGACTTTTCAGATGCAACGAAAAATACAAATACAATACAAAAAAATGTGAATACACCATTTGAGCAACTTTATTAGCAGCATAACATAAGACAATAGGTTACTGCAATTTCTGCATTATTATTTAAATGAGTGTAGGAACACCTGTTGCAATACATCCATATTTGGAGTAAAGATTCCTGGTTTTCGTCTGTTAAATGCAACTTTCTTTTATTTTAAAGCCTCTTTTTTGGTTCCTCTGTGGCTCTTTTGTGCTAAAAGAAACTTTACAAACACGTTTGATTTTTGTCAACTTTGCTGAGTTCTGGGTTTTACTCTAACGGTCAGCACAGCCGCGTTAAGAAACAAGCAGATGGATTTTTGTCATGTGACCGAGCGGCTTGATGTGTCTAGAATGAGTCGGATGTGGTGGGAAAAATTCAGTTTTTTTTCCTAAAATAAAATTTCCTTCAGAAGCAGATCCTAAATCTGTGGCCCCGTGCCAACTGTCCCACAGACTGGTACCGATCTACAGCCCAGGGGTTTGGGGTCACTGATCTATTTGGTATCATTATGAGAACAAACTTAACTTGTTTTCAGTCAAATCATGTTTCAGTAAACTGAAACTCAGAGAGCTCACAATCAGGACAAAATTCCTAATGGTCTTTTTCTACATATTTGTCTATTTTTTTCTTTTTTCTTTTCTGATACGTGAACAAAAAGAGAACAAAATTCCTGTCAGAATGTAGATTTTCACATCTTTGGAGGCTTCAAAACCCAAATTTTGTCTTAAAGTTTTAGCAGCTGGATCACATTTATCCATCTTATTTTGAATCACAAACTAAAGTCATATTACTCTCATGGTTAGAAAATATACAACTATGTCCCTGTTTTTGTCCGATCAGCAACAAAACCACAAAGTTCAAAGGCTAAATGAAGAAACAGTTGGGATGAAAAACAGTGTGATTGTGGAAAATGTCTGGAAAAGGAAGATGTAGTGGATTTTTGCAGCACGCATTTTGTTCAGATGCAGAATCACCTTCGTGAGTGCAGCTGGTGTCAGAAGTTAAGCGCCATCACTACGAGCATGTGTGGAGCTGAAGCCTTAGGGAACTCCACATACCACCTTAAATCCTTTCTTCTGCTCCTCAGATGAAGTCAAAGCTTTGTTCTTTCAGGCACACTGCAGGAGTATCAGAAGAGAATGAAGAAGCTGGATCAGCAGTACAAAGAGAGGCTCCGAAATGCAGGTAAAGGGAAGAAATGGCTTCTTCTTCAGCACCCATGAAAAGCGTCTGAACTCTGCTTTAGACTGTAAGAATGTGAACGTGTGTTTGAAACCCAGCTGCTCAGTCTCCTGTGCGAGTCCTCGGTCTGCGTCAGTCATTCTTCAGAAGGTTTTCTCTGTTATAATGCATGGAGATGAAATCTTTTCCTCGGTTTTTAAATGTAGCGATATGCAAATGCACACTTAGAAATGTTTATAAATGTGTAACACAAGTGAAGGAAGTCGTGCTGCTAAATCAAAGGATTTAGGAAGATTTAGTTAGACTTGAAAAAAAATGTTTTTGTATGTAGTTTCTTGTACATAAACAATCCTCTTAACACACTTGGATTCTTAGGAACAGAAATCATTGTGTATCAGGAGCAGACAAAAAAAGCATCCACATGTAGACGACTAGATCCATGTAAAGCGGGATAGTCCTGTATTCTTGCCGTTTTTATTTCACCAATAATGCTAGCTTTGGGGTGTGAGGAGGCTGTAAAATTGCGGGAGAGCTTGTAAACAGAGAGCTCTCATTTATGCATTACGAGAAGGGGGCGCCCCACGCCAAGTCACACAACTTGGTGGCAAATTTCTAAGGAACTCCTGCCGCTCTGCAGAAATTATGTCTTAAAAATGACTTTTTTTGGTCACGGTCACGTTTGTAATATTAATTTTATTTTTATTAGACAAAATTGTGATGCTTTCAGGGATAAACATGTGATAAACTTTGTTTCTGACCTCTCTCTTTTTCGGTCCTTAAGCCGATCTTTGGAGATTTTATGCTGCTTTACAATTTACTCTGTTTTTTTGGTTTACAGATTTGTTTCTTCAACTTGAGGTAAGAACAATTAAAACGATGAAAGAGGTTTTTACTGAAACCGAAGCGTTCGTTTTTACGGGTTATTCCCTGCCTCCCTCCTCAAATCTGCTTCATTTCTTCAGTCGGAGCAAGTGGAGAGGAACTACATCAAAGAGAAGAAAGCAGCTGTGAAGGAGTTTGACGATAAGAAGGTGGAGCTGAAGGAAAACCTCATCGCAGAGTTAGAGGAGAAGAAGAAAATGATCGAGAATGAGAAACTAACCATGGAGCTGACAGGCGGTAAGGAAGCAGCCGGCCGCTTCTTTCCCTTATCTCTAAAAATCAAGTCTTACTTTTGTATTTAGTTGAGAAGATTTTTTTTTTTTTAATAAAATTGTAAGGTTTTTGATTTAAACAATTTTGTGGAGTGGTTATTTTCCTGCTGACTTTGTTTTGTCATTGGAAGACTCCATGGAGGTGAAACCCATCATGACCAGGAAGTTGAGGAGGCGGCCCAACGATCCGGTGCCCATACCGGACAAGAGGAGAAAACCGGCACCAGATATCCTTCACAGGAGCTTTGCTTCTGCAGGGGAATCGTTCTGGATCTGTTGTTTTATCCCAAGAAATGTTTTTGTGTTGGAAAGTTGGCAGAAAAATAACCCGTTAAATGTTTACAGCTTTAGCCCGATCAAAAACGGTATTTTAAAAAAATGTTTTGGCTCCGCCCATCTTGTTAAAAACTTGAAATCTACAGAGCAAAAAGGAAAGTTGTGAAGTGCCACATATTCCTCACACTATACCACTGAAGGAGTCCTTTATAGTCATGACCTTTGACCTCAGTGGAGGATGCCACTTTGAGTCAGAGTGTGACTTTTGCTTTTTCTAACTATGTGCTTGGAGGTCATTTGGACTAAAAGGTTAAACCAAACTTTATTGATACCAGACGGTAAATTCAAGCAGCTTACAACAATAAAAGCTCAGAAAAATTGGTGAATAGAAATAAAACTGCCGGGTTGTGTCTCAGTGGCGCAGGCGTGGAGTGACTGGACAGACGGACAGTCTGATGGCTGTGGGAACAAAGGTTGATTCAGAGTCCAGGCCCAGACAAATAAAATGATCGTAGCTGCTTCTGTCCTTCACTTTCACCAAGGCTGCCATGTAGACGTGTAAATATTTCTGTGGCCCTTGGACCTCTGAGGTTCTCCTGTGAAGCTGCAGCTTCACCGATGAGCTGACTGAGTATGTTCTGATGTCATCCTTGACTCCTCAAACCTCAACTGAACTATTTGTTAACAGAAGAGCAGATAATGGAAGATCTCCGCACGCTAAATAAGGTGAGTACCACCGTGTGTCTGCTGCATCTTCTTCAGTTTCTGTTACTCACCATAAATGTTTCCACTTTTTGCCTTTTACAGCTGAAATCACCCAAACGTGCAGGTACGTCCGTGCTGGCGCCGCACACTTCAATCGTGTTGAGAAGCAGCTCTGATCTAAAATGCGTTTGCTTTTTAGTGTCCCCCTCCACTCCCGAGCACGTCCCCTCCGCTCCCTTGGAGAACCCCTCCCAGCGTTACGAAGCCCGCATAGAAGAGGGGAAACTCTACTACGACAAAAGATGGTGAGTTTTTAGCCATTACGGCTGTGGAGCGTCAGTTCAGTTCTTTTATCAAGAAGAACAATCACAGATCAAACCACGATTCTTACTGTTACGTTTGAATGCTTGCTATATGTCTATGTATAACTGATAAAAACAAAACGAGTAAGAAAGAAACAAATGGTTTTTCTTACTTTAAACAATGTCAAGCTCAAAAGTTTTTCTGTTGACTTCCTGGTTAACTTCAGCAGGAAACAAAACATATGCATCATTGTTGTTTTGGATCATTTCACAACTAATCCTGAAAATGCAGACAAATCGATCCATGAACGTCTTGGAGCTGGAATCTGGATCAAAACTGTACAGCTGGATAGCTCCAATATTGATCACTATTCTTGTTGCATCGGTAATGTTAAACTGGTAGTGTGAAGGACTGTAAGCTAGCGGTAGACCGGCATGGTCATAAATTAAAGACCACCAGGAACAGATTTAAAATAGATCTAAAGATGATCACAGTGGGACTTTATGCAAGAGTGTCATGTTGTTCATCGTGTCTCCACTAGATGGCATCATTGCCTCGTTTATCGTCCAAAGTTTGATCATGACACTTTCTTTGTGTAACAGAGATTTTGGATTCTCTGAATTTATTCTGCGATGCATCATAAAACTTGGGTCATTTTGACCCCCTTTATTTTTTATTAAGAACCAAGCTCTTCATCACCTGTCAGAGGAAGAGGAAGGGCTGTGGGGGAAGAGGAGGCTGTCACATGCATTGTTCTTCTGTGGTTGCTTAGTGATCAAACACTTTTCCTGTCAGTCTGTTCATGTTTGTGTCTCTCTGCTGACAGTTTGGTCGCCTTTAAAGAAAATGAAAGACCTTTTGTTTGAAGTTTTCTGTCCAATTATCCGCCTGCTGCCGTCACTCTCACAGGAAACATATTTTTATGCAGCAGAGTGGAATTATCTTTGATTCATCTCCTCCTCGTCCTATCACTGTTATATATCCACACTTAACCACTTTTTTTCCCTTGTTATTAGCTGACATTTTAACAACGGCAAGCCAACAATTTGACCTTCCAAGTTTGCGAATATCTCATTTCGTTAGGATGCGGCACAATCTGTGTTTTTAAATCATTTCAGAGCAACTGGCTTTTCAGAAAAATAACAGATTTTAAGTGTCTCAGTTCACGCTTTTGCAGTTTGAAAAACAAAGAGAAATTTGAAATTTAAAGGCTTCTAATATAAAACACGCCATCCGCGTGTTTTGTTGTTGAGGCTTGTTGAGATTTAAACAGTTTTAAATTGTCTTTAGACCAGGGGCGGGGTTTAAACAAACGTTTTCAGTTCACATGGATAAATTTGAGTTTTCTTTTGCTCACATTATGGTGTTTTTGTGGTCAAATCAAAATCTATTTCAAGTAAATGAAAAACAGATTGTAGAATTAGAAAATTAGACTGTTTTAAACTAGAAAGTACACATTCTAAACTCGAAAGGAAATTTTGAATATTTCAATTGAAATATGTAAACTTGAAACAAAGCATCTGAAAAAATATTGATTTAAAACCCTAAAACGGTAAGCAAATGAAAAATAATGTTTATTAGAAACGGCTTCCTTTTTTTGTATTTTCAGTTTTTGTTTTTTTGTTTTCCCAATCTGCTTTTTTGTCTTCCATTTACAATTTCAAACTTTTAGTTATCAAAGTTCACTCTAATTGTAAAGGGGAGGGGCTTTCATGTCTCAGTAGAGAATGGGCCAAAAGCTCCACCCCCAGATAGTATTAAAAATGAAATTCAAAAGAGCAGCTGTTACTAATAAATGTTTTTCAAATCATTTTCAGCATTAACTGTAAGTTTACAATGTGTACTTTCAAGCTTAAAACTTTTCAATTTCTCAACCTTTGCAGTGTGGTTTTTCATTCACTTTTAGCTAATGGTTTGACCCCATAGTGGTGTGCCTCAGGGTTTAGTTGTGGGTCCATTTTTCTAACTACAGAGACATTCAGCAGTTTTCTGTCTATAAACCAAAAGAAGTCGGAGTGTAACTGTCATGTTTGACCCCAGCTTTAACCGGAGTTACGCCTTGTAAAAAGAAAATAAAAACTGAAATAAATCTAATATTTAAAAAGTAATTAGACTCTTGTCATGGCTCATAGTGTGTTTTTTTTCTGTTTCCTATTGATTTTTTGACTATCTTGTGGCTTCAGAGGTGCTTTGATGCAGCAGTTTTTTTTGTCCTGACGAGAATGATGTTGTTGACAGGTATCATAAGAGCCAGGCCATCTACTTGGAGTCCAAGGACAATACAAAGATCAGCTGCGTCATCAGCTCGGTGGGGACCAATGAGGTCAGTTTTTTTCACCGTCATGGATCTATGGGATTTGGAGCCAAACGTCGTTCAAATCAGATCCACAAGTTTATCCAGTTCTTCTCAACATTGACGGATTTGTTCCAATTTCCATTCAAAAGACAATTTCCTTGATTTATAAAGAAGACGTTTGGTGTTTTCTGTCCAAAGACATTCACGATTCTCTGAATCCAGCTCTGAGGGTCTGAATAAACAGCGGTCAGTTCGGTTCATATCAGCTAGCCTCCAAATTTGATTTCTGAGCTTTGCTTTTGAATTTCAGATTTCAGGCAGTTATTTTTGTGAACTGACTTCTGCTAACACTGACCTTTTATCAAATTAGTAATAATTCTGATTTACTGCTGTTTCAGCAGATCAGTTGCTGCAGAAACATCTGGTTTTTGTCCGTTTTATCTCCAAATACTTCTACCTAACAAACACATAAACTTGTTACATCCGGAAACAAAGTTCCACAGGCTGTAATAAAATCACAAACAGTCAGATGTGGTGGTGGTAGTGTGATGATGTGGGGCTGCTTGCAGCTTAGAACTCTGGACAACTTTTTATAATTTAGGGAACTGGTCTGTTGGAAAATCCCGAGAAAGAAAAATGTCTCATTAGTTTAAACACAAATGACCCAAAGAGGAAGTTCTCCTCTAAATGGACTCACAAAAAAGAGTGATAAAGTCAAACTCCTGACTTAAGGCAGGTTAAGATGCTGCTTAAAGAGCCACTCATGCTCTAAAATCCTCTCAGGTGTTTATACAGGAGTACAGTATCCGGGGAGCAATTGCATTTTTCTTTTTTAAAAAACTTTTGAGTGCAGCAGAAGTCTTTCTTGATTTTTTTTTTTCTGTTCTCTATTGAGCAGCTTTGGGTGAGGAAGACCAGCGACAGCACAAAGATGAGGATCTACCTCGGACAGCTACAGAGAGGAACATTTGTCATCCGGCGACGGTCGGCGTCCTGAGGCTTCGCCCTGGTCTCCCCTTCCACTCAGTTACTCCAGTCGTTCGGTCATTCATCTGCTGTTTCCCAGCCAGCTGCGCTCCGAAACACAGATTTTTTTTACCCCTTTCATGTTGACCTCCAGAGTCTTCAGTGACAAAGACTTAAAGCATGATTGTTTTGCAGAAAAAAAACTACTTACCAGAACAGGTTTTCTAATGACTCGTTTGTTTTTCAGACACATCTGACACAAAAACAAGCGTCATGAGTATTAAACCTTTTGTATCCTTAAATACTTTTTTTACTCCTGTCTGTTCATGCTCAAACATCTGAAAGTGTTTGGTTTTATTTGGTCTATCATTTTTTTAATTTTATTAAAATGTTTTATTTGTAACTACTATTTTAAACGTGTTCATTCCGAGTGTGTCCTTCACAAGAGGCAGGCAGAATTTAACTCTGCACATCTTCACAACTATTAGAATTTTTTGAAAATAATGTTGAAATAATGACGTCTGTATTGCATAAATTGCATAATAGTGAAGGAGATGATTTCATTTGGTAGGAGCCAGAAATAAACCATTTTTAATGGGTCATGTCACACACACTCACTCCAGTTCTCATATACAGTCAGTGGACTCAACCTGCTATGATGAAAAAAATATATCAATATGATAGTCATAATTTTAACATTTCTTTAGATTGTACAAAAGAACGGTATTTCTTGGTAAAATTTTTTAAAATAAAATGCTTCCTTAAAAACAACAACAAAAAAAAAACAGGAATAATGTCCATTGGTTACAGAAAAGTACTCCGCTGTGCGCTTTACAAGGAAGGACATTCTGATTTTCTTAATGAAAAGAAAAACATTTTTCAGGTAATATGTAAAATGTACATAAGTCATTTAAAACGATAATTAACAATAAAGTGTATTACAATATTTAAAACAAGAGTAATAACAAATGTACTTAAAAAAACACTGAACTTACATATGTGGGCTGTTTTCTCAAGATGTTTACATCAAATAATCAGCACGAAAAACAATATCATGTTTTGAAAATTTTCAAAGGCTTCTAAATGTGTCCAAATTAAAATAGCTGAATACTTATAACTAAAAAACAAAAAATATTAAGGCACCTTTAAGTTTGACAACATGTTTTTGAGTAGTACTGACGTTTGTCCCTAGAGGGCTGTGGAGATTTAACCTGTTCAGCTGCAGCTTTGATTAATGAGTCGCTTTAAAAACCAAACACTTCCACTGCTGCATTACTGTGGAGCTCAGAAATGAAAACATTTTATGTGTTTTTTTTTTCTCCACTTTCTTTCCATATAATTATCTGCACATGCAGCCTCTGAGTCTCTGTGTAAAAAGCTGAAAGACTTGGCATGCAGGATTCCTTCAGCTTTTCCCCTCAGCACTTTTTCTAGGTGGCCCGTTTCACTTTCTTTGTCTTATTGCCACTGCCTGGAAAAGAGGGCAATTATTTTCCATTCTGCACCAAATCTAAGGCTCATGGAGGAGGGTGTCCGTCCTCTGCAGGAGCTGACTGCCGTCTGCGCTCCTCTCTGAAGATGACAGGAGAAGGTCTGTGTGGTATTTGCTTGAAGCAGAGCTGGGTAAGTTACTTATAAAAAGTAAATGATTACTTAATTACTTGATCAAAACGGTAATTAAATTACTCAATACCTACTTGAAAAGGTAATTCATTACTTATTACTTTTCATTTTCATACTTGTATACAAATTCTCAAGAGAACAGCTTCACACAAACAAGATCTTGTCTTTCATTTAACAGGGATCCTTTGAAAAAGAGGTTTGTAACCTCAATGGGAGATCTGTGGTTAAATAACACAAATAACACAAAATAACTTACAACATTATTGTGGTCTATGCTAATGCAAAGTCTGATGTGGAAAAAATGGTTACGGCTGTATTCATCTCTATTTACATGTCCATATTAATCTCCATCAAATCTGAAACCAAGCCAGTCTTATGAAAACACAAAGAACTATTAAATGCCAAAGGCTAAACACACTTACACTTCTGCACAACAGTTCATCTTACTAGAAAAAGCTAGTTTCTTTCCCAAAACTCAGACAGGCTTCGGAAGCAGATTCCTTTCTCCGGTCAAAGCCATCAGAATTGCATAGATCCTTCTCAGTTACTTTGGCTCATTCTCAGCCACTTTCTTTTCTCAAAATAACTTGAATGCTTGAACACCATGAATCACCTGCAGATGCTAACATCTCCCAAAGCAGTTTAGCTGTCGGTGAAAATCAAGTTTCTCTCTCACATGAACAGTCTGTCAGTGACCTCAAAAAGCATCATCCCTTTGACAGTGTGTGAGCACTGCAGGTCAGAATGCTTGGATGCTTTGTCACAATTGAAGAGGTGAGCCCGACTATATCTCGCCGGTACCTCTCGCACAAGCACAGGCTCCTTCCCTCCCAGGGAGGTGATGTTCCACTTCCCAAAAGCCAAGTTGACTGGGGTTTAGGCCGCCGAGGCAGTCGCCTTCGACTGCCACCCAAACCACATTGCACCGGCCCCTTCTGAGCTCTCCTGCAGGTGGCGGGCCCACTGGGGAGGGATCCCACGTCGATCCTTCAGGTTTCAAATCATATCTAAGATTAAAAAAGATTTATTTTCCTTTTAAACAAAACTTAGATTTTATCAGGAGCATTTTTACCAAAGTACAGAAAAAAAGAAAAGCAGCTTGAAGATATTGAAAAAATTACATGTTCAGCTTTTAAAAACAGCAAAACATAAAAAATGTCCTAAATAATAATAAAATAGTTTAAAATTGAATTTGTCAATATTTAAAATAAAAAGAAATAAATAGGACCAGGACAAAATTGCTTTAATTCATCTGAAGATGTTGATATTTTTTCCTTTAGGATGTTTAAGGATGACTTGATCAAAGATGACAAAATAAAAGCCCAGATTACCACAAACCAACGGAAGGTTTTAGTTTTAGCCAGGAGGACTCTGTGTGAGGAACAAAAACCTGCAAAGAAACGACTGAGATGCTGCAGAGTGATAAACAGGCAGTGCACCCCCAACCCCCCAGACCACTGCAGGCAGATCTGAGTCCGCATGCATCACACCGGTTAGCCTGCAGATTACAGCTCTTTGCCCTGCAGCCACGCGCAGCAGCAGTGCAAACACTCACTCAGATCACAGAATGAAGGAGGGAGTTTGCTGCTGGAGCTCAGGCTGCTGTGAGATTGCAAAGATTTTTTTTTTATTGATGCCTCCGGAAACTTCTTATGCACACAAGCAATAACCAGCAAAGAGCCTAACATCTCCACTGAGATTTTCCCACAATCCCAGACTGGAGGTGTGAAGCTGTAATGACTTCCAAAAGGTTGGAGATCTGCTTTTTGTTTCGCCGTCGGTGTTTTTTTACACACTCGGGTTCACGAGGATTCATCACCGCAGAGCTGCAGACATGCTTATTGCTCCCACTCAATCCCTTGCTTCCTCAGCATACTGATTAAAGTAGTATGTGCATCCACCTGCTTCAGGTGGTTCACTCCAGGGAGGAGGCTCATTTAGAAGACATGGAGGTGGACAGACTGCTTACCTACACACAAAGATATAGAGAATGGACATTCGTGTAACGATTGAATCTAGGTGACCTTTCACAGTTTAACAACACATTTTACTCTGAAATGATCAACATATATAAAATAGATGTTAGGGTCAATATACTAAAAAGAAAAGATCCCGAAATAAAGACCTCAAGCCAGAAAGATGACCACAACCGCAGCATGAACGTCCAGCAGCACTCATGGACTTCAATATTCGCTGGGATTGACTTACAAACAAATGAACAGTTCAAACTGGTCAATGTTAAATCCTTCCATGATTTGCTCTGTACTGTTTGCGCACAAAGTAGGAAGAAAAAAACAGACTCGAGGTATCATAAGGAGCACACGAACAAAACAAACGTGTCTATGACATGGACACATTGTGGATTTTCAACTTTCAATTGCAGCTCATCTTATAGTTTTCATGAGCAGATGAGGTTAGTTTGTAGTTCTTAAAACCATCAGAACGAAGATCATGGAAAAAATTAGAACCAACATCCGTTTTGTTTTGTTTTTATTTCATGCAATATTCTTCCATACTAGTTTACTCTTCAGGTGAAATATAAAACGCTGATGTTACTTTCGGGAAAGCTAAGCAGATACTTGACCTTTATGAAGGGAAATGTTGAAAATGGTTTTCTTGAAAATGCTGCTGCGTTGTTTAGTCGAACGGGAAAAGCCAGAACAGAAAAGGATCCTCGTCTGGAGCTTAAAGCCAAACCAAAGCTGCTGTGAGTTTGAAGAACCCCAGAAGAACATTGGACAACCTCTACAGCATAAAAGCAGCTCTCACTGATGTTCTCATCTTCTGGCTCTGATTTCTACTTTGTTCCTCACCTTTTCCTGCATTAAAATATTCGGATCAAGATGCTGAAGAAGGGACTCTGTGTCACATCTGAACTTTTTACACAATCACTTCTTTGGGTAATTTCGGTGATTTGGCCAGAGACCTGCCGAAAGCTCAGCGTTTACAAAGGCTGTAATCAGCTGCTGCACCAGACGGGCTGGAATCCTCCTTCAGATGCTGCAGCCGGAAATTTTACAAACCCTCAAACAGGTATTGACCTTTTCTCTGCACCAGGATTTAACCAGGAAGAAGAGCTTTGCTGGTCCAGAGAATCATTTCCCAATCAGAACAAAAGGGTAATGTCAAGGTGGAACAGAAAAACTCAATTTTTTTAAGAAAAGGTACAAATGAAAAGGTGTTTTTGGCATTTGACTGAAAAGAAAACTGCATTAATTGCTGAAAAAAGGAATAGATTATATTCATTAAAAGGAGGAACAGGCACTGGTGTTTTAGTGCACATTATTAAGAACAAATCACTGCTTTTTGTTTTGCATCTAATGTTTTGGTGGGCCTGCTCCTTTCCAAATGTTAACATTTCCAGCAGTCGTGCATCTCACAGCTTGAGAAATTCAGCTTTTGTTTTCTTTGAAGATCTGTGTGGGTTCAAACAAACAGAGGATTTTCCAGCATGAATCTGGGGTCAAACTAGGATCAGCTTCAAGTGAAGGAAAAACCAGATTGTGAATGTGAAAAAAAAGTACAATTTGAAAACTGTTTTCAATTCAGTTAAATTAAGTACACATTGCAAACTTGAAGGAAATGTTGAAAATGTAAATTAAAAAAAAATGTGAAAACATGTTTTTAAACTTAAATTAAGAAAGAAAAACTACAAAGCTAAAAGTGTGAAAAATGAATTTATTTGTTGCAAATGCAACAATGATCACTTCGGTACATCAGAGCAGGGATGGCTCAGGCGCGGCGGGGTTGAAAACATAAACACTTCGTACGCCATGCCTGCAGCTCACCTGCTTTATCCTTGCTTACTGTTGCGTGTTGTAAATGCTCTACAACCTGTTGCTCGCAGTTTCACAAGGTTTAGTCAACAAGTATTTTTATACTATTAAACATTTCATTGGAATAAAGATGTGTCATTGAAATAAATCCATCATGATGTGAAAGAGAAAACCGAGGTCGTGAAGCTAACCAATCAAAAGAAACTATTACTAAAATAATGACAGATTACAGATTAAAAAGTAGCTGTTGAGAACCAAACAAAGATGTCATTTAACGATCAGACATCCTTAAAAAAATCATATTCATGTTGTTTCTTTTATGTGAGCGTCAGTCAGACACATCTCTAGTTTTAAATCTCGAGTAAATACCAATCAATTACTGCCTCGCTGCCTGAGGGGTGCTGATTAAAGATGAATACGGGTAATTATTGTCTCAATAACATCAGAGCTCCTCTGCTATACAAAGTTTAGTGATTGAAATCTTTCTTAAAGGAGGAAAAAATGAGTCGCAGGAAGATGACTCGTTCCCTCTAAGTGAATTGAACCAAAGGAAATCACAGTTCTATTCGCTGATGTTACCTTTGTTGTTAAAACAGTTCAACACCTTGATTAAAGTTTAATACATTCGAAAGAAAAAGAAAAAAAATATCAGGAAAGATCAGTTTAAACCTGAACAAGGATTGGATACTTGAAATTAATAATTTGGGTTAGGGTTACGTTGGAAAGTCTCATATTTTTATGGCAATTTCAACACAGCAAATGGCCATTCTGGCTGCAATAGATGACAGTAGTGTCATTCTGTTCTTTATGTTTGTGTGTTCTCTTTCTAAACAGCCTTGTTTTTTTTTAATGTGGAGGACTTTCATAAAGAGTTCTGTTTTCATTTCTGTTGACTTCCTTTGTAATGGACATTAGATGGAAATGTCTTCTGACTAGGATGTAACAGTTAATCGACTTATCGATATACATCCATTTATCCTCCTACGATCCATCCCGATCAATCTCTGAGGCAAGTGGTTAATCGAATGGTCCGATACCATTAGGAAAGTTGTTTCAAAATGACATTGAATCGATTACCTTAAAAAACACCATTTGGATTGGTAGGTTTATTATACCATAACACAAAAAGGACCAAGTGCATCACAGCAGACAACTCACATGTGATGCAGCAGAAACTGATCGGTGCGATGTGTGAAACACTTTGAATTTATCAAAGTCATGTGACCATACAGTGTGCTAGAATATTCTAATAATGTTCCTTTGGATTATTCTGATGGGGAAAAGCAACAGTGGGCTGAACTTTATCAAACTCAAATGTGAATGGATTTGACATTCATTCGTGTTTACTTGTTTGTTTGTACACATTTTAATTTACACTTGATTATCTTGAAGAAATACAAGCAATCTGGGAAACTTCACCTGCACTGTTCAGCACCAGGTATTTATCTGAGTCACACTGGTTGAAACTTTGGCTAAAGATGTTCTGGATCTATTTTAGATCAGTGAATCAGATCGGTCAAAAGGAACCAACACTGACTTTGAGTCAGATTGTTGTTGAAATCAATTGTTTCACCCCAACTTCTGACACACAACACAACTTTTAGTGTATGCCAGAAGATAACCTGGAGTGTCCAACACCACACAGTATAGCCGAGTTCTGCACACTCCCCACATTATTTTTGTATTTTTTAGTTACATCCATGGTACCTCACCAACAGATCCACGTACGATTTGTTTTAAACAGTTGATTTAGCTCAGTGAGATTCATTTCTTTAGATGTGCACATCCAGTTGTTCCTGTTCTGCTCTCTTTTGTGTTCATAATTCACTTTTGATTTCAGTTCCTGTTTGTTACCTGTGGAGTTTGACATGGTGGTCCAACAAGATGGCTAAGGGTGAAGCTCTTCATTAGCTGGACTCTGCCATCATGCTGGAGGAAGAGAGGGATCTGAAATCTTTTTTTTAGTTAATTTTTAAAAGCCAAAGCTTAAAGAAACTGTTTATTGCTTGATTTTTTTAGTTAAAATAACTATTTGAGAAAAAGTTGTGGATTGTATTGTGTGGTTCCCTACTTTTTTGTCAGTGGTCTGATTTGTCAGTATTGAACCCTCCTGACGTGTAGTTTGAGTTACTGATCTTACCTTCAACCAAAACAAGAATACTCTTATAGGAATGAAAAATATTTTTGATTAATGCCTGTTGGAACTGTAGCATTCTCGACTGGTCTTTTCAGGGGATCAAAGGTTTAAAAGCTCCTATAAGCACCTAAAGGTGTTGTTACAACCTGTTGCCTGCATGCCCTTAGAAAAAAATGCGCATGACCGTTTTGGGGACTGATGTGAACAAGATTTTGATGTACAGCAGGTACGTTCTAATTTCTGCCACCACACTAGCGCTCATCATCGGCTGTCAAAGGAGACGTCTCCGTCTTTTTCAGGGTTGAAGAAAGGGGGTAGAATCATAAAACAACAGGTATCAAGATGCTGGAAGTTTATAATCATTACAGTTAGTTGTGAATGTTAGTCGAACGCAATTTTATAGTCAATGGAAACACGACTAACATGACATAGGTGCATGGGTCATGAATATGGCATCGCATGAGCTCAGCACCGGGTGGAAGTTGTTGCAGGGAGCAGGACAAGTCCCAATGGCCAAAAGAAGCTTTTTCTTATCCTATTCTAAAGACAAACGCATAAATGATTGCATCCTGGTGAACTTATGACCCTTCTCTTCCACAAATGCCCAACCACAGGTCCACCGTGCTCCCTTTTCAGTGTTGATAGCGTTGATTGAGGTTGAGACATTCTCTTCTTTTTATGGTTAGAGAAAAAGGAGGGAAAATGGATGTGATTAAAGCCCATTGATTGTGAGACATCTTCACAGCTTTGAGGAGAGCTGGGAGTGCTGGCTGATGCCTCATTCAGAGGGAATAATGGATTCCATCTTGTCGTTTGTGCTTTCTTTATGGTTCAGGACAGACACCGTCGGTTTGATTGCGCTGATGTGGGTCAGCTGTAAATCTTTCCTCCTCTGCAGCTCTAAGAGGGATTTTAGTGCTGCGTGTTTACTGACAAGCACAGCTTGTGAAAAGGTAACAACATACATGCACCACTTGGAGTTATAGGGACAGAAATGTGCTCTGCCATGATCTGATAACTCTACTTCCATTAGCTTTGATAGGACTGAGAGCAAAATGACTTCTAATTAGGGTTTCCTAGACAACGTACAGTACTTGCTCTGCATAATAATAGTGTTTGCCTCTCAACCCTTTGCTGTCTGTTTTTGCACTTGTCAGAAAACTGTTTCCCCTCCTGTGGCCTTTCAGAAATAATTCTGGGTTTCTTTCTGCGGTTTAGTATTTTCAGATCTCAAAAGGCCTGAAGACTCGCACGTGACGCTCAGCTTTGTTTGCTCTACGCATCAGTTGGCTAGGAGGCCTGTCATCCACAGCTTCATTCCCAAAAGGTTGACTTGAAGTGTGGAGACGAAAAGCAGTAAGATGTCTCCTGTGAACAAAACGCCTGGCAGCCGGTGGAGCTGGAAATCCCACAGAACACAACATCTGTTTCTATTAGGTCCAATTATAGCAGCATCCTGTCTCTGAATGCACCGATCGAGCGCAGACGTTTTAGGCGTCGCATGCTGATGACTTCACTTCCCATCTGCCACAGACTGCGCAGCAGCGAGGGATCATATCCAGCCCACTGGAGAGTGAAATACAGTCGGATAATCTCTCACAGACGCTGTTGATGTAACAGCTACAGTCACAGGCGTCTATGGCAGGAGAAAGAATGTTCTTTGTTTAGTGTGGAAACTTTTCTTGTTATGCCTGAATGAAAATAAATGCAAATTGTTGTCTGCCCAGCACACCTTTATGATTGTTAACATGTCTTCATCCATTCTTCTTTAAAAAAGTCTTCCAGTACTTTGAGATTTCTGGGATGTCTGTTACGCTCTACTCTTTTCCAATTCCAATCTTTATGTATAAAAATGGTGTCTGACTGCAGTTCCACCCACTCTGGACACATCATGGTCAACTTCGCTGATGACCCAACAGTGGTGGGACTGATAACCGAGGAAAATAAGTTTGGTCTGCAGGGAAGAAGTCATGATGACACTTTTATTTAACAATGTAATGGCTCATATATTTAGATTTAGTATATATTGATTTATATTTCATTTTTTATGTTAATGTAGCACTCGGAAAACTCATGGATAGTCTCACAGATGACTGTGGTGGTTCTTCGCTGGCTTCTTTTTGGTTGTGTGTGGAAGTGAGACCAGAAGTGACTTGTTTTGTGCTGCATTTGTGTTTGTACACATGCTTTTGTTTTGATGAGAAATATTTTATTGTAGTTTTACATTATTTTATTTATAATAGCTTTGAGTGTATTGTATTGTACAGTTTTGCCATTTATATCAATGTTTGGTGATTAAAAAACATTTAGTGAGGGAAGATGTGCTAAAGACTAAAAATTCTACAATCACACTGCAAATCTTATTGAATGTTATTTTGTAATATTCCCCAGAGTCTCTGTCAGAACTGCCGATGAGGTTGTGTGTGGAAGTGAGACCAGAAGTGACTTGTTTCATGCTGTTTTTGTGTTTTCACATCGTAAACAACCTCATCCTGAATGGCAATCCTTCAGACACGACGGTGAAGATTTTAGCCGGCGCTGCAAAAACACCACGCAGCAAGAGTGCGCCCAGCTAGACTATGAACAGAGCTAAGAAGACATGGTTGAAATTGTTGTTTTTTGTACTTTATTACTGCAGTATTTTGACTAAATCATGTCCCAGACATTAATTAGCCCATAAAATCCATATAGAATGTGGTTTATTGGTACGGCAGCATTGCAGTATATCAGGCTGTCTTTGAGGATGGTGTTATTACTGTCACAAGCTCCAGCTTAATGAAAGGCCATAATGCCTGCAGTCATAAAGAGCACTGACATGGCAGTAAAAACGTCCACCTTTCTCGGAAACAGAGCCTGCTTTGACTTCTTTTCCTTTGTGGTAATAAAAGATTTCTTTGGAATACTTAATGATGTGGGCTGAATGGTCTCCTTTCTTTTCACGAAGTGAAAGTTTGTTTTTTTAAAAAGCCATGGCATGCAGAGCTCGTACTTATAAAAAGTAATTTCATTTCCTAGAAGTGAAAGAAGAGCTGGCTTTTTTACCTGCAAGTCAAGTGGTCTGATTTGTTGGTTTGAAAATTGTGGTTTTAGATTAAAGTTGGAAACAAAGTATTTGATTAATGGAGCAATTGGATGTGGATATTTTAAGATTTACTTATAGCAAACTAACTACTTTAATGTTGTTAAACAAAGCATGGCACTTCACTACATCTGAGATTTTTTCCACAAAAATCAGAGCAGGTCTACAGTCAAGCTGTGAGCCAAAACGGACCACGACGCGGCGCATGTGTGCATGCAGAACCAGTGTGCTGGGAGAATATGGAACGTATGTCGACAGATTGTCTTTGAGCGCCAGAGGGGTAGTCCTGAGCAAAAGCAGAGATCACGCTGGTGTCAGAAAGAGGTGCGTGAGACAAAGAGTCAAGGGCAGAAGGACTTTCACCCAATCAGACGTTCACATATTGTTGTAAAAATATTTAAATCAGCTAAACAAGTGGGCTGTAAATGAGCAAAAATGTTTGTTCTAGATTTTTTCATTGTATAAAAAATATTTTCTTCTTTCCAAATTCATTAAATTAGAAAAAAATATGAAAGTTTTACTTGAAATGATTTTGCTGCAGATTCTGTTGAGCAGCAGCTGTTCTCAGATATTCTCAAATATAAAAACTGTTTACTTGTATGAACATCTTATTTGAGCTCAACTTAAAACCTGCTTAACATCCCTTTCAGTGCATGTCTCGCTGTCGGTGAAAGTAGCTCGTGAAATGCATCCGTCACCGTTACTCGTGCTGTCAATCAACTGAAAGAAAAATCTGATTAATCACACCTTTGGGTTGTGATTCATCACGATGAATCAAAATGTTTTGAGAGTTAAATTTTATACAACAATATGCACCTTTTTGAACAAAAAAAGGCCAGAGAGACCATTTTCCCTTCATCTCTTTAGTCTGAAATGTTTACATTTATTGTGTTAACTCAGAAGTTGCATAGCAAAAAAAACCAATTTTATTAAACTGGAAAAACTAGAAAAATATTAGTGTAAGTCATTACAGGAATCTGCTATTAGTTGATATATTGATTATTTTGGTTGGTTAGAAGCCTGAACCGGCGGAAGACGTTTGCTTCACGGACTGTAATTAATCATCTTTAATAAATATTAAGGGGTTACATTTTTAAAAAATTAATCGGGTGCGTTAACGTTGACGGCCCTGGTAGTAACAGAACAAACCCTAACAAGCGCCACAATGCCAAAACTAAAATCTCAGACGTAAGTGATAAAGCTTAGCATAAATTTATGGGGTATGCAGAGTATGTCAACAATATGGTATTAGTTTTTGGTCAACATTTTTGGATTGCTGACAAGAGTTCCTGCTTTATGTGTTAAACTAGAGGACTCTGGACCTGATGTTTTGTTCTTTTTTGAGGTTGAAAAAATAGCTCTTGATGATGTAAAAGTCAAGGTTGGAAGTCTGTAGGAAAACTTTATAAAGACATTTTTTTCAGTTCTATTTTGATCTTTTACTGCTCCACAATGTAACAAATTTAAATAGAAAACAAAATTTAAAGCTTTTTGGTGAATTCAGTATTGATCAGGATTGTCTCATTACTCAAATAAAACTTGAGCCCATGAATAACCTTTTAGTCTTCAGCTCCAATTAGTTTTAAATTGATTTCATAGAAGGAGAGAACAGTGAACCCCACGTTTAAATGATGACTCAATCGCGGAAATGCCAAACAGGGCCGTGTTCTCCGGAGTCGTCCAGCATCTCACAGGGACGCCAGCGGTGGACTCTGTCGGGATTATTCCTGATTCTATATTAAAATCTTCTGGTCCAGTCAATAAGAGCTGTTTATTGCTCTGAAGTTATTTCCTCAGAGAATAACATTCTCAGTGGCCCAGTGATTATTATTGAAAAAGCTAAATGCCAGACTTCACCAATTCTATTCTCAGTCAGATGATTTGAATCTACAGAGAGAAGGTGACTTAGAGGTAACTTAGCTTAAAACTTAAAAGAAAAGTTCGTTGGAGCATCAAAAGGTGATCATTAAAGTGGTGAAACTGACATGTCAAACCAAAATTGTGCGTCTGAGAAGAAAGAATACCAACTGTAAATGTGTATGAGGTAAATCCTGCAGGTATGAGTCATCCAGGGCAATGAAACAACACAGAAGCAACATGCATTTCGTCCTGCTTTACCCTTAGCAAAAAATAGATGTGTTATGTGTAATACTAACATACTTAGTTCATACTAAAAGTGAGACAGTATACTTGAAATTTAGTTTTCATGTAATATATTATATTATATTTACATTTTAGACATAAAATGTTCCAATATAGTCTGAAGAAGCATTTAGTTGATACACTTCCTACACTATATGTACATGCTCTACCGTATACTTACTATAAAGGGTGTATTCAACTCGTAATTCCTGGCCAAAGAGTGAACAGATTTTTTGTCACGTAGTTTTGTTTACACACTTTGGTTTGGAACAGAACAGTCAGGTTGAAGGCAGTCTGAATACAGGCCAAACGCAAAGTTCAGGACTCCATCCGGACCAAATTAAGACAACTCAGACCGGACTAACGGACTTTTCCAGTCTGAATATTCCATTATACTTATCCTCAAGTTTACATAGTAAAAGGAACTACTTTTTGCTGAGAGTTAATTATTCATATTTTTGTTAGGATCGGTCTGAAACTGGAGAAACCTCATTAGTTATATGCGAAAAATTTGATACGAACATATACCATTTTGCTCATATTATTCAACTTTTAAATTTCACATCACAATGCTAGAGAGCTAACTTTGTAGCAGGTGAACCACAAATCGCATGCAGTCAGTCCTTCAAAACTAAAGCAAAGCCTCACTAACTTTGTGATCATTTGGCTTCATTTGGTTTGAAAGCTTAATTATGCCTAAAAAAGTTGATTTTTTCTGTACAAATGATTCGTTTTTGAAAGATGTCTTTTTAATGTGGATTCAGCAGTTTAGGGTAGTGTTTGATCTCAGCACCTAAGCAGTTTTGGGCCTGATTGGTCTTGTATGGTAAATGGCGAATACTTAAACAGTGCTTTTTAACCTTGTGTTAAGGCCCAAAGCTCTTTTCAGTCACAGTCCCATTCACCCATGCACACACATTGTGGCCCCACTGCCTTAAACTGCAACCTATAACCACAAGGAGCAATGTGGGGTTCAGCGTCTTGCCTTTGACACAAAAGCAGGCAAAGCGGGTATTCTGATAGCCCCCAAATGGCCAATAAAGCCTTGGTATGCCGACATAATCAGCCAGTTAGCAGCATGCTTGCTTCGGTTTCCGATCCGCAGAGATCTCCTCTCTCAAGAGGGCGGGGAAGTGTTAGACCCTCCCCCTGAACTGTCAGTCCAGCTTGGAGGGGTCTCCAACCCCAAATTTTCTATTTCCTCACCAACTTTCTGATTACAATGGTGGCACTTTGTGACTCATTTGGTCTTTTTTATCCACTAAAATGTGCATTAGAAAAACACTAGATGAGGTCAGCAGTATGCATGCATCATCATTTTCTGCAGTTCAACCAGGAGAAAACTGATATTTTAATTATTGGTCCTGAAGCTAAGAGAGATAAACAGTTTTTGAAGTTAAAAGAACTTTCATTAGATTATTCAGAAACGGTAAGAAACCTTGGCGTTATTTTTGACTCTAAGCTAACTTTCATCCCACATATTAAACATGTGGTTAAAACGTGTTTTTATCATCTTAGAAACTTGGCTAGAGTCCGCCCACTACTCTCTCTCGCTAACATGGAGATGCTGATGCATGCTTTTATCACAAGTAGAATTGATTATTGTAATGTCCTGCTTGCCGGTCTTCCAAAGACTAACCTTAAGAATCTTCAGCTTCTCCAAAATTCTGCTGCAAGACTTCTTACCAAGACCAGGCGACAGGCCCATATCACTCCAATATTAAAATCCCTGCATTGGCTCCCCATAAGCTTCAGGATTGATTTTAAGATACTTTTAATGGTTTTTAAATGTCTTAACGGTCTTGCGCCTTCTTATCTGTCTGACCTTTTAGTTAAATATGAACCCTCGCGGACCCTGAGATCCTCTGGCACTCGTCTTCTAACCATTCCAGCAGTAAAAACCAAAACTTATGGAGAGGCATCCTTTCAGTATTATGGCCCTCGTTTGTGGAACGGTCTGCCAGAGGATCTAAGAGCTGCAGAGAGCATAGATGTTTTTAAGAAAAGGCTCAAGACCCACCTTTTTAACCTGGCTTTCATATAATTTTTACTTTGTATCTTTTTACCTATTTATCTATTATCTATTTTATAATGTTTTATCAATTTACAATAAATTATTAATGTATTGTAAATTCCTCATTATAATGTTTTATTGTTGGTTTTTTGCTTTTATCAATATTCTTAATTTTATTTTATTTTGTTTCCAGTGCTTCCTCAGTTGGGTTCTCTCTCTCTCTGGGTCGGCTGCCGTTCAGCTGCGGCGGCTCTGGATGGGGAACTGCATCGCTCCCTAGCTGTGGTGAGGCGGGTCCCTGCTTGTGTCGCTGCATTTGGTTGGCTGTGCCGCTATTCACAGAGAAAGAGGTCCCAACTATTTACGTTTCTAAAAACAAACTGTCATGCTCAGCCTGTTTCTCTGCCTGTTTCATTATACTAGGCCCTAAATACCTGAGAGATGCTCCATCTGATCAGATGGCGGCTGACCAGATAGTTTCCCTGAATGGCGTTAATATGGCCTCCAATTGCACATTTAAATCCTGGTCAAATAAAACCTCCAGGTTTTTATCATTTAAGGCTCACATATCACAGGCTTGTAAAACTGCATTTTTTTCACCTACACAATATATCTAGGATTAGAAATATATTATCAAGAAGTGATGCTGAAAAACTCATCCATGCATTTTTTACTTGTAAGCTGGATTACTGTAACTCTTTGCTAGCAGCGTGTCCTAAAAGTTCTTAATGTCTTCAGCTTGTTTAAAATGCAGCAGCCAGATCGTTAGCAAGAATCCGCAGAAGAGAATGTATTACTCCTGTGTTAGCTTCACTTCACTGGCTCCCATTTTAAACTAGAATCAAGTTCAAAATCTTTTTTCTTTCTCCATCATTATTGTCTTCATTGTCTTGAAGCTGCCAACATTTCTACTGTTGCAGATGAAAAACGAGAGCTCGCAGAATGTTCGAGTGTGAGTTTTCAACAGGAAGCTTATCCTCTGTCATGCTGCAGCTCTAAGACATTTCAGGACCTTGGACAGCGACTCCTGTGTTGTGCATTTCTGGTTTGCTTCCAGCTTCTGAATGATCTGTGATTGATTTTCTGGAACTGCTGTCCTTCGTGTTTTGAAGAGAACATTAAGTACTTAAAGTGTGCAAAAATCAACCAGAATGCATAAACTCTTTCTCTTCTGTGTGTGTATGTGTGTGGGAATACATATTATATTAGTGACGGGCAGTGATCAAAGTATTAAATTATAATTAATTGTATGACTTACTGTGGTTCATCGTGTATTGCTCACAGCAAATTTGAATAATGTAGTAAAACGTATTTAATTTATAAATGTAAATATATAAAGTAATTTTGCTTGAAAAACAAAGAATTTCAATATTTTGTGTTTGTTTCGAAACCACAATCAGAACTTAACAAGCAATGAAATGTTAATATGTAATAATCGTAAGCATTTTCTATCAGACTGCAATCTACATTTCTGATCCTAAAGCCATCTTAACAATAGCAGTGGGAGTAAAAGCTCCTCCATAACGATAGTGTACATTCATTACACATACTTCTCTGCGGAGAAGTCATCATGCCTCTGTTTGGTGTAGTGCAATTCATATGTTGCCATATTCAGTTACATTTCTTAGCACCTGTATGCTGACGACATTCAATTATATTGCTCATTCTCTGAAACAGACTTCAACATCTTGACCGGCTTACTGGACTATGGTCTATCTGAGAATAAGTCATGGTTATCTTCTAACCATTTACACCTGAATGCTCAGAAAACAGAGACAGGGATTTTCGCCCCGGACAACAACATCCCTGCCATCAAAAATCTCCTTGGTTCCTTGAGCTCCTCTGTCCAGTCAAGTGTCAGAAATCTTGGGGTGTTGTTTGACAAATGTCTATCTTTGGAAGGACATGCAAAACAAACAGTCAAAAAGTGCATGTATCACCTGAGGAATGTGGCAAAAGTCAAACACATCTTATCTAGACCTGACCTGGAGATGATTATTCATGCTTTTATTTCTTCACGTTTGGACTATTGTAATTCACTTTTTACCTGTTTTAGCGAAAGCTCTTTAAAACGTCTGAAGCTTGTCCAAAACTCTGGACAGGCTTTTAACAGGAGCCAAGAAACGAGCACACATAACTCCACTACTCTCCTCTTTGCACTGGCTCCCAGTTAAATTTAGAATTGAAATTAAAATTCTACTTCTAGTTTTTGGAGCCTTGCACGGTCAACCCCCCCAGTACATTGCTGACCTTGTAACCTCCTACTCTTCTGTCCGGTCTTTGAGGTCCTCCAACCAAAATTTATTGCAAATTCCAAAAACCCGCTATAAAACCAGAGGACACCTCACCTTTCAAGCTGTCGCTTCTCGTCTTTGGAATGACCTCCCTTTGTCAATACGACAGAATGACTCTGTAGCAGGTTTTAAAAGTCAGCACAAGACATTTTTATTCAGAAAAGCTTTTCGTTTATCTATTTTAGCTTTTAATGTGTTTTATCTTGCTTTTAATTTCCTCCATTTTGTTTGTATGCAATTTGTGTTTTATTGGTTGTAATATTGTCTGTTTTTATTTTTATTTTTTTATCTGAGGAAGGTGCTACAGAAATAAATATTTACTTACTTTACTTACTTTACTTTCCCCACGCCCCTCTGGGGGAGAGATTCCAGGTGGATCATCTGTGCTCTTGTCTTTGGCCTCTGGCTCATCTCGCACCCCCAGCTGCCCTACAGTTTCATATGGATGAAATTCGTCTGCTACTGATCAAACAAGTAGTTTGATCAGTGTATCAGTAGTTTGAGTAGTTTTTAAACATGTAGTTTTTGTTTATACATGTAGTTGTAATTCAAACATGTATCTGTAGAGTTAGATAAGCTAGGGTCTAAGGGCATGGATGCCAGTTTAGCTTAGTCTGCTTAGTTTTTTATGATTGACTTTATGTTCTATGAATGAATACCAGTGTGAATCCCATTGACATGACTATGGTTGTGATTTTAGGTCATATAAATAAAATAAAATTGAATTGCTTTTTGAAGCAAAAAACTGTGTGTAAATGTCCATTTATTAAACGCTGTGTGAGTGGGAATAACCTGTGTAACTGCTTACTCATTAAGGTTCAATTTTCTACTTCATGAATGTCATTTGGCTGCCACTAAAGTGACTCATTACCTTTTCATTGGCATCCATCTGTCTCTCAGTGCAAAGTTGTTGGTTTTCACACCAAAAATCAGACTTTCTGGGGGAAAAGAAAACTCCAGTTTTTCTGGCTCCACTAATTAATCCAGTATGTGTCAAGTTTGCAATTAAATATGTGACTACAGAGGAAGGAGTAAAGATTTGTTTGGAATAAAATCAGGATTTCTCTGTTTTTAATCATAGTCATGATAAAGGAGGTGAGTGATGTGAGGGCTGCTGCAAAGATGAAGATAAAAATCCAAACTTTAGGTTCTGGCAGCAAAAACGGAGGAGTAGACCGGTCATGAAATGTTTGTACTATGAGTGCAATCTAAAATTAAAGTGGGTTTCATGCCATTTAGAGTTAGACAACGTATTGGTGAGTAACTGCAGGAGGAAGTGGTCTTAAGCCTTCATCACAAATGACCTTATGGGTGGAAACGGGCTGTCTGTGGGTGAAAAATGGGCAATCCTGTTTGGGGCATGCATGTGGTATGTACAAAATATCAAAGTCATAGATCACTCAGTGAGCCTGTAGAGGAGGGGTGTCCAAGTCCAGGCCTCGCCGTATCTGCTGTTGATTACCAGGATCTGCTGTGTTTAGCCATTAAGGAGCTTCAATGGGAAGTTGGTTGGAAAACATGTTGGAGACCGGTCCTCGAGGCCTGGTTTTGGACACCCCTGCTTTAAATACCGGATGCTACTGAGTTATAGGAACATCAGGAATCCCTTCTAAAACACCCGTACCCCTCTGTAGACCAAAAGAAAGCAACAAATGAGAAACAGAACAGTCGCACAAATTGGCAAAAGTACAAAGAGAAAGAATGATCTGCCAAACCGTGGCAATATTTCAAAAGTTCTTCCGTCAAAAAGGTTTTTATTATGAAAAATATAAAGCTGATGGCGGAAAAAGAAACGTTTTCATTTTAATAAATTATTTCTGACGTTTTTCACCAACTAAACACTCGATGCAACAAATGAAATTCAGTCAAATGAAAGGAATGAACTCCACTACGTACGTTTGAGGTCAAAGAAAGTTCAAGCTCACCAAAACACTAACTTTGCCTTCAACCTTTTAATTAATTTCCCTAAAAGAAGCATCTTGCTTGCAATTGACAGTCATTTGAGTTTCGAAGATTTCCCATGAAAACATATCTTATGGGCAAAAAGATTAAACAGAGCCTAGCCTTTGATTTCCCAGATTGTGCACTTTAAATACTCGGTGGTTCTTTTGTGTGGGCAGTTTTACTGATGGAGCTCGGTGAGTCCTTGCCCTGAAGTTCACCCTCAGAAACGAAAAAGAATTACTTTTTTTAAGTACAAGTGTCTCATTATCAAACAAAATACTCCTTAATGCTCCAAATAAAAGAAAAGGTACTTGAAGTGATTAAAAATTGAGTTGTTTCTGACCCTTTATTGACCAGGTGATTCTTAAACTGAATGAAGATACCTTTTTATTTATTCTGTCACTTTCCCCATGAATGGCTTGAATAAAGAAAAGGGGTTTGTGAGGTCAAACCTTAGAACTACTGAAATAAACTCACTGGTGGTGTTAGGTAAAAATTCAACCATAGACGGCACACGACACAGCACGTTTTTCATGAAGATAATCATAACACGAAAAAAAACAACATCCCGCTTTATAAAAGTCAGATGAAGGAACAAGCGAGGCAAAAAGTGGATTTCAGATGTGTGTCAAACACAATAAGGTCACATTAGGCTCACAGCTACTTGAGTCATCATGCAAGAATACGTGCAACAACCCAATCAAGTTTACTTCCACAGGAAGATGACAGGCCACCGTGCCGCCAAGGAAAATGAATGGATTTCATCTCCTGGGGAGAAAAAGATGATAATCTGATGTTTTTTCTGTCTCTCTGAGAGATTCATCAAGGTGGGGGGTTCATGTGCTTGGATTCTGAGATCAGAAGCTTGTAAAATGTTTCTGATAATCCCAGCATTTTCTTGCTGCTGAAAATGAGATAGAGACAGAACAGAGTTTTAGGAAAAAATCGTTCTTTTATTGGGAAAAACAGACAGATGCTGCTTTTTTGATTTGAAAGCAGATATTTAAAGGTTACATTTTGTGGACTTCGACTACTTTTGCAGGTGTGAACGCTCACCAGCCAAACGGACCTTGTCATCCAGAAGTCTGACTCAGCAGAACGGTTCAAAAGCCTCAACTGGAAAGAGCGATGTGAAAAGTCACTGGGATTTTGCCAGACGTGCCTTCTGCTTCCCAGAAGAAAATCCTGGCTGCGCCAGAAATAGATCACATGGTGTATTTTACATGGGAGCAGCACAGAAGAGATAGACATCAGAAAAGGAAAGATGAATGGGTCACCTTTCAAAATCAAATATCCTGCCCAACCTCCATGAAAAATTGATGTCAGAAACAGGTGGTTTCATATAGAACCACACAATTTAATTCCAACAATGATGAGACAAGTTATCTCAAAACTGCTTTTGACGTAAAGAAGCTTTTTAAAAGCAACAGCATTTTTGCATGAAAATGAATCAACTTAAACTTTATTTATAAAGCCCTTTTTCTTTCTTGTGCAACTCAACATACTTTACTTTGTAAAACATTTTTCAATTCAAAGACAAAGACTTTCATGTACACACGACCCCCCCCCCCCCAACTCCCTCATACAACATAGTAAAACACAAAATGATTGGCGTCCCGTTTTGAGTCAGATACCAGCTCAGATGAGGAAAACAAAGACGTACATGGATCCAGTTGACTGCAAGTGGAGCGTCATGGCGCTGCTCGGCTCAGTGTATTATCCACGTCACAAATAAGTGTTATTTTTTCCAATCTGCAGTTTTTCGTCTGCTTCTGATTCACAAGTATTTGAATAAAGAAATACTCAGAAATGTTATTTTTATCTAAATTTTCTTAACATATGTCCTGCATCATCCGAAAAATGCGAAGAGAACATGTTAAAAAGAATAACCGCCGATCATTTTCATGGTAGTGGGTCATTAAAAATAGAAAACTGCAGAGAGGGAATAAGGAACTGTAGAACAGAACCTGAATGAACTGTGTGAGCCACAAAATCAATGAATGAATGGTGGTGACAAACACTCAGCAGCTCCAAAGAGACGCTGATAACAAAACAGATCTCACTAAATTATTAAGAGCCCTATTCTCTCTGCACATTCTCTAGTGAATAATGCAACAGTTTCCTTGTTTATGGAAATTAGACAATGTTTGTAAGACAGCAGATATCTGAAATAACAAAATGTTTTTAAATTATTTATATCTTGTCTCTTCCCGTGAACAGGGGCATCAATTGAAATTTAGGACAATGTTGAAAAAGTGTAACGAGGAATGGGAGTGAATATGAATTAGTTCTCTGATAATCAATGCTGATGGTTTCAAATTTCAGCACAAATATGTTTTTGAGGTTTTCCAAATGACACGTTTGAATGAAATAATTTTCAAATTTGCTGAATAGGAAGAACAAGACCTTAACGAACAAAACTATTTCCAAAAGCGAAAAGTACTGGGGTAAAAGTTTGTAAAGTGGTGGACCAGTGTTTTCCCCATTGACTGTACAGTATATGTAACCTTCCAACAGGTACACTTCTGATTGGTGACAGCGGATGCCACATAAATGTTGAGTCGGACTAACTCGGACCAATCAGTGCTTGGTGACAATGTCTGGCCTCAACATGGAGGCGTCCGCATCATGGAAAAAACAGTGACTGAATTGACTTCATTTGGTTGGAGCAGGAAGGCATTTTCTATGTATGACGTCACACTCACTCAGTCCAGTTCTCTTATACAGTCAATGGTTCACCTTCCTTAAACTTGTGGGAGGAGTGAAACTCCGAAGAGCGACCTGGTAGGTCATACTTTTAGCATATTTGGGGCTGAGGAATGGGTCTACCATTGTTTTATCCTTGCAGGTAGAATAAGTCAAATAGTTTACATTTCAAAAAGTACTTTCTGAAGGTAAAAGCTCCACTGGTCAGAGCGCAACAGAAAAACACAATGTTCTTTATGAATTAAAAGCTTCTATATGGGGTTTATCAAAAGACATGTCTTCAAAGACCAGTGTGCAGAACTTCTAGGACTGTAAAAATTATTTTGTATTGATAGAATTCGTGTGAAATTTTGCTTTAACGATAAGATTTTTTCTTTGTTATAGTAAATTGGAGGTATTTTCGAGCTCTTCTTTGCATTTTTTCAGCAAATATTTCCAGTCACAAATTTCCCACAAGTGGGAAGTGGGTTTGACTTAGTACAAAATGAACTTATTGATGAATTGTTTTTTCTTATTTGCTCAGGAAAGTGCCTGTAACTTTATTCCTCATTGACGATTACTTTTAGCATGTTTGTCCTCATCAAAGTGGATGTGTTTCTTGCTTGATAGGTCATTTTCCAAACAAAGAATGGTTAAAATGTTATTTCTTTTTTAGAATTCCTCTAACACGGACAGAGTAGTGACCTGCATCTGTGTCAGGATGCCAATCACCAGAGTGTCATTGAACACATCCATCAGGCAGGCAGTCAGACCAGACTTCTGGAGAGCTTTTCACTGGAACTCCAATGCTTCTCCTCAAACAGGAAGAGCATCTGACTGAAGACTGGGAGAAAAACAGCTGTGGTCACATGGTTGAAGTCTCTCCTGACCTACCCTCCAGCCAACTCACAGACCTTGTCTTATGCTCAAAAGTAATCATTCAAGAATGCATTTTAGTGTCAGCTTCTAAAGCCGTCAGTGACTCCAGCCTCCCAGGATTTTTCTTTAGAACTGAAAGGTTCTTCAGCCAACAGTTCAAAGCAACTCCAAACAGCTATCACTCACTAAACATTCAGGAGATGAAGCATGTCCCTGACCTCCAGGCCTGCGCCTCATAGTGGACAAAAACAAGCATTACATCACAGTTCGTTGTGATACATAAATCCCATTTTTAACTTGAGTGCAGGAAAAAAAAAAATCACTCATCTTTATCTAGCAAAGCTTTGATTAAAGTGTGCTGTTGATGCAAGGGAACGGCTGTTCAGGCGAGAGGTAATGAATACAGAAAAAGTGAAGGACATTTCAAGCTGCCATTTCCACTTTGACAGTTGACAAAAGTATCAGAATTTTTAGTTATCTTGAAATGTTCTTGTTAATCCTCTAACAAGCTTTGGGCTCCATACAAAACAAGGAAACTTAGAAAACACATTTCAATAAGCTTTTTTGTTCTTTTTTTTTAACTTTTTAAAACATTAGGGCATTTTTGAAGCAAAAATCTGTCTTTTTATGCAACTTTTTTTCTTATTTAAAAGCACAAGGGATGCATTTTATTTAATATTTTTATTTGAAAGAAAAAAAAAAAACAAGAGAACCCCACTTTATAAGAAATATAAAGATTTTTCTACGTCGCCCGGGATTGGCGTGACCAGGACGTTGGGGGTCACAGGAAAGCGCCTCGTGACCTGGGCCCCAGTTTAGGTCCAGCCCAAAGAAATGATGTGGCATCACCCTCTCGTGGGCCCACCACCTGTAGGAGTTGACAGGGGGGGGCCAGTGTGGGCTTACTCCTGAGCTCAGCCGCCAAGTGCTGGAGTTAACCCCAGTGGTCAAGAGGGTCATGTCCCTTCGCCTTTGGACGGGGGCAGGTCTCGGTCTGTGGTTTCAGCTTACGGGCTGAACAACAGTTCGGAGTACCCGGCCTTCTTGGTGTCTTTCTAAGGGGAATGGGAGAGGGCCCAACAGTCAACTCCATTGTCCTCTCGGGGGAACTTCAATGCCCACATGGGCAACGATGACGGCACCTGCGATTTTATTGATTTATGAGCTCCGATGCTTTTTTTTTCAAACTAAGCATTACTGCCTGATTTTAGATAAAGCTTAAATGATAAGGAATTCACAGTATAGCTGGTAGTTTAGATGCAGAAATAAAAACTGGAAAGAACTAACAAAACAACATGTTAGTTTAATGCAAAGACTTTAGGTCTTAGTCACATCTGCCCTTTTGGGTGGAGACAGGCGCTCTGCTGGCACCTGTACGGTGCACGCAGGAGGCCCACACAATATATCAAGGTCATTGACAAAAGAACAAAAATTTTCATGTTCACACTGTGAACTAGAAATGAGGAAATTAGACAGTCAGAACGTAGTTCATGTTGACATATCACCTGCATACCCTGTGTGTGAGGCATTCGTGTGCGGTCAGTAAAGAACATTGACTGTATACAGAGACTGGACAGAGATCCCTCTGCTGGCTTTCCAAATAGGATGTACCTGCTGACTCCCAGTAGCCAGAGAAATGAACAGCTATTATTCAGTCATTCTATTTGACAGAATACCCTATTTTACTTTGATGCATTTTTAAACCTCTTCTTGCTAAGCCAGATTTTTTAAAAATGTATTTTTTTCTTCCCAAGTTATCGAGTAAAAAACAAACAAACTGACCAATCAGATGCCTCAGAAAAAGCATGTGTCCACTGGCTCCCACCTCAAAGGTTTGACAGATTCTCCCAAGTCGCTTTCACTGGTAGAGGGGTGGACTTCAAACAAGCATCCACCTGATTGGTGATGGTAGTTGCCATAGCAACATTGACTCAGGTCCACTCGGACCAATCATTGTCTGGTTCCAAAGTGGCGACATCCGTATTGCAAAAAAATGGCGATTGAATTGATTTTATTTTTCTGGAGCCAGAAGTAAATGGGTGATGTCACAGCTGCTCTGTCCAGGTCTCTATATACAGTCAATGGTGAGGAGCAGCACCAACACCTTCCTAATGACTAGTGACATAAGGGCACCGTACGACTTTATCCTCCGTACATGCAACTAACATTAGCCTTACAAATACTTCATGATGCTCTTACTCCACGCACGACAACTGTGTGTTCCATGATGGCCCTTGAAGTGGCCACACGAGCAAAGAAGGAACTGTAAAACACATCTGCGCTCCCCTTAAGGTGCAGTCACTCCTCTTGATGACCCTTCATGAGCCTGGACAACCCAAACACCCACAACACCCATGCTGGTCCACCCCCCCCATTGGGTACATGTGACTAAAGGCTTTACAAGTGAACAAAAAGCTAAAGTAGACAAACACATTTACTGTTCATTGTATTAATTATTATCAAGTGGCACAAAACAGTTGAATTGTATCAATGTCTCCATAAAGCTCTTTTTTATAAAAAAAAAAAACCTTCATCTTCTTCTTGATTCTGAATCACCTCATCAACTTTGTTGTTTAAACTGGGTCTTTTACAAACTCAAACAGGTTCGTTTGAATGTCAAACAAGTCCTCAAAAGTGCCGTCTTCTGCCACGCATTTCTTTTCAGCCTTGTGTCGACTGGAGAGGACATTCCTTTCCTCTGCCAAAGCAGGTTTCGCACATCAGTGTCTTAACTCCTTGGCAAACTATGAAATGCCTTTGAGAGGCATCCTTGTAGGAGTGCTAAGTCACAGCTCAGGGACATATCTGCTGACAGCGAATTTACCTAATCAAGTATGAATGTGTCACAGAAATCCAAAGTCTCGTCAGAATAGCTGCTGAACTCAAGACGCGCCGTCCCCTCACCGGCTCTCATAGCCATCAGCGCACATCCTCTGAACAGCAAGGACGCAGCTTTGAAGGCACAAACTCGATAAATTCCTGCCTCTGTGCTCGCCGTGGCCCCGGGCCCAGGAGAGGTTTTCTTGGGGGAGTGCTCAGGCAACACCACAATGCATTGTGGGGGTGCTGGTGAGTCATGCCTGAGTGGAAGAAGTGATAGAGACGGAATGGAGCTTTTTTTAATGTCAGCTGTAATACCTAAGCAGACATGCTGGGCCTAATCGAGTGTGGCACTCCCCAAAGGTCCAAATAGAGCCGCAGAAACGAGCCACTCTTCTTTGTTAGGATGCAGCGACAGCCAAGACTAAAAGCTTCTCCAGTCTCTGACAGCTTTCCTTTGACACGTTTTTCTCAAACAAAAAATGGAAAATAGATTTTCTTTAAGCCTTCAATGCCCAACGCACAAACAAGAACAAATTCGATCATTTGACAGAAACTCGAGTTCTTGCAAGGGGGATTTATTCAGCAATCCTCAAAGAAGTTTCTCCCTAAAACACATCAGCATGCAGCTTGAAAAGATAAAAACGCAACAGCTAACTCATCATGGATCAATAAAATATTGATATTAAAAGAAAACTAAGGTAAATAAAAATGAGCACTAATTAATATGGTCAAGAAAAATTAGGGAGAAAAAAAAAATTGTAATTTAAAAGCTTTGTGGTGTATTTTTTGGGCAGAGTTCACCCAATCTGTGCAGCCATTTAACCATTTAAAAAGAAAACATATCGCTTAAACTAAGAGGTCTAAAACATTGGTGCACAACCCCTCAGACACTGACGGTTCCAGTCTGTGGGACAGTTGGTACCAGGCCGCAGAGAAAACATTTTTTCTCTTACTTATTCTGAAGGAAGTTTTATTTTGGAAAACTACTGGATTCTCCCCATCATACTCATTGTTCACTCGTGTCAAGTCGCTCAGTCACATGTTGAAAATCCATCCACTTTATTCTTAAAGCGGCTGCTCCAACAAATCCAGCAAAGTTAACAAAAAATGAACGTCAAAGATGTAACAGAAAAAAAGCCTTTGACTTCAAAATAAAAGAAAGCTGCGTTAAACAAAAAGCAGACGTCTTTACTCCAAATACAGATTAATTGAAACAGTTGTTCCAACACATCATGACAATAATATTCAGCAAACGACTGTGTCATACTACAAGGATGCTGCTAATAAAGTTGTTCCAGTGGTGGATTCACCTTTATTATTTTATTTAGAAAATACCAGTTCTACTGCACCTTAAAAGTCAGACGAAGCTGAAGTTGGCGTCCAAAGTTTTAGCTACTACTTTGACATTTATGGATTAAAGGAATATCTACTTAAAATTTTTATGGTTCCTTCATGAAGTCTAACACAAATAAAATGTGAAGCTGCTGCAGATAATTTACAGAGAATGAAGAGAAAGTTTACCCTCAAAAGTTAAGGGAAATTGAAGCTAAAACATAAAAGCAGACGGTCACTTCTTCCTCGTACAGGCCTCTCTGTCAAAAGATTGTCTGACATTAAACCGCTCTGTGGCCTGGAAAGGTTGGGGACCACTAACTTGAAGGATGAAAGTCGCTAAAAACACAGCTTATTAGGAATCTACATGTAAAAGTGTGAAAATTAAACACCAGGTTGAAAAAATTAGGATATTTTAATCCCTTACCTTAATCCACTATCCACTTTATTTATTCTCCAAGCAGACATTTGAATTTCCATTTCTCCTGATTACTTTAAAACAGCAGGAAGTAGGAATATTCTACCCAAACATGGATTTCCTTCATATTAAAATATGAGCTGTTTACTGATGCTGCTGACTTTGAAGTCAGTAGTTGTTTCTCTTTTTAGGATAAAAAGGAATTAAAAGGGAGGGTTCTGGTGGAGTGGAACCGGAGGCTTTAATCTTACCTGCATGTTCATTTCTGTGGAACATTAAGATAAACGGGAAAAACAGCCAAAGGAGCAGCTGACTGGAAGTCAATGTAAGGTTCAGAAACCGTTTTTTGTCTCCCAATTGCTCAGTAATTTACTAAAACCGCTCAAACACATTTTAATCTATAGAGATTATACATTTGTGAGGTCCAGTTTTCAAGTCTAAAACTGAAGATTGCAATGAGAGTGGTTGTTGTTTTGATTCTTTTAGGAAGCCCAGAAAACCTCAAAAAACATGTAGGCAAGTCAGGGGAGATCGCTGAAGTTTTCTTTTTGAATAAAGTTTTTGGGGTGTATCAATAAAAAACACATGGATGGAGGAAAAAAATTAAACAACCATTCAGAAAAAAACAACAAATCCTTCAATGACTTTGCATGTCACTCTGATACACTGATAGCAATGAGCAACATGTCACCAAGGCTACAGAGGTTGTGCAGAATAAAGACCAACAACACCATACAATTCCCTAATCTCAAACATTTATCTTTAAAGAATTTTCTTTGAAATCCCTTCAGACACACAAACACTGTCATTCCTAATGCAAGGTAGGACGGCTCTCTCATCCTGTTAGGAACTTTTGTAACACTTCTTCATTAAAACTCAAAGCTTCAAATAAATCCTCAAACAACATTTAACACTGTAGGTTAATCTGTCTTGTGTTTCAGAGTTTTGATCAGAGATTCTGAAGATTTCATTGCTATGAAAAGGAAATCCTGATTTGAATGACCACACGGACTTCTCTGAACGTTCTTGCCGTCATGGGATTGAAACAGTGTCAGAGTTTCAGTCGTGCACTTTGAAGGTCGCAATGGCCTTAGTTGTCCACCAGATGTCATCATCTTTGAAGTCTTGAAGCTTTGAATCTTTTTTGACAATTGTTTGGAAAGTTTCAGTGCTTTGTGAAACTTCACTTTCCCACCACTAGTATTATCCATCTACTGTTGGAGCAAATTTATGAGCAGCAACCCCCTAACGTTAGACAGACGGTTGCTGAATACTTAGCATTATTGTTATGTTCAGTTGGATCTACTGCTGCAATAAATCCATATTTGGAGTAAAGGCTCCTAGTTTAGTTTGTGATAAATGCAACTTTCTTTTATTTTGAATTTAAAAGCTCTTGTTCTGTTTTCTACCAAAATAAACTTTCTGAAACTGTTAGTTTTTTGTAACCTTTGCTAGCTTGGGTGCATCGGGTGTAGCTTGTAGTGTCGGGTGGATTTTCGACATGTGACCGAGCGACTTGACACGAGTCAATGATGTGGTTGGAGAAATCCTTTGAAAAAATACTTCCTTCATAATCCTTAATAAATGTTGAGGGTTTTTTTTTCCCTCTGTGGCGCGGTACCAGCTGTCCCACGGACCAGTACCAGTCCATGGCTCAGGGGGTTGGGGACCACTGCCTGTAAAGATGTGAACTAGCCTGAAATCACTGGGATTTCATACCTTTTCTGTACATACCTGAGGATCTGCACGTCTGGCAGAGGAACACCTTTGCTCAGTTCCTGTTTTCTTCTCCCAGCATCCTCGGAGTTCGGTGCTGAAAGTACAATTTGCATTTTAATGTGGCACCACATTATCTGAGTGAAGAAAGTGCCAGGTAATTATGTGACATGTCTGTGTCATTCCAGGTTTGTGAATAATTTTGGGAAAACATATGGTAAGTGTTTATGAGTAGGATGATTCTGAAACCAGGATTGTCATGGAAAGATTCCAGGCTGGTTCTGCAGAGGGGGAAACACAAACTGGAATCACCGGGAAGTCAGCGTTCTCCAAGAGGAAACGTCTCTCCTTGACTTTGCTGCACAGTAATTACATTATGCTTATTTGAATGTGATGCATTTTTTATGGAACTTCATACGAGCTCCAACAAAGAGCGGTGCAGACGGGCTGCTCAAGGTCTTCCTTCAGGACGCACTCAGACTTTGATGGATGACAAAAACAACTTTTCATTAGCAAACATCTCTGCTGAAGGACACTCGACTCAAGCAGGACCCTGTGCTGCAGTAACAATGGTTTCCCGACTGCTGACACATTAGGAGTCTGATCTTCAGGTCATTAATTTTTAGAGGCAGCAGCAATATTTCTGAATTCCATGCAGAAAGGAGATGCTTTCTCGATGAATTGTTGGGTAAAATGACCTTGAGGTATTTTTGGTGCATTACTGCGCTCCACTGGCACAAAACTTGGAATCTGGATCTCTGAAAAGTCACTGGATCATGTGTTTTGCACAACTGGAAAATAGAATGTGTAAAAGGTGATGGAGGTAAAACATTGCATATAAAGACAAAAAGAAGTAAAACACCACAGAATGACACAAGCATGTTGTTATATTATTTTATTCAAAGGGTTTTAATCTATTCCGATGAACATGAAAGGATTTTAAGAGCTTCTTCCTGGCTGTTGATCTCTTGCTTTTGATTTTTCTATTTTTTCTTTTTTGTCAGCATCACTTTTCATGTCATGATCATCAAAGAGAGGAGAACCCTCCTGCCAATGCAAACTCCGCTTTCTGCAAAACTTCAGAACGTTTCAGTTTTAATTTGTGAAATGTTGGTTATGTCTTTGTGTGAGACTGCTGATAGACTGAGATAACAGGTGAAAAAAACACAGTTCAGGTGGGAAAAAATGTTATATTCAAGACATTTAATAGTGTTCTCATGTTTTTCACCCAAAACTTAAGCAATGTGCTTCCCCCCAAATGGAAACCAGATTTAAGTCTGCTTTTGAGTTTGTAATTCATTAAGCTCCCATAGAAGTTGACTTTTCATTTGTTCCTAAATAATAATAACTTTTCGAGTCTGGAAGCTTTGTTTGCTGATGACACTGCTGTCTCCTCACACATTTGTTCGGTTGATGTTAAAGCTTCAGGTGATGCTTGATGTTAAGTTCCCACTTCTTCCCAATCTTTCACTTCTTCATGGCGTCTCTGAACAATTTGACAGTAAAGAGTTTTTTTAAAAGTCGCCAAATGTCTTTAAATTTCCAATTTTTTCAATTAAAGAGGATGACCTTTTTTCAATGTTTTTGTTCAATATTTGACTGAATGTCTGAAGACTGAAAAACTGAGCTAAATTGATATTTTCTCATTAATAGTCATATACAGGAAATCATTACGACATCCACAGATAATGTTAGCACGCTATAACACTTTATCAATTGCAATTATAAACTGCAGGTATTTCAGTATTGTTTTTTTTTTTACCCTGAAGCTCAACCTGCTGAGTTTCATTTCCTTTTCTAAAAACAGCAGGTTCAATTTACAGCCTGAACAAAACCCGTTGTAGGCTTTCGTTAGTACATTAGGGGCTGAAATTTTCTTCAGCTGTCCACAAATAATGTCAAGGTTATACACATTATTTAAGAGAAACATTTACTGAAAGGATTTTCGACTTGAGAGAAAGATGCCCTTGTGCAATATACAGAGATGAATGCTTCCTCCAGGTATTCCCAGGTTGCAAAGGTCACCCTCTTTCAATTCTTGCTGCTGGAGCAATAAAAAGAAAGCATGAAAGTCTGCAGTTTGTTCTTTTACATTTTAAACTTTTTTTTTTGCCACATAATTAAAGATGGAAGTCTTCATTTCAACTCAACTGGTATAAAAATGTTTAAAAAAACTAAACAAAAAAACTGTTTGTCTGCACATATGAATCTAATTCTTATACATTAATTCAGAAGGTTAGCAGATTAAGGAGAAACAAAAATACAGTTGAAAACTCAAATTGCTAAACTACAATGTTTTTATTTATTTATATGTGTTTACATTCACATACTGTATACAAACAATTGATGTAATTTTTCTGGAATAGTCCCTCTTAAGAATGACTTATGCAGTAAAACAACTAAATCAACTTCTCCCTCTTCTTCCATTGTTAACTGCAAAACAGCAAGTAATTCAAACAAAAATCAAGTACAGAAGACGCTAGCTTTTGGCAGCGAATCGTCCAATCAGAGGCGATTAAGTAATTTGCCTAAATGAAGTTACAGTGACTTTAACTCAAATTCTGATTGGCTGCATCAATGTCAATGTGTTTTTCCAGCAGTGTTTTTTATGGAAAGTTGCCTGGGAAACCGGAAGTTGAGGGCGGAAGCACTGACAGGATGAGACTTTTAATAACCTAGCAACAAGTGAGGGATAAAATCTGATTGGAACAGTTGGAATGATCTAAAATATGTTTTTGGACAAATATTTATCTATATAAAAGAAACCATTCTCTAAGATTTAGATCATTCTTTTGAAATAATTTTAGGCTTTCACTCAGGACTCTGCAGGGCCTGACGGAACGCCACTGAAGCACAAGACTGTATAGTAAATGCAAACAGTAATGCTACCAATTTAATTAAAACACAAACGATCTTTTACAATGCAGATGCTGAATAACGGAAGGAAAAGTGAATATTGTTGTTATTTTGATGTGATCATTTGTCCAAAACTATGTGTGCTAGCTTTAATGAAGAGATAAACCATCACAAAACTGCACATTTGTTCTTTTTTGCTTTAACGAGTGACCACAAATGTATACAATGTGTTCTTATAAAAAGGAAAACAACGGGATAAGTTTAAGAGCACAAAGGATCTACATCTGATGCCTGATCTAATTTCAGACACGGTGATCAGTGATGTTTCCGTGAGCGGTCAAACATGTGAGAAACACACCAACTCCAATATGCTATTCTGGCAACCATGAAATGTTTGGTGAGCCATCAATCTTCTTTTTCCCGTAATGCAGAAATAGAGGTCGTGGCTCGTGACGTAACATGCAGCCTGTCTGCAATCCTGGGATGGAAGTCTAGCCTGATTTCAAGGTAGACTGCCCGGCTAAATTTAGGAGCAGTAATTCATTCATCACCCAGTTAGTGAATGCACCGGAGATGCCCATTCTTCTTCCTTGGTGCTAAATCTGTCCTTCAGGGGCTCTGCCAATGACTTTGAAACAGTCTGCTGAGCAAGGTTTCCTCCACAAATCTACCTGCCACCATCTGCCAGCGCTGAATCGTGCACAGTTCAGTCAGCACATTTGATCTAATGAAAAGATAAAACTCTCAATAAGCAGAACGAGAAGACTGAGTCTGATCAACGACCAGCAACTGTTTTTTCAGGTTGTTGCTACGCTGATCAGAGACGATAGGAAAGACGAGAGCTGGGGAATTGAACTTTTTCTTTTGTCGTAAACAAAAGAAAAAAAACTATTGTCAGTTTTGTAAACACAAAACAAGTACATTTACTGATTGAAACATCTTGGACATTGGAGCTGAAAACATGACAATGCATGCAAACATTGCTACATGCTTTTATTTATTTTTCTGCATTCAAAGATCAAATGAATGTGATTATTTCAGCATGAAGGGCATCATCTTTAATTAGAGATAAAACAAAAAGAAGTTAAACATTTGATCACTCAAACTTGCTCTTCATTCGAACAGCCTGCAGGTATTGGAGCCATGTGACCCCGTGACCCTGAAAGGGATGTAGCATAACTGAAGTGTAAGGATGATGTTCTGCTTTGAGTTGTCACAGCAGGTTTAGTTTGCCAGTCATCCACAGCTGATTTCACTTGATTGTCTGCTGTGTATTTATTTGTCTGGTTTTCAGTTTTTCATGCTCAGGTTCATCACTTTTCTTCATGGATTTTTAAAAATGTTTAAGTGCATTTAGTAAATGTTTTAGTTTCTCCTGCATGTTTGGTCTTACACCACCAGTTCCTCACATTTACGGCGTGTCCCCATTCCAAAAGCAGTAGACATTCTGGCTGGGAAAACGGTAAATATAGGCTGCTTCACTAAACTGTAAAGTCAACTTTGATGTCCACATGAAACTGCAACAATTTCTTTTTTTTTTTTTTTTTTTTATCAGAACCTGAATTTATAAGATGTTACGCAAAGGATTTTCATTTTAAACTTCAAACATCAGTTTTCACACACCTGGATGTGTGAGATTTATTGGATGTGGTGAGCTGTGGAAATCACAACACTTGGGAATCATTTGGTGGTTTCTCCAATCCAACTCTTTAATGTCAAACAAGCAGGCACTGGGTCCCATTTGGAGTCTTTGGTATGACTCATCTGTGGATTCGAACCTATAACCTACCAGTCTCAGGGCGGACACTCCCTCACTAGGTCACTGAGCATTTCCTGTGAGGTGAGTTAGCTGAATCCTTACATTTTTGATTAAGAATCATTAGATCTTCTCTTCCACTAACTATTCTGGATGAATAGTTGAACTTTTGTAACTTCTTTAGGTTTTTATTAACCTTAGGCTTTGTTTCTACTCTTCTACAAATGACCCAGTAACAAATTGTTTCATGTTTATGCAATTACATTTGGATAATTTAGCATTTATTGTCTGATTTTTTTGCAGGACTCTCTACTGTTCAGTTTAAAAAAAAAAAAAAAAAAACAACTTTTTCCCAAATGGCATTTACATGGGAATTTCCTGCATTAATCAGCGCCATGGTTGGGTACAAATCTGGCATTAGACAGATCCATTTCTTCAGCTCAGAATAGCTTCTTTGTCCGCTCCCATTCTAAAATAAACCAAAGAATTAAGGTGGTTCAAAAATAAACGCAGGGCTTCAACTTCCACTTATAAATGCAAAGATTCTTGATTAAGATTTACGATTAGATGTAAAATTCAAAGCCCTTAATTACACTGAAAATGAAAGCAGTGCGGTTGAGCCGAGTTAGTGCTGCAGCAATCAATTATTGGGTTTTCCCAGAATAGCATTAATTGATGTGAAATTAGCAAACACGTCTTCAGGTCTCAGCCCATTATCCGCCGATTAGGTTGCAGAAATAAAAGTCAATTCATTGGAGTGATTTCACACTCCAAAAAACAGCCTCACAGACGTGGAAGGAAAAAATGATTAAGTGTGTTGCTGAGTAATGATACACTCCTTCAGTAATGAGCCAGTTGGAGAAGTTATTCAGAAGTTAGCGGCTTGTTAGAACGTCTTGGATGAGCTTCTTTGGGGCAAAAGACCTCATGGATTAATCATTGTTTGTCTGGTTCTGTGACCTAAGCGCTGCATTTTTGTGAGTCTACAGTGCGAACATTCAGCAGTCACTTTTCATCATCGGACGAACATGAAGCAAGTCCACGAGGGTTGTTAATTCACTCACGCTGTGTGAGAGCAGCAAACGAGGTCTTGGCAAGGAGAGCGCCACCGGCGCTTCCTTTTGCTGCGACCGCGCGGCAGCTCTGAGCTAACACGAGGGTCAGTGGCGGTGATGGAGGAGACGGGCAGCGGTCCCCGAGGGAGGGTGCGTTGCTCACTGCTTTAATCGGTGCAGTGATAATCATTTGTGGCAGTAACTGCAGGGAGGCAGTTCCAGCAGCTCGCTCATAAGCAGGCAGGCTCTCTGATGGTTGATCTTGTATGCTGGCCGAGCGTGACGCAGCACAAGAAAGGATCCCAAATACCATCTCGCCCTTGATGCACACGTGAATCTGAGCTGGAACAGACTCATTAGACACAGGCTAAATTAAACTACAGCGAGACACAAAGATTTGACTTTAAGAACAACTTCTGTGTGCTGGAAATGAGCTTGCACAAACACTTTGGACATGTGTAAAATGACACAAGCTTTATATCATGACCATAAGACTATAAGAACGCAAAGATTAAATTTAGACTGGAAGAGCCGTGACAGCCCAGTGGAATACGGCATTCACATTTTTCTTCCTGTCTGACACACAGACACTAAACTGACAAAGATTTAAGAACCCCAATGACAAATAACATGTTTAAACTCCAGTGATTTCATAGCAAAACTTTCTATTTATGTGACAACATCTGGAAAACATTCAAGAAGTTTTCATGGACAAGATGATGGAATTGAGTCACCGCCAGTCCCAGTTAGAAACCGGCTTAACTCACTTGTGTGTTTACTCAAACAACATTTTTCCATCCGTTAAAATGTTTTTTTAATGTTAATTTCCTGATCACACAACTCAATAAATCAGGGATTTCGTGAAAAACTCAGTGGATGTTGAAAACCGTGTTTGCTTCACTTCCAGATTTTCAGGACAGAGAAGTAATTGTTTCGTGGTGATAAACACACCTCATTTAGACCGTCTTGTTACTGAGGAAAAAACAAAAAAATTCTAAAAGAAAAACCTTTCAATGGGACATCAAGTTCAACATTCTGTGGTTCTAAAAAGTCATCATAGTCATTCCAAAGTCATCATTTAAACAGTCATAAACACACGATGACGTTAACCAGTAAGCACAATTATTATAGATGTAGATGGTCCAGACTCTGCACGTTCTTACTTTAAAGACATCATAGAACCATCATTATCCCCCAATTCCACCAACACACCCTCAATTTTCTGTTCATGGATGATAATGCTCCACCACATGATGCCAGAATTGTCCCAGCTGAACCTCAGGAAGTGGGAGTGCCTCTTATGGTTGGCCAGAAATGACCCCTGACCTGAGCCCCACAGAGCAGGCTTTGGACCAGCTAATGAAGAGACTGGATGATGGTACTCCACCCTCAAGTGACCTGGAAGAGCTGCATGCTGCATACTGCAAGAACGCCTTAGAACAACCCACTAACAGCTTCTGCAAACGAGTGCACAGGTTGAGCCGCAGAGACGTTCCGGAAAGCTCAGTTTCAGCTTCTGTGTCTTTACAAGTAAACTTGTCTTTCCGTTGAGCACGGATAATGATCTCAATGTAAAGCGTTTTACATCAACATGTCTCCTGAAGTAAAGCAGAGATGAATATATAAAACATGGGTGTTTATTTTGTCTTCCTCTAGCATCTCATCAACACCCAGCCATTACTGCAAACAGAAACTCCTTTTAAATGTTTTTATCTTCAGCGCAGCTCTCTGACTGAGCATTTAAACGGCAGACATTATTACACACATTTCAATACAAGCCTTAGCTTGTCAAACACGATAAATGTGCTCTCTGGAGATTATGTCTGAAAGCCTCTGAAAGCTACTTGCTAAGTAAGGAACTGATAGTTCCTAAATGAAAAAGAGCGGCCCTGCAGATCAGGAGAAGCATTCGGGTTTGGTTTTATGTCTCTGATGATTTGTGGTTGAATAGAAGCTATGTAAAAAGATCCTTTTTAAAAACAAAATTATAGCTGTCAGCTCATGTGTGAGAATAACAAACACTTAAAGAATGACACAACTCATCTCCTGACCAGTTAAGAGACAAAAGTTTGAATGTTTTCTGACTGTTTTACTTCCACTTCCTCCTTGAAGGCAGTTTGAAATCATGGAGGGATCCAAGAAACTGAACTGTAAAAGCGCTGAGCGGTTTGTGACTGAATCCAGCCTGTGTCCATTCACACCAGAAGTAAACCTGCACTTCTGTCCCAGCATTTTTTACATCCGTAGATATTTAATATGCTAAGAAAAGCTGTTTCCCATTGGTTTCAGTTTAATCCACAGGATTATCATTTCAACTGATTTTGGTTTCAATACAATATCATTATATGTTTATTAGTCATATTTCTGATATATGATTTAACTCCAGGGGGGGTGGAGCGTTTCTACCCCGGGTGGAGGAGTTTAAGTATCTAAAGGTCTGGTTCACAAGGGAGCGAAGATGGGAGCAGGAGTTTGATTTCAAACTGTCGTTTTGTCTGTCAGTTGTGGTGAAGAGAAAGCTGAGTCAGAAAGCAAAGGTTGATGGGAAATGGAAAGAGTTCTGAGTCTGTAAGATTTATAGGTTTGCTGTAATCTATAATCAAAGAAATTATTTATCAAACAAGTTTACGCATTTAAATTAGCCTTTATTTTGAATTTTTTATGCTGTCACAGATGGAACATAAAGCAGACATCCGGATGAAATATTCTAAAGTTTGATGGACATCCTGATAGGACCCATATCATGCATGTCCCAAAGAGGTTTGTAAACTGAAACAGTTTAGACACAGCAGCTGAACCGGGGTTGGAACTCAAAGCGCTTGTTCTCCACTCTCTAAGCTCAGCTCAGTTCTGTAATATTAAATCTTTCAAGCATAATTGGTTCCCCACTAAATTAAAACACAACACTGCGGGGAAGACAGTTTCAGCTCACCACCATATGTGCTGCGTGATGTGATGCATTTGGACTTAATTAATGATTAGGTCATTACGCTAAATCTCATCTAACGTTTAATTTTGCAGTATTTCAATCTAGTCGACTACAACAAGCAGATCTGGAAGAAAAATGGTCCGTATTGTATGTCAAACTACAACCCAGAGTGAGGTTAATGTTTCCACACAAAACAGACTTTGTGTGATTCTATGAGGAAAAATGAAGATGCAGCGTTTGCAAAAATGCTCTCTTTTCTCAATGAAGAGGTTTGTTTGGAGAAAATCTTAATTATTTGCTTACATGTTGTGACAAAAGACTTTTTTAAAAATAGCGTGTTCCTTAGAGATGTTTGTTGAATACATTCCTGTCAACAGTTCTGAATTTAGCGAGAAAAAAATGTCACTATGATGAAAGTTTAAACAAAGACACTTTGTTAGCCTGAAAGTCTGAAGCAGGCCAGGAGTCTGCTGAAAAACAGAAGAAAAATGCTGTGTTTCAGTTGCTAAAACGTTAGATTGTTGCAGCATCAGCACAAATCTGCTTTTCTCCACTTCAGAATCTGTTGGGATTCAGCAACTCAAAGAGCTCTAGCTCTGGTGTTAAAGGAATAACCAAGCTTTAGCCAGTCATCCATAGACCCTCTCAAAAAGGAACAAAACATCACCATCCAATTCACCAACTTTTTACACATTACTATGGATTCTTTCATTTAGTTTTATTTCAGAGCCCTGATATGAAATGACTGAAGACTTTCAACAGTTTGATCTCACGTTCTCTGTTCCCTTTTCTCTTATATTTCCACTGTTCCACCTCCACCTTGACATGTTTTTTCCTCTGGGACAGGACTGACAGCGAGAAATGTGCCCTTCACAAAACCCGCCCAAGTCACCGGCAGCACCCCAGCGCAAAGTGCTCCCCTTAAAACATCAGGTGGATGTGTTTTCCAAGAATAATGACACGCTGCTCAGGGCTTCTTGCTTTGCTTTAAGACCCAATTTCTCGCAATGCAAGCCCGAACTGTCAAAAAAGAGAACAAAAAAACCCCCTAAAAAAACAACCAAAGCCTGTGAAATTCTATATTTTCACTCCCACCGGTTTGGCATGATTTGTGTTGAAATGATGCTGGCATCTGAAAGCAGCAGATGCCTGTGATGAGCTGCCATTTCTCCACTGTGGCGTCACTCCACAAACATATTCCTGCTCGCCACCATGGGCGATCGCTCGCCTAACAAATGAGGCAGAAAGATGAAAGAAAACAGAGACTATAAGACCACGGCGAGGAGTCAGATGCGTGGCAGAGAAGGACACATCAGTGTGAGGAGTTACCCGAGCCGTCCCTCTGTGCCCACAGGGACACAGACTCGGGTTGAACCTCGCCGTCAGGCCGGCCAGATCTCTGCAAGGCTGTGCCAGGAGATTAAAGTGAGACAGCTGGCTTTGATGCTCAGCAGTGACCACAGCAGCGCTCACGTGGGGGTGGGTGGGTGTACTGTTGTTCTGCCCGGCGCTTCAGCATCCCTGGAAGCAGAAACAGCAGACGGCTCAGTCACAGCGCTCATGAAAGCCCCCCAAACACCAGTAACTGCTGGTAAGTGCTGAGCTGATTTTAATGTGGTGTTGAAGTGCTTTTCAGCTTGAAAGGGAAATGTTTTAGTTGAACTTCACCAACAGAGAGAATTACTCAAAACCGGAACCAACTGGCGTGTCAGCGGCTTTGTGAGGGAAAAAAATAAAACCAAAGCAATGCGTTCAAGGACGTCGGGAAAAGCGCTTCACACTACCATGTTCATCTCCTGCTTACAATGGCGTGATTGCATTTATTACAGCCTTTACTAAATAGAAGATCATTTTCTGTATAAACTGTCATTCTGAAAAATGTAATGATCCATGTTGCAGCAACAGAAACATAGAAAGGTTTCAGTCAAATATCAGTGAATTGAATTGATTCCATTATTAGGACTCCTCTTTTGCAACATCTTCCAAATTGACACGTCCCCCTCTGATGAAAATGGTGTTTTTAACAAGTTCCTGTTGCATTTCTTTTATGATGGAGATCAAATAAAAATAAAATTAAGCTTAAAACTGCATTTCTGAGTATTTATTTATAAAATTCTTTGTAAATCAGAAGCAGACAAAAAAATGCAGTTGGAAAAATACCTTTTTATGGCGTAGAAAGTATGCTTTCTGATGCATCCTCCAGATCCATCAACGTCTTTGTTTTCCTCGTCTGAGCTGGATAGCTTCAACATTGCTTGTCGTTTTGGTTGCACCGGTAATGTTAGGTTGGCAGCGTGTGGAGCGGAACGTGAGTGACAGGAAGTTGGGGCAGGCTTGCTGTGCGTCAACAGAAAAAGTAATTCAATTATGGTTAAAAACATCCTAATTAAAGGACCACTGGGAACACTTTTAGCCTTAAAATGATCGAAGTAAGTCTTTAAACAAATGTCATGAAACCAGAAAAATACAGCGACTATGCTTACAGGTGCAATGTACTCAAAGTAAAAAGTTATTTTGAAGGAATTTTACTTATATTACAACAACAGGTAATCTATTGTTTACACATTTCCAGGACTGTTCAGATTCCAACATGAATTGTCATCATGACTTAAAAAACATAACCTAAAAAAGATGAAGTCATTCAGATGCAATAAGTCCTAAGAATTGTAAGTGTGATTTCATTTGCAATCGCTATAATCCACAGAGCTTCCTGTCTGATCCCATCTGCCTGTCTGTCCATCAGCGCAGCAAACGTGATGGGAGTTCACAGCCCACGTCTTAATACTCTAAGAAAATGATCGTATTCCAGTTTAGATGGTTCAAGAGCCTTTTTCGGTCGCAGAATCTTTTTCAAAATAAGAGCATAATGACGGCACTTTTGTAGACAAAGTTATGCCCTCTTCTCGGCCTTTTCTCATACAGGTTGTTATTAAAAATATGATCAAATTTTCCTAATAAAATGACCTAATCACCCTTCAACTCCTGAATATGGCACATTTTCATATTGTTCATTTGGGTGTAAAATGAGTGGACCCCAGAAAGGCATTCTGTGCTCAGGAATGGTACAGAATAAAGCTATTGGAAGGATGTGAAAATAAAAAAAAAAAAATTTGTAATTTAGCCCTCACGCTTAGCAATTGTCCACAGAGATGAGTCATAAAGAGATAATGTTCATTACTCTACAAAATAACATTTGTCTGGTCTTCAGGTAATCCGCTCAAATTCATCATTGTGAAGTTTTATGTTAAAGTTGCAGTTTTCATTATTTCTGCTAATGTCATCTTTGAGGGCTTGTTTCATAAAATTATGCGAACAAATGATCAAAAATAGTGGCTGGACAGAAAAGATGAAGTGATATTACAGTTTGTGAACACTAGCTGAGTTTCATATTTATTTGTTAAGTACATAATTAGCTCGTCAGGATTACTAAACGCATCTGCTTCAGCTCCAGAGATGAATGCTTGTCTTAAAATATCACTGCTTGATAAATTCAGTCTCTGTCACTGGAAAATCGCATGAATCATCCCAACTTTTCTGCATAAAAAGCACATTAAAGATTGATGTGCTGCTGACAAATCTCCAAAAATTGGTCAGGATGTTGTCACGCTCTTTAAAGAAAGACATTTATAATCCTCCTTGTTCTGCTCTCAATGATGTTTTTGAAAGGAAGGTTGAATGACTCAAGATGAAAAGGTCACAAGCTGGATTTGTGGTATTCAAAAATTTTACCACCGCTGATTGAATTGTCACATGAACGTGGAGCTGGCAGAATTAATTACTCTGTCTTTGTTAGCGGTGTTTGTTTGTGTGCACTGTCTGCTTGCTGTTGATGATCTTGAAGGGCATTCAAGTTTGAGAAAATTAAGGCCATCAACGATGTGTCACGCAGAGCGGCTGATTGCAGAATTCCCACATCAGGGAGCAAAGTCCATTATCATTAGTTTTCTACAGATATGTGCTGCTGAGAGTCAAGGATGACAGAGCGAGGAGATGTGAGGCAGGGGAGATGGAGACGAGCTGGGAGAGCTCAGTAGATGGTACTGACGTGATGCACCGGGAGACAAAAGACAGACATGCAGAACGCAAATGAACTATGGAAAAGGCCCTGAGGATGTCATCCTTCCATCATTCATCACTTCATACCGAAATTGATCCAAGGAAAAAATATGTGAAATCAATAAATATATGGAGCCCATGGCATCATAAACAGAAAAAAGTACGGTGGCCATGAAGTAACAATCACATCAACAAATCACTGAACGCAAAAATTTTACAGCCAGTAATAATAAAAAAAAAAAAGACAGCAAAGCAAATAAAGAAAGAAATTAAAACAAAATGTCAGAAACCCAAACAAAAAATGGAATAAAAACCAAATGTTTCGGAAAACAAAAATAATTTACAGCAACATTAAAAAATGAAACAATGAGAAACCAGAAAAGGTACTATGGGACATCGCTGATTGGATGATGACATTTGAGTTTTTTTAATGTCCGCATATGAATAAAGGTTTTTTGACCAGAAATGAGCATGTCCAGTATAGCTTCATGCCAATGATGGACAAACGTCATCATCCAATCAATGTTGTTTAATACCATAATACCATAATACCAGTTTCTTCTATTTCATTTTGATTTCTTTAAATTTTCTTTATTTTCCCGAAAAAGTTTTGTATTTTTTACAGAAATCGGAAAAAGTAGGCAAGATGGGACATCACTGATTGGATGATGACATTTGAAGCGTATGCTCCATACTAATCCTAAAACTTTAAGTGTCCGAACATTGAAGACACTTTTAAAAAGTTGCAAAAGTCAAAAATCCCTCGTCATCAACATTTCATTTCAAGATCAAATGTTCATTCTTGTTCCCGTATTTTGTTAAACAAATCTTTCCCAAAAGTGTAACTTGAGCCTTGTTTCCACCAAGCGGTCAAGTACGGTCCAGTATTTTGAGCGTTTCCATTGTAAAATGGACCAACTAAACGACACCGAACTGGACCGTTCAGTGGAAATGAGGGTTTCCACTCCATTCTGACTTATTCTGTGTATAATATGCATTGACTAAAATCTATTTAAGACATTTCATACATTTATTAGAAAATAAATGAAAGAAAATTACGCATTACCACGAATTAGAACATTTTAGTTTTCCATGTGAGCGGCACTAGACATGGAGCTGGCAGTTATTAGAGAACTGTGACTGTGACCCCATGTCCCTGAGAACAGTCTGAGATTTTGTTACAGAGAGCAGGTTAGTTTGACTGAATAAAGTTTCCACTGTCATCATTTTGAATGACTCCATAAAGTTTGATCAAGTATCCATGTAAATTCACTAGGGGGTGCGGAAAAAAAATCTAATCCTCACCAAAGAAACTTTAGTCTGTACAGTAAGGTCATCCGAGGTCATTTCATGGATCCTTCCCTGGAGGAACCTTGTGTGACATGTGGTGTCAGAAGTGGAATCTGCCAACATCAAACTGCCTCACAGGGACGATTTATCGTTCTTCTTAACGGAAAGTGGACACTACGTCTGAATCATCAAAATGAAGAAGTTTTCTCTTGTCAGTCAGTTTCAATAGCAGGAATGAAGAGTGTGGCAGCAGACACTGTTGCTATGGTTACCTACAGATCCATTTTCTCTCTGAAGATGTTTCATTTATGAGCTTTTGCTTTCCTGTTTAGTTATTGAGGTCAAAACAAAAATTGATCAAAAATGCTTGTTAATTTGTGTTTAAAAATAACTTTGATTCTTAACATTTATGAAATCTAAAATTACAAAAAATGAAAATGTGTACATGTATTCATTTTGCCAACCTTACTATCCCCAACTTTAATACATGTTTGTCCATCGCCTGTTAAACCTTCCTCTAACTTTGTTTCAAGTACATTAGTTGAAACAAAGTACATAGCATTTATTTGGAAAAAAATTCAGAATGTTGATTTTAACTCATGACATTTTGTTTCATAAACATTGAATAACAGCCATCAACAAGTTTGGATTTAAAGTAGTTACATCAGAAAACTACCTTTTAAAGAAATTTGAATAGGTTTGAATTTATAATAGAAAAACAATTCAAGGTTGAAAATAAAATTCTTCAACCCTTATAACATGATTTATGCTTATACACACCCCCTTTTCAGGCTTAATATTCATCTGTTCACACAGTTCTGCACCTATTCACCTCTCTTTACATAAAAAGCTCTTCAGTTGGAAAGCAAGCCGTCTCTTTCAAGGCCTGAGGCACGATGACGCTGGAAAAGAAAATATGTCCGCTCATAGGCAGAGCTGAAATAAAGCCTCTATAATCTCTGCTGGAATTGAGTGTTCACACTGATTCTTGACCCTTTTTGTCCAGTAGATGTTTAAGTGAGCTGGATTCTTGTTTTCACCTGCACAGCTTTTCTTGGAAAATGTCACAGTGGGATGGGAAGATAAGGGAAGAGGAGAAGGTTGAGGGGATGAGACGAATCAAACGTTCCCCCCTCCTGACTGCTTCACTTGATTCCATTTTGGTATCCACTAAAAACAGCTGCTCTTTGCTGGGCTATGATGAGGCTGTGTGCACTTTGGTGATATCTTTCAGGAGGCTAGGTGGTGCGTTTTCTTCAGAAATGACTCATTTTCAAAGAACATAAGATTACAGAGTAGGAAAATATGTCACTCTTCAACTCAATATCTTTAAAGATAATCAACAACAAATTAAGTTCCAACACCAATACAACCACTTCAGACTTTTTACAAATTTTCTGCATTCATTTCAAGTCCAGTTACAACCTTTTTTCTGTCATACAGCAGTCCTGGACAGCAGGACCAGATTGCTTTTGCAATTTTTCTCTTTCTGAGCCTTTGAGCATTTCACTCCCACATTATCAAAAACAGTCACCAAAAATGCACCTCGTACGCGGTAAAGAAGAGTTTTTGACATGGTAATGACAACATTAGGTTTGGTTCAACATACTATGCATTGTTCAGCATCATGGCTTTCAGATGTTTTTTTTTTTAGTTTTTAGCTAAATCAGTGCTAGCATGTTGCACTTATAGCACGTGGCATCACGTTATTTGACCGTATGGCACATTGAAGCACCTTTTTCAAGCCTTCTTTCAACTGAATTCAAAGATGTTGAAGCCGTTTTATTTATTTATTTATTCTTAAGTGTAGTATTCAGCACATTTAAAATTAACTGATGTACCACTTCATTGTTTTTTGCTGACCGCTCTAAGACTTTAACCTGAAGAAATGTGAAATCCCAAAGCATGTGTTAACCTCATGTTTATAAAGATAATATGTTATTTGGGTACGCTGACAATGTTTATCAAATAGGTTTTATTGGAGAAGGTAATGGTTAACACAAAAACTCAGTACTGCACAGCGTCTGGCGCTTAAATGTCTGTGGGCCGCACGTGTCACCCTGCCCGGCACACCACAGATGTGAGCTGTCAGCCAGAGGTCAGCAGAAGATCAGAAGGTCTGCACTAACTGACAGTTGTGCATCAAGCTTTTCATCAGTGTTAAATAAATGCAAACAATTACAGCCATCCACAACAAAATGATTTCTTCTGCTGTCTGCTTCTTGTTTTCAGCTTTTCCTTTGCGATCAAGCCTCCCCTACTATTTGCAGTTTCAGTTCAACTGTGGTTTTTAGAGTTCCAGGCGCAGGCTTTTTGCTCCTTTCCCTTTTAGATAGAGAATTTTCTCCACACCTAGCCTGAATGGGTACCCAACATTCTGTGAGGAGAGAAAAAGGAGGAGCAACGGAGGGTGGTAATGGAACATTCATCTAGATATGTCATTTGTGCAACTGCTTTATAAAAATGCACCATTTTTCTTCTGTGTCAAAAGTAAATGACAAACAAACGCTGCACACTCTGCTGGCATTATTAAGGCTTTCTCTCTTTCAAACACCATATAGAGAAAAAGTCTTTAAAAACACGTCAGGCAAAAGGTTATTTTGAAATTTGTGTTTAGAAAAAAAAAAAAAACCTTGGATTTTTTTTTTTTAAAGTAAAACTGTTGATAAAATGCACATTTTTCTTTAAAAAAGTTCTGAAAAACAAACGGCTATACGTTTGTTTATGTTGTAAAATAGTCATTTAATGCTTCAGCAAAGTTAAGAAGACAGTAAAGCAGCAAGATACCACCTAGTAGTTTGTTGTTGAATTTCTGCACTTGCTTTTAGCCTTTGTCAATGCATCCGTATGGGGGTTTAACCCTTTTGGCAGTGCAGGATTTTGGGTTGTCCGGGCTCATGGGGTGGTTGTATCAGGAGATCTGAGCAGCAGCGACTTTGCTATGAGCCCAACTTCCTGCTGAAGCTCAGCTTGATGTAATAGATTCAAATGCTCAAAGACCATGTGGAGCAGGTAGTAAAATGTGTGGAGTTCTACATGCCTCTGGGAGTGCTGCTGGAGGACGCCATTTCCGGGTAAGCGTAACAAATGTTTGGTCTTTGCTGCTCCTGTCACTGAGCACCCGTTTTGTTAATATCTAACTTAGTGTTATCTTGTTTGGTATTCAAACATTGTAAGTGTCTTCTTTAGCATTCTAGTGAGTAACCACTGTGTTAACCACTGCTGTCTAAGCAGTCTGCGACAGGTTCTTCCCCTTAGCCAAACACCGCTAGCCTTTGCTAAGTGCTAGCATGGCCTCCACCTCGTCTGCTTTTATTCCTCTGTCATGCTGCATGTGCTAAATGTTCAGTGAAGATCCTGCCTCCTTTAGTGAAGACAGTGGTAGATGTGTTAAGTGTAGCCTTATTTTAGACTTGGAGGCCAGGTTAAAGCAGTTAGAAGCGCGGCTACGCACATCGGATGCTAAGCCTGTTAGCCAGATTGTTATCTGCAGTGCAGCTCGCAATACTGGATCGAAACTGTCGAGCACAGTCAGGTGTTATCCGGGAGCCAGAGTTGGTGACATAGAAGGAAACCTTAGAATGTTAGCTCAGAGTAAACCCAGGTTCAGTCGAGTTGTGATTCATGCAGGCGGTAATGACGCCCGACGGAGACAATCAGAAGTTCTTAAATCATACATTGAATCTGTGCGTGAACTTGCTAAGTTGATGTCAGACACTGTTATTTTCTATGGTCCCCTCCCAAACCTAGTCGGTGATGAAATGTACAGCCGCTTTTCATCATTTAACCGCCGTTTATCATGCCTCTGTTTGGTGCAGTGCGATTCACATGTTGTCCCCCTTTCCCACCCCCCTACGGGGGAGCGGGAGAGATTTCTGATTCCAGGTGGATCGCCTGTGCTCCCGTCTTTGGCAGTGACCTCGCCTCGCCTGTGCTCCCGTCTTTGGCAGTGACCTCGCCTTTGGCTCTTCCCGCTCCTGTCTTTGGCCGTGACCTCGCCTTTGGCTCTTCCCGCTCCTGTCTTCGTGACCTCACCTCTGGCTCTTCCAGCAACCCCAGCTGTTTCCACAACTCCTACTGGATGAAGCCCATCTGCTACACTATTCAAACATGTTGTTGTTTATTTAAATATTTAGCTGTTATCTTAACTTGTAGCTGTTTATCTAGATGTGTTTGTTTATTAGACATATACTTATTATTCAACCATGTAGTTATAGAAATGATTAAGCTCACTTTTCTTTAATAGTTCTAGCGCATCACCTGGCCGTCTGGGGTTGAGGATCTCTCCTTCATGTGGGCAACCCTGAGGTTTCTTAGTTCCCCCCCTTTCTTGAAGTGAATTTCCAAAACACTCCATGCATCGGCTCCTAGTCCGGCCCTTCTGTCACATTTTTTAACTTGTGGCTGCGAGTCGAAACGTTTGCCAACCCTTGTCCTAAAGCTTTCCTGAGTCTTCCTTCTTTCCATTCCACTTCTCTGTGTTTTTTTTTAGGTGACAATAAACAAACAGTTGTGGTTCTGTGTCTTGTATCTACATCATCCAAACTGCAGATTACACTAAGTGAGGAAGTGGAAAAAAGGCAAAAATTCCCTCTGTTCTTCAAAGCAGAAATATTTGTGATGTTCCCACCTTGACTTTGCTCACGCTAACTGCGCGTAAGTGCGTGTTCATGCAGCAGCTCCACGAGGCGGTTTGGGGTTAGGAGGTGAGAATCTGGTCAGACACCGATAAGAAATTCCTGAGAGAAGAGCCACATGCCACTTCTAGATAAATAAAAGGACAAAGACAAGACAGAGAGGAGGCTGAAAACACACTGATCTTGTAACCGTGGCGACTGTTCACAGCAAAATCAAGGCTGGAGCTCACAAGAGGAGACACACTTCCAGACTCTGTAACAGGATTAGTTTCAGAGTCTAACACAGCCCCGTGTGAGTTGCAGTTTGTGTGTTTGCCCGAGCACAAACATCCTCCAAAGATCACAGTCACACAGCCCTCCGATTTGTTTCTCTCCCTTCTAAGGCTTTATTTTCAACATGATTTTAAATTCTGACTGCTATACTTCTTATTTGCATTGAAAACATAAACGCCGCATTAATATTCTCTGCTGCACGCCAGTGTGATTGTTGCCTCCTCTGGCTCTGCAGGGAACAATCCTGACCGCTGGCAGAGAGCTCAACACATGTGCAGCATCAGAGCAGCTTAGAAGAGTCTGGAAATTAATCATTACATACCTGCAGGAAAACCAGAATGTTGAGCAGCATTGGAAAAACTCAGATCTCCAAATAAGGTGAATCGTTTTTCACTCTAGCTGGTGATGTTTGTTTTATTTGTCAGAATGGTTTGAGACGTTAGGAATAAAGTCAGATTAAAATCTCAGGGTCATTTATCATGTAGCTGACATGAAAAACAAAAAAAAACAAATCCAGGTGTTGTACTTTTTTAGAAAAATTCTCATCTGTTGACTTTTGGAGAGCGCACGTTTCTGTTCTCTGATTCTGCATCGGAAATGCTGATGATAATGTTGTGAAGCAAAACGGACTGTTGGCGACACTGCGCCTGAAATTGGCCCCCGACAGCAGCAGCAGCAGCTTCGGCCATCCATCAAGAGCATCAGAGCCCGTCGGCGTTTTAAAGACCACTGATGAAGCACAGAGGGAGGAAAACAGAGGTACTGAAGCTGTGCAAAGGAATACCTGCATTTTTCCTTCTTGGAAAACTTTACACTTTTAGATCTTTAGCTCTTCCCCAAAGTCAGAGAAGTGTCTGCTCGCTATGCAGCGCAGATCTGTTTCAGACAAATGACCTCCTCCTCAACTCTTATTTTTCTTCTTTTTGTTGTTGTTTTGCAGTTATTTATACCATCCTACATGTATAGGGTATACGGTTTTTGACAATATAATGCAAGTAGGTATCCAGTAGCACTAAATAGTAGACAAAAACAGCGCCGGGTAGGTCATAACACAAGAAAAAAAAAACATTTTCTGTCATAACATGGCTGCTGGCGTTCCAAACAGGAAGTTTGTAACCAAAAAAAAAAAAAAAAAGTATAAAAATAAGGGGCAGATAAGCAAGTGTTCTTTTTCCCGCTTCATTCTCCTTGTATTAGAACTTGTGCAAGATCTTTTTTTTTATGTTGTTCTGTGGAAAGGACAAGAAATTGAGATTGAAAATGAAAAAAAATTTGCCACTAAGCAATCAGGGAATGTCCTCTCAGTACCCTAAACTCTCATCCCTCTTTTTTTTTTACCTCGGCTCAATTTAAACATTTATAAACATTCACCTGAACACAGGTGTCAGCTCACCTTTGCACAAATAGTATACGTGACAGAATGAAATGCTTTACATGTGTTGGTTTGTATGCATAAGTATATATATAAATCCAGACTATGATTTCAATGTTGGATGATGTCTAAAAGCTTTGAGGATGTTTTAGTCTAGATTTTCTCAAACATCATAATTTTTTACATTTTTCCATTCACTTCATCTGGTTGGATGGAATTTCTTGATATTCATTTCATTCCCAGCATGCTCCTATGTTTCAGAGTCAGATTTGTGTACCAAAGTGAGGTTGGAAGCTGTAAATCTTTGTGGAGCAGAGCAGCTTTTTCTCTGCAGACATTCCTGGTTTCAGTGTAAGGATGGACTTCAGTAGGAAAACAGGAAAACTGGCAAATCAACAAATCTTGAAATTAATTTATCGTCAAAAGAAAACCCATGAGTTCACAAGCGCAGCACCAGAGGATGTCTCTGCACCGTTGAGTCTTGGAAAACATTTTGAAGGTAATGGGAAGCGATAACAATCAAATGTGGAGGAAACGAGGCAAGGCGGCGATTTCCTTTCTGTCCCCGGGTGTTTTCAGACGGCCAGCAGGGCTTATTGAGATTTAACTCAGGTGATATGGAAGTCCTGTCGGAGGAGGCGCAGGAGGCCTTATCTGCAGAAAAACTCCCGGTGACGATATGAATAACTTTCTCCTCAGAAGGGCGCAGAAGCCCTGTGGGAGCGCTGGCTTGATTTTTCACTCTTGAAGTGCTTCTTCTTTAAGTTCAAGCCCGCAGAGAATCCTAGAACAGAGATATTCAGCATTTGGAGGAACTCAGCTTTGTGAATATTGGACCATTTGCTCTCTTTTAGATGACTGGTTCTCTCTAATATTTTTGTGTTTGATAAACTCCGAAGAAAATAATGAAAATTTGGAGAAGAGACGAAGCCCGGCCAAGAACTGTAGTGATGTAAGACAGAATATTGGCTTATCTGTACTCCTGCATGAGTAACTGTGCCTCTGGAGTTGAGTGGCAGCGGGATCGATCTGTTTGTGCCCTTTGATTGATTTCAGTGTCCACCAGCATCAACTTTGCCCTTCCCAGCAACAAACTGAGCGTGAAAGGACTCGGCTCCAACGTTCTTCTTGAGATTCAGCAGAGCGATTCGTCTTCAGTGCTGCTGCCGTGAAAACACAGGCTGATGCTCAGCCTCATCCTGGGTTCTACAGGAGAAAACGACACTCAGATGTCATCGTGCACCGTGGATGAGCAGACTTAAACTAATGAGGGTTTGGTGATCATCTGAAATGCGGTCGAGTCCTGCAGGAGACTTCGAGGCAAGTTGGAGTTGAAGCCAATCAGAAGGAAACAACCCTGAATCTTTCAGAGGAAACACCAAGTTTAGGCCACTGAATGGTTTCATTATTCCTATGAAGACCCACTCCAATGGAAATGGTGTTTTTGGTGTTTTTACCATCTTATTGTTGGACTTTATTATGGAGAACAAAATATAAAGAAAATGAAGCTCAAACCTTTTTTTTCCTGAGTATTTCTTTATTCTTAAGTTCCCAACAAGCGGCACCTGACATGTTCCTGTCAGAGATGGTCACCTGGAATTTTTTCTTTTTATTATTATGGAATAGGCTGAGCATTTCAAAAAGCAGCAGCCACAGTCCATGTCAGGATACATTCATCCTTCAGTATATATTGTGTTTTTTAGAGCAATTCTGCATGCTTTTGTTTTTTACAGTGCATTGTGTTCTGAGTCCTGATTGGCTGTGGACCTTGTCAATTATTCTCCTCCGTGTCTTCTCTGCTTTACAGAATCCAGTTTGCCAAATTTATGTTCAACTGCGAGCAGATCTTTGTTTTCATGTGAAACATTTTCATATAATGTTCGAACTTTAAGAGTTTAAACAGGAGAGAAAAGTGAAAGTAGTTTCAAAGTAGCTGTAATACATCTAAAATAGTTAGTAAAAGAAAGCTGACTATGCAGATTTCACCAATCACAGGTTGTTTTTGGAATGTTAGCCTGATATAAACGAGGGAACACTGTACTTCAGAGTAATTCAAATGAGGACAAAGGTTGTTCAACTATCTGTCTGCTAGACTGAACTCAATGCACCGATGTGACTTTCATGAATAGTATGACGTTCTGAAAACAGTGATTTGTTTATGCCGTTTCCAGCTGATGTGTTCCTTATTTTCCTCACGGCTGCTGTAAACCCAGGAGAACAAGAAAGAAATAGATTAGCTTGATTCCATAAAACTTAAACTCTAACCTGCTCCACTTCACCAGTGATCTAAAGAATCCCTCCGAGTCTTTTAACGATGAATCCAGTTCATCAGAAGACAGCCAAGCTGCATTTGTTGTCTTTTTTTCACCCGTTTGTCAACAGACTGGAGTTAGAACCACCCTCAGAGACGGGAACCCATTTGAATGTTCACACCCAGAAGCAACAAGACAATTACTTCCTGACGCTGCCCAGTTTCCACCTCAGTGCCGTCAAACAAATGTCTTTGCACAGCAGTGAGTGCTGTCCACTGTGAATATCCATTTATTTTCAAAAAGCCATTACTGTCCAAAAAGACACTGAAGATTGTTTAGTGAGAAGCACACATGAAACTGTTGGCACTTACACAATAATGCAACAGATGTTGCTAGTTTAAGTGTGTATTTATTCAGCCATATTGTGACATTTAGAAGCTTTTTTTGAATGTGTCATTAAGCACAAGTCTCATAATTTATCATCAAACAAGGTGTAAATATTTTAGAGCGTTTTTTGCCATATGGCAGGATTTTAATTTTTCCATGAAGAAAACTCATTTAAGTTTGTTTCACTTTAATCTGCCGTCCGCAGTGCTATGATGGTTTTTTTCCCGGAGATCATTTTCATGATAAAAAACCCTCCTTCTCCATAAAACACAAAGGTTAAAATTGTTAACATTTTTTTTTTTAAAGTTGGCAGAGAGCTGAGCTAATTCAGGAAGGGTTAAAACAGTCGAGCATTTGCTGCAAAATTCTTATATTTTAATTAAGGCCAAAGAAACATCTCATCTCTGCTTTAATTAACAGAAAAGAAGAAAGCAGAACTGTAAAATGAAATGTGGGTTCTGTGTGTTTGAGAGTGTCACAGAGGATGAAGAAAAACATGTCACCAGCGATTCTTCCTCTCTTCTCCAAATCTGCAGGTGATGAAGGTTCACATTCTGGAACTAAAGGCCAGCATCCTCGTCCATGAGCACCATCAAGGATACAAAACATGTTGAGGAACGTTTTAGAGACCATTTTTGGACCAAAGACGAGAATTTGACTATTAGGAAAACAGATTTCTCCTATTTTGTTAAACTATTTGTTTGTGTGTTTTTCTTTAACACAGGGGAGTATACTTTGTGCTAAAGTCTAACAAGCACCTGCTTAATCTAGTTTGGCTGTAGGAAAACTCTTAGATACACAGTATATCCATTTGACAGGCTTCGACAAACCAGCCACTTTATTTTGTGTTTTGTTCTCTGTAAAAGACTTGCACCCGCGGCCCGGGGGTCGGGGACCGCCGTCTGAACAGATTTCCCTAATTTCAAACCATTCTGAAGCTTTAAACAACATTCCTGCTATGATACATTTTCAATTTTCTTAAATGCTTAACTTCATTTGTCTCCATTCAGGAGAGCCCACATTTTTACATTGAGGGAACAATTACTCTTCTCATGAGACCAGGACTGTTTGGACGACATTATTTATTAAATATAACCTGCTATTGCAGCAAATATTCAAGGAGAAAAAACAAAAAAAAAAAAACGCTCTTGCTTGGCGGGGTGTTCGTGGTGGACACAGATGCGGGACACATTGGGGACAAGAAATCCTACATATCCTACAAAGTAAGGAGCCTTAATTTGAAAAAAAAAAAAAAAATCAATCTTGAACCATGAGAAACTAAAAATTACAAAATGACAAAAATCTGTTCTAATATAATAAAGGAAACTACAACTGCTGTGAAGAACTGAACACTTCTGGTCTGAACTTGAGGAAAGCAGAAAACGTGTAAATTTTACACAAAATAGTTAAGACATGTCTCCACCAGACATGAACCCCATCATGTCTTTTGCTTAGAGTACGTTGCTGCACTTGAAATTTAAAATTAAACCAAAAGTGAAAATGTAAACGATGTTCTTGAAATGGTAAGAAAAAATGAAAATACCTTACATCCAAATGCAGGATGGGTAAAAAAAAAAAAGAAAAAAAGCTTCAAGAGAAGAGGCTTTGGTCATACACCACAACCTGGTCACAACCAGCTGAAAAACAGAAGCTGCCAAGATGCTCATCTGAAATGTTTTCTCCTAAAGTTTAAAAAATTCAAATCATTAAATCAGTTCACTCTGAAATCACCTTTGCCATTTCATCCGGTTTAATGAAAAGCAAAGTTTGCCAGCAATTACTGAGATTGAAGACAAAAAAATGATAATTATGCTTTTCTCTGACACTGGATTGATGCTGCAGGGAAAGAACTTTAAAGAAACACCTCCAGTTTTGAAGGACAGGGCAGAGTGGGCATACAAGAAACATTATCTGCAAATAAATCCTTTGGCTGGATGTGCAGAACTGTCCTCAATTACATTCATGTCTGACAAAACTAAACTGGGACTGATTTGAGATACAAAGAAAAATCTGACCTTTTGCTGTTGAAAACAAACACCAACTTTTAAACGCTTTTATCATGAAAATGTTAGTCACATCCTGTCGCCTCAACAATGTGAACAAAAGGGTTGTGAGTCTTTGTTGCTTTAAGTGTTATCCTTGGCACTTAAATGGAGGTAAACGGAGGTTATAGATGAGTTGAAAATGCCTGAGTCTCACTTGCGTGTTGTATAAGTATTTACTACAAACTGCCACCCGCAGCATACCCGTAGAAAAATGTGCATAAACACAACGGGTTCACAGAGCAGTCTATGACCTCTACAGCAACTCCATACAGCAGGCATGTCCAAAGTCTGGAATGTGTGTGCATTTCCTGATTATGATTGGCTGAAAAATTTCAATAGCTGTCGTAAAGCGGTGGCAACAACCTGTGGCTAAATGAGAAAAACAGATATTTTGTTTTTGTGGTTAAAACTACAGTGGTTTGTAAGTCTGAATGAGAAGAGTTATTTTCCTGTCTGCATTATTAAAATCTAGAATTTTACAGTGAGCATTTTAATATAATATGTAACATTTCATATGAACCCAGATTTATTTTTGACCGATTTCTTTCCCCCACAGACAGACTTATTTTATTTCTGGTCTTCAAATTCAAAATGTACGGTAATTGTTAGAAAACTTATTTTGATGTATTTGTTTCATGTTAAGAATAAAAAGTATTCCATTGCAATAAAATTGTCATCAAATAGTTCATTTGCATTCAATGTTATGATCAAACAATGATATGGTTTCACCTCACTAAATCTGACCTTCTTTGCAGAAAGTTTGGACACCGCTTCCACATCTGCCCATTTTTCATCCGCTGACAGCCAGTCTCCACCCGTGAGGGCAGTTGTGACTTAGGCTTAAGGTATTTATTGGTAAACTTGTAAAATCAAGATATGTGACTTCGGTTTTGATTAAAAACACACAATTTTAGGAATGAACTTTGCTAACAAACGGTGTCTAACTGAAAATATTTTTCACCTTCATTAAATAAAACACTTGGAGCCATTTTTTTTTTGGACAGAAATGTCAAGTCAAAATGAGGAGGGAACCAGGGTTTTCTTTGTGTATTTTCTTTATGGTTTTTTACTTCCAGGAAGCATTATCACCTCGATCTCCGCTCTGCAGAACACCTCAGCTTCGTCCCATTCTATAGAATTACCTCTTAGTATTAAATAAAAACTATACGACCTTTCAGATGAAGAAACTACTTTAGGTCTCATTTCCTAACAGTGTTCCTACCCTCACAACCGCAGGTTCATAAATGCAGCAGCTAATACAGAAAGAACAGCTTATGGCTCATCTTATCTGTCCATCGTCTCATTTCTGAGAAATATTTTACCACTGCCAAGAAATAATAGGGTTGGCCTGTGTGTTAATTGCATTTTCAGATTCAGAATTATACAGCAGTTGGAGACTAAATTATGTGATTTCTGAGCAGCCACAGTGGGGACTGCGTCTGAATATTAAATGCTTGTATCGCAATGTAGAAAGACATAATGTATAAACACAGGGTTATGATAGGAAATTGAGTCTTTTTGAATTATAAACACATTAAAGTTAAAACATTAGTTTTAATTAAGAGATTAATAATTCATCCGAACACCCAGACAGCCCAATTCCCAACCAACCATGAAATTCATATGGTGACTATCAAAGAAACTCCATGATAACCAAACCATGGCTCAATGACAAACTTTTGCTTTTATGGCAGATAATTCACTTATCAATCAACAGGCACAGTTTGGGTTTTAGGACGAACGATTTGGATAAAAAAAAAAAAAAAAAAAGGTTCATCCTTTTCTCATGATTTTTTGTGGTTACAGATGGTTCAGATAAGTTAACACAATGGTAACAACCAAAAAAGTAAAAAAAAATAAAAAATAGCAGAAGGACTCATGTGGGGGGTCATAAAAGAACCAGAAGCTAGTTTACAAACCTTCCCCAAAAGGTCCAATCATAGTTTAAAATACTGCTAATAATTCAGTTTCCATCTAATTCTGTGCAATTGTGAAAAAACAAGATTTTCACTTCATTGTTCAAAAATAACAAATTTGGAGAAAACATGCCTTTATTCATGACTTTGTTAAACAATTGAATTTATTTTTGAAATATTCATTTAGACACCAATGTTTTATTTACTGAATCACAGACAAATTTATCATCTGTAGGCCAACTATCACAGTAACAGGTAAATTAAAAAGGCAATATTATGCAGCCTTCTCTTTTTCAAAATAAAAGCTGCTCCTCCTTTTTTGAAAGACGGGGTGGAATTTCTCCTTGGTCTTGTTGGAGCGCTACAGGTTCAATGTGATTCCCGCTGTGATGAACGTAATGTTTCCATTGCTAAAACTATCAAAACACTGATGGCTTCATGTGTCACTGGATTCAGTCAAAGCTTTGACTTCAGTGATGACCGGCTCTGTGGCATCATTAGTTTCTCCCATCATACTCAAAATGACAAAAGTTTTGCCTCAATGGAAGTCGGGGCTCCTGAGGTTTTTCACCATTATTGTCAGTCTCATTGCTGATCTTTCTTAACATATATTGTATATTGTGAAATGATAGAATAAAATGTTTAAAAAGCAAAATGGGCAAAAACACCCAAATTAGAGCTCAGGGGGGGGGTGTGTGTGTGTGTGTGTGTGTGTGTGTGTGTGTGTGTGTGTGTAAACTTTGTTTTCATTGGTTAACACTAAAAAAACTCAACTGCTTTTGATAATCAAGATTCTCCTGCCGATAAAGATGACATTTTAATGATTGTTTTTGTTTTACCTCATTGTTACTGAATGCTAAACGTGCCATTTCTCTGCATTAAATTAAAGGCACTCCGATCATCTTTTGATCCATTTTCAAAGCGTTCCCATTGGTCTTTTGATTTTGTTTACTAGACAAAAAGAAAAAAAAGGGTTTTCTAGAACATAGTTTCAGTGGAGAAGTTTATTAGAACACCTCTGAGTTGTAGGCGGGACTGCTGAGGTGGAGCAAGTCCACCCCCCTTTCCCCTCACCATTTCCACTCCAAAGAAAATTATGTTTTTGGTGTTTCTACCATGTTCTTGTAGCTTTTTCCTCATGGCGGAGGCCATAAGTAAATAAAATTAGAGTTTCAAATTGCATTTCTGAATTTTTCCTTCAAACTTGGGTTACTAAGGAACAGGTGAAAATCCCTGCTCTGCTTCATTCTGATGCATCCACTTGTAGATTACTAAATCTAGATATACGTCTTCATTTTCACCTTCATTTTAAATGAAAACCCAAGATAACAAACCAAACAAAGAAGATTTCTTTCACATCATCAGACAAAGACGTGTGTTTGTACGTCAAGAGACTTCAAAAAAAGTGTTTCATGGTTCTGCTTGCATACAGAAGAGAAAAAACTAAAACTTTCTAACATTTTCAGTGTGTAAGAAACCGAGGAGTTCCTTTTGTCTCCGAGCTGGATCTCATGAATTATGATATTGTTTGTTATTTGTATGTCATCTGTGCGTGGAGCTGTGTCTTATTAATGTTTTGATCCTGTAAAACACTTTGATTCAAGTTAATAGTGTTTGAACAATTTTATTACTAATAACAAGCACTAATAAGGCTGTCATGCAATTCATTTTTTTTTTAGCGATTTTAGTAATTATGACCTTTTATTAATCGAACTGATCATTTTTTTTTTTTTTTTTTAAAATCAAACCTAATGTTTGCAGTAAAAAGCCTAATTTTTTAAAAATATTTAAATTGTGACATTGTTACACAGTAAAAGAACAAAATACAAAAACTTTTTTTTTGGTCATATTAAACTTCCAGCTTTTACACCACAAAGGAGGATTCTTTTCAATCTCAAACAATTAGGAGAAAAAATAAAAGCATTCGGGCCAGAGTGCTCTAATTTAATACATTAAAAACCAGCAATATGAACCATTTTCTGAGCAATAAAAAACATAATTTCTTATCAAAACGTAGAAAGAAAAAAAAAAAGACTCGTACATTAAAGGGTGTTCAGTAGCTACATCAAAAATGATTTAAAAAAAAAAAATAATGGTGAAAAACCTTCAAACACTCATTTCAAGTGGGGAACAGTGAACATGACGGCATTGGTTACCAAATGCTCATTTCTCTTTCAGCAAATCACTGAGACAGACCAGCTTGTTTATACAATATACTCCGTTTTTGAAATGCAGATTTCATGTTTTTGTAACGCAGTTTTTCAACCAACTATTTGCATGTGCTTTTTCATTTTTGCCTCACAGCAACTGTTTCTCACTTGCTCACATGGACTCATAGCTGGGAGAGGTTTGGAGGCAAAATGTCAAAGAGGTGCAACTTTTTTCCTTTGCCAGCTCTATAATTTCAATATATGAAAGATTTGGTGTCACAATTCTGGCCGGGCACAAACTGCAATTCTTAATTTCTCCTTCATGATGGATTTTCAAACGATTAGCATAACTGTTTTGAAAAGGACTCTACCCTCGTGTCATTACCAAATCAGAGTCAAAGCTCCTTGAAGTCTTAACTTTAGGCTTATCAAAAAAGTTATATAGCAATAAAACATTTCATAGCAATACAAAAGTTTTGAATGAGAAAGCCTGAATGTGGCATATACGTTCATTTATACAGACTTTGTTGAAAGCAGTTGCTTAAACGCACGTTTCAGAGCTCTGTGTGAACGTAGCAGAACAACTAAAACCATAAAAATTTTTATTTTAAAGCAAATCACATGCAGAAACAGTAATCTTATAAAAGAGATTAAAGCAAAAAACTAAATTTATATATACACATTTTGTCTGGAATTAAATAATTGCGATTAACACAATAATTTGACACTCCTACTAATTGATACTAAGTAAAACTAAATTTTCTTTGTAAATTATTAAAAAGAAAAACATTTTATACAACAGGGATCTGACTAAATAAAGTGAAAAATGTGGATCACAGAATCTATACCCGGTAATTTTAGGCTAAGAAATGCCTTTATAAATACTGTTAGCATCTATAAATTGTTTGCTTTTGACAAAAATATATATCAGAACATGGCGTGAAAGTACCTTAAACAAATGTGTACAAACTTTAATGTTTTTTTTTCTAATAAAAGCAGCAAAATGTTTTCATTTTCAACCTTGGAGTCTTGACTCTGGACTATTCTGGGAAATCAAGTAGTGCAAAGCAAAAGGACGAACTCATACATTTTCATCATGCTGTTCAGAGACAAATGGGTCCAGAAAGGGGAGCTATAAAGCAGATGTCTGTTGAGGAGGAGAGCATTTATCATGAGATCCTGTAAGAGCGCAGCTCGCCGGGTCATTATTTCTACCTTTAAGGACAAAGACACAAAACTCAGTCACAGGGCCTTGAGAAATAAGAAAGCTCACAGAAAAGATGTCCTCCTTATAAAGGAGGAGCAAACAGTTGAATTAATACTTGAACTTGTTGATAGGCTGTAATTGCACCAGCAAACACTGTTCTGTTGTAACTTGAGTAATATTGTCATGTGCAATATGTTCAAACCTGTGTTAGATCATTTTTTTGTTCTCTTTCTTTAGATTTGGATTCATCACCATTTTATTTTTTATGTATGCATTAAAACTTCTTGAAAGTTTTTCCATCTTTTATTTGTGTTCACCGACTGCACGGAGGTGCAGTATTAGCGTTCTTGTCTCAGAGAAAGCAGGCCTTGGTTCAAATTCCAGCTGGGATATGTCTGTGTGTAGTTTGTATGTTCAGACCCATCACTGCTTAGTAAAGTCGTCTGGTTCCAACATGGCGACATCTGTATCGCTTTGTCCCTCTCTCTACATACAGCCAATGTTGGTGACTCTAAAGTGTCCCCAGGTTTGACTGTGTGGCTCTGCAACAGGCTGGCAATCTGTCCAGGCCCAACACAGCTGGGAAAGGCTCCAGCAGTCTCATGTTCCCAATAGGAATTCAGGTGGTCATTAAAATGAAGGAATGGATTTTAAAATGTTTTTTTTTTTTTAAGCAGTAGCAAACCGACATGAACAGTTGGCGTGACTTCAATGTTGCAATGTTTTCTTGTTGTCCAAGCACTGGAGTCTGCTTTTTGCTTAGCATTTATTTATTTATTTACATTGAATCTGTCAATTCAAAAGAAAGAAAACACCGTACTTGAGTCATTTAGTCAAATGTTGTGTTTTTTTCGCTATTTGTTTTAACAGTTTACTGGTTTGGGACGTTGGACAGAAAACTCAAACTACTCGTTTATCCATTTTTTTTTTCTTTGAATTTTTGGGCTTTTCTTTCAATAATGGAAGGAAAAGTCAATATTCCTTTCAAACATTTTTTGTTGAAGACCAAAAAGTCTCAAAAGATGTGTTCTGATTCTTTTTTTTTTTATTATGAAAAAACAGCTCAGTTTAAAACAATTTCTTTTATTTTTCTTCATCCCTTTGTCTTTGAAACACGCTGCGTTTCAGGGACAAGAGTATTTATGTAAACACGCTTTTGTTATCCATCGGAAGAAAAGATTCCCTGCTGGCCCCCAGTAACCATGTTTAGACCTCCAGTTGTGTAATTATCCATGTCTATTAAATGAAGAGAACAAGCAATCAGAGAACAAGATCCTTTTTTATCAGACAAAGAGGGAGATGGAAGCTAGTTATTCACACTAGAATAATGTAAAAGGTATTGAATGTTTGTTTGCCTGTTCTGGTCAGTCAGTAATGGGCTCGATTCCGCAGACTACTCCTTCCAGCTGTTAATGACGCACAGACATTCATCACGTTCTTGACAGACAGACACAGCAAGAGCTCCAAGGACTGCTTTGCATGATGAATGGAGCACCATTCAATTGAAGTCTTATACAGCACAATTCTTATGTGTAAGAGTTAGATGCAGGAAAACGATGTTTGTTTAGCACTAAAACTGGTGTTTGAAAAGCATAAATGTGTAGTAGAACTTTAGGTCCACTTGCGTGTTCTTCAGTATGAATAAACTGAATATAAATCAACCTAAAACATATTAAGGAATGATTTTATACTGCTTCTACAAAAATGAAAAACTTACCATATCAATCAACTAACCTAACAATTATCCATTCAAATAAAAACATTTACATGCAATTATATCCATCTTCATTGAAGTATTTCATGGACTTATGCTCGCAAGGCAATACCAAAAATATCATTTTTAGTCTTATTTAGATGGTATTTAATCAATGAGACAGATTAATTGACAGAGTTATATTCCGAAGGTTAACTGCTGGTGGTTGGGCAACACATACAAAGACAACAATGGTAGAAAAGCAAACATTTTGTCCTGTAAAAGGTTTTGTTATTCAAGTTACACAACTGTAAATGGAGAAATATGGCGTGCTGCTGGCTAAAACATCTTTCCTTCAAGTTCTGCTTCTTTTCTTCAGAAGGAGTGAGGCTGCTTCTGTTTGTGGCTCAGTGGCTGAACTAACGCATTTCCTGCACATCCCCTGCAGCAGAAAGACGTCTTGTCATCTGCTGCAACGTCAAAAATGGCTCAGCAGAGGAGACAAGGTTCCAGTTTCCCCTCAAAGAAAGGTCGCTTCAAGCAAAGCAACTACTCTTGTAGACATGCAGCTAACATTTGTTAGATCATAGAGTCCTAGTGTTTCATTCCAAAAAATAAATCAGAAAAAAAAAATTGTTCATTTGGTTTTCAGTTTTAAAATAGAAATTAAAAAAAAGTTGTTTTCTGGTTTTCTCATTTTATTTGTTAGAAAAAACGATTGAAGAAAATCAAGCCAAAAGAAGAGGCTGTTTACTTCTTTTTGAACTATAAATTTTTGCTTGCTTGTAACCATGGTGACTGATCTGAACACAGTTCTGAGATCTTAACGTTGGTGTCTTGATGGATCATTGTAAAACTTTGAAACACTTATGCTGCATTCACACCTGACGCGGCTGAGCCGTCAAACTCGCTTTTGACACGTCAAATTTACAGCTCAGACTTTATGCCCCAGTTGCGGAACAACCGCGGACAAACTTCATTAGTTGACCACATCTGGAAAACATGGATGATTTTAAGCTAGTAGTTTGTGCTTATTTGTTGGAGAGCTCTGCAGAGGTGCCGGCAAGCACGTTGCCGTGTCTGGATTCACCAGATCCTTCTCTGCCTGTGCAAAGGCATCCGCGGTGGCTCTCCATCTACCGGGCAGCCAGCTGTCGGTGGACAAGCATAGCGAGCTTTGCTGGCCAGAGACCGGCAGCTTGGGAAGTAAACCCCACCAGTTCTGCTGGGCGTCTTGACTGCAGCGATCGCTTGCTCTGCATGAGTCCTGGGCAGCGGCGCTCGCTAAGCTGTCCACCAGGCGGCTGGCTAGCATAGCAGGCTCTGACGGGCTGGTGACCTTTTCAGGGTGTCTCCCGCCTTTGCCCAACAGTAACCAGGACAGTCTCCGACTAACCAACGGCCCTAACTAACGGCACATATTTGAGATAACTGCAGTATGTCAGCAGATGCAAATGTCAACAATCCAGTCAGCTAAATGACTGGAAGTGGGTCTCAGTGAAGGATGTGGGAACTTGTGCTTTGCTGCTGTGTTTAAACGGGAGCCCAGTTTCCTTGAGTAAAAATGTTCATAGGAGGATTGAATTAAGGGACAGAAAACGTCTCAGACAAAACTATTTTTGCATTTTGCAGCCATTCTTGCAGTCTCATCCGCTTGATGACAGCTCCTGACAGGTTAAACACACATTTTCTCTCCATTTCGGATGTAAACCCACCGTTTCATCGTCAGTGTTGTCCGTTGGGTTTATTTTGCTTTAGCCTTATACATATCAAGCTTTAGATAAAGCAGGTTTGCATCATTCTTCCTGTTTGAGCATGTTACACCAGCTTTTACAGTTCGAAAATTGTTGATTAACCTTTAAGACAAATCCTAAAGGTTTCAGTTAGTTCAGTTCTGTGTGTGGCTGTTTTTATTTTGTCGCTTTCTCTTCAGGGAGGTGCAGATGCATCAGGCGCACTGAAGGAACCAGAACTTTTGTCAGAAGATGACGTTTCAAAAATCTTCAGAAAACTTTAGATGAAACTGCTCACTTATGTTTGAGTTTTGCAAAATATGTAACAAATCTAGTAGAAATGTGTGGCTTGGCAGGCAGTTTTCCTACTAAACTTGCATGAAGAGAAATGAAAAAGATGCCAAACTAACTTTTCAAAGTGAGCCTAGCAGAGTCTGCAGCTTTAGACTAAAGAGCTGAAAGAGAGAAGATGATAAATATTTCCCTGAAAATTTTTTATTAGTAATTATTGCTTAACTGTTGAAAAAAAAAAAAAGTCAGATTTTAAGGTTGCTTAGGGCTGTTCATATTTGGCTGCACTCAAAAATGGAGGTTTGCCTTCAGAAATGTTCTCGCAGGGCTGCACTCTGACCGTCCTCTCCAAGAGTTCTCCTGGCCTAAGAGCCCGATTACAATGATTTATCCGGCGCAGAACAAGAGAGCGTGCTCAAACAAGCCCCTACACCCCCAAGCCAAAGGAGCCATCAATTAGAGTTGGTTCATTCAAACCATCCTCCTCATCCTCCTCCTCCTCCTCTTCTTGTCCGTCTCTCAGCGCTGAAAAGTGGCTCATAATGGACTCTCAAGCCCCTCAGATCTGGAGCGCTTGCATAAGACTATGCTAGCAGATAAAATATCAGATATAAATCCAAGATGTGGTTAGCTTTTGGAACCACTTGTGTTTTAGTGTTTGTGTTCAAAGTGTAATTTGAAAGCTAAATTTGATGCACCCATCGTACTGTTGACTTAAACTGACCTCTGTTCAAACCAAAAGCAGCTTTTTCCCACTGGGCAAGAACACTTCTATTAGAAATCTAAATCACGGCTATTTCAGCGTTTAAAGCTAAAGCTATGCATTATACATTCAATAGACATTACATACAGTCAATAGCATTATGTATTAAAGCCACCATGTTTTATGAAGAATACAACATCCATTCAAACCCACAAAAATCGTCAGAGAAACATCCAGTAAATACCAAGGAGCAGAAATATGTTACGGTACACTGTGGCTTTAAGACCCTCATTAACTAGATATAGTAAATTATATTTCCAATGGTTAAGAACGTGTGTACTAATATCTAACATCATAGAAGGTACTATTTTTCAGTTAAATAAAGGATCATTTAAAAAGGTGCATAAATTGTGTTTTTACAGGCCGTTCTTCAAACTTTCAATAATGCAACGGAGGATCAGTATTTGTGAAGATCTTGAATGCTAAAGGACAACCTGATGGTGTCTTAAAACAGCATCACTTTAGTGAAAGGGAACTTATATTTAGCAGAAGTTGGGGATTGGTTTATGAGATTGTTGAAAAATGAAAATGTGCTCTTCTGATTCTGAGGGAATATGATGTTCCCACAAAGTTTCACATAAAACATCAGTTTCAAGGAGGGGTGGAGGACCCAAAACACAGGAGACCAGACTTGATGGCAAAAAAGTAAAACATTTCATAAAAAAACTGAACAATGACAACTCTCATGGGAACAACAAAAAGGTGACAGAAGCACAACCTGCACAGGAGTAACTGAAAACCAGACTCTTATATAGGCTGAGGGTAATTAACTGAAATGAAGACAGCTGTGGAGCATGAACCTAAAACTGGTGTGACTGACGAGGGCTCCTGGGAACATGACCAAACAACAAACTAAACCACAGAATCCTCACAATTAGAGGTGTCACGATCAATCAGTGATGAATCCAACCAGATTGATCTGTCGGAGGCTGGTTGTTAATCAAGTTGAATTCAATCTGCCTATACCATAAAAAAATTTTTCAAAATGAAAAACATAATTTTGAATTGATCTCTGAAATACAATTTGAATGGAGTCATGGCAGGTTCATTTTACTATAACATAAAAACAACCAAATGCCATCACAGCAGAAACAGATTAACCGTCATTCCAGTCCAATGTGGAAACACTTTGAATTTAGACATGTGACCATTGGTGTGGAAGAATGTTCTAATAATGTTCCCTCTGGAATATTTTGATGTGGAAAAACAACAGTGACTTGAACTTTATCAAACTGAAATGTGAATGGATTTGACATGAATTCTTGTTTACTTGTTTGTTTGTACACATACATGATTTAAACTTTCAAGAAACACAAGGAATCTGGAAAACTTCACCTGCACTGTTCAGTTCCCAAGTATTTATCACACTGGTTGAAGGTTTGGCTACGAATGTCCTGGATTGGGTTTAGATCAATGAAACAGTGTTTTGGTAAAATATGGTTTTTAGTGGTATACATTCCTGCAGGCTTTGCAGGTAGTGTTTTGTTGTTCTTTCTAATCAGAAGTTGCTGAAAGCAATTCCCTGCATTCACACTGTATTTATCTGTTTGGCCTTTTCCCAAATTCTGGGAATAAATAATAACAGCAAGCATGTCTTCAGTTGAATCAAACAGATTTTAAAGTTGGAGGCCTTCATCAGTTCGTTTAAAATGAAACAATATTTAATGAGCTTTTTCCTTTTTTTTTCTTTTAAAGATGTGTTATTTTCAGGGTGGCTGACAGTTTCATCATTATTGCAGCAGAGTAAACAGCAGATTTTCAGCTTTGCTTTGGCAGCTTTAAGACAGTTAAGACGCCATGAAAATGTGAGAAAATAAATAAAATGGAGATAAGTTTTAGTCGAAAACAAAAAAAGTTATTTTTTGCCTGTATTTCATTTATATTTTGCGCAAAACCCAGAATGTCAAATTCCCCTAAGATGGTTTAAAGTCACCTGTAACAACCTCGGGGCTATTTTTAGAAGGACTGGTGAAGTTGTGTTTTGTTTTATCATGTATGAAGTCTTCGAACACTGCCGTGCATAAGCATGTCTCATAAAGACAGACTGAAAGGAAAGGGTGGTTTACTATTGTGAACTGCACTTTAATTACATCTGTTTTTCCCTTAAACGAACAGAGGAGGTTTGTTTTCAAAGTGAAGATTAAAACAATGAAATGGTTTTAGAAAATGTTTTCCTTCTTTGTATTTGCTTCACAGTTTTTTTTTTTTTTACATCAGCTGTAAATGGTCCATAACAGAGTTATCGGCTTTCTGCTAAAGAGAAAAAAAACCCACCCCATGTCTGAGCCTTTTTTACTCTTTTGTTTTGTTTAAAAGATTTATGACTTTCAAAAATCTATAAAGATGAATCAATCTGTGCCAGAGATTAGAATTATTGTCAGCTGGAGATCTGAGAGCTGAAATAAGGTTTTCTGGGACTCCAGTTAGAGCATCAGCCAAAAACACACAAATCTAATGTCAGTACATTTAAAGTGCTCTGGGATCCTCTGATGAAATGTAGTTTTTAATGTTCCATCCGGACATTGTCTTGAATGCAGAAAACAATTAGCAGTAATTCTAATTAAACCTTTTAAACAGACAATTTTCCCACAGATTCAAACATTGAGTCCGATACCAAATTCCTTTCTCTGCCTCCTCTAACATTTCCTTTTGACGCAGACGAGAATGTTTTATATTTGCAGCCATAAAGGACACATATTTTATGTTTTGCTGGACTGGCTCTTCTGTGACTACATCTGCTCCATCAATATTCAAAGCACACTGATGAAGCAGCCACTTATCATTAAGTGGTTAGTAGTGTTCTACATCAAGGTTTTGTGTTATCAGCTAATATATGCATTATTAATCTCGCCGCTGTGTGTTTTTGCATACGTATTAGGTAACAGAGATAGTAATTCATACCAGGGGAAAGTAAGTTCTAGTGTAAAAATACCTTTGTGTATGGAAGCTTTTTTTAATTTTAAATGAAGGTTTCTAAAACCCTCACAGACAGTGTGCACTGGGTAACAGGGAGAGAAATGACTCCAGTGAAACAAGAAGAAATCTCCTGAAGCATCTTAGCTCAGCCAGTTTTTGACTGTGAACAGACAATAAAATGACTGTCATTAAATCAGTGAAATGTTCTCCTTGATTTGTTATGAACCAGTGTGAAAATTGTGTTTCAAGCTCTGGTATCGTCGCCATTTTCAAAACAAAGTAGTTGAAACAGCTGAACCCAGACCATTTTATTTCAGGTGAGTAGAATGGTAAATGGCGTATACTTCTACAGCGCTTTTCTACCTTCACTGAAGCGCTTTACAGTCACAGCGGCTCCGCTGCCGAACGCTGGCGCCAACCTTCCATCAGAGGCAATGTGGGGTTCAGTGTTTTGCCCAAGGACACTTCAACACATGGGCGGGCAAGGCGGGAATTGAACCTGCAATCCTTCGATCAGAAGCCGACTGCCCTTCCACTGGACGGCCGCCCCCGTGGTGCAGAAGACGCATCAGGTTCAACAAAAGTCTTTTTGATTGATTGATCGTGACATTCTTTTGACAAACTGTATTTTCCACACTTTAAGGCAGGAGTCAGCAACGTCTATGACTGAAAGTGCAGTTAAAAATTGTCTCCTTAACAACTGTACCATAACCAACTATAGTGCAAAGTCTGTTGCCGCTCACCCTTCGGCCTGTCCCGCCGGGGATCGCCACAGTGAATCAGTTGGAACAGATTTGCACAGGTGGTAAAAGAGATTAATTTAGTTTTTAACTTATGTAAAAGCCTGGACAGGTTATCATCTGTTATCTGTTGCTGTGTTACACAATCACACCAAAAGGACAATTATAGTTACCAATCAATCTATGAAGCATATTTTTGAACTGTGGGAGAAAACTCGTCCCACAATCTCTACACAGAAAAGTCTCATTTTTCACTGCTCACTTTGAGGCAGGAACGCTGGCACCACGATGCACCCAATCCAATTCACTAAAGGAAAATGGTCAAACATTGGCTTATGTCTTTGATAAAAAATGACATCATAATATTTGCTAAACTTTAATTTTGCATAATCCTCCACATGATTACTTCTTATTTGAGGTGATGTGTAAATGAAACTACATCGAGCCAGGTAGGTGTTTAACTTTTACACAAGTTAAAAACAAAAATAAAAGCATGTGGTTGCTAAATGTTTTTTTGTTGTTTAATTTATCATCCAAAACAACTATTCTGTTGGATTTATTATTGACCTTTTTATTTTTCTGAAATAGTGCAAATGTCTCCACTTTCCCGACATGCTTTCTGCACCACTGAACCTTGCCTGCAAACGCAAATATCACCCGTGATATGCATGCACAGACTTTTAAGCAGAGACGGCATATTAGCAGAAATACAGCACTTTTTCTATGCTGAAGATGTCAATATGATAGCTAAGTTTACAGCTAACTGCTACAGCGTCTATAAATAAATCGTCATTGTGAGAAATGCAAAGACGTACCCTTGATATTCTAAATGGGGCGGTGTCCCTGTACTGTTCAGTAACCCCCCCAAAGACTTCCTAGTAGAGTCATAATACAGAAAACAAATAATGAAATGTGACATTTGAGGCAGGTCGAGGATGATTAGAGGCAGGGAAATGTTGAGCTTCACCTCTGTGCTTTCTTGAAGCTGACTGCAGAGGAGGTATCTGACAGTTGGGAAAACCTGAAGCCCCCCCACGGGGGAGTTTGTGTCAGCCAACTGCTCTGGCTGGTCCTCTGTGAGCTGGAGCTTTTGTTATGCTGATGTACTCGGCCTTTTGTCTGACTCCCCGATGGAACGTGTGTGAAGAAGGAAAACGAAGCCAAGCTGCAAAAGGTAACAGACTCTGTTTCAAATAAAAGTGACAAATGTGTTGTAAATTTGTCACTTGGATTAGTTACAGGCTACAATCTAAAGCAAATCAGGGTAAAAAATAAGCAATCCTTCCATGTGTCTGTCTACAATACCTACAATACACATGGAGAAAACTTGTCAAAACCCTTCCAGGTGTGACCAACCAAACAAAGAACACAAAAACATGGAGGATTCATCCAGGAAGTCAAGAAAGAAGCAGAAGAAGATGGAAAAAGGTCAGGCCTCAGTGGACTCAGTTAAGGTCAGAGTTCATGATCTAACGATCGGAAAGAGACTTTTGGACAAACACGGATCCATAGTTCAGGGAGTCACATCTGGAGCTGAATGTTCACAACATTTCAAAAAATAAGAACATCATCTCAACAATCAGACATGGGGGAAAGTATCATGGTCTGTGGCTACTCTGCAGCTTCATGATCTGGACAAATGCAGAACTGATAAATCACTGCGTATGCGATAATGTTTTTTTCTCATCACTTCAGAACAATAGAGTCTAATAATCTGGGTTTTTGGAGCTTGCCCAAACCCTGCAAAACTTTGAGCTAGACACAGAAACTGATTTGAAAAATGTTGTTGTTTCAGACGTTTTACCATATAACCACGTGGGAGCTTTGCAAGCTGCTTCTAAGTCTTAGTGAATGTGAAGAAGTGAAAGACTTGGAGATTTAAATATTGGGATTTAAAAAAAAAAAAACTTGAGTTAGCTGTAATGACGAATAGAAGAAGGAAGTTTTTAGATGTGTTTATTGCTGGACATCGTGAAACATTGGGAAGGGTAGAAGATGATGGGGCTTAACGACTTCATCTTTTACCCCTCCCAATGTTTCATTCAATATATTTTAACTAAATCACAACTTGGCATGAAAAAGGAGGAAGAAGATTCCACCCCATTGGTGCACGGTTGTACAATTAAAAATAAAATCAACTTAAAGACTCACTGCGATCATCTGTTGATCTATTTTCAAAGCGTTCTCAGTGGTCTTTTAATTGGGATTATGCCCCTTTTAACCATAAAAAAAGTAGTTTTTCTTCGACATAGTTTCTGCAGGAGTTTATTAGAAATTCACCTCTGAGTTGTGAGAGGGGCAGTTGGCATGGAACTACCCCCCTCCCCACCCCTCCCTGTTGCTTATATTGCCTGGAACAGTGAATTTGTGGCCCGACCAGCATATTTTCTATGTGATAAATACAATCAAATTATGTTTCTGTCTGCTCCAAATAAGCAAATACTTATAACAAATACCTTATATACTAATATACAAATACCAAGGAAGCAAATACTCTGTTGATAAAAAAATACTTAATAAAGAAATAATATGCAAAATTGAATATTGAATTATTTTTTATATATGTGAGGATTCTGTGGTTTAGTTTAGGGTTTGTTATGTTTGTTCATGTTCTGCGTTGCCCTCGTCAGTCACAGCAGTTTCAGGTTAATCATCCACAGCTGTCCTCATTTAGTTTAATCACACTCAGTGTATTTAAGTGTCTGGTTTTTAGGTCACTTCTTTTGGTACCTTTTTGGTTCTCTATGCTGTTGTCATGTTTTGGTTTATTTATTGAATGTTTTACTTTTCTGCCATCTTACCTGGTCTCCTGTATTTTGGGGCATGCACCACCATAAAGACCCCCTTCAATGAAAATTATGTTTTTGGCGTTAACATGTTCTTGTAACATTTTTCGGATGGAGGACATGCATAGATAAACTGCATTTTTGAGTATTTCTTTACCTAAATCATTGTGAATCAGGAGCAGATGACAAAAATCCTGTTTCCTCGTCTAAGCTGGAATCTGGGTCAAAACTGTACGGCTTGATGGTTCCAATATTGCTCGCCATAATATTAGCTTGGAGTTGTGAGGGACTGTAAGCTAGCGAGAGAGTTTAAGCGCAGGTTTAATTTTGTCCCAAACTCTGAGGCAAATTTCTGATGAGCTCCTGGCCCTCTGCAGAAAATATGACCTAGAAAAAATCTGATTTAAAAAAAAAAAATTGCTTAAAAGCAATCATAAGTAATAGACCACCAGGAACGATTTTAAAATGGATCACAAGATGATCGGAGTGGGACTTTGTTTAAGCCCTCCATCATCAGAATAATATTACAAGGGAAGAAGGTTTTTAAATGTGTTTTATTGCTGGAAATTGGAGTGAAAAAGGATTGATTTACAAGCAGTGATCTGGCTCCACTTCCTGTTGGATTTCAATGACCAAACAGGAAGTCATTTTGTAGCTTTTTGGTCTGACGTGAAGAAATCAAGTATTAATCTTCACAGTTACAACACTAAAAGCTCTCTGACAAGAAGCTCATCTCAGCTCAATGGGACAAAATGAGCAGAAGAACACCAGCAAAGAGGCTTTGATTAAACACAAAACAGTTGCTGATGCTAAAAACCTTCCATGTGTGCGTTTAAAGAAAAAAAAGTAAAACTTAAGTTCCTCAACAGAACAGAAATGTGAACGTTATCACAAATGCTTCAGAGCATCGTAAAATAAAACTCAAATTTTTGCCTAAAACTGGTGATGATTTAAAAAAAAAGAGGTAAAGAACAGAAACGATTGGTTGATGGTTGCACATGTTGGGATGGGAGACTGATCAGAGGACAGACACCAAAGCAGAGAGGATGAGAGGGGGTGTCCCTCCTCTGATCGTCCAGCCCTCAGGTCTGATGTCACTGACTCAAAAGACACAAAACGAGCTGATCGCAGCTCAACTCCCCACTCCATTCTGGCTCACACAGCGGCACGCGCTCTCTGTAGCCCGGATCTGTCCTCAGACCCGCCGCAGCGCTCAGCTCCACGCCTGCTCACCCTTCAAGGCTCTGCGCCCCCATGACAGCAGGACCACTCATCTCCAAGCAGGCTCCTCGTGGAAGAATTTGCTGAGAGTCTGACTGCAGAGTACAAAAGGAGCGCTCCAGTTCTAGACCAGACTCTCCTCAAAGAGCGGCAGATGTGACAGAAGAGGGGAGGCGGAGAGAGAAACCCAATCCCCCCTCCACCGCCACCTCTTCTCATCCTCAAGAACAATACAAGCCTCCAGCTGGAGAGGGTCAGCTTTTGTCCTCTCCCCCCGTGCCTCCCACTCAAGCAAGGAGCAGACGGCGGCGCTGACACACTGACCCTCTGCGGGAAAACAGCTGCTGCTTTCTGTGCGCTTTCATTCAGTACTTGGACAGTTCCCGATCAACAACACGGCTGGCTTCATGAGAGAGTAGAGCATCTATACGGCAAAGCTGGACAAATGCAGCCGCTGGACTCCCTCCAGCTCCACCCGAGTGGCCCCTCTCCAGCCCCGGGTTTGCAGAGCATCGCCGGCGGCTTTCAGAAGCTGGGAGAAAAGCAGCTCTTTGAGAAGTTTTGGAAGGGGACCTTCAAAGCCGTTGCCACCCCAAGACCTGGGAGCGTGATTGTGGCGAGCATCACCGCCCGAAGAAGAGCCGCTGAGTGAGTTCTGCTTCAAACTCAGCAAGTGGTTGTTGAGCCTCTGGATAAAATGTGGATGCTTGTGATCTAGACGTTCTTGTATTTATCTTTACTCACTCTTCATCAAATCTGTGTTCTGAAAGCCTGTAGTGCCGTCATGATGTTTGTGACACAACCTGAAAACATGTGGCCTGAAGAGAAGACCGCTTGCATGAATGTCCGCTTTAAAGGTCATGCGGCAGCGTCTTCCTGCCTCCAATGCTGCACTGGTCTTGTCTTCTCTCCGTGACGTGGCTTTGTGCCAGAGTCTCTGTGGAAGGAGCAGCATGTTTGTTCTGACACGTTCATCCCTGCAACCAAAGGTTAGCTGGAGATCAGCAGCCTTCTGTGAGGCAAGCATGAACGCTGGCTGCCCTTTTCCACCTCCCTGTTTCAGCGGGAGCTGCCAGCAGGATGAGCGGTCATCTGCAGCTTTGTCACTTTCTCGAGCTCTGGTCCACCTTTTTTGAAAGTTACAAACACAAATGAAGCATAAATATCAGCTGGTCCAGCTTGCTAGTGTGTCCTCTGAGTGGGTTTGATGGCTGCTATCAGCACTCCGTTATGTGAAATTAGCTTAGTTAACGAGGATTAGAACGGCCCATTTCATCTGTGATGGAAAGATACAGTCAAGCAAATAATGCTCTTTTAATGGTTCTGGTGTTGTGCGGACAGAAAGTGTCACCTGGTTCTGGAGGCTCTTTGCACAGTCGAATTGGGTCTAATCTGAGAGAAATAGATGCAAAAGAAGTGAATCAACCTGTGAAATTGGAAATGTAAGGTGGCTTCCTGCCACAAACTGAGCAGCCTGCTTGGAGGCAGCAGAGACTCTGGAGCGCAGCCCAGCTGTCTCTTCAACTTTAGTCCTCCTCAAGTGGTTCTTGGCCCTCGACGGGCCGGTGACAGTGACGATGATGACGGGAGAGGGCGAACATCCCCAGAGAGGAGACATAATGTTACTAAGCTGCCTGCAGTGCTCCCGAAGGAGTCCAGGGCTTCTCACAGGAGGGGCTGCTGGCTGATACAGATTGTAGATAATGGGTAAAACAAACAACACAAAGGCGGGAGTTCAGCGCCCCCCACCCCCTCACCGCTGCACTGTTGATTTTACCCGAGAGGAGAGTGGCTGGGGAACACGTAGACAATCAGAATGCACGGCCTCGGGCTCCTCTGGCTCTCCAAGAGAACCTTATTATTCACTGAGGAACAAACGCAGCAAAAACAGGGGGTGGAGGGTAGAACAAGCAGAGATGAAGGAACCAGAGGGAGATGCAGAGGCTGGATGACACCTGCTGAACTCAACCTTTAGTTTTTCTACAGTTTTACAGTTCTACAGTTAAAAATCTACAGTTTTAACCCCCAGCCTTGCTTTATGATTTAGATCAGGAGATAAATGTAAACATCAAATGAAAAGAATCCCTGACTGGAGAGAAAGTAATGGTTTTAGATGAATAATTTTATTGACGTGAAGATCCTCAAACCCCCCCGCCAGTAATATCTTCAATCAAGTGTTTGTAAAAAATGATGGGTATTTTTAAAATCCTCGTGTTTGTTTCTATTCTTGCAAAATATTTCATGAAGAATTTTTTAAATTTCACCTCATCAAGAAGCTCCACCACCACCGTGTTTCACTGTTGATCTGCCGTTCCTCACTGTCGGTTTGTGTTGGTTGGAGCTGGTTTTGGTTGGGTTGAGTCTAATCAATCCAGTTCTTCTGCTTGCTTGATTCCTCGTGGTTTCTTGGACTCCATTTGGTCCTTTGTTTCTGGGAAGCTTCTGCTCTGCACATCAGATTATTGAATTTCTTTATATGATGAGTTGATTTAACTGTGTTTGCTTCTTCCTTCATGATCTAAACCTTTTTAAAAAACTATAAATATGCGGAAAGAGAAGGAAGCAAATACTTGGCTCTCTGTTGAAGTCAAATGGAAAAAAAGTGAATCAAGTCAAACTTTATTCAACTCCTTCACAAACAGTTGAAGGACAATAGGTTTCATAAGTTGAACTAAAAGATTTTGACTTTTTTTTTTTGCACCGTTTGCCACAGAAAATCAGTTGAAGATCAGAAAGAATTAAGATGCATTGGATTATCAGCAAATTCTCTTCTTTAGAACAAATTCAAAGATGTTAAGAATTTCTTATGATTGGGGGAAAAGCAGCAAGGGGGCACTTAATTACCTTTTGATTTAATATTTTTGTTAGATTTGCACATTCTCTGGCTAATATATATCAGAAATGGTGAAATCAAGTTTTTTATTTTGAAATCAGAGGCGACCCTAGGTACTACATTTGCTGCATTGAGATGATTTTATGTGACCAAGGGTGTAACACTTTATCAAATAATCAATTTGATAAATTTCAATGCTTACGATCCAACCAGATTGATCTGTCTAAAGAAAGTTGTTGATCAATTTGAATGAAACGAAATAAACAAACATAAAAAAACCCCATTAAAATCAATCTTAGAAAATATCATTTGGATTGAGACAATGTAGGTTTATATTATTGTAACATAAAAACAACCAAGTACAGCAAAAAATGATCAACTGTCATTTCAGTTCAATTCAAAACACTTTGAATTTAGCAAAGTCATGTGACCATTCAGTGTGGTAGAACGTTCTAATAACGTTCCCTTTGGATTATTTTGATGTGGAAAAACACAGGGTGTCTTTTATTTTGAAAGGGAGTAATACGAATTTGTCAGTGATTATCAACTATTTCATATTTTGAATTTTTCATTTTATGGGCTTGTGTATTCCAAAAAACAATGTGTGTTTTATATTGATAATAAAAGTAACAGTAGCATAAAAACTTTGTTTTATTTTTCTGAGTAAAATCTGATTTTGTGGCACCTTCTGGTTGCAGTCAGTAGGAAAATGACTGTTTGAGTGTTGAGGGTTGCAGACCTTTGGTTTAAAGTGCTACAAGTGAGCATTTTCCCTTAAGTTTGGTGTTTATTTCCTTACATTTTCAGACTTCTGAATTGACTCTTGTTGTGTCTCTGTGCTCCTGAGATAAAGTGCTGGGGGGGTCTGACGGCCACAGGAATATTCAGTCTGTTCTCCATCTTCAGGCGAGTCACACACAGCAGAGTGGGCGTTCGGTGGCTCCCTGCAGCTGGATGAAGCAGTTTCCAAGCCTATCGTGACCCTGCTAGCTGCTTTTTTTTTTTTAACCCCCCATGAAATATTACAAATGCACCGGCTGACTTCAGGATGCATCGCGCCCCCCTGTGCATTGGCGTGCGTCTGTACTGGACATATTTTGCTGTAATTGCGAGGGTTTAACTGAGCCTGGACGTGTGGGGCTGCAGTGTGAGTGGGGTCTCGTCCAACTCTGGCAGATGGTAAGCATGAGAATGTGCAGGGGGAGGGAAGGGGGACGTGTGCTCATGGTTGGGGGTTTCAGGCCTCTTACTCCAGCAGATGCTGGTTTAATGAGGAAGGCGGGGGGTTGGACTGGTCGGGGGGCTTGTCTGGTGAAAACCATTCTGAAGGCAGAGAAGAGAGGAACACTTCTGAACGGGCTGAAGCACAAAGCAGCAGCAGACTCACAGCTCTTCAGTTGGATCTGCTTAGAAAATCTGAAAACTAAATCAACCCACTGTGGAGAAAAAGTGAAAACGTCATCAAAGCATCAACAACCTCTGCACATGGCAACAAAAATCACAAAGCCGTCTCAGCTGAGACGAAGTCTGCTTCCGCCTCAGTCACACCCATACGGGGGTGTGTGTTGGGTTTTTAGGCTGTCCGGCCCGGGGAGGGTCATAGAGGGGAGGGGCCACATCTTAAGGGGAGCACAAGTGTGTCTTGCAAGTCCCTTGAAGCTCGTCATGAAAATGGAACATACCATCGTCACGCGTGTGGTAACTAACTTCATAGACCTGCATGTCTTGCCATTTTCTTCCTATATCCACCTGTAAAGGCAGTTAAGACCAAGGCCTTAATGACTTCCATGAGGTAACCAGACTGTGACGTTTTCCAAAAAAGACTGAAGGTTAATTTTAATGCACCGTTTCACAGACTTAGACCTCCAGTCATGCAGCTCCAATCAGTGTGGTTATGTGCAAGCGTTTTTGATAGTTTTTCCTGAAATTCCTGTCTCTAACTAGTGGTGAGAAAGTTGGATAAAACGGCTGTTCAAAGAAAGATCTAAAATTTGAAGAAATATGTGGCAGATCAACCCAAAATGGCGGCAGATTATTTGGTCCAAAAGCATGATGGGATTGATCAAGGAGGATTCACGCAGAAAAGATCCTGTTTGATGTTGTAACTCCAAAGGTTTGTCCTCATTTAGACTCAGGCTTTAAAAATTGAGGATGTTTTCTTATTTTCACTGTCAGCTTTATTCTATTTCAGCACAGAGTGGTCGTTCTTACAGTGACAAATGAGAAAAATGTCTACTTTTAGCCATAGCCGTGTATTGTTCTATGTCAATGCCTTTAGCCAACGTGTGGATGTAGTTTGACACTAATGGTGGTTTTCTATGAAACACTTCTTCAGAAGTTTGTGAGTTGATTCCCTTTCTGGTGAAGTTTCTTTTAGTTTAGAAAATGTCCTCTGAGATTTTCCTGTGATGTGATTTTAGGTTGTTTTGTGTTTTTATTTATGCACAGAGTATGTTCTTTCAATCTTTACTTATGTCATACTGTCACCTTGGATTGAATTATGTTATTTTTCACACTTGATGCTTTTCATTTGTACAAAAAACACTCACTTTTAGATGGAGCGGATATGTACAAACACAACGAACGCTCTGAAGTGAGGCTGAAAATAATCCACATTTTAGACTAAATTAGTAGATGCTGATGTTCCTGCTAAAAGTGCCAATTAATGTCACATCATTTTAAATTAAAGGTTAATCTGCTCAATTGATGGGTTTTGAGCCCAAAGAACAAAGATGAGATGAAAATACTTTCTTGATCCCAACCTGGAACATGTGACTGTTGCAGCAGCAGTGTTCATGCTTCAGTTTGTACAACGAACCATGAGAATTTACTAAATCTATAATAACTACAAAAAGTACATTGTCAACAGCAGTAATGCCGCTTTACTCTGGCACAAAGATGAGGAGATTTTCAGTCTTTTTACAAATCTTTCTAGTTTCTTTGGGATGTTTAGACATTCTGCTTCAAAGGAAATGGATGGAAGATGTTTGAACCTAAAAGAAGCAGAAACTGTTGAATAATTGATGAGGTGATTGGTAAGGAGTTCCTGATCACCTTTAGAGGGTTTTGGGGTAAATATATTTAGCTTTTTGATTTACCTGCCATAAAATTACGCAGCAGCTTACAAATACAGACGGTCCCAGCTCTGGAAGAAATTGAGGATGGAGAGCAGACATTAAGCAGAAGTCAGTGCACTTCCCTACCAAACCCAATGGCTCTTCCTCACTGAGACAACACCCTCGCTCTCCTCTTCCTTTTCAGTATCTTCAGAGTGTGAGTCGGGATCGGTCTGCTGACAGGAGAGGCTCTCTGAGGAGGAGATGGACTTTTCATCAACAGGAAATCTTATTTGATTCCTAAATCCATTTGAATCCGGCTTCTGTTGCTGCCTTGATGCTTGGTGGCTTTTAAATCTGCTTCAGTGTAATACTGATTAAAATGCCTCTTTCATGTTTTTTTTGCTTCAGCTTTTTTTAAAATGTGAAGATGTGCCTGAGTCTGACAGCAGGAAATAATCCCAAAAAATAATTACAGGATAGATCATTAGAATTAATCAGTGAAACATTTTAATCTGATTGGCTGCTGACAGGAGGAAAGTTCTGATTGGTTTTTCAGATCTGTGTGAATACCAAAACCCTTGTGTGCACGTTTGTGCTCTTCTGAGGACCTGTGCAGTTTTTCTAAAGGCAGAAAGCTGCACAGATTCTTTTTCTAATAGAAATCTTGTTTGCAAATGCAAAATTTGTTGCAGGTGTGGCCATTATTCTACCAATGCAATTATGAGAGGATTATAACTGCATACCAACACAGTCTAAAAATCAATCCAGGGGATTCTTTTGAAAATTAAATCTGATATACAAAATATTTATGATGGAATGTTGACTTGGGTTCAAGTAAAGGATAATGTCTTTCAAGGTGTCCATTATCAGAAACTGATGGAATGTAGGGAAGCAACTGTCATCTGTGAAGGGCATTATTCTGCTTGTACCAAAGTCACTTACAAAAGAAATTATTAAGTAAAATATTTGTACTTTGACTTTTTAAAACTTGAGCTAACTTTCTACACACATAGTCAGGGCCCTAATTAAGCAGGAGTAACTACTGTGGTAATATAACCCAGAATGTGTTGTCCAAACAAGTGGTCGGCAGGTCTGAGGAGGTTAATCTTGTTTGCTTTAAGATTAAGTTGCTTTTTCTACTAGAAGCGGACAGTCTGATGCGTTGTCATAGTAACAGCCACCAAGCATGCACCAACCTCGCTCTGTTGCAGATGCTGTATGAGGAAAGTGGTGTACAGTGAGGCAAATAAGGCTTTGAACAACATGTAATTTTGTAAGTTCTCCCACTTAGAAATCATGGGGGGGTGGGAAATTTTCCTCTTAGATGATGAAGCAAAAGTCCTCAAGTAGTTTCCTGGATTGCTTTGATTAAAGAAATGTTCACCAGTAACTAATCTTTAAATGTGAATCTATAAATTACTTCTCAGACTAAATAACAATCAAATAATTTATAAACACAGATTTAGTCTGTCGAGCAAAAAGTTAAGTAAGAACAAAAACAAACCATTTGAAATGAAAGCCAACATTGCTATTGATGGTAAAATGTGATGAGATCTTGGCATGTCCATCATAGAGACATCTGAAGGACAAGGACCTTTTCTACCATCTTTCTGTTGTGTTAAACTGTGGAATAATCTATTACACGCTTTATTCCAAGCATAGACAGTATACAGAGAGAACTGGACTGATTATTCCCTCCGCCTTTGCGGTCCATATAGGAAGTACCCGCTGGTCCGAGGAAGACAGAATCCCAAAGACTTCTATTGAGAAACAGACAGTTATTTCTGAGTCCTCATGTTTGTCAGAGTAACCATTCTTGCTCTGGTATCTCTTTTACATGTTCTGGGTAATCCTATTTTTTTCATGATATATTTGCTTTATTGCAAGTTGTTCAAGTTATAAACTGAACGATTAATTGCCATTTGTCTAATCAAAATACGTAGCTAGTTCACATCAAGAAATCATCCGCAGCAGCTCTAAAATGAACTGGCGGCCAGTTTTGGATTGGAGTTGAAAATGTGAAGTCTGCTGGGCTGCAGTTCTAAATACGAATGTGATTAAATGAAGATTCACTTTACTTTAGTGTCTCTCAAAGAAACAGAGTGGCAGCAGGAGAGGAAGACCTTCACCGGCCCTCAGTGCAGATGACTCCGAGTTATGACTGAAAGTGAGGGGGGTCGAATGAAAGATTGATGAACTCAACAATTGCTTCAAAAAGTGACGTTTCTGGCGTTTCCCCCAAATTCATTCCCATCTGTTAGGGTTGTGAAAAATGAGTTCACTGACTCGTATTGATCCTGGCAGTGTCGCTGTGGAGTCGGGCTGACCTTCAACAGATGTTTGATGAAGCTGTAGAGTGAAGGGGGCGTTAACTGCCTTTTTGATGGTCAAATTGCTTTATTTTTGGACTTTATGAGTTGATGCAGAGCTTGTATGAATCACAGGATTCTCTGAATCCTCACGAGCATGCTCATATTTGCATCATTTCTGCGTGTAGCCTGTGAGAGCACGAGTTCCCTGCAGGCATCAGCATGCAGCAAAGAGGAATTTGCTTAAAAAGAGTAGAAATGAGAGCGTGTGTGTCAGAGAGGCTACTTTGTGTTGTTTATTGTCTCAGTGTGTGAGCCTGACAGGCATCATGGAGATGATATGACAAAGTGGATGTAATATAAATAGCAGCAACATGAAAGCTTGGTTAAATCTGGGAGTTTTGAAGAGAATGAGTCACTGCAGCACTGAAACTCTGTTATATGCTCCAAGAAGAAGTAGATATATTGTCTTTGATTGCCTTAAAAGCTGAAGCACTTTATCTGTCAACTTCAAGCACATAAGTAGATTTTTTTTCTATCTCTCTCTCTAAAATGCATAAACCACAGGTTTTTCTCCTTTGAGTTAAGCAAAATTGCAAGGATAAATAAAAAGAACCAACTCAATCATGTAATTCTATGAAAAACGGGGTAAACTAGTTACACCTTCATGATAAACCTTAAAGTTATTACACTCTAAGCACAAGAACTGAATTGCAGTTGCTGCTGTTGTCTCTGATCATCCAGTCTAAAGGTTTTCTGTTTTCTTTCTTCTTTGCAGAATTGTTTGTGTTTATCCGGATGAAAGCATTTTCCAACATGAGTCACAGTTTAAGATCATAAAACAATAGAAGAACTTTCACTTTTGGTCTCTTTGGTTCCACACCAGAGCTCTGTGGTTCTGACCAAACCCTGAAAAAACACGTTTCCATTGGTTTGCAAGTGAATCCTGGTGTGTCTCTTTACAGTTCAAATATAAACATGGTTTACTGAAAACAAAAGGAGACCAATGAGATTAAATTACATAATCATGGGCCATTTTACCTTTATTTTTACCTTCATACATTTCTACCCCAAAGTGTCAAATCAGCCCAAGGTGCTCTTTGCAAACTTGAACGGAGTGGTGTTCCATTTCTGTTCCAACCTTCATGGGCTTTGGGTCATGACTGAAAGATACCGGAAACAAGTGGCTAAAATGAGTTTCCTGAGCAGGGTGGCTCTCTAAAGCTGTGTTCACACTGAACGCCATCCGCTCAGCAAAGGCGGCCAGTTCCAATGTTAAGTCAAAGGTACAGACGCAATTTGAGTTCCTGTAAGCTTTCGCTATGTTGTGTCAAACAATCAGGGACTCAACTTTGGGCATTTGACGTTTTCAGTGACAGCGGGTAGAATATATATTTAAAGTGGTGGATCCATCTATAATTCTCCTCCCTTTTGTGGCAGCGAGGCTTCCGGTGCCCATCCTGGCTACTGTTGAGCAAAAACGGGTACACTGCCTTAGAGAGTCTGTCGCAGGGTCCATTGAGCTGGACCATGCTTTAGAGATGGCACAAGGAGCTCGGAGTAGAGCTGATGCTCATCCACCGGGGTTGAGATGGCTTAGGCTGGATCCTGATTCCACCTGGATGACGAGAAGAGAATGGACAGAGGTAGAAGTAGTAGTTTGACTCCATCTACCTTGTTATACCGCCCGAAATAAGAAGCTGCCAATCAAAAGACAAGAGAACTACTGACAAGACCAAATGAATCAAGTCCACCTTAGTATGAAAGCCTCCTCTGGTGAAAGTCTGAATTTTGATCTCTCCAAATCCTTACTTATGTTTCTTTAACCATCCAGGAGTGGATGTGTTGATGTTTTTAGGATCGCCGCTCTGCTGTGAAACCAAAGTGGCACAAAATCTGAGATCATGAAGGATCTTCTGATGGAGAGCAGATTTCTTGTTTTAGTTAAACATTTAGAACTGTTCAGTCCCTGAATTTGTAATGAAGGCCCTCACCATTACACTCCCACCTCCATGTTTGACTGTTGCTCTGATGTGACTTTGTTTCTAATGTGTTCCAGAACTCCTTCAAATGGCAGATAATATTCGAGTCTTCATTAAGTGAAAATAAAATCAGTAAAGTGGGACGAAAATGTAAAATCGGTGAAGAATGGGTCACATGCAGTACTTTTTCACAGAAACCCTTTCTGTTTTGGGGGATTTTAAGCTTTTACAGAACAGAACAAAATCTGTGCAGAAATGGCTTCAATTTTCTCTCTCATGCTCACATGAAGAAAACATCATGGATGTGATATATTGACAGGAATTACGAGCGAGTGGGCGGTTTCCAGCAGATAATTCCTCCAGAGCTGGAGAGCAGCGTTTTGGAAGATCAAAGCGCAGAGCCGAGTGTTAACTCCCTTCTTCAGACGTCGGCTCAGGGCTAATGTTACATTTCTCCTCAAGGATCACGAGTGTGGTTCTCGTCTGGCTTCCTCCCGGAACAGGCTTCACCTCCTGCATCTGTGGAGGAATCATTTTCCTCGTTTTTGATCCTCATTTTGTTTTAAATCAAATTTCTTCAGGGATTAGGAAGAGCTGGTCTTCATCCCTGTCGTCATTTACCAAAAACAATAAGACAATTATTATTCTCTTAGTTTGTTATTTGCAAGACAATGAAGGCCACATTACCTCTGGTTAAAGGTAGGCGCCAGTGTTCCGCAGAGGCGCCGCCATCAGTGTGAATGGATAAATGGGACTGTGACTGTAAAGAACTTTGGGTCTTCAAAGGATGTAGAAAAGATCTATATAAGTATTTACCGTTTATGACTTTAAGTCAACAATGAGTCATTCTTCTGAGATGTTAAAATGACTCAGCTGTTTTATTTGCTCCAACTCACTCTGGTGCAAAGATGGACAGAGATGGAAAAATGTTCATAAATTACACACCTAACAATCCTCTGAAGTTATTATACAGTTTTAAAAAGAGACAACAAAAAGAATGATCAGCAATTGAAAGAAAAAAATGGAATGATTTTATAAAACAAGGATTTAATATTCTAGGGATTTAAGGATTTAATAGTTATAGGGCCACCAAAAAAACTTTTACGGAAACAAAGTCATAATTTAACAAGAAAAATGTAGTAAAATAATAAGAAAATAGTTATAATAGTTATGAGGAAAAATTTGAAATCTTGTGAGAATAAAAATGTTAGAATTATGAGTGAAAGTGTCCATATTTTATGATGATGAAATTAGAATTATACAAGGTATAACATGAGAATTTACAAGATTAAAGTCTTACATAAATGAAGCTAAAGTCTGTTAAGAAAATCTAAACAACAATATCGTGCTTCAGTATGAGAGAGGGGAGTGCATTGTCCTTCATTCAGCTTTGGTTTCACAAATAAGGAAATGTTGTCTTTCAGTGAGTCACCACTGTTTTATTGTAACAATGAGGATATGAAAACGAATCTGCAGGAAACTGAGCCTCTTCAGAAGAACATTCTTGACCCACAAGGAATGAAACTGGCATTTATGTTGTCGGCCGTATAACTGCAGAGCTCCAAATGCATTATAACATATAGATTCCTATGATTAAAACAAAACGGCTGCATTGATGGATTGAGCTGACATGTAATGTGGATGGACACTGACAAAACCAACTATATTTTTTAAAAGACATGACTTTTTCACTGTTAAATGATGACTTCTTTGTCATAATTTTACCATGAATTCTTGTAAAATTATGACTTTTTTTCCTCATAATTTTATGACTTTATTCTTGTAAATTTATACTTTTTTAAATTCTGTTTTTATGGGGGGGGGTTAATCCTTTGTTGTGCTCTTAAACATATTTTGGTAAAGAAAAAAAGAAACGAGGAAGTCAAATTTTAGTAGAAGTAGATTAAATTAGACAATCTAACTGTTTTCAATCCTTTCAGGTCTGCTCACAAAATGGTTTTGTATGAAACCAAACAGAAACTCAGATTTTTGTCTGGCATGCTGATGTTCAGAGAGACTCAGATGAACTAACTAAATGAGCTAAAATATGACAAAACAACTACATTTCAAGCGTAGAAAATAATTTGTGAGAAAGTAGAAAAAACTGAGAAGATATTGGAACAAAATATGTCAAAAGAAAGCAGGTCTTGTTTGCACAAAATCTGCATCAGGAAAAAAAACTCTCACAATAAAAAGGAGAAATTCAAGTTTTTGGTGTTTAAAGAATGAAATTAAAGTGTAATTCTTTTTTAAACTAACGGCCTGATCTTGAATTTTTTGAAAGAAAGTTTACTTCACGTCAGTCTTGATGGACATCTGTCACTTTTAAAAGTTTCAGATCATCAGAATAAATGTAAAAATGACCCAAACCTGCCTGCAGGTGAATGTAGCTTTCTCCATGTGCTGAATCCTGATGAAATGGAACCACAGACATCAACCAAAATGATTCCTCTGAACTTAAACTCACATTTTTGAACACTCAGACATGGTGGCGGTTGTGTGATGGGATGGGACTGCTTGAGCACTGAACAGTGATGCTGAGATTGGTCCGGTTTTGTTTGACTTCTTGTTGCTTCTTGTAACATGAAATGAAGAGTTTCGTTCTTTGCCGTAAGGAAGATGACCATGATGAAAAATGTATACGTTGACCTTCTGAGACATACAAACGCAGACTCATTTTTTTCAATAGAAGAAATGAAAAGGAGAAGAAAAGAAGAGGGACAGCCGCAGCGAGGAACGAAACTCAGAGGAGATGCAGTGAAAATGACACAGCTTCCAAGGTTATTATATTTTACAGAACATCATTTGCTATAATATAAATCCCTTTTTATCACTGAGGGAAAGTGACTCATGCTGCATGTAGGCAGATAAAATACAACTGCGCTTAAACTTGTGCTAGACAGTGAGAGGGAAGGTGAAAGCTTCCGTCCTGAAGAGCCTCTCAGGGAAATGGTCAGCAGTAAATCTTGGAGACGGGCAGAGATGACCTCCTCGTTCAGATTCACAAGCGGAGGGAAGGACGGCTCTCATTGTGTACCATTGTGTCCTAACAAAGCAGAGATGTTCCACAAAGAATAAAAAACAGAATGAGACGTTTCTGCAGAATGCTCATGTCGGTTAAAGGGTACAGACATTTTCCTTCTTCTTGGAAAAGTTGAATCGGCTACAATTTGGGAATTAATACTTTACAAACTAATTCATTATTTTGAGGACGTTTGAGCTCAGTGAAATGGATTAAAATGACAGGAAAGTCCCTTAAAATCAACATGTCAAAAAGTCAAATTCAGTCAAAACTGATATTCAGAAACATTGTCAATTTGTACTCTCTAAGTGTCACTACATTGATCAACACTATCAGATTCATCATGTTATTCAATAAATGTAACATATTAGTAATACAAATATTCATAATGTACATCAGAAAGAAAACCGTTTTGTTTGAGTTGCTCACATGCAAAAGGACATTAAACATGTGAACGATGCCTCGGGTTTGGAGCTGCAGGTGAGCGTTTTGGTTTGGATAATACCTGTAACTGTTGCATGTGCAGAAAGCCAGGAAATAAGTCAAAAAGTTAAACGGTTGTCTTCATCACAGGTGTATCTGAGCTGCAGCTTGAGCTGTTATCACACTTGAGCGTGAATCAGTTAAAAAATGAAAAATCCGGCCCGTCTGCATCTCACCTGCTTCACTCATACTCGTACGTGTCGCTGAAGTGTTTACTACAACCTGTCGCTCACAGCTTGTCCGTAGAAGAAAATGGGCATTAACATTTTCTTTCTACGGGTTTACTGAGCGGTCCTGATGTTGCGTGTGGGCCACCTGTGTGCCCCGGTCACATATTTTACCAGAAGAAAGCCCCTATCCACCAGTAAGGGAAGTCCTGACCAAGGCTGTAAATGTCTACAATAGACTCCACCAGCGAAAGCCTGTTTTACATCAACCAAAATGCTAAACTTAAGTAAAAACCTTTTGAGATTATTATTATTTATTTTTTTTTGCTGTGTCATCAAAAGTGGTTGTTTTGCTGAACCTGTGATCATCTGATTAGACTGCGACAGCTCTTCTTCTGCAGCTGCCCCTAAATCTCAAACTGTTGTGGAAAAAGCCCAACATGTTGAAGGACGTCACTTTGGTCACTCAAAAAACTTTTAACTGATGACATTTTAAACCATTTATTATTGCAGCTGGGAGGTTTTGGATACAAAGCAGCTGAAAAAAACCCCTTAGTGGTAATAAGATCAGAAATGCTCCAGGGGTTAGACAAATAGTTATTGCCACATCCAGCTGGAATGTGCCATTAGGTGGCACGATCATTCATAATGATGGAAGGCTGAAATCTTTCTCACAGTAAAACCCAGCTGAGGCAAAGGCCTCATTAAATATGCATGTGTGCCCTGGAGCTGGAATATTGGCAAATCAGAAAGAAATCCTACATAATAATAATGTTAAGGTTCCCCCCAGGGGTAAATTGAAGTTAAAAATTAAAAAGATTTTTTCAAAGTTGCAGACTTGTTTACAGTCAAACGCTGAGACAAGGAGCAGCGGCGTTTGTCTTCTGATGCAGAAACTGTCCGCCTCGTTGCTCCTCTTTTTTGCTTTAAAACTGGATCCCTGAAGCGGTTCAAACATTCATTATTGAAATGAAAACTTATCAAAGTCTACCCTTCATCGTCTAAATTAAATCATTTTGGGGCTGAGCGGCTCCTGGTTCTCAGCCTCCTCCTTCATTTTTCATTTTTGCCCGTCCTCATTTCGGGAACACGAGCTGCCATTCATGTCAAATTGCTGCCATTTGCATAGCTGATGCATGGCTGCGCCTGCAAAGCCGCTGGTGTTGATGGCACACGTAAAGTTGGTAATTAATTATTCCCATGCATTACTTCCTACCTGGTTTTCACCTCTGCTGTCACTTCTGACAGGAAATGTCACACATTCTTCACAAAAACAATGACACTTCTGAGGTGTGTGCCGGTAAAAGCCATTTTTGTTCTCAACTTCACAGACTATTTTTTTTAATAAGAAATGTTGCTGTTAACTCCTAATGTTAATATTTGTTGGACCCGGGCGTTTTAAGGTTTTTATGCTTTACAACGGTCTTTAAAAGATCACTATGTCAATGCAAGTGTCTGTTTGTATTACAGATGATGGAAAAAAATGATGACATCACAGCAGGAGAAACCTTTAAAAAAAGAATGGGGCCAAAAACTCTTATGAGGCTCAAAGTATATCTTTTAATATCCATTTACTAAACCAAAAGTTCTGAAATATTCATGGTTGTGATGCCAGAATGAGCAACAAAAGTCATAAAGAAAAAGTTCTTTAGACTAAATACTGCTCTAAATAAGTCTGAAAAACGTTTTGCTTTTTTAAAAACAGGTGGAAGAAATTCCGTCTCCTCAGTGCTTTGCTCCTTGTTTAACAGACTACTATTTACTACAGAATTACCACAGGAAAAAATCTTCTTTTCACTCCACATAACTATTCTTTCTGTGATGTATAAAGCTGCCTTGCAGAGTTTCACGTCGCATTTCAGCGGATTTCTTTATGCCTCACTGGAAAAGCAAAAGTCAAAGCGACGTGGTGGTTGTGAGCAGTGGAGAATGCCTCCACTCGAGGTTCAGTGTCGAGGTTAAAGAGTGACAGCGGAGCTTGGTGCACGAGAGTGCAGAGGGTAGAGGCCTGTTCAAAAAAACTCATCTTCTTGGTGAGCTTGTTCCCTGGCGTGAGCCTTATTCCCACCGACACTGCAGTAGCGGCACATCCTACTGAGAACTGATGAAGACAAACGAAGCTGGCAGGTTTGGTTGCTGTTTCTAAACTTGGAGCGACGTGCTGGGAGATGAAGTACAAAACTGCTGTTATGCCACAACAAAAACCAAAATGTCATCTTGTAAATCCAACATTTTGACTGGACAGATCAAGGTTTGGTTAAGGGGGTTATTATATTAGCGAGTAGCGGTAGATTGTTGCTAGTTGAAGTCCATCAAATGTTCTTGATTGACAATTGCAGCTTCTATTTACAAACCTGTTGTGGCAATGTAACATAAAATAAACAGTAACAACACGGTCTTTAAAAATCAGTTATTGCTGCACAAAATCCTGTAGAAGGTTCAAATGCCTTTCCCAAACAAATTTAAGTCTGTGTTGAACCAAAGATTTATGTCCCAGACAACAGTCACGGTTGTGTCCAAAGTGAGTCCAGTCATGGTTTGGATGACTTTTTGAGTTTTCATGTGTTTTATAATGTTTATTCCTCACAAGAAACAATCCCAAAGCTACATTTTGCTCTTTTCACAGATCTCTGAGCATTTCTCTAAAACCCTGCTCGCTCTGCACCAGCCCCTCCCAATCCATGAAAACGAGTGGGTCTTCACATTGTGACATCACAAAGTGAGACCCGCCCTCTTCCAGGAACAGTCTGCACTTACTTCACACTCAATCATACATATGGGTTTGAGAAATCTGCTTGGTTTAGGCACGGGCAACTCCAGCATTCCTGCATATTTCCCAACATACTACGCTCTGGCATGTTCTAATTGGCTGCACACACCTGAACCAGGTAATCAGTCGTGAGTAGGGCAGGATATCTGGAAATCATGCAGGCACTGTGAATAACATTTGCATTTTTCTGATGATGGAAGATGCATATAGAGAAAATTAAGTGAAAGAAAGTTGTGAATCAGGAGCAAACAAAAAGAGCTTATTTGTGACATAGAAGATATGCTGGGCGGATCAGTGTTTCAAGCCAGTGTTTTGTGCTGACAACTGTCCAAAGTGCTGAAATACAAACAATATTTCAGAAAGAATGAATATGTTTTCTTCACATTCAGTTAGTTGAAATGAATTAATAAAATCAAACATTAGATCTTTTCCACTGTTGGTGGCACAAACAGAGGGTTTTGGTTGGAATGACCTTTTCACTGTGAGCCTCAGGTCTGAACCACTTTTTCCTCTAAATGACTTAAATCTTAATGAAAGCGGGAAAAAGTCCCTTATTCCAGTTGTTTATGTGTTGAAAACATTATAAAAGTGTTACAGTGTTGTAATCCATTCTTAATCAGGCACAGCAGAAAAAAATAGTTTTTTGGCTTTCATTTAAAGTCGCATCGATGACCTCTCAGGCTTTAAAGACTTTGTTGATGGATAAGTCTGCAACCTTTGATTTGCTGACACAGAAAATGGTTTGGGAAAGGTAATTCCTCTCAGACGATTCAGTGAAAATCTCCTTAACGAAGTTCAGTAACAGACACATTAACTCTGTCGTCGCTTTGACGCCTGTAAGCGGTTTTTGGGTTCTGGACGTCAACAGTTCAGAAATCAGATTGAGGATTCATTCACCAAAAAGCTCAGTGTGCTGCAGTTCTGCGAATGGAAGTCAGACATCTGACCACATTCTGACACTGAACAGTGGAAAAGCTCCAGAGGACTGTTTTATGGTGGACGCTCTCTGTGCACTTTAATTTAATCTTTAATTAAATTTATCAGGCGGGATTGAGGGCGATCCGAGGATATTCTAATTATGGGAAACATAATTATGCTTTTGGTGTTTGAGGTAGTTTTATATCAAATTTGATAGAAGCTGGGATCTTTTTCATCTTTCCATTGATAGAGAAGCCCACATTGTCCCTCTTTCATTTGAAAACATGAAAGCCTCCCAGATAGCTGCATAATTAAACTGTTATTTTGGGGCTTTCAATTTCAACTTGAGCGATGGCGTGCTGAAGAAATGCTTCTTCCCAGCGTCGTCTTTGACACAGAAGACTGTTTAAGGGAATCCAGCAGCAGCAGAACAGCAGATCTCACTGCGTTGAGAGGCTCAGAATTAATGACTTCCCTTTGATCCCGCCAGAGAGATGCAGGAAGGCCTTTTGTCCTCCTCTAAATGACTTCTTAGTCCTGTGGAGGAAATTACAGAGAAGTTGATTTTCTGTTTCCCTCACTGAGGGAACTCTGAAGGCGAGGACATTCTGAACTGCAACAATCATCACACTTCAAAGAGTTGCAGATAATTTTGTCAGCCTGGTTAACTCCCATATTAACCTGCATTATCCACATACAAGGTGTTAGACTCTGAAGGGAATTCACACCGATAAGTTTAGTTCTGATCGGGTCCAGACATGGTTTCCTCTGATGACTCGCTTGAGTCGAACTTCAGTTTGGACCAAACAAAAAGTGTGGATCTTCGTCGGAACGACCGTCTCAGCTCACTTGCAGTTGAACTCTGGTGTGGTTCACTTCAGTGTGAATGCAGATTGGTTTTCCACGGACCAAAGGGAGCAGAAGAACCACATGGAGGAAATGCTGTACGCTCTGCATGTTCGGAGGAGATAAAAGCATCCACAGCATGAATCTGAAGAAGCAGGAATCATGAAAAGGTCAAGAACTAAAAACATCTGCTGGGTAAATGCAACGTGGTGAGGAGCTTCCTCATAGAAAGGAGTCAGAGGATGAGTACCACTATCTGCTTTTCTTCATCCTGCTTTTTTCCGTTCTAGTCAGAGCTCAACTCGGACAGTAATGCCCCCAACTGAGCAGCTGTTGGAACTGCATGATTCTCTGGGTGGTTTGGTCTATTTCAGATTTTGGTTTCTCCTAAAAGCATCATGTGAAACAGCAACCTAAAACAGATTAGGGCTGGTAAAGGGGGCACTTATTTATGCCTCAATGTGAAACCAACTGAAGGGGTAATAGTAAGAGTGCAAGGCATCAGAAGAAATGAGGCAGCAATGTTTGCTGCTCTTGTCAAAAAAAATAAAAGGTCACGCCCCTTACGGTGGGTTATTTTGATGTCAGACGTAAAATAAAATAAAAATGTACACCTGAACACCAGTCATAAATAATGACATAAAACTATCCTTCCATCCATTTCCCAGACCTCCTTAATCCCTTCAGGGTCACTGTGTTGTTGGGGCCTATCCCAGCCATTGTTTGACAAGGCACACCCTGGACGGGTCACCAGTCCATCGCAGAGTCACACAACTGCATACACTCACATTTACACTTAGAGACACGTAGAGATTCATCAAATGATTATCCATCCTCCATCCACTGAATCCTTTTCAGGGTCACTGAGTTGCTGGAGCCTATTCCATCTAATCTTGGGTGATGGTGGGGTACACTGCTGCCAGTCTGTTGCAGGGCCACACAGCCACACTCTCATATTCACACCTAGAGGGAATTTAATCACCAATCACCCTATGAAGCATGTTTGTTAGACATGCGAGGAAACCAGAGCGCCTGGAGAAAACCCACACATGAAAACTCCACATAGTAACAAACCAGCCAGGATTTCTATCAGGGCATTTTTGCAGTGACTCCAAATACCACACAACAGAAGACAAACTCAAACCTTTTTTAGGAGGTTTAAGTGTTTCAATTTTGGTGTAAAGTTGTAACAGCAACCCTGCAAATAAATGAGCTCTGACTCACTTGTTTAAAATCCCCCTACTGTCTACTGTGTGAACAGCATCTGAATATTGTCACTTTGATTGTGAAATGGGCTTCAGCTCAGAAGTTCTTGTGTTTTTTTTTCTAACTGAGATGATTAAAAAATGTCATTAAAAAGCTTAGTGATTGGTGGAAGAAATATTTTATTACAAAATTAGAAGAAAATAACACTAAATATTGTCAGCTAAGAGGCTTGTCTGCAACAACACAAAGTGCTCACATGAGAGGTGCACAAGAAGTCCAATACACTGAATAAACTGCAGTTATTTGGTCAAAAAGATTGGCCATAAAAGAAGTGAAGTGGCCACATTTTCTGTGTTAACACATTCTTGGAACACTAATGCGACAGTCTACAGCATGCTCTGCTTGTGCCGGTTTAGGTGTAAATCACTGGCATGTTTGGGAGCAAAAGACACTCCTGGGATGCTGATATTTCCCTCCAGCCCTTCACAAAAGCCCTTAAAGCTTGAAGTGATTGACATATTTACTCCTTCTTTAGCAGAGTCCTCCACAATTCCTCGTTCTGTCCCGGGCTGCCCTCAATGACACCTCATCCTGCAGAGAACAGCCTGAGAGAGGAAGGAGATTAGAGCTTTACAGTGCATTGGAAATAATCTCCCAGACATCCCACCTTTTCAGCTAAACTGTGAGGCAGGAGAGGGCAGTCCTTCAGACAGACTGATTTACTGGAAGACAGACATCTGTCAAGGTTATAGCAGAGATTCAGGTTTAAGTACCAGTTTAGCAACATGCTATTTCAGCCCTCAGCTCATCGGCTGTCCACCTGACATTAACAGCCTAAAACTCAATCATTATTTACAATCCCTTTAGGAAAAGAAGAGTGTTTTTGATCTCTTTTAAAAGGATAAATAATTATGTCCAGAGTTCTTCCTTCAGACAGGTTATTTGCTTTACTGACATCTTACAGAAATGAAGCCCAGAAAGATGTTTTATATGATCAAATCTGACATTATTAAATATCATTTTTCTCCATGAATATTTTGACTTCCTCATATCTCATAGTAGTGTGATTGGCTTTTGGCTGTTTTTAAATGTAACACGAGGGCTTTCAGAAGAGATAAAAGTTCACCTCAGCTCCTTCAGAATACATGTGACAAAAAGGTCTCAGAAATCTGCAAGAGGACCTGGCTGCAGACGAGAAGATGGCGCTCGGACATTGTTAGTCAGAACAGGAAGTCTTCGACCAGAACCGGAAGTTCACGTCCGTTCATTTTAAGCTTTGAACCTTTAACACCGGAAAAATCTCTGTCAAAACCTACGATGCCCTTTGACATCCAGTAACTCCCGTTGCGATCAACAGCTGATCTGCAGAGAAAAGCGACTTTTAAAGCAGCTTTTTATCAATATGCAACACATTTCTAATCTAAAGTGTTGCATACTGGCGCAAAGTCACTTTTCTCCATGACAGAATCAGCTAAATCGTTTTGATTGCATTGAAGGTTGAAAAGTGACAATAGTTGAAGGATTGTAAACACTAGTGCTAAAGGGTTAACAGTTTAAACTTTTGAAAGGAATGCAATTATTACAGCTTTTTGCCCCGTTTTAAACTCTTTTTGCACACAAAACTATTTTTCAACATTAAAAAAGTTGTAATAAAAGGTGCTACAACTGTGAAAACCTGTGGAATTTCCATTTCTGCCTAATGATTTCTGGGCACCATCTTTAACTGCTGCCAGGTGCTGCCACCAAGCCTGCCACCAGAATTCCTTTAACAACTTTCTTTTTTTTTAATTTTAGAATAATAATCTTTTTATGTTTGTAATTTAAGGTCACATCTTTTCACATCTTGGAGTTTTTATGTAAAGGATTGCAGTTGAACCGCTCATCTCAGGGGTGAAATGACAGAGGGTCAACTGGTCAACTTTAGAGAGACCGTCTGGAAAATGCAATCAACCTAATGCTGCTGGAGTTTGGCATTTTAACAAAAATCAAATTATTATTTTTTTTTTTAATTTAAGACATATTTTCTGCAGCGCAGCTGGAGTTCATCACAAATCTTCATCTGCTTTGTGGGCTGGACTGCTGGGGCAGAAGTTCGCTTCACTAATTTCCCATAAGCCCTTTGCACTCTCTCCTGTTAGCTCGTGGCATCTCACAAGCACAAGCTGTCGCAAAAAAAAAAAAAAAAAAGGCGAGCAATATCAGAGTTATGCAGCTGCACAGATTTGAGGCAGCTCAGGCGAGGAAAAACAAAGACGTTAATGGATCTATTTGTCTGCAAGTGAAGAATTTCGAATTGTAGCAGTGTGGGGTTTTTACCCCGCTTTAGTTTGAGTTGTGTTTTGGTCTCCACTTCCGGTTTTATTTTGTTATGGGTCGTACTTCCTGTGTTCTCTCCCCAGTGTGTGTGTATTCCCTCTTGATAGTCACACCTGTTTCCACTTACCTCATCCCTTCCTCCTTGTTATAAGTCTTCGTCTCCCCTGCACTAGTTGTCGGATCGTTTGTTGCTTCTCGTGTTTATTGAGAGTTTCTTGTTTGCAATAAATACGAGATTTTTGCATTTCCGATCCCTGTCTGCATTTGTGTCCGCCCAACAAACCTTGACATTACGATCCGACCTTTAACATGGACACAGCAGACACGGAGGCTTTACGGGCACTACTCCGCCAGCAGGAGGAGCAGATGTCGTGTCTTCGCCAAGGGTTACTGGAGATGTCCAGTCGACACGAGCGACAACTTGCCGCGTTGGGAGAGCGTTTCGAGCAACTGGCAGAGCGGGTCCAACATCCACCGTCTGTTCCTTCGCCACGCCCATCGTCTTCCACGCTGGTCCAGGGGATCCTGGATGGAGTTCCTGTCGCTCCGGCTGCACAGCTGGCCCGTCCAGAAAGGTTTTCCGGAGACTCCGGGGACTGCCGGGCTTTCATTACCCAGTGTGAGCTTCACTTCCAGTTGCACGCTCCCCACTATCCTACAGACCAATCCAAGGTGGCCTTCATTATTTCTCACCTCACCGGCAGAGCCGGAGCGTGGGCTACCGCCGAGTGGCAGCGTGGAGCCTCAACCTGCTCATCCCTCTCGGCCTTCTTGGAGGCTTTCCAGCAGATATTCCATCACACCAAGCCAGGCCGGGAGGCAGCTCGTGCGCTTTTGAAGTTGAGGCAGCGCGACCGACGGGCAGCCGACTACGCCATAGAGTTCCGGACTTTGGCCTCCACTAGTGGTTGGGACACTACTGCGCTCATGGACGCTTTCGTGGAGGGGCTGTCCGAGGAATTAAAGGACAGACTGATCGCACTCGAACTACCATTAACTTTGGACCCCCTCATCGCTCTGGTTATCCGTATTGATAACCGGTTGCAGGACCTTAAGGGGGAGCATGGCAGGGTAGTACCCCGCCCTCATCGTCGGTCCACAGATTCACCTGTTCGTGTTGTTTCTCCCGCAGAATCCCCGTTGTTAGCTCAGGATGAACCCATGCAGCTCGGTCGGGGCAAACTATCTGCGTCTGAGAGACGGCGACGGATGGCGGCAGGTGAGTGCCTTTACTGTGGTAGGCGGGGTCATTTCTGCAAGGAGTGCCCAAACATCTCCGCTCGTCAGTAAGAGTGGGCGCGCTGACGAGCGGTGATAAGACGCTCACTAATGCTAAACCTGCTGCCTGCCTATTTCAAGTTCGGGTCATGTTTCATGGGAAGGGTTTTCCGGTTAAGGCTTTAGTAGATTCTGGAGCAGAGCAGAACCTTATGGATGCCGAGCTAGCGAGACAGGTCGGTCTTAAATGTGAACTACTGCCCCGTCCGTTACAAGTGGTCTCCCTAAATGGCCAAGAGGTGGCTACCATTTCTTACATAACCGAACCCATTCACCTTATTATTTCTGGCAATCACCATGAGGAGACCCGTTTTTTCGTTTTTTCCTCCGCCCAGAACCCACTGGTCCTGGGGTTTCCCTGGCTTATGGCTCATAACCCAGTCATCGACTGGCCCTCCAGTCGGGTTTCTGGCTGGAGTGATAAATGTCACACCACTTGTTTACGCTCAGCTCGGCCTCCTGGGGAAGACCCCGCTGTCCCGGTAGGGCGGCCGCCCTCACCCGACCTATCCGGGGTACCGCCGGAGTACCACGACCTTGCTGAGGTATTCTCAAAGTCACGAGCCCTCTCCTTACCCCCTCACAGACCTTATGACTGCGCTATCGATCTCCAACCTGGCGCTACCTTGCCCAAGAGCAGGTTATATGGCCTGTCTAAACCCGAGAGGGAGGTAATGGAGCGATATATTGCTGAGTCTCTGAATTCTGGTATCATCAGGCCGTCATCATCACCAGTGGGGTCAGGTTTCTTTTTCGTCGGTAAGAAGGACGGGTCTCTCCGACCATGTATTGATTATCGGGGCCTGAATGAAATCACTGTTAAGAACAGTTACCCCCTGCCTTTGATGAACTCAGCTTTTGAAGCGTTGCAGGAGGCCAGGATCTACACCAAACTGGACCTTCGCAACGCTTACCACCTCGTGCGCATCAGAGCCGGTGATGAATGGAAGACCGCCTTCACCACTCCCCTGGGACATTTTGAGTATCTGGTGATGCCTTTTGGTCTCTGTAATGCCCCTGCTGTGTTCCAGGCTATGATAAATGATGTGTTACGGGACTTCCTTCATCGTTTTGTTTTTGTTTATTTAGATGACATTTTGGTTTTTTCCAGGGACGCCAGTGAACATCGGCGGCATGTTCGTCTGGTGCTCCAGCGGCTACTGGAGAACAAATTGTTTGTAAAGGCGGAGAAGTGTGAGTTCCATTCTCCGTCTGTTTCGTTTTTGGGTTTTGTTGTAGCGGAGGGTGAGGTGAGACCCGATCCCGCTAAGGTGAGAGCGGTGGTGGAATGGCCTACCCCTACCAACAGGAAACAATTACAACGGTTTCTGGGGTTTGCCAACTTCCTCCGCCGTTTCATCCGTGGCTACAGCTCGGTGGCTGCGCCCCTCACGGCTCTCACCTCTACCTCCGCTCCGTTCGCCTGGACGGAGGCGGCGGAGGCCGCTTTTAGCCGATTAAAGCATCTGTTTACGTCTGCACCTGTTCTGGCACAACCTGACCCTTCCAGACAATTTATTGTCGAGGTGGACGCCTCAGATACCGGGGTGGGTGCAGTATTGTCTCAGCGGGGGGAATCGGACAGTAGGTTGCGCCCTTGCGTTTTTTTCTCCCGCCGGCTTTCCCCGGCGGAGCACAATTACGATGTGGGAGATAAAGAATTGCTAGCGATCAAGCTAGCCCTTGAAGAGTGGAGACACTGGTTGGAGGGGTCAGCTATGCCGTTCTTGGTTTGGACAGATCACAAGAATCTGTCCTATCTACGAACTGCCAAACGGTTGAACTCCAGGCAGGCACGGTGGTCTCTATTCTTTAACCGTTTTGATTTTGTGGTCTCCTATCGACCGGGATCCAAGAATGTTAAGCCGGATGCCCTCTCCCGACAACAGGACTCGGCTGTCCATGACTGTCAACCAGCCACAGTACTTCCTCCCCCCCGTGTGCTGGGCGCCCTCTCCTGGCAGCTGGAGAGAGACATTAGGGCGGCCCAGGTTCAGGAGCCCGACCCGGGTGGAGGTCCTGCTAACAAACTGTTCGTTCCAGACTCTCTCAGGTCCCAGGTCCTCCAGTGGGCTCATGCCACGCGACTCACCTGCCACCCAGGAATCCGCAGGACTGACTCCTTCCTGCGTCGCCGCTTCTGGTGGCCTAGTATGACCAAGGACGTCCGGGACTATGTTTCAGGTTGTCTGGTTTGTGCTCAGAATAAGGCCAGTACACAACCGCCTGCTGGACTATTGCACCCACTGTCCATCCCGGGTCGGCCTTGGTCACACATTGCCCTGGATTTTGTGACTGGCCTGCCTCCTTCTGCCGGGAGGACCGTTATTCTGACTATTGTGGACCGGTTTTCTAAGGCCGCTCATTTTGTGGCTCTGACCAAACTCCCCTCTGCTGCAGAGACTGCAAGACTGGTCATAAAACATGTCTTCAGGCTGCATGGAATTCCCACAGACATGGTGTCGGATCGTGGCCCACAATTCATCTCACAGGTCTGGAAGGCGTTCTGTGGTGCTTTCGGGACTACTGCCAGCCTGTCTTCTGGTTTCCATCCACAGACCAACGGCCAGGCAGAGCGGACTAACCAGGACTTGGAGGCCGCTCTACGGTGCGTCTGTTCACGGAGCCAGACCTCCTGGAGTTCCTTGTTGCCATGGGTGGAGTATGCTCACAACTCCCTCACCTCATCTGCCTCTGGTATGTCCCCGTTTGAGTGCTCTCTGGGGTACCAGCCCCCCCTGTTTCCCGAGCAGGAGACGGAGGTGGCCGTTCCGTCGGTTCAGCACCTGTATCGTCGCTGTCGGCGTGTCTGGCGGGAGGCTCGGGCGGCCCTGTTGCGTTCAGGGGCTACCAACAAGAGGCTGGCAGATCGTCGACGCACTCCAGCACCTGCCTACCTACCAGGCCAGTACGTCATGCTGTCCACTTCACACATCAAGCTTCAGACGGAATCCAAGAAGCTGTCCCCCAAGTACATCGGTCCGTTCGAAATCCTGAAGGTCATCAACCCTGTGGCGGTCAGGCTGCGCTTACCCAGGTCCTTGCGCATCCATCCGGTCTTCCATGTCTCTCAGCTGAAGCCGCATGTTACCAGTCCCCTGCAGCGGTCTTCCTCTCCGCCACCCCCTCCCCGCATCATTGATGGCCAACCGGCCTACACTGTCCGTCGCCTGCTGGACGTTCGGCGGCGGGGACGTGGCCTCCAGTATCTGGTGGACTGGCAGGGGTACGGGCCTGAGGAGAGGTCCTGGGAGCCTGCATCACGGATTCTGGACCCTGAGCTCATCCGGGACTTCAATCGCCGGCACCGGGGGGGGCTTCCCTCTGCGCCAGGCGGCGCACCTTGAGGGGGGAGTACTGTGGGGTTTTTACCCCGCTTTAGTTTGAGTTGTGTTTTGGTCTCCACTTCCGGTTTTATTTTGTTATGGGTCGTACTTCCTGTGTTCTCTCCCCAGTGTGTGTGTATTCCCTCTTGATAGTCACACCTGTTTCCACTTACCTCATCCCTTCCTCCTTGTTATAAGTCTTCGTCTCCCCTGCACTAGTTGTCGGATCGTTTTGTTGCTTCTCGTGTTTATTGAGAGTTTCTTGTTTGCAATAAATACGAGATTTTTGCATTTCCGATCCCTGTCTGCATTTGTGTCCGCCCAACAAACCTTGACAAGCAGAGCAGGAAACCGGAAAGGGAGGCAGAGCCTAGTCACAAGTAAATGATCTCAAAGACGTATAAAGGAGTCTGTCAGTTTTTATTTACAGTTTCCTCTGCTGGAACAAAGGTTACGCATGTAAATGAATTCCTTCAGGACCTTGACGGCTTCCTACAAATTACAGGTAATGGAATAATTCACTTGCCCTTGAACCCTCCCATTCCTCCACGCACAACTTCTTATTGGTAAATTGAATGAAGCTGTTTTCCATAAAACGATAATGGACTCCTTGAGCTGGCCTTCCGAAATAATCGGGGGTAGAAGAAGAGGAGAGATGAACCAATATATCATCCAACTTTGAGCAAGGTGCGCTCCAAGGTTAAGGTCACTCTCTCATTGATAAAGCCCCCCGGACAACCCCCCAGGGGAAAATGATAATCGTGTTCTAACGTGGACTCAGGTCACCTCCAGCTCTTTCTGAGAGGAAGTCGGGCTTCCTAAAGATGTAACAGGGGCTGGAATGTGAAACGGAGACGGGATCAGGAACTTTAAAAGATTTCAGGATGTTTTTTTTTTTTTTATGACACTGATACTGATGATGAACACACAGAAGAAAATTAGACATTTCTTCAAAACGCAGATCTTTTAAGTGCAGTGAGAGAAGAAACAGGATGTGATGGGATTTGTATACTTTTGCTGTGTTTGCTGGACCGGTTGTACACTTTGTCTCACAGTGAAGTTTCATCTAAAAAACAGATTATCACACAGATAAATATTTCCCTGAGATGATCATATCATTTTATAAAAACAACATTTTTCTAAACAAAAAAAAAAAACAATAATCCTAAGACTCTAACAACCCCACCATGGTTTTATCCTGATTCTTTACCAACCCCCCCATGGCACAAATATCTCCACGGGTCGGTTCTTCAGCATCTGCTTTGCATTCTTGACTGTCTCAAGTTTTTTTTTGTTCAAAAATTAAAATAAAAGACTAAAAAAGCTCAGATATCAGCTGAACGTGGAAGTTTGTTCGGCTGATATTATGGTTCCGCATTTATGGCTTCACATGTTGATGAACCTGCACATCTGCTGGATGCTGCTCCTCCATCTGCCTGTGCTCCACACCTGGTAGAAGGCTCCAATGAAAACATGAGGAGGCTTCACCTCTTTGTGCCTTTATGCCAGGAGCAGCAGGAACAGGCAAGAAACACAGTCATGGATATAATTAGATCAGATTCAGAAAAAAAAGGATTTCCTACTCACTGACATCACTGTTTTTTAATTTCCTCCAACATAAGGGCTGCTGATCCTGTAAGAAAGTAAAAATGTGAAAAAATGAAGAATTATAACCCTAACATAAGATCAAATATATGTATAAATGTCATTTTATTGTTGTAAAGAAGTTTTAGGAGCAGCTTAGTGAACAGAAAATCATCAGTTTGACAAAAACCATTATTTGTACAGAATTGTATTCATGTCAGTTTAATTCTGCTGTGCAGAAAAAGTTGACAGGTGTGTTGCTGTTCACTTTAACTTTTAAAAGGTTAAGTTGCCATGTTGGAAAAACTATTCTTTTCAGATCCGGACAAGCTGATGTTAATAAATGAAAGCATGTCTGTGCGTAAAATGAACTGAAGCCAAACTGAGTTTGAACTGAAGATAATGTTTTTGATCATCAGGGATACTTCTGCTCCTTGTGATTCATCCGGTAAAAGTTTGTAGTCTGTTTTTTCATCATTTTCTGTGTTTGAGTTCATTATCTGTAGCTTTCAGAGGCATTTCTGTGTTTCTTTTTAACTCAGTCTTTCATTTTGTTGGGTCAACTTAATTGCTAATCAAAAAAATGTCCCTAAATATGAATAAATTGAAGCTCTAATCATAAATTAAACCGCTGATCAAGTGTAGTAATGAATGGACGGGTTAATCTAAATGAAGTTTTGCTTCTGAGTTCTTCCTTTCTCTGGGTTTGATAGCATGAGAGGTTTATCTGATCATTTTCCTGTGGCTGGGAGAATTTCCAATCACTTTAAATAATTGAACATCGATTTGTAGGGATCCCTACATATCTTCGTTTGTGAGGCCAACGTCAGAACTAATTAATGCCGAAATTGATCAAGTTTTGTTCATTACCACACGGCTTTCAGAATGAAAACAAATGTGAGGTATTAAAAGTTTGCCTGTAAATCTAAATTCTTCTCCTCCCTCTGTTGTAAAGACTACTTTTGTCCAGCAGGAGTCCTGGATTGCAGATTCTTTTCACCAGGCTCATTTCCTGTGTGCCTTTGAGCAAATCAAATCAAACAAAAACTTGCCCAAATTTACACACACCTAGTACCTGGTAGCACTGAGGTTTCATCATTGGGAAGCAACTTGGGAAAAAATGTTGGAATTGGAAGATGTAGATTTTTTAACAGAGTTAGTGTAGCAGCGATCCCTGTTGGTGACACATTTCTCATCAAACTTTGTGAAAATTCAATTGTTGGCTCAAGCTGAACGAAACTATCTGACATATGATGTGAACATATTAAGAAAAGCCTCCGTTGCCAAGGAAATCCAAAAATATAATTGAGCTGATTCTTCTAAAAATGATATAGACCTGTTAGTCATCCCAAGGTGACTGAAAAACCAAATAGTTGCTATGGAGATAAAACCAACAGAAAGGCTGCCATTTAAAAAAAGTTTTTTTTTCATCGGTTTGTGATGAGCAGCGAGTGAGGGCTGTGCAGCACCCTCTCAGCCGGGGAAGACGAGTAAAAGGGGATTATGAGGGGGCTCCTGCGGGCCATGCCATTCCACTTACTGCTTTAATTTGCTTTTCTCTCTGTAAACATATATGTGACCTATTAGGGTTAAAAGAAAAAACATATTCAGTTCTGCAGTTTTTTCAGGAGGCTTCATGTGAAGTAAAAATCCAGAAGAATCAAACCTGCATCAGTAAAGACAGTGTTATTGTACAGCTTTTGTCCAGAGGCTGAAGCTGTAAAAAGAGCAGAGACTGGTTTCAATGTTGGGCTTTTGGAGGCAGGAATAAGAGGTGCCGTTTTTGTTCAGCTCTCATTTTCTGTTGACTTTCTAACAAGAAAACAGCTCTTGAAAAATGCGATAATAAGCAGGGCTTTTTGAATTATTCACGTGGCAATTTTCACATCCTAAACTAACTTCACATCTCCCAGGCTGAAACCTTTTTTCCTCTCCCCACACTGAGCATCCTTGTCAAATTGGCGGTGTAAATCAGGATTCTGTCGCGCGGCTCCTCCTCTACGTCGCTAAGCTCCGAGCTGCCTGTCAAGTCCCAACCTGAAGTTTACTGACGCAAATTAAGGTGGAATCCTTGCAGCTCACTATGGTGGAGGAGGGAAACTGAAATGCCAAAGCCTTGGGTCCCAATCTGTTTACTGAGCATTCAGACAGGTGTGTGGAAAAAAACTATTTAGATAACCCCAGAAATTATTCCTACAGAGCAACCGCGAGGATGTGTGATGGAAGATAATTGGAGGCTGGAGTCGGATGAGGCAGCTCATGAGGTCCTTAATGTGCAGGGATGTGGCTGCTGGTCTGTCAGCACTGATTTTTAAATTAGCCAAGTGTCACAGAAAAGTTATTTAGGGTTTACTTTTCTGTTGCTGAGGGTAAAAAAATGTGTTTAATTGGTTGATTAAGTTTTAGCCAGATGGCAGTTTTATGTTCTGTCTGCTCCCGCAATTAATTGGAGGATGCGTGCTGCAGGAGCGGATTGTTGATAGCTACTATTTGTCTAGTTTCTCCAGAAAGAGGGGTTCCGCTTCACAGTTTTTCCTTTAAACTGAGCAGCTCTAATTGTGAACACATCTGTCAGCTGCCTGTTTAATTGGGAAAATTAGGCGTTGACGCAAAAAATAAAAAAAGTTTCTTTTCGCTGCACAAACGTGAACTTCAGACTCCTCGTCTTTGGTGAAACTCTGCAAGGACACCCTGCAGCCGTCACACGGGGGCTGGTTCCTGGGCGAAATTCAATCCTGATGCGTTGTTCATCTGCGGTTCTAATAGTTGTGCTAATTAACAGGAGCTGCATGGTGATTACTGCTAGCTACACTCCACTTGCATCTGCAAAAAGCTCTCCACTAATTCCCTTCACACAGGAAGAAGTGTGATGTGGAAGTGTGGCTCACTAGATGCTAATTAAACCCAACTATGTCTAATTCCCTCTCCCCGCCTTTACACAAAGAACCCTCTAATCACTTCTTACTCAATTTGGAAGCAGTTGATGTACATGGAAGACATATGAAAGAAGACAAACTTTATTAGTTAGCATTTCTTTTTGATTTGAATCCAAACATTTTCTAAAGGGTGAGCAGCAGCGACAGCGAGCTGCAAGGAGGTGAATTTTACCAGCTGACACGCACCAGCGTTCCTCTGTACGGTTCTCTTTGCTTGTGGATGCTCCTGTAATGAACAGCTCTCGTGACGCTGAGCACTTCATTCAGCTGCTGTGATTTGATTTTAGCTCTGCAGAGAGAGGGAAAATGGGAAGAGCTGCCAGGGAAATGCAGCCAGAGTCGAGTGGAGCCTTCAGGCTTAAAAATCAGTGGCTAAAAACACGTTTTTTTTTTCTCTCTGATGGGTTCATTTCACAGTGGCAGCATTCTGGGACATTTTAGTTTAGACTTCAAGTTTTGTGACATAAAAGAAGCTGTTGGAGTTTTCTGTGACAAACTTTCCTGTCAGAGAGAATAAACTTTTTCTAATAATGTAATTTCTTATTGAGTGAAGTTCATCTATCAGAGGGCACTGAAAGCTAGAGTCTCTTCCCCCGTTATCAGTGACTGTATATGAGAACTGGAGCGAGTGAGTGTGACATCACCCATAGGAAATAACTGACTTTACTTGCTTAAACTTCAGTTGCCTTTTTTTCCACAATATGGATACCACCATGTTGGAGCCACGTCATTAGTTAGCAGTCATTGGTCCAAATCGGTCTGAATCAACGTTTCTATGGCAACCAATTTTGCCAGTAGGGAGTGAGCTTGTTGGAAGGCCACATCCCTAAATTTGAAAGCGGGCCTCATGACACCTGTCAATTAAACATTTTCAATGTAGGACAAGAAGGCCAGCAGACTCCATCTACTTTTATTAACGCATCTGATTGGTCAGTTTATAACTCTGAAATAACTCACACTACAGAAAAAATATGAAAAACATTAGGGTTATCAAGAACAATACAATTATTCAGTAATAGTTATTTATTCCTCTATAGAAGTCTATGGGATTTTGGCTTCTTGGAGCCAACAGGTACTTTCTGTTTGGAACACCAATGGGGAGGGGGTCACTTAGTCCAGTTCTCATATACAGCCAACGGTTTAACAAGAAACACCTTCAGCTTCTTTTGTTAGTAAAAACTAACACAAATATTTGCTGAAACTAACAAGTAATAAACTAAACATAAACCAATGAAATCCAATAAGCATGCACAAACAAAACAAACTTTTTAAGTTTTGTTTGTAAAGTTGAAGTCAAAACTTACTAGGTTGGTTTGTTTTGTTTTATTGTTCATGATTAAAATCTGGCAAATGGAGAAAGAGGAGACTCAATGGATTTAGAACTGAGTTTTAGTTCCTGTGTTTGCAGAAGAGTTTATTTCTACAAAATATAAATAATTTTGTAATGATTTACACAGATTAGTAAAGGTTATTATTATTTTTTTTTTAAACAGAGAATGTATATTCCCTGGGGGTGGAAGATAAAAAAAGCATTTAAAAAGCATCACATTTATATATTTTTTAAAAAGTCAGTATAAAAATAACAAAGTCACTATTTAAAAAAAAAAGCAAACAAAAGCAACACTTTCATAAGTTCAATTAAAGTCCCATTAGTTGTCGCACACCCAGGTGTGCAATGTGTTCTCCAAATTTGACCCCTCCGCTGTGGGAGTGGTGAGCTGCAGACACAGCCGCTCTCAGGAACCATTTGGAGGTTTAAATAAATATAAAAATATAAACAACACAACAACAAAACAAATTCCACCATTAGTGCAAACATATGACTGTAATGACTCAGATGAAGCAGGGAGGAGCAATATGTGAGCAGCATTCTTTTTACAATGTTGCCAGATTGGGCAGTTTTTGCTTCAGTTGGGCGTGGTTTTACTGAAATAATCTGATCTGCACACTGGAAAAATGTCCTCAAAATGAGTTAAAATAAAGCATAATATATATGTTTTTCCCTTGTCATAAGTCAAAAAATCCACTAAAAGAAAATAATTTGCCTTGGCAAGACAAAAACATTTTTTCTTCATATAATTTGAAAAAGACGTACATCTTCTAAATAGATACATTTACACACACACACACATATATATACATATATATATATATATAAATTGATGAAGATATCCTTTTGAAAAAAATATGAGCAAGTTTTTTTTCTCATACCAAGTGTAGAAAGACATTTAAAGTAGATACTACACAAAAATACTTAATGATATGTGTTTTTACATGCACTGTGGAGGATGTGTTTGTCAATCATGTAAAAGCAACTTTCACTGCAGGATGTCAATCAAAGACCATTGATTACAGATCAATAAAGCTTCAGGGCAACCTCCTGATCCCACTGCTGCCTTTGTGTTTAATGTGCTGTTTCATGGAGTTGATGGGGTTTTGTGTTGACATTTGATTGCAGCTTCAGCTCCATACATTGTTCCTGCTGGTTTGATTGTCTTGAGCCATAATGACGGCCTTGGGCTCATAAATTAACTTACGAAAGCTCGCTCACTTCAGTGTGCATGTGTCTATGAATAGCTCTGGCATATTCAGGGCTTTGTAATCAGCCTGAGAAACCTTTGCCTGGACGTGCACTTCTTAGGTAAACACTTCCTTGGCCGGAAGCGGAGGTCCGAGCCAATCGACTCATTTGTTCTCTTTAGAAGTGATTGCTGCCAAGTGGAGACTGCTTTAATTTGATTGATGTGCGGCTCGGCACGCGGCGAGTTGGGCTGTAATTACTCTTTATGCTTGCCCCGATAAGGAAATTAATCAAGCCATTATGTTGCTCCAATTTTATCACCAGGACAAAATAATTGAATAGACCAACCTCGCCAGTGTTCAAAGTCACTGCGGCTCGCGGCGTGGGCCCCGACAGAAAGGGCGAAGGGCTCACCATTGCCGATGGAGAGACGAGGATGCTTTGGCATATCTCTCATCCAGAGATGCTGTTGTCTTTGTGATTGGAGAGCTCTTTGTAATTTCATCCAAAATTCATATTGAAAGTGAGAGCCGAGTTCAATGGCTGCTGATAATCAGGTCGTGCGGTGAAATCCATTGTTTCCGCAGAGTTTGACATTACAGCAGCAGGAGACGGAAAACATTCTGTGTGTGTCAACATCACAACAATGGATGGGATTGGCATTTTGATTAGAAATTGTTTTGTGTCGTTGTCAAGTCCAGTAGATGCGTGCAGTGGCTTCAGCACACATTTATCCCATCCACACATGATCACACAAACACTTCGTGAGATTTCACATGCGTGGGGATTGGGAAATGATGCAGCTGTTTGCACTTTTCTGTTGGAATCTGCAAAAGTTTTTAAGGCGTCTCTTTTAACTGTAAAAAGTTCATTATGAGGAGTCAACATGGCAACACCATTCAAGTTGTGCAAAAATTTTCAAAAACAGAACAAGTCCGTATTTTTGCTGTGGACTCAGGCTTTGACTCCACCTGCTGACCACAGTGATTGTATATGAGAACTGGACTGAGTGAGTGTGACGTCATCCATAAAAAATTATTTACTTCTTGGTCCAACCAAAGTCAATTCAGTCGACAATCTTTTGTGATATGGATATTTTGAAACCAGACGACGTCAGTAACTGGTGATTGGTCCGAGTCGGTCTTAGTCAGTGTTTGTATTGCAACCAGTCTGGCCAATAATGAGTGAGCTTGTTGGAGTCCACACCCCTACCGCTTCATGAATTCTGTCAAATGTTTTGAACGTTGGATGTGGGGCCTGAAGGCTCCGCCTAATTTTATTGAAGCATAACAAATATTGTGAAAAAAATAAAGGTTATCAAGAACATGTTTAAAGAAAAGTTGGAAAAGCAAGAATGTTTATTCTGACAAATAGAATGATCGAGTAATAATTGTTTATTTCTCTATAGAAGTCTTTGCTATTTTGGCTGATTGAGGCACTTCCTATTTGGAATGCCAGAGGGGGAGGGTCACTCAGTTCAGGTCTCAAATGCAGTCAATGGCTGTCCTTCACAAAGCTCAAAGTTCACATCTCCAGTGACAGAAATTTAAATAAAAAAAAATGTTGATATGTCGTTTCTCAAAGTTAAAGGTCACACTTAAAAAAAAAACTATCTTGTTAGTAGCGTGTTCCGTTTTCTGTAACATTCAAAACTTGTTTTTCCTGTCGGAAAGAAAAGATATAGATGTTGTTTAACCAAATTGGCCAAAGAGATTATGAGACATGATAGTTTTACATATCTGCATTACAGCTGATTTTCATGCACCCGTCTGACATTTAAAATAACGTCTCCTTATCCAGTAATTATTCTAAAGGTTCTCAGTCTGATATTTGATCTCAAGTTTTGGTTCTACTGATGGAGAGCTTGGCTCTTGAGCTCATGTTTTTAATTGATTTCTGTGGTGTTTTCTGCGCTCGTGTTAATACAGAATCTGTGTTTAATCAATAACCTCCAGTCTGCTTCCTCTTCAAATTAGAGGCGTTTTGAGCACTTTGACACTTGAAAGCCTTTCACTCAGAGTGTATGAATTGCTCACTTGTGTTGTCTGGACTGAGATGAAGTTGCCCTTAAAATGTCGATAAACATGCCGAGTGTCATTTAAAGTCAAGTGACTTGGGACAACCCTGTTAAGGTTTTAATTGTGGACGATCAGTTTCCCCCACCGCCGTCCTGGCTATTATCATTTACATAATAACTATCATCAGTTGTTCCCAGTGGCGAGATTGAAAGTTTATTAGCCTCTTTGAACCACAAGAAACCTTGCTGGGAAAGGAGGTGTTGATTAAATAGTTTTTTGTCCCCACTTTTGTTTTTTACTCTTTTGCCGTTTAAACAGAGGTGCTTCAAAGACTTTCTCTGGTCCTGGGAAAAAATTACTCTTGGAGCCCCTGAGGTCATCCAACAAGATCTAAGTAAACCTGACAATTTTTTTTTATTGTAAATGTTAAAAAAAATATAAAACACAATGAAAGAAAAACAAAATACTAAATTCGAGACTTAATAAATCATCTGAATAGTCATGTCAGTATTTTTGCATCTTAAATTAACACTGATGTAAATAGAAACTTACCATCACGAATACCATCTACTTCTGATAATATAAAATTATTTTGCAAATAATCTTAATTTCAAAAAATTGCCCGTTGTTTTATGAAGTGGGCTTTACAGTGTATTTGTTAGCTTGTGCAACTGGGAGCCCTCTCCGATAGCTGCACTGATATGAACATATGAACATCTGTGCAAGCCAGAACGACGAGTAAGGCTAACCGAGACCTAAATTAGACTCAAATAATCGCTTTGGCTGTTCTACTTAAAGCTGTTTCACTGCAAAAAGCCACAACACAGAGAAGCCGTACAGCAAATGTACTAAATATAGAGAAAAGTTTTCTCAAAAGTTGTCTGATTATTCTAGGATTAGTTGCACAAAAGTAGAGTTTACAAATGCATTTTGGCGCGTGAGAGTTTGGGTTTGTTTGGTATCTCATCCATCCTGTGTCAGAAGGTGTTTTGTTGTTGCCTCAGCATTAGCTCTATTGATCCTTCCAGGTATGCACTCCGTCTGCTTTAGCAGCGCTTGTTATTCACTTGCTCTCTGGGGCGTGAGCTTTCTCGACTCACTAGCTCAGCAGGACGGATCACCTGCACGGACGGCATGGCAACCAGAATGATTTAGCCATCGACCCTTATGGATTTCTGACTGCTGGATCCTGCAGCTTATCAGAGTTTAATTCTCATCGGTTTGTTCTCGGCGTGTGGAAAAAGCCTCTAAAACACGACGGCTGGGTTGTTCATTTAGTCAAAGGATTCAACGGGTGGGTGCTCAAGAGTGTACCTGGAAAACAGCCCTGCAAAATACAAAACCAGAGTGAACTCGAGTGCAACAAAAGAAAAAGGGGAGAAATGCCTCACCGATGTCTATCAGCTGAATCCTGTAGGATTTCTACCACAGAAACATGTGCTGTCGTGCAGGCTGTATTGTCTCTAGATGCTCTTGCAGCTCTGCTTGCTGTCACACTGCCGCTTTTCTCCGCACGCTGAGTAAATATAGAGTACAGATTCAAAGCATGAAAACATGTTGGGAGCAGCTGAGAATTTGATCTGCATTTAATCCCCCGTCTCATTTGTGATTCGTTTTCAGGAAACCCAGAAGCTGCGTTCCACTGCTTTGCAGGTTAGCTTAATGACTGCCTGCATGCTCCTCTGCACACCTGTACGCAGTCAGGATATGCAGCCCTCTGACAGCGAGCCTGTGTTCTGCACAGCAGCTGGCAGATTACCGAGCAGCTTCTGTAGCAGTTTATCTCAATTTTACTCCGTCAATGGGGCGTGGACGATGAAGCTGCTCACAATCAACAATTCTTCTGCAGCTCTACTCACCTGTGATGTTCAGTGAGTCGGGAACCAAAGCCTGTTGCATTCTGTAGCATTAATTGGAGGATTTTACTCAAATACTTTGACAGTTTGGACATTAAGCTCCAGTTCAGGACAGTTTTACTGGGAGGGATAATGAGCTGGGACTTAAGCTTAAACCTTTGTGAGTTTCAGGGAACAAAAACTTCAGGATGTTGCTTTACACTGGAAAATCTGTCTTTCTCAAAACAAGTTAAAGGTTTTAGAAAACAAGATATTTTTCCTTGTTTTAAATGAAAACAATCTCCCAAAACAGTGATTTGTGATGTCCTGCTCTTTTAAGACATAATGTCATTTTGAAATGAGCAATTTAGTCACGTTGATGTATATTGCTGTGATAATTAGAAATATGTCTTAAAATAAGCAAAAATAAAAGTTAATATTTTTTTTAAAGTAGGAACATTTAAAGACATGCTCATACTTTCCTCTCAAAAATATCCTGTCTTAAACCCTACAAGATGCTAAAAAAAACCAAAAATTTTTTACTACATTCTTTTATTTGGGCTAGAAAAATTCTGCAAACGTGGTTGTGACTTGAATCTTCAAGAACATCATTAAACTTCATCAAATGTTAAATCATTTCATGCACAACAGCCAAAAGTTATGGGCTCAAGCACGTAGCCCTGAACTCTGCCTGTGGAGTCTTTGTCCTCATCTGTTTGTCTCTACTATATGAGAATGATTCTGCAGATTTGTCTTTAAATTTCACTTTGAATGAAACTGTCTGTCTTTTTACCCATCACAACACACTGCATTAAAAAGGATGAAGTGAAGTCATTGTTCTATGCACTCAAAAAAAGGGACGCTAAACTCTGTATTTGTGCCTCACACAGAAGTCCTCGTGTTCTAATTCAGAACACTCTGAAAAACGAGCAGAGACGCTGCCGGCAACCAACTTCACACCCTCACTGTCTGCTCAGCTGCATTTTATCAGCTCTCATCAGGATGCTCGCTGACGGGACGACGAGAGAGCCTCTCTGAAGGAAAAAGTATCTGCCCCCTCCTGAGAACGCACCACAGCACTTTCATGCTTCAGCTTTTAATGATGATTTCGTTTATTTGGAGAAAAATATTCTAACATGATTGAGACCTCTGTGAAAAAGTATTTGCACCCAAATCTTGGTGGATCTGAAAAGATTATTGGCAGAATACTTTTGTCAAACAAATTGGAAGATTTTGTGATATAAAATTCCGATCATGACAAAGCATCTCCATGTGTTTGCATTCATGAAAACCCTTTTATTCATTTGTTTTCTTCCTCTGACCCTGGAAATGCTGTCTGCCTTCAGACAGGATGGAGATGTTTGAGTGGACATAATGACTGCAGTTTAACAGATGTAACAGTTTAGAAAGGCTTACGATGAAAAGCAGATTTAATTTAGAAGTCATCAACCAACCTGTTGTAAAGTGACACAAAAGAGATGGAAGAAAAAGAAAACTCCTTTGGGAGCTCTGCAGAGCAAAGATTCTTCTCGTGTTTGGGCTTTATTATTTCTTTTCTTCTTCAATTCGTCTCAACTTGTAATTCGGCAGTCTGAAATATTATTAAATAAATCATCATTAACTTCTTTTGAAGTTTGAGATCAGTAGATCAGCTGTCTGAACTGTCCTCACTTATTGCTGATAAAAACGATTGTTGTGGGCGTCTGCTGGTTTCATTGGCCGAACAGATGATGGTGAATGAAATGGAAGGAAATTTCCTGGATGATTTGTCTCAGATGTCGTCGACATTCCATCAATTTGGGAACATTGAGGCTTCTGGGCTGCAGATTAATGGAGACAATTGTGTTTGTTTGCAGGGACGTTTCAGGTTTTATGAGGGTCCAAACCGCTAAGTCTTAATATATGAGTAATATGTTCTTTTCTGATATAGATTCTATATATTTTCAATGAAAAGTCAGTGATGAAAAAGAAAAAAAAATCAATTATAGCTAGAATTATGTTGTTAGTATTATGTCGCTGCAGTCCTGGACTGCCAGGACAAGGTTGTTTTCACAATTCATCTGTCTATAAGATAAACATATCAGATATGTGGCCGTGGTTTCACAAAAAACCTCAGTTGCCAAGGAAATCCAAAAGTTTACTTTTGCCAATTCTTTAAATAAATGTCATAAACCGGCCTGTCGCCCCCGGGAGACAAAAAAAACAAATGTTGCTTTGGAGATAAAAGCATCAGAAAAGCAGACATTTTGAAAAGTGAACTTGTATCTCCAACCAGGGCGGCAGAGGCAGATGAGGGTAGTGAGAGGCGTGCAGCAGCCGCTCAGCCAGTGATGGCGGGTCAGGAGGGGGCAGCAGGGGCGAGTAGTTCCCGCTTGTGGCTTGAATTGTTTTTTTAACTGTAACTGTAAAAGTAAAAATCATTGTCTCCACAAAAAAGTTTTGCAAGTTTTTTTTGCAATTGTTTTTGTGGGAAATAAGTAAATTAACAAATAAATGCAGGTGCAAGGAAGATTTTAAAATGTAAAAACACTTAAAATCATTACTTGAGTGTTTTTATTTAAACGTTTCAAGAGTCGACCCCGCTTCTTTAGTCAGTCTACTAATTGGGCCAAAAGCACCAGAGCCATCAGGTCAACTTTCTGACATTTCTGCTAGAAACGGCAAAATTCAGAGTCATGAAGCGAGCTCTGTGAGGCTGCCTGAGGGAAAATATTTTCTTCAAGGCTGAAACTCTGGCGATTCGTCCACTTTTGCATTGCTGCAAACTGGAGCCAGCCCCAGTGCTCCTGTTCACTTTTCACATCTCTTCTGCGAAGATCTGGACATGAAGCAAACTTTTGAAACTTCCTAACTCTGAATTTTAAGTTGATAGCTTTTAGAAGATTTGTCTGTCAGGATTTTCTTGTAGTATTCTCTTAAAGAAACAGTGTTTAATTAAAAAAACAAAACGCTCGTCTGCTGGTTAACCTACGAAAGTTGATCAACTTTTTGACGTAATTTGTCAAGCTCGACATTAATTTTAGCTTTTCAGTTTGTCATCCACCTTAACAAGAGGATAAATGTGTCCAAAATGTAGCCAATTTAAAGGTTACATCCCCATCCGCCTGCTTGATCAGACCAATCATGCTTCTGTCTCCTCCTCCCAGAAGACCTTTCCCACGCTCAGTCATGTCGGAGCGCGCCGTCACTCGTTTGACATTATTAGATCCCTGTCAGGAGCACTTCCTCTTACAGCATAAAAAATCCAGGTGAAGAATATAGAAGGGGACGGCTCCTGCCTGCTTCGAGTGCAGGAGGAGATGTTGATGGACTGGTCTCTGCTGATTATCTTCTCTCATTACAATCTGCCACTGGATGATGAGGAGAATGTGTAATTATGCTCAAATCTCTCCTGACTAAAGCGCAGAATAATAAGCAGGGCTGGAGCTGTTTGCACACATCAAATCACAGCTTAATAAGCTGTTGGTGAATGAAGGTTTCTCTGAGGTTCAGGTGATCGCTCTTCTTATGGTGATGGTGGAGGCAGATCTGCAGTTATGGCTCATCTGAGATGTGAATATCACAAATATTGAAGATCTGTTCAACAACACAATCATGACCATAAGTGAGCACGCTCATCATTGTTTTTCACAGCAATGATTGTTCTATAGACTTTGGGTTAAAAGAAGGTTCCCTTTCATATGAAAACTGGTGCAGGTGTTTGCCACATCAAGACCAAACAATGCTGTTGTGGACATGACCTCTGACCTTCCTGTTTGGTGCCATGTGATAGTAAAGTGTGGTAATGCATGATTACTACAGCTGAACACTTTGGCTTTGTCCTAATTCCCTCACTACTTGGTGCACCATAACGGGTAAATTTTGAATCTGCAATTCCAAAATCCAGAACCCTGGAAATCTCCCAGAAGTCTCTGCGAAAAACCAGTGAGCATCAGTGGTCACTACTGGTAAACACAGACCACAATGCATTAAGTTTGGGTGATTTTTTTTTTTTCACTTTTAAAATTGTATTTAAGTAATTTTTATTTTTAAATAATTCAAGTATTCATCATCAGAACACAATAGATTCATAAATAGTCTTGATAAAATGTTCATAGGGATTAGGAAGTAGTGAGGAAATTCCAAAAAACCCTATAGCTTTTGAAGCCATCCTGCAGGGTGACACCTGCTTGTTCTGTTCTCATCAGAGACATAAATCATTTAGAGACATCAGAAATGTTTCCTTCGCTCTGGTGGATGTTTCTGTGGTGACTCGGCAAAGACAGTTGGGAATCTGAAACCTTACCAAACAGCTTCTCATCCTCCAAAGCACTGAACGGCTTCAGCGTCTTTGTCTTTCTCTGATTCAGACAAACATGGCAAATCTGTGCATGAAAGAAACTTCCCCAAAGACAGGAGTGTCTGCTGATGTGTGCATGCACTGCTGTCTAACGACGAGGTGGGAAACCTCACTGATAAACCTCAAAAGTGTGTCAACCTAAACTTGCATATTGTGTTTTTTAAATTTGGAAATTGAGTTTTTCTTTATGGTTTGCATTAAATTTTACAAACAACTCATGTTGTGTTTTTCAACAGTTCACACAATTAACGTCATTCCAACGACATCAGCTTTACGCTGATATGCAACACTTTGTTAGGTATGCGTTTAAAGTAAACCATCTGATTCCAGAGGGAGGGATCGTTTCTCCACGTCAGAATCGGTTGGAATTACATTTATGCGTCAAAGAGTTACATTCGTTGAAATAGCGTGTTATTTTGTGAAGCAGTCAAAATTTAGCATATTAAGCTTTTAGAACTGGAAATATTGCCCATGATACCTGAATAACACAAGAATCGGCTGATTCTGACAAGCAGAAAAGCAGCTTTTGTCATCGGCTTTGCACCGATCTGCAACACACTACAAACATAACGGTGCAAAGCTGCTTTTCTCATTGAAAGGTGTGCACAGTCTTTTTAAAACAGGGGTGTCCAAATCCGGGCCTTGAGGGCCCGCCTCCTGCTGGTGTTCCAGAAATCCTGTCTCAGCTGCTGCTGATTACCTGGATCAGGTACATGTAGCCAATAAGGAGCTTCAATGGCAGGTTGGTTGGAAACACGTAGAACACTGCCCCTCAAGGCCTGGATTTGGACACCTTGACTTAAAAAAAGAAGTTTTTACTCGACTGTTTGTTGCTGCAACGACCTGTGGGAGGAGCTACAGGCAGCTTCATTGTTCATTGATTCTTAGTCAGTACCACATGTGCATAAAAACTGGGGGAAATTTGGTGTGTTTATAAACTGCATCGAGATAGTAAAAGCCATTTTCTCAAATGTGAAGGCAGCTGAGGCGTGATAATGACAATATTTAAGTTTGACACCATGGTTTGACCGGTAAACGCTTGACCTCCTGTTTCCCTGGAAAACGTCTGGCAGGATGAAATGGAGGGGAATAACACAGAGCCAACAGAGCAGATGAAGCTAACCGTAGTCCCTTCTTAAAGCCTGATTGAAGTGTGAACTGTGAAGGTCTCCGCTCTAAACGGTGCTTTTCTTTCTCTTGGCTCACAGATCAGAAACAACAGCCTGTCAGCCGCTGAAGACCGATGATGGGGAATCAGTGGACACGTGGGCGGCCAGCAGGGCCCACAAAGGTTGCATCAAAAAACGCAGGCGGAAACGCCACAGCCACCGCAGAACCAGGAAGTAAGCCTTCCCCTTCCAAACACCAGGAGGGTTCCTCATGCTCAAAGCAGTGAACTGTGCCGGTTTAACATACAGACGTGACCATCTGAGAGCAGCTTTTCCAACGATGGAGGGGTTTGTCTGTGCAGATCAGGGTTCATGATAAAACCCCTCAGCAGGATGGCTTCAGGGCCACAGTCCTGCTGAGAAAACGTGATATCGGCATTCCGCTGCTTGGAAGTAAACGGTCTTATCAGGTCAGGCCTGGAGCGGAAACGCAGAGACGCTGTGAGGAGTTTCACACCACGACGCCTCCTTCTCCAGTCACATTTAGCTTCTTTGTGTATCACAGTTTCTTTTAGTGAAGACCGTCGTTTATTTCAACGCTGTTTTTCAGTTGATAAGACAGAAAAGATTTCTCTCAACTCATTTACACATTTCAAAAGCAATTCTCACTATGGACACCAGGGAGTGCTTTTAGTTTTTACTTTTTTAAATTAAATTTAAAAGGAGATAAATATTCTGAGTAAAAAAAAATGGTTTGTGAGTTTGTAGACATTTTTTTCAAACACAGTAAATTGAAATGTTTTAGTTTTTATCATTTATTTTGTTTTAGAAGTAAAATACTAATGCTCAAACTTTAAAAAAATGTATGAGACATTTTTTAAAATGAAGCTTTTTGGACTGCAGTGAAATGATCATAAACACTTTTGGAGAAACTGAAAAAAATGAATAAATGAATGGACCAGGTGACTAAGGGTCAGCCTTGTAAAAGGAGCTATCCTTTTTACATTTTTAGTTATTTAGAAATAATTCTTCTACACAAAAACTTCGATCTGCAAAGTCTTAATATTGTATGAAAAGTGAATTTTTAACCTTTAGAAACACAATTAACTATGCAGTAAAAAAGGATTTCTGTAGATTTTAAAGTATTTATCTGAGATCAAAGATCTGAGATCTTTATCAACTTTAGACAAATAAAAAGGTTTCATTTCACATTTTCTTTCTGGTTAAAACACAAGTAATTACCTTTTACTGAAATACAAAGTTTTTAATTTGAAGAGAAAAAGTAAAACCTTGTTGGTCAGGATAAGTAATCTTCCTTTTTGTCTTGGATGATGTCTTTAAAGACACTTTTTTTTGTAAAAAACAAAATAAATACATAATTCAGAGCAAAGAATATGTGAGCAAAAATGGAGGAGATCAAACTGCTTTGAAAATTAAATTTGCAGGTAATGAAATCAAAATAAACAAAGATGTGATGCAATATGCTACAATTTGTTGACAAACTTACCCTGAAATCTATGATATCTCAATCTATTTTTATTTGCTTTGTTACTTTTGCTTCTTTGCTCTTTATGTCAACAAGACTAAAAAAGTGCTGTTTCTAAAGGAAACAGAACAAAGATGCTGTGCAGAAAGTCTGCAGTTCAATCTTCCTTCAGAAATCATCTCCATCAGTTCCAGAACCATCACCACCACTGAGCTGATTTAGTTAATTTTTTTGCTTCTTTAAAGAAAAACTGCCTGTTTTTGCAGTGCAAAGATCACAGTGATCTACAGGGTGAAACCCAAACTAAACAAAACTCGGACAGAAATGTGAGCACTGGCTGCGGGTTAAGAAAGCTGTCAATAAGAAACGTTTTCATAAAGACAAAGATGTGCACAAATTAATACTTTGTGCACAACTTTTTTCTGAAAAATATGAATACAACATTTAGTTTTACGCTTGACATGTCGGTTTTGAAAATGATTTGTCTTTGTTTGAAAAACAGAATATAATAGTGAATACGTTTCTTATTGATAGCCATCTTACCTCATAACTGACCAGCTACTCCCTCACATCTGCCAAAAAGCTCGTCCCAGCTCCAACTTAGAAGAATAAATGTTCAGTCAGGTCACCACCGGCAGCGTTTCATCAAACAAATGTTTGTTTCCATCCTCCATGGATAATGAGCTAATTTTTCTCAAGTTCTTCAAAGTCCTGCTGAGAAAGACGTTTGCACTTTGAATTCAGCTAATTGGGCAAAAACAGAGAAATCAAGCCTCACTAAATTGCACTGAATCCTTCCTGACTTTTTGAAAGAATTTTTATTAATTGAGAAAAAGGAAGTATCAGTAGGGAAATCTGCAAACATTTGATCACATCTGAAAAAGAGACGCACAAGAGAAGAGAAATGAAATCAGAGAATGGTTTTGAGTTCAAAAAGCAGCAGCTCATTGCAATAGGATGTTTCCAAATCCTGTTTTGCTCTCCATTGTTTCAGAAAATTACTCGTTTAGCCTGAGATCCTTCATTCTCCCTTTCATTCGCTCGGCTTTTTCAAGAGAACCTGAAAGAAACTGCTGGCGCACTGACATGCAAACGCTCTTTCTCTCTCAGCGAGGCCAGAATGGTGGAGATGCTAATGAGTGACAAAGCGTTCTCATTATCAGGAGAGGGTGCTTGGGTTTGCTCCGTCTAATCAGTCTAATGCATTTTGGTCCTTAATGCTCCTAAACTGCACCAGAGTCGTTTATTACAGCCCCACTCTCCTCTGTGTCTCCAGAGCGTCTGCGTCAGCCCAAATCACACCGACCTGAGCATCAGCTTCTGAGGCGTGGAGGTCCTTCATGTTGTTCTTCTATGAATGCAAACAGTCTGTGTGGGAAAAAGATTTGAGGTCTTACTCTAAATTAGTTTGCCATAATTCTCACAAACATTCTGCAGTAAACAGACATTTGACTGGGGGGGGGGGTAGTTTTAATATTTCATGAAAGCCAATCAGGCCAAGAGGCAACCATCTGACTTCCAGATGTAAGCACAGTCAAAATGAAAGAACTGGAGCCAGGTCAGTTCAGTAACTAACCCCTAGGGGGCCTGTTAATCAGTGCAGCCACATTCACTTTAATGATGCAACAAAAAAAGAGAAATGAGCAAATTGTGTTTTTTAAATTATATTTTGCATCAAATGCTTACAACAATTACATTGTGGGAAAATATTTAGGTTTTCAGTATGTATTAAACTTAAAAATGCCAACTAAATAAGGGAACATATTTTTTTTGTTTTTCAAGTTAATCAAACTAAAAGTTGTAAACACATTTGGTAAATCTCCAGGAACCTGAGCTGCAGGGGTTTGGCTCAAAAACACCGGCTCCACCTTTGAGCTGAGCAGCAACACAGGCTGTTAGCCTGACCAACTGGCTGCAACTAGGACAGAAATAACAGTACAAAACCATGACCTCATGCAGGGTTTGTATCGGGCAAAACTTTGAACTTCATGGAAATAAACAAAAAGGCGAGACTAACAGGTCCTGAATATATTTTAAAGTATATATTGTTTGTAGAACATTAGGTTCCTAAAACTCCTCTACGCTCCTCTTAACATTGACTCCCAGTCAAAATTAGCATTGATTTTATCATTTGACTTCTAGTTCCTGCACAGAAAAACACCTGCATATGTTGTTGTCCTTTTAACCTCTAACTGGTCATCTCGTCCTATGAAGTCTGCAAACCAAAAGCTTCTAACTTTCACTAAAGGTTTCTAAACCAGAAGGGATTGCACCTTTCAAGCAGTTGCCGTTCATCTGTGGAACACCCGATTCGTCATTACAACAGATCTACTTCACTGAGTGTTTTAAAACCCAGCTTTTTTTATTGAAGAGCTTTATGTTGATTTTCATTGCTCCTTTCCTGTGACTAAATCCTTGTTTTAGCTTGTTGCATGAATTAGATGATTGTTCTTATTTTCTGTTTTTGTATTGTTTGATTTCATGCTCCTTTTTTTTGCCGCTATGAAGCAATTATATCTGTAGATACTTTGTAAATCTTCTGTGAAATTGTTTAGCATTTGCCTCAAGCTGCGGCTAAACTGATCTGCCAACCTAAAGAGTTTCAATGCACATGTGGCATTACAGTCGTCTGACGATCTTTCAATTCAATTTGAAGTCTATAGCCCAGTACCACAACCATAGCCGTCTCAATGAGCTTCACACTCTAAACTTAACAGATTAAGCTAAACTGGCATACCTGCCCTTAGACCCTCCTTTCTCAGTGAGGAAAAACATATATACATATATACATGTATATATATATATATATATATATATATATATATATATATATATGTGTGTGTATATATGTGTATATTTTGGGGGAGAAAAAATATGCATGTGAGCTCCTGGAGGGACTGGTACCTCATTAACTACAGAGTATTTCACATTTTCTGTTTCCATTTTGTTTGGTGATTTTTGTCCAGAAAAAAAGTGGACCTCTGCAAAACCTCTGCAAGACCTCTGAAAAACACTGTAATGAAGTTACATTTGTTAATAAAAATTACTATAAACTCATAGGTGGAAGCATCAGCTAATGGAATGGACCTGCTACAAATGTATGAGATGGTCAATAAATGTAACAGTGGTGGCCATGGCTTCTCTTTAGACACGCCTCTGGATGGTGATTAGAGTTTGGGAGTTTGGGATATTTCCTGAATGACAGCAGTGACGTGTTTTCTGTTCTGTCTCTGCCTGCAGCCCCTCCTTCGATGAGCTTTTGTCCCACCGGAAAGAGAAGAAGAAAAAGCGAAAGTCTGAAAGGAGGAGGAAAAGAAACAGGTGGGTTTTCTGAATTTGGATGACAGAGCAGAGATGCATGGTTTCAATTCATGCTTCATTTTTTCAAACCCAGGTCTCCTTCACACAGCGTGTCACCGCTGAGGAAGAAGAAAAAGAAGAAGAAGAAGAGTTCCAAGAAAAGCAAACGACACAGGTAGATCTTATAAAAGGAGTGACGAAGATTCCAACATTTACTTTATCTCATCAAATCTGATTTTTTATATTTCAGATGTACCTCAAAGAAGTCGAAACACAGGTAAAGGATTTATTTGAGTTGGTCAGAAAGCGCTCCTGTTCCTGCGATTGCTGCTGTGTGCATGTCTGCAGCACAGACACTACGGATCAGAGGAGCAGCTTTGTTGGTATCAAAGCCTGCAGCTCACGGGTCTGTCCTCTTTCATCCTTCAGCTCTTCAAGTTTAAAGCATAAGAGGAGGGATGAACGGAAGCACAAGAAAAGGTCAGTGTGTTGCATCAGAACGGTGTTCTACTTTATCCCCCACAACCTGCTCTCACCACCAGAACTCACACAGCCGCAGAAGAAAAGAGGGGATTTTCAGGAATGTCATCATGCACAGGATCACCGGGTGAAGTGGAAATATGCAGCTTAATTCTTTTCTTAACAAAGAGGGAAAATGACTGAAAGCATGAGCCATGAAGGGATGAAAAAAGGGCAGAAAAGAAAAGAAAAACCAATTTCATGCTGTGATTTTGAACCACAAAATTCAACTTTGGATAAGTGAGTTATTGTTTGTGTGCAGAGTGGAGGTCAGCTGAGGCTTTCTCAACAAAATCATTTTTTCTCAGCTCAGTCCCTTTGCATTAAGATTCACATTACAAAGAAGTCTTGCAAATATCTGCAGGGATGAAAAAGAAGGACATACTTTAGTTTTGCAAGACACAAAAGATGCAATAAAAAAATGAAGACGGAAATTGAGCAGGTAGATTCAGGATCATGTCAAACACCTGAAGAGTAAAAAGGAAAACTTTGGACGAACATGTGGATAAAGTTGGTTCACATTCAAACTCATCTGAAAGATGTTAAAACAGCTTCTCTGTGTTTGGTTCTGACCCGGGTTTGAGTTCAAACCCCTGCTGGGGCTGTACCGAGAGGATGTGAAACCAAAAATAACTGGAACCATCAAACTTCACTGTCCAACCACCAGGAAGTATATTATGAAGTCAAGTGTGTCAACACACCAACTTTTAAGCAAATCTAACTGTGGCGCCAAATGAGTTTTTTTTCATTTTTTTTTACTTTGTTTTTGCTTTTCACCCTAAAAATGAACTGAATGGAATAAAATAAAGCCTTAGTCACATGCACACGTACAGGGTGAAGAAACCGCTCAGCTCATCCATCCATGTAACTCCTCTGTTCACCTCCTAGTTCACGGACTCACAGACGTCGGAGACGACGTGATCGGAGGTTGCGGTCAGATTCTTCCTGTCATTCCAAAACAGAGGACAGGTAGGCCCCCCCTGCCCCACTCCATCCATTTATCTTATCAGCCCAGGGTGTCTGCAAAGGGAACTGATAAGAGGAGGTGACTTCCTTGACCACATCAACAGCCGTTGTCGGCATCTCTGAGAAAGGCCGCATACATTTAGTCTACTGATCAATACAATCAATTATGACACATCCCAAAATATTAGATGAGAGAGGACGTGGAGGATGCTCTGATGGATTTTGAAGGTCATGCGAGGATTTTCAAATTAAACTTTTGTTATGATCAGACTGCAGAATTAAACCACAGAATGCAGTATATTCCACACTGTAGGGGTTACACCGGGTTATGATGCAAATCTGCTTTTGAAATGATGTCATATATAGTATCTGACTCTTTTGTCCAGCTCAAAGCGCCTTATAGTTCAGTGTACCATGTACTGGATTTGACCAAACTCTGGTTTGTTTTTTGAAAAAGGCCAAACGCAAACCAAAGGAGTTTTCCTGATTAACGGTTTTCCACGTTCTCCAAGCTGACTGCAGTGTTTGTTCACAGATATCCTCTGCAGAAGTCTGTGGTTCATCAGGCTTTTAGAGACCTATCAGCAGTAGAAGAGGAAACCAGAGCAACACTCGACCACACGGACACCAGACCTACAACCAAATCTGTGTGTACCGCGGCTCCAAAATGTCGCTCCGTCCTCTCGGCCAGCGCCGTAAGTAACCACAAAGACTGGTGCTGGTTCTGTTTCTCCTTTAGAACCCTTCCAGCTGATATCTAAACCAAATGCTTAAGTTTTGTCTTTTTTTGAGTTCTTTTGGATTAAAAAAAATACAAGCACGGCTGTGCAGCAAAGCGAGATTATTTTAATTATTTTTAAATGTGGTTTTCTTTTTTTAAAAAAAGTATAAAGAAGCAAAGTACAAGCTGCTTTTACAAATAACTTTCAAGCTTTTATTATTGTGCTTTTGTTAATAAGGTTTTATTTACATTGTGAATTGGTTTAATTAAAGTTAAGATGCATATGAAGTTTAAAATGTGGAAATAAAGTTGTTTAAAAAAAATCAAAAGGAAAAATCCTAAAGAATAAACTAAAAATATGTCTTTAGTAGCAATTTTATTTCTGATCAAGCAAATAATTCTAACTATTGATGAACAAAATACACATACTGAAGTAATAGAAAATCTAAGACATTCTCTGATTTCTTTTAAATATATTTTCAAGCCAATAAAAAACCTAGAACAGAAAAGTTAGGATCTACAGTCATGTGTCCAATTTCCTGAATGAAAATCAAAATGATAGGTTATTGAAAGGAAACACAAACTCTTTGCAAAGTGCTGCACATTTCTGTCCTGCATTTCTACCACGTACAGACTGCTTGTCTTCTTGCACGCTTTCTCCTTGCCTTAATTTCGTTTCAGGGTTTTTTCTTCCACGTAGTTTTCCTTTTATTTTGATGAATTTATGTCTAAATCTTAGCACCTCTCACACCAACAGTTAAAAAAATGAAACAAAATAGTAAGGAGTAATGATGAAATGCAACTGTAAAATATTCCCTCTTCATTCTGTATTTGCTTCTGCAAACCAAATCCTTCCCTCGAAAACACAACATTTATATGGAGACATTAAAATCCAAACGTGTATAAATGCCAGCAACCTTTTTGCATGTTCCTTTTGAGTGTTTTTTTGCATATTTAGCTTTTTATTTCTTTTGGGACGCTGACGGTAACTTTGTAGTGGAATAATGTTTCGTTATGGTACCTCAGTTTGTCTTCAGTTAAACGCCGCTCAAAGAGGAACAAAAGTTTTAACTGGACTGAAGTCTGAACTTAAATTTTTAGTTAATCAAAGGGTTAATGACAGTCCCTGATTGCCGTCATAAATGCTGTAGAAGCGGTGACGGCTTACTTTATATTCGTTCATTTGTCTTCATTTCCGTGGGGGACATAATCTGATAATGAACCCTTTCACATCAAGGCTTTTGTTTCGTCTCGTTCTTTTAAAAACCGTAACTCTTCAAACGTTTATGCAATCAGCGTAACTCCAGCAGAATCTGAAGTGAAGAAAAACAGCAGTGCACCATCGCGTACATCGACTGTGTTTGAGAACTGGACTGAGAGACCCCTCCCCCTTAGATTCTAAACAGGAAGTGTCGACAAAATCCCATCGATTTCTCTAAAAAAAAGAAGTAAAGAGTTATTATTCTGTCATTCTATTTGTCAAACTTTTTCCCATGATCTTGATAATCCTATTATTTTTATGACATGTTTTACTTTTTTGTGAGTTATTTATGTTATAATTTGACCAATCAGATGTCTCAATAAAAGTAGGTGGTGCTGGACCCATGTTCAAGGTTCAAAATATTTGATTGACAGATATTGTGCAGCCCACTTTCAAGTGTTAGGGGTGTGGCCTGACAAAGGGCTCACCTTTGATTTTAGGAGTGGTTGCCATAGAAACGATGACTCAGACCATCACGGATCAACCACTGGTTAAACTTTGTCTGGCTTCAACATGGCAGCATCCATTTTACAAAAAAAAATGGTGACTGAATTGACATCATGTCATTGGAGCGAGAAGTAATCCAATGTCTATGACATCACACTCACTTGCTCCAGTGCTCATATACAGACAATGGTTACTTATCGATGCAAAGTCAATATGAAAAGCTGCTTTTCTCCACGTTAGAATTAGCTAATTCATGTTGATGAAACGGAAAAAAAAGTTCTGGTGTACCAAAAAATCTTGTATTATTTAGGTTTCCTCAGGGACATCTCCAACGTTAAAGGGTTTAAGACTTCATTGTTTCATGTTTTACTGAAAATCAAACTTTAACTCGGAAAAGACTTTTGCAAACATTGGCATTTTACTGCGTTTTTGATTATTCCCTTTATTTTCTCGAATATATGTGTGAATCATGAAGAAAGTCAAATGTGTTTTGACCTGATTGCAGAGACAGAAATATATGTATAATTTTTTGGATCATATTAAGATAATTAAAAATAAAGTTTGATTTAATACATATCACCCAGTTGAAATGCAGTTTAATGAATGACTCTTAATCATAGCAGGCGGTCATTTTGCAGGAAGCGTTCCCTTCTGGTTACACTGTAAAAACCTTCCAGAAAAACACGACTTTGTTTGTTTTCGTAGCACTGCTTCATCTAAAAAAATATAACTTTCAAAAAGTGATTTGTGCAAAAAGCTTTTGTGAGACCAGACTTTCAGAAATGCAGAGCTGTGAAAAAGCCTTTTCCCCTACTTATCATTTCTCTACTTTTTTTTTTTTTTTTTTTTATTTTCACTCCGAATAAAAAACAAAACAAATCCAGCAAAAAGCAACAGAACATTGGCTCTGGGTTTAAGGAAAAGGTTATTGTCTTTTCATGCAATTTTGGACTCTAATGATGCACTTATGTTGCCCGCTCTTCCCCTTTTTTGTTTTTTTTTTACACCTTACCTACTTAAGGAGGAAATCTTGATTGGTAAGTTGCTGCTATCCGCAGATTCAGGGATTTACTTTTAGGTCGCTGCAGGCTCATTGTTTATTCTCTCAGGAGAAAGAGCACAGTCTTCTGTCCTTTTCTGAAGGCTTTGGTAGTTAGACTGATGGGATCTCTGTCTTCAATCCCTTTCTTTTCTACATGAGACTCTTTTTTTGTGATGTTTGTTCAATGTTCTATAAACCAGGCTTTTCAGCGGGGGCTATTGTTTCCTTTTTTTTATTTCTCTTCTCTTAAGTTAGAGCCAGTAGATCCAGTGTAGGTTTTCTTCTCTTCTTCCTCTCTTTTTGTTTTCCTCTCTCATAACTGTACAGTTTAGCTCAGATCTCTGAACTGTTGTTTTTTTTTTACGTTTTCTTCGGACTTTCTTTCAGGGTTGTAATCGCATGCTTCAGACTTGCATGATGTCTTTATCCTTCAAATCCTTCTGTCCCGAGAAAAAGAAAATCTCTTCACTGTGTCTTAAGGGAGGATGTGTCTTTTGTAAAACCAGAAATTAGGTTTTGTTTGATGCAGGGCAGATTTCAAGATTTGCTTTTTTTGTTTGTTTGTTTACAGATTTTGCCCTCAGATCCTGGAAAAGTGCTTTTCAACGGAGCTCAAGCTTGCAGAGAAGGTCCGCATGATTATGATTCTGGTAATGACACATCTTCACCTCCATCAAGCAAAACCGGCGTTTCCAAAGCGAGCGCCGCTGAGTATGCCAGGAACGGACGTGTGGCATTGGCGTTCAGAGACAGCGCCTCGGATTCAGGGAACTCTGTGACCAGCTTTGCTTCCTCCTGCAAACAGGAAAACAGCCTGTCTGCAACCCTTTGCAATCAAATCAGCAACAGGTACACGATGTCACCCACTCCCATCATCGTGTGATCTATCTTCTAAGTGTTCCTTGTTTGGTAGACGGTGCAATCCAAAACATCTGCATTGTAGCACCAATTATATTAGCATGCTAGACTAGACCTGCTTAGTAACGAGGTAGTTTGTCCTCTCTGGGTGGGTGGAGTGCTCTCATCCAGGTGGAGGAGTTAAAGTAGGTTTGGGAAAGAGCCGCCGCTCTTCCACATCTCGAGAAACCCCGTTGACGTGGCTCGAGATGAATCAATGAATGGATGGATGGTAATTACTTCATTAGTTAGCAGGGTGTTTACTTTTAATTTAAGTTGGGTCAAACTAGGGACAGATAATCCCTGTAGATAATGCATTCATTTTTTAGTCAGTTAAAATGCTTAAATGAAGTTTAGCTGACCTGAATAATGTTAATACTGTTAATATTAAAGCTGAGATTAAATATTATTTAGTCACGAAAAACTTCAGGAAATGAGCTGAAGAACCCTGGAAAATGCTAATACGAGGATTAAAAACTAAAAATGATGAAAAATGATGAGTTGCACTTCAGTGCAGATACTTCTGAGGTCACCAAGCCCTTCTTCAGGGCTGCAGATCTCAGGTTGTCTTGCAGTCTGATGCCTGGATATTATTACACATTAATGATAATAATACAGCTGAACTAAAGAGATAATGTATATAAGAAAGCAGTTAAATTACAACAAAAGGGTTTTGTTATGATTATTCCAATGATCCAGCGACATTTGGAGATTCCAGTAAAGATAGAAGAGAATGATGCACAACTTATTACATGGAAGAACACACATACATCGAGTCACAGATCAGAGAATTTTCTTACAATAAACACCAGGCTTTAAGCGCTCGGACTGTCCGTTTTCTGGCTCTGAGCTCTGACCGCTCTCCCTCCCTCATCTCGTCTCTGCCTGCAGCCGTCTGCCTCCATCTTTCTCTTACTGCTTTGCTCTCCCTCCTGATCTATTTCTCCTTTCTAATTTTGCTCGGTCATCCCTATTGTCAAACAAACAAAAAAAGTCAGTCCAGCAAACTTTTGACTTTGTAATATTTAAATCCTCCTCCCTCGAGTTAGACCAACACTGTCCGAGTCTCTGACCGAGATGCACATTTCATGTACGTGGATGAAAAGGAATTCTAGAAATGTTTTTACGGAATAGTTCATTTTTGGCTTCATAATCTAACCCAATGCTCACACAGGTTTAATGCTAAAAAGCAAACAGCAGGAATTCCAAATCAGCAGGACAAGGATAATGTCAAAGCTAAATTAGCTGAAGAAGGTTTTGATTTTCTACATTTGTCTATTTGAAATGATATTTTAAAACCTAAATATTTAATATAAAACAAACTGCAAAATAGTGGTGAAGTTCCGTTCTAAAAGCACGCAGAGACAGATGAAATCCACATAATAGTCATCTTGCATTTTTATACAATCATTCCAGATGTTTTAAGGCTGCAAAAGCCCTCACTGCACACTTAATGCACTTTTCTCACATTGACATGAACGTTTTCACGCTTGTTATGCAGATTTGTCAAACTTAATGCATTCTGTAAAGCAGACACAATAGAAAAGAGATTGATTGACAATGGTCTATCAGGACACAGAACACATTAACGCATTGTAAAAAAAAAGTAAGTAAAAACATTTATGAAACAGCAAGACCGCAAATAGTGAACTGCGAGATAAGCGAGGGACAAATGTGTACTGAAATTAGATACATTTTTTTGCAAAAATTTCCATCCATCTACATTCAAAGCCTCTAAATCGCTTTTCGGGTCCTGGGCTTGCTGGAGCCTATCCCAGCGATTATTGAGCGTGGGTGAATTTAACAGGCCTAAAACTGTTGACGTGTTAAGTGACTTTTCAGTTCATGAACCTCTACAAACAGGTTTATTCCTACATTTTTTTTTTATCTCTTAGCGATAATCCTTCTTTGTGAAGCCAAAGAAAGGAATCCTACAACCGAATGTTTGCAGTCAGTGTGACAGCATACAAGACCACAACACACAGGATGCTTTTGATGAGCTCTAACAGTGTCTGTGTTGAATGTTCTGGGAGGCAAAAGTAAAAGTGTTAAAGGTATAGAGCAGCACTGACTGGGTGCGTGTGTGCATGCATGTGTGTGTGCGCTCACTGAACTACATAAACATCGTTGGCGAGCTTCATAATTGAGGTTCCAGGAGGGGTCAACACACGGTTCAGCAGGATTTCTCTGACCGTCCCACTGGCAATGTTGTTGCTTTGTCCTTCCTTCTACATTCTTCCATTATCCTCTCTGTCCCATGAAGTTTTCCAACCAGGTCACAGGGAATAAAAGTGTGAAAAAGGTGAATTTAGAGACTTCAGTTGCACTCTATAAAGTCACCTCAGGAGAACTGTGGCTCCGTGTGCGGCCGCCCTTGTTGAAGGTGACTGTGAGAGGTTTCTGCCTTGTAGGCGGCTAAAGCGTGGCCTCACTAAAAAATAAACCATCAAAAATGAAAGATAAAACATGGATCATTGAGAGTTGATAGCTGCTGCTCAGCTGTCTGTGCTAGAAAAGACAGAAAATCTGATTAACACTTTACTTCAAGAAAAACTAAAGATGTTTTCTGGTCTGTATTTTTAAAATCCCGTCATTCAAAGCAGTGGAATTTCCTAATGTGTTTGCAGAGAGCAGATGACCTTGGGGTGTCACGTGGAGGTTGTCGAATCATCAGCAATAACCAGCTGTGAATCGAGGAGGAGGGGTTCTTCCCAAGCAAAAGGTCGCTCTTCCAGCAGCAGGAGCGGATCCTCAGGGAGTTTCAGATACTTGGGACGCTACTCCAGAAGCTCCTCATTGTCCTCTCGCAGGTAGATTTGACAACTTACCTTACAGGTGGGCTGTAAATGAGCTCAAATCTACATCTCCTGCAGCATCAGCTTCCTTTGTTTCTTCGTAGTTCATACTCGCGCTCCCCCAGTCACTCAGATGCCAGGCGAAGAGGCAGCAAAACCAGCCAGAGCTCCAGAGGAAGCTACTCCAGACACAGTGCTGACAGGTGAACTTCAGCTGCTAATTACTCCCCATCTGTCCTGTCATGAATCTCGCTCTTCCCTCTTGGGTACAATTTCCCTGGTGGTGGATATATGTGTGGATTGAGTGGTACAGACTGGTTAGAGTTTGAGGAGCAACTTTGGTCTGTCAAACACACTGCCGGTTGGATGCAGATCATCCAGTCTGCTGGGCGCTAGTGGGAGGAGCTAGCTGCTGTTGTATGGGAACGGTGGTTTAGTCCTGGGTGTCCAGTTCCCGCTGGCCCTCTGTCCACACCGGCCATCCTGTACTTCCATCCTTGACCTGGCTACTGCCTGAACAGTCCTGGAGGGCAATTGGTTCTCAATGGGGGCCTCTGCCCTTTGCAGGTGCCGAAGAAGGGGCCAACCCCTGGGCGGGTTGGAAGGTGTGGAAACCTCCTGAAAGGTCATAGTCTGCTTCTGGGGTCAATGTAGAGGATGCTCAGGGCTCCCGGGTGATGGTGAACCTCTGATTTGGGGCTGTTGGGGTTTTGGATTTGTTTGACCTGTTGACCTCTGGGACGCACTACAAGTGTATCAAGAAGACAAAAGCAAACTGATTTAAAGGGACTATGTCATGCTTTTCTTAAGCCTTTCAGAGTAAACTATATCCGTATTCAGTGTATGATCATTTATTACCTTTGCATGAAATATGAGTATATATTTTGGTTAGTTCTTTTCACACCCGGAAGTGAGACGCCTCGATCTCTGAGGCTTCACCTTTCACTCATTGTGGTGCCAATGTCAGCCTAGAGCCGGCGTCGGCAGCGCGTCTGCATGTCGCTCTCAAAAACAAACGACAGCTGAATCCAAATTCCTCCCCTACCCCTACATTTAGCCCTCAGAGTGGTTCTCGGGCTCCCGTCTCCTTATTTCTGCACAAAACAGATGCTTGTTTGCAGGTTTGCCTGATGTATAAAATATGTTTGTGTTTCTGTGTGTGAGCTGGCTCGTATGTGTGCACAGTTGTAGGTATGGCTGTGTTTAATATGTGTTTGCAGGCTTTGTTGTGTCTTTGTTTTGTGTGGCTTTGCACAAAAATCCAGCCGTTCTGTGAAGGTTTATTTATTACATTCACAACTTTAAGCCTCAAGCAACTTTATTGTTTATTTCAATGTTTTTTCTTCACTTTATTTCCACTAGTTTTATTTTATTAAACCATGGACCCCCATGGATCCATGGAGAGAGGATTATTGTCCTAAACCCTCTCTCCATCTTCAGTTCAGCCCAGAACTTCAAGAAAAAAATCAAATTCATTAAATTAAAATCAAACATAAAAAACAAAGGATTTATTCAAATACAAACCAGGTTTGCTCAAAGACCATGAAAAATAACCTCAAATCTCCTGCTCAGCTTTTGAAAAAGCTAAGTCATGAAAAAAAGCAAACTACTACGATAAAAGTAAATATTTTTCATTACTGATATAAAAAAATAAACTGGCATATCTGCTAATTCAGTTTTTCAATGGTGTAATTTCTGCATCCTCAGACTTCGAGACAGAAAGAGACGAGCGGACTCCAGGGAGACGGATGCAAAGCACAGACGCAAAGTCAGAAAGCGAGGACGGCGCAAATCCTACACTCCCATGAGGAAGAGGAGGAGGGACTCGCCGAGTCATCTAGAAGCTCGCCGCATTACGAGGTGCTCTGATGTCTATTTTTAGTTCTGACATCACAGAGTTAGGATTATTACATTGTTATATTATATTTATGTATTAGGGTTGGAGGGCTTTTATAATGATTGTTATCACTACTATCATTTTATTTTATTTTTTTTCTGTTTGACACTTTGTGTCCTTCTGTGGCAGGAAAAATCTCCCTACTCAAACTGTTAAACTGCATTCAGCTGTGAGGTTTGCAGAAAGACTCACGATTTTATTTACTTGCAACTTCACAGGAATCAAATCTAGATAAAAATGCTAGAAGACAACAACTAGTGAAGAGAGAAACATGGAGGTAAAAGGTGTGAGCCCAAAATTAGAGCAGAAAGAGAAAATATCAAGAACCTTGTGATGATAAAGTGTGATCAGAGTTGTTGGAGAAGCAGATTTTTAGAGGGAAAAATCACCCAAAATAGCATCAAGTTAATCAGCAGAACTGTGTTAAGAATGTTGAACAAAGTTGATCATTTCCTTCACCTTCATGGACAAACTGATCAAAAGGCTTTTTTTTTTTTTACATTTTCTCACTGTTGCAGCCAAAGTGACTGAAAGCAGTGAGAAAAAGACGAAACATTTATCTAAATGAATAATTCAATTAAATTTAATTTGAAGTGACATTTCAAAGTTCAAAAATTCTTCAAGCATTTGTTTGCATGACTAAACTGACAGTGCAGACAGGCCTGAACGCTCTGTGATCTGCAGCAGCAGCAACGTTCCTGAATGGGTTTCTGTTCAACAACAGTCAACAATGAGTGACTAAACTGAGCAAAAAAACTACCAAAACTAAACACAAACGGTAACTAAGGATTGTGTTTTCCAGTACTCTGGGCGAAGACGTGCTTCCCTGGATCATGGCCCTGATACCTTCCAGGAAGCAGACCTGCTCTGTTTGCACATTTTTGGCTTCTATTTAGAAAATTGCGATGATTCTTTTAGAATTAGATTGCGTAGCTTTCTGCTTATTTTGTTCACTTAGATTTACAGGAAGAATCTGCGGCATAGAATAGACTTCTTGTCTGCCTTTGGCGTTGGGGAGGAATTCTTTAAAATTCTCCTAAACTGAATTCCCAGAAGCAGAAAGCTGATCCTGATTTTACTGAAAAATAAACAAAAATCATAAAGAACATGAACGTTTTTACAGAAAATGTATCCAATAAAGGGTCTCACTTGCAGCAGTGAGGGTTTCAAAAAGAATATGTTTGAATTAAGGCGACATATCTGATGGGATTTCTCGATATCATGCAGCTGCATGTTTTCCATGTTATCTGCTGAAACAGAGTTCACCTGCTGAGGTCTGAAAGTCCTTCAAAGCAGGTCTGTTTGAGCAGGCAAACAGGAAAATCTGGCAGCCGAGGACTGGAGATAAGAAACAGGACTTGGCATTTGTTAGTGTGAAGCCATGCTAACAACGACACTAGTTTTTAATGTTTAAAGGGGGAAAGGTTTTCTCCGTGTGAAAACACTTCAAGTAAAAACAGGTTCTTCATCACTTTTCTTCCACAGTGCCAGGAAGAGACCCATTCCGTACTTCCGGCCAAGCCCCCCCTCCAGCAGTCGTTCCACCAGCGTGTCGTCCTGGAGCAGCCTCTTCACCCGCAGCCGGAGCCCCATCCACAGCATCAGCCGCAGTCGCAGTCGCAGCCGCAGCCGCAGCCGCAGCTTCTCCTCCTACAGGAGCTACAGCCGCAGCTCATCCTGGAACTCCACCTGCAGGAGCTGCAGTCGCAGCCGCAGCCGCAGTTTGTTGAACAAATGCAGGAAAAAGAGGCATTAGTGTCTGAAGCTGCAGAAAACTGTCCTTTTCTTTCTTCATTTCCTTCTTGTTCTGCATCCTCCTGCATGAACGTTCAGCCTGAGACTGCAGATCCAAATGGACTCTTCCTGTATTTATTCAGTCAAAATTCCATGTGCCAAACTGTTCATGTGTCTGCACTCTGACCATTAAATTATCCTGCTAGACCGTCTTCATGCTGAATTATTAAAGCATTTGCTTCACACACAAAATGCAGGGATTTACCAGAGAATCAGACGTTTACTTTGCCAATGTTTCAGAGGAAACGGGAAAGTCTGCGACGAACACCTCTGCCTTCAGGAAGAAAAGGTTTTGACTCTGATCTCTTCACAAAAACAAACATGTTTTCTCAGCCTAGGTGGGCTGACACGGAGTAAACAGCCTGTCAGCTCAAATGTCAGATTAATTTATCCTCTGATCACATGAGGGGGGAGCGCTGAAATGTCAGTGTGTGTAACACAACAGAGAGCGGCTGAAACTACATTTTAATACAACCAGAGGAAAAATCTACTTCAATAACTCCCAGAGAGCTGAACATCCGATCTCTGTCAAGAAGGAGCAGCCTTACAGTATATTGGTTCTATGTTTCTCCCATAAAAGGGTTTTGGAATCTTTTCATTGGAGTACAAGTACAAGGCTGATAATGATTTTACTGGAAAATGAACAAAAACCATAAAGAACATAAACATTAAAAAATGTTTCCAAAGAAAAACCATGTAAACAAAAAAAGAACTTACAGAGACCACATTAGAATTGTAATTATACTAAAGTTTAAATGAAAAACAAAAGTATTTATTTATACAAAAGGATTGAAAACATAAATGTGTAATTTTAATCATTTCTCAGTGTATTTTTAAACACAATTTGAGCCAAGGTTCCCTTTTTTCTTGGTAAAAATCCCACCATCAACTGAAAATGTAAAATATATACATTTTGTATTGATTTATTTAGGCCTTCTTGTTCTGAGCAAACAGACAGGAGCTGAAGGCCTCTTGTGTTGGACAGATACTTGACTTTACTGGGTTATGAAACACGAGGTGTCACATTTTTTAATTTAAACTTCTGTCTCTATCTTGACAGTATCAGAAAAGCATAAAGAAAAATATGTTATGATCTTTCCTACCCATCCAGTGGGAAACCTTGTCCTGTTTGGATGAATGCAGATCTGACATCCTGGCAATGAAAAATATCTTTTACATCGGATAGGTTCAATTGAATAATTTCCTTTGTTATATCTGTCCATCGCTCATGAAACAATGGTCTTTGCAGATTTCTCTCCCTCCATCGCATCGATCTTCAAAACATTGTCAAGTGTTTCTTCAGTCGTGTTCATGAAGCAGCTTTTTACTTCAGAGGGTGGAGTCTATGCACTTCCCTGTGTGACCACTAGGTGGCTTGTTCTGAAATGAAACAACAGAAGTAAATGTCCTCACACTGTGGATGAACTCTGTTGTTCACTCCTTTGAGTGTGTGCAATACAGTGATCTCTCGCTATATCGCAGTTCCCCTTTCGCAATATCGCTGTTTTGCAATTTTTTTCCTGTGCAATTTTCCTTTTTATTTTTTACAAATTGTATTGTGTTTCCTAATTGGCTATAGACCCTGTCAATCAATCTCCTCCTTGCCGTGTCCCCTGTAATGCATTCAGTTTATTAAATCTACAAAACTTTTGATCATGATCAGATCTTTGTTTTAATTCTCTCACACTGGACTTACAAAGGTCTGAACTTAAGAGTTTAAACAAGGGAGAAAGCTGAAAATGTCTGAGAAAAGTGAATAGTTTGGGGTTTTTTTAGCCTTAAAACATCTTTATTTGCACTATATCCTGTCTGTTTTTTTTTTCTTTTTTACAGTGGATCCACTGCACTCATAATAACAGTACCAAAGGTTAAATTCTTTAAACGTCTGATTTAAGATCTAACTATGTAACAATGGTTGGTTGATTCACATGTTTCCATCCAGTCATTCCTTTAAGTGACACAAGGGTTTATTGTGTCTTTTCCCCCTATTACCAAACTGCTTCCTACTTCCTAAAGAAAAAAATCATTTGTTAATGTCTTATCTGTTTGAAATGTTCAACAAAACAGTTTTAAAAATGTCCGATCCAAACCCATGGAAGACGCCGCATGGCCTGTGTCTTTAACTTCATGAGCTCGTTAAGGCCTTAAAGTTCCGATCATTTCTGATCCAGTTTTAAAGGGCCCTTATCAAGCAAAATCCACTTTTTTCATCAGTGTTTTTGTGGGTGAAACATAGACATGATGGATCTAGTCGTCTACTAGTGGATGCATCAGAATGGAGCAGAGCAGCGAGCTTGTGGCCCGCTCGGCGTGAATACGTTCATTTTCAAATGGCTTTTTTCCCATCTGCTCCTGATTCACAACAATTTGAATTACACAGAAATGTCATTTTGAGCTTTATTTTCTTTGTGTGTGTCCTCCATCATCAGAAAAATGCCACAAGAACATGTTAAAAAACGTGATTGGAGTACCGGTAGGTCTTTATTGAGCTTGTTCTACTTAAATTAAAAGGCTTTCACCTCTCGATTTCTTTTTTTTCCTCCAAACAGCTCGGTTTAAAATAAGTCTAAAGTGTATCAAGTTACGAGACTTGCTTTCCTGGTTTTCTTTAAAGTATTTAATCTTACACAATCACAGCCCATAAAAGCATGGAATCCAGATGTGAAAGAAAAACTGTCATAAGCAGTAATACTAAAGCAGTTTAAACATTTCAACGTGAATTTTCTTATCTGAAATCATCTTTTAGTAGCTGATGAGGCTCGTGTGATTTATTTATTCAAAAAGTCTGGAGCTGAACTCAGCTCTAAAATTAAAATAAGATTTATTATTTAATAAAATTATTCATTTTTAGTCAGATGAATGAACGTTTTCACTGCTGATTTGCCCTCCTTGTTGATGCGTCCTTCCTCCTGCACGTCACTGGGCTGTTTTCTGTCTGATGCGTCCTCCGTTCAGTCACTGCTTCTGCATCAGCAGATCTTCTTCACGGGGGGTTCAGGTGTCACTTCTTTGGTGTGACTCCAGACCTGCAGGTCTGACGGATCTTCTATAAAAACATGATGAGTCACAGAGGGGAGGGTGCTCCGTCAGCTGCTGCGCCTCCACTGCAAGAAATATTCACATCAGCCGGGAGTTTCACTGCTTTACGGTGAAGTTTGCGTCCTTCCGTTCACGAAACTCTCGACATTAGTTTGGTTTGAAAAAAAAATCTGCCTTTTAATCAAAACTGGAAGTTTTCAGGTTTGTGTGTTTTTGTTGGGAAGTTGATATTTTTTGCAGTGTGGTGCCTTTCCAGGTCTTCCCAGCACGTTCCTGCCCCGTGAAGCCCCCTCAGCTGGGTATTTAACCCGCGCGCTGCACCGGCGCCGTTTCACGGATGCGCTTTTGCGCGTAACGGGTGATGCGAGTCCAGATCCGATACGGTTTTACTCCCACCCTCAAAGAAGTACTGTCTTTTTAAATATAAGCTGAAGGTTCGGATCCAGTAAGTTACCCAAAAGTTTTCAAAGTTTCTGTCTAAGTGTGGGCTGACGTGGAGATGGCAGAAGGAGACTTCTACACGATGGGAAACCGGCAGCGCTTCCCCAGAGACCCGTTTGAGTCTCCGTTCAGGGATCAGCTGGCGTCCCGTTTTATGGACGATGACTTTGGGATGCCTCCTTTCCCCGAGGACCTGAGCATGGACTGGCCCGGGTGGGCTCGGCCGGGCCGGTTAAGCTCGCGCCTCGGCGCCTCGCCGTTTGGCACCGGTTTGCGCACAGGCTTCCCCGCGCGTCAGTCCACCGGGGGCCCCGCGGTTTACACCAGCAGGTACGAGGAGTCCCCGTCCCGGGGCTCCCCCACCAGCTGCGGCGGGGAGCCGTGGAAAGTGTGCGTGAACGTGCACAGCTTTAAAGCAGAGGAGTTGCACGTGAAGACAAGAGACGGGTTCGTGGAGGTGTCAGGTGAGCAACAGTTTAAAGGTCCCTTCTTTGACCTATAACCTTTGAGTCTTAATGTCTCAGTTCTTTGTGGCCTTTCATTATGTTAATGATTTCTGAGTTGGGGCCAAAGTTTGCAAACCTGCACAGGTTTATATTCTAGAAGCCGCTCAAAAAGGAGCTTTGTGCGCAAACTAACGTGCAGAGCTTTAAAAAGTGAATTAATTTACACAAAAAACATTACAAAGGTGTGAAAGTAGGTCACTTCGATGACTTCTGATGACACTGGAGCCCCCAGCTTTGTTTCTAGGAAGTTCAGGCCAAAAATAGTACTCTTGTTTCTTCTCCAGCTCTTCCTGAATGTTGACATAATTATAAGATAAAAACTAAACATTTAAAAAATGTAGCACTGAGAAACCAAAGCTCCAGCAGCCTGTTGTGTCTGGAAAACCTCCTGCGGCCTCTTCAGTTTGGGAAGAACAGGACAGATTTTGAGGTCTGCCTGGGCCTTAAGTTGTGGAGCTGACACTTAAGCTTGGACACCTGTTTAGGAATTCTTGGAAAATCGCTCCCTTAACTGCTCATGAGCTCGATTTAGATTTAGGCTCCAGCAAGAATGTTCCGGAAGAGACTGGAGCTTCTTCAGAGAATAACAGCGCAGCTGATGGCTGGAAACTGCTTCCTCTTCTACAGTCTTAAAGTCAAACCGATTCCAAGGCTTCCCTGAGCTGAGGAGGGCAAAGAGGTCAGCAGGCGCTCAGGGTTTTTTATAAACACATCAGTGGTATGCCAGTTGGGGTTGGCGCCATTTTGGTCCTGCCTGCCATAGTGGCTCAAGTGCTTCTAAAAGTGTGTCAGAGAATGCAGTAAAACTAATTAAAGGAGTTCAACAGCTGATATAAATAAATGTTGAACACTGGAGTTTCAGGTACACAGAAAACGAAGCTTGATACCAAAGCAAAGAGAACAGAAACACAGAGAACATTCAAAACAGAAATAAAACAAGTTTGTTGGAAGTTTTTAGTTGAAAGATTTGAAGTTTTGTTCAAAAAAAATATCAAGTTGACAGAACTGTTTCCTAAACCCTTCCAGACAAACGGAAACCATTTGGATAAAAAATAAAGGTCTTTTTTTATTTGTTTTTTACCAAAAACCAAAGTTGATATTCTGCCAAATTAACAGACCCAACTGCAAAAACACGATAACAAAACCAGAGTTTCTGACCAGAAACCACTGAAAAGAACTGCTGGGATGTTAAAATAACCTGTGAGATCAACAAAACCTCTGACTGACAGGAAAGCTCCGGCTGTGGAACGGTTTTCAGTGGAAAAACATTTACACTCAAATCTGGATTCCATTAGTTCAGTCTTTAGAAGATGAAGCTCAAATGTTGAAAGATTTGTGATCGAAAGTGAGCATCTTGAAAATGCATTTTTACACTGCAGTAAACAGTATTTGATTCCCACTTTTTATGTAGTTAATTATCTTTATTGGTTAAAAAAATGTTCACTATTTTCAAAATTAACCAAATTAATAGAAATGTTTCTCATGTCTGTGAAATGTTCCACTTCATTTAAATATAGGCACATTTGATGCGCTTCTAGCTGCTGCGTTAGTTCATAAACATCATCTGAGGTCTTCCGCAATGAATGGAGAAGCAGGGCAAACGGAAAAGATGGGAAAGATTTATGTGTTTTCTTCTTTTGTGGCTCAAAAACAATGACAGCTGCTAATTTGAACATTTTTGTTGGCAGCAGCTTCAAGAAGACTTTTAAGGTCACTGAAATGGAGATGCATATTGATCCTGAAGTGCAGCAAACTGCAGCGCTTATCTGCTTAACGCTTCTGGAGAAGCTGAAAAGCACATTTTACAGAAACCTTGACGGAGAGGGAACTTTGGATTTGTATATAAACGTCTGGCTGGAGAGTATCTTGTCAATAATCCTTTAAGAGACAAGACACTGTGTGTGCTGCTCTGAATAATATGTATTAAATATTAAAGAGTCAATTTTGCATCTTTAGATGTGGTCATAAGCAATAAGCCGTAAGCAGGGATTATGCACCCCCGCCTTCACAGCCCCCTCCTGACTTGTTCTTATTGGTCCAGTGTAATTTTTTGTAGAATCGTCAAAAGCAGATTTATATATTTATATATAAATTTATAAATACAGTATATATTGTGTTTTTCCCCCTTTTTTAAGGAAGTTTGAAAATGATTCAAGAAAAGTTTTCCATGTTCTTCGTCTAATGAACAATCGAAGGTTTGAGGTTCGCTGAGGGAAAATCCTTCAGTGATTTCATCATCTTCTTCATTGCACAGAAACCACATCTGGAATTTGTTATCCTCGTGTCATGACAGCCTCCGACACCAGCAGAGACGCCCTTTTGTTGAGCTGCTTTATGGCCACGCCTTTTCAGGAAATGTCCACAAAGATCAGCTTCACCCATGAAGTCATGCTGGAGTCTTCCTAACAATCTGACATGGCAGCGTCCTCTGTGAGGCTTGTGGTGAACTCTAGCACGCAGAGCCGTCACTCAGGGGGTGCAGGGTATCACCCTGGCTGGGCTGGAGTGCACAGAAAGGGGTCAAAGGGCGGGGTAGGGCGCACTTTTGTCTGCAGCGTTGACATTTCGCAGCCGGGGAGCAGCTGCTTCCAGGGTGTAGCAGCAGAAATGTATTCTGAGCTACATCAACACCTCTTTGAAACGCATCAGTACGGCAGACTCAAACCGTCACATGGGCCGTCACGCGCTCCAACACGGCTTAATTATTGCACCCAGTTGGACTCCTGACCTCTGCGGTGTCTCCGCCCGTCTCCTGATCTTCTTTTTCTCTTTCTGCAAAACAGGAAAACACGAAGAGAAGCAGGAGGAGGGGGGCATCGTGACGAAGAACTTCACCAAGAAGATACAGTGAGTATGACGGCATCTGCAGATCTACGTGGATAAACCTCAGAGGCCATGAAGCACAGATTCTTCAGCTCATCAGAGTAACTGACTGTTGCAGACATGCGAAAAGTTTCTCCAGTGTTGGGTTTGCAGATGGCTTTAGTGGCGTCTGGTTTAAAGTTTTACATTTGAAGACAAAATAGGGCCTGATGCTTTCTGACCTCAAATTATTTCAAAAAAAGAGTCAAGTCTTCGTCACAACCATTGACTGTAAATACAGGTGGACAGAGCAGGTGGGACGTCATCCATAGAAAATGACTTACCTCTAGTTCCAGCGAAATGAAGCCAAGTCAGTCGCCGTTTTTTCGCAATACAGACATCGCCATCAGATGACGGTGACTGGTTCAAGTTGGTCTGAGTCACTGTTTCTAGGGGAACGACTGTCACCAGTCAGGAGTAAGCTTGTTCAAAGACCACACCCCTTCCACTGAAAGCGGCTCGGGAGAATATGTCAATCAAACATTCGAGGTGGGGGCCAGCGGGCGCCACATTCTTTTACCGAACCATGTTATTGGTCAGTTTAGAACTTGCAATAAAGAAAAAAAAAACAGTGAAAAAAAGATGGTTGTTAAGAACATGTTAAGAAAAAAGTATCAGAGAACGAATGTTTTTTTTTTTCTTTCTGACCAATAGAATGGCTGAGTAATAACCATCTGGTTCTCAATAGAAGTCTGTGGGTACGAGCAGGTACTTCCTGTTTGGAACGTGAGGGCAAAGGGGTCACTCAGTCCAGTTCCTATATACAGTCAATGGTCACAACTGTAACTGCAGGTGGATACGGTCTGACTGTGGGTTTGGGCAAACCTCTATGGGACACACAGTTAACCAAAATATCAAAGTCATCGATCGCTTGGTGAGTCTGTAGAGCAAAAATATTGGACAGTGAGCGACTGGTCACACCTAAATAACACACAAGAATAAGTAAGGGTGAAAAGTAGGTGAGACACAGGTGTGCCATACAAATTTTCCATGTTTTCAACCCCCCAAACCCAGAGGAGCAAGGAGCCCGTTGGCGCCGTTCACATGATAACTGATTGTTCCTTGGTGGCAGCCTGACTGTTACAAATGATGAAATTAGACAATAGAGTATAGTTGGTGTGAACATCCTGCAGGATCTTACATATCACCTGCACTCCTCGTGTTTTTTGCGGTCACTAAGGAGCCAGTACTCACACCCAACTAATGACTAGAGTGTGGCATAAGGACACCGTACAACAGCATCACTCGTACTAAAGTGTGTGCAACTTCCATAAGCATCACAGATACTACACAATACACTTATCACACGCATGACATTGCTGTGTTCTGCTCTCATGACAGCCATTGAGGTAGCCATAGCCGCAATGGACCCGTCTAACCCAAAAACCCACAGGCTGTTTTGGTCAGTTGGTCCTAGTTTGGATTCAGCCTTCTTTAAATATGCTGCTGATGGTGGAGAAACGTTAAACAGCATTCAATCATTCGTGTCTTAAAAATGAGAGCATTCATTAATTTCTAATGACTTTCAGGTGTGCGGTTTCATTTTTTTTTTCCTGAGGTCTTTAAATCTAATGTGTTTATTGTATTTTGTCTTTAATGTCATCAGACAAGTTGTTTCTTAAGGCTTCTCACTGTCTTTATGTTTTTTTTTTCCCCACACAGGTTAGTTTGGTTGATTTGGTTGCAATGGGCTGAGATGCAGAAAAATGTCCATCCTTGCATTTGTCTGTCAAAAATTCTAACTGGTTTTGATGCTGAGTGTGTGGGATGGAGCATGGCAGATATACACATAAACACAAACTCACTCCACTCGTGGCCTTTATGTCTTGTCTCTCCTCAGAACCTCTGCAGGGTAAAAGAATATCGGACAATTTCCTGGCAGCTGTCCAGAATCAATGCATAAGATAAACTGTTCGCTTGCCAAACTAGAATAAACCTCCCCGGCTCCATATACCCGTCAGAGTGATTTGACTGTCAGAGGAGCCACTTTGCCTTGCAAAATTGGCTTATTGAAGGAAGCTGATTAAAATGATCTGGGATTAATGCTGCCTCTCAGCAATAGTAATCACACAATAAAATATTTCTGCTTTGCTTATTTTTTAAGCTGAGTTTATGGTTTCTCTGTGATCAATTTCTTTTTACCGTTACGTTTTCTAAATGCATTACCACAAAGTTGTTCCTCCATCTGCGTGGGCCTCAGGATGAACATCTGAATGTGCTGGACAAGCCCCCAGATATGTTATGTCCACCATGTCAATAATTACAAAAACAGTTTAGGAGTTACAGGAAATCAAAGAACACCAAGACTTGTTGAAAGCTCCAGTTTTAAAGGGTTAAGTGGGTTTTAAGGATGGATGGATGGATGGATGGACTGAAAGTTTATTCATTTTTTGTGTGAATTTCAGCATGTGGATTGTAGGGTTCTTATTTGTGTCTACACTCCGTCAACATTTTATAGACAACCACTCCTTCATGTCACTCTTTGTTTTCAAAATAAACTGAGATCATTTTGTGTTAAGTTGACTAGTCTCAGACAAAGGTGTTTATCTTCATTTTAGTGTATTTCTAGCTAAATTGTCAAAATTGAAAATAAAAAAATAACATAAAAAAATCAACCTTTCAAATTGTCCTCAAATAACACAAAAGTTCAAATGTTTATTGAACAGTTTTCAGTGTAAAAATAGAGGGAAGACCCAAAAACCATGCAAACAGCGAGGCTTTAGCTGGCCACGAGTAGCTTTTTTTATTTTCATCCTTTTAGAGACAATATTTTGATCTTATTTGTCATTTATAATTATCCTACTTAATTTTAAGAAACTGTTTTCTGGTGTAGAAGGGCTCCTAAAGTAGCATAACAAACTCTATCAAAACAACAGTGAGGTTTCACATATTTGATGCAAAGTTTGCAGCAATTCAGTAAAAACGATCAATAGAACTGAAGTAGTTGTATAACTATTTGGCATACAGTCAGTCCTGTTTGTTATAAGTCCCCTTAACCCCACAACAGAACAGATCCATCTCCTCAGACGTTTGCTGTAGGTGTTCCTGCCTGACTTAGACATTAAACTCACTCTTGGAGGTAGGAAAATTCTATCAGGAATTTTTGCGCTTCTCCTTTTGTTTTCCACATTTTTCTGTCTTATTAAAGTGAACTTCAGAGCAGACTTTGCCAGATGTCTGTGTCTGGCTTCTCCCACGTTCTCCAGCTGACTGTGTATTTCACAGAGGAGCGGGAAGGCAGTGGAGGCTCCGGTCTAATTAAAGGAAGTTCACTCCTGCAGCCTCTTCCTCTGAACATGGCAGCCTGGTGTTTATGTTAAATCCAAATAACACTTGACTGCTCACATAGAAAGCCCACAGTGTCCTTATTTGGCTGCAGTGCTGGACAAAGAGCAGTTTTTACTCTTGTCTGTGTGTGCGTGTGTGTGTGTGCGTGGGGGGGTGTTTTCTTTCAAGTCATTTATAATCAATATAAATCTTTTAGATCAGAATATAAAAACCTTCCCTTCTTATGTTTGGATCCTGTTTGATTTTGTTCCTTTCAGAATACTCAACAATTAATAAAAAAAAAATCAAAAATTGCAGGTTTGTTTTAGGGTTTCACTAATAATGAAAAACAGAGGTCCAGACCAATCTGTCTGCAGAAAAGTAATTACTCCCTAAATCACATAAATCCCCCAATTCCCACCAAGAGGAAATAAAAGTATTTCCGGGTTTGTTAAAGCTGGCGGCGATGGTTTGATGCGACCACAGAGAAATGTCGTTCTTCTTTGCAGAAACATTTGGATTTAGACTTTATGTCAGATTTTCTAGCAGGGTCAGCCTGCCTCTCCGCTCATATTTTGATCAATTGTAAAAGTGTTTCCAGTCATCCTTTAAGATTAGGCTGTTTTTAGCCAAACTCAAAAACCTCTAAAACCTGTGTGGTTTTCTAGAACATAGTTTCTGCAGAGGAACCAGGAGTCCACCTCTAAGTTGTGGGTGAGCCTTCTTTTATTTCCCATCATCCCTTTGTTTACACTTTCTCACTAGCCCCTCACAACCCCAAGCCTAACACTACTGGTGCAACAAAAATGGCGAGCATTATTGGAGCTATCCAGGCGTACAGTTTTAAAGCAGATGCAGAGGAAAACAATAGTCGTAAACAAGTGGATGCATCAGAATGAAGCAGAGCAGAGATCTTGTGGTCCGCCCAGTGGATCGATCATTCTGCATCACAAAGAAGCTCTTTTTCAAACTTCATTTTTTTCTCCTGCTCCCATTCACAAGTGATTTGCATGTAATGTGCATGTAAACATAAATACTGTTCCATCTAAGTGACCATGGGCCTGAATTTAGCTGACAGATACCCACCATTAGTATTCTTCTGAATCTCATTTTGAGTCCAGATGTTTGGGGATGCTTACCTTCTCGAAGGTTCCTCTTGTGTCTTATCAAAACACTTGTTTTAGGGATAATTCCAATTTTTCTGTCTAAACAACTGCATGGAAATAAACATTTTCTCTCATTTTTGTCTCTTTAATCCTCAGGATCCCCACAGATGTAGACCCCCTGACGGTGTTTGCCTCCTTATCCCCAGAGGGCGTTCTCATCATCGAGGCAAGACAGACGCCTCCATACTACCTTGTCAGCGGCGAGGACTCCAAGGAAGGCGAGAAGCCAGAGATGGAAGCCCCTAATCCTGAAGATGCTCCTGTCGTTTAAACCTGTAGTGCCTAATTTATCGTCATGAACCATCCGCTGCAAATGTGACACCAAACATGCAGTTTTATGTCCAACCAATCAAAAAGCCTTTTCTGCCACACTGTTAAATTATTTTTCATTCCTCTTAAAGAACAATTAAAAATAATGATTTTCTTTACGTTTGACACAGCTTTTTTGTCTTTTTCTTGTGGAAAATATTCAAAAGATGTGTGTGTGTTTGAAAACAGGCCTGTCATAATAGAAGTTCAGAGTTTAGGGTTTTTCCTGCAAACGCAGCATCTTCAACCAAAATCTGAAGATTTATCCTTTTGATTAGTCAATTCTGATCGAAATTCTTTCTAATTTTAAGATGGTCAACAATCTAATGTTTTAATTTGTAAACAGGAAACTAATCCCATAGATAATGTCTTAAAACACACCTAAAAAGGATGCTAGTGAACAGGAAAAGCAAAAGAAAAAACGTTTGTTTTCTGTTTGGAACTAGCATTTTTAAAGGTGTTTACAGTGTGAGGAAGTGAACAAGTCCATGAAAATAAAAGCTGTTTTTAAGAAAATGTTGAAATTGTTGCAAACAGAAGAGGATCTAACATTTAGTGTCTCTTGCAGAATCAAAAGTGCTTTCACTGATACAGTTTGTGGGAATTTTCTAGGATTTTAGAAATGAACAAAACAAATGTTGTGTATGTCATTGAATATTTAAGGGAAAATGCTTCAGTGAAAAGGAATTTTGTGCATCAACGTTGTTTGTAAAAATACACTAATGTTCCATCCAAATTTATTATTGATCTAAGATGCTTGAACATTTTTTTTTATTAAAGAATAGAAGTTGCTCTAGGATTTGTTGGGGAAAATTGTTACCTTTTTTAATGTCTTTGTACTGAATGATGCAATAAACAAGTCTGCCAGCATGTGACGTGTGTTTGGCTGAAAACGTGCTTCCAGGGATCTGGAGGGCCTGTGGTGTGGTTGGCGGATAACAGGAGGAGTTGGGCGGCGGCTCAGCGGAGGCCTTTATGCTGCTGCAGATTAGCGCTGCTGTATGAAAGCGAATCCAAACAGAGAGAAGCGGCCAGAACCGTCCGCGAGGAGCAAGAATAAAGGCAGTTCCAGGAGCTTGTGTGATGCAAAATAATGTAATCCTTTGCTGGAGTCATGAGAGGTGATCAATGGGAATTTAAAAAGTGAAGAAACAAAGACTTCTGAAAGTTTGGTTTTATGATGTCATGTTTTGTCTTTATTTAGTAATAAAAAAAAACGTGTAAATTGTTTTGCATTTTAATTAGTAAAAGCACAAAGCCATCAGCAAGAAGCTGGGGGTTAAGGTAAAAAACTGTTGGTGCGAGAACATTACCATCAATCCACCTGTAGGTCTGGGGGCTTCAAACCAGATCTGACCTGCTGGGGTTTCCATGAACGTGAGAACAGTGAAAGATTGGCCTAAAACAACACGTTTTAAAACGTGCAGCCAGGACAACCAAGGAATGGATGAAGAAGATCGAGGTCATGGAGCGTCCAAGCCAGTCTCTGGACCTCAGTCCTATAGAAAACCTGTGGAGAGAACTGAAGCTCAGTGTTGCCAGGCAACAGCCATCAAATCTTCCATAGAGATCATTTGTAAAGAAGAGTGAACCAGAATTCTCCTGATTTTTGCAGAAACCTTCTCATCAACTTAAGAAACATCTGACAGCTGCACTGCCAATAAGGGTTTTGCTAGAAAGTACTAAGTCTCTCCGGCAAGAGGGTTCAAATACTTATTTCCCTCAATGAAATGCAAATTAGTGTTTATAAATTCATTAAAGTGGATTTCTTGATTTTCTTTGTGATTTTTATCTCTCGCTGTTCAAATAAACCTACCATTGGAATGGTAGACTCTTACTTTCTTTCTTAGTGGGCAAACCTATAAAATAAGCAAGGGATCAAACAATTATTTCCTTCACTGTGTTCTAGAACACGAAGGAGGCTCCTGTTTGTGCTTTCAAATCACCTGAAACAAAAAACAGTTCAGAAAATGGTTGATAATACGCAGCGCTGCAGGAACTGAAGTCCTAAGTCCAGACCAAACGTCAGAAACAAAATCCTCATTTAAAGAACATTGAACATACATTTTTATAAACTCTGATCGTCAAACAATTATGTTTATTGTTGTTATGACAACAGCTAAAGCGCAGTAAGATCCAAAAGCAAATATTTTGTTGATGTAAAAAAGCCGCTGTGTTTAAAGTTCTTGAAGGTTCTTCTCAGATACCTGTTGTCAGTCTGTGAGGATGTGAGAACTTTGATTAAACACTTTCATTCATAAGCTTTTATTGGAGCTCCAGAAGCAGCACGGTTACATGGTTGTTGCAGCTTTTGACCAAAATGCAGCTATGAAAGACGAGCTAAGCTGACTGAAACACTTCTGCTTTCACTGGGTTTGTTCTTCTTTGATGTAAGCCTCCTGCAGAACCTGGTTCTGCTCCTCACTTGGTCGGTTTTTCTCCTCAGAAGGAGCAAGCTGCTCGGCTTCATCCTCCTTCTCCTGGGCCTTCGCATCTATGCCTGGTTCTTCAGTCTCCAGTTGGTTGGATGCTTTCTGCACGCCTTGGCTTTCCTGGTGCTCAGAAGACTTTTGCAGACGTGTTACGCCTTCATCGTCTGCAGGCACTGAACCAGCAGACTCTTCCTCATGCTGAAGCTCTTCTGTGGAGCAACCAGGTTTGGCCTGATCGACACCAGGCTGAAACTCTTCTTCTACTTGAACTTTTTCTTCAACTTCTTGCTCTGCAGCACCTTCATTCACCACCTGAATTGACAGGTAAAAGGGAAATATCCTTTTTAACAGCCACATATTCACTTTAAAATGAAAGAATAAAATGGTACTTTGGTTTCTTTAATAACGTTTCTCTTATAGATAGATAAAGGCAAAATCAAAATTAGTTGGTTGTTAGATTATGAAGGGTTTTTGTGTTCACTCTTTTTTGTATGTATCAAATATTTAGTCATGAAGTAATTTTCTGTTTTGTCTTCAGATGGTTTTGTCTTCTTAAAGCCATTGAAGGCTCTTTTTATTCTCTAGTTTTAGGTCTCAAACGAATGTCTCAGGTACTTTGTTCCTACATGAACACTTTAAAGTCAAAATGCACTGACTCATTTCTCACACACTTTCATAAACTGATAACATTATTTTTATCAGAGTTTTTATGCACATTTGTCTTTTTTTATCCAAAATGTGGATAAACTTTCTTAAAGGGGCTCATGAACAGAAACATTTGAATAATCTACAAATCTCCTGGACTAATGTTCTGATGAGACAAAAGAGGAACGTTCTGGAAGATGAGCATCTTTAAACATCTGGACTCAAACTGACAGCAGTTAAGGAATAGACGGTTCGAGCAACAGGAAAACATGGTGGTGGTAGTGTGATGCTTTGGCACTTTATTAAACTTTGTTATAACTGATGAAACCATAAATTCTGCTTTAAGTGAATCCTGAAGCAGAATATCTTCCTTGAGCTCATGACTTCAGACAAAAGACAAAGCTTCTGCAGCATCACTTCTGCGAGTTCCCCTCTTGGTGTTTTTGTTTTTGGTGTAGTCAAAGTCTAAACTTATGTCTACACATTTCCTCCACAGACATGAGAAGAACAGAAGTCTCAAGTGCTACACTGTAGTTGAGGCCCACGACGGTTGAAGACATCAAACGTCTTCATAAAGAACTTCACAGCTTTTTTTTCTCTTCAAGAAATTATTAGTCAAACGCTGCAGTTTGTATTTATTTGCGTTATCGTCATACTTTAAATAATCTAAGCAGCAAAATAATCAAATATAGTAGATATGCAAACAATTAAATTGGTGCAAAATACTTTTATAGCATTTATTTTGTGAATTTGCTCATTGTTGGGGCCAAAACATGTGTTTGAAAAGCTCTACAGGGACTGTTCCTGCTTCTGTCTGTTAGCAGCAGGCTGATTCCTGCAGGACAGTGAGATGAGTATGCCAAACTGCAAAACTAAAGATGTAAAACAAATGAAACCAGAAAATATGTTTAGGTTTTGAAAAATGGAATGACCTGTATTGGAATGAGAAAGGCGGCAGGAACAGAGGTTTCTGGAACCGGAGCTTCCACGATCAGGATCCCGTCAACAGAAAGCGTGGACATGATCTTTGCAGCATCCACTGCAGCTGGAAGCCTGGAAACGGCAGAGCTGTTCATCATGCAGCTCAAAGTCTGATTGAATCTTAGAATGCAGTGGATTTTTCAGCTGGTTTAACATCAGTGTCGTCTCACCCACCTGTACTTCCGGGTGAAACATCTGCTGATGAATCCGTGCTGGTCAGGCCTCTCGTCGTGTTTCCCTGGGGGAAGGATTATGGTTTGTGTGTGTGTGTTGGAGGGCGGAGAACCAGTGGAGCAAAACACAGAGAAAATGGTCAGATTAATTTCTTACTTGTGCTGCTTACTTTGTTACATCATTTAGCTGATTTTTAAGTGTTTTACAAAGTCATTAGCCCTCTGTGATACAAACATTGAGACTGGAAACTGTCCTGGAAGTAATGGTGATCTGTTATATTTTTAAACAGATAAAGTTAAACAAAATCATATTTTTAGGAAACTTTTTCTGTCATAGAATCATCCTGGATGAATGAGAGTCTTCTCAGATAAACAATAAAGTTAGAAGTAAAGAGAAAAAAGTGAACCTCTGACTTCCAAAAACCCATCTCTGACACTGAGGAAAATCTCTGACGGGGAGAAGTGAGCCACGTCCATGCTGACCCCCCAGGTGTTGACCTTCAGGCTGTGATGAGGCATGGACCCGAGTAGGTATCCCGAGCAAAAGCTCCTCTGGAAAGGGTCTGCATCTGTCCAGCGAGGATCCCCCTGCTCCAGGGAAGGTGGAAGTCCCACATCCTGACTGAAAAACCAACTGGGCTGCCACCATTTCCTCAGTGGGTACCAGGGGGGGCTGCGTTTCTCTTCACATGACTTCTCTGGTTTGTTCTGCTCCATCATACCCCAGGAAGAATCACTTGCAGAGGACAGCGAGGAGGAGTGGTGACGCTCCTCTTATAAAGAGCTCCCGTCTGCTTTGACACTCATTAAGGCCTCATGTCGATCCCCTGAGAAGGGCGTGTCGGCGTGGGGTGATGAGGCGTGGAGATCATTACCTCTCCAAAACAGGAGCAAGATAATTAGTCATATTTATGACTTTTGAAGGCGTGATGGCAAATAGCGGACAGTTGGCTGGGGCTCCTCTGTGCCTGAACTGTTGGCCCCTGTTGCCTAAAGAGTGTTCTTCACATTTCCCCATGAACTCTATTCTATCAGCGATGACTCCATACCTCAGACACGACATGACTCAGCTTCTGAAAAAGGCTGTGTGGAGCTTGAAATCGCTCTGCCAGAGGCTGGAAAACTCCGAAAACGCTCCTTTTCTGTTATCTGTGTCCGTACCGTGTATGTGCTGAATGAATGCTGACTCCCTCTGTCAACTTTTTTAACAGGATTGCACATTGAATTGTATTTCTTTTCACAAAAAACCAACAGAAAAATGACACTTTGTGTGGAGCTTCACTCAGACTGGATTCTTGTAGTTCATCTTATGTAACACAAGTACAACAAACACATGGTCACTGATGAAACTGAAAGTTAAAAAATTATCAAGGTTATAACGGTAAAACAATAACAAGTGTCAAAACCATGTTTTCCATAATTCAGGATACTCTTTCCTCCCTCTGTTATTTTTACCTCAAAGTTGTCATTAATCTGCTATGGCTCGACTGGCAGGAAGTAACAGGACCGTGAAGGTTCGCGATAAAGGCCAGGAAGGAGGTCCAATGAGTCTATTAAGACAAGAATCCCTAAAATCCACCCAGGACATCTTTAGCCAAAATTCAACCAGTGCGACTCAGATAAATACCTGGTACTGAACAGTGCAGGTGAAATCTTCCAGATTCCTTCTATTTCTTGCAAGCTAATCAAGTGTAAATTAAATATTTGTACAAACAATCAGGTAAAAAAAAAGAAACTGAATGTTATTAGAACATTCTACCAAAGTCAGTGTTTCGACACTTTGGACCGTAATAATGGTTGATCTTTTTTTGCGGCCATCACGTCATCGCTGTGATGGACCTTTGTCGTTTTTACGTTATAGTAAAATACGTCATAGTCAATGTGATATTTTGATCAATAAGAACTTGAAAAATCGTCATCGGATGTTTCTGTCACAGGTGAGAGAGAGTGAGGAGCAGCGGAGCAGGGAGACATGTCAGTTAATGCGTCACAAACACGAGCTTTTTCAAAGCACGCTTTTTTATCTGCTTCTGATCCAACACGATGTGAATAAAGAAATACTCAAGAATGCAGTTTTTTTCTTAAATGATTTTCTTCGTTATGAGAAAAAATGCAACAAGAACATTTGGAAAAAAAACACCAAAAACTCTTTTCATTGGAGTAGGTCTTTAAAGTTTTCCGTGTTTCAATCAAATGAATTTAATTTAAATTAATGTATTTTCCAATTAGAACTTTTTGTTGTCTGGATTCATGATATGGGATGAAAATGGGAAGTTCTTCATGTCTTTGTGGTCACAAGGAGAGGGGCCTTTAGTATTACCCAGCCCCTTAAATATCTTCAATTGCCCCTATTGCTTGTTTATCTGTGTCCAAAAATTAAGCCTCACTTTTGAATCAAGTTATTGTTTTCCTTTGTTCTTTATTTGATAAATCTCATCTGCTTCCTGTCACTTGGTAACTCCTCAAAAGTCTTGCTCCTGTTTGCCTCCTTTATGCCACCAGTACTCCTCTCGCTTTCCTCTCCCTTTCATTTCATGGTGAGGATTTTATCTCTGTCATCAGTCCATCTCAGCTTTTCACAGGCTTCACAGAGCCGTCTCACCCAGATCTGTCACTTCATGTCCCTTTAATGGACACTGAGCTGTCTCTGTGTGCATCAAGTGTGTCTCCAAATGAAAATTTCTCGCTCAGATGAAAAAGCCTTTTCGCTCTTGAAGTCAAATGATGGGAGTACATGCAAGCCACAAGGTTTTCTTTTAAACCGCAGGCAGAGTAGATGGTAGGGATAGTTTTGAAGGCATTTGGTTTTCCAAATGGCTACTGCAGATGCTTCCACTGATCCCGCGCACAATAACAAAACTCATTTGAAGTCAGAAATTGCCATTTGTGAGGTGATTACAGTCACCTATGTTCATGAGAGAGCTCAGCCGAGGCCTGTCACAGCGAATCACGGAGCTTCAAACAGCCATGCCATGCCGTGGATCTAGCATTATGCATCAAACGGATTGAAGTGTCAAATGGCTGGTTTGTTCCTGTGGACACTGCATTCATCATAGTTATTGTGAGGCTGCCTCAGTTGTCTGACCGACAAATAGAGACGTGGTTTGTATTAAAAGTGACACATCAGAACAGAGGCGCTGAATGTATGGAAATGTACTGTTTGGAGATGATGCAGACCAATAATGCAGCACAGCGATTGAACTGTGATAAAACTACGATGCTGCTCAAAAGAATTTCTTCACTGGTTTGCTCTAACCATGCCTTCTGCAGAGCCATGATTACAGTGGAAGTGAAATGTCCTGCATGCTCAGTAAATAACGAAGGAAGCAAATCTCATCTGCCCCTCTGTTTTACTGCATTCACAAACGTTTTGGATTCAGCTCTCTGCGGCGTTGTTAAGACAAATGCAGCAATCTCCCCAGCCTGCAGTTAGGACAGAGTGGGTTTGAAAAGGCACCAACAGCAGCACTGAAGAAGCAATTTATTCACTCAAATAGGAATGGGAAGAACAAGGAGATGGAAGTTTGTGTCAGAACTGAAACCAATAGGACACTTTTCAAAGTATTACATACATTTCAGTTCCCTTCAAAGTCGTTCTTATTGACCATTTAAGACTTAAAAGTTTGAATTTGATCACTGTTTTTGGTTATAGTGGCATAACTTTTTCAGCTCTTTACTTTTGTAAAGCTAAAACAAAGTGATTCAACTTTTCTGCCTTTCATTAAGACTGTAGATGAACAGACGTCCATGCAGTTGTTATTGAAACATGTATTTGTAGAGTTAATTAAGCTAATTCTTCTTTAACACTTGTAGCCTGTCTGTTCTGGAAGAGGATCCCTCCTTTATGTGGGCATCCCTGAGGTTTCTTATTGTTTTTCCTCAGGGCAGAGTTTTTTTAATGAGTTTTTCCTCACCGAGAAGGAGGGTCTAAGTGCAGGGAAATCAGTTTACTTTCATCTGTTTAGTTTAGTTTAGCAACCAGCTATTGTTTATATTTTTTTGATTGACTTTATGTTCTTTGCATGACTGTGAAGCCCATTGAGACAGCTTTGGTTGTGATATTTGGCTGTATAAATAAAATTCATTTGAATTGAATGTGAATAATGTGAGCTGATGGGTAAAAAACGGTTAGCAGGAAACAAACCAATAATGCTACGTTGCGATCCTTTCCGTCCTTTGCAGTTTCTGTGGGCTCCTTCCATCTGTAACATAATGTATCCTGAAGTAGGAGGACATCAAGGACAGCGATCTTTCTTAAGACATTTACACATGATTTAGCTCTAAATGTCATGACCTTTGCAGCAGGGTGGAGTCAAAAAACACGTTTATTTTCCTGGCCAGCGCTCACAGCATGAAAACCCTCTTTCCGTTGGGATCATTTTGATCATACAATATAATTTAGTTTTATCTGTTGACTAAAATGCTGTTTAGTTCATTCGACTAAACATCATAATTTTATTGTTGACTAAATAACAGAAGAGTTTCAATCAACAAACATATATTTTAAAAAGTAAGCAGTTTTTAGTTACGTGTACAAAAGGCTCATAATGTGATTGTAAAGTAAATGTAAAAAAAAATTACTTAGTTAAATATAAACATTTAACAAACACACCAGAAATCTACTTAGGTTGTTTTTTCCGGATCAGTTTACCTCCCAAAAAACAGACTTTTTTATTTGATTTGGTGAAAGATTTTTATCCAAATTACAAATACATTGAAAGAAAAAAATAGAAATGCTTAAAAGGAAGCTGGCACGAGTTCTGTGAAATTGACAAAAGTTAGTTTCCTAATTTGCTTGGAGGAGGCTCCAGGCGGCAGGCCTTGTCCTGTTCTGTTCATTACGTTAGGATTTTTTTCCCACTTTCCTCCTCCTCCCTGGATTCAAGCCTCGTCTGTCTCATCTGTTCACTACCAGATCTATTCTGCTGATTCTGTTCACCCCATTGCCAGTTTGTTGCATTGCTTTAGCAGATTTGCTGCGGCCGTCATGCTTTCTTTGCTACTGCGTTGTATTATCCTGAGTTTTTTTGGTTCTCCTTTATTTCTGATCTCATCGATCTGACATCTGGGACAAGTTTTTGTGTTTTTGGAGTTATCAAAAATGTATTTCCTGGATTTGTGGGACTGCTGACCTCATGACAGAGTAAAAAGAATCCTGTCGTGTGTTCTTTTATTGAGGTGGATCTTTGTTTGTTTCAGACTTTAGATGCTGCATTTTGACAAGCCATTTCTGTTCTCCCGTGTTTCAGATTTCAACGGTGTTTATATCCTGTTATCACTTCCTTCTGTGTTCAAACGGTTTTTGGGTTGTCCTCCAAATCATTAAAATCCTGAGAAACAGTTTTTTGTTTGTTTATTTTGATCTTTTTATAGCAAGCAAAAAAATACAGAACTGTTTTCCAAAAATCACAAAAAATCCTCACTTCTCAGTAAAAAAGCCATTTAGGGGCAGTTTTCACTGACCATGACCACTAGGAGCCACAATGTCTGGCTTTTTTATGTTTATTGAAAGCTCTGTGTAAATCTTGAACCACGTAAACATTAGAACGGCAGAATAAGGGATAAAATCCTCATCCGTACAGTGAAAGTGTGGTGGAAGAGGAAGCAATGATCACAATGAAAGTTTAATTGTCAATATTTGCCCGTCTTTTCGTTCATGGGTACCTCCATTTTGCAAAGATCAATGTAGAAAAACGCCCACATCTGCACACTGCAGCCAGGGGTTATTCCCGAGTAACAGACAAGCACCGAAACTCCATGAGGAAGTACCCGGCACCATAGAGCTCCCGTGGACGGAGAAGGAGCTTCCACTAAGCGACCCTCACAAAAGTTCTACATTTCACCAAAACAATGCTTACAGAGTGTATGTGTGTGCCAGACAAAACCATGAAAGCTTTAATAAATTCCTGAGTTTCTTGAGATCAGCAGTCCTGCAGCATGAGATTGAAACCAGGCCAGAGCAATGGAGTACAGATGATCTGAATTAGCCACGCTTTCTGTTTGATGGTACAGTTTGTCAGATAACATAATTAGATGCTGTAAACCGGATCATGAAATTATGCATGAAATCATGAAACTATTTATTCAGTCATGAATTAAATAGATGTTTCTTAAATAATAAAAAATAAAATTTTAATAAAATACACATATGATGACAATTAATCAATGACCCATTTATTTAATCATTTCTTATTAAATATATGTATTTTAATTTGTGTCTTTCAGCCCTCACTGGGACACTGAAATAATAATTAAATGCGCTTTTAAATGGCTATTTTAATATTTTAATGCCACATATATTTACATATGTATTTATTAATATCCAATTTTATATATTTCCAATTTAAAATAATCATTATACATTTATGTATTGATTCCATATTAAATATATTTATTTCAATTTGTCTCTTTTATTCCACACCGGATAATGAAATGATGAAATATGTCATGAAATATATAAATGTGCTTTTTATTGGAAATTTTAATATTTTAGTGCCATGCTTATTTAATTATTTATTTATTGATTTCCAATTTTATTTTTTTAATGCCAATTTTAAATGATCAATGATCCTCGAATGAATGATTGGGCTGATTCTTCACTCTAGAAAACCACTGGAAAACAAGCAATCCAGCAGTTTGTTATGACACATTAAAAGGAAAATGACACATTTGTTTTTTTGCATCTACTTTGAGTGTGATAATCAAAATATGTCATTTAAATATTAATGTTTGTTACATTTTTTGCAGGAAAACAAAAAGAAAAGACCGAAAATCTTGGAGAACCAATTTTACTGAAAGCCTCCCCACTGCAATCTTTGTGTCCTCTTGTCAAAAGAAGCTGGATTTCTTTTTCTTCTTTTTTCGCGGGGCGACAAGCAAAAATCAGAATGTTTATTTTCTGTAATTGTGGCCGCAGAGCTTAGAATGAGCACAAAAGACATGTTTTATTTGGAAGAATCATTTGTCCTCATTCTTGCTTCCAGCTGAAAATCGAACCTCTGAAAACTAACAAAACCTTGAAAAAATGGAAAGCACCTCATAGCTGCTGATGGTTTTGTTTTTTATGTTTCAAAGTCTGTTCAAAATCTTTCACAAGAATAAATGTTCACGATTGTAGATCTGTGGGTTGTGTAGTTTGGAAGAAAAAGTGGTTCTTTTTTTGGACTGAAGTCTTGAATTTTTCAATGACCTGAACAAGAATTACATAAGTTGATAAATCCTGAAAAGATTAATTTTATAATTTAAATATTTTACCTTTTTTCTTGCATAACAAAGTTAAGGAAAGATACATTTATTTTATTGTATTGATCATGCTCTGATTTGCTTCAAACTATAAGTACAGAAATTTACATCCATACCAATCAAATCAAAAAGCAGAAAAAAAATCCAAAATTGTGATTAAAAACATTTTGAATTAAGAAAAAAAGACACAAACGCAGATAAAAGACCTTCAGAGGTCACATTCTGATCAGTTTTGTTTCTCATCAGAAGCTTTTAGTTTCATAATACTAAAGCTTCCTCTGGTTTAGTCCTGGTTCTGGAACCAGCAGGTCAATCAGTCCATAGACTATATATGAGAACTGGACTGAGTGATCCCTCCCTTCCTGGCATTCCAAACAGGAAGTGTCCACAGGCTCCAAGAGGCCAAAATTCCATGACCTTCTACAGAGAATTAAACAGCTATAACTCAATTGTTCTTATCAGAATAAACATTCTTGATACCATTCTGATACCGTTTTTTAACATGTTCTTGACACATCTTTTTTTCCATCTTTTTTTTTCTGTAGTTTGAGTTATTCAAGTTATAAATTGACCAATCAGATGCCTCAATAAAAGTAAGTGGAGCCTTCTGGCCCCCACGCCCAGTGTTTGAAACGCTTGATTTATAGGTTTTGAACCAATCGCCACTTACTGACATCGTCCGGCTCCTACATGGCGGCATCTGTATCGCTTCATTTGGTCAGAGCAGGATGTAAGCCATTTTCTATGGGTGATGTCACACTTACTCAATCCAGTTCTCTAATACTGTCAGTGAGTCTGTCCCAATGACCCACATTGGGCCAGCATGCCAGTGATGTATTTTAATACTGAGACTTTTGTCCAGTTTTTACACTCTTAGTCAATTTTCTTAGCAACAGAAAGCAAAGACCTGAGCAATGTGGTCAGACGTCCAGGTTTTAGTCACGACCCAAGTAGCATCATTGTGGCTAAACAGCTGTGGTTCCAGACCATTTTGTGCACCAAGAATCAGTTTAGTGTCAAATTTTTCATGCATTGACCTTTACAAGAATCTTCATTCTCTGTCATATATCTGCAACTCCATTAAACTTTCTTTGTCCACTAGATTTTTTGTCAGACCTGAAAACATGTCCATCCATCCATCTTCAGATTCTGCTGTATCCCTTTCAGTGTCACAGGGTTGTTGGAGCTAACCCAGCTACTGGGTTACATCCTGAATAGGTCACCAGTCACACACTCTCATACACATATAGGGACTTTTCAGCTATAAGGCATGTTTTTGGACTGTAGGAGGAACCCGGACTGCACAGGGAGAACATGCAAACTTCACACAGCAAAGGTCCAGCCAGTATTTGGATCAGGACATTCCTGCTGCCTGAGATTCGTGTCATTCGTCAGTTAGTTATCCAGACAAAGTAATCTCTGAGCTGGAGTCATGGAGGAGATGTTCTCCGCTCTGAGGCTGGGAGCTTTTGTTATCTTCCAGGCTGCTGGTTTGTGATTCTCATGCAGAAGTGGAGCCAAGCCCTTCAGCTTGCTGTGTTGTAACATGCTAATTTGGCTCCAACAGTTCCGCTGGGGGGCATGTCTGTTCTATCTGCGCACCCCCACACCCTTCATATCACTTATTCTACTCTTCAGATGTGACTGGGAACTCTTCAATACAGCAGCAAAAGTGATTAAAGTGTCTTTTTTTTATCAGCATTTGCTGATGATTTGTAGCTTCAAATGTGTAAAAAGTTTTCCCTGGAGGAAGAGGAGGAAGAGGAGGAAGGGGAGGCAGCTGAGGCGGCTGCGACTCTGTAACCCCCACCCTCCTGCTACAATGCAATAGTTGCTTTTTAAGGCACAGCAAATGGTTGTCATGTTCATATTTGTCAATAAGAAGATGGAGAACGCTGCAACATTTGAAGAGAGGACGCCACGAGAGCATCAACTCCTGATTAGAGCCGACTTGAAAAAAAACCCCACAAATCTCCCTCCATTCTGTTACTGAACAACAAACTATTCAATTCTGTTTCTGAATCACTCAAATTAAAATGTACTCTATTGATCCCAATCAGAGGGGGGCCTGACCGGCTTTCTTATCTGAAAAATACGTCATAGAGTTTTACGACACGGACCACAATTTGAAAACTTCAGACAATTAATGTTGAAAGAGGACTTTTTTTTTTTTTACGGATCAGATCACAGAAGCCTTTGGGTTGCAGCTTGTTGCCAGGCAACAAACGAGCCAGGCTTTGTGGTAGGTGGAGAACCTTTACAGTAATTTGTCCGACTGCACTCCGTGGCTCACATCACAGCAAATTCTGTGTTTGATGCCCAAGTTTTGATGAAGCAACGTGACAACGGGGAGTCTGTGCAACTTATTGGAAACTAAACAAAATGCATTTTAAGATGGAGATAAAAAAAGAGCTAATAAATGTAAAAAATGTTGCTTTGCTTTATTTCTACTGGTTGTTTTCCTTCAGCAGGGACAGCAGTAGGTCCTGACAAAAGCAGCAGTCGTCATAAACAGTCGTTCATCCATTTTAACAGTGAGCAGTGAGAAAGCTGAATGAACTTGAATAAATCCTACACCACATCATCTTTGACATATTCAGCAGCAATTTTACCAACATTTTTAGATCAAAGTTTTTAATAAAAAGGACTGCTCAGAGTGATGCTTTGCATCGTCATTCAGCACACTACTAATGTAAAGTGTTGCACAATGGCGGAAAACCGCTTTTCTCTACGACACAATGCACTGCAATTACATTGATTGCATAAACAGTTGAACAGTTACAAAATATGAAGAAATGCCAACACTAAAGCTCTGGTGTTAAAGGGTTAAAGAGCATCTTACCTGCAATGTTTGCCTAAATTATTAATTCATCAAAGTTTTAAAACGTAAGAAGAGGCTGCATGACGGTTAGGTTTTCCTTTCTTTTCATTAGGATTAGCATTAGGAGCTCAGTTGTCAAAAGAAGCTCTTTTATGCATTTAATGTTTTTGGCACTTGTGCGTCAGCATCCCAACACTACAAGCTTCTTCTGTTTTTTTGTTCTTATTAGCAGAACTTCTAGCAACAGCAGAAATGCATTGAAATGTAAAGCAAACTTGGTAGAAAAACGCTGGTAACTAGATTCTCCTCATGGCCTGTTCCGAGTCGCCCCTATCCCTTATCAAAGTTTTTGGACTTGCGGAAACGAAAGTAAGAATAGTTTGAGAATTGTTGGATACAAAATTGAAATGTAATCTAATTCATGTGAAAAAGATTTGATTTCTAGAGTTGCATTCAATCTCAGCATTGTCAAACACCTACAAACCTCACAAACCAGTTGGATGCAGCCGCTCCTCTGTGGTCGTTTCTCCTCCAGAGGCGAACTGCTGCAGTGAAATGATTAAGAAGCACAGAGCTGTGCTGCTCTCCCGAAAAGTCACCTCCACAGTCACTTCGGCGTCACGTCTTTGATTTTTAGCCCCAGTTTTAATGCAAAGCTAATTACGCGTGGAGGAAGAGGAAAAACAAAGTGACAATATTTGAAGAAAGGTTATGTTTGGAAGCCATACCGCCATAATTAAGTCATTAATCTGCCTGAAGAAACATGTTCGAATATTCCTGTTTTGGCCTCTGATTTGGATGATTTAGCATTTGATACATGTTGAATATAATGCACACTTTTTAGGATTTATTATGTCCTGCAGTGGTCCTGGACTGCAAGGACCGAATTGTTTTTGCATTTTTTTTCCTGCAATTTTGACCGAGCATTCACCTCTGCCACAAAAATCTCACCTAAATATGCGATTACTTATTACAGCACAGTGGGAGAAACCAAAAAAAAAAGGATGGGGCCAAAATCTCTTATGGGGCTCAGCATTCTTTTCAAAGTCAAAACACCCTGAAGGAAGTTTGAAAGTAATTATGCGATCTCCACAGCACTCATGGCCTGGTGGCCATTTTTTTGTGAAATGGGTGAAATTTTCCCATTTTTGCACAGTATGGGAAACAAAAACTTGTATTCAAGCAATCTTCATGAAATTTCACGCCACTGCCGCCAGATTAAGTCTACAACCAAACTTCTTTTTTTTTTTTTTTAGAAAAAAAACAGTTTTTATCTTCTACAAATTTGAACTCCTAGAGATCAAAACAATATGGCATACAGTAAGATCATATGAGGAATGGGGCTAGCAAAAAACCTCTGTTGCCAAGGAAATCCAAAAATGTACTTTTGCCAATTCTTCCAAAAGTTATATAGACCTGTTCATCACCCCCAGCTGAGCAAAAAATAGAATGGTTGCTATGGAAATAAAACCAACATAAAACCCACCATTTTGAACAAAGTTTTTCTATTTTTCCCATGAATTTGTCACATGCAGTTCTAACTAGGGTGGCAGGGGCAGAAGAGGAGAGTGAGGGGCATGTCGCAGCTGCTCACCCAGTGGGATCGGGTCATAAGGCGGGTAAAATCAGGGGGTGGCCAGGGCAGGTGGCGCTTGCGGGTCATAGAACGTGGCTTTAATTTGTTTTATTTTACTTTCCAAAGAAGAACAATTGAGGAGGAAAACTTCCACTTTGTGAAGAGAGGACCGGGAGGCGTAGGATCAGGAGGAGGATGATGGGAGGAGATGCTGTAAACAGCCTGCTTCCCTCCTGAATCATGCACTGACTCAGAGGGTGAAGCAACAGCTTGCATCAGCTGAGGTTCACTTCATGGTGCAGCGTCAGTCTTTGGCTTCTCTTCTGAACACACAAATAATCGCTGTTTATCTAACTTCACCATAAACACTGATGTTTTCCAAAGACTTCATTTTGCAAATCTGATGTAACAAAAATAAAAATAAGCAAAATCCTGCAACCACAAAGTTTATTTAAACAAAAGTAGCCCCAAAATGGAGATGATGCACAAGAGTTTACAGCAGAAAAAACATTTTTAAAGTCCTTATTCCTTACATTCATGCAGAAAAAAGTCCTGTGCATCTGATCAGATATTAGGTTTTTTTTTATGTGCTTCATGATTTTCTTCTTTTGTGGGTGTTTTGCCTCAATTTACTAAATGTTGTAAAAAGAGGATGCAGGAAATCTAGGTTAAAAAAATTCCTGAACGTAAAATCTCAGATTCACCTAAGATCCAGATGGTCACAAGCATGCAACTCACTATACCATCAGCTGAACAGAGAAAACACTGAGTTCTGTTTATGTTCGTCACCTGCAGTATAAATATTCAAAGTGAAATGCAAATGATCACAGGAAACTCTGGAAAGCCCATTTGTAGGGACAGCAGTGCTTTTAATGCTGAACATGTTGCAGGCTTGTTGTGAACGGAAACATCAGTGCCGTCTGAAGATGAAGCACCTTCTGATGCACCCCTGCAGGGGGCCAGGAAATGCTTCCTCCCAGCTTTCTGCCAGCTCTTTCCCAACAACCAACCAAGGCGTTTTGCTGAAAAAGGGCAAATCTTTTGCTTTTCTATGAGAAAGAACTTTATTGCACGTTTTATGGCGTTTTATGCAGAGTTATGATCTGCTTTGAAGAATCCAGTAATGATGGATTCAGGAAGAATGATTGTGTTTTTACACTGTCTCACAGTAAAGAGAAGCAGTTGAAATCGCTTTTTCATCATAAGGAGTCTGCTCTCGTTCCATCCTCTTCAGTCAGCGGGGGCTCATTGATTCAAACAGATGCGACTCTACGCCTCAGAAAAACAAACTCGCTGAAGGTTTAACTCCAGAAAGTGCTTTCATTTTCAGCTCCTTGCACGAGATATTTTATGTTGCATCAACCAGAGTTATTCTGCTTAGGAATCTGATTTTTTTTCACTCCCAGCTGACACTAAAGTCAGGGACACTTGACACTTCAGTCTCTCTGGGCCGCTTTGACTTCATGTTGATATTTTGATGGTAGTGCTGCAGGCATTCTGACTGATCTGGATGACATAGGTATTGCAGTTCATCCAAACATTCATGTCTGGTTAACTGGCTGCAGTTTCACATGAATTGGGAGATATGTCTGAGTATCATCTGCATAGAAATGCAGCTTTGTTGTGCTGCCTAATTATGCTACCTGATATTTTTCAGAAGCCATTGCAGCAGCCACCAAATGGTTCTTGAGCGCGGCTGTGACTGCAGGTCACCGCTCCCCCAGGGGATGGATCAAATGTGGAGAGCAAATTTCACACATCTGTGAGACAAATAATGGGAGTTTTGGAACTTTAAATGCAGAAACACAATGTTTTTTTCTTATGGCTGTATTTCAGCATCTTTGTTTTCTTGGAGTAATCCTGCAGACATTAAAGTCTTTACAATTCTGCTTATCTGACTGTTGATGTGTGTTGTGCACAGAAATTTCATTTCTGGGATATCTGAGTTAACACTTTACAAATTAAAACATTTCAGACAATAAAAATAAAGGAAAAATGTTCTCTCTGACCTATTTTTTGTTCAAAAGCTGCATAATGTCTAATAAAATATACCTAGTAAAACATTGTAATTAATGGTGATTAGTCAAAATCCAAAAGTGTGATTAATCGATTGACAGCATTAGCACATTTATATACAAAAGTAGGAAAATGTTCATGTCTGTAATCATTTACTTTGAGAATTTATTCATGGAAAAAATCAAACTGGTTAACCGACCACATCACAGTTGATTCTCAGAGAAAATTCTGTTTGATTTTTTAAGATGTTTGTCAGAGCTTCTAAATGACAGTTTGCACTGACAGCTCTTTCCTCTCTCATTATTGAGCAGACGCATTTTGATGCAATCTCTGCATCTCTGACCAACAAGTATTCCTCAAAAAGTGCATTAAAAGTTGCAAAAGAACAGCCATCAATTCAAGAAAAGTTCCCCAAACAATCTCCAAACTGGAAAAGTGCCTCCAGCCATGGCAATTTATTCAGCCACCAGTTTAATTTTGAATTAAAAAAAAAGACTGAATATCCACGATACATCATAACTGGAGACAGTTTTCCAGTTTTGTTTATGCACTGATGCCCAAATAGAAACCAAGCGGTCATGTGACATCACTCTGTCAGTTTGTTTCACAGTCATTTGCATGAACCCACAGGTGATTTTGCCGTTTTCAGAGCTCCCTGCAAACCTCATAGAACACAGGTTTCTCAGAGACGCTTCAGAGTGCCAGGCTCAACATCACTGCAGACATGAGGCGATGATGATGGAGGATGGGGAGCTGAACAGCGCTTGGAGAAATAAATGGAAATCTCTGAAGAGTCCAAGTTCAGCCCCAAGAAACGACATTCCTCCATCTTTGGCTGCCCCCTCAGGCTTCAGCTCCAGTGTTATTGACCCTCCACAGGCGGTCTGGAGTAAATGGAGAGGAAGTGCAAGAGCAGGTGCTGCCTGATAAGTGTGATTCTGCTTCTGCTCAGCTTCTTCTCTGAAGGCTTTCTAGGATTTATCGTGCTTTTTGTTTTCCTCTCACCGTTATATTGATCTGAGATGAAATTTTATTATCTCTCTGCGGCGCTCTCTCCTGTTGCCTTTGATGGCAGTAACAGCAGAGCCTGCCTCCTGATTATGGCACTGCTGCAGCTTCCTCCGGTGTCAGCGTAGACCCGAATCTGGAGAATATATGAATTAATAAAGTTTAAAAGCAGCTGCTTCTGCTCGGTGACAACGGCCCCTTGTTGATTGCAGAATGATATTGCACATCACAGTATGAGCTGAATAATTGACGGGAGGAAAGAGTTTCCCAAACAACGTCTTGTTTTGTCCCCAAAGGCCGCCGCTCTGTACCGGGAAGACACAGAGAGGAAGCTTCATCACCAGGTTACTGCACTGCAGGAGAGCCGCAGAGATGCAGCATCAATCTAAAATACTGCATCCAGGACTCTGAAGATGCTTCTGCATCGCTTTAAAACTGAGATGGGAAAATCATTTCTGAAGATTTCCTTTAATATTTCTGATTTTATTTTGCCAAACAAACAAGAAGCTTTAGATATATTTTTATGAATCAAGATTTACCATAAAATCCAGAATAGAGGGAGAATGTACATTGACAAAGCTTGCCCCATTTATAAATTAAAGACTGTTTCCATACATTTTCCATTTCTTTCTCCATATGAAAAAAAGTTTTTGTATCGCTGTAGATCTCCTCTAAACCGGAGAAAATTCCAAAATATTAGGTTTGGTTTTGTACTAGAGCCACAATTATGTCACTTTTTCTAAACTAAAATAAAATACTAATTTTATTAGGACTGGAAATAGCATTTAAAAAGAACTTTTTGAAATATATTAACTTTTCACAAAGGTGTGTTAGAAAAAAAAAAAACACACACAAGATGTAAAAGAGAAACTCAATTATCATCATAAACATTTTTTTAAAGAAATGTATTTCCTTCGATCAAAAGAAAGAAAACATTATAGCGTGAAACAGGGATGAGTGTACAAATTTAAGAGAAAAATTTACAAATGGAACGAACCAGCAGGAGGACACTTTATTAACATCAAGAACAACATCAAAAGTCTTTTTAAAAAATACAAAAATTGACAGAGTCTAAAACTGCAACCAAATAACACAATTATTTATATTGTTCATGTATGTACATTTCCAGGTTGATCGTTTTTTAAATATAATTCATGCTTCTAAAATTTTATTTTTCAAATTTTGGGGTTTTTAAATGAATGTATTACTTGTTTTCTTTAATATTCATGCTTGTTCAAGTTCCTTCATCCTTTAAATTGCAACAACGGACTTATTTTCAACTGTCTTTATGTGGAACGGTGAAGTGTAGGCCTATTTCAGGTAACATTTGATTTTTGATGGGTCTTTCATGGGTTGAAATGAACAAACGTTTTGATGCATCACCGTTTTTTACAGGGATGGATAAAACCAGCTTAAAATGTACACATCAGACAATTGTTTCATTTCTGCATCTCTGGAAAAAAATACTATATTATCTTTGATTTTGTTTAAATCCTAATATAGAGTTTTAAATCGGAAAGTTCATTATGTCTTAAAAAATGTCAACCATTTTTATTTTAAACAGTCAGGTTTTCATCACATATGGAGTCAAAGATTTTTTTTTTTAACTCTGATATTCTACTCATTACAGCTGGTTGATAATAAAAATATTTCTCAGGACGCCTGAAGTTTGCTGCCTCCTCAAAGTGATACAAGTTTTTAATGTAGCTGATTTTATTTTTTACCCCCAAGCAATTTTTTAAAACTTTTTTTAAACTAAAGGCATTGGGTGTAGAGGCGGTGCAAAGGGGGGGTTGCAAGAGGGGCAGCGGCCCCCCCAGGCAAAAAGCTTTGCCCCATGCTTGTCCCCAACATTTCTGAGTCAAAGTTAGTATCATTATTAATAAAGATTAAAAACAAGCATTGCAAAAAAACCAAATATGTGTAAATAAGAACAATAATAAATAAAGTTCTAACTCTACCCCTGGTTGGGTAGATAGTCACATGATCATCAAAAGGCCACGCCCCCACCCATTTTTTAGCTATTAAAACATCAAATTAATGTGCCTCCTAAAAGAGCCAAACGTTTTTGAAACATTACTTTAAATATTTCTGTCATGAAATGCCCTCTAGTGGTTGCTTTATGATCCTGGCTCCAGCAACATTTGTTTTTAAATGGGCATCAATCTAGAAGTTGAAGTGTTATTTCCGTCCTGTGACTGCTGATGTATCAGTTTGTTGCGAGACATCAACACTTGAAAAATGTCCTTGTGTTAAAAATCTTTAGCATTAAAACCCTTTACTGACGAGATGTTCTGCTTTTCGACAGCACATTTCTTTTTGCAGTCTGAGAAACACACGACAAGAGCAGCAGAGATACTTTCCAATCTTTCACAACCTTCTGGAAGTTTTCGTTCGTGTGTCAAGAAGAGCGATGGTGTTTTTCAGGAGCGCTGAGTGTTTTTGTTGTCAGAAATCTGCAGGATGTCAGCTGCAGGTACCCTGAGGTCTACGGGAGGAGTTTGTGATGGATGACCTTCATCAGCGCGGTGACACCATGAACCTCAAGGTGGAAGTGAGATGAAATGTCCTGAAGGCTGCGGAGATGCCCCAGACGCGCCCCTCCACCCACAGAAGAGACTCCGGGTTGGGATTGTTTGTGGAAAGATGGGAAAAAAACATGAAAACAAACTGACTGTGTTCTTTCTGCTGCTTTGGTTTGACCTGGTGAAGGTTTTGCAGTCATAAGAAGAGCACCCCCACCCCCACCTGATGGATGATCCGGAAAAACAGAAACTCTCAAGTGAATCTCCAGTTTTTGTGCCTGAACCAAACAGGTTTTCCTCTAACTGACACCGCCGCGTTGAAACACATCATTATGTCTATAATAGCCGGTTCTCCACCATCATTAAACTTTCACTTTAGTGTCCTTCCAGGAGTGTATGATAATCACAGATCTGTTTCAAATCTCTAAAATTCTTGTGATCATTTATATGGAAACGATTTGTTTTCTGAGCTTCTGTCAGCTTGTTGGAGAAGATGATGATGCTGGAAGAGAAGAATAAAGAACAGATTTGTCTGTCCTTGTTTTCTCACATCTCAATACTGCTTCAGACTGTGGCTGAAATGACGGTGTCCCACAGGGCTCTGTGTTTGGCTCCACTATTTTTTTAATAGAATTGCATTTCCGGGCTGAGTATCCTGTTGACTATGCTTCCATCATCATGGTGATGTTCTGCTGTGGTCCAAAGACCTTTAAAGCCTTAGTCACATTTGCACTAACGTGTGGATACGGGCTGTCTGCGGGTGAAAAATCTGTAAACCTGAATGGGGTTTGCAGAAATATCTGCAAATATCTGTGAATCCATAGAGTGAAAAGTTCCAGTATTCACACCGTACATCAGCATCTCCTGTACATAAGTAAGTGTGTTGAACCTACATTTTCCTTAAGAATACACTTACCACACACAGGACAACGCTACATTCTATTTTTATCACGTCCCTTGAGGTGCTTGTATGAGCCTCAAAGACACGCCTGGGCTCTCTTAAGGATGCGGTCACTCCTCTCAACAACCCTCCACCCAAACCTGCACCCGCTTTGTGGGTCATTGCAGTTAAGGCATAAGGAGAGCTTCCAACTTGACGCCCAAGAATCCTGTTGGAAGTGAAGTTAGCCCTTTAGATTGGGTCCTGTATCTGTTTTCTTCATCATGTGGGGCTTTTTTCCTGCAAAGATCTTTTAACAGGACCTGCGTCCCGTTCCTGTAAACATGTCTTTACAAAACACAAACTCCACTTCTCCTTGATGTCTCAGGTTTGTTTGACTGCATTAAAAGACCTGCAGGCTGAGGCTGTTTGGCTTTTTCTCCATTTTCAGTCTGATTCCTGCTGGAGCGCACAGATGCAGAAACGTCTGGCCTCCACAGGCTCAGCTGGTCTGACTGCTTGAAAACCATCAGATATTTGTGCACAAATCCACGGCACAAGCGACAGCCGCTGCTTCACAACGAATGTTGATAGTCATCGGATCTGATGCGCAGACACACTTCCAGTGCAAAAGATGCTCTTACTGTAATGAGTGAGCGCATCTTCACGCTCTTATCAGCAGGACACGCAGAAGGACACGCAGAGGGATGGCAGCATGAGAACATTTGAAGAGCTGCTGCTGAAGTGCTTTGCTTCCTCCAACCTGACAATTAGGCTGATGGCAGAGTCCCACACTTACAGGCAACGCGTCTCCTCTGACAGACGTGCTGGAGAGGCAAGGATGCTGGGGGAGTCAGGGTGGGGGGTGTCGCTTAAATGTTACCGTCTCCTTCCACAAAGGTTTGTAGCTGACACGGTGATTGTTCTGAAGCAAAACGCTCTAACGTTTTACCTTAGTCTTTATCTGGAGATCATGATCCAAACGTGGAGCGAGCAGAACTGTGAAAGCTCTGAGCTATCTCTGCTGATCTGGAACCACATCTGGTCGGATTCAAAACTCTAGACAAGAGGCAGTTAAAGTCCAGCGGTTTCCTAAACGAGTCCAACAGTAGCTTCCTTACAGTAGTTCAGTATGTTAGAATGACATTTTTTATTTTAAAAAAGTCACAAAAGGAAACACATTCTTCTTTTCATCAAAACAAACAAAAAAAAATCACTGTTTTTTTTTAAAACAAATGTACCTTAACTAATAAAATAATGTATAATTGATGACTTTGCGAAATTTTGTCAAACTCACCAAAATAAAAAATAAAAATACACATTTGTGGCCTTTTCCTGTTGTTTGCTCTTTCAGATTTTAAAGCTTCACTTTACTTTTCGGGATTTTTCTGGGTTTTCCGACTCAATCCATTCTCTTTTTAGTTATCTTTTTGTATTATCCAGATTCAAGCAGAAACTGTTTTTGTCTCTTTCTTTAAACTTACTAAGTTCTTCTGATTTTGGAGCTTTTTTCTCTTTTCCATCCAACTCTCAGCTCTTTTATCCTCATAAACCCTCTGTGCTCCAAAAGGTTATTTTAAGTCTTTTTTATGATTGTTAGGCTCTTTTTAGACTAAATTGAAATAGTTTTCATTTTTTAAAACTGAGCAGATTTGCTCTTTTTGCCTGTTTGCTTAAGAGGCTGCAGAGATGAACAACATTGGCTGATTTTTCACTTTTTGTCTCTTCTTATAAAGTTTTAAGAGACTTCTGACTTTATTATTTATGTTTTCCTACTGATCAAATGAGGACAGGTGTTGGTGGGTTCACTTTCAGCTTCAGACGTGTGTCATTGATATTGCTGTTGTTTTTTTCTTCCTTCTCTGCTTTCCTCCTCTTCCTCTGGCTTTCTTTCCTGTATTTGCATTCTCATCATAATAGAAGTTCAGAAATCAAAGGATTAATTCAGCGTCTCTGGTTTAAAGCAATTAACCGCCGCTCTGACTAATCCCCCAGAATTCCTACTCAAATCCAGAACTTGGCCTCTGCAGACGTGCAGCTCTGTCACCTTTCATTGTTTTTTTCTTTTTCCTGACGGAGGAGAAAAAGACTTTTTGCTTTAGAGTTGCAACAGAATTATGAAACTTCCAGATTTCGTTTTTATCTTCACAGTGTTTTTCTCAGTTAATCCACCACATTCATTTGGAATAATTCAAATGAGAACTTCATTAAGGGAACCTAAACCCTGCCAATTTGCAAAAAGTTATTGCTTATGACAGATTTGGCTGCAGGATTTTCTGTCTATTCCTCTGGATGAATCATGCGGTTTCTTTTCTAAAGCACCTCATTTCCCAGTCTGTGATTCATTTTGTTACAGAGGCTGCATCTATTTTAACTTAAGCTGGCACGTATTGCGACATGGAGGGTTGAGACTGCTGTGATTGACATTCCTAACGCTTTTTGTCTACAAATATTTACAGTGTGCTGTTTCATGATGCAGGAAGCAGGCCTGAACACCAGGGGGGGCACCAGGATTAGAAGTAAAACCTCATTTTTGGACTTACCAAACAGTTTCTCTTTAGGATTTTTGCAGACAGTATGTTCCAACCATATGGGGAATTCAGAAGATGCATGAAAAACTACATTTCTGTTGAGTACAATTAATGCAGAAACATTTTAGCTGAAATAGTTGGAGAAACCAAGAAAGAACTGAAGCTCTGTGGGGGGAAGAAAGCAAAGAAACTGTCAGAAAATGAATCAAATGTGTATTATTTGTTATGGAAGCTTCTGCAACTTTTTCCTGCTGTGACCCAAACTCAGAAAATACTCGTAAATATGTGCCAACAGCTCTTAAATTGATGCACAACAAGTCTTATCCAAGACCTAACATGTATTTGTTGTATTAAATAATATGACATCTTGATTTTAAATTAATGTAACTCTTTAATTCACAAAAATAACAGAAACTTAAAGGAAATTCCATATAATGGGACACTTTTTACACTTTTTTTCGGAACCATGGCTTTAACGTTTTATGTGTTTAAAGACCCAGTAAAAAGCCTGCAGACGGTTATGAGGCTGAAATTCTGCCCAAGCTAACGAGGCAAGAATGACCACGCCGTGGTAAAACCTATGTAAGCTGGCAGCCAAAGAAAAACGATCAAAAATGTTTTCATTTTTTTAATAAAATGATGCTTCTAACTGTTCAGAGAAATACAAAAAGGTCCAGTTAAAAGTTACCAGGTTTACTGCTGCTGTTTAACACCAGGGTTGCAGAGCGCAACGTGGAACAAACTACACAGACATTTAGTGAAATGAATAAAACTGAAATGACAATAGATTATAATTTGTTAAAGAACAAAGGTTTTAATGCTGACACTACAATTAAAAAATACATATATATACGAATAATAAACTGAAGACTTTTGGACAAAAAAAAATCCAACTGAAAGTCAGATGATTTGAAGCTTGTAATGCTTTCCGCAGGAATTCCTGTTTGAACTGTTTGCTGTGAAACCCGTCTTTGGTGGTGACAGGTTCTACTCGTTTCAAACGTCCTCTTCTTTGTTGTTTGTCCTTTGAGCCTAAAACAAAATCTTTAACCAGAACAAGGGTGGCCAAACCGGCAACCTCCCCACTGCTTAAGGGCTCTGAACACACCCCAGGTAACCACACCTGTTGGGTATTATCAATTTCCTGAATTACCAGAAGAACAAAGGGAAATATATGTTTTTTTTCATATGGAGTATCAACAGTCCTCTCTGTCCATCTTCTGCTGGATTTAGGTCTAAAAAATATATATATATATATATTTATTTATTGATTGAAGCTCCAACAGGTTTGTGAAGGAAACTTAACTGATAAAAATACATTATTTTTTTCGCTCGCTACATTTCTTGCTTTCCTTAGTGATGTTAAAATGATTCTGAATAATTAAAAGAGACAGTTTCTAAATGGCAGCTTTATTCCTCTTTAACAGCTGTAATAGCTTTCTTTGACAGTTTTAACCAGACCCAATGAAGAACATCGACATTTGAGATTTCCTTCTAGAGCTCAGATAAGATGTTTTTATCAAATAATATGAGTTTTCCAGATCCTGGAGCCACACCATTACAGTACCACCACTTTGTTTGACTGATTTTTTTCTCAGTCTGTTATTTTGGCTCCAGAAAGTTCCTCCCGTATCTCATCAGAGCATTGGTTCCGATGTTTTGTGGATTGTCCAGATGTTTCTCTGTATTCTTGTTGCTCAGCAGCGTGTTTCTTCCTCCTTGAGCTTTTGTCCAAAAGTCTCTTCCTGATTGTCAAATAATTACCTCTGACCTGGACTGAGTCAAGTGAGGCCGGAGCTTCTTGTCCTGCGTCCTTCAGGACTTCCTGGATGAATCCTCCTGCCGTTCTTTTCGGTTGCTGACTCCTGAAGATTCCCCACGGTTTTCTTCATGTTTGGATGATGGATCTCTAGGGTTCTCTAAAATCTGAAGCTGCAGACACATCTGTGTGACCGTTTGTGAAAACAGTTTCTGTTACGCTAGTTTCTACAGAAAAAAAAGTATTTATAAAAACAAATCATCAAATAAAATAAAACATTGTTCATTCATCATTTATAAAGATTAGGTATTACTTAATCACATCAGAAAGGGGATTGTTTTTTCTCAGTAGATTAAAAAAGATTATTTATCCTTTCCTCTGATTTTACATTAATATTAAAAAAAGTAAAAAAGTAAAAAGAAAAAAACTATCTAATATGATATATTTCGTACATTAAAAGGCCAGGATTATTACGAAAAAAATCAGTTGCAAAAGCTTTAATTAATATATATTCATCCATTGGATCCATTGAAAGGATTATTCCACCTCGTTATCTTTATTTCGATGTGTTAATTAGTTTTATCTCAAACCACAAAGTGTTTTCATCCCAGAGAGAAGCAGAAAAATGATCTCCAGACAAGAGTCTCCTGAGCAAACCAACGCACCATGTGACCCAGAGGCCGCGGCGCTCATGAACCTGCAGAAAACCTTATCTGCTGTGGAATGTGGCTGAGAGGCTGAACGGGGTTTTGGGGGCAAAACAAAGCAGATTTGTGTTTCAACGAAGCTGCACTGTGCATGAAGCCACCAGAAGAAAGCTGCTGGTGTTCCTGCAGAGCAGAGGAGTTGCAAGAACAATTTCTTGTTCCCTTTGTGTTGTTGTTCTGCAGTTTCTTATTTGATTAAGAACATGCAACAAAACAATCATCAATTGTTTTGCAAATCAGAAATAAAAAAAAGGAGGATTTGAATTTTAAAAATCTAGCAAATGCTCCATAAATGAAGAAAACAATGAATTAAGTCGACTCAGTTCCTAGCTCATAAAAGAGTACCAGCTACAGCAAAAACAAACTTTCTTTTCCTAAAACAGGCACTTTTATTCAAGTCAAATCAGCAGTTGCATTTAGCTTTGCTGTGGCGCCTCCTCAAAAGGGAAACTGCATGAAAATCTTCAGCACCTTCAGAGAGAATCCTCATTTTTCCAGATGGGATCCAGAAATTCTCCTGAGATCGAGCCCCTTTTCTTAAGCTAAGACCAACAATTTAACCGGCAGTCTGTCGCCATCAAACCATCAATTAGAGATCAGCCCGGAGCAGAAGCAGCCAGACTTTAAACTCTCTGAACTTTCCTTTATCAACAACATTTAGTTCTTTGGGGATGGAAAAGGTTGATTAGGGAAAATGAAGGGAGGATCAACCGATGGAGCTGAATTGTGGTCATTTGATCGTCCTCACTTTTCTAAAGTGTTGCTTCATGTTTGAGGAAGGTTGTCTTTGAAGGATGGAGTCCAGATGTTTATGGTCACATAGCTCTGACCAGGTGAGCCACACTCAGGAACACCCTGAGGGACATGAGGAGTAGCCCACCTCCTTAAAGGTTCCATCTGTTCTAAAACATGCTGAAGGTTAGTCGGTTTATTTCATTATCAACGCACTTTGGTGTCCCACTGTGTAAGTCAGCCGTTATATTCAGATAACAGTAGAATTAAAGCAACTTTTACATTGTTTAGAGCAACTATTTGCAAGAAGGCCACATTTTTTTATTCATGTCAGTGATGAGTCTACAATTCAATTTTTGACATGTTTGACTGATAAAAATCTGTTACTTTCTCTTTTAAGGAGATCAGAATAGTTTCAAACCAATGTGATTTTTTTTAAAATTATTATTATTTAATTTAAGTGGCTTGACTCAAAAGATGACCAGCATGTTGGAGGGGGCCAAAGGAAAGAAAAATCTCAGTAAAGCCAATTTAAAAATCTGGATTCTGGCTTGGATTAGTTTAAACCCATTTGAATTTGATGTAATTGAGTCAGCAATGGCAAAAATAACCTCGAATGCCTTTAGTTTGCTTTCACACTACACTCCTTAAGGGTTGAGCAAATGGCTGGAAACATCGTGTCGTTACAACAGACCCTCCTTTGAGGGCGCCGTTGTTCAAAACGTATGAAAGGAAGAGGAAGACCAAAACAAGCAGAACACCAACTGAATATCTCCAGTTTCTGTTTAAAAAGCACAATAAGAATGTACTGCCACCTACTGTATGGGAGGTGAAACAATGGCCAGAGTGAACACAGATTAACCCTTAACGCTAACGCTCTTTTGACCACTGTAACTCTTCAACCGTTTACACAATTAATTCTGAAGTAGAGGACAGCAGCCATTCTGCAACACTTTACAATAGCAAGATGTTTACATGATCAGTAACGTAAAGTGTTGCATAGCGGCACAAAGCTGCTTTTCTCTGCGTCAGAATCAGCTGGTTTTCATTAATCGCATTAAGGGTTGAAGAATTAAGGTATGTCAAAGAGTGCATGTTAGTTAGGTGTCGCCCGCGACACGTCCGATGTTAAAGGGGAGAAGTTTGATTGAATTAGCTGAGAAGGTCCTGAGATGCAGCACAACCTTTGAGGAATTGATGCTTTCTGTGCCTCAAGCTCTAAAACCGGCCTCCTGCTGGTTTTCCAGAAATTCTGACTTATCTGCCGGTGATTACCTGGATCTGGTGTGCTTAGCCAATAAGGAGTTTCAGTGGTAGGTCAGTACCAGTCCTCAAGACATGGAGTTTGACGCCCCTGCTCTAAAAGGATGAATGAGCATCCAACACTGATGGGACCAGTATTTGGAGCTTGAACCACGACTGACCTGTGAACCACGTGTGTTTCCTGCTTGTTGATGAAAAACTCGTTGAAACAACTTTTTCTAACTGTAATTTGTTTGTTTGCACTCATGCCAGCTCTTTACTGAGGGCCTCATATAAAGGATGGCTCCCGTTTGGGTTTGTCTGCAGTCTTCTTGGTGGCCCCATATGATGACTACCTACATGAGGCCTAACGTGGGATCAGTCTATAATTTGGGTGAGCTGAATGCGTGAGCCCTTTCATATCTTTTAAAGGTCCCAGATTTTCCCACCACATTTACTGCTGAGTTCTCATGAGACCCAGATTTAGCTCAAGCATTAATAACCTATGTGGGGCCCAAACATGTTGTCTGAGATGTAGCAAAATGTCAGTGTCCTCACAGCATGCTGACGCCTTTTTTTAGTTATGTCATTTATTTGTTTCCAGCCCAAAAAAATACCCAAATTACCAAAAATAAACAAAAACACGCAAAACTGCGTCAACATGCCCAGAATTCAAATATATAAGAGAGCATTTCATAACCAGCTGCTGCTTATCAATGGTTTTCCGGATGGAAAAGTCCAGTGTTTCAAGGATAGTCTATGTTTGCGAGTGCGTGGGGGGATAGAGGAACATATCAATTTTTGCTGGTGCACGTCTGCATGACTACTCATGCTGACTTAACAGCTTAAGCCAACACAGATGCTGTTAGAAGTTCACTTCACTGGAAACCCACAGGTTCCTGTTTCAACGAACGCTTCCCCTTCAAGGTCCTATGAGTTTGAAACAGTCTGTAAGGCGCCTGCAGCTCCTTAAGGGATGGAGAATTAGCTTGTTTTACAACAAAATGTTATGTATTTCTTGCGTTTGTGTTAGCACCGCTCGCTTGTTTGCATTTAAATGTCCTTCAGGATGTGGGCGTGGCCTGGGGGTGGGCCTAGTCAGGAAGAGGACGGGAGGGACTGGAACTGCAGGCAGCAATGATCCAGCCAAACATTTCTGGAATACCACACTCTGCCTTCTGTCAGGGTGGCGGGGGGGTAAAGGCTCATGGGAGGAAAACACAAGCGGGAACCTGTTTGAACTCTGGAGACTCCTGCTTCAGGGAACAACTTAAGATTTGTAAAGAAAAGGAAGGGAAGCTAAAGTGCTTACTTTAAATTTGGCTCCAGGGGCTAATGTTCAAAATTCGTTCCATTTCTAGTTAGTGTCTTAGAGAAAAAAATACTGAAGAGTCATCGTAGACAGTGTTTTAGTTTTTATCCACATGGATGAAGGCATGAAAGCGAATCTTCAACAACTGTCTTATTGCCAAATATGTCTGATATCACTGCGAGCATTTCAAACACGACTGACCATAATAGAAAACTCCATTATTTCAATTAAAAAAGATTTTGAGATGTTTCTGAAATTGAAATGAAAAAAGATTTCCGGTATAAACAAAGTAATGTGCAAAGAAAAGCAAAAGTTCATTTGTGCCTCTTCATTGGGGTCCTGCGGTACGCAGGGCTCTGTTTTTGTCAATCTGCTCTCACTGCACCAAAACTTAACATTAGAAATAATGTTTTCCATAAGACAAACTTCTGCAAAAGAAACCCGTTTCTTTACGTTATGTGGTGATTGGTAAGCCAATGAGAAGAGTTCATACTGCCTCCTACTGCCTTGAGGATTCATTTGAGAAAAACTCAAATGGAAAGTGAATAAGGGGGGTTGACCCATACAGGCGCTGCAAGTTTTTGGGTTGTGTGGGATACTGTGTTTAAATCATGGTCTAGTCATTAGTAAAGTACGAGTACTGGCCTCTGCCTGACCACGCACAAATGCTGCACGCACAAGTCGTGCACGAGATATGTGAGTGCCTGTAGGATGCTCAATCAAACTACTCTCTGACTGTCTGTTTTCCTCTTTCTAACAGTCAGGTCACATGCAGGGAGCACGCACGTATCATGTGAACAGCACGAGGTTTAAAAAAGGGAAAAATCTGACATGCCTGTGTCTCACCTACTTCATCCTTACTCACCCCTCTGTGTTTTTAAGTCTTTGCGACAACTCATCACCCGCAAATTTCATGCAGTCCATTTTTTACCTGCAGACAGCCCATATCCACCCATAAGGGCAGTTGTGACTGTGGCAATAAAGATCGCCTGGAGGGACTAGACCAGGGATAGGCAACTCCATTCCTGTGTGTTTTCCAACATACCCTGCACTGGCATGTTCTACATGGCTGGACACACCCGAACCAGGTAATCAGTCATGAGCAGGGCTTAGATATTTGGAAATCGTGCAAACACACCAGCCCTCGAGGCCTGGAGTTGCTCATTCCTGGACCAGACCTTAAGACAAAGCTAACTTCAGGGATGTAGATGAACCATGTAATTACTAGATGCTAAACAAGCTACGAGTGGTTTGGTAAATGCATCGTGCAGCAGGCCTAAAACAAACCTAATAAATAAAACTATAAGAGCATAGCTATTTTTAAGGTTTAATGTTGCAAACTCCATTGCACATTTTGAGATTTGAATTTGGAATCTAGGAAAAAAACAATAAATTGCGATAAAAAGAACACTAAAATAAGACATAAAATAGCATTTGAAAGTTAAGCAAAAATTATTCTGTTATTTTTGGCTGATAGAAACATTAAACCTCTTGGCAGGAGATGTTTTTAATCTCTTTTGTCTAAAGTAGGACATTTATCTTGTTTCAGTTCATTGTAAGATTATAGCAGTCTGTAATATTATGAACTAAAATGTGTTGTTTTTTCCCGATTCTAGCATGTTCTCTTGGGAAGCTCTTTGACCTGCTGATAAATTCCTTTCCGCTGGCTCTTTGCACTCTCTTATCACTGCTCAAACAGTTAAGGACACAAACTCTGCTCTGAAAGTCACACACACACTTGAATGTCTTTAATCCTTTTTATCATTTTCCAAGAAATGTATCAGAACAGAAATGTGTGTTTCATTGGGGTTCTGTGTCACTTTGACAGCAGTCATTTCTCTAAGTTTAGACTGACATGTCACCGTATCATGTTGAGTCTGAGCTTTGAAGTGTTGGCCTGAACCGAGGAGCCACATGTTGTGGCAACAGTTGTAAACTTTGACATAACTGATTATTTTACCCCCGACCTGTAGCAGAGGAGCGGCTACCCTTTAGATAAGTTGCCAGTCGATTGCAGAGTACGCTCACTTTCTACTAGTGTCAGTTTAGACTCAACAATCAACCAGTTAATTTTGTTTTGGGGGGCTTTTGAAATTTCTAACTCTGGGGATAACCAAGAAATGCAAAAAGAGAAAAGTCCCAGAAAAGTTCCAGCCTGGATTGAAACCAAAAACCTCTCTGTGTTGCGAGGCCACAGCACACCGCCACCATTCAGACTCTAACATCATACACCAAGTTTTACTCATTTATACAGTTTCTTTATTTTGTATTAAACGCTACTCAATTCAAAAACTGACTTTGCAAACTTTGATGTCTTTCAGCAGAAGACAGCAAAGCACAATGTGGCCAAGGGTGCAAGTTCTGCAGAAGAAAAAAAAAACCCACGGACCAGTTCATTGTGACACCCTTTTATTTTAGAGAAAGAAGAGAAGACAAACCCTGAGGTCATGTGACCTACTGGTTTGGACTCTTTTCAAACCAGTTTTTCAGCTCTGTGATTGTTGATATTTTGACTGCCTCAAACTGCTTCAATTCTCCCAGATTTGCTGGAAAAACTGTCTATCTATGTATCTATATATCCATCCATCCATCCATCCATCCATCCATCCATCCATCCATCCATCCAGGTCATCCAGCAACTCGTCTTTTTGTTGCTTTACTTGTAGTATATTTTGTAAAACAGGAATATAATGTTGTTTGAAAGAAGATTATGGGTGTCTAAGATAAATACCGTAGTTAAGAAACATTGGAAACAATAGCTTAAATGGCGCTTTTTTTGACACTTTGTATTGTCGTCATCAATTTGTAATGTCGTCACCACTTTCGGCCAATGGATGGCTGGCTACAGCAGCTCCACCTTTTCTGTTCTACTTTTCATTGGACCTACAACCAATGGGGTCCCCCAAGAGGCACAGTTCAGTACTGTTTAATGGGTCCATTTTACAATGGAAACGCTCAAATACTGTACCGGAACATACCTACCGGACCGGACCGCCAAGTGGTACCGAGGCTTCAGTGAGCACCTTATCAATCAAACACTTCAGACCATGTTCTGCACATTAACGGTAAATGAGTGAGTGTGACATCATCCATAGAAAATTGTTTACTTCCTGCTCCAACAAAATGAAGTCAATTCAGTCGCCCCTATTTTTGCAGAATGGCCATCACTTTGTTGGAGCCAGACATCGTCTGTAAGCAGTGATTGGTCCGAGTCTGTTTGAGTCAACGTTTTTATGGCAATCATTTTTGCTAATCAGGAGTGAGCTTGTTGGAAGTCCACACCACTACCAGTTGAAAGCGGTGAACAAAATAATCTGTCAAACATTTTGAACGTTGGACGTAGCTGGCTGTGATTACTTTTATTGAGGCATCTGATTGGTCAGTTTATGACCTGAATAATTTGCTCTACATAAAAAGTATGAAATAGTCTTAAAAAAGGTAGTAGAGAATGAATGGTTGTTCTGACAAATAGAATAAAGAGACAAATAGAGTCATAGCTTTTTATTTCTCCATAGTCTCAGGGATTTTGGCTTCTTGGAGCACGTCTTGTTTGGAGATGTCACTCAGTCCAGTTTTCATATACAATCAATGGTCCCGCCTCTGAACTTTTCCCATCCAACAAACTGCCCTCCATCCAGGTCAAGACCAACCGACCAGCCCAGCCTGCCCCCGCTGGACGCCGTAGACATAACAGGTGTAAATAGACCAACTATCCGAAGTTTTTATTGATAACAAACGATCAGGTTATTAAATGAAGAGATGAAGTCAATTCATGGATAAATTTCACAAACTGATGACAAGAAATCTAGAAGCTCCATTCCTGCAGTGTAGCCTTTAGCAATCTTTTCTTTAACAAGCCATGCTCTTAAGAGTGTACAACGAACATAGTTTATCTGTGAAGACTCAGCCATCCACAATGGTTTCACTGGAGAAAAAGGTTTTAAAGGTCACATGGATTTTATCCCTTATAATAAAAATCCAGTTCTTGAGTTCACTTTTGTTATTTAAGCAGAAACACAGTTTTAAAAGTCACTTAAATCTGTGAATTCTCACACCTCAGTATGTATTCATACATTTTTCAACCGTTCAACAGAAAGTATTTCCAACTCTCTAGGATTTTTACCATCATGTTTTCCTCTGCTTGTCTGTTCATATCATCTGTGGACATGATGTACAGAGTTGCACAAAAAAAGTGGCAAAGACTTGATCTGGCAGAAACATTGATGACTCTTCGACCTCATCAGCGTGGGGCCGTTTCATTACGAAAGACTCGGTTCAAGCTGGAACAACTTACAAGCTTTTGTTGTCTCAGGTGGTCCTGATAAAATCAGATGAAAGCTGACATTTTAAGCAGGAATTACAGTATTTAGCTCACATAAGTGCCTGTGTGTGTGATTTCAGTGATCCTGTTTAAATAGATGAGTCTTTCATTATGGGGTCCTACTGAGCAAGCTTGGAACGACCATCCATAAACACCAGGTTTCCACATGGCTTTAATCTGAAAGCCTAAAACGGTCTTAGAGCAAAAATACACATCGAGGTCAAATCTTTAAGTGAACTTTAAAAGATTGTTTTTGCCTTTTGTTTGAAAGGAAGAATCCAAGGCATTGGTGTGTGAGTGCCTCTCACAGAGCTGCCACATGTACAGAAGTGTAACCATAGCACCGCAGCCTTGTGTAATGTGTGACGTCCGTTCCCCTGCAGTTTGCATGAGCCTCGGTCTCATTAAGTTTCAGTCCTGGAAGCCTAAAGCCAACCTGCCGTCATCCTCTGAACAAAATGTTGTAGTCATTAATTCCATGCCTACGCAACAAATGTTCTAAAGGAAAAGGTTGCCTCGTTTCGTGTGCAAGTTTTGACGTTTCTGTTAGCTTGGGTTTCATATCAGTGTTTCTCTTCCTAAACTTTTCTGTTTTGTTGTTAGATTTTAAAGGAGCTGTTTTATTTCCTCAAAGTTGACACTTATTTTAAGTCCAAAACTTCCCATTCCTAAAATAACTGATCAAGAACTCCACAGGAAACAGCTTTTTTGTTGCTGTTCCTTGTAAACTTCTTACAGAAAATAGTTCCATGGTTGGAATTGGTTGAATTCAAATCCTTCAAGGCTTTGGGTCTTGTAAAACGATAGTCTTTGTAGTCAAACTGATGGGAAAAACTCATGGTGTCTGCTCCAGAGGGGTTGTATGTAAGATAAGGTTCAAAATACATCCTTAATGTACTTTGAATAACATTATTTATGGTGTTTTAAACATGTTATTGTGGCATTTTTTCGGAAAAAGGGCAACATATATTATCAAAATGAAGATTACAATTGCATTTCTGAGTCTATCTTTATTCAAATTGGTATGAATCAGAAAAAAGCCTCAGAAAAAGAGTTTGGGACGTAGAAAATACAATCAGCAGGCCACAAGCTCCCTGCTCCGCTCCATTCTGATGCATCCAGAATGCAGACAAATAGATCCGTGCATGTCTTTGTTTTCCTCATATGAGCTGGCATCTGGTTAAAACTGTATGGATTGAATTGCTTGCCATTTTTATTGCACTGGTAGTGTTAGGCTGATCATATCGGAGAATGAACTACTGATGCGCAGAAGAATATTTGAAAATGACACAGGGTTTGGGGATTTTGTCTAAAAACAGCATATTCATAATTTAAACACCACTAATAACGCTTTGAAAACAGATCAAGAGATGATAGGAGTGGGGCTTTAAGTCCTTGGAAGTGAAAGAATTTTTGGATGTTCTAGTTTCTTCTTGTTGTTTTAGGGTGGCTGAAGTTGAACAACCAACTGCAGATGTGGTTAGTTGGTCTGATTTTCTGCTCTTATGGTTTTAATGGGACGATATTCTACATCGCAAACGTTTGAACGCAGCAAACAGCTTTGGATAAAAGGATCTGCTATCAACAAATGACGTCCTGTCCGCTTCACGGAGCCGTGACCTAAATGGGTTCCTCCAGGTCTTCTTGAAAAGGGTTGGATGCTGTTTTTGCTTTTTCTCGTTTTGATCACAAACAAAGAAACAACTGAAGATGACGTCAACAGATGGATCAAAGTGGCGTCTACATCCCTGCCTTCCGGGTTTGGGATGTTCGCTGGTTCCAGAAAGACTGTCCAAAAAAATTCACATTACACAACAAATGATTTTAGTTGGAACCTGGCAGACCTTCACTGCAGACGACAGTCTGTTAACCCTTTAATGCCATATGTCACTAATGCAAAATCAACCATCAAATCCCGGACTCCACTAATTTAGCATCACTTTGAACAGAAACTGATTTTTTTTTTCCATAATTGGACTTTAGGACAGGCATGAAGAGGTTAAGGAGTGACACAATATGTTTTTTTTTTCTTAAAAGCTATTATCAGACTGAAACCATGTCGTTTTATCACAGGGTTACATGGTAAACAATGAAGTCAGAGTCTCCTATGACCTCATTGTGTGATTTTACATCTAAATTTACAGACGGGGACTTTTCTGCAGCAACTTTTTATAATGCCAGTTGGTGCAGAAATTATCACTGAAAGGCCAAAAGACCCCGGCGGATTTCTCCTTTAAGGATTCAGCTGCAACTTCTATAGAAGCCGATCATCTCTGAAGGCGTGAAACCAAAATGATTGTTTTTGTCTGGATGCATTTTCATGTTTGCTACTACTTTATTATGTAAGAACCTGATTCTGAGAGACAGGGAAGTCATTAAGATCCCAGATAGAAACTTGGTGATTGATGGCTGCTTTTGTGTGATGTAACTGATTGAATGTTATGTGAGCATTTTGAGAATGAGTGACTTGGTAGGAATTCCTTCAAAACTCATTAAGTTGCTGCCACTAATGCAAGAATAAAAAAAACTTGTATGGAAACAGGATTAACAGGCTTTGTTCTTGGTTGTTAACAAGTGACTGAGCGCAAAGTAGAACAACCACGCAATGATGTTAAGGGAAAAAAAGAGGCAGGCAGATGTTGTTTGCCGGTAATGACAGGAAAGATGACTCACTTTCCCTCCAGGTGAAATCCTCCACAAACTGTCCTGAATACCAAAGCGAAGCCTCCTTATTTCCTTCTCATGAAAGAGCAGTGAAAATATTCAAGCAATTTTCTGCAGTTTGCAGGTGGGAAACCCCTCATGTGAGGAAACAAGCATTGATATGCTCCTTTAGCTTCCCGCTAACGTATTTCGTTTGACCCGCATTTCAGATTCTTTTCGTCCTTTTAGCTCCAACAAAAGAGATTTACACTTTTACCAGGGCACATATAATCTGAAAACATAGGAATGGAGTCTGCCCTACTCTGAAGACATGATTTAACCATAAAATTTAGCTTAAAAACACACTTTTATGTATATTTCTCTGATTATTGGAAATATTATGTCTTAAAATAAGTATGTTTTGCTAAAGAAAAGTTTGATATCTTTAACGAAAACACATTTATAGACACACTGCAAACTAATTACTTGCAAAGATTTGAAACTTTATTTTTAGACACTTTAGATATTTTAGCAGGTTTGAAGTTGTTTTAACTTCGACAACAGTCGAGAATATATCCCATTGAAAAGTAGAATCTAGAACTAGAGTTATTATCAAAATGAGTCCAAATCCTTCTGCTCCTTTGTCCTGTCAAAGGGAAAACTCTACCCTGTAATTTTTGGTTCATTTTTAAGGATTTTAAAGTTAAATAACTGTTGACTGGTATTCATTGTCATTATTTTGGAAACAAAACTTTAGGTTTACGTCTAAAAGTTTTAGATTTTATGAGGATTTATCAAGATGGGCCAACTTATACTAAGATCATATTTTCATTTTGTTCCCATTTCTTTTGTAAAATGAGTCATTTCCACCCATCTTTTTTGTCGCATCAAAATTAAGTACAATCAGCTAAATAAAAACTCAAAAAACACAATTCAATTCAATTTTATTTCTGTATTCCAATATCACAGCCATAGCCTTCTCATTGGACTGACATCAGTATCTGGCAAAAAACAAAAAGGCAAACATGTAAAAGTAAACAATAGCTGGTTGTTAAACACACTAGGCTGAACAAACTTCTCTGCCCTTACACCCTCCTGCTTTGTGAGGAAAAACTCAAAAAAAAAAAAATCAATTACGTAAAACTAGCAAAAATACTTGTTATTAGGGTGTATAACTTTCATTTTGAAGTATTTCTAACAATTAGCTGTTTTAGCTTATTTTTTCCCTTTTGAATGCTTGTGTGGAACTCCACATTTCTAGATTTTTATTTTTACATTTTTGTTAAATTAAGACGACTTGCTGCACGGAAGATCATTGTACTACATTCGAGATATTATCTTCTGTAGAATAGTGTTCTATACTTTTTTTCCAAAAAGTGCTAACAGTGCATCCTTATTTCTAAACCAAACAGATTGACACATAAAGTATGCAAATGATGAGTAAAAATAGTTTATTACTTAAAATAAGGCCTTTTTAAGATAAAATGACTCTGAAAGATATTGAATTGGCTCAGCAAATTGTTACCTCTAATTGAAAAAGTTAATAGTAAATGACTTTTGTCCTTATATCGAGTGTAATGAGATATTTCAACTACAAACTAGACAAAGAATATCTTATGTTTTTGCGGTGCATGAACAGATTGAAAGTTCCAACAGTAAAGTGGTATGTACATCCACATAGCAGCTGCCAGTGCAGGTTTAGCAATCCTCTTTATAAGACTGCTGAGTGTGGTAACCGGAGACGCGCTCCAAGGTTTATCCAAATCCGTGCATAAGTGACAACAGTGTCATATTAGCATGACAAGCCTGCCTCTAATTTAGGCACGAACTCTGACATCCAGGATGTCGGTGGGATTCCCAGTGAAGGAAAGGTTTTCCACAAAAACAATGACAGTGATCGCTGCCACCTTTACCAAATGTGCCGTGACAGGAACTCAAGCTTCGATGAAGATGGGAAGCAAAATGGTGGTTCTGGTTCTAGAGCTGAGAAATGTCACCATCTGTGGAAACAAACAAAAATTCCACCATTATGAATGAAGACAACACCATTGTAAGGATAAAAATAAAAAAAATAAAGATTTAAAACCACAGGAAGTCAAATAAAGTGTTGATATGAAGTTGAAAATGCCTCACAAAGCCTCTAAGTGTTTAATATTAAAGTTTGACATATTTGTTTATCGAGCAAATCATGGATCACAGCAGAAACACCTGAAAAGGATCCTTGAAATGAACTTTACCAAGCAAGAAATTATCTGAGCAACTGATGTCATCAATGTGGAGCGGAAAGATTTTAACGGGAAAATATAATAAACTGTTGGACGACACTCTGCTCACAGCATCCAAGTTTCCAAACATCCTAGTCTAACAAAAATAAGAGCCAGCCATGTTTTTGAGTCTGTCAGTGCTGATTTCAATGAGCAGCATCAAGATAAAAGTGAGCATCATCTGTGAAGAAAATTCAAACATCATCTGCAAAAAAATGAGAAGAAAAACTAGTGTCATAGCAGCGTTAAGCCAAAATAAACTATTAGTTTTACCCCGAGAAATGTTCTCTAGATCTGAACGTTGGAGTTCCTGAAACTCTTCAAGACACTTTCATTCAAATATAAGCAAAATCAGACACAATCAAGAGGAAACAGAGATGAATCTGGTGCCTGAAACTGAGACGCGTCCACCGGCGGTGTTTCAGTTTTAATCCAGCAGCTGTGAGGTTGATTTCATTTTTGCTGCGGTTATGTAGACAACAGGAAACAAGGACTTTGACACCACATTTTTACGGCAGCTGGGGTGCAGCTACGTCAAAGCGACTCTGTGGTTTTCTTCAACCTCCCACTTCATACCACACAAAGATGAAATTAAACTGAAGGTGCAGAAAGATCCACTCTCGTGAAGATGGTGTTTTTAACATGTTTTTGTAGCATTTTTCTCATGGAGTACATATAAAAAAGAAATCGCTTTTAAAATTGAACCGTTAGGTATTTCTTTGTGCAAATTGTTGTGAATCAGGAGCAGGAAAAAAAGACATCAAGAGATTCTAGAGAACATGGAAAGACAACAGCTGCTGACCGGAAGCAAAACTCATGAGTTTGGAAGAAAGATTAAAAACATATATCCATCTGTAGGTCCAGAAATGCCTCCCACAACCAACCACACTGAAAATCAAAAACATCCAGAAAAGTTCAGATGCACCTCACTGGATTTGACTGGTATAACAGCTATGTTGGCTGATTCACAGAGAAACCGGTTTCTTCAGATGTTATCCGTCACTTTAAGTAGGTCACTTTGAGTTTGAGAACTCTGTATGAACATTACTGAGATGGCTTCTCTGTCTCAGTGGGAAGAAAGGGTCACGGATACCTTGAGGTCATGACCTTCAGGACAGAGAATCTCTATAAATGTTCTTTTCTCTGCTGCAGTTGTTGAAATCTCTTTATATCTCACTTTAATTACGATGAACTAAGTTTTCTAGCAAACCTGGTCCAGTCAGCGGTGAGCAGGACTGCAGGTGCTCAGCCTAAAAACCTGGTGTAGATGCCCCAAGATTGGACAAAAAGAAAAAAAGAAAACTCCCAACTCCCCATTTTCTTGATTTACACTGAACATTAGAGAAAAAACAAAACTTAATGCAAAACTTGAGTCTGAGACCAGCTGCAATGCAAAAAGTTTTTTAATGCAGTAATTTGCTATAAGAAGAGCAGTTATGATCAGAAAACAGATGAAGTTTACAAGCGTACAGACAGACTCCACCGTGATACAAATAAATAAAGTAATATTTAAACATTGGGTCCCCCCCTCCCAGTAAATACAAACAAATACTGTAATTCACCCAAAATTAGTTCAGAACAGCGAATGAAAGATTTTCTGGCAATCTTAAGATGCTGTGATGTGAAACAGTTTGGGTCCATCTGCCACACGGTGCTGCAGCATCAGTGGTGGTACAGACCTGCTGTCGTCATAAAGACCCTCATATGGAATCCTCTAGAGACTAAGCAGTGTGAAAGATGCTCTATACATGGGATTTCCTGGATTTGATGAAGCTACACATTAGCTCTAATGTGTATATGTACAGTGTGCTGCGACTGTTAGAACTTGGTGGGCAGAGGAGCCGATTCAGACGCTGATAAGTTGGGGGAAGAGTTCGTTAGCAAACATGTCGTCCCAGCTCTCTGAGCACAGCGGGGACGACATGTTGCTGAACGGGGAGGGAGACCCTTCGTATCCGGAGTCGCTGTAGGTGTCCGCCAGGCAGGCTTCCTTTTCCAGGGAAGCCAGGACAGGGTGGGGGGAGCCGGAGAAGAGGTCCCCGGCCTGAGCGTGGCAGGCTGGGATCCCCACCTCCTCCGGCTCGTCCTTCACACAGACCGTCTCCTCCACCACCACCACCACCTCCTCCCCGGTGGGGAAGGACGCCTCATCTGTTTTCTCATCTTTGCTGCTCTCCTGGTCGCCACACTGCTCGCCGCTCAGCCCTTCCACGGGCTTGGTGTAGATGTGGTCAAAGTGAATCAGTTCATTAAGGGTCTCCAGCTTAACTGATGGGGCCCCCACAGCTGCAGGTGCGGCGGCAGGTACTGGGTCCCCCCCTCCGACCAGCAGCACCTCCTGGGACGGCTCTTCGCACGACTTGAGGAACAGCTCTGGGTCAAGGATGTCCAGAATGCCCAACAGCAGATCAGACTGGGGGGCAGAAGGTCAATCAGAACAGAGATCCAAACCAAACTCTGCTTCAGAAAAAGTGCTGGAGCTCACCTCAGTGTCTGAAGAGTAAGGACTATCTGTATCCATTGAGAGGTCTTCAGCTTTAGGGACTGCTGGGCCTGCACCTGCTGCGGAGGCACACATAGCCTGAGTGCTGCGGACTCAGAAGACCCGGTCCCCAAACCTGCGTCGATCCCGCTGGACGACAGAGTCTGGACCTTCATGCGTTTGGAAAGGAAAGGTCAAGCAGTTGCTCATCGCATAGAGGGAAACCCTCCAAAAGATGCAACTAGATCAGAATTCCCACCTTTGGTTTTGACTCGAGGGTGTCCAACCCAAGTCTCTGTCTCAGTTCCTCATTTTCTGTCAGCAAACCGCTGGTTTTTTCCCGGAGCAGCCGGTTTTCGATGTGAAGCTTCTGGTTCTGCAGGAGGAGAAGCAGACGTTAGAACTGAACTTTACTCCATCGCACTCACAGCAGTGCGCATGTCACGCACCTCCAGCTCCAGCTCCAGGACTTGCTGCTCCAGCTCCCCCATTTTGGCCTTTTTCCTGTCTCTGGCCGTCTGCGCCGCCACTCTGTTCTTGAGTTTCCTGAAGGGAAGACAGGATTGATGCTGCTGAGCTCACCGGCCATGTTTGTGCCACGCAGGCACGCGCCCGTTCGAGTGCGTCATGTCATCAGCGGACCCGCAATCTGCCTCGTTAAACCAACTTCACAAATATACTTTACGCACGGAAAAGTCTGTTAAAAGCGGAAATTCTCGTTTAATCATCAAGTTAGTCTCTTTTGGGCGTGTCCGTCGAAATGTTAGCAATAGTGGCTTTATTTCCTATTTTTCGCGACCAACCTGCGCAGTGCTTTCTCCTCCGGACTCAAGTGTGTGAGTCTCTGCCGCTTCCGCACCGGCGGCCCCGCAGATGTGTTCGAGTCCGAATCCGACGACACCTGGTTGGACGAGGACGGGAGAACGACGGAGATGGGCCGGCTGAAGGCAGTCTGCGAGCCGCCGGAGGAGCCCGCCTGCTTCCCGGATATCAGGAGCACTTTGTGGGCCCCACCGCTCCCCGTAGCGACCACCACCATGATTAAGAGCCCCCCTTTCTCGATATCTGACTATTAAAATAAAAAAAATCTCTCCGGGTCTCCCCGAAAATTGTCAAATGATCCTTGAACGGCTCTTCTGCTGGTTAAGGAAGTGGGCAGCAACTGCGATCTTTTCTATCGTCGTGGTGCAATTTCATTGGCTCCCTGGGCTGCGACGTAAAGCAATGCTGACCTGTGATTGGTTTTGGGGCTGATGTAACTTTGCATCTGAAGTCTCACAAAATAAAAGCCCCTCAGGTTCCTGTTTATGTCCTGAACGTTTGCTTTTACTCATGCCAAAGTTGCATCAGATTTAATTTCCTATGAAGAATATTTTCTTTTTCATCGGATTTAATCAATGTTAAAAAAATCTAATGTATATAGATAATCCAGAATTATATCATGTTCGTGTAAAAACTCAAATACTGAAGAGCTGCTACCTGAAGATGCCAAAATGCTTAAAAAATATTAAAGCTTGAAATAAGTGCAAAAACGTTTAAGTAACTTTGTGAATCATAATTCAGCAAAAGAAGCTCAATTCGTATTAAATCATTCAAAAGTTAATTCTAATAAAAAAATAAACGTATTTATTTAAATATTTGGCCACACTGCACTATTGCCAAATTTATGAAAACAATTACCGTTTTTTCCTATTCTTTTCCAAGCTTTTCCTATTCTTTTATATTCAGTATAGCATACCCAAATAGTAATCAAAACCTAAATCATAAGCAGGGAGGTACTTTAGGAGCAGAACATCTGACACAAGAAGAACTAAAAAGCTGATGGCAGATGGAATGTGTCAAAAATCATACAGAAGAACCACAAGACGACCCTTTATGCCATAGGAGCCACACTGCATTCACAACCAATAAGTGTTCTCACACATAACCTTGACATAACCTAAATTCTATGTCAATCTACATTTTAGTTTTCTCTCATTTCCTCATTTTCCCTTTTTATTACAGTAACTAATTAACCGACTTAACGAGTTTTACCACTCCTCATACCTGCTTTGAGATTTCCGTCTTCCTTGTAATATTCCTTTAGTCACACTGTCAAAATTGTTTTTAATTCTTTATTTCCTTGTTTTTTTATTTTTTTTAAAAACACAGGAAATTGTGAAATTTACTGACTGAAAAAAGGTTTTTGTTTTGTTTTTATTGTGGAAGATGAGAAATGAGATGGCTTTACCACTTATTTGCTTTGTTGAAACGTCAAGCTTCACAATATACAGGTTTGTTTAGTTAGTCAAAATGAAAGTAATTTCTTCAGAATGAAACAAATACCACAGGATGTGGTTGTGGCAGAAAAACTGTCAAGTCAGCAAGTATGCAGTTTCTTAAGAAGAAAAAGTCAGACGTGGAGTCCCTCACATAAACTGTATTTTATTCGGCTTTTTGAGCACTTCAGCAAAAACAAAGCTTGAAGAAGAGAGGGCTGGCAGCCCTTTGCCCTTCTTTCCACTTTGTTACTCCAGTAGCGATAACAGCAGCGATGGGAGCGAGCAGCTCTACTGCCACTGCAGAGCAAACATCTGCAAAAGTGAGAGCCGGATCCAAATACAGGACATCCTCCATTAAAAGAGTACAAAGCTGAGCAAATATAAATGTGCTTTTTTTTTTGTATTTTCAGTGTTTGTGTTATGGAGAAAAAAAACATGAAGTCAAAGATCACTTTGCTTTGGTAGAAAATGTTGGTTTGTCTCTTCATGATTAAAAAAATATTAGACATGCCATTGAGGAGAAAAACAGGAACATCCTGCAGAGAGGCTTTGTTAAACCTAATCTGAGGTACAGTTTTTCCGCTTCTTATCACAGTCTTCTACCTGTGAAAGTATAGTAGGAAAATGTTCAGGCTCTAAAACAGGTAATGGTGTCGAGGATTTCCCTACTCTTGATAGGAGTGATAGTAGTGGTTGAGTTGGCTCACAGAGTTGTAAGCTTCTAATGAAAATCCTCTTTAGAGGCCTGTATGTTCACCTGGGTGTAACAACACAATAGTAAATGAAGTTACAGCCCACCGGACAGTGAGAGACAAGAAGATTAAAGCCCTTTCCAAATGTGACGGTCCCTGCTGCTCTAAGTGTAAGGAATTTGAAGTGAGCTTGAAGAACGCTTGGTGGGATCTTCAGTTTTCTTTGGAATGAAGCTGGGGTGATGAGGAGGATCCCAAAGTTTTTACATAGGCCTCCCAATACCCACAGAAGGTGATTTTTTTGGCTCGTTCCTAAATATGAATGAAATAAACCAACATAATGCCTTCATTAAACTGCCCTTATGGGTGTATGCGGCCATCAGACCTGCACGTGGCAAACAGGTGAAACATTAAGGTCTTGCTGTGCTGTTCATGTGAGACGTGTATGTTCCATGCATGCAACCCAGCTGTAAGAAATGAGGCAGTTAGATAATCAGATTGTAGTTTGTGTGGACACACTACAGGCACTATCACGTGCACGCACATTCTTGCACGGTCAGTAATGAGCCAGTACTCACACCTAACTAAAACCAAGAGTGGGGCATAAGGGCGCAGTAGGACTTTATCCTCGTACGCCTTCCATGAGCCTTACAAACACTTCATGATACGCTCACCACAATTGTACGTTTCATTTTCTTTATGTCCTTGGAGTTGGCCGACTGTGCCTTTAGAAAATAGCAAGACACCCCTGTGTTCCCTTTCAGGTGTAGCTGGCTCTCTCTACGACCCTCCATGGGCCCGGACGAGCCCAAAACCCACAGCACCCTTACAGGTCAGCCCCTTGTATGAGTGCATGTGACTAAGGCTTGACCAGGAGAGCCAACATGAGCAGACTGATAAAAATCTGGTCATTGTTCTAGTGCTAAAAAGGACTTTAGAAAAAAAGTGGAAAATGCCTTTGATGTCATTGGTTTGTGTAAGACTTTGACTATTAAAAGAGAAGACAGGTTTTCATGCACTCATGGCAGGATGTGATATCGCAGAATCCCCACTTTTCCTGAATCAGTAGATCAAGCTTTGCTGGATGGCATCCATAGATGTTACATAAGTTCTTTGTGATCCATTGGTTTTCATTGGGTCAGTGTGAATGTGAGGCCAACAAACCTTTTCTTTCCAAAAATAAGCAAAAAAAAAACACCTGTCAGGTGTTGGATTATACCCATTTTTCAGAGCTTATGATTGGACAGTCATTTTAATCACCCACATTTTTGCACAATTCTGATCAAGAAAATACTTGGTTTTGTTACAAACTTTTACACACAGAACTGTGTTGGCTCCACCTTACTATTTAAAAACCATCCTAAACCCGCCCCGCAAAGCCAGTCCTGAGTCAAGGGTTTGATGGTCATCCATCAGTCAAAAGGCCACACCCCTTTAGAACTCTATTTAAAAGCAGCACACGGCCATAAACAGAGCCCATGTTGAGCTTATCAGTGCTTTCACCTTGCAGCAGGAATGACGCTCAGGTCTCTGGTCGATCCTATTGATCACAGCTGAAAACTTCTCTCTTATGTGACAAAGAGCAGTTCTGATGTTTGAATCAGCAACGTTTGATACATAAAAGACACTTAACGTCTTTTATAGAGTTAAACCCTCAACATTGCCAGGTCCTGAAGTTGATTCAAACAGCAAGCCTTACGTTTACCCTTTGTTTCTGGACAGAACGGATATTTTCAGTTAGGAAAACTGTTCGTTTCTGATATTTTGAGATCAGATTCGAACTTAAGTCAGTATTTTTGTACATTATGCTTTATTGAAGAACTCTATGAGTGCCACAAATAATTATAGATCAGCTTATTTTCCATTCATTTTACTTTTTGATGTTTTTAATTTGTTGAAATGAAGACGTTTTTCTCACTATAATTATACTCAAGTATAAAAAAAAGGAGAAGTCTTTTAAACCTGCCGTTGTGAAACAGTTGACAAACAGGCGTTCGGTTTCAGGCCTTAAATGATCTCTTACACAATCTGGATTTCACTAATCTTCCTTAAAGTGGGGGCTGCCAGAGGAACTGAACCTAGAGTCAGCTTTGTCTGGAGGACTCAGCTGAACCAGAGCTTAAACCAAAGCACACACAAACACTCAAACACAGACGTGCTTACGAAGGCGGCAGTGAGGATCCTCCCTGGTGTTTGACTCTGTCATTAAGGTGGGTGGAACCTCAGAACCAAGTGAAAGAATTGAAAAAGCATATTTGAAAACCGCTTTGATTGCTTCCAGATGAGGACATAACTGATGCAACACGATGTCCAGACAGCTGAACGTAAACCTGGAGACATGCAAAACTGTGTCAAGACATGTCTGAGTCTGCTGTACACGACTGACACACAAAAAGTGTGTTTCTAAAGCAGATGTTCCTACATTTCAACAACCACAAAGAGCTTCTCATAATTAAGAATTCATTGAATTTTGTGTGTTTTTTAAATGAATGAAATCTTTTCAAGAAGTTAAAACCAATTCATTTCAGTAGTTTTCTAGAGCAAAATAAACCAGGGCTATACAGAGCTGCAGGAATTGTTTTGGCAGATGTGAAAACTCACTTGAGCTCTGGTTTGGACCAAACAGGCTAATTCTGCTTCTACTTTGAAAAAGATTCCTGGTTTATTTGTCCTTTTTACACTAAAAAAGTCTAGACAAGATTTGATCAATGAGATGATACCTGAAGCTCCAGTTGATGTGGTCCACTTTCAAAAACAGACAGAAGACTGGAATCAACCAAACCACCCAAATAAAACGTCTAATTACAGCAGCTCCTCACTTGGGGGCATTAAGATTGTTGTCCCTGCATGAACCGTGGCACAAAAATGACCAAAACAAAAAAATAAACGACTAAATGTCCGATACAACTGAAAGCAAACAAGATCAAACTGTCATGAGTGAATTGTAAAGACGTATTGGTTCAGGCCTGCAAGTCTGGCACAGATGTTAAGAATAGTTTTTAAGCAATTGGACAACCCTGGGTGGCGGTGGCGGCACGGCTTAACTGCCACATAATTCCTAACATTTTTCAAGTTATTCAAGTTATACACAGACCAATCAGTTGAGTCAATAAAAGTGTATCGTCTGGCGTTCAACGTTCAAAATGTTTGACAGATTTTGTGAACTCCACTTTCAGGTGGCACGAGTGCGGGCTTCCGACAAGCTCACTCCTGATTGAAGAAAGTGGTTACTATAGAAATGTTGTCTCAGACTGACTCGGAATCAAACATTGCTTGCTAACATCATCTGGCTCCAACATGGTGGCGTCCATATTGTGATAAACACGGTGAAAGAACTGATTTGATGTCGTTTGCTAATCGGTCAAGTTCTCATTTACAGTCAATCCTTCTGACGCTCATTCAAAATTCATGAAACATTGTGTTAGAGTGATTCAACTTGAGCTTTCTTCTTTACATTTATTGGCAGATGGTGAACCAACAAGGATACACTTTACCAGATCCTAATAGTTGCTTCTCTGGGTCCACACCAAAGAGTGCAGTGTGACCATAGACCTAGGGGGCAAACAGTCATCACCTGTTATGGTGAGACACAATTCAGTGTAGATCAATTCAATAAGGTCTGATTGTCCTAACTGTATATTTAAGGATAATCTCTAAAGGTGACCTTTTACATCAAAGGGTTTTTGGTGCAATCTCCACACTGACAAAGCAATGGGTGACAGTGGAGAGGAAAACTCCCACTATATAGAAGATAAAAGAAAAAACTCCAGACAAACACAGACAACACTGGAAGATGAGATCATTAGACAGAAAAATGATTATCATGTAACATCATTCACTTTCTGTGTTTTAACAGCTCGAAATAAAACTCGTCACTGGGATTTGTGTTATCTTTTAGAAGAAACAGGATGAAATAATGTCCATGCAGCTTCAGATCAGCATCAACATCCGTCCAGCAGTTAGCTTGGATGTTGATGCAGAAACGGTTTCTGCAGCGACGGCTCGGCTCGCAGGGAAAACAGAACCACCCCTGTGTGCTCTCTGTAGGCGTTCTGGGCAAACAGGGGGTTATGGTGCAAAGCCAGGCTTGACAATAAGGGTGAGCGGGGTCACACCCTGGGACTGTAGCCAGCTGCATAGGGAGGGAGAGAGGGAGGGGGGAATAGATGTTTACATAAGCCTACTTTCCTTTGCACATGTTACTCCTTACCCATAATCCTCTGGGGTGTTTGCTGGGCCTGGACTCTTCCCACACCATCCAGTTCTCTCCCATTAGTAGACCATTTCTCTGTCAAAACCCTCTGATGTGTGGGAGCACAGAGGCGCATGTTAGATACACCTGAGGCGCATGTTTGATACACCTGAGGCGCATGTTAGATACACCTGAGGCGCATGTTAGATACACCTGAGGCGCATGTTAGATACACCTGCCAGCAGTTGACTCCATATCTGCACTTGTGCCAGCAGCTGTTGGGATCAGGAGATCTCCACTTTGCATTTACGGATCATGAAAGCGACTCATTGTCCTGACATTATTCTAGCCTTGTTGATTGACGATTGTAGCACGCACAGATGACTCAGGATCTATCAGGACAGATCCTTCCGGCTTCACTGTGATGTAACAGAGATCTGTTGCAACACAGAAGCAAGAAGGAAACTGAGCCCAGATGTGATGAAATTGATCTCACACTCTTTCTCACTTGCCTCCTTTGTCAGGACTTCCTCATGTGTTGAACAAATGCGCATGTGTGTGTTTGTGCATGATGTTCACTTGCCTCAGTCAATGTTGCAATGCCTCATCATTTTCTTGTTTTGCTGACACCCATGCAGGTGATGGTAAAATGGTGAGTCCTACCGCCATCTGCTGGAAATCTGAACGCATCACATTTCAGAGCATTGCTCTGACATTTACATTTGATCATTTTTAAACACGTCTTTAATAATTATTTTCCCAGGTCTATTGTAAGAATACAACCAGAATAATGACGACTTCAACTCTTTGATTTTTAAAATGTTACTTTGTATGTTGTTTTGTTTTAGACGTACCCCTAATGCACAATTTAACAGAAGCTTCAGTTTATTTTGTTTTTACAAATACCACTTTAAATTTCAATTTATTAATCATTTTTAGGTCTAATTATGTGAATCAACTTATAAAAAAAACAAAAGAAAAACATTCTTAGCTAATTGTAGTACAGCATTAAAAAATTAAATCTTTGCCTCCTAATTTGGAATTTTTTAATTTTCTTCACTTCTTTTTGAATCTGTAACTTTAACATGTTTTATTTAACATTTCTTTTTTCATGAGCTTTTCTTTTGAATTAGGTCAATGTTGTGCATTCACAATTTAGCTCCAGCATCTTGATTTTTTTATTAATTGGATTTAGGATTGAGGCTTTTTTCTTTGCGATTTACATAAAAATCCTTATTAGATGAAGACCAAAAAATAGTTATACATATTTTAACAGCAACAATTATGACTGTTGGGGCCAAATTAATTGGTTTAAATTTATTAATCATTTAGTTTAAAGTAAATACCGGTATATAGAAGTAAAGTTTTATAAAGTTTCTTCTTGTAAATGGTTACAAAAGCATATGTTGACAAGATGCATAATTTAAAGTTTTTAAATGAAAATTATCCAAGTTGTGCTTCTAACGAAATAACGCAACGTCACAACGAGAATTATAAATATAGACTAAAGAATGAGAGGTTGGAAGCAATACCGTTTTTTGTGTCATTTTTATTTTTGAATAAACGTTTGAACGAAGATCACGTCTTACTCGCGTTTCAAATAACAGTTGCTGGACAGACTTCAAGTGGTGGGTGGTACACAAGACAGAATGCAGAGTGCCACTGCAATGACAGTTCAAATTTAAATATAAAAAATAGTAAGTACATTTGGCTTAAGTATGAATATAATTGAGCATAATTTTGGGGAAGGCTAAACCAGTTTATCATTATAGAAACGATGAAGAAAAAACGATGAAAATAAGTGGATGTTTTGAGTTTTTCCTCCTTCCTGGATGTCATTTCTGTCAGAGTCCATCTGCTGACTGAAGTGTGTATCTGGGGGAAACGCCTCCTGGGTGCCTCCCTGCAGGGAAGTAAAGAGACCTGCCATCTGGAACGGATCATTGACGCTCTTGAAGAAGAACATTTTCTAACTAGCTGGTTTGGGATTCCTTTGAAAGATCTGCAGGAAGTTGGAGTCATAGCAGACGGTGCTTTTCTGCTCCCATGGATGAGCGGGAATTCTGTCAGAAGAAAATAACCTTTTATACGACTGGAATGTCCTGAATTAAGATTTGAAAAGTCTTTTTAGAAATGATCTCAAGTTTCTCCTTAACGACTTAATTCTTAAGTGTTTGAAATGCGGGCCCCACGAGGGCCCCATGATGGCCCTCAGCTTGATCTTTCATGCATGTCTCAGTCTGAGTGTGTGTGTGTACACCCATTACCACAAAATCAGCAGAAAACAAAATAAGTCTCTCAGACATGAGAGAGGCCCAGAATGGAGGATGATCTGTTTTCAGTCTTGGTCAACCACACTCGTCTCCCCGACCAGTCCTCCATTCAGCCATCCTTCCAAACTCCATCTTTCCATTTTCTGCCACCCAACCGCTGGAACACATGTGGTAAAGCATTGCGCTATTTCAACATGTCATCTCACGCATCTCTCATTCCTTCTTTGAGACCAGCATGACTGATGTGCAGGAGGGCTTTTGGGGATTTGGTTCTGTGATGCAATGTCACGCTCCCCAGAAGCACCATCGGATCAGGCAGAGTCAAGGATTTTAAAGGAGTTCTGAGACCTTTCAGAGCGCAACGAGGATGGCGCTGGCACAGAGGAAGAGTAAAAACAGACAATGACTGAGGAGCAGATGGTTTGGTTTGTAGTTTTCTGGGAGGCGATAAAGTACATAAAAAATATTAGTTGTCCCTCTAAAGTTACAGAAAAAAGAAAGGAACTGGGGCCTTTACATTGAGATTTACCTTTAAGTCCCACTCCAATCATCTTATGATCTATTGTAAAAGCATTCCCAGTGGTCTTTTAATTACGATTATGTTGTTTTTAGCCAAAATCAAAAAGTTCTAGGACTAGTTTCTGTGGAGCGACACGAGTTCATTGGAAAATTTGCCTCTGAGTTGGTACGGAGCAACCCCGCCTCCACTTCCCCTCTTTTTGCCGAGAGCAAAAATCAGGGAACAAATAAGCTTTTTCTAAATGTGTGTGTGCTCCTGATTCACAAATATTTTAAAAAAGAATTTAAGCAATTTTAAGCTTAAGCATTTCTTTAATATACTTTCATTCTCTTTTCTTTTTATTTGTTCTTTTCAGATAGAATGTGCAGTGCATACAATCTACATAAAGAATGGGAGTAGGATGAAGACCAAGTCTTGTTTATCCCTACCCCATTCTTATTGTTTTAAATAATACAAATAGATGACTAAATTAACTGGGCTTAATCAAAACAAAACAAAATGAAAACAAAAATCCAAAATGGCAAAAATAGTACAACCTGGAACATACCAAAATGTTTACATCATGCTGCATGTAAATGCATCATTTGGTGCTTATGTTTAAACTTAAAGCAATCAATAATTAAACACTTTTTCAGTTCATTGTCCAACAATTTCCAATTTTTTGGCCCCAGCAAAGAAAATAGACATTTGTTGAAGTGTAGTGGTAATTGGTCATGCTTTAGAACAGCATTATTGTTTTATCTGTGAAAATGTGGCTTTGAGTCAAGCCCCCACAGAGATCCTCATGATGGGGCCAAATGGAGGGATTAAAAGTAGCAGCTCCCAGTGACTCCTGAGTTATTTTCAAAAGGGTGGTCGCCGTTAGGCAACTGGGTGGTCTCCTGTGGACTTTACAAGATGCCCAGAAGTGCTCACAAGTCCCTTCTTGCAAGTCCAAGTCAAAACCCGGGTCCTTGCAAGTCAAGTCAAGTCAACTGGGCTATCAAGTCTTTGGTGATAAAATCAAGTCAAAATTGTATGCAGGTCACAATCACCAAACTGAAAGTTATCATCAAGTTTAGATTACAAAAACAGACTCAAGCAAACGTAGTTTTTTACATGGATGTGCATCATCAGAAGCATCTTGAGAACATGGAAACGCCTATGCATCCACATCACCACCCCCACCACCCCACGTCTCAGCAGAGTGAAGGGTCGACTGAAAAGGCTTTGAATTCTCCAAAGCCTTTAACCTCTGAGAACGTACCTGTTCCTGCAAGCCTCAAACGAACAGGTGCTTCCTTTCAAAGGCCTTCCTCTGCTTTCCTCCCCGACTCCTTGTCCTCCCCCGATTTCTTCCCCTCGCTCTCGGCTGCACCTTCACGCCAGCGCTCAACCGCAGGCCTTTTGAAATACCGTCTGGTCTGCGCTTCAAAGTTAACTAGCCCCCTCCAGCCAGATCTGGGGAGGGGGGTCCAAACAGTGAAGGGCCGAGCTCCTACATACCCGAGACATCAACATCTGCCAGGTGATAGTTCTGGAAAACAAACAGGAAACCAACAGTCAGTTTTTACTCGATGTGAACTCAGCAATTTTCAAAACAATGAAAAGAAGGAAATTGTTTCAGTTTAGAAATGTCTCAAAGTTTGTTTCCTGCTTGTGGTTTTAAGTTTAACTTGAGAGTTATTCTGTGTTCTTGTTGATTCGTCAGTGGATGAACTGAAACCAAACTTTTTCTGTTTTTGTTTTTTTAGCTGTTTTTGCATTTGTTCATCCTGCATGGTACTTACTGTGTTGTAGTAAAACTGAAGGTTGCTTCTTCAGTTTTATTTATGAAAGCCATTTACTCAACAATGGTTAAAGAAAAATATGAAAACGTTTGTTTTCTGAAAGGAACTTTACTTTTATTCAAGCTGAGTTATTCTGACTGTCGTCTTTTCTTCACTTTACAAGCATAAAGGTCATTTTTAGCACTCATGATGACAGCGCGTCTCCATCTGCCAAAACCCTGATGTTCAGCGTTTTTCACGTTAAATTATCTTTTGTTCTTATTTTGACCAAAGTAACTGAAACAAAGGACAGAAGTCATGTGACCTGTTAATGTTATATTACAATTTTACTGTAAGGTGTTGTATACTTGAGTTCCTGTGAACCGTCACACTGAGATTAGTTGAGCCTCCGCACTGCTCTCCTGTGCACTAGAGCATGTCTGTGTGCGCACACATGAATGTCTGTGTGTATTCGTGTGTGCACACGCGAATGTGTGTGAGGTGTTTATACTAAGGAAGCAACGATTCACTTTCTCCATGACTCACCTCTAGCCATCACTCTTACCTTCACTCTAACCTTTACTTTTACATCACAGTTTTGTTTCAATTAGATAAATATTTTTTGTTTTACAAAATAACAAGAAACTAAAAGTTTGAAAAAATCCTTTATTTACTTCTTGAATAAGCAAATAACAACGACCTTTCATTTCAATTATACTGATCCTGGTGTAATATAGTAAAACTATAAATCCTTAAATCTGGCACAACAATAGTTTGACACTTTCGATGTAAACAAACTGGTTTGCATTCGGGATGCAACGATTCACTTTCCTGTGATTCAGTTCAATGATATAGAGGCTATGCATGTCACACTGCCACTACAAACATTTACACACATTGCAAAGATGAAAATTGATCATATGTGAATGTACATAAAAAAAAATGAGAAAAGTTGTGGTCTTTTACGTGAAATTTTCACAGATTTATCATGAATGAACAACATTAAAACTACAGAAGTATGAATAAACCACACAAAGAACATGTAAACCTGCGCTTCATTGAATGCTTTCATATGTTGAGTCTAGGGCAGAAATCACATCGCATCAGCACCATGGCCAGCACCCACCACGGGCCTTTGCGGTGCTTTGTTTTAATTAACCAGCCAGATTCCTCAGTCCACTCCAGTTCTAAGTCAGCCTAAGCCGTTAGACATATGTGGACATATGTGGAATGGTCGTTGCTTTCCAACACTATTCCGTACCAATTTGCATATGCATCTCACCAAAATTGCATAACATGTGTAAGTAAAAATTGCGTGTAAACTACGTAAAATTCGCTCTGCTACGTAATTCTCAACCAAGACTGAAATTACATAAGTGGACAATGCACAAAATATGTGTAGTGCCTGTGTGACACGGCCTTAACATAGTTTAGTTTTCGGTCCAGATTTGTGGCATTCCTGGTTTATAACATTTATTCTGTCTTAAACGTATCAGTGAAGCGAGCTTCATGAATTAATGAACTGATCTGTTAAACTTATATGAATCTGACCTCTGGAGCACTGATGTCCATAAACTCCACATGAATTAACCAAACTTTCACAGTTGTGCAGCATTTCTGTAGTTTGTACTTTAGGAAGTAACCAATCTAATGCATTATTACTTGCTGTGATTGGATGTAACTTTGTGTCATTTTCATAGCCAGTCGATGCAACTTCATTTTCTTTGTGTTTCTCTCTGCTCGTCTGTTTTCACTTCTTTTTTTAGCTTTTTAATACTTGTAAAAAGTTATGTTTTTGTAAGGTCTCTCAATGAAAAACGTAGTTTATTATGAAAGGACCCTTTATAACATGCGCTCCTTTGTGCCCCTCAGCCCATAATTTCCTGCAGATCATGTCATGAGAGTTTCCCAGTGTGGTTTGAGCAGTGACATCATTGCAGCCATGCAACACACTTCGAGCTGGCTGGAGTCAGAAGTGATGGTGAGGAAAGCTTCTCCCACAATCTGGGGGCTGGGGGGCCCCTAATTACTTTATGTAATAACATGCTGCAGGGATGCTCTCTTCTGTGAGCATGAATGTAAAATTGTTCCCCCCTCCCCATTATTTTCTTTCTTCATTAAAACATAACGTCACCGTGCCAACAAAGGCACAATTGACTGAGGCTGGGAGCCGGGCCTGAGCAGAAACGCCACGCTCAGAGGCCGCGCTCGGACGCTCCCTTTGGGGATTCACAGCAGCTCTGGGTCTTGTTTTTACTTTACATTTATGCACTTATGCTGCAAAATCACAGCCTGCGAATGAATTATAACCAACCCCAGGACAAACAAAAAATGATGCAACTACATTTCCAGCATTTTACACTATTATATGAAATAGCTGGTAAAAACTTTATCTTTGCTGTCATATTGGATGGACAGGAGATTTAAAATAATGGGAAATATGTGTGTTTTCAACTTAACATTTCTGCAGATTTTACCAAAACTAAAGCTTTTCTAAATATTTTAAGTTCAAAAAGACACAGTCAAATATGCTGTTATTATTTTATTTTCTTCTGATGTGATAAATTAAAGCTTTTTTATGTCTTTATTTTTATTTTTTTGGCTGCTTTAATTAATGCAGCCTTTAGAAGAGATGGGTCAAGATCACCAAAACTGCGTTAAGGAGATTCATACCTGCTGCTGATTCAGAACTAAACAATACTGAACTTACAACAAATAAATAGTAAATGTTGAATATTTTCTCAGCTTGGAATAAACGGGCAGAATCCAGCAGAGGGCACACTTGGAGTAAAAGAGTCTGCCTTCCCTCTTTCAGTAATTGGATAACTGAAACTTGTTGTCTTAAAGCATCCGGTCCATTAATAAGCTGATCATCTAAATTTAATTCGGTGTCGTCACTTCAGGCTTTGTGCCTATGAATGCCATTAGTTATGTATTCATGCGTTTCGTGGCAGAGTGGGTGGAAACAAGCATCACAGGCAGGCAGGGATGGGACATGTGGTGTGGATTAGGACTTTGATGTGTGATGTGCCAGAGATCTTCTAGAGTTCAACATCTTCACCACCACTTGTCTCTGTGAAGACTGAGCACACTTGGACCACCGGGCTCCTCCAGGAGTGACGGCATAACCTGAGGAGTCCACACAGTTGGTTTTCATAAACACAGCACTACACAGCTGACAGCAATATGAAAGCGTGCTCTGGAAGCCTGCTCTGGGACATTTGTCAGCTTGTAGACCTTCAGCTGGAAGATTTTCTTTGCTAGAAGCTATAGAGAATAGAAAAAAAGATATATAATTCTGTAAACTTGCTGTCCTGCAGGTTTAGAGTCACACAAAATAATAACAGCGAGATAAAATTAAAAGCTTCAGAAAGAAGATGCTCTGCAGGACTAACACATAAACTACAGCAAGAGATGCTAACATGCAATACAGTCTCTAATCTTATAATTGAAACAGTGACACAAAGTCACATTAAAACACTTAAATAACCATCTGAAGCGCAGAAGTTTGCATGGACTGAATGATTTGCTCCCATTAACAGATATTAGAAACATATTTGAGCATTGGTCTAACTAAAAGACCCACTAAAATCATCTTTTGAACTTTTTAAAAACGTTTCCAGTGGTCTTTTAGTTATGGTTGTGCCATTTTTAGACAAAATTTAAAAAAAGGAGATCCCATCGCTGAGAGCTCTCTGTTTACACACTCTCCCATTAGCATACAGGCTCTCACCACTCCAGCCTAATATTACTATTAATTTTATTTATTTATGTCCTCCATCATCAGAAAAATCCAACAATAACGTTTTAAAAACACCAAAAACATGATTTTCTTCAAACTTTAAAGTAACGTTTTTATTCATCAAGTTTGCACAAACCAAAACAACGCTTGTAGGTCTGCCTAGTAGCTATGAAAAGTAGTATACTAATATGAACACGCTTCTTTTAATTTTAGGTTTAGAAATACAACACTGTCACCTATTGCTTGATTTTGTTACTATAAGTCAATGTGAGAAACTGTGCAGAAAATACACAGCTAGATACACATGTTGAACTTTACTATCATACCTTTATTTATGTTATATTTGTAATTTTATTTTAAAGATGAAAGATTCATTTACAGCCACATTATAAAAATGTTAATTCAGCCTGAAGTGTATTATTTAAACGTACCTAAACTTAAAAAAACAACAACTATTCAAGGTAATTTTTGGGTTTGTTAAAATGAAATTAGCCTGGGGACAACTTTGTGCATGATTAACGAATATTGAAATAAATATTTATTGCATTGTCTGGCTATACATTTGTCATACTCTCTTTTCAGGAGTATCTAAATGATGAAATATCAGTAGTTTGTCTTGAATTGAATGTATTTTTATGAGTCATTTACTTGTTTGTTCCATCATTGTTCTGTTGGGGTTCCTGCATGTTGCAGGGACTCTTTCCTCTCCACGGTCACCTGGAGCATGCCCAGTGCCACCGACCACCTTAAAAAGCATTTGATTCATTCTGCTCGTCCTCCACATGCTTAAATACAAACAAGGTTTAAGGTAGAATGCTTTATTGTTCAGAATTCTACTTAAAAAAAAAACAAAACAAAAAACAAATGGAGTTAAAATGTTGCATTTTCTTTCTTTCGTGAAAATGCAGCCACGCTTGTTGCTGCTGAGTGAACAAACATGGATGTGATAGAGAAATTAGCCCGGGTAAATCATGAAGCGTCCTGGACCGGGGTCGTGTTTATTTTAAGGTGGTATTGCGGCTGAAAGCGCTTGACAAGTGTGGGCACCGCAGAACACGCCGGATCCACGTCAGGGTCCGCTCGGGAAAACGCACTTCCCCGTGAAGTTTGCGTAGAATTGTGGAAGTTTGCGCAAAAATAACCGGAATGATAATAATCGTGGTCGGAGCGCGCGGCGCCTCCTTAACGGAGTGCTGGCACTTCAGAGAGGGGAGCGCGGAGGAGAGAGGGTCAGCCGGAGCGGTGGGTGGGGATAGAGCCCTTTTGGGAGAGAGAGAGGGGGGGGAACTAAAAAATATCACGTGTTCGGAGATCAAAGGAGATCCGCTTTGTAGAGGAGGAGAGGAGGAGGGGGTGAGAGGGAGGAGGGAGAGGGGGCCAGTGTAATTGACAAGGCTGGCGGTGGTGAAACAAACACGCTTCAGCCCAGCTCGGCTTTTATTGCACAATCCCGACTCTTTTGAGGCTGTGCGCGCGCGGAGCCGCTTTCAGACTCCTCCACCTGACCAGTTCACCCGTGAGAAATTATGTCCCGATCCGAGCCGATCCAGCCGGCAAGATGATGCTTTTACCGCGGCAAGGAGGAGGCTCGGCTCGTGTGTCCGACTCGCTGCTCCTGGTGGTCTTGCTGGCCACCGCCGCCGCCTCTCTCGGTGCCGCCAAGGATACAGCCTTTGTGGAAGTGGTGCTGTTCGAGTCCAGTCCCAATGGAGATTACACCACGTACACGACTGGCTTGCAGGGACGCTTCTCCAAAGCCGGAGCCACGATCAGCGCGGAGGGGGAGATCGTTCAAGTAAGTGCGCGAGACTCCGGGCTGTAATTTTACCGAGCTTCAAACTTTTCCCCCCACCGGGGGTGTTTCCGACGGAGAGGGCTGGCTGGCTGGCAGGGGGGGTGAGCAGGCTCGCCGCCCGCCTGCATGCATGCATGCATGCATGGCGCATGCATGCATGGCGCGGCTGAGGATGGTACGAAACCTGCAAGCATATGCGGTCACAAGATGGCTCCTATCTGGTGGAATTCATTCACGGGAAAACATGCTTCTGCAAGTTATTCAGCTGGAGTCTGCAGATCCCTTCTGCGCACTTTACGCACGGAAATGCGCGCGACCTGGAGCCAAAGGGTCCTGAAATATGTGCGGAAAAGTTTGGAAACTTTTGCCGCAACTTAAAAAAAATACCTCGAACTTGACCTCCTTAAAAACAACAACAGCAAAAATGGCTGAATTTGTGTGTGAGTGTTGTGTTTTTTTAAAAAATTGTGAACATGAGTGTTTTTTGCCCCCCCCCCCCAATATTATCCTGCTACATGTCAACCACAAGTGCAGTGTGCGTGCATGCGCGTGTGCAGCTCCTCCTGCTTGAAAGCTGTAGTAAATAAAGATCTTTGCAGGTTTTTCGCTCTCCTGTCCATAAACATCATGCAGCTAAACGTATTGGATACAGTTTGTCCCACCTTTAACTTCTGGATCAGAACAAATCACCCGAACTTGGCAAACATGAGGGAAAAGCCCTGTTGAACAAGAACTTTGACTTTAGCATCAAACCACGCCCACTTGAAGCATTTGATGTTTTGTCTCGAACTGTGGGCAGGACTAAAAACTTTAGTTGCTAAGGAAACTGGATACATTTACTTTGGCAGAGAGACACCAGTTTCACTACACTTCATCATCAGGCCCAAGCATTCAAAAAGTTGTATGGTTGCTATGGACTTGTCACCTTCTGAAGGTCACAGTGCTCTGTCTAAGAAGGGTTTTGAATCTCTGCTGGCAATGCCTTAGTCCCAACTGTACTTGCTTATGGGTACTGGCTGTCTGTGGGTGAAAAATTGGCAAACCTGTACAAGGCACGTGGGAGTCCCGCAAGGAATTTTAATATTTTGGACCACTCGCTAAACCCGTAGGAGGAACGTTCTTGTGCAGTTTTGCTACGGGCATGCTGCAGGTGACGGGTCGTAGCGAATACCTAAACATGCAGGGGTATGTAAGGATGAAGTAGGTGAGAGTGAGGCGTCTCAATCAGAGCGTAGTTTGTGTGGACATAACACGTATGTCCTTCACGTGAACAACCTGTACAGCATTTGCACGGTCAGTAAGGGGCCAGTAGTTGTAGCGTATTAAAGACTAGAGCGTAGCGCACGGACACCTTATGACGACATCCCCTTAGTGTGTTCAACTTTCATCAGCCTTATAAATACCTTACATTACACCAACCACGACAATGGTATGTTCCATTTCCATGACCTCTTTTGAAGTGATTGTCAAGCCACAAGGTAACTGCAAGACACACCTGCGCTCCCTTTAAGATGCAGCTACACTTTTTTATGACCCTCAGCAGGCCTGGACAACCCAAAAACACCCTTCCAGGTGCATGCGACCAAGGCATTATCAGAGAACGAACCCCAAAAAAACTCATGTCAGCCGTTGTGCAGCGGCTGTGCATCCCCTCCACTGCAAGCTCTTCCACCTGCAGTTTGGTTTTCTCTTACAAATGAGGGCTCTGGCAGTAAAAGAAAGTCGATACACGGCGATCAAAGGTGGGGGTTCTCAAAGGGAGCCCTGCCGTGGTCTTTCGGCGCCGCTTGGTAACCACACAGCGATGTCTGACCTCCGCTTTACGTCGAAAAGCCACATCTATTTAGGTTTGCTTTCTTTACAAACATAGCGTCTGACCACTTGGAGACAGCTTATACTTTGTCAGGCTGTAATGAGGGGCGGCTTGTCCAGCGCTCCGAAACTTCTCCATATAGTTTCCACTGAAGATTTATGTAAGACGAAGCTGACAAGATGGCTTCGAGCATACTTTGAAACTCAAGCTGTGCTGCTGTCTTCAACTTTGAAGGGAATTCCTGCTGGGTTCTGAGCTGGATCTGGTTTGAGCGCTAATATTTACCCATGCAACAATCACACCGAAGGGTGACACGATGGGCGAATGCGGAGCTGAGCTTTGTGTGAAGCCTCAGGTCTTCTCTGCTGCTGTTTGATGAGATCGCTGAAGGTTTGCTTTGTGTGCACAGTAGTGGTCGGACCTCAGCAGGTACAGGTTCAAATTCAGGGGAGAGTGTGTGTGGGGGGAGCTCTTGGCATGGATCCTGAGCAAAGACTCAAGTATGATCACCACTTGTACACTCCTTTTCTAATTCCCTAAAGCTAACAGGGCCTCAGCTTTGCCTGAAGAGTGCTAAAAGTGGCACACGCTGCCTGGGCCAAAAATAATAAATTAAGTTAATTTGCTTCTTGGGACGATGAACTGGTGCCAAGCCCCAGGTTTCTTCAGCCTTTGCCTTAACTGGTGCGGCTCAACTCTGTAATAGAAAAGTAATTGAGGACTCTTTAAATCACCCTGACAGGACATTAGATTGTGTCATCAGACAAGATCACATGTTCTTACTGTAAAACTCTTATTTTGTAGAAATATCTATTGTACATTAATTTGTTTCACTTTGGAGAGAAAGTTTATTTAGAAATGTATACGTTTTTTTTTGCTAGTGCAGGAAAGATGCTTCTTAACTCCTTTGACTTTTGTATGAATTCAAATTTCAGCCTTCTTTATACAAATAAAAGCAAACCGCAGACATGAATCATTTTAATAAATCCGATTTTCTTTTCTGCTGTTAAAAGTTTGCAGTTTATGATGACAAAGGGAAATGATATGCAGACACATCTGATGTTGAAGTCAAGTCCGAGCTGAACCCGTTCATGTTTTTGGCGTCACGTTCAACATTTGGGTTTGATTAACACTGGTTGCTAAGGAAACTTTACTTAAAGGTAGAGATGCAAAAATCGGCAAACATATTTCTTAGTGTCTGACATGAAGAAAGTTGTATGGTTGCTATGGGCCACAAGCTTTGTGGATGTTCTCATTTCGAATCAAGCTTTGGTGGAAGCCTCTTAACACAAACTGAGCTCTCCATAAGAAGCCAGTATTTATCTTAATTCTTCTGTTTGTATTTTAATTGATTACACAGTTAATCTATGGTCACAAATCGCAAAATTCCACCGTGTGGTGACCTAATTGCAAATTTGAATGAAAATGCGGTTGGTGGCGGCGCAGCGGTTGTTGCTATCATGGGGCGGCAACATTTAAAGGTTGCGCAGGAGCAGTCCAGTGACAGGCGGGCATGATGTATTACAAAATCTGACGACAGCTGGGCGGCCACAGGGAGGTAGCAGCCGGACCACTGGCTGGCAGCTCTGATTAGTCAATGTATAAATGTATCCGGATGGCAGCCGCCCATACCAAGTGCCACCAGCAGCCACCCACCTGGTAGCCTGGAAGTATATAAAAAGCGAGCCGTTCTGCACGCCGGATTACATTCACGCCATCCACATTCATGACTTCGCCAATGATTTAAAAAAAAAAAAGGAGCCGCAGCATAAAATCTTGAAGATTCGGCTGATGCCTCCCCATTTCTTGGTGGTGGTTGTATTTGTGACCGTGGCTTTACAGACTCCCTCTGATGAAAATAGTGTTTTTAACATGTTCTTTTGGCCGTTTTCTAATGACAGAGGACACACATGCAACATTAAGCTGAAAATAGCATTTTTGAGTATTTCTTTATTCAAATCTTTGTGATTTAAGAGCAGGGGCTTCCTCCGTGCCACCAACAGTACAGCCCACAACTCAGAGGTGAATTTCTAATGAACTTCTGCCGCCCTGCAGAAGCTATGTCCTAGAAAACATCACAGTTTTGATTTTGGTTAAAAACGGCATAATCACAATTAAAAGACATAAAAGAACTGATTGGGTTTTATGGGCTAAATGAGTTTTGAATATGTCATTGGAGCTGCTCTCTTTTTCTGATGGACAATCGTGTTAAACACATTTAAAACAGAGGCCAGATTTATAGAAAGTGTTGCCTTTCCAGAGTCGAATTAGAATGCTTTTGTCTTGTGCACTCTTGTGCACAAAGATCACCTGATTAGAACAGCTTTGATGTGAACAGAAGAATATGCCGCTCATCATTTCAGTATCGTCTCTGAAGCGATTCTCTCATCTGGCTCCCCCAGTGAGAGACGTGGCACGGAGAGCACCACATGGATGCCATCGGCCCAAACCTGAAGGAATAATGTGGCTTTCCCATAAGAGGCGACCCGGCGCATCCTCCTCCTCCTCTTCGTCCTCCTCAGACAACAATGCGCCTAAAGACTGGAGCTTCTACCTTGCAGCTGGCAGGAGTTGTGTCGCGCTGCATTTAGACTATAATGAGGGCTTTAGTGGTTGAAACCATCCACTGCGCTTTTCACCGCAGCCTGGAAACCCCAAGAGGCCGTAATGGGCCGGTCCGTTCGGCGGATGCCAGGGCCGGGGGCCCCTCCCAGTGCCGAAGCGACAGTAGCAGCAGTACACAAACGAGCTTCTTTTTTCATTTATTGGCTTGGCAGCCACAGCTGTATTTTAAGTGCCATCGTCTCCTAACCCTGATTCCACTTTCATGTTCCAGCCAAAGTGATTTGAGTCTGTTTTTGGAACAGACTAAACAGTTTTCTGTTGCTTAACACCTCCCACCACCAACTCCCCCACCTCTCCTGGAATTGTAGATTAGTTGTGAGTGATGCTCAGAGTCCTCAGATGCACTTGGTGGTGATGAAAATGCTGTGAAACGTGAACGTTTGTTCAGATTTGGAGTTGCAGTTGGACGATGCACGTTTTGGTTTGGATGTTTCCTGCAGCTGGTCTGCATGCATGCAGGAACCCAGGAAGTTGTCTGAAGTTGGGACTACGCTGCACTGTAGTCATTAGTAAGGTGGAAGTTCTGGTATGTGCAAAAATGCACGCCACTGGTATGCAGGTACTCATAAGTGCCTGTAGGACGCCTGTAGGATGCCCGCACAAACTACGCTCTGTTGTCTAATTTCCTAATTTTCAACAGTCAGGCTGCACGCAAGGAATAATCAGTTATCATGTGAACAGCACTAATGCGCTCCTTGCACAAGATTTGTAAGGGGTGGAAAAATGAAAAATCTGTATAACCCTTATCTACCATTACGTGTTTGTGTTGTATAAGTGTTCACTACGACCTGTCACCTGCAGCATGTCCATGAGCATTTTCTTTCTGCAGGTTCACTGAGCGTTCTACGACCTTGATATTTTGTGCGGTTGACCGCGTACCCCTCACAGGTTTGCCAATTTTCCACCTGTGTCTACCTATAAGGACAAAGTGGCTGGATGGCTCAGTTGGCTGGTTGTAGGACTGGCGCACAGCAAACCAGGCTTCACTTTTCAGGAAAGCTGAATTGTTGTGGAGACCCCTGACGGGATGTGCCAAAAGGTAAACAACATCAATAGCTGTAAGGCCCAGTTTGACTGAGGCTTAGAGTAATGAACATTTGTTCTTGTACGTCCTGAACACGCAAAAGAGGAGAAGGACTCAGTGTTTTTCATGTTTAGACAAAAAGGAGGCATCAACACATTGTGTCTCTAAAACAAAAGCTAAGAGGTGAAACCAGCAGCTGCTCTTCCAGGTCTCCTTTGTTGTTGGACAGGAATGTGCCGACTAACACCGGAAGGCCAAAACACCAGCCTCCCTTTTTGTTGTCCTTTAGTTTTTGACAAAAGACTTGCAAGGTGCATGGACTCGATGTTCAGTTTTTCTGCTGCTGGCCTTGGTTTTCATAAAAGTAGGAGTCTTATCACAGATCTTCCGCTCATCCACGTTCAAGAACATGGAGTTCAAAGGTCTGTGTTTTGTGTATATCATTACATAACCATCCGCTCCTCAACGCTGCGCTTCCAGTTGAGGCTGCTCGGTATTTTTTTTGCCCCTTTGGGGGCTTTTGTGGGGTTGATGTTGATCTCTGCTCCCACAGTCTCATTAAGCGGATGCAGGTTTGTGTCGTGAGGAAGATCCAGGTTGTAACACAATGAGGCCGGAGGTTTGATGGATTGTGTTTCTCTGGTTTTCTCCAGAGTGAAAATGTTTCACACTCCTCCTCCTCCTCCTTTTCCTCTTCCTCGTTTTGCTGAAGCAGCGCCCTACTTTTGTGCAGGAAAAAGTGTTTTTTTTTTGGCTTCAGTATTACAGGTTTATTGAAATTGTTCGAGGAAAAATCTTAACAAAGACGGTGTCGCGAAAACGTTTTTGTCTCCAGTTTTGTTAAAATTATTTAAACAATCGTTTAAATTTCATGCACAAATTGTACAATTAAATCAAAATTTACCCCCACCAAAGTCAATTCTTACTGCAGTTTTTTTATGGTCATCACACCAACAGCTTAAAAGTTGCTAGCAGCAGACTTTTTGAGTCTAAGATATTACAAAGAAGCGACAGATTGAAGAATCTTTGAGGAGCAACCAACTAAAATGAGCACTGGGAGGTCCTCAAAGAAGCAGAGAATAGGAAGAAAGTCGATCCCTGCATGACTCTGTTCATGTCAGAGTTTATGATCCAACATTCAGAATGATACTTTTGACAAAAGTTAAAGGAGAAAGACACTACTGAGTAACAAGAACACAAAGAAGCATCTGGATTAACCACAAATTCCAGGGCTGATTTTCTGATGGGACAGAAGAGGACCTTTCAGGAAGGAGTGCATCTCCAAGCATCTGGGGCTTTAATTTGCTTTAAAAAGCAGCTGCGCTCCATATAGGAACCATTGTAATCAGTCTAAGCTGTCCCACTGAACCCGCTGCTCCGGCCCAAACTGGACCTGCTTTTACCTCTTTATTTATAGGAAAGGAATCTCGAAGAAAACTACATAGAAATGTGTTTAGTTTCTAGGAACGCATTTCTATGTAGTTTTCTTCCACAGAAAAACGGATGCAACTGCAGAACCCGAGAACATGATTGAGGAGTTGATGAATCCAACACAAGCATTCACAGAAAATAATGACTCACAGATTATAAGATCAGGACAACGATGGTTGTACAGACTGTCCTGCCGTATACCTGCCAGGTGCTGCACTTTCTGAGGGTTTGTTGTTTTTAGTCACAGATCTTCTGATCTCAACAGTAGGTTAAGCTAAACGTGCTGAACGCTGCTCCGCTAAGATGTGCATTCGGGGGAACTGCATAAGCCGCATGCTCCACATTCTACAGCAGTAACTCAGGTCATCGAAGCCCAAGTCAAACATGGCAGGGGTAGTGTGATAGTGAGGGGATGTGTGTCATCTTCGATGTTTGTCTCTCCCTTTGTTACCACGATTCCTTGTGAAAGGCTGGCCTTAAATCTGATCAGAAAAATGTGTCGTGACCTCAAACCGCCTTTATTGTTGGAAAACCCTCCAGTGTTTCTGGATTTTGTAGCGTTTACTCAAAGCGCATCTTTATTACATTATTTTTCTATAATTCAGCTAAAATTATTTAAGTTAAAACCTAAAGTTTTATGTTATTTTATGTAAAATAAAAATCAATGTATTTCTTTTATGTTTATTGTGATGAAACAATCGAAAGCTGCGCTGTGATTTAGCATGAAAAGAACAGATTTTTGGTAGGACAGATTTTTCTTTCCACCATTTAAAGTTCCTGCATAGCTCTTCCTGCTCCTCCCGTCACGGCAGCTGAAGCCGGGCCCTCTCCTGCTGTTCTCCGACCTGTGGGCCCTGAATGGAGAGAGGCCCGCGAGGCTGACCGAACATCCGCCGGGCGTAAACCACATGAATGCGCCGCCAGAGCAGATCAGGCGAGGCGGGGAGACCTGCGAGGAGGCCCGTCGCTCCACACAGCTCCACATGCTAACTTCAAAGGCAGAGCTGGAGGGGAGGCAGGGAGCGAGGGAGGGGCCCTTCTATGACTAATGCCAGCCTGGAAATGCAGCGCTGCAAAACCCAATGATGATGCAACTGCAAACTTTGCAGCAAAATGCGCCGCAGGACAAATAAACATCGTGAAAGTGGGGGAGTCGTAACGATGTTTGATACAAAAAAAAGGAAAAATTAAACTGGAATAATGTGTTCAGGTGAATGGTTTGATCCGCTGGGCGTTTCCAAAAAAGCTCAACAAGTGGAAGTGAGTCACTGCCATTCTTTGTAAAGTTTATACTTGGCTTGTGTGTGTGTGTTCATGTCCTTGTAATGTGTGTTAAACCAGGCATGACCACAGATCCTTCAAAAAAAAAGCCCTCATGATCATCAGGCTGATAACTCATTGACAGCTCCCATGACGGAGGAGAGGCGTCCGCCATGAGAGCAGCTCCCTCCGAGTGCATGACAGTCACTCAGTTGTTGATTCACTTTGCTGTTGGCTGCTTGCATGCTTTTCCTCACCTTTGTTTGGTGATTGATGTTGCAATCACCAATAAACACCTGCCCTTTTATTTATGGGAAGCTCACGCTGAGGTCAGGTTTTTTTAAACTCCTGGAAGTCGAGCAGATCTCTGCCATCATAGGATCATTACCGTGCAGAGCTTCAGACAGCTGTTCCTTCTGCGCTGATTCTGTCTGAAAGTTCGCTCCAAATCAAGTCAGACTTGTCTGAATGCAGCCATGTTAGAAAAAAGCCTCAAAAGCTGCAGCGCAGTCAGAATGTTTTTTTGTAACCCGGAGGGTCGTAAACCGTAAACTTTGTGCCTTTGACAGAATCGGGTGCATATACTTCGTCAGTTTGCTGCAAGCTTTGAATGGATGAAACTGCTAACAGTAATGACCGATCATTAAAGCCATCCTCTGGTCCTAAAGCAAACTCACTTACATCCTGGAAAGTGATGTGTTCATTAAGGGTTAAGGTGATTCTAATTATAAAATGAATAATTTTGTTTTCCACAAATATTTTCCACGAAACCCCAAAACACTGCAGAAATGATCTTAGTTAAAGCTAGAAGATAAAACGGCATTAAAGAGATGGCATTAAAAATAATTTGAGAAGAAGACGGAGTGTTCTGATTGAAACATGGAGAGCTTTTGAACTGGTTTTAGAAGTGATAAAAGGAGTCAATGCAGTGTCATTCCAGTGTCTGCTCTGAGACGGGCTGAAGGCTCCGGCCCCCATGCTGGTGAGACAAACTGTCAGTCAGATGGACGAGGAAGATCTAAGAGAACGCTTTGCAGAAATGGAGATATGGTGAAGATCATAGGGAGATGGGGCGGGGGGAGGAGGAGGGTGTCTTGTTGTAAGTTAGCACGTCGCATCTTTTTAATCGATGCACATTTATATAAAAATCTGATTAAAAACTTAAAAAAACACTGTTATATTTGGACAAGTAAGGCACATTTTTAGCTAAAGAACAGTCAAATAATGTAGTAGGACTACACTACCCAGAATGCCTAGACAAGGCGATTGGTCAGAGGGGTTGATGGGAAGTTTTCCTGTGGACTGTGTTGCTTATCTTTTATCTCCAATTAACAGCCTTTGCATAGAAAGCAACACAACTGATAATCTTTGGCACACGAAAGAACACATTAATAATGAAATATGAGTTATCGTTGTCAACTTTTTCCTACCTAGAAGTAAGACGACTCGATCTCTGAGGCTCCACCTTTCCCTACGTGTGGGTGCTGCCCATTTCATGGGGTGTTTACACTTAAAAGCTCAAAAGTTGATTTTGCATGATATAGAACCATTATGGAGCTTGTACTTTCCATTCAAAAGGTAGCGTTTTCCTAGTTTATGCTCTTTGCGTCTGTTCTGGAATGGTGGAGGACCGCATTCCTGATTGAGCTCAGTGACACATGTTGCAAACTGAGATGACACTCCGGAGCTCAGGTGAGACGCCACAACAGTTTTGGTTCATGCCCTTGAACTCAAGTGATTCCAAATGGAGTTCAGGTCATGTGACAGAGAATGCAAATTGGGTCCACCTTCTTCCTTTGGAGTGACATCAAACCACCTGGCTCCTGCAGATCCCAGATTCCTGAAAAGGTCAGAAGGAAAGCTCTCAGCCAGCTGTGCCCGCTCTTTGTCCTCCATCCATCTGCCTCTTCTACATTCAGCCTTACTTTAAAAAGGTAGCATCCTTGCAGTTTTGTGTTTGAAGTTTTTCCAAAGTTACTTTAAGTTCTCCAGTTTCTCAGAACGCGGTTCAAAGATGAAGCAGAAATTTGGTTGGGACCGACAGAAAAAGAGGTCTCCTTCATCCTCCTCAGGAATTGTTGCACTGTGAATGAAGGTCTTAGAATCCAACTAAAGCCAGGTCACAGACTTTTGCACTACAGTTTGTTTATCCTGATGCTTTTTGGGGTAAAAATGTGAACATTCATTTAAAAAAAATGGTTTATGGTTAAAAACAAAACTGTTTTTCAGTACTTTCGCCCTTCACCCTTGTAAAACCGAACTGGCCCTCTGGGTAGTACTGTAGATTTTCTAAACATATATCTATGTAGTCCCTTGTTCATCTGGGTTTATAGCAGAAAAAGTTTTAAAAAAGTTAATCTGGTCTTTGTTTTTAAGTTAAACAAAGGTCTAACTGGATTTAAATGGAAAGAAAATGAATATTTGTATTTTTAAATACTTGTTGCCAGTGCTGAACATTTTTCCTGGCTCCACAGATCTAGAGAAAAGGTTAGGGATGGGTTAATACCATAGACCGTATATTATCACTGGACAAAGCAAGGTGTTGATGTCGCCCATAGAAAATGCCTTACCCCCGGCTCTCGCAAAATGTGTAAAACCCTCAAAAGAACTGAGATCACAATTATGAGATGATTGTGTCAATCTACTGTGATGTGTAAATTCACAATAAAGTTATCTTGTTTTCAATTTCAAGTCTAAAAAACATCAAGCTGAGATATTTTAAAGTGTATTTTAGTGTTGCTTGAAAGCTTCCATAAATCACTGGCGGATCAAAGATTTGGTAGAAATGATGCTGGATTGGCTGAATATTATAATTTCCAAGAAGCACATTAATAAAAAAGGTAAAAAGCTGTACAGCAGAGGTGGAAAGCTGGTTTATTTGTCTCGCCTTATAGTATCTGGTAAGGAATAAAAGAACAGCTTCCTGTCGGGGAGTGGCTAAGTATTTTCTCTCATTTGTCTGAATAGACTTGTGCAATTGCAGCTCCCAAATCACCATTATTTGGCTTTCTCCATGCGACTATGATTTATACAGACCATCCCTTCAATGTTTGGCCACCCTGTTTTAAGACGAGCTTTTATGCAGCTTTGCTCCATTGATGGACGGAGGATTTTGTAAAGTCGTGCTGTTTAGGTTAGTCATAATTATTGTTTTGCAGAGTTTATATCGTCCAGGCAACCAGGAAGCTTTAGAATTTTAATTGGAGTGTATAGAGATGTGGAGAAGGTCTCTTTTTAGTCCTTTCATCCGAGAAAACCCCAGTCTTTCTTGCACTTCACATCGTGCAGATTGGTCTCAGTTGGTTGGCTGCAGCATTCTTACATGTAATCGTATGCTAATGAGGCACAAAATGGTGAGTACATTTCCTTTCCTGCTTTTCTTAAATGGTGTTTTTTTTTTGTTCTCCCTCTCTGTGGTGGGCACAGGAGAAGGGGGGGTATGGATGTCGGACCACACATGCTGTGTCAATGTTTGCTGGAATAATTAGAGGCAATGTGGGCCAATAATGGGAGGACTGCAGTAACCTGAAGTCACTTTGTTCTTCCCCGACAAAGCAGGTTGCACACATCCGGACAGGAGCAGCTGAAACCTTAGATCGGATCACGTCCGGGTTCCTACTGGACTCTTTGCAAAGTTTGAAACTGAAATTCCTTGCCAGGCCTTTTAAGCCCAGCTTGTATGTCCTCACCAACAGCATCCTCATGAAAAAAAAGCCCTACCCTTTGTCGCCCTCCCCAGTCATCCAACACATGTCCCTGGCTTAGAGGGCCCTCTTTAATCAGAGGATATCCGGCCGCTTGGCATGCAAAAAAGCCCATGGATTCCTGACACCAGTGTGGAGCTGGAAGCAGAGGTGACTTTGAACGAACCCCAACAACTGTTGGATTAGCAGGACACTTTGCATTGACTCTGCGCCAATAGCAGCCAGCCTAATAGACCTTTTAAGGCGCACTCATTAGGAAAAAAAATCCTTGAAAGGGTCTGAAACTCCGCCTCCAAACAATCCAAGTGTCAATCTAAACTCTGCCAAAAGCCGCAGGTGTTTCCTGGGCTTTATCGGAGCGACCTGTTGCTGAGCTCACACCCCTGGAGCGGACCAACTGGTTTGTGCCACTGGTGTCCATGTTGAAAGAGGACACCGCTATGGGATGCATACGTCCCCTGGAGGTCAGCGGTGTCGTTGTGGCACCTGTCCCTGCACTCTCAGCCCATGTCAACAGCTCAGATTTATTTATATTCACACTTTTCTGTTTTTCTCCAGCTGCGCTGAACTGGAAATGGCAGCGGCGGGTGGTTTGTTCCTTTGCCAAGTTTTTTTTTTGCATTAAATAGAAATCCGCAGTCTTGCGCAATCTGTGTGGCATACCCTACTTTGTAATGTTACTCAACTGATGCATGCATCCTTAAACCTCACAAAGAAACTGTTTTTATGAGCAAATGAACTCCTCCTCAGGTGTTAATGTATGTTGAAAAAAGGGTCATGGATCCATCCTTTCAGGAAAAACCAGTTCTGTAGAATTTCTGGGGGTGGTTTTGTAGATTTGCTTTGCAGGGCCCCCTCTTTTTCTCTGCTTGTTTACCCTCAGGACACATAACTCCCATTTTTATTTCCACACAGCGTTCCTCTCTAATCATTTTTTAGATTTCTTTCTCCTCTCCATCTTGATTCCTCTCTATGCTCTGATGATTGGCATCGTGTTCCTCATCACAGTTTGTTTCCTTCTCGTCTTCGGTCCTTTTATCAGCGGCCACCACACAGAGGGGCGGTGGGTGGGGGTGATGCTATCAGCAGGTAGAGATTTCACCACGAGAGCTCAAGGGCCTCAGTGTGGTTTCAGACCCGACCACGGCGGAAAAGCTCTAACACCAAAGCCCGGTGTGAGATTTCTAAACCCGAGAAGCTCAGTGAGGACCTCTGAAGTTTGTTTCAGGAGTGCTGTTTTGAATTCCTCTGCAGAACACGTGCTATTCGAGCTGCACCGACGTTTGTTGGTGTGAGGTCTTTCATTCGCAAAGTCAACAAACTCTTCACAGGAAGGGAAGGAAAGCGAGGATGAAGGAGGCAGACTGCAGTGTAGCCTCACAAAAGCCTAAAATGATATCGCAGGAGAATATCTGGATGCTTGGGATGCTTTGGATGGCTTCTGTACACTTTTGGCTTTGTCTTTGAGGGAATGAATAGAGGCCTCTGTGGTAGTGATGACAGGTTTCTCCGGGCCGGGCCCTGGCTGGCTGGCAGACTTGGTTTTGTTGGTCTGGAGGCTTGGACTCTCATATAGGGGTAGAAGCCTGACAGGAGATGCTGGTCATCGTGGTTCCACCTACAAAAGACACTCTGTTCTCTGCTGAAACCAGCCCTTGCTGTTGTGACATGCTTGTTACACTGATGCACTCAGGTTGAGATGGGAGCCTGCAGCGCTGGCAGAGTCCTCGCCTGGTAAATAACGCTCAAAGCATTTTTGTAATCAACTTTAAATCTTTAGTCCATAAAGCTGTCCCCTGAAGCCGTAAACCTGCAGTAATCTGAAATTAGCAAGGTACTAAAATAGTCTTCTTTTGGCCTCTTCCTGTTTAAGGCATAGTCCTGTCACCAACTTAATTACAGGCCTCTTTAGTTTTTCTGGAAAGCCTGGAAGTTAAATTGGATCAGAAATGGCTTTAGCACCAAGGCTGAAAGGCGTAAAGCTCATCTCCACTGTAGGAATCACTAAACTCTTCAAGTCCATCATTTTCATATGAACTGTGCAGCCGTCTGATGGATGTGTGTACGTTTAAAGTTAATAACTGTCTTCCTCCTGACTGACTTTGAAGTTGTGATTCTAAGCTTTGCTTGCGTTGCACTGAAAGCCATACATTGTAGAAAATGGTGTTTCAGGTGTTTAACCTGTTTTCTTATGATGGAGGACATATATAATGGAAATGAAAACTCAGTTTCTGAGTACGTCTTGCGATGGATCAGGAACAGATAAAAACCCACCATTTGAAAAGCTCTCTGTTGTGATGCTGCATTTTTCTACAGCCTTGCTTGGACCCCATTAAGATGCATCCACTTGAAGATAGATCCATTAACGTCTTCCTTTTCTTCGTCTGAGCTTCCATCTTTATAAAAACTGTACGGCTAGATAGCTCCGATATTGTTCGCCATTTTTGTTGCACTGGTTAAGTTGGCTTGGGGTTGTGGGGGCACTGTAAGCTAGCGGGAGAGAATGTTCACAAAGAAATGGTGGTATATCATCAGTAGCCTGAGTTGAGGTAACCAAGTTTCCAAAAGGTCAGCTTCAGTTGCCGATGTTGTGATGATGTCTGCCTTCTTGATTTCTAAGAGTGCGAAGCTTTCAGGAAAGTAACCACCAAGTCAACAGCTGTGTTCACACCACACAGGATTTGCTTGGCAGGGGGCGCCCAGTTAATGTTAAGTCAATGTACAGACGCAATCTTTGGTCCTGTGGCTGAATATGAGCAGCAAGGCCGTACAAGTTCAAATATCTGAACTCACGGACCAACTCAGCTTTGGGCCATGACGTGTCGATGATGTGAAGGGACTCATTAAAAAACGTTTGAGTAACATATGAAAATGAAAAAGTGGAAATGACAGAAGTTCATCAAGTTCCTAAAGCTTTTCATATTTAAGTGTTTTTATGTTCAGCTTTTTATGTTCAGCTGAAAGGACAAGAAGAAAGATTCAGCTTCTCTCATGCAGTCCACTGATAATCAATAACGCAGCAGGAAGTCACTAAACACAAGTCACAAGTTTCCATTGTTTTTAACTAGAACGAGCTCGCGTGTCCACTGCATTAGTTTCACTATTATTCATTCTGCTTTTCATACAATAGAGCATCCCTCAGTGGCTGAGATTACTGCAAGGCTCAGCGGCGTGACTCTTGGTGTAATATATCAACAGCACATAATGTATATGTGGTTGGGTTTCTCAAATTATTAACAAAACTGTGAAACGCTGGGACTATGAGGCCTGTATGTTTGATACATGAGAAGTGAGAGGGTCAGAGACCCGTCCCATGGCCTCCCAGCCCGTCCCGAGTGTCCGTCCTAAAGATCCGCAGAGCCTCTTTGATCCAGCTCCGCCTTCCCAGCTGGGAGGCCGTGGGGATGCAGGCAGCCCTTTTGGTCTCTCGTTTCAAGTCGCACATTCTTTCCTAAGGACCAGAGGTCCTGACCCAAACATGAAAGGAAACTTCATATGCAAAAATAGGCCCAACTTTTCAGGGTCTGTAAAAACTCAAACTGTTGTCACACGCATTAGTGTGACAACAGTTGGATTGTTTTTTTCCAGTACTCTTCTTCTTTCATTCCTCTTTATGAATTTGTACAGGTTTTTGAAGAAGTTTTGAAAATAATGTGATTCCTACACGGCATTAATCGCACCGGTCATGAGCATTGCCAAATGGCCGTGTTTGATGCTCAGCCTCTTGTGAAATATTTCATCCTTCCTGAAATATTCTAGCTCTGCATAGTTTTGTTCAGCTTTGTTTTCAGCCTGAGAGTCTGTGTTTGCACTTACTCCTCCAGAAAGGGACCAGCAGCTTCAGAAGAGGAGCCAGATGCCCCAGAGGTCACAGCTGGCTAAGTGGTTCCAATCAAAAATAAATCAAATAATGTGGTTCCCCAGAATTTTGAATTCTGCTGTTGCAGGATAGATGTACATATTTCCAAAATGTTCCGATGTGTGAGGAACATGCTGGCCTGGCTTGTAATTTGTATCGTGTCATACAGAGTTTAGTGACTTCTCAGTGATGGAACAATCCTCTGGTCTGTGAAATGACCTGATCTTCAGATGTCGGCTGTCGCTTTTTCAAAGCCCCCGCTATTGATGTTTAACTCTTCCGCAGCAGTCATCCCCGGGGTCTGCTTGTTCCCAACCCGGCGCCCTTTCCCCATTTCTCTCATTCGGCCTCCGTCAGCTTGTACCTCTGGCAGCTCAACAAGTGAGAACCGGAGGAACAATACTCTGTTTGTGCACCGTTCTGCACTTGGCCTGCTAAACAAATGTTCGGAGGAATTCTAGTGGCTGGCCTTGCCCCTGGGTCCAGGCCGATCCCACAGTGACTTCATAAAGACTCTCCGGAGAGATCAAAAGAACAAATCAGCCTTTATGTTGTAGCTATATGCTAATAATGTTATTTCCTCACCAATTAAAATGTACTTTTTTCTTCTTTCTTTCTTTTGATGCAAAAGTAAAAATATGCAGACATTCACAGCACAAAGATATATTTTCTGGGGGGGGTGGTGAGTCAAGGGTGTTGTGACCTAGTTAGGATGGTTATTGATGGAAAAATTGAGCCTCTTTTTTTCATGTAACTGCTCATGTTTGACAAATGGACATGGATTTTAAAGTGAAAATATCTCACCAAAAAAACATCTTTTCCAGTAGATTATTGCATTTTTCACATTTGGTTACCTAAACTTTTAAACTTCAAAAGAAAAATACAAAGTGTTTATTTTATGAATTGTTTCTATGTATAAGCAACTCTAAAATCACAGACCCAGATCAGCAGAACTTTATTCCTCCAGAACTCGGTGAGATTTTGTGGTACACCATTTTTTCAACGTTCAACTATGAGCTTTTATTTGTTCAGTGTTGTCATAGCTGTAGTTTTTACATTACCGTACAAGGACTTGAATAACCTGCAAAACTTTATTTAATGTCAACTTAACACGATTTTAACAATTTGAATTTGAAAACATTGTTTGGTCAAAATTTGACAAATGGTAAAATGTGTAAATTATATAAGTATGTGGGTGATGGTTGATAGTCATCCAGGTTAGTTGAGTCATGGCAACTGGACTTCTTCATTAAAAAGTTTTGCGACTGATTTAAGTGGCTTCATCAGCATGATGTGTAACCTACTATGTGTTACATATGGTAATACTATGTATGGTATATCTACATTATTCAAATTCTGCGTATATTGTTTTTCAAGTAATTTTTAGTCCTGAATTTAATTCTTAAAGCGACACTCTGTATAGAATGTGGGTTAGATTCTAGTGAACTGGTTGATCTGCCGTCTGAAATCTGATTTCATGGATATTTGTGTGCTGTTGAAGAGCAAGTTTTAACTTTGTAAAATTTTGATCAAGTCCTGTTACAGACATTTCGTTCACACTGCGTACTTGTTAAAAATAAATTGATTTAATTCATCAAAACTTAAACAAGAACATTTAAGTATTTGCATTGGTTTCTGTGGAAAAATGTATATTAAAAATCTCTCTTCAGTGTTTGTGAGCAACAGCTAGCTGCCTTGGAGCCCTAACTTTTTTTCTCCATTTCATCTCACCTGCCGACACCTTTCATTTTTCCTTCCATCCACCCATGAAGCTCACATTAAGGCCACCTTAGCGCCACCGCTGCCCCTCCCTGCTTTCTCTCCGACTCTTTGCCGCACGTTTGCACAATAGCCCCGCTCGGCAGAGGTCCAAGGACACTGTTTGTCCGATCCCCACTGCAGCCCCACCCCCCATTTATGGTCGCATGTGCAGGAACGGTGAGTGTATGCGCTCACTGCTGTTCTAGCATTCAGGAGAAGGTGTGTCTGATGGGGTTACTGTAACTCAGATTTGCGGTGGATGATTTTGGGTATAGGTATTGTGTTGCTAAATGGGAGTTTTGTTTCTGTTCTTTGAATAAACAAGTGTTAACATACGGAAAAAAGGCAAATGGGAGTTCCAGTTTGATTCAGGAACAAATATGATTCTGCAGCTTTGATACTCCTGAAAAATCACAGTTAGACTCTTCATTCACATAAGGAACTAACATGAATCAGTGGAGAACCTTCTAAGAAGTAACCAAGATGAGTCTAAAACGGTGGTGTCCAAATCCAGGGCTCGAGGGCCGGTACCCTTCATGTTTTCCAACCAACTTGTCATTAAAGCTCCTTATTGGTTAAACACACCTGATCCAGGTAATCAGCTGGACATGAGGCAAGGTTTCTGGAAAACCTGCAGGAGGCCGGCCCTCAAGTCCTTGATTTGAACACCCCTGGCCTAAAATGGCCTAAAATGACTCAACAGTCAGAATGAGAGGTTTTGGCAAACGTGGATGTATCGGATAGTTCAGGGAGAAAGAGACTCCAGAGCAACAAGAACACAGAAAAACATCTGGATTATCTACAAAATGAGGAACTTTGTGAAAGGTGAGCGTCCCCAAACATTCGTACTCAAACTGGTACAACATGGTGGTGGTAGTGGGATGGTCTGGGGCTTTTTGACAGCTTCAGGACCTGGAGAACTTGGTATCATTGATAGAGCCGTGATTTCTTCTCTTCACCAAGAAATCCTGAAGCAGAAAGTTCTCCAACAGTTCATAAACTCAAGTGCCAGAATTACCTTGGTTCTGCAGCAAAATACGGATTCGAACTGTTCAACAAGTTTAACTGTGGATCACAAAACATACCTGTGAGGTTTAGCCTGGAATAAAACCATGATACATGTGCAACTTTGATAACTTCATACACATATTTGAACCCACTCCCATTAGATGTCTGTGGAATGTCATAATTCTGTTGATCTGAATCATGAAAACGTGACTAACGGGAAGAGGGACTGGAATGCGAAGATGCAGCATCGTTGTGATCTTTTCTCTTAACAGAATTGCATGTTTGAATTTCCTCTATTCATTAAGCCTTAGTCACATGCTGCTGTATGGTTTTTTTTTCTTTTTTTTTGTTTGGGTTGTCCGGGCCTGTGGGGGGGACTTGGATTGGAGTGGCGGCATCTTAAGTGTGTCTTGCAGTCCCTTTAAGGTCCTTGTACGGCCACCTGAAGGGATGTCATCAAAATGGAACGTACGTTTGTTGTGGGTGTGGTAAATGTATCATGGGGTATTCAAAAGACTAATGGAAGTTGAACAACTTGGGACCCGTCCAGGAGACGCTCTCTTATGATGCCCTAACACCACGCTCTAGTCCTTAGTAAGGTGCAAGTCTTGAGTGGGGGGAGCAGAAGTTATACAACTGACCCAAAAGGGCTATAAACAAGAAACTTGTTAAGGCTTAAAACATGAAACCCTGTAACTGTTGGGGTCACCAGTTAAAATGATTATTTTTGCGAGTGATTATGGGGGGGTGCCTGGTTCCGGTCAGGGACTTCCTAATGTTCTTCAGCCAGATCCTCTTGGGGTGAGGAAAAATGAAAAATCTGTACGACATGCCTACGTCTCACCTTATTTAACCCTTACTTATCCTTATGTGTTGTATATGTATTTGCTACAACCTGTCGCCTGCAGCATTCTCGTAGAAAATAAATGAAAAATTTCTATATGAGCTCACCAAGTAGTCCATAATCTTGATATTTGGTGCTGGCCATCTGCATTACCTGGTTAGGTTTGCTCATTTTTTCCTGCAGACAGCCTCCTGTCCGGCTGCTGTGACTAAGGCTTTACCAGCTTCCGTCTCTGCTGAGGATCTTGAAGCATTTCAAGCTCCTTCATTAAAACTGCACCGGTTAATGTTGACATTGTTGGAACGAAGACTCCCCTTCTCCTGGGCAACCGGGCGTCTTTGAGGCCTCACTCCTCACTGTTTGTCCAGCCTCTCCTTCCTCCTCGGCCTCCTTCTTTTTCCCTGGAAAACACTTTGGAGGCAGCGTGGCGTTTCTTGCGCGCTGTGCCGCCGGTGGCCGGCTTCCTGCAGCGTGCCGAGATCTGCTTTCTCCGCCTGACGTTCTCCGGCCTCCTCCAGGGAAGTAAGCACCTTTTGATCACATCGGGGAGGAAAAAGGAAACCAGGGGTGCTTTTGACGTTCCCTTCTGACTATTTCTGTGCAGCTGATCACCAGCGAGCGGCCTCTTTTTGATTTTTTTTTTTTTCTCCTTTCTTTAGCCGGCCGTTGTGAAGCCTTTTGATTGGTGTGTGTGGGTAGAGCTTAGCAGCACTGCTGCTTCATTTCTCATTTCACACTTTCCTTCTGATTCTCTTTCGGATCTGCGAGCTTTAAGCGTTTTGAAGAAAGCTCATGTGAGTTCAGGCATGACCACTTTACATTTATTGGAAGCCTACAAAAGAGCAGGATACCCAGAAGGCTTAAAGCAGGAGGGGAGGGGGGTTGTTTTATTTATGCCAGAAATGCTCGGCCACAATTAACCAACCACAACCATCCTGAATGTCAATTTAGGTCATTTTCTGCCCACACAATAGCCTCAGACTTGGAGCCCATGAAGCAGAAAAAAGCTGAAGTAATGGGTTTAAGAAAATCTCAGAGGGGAGTCAAAACTCACCCGAGAACTCACCCCTTGGACTCCTTCGTGGATCGGTTGCAAAAGTGTGCAAAAACGACGGGAAAAAGTTTACGCGACCAGGATTATTTACTATCATCTTGTTTGGGGTGGGGGGAAGGGAAGTAGAAGATGAAGGCATGATGGGGAGGGGGGGTGGTAAAGAAAAGAAATCCCAGCCTTGGCGTGCATGGTGCAATGCACAAAAGAAACCTGTTACGCCTCCAGATTCCTTCTGGTTGAGTATCAAAGACATGCTTTGCTTTAGAATAAGAGACTTGAGGTAAGATCGCAGCGGTGGTGAACGCACCACCGGCTCAGATGGGTGCTGCCAGCTAATCTCTCAGATAGGATTTTTTTCCCTCCTCCCTCTCTTTGGGGATATCAGTATTGCTGCGCAGCTCTGAATGGAGTGGGGGGGTTGTCTAACCTGATCACGGGTCGGACTGAGCTCAGGGAGAGGCCGAAAACACATGCAGCGAAGAAGAAGGACGCTTTCATCCTCCAAAATCCACCCTGATCACCTCAGTCTGGAAAACAGAGATCTCAGGTAGAAATGTAACACTTGTGTTATTTTCCGAGCTCAGTTAGAAAACCTACGAACTGTTAACTTTGCAATTAAATAGTAGTTAGAAGGAACGGTCAATGAAAGCAACATGATTTAAAATCTGAAAAAAAAAGTTTCAGTAAATATAGGACATAGCTGAAATCTTAAGCGTGGTTTCTGATAATAACAAGAATACATACATACTGGCAGTGACATTTTTCTAACCTACAAAGCACTGGGTGACAGTGGAGGGGAATGACTCGTTGCATAAATAAAGTAGTCTTCCTCAGAATTAAAAAGCCACTCCAGTGTGGCTTAATCAGAGTGTTCTTGAAGGTTTTTTTTCATGATAGAAGACATAAAAAATCTTAAAACTGCATTTCTGGGTATTTCTTTAAAATACAATTCTTGTGAATCAGAATCAGATTAAAAAATGTCATTTGAAAAAGCTCTCAGTTTGGCCAAAGTCTCCCTGCTTCTTTCTATTCTGATGCATCCACTTGCAGACAATAGATCCACAATAGATCCATGGGACAGGCAGGAATGGAACCTGCAATCTTTCGATCATAGGTTGAACTCTTGACCTTTGCACCAAAGCTGCCCTGGGAAGAAACAGAAAAGTTCAGAGAGAGCAGAGTGAGGTCAGGTGTAGGGTGCTGAAAATGCCCAACAGGCCGGACCCAAACGGAAAGCTTGGTCATTTATTAAATTGGTTCTATATCAGAATAAGCTTTAAAAAAGTAATCTAGACTTAGTCGTTAAAGGGGTGTAACGGTTTTTAGAACAATCAATGAATCCATTTCTATCCCTATGATCCAATGTGATCGATCTGTCTGAGGCAGAATCGAATCAACCTATACCATTATAAAATCGTTTCAAAATGAAATAAATGGATTGTAATCAATATTGTAAAATACCTTTTGGATTGAGGAATAAGTTCATTTTACTAAAATGGAAAATTGATCAGGTCATCGAAGCGAACAACTCACATGTGATGCAGCAAAAACTGATCAACCATCATTCCAGCCCAATGTGTGGAAACACTTTGTCAACCTCAAATTATGATAGGAATTGAATTGTTGTTAAAATGAATCGTTACATCCCTATGTTTTAAATAATGAAACGTCTTTAACAAAAAAGCTTTTTCTACTATGACTTGGAATGAAACTCAAATCAAGCTTGATTTGAAAAGGGAAAACTGAAGAGGTCAAGAAGCGATCTGCTGAGCTGAAGAAGCGAGATGATGTATCGGTACAAGAGCCTGACAGCTGAAAGTTGTTCAGTTGTGAAAAGATGGAACTATAAGATCTTAAAGACCCACTTTCATGAAAACTGTGTTTTTAACATGTTCTTGTGGCAGTTTTTAAATGATAATGGAGGACAATTATAAAGAAAAATAAACTGCATTTTTGAGTATGTCTTTGTTCTAATTGTTGGTAATCAGGAGCAGGCGAAAAAATGTTGAAAAAAAAGATTGTAGATGTGATGTAAACAATATCCTGGGCGGGCCAGAAGTCTCCCTGCTCTGCTCTCAGTTATGGGTGACGGGAATAATGCCGGGGTTGCTCCATGGACCCTAGACGATTCAGAGGTGAATTTCTGATGAACTCCTGCTGCTCTGCAGAAACTATGTCCTAGGAAACTACAAAGGTTTATGGATTTTGGCTAAAAACGCATAATCATAGCCAAAAGATCACTGGGAATGTGTTAAAAATAGATCGAAAGATGATTGGTCTTCATGGAAAGTGACAGGAAGAGAAATTAGCATCTATGGAGTCGTAAATAACCATTTTTCTTTTCTAAACGTAAACACACCTCACATAGCGTTCTTTTTTTCCAGGATTTTCTTTTTTAGGAATATGAAAAAGTATGGAATCGGCAAATGTTTTCAGCTTTTCCTAGGAATGCCACGCTGTAGCTGGGCTGTCATGACAGACCAGTGAGTATTTTATTCACGCCTGTTTTGTCCTCAGTTTGAGGTAAACTGGTGGTCCACACATGAAGCGTTTAAGAGAGACCCTCTGCGTCTTTTCATCTCCTTCCTCCGGGTTGACCCCAACCATCTCAACCCGGAAGTGATGCAGGTGAGCGCTTCCTCGGCTGTAGCTGGATCCCCTGGAAGTGTTTCCTAAAGAAAACAAGCGAGAAGCAGCTGACATCTGAAACCAACACCGCCCTCCACTCCCCCCCACCAGCCTCCCTCCATAAAAGCGGAGGGGGCTTGCTTCTGCTGTTGGAAAGCTTTAGCTCGCATCCATGTCCTGGAAGTCCAGCGCGCATTCCTCACAGCTCTCACCGGCAGGAAGCTGCAAACCGGCTGTAAGCCAGAGCTCAGGTTGGCTTCTTCTGACAGACAACGGCATGCAGGGCCCAAACAGCTTGTTTGTGCAGTTGTCGTGAGGAAGGTCATTCATGACATTAACTGTGTGCTTGTGTGTGTGTGTGCTGACAAAATGAACCTGACCTTTGCAGAAAGCCATGCCTATCTCTCCTTTGAGAGTGCCTGGATTACAACACTCATCCTACGATGTGACACACACACCGCGTGAGAGTCCACGCGCTCCGATTTCATGTTCGGCTCTTCTCTTTGATACGCCTCGGCTGCTGTCCATGCTTGGCAAGTGGTCATCTGAAGAGTTTCCATCTCTTTTAATAACACGTCGAAGGGGCGGCACGGCTTTTGCAGCCTTCATCGCAGGACTCGCTGTAAACACACGCCGCCTCAACGCCAACTTTATTGGTACACCTGTATGCATTCATACAGCAGTTCTGCCCTTCACCGGTTCACACTGACAGGAACGACTCTGATGAGGTTGAAGAATAGAAAAACTGCTGTGATAAACTGATACTTTTGCATAAAAGTTGGTGGAACTGTTTTTAAGATGTTTGTGTTTCAGGTTTTAGAGAACAATACGAAAAAACTAAACTTATATCAAGATGAAAACCTTGGAAAAATGTAAGCTTCTGTCTAACGTTTTAATTACCTGGTTTTGTTAAGATCAAGCAGACATTCTCTTTTACCAATCAAGACTAACTTTTGAGGTTTACAGAGTTCATAAGGACCTTAGGTGTTTGAAATTCACTTTTTAGCTCCCTGGAGCCTAAACTGACCATTTTTGGACAAAAAAAAAGCTAAAAGAGGTGTCACTACTGGCTGGAAGTGCAGAGTCTCTGAAGACAAACACAGTGAACCAAAAGAAGGAAAGAATAAAGCTCATAAACCAAAGGAGTTACTCCAGTATTTGCCAAAAAAGAACCAAAAATCATGTTGAAATAACTCATATCAATGCTGATTACAGTTGTACTCCAGTGACATTCACGTTCAGCCTTGCAGTATTCTCATTAATTCAGGGTATTGTTTTTTTTCTTTATTTTTCATTTTATATCTTCATTTAAAAGCTTTGGAAATCAGTGGTTAAGATCAATATGTTGGTTTAAAGAGCAGTAAAGCACAAACTGTAGCCGTTTACTAAAACTCACTCAATTAGTATGACGTAAATCACATCTAAAGGGAAGGTTTAAAAAGTCTAAAGACGGTTAAATCGGTTAAATGTTTGTTTTGGTGAGAATGTTAGATTTTTCAGTAGTTGTTTCGGGTCGGCTTGTTGCAGATTTTCCTCACAAGTGTCTGACACTAAATTGAAAACAATTTGCGAAGCAATCTGAAAATTTTATGATCTAATTTGTTTTGGCAGGACATGAGTTAAACTCTGTAGCTGCTTTGAGGAAACTTAGAAGTCTTATAAATGTTTTAGGAGGATTCAAAGACTAAAAATGGTTCACAATTCCCTGAATATTTAGGCTGTTGATGGCTCCCTTTTCTCACACTTCTTAACAAAGTCGTTTTTTTTGCCCATTAAAAACATTGATCCTTTAACACTAGAGCCTCAGCTCATGTGTTTCCTTTTTTAAAATTGTTGTAACTCTTCAACAATTCACATAATTCCAACAGATTCTACATCAAAGAAAAGCAGCTTTGCACTGATATGCAACACTTTAAAAAAATGAAGTGTTTAGGCATTTAATCTAAATCAAAGATAAAAGCAGCTTCAGAATCCGAGGAAAATATGCTAATTGCGTAAACAATCAAAGAGTTTTGGTAGCTCGAAGTGTTATTTTGTGTCACTGTGACAGATTCGATATGGAAAGGCTCATATTTTCAAAGACACGTTGGACAATAACTGACTCAAACTTTGGAATTTTCCTTTTGTCATGTTTGGTATGTTCCTTTTTTAGATTTTGGATTGTTTGGCAATACGATCTAAGAAACTGTCAAATCCAGTTGAAGTATATATATATATATATATATATATATATATATATATATTTGCTTTTGGAAATAGTTTGGACAAATTGTGTGTCAGGCCTGCTTTAGCTGTGGTGTAGTAGGCTCTGAAGTTCCTATTTCAAGACCATGTTTAGTCATTCTGGTTGCTTCAAGACAATCATCCTGCATAGAAACTTTTTTGCAAATATTTTTAAGAACTAGCTTTTCTGCGACAACGGCCGTTGGGATGAGTGTGTCTGCCATCAGAAACCTGTCCCTTAAACTTTCTGGACTTTTCTTGTTGCCGTAATGTATTTTCCAGAGGTAGGGGTCACAGAGACATGCGGGAGGGGGTTGGAGAAGAGGAAGGGGCAGCATGGGTCTAATCCCATTCCAGCAGGCCGAGCAACAGCAGCTCCACATTCCACGGCTTTGGGGGCTTTGGGGGCGGGGAGGGAGGGACGGCAGCATTCCTCCTCGACCATCAAAGACGCCGCTGGACATCAAAGGCCACTCAGAGCCGAGGTGTTGATGACTGCAATCCCCCCTCCTCAGACCACTTTTAGCAACCTCAGCCCTGTGACACACATGCAGAGCGGGGCGGAGCCTGGCAGGTATGTGCGGCCTTTGGCCCGCCTCCTTGCAGGAGCATTAATCTTAGCTTGTTAAGTTGCGGCTTAAGAACCTAAGCTTTGGCCAAAAAAGATGCCTTTAGATTTCGGAGTTACTTTTTTTTAAACTGTTGAGTTAATTTAAAGCCTGAGAAACCTCCTTCTGCCGTCATTTCTCTTTTGCTCGTTGGTGCTGTGACCCCCGCAGACGGCAGCCCTGTGTTGACCCCTGAACTCTCTGGGTCCGTCCTTTGTTGGTGTTTTTAAAGACTGAAGAGCAGGCCCTCACTCACACCTTTGACAATTTCTGCACGCAGACTCTTAATAGAGTCGCAAGTTTGATGTCCCCTCTAAAGCTGTCAACCGCTGGGACTTGTGCTGCATATCAGAACATTTACATGATATTAAGTATCATCTGTTGGTGCCCCCACCCCCAACTCAAATCCCAACACCCTCTTGCGTTGATTGTTGCCATGAAGGTGGAGGTGATTTTTGGGGAAGGTTAAGGAAAGGACAGCCATTAAGGGTTTTGAGGGGAAGTTTCCCTCACTTGTCGTTGGTCTGTTTCACCAAAATAGCTTTGGCGATTGTTTCCTTGGTCCCGGTGGAAGCGAACAAAAGGGAGGAAGTTTTGCTTCTTTGAGAGGAGAGGCAGAGGGATCCCTGATAGAGTTACAGGAGGAGTCTCAGCCCCACCTGTAGGGCCCTCCCAGCTGCTCCGCTGTAACTGGATCCCATTGCCTCTCTCCTCAAGGCTACCAGGCCTCTTTGAAGTTATTTCTAGTGCTGGGAAAATGAAGGCCATGGAGCCATGAAGTTAGACCGGGGAGTGCGCACACTTCCAGACATATGAAAAGGTTTTCCATGCATAAAGTTTCAAAACTTTTGTCCTTTTTTATCATTTGTTATCTGAGCCTCTGTTGAGGAGTTGATCTGAATTTTGACCTGTTGTTGTTGGGCTTTGTTTTGCTGAAATGGTTCAGGAGTGACTCATGGTTCCTTCTGTTTGTACAGATTTGTGTTTCTGTGATGGAAGAACGCTCCGTCTTCTGTCTGAGTGAAAAAAAGAAATGTCATAAGTGTTTGACTTTCAGTTGCATTTTAGATTTTTTCAAAGCTTAAAAGGAAAAAAATGGACATCCAGAATCGGCAGACAGTGTTTTCTTTAAAATTGCTTTAACCCAAACCTGCCTTTAACCCTTTAACACCTGAGATGTCGCTGGCGACGCTTAAAACACACGCTCTTTAGCAAATACCAGCTTCTGAATTAAAATGTCTTTTAAACACATCTGAGAAAGCCATTAAATTATGCTGATAAATTATTTTAAAAAAATGAAATATTTTGATTATAACATTTGGTAACTTTTTAATATTGTTATGTACCTGAAGAAAGGCTAAACCAATGACTGAATTGTACTGAAGAAACTACAGTCTTATATCCCAAAATGCCACCACGTGGCATCGTAAAAGAAAGCTTTCAGCAAATTCTGCGGCATTTTTAATCATTAGGCGCTAGTCGCATTTTTACATGGCTGAGGAGGTTTTAAGAAATAGTTGAAAAATTTTACAGCAATCGGACGATTATTATTATTATTTTTTTACATTGTATATTGAAGATTCTCCCGATGCCTACCTGTCGCGCAGTGGCAGTAGTATTTGTGACCGTAGTGTTAGAGTGCTAACTTATAAACCTAATACATAGATATTAGGTTTATTGTTAAAAAATGGAAACAGCTGACAGTGAACAATACTGACAAATATTAACCTAATGAATAAATGTTATTCAGTTGTAAATTGTAAGAAAAAAGCTATTGCAAGAAAAAAGCTCAAATTGCAAAAATTCTTGCTGAATGCTAAATCAGTTCTCTTATGTGCAAAACTGCCCACAGGACTCTAAAAAGTACGATTTTTGGGACGACCTCTGATGGCAACTAACAGCTTGTCCTTCGTGTTGGTGTTGGACTCCAATTCACTGTTCACATCATCAACACATCGGAGATGGGACACGATGAGAAGATCTATGCTATTGTGCGTTTGAAATGAAAGTGTTTTGCCGAGCACCGCTAGCTTTGTGGAGAAACTGTTTGTCTATATGTCTGTGTTAGCCTGGGGGCAGTGCTGACATCGCAGACTCTTCCTGAAAGGGGCTGTTCTCACTTTGTGATGTCAGCTCATGAGAACCCGCTGGTTTTGTGGTTTGGGAGAGGCTGTGCTCATCACGCAGGTTTTTTTAGAGTAATACTCTATGTAATGTGAAAAGATAAAAAAAAAATACCACTTTGGGGTTTAGTGAGGAATGAACATCATAATACAACTGAAAGCTCAAAAAGTTGATTTTTGCATGGTAAAGGCCTTTTAAAGCTAGACGCCCCTCATGCACAAATAAACTATTTCTAAAAAATGCTTAACCCCATGCTAGATTCTGCATTGATTAGGGAAGTTTGTGGTCGCTAAAATAAAGACAAAGAAATGCTTTTCACTGAGTTAAATGGGACTTGTTAAAATCTAATACTTTTTTGCATTAAAGTACATGGTAAAATGTTTAAACTACTCAAAAGATCCATCAATAAAATCAATTTTACTTGGCGAGAGCTTTTACAATAACTCTAGCTATGATTCTTTAAAACGTCAATGAAACTAAATCAAAGTTTGATTAAAGTTTGAACATTTTTGTAAAACTTAAATCAATATCTCAAAATGTTCTCACAAAAATGTTGGTCTCGCTTCCTGAAAAGTTTCTGTTGAGCATTCTTCATGCAGTTAATGCAAAACTGCATGGGATGGAAGCTGATAAATCTGTTGGTGCTCCATGAATGACACATGTGAGATGAACTGAATGATTGCTTCTGAGCTGGAGTTTATGTTTCCCTCCAGACATACATATATTTTCTGAAGGATACGATTGAAATATACTTTAAATCATCCTCTTAAAGTGAAGCTAGGCTGTGGCTTCAACAGCTGGAATGGGTCCTGGTGGAGATAAAGGTAGCTATGATCCATCCAACCTTCATCCATCCAATCCCACGCCATCATTAGTCAGATTCAAGGGAGCTGACATAACTGCCCCCATAACCAGAGGTACAAAGCTGAGAAGGGGGAAGTATTGGTGGTGAGGGGCATCGCAGGAGGTCAGAAGGGGTCGGTTGAATTAAACCCCCGTGGAGGTGGGCGGATTCATCTTCGCCGGGGTGAACGAGTTCAAGGCGAGATAAGGTCTTTGAGAGACGCCACAGGGTTACTCCAGCCCCACGCAGGAAGATGTAAACACACTTTCTTCTTCTAGATTTACGCGCCTGTAAAAGGTGCACCAAGCTCTTGTAAAGACTTATGAAAAAAAAAAAACAAGAATCCAGGCGGTTAATCATTCATCCGCTTTGACAAAGAACGTCTTGTAAAAATCTTTGACTTCAGACAACAAAAGCAGACAGGATCAAGGTTTAAGTGCGGAAATCTTTAAATGAGGAAGTCTTTCACTGCCATCATGTATTGATCTGTCAAAGTTTTGATTTGTCAAAGATTCCCAGTTTGTTATAAGTGCAGTGGTGCTGAGAGGGATGTTGGATCCGCTTCAACCCAATTCCGGAAACGGTTTCCGCTTTTATGTACGTAAAGAAAACACTTTGCTCCTTAATGGTGTCGGGGCAGGGTAGGGGTGACTGTTTTGGACGTGCAGCAGAAAAATAAGAAGTGGGGGGGTGTAATTGGGGAGAGAAGGGTGGCGAGAGGAAAGGAAAAGGGGGTGTGGCTGGGGGGGATAGAAGTAGTGGTTATTGTGCGATCAAAGGCTGAGTGAATTGTGTCACAGACAGACGGGGAAGAAAGGCATGGCCTGGTGTGACTTGCATTTTGATTTTCTTCAAGAGCTGTGGGTGGGGGGTGGAGGGTGGGGTGGTGGGGGGTTAGAGGAGCCTGTTTTGATCACTGAAGGTCTTTTTCCAAAAGTTTGAAAAAGTTTCTTCTCCACATTTTGGCTGCGCATGCAGAATAAACGTAGCTTAAACCAGATCAGGATGGATGATTAACACCCTACAGGTGTTTTTTCCAGGGGGGGGTCTGGTCTGAGTGACGAGCAGAGTTCAAATCCCTGGCAGGGTTTCATTGAGAGTTTGGTCTGTGTAACAGGATATTCATGTGAAAGCCGGCAGCCGGGCGCTGGACAGAACGTGCAGAATAGGAGCCACCCCACTGCGGCACTTAGGGGGGCACCAGATGCCCTCCACCCAAAACGCCAAACCAAAGTGGAACAGCCAGGTGCCCCCAGCTGTTTGTCCAGCAGCTAAGGCCCTTTTCTTTCCCGCTTCGACATCTGACCAAGTCTTTACAGTGGAGGTATTGGTGCAGTGATCAGCCTCTAAATAACACGCGGTCCACAACAACAACACTGTCCCGTTTCAGTTGCGAGAGCCCCCACACAATAGCTCTGTGTTTGGGGCCCAGGGGCACAGGGGGGGGCTCCCCGCTGCCATCCAAGCTGCTGGAAAAGCAGAAGAGAGAGGTCACAGTCACACAGCGCTCCACTTCCTGCTTTACGACTCAGAGCGGCGGAGGCTCAGAGACAGATGGAGGCTCTTTAGATCCTCCCACACGACTTTGCTTCCCAGCAGGGCGCCCAAAGTGTGACTTAAAATGTTACCTCAGTTGGCCAGGATGGAGTTTACGAGTGGCGTGCCCCTAGATTCTCATAAATACAGTCAGTTCTCACCAAACTCGCATGAGGAAAAAAAACAGCAGCGTGAAGAATCTCCCTTATCCGTGTTTGCTTCAGGAAAAATCCTCGAGTTTTAAAGGGTTGTAATTAAAGATTGGAAGCTAAAGTTTCATTTCTCATAAGACTCTGTTTAATCTGTGTGTGTGGGAGGTCTGAGGGGGAGGCTTTTCTCTTCTGAGCAGGTTGCAGTCAGAATCTGAGTGAAAAAATGTGCAAAACTCTTGCAATGCTGTGAAAAAGTATTTGCCTCCTTCCTGGTCATTTCACAGAGTTGTCACAAACTCTTTTTGAACTTCGATATTTGACAAAAGTAACTAAAGGAAATCTACTACACATTTTGATTTAGCTTTAGATAATTAATTTAGATAAAAGTTGCCCAAATGAGATTGGTCTTTTATGATAAAGTAACTGCCTCCATCCCTTATTCATCTTTTAAGAAAAAAAGTTATCACGTTTGAGGTTATCCCGTCATAAATGCCCTTTTTGACCCTTTCAGAGCAGAACTTGCTGCTCTTTGGATCATTGTCCTGCTGCAAGCCCCCGACCATCAAACTACCACCACCGTGTTGTAGTTAGTTGTAGGTCTACGTTCACACTGGCTTCGAAAAAGGCGTCAAAGCGACCACTTCCGATAAATAGTCTATGTAATCTTGTGCATTTGCACATTCTGGGCTTCCATGTTTAAAACTTAAGCATTCACACGTCGCTATACAAGTTTTAAGTCAGTTTTTGGGTTGACATACAAAACGCGTAGTTAAATCAGTTGAACTTTGACCAATCAGGGACTAGGATTTGGTGGTGTTGTATGAGTAGCATCCTTTTTCATAACAAGGTAGTGCCAACCCATCGAAAGTTGGCCATCAAGGAGACATTGATAATAGTGTTTTGTGCCCAGTTTAGGTACCTTTTGTTTTCATCCTGTCAGATCAGTACTTGTGATTGTAATGCTAGTAATGACGCTGCAATAGTGGATTGACTTTACATTGGCCTGATGATATGTAAGGTAGCGATTGGACAAATCACTGTACGGTCAGCCTGAGCAGATCTCGACACTAAAGGCTATGTCTGAATTCCCTCCCTAATCCCTCACCACTAAAAGACCAAATAGTGCAGGACTATCGTGTGCCCTTTATTTTAGTGTGACGTCACAAGCCCCCGTACTGATCTGACTGGCCGAACACATACGGTACCAACACCGGATGGAATTATGTGACGCCAAGTCTTTTGTATATCGGACTAGAGCTGTGAAATAAAAAATCTAGAGCAAGATTTTGACATTTCACACATTTTGACACTTCCAACTGGCAGAACATGCACTAATATCAGATGACGACAGTCCAGCGTGAACACATCATGCTAAAAGCATGTTCACAAATACCCGTTTAGCGTGTTCTTGAACGTGCCACCCATGCCCGGTGTGTACGTAGCTTAAGCCACTGAATTGTGACAAACAAATCATCTGTCAAGGCAAAAGGAATCTATAAAAATGAGTTTTATGGGGTTAATTAAAGATGTTTCAGGCTGGAGCTTGTGACACACGTCGCCCACATTCCACAGGCTACCCGCAACACTCAGTTAACCCCCCCCGCCATGCGCTTACACAGTTGTTGGACGCCTTTTGACTGTGTCTTCAGATGGCCGGCTGCAAGCCGACCTATCCTTTAACATGATGAAGTGGGGTTCAAAGGTGAGGGGTTGCGAGTGAGAGAAGGGTATCTTGGGTCATCGGAAGCCAGGCAGAGCTTGGCGCCACAGCGCTCTCTGATTGGGTCGCTGTGGTCATTGGGCTAATAGGATAAGTGGCCTGCAGGTCAGTTTGGCCCATTTCTAATGCTAATACAGGAGCTTGTCTTTGCACTGTTGCCAGGGAATGGATCCAGGGTTTAGCAACTTCACTTGGTTACAGTTTTAATCCAGACTTGTTGGAACAGATCTGTGTGTGGTGGTGGCGAAGGGGCTGACAGCTGTATTTGTCTGGCTTCTGTTTGAGTTTTATATTTAATGCAGCTTTTTGAAAGCTCCGACCTTTTTTAACTTTCCCGACAGATTTCCAGACGGCTGGTATGAAGTTAAAAAATGCTTTGGGATAAATAGTTGAAAACTAAGAGGCCATCTTCCCCGTCTTGTTTGAGGCTCATGGAGTGAGTCAGTGTTTGTGATGTCTGCAATCCTTTTTAACCTTTAATCCTCTTCTTAGACATCTTCAGGGCGCTGGCTCCGCAGATCCTTCAGGCGGAGAGGTTAGCTAAGTTAACTAGCGCTAAGTGTAATGAGAAGAAATCGGATGTATGGCGCTCAGTGATCTTTGCAGTTTGCGTTGAAGAAAACAGCATTATCTGGGAACTTTGAGGACCTTTTTTAGATCCTTTGTGGTTTTTGCTTTTGACCTCTTGACGTTCAGAATTAATTATGTTCATTATCATGTGAAAAGACAAAAAACTGAAATAACAATGGAAAAATGAGCCAAAAAGGGAAATTATTTTCCTTTAGAGCAGGAGTGTCCAAATGTTTTGCAAAAAGAGTCAAATTTGGGAGGTAAAAAAGTTTGTGGGCCAACCATTCGCCCTGCGTTCTGACATTAAATGGAAAGTAACTATTTTTTTTTACAACTTTTCATTTCTTAACATAGAACAGGTAGACATCTAAATAAACTTTTACCTAAATTAATGTGAATGTGGCATTTGAATACAGAAATAAAAGAAATAAAATATCTGTCTGGGAAAAAAAAAACTTTTGTCAACATAATTAAACGTGCACTGTAAACTAGGAAAATTGGACAGGAAAATAGTACAAAACACTGGTTTTATTAGAGAAACAAATATCTTCATCATACGATCAGCATTTTAGAAATAAGCTAGAAAGTGTCACAGAAGGGTCACAGAATTCAGTCAATCACAATAAAAAAGTTGTAAACACAGTTTTAAGATAATCTCGGGGGCCAATATAATAGATTTCATGACAAGAGCCTGATAGAAATTTGAATTCTGGCCGCATTTGGCCCTCAGGCCGGACTTTGGACATGCCTACTTTAGAGCCTTGGTGTCTTTGACACAAAAGCTCACCCAGATCCCCTGTTGTCTCCTCAGATGCATCCTTTGGGACTATGTAACAACAACGATGAAGAGGACCTGTACGAGTACGGATGGGTTGGAGTGGTGAAGCTGGAGCAACCAGAGCTGGATCCAAGCTGTCTCACAGTTTTGGGGAAGGTAAAAATTCTGCCCTCAAGTCCATTTTTTCATCTCATTGAATCACTGCATGCATGAAATTAGTATTTTATGAATACTTGATGAATGCAGATGTTCCTCTTATTTCATATACATGTGATTAGCGCCTTAAATACTGTTTAATTTGCACATCTTGGAACCAGAATCAAAGTAAAAACAATTTTTCCCTTCTCAGAAACATGTTGTAAATGTGAATGTTTTTTTCCTGAACCTTATTTACGGGGTAGGATAACTTTCAAAAAGAAACTTTTTAATAAAGACAAAGTTCTGCACAAATTAAAACTTTCTGCACAACCTTTTGAGAAAAGCATGAATACAACAGTTAGTTTTACGTTAAACGTTTTTTTTTTACGTTTAACTTGTCTTTTCTGAATACAATTTGTCTTTCTTTTGTCCAACCGTAGCGATAGTTAAAAAAGAAAAATTAGAAAGAAAGTTGGTTATTCTGACTTTTACTGCTGTAACAGTTGGCTGCCAGTTAGCCTACTTTAGCTCCAAGTTAGCTTAGCTGTTTTTGTTTCATTAACCAATTTTAACAGTTTTTTTTTTTTTTGTCATCTGTTGAGTGGAGTGGCATGTCTACATGCTACTCCCTTTTTGGCTGTTTTCCACCACTGTTGTAAAATGCGGTCGGACATTGCTGTATTTTGATCTGTTTTATTCCATTTTCAACAGAGCTATGACTGTCAAGATAATGTCCTGTTATGGGATCAACAATATTCTAAAAAGTTATATTTTATTGTAGTTTGATAGAACTTTAACACGCATGCACAGTCTGAAGAATTGATGTTTGAGGTCTCGATGTACACGCCTGTGACATATTTTTGACAGTTTACCAGGAGAAATTTGTCTTAAAGACAAAGAAAAGTCGTATTCAAAAGACACATTTCAAATATAAAACTAAATGTTGCATTCATATTTTTTCTGAATACGACTTTGTCTTGATGAATACAACTATTTCTTAATGAATACGTTTCTTATTGACAGCTATCTTACCCCATACTTATTAATCCCTTTTTAGAATTTATCTTTGATCTTTTGTAGCTCCAAATAACCCCAGTGGTTTTTTTTTTGCTCCTTGCTGCTCATTGCCAAGAGATAAACTGTCTCCCTCCCTCATATCTCTCCACCGACTACCCCTTTGCTTCCTCCCTCCCTTCCTCCCCACTGTGCCCAGAGCCCTCTGGAGTCTCTGAGTGGTATTTTATCATATTTAATTAAGCGGTCTTCCTAATGGTATGCCCACATTTCCCTGAAGACGAAGGGGCTGCAGTCATTTATTCTGTTCCTTCGAGTGACAGAAAGAGAGCAGCCGTTCCTGATTTAAGGAATCCTCCTGCCTCATAGACATGCTAATGCGCCTTCTTTTGGGAAAGCCTGCTGGAACCCAGCTGATGCTTGATTACAGCTTCAGCTGGAGCTGACATGAGGCTCAATGGAACATGGAGGAAGTTCCTGTTCTGTAACTGGGGAGCTTACCTTAACTAAACGCAAACCGGTTATTCATCATCCAGCTTGACTGCATCCACTGAGTTGAGTTCACTTCAGGGTTGTCAGAGTCCAGTCCTCCAGTGGCAGCTCCTGCTGGTGTTTCAGATATCCCTGCCCATGCTGCCCATGCTGCCACTGATTACCTGGGTCAGGTACAGTTTGCAAATGCGAAGCTATGCAGACGGTTTGGTAAGAAACCAAACTGGACACCCACCAGCCCTGGAGACCAGCAGTTACTTACATTTGACTTACTAAGTACTTACAAAGTACTACTAAGGTGTGGCTTACTACTATTTCAGGTTAATGTTTGTATTCTTGCTCTTTTGCAGATTTTTAAATTTCTATTCTGTTTTGCATGCTTTTTAAAATTATTTACAGCATCTGGTGTTCTCCGTCTTAATTGGCTGTAGACAATCATCAATCCATCTCCTTTGTTCCGTGTCTCCTGTACTGAATAAGCTCACTCTGCTTTGTTTTCATTGGCCTTCGATCTTGAGCAGATCTTTGTTTTCATTCTAGAATACGGGACTTTTTTTCTACAAAGTTTTGAACTTTGACAGTTTAAACCAGAGAGAAAAATGTAAAGAAGTTCACGTCTGCTTGAGCAAAGTCTAGCCTTAAGACATCTATAATAATATGGGAGGGAAAAAAAAAACTAGGACTACTTCTTGTTTTCCGTCTATCGAGGGTTATATTTAGAACGCAATTCCCGCAATAAACAGGAGAACACTGTTATTCCTGCCATTACCCACAGAATTTTGAAGGGTGAAAATGAAGACTGAAGTATGATGGACACTTTGACTAAAGTTTGCTTCATTTATGTCAACAACTCTTCAAAAATGGGTAATTGGGTGAGAGAAAATAAATTGATAGTTTTGAGCCCACCTATGGGTCCACTTACCTGCCAAGATAAAACACGCCTCTAAAATGCAACAACTTGAGTTCTAATCAGGTGAAGCCCAATAAAAACCCTAACGCAACTTCAACCTTTCTTTACTCTTATTTTTAGAGTGCAGTTGTTTCTAAACATGGATGGCTTCAGAAACCGGCCTCCAGTTGTCTTTTGAGGTACCACAACATTTAGTACTTCCAGCTTTGCTTCAAATTGGGAACAGAATGCAAGGGTTTGGTCCCAGATGTTCCTAGTTTGTAGTTGACTGTAATCAGTCAAGCTAAATACAACCTGGCACTTTGAGGTTTCCATTATCTGAAATTAATGAATGATCCGTTAGCATGAACCGTCCAACGTGGAGAACAGTTGCTTCCGTGAAGTGTGATAAAGTGTGATAAACTGTGAAATATTGTATGCCAGCATATGTTCTGAGCTGCTGTTCTTCCAGTTGCCAACTGGCATTTAGGCCAATGCAATAATATAGAATAGAAAAAATAGAAATAGAAAAAAAATATAGAACATGCAGGCTTTTGGACTGGAACTCCTTTTTAGGTATCCATTATCACTTTTTAATTGCAGCCAGTCACCCTGCAGCCAGTCAGAATCGAGTAAATACCAAGACCATGGTGTGAAAGTAAAAATATCGGCCAGTCCTACGGGGGCTTCTAGAGGTTTAGTTCAAAATTGGATCACAGCTTTGGGCTCTACTTGGAAGTACAGTATGGCAGCAATGTCCTCATGCAGTCTGAGCAACATCTGGATGTTACAGGCTAGTTTGTAGTCTCACGCTCAAAGTTGTGCCATTTTATTGGAAAATGTCATAATTCCCTGAGCTGTTGACGGAGAACTCTTCCTGCTGCTGCATTCAGTCCATGCTCAAAGCATTGTGGGAAACAACAACTCCAAAAAAGGAGCCAAAATATTTTGCCATCTGCAGACATTGCATACATAATTTATTGGACATCGAGGTAGATTTTTCTTTCAAATTCTAAGTTGAAACTTCACCCTTTTAATTTTCTGACTAATCACACATTTGTTGTCTTCGTTAGGCATTTGTAAAAGGACTACAAATGGGCTGTGAGACAAAAATCCCATCATCTACTGTTTAGTTGATGAATAAGCAATAAAACTTTATCTAAAACTCAATGGTTCTTCCTCAACCCTTTAAAAGACCTACTCTGATTTTTCTGATTAGAGGACATATATAGAGACAATTTGGCTTAAACTTGCATTTCTGTGTATTTCTGTTTTCAAATTGTTAGAACTCAAGAGCAGAGGAAAAAATTAGGTTGGAAAAAGTGATGTAGAACCTACAGCTGCGGGTCACAAGCTCCCTGCTCGTCTTCATTCTGATGCATCCACCTTTAAATGAATAGATCCGTGTATATCTCTGTTTTCCTCGCCTGAGCCGGCGTCTGACTCAAAACTGTGTGGATGGACAGCTCTGATATTGCTCACCATTTTGTTGCTCTGCTAATGTTAGGTTGGACTGTAAGCTAGCGGAAGAGCATGTAAACAATGAGATGAAGGGAAGTTGGGTTGCACTTGTGATGCCCCCAATTTAGAGGCAATTTTCAGATAAACTTGCCGCTCTGCAGAAACTATGTTCAAGAAAACGACAGGTTTTTTTTTACTTTGGCTAAAAACTGCAGCATCAAGAGACCACTGGAAACGCTTTAAAATAGATCAAAAGATGATCAGAGTGGGACTTAAACACCTGAGCAGTCACCGGCAACAGGAAAAAAGATTACAATCTTTGATCAATTGTAATTCTTTAACCGTTTATGCAATTAACGTTATTCTAACAAATTCTGATGCGGAGAAAAGTGGCTTTTCACCGATATGGAACACTTACTGTTAGTAAGATCATCGTCAGAATATGTTGTAATTACATTCATTCCATAAACAGTGGAAGAGTTACGGTAGTTCAAAGAATGTCAACAGTGGTCTTAGAGGGTTAAATCAAATCTTTGTGTCTCAGCCTTTTTCTTGGTGGATCAATCCATAGATGTCTGTTTTACACCCTGCTGGTCAGATGCTTTACTTTGGGACATGGTTCTGAGGATGGCGGGGACGTTGACGGGTGTTTGCTCAGCCTGAACTAGAACTGTAGAAGGGGGGAAAAATAAAGGTAGCTTGAAACAAAAAACAAAAACCTTTGCCCCGAGTGGCTGCTTTACCACTTTTGCCAGGCCGTGTTGATCCCTCTGCCAGCCTGCGTACTCTGCCCAGCCTGCCCCTCTTTAGATACCCTCCAAAATCCTCACCCCGCCCTGTCTGTAATTTCTCCGGTCCTCTCGCCCCACCTCCCGCCCCACTCGACTGGCCCCTAACTGAACCCAAGAGCCCACTCCACTTTGCTGCCACTTTGCCACCAACAGTGTTGGGGTCTTGTCTGGTCAATTTAGATTCCATTCAATTACAGAATCCCAGCGAACACACAAAACAGAATTGTAGGAGGGGTGGAAAGAAAAGCTGTTTACTCCATCCAGAAATAAAGTGTCTGGGAACTCGGGGCCGAAGACTGTGCTCCTGTGATGATCAGAACAAAGCGTTTCTGCTTTTATCCACTCACAAGATGGATGCATCTTTTCAAATCAAATCAAACTTTATTTAAAAAAAAAACACACTTGTCATACTTGTGCGACTTGAAGTGCTTTACAATTAAAACAAAAACAGACAATAAATTAATAAATCAATAAAAAGAGAGAAACCCAATCCACAGTTTACCCCCTCCCTCCATTAACACACACAAGCACATCAACACACAAGCAATGACCCAACAAACAATGACTACTTATAAAAATAAACTCTAAAAGAAACTTAAGACTTGGCTCTGCTGTGAGGAAACAGTAGATTGTGTATCTATTCATGCCAGGAGCCAGCTCAGCCGCAGGAACATCGCCACAGTGCTCACCCAGACCGGGACAGCTATGGGGTCCATTCCACAGCAATGAGGCTGCAAAGTCAGACCTCGAATGGCCCCACAAAGGGCAGCAGTAGTGGCAACGACCCCAGACAGAACCGGCAACCCCTCGCACAAAGGATTCCCAAAGAGAAACACTGGGTCAAAAAACCTTAAAAGGAAGAAATTAAAATTTAGAACATAATATGTATGTAAAAACATAAATGAAAAATAACATTCAATTCACAAAATAAAATTAGATACAGAAAATAGTTTATATTAAAACTTATTATTATTCATAAATATGCATGTACGATGAGCCATGTTAAAAAGGTGAGCCTTTTTTTAAAAACCTCTATGATCTCTGCGGCCCTGAGGTTCTCCGTAGACCGTAGTGGGAGAATGAAGCCTCACCATGAGTTTTGGTCCTCACCTTAGGAACCACTACAAGTCCAGCTCCAGAGGACCTCCGGGTCCACAAGGGCTCATACTTTAAAAGAAGATCACATAAACAAGAAGGTCCAAAAACAGTAAAACATTCATAAACCATTAAAAGATTCTTAAAATCAATCCTGAAACGCACACAGAGCCAATGCAGCGTTTTTAAAACACGTGTCGCTGAGTTCCGATGATTAATACTTCAGATGGGGCCTCAGCACCACTGCTGTTTTACAGGCTGAAGGGAAGACATCCGTCTGAAGAAAGTAGTTCACTATGTTTAAAAACTCTGACTCAAAGAATCCATAAAACGTTTTAAAAAGCGAAGTGGGAATGAAATCTAAAAGACAGGTTGTGGTGTTTACTTGGGATCAACCAGGACAAAACTCCCCAGTGTTTCCTCAGGTAAAAACAATGCAGGTGATCTGTTAAAACCAGAGTATGGCACAGATGAAAGAATCTTATTGCATTGATTTTACCATGAAGTGGTCTGTAAAGTCCTCACGTGCAGCATTAGATGATGGCATGGAGGACTTGTTGAAGTCTTTATTAAAATATCAATTGTTTTAAAAATAAATGTTGGTTTGTTTGTATTTTATGAGATGAGATTTGAAAAATATAGAGTTCTGGCCTTTTTAACAGAGTTATTGTACATTTTGAGTTGTTCTTTTAACATTTCTCAATGAAATGTTAATTTAGTCTTTTTATATCTTTTCTCTGCTTTCCTGCAACTCTGCTTCAGATGCTTAATGTCATCAGTCTTCCATGGTGTTTTATGAGTGGTTCTTGATAGTTTAGTTTTGAATGGAGCCACAGCATCTATGGAAGACTGAAGTCTGTTATTAAAATCATCAACAATATTATTCCAGGATGCATGAAATATCTGAGCAGGAGTTTGTTTAAAAATATCAATAAAACTTTCAGCCACTTCAAGAGTTTTATATACTGTTGTCTCACAGTTCTCACTGAGACTTCCTGCTGGATTTCACTGGTGACATTAAAAAATACACAGCAGAATTATCCACTTTTCACCCCCTACACCTACGGACAGGCCGTAGGTGTAGGGGGTGAAAATTCTTTAGGTATTTACCAAGTAAAATCTTTTCAGATGTTATTGTTTTGTGAGCAATCAATGCTGTACCACCACCTCTCTTACCTTCCCTGATAAAAATAACTAAATAAATTAGGTGGAGAAGCTTCAGTGAGAATAGCAGGTACATCCGTGCCAAGCCAGGTTTCAGTTAAAAACAGATTAAATCATCGCATTATTTTTGTTTAATCCTAACCGCTGTGGTCAGTTTTACGTCTTTTACGACGTTTTTGGTTGTTTGGTGGAGTTTCTCACTTTTCTCTTGTCTGAGTGGGATGTTCAAACATGTAAAATCTCCTCTGCAGAGGAAAAGAAGAAGCCTCTCAAGTTTAAGTGTCACACATATGTGCACAGTTTTTCCTGCTCTTCCTGTGTGGTTCCTGTGAGAGCTGCAGGACGGTTGAACCCCTGACCTCAGTGTGCCACAACAGCAGCTCCTCCTCTGCTAACAGCGGGAAAAGTCACCGGCAAATCAGCTCCTGTTCGGCCGACTGTGTTCCTGATGTCTTCAGTGGTTTTGTTGGGGATCTGGAGGTTGCGTAACGGTGACGAGTCCCGGTGCTTATCGGGTCTTTGGTTTCACTGAGGTGTTTGTAAATGTTGTAAATCATGCTCTCACCTCTGCGCACACGGATCTCGTCTCCAGCGGAACTATTTATTGCAGCCAATAACATATTCTTAGTTGTCATTTCCTCCGCGCTTGTTCGCCTTTCTCAGAAGCACACCCCCTCCACCTCCCTTATCTGCCGTGTCTCCTCGCATACATGCTCTGCGAGTCTTGGCAGCTCCTCTGGAACATGAAATCGTGCCACTGGCTTTGATTGGCGGCCCGCAGAGCATCTGTGCCAAGGAGATGTCTCTTCTTTCAGTGCGGGACCACGAAGGGGGGGCTTTGGCACGTCTGATTTTTCAGCTTTCATCCGGCCGAAGCTCCCGTCACATCTGCTCCGAACCGGGCTGTTCAGCAGAGGAAAGGTGGAAGGGTCGAAAGCCCGTATTCTTCTGTGAACAACAGAAATGCGAGCCGTCCTCCTACTCGGCCCGTATGCAGCCGGCCTCGTAGCATGTAAACTCCCTGGTATGTGATTGTAGCGCTGCTGCCCTTGCTCGTCTCTGAAACCCCGGCCAAAGACAGCTGGTCAGAACGGGCGGGCTACAAAGAAGCACTTAAAAATAACTAGAGCAACAAGAAAGACTTGGAGACCTTTATTGACACATCCATCCAGAAACAAGAGCCAGCGGCGCACAAGCATGAAAAGTGTGGGAAGCTCTGTCTTTGACACACTCTTTGTCGGCCAGCAAGCAGTGTTTTTCTGCCGTGGTCTGCATACTGGCACCGTGGGACTGCAGGCGGAGCAGACAGCTGCTGCGTCTTAGCGCAAACTTGGCTGGAGCTGCAGATACGAGGGCTGCAAGAATGCTGTTTCTGAGAAAGACAGATGAGTGTGACTTTACTGGTGGCTGGCTCGCAGCCTGTGGGCAAGTCGACCGTCTCACACACTCAGGTGTGTGTTAGAGGTCGTCCCGGGGCCGCAGCAGTGCCAGGGAGGTGTCATGCGGCGGGCCGAAGTGCCTGTTATTTGACCTTGTTGTCAGAGAGGAAGGCTGTCTGTTCAGGGGGAATATTTCATGTTTTTATGCAGACGACTGAATGACCTACTGTCTCTGGCTCATCGCTCCTTCCTTCTCTTGCAGAGAAGAACTCTTGTTTCTGTGAATGACAGAGCGCTCGCAGAGCCGATCCATTCACAGCTGTGACTTTAGCTGAAAACAGATTTCTGACAAAGCCGTAAAGATTGCAGCATATCGATGGAGCGATTGTGAGCTTCTGCTTCCTTTCAAACGGCTGCTGAAAAGTGAAGAATCAATATCATTTCTGAGACTCTCGGCTAATCGTGAGCTGCTTTGTAAGAGAACTTTCCCTTGTCTGCTGTCATCCTAAACAGACAAAAGCAGCTAAAAAAATGTGGAATTTAAAAATCCCACAAAAGTAATGTGAATGAGAAAAAAAGAGATTATTCCGGAGATTTTAAAACAATAAAAGTTGTCCAAACCTGCCTGATCCTGTGTGAAAAAATTAACACAAGTTTTACCTTTTAAAACAGGAGCTGTCGCTTCAAACGTGACTTTCTTGTGCCAACTCTTTAACCATTTGTCCATTCAACGTAATTCCAAGGGATTTTGAAGTGAAGAATAGCCGCGAATCAGCCCCACATCGTCACACTACCACCACCATGCTTGACTGTGATGATCCTTTCTTTAAGTCCAGATAATAGACTTCCCAGAAAGCTCCTCGTGTCTCATCAAAACTAGGGATGTCAAAAAATCCTGTTTATCGTGATCAATTAATTGACAAATTAGCACATTTTCTTTTTTTTCTTTTTTTTTAAAAATAGCATTAATCTCCTCTTTTAAATCAAAAGCTATTGTGGTGTCCTCAAACACAAAACAAAGGTTGTTTCCTTGCATGGACGTTTTATTTGAACTCAGCCGAAAACACCTCTTACATTGCTCTCAGTGCATATTTTGGTGGCCCTTCATGTGATACATGCTGCTGTGACATCATCAACGTGCGACTTTGTAGTTCTTAACAGAACTAATCCAAAACAATGCCACAAAGGCACAGTCATTATCTATTCTGTAAGGGATAAAGCTCGGCAATGTGTTTGTTATCATGACTCCAGGCCTCGAGGGCCGACTTTCTGCTGGTTTTCCAGAAATCCTGTCTCATCTGCAGTTGATTACCTGGATCAGGTGTATTTTGCCAATAAGGAGCAACAATAGCAGGTTATTTGGAAAACATGTAGGACACTGGCCTTTGGGGCTTGGAGTTTGACACCTGTGTCATAAAGGAATGGGGTATGCGGAGGGCTGATCACGTTGGACAGCAAATTGTGGAATAAGGTATGTCAGTATACATATTATAGTGTTAATAAAACTTTCTGGTCTATATCTTTTTTAAATGCTCAAAATGGTTTGGCTAATTTTTTATGTCTTTAATTAGAGCAATCTGGATCTGATGTGCTGTTCCTGATTTTTCACAACTGCTTGAGATAAAAAAAAAAAATGCCCTCAACTGATTGCGCAAACGGGACTGAAGTCAAACTTTCCAAACAACCTGGTGTTTTTATGTTTTTTTAATTAAGGGGGAGCAGTTACTTTTGTTTGAGGAACAAGGCAGATTTGTTTCAACAGAAAAAGACGTCTCAGTTGCTCTCAGTTGCGCTGTTGGTTTGAAATTAGATTCTGTTTGTGATCCAATTCAGTTAAATGGGACAAATGTCTTGATGTTGAGGAAGAATGAAACTCCACTGATCGACTGCTGGCTCCATCTTTTCTGGGGATGCTGGCGAGCATTAACTGCTCCAACACGTTCAAAGCCGCAGCATGGAGGCAGGAATGGAAAGAGAAACTCCCAAACTGAGGAGGAGCAGCAGGAAGAAAAGAAAAAAGAAATCCTGTGAAGCATGGAGCCTCCCGGGCTCTCCTTTCATGTTTGTGTACGGCTCAACTTTCTGATATTATCTTCCTCCCTCTTCCTGGTGGGGTGTTGGGAGAGCTCCCCCCCTCTAAAAAAAACCTCCACCCTCTCCTAAATCACCGCTTTGCCATGTTTCACTGCAGTTGGAGGCACCCGGGATCCCACTGCGCTTGTTTCCATGGTCACTGGGAAGCTCTTTGTGTCATGTGGCTCAAAGTGAGCTGTCCCTGGGCCGAATTACCCAGCTTTCAATGGGAGGCCAAATGACCATTATTAGACTTCACAGCTCAGGCCTCTATTTAAAGAGAGAAGAAAGGAGCCCTGGGGTCTTCAGATGAGAGAAAGATTGAGGGATAGAAAGTAGAGGGGGACGGCAAAAAAAGAAAAAAAAAAAGAGGAGCCAAGAGGAAATGACGCCAGGAAGACCCATGCCTTTACACCAAATCCTGATCCTAATCGTTGTTTTGGAAAGCCAGGCAGGTTCTTCAAGGAGCTTTCAGTTAGACTGAGCAGCTGCTGGAAGGTTGCACAGAAAGTGAAAGGTCTCGCACAGCTATTCTGACACTTCTCCCTGACATACACCAGTCCTGCAGGGGGGAAATGGCAGATCGCTCGTGTGAGTCAAACTTTCTCTTAAGCTGTGCCAGAAAGGCAAGGTTGGGCCAAGCACAAGGAGACAAACAATGAGGGATGTGTGCTTGAGTGTTTGTGTGTGAGGAGCCAAGCTCTGAGACACTGAGGTGATGGAGGAGGAGAAGCTGAGGCACTCAAGGAAAGGACCGGTGACTCTATCTGAGAACTGGACCGAGTCAGTGAGACCTCATCCATAGAAAATGGTTTACTTCTGGCTCCAACTAAATGATGTCAGTTCAGTTCTTCTTTTTGTGATATGGACGCCGCCATGTTGGAGCCAAAAGTCTGGTTGGTCCACACTCCGGCCGCTGTGAGACCGCTGTTTATTCCATCACAGACAGAAGGATGATGGTTAATGGGTTCAAGTTGCTGTGAAATTCATCACAAAATGCAGACAACACCAGGTGAACATTTCAGGTTTGATTAAAAAAATGAGAACATTGTATTATGATCTGATTAGCACTGGCTTTGAACGTTTTTCTCTTTGGAGCATCATCAATCTCCGGATCAAAAATCCTCTTCGCTTTCATGTGAATTATTTTCCTGGAGACACGCACACCTTTCCGTCTTTACTCAATAATCCATGTTCAAACCAGTTCTTCTAATTCGTTGCTCACTTTGTTTGCCCCTCTACCAGGAAATAATTTGCTCCAAATACAAACTAAGTACAAACTATCAGCATTTCTGTTTTCAGAAAAACGTTTTCTGACAATGTTAAAAATGTATTGGAGCAAGAAAGGTTATTCTGTCCAATAGAATGACTGAGTAATGAAAGTTGATGGGATTGTATCCCCTTGGAGCCTGTGGGCACTTCCTGTTTGGAATGCCAGGGGGGAGGTGTCACTCAGTCCAGTTCTCATATACAGTCAATAGAAGAATCAAGAACATGAATGCACCAGAGCTTCAAGTGAAGTTCAGTAGATTTAACCTTTAAACGCAGGAGATGTCACCTAGATAACACACTCTTTGACACACCCCAACTCTTTGACCATGTATGTGGTAACGTGCATCAGCTGATTCTGATGCACATTTTCTCAGCTTAGAAAGCGACTTTTCATATTGGTTTTGTACTCTTATGCACACTTTCTGAGGATAAAGTGTTGCATAACGGCGCAAAGCTGCTTTTCTCCGACACAAAATCTGGTGATTCACGTTGTTTGCGTTGGTACTTCACTATCAAGAAGTTTTAGATATCGACACCAGGCTGCTTTTCCCTGCTTCAGGTATTGGCACCTAATGGGAGTTGTAAAGCACTATCTAAATAAAATGTCATTCATTCTTTCTTTCATTCATGTTTCGGAATGCTCTGGAATTACTTTGATTGCGTATGGTTGGTCACAAATTACGAAGTAGACAGAAAATCAACTCCGAAGCTAAAGCAGTAAACTTTAAAAGGATACCAATAAAAGTGACTGTAGAAAAAAGTATTTCAGACTAAATTCCAACACTAGATGAGACTTCATTGGATATAAAAGATGAAAGATGTCTGGTTTAAGAAACAAAGTGAATCAGGCGCATTCTGCACTTTTTAGTTTTTCGATATTTAACAGGAACAGTCTGTTCCTGCTTCTGGTTTGGTGGGAGATGAGAGGAGCAGTCTTTCACCAGCAGCCAGAGGAGGCTTCAGAGGAGCATCATGCAGCAGCTTTCCCTTCATGCTAGCAAAGACTCTAAAACCTGCTTCAAGGCAGAGAAGGATGAGAGAATATTGTACGACAAAAGAAATTAGGAAAACTGGGAGAAGTGGCGTTCAGTGGGAAGTTGAAACTGGACTGATGTCTCCTTTGGATTACAGTTTAAGTTCCCAAAGGAACACAAACTCTTGGAAATGCTGTAGTCATACTGAAGACGCAGAGAGTTTGTTCATTGGTTGATCTTTTATTTCTGTTTTTTTATGAGGAAAATCATTTGGTTGGGGCTTTTTTTCTGTGTTGCTTTGAAATGAAAGCTAAAGTTTATGTCATGTTTGTGCTCCAAACAAACAGCATTTTCTCTTTTAGTTCTGCTGTGTTCGAATGCTTAAAGCTATTATGTCACGGATCGCCTGCAGCAGAACGCATCCAGATTCTCGTTGAGTTTGTTGTCTCATTAGAAATGGTTAACATGATCAGGTCGAAATAAAAGCATTTTTTTCTGATACATATGACATCTTTGTTCTTTATTTGAATATCTCCATTCAAAACATGGTTCTATTTCCTGCAAGCTAAGTTTCAAAGTCCCATGAAAGAAACACTTGTTCTCTACATTTTCCACTTTGCCATCACTAACTTTGAAGCTGAGGAGGTAGTTGGAGGCACATTTGTATGTCTCCTTCTTTTAGAAGGCTCTTTGTTAGAGCTTTCTGATATAAACGTTCATGGCTTTTGGTTACAGTATGTCCAAAAGCCTTAGTCACATACACCCGTACAGGGGTTCACCCGTTTGGGTGCTGGTGCGTTTTTGGGCTGTTCAGGCCCATGGAGGGTCGTAGACGGGAGCGGCCGCATCATAAGGGGAGCACAGGGGTGTCTTGTCGTGTGTTAACTGACCCCTTACTGACCATACATGTACTGGGTGTCCAGGTGATACTTAAAGGCCTGTAGTTTGTACTTAGCTAACAGGACTAATGGGCATTAGCATGGTCTGCAGGTCGAAAAAATGAAAAATCCAGATGACACGCCGGCGTCTTACCTACTTCCACCTGTCGCCTGCAGAATGCCCGTGGAGGAACAGGAACATTTTTTATCCATTTTTTGCTAACGGACACCCCATATCCACCCGTGAGGGCAGTTGTGACAAAAGGCTTAAGATGGATTTCTGGTACAACTCGAAAAAGTGATTATTTCTAAATCAAAGTCTTTTAATAAAGGTGGAGTTATTCTGATGTTTAAAATACTTTGTTACTGTTAGAAATGCACCCAATTACTTAAAGGGTCTATACCAGGTTTTTCTCAAGCCTTTTATAGTGAATAATGTTCATGAATATATAGGTAAAGGCCCTTTAAGCTTTGCTGAGTCACCATACAGTAAATGTTGCTTTTTGTTGTCTTTATCTAAAAGCAGACATAAGAAAAAAATTTAAATAAATAAACTTGAAAATTTAAATACTAGAACACTTTTCTGGTCATTTCTAAAGCACCTGTAGAGAAAACAATTGTACATTTTTTGGCCTTTTGTATCTCAGTTTAGTAAATCTTTCACCGGCTGCTCTTCAGTAGAAGCATTTTAAGAGTAGCGCTCTTGTCTCTCGCCCTAAACTGTTTGTTTTTCTGTGAATCACATAGAAGAAAAAAACCTAAACCGGTAAGAAAACAACATGGGAGGGACGGGGAGGAAATTTAATTAGCCGCCGTCCATTCCTCCGGGCTCCGTGTTTGGTCTCGGCAGGACGGAGCTGTGGGCAGAAGACAAAAAAGGCTCGTTGATTAGCTGCAGTTGCATCCGCGTTTGTGTTGAGCGTGCCCCCGTTTCCCCAAGACATCAAGCAGCAGACGGCGGAAATGCTGCCTGTAGTGCACAGCAAGCACGACGGGAACATGATGAACGGCTCTGCGTCGCACCAGAGTCTAGGGATTTTGGCTTCATCCATCACTTGAGATTATCTGATTCTGGCTACACAAGCTAACAAGATACTAGCTTTTAGAATGAAAGAAATGTTGAAATAAACACAAAACGTCTTCTGTATCATTAGATGGTCTTTCTTGTTAAAGAAAAGTCTTTGAATTTCATTTAGATACCTTCTTTATTCAAATGAGTTTTGAGGATTTTGTGATTTTAAGTATAATATATTATTTATTTGTACATTTATAGTTGTGGGTACTAAAGTTCTTGGTGTTTTTGATTTTGACATTTTTCTGTTTATCAAGCATGGTGGCGGAGGACTGATGATTTGGTAAATTGATCAATTTGCAGTCGGGAGCCTGACTTTCTGCAGTGAAGAATCAACTCCTCTGTATATATAGAAGTCAGGACTTTTGCTGACACGTTTCTGGCTTTTTTACAAGCCCCTCCCTGCATACCTGCCCTCTTCCATGACTCTTCAGTTGGGCCAGCTTGTTGCCAAGTTACTCTGGCAGGCCTCCTGAGAGATGCCTGCTCTCACACATACGCACCCAGACAAACACACATCTTGATTGCTCCAGCTCACTTGTATAATTTGTGTAATGCAATAGAAGGTGCATGGTCACCTACGATGTGTTCCGGTACAGATGATGACGCTGGATTTAGTGAAGAAGATCAAACCAGTGAGGAAAAAAATGTGACTTTTCCCACCCATCCTAAAGATCGCCTAGAGGTGAATCTCATTTCCCTCTTTCAAAGGGAAATGGATTCCAAGAAGATGATTCTGCAGGCTTCCTGTGGTTTTGTGTTTTGTTGCACAACTCTGTTGTGCATTTGGGGATTTGAACCACTCATGGGAACCGATTCCCCCTTAGGACCTGCGTCACAGTAACCTGTACAAACCGCATCTGTGTTTGTGCAAAGTGGTGGATCATAAAGTGCAGCTTAGAGACGAGCGTCTCGCTGGAAGAGACTTAGTTCTAATTCCTCCCTCAGACGGCTGCTCTCTGTCAATCTGGAGCAATCTGAGCGTGTTTGCGTCTTAATTAGAGGCCATTAAACCGATGGCTGAACACTATTACTGGAGGAACATTCAGGCCTGTGTGGACACCACAGATGCGGTTGTTAAACAAGAATGAAAAACCTTTTGCTTTTGTGTATTTAAGCTGTGGTGGAGTTCATCAGGATCACAGGCGAGTGGCTCACTGGAAGACTTTAGTTGGTGTTGATACGTACAGGTTGCATTCTGCTGCACTGCAACTGTTGCCGACTCTGGACGTTGACTGAGGATTCCAGAACGTCTTACAATTGCTATGGACCTAAACTTTTATTGAAACAAATTTTAACCCGAATGATTAGGGATGTGCATCGTTACTAAAGTTTAAATGTGAGTCAAGATGAATGATTCACAGCTCAAACCACACTTCTTACTATTTAATATATTATGTTTGAATTAGGGATGGGTAATATATCGGTGCCGGTATTGGATGATATTTGCATAATTTCAGTTTATCGGTCTGTTATGGAAAGATCAAACCATCAATATTGTTGTGACTGTTTTCAGATACACTTTATTTTTTAAATGTAAACTAGTTTCTATTAGATCCCTGGCAAAGGGAAGTGAATGGTTCACAGTTATATCTGATAGTCGATGAACAATCTGAATGTTTTCAGATCTATTTTCAAAGTTTTAAAGTGATACATGTTTCTCTTGCTGGATCTTTAAACGGTCAAGTCAATGTGATTGTACAGTAAAAGATGAGTTGTACATTTCTAATGAAACAAAAAGGAAACATTAGCTCGGTGATATTATAGACACTTGAATATCTGTATCTGCTAACATCATCTACCGGCTCCAGTTGCAGAGGAAAATTCATGTATCAAAAAAAATAATGTTGGCCCCCCCTCTAGTTTAAATGGTTACTATTTGTAGGTCTTTTAATTAGATGTATAAAAATTATAATATGTATTTAATCACTATCAGTTATCCTTTATGTTGAACAAAGGATCAGAATCAAAACACAGCAGAGATAAAAACACAAAGATTTAGAAAGAAAGAAATGGTTCTTGTGACTTTACACAATGTCACTCAACTGTTTTTCTGTCAACTTCCTGGTTAACTTCAGCAGGAAACAAAACATACACATCACTGTTGTTTTGGATCATTTTACAACACATCCTGAAAATGTTTTTCATAGTTTTTCCATCTTTAAAGTTCTGCTGACTACAGTTCCAGTACATCAATGACAAGAAATGAAGACACTAGAAATGGAACAACTAGATTATTCAGTCCGTTCATCTAAACTGACAATAATGTTTCCAACATACATGTTTTTACAAACAGAATTTTAGTGGTGAAACCAAAGAAACTCCCACATTTTATACATGAACATTTTACAAACTTGTCCCAATACACATTCTCCACCATGCTGGACGTAGGACATCACGTGATTGATCATTAGATTTTCTGAATATTTTTAATTTCATATTTGTTTTTTTTTTTCATTCAAATTATTGACTAAAACAAAATTGTTTTTTCTGAACTTAAATGTTAAATTTTTTTTTTGTCTATGAAAAACACTCACTAGTTTTACCTTGAAAACAAGAACTTCACCAAAACTTTGCAATACCGATACATTCGGTTTAAGTTTGTACTTAAAATCCAACATTGTTCTGCATTTTAGAGCAATATAACATTGTCTGAAGTGTATTTTTGCCATATTCTATGTTTAAATATCGCAAATTAGCAATCTTTGATGTCACGATATATACTTATTTTTTCTGGAAGAGAACATTTGAGTATTTAGATACTTGTTGCAGCCCTACAAATGATGATACTATTGCATATAGCAGAACATACTTACAAAAAAAATCTATTGGATATACTGCAGATGCTATATGTACAAAATAAGCTTTCTTAAACCCGGTAAGGACCTGCGTGGAGCCTCACATGTGACCCATTGGAGGTCAGATTTTTCCCCATAAATGTGCATACTTTGCTGTATTTGTTGGTAATGTATTTCATGCTGCAGAATGGTATGAGAGTGAAGTCCATGCAGCAGATGTAACATGTGATAACTGGCTCACCGATTCCTTCCTAATTAATCAATCAATCAATTAATCAATCAATCATAGAACACTTCTGATATGACACACAACACAAAGAACTTTACACCAAAATAAAACAAAAATAACACAAACATGATCATGTAAAAATAGCCCCTCCACCCCTTCCACACACAACCCCAATCACCTCCTTAACTGATGGAGAAAATGATTGGAAAACAGGCTGAGCAAGGAGACAGTTGGTTGGTGGAAACGCTAATGGATGGGGCCTCTTCCTCTGTGGACAGCCACAAAGCCAGCTAAGTGCAGCATCACAGGCGGGAGCCCAGCATCACCGCAGCAAAGTGGCGAGGCAGGTCCCCATCTGGAGCTGCAGTAGCTGACCCAGAGGGAGAGGACCCAGCCGAGGAGGCACTGGAAATAAAATGAAAATAAAAGTAAAAATAAAAAGTAAACATTTGATAATAGAGCCGGAGAATCCGCAGCCAGTCTGACAAAGCGGTTTGAGAGACTCAGTACAGGAGGCTTAATGGTTTCATCAGAGGTCCTGTTGTCCTGTTGGGCTTTCAGACAACCACTCCTTCATCCATGGATCTTTGTTCGGGTTGAGAATGAGGAAGGTCGCGGACAGGTGGAGGGAACCCATGGAGCTGTGTCTGGAAGCACGGGGCTGAGTGAGGTTTTCCAGCTCAGCCTTTAGATGACAGATATCATCTTTAGGGTCAGTAATAGCTTTATCCAGAAGTTGAGAGTCCAGATCATTGGTTGTATTAAGTTTTTGACTTGAATTCTCATCCCGACTCATCGCTGCTGCTCCTCTGGCCGCCATCTTGTTCAAGTCAACGTCTGATCTGACCTCCTCTTCTTTTGATATTAATGGGAGTCACTGAACTCACTGAGTGCTTCAAGTGATTCTTTCCGCCTCTGTGTTTACGTTGGGTAAATTGTGAGTTTATATGATGGCGGTCGAGTGAAGAGAAGCTTGAGGAGGCCCAAACCGCCCCTGTCTGCGCACATCCAGAATCGGTCTCCATGTTGCTGGAGGAGGGAGGGAGCAAAATTTTAAACGAACTTTGCAGAAACTTTGTCCTAAAAAACAACACAGGGCTTTTAGATTGAACTAAAAACGGCATAATCCTCATTAAAACCTCACCGGGACTGCTTTAACAATAGATCAAAAGATGATCAGAGCAGGGGGTTGAAGTTAAGGTGTAATTAGTTGTCACAAACCTGGGTTTGTAAAATTTTATCTCCGTATTTGACCTGTGCTCTGGGGCGCGGGGGGCAGCAGACACAGCCGTGCTCAGAAACCATTTCGTGGTTAAACCTCCTAATCCAACTGAGTGTCAAGAAAGGAGGCAGGAGGACCCATTTTAGAGCCTTTGGTATGATCTGACGGTGGATTTGAACCCCTGACCTGTCAGTCTCAAGACGGACACTTTAGAGAGTTGGTCTTAATATTACTAATTAGTTAAACAAAAAATAAAGTAATTTGTAAAAATTTTCAAACAAGACAGATGAAAAAGAAACGGTTTGTTTAAACTGAGCATCCCCTATTAAAATGGGGGGGGGGGGGGGGGGTGCTGATTTAAACAGTGATGTGGGACTGTAAAAGTGACTGTGAGCAGTGGATCATGGGTATCGGGTGAGTCAAAACTGTTGGTTTGACTCAGTTTGTGGGGCAGAACATCAAACAGTGGAGATGATGGAGATGCAGGGATATGCTTAATCCTGTAGAAATGAAAACATCAGGATTACCGATGGCTTCATGAGCGAGCTCGCCGCTCCTTCTCTGTCTCCGGGCTCCTGAGCCACGTCGTCGAGAAGTTTTATTTAGCTGAATGTAAATATCGTCAGGCTGCACATGCCGGCTCTGGTAAGGACTGACGAAGGAGACGAAAGCAGGGGGTGGCCACATATAAGAAAATCCATGGGAGAAAAGTATGCCTTTATCTTTTAATAAACCATAAAGCCAGGAGGCAACATGAAATTACAGCATAATAGCAGTGGAGTCTTCTGAGGACTTAATTTCTTTAATTATAGCGGCGCAGAGAGAGGGAAAGGAAACAAAGAAGAGGAGGAAGGCAGGACAGGGAGCAATGGCGGATCTGAGCCAGATTCCACAGGTGTATCTGATCACACTAGTTTCCCTTTACATGCATATTTATAAGTACACATGAATCCTCTGTCTGAACAAATGATGGATTGAGGAAAGTCTCCTTCCAGATGAGTGAAAACGTCTCCTCCTCAGATCCTACAAGCTGGATGGCTTACTTAGGGATGCTAAACATAGCTTTCATTTTCGTCCATGTCTAGACTGAGTTCTCAGCAGTTTCTTCTGCTGCGGTTTTTGCTCCCTCTGGGAAGATTGTTCTTTCTTTTTTTAACTCTGTTTGTTTAGCCGTCACTGTTGTAAAGCGTCGTCGCCCCCCTTCCTCGGCAAAGTTCAGGTTTCTCTTTAATGTCTTTTCTTGAAACATGGATCAAGCTAAAGAGCAGAAACACGTCTTTGAAGGGCTTTAGGACGTTGCCCAACACAGTTTTTTCTTAAAGGTGGAAACTTTGGAACAAATAAATAACTTTAGATCAGTAAATATATTGGTAATTGCTTTTAATCCCCACTAGATTTGCCACTTGTTGGAATGACAAATGCATTTTTGTCTGAATTTGTGAAATAATGTCCACAATCAGGTCAGTATCCCGCCCTGGACTCGGATCACGGGTTGTGTCCGAATGCCTTCACTGCTTAGATAAATCATAAAATGTTCATATTTATGAGGTTTTTACTTCGCCAAATGGATGATATCATATTTGGCCCTTAAAAAGTATGCTTAAAAGTATTGAGCGTGTTTCTGAATTCCGTTAAAATTCAGAACACTAGATAATCCGATACTATACAGTATGCTAGGCGTTGGGGAGTGAATTCCGACATAGCCAAGATTAGGGCATTAGGAGTTAACATTATTAGCAATCGCCAACAAATCTGGTTTGTGTTTTGTGTGATCAGTTTGGTTTCTGTATGATTATCGTTACAAAACTGGAGGCCACAGCGCCCCCTGCTGGGTATGTCCTAAAACGTACAACCTTGTGTTAAGACTTTAATCTCCGATAGATAATCCATTTCTGAAATAATGTTTCACTAAAAGGAAAGTTAACTGAACCAAGAAAGTTTTGAAATCTAATTTCATTCAAAGGTGCTAAAAGGTTAAAGATTGGAGCTCTTCAAACCCTTTTCGTTGGTCTTGCTCTTTTCCAGAAATCGTCCAAAATGTAAAAAAATCTTCTGTAGGAGATGTAAGAATTTATCCACTTAATCGATTTCTGTCCCCATGATCCAACCAGATGGATCTGTCTGAGGCAAGTTGTTAAACAAAGTTTCCTATACCTTTACGACATCGTTTCAGAAGGAAAATTACAATCAAAATGGGAAAATCCTATTTGGATTGAGGCACCGTAGGTTTATTTTACTATAACATAAAAATGATTAAGTACCGTCATAGTGGAGATGTGTGATGCAATAAAAAATGATCAATCACCATTACAGTTTAATGTGTGGAAACACTTTAAGTTTAGCAAAGACGTGTGACCACACCGCAGTTTTAGGTCAGTGAATCTGATCGTTCAAAACGAACCAATAAATCGTATCGTCAATCATGAATTATTTTAGGAATCAAATAGTTGTTCAAATAAATCGTCACACCCCAAATAATTTAACATCTGCTAATCCAAATTCTTCATACGGTTTGTTAGCCGAGGTTTTTCCCGACGTTTTCACCAAATCTTTAGGCAGCATTTATCCCCCCGTTGGTTTCTGAGGCTGCAGGTTTTCATGGGGTTGGATGGGAGATGTCAGTTTGCCTGCGGGTGCATTTTTTGTTGTCATCAGGCAAGTCCCTGCACTGCAGCACGCAGGCCTGCAGATTCTTCAGGAGGGAGATCTCTTTCTTCTCAAAGCGTCTTACCAAGAGCTATTAATTATTAACTGGGAGAGCGAACATCAAAGGAGGAGACTGGTGCTGAATTAAATGTGTGTGAGAGCGTGTGTGTGTGTGTGGGTGTGTGTGCGTGTGTGTGTGTGTGTGGGTGTGTGTGTGCGTGTGTGTGTGTGTGTGAGGGGAGGGCGCTGAGAGAAAACTGGGTGAGAGGCATACGCCGCGTTGAGATTTCACTCGGCTCTCTTTTGAACTTTTTTGAGTGGAAAAAAAAGCAGAAGTGAGAAAAGGAGAAGTGTTGGTTTTAAAGGAGGCAGGAGGAAAAAGCTCGTTTTTGTGGCCCGTTTTAGTGTTCCGGTGTTTGATGGGGCTTTTATTCCAACAGATGGACTTGATTTGCAGGGTTAATTAGTCTTTAATGAGCTCTGAAAGGCAAATTCATAAACATTTTGTCCATGAATTAAACCAGCGAGGAAATCTAATTGAGACTAAACTAACAAACTCCACATGGTCCTAAGGAAAAATCCTGAAGCGACTTAAACCGGGGGGTTTGGTGGTCCCAGCGCCGGTGGCTCTGACATGAACGTGTGCAGCATCTTCTTCTTCTTGTTTTTTTTATACTGTGATTCATTTGAGCAGCTCCTTCTGCTTCGTTTATTTCAAACTGAGACTTCCAGAGGGAAACCCAGGCATGTTTGAACTACAAATGCGAGTTCCTGGACAGCTCGGCTTAATCGTTAACTTCCTTCTGAAGACAAAAACACTTGTTGGAAGTTGTAAAAAAAAAAGACAAACCTGGTAGGAAATGTCATAAACGTGAATGAAAACGTTCTTGTTTCTTAAAGAAAACATTCAAAAAGGTGCATTTAGAATTGATTGATTTAACAGCAGTTCATAAAGAAGAAATTATGGTTTTTATGCGAATGTTTGAAGAAAAAGCACAAAATAAAGATCTTTCCAGTGATATCAGTCGATATGCCGGATTAAAATAACGACAGTTTAAATGCAAACACAGAAATATCCAGGTGAGAATCCATGATGGAATAAATAAAAAATGTGAGAACAAATGCGTTTTCTTTCTCTGAAGCTGACATAGCAGCTCTGCGTCTGAATATCTGCACTTCTAAAGGAGGATGACAGCAGGGGAGCAGCTTCACTCACAATCTGAGCTTTTTCTCTCACAGCTGCACCTGAACGTTCACGGAGCACACCTGAACCGTCTGCTAACCGACTGCTAACCAGCTCCAAACACAAAGAAGCAGTTTATTTGTAAGAAAATATGTGAACAAGTGGGTCAAAAGTCATTCATGGAATGAACATTTCAAAAATAAAAAACCTGGAATTGTTTGGTTGGAGAAAAGATTGTCAGTTTGGTTGCTTCAACTGGATTATCAGGAAACACAATTTCTAGGCTTTTCTTTAATGGAGCAGCAGGTTAGGTTTGTGGATTTCCCAAACTGGACCAGAACAAACTTCTATCTGTCTCGCTGCAGGACTGAGTTACCATGCACCCCGTCCCGCCACAAACTGTCATGGTGACGGCATCCAGCAGGCTGGCAGCAAAGTCCCAGCACTGCACACTGTCACTTTGATCTTTAACTCCCCCCTCCCTGTCATGGAGAGCGTTGGCGGGAGCCCAAAAGCACTTAATAATACCAGGATGTGTTCCGGCCGCGTTCTTTCAGATCACATCTAAATAGGGCTGCCAGAAAAAGGCTTGTTGGGAGAAGCAGGAGTTAAGATAAAAAAGTTTTAACAATTTTTTCTCCCATCGAGGGGAAACCAATTTGGATTCTGCATGGAGATACTCCGGGTTCTGCAGATGCAAGCACTTCCTTTATCTCCTGCCTTCAAAAGGCCCCCATGCAAAGACTTTCCCTGCTCTCAGATGAAAGGAGCTCCCGTTTGGAAGAGCCGGAAATCCTTGATTTAACTTTTGGGAGTTTGTGCTGCAGAGTTGCACTCTGCCGTGGGGAGTTGCATCACGCAGGGCCGTGCACGGAGCCTGACAGGGTGTCACGCTGCAAGCATGACATCATGGGGGCTTCAGGGAAGCGAAGAGAACGGCCACATGAGCTTGTTTACTTCTCCCTGTTGGTGCTTCTTTGATCTAATAGAGATTACTCTGAGGGATGGAACTCCCCCTAGTGTTGTGATGGTGGAACTGCTGTGTTCTTGAATGTGTCATTCCTGTGTGTCTGCAGGCAAAGAGAGCCGTGCAGCGGGGAGCCACCGCTGTCATCTTTGATGTTTCCGAGAACCCGGATGCCATCGATCAGGTTTGTGCACACCTAGAATTACCCAGGCATCCCCGCCCCCTCTCCCCGGTTCGTCTGATCTGCCCCAGTCTGGCTGCTTTTCTGAACGAGGACAAGCCGAGTGTGTGTTTGCACAAACAATGATCTTTCTATCTTTAGTCCCGTTCAAAAGCGCGCGGATCAACCGCACTCATTCAACCATTTTAGGTCTTTCAGCTCCAGAGCTGGTGTTTTTCTGAGGGCACTGAAAATGGATATCCAGGTTCAGCTTTCACCACCGTGACCAAACTGGGCTAAGCTCATAATTGCACAGGTAGTGCACATGACCTCACCTGCAGAGTTTGGGAGGGAAGAAAGTTTTCTCTTTCTCTGCCAATCTTAGTTCTCAAGACAGGGATGTTAAAATAAGAGCGCCAAATCCTTTTTTATTTGGTTCCTAACATGTGCAGCACTTTACTTGTTTATCTATTTCAAAGGAACAAGTTTATGAAGCTCTTATTTTGCCCAGTTCCCATTCTTTAGCTTCAATCAGCCTCATCCTGTTCCTTTTTTTAACATTTTCATCTTGTTTTTTCAGCTTTCTTTACCTAATCCTGCATTTTGTTCTCTCCCTTATACTGTTCTTTTCGTACATAGCTTACACAGCACATTTATGTAGTGATTCAAATGATCTTTTTAAAAGTTTTGGTACATTTGTAGCATTATTTAGCTTTAACAACAGAACTTTGTGTTCAGAAAGTTTTAGCACAATCACTTTTTTCAGCTTTTGTACATTTTCTACAGCTAACCCCAAATTAAACTAAAAGCATTTCTTTTTTTTTGTTCAGATCACTTGTTTTTTCCATTTTAACCTCACGCCGTTGTGCAGATTGGTCCCATTTTCCAGATATTTTTAAAGATACTTTTGCAGGTTATACTTGATGCTGAACTAGTTGCAGAGTTCAGCATCATTTAAGTCCCAATCCAGTCATCTCTTGATCTATTTTCAAGTGTTCCAAAGTGTTCCCAGTGGTCTTTTAATTATCATTATGGTTTTAGCCAAAATTAAAAAAAAAAAAACAGTGTTTCCTTGAAAAAAGTTTCTGCAAAGCGACAGGAGTTCATTAGAAATTCTCCTCTGAGTTGTGGGTGGCGTCCCGTCATCCATCTGTCTAAATGCTCTCCTGCTAGCTTACAGCCCCTCAGAACTCCAACCTGACATATAACAGGTGCAGCAAAAATGCAGAGCAATATTGGAGTTATCCCGCTGTACAGTTTTGAGCCAGATGTCAGCTCAGACGAGGAAAAGGAAGATGGATCTAGTTGTCTCCAAGTGGATGCATCAGAATGGAGCAGAGCAGGAAGGTTGTGATCCAACCAGCATATTTTCTGAGTCACAAATGCGACTTTTTTGAAACTGCATTTTATCATCTGTTCCTGATTCACAAAGATTTAAATAAATAAAAAACATTTTAAGTTTAATTATATTATTATTTGTCCTCCATCATCAGGAAAAATCACGTCACGTCTTTAATGTATTTTCACTTCCTTTCTTTAAATGGAATAAATGATCAGCATCAGCAGAGCAGGATTAAGAGTGCTGCATTCCTGTTCCTAAAGGAAGAAACCTGCAGAATGCAACAGAAAAAATCTCAGAGGTAAAGAACAAAAAGACGAGTGCAGAAAAGTTTCCAGACGCTGTGAGAATGTTTCCTCACAGAAGGCGTGTCGCCGTTTGATCTGCCATGAGTCTGTGGCGGTGATGAAAGGCTGCTAATGCCTGATGACTTTCAAACCAAACATTCGCCGTAAGCCTCTGACAAGAACGAGAACAGAAAGTTAAATAAATGAGGAGAAACGTCTCCATTCCAGTGGCCCTTCCCTCTCATCTAATCTTCTGTTTGCAGCAGTCGCTGTGTGCAGAGGAAGAAGGCTGCAGTGGAGCTCCTTTGTGGCAGGAATTCTGCTCGCCACGCCAGGCCTGGACTTGCAGGCCTTTTTTCCCTTCGTGTCTCTGCGCCTCTTCTTCTTTGCTGCTGGGTCGTAAAGCGCGGAGCTGAGAGATAAAAGGGATTGCGCGCAGACCACATGAAAGGCAGCGCTTTGGCGGCTGTGTTAAATTCCCCTGAGGGCTTTTCCAGTCAGAGCGGCCCGATCAGCACAGACAGGAGCCACAAGGCCAAGGGGCAGGGAGGGGGAGGAGCTTCAGAGCTATGAAAGTCCCTGGGCCAAAGTTAGGTGATCTTTTCTAAAGTTTGACTCTAAACTCCTTCCCAAAAATGTGAAAGTGCGGCTGGGAGGTTCTGTTTTCATGAAGGAGAAGCACTTCATTCAGTCGCTCCTCCGGAGAGAGATCAAACCATTCCAGATCTGTACTTTTGAAACCAGAACACACAGAGTTTCTTTGGGAAAAAGCCGCCTGGATGTCCTCTGGCTTTTTAAATTACAGATTCCAGCCTGCAGACAGAGACAGACTGAAGGATTGTTTTCTTCTCCAAATCTTTACGTTTCCTGAAAGAGAAGCAGCCGCAGCACAGAGGAACACCAGGAGCCGTCACCACTTTAAGAACCTTTAGGAAACTCGTCAGACAGTTTCTGTCTTTTACAGCCTGGTGACACATACTTACACCATTTTTTATATCATTAATTATTTTGTAGACATGCTTGAGTTCCATCTTTTAGTTCAACCCAAGTGTCTTTTTACAAATATGCTTCATTATGTGATACAATTATTCCACAACAAATCCGAGGAGTTCATTTCATCATTTTTTTTTTACTGAAAATTGACTTCCAACCTTTTTATGCTGCATAACAAAGATCAAACATGCAGAGACAAAATAATCCAAAATCCAAAACAAAAACGATGTGAAAAATAGTTCTTCTCCTTTACAAACAAAAACTATCATAAAGTGATAAATGAGTAGAAGAAAAATCGTATATTTTATGCATTTTTATATATGACGCATTATAATTCTTCACATAAACACAAAAAGAATCGAGGTGTTAAAATAACATCACAAAGTCATTATTGTCTGCACATTGTCCTATAAAGATTCTCATTTTCTAATGTATGTGCATCATGAACTTTCAGTTTGTATTTTTATGCCTATCCAGGCAAAGCTTCACTGAGCTATGGTAGATTTCAAGGATTTATTCCATTATCACAATTATTTCCAATAATTTTTGTGATGTTTTAACTAAATCTACAATTTCAAAGTTAAAAACCTTTTTGAAACCTTCACGTTAAAGGTTGATTTCATTCCTAGGTCGTTGTAAACAACGTTGATGTGACTGGAAAACTCACTTCAGTGAGTTTATAGTTCAGTTTTAGAGTTCAGAGTTTATAAAGAGAAGATTAAGGAATTTTCCCAAACTGCCTGGTCCATTTTGAAGGAAAAAAAGTCTTTTAATAAATAAACTGTGATTAACTGCTTTTTTTTCTAAAAAATTAACGTCTAGATTTACTTAAATGTAAAGACTTGACTTTGACAAAAAGTTTTTCAGTGGACTGATGAGACTAAGAACTGTGATGGTTTGGGGCTGATCGGAGCTGCAGGAACTGTGTCACTTGCTTCAACTGATGGGTTGAACTCTAAAAGATTTTCTTTGTCCATTTATTAAGATTCAGAGAATTTTTGTTGCGGAGCAAACGAGTCAGCCTATGAATGGATCTAAAGACCAAAACAAAATGGGTTTTCCCGTTTACTGTGCTGCTTCATGCTTTAAAACACACACTGTTTTAGGAACATTCTTAAAAAGTTTTGCTGCAGAAAGTGAGACTACATTTCTTCAAAAATGACTAGAAATTTCTATCAGGTCTACCAAAAATGACACAATTATGTTCTAAAGTTAATATTTTCATGCAGAATTTGAACTTTTTTTTTCTTTAACAAATGAAGTCAAATTTAAAACTATGTTTTGGTTTTTTCCCATTACATTTTAACAAAAAGTTATAAACACAAAATAAAATAACATATTTTTGCACCTCAAAAGTTGAGTAAAAAACAGTGTACAGTAGCAAGAAGGGGAAAAAACCCTGCAGTGCATGCTGGGAGTGGGTTCTCATGTCTTTCTGCTCTGTGGTCTTCAGCTGAACCAGGTCTCTGAGGATCCTCTGAAGCGGCCGGTGGTTTACGTGAAAGGCAACGACGCCATCAAACTGATGAACATTGTCAACAAGCAGAAGGTGGCTCGAGCTCGGATCCAGCACCGACCGCCGAGGGTAAGCAGAGCGACCTGCAGTCCAAGCCAAACAGCCTTCCTGAACTTCCAAAGCCAGCGAGCTGCTCACTAGTTTTAGTATTTGATTAGAGAACAGCACTCAAGAGTTCATAAAACGAGGACAGAGTGGAGGCTTCGGGAAAGAAAACTGCTACTACAAAATAAAAGCCTCAATCAAGCCTCGAACATTCCCATAATATTCACAATATTCGGTAAAATATTTGAAATATAATTAATATAATATCATATTTTATTTTTGGTTTTTTTCTTACTTTTTTTTGGCATTTGAGGGCATATATTTTATATATATATATATACATAATATAAATAAACACATAAATGTATTTTGGATTCAAGACATTTATGGTATCAGCATGGCGGAACTGCACAAATTCTAACTACTGCTGTGCATTGAACGCATCACTGTGTTATGATGATAGTTGTGTAAAGGTTTTTTGTCTTAAATACAGACAAATAAAGGTTTGTTTCTGCAGTGATAGACAGAAAACATATATTTTGATTTTTCAAATCCATAATTCACTCAACAACAAAATTCTTGGCCTAAAATTGACTAAAAAGTGTCTCGAAATTGCATCAAACTAGATAACAGGAAAATAAATCCATAAGATGTGGATTTAAATTAGATTTACGGACATTGCTCAGATTGTTTTCCTAACTTCCTGCCTGTTTATTGCCTGAGTTGCTTTTCAATTGCATCCTCATGTTTTTATCTTTTCCTGGATCATATGGATTTAGGACATACAAACATTTAGAGGAATAACTCACATTGACCAAACATGCCTCTGTCTATTTACAGTTCAGTTTTAGTAAATCAAAAAAAGAGGAAAAAAGTTAACAGATTTGCTAAGAACCAATAAAAGGTGAACTCTGAATTTTGTCTCTAATTTCTCCAAAAGGTCATGTGACATTCCTGTAACCCAAGAAAAGCGAAACACTGAGAAGCTTGCAGGAAACTAAAGAGTATCAAGTCAGGAAGAATTCACAGCGATGCCTTCAGGGCAGCTTTGCATGTCACCTCCATTATTTCTTCTACTGTTGACTTTATATTTTAGCATAAAAATGGTCTTTCTTTAATTCCAGATTTTAAAAAAGTTCAAGCAGAAAGACCTGCAGGTCAGTCAGTAACCGGTGCCTGTCGGCCCAGAAAAAGAGGCGTGGCCTTTCTGCTCCTCTCGGATGAGATGTTTTCTTTTGTCTCAGCTAAGGTCAATGTGAGGTCATCCAGGAAAGCTCGACTTTTTCTTTTTTTGTTAGTTTGGACAAAAACAAAAATATGACATTAAGTAAAAAAAGGAAGATGTGTGAGTCTCTGATGTTGCAAACTGCAGCTCCATCTCTGTCTGAGTGTTGAAGACGTCTTCATCGCTTTATTTTGGCCTGTCTCCACAGCAGCCCACAGAGTACTTCGACATGGGCATCTTCCTGGCTTTCTTCGTGGTCGTCTCGCTAGTTTGCCTGATCCTGCTGATCAAGATCAAACTCAAGCAAAGAAGAAGCCAGGTGAGCGCAAACTCCAGAACTGTTCCGGTCTCGGGACGGTTTGTTGGCCGAGAGGCACAAACTTCTTCTTTTAATCCTTAAAAGACGTTTATTTTGAAGACACAAGGAGCCAGGAACTAGATGTAGTCTGCCTGATCAATTCTGTTCAAAAATCAGATTTTTGTTACGTTAGATGATAAAATGCTCAAAAATCCTTAAAGTCTTTAGCCAAAATGTAAAAAACCAAACTGTGTTTCTAGGATCGTTTCTGCAAAGTGGCAGTAGTTCATCAGATATTTAACAGAATCCATTAAAATGGATTTAATCCTGTCAGTAAATGTTGGTCTAAATTTCTCAAATGTATCTAAAAATCTGTTTTTAGCCCCTAAAAGGTTGTTTAGATGGGTTTAGTTGCACATTTCAAACTAAAAACATTTGTTTTTGCTCTTTGAAAAGTGTGCAGTTGTGTCTGCGATCTTGTGCAGACGCACAAACACCCTGTGGTGTGGTGGAGGCCGGCCTCGGCGGTGTAAATAAAGAGCGGTTGAGCAGCAGTGCAGGGTTGTTTATGGGTCCACATTCCCTCTGACCGCAGAGCTCCATGAACAGAATGGCCAGCCAGGCGCTGGAAAAGATGGAGACCAGGAAGTTCAAGGCCAAAGGGAAAGTCCAGCGCGACAGCGGCTGCGGAGCGTCCGACTCGCTGAGCAGCAGCTCCACCTCTGACTGCGCCATCTGTCTGGAAAAGTACATCGATGGAGAGGTAAGGAAAGGAACGAAAGCGCCGTTTCTTTAACTTTTTATTGGATTTTTCCACAAAGCTGTTAGGAACGGAAGAGAACCCCCCAGTGATTAGCATCACCCGCTCCTCCACCTGTTGGGTGTTTCACAGCACCTGACAGATAAGAGGAACCCAGAGGGAGCTGGGTTTGGATGGTGCTTCCTGTTGTCCCACCGTCGTCCTCTTTAGTCCCCGACAGAGTCACTGTGAAAGAATGTGGCCCGTCTCTGTAACCGGTTGCTCATTTGCCGCAGGGACAAACCCGGCACCCCGGGGGACCGGGTCGGTTTGTGTTTTGCGGTTTTGTGTCTTTTTTGGTAAGAAGCAGAAAGAAGGCGCCGTGATTCCGCAGAGGAAGTGGCGACATAAAAGGCTGAATGGCATCAAAGCGATCTTTTTCTGGGTTTTTTTGGAACAACAAAAGCTTTGGAGGGAAAAAAAAAAAAAAGAAGGCAAAGATGAATCATATTAGGCCACAGAGTGAGGCACAGACGTCAGAGAATGCTTCCCAAAGCCAGAGCACTCCTGCTTTTGTGCCTTTCAGTTCCTAATTGCCACTTCGCCATCTGACTGCAAACCGATCCTCCAACATCCACCTTCAAGTAGAAGCTTGTTGTTTGTTTAGCTCCATAAAACATCTCTGCTGAACATGGAAGTTGAGTTTGGACCAACTCTTTTCCAGACCTAACTGCATTAAACAGTTGTGAAGCTCTGTTGCCATCTGGTGGACATGTTTCAGCTCTTGAGTTTAGCTCATTAAACTCTAAACATCCTGAATACTAGAAAATAAATGTTGTCCAATCAAAAATCCTTGAAATCAACCAAAAACTACAATTCTCAGAGCCCCACCCCTTCACTTTTGGTATCACTCAAAAGCTCCAAATGTCCTCTGTAGACACCAATAGGAGTTCATTCAGTTGTGTGTAGTGGTTGGGAGATGTTCAGGTTCAGGACTGTCCTCCACAGAGAACACATTTGCATTATTGGCAGTCGAGATGAAGGGGTAAAAACAAGCTCAGGTTAAAATGAAAGTCGGTAAGAAAAAGACTCTCCACGGACAACCAAAAACCTGCAACACCCAGACGACTGCTTTATTCGTAATTCTTCTGTAGTTTTAACGGGGTTCATTCATGATACATTTGTGGAAATTTTACAACTTTTATAACTTTTTCTACGTACATTCACAAATGACCAATTTCATATGAGCAAAATGTAGGTAGTGGCTGTGTGACAAGGCCTCAAGGACCGTAGCCTGACATCCTGCTCTCCTGGATCACTGGTCACTTCTATCGTTTGCCGTTTTCATGTTTTAGTTGTCTGTAAAACGGCTCCTTCTCGTCCTATCAGGAGCTGCGGGTGATCCCCTGTGCTCACCGGTTTCACAAAAAGTGTGTCGACCCCTGGCTGCTGCAGCATCACACCTGCCCCCACTGCAGACACAACATCATTGGTGAGATCCCACACCAGCCTTCTGTTTGCAGTCAATTTTGACTTATATTCGGTGTTTGACTGCTGGTTTGATTCCTGTGCAGAACAAAAGAAAGGGAACCCAAGACCTGCGTGCATGGACCCTGCTAATGCAGTCCACAGCAGGCAGCGGGTGGTTCTCCCGGTCCATTATCCCGGCAGGGTGCATCGAGCCGGTCAGCTGACGGCGTACCCGACCAGAACCAGCATGGACCCCCACGGCAATCCCATCACCGTGCTCACTGTGGACCAGCACCCAGATCCTCAAGCCCCGTACGCACCCCAATCAACGTCCACCTTCATCCGGAGCTACCACCCCGCCCTTCATCTGGAGCATTCACTCAACCCCCACCACTGTGGGTTAGAGCATCGGGGACCCCCCGCCTACCCCCCACAGCATCATGCTGCTTTTAAACGGCCCAAGTTCCACGGGCGTAACTTTTCCCGAGCGGCGTGTTTCTCTCAGTATGAGACGATGTACCAGCACTACTACTTTCAGGGGTTGTCATTCCCCGAAGGGGCTCAAGGGCCGGCTGTGGCAGGGCAGCTCGGGGGTGGGGTCCACAAGGGCCACCCCAGCCGGGCCTTTCAGCAAGGACTGATATACCCCACCGTGGTGCACATGGCACCCGCTTCCTCTTCCAGGGTGGGCGACGCCGGCAGTACGTCTGGCCTGAGCTGTTATCACGGCCACCGCTCTGTGTGCAGCGGCTACCTCGCGGACTGTCCAGGAAGTGACAGCAGCAGCAGCAGCTCGGGCCAGTGCCACTGTTCCTCCAGTGACTCCATGCTGGACTGTACTGAGGTCAGCAACCAGGGGGTGTACGGGAGCTGCTCCACCTTCCGCAGCTCGCTCAGCAGCGACTATGACCCCTACGTGTATCGGAGTAAGAGTCCCTGTCGGGTCTCTGCGGGGGAGGTGGCGGCTTGCACCGCGGTTCCTGTCGAAGACTCTTCACCCAACGCACCTTTAGGACACGACTGCCTCCAGCTTCCTGCTGGGGCTTCGGGGTACAGCTCGGGGGACCATCTCTCCAACTGCAGTTTGGAACCCAACTACAGCAGTCGCTCATCACTGGAACCCAGGGAGAACAGCAACACTAGCACTACCTCAGCCGTGGCTTCAGACGCTGCAGCCGACAGGAACAAGGGGCCACCGGAGGAGTCGGGGGAACGTGGAGCTGCAGCCTGCAGCTGCTGTTTTGAGGTGGTTCCTCCCAGCGTTGAGTGCAACGGGCAGGACCTGGACCAAGCTGGGCCCCTAGCCTCAGGACGCTGTCACAGAGGGGTGGATTTTCAGAGCTCCACCCCCCAAAACTTCTTTGCCTCTGAGCACATGTGTCCTTCCTCGGAACAGGTGAGCTATGAAGGGCTACCTTGCTGCTTCTACAAAGAGATGAAGGTCCACAGGGCCTCTGCTGGACGCTATGCCGAGGACTACTCCGTCAACGTACAGTACGCACACGCCGATCCTGAGAACTGCTCGGCGCAGGGCTGCTGTGAACTCAACCAGAGAATACCCATAATTCCCGAGGACACAGACTGTGAACTGGGCTCAGGGGCAGAGACCCAGAGCAGCTTATTGCCTGCTGGCGTCAGCGTGGAGGTGGAACTGCGGACAGGAGAGCAGCCTGAGCCCAAGGAGCGGTACTTAACCTCAGGACCGCTGAAAGGTCAGACGTACCTTCAGGAGGAGACCAGGGCCTTCTTCCCTCCTCAGCTTTCTGCGGGCATCCCTACACTGGGGAGCAGTACCTAACCGGACCGAGGGGGTCTGGGTACTCCAGTCCAGAACATCACAATGTGCGGTACCGCATCTGTCAATCGTTGAAACCCTCAGTTGCCTTCTTTCTAACTTTGCTCTTCGAGCACTGAATGTTATCATCCTAGATTGTGTGGATTTCTACTGAAATGGCCTCTTGTTTTTAGATAGAAACGTGTATCGTGTTCATTCCTGTGGCCACAGAGTCCGGTGATGCTCTAAAGAATCCGGCTGTTCCTGGCATCCGTTTAAAGATGGGCCCGCTGGGTGGTTCTCATTTCCAGCTTTGAGTCGTGGTTTCGCTGGGCTGCAGCCGTCCCCCCCCAACACCCCCAGGTTCCACCTGCCTTTCTGAGGGAGCGTCTCCACGCGTTGTCAGGGTTTCAATCTTCAGCTGAAGAGCCAGTATTTAAAAAATGTACTCCAGATTCATAAATGAAAGAAGTAAACATTCATTGTTTTACAACAATATATCTTACATTTATACATTTTTTTAACTGTTTAAAAGTTTAATTTCTTTAATTTAAAACAAGTCTTTTTCCATCCCCTTAAAATGTTACGGTTACGTGTGATTTGACCAAATTTGATTAATTTTGATCGAGAGGTTCATATTTTGACTCAGTTTTCTGTCAGACACGGTGTGGTTTCATGTTTAAAGTCCCTAAACTTTATTGTTGGGTTATAAAGAATTGTTTCCACATACCTAAAGATTTCAGCAGAGAAAAGGTTAAAAAATATCATGAAAGATTTTAAAAAATCTTAGTGAGATGCTATTGTTGCGCTGTTTATGTCTCTGAAATAGTTTAGCACAGCGCTTTGATTTGCAGACCTTTTTTTTGTAACATTTTAAAAACATTCAGAAAGTTTTTGTAGACATTGGCTGATTGAGAAACCTAAGAGAACTTTGGAAAGGACTGGCTACTTCTAAAACCAAATTGTGACTGATTAGGGACAAAAGCGAGAATCTGTGAAGGATGTGTTGCTCCAGTATCCATGGAAACGCTAAAGAACTCTGGATCCGTTCCCACAGACCTTTATCGCTAACTTTGCTAAAAGTTAGTAAACAATTCACGTAATCATGATTCGGTAAGATGAAAAAAGGAAAATGTTCTCTAACGGACTGATGCAGCCCAGCGAGATAACGGCTTCAGGAATGAGATTTAGCTTCACGTTCACACATGAACACTGACTGTCTTCAAAGCTTCAGTCACCAACTGCAGTAGGAGTATAGATATAGCTTTACCAAAACAGGGCAGGGAAATGGGTCTCTACAGAAAAAAAAGCAATGTGAATGCAAGGCTGACACTGGTTTCTATTCAGTTTACGGAGTCGTGCGTTTTTGTGTGGCGGCCTGCCTGAACGAGGGCACGAGAGCCTTAAGCTGACACTGAAAGACGCTGCACAGGTTTGGTCAGACCAGATCCAGGGGCGGGGTAGGTAGCGTGAGGCTCCGCCTCCCGTCTGAAACCCCTAAAAAAGTGTATTTTTTATTGTCACATATCTAGTTTCCTCTATGAGGCGCGCTCTTAGAAATATCTCTCAAGAATCGAGGATGTACCTAAAAAAGAAAAGGCCAAAGGAAAGCATCTGGAAAAGACTCGCATGTCATGAGGGTTCCTTCTTTTTGTACTGTGACCTTTTTGTTTTTTGAAACGATGCAGTTAAAAACGAACCGGTTTCAATCATGAAGCATTTGCAATATCCGTGCTTTTCATCCATGCCTTTCTGTTTGTCCTGCAGACTGTTTTTTATACTGTTTCTATGAAATGTACACGTTCTCTACAAGAGGGAAACTCTGAAATAACCCTATTTATAAGTTAACCCAGTGCTGTAATCAAGTGAGAATCCAATCTTGCCTTTTTGCATAGAAATATGTACCTACTGCAAATATAACATTTTTGGGGTACTTGAGTCACTATTTAATTTTTCTAAAATTGTTTCTAGCACTTAAAGAAAATACTGCGTACAAAAAAGTAATATTTTTAAGAGTATAATTATTTTCTGTCAGTACCATCACAAATGTTTAAGGAGGAAAAGGCTAGAAATCAGTCTATGTATATTCTGTTCTTGTATAGCAAACACATTTCATAAATGGAAATATGTTCTCTGAATATTTATTTACTAATATATTTATCTGTAAGCCATGTCTTATGTTCAGAGTGTATGAAAGAGTTACTTGGTTTTGTTTTGAAGAAAGAAAAAAACTCACTAACATGAGACTTTGTAAATACATGGTAATTGCACACAAGACGATTAAATCTTCTCTGACCAAAAAACTGATTTTAAAACTTTAGTATCGTACAGTTTTGTAAGTAAAGTGTACAAAGATCTGTAAAATATACAGTTTTATTCAAGTAAGCCAGTGCTGTGTCCTCTTTATTGGTTTTTACTGTACTATCACACATTGAAAAATATGTTAAAAACTGGATCATTTTTTTACAGCAGGTTACCTGGACTATAACTATGAAATTATACATAAAATATCTGTAAAAGAGAAAATATGTCCATCATTTTTACTTTTTGTTTTAAATGTTGTCCCGCCAAAATAAGAGATTAATCAGTTTTAAAGACACACTGATGAAAATTGTGTTTTAACATGTTCTTGTAGCATTTTTCTCATGATGGAGGACATATATTAAGAAAATTAAGCTTAAAATTGCATTTTCTTTATTCAAATTGTTGTGAGTCAGGAGCAGACGGAAAAAGCAGTTTGAAAAAGAGCAGGGCGGACAGACTCCAAGCTCCCTGCTTCAAGATTTCAGCAACAAGAAGGGGAAGGGTGGGCGGGGTTGCTCCGCACCAACAGTCTGACCCACAACGCAGAGGTGAATTTCTAATGACCTCCTCCCGATCTGCAGAAATTATGTCACAGGTTTTTAGACTTTGGCTAGAAACAGCATCATCATAATTAAAACCACTGGGAATGCTTTCCCATTCCACTGGGAATGCTTTGAAAATTGATCAAAAGATGATCGCAGTGGGACTTCAAGAGATGACTTGGATTCAGATTTATAGATTCATTTATTAAAGGGGAATTTTGATCCCAGGATCAAATCTAACAACTTTATTCTTTTCAAATTTCTGGTGCAATAGGGTTTGATTCGTTATTGATTGGTTTGGGGAATTTAATATTAAAAACTTTTTTTTTCCAGACTGTGTTGCTTAAACTGACCAAAAGTTGAATTTTAACAAAACAAAGATGTATTTACCCGAAAAAAATTAAAGATCAAATGAAAGTTGAGGGTCTGCACGGTGGTGTAGTGGTTAGCTCTTTTACCCCAGCAGGAAGGCCATGGTTCAAATCCCAGCTGGGAATCTCTTTGGAGTTAGCGTGTTCTCCTTGTGCATGCGTGTCCAAAACCATGCTGCACACGTTGATTGATGACTAAGTCGTCTTTAGGTGTTTCACACTGCGACTTGCTCAGAGGTGTTCTTCACTGTCCCCCAGCAGTGGTAGGGATAGGCCCCAGCAACCCCAAAAGGGATTAAGCAGGTTTGGAAATTTAATGGATTTATTGCCTATTTGAACAATTTTTGATTTGGTAAATCATTTTGTTTAAAATCTGCCAAACTTATAGGCCTTCCTTTAGTGATTTCCAGTCCACCTTAAATTTCAAAGTAGAAGACAGGCTCTTCCCCAAATCCTGCAGTCCTGCTTCTCACTTTTCTTAAGAAGGTGGATTTTTGTCATTTTATTCGAAGCGGATTCAAACAGAGCAAAACTTCAATCAACTCTTGATTACTCTGTGCTCAAATCTGTTTACCTGTGATCTCAACTGAGCGACTTTAACCCTTTAAAGGCAAACGTATCATATTTGGTACGAGTCTGTCAGCCCTCCAAAAGAGCAATGGAATGGAAAGAAATTGTTCTTGTTTTTTTTGGGGTCTTAGAATGTTTTTGTTAGCTCAGGAAAAAAGATATCTTTGACCTGTGTGACCTGATGTATCAAATGTGATACAAATTGAAATTTATTTAAAACATTTTTTTTGTTTGTCTAAATGAACCTACAAAGGCTCCAAAGAATTTGAATTTTCTGTCAAGCATTTAATGGTTCAGGCTTTACAGGTTAAACACTACAAAAATGGTGCTTTGAAACAAGAACCAAAGATGAGCCTCAACCTTCATAGAACCTGTAATTTACCGTTAAAGAATGACATCACAAGCATTTTCAAATCTGACAAATAAAACTTTATTTAACTTGTGACATCAAACAGAGATTTGCTTTAATTTAAAGCATTTTCTTAAATCTTTCTTTTGGGTTTAGGATAACAATGTTCGTGACACAAGATTGAAAATATCTTTTTACAGATTTCTATGAGGAGGAAAAATCTGCCTCACAAATAGGTGCCTGTGACGTTAATGGAGTTTCTGCAAAAACATGTCAGAAATCAGCCACACAGACGAAGAACTGGTCTTCCTCACAGTTTGAAGCCAGAGTGGAGAGCCACCACCCCCCCGGTCAGGTTGAAGTACTGCACACAGAAAAACCCTGTGTCTTCCATCAGACCTTTGAACTCCTCCTACACAGAACAAACAGACTTCAGTGAGATCCACAGAGTCACTGAACTGAAACATGAAGGACTTCTATGTCAAACTCCAAAGAAAAGTTGGTTTAAACTTTTTTTTTTTTATTATGAAATTTTTCATTATGATATTATTTGATTTCAACCACTCAAGATGTCTTTCCAAAGCATGACGATCATTTCCGGACAGTATCTGAACAAATCGCGGCTTTTACCTGGTCAGGAAACTTGCGGATGCTCTCCACTAAATACTGGTAAGACTTCCAGTCTCCAGCGATCACTTCTCCCAAAACTGGGATCACCTGGAAGCTGTAGGCGTCGTAGAGCCTAAGGAGGAACAAACTTCAGCTGAAGCGCTGAGCGCTGAAAAGACGATTTATTAATGAAAGTTTCACTTTAGTTTGGTTCATATCATGTATTTGTGAGTAAAACATTTTTTTCATCATCAAACAAAATCAGTTTGGGTGGAGATTTGAAATAGAAACAGATCATTAAGGTAATTCAGCAAAGATAACAGACGGCTGAAACTTTTGAGAGTTACTCAGCCATTTTTTCCTCAGAGAGACCATAATACCAAACGCTGCTGCTCACCGTTCCAGCACAGGATTGGTCACTTTGCTGAACTCCAAACACAGGAACCTGCCGCCAGGTTTCAGGACCCGAAGAGCTTCTTTGAGCGCCTGAAAGCAAAACAAGCCTGATGGATTCATGCAGCACAAACAGAAAGGATTCAAGTCAGAATTTTAAATCTGTGGAAAACAGGATAAAAAATAGAAGATTATTTTAAGGGTTTAGACATGTTTGATTGGTCTAAGTGATTTGCTTTTAAAGTATGAGCCCTTACAGACTCTGAGGTCCTCCTGTATTTCAGTTTCTCCTGAGGGGAGGACCAAAGCTTAAGGAGAGGCTTTGTTCCCCTACTGCAGTCCTCGCCTGTGGAACAGCCTGCTGGAAGGCCTCACGCCACAGACCCAACGTATACCATGGCTTTTAGACTATCTGGTTATTTATTTAAAAAATATGTTTACTTCCTATTTTATATATTTAAAGATATTTTATGTATTTATTTTTGACGTTATTCCTAGCATGATTGTAGCCCAGTGTTTTCTTGTGGGGATCTTTGTGCCAGGGCTTGCCGGTTTGTTCTCGTCCACACTGGGGTGGCTGGGGTCCAGCATTGCGGTCTCACGGCTGGTTCCTGATCTGAGTAGGAGCTGTGGTGATATCTCTGTGGCTGAGCTGGCCCCTGGTATAGATTTCCAATTTAACGTTTCCTCACAGAAGAGCCACGTCAAACGTCTCTTTTTAATTCACATTTTTTAAATTTGTTTCTTCGCTTTTACCTATAAGCAACTTTGAGAACCTCAAAGTATGAAAAGCACTTTCATACACATAAAGTTTGGTTTAATTAAAAAAATTAAGTTGAAATCTGAAACTGAACTGGGGTCAGCTTATAAATCACTATCCTTAAGTTTTTACTGCGTTATTGAAAACACTGAAATACTGTATTTAGTCTTGAAGTTTGTGACTTTTTGGGTCTTTCGGTGCAAAAAAAAATAAAACTGCAGCTTTGAATCAAACAAACCTGATCTATATGTGTGACATTGCGAATGCCGAATGCGATGGTGTAAAGATCAAACTGATCATCGTCAAAGGGCAGCTCCTCTGCATCTCCAACCACCCAAGATAGACCTGAAACACACCAACAAGAACCAGACATTTGCAGAGAAAACTTTTCTGGGACTCCCAATCTAACGTGTGTCCCTGCAGCAGGCCCGGAGAACCACTTCTGATCCAGTCAAGAACAAAATCAATGAATGCGGTTTATTTCTTCAGTCATAGTTTGTTTGGGATTGTTGTAATCGTTCTTTTTATCTAAAAGCGCAAAGATTAGAAGAATCTGCTCCAGAGCGTTTCAGTCAGGCCGAACTGTCTCACTGTTGTGTCATAAATAACTTATAAACGTTTAACTGGATCACCTGTCGTGACCCCTCTGCTGTCAGCCCGCTGTCTGCCCACTTTCAACATCTCCTTGTTGATGTCGCAGACCACAACCGCAGATTCTGGAGCTCCGCCCCCATTCGGATACCCGTCAGAAACGTCCCGCCACGACGGCGTCTGTCGCAGCGAAACCGCCCGCCTCTGCTGCCTCTCCTGTTGAGAACGGACGTACTCCAGGAAACGGAAAGCAATGTCACCTGCAAGGGGGGTAAGATGGAGCCAAATGTTGGCTGGGTTGAGCTGCATGTTCTACAGCAGTGTTTCCCAACCCTGGTCCTCAGGGAACACTGTCCTGCATGTTTTCCATGTTGCCCTGCTTATGCACACCTGACTCAGCTCATCATCAGGCTCTGCAGAAGCCTGACAATGACAGTCATCAAAAGCAGGTGTGTTTGAGCAGGGCTGGATTGGAAAAAAATGCAGGACAGTGTTCTCTGAGGACCAGGGTTGGGAAACACTGTTCTGCAGGGATGCTGGCTTTACCTGTTCCTCCCGCCACGTCCAGCAGGCGAGCGCCAGGCTGCGGGTGCATGACGTGCAGCAGAGCGTCTTTCCATAGGCGGTGGATACCCAGACTCATGGCGTCGTTCATCACATCATACTTCTGAGCCACGTTTTCAAAGACCTTGTAAACTGAAGACACAAACAGTGAGGACCGAATGCAGAGAACCTGAAGGAACCAAAACAGTTTCACAGAAACCAAACAGTTGTGTCGACACCATCATTTTAAAATTTTAAGAAGATTAGAATATTTTCGTGAAGTGTAATGATTATAGATAAAATTTACTGACAAAAAACGTTTTTTATAATATTCTATTTTTTAGATACATTTTCAGAAATATGTATTTGTACTTCCAACAAATTTATTATCAACAAAAATCTATTAAAATGCCTGATAATTTTTTTGGACTCCCTCTCTCCCTTTTCATATAATTTTCGTTTTAGTTAAACTATAGTAAGTCATATTTTGTCTTCTGTACTAAACTATACTTCATTTTTCACAAAATTAACTGTTGTTATTATTATTATTTTATTAATATTAAGAATCAATGTTTTCAATAAAGTTTTCTAGCTAAAACTTGTTTTGTCTTTGGCTAACCCCTGGCGCATGTATTCCCGCTCACCTTTGGTAGCTTTCTCCGTCTCGGATACGGTCTCGAAGCCGAAGTGTGTGCTTCTGTCCTCGGCTGCATCGGTAAACCACCGACAGTCTGACCGCCGCAAAACTGCGGAAAAACTGATATTTTTGCAGGACAAACTGCGGACAAACGTCCTCACGGAGGCAGCCATGTTGATATAACCATTGATAGACAGGAAGTTAATTCTTCTTCTTCTATTGATCCTTCTTTATCGGATATTTGCTGCCATCGGTTGGTCAAATGTAGAACTGCAATCTCTTGGATTTAGTCCGTCATCTGAGAACTTTTGGAAATGTAGTAATTTATTATTTTCATTTTTTGTTTTTTTTTTTTTTGTTCAAATGTTTTTTTTTTCTTTAAAAAGCATTCATAAAGAATGTATTTTTGACATCTAATTAAAATATGAAGGCCTATTACCGAAAACCAAATAATCTTTCAAAGGCCGTCATCTTTGAAAATTTAGAAATGCTGTGCTTTTTCACAAAATCCAGCATTTGCCAATGCTGGATTTTATTTGGTTCATCATGCCTCTGTTTGGTGCAGTACAATTCACATGTTGTCCCTCTTTGAATTTTTCAAATTTACTTCAAGTGTTTTCAATAAAGTGTTGCAGTGAGCTCAGTGGTTAGCCCTCTTGTCTCAAAGCAAGAAGGCTCACAGTTCCAGTACCCACTGGGGGACTTGAACCAGTGTCACCAAAGGGGGCCTTTCTGTGTGGAGTTTGTATGATCTGACCGTGGATGCGGGGGTTTCCTGTTGGGACTCTGATTTTCTCCACCATCAAAAACACGCTTCATAATTGGTTACTCTAAACTGTCCTGAGGTGCGGATGCAAATGTGCATGGTTATGTGATTGTGGCCCCTGTGACAGACTGGCAACCTGTCCAGGGGTGTCCTGTGTCTTTGCCCATGAGTGGTTAGGCTGCGGCAGCAATGAATGAATGAATGAATGTTTTTAATAAATGTCTAACAGTACTCTGTGTGACAACATAACCTGCATGAATGTAGTTCAGGTGATGTGGTTTGTAACCACAGAGCCTCCTCTATCCCTCTGGTTGATCAGTGAGAAACGCTGCCACCTCAACAGGATCAGACTCATTCTTCCTCCTGTACAGCCCCATGTCTTTAAGTCTTCTTCTCAGTGTATACAGGCTTATTTCTTTATGTCCAAGCTGTGTAATAACAGCAAAATCTTCTCATGCTTCAATCCAAAAATAAAAATAAAACTTAATCAGCTTCAATAATGAGACATTTTTTTAGTTGCTAATCTGCCGTCATCAACTTTTGTTTCAAAATAAGAATAACTGACTCTTTATTTTGGAAAAAATATAGTTTTCATGTTCTTACAGTAAAATATATAGTTGGAACAATATAATATTTCTATTGCAAGAACATGAAACTTTTTTTTGTTAATAAACAAGTATGTTGTTTAAACCTGAACATTGTATTGTAAGAACTTGATTTTATATTGTTCAATATATATATATATAGTTTATATTACCGAAAACCAAATAATCTTTCAAAGGCCGTCATCTTTGAAAATTTAGAAATGCTGTGCTTTTTCACAAAATCCAGCATTTGCCAATGCTGGATTTTATTTGGTTCATCATGCCTCTGTTTGGTGCAGTACAATTCACATGTTGTCCCTCTTTGAATTTTTCAAATTTACTTCAAGTGTTTTCAATAAAGTGTTGCAGTGAGCTCAGTGGTTAGCCCTCTTGTCTCAAAGCAAGAAGGCTCACAGTTCCAGTACCCACTGGGGGACTTGAACCAGTGTCACCAAAGGGGGGCCTTTCTGTGTGGAGTTTGTATGATCTGACCGTGGATGCGGGGGTTTCCTGTTGGGACTCTGATTTTCTCCACCATCAAAAACACGCTTCATAATTGGTTACTCTAAACTGTCCTGAGGTGCGGATGCAAATGTGCATGGTTATGTGATTGTGGCCCCTGTGACAGACTGGCAACCTGTCCAGGGGTGTCCTGTGTCTTTGCCCATGAGTGGTTAGGCTGCGGCAGCAATGAATGAATGAATGAATGTTTTTAATAAATGTCTAACAGTACTCTGTGTGACAACATAACCTGCATGAATGTAGTTCAGGTGATGTGGTTTGTAACCACAGAGCCTCCTCTATCCCTCTGGTTGATCAGTGAGAAACGCTGCCACCTCAACAGGATCAGACTCATTCTTCCTCCTGTACAGCCCCATGTCTTTAAGTCTTCTTCTCAGTGTATACAGGCTTATTTCTTTATGTCCAAGCTGTGTAATAACAGCAAAATCTTCTCATGCTTCAATCCAAAAATAAAAATAAAACTTAATCAGCTTCAATAATGAGACATTTTTTTAGTTGCTAATCTGCCGTCATCAACTTTTGTTTCAAAATAAGAATAACTGACTCTTTATTTTGGAAAAAATATAGTTTTCATGTTCTTACAGTAAAATATATAGTTGGAACAATATAATATTTCTATTGCAAGAACATGAAACTTTTTTTTGTTAATAAACAAGTATGTTGTTTAAACCTGAACATTGTATTGTAAGAACTTGATTTTATATTGTTCAAACAAGAAAGTTACATTGTTAGAACAATATAACTTTTCACAGTATAATGTGATATGCAGTTTTTTTCTCACTAGGTGACACCTCTGCACTTCTGTAAGATACAAAAACAAATGTGTTAAACATCTATAATTTTAAACGAAAGAAAACAAAGAAACAGGTTTGTCTCACCTGTGGTTACCATAGAAACAGAACCATCGCCCTCCCCTGAAGGAAAACTTCACTGCATCTTTTTAAGAAATAGAAAAAAAAAGGAAATGACGTCTGAAGAAACCGAAACTATTCTGACTTTGTTGAACGAACTCAGACGCCATTAAAGGTGTTTAAATATCTGCTGGAAAAACTAAGATTTGTGGAATATTTTCAGCCTGAAGTTCAAGACAGAAGCTGGTGAGTCCTGAGACTGAAAGACTTTGGTTAGAAATGGCTGAGAGAGCTGCTCTTCTTGAATACCTGAACTGTCACGTTTGTTCAGAGACTTTCAATGATCCTGTAACTCTGAGCTGCAACCACAACTTCTGTTTGAGCTGTCTGCAGAAGTTCTGGAAACAAAGTGAGAACAAAAACTGTCCCATCTGTAAAAGAAAATCATCTAAAGAACATCCTGCTGTGAACTTTGGTCTGAAGGAACTTGCTGACTCGTTTGCTGGAAGAAAGAAATCTGAATCATCAGAGACAGAAACAGGAGAACAGAAGATCATGGAGGTCTGCAGGAAACATCCAGGAGAATCCAAACTGTTCTGTAAAGACGAGCAGACAGCTTTTTGTTCTGTCTGTGAGTTTTCTCTGCACCAGAGTCACAAAGTGGTTTCTGTAGAAGAAGCAGTCAGAGAGCTGAAGGAGGAGCTGAAATCTGACTTAAAGTCTCTGCAGGACAAGAAGATGAAATACAAAGAAGTGGAGGAAACATACAATCAGATGATTCAACACTCCAAGAAGCAGCTACTGTCCACAGAGACACAGATCAGAGCAGAGTTCAACAAGCTCCACCAGTTCCTGAAGGAGGAAGAGGAGTCCAGACTGGCAGCTCTGAGGGAGGAAGAGGAGCAGAAGAGGAAGACTGTGAGCAGAGAGATGAAGAGGATCCAGGAGCAGATGTCCTCTCTGTCAGAAAGTATCAGTGCTGTTGAAGCAGAGCTGCAGAAAGACAAGGAGGCGTTCCTCAGCAGTTCTAAAGACACTCAGAGCAGAGCCAGAGCCCAGAGCTCGCTGTCAGACCCACAGCTGCTCTCAGGAGCTCTGATAGATGTGGCCAAACATGTGGGCAACCTGTCCTTCAGAGTCTGGGAGAAGATGAAGGACAAGGTCCACTTCAGTCCAGTCCTCCTGGACCCAAACACTGCAAACAGATGGCTTTATCTGTCTGATGATCTGACCAGTGTGAGATATGGAGGAACTTATCAGCACCTTCCTGACAATCCAGAGAGAAACATGAAATATTCTGTAGTTTTTGGCTCTGAGGGCTTCAGATCAGGGAAACACAGCTGGGAGGTGGAGGTGGGAGATCATCCTCACTGGATCATTGGTGTGGCTAAAGAGTCTGTTAACAGGAAGGGAGAGAGTTCTGCTTCACCAGTAGATGGATTCTGGTGTTTAGTACATGATAGTGGAGAATACACAAATGTTGATGGTCAGCCTCTCACTGTGACCAAGAGTCTCCAGAAGATCAGAGTCCAGCTGGACTATGACAGAGGGAAGGTGTCCTTCTACAACCCTGAAGACATGACTCACATCTACACTCACAAAGACACTTTCACTGAGAAACTTTTCCCATATTTCGGTGCTGGAGAATCTGGAGATGCAAAAACCTCTAAAGTCCAAATCTGTCCGACTGATTGAGATGATTTAAATCTTTAGTCATGAAAAATAACAGATCATTTTATTTCATCACAATGATCATCACACTTAAATAACAATAACAAAATTATTGTACGATAAACACTAAAATATTTTTGAAATTTGGTTTCTTCTTTTAAATGTTTGTTTATTGAAAACAAAAATCCATAAACATCGTTTCCAAAAGTTTTCTGATTTTCTTTTTGTCTTTTGTCTAAAAATGAACCCACAGTGATTCAGAAAATGTGATTTTGATGTTTTGTAAATAAATTCTCATTAAAGGCTGATTTACATCTGTTTTCTTTGTTCTTTATTGTCTCAAACTATTTTACATCTGAATTTAATTCCAGATTTTACCACAGCTTCTTCAAACATTTCCATCAAATTGTTGAAATTGTCTGCTTTTTCAGTTCAAGTAAATGTGAAGCAGCTGTTAAATCCTCCTCATGAGTCAGAAACAGAATCAGGAGAGTTTCAGAGAACTGTGCAGCTCCTGGTTAGAAAGTCTGTCGTTTTTTCCACTTTTGCTGCTAAATGTTCAACATAGATTCTGATCTGGTGAGACTTTCACAGTAAAACTTCACCTGCGTGTTTCTACATCTGAAAATAATTCTGCAGTTGGATCTTTACAGACCAGACAAGCCAGAAAGTCCACAGATGGAAACATGAACCAGTTTTTCCACATTTCAGAGTCTTTGGAACATTTTGTTTTTGTTTTTTTTAAATCTACTTCAAACACAAAAGAAAATAAACACAAGTGGTAAAAGTAGACAAATAAGGCAAAACAATGTTCTTGAAAAGGAGGATTGGAAGAAGAGTCTTTCCCGCATCAGGATGTGATATATTTTGCCAGCAGGGTCTTACAATCTTCTGCAACTTTCAGCTTGTGTTTCTCTAGTGTTCATCCTGCTGTGTTTGCCTGAACATCATCTTCTTAAATGCAAACGGTTCACGGTTGTATTTTTTGAGTGCAGAAATTTGACAGGAGTTTGGTTTATTAAATTAAATCAAATAAACTATGAACACAGATTTTACCTGAATTTATTTATTTTTAGTAAATACAATCAAGAAAAGTTGTTTTTATTTATTTTTTATTTTATTTTTATTTTTGCTCCCTTGAATGTAGTACATCGTGCTGACGGCAATACTTCGACTGTGGCTTTCAGGAACGAGGCTGCAAAACTGTGGAGGGATTTTTATGCCATCATATTGCAAACAAAATCATAGTTTTAAGATCAACATTTATTAAATTAAATTAATGTTTACAAAAAATTGCATATTTTTTTCTCTGACGTTTAAACAAAGTGAACGTTTAGGTCACAAACTTAAAAAGTTTCAAACCGTGTTAAATTCCAATGAGCAAATTTTAAATTCATCACTTCTCTCATTACAAGCAACCAAAATGTTCATGCATGCCATGGTTTTCTCTCAAATAAAAACCTGCTCTCACAACCTGGTCACAAGCCAATAAAACAACATTAAATCCATAGAGTCTCTTTACAGACAATCAGAATATTGAATAAAACGTCTTTGTGTTATCATCATTATGCTATTTAAAAAAAAACATGAACTGTTGAGTTGGGAAAATGTCCTTTTTTGTACAAACCTCTGTTTAATCTATAAAATAATTCCCGGTTTGTGGTCGCCCTCACTAAACCAGTTTGTTAAAATAAGATCTAGCTGTTAAAGAGTGACACGAGGGGCTGCTCATGGAGGCTGCATATGTGTCTCGATGGAGAAGTGCCGTCGACAGAGAGCCTTCTCAACAATAGATGCACAGCAGTGGAACTCTGTCCCTCACAGCATTAAAGAAGTGAGCTTATACAATGATTTTAAAATGTACATAAACAACAGAACTTGAAACACAGCAAACTTTTCAACATTAAAAGTTTGTTTTCATTTGGACTGTGCATTTGACCACATTTTTGTATCGATTTTAATGATTTGATGATGTATGCATTTTATTTTTTATGAATGCATCTGTATTTATTTCTAATGTGCAGTGTACCCTAATAAATCTTTTTATCTCTGTATTTTCGTGTATTTCATGGCCCTTTTTTTTGTTGTTTTCATGTTCTAGGTTGACATTTTAAACTTCTGTCCGGGAACTACAGATGAAAAATAGCATCTGAGTTAATTCTGGCACATTGTGATCAAGATTTGAATGTGACTGCCCCTGTGAAATAAACCAAATAAATCAAACACTATAGTAAGCCTTCTTCCCCACTGCCAGTAAAAGTGATGAGGATCCAAATTCTAACCCCAGAGGTGATCATAGTTTGACATGTTTTTGGACAGTGGGAGGAAGCCAGAGCGCCCAAAGAAAACCCACTAATGAATGAGAAGAACATGCAAACTCTACAAAGAACAATCCCAGCTGGGATTTGAACCAGGACCTTTCTCAGCATGAGGGCAGAGCGCTGAGCACTGCATCAGCATGCAGCTGTAGTGACTCTCATCACATCATATTTCTGACTCATGTTTTCACACCTCTAGACTAAAAACACAAACACAGACTTTCAGTGAAGTTGTTTTGTAATTGCTGACTCAAAAACTTTAGGATCTAAAACAGAATTCCATAGATCCTTATGGACACTAAAAATGACTAAAATAAATATAAATACAATAAAAACATATATAAATGAATGAATTGTGTTTGTAGGTCAGAAAATAAAATTATATAAGTTAATTTTAAAACAGCCAAATGTATTTCATCAGTTCCACATGATCTTTTATTGTTTTCTTGCTTTGTAAACACTGACTGGTGAGTGATGATGATTTATGCCTTTATTTGTGTGGATTTATGACTTCATCAGCACAAAAAAAAAAACACCCTCTTCTGACACACAAACTGAAACATGTTTTTTTTTTAAATACAGACATTTTTTAGAACAAAACATTTGAAAAGTTAACAATAAGATCAAACTATGAACAGAAGGAGACAGATGCTTATTCTCTGCAAAGCGACACCACATAGCATCAGCAGATTCCTCAAAAAATGCTGTGAATCAGCAAACACACAACCCAGAAGTACCAGAACATCCTGAAGTAAAATAGAATCACTAACAAGATGTTTTTATCCAGAATATTCTATGGATATTCCAGATCAAACTATTAAAGCAATCGAGTCTAAACTTGAACTTCATTTAGAAAAAGTGAGTTCACTACATTGAAAAATCAGAAATGATCAAAGATTTCAAAGGAGGTCTGCAAGCAACTGACTTTGAAGTTCTAAATGATGCACTAAAGGTCAAATGGATCAAATCCTTCTTCATCAATAAGATCAGTGTTTGGTTTTGTGTCTCCAGAGGTTTAGTTGAAAAAAAATGGTGGAATTGAGTTTGTCCTTAAATGTGATTATCAAGTAGAAAAAGCAGCAATGAAAGTGTCGTCCTTTCATGAGAAAGTTCTGCTGATGCTGGAAACTCCTGTAGAACCACAATTTCAGTTCTCAGGAAACTCACTTTGGAACAACAGATATGTGTTTGATTAGAGGAAATGTCTCTTTCTGCAGCTCTGGATAGAGACAGAGATTTGGTCTTTGTGCCACTTTGCGGACAATATTTTGTTGTTGTTGACCTTATGTGATGTAACGTACCAATAAGAGTTCACAGAAGTGTTTGCTGATCCACCGTCTGGACTCTGCATGTTATTCAGGAGTTCCTACAGCGTTCCTCCTTTGACTCTCAATCCTCCCGATGTTCCACAATCTCCGCTTTGCTTTTCTTCTGCTAAACATTAGATCAGTGTTTGTGTTTTTCTTCAATGTTTGTTTTTATTTCTCTTTCAATTTTGCAAAGTAATTAATAATTTGTCATAAACGTATTTTTAAATTGTGTTTTATTGATGTAGATAACTGCATTTTACAAACGTTCAATAAAGAAGGTCAAGCTAGAACACATCTGTGCAATAAAAATGTTTGACACAAAAATTAAACAAATGTTTTGTAACAAAACAAATTCACAAAATTGGGCAAATAGAAAAATGTAAAACCACTGCTAATAAAAAGGTTTTGAACAGAAAACATGATGTCTTTACAAACGTGTGGTAAAATAAATGTAAAACTCCTAATTAATGCAGTTCAAGAGTCCAAAGAGACACTTCTTTGGGAGCTGAACCACTGAGGCAGAAAGTTTGTTCTTTTTATTGAACATGTGACGCATTGTATAACACTATAGGCTAGACGCTCTGACATGCACAGACAAAAAAAAAAAAGAATTGTCTCAAGGAGCCCAGTATGTGTAAATGAAAACGCAAAGCAGGACGGAATTAATAATCAACCAGTTGTATTGAAAAGAGAATTAGAAGGGAAAAAAAAAATTAAAAAAAAAATACACCAGACTGGGGACACAGGCTGAAGGGGACGAAGGCTAGTCCAGGTGCAATTGTCCAAGTTGATGCAATCCAGAATAGTGTTTTGTAGTAGGATGGGAACCCGTTGAGCTTTATTGAATATAGTTAGGATGTTGGAAGAGATGCATTTATCAGGTTTGGTTCAGTGTGGGTAGCTCACCATCAATTAGACGAAATCAGACAACAAAAAACCAGACCAAAGCACAGTTACAATTACTGGGAAAAGAAAGATAAATAAGAACCACTAATACATCACGTACTAGGAAAAAACCAAAAACAAGCGAGTATTCAGTTCAAAATATCAAAGGAAGTTTCATTTGTTTCAAAGGTTTCATCAAGTTTAGACAAGTACACGTGTGGTTGTCAAATTAAGTTGTCCATTATCCATCTAAAAGCAAAAGATATTCATCAAAAATCAACTTTCAAAGTCAAAAGGTGCGCAACATAAACAGGTTAGACACAAATTCAGAAGCAAAAGGCCGTTTTGGCATTGTGACATTAAAATTAACAAAGACAGTCCAAAACAGATGAGCTCAAAAAAAAAAAAAAAAAAAACTGAGAAAAATCAACTAGAAATACTTCTACGGTTTCATACATGCAGTCACTGGACCACAATAGCAACACTCACCGATGAGTTGGCCAAAAGTGTTAAAATGCAAGGTGGCTGAAGCACGAGTGGGACAACCACGCTTGTTGCTGATGCTTGAATGCTCACCACAGCAATAACAGCAGCCAGAGCAGGAAGCAGGCAGCAGGAAGTGCCTCGCATAACCTGGAAGTTAAATAGCAGTGGGGCCTGCCACAATAAAAGCATGTGCCAGTTGTTTCTGTTTGGCTTAATGGCACAGGGTTACACTCACATCACAACACTAACATATAATCTGTCTAATAGAGGATAGTATTAGAACAGAACCTGACCAAAAACACACAATACTTTGAAGCAAAACAAAGGAGAAGAAAAACAAAAAAGAGACAAGAACATGATTAAAGGAAACTAAAACAAAAACCAAGAAGATTTTTGTTCAAAGAATATTTTGTCAGTTTTCCATGTTTGTAAGATTTTTGCAGATGATTATTAGAACCATGAAGAAAGAAAGAAAAAGACAAAGAGATATTCATACTTTGAAGCTTTTAATTTAATTGCAAAAGAGAAGTACTTCATTCAAATTCATCACTAATTCATTCCATAATTTCACACCAAAAACTGAAACACATCTCTCCTTAACATTAGTTCAAACTGAAACCTTTATAATGACTTTTTAAAATGTACTAACTAATTCTTGAAGTAAATTGTCTATGTATGTTTTTTGGAACTAAATTATGTTTCACTCTACAAATAATTTCTGATACTTTAAAATAAAAAATGTCCTTTAATTTAAAACTTTTAGTTAAACTAAAAAAAGAATTTGTTGGTTCACTATACCCTGCTCTATTAACTATTCCAACAAGTTTTTTTTTTTGTAATTTAACCAATGATTCAGTGATAGATTTTCCTGCATTTCCCCAAATCTCTGCACATAAGAAAGATGAAATAATGAACAGTAAAAGAGATACAAGCTCTTTTTGTAAATGAATGTTTTAAATAATTTATGCACAGGATGTGATCTGCAGGCAACTTCATGGTTTTAGAGGGAAGCACCTTTATCATACAGAGACAATTCAAGGACATTTCCAAAGAAAACGAACAAGCAGGTTTAGCTCACCTGTGGTTACCATAGAAACAGAACCATCGCCCTCCCCTGAAGGAAAACTTCACTGCAGCTTTTCTCACAAAAGGGAATGACGTTTGAAGAAACTGAAACTATTCTGACTTTGTTGAACTGAACTCACACGCCATTAAATGTGTTGAAATCTCTGCTGGAAAAACAAAGATTTGTGGAATATTTTTAACCTGAAGTTCAAGACAGAAGCTGGTGAGTCCTGAGACTGAAAGACTTTGGTTAGAAATGGCTGAGAGAGCTGCTCTTCTTGAATACCTGAACTGTCACATTTGTTCAGAGACTTTCAATGATCCTGTAACTCTGAGCTGCAACCACAACTTCTGTTTGAGCTGTCTGCAGAAGTTCTGGGAAAAAAGTCAGAACAAAAACTGTCCCATCTGTAAAAGAAAATCATTTGAAGATTTTCCTGCTGTGAACTTTGGTCTGAAGGAACTTGCTGACTCGTTTGCTGGAAGAAAGAAATTTGAAGAACAGAAGATCATGGAGGTCTGCAGGACACATTCAGGAGAATCCAAACTGTTCTGTAAAGACGAGCAGAGAGCTTTTTGTTCTGTCTGTGAGTTTTCTCTGCACCAGAGTCACAAAGTGGTTCCTGTAGAAGAAGCAGTCAGAGAGCTGAAGGAGGTGCTGAAATCTGACTTAAAGTCTCTGCAGGACAAGAAGATGAAATACAAAGAAGTGGAGGAAACATACAATCAGATGATTCAACACTCCAAGAAGCAGCTGCTGTCCACAGAGACACAGATCAGAGCAGAGTTCAACAAGCTCCACCAGTTCCTGAAGGAGGAAGAGGAGTCCAGACTGGCAGCTCTGAGGGAGGAAGAGGAGCAGAAGAGGAAGACTGTGAGCAGAGAGATGAAGAGGATCCAGGAGCAGATGTCCTCTCTGTCAGAAAGTATCAGTGCTGTTGAAGCAGAGCTGCAGAAAGACAAGGAGGCGTTCCTCAGCAGTTCTAAAGACACTCAGAGCAGAGCCAGAGCCCAGAGCTCGCTGTCAGACCCACAGCTGCTCTCAGGAGCTCTGATAGATGTGGCCAAACATGTGGGCAACCTGTCCTTCAGAGTCTGGGAGAAGATGAAGGACAAGGTCCACTTCAGTCCAGTCCTCCTGGACCCAAACACTGCAAGCAGATCGCTTTATCTGTCTGATGATCTGACCAGTGTGAGATATGGAGGAACAACTTCTCCACAGCTTCCTGACAATCCAGAGAGAAACATGAAATATTCTGTAGTTTTTGGCTCTGAGGGCTTCAGATCAGGGAAACACAGCTGGGAGGTGGAGGTGGGAGATCATCCTCACTGGAACATTGGTGTGGTTAAAGAGTCTGTTAACAGGAAGGGAGAGTGTTCTGCTTCACCAGAAGATGGATTCTGGTGTTTAGTACATGATAGTGGAGAATACACAAATGTTGATGGTCAGCCTCTCACTGTGACCAAGAGTCTCCAGAAGATCAGAGTCCAGCTGGACTATGACAGAGGGGAGGTGTCCTTCTACAACCCTGAAGACATGACTCACATCTACACTCACAAAGACACTTTCACTGAGAAACTTTTCCCATATTTCAGTGTTGGTAAATCTGGAGATGCAAAAACCTCTAAACTCCAAATCTGTTCGACTGATTGAGATTATTTGACTCTTTTGTCATAAAAAATAACTGAAATATTTTTCTTTCATCACAATGATTAATCCACATGATGAGATTTTCTTCCCACAACCAGCAGAACATCTTCATTATTTTTGTGTGCAATGAAATACTCTAAAATTTCTCTGTAAAATTGTTTATTTAAAATGTTTGTTTATAGAAAACTAAAAATCACAAACATAAATTCTCAGATTTTTTTGTCTTCTGGATAAAAATGAACTCTAAGTGATCCAGAAAATATGATTTTGTTGTTTAGAAAGTTTGCTTCTATGTTGAACATTTAGCTGCAAAAGTCAAAGAATTACAGGCTTTCTAACCAGGAGCTGCACAGTTCTTCTATGAAACTTTCCTGATTTAGTTTTCTTACCCATGTTTTGGATTTAACAGCATTTTCACATTTTGAAGTCTATCTCTTAATTCAGAAACATTGTTGCTTCATCTTGTTGACATGAAACCCAGATTTCTGTTCTGCATTGTGACCAACTTGGTCCACATCATTACACTTCCACCACTGTGTTTTACAGAGAGAAATTCAAATATTAACACGTCAGCAAAACCTTCTTGTTAAAAATTGTTTAAGTTGTAATCAACATTAAAACATGATTTCCAGATTTTATTTAGAAATTAAAAAAGTCCTGACCAAAACAACATGTTATAAGTCTAGAATTCATTTACAATTGTTGGGACAGAATTCTTTTGTTTGTTTTGCTCTTTATTCAGCAGCTTTTCTTTTTAAGTCTGTTTTTGTCTAAAGTATGATACTCACACACTTCCTGAGATCGTACAGCTTTCACATGTCTAGTAAAGTTCAAAATGTCCAAACATGTTCCTGCATCTGGATGTAAGATACAGTATATTGTGAGTCTTATAATCTTAAATCCTCTGACATTTTTCATCTTGTGTTTTTCTAGTGTTTAACCTACTGTGTTTGTCTGAACATCATCCTCTGAAACATTTCACTTTTTAAGAGAATCATCACTTAATAAATGTGAGAAACTAAGAATTGTATTCAGTGAGTGGAGCAAGATTACAGGAGTTCAGTTTATTAAATAAATCCAATAAAAGATGACAATGGATGTTACCTGAATTTGTTTTTTTTTAAAGTACAGAAAATAGTTCTTTTAATTTGAAAATCCTGTTCAGTCTCTCAGGTGTAGTACATCGTGCTGCCAGAGAACAGCAATCCTTCGACTGTGGCTGTAAAACTGCAGCTATGGATCTTTTTCAACGTATTCACAATAAATGTCAACATTAGACTTTTTACAGCCCTGAAAACATAATGAGTAAGACGGTGGTTTAATTTGGTTTTCTATCAGTTTTATGTGTGACACCTGTGTTTCGTGGTTCTGGCATTAATGTTTTTTTTTTTCACTGCTTTGGCTCATTTCTTGAAACAGAAATTACTTTTTAAAAACCACCTGGACATTTCTCCAAATCTCTGGGCATTTGTCCGCAACAGATTCAAAGTTTTTCGTACAATTCATTGGAATCTAAATGTTTTAGTGTTTCCCTGCAAACAACCAACTACAAAATCCAACAGAACAATTCTTGAAATGAACGAGTCACTTCTCTGAGATGATTTCTCAGTCAGATGGTTTTACCCTCCAAAACGTGTCAGAGTGGTCTTCATGCTTTAGTCGTCCAAAGCAAAACTATTTCCTCAATTCTCAAAAGATTTCATGAAAATCAAACCATGAATCAGAAAACATGACTGTTGATAACTGGACTGTCATTCAACATCTGCTGCAGTTCTGGAATTGCTGTAATTGAATGTAAAGTGAATCTATAGACTATGAGGAACCTGAGGACCCTCCTGCTGGTGTTTGTGGATGAGCCTGGGTTCAATCGGACTAAAATATGAAGATGTCAGCCAGCGGATTGATCTCACATGCCAGTATGGGGGCAATGACATCCAATCCAACCTTTGAAACCCTTATTCGGTCCAGAAAACATCAACTTTCTTTCAATTTAGCTTGTTTAGCAACAACCAATAGGACTCACTGTTGGGTTTAAAGCACAGTCTTTGAACTAATAAAAATCCATAAGAACCAGGGTTCACACAAATGAAGAGAGTACGTTTCTTTTTCCAGCTGCAGCGGGGAGAAAGAACGTTCATCAGAGTTCTGCATTCGCAGAAACTCCAAAGATCTCTCTCACGCTCTTCTCCTGCCTTGCTGCTTTTATTCAAAACAAGGTCAAGGTGATTCCCACAATTCACAACTGTAACAGATAAAAGAGGAATTTAAGGAGTGAAAAGAATAACCGCTAGGCGCTGGAAAAAACACAGTAAGCACAAAGAGTCTTCTGTCTTTAAAACACACACACACCGCATTTCTTGATTAATATACTTCAAGACTTAAGCTTATCATACACTCACCTGTAAGCAAAAGAGTATGCAGCTCTGTCTGTGAGAACACCCCCCCACACACACACCAAATCTAATGCTTTCAACCCACTCAGCTCAGAAATCTGTGAGTTAGGCAATGCAAGGCAGGTTTTCTTTGTACACCACATTTCAGGTAAAGACGATTTGAAGGACTTCATGTTTAAGCAACATCTTCTCCTAAATGGTGAGAAAATCTTTCTTACTCATGTCTTAGTGTCTGTTGTGTAAATTGTGACTTAGACTTGTGTTTGTGCTACAAACATTCGATATAATTGAGAAAGTCCCATGAATAAGAGACATACTTGTATTCAACTTAAAAAAAACAATTCTAGACCACATGGTTGTTAATGTTTTTTTAACACTGTTTCTCCCATAAAATCTTGGATAAATATAAGATTCAGTTTTGTTTTGTTTGCTGTGCATGTTACTTGTAATACAAAACAATTGTTTCTTTTCTTTAAAGAGATTCATTTAATCAAACCTCTTGATTGTTGCAGAAGAAACCCTGTTTGATGGTTAGGACAGTCAGGAACCTTGTGTGTTCCAAGCAACCCATAGAACTAAGAGAGCTGCTTGGATAAAAGGAGAAACGTCATTCAACCTACAAGCCCAGATAACTTTCCTGCTATAAAATCCAGGGTGAATAAGATTCTTTTTGGCTATGTATGTTAAGTTTAATAAAAGCAATTATTTCTTTAAAGAGATTTGGTTCACAGAGGATTCTTTTGATTTTTGTGACTAATGTGTAAAATCTCTTTGTTTGATGGAGAAGACCATTTATGAGCTAAAAAGCATTAGACTTATTGTAAAATCAGAATACTGCTCTTGTTTTAATTTGAAGGATAAAAGTTCCAACTCCTGCAAATTTTCCAGGAGTTGTTCTGTTGTGAAGGGAATGTTATAATAACTACACCAATTTTACCATTAAAAACATGCACTGAGATTTTCATTTGTTTCTTAAGACACAAGAAAAAGATTCTTGTCCTTGAACGTGATCAGAGAACGTGCACAGAAGAAACGCCGCTCTGAAAACACAAGGTTGGAATCCTGTGTGATTTTAGAATTTCAAAAATATCTGGGTCCTTTAAATCAACCTATATTTTATTTGCAGTTCTGCAAAACTCAAATCCAGCTCAGCTTCTTCATGTCTGCTGAAGTTACATGACAGACTGAGTTTAAGAGTTTTTATTTTCTCTAAGATCTATCGGCTTTATTTCAATCTTGTGTGACTTTTTGTTTTTTTTTACAGCTCTCTGAATCAACGACAAAGTAAAGGATCTGTTGTCTTCTCCTGTTGAGTATGTTTTATTTAATGATGTTTCATAAATTTAATTCTAAAACTATTTGGTTTGTTGTTGTTTTTTTAAATGAAGAAAACCTTTTTCCTGTTATATTGACTAATAAAGATATTGTAGTTGTCAGGGTTTGATGGGCGGACACAAATGCAGACAGGGATCGGAAATGCAAAAATCTCGTATTTATTGCAAACAAGAAACTCTCAATAAACACGAGAAGCAACAAAACGATCCGACAACTAGTGCAGGGGAGACGAAGACTTATAACAAGGAGGAAGGGATGAGGTAAGTGGAAACAGGTGTGACTATCAAGTGGGAATACACACACTGGGGAGAGAACACAGGAAGTACGACCCATAACAAAATAAAACCGGAAGTGGAGACCAAAACACAACTCAAACTAAAGCGGGGTAAAAACCCCACAGTACTCCCCCCTCAAGGTGCGCCGCCTGGCGCAGAGGGAAGCCCCCCCCGGTGCCGGCGATTGAAGTCCCGGATGAGCTCAGGGTCCAGAATCCGTGATGCAGGCTCCCAGGACCTCTCCTCAGGCCCGTACCCCTGCCAGTCCACCAGATACTGGAGGCCACGTCCCCGCCGCCGAACGTCCAGCAGGCGACGGACAGTGTAGGCCGGTTGGCCATCAATGATGCGGGGAGGGGGTGGCGGAGAGGAAGACCGCTGCAGGGGACTGGTAACATGCGGCTTCAGCTGAGAGACATGGAAGACCGGATGGATGCGCAAGGACCTGGGTAAGCGCAGCCTGACCGCCACAGGGTTGATGACCTTCAGGATTTCGAACGGACCGATGTACTTGGGGGACAGCTTCTTGGATTCCGTCCGCAGCTTGATGTGTGAAGTGGACAGCATGACGTACTGGCCTGGTAGGTAGGCAGGTGCTGGAGTGCGTCGACGATCTGCCAGCCTCTTGTTGGTAGCCCCTGAACGCAACAGGGCCGCCCGAGCCTCCCGCCAGACACGCCGACAGCGACGATACAGGTGCTGAACCGACGGAACGGCCACCTCCGTCTCCTGCTCGGGAAACAGGGGGGGCTGGTACCCCAGAGAGCACTCAAACGGGGACATACCAGAGGCAGATGAGGTGAGGGAGTTGTGAGCATACTCCACCCATGGCAACAAGGAACTCCAGGAGGTCTGGCTCCGTGAACAGACGCACCGTAGAGCGGCCTCCAAGTCCTGGTTAGTCCGCTCTGCCTGGCCGTTGGTCTGTGGATGGAAACCAGAAGACAGGCTGGCAGTAGTCCCGAAAGCACCACAGAACGCCTTCCAGACCTGTGAGATGAATTGTGGGCCACGATCCGACACCATGTCTGTGGGAATTCCATGCAGCCTGAAGACATGTTTTATGACCAGTCTTGCAGTCTCTGCAGCAGAGGGGAGTTTGGTCAGAGCCACAAAATGAGCGGCCTTAGAAAACCGGTCCACAATAGTCAGAATAACGGTCCTCCCGGCAGAAGGAGGCAGGCCAGTCACAAAATCCAGGGCAATGTGTGACCAAGGCCGACCCGGGATGGACAGTGGGTGCAATAGTCCAGCAGGCGGTTGTGTACTGGCCTTATTCTGAGCACAAACCAGACAACCTGAAACATAGTCCCGGACGTCCTTGGTCATACTAGGCCACCAGAAGCGGCGACGCAGGAAGGAGTCAGTCCTGCGGATTCCTGGGTGGCAGGTGAGTCGCGTGGCATGAGCCCACTGGAGGACCTGGGACCTGAGAGAGTCTGGAGAGTCTGAGAGAGTCTTGTTAGCAGGACCTCCACCCGGGTCGGGCTCCTGAACCTGGGCCGCCCTAATGTCTCTCTCCAGCTGCCAGGAGAGGGCGCCCAGCACACGGGGGGGAGGAAGTACTGTGGCTGGTTGACAGTCATGGACAGCCGAGTCCTGTTGTCGGGAGGGGCATCCGGCTTAACATTCTTGGATCCCGGTCGATAGGAGACCACAAAATCAAAACGGTTAAAGAATAGAGACCACCGTGCCTGCCTGGAGTTCAACCGTTTGGCAGTTCGTAGATAGGACAGATTCTTGTGATCTGTCCAAACCAAGAACGGCATAGCTGACCCCTCCAACCAGTGTCTCCACTCTTCAAGGGCTAGCTTGATCGCTAGCAATTCTTTATCACCCACATCGTAATTGTGCTCCGCCGGGGAAAGCCGGCGGGAGAAAAAAGCGCAAGGGCGCAACCTACTGTCCGATTCCCCCCGCTGAGACAATACTGCACCCACCCCGGTATCTGAGGCGTCCACCTCGACAATAAATTGTCTGGAAGGGTCAGGTTGTGCCAGAACAGGTGCAGACGTAAACAGATGCTTTAATCGGCTAAAAGCGGCCTCCGCCGCCTCCGTCCAGGCGAACGGAGCGGAGGTAGAGGTGAGAGCCGTGAGAGGCGCAGCCACCGAGCTGTAGCCACGGATGAAACGGCGGAGGAAGTTGGCAAACCCCAGAAACCGTTGTAATTGTTTCCTGTTGGTAGGGGTAGGCCATTCCACCACCGCTCTCACCTTAGCGGGATCGGGTCTCACCTCACCCTCTGCTACAACAAAACCCAAAAACGAAACAGACGGAGAATGGAACTCACACTTCTCCGCCTTTACAAACAGTTTGTTCTCCAGTAGCCGCTGGAGCACCAGACAAACATGCCGCCGATGTTCACTGGCGTCCCTGGAAAAAACCAAAATGTCATCTAAATAAACAAAAACAAAACGATGAAGGAAGTCCCGTAACACATCATTTATCATAGCCTGGAACACAGCAGGGGCATTACAGAGACCAAAAGGCATCACCAGATACTCAAAATGTCCCAGGGGAGTGGTGAAGGCGGTCTTCCATTCATCACCGGCTCTGATGCGCACGAGGTGGTAAGCGTTGCGAAGGTCCAGTTTGGTGTAGATCCTGGCCTCCTGCAACGCTTCAAAAGCTGAGTTCATCAAAGGCAGGGGGTAACTGTTCTTAACAGTGATTTCATTCAGGCCCCGATAATCAATACATGGTCGGAGAGACCCGTCCTTCTTACCGACGAAAAAGAAACCTGACCCCACTGGTGATGATGACGGCCTGATGATACCAGAATTCAGAGACTCAGCAATATATCGCTCCATTACCTCCCTCTCGGGTTTAGACAGGCCATATAACCTGCTCTTGGGCAAGGTAGCGCCAGGTTGGAGATCGATAGCGCAGTCATAAGGTCTGTGAGGGGGTAAGGAGAGGGCTCGTGACTTTGAGAATACCTCAGCAAGGTCGTGGTACTCCGGCGGTACCCCGGATAGGTCAGGTGAGGGCGGCCGCCCTACCGGGACAGCGGGGTCTTCCCCAGGAGGCCGAGCTGAGCGTAAACAAGTGGTGTGACATTTATCACTCCAGCCAGAAACCCGACTGGAGGGCCAGTCGATGACTGGGTTATGAGCCATAAGCGAGGGAAACCCCAGGACCAGTGGGTTCTGGGCGGAGGAAAAAACGAAAAAACGGGTCTCCTCATGGTGATTGCCAGAAATAATAAGGTGAATGGGTTCGGTTATGTAAGAAATGGTAGCCACCTCTTGGCCATTTAGGGAGACCACTTGTAACGAACGGGGCAGCAGTTCACATTTAAGACCGACCTGTCTCGCTAGCTCGGCATCCATAAGGTTCTGCTCTGCTCCAGAATCTACTAAAGCCTTAACCGGAAAACCCTTCCCATGAAACATGACCTGAACTGTAAATAGGCAGGCAGCAGGTTTGGGACTAGTGAGCGCTTTATCACCGCTCGTCAGTGAGCCCGCTCTTACTGACGAGCAGAGAAGTTTTGGGCACTCCTTGCAGAAATGACCCCGCCTACCACAGTAAAGGCACTCACCTGCCGCCATCCGCCGCCGTCTCTCGGAAACAGACAGTTTGCCCCGACCGAGCTGCATGGGTTCCTCCTGCGCGAGTAACGGGGGTTCTGCGGGAGAAACAACACAGTCAGGTGAATTGGTGGGCCAACGGCGAGGGCGGGGTACTACCCTGCCATGCTCCTCCTTATGGTCCTGTAACCGGTTATCTATCCTGATAACCAGGGCAATGAGGGGGTCCAAAGTCAATGGTAAATCGAGTGCGATTAGTCTGTCCTTTAATTCCTCAGACAGACCCTCCACGAAAGCGTCCATGAGCGCAGTAGTGTCCCAACCACTAGTGGAGGCCAAGGTCTGGAACTCTATGGCGTAATCAGCTGCCCTTCTGTCCCGCTGTCTTAATTTCATAAGCGCCCGAGCTGCCTCTCGGCCTGGCTTGGTGTGATGAAAAATCTGCTGGAAAGCCTCCAAGAAAGCCGAGAGAGATGCGCAGGTTGAGGCTCCACGCTGCCACTCGGCGGTAGCCCATGCTCCAGCTCTGCCGGTGAGGTGGGAAATAATGAAGGCCACCTTGGCTTGTTCTGTAGGATAATGAGGAGCCTGCAACTGGAAGTGGAGCTCACACTGGGTAACGAAGGCCCGGCAGTCCCCGGAGTCTCCGGAAAACCTTTCCGGGCGGGCCAGCTGTGCAGTCGGGGCGACAGGGACTCCATCCAAGGTCCCCTGGACCGGCGTGGGAAGCGATGGGCGTGGCGAAGGGACAGACGGTGGATGTTGGACCCGCTCTGCCAGTTGCTCAAAACGCTCTCCCAACGCGGCAAGTTGTCGCTCGTGACGGCTGGACATCTCCAGTAACCCTTGGCGAAGACAAGACGTCAGCTTCTCCCGCTGACGGAGTAGTGCCCGTAACGTCTCCGTGTCTGCTGTGTCCATGTTAAAGGTCGGATCGTAATGTCAGGGTTTGATGGGCGGACACAAATGCAGACAGGGATCGGAAATGCAAAAATCTCGTATTTATTGCAAACAAGAAACTCTCAATAAACACGAGAAGCAACAAAACGATCCGACAACTAGTGCAGGGGAGACGAAGACTTATAACAAGGAGGAAGGGATGAGGTAAGTGGAAACAGGTGTGACTATCAAGAGGGAATACACACACACTGGGGAGAGAACACAGGAAGTACGACCCATAACAAAATAAAACCGGAAGTGGAGACCAAAACACAACTCAAACTAAAGCGGGGTAAAAACCCCACAGTAGTGATCCTATTTGCTATTAAGGCTGGCGTCAAAATTCACACCAAGCTGTCTTCACTGTGTTGTGTCTCCTTCAGCATAAAGCTGAATATGAGAATTTGTTACTATTAAAAAACAATGACAATAAGGTTTGAAGATGTATTAAATGTCACCTCAGTGAAGCTTTAAAATGCTTTGAATTTTATGAACACGGCTGAAAAAAGTTAGATTTCTGTTGTAAAAAACAGGTGAAGTGTTCCCAATAGTTAGAAAACATAAATTTGTATAATTAGATGCTGACACACTAAGGAGAGAATAATCATTTTCTGCTCACATGTTGTTAAAAGAACTTCAGTTTTTGAAGCAAAGTAAGTCAGACAAATTTAGGGGTGATTTTGGCTAAACAAAAATAAAACAAACGTTTAGCTGTTGTAACCCTGTCCATTTGCATGTGATGTTAGTGGCGAAAGTGTTGAGTTCTTTTTTATCCATGTCAATATGCATCTGACGTTCATGCACAGCGGTGATCTCCAACCCCTGACTTTAGGCCCCTGACCAGTTTAATGTCAGATTTGGTGGTTTGTCCAGGGTGTAAAACTAGCCAGGACCATGTACTTGCTCCCTGTCAAACAATCTAGAGCTTGCTGTGAAATACATTTTAGACAGGAAAATGAGATATATCATACTCTCCAGCAGACCAGATTCCATTGACAAATACAGCAAATATTTAATTTTATTCATGGCTAGAGACAATGTCTCTGAACTGAGAAGTGTGACGAAAGTAACAGTTATGAACTTGACATCAATCATCATGGAGGCCAGCTTCCCATCAAATCTGAACTGCTATTTCTGAACTGAGCATTTTCTCTTTGCTAAGTGTCTTATTTGATATTTTTTTGTATATTAGGGTTCAAAGCTGCACACTTTAGTGACCTCAGTGCATGAAAGGGTTAATATTCCAATTAAAAATGAAATATGGATGTACATATACACACAAACACGTCAGCCACCCTGACAAGGGCCAGATACACCACTGCAAGGGCCTCCAGCGTCAGACAGAGGGGCACAGGAGCACGAAGGGCGCATGCCCCAACACAGCCAAAGAATGATCCCCCGCTGCACCCAAAGCCCGGCACTGGACCCCACCAGCAAGACAGCCATTGGATTTAGCCGATCATCTTAGAACTTTTGGAAATGCAGTAATCTTTTAAGATGTGTTTTAAGTCAAAGTTTTTTATCAAATTTATTTAAAGAAAAAAAAAGACAATTGTATTGAAAATCTTTTTTAATGCTGTTAAAAAAGCAGCCCATGATACATACTGCCTGAAAAACTGAATGACAATAATACAAATCCATATTTGGACATAAACTAAACAGGTCTCTTATAAATGATGCACAGAAAAAAATAACCACGAACAGCAGACTGTTATTGGATTTAAATGTGTTGCAGCTTTCTCACAGAGACAATTCAACAAAAGTTTAGCTACATAAAAATAACCAATTTGCAGACAGTAAGGTTCAAATAACCTGAAACATTTATTTCTGCAAAACAAAGGAGACAGAGACAGTTAAGCTTGCAAGGAGAGACAGAAGGAGTTGCTCGATTCTCAACAGTTGTTTTAAGAATGAGGAAATGACTCCTGAAGAAAGCGAAAGGATTCTACCTTTGTTGAGTTGAACTCATATGCTGTTAAATGTGTTGAAATCTCTGCTGGAAAAACAAAGATTTGTGGAATATTTTTAACCTGAAGTTCAAGACAGAAGCTGGTGAGTCCTGAGACTGAAAATCGGTTAGTTTGTGGTCCCCCTCACTAAACCAGTTTGTTAAAATAAGATCTAGCTGTTAAAGAGTGACACGAGGGGCTGCTCATGGAGGCTGCATATGTGTCTCGATGGAGAAGTGCCGTCGACAGAAAGCCTTCTCAACAATAGATGCACAGCAGTGGAACTCTGTCCCTCACAGCATTAAAGAAGTGAGCTTATACAATGATTTTAAAATGTACATAAACAACAGAACTTGAAACACAGCAAACTTTTCAACATTAAATGTTTGTTTTCATTTGGACTGTGCATTTGACCACATTTTTGTATCAATTTTAATGATTTGATGATGTATGCATTTTATTTTTTATGAATGCATCTGTATTTATTTCTAATGTGCAGTGTACCCTAATACATTTTTTTATCTCTGTATTTTCGTGTATTTCATGGCCCTTTTTTTTTGTTGTTTTCATGTTCTAGGTTGACATTTTAAACATCTGTCCAGGAACTACAGATGAGAAGAACATGCAAACTCTACAAAGAACAATCCCAGCTGGGATTTGAACCAGGACCTTTCTCAGCATGAGGGCAGAGCGCTGAGCACTGCATCAGCTTGCAGCTGTAGTGACTCTCATCACATCATATTTCTGACTCATGTTTTCACACCTCTAGACTAAAAACACAAACACAGACTTTCAGTGAAATTGTTTTGTAATTGCTGACTCAAAAACTTTAGGATCTAAAACAGAATTCCATAGATCCTTATGGACACTAAAATGACTACAATAAATATAAATACAATAAAAACATATATAAATGAATGAATTGTGTTTGTAGATCAGAAAATAAAACGATATAAGTTAATTTTAAAACAGCCAAATGTATTTCATCAGTTCTACATGATCTTTTTATTGTTTTCTTGCTTTGTAAACACTGACTGGTGTGTGATGATGATTTATGCCTTTATTTGTGTGGATTTATGACTTCCTCAGCACAAAAAAAATAAAAAATCAACCACTAAATTGTAGAACCACAATTTCAGTTCTCAGGAAACTCACTTTGGAACAACAGATATGTGTTTGATTAGAGGAAATGTCTCTTTCTGCAGTTCTGGATGGAGACAGATTTGGTCTTTGTGCCACTTTGCGGACAATATTTTGTTGTTGTTGACCTAATGTGATGTAACATACCAATAAGAGTTCACAGTAGTGTTTGCTGATCCACCGTCTGGACTCTGCATGTTATTCAGGAGTTCCTACAGCGTTCCTCCTTTGACTCTCAATCCTCCTGATGTGTCACAATCTCCTCTTTGCTTTTCTTCTGCTAAACATTAGATCAGTGTTTGCTTTTTCCTTTAATGTTTCTTTTCAATTTCTCTTTAAATTTTGCAAAGTAATTAATAATTTGTCTTAAACATGTGTTTAAATTGTGTTTTATTGATGTAGACAACTGTATTTTTACAAACGTTCAACAAAAAAGAAGAAAAAGGTCAAGCGAGAACACATCTGTGCAATAAAAATGTTTGACACAAAAATTAAACAAATGTTTTGCAACAAAACAAATTCACAAAATTGGGCAAATAGAAAACTCATCATAAAACCACTGCTAATAAAATGTTTTGAACAGAAAACATTATTATTATTATTATTATTTGCAAACTTATGGTAAAATAAAGGTAAAAATGAATAAATGAATGCATTTCAAGAGTCCAAAGAGACACTTCTTCTTTGGAAGCTGAACCATTGAGGCAGAAAGTTTGTTCTTTTTATTGAACACATCACAACACTAACATACAATCTATCTAATAGAGGATAGTATTAGAACAGAACCTGACCAAAAACACACAATACTTTGAAGCAAAACAAAGGAGAAGAAAAACAAAAAAGAGACAAGAACATGATTAAAAGAAAATTAAAAAAAAAAACAAGAAGATTTTTGCTCAAAGAATATTTTGTCCGTTTTCCAGGTTTGTAAGGTTTTTGCAGAAGAGTATTAGGACCATGAAGAAAGAAAGAAAAAGACAAAGAGATATTCATACTTTGAAGCTTTTTATTTAATTTCAAAAGAGAAGTACTTCATTCAAATTCATCACTAATTCATTCCACAATTTCACAGCAAAAACTGAAACACATCTCTCCTTAACATTAGTTCAAACTTGAACCTTTACACAGTGAAAAAGATCTTTTAAATTAGACTGACTAACTCTGAAAGTAAATCGTCTCTGTATATTTTTGTAACTAAGTTATGTTTAACTTTATAAACTATTACTAATACTTTCTGGTCTAATTAAAGATGTTTAAATCTCTGCTGGAAAAACAAAGATTTGTGTAATATTTTCAGCCTGAAGTTCAAGACAGAAGCTGGTGAGTCCTGAGACTGAAAGACTTTGGTTAGAAATGGCTGAGAGAGCTGCTCTTCTTGAATTCCTGAACTGTCATGTTTTTTCAGAGACTTTCAATTTAGAACCAATTGGATTTAATCCGTCATCTGAGAACTTTTGTAAATGTAGTAATTTATTATTTTCATTTTTTGTATTTATATTTTTTGTGTTAAAAATGTTTAATTTTTTTTCTTAAAAAACATTCATAAAGACTGTATATTTGACATCTCATTAAAATATCAATTTCAAATATTTTCCCCATCATGGGATCAATTAAAGTTCTATCTAAATTTTCATTTGAAAGTCAAAATTTTCTCATAAATGCCAATTACCTAAATCCAAATCATCTTTGGTTTAGGCCGTAATCTTTGAAAATTTAGAAATGCTATGCTTTTTCACAAAATCCAGCATTTGCCAATACTGTATTTTATTTGGTTCATCATGTCTCTGTTTCGTGCAGTACAATTCACATGTTGTCCCTCTTTCCCACTCCTCTACAGGGGACCTGGAGAGATTCCAGATTCCAGGTGGATCATCTGTGTTCCTGTCTTTGGCTCTGACCTCGCCTCTGGCTCTTCCTTCAACTCCAGCTGTTCCACAACTTGCTGTTTATTTAAACATTTAGCTGTTATTTTAACTAGTAGCTGTTTATCTAGACATGAGGTTGTTTATTAGACATACACTAGTTATTCAACCATGTAACTGTTGAATTAATCTATCACATCACTTGTCCGTCAGGGGTTGAGGATCCCTTCTTCATGTGGGCAACCCTGAGGTTTCTTACTTTTTCCCCAAAACAGAGTTCTTTAGAAGTTTTTCCTCACCAAGAAGAAGGGTGTAAGGGCAGAGATCTTTGTTCAGCTTAGTCTCTTTAAAAACCAGCTATTGTTTACATTGTTATGATTGACTTTATGTTCTTTGCAAATACCGGTGTAAACCCAATGAGACGGCTATGGTTGTGATATTGGGCTATAGACATAACATTTAATTGAATTTTTCAAATTTACTTCAAGTGTTTTCAATAAAGTTTTGCAGTGAGCGCAGTGGTTAGCCCACTTGTTTCAAAGCAAGAAGGCTCACAGTTCCAGTCTCCACTGGGGGACTTGAACCAGTGTCACCAAAGGGGGGGCCTTTCTGTGTGCAGTTTGCATATTCTCCCCATGGATGCGGGGGTTTCCTGTAGGGACTCTGATGTCCGCCACCATCAAAAACACATGCTTCTAAATTGGTTACTCTAAACTGTCCTGAGAGACTTTTCATTTTGGAAATAATACAGTTTTCATGTTCTTACAATAAACTATATTGTTGGAACAATACAATATTTTTATTGTAAGAACATGAAACGTTTTTGTTAATAAACAAGTATGTTGTTTAAACCTGAACATTGTTTTGTAAGAATTTGATTTTATATTGTACAAACAAGAAAGTTACATTGTTAGAACTTTTCACAGTATAAGGTGATATGCAGTTTTTTCCCACTAGGTGACACCTCTGCGCTTCTGTAAGATGCAAAAACGAATTTCTTAAACATCTAAAATTTTAAACGAAAGAAAACAAAGAAACAGGTTTGTCTCACCTGTGGTTACCATAGAAACAAAAACATCGCCCTCTACTGAAGGAAAACTTCACTGCAGCTTTTCTCAGAAAAGGGAATGACGTTTGAAGAAACCGAAACTATTCTGACTTTGTTGAACTGAACTCAGACGCCATTAAAGGTGTTTAAATCTCTGCTGGAAAAAACTAAGATTTGTGGAATATTTTCAGCCTGAAGTTCAAGACGGAAGCTGGTGAGTCCTGAGACTGAAAGACTTTGGTTAGAAATGGCTGAGAGAGCTGCTCTTCTTGAATACCTGAACTGTCACGTTTGTTCAGAGACTTTCAATGATCCTGTAACTCTGAGCTGCAACCACAACTTCTGTTTGAGCTGTCTGCAGAAGTTCTGGAAACAAAGTCAGAACAAAAACTGTCCCATCTGTAAAAGAAAATCATCTAAAGATCATCCTGGTGTGAACTTTGGTCTGAAGGAACTTGCTGACTCGTTTGCTGGAAGAAAGAAATCTGAATCATCAGAGACAGAAACAGGAGAACAGAAGATCATGGAGGTCTGCAGGACACATTCAGGAGAATCCAAACTGTTCTGTAAAGACGAGCAGAGAGCTTTTTGTCCTTTCTGTGAGTTTTCTCTGCACCAGAGTCACAAAGTGGTTCCTGTAGAAGAAGCAGTCAGAGAGCTGAAGGAGGAGCTGAAATCTGACTTAAAGTCTCTGAAGGACAAGAAGATGAAATACAAAGAAGTGGAGAAAACATACAATCAGATGATTCAACACTCCAAGAAGCAGCTGCTGTCCACAGAGACACAGATCAGAGCAGAGTTCAACAAGCTCCACCAGTTCCTGAAGGAGGAAGAGGAGTCCAGACTGGCAGCTCTGAGGGAGGAAGAGGAGCAGAACATGAAGACTGTGAGCAGAGAGATGAAGAGGATCCAGGAGCAGATGTCCTCTCTGTCAGAAAGTATCAGTGCTGTTGAAGCAGAGCTGCAGAAAGACAAGGAGGCGTTCCTCAGCAGTTCTAAAGACACTCAGAGCAGAGCCAGAGCCCAGAGCTCGCTGTCAGACCCACAGCTGCTCTCAGGAGCTCTGATAGATGTGGCCAAACATGTGGGCAACCTGTCCTTCAGAGTCTGGGAGAAGATGAAGGACAAGGTCCACTTCAGTCCAGTCCTCCTGGACCCAAACACTGCAAACAGATCGCTTTATCTGTCTGATGATCTGACCAGTGTGAGATATGGAGGAACAACTTCTCCACAGCTTCCTGACAATCCAGAGAGAAACATGAAATATTCTGTAGTTTTTGGCTCTGAGGGCTTCAGATCAGGGAAACACAGCTGGGAGGTGGAGGTGGGAGATCATCCTGCCTGGGTCCTTGGTGTGGCTAAAGAGTCTGTTAACAGGAAGGGAGAGAGGTTTGCTTCACCAAATGCTGGAATCTGGTGTTTAGTACACCGTAATGGAAAATACACAAACTGTTTTGGTCAGCCTGTCTCTGTGACCAAGAGTCTCCAGAAGATCAGAGTCCAGCTGGACTATGACAGAGGGAAGGTGTCCTTCTACAACCCTGATGACATGACTCACATCTACACTCACAAAGACACTTTCACTGAGAAACTTTTCCCATATTTCAGTGTTGGTAAATCTGGAGATGCAAAAACCTCTAAACTCCAAATCTGTCCGACTGATTGAGATGATTTGACTCTTTTGTCATAAAAAATAACTGAGATCTTTTTCTTTCATCACAATGATCATCACACTTAAATAACAATAACAAAATTATTGTACAATAAATACTAAAATATTTTTGAAATCTGGTTTCTTCTTTTAAATGTTTGTTTATAGAAAACAAAAATCCATAAACATCGTTTCCAAAAGTTTTCTGATTTTGTCTAAAAATGAACCCACAGTGATTCAGAAGATGTGATTTTGATGTTTTGTAAATAAATTTTCATTAAAGGCTGATTTACATCTGTTTTCTTTGTTCTTTAGTGTCTTAAACTATTTTACATCTGAATTTAATTCCAGATTTTACTGCAGAATCTAAACATTTCCAGTTCAAGTAAATGTGAAGTAGCTGTTAAATCCTCTTCATGAGTCAGAAACAGAATCAGGAGAATTTTTCCACTTTTGCTGTTAAATGTTCAACATAGAAACAATCAGGATTCTGATCTGGTGAGACTTTCACAGCAAACTTCACCTGCGTGTTTCTACACCTGAAAATAATTCTGCAGTTGGATCTTTACTTACCAGACAAGCCAGAAAGTCCACAAATGGAGACATGAACCAGTTTTTCCACATTTTTGAGTCTTTGTTACAATTTGTTTGTTTGTTTTTTTTTTTTATTTACTTCGAACACAAAAGAAAATAAACACAAATGGTTAAAGTAGACAAATAAAGCAAAACATGTTCTTGAAAAGCAGTGTTTGGAGGAAAAGTCTTGTTTTGATCCATTTTTTTCTGAAACCATATTGATCATCAGACATTAGTTTATTTCTCAATCAAATTCTCCAGCCTTGTGAGGAATACTTGTTGAGGTATTTTTGAAAATTGACAGAGTCCAGACACTGGTCTGTGATTTGTGAGTTGATGTTTGTCTCCTGATTTGTACAACAGAACTACTTTAGTTATTTCAATTTTCTGTGGAAATGTTCCTGTTTGGAAGAAAAAGTTTCAAATACTGGTCAGCAGGTTGACAATGGAATCAATTGTCTTTTTTTCCACCATCATATTAATTCCATTACAGACAGTAGATGTTTTGTTTTTGAATTGTTGGAACATGTTTAGGATTTCCTTTGCTTCCACAGGTTTAATAAAGAGTTTGGATTTCTCTTTATGTAGTGTTCAGCAGTTTCCTTTTCTGATTTATTTGCACAGTTCATTTCGTCGGTTAACTTTGGCCCCATCTTAATGAAATTAAAATAATGTTAAGAAAAAAAACTTTCATTTATTTGATTAATTCTCATTTTATTTATTTATCTTCAGTAAGACTCAGGGCTGCAATGGAGGGCCATAACCACATGTCACAGACTTCTGCCTTAGATCCACTCAATTTACACTTATTATTGTCTATTTGTCAAAATCTGCACCAAAACACCCAATCAGTGAGTGAAACAGTAAATGTTCTACATTTCAGAGCTAAAAACCCACTTCAGTTGCTTTTCATGTTTGACTCTAAGATCCTCTGATGTACAGAGGAGCTTGTGTTCCCCTCAGTCCATTACATTTCAACGCCTGTGTTCAGAATTTAAATATTAACAGGCCGGCAAAAGTTTTCTGGTTGAGAATCTTTTAAGTTGTTCAAACTTTCCTGCATCAGGATGTGATTTATTTTGCTAGCAGGGTTTTACAATCTTCTGCCACTTTCAGCTTGTGTTTTTCTAGTGTTCATCCAGCTGTGTTTGTCTGAACATCATCCTCTTATATGCAAACGGTTCACTGTTTAAGAGAATCGTCAGTAAAATAAGAAAGGTAAGAAATGTATTTTTTGAGTGCAGTTTTTTGACAGGAGTTTGGTTTATTAAATTAAATCAAATAAACTATGAACACAGATGTTACCTGAATTTATTTATTTTTCTTAAATACAATCAAGAAAGGTTTTTCTTATTTATTTTTTATTTTATTTTTATTTTTGCTCCCATGAATGTAGTACATCGTGCTGCCACCAGAGGGCGGAAGACGGCAATCCTTCGACTGTGGCTTTCAGGAACGAGGCTGCAAAACTGTGGAGGGATTTTTGTGCCATCATATTGCAAACAAAATCATAGTTTTGAGATCAACATTTTTTTAATTAAATTAATGTTTAAAAAAAATTGCATATTTTTTTCTCTGACGTTTAAACATAGTGAAAGTTTAGGTCACAAATTTAAAAAGTTTCAAACCGTGTTAAATTCCAATGAGCAAATTTTAAATTCATCACTTCTCTCATTACAAGCAACCAAAATGTTCATGCATGTCATGGTTTTCTCTCAAATAAAAACCTGCTCTCACAACCTGGTCACAAGCCAATAAAACAACATTAAATCCATAGAGTCTCTTTACAAACAGACAATCAGAATATTGAATAAAACGTCTTTGTGTTATCATCATCATGCTATTTTAAAAAACATGAACTGTTGAGTTGGGAAAATGTCCTATTTTGTACAAACCTCTGTTTAATCTATAAAATAATTTGCGGTTTGTGGTCGCCCTCACTAAACCAGTTTGTTAAAATAAGATCTAGCTGTTAAAGAGTGACACGAGGGGCTGCTCATGGAGGCTGCATATGTGTCTCGATGGAGAAGTGCCGTCGACAGAGAGCCTTCTCAACAATAGATGCACAGCAGTGGAACTCTGTCCCTCACAGCATTAAAGAAGTGAGCTTATACGATGATTTTAAAATGTACATAAACAACTGAACTTGAAACTCAGCAAACTTTTCAACATTATTTGTTTTCATTTGGACTGTGCATTTGACCACATTTTTGTATTGATTTTAATGATTTAATGATGTATGCGTTTTATTTTTTATGAATGCATTTGTATTTATTTCTAATGTGCAGTGTACCCTAATAAATTTTTTTATCTCTGTATTTTCGTGTATTTCATGGCCCTTTTTTTTTGTTGTTTTCATGTTCTAGGTTGACATTTTAAACATCTGTCCAGGAACTACAGATGAAAAATAGCGTCTGAGTTAATTCTGGAACATTGTGGTTAAGATTTGAATGTGACTGCCCCTGTGAAATAAACCAAATAAATCAAACACTATAGTAAGCCTTCTTCCCCACTGCCAGTAAAAGTGATGAGAATCCAAAAATCTAACCCCAGAGGTGATCATAGTTTGACACGTCTTTGGACTGTGGGAGGAAGCCAGAGCGCCCAAAGAAAACCCACTAATGAATGAGAAGAACATGCAAACTCTACAAAGAACAATCCCAGCTGGGATTTGAACCAGGACCTTTCTCAGCATGAGGGCAGAGCGCTGAGCACTGCATCAGCATGCAGCTGTAGTGACTCTCATCACATCATATTTCTGACTCATGTTTTCACACCTCTAGACTAAAAACACAAACACAGACTTTCAGTGAAGTTGTTTTGTAATTGCTGACTCAAAAACTTTAGGATCTAAAACAGAATTCCATAGATCCTTATGGACACTAAAAATGACTAAAATAAATATAAATACAATAAAAACATATATAAATGAATGAATTGTGTTTGTAGGTCAGAAAATAAAATTATATAAGTTAATTCTAAAACAGCCAAATGTATTTCATCAGTTCCACATGATCTTTTATTGTTTTCTTGCTTTGTAAACACTGACTGGTGAGTGATGATGATTTATGCCTTTATTTGTGTGGATTTATGACTTCATCAGCACAAAAAAAAAAAAAAAAAAACACCTTCTGACACACAAACTGAAACATGTTTTTTTTTTTAAATACAGACATTTTTTAGAACAAAACATTTGAAAAGTTAACAATAAGATCAAACTATGAACAGAAGGAGACAGATGCTTATTCTCTGCAAAGCGACACCACAGAGCATCAGCAGATTCCTCAAAAAAATGCTGTGAATCAGCAAACACACAACCCAGAAGTACCAGAACATCCTGAAGTAAAATAGAATCACTAACAAGATGTTTTTATCCAGAATATTCTATGGATATTCCAGATCAAACTATTAAAGCAATCAAGTCTAAACTTGAACTTCATTTAGAGAAAGTGACTTCACTACATTGAAAAATCAGAAATGATCAAAGATTTCAAAGGAGGTCTGCAAGCAACTGACTTTGAAGTTCTAAATGATGCACTAAAGGTCAAATGGATCAAATCCTTCTTCATCAATAAGATCAGTGTTTGGTTTTGTGTCTCCAGAGGTTTAGTTGAAAAAAAATGGTGGAATTGAGTTTGTCCTTAAATGTGATTATCAAGTAGAAAAAGCAGCAATGAAAGTGTCGTCCTTTCATAAGAAAGTTCTGCTGATGCTGGAAACTCCTGTAGAACCACAATTTCAGTTCTCAGGAAACTCACTTTGGAACAACAGATATGTGTTTGATTAGAGGAAATGTCTCTTTCTGCAGCTCTGGATAGAGACAGAGATTTGGTCTTTGTGCCACTTTCTGGACAATATTGTTGTTGACCTTATGTGATGTAACGTACCAATAAGAGTTCACAGAAGTGTTTGCTAATCCACCGTCTGGACTCTGCATGTTATTCAGGAGTTCCTACAGCGTTCCTCCTTTGACTCTCAATCCTCCCGATGTTCCACAATCTCCGCTTTGCTTTTCTTCTGCTAAACATTAGATCAGGGTTTGTTTTTATGTCTCTTTCAATTTTGCAAAGTAATTAATAATTTGTCATAAACGTATTTTGAAATTGTGTTTTATTGATGTAGATAACTGCATTTTACAAACGTTCAATAAAGAAAAAGGTCAAGCTAGAACACATCTGTGCAATAAAAATGTTTGACACAAAAATTAAACAAATGTTTTGTAACAAAACAAATTCACAAAATTGGGCAAATAGAAAAATGTAAAACCACTGCTAATAAAAAGGTTTTGAACAGAAAACATGATGTCTTTACAAACGTGTGGTAAAATAAATGTAAAACTCCTAATTAATGCAGTTCAAGAGTCCAAAGAGACACTTCTTTGGGAGCTGAACCACTGAGGCAGAAAGTTTGTTCTTTTTATTGAACATGTGACGCATTGTATAACACTATAGGCTAGACGCTCTGACATGCACAGAAAAAAAAAAAAAAGAATTGTCTCAAGGAGCCCAGTATGTGTAAATGAAAACGCAAAGCAGGACGGAATTAATAATCAACCAGTTGTATTGAAAAGAGAATTAGAAGGGAAAAAAAAAATTAAAAAAAAAATACACCAGACTGGGGACACAGGCTGAAGGGGACGAAGGCTAGTCCAGGTGCAATTGTCCAAGTTGATGCAATCCAGAATAGTGTTTTGTAGTAGGATGGGAACCCGTTGAGCTTTATTGAATATAGTTAGGATGTTGGAAGAGATGCATTTATCAGGTTTGGTTCAGTGTGGGTAGCTCACCATCAATTAGACGAAATCAGACAACAAAAAACCAGACCAAAGCACAGTTACAATTACTGGGAAAAGAAAGATAAATAAGAACCACTAATACATCACGTACTAGGAAAAAACCAAAAACAAGCGAGTATTCAGTTCAAAATATCAAAGGAAGTTTCATTTGTTTCAAAGGTTTCATCAAGTTTAGACAAGTACACGTGTGGTTGTCAAATTAAGTTGTCCATTATCCATCTAAAAGCAAAAGATATTCATCAAAAATCAACTTTCAAAGTCAAAAGGTGCGCAACATAAACAGGTTAGACACAAATTCAGAAGCAAAAGGCCGTTTTGGCATTGTGACATTAAAATTAACAAAGACAGTCCAAAACAGATGAGCTCAAAAAAAAAAAAAACTGAGAAAAATCAACTAGAAATACTCCCACGGTTTCATACATGCAGTCACTGGACCACAATAGCAACACTCACCGATGAGTTGGCCAAAAGTGTTAAAATGCAAGGTGGCTGAAGCACGAGTGGGACAACCACGCTTGTTGCTGATGCTTGAATGCTCACCACAGCAATAACAGCAGCCAGAGCAGGAAGCAGGCAGCAGGAAGTGCCTCGCATAACCTGGAAGTTAAATAGCAGTGGGGCCTGCCACAATAAAAGCATGTGCCAGTTGTTTCTGTTTGGCTTAATGGCACAGGGTTACACTCACATCTCAACACTAACATATAATCTGTCTAATAGAGGATAGTATTAGAACAGAACCTGACCAAAAACACACAATACTTTGAAGCAAAACAAAGGAGAAGAAAAACAAAAAAGAGACAAGAACATGATTAAAGGGAACTAAAACAAAAACCAAATTGTTCAAAGAATATTTTGTCAGTTTTCTATGTTTGTAAGATTTTTGCAGAAGAGTATTAGAACCATGAAGAAAGAAAGAAAAAGACAGAGATATTCATACTTTGAAGCTTTTAATTTAATTGCAAAAGAGAAGTACTTCATTCAAATTCATCACTAATTCATTCCATAATTTCACACCAAAAACTGAAACACATCTCTCCTTGACATTAGTTCAAACTGAAACCTTTATAATGACTTTTTAAAATGTACTAACTAATTCTTGAAGTAAATTGTCTATGCATGTTTTTTGGAACTAAATTATGTTTCACTCTACAAATAATTTCTGATACTTTAAAATAAAAAATGTCCTGTAATTTAAAACTTTTAGTTAAACTAAAAAAAGAATTTGTTGGTTCACTATACCCTGCTCTATTAACTATTCCAACAAGTTTTTTTTTTTGTAATTTAACCAATGATTCAGTGATAGATTTTCCTGCATTTCCCCAAATCTCTGCACATAAGAAAGATGAAATAATGAACAGTAAAAGAGATACAAGCTCTTTTTGTAAATGAATGTTTTAAATAATTTATGCACAGGATGTGATCTGCAGGCAACTTCATGGTTTTAGAGGGAAGCACCTTTATCATACAGAGACAATTCAAGGACATTTCCAAAGAAAACGAACAAGCAGGTTTAGCTCACCTGTGGTTACCATAGAAACAGAACCATCGCCCTCCCCTGAAGGAAAACTTCACTGCAGCTTTTCTCACAAAAGGGAATGACGTTTGAAGAAACTGAAACTATTCTGACTTTGTTGAACTGAACTCACACGCCATTAAATGTGTTGAAATCTCTGCTGGAAAAACAAAGATTTGTGGAATATTTTTAACCTGAAGTTCAAGACAGAAGCTGGTGAGTCCTGAGACTGAAAGACTTTGGTTAGAAATGGCTGAGAGAGCTGCTCTTCTTGAATACCTGAACTGTCACATTTGTTCAGAGACTTTCAATGATCCTGTAACTCTGAGCTGCAACCACAACTTCTGTTTGAGCTGTCTGCAGAAGTTCTGGGAAAAAAGTCAGAACAAAAACTGTCCCATCTGTAAAAGAAAATCATTTGAAGATTTTCCTGCTGTGAACTTTGGTCTGAAGGAACTTGCTGACTCGTTTGCTGGAAGAAAGAAATTTGAAGAACAGAAGATCATGGAGGTCTGCAGGACACATTCAGGAGAATCCAAACTGTTCTGTAAAGACGAGCAGAGAGCTTTTTGTTCTGTCTGTGAGTTTTCTCTGCACCAGAGTCACAAAGTGGTTCCTGTAGAAGAAGCAGTCAGAGAGCTGAAGGAGGAGCTGAAATCTGACTTAAAGTCTCTGCAGGACAAGAAGATGAAATACAAAGAAGTGGAGGAAACATACAATCAGATGATTCAACACTCCAAGAAGCAGCTGCTGTCCACAGAGACACAGATCAGAGCAGAGTTCAACAAGCTCCACCAGTTCCTGAAGGAGGAAGAGGAGTCCAGACTGGCAGCTCTGAGGGAGGAAGAGGAGCAGAAGAGGAAGACTGTGAGCAGAGAGATGAAGAGGATCCAGGAGCAGATGTCCTCTCTGTCAGAAAGTATCAGTGCTGTTGAAGCAGAGCTGCAGAAAGACAAGGAGGCGTTCCTCAGCAGTTCTAAAGACACTCAGAGCAGAGCCAGAGCCCAGAGCTCGCTGTCAGACCCACAGCTGCTCTCAGGAGCTCTGATAGATGTGGCCAAACATGTGGGCAACCTGTCCTTCAGAGTCTGGGAGAAGATGAAGGACAAGGTCCACTTCAGTCCAGTCCTCCTGGACCCAAACACTGCAAGCAGATCGCTTTATCTGTCTGATGATCTGACCAGTGTGAGATATGGAGGAACAACTTCTCCACAGCTTCCTGACAATCCAGAGAGAAACATGAAATATTCTGTAGTTTTTGGCTCTGAGGGCTTCAGATCAGGGAAACACAGCTGGGAGGTGGAGGTGGGAGATCATCCTCACTGGAACATTGGTGTGGTTAAAGAGTCTGTTAACAGGAAGGGAGAGTGTTCTGCTTCACCAGAAGATGGATTCTGGTGTTTAGTACATGATAGTGGAGAATACACAAATGTTGATGGTCAGCCTCTCACTGTGACCAAGAGTCTCCAGAAGATCAGAGTCCAGCTGGACTATGACAGAGGGGAGGTGTCCTTCTACAACCCTGAAGACATGACTCACATCTACACTCACAAAGACACTTTCACTGAGAAACTTTTCCCATATTTCAGTGTTGGTAAATCTGGAGATGCAAAAACCTCTAAACTCCAAATCTGTTCGACTGATTGAGATTATTTGACTCTTTTGTCATAAAAAATAACTGAAATATTTTTCTTTCATCACAATGATTAATCCACATGATGAGATTTTCTTCCCACAACCAGCAGAACATCTTCATTATTTTTGTGTGCAATGAAATACTCTAAAATTTCTCTGTAAAATTGTTTATTTAAAATGTTTGTTTATAGAAAACTAAAAATCACAAACATAAATTCTCAAATTTTTTTGTCTTCTGGATAAAAATGAACTCTAAGTGATCCAGAAAATATGATTTTGTTGTTTAGAAAGTTTGCTTCTATGTTGAACATTTAGCTGCAAAAGTCAAAGAATTACAGGCTTTCTAACCAGGAGCTGCACAGTTCTTCTATGAAACTTTCCTGATTCAGTTTTCTTACCCATGTTTTGGATTTAACAGCATTTTCACATTTTGAAGTCTATCTCTTAATTCAGAAACATTGTTGCTTCATCTTGTTGACATGAAACCCAGATTTCTGTTCTGCATTGTGACCAACTTGGTCCACATCATTACACTTCCACCACTGTGTTTTACAGAGAGAAATTCAAATATTAACACGTCAGCAAAACCTTCTTGTTAAAAATTGTTTAAGTTGTAATCAACATTAAAACATGATTTCCAGATTTTATTTAGAAATTAAAAAAGTCCTGACCAAAACAACATGTTATAAGTCTAGAATTCATTTACAATTGTTGGGACAGAATTCTTTTGTTTGTTTTGCTCTTTATTCAGCAGCTTTTCTTTTTAAGTCTGTTTTTGTCTAAAGTATGATACTCACACACTTCCTGAGATCGTACAGCTTTCACATGTCTAGTAAAGTTCAAAATGTCCAAACATGTTCCTGCATCTGGATGTAAGATACAGTATATTGTGAGTCTTATAATCTTAAATCCTCTGACATTTTTCATCTTGTGTTTTTCTAGTGTTTAACCTACTGTGTTTGTCTGAACATCATCCTCTGAAACATTTCACTTTTTAAGAGAATCATCACTTAATAAATGTGAGAAACTAAGAATTGTATTCAGTGAGTGGAGCAAGATTACAGGAGTTCAGTTTATTAAATAAATCCAATAAAAGATGACAATGGATGTTACCTGAATTTGTTTTTTTTTAAAGTACAGAAAATAGTTCTTTTAATTTGAAAATCCTGTTCAGTCTCTCAGGTGTAGTACATCGTGCTGCCAGAGAACAGCAATCCTTCGACTGTGGCTGTAAAACTGCAGCTATGGATCTTTTTCAACGTATTCACAATAAATGTCAACATTAGACTTTTTACAGCCCTGAAAACATAATGAGTAAGACGGTGGTTTAATTTGGTTTTCTATCAGTTTTATGTGTGACACCTGTGTTTCGTGGTTCTGGCATTAATGTTTTTTTTTTTCACTGCTTTGGCTCATTTCTTGAAACAGAAATTACTTTTTAAAAACCACCTGGACATTTCTCCAAATCTCTGGGCATTTGTCCGCAACAGATTCAAAGTTTTTCGTACAATTCATTGGAATCTAAATGTTTTAGTGTTTCCCTGCAAACAACCAACTACAAAATCCAACAGAACAATTCTTGAAATGAACGAGTCACTTCTCTGAGATGATGTCATTTCTCAGTCAGATGGTTTTACCCTCCAAAACGTGTCAGAGTGGTCTTCATGCTTTAGTCGTCCAAAGCAAAACTATTTCCTCAATTCTCAAAAGGTTTCATGAAAATCAAACCATGAATCAGAAAACATGACTGTTGATAACTGGACTGTCATTCAACATCTGCTGCAGTTCTGGAATTGCTGTAATTGAATGTAAAGTGAATCTATAGACTATGAGGAACCTGAGGACCCTCCTGCTGGTGTTTGTGGATGAGCCTGGGTTCAATCGGACTAACATATGAAGATGTCAGCCAGCGGATTGATCTCACATGCCAGTATGGGGGCAATGACATCCAATCCAACCTTTGAAACCCTTATTCGGTCCAGAAAACATCAACTTTCTTTCAATTTAGCTTGTTTAGCAACAACCAATAGGACTCACTGTTGGGTTTAAAGCACAGTCTTTGAACTAATAAAAATCCATAAGAACCAGGGTTCACACAAATGAAGAGAGTACGTTTCTTTTTCCAGCTGCAGCGGGGAGAAAGAACGTTCATCAGAGTTCTGCATTCGCAGAAACTCCAAAGATCTCTCTCACGCTCTTCTCCTGCCTTGCTGCTTTTATTCAAAACAAGGTCAAGGTGATTCCCACAATTCACAACTGTAACAGATAAAAGAGGAATTTAAGGAGTGAAAAGAATAACCGCTAGGCGCTGGAAAAAACACAGTAAGCACAAAGAGTCTTCTGTCTTTAAAACACACACACACACCGCATTTCTTGATTAATATACTTCAAGACTTAAGCTTATCATACACTCACCTGTAAGCAAAAGAGTATGCAGCTCTGTCTGTGAGAACACCCCCCCCACACACACACCAAATCTAATGCTTTCAACCCACTCAGCTCAGAAATCTGTGAGTTAGGCAATGCAAGGCAGGTTTTCTTTGTACACCACATTTCAGGTAAAGACGATTTGAAGGACTTCATGTTTAAGCAACATCTTCTCCTAAATGGTGAGAAAATCTTTCTTACTCATGTCTTAGTGTCTGTTGTGTAAATTGTGACTTAGACTTGTGTTTGTGCTACAAACATTCGATATAATTGAGAAAGTCCCATGAATAAGAGACATACTTGTATTCAACTTAAAAAAAACAATTCTAGACCACATGGTTGTTAATGTTTTTTTAACACTGTTTCTCCCATAAAATCTTGGATAAATATAAGATTCAGTTTTGTTTTGTTTGCTGTGCATGTTACTTGTAATACAAAACAATTGTTTCTTTTCTTTAAAGAGATTCATTTAATCAAATCTCTTGATTGTTGCAGAAGAAACCCTGTTAGATGGTTAGGACAGTCAGGAACCTTGTGTGTTACAAGCAACCCATAGAACTAAGAGAACTGCTTGGATAAAAGGAGAAACGTCATTCAACCTACAAGCCCAGATAACTTTCCTGCTATAAAATCCAGGGTGAATAAGATTCTTTTTGGCTATGTATGTTAAGTTTAATAAAAGCAATTATTTCTTTAAAGAGATTTGGTTCACAGAGGATTCTTTTGATTTTTGTGACTAATGTGTAAAATCTCTTTGTTTGATGGAGAAGACCATTTATGAGCTAAAAAGCATTAGACTTATTGTAAAATCAGAATACTGCTCTTGTTTTAATTTGAAGGATAAAAGTTCCTAATCCTGCAAATTTTCCAGGAGTTGTTTTGTTCAGAAGGGAATGTTATAATAACTACACCAATTTTACCATTAAAAACATGCACTGAGATTTTCATTTGTTTCTTAAGACACAAGGAAAAGATTATTAACCTCGAACGTGATCAGAGAACGTGCACAGAAGAAACGCCGCTCTGAAAACACAAGGTTGGAATCCTGTGTGATTTTAGAATTTCAAAAATATCTGGGTCCTTTAAATCATCAACCTATATTTTATTTGCAGTTCTGCAAAACTCAAATCCAGCTCAGCTTCTTCATGTCTGCTGAAGTTACATGACAGACTGAGTTTAAGAGTTTTTATTTTCTCTAAGATCTATCGGCTTTATTTCAATCTTGTGTGACTTTTTGTTTTTTTTTACAGCTCTCTGAATCAACGACAAAGTAAAGGATCTGTTGTCTTCTCCTGTTGAGTATGTTTTATTTAATGATGTTTCATAAATTTAATTCTAAAACTATTTGGTTTGTTGTTGTTTTTTTAAATGAAGAAAACCTTTTTCCTGTTATATTGACTAATAAAGATATTGTAGTTGTCAGGGTTTGATGGGCGGACACAAATGCAGACAGGGATCGGAAATGCAAAAATCTCGTATTTATTGCAAACAAGAAACTCTCAATAAACACGAGAAGCAACAAAACGATCCGACAACTAGTGCAGGGGAGACGAAGACTTATAACAAGGAGGAAGGGATGAGGTAAGTGGAAACAGGTGTGACTATCAAGTGGGAATACACACACTGGGGAGAGAACACAGGAAGTACGACCCATAACAAAATAAAACCGGAAGTGGAGACCAAAACACAACTCAAACTAAAGCGGGGTAAAAACCCCACAGTAGTGATCCTATTTGCTATTAAGGCTGGCGTCAAAATTCACACCAAGCTGTCTTCACTGTGTTGTGTCTCCTTCAGCATAAAGCTGAATATGAGAATTTGTTACTATTAAAAAACAATGACAATAAGGTTTGAAGATGTATTAAATGTCACCTCAGTGAATTATTTGAATAACTTGTCATGTTTTGAAGGTTAAAGTCTAAAATTTCTTAACATGTGGCTCTGCTTTTTTCTATAAATGACATGTCCTAAAAGCTATGAAGCTTTAAATTGCTTTAAATTTTATGAACACGGCTGAAAAAAGTTAGATTTCTGTTGTAAAAAACAGGTGAAGTGTTCCCAATAGTTAGAAAACATAAATGTGTATAATTAGATGCTGATACACTAAGGAGAGAATAATCATTTTCTGCTCACATGTTGTTAAAAGAACTTCAGTTTTTGAAGCAAAGTAAGTCAGACAAATTTAGGGGTGATTTTGGCTAAACAAAAATAAAACAAACGTATAGCTGTTGTAACCCTGTCCATTTGCATGTGATGTTAGTGGCGAAAGTGTTGAGTTCTTTTTTATCCATGTCAATATGCATCTGACATTCATGCACAGCGGTGATCTCCAACCCCTGACTTTAGGCCCCTGACCAGTTTAATGTCAGATTTGGTGGTTTGTCCAGGGTGTAAAACTAGCCAGGACCATGTACTTGCTCCCTGTCAAACAATCTAGAGCTTGCTGTGAAATACATTTTAGACAGGAAAATGAGATATATCATACCCTCCAGCAGACCAGATTCCATTGACAAATACAGCAAATTTTTAATTTTATTCATGGTTAGAGACAATGTCTCTGAACTGAGAAGTGTGACGAAAGTAACAGTTATGAACTTGACATCAATCATCATGGAGGCCAGCTTCCCATCAAATCTGAACTGCTATTTCTGAACTGAGCATTTTCTCTTTGCTAAGTGTCTTATTTGATATTTTTTTGTATATTAGGGATCAAAGCTGCACACTGTAGTGACCTCAGTGCATGAAAGGTATAATATTCCAATTAAAAATGAAATATGGATGTACATATACACACAAACACGTCAGCCACCCTGACAAGGGCCAGATACACCACTGCAAGGGCCTCCAGCATCAGACAGAGGGGCACAGGAGCACGAAGGGCGCATGCCCCAACACAGCCAAAGAATGATCCCCCGCTGCACCCAAAGCCCGGCACTGGACCCCACATGCAAGACAGACATTGGATTTAGCCGATCATCTTAGAACTTTTGGAAATGCAGTAATCTTTTAAGATGTATTTTAAGTCAAAGTTTTTTATAAAATTTATTTAAAGAAAAAAAAGACAATTGTATTGAAAATCTTTTTTAATGCTGTTAAAAAAGCAGCCCATGATACATACTGCCTGAAAAACTGAATGACAATAATACAAATCCATATTTGGACATAAACTAAACAGGTCTCTTATAAATGATACACAGAAAAAATTAACCACGAACAGCAGACTGTTATTGGATTTAAATGTGTTGCAGCTTTCACACAGAGACAATTCAACAAAAGTTTAGCTACATAAAAATAACCAATTTGCAGACTGTAAGGTTCAAATAACCTGAAACATTTATTTCTGCAAAACAAAGGAGACAGAGACAGTTAAGCTTGCAAGGAGAGACAGAAGGAGGTGCTCGATTCTCAACAGTTGTTTTAAGAATGAGGAAATGACTCCTGAAGAAAGCGAAAGGATTCTACCTTTGTTGAGTTGAACTCATATGCTGTTAAATGTCTTGAAATCTCTGCTGGAAAAACAAAGATTTGTGGAATATTTTTAACCTGAAGTTCAAGACAGAAGCTGGTGAGTCCTGAGACTGAAAGACGTTGGTTAAAAATGGCTGAGAGAGCTGCTCTTCTTGAATTCCTGAACTGTCACATCTGTACAGAGACTTTTATTGATCCTGTAACTCTGAGCTGTAACCACAACTTCTGTTTGAGCTGTCTGGAGAAGTTCTGGGAACAAAGTCAGAACAAAAACTGTCCCATCTGTAAAAGAAAATCATTTGAAGATTTTCCTGCTGTGAACTTTGGTCTGAAGGAACTTGCTGACTCGTTTGCTGGAAGAAAGAAATCTGAATCATCAGAGACAGAAACAGGAGAACAGAAGATCATGGAGGTCTGCAGGACACATTCAGGAGAATCTAAACTGTTCTGTAAAGACGAGCAGAGAGCTTTTTGTTCTGTCTGTGAGTTTTCTCTGCACCAGAGTCACAAAGTGGTTCCTGTAGAAGAAGCAGTCAGAGAGCTGAAGGAGGAGCTGAAATCTGACTTAAAGTCTCTGCAGGACAAGAAGATGAAATACAAAGAAGTGGAGGAAACATACAATCAGATGATTCAACTCTCCAAGAAGCAGCTGCTGTCCACAGAGACCCAGATCAGAGCAGAGTTCAACAAGCTCCACCAGTTCCTGAAGGAGGAAGAGGAGTCCAGACTGGCAGCTCTGAGGGAGGAAGAGGAGCAGAAGAGGAAGACTGTGAGCAGAGAGATGAAGAGGATCCAGGAGCAGATGTCCTCTCTGTCAGAAAGTATCAGTGCTGTTGAAGCAGAGCTGCAGAAAGACAAGGAGGCGTTCCTCAGCAGTTCTAAAGACACTCAGAGCAGAGCCAGAGCCCAGAGCTCGCTGTCAGACCCACAGCTGCTCTCAGGAGCTCTGATAGATGTGGCCAAACATGTGGGCAACCTGTCCTTCAGAGTCTGGGAGAAGATGAAGGACAAGGTCCACTTCAGTCCAGTCCTCCTGGACCCAAACACTGTAAACAGGAAACTTCTTTTGTCAGATGATCTGACCAGTGTGAGACGAGCAGACATTCATCCACAGCTTCCTGATAATCCAGAGAGATTCATTGGATATGCTTCTGTTCTTGGCTCTGAGGGCTTCAGCTCAGGGAAACACAGCTGGGAGGTAGAGATAGGAGACCAGTGCTCCTGGAGCGTTGGTGTGGCTAAAGAGTCTGCTTACAGGAAGGCAAAAAGGTCTAATTCACCAAAATTTGGATACTGGTGTTTAATTTACTATAAAGGAGAATACAAAAATGATGTTGATCAGACTCTCACTGTGACCAAGAGTCTCCAGAAGATCAGAGTCCAGCTGGACTATGACAGAGGGGAGGTGTCCTTCTACAACCCTGAAGACATGACTCACATCTGCACTTACAAAGACACTTTCACTGAGAAACTTTTCCCAGTTTTTGGTATTGGAGAGCCCAAAAATACAAAAACCTCTAAACTCAGAATTTGTCTGACTGATTGAGATGATTTGTCTCTCATTGCATGAATGTAACTGGGGTCAGTTTTTTTCCCATCATACTTTGGTCCATCCAGATGATCTGTTTTACTTCTCACATTCAAGTTTCCTTGATGATTGACAGCTGATGCCAGTCATAAGGAGAAAGCGTTATGCAAACATCTGTGTGTGTACCCTAAACATGTCACTTAAAAATATGTCTAAAATGGGTGGAGCTTTTGCCAGGGGACTGAATAGACTTCATCACACAGGTGCAGTATGATGGTGGTGGGTCTATTATCACATTTTTGAAGTTATGTGGGAGTGGTTATTCTCCCTCCTCTAGCATGTGACATGTAATGGGGGGGTAAACAGGCACATGTCAATTATGGGATGTTCAAGATGTTCAAAATCTATTAGAGACAAGAACCTTCAGGGAATAGTTCACTGGTTGGTCTCTGGACATCAAAGGATTACCCATGAAAGACTAAAGGTAAAATCTGAGGGTGATCTATTGCTATTCAGTAAAAACAACAAGTTAGCTTACTTATTCTGTGTAAATGTTTGTATTATTTTTGTATTGATCTACTTTTTTATGATGGACATGAACTTTTTTACATTTATTTAGAGTACTGGCATGCTTACTACTCTTTTTTGGACGATTATCCATCACTTTTGGGTCTGAAATGATCAGCGGGCACATCATTAAAACCCATTACCAGCTGTTGTCGCTAGGCAACAACAACAGGCTGGCGAAGAAGCAACTGGAGATTCCCAAAAAGTCACGGCGTCACAGGAGAGGCTGCAGAGCTGGAGTAAAGCACCAGGAGAGGAACCTACTAAATCAAATGTCCCATCCATCCTCATGGGGAATGTCAGATCTCTTCCCAGTAAAATTGAAGATCTCACAGCACTGACCAAGCTGCAGGGAGAGTTCTGGCAGAGCAGTCTCCTGTTGTTCATGGAGACCTGACTCTCAGACCACACCCCAAACTCTGACTTAACTGAATGGTTTCCATGTGTGAGAATACACCAGAACATGAAGGGAAATGCTAGACAGAGAGGGAGCGACTTGTAAGGTTTTTCTTTCATGAGAATGATCATCTCACTTTGATCAATCCAGATGATCACATTTTCTTCACACAATCAGCCCAAAATCTGGATTATTGTTGTGTTACAATTAACACTAAATTGTTATTGTAAAACTGTGATTTCTTCATTTAAATGTTTGTTTATAGAAAACTAATGTTACAAACTTCAGTGCTTACATTTTTTGATTTAAAACTTCACCTGCGTGTTTCTACACCTGAAAATAATTCTTCAGTTGGATCTTTACAGACCAGACAAGCCAGAAAGTCCATAAATGGAGACATGAACCAGTTTTTCCACTTTTTCAAGTCTTTTCTTTAAAAGTCATAAACCTTTTGTTTCATCTTGTTAACATGAAAACCAGATTTCTGTTTTGCATTTTCCTCCAACTGTAGACAGTTTGTGCTTTGAGGTTTTCATCCCTGAAATGAGCAGAAGATGAAGAGAAAGTTACTTTTGTCACTGGACCATCTTTCTGAACATATTTACCTCCAGCGTTCTGTCAGACTTTCAAATGTTTGAAAGAAAATCTTCATGATTGAAATTTTATTTAAATGTGGATGAGATTCTTGTGTTTGTCTTAATGGAACAGGAGAACCTCAGACATGAATGGAACTACAACGAAAACAATGTTAAGAAATAGTTTTTTCTTTATTATCATTTAATTTTCCTTCATCCAGAGAGCCACATTGGAGGGTCAGAGTTGCAGGACACAGACTCCTGCCTTGGAACAACACAAATATATTATTGACACTTTTTTATATCATCTAACAGTCAAAATCTGCACCAAAACACACAATCAGAGAATGGAACTCTAAATGTTTTACATTTTAGAGCTAAACATCCTTTTCAGTTTGTGTCTTTGGAAAAAAAACTAATGTAATTCTTCTGCTAGAACTGATTTTTATGTTTGACTCTAACATCAACTGATGTACAGGGGAGCTTGCAATCAACCTAGTCCTTATCACTACACTTCCACCTCCATGTTTAACAGCAGATCCACTGAGGAAGCACAGGAGTTAAAGAATAAATGAATAAAAAGCAGCAATTGAACAAACAAATAATGTGAATATAATGATAAAAACATGGTTAATATAATAAAACAATAATTGTGTATATACATTAACTATAAAATTATTCAAATAAAAGTTAATAAAAAAATAAAAAGAGAGGAAAAGATCAAATTAAATAATTCCAAAAATCATAAAAAAGCCAGATTAAAAAGCTGGGTCTAGAGCCTCTCAAAAACCTCTTTGGTCTCTGTGGCCCTGAGGCTCTCTGGCAGGCCGTTCCAGAGGCGAGGACCACAATGGTGGAATGAGGCCTCCCCATAGGTTTTGGTCCTCACCTTAGGAACAACTAACAGGCCGGTGCCAGAGGACTTCAGGGTCCACAAGGGTTCATATCTTAAAAACAGGTCACTGAAATAAGAAGGCCCAAGACCATTAAAACATTTATAAACCATTAAGAGAACTTTAAAATCAAGAGTTCTGTTTATTAAATGAAATCCCCGCAAAAAATGAACATGAATTGTACCTGAATGTATTTATCTTTAATAATTACAAACAACAAACTGTTATTTTAATTAGAAATTCCTTTTCACTCCTTTGAATGTAGTACATCGTGTTTCCACCAGAGGGCAGAAAACAGCAATCCTTCCACTGTGGCTGTCAAGCATAAGGCTGCAAAAGTTATGGAGAGGTCTTCATTTCTTTTTTTTTGTTTGTTTTTTAATTAATCATCAACATTAAACTGTTAGCATGTTTTGCCACCTACAAAAATAGTAGGGTGGTGGTCTAAAGTTTCTTGTCAGCTTAAACTATAATATGGTCAAAGTTTTGGCTTTCATAAATGGATTGGAATGGATTCATGGAACAGATTTAGATCCTGCAACCACTTTCAGATAAATTAAAAATGTCTATTTTCTGTCATTCAGTCAAACAGGTTTTCTGTGCTGCTCATGAGATCTGTAGTGTGATCATTTCTGATTGGATCCTTTTTTTCAGTTCAAACAGAAAGAGAGGAAAGGAGGAGGATAATTGGTTGGTTACTTACAAATACTTTGGTCAAGACACATCACAGCAAATCTGATCCAAAAAGTTCAAGAAGTTTTATACATTTTTAAAGAAACAAAATCTGTAACCCCGCTTCCCCGCCGCCACTAAAGGTGATGTAGATCCAAAATCTAACCCCAGAGATGATCATGGTTTGGCATGTTCCTGTTCATCTGTCCCTTTCTGGTTGATCTCATTGTGTCGAGACTTCTGACACCGTCAAACAGCGGCATCAGCTGGCTGTGGGTGTGAAATGTCGCTGTTTATTTATACATTTAGCTGTTATAACTTGTAGCTGTTTATCTAGACTTGTTTATTAGACATATACTTGTTATTCAACCATGTAGCTGTAGAATGAATTAAGCTCATTTTTCTTTAATAGTTCTATCACATCACCTGTCTGTCCGGGGTTGAGGATCCCTCCTTCATGTGGGAAACCCTGAGGTTTCTTACTTTTTCCTCAAAAAGAGACAGGGTTTTTTTATGAGTTTTTCCTCACTGAGAAGGAGGGTGTGAGGACAGAGATGTTTGTTCAGCTTAGTCTGTTTCACAACCAGCTATTGTTTACATTCATGTGATTGACTTTGTTTTATTGCAAATATTGGTGTAAACCCAATGAGACGACTATAGTTGTGATATTGGGCTATAGTAATGAAACTGAACTGAAATGAAGGAAATGATCCTCAGTGATCATTTCTTTGTCTTTTCTTTGACAAAATAATGAAATGAACACGATCAAATAGATAGTTATCTTATCTTTATTTTCCATCCATCTTCTTCTTACTGTATCTGTTTTGGGGTCACCGAACCTGTCTATCTACTGTTGAGCGACAGTGGGGTACACACTTAACAGGTCACCTGTATGAAGCATGTTTTTGGACTCTGGGAGGAAGCTGGAGGACCTGAAAAAAACTTTGGGAGAACATGCAACCTCAGTACAGAATAGACCAAACTGAGATTTGAACCAGGGCCTTCTTACTGTGAGGTGAGAGTGCTCCAAGACTTGGAGCACTGCTCAAACACACGCTTGGTGCAAAGTATTGCTTGTGTCATTCTGCCAGCACACCAAGCATTCTATCGGTTATGACCACCTGTCACCTCACCCTCCTTCGTTCCTGACTCTGCTCCTTGCCACCTGCCCTGACCTTCTGCCTGATCCTGGACTTTGACCCAGCTGTGTGGACCTATCGTGCAGCCTGGCTGCTTCCTGCCTGACTTTACTTAATAAACTTGCTGCAAGTGGAACCAACTATCTGCCCGTTGTTGTGACACAAGAGCAATAAAACTTTGGACTTTGCCAACACAAGAGAGGCTTCCTGCTCGTCACCCTTCGTACTATTGGGCAACTCTGAATGTCAGTCGTGTGAAAAAAGATACAAAAATGAACAATAAGAGTTTAAAAAAAAAGACAAGGGCTGGAAAAAAACAATGTGTTTGTACGAACTATTTAACTACATATAATTGTGTTCCTTTCAAGCTTATCTTGCTTTATTTCTAAATTAGAATGAGATTTTCAAACATGTTTTAATGGCTGAGAGTTCAATGAAACAGTAACAATAATAAAAACAGCAAATCTAGAGAATTTACAGTGAGAATAACAAGATAATGATCATTTTTAAAAATTTATTTATAGGATTAGGACCAAGACTTTGCTCTTATTATGAAAATCTCATTACATTTCATTTTTTATTTAATCTTTTAATTTTAAATAAATAAATACATGAATTATTTTAATTAAATGTTAAAAAAAAGTAACACAAATATAGAGAAATGAATTAACTTACCTGTATGTCAGTAGGTTAGAAAGTATCAATGAATCAGTTCATTCTAAAATACTCAAATGGGTTTCAGTAGTTCTACATATTTTTCATCATTTTCTATATTTGAAAATACTGACTGGTTTGTTATCAGTCCACAGAGATATGATTACAACTCGAGAACAAACACAACCTTCCTTTAGAGCGCAGCACTGAATTTAAATTGGGTCAGAAAAAAAGGAAAGAAAATGAAAACTCAAAGTAACATTATTTACAAATGAAGAATATTGTTAATATTGTGAAATGTTGGAGACCCCTGGTTTCACAGGATCAATCAAACGTCAGAAAAGTTTTCCTGATTTTAAATGCTCTCAGTCTGGGTCAGTAATCGACTCAATGGTGTGAAGACTGCTGGGAAGCAAGCTGGTTGTCAGAGTGTTGTATTCCAGCATTTTAACAGAACAAAATAGTAAAGAAAGGTGAAGAAGCAACAGAGAGAACTGCTGCTGGAAGAAGATTGTCAAGTAAAATCAATTCAAGAAATTACAGTAACATCAGAAGAATCAGACAGAGGCTGAAGTCAGAGGAGAAACACAGATGAATGTTAGACATGGATTATAAAATATATAAGTTATTGCTTCCAGACGTTCCTGAACCAGAGCCAAACTGCATCTTACCTGAGATAAGAGGAAAAGAAGCGGACTGTTGCTAAACGGTCTAAAGTTCAGCTTTCTGCAGATTAACCGGGTGATTGAGGAAAGAATTTCTGAAGAATCGAAAGGATTCTGAATTTGTCAAACTGAACTCAGACGCCATTAAAGGTGTTGAAATCTCTGCTGGAAAAACAAAGATTTGTGGAATATTTTCAGCCTGAAGTTCAAGACAGAAGCTGGTGAGTCCTGAGACTGAAAGACTTTGGTTAGAAATGGCTGAGAGAGCTGCTCTTCTTGAATACCTGAACTGTCACGTTTGTTCAGAGGCTTTCAATGATCCTGTAACTCTGAGCTGCAACCACAACTTCTGTTTGAGCTGTCTGCAGAAGTTCTGGAAACAAAGTCAGAACAAAAACTGTCCCATCTGTAAAAGAAAATCATCTAAAGGTCATCCTGGTGTGAACTTTGGTCTGAAGGAACTTGCTGACTCGTTTGCTGGAAGAAAGAAATCTGAATCATCAGAGACAGAAACAGGAGAACAGAAGATCATGGAGGTCTGCAGGAAACATTCAGGAGAATCCAAACTGTTCTGTAAAGACGAGCAGAGAGCTTTTTGTTCTGTCTGTGAGTTTTCTCTGCACCAGAGTCACAAAGTGGTTCCTGTAGAAGAAGCAGTCAGAGAGCTGAAGGAGGAGCTGAAATCTGACTTAAAGTCTCTGAAGGACAAGAAGATGAAATACAAAGAAGTGGAGGAAACATACAATCAGATGATTCAACTCTCCAAGAAGCAGCTGCTGTCCACAGAGACACAGATCAGAGCAGAGTTCAACAAGCTCCACCAGTTCCTGAAGGAGGAAGAGGAGTCCAGACTGGCAGCTCTGAGGGAGGAAGAGGAGCAGAAGATGAAGACTGTGAGCAGAGAGATGAAGAGGATCCAGGAGCAGATGTCCTCTCTGTCAGAAAGTATCAGTGCTGTTGAAGCAGAGCTGCAGAAAGACAAGGAGGCGTTCCTCAGCAGTTCTAAAGACACTCAGAGCAGAGCCAGAGCCCAGAGCTCGCTGTCAGACCCACAGCTGCTCTCAGGAGCTCTGATAGATGTGGCCAAACATGTGGGCAACCTGTCCTTCAGAGTCTGGGAGAAGATGAAGGACAAGGTCCACTTCAGTCCAGTCCTCCTGGACCCAAACACTGCAAGCAGATGGCTTTATCTGTCTGATGATCTGACCAGTGTGAGACAAGGAGAAACTTCTCAGCAGCTTCCTGACAATCCAGAGAGATTCATGAAATATGCTGAAGTTTTTGGCTCTGAGGGCTTCAGATCAGGGAAACACAGCTGGGACGTGGAGGTGGGAGATCATCCTAAATGGTACATTGGTGTGGCTAAAGAGTCTGTTAACAGGAAGGGAAAGAGTTCTGCTTCACCAGTAGATGGATTCTGGTGTTTATTGCACCATAATAGAAAATACACAAACGGTGTTTGTCAGACCATCTCTGTGACCAAGAGTCTCCAGAAGATCAGAGTCCAGCTGGACTATGACAGAGGGGAGGTGTCCTTCTACAACCCTGATGACATGACTCACATCTACACTTACAAAGACACTTTCACTGAGAAACTTTTCCCATATTTTTATGTTGGAGAATCTGGAGATGAAAAAACCTCTAAAGTCCAAATCTGTTTGACTGATTGAGATGATTTGACTCTTTTGTCATAAAAAATAACAGATCATTTTATTTCATCACAATGATCATCACACATAAATAACAATAACAAAAAATGTACAATACACACTAAAATATATTTTTAAATGTGGTTTCTTCTTTTAAATGTTTGTTTATAGAAAACAAAAATTCATAAACATCGTTTCCAAAGGTTTTCTGATTTTCTTTTTGTCTTTTGTCTAAAAATGAACCCACAGTGATTCAGAAAATGTGATTTTGATGTTTAGTAAAGACATTTTCATTAAAGGCTGATTTACATCTGTTTTCTTTGTTCTTTATTGTCTCAAACTATTTTACATCTGAATTTAATTCCAGATTTTACTGCAGAATCTAAACATTTCCATCAAATTGTTGAAATTGTCTGCTTTTTCAGTTCAAGTAAATGTGAAGCAGCTGTTAAATCCTCTTCATGAGTCAGAAACAGAATCAGGAGAGTTTCAGAGAACTGTGCAGCTCCTGGTTAGAAAGTCTGTCGTTTTTTCCACTTTTGCTGCTAAATGTTCAACATAGATTCTGATCTGGTGAGACTTTCCCAGTAAAACTTCACCTGCGTGTTTCTACATCTGAAAATAATTCTGCAGTTGGATCTTTACAGACCAGACAAGCCAGAAAGTCCACAGATGGAAACATGAACCAGTTTTTCCACATTTCAGAGTCTTTGGAACATTTTGTTTGTTTGTTTTTTAAATTTACTTCAAACACAAAAGAAAATAAACACAAGTGTTAAAAGCAGACAAATAAGGCAAAAGGAGTGATTGGAGGAAAAGTAATGCCACCCCCCCCCCCCTTTTTTTTTTTTTACCACACCTTATGTTGAGCATATTTCTGTTTCCAGTTTTTCTTTTCCAAACAGTTCAAATGACTTTCTGTGTAACATTTATGCTGAAGAGACATCTGTTCATTTGTTTTTATTGATCATTTCTAGTCTTGTAAAGATTCATCAGGAACATCTTGCATGTTTTTGAAAAACATGTAAACTTATTTCTGCTCCAAATGCTTTTTACAGTTCAGCTGTTTTCTTCAATTGTAACCCCGTCTCTGTCCTGGAACGTTTGGATGTTCACTGGAAGTAAGTTGTTTCTGGCTTTAAACAGAGTGAGTGTTGCTTTAAGTTGAACTAATCCCATCATTTCAATAAACCCGACTTTAAGAAGAGTGCATTCATATGTGTCCCATAATCCACACCATGAACTGTTCAAATAGTTTTTTTTTTGGAAGATGTCCAAAGACTGTAAATGTGTTTTAGACCTACTTCTCCAAACTGAAGTAACTTCCAGCTTATTTCGTGGTCTATACACTGCACTGTAAATATGGTAAAATGATTCAGTCATTCATTCTCTAAACCGCTTTATCCCTTTCGGGGTCATGGGGCTACCGGAGCCTAACCCGGCTACTCATGGGACACCCCTGGACTGGTCGCCAGTCTGTTGCAGGGCCACGCTCACACACTCACATCCACACCTAGGGAGAATTAAGAGTAACCAATTAACCTATGAAGCATGTTTTTGGACGGTGGGAGGAAGCCGGAGTCCCCGGAGAAAACCCACACATGCACAGGGAGAACATGCAACACAGAAAGGCCCCCATTGTTGACACTATTTCAAGTCCTTGAACCAGGAACCTTCTTGCTGTGAGGCAAGAGCACTAACCACTGCGCCACCATGCAGCCCATGGTAAAACGATCGATGAATATATTAGTAAACGTGTTTTGTGAGTGAATGTATGATGAGTTTTTTCCAACACCGCTATGTCTTTAGCAAGTTTGTCTCTGACTTGCTTCATTTGTGGCTTCCAACTTATTTTGTGGTCTATAATTACTCTAAGGAACTCAATTTCAGTGACTCTTTCCACAACTTGATTATTTATAGCATCTTTTACTTTAAAATCTGATATTCATATTCAAATATCCAATATTGACCCTTGTGGTTTTCTGCAGCTTAAATTAACGTGTCATTTACAATTTTCCAGTTGTACAAACTGCTGTCTGTTTTTAATGTAACTGTTTAACCAAGTTAATGCCAGTCCTCGCATTCTATAGCTAATTTATATCTAATTGATATTTTGTGTGCCCAAAGAAAACCCACTCATGAACGAGAAGAACATGCAAACTCTACAAAGAACAATCCCAGCTGGGATTTGAACCAGGACCTTTCTCAGCATGAGGGCAGAGCGCTGAGCACTGCATCAGCATGCAGCTGTAGTGACTCTCATCACATCATATTTCTGACTCATGTTTTCACACCTCTAGACTAAAAACACAAACACAGACTTTCAGTGAAATTGTTTTGTAATTGCTGACTCAAAAACTTTAGGATCTAAAACAGAATTCCATAGATCCTTATGGACACTAAAAATGAATACAATACATATAAATACAATAAAAACATATATAAATGAATGAATTGTGTTTGTAGGTCAGAAAATAAAAAGATATAAGTTAATTTTAAAACAGCCAAATGTATTTCATCAGTTCTACATGATCTTTTTATTGTTTTCTTGCTTTGTAAACACTGACTGGTGTGTGATGATGATTTATGCCTTTATTTGTGTGGATTTATGATTTCCTCAGCACAAAAAAAATAAAAAATCAACCACTAAATTGTAGAACCACAATTTCAGTCCTCAGGAAACTCACTTTGGAACAACAGATATGTGTTTGATTAGAGGAAATGTCTCTTTCTGCAGCTCTGGATGGAGACAGAGATTTGGTCTTTGTGCCACTTTCTGGACAATATTGTTGTTGACCTTATGTGATGTAACGCACCAATAAGAGTTCACAGAAGTGTTTGCTGATGCACCGTCTGGACTCTGCATGTTATTCAGGAGTTCCTACAGCGTTCCTCCTTTGACTCTCAATCCTCCTGATGCGTCACAATCTCCTCTTTGCTTTTCTTCTGCTAAACATTAGATCAGTGTTTGTGTTTTTCTTTAATGTTCCTTTTTACTTCTCTATCAATTTTGCAAAGTAATTAACAATAATTTGTCTTAAACTTATTTTTGAATTGTGTTTTATTGATGTAGACAACTGTATTTTATAAACGTTCAATAAAAAAGAAGAAAAGGTTCAAGCTAGAACACATCTGTGCAATAAAAATGTTTGATACAAAAGTTAAACAAAATTTTTGTAACAAAACTAATTCACAAAATTGGGCAAATAGAAAACTCATCATAAAACCACTGCTAATAAAATGGTTTTTAACAGAAAACATGATTTTTTGCAAACTTATGGTAAAATAAAGGAAAAAATAATAAATGAAAGCAGTTCAAGAGTCCAAAGAGACACTTCTTCTTTGGGAGCTGAATCACTGAGACAGAAAGTTTGTTCTTTTTATTGAACACATGACAACACTAACATATAATCTGTTTAACATAGGATAGTATTAGAACGATTCAAGCTCTTTTTGTTAATGCATCACTGATTTTAAACAGAATACCAATAGATCTGGAATTTTTGTTTTTGACATCATTTATATGAGATTTCCAAGACAATTTATCACCAATTATTACACCTAAAAACCTTTCCTCTTGAACTTTAAATATTGAATTTTTGTTCCATTTAGATATAATTTTACATTTACGACCTTTCTATTGCCAGAAAAAAAACATACTTTTAGTTTTATTTTCATTTAGAGCATCATAATCAAACCATTTTTAATCAGCTTCAATTCTTGTTCAACTACATTCAGCAACACATCAATATTTTTCCTGTACAAAAAGTAAGTAAATATGAGTAACTGGTTCAAGAATACTGTGAATGGTTTCCTGAATAAGAGACATGTTGGTTCCATGGCAGTCAGTGGACTGTTTCCTTTTCAGTTTAAGTAAAACTTCAAGCACATCACTTGGACTTACTCCACTTAGAAACATGATGTTCTTATTGCAATCAATTTTACATTTGAAGTTACTTACAACTACTATCTTTTTAAATAATTTAGCAACAAAATTTATAAATAAGTGGTCAAACTCATAAACAATTTCCTGTTTGTCATCAATAGATGCCTTTTTTTAATGCATCTTAGAAAATACTCTTTTTTTTTCTTTTCTGTTACATGATTTATTACTTTCCACATATTTCTAATATTTTTCACATTTCTCTGCAGTAAATAAATAAATGGGACTTGAACCAAAAAGAAGAAGCCAGGTTCCTGAAACTTTCAGAAATGATTGTTTTGCATCAGACTTGTTTCTGTTCTGTGTATAAGTGGTGGTCCTTATCATCATTTTTAAAGTTTTGATTTCTCTAAACATTAAAAGCTGACATGCAGACATGCATGCACCCCCCACCCCCCCACCCCCCCCCCAAAAAAAAAAAAGATCAACACATGATTTAGACACAAAAAGAAATTTCTTAGGTTTTGATTGTGCAAAGTCCTCTTCTCATAAAGTATTTGTGTTTGTTGCCATCTGATGGTCAAATGTGGAACTGCAGCGTTCATCATCTTTACTCCTTCATCAATGAGTGATCAGAATGACAGAAGTTTCACAGATAAATAAATGAAAATCTATTTTTGTGACTAAACATTTCTAATTAAAAAAAATTAGAAATTTTGTGAAACAATCTGTCCATAAAACTTTACTTTAACCAAATTTTCAATCCAGAAATGTACACAATAAAAAACATGTTTCTTTCTGGTAACTGATAATTAGAAAAAATAAAAATATTTATGACAGGATGTGATCTGCAGACTGTTTCATGATTTTAGAGGGAAGCAGCTTTAACATACAGAGACAATTCAAGGAGATTTACAGAGAAAACATACCTGTGGTTACCATAGAAACAGAAAACATCGCCCTCTACTGAAGGAAAACGTCACTGCAGCTTTTTAAGAAAAAGGAAATGAGATCTCAAGAAACTGAAACTATTATGACTTTGTTGAACTGAACTCAGACGCCATTAAAGGTGTTTAAATCTCTGTTGGAAAAAACTAATATTTGTGGAATATTTTCAGCCTGAAGTTCAAGACAGAAGCTGGTGAGTCCTGAGACTGAAAGACGTTGGTTAGAAATGGCTGAGAGAGCTGCTCTTCTTGAATTCCTGAACTGTCACATTTGTACAGAGACTTTTATTGATCCTGTAACTCTGAGCTGCAACCACAACTTCTGTTTGAGCTGTCTGCAGAAGTTCTGGGAACAAAGTCAGAACAAAAACTGTCCCATCTGTAAAATAAAATCATTTGAAGATTTTCCTGCTGTGAACTTTGGTCTGAAGGAACTTGCTGACTCGTTTGCTGGAAGAAAGAAATCTGAATCATCAGAGACAGAAACAGGAGAACAGAAGATCATGGAGGTCTGCAGGAAACATCCAGGAGAATCCAAACTGTTCTGTAAAGACGAGCAGAGAGCTTTTTGTTCTGTCTGTGAGTTTTCTCTGCACCAGAGTCACAAAGTGGTTCCTGTAGAAGAAGCAGTCAGAGAGCTGAAGGAGGAGCTGAAATCTGACTTAAAGTCTCTGCAGGACAAGAAGATGAAATACAAAGAAGTGGAGGAAACATACAATCAGATGATTCAACACTCCAAGAAGCAGCTGCTGTCCACAGAGACACAGATCAGAGCAGAGTTCAACAAGCTCCACCAGTTCCTGAAGGAGGAAGAGGAGTCCAGACTGGCAGCTCTGAGGGAGGAAGAGGAGCAGAACATGAAGACTGTGAGCAGAGAGATGAAGAGGATCCAGGAGCAGATGTCCTCTCTGTCAGAAAGTATCAGTGCTGTTGAAGCAGAGCTGCAGAAAGACAAGGAGGCGTTCCTCAGCAGTTCTAAAGACACTCAGAGCAGAGCCAGAGCCCAGAGCTCGCTGTCAGACCCACAGCTGCTCTCAGGAGCTCTGATAGATGTTGTCAAACATGTGGGCAACCTGTCCTTCAGAGTCTGGGAGAAGATGAAGGACAAGGTCCACTTCAGTCCAGTCCTCCTGGACCCAAACACTGCAAACGACAAACTCTATCTGTCTGATGATCTGACCAGTGTAAGAGAAGGAGAAACTTCTCAGCAGCTTCCTGACAATCCAGAGAGATTCATGAAATATACTGAAGTTTTTGGCTCTGAGGGCTTCAGATCAGGGAAACACAGCTGGGAGGTGGAGGTGGGAGATCATCTTGTCTGGATCATTGGTGTGGCTAAAGAGTCTGTTAACAGGAAGGAGGAGAGGTTTGTTTCACAAAAAGATGGATTCTGGTGTTTATTAAACCGTTATGGAAAATACACAAACAGTTTTGATCAGCCTCTCTCTGTGACCAAGAGTCTCCAGAAGATCAGAGTCCAGCTGGACTATGACAGAGGGAAGGTGTCCTTCTACAACCCTGAAGACATGACTCACATCTACACTTACAAAGACAATTTCACTGAGAAACTTTTCCCATATATCTTTGTTTATAAATCTCGAGATGCAAAAACCTCTAAAGTCCAAATCTGTTCGACTGATTGAGATGATTTAAATCTTTTGTCATAAAAAATAACTCAAATATTTTTTACTATTATGACAATGATCATCACACATTGATCAATCCACATGAGCAGATTTTTTTCCCACAACCAACAGAGTAAAAAATATTTTTATGTGTACAACAATGAAATATAATGTATATATATATATATATATATATATATATATATTTCAACTGTGATTGAATGTTTGTTTGTAGAAAACTAAAAATCATAAACATAGTTTCCAAAACTTTGTGACTTTGATATTTTTTTTTAAAAACATTTTCACAAAGTCGAATTGAATCTGTTTTCTTTGTTCTTTAGTATTTAGTAACTATTTTACATCTGATTTCAATTCCAGACTTCACCACAGCTTCTTCAAACATTTCCATCAAATTGTTGAAATTGTCTGGTTTTTCAGTTCAAGTAAATGTCTTCATGAGTCAGAGACAGAATCAGGAGAATTTTAGAGAAGAACTCTGCAGCTCTTGGTTATAAAGTCTCTAATTTTCCACTTTTGCCTTTAAATGTTTAACATAGAAACAATCAGGATTCTGATCTGGTGAGACTTTCACCGTAAAATTTCACCTGCATGTTTCTACACCTGAAAATAATTCTTTAGTTGGATCTTTACAGACCAGACAAGCCAGAAAGTCCACAGACGAAGACATGAACCAGTTTTTCCACATTTTCAAGTCTTTTTCTTTGCAAGTCAGAAACTTTTTTGTCATGTTGTTAACATGAAATCCTCATTTCAGTGGCATCTTTACACACAAGACAAGACAAATAGTAAGAGACATGAACTGATTTTTCCACATTTTCAAGTCGTCTTCTTCTCAGTTTATTTAACAAAAAAAAAAAAAAAGTTATTTATTTTTTTCCATCCTTTTGTTTTTTTTCTCTGTCAAAGGGCCACAATAGAAGGATAAAAAAATCCAGACGTGGCTTAGGAGATCAACATGAATGTAAAATTGACTCTTTTTTTATCATCTATCTGTCAAAATCTGCACCAAAACAACTAAATATTGAGCAACACAGGAAATGTGCCTCTAAATGTAGTACACCGTTCTGCCACCAGAGGACAGGGGAAATGATCCTCTATGATCATTTTCTCGGCTTAATTTTGACAAAGAATTAAATAAACTGTAGTTTACCAAATTGGTGGCATTTTTCTTTTCCTTCCTTCTTCCTTCCTTCCTCTTCCTTCCTACACTGTATCCTTTTTGGGGTCACAGAGCCTGTCCTGTCTGCTGTTGGGCAAAGGTGATGAACACCTGAACAGGTCACCAGTCTGTTGCAGGAACATACAATCACACCTAACATCAATGTAGAAACAACATTTGAACTACAAAGCATGATTTTGGGCTGTGAATGGTAGGAGGAAGGCCCAAAGAAAACCCTCACATGTTCAGGAAGAACATCATCATTGAAAGAACTCAGAACTGCTAAAGAAGAATGAGCTTAATTAATTTAACAACTACATGGTTAAGTGACAAATATATGTCTAATAAACAACCACATGTCTAGATACACAGTTACAAGTTAAGATAATAGCTAAATATTTAAATAAACAATGAAATGTCTGACTAATGAATAGTGCTCGCTTAACTTCGGGAAATTACTCCGTTGCATCACATCTGCTAAACACAACATGACCACACACCATGCCACTGTTTTTTGAGCAAGTGCTCGCTTAACCTCAGGAAATTACTTCGTTGCATCATATCAGTCAAAACACAATACCACTGTGTTTTGAGCAAGTGCTCGTTTAACTTCGGGAAATTACTCTGTATCACATCAGCCAAAACACGACATGACCACACACCATGCCACTGTTTTTTGAGCAAGTGCTCGCTTAACCTCTGGAAAAATATTGCATCGCATCTACTCAACACTACATGCAGACCACTCACGTTATCACTGATCTTTGAGTAAGTTCTCGCTTAACCTGTGGAAATCATTCTGTTGCATCGCATTAGCCTAAACACAACATACTGACCAAACTAAATGCGACTATTGTTTCTGAACAAGTGCTCGCTTAACCTCGGGAAAAGGATTGTATCACCTTTGCTAAACACTGCTTGCAGACCACTTTTTGGTTATGTGCTCACTTAACCTCCGGAAATTACTCTGTTATATCACATCAGCCAAACACGTCATGACCAGACACCATGTCGCTGTTTTTATGAGCAAGTGCTCGCTTAACCTGGGGAAATAATATTGCATCACCTTTGCTTATCACTACATCCAAACCACTCACGATATCACTGTTTTTTGAGCAAGTGCTCGCCTAACCTCGGGAAATTACTCTCTTGCATCATATCAGCCAAATCATGATATGACCACACACCATGCCACTGTTTTTATGAGCCAGTATTCGCTTAACTTTTGGAAATCATTCTTTCTCTCTAAAAACAAACATTCATCTACTCACCCTCCACCCGTTCAGTTTCTCCAACATGACTCTCAATCCCTCAAATTGAAACTGAAACATGAACTAAAAAATTGTGGCTGACATCTGTCTTGGTCCTTCAGAGAATAAATTGTATTTCTGGGTCTGTTTACTCAGATTCGACCACATGGGCCATCCCCACAGCTCTTCCCCAGGCCACAACAGCAGTATTAACCTAAAGACAATGATATCCAGAGAGCACTTTGATTTCAGTTTTCTGGGTGAATTTACAGAGCTGAAAATAGTTGTTTTAATTTGAAAAATACTATAAGGTTCAGATAGACTTTGGGTTGTAGCGACTCTTTAAATGATCCATAAAAAAGTAATTTTAGCTGCAGGTGTTTTGTCTGTATTTCTTTATAGCCTAAAGAAACTTGGTGGTAACACAACGGTTGGTTGAAGTCATCTCAACTTGATGACCTTTCCTTTTTTTAAACTCATGTTTGAGGTAAATGTCGTCCTCGCCATGCATTTGATGACCCCAAACTTAGCTGACCTGGGTCCATACGGGTCAGTTGTTTTAAATGAGGCCTGTAAGGTCTGGTTCATGCTTAAACATCCTTTTGAATGGGATTCAAACTTTTTATTTAAAAGGTCTGAAGTTTGTTCAACAATTAACATTAAAACATTGTTTTAGAACTGTGAGGTTCTAAGAACGAGGGGTGGGGGGGCAGATGATAATACAAGGTCATGGGATAAGATGATTGTCAAATGTGAGTTACATTTCATGTGTTGATGTTTGTACATACACGTGTATACACACACACCATCACAAGGCAAGTACACAGCTATTTACATGTCTTAATCATATCAGCGTAATTGACAGTGTCTATAGAAGACTTCCTGACACACATCATTCCAACCGGGACCTCCTTGTGCACAGAGACCTGAATACATGGGATTAACAAGTCCAAAAAATATGCAAAGACATCCACCATACCCGAGTTTAAACAGAAGATACCACATAATCTTCTTTTTATGGTGGACATGAACTTTTTGCATTTAATTAGAGTAATGAAATGATTGCAACTCTTTCTTGGAAAATTTTCAATTACTTCTTAGTCTGATGCATCCATTGAGCACATTAACACCTGCAATCAGCTGTTGTCGATAGGCAACAACATTATGCTGGTGAAGTAGCAAGTCGAAATTCCCAAAGAATCACGGCATCTCAAGAGAGGCTGCAGACCTGGAGTGAAGCACCAGGAGAGGAAGAGACGATGCCAAACCAAATGTCCCATCCATCCTCATGGGGAATGCTAGATCTCTTTCCAATAAAATGGAAGAACTCACTCCACTGATTTTTCCAGCAGCACATACAAGATCCTTTCAAAATAAAATGCACCCTTTGTAAAGTATAAGATCATCCTGCTGCAGCAGATACTTGAATTAAAAATGTTTAAAAGTCAAATTTGACATTTTCTATCATCATGACTTTGGTGTGCTGCCATTCTTTTCCTTTTACCATCAAAAATGAACACACCATGTGTGCAGAATTTTTTTTCTTTATCTTTACATGTAAATACCCTGAAAATATCCATCAATGTTGACATTTTCTCCCGTTTCTGTTTAAGTGAATGTGAAGCAGCTGTTAAATCCTCTTCGTGAGTCAGAAATCAGGAGCTTTTCAGAGAACTGTGAAGTTCATGTCTTTATCAGTCTTCAGGAAGAAGAAAAGGAGCAGATAAAAGTTCTTCATTTTGGGAGATGGTTTCAAATAAATTCAGGTTTTCATGATTTAATTTGTCAGAATTAAAAAAGCTCAAAGTAAAAGAAATGTTTTCATCATCTTCACATCAAAATATAAATCTACATTTAATTAAATGAAACAGAAGTTTTAACGGTAGACACTCTTTATTCAGCAGCTTTTCTTGTTCGGCTTGTTTTTGTCCCAAGTATGTCACTCACACACTTCTTAAGATTGTGCAGCTGAGCTTTTACACCTCTACATTATTAATGATCAAAAACGGTGAGAACTGTATTTAATGAGTGCAGCAATAATACATGGGTTCAGTTTAGTGAATGAAATCCAAGAACAGATGAACACACCTTTTTCCTGAACTCATTTATTTCTTAATAAATATAATCAGGAAATTGTTATTTTAATTTGAAAATCCTCTGTTTTCTTGGATGTAGTACATTGTGGTGCCAGCGGAAGGGCAGCAGGCACGGACAATGTCTATTTTTCAAAATAAATTTCAGCATTAAACTGTTTGCATGTTTAACAGCTCTGTGAAACAAAAACCTTCAGAACAGATTTCTTAGACTCTACGGCCGGTTCATGAGGAACTGAACCAGAAGCTTGATGACGTCGTCGTTCAGACCCAGCACCTCTCCATCCTGCACAGTCTGGAACAGCCGCTGGCTTTGGGTTCCCCACAGAAGGTTCTTCCTAGGGTTGTTAGCGTCTGTTTCCACAGAGAGAGCCACAGTGTTCAACTGGTAGCAGAAGAAAGAAAAGAAGTGACCGTCTGTGATCACAGCCTGCGACACAAAGGGTCTGCACACGTCCTCGTGGTTCCAGAAACCTGCACATCAATAAACAGGAAGGGATCAGCAGCAGTTCAATCATCATCAGGACCTGATAAACGAAAACTCCATGGTTGAAGTGGCAGGAAGATGCATCTCCTGCACGGAGGACTCACCCTGGTACGTGGCCTGAGCTCCAGTCCAGGCAAAAAGGCTGGCGATGGCGTTGGCTCTCAGGAAAATCTCCACCTGTTCAGACTGCTGCTGCTTCACCATCCGGTCTCTGTGGTACCGGTCGGGTACCAAATGGAACTGAGTGTGACCATAGCATGCTGGGTCGGGAAGCTTTGCACCTGTTAACACGAACCAGAGGGTTCATCAAAACAAGAGATTCAAAATCTGTCCTGATGCAACAAAAACTGTTCTGAACTTCACCAGAATCTTTGGGCCTGACTCTGCTAGAAATGTCTTTGGGTTGAAAACATAAAGCTTTCAGAACAGAACAGGTAGGATTTGTTGTAAAGACAGTCTGCTTTAAATCAGACTGAAAAGTCTGATTATTTATCAAACCACCCGGCAGGTACCTGGTGAACTGATCTGGTTTCGTTTTTTCCTGCCTTAAAGGTGGAAATGACCCTTAGTTACAAAAAGAAGAAACAGGCAGATATGCTGCATACTGACGCCCCCTATTGACCTGAGGCGGTTAACTTCCGTTGCCTTAAAGGATTGTATTATTTTTATGTTCATTACCTGTGAAGATGTTGTTGTCGTACTGTCTCCTGAAGAGGGGCATCAGGTTGGGAGCGTAAGGAACCACGGGAACGTCAGCCGTGTAAGATGCCTCCATTGGGTTAAACTTTAAAGGAACAAACATATTTTTATAGATTGATGAGCTTTGGGACTAGCTTCTTGTTTGTTTTTTTTTTATAAATTATTTAATAAAAATTTAAGTGGTGATTATTCATTTTCAATACACTCCTGCACGTTTGCTGAGATTTGTCGCATTTCTTTCTTTCCTCCACAAACTAAGGAACTTTCTTTTAGTCGGATGGGATTTTGTTGTGAGGTCATCAGCTGAGAGCGTGACTGTTACCTGTGGCAGTTGCTCAGTTATCCTGATCTGACTGTGAGGGCTGTCATCAATCTGAAACCGGATAGGCTCCAGACGGCCCTTGCGGTGGCCCTTTGGGATAATTCTCTGCCCTCTTCGCCAGTAAAAGTTCACCTGTGGACTAAAATCTGACAGAAAACTAGCATGAGACAACACATTGGATAAATAAAGGTAAAAAAAACAAACAGCACTGGGAGAAAAACTGAATATTTGTATCAAGCAATTCAGGAAACGCATAGAATTATTGTCCTTTCGCTAAACCTTGCATTTCTTTAACTTACAATGTTTTGCTTTATTTCTCCTAATTAATGAAGGTTCAGTAAAACAGCGGCTCGTTTACAAAGAGAGAGTAACAAGACAATACTTTTATTTAATTGCATCAAAGACAAGGACCAACTTTGCTCTTATTTTGAAAATACTTTTTTCGCTTTTTATTTAGAAGTCGAGATTGTTCAATAAAAACGGTGATGCGTTCACTGTCCGTCATTTCCTCTCGTTTACTCACCGAGACTGGAGGAAAGGAGCAGCGGGTTGTGTTTTGTCAAACTGTAGGTGAGTTCCGCCACCAGGTTTTTGAGAAAAGGTCCCATCAGTTGCTCCTGGCGTTTGTAAATGTAGGGTTTGCGTTTCTTAGTCATGTGCAAGTGTTCCTGCAGGATCACACGGGTTACCAGCGCGCGGATCTCCGCAAACGCATCACTGTCAATGCCCGTGATCTCGAGTTGATCCGCGGGTGATGGAGAGTTCGCCTCCCTGCTGTCCAGAGTGAACTTATCCGGCAAACCTGGGATGTAAGCCGTCTTGGTGAAGTGCTGGTACCATCGATCCGCGTTCCGAGCGAACGTCTGGGGATAGACCACAAATTTCTGCCGCTGGATGCGAGTGATGAGCGACAGTTTTTCATCCACTGGAGAGGCGCGTATCTTCTGAATCTGTTCATCGATTTGCCGCAGTCTGGCGGATTTACTCTTAGCGGTGAGAGAAGCGACTATAGGCGGATACGCAGGTTGCGTCACTGTAGCCTCGGTGTGGACAAACCGCCGGTTCTTAAACAAGGTTTTAGGGAACAGCAAGGGCAGCTTGCAGCGGGACGCCATGTTTCTCGAGTTTGTTTTTCCGGGTCACTGACCTTAAAACTAACAGTATTTATTCGGAGCGCCACCTACTGGTAAAAAAAAAAAAAACAAAACAGAACAAACAAGTACTTGTTATGTATTTACTGAAATGTATTTGTAGTCTCTAAATATTTTAATAATTGAACGTTTCCTTTTAGGATATTTTAGGTCAAAATAGATCACTTTAAATCGTTTAGAAGTGTTAAAAAGTTAAATATTTGAAGGCCGTTAAACATTGCTGCTCTTGAACAAACACCGTCCACACAACTACGTCATTCATGTTCACTTTGGGTGTCTGAGATAACGTCGTAAATTCAGCTTTCAGAAACTGACGTTTCATTTCCAACGTGAACATAGTGTATTCTAAACTACTTTGTATCGTAAAATTGAGTTAAATACATCATAAATGAAATATATTAATCAAAACAAACTATCCTACACGTTTGTAAAAACATGTTCAATCATGGAACGTGAAATTTTAACATATACCTAATGTTTTTGAAGGCAGCATCAAACCTTGCTCAAAAGCCATAGTCAAGAGAGAAGTTTGTGCCGAACATGATCGTCTTTTTGCCCTAAAAGAAAAAAAAAATAACTTTTACTGCTTGACAAGAGTTATTTTTAAAGTAAAGTAATCAGCTATGAGTTTTTGTAATGTTTTACGAGCACAGATTAGGTGCAGAGCGCGTCAGCTCAGCCTTGTTCACCTTCAAGCTAAGGTTAGCTGCTCTAAAAACGAACCTGCTTCTGATCTTTGTTGTTGTTTGTCATCTTTCCAGCTGCGTGGGAAACATGTGCTCTGCGCACCAAACATGGGGTTGTAATTAAATCAGTGGACAAAAACCTTTCTGTGATACATTTCATAATATTAACTTACCTTTTTTCTCTCCCATTTTTTCAGAAATCTCTTTGCACAAAAAACGATGAGGTGAAACTTGCAGAGGAGGCAAGCAAAAAGTTCCCAGCTCCAACCATCTTCTCCAAAGTGATTGACAAAAGCATTCCTGCAGATATCATTTATGAAGACGATCAGGTAAATTACTGTTCCTGTATCTGACATCATCCATTAAAGCTGCAAAGTCACTCACAAATTTATGTTTGTTTGGTTTTTTTAGTGTTTGGCGTTTAGGGACATCAGCCCACAGGCGCCCGTCCACTTCCTGGTTATTCCCAGGACCCCTATCCCACGAATAAGTGCAGCTGAAGATGCTGATGCAGAGGTAAGGTCTTCTATCTGATGGATCCTCATATTTAGACAGTTATCAATGAAACAGAAAAGTGATCAGGGCTGCTATAAAACCTGCTCAGGCTTAAGAAAGCTGCTTAATGTCAAGATTTCAGAATATCACAGGAATACGTTTAGAAGCAGAAGTTCCTCACAGAGTGCCTCTTTTGGAATCTGTTTTACAGCTTTGTGTGATGAGCTTCCAGAGAGCCAGGTGAAGATGGGGAGACAGGATCCTTGTTTTTCATGCCTTTGTCACTACAGAAGATAGAATCAAGGATTTCCCTGTAGATTTAGGGCGATCGTGGAGCACCCTAACCGGATTTAGGTCTGCATTTTGATTGAGACGTGAACATGCTGAGTCTAATGATTGATGCTTTGCTCTCTTAAGATTGTCGCTTTGAAATAGTCGTCAGGTTTTCTAGACCAGGATTAGCTGTTAGAGCCAAATTCAGTGTTTCTTCTGATCCTCAAGGCACAAACCATCACACTATCACTTCAGAATGTTGGGTTCGGTTATGTTCAGTTATGTCCAAGATGATATTTTTCTGAAAGTCCGTGACAGTTTGATTCCTTACATGGTTTTGTCCTATCAGAAAGGTCATTTCCCAGTAGTCAGTAGAACATTTGTCCAAAAGTTTTCAGTATAATCCAGATGTTTTGCGTTCTTTTTGCTGGACTGTGTCCTTCAACTTTCCCATATCTCCATGTATGTGTAAAAGTCTTTCTGACTGTTGGATCATAAACTCTGACCTAACCTGAGGCAAGTCAGGCCTGCTTCCTTATTGACTTCCTGTATAAGTAGAAAAATAGGAGGCAGATACTTTAACTGTCAGGCTTTTGTGGAAAGGATTATTTTTTTACACTTTTAAAGACCCACTCCAATGAAAATGGTGTTTTTGGTGTTCTTAACATATTCTTCTGGAATTTTTCTGATGATGAAGAACAAATATTAAGAAAATTAAACTCCAAACTGCATTTCTGAGTATTTCTTTATTCAAATCCCTGTGAATCCGAGCAGACGAAAAATTGTTGTTTGAAAAACCGCTTATTTGTGACGTAAAGAATACGCAGGGCGGGCCACAAGCTCCGCCCCATTCTGATGCGTCGATTTGCAGACAAATAGATCGTCTTTGTTTACCTCGTCTGAGCTGGAATCTGGATCAAAACTGTACAGCGGGATAACTCCAATATTGCTCTGCATTTTTGCTGCACCTGTTATATGTCAGGTTGGAGTTCTGAGGGGCTGTAAGCTAGCAGGAGAGCATGTAAACAGAAAGCTTTCAGCCATGGTGAAGGGGAAGGGGGCGTTGCAGAAAGAATGACCTAGAAAATGAGACCGTTTTTATTTTGACTAAAACATCATGATAATTTAAAGACCACTAGGAATGCTTTGAAAATGGATCAGGAGATGATCTGTGTGGGTCTTATGCAAAAATATATTTAAAATAAACAGCTTCTTGTGTTTTTATCAACACTTTCTTTGTTATCAGAGTCACTCACATGTGGAAAATATGTAAGCAGTGAACATGTTAAGAAGAAAATGAAGCTTTAATCATCCAAACAGACCGGTCAAAGACAGCAGCAGCTTTCCAGAAAAGCAGGTTGAGCGTCAGTCATTTTAGGACTTTAAAAATAGATCGAAGCTGATTTTTTTTCCAAAGGTTATGTTTGCTCTTCTTTTAAATATGGTTTGTTTTCATAGATATGCAAGTTCAGGCAGGTTTGTATGTGTGTCACAGTCCAGAGTGACGGGGTTCACTGATGGTTTGAATCAGTGTCGTCCTGTTTCCATAGTTCTAAGGTCCAAGCTGAGGTCAGCACAGTTTCCTCCAAAGTCCGGGTGTTGTCACAAAGTAAATTCAACCCAGTTCTGCTTTTGATCAAACTCACAGAACCAGAGAAGTGGACTCTTACCCCTTTGTCTCTCTTCTCTCAGCTGCTGGGACATTTGCTGGTTGTCGCTAAAAACGTGGCGAAGCAGGAATCTCTGAGTGACGGGTACCGAGTGGGTGAGCCGCTTCATCCATCCACCATGTTCTGACCCTGTGCTCACCAAGTCTGATGGTTCTCCTGAATTTTTCAGTGATCAATGACGGGAAGCATGGCGCCCAGTCGGTCTACCACCTTCACGTCCACGTCCTGGGGGGGAGACAGATGACGTGGCCTCCAGGATGAGTCTCACTTCCTGACTGTTTTCTCTTAGACCGTCGTTTGAGCATCAGATTGACAACCGTATGTCATAAAATATTTTAAATATTTTGGGAAGAAAAACTGAAAAAGTGAAATAAATCCAGCAGCAAATGAAAACATTATTTCTTTTCCAACACATTTCAATGCTTAGCAGGCAGCAGGAAGCATAAAAATGTCTAAAAACATTCAGAAAGTGTAGGAAAAAAGCAATTTATTCTGTATTTTCTCTATTTTTGAATGAAATTGGTTGTTAAGGATGCTGCTTTATAGATTATGGAGGGTCAAAGGTTATATGCACCTAGTTTGGGTTGTAACTAAAGACTGTTCTGGTTTGTAACCGGTTGATCTGGTTTTGTTTTTAGCACCAATCTTTTCTGTGCTAAAAAGGAAATGGAATTGTTTCTCTCTGTGATATCTTCAACCAACAACAACGATAATAAAATTTTAAGCTTTAGTGTTGCTGATCTTTTATTAAAAAATGAAAGTTTGACTTCCTGCCACCGACAAACCAACGATGAAACATCCAGAACGTTCTGAAAGATGGCAAACTTTATGTTCCCTCACAACCTCCTCCGTTCCCTTGCATTTGGACTAAACATCTTTTTTGTGTTCACCGCTGTCAGTATTGTTTTTGTTGCTTCTTCTAAATCATTGACAGTTAAATCTTTCCCGTAGTCTGTGATTGCTCTTCTGAGCCTAAATGACATCAGTTTCTGCTTCAAGCATCACCTCAGCGGGTGATGTGTCGGGTTGACGTCCACATCAGGCCACAGAATTGATCAAAAACTACAGTTTTATTTGAAAATGCCTTTCAGAACATGTGGATGCCAAAAAATAAACTTCATATTTGCTAAAAACAAAGATTAAAAACAAGGGAAAATATGGAGAAACGGCTTTGAAAGGAGGAGTTTTGTGTTTGATTTTAGAGAAAAAAACAAAGTTAAAAGCTAAAAAAATCAAAAAAATTGGTTATTTGTATTTTTAAAGGCACCAATATAAAAACATTCTAGTTTTCTATGTTGTATGTTCATTTAAGTTCTAGCAGCTTTTAGTTGATCATATTAACCCTTTTCTGATCTATTCAGTTCTTGAAATTCATTACCTGTCATTCGAACTTTCAAATTGAGATTAAAATATTATCTTTAGGTTTTTCGCTTTTAAAATTAAGACCCTAAAGGTGGAAGTTCCATATCCTACACATTTTTCATTAAATCTCTCTGGTCTGGGTCCAGGGTGAGGCCTTTGTCACTATAATTAGAGGGAGGAACCAGATCCTCAATGTTTCTGCAATAATAAGGTTTTCATTTTGAAAAATCTGGAACATTGTGCATTCTTACAGGAAAAAGCCTCCAACAACACAGTTCTTACACTCCATCACGATAGGATGCCAACTGAAGGAAAGGGGTTGTTCAGTCAACAACATCTTTTGCTTCTGTGTGGAAAGTGAGACACATGGAGGAAACGCAGATAACCGCAGACGTTTTTAACATAAAACTTTGGTGACTGTCTTGTTTTTTTAAAGCCATTTTGGTGACTGATTCAGCATGTAGATACTACAGAATTTCAGTGTTACTCTCTTGATTTTCATACAAGTAGCTGTTTAATTCTGCAATCATGATTTGACAACTGTTATGGGTTTTTTGGGCGACGTTCTGAGTTTTTAAAGGTTACAGGTCTGCTGGCATTAGGTGGCTAAACTTTTGAACCCACAGAGTTTTTGGAGTCTGTAGGCGTATCCAACCGAGTGGTAGAACTGGCAATTCTCAAATGTCCCCTTAGGCTGAGCTCTTGGCTTGATGACAAAAAATCTAATGGAATAAATAAGGGGAGGCAGCTGATAGCCACACAGAGAGGGAAGGTCAATGACCTGTCAAGAACACAGAAAACGGGAACCAAAACACACGAAACATGAGACAAGAGGGAACAATCAAAGACCGAGCTGCAAGGTCAAACAAAAGGGGAACAAAACCTGTCATTAAACAAGTCAGATGAACACCTTAACCAGACTGCCAAGCCTGACAGCATTTTGTTGGAGGAACCCGGTCCGCCGCGTGGAACTGTTCCGCAAAGCCGCAAACCCACCAGCGCCGGCGCGTTAGGTAAGAATGACCCGATGCTGCTTCTGACTGCAGTGGATGACTGCGTTTGCGCAAGGCAGAGCGCAGCTTCTGTGCTTGACCTCACCTGCATGCCCCCCAGCTCACGTGAACGCGCGACGAACGCACTTGGACTATCTTTGTGCATCCGGGATTCTCTGCCGGAGCAGCAGAAAGCAGAACCGTCTGAGTCTTTCTATGACTAAAACATGCTGAACAGCAGATTATTGCAGCCAAAGAACCATTAAAGACACGTTCAGCCAGATGAGAGATGATTTAAGCAAACGGAAGGTAGAGGACGTCAACGCGCTGGCACCAAATTACGCACAAATTACGCACCGACTGATTGAGTCATAATAAGCGTTCTCCCCATATACTTGTATATAAATGTGAGTAAAGTTAAATCACATCCTTAAGTGACGGTGTTTTTTTGTTTTTATAATATAATATTACAAGAAGTCAATGAGTGGTTGATGTGAGAAGTCATCGCAGGAAAACCGTAAAAACAGGTTTAGCTAAAGTTTCACTTTCACTTATGACAGATATAAATAATGGAGCTAAGTAAAAGGTTTACATTCAATAATGTTTCAAAAGACTCAATAGAATTTTTAAATGACTAAAACATAATTGCAATATTATTCATTATAAACAATAATTGGTTTGGCAGAACAACTGCAACAATGTTTTTTTTTTTTCACTTCTCTGTTCCATGTTGTTCTAGATTCATTTCATGAATGTGCAAATGTTTGTTCGCCAAACATAACCTCCTTTTTTTGTACAGAAGATCTTTGTTTTGATAGATGTAGTATTTAAAGACTTTTAAAGATCTGAATTTGTGGACACTATAAAAACTCCATCCAACTCCATTGTTCCACGTCACTACATGTGAACACATTTCCCTGTTTCTAATTCAAGACAAACACAGAGAAAATCCCTGGTAATCTTTCTGTTTGATATTAGTTCTCCTCAAGTACAAGTAGAAAGTGTTCTGATGGCAAATCACTGCTTTTTACTTACCTCTGCAGAAAGGAGAAGACGCTTTTCTTCATGACTCTTATCTATAGGTGCACTCCACATGCACAAACTGATAACATTTATCTTGTTTAATTCCACTCAAAACCAGTCTGTTAACCTTTCTTCAGTAATCGTTCCCATTGGAATGAAGCGGGGGTCAGCTACCTTTAACCTTTGTTGTATGGTCTTTTATATTATAATAAACTATTTTAATTTATCAGAGATTTGTTTTCTGTTTGACAATTTTAACTTTTTGAAACTGTTAAAACTGTCATGTAAAACTTCTTTTTAAAATAAAACTCAGTATCAAAAAAGATCCTCCTGCAGCTGCAGATTAGTTTGATTTAAAATGCAAGTCAAATGTGACATTTTCTATTCTTTACATGTAAATGCATATCTGTACTTTGCCTCTGAACATCAGTCAGACCCTGTTGTGCAGAAGCAGATAAGTTTATGTGTTTGAAGCTCATTCTATTAATAAACCACTTTGAAAGGATTAAACATTTTACCATCATTTTGCCCAGTTATTTACATGCTAACATGAGAAAACTTTATTAACTAAAACAAATTACCCACAACAACAAACCTATTATTTATTAAAATTGCTGACATTTTTTCTTTAAAGCTACAATGGAGGAATAAAAGAGCTGCATGAGCCTCCAGGCTCTCTCGTTGCATATAAAAGGTTTATTTGAATTCTGTGTTTCAGACAAAACATGATCCATTAAATCTTGTGTGCGTGTGCTTCAAAGACTCGCTCTTGAACCACCTTGAAATTATTTTTGTTTAATGCAAGTCTTTCTTACCATGTGCTCTTTTTAATGCATCATAAAGTGGATTCACTTTAAATGAGTTCACGGTTTTCACATTTTCTGGTGATAAAAGCCTTTTTATTGCTTTTAGAAACTTGATTTGTCTTAGAACAGCTTTAGTTGTTGTTGTTTTTTTGGTTTTTTTTGTATTCTGTCTTCTTTGGTCTGTCATTACAGCAGTTTGTTTCTCTTTTAGTCCAGAAATTTCTCCAGAGCTTCTGTCTCTGCATTTGATTGTCTCTCCATTTGCATGTATTGGATTACACTGAAAGTTATTTCCTTATTAGTTTATTAAAAGAAAGTTCATATAATTTGGCCTAATTGATGTGATCTGGACTAATTCAGTCTATAACCTTCAATTCTTTGAAGATAATTGGATTGAAACAGTATTATTTCTAAAGTTTTTAAAAGATTTAATATTTTTTAAGTTTCCTGTCTTTTACTGTCATTGCATGGCACCTTGAGACAAACGTATCTGTAAGTAGACACTCAGTTATTAAATAAATTTTAATGGAATAATTTAAATGTGGTGAAGCCATTTTCCTGACACAATCACTCTGCAAAAGTTTCAGTACTGAACGTCCGGCTGTAATAAACTAGTTAATACTTTGTAAAACTATATCTGGAGCTTTTGTGAATAATCAAGTTGGGAATCTGATAACTGCAGCTTTGATGGCATCTTATCAGAGAGTAAAGTGCATTTAAACCCCGTTGGTGTTAGAGCTTTTGTTTGAATTCTGGTTTTGGTCGAATGCGTTATTGTGAAGCTCCACTCTAATCATTCACAGCCCCCTGGGAGGAGCAGATGTGATGTGACCGGGTGGTATGATTCACTGACCTTACAGTCAGAGCGAGGTAAATGTTTGTCACTACAAAAACAGTTAAACTTTCCTCCATATTTAGTAACAGAACAGTGCTCACCCCCTGCTGACTCGGCTGGAAAATGATAAAGAAACACACAAGTGCATCCTCAGATGTAGATATGTTGAGCAGCTATTCTTTTATGGGTCAAAGTCTCATCCGTTCTTGCAGACACCTTATCTGATTTAATCACTTCTCTTTGGTGATAATGAAGAATTTAAAGATCAAATTTAAACCGATAAGGGTTTTATTAACACTCTGGTTTTAACCCCTCCGTGGGATCCATGAATGCCCCCTCAGCTGACACTCAGACTGTTACTATTAGCAACAGTTGTCAGCCTCTTGAAATGAAAACAAACTGCAGGTTTCTGCAGCTGATCTCAGTGTTCATGTGTCTCAGGACTCCGTCATCTTAACCAGATGTAACCTTTGGTCGGTTGGTTGGATCTTTAACGTGTCTTTACAGGCTCGGCATAAGTCGCTCAGTGGATTGTGCAAATATTTCCAGGTCCGGGTGAGGCAGGAAAACCCACGGTGACCCGATCACACTACTATACTTTCCCCTAAGAGGGCAAAAGTCCAGAACCAGAACAGGGCAAAGGTCGACCCAGCTTTGTGCTCCATCTGACTTGCTGCTGTCAAGTTGATGACACTCAACTCTGTGAGAGGAGAAGGTAAGCTGACAATTCTGAATGTTCCTTTATAGTTTTTATTTTCTATAGACCAGAAAAAGGAAATGACAGTAAAAATCCTCCTGACTCTTTGAAGATGTTTTCTTTCTGAAAAAAATTGTATTTCAACACCATGAGTTTTTTTTTTAAAAAAATTTCCCTAGAAATGTATGCTGCACACAATCCACTTTGATCCAAATGATGACCAACACTGACATTTTGTTCTTGGCAGAGCACTTTGAATGAGATTTGCACAAATTAGAGCAAAGATATTTATTTCCAAACTATTGGTTCAGAGAAATCTGACTGAAAGTCTGCTGTCTCTGCAGGTTTTAATCTAAGGCAGTCTCCATTGATGATGGATTTTTTTTCACTTGGAAGCAAAGGAGGCCCAGTTTTATCCTCAGAACTTATTTGTAGAGGCTTTAAAAGTGCAATAAAATTATTTGAAAATATTTTTTCACCTCCTGTTCTGTTTTTTTTGTGTATTTTTTTGCTTTGTAATGTTTTTTTTAATGTGCTGGTTTTTGGAGCAAACTCACATAGAACTTCTTCATTTTTGGGTCAAAGGTAGTTTTATTCTAAACGTTTGCAGTTGTTGGTTAAAGCAATGCCTCCTGGGATGGCATCCAAGGTTTCAACATTTGGAGCACCGCTGCTCAGCTGTCAGCGGTCACGCAGCGGCAGAGCTGACCTGTTGCAATGACTTTAACCAATGTCAGAGCCGTATAAATGAACAGAGCGGCACTGTTTTGTAATAGATAACCTTATCTGCTCAGAGAGTTCTCCGTGGACAGCATTTGAAATGTTCTAGCACTGATTTCCTTCTATTGTTTGAAGCAAACGCAAGATGAGCACCACAGGAGAATCAGTCCTAAGCAATGGTGTGGCAGCCATGGATCTTCACTCTGACAGGTTTGTGAAATCCTTGTGAAATAAAGGAAACATCTGAACTTAAATAACCTTATTCATCAATGTTCATCGATGCTGGCTCTTTCAGCATCACTCCAGACTCAGAGATCACTGTCAACCAGAACCAGCAACCTCTTCCAGCAGCTCAGACGCCCGCTTCTCCAGAGACCGAGGAAGTCGTTGAAGGTCTTTCAACAGGTAAGAGAGTCAGGATCTGATATGAAAAGCTACTAAAGATAAGATGAATTACAGTATCTTTTTGGTCCTTAATTATAGTATGAAAGTGGAAAAGTAAAGAAATCCAAAAAGTTTGCTGTACTTTTGTGAATAAATGTGTTTTTATCTGTGATAATCGTATGTTTCAGCGAGTTCTGTGCACTCAGAAAGTGGAATTCTCGGCTTTTTTGTCATTTAGCTTTAAAAAAACCAAAAATTTAAATTCAGTAAAGGTATATCCACGTAAGATTTTCTTTGTTTATGGGAATAAAACTTGTTTGTGTTGTCAATAATGTGTTAAAGTGCCACTCCGATCATCTTTTGATCTATTTTGAAAAGTTTCCCAGCTGTCTTTTTATTATGTTGATGCAGATTTTAACCAAAATAATAATTTTTAAAAAACTGTGATATTCTAGGACATAGTTTCTGCAGAGCAAAATACTCAGAATTTTGAGAAAAAACATATTAACATATTAAAAACACCAAAAACATGATTTTCATTAAAGTGGGCCTTTAAAGGCAGTGTTGGGCAGAAGAGTAGAAGTTTTCCCAGATCTCAAAGAGAGATGTGTGAAACATCTGCTTTTTTTTTCCTTTGTCATTTGTCCTAATTTTTGCACTTTAGTCTAGATACATCTGTAATAACTTTTCATCCTAGAAAGTGAAACCTGAATTTTTTGTGAATGTACTCATCAGTCTTATACTCAGAGTTGTAGATTTAACACAACATTAAAAATAATAGCCACAAAAAATCTCGCACAGCTCGTTTTTCCCTAACTAAGCCTGGTGGAGCTGAATCACATTCTGTACTTTTTCTCTTTGCTCTGTATCAGATGACGGCTAAGCATTCCTGCCTAACAGACAGCAGCAAATCAGGTTACCCACGTGCGTGGGGCTGCGAAGCTCCAGGAATGTGTGCACACCTAGTTTTTTTTTTTTACACCTCTGCTCTTCCTCAAAAGCTACCCGCAGTGTTTGAGAGTGCAGCAGGTGTTTTCTGACCCTTTTCAATGGCGGGGATGCGTAAATGTCCCTGTTGTCATGTTACAGAGGAGCCCAAGGCCGTTCCCATGTCGACGCAGAGTCTGGCAACAACCTTGGCCCCTGCCGACCAGCTGTGGAGTACCAGCAGAGATACGGCGGTCAATCTGCGGTTGGAGACGTCAGGTCCCGGCTCAGAGACCCCAGTCACGATCCATCAGTTGTTTCTGGAGACGGTGGAGAAGAGCGGGGACCAAACAGCTCTGATCTTCAAAGAAAACGGCCAGACGAGATCTCTTACCTGGAGACAGTACTATGAGCAGTGTCGTGCAGCGGCCAAAAGCTTCCTGAAGGTCTGTAACTGGATCGGAATTCAAATAGGAAAATATGGAACATTTGTTTCAGCTTTTATGTGCGCCTCAATTAATCCTGATATTGCTAATCTCCTCCAGACAATTGTTTCAAACAAAAAAATTATCTTTACTGTTTGCAAATAAACTAATGCATTTTCAGAGGCTGGGAAACAGAGAGGCGTTGAGGGTACAGGACCTCCGTGTGCTGGACAAATCTCATTCAAATCATTAAAATGTCACTGAGAACTGAACCAAAACTCCCAGAGCAAATGTTAGGAAGACACTGAAAAAAATGACAAAATGTTTTTTTCTGTGTTTGACCCACTTCTGAGATCATTCTATGTGCACCTTAGAACAAAGTCAAACATTTAGGAAGTGCTGCACCTTCATCATGTGACCCAAACTCTATTAAACTGAAAGAAAATCAAATTTAGGGTTTTTTTTAAAGGAGAACTTTCTTTTTCTAAAAGAATCTTTAATATGACTTTTTGGTGTTGTTTTTTTCTTGTAAATCTGCAGTGCATCTTTTTTGCCATTTAGTGTGTGAACCTATGTGTGTTTGTAGATAGACAACTTATCTGTTTTCCATACTGCAAAGCTTGTCCTGGAAGGGGCAAAAACTAAACTAACTTGTTTTTTTGTTTTTTTTTTACGTAAAGGGGTGATAAACAGTTTCTGCAGGTTTGCAGCTGTTTTGTCCTGCACAATTGTGATGACACTTGTGTGGCCTGATCTCAAGCTTGTTCTTAATCATTGAGGCTTCAAAAAACAGCTTTTTAACATTTTTTTCTTTAAAGATCTGATCTTCTAGATCGTGAAACATAAATGATAAGTATTCTTTAAAGTATGCACGTTTAAAGAATGCACGGCTACAAAAATGCTTTCATTTTTGGTTAGTTTTCTTCTTTCAGATTTTTGCAGCAGCTACAGTCACTGTTTACAAGGTTTACATGCTTTATTCTCAAACTGTATTTTTAAAATGAAATTTCAAAAAAGTAGAATAAGTTCTGCCCTCCGTTGGACTGTCCAGGATGTACTCCGCATTTTCCCTTCAGTAGCTGGATAGGCTCCAGCATCCTGTGGCCTCAAATGGGAAGAAGCGGGTTTAGAAATGAATGGATGAATGGAATCCATTCTTAAGAAGCTTATCAGCAGCTTTTCTTTCCTGGTCTGAGTTTGCATGTATTTGCTTGAGTTACACACACAAAAACCTTTAATTTCTGTTCTCGGTTTACTCTGTGGTGTGAGAACAGACTGAAAACCAACAGGTGTGCGTTACATCCACAGATCGCCTTACATCTTTTGTTTCACGCATATGAAGGCGGAGAGATGTTAGAACAACAAAGAGGGCACTCTGCTTCTGTGTCCCTAACATGTTCGTGTTCTCTTGTTTTTAGTTGGGCCTGGAACGTTTTCATGGTGTTGGGATTCTGGGGTTTAACTCCCCCGAGTGGTTCATTTCAGACATCGGCTGCATCTTTGCAGGGTAAGAACCCACAGATTTAAGGAGGGAACCTTCAGAATGATCTATTTTATTTAAAAAACAGATTTTTGCAAACTCAGTAGGGAATTTATTTAGGTTGCTTAAGCTGACGTTTAAGAGGAAACGGTTGGTGTTTAACCTTTTAGATATAAATAAATAACTTTTAAATGTAGTGAATAGAATGTACACTGAACATTCCTGCTTTAACTGAGTTTTAAATACATATTGAAAGACTGAATTTGTAATCATTATCTAGATGGTTTCAGACATTAAAGGCATGTTGGTAAATCATTAAAAGTATGAACAAAAGAACATGAGATTGATCGTGTTTTTCTGATGCAGTGGGTTGGCAGCCGGCATTTACACGACCAATTCCCCAGAGGCTTGCCAGTATGTGGCTGCTAACTGTGAGGCCAACATCCTGGTTGTGGAGAACCAGAAGCAGCTCGATAAAATCCTGCAGGTCAGCAGTGTCCTTCATTAAAGAATCCCCTTACCATGTGTTGTTTGAAAGCCTCTGGAGAAGGAGGGAAGAATTTTTCCTCATGTGTCTTTTCTTATCACCTTCCCTGTTAGGTTAAAGACCAGTTACCTCATCTGAAGGCTATTGTCCAGTATAAAGGCGAGCTCCAACAGAAAACCTCTAACCTCTACTCAGTACGTTGCCTCACTCTGCTTATCAAACAAGATACATTTACTGCATTTAATTCCCTTTTCTATAGATAAAAAAGCAAGCAACAGGTCAAAATACTGTAGCTGTGTTTCTGTAGTGGGAAGAGTTTATGAAGCTTGGAGAGGGCGTCTCAGACGAGCAGCTGAACGCCATGATCGACAGTCAGCGGGCCAACGAGTGCTGCACCCTCATCTACACCTCTGGAACCACCGGCAACCCTAAAGGAGTCATGCTGAGCCAAGACAATGTGAGGAGAACATTTGTGTTATTTTAGAAACAAACCACATTCAAATCTGTCAGTTCTTTCAAGGGTTGTATTGTCAGATAAAAAAAGTCACACCTTATCTGTGTTGTTAAAAGAAAGAAAGAAACCTAATGTGACTTTCAAGTGTCTTAAATCTGTTTTCTTTATTTTTATTTTTAATTTTATCAGCCCTTCACTAGAAACTTATGTTTTAAAATTAAAGTTTGTGATTTGACGAGTGTTTGAGAAGTTAGATTTTTATTAAATGGGTAGGAATGATCAAGAAAAATTAAGTAAAAAGTATTTGTTTTTTAATCTGGCCATGTGGGCATTAATAGATAGTAAATCCCAGAGTTTAAGTTAAACTTTAAAATTATGTATAAAATAGGCTACCTAAATTGTAGAAAATACATACTAGAATGGTTTTAGAGCATCATTCAAGGTTTCTTTACAAAAAATGTTGCAGTCGGAGTACTGAGTTTTTATGTAATAACCAATATATCATGGATGTGAAGAGTACCTAACACTGAGCCTTAAGGAACATCAGCACCAGTTCCTTTACAGACAATTCTACACTTTAGCCAAAAGTTAAGTTTCCAGCTGGCCAGACTAAAAATTCTTAGTGCAGTGGGTCTATTGATGTGAGAAGTGGCAGAATTTTTGCATGAAGACTCTTACTCTTTCCCAATAGATAACTTGGACGGCCCGTACTTCCTCTGGCTTGATTAGTAGAAACTACGGTCAGGAGATCTTGATCAGCTACCTGCCTCTGAGTCATGTCGCAGCCCAGATGATTGACATTTGGATCAGCATGAGTTTTGCAGGAACCACCTACTTTGCAGAACCGGATGCCCTCAAGGTAGGGACGCTTTAATGTAAAAAGAATAGACTTTTAATGACTATTTTTCTGCTAGATTCTTCCAACCGGCCTTTTTTCCAGCTGCCTCTGTCCTAACTCCTGCTAATTAGTTAGATCAAGCGATTCCACGTTCTGATTGACAGATCATCTGATCAGGTGATCAGCTGGAAGTGAGGCAGAGTTGGCTGGAAAACAAGCAGGGTGGTAGATCTCAAAGACCAGCTTTGCAGCTCCACTGTCATCTCTGTTCATCTTTTCAGGGCTCCCTGGTGAACACGCTGAGAGAAGCTCGGCCAACTTGTTTTCTTGGGGTTCCTCGGGTGTGGGAGAAGATGCAGGAGAGCATGAGAGATGCTGGAGCCAAGGCATCCCCTCTGAGGAAGAGGGTGGCAGACTGGGCCAAGTCTATTGGGCTGCAATACAACTACAGCGCAATGGAAGGGTGAGATGTCTTTTTCGTGTTGGTTTTACAGTCATGTGTGATATTTTCACAGCTGCATTAAGTCCTGGTTTGTGTTGTGTACTTGCTTTTATGTGCTACAGGCAGAATTCGGTCCCTTGGGGATTCATGCTGGCAAACAATCTGGTTTTCAAGAAAGTGCGTGGCGTATTGGGCTTAGACCGCTGCAGGTACTGCTTCACGGGAGCGGCCCCGATCACCAGAGAAACTTTGGAGTACTTCTTAAGCCTTAACATCCCAGTGAAGGAGCTTTACGGAATGAGCGAAAGCTCCGGCCCTCACACCGTCTCCATTGATGAGTACCGCATTGGAAGGTCAGCATGAAGTCTTTTTGTTGTTGGCACAGCAGGAGATGCCTTTCAGTTTGTAATTTAACATTTGGAAAGTACGGTGGCCCTGAAGTGCAAATCACCAGTCAGTGATGCCCCATATATCTACCTTTTCCCGTTTCTTCTTTTGTTCAATTTTAAACATTTCTGATTTGTGGAAAATTCCTAAATCTTAAATTTTTAATAAGTTTCATTTTTTTGTAATAATGTTTTGGTTTCTGGAGTTTATAAAAATGTAACGTTTTTTTATCATTTGTTTTGCTTTTTTATCATTGTGATTTTCATTTTGTTTTTGCGTTGAGTAATTGGTTGATCTGATTTGCACTTCAGGGCCACCGTAGGAAAGTGTGTCCTTCACATAAAACTTGATCATTTTGACTAAAATCTACCAACAAACCAAGAGTGTGCAAATGTTTGGACCAGTAAAGCTGAAATGAAAAGTGAGCGCTTCTCTGATGCTTTTCAGTTGTGGAAAGGTGATTCAGGGCAGTAAAGTAAAGCTGGACAAACCCGATGAAGAAGGGAACGGAGAGATTTGTTTCTGGGGTCGCAACATCTTCATGGGTTACTTGAACATGCCTGACAAAACAGCAGAAGCGCTCGATGAGCACGGCTGGCTGCACTCTGGAGACCTGGGGAAATTTGACCAGGACAACTTCCTGTACATCACAGGGAGGATCAAAGGTAACAGGCGGTTCTGAACACCAGGGATTTGTGCATCAAAGGTTCTGGATCCGTTTCAATAATAGCATGGATTTGTATTAGTTTTTGCTTTGCTCTTGATAACCTGCATTACTGTTTAGTGTTAGTTCACGATTTGATTTTTTAAAAGATATTTTACTTGTATTTTAGGAGACATTAATTTAACTGACAACAATATACCTCTCACGCCTCAATTTATTTCCAGTTATGAAACAAAAATCATTTATTTTTTGCTTTCATGAAGTTGCTGAATTAAGTTAAGTCTGGAGCCGAAGTGGTTTGATGCATATTTGCATCAGTAGGTATCAGTGGCTCAACATGAATTTGACAAGTTTGATGAGGTTGTTAACATTAAACATCACAGCATTTTAAAAAGTACAAACAAAAAATTACCTGATATCACACCAAGTATTAATTTGTTTTTCATTCATGATTGGCAGCTGGAAAATGCAGCAAAACTAACAGAAAATTGTATGCACCAAATAAGATTGTATGTAAAGTTTTGTGGCTGATTAGTTTAACTTAACAGTGATTTAACTTTTACTCTTACTGTGTACATTTTTTATTTCTTTCATGATGAATATCATAATACATTAACATATTCAATACAACATCCATCCATCCACTTATTCCGCTCATTCGAGACCAGGCCGTGAGCTAAGCAGTCTAAGCAACGATGTCCAGCCTCCTCTCTCCGCTGCCACTTCCTCCAGCTCCTCTGGGGGGAATCTGAGATGCTCCCAGGCCAGCCGAGAGACGGAGTCTTACAACATAATGTAGCATCAATCCAACAACAACTTAAAGGAAGGAAATTTGTATTTTAAAGATCTGCTCCAATGAACATGATGTTTTTGGCGTTTTAACATGTTCTATAGGCATTTTTCTGATAATGGAGGACATATATAACTTATATATAAATGCTTAAAACTGCATTTCCGAGTCCAGTTGTTGTGAATCAGATGAAAAACGCAGTTTGTTACGTAGAGGATATGTTTTGCGGGCCACAAGCTCCCTGCTCTGAGCTTTCAGTACTGAGGAGGGGAAGGCGGTGGGGTTGTTCCGTGCTAATGGTCCCGCCCACATCGCAGTGGCAAATTTCTAATGAACGGCTGCCGCTCTCCAGGAACTATGTCCTGAAAAACGACACGCTTTTAAGACTTTGATTAAAAATGGCATAATCTTAATTTTAAAAAACCACTGAGAAACATTTTGAAAAAAGTTCAAAAGATGATTGGAGTGAGTCTTTAAAGGGAAAAATACAACACTAGTAGATGTCTTTACTGTCTTTACCACACCCAACACTAACCACACAAACAAATGCCTCAACTTTCTTACTCTCCATTTTTTCCTAAATAAAAGTTTAGTTGAATAATTTTTTAGAGCATTCTGTTTAGAATTCCAAACTTTTACACCCCCCTCCCCAAATATATTTTCAAGTGCAAAAAAATTTTTGTTCTTCTTTTTTGTTCTTTAGAAGACCAAAGTCATGCACAAAAATGTAGCAAACGCCTGCTTGTGGTGTTTAGAAAATTAGAACCTGCATCCATTTGTCGTTTCTCTGCAGAGCTGATCATCACCGCCGGCGGCGAGAACATCCCTCCTGTGCCAATTGAGGACGCGGTGAAGAGTGAGCTTCCCATCATCAGCAACGCCATGCTGATTGGAGACAAGCTTAAGTTCCTCTCTATGCTCCTCACACTGAAAGTAACTGAGTCCCACTGCTGTAAACAGCCACCACTGCTGTGTGACCACATGTAACCATGAGCTGACTTTTGTTTTGGCAGTGTGTCATGGATGACAACGGCGAGCCCACGAATGAGCTGAGCTCAGAGGCTTTGGAATTCTGCCGGCAGCACAGCGTTACTGCCACCAAGGTGTCAGAGATCACCGCCAATAAGGAGCCGGCTATCTACAAAGCTATTCAGGAAGGCATAGATCGCGTCAACGCAAGATCAACATCCAACGCACAGAAGATCCAGAAGTGGATCGTGCTGGAACGAGATTTCTCTGTCGTCGGAGGAGAGCTGGGTCAGATCTTTAAACAGATATTTCTGTCTCTTCTCTTTTATTCTCAGGCAAAAAAATGTTTACTATTAAAGTCCCACTCCGGTCATCTTTTGAGCTATTTTAAAACTGTTCCCAGTGGTTTTTCAATTATGATTGGGCTGTTTTAAGACCAAATTTTTAGAAAATGTGTAGTTTTCAAAGACAGTTTCTGCAGAGCAGTAGAAATTCACCTCTGAGTTGTGAGCAGAACCCCTTGCTCTCTCACTAGCTTACAGCTTACATAGATCAACCTAACATTACTGATGAAAAAAAAAAAACGGAGAGCAATATTAGAGCCATCTAGCTGTAGTCTAGCTGCATTTTTTTGTATGCTCCTGATTCACAATGATTTGAAGAAGCAAAGGCCATTTTGAGCTTAGTTTTGTTCATATTTGTAGTCCAGCATCAGAACGATGCCAGAAGAACATATTAAAAACACAATTTTAATCGGAGTGGATCTTTAATTTACTACTGAGTTTAAAATCACCCAAAAAATTATTCTTCAAAGATTAAATTTGTGTGGACAGGCTTCTTAGCAGAAACTAGATTCCATCCTGAGATTTGCTATTAAATATCTAAGATTTCGTTTTTTGTCCCCTTCTTCTTTTTTTGGTGTAGGCCCCACCTTGAAACTGAGGAGACCCATTGTTGTGAAAATGTACCAGGAAAAAATTAATGAAATTTACTCGGGATCTGCAGAAAAACAGTAGACAGCACTGCACCAAGAGCAGAGGTGCTCATGGGAAATGTGGCCGGAAACAGAAGAGAGGTTTGTGTTGCCAAAAGCCGTGAGGACGTCTCTCTTTGTTTGGAACTGAAATCCATGTCTTACAGTTTGACAAAGGCTGCACACTTCAGGCAAAAAGATCGCAAAGCTGAGACAATTTTTTTCCCCATGCAAAACACGGTGGTGGGAGCTTCATGGCTCCTAACTAAAGAGGAAAGGACGGGACGGTGCAACTGAAATGAGTTCAAATGTTTACGTCAAAGAAAAGCGTTCTTTAAGACAACTTCATTCACATTCCTGTTTATTTTCTCTGGTGAAATACATTTGAATGCAATCTTTTGTTTAAATCTTTCATCCCATGTGCATCACATGGTCCCCATGACAACCTTACTTAGCTGGGGTAAAAGCGAATATTTCTAAAAACGAACAGAATGTCAGCTGTCACAACAAGTGCAATGAAGAATTATTCTGTGTGTCTGAAACAATTTTTTTGAAATATTTATTTAGCAGCAGATTTTTCTTCATAAAATAAAAAATGGCTGAATGTTGACGTGTATTTTATTCTAGTTAAATCATCACATTTTTGTCCATATAGGCACATAAAATGCATATTAAGGGGTAGGCATTCAATGAAACTCAAAAACCAAATCAAAACAATGAAAATGAGCAAAAACATTTCATATTTAACTGCTGCTGCTGCATTAAACTGCTGTAATAGCTTTTCAATTTTTCTAAAACTAAATCAGACTCAAAATCTATTTTAAAGATTGTTTTGATCATATTTATTTGGTTATATCAATTATTTAAAGATGATTATGCTTATCTTTTGAAATTAGCAAAAACTGGTGTGGAAACCTTTTTTTGTTTGTTTTGCTACAACAAATGAAATAAATTAAATTTACTTTGGTTGTTTTCTGAATATTTTTGATGTTTGTTTTGACTGATTGTCATACAATGAAAACACTAATGATTTTACATTGGAATTTGAGAGCATATGCCTTAACTGAAAATGTGGAGCTAATAACTCCTTTTGAAGAAATACTGTGTATTCACACTCACTAACACACTTGTTGACATGTAAAATAAATTGGGTTTAGGTACTCTGCTTTTGTTCTAATTTTATATGAGCTTTATTGATCATCTCTAATGTTAGGCCTCTGAACATCACCACACTGAGTTTTAAACCCACCCAAATGTTTCCGTCGCTCTCTGGAGGCTGGTTTCAGAGGAGACCTATTCCTTCCTATGTTTAATAGTCTGACTCTGTACAACAAAATCTATTTTCCTTCAAAAGCTGTTTCTGTTGCATTAGTGCACAAGTTTGTGCATGCCTTACTCCTTTTTTATTTTTGTTTTACAGGCTTAGAACAACAGAGTTGTCTGTGGGAAATGCCTGTCAGTTTTTGTTCAAACCTCTTCATTTTATCCTGCAGAAAAGAGCAAATAAGAGGAAAGACCCAGTTGCTTAATGTTTACATTTCTGTGAGGCGCAAATGAAGCCCAAAGCAGCATAGACCCACTGACCAAAGCTAGTTGATCCAGAATTAGCAGCTGAATGTAAAAGAGCAATTGAAACTATGCAAATAAACAACAACAAAAAACCCAGCAACACACCCGCCAATTACACAAAAACTGACTTTACGAGCCCACTCCAATGAAAAGGTTGGGTTTTTTTGTGTTTTTAACATGTTTTTGTGGCATTTTGGGATGATAGGACATACATAAAGAAAACTAAGCACAAAATTGCATTCCTGGGTATCTTTTTTTTCTAAATCATGCCCAAATCATGTAATATGCAGTTGAAAAAAGAACAGGCTACAAGCTCCCTGCTCTGCTCCATTCTGATTCATCTATTCATGTACGCCTACATTTTCCTCATCTGAGTTGACATTTGGCTCAAAACTGTACTGCTGTACCCTTCTGCTATTATTATGTTCACTTGTTTTTGTTTTTTTTCATTAAAGGATATGGGGAATTGCTCTATTTTGAGAAAAAAAAGCCTCTAGTGGTTATTTAAGAAAGTGCAACATTCTGAAGGTTTTTCTTCAAATTTGTAAATGGAATGTTTTTCTTTATTTTTTTAAAGAATGTGTTGACCTGCAACACTTTAACGTAGACTCATATAAGGAGCCTGGTGGCACGGATGCGTCACCAACTGTTTTGATTTTTGCTTTTGTTGTGCCCTCAAGAAACCAGAAAGAGGAGACTAGCGTCTGCAAAGCCTTCAAGCAGGAAACCATTTCTTCAGGTGAACTTTAGAAGAATTCTGCAGATCAAATTAAGAGATTTAAAATGGAAGAGAAACATCAGCAAACCAGATTTCATGAGAAACCACCATCATCTGAAGCTAACAGTTGCAACAGGCAGCGTAAACAAAATGCTAAACCAAGTGTGGAACCTGGCAGTGAAAATTTAAGAATGCAAACAATCAAAGACTTTCTTCCTGAGACACAAATTGATGAGCCACAAATTCAAGACAAAACTTTCAAACAATGGGAAGTAGAGTGCAAGAATCTGGCTGGTGTCCAGAACACAGATGAAAGAAACCAGGGTCTTCCTGCTGTCCTGCCCTGGGTAGAAGATGTGGTTCAGGAACTTCCGAAGGCACAAGGACCACACACCGGTAATGTTCTCTCCACAGCCCAGAGCTCTACTGTTTTGGAGTCTCTTCAGCCTGAGGCTAAAAATGACCCGCCTGTTCAAGGCCAAGCTTTGGAAACACCTGCGGAAAATTCAGAGGAAGAAGTGCTCCCTGGTGCAAGCAGGCCGAATGCTGAACATGAACTCATTAGTGAAGATCCTACCTTCATGCTGAGAGCTTGTGTTCATGCAGTGGTCAAACGTTTTTTTATCGAAGCGGACATCGTCTTCCCTGGTATAGACATTGAAAGCATCAGCAAAAGACTTTTCAAGAAAGTCTACAAAAAAGTGAAAGACGTGGACCTCACCAACAATGACATTTTCAGCAATCTCCACTCAACTGTCTACTCTGCTCTCATTGAAAAATGGGGCGCGGACAACCTGGAGCAGATAATTATCAACCTGAGCAACGCTGTCACGGACGACACCTTTGTGTCATGTTTCACAAAGTTGCTGAAGCCAAAGAAGGAGCCGGGCGCTGTCAAAAAGTTGGTTTTGAACGCAGGCCAACGTTTCAAGACATTTTTGGGGATTTAAAACTTCTGACAAATACAAAATAAAAGCACATTCTGTCTTTACTTTTAGTATTTTCATCATTATTTAACACTTTGAGTCAGAATGTATTGTTTTCCTTTAAAAAACTATACTTTATGCTTTATTTTAGAAGTAGATCTATTTATGGAGTGAGTTTTATTTTTTAAAGAATCATATGATTTTATTTTAGCTTTGCCAGCATGTAAGGGCTCCACAAAATCTGACTAAATTACATAATTTCAAGCCTAAAGGGAAAAAATATATATATATATTGATGAGATTTATGACAAGCTAAGTTTAAAAAATGTATAAGTGAAGAATCTCATCTTTTTTTTTAAATATATGAACTACTAAAAATGAACAAAAACAATAGAAACTACTTTTTTGTGGTTTTTTTTATGTAATTTTTTTCTAAATATACTTTAGGCTCAGTGCTCATTTTGGTAGATAAAAGTGTGTGTTTTTTTAAAGATTGATGTCCTGTTCAGAGCAGCAGCTTTAATGCTAAAAAAAACCCTTCCACCACCATCAGTTGACCTTATTTCTGCACAATTGCTTCCATAAAAATAAATCTGTTTTCCTCAAATTGTCCCCAAAAAAAAACAATTGCAAGGAAAATGTCATCAGTTTGTTTTTTTATTAGCAAAATCTTCTGAAAATGCACGAAAAAACAAGCTGAAATGAAGTCTAAAGAAGAAAAAGAAAACAAGGGTACAATAAACAAAAAAAGAAAAGTAAGAATGACAGAAAAAATAAATAGAAAATATAAACAACAAATTGTATTCTGATTCTACAAAAGCTCAATTTGTAGATTTGTGACAAAAAAATAACAACAATAACAAATAAATAAAATCAAGAGAATAAGGGAAAAGGATTTAAGAAAGAGTGGACCCTCAAAGACTCAGAAGAAAACAGAACAACTGACGAGAATGTGTCATTAAGACATTTGAAATCTGATTTTTTAAATAAGTGAATGAAAAGATCCACTGGATTAAAAGCCACAATCTGGAAGAACTAATATTGTTTCAGTTTTTGGACTGAATAGAATAGAATAGAATAGAATAGAATAGAATAGAATAGAATAGAATAGAATAGAACTTCATTGATCCCCAAATGGGGAAATTACCTTATCACCATGGCGCTCTTGAAAAGAGCTAGATTATAAAAAACAATCTAAATTAATAAACAAATTAAAATATAAACATGACATAAAATGTTAAAAATAAATTATTTTAATTTCATTAGTTAATTCTTATATATTCTAATATATATATACTTATTTTACTTCTAAAATAAAAATAGTTAGACAAATAGCAATGGACATGAGATTTAAAAATGTCTGAAACGGCAGTTTCTGAACAGACAAAAGTGTCATCTCTTAAGTGAACAGCAGAGGGCGCAAAACATGTATCTGGGGTCAGTCAGTCCTCAGGTTTTATTCAACACAACATGGGTTCTGGTCACTTAAAAACATGTAGCTAAACGGACATAGAAATGTTACTATCTACAAAGTAATAGTATTCTTTCCAATTTTTTAACATAAAAAGTCACTGTAAAAATCTTGTAGACAGCACTGAGAGTGGCTTTTAAAGTGTTCATTTAATATGCAGGTCATTTTGCTAAATAGTTTTTACTTTACATTGTAAACAAATGGAGGCAGTAAAATGATGTTAAGAGTAACCACGTAGACCTTTATTTAGGATGTCACTTGAGCTTGAGGTCATTTTAAAAACCCTTGTCATGCAGGCCTCAGCCCGATGGCTGAGCGTGATGGTGACAGTAAGCTGTGGCTGCTGGGCGTGGAGTCAGGGCAGCTGCAGTATAGAGATACTACATGATCTATTCTTAGCTCTGTGTCAACAACCTTCCTCAGTTTCAGTGAAAATGGGAGCAAAAGGAGAAGATTTTAATTCATTTAAAAAAGTTACAAACTGTCGATCTGTATCAGTAACCATATTTTACAACCAAATATTACTTATTAACTAAAATGCTTTATCATAAATGTTAAGTGGTTTAGCACAAAAGCCTTTCCTGACACTAAAACTGGGAGGGGGGAAAAGCACGTGTACTGGGTGGGCTCGAAACTAATCCGCTAGCCAATAAAAATCGAGAAATCTTGCATAAATTTAAATATCTTACACCCGTCTGGATATCCGAGCGCTGATTGGTTTAAAGAAATCAGAACAGCCAATCGTTTAAATGACAGGCACCCAGCTGTACATTAAGTCCCGCCCCCCGCTTCAACAAATCCCGGAAATGCTCTCTTAAAGGGACAGACAAGGAATTTCCAGAGAAGATTGAAACAACGAAAACAGCTGCGAGCACAAAACCAGACAAAATAAGACTAGAAAAGAGAGGAGAGGACGGAGGGGCTGTGTGGCAGGGCGGCCGAGCGCAAACGGACGTTTATTGGAGGACTTCCGCGGCTAATGTGCTCAAAGATTTCTGGCCTCGAGGTCGGTTTTACGCTCCGGGAACGTTAGCTACTTAGAAACCGACAACGTAGCAGAGATAACACAAAAGGGCTCCAGACACACGTCAGTTCTTCTCACCTGGAAGCGTTCTGGACTCCCTTTCTGAGAGGTGAGTCACTTCAAATCCCCCCAATTTGTCTTTGTTGTTTTTCATGTCCGGCTGGATGTGTGTGGAAAATAAACGGACTCAACGTCCCTTTAAAGAGCAGTGGAGCTGTTTTTACGCCTTACCTGTAATCATGCTGCATTTTTTTTTATCCTGCTTGTGGGTTTAGACAAAAATGTCTGGAATGAAGCTTGATCCATCTGATGAAATGACAGCTCCCATGCAGGATTTAGGGGGCGTTCCCAGGCTTTGTCTGCCTTTTATTTGGCACTTTTCTTCATGTGTGGATGCCCAGTCTACTAATAAAACAATAAGTGGTGGTTACTGCAGTGCCCATGTAAAATAATAAAGATCATTCATCTGTGGGGCATATCCTGGATAATGATTTGGACTCAGTGGTGCATTGATGATGAGAACAGTAAAGCTTGCAGGACAGCTCTGAATGCAGTGGGTGTATTGTTCCCCTGGATTGCACTTGGGAGCTGAATTGCATCATGCAGCAAAGAGGCCAACTGATGCTGGTGCAAAACCCCTGTGGAAAACAAAATGTGTCAAATCAATTGCATTGGGTGTAATGCTTCATTTGCATGATAATTCTTGTCATGCACATGCTGCAGCATCAGCCTGGCAGCACACGTGCACATGGGAATCCTGCAGCTGCCTGGCATCTCTATAACAGGGGATGTTTCTGCACATGCATATGAATCCGCTGAGCTGCTGGAGCTACCCCCACCTCTCTGTCTAGGAGAAAGCAGTGGGCTTTGTCCTCAGCTGAGTGTGACGTCATGCAGATCTTTGCTGTAACCAACCCTGAAGGCGATGTACATGTTGTTCTGCAAGCCTTGGCCTGGGCTTGTCCCATGCACAAATGCACTGCAACTTAACTTCCCAAAGAGTGAAGCACTGAAACATGTTTAATGACTGCCCTATATTTATATTAGAAATGAACAATACTTACCTGGAACTGGAAGATTAGGAGCTCAAATCCTGCAATTATGACTGGTAGGCACTTGTAGCACAGAATAAAACCAGCTCTCAGAAGTGAATGTCATGTTTGCTTGGTTCTATGTTGACCTGTATTTCATGTTTCTGTTTTGTAACATAAAATACAGGTCCATAGAACAGGTTTTGATCTTTTTTGTTTTGTCAAATCTGACTTTCATCAAAACTTGATATTCTAATGTGTTTTCATTCATTTAGAAAGATTCAAATGATTCCACAGTTTCTTTGAAAATTCCTATTAAATCACATGTTACCCTACCTGCAGTGCAGCAAGAGTTTTATTCATGCAGAGGTCATCTGCTAATCTGACAGTGTGAATTAATGGACAGTGGACCCTTTTGTCCTCTGTTTGTTCTCCCTTTCACCTTTTTTCAAATCAAGTGTTTACTTTTTCAATGAAGACTTCCTGTGTGCTTTCAATGTTTTATCTGTGTGTGTGTGTGTTCATTTGTCCCTGACGAGCATTGTGGATATATGTTGGTGAAAAATGAGTGTAGCTATTAAATGCTTTGAGCTGCTGAGGGTTTGTTGTCAGCCCTCCAGTGTGTGTCTGCTGGATTTGATGTCAGAGATTACAAGTTATTATGTGGGTTAGATCCAGGACTCAACACCGCTATAGGGCTTTATTGATCGGTAATGTGCTTACGTGTGACTGCATGTCTGTGCAGGCTCACACTGCAACACCAAATTATATTTTTGGAACAAAACATGCAAAAACCTAGAATGATTTTTTTTTTCAAGGCTTGGTTGTGCAGAAAACAGCAAAACTATATGAAAAACATTTCTACTTTCTTCAGCAGCTTCTCTTTAGTATCCAATTTAAAACCTCCTTGTAAACCCTGCTAACCTGCAGGAGTGTGGGAAACTGAAGGCCCTCTCTCTAACAACCTCCTTTGTGCTGCCCAAAGTGACAACCCATTATTTCTCCTCATTCTTCTTTTGTGAAACCTCAGCGGCAGAAACTTGACCGTTTATGTTTCTGTGATGCTGGAGATCATTCAACCCAAAGACAAAAATGGACATAATGAGCTGAGGGGTCTTTTTGCTGAGGACAAAGGTTGGCTCGGGATATCCATTCTTTTAAATGATTTTAAAAATCTCCTTCTTTGCAGTCTGAGTTTCTAAGTAACAGCTTTGCCTGGAGCTTCTCTCACATGTGATCCTAACTATTAACTTAGCTTAACTTCTGGTTTACCATTAAAGGTCAGTCAGTTGGCAAGAGGAAGTGGCCGGTCCCTTTAAAAACCTGCAGCTTCCCTGTTTGTGTGACTTGCTGAGTATCTGACTAGAAACATAGAAATCCTCCTAAATTGATGCAAAGTTAAATTGTTTATCTGCTGGTTTAGTCAGTTTTTTAAGCTGCCACAGCTTTTTGATCTCGCAAAAGATAGAAACTGCTGGCTTGAAGCTGAGCATTTAAAACAAGATGAAAAACTGATAAGGGTATACACAAATGATAAGTAAAACTTTTTGATGTATAGGAAGATGTTTTTCTGTAGCTCTGGAAATGATTTTATCTTTTCCAGGATTAACCAAGTTAACACATTTTTGAATATAATCAATGTAGTTGTAATTTTTTTTGCATAATGTGAAAATAGAGGACCAGCTTCTCGTGCTGGAAGTGCCCAGTTTTATGTTGTGCTTTAGCTTAAACTCAGCTGCTCTGAGAAGTCCTGATGAAAAGAGGATGACGGTGACAGTTTCAGCTTCTGAATTAATCAACACGGTTTGATATTTCACCCTAAACCACTAAGGCATTTTGTAATCCAGTTAATCTGTGGCTGCACTTGTTGCATTTTGTGCTGGTTTTGCCTTCAAAATAAATATTGTTTTATCTGAGATGAGTATTATTCTGACTGAATTTGTAAAACTTGTTGAAAACAAAATGCATTTAGGCCACTATGAGGTGTTCACTAGGAAAGACTTTTGTCTCCATAAAATGCTTCACTTTCCACTAAAAATAGTTTATTTTTTGCATATTTTGGGAGAAACTGTTTCTCCAAGTCCTGAACTTCATTGTCACTTCCTCAGTTTTTAATGGCAGAACTTCAACGTCTGTCCTACTTATATGCTATTATGACCCAATCATCCCAAAAGGATAATTTCACAGTGGAAACCAAAAATGCAGAGTATGACACTTGTTCCACAAACTTCTGAGATTTGTCCAAACCAGATTTTCCTTTACTTTTAGCAAAATAATGCATTTTAAATGACAGTTTCTGCCTTTCAGCATCAAAGAAACTTTTCCCCAACTCTAAAATGTATTTCTTTTATTCAAAGTGATTATTGTATAAATATTATGATATAAATGTCATAAAGATTATACCTAAGGATGACTATAGAATTATGTCACTTTGTCAGATTTAATTAGTTGTTCCAGTGATAATAAAATGGTAAATTAATATTCGCAATGCAGCCCAAGGCTGGGCTTGTTTGTGATCATTATTGTGGGTCCACATTCATTTTGACTTTTCAGTTTTTGGAAAGTGTAAGACGTGATCTCGAGAGCTGTTTTCAGAAACCCTACTTCTCATCCTCATCCTTTTTGAATGACTTCTTTCTACCAGACTTTAAAAATCCGTTATCAGATGGTGCAGACTGTATATCGTCTGTGTGTGATGTGGGCCAACTTAAACCTTATCAAGCTGTTCATTCTCAGCAATTCCTTTCTTTTATGCCGTCGTATATCTTTTTTCTGTCTGCGCTCTTCATCCTCGTCTCTCTCTATCTTGTGAATGCTGGTGTTCACAGACTTCTGTCTTTGATTTGTCTTTCAGAAGTGTTAGCAAGTGTAATGGAATAACATTCACATATGACCTTCAAGTTGTGGTGTGAAGTGAGCTCATATTTGCAGCAAAACACGAGTAAAACTGTTAGTGAATAATCATGGAGTTAGAATTATCTTGTAAATATTTTATGGTTGAAAAAGGATGTTCTGCAAATGGAAAAAAAGGTAAAATAAATGTAAGTGTAGACGTTTTTGTTTTTTTAACAATACCCATTTGTTTTTGTGTAAAAGGAGTATGTGCAAATTAGATTTTTAGCTATGCATCTTTTTTCACATGTCCAAATAAATAAATAAATATTTTGTTTTAGAGCGCAAGTGTTTTTTTTTAAACACAAACCTATATCAAAACCTCTGACTTTTGACAAGAAAAAGAACCAATCAGCTCTATCTTCCTGTCAGTAGCCAATCAAATTGTATAATGCTACAACAAAAAATAAATTTGTTTTTTTGGAGGTCATTTTTGTAACTAAAACATGGGATTACTTTCTACTATGTCTATGTCAATGTCTATGTCAAATTACCCTGCCCTCATATCAATTCACATTTGAGAGGATCTGAGCAACATTTGTGTAATGTCTAGATGTTTTCTGCCTCTCCTTTTAAAAGTTTATTTTATTATAATTTCTGATGAAATTTGCTCTTGTGCAACCACCCTCTAGTGGTTTTTTGAGGAACTGCAACATTCGGCTCTTCCTGCTTGGCTTCAAATGTGGGAATGGAAGGTGTTTTGATTTACTCATGGTCAGGAAATGAATGGTGACCTGGTTTATCTGCTCCCACTTTTGGAGCAGTATATAAAAGTAAAGACCCAAGAGCTTTCTAATGGATTTAAGTCAAGCAGGAGTGAGGGTCAGTGAAATCCCTAATCCTCCAAGATCTGGCTTCATGCTCTCTGAACAAGACGTTGCATTTTTGTGCATCAGGAGAAACCTTGGACCCTCTGATCACCACACACAGCCCGACTATAGGATTTCATCCTGATAACTCATGGCAGTCAGAGTCCTGCTGTCTAACCAGCTAAAGTCTATGTGTCCCTTCAAGGAAAGGCCTCCCCACTGAAAAACAAAAAACATCTGCTAGCATTATAATTAAAGGTGAGCATCTTTCCCTCTCACTGAATTAGTTATGCATCTCCATACATGGTCCACAAAACGATACATAAAGAATTCAACGTGGTGATTCAATGCAGTTCAGTTCTGTTACTGAAATCTGGATTATTCATTTGGCATTTAAATCTATAAATGAAAATGCATTTTAACAGAGAAACTCTTTGTTTTTGTTCTTATTGACAGTTTTATTTTAGACACAGAAACTTGGCATTTTGAGTCTTTGGAACTGTTTTGTTTTTTGTAGTCGAATAAAAGTTTGCCATACATTTTTTCCGATATTGTTTGCTCCGGTTAAAAGTGTCATCATATGTTCAGTGCACACAATGCACATTCCTCGCTGTGGTTCAGCCAGTTGTATTCGGCCTGACTTGGTAGAAGCAAGATTTTTGTTTGTATTGCATGTACAAAAAAAGGCAAAGACAATAGAGAACACAACAGGAAGAGAAACTGACAAAGATGTTTACTTCCTTATCGAATGAATACTTTTTTACCAACATAATCTTGTTGGTCAGATATCAATACTGCTGTTGCTGTCAGTACTAGATGGATTTTTCTAAGCGTATCTGTATCTTTTACATCCCTAGTTATAATGTCCTTATATCTGCTGAAGCTTGTGTGTACATGTGCTCCACTGGTTAATTGACTTTAGGATTAGCCCTAACCAGACCTCTCTCTGACCTCTATTTTCAAACCCCCCTCATGCTGAAGTAGAAGTTACATTCTGTACTAAAGCCTAAAAGTGTACATTTGTACTTTAAAATACTTTAAGATGAATTTTTGTACTTTCTCTTCTTGTTTTTCTAAGTACTCTTTAGTTCTTATTACACACTTACAAATACAGTTGTGAAAACCTCCCTCATCATGATGTCCTTGACGGTCCACGCTGGTTAGTGATCCTCTCTGGTTAGTTAACAAGCAGTGGGAAGAACTGGCTGGTTTAAAAACTGACGGTTCAGGTTGAATTTTTCTACGATTTTGTTTGTTTTCCTTTTAAACTGCAGAGCTCTGTCATGCTTTGAGCAAAGAAAAACACTGAGGTGATTTAAACCCAGAGAAGAATGACATGGAGAAAAGTGCCCAAAGGCAAATGAGCAAAGTTAAGCATCGGCACAAACAGGGAGTGAGGTAAAGAGCATGACAGGGAGGGGAAAAGACAGGCGGCTACATTCACTGTGAAGGAATGAGGGCTAAGAGGGGAAAAGAGGAGCGAGGAGTGACTCAGAGCATTATTTTCAGTGCTCTGTGAATAGTGAGCATATTTCTGTTAGGTGTCTACTGGGATTGTGCGGCTGGCCGGCCATTGGGACTGACCATATCGCCCGCATCTCTGATGGTGTCTCGTCGTTCTTCTTTTGCGTTATTTTCTACTTTGCTTCCATTAAGTTTAGCTCATTACTTTCCGACCTGCTTTACCAGAAACAGTTTGTTGTCATTTGTGTTTCATTCTAGCGTCATTTTAATGGTGCAAGTTCTTCCTTTCTATTTAAATCAGTTCTGTTAACACTTTCATAATCGAGCAAAACTAGTTTGGGAACGGAAATAAAATTTAATCAAATTCTAAACTTGGAATGGCATTCTTGTTAAGTAAGCTCATTGATACACAATTGACCCAACAAATATGATATTGTGTTCTGAATATGTGAATAAAGTCAACAATGTACTTGAATAATAAATTCTTTATTTATTTTAAAAGCAAAACTTTCCTATTGTGGTTTGTGGTAACCTTAAAAAGCCTTTAAAGACCCACTCCAAGAAAAATAGTGTTTTGGGGTTTTAAAATGTTCCTGTGGCATTTTTATAATGATGGAGGACATTTATTAAGAACATTAAGCTTAAAATTGCATTTCTGAGTGTTTCTTCATTCAAATTAATGTTAATCAGGATCGTAGTTGTGATGTAGAAGCTACAAACCGCTCTATTCTGATGCATCCACTTGCAGACAAATAGATCCATGTATGTCTTGTCTGAGCTGGTATCTGTCTCCAAACTGTATGGCTGGATGGCTCAAATACTGTTCGCTGTTTTTGTTGCAACAGCAATGTTAGGTTAGGTTGTGAGGGGCTGTAAGCTAGCAGGAGGGCATGTAAATGGCTCTGTTATGGGTGATGGAAAAGGGAGGTCCAGTCCACGACTCAGACGCAAATTTTTAATGAGCTCCTGCCGCTCTGCAGAATCGTATGTCCTAGAAAACCACACCGGTTTCTTGGCTAAAAATGGTGTAATCATGATTTGGACCGCTGGGAATGATTTTCCAACAGATCAAAACATGATTAGAGTGGGACTTTAAGAAGTTTTACATTAATTCCAGACTTTGTTCTGGAACAAAGTTTTTATTACTGAACTTTTTGCATGTTTTGTTCCTTTATGCACGTTGTCCGGTCTCCTCATTTACACATTCAAATGATCCTGAACACTTAAAATAGGATCTTAAGTGATTGTTGGTTTCACTCAATCAAAATGACTGTCGCTGTGCAGAAACTATGTCCTGGAAAACAACTCAAGTTTTTTTTATTTTGACTAAAAACAGCATAATAATAATTTAAAGACCACTGGGAACACTTTGAAAATAAATCAGAAGATGATCGCAGTGGGTCTTTACTCATGCAAGTTTCTGCTTGCATTTTGGTGGCTCTCAGTGCATCCACAGAGAGCTAAACATTAAAGGCGTGTTTACTCCAAGCAGTTGTGACGTTTTTATTGAGGAGAATGAAGTGAACTCTGAAGGACGGCATACCTTCATGAGGTTTTTTTTTTTTTCTTGACACATGAACTTTTGAAGTGACGTTTTCTGTTAATGAGTAAAAAAACCAACGGACTGAAATGCTTATGTTTATTCAAAAGATGTCACTGCTGTTCCTCTCATGCGTGTCTAAATGTTCCATCGACATGCAGTCATCCTGCATTCTTGCATGTACATGAGACACACACCCAAAAAATAAAAACAACGTTGTTTCTTGTTTTCCTTCCCTTGAAACAGTCGGGCTGTGTGGAAGAGGGGACATTAACTGGACCACATTTGAAAACTTTATTGACAAACCCAAACTTCACACTCACGATGGCTTCAGTGTGTTTCCCCTTCAAGCTTCTCCTCAGCTGCACTCCAAGTGCCCTTAAATGGAGGAGGGACTTCACAAAAAAAAAAAAAAAAAGAAAAACACCCCCTTTTTTGGAAGCCAATAGGTTCTTAAAGGAGCAGGGTGCTTTAAAAATGTTTGCATACTCAAACCGTATTTTGCATGATGCTGCTGTGTCAGAAAATCAACAATGTTTTCTGTCAGAAGAAGCGGTGAAGCTCGTTTCTCAACAGGAACCTGGTCTGGTTTCAATCCCCACCCATCACTTTATCTGGCTGAACGTCTTGGTTCCTCCTTCAGTTTCTGCCACCTCCCTCCCCTCTGTCCCTTAGCCCCACATCATCTCTATATTTGGAGGTACGCAGCTGAAGACGTGTCTTGTTTTTCTCTGCTTGCTCTCATAGAGTTCCCCACACCCACTGAAAAGTTTGGATGGAAATCATTCATTGTTTGCCAACAGTTTATAGACTGCAGGTGGCTGCAGATATCTCTAAATCCTCTGAACATAAGTTACAGATTTCTAAAACAGATAAGTCTAAATCTTTTTGGGGAAAATGTGTAACATAAGCGTTACACTGACAGCCATGATGACAAACTAACATATCTTTACATAACTTTTCATAACTAAAAGAAAAGAGCTCAAAGTTAACCTTCATGCTTGTCTTTTGTCTTCAGCGCTTAACACAGCAGGAAGCAGATGTCAATCAGGAGCGAGCCGATTGCAGACAGTGACGGAAATATGAGAAGACTTTGGGTTTGTCCTGCATGTCTCGACCAGCACTGATAGGGAGTAAACCCTCACCTTCCAAAGGAAGATAACGCAACATGAGGCAGATGTGTTCGATTCAGTGAGATAAACCGAGACAAATATATTTCATTTAAAGTTGTGCTGTTTCCACCCACTGTCTGCGTTAGCTGTTAGTGTTGGCACCTTCCTGCTCAGTGTACATAAGCCACACAGTGCTGAAATAGCTATTGCATCGTCAACGTGCTGTCCCTTATTGGCTCACAGTCGCCACAATGCTCGCACACACAGCTTGTTCTGGACTGATAAACTCTCTGACGTGCACATCATGCTCCATCTGGGCTCCAGCTGCTTTAGCCATAGGCAGCACGTTCATATCATGCTACACACAAAGGTTGTGGCTGATGAAAGAGACTGCAAAGAAATGAGGAGTTTTCATCTGGGTGGGGGGGTTCTCTTTCAATAGCTGCACCTCTCAGTATTGAACTGTTTGAGGTCCATTCAGATCTGTGACATCCAAACAAATATTCACTTGAATAATTTCTATTTAACACAAATGTATCTAAAATATGAATAATAATAAAATAAGATCTGTTGCATCAGGTGTGTCACCCCCAACAATGAGGTTATGAATCAGTGGGCATTTTATTCATCTGCAGAAAAAAAACCCTCTGTTTCTCTTCAGTTATTTTATAATTTTTTCAAATCCAAGATGTTTCCCAAAGAAGAAAAAAAGTGGTTCTGTTGGTTTTATTGGTTTGATGCTGTCCATTCCTGATCACAAGATTTATTTTCTTTTTGTTGTTATTTAATTTTGCTTGAAGCACTTTGGGCTGCCAGCTCGGATGAGGAAGACAAACGTACATGGATCTGAGATTGCTGTAGTAACTTACAATTTTTTTTTCAAACAGCTCCTGATCCACAACGAGTTGAATAAAGAAATACTTAGGAAATGCAATTTTATGCGTAACTTTCTTAATATGTGTCCTCTGTCATCAGAAGAATGCCACAAGAACATTTTAAAAACACCAAAAACACAAATTTTCTTTGGAGTGGGTATTTAATCATGTTTTTAATTAGATAATAATATTAGTTTGATAAAACAGGTTTTACAGTTTTCTTCAAATAATAATAATATAACTGACAGTTTAAAAAAATAAATAAATGAGTTCCAAAGGGTGTTAAAATGTTTGACTTATTTCTAAGGAGCCTGTTTTTGCTGTAGTCACATGATGGGGAGAAACAACACATTCAACAGTCAAACTTTGAAGAACGTCTTCTCATGCCCTGCACTTTTGCAGAACAGCCCGATCAGGAGAAGAGGCAGGTTCTAGGCTTTCGCTTCACCCTCCCCAACCAATCCAGACCTCAGGCTCTACATTTGACGCCCCCCCCCTCTCCACTTCCTTTTCTAGCCAATCAGTCAGCAGCAGCCCCCCCCCTTCTGTATGCTTTCACTGCTGAGCGAGCAAAGCATGCCTCAGTATCTATCAGCTGAGAGGAAAGAAACAGAAAACATATCAAGGAAGAGGCGCAACTCGGGCAGAAGTTGAGAGGAAAAGCAGATGGCGAGAAGGTGAAGGACAGGAGATCATGAAGAAGACTTGACAGCGAGAAAAGGAGCTTTTTAGGACACTTTGGAGGATTCATGTGAGTGGAAGAGGAAAGGGAGACTGGCTTGAAGAGAAAGAAGAGGGGAGGGTTGAGGGCGAGACAAATGGGGGGCTGGGAGCTGTTGATGGGTTTTTGATTTGTGCATGTGCATAGATGTGGGTGGAGGGAGGTAGACAGGAAGAAAACATACCAAGAGAAAAAGCTAGTGCAAGCTGTTGGACATCCTGACAGAACAAACGGAGACCCACAGCAACTTTGACTCTTCCTTTCTCGCCACGACCTGTTGAGGAGGAAGGAAACGACAAACAAAAACACAACGGAGAACAACGGCGTCACCCATCCAGCCGTCACAAGAAACCGACGGTGAGAGAGTTTGACAAGCTGCATCTTTCTGACAGGGTGAGTGCGACAAGTTCTCCAAGTGTTTGAACGCTGCTCCTGCTGATCGTTGTCAGGCTGTCAGCTGAGCCTAGATGACTCAATGTCTCCTAAAATGGCCACATGAAAGGGAGACAGTCAGTCAGTCAGACAGGCAAACACACAGAGGGAGGGAGACAGGGGGGGTGCCCTGTGTCAAACAGCATTCTCAGCAACTATGTCCCAGCTTAGTTTAGACGGCCATGAATCCCCTCCCTGAGACCCGTGTTTGGTGCTGCAGAGGGTTTACTTCTCTCCTGTCACCCCATATTTCTCTACAAACTTCCTGTCCCACATCTCCTCTGTCCTGCTGCAGAGCATCAGTGGTGGAAACGTCTCAGCAGCAGGTTGCAGAGGAGAGCAGCAACCTTTTTTCAAATCTGAAAAAGTTTTTCAACCTTTGGGTGTTTTGGGCAGAAATCTCCTAAAACCTGATTGGACATCCAGGCAAGCTGATGTTGTCATGTACAACTTTTAGACCCACATCATTGAAAATTGTTTGTGGCTTACTCTGTGCAACAGTCCCACCAACAACTCGGAGGTCAAATTTCGTATGAACTCCTGTTGCTCTGCAGAAACTATGTCCTTGAAAACAACATAAGTTTTTTTTTTTTTTTTTTTTGGCAAAATCATAATTAAAGGGTCACTGGGAACACTTTTAAAATAGATCAAACGATGATTGGAGAGGCTTTAAGCACATCAATGAAGGGAAGAGCAGCTGATTGATCAGAAACCAGAGCTTTCACGAAAGACTCATTCAAGATGACATCTTTAGCCACAGCGTGGAAATAAATCATTTCAGAGAAGAAGCGTCCTCTGCTGCAAAGGCACGCTTTCCTATTCCAAACAGGTGCAGGATTTCTGTAATATTAAACCAATATTTCAGCATTTAGAAATGATTAGTCTCTTTAGAGCTAATTTCCAACTATAAACCATTCATTCAAAGTGTTCCATGTCAGGAAATGAGTTCTCCAGAGGGAAAATTGCATCATCCTCATGTGAAAACTAAAGCGTATAAAATGTGTCATAAAAAACCATCTGAATTTGTGGACATTCCAGGTTAAATCCAGACATCTGTAAACACAGCAGCTGTGCTCCTCCCAGATACAGTTTCTTTAAGGTGGACTGAAGAAAAAAAAGGGTTTTGCAATCGTTATTTTTTATTGCTAAAACAGAAGGGAGTGTTCTTTCTTGCGTTCCACGTGTGTTTTGGTGCACACATCCATGTGGCGATGACTTTACACAGAAACACTTTAAGCTATTTTTATTTTTTGAAATCTATCACCTCTAAAGATTTTACTGAGCTGCTTTCCAGCACATCTTTTTTCATTTTTTTGGGGCCACAGGAATTTAAGTGTTTCTGCTTCTTTTATAGCTGCTGCTCAGGTTACTAACAAGCTTCTTCATCTCAGAGGCTTTTAAAAAGGGACTGAAGGGATTCCAGTTCTCTTCAGTTTCTGCGCCTTCTTCCCAAACACCTCCATCCTCGTGAAGACGAACTGAAAGCCCTCGGGCCTCAGGAGGTACTCGATCATCTGACCCACGACTGCCGGCCTTTGACCCCGTGACCACGCTCGGCATTGGTTGTCTACAATAGTGTCTATGTGCAGACTCTCATCCATTCTAGTGAAAAACATGTTTCAACCAAAAAACTCCGCTGAATATTTTCCTTCTCTTTTTTCTGACTTTATTTGAATTTGGATTTATTTATTTCATGATTTGTTATTCATTTAGCTATTTTCTGGTTACCTCATTTACACATGCAAATGATCTGTACTGTGTAGAACAGGATTTTGAGAGATTATTGGTTTCACTAAGCCAAAACTACTTTGAAGCTTTAATGTTGTTAGTCTGAATATTTTTGTTCTTGTTGATGGAAAGTGCTTGCAGTTGTCATTGAAGTTAATTTTTTTGACTTTGGAGTTTGGCTTAGATTAGGCTGCCTTAACTTCAGGACTACATAAACTTTTGGGACCTTAAGGCTTCCCTTGGTCAGAGTTGGAGTTGTGCATTTTATTTTTAATATCCATTTAAATGCAGTCATATATTTCCTTGCTTTTAATGTTTTAACTGCAAACAAAAGAGACAATATTGACAAGGAATCTTGACATTTTAATGCAGATGTTTACACTTTGTGACTTTCACAATTTAGAGATGTGCAGAGCATGCAATTTGACCCAGATTTCATTGTAAAAGTTCCGATGAACCGAGGATTGGATGGTCTGGAGAGGAGGGTAAATGCGTTAAGAGTGATGGATTTGAGGAGTTCTCAGCTCTGATTTGGCAAACGTGCAGCCACATTTCTTGGGGCGAAGCCAGAGCGTTTCCTCTGCTGGTAACTGGATCGAGCTTCTCAAAAGGCTGAGCAGCCTCCGTTGGTTCAAAATAAGGTCACGGGGCAGATGGGACCTCAAACAGAACATTGGGGTGTTCGAAGTAGCACAGGCTTTCAACTATAAATACTCTTGCTGACTTTTCGTCCTCTCTACTTCTCAGTGTTTTTTTTACAGTAACTGTTTTGTTTTGATTATTTTCAATTCGTTTAAGGTCACTGAGATTTATCTCCGCCCTGTAGAGCTTAGTATAACATATTATTGCATTTCTTGTGCTTTCTGTGAGCTTCTCTTTTTTTTTTCTTTCCTGGGATGCTTTGTTTTAAAGCTGGTAGAAGCACCTGTGTTTGTGTTAAATCTGCACAGTTTGGGTTTTCCCAAAGGGGCTGTTATGTGACTGGAGACCAAATGCTTCCTGACTAATTACAGGTGATTCTGGCTTCGGTGCTGATTCTTAGTCTGCAGCAGTGATAACACCACAAAAGAGGAAGACATTTGATCTTTAGTGATTTGATGAATATGCTTGAAGTGAGGAATTTTAGAAAACACAACACCTCATGTTCAGCCAAACAAGCTAAATTCCAGCTGCATCTCACATAAGCGCACTGAGTCTTTAGATTAAATTGTAGAGGTAAGGTTCAGTTTTGATGCTCATTCACTTGTGTTTATCTGCAGGATGATCTCATCACTCCAGTACAGGTTTTAGTGAATCATTTAATGGAACCAGAATGTTTGAAGAGATTATTATAAAGCCATTAGTCAATGCAAAGTTGTCTGAAATCCGAAAGTTTATTTAAAAAACTGGAACCATTGAGGTTTTTAGTCAGATTATTTGCCTATAATCAACAAATCAACTGTTTCTATCTGAAATATTGACATTTAAACTCTCACACATTTGTTTTAATGCACTTAATTGCTTTTATGAACATTTTTGTAGACTGCTCCTCTTTTTTTCCCAGCTCCCCATCAACCCTCCCAAACACTTTTTGCAGCTCTGCTTCCTTTCACCCCTCCTTCTTTGCGGACAAGTACAAAGACGTCGTTATCCTTGGCCTGCTGGTTGCCACGGTGACAGCTCAGTGTTACCCCCCCTCAAAACATTCCAAAATTCAAGTAGGTAGTAAGAACAGCCTACTTCTTTAGACATTGGCATTATGGGGTGTCTAGTTGGCTCCATGGGGGGATCATCCATGCGTGAGGATCAGAGGAATCTGGACTTTTTGCATAAAACATTTTGCAGTGCATCTCTAAAGCAGCATTTAGATAATTGCGATGGTGTTTCTCCTTTCCTGTGGTCTCAGTATTGAAACATCCGTGGATCTTTATTTGTTGCATTTGTGATTCTGCAGGGGCTCCGGTTGGAATGACCCAGCCATGATGCCACAACCATGCCCCACCTGTCGCCCAGGTGTTCCCGGATGGAGAGCCTGGCCATCCGCCAGCCTTAGGGGGAGTGCCAACAGAATAATCAGTCATCTGGACTCAGAGACATTCCCTCCCCAGAGCCTCCTGCAGTACTGACGCTGCGCCCCTGCTGGTCAGCTTTAAGGTAAGATCAATGACCATGGGGTCAAATCTACAATGGAGCATTAGGAACTCCACAAACATAAAAAAATAAATACATTTTAATAAATAAAGTCTTAAAATTATGAGAAATTAGTAGTAATTTCACAAGAATAAAGTTGTAAAAATATGACCAAAAAAGTCTCAGTTTTATAAAAATAAACTCATAAATTATGAGTAAAGGAGCTGATATTTAAAAAAAATCTAGTTATAAGTTGAGAATTTAAGAGATTAAAGTCATACATTTATGAGTCTGTTTTATTAAGAAAATAAACAACAGCAAAAAAGAACCAATACCATGTGTCAGTATAAGAGAGCGCGTTGTAAGCGGTTACTTCAACTTTAGTTTCACGAATATGAAAATACTGTCTTTTAATGAGTAAACATTGTTTATTATAAGTGTGAGGACGTAGAAAAGAATCTGCAGGAAACTGGCTTTTTCCTTCTCATAAAATTATGACTTTATTTTCATAAGTTTAAAACTCTAGGCTTGTAAGCTTCTGACTTTTTTTCCTCATAATTTTACCAAAAACCAGATTGTAAATTAGAAAAAAAAGGAACATTTGAAAATAGTTTTAGTTGAGCCTAATTTTACGTGGTGAAGCTTTGAACTCGTTTGCTACCTGGGCTTGATTGACATTGGGTGACAGAGATTATTGTGACATCATTTCCGCCTCAAAATAACGTCTGTTGTTGGCGCCGCCTGTTTCATCCTTCCTCTAATGCTGTCCACCACAGAAGAGGATTGATGGCACAGGCTCACAAACAAAAATTAAAAATACAAAACAGCATCTGCGACAAATATATTTATTATATATTTATTGTGTATATATAGTTATAGGTTTATAGTTTAATTTTAATTTATGTTTCAAATTTACGTTTTTTGTTTCAGTATTTCTTTCATAGCCTAATTTCTTTCGTATTTACCTATTTTTGTTTTTCAAATTTATATTTCTTTCAAGTTTATATTGTGTACTTTAAATTTTTTATTGTTTTTAAAGTATCAGCATTTTTATTTCAAATATATAATCTGGTTTTCATTCAGATTAAGCTGATCCTGATATGACTGCATACATGACTTCAAATACTAGAAAGTATTTTTAAAGATAATGAGAAAAAATTCAAATCTTTCATTTCCGTCTTAGGACTGCGCTTGTTTGCCTTCGTCTTCACTCCTGCTGGGGCTCTTGATTACCTTTCTCGGGGTGCTGCTGTTATTTGCAGCAGCTGCCATGAAGATGGAGGCGCTCTTTTTGTTCAGATGCATCATTTAGATGCTGTGCCAGAGACTGCTTCTTCAATCAGACTGAATGAAACACAGACGTGCGCAGAGGTGAGTCGGTGATTGCTTCACACAAATGAAGAAAAGGTTTGGTGTAGAGGTTAGGATTTTACTTTGTTTTGTTTGTCTTTCAGACATGCACTCTTGGTATCTTCTCTGCTTTTTAAGTTAACGGCGTAACTACAAAACCTAAAAACACAACATTTAGAGTAATTTTACAAACTTGCTTCTTTATTCATAGAAACAATGTTTATTTCATTTTTTAAATTATTGTTGATAGAGGTGGCTTTTATATTGTCTGCTTGGTAAGAAGTCTATGCAAAAAAAATGGTGTAAATGCCCACTTGATTGGCAAATATAGACCACAATGCATCGCGTTTCAAAAAAATGTTCGTGTGAAGAAAGTGTATTTAAATGTCTTTATTAATAAACCATCCCAAGTTTTCATCTTGTAAAATGCTCATATTTATTTAGGTTTTTCTGCATCATATTTGTCATTTCAAACAAAAAAAACAAAACGGTGAGCATTTCTGAATTTCATTAAAATCCAGGGCACTATAGAGTCATGTACTATATAGTTTTTTAGTAGTTAGGGAGTAGGGAGAGAATTCTTACATGGCCTATAATTCCAAAATCTCTGGAAATTTCCCAGAAGTCTCTGCGAAAGCCTTGTGTGCATCAATGTTCACAAGATTGGCAAAGATAGACCACAATGCATTACCTTTGAACAATTTACTTGTTTTTTTATAATGTTGTTAAAATGTATATAAATATATTTTTGTAATCATTTAAGTTTTCTTCATCAGAACACAGTAGATTGATAAAAAGTCTTTGTAAAATGTTCATATTTATTAGGCTTGTGCTTTGACTCATGGTAAAAAAAAACTAAACAGAAATTTTTGAGCATTTGTCTAAATCACATTCAAGTCCAGGGCAGTCGATAGTTCTATGTACTGTTTTAGGGGTTAGGAGGTGAATTTGGACATAGTCTTAGTTTGTGTTTGTGTTTTGGTTGGTTGCTGTGGTTTCATAATGATTTCGGCTTCTCTACAAGACATCTATGAACTTATAAGAGGTATAAATTGACTCCACTTCAGAGAGGACGTCCTGACCCTCCTTTTATATTGTGTTTGCATCAGCAGGTTTATCATCCAGCTTCTTGACTCACATGCATTGATGACAAACTTCTCCTCATCTTCATCCACCTCCTATCAGTTGTGAGGATCTTCAAAGCAGAGTTTCTCCCATAGTGAGGACTGCAGGAGTGACACCATGCGGCACATTCATGTGGAGCTGGCCCACAAAAAGGCTCCGCTTGAGCTTCCGGCCCAGGAGGGGGACCTGCCTCCAACTGAAGCCCCAACAAACGGCCTTGACCCCGGGGTTCGAGCTGGGACTCTCAGACATTTTGGTCAGGAGGAGTTGCGCTTACAAAAAGTCTACCAGCTCTCCATTTTCTCGCAAATGGGGGGGGTTTCTACCTCTGCCGGGTCGTACAGCGATGCCCAACAGAGGCAGCAGAGAAAGAGGGGTGCCGAGGAGCCACAGCTGACTCACAAGCGCTCCCACCTGAACGACTCCTCTGACGGGCCGGTGCTGGAGGGAGGGGTGTTTTGTGGCTCAGCTCCAGCTCTCGGGATTGGGATGGGGTTAGCAACTGAGCCAGGGGAGCCCGGGTCCCTGTATTCTTACATGCAGTTGGAGTCTGAGGGGGGGCTGTCTCCCAGATCTCCACCTCTCTCCCCAAGTCACAACCCTTCTCGACGCTCATCTCACTGCAACCACGATGGTCCAGTTACCGATGCTTTTGCTCCACTCTCTCCTAAATCGCCCCCCATGTGTGACCCCCACGGGCATGTCTGTGACCAGGGCCATTCCTTTGCAAGCTCAGTCAGAGCAGAGACGACCAACGGGAGCCGCACACCCACCCACCCAATAGGAAGCCCTGTACATGACAGCTACACTACCAGTTCGTCTGGAGGCCAGCCAACCCCTCACCTGTACGAAATGCCCACATACGAGTCTCCAAACCCTGCCAGCCCCACCAGTCCTCCTGGTCCTTTCTCCCCCCCACACCACACAGAACTGCAGGAACCAGGGGTGGCCACTGAATGGGATGCTGGACTTGAATCTTCCCCACCTGAGCGAAGTGCCACCCACACAGCCGCCTCCAACGGCCTGGCCTCCTGGGAGAAGACTCCCTGCAGTAACGGGCACCGTCTACTCGCTGGAGGCCACATCGCAGCAAAGAAGAGACTGCTGTCGCCGAACGATACGACCGACTCAGAGGATGAAGGCCCCTCCACGTCTAAGAGAAGCAGGCTGTCGCTGCTAACATCAGGACCGGGCCCGGCTTCATGCCGCAGCACTGATGCTAAAGCCGCACCGTACTGGAACCACCTGCTGCCCACGTCACGGGACAGGCCTAAGGTCAGACAGCTAACATTTTTACTTCTCATTATGTTTCCAAACAGTACATGTAAAATAACTGAGGTTGATCCACACTTCATGGGAAAATGTGTTAACGTTTAGATAACAAAAACTTGAATTTATTGCATAAGCAGAAACTGCAGCATCTTAAAGGATCTACAGGTTTTCTGTCGTTCTGTTTCCCTCCAAAAAAGTGTGAGTTTGTAAGGCAAGAAAATTGAATGTTTTCTTAATGAAAGTTGTATTTCAGTGAGATTTAGGTTTGTAAAAAAAAGAACCCTGGGATTTCTGAAGTCAGGATTGAGGCCATCTGTGCGACAGCTGAAGCTCAGCTGAATTTGGCTCATGTGACAGAAAAACGATCCTCAATTAAAGCATTTTAGTGGCTTAACCCAAGAGCTGGTCCTGAACCCATTTAATAGGCTGGGATGAGACCTAAGCAGATGCTTCTTTTACTATTTCAATGCAAAAAAGTTCAAATAGTTTAAAGTGTAAAATTCTCCAAGCACAAAAGAGAATTTTACATTTAATTTCTCTGGGGCCTCTGGTGCATAATTATCAAGAAAACATAAAAAAAATAATTTACTTTCTAGTTTGTCTTAGATTTTCTTAAATGAATAATCTTTAATCGTCTGTCATTCATTTTCATCTTTCTCTCCAATTCAATAAAAAAATCTTCTGAGGGCAAATGGAAAGAAAACAAGTATTCCTGCCTTCATAGTTTAGGTTTATTTAATTTGCCTAATAAATAAATAAATACAAATTAAAAAAATAGAAAGAAATGATTAATTAAAAAAAAAAAAGTGGCCAAATTTGACCCCATAGGCTCTTCAGGATTTGGTGAACTTGAGTGAAACCAGTGCTGACCTCACTGACATTAAAGCAGTCAGATCTGACTTCACTAAGAAAAGCCTTTTGTCAAAGAAAACTTGGTTGATCTACAGCTGTGAGAATGTTATCTCAGTCGTGATGTTCTAACATCTGCTGGCCTTCGATCTCCAGCCAAGGCTGAAGCATTAATCAGCCCGGAGAACATCAAGGGGACGAGGAAAAAATGAATGGACTGTTCATTCTCACACCGTGCTGGAACAGGCACAGCAGCTCCAGAATAAAACCCATTGAGGGGGGGGTCCATTGTTCCTGACATGAGAGTACTGTGTGGCACACAAACGCTGTGATGTATACAAACAAACGTATAGACATGCATCATGCTTGAACTGGTTCTGGAAGTGAATTTCTGAGTGTTTGAGGACCTGGAAAGCTTTTAGGGTGAGTTTCAGACTGAGAAGGGGGTCGCTGGGATTACAGGTCAGTTTATGGGAGAGGAATGGACAGATAAGTAGAAGAAAAATCTAAAAAAAAAAAAGGCAAAGAAATTATTCGGAAAGAAGCAAGGATGAACTTTCATGGATGAAAATTGTGTAAAATTAGGGAGTTAAAATGCTGCTTGTTGATTTAAGACAAATTGAAGATGAGTTGACAAGCTGACGAAGATCTCAAAGCTCTGCAGAGAGCTGCCCTTGTACAGATATGTCAACTGTGAGCAAAAGCTTTGCGAGTTGCTCGAGTTCAACAAGTGATCGATGGGTAACCTTTACGATGAATGGAGGCCTGGAAGTGGGAAATGTTTTTGTGGCCCAAACTGCAGCTAGTGGCCAGAGTTCAGTAAGTTTATTCACCTAAATTACACTACAAAAGTGTACTTTTTCTGTATTTCACAGAAATACAACATTATGTTTTTGTTGGGTTATCATCAAGTTATCGGGTGAAAACAAATTGTTTTCTCTTTGGTGGTTTTATTTCAGACCACCACAGACTGCAGCAGATCCGGGAGGCGTCTCAAGAATGGGCTTCGGCTGAAAAAGTGAGTTATCAGTCACAAAACAACACAACTTATGCGATCCATTTAACTAAATAATCTAGTATTTTCTTAGACAAATTTAGATAAAAAGAAAATCCTTTCAAAGTAGAGTTTCTGTTATCTTCGGATGAAAAATGTTCTCATCCAAAGAACTTTGGAGCATTTCACTGAAATCTTAACCAATCATGACACTGTCCATGAAAAGAAATGTCATGAAAAGCATTACTTTGAGTTAACATTTAGTCTTTGAAGTCATACTTGATCCATAAATCCTCATTTAAAAAAAAAAAAAAAACTAATTACACATTTTTCCCCAAAAAACTTCAAAAGAAAGATATTGAAGTTGAACAGGAATATTAGTCTTCCACTAGTACTCTGTAACTCATTGGCATAACAAAGCTGGATAAGAAGAGGTAAATTCATCATAAAAAACATTTCTAAATAGGATTTTAGTTAATCTCTATTATTTTGTTAATTTTGCTTTTTACTGCAATTTTTCTCATTCAGCGCAGACAGAATTCTAAGTCTTCTGATTAGACATCGGTCCTTGAACTCCTTCACAGTGTTGCCATGGTGATGCATAAAACCAAACACCCGAAAAAAGCAGTAAAACATTTAACTGAACAAGCTTGGTAGAAAATAGGAAATTTTGTGATAAATCAATCCTATCAAATACTCTTAACTTTTGATTGAATGTAAAAATCTTGTAGAAATATGTGCTTTGGATACAAGTCTTTTGTTATGATGAGACTGGACCAGGAGTGAACAAATGGACGCTCCTTTAGTTTGGTGAGGACAAAGAAAAACCTTTTTACTTGAGATTTTTTAAAAGAAAACAGGTTTTTGATTAGAACTAATGTAAAGTGATCTACAGTTTTGATTTTAAAATGACAATGAAACAGACTTAGTTTTATATGTACATTTGTAAAAAAATACACAGACTTTGAATGATTTGGAACAAATTAGCATCAAAAGTCAGTATCTCATCAAAGACCTCTAGAAAAAGAGAAAAAAAAACACTTTTTTTTAAAATTAAGTGCTAATTTATTTTATTTATTTTTTTGTTGAGTCTTAAAATAAAAACCCAAATCTAAAATAAAATCTTGATTACACTTTAGTACAAAAATTAATGAAACAACTGTAATTGTTTACTGTTCCTTGAAAATCAGTATGTTCAATTTTATCATTAACTGTAACATTTTTTACCTTCATTTTGGTTTTATAGGAACAATAAACTGATTTTGAACCTCACTGTAAGTGTGAAGCTCAGTGAATTTTAAACTGATTTTACAAAAAAACACAGAAAACAGAGACAAAAGCCTTTTTTTCCTACTGAGAGGTTTCTGTGTCCGAGGAAGTTTTCCCAACATTTTTTATTGGTTGTGGTGGAATTGGTGTTTTGTGGACCACTAACCATTCCTGTGTATACAGCCGGCAGCTACGCAGCGGAAGGCAGACTGACACCGGTCGCACCAGACGCTCCACTTGGCCTTCGTCTTCTATCAGCAAGTCACTTCTTGGCAACTTTGAGGTACGTTTTTTTTTTTTTCTTTTTTTTTAGCACAAAGCAAATGGAATCCAATGAAGCTACTGTCTTTGCTCTTTGCTGAAACTTTGGAGAAAGTTTGAGAAGAAAGCAGGTGGCCCAAACTCTTTTTGGTGAGATATAGAGAAGAAACCATTTAGATTTGTACCAAAAGTTAACAAATTTATGTCAAAAGAATATATTTTAGAAGGTGGTTAAAAGGCTCTGCAGCTTTAAAGCCCAGGAGGTGGTCATTTATATCTTAAATCTCTAAATGTTGTCCCGTGAATATCTGGACCTCTTCCTTTAACTCAAGATTGGAAAACTGGACTGGTAGTTCCTCTTTTTGAAGATGGTTGACCACAGGATGCGTTCCCAACTTTACTCATCAGCCTCTCTATCTGCTCTTTGCTGCAGCCTGGAAAAGAATCTGAGGTTCAGGAATTACACCGCTTCTGTCCTAGATGTGAAACTTTACTCTTTACCTTTCCAAAGAATCCCAAGAGAAAGTTTGCAGATGGTTTATGGACTTGTGTGAACGGTGACCTTTTGAATTCAGCTGTTAAGAAATGCTGAAGAAGCTGAGCTCAAGAAGCAGAAAGGAGTTTTCTTGTGTCAGCTGAAGTGAAAAGCTCAGGGTTTTTTAAAGCTTTAAAATCAAAGAGTTTCTCTAATTCTTAAAAATGTGCAGACTTTAATGCTCCCTTCCTTTCTAAACGACAGGAGTCCATGTTGAAGGGCCGCTTTTCTCCATCGGGGCAGATTGAAGGTTTCACGGCGGAGATCGGTGCCAGTGGCTCGTACTGCCCGCAGCACGTCACCCTGCCTGTGCAGGTTACCTACTATGACATCTCAGAGCACAGCGCCCCCTCGCCCTTCCTGGTCAGTCTGTGTTTTAATGTCTTAATTCCCTCCCTACTCCCTAATCCCTAAAAGACTATGTAACACTCAACTAGTGAGTGGTCTAAATTTGAATGTAACATGCTCATTTTTTTCCCCCAACAAGCATCTAATGTCTAATGAGCATAGACGCACTCTAGGTTTTCCCTAAGTGTCACATTTGTTTCCTCTCAGGGGGTGATATCTCTCGAGCCTCTTGGAAAGAAAGGATACAGCATACCTAAGGCAGGGACCATTCAAGTGGTGAGTTGATCCCAATTATCTTCTTACTTTTCCCAAAAAATAAGATCAACATTTTAATAACACAATTTCTTATTGACAGGATTTAACTAATAGGTTAAATATTTGTTCTGTTTAACTAAAAAAAAAAACTAACAGATTTTTTTTTTAGATAAATGTCTGGCAAATGTTTAGTCCTTCTCCAGCTGGTGGAATTATATTTATAACAGCTGTTAGAAAATTAGATTAAACAGTATTGAAGTGGTAACCTCGACAACTATTTATGGAGAAAAGATCGATATAATGAATTCATACAAAGGTGTATCTGTCTAGATACCAAACTGAGCTGAAAAGAGAATCAGTATTTGATTTAAAAACTGTGTTTTTAAAAACTTCAAATTCTTTGACATTAGCTAAAGGTTTTAGGTGTTTATTCTTAAAGAAATGTAGCCAGTTTGTTTTGTTATAAAAAGATATCTGTTAAAAATAAACCTAAAATAAACTACTTACTCCAAAGGCCTGGATCAGTTTAAGTGACTAAAGAAGAGGCCAAGGTCAAAGTTAAAAATGGTGCTGCACTTTGAAAGGTCTTCCACCCACAATTATTTTAAGATCTCAGAGATTGATGAAGCTGCAATGATTTATGACTCAGAATGTCTTTTCTTCCAGCTGCTGTTAAATATTTTAAGGCACAGATAAGGGCGGTCTATTTTCAGAAAATACTAAAGCAGAATTTTTAAATATACTTGTCAGATATTTTAAACTAGAGGAAAATAAGCAGGTTTTGTTCTCTGATCCATCTCCTCAGACCTTATTTAATCCAAACAAAACTGTGGTGAAGATGTTCCTGGTGACTTACAACTTTAGCGATATGCCCGTCAATCACATTACCTTCCTGCGCCATCGCATCTTCCTGGTGCCAGTAGAGGAGGGTGCTGAGACGACTCCAGCAGGTGGAGTTCAAGACAGGAAGAAGATTCTCTGCTACCTGATACATCTCAGGTATAATGCATTTGATGTTCCTTATCTATTTTATTTGATATTTTGAACTTTTTTTTGTGTGTTTTAATCTTCTATCCTCCTACATTTTCTCCTGTAGATTCCAGAGCTCCAAATCTGGGAAGATCTACTTGCACAATGATATCCGGCTGCTATTCTCCCGTAAATCCATCGAAGTGGACACAGGGATTCCATATGAGCTGAAATCTTTCACCGAGGTGCCAAAAAACCCCGAATATTCTCCCCGCGAGTGACTCCTTTTTCCCCTGTCTTGACTTTTGAAAGGTCGCCAACAGAGCCCTTCTTGTAACTCCTAAAGAGGAGGGCAGGAGGCGGACTGCAACAGTGGTGGACACAAACCTTCTTGAGACTTGAGGAGCTGTGCCACAAGCACACAGACGCATACAGAACCGGTCTTTGGGAAAGTCCCCCTTTTTAATGCGTTTAGTCTGGAGGATCCTCTGTCATCTACTCACTGAAACACATTCTGAACTTTAGCAAAGGGGCCGACCAGCTCGATCAAAAAGAAGGACTTTTTCCAACACCCTCGTCTGTACAAGGATGGAAATGCACAAGCGCTGACACCTATGTCCACACAGACTGACAAAACTTATGCACATCACACGCAGCAAGTGGCGGACAAGGAACACTTGTGGTGGTTACTCTTTTAGCGCAGTGTTAACTTGCATGCCTTGTGACTTAAACACGGGATTTTTCCCTCTAGTGCCGTAAAAGCACATTGTCCTTCAATCTGCCTGCAGCCTCAGCGGACCAAAAATTTCTGCCCCTGCAAAAAAAAAAAAAAAAAAAAAAGATGTCCGAGGATGAGCTCCGGAGCTTTATTTGAGGAGAGAAAATCAGAGGCTCAAACACTGGCGGGAGCAGTGTTTGAACAGAATCAGCTGATGTTGTAATTGAAGACCACGCAGACACAATCTGACCAAACTCAGGACATCTGGAGTGGAAACAAGCTCTCCTTTTACCGTTTGAGCCATCACAGAACAGATCACTGTGTAAAAACATGAAAAACAATCCACTTCAGTAAGTATAGCCAGACTGAGGGACACTGTGCTGTTTTTCTTTTCTTTTTAGACTCTGTGCAGGAACGCTGACACTGAAGCAGATATTTAGAAACAAAAAAGACAAACTGTAGTATTTTTAATTTATAATTTTGCAAATGTCTTAATGAGCAATATGCTGCACAAAGTAGAGTGTTTCTTCTGCTTGGACAAGCTTTCTTTGGAGAGGCAGAACAAAAGAAAGCAACAATTGGGAGGGCGGGTGTAATGTGTGTCTGGGGGAAAAATTCTATGTATATTTAAAAAATAAACTCTGCAACTGGCAATTCTCATCTTCATTTATTTATTCATTCCACACTTTCTTGTTTTAAGTTCTAATATTTAACACCAAAAAACTTTATCTAAAACATTATAAAACAAAATCCAGAAACTAATGGATGCAACCTTATAATCAAAGGACTAAATAAAGTGTGGTTATTGTATCTTTTGGTCTACATTGTGCTAATGTGAAGCTGGTTTTGTCTGACCTTTCCAGAATAAAAGGTGAGACAAACAAGTCTAGCAGTTGTAGGAACATTGGCTCTTGTCTTAAATGGTTCATAAAGTTAATTTTTAGAGCTAAAGAGTCACCGTTCACTGATTAACCACGCCTTAGCTGGAGGACATTTGGAACTGAACTATAAGATAAAAATAAAGACGGTCATAAACAAAATTACACACAAGGTGGTCTTGATAATAAAACCAGTCCAGAGTGTAAAAATATCTGTTTCTGTTCTTATGTGATGCTTTTTTTTTGCATTACAGAGTTGCCCACTAAGGATTAATTTTGCTTTAAACTACGCCTCAAACAGGAAGTCAAAAACAGGTTGAGATGTGTGAAGGGATTTCTATCTTTTGTCTTTGACTATCTTTATGGTCATTTCTAATATCACCTCAGTTGTCTAAGTCTCTGTCACAGATATTGGAGGATTTAGTCAAAGGTTGGCACATTCCCCACCATTTATCTGTATGTTTTAGTGCTACACAGCAAATGAGGAATGTAAAGGATTAAAAGCTCAAAGAAAAATCCAAATCCAGTTTCCTGTTTGATTATTTTTTTATGAACAAGGATGTTCTTGAATCAAATATTGTTCATCATGAACAAATACTTTTTCTTTCCATATTTTTTCTGTTTTTATGGCGACAGACCTGATGACCATTAGAAATGATGCAGGGAAAATAATGAAAGCAGCTCAGTCTCCGTCTTTAATAATTTACTGATCAGCAGGAAACCAGCAGCTGCAGTGAACCATCGATTTCTTTTTTCACACACATAGAATAAAAACAGTCTGAAAACTTTAAGGTCTTCTGTAGGTTTTTACAGTTATCCTGCAAATGAAACATATGATTTTAACATATAAAGGCAGTTTTTCTTTTGATTTGTCAAATTTAAAACCTTGACGAGCAGTGAAAGGATGTTTTGGTGGTTTATATCTGAGAGACGTCTTCATCAAGCCATCTTTGCCATCACCCCTGAAGGGGGTTACCGGGAGAAAAACAAATCCCTTTCATTCCTGAGGTTTGTTCTGGTCCTGTACAAGAACTTTGGTCCTAATTCTTTTGATTGCATGCAAAACCTAAAGTTGCAACTTTCTAAGCCCTCACCAGATGTCCTATTTTTATGACATTTCCCCAGACTGACTCCACAGACTTTCCAAAGGATTTTCTGACTCCTGCAGGCAGGATTGGGTACTGCAATCTGCTGTCTAGTGTCCCCAGATGTTTGTTTTCTGGAGAGAAAATTTGATAAAGAAGCAACTTTCTTCTTTTGTGTCATTTTATAGTTTTAGATAGAATGAAGTGTAAACAGCACACATTTGCAGCCAAACTTGAGAAAGTATTACACTATTCAAGTACTGAGTTACATATACCTTAATAATAGTGACACTTCCTGTTAGCTTTTATTTTTGACCAGACTATAGCTACCATAAGGCTCTGGGATAGACTGGCGATCTGTCCTGAGTGTATTCCGCCTTCGCCCAACAGTAGCTGGGACGGGTGCCGGTGACCCTGTGACTCCCGAAATGGACAAAGCAGGTTTAGAAGATGAATGAATGGATGTAATTACCATAATTACCAAAGCACTAGTCTGGTGTTAAAGTTAGTCCTGGGTTGTAAACTTTTCACCACATGTGATGATGTCAAGTTAAATTCAGTAGTTGGTCCCAATGAGGTTCATGTGTTTAAATAACTTAGGAGCAGATTGCAACCTGCCAGTCACCATTTTTTTCTCCTTAATTAAGGATTAAAAATGTGTAACTTTATTCTCATGTTGGGAAAATTGTTTTTTTTGTCACATGTTCAGCTGCCATGAAAATGACGCCATCATCCAACCTTACTTCCTGTTTTCATGTAAAAGCAAAACATCCAGAGTCCAACTGTTGGTCCTTCATATTTTTAGATGCTCTTTTTTTTTCTCTATGAGCTATAATAAAAAAAGTGTTATAATATCAAGTGTTACATAAGTTAACTGCAAAAGCTATGATGCATGAGTGATTTTTTTTCTTGAACTATTGAGAGAAACCAAAGTATATCTTTTTCTTAAATGGCAAAAATGTATATATCAGTGTTATCAATGTCCAAAGCGCTTCACAGTCACATTTAGCCATTAATGCACATATTCACACACTGATGACAACTCCACTCTCATTCATGTCACCAAGCTGTAACCATCAGAGGCAGGCAAAGCTGGAACCTAACTTGCATCCTCTGATCAGATGTTGACTGCTCTACCTCTGTACTACTCTTATTTGTTTTTCTATTTTTTTTTTGTGAAAAGAAAAAGTAATTTAATCTCAAATTGTAAAATTATTACAATCAATAATATTTAATTAAAATATACATTCACTTACCTGATGATTTTAAAGTTGTCAATCAGACAAAAGTGCTAATTGCTTAAGTTTTAGAGCACAGAACAAAAAACCACAAATAATTAAGATGTAAAAGCTGAGCTGCTCAGAATGTGAAGTAAATCCATACTTTCACATGTTTTGTGCTGCTTATCTGTAATTATTTGGAGGCAGCAGCAAAAATATATTTTTAAACGATATAACTTCTTCTCTCTAAAGGCCAATAATATTAATTTACAACAAATGAGTAAAATGAGATTAAAATACATTTTAATTCATTCTTTTTAAAAAATCATTTATGTAAAAGAATGGTTTCTTAGTTTAAAGAGTAAGTGGATAAACACAAATTAAACCTTTGCATGTTACATGTCAATTACTGTATTTATGTATTTTATTCAATTCATTACAAATAAACAAGCTAATTAATTAATTAACCACGCAAGAGTGAAACAGTGCTTTTCAAAGGACTGCTTTCAGTTTCCCAGAAATGTGACCAATTTACAATGGTTTTTACTATTAAACTGTTATTGATTCATTTTTGCAACAATAAAAATGACAGAATTTTTAAAAATTTCAACAATTGTTTTAAGCTTTATAAATTGTTTGATACCTTAATTAGATCATCACCAACTCTTTTGTTTTTAATCAATGAAGCATTTTAAATGTTAAAATCTCTGGATTGATTGGAGCTGAAAAAGTTGACAGCCTGAGACTTAAAAAAAGTGTTTAAAATAGAAAACAGAAAAACAACAAAATATGCTTCAGTTCAAAAGGAACACAAAGAGAAGTGCTTAAGAGAAGAAAAAAAAACATAAAAACAAAGTACAATCACATCCTTTACAAGTAGATGGTGAGTTCTCTTTGGTGTCACTGCTGGAGATGACGGGATCACTGATTTTCCAATTACTAACAAGAAGCTTCACCGTAAAGTATCACTGCCCCCTGATAAGGTGATTAAATTGCTGCCCCGGCTCATCACTTCAACTCAGATGACTTCAGCCAGCATGCTGGCAGCGCCGTCAATGGCTTGGTTCAACACTGACAAGTGGTAATGGACTTTCTCCCAGTCTCTGGGCTCTCCTGATGACTGAGCGCGGGCAAAGGCGTCTGCCAGACCGGGGAAAGTGGGTTTTCCAGCACTGCTTGAAGCCCAGATAACATGCCTATGAGAAGCAGCGATACAGAAGGATTCAGTGAAAGATGTGCAACGTCACGATAAATAAAGAAAAAGCTAAAAACCATCAAAGATTGATTCTGTTTAGATATGAACACTTTTTTGTGAAGCATTTTATTTTATTGCTGGTAATGTTAATGTTTTGTTTCCCCAAGTTGTCCAGATTTCCTTTCATACATTTTCCGTCCGGATAGCATTATGGAAGAAGATTCAATTCATTTCAAAATTTCTGCCTACTCAACTGACTGTTAATTTATCAAAAATGACTTTTTTTCCTCCAAATTATTGATGTAATATTTTGAGTTCTGGGTAAAAATTCAGATTTTAGCCTTTTTTTTTTTTTTTTTTTTATTCAGACCTTCATTTTAAAATTCTGAGTGTCGTAGAATTTAATTCAGACTACAAATTAAAATTCTGAGATAAATTCGGATTTGAGACACTTTTTCTCAGACTTCTGGACTTTTATTTTCACCTAAAATGATCAGTATCCCACAAGGCACAGACACATCTATTAGATATCTAAATCATGGCTATTTCAATGCTCACAGCTGTGTTGCTTTAGCTATGCATAATGCAACTGATAGATAGAGGTACATTGTTTTGCAGTTTATATCTCTAGCAAATGACTTTCTCACAGCTAATTGCATTGAGGTCCCATCATGCCTTGCGAGTTGTAAATGAGCAATTTGGGTCGTTTTTTTTCCCACCACACACATGATGTCTATTAGTTATTAAGTAGACATTTACAATAGATGTTTATCAGATAGCTAATTTGCATTAGAAGTCTGTTATTTAAATCACAGACATTTACAATTGATGTTTATTATAAATCTGCTGTAGACGCCTACTGGACATCTCAGACAACTCTATCTTGTTACTCTGTTGGATCTTTACCAATACTGTTCTACATATAGAGGTCTCCTACACATCTGCCTGTAGACATCTAGTCTTTAGATATTTTTGTCTTTGTTTAAACATTATAAACATGACAACATTTGTGTAGAATCCACTTCAACATTTAAATGCTAGTCTTTGGCTCTGAACAGCGATTGGACGACACCGTTGTGCATCAGAAGACAAATGTGCTTCGAGCTCATTCTAATAATAATCCATTCTGACAAGATATTAAAGCTTTTACCATCATTTTGTTCAGTAAACAGATGTATTTATGTTGGATTGTTGGTTTGATGCAAGATTCTAAGACCTTTCTAAGACCTTTAACCACAGGTACATTTTAGTAGAAACGTTTGCTTCTTCTTGAAATGTAGAGCTTTGTGGCAAGAAGACCCTGGTTTGAATCCCAGTTGGGACTTTTCTTTGTGCAGTTTTCGAATGCTCTTTCTCTATAGGTGTGGATTTTGTCCTGCTTCTTCCTACAGTTCGATAACACGTTTCCTAAGTTAATTATTGTCTAAATTTATTCTTGTATGTTTGTGTGTCCCCGAGACAAACTAGTGACCTGATTGGGGTGTACTCCATCTTTAACAGTAGCTGGATTGGAACCAGCAAACTTGTGACCTCAAAACAGACTCAGTAGGTTCTGATGATGAATAGATGTAAAATTGCAGTATTTACTTTTTAATCTAGTAAATGTTTAAAAACGTTCTGTGTTCGAAATCTAAAAATATCCCAAGATTAGATAACTACAATTAGACTTTTATATGCAGATACCTTTCAGAACACTATTGGTAGACATCTAACAGAGAAACAAAGAGTTGTCAGAGATGACTGTTAGACATCGACTGTATACTTGGTATCTAATAGAGATCCTGGGCCTCGTGGGACAGTATCTGGATCCTTAGATTTGCCACAGTTTCCATTGATACCTGTTTCATTTAGTGTCTAATAAATGGAGATGTTTTCATTTCGTCTAATTTGCTTTGACCTCATCTTATTTTTAAATCATTTTACTAAAGATAATTATCAATTGACTATTATCTGAGGTATTTATTTGTCATTTGTAATTTGATTTTGGTTATCATGGACTACACTAATTTTACCTAAACCCTTTGTTCTTACAAATAAAGTTGGATGGGATAAACTCTAAGAATGAAAAATGAAATATATACATAAATCTTCTGAGTATGTAAGAAAATGTCTTTTTTTTTTTAACTTGAAACCTATTTCCCTCAATGTTGCCGATCATGAAATGATTCCTCTTTTCTTTTTTTTTTTTACGGGTCAATGTGCAATTTTTTTAATTTAAATTTTATGAAGTTGTAAAGGAAGGTAATAAATGTTTTCTTTTTAGTTCAATTTAAACCTCTAACCACACAAAAGAATTGTATAGAGAATTGTCTGCCCTTTCTTTTAGCACATTATTATTATAAGGCCACACAACTCCGTTAATGACACAAATCAGAACTTTTTACCTGAATCCATATTGATCTGGAAAAGCATAGGGATTCAAGAAAGCTCGGTCCAGCAGCATCAGCTGATCGTTGATCCTCCGTACTTTCAGGGGCCTTAGTGAAAAGAGAGAGGCAGGTATTTGACTTTCAATGTGAATATCTAGACTTTATTTTAGGAAAAAACTGTTGTCAGATGATTTTATGCTCAAGAAAACAATTTTAGAAATAATAGTTTACAACAAAATGCATTTTAAGCCAAGTGAGAACACTTACGTTTCATTTGCCAGATCTGAGTTGTGAATGAGCTCTTCTAGATTCGTAGCTTCTCTACGAAAGTTCGCTACTGCCAATTTAAGTGGGTCTGAAGAAAAACACAGATAAAATAAAAAAACTTTGGTGTTTGTGTTCACCTTCAGGTCACTTCATTTTTCATTTTTGCACAATGTTTTCTGAAGTAACCCTAAGGCCCAAAGTCAGCTACAGTCATTGTCCTGTTCCCAAACAATGCCAGGGTCAAAAGGAGCAATGTGGGGACATCAGGCAGGTAGATCAGGAACCAACCCTAATCTGAAGCCACTAACTTACAACAAGCCCCCATTTTTTGAGTGTGAAGTGTAGTCATCATTATTGCCACTGACATTACAAGATCTGTCTTCTAAAAAGCTTCGACTTAAAGCTTGACTCAGATGAAAGACGAGTTTGGTTTTATCAACATGTTCTTGTGGTGTTTTTCTCAGGATGGAGGACACATGTAGGACACTCAGATCTGTGCCGCTGTAAGGCTCCAATATTGCTCACTATTTTTGTTGCACTGGTAATGTTGGAGCAGTTTGATGTCTCACCCATGGAGATTCCTTTAGCCTGAAGCTGCGCCTCATAGAGGGTCACTGCCTCTTTCAGATAGTCCTCCAGACTCTCAGCATAGTCTTTGCAGTTCAGCGGCAGCAGCAGACTGTCAGCCAGTCGGATCAGGATGTTTCCGGCTGTCCTGGCTACAGCTTGATGGCTGAAAAAACCTGACAGGGAGAGGAAACATGCAACTTTTTTGTCAGAGGCTTAAAGCTGTCTAAAATTGTTCAATAATTTTAAATAAACTAAAAGTTATCAGGAATGTGCATCCATGCAAGACTTCCAACACACTCCATATAAAATTAAATTCTTACCAGGATCTATATATTTAGAGGCGTAGTCAAAAGTGTCGTACGCTGTGTGGTAGGCAGGATAAATCCGAGCATTTGTTTTAGTCTGTATGAGGAAGAAGGTACTTTGAATCCGTTAAAATGGATTTCTGACATAAATACTGAGATAAAAAAGTAAATAAACCTAAGTAAAGCCTGTTTTTAGTTCAAGAAAAAAGGTTTAAGATCTCTGCCCCGACCTAAATTTCTGTAAGATTTCTCTTTATACCCTGTCATATGTGTAGGAAAGATCCATGGAAGCAATTCCCAGGTAGTGAACAAAGGCAGCATAATCACTTCCTGCTCCTGTTAGATACCCCATCCTTTTGAAGGAGACACAAGTGCAGAGCCACTGAAAACATTTACAGCTCAAAGAAATACATTTTCGAAGCTGGATGTGTCCATACCTGGGAATGAGGCCGTGGGTCGGGCTGGTTTTGTTAGAGTACTGGATCCAGTTGTCGTACACAGACAAAGAGTCGTGTCCGGGTGCGCTGACCTGTCAAATAAAACACACTTTCATGTCCCGGATTTGTCATCCTGGGAACAGATTTTTTTTTGATCTACCCAAGAGATTGCAGGAAAACAGTTGAATGGATGTGAGTCACCTGCTGAGAGGCCTGGAATATGACGTTCTGCAGTGATGGCACCCCCGAGGCTCTGAGCGTGGCGTTGGCTGCACAATTAAGAAGCAGCACATGTCAAAGTTTCATTTGTGCTGCAACTGTTTCCAAAAATGTTAAGAAAAATGTTGAGAATTCCATTTAAACTCTACAGACAGAAAGGCTCTTGGGATTTTTTCAAACATGTTTCTGACTGATGGAACTCTACTGTCTCCACTTTGACTGTATTTAGTTCATTTTCAGGAGCACTTAGAGTGATTTCAGTTCCCCTTGATACACAAATAGAGATTTTTGTACTTCTTAAACCCATGGTGTCTTCTTTCTAAGCTACTGCTACTGTTACAGGCATGAATGCAACAACTGGACAAACATTACACTAGAACTGTGTAAATGATGCATAAATGCAGTATAAAGCTTCTTACCAAAGGTAGCTATATCCACATTAATGTATGAAACCGTGCGTTCACTCAGCTTGGTAAAATATTCCTAAAAAAAGGATAAAGATGAATTATGTCTCTTGAGCAAACATACAGTACTTATGTCCTACTAAAAATGTCTTCCGGTGGGCTTTTATGCTTTTTTCACAAAGTACTTATTTTAGCAAATAAGGATACTTTCATTTTAAATTGGAAATTCTTTATGCACATTTTTTTACTGTCTTTAATAGTCTGGTGTTTTTTTTTATTCGTTATATATTAATTGCATATTTCATTTTGGTTTTATTGGTTTTTAAATTGCACAACTATTTTTTTAAAGACAAAAGTACAGAATTACTGATTAGGCAGTTCTACAATTGAACAAAAAGTTACACAGTTTCTCATTTCAGTTTAATTACTTCAGTTTGCTTGTAAATGAATTAAGCATTCAAAGGACTTTTTGGAAATTTTAAAATGAAGCTTCCTTGCACACATGTGTGGCCAATCATTGATTAACATTCTGCAACATAATCTTTATTTTGAGATTTGCTGCTGCAAAATATCAGATTAAACAACATAAATGATTTTGCCAATTGTTTATCTGAATTCCAAAACGTACAGTTTCTACCTGATATTTCTGAAATCTAGTATTAAATGCATCTTCTAAGATTTAACTGTGCATTTGTTAAACAATCATGACTATTGGGTTACTTTTTTTGCTGGATTGATGAATGATCTGAGTTAAGTTTGACCCACATTTAGTTAAATCTGATGGACAAATCTCACCACATGAAAGCAGTTTTCTCTTTTAAATTACTAAAAAAAAATGTTTAATTAAGAATCATATGTGAACATATGAGTGATAGTGGCCAGTCACAAACTAAAGTGTCTATTTAGACATGGAATGGAGACAAAAATACAAGTATGGTAAAGAAAAAAGTATTTTAATACAATTCTAAGTCCTTTTTTTGTTGTTGTTTTAATACCTCTGTGTATTCTGCAGAACCAATCAGACCGAACTCTTCGGCCCCCCAGCTCCCAAAGATGATGGACCTGCGAGGTCTCCATTTACCTGCAAGCAGACTCAGTAACATGATTGATGCAAAAACTTTAGAGGGATGTTTCTTCCAGGTGGGTCGGTTCTTACCCTGCTTCACCATCCTGCCCAGAACCCTGGTTATCTCCAGCATGACTGACGTACCGCTGCTGGGGTCGATGGCTCCGTGGACCCAACTGTCCCTGTGGTTCCCATAGATCACGTATCTGTCTGTGAAGGCAGATTTGAATAAAACACACCAAGAATCATCCATGTACACACCTGTCTTACCTGGCTCCACGCTTCCTCTGATGATTCCCATCACATTGGAAGAGTTTATGACAGTTTTATAATTATAAATGTCCAGTTTTACATCGCTGGAATGACAAAGACAGAAACACATGAGTGCTGGAAAAGGATTCAGGTCTGCTGCCTTTTTACGTTTCTCCACCTGGCAAGAACTATTTTTTAAATCATATGACATAAAACTTGTTTTACAGTATCTTTTAGTATTGATGAAAGTTCAATTTAAAGCACAGTTTTTCTATTTTCCTTTTAAAATGTAATTTTCTTTATTTTTTTAAGCAAATGAGAACAAAACAAAAGCTTCAAATCAGTGAGGATTATTGATCATTTTAATTATGTACCTCTAAATTAAGTTTTATTCAAATAAGAGAGGAAACACATCTACAGACGTGCCTGTTGTTGAAAACAGACTCAGCTTTAAACCCAGGGCCACCATAATTGTAGGTGCAGTTAAATCCCCCCTGCCAGTCATTTGGGGATGGGTCTCCGCCCAACTCACTGAAACAATCGGTCAAAAAGGGGGGAAAAAGTTGTTATGACATGTTTAAGGTTATGCGTTTCAGCCACACACTTAACAAGTCAGTTTGCAAACCAAATTAGTGCGTATGCATCCTCAAATCCAATTGGCTGAACTGGAATGGGCGGGATCCCTGTGACATTTTCCCGTGGGATCCTGTAGGTGTCATCTGCAATAAATAAAACTCTTCTTTAAAGCTGACGAGAATTAAAAAAACAAAAAATCCAAACTGCTCTGTAAAAATGTTTTCTAAACTGAGGACCAAAGTGCAGCTATTTCTTCAATGACCAAATTACCTTTGGCAGCCAGGTAGGGTGTGAGCATGTCTCCAAAGGGAATGCTGTAGGAGCCTCTTTCCACACCAGAGGGAGGCAGGTACCACGAGTGAGGATAGGTCTCAGTGGTGTCTGACATGAGACCATCATTGATATCCAGAGGGTCCGTGTACACAAGCACGCCAATCACACCGTATAGAGCACCATTGATGGCCTGGATGAAGCAAAGCCAAAATTTCCATGCAAGATTTGTAAGAATAAGAAAGAAAATGGATACAAAACCGAGTCTAAAGTTTAGAATTCTAAAAACAGAAGTCATATTTCTGCAGAAAAGTTATACATTTTTTAAATTAAGTCAAAAGCTTGAGAGAAAATTACACATATGAACTTTAGGAAAAATGTAACTTTTATAAACATGTACAAAAAACAAACAAACAAAACCTAATGAATAGTTTATGGCTTTATGAAGCTGTATAGTTTGTGCTTTTCATAAAACCTTTTCTTTTTTTTTTAAATAGTGGTTTCCAACAAATTATAGTCAAACCAAGAGTACAAAAAAGGGATTAAAAAATCTGCTAAATTAATTAATTTTTTTAATTTTTGCTTTCTAACTCAAAATAATAGTAAAACAAAGACATTTGGTGATAAAAAAAAATCTGATTAATTGTTATGTATGTATTTATTTGTGGTTTTTCTAAAATCATACCCTAACCAGGCCTTTATTTGGTATTAAAAATCTTTTAAATAATTTATTTTGTTTATTTATTTATTTTTGTTTTCTAACCTGAAATATTTGGTCAAACCAAAACATTTGGTGATGAAAAAATATTTTTTGTTGTTATTTATTTATAACCTGCAATAATACTCAAACTAAGATAAAATAAACAAACAAAAAATTGATTTTAAACTCTATTTCTAACCTAAAATAATAGCCAAACCAAGACATTTGATAGTCAAATATCTGCCTAATTGATTTTAAAAAAGTTTATTTTTATAAATAAATGTTGACCTTTTTGTCTGTATTTGCAGGAATATAAATCAGTTTTGTGGGACCAAATGAATGTGTTGTACTTGTTTCCATGGGAACCTAAATCAAGCATTTCATCTTCTACCACCAAAGTTTTGCTGTTTTATAAAAACCTTTTAACGTTTTGAAAAAAAAGTCTCACTTTGTCTGCTCTGCCTGCTCCACCATATCTGGTGATTGCGATGGTTCCTCTGAGGTCCCTGGTCTTGTTCAGCTGCTCGTAGTCACTAGCTTTACCCTGGTGAGCGTAAACCAGTTTCCCCTGAAAGTGCAAAAAAGAAACCGATTAATTTTCAAATATGACCCCTCATTAAAGTTTTTTTATGGCTCTCTTTCCCTGAAACAGTTGAACAGTGTCATGGTGTCATCCAGTCACTATCAGGATAATCTGGTGGTCAATGATAATAATCTGCAGTTATCTGCACTGTGAAAAGAACTTTAAAGGCTTCAGTCCTAAAGATACGTTATCTCTGAGCATAAAATGTTTTGCAACTCCAATCAAGTTATAACACTTTCTAAAGAGAAGAACTGTCAACATAACATGGATCTATTTTTATTTAGTTATATATACTTTATTATAATTTAAAATGTGATTTATCACATCATGAAAACATATTTGAATACTTTGTAATGAGGTTTTAACTATGGAGAAACAATAGGAGAATTTAACATTTTATTCTGTCAACACAAAAAACATATAAATAAAAGCAAACAGTAAAGCAGAAAGGCAGAACAAGTTGTTAGATAAAGGACTAACACAAAAGCCATGTGAAAAGGAAGCATGTCCAATCACACGAGTAATGAATCATCAATGGTTTTAATAAAAGTGGGGAAAAGCAGTCTCTTGTCTGAAAGAAGCTGATACTGCTACTTGTAAACCCCAAAGTATCGCCAAATTTGAAAAATGCATAAAAATGTTTCAATCTTTTTTAGAGTTCTTCAAAGCTGACTGGATTGTGGAGACTGATGCTGACGTCATGCTGACATAAGCTGTAAAAATCACCTGATTTTTACGGCTTTGTTGGAGAAATGATGCTATAAAATATGGAAAACTTGTAAATGTTTTGTGTAAAAACACAGCAGCACAGATTCTATTCAATTCCAAATGATCGATGTGATTTTTCTTGTTTTTAATAAACTGGCACCAGTTGAAAGAAGTTTCACCAGTGTTCAGATCAGTGTTTTACCCTGGGGTGTCCCGCAGGGGCGTAGGCAGCATACGGCTGAACCACATCAGGATGTCTTTGGTCGTCACTGTAAGGCTTTTCCTTTTCTCTGACCGAGAAAAGTTCAACGTCAGATGGATCCACTTAAAGAAAAAACAATTTATGGTTACTGATCTGTAACTGTGGCAACATTTTGGACATCTTTAGTTCAGTCTCACACACCCACAGTGACCTTGTTGGGATTTTTTGGGTCAGGGAAGGAGAGATAGACGGCGTATTCCTGCCTCCAGGCATCATCCAGGCCGCTGTCAGGGTCTGTCCATCTCTTCAGCATGAACTGCACCGTCTGCTCATCTCCGGGGGATGTAGCCATGTGAGGAATTTTTGTTAGCTCCCTGCAACGGAGGATACAAATCCAAAAACAGCTCAGTCAGAGATATGAAAACATCTGTCATGAAGAAAAACAACATTTATGAGAACTCAAAGAGCTGAAAAAGCTTATGTTGATGAGCTTAAAAACTGTTTTAGGAATTTAAAAGATCAATCAGTTGTCAATAACTCTAACTGTGACTAACAGGTTATATCATAACTCACCGAAGATTTTGCTCGATCTCAGAAGTTGTGACCTCTGACAAAAACTGCTGGATGAGATTCTCATCCACATCCTTGGCCACATCCTTCACCCAGGATGGCCCCGAACTGCTGCTCTTGGAGATACCAAAGTGACCTATGAGGATTCCTATGGACAGAACGACGGCTGCACACAGAACCCAAAGTAACGCCTTCTTCAGCATTGTCCAAAAGTTTCCCGCTTTTCTAACTCTGTAAAAGTGAAGCTCCCTTTTTTTGGGGAGCCGTTTGAAAGTCCAGGCTCAGGAGACAAAAGTAATCCTGATGTCTGATCCCTGGATGCAGCAAGGATATGGGTCATAGTAAAGATTAATCATTGATTTTTGCAGGTGGGATGGACTTTATCCCTTTGTGCGTGTGTGTGTGTTTGTTGGTGTATGTAAAAGAGGGTCAGAATGACAACATTTTCTTTGAATTTTTATTTCTTTGCAGCTTCTATCGTGAGTTTTTTCAAAATCCTCTTTTTTATTAGGTTTAGTTGAATATATTTACTGAAGTTGCTGGTGGTAAATAAACCATTTTTTTAAAACAAAAAGAAGACACCAGGAAGAGCAAATACACTAACAAAGCAAATACAATTCTGCTCAAAAACCATTCTTCTTTTTTTATTTATTCTAGAACAGGTAAAAGAAAAACAATGGAAAACAGGCATGTAGGTTAATAATTAAAAGACAAACTTAACTAAAGTAGCATACAATTCAATGTGATTATTTTAGCTAAACAACATCATTATGTTAACTTTTATGGAAATGTAGTACGTTTTAGGATCTAAACAATTAAAATGCATTTCAATTACTATATTAGCAGTAATCAATGTGGTTTGTAAATGCTTTGAATAAGTTCTTTGAGAAGAGGCAGGAACATAGGGTGACCTAAGAGTGCAGGTAGAAGTACACAGAGATTACATCTTGTGTGTAATCTGAAGGAGATCGGTGACTGTAAAGTAGTGGTAGATAAGAGTGTTGCCAGACAGCGTAAGATGGTGTTGTGTAGAATGACTTTGGTGATGAAGATGAAGAAAGAAAGGGCAGAGGCAGAGAAGATGACAAACTGGTGGAAGTTAAAAAAGGAAGAATTTTGCATGGCATTTAAGAAACAGTTGAAACAGGCTCTGGATGGCAGGAGGTACTCCCAGATGAATGGATTTTTTAACTGAAAGAATATTTCAATGTTAGTATGCAATCACATTTGACACCATTAGTGATTTTTTTTTTCACTTTAGATACTGCATTAACCTGCCAAAGGCAGCAACCTAAAATGTTTACCATGTTTGCGTAAGTCATTCATTTTTTAACACCAAAAGACAAATAAATACAGAAAAAAAAGAAATAAAAATCAAGACTTTTATGGGCTGACATTCAACTTCATTTAGAAATCAGAAGAACCAAGTAAAAAGAAAAGGAAGAGAGAAATGTTAAAAAACTTAAAAAATTCTTCAACAATTGAAAAAAAAATACAGAGAATAAAAATTATGTTTTTAGCAAAGGCTTGGATATTGCTAAATTGCGTCTGCTTTGTGAACAATGTTGGAAATTAATAATTTGTTTAAAACGATACAGCGCTTAAAAAAGTAGCGGGACAACCATATGCTTTATTGTTGTGTGTTTCAATTTTATTTGTACTTTACTTTAGGCATGGGCCAATGCTGATATTTGGGGGGATTCCAGTAAATTTAAAGATCTGAATAAAACATAGGGTTTTTTTAGGAAACCAATGAATAATTACCAATTTTAAGGTTGTTTTTACTTTTTGTTTGTTTTAATACATTAAATTGCTAATCTAAAGATGTTTTTTCGGATCAACACCGCCCTCTAGTGTTGAGATGTAACAACTGCATTATTACAGGGAGAACTTTTTAAAAATTGTTTTATTTTTTTAGCGAGACATTTTTTGTTCAGCTTGCTTTGTCAACTCTTAAAATCTATAGGTCGTGTTATTATTTTATTGTAGCTGATTTTAACAGAGATTTAAACTCGTGCAGGATTTGCAGCTGCTGATTGGTCCTGCTCTTTTCTCCCAGAATGCAGTTCGCCTCCACAGAGTTCTCTTTCACTTTTGTTTTTATCTGTTGGAAGCTGCGCACAGAAAACGACACGGTACTGTGTATATTTTAATATAAATTGATGTAACTGACTGAACTTAAATGTGTAAGAGAAGGAAATGTGCAGGTGTTCAACGAATTAATACTTTATTGTGTTAAAGGAAGTAAAACAGGCGCGAAACCGAAAGTATAATTCTCCCAGACGCTTATCATCACGCAGGACTGAATTAATTTAATGACAATTGATCTGTATGTAAGAAAATAATTTAGCTACTGATCATCAAAAAATAAAAACTACCAAACCTGAGATGAATTTGAATGTTTACTTGTTTTAGGTGGAGAATTAGAAGCTGCCTTGGCCACCATGTTTCCTCTCCTGCTCCTGACCTTTACCCTTTTCCCTTCATCTCATGGAGCTCAAATACCAAATCAAGACCAAACCAATGAAATCCCAGTAGCCACAAATGGCCAGTTGTTTCCCTGGAATCGCATGAGACTCCCCAAAACCATCTCCCCACTCCACTATGATCTGAGCCTCCACCCCAACCTCACCACCTTAGACTTTACTGGGGTTGTTCGCATTGACCTGGACGTCCACGAAGACACCAGTGTTGTGGTTCTCCATGCGAAGAAAATGCACATATCAAGTGCACTGTTGCTAGCGCCAGAGGGCATAAGGGTTCTGCAGGTTCTGGAGTATCCTAGCTTTCATCAGCTTGCCTTGATGTCTGACTTAGTGCTGACCAAAGGCAGGAAGTATGAGGTCCAGCTGGAGTTTGCTGCAAACCTGTCTGACAGCTACCATGGCTTCTACAAGGGCAGCTACCGCACCAGTAGTGGGGAAGTCCGGTACGTCCACAAAATCCAAATTTCGCACAAATAGTGTCATTTAGATCAAGGAAAAGAGTTATGTTGTTAAAAAAATAAAGTAAAGTACAGAATTTAATGCTTCACTTCTTGCAGGGTCCTGGCATCAACACAGTTTGAGGCTACCTTTGCTCGTGGAGCCTTTCCCTGTTTTGATGAGCCGGCCTTCAAAGCCAACTTCACCATCCGGATTATTAGAGAGCCACGCCACATTGCCATTTCCAACATGCCCAAGGTACACAAACACGTTTGCCTAATGGCTTAAACATCAATGCCATTAAAGAGGGTTGTGAGCGATTTTCATGTAATAAAACAAGTCAGTACACACCAGTCATTCATTTTGCATTTTTTTTTGTTTCAATCAATCATCAATTGATTGATTGATTTTTTTTTTTTAGTAGCTTGACTTTCTTTCATCAGATAATCTTAAGGCTTTGCATTTCTGCTCCTTATGTACTTCATTTTTTACGCACACTTCCCAGGTGAGAACAGTGGAGTTACCTGGCGATTTACTCGAGGATCACTTTGACACGACGGTAAAAATGAGCACCTACTTGGTGGCCTACATTGTGTCTGACTTCCTGTCGGTGAGCAAGACCACCCAGCATGGTGTGAAGGTGAGGAGACCCCGTCTTCGTTTTTTTTCTCATTTCACTGTGACGCTGCAGACTCAGCTGTTTATCGCACCATAAAACTAATCTTTGGCTATGATTCTCCTCAGATTTCCATCTATGCTGTTCCAGAGAAGATCAACCAGACGGCTTTTGCGCTGGATGCTGCTGTCAAGCTTCTGGACTTCTATGATGACTTCTTTGACATTCCTTACCCGCTTCCCAAACAGGGTTAGTGAAAATTTTTAGATTGAGTAGAAGACAGATTTCAGCCATCTTCTTTCAAACATCACATGTTCTCTTGGGTCAGTGATCTCACTCTTCCTGGAACAACTAGTATTTTATTGTGTTTATGTTCTCGGCCCTGCAGACTTGGCCGCCATCCCTGACTTCCAGTCTGGAGCCATGGAGAACTGGGGGCTGACCACCTATCGAGAGACCGGCCTCCTCTTTGATCCAGACAAGTCCTCCGCCTCCGACAAACTGGGCATCACCAAGGTGATCGCACATGAGCTTGCACACCAGGTGGGTGATGTTTCAGTGATGGCTTTGCCAGCAGTTGACGAGGTCTTGAGGTAAAAGTGCATTGTGTTTTCAGTGGTTTGGAAACCTGGTGACAATGGAGTGGTGGAATGACCTGTGGCTCAATGAAGGCTTTGCCAAGTTCATGGAGTTTGTTTCTCTGGACATCACCTACCCAGAACTGCAAGTGGTGAGAATTTGAAGCAGCGTTTCTTTACCTTCTGCATTTTTGAGCTCATTTTTGAAACGACCCACTTGTAAGACCAGTAAGATGTTTGTTCTGTCTTCACCTCAGGATGACTTCTTCTTGGGGAAATGTTTTGAAGCCATGGAGGTGGACTCCCTCAGCTCCTCCCACCCAGTGTCCACCCCCGTGGAAAACCCCACACAGATCCAGGAGATGTTTGACGATGTGTCATATGACAAGGTCAGGCAAACTCTACCATTACATGGGCCGGACGCTCTGAAAGCCTCTGTGTGGTTCTACAATTCAGAGTGAATTAAAGGTTCTCAGCATGTGTCTTTTAGGGAGCGTGTATTCTGAACATGCTGCGTGACTTTCTCACTCCTGAGGCCTTTGAGATCGGCATCATCCGATACCTGAAGCGCTTCAGCTATCAAAACACTGTGAACAGCCACCTTTGGGAGAGCCTGACTAATGTGAGTGACAGAGGAAACGTTATTTCGCTTCTCAAAGGTTGTTCAGATCAAATTAGACTTTAAAATAAATTATGCGTGTGTGTTTTTGTTAATGAAACCATTGTTTTCTTTATGAAAACTGAGGATATAACCTTTGTCAGTTTTCCGCTTTATTAAATTTGGGGGAATTTAAAAGCTAAATTCTGTTCATTTTTAACCTTAAATTTGCAACAGCTGTACTTCTTCATGTTAGTGCTGTTCTTGGCTGTATTAATGCAGTTTTCATCAACCTTTTTAACCAAGTTACACTTTACATTGATCCAAATCACAAGGGTTTTGTTTTTTTTTTTTACCAATGTGGTGAAATCGATTAATTTCCCATGGTGCACCTGACAATTTCTCACAGCACACTGGTTAAAATATCCACTGTATTATGTACCATCTTTGTTGAGCTGTTTGAGACTCTCCTGGTTGTTCTCAGCTTCATATTTGTTGCATATATTTGGAGGCAGCAGATTGTTTGTTTGACTTTTGTACTCACATCCTGAGCTTTTCGCCTTCAGATCTGCAGCTCAGATGATTTGGACGTAAGCCGGATGAAGCACGCAGAGTTTTGCTCCAAACGCAAACACAAGTCTGGATCCTCTGTGAGTTTTCCTGCTTTTAGCAAGAACTTCAGACTGAATAAACATAATGTCCTCATGTGGGTTAGTTGATTTGGAATGTTAACTATTGGACATTTTTTATCATTCACCGTATGAGTTGAATTGGATTTAAAGTTACAAAATGAAGCTTTTGAGTGAGTGTGACACATTTTGAGCTTGAGGAATGTGGATTGATCTGCAGAAGTGGTACTCGGGTGATGAGCTGGATGTCAAGGCCATCATGGACACCTGGACGCTGCAGGAGGGCTTTCCCCTGGTCACCGTGGAGGTCAAAGGACGGGAGGTCAGGCTCAGTCAGGAGCGCTTCCTGAGGACAGACAACCCCTCTCTGACTGAAGGGTAATAGAAACCCAGTTTTGTTGCAGAAAGAAAATCCCTTTTCCTGTCTTTTGTCCACTAAAGTCAGAACAACAGTAGCTATAAAAGTAGATACATTTGACCCAAATTAGGTAATCTTTTCCCTGCAAGGGCTCACATTTACCTCATGTTGTTTCTTTGAACGACAAAGTTAGAAAAGAGAAACTGAAAATGTCAGTGACATACTCAAGCAGGAGTGAAAAAGAGTTTAAATGAGTAACATCATGTGCAGATCTTTAACCCTGGTAGAAGCTCTGACCTGTAAGCAGGGCTAATTTGAACAAGATTGGAACAGATGTTCAGAAAATAACATTGAAGCCTCTTCATCCACACAACTGAATGAAATCTGAAAATTGACTTAAACACTGAGAACGTGTGAATGGTCAGATTTTGTTAATCAGCATGTAAATATGTCAGAATTATTTGATCTGATTACTAGAAAACTCACTCTGATTAAAACATGTCTTTTTGATGTTTTTAACATGTTCTTATAGCATTTTTCCTAATGATGAAGGATATATATTAAGAAAATTAAGTTTAAAATTGCTTTTCTCAGTATTTCTTAATTCAAATCGTGAATCAGGAGCAGGCAAAAAAATGTCTTTGGAAAAAGAGCTGATTTGGGACGAGAGCTCTCAGCAACAGTGAGGTGAAGGGGAGGCAGGGTAAAAGTCAGAGTTTCATTTCTTATGATTTACCGGCACTCTGCAGAAACTATGTCCTAGAAAACGACACGGTTTTGCTGATTTTGGCTAAAAACAGCGCAATTATAATTTTAAAAAATCAATGGGAACGCTTTGAGAATAGATCCGAAGATGATCGGAGTGGGACTTTAACCAATTTTAGCCACCATGGTTTTGGCAGTGTCACATGATCTGGGGCTGCAGTGGATTTAGTGCACCTGCTCGTGTGCAGTTTGTTTTCTTTTGGTTCGTCAGTGAATGGAGATTGTGGACAGGTCCACATTTTTTGTTCCAGGTCCCGGTATTTTTTGTTGACTATTTCATTTATCGCATTGAATTTTGGAAGCCTTAGAATCAGTTTTTGTTTGTTACCTGTTTTGTTTATGTTCAAAATAAACGAGAGGACTTTTTTGGCCATGCATTATTTTTTTGTTTCAGTTCGTTACATATAATGGATTTGCCTCTGCGTCTACGGCAACTAACCCTAACCCCTAACCCAAGTCAAGAGGCTCAGTATTGGATTACGAGATTATCTTTTAAAATCACATATTCAGTGTGTTTGGAGAAACCAGTAGCGACTGAAATGAAATGTTTTTTATTGATTTTCCTGTACAGGTTTGATAAATGTGTGTTGGCAGGTTCTTGTGGCAGATCCCGTTGACGTACATGACCAGCGCCTCCAGTTCCGTCCACCGTTTCCTTCTGAAAACAAAATCTGGTGAATGTTCACAGACTCTTCCTAACAAACACTTATGTGAACTCCCCCCTCACCGTATGTCTCCTCCCTTTCAGATGTCCTGTACCTGCCAGAGGAGGTGGACTGGGTGAAGTTCAACGTCAACATGAGTGGCTACTACATGGTCCACTATGGCGGCGAGGGCTGGAACTCCATCATCTCCCTTCTGCATCACAACCACTCAGCATTGAGTGGCAACGACCGGGCCAGCCTGATCCACAACGTCTTCCAGCTGGTCAGGTCCGTCTCCTGCTGGAACACATTTCCTGTTTCGTCACTTCTAGGCAGAGTTACAGTCCATCACTGAGTCTTGCTTTGCAGTGTAGAGAAGGTGAGGCTGGACACGGCCTTGGAGCTGTCGCTTTACCTGTCCAAAGAGACGGCGATCATGGCAGTCTGGCAGGGCTTTGGGGAACTCGTACCCCTCTACAAGCTGATGGAGAAGAGAGATATGGCTGAGCTGGAGAACCAGATGAAGGTTTGTGGCGTGTCCCAACGTGAGCATCATTTCATCTCTGAAACCCTCCTTAAAACTATACTTTGAAGGTTTAATGCTGCCTGAAAAACTATCTTCAGGGATTTGTGTTCAAATTTTGCAGTATGACTTATTTATCATCTCTAAGTTAAAAAATGTCGTACATAAAGTAATCAAAAATTTTGAAAGATACAAACAACAGGAAAAGCATTAAAATCTACATTTTTTCATTCATTCAGTTTTTCTTCCTCTAATTTTATTGTCTGGTTGTTGTACTGTTGTTGTCTACACATCTTTTCATCTGTGGCTTTAAGAGATTTTTCTTTAAATGTCCAAATTTTAAAAAAGAAGAAGCTGTAATTTAAGACAAACTTGAGTTTAAGTTTAACAAATCAGATAAGGAAAAAAAATATTTAAAAAAAAGATTTATCGTTTCAAAGTTCTCAGATCTCAATGTTGTGTCTTTCTCGTGTTCATGATAAATAAAGTTGATCTGTCATTGATGGGTGAACCTGTGTCTGCTCGTGTCCTTCAGAGCTTCATCGTGAATCTGTTCCGGGGGCTGATCGATCAGCAGGAGTGGAACGACTCTGGCTCAGTGTCACAGCGAGTGTTGAGGAGTTACCTGCTGCTGTTCGCCTGTGTCAGGAACTACGGTCCATGTGTGACCAGAGCCACGCAGCTTTTTAACCAGTTTAGGGAATCTGATGGCACCATGAGGTCAGAGGTCACTACAGTTTGTCAAACCGTTCCGTCTTTAGTCGTAACTGACACACTTGTTGCTTTAGCCTCCCTGTTGACATCACCATGGCCGTGTTTGTGGTTGGAGCTCGCACACGGGAGGGGTGGGACTTCCTGTATGAAAAATACCGCACGTCTCTGCAGATGTCTGTGAAGAGCCGCATGAAGTCAGCCATGGCCGTCACAACGATGAGGGACAAGCTCCAGTGGTGAGTCGCTGCAAATCAGCGCATACGAGTTAAAGGATATTTGAAGCTAAACCTCTCTGTCTGTGCCTCCTCTCTTTAGGATGATGGAGCAGAGCCTCAGCGGAGAGGTGATGAAGACCCAGGACCTCCCAGATGTAATCGTCTCTGTCGCCAGAAACCCTCATGGCTTTAAGCTGGCGTGGGACTTCCTCAGGGCCCACTGGCACACTCTGATTCAGAAGTCAGTGAGCTCATCACACATGCACTTTTCAAACAGGTCTACGTTAGGGATGGAAACCAATACTGACATATACCATACTACCTGTACCGTAGCTATACCGATGCTTTGTTTTGGGGCTTAAAATAACTTGTATTCTAGCCAGTTTTGCTGCACAAGTCTAGCCAATCCTTTAACCTTTACAGTGATTATCAGCAGGCTCAGATATGAATGGGTGAGGGTGGGCGGAGCTTCATTCAAAGTCCCGGGGAGAAAAAAAAGTAAAAGTTTGGCTAGAATACGTATAAAAACAAGGTAAATAAAATATTTATTCTACTTTTGTGCTGGATTATACCTGATAGAAAGCCTAACAAAATCTATACCAAAAATGAAACACAATGGTGGTAGTATGATGATGTGAAACTTCTTTTATTCCAATACATCCAGGCAACCTTCACAATTTTCATCCTTTTGTTAATTTACTGCATATTAAAAGATTGCATTTTTGTTTAAAATGAAATGTTAGATATATATTAGATATAAATCCTTATATTGCAAAAGTATTTTTATATCCTATACTAAAAAATTTTAGCTGAGATATATCAAAGTACCTTATTGCATTTCCTCACATCAGTATATGAAGCATGCAGTGTGCGTATGAAACCACAGTAGCAAAATCATTTTTATGAGTAGAATAAAAAGATGAGAACTTGTGATTTGGTTTTCTGGCAGCAGTACACCCCAGTTAGACCCCAGTTAGCCTGGACCCTTACTGTGTAGAGATTGCATCTTCTTGAGCATGCGTCTCCAAATGGATATCGTGGGCTAATTAGTGCCTCTGAGTTAGTTACTGTAGCCGTAGCTAGAATGGGCTGCAGCAATTAGTCATAGCCAGGGTGAAACAGGATAATTAATAGATGGGCTAAACTAAAAAAAGTGCCCGAGTGTTGCTGTTTTTTCCAAAGAGTGGATCAAGTTTGGAGCTTAATTCAATACATTAACATTATTTTGTGTTTCACTACAGGTTTGACCTGGGATCGAGCACTATGTCCTACTTGGTAGCGGGAGTAACTAACCAGTACTCAACCAGAGAGAAGCTTCATGAGGTGAGAAAGAGATCATTTCAGGCCAGTAAAGGGCCTTTTAGCACACATACAGATCACTCTGTCAACCGATGGAAAGAGTCATAAAACCAAGATAAAATACAATGATCAGTTTAAAGGAGACGTTTCACTTTTAAACAAGGGTATAATAAATATTACTAAGTACTTTGTACTCCTTTGAAATGAAGGATTTGGTTTCAATTTGCAAAAATTTCCTATGAATTCAAGCCAACACGGAAACGAGAAACTCTAATTTTTACCCAAATCTGATGTAACCTTTTTGGAGTTTTATTGGTAAATCTAATAACTTTCGTTTCTCTGTATGAGTGTGTCTTTGTTTATCATTTTACTCTTGCGTTTAGATCCGAAGCTTCTTCGACTCCCTGACAGAAGAGACGGGTTCGAAGATGAGGTGCATCCAGCAGAGCTACGAGACCATAGAAGACAACATCCGCTGGATGGACCGGAACCTTCCTCTGCTGCAGGCTTGGCTTAACAAGCATGGCAGCAGAGAGCATCATGAGGAGCTATGAGGGAGGGGGGGGTCACAGAGGCCAAAACAGAAGCAGATTGGAGACAGAAATTCAACTTCTTTTTTACTTGATTACAACGTTTTTGCCTGATCTGTTTTTATAAACGGAAACTAAAGTATAAATTTTAATTTATGTGAATTTTATCAATGAAAAGGTTGAATGGTTTTCACATACTTCTTTTTAGGGAAAAAAGGTAAAAATTAATTACTACACGAGTTAAAAACATTTAAATATGGTTTTGGCTTATTTAGAACAAATATTTTGATTTTTTTTTTTTTTTTTTTTTTTGTGATGTTTTATTATAGGATTGATTGTTTTTCTGTTGGTTTGTGGTAACTAGTTGTCTTTTTGTGGGGATGGGTTACGTTCAACAGCACTGATGTCTGAATTTTTCTGATTTTTTTTTTTTATGTTTTTTTATTGCACTAAAGCTAAGTTCTGTGAATATTCTTACTGTTGTAAAAATAGTAACTGTTTAAAAAAATTATATTACGCACTGCAGAAAGTTAATAATTGGGAAATAGTTCTGTATCAGATCATTGTTGTCATCAGTTTATCAAAGACATTTCTTTAAACTTGACTACAATCTTAACAAAAAGAGACTGGCAAAAATATATTTTAAAGAAGACAATTCCTTCACGTAAAATAACAATATTTATTTTTTCTTTGCAGAAAAAAAGTAAAATTTATTTTTTGGAATCATAAAGCTAATTAAATATTTTTTATTAAAAAAAACATTTTTAAAGATGAACACTTTCTTTAAACTGTAAATATTAAATAATGTTTTTTTATTCAGAGTTACGGAAAACTACCTAAACTCTATAACTGATCAGTTTTTGTTGTTTTGTGATTACATTTTGATAGGATTTATTTTTCTGTGTGCTTTTATTTACTTACGTTTTTCACAGACTTATTTCTGGATTTACTTTTTGACTGTCATTAGAAATATTTTAAAAGAATGTAGAACATTTTGAAATATGCTTAAAAACACCAAAAAATCTTTTCTTTTTCATTTTTCCAAATTTCCCAAAAAAAATAAAGACTTGAAATATTCAAATCTGTCTGTTATTAATCTGCATCAAATCAAAGTTTCAATTTTGAAATTCACTGCTAAAAAATATTGAACTTTTTAACAACAATTAAATAAACCTAAAATGTAGTTGCCATTTCAGTAGGAAGTTGGTTGCATGTTTTTTTTTTCTTATGTATTTGCCGATTTATTTCTGGTATAATTAGGAACTTCACTGCTTTGATTGTCATTGTTGTAGAAAAAATTGTCACAATCTTCAAATCACAATGAATTCTCACACACATTAGAACTCTAACACATGTGAGTCTGGTCCATTCAGAGCCTTAAAAAAAAACATACCATAACATCCATCTTCAGAACCCGCTGAATCCCTTTCAGAATCACATGTTTGCTGGAGCTGACCCAGTTACTGTTGGATGAAGACAGGTTGCTTCCTGCACATGGTGCCAGTTAGTTGCAGGGCAACACAATCCTAGAAGAAATTTAGAGTCACTAATTAACTTACAAAGCATAACTTTGGACTGCGGGAGGAAGCCGGAGTGCACGGAGAAAACCCATGCATGCACGAGGAAAATATGAAAACTCCAAACAGAAAGGATCCAACAGGGATTCGAACCAGGGCCTTCTCACTGTAAGTGGGGGGACAATCCACTCAAAAGTATGTAGCCCTAAACGATAGTATTTGAAAATCAAACTTAGAACTGACGGGAAGGAAAAATGCAGGAAGGGGTGCCCTGTAGCTAAAGCCGACACAAACTGGATCACAATAATCCATTTGGGTCAAAATAAAAGTGTCTTTAAATGGATAAGAAGGTAAACATGGTTTGACTATGGATAAAAAAAACTGTAATGACGAGGAGTGTAACAATTAATAGACTAAATTGATGAACCAATTAATAGTCCTATGATCCAACCAGATTAATCTGTCTTAATCCAATCAACCTATATAATCATAAAATGAAATAAATCGATAAGAATCTAGGAAATACCGTTAGGATAGAGTTTCAAATTTAATTCAAATTCAAAATAATTCAACAGGAACCAATATTGACTGAATCGTCCAACACAAATCATGACCTGAGTTAAAAAGTTAAAATGAATCGTTACACTTCTAATAATGACAGAAAGGTTGGTGGATAAGTATATTTTTTAGTTGGTTAATGTATCAAATGTAATCAAATAACGTCAATTCTATTTTACACTCAATTAGATTTAAAGAGAAATATGCCAATCAAGTCCTGACTGTCGGGGAGTTGCTGTCATTTCCCTCAGTGGCAGATCTGACAATCATCAGCATGGAAATAGGCAGGGACATTTAGAGAATTGGAGTGTGAGGACACCCGCTAAAAGGTGTCCGCTTCATTGTCATGAAATGTTTTGACTCAGTGGAGTGTTTTAACATCCAAAAACATCAGAACAATGTCGATTACTGGCCTGTGAACTCACGCATTAAGAATTCAGTGCTCAGGACTGGAATCTGGGGAAAAAGGTCTTTTCTGAATCAACATGAGCTCTTCTGAACTTGTGTCTGCAAGATGACTCAGCTCCCAGCTTTAGTTAAAAACGCCTGTTTCTTTAAATCCTCCAGTGCTGCCATAAATTCTTCTGATAGATCTTTAAAACAAACCCCTGAAACAGAGAAAACGAAGCTCAAATGCTCTAAATGAGAACATTTCCCCACAGCTGTCACTGCTGCACAAGCAGAACACAAATATGACAGAATAGCAGATTTCTAAGTGTCTCAGGTAAACACAGGACTCGCTCCCATGCATGAGCACACACTGCCCCCACCCCGCACCAAACCTCCCACAATAAAAAACTGCACTATGCTCCAGTGAGTTTGCCCTCCCAGCTCCACACCTGAGAAGAGACGACGCCGGCTGAAGGCAAGACTCCGTGATTCCCTGTTTCTGCTTCTGCTTTCTGTTAATCAAAACCACCTCTTCAATGTCAAAATCTTAAATTTATAAAACCTTTCAAATGAAATGACTTAGATTGTTGTTCTGATCATATGCTTTGATTCCTGGCCTCATCCTCCTCTTTAGTTTTATTGTTAAAGTCATGTTTGTTCCTCTGCTTTTGTTTGACATCTTAAATGAACAAGGATGACATTAAAGCGGGTTAGACACAAATATAGGATTATTTTGAGAACTCGAACACTCAAAGGAGAGTTTCTTTATCCTGCTGCTTCTCTTCCTCCATCTTTTTTCAACAAATTGTTAAATATTAATTCAGCTTAGATATAAAAGCTGATTAAAACATGTAATACATGTCGCCAACCTTCAACCTTCAGTCATGAGTGACTTGCTTGTGATTCAAGCTTGTAAATCTGCCTGCGTTATAACCTTTATTGCTCTTTTTCTTTGCTGTTCCTTAACAACAACGAAAAAGCCCAACAACATTTAAAGGAAATTAAAGATTCATGGATCAATAAAATATATTAATTTAAATTAGTTTGAAACTATTCAAATAAAGATCTTTGTTAGTAAATTAACGGATACTTAGACGTCTAAGTAACCTGTTTGATTTAGTGAGTTGTGGTTTGACCAAATTTGTTATCCAGCTTTAAATCTTTAGTTTTTTTTTTTTCCTGCTTTAAGTTTTGCAACTTAACATACTTTTGCTTTGTGTATAAAATAAGTAACAGGATAAGAGAGAATCCTTGTATTGGTTCTTTTTACATTTGCTCTGAAAATAATTTCAAACCATTTCTTTTTTTTTTTTTAAATGCACACCTTTAGAAACCCAATGGGCTTTTTATGTTTGGATGTTATTGTAATGTACAAATAAAGGATGATTCCCATCATCATGATGGGTTTGGTAACCTACTGCTAGAATCAGTTTGTTATCAGATACCAGTGTGCAAACCTCTGACCTCAAACCAATGTTCCTCATGTTAGATATGAACCTATGCTCGAATTCTTTGGGGTTTTGCATAACTCCTCCATCATGTTGGGCTGTAAGAGGTTATTGCAGGTTGTTTTAGGTTTATCATATCTTCCCCTACAGATAATAAAACACTCCTGAATTCCTGAGACTGACTTTTATGAGTGCAAGTTGTATTTTCTTATTGATCCAGAAGATGTTTGAGTTATTTAACTTGGTTTCAATTCAAAGCATAAAAGATTTTAAAACTGAAAACTGGATGTTTCACAGATCATAATTTTGACTCTTTGCTTACAGGTTTTTCTCTGCTTCGAGGCTCCAGCTCCACTTAAAGGACAGAAATGGATGACTTTCCTTTTCTTGAGTAAGAAATCTTCTCATATGACAGTGAAAGTTGGTATGCTCTGTCTCTGGCATTGACTGTACATGAGAACGTGCTACACGACCTCTTTCAATCAAAGGTTTTAAGCAGACTCCAACTGCTTTTATTGCTGCAAATAAACCTTTATTTGCAATAAAGGTGAATATTAATGGTTATTCTGACAAATAGAAGGATTAAGAAATAGCTGTTTATTCTTCAGTAAAAGTCTTTGGCTTCTTAGAGCCAACAGATACTTCTTGTTTGGAATGTGAGAACATGGTCGCTCAGTCCAGTTCTCTTATACAGTCAAAGGTCCAGCGCAGACAAAAACTTTTGCTTGTCAAAGTATCAAGGTGAATCTCACTAGTTTTGCACACATCTTTATATTTCTCCAAGGCTTTTTCTGGGTGTCTTCGGCTTCGGACTTGCCATCATGTTCTGCACCACCTTCTGCAGATGTTGCCTTCGCTTGAGGGAGCAGCAGTCGCAGAGAGAAGCACAGGCGCGCAGCGAGCCTGATGGTCAAACGCGCTCCATCTATTTCATTCCCTTCCCACGAAGCTTGTCTCATCCAGCCAGTGAAGACTCACAAAGCCCCGAGATTCTGGACGAGCTCCACAGACCTCCACGATACAGCACCACCGTCTTCTACGGGCTTCCACCTTCCTATAACGAGGTGATGATGAATTCAGCAAATAGAAGCACCAATGTTGGACTGTATTTCCAGGTCTTCCATTTGTGTGTTTGTTTTTCAGCTGGGACTTAAACCAGATGATTCCCCCCCTCCATACACAGAACAGGACTTCTTCAGGTTGCCCCCACCACCTTCTCCACCCCCATTGCCCCCCACAAACACACCACAGTCAAGAATACAGGCTCTCCCATAGGGCATCCTCCACTTGTGCCAGTTACGGACAGTCCGGCACTCCCCCACGGACACCAGTCTGCAAACACCTGCAGTCTGCTGCTTTTCATCTTTATTGAGAAAGCTCCTTTTTTACTACAGTGAGGAAAGATGTGACAGCAGCATGAAGAAGCTGCTGACATGCAAACGGCTGGAAAAGTGCAGCAGTTTCTCACTAAATGGAAGCAGACTTTGCTCTCACTGTTGGTTTTGTGTAAATGTGTCGTTGTGTTTGCTTCATTTCATGGATCCTCCTCAGGGAGTGTTTGTTTGGATGTCTTTAATATTATTCATAATCAGCTTTAGCTCAAGAGCAGCTTTAGACCTGAAAGTGTTCAGTTTTTGTTGCATTTTGACATTAAAGCATTAAAGTTTATTTACAGGAACTGACACATTTTGAACCAAGCATTTTACCCTAAAAATATAATGCCGTTTCCCAAACATCTCTCATTTATCCGCATGGAAAACAACAAGGTTGGAATTTAACAATTGTTTTTCTAGCAGTCCTCTAAACAACCTGTCTATTTATCCTGAAGTGCCTAAATGCTTACTTCGTGAAACAAAGTTGTGGGTAAACACTATTTTCTTACATCCTAGAAAGTTTAAATGACTTTGCAAATGTATGCGAGCCTCGTTTGTGCTTTCATTATTTACTCTACGGAATTAGAACTGGGACAGATCAAAAGTGATGACCCATTGTCACATTTTCCAATAGAATCAATCTTTAAATCTGCTCAGAATTGTTATTTTATTTGTCAAACTCTTTTATTTAGTAGGTAGGTGGATTCACTGCTTAATCTCTTAATCTCAAATCTAATTCCTTAGAAATGGACCTGAATAAAACCCATCAAAATGTGTTTTAATGTGTGAGAGTTGTAGAAACAGATGCAGCTTTCTTTTTTAAATGAATCTTTTTGGATGGATGGAAATCACATTTGATGGGTTTTTTTGTGTTTGAGAAGATGACAGATGAGACATTTTCCGTCTTTACTTTTATTTAAAAGTTAGATTTTTGTTGTATTCTTGAAACGCAATGAGCTGAGAGAAAATGTGGCCTCTTATAAATCCAAAGGTTTGTGATAGTTAGGGTAGCTGGTCTACTAACAACAATACTGTCAACTGTAGTCTTTGAAATCATGCGAATATACACATTTTTTGTGTTTCAATAAAATGTTAGCACCAAATTTGTGTTGAAAAATAATGATGTTCATATTAAAATCTAGGTTTTTAATTATGAATAAAAGCTGAGACCGTTTTTAAGTCCTGTTATTAGACAAAACCCCATGATATAATGAATATGTTGATTATTTTTACAGAACTACACATTTTCTGTAACTTTATTCATGCATCATCTATGATATAAAAATGTGCTGCTTTGGTATTGTATTCAGGAGCTCTGTAAAAGATGATCTCTGGGATCATGTCTCCATGCAATTCTAATCCATAAACGTAATTTTTTTCTACAGCTGCATCGCTTCAGTCCACTCCAAACTTATTTTTCCTTCTCTGACTTTAAATCTTGCTCTACATTCAGATATAAATCACATTTTCCTGAATGTCATTCCAGACATTGGTTACTTTAGTTGTGGGTTTTGTGGTTTTAAATTTCAGTTTGTTTTAAACTCTGTTATTATTTAATACTTTGCCTTTATTTTTTCTCTTGCTTTCTCAGAAAGGAATTTTTTTGCCAACATACTTTATTTAGCAAGATTTACAACTCGGTCCATTTTTTAAATAAAAAAAATGTTCTCAATCAGACACGTACCTTTTAAACTTTGCAACAACTGTCTTGTACTTTAAATGTATTTTAATATTGCTTTCCTTTTTAAAACCACATTTTTGTGATTTCCCTTTTAATTACCTTGATTCTTGAAACAGAACTGACTTTAGTAAATAATATTTGTAGTCTGTCAGTAGTTTTTGGTCGTAGTAATTGTGTTTTAAATATCTTTTTTCTGTGTTTGCAGCTAAGGTTTAAAAACAAGAAACTTGATTGTTTTTTATAACTGTAAAGGGTCAAATGGGAGACTATAAAATGACAGTGTAGATTTTGCTCTTTATTGTTCCAATCCCAGAGATGACGCATTCAGGGCCTAATCTTGTGCCTTATTCAAAATACAGACTTCCCTGTTGAGACGGTCAAGATCCACCAAGGGCGTTACATAAAAAGGAAAGTTCTGCAGTTTGCTTCATGCTCTTTTTAATTTTAGTTGTATGTGTATTTACAGTCAGAAAAGGCAAACAAAACTCTAAAACAAAGCAAAAATGTACTTGTGGATGGTTTGAATTTGTACATTGTTTGACTTAAATTCTTTTTTAGCATGGCAGCAAGTCTTTCATGGTCTTTGGTGGTGCAATGAACACCACTCTGTGCACAGTTAGTGGCAAAGACTGATTTGTTATGAAACTCCTTTCTTTACATTTGGAGGTGTTAAGCATATTTCCAATCACAAGGAACACAGTGCTGCATTTACTGCCCGAGTGAGTCACTGTAGGTGAAGGTAAAACCCTCTGATACATTGGAGCCAAACTGGCCTGGCATGGAGATCATTACACAGAGAAAAGTGTGATAAGAGGAAAGTATGATTTTACAAAGAAGAAGAGCGTGTTGGAAAGCGTCTTTTCTTCACATAATTTATGCTCCTTTTACAGTTTTCACAGTTACATCAACACTCGCTATGACTCTGCAAACATTTTTGTTGGATCTACACATAAATGATCATGTTTAATGAAACTGTTTGTATTAATTGACTGTAAAAGAGAACTGAATTGAATTAGTGTGACATCACCCAAAAAAAATTATTTACTTTTGGCTCTGACAAACAAAGTCAATTAGATCGTCATTTTTTGGCAACACAGACGCCACCATGTTGGAGCCAGTCATTGTCAGAAACCAGTGATTGATCCTGTTTGGTCTGAGACAACATTTCTACGGCAACCACTCTCAGCAATCAGGAGTGAGCTTGTTGGAAGTCTGCATCCCAACCACTGGAAAGCGGGCTACACACTGTCAAACATTTTGAATGTCAATACCTTCACGTCCACCTAACTCTTTTCCTGAAAGTTTTACAAATAAGGAATGCTTAAAAACTCTTATTTTGAAATCCTGTTTGTGTGTGTTTTGTTTTGAAAATTGGGCTACTATTTACATATTAGTGGGGGTAATTACTGATAAAAAAAAAGGTTTTCCCATGAATAAAAGGTGTGATAATTCCAAGACCAAAAATACTTCTGTTTTTTCCCTCTGACTGTGACTGTTTTCCTTCACAGGACACAACTGACAGCCGACAAAGGGTGTGATCTGACAGACAGCATTCCTGTGTGTGCCTTGTGGGAAGATGGATGATAATTCAGCTAAGTAGAAGCAAAATATTGTATGGATTTATTTAAAGGCTCTGACTTTTTTTTAAGTTGTAACTTCTTCCATGAAAGCATAAGTTTACAGTCATCAATTTGCTTTATTTGAAATACATTTCTTCTGTTGGGTTTTTTGTTTCAATCGTTAAATGACTTTTTTACCAGCAGGCAGTTTTTATTTTTCCAAAAGGTTTATTTTTGTTGAAAATATAACCACTTTGCTCCTCTCTACCCTTCCTGTCCAACACAACAGCTTTGAGTTTTGAAGTCGCGTTCAGACCAGCTGAAACTGAACCTTTAACTTCTTGCAGGTCCTCTTTTGATTGGCTCAGTGGACCACAAACTTTCCACGCACAAAGCAGACAGACTAGTTGAAGGAACCCCTGCAGCCACGGTTTGTTTGAGCACAAACAAACTGCTTCCACTGCTCCCTTTTGGGAACACTGAAAAAACTCAGCTGTACTTCACAGGTAAAGACAAAATATTTAATTCAAGAAGTGACATCATTCATCCTTTTAATGGAGCATGCAGACACATGCAGACACATGCAGACACAGAGTTTGCCAGCTGAATGCAGACTTTACCATATGCTACCCCCCTGTGGCCAACTTGACCAAAAACAGTTTCAAGCTCTTCCGACACCAGTGGCAGAGACTCACAACAAACTGTGGTGCACTGACACATTGGTCAAATTAATAGTAGACACTACTAACAGAAGGCCTCCACATAGTGATAAGACTAAAATGTTTACTTTAGTTTTGAGCAAAATATTTAGAAGCCCAGGTTGTTGCTTTTCCACTTGTCTCAGATTGAATTAAACACAATTTATAATTGTTTTCATTTATTTTTGTTACAAAGATAATACTTTTGTAATGCAGAATAAATCCTCTGTTTTTCATTGATATGCAAGAAACATTTAAGGATTTAAACAAGTACATTTCTGTTTACTTTGTCCTGCTGACTTGTGAAAATTGATCAGAAAAACTAAAACTCTGGAGACAACGTTTTTTTTTTTTTTTTTACAGTAACCCAAAAAGTCACCTATTCTGGTAACTAGTTACTTTAATTACAGAATAATTCAGTTTTTAACTCAGGTTTTGGAGTGAGTAGTGAGTAACTGTAACTAGTTACTTTTTAAAGTGTTGTCCTATCTCTGCTTGTTGCATAAGCAGGTCAGTGGTCGTAGAACTTCTGTTCTTCATCCAAACTCTCCTGGTGGAGTAAACAGTAGGTATGACGATGGTTGTAGTGTCCCCAAATAAAAGATCGTAGAGACATCTGGGTTTTTATTTTGTTTATTAGTGTTTGTTGGATTTGTGTGTTTGCACAAAAAAATCAGCTCTTTGTAAACATTTCAGTAATCAACTTTAAGCCATTTCTGTTGCTTATTGTGTTGTTTTTTTTTCTGCCTCAATCATGTGTTTGTTTTTTTACCTTTCTGCTACTTCTTTCCCCCTGACATCTCTTTTAGCCATGTCCCCCCACCATTCCGCCTTTACCTTCTTCAAGTTGGTCAAAAGTTCAAATAGAAAATGCAATAAAAGAGGATACAGTTTAGGCTCAAATAGAGAAGGATCTGATTAAAATATACACCTCGTGTGTCCGTAAACTATGGTTTTAAGAATAACATTTTTCCAACACAAAAGACAGTTTATCTGTTTTCTCAACAGCTGGACAAGACAAATAATTAGCAAAAAATGACATCTAGAAAAAATGTTGAAGAAAAAAACATCATTTCGAGAATGTGAGGAAGAATAAAAGCAAACGATAAAATTTGTAGACAACAATCTTTAGAACATGTTGGAAATAAGTCAAATTATAGCAAAATATCAACCAAAAAAAGACGTTTTTACAAGTCTCCTTTAAGAAAGAAAATACAACATTTAGTTTCATAAATAATTAGAAGACTCCTAGTCTGTCAAAATGAGCAAGAATGTCTCCTTCATTGGGATGTAAAGATGCTGAGTAAATGTTTTACCCAAAAATTCTTTTATTCCCCCTCAGGATTCAGTGGAAGCATCATCTTTGTCTTCAGATGTGTGATGCAAAAGCCTTTGGGGATTCGTTTCCAAACATAGAACAGTAGCCTGAGTGAATTATTTACCCACTGCAGAAACTGTCATGCACTAGACATTTTTGTTGGCTCTTCTGGCGCACGCACAGCAGATCTTTAGGCAGAGTTGCCTCACTTTCATTGCGTTTTCTTGATACTTAAGATCTTCTTTAGTTACTTCCCAGCTCCATTGGTTGGAAATTTCAGCTCTGCAGCATTTAACCTGACAAACCAGCTGAACCAGAAAACAATACTTTTTGTTTTTAGCTCGTTTTGAAAACAGCTACATGTTAAGTTTGGGACTTTTCCAATAATCAAACTGCGATCCTGCATAAAGTCATATTTTTCTTGCTATTTCTCTTTGTCACTAGTTGACCTACAAAAGAAACAAAGCCTAATAAAGCTACACTGACCGCAGCTGAAAGGACTCTTTTAGAGCAAAATCAAGATGTTAGACCAACTGGGAAAATAAAAAAACATCAACATATTAAAAGGTCTTGGTTTGTCTCTGAGAGCAAATTTTACTGTAGCTGGATCATGTAAAAAAGCTGAAAGAGCCAGAAGAATGCTGAGTGGCTGCAGAAGAGAACAATGAATAAAATCGAATCAAAAACTTCTCTGACTCGCATGTTCTTCTGTGGTTTATTGGCTGTTGGCAAGTTGGTGCATTTACTCACATGAACAATGCCATTATTGTTAATCAAAGAAATAAACTAACATCTTAAATAAACTGAAATACATAACTTGAGAGATTTTTTTTAAGAAATAAGAAATAACAAGAAAAATCTGCATTTAAACAGTCAGACAAATCACAGTTTGGAGTTCTATGAACTTAAACCAGGTTTGACAGGTAAGCACAACTAGTCACTTTCTAAATGTTGTAAAACAGAGAAAACTGGATTGCAGATGAGCAAAAACAATAAAAAGGCCAAACTAAGAAATTCAAAAACAAAAATCTTCACAATTTAAAAAAAACAAAACAGAGCAAACTACTTTACAGTCCAACTCCGATCTTCTTTTGGTCTATTTTCAAAGCGTTTCCAGTGTAGTTTTCTAGGACATAGGTTCTGCAGAGCGACAAGAGTTCATCAAGAACTCATACGAGGAAAAGGAAGACGCTAATGGACTTGGTCATCTATAAGTGGATGCATCAGGATGGAGGGGAGCAGGGAGCCTGTGGCTCTCTGACTGGAGCTCCTGCTACAAAATTATTCCAGCTGCATTTTTTATGTGCTCCTGACTCATAATGATTTGAATAAAAAATACACAGAAACGAAACGAAATAAACAGAAATTTTCTTAAAATATGTTCTCCATCATCAGAAAACTGCTACAAGAACGTGTTAAAAACACAAATTTCACTGGAATGGGTCTTCAGTGTGACAGGTTAGAGCCGCCAGTCACTTTCCAACTGCTATAAAACTGGATTAAAGATGAGCAAAGCAATAAAAAAGCCAAGCCAAGAAATTGAAAAACAGAGGTGCTCACAAATACAAAACCAAATATAGAGGAAACCACTTTCAATTAATATGTGCAAAACTCAATCTCAAGGATTGAGAATAAACTGACTAGATTGTGCAGTAAATATATTATTAAGCAATGTTGGTTATGCATGCAGCCCTGTATCAGCTGATGGTGCGCAGGGGGCGGTGGGCATGCACGCATGTGCAAGCTTCCTTTATGCTCCACATGTGAATCAATGCCTGGTATTATTTGGATTGGCGCTCATGTGCGCGCGCATTGTTTTTTTCTGCACAATGTTCCTCTTTAGTCTTACTGTGGACGTTCCTGCTGCAGCTTTGATGGAGCGCTTGCGTAACTGCTGTGCCCACTGGATGTTGCTGGACGCTGATCCACCCATCAGACAGAGCTGCGTCCTCCCTCTTCTGTCACACTCCACGCCCACATCTTCCATCCCGGGTCTGCTATAGGTTCGTTCCCAAGGTAAGAAAAAGCCAGGAGACTTTATAAACATCCTCTTTGCCCGTTCCGTCCTGCTGCTGCCTGGTTTCACTCCTGCATTCTGTCGAGGTCCCAACAGCGCGCACCGAAATGCCCAGCAAGAGGAAGAAGAACAAGCGCCGCATGAGGAAGGTGGTGAGTTCCCAGGGATTGTTTTTAAGTAGTTGTATATTTAAAAAAAAAGCACATTTCTTGTGCCTACAATCATTATCCTATAAAACACAAGTGTTGAGCTAACTAGAAAGAAAATCTTTAATCGATTTCAAACCAATCTAAAAGAGACAAATAAGGGCGCGTTTTTACGCACAAATCTCGCTCCACACGCACAAATCTGACGTCTTCAATATTTTGAATATTTAATTAGTTAGAGCGTTTTCCACTGCTGGGTTTCAACTGCAGCTTCAAATATGTCAAATATTTTTCACCATGTCTGACGTGTTGAACTCTGTGGGGTCACGCAGGCGTAAAAGCTCAATGCTGCAGCTTAACTTTTCAAAAAGAGGGACAGTTGACTTCTGAACATTCAGTTCCAAAAATAGAGGGGAGGGGTGTAATAGAGAGGGAAATGGTTAATAATGAGGGAGATGGTGATTGAAAAGCTGAGTTTTCTTAAAGGTTACTGTATCAATTTATCTTTACAGTTTGTTCTTATGTCTTCTTCGATCCCATTTAAAGTCACACAGGTGTGTAACATTTGTTCTCCACATTTGACCCATCCCCGAGGAGCGCAGAATCATTTGGTGGTTTAACCCCCCCCATCTAACCCTTTAATGCTGCAGGGAGTATGACTTGGCCTGGATTTGAACTCACAACCTGCCAGTCTTGGGGTGGACACTCTTCCACAAGCCCACTGAGCTCTCTTTGCTACACACTTTTGTGCACACAAACACACACTTATTTAGCAACCTTTTCACTGCTTCAGCTAGGTCACCCAACTATATTTGGTCATGCCTTGACTTGTTTTGAAAGAGTCAAATCTGCTCTGCGTCTCTTGTGAGTGTTGGTGCTACTTGAACAAGTTTGGCCTCTGAGGTCATTTGCAGCTTCGTGTTATCACCGGCTTGAACCCTGCAAGACGAAGCCACGGCGGCAGCCCGTTCTCCTGGAGCGGATTTACCTGCTTGGCTGTAAATGATGCTTCAGCCAGGTTTACGTCAGGCTTTGAATGGACACTGCCGTGGGAGGGGTTGTTTTGACAGCAGGGTGCAGGACAGACATCCACGTATGCTCCTACTTTTGGACTGCAGCCTTGGTTTAGCCGTGCCCCGCTGGCTGTCGTCCGAACAAAAGCATTTTTGGGGGAGAGTGATTGTAACCTGATTATAACATTATTATGCAGTGATTAGGGCTCTTGTCTGCACCGCGGGGCGCCCAGCAGTGCTGCTGACTCGCACGGTTTCTGTTCCCGCTTCACCAGACCTGTCAGGATCGCTCCGATTCAACTAATTAGCTCCCATTATCTAACTAGCTATGCTGAGCACACTCCCAGTTGCCCCCTCCCTGCATAGGTCTGCTCTGCTAAAATCACCATTTGGTTCTGAGGTGGGGGGGGGTTGTCCAGAGCTGAAAAACATGCTGGACCTGGTTGGGATGGCATGCATGGTATTTCTGCAGTAGTTTGCTGGAACAAAACCTCACCGCATCAGACAACTCTTCCATGATGTTTGTACAATTTACACCATCATCTTTTAGAAATACGTATATGACTCAACATAAACCTCACTTTTGACAAAATAAATCTATATATTTAATATTTTTAAATATTAGGTAAAAAAAAAAGATTGGATTTATTTATAATAATGATCTTAGACAAATGAAATTGATGCACATTGTGCTGTATGGAGCAGCTGACACATGAGTATCTTAGAAAGATCCACTCCAATAAAAATGGTATTTTGGGCATTTTTAACACGCTGATGTGGCATTTTTTGGGTGATTGAGGACATATGTCAAGAAAATTAGGCTTAAAATTATATTTCTATTTATGCTTTTACTCAAATTATTGTGAAACGGGAGCAGACGAAAAACTGAAGTTTTTAAAAAGATCATATTTGTGATGTAGAAAATACGCTGGCGGGCCACAAGCTCCCTGCTCCGCTCCATTCTGATCTATCCACCTGTAAATGTCTAAACTCATGTATGGTTTTGTTCTCCTTGTCTGAGCTGGCATCTGACTCAAAACTGGACGGCGCTCCAACATTGCTCGCCATTTTTGTTGCACAGCTAATCTTAGCTTGGTAGGGTTAGGGGCTATAAGGTAGCGGAAGAGCATGCAAACAGGTGGATGAAGGGAAATTAGGGCAGGCTTACTCCACGCAAACAGACTTGTCCACAACTCAGGTGAATTTCCAATGAACTCCTGCCGCTCTGGAGAAACTATGTCCTAGAAAACAAAAAGTTTTTTTTATTTTGGGTATTTACAGCATAATCATAATTAAAGACCACGGTGAACACTTTTACAATAGATGAAAACATGACCAGAGTGGGGCTTTGAATGGTATATTTCTCTTTGCAGCAGGTTCAAAGGAGGGTGCTTGAGGAGCAGCATGCAGCCAACCTACCAGTCAAATCCAGCACAGGGATGGTTGTGGCAGCACCTCCTGCAACAATCCCCAAGAAAGCATCTAAAACTGCAGCTCCAGCTTTAGAAAAGATCTCAGCAGTCATTCCTATGGCTCCCCCAACTGTAGTGGAGTTAGAACCTGTAGAAAAGCTTCTTTCAGAAAACAACCATGCACCACATGCTGATGTTGGGTTGAAGCAGATCTCTGCAGAAGCTGAAGATCATGTAGATGTTGAGCTTGAAGCCCCAACATTTGCTCCTGAAGCAACGCCAGCTCCTGAAACTCTACCAGTGGCGCCGCCTGCAGATGAGACTGATGCCGTTCAAGAGGCTGGACTCGTGCTTGAGACGGAACCGGCAACTGAGGTACAGAGATGTTACGGAACTTCTGTTTTCACAGATGGATTTAGATCAAATATGATGAAAATGATTTATTTGTAAAATGTTTATGCAAAAATATATTTTGTGTCAAAGTAAAAAATAATTGCCAATTTCAATAAAAAGTAGGTGAATTTTCAAACTAAAGTTATGAATTCTTCTCATTTAAATAATTAACAAAAGCACATTTAAAATATCTTGCAGATTGATGCTCTGCTGATTAGCAGCACATGCTGGTCTGGGTTTTATCTGGTTTCATGTTGCCGCTCAGTGCTGCAAATAGTTAGTTCTCAAAAGTGCAGTGTGAAAGCAGACCAGACCAAATGAAGGTTTTTAAAAGTTTGGCACATCACACTTCCTCAACCAGGCTGTTATCTTTCTGGTCTGGTATAATTTCAGATTTGGAGGCTAATTTAGGTTGCACTGTGAGATTTCAATCAGCTTTGTTACCCTCCCCCTGCGCTCCTGTTTAGTCTCAACCTGACACATAGCTTATCAGCCAAACTTTCCTTATCGTCTTCTTTTGTTCCAAAAGCACAAGTTCAGGTGTTGTCCTCTAATTTGTGTTTCAGGCACACAGAAAGAGAAAGTGGAATATTATTTTATGCTGACAGTCAAGGGGATATGATCTGTTAAAGCATTGGAGCTCAGTCTGAAAAAGCTTCAGTTTCATTGGCCTTCAGTTTGGTACAAACCTGAAGTCCAACATGTTTCCAAACTATTGCAACTATATTTTAATTTGGGGAACACGCTTATACTAAAAATTCCAGCTTTTAAGTTCTAATTTGTTGTGGACCTTTTTTTCCAGAATTAGGATTTATTTTATTTCCAGATATTTACATTTAATTCATCCTTTTTGCTTTGGTGTCAGAATCCTTAGGAAGGAAAATTCTGAATCTAAACTTCATGAATATCCCCCCGCCTTCAAATGAATGTTGAACTTTAGGAACTTTATATCCTTTGATGTTGTACAGAACTTATGGTCTCAAAATCTTATTGATATTTTCTCTCAAACATTCACATTTTAACCTTTTTTGTTTGTACAATTCTTAACTAATGTGACAATTGCAGAAAAAAATAAACTTTAAATTCACTTTTTGTTCATTTTTTTTCTTAAACATGACAGTCTGAATCTAAAAGTTCACTATCTATTGATATAAGACAGCTTTGTTGGTTCCTGCATGCATGTACCGTGAACAGTACACAGTGTTCAGTTGTGTAAATGAACTGGAGGGGGTGGGAAAAACGCACCACATGTAGCCACACTTGTGTGTTCAGGTTTTTACAAGAGTAAAGCTGACTTGCTCCTTCCTCCTTCCTGTTTTCTCCTCCAAAAAGCAGCTCTTCCATGCTTTCACTAAAGTTTTAAAGTGACTTTTCCGTCCCACTCTCTGGTTGTTGCTCCTTCCTCCTCTGTGCAGAATTCCTCTGATTCTGTTCAATTCTGTTGAATCTCTGGACCACGGAAACCTAACATTTGCCCCGTTCAGAAGCAGCGGGATTTTGCTTTTGCCCTACATGTAAGAATAACTCCAACTCAACAGGCTTAATAATTTATTGTCCAACTATGAAGGCCTACAATATTTATGTGCTGCTCTCTCTGATTGCTGCTACGGCTCAGTGCACTTAGCCATACAGCCGGTGCCGCCCCACTGGCCATTTCAGCTTCTGCCATCATCAAATCCATAAAGTAAATCAAAAACAGAACGCTTCAATTTCTGTCATTTTTATGAAGATGTTTGAGCAAATGAAGAAAATATTAACAGATCAGATTAATAAATGTTCCGAAAGGGTTAAAGGTAAAAATATTCGTATTTGCTGCGTTTTTAGTGTGAGATTTCTGCAGACTTGATCATAAAGAAATACAAAGGTGGATGAATTTGTCGATGGTTCAGCTGCTTGTAGTGCTTGTCCTCCTTCCCCTCTCTGCAGCTTTGCTTCCCTCACAGCCCAGTCCAGGGGGAGAGGTTGCTTTTAAAGCTGCCAGTCCAAACTCATGATCTCATGTTGGCACGCTGCTTCACTTCTGGCTCAGAAAACTTGCTAAAACTCTCATCCGCTCCTGCGTTAAATGCGTTTGATTTCTCGAAGTCTTTGCTTGGCTGGCAAACCACAGTGTAAGGGCTCGTTTAGCTCTGGGCACATTTTTTAAGAGTCCTGTGCTCCTCCAGGAGTTAGAGAACAGGAGATCTGCAGAGCATGAGGCCTCTGTGTTGGACAGCAGCGTTTGCTTACTGCTCCCTGAGTGGCTAATTAACCACGTTGTGAAACAACAAAACTCTGCTTTGTTTGATCAAATGTGTTCTTTTAAACCTTTTTTTTTCCTTAAACAAGAATAAGCTCCTCCCCCTTCTGTTTTGTCTTAGGCCGTACCCCCAGCTGAGGTTCCAGTGGGGGCTCCTGCAGAGCTTGAGGTAAAACAAACCTGGATTGTTCGTGTGTGCAGACACAAGGAAAGATTTTCAGCTTCACGTCTCTCCATGCCGTAGGCAGATCAGACAGTTGGAAGTGGGCATGAGTGGAGAATAACACAACCCGACACATCCAAAATTGAGACCAGCCCTGAATTCTGAACGTTCAAAAAAAAGCCTTCAGGATGTGCCCTGTTCTGCAGAACAACATTTCTTCTGTCAAGAAGGATTGGCAAGCGTTTATGAGAAAATTTGAGTTATGGAGTTGTGGTTAAAGGAAACATAAAGTAAAGTTGTAATTTTAGCAAAACAAAAGCTCCAAAGAAGTGGGCATTAATTTAATCCAGAATTTTATCCCCTCTCCAGCTCTGGCTCACACCTAAACAGTCGTGGAAGTGATTCTCCGCATTAAAATAAGGGACACTTTCCGACAAAACACAGTCCCTTTCACAGAGAAGTGCCAGGTCAAACTCCAATCCGCACTTTCCCTCAGATGTTTTTCACTCACAATTTTCAAATGACGGCCTTGGTCTCCTGCTAAGGCAGATCTGAATGCTCACTCCTCAGTCAGTCAGACCTTGGTTCAGTGTGAGCACGTTTGTCAGCTGAGACCAGCAATCAGAGAACACATCTTTAGCAGGACCCCGTTAACACTGACCAAAAAACAAACAACACTGTCAGCAAACAACAGAAGTTCTTTGATTCTTGCTAAAAAAAAAGGGTATAATCATAATTAAAAGAAAACTGGGAAGGTTTTGAAAATAGTTTAAAAGATGATTGGAGTGGGACTTTAATGAATTAACTAACTAACATTCAGTCAATTACATTCTGGTGCTTTTTAGATTCAGCCAAAGAGAAAAGCGGAGCCTGAATCGGTAATTCTTTTTGTTTTATCTTTTTTTTCTTATCTTTAATAAACGTTTCACCTTTAGTAAATGTTTTTTGCATGTGCAGATGCATATCATCTTTGACCTGGAGACAGAGGTGAAGACAGAGAGCCAGCCTGAGGAAGACCATTCTGCTACTGAGGAAGATGTCAGCGCACCCACACCTGTGCAGGAAGCCGCTGCAGAATCAGCAGAGCAAGATCTCCATAGCGACCAAGTCTACGTTGAAGTAAAACCTGTTGCAGACGACTTGGTTTCAGAACCGCCTGTTGGGTCTGCTGCAGAAATTTCAGATCTAGACCCCGAGGCGGTCGCTCCTAGAGAGCAGGATGAGCAGGAAAAGCATGCTGCTGCAAGTCCTGCTGCGCTGCTATCAGCTGCAAAGGTGAGGCCTGAGATGATTTTCTTTTTTCTATTTTTCATGGTTTCTTTTAAAAACCCAAACTTTATGATGTTTTTTCGTTTGCATTAGGATTCTCTTGTTGAGGCTGAGGAGATCCCAGTGGTGAGGATCTGTTCCTTTGTATGGTTACAACCATACAACAACATCCAAAAATAACATATTTAATTGACTTTGTTGCAAAAGCCTGACTGACCTTTTGTTGTCAGGTTTCAGACAAAACCTCAGAGGCAGAAGAAGTTGAAGCTCCTGTAACCGAGAATAAGAAGGTGAACCAGAAGCTTCTGTTTCCCAAAATATCAAAACTTTCATTTTCTACTTTTCAAAAGTTTGAAATATGTCACTTCTATCTAAAATGTCCTTTGCTTAGGCTGCCGACGGGTTGTTGCCTTGTGATGTTGCAGACACAGAAACAAAGCTGACAGTGGAGACCACTGCTTTCCAGAAGGTGAGAAAAATAAATTCAGCTCTGATTTAAAGGTAGAATTTATTAATTTCAGTTTGCTGACTGATTAGAAAAAAACATGTTTTGTCATTGCATCTGCTGGGACAGATAAGGGCTGTAGTTTCCTCTGTGGCCACTAGAGGACAATTAATTGACCAAGTTCATTAAACTGAATAGAAAACGTTCTTTTCGTTTCCTTTGGATCAAACCTGCTTTCTAATTTATTCAGTAATGTTTAAAATGTTTAATTGCAGTGAGAGTGATCTAAGGTCCAAACATTATGTCAATATTTAATACTTATATTTATATAGAATGTTCTAGTTATGCATGTTCCTGTTTATTCGTTCATTAAATGTTTTTACTTCGTCAGTATCAATTTCCCAAAAATATTTATAATTAAATGATAAAGCAAAGATGAAAAAAAGTTCATCTCTGAACTGTAATAAAAAACAGTAAAATACATTTTCTTTCAGGCTGAGGGAAATATAAAAGTAAATATATTTAGAATTAGTCATTAGAACCTTTTATGAAAAGCGTTTTTTTTATTTGTTGTTGTTTTAGGATACTCTGACGGACGTTGACACGTTGGCTGCTCAAACAAAGTCAGTGGTCCTCCCTGACCTGGATCCTGCAGAGGAGGCGCCCTCTGTAAGCTGTGCAGTAAATGTCTTCTTTTATTTGATCAAACTCACTCTTTGTCTTTACTGTTTGTATTACATCAAAAAAACAAATGAACAAAAACAAAAACACAACAAATTCATAGAAAAAACAAGAGTTGAATAGTGATAATTCAGCATTAATATTTAAAAATTACAGCAACCAAATGAAAAGTAGTTTTTCAAAGTGCAAAATAATGTATTGACTTGATGCCAAATAAATACAGAGCTAATATTTAAAATATCACTTCTTTTAAGTGTAAAATTTATGTATTTGTGAAACGATCGTTCTTTGTAGAAATAAGACATCATCAAAATGTCCAATTGGTTGAAAATGTAATTCATTATCTAACAATAGAACTTATGTGCCAATGTTTTGAGGTATACAATCTTAATATTGTGCTTATTTTATATAACGTTTAAAATTTTGATTTTGAACCAACCTATAAAAACATTATAAAAAGAGATTATTTTTTAAATATGTTCTCAGTTCCAGTAAAACAATCTCTTTCCTGCCCCCAACAGTTAAAATCATAATGAATAAAATAAAAATATAAATATGAATTTAATATCCCATCAATCCATTTTCTTTTTCCGTTTTGTCCCTTACGGATTCATGAGGCTGCTGGAGCCCAACCCGGCCACTCATGAATGGGAGAAGGGAGAAGGCAGAGTACACCCTGGACAATTTAATACATTTATAAGAGTAAACAAGGTAATCTGTCTGAAGCTACAATAAAACAAAGTTTCTGTTGACAGTCTTTCATAAGAAAATTCTCACAAATGACAAAATAAAAAGGTTTACATTGAGCCAAAACTCAGGCTTCAGATGTAATCCTCAATTGGGATTATAGGAACATTCTAAACTGGATTTAACTCAGGTAACATCCAGCAGTTTGAGCCAAACTTTGAAGAAAGCTGAGACTGATCAGGCAGGACTGGAAACTCGTTAGTTAACTCTCAGGTTGAGACTCAAATGCAGTCGTAAGGTGTGGTTAGTTTTTTACACACTGTCGGATTGAAATCATTATTATTGAATGAGAAACTGACTTAGATTGAATAATATTATCTTTGATTTTCTACATGTGGGTCTCAGCTTTCCTCCTCCTCTTCCTCACAGGATTCAGCTGCTGAGCAGAAACATACGGCTGCATTGTTGGACAATCCTAAACCAGAAGGCTGTGACTCGCCGTGTCAAATGCAGCTCCCTGTGGAGTCAGTGCAGCTCAGTGACGAGGTGAACACATCCACTCCTAAACTAGAGGTCACTGAGATAAGCAGGAACATAAACAAGTCAAACGGCTGAAGATGAATAACATTTTGGAGTTCCTCTGATGTAATGTTTTGGTTGCTGTTTAGGAGATCTCAGTGGAAACAGCTCTGAATGGACACATTGTTCCAGAAGTTTCTATTGAGGGTTAGAGCCACAACCCAGAAGACCTTTTTTCTGCGTGAGTTTTCCACTCATCACTTGCATACCCTTCAGTGGAGAGGATAACTTTTTAGTGTATGTTTGCAGCGCTCATAAAAACCGCTAACCTCTCTGTCTTTTGTCCCTTTCAGGTTCCTCTCTGGCCATTTGGAGGCTTTACGAGGAGTCAGCCGGCCGACGTTTTTCAATTTTTTAAGGCTTAGGACAGAGCAGCCAGGAAATCGAAGGACCATCCACACTTTGAAGTGCCTTTCCTGTCCTGCATTCTGTGAAAACAGCAAACCAGATGTTGAGAAGTAGAAAGTGGAAAAAGAGTCAGACATTTGTGGAATATCTTTTTTTAAATCTGTGCTTTCCCCCAAATCAAATTTTATCCGTGTCAGCAGTTGAAGCAGAAGCCTTTGTGGATTGTTTTTATTGTTACATCTGCCTCAACACTTTGTACACTTAAAGACCCACTCCGATTATCCTTTGAGCTGTTGTTAAAGAGTTCTACTTGGTTTTAAAATTATGATTATGCCATTTTAAACCAAGATTTTAAAAAAAACCTGTCATTTTATAGGACATTGTTTCTACAGAGTGGCAGTAGTTTATCAGAAATTGGCCTCCGAGTTGTGAGCGGCATCGTTGGTGCGGAGAAGCCCTGTCCCCCTTTCTGTTGCTGAGAGCTTTTCGTTTACACTCTGTCCTGCTAGCTCTAACATTCCTGCTGCATCAGAAATGGCGAATAATACTGGAGCTATCCAGCCGTACAGTTTTGAGTCAGATGTCAGCTCGGATGAAGAAAACAAAGACATACATGGATCTATTTGTCTGCAAGCAGATGCATCAAAATAGAGCGGCGCTTGTGACATGCGACCACAAATACGATCATTTTCGATTTTTTTTCAAACTGGATGCTCAGAAATGCAATTTTAAGGTTAATTTTCTTAATATATTTCCATTGTCAGAAAAAAGTGTTAAAAAACACAGTTTTTATCAGAGTGGGTCTTTAGCGCATGTGAGTGACTGCAAGATTCATGACTGGGTTCTTGTAAAGGAGCAACAAACTGTTGGTGTTTTACTCTGTCTCAGATTTACTACAAGTTAGTTTTTTTTTTTTTTAAATCTTCACATCGTCGTCCCTCGATCTGTCCTCCAGCTCTATGTGAGGTGAGCGTGAACCTGAACAGCTTAAAGGGCGCTTCTGCTTTCCACCTTTTCTTTTTGTAAGTTCGTTTTTGCAAAGACAAACGTTGGCTGATGTGCTACAGCTTTAGCTGTTGAGGGTAAGTTAAGAGGAGTGCTGCTGACGGGCTGCTCTGACTGCTGAAATAAAGCTGTAACTCGTCACAATAAAGGTCTTTTTACTTGCTGAGTTATATTTAAGTTAGTGGGGCATAAGCCTGAAGACACAGACTTTAATATTAACATCCAGGCTTAATATTTCCAGAAAGAAAAAAATATATATATTAGCATTTTAGTACTAAAATCCTTTTTTATTTAAAATTGTTTTTGCAAGTCCAGAAATATATGTGTTGTGCAAATGATCTATTTTTTAACATAAACTGAAACAAAATACAAAAGTTTTAAATGCACACAACAATCTTAGTAACATTTGCAGAAAGTGTTCTCTGTAAAATCACTCATATTTCCTCTGAGGATTTATCTTTAACTGACAAATTTCTGCCATCCTGTTCTGTTTATGACCTTTTCTGCCTGTTTATTAATCCATAATTCTCCTTCAGTCCCAACAGACTAACATAAGCAACATAAGCAGAGATCAGGGAGCTCAACAAACAAGCAAACAAAAACAACAACAAAACAACTTGTTGGTCACGTCTGTTACCTTTACTACTACTTACCCTACTTATCTTCAGTTCTCTTTGTTTTTGCTGACATAAATCAGGAGAAAAATCTCACCACCAATGACAGAAATCACAAAATATTTATTTTTTTGTCTTTGTGTTAAAAAATTAAAAACTGCTGAGGGGGAAAGAAAATCTTTCAAATCCATGAAACGATGAGGTTTTTCTAAATAGTTTGTACTAAACACATCACCACTGTGCATTAATTAAGTGAACTTAACCATCAATGAGAGAGAAGCTCCTGTTTGACCACCGGAGTGCTCCTCCACTGAGATTCTCTGCTACCAGAGATGGTTTCAATCTTCTCTGGACCAATCATGTCAATTAGTCCTGCAGTAAAAGTCAGAGGAAAAAAACATCAACACATTCTGACATTGAACTTTGTAACAAACACACAGCTTCAGTCAAAACTGAGCTGGTATTTAGAAGCCCCAAAGCAATCAAACCTCATTTTGCTAAAATAATGACAGGTAACAGTAAAAACTCCAATCAAAAGAATTTTTAATATCTTTTTGCATCAAAATGTACATTCATATTAATATGATTTTTAACTTAGCAAACACTGATGAGTGGTTCTTTTTTATTTTTTTATCTTTCCCCTTTAGCTTGTCACTCTGGTTTTCTGGCCCCTGGAGCTGGAATTTGTCAAAGAAACAAGTTCATCTTTGTCGACCCCCCCAAAAAAAACAAAAAACAGTAAGACTGAACCAAATCATACAGTACACAAAGCGGTGACAGACGGGGTACACTCTAGAGAAAACAAACATTCACACAGTTCAGCCTGCAGCTGGATGTCCAAGCCTCAGACTGGAGTCTGGAGGAAGAAGCCACTTGATGGATTGCTTTTGTCATATTTACATCTTTAAACTGATGATCAACCGACAAACAAAAAAATCCCCAAAACATAAAAACCAGGAACAACCACATGAAATCGCCATGTTCTAAGTCATGGAGGAAAAAGAAGTCTCTCTCGGCGTGCTGCGGAGGTGGGTGGAGCTTCAAGATTAGAGCTTAAAGTGGGGCTTTTGAGAGCGACGAGCTGCATCTGCAGGCCAGTCGAGAAGGTAGCCTCTTCAATGTTTCTGCTACAGTAAAAAGAGCACTTCAGTAAGAGCACACGCCCTTTTGCACTACCCTGGTTTGTAATGGAATACATCTACGCCGCTCTTCCCAGTCGTCCCTCATAAAAGAGCGTGCAGGAGTTGTAATCAAAAGGGCACTTCAAGAACAACACACTGCCCACCTGGACTCACAAACAGAAAGAAGGAATAGAGGTTACTGTTTTTTTCTCAGTCTTGTCGGAGTTTGTGCAGCAGTGACTCTGAAGGTAGAAGCAGCAACATTAGCTTCAGCAGGTATCCGTGCAGGACCCCAACCCAAGCAGTGACCCAAAGAAATGCAGCAGCACTTTTTTTCAGTGTTTGCCATTCATTTGCTGTGGCTGGAATGTAAATAAACAAAAGGTTTTTTAATGATTTTCCAATCTTCCCTTTTGGAGGATTTTTGGAAACCTTCATGGCAGCTGTTGGTGTTCATCAGTAAGCTACAGGCTGCTTTTCTGCAATGGAAAATTGTTCTTTTTTAAATATAAACCTCAGATAATCATTCATCTTTTCTGTTTCTTTTTTTTTTTGTTCATTTATCTTCTCGGTGTGATTGTCACCCATTCTTCTCTCCATGGTCATTTCACCACTCGGGCAGGGAGGAAGTTTGCAAAGATCTTGATGACAGAATGGAATAGGAAGTCTTCTTTTTTCTTTTTGATGGTTGCAGAAACATAAGAAGCTGAACGAGGAGGAGGGAATGGCAGCGCAGACACCTCTCAGAGGGTCTAAGGCCCTATGTGGGCATAGTCCAGTCCAGCCGGCTGAAGTTCAACTGTTGCAGGTTAAACCAAATCCAGTCCAGCGTGATCTGGGCTTGTGCTGAGGACCAGGCCAGGCGTTCAGAAGAGTGCTTTGGAGCCCTGGTTCTCAAACTCCGACCAGGCGTCGTTCAATTCCATGAAGATCATCTTGGCGTACTGCTCATAAGGCTTACCCGTCGCCTGCGCAGACACACACGGGAGATTCTGAACAAACGCAAACATCGCATCCATCTGAACAACCGCCGATCGCGCTGAACTGTTAGGAAACGCTACCTTATCTGGGTGGACCACCAGCGCCGCCTTCCTGTAATACTTCTTCACCTGATCTGGGGTCACGAGGTCGGCCATGCTCACAGGCTTCCAGCGGGTTTCCCCCTCCCACAGCACAGTGTGAAGCGTTGACAGCAGCGCCCGAATGTTTCGCTCTTTCCCCTCAATCCAGTCCAGAATCTGCATAGAGGAAAAATGTTTGGAGCACACATGTTACTTTGTTATCTAAATGGATGAATACAGAAGATCAAACTTCCTCTAGACTTGAATTTGACCAGCGATTGTTTCTCATGGCGTTTACTTTGCACACCTGTAATTTGAGTGGATCCATGTCCTTTGTCAGTTCCTGTCTCCTCATTTCAGCGATGGTCTTTGGTCCCTTCTTATCAGGCTTGAAAGCAAAGCCTTGGTTGGACACCAGGTCCTCAAAATCACTGGCTTTCACCTTTGGTTTGGGGCCTGCAACAAAACAACACCGGAGAACGGCAGCGTAAGGCAGTGAAACAGAGATAGACTAGGTCTTCTCACTGGCTCCTCTTACCAAACCCAGGCCCTCGAACACCCCTCTCCTCTCTTCCACCAATGACACTTGAGAAGTTCAGGTTGTAGTTGGGTTTTGTGGGCTGTGAGGCTGCAGATGGAGCTGTTCCTCGTGGTGCTGATCCAGACGCCGGCATCCACGGTTTATTCTGTGCCGACATGGGTTTGTCAGACTGCCAGGGCTGAGTCTGAGGCTTTGAGGAAGGCTTTGTGCTCAAGGAAGGCCCGGAAAAATTACCACTGGAAGAACCTGAAACAAAATGACAAGGTAATGAATTCCAAATTCATATTCAGATGCTGTTTTATTAGATCATTTCTGAACTCTGAAGTATTCATACCTGGTAAGTTGGAGCTCAGGTTTCCGAGGTCGGCAAACGGATCAAAAGTCTGAGATTTGGCTTTTGATATAGACGACATACCGGAAGCTGCGAATCAGAAAGATGGAGATGTTACGGAGCAAAGAAGTAATCCCTCCCCGGACCTATAGGAGGTCTTCACCCACCTGTGTTGGTAAATGTGGGTTTGTTAGCGGCGCTGCTCTTTCCAGCAGTGCCGCTAGCTGTCCAGCTGTCCCACCCCCCCAGCAGGTCAGGCTGGCTGGCTGATGAAGTCATCTTAGGGACATCTTTCACCACTTTGTCTGCTGAAATAAACAACATCAGGATCTGCGTTAACATTGTTCTGTGCGTACATCGAGAAGGAGCGGTAAAGCCAAAGAGGAACTGTAGCATAAAAATGAGAGATTCACTGAGGTTAAAGAGGCTGCTGTTGGAAGCAGGGGTTGGATTGCTGGGAGCTGAGCTGAAGCCACTAGTCGCTGAACTATCGGAACCCAACAGGTCTCCAAACAGGTCCGTTCCCGAAGTTTGTCGAGATGAACTGACGCTAGAGCCAATGCCAGAGCCAGAACCCATCCCAAACGGGTCAAAAAGGTCACCCACAGCTGCAGTACAGAAAAGAGAAAATAACAATAAAAGTAAAAGAGACCAGAGTGATTACAGTTCAGAAAAAACTTGTAATATTTACGTTTTGAGTCTGGAGTGGCTTCACTCGTCGGCCCGCTAAAGAACAAATCCTCCTGCACTGCACCCGTCTGACCTGCAGGAGGCGCAAATAGGTCGTTCAGAAGATCGCTGTTGCTGGAAGCAGCTTTCATTCCTCCCTGCTCTGCTGGATGAGGAGCAGACGAGGAGGTTGAAGACGCAGTGGGAGGCTCAGCATCAGAGTTCAACCCTAGAAGGTCAGCAGTGTCACCGACAGGAGGATCCTGTGGGGTCTGGGGAAGATGAAAACAACAACAAAAAAGAAAGAAGTTGGTTTGATTTTAAAAGAAGTGCATCAGAAAATGAAGAAATAAATGTCACCTGGAGGTCAGCATCAAACAGGTGTTCGCTTTGGTCACGTGACAGAGGTTCAGCACTGGGGGCAGAGTAGGAGTACGACTCCCCCTCTGACTGATCACTCATGTCCTCCTGCTCGTTCAGAGATCCTCTTCTTTGGTTGTCTGACGCATCATGAGCGCTGCGGGAATCTGAAAACCAAGATGAATATTAGATAAATAGAACTGATGATTTTTGAACTTTTTTTAAGACCCACTCCAATGAAAATGGTGTTTTTAACATGTTCTTGTGGCATTTTCTGATTATGAAGGACATATATTATGAAAACTAAGACTAAAATGCACTTCTGAGTATTTTTTATTCAAATCATTATCAATAAGAAGCAGGATAAAAAAAATCCTACGACATAGAAAATGTACTCGGCAGTCTCTGATGCATCCTCTTGCAGACAAAAAGATCCATGTACATCCTGATTTTCTTTCTCTGCGCTGGAATCTGGCTTAAAACTGTACGGCCAGATAGCTCCAGTATTGCTCGCCATTTCTTTTGCATTGGCAATGTTAAGTTGAGGGGGCTGTAAGCGAGCAGGACAGCATGTAAACAGAGAGCTTTCAGCAAAAGTGAGAAAATGGGGGTTGGGGTTGCACCGTGCCAATGGTCCCACCCACAACTAAAGAGGTGAATTTCTAAAGAATTAGAAAAATGACATTTTTTTAAATATTGGCTAAGAACTGCATCAAAATTAAAAGAGCACTGGGAACACTTTGAAAATAGATCAAGAGATGATCGGAATCGGACTTCAACATTGAAAAAAAAACAAAAAACAGAACGTTAGAAACTTTACAAAATTTGCCGCTTTGTTTAGAAAAAGCACAAATTATTGAACAATGTTTCATGGATAAAAAACTAAGAAAGAACCCTCAGAACTTACCCTCCCAGTCCAGAGTTTGGAAGAAGTTGGCTGCATTGCTGTCGCTGCTCACGGGAGATTCGGGTTCTGTTGCGCTCACATTGTCTGGAGTCTGAGCTGGCTGCGGGGATTCCGAGTCATAAAAAGCAGAGGAACCCGGCTGGCGTGGAAGCTCAGGTTTTCCTGTAGTGATCAAGACGGAATGTTTGGTTTGCAAAGAAAAAAGGGGACACATTTTAGACGTCTAAATCTAATCTGAGAAAAAGACTAAATGACAACATCATAGAAAAAGCACCAACCAAATTTGCTGAGTATTTCCTGCTGCTCATCCCGAGATGAGAAGAGGATCTTTGGATTGAGGCCCTTGGTTTGGAAGCCCTCCCATGGTGGCATCTTGGTGCTGGGTCGGTCTCTGGCTTCCACGTCGATGTCCAAGTTAACTTGGAACAAGTCTGGGTACTTCTCCTGAATGTCACAGGCATCCAAGTCGTACCTGAGAGGAAAACACATGAAAACAGACTGTTCTAGAGAACACTGGACACATTCTTGTGTCCTGCAGCAGTCCTGGACTGCAACAATCGGACTGATGATTGACCGGATGATTGCTTTTTCTTACTGCAAATTTGAGTAAAAAAATTCACCCCCCACCACTTACTCAAAAACTCACCAAAATTTGAACACACCTAGTAGTACCGTTTAAAATGAATTTTGGGCAATGATGACATAAAAAAAGTGATGACATCATAGCAGCAGAAAATGAATGTGGTCAAACTCTCCTGGGGCTCAAAAACGATGTAAAAATCAACAAACAAAACCATAGTACACATGTCAGAGTTAACTAAATGAAGTTTTAGATTATTACGGGATGGCCATAGGACCTACATATGGCTTGGCACCCATTTTGTGCCAAAATGTGGACTTTCCAGATTTTCACACATCTGCCATCAGGTTAAAGTCCACAGTCACAACTGAAACTTTGATGACCTTTGGCCTTCAGAAGAGAATATTATCTTGAATTTTCCCCCCAAAAAATCCCCTTTCGTACCTTCTACAAATTTAAACTCCTCCTAGAGATCTCGATCTATCATTGGGAAGCTACTTGGGAAAAGAACTTTCACAATGTTAGTGTGGCAAGCTTACAAAACTGGGTTCCCCTGTACTAAAATATTGTGCAAATATGTCATTGGCTCAAGTTGAAAGAATCAATATGACTGTGATATTATATATGTATGTATTAAGAATGTGGGCGAGTTTTAAAAAAAAAAAAACCTTGGCCGTCAAAGAAATTTAAAAATGAACTTTTTCCAATTTTTCTAAAAATGACAAACCTGTTTTTCACTCCTAGGCACCAAAAAAATTAAAGTGCTTGCTATGCAGATAAAAACAACAAGAAATGCTGCCATTTTGAAAAAAAGTCTACATATTTTTTTATGAATTTGTCACATGCAGCTCTGACCAGGGTGGGAGGGGCGGGTGAGGGGAGAGTGAGGGGCTCTGGGGCAAAAGGGAGAGGCAAGGGCCGTAAAGGGTAGAACCTACAGGCCATACATTGCTGCTATCAGCTCCAATTTAATATTATAGCTGCACTTAATCAAGAGTATTGTGTTAGAGCACAGATGAAACTTTTTTTTAATCAATGCTTAAGCACATACTTAGCAAACTTGACGGTGGTTGCGTTTCTTGGAACAAATCCTGTGTGAAACTGGATCTGAAACATTTTCATGGATGCCATCTAAACAGAAAAATAAGAGATTTAAAAACCTTTTTTTCTCCTGGAAGCTGACTTTGACAAATAAATTTGATGCTTCCAAATGTTCATTTCCATAAGACGAACATCTTTACACCTTAGCCTGCAGACGTCCTCCCAGCGTGGACCTTGCGTGATAAATCACCACAAGCACATCCCCCTGAACCGTAACATTGAGGGGGATCTCTGCTTTGCCGTCTTCCATCTTAAAGTCCCTGTAGAGTAAGAAAAGAGGAAAAGATGTTTTGTCTTTCAAATGCACACTAAGGGAGGCTCAATAGTTCATTAACGCGGGAAGCAGACGTACTTCATTCTGTCGTACTCCTGTGATGTGCTGAGGACTCGCTCGTCTCCGACGTAGACCTCACAGAACGGCCTGCACCCGTTGCGCTGCTTGTTGAACAGCGGAACGGGCGTCATGATGATCGAGTGGATAGTTACAGGTTTGCTGTGGGGGACGATGGGCTCCTCTGCCATCATGTCGCACATATACTCGATGTACCTGATGAGAACCAGCAAGACTGAATTCATGGCCTATAGTTCATGTTCAGGATTTTGGGGAAAAAAAAAAGCTTGATGTGCAAAAAAACCCAACAGCCGCTTCTACCTCTTGTGTGAGGGTGCTATGCCAGGTGGGCAGCGTTTCATGGAGAACATGTAGACAGCAGCTTCAGCCGTGGTAAAAAGACGGCAGAAACACAGGAAGGAGCAAACCGCCACAGCTGATGCAGCTTTGCCATCCTGCAGGAAGAAAAGGAGAAGTTTTTCAACCCATTCATGTTTTGAACTCTGCAGATAAATTCCTTATTTTGTCCATCATGTCATGGCTCTGTGTGGATGGAGACGCTGCAACATGTCCTGAAGAGTGAATCAATGAAGAATACAAGATTAGCTTCTGGTTTAACCCTGAGAACGTTCCACTCTTTTACTCGGAAGAGCTTAAAACGCTTAGTGACAACAGTCTTCTCACAAAATTACCATATTATAAAAATGTATTTGATTGGATCCTTTAATCAAGAAAGAAAAAACCTGTTCCTTGATAGCAGATCATGAATCGATTCACTATCTGTTCCAGCATTTTCATTATTTTACTAAATTGTGTGACAGTTTTAATCTAAATAAACTAAGTTTCACTGAGTTTTTCTTCAGGCTACTTTTCTAAGGTTTTTATGAAGGAATAGTTGGAGGACACAGTTGGCTCATCAGCTCTGGGGATAAAAAACCTTCATAACCTCCAGAGCAGCATACTGATCATTTCCTGAATTGTCACAAAATCTACAAGCTGCTACATCATTGAGCTTTTTAGATTTACTTTGCAGGAACAAGAACTACATGTGAAGCATGCTGCTTTAAAAGAGAAGCTGATTCTGCGTTTGCTCAACATTTTTATAAAAGTGTTTCATAAACCTGTCACTCCTGACGCAAATGGGAGGAGTTACTGTCAAAAGTCTCATTGCTGTATCACGGAGGACACACAGATATTGAGAGACCAGGTTTATTTATTCTGAAGAGCTCTAAACAAGTGTTTGTGAGCACATGTCCATGTCTGGGTTCAATAAGATCATTCAGAGACACACTCAGTACGGTGAGCTTCACCATCAACTGCAGACTGCGTCTGAATGACGGACGCTTTCAGCGATACCCCCATCTCTTTGTGACCCGGTTTGAAGACTTGCTGTCCAGCAATAATTCGAGGGGGGAAAAAATAAGAATCAGAATAAAATTAAAGGATCTTTCAATTATTGTTTCAATTCGAATATAGAAAACATCTCAAATTTCAGGAGGAAAACAGTCGCATTCGCTGTTCGCTTTGAACTCCACCCACTGATTGGTTGATGTGACTTGAAGCTTCGTCAAAGTTTAAGTATTTTAACTCTGGAAACATCAAGTGGAATTTGGCTGAACTTTTTGGTTTCAATGGTATCTAAGATGCACTGTTGCCAGAGAATCATGCTTCGCCGATGCTTTAAGCACATGGCGGGACTTCTGATCACGTCTGTACACTAACTTAACATGAAAATGCACGCTCCTGCCACGGGAATAACGTTTGGTATGAACAAAGCTTCAGAGGAACAGGAGAACTTCCAAATGTTCTGAGATAAACTGGTGCAGAAATGTTCTCGTCATTCTGCAGATGGGAACTCAAAGGATTTTTTTCTAAATTCTCCCAGATGATTTGGACAAATAAAATCTGCAAACTTTGAGTGTGGAGATCAAAGTTCTTTTCAGCACAATGTATCCATTACCATAAGATGATTTCATCCAGAAATTCTTAATTTTCTGGGAAGCCTCAGAGGACATGCACACTCACCAGACAGTGCACTATACAGATGTTCCTCTGGTCCAGTTTCAGCCACTGATGCATGCTCTTGCAAACGTTGTAAAGACTGCGGAGATTCGGGGCACGGCGGACCTGCCAGTTACACTCTGAGACCTGCAGGGAACACAGAAATGTTGACGAGAAATAAATACTTTGTGTGACATTAACACTTTTGGAGAAACTTTTTGCAAGAGTACTTCTGAATCTGTTGAAGGAGCTACACAATAAGGATATTCTAGATGGAGGAAACTTTTGCAAAAGTCCCCAAATCTCTTGTCATATTAATCAATATTTTACTCTTTCAGAGAAGGAAGTTGACCCACAAAACTTATTGAAATGGCAAGACAATTGTAAAAAATGAGGAAAAATTCAACCCACCATCCATTATGGCCTAAAACTTTAGAAAACTTTGACTAAATGTTACGTTTTACATTACATAACATTATGGGTTCAGCTTTGATGTCTAATAAAAGGAAAACATGCAAAAATGAATTAATCTAACCCTGCTATAAAAGAAAAGTGCTAAATCTGACTTTAAACTGTCAAACCTTCCAGAAATATGAATGAGTGCAAAGACACAAACACACCCTGTTGTGAAAGCGGGAAGGCCTGTATGAGCGCTTGGAGAGGTTGTAAACAGCATAGTGTCCGGCGTGACGCGAATCCAGGAACAGACGCACATCCTCAATGTTGTTCTTTAAAGCTGACTCCACCCCTTCAGCTGGAAAAGACATGACTGACACACAAAAAGAAGAAACACACGTCAAAGTGGAACTCAGAAAATGTCATCTCCATTTGGACAGTCTCCTAAACGACACATTAAAGAGCTTAAAAAATCCTCTTTCACAATTTCTAAAATGCATACCTGCTATTCTGGAGGTGATGTAGGAAATATCCAGATCCCCTTTGGCGTAGCTGTCGAGGAAATAACAGACCAAGGTTGAAAACACAGAAAATGTTGGCAAACCCAAATCAGATATTAGTATAAAAGGTATAAAATGAACTAAACAGCCAGTAAATAACTAATTATAAATCAAACTACAAACCTAATGAGTAAATACACATTTTAACAACATCATTTACATCTACTTGAAGGCTGTTTTCAACAAATTAAGTTAAAAATCTCTGTAGTCCAATGATTTCTTCCTGCGGCACAAATCTGCCAGATCACTTTCCCCCACCGACTGCTTTTAGATGTTAGAAAATCTTCTACAATTACTTTACATGGATCTTAGAGCAAACACAACCCCACACGGTAAAAAAACAACAATCCCAAATGGAATTTTAATTAATAATCACATTTAGTACACAAAGCACAAGAGTGAAGCTGATTACTGAAACTTTGGTCTGTTCAGAGACAAACAAGTGATGCTGGTTAAGACGTGTAGCTGCGACGTAGCTGCGATGTAGCTGCGACGGTTACTCAAGCAGAGGAGCCACACTGACAGTTAAAATTTTTCAAGATTTTCATTTCAAACATTCAGCCATATGCTTTAAACCAACTCCAAAACCAAAAGAGAATTCAAACTCTGCAACTAAAGAAGAAAATGTACAAATGATAATGAACAGTTACATGAAAAAAGAAAATTCCACTAGTTCTTACTGTTTTTTCATTCAGTTAATACAACCTTTGTTAAAAATTAGCCAATATTATTTATACTCTTTATAATTTCCTTCATAACAGAACATTTTAAAAAGTGAAAAACAAAGTTTCAGTTTTTCCTTTTAACATTCTTATAGTTCTTATCTGTTACATAATATTTTTGAAAATGGCCTTTAAAATTAGATCTCAATCCTTTATTAGCAAATTGTCTCAAAGTCTTTTTGCAGTTTTACTTTCTGACAGTGAACAAATTCTTTTCATGTGTTTTAGGGTCCATCAAATGTTTGCGTGAAGACATTTCTTATTTCATTTCTTCAAATTGTCCACAGGTTGATTTTCAAAGCATTACAAGTCATGCGTTCTGCATGAATTGCTTGCACACATTCTCCTGTGACAGTAAAAATAAGTCTTCCATCTTTATTTTTTTCCCATGAGGGCGAGTTTTTCATGTTGTGAACCCATTTCAAAGTCTCACACATATAACTGATTGGATGGAGATTTCTCCCCTTTGCCTCAACACCCTTCAACTCTTTGCATGCTTGCCCCTGACAGTCGTGTCTCCCTGAACAAGGACGTTCACACCATGCAGGCATTCACTCAGACCTGAATTATCATGTGAGGTTAGGATCAGCCAGCTCTAATGATGGACACGGCACAGCAAACGGCTTAGCACATGGTTTCTTCTAAATCAAAACACCCACTAAAGAGCACACAAAGTAATCTGTGACTTGATACATGTCACCGACACGTATTTACCTTGGGTTGCTAGGTGATGGACACACAGTGGGACCATGAAAGATTGGGACAGAAAACAAGAAACAAAAAATAATAATATGAACAAAGAGATGGAACAAACGGGCGATGGATGTAGGAAAGAAACATCAGGCTTCATAAGACGATCTTCGTCTAAGCCATAGTCACATGCACCTGTATGGGGGCGACCCACACGGGTGCTGCGGGTATTTGGGCTGTCCGGGCCCGTAGAGGGTCGTAGAGAGGACTTTTTGAGGGGAGCACAGGTGAGTCTTACAATTCTTATGTGGCTCGTCCGAACATTTTAAGGGTCGTGAAAACGGAATGTACAATTGTCACGGCTCTGTTAAGTGTATTATAAGTCTAATGTAAGATTCATGCACTTATGGCGTACAGGTGATGCTGTCGTATGGTGTCCTTTAACCACCTCTAGTCATTAGAAACGTTTGAGTACTGGCCACTTCCCGCTGCACTACAGGGAGTGCACGTGTTACAAAACTGCAGGCGTCCACACAAACTACACTCTGACTGTCTAATGTTTTAAATTGTACCAGTCAGGCTGCATGCAAGGAGCACGCACTTATCACACGAATAGCACAAACAGGATCTTTGCGCAATCGACAGGATCTTTTAGGGGGGCGTGGAGGGTTGAAATACAGAAAAATCCGTACGACACACCTGCGTCTTCACTCTTACATGTTGTATAAGTGTTCACAACACCTCACTCGCAGCGTAACATAGAAGAATTGTGCATGAATATTTTCACTCTTCTGGCTCACCCAGCGACCTTGTCATTTTGTGTATTTTTGCCTGCCGACAGCCCGCATTCACCCGTAAGGACAGCTGTGACTAAGGCTTTAGCTACAGTCTGAGGTTCCACCTGTCTGCAGGTCAACAATCACTGCCAAGGTGACCTGCTACTTCTGATCAGGCTACTGGATTACTGCCATAATCCAGTGATCTGCAGCAGCGGAGGTAAACTGCAGCTCAGTTAGAAGACAAAACAGTCCTTTAGAAAACAAACAGGCAGCATTGAGGAGAGATTCTAAAGGGTGGTGGACATAATCTCCTGGAGCAGTAAATTCAGGATTTCAATGTTTTAGCTGTATTCACTGTAATGCAAATGGGGTGCTTACAACATCCCAGCAGCCTCTGCAAACATCTATTTTAGTAAATAATAAAAGTAAGCATTGCTGAATTGCTAAAAAATTTTAAAAATTCAAGTTCGTCCTTTGTTAAGGGATAAGACAGTTACGAATATCAAACAGAAAATGCCTAAAATAAAATTAAAAAAAGATTCAAAAAGTAAATAGTGCAACCCGTGATGTTGGTTGTGGAAGACAAACGTCTCACCTGGCTACTGACTGGATGACCTTAGAGGATGTGTCCTTTATGTTGGTCAGGAAACGCTCTGTCCCCCCCCTTAGGATATCCAAGAGACCACTGCCTGCCTGATCAGGATCATACACACCTGGGTATCGAGACAAAAATCTCAAATGTGAACAGAAAGGCAGACTCACATGGTTACAAACAAACCATCTTGGACACAAACTGGTGCATCAAAACAAGAAAATCTAGAGGCTGCAGGATCCTGAGCTCAAAGCTGAGTTCCAGCATTATAACAAACTCTGCTTTTTGACAGATGGTTGACCACAAGTGTCGAAATCCTCTTAAAGAGAACGCAGCTGAGAGTGTGTGATCACACATACAGATGGGAATGTTAAGATAACAATAAAAATCAACAATATATGTCAACAAAATATGTCAACGATGTTTTTAAATACTGCCTTGCAAATAATTCAAGCAGGATTTAAATTTCTACTCTTGTTTATTTGTCAATTTTGTGTTTCAGCGTGTTTTTATCATACATTTTAAAATATTTTTTTTCGTTTAAAATCTGGTATTATTATTAGGCAAAGCACTGTTACAAATGCATACAAAGTCCTTTAAAAACAAAGTTTGATTTGAACTAAACTACACTTTAAAAACAGGCTAAATTACATTGTTCTGAGCCTTTTTACTTCACTATCATCTGCTTTAAATGCTAACTAACACTCCAAATTTGGAAAAAGAAGGTTAACATTTATATCTAATCTGTATATCGGAATCTAATTACCGTGGTAACTGGAATGCATCTGGACCTCCTACTTCTAGGATTCGGGTCACTGAGCTTCAACCTTTGTAACACTGACTGTTTGTTACGACGGCTCAGTAACCTGAAAGGTTTCTGGGCATTCAAGTGATGAGCCTTTTGCTTTTCAGGCATTAAAATGCACTACATTTTCAGGTGTCGATACCTGAACATTTTCTGGCTGCTTTCAAATAAGAGGATTTAAATGAAGAAAAGTTTGCAATAATGCAATAAAAACTTTGTTACTGTGTTTAAGCGTGGATTTTAAAAAGTTTAAGAATTCCTGATGAACCTTTGGGCCTTGGAGAATGAAACTGTGACAGAACAGAAACTGTGGTAAAGTCAGACAAAAGCGAGAGACAAAACTGGCTTTTACCTGCGTTGTTTTGGACGTTATGGATGTGAGTGGACGGCTGCGCACCGTTGTTGCCGAAGCCTCCGTTCTGCTCCAGGAGCTGCAGACATTCGTACCCATCATACACCGGACGCCAACAGTAGTATGTGGTCAACATTGTAACCCGAAGATCAACAAAATATCAATCCCAATGCAACTGAAAAAGTTGGCATGCAAGATTTTAAAGTTTTGTTGGTTTTTTTTTCAGATATTGCTTTTTAATATTAAAAAAAATTTGAAAAAAATCCACCACAAATTTTTTTTTCCACTTTCTGTTTCAGCTAGAAGTAATAAAAATGTAAGACATGAAGTCTATGAGGTAACATATGAAAAATCTGGCTGTAATCCCTGGGCTTTTCTCTTCCTTTCAGCAGAGCATTCAAGTGAAAAGTCTATCATCCATCTCTGCTTATTTCTTCACACTTTTCTCTCCCCGCTACATCACAGTCTGCCTCTCCATATGTCTGCAAAACGCCAGCTGAGAGGAGACGGGAGGAGGAGGAGGAAGAGGAGGACTGTAATCTTCTTAAATCCAGAAGGAAACTCCTTCTTAGCCCTAATCAGATGAGCAAACACCAAACCTGCCCTTACCCAGCGCACACTTACTGTCTTTATAACATTTCAGCTCCATTACATTTATGGATGAGTTTCTTTTTTTGCCAAACAATTTCTTTAAAATATGTTTTTTTTATGTGCACTTTTAGAGAATAACTCGGAGATTTGACTCTGTCTTGCCTTTCATCAGTCATGAATACGGATTTTAGGATAAATTCACAGACTAGTGGGGCTGTGGTGAGAATTTCAAGTCTATGTTGTTGTCAGATTAAAGATAAATCCTGAATTTACTCAGATTGTCACAGTTTTACATTTCTCAGAAAAACAACAAGGCATTGTCGATCTGTGTTAGTAGGGAAAAGAGGAGCCAGGAGAAGAGAATACAGCCTCCTTTGTGGCTTCCACAGAGTGTGTTTGTCTTAAAAAAGTAACAACATTAGCAGTTTGAGAGTGTGCTTAAGTTTACACAAACTAACAGGAAGAGGTCTGTGCGGTCTGCCTGTCACTAGTGTCCTCGTCTAAAGGTTGGAAAACACCACGGCTGTGCTCCTCTGAAGCAACCAACCGGGTTCTTCGTCTGTTGAACTTGAAGATCCTTTACTGGAAGTGTTGGAGATGTTTTTCTAGCACCTTTTGAGGGAAAACAAACCTCTGTAACTGGAGACTTGGGGTTGACGTTGCAAGCTGCTGCTATTTCCTGGAGCTGGTTGACTAACTCTGTAATTGACAGACGCTCCTCTGGATTTACCTTCAACATGGCACCTGGGAAAGACGAGGAAAACAGAAATGGAGAACGACCGCTTAGAGTAAAATAAAAAGCTAAAGAACGATTTTCAGAAAGCACACCTTATGGCTGCTGATAATGTTGTTCATACAGTTTTCATTCTTAAAGTTTACTTTATTAAATATAATCTCTGAAATGTTTGTTTCTTAGCCTCTACATTGATATTTTTAATCATTCCAAATTTAATTGAAAGCTTTTTGCATTTTTAAAACAGTTATTTTTCCTTAATGTTCTTTTCCAATTTTCTGAAATACTTTCTTCTCTGATTTTTTTAGGCTCCTAAAACTTCTTTTGATGTCATTTTAAAAAGGTAACTCAGTTGTTAAAGGTTTTCAATGCTACATATTGACAATTTTTAAATTAAAAAAAAAGACTAAATCTTATATTTCTGGACTTTTATTGTTTAAAGTGGCAGCTTCTCTGACATATTTTTTATTCTTTTATCTTTTTTTTATATATCTTCTCTTTAAAACTAGTACATTTTGCATTATGGATTAAAAAAGGTCATTTTTGTTTTTGTGACAATATTAGCTTTTTAAACAAACAGGTGTCTTATTTTCTCTAATTTAAAAAAAAAATAAATTAAATAAATTAAATATTTCGAAATAAACAAATTCATCCGTCCGTCCAGCCATCCCTCATATATTTCACAAAGAGAATAAGAAACTCAATTTCTTCAATAACTAAGACATATATTTTTTTAAAAGACACCAAGCAAAAGTGAAAGTACTGACAGGTTGTTAAACATTTTTTTTTACATTAACTGTGCTAAAAAACATAGATAATTTGTTTATTTGCAGCCTGTTTGAATAAAGTTTGACAGCTGCATGATTAAGGAGACAATATTTAAAAAGCTGGGTGATCCAATGAGGCAGAACGTACGAATGAGATCGTGATATACGGTGTATTTGGCATCATTCTGAGGAATGGAGTATTTTCCGTTGACTATTTGCAGCTTTGCTCCTTCTTCAAAGGGATGCTGCTTAAAACACAACAGGTAGAGGATGCATCCAAGGGCCTGGATGAAAAACAAACGTAGACTTTCAGATTTTGTTTATCTCTTACTATAAAAAATAAAAAAGGTAGATTTAGATAAAACAATAAAACCAAAATGAGTTAAACAACTGACCCAGATGTCTTGTTTCTCATTGATGGGATAGTTGGAGTACAGGTCGATCATTTCTGGCGTGCGGTATGCTGGAGTGGTGTTCCTCGTTATCTACAAAGGATTGAAATACACGATGACAATTATTCACAAAGGCTTTGTTTACGCCTTTCAGGTTTTGTTTTACAAAGACAAATTACGGTTTTATAATAAAAATGTTTCCTTGAGAATGATTCTCTGTAAGTCCCAAAACATGCGGATGGCAGAAATGCAGCTTATTGTGTTTAGTAACTCAGATGTCCTGGACATGAAGGCCATCTGCAGTAAAACTACGTTACGGGAGCATGTGCCTGTTTGGTTATGGAATTAACATGACCAACTTGGTCAATCAGTGCAGTTAATCGGATCAAAAATGTCTGTTTTCTGCAGCGGTTCTGATGAGATTCCTGCTGCAGATCCGCTGAGAATACTGAACACGCGTCCTCTTTTCCTCTTAATAAACCGAAGTGTCGTCATCTTCATACCAAAGGGATTCAAAGAGCAGGGAATGCTGCCGCTTTCAGGAGGAAATCTTCACACTCTTTTACTTTTCTTAACTTACTAGTCTTGGAGACAAGTCTACACAGCATTTTCTTGGCTAAAACTTTGATTTAAAAAAAAAATCTAAACTAGAAAACTTTGGTTCCATTTTTTAATATTTTATGGCTGCTGCTTTATTTCTTTTAGTATGAAAACCAGGCGTTAAGATTGTCACAGAACAAAAGTTTTTGAACTAACTGTGAGGTTAGTAACTATATATCTATTTGTTTGAAAAGACTTCCACAAACAATAGAACTCAAACTTTTTGAGTTGACTGAGAATATTTTTATGGAATTTAATGTCCTTTCTGAGTAACATCAGTTTTTGTCTGAATGCATGAGGGCACCTCATCCTCCACCATGGACCTCTTCTGTGCCGACCAGCTGAAGTCAGGGTAATGTGACACTGTGGTGGAGCTGCCGAAGTCACAAAGCTTGATGGTGCCCTGGTTACTAATCAAGAGGTTTTCGATCTGCAACAAATCAGATTTGTTTGAGATTTAAACCCAAAGACTCTGGACTTGTCCCGTGGTGGGGGGCAAACCTTGAGGTCTCTGTGTATGATTGGAGGCTTCTGTTTGTGCATGTGCTGCACAGCACGGCAAGTCTGGTAGAAGATTTTCATCACAGTGTCGCACGACAGAGGAGCTCTCTGCTCCACTCGCTTTACGAAGTCCACCAGCTGACCTGAAAGAAAAACACAGAAATGAGGAGAAACCTGCAGATCAGAGTCACGGAACAGAATTATTTTTGAACTGCAATTACAATAGTCAGCAGTTTTCTAGAAGTCTTAAATAATGGTTTTACTTGTCTTTCTCATGTCAGAAAGATACATTTGAAAGCTTAAACACAACAGAAATGTGATCCGTAGTTAAGCCTAAGACTAATTTTGGAAATGTAGACAGACGTTTAACAAAAAAAACCATTTCACCAAATCAGAATTAATTAACCTAAACTATGCTGATCAGGTGACACTGACTGCAAGAAATAAATGGTCTCTGCACATCTCTGTAAATGAAAAAAGGTCAACATTTCATAAATACAGTAAGTTTTGTACAGGATCATACAATAGAGTATTAGGGCAAATGGTCCAGAAGTCAGCTCCCTGTATCCTCAGCAGAACCTTCATCCCTCCAGTTCTCCTGTAGCTCCACAGGCTCCCGGTTATATTCCGGGTGGAGATTTAAATCCTTCTGGTTAGCTTCAAAGCCAGTCTCAGTCTTGCTCCTGCACACCTCTGGGTCTCGTCCACATCTCCACTGAATTCTTCCATCCTCTTACTGTATTCACTAAGCTTTTGAAACTCACTTCTTTCTGGCTTTAGAAATATCCCTTCACTCAGTCTTTTCCTCTCGTCACTCCAGACTCAGCATTTTAAACTCAACTTCAGTCGGGTTTTAACCAGATTTTGATGCTTCTGTATTTCTCTGCCCTTCAGTATTGCTCTTCCTAATAAAATACATTATTATGAAACTCCTCCTCAATAAGAAGCAGGCAACTAAACACAGACAGAGCAGAAAACAGAAACCATAAATCCTGAACCTTTGTGAGCATTTAACTCCTGTAATGACAGCTTGTCTGATGGCGTTGTGTGCGGAACTTGAGTCCCTACCTTTGCACAACTCAGTGAGGATCAGGAACTCGGCCTGCCCGGTGTCCGACTCCTCTTTGCTGATGGAAGCAGCAGAGCAGAACTGAACCACATTTGGATGACCAGATAGTTTTTTCTGGGGAACCAGGAGGTCAAGGGGCAAACGTCACAGCGAGAAATGTCGTTCTGCACGTGCTCTTCAGAAATCAGTCAGGAGCCAGAAGAGCCTGACAGTTATGCTTTTCTCATGTTTGAAACAAATTTTATGAAGCAGTTAGTCACAGATCCTTAGAAAATAGAAATGAATAAGCTTTTTTGACAGTTTTTTCAATGAAAATTGATTCAAGAGCTTTAAGTCTGAGCTTAAAGAGGAAGACTACGGATGTTTTGGAGGATTTTAGTCATTTCTGACAACTTTTGATGGAAAAATGCATCTTCTTTTTATTAAAGCAAAAAACAGTAGGGAGCTAAATCTCAATCAAACATGGCAGTGAAGCATCACAAGATAAATAGTAATTCCAATTTGAAATATTTTATGAAACATTATAGTTGATTCTGTAAAATGACAAATGTCACAGAACACCGTCAGGGATAAGAGAAGTCTGGACAGAGAAGAGGCTTCAGATGAGCTCCTCAATGATGATGACGAGAAGCTTCCTTATGAAAAACATTTCAAAGATAAAATCTTTAAACTGTCCTTTAAGTTGTTTGATTTTGTGAGTACAAGAAGATTTTCACTGAATTTTCACTTTATCTTATTAAAATTAATTTGAACATCCACCGCCACTTCTATTATCTAATATCTACGTTTTTTTATTTTGCTTTTGTAAAAATGTAATTTTTTTTACCAAAAGACTTGCCTTTTTTAATTATTAGGTTTGCTGACAGCAACTATTTTAAATAAAAAGATTGCTTTAATAAAACAAACTTCCGGCTGTTACTTAATTCAACTAATTTAATAAATTCTAGGCATTTTTAGTCCCACTGCTTCGCTCTTTTTTTCCTTCAGGTAATAGGCAAACAGAGTACAATTCCATTCACCCGTCCTTGTATTTACTTTCACTCTTTTTTATTACAAATTACAATCAAAGCCATGTAATTTTCTTTCTGACTTTCCCAAAGGGGAACAGAAAAGTTGCAGCTCTGTAAAATCCTTTAAATCCCTCCTTATATTAACCTTTCTGAAAAGTTAATGATTCTAATTCCTACATGGATTCTTCACAGCAGATGAGTCATTTTTTTTAAACTCCCTGTTGAAGTCAGCAGCAGTTCCTGGTGGTGTTGGGAATTCAAAGCCACGCTTGAGCGTACGGCGCTTGCGAACAGGAGCCGCAGTGTCCAGTGGGGCTGGATCAAGCAAACCAGCTCCTTTGAACTTTTTAGTCTGAGCTCGAATCGTTGGAAGATGAAGCTCACATACACCCAGCTGCTGCTGCTGAAGGTCTGAACTGTCAAACACAAAAACCTACCTTCACCTCACCCTAGCTCCACCAGGTAAACACTAATTAACACATTTATGTTGTTTATTTAGACCCTGAACATGTTTTATGCCAAACAAAAAAGCTCCTGTTTAGGAAATAACGTGTCCATAAAAGCCAACATCTTCTTTAGTACACAGTCAATGCTCATTATAAAATAAACCTCAAGTGATTTAGGAACCTTTTCTCATGACATTCTCTGCATAGTGAAAACTCTGTGAAGTTTTTTATGTCATCACACATGTTGAAGGATACCATAAAGCAGATTTCCTGGATGATTTCCTTGTTCTTTTCCTCCTCGTTGGACAGCAGCCTCTGAACAGAAAGCAAGGAAAACATCCAAATCGTTACTCCTCAAAGAGATATTTGAAATAAATCACATATATTCTAGAGGGTTTAAGTCAATGGAGCTTACGCTTGGGAAACAGACAAAAAATTCCATCTCACCTTAAGGGCGTAGTCTTTGCCGCCACTCAAGTCCTGAGCTTCATACACAAAAGCAAATCCACCTTTGGAGGAAAATAAGTAAAAATAACGGTTTTAAAAAATGTATATTTGATTAACTTGTTCTTACTTCTTAATGCACAACATTATTAGTCCATGTTTTGATGTCATTGTGTGACATAAACCAAAATATGTCGTGAAAAAATTTAAAGCAGAACCAGAGTCTTTTTTCTGACTTTTGCAGGTGAAATGGATCCCGTCAGCACAGAGAGGAACAGAAAACCCCACAAAGAAATGCTCTCACAAGCTCTCAGGTTAACTACAAACTCAGCCTCATCAGCCGATCGTTGAGCCTGTCGGAGCTTAAGTGCCTCTTTCTCCAAAAAAAAACAACGTGTTTGCCATTCAAGAGCCTCTCCAACCTGCAGGTCTCGTCTAAATCCAGTTGAAAACAAACTTTTACTAAAGGAGAGGATGAAATCTGAATTCTCCACTGTAATCGGTCAGGGGGGTTCTGTGGTCAGAAATCAACTTTAAACTAACTGAGATTTAAATACACCGGTGTGTGTAATGTTTTCCCTTTAAAAACAGACAGTCAGATGGTCTCACAACCACATTCTTCACTTTGCTTATTTTGGATTCTGCTTTTGGAATCGACAGGTTTACAAAACTTGAATTCATACAACAGTTTAAACCAATTTCCCTCCCTACAGCATCTAAGCTGGTAGAGATACAACAGTTGCCTTCATTTTGCTTTTATACAAGGGATTAACAGAATGCAAACATAAAGAAAAACAGAGAAACAAAAACAAAATTGCTCTAATCTAGTTTTTTTATCTAAGAAATTAGGATTCTATCATTGAAAGTTTGTGCATATGTTGTGACCGCCACTGTTTTCATTCATAGAAAGTGTTTGAAATCAAACCAGAATTCAAAGAGGCTGACAAACCAAACATGAAGAGAGTACAGTTCCCAAAGGGATTCTAGTCTTAAATCATGCCTCATTCTGGGTCTTTCAGCACAGATTTTACACTACCCGAAGGAAACCGTGTGGCAATCACAACCATTAAAGACCAGCAGTTACATTTATGCATAATTACAGTTTTCACATCTAAGTGACTGTGACTGAGAATGCAAACTCGTGCTTGTGGGATCACATGTCTTCCTGTCTTTGTGATGCAAAAGAAAAAAATCTTTCCATTGTGTTCGTCCCAATTTCCCAGTTTTTACAAGGAAGATTTGTAACACCTGAAATCATCTTGTTTTATGATATCTATTATGCTTAAAACCTATGCTACTTTTTAAAAATAAAATATAGGGCTACTGGTGAGACTGGTAAACATGAAAGAGCAAAGTCATTAAAATCTTTCACTATATGTTTTTAAGATCACAGAACTTGACAATAAATAAAGACACCTTGGAGAAAGCAAATGGAATTTTGACATAATAATTGTGTAGTAAAAGCTCTTAGTTTTTTTCCCCCTAGTTGTTGAGATCTGGGATAGCAGTTAAAACAAATACTATAAAATATAGAAGCCTTACTAATATGAATGGGTGGGTATTTTAGTCAAAAAGCACTACTTGGACTATTTTTTTTGTTGTGTTTTAAATGACTGAATAAACTAAAGACTGTGTGTTCTAGCTTCAATATATAAAAAGAAAAAAGATTAAATAACAGATTTTGAATATCAGTTTAACCAACAAGTTTGCCAGAAATCTCATATTTTGCATCATATTTGTCCACACTCCAAGACTGGATTCATGCATTTCAGACTTTAAATCAGATCTATTTTAACAGGTACAAAGTACTTTACTAGTGTATTTGATACCAGTTCCTTTTAGCATTATTTCGATTTTGTTGATTTTTGTTAGAGTCAGTAATTAAAGCAACGTTATTCTACTTAGATCTGCTTTACCTGCTTTGAATGTTAATGAAAAAGCGCATTTTTTTTAGCTTTAATCTTTGAATCAATATTACAAACACAGCAGTTTGATAATAACACTGATGGCTCAAACCAGTTTCTCATTTTGTTCTTGGTTTTCAACCAGTTGGCTTAAAATTTAGGAAGTCTTTTAAATTTGTGAATAATTTTAATGAATACTTCATGCTAAATGCAATACCAATAAACAACAGACAATAAGCCAAAACAAAAAAACAGCCTTAGATTGAAGTTTTTAAGATAAAATTCGACCTAAATGTTGTCAAACTGAGTGAAACTGAACTACAAAGACGTGTTTACTCGGTTGCACTTTCCCAACACTGAGCTTTGTTGCTAACCTGTTAGCATGCTCGGCTACTTAGCATTCCAACCGAATAGACAGCTTTTCTGACACTATAGTGAACTGAACTCACCCTCTGCGATCACCCGCTTGATCCTTAATTTCATGTCACCGAGCTCCACGACTTGTCCAACGAAGTCATTCTGGTCCCGGCTGGCCGCTCCGGACGAGCCGGGCCCGGCGAGGAAATCAAGTGCCGACTGGAAGAGTGACATTTTTCTCCGGGCCGCGTTCAAGGGGGGGATAATCAAAGCAAACCCCCCCCAGCACAGAAAAAAAAAATTCCACGGGAGATTATTCTGTCACGACGTTTGAAATTCTGGTAATATTAATCTGTCAGTGGATGAAAGCATCCTCTTCCTGTTCTCGGACTGACAAGGCCACCATCATCACAGACCGGGCTTCCGGAAAGAGTCGTGACGCTGGGCACGACTTAATCACGTGACAGCAACCTACAAAATAAAATAAAATAAAATAAAATAAAATAAAATAAAATAAAATAAAATAAAATAAAATAAAATAAAATAAAATAAAATAAAATAAAATAAAATAAAATAAAATGAAATAAAATAAAATAAAAAATTTAAAGCTCAGATTAAGATAATATTAAGAGTATAAGAAAATTGTCAGACGTAATAAAATAAAAGCAACAGAAAAACCCAGAAAAGTGTGTTAATAGGAATGGATTTGAATAAATGCAGTAAACCTATTTTTCACATTATTAATGGTATAGTTATTATTTTTATTGCATAATTTTGTAGATAAAGGTTGGACTTCGGAAGCAAGCAATACATTATATTACCAGCACCAAAATGTATGAACTTGTACAAAACATTGATTCTACCGCCATCTGCTGGACAGAAAGGTTGTTCGTCAAGAAGGCAAGTGTAGTGCATTACTACAAAGTTTTTTTTTAAATCCATGGATCAAACAGAGATATATCAGCAAATAAATAAAAGGCAAACAAACTAAAAAGCTACCAGCTGATTTTTAAAACGTTTGTTATCCTTTCTTATATCGTGAATGTTTTTTTTTTCCTATGCAAAAGGTAGTCTAATTAGGTAGTCTATTCTAAAAATGAGGCAGTAAACTTGAATTTATTTTTTTTAATACACTACCTAGATGACTTAAAATGTTCCAATTTAGTCTGAAGAAGTATTCAGTTAGTATACTTCCTACACTTCAGGTTCATGGTTTATAATGGACTTGCTATACTTATACTAGTATACATGTTTTACTTATTAAACTTCACTTTAATAGAGTAAGTTAAAGTTTACTTTATTAACGTTTACCTAACAGAGTAAGCTTCAGTTTAATCTTCCTGCTAAGGAAACAACTACAGACATATATTTTCTTGTGGTAAAAACAAAAAAAGTTGATCGAGTTATTGAAAGCAGAATCTTTTACAGAAATTGTCTGACTTTTTTATTTCATAGATAAAAAATAAAGCCACTTTCTTTAAAGGACATTTATGTAAAATAATGTATACTTGCAAACAAGTACATTATCATACTTATTTGAAGTACTCAAATTGTTTTACGTAACCTCACTTTTAATTACGTCCAAGAAAAGAAAAACAACTTGCTCTTAACCATACTTGTTTGAACAACTATGGACAGGATCTTTTTACTTTGACTTGATTAGATGCTAAACTAGTGTCTGAATATCGGCTGGGACACAATCTGGATAGTTTAATGTCTTGTGTCAATTCCTTTTTGATACACATGGATGAAAACAGAATTCCCTCAGGGGGTCGACATGCTCTACTCATTTAGCCGTGGATGGTTCATTTGTTGTTAAAGAAAAGTTGTGTTTTGACATTTTTTATGAACAGATTGTGAAGTTAAACAGTTTGTTGATGCACCTGCACAGTAGGAAAAGGTCAATGAACCAAAGTCTTTCTGATTGAACTTATCCACACTTACATAAGGAACTCTGGAAGAGGAGATGCTTAGTCACCCTGACAAAGAGATTGAAAGATACAAGTCAGGGGGCTGAGCCCCAGTGGGTTGACCAGCTGTCTGCCAAATGCTGGAGCAAAGAGGAAAATCTCCACATATCCACATTAAAGTCAAGACCAATACCCAGAAATGGAAAACATTGCGCGATTGTGCAGGACCTTAATCCCACATCACATTATATAATAAGAAACATGTCAGATAGATTACAATAATGTGTCTTGTAAATTCAAGTCATTTAAAAGGAAATGGATCAGATGATTCTGTTGATACTTTTTTTGTCTCATTCATTTGTTTGGTTTTCTTATATGTAGGCTAATGCAAAAAAAGTGTGATAGTAATAAACAATAAAGGAAAATTGATCAGACTTGAAAAGGAAAAAAAAAACTTTTTTTATATTTTATGAACACATCATTAATTTTTATTTGCTTTATATTTTTTCATGAACTTGGTCATGCAAAGACTACGAGAGGAGGTAAATAAATATTAAATCTACTGATCAAATTTTAAATGACACCACCAGGCAGTGAGGAGGGTTACTTTTTCGTGGTTCCGATTGGTCACACCTCCAAACTCCATCCTGCATTGTGATTGGTTAAAATCTTTTTGAAAACGTGAAAGGAAACTTCCTATTAGACAAACAAGACGTCAGTCAGCCAGAGGCGGTTCGCTTTCCCCATAGACCGATCAGTCGGCTGATATGGAACCAGTTTCTTAGACACCAATCACAGTCCTTCATTTTGGCGTGTACAAAAATGTCATTAGCTGCGCGTTCCCGTTGGGGTGTCGTTCAAGATCCAACCAGTGTTTATCAGTATTTGAAAGACAGAATAAAATGAAAACTAAGATACCTTTAGTTTCCAAACTTTTAGTACGTTTGACTGTCAAATTGGTATCTAATTAATATTCCTTTATTATTTATAAAATGTGACAAAACAATCACATAATGGTGAGATTAGTATTCCGTGGAAGTCAAGTTTAATGTGAAAAAAATATTCCAAATATTTAAGAAAACACCTGTGTTTAGTTTAGTTAGGAATGTAGATCAGGTTGAAATTTAAACTTCTGTGACCCTTTCTTCAGAAAAAAGAAAATCAAAACATACTGCAAGAAAACTGTTTGTTACTGGGGGAAAGATGAGAGATTTAAGAAGTTTTACTTCGTAATTAATTTTATTAAGTATTTAAATTGTCAATAAAATCAGGAGAAAATCAGCTGAACCAAACTGCATATTTTTCATGAAGCTAATAGATTAGCTATGAGCCGTTTTTCCTCAAAATCATTTAGAATTATAACTAATTTCCAAATTAACCTTCAGATTAAATAAATGCGTGTTTTTTTTTCAGATCTAGAATGTTTGCCAAATTCGGGGCAGTATTTTGAAAGGCACGCCGCCGATCGTGAACCATCACACCAGCTGACGTCATGACGCAGGGGCGTGGCCCGGTAGCTTTCTTGAGCAGCCGCACACTTGCCATCAGTGTCAGGGCATTCAGACTAGCCTGCTACCCACGAAGCGCCTGGGAGCCCACGCAGCGAAGATGTCCAAAGAGATGGAAGGAAAGGGCGAGAAGATTCTGAACATGGACAGCAAGGTGCTGTGGTACCCGGACTCCAAGAGGAAGACGCTGATGGACACGTTTAGGACGCAGGTCAACGCGGACTACGGACTTAATCTGGGTGAGTAGGAAGGTGGGAGGGACACAAGCAATGAGCTTAAAACTTAGTTGTTGCTGGAAAGGATGTAAATGCGATTTTTACGTCCAGGATAGAGACAAAATAAATACATACACAGGAATGGAGCCTCTGAGGGGGTCAGCATTTGCACCACCTCATCTCTAATCTGAAAACAGTGCAGCCAGCCGACCCGATAAGCTTGTCTATCAAGTCTATGAGCAATAAACATTTTATCATTTATAAACTTATTATTAACAATATTGCACACCGCTCCCTTCAGCAGCAATCAGCTGTTTGCAGATCCGCAAGTGATGTAAGGCCTGGTTGCTTTTCACATTTATGTCAATGAAGGGATGCTGAAAAACATGATTCCATTAGGGGATATTCATCCCATTACTCAAAAATAAAAATGGACAAAAAAATGACATGTTTGATCATTAGGTCAGATCATCTCTTACTTCTGGTGTCCAAATTATTTTTGTCTTGTGAATTATCATTGTTTTAGTCACTTTTCTACCTTCTCAGGTCTTCATTTGTGAAAACGTTCAGAAAAAGCCAAAGTAAATTGGCAGTTTATGGCAATAATTGATTATGTTAAGTATTAAAATGACTAGGTCATTGATCGTATCGTCTTCACTGTTGAAAGTGACTTTTGGAATGACTGACCCTCTGCTCTCCAGCCAACTACAATCACCTGTATCAGTGGTCGGTGGACAATTATCCAGATTTTTGGGGAGAAGTCTGGCGTTTCTGTGGAATTGTCAGCTCCAAAACGTATGAGGAAGTAAGTAAAAAGAATGAATGAATTGATGAATAAATACATATTTATTTAGTTATTTGTTTGTTTGTTTATTTTTTTTTACAGTGACCAGCACACAATGTCACCATAGTTGTATGATGTTGGTTGTTCAAATTCTTTTAATTTTGAAAAAAATCTAACCAAAAATGGAAAAAGATAAAAAATTATTGTGTTTAATGAAATATTTACTGTTATTTGTCATTGCATAGTTCCAGGATGCAGACAGTTATCTGGAGTAATAAATGGTGTGTCATAACCTTATAGACACACCTCTTTTGGACACGAGGACATTTTATTCCACCTAATTTGCTAGCAACATGTTCTCACCCACATAAGTCCAATATTTGTCTTTGTGGTAACTCTGCTGCCTCTGTGGTTAAGCATCCCGGGGAAGTCATGGGTGTCGTGTTTCAGCTCAAATCTCTGAATGAAATTGGCAACAGTGTAGTTGTCATAACAACAAAGCAGAGTAAGTTTGGAAATAAAACAATAAATATGAATAAAAAGTCTGCGTGATAGCCAAGTTCCATAAAGACATGAGAATGATCACTTTTTATCTATAAAAAAGACTAACAAAAACTTAGGTTTATAGGTACAGAATCTTCATCAGAGTAGTAGTGCATTCATTGCTGTGTGTACACTAGGTGGTGGATGCAACTAAGAAGATCTCCGATGTTCCAGAGTGGTTTAAAGGAGCTCGACTTAACTACGCGGAGAACCTTCTTAAACACCCCGACCTGGACAAAGTGGCTCTCTATGCAGCACGTGAGTCCACCTCACCTCTGAAAGAGGGAGACTCCTGTGTGAGTGCAGACTCCCACACAGATGGATCAGTAATGGAAGAGTCTGGCTGAAGACGGCATTGATGCAGATGTTTACGTCATCCGCCTCTTTATTAGATTAAGTGCTGCTCCCTGTTTAGCCTTTCAATGACAAATACTGATGAAAAGCTCTTTCTGTATGGACTTAAGATCAGACACAGCCTTCTACAACAGATGTAATGTTATTAAGAGAAGAACAAGCGGTCATTATTCTGTAAAACGTCTTTATTTTACAAAGTGATTCAAGGAGCACAAACAGTCTCTTGGTTTTTAAATTATTCTTTGCTTCTTGGTTAACCAGGGGAAGGAGGAGAGGAGATTGTGAAGGTAACCTTTGGAGAACTGAGGCGAGACGTGGCTTTGTTTGCCGCTGCCATGAGAAAGATGGGAGTCCAGACTGGAGACCGGGTTGTAGGTAAGACTTGCATTGACTGCCACATAATCTAATATATATAAACAAGCACACAAAAAACAAACAAACAAACAATGAAATAGGCCTTCACAATAAATCAAAAATGTTTCAACATTGCAAATATCATCTTGTGCAAAACGTATCATAAAAGATGGTGTAAGCCACAATAAATGGTTACCTTAAATCAGGGAAAGGCAACTCCAGGCCTCGAGGGCCGCAGTAGAATAAGTTGAGCTGACTTTTGTTTAAATAACATTTTTGCAATGAAATAGAAATGATGTATTGGTTGTTTCACTATTTGTTCGTGTATTGCTAGTCATATTGTCTCAAGATTGTTCACTAGGGGTTTAATGGATCACGTTTTGGATGGCGTCACGGTATTGGAGTCACGGTCCAGATAATTTTTTTGGATCAGTTAAATGGAAAAAACAGCAAAACAAAAGCCTAGAAGGTATTTTTAAAAACCTGAACATTGAGATGTGCTCTCCTTATCAATCAAAAAACTTTTGACGGAAGCTCCTCCCACACACGACGGAAGTTCCAGGTTTAAACTTTTTTGGACAAACGTGAAGCAACAACTTTGGCGCATTTTTAAACAAAGACACTGGACGCGAAATTGAGACGCAAATTGTGTTCAGTGTGAATGTAGAGTTGATTTAAATGATAATTGTGCAAGGTGCGCTCAGGGGAGGGGGCGGGGGGTGGTACACGGTACACGTGTGTGCTGAACCGTGGCTAGTAATCCATTACACACTATAATATCGCACATCGTTAGTTTTCCTCATATCCTGCAGCCCTACAATGAAATGTAGCCATCTAAAGAGACAACTTAGTGACTGAAATACGTTGGGAGGAAAGACAATTCCAAAATAAAATTAGTTACTCCTATTTTTTAAATTAATGTATTTTTCATTATTTATTTTGGTGCCCAAGCACTTTGACACCATGTAGGAAAAGTTCTAAATAAATAAAGTTTGATTTAATTTGATTTGAGGACATTAGTAGTGAGGAAATGAAGGCAGGGCTTCCACTTTCTGTCATTCTGAAGCTTGAGAGTGATTTTTCTGTAGAAAGTTAAGAAAAGAAAGTTAGTTAAAAGAACACATGATGGAAAAATAGTTTTTAATACTTTTAAGAGAACTTCATTTATTCTCATTACTAACCTTTACCCACCTTAACTGCCCCTAATGTACTTTAAATCTCTGGTTGTAATGAGACTCTGTGGAACATGTGAGATCCTGTTAGTAAAGGTGACGGTGGACTTAACCGTTAAAGCAAGAGTCTGGATAAGTGCAAACGCCAGTGGAGGTTCATTTCACGTCATGGTAGGGTAGAAGAATGTGGTCACTGGTAAAGAGGTTGGATTGCTTTGGCAAAGTAGCATCTTTTTCTGGAATGTATTTGTTTATTTTGCTGTTAGTAGTTCTACAAAGTTCAGATCCTCACATTCACCTGCGGAACCTCAGTAAACATGCTGCTCAGTTGCACTGTTGGCTTTAATGTAAGTAATATTATTGGCATAACTCAAAAACATCAAGAACTTGTGTCTGTGTTAGAGAAATCCAGTTTGGAAGTTTACATCTAAAGCTGAACTGTGACAAACAGTTTCTTTAGCAGCACATTGGTTAGCGGTAGCTCTGCTATGCTAACCCTACATTTATTGTCAGTCTTTCTCCAGGTCTTATTTTGATATAAAATCTCACCATAAATTCTGCCTTAACAATCCCATGCTTCTCTGCAAATTATTATTACTTTAGAATATATTTTTCTGTTATTACATTTGTGTAATTTTTAACTAAATGTGCCACCAACCACAAACTGCCATGACTTTATTTTCCATGAAACACTTTTTATCCTAGAAGTTTAAGGTCTTAAATTCAGCTGCTGATGAACTATCAGGTCATTCCAGTGCCTTACCTGTAGAGAAGCTGTCAAACATGAGCAGCTGTAAGTAGAGCCCTGCTAACCCAAAGACACATTCTCTAAAGAATTCCAGTTTTTCTTGCCTTCAGCGCTCCTTTCCTTCCCACTAATGCAGCAAGTCATCACCTATCAGATTTCCAGATCTCGTCCTTTTCCTCATTCTCAGACATGCTGTGGTTTGTTTTTGGATAGAAAACAGATATGTATTTGATTCCAATAGAGCTGTATCAAGAAATCAGTAAATCTTTATTTTATCAATGCCTTATTAACAACTGCCCTTCTGGTGGAAATGGTCTGTCTGTGGGCAAAAAAATAGTTAAACGTGTAAAGGGCACACAGGTATGAAATATCAAGCTCGTAGACCGGTGAGTCCGTAGAATGAAAATGGTCATGCACCTTTTTTTTTTTTTTTTCCACGGGTATGCTTCAAGCAATAGGACGTCATGCAAACGTATGCAACACATAAGGGTGAAGTAGGTGAGACCCAGGCGTGTCGTACAGATTTTTCATTTTTTTCAACCCTCCCCAAAGCCTGCGCAGTGTGAAAAGAGCCTGTTAGTGCTGTACACGTGAAAACAGCACTAACCTGCTGTTAGAAATTAGGAAATTAAACAATATAGTTTGTGTGGGCATCTGACGGATGTCCTACTGGCACTTGTGTACCAGTGCACTCGTGATGGTAATATCCAATACCAAGGTGTTGACGTGTCAATGACCAAACGTCACCAATTTTGGTATCAAGTACCCTCCTATAGGATCATTTACTAATGAATAATCACAAAAATAAAAGTGCGTGTGTCATTTCTGGGTATTTTTGGTTAGCAGGTGAGTTACTCCAGTGTTCTGTGTAGAAACCCCCCCTTGCTCACAGCATATTGAACTGTTCCAGCAATCACGTGACCTGGAGAGCCATGAGTTGCACTTGTTACCCTATTCAGCTTCCCAGGGAGGATTGTTTGACACTAGGATCACACAGATCTGTTGCCGTACGATGGCATCACCCGTACGTCATTAGTGTGTTCAACTTCCATTATCATTACAAATACTTTTCTATGCACTTACCACAGGACATTGTCTTTGTCCTTGAAGTGGCTGTTGTAGCTTCTACGTCACACCTCTTAGCTTTTTCAAACTGTGTTTGTCGTCTGATCCTGATTAACAATGCTTTAAATAAAAAAAAAAAAAAAAAAAACTAAAAAATGCAATTTTAAGATAAATGTTCCTAATATATGTCCTCCATAATGAGAATAATGCCACAAGAACATGTTATAAACCCTATTATCATGGGAGTGGGTCTTGAACATGAATATTAATGTTTTTTTCAAAAAAATAAACTATGCAAACATAAAGAAGCCTTTTATTTGGCTTACTAAAACTTTTTCATTTAACGATTTCATTCCTATTTCAAAATAAATCTAAAATGAAACAGCTTCTTTAAATGAATCTCAGATTGTTTCTGTATTTTCCTCCACATTTGAACAAAATCAGAAAATCTAAAACTAATGTGTCTTTTCTTGTGATTTGTTTAATTTACATTTATGCGCAGCTGTTTTTTCTTTATTTACAGAAATCTAAAATAAGTTTGTGAGTTCAAAGTTACTTAATGCAAGAAATGACCAAAGTGTGATAAAGTTTGTACTTGAATGGAAAGATGGATATAGGAGGAGTGAGGTGGGGGAGAGGACTGCATTACCTAAATGACCTGAGCTCTGTGGGAAGCTCATTAGAAAGATGTGAAGCAGAGTGGGAATCACAGGGGAGCAGGGAGAAAGCTCCTTTAAGTCCTCCTCCTCCTCTCATTTCATTACTTTTCTCAGATATCTGAGCACAGTGTGTGTGTGTGTGTGTGTGTGTGTGTGTGTGTGTGTGTGTGTGTGTGTGTGTTAAAGGCAGGAATGTCCTTGTTCCCAGATTGCAATGAAAATGTCTTGTCGATTTCTGTAATCTAGAAGATATATAAGCACTTAGCTGATGAAGTCCAATGTACTTTTCTGGCACAAGCACCAGCCAGCCTGTTATATGACGGGCTGTGGTATCCACCATTAAAGCACTGTATTTTCATGCACATCCTCTGAACTGTTTTTTTTTAACTTTAAAAATGTCGACTTAAAATTAGTTTGCAAATTCACAGTTAATTTGTTTGAAAAAAGATTAAATTATTAAATATCGCTAGCATTTTTTTTTTAATTTACACCAAAATCAAATTGCTTTTGGTTAAGAAAATTAGGGAAATGGATTGAATAAAGGGTAAACGTTAACTTATTAATACATTCTTACTTTAAAAACCAACTGAAAAAAAAAACTATTAATTACAAAGAGGAAAAATCTATTCAGAATATGAAACATTTTCTAAATAAAGATGGATATTAAAACATTTTTCTTTAGTTCTAAATTGATAAAATACCATCTGGAAAACCCTAATCATAGAAATACTACACAAGTGTAACAAACTTGTTGCATGTTAATTTTGCATGTTGTCTTCATTAGTTTCACATCAGGATTTGATAGCTTTAGTTCTACTTTTGCTTCACTTTGATATATTTAGCTGTTTTACAACAAATTATCCATAGGGCTTTTCTTTTTGTAGCAAAATGAAAGATAAAGATGTAAACTGATCTAACAGGTTTCTGGGAGGCCACACCCATCACAAACAGTTAATGGTGACGTGACATGACGGTGCAAAACCTTCAAAGAAAGTCGGCAGGCCAGCGTTCAAACATATCGAAGTCCATCTTTGTTTCTCATTTATGTGACAAAAAGAAAAAAAAAACCTCACAAATACACATGGAAGACAAAAAAGCTGGATTAAGTGTTTCTAAAAACAAACATTAACTGAGGGTCCCATTTAAAACTAAACACAAATGTTGTTTTTTTTTTTTTTATGAATAGTTGACCAAAAGTTAATGTTTTTTTTTCTTTTTGCAAACATTCATGCTTTTTGAAAGCTCCCATCACCAGTAATCTGCATCAGTAAAGATGCAGAGTAATTGTGACGTGGAGCCAGACTCCTTACAACAGTGATTCATCACGTCAGCCACGTAGGCAGTCAAACAAGTTGTTGTAGGAAGATGAAGATTCATGATGCAATTTTCATGGGTGCAGTGTAAGAGCGCTATTTATCATAGGAGCTTGTAGAACCGGTGTAGTTGCCGGTGATCCGTCTCCGAGCGCGTCATCCCGCCTGGATGAGCTTCCTGGCTACAGCTGGAGTCAGCATGGCAACCAGACAAGGCTGATTAGCCATGATTCATTCAAACTGTTATTGCCTTTGACCAGTCAGATGATAAGATTGAACTACCGGCAATACAGTTTTGTTTCATTGAGGGAGATTAGATGCAGGTTATCAGAAAAATGGCTCTGGTTAAAGGTAGAAAGGTAGCATCAGACCTCCTGCTTTTAAACCTCCATCTTGAACCTTCTGCTAGTTTTTCACTGGATGTGCTGAAATTTCTCCTTTGTTTTATCCAGTTTTCATTAAGTCTCTACATGTCAGTAGCTTCAAAGCCATTGCAAACATAGGTTACATTTACATAAATACTATAGTTTACGCAAGACAAATAAACTTATTACATTATTACCTGATAACAAATGTATTCTCAACAATTGTTCTTTAGTGTCAGTTTTTAGATTTTTCATAAAAATGTCTTTAAAAAATGTTTTCAACTTTCCCAACGGGATATTGGCTGCACAGTTACTTTTCTAAAGGAATCCAACATGTTGCCTTCTTACCTTTCATGTTTTTCTCTTTTTCTTGTCTCTCTCGTTAGGCTACCTGCCTAACGGGATCCACGCTGTGGAGGCCATGTTGGCAGCAGCGAGCATCGGGGCCATTTGGAGCTCCACATCTGTAGACTTTGGAGTCAATGTAAGAACAGTCTTTTGTTTATCATTATTAGTTTCTTTTCATTCCATGTTCTTTCATGGAATCTGTTTCCATGAATGATACTGCCCCCTATGGTAGATCAGACAACTACAGTTGCCATTATGAAGAAAATAATAATTCTTCTCTAAGTGAGCTAGTGTTGCTTATGTTTGCTGCTCAATAAATTATTACTTTGTAATATTTATTTATTTATTTTGCTTTAAAGATAAATGTATTCTTCTGAAACAATGTCTTACCTCATAAAGTATCTGACCGACTCCTGCTCCTGTTGTTTTTCTTTAGGGAGTTCTTGACAGATTTTCTCAAATCCAGCCTAAACTGATCTTTTCTGTTGCTGCTGTGGTTTACAACGGCAAAACCCACGACCACATGGAAAAGCTTATAAACGTTGTGAAAGGTTGGCACCCACATTTTTACACTTTATAGGTTTCCCAACGCCATCCTTGGAAGCGACACATAAATGTAATTTTTGATTGAGAATTTGAGGAGTTGAAAGCTGAATGAGTTCATGTGGAGAGGACTTGATATTTTCCTTTTTTTCAAAAGAGAAATAAATGTTTGAAAGGATGATTGGAGGTTTTAGGAAGTTTGAAGACTAAATTTAAGTATTGAAGATTAGCAAGATGTATTGGGAAATATGCCAAATAGAATTACAGACAAAAAAATAGTTTTGGGAAGTTTCCAACATAAGAAAATTAATTCTGGTAAATCTTTAATGCTCACTGATTCCTCGTCTCTACGATGATTCCATGAAAACAGCAGCCTCTGTTTTCTTCTCTCCCTCAAAGGTCTACCAGACTTGAAGAAAGTAGTTGTAATTCCCTACGTTCGCTCCAAACAGGAGACTGACCTCTCCAAGATTCCAAACAGGTGGGCATCTTTCATCTGAGTCTCTTGGTCATACACAGAAAGAAACCCCGGATAGATTTTCTTCTGTGCCCTCCCAGTGTATTCATTGATGATTTCCTGGCTTCTGGGCGTGGCGAGGGTGACCAGTTTCCTCAGCTGGAGTTTGAGCAGCTTCCGTTCAGTCATCCGTTGTTCATTATGTACTCATCTGGAACCACTGGAGCTCCTAAATGCATGGTCCACTCAGCTGGGGTAAGAAATTCCAACCTTTTTCCTCTTTTCCTCACATTTTCCAAAAGAAATTCAAGTTAATTTCCTTCTGCAGTCACTGCCTGGCCCATGGGTCATGTTTGTTCTTGTAAACATTTGACAGAACTGCTTTGTACCGTTGTTGCTGTTGTGACGCAGCGTTTTGATAGTGAGACACAGCTGCCTCGCGTTCAGATTAGCATCCTAAAGTCACATCTGTGGCTGAACTCCCCTGGGCCGACCCACATGTGCAGCACAATGTTCATTACACACCACTGCCCTTAAGAGAAGTCAACCTTGTAAGAAGAAGCTGATGCCGTCCACCTGAAAGTCTAAAGAAAAAGAACAGAGAGGAAGAAGAGATAAAGAGACATTTGTGTGTATATTTTGGGGAAAATCATAAATCCTTCCCATGGGGAAGGTAATTCGGTTTCTCCAGGATAAGAACATGTCTACAGATTTATTTGCTATTGGCATTGTTGCTCCCCCCAAACAATGGAAGCCTGTAGATCTTTACTGTCCCACTTTTTTAACGTCAGAACAATGACTGCTCACCCTTTGAGCAAAGTGTGTGTCTGCGCTTGTTTTCTTAGTCACTTTTGTTTAGCTCATACTCTCTGAAAAGGGTTTTTACAGAAAGTTCTCAAAATGTTATATTTACTTCTTTTGGTTAAAGTCCCACTCCGATTATATTTTGATCTACAAAAGTGTTCCCAGTGGTCTTTTACTTATGATTATTCTCTCTTAGCCAAAATCTAAAACTTGTGTAGTTTTCGTGGAAATAGTTTCTGCAGAACGGCAGGAGTTCATTTAAAATTCACCTCTGAGCTGGTTGTGAGCAGGACTGCTGTGAAGGGTAACCCCGCCCCCCCTTCTTGTCGCACATGACTGAGAACTATCTGTTTACGTGCTCTCCCGCTAGCTTACAGCCCCTCACACTCCCAACCTAACATTACCAGTGCAAAAAAAATGGCGAAGAGTATCAAAGCTATCCAGCCGTTACAGTTTTGAGCCAGATATCAGCTTGTCTTTAAACAGACCTCCAGCCAATAGACTGCATCATGTCCTGACCCCTTTTTTTTCTTCTTAATTGTTGTTGCCAATAAAAGCCTGATTTTTGGAGGTTTTTATAAACCTATTTAATTCATTTTTGATTGATCATAATTCAGTATTTCATATTGAAAACATGGTTTATAATTAAACTTGGAAAAATACAAATGCTTCTGCATTTTTAGGCGTTGATGCATTTGCATTTCAGATGTTTGTTATATGTGACAATTTTTTTTTAATCTTTTTTTTTTTGCCAAAGATTTCATTTAAGAAGGTGCCTACAAACTTCATGCAATATTATTTTTGTCATTTTGAAAATGTAATATTTGAAGGTATCATTTGCAATAATTAGTTTAGAATTAAATTCAGTCCTAAAGCTTTTTGCTAAGAAAAACCAAAAAACTGCAGGGATTTTTTGTTTCTTTCAGATTAATGTCCTACATTATTTCTAATATGACTTCACTTGTCAAAGTTAATACAATGGCAAGTGAAGTTGGGACCTCAGCCATTAAGTTATGGATGCAGACTCTTAGCAGAGGCTGAAATTTAATGACCGACCTTGGAAATGGCAGATCAAAGAAAAGTTCTGTACACAAGATCTTGTCAGTATTTGTTCAAACAATCAGTCCTTACCTAGTAAAAGTGACAGAATGTATCGGTTAAGCATTGCAGCTGTCAGAAAGTTCTGCAGCCAAATGCTTCATGGAGTTAATTTCAACTCATACATCAGGGGGTTGTGTTAAGGTGAATTTTTTATGTGATATTAAGTCATATATCTATTCAGACCATTTTAGGTGGTTATCACTGAGTGTTTTCAATGTGGAACCCGTCAACGGTTTGGATTTTCCACCATAAAAGTTCTTGCTTCTGTTTTTAATCCAGGTGTTTCCTTTTTAAGGCTACTTATTACAACATATAACATGCTACTACTGACGAGCAAAGATTTATTACAAAAATGTACTTTTCCTGTCATACTTCCGACCACAAGGTGGCAGCAGACCTCCATCAGCAGGTCCCTGCAGTGTTATTGGCTCCAAATTTGAGGGCATGAATGACATTTTCATGAGAAACGGCACCTCTGCAGCAGACAGGCACTTAGAGAAATGTCCCATTTTTGGAAAAGTAGTGTTAAAACTGGTTAATGCATTTAAAAACAATCTTTGATGCTTTTGTGGGAGTCTGTTTGTTGTCCTCTCTGACACCTTTTACTGTTCCTGTATTCTGAAAAATCCATAATAGTTCCCGTTTCTCATCATTTTTCTGCATTTAATTTCCTCATCTCTCTCTTTTTGCTCCACATTGTCTCCTGCTTTGTCACAGTTACCCCATTCCCTTCCCCTTTGTGCTACCTTCCTCCTTCCATGCTGCCAATAATTGGATGGTGACACTTTGTTGAAAAAGCGTTTGGTATTGTGACGAAGGCTGTCCCCTCTGCCTCTGCCAATTAGCCACAGTCCTGTTGTGCTTTTTGCTTTGTTACGGCTCTGTTAACATGCTGTCAGTAGCAAAATGGCACACGGTCCTGCCAAAGTTTGTGCGAACACAGACACAGGTGGAACAGCTGTGTGCACGCAGTACACTCGCGCACGCTCCAGTCTGTACTCTCCTTCAGCAGTAATGACCTACCCAGCTGTGATGGTTTGGAGACTTTGGGAGTATTTGCACTCTCCACAAATTGCCCGCTTTAACAGGGGAAGTGGCGTGTAAAAGCCGAGTCGTTTCCGAGCTGCTCTTGGAGTGCACAGAATAAACACTGTTCTTTAACATGACGAGCAGGTGCTTCTGCCCCCTTTTCGGTGCCGAATCAAACTCTTCGGCGCCTGCTTTGTGGTCACAAAATAACAGGTTTGTGTCGTTCTATGAGGACTTTTAAAACCAGAACCAATGCTGCTCCTTGTCTCTTCAGGGTACCCTCATCCAGCACTTGAAGGAGCACATTCTCCATGGCAACATGACTGCCAGCGATGTCATCATTTACTACACTACGGTAGGTCAATGGGAGTTGCACACTAATGAGAACCCTCTCAAAAGTCCTTTTTTTTTTTTTTTTTTTTTTTTTTTTAAATAAAGGCTTTCCACAGCTCTTTGAACCAATGTTCCTGCTCCGGTGTCTTTGAAACAGTTTAAAGCAGGGATGGGTAAACTGCGGCCCAACGGCCACATGCGACCCGTCAAACTATTTAATCTGGCTCCCAAACTGGAATATATATTCTATTGATGATCCTTATTCATTTGAAATTCTTTTCTGTAATTCTTGTCTCTTTGCAGATGGTGCACTACAAATACACTGATCTAAGTTTAGGTGTAGAAAGTTATTCTGCATTCATGCAGTTTTGGAAGATTTTCTGGATGTTGGATGTTTTTCTAATGTTCATGTGTGTTTTCCAACTTGTATAGTCGTTTTTCCTGATCATTTGCACGCCAGTTTATCTCTTACTTTCTTCCCTGAGGGAATTCGAACTATTAGTGCAAAAGGCTCTAAAATTAGAACAAACAGAACAAGTTTTGAAATAAAAATAAAAAAATACTCTGCTTTAAAACATGTTAATCTTTAATCAAAATGAAAGCATGTTTTCATCCAGATTCCATGTTATTTTTCTCTTGTGAGGTAGACTACCAATGCACGCCACACATCTGGACATGGTCCAGCCCCGCTGTCAAATTTTAGAACCGTTTGTGGCCAATGAGTCAAAACTGTGCCCACCTCTGATTAAAGTTTTACTCTGATCACTTTCGGTCCCCGTGACCCCGAAAGGGATACAATGGTTTAGAAAATGAATGAATGAAAAAATGTTTTATCTTTTTTTAAAGCTTTTCCAGTGGCCTTTTAAAAACAATTTTGCTGTTTAAGTCATAATGTAAAAAAAAAGAAAACTGTTGTTTTCTAAGACAGTTTTTTCAGAGCTGCTGCTTCCATCAGCTAAAGTTACCACGGAAGTTGTGCAAAACCTTCCTTTAAATGTTTTAAAGAGCCTCTTGAGATGTTGGTGCTCAGAAGTTCTTCAACAACCATGTGCACGTCTGAGTAGCTTCAGTGAAATGATGGAGAAACCAAGTTGGCCCCACTTTGATCTACAAGGGGTTCCTTCAAAGCACTGATCCATGTTCAGGGCTGTTGTGCTGCTGCTGCTGCTGTTTGAATCCCCCTTGAAGAAAAATGCAGACCAGAAGGGGAAGTGGGTCTCTCGAGAGCGGAGGACCACTTCTCCTTGATCAGGGTGTCAGCAACTCCTTGCAAGCGACCCTCTCCTGAGTAATTCCCATGTCTTCACTGGAATATTGCTGCTTTTGCCAGGATTTGTTCTCCCTGACGGGGTTTTGCACGGTCATATCAGTCTGTCTCCTCTTTACTGCAATAGATATTGAACTGCAGTGAATTCTGGGAACTCTTCACAAATCATTTTCATCTTTTCAACATCTTTGAAAGTAGTTCAGAAATGTAGTTTAGGTTCTGGCTGCTCCTTTTTCCTTTACTGTCTTTATTTGGGATTTCTACAATAATGCTTTTACTTATTTCAGTGAATATTGACTTCAGATTTTTAGTTTTTGTTTCTGATTTAGACTTATGTGTTCCTGCAAAGTTTTTAATTGTATATTTTTTATCTATTAAACCAATGCTTTTCTTGTCTGAATTTGCTATAATTTGATTCAGGAAAAAGTTCCTCATGACAGGAAATTACTTACTTTTATAGTGAAAATGTGTTTCTGATGCCAAAGAGGCCAAGTTAGTAGCTTTTAACAGTCATTTTTGCTAATAATTCTCTATGCTAGTTGTTGAACCAGCACGTCTTCCACATAACAGATGGTTGTGTTGGTTTGTGTGTTTGTAGACTGGCTGGATGATGTGGAACTGGCTTGTGTCCGCTCTGGCGGTGGGCGCCTCTGTGGTTTTGTACGACGGCTCTCCGCTGATGCCCACTCCTAATGTTCTGTGGGACCTGACAGACAAGCTGGGGTGAGTTTAACACACATGCACACAAAAGACCGGAGACACTTGTACGCTAGAAAGAAATAGGGACTTTTTATGTTAGATATAGAGCTTTTACAAGCAATTTAACAGATTTTAAATAAAGATATCTTGTGTTCCTACTCGAAGAGTAAAAAATATGATTACTTTGAGAAATAACATTGATTTTAAGTGCAAAAAAATAAGTGGTACCTAAAATAAATACAGATTTTTTTAAAAGAAAATGTCAAAGCTGAAACACATTTTCCCTCCTATTTACATTTTTGTGACTTCTTAATACAAAATTTTGATGAATATTTTCTGAATTTCAACCAACAGAGAAATAAGGTTTGTCGTATTTTTGCTGCCAAATATTAGAAAGGTAGTAATAATTTACTGAGACAACATATCATTAAATGTTATTACAACAGTATTTACCACTGTTACAGCATCTCAGTTGTAGTGCAGAACAAAAATTAACAAATGAATTTAAAAAAATGACAATGAATTTGTATGCCTTCATTTAAATAACACAAGAAGTCTGTTAAGTTAGTGTCCATACATTAGAGAATGTCAGAACTTAATTTTCTTCATTTTTATTAATTTATTTATTTTTAAAGTTAAAGCCAAAACTAAGTTTACATTATGAAAATTTGTTGTTGAACACAATATGTTTTCCAATTAAAGCTATTCTAAAGCAGTTTTAAAAAATATTCACCATTTATTAACTATATTTCTGTTTTTTTAAGATAATATTGAAAGAGTGCACATATAGTGAGCAGACATCTATGACATTTTATTGAATAGTTAAAAATATAATGCAAATCTTGAAAATGTAAACTGTAGGACATTTTTTTCTATTCGTTACAATGTTTAAAAGGATCCTGTTTGTTAAACGAATATATATATAAATGTTGAAGGAGCTGAGAAGAAAAAGTCCCCCAATTTCCACGAACAGCTTCTATTCATTCTGTACCGGATCATTTAAACAAACCTCTTGAAAGTGGTATTTTTAGTTGGTAAAACTGTTACCATGGTAACAATTTAGAAAATGTATAGTAGGAGTTTATTTAATCATCATACAGTTGTTAGTTAATACAATTAATAGAAGATATATATATATTATCTTAATATTTTTTATTATTTGTATATATTATATATTATTTTTAAATATATTTATTATATTTTTAATATTCCACATTTGACTAAAGAATCCTCCTATTTAAAGTGTTTGTTTTTTGGTTTCTTGTTTGTGAGGCTTTTTTTATTTCTGTAGACCACAACCTCACTACAACAGCATTTTTTTTTAAATTCCTGCCTCTCATCTGTAAAGATGAAGTTGGCTTTACACTTACAACAGAGGAAGAAATTTTTATTATTTAACCACAAATGAGCTGCCCTGCAGCCATTTTTAAAGCTGCTCTCTGTGGAACAGACTGTTTGTTTTAGATCAGCCGTTCCTTAAGCGCTGCGTTATGGAGATGAATGGAGACGCGTTAAATTTGGATGAAATCCAAAGACTCTGTTAAAATCACAAACCTGAACTGAAAATGCAACTTGTACACATTACACAACAGGATGATGTAGACTCTGGATGTGGTGATGAAGGGTTGAATTCTTTCTTTATAATGTTTCCTTCTGAAGTGTTGACTCAGAAATGTTTTGTAGCCTGAATTTCATGTTTGACATTTTTGGATTTTGGAGTTTGGTCATGCAGATTTATCCTAAACCCCCCCACTTTTTAAAATCGTGTTTTTAACCTTTATCAACAATTATTGAAGAGGAAAAACTCAGCAGCAGTCTCATAGTAAGTGACTCCTATTCGTGTGTATTTTTGTGTGTTTTCTTGCATCAAATCTGACAGGACAGATGGCTTGTTCTCGTTTTCTCTCAATGTGTGCATTAAGTTTTTAACTTCTGAAAGTTGTGTATGCTTTGCCTCAGTGCATTCCAAGAATTTCTAATTAAAAGTTCAAGAAAGAGATATGTGAGGGTTTAAAATAAAGTGGATAGTTGCCTCTAAAATACAAAATGCCAGTATTTGGAGCAGTTGTGTCTTCGCCTGCATTTAATTGAACTCCTTAGTGGTTTTGAAGATGAAGCTCCTGAGTTTGGTTATTTATTAAATGGAAAACGAATTAGAAAAAGCTAAAAAAAAAATACAGTCTGTGGATAGTCAACAATCCTGGTGCTAAATTCTTTTGAAAGAGCACCATGTTTGTTAAGTATATATAATTATATATAAAGTCATTAATATTAAAGGAAGAGAAGATGTCACCGGACTTCCACGAATACTGTCTTTCCTAGTCTTTTAACATACCACTTGAAATTGGTATTTTAAGTTTTTAAAACTGCATAACCATGGCGACAAAGTGGAGTTTAACGATTTAGAAAATACATGGCAGGAGAAATTTAGGAAACCTTCTCTTTGCTTTTTATTCATCATACAATTGTCAGCTGCCTATAAATGGATTAAATGAATGAAAGAATAAATACAATTCCACATTGTATATATTCATACAATTGTTTGGTTTAACTGTTGTTTATTGTATTGTTTTTACCTGTTTGTGAGGCTTTTATCTTACAATGGAAGACAGAGAAATATTTAAGAACATTTGCTTTTTGAGATACTGGAGAAATCGATGCATCAAATTCCACTCTGTGTTCTAATTAAATCAATTAAAACATTGTTGTCATGGAAAATGTAATGGCTACTATCTGATGATACCTTCAATCTGAGACATCCAGGTGAAATAATACCATGTTTTGTACTTTAGAATTCAGGAGATCCACAAAAACTTTGCTGCATCTGTAAAACACTTGTACAGCCAGTATTTGCAGATTGGGTTATTGTATGACTTATGACTGCAAGTGTGTGTCTGTCAGGCTCAGGTTATTAAAAAGTACTGCGGTCAGCAGAAGCGATACTTTCATGCAGTGAAAGTGCTCCTGTACCTGGGAGACGCATCTTTACAGATGGCACTTTGCCTTCAGCAAGAACGGCTATGTAGGGAGATTTTGAAATGCAGAAGAAGTTGCAGAAGTGCAGAGAATTCGTTCTTCAGCAGAAACACTTGACAGGATCTGCTTGGAAATCCCAAAGCTACGAGCCCAGCTACATTCCTATAAGTACTTTAGATGATCAATGCGCCTCTAAAGGTGGATTTTTAAAACGGGTTGGAGGCGAGATGTCAGGTCTGTTTCTGCCGAAATGCTTGGTCAAACGTGTCATTTTCAGAGAAATACAACTGTCCTTGTGCTTTGACCTCCACCACTTGTTTTCTTGGGGAAGTAATGGGAGACTTTAGGGAACAAAGCTACAATACTGGTCACAGAAATACCCACGCCGAGGCATTTAATGAAGGCTTTCCCTGAGTGACAGAAAGATGGATAGTACCTTAAACTGTGAGATTTTTGAACCAATTAAGTGCTGATATTGCAGCCACAGACATATTTTTCAGAGACCAGAGCTACGTACCCGGAAAAAAAACCCTAAGGGAACGACTGACATCACTTTTTTTTAACGGCCTTTTTTCTTGAATTGAGGGTAGACATTTTAATTGGAGCTAAATCTGTCAGACTATGTTGGAAAGTTGAAAACTAACTGACTTTTTCCCCCTTTTGCGTTGACTTTTTTTGGCCACTTGCGTCGTGATAATCACTGTTACATAGTCCATGTTCTTTTACAGAAACAAATAATTTAACATAAAATTAGGGGGGGGGGGGGGGGGGGGGGGGGGGGGGGGGGTGTCCTTTTTAGAGGCTTTAAAGTCTCACTTCGATCAACTATTTTAGATTTGATTGCAGTGGTCTTTTAATTATGGTTATGGTTATGTGGTTTGAGCCACATTTAAAAACATGTCTTTTTGTAAGGACATTGCGACAAAGTATTTGGGGCACCATCAAAATAAAAAAAAATACATTTATGAGAATAAAGTTGTAAAATTATGAATAAAAAGTTGTAAATTTACAATAAAAACAATTGTAAATTTATTTGGGAAAAAGGAAAAAAAAAAAGAAAATGAAGGTGTTAACTGATAAGGAAAAAGTTGTAATTACGGCATCATCATTTCAACACTGTTTTATTATAAGGATCAAGACATTGAAAAGCATTTGCAGGAAACTGGGCCTTTCTAGATGAGGATACTTGATCCACAAGGAGTTGATTTCCTGCAGGTGTACCGTTTATGCTGTTGTAGTTGCAGAGGTCCAAAGGCATTATGGCATAGAGATTCCTATGATTAAAAAACCCCAAAACATAAATGGCTGCATAGATGGATTTAGCCGACATGTAATGTGGATGGATGCTCACACAACCAGCTCTGTTTTCGGAAAAAGCATGGCTTTTTTCTTACAATTTTACAAGTTTATTCTCATAAAATTGTATTGCCAGTATTGATGAGCAATACTGGTGCTAACCAGCTGTACGTTTTTTAAACAGATTCCACCTCAGACGAGGAAACACAAAGACTTACATGGATCTGTTTGACAAAAAGCAAATGCATCAGAATGGAGCGAAGCAAGGAGCTTGTGGCCCGCCTTGCATATTTTCAACATCATAATTAAGCCCGTTTTCAAAGGTTATTTTTTAGTTTAGTTTATTAATTATGATAATACTTCGAGCAGCATTTAGCATTTGACAGTTCCCTTGCAGCCCGTATGACCTAAGATGAGTCAGAGGCTCATACATACATGCCTGCATCTTACTGATGTGGAGAAGGGACATGAGAGTCATTTAGAAAAAGTGAAGCTTGAGCCGCTATATCACCACATGCACAGACACACATTAATTCAAAAAAAAAAAAAAAAAAAAAAAAAAAGCCTGCTCAGTGGTGCCTTTGTGCCTCATTGCCTGTAAAGCTTCTCTTATTGACTTAGGAGCTTCCAGGAACATGTCTCACTTGAAGCATATGCGCTGGCTCGTGTCGCCTCGCAGTCTCACAAGCAGGGACTCACAGCTTCTCCTCCTTGCTCCATCCTAAACACCCAATTAGGAGCCACACCTAGCCACCTGCCTCCAATCAGAGCAGAGTGACTGTTTCCATGGCAACCAACGATGAAGTCAACATGCAGATGGAGGGTCAGCTGATAGAGTGGAGATTGACTTTTGTCAGATAACAAATGGGTTTGAATTTTCAGCTGCAGATGACTAGAATTAAATGCAAAGAGGAAGCATAAGTAATGTGAATATTTACCAACCGTCAACACAAACAGAAGACTTGTTGCAAACGCCCGGTTTCTTTCTCCTTTCCAGCATCTCAAACGAAGATGGAATTTTAGTGAAAACTAGAACAAAAGATCAACTATTTGACAAAAACAAGATTTGCTTAGAAATACAAACAGATTTCAGGCTTAACAAAAGAAAAGTACTTGTCAGACTGTCAAAGGAAGTGAAGGAACAAGCAACTAAATCTGCATTTATGATCATTTAAAAAACTGAGCGAGAAAAGAAATGTCTCCTTTAAGATCATAATTAAGACATTTTTAGACAATTTGCATTATATTTTGTTTACCCTCAATAATTGACTTACCTTAATCAAATCCTCTTTTTTAAAAGCACATTCAAAAGGAGTCATTTGAAATTGAATATTTATAATAAAATAATTTTTGTTTAAATATAAATGTCAAAGGCTGTACTTTAAATGTTACATTTCTTCATCAATTATCAGTCAAATTTTTTTTTCTTTGAGGCCATTTAAATAACATCTTGGGGTTAACCCCTTCATACCAAATTTTGTGAACTTTTAACGTACAGCTTGATCAAGAACTTTAACAGAAAAGACACAGAAAAATATATTTTTCTTTAATGGGAAATAAATGTAGGCATGAAGGGGTTAAGAAGACAAGAGAAACACAATTTTTAAGTAACTTGAACAGGTATGGCCAGGGTCAAACAAACCCTCACAGGACTTTTTGGTCATTCCATCGCTCCATGGTCATTCAGCATTTCAGTAACGCCAGCATCTATGAGAAAATCCTATTGCAAAGCAGCTCTTGTTTATTTGATCGGTCAAACTTCAGAGTCTTGCTTTATGTCCCACACAAACAGTTGTTTATTTGCTTCTTACAGACAGGAGTGGTTAACAGAGACAATAAATTTGATTGATTTGATGTGAGGGAGGAATGCATTCACCTTAAAAAGTCTTAAAAAGTCCTTTGTTTTGGTTTAAATTAAACTTGCAGAAAAGATGTGAAGTTTTGTCGCTTCTCGTTCTCCACATTTGTCCATTTTTTTGCCAGCTATCAGGGTATTTACCATTCAAATGAAAGGAAACTCCATAACAATCTAACTTCAAGGTTTATTTGGGTAAACATTTCATCAATACTCGTTCTTGCGGGGCATCTAAAGATGTTTTTTTTCTCCTTTTGTTCATTCACGTAAAAGTCCTTTTTTAAGTTTAATTTTCCTTTTCACCTGCAGATGAAGGCTTAGCTGAGCACACAAGCTGTGTTTCAGCATCACCTCACTTTATATGTTCACTGTGAGTCACACTCCTCCACTGGGAGCTACTGAGCAGCTCCACTGGAGCAGATGGGATTAAGGGCAAAGGCTGCTCTGTAACTTTTGCCCTTTTTATTCTTTTATTTACATTCAGCTTAGACTTAATGAAGCTACAAACGGACTAATGCCACAGCTGAGGGTTGGCACCAAAGTCGTGCTCACCTCTCCACAACAGCGATCACTTTCATCAGCATTTATGCCAAATAACACTTAACTTTTGCATCAACATCCATAATTCTTGAGATAATGATAATTGAGACTACTTCAAGGGACTTTATGAAGTTAAATCATACAATTTAAATGTACGATTCACAATTTAAATTGTGTGGCGGCCGTGATGCAGAAGTAGAGCAAGCGTCCTCTGATTGTGAGATCATAGGTTTGATTCCCACCCATGTGTCCTTGGGCAAGACACTTCATCACTTTGTGCACCATCTACCATTCATATGTATCATGAAGTTTTTGTAAAGGTTTTGGTGATGCTGTGGTCTGGTGTCCATTAAATCTAGTCATTAAGGTGCGAGTACTGGCCCCTCTGTGACGGCACGCACTGGGTTTGTGACATGTAAGTGCCCGTAGGTCGCCCATTAGACGCCCACAAATACTACACTGTCTAGTTTCTTTGTTTCTGACAGTCAGGCTGTTAAGGTGTGTACAGGACTAAAAGGCTCCTTGCATAGTCTGCAGAATTTGGGGTGGTTGGAAAAAAAAAGATCCGTATGACACGCCTGCGTTTCACCTCCTTCTCCTTACTTACCCGTACGTGTAATGTTCACTGTGACCTGTCGCTTGCAACATGCCTGTAGTAAAAAAGTGCCTGAACATTTTTACTGTACGGGATCACCGAGCGTTCTCTGATGCTTCATGCTGTACAGGTTTGCCCAGTTTTCACCCATAAGAGGAGTTGTGATTAAGATTCACCCTGTAGTTGGTTAACCAGTTCATATATTTGTTTAGTTTTATAGGAACAAATTCAGTAAAATAACACTTTGGTTGATTTCAACAAAAGGTTTTGTTTTATTTAAGAACAACTCTTAAATGAGACCAGTTTCTGGATTTTTTTTTTAGCTGCTTTGGCTAAATCCTATCCAAATGATGTCTCATGATTATAGAAATGTTTGTCCATTTAATAAACTATAGCAGTATAGAGCATTGCACTCATACAGTGGATGGCTTTAGGAGTTACCAACATTTATGATAGTCTACCTCTAAATGATGGTCTTTGTATAATTCCAGGAAAATAAAGCTTTTCACTTCAAGTTTTCTTCTAGATGCTTCGCTCATCTTTATTGTGAAATAATGATTTTTTTAAAGTTCTTGTCTTCATCTTTTTTCCCAGAATCACTATTTTTGGTACCGGGGCCAAGTGGCTGTCTGTGCTGCAGGAGAAAAACTTCAGACCCTGTGAGTTGTTGTTATTGCTGTGGTTTAGACTGTCATCCAAACACATACACACAAAATGCAACCAGATAGACATTAAATTGGGCGGTTTTAATGCAAAGCGACTTTGATTCCATTAGTTGGTGCTCTTTATTGGATCTGCTGATGTTTATTAGACTTCTTTTAATGTCTGTACGGGTTTTCTCTTTAAATAAGCCAATCAGTGTTTTGATGCTATGCGATAATCACCATTACATGACATTGGTTCCATTTAGCACACTGAGGTTACTTACGAGTGAGGAACACTGAGGGACAACGTAGGGTTTAATGCCTCGGCCAAGGACATTTCAGCGTGTGAGGTGGAGAGTTAAGGATCGATTCAGCAGCCTTCCGATTGAAAGACGACCTCGCTGCCTTCTGAGCTGGAGCCACCCCTAATAACCCAAACCATAAATCTTCATTCAAGCCGTCCGCTCTGTGTGTGAGTTTGCTTGTCTGCAGCTTTTCAGCACATCCTTAGTGTTATTGATAAACAGCAAGGTTTAGAAATCGGAGTCTGCCCCTCCTCATGGTAGTCTCGGTATGTTGTTAGGCTCCTATTAGAAAAAGGGCATGGCAAAAAAAAAGGTGTGTGTGTTTGCATAAAGCATGCCTGAACTGGGCCAGGGAGAATTGGGGGGGGTGTTCTATCTTCACTGGCTGCCCCAGCGGAGGGGCCCTTTTTCCTCAGCTGACATTTGGACCGGACACCTGGAGGCATGGTGGGTGGTAGCAGGGAGTGTGTGTGCACACACATCTATAACACACATATGTTGGGGTTTTCATGGGGTGAGAGTCGCTTGCTGGAAGCTTTTTTGTTCGTGATGTGCCACTGCTGTGTGTGTGTGCGTGCGTGCGTGTGCGCATGACAATGAACATCTCAGGGCTGCTAACTGAAACCCTGTGTATGTGTGTGTATTTTGGGTAAACTTGCTTCTGCTGTCACATCAGAGTAGCAACCACAATAACACAACTGGTCATGTGCCAAAAAACACAGCTGTTCACACGTGCGTGCCCGCGGTTTTTGTGCTTCAGTCAATTCTGTGCATTCCTGGTTTTCTTTGATTCTGTACCAACAATGATGAATTAATTACAGCTCTGATCCCACAACAATACATGTTATGCTTGTCGAAGAAAACTTCTTTTTGCTCTCAAATTGAACAAGAATTGCAGAATAAAATGAACAGAACTTTCTGATGTCCTCATTTAGAATAAACAGCCTGATTTTCATACCATTATAGAGATCTGAATACACGTTCAGTAGAGGTGTAACGATTCATGTCGATTCATATCATCATTTACGGTTGACGATACGAGTCATAATTGGTTCTGGTTCATTTTGAATGATCCAATTCGATCCAATTCACTGACCTAAAACCGATCAGAACATCTTTAGCCAAAACTTTAGCTTCAACCCAAATGAAATTGATGCAGTGCAGATGATGCAGATGCAGTGCAGATTATAATCAATTTATTTAAATTTGAAATGATTTAATAATGGTATTGGTCGATTTGATTCTGCCTCAGACGGATCAATCTGGTTGGATTATGGGGATATAAATCGATTCATTGATCAAGTCGATTAGTTGTTACACCCCTAACTTTCAGCAAGTTATACTTAACTTTCCTAAAAGCTTCATAGTGAGGGGAGTATATCAGGTCGCTGTGATAATTCTGAATCCTTTAAATTGTGATAAAATTCACAAAGATGCATGAATTTAAATAAAAAAAAACAATTTTATACAAACGTCTCCAAGATTAGGCTAAAATATGATCAGAATTCACCATCCTATATCATGCACGCCTGGAAAACAGATGATCACAGGTTTGTTTGTGAGGCTACATGCCTGATGCAGTGTTTAGTAACACTGATGTTCTAAGGCTAAAGCAACAGCCTCATTTTGTAATCTCCCTCATCAATATATATTTTTTTCAATTTGAACTTAAGCCTTAAGATTTGCTTTTGTTCACGATTTGGAGTCAAATACATTCTAATGGAATGGAGACAATCTAATGATGTTACTGTATGGTTTTCAACTCCACATGTAACATTCAGAAGATGCTTTTACATCTGTCCTCTATGTTACATCTGTGCACAGTTTTGTGTTTTATACTTTCCTTTTTGTGTCTCTCAGCGGAAACTCACAACCTTCAGTCTCTCCACACCATCCTGTCCACTGGATCTCCTCTCAAACCTCAGAGCTACGACTTCGTCTATCGCTGCATCAAGAACAACGTGCTTCTGGGTTCCATTTCTGGTAAGTCTGTACTGTCTGCACACATTATACAGGTATGGTGCAGTTGTATCACCCAGCTGGATTGCTAGAAACATCACACAAGAAGTACAGCAAAGGTTTCTTAAGCTACAGACAAAACAATTACAGATATTTCAAAATAAAACTATTAGGACTTAAGACATTCAGGAAGATGTGATGAAATCTTTGCACTGAAATAAAAAAAATGTTTCTAAATATGTGCTGGTTTTGCAGTATTAACGGTAGTAAAGCTTCAGTTGGAAAAATAACTAGCAATTTGATTTTTCTCAATCTTTTATTTCATTGTTCTTTTGAAGGAACTACTGAAGCATGCTCTTCTTTAGGAATTTATCTTTGTCAGCCTGATAACTTACTTTTTATGCATTCATCTTCCGTCTCTTCTGGTGTGAATGAAATTATACGTTAATAATTAGCTAGAATACAGAAGAACAAAGATGGTTTTGGACATAAGCTTGAAAATATACAACTGAATAGTTAAATATGTTGATGTTTATCAAAGTCCATAACGCTCTCTGATCTTTATGCTCATTCAAAAGTAAAGTCCTTAAAATCTAACTTATTTTTGATTTATTGTACTATTGTACTTGTATTGTACAGATTTTTGCTTTGCATAAAAATCAGTTGTTGGTTCCTAATAGCTCTGATCAGAAATTCAAAGTTTTCGAAACTCTAATTGTGTATTGATGCATGTGAAAAGGTTAGAAAGAAATGGTTTCTTTTCTTCGCCTTGACTGCTCTTCAAGTGGAAAATGAGAAACTAATGTCTGGTTGAAAAGCTTAAAAGTAAAATCTCAGATGCAACAGACGAGAACCAACATTTAGGAAGAAATTGAAGTTTTAGACCACACTAAAAAAGGAAATATCTGGCTGAAACTTTTGCTGCAGAGCAATATAAAGTTCAGGAAGACTTATTTTTCTGATAGTTTGGATACTTGAAAGTCATCACTGGAGATGAAGGCTTAGTTTGAGTCCTGAAATAATCTGAAACTCCTATCTTGGTGTGTTTACATGAATTTTGGCAACCTTGTCACCAGAAAACACTAGTTTATGTTTTTACAGCGACCCACTTACATCAGACAATCTATAAAGTGCAGTTCATTTGATGATAACTATCACTGCGATATGTGCTCATACAACAATAAGTGAACTGTTTCGTGGCTGTCTTGCAGAGTTATTTCTCTATTGACATCTATGGGATTTTGGCTTTCTGGGACTTCCTTTTTGGAACCTTGATGGATGAGGTGATGGCCCAAATGTACTTTGCACTTAAAGTGGAGTACTGAATAAGAGCAACTTTTTCCCCTGTTGAATTTAACAGCAAAGGGGCATAATGGTGGAGTGTCTGCCCTGAATCTGAGCGGTTATGGTTTTGAAGACGAAGGGTGTATTCAGACTGGAAAAGTACGTTGGTCCGGATTGAGTCCTTAACATTGTGTTTTGTCTGTATTCAGACTGGCGTGAAGCAGATTTTTCTGTTTCAAACCAAAGCTTGTAAACAAAACCATGTGACTAAAAATCTCTTCACTCATTGGCCAGGAATTACAAGGGCGGGGCATAGAAACGAGAGGGAGAATAACTGAAGTCCTGAGCTTTGCAGTCCTTGTCGGGACATTTCACTTATCCAAACGTTATATTTGGCTGAACAGTTTTGAACGTTTGTATCAACTTCAGGAACAGCACTTTTTACCTGCTGCTTTTGTACGGTGGAATCATGCTGTAAGGCAGTTACTGAGGAGACGTTGGCTAAAAAAGGTACGCCGATAAGTGTTTATGGATTGTATTCAGATGGGAATGTGGTCCGGATTATTGGGGGAAATAAACTCTGGTTTACTTTAAGTGAACCAAATGGGTCCAGTCTGAATACACCCTATAAATGAAACCCAGTCCCTTCCTGCTTGGCACTCAGCATTAAGGGTTCAATTGGGAGGTTAAACCACCTAATGGTTCCAGAGTGCAGCTTTGACTGCATTTCACTGTTGCCCCAGGGAATGAGTCCAATGCAGAGAACAATTTATACACACTCTGGTGTGTGACAACTAATGGGACTTTAAATTTGCTCATGGGGAAAGCTAATTAGAAATCCAGGTTTGGGGGAAATGGATGTAACCCATTCAGTGATGTTTCAGGAAGAAACTGCTGTCAGAAAAGAAAAAGAAACACTTCAAACTAATTAGGCATTTTTGTTTAACAATGTAGCTCCTATAAATGATTCCTTTGGTTCTGGTTACTTGAAGTATTCCTGTGACCTGATTGATCGCTTCGTGGCTTTATGAAGCATCAGCACAGTGTTGGCTCATCACCTGCTTCACTCTCCTGCTTTAACTCCCTGAAGTCAAGGATTCATACCTAAAGGAATGGTCCAAAACAGAAATGACCACGTCTGGGTGCCATGCTGGGCGTAACTTCACAGGCAGAGTGAGGACGCTTACTGATTAAAGCTCATTTCAAATTTCAAACTATTTTAACGGCATGTCTCCAGGTTCTCTTATGATGCAAAGTATAGCAACAAAGCATCTGTGACGTGAACATAAAGAGCTGACAGGATGAAAGACATTTCCAGCAGTATAAATTATATATAACTGTACATTTTCCTCGCTGCACAAAGATCCACAAGAACCGACACACACGCCATCTCAGCCTTTTGTGATGCTGACAGGCCAGGAGAATGCTATCTGCCTCTTTATGTGAGTTCTGAGACGGTTAACATTTAGCTCAGCCAGTGTGACTGACGTCTTACACTCACACACAAACACACACACACTGTGAGTAATAGCTTGGAGCAACACACACTCAGATGAACACAGTCCTTGCAAATGGCAGCCTTAATGTGTGCAGCATGGGCACAACATTGACCAAAAGGTCAGTCACAGGGCGGAAAAATGGGGAAAAAAGTAATAAATACAAGGTGATGGTTTCAACCTATTTCCTTAAACGTCTTCCTTTTTCTGTCTATCTTGTCACTTTGACATCTATAGAAAAAAAAAAAAAAAAAAAACTGAACAAAATGGTGAACCTTTTAAAATGTGGCATTTTACTCACACATCTGTGTAGTTTACCTTTACAATCGCAAATCATGAAATATCGTTTTAAGTCTTTTTGTTTGCTTGGTTGAATGGATATAGTAACTACTTAACAAATGAGAAGGTATTTTACTTATTAATCATTGTTAAATAAAAAAGGCGGTGAACTGTTTGTCTGTTAAAGGTTAGATTGTTTTACTGAAAGATGGACAAAAAAAACTTGTAGCTTGTTATCAACACAAAATTATAAAAATATTCTCAGTAAACTTTAAGTTGTTCTTTGAGTGTTTTTCTTTTTGACATTTTCAACTTTTAATATTTTATGCTTCCATTCCATATAAACTGGAGACTCGATCCTCTAAGCAAAAACAAAAAGGCATTTATGGGAAAACATTTTTATTTAAACTCAAGTTAACAAAGTTCCTTCATGAATCCAATAAAAAATGTCTCATTTCTGTAAAAAATCACAACTGAGAATTGAGATGCTATAAAAATAAAGTTAACAGGAACATTTTTATCAGTTTTTTCAAAATTGTGCATTAACCAGACATCTCGTCAGTCCTTTTAGATTCATGAGAGACGTAGCTGTTTTGGTTTTGGTTGTGTTTGATGATCAGGTTTGATCATTGTTTGATCATTATTTTGACTGACGATCCTCTGAACTGTAATGGTGGCAGATAAGTAACATAAAATGATCTTTTTAGACTTCAAATAGAGATTTTGTGTCTCTGTGCGAGGAGCTGGTCTTGGCTCAGTCTCTTCCCACCTTGTCGCCAAGGGCAACAGCAGGCTGCTACACTGCTGGCTGCCAACCGACCTAACCTTGACCCCTGAAGTGAACCCTCTGTTGGTGTGTTTGTGTGTATGTGGGAAGATTTATCACAACATATGTGTGACTGTGACCAGCGACTGGTACTCACAGTGGCATATGGGATGGCCCTTTCTGCTGGTTTCACCACGGCTTTCCACTCTGCTTGTTTTCTTGGTCCATACATTTTACACTTGTTCTTTCATTTATTCAAACTTTATTCGCTTGATCAAAATCCCTGCCAAAAAGGATGTGTATTTCAGTCTGTGTGAATTGACCTTCCAGCCAGCAGGAATGTTGGAACCATGCATTTCTTCACTTTTAACATTTTCACTGTTGGATGTCCTCACTGCCCCCTGACAATCCATATGTCACATTTTAGCTTCTTCTGTGCCCGTCTCTTGGTTTTTGAGAGACCTACTTTGATCACTGGTTTCCAATCCATCACCTACACACATAAAATAATGCTGAAGGCTGGCTGATTTGTGAAACATAACGTGGTATACTGTAACTTTAATCAAGAAATTTATAGAAAATTGGTCTCCATGCAATGTTTTGGTTGAAGAAGATAGAACTGCTGCATCTAATGTCATGCCTCTCTTCTTTCTGCTTATCAACATCAACTCTGTTACTTTAGTTTTCAAAATAAAATAGATCTCTACTAAAAACGGTTTATGTTGGGAGTTATTGTAGCGTTTGTTATCCAAAAGATGGAATTAAAAGCTTTTCTTTGGTGAAAACAAATAAGATGAGAAATTAAACTTGTTCATAAAAAAAAAACTGAAGGGGTTAGATGGTGACTCACATGAAAGCGGTTCTTATTTTAGAGGAGAACTGACAGCTCAACTTAAAGAAAAAGGCTTTTCTTTAAATGTCAACTGATCAGAAGATGTATAAATTTTTGAAAACAAAATTAGTTGACATTTAAAAATTGATTCATTAAGTGGTTTTGTAGCTTTGGGGAACAAAAAAAAAGATTATTTCTTTATTATAAAGACTCAAACTATCACAAACCTATAATTTAAGATGCATTTTTTTTAACAACAAACACTAGCCTAAAGTCCCACTGCGATTATCTGTTGATCCATTTTAAAAGCAAAGCCTGTGACATTTGATTATGATTATTTAATTTTTTGCCAAAATAAAAAAAAAAAAAGTGTTGTTTTCCAGGACATAGTTTCTGCAGAGCGGCAGGAGTTTGTCAGTCCCGCAGCTGTGGGCGGGACTGCTGGTGAAGAGTAAGGCTGTGCTTTTGTTTTCATCATGCCAATGTTTGCACTCTCTTCACTAGCTTACAGCCCCTCACAACCCCAAGCTAATATTAACGGTGCAATAAAAACGGAGAGCAATATTGTATCTATCCAGCCGTACAGTTTGGGCCCAAATGCCAGCTCAGACGAGGAAAACTGAAATGTTTATGGCTCTTTTGTCTCCAAGTACATGCATCGGAATAGAGTGTAGCAGGGAGCTAGTGGCCTGCCTGTACTTTGTACAGAACAACCAGAAGCTTTTTCAAGCAACTTTTTTCTTCTGCTCCTGATTTACCACAATTTGAATAGAGAAATACACAGAAAGGCTGTTTTTATCTTAGTTTTCTTAATATATCTCCTCCATCATGAGAATAATTCTACAAGAACATGTTAAAAACACTCAAAATGCAACTTTCTGCAAAGTGGGGCTTTAGGTTAACTCAGTTTATAAGACAAAACGAAGCATTTTTAAATACTGTTGATGAAAGAGAGAAAAAAGTCAGAAAATTACAAACTGTACTTCATTACTTCCACATTGGGAAACCATTGGCTGGTCTAGGACATGAAAAGGTTAAAAGAATATCCGAGAATTCCCCCAAAAACTGTTTCAAATACTCCAAGAACATATATAACAAACTAGGTTGTATCGAAACGGGAGTTCTTCTTTTGCTCAGAAGACTTGGTGCTGTTTGGAGAACAAGTTCAATGTGACAAGTTACCTTCTTGTTCATGCACACAGAGCAGTGGATGATGGAAGGCATCCCAAGAAAGCTGCAGTGTCTTTTAACCTAAAATACACTCGTGTTTGAAAAGGTGTGTTTTTGTGTGCGTGTGTGTGTGTGTAAGCCCACCTTTGGCGGTGGGTGAAACAATAAGATAATTGCTTATCTTCCCACTAAAAGTGTGTTTGTGTTTAATCAGAAAACAAAGTTAGCACTTCCTCCAGGGAGCCAATTAAAGCTCAATAAAGAACCTGGCAGACAGAAAAAACAGCGAGACCGTGTAGAGAATAAAAAGAAAGGAAAGAGAGGAAGGAAGAGAGGTAGAAGGGCAGAGAGTGGTTGAGAGGAAGGAAACAAGATGGATGGATGTGGTCTGTGATTCAGAGGGGAGTGATGCTAGGAGGTAGACTGAACACTAGGAGGAAGATAAATAGAGCATGTCAGAATTAGTAGATGATGGGAGGTAGAAGGTGAAAATAGATGTGTGATTGCAGGTTTGGGAAGATGTTGCTACTAAGTAAAGTCCTAAATAGGTCAATCAGGGTGTTGTAAATTGCTGATAATGATTGTGGTAACGATGCCAGACCAGCACCAGTAAGAGATGTCTTTGGTCGGGTTGAAAAATCTAGAGGTTTGATAGTTTTGGGAGTTTTTTTTAACCATTTATAACTGGAGCTAACTTTGGCGCTCTCATGATCTCTCCTACCTCGTGAGATTTTCCTACTCGCAGCACAAAATAAGAGTTATAGCAATGCAATTGTCCTACTTTATTAGATAATCCTACCTATATAAATGCACATACCTTTTTTATGTTGGTTTGGGAACACAGCAGGGTAGGTTTAAAAATAAATAAAGAATCCAGCAGATCCATGGCAGATCCTTGTCTACAGCGCCTTCAAACTGAACACCATGGATGCGGCGTGGAATGCGAATTAAACCTTGGCTGAGCTGTTCAGTTCCAGGGTAAATTTTTATTTACCACCAGCGTTCGGTTCAAAATACCTTGCGGATTTTGCAGACAGAGAGGCACTGTAGACACGGATCTGGCACAGAGTTTTTTTCTAGCCTTAAAATGTGGTGTGAAAACATCTTTGAGTCCCAGAAGTTAGGTAGTGAGCTTGCTGTTTCGGTCTGCGCATGCGGAGTGAGTGTGGGTCCGAAAACTTCACGGGTAGGAAGGATTCACAGAACACCGGTGATGGGAAAGAACACAAACTCTTCAAAATATTCTAATTCTTGGACAGCTTCTGAAGCAGAGATGAGCAGTTTTGCGCATAGCTTCTTTTCTTCACGTCAGAATCTGTTGGTTTACATTAATTGCATAAACACTTAACTGTTACGTATTATATATCAGCTCAAGACTGCTTTTCTTACCTTTAAAAACTGCTGGAGTTACTTTAAATGCCTTAACGGTTGAAGAATCACAGAACGTTAACGCCGGAGCTAAAGCTCGGGTTTAAAGTGTCAACTATCCAGTTATTACATTTGAGGGTTTGACTATCAATCAAAAGACCACATCCCTTGTGCGTATAATCATTTAAATGTAAATTCAATGTATTTTTTGGAATCATTTTGTGGGATTATTGTTTTTAATGAGGACTGACCTGTTTGCATGAAAAAGCACCTAATGGTTATATGATGTACTTTCCTGACTGCAGCTGCATTTATTTTTAAAAGCACTTAAATCCAGAAATCAGTTCTCACCTAAAAAATTTTCTAATCTTGTTTTTTTGTTGCTCAGGATACAACACAGACTTTACAAAAAAAATCTTCAAAATAATGACCAAAAAGAGAGAAGAAACCATTAAAAAATTGTAAAAAAAATATAAATTTGTATCTATTTTTTGTAACTCCTGGTCATCCACACATATTTACTTGTAACTCAAATTTGTTCTGTGTTTATGTTTTATGCATTTTAGGTTTTGAGTGAAACAAAAAGTGTTGAAATCTTTTTTTAACGGATAAACTCAAACAGACCTTTGCTTACCAGTCAGTAAAACAGCTAAAAGGAATTCTATAAAACTGATAAGCATTAATTTGCTATTTCTAAGTGGATTGTAGAAACATTTACATTCACTTTGCTTCCAGGAGGCTCCATGTGCTGCTCCATCACAGCTAATGCAAGCCTGAAATAAAAGATTAGTTGTCTGGGATGAATGAAATATAAAACTGAAATGTTTGTGCACGGCGATGGTCAAAAAAAAATCCTGCTCATGATTCTGACCAGACTTTTAACCATCAAACTGTGACCACAGCAAGGCTCCCAGACTGTGAGAGCAAGAGCAGCACTCGTCCCAGATAGGTCTGCTTCCAAAGCCAGCTCAGTGGAATGAAAGGGAGAAACAAAAAAAGCCTGTTTGGTGTTGTATACAATCCATCCTCACAAGCCACGGGGCTTCTGGGAAAATTCCTAATTTAGAACCTTTTACATGTCACATTGTATCTTTGTGTGTAAAAGAATCAGAGAAAAAAAGCATTTAAAGAAAAGAGCATCATCCCCACTGTGAAACATGGAGCAGGACTAGTTTCCTGTTGGGACTCTGCTGTTTCTGCCACAGGGAGCCTTTATTTTAAGCTCAGGTTTTATGAAGCAGGAATGTGGGGAGTTTTAATCCAATGTCCATGTCTAGCCTTTTAAAATAAAAAAAATGTCTGGGAAAAACACTAAACAACAGGCATCCTGGCTATGTTGTTTAAGAATATATTAAATGAAAACAAAAAAATGATGGAATATACCTAAAATTTGAAGAAATACTTTAACTTAGCCATACTTGATACCTTTATTTTCATCAGTTACTTTTCTACTCTTGCTTACTTGAGTATGTCAGAGAAGTCAAACCATGGCCTCTGGACTTAAAATCGGTTTCTCAACTTATTCAAGTGGCTTGTTTATTTCAAGCAACCAAAACAAGATTGTATTATTTTGGAACTGGTTGATTAAAATGATGCTGAAGTGATGCCGTTCTTTCGTGAGTACAACTGTTGACCGCTCTACTCAAACCTTGGGTAAATTGTAGCCCTTAAATCATTATTAGCACGTTTCACTGATGTATTTCTCTGCTTGCCTTGGTGTTTTGTCTCCAGGTGGCACTGACATCGTGTCATGTTTCATGGGTCAAAACCCAACAGTTCCAGTGTACAGAGGAGAGATTCAAACCAGGAATCTTGGCATGGCTGTAGAAGCATGGAGTCCCGATGGTGAGACACTGTTTCTAAGGATTTTAATGTCTAACACTCAAGAAGTGTACTGTTGTAAACAGCTCAACAGTAAATATTTGATTGCAGGTTTTTTAATTTTTTTTGTTTTTTTTTTTGTTTTGTTTTCCTCTAGATACAGTTGTGGTTTTGATACTGAAGCAACAAATAACATTATTTTTTTCTAATTAAGCTATTTTGCGACCTAAAATTTTGCAATCAAATCCAATTTTTTAATTCAGCCATGGAATGAATCACAGAAAATATTACAATTAATTGCAATTAAAGTTTTTATTCGGTGCCCAGCACTAATTAAAAGTAAAAGTGTAATCATCCATCCCTGAATCAAAACAGAGGTTTTTCCCATAAATCAACAAGGCTTGTTTTTCACTTGTTCAGTAACTCTGTATTTCCCCCATTTATTTTAGCTCTGCCATCTGCACTGCCATATCTCTTCCCCCTGAAAGAAAAGTAGACTGGGGGGTGTTATTTAAAGGCAATTTTGTAGGAAGATCTTAGGATTATTTTAGTCAGTCCTGAAGCTCATAACACCACCCAGAGGGAGAATGTTGAGGTCGTGTAAAACCGCGCACCCAAAGTCCATCAGGCTTCCCGGGATTGTGTTTGTGTCTGTTGCTCCCTGATAAATGCGTGTCATGGTACACAGAGAAAACTTGAACCTGAAAATTCTGTGTGTGTTTGGGCTTTGACAGGTAAGCCGGTGTGGGGGGAGAGCGGGGAGCTTGTCTGTTTGAAGCCAATCCCCTGCCAGCCAACACACTTCTGGAATGATGAGAATGGAAGCAAATATCATAAAGCTTACTTTTCTTCATATCCAGGTAAACACAACATATTTGCAGAGAAATCGAGCACAAGATAAACACACAAAAAAAACACTCCTTAATTCATGACCAAATTAATGATAATTGAAATGTAATAATGACACGTTGTGGTTCTTTGTCTCATTTTCCCTGTTTTATTTGTAATTAATGTCTTTCTTTGTTTGCATCTGTTTTTTTCAGGAGTTAAATTTAAAAACACTTTGAAACCTTTTTTTTTGGTTTTCTTTAGGTGTGTGGGCGCATGGAGACTACTGTAAAATCAACCCAAAGACGGGAGGCATTGTCATGCTGGGCAGAAGGTTTGCTTCTAGTTTTTCTTCTAACATGAAAGAAACAGTTTTCGTAAAAAAAAATAAAGTTTGAATTTGTAGTTTAGCTGTGTCTGTGAAAACTACACTTCTAAAGCGGTTGAGTCGATTATCGGCGAGATGTTTTGAATTCAGGGTTTTGACCATTGACTGTAAATGACACTTGGGTGGAGTGGGTTTACTTCCAGTTCCAACAATAAACAGTCAGTCCATTTGCCTTTTTTTTCTTTTTTGTGAAATGGATGTTGTCATGTTGGAGCCAGATGCCATCAGGAAGCTGTGATTGGTCTGAGTTGGTCAGCTACTCTAACCAGTCAAGAGTTGGCTTTTTTCTCAAAAAAGTCTATGGGATGTCCAAATTCTCTCCCTATTCCCTAACTATTAAAACTATAATAGTGCAGGACTATCTAGTGTCCTGGATTTTCAAAGCAATGTGGACTCCATGCTCACTACTTTTTATTTAAACAGTAAATATCACCAATTAAATAAAAACTTGATAAATATGAACATTTCACAAAGACTATTTGTGTTCTGAAGATCCAAACTTAGATGGTGTATAAAAAAAGATGAAAGATGAAAAATTGTTCAAACGCAATGCATTGTGGTCTATATTCACTGATCTAGTAACCATTGATGCTCACTGGTTTTTCATAGAAACTGGTGGGAAATTTCTAAGGCTCTGGATTTTGAAACTGCAGATTTCTGACAGCCCTACAGTAGTAAGTAGTGAAGGAAAAACAATCGGGATTTTGGCTTCTTGGAGCCAGCAGACACTTCCTATTTAAAAACGTGTGTGAAGATCAGTCACTCAGTCCGGTTTTCATATACGCTCAGTGGTTTAGATCTTTTACATGTCAGGTCAGCTGCAACCACAGGACTAAAACAGAAAGCGAAAACCGTTGAGGCTGACGGAGAGGTGTTTGTTAAAGACTTAAAAAGCAAAATATGTCATTTTTTTGTCCTTTTAAAATAAATTATATTTAGTTCTAATTAAAAAAACTACAACTCCACCACAGTCAAAAACTACAGATGGCTTCAACGTTACCAGTAACAGATGTAGAGGCATACCTCTGTAAATACCCTAAATATAGAGAATAAAAAAGTTTAAATGGAAAAAAAAAACAGATTTTCTCTTAAAAAGTTCATGAAAGTGTGGAAAAATAAGCATTATTTTCAAAAGTTTCAAAAGAAATTAAGGAAATGGCTTGTTGTATTTAAAGAAAGAAAGAAAAATGATCCAACTTTAATTGAAACTGGGTTTGTGCTTGGCAGTTCCCTATAATTCACAAAACCAATAAGAATCAAATGAATTCTAACTGCAGATATGGGATGGTGCTAAAGAAGATGGTTTCATGTCAAATGTTGAAGGTGAAGAAGTGATCCAACAAACGTGACAGTGAAGCGTGACAGTATGATGGCAGCAGTTATGAAGGAAAAGGAAGCTCGAATTAAAATTATTGCATTTGTTTGTGTTTCAGCGATGGAACACTAAACCCCAACGGAGTCCGCTTTGGGAGCTCCGAGATCTACAACATTGGTGAGTAGAAAAGGTTGCAGGTGTGACTGGATGTGGAGCTGATGCAGGAAAAGTGATTTTCTACTTTCCAGGAAAACGTTTAAACGCTTTCTCCGCTTTTTTCTTCTCTCCCTCCGCTTTTTCCATGCTTCTCTTATTCTGCCTTTCATCCCTGCAGTGGAGGCCTTTGAGGAGGTGTCAGACAGCCTGTGTGTCCCTCAGTACAACTCTGATGGGGAGGAGCGAGTCATTTTGTTCCTAAAGATGGCACCCGGAAAGTCCTTCTCCACTGAACTGGTGACGAAGATTAAAGGAGCCATTAGGAAAGCTTTGTCGGCGCGTCACATCCCCGGCCTGCTGCTGGAGACCAAAGACATTCCTGTAAGAGGAACATCAGCCAGAGGTGAAGGCGCTCTGGCTTGACTGACGGCTTTTCCGTTTGTCCCTCTGCAGTATACCATCAGCGGGAAGAAGGTGGAGGTGGCCGTCAAACAGATTATTGCTGGTCGTGAAGTGGCACAGAGAGGAGCCTTCTCCAACCCGGACTCCCTGGATCTTTACAAGAACATTCCAGAACTGAAAAACTTTTAGAGACTTTGCAGGACTGGAGCAGAACATCTCGCATCGGCTCCATTTCTGTGATGACCTCATCTGAGCTGGGTGGACAGACTGGTGCGAAGTGCAGTTGTGACGTACTCTGAGCTTTACACTGACATGTCCATCAATCTATTAACAGTTATATATTTGCAGAAGTGTTGCTGTAGGGAAAGGACTTCAGATGCTGCTGCCAGCGTGGGATTTGGTGTGCGAGTTAATGTTGAGATGAATGAAGCTTTCAGTGTCAACGTGCACGGCTGCACCTCTGTCCATGCAGTGCAAAAGAAAAAGTGTGTTTCGTGTGCATGAAGGGTTTAGGTTTGCTTCAAAGAAGAACTCGCATCAAACCTAGAGAGCTTATCTGCTGAAGTAATTTATTGATCTTTTACTGTAGATGCTCAAACCTTGAAAGGGTTCGCTTTCATGGCTGTTGTTTAGCACTGATTCAAAGGCTCTTTCAGTTGAAGATTTGATTTGAGACATTAAGTTGATGTTCATCTCACAACTGCTGTACAAGTACATGTCAGACACAACGTCCTATAACTGTTTGGAAAAGCCATTTATTGGTACACACTGTTTGTACTTTTACATACAAAACACTGTTTTCATTTTAATTTCTGTATTAGTCATAAAACCCAAAGGATAATACTTTTAAAGGAATAACCGCTGCATTTTATTGTGCTTAAATTAAAGTTGTAATTTGTTGCAAGAATGAAGACGGCTGACCAGACTGTGAAGAGGAATGTTTCCTCCAAAAACCAGACGGGCATGCGATGCTTCTGTTCAAATTCAGGAAGCGTTTTATTTTAACGTGCAGGGATCATTTTCTTATTTAGTGTGTTTACGAAAAAGTTCATCTTTAATTTTGTGCTGGTTTCTCATAATATTATTATTTTTTATCAAGTCACTGTGTTGTTTGGAACATAAAGCGTCAGGTCAAAAATCAATAAAACATAACATTTGTAACAAATGGATAACTGATTGTGATTTCCTATAACATAAATCCATCAAAGTTCCTCTAAAACAACAACAATCCTTAACAGTTTTTTTACAAACACTGCATGTTAAACACTGATTAATAAGGATGCCACCATTCAAAACCAAATGACTTTATTTTTTGCATAGAAACTTCCTCTGCTGACGGAACTCAGAGCAGAGACAACAATTAAATAAATAAATGAAAAAGTCCACTCATTAAATATTTAGTTACATTTTAGTTTACCAGGCAATGCCTATTTTGTCAATGTTAGCAACGTCTTTTTTTTTCTCTGTAAACTTTAGAAACTCCAAATCCTTTAACACATCCTTTTAGCTTTTTATAAATGTGTAATCGAATCCATCATTCAACAAAGTCACTTGGTTTGGTTCATTCAGTCTCAGAAATCAGAAAAAAATCAACAAAATCATCAAAATCAGCAATACGTCATTTACAGTAAAGAAAAAGAGTAAAACAGTAAAAGATTTAAAAGGAAAAGTTCACTAATGGCTACAGACACCACATATATTCTCTGGGTTGGTGTGCATGCTAATGTCAGCCTCCAACTAGGCTAGAACGAGCTTCTTAAACCTCTTCATGACCAGAGATGTTAAAACTACCAACTAGGAATTGTTATTGAGCGTGAGATTAATCTCTTTTTCCAACAAGACAGATCCGGATGATGTCGAAAATGGAGGGGATAAAATGCTCAACCACGGATCAAGTTTTATAAAAATGTTAGAAGACTGAGAGGAAAAACTGTTTTCTTGAATATTTGTCTCATAACAGGACAAAACTGAACCTTTACTTTTTCTTTTAATGTTGTGAGACTGTCGGATCCCAACGACAGAACTCTGCAGTCTTTTTCGCAGATCATCGTTCGCAGCAACACAATGATCCGACTTGTAATGTCTCTGCAGCTTGAGCATAAACTTGCTTCTGAACTTCAGGCCTCAGTTTTGGTGGAAAACTTTTAACCATCAAATGAACTCAAGCTACTTTGAGAGCAAACAGTCGAGTTCCAAAACTGGAGCTTTTAAGGCTTGTTGGAGATTTGCCACATGCTCCCACATTGTTTTCCAAAGATAAAGTGGAAACAAATTTTATCCGCTGTGCACACGAAGCAAAAAAACAAAAACTCCTCTATTTTTGTTTTTTTTCTAAAAGTGGAAGTTTTAGCTTTTAATTCTGAGCTTAAGTCAACAGAAAATGACAGACAGATGGTTGGTAAAACGAAAGAACAGTTTGTGTTTGCGATTAAGTGATGCTCTGTGTGTGTTAGATGACTGAAAGCCAATCACTTTGACAGATGGCTTCTTTAGGAAGTTTAAAAGATCCCTGCAACCTTTAAATAGTCGGTGTGAAAGCTCGCACCTGCCAGTCATTCAACCTCAAAAAGAACAAAGAAAAGAAAAGTTTTTTTTGTTTCTTTTGCTGAAACTTCAGTTCTCGATGTGTCGTTAGTTTGTTGAAAGGAAAGATGGATTTTATGCAAAACCCAAAAATTTAGGAGAGAAACAAGAGGAGGGTTCAAGTGTTCTGCACATTTCTTATTAAAAGCCACCACATGAACTTCAGTGAAAAAGGCCTCAGTCCAAAAGACGGGTTCAACTGAACGCTTCATTCCAGTATTTACAAATCAGAAAACCTTTTTTTATTTACATTTTTTATTTAATTTGGTTAAATCAAATTTTTTTGCAGTCCTCAATCTGATTAAAAGCAAAATTACACCCAGAAGTGAACAAAGGTTCATCTTTTTCTGCAACATTGTAAAAAAAAGTGGCCTGCAATGTTTTTGAAGCTTTAATAAAACAATAAAGTGATGAGTTGAAGGATTGATGTTTTTAATTTTTCTATTTTACATGCAGCATGATTATTTGTGAGATTTAAAAGATGTGTTGTGCTACCCCACGCTGGGGGCAAGTTGTGCCACAAAACCACTTTTTTTTTGCTAAAACTATATTTCTCCAACAATTTATTTAACATCCAAGTGATTCCCAGAGATGCACAAGATCTTATATGATATAAGCCCCAAGTATGGGAACATTACTTTAATAGGAGGCATTCATTTAGTTCCCTTGTTTTGAAAGCACTTAAAGTAAAAATTGGCACTGATTACCCCGCTCTCCTCTAAAGGTAATTTATTAAAGTCTTTGCAGAATGAAGCTGAAAAATGCATCAGACTCAGGTGGAAACAACAAAAAAAAAGGCCAAAAACGTTTGTTTGGGTAGAACTTAAACAGGACTGATCACTAATCTTTGATGATCAGATGCAAATATACTCGCTGTATGTATGGAAGACCATGCTGGAGTACAGAATCGAATGAGTGTGCACAGTCATAACTTGTAGAGATCTTTTTAAATTCATCCGTAAACAAACAGGAAAAAAGCAAGCTGTCACACTCTGGTCGCAGCGAGTCCACAATTATGCCAAAACGGTTTATTTGTGTTTAATTTTTGTCTTTTGTTCCAAACGTCAATGTGGTGCGAGCTCGGAAAGGTTAAAAAAGATAACTGACAGGAAATGCAGATGAAAGGCACGGCAGACAGAAAATGCCAAATGTTGATGGAGGGATGCCTGCTGCGTCAGGCCGTCTTGATGGATCACTGCAATGTATGGAACATTCATGAGGCATAAAAGGAATCAATAACATGCTTTATATGACAGCAGAGGAGACACAGCACAGCTGGGGGCAAAAGACTTTTGTGAGGACAGCTTTGGGCTTTGAAAAGGGTTTCAAGTTTTGACTATTTTGTCAAAGAAAAGTCTTAGTTAACTCTGTCAGAGGTTCTCATTTCACTCAATGAACCAGTGTCAAGACAAAGCCAAGTTCTCATTATTTCTGTTTCTTTATGAATAGAAAAAAGAAATGTATTTGAGCCATTAATGTACAATGATGATCTGACAAAGCACAAAAAACAGCAATTGTGTTGTCTAGACGAATTAGAAGTAAAGAGAGGTGTGCAGTCTGAGTAGAAAAACAAAGAAGCTGTTTGAGTCTATTTAAGTGCAAATGAAAAAAAAAGAAACCTCTTTTGATGAAAAAAGTAAATTAAATGTACATTTTTTGGACTATCACTGTTTGTCTGGATCTGCCCCAATGTGTCATTTAGGAAGCTAACAAGTGACATTGTTCAGGTAAACAGCAATGTGAAAAGTGTGAAAATGAAAGGGTAACACTTGATGGTGTTTCCTACCCAATTTAGCCCTAGTGCTGCTACCACCAGCGGCCTTAGCTTTTAGTTAAATGAATTCTGATCCGGGTTTTTAAGTCATTGATATTTGTCCACACATGCAAACTGTACAGGAGAAGCCCCTCCGTGTGGTGCAGGAGTGTTAACCACTAACTGCCATCGTTTACCCCCAGGGTGGGTAATTGTTTGACCAAATTACCTTGATGTTTTTGAAAGTTTTAAAATAAAATTCCAATTTTGGACCTATTTTGGAGGGAGTTTAACCCTTTTGTGCATAATGAATAGCTGTTTAAAAGTGCTTTTTCTATGAAGGTTCCTGGAATTTTTGGCACTGCTGCACATAATTTACACTAATGAAAGCTTTTGCATCATCCCATACAAAAAAAATCCCATGGGGAGGTCACTGCAATTTGCAAAAAAAAAAAAAAAAAGCTAATAAACCAAAATGGTCAAAAGAAAGGGAGGGAGACCATCTGCCTCAGCTATTTTGCATTCTTCCTTCTGTAAAAAGATGTCACTGCTGGTAAAAATAAAAAATAAAAAAGGAATAATTGCACCGAGTACATCTAAAGTAACATAATGTAAAAATTCACCAAGTTTGTATTTTATTATTGGAAGAATGCAGATTAAATCAAATAGGAGAAGACAGATTTTAGGGCTTACAATGGATGAAGCTGCTTGAAGATTCTTGTCTTTAGGGCAACTGGACTTAAAAGACCCACTCCAATGAAAATGAGGTTTTATTATAATTATCATTAATAATAATAATAATTATTATTATTATGTATAATAATTATGCTTTAAAATAGCTCTAAAATGATCTGTGGGACTTTAAAGGCTCAACTAGGAGACATTTTACTTCGTAGCTTCTTACTTAGATGGATGAACTTTTCGTCGAATTTCTTTGAAGAATAGATGACAACATGACCTGAACGATTGAGGATCTACAGACGACAGTTTTCATTATAGAACACGCTGAAGTTATATTGCAAGAATGCAGAGGGTGCTGCAGACAAACCAAGGGGGTTCTGGTTGCAGACCAGACCAGAAAATGGCACCCAAACACATCATTAAACGTGATGTAAATGTTCTGCAATCTCTGTAAGAACATCAAATGTTGCAAAACTATTGAACAACACCATACACCCACAATACCAGATTCTCACTTTTGGTTCCAATCAATCACATTTTTGCTCTTTACGTTCCAACTTCTTGCATAGTTTTTAACCACAAACACCAAGAAACAACTCAGGAATGGTTTAAAAAAACAGCAGTTCCTTCCATTTGTTTCTGAATTTCTTAAACTTCCATTTTTTTCTCCAAAATAAGGTGCTATGTCATGTACATGAAGCTCCTGATGTTCTCTCAAAATCTGTGCAGTTTGTCAACCCCTAACTGCAGCCATATGATGTATTACAACAGCAAAAACTGGAATTATTTTAACAGTGCAGATTGTTAGGAGTTTTTTCTAATGATTGTTGCTTTAAAGAAATTGTAAATGGCATCATCTTACTCACTTCAATAAATGTATTAATACCCACAAGTCCACAGAAAGCAAGACAAATGCAAGAAGTGTTCAAAGGAAGACAAAAAGAAAGAAAGAAAAAAGGGTTTTCCAGAGCTTAATAATCAGCTGGAAACAGGAGAGAGCAGAATTCATTTTAGTTCAAAGATACTTTATTAACGCTTGAAGGGAAATTGAAGGTGTTGTGGGGAAATAAGAATAACACGTTCTGGCAAAAAAAGAACAAGAAAGCAAACAGAACAAAGGTATAGAGGAAAGGAAGAGAAATGAAAGACATGAATGTAAGCCAAGCAGGCAGAACGTCGCCATCATCCTTTTCCAGCTCCTCCCGTCAATCTTGACATCTTTTATGCAGAATTGTTCACATGTAGGTGGTGTCTCACTTTGTCAACACAGCCACGGCTGACTCTTTTAAAGCAGCAGTTTGATTTCTGGTATTTGAGCAAAGTTATTTGTGTGTGTCTTTGTGCAGAGCCTTTTTTTAGCCTTTGGTGCCAGTGACACAGTTTGAGACTTCCTGGCTTTCAGAAGTGACAGCAAAAACTGAGTTTAAGTGAGACGGATCGAATGAAATGCGTTGAAGACGGTTGACACACAGTTTTCCTTCCATGTTGATATCAGTTCTGTGAGAGGCTGCGTGTGTGCGCACGAGTGGGATGTGTTATTGGCAACTTCAACTTCAAACCGCTCCAAAGCTTTCCGTGTGCGTTACTTTGCTCTGATCCTAAGAGATCTGTGGATGTGAGACAAATGTTTCTTGTTGTGCTGATGTTACCTTTCAATCTTTTACAGAAAAAAACTACAAAATCTCACATGAAAATTACCAAAAAAATCAGAAATGTTCTTTAATGGAATTTACAAAGTCTTTTTTTGCATTAGCATCCCATCAGTGCAGTTTTGGTGGCTCCTCACCGTCCTGCCAATATTTACGTTGATGTTACAAGAATAAAAGATTTGCTGCAGCTTTTATAGTTATACTCAGATAGGGAAACAATAGAATCAACATCATGCATGATAGGAAACATGCAATATAGGAGCAATGTGGTTTAAAAAGTCCACAGAAACGGTACAATATGCAATATCTTTCTTATATTTTAACATTTTTATCCTTTAAAGTCCCACGCAATCATCTTTTGATCTATTGTAAAAGTATTCCAGTGGTCTTTTAGGATTCAAAAAACGTCTTATTTTTTAGGACATAGTTTATGCAGAGCGGCAATAGTTTATTCACCTCTGCGTTGTGTGCAGGACTGATTGTGTGGAGCAAGCCTGCCCTCACTTCCCATCACCTATAATTAAGAGCTGTTTGTGCACACTAGCTTACACTCCCAACCTAACAATACCAGTGCAACAAAAACGTTAAGCAAAATTGACGCTTTCCAGCTGTACATTTTTGAGGCAGGTGCCAGCTCGGATGAGGAAGGCAAAGACGCACATGAATGTAGTCAACAACAGGGAGCCTGTGACCCGCCCTGCGTATTTTCTACGTCACAAATGTTATCTTTTTCCAGCTTCATTTTTTTGTCTGCTCCTGATTCACAACGAATGAAATAAAGAAACATACTCAGAAATATAATTGAGTGCTAAATTGTTTTTATAAATGTTTTCCATCGCCAGAAAAATGCCACAAGAACATGTTAAAAACACCCAAAACAAGATTTTTGTTGGAATGAGTCTTGAAAAAAATATTTAAATGTTCATAGAGGTAGAGAAAAAAACTACGCATCAGGTATAAAAGCATCTGTTTTGCTGTTCCATAAGAGTGATGACCTTTAACTATCTTAAATGTTGATGATCAAAAAAATTCTTAGTTTTTCATTTTTCTGATATACATAGGTGTGAACATTTAAATTGAAACATCTTTTTATTTTTTCTAAACCAAGTATTTTGGCAATGAATCTGAAACTGTTGGAATACATTTCTCTTTTGATGCTACATTTTAAAATTCCATTTATTAGTTATGGATATGCAGGATCTATCAGTCAGAACAGCAAGATGGAAAAAACAGAAGAGTGTGGCAATGACGGTGAGTAGACAGTATACAAGCAGATGGACAGATGGAGAGAAGAGTGAGCAAATAAAAGAGACTCATCCATGAATGGAGGGAGTGAAAGCAGCAAAAGTAAGCAGGACAGGGGTTGTTTAGAGCTGCCTGTTTGGACAGATGGTCGTCTGTGTGCTAATTACAAACCAAGTGCTTGACACTGCAAACATAATCAAAGAGGAAACTGGCTTTATTTGTTCAGCTTCACCCTCATAGAGCCATGCACACAGAAAACAATTCTCAGTTACACACTGTCCACCAACCGGTTTATTGATGCAACAAGGATGCACGTGCAAAAAGGACACAAATGCACACAACTTGGTCTGCGGGAAATCTACAAATTCTGCCCTTAATATGTAGCTTTGTTATTTTAATTTAGTTATAAAAAAATCCACTTTTACATTTATATTTTTGAATATTGTTGCAAATGATCCTGAAATTGTTCTGTTTTGTTGATTTTTACAAAAAAATATAAAGAACCTCTGAACACGCTGTTGTCTTTAGCAACTTTTTCCAGCAGCAACATGTGCACATAAATATTCTCAGCTGCCAGTAGTTTGAAGGAAACATAACTTTATGAAGGTGCAATTGCTGTTCACTCTTTTTCTAGGCCTTTTTGTCTTTCTTGCAGCTATTTTTTGTAATCAGAGTGAGAATCCTCGAAAATGATATTAGTTCAGTTATGTGATTTATTGCTGCTGCACCCCCCTGTCTTTGTAGGCTTAGGTTGAACCATCAATGACTGATGAGGAGACTCATTTACCTCTGGATACCAAAACCACAAAGAGGAACCTGTAGGAAACAGCCAGAGCTGACGTTAGTAAATCTCACCTGTGTACGAGACAAGTGTAAAACACGCTGTAAGAACTACATATAGAATTTCACCTGTTGGTTTCATCGACTTGACAAAGCCTTGTCAGGAATCCTAAAGTTTGTCAAAAAGACACAGAATGCAGAATAAAGACATTTCAGCATCTTCAGCAGGAAAAATAGGATCACCCTCATGTTCATGGAGGCCGAGAGCTACAGAATGAAGATCTTAAACTCAGAAGAAAGATTGATTTTTGGTGCTGACATTTTTGACTGACATCCTGCAGGCAGACTGCTTTGTTGCTCTGGAAACAGACAAAAACTCGTCTTGCGCACTTTCAGAGAGAACGGATGCAGCAATGCAGAGAGATGTTTTAGAGGAGGGATGCAATAGGGTTTCCATGTTACATCTGAAAAAATTTTTTAGTCTTTTTGTGCCACAGAAAGATGTAAAACTTTAAGTTCTTAGTATTGTGTTCCGTATTGTGTGTCTAGTTCTAGGGTCTGCAGCCTTCACTTAGAGAGCCATTTGGGTTGATTTTTATCTGAACAGAAACCCACAAAGTTGAACTTCACCCTTTAGAAAAAAAAAACTTTGCTATGTATTCATGTTACTATTATGACAAACAAATATTAACAATTGTTTTTTTACATAAATAGAAATGGTCTTTTTCATATGTAGGACATGGTTAATAACTTTTGACAGAAGTTCATTTGACTTTCTGTCAAAATAAAAGACATATTGTAACAAATAGGATCATCTCAATGTAGCAAATGTTGTAGCAAATACATTTTTATGTAAGCAGTGAAAAGATTATGCACAATTTATTTCTATTATACTGCTGTTAGTGCGTCTCAGCCAGAAATGTATAAAACAGGATAAGTGACCCTTTATGTAGTTTTTGGCCATGATGCACACGTAAAATTCATGTATTTTTCAACAAAAGGAAATCTACCTTATAATCCTTTAAGCCCTCATAATATGCATCAATTCTGGCTGTGCTTTCAGATTTCCGGTTAAATTTCTGTGGTATGGGATGCTCCAAAATTTGTCGAAATTTTGGATTATAACTTAGGCAAACTATGAAGCTGCACCACCTTTGGAACATTTCGACTACCTTGGTCAGAAACTTGGCAGAGTATCGTGAACTGTGCATTAATTGTTTGCGAATGAGTTGAATTAAAGCTTGACTAAATTTTTATGTGCCTTGTAGTCTGAAAAATGTCTCTTTAAAAAAAAAAATCTTTAACTTTAGAGCCACAGTGGAGGGGCTGAAGAGCCACATATGACTCTGGAGTCTCAGGTTGCAGAGCCCTGATCTTCGGGTACTCTGCAAACACTGTGAGCTGCTTCTGGATGGGGTCAGTGTTGTGTACGTGCTTTGTACAGTCTCTTTTCTTATTCAGGGAAAACGTTGGGATTCTGACAGTTAGGACAGCCTGGAGCTGATGTTACCCAATGACAGAGACAGAAGTACAACTTCTTCCTTCCTTTTTGCAAACATGGAGGTGAAAAAGATGAGGTACATAAACTCTCTGCTAGAATCTGATGTATTTTAGCGTGGTGCTTGGACAGGTTACTGGTGTTACCGCCCTCACAAGCAATGTTTACGTTACATTTGAGACAGCATGGGCTGTCTGCATATACTTTGGAAGAGTTGTTCCAAAAACTTTTCAGACAAATGAACTGTGAACTCCCTCAGCATCTTTTTTTTTTTTGTTGGTGCATGTTTACTGAGGTAAAGCAGAACTCTCATCTGCTGTCGTGATGAGACTGCCGCTGACGAGGCTGCTAGCCTGGCTCAGACTGAGCTGTTAATCCTCCGGTAAGAGCCGGTAAACCTCTGCAGGTGTGTCAGGCAAGCTGCTAGCTGAGGCTGAGCGTCACTCGCCACTGCATGCATAGAGAGTCACAAACACACATGTAGAACCAGTCACATGCATCATTTACTCCATGTAATTTTAAATTTCCTGTCATGCATCCACAGATTTAAAGATTTGGATTTTGACGAGTGTTTATGGGTGAAGGAGCTTTAAAAATGTTTTCGGTGTCGTTTTTTTTTTGCTTGTTATATTAAAAACTATCAGGACTAAAGCTTAATGAAGCTGTAGATATCAACATCCAAAGGATGCTGAACTGGTCCTCTGGGATCTTTGGAAGTGCTGTGACTTTGAGATAATGACCTTCACCTTTTCGAGGCTATGAGCTTTGCTCTTATCGTTAGAGAAGATTTTATTCTCTGCTGAGGGATACTATAGAACGATGAACTTCCCCTTTAGAGAGAAAACACCAAAGAGTCCTGAAGCCCCATTTGTCTTCTTTCCCTGTGAATCCCTGAAGAGCTCTGAAGAGCCTCTAAGCACAAGCAGAGCGTCAGCCTGACTTTCCAGGTGGTTCAGCCGTTCTGCACATGTGTACTTGAATGTGAAATCAGATCACTTCTGCGTTGTGTTTAAGGGAATACAGATCATTGAGGTACAGCAGCACTCTTGGAGATCACCTCCATTTATTGTGGATCTTTCCTACAGGACTGACAATTTTTCAAAAAGAAAGGAAACAGAAATTCATGATAGCTGCCTGTCTTAGGTCCTTCATGAAGGTGACAGGTTCAAAATAAAACGTCAACATCTTTATAGTTTTCATATTTTTCAGTAGCAAAACTCAAATTACAACAGGATATTGGGAATGACTGAGATAAAATGAATATTCATATTGCTAACATTGCAGGACGCCCACCTCTCCCATCAGACAGCAAAACAGAAAGGGGAGAGGGAAAAAAAGCTGCAAACACACAAAGGCAAAACCAGCGAAGAAGAACAGATCAACACTGAACCCAACACTGAATACAGGAGGGAAAGAAACCCAGGAACCAATACTTTGTCATTTTTGTGTCGTTAAAAACACAGATCTAATCTCATCACAAATGCATCCTGCAGAACAGGAAGCTGAATTTTGTGATACTAAGGGTTAAAAAAGCTCACAACTTCTTTAATCTATTGGTTAACCTCTTCACATTCTTACTGTTAAATTTGCTAGAAAAATAAAGAAAAGAAATAAGTATGGCTGGATGTCACCAATAATTTCCAGAACTGATTTGATTCGATTTACCATGCAGTCTGGATTGATTTGATTCAAGATTTTTTTTTATTCTTTTGATTCACTCGATTCAATTCAGTTAAATTGTGAATTTAAACATTTGGACCTATTTGTATAAAAATACATAAATATTTTATATATGTTTTGAAGATATTCATATTAACCTGACACAGTTTACATACCGTAGAATTTATAAGTGACATAATAAACCAGTGAGATTGTAAACATGACAAAGTGTTACATGGTTCCTCAAACGGAGAAGCTCCAACAAAAATGTGCAGATCATTAACATTGTTAAACCTCTAAACTGACTCATTATACAAAAATAAATGTTCTGCCTCTCCTGGAGGGAGTTTCAGTTTGGCCACTAGGTGAAGCTCGCGCTATAGCATGACACTTTATTCCAGATGATTTGAGCAAAACATGGCGCTATAGACAAAAGTACTTTTAAAAAATCCTTAAAAGAGTTTGGAAAATTCATGCCTGTAAGTAAATAAAGCTGTTCATTTAGTCAGCAATGTGTGTTTTGGTCGACCGAGCGTTAGCAGTAGCCGTCTTATGGGAAAATCCATTATACGTTAGCATCAAGCTAGTGGACTTTGACTTTACTGCTGTCATGCTTTAGGTCAGCATAAAGCAAAGGCATTAAAGATCGATCTCTACTTTTGTCAATCAACTATTGATCTTTTAAGGCTGGATTGATTCAGATCAATTTTATCAACCCAGCCTGAGAATAAAAATAATACAGTTTTCATTAAAAAAAAAACATACTGCTTAAAAACCTTTTTGCTAATTGCTTAAAATCTGGCATCACCATGGCACACAGCTGTTTCTCCCATGTTTGTGAACTTGACACTTCAGTATGGTATTTGGATCCTTACAAAGGGGAGGAGATTCATTCCTGATCTGGCAACAACGTTCCGCCATTTTCCACCAGACAACCATGGCCTCAGACCTGAAAGTTCTGGTTCTCATCCCAGTCACCTCATGCTAACTGCTCCAGAGAGCTGAAAGTCATTCCTTGTTAAGGTCATGCAATAAGCCACTGCTGAATTTTTGGCTTCTGAATTTTTTTTCAGAGGTCCTGCAGTGTGATATGAGCACCGGGGCATTGCTTATCAGTCTGGCAACAGCGCGTTTTGGGCATCGTGGCACAATTTGGGCGTTACAGTGCGTTGAGAAACCAACATGCAGAGGAATATAATCAGTCTGCTTCTGAACTTTATGATACTTTTATTGTCAAGACAGTGATGAGAAGTTTCTCTAATTTTTTTCTTATTTTACTTTTTTTCCCTCTCAGACTAATGCGGGACAGCAAGTCATCAGACTGGGTCACAGAGAGTCGGAAGTACGACTGAAAGCGGCTGTCGTTCAGACGTAGCTCTTGCGGTGGAGGAGTGAGGCTCACTGTACTGGGAGACTGAATGATCTCATGAACCCAGACATGGAGACCTGATTACCAATGCAAAACAAATATACCTGATCTCTCAGCACCATCCATGTCTTCCATGAATTGTAAATGAGATGTACAGTCAACGCTTCCAAGTAGTGATGGGACAAAAGACTTTTGATGAGCTCTAGTTTAGGGGTGGGCGAACTTCCTGAGTCTTGGGCCACAAAGGGTTCTAAAATGTTTCAAAAGGGGCCAGACCAGATGAGATGCATGGTTTGTTTCAGTAATTCACCTTATAAAAGAAAGAAATACCATGGAATCTGGACAAAAAAGTTTTTAAATTTTGATTGAAAATGTTTGTATATATTTTAAAACAGAGCATTTTTAAGATCTAAGATTTAAGAGGAGAGCCCGGCCAATAGTCGAACCTCAGATTCAAGAACAGCAATGCGGTTTCCGTCCTGGCCGTGGAACTGTGGATCAGCTCTACACCCTGTCTAGGGTACTGGAGGGTTCGTGGGAGTTCGCTCATCCTGTCCATATGTGTTTTGTGGATTTGGAGAAGGCGTTCGACCGTGTGCCCCGAGATGTCCTGTGGAGGGTTCTTTGGGAGTATGGGATCCGGGGAGCCTTACTCAAGGCTGTCCGGTCTCTGTATGACCAGAGCAGGAGCTTGGTCCGCATAGCTGGCACTAAGTCAGACCTGTTCCCGGTGCATGTTGGACTCCGGCAGGGCTGCCCTTTGTCACCGGTTCTGTTCATAGTCTTTATGGACAGAATTTCTAGGTGCAGCCAGGGTCCGGAGGGGGTCTGGTTTGGGAACCACAGGATTTCCTCTCTGCTCTTTGCAGATGATGTTGTCCTGTTGGCTTCATCAAGCCAGGACCTCCAGCATGCATTGGAACGGTTTGCAGCCAAGTGTGAAGCGGCTGGGATGAGGGTCAGCACCGCTAAGTCTGAGGCCATGGTTCTCGACCGGAGAAAGGTGGTTTGCCCTCTTTGGGTGGGTGGAGTGCTCCTTCCCCAGGTGGAGGAGTTTAAGTATCTTGGGGTCTTGTTCACGAGTGAGGGAAAATCGGAGCGTGAGATCGACAGACGGATTGGTGCTGCGTCCACCGTCATGCGGTCGCTGTACCGGTCCGTCGTGGTGAAGAGAGAGCTAAGCCAGAAAGCAAGGCTCTCAATTTACCGGTCGATCTACGCCCCAATACTCACCTATGGTCATGAGCTCTGGGTTATGACCGAAAGAACAAGGTCCCGGATCCAAGCGGCTGAAATGAGCTTCCTCCGTGGGGTGGCTGGGCGCTCACTCAGAGATAGGGTGAGAAGCTCGGTCACCCGGGAGGAGCTCGGAGTAGAGCCGCTTCTCCTCCACATCGAGAGGAGCCAGTTGAGGTGGCTTGGGCATCTGGTTCGGATGCCCCCTGGACGCCTCCCTAGGGAGGTGTTCCAGGCATGTCCCACTGGGAAGAGGCCCCGGGGAAGACCCAGGACACGCTGGAGAGACTACGTCTCTCGGCTGGCCTGGGAACGACTCGGGGTCCCCCCAGAGGAGCTGGAGGAAGTGGCCGGGGAGCGGGAAGTCTGGGCATCTCTGCTTAGACTGCTGCCCCCGCGACCCGGTCCCGGATAAGCGGAAGAAGATGGATGGATGGATGGCATTTTTAAGATTTTACTTCAAAACTGTGGCTTTTTTTCTCATTTTAGTACCAGTTGTACCAATTTGTTGACGACCCTGAGGGAAAAATGCAAACAGAAATTCTGTGTTCGTGGAGTGTTGGAATGATCAGAAAAATGACTCTCTGATTCGAAAAGCACACATGAACGTCAGAAAATCAACAAAATCTTCCAACATCACATGATGGTAGAATAACTGCCTGCATCTAAACAATGGTCAATGTATTTGCAGTTCACCATCTATGGTTAAACATCAGCATTTCAGAGAAAATGAAACATTAGCAAAGATTATCAATATAATTTATTTCAGTTTAGTCAGCCAAATTGAATAGCTTAAAAGGCCACATATGCCCAATACTAATATAGATTACCAAATGAACACATGTTTGTACAGGTGCCAAGCATTAAATATGATTTTCTTTCTTTGTTATACTACATTTTTTGGCTGTTGCGACTTATACTCCGTATATGTTCTACATCAAAAGGACCAAAAACACTATTCTTTTACGAGTGGCTCTTTAAATAAACACATGTTCATGAACGCACATACATGCACACAAACTTTTACAAATTTGGCAAGAAGCCAAAAGTTCGACAGCTTGCAATGAATATTCAAAAGATAATGTTGTGTGTGTGTGTGTGTGTGCGTGTGTGTGTGTGTGCATGTGTGATGGTCTTGTGGAAGTAAAACTGCAGCTTTGTGTAATCCCACTCAACAGGTGATTTACCCTCTTGGGACGGGGCATTTTGTCTGCTGTGTGTCTCCGGGTGCGTACTCCTGGTAAAGTACCTCTGGGATGCAGAGGGCCCCAGTGTTTCCGAGTTAAGCAGGATACCAGCACAGCTAAAAGCAAAGGTTAGGCTTATCACAAAACACACACAAACAAACAAACAAACACACTGTGTCTTGCTTACATCTCTATTTAACTGTAAACCTTTTTCTATTGCTTGCACTTTCCCGTGTAATTATAGTTTGTGTTTCGCTCTGAAACTCTCATGTTGGAAACAATCAGAACAGTTAAGAGCATGGAGCACCGAACATGAACAGCATGGATCCCAAAGCAGTTTTTGATTTCTGCCTTGTAAGTAAAAACCCTCAAACTAATGAGGAAAACACTTTTTTTTTCAAATGCATTCACAGAAATGTGGATAGTAAAAAATGAAGCGGAGGCAGACAGAGGAACATGCTTCATGCAAACACCTGGATGCCTGGATGAACTGGGAGATTCGGCCTCATCAGTCTTTGTTAAGACTTCAGGAAGCATTTATGCCTCTAATTAGGTTTCAGAGTGTGTTTGTGGCAGAAAACAAATTGGCTGATTAAGGGTCTGAGGAGATGTCCTTCTATAAATTGACAGAAAGATAATTTTATCAGCTCGTTATACAGTCTGCTACCGAGTTCAGCATATTAATCAACCAAACTGACTCCTGATTTAAATACAACAGTATTTGAAGCTATGTTATGTTAAAATGTGTTTCCTTCATTCCTGTACTGTAAAAATTAAATTACACATAAGATGTGGTTAGGATTCGAAAATGAACATAGATTGTTTTTAGAGTTCACTGAAAACATAATTAAATACAACTTTTTTAATTTTGGAATAGCCTTAAGCAACAAATTTGGCAACAATGTTCAAAGAGAGACCAGTAGCTGGGACAGGCTCCAGCAACCTTGTCACCCTGAATGGGTGGATGGATTTAAAAAATGTTAATATAAACTATGATCTAGTTTTCAGATTGACACTGTAACTGCATTCATCACTAAAAATGACACACAAAAACTATAGCTTCTTCAAGCTTAGTTTTGTAAATATGTTTTTAAGGACAGTTTGGATTATGCTATGAGACAAGTGTCTCAGAAATGCATGTATGAAATATGTTAAAAAGGGTTATAGGGTTACCTTAATAAAACAATAAGAAAAGCAGATAACTGCAGAACAATAAAAAACAGGAGCGTTTTCAATGTCATTCAATGCACAATGATTTTTTGAGGAATCAAAATTTGAAAACCACAGTAGTACAGAGGTTGTGTCCCCGTTCCACAGTTAGTTTCAAAGAGCAAATAATCGTAGCTTTGAGTTTAAGGCTTTCTAAATTCAAAAGACCCTGACAAGACCAGCATTACCTTTCAGAAATTAGAGCCTTTGAACGCACACAGCTAAGCTGACAGAATTGCAGAGGCAGAAGAAAGAATAAGAAAAATAAGAGATTTTAAATTCATACAAACTCATATAACCAGAACAGATTTCTGAGAAGGCTCAATGATTATACAGTTTTTAGCCAAAACCAAAAAAACTGTGTTGTGTTCAGAGTTTCTGCAGAGCAGCAGGAGTTTTTTACCTCTGAGTTGTGAGGTGGACCACTGGCAAGGAGCAACCCCTTCCCCTCTTCCAGTTGCTAAGAGCTTTCTGTCTACACTCTCTCCTGGTAGCTTACAGCCCCTTACACCTCCAACCTAACATTACCAGAGCTACAAGATCGACAAGCAATATCAGAGCTATTCAGCTGTACAGTTTTGAGGAAGATACCAGCTTGGACGAGGAGAATCAAGATGCACATGGATCTATTTGTCTCCATGCATCAGAATGGAGTGGAGCAGGGAGCTTGTGGCCTGCCCGGCATACAGTACTGTATGTCTATGTCACAAGCAAGCTCTTTTTCAATCCACATTTTTTCTTCTGCTCTATATTCACAATGATTTGAATGGAGAAATACGAAGAAATGACATTTTGAGCGTAATTGTCTATATAACTGTACTCTATCATGAGAAAAATGCCACAAGAACATATTTAAAAACACTAAACATTCCGTTTTCATCAGTAGGTCTGTGAAAGAGGCTTGCCATGACTTTGACAGGAAAACCACTCTCTTAACATGAAGATCACTTTTTCACAAAACCAGCTTGAGACCACCTTCCATGATAAAAAAAATGTAATTGTACATAAAAACATGGTATTAAACAACCAACCAATGAAACAAGAAAAACTTTAAAAAAGGCCAAAAAAAGCTAAACCTTAAAGATTAAAAAATAAGACTAAAAATAAGCAGAAACTAAGTTTTTGGGTGTCTTTAATATATTTCTTCTATAATATTATATGAAAACCCCCAAACTTCTATATTTAATTCACAACACTGAAGGGAAGACAAAGGCAGACAGACAGAGCCGGCTCTCTTCCAGGCATGAGAACACCAATGTTAAACATTAAAATCCAGTAAAAACCTTTAAATCTGTCTCCTGGCTCTTCCTCCTCCTTTCTTTGCCCTTCTAGATCCAACCTGGTCCCCCTTGGCTGTTTCAGGGCCAATTACAGCCGTTCCTCTGCACCGTCTTTGGAAGGCTGTATGGAATAGATGGCCTTAAGTATAATCCCAAAAAAGGTGGGTGAGGATAAATTTGCAGCAGGTCACTGCAAGAAAATAACTCCAAAATGAGATAGGAGGCTCAGACGAGGCTGGTGAAGAGAGAAACGCAAGAACTGATAACTTTGGATTCAAACGGTTAACTCTAATAATAGAAAACTGGGGTAAAGTTTGTGTCGGCAAGAGGGAAAATCAGAGTTCAGACAGATAATATATATTTTAATTAGGAGAGAAAATATTGAAGAACATTTTATTGATTATCAGTTTTCCTTTATTTGTACTGCTCTATTGCAGATTCAAATAAAAAGGCAGACACACATCTAATGCTACTTTCACAGTGAGCATTCTTTAACGCTGGTTTAACAAATGGCATTCACACTGGAAAAGCAGGAAGGGCCTTCTTATTTTTCATCTTCTGTTGTTTACCTGCGCATGTCTGCGCCACCTACAGTTGGAAGAGACTTGGCATGAAATCATGAATGTTGCTCCAGGTCTTCTCTTTCACTGCACCATTCCAATAAATGAAATACTGAATATACCGTATATCTTCCAATAATGGCTGGTCTCTAATAGACACTGGACTCCAATAAAAACCAGATCTAACAGGTGTTAGTTGTATTAGACGCTGGTTTTAAATAGTGGCCGGGCTCCTTTAAGATCCAACACCTCCCTCCCCACCCTCACTCACCTGCGCAGGTGCCTGTACTCAGTCAGGCAGAGAGTGGCAGCTGGGTGTCTGTAGCATTCAGCAAGTCTAGCATGGCTTCACAACATTTTGGCTCATTCCATTTTGTTTATACTTTTTGTGGTGGAATATCCCAAAGAACATTTTGGGATGAATCCTTAACATATCAGAGAATGGTGCAAGCAGATGGAGGAAGGAGCAAAGACAGCTGCAAAAAGAAAAGGAGCAAACCAATTTCCTGGTGTTAATAGTGGATCGATCCCTAGTTTTCCTGAACTTCATTCAATTTCTTACCCCACTGGCTCCCTTTCGGCGCTGCGTGATTTCCGAAGCCCGTCCAGTCTGCTGCTGTTGGACTAAGGCCGTACACTTTAGAACTGGAGCACACACTCGCTATGCCACTACCGGGAGAGGAGCTGGCAGCCAGACAGACCCGGCGCAGGATGGGAAAGCAGTCTGCTTGGGCCTCCTGAACTTTATTTTCCTTGACGTGACCAAAAAGGTACCCTCATTTTATTCTTGTTTTTATTTTTGCACTTTCGGGTAAGTGCGGGACAGAGAACTGTCAAACTCCTTAAGAGAGAGACGGTAACACCGCGGTAGCAGCTGTTCAGACACAGTGGAGAGAAGCTCTTGGTGGCTTGTGGGAAACTCTAAATGTTTTCATGAACCCAGACATTGAGGCATGATCACTGATGTTTTTGTAAATCAACCTGATCTCTAAACATCATCCATGCCTTTCGTGCATAGTTCAAATTTCCCCACAAAATGAACCCATTAACCATCACCATTCTGTCTGTGATGGAATAAACGCCTCCAATAAACGCTGGTCTCTAATAAACGCCGGGCTGGCCGTCAGTTTTTTTAAATAAATGTCCCGACTACTGTTGGAAGATATACAATTGATATATTCCTTATAATAATTGCTAAAAATGTCAACAAATATTATGTTTGTAGTTTGCAGATTTTAAAAGCTGCACCTTTAATAAGTGTTTTTGACAATATAGACTGGACACAAGCACAGCTATGTTTGCTCCAAATAAAAAATGACCATAAAATAAAAAGGCCTTTAAAATAGGTTCTTCATAGCACATTTCCCTTCCCGTGAGTCTTCTTTCAGTAGTCCTCATAGATGAACAGATTAGACTCATTAGTGATCAACCCAAGAGAAAGCCTTTCCTTGGAGTTTCTCAGTTCCGATCCTGCTCTGAATGTTTTACTCACTTTCCTGCTCTCACACTTGTGATTTAGCTTATCAGCTCTGCAGAGATCTGCTAATGACATGGTGTCAGGTGTGTTTGGAGCAGGAAAGGAAGAAAACATGCAGAGCGGAGGTAATTTACCAGTCCTGAGAAACATTTCATCAAGGTAATGGAATTGTAACCAAAGACAAACATCACAAAATCTTTCAGAATCAGCAGGTTTTTTTGTTTGTTTGTTTTGGTTTTTGTTTGCAAAACCTGCATCAAAGTCAACAAATGGATGTGATGGTGGAAACATTTTCTGGTTGTTCGGGAGATTCCAGAAAACAGGTGTGGAAACTCAAATCACTTTTTTAAATCAAAAACTTGAAGCAAACTAGAATGAGAAAAAAAAAGTGTTAACCAGACAGGTCGAAACAGTATTATGTTTCCCAAACCACAAGAAGTAACTACAGTGACTCATCTATTCTATTATTTTTAAATTTAAAAAATCACAGATTTAGTCAAACATATTATTTTAAAAGTAAATGTTTATTTCATAATGTTCAAAATAAAGTTGAAAAATATAGACATTTACAATTTAAAAGGATATGCAATTTTCAAGAAACCAACAAGAAATAAGCAGTTCTTTGATACAAACATGTACTTTTTTATGATTTTCATGTTATAGAAAATGTGGAATGATTCAGCAAATATATACAGCCGATATTTTACAGTGGTTGTAGGTTTATATACATATACATGTATATATGTATTATATGTATATATATACATGTATATATGTATATTCAAATACAAAAGGTTTCACAGAACTATATTATTTCCATAAAAATAATCCAATATAATATATAGCATTGCTCTTCTATATCTATACATATAGTTTGTATATATTTATACAAAGCAAAACAAGAAATTTATGTTCACAATGAAACAGGAGAAGAGACGTGTAAATAACAAAGTTTGTGCCGAAACAATGAGAAACTAATCAAAGAATTAAAATGTGAATGTGTGGTTTGTTCAGGTACACGAGGTCAGCAAATGTAAAATGTGTGTGTTTAGTCAGTGGGTCAATATCAAGAGTCAATCCTTATCCCTGTGTAATCCATTTCTCCCGATAAAGTTTTTTTTTTCTGCATATGTGTATTTATGTGAAAGTGTGTGCACACATTCGTGTTTAGGTCACACACTTTATCCCTGTGTAATCCGATGATCCTGACAAACAGTGATGGAGAGCGATCCCTCCAACAGCTTTGTGTGCATAATGAATTCTCTTCTCCATTTTTGCGTTACCTGGTTTAGCTCATTGTGAATGTGACTGCACAATCAAGGACGCAGATCGATGAAGATGATGAAGTAAACCGTGGGAAAACTCGTCATAAAACACAACATGCTTCACCCTGAGCAGATGAGAGACAAAAATAGACCTGTGGGTCATTAGAGGGAGTTCTTTCCAGTATTTATATTTGAAAATGTCTTATCTTCATCAAAATTGTTTTTGTAGATGAAGGATTGAGTTAAGCAGAGGATTACACTTTGCACTTTGATTTTGTTTTGTTGCTTTATACTAAAGTTGAACTTGGTCTCCAGTATTTTAGGAGAAAAATCTCACAAAATCTCATGAACATAATCAAATATCTGCTGCGGCGCTGCTCCAACTTTTTCCCAAAGTGCTTTGCTGTTACGTGTTTAAGGCTTTGGTTTCGATGGCTCTAAACTCCTATCTGCAGTCTTTTGGGGGTGCCCAACCAAACTGAGGATCTATCTCTTCATTTTTGCTGTGTTCTGGTTTTGCTTCTCTGCTTCTTAAAAAAAAAAAAAAGAAAAGGTTTCGTGATTGAGAGGAGCCAGCTGGGATGGCCTGAGCGTGTGTCATAGATGCATCCCTCCTGGGAATGCCCCACTGGGACTCTGGAAAATCCCAGGAAAGACGTAGGACTTGCTGAAGAGACTATACTGTAAAGTATAGTCAGTATAGTATACTGTACTATACTGAGCTGTAGGAAGTGGCTGGTGATAGGGTTTTTTGTTGCTCAGACTGCTGTCCCAGCGACCCGGTCCCTGGATGAAAATGAATAGATTCTTCCTGTTGTCTCCCTCTGCTATAGATTTCTTTCTCCATTCTCGTGTTAAACATATGTCCTGTTTCTCTAACTTAAGCATCAGAAAACTTAAAACAAAAAAAAAGAGGAATTGATCTGTCCAGGGTGTACACTGCCTTGGCCCAACACTGGCTGGGACAGACTCCAGTAACCCTGTGATCCTGAAACGGATTCAGAAAATGGATGGATGGAAAAAGAGGAGGAAAAGTGAAATGTAAAGCTTTGGGTGTTTCCATATAGAAGTTTAGTTTGTAAATAGCATTGTAACTGTATTGTGTCTTTATGGGTGAAGCAACATTTGTCTTAGTTTCATGTGAGGTTTGGTCGCTGTGTTCATAGCTCTTTGGATTGGTTCTGTTATTCCCCAGATGTCTGGAATTATTCATCTTTGTTTTTGGTCTCCATCTTGGTCTTGTTTAACTGTTTTTATTTATATGTTTCATTATTTTTAACCTGTTGTTTTCCTTAGTTAATGGTCCATCTTGAATACTGTCTTAATTCCAGTTCTTCTTGGATCGGTCTTTCCTCCCGCTGTTAGCTCCCTCTGTAAAGGTGCTGGTCCGTTCAGCGTCCCGATAACTGACAGTTTGTGTGTTCTGAAGACCACAGCAAGAACTGCTCTGTTATATCTGTATGTGTGAGTTTTCTGCACTTTCTTATCTTTATGCTGTTTTCCCCAAAAATAATTGATTAAACATTATTTTTTTTCTCTCCAGGAAAAGTTGAAAATGTACAAACCAGGTCCTGAAAAGGGGTTAACAGAAACTAATTCAACTTAGTTATGTAACTAAACTTTAACAACTGTACTTTCTCGTTAATCTCTTTTGCTCTCACAGCTCCAGGAGCAGAACTTCAGCCATACCTGTTGGGGCCAGCATCCTTACCAACAAATAAAAACAAGTGATGTTATTTTTACTGAAAACAAACAAAACTGAGTGAAACGTATAAATATAATAAAACACGTATTTTTTCATAACGGTTGACAGACGCTTCTGCTCTTCTGTGGTTATTTAGAGCTTTTTTTTACCAGTCGTGCATCTCCCTGTACTTCTCCATGTCTACAATTGTTTTGACATCGTCCATGTTGACTTGTTGCCAACTGCTCTCTACCTCTTTCTCATTGATTGTGTTTTTACACCCAAAAATCAGCTGCGCAGATCATCTCTGATCTATTTTCAAAGCGTTCCCAGTGGTTTTCTAATTATGATTAAGCTGTTTTTAGCCAAAATAAAACAAACTGTATTTTTCTGTATTCTCTGTATACGTTCTCCATCATCAGATAAATGCTACAAGAACATGTTAAAAACTCCAAAAACACAATTTTCACCAGAGTGGGTCTCTCAGGGGTGGCTGAATCTAGCAGGAGCAGAGGAAGTCCTCATCCTTTGACCATTCTCACACTCCAATACACAAGCTTGGTTACAAGTCACAGATTCAATCCAGAAGTACAGATAGGGGCAGGCAGGGGCAATTCCAGGGTAGATCAGGGTCAAAACTATAACAGGCAAGCAGATAAGGATTCAAAACAGAGAGGCTTTCTAGCAGAGAATTAATGGTGAGCGGAGAAGGAAATGGTGATGACGTGGGTGATATGTGGTGAAGGCAGGGATCCTGACATCATCTTCCCACAGGAAGCAGTGCAGGACACTGTTTATACAGTGATTTTTAACTTGCAATGTGTTGCCCTATAATTTTTATAAGTTTAATGAAAGCCCCTAAATAAAACTGAATTTTCATATTTTGTTATGAACAAGTCATGCCTATGTCCATGTCATCCTTTTGAACTTTTTCAAACACAATTTTTACGGAAAAGCAATTAGAATGATGCGTCATAAAATACTTAACTTTTGATGTTTTCTATGCCAGAATACCTGATTTATTTATTTATTATTAAATTTCCTGCTCTGAAGGTACCGTCACAATAAAGAACTGAAGTCATTTTACACATTATTGTTCTCAGGTTGCTGTGGCAATATCTGCGTTGAGACAATGCACGTCATTGTGGCAGAAAGTCACAAATTAAATGCAAAAAATGTGAAGGTAATCACTTCGGTTGGAAAGAATAATGTCTTTTAGAATGACGTTCCGTTGCTGCACATACTAATTGCAGTCTTTGGTTTCCATCACATGCGAAGGCACAACACACACACATTCAAACACACATTTGCTCACTGGGGAAATGATTCAATATGACAATATTCTTAATTCAAAGTGTTAGGGCAAATTGTCTCAGGTGATTGTGTGTGTCAGTGTGTGTTTTTGTGCTCCTGTGGGAGACAATCAGAGTGAAATGAGTGTAATTAAGTTGCCAGTTGTGGTGTGCTTCTGTTGAGAATTAATATCTGCTGGCTAAGTCTGTGTGTATGTGTGTGTGTAAAAACTGATTAGCATCGTCTCGATGAGTTGCCTTCCATCCCTTCACAGGTGGCAAACAGCAAAGCCCCCTGGGTAATCTGTCCAGCAAATTGGATGTTTGTTTGAACTGACATCCAGCTAAGAGCACAGACGGTGTGTTTGCTTGTTCAGATAAGTGAAATCTATCCAAATGACTGCATACATTTGTGATGTTCAGAGACGGGATATGTGTCTCTCACACGGACTTTTCGGTCCTTCCCAAACTTCATCTGTTTTCTTCCTTTTTTGGGGAAACTTAGTGTTTGGATTCTCTCGGAAGAAAAGAATTGCTTCCATTTCTTCAAAGTTGTTTCTAACTAAAACACAGTTGGGGTGTTAGTCTGTCCAGTGAGCACAGCAGATGTTTCAGGCTTGATCTACGGCACAAAATCCGAGATGGAATTATCAGTTCATAAAACAGAGAAAGAATTGAACAGGTGGTAAAGCCTTTGTTCAGTTCCACTAGAATGTATTTTTTTACAAATTCAGACTTCTTACACTGGAAAACTAACAATGAATTTTCACACAGTAATTGTTTGAATTAGTTTTAATATTTTTAATGCAGAAAAGTTACCTCAACATTAAAGTAATTGGTATGACATGTCAAAAACCAATTGAATCCGAACCTTCTCAGGTTTCCAGGAATTTGTTGCCCTGTTGCTATTCAGGTCAATAAACTTAATTAATACCAAGAGGCAATTTAAAAGGCAGAGTGGAACAGGGGGACAGAATAATTTGTGATGAAGCACAGAAAAGAGAAAAATCAAGGAACAAGAACTACACCAAACAAGAAAACAAACAATCTGTTTAATGCAAACAAGGTAGAAATAGAATTGTTTGGCTCTGGATTTGGCCATTTTGGCAACTATTTAAGACCCCTATAAAATTACCCAGCATCCTACTAATGTTGCTTTAACTAGAAGGTAGTTGTTTAAATCCAGCAGAACAGCATTGAAAAAGGAGAGATGAAAATATGTCAAGTTAACTTTTGTTGCATTTATATTAAAAGTATAAAATATTTAGTACGTCATATTATTAATATTTCTTGGCTGTTAAAGTAAATGGCACATTTATGGTTTGGGAAAATGAGAGAAAAGAAGAATGTGTGGTAGTCAAATGATGGCTTTTTGCATGTTTATTACACTTAGGAGGTGGGGGGGTGCATAGTTCGGTAGACTCGCAGAACTGCACAAAAGACAGATATGGAGAGAGACAGAGAGAGAGACTGATGCATTGGGTGCAACTCATTATAGTGGAATTAATAAAGTTGTCCAGAATGAACATGGAGGCATTGAATAGTTATTTGTGTTTTCAAAAAACGGGCTTGATTGCAGATTTCATGGAGATTAATATAGACGTAACAGTATTTTCCACATCTGACTTTGATCAGTGGCATAGACCACATATGTTGTAACTTATCTTTGTATTATTTTTTAAACAGTTATTTTAATTCAAATGAAACGAGGTTATGTCTTGCCCTGCACTTGGTGCGAAATGTCGAAGCGGTGCAAATCTGTTGAATTTTGCTCCAGGCTTTTTATTTCACAGCTCTATTCCCAAATATGAAAGACTTGATGTCTTACAGTTCCAACCAGGCACAAACTGCAATCATTAATTTCTCCTCCATGACACATTTTCAAATGGTTCGCACTTCTGTGACACTATTCATACATCACTACCAAATCCAAGTCCCTGATTGGTCAAAGTCCAACCTGGTTTAACTTTCAAGGCATGTTCATTGATGGCGTGTTTTGTATAGAGTATAAAAAGGTTGTAGAAACACACTTGAACGTGAGTTTTGAACACAGAATCCTGAAACGTACATTTATGGGCCTTAACATCGACTTTTTATTAGAAGTGGTCACTTTAGTGTGTGTTTTTGAGTTTGAACATAAATTTGGATGAATATAACACAATAAACACAAAGCCATAACAACAAAAAATCACTTTCTGAAGAAGTGGTTGGGCCACTTTTGGTAGCAACTGCAACAATCAACTATTTTTGACACCTGTTGCATTCTTTTTAGCAGTGTGAAGGGCTTTTGAACCATTATTGTCGTAGAATAGATATCATTTTACAACATAGTCATTTATTACAAAACCCCTTTTAGAGATCCCATGACTGCAATCAGGAAGAAGTGTGGACTTTAACAGAAACACTCCAAAGTTTTCATCTATTCTTCCAGTCTCCTCTGCAATGGTTTCCATCCAGGAACTCATTCAGGCCATTTTTGTCCAGTTTCTTTGATGTGGAAGACTCCTGATGGTTAAAACTGATTAAACCAGATGAAGCTGCTGTTTGACGAATGTCGTCCTTGAGTTCTGGTTGGACAGTCACTCCGAGGAAGGGCCATCACTGCCCCATGATTATACAATTTGTGGATAAAGACTTAAGGTGTGGCATTATTAAGTCACCAAACGTACGAAAAAGCTTTAAATCCTTTTCCTGACTAACTTTTATAGCTTTGCTTTTCATTTGTTCATCTTAGCGGGATGTCTAACATTTGAGGACCTTTAGATCTGCCTAACTAAGTCAGGCAGATCTTCTCAGATGAAATCATTTCTCAATAGCAAGCTGATATCGGAGTAATGAGGGCTGGAAGTGGGCTTAAAAATTAGCTTAGGAAGCTAATTCAGCTTCCTAAAACTGGTAGGAAATTCATGTTTTAACAAATAACATGCTTTTTTTTTAATTTCCTTGCTCTATTTGTCTAATATCTAATATATATATTTATATATAGATATAGATATAGATATAGATATATATATGTATAAGACTGAGGTAAATACTTTGGTACATTCCTGCATGTACTGCATATACAGAGATGCAGTAGGCACTGTAATGGGGTGGCTTCGCTGTAATGTATCTGCAGAAGCAGATTGACTGACAGATAAAGTAATGCAAACACAAGCAAAGACAGAGAGGAATCAAACAAGCCACAATGCTGAAAGTCAACATTTGCTGACAGCGGGGTCTGTGAGCGTCTCCTAACACTTTGAGCACAAAAATATCCCTGAAATGCTATCTATCGTGAATCTGGAGGGATTCCTCATTGAAGTGGTGGAAAGCTTTCCGAAGCGTTGCCAGGCTCTGCTTCTCTGTGGTGCAGCTTGAGTCTGGCATCAAAATATAAAAGTAAAGTGCAGGAGGAAGTTTTGCTGCATGTACAGTCAGCTGTGTTGGCATTTGGACCAGTATTTTGCCAAACTTGTGTTGGGGTAGGTTCTGGCAGTTTGAATATCAAACCTATGATGAAGTATTAGGGTCACCATGAAAGTAATAATAAGAGTAATACATTTATGAGGATAAAGTAATAAAAATAAATGTCATAATTTCACAGGAAAAAAACATGCTTTTTATTAAAATGTTACTGGTTGTGTAAGCCCCCATCCACATTATCCAGCTTCAATCCACAGTCTTCTTCTGAAAAGGCCTGCTAATTATTTTCTGTCCTATTATAACACAATATTGATTTGCTGGAAAACTTAGTATTTCCTTTTTATTTATAATTTAAAAAAATAACATTACTATAAAAAATGTTGACTCTTTTATTTAGATTTCTACAAGTTTGCTTCTCGTAAAATTACAACTTTTTTCTCATACTCTTGCAAATGTATTCATCTTTTTCATTTTTATGGTGGCCCTCTTACTCCATTGCAGAAACCCTCAAAAAGGTCACCAAACTATACCATTACATACATTTCTGGCTCTAACAAGGCTACGAAACATATATTTTTATTGTCTCCAAAAGTCTGATTTAACTTATTTCTTGGATAAGTCCAAAATCATAAGATTTCATCGCCGCCTAAAGACTTTTGCTGATGCTTAAATGGTTACCCACAGCTAGCCTCAGGAACCTCATTCACTAAAATGTCAGGGCTGCACAATTGGAATAGAAACTGCTGAGTGATTGAAACCAAAACCTGGTGAAAATCTAAAAGCGGAGCTTAAAATAAAACTTAACCTGAGAAAAACAAGAAAACAAAACTAAAAACAAACACAATCTTATGTCTCTTATGATGTACAAAACAGAAATGGCCTCTAACACATACTGTTAGTTTATCCCCAAACACAAAAAAGCTAATGTCTGATGCAAAGCCTTGTCAGGGTAAGCATTCACCATCTTTAACCTTTTGACACCAGAGCTTTAGATCAAGTGTAAGCATTCTTTCGACTACAGTAACTATTCAACTGTTGACATAATTAATGTAATTTCAGCGGATGCTGAAGCGGAGAAAAGCAGTTGCACTCATATGCAACTCTTAAAAGTAAAAAGTACAATCAATGTAAAGCAGCTGATTCTTTACCACATCACAATTGTGAAGTCTTGCATATCAGCTCAAAACTGCTTTCCTCCACTCCAGAACCCAATGGAAATCTGCCCAATGGGTGCAATAATTGACATTTTCTTTGTCTGCTCCTGATAAACGATTATAATACTCAACTTTGAGCTTCAGGGTGTATTCAGCCTCAACACATTTGGTTTGCTTAAAGTGAACCAGAGTTCCTTTCTCTCGATAATCCAGAACAAATGTTCAGCCTGAATACACTCAAGCGGGAACCGCTCTCGGACCCATCTCTCAAGTTGGTCTTGGTTTGTTTGCTATAGGACTGAGCTTTGGTTAGCTCTGAGATTCCTCAGTATGAATAACCTGTTCTCAGAGCAGAACAACTGGACCAAAATGGTCACCGTAGCCGGTGGTCACGTGATGTAAACAGAGTAGGAATAAAGCAACGTATGAGCCGCAGACAAATGTTAAGCAACAATTTTCATGTTATCAGAAAGGAAAAAAGGGTCCAACTGTTTACTTGTCAGAATGTTTGTTTTAACACCTCTTCTTACATGCTTTTCTATGTCTCATTACGCGGCACGTACCCAGAGCTGCTGTAATGTCATCCCAAAAGCCAACTTGTAGTTCCTTCACAGAATTTTCTTCAAAACAATGCCATGACACGACAACGATGAGGCCGAGCAACTCGTTGAAATGTGATCGGATGAATGCAGCCTAAAAAAACAACTTTTATAGTGATACACATTGCTTCTAACTGCTTTCCCAACAATCCATCTGTCAAAAACTTACCAGCGTACCTTCATAGCTGTCGCCTCCAAAGGTACCCACCTAGCAGCATGGCTTCGCTGTACCAAAGTAAAAAGTGTTCTGTCTAACCTTGATACAGATGTTCAAAATTGGTCAGTGAAATATTAAGTTTGAATCAGTGAACTATCCTGACAAGGATTGCAAAGCGCAGGACTTCCATCATTTCTGCTGCTAGTTGCTTTGCCCCGCCCTCGTAATTCCTGGCTAATGAGTGAAGAGATCTTTTGTCACGTGGTTTTGTTTACAAAACAGGAAAGGCCGCTTGGCAGCAGTCTGAAAATATACAGACCAAACGCAAGGTTTGACTCGATCCAGCTCAAATTAAACCGACTCAGTCCAGACCAAATGATTTTTCCATTTTGAATACACTTTAAGTTTCTTTATTCATGTGCTGCATCAGAAGAATGTCACAACAACATGTTAAAAACACCAAAAATATAATTTATACTAAAGTGGGTCTTCCTCTCCTGGCCCACAACTACAGTTACTAGTATAACTGTGTTTGATCCACTGCTCTAGTGAGTACTGAGTACAAAGGAATTAAGAAATGAACCTTTAATCAAATAGCTTCTTCTGTCCTGGTCAAGTGAAAACGTGTGCAGCCCTAACTGAGCGGTATTTTCTGGTCCGTGTCTTTGCTTCGGCTCTCTTTTCTAAACTGCTTCTTTTATTGGACTCATTAAAGCAGACTCAGGGGGTTGTCTCTGAACACATAGTCGACCTTTTCTTAAAACAACACTAATCTGCATTCAACTAAAAGCTTTTAGTTGTAGGTTTTCTTGGGTTTTTGACATTGGTTTGGACAAAAGTTTAGAGCTGAGCCGTGTTTAAGCACAAGTGACAAATTGAATCTAAACGTGAATTGTTTCTAGACCTGACTTCACAGACCTTGTTCTGTTCAGACACAACTTTAACTCAGTTCGGTTACTTATAGAGAGCCTATCCATCTCTTTGCTTTGGTTTTATTTCCCTCTTACTCATCTGCTCTGTCCTTCCAGCTCACCACCTCCACGCTTTGCCATCTCTCAATCATCCCCTCCCATCCTCTTCAGTGTTTCCTGAACCTTTACACTCTTCCCTCATCCTATTTGCTTCCTAGCTTGCTTTCTGCCCACCTTCGCAGGCACTCGACTCCCTCTCACAATAATTGATAGTCTCTCGTGTGGTTATTTCATTCAAAGGGCCCTGTAAACAAAATCGCCCCTGACAGAACCAATATGGAAATCTCAGGCAGTGGGGCCACGAGTTATGACCTGCGTCATGGTTTGTGTATGTGAGTGTGTGCATTAAAAACGTGAAAAAAGAGCCTAATCACATAGATGTTTGTGAGGATGTGTTTGTCTGGCTGGCCAGAGAGGCAAAAGAGTGGTCCTCAGTTCTGCGTAATAAACTCTAGCACAGTTAGTCATTAAGTGGGATGTGAATGTGTGGCTTTGTGAGTCTGATGGGGAGGGGTCAAGGCCAAATTGACATCAAATAGTCTAAATTAGCCCCACTTGTCTCCATTGATTTACGGAGGGTGAGTAAATTGCTTCTATAGGGAGAGAAAGCGAGGAGGTTCTCCAGGTTTTTCTGTTATTGATCTAGGAGTGCTTTTGCAATGACAAAAACTGTGGAGGAAAAACATGGACGAGACGCTATCATGTCTGCCCATGTCAAGAACAACCTTTTTGACTGTTATGTCCACATGTGTGGATTAATCTGATCAATCTTTCCAAGTGTTTAAAGCATAGCTTAACATTAGAATTTTGGTTATGGGACTACAACAAATAATCAGTGAAAGCTTATGAAAAAAAAAACCTTATGGGAATTTTTTTAACAATATGCTATTAAAATGGTAAATGTGATGAATATTTGAGGTACAACTTCTCACACAAATAGCATTTTCTTTGTATGTTTTCTAATGAATTAAACCAGCATTAAAGTCAGTTTGTTAGATTGGAAGAAAAAAAATTGACTTCTTTTTTATTTTATTTTTTTATATTTTTATTTTGGCTTAAACTTTTTTTCTAATATTTTACTGATAATCAGAAAAAATAAGTGTGCATTCAAAATGCTTTTAAACCCACCAAAATCTAAAATTCCCAGAGCACCATCCCTTCACATCTGATATCACTGAATGGCCAAAAGGAAGCCAAAAAGGAGTGCATTCATTTTTATGCATTGGTTTGGACATAACTGAGGTATAGAAATATCCTCTGGAGGCCAAAATTACATTGCTGGTAGTCAGGTCGCTATATAACTGCCATAAATGTCTTTTATAGATGTGGCTTTTTCACAAACCAGCTTATTTAACCCAAAGTTGCGTTTGATTTTATGTAGAGTGGTATATAAACAAAAAATTCTTGTCAGTTTATTTTTGTGGTTAGCTTTTAAAAAAAGAAACACTCTGGTTCTTCCACAACTTTAAAAAATTCAATGGAGAATTTCCAAATATTACCATGTTCTATGCTTTTATTTTTTAGTTAAAGAACTTATTGGTCAAATTAAAGCAAAGAGCAACATATTTTTAAGCTGTTCACACCCAAATTTAGATATACTTTCACATATAAATTCTGGACTGGATTAACATTCCAGAGTTATCTTATTTCATTTTAATTTTGGCAGTAATGTTTTTAAATGAAATGTCACAAAACATTGTGGGTTTAGGCTTCATCCATTTCCTCATGAAAATTAAACACATAAAAGCACAGTAAACAAAAAAAACCTGTACTGTTAGAGGAAGAATGAAAATCTTGTTATGACCCCACCCACTCCAAGACTAGGAGTTAGTGAGGTGTATGGTGGGTAACTTGCTTGGTTTTGGTTATTGGGATTGTTGGTTTGGGCTCTTATTTTGTTCAGAGTTGTAGATGCGATGCTTGCTTTTTGTTGTGATTCAGACCATGGATTGGTCCAAGCGGTGCTGGTCCATCACTCTGTGTGGCTCAAATGGAGTTTGCTTTCCTCAGTTATTAAACTCTTCTTCTGTCAGTAGCTGAAGTTCTGAATTTGAACTATGATAAAAACATGGTGTCCAGTTGTCATTTTTGTTTGGCTGCTAATTAATTTGGCTCGTTGCAAAGATTCGATTTTATTCATCCCACAAGGGAAAATTTGTTTGCTTGTTAATCAAGACCACTTCTGCTCCCACTATGCGTTCATCTAGTCACTACAACCACTACTTTGGTGCCAGCAGTGGGAATCCTGTTGTCTCTGAGGAGATGCAAAGATGTACAGTGCATCTGGAAATCAATCATTTTGTAGGTTTTTTTACTTGTTATAAATTTGGAGCAATTTCAAAAGAACTTTTTCAAACTGGGCTCCTTACCTACATTATTCATAATTAGAATTCAGTGGCTTCCAAATGTTTTGTTGACCTTTTCCATTTAAGTTCTGAAAATTGACATCTCTTGGCATGCTGCAAACTCAGGTGCTTCACGGTTCAGCTGCTTCATGGGTGTCATTTTTTTTTAACACAAGAACCTTTTTTTATTCTCTTTGCCAGTCTTTTCTCTTAATTGTAGATGTTTTTGTTCTTCTGTACTGGACAGTTATGTCAAGCAGAACACAGACTCATTGTTTGCTCCTAGAATTGCCTTTTTCAGCCAGTTTAAAGTCAGTTTTAAGTCACATGTCAGTCAGTAAAGTACAGTTTCATTCACAGGCTGAAAACGGTCTGTCAACTGAATAACTCATGGATGAAGCAGAAAGCCATTTTAACTGCTTTTCTGGGTTTTCATTTTCTCATATCTGAAGGCCGAGCTGTATTATGAATCTGAAAAATTCATTCCTGCCAACTTCTATTGACTCTAGTTTTATTCAGAACAGCAGCAGTGAGAACACAGCAAGACCAGTGAGACTCTGATAATGAAAATATGAAAGGAAGTGGAAGATAACTCAAACAGCTCAGGATATGGGAGGCAACTGGTGTGGAAAAAGCAGAATTTAGTTGTTGTGTGTTAAACCAGTTCCTCAATTCTGTCTTTTTAGCGAATGTAAGGAATCCAACTTTTGTTTAAATAAACAAATACATTTCAAGATTAAAATATCAAAGTTGTTGCATTCATGTCTTTGCCTCCTTGTTGCTGGTTCTGCATATTTGATTGTTCACAATAACACACTTTTTTGCATTCAAATTTTATTTAAAATGTTGACTACACGTGTGAAAAATACCAGTTGGGATTGACTGAGATATCATTGTAGGCCATGTTCTGCCTTTGATACGGTGTGGCATTTATTGGAGATGACGGTACACTGGGGACCCTCGAGTTTGACCAATTTTTAGCAGCTTTAATTCTAATGCTCTTTAGTGGAGGTGAGTGCCTTCAGATTCTCCCACCAATTAGACATCCTACCGGTTACAGATTATATTTCAGAACCACACAGGAGATCCTGTGCTTTTCACCACGTTTTAGCACATTTGTAATATGGGTTTGATGTGAGTATAACAAACTGAATAAAAGAAACTGTTGGTAAAAACTGTAACAAGTAATAAAATGAGGCAGACCAATACAAAAGGTTTTAGGATTCAGAGAAAAAAATATCCTGAGTGTAATCAGATTACTTTTTGTGAGGATGTGTGAATTTAAGGTTATACTTGTGAACTAACTCACCTTTTTAAGAGAATTATTTTTTTAGGTTATTTCAGTTTTTGGATCATGGTCACATCACAGTACAAACGGCTATAATTTTGTAATTACCAACAGTATTTCAGAGTTTTCTGTCATCTCATTTAATAGCAAGATTGAATTGTAAGATTAAAACATAGCGTTTAGTTGATTTCTGTTCTCCAGTTTTTTTATTTTGATCTTCATCACCACAGTTCCCAACCACAACAAAAATGTATGTGTGGTAAGGTATGTACATTCCTATTGATTTAATAAACAATCATTAATAAGCTGTTTCAGGGGAGGAAATGGCAATAAATGCATCATTCATTTAGCTACAGTGAATTAATGGAAGCATGAATACTTTTTTACCTCTGTGAGTTAAAACAAGCTTGAGCAAACCAGAGCATCAGGACTTCCAAAGTTCTTTTTTTTCCTTTACAAACATGTTCAACAACTAACACAATGGCAGTAAGTTTGTATTTTTATGGTATGATTGACTGTTAAACCAATATAACATAAACTTCGTTGAAAAAAAAAAAAAAACAGCAACAAAACTTCTAGTATTCTGTGGACTCATTCAATATTAAGAGTTTATCAAAACAGTTTAATAATAAAGAGTTTTAACAAGTTACTGATATTCAACGCATATGGTAATCGCTATATTTTGATTTACTGGAGTTGAGGCTCACTTTGGAAGTTCAATTATGATAAGTTTTCATATTTTTGATTTTGATAGGAATCAAATCGTTGTTAAAATGAATTGTTACACCCCAACAGAAAGACTCAACACAGTCACTGTTGTCTTATGATTACCTCAGTAAAAAAATCAAATAAAAAATCAAATCAATAGTGTGTTTACTTTGTAAATGACAGTTGGGGTTTTCTTGCATGACTTTATCTCCAAATGTATGTTTTCAGCAAACCCCATCCGTAAATGTAAACCTGCATGTGAGCAGCTCTGCTCCTGAGCCTCAAACTGAACATGAGCTGTGTGTCATGCAACACTGAGGCATCGATTCTGTCTCACACAAGAGCACACAGCTCTGAATCAGCAGGCCTGTCGGTGGTCTTCCTGTGTGTTACCACAACAACACACACCGAATGAAGATGGGCGGAGTGAACGGGGAAACCCACACTGTGTCCGAGTTTGTCTACTGTGTGTTACAACGTGTGTAACGATGTACCATAGAAACATCATTTTACGTTACAGTTAAATAGTGTGTTACTCCTGCAGAAACCTGAAACAGAAAAATCTGCCTCACACACAGGTTGGGTATAATTTATCACACATGATCGACATACCCATGAGCGTACAAACACACACGAACCCACACATGACTGCACATTTAAAGCCTGAGCAGTTCTCCTCTCCAGCTTTAATTGGATTCTAATGTATTCAGTTTGCTCCACTGGGCAAGGAAATGTCTGTGGTACTCTGACTGCAGAGGGAGAACCAGGGGTAAAGGAGGAGCAGGGAAACGGGGAGGGAGAGGGAATCTGAAGTCGATGTGAAGGTTTGTCAGCAGCGGTAAGCTTTCTCCAGCCGACATGTGGAAAGTACCATCCGAACAAGCTGTCGCCAGAATTTCTGCAAGAGCCGTTTGACCTGAAAGAGGAGCGCTGTCTGCATGACTTCACTTTGCTCAGCACCTCACCCCGAAATTTAGGCTTCGTCATTAAAAAAACAGCTTTTGTCATAAATATTTCTGCATTTATTTTATGAAGTTTTTTCTTAAGACTTAAAAGATAAAATTAAGAGAGAGTACAAAAAAAAAAAAATAGGCAGCACGGTGGCACAGTGGTTAGCGCTCTTGCCTCACAGCAAGAAGGTTCCTGGTTCAAGTCCTGGCTGGGGGACTTGAAATAGTGTCAACAATGGGGGCCTTTCTGTGTGGAGTTTGCATGTTCTCCCCGTGCATGCGTGGGTTTTCTCCGGGGACTCCGGCTTCCTCCCACCATCCAAAAACATGCTTCATAGGTTAATTGGTCACTCTAAAATGCTCCCTAGGTGTGGATGTGAGTGTGCGTGAGTGTGTGAATGTGGCCCCTGCGACAGAGGCGTCCCCTGCCTTCGCCCATGAGTACCCGGGTTAGGCTCCGGCAGCCCCGTGACCCCGAAAGGGATAAAGCGGTTTAGAAAATGAATGAATGAATGAATACAAAAAATGTAGCCACACAAAGACAGCAAAGCAAAATATAGAAAGTCATTTGCTAAGTTGATGCTTGGTAGTTCGGTGCTTTTGTTAAGCTACACTGTAATAAAGGAGGAAAACTTTTACTACTTAATTGTGCAGACAAACACTGGAGCAAATGGTCTGAATCTCAGCGAGAGGACTTCCTGTGTCGTAACCACGGACATGTGGGTGATTTTAACTTGTCCGTTGGACTCAGAGTTCATGGTTGCTTGGCTGTAAGATGGACTGGCAGAGCCTCATGATAGCTGGGATCAGCTCTGCCTAAACTGATGCAATAAAAGGGAATTTTGGAAAGTGAATGAAAAGATTCCACTAAGGCACATGTTAAACTTTGCTTTTTACAGCGAAAACCAGCCAGACTGAGGTAGATTAAAAAAGAGTTTAAACTTCTGTTCAAAGTAATCTTAAACTAGGATGTTTATTCATCAACTGGAAGATTGTTCTAACTATAATGTGGAATAAATTACTTTAGTAACTTGATTAAAGGACATTTTTCCAAATTTGTTTGGCTCCTGATTGTCAGGTCTCAGAACACACTGATAATGTCATTAGAGTACGGTGGCCTTGAAGTGCAAATCACATCAACAAATCCCTCAATGCAAAAACATGTCAACCTTCAGTCATCCAGGGCCTTGCTAAGCATTTCTTATTAATAATTTCTCTTTAAAATTGTTTGTGTGTCAATACTTGATATTCATCTTTTTAGTACAACTCCAATAAGCGAATTTTGTCATTTTTTAAATGCAAAAATCACAAAGATTAAGATCAAATGGTTGTTTTTTGACAAAGACCGAATGTGCAGAGATTGAATAGAAATGTATAAATCCAAAAACAAAGTCTTGGTCGAAACTGTAATAAAAAATGTCTAATAAACCAGGTGATGCTCCACCAAACATTTAAGGGGTAACATAATTCATGTTCATGTTAAACTTTTGAATAAAAACAATGCTTATGGGGGTCAGTGACATGTGACATGTGACATGTCATTATAAACAGATGAAGTGGTTGCCAAAATCAATGATGAATTCAGAGACTAAGTACGGTGGCCCGGATGTACCAATCGCATCAACAAATCCTCAACGCAAAATTATTTTAAAGATCACGAAGACAATTAAAAAAGCAAAACAAATATTAAACAAACAGCCCTGCAATTTAGAAAACAAAGCAAAATTCCAGTGACTAAAACATAAAAAACAAAAATGAAAAAAACGTTTTGGAAAACAAAACTAATTTCCTGAAAACAAAATGAAAAGTTAAAAACAAAACACAATTGTAAATCTGGAAAGCTAGGCACTTCGGGACATTGCTGATTGGATGATGACATCCAGTTTCGCTTCATGTCAAAAAACTTCTGGTCAAAATGATGGACAAATGTCATCATCCAATCAGCGATGTCCCATAATACCTACATTTTCCAGTTTCTTGTTTTGTTTTTTAGCATTTCATTTGGACTTCTATACATTACTTTGGTTTCAGAAATGTTTTTTTTTTTCTTTTTCTTGGCTGAAAACCAGAAAATGTAGGACAATTCTCCCATAGTTTCTAGTTTTTCCGGTGTGTTATTTTGTTTCATTTTTTAACTTTTTCATTTTGATTTCTGGGTTTTTTATGTTTTGGTTTCTCGAACGTTGCTTTTGTTCTCTAAAATGTAATGCTGTTGTTGTTTTGTAATTGATTGTTTTGCTTTTTTAATTGTCTTTGTGGTTTTTAATATATTCTTGCATTGAGTGATTTGTTGGTGTGATTTGCCCTTCAGGGACACTGTAGTGGAGTTAAACAGGTACGAAAAAAACAAAAACACACGGAGACTTTTCCAATGCTGCTAAACAGATTACACAACCATTTGGGAGCTCAAATGTGACAAACATGTATCATTAATATAAAATAAATGTTGAAAAAATGAACAAGAACAGTTCCACAAAAGTGCTACAATTTCAACTGAAAAACAATCTGCTGATGAATGGGAAGTCAACCATCTTTGTATCTTAAACCATCAGCAATGTCACTATAGTGTGAGCACTCCATGTACTTCTCTAAACAATTCTCTTTATCTGGAACCATGAAAGGGTTCCCACTGATGTCCAAGAGAAGAATGAGGTGATGGAGATCTTTCAGTGAGAAGAAAGTTGATGACAGGATGAAGAGAGTTTAGAGAAAGAATAAGGAATGACGAATTCAAAACAGAGGAACAGGTATAAATGGATAGATGATGGTTAATGCTGCAAAGAATATTTAGGTAGGCCTATAACAAAATTATAAAAAAATGAGGAGCTGTGTGGTGCTGTAGTGGTTAGCACTCTGGCCTCACAGATTCAAATCCCAAATGGGTTGTTTCTATGTGGAGTTTGCCTGTTCTCCTTGGGCATGTGTGGGTTTTGTGTGCGTCTTCCTCCTACAATCCAAAAGCATGCTTCATTGTGACTCTAAAATTGTCCCAAGGTGTGAGCGTGATTGTGTGTCCCTGCAATGGACTGGCGACGTGTTCAAGGTGTACCCCGCCCTCGCTGAACAGCAGCTGGGATAGGCTCCAGTGACACCTCTTGACCCTCAAAGGGATTCACCAGGTTCAGAAAATGAATGGACAAAAAGCTGATAGAGAGGAGTTAGAGAATTAGTCCCAATAGGGCCTTGGAAAAGGAAAGAAAATGGTGGTTATGGCACAGTTTTGATTTTAGATGTTGGTCACAACTTTATCTTAATGAGGTGAAACGGTTTCTGAAATGGTTTTGTAGTTGAGTCATGGAATCTGAACTTATTGAAACATTTTATCACTCATCCAAGTCGCTTCATCCGTCTGAGTGGAGCTGGGTTCAAGCCCTACGGACCCTCCAGATGGATTACCCACCCAGTTCCTGAAGGGTTTCTCCTTTCAAGTCCCACTCCAATCATCTTTTGATCCATTTGAAAAACTTTTCCAGTGGCCTTTCAATTATGATTTTGCTGTTTTTAGGCAAAATAAAAAAGTGTTATTTTCTAGGACAGTGTCCTCAAAGCGGCAAAAGTTCATTTGAAATTCACCTCTGCAACTGTTTTTACTGAGAGCTTGGAGCAGGGAGCTTGTGGCCCGCCCAGCGTATTTTCTACATCACAAAGAAGCTCTTTTTCCTAATAAAGAAATAATCAGTAATCCAATTTTATAGTTAACTTTCAAAATAAATGTCCTCCATTGTCAGAAAAGGCCACAGGATTATGTTAAAATCACCAAAAACACAATTTTCATGGGATTGTGTCTCTAAAGAAAAAGAGATCTAAAAAACCAACAAAAACAGAAGGCCTTCAACAATTCTTGACCCTGACGGATCCTGCATGAAGTTCAAAAACAGAACAGGTCAGAGATCTGTTGGCGATTAAGCTCAACAGTCTTAAATATGTCCGCTTTTACAGCAGATTCTTGCTCATTTATCAAGTATATCAATTAATGGTTCAAAGTGAGAAGCTCCACTCCCATGACAATCCAATCTCTATGATGAATGCGTTCCTTTTCATTATATAATGAACATCTACTGCCTCCAGGCTTCCTCTAATAGTGACAAGTGATGTAACATTAAACGGTGACAAAAAAACCCTAATGATTCACTGTAAAATGTTACTTATTTTGTCTCCAATGGACGATTTTTACATTTATTTTTGGTTTCAAATGTTTCAAAATTTGGAAAAGCCAAAGTTAAATATTCTTGATTCTTGTGGAGGAGTGTCCCAAAATTCCCAGGCAGTCCGCTGGAACAGCCACAGACGCAGCATTTTCAACAAATATTTCTCTTTTGCGCATGCTTCCTGAACTAATGCCTCGCTTCAGCTGCGGCCCCAAGAGGAATAGATCAGTTAAAAATAGATCTTTCAAGCTGAACTCACAGAAAAAAATGAAACTGGCAGAGAGAAAAGTCACTGAGTGAAATTAAAATGATGTATTAAAATGCACTTATGTAGTTTTGCCCCATAACTTGGACAGATGGTGGTTGCCTGCATGTCACGGCAGAACTCTTCTTGTGACTTGAAGGGCAAGAGGAATGTGGCAGCCTCTCATGATGGAGTCCCAGGGAAGGGGGCAGAGCGGGGTCACTGAGGAAATATTCCTGCCGCCTCAAAGTCTAACTGAATACAGCAAGCCGAAGGCGATCAAGAAATAGTCAAACTAAATAAATTAGGGAAGAATCTGAAGAAGGGCTTTCTTTGCAAAAAGGCTCCATGGGGGAGTTTTCTGTGAAGGTGTCGCTAGGGGGTGCTAGCACTCCTTCTCATTCTTTCACTGAGCAGTGATGGACAGACTGACATGAGCCTCGGGAAGTCCTCGCGCCCCCTGATTTGTAATTCAACAAGTCCCAGAGTCATTCATTTCTCTTTTACGCATTCTGGCGAACGAATTGGGGCGTCCTGATGAACATCCACACCATTTGCTTCAGCTCGGACTTTTCCGTGAATGACTTTTTGCTGGATGGAAGGAAGTCGCGCCGCCTGGCAACTTCGGGAGGTCCTGCGCGTGCGCGCGCAGCGTGAGGCTCGTGTGAAGGATCTATCGATTACAGAAGGAACAGGTGTAGCGTGTGTCTGCATGAATAATGCAGAGGAGCGCCTTTTTAAAGGATAAACAACGCATGAAGGCGTGCGCCGTGAAGCCAGCACACACATGGGCGACGTTTGGATCATGTTCACAATCTTTTCACACTTTTAGTTTTTATTCAAATCATTCAAGTTGAATAATTTCCTTTAAATAAAACACCGACAAAACCTTAAGAAGTGAACCACACATCCAAAAGAGGCAGACACAAGCCCCAAAAAAGAGGCTCCATTGGCTGCTAAACTGCCACTCATGTCCCCAAATCCCGCCCTCCAGCTTCGCCCCCCCCCCACCCCCTCACCCCTGTGCTGCTCTACCGGCTGGTGGGAGCGCCAGAGCTCCTCTTTTGTCTTCTCCTCCCTCCATCACGAGTGTATTCACTCTCAAGTTGGGCGCAGGGGAACACTTGCGCGGAGAGAGGAGGGGAGGCAGTGGACGCACAGAGCGCGGAAGGAGGACAGGGAGAGGAGGAGCAGCATCTCAGCGAGCGGATTTTGGATGTTTTCCCCCCAAACGCAGGAGCATCAAGCGGCAGTTTTATTGGCTTTGGAAGTGAACTTCTTTTTCTTTGCATGCGGGAGAGTTCAAGATACTTTGTAAACTTTGGAGGAGCGGGAAGTGTGAGAAAGGCAGAGACACTGAGGTCTGCGCAGCTTTGACCGTCCCTTCTGGATACATGACACAGGGGAGCGCACGGGGGTAGGAGGGAAGGGGTTCACACTGACGCCAGACCTCACAGGAAGGCTCCACGACGCGTTTCTTCTGTTTTCATCAGTGACTCCAGATGGATTTATAGTTTACTCCAAATCTAATTTTTGGCCAAAGAAAAGGGGCGCAATTTGGTCAAAAATGAGATTACTGATGGCACCAATGCGATAGTGGCATTTTGTTCATTTTATTATTTGCAAAGGACATTTTCAAACAATAAAAACGAGTTTTAGCCAATTTCCTCGAACAGTTCCGCTGGTTTAAGTCGGCAGGAGGTATGGAGCCGGTCAGAAGAGGCGCGCTGCTGGGATGTCGCCTCTGGTGGACGATGCTCCTTCTGGTCTTGTGGAAAGGTAAGAGGTGGAAACTTCTGGCTTCTGACTTAAAGTTTCGCTATAACTTCTGTTTGGATGTGTTCTTTTTAATTCATTTTTATATGTGCTTAAAAAGTTTGATATAAAGTCATATTTCTTTAGATTATCACATATTGATGGAACCAAAGCGGAGTTGTTTTGCGCATTTTATTTTATTTTTATTTTTTGCAGTTTTTGGCTAAAGTGCAACACGAGAAGGGGATTCTTCTTCAAACTTAGTTCACTATCCATTCATCCATGCAGCGTGACAGAAACATCCAGACAAACTTAAAAAGAGCTCAACTTTCTTCCACTTTCATTTGAATCATTAAAAATATGTTTCCAGCTAAACCCCTTTACGCGCGGCTGTGGGAATAACGATGACTGATGCTTTTTTGAATGTTGGCATCTTAAACAGTTCCTGAGTCAGCTTTGGCTGCAAAGGCAGAGTCTAATCTACATTTTCATGGTAAAAAAAGACGACATGAGCTGCGGGAGTTCAGAGTTGATGCGTGTCCCCTGCGTGACCCGTGGGATTTTTTTTCTTTCCTTGTGAGGTCTTTTACATGGATGGGGGATCGGCTGTCTCCTCAGCCCTCCGCGGAGTCTCAGAGGCGGCAACAAGATGTTCCTTTTATTTTAGTTACAATAAATGAAAACTTTTTTTTTATTGCTATCTCTGAAATGTAAATTTGGTGGCAAAAAACAGGTTATTTCCCCCTTTTGTGTGATTTAGTCCCGGTTTACTTGCAGAACTTATCATTTTATTAATTGAAAGCCAGTGAAACCGTTTCCGTGGTCCCATTTCATTTTATAATTGAAAGCCAGTGAAACCGTTTCCGTGGTCCCATTTCATTTTATAATTGAAAGCCAGTGAAACCGTTTCCGTGGTCCCATTTCATGATAGGTCAGATACATTCTTGCGTCTTCATGTTGTAACTTCCTTGTGGGAAGCCTGAAGTAGCCTAATTAGCTTCCCTATCACATGAAATTGGATGCAACGTTTGCTTGAACGATAACAAAACGGTTCATATGCAGGTCGAGGAACAGCGCCTCGCTTTATCCACGGGGAGGAAGAAGACAAATAAAGGATGGCGCATTAACTGCCGATCAGAGCGCACCATGGCACACGTAGCCTTTTGTTTTCCGCACAAATGACACCAGTTCCGCTGTTCCTTTTCAGTCCTGTCTGTGTTTTTCCCCGCGCGCCGTTGGATTTGCGCGTTCGAATCCGCCTGGAACGCTCACGCTCCGCCGGGCAGCGCACACGCCGTGGCTGCGCTGTGCGCTCCGGAGCGCGGGGTCGTCGCGGTCGCGGCGCTCCAACAGGCGGCGGGCAGCTGTGACCAAACACCGGATCCGTTCAAACAGTTCTCCTCTTCCTCTCCTGACCCTCGGCTTTCGTCGGGCCCTCTGTGTGTGAGGGATCATCCTCGTGTCCAGAGGCCGCCGGTTCTTCTCAGTTTTCCAGCGGATTGCTCTCCGGCTGCTGCTGCGTCTCTCCCCTGGTAGCTGGTTCCCTCCATGCATTTCTCCTTTATTGTTCTGTCTCGCCATCCTGTAGAGCTCCATCACATCTGAGCTGTGCTTAAACGAGTTTATTAGACACACGAAAACTATGGCCCAGTTAAAACCCGTCCGCGTTTTTGTTTACCTCATTTTTAAAAAATTGCAACTGTAAGTTCACCCATTTATAGGCTCGCTCCATTGTCTGACTGAAAACAAACAGACCAAAACTCTTTCGCCTGAAAGAAGTTTGGTGTAAGTCTTCAGATTTAAAACACAAACACACACACACAAAAAAAAACGGAACCTTTCTGCATTTAGAAAGACAAAAACAATAACTATGACAGAAGCTGTTCAGCATGACAGAAGACCCTGTTTCCTGCAGTCTGCATTGCTTAAGAGGAATCAAACCTTCTTGTAATTCACAAGGACATCAGTGTAAAAGAAGAACACCTGAAATGTGTTCTGTGGTCCACTTTGTCTGTGGACTATCTTGTGTCATTTTCTCTTAAAGAAAAAAGGTCTGGGTTCTTATAGGTTGACTAAAACTAAATCAAGAATTCTAAATGAAGAATTCTAAATGAAGAATTCTGGCCCAGCCTGGTCAGATTTACATGCAGGTGAACCCTGGTGCGGCTTTCTGCACTTATTTAGTACAGACTGAATCAAAGAGAAGATGTAAACCAAAAAAAGTGAGAGACGCTCTGAGTATTTAATAATAATGCAAAAACAAAGTCAAGGGGTTTGTCAAAACTTGATTTTTTCCTACTTTTGCTCACTTATTCCATTATTGCCGCTGTTGTAACTGAGCTACACACTGGTGCAGTGGTTAACCAACGCAGTGGTTAGCGCTCTCGCCTCACAGCCAGAAAGCCCTTGTTTAAATCCCCAGTTGGAGTTGTTGGAGTTTTGTCCGGCTTCCTCCCACGATCCAAAAGCCTGCTTTATAGGTTGATTGATTATTCTAAATTGCCCTTTAGGTGTGCGTGAGAGAGATTGTGTGGCTCATCGACAAGCTGGCAAGGGTGTACCCCACCTTCTTCAAGCGGCAGCTGGGACAGGCTCCAGCAGCCCTGTGACCCCAAAAAGGGATACAGCGACTTAAAACAACGGATAGCTTTCCTGTACACTAAAATCAAGTTTGACTGTCATTGTGTGAAAGCAACCATAAAGCTTTCAATCCCAATTACCTGAGCTCCTAATTGATCCACACAACATCATATATTCATTTGTGGTTTTCCCACATGCCACCCTGTTTGTGTCTGTTTCATCAAACCTCTGTTTTCATGTCAGGCAGTTTCTTTCTAATTGCATCACCCGTATTTCATCATCCAGGTCATCATCAGGAGTTCACACCTCTTGTGTGAACACACACACACACAAGAGGTGTGTGTTCAGTGTTGAAGGCTCACAGTGAGGAAAGTCGATGAGGGTTTCGGAGCAGAACTGCGGTGGGCAGAGTCTGTACATCTGACCGTCAGTTTTTGCAGCTTCATCTATCAGCTTTAGCCTGATCCTGTCTTCTGTCACCACGCAGGCCGAGAAATATCGATCCATTCTTCATTTAAACAAGGATTTACATTTAAGCCTCAGATTCTCTTCATATTTGGATGTTTCTGGACAAAAAAAACCAAAATAGATTTGTGATGATGGCTCTGCATTGACATCAGCCTGGAGGTCATATACAACAAAGTGTGAAATGGTTGGAAGATTCTCTCACACAGCAGTGCAACCTGGGATTAATTAGGAAAGATGCTGAATTGATAGGAAACTGCTGCTGTTTGCTGTAGCTAAAGCTAGACTTTTGTTGGTAAGACGTCTGTCTGCTGTTAGTCTCTGCTGTCTATCATCTCAACCAAACCAGGAAGGCTTTAGTATCAAACATAAGGTAAAAAATAAATGCTGTCTAATAGGAACTGCACATATGTGTTGTCCCCACTCAAGATGCTTTACATCAATCTATAGCAGTGGTCCCCAACCCCTGGGCCGTAGACGAGGGACAGTTGGTACCGGGCCACAAAGGAAAAAAAAAGCTTTCTGTTTTACTCATCTGATTTTATTCTGAAGACATTTAAAAAAAAATAAGGAAAACAAAACAAAAAAAAGAAAGCTGGAATTCTCTACCACATTGGACTCATTCTTAACCCATGTCAAGTCGCTCGGTCACATGTGTAAAATACATCAGCTACTTTCTAAAAGCGACTCCACTGACAGCTAAATTGAAACCCCTCAAGCTAGCAAAGTCAACAAAAAACAAACACACTTGGAAAGTTACTTTTGGCAGAAAAGAGCCAGAGAGGAAAAAAAGAAGAGCCTTTGACTTCAAAATAAATGAAAGCTCCAATTAACAGACAAAAACCAGGAGTCTGTACTCCAAATATGAATTTCAGCAACAGTTGTTCCCACATACCAAAATAATAATAATAATAACGGAGAAAAATCAGCAACCGGCTGTCTGTTGTTCCGAGAATGTTGCTCATAAGGTTGTTCAAACAGCTGATTCACATTTATGATTATATTTAGAAAATATCAGTTTTAGTCACTGTTTATTTATTTATTTATTTTTTGCACCTCAAAAGTCAGTCAAGGCTGAAGGTGGCATTAGATTTTTTTTTTTTTTTTTTTTTGAAGCTTTTAGCTTCCACTTTGACAGTTATGGGTTAAAGGAAAATCTATATTACACTTTAATGGTTTCTATGCCCACTCAAGCCTGGTACAAGCCAGTCTGTGAAAATATTGTCAAACATTAAACCGATCAGTGGCGTGAAAATGGTTGGGGACCATTGATCTAGATGACAAAGTTTATTGAATTGTTTGACAAAACTGCTTGTAGTTACCTTGTGACATTCCTTATAACTTCCCAATAGTCTCCAAAACTACCAAATTTAACTTAAAATTTGTCTCATATCAGGCCCAAGAACCACTACACAGGATTCTTCATAACATTGAAATAACATACAAAAATAAGATGACACAGCCAGAAATCAAAACAAAACAACAACAAAAAAAAAGTGGATCATTTTGATCCCAAACAAAGTAAACACCAATGACTTTTTTTCACCAACTAACACCAACCTCTCAGAAACTGAAAAACATTCCTCCTTAATGACCCACTCCAATGAAAATCATGTTTTTGGTGTTTTTTACATGTTCTTGTTGCATAATAGAGAACATATATATAATGAGTAAGATTAAAAATGACTTTTCTGAGTAATTCTTTATTCAAATCATGTTGGATTAAGATAAAAATCAGATGCTTAAAAAGGCTTGAGTTTATGATGTAGCCGAAGCCTTCCTTTACCGTTCCAATTCTGAATCATCCACTTGCAGAGAAATAGATCCATTAGCATCTTCATTTTCCTTGTTTTAGATGCCACCTGGCTCAAAACTATACGCTTGCATAGCTCTGATGTTGCTGACTATTGTTTTTGCTACACTAATGTTAGCCGGGCTTGTCAGGTGCTATTTTGTTAGCGGGAGAGAGTGTAAACAGAGGCCTGATGGAAATAAAATAGCAGAGCTAACCAGGGCTAACAGTCCAGCCCACAAAAGCCCAGTCTGTCTGCAGAAAATGTCTGAAAAAACGACACAGCTTTTTGATTTAGGCTAAAACCTGCATAATTAAAACTAAAAGACCACTGGGAACGACTTTACAATAGAAAAAATATACATAGTAGGAGTGGGGAAAAAAGTCTTAGCCCCTCCCACAGGGCAAATAAACAAGCATTTGTGCATTTCTTCTCTAAATTTCTGTCTTTAGAAATGCAATTTGAAAAACCCTTAAATAAAAACCTAAATTAGAATTGAAACAAGACTTTAACTTCTAAAATGCAAAAACGGAGGAAGCTCATTTCTGCTGCTAGTATCCAGGACCTCGTTCTTTCGGTCATAATCCAGAGCTTGTGACCATAGGGGAGTTTTGGAGCATAGATCGACCTGTAAATTGAGAGCTTTGCTTTCTGGCTTAGCTCTCTCTTCACCACGACAGACCTGTACATTGACGGAAATACGACGGACGCCGCACCAATCTGCCTGTCGATCTTGCTCTCCGATCTTTCCTCACTTGTGAACAAGACCTCAAGATACTTAAAGCTCTCCACTTGGGGAAGGAGCACTCCACCCACCCAGAGAGGCAAACTACCTTTCTCTGGTCAAGAACCATGGCCTCAGACTAAGCAATGCTGACCCTCATCCCAGCTGCTTGATGCTCGACTAGAAACCGTTCCAATGCATGCTGGAGGCCCTGGTCCGATGAAGCCAACAGTACAGCATCATCTGCTGATGTTACTAAAAAATACTGTAAAGAAATGACAAAGCCATAAGTGATCATTGATTCCATGTATTTTTATTCTTTAATCCTTATAAACTGTGATTTTTACTTAAAAAAACAGTAAAAGACAGAAAATTAAGACATCCTGTTTAACTTTTAAGTCCATAAAAAGCCTTTAAATCTGTGTCAGACTCACTTGAACTCAGCATCAACTGATCAGCAGCAGATGATAAATATTTAAATTTTTTAACTTGATCTATTTTTATCCTGTTCAGAGTCCTGAAGGGGTTGATAAAATATGAAGTGATTCTGATCTTAACCTGCTAGAACATGACTTAGCTTTACAGCTTGAAATGTCACCAAAGCCCAAGCCTTTCAATGTTTGATAAATGTTTCTGAACATGAAGGCAATCAGTCATTAGAACATTTCACAACTCTTAAAATGAATTGACCTTTTATGGAGGTTTCTTTTTCTTGCTACCTAGACACAAGCTAAGTTTCAGCGGGTCACAAATAATCCTCATGTTTTGGAGTTTTCTTTTAAATGCCACTTTGAATTAGTTTCATAACATTTAACATTTAAAATTTCCCTTACAATTGCTTCTTTTTCATTTTTGGTCAATTTTATGGAATGATTCATTTGATCTCCAGTTTGCACAATGCTGAGCACTTTGGCTTTTCCAAAAAAATGTTTAACCTTTTTACAAGGGAGCTGAACCCGAATTCCTCCCCTACCCCTACGGCTCCTCCCTATTGCTCCAATTGTAGTGGCATTTGGAGCTTTATCCGTGTCCGAACTTTTTTTTTTTTTTTTTTTTTTTTAAGAGGGAGCAGTAGTGGCTTAAAGCTGGCTATCCTTCTGCCAGTAAGGCGATCTACGTTGCGCTGTGGCACAGAGTATAAACGCATTTCTTCATGTGGGTGCGCTCTGAAGCACAGAAGTTTACTTTTTGCATTATCACATCTTTTTGTAGTTGTAAAACCAATGTTGTTATTCATTTTCTGTGCACTGGCAGCTACGCGCTAACGTAGATGACCTGCAAATATTCATGACGTCATCCGCTTAAAGGGCTAAATGTAGGGGTAGGGGAAGAATTTGGATTCGGCCTTAGTTCTAGTGCTTCTGTAACTTTTCAACCATTTAAGCACAGTTTAAGTATTACCATACTTCCAGTGGATTCTGAAACTGAAAGAAAAATCAGTCTTGTGATGCAACACTTTACAGTAGTGGCGGAATCAACATGAGTCAGCTGAATCTTTCAGGGAGAAAAGCAGTTTTACACCGGTATTCAACCCTTTACGCTGATTTTGTTTTGCATATCGATGCAAAGCCATTATTATGAAAAGCCGTTTTCCTCCCTGTCTGAATCTGCTGATTCATGTTCTTTAGATAAAAGGCCAAAGATTTACGACATGTTAAAGAACGTATAGTGAGCTGTCAGCGGGACATCTCGGGTGTTAAAGGGTTAAAAAGACATTACAGATGTGAATTTTTACAAACACGGTCTTTTATAGCCAAACTTCGATTTTCCTCCAAAAGGCCTGTAGACTTTAGGATGCAGCCTCTGTTTTTCAGTTTCCGTAAAACAACATACAGGAAAAATGTTTGACTGACTGGAGCCTTTTTAAAATGTGTTTATCAGGAAATCTCATCAGTCACGGCCTGCGCTTCGAATAGCTTGTGCATTAGCGCTTGGGTAATTTTAAAGAGATCACCTCAGTGTTCAGTGGATCATTTCATCCTCCATCACCTTTGTTGAAGTCACCATTTTTTTACTTGCTTTCTTTGCAAAATGTGAGTTTCTGATGGAGTAGGTGCTGACTTTAAAAGATGAAAGCTTACAGCATTAGCTGGAGTTGCTGCAATTTCTACACGGTCATATTTTACATGTCACATTGACAGGAAAAACGAAAAAGCACCATTCATGTTCTGTGTGTGTCTCTGTGTATGCGCCTGCTTCTGTGCTTGAGTGCGTTTTGCACTACGCTGTTAACCTGTAGCAGAATGTCAGCTCTTTGCACCATTACTCATGCAATACAGAGCATTAATTATTAGTGACATAAAATCAGTGACACACACGCCGCTGCTGGTCTTTTTTCCCCTGCCCTCTCTATATGCTGCTCTTTCTCCCTACTTTCTTTGTGTCTCAATGGTTTCATTCAAGGCCACACGCTAGCATTACTCATGCGCGCACTCGCAGACGTTTAGATACAGCATTCAGACACAATTAAAGCTCGCTCTTTGAAAAGCAACAGAACGAATTGTCAGTCAGACTGGAGATATTTCACCGACGTGAAATATTTGAGTTAGTGAGATGTGAGGCTTCTAACTACCATATTGTTGGAAAATTATACTCTAATGGTGTGTCTTTCAGCCTCTGAGGCACACATGCACACACAGCACTCACAGCCTTTTTGTCATGGTGACAGTGAGAGGGTTGAGCAGAGAGGATGCCTGAGAGATGAGCTGGAGAAGGTCATAGAGATGGGAAAAACAAAAGTGGGAGTATAACAAGAAGTTGACTCTCCACTGTTTTTTTTCTTTTTATTTACCAGTTCAGACTTTCGTCTGTCCAACATTTTTGAAGTTTTTTTAATTTTAAATATAAATCCGTTTCTCTGATTCTATTTGTTTCGGACAGCCGATTAATGTTTAGATTATCTTGATTGCAGATTGCAGAAAATGTTCTGTTCACCAGCGGTCCCCAACCTTTTTTAGACCTTGGACCGGCTTATTGCCAGACAGTATTTTCACGAACCGGCCAGTAAGAGGCTGAAGTGGGTGACCAGTTATTTTCAGTTTCAACAACTTTATCAGCAGCATCATTCTAACATTTATCAGCAGGTTGCTGACTATCATGCATCATTATTATAGTGTGGGGGAACAATTGCCACAATGAATCCATATTTGGAGTAAAGACTTAATATTTTTTTTGACTGATAAAGCTTTGTTTAAGAGCAGCTTTCTTTTACTTTGAAGTCAAAGGCTGTTCCCTCATTGGCTCTTTTCTGCCAAAATAAGCTTTCCAATAACGTTTGTTTTTTGTCAACTTTGCTAGCTTGGGGGTTTTGTTGTAGCGGTCGGTACAGCTGCATTAAGAAAGATGTTTGGACATGTGACTGAGCGACTTGACATGCGTCAAGAGTGAGTCGGATGGTGGGGAGAAGCTAGTAGTTTTAAAACAGAAAAATTGTAGGTTGTGTGTTTTTTTTTCTTTGTGGCCCGGTACCAACTGTCCCATGGACCGGACCATCTGTAGCTTGAGGGTTGGGGACCACTGCTGTAGGTCATGCACAGTAAAATCCAGCAAAAAAAACACAAAGGTACTTTTCCTTTTTGAACCGATTCAATTTCCTAAACCTGCAAGGAAACTTTAAACATTCTTAAAGCATTTTCCACCTTTATCATTTGACTTTGACTTTGAGTAAAGAAATGTCACCGTATTAAACAGCTTTTATCATCACGGAATATCTCTGGTATTTCAGTGAAACAGAGATGTCCAACTTGATGTGCGCTTGGTGTTTTTCCAGCGCTCAGATGTGCGATTGAACAGCATATGTACACAGACACTCATGTAAGAAAGCGATAAGCCACAGAATCAGCTGGCATCACCTTAAGAAGACTAACTCTTCCTGTCATCACTCAGAGAAGCGGGAAAACGGACGGATTGAAGACTCTGACAGAGGTGAAGATTTTATCTTCACTCCGCCAGAGTATTCATCCTCTGTCACTTCCTTTCAGCGGTAATCTCGCGGACAAAGCTCCCGGGCCGGAGACACACCATATTTACATTCATACAACACACTTCTCCACACATCAAGACAATTTTGTCTTTCTACCTTTGACCAACAAATGCAATAACTTCATATTCATACTTGATTTATGTTAAACAGGAAATATAACCAATTATTCATAACATGTATTTTTTTTTATTTGTACTTTTTTTGTGAAAATGTCCTTCAATTCTCTTTCTCATCACAAAAAACTCCTGTACAGCATAACTTTTTTATTCATCTCTACTTTTTTGGTTTTAAAACTACTTCCGACCAAGAAATCATTGCAAATAAAATAATATTAAGATGACAAGAGCCAATTTATGACATGTCAAAAAAGAATAAGTTGACATTTTTCAAAAGAAGTAAGTTCTTTGCACTTTTGAGGGTCACAGTATGTTGTAAAATATGGTCCAGTTTGGTCATTAAAGGACTCATGTTGATTTACAATTAAAGCGTGCATCAAGCCAACACAGGAAACACGGGAGACGACTGGACGAGGAACAAAAATCCTCTTTTACTGAAGGGAAAAACAACAAGCAAGACAATAAAAGAAAAACAAAACAAAGGCCTGCAGTGGAAGGTAGTCAAAAAATTAAAGCGAAAAATAGTAGTTCAGAGAAACCTTGGCAGGGATGTGAACAAAGCACAGACAAGGATCTGGAATCAGGAAAGCTGGCAGCAGAAATACTGAGGAGAATTGATGGCAAATACAGTGCAGGAATGAGGTGACAAACACTGAACACAGCTTCAGAATAAAACAGGAAGAACTCTGATCCTTTATAATCTTTTCAGGAAGAAGCTGGAAGATTTCATAGAATCTCCTGTAAAATCTCCCGTTTCTGTCTTCACTCCTTTCAGTGTGTTGAGTCAAAGGCTTTGTGGTTGCGCAGCAGCGAAAAAGACAAATCCTGAGAAGAACATCGCTTTCCCCATAATTAAAGGCCCCGTTCTAGAGTCTGAACACTTTATCCTGATTGGGTCTTTTCCATCATTATGTAGCTTTAGTGGTTTATGATGACTCATTAAATCAAACTGCTGGGCGTTCCAGTTGAAAAGGCGAAGATGATGTATTCTCTGTTCCAGGACAAAAATGATCAAAGCTCTTTACTCTGGCAGCTGACAGGTGTTAGAAATCACGTTTTACAGTAAACACAGCCCAAATATTGATCCTTTTTGGAACGGATCTGATTACCTTTACTTGTTGTTTTATGATTTTGCACCAATTCTTTTCAGTATGAAAAAATCCTCAACATTTCCAGCCATGTTAGCCAAACCTTCTGCATGTGCCACTTTTGTGTTCAGGTTGCCATGGAAACGATTCCTATCCCAGTGGGACACCAGGGGCAAAAATCTGCTTAGTTTCTGACATCATTTTCAGGCAGTGGGGAGTTTCTGTTCTGGTCAGGGGTCCTGACCTCACATCCTTGCGGAGACAGACGGGACATGAAAACTGTGTCATCATTAGTGCAGTTGTGCTGCGTTTTCACATCACTCTATATGTCTAATCTCTCTCAGCTGGGTTTGATATTTAGCTGTTTGTAGCATCTTTTCTGAAAGTCAGCTGATTAGTTTGAACAGTCCAACTCTTCCCTTTGTGAGCTTGTGTGTGTGGTGTGTGTGTGTGTATGTGCAGTCGGGGATGTGGGAGCCAGAGTTTTTGTGTACAGTCTGTAAGGCGGCATGGCTTTCAAAGCCATGTCGAGAGGTTTAAGGGTCTCACTAATGAGCAAGTCATTTTCCCTCAGATTAGCATGAGTAGCCAGACTAATTTTCTGTGTGCATCCCTGAGCACGAGCGGCGCGCGTGTGTGTGTGTGCAGCTGTGAGTGCGGGTCCAGAAGTCATGTCTTGAGGTTTAAGGTTGAGCTAATCAGCAACACATTTCCCCGCGCATTAGCTTCACTTGGTTGATTAGTTGCACACTCTGTGTGTGAAAGCGTGCACGTGTGTGTGCTGGACCAACTGCCTGATCATTATCAACAGACTCAAAGGAAACTTTCCACTACATGGTTTATTCAAACATTGTTTTTTGTGTTTGCAAAGAAAAGCCCTAACACATTTTATCTGATGTGTCTCTTTGTTTGCATGTTTATAGGATTGCATGTTATGAAAATATAGTAATAATATACTGAACAGTGGGATTTTTAAAAGAAACCTGCCAGTGTGATGGTAATGAAAGTCAATGAGTTTATTATTAGTTTATACCCTTTTTAGGAAGAAAAAAAAATGGCTCCATATCTTGATATACTTGGTTTAATCTCAGATTATTATTGTTATTATCGTGTTCATGTTTCTGTTTTGCATGTGCAGCAAACTGAAATGTCTCGATGAGGAAATGAAAAAGCAAAACGTCCATGCACTGTGGTTTTAATATCAGGGAAAAGAAACTAGTTTGACGCTTATTCCTTGACATTAATGCATTAAGGCGTGAACAATGACTGCAAAGAAAACTATTCTTTTTTTGTTTGCTGTTCTTTGTCTTGTGCATCATTTTTCTTGCATTCATTGGAAAGCCTGTCATGAAACATGTTGGTTCATGCCATTTCACACTTTTATTATTTGTTTTTAAATGTGTGGAATTGAAAAAAAAAAATCCCATATGAAAACATTTTTAATAAAAATGTCAGACTGTTTTGAAAAAGCTAGCCTTAAAAGAAAAAGAGGTTGAAAACAGTCAAAATACGCTGGTGCTTGCAGATGGCCTCTTGTCCTCCAAATATCCAGTACGATTTCTGCAACTCTGCCAGCTCGCTCTCTGACCTTGGGTGTTGCAAGTCATTGTCACACTTATGAAGAAGGAAATGAGTTGCAGCATTCAGGACAACAGGTAAAGTGATGAGCTGAAGCACTACAGGGGTGTGCAAACTTTATGACTCGTTGGCATAAAGGGCTCTAAATATTGTCAGATGGGCCAGACCATGAGCAGATGCATGCAGTGCTTTGGTAATCCACCTCATAAAAGACAAAAATAATATGAAACTGGACAAAAACATGCTCTGATTTTGACTGAAATGTAATATATGTTTTAAAAAGGAAAATTTTGGAATTTTTATTTCAAAACTATAATGCCAATCGCACCAATGGGTTGACATCCTCCAGGAAAAAAAATGCAAATTTAGAGAAATGCTGCTGGTGTGGTGGTTGGAATGACTGGAAAAATGCTTCTCTGATTTGAAAACCACACATGAACATCAAAAAAAACAACGCAATCTTCCAACGCCACATAAATGCACAATAACTTTCTGCACCTAAACTGAAATCAGTGTATTTGTAGTTCACCAGCCATGGTTAGACACCAGCATTACTGGGAAAATTAAACATTAATAAGGATTATCAATACAATTAGATCTAGTTTGCCGGGCCAGATTAGTTTGAAGGGCCACATATGGCCCCCGGTCTGTAGTTTGCCCATCTCTAAGGCAACAACTCGTTCTCTTGAGTTCCATTGACTGTTCAAGTTGTGGTGCAATGGAAACCAGGCAGCTCCTGAATGAAGAGGCTGCTACCAATTTGTCTTCAGGAGTGGAGCTTGTTAAAAGGCTTTGATTTCTGCTTAAATTATATGAAGGAATATACATCGGGTCATCAGGTGGATCAGATAACAGGGCACATTAAACAACTAAAACAGTCAAATAATGTGGTATATGACTATATTGCCTAGAATGCCTATGGGCCAAGAACCAGACGATTAGTCAGTTGGATATTTTCTAGCAAACAGTGTTGTTGTTCATGCACATCTCTTTATCTGCAATAATTATCATTTGCAGAGAGTGCCACAAAAATATTTTTACAACATACATGAGTTACATTGTTCAAATGTAACTCATAGAAAAAAGATATTTACTTCTTCAGTTCATTATGTTGAGAACATTTAAGGATTTTAAATGTGTTGTATGGTCAGCAATCAGTGGTGAGATGCAAAGGTACTGTTTGTGAAGCCCTTGTGTTATATCATTCATACAGGCTCCTGTTAAGAGTTGTATTCATGGACGCTTATGCACACAGCAGTGGAATATGTCACAGTGGCACAGATATGACTGGCAGTTTTTTTTATGAAGTTTGTCAGTTTTCAGATTTCTGTAGAGTTTCAACTAAGTGATAGGAAGCAAATTCAGGGGCAACTGTGGAAGGTTGAAGGTTGATGGACAGTTTTACCTTCCCCTCAAAGGTCTCTCTTCTCGTATAAGCTTAACCTTGTTCAGAAGCATCTAAAAGAGATTTATTTCTTGTGTAGAGGTATTTGGGGTAGAATCTCTAGATCTGCCTCCCAGATGGGACCGGCTTTCTGGACTTGGTTGGTTTCATTTCAGCCACATATTGTACATTTTCCCAAGTTTGCCTGAGAACGAGTTTAGCTTGTGCTGTAAAAGGTAGCGGGAAGCCTGAAGGTTCAAATCGTGAAGCCAGAACTCAGTAGATAATACTTGAACGCGGTGACTCATGAACTTCTGGTCTGCATTTTTGTAGCCAAGATAGTCAGTTTTTCAGAGCCAGACAAGACCAAGAGAATTGTTTCTTGGGGTTGAACTTGTTGTCAGCTAATGACCACAGCTCTCAGCAGACGTCAGCAGGCAGGTGGATTAAGACATTTTAGTGCAACAACTCAGCACTTTGTTGGCAGTTGTCAACATTAAAACTCTTTCCAACAGATAATCTCAAGATGTCACCAGCAATCTTTTACAAGATACTGTAAGACATATGATAAGACATTGTGTTGCTCAACAAAGGCCTGCGTGCAGCACCATCACCTCTTGTTGACTTGGATCTACACTTTGAGTTGCTGTTTCCAGAAGCTGGTAAATTCGCTTCACTGAAGATCCTTGTTCTCACAGTTCGCACAGCACACATGATTCTGGCTCCTTTTCTTTCTTGAGCGTTCCCTTTGGTTTGAGGAACAGGTCTTAAAAGCTACTTTGACCTCATTAAAACTATTACTGATCAGCATGACAGCTATCCATCCTCACTGCTTCTATTCTTTCATTCTTAGTGCTCATTTGATGATTGAATGCTTGACACCAAAACTGATAAGTAAAAAACAACCCTTAGCACTATATTGAATGGAGAACATCCTGCCTAAGGATGAAAAATCCTTTTTTTCACATCATTCTGTTTTCAGGTTTTAGTTTTTAATTATTTTTCATGTTTTATTTTGAATTTTTGAACTGCTTCTTGATGTGCAATGTGTGTGATGGGGGCTTTTGTTATGATTACTATTTTTAATGCTATTTCTATGATTTATTTAATATGTGCAAAGAACTTTGAGGTGTTCTGTGACAGGAAAGGTACTCTCTATGTTGAATTTGGATTTGAAAAGGAAACAAAAAACTAGAAACAAGACGGTAACAAAGTACAGAAGGCTCTTAGGTTGCATTTAAAGTTAAGAATGTGTTTTTGAGTTTGGAAAAGGTCAATATTTTTTTTTGAATATACTTATTTAAAAATAAAGGTCTTCGTCTTGGTGTGAACTTTTCTCGTTAATTGCACTAGTCTGTAATGTTTTACAGCTTTTTTAATAAAATACTTTGAGAAAATAGTTTCTTTTTGCAAATCTAAACGAAAATGTAAACTTTTAAAGAAACGGTTGTCTGTTTTCTTCAGCTGAGAGGATTTAGTGGTCAGGAAACCCTGTGTTCCCTTAATGTTTTTCATTTACTTTTGGTCTTCTTTTTTGATAACATCTTCATTTATTCATCCCCATTAGGTCATTTGTCATTTTTCTATTTTACTTTTCCCCATCAGAGATTTCTTGACTGATTTCTGCTCTTCCCCTGTTTTTTCTGTCAAACCAGCGCCGCCTGTCTCACTTTTCTGTTTCTAATATCACTTTTTTTTAAAAACATGCTCATTTTCTCCATCTTTTTTTCATATTTTGTACCTTTTCTTCTTTTGAATCTTGTACATATTTTTCCCTTTGTCGTCCTTCTTGTCTTTCTAAGTCTCTCTTTTTCTGATCGCCTCTCAACCAGCCCTTTGAGTGTGTGAGCTGCTCAGCCTAAATGATTTTCTATTACCGCCGCCTGTTAACAGGGCTCCATTTGATCAAGCTAATGAAATTGAAAACTTTCATCTAAGCCAAATTGATTTCAAACCTGAAACCGCATGCGGACAGAAGCAGGAAAAAAGGAAAAGGCAAAGAGTATTATGTTAGTGGAGCGTGACATGCACTTCAGACGCAAACAGAAATCCATTTGCCGGCGTGTCTTTTAGCTTTTGTCCTAAATGGAAGAAACACCGAAATGCTTGTGTATCTGTGTCCAGGTACTTGCTATCATGTACAGTATGCCGCAGACATAAGCATCAGATAACAGGACGTCTGACAGAGATCCTTTGTGATTTAAAAAAAGATAAATTAAAATTTCATGCTGAACAGCAGCAATATTCACATTTTTAGTAAAAGACAAAAAGGGCCCGTTAGTGCACAGAGCTGTCAGTGAGACTTTTTCTGACCTTTATTTGGTGAAACACACACACACACACACACATATATATATATATATATTAGAGGATATTACAACTTCTACATTTTCTTTTAAAGCAGCAAAAATGCACTTGTTGATAGGTGAATTCGATATTTCAAATACTAATCAGTATTTCTTTCATTGTAGCTGCAGCTACTTAAAAATGGTACTGATTATAAATAACCAACAATAATAAACATGAGTGAAGTGTTTTTAAGGAAGTTTTAAATGTTATCTTTACCTTAGAGTTATTCTTTCAATAGTGTGCGTGTCAGAATGTAATGCTTTACATGTGTTGGTTGGTATGCACAAGTGTGCGTGTAAACTGGTTGTGGACAAGTTTGTGAACACTCTTGGAGCCGGCAGGTATGTTTGTAACAGCTGAGTGTGTGGACAGGCCCCGCCCATTTTAGACCAACACTCACTATTGTAATGGGTATAAGCTTCAGCATTTTGTTGCCTGTAGACTTACAATTCTACTTTCTCCTTCCATTAGTCATCCTCTAAAATCTATAACCCCCCCCCCCCCCCTCTCTCTCTTTTCCCCCTTTCTTTTTCCGTCCGGTCCAACAAAAAGAACACAAACAAAATTAATATTAATAAAGTTTCGTTGAAATTACAAAAGGGGCTTATACCAACATACATTTTGTGTTCCCAATGATTTATAACCCCCGATTGTAAGAGTAAAATCTGTCTAATGCAAGAGGCTCTCAGCTCATATCTGTTTGCTCAGCTGTTGGACAGGACAAGTTTAAAAAAAAAAAAAAAAAAAAAAAAAAAAAAAAGAGTTATTCTTTCATACTTGGCTATACTTTGTTGGCTTTAGTCCTTTCCTAAAAATTACTTTAAACTGTTTTTTCTAGAATCTAAATAAAAAAAAAAACACAGTCAGACTTCAGAAAAAGCGAATCCGATGTCTGAGCAAGACATCTATAAAATAAATCAAATTAGAAAAATATTCTGGAAATATTGCTTCATAAATCAAAAATTGAAGGTGTTCTTGAGTAGATTTGCGCTGAGCTGTAACTCATTTGTAAGAAAGTTTCTAAAATGTTTATGGAGAACTTTTGCTATATTCCCACTTTTGCATCACAACAATTTCAATATTATAGAAAGTATATAGTATAGAACGAAACTCATTTCCCCTTAAAAGACATTTCAGTTAGAAAACATATACCCTTTACTAGGTAGAAATGTTTGACAGTAAACATTTTATTCTCAAATCTCTATTTCATCAAATGGAATTAATTCTGTTACATTTCAATTATTAAGCCTCACATTTTTAGTCTGGTTTTGATACTTTCACATTTTGTGTCAAGAGTCTCAACTTTTTTTTTTTTTTGTCTTGTCTGTTTTTTACCCTATTTGTACACATCAGGTAATTACCAACAAGTTTACTTATTTGTTCTTGTTATAGTAAAAAAAAAAGTCTGAAAACAGAATAACACACTCAATTTCCTACTGACTGTAGAAACTTGCATCTAAAAATGGTAGAAAAATAGAGATTTAACTGAAATAAAGAACAAGCAAACAAAAGCAAGGGAAACAGCAATGCCAGACAGAAACAGGATGATTTTGAGTTAAAACAGGCGGCATAGATCTGCGGTCGTTCCTTTTGTTGGGTCACTGCTCTATTGTCAAACCATTTAAGCTCAAAAGCTCTAAGATATTTATATCTGGAGCTTTTATTTTGGAGATCCTTGTTGTCTTCTTAAGTTGTTCTCAAAATAGAAGGCAAAGTAATTTCTGTTTTTCTGCGAATGTGTTGGAACAAATGTGGTGTTATATAGGATTGATATGCTGAAGACTTTTTAGGCTTTCCTGCACACATGTCCTGAGGTTCTCTTTTATAGCTGTGTGAAGGAAGTTCAGGGATCTGTGTTTATAATGTTTGGCTCAACACTGGTCCAAAACACTAAATGACATTAGCCACAGTGTGTGAGAGAACGCGTGGAGAGGAAGGGAAACGGTTATGGGCAGGGAGAAGCAGGGAAGACTGTTTAAAACTAGGCAAACGATAGTCTGGGCTCTGAAAAAAAATGGATCAAGTGATGGAGGGAATGAGAGTCGGAGAGATGAGAAGAAGATGAGAAAGTAACTGCATGAAATCGTTGTGTGGGTGGTGGAATGAAGGAAAAGTGGAATGAGATAAAAAAAAAGAAGGAAACAGACAAATAATAATAAGTAACATGAAGAGAAGGACAACATAAACGGATTCAGAAAACAAAGGATAGGAACAGGAAGGGTTTTTGGGGAAAGAAAAAGCCGGCGCACAAGAGGGAGATTAAACATTTCCTACTGTGTTGCTTTTAGGCTCCAGGCTGGAATTACAGCTGAGATTTCCACTATTTACAAAGCCCCCAGTAGCATCAGAGCTCCATCTACATAATGTTTAACATGCTCAACTCGGCTGCGCTCTGCCCATCAAAGGGAGACGCTGTAAGGATTCTGGGCATCAATCCCTGAGGTCTGCAAGAGTCCATGGAGGCTGGAGCAACCAAACCCAAAAAAGAAAGAAAAAAACATGTTTTTTTTTTAAAGCTCTCTAAGTTGGACAATTGTTTCACTTTCTAGAAGTGAAAATCCTTTTTTTTTCTTCATCTCCCTTTAGATCATCCATCTGCCAAAGTTGAACTTTCTCCCCCTCTCTGTATTTCCTTTTCAAGTGAAAGATTAAAGGAACCATCGCATTACCTGTACCTGACAGGATAACTACATGCTCTAGGAGATGCAAGGAATGCCAGCGACGTCGCTGAAACAGGCGACACCAAAGCAGAGAACATTTGACATTTCAGTGAAACGTGGCATGAGCCTGTGCTTATGAAAAGAACAACTGAGGCTGCATCTATTGTGGATCACTGACAGCCTGGTGATTACGCACGGACTCACTAGCAAAGACTACACACAACCATCACCACAGGCTTGTCAAGGGAACTTAAACCCACAATTTCCTACTTCTTATTACAACTTTGACGCTTTTGCAAATGGCTTTTATGGATTGTAGTTTCTTTGTTTCGCCTTTAGCTCCAAAATGGTCTCCGTGCTGGAGCAGTTTATCTACTTTCTCACATCTGTATTTGCTTTCGTCTTTGGTGGATTTGCTTTATAAACTATAAAGACAAAACCTGGAAGGACAAAACAAGTAACACTTTTTCACTTTATGAAATGTAAAAAAAAAGGTTTTTTTTTTTTCTTTTGAATCATTTTTCATACCTGTTTTCAATCAGGCTGAAGTAGCATCAAATTTGACAGTTCTATCAAAAAGAAATAAACACGGCAACAAAAATGATCCCAAATAAACGTGTTTGATTCCTCAGAGGGTCTTTTAGGAAAGCCTGTTGCTGAACTTTCTTCTAAGTTAATGATAAAGATATGACAATGGATGATCAACATCTTTTATCATGAAACTGATCACGGAACACTGTCACAGAAAGAAGTTTTAACTGCCTTAGATGAATGTTCTGTGCTTTTAGGCAGGTCATCTGAAAACATCCTGTTGCTCTTTTCCTTTTTCTTTCAAATTTATTAAAAAGGCTGCAGTGGTGCAGCTGGAGTGAGATGTTTGTTGGTGTAGAAGTTTACACTCTCCAAGCTCTTTTAAGAAATTTTGTCTATGGTTTTATACAACATTTTAAAGATTTGGAGAATAATCATTCTAATTCTGACCAATATCAAGCACTCTTTGTTACCAGACCACTGTGAGGAGGCACTGCTATGGACCCCTTTTTTAAGCCCATACCATACAGGTAAATAACTATTTCTATAACAAGGAAAAGACATGAAAATGGCTTTTCACATTTTGAGCCTTTATTCAAAATGACCTGTGACCTTTCTGCCTGCTGAGGCTTTTTGATCCTGTTACATGTGTTAAAGAACTAATTTCTGTTAAAATGTACTAAATTTTCATTGTCTGTGTTTTCTCAAGGCCATGTTCTGATGAAACTGCTTGTGATGAATGGTTGTTTCATTGTGTATTGAAGCCTAAAATCACAAGTAGAAAAATGCAATTAGAGATCAGATTATAATGAGGCAATAACTGATGCGGCCATATCAGAAAGCTGCTTATTTGTATCCTTTTTCTCTGAAACGTTTGCATTTCCCTAATGATCCAGCAAAGTTAAAATGAAAAAAAGTGTACACTTTTCTCTGATGTTTGTTAGATTATTGCTGCCATATCAAAGTGCCTCTTTACTAAGCTTATTTGCTGCAGTCTTTATTTTACAGCATTGGTCTTTAAAAGTGCCATCTTAATCACAGCAACAAAGGCTAATTAATCTGAAAAATGATGTAGGTGCAGTGCTAAAGTGTGTCTGATGAGCTGCAGCAGCAAGAGAGGTGACCTGCTCTCAGACCTCTGCAGATTGATATAAATGTTCTCAGATGTCATCCAGGCGTCACCCAGAAGCTCTAAGTTAAAGTCAAGTGGAAACTCACAGAGAAATAGTTTTACTTTAAACTCTAAACTACTCGTCTTGTCAGACGAATAGTTTAGAGATGATGTGAACTGAATAAACACATTCTTGTTACCTCCATTAAGAAGCTTGTTTTGACATTTCCTTTATGTGTTGAAATGGAACAAGTCAATTTTTGAAATAAACTTAGACCAATAATCAAAGAATTAACGGACCTGCTGCAGTTTTGGCAGGTTGTTGACTGCTCGATGAGTCTGTATATCAAAATGTTCATGCACATTTCTTACCTATGGGAATACTGTGAGCAACAGATCATAGAGAAACACTAATGCAACATGTAGGGTGAAGTAGGTGAGACGCATGGGTTTTTCTTTTTTTTCAACCCCAGATTTTACAGACTGCTTAAGGAGTCAGTTAAAGCTGTTTAAGTGATAAGTGTGTTCTCCTGTCGATGCAGCTTGACTGTTAGAACTTAGGAATTTAGACAATCAGAGTGTAGTTTATGTAGGCATCCTACAGGCACTTACATAGTATCAAGTGCACACTTTGAGATGCAGCATTCACTGGAGGTTAGTAAGGAGCCAGTACACACATCTAATTAACAACTAGTGTGGTGGAAGGGAACCTTAAGACAGCATCACCAGTCATACATTTCCATAAGCCTTACGAATAATTCCCAATGGACTTATCACACACACGACAATGTTTCATTTTCATGATATCCATTGATGTGGCCGTAGGAGCCTCGAGGGAACGGCAGGACACACCTGTGCTCCCCTTTAGATGCGGCTGTTCCTCTCTGTGACCCTCCATGGGCTCGGACAACCCAAAAACACACAGCACCCGTTCAGGTCAACACCCCTGGATGAGTTAACCAGATGTAAAAAGCAAAGATACAGCAACTGCAGCAGGATTTGAATCCAGAAGACTGAAGGCGTGAAGGTTTCATGATTGTAAACAGATTTATTAAATAAAGCAAAGACAAAAGCAAACACAAAAACTGAAAACTGAATAAATAGACTGAAAGAATGAGGATAAAGCTGAGAAAAACTGAAATTAAGGTGGCATGAATAAAGGAGCGTCAGCTGAGATCATTTCAAACCAAAGTCAAGTGTGTAGAAGTGTGGAGATGAACAAAATGTAGAAACCAAAACTGCAATATTCAGATTTAACAAGCTGAACAACACAGGGTTAGAGTCCCAGATCTTCACAGGAAGATATTTAAATGTTACAGATACAATTCAAACTGATTTAAAAAAAATGTTGAGTCCTTTAGAATAACAAAGTCATTTTTATGTTAGTCTCATAAACAATTCTGAGCTTCAGGGTTGAATGCTCCACAAGGAACTGAGGTGTGGATGAGTAGGAGTGTGTAGTGAATATGTTGATCGTTAAAAGTTTCATCAGAGCAGGAGTTTTCATTCAATAAAACTTTGTTGACCTCTGACAGCCTTTGTGTGTCAGGCCTGAATAATGAAGTCACTCTCACAAAAGTGTGTCTACTCTTTTCCTGAAACAACTTGTTGCAAAGGCAAATAAAGTCAGTGCTTTGTGTTTTTGGACTGTTTGGTGGGGGGCTTTTCCCGACTTTTTTCAGACTCCGTTGTTTTTCAAAGAGGGAGGAAGCGATTAGCCGCCCGTTAACGAACCTCTTAACGAACCCCACTAATGAAACCTGAGGGCAGCTCTGGGATGGCTTCTGCGTGCCACCCTAATTAGACTGCCAAATGAGAGCTCGTTATGCAAACCAGTCAGAGCTAATCTGCATATCTTTACCTGAGACATTTAGGATACACAGACAAACGTTTACCTAATGGCAGCGAAGGGGAAAAAGTGAGGAGGAAGAAGTAGAGGAAGACAAGTGGTTAGGCAAGATGAAGGTAACACATTACTGCCCAACTGAGAAATAGGAAGCTCTCATTTGGCCTAATCTAGGGGTGGATGGTTCAGTTAAAAAAAAAAAAAAGGTGAATTTGTCAAAGTGATTTTTCACAATTTAACTTTTACGATTTACGACTTTTACGAGCTACGATTGGAGACCTGCATCAATTAGAGACGGGCCACAATTGGAAGATACACGGAATGCGTGTTTCGGGTTAAAACTCTTAAATTTATATATAGCTATGCTAGTGTTTTAAGTCAGTTTTTGGGTTCTACAGACAAAACATTGAACTCATGTCAGAAGTTAAAGCAGTTGAACTTTGACCTTTCAGGGACTTGGATTTGGCTGTGATGTATGTGTAGTGTCCTTTTCAAAACATGGAAGTGCTAACCATTTGAAAATCAATCATGAAGAAGAAATTAAGAATTGCTGTTTGTGTCTGGCTGTGATTACATGACACCAAAGTCCTTCATAAATCAGAATAGATCTGTGAGCATGCACTAGTTTCACGAAGCACCCGTCCTGTGTAAACATCGCATGCTAAAAGCACGTTCAAGAACCCGCCTTGAACGCAGGTGACATGCCCGGTGTGTATGTAGCATGAGAGTTTTAAACAAGAGAGAAAAGTGTCAAAATGCTCATGTCTGTCTGAGAAAGAGCGTAGGGAGGATTTTTACAGCCTTAAAACATATTCCTCTATCGCGGGTTACTTTTAGAACAGAACTCCTGTGATGAACGAGGGAACACTGTACATAAAAATAGATCACTATCATTATAGGCTCCAGGTAGAACTAATTTTGCTCCTTCATGACTTGTTCTCAGGTGTTGCATGATACATGTAAGACCTTCTGTGATTGGCTCCTGGGTGAAAAGCGTATTTCCTACCAGTTGTCTCTGGGGTTCATGGTTTGACCTCTGCAAACAGGGATCCTGATGGATCACTTGCAACAGCCAGCACAGACCCCTGTATGCTGTGGAGACTGACGCTGCATATAATGCTCTATGAGTGCTGCCATCTGCTCGTGTAAGGTCAGCTGTCCTGTGTTTTAGATTGTGTGAGCCTTTTGTTAGTCAACTATACTCATTTTGATGGTGAAATTGTTTATTCAATTCCAATAAAAAACAAGCAATCCTCCTTTGAGGAACACGGCATGGTCGGATATAATGATAGGTGTGTGCGTGTGCCTGTGAGTGCGAGTTTTCTGTTGTGTGTATGTTTGGCTCATTAGAGCAGTGGTTCAGAGGCGATTAGTTATCGTCATGTTGCTCGGCCTGCTGAGTTGTGGCACAGTCAGCAGCCATCTTTTTTCCACACTCTCGCACAAACAAATGCACACACACACTGAGCTCTACAGGAGTTGTAGAAGTTTTTACTTGTCCCCCAGTGCTTTGTACAAACACAAACACACACACCTTCATAACTTATCTTAAACCCCTTATTCCTAAACTTGGATTTGTTGGAATAAACCCACATCCCTGCACAAACACACACATGTTCTTTCCTAAATGATGACACACAAACCCAACACATTTGGTCTCTTTATCATCCACCCCTGACTTTGTCCCGGTGACCTTGGGCGATCGTTGCCAGTGGCTGCTGCTGAGATTTCTGCATAGGGGGTTGGAGGGCGGATGGAGAAAGGCTTGGCCTGGGATCACACAACTTTCATCCCTCCATCCATCCGTTAGTGCGCCTGATGAATGGGAGAAAAGTTTAGCTCTCTAATGACAGATGGCTGTGTAGCTTTTTGGAGACTCATGAGGAGTTCATTTATAATAAATCCTCTTTGATTTCCAGCTGCAACGACATCACATCATTGAAAATGGTGTGATTATGTTGTCTTCGAATAGTCAAAGTGCACCAAGTATTTCCAGGTGATCTACTTCTGGTTAGAAGCGCTAAAGTCTTTAATCTTTAAATATAACCCCAATGGAAATATTAAGAGAGAGTCATCATTAACCGTCCTGCTTTAAAAGCATAGATTAAAAACGTGATATTACAGCTACTCGTGCGATCACTGGTGAACAAATACAGATATACATTTTTAAAGTCTGATCATCTTTTGGTCAATGTTCAAAGTTTTTTTTTTTCTTTTTTCTTATGGTTTTGCCAAATTTTGCCTTCCAAAAAAACGTTGTCATTTTCTAGGACATAGTTTCTGCAGAGTGGCAGGAGTTCATTAGAAATTCACCAGGGAGTTGTGGGCCGGAGTGTTCCCCTCCCCTTTGTTGTAAACTCGTGTCCTGCCCAGCATATGTTCTATGTCACAATTACACTCTTTTTTAAACAATAGTTCGTTGTCTGCTCCTTAGTCATGATTTGAAGAAAAAATACTCAAGAATGCAATTTCGAGTTTAATATATGTCCTTCGTCAACAGAAAAATGCCACAAAAACATGTTGAAAGCAAACTCTAATAGCATGTCATAAATGTCATAACTTCTGACCTGAAGCTACATTTGTTTTGTGCTAAAACCTTTGACACCAGAGGAGGTCACATGCAACAGCAAAATAAAACATGTCATCTGAATTGTCGTAACTGTGCATCTGTTTACAAGATTAAATTCTTACGCAGAGAAAAGCATATTTGCATTAATTAGCCACTTTGTGCCAAATTGGTACAAAGTTACTTTTCTCAGCTTCAAAATCAGCCAGTTTACATTGATTCCATGCAGATGTTACTACAGTAAAGTGTTGCATATCAGTACAAATGTAAATTGTTGCATGAAGGTTCAAAGCCACTTTTGTCTTCAGCATAGTCGGCTGATTTACGTTGACTGCGATTTTCCTATCGGCTCTGCACCGACACACAACACATTACTTATGCAAATTGTTGCACATGAGCGCAAAGCTGCATTTTGCCACTTTAGAATCTGCTGAAATTACGTTAGTTGTGCAAATGCAGAGCTATGCCAATTCAAAGCATGTTAACACTGGAGCTAAAGCTCTGGTGTTGTCAGATTTAACCAGGAAAATGTTTCCCAAATTTAGCAAGATAAAGTCAGAGACTGACACACAATACACAGGAAGAATAGTTACATTATTTTGAATGTCTAAATATTAGCGAGTAAATGTAGCCTAAGCCTAAAAGAAACAGCTTTTACTGTCGGGGTTAGAAAATCTAACTTTACAAGGCTTTGACACATGAAGCAAACATTTGATGTTTTAATAGAAATTGGATTTGGGGAAAACAGGCCTGACTTGCCTGCAGTGTGGATTTGTCTCTTCTATCCTTTTCACTGAGCTACAAATAATCTGTCAAGACAACTTCTGTTTTCCCTTAAGTCATGACGAGAACTTTTTAGTCAATCTCTTTGGACTTGCCTGTTCTGTCTAAGACTCGTGTGAAGACGGACTTTCTGGCGTTATCTGCTGCAGCCCAAAGTCCTTTCAGTCAAAGCTTTTGTTCAAATTTTCTGCAGTGAAGAGGCCTTTAACCTTGTAATACTTGGTTATTTGATTTGATGACAACATATTGATGTAAATGTCTGATGCTACTCATGCACCAGCTCAAACTGATGCGCTGTCAAGTATGCCTGGCAGTATCAGTCCACAGTCACAGTCTCATTGGCCACACAGCTGCTGGCTGCCATTTTGAGGAACAGCTGACATTTGCTTTCTCTCCCCATCAGATACATTACTGGGCCTGGGCCTCTGACATTTTTGGCAATGTGTGTCTGCGCGTGTGTGTATGCACGTGTCTGTGTGTGATGAGTTACTTGGGCATGGCTCACTGACATTTTATTGGATGCTAATGGGATTCATCACCCTGGATGCTGGATGGGAGGCGGGCACGGCTGGCTGTGTATAAATGGCGCCTGTCGCTCACCTGTAGGAATGCGTGTTGATTGTGAGGAGGGAGGAGCTCGCAGCGGCACATGGGCGGTGTTGGATGAAGGTGTGTGTCTGTGGAGTGGTGGATGCTATGTCGGGGTCTGCTGTCCTTGTAACAATGTTGGTTCATGGGTGGGTGTGTGTGTCTGGAGGGCAAAGAGATAAAGGCGCCTGGCTTTTTTTGATAAGGACTCCCACCTCAGCCTCTTTATCACTTCACTGTTCTACCTCTTTCCTCTCCATCTCACAATTTCATCTTTATCCGTAGCAACAACACCGCCTCTTTCCCCTCTTTGTGCTCCTCTCTCGATGGTTCATCCTGCCAGCGTTCGTCTATTTTACAGTCAGACTTTGCCTCGCTGGGTGAAATGAAGATGCAGTTGCCTGAGGCAAGCTTAAACATTTAACTGTACAAAAGTTCATTTATTATTTACAGGATCATGAAATAATTCTCTACAATATGAAAAAAATGCTGTTTGTATTAGTAAGTTGATACTTAAAACACTTATGTAGAGGTGTAGTTTATCATAGAACACATCCGGGTTTAAAATGATTTAAGTTTAAATATTACTCTGCACTTTAAATGCTAAAATCCATCATAGTACAAGTCTAATAGGGGCTTTTTTTAAAGTTTGCCAAAAGTCTTCTTTAGCATCCAATCTATCAAGCATGGTGGTGGACTGTTGATGATTTGGGCTCATAATGGTGGAAAATGGGTTTGGTGTAAATATAATTAGATGATGAATGCATGAATGAGGTTTATATAATTAACATTCCTTATCCCAAATGAGTTGAATTAGAATGAATCATGTGATGATGCTTCTTGGCTTTTTTCCTCACTTAAGGCTGAAGACATTTCCTAAAATCAGAATATAGGTCACAATGCAGAAAAAGGGCTTTTTTCATATGGGTTTCATACGAGTAATGCGTTATTATTGCTGTACTTTAGTAAATTGTTACTATGCTGATATTATTTAGAGCATTTTACCGGATCAGCACAAACATAAATCAGCATCAATGATGCTCACAGATTCAAAATGTAATCTTTGTTATTGGAAATCACAGCAAAACCTTATTGTCAGTCTTGTTAATCTTGAATAAAGATTGTCAAATTTGAATTTTGCATAGCAAAAGACATCCATACTTTTTTATGGTTTTATTATTTTCCTGTAGTTGACTTACTTTACTGGATAAAGTTGTTATTTCTGTTTTGTATATTTGAACTTTTTAAACTTCTATCCAACTGAGAGTTAGCTAACTTCATCCAGGGTGGTACAATACATGACTGCACCTTGGAAATGACTAAAATGAGGTTTTTTTTTTAAAAGGTAATACGGTAGTTTTTTTATTTTTTTAATCCGGGCTATAATGACATCACTTGTTTTTCTTTGTTTACTGGACTGAAAGCTTAGGGTTAGAGTTCGGAGGCTAAAACAAATGAAACGAAATACCATCATTGGCCTCTGACACTATTCTAATGCTACAGCATCTACAAGTACACAGGAATAATTCAATGCAACTTTTAGAATGATCTATATATGGAAGTCAATGATTCTTATCCATTTATATATGTGTCAAATCACAGAGTTGAGTAGCATTTTGATAAATATGGCGAGCAAAATGTGTTATGCTACATCATAGCTAAATTGACCCATAGTTTGTTCTTTTTTTTACATTTTTCCTTTCATGACGCATCAAAAATACAAAGACATGAACTTAATATACAGCACAAATTTTACAGTTTTACCTTGTTTTACCAGTTTTATTTATGACCCACACAATAAAGTAAAAAGAAAGATAAAGCAAAATACCAAAATAATTTTTAGTATAACTCCCACATTTGATCTAAGTATTCTTTTAAACTGAAGAATCTGTGTGCATCTTCTCAAATCATTCTGCTGTGAATTCTAAAGTGTAACACTAAAAAAAGGAAGTAAAAACATTAGTCGAACAATGTGAAAAAAATGTAACTTAAAACATCTCTCTGTCTGCCTTTCTGCTGGAAGTACAGTAACAAAGTTTGTTGTCAATGTTACAAACCTTTGATGATTTCTACGTTTTTCTTTTTTCCCCCCAGAGAGAAGGATCAGCTGCAATAAAAACCGATGAAGGATTTAGAGGGAGATTGCTCCCTGTACTTTGGAAAAAGGACCTTCGTCTTGCCCTACCACCCACTTAAGGACTGTAAATCAAGCATACATATAGATAAACTAGTGAAGGATTAGCTTGAAAGTGGTTCTCAGCAGGAAAGCAGACGTAGCCTGTGGTTCTGTGCTCTGATCTTTCTCCTTTTCCTGAAATCTCCTTTCTCAACACGTGCGCTTCTTCTCACTTTTAAGTGTCACGAACAAGAAAGAGATGCTGTGTTGGATCAGTTTCTCTCTGGTCGGCATAATTGAAACACGTTTAGAAGATTTTCCCTCCTTTGTTTGTTTATGTCATGATGCATATAGTTTTTTTCTGTTGTGCATCTGTTCATGCTGGAAGAAGAGAAGAATCCTTCCATCTGTACCTCCCCTCCTGCCTCCTCTGTTTCCTGCCCTAAATACACATTTATTCTCCTTCTTTCTCACTTTTATTTCTTTTTTACTTTTTACTTTCATCCTTGGCCACTGATTTTCCACTCTGTTCGTTTCACCATCTTATAATTTATGTTTCCATTGATTTTTCTTCCCTCCATCTTTATTTACTTTTTCTTTCTGTCTTTTCTTTATCTGCCTGTCTTTTTCTGTCCTTCTTTAATACCCTCTTTCCATCCTTGGACCCTTTTTTCCCCTCCCAGCTGGCTGTTTAGGTGCTGTTTGATATCTGATGTTCCTATGAGAGGTAATTAAAACCTTGAATTACAGACTGCATGTGTATCCGGCTGCAAGTCTGTAGATTTCTATGGATTTCATACTAACTTTGCCTCGGGCTAAAACTGGAAAATGTTTAGGACAAACCACACCTACAGACCCACACCCTCATTACGGCTGTGATATTCTTGATTCTTTTAGATCGAACTGCTTACTTCCAACCAACCCCGTTTTAATAAACTAAATTTTGTTGACAATATAGGATTTTTTTTTTTTTGGCATGACAGAAGGAGATTCATGCAAACATCTTTTTTAACTTTTAAATGTCAAGAAGCTAAAAATGTAGCTTTTTTTCAGCCTAATTGCTCTAATGGAGAAATCGTAGAAGGAATGTGACAAGTACACATGTTCTCCCATTTATGAACACTCAGGAGGAGAATAATTGAAAAAGTTTAAGCTTAATAAATTAAAAAAATAGTCCTTTTTGGAAATCAATTTTGAAAGGACTAATGCAAAAGGATTTAGAATATAAATATATATGACTTAGCAATAGATTTTTTTTGAAGATCTCCTTTTTAGTTTGTGCTTTGTAGTGTTAGTATTAAACACAGTTACTGCAATGCAAAAATCAATTTAACTACATGCAAAGCAGCACATGCCAAAATATATTTTGTTCAACCGCTGCACTGGGCAAAGTACGTTGTACCATTTGTTCTCATTTATTCTTCTGTTGACGTGTTTTTCTTCATCTCTGCCCCTCTTTGTCTTTATTCTTCCATATCTCTGCATCGTCGATGTTCTCTCATGTGCCACTTCTGTTGTTTTCTCACTTGCCTGTCTGTTTCAGCTTCAGCCATGTCACCTCATCCATCATTCCATGTGCACATTTGTCTCCCTGGGTGTGTGTGAGAGACAATGAGTCAGTGGGAAATGGAGAGAGACACCGTTCGTCTGTTTTTGTTGTTGTTGTTTTATCTTTTTTGAAGCCACTTTGAGATTAGAAAAGAAAACATTTATTATGAGTGGTTTACTTTAGTCTCTGTGGGCTTGAGATAAAAAAGTAAGTTTACGTTTACAATATTTACTAGAGGTTGACACAAGGTAAAACATTCATTAATGTCTGCTTTTTAATTGCTGTTTTAAGCCCATTCTTTATTTTTGCTTTAATAGATGAATGTGAGCCAGCAGCCCGCCAAACTTAAACATTCTTTCAATCCACGCAATCCTGCTTAAATCCTGCTTTGCAAGGGGATTTATCATTGTATCTCTAACAGAGAGGTATTACAGCTTTTAGTTGCTTCTCTGGATTTAAACCAGTACATTTGAAATGATCTATCTAACAGAATTTTTCTAAGATCTTTAAATTATTCTTATCTCTTTTGTGTAGCTTTTGCATTGAATTTTTGCCAGGTTGTCGACCTCTTGAGTGGACAAAATGTAGCATGAACTGGTCATCTGCTTCTTTGTCTGTCTAATGAAGGCCCTGTTTCACACAAAAAAAACTTCCATAGTTAAAAGTAACCCAAGTTGGTGTGCTCTTAACTAACTGTAAGGTTAAAAACGGAACAATGCAGGCAGAAAAAAAGTTAGTTTTTGCCTCCACCAACTCCTGTTTTCCCCAGTCCTTTATAAAAGTTTTAGGTGTGTTCAAAATACTAGCAGCCAATAATGAGTAACAATGGACTTGAAACAAGTTCAGTTCTTTTGCTTAAAAAGTCGTTGTATGCTCAATAAATTTGTAACCCAAAAAAACATTCCATGAATATCCCAAGAAATGGGTTGAAGAAATAGCTCAAGTGTTTTAGGAGTGTTATTTCCACACTTGTTAAAGTTCAGAATTTTCACAATTTACTGTCAAAAAGGCAAAAATCAATTATTTTAACTCAAAAACAAGAGCTTTAAAGAGTAACAATAATACAGATTGCAAAAGCAAAACATGTCCATCACAAGAGTCACGCAGCTTGCTGGACAGGACAAAAAAAAAGAAAAGAAAAAGAGCTACATTTTGGGAGAAAGATCTATAGTCTGTATGTTTATCTGGTAAAACAGAGGACCTGGATTATTATAAACTTTACACAAACTAGTAAACAAACAACACAAACACAGATTGAAACCATTTTCTCCTATTTAATTCGTTGTTAAATCAAAAGTATTTGACAGAACTACTCTACCAAGTGTATGTAGATTCAAATCCATTTGACTTAATCTGATTAAAAGGTAATGACTTTATTTTGTTCTAAATGCAACACAATGCATTTGCTCTCTTAAGCTTTAGTATCTTAGTATGCAAAACACTCAACTGTTCAAAACAGTAACTCGGTGCATAGACTGACAGTGTCTGTCCCAGCATCCCAGAGTGCGTAGGAGGGTTACCTGCAAGAGCTACTGAGTGATTTCACTGCTGTTGCAACATCCTGATTGGGTTTTGACAGTGTGAGGATGACAGTGATTCTCCTTTCTGCTTTTCTTGTCACAGCACATAAACATTTTATTCTGGAAAATTGTGCTGAATCATTTGAGAATGTTGCTATGAGAGTGTTAAATGTGTCCAAAATAGTAGCAACTGTTATTGAGGAAAAATGAACTCGAAACAAGTTCAATTGTCTTGCTGAAACAAACTTGGCATGCTTAGTGTTGGAAAAAGAAAAAAGAGCTTGGAAGGAGAGGATGGTTTCTCATAATAAAAGTATAGAAGGGGAAAGAAAGCATGAAGGACAGGGGGAAAAGCAGGAGTTGGGAGAGGCAAACGGTAAAAGATCACAGCTAATCGATGGGAGGTTTCTGTGCTTTTTGGCAATGCTTCAGAATTAAAATGTATCTGCAAGGGATGGCAGAAGAAGCTGCCAAATGTAAAGCATGATGGCATGAGTGAAGGCAATGAAAAACAGAAGGCTTAAATCGAAGCTTGCTGTGGATATCAGATGAGTGGCTCACCCCGACAGCTGAAAGATCCACAGCACAGGTGACTCCTTGGGGGATTGTGTCTGCACCTGATAAACAATATAAGGCAGATGGCTCTGTGCTTACACATGAAGAAAGTGAGCAGCTTTCCAATGACGTTGTTTGAGAATAAAACCTTAGTCACAATATATCCTCTCCACAAAGTTACTTACCAAAGTGGTCAAACTCAGCTAAACCAAGGAGGAACAATTGCTTATTAATAAAGTGTGAACTTGTGGGCAGATGGAGAAATGATCATAAACAAACAAAACAAAAAAAGAAAATCTTGCATCATCCACCATATTTGTGTGGTTTCACACAGTAAAGTACATGGAAAACTCCCACATATCTGGAGGTTCCGGTTCAGCACCATGGACAGCACCACCTCCCATTACTGAAGTAAATGGTTAAACTGAGCAGTGCAGCAGATCAAGCAAAATTTCATCCAACAGTTTTATCAAAAAATACACAATTTACTTAAAAAACAAGTGTATAATGTTTACAATTTACAACTTTAAAAATACTTTAACCATCTAAAAAAATATATTTTTACCATTTTAATTTAGTATGTTGACCAAACATGTGGTATAGCTGTCTTCTTTTATAAATAATATTATTTTTTAGAAAGTAAATACTAAAAAAAAAAAAAAAAATTAAATGTTGTTAGATTCTAGAAAAAATGTGAAGTCTTTAGTTCTTCAGCTTTCTAACACAATTTAGAAAAATCTCAAATGTGGATTAGGATTAAGAGTTTTAAGTTTGTCGCATTCAAAGTGAAGATCAAAAGCTAAACTTTTCACTTTTGATAAAAAATTATCGAGTTTGTTATTAAAAATTAATATTCACTTTAATACAGCAGGACATTCTTTGAACAGACAGTATTTGGCCTTTAGACATCAAACCATGAGTGCACGTCAGTTATGATGCTTTTTTATAGAAGTTCTGTGATTTACACTGTTTGCCTGTCTGAAAGTGTGGGAGGAAATGACTTAGACCAGCGAAATGAAGAGTATCAAGAAAGGGAAGACCAGAGGATGACGGAAAGGAGAATGAGATTTAGTGAGAGTGAAAAAAAACTTGGAGATACACTCAAGAAGTGAGGGGGTGATATTAGCCAGGGTGAAAGTGAGGACAAGTACTTTTTCTTTCTATCCTTCTGTCGTTTACTTGGCAGAGAAGCTCCTGTGGTTGTTCCAGTTTGGCAGAATCACTTTGTACTCAAGCTCTCCTTTTCACTATCTCTCTGAGTTAATGTGGAAAAATAAAAGGGGACTTAATGGGTGATATACATGAAGAGACAAGAAAACACTTTCTCCGTCTTTTTATGAGTAGATAGAGAGAGGGATTGGTGTCAGCAGGAAAAAGCACAAGTGCTGTATTAAATTCTAATCCCACACGCGTTTAATTTTCCTCAACTTCTCCAGCTTTTACTGCATCTTTTTTTTTTTTTTTTTTACAAAGCTGTGCTTCATATTTGACATATTTTTATTCAAAGATGTATCCAATTAGTAGAGATGGTGGGCCTGGCCTTCAGCTTGGAGGATGAACCCTCGGTCTCTGTGTAAAAAGTATGATGGGTGGCCACAATCTCTCTGCTCCACTCCATTCTAATGCATCTACTAGGACGTGACTAGATCCATGTACGTCTTTGTTTTCCTCGTCTTAGCTGGCATCTGGCTTAAAACTGTACAGCTGAATACCTCTAATATTGCCCTCCATTTTTGTTGCCCTGGTAATGTTAGGTTGGGGTTGTGAGGGGTTGTAAGTTAGCGGGAGAGCGTATACACAGATGTGAGACCGGTAGTGGGGGTGGAGTTTTTCAAACAGTCCTTCCTTGAACTCAGAGGTGAGTTTCTTCTGAACTACTACTGTTTTGCAGAAAGGATATCCAAGAAAACAACACAGGCATAATTATAATTAAAAGAACACTGGGAAAGCTTTTAAAATAAATCAAAAGGTGATCGGAGTGTGACTTTAAGCTTAATAAAAAATACAGTTTGTTGTTTTTTAGGTTAATAAAAAACCACTTCTTACATATCTTCTATGTACCCCTCTTGGTTTTCACCTGTTGTATGTTTGGTTTCAACTTTTTTTTTTGTTTCTCTGAAGTAAAAACTACTGAATCTTAATTTTTTTGTACGTTTTTTTTTTCCACATTTTTTTTAGGGTTTGCATTTAGGGTTTAGTTTACCTTACAGTTGTGCTTTACAACATTTTCTTGCAGATATTAACAGTTTCGCTTTGAATTGTTTACCCTTTTACTCATCTAGTTTTTATCATAGTTCTCTCAAGTTTCCTGCCTGCATATGCAGTGGAGAACATTTCCAGGAAGCTGTGCAGAGGGAGCAGCTGTCAAGGCAGGGTTGTAGTAACGATGGCTATGCATCACTGTTCTTATGTTTGTGTGCACATGCAAACGTCAGTGTTCAAAAGATTGGAAAGAATGACTGCTCATATGTATTTTTTCTAGGTGCACATGTGTGCTGTGTGTGCTTGGTTAAATCTGACAGTCTGTCAAAAAAAAAAGGCTTTTTTGGACATCATTTATACCACACATGGAGAGATGTGCTTGTGCACACACAAAGAAAAAAAAGCAAAAGTTTGATTGTTCCATTCTTATTTTCATGCAAATTCTTCCTGTGTGCTATCATTATGTTGTATATTTATTTGACTTTGGCTTGTTTGCACTTTTGGGATTTTTTAACTGAAGTAAAAAAGAAGTGAAACTTCTGCATCTCCATGAAGTATCCATTTCATTTTCTGTCTGCTCAAATAAGTCAGATTCCTGCCTAAAATCATGGCATGGAATGACAGGCGGAAAGACCCAGATGAGCTCACAGCTGCAGAGTCACTAGTGTTGTGGGTCATCCTAGGTCAGGATTAAAGGATTTGCTCACAGGAAGTTGCTCATCCTTCGACAGGAATGAGGTGAAGATGAGGAGGTTGATGTCAGAGTTGTTTTTGAAGAGATCTGCATGTCAGACTTGGTGGCAAGATGGTCTTATCATCTTCTGGCAGCTCCCAGTTCTGCATTCTACATCACTGTCTGCTGATATTCTATTAAAATGTTGAATAATATCACAGAAAAAGATGCAATTTGTAAAAATAAAAACAAAAAAAGGCATAAATTTGCTGACAAAATGTGTTTTTTATGCTGAAAGTTTATTTTTTTCACTCAGAATTTTAATACAATAAGGTAAAGGCCATTTGTTTGAGGTTCTATTTGCACCTAAAAATGATATTTAAAAAATATGCTGGCATAATATCGTTTTAGAAAGCAGTGTGCTTGTAATTCTGGATAATTTACCTCATTAATTACGGCTTTCATTGTGACTACAGCAGCTGATGAATTATGCAGAGCGGCTGTAATATTGTTGCTCCTTGCAGACTCATTATTTTTTATTGCATGCTTTAATTTCTATCGTAGAAACTGCATATTTATGGCTCATTTTTAAGTCGCCACTTCAGCTGGGTGTAATGCGTGAAAGAGTTTGTCTTGCTTATGGTGCAAACCTTTTGATGACTAAAACAGTCAAAGCTAAAAGTTTAAAAGAAAGAGAACAAGAGTAAAGATGTGAACCTGAGTAAGGAACCTTTTTAAAAAGTTCAAGAAGACCCACCCTGATTAAAATTGTGTTTTTGATGTTTTTAACATGTTCCAGTGGCCTTCTGTGTATGATGGAGGACACAGACACACATATCTATCTATCTATATATATGTATTTAAGATTAAAACTGCATTTCTGATTATTTCCTAAAAAACACAGGTTTTTCAGTTTCGGCTAAAAATGACAAAGTCAGAATTAAAAGACCACTGGGAAAGCTTTGAAAATATATCAAAAGATGATCGGAGTGGGACTTTAAACACAAAAAAAACGTACTCCAAATGCTTTAGATTAAGATTTATTTTAAAAATAATCACCTTAATAAAAATAAACATCTAAAAATAAGAAAGTAAAACAAATGTGAGACAGAAAAGATGAAAAAGAAAGAGGTTAAAGAGCTAAAAGGTAGAGGCGAGTGTTTTAAATGTGAGACTGGAGGAAGTTAACTAACCCCTCAGTGTGTGTTTGAGTGTGTGCAGGACATTCAGCAATGTAGGGCATCACCTTGTCAGAAGTATTAGATCTTTTTCATCCTTTCTCCCGCCTGTGGGGAGAACTGAGGGAGAGCTTCACTCACACACATGCACATTTGCAGCTGCTTGGTAGAATACACTCACTTGAGCTGAAACAGACAGAAACATTTTGCATAGTATGAGACACGGAGCACATCTGTACATGCCCAGTCACATTGTTGCAGCCGCGCAGAGACAGTGTGTGACAGGCTGCTGGTTTCAGACTTAACATGCTCCCTAAGCTGTCACTTCTGCCTCACTCGGCCGGTCAGAAGGATCCAACCTGCCTCTCCTCACATTTGCAGGATGAGGTGGGTGGAAAGAAGAGAATCTATTACACTGTTTTGTGCTTTAATACACTTAATGCCACTTTGGTTAAACCTAGGACTTCATCCTTCTCTTTAATACTTACTTATTCATTGTTTTATGCTGTTTATTTCTCATTGCTATAATATCATCTGGCTTTAAAACAGCAACTGGTTTCATTCTGCTCACTTGTGCAGAGAAAGATTGGATGTTTCATTCATTGCAATGACGCACAAATATTTGACTTTCATGACTCCTGCTCTGAATTTGTCCTGAAGGAATGCAGGAATATTCTCAAATATCGCTGCACATCTTAATGTTCCACATTCATGCAAAAGAAGGTATCATTTCCTGGGCAGCTGTGCCTGACCTGAAACTGTGCATAGAGAATATGTTTTCTATATGTTTTTGATTTAAACACACGGATTCCAAATTAGTAGCTTAAGTGGTGACCAAATAGACACCAAATGCAATTGGAGTGTCAGGGGCGTCCGGTTTTATTGTTAAGTCAATGTACAAGTGCAATTTGAGCACGGAGGCACAGAGGTCAGGTGACAGGGGATTTTGGCACAGCTCAATAAAAATTCTCTCCAAAATTAATCAAATATTCATTGTTTTTAGTCTTTATTTTGGCTTGTGAGTTCAAATATGGAATTTTGGTGCAGAATTCATGTCACATCAACCAATCAGGAAATCAGCTTTGGCATGTGACATGTTGACGGTGTATCTCCTCTAACAGTACGGTGAAGGTGAAGATCAACATGGTAGTCAGTGAATTTAGTCACAAAACGCTCTGAGACATGGGAAAGCCTTTCTAAACCTAATCGCACTGCTAGAAAACAAGGAATTGTGAATTATCTAAATTTCAGCTAGTCAAAGGTGTAAACCTATGTTCACATTAAATGTGAACTGGATGTCTGGGGCATCCAGTTTCAGTGTTAAGTCTATGCACAGATGCGATCAAAGGTCTTGTGGTGCGGAGTTCTGGCAGCAGCGCTCAACACCACGTGTCTTCCATGCATTGTAAGTGAGATGCACAGTCAATGCTTCTCTGTAGCTATCAGTCTAACATTTTTAGGTGGTAGCTTCTCCCACACCTGCCTGGAGCATCACGTTTATGAACACATTTTTGGACAAGAGTCGAGCCAGTTCACTGCGCAAGTTGCTTTCGGTGTGAACGCGGCATAAGAGTCAGAGAGCAAGAAATCTCAAACGAGCAGAACTTTTGGTTTGTTTGTTAAACCACCACCAGCTTTAATGTCGGCTGCTCACAAATTCAAACCATCTTTTGCTAAATGTACAACTGTTTTATGATTCTTTAAAGGAAGAATTCATAGGAGAGAATTGATTGTTGATGTTGCCTGAAGGGCCCGGATAAGAGTTTTACTGCAAACAAAAGACAAACTAACTTTGAACTCCTGGCTCAGCCGTTCAAACTACCTCTTATTTCAGAAACCACAGATGTCTTGGTGTGTCGGTTTGAAGCTAATTAAACAAATAACAAAAAAAACCCAAGAAAAAACGGATTAAAATTAAGCAAAAAATTTAAAAAAAGCTAATCGTTCAATTTATTGGTTGGTTTGTTCATTTGAAGATTTGGAATGAATTCTTTTTTTCAAGTGAGTTTAGAATGAAGTGACTTGGAAACCTTTCTTTAGAAAAAAATGTTAACATTTTTTTTTAGCGGTACACATCTGACTGTATGGTGCTCTTATGCTGGTTTAGCTTAAACGCCTGCTCTCTGCAATCACAACAACATCTGTTAAAAAAAACTGCCCCTTTTTTAAGGTTAAAAAAAAAGAAATTCCCTTCTTCTCTGCCAACATTTCACAAACGTACCATACAGTTGTGACACACAAAGGCAATAGTTTTAGGATCTCCCGGTTTTATAAGCACCAGAATATATTTAGGCACAAGGGAGATACTTTTTCAATCAAATAAAATATTAGACGCCACCCAATACATAAGCTATGATGAGTCTACTGACACAACATATTGAAAAATCTGTTAATAAATGACACAAAGTTGGTCTTGTAGATCTTTGTTTTCCTCATTGCATCTGGATCTAAACTGTATGGCTGGACAGCTCCAATATTGCTCGCCAGTTTTGTTTGCTTTTGTTTGTTTTTTTGGTTGGGGTTGTGAGGACCTGTAAGCAGCATTTACACAAATGGTCGATGGGAAGTGGGGGCGGAGTTGCTCTGTGCCAACAGCTCCGTCCACAACTCTGATGAATCATGGTCAATGTGCACAGTTTTTTTACTTTGGCAAAAATGGCATAATCTGATTTAAAAGACCACTGGGAATGCAAAAGATGATTGAAGTGGGTCATTGACGGTTTATTAGAATTACTTGGAGCAACACTGGAACCAAACAGTACTGTTCTGTGGTTCTGTAAGGCTCAGCACCAAACAGACATGTAAAAAACTAAAAATACACTAACAGACAAATCTGTCGCATCCTCCTTCTGCTAACTGTCAGCACAGACTGCTATCTTTCAATGCCAAGTGAAACTCTATTGTGGAGAAAATGCTGATTTGATTTCGTTGAACATTAAGATGTGGTAAGTCATAATGGATTCATGGTTGGCTAACTGGGAGGCAGCCTGAGGGCATGAAGACCAGCTGAGAATAATCTCAGGGAAAAATGAGAACTCTGTTGTTTTGATCCTATGAAATGTGAGAAGAGTACTGGAGAATTTTTTAATAAAAAAGAAAACTCAACAAGACGTAACTCTATCAAACTGTGACGCTGAGACATCATGCAACAGAAGTGCTCTTGTGTCAATACCCCTTCTATTCAAGAGACAATTCCTCATTTTGTGCAAATATGACATAATCCATCCCCACATCTCCATTTGTACAACATTCTGCTCCTTCCATGTTTCTTTTAAGTGGCTTTCATTTTTCTTTCCAGATTTCTGTATTCTCAAAGCCTCCTCCTGATGCCCTTGTTTCTCTTAACAAGTGAAGCATGCTAACTAGAGGGCGAAGATTAGATGTGATTAAAGCAACATTGGAGACTGTTTCCACCTGCTGGGCCTCCTGGTGTATTTTCAGGACTTCCCTCTTAGTCTCCATCATACTTCCTATATTGTTTCCGTCTGTCTTTGTTTGCTCTTTTGTTGCGTCAGTGTGGAGCCTCTCGTCGTCTGTATTGTGTAATACTGGGAATGTTTTCTTTATGCTTGAGTATTTGCTTGGGAGCTCCACAAGCTCTCCCCTCTGAGCAGCAGTGGCATAGTGAAAAGTGCACACACCTGTGCCTTTTGGTTCTTTAGGCTGCCGCAGACATGAAGAAGGAGCTGGTTTGCTCTGAAGACACCAGAGGTATGGACTGAAGCATTGATGCACTTTCAGTTATTTTAAAGGTGTTGTTGGGTTTTCTTGATGCTGCAGATTTAAACACTGTTAGTAAATATTGAAGAAGACCAGATCACTAGTGGTTTGGCTAGAGTTGAACCAAATGCTAGAGGTGGTAATCTTAAGGCACTTCATGATTCATTTTGATTACATTTAAGGAGGCAATGATTCAATTATGAAAGGATTATCATTGCATCTTGAATCAAAGCTTTTCTAAAAAAAGGATTTTTCTTCACCACAAGACACCAGACCATTTACTTTTCTCCATGTTCTTGAACATGCACATAATCCATGGTGTTTTCACTTGACAAGCAGGGAGGCGCCTCTTCTTCTTTTTCTACTGTTTTACTTGTGCATATCTACTATCTGGAGTCGGAAGAGATTTGGTGCAAAATGTCGAAGGGATGTAAATGGGCACAAAACAGAAGAACTTCGATTCCTTACTAGTGTCCTTGCAATAGTGGATATGGATTACTGTCATATCAGGAGAATGGCCTTGATATTTATTTAAAGAACACAGAAATGCACGTTGTCAAACTTATCGCAGTGTCTGGGTTCACCAAGTAAACCAGCTACGCTCTGTTTGGTGAGTTTCCAAGTTCTGATTGGTAAAGTTCAACCTGGTTTAGCTGATAAAGTGTTGTGATTGGCCACGTGTTTTGTACGTAGAGCCTGAAAACTGTCATAAAAACTTGCATGGCTACATGTGAATGATAGTTTTGAACTGTGGAGCCCGAAATGAATGTTTATTCACATTTACATTGACTCTTCACTCGAAGTAGCCACTTCCACGTGCGTTGCCAAGAGCGGTGTAAACATGACGTCACAACTACTTTAAGCTTCCATTACTGTTAACTTCTTAGTTCTATAACAACACTGTAAAAGATGTTTCCCTTCTACTCTGCGCTTGTTGCGTTTTGGCATTGTGTTGGTTAGTATCGAGTCTTCTTTTGTTTTTTCAAAGAGAAAAGTTGCAACATGATCTCATGAATTGAAGTGGCACAACCAAAGATCTCTATGCACAAAACCAGGAAATAAAACATTCAAAGGAAAACACGTTTTATTAAAACCTGGGGGAAAAAAGAAAATCACCTTTTCTTACAGTCATTAGAACTGCTGTTGTGTTCAGAGTAACATTGAAGTGTTAAAATGAAGACTGAGTTAAAAAAAAAAAAATAGCTGAGGACACGGGCTGAGATCCTGAAGGCAGATTATGGGGAAAAAGGAACTAAATCCTGAAAGGTGAGCAATAGGGTATTTCAAACATAGAAAAAACGTATCTTCCCTGCACAGACAGGAAGCCAGACAGTTGGTGACAGACAGAATCAGATGGGTTGAAAGTAAAAGGTGAAACTTGAGCAGTAAAACTGTTTAGAAAAGACAGAAATGTATGAGAGAGAGAGAGAGAGCTAAGCGGTGAGGCATGTTGTTAATGTGTCCTGTGTTTCACTGTGCTCATAAATGAGTGTCTGCATGCATGTGAGCACAAGGATATTTTTAGCTGGGATGATGAAGCTCAATGCATCTGGTACCTTTAGCCCGTGGGAGGCCGGAGCAGCCAGTCTTGCTGTATTTCCCTCACACTTGGTTCTGCCACAAACTCACACATGTATGTGCTCGTCAACATGTAGCCCGCAAAATCAGGACGCCCAGAATGAATGAACCCACACGTGCTGTCGCTTAAAGGCCTACTCCAATACTCTTTTGCTCTTTTTTTTAATCATGATTATGTTTTTAGCCAAAATAATAAAAAAAAAATCAGTTTTTTGGTAGGACAAAGTTTCTGCAGAGCTTCAGTAGTTCATTCGTCGTAGACGAGACTGTTGATGTGGAACAACCCTTTCCCCTTCCTATTGTTGAGAGGTTGGAGCAGAGAGCTTGTGGCCCACACAAGCATATTTTCTACGCCACAAATAAGCTCGTCATCAGACTGAATTTCTTTTTTTTTTTTTTTGTACCACAATATTGAGTTTAATTTATTTATACATGTCCTCCATCTGAGGAAAAATACCACGAGAACATGTTAAAAACACTATTTTCATTGGAGTCTTTAAAAAAGGTGTCCATATGTTTCACAGTACGCATAAGTTAGGGGCACACTTATGAAAAGTGCTGGGTGTTGGTGTTAAAATCCAGCTTTCCCTGACTCAGAAACATGCTTTTTGTTGGGTGACTTTTGGGTTTGAAAGAGGCGACTTTCACACCGCGGTTTTAGCCCAAAACAAATATTTTTTAAAAATGCGCTTATGACTGTTAGGACGTAGCACAGCGTAAACCTTTCATTTGATTTTGAGAAAATAAAGCTGATGGACACTCCGGTGATGTAACAAGTATAAATGACCTCAGACCTGCAGCTCTGCTGTACTCGACCGTACACCCACCAAGTCCTGTTGGCACCAACAAAACCCTGGACTGTGGGGTTTTTGTCTAGTTTTTATTTTCACTGATCTGTTTTTTCTAAGCTGACAAACCACCTGCAGACTGTGGTTTGGCAATTGTAGCTCATTAAATGCTCGTGGTTCTGTGGCACAAAATTAACTCTGTGGGACAGCTCTATTTTATGCAGCAGACACAGGATGACACTTGCCCATAGACATTTGGATTTAATTTGCTTTTTGCTGGTCAGTGAGCTTGTTTAAAGTGCGGCCGGTTGTGCACGAATGCTTTTTTTTTTTTTTTAAAGTTAAAGTCCCATCAGTTGTCACTCACTTAGGTGTGTCAATTTGTTCTCCGCATTTGATCCATCTCCTGGGAGAGCTGCAGTCACAGCCGCACTGTGGAGTGTCACGCAGGGAGATACTGGGTCCCATTTTTCGACTCTTTGGAATGACTTGGCCTGATTTGAACTCACGACCTTCCAGTGTCAGGATCGACAATCTACCACAAGGCTAAGCTGTTTTTTATTGTTTTGGTTGGTGCAGCATACTCTAAATGACTTTGTTTTAATATAAACCGCAGAGAAACTTATTTCATTCCAAATGATACATGAACCTTCCATGATCTAATAACATTACAAAGTACTCCCAAAAAAAACAAAACAAAAAAAAAAAAGTTTATCCTAATCTGAGCTCAGAAAATGACTTGACATCAAACTTTTGTGTCCATCTTTGAGTTTCATGATGCACAGAAAATGTGTTTGCTTTTTGATTAAGGTCAAGACATCAGCAGAGCTGAAAATGATTAGAACGAGTTTTTATAAGTGTGCTTTTTTTTAATCCACAAGATGAGCTGTTTGAGCTTAATTATGGGATGTGTGGGAATTGAACACAAACCTTTTCTCGTTTTCTGTCTGTGTTGCTCCATGTCTTTTTATTTTTTTTTATTTTTCTTGTGCACTCGGGTTTGCCAGTCTGTCTCTTTGGATGGAAGTCTCATCTGGCGTGGCAAAGCAACATCAGTGAAGTGTCAGACAGGCCTGATCTTGTTTTGACAGGGGGGAAAAGATAAGGGTGAAGTGGCAGCTAAACAGATGCTTACCCAAAAAAAGTCTGAATTATTCAACTAAGTTATTCAGATCTGTGTGAATTATTTCAAGCACCCCTCCCCCCAAACAAGGAATTAAAAAGGTTTAAAAGTTATCAAAATAACTTTTATAGAAACACTTTATGTTGACATGTACTTTTATTTTGAAAAAGAAATCCAACATTCTTTTGCCCCCTCACTTACAAAAAAAAGAAATCTGGTTAAAAAAAAAATGCAAAAAATAATACATTATAAAGTTACTCCCAAAAGTAGGTTTAAAAATGACAAATTAAAGATAAATACTTTAAATAAAATATACACTTTTAATTTGACAAAGTTTAATAAAATACATTAACTTGACAAAAGACTGAATGTGGAATTCCAAAAGAAATGAATTTGGGTCAAAATCACTTGAATAAACAATGTGTGAGAGGAAAGAGCAAAATCCTGTTCGATGCTCCACTGAAACTCTGGGGAATCTAGACACAAAAGCACTTAAACTGACGCCCGGAACTTAAATTTCACAAACCAACGTTTGATTACCAAAGCTGGTTTTCTCTTTATCCAACCACCTCTACTTTCCAGCAGCAAAATCCACCCAGAGGCTGTGATGCCCTGGCAGGCTGGGGGCGCAAAAGTCAGAAAAGTCAATTGTTTATATGAAAAAGACATGCATTTAAATTGATGTTTGATCTGAAATCAATCAGTTTCTTTTTTATTAAAATCCTGCCAAAGCATTTAAAGGGTTTCTTGTTTATCTCTAATGTTCACCTAAATATTTCAGTGTAAACTTGTAATATCTTAACTTGAACTTTTTTATGCATGAGTTGGGTTGGGTCTGAATTCCCTTACAACTCCTTACCCCTGAAAGACAAAAAAGTGTAGGACTATCCACTGCCCAGGATTTTAAAGACCTGTGAGGAAAACCGTGTTTTTTAACATGTTTTTGGGGCATTTTTCTGATAAAGGAAGACAAAAAAATGTAAGTTTAAAATTGCATTTCTGAGTATTTTTTTATAAATCAGGAACAGACTGAAAAAACTGCAGTCGCAAAACAGCTTACTGTATTTATGATGATATGCCAGACAGGCTTTGCTTTATGCCCTCAACTACGGGGAGGGGAAGGGTGGCAGGGTTGCTCTGTACCAACAGTCCTGCCCACAACACAGAGATGAATTTCCAATGAACTTCCATGTCTTGGAGCATGAAACAGGTTTTATGAATTTGACATAAAATGGAAATTTAGAAACTTGCTCATAATTTTTTCTTCTTTTAATGCCAAATATGCCACCCATTTGTAGAAGTAAAAACCTAATCAACATGAACATTTTACAAAGACTAAAATGAAATCACTGTGTTCGAATGATAAGAACTTTTGTATCATTTATTTTCATTTTTATTTTTATTTTATTATTTTAATTTTTATTTTCATTTTATTTATATATATATCTATATATATATAGATATATATATATAGATATAGATATAGATATAGATATATATATATATATATATATATAGATATATCTATATCGATATATAGATATATCGATATATAGATAGATAGATGCTTTTTTTTTCAAATAAATTGTTTAAACGGAATGCATTGTGGCTTATCAAGTGAGCATTGATGCAAACTAGTTTGTCCACTAAGACTGTCAGAAAAGTTAAGGCTACCAGATTTTAGATTTTTGACACGGGGAAAAGATGGTTATTGGCCTATATAGTGCACTAAATTGTTAATTCAGCCAAACCGTGCTTTTCAAATTTTACACATTTGGAATATCGGAACTTCACTTTGGTCAAGTAATGATCTTACTGGCGTCTGTGTTTCCGTGAGAAAAGATCCTACTTGACATCATCTGGCCACAATCCAAAGTTTGTTTGAAATGTTTTACATATTGTTTTGCTGCCAGTGATTCAGTGCCACATGGTGCTCAGTTTGGTTGTATTACATTGCTTTTCGAGTTAATAGGGTGAGACAAGACAGCTTCCTAGAGGCGTGCTGTGTTATTCTTACATGAGCCATTTGAAACTTCTGTCAGATGCTGAAATGAAAGATCTTGCTTGTTTAAAGTAAAAAATAAGGCTTAAAATGAAATGTTGTGCTGTGTCCCATCCAGTTTTTATTTGTCGTTTGATGAGCGAGTTCTAATTTTCCGGCAAAAAAGAAACAACTCTTGCCAGAGTAATTGAGCAGGACTATCCTTCCAAAAGCTTTTTTACACATTTTGTTGACCTGTGATTGAAAGAAGTAAAATACCCAGACACTAAGACAGTTTAAAGCTCTTCCTTTTTGTACAAGACCATAACACAAAACCAGCATCACTAAACTGATTTGACACACAGATTTCAAAAGTTCATCAGTGATCCATCTGCAGGATCTGTAACATCTGGTCGAAAACCATACCTCTGGATGGTCTCCAGTCTGTAAAAGCTTTAGTTCTGTAACTCACAAGCTTTTCATAAGACGACCTTTTGAATTAATAAAAGCCAAATAGAGAATTGTTTCATATGCAAAAACTGATGTAAACTGTTTTAGGAAAAGACCTGTAAATCAATCTGAAATGTTGAGCAACCCTTTAAGACTCAAACCAAACAATCTTTGCAGAAAGCCTCATGGTGAAGCTTGTGGACGAAGTTCAGAAATTCAGACCTATATGTGAGGATTTGTAACTTTTTTGGTTGACTTCATTTACTCACTTGAGAATCTCTTGTTTTTGACTCTTGTTTAAAGACCCACTCCAACAAAAACAGTGTGTTGGCGTTTTGACATGTTCTTCTGGTCTTTTTCTCATAATTCAATTCAATTTCATTTATATAGCTCAATATCACAGCCATGGTCGTCTCATTGGACTGATTATCAATATATTGCAAGACGCAAAAATAATAATGGAGGACTTCTATAAAGAACATTATAGTTCTTAAGTATCTTTTTATTCAAATTATTGTGAATCAAGACAATATAAATGTCAGGGTTGACGTGTGGACACAAAAGCAGACGGTGATTTTAAATGAATAGTATTCATTTATTTGAAGCTGTACTCGAAACTCAAAAACCCACAAGTCCAAGAAGCTACGAAAACCACCCGACAACTGGTGCAGGGAAGACGAAGACTTATAACTAGGAGGGGGGCATGAGGTAAGTGGAAACAGGTGTGCCAAAAAGGAGGGAGAGAACACACACCAGGAGGGGAACACAGGAAGTACAACCAACAACAAAATAAAACAGGAAGTGGAAACCAAAACACCAATCCCAAAATAAAGCAGGGTCCATAACCCCACAGTACCCCCCCCTCAAGGTGCGCCGCCTGGCGCAGGGGGAAGCTTGTCCCGATGCCGCCGATTGAAGTCCCTGATGAGTTCAGGGTCCAGAATACGTGAAGCAGGCTCCCAGGACCTCTCCTCAGGCCCGTACCCCTGCCAGTCCACCAGATACTGGAGGCCACGTCCCCGTCGTCGAACGTCCAGCAGGCGACGGACAGTGTAGGCCGGCTGGCCATCGATGATGCGGGGAGGGGGTGGCGGAGAGGAAGGACGCTGCAGGGGACACGTGACATGCGGCTTCAGCTGAGAGACGTGGAAGACCGGGTGGATGCGCAAGGACCTGGGCAAGCGCAGCCTGACCGCCACAGGGTTGACGACCTTCAGGATCTCGAACGGACCGATGAACTTGGGGGACAGCTTCTTGGATTCCGTCCGAAGCTTAATGTGTGAAGTGGACAGCATGACGAACTGGCCTGGTAGGTAAGTAGGTGCCGTAGAGCGTCGACGATCCGCCAGCCTCTTGTTGGTAGCCCCTGAGCGCAACAGGGCCGCCCGAGCCTCCCGCCAAACACGCCGACAGCGGCGGTATAGGTGCTGAACCGATGGAACGGCCACCTCCGTCTCCTGCTCAGGAAACGGGGGGCTGGTACCCCAGAGAGCACTCAAACGGGGACATACCAGAAGCAGATGAGGTGAGGGAGTTGTGCGCATACTCCACCCATGGCAACAAGGAGCTCCAGGAGGTCTGGCGTCGTGAACAGATGCACCGGAGAGCGGCCTCCAAGTCCTGGTTAGTCCGCTCCGCCTGACCATTAGTCTGTGGATGAAAACCAGAAGATAGGCTGGCAGTAGTCCCAAAAGCCCCACAGAACGCCTTCCAGACTTGAGAGATGAACTGAGGACCACGATCCGACACCATATCTGTGGGGATGCCATGCAGCCTGAAGACATGTTTTATGACCAGTCTAGCGGTCTCAGCAGCAGAGGGGAGTTTGGTCAGAGCCACAAAATGAGCGGCCTTAGAAAACCGGTCCACAATAGTCAGAATAACGGTCTTCCCGGCAGAAAGAGGTAGGCCAGTCACAAAGTCCAGGGCAATGTGTGACCAAGGCCGACCCGGTATGGACAGTGGATGTAATAGTCCAGCAGGCGGGTGCGTACTGGCCTTACTCTGGGCACAAACCAAACAACCTGAAACATAGTCCCGGACGTCCTTGGTCATACTGGGCCACCAGAAACGGCGACGCAGAAAGGAACCAGTCCTGCGGATCCCTGGGTGGCAGGTGAGTCGCGTGGCATGAGCCCACTGGAGAACCTGGGACCTGAGTGAGCTGGGGACGAACAGTTTATCAGGAGGACCTCCTCCTGGGTCTGGCTCCTGAACCTGGGCAGCCTTAATGTCCTTCTCCAGATGCCAGGAGAGAGCGCCCAGCACACAGGAGGGAGGAAGAATAGAGGCTGGTTGGCCGTCCTGCACAGCCGATTCCTGTTGTCGAGAGAGGGCGTCCGGCTTTACATTCTTCGACCCTGGACGATAAGACACCAAAAAGTTGAACCGGTTGAAAAACAGAGACCACCGGGCCTGCCTGGAGTTCAGTCGTTTGGCTGTACGTAGATATGACAGGTTTTTATGATCAGTCCAGACTAGGAACGGCATTACTGACCCCTCCAACCAGTGCCTCCACTCCTCGAGAGCTAGCTTAATTGCCAGCAATTCCTTGTCTCCCACATCATAATTGTGCTCTGCCGGTGTAAGCCGGCGGGAGAAGAAAGCACAAGGGCGCAATTTACTGCCCGATCCCCCCCGCTGAGACAATACCGCACCCACCCCCGTATCAGAGGCGTCCACCTCAACAACGAATTGCCTGGAAGGGTCAGGTTGGGCCAGAACAGGTGCAGAGGTAAACAGATGCTTAAGCCGGCAAAAGGCAGCTTCCGCTGCCTCCGTCCAGACGAACGGAGCGGAGGTAGAGGTGAGAGCCGTGAGGGGCGCGGCCACCGAGCTATAGCCACGGATGAAACGGCGGAGGAAGTTGGCAAACCCCAGAAACCGCTGTAATTGTTTCCGATTAGTGGGTGTAGGCCACTCCACCACCGCTCTCACCTTAGCTGGATCAGGTCTCACCTCACCCTCTGCTATTACAAATCCCAAAAAAGAAACAGACGGAGAGTGGAACTCACACTTCTCCGCCTTCACATACAATTTGTTTTCCAGCAACCGCTGGAGCACCAGACGAACATGCCGCCGATGTTCGCTGACGTCCCTGGAAAAAACCAAAATATCATCCAGGTAAACAAAAACAAACCGATGAAGAAAATCTCGTAAAACGTCATTAATCATTGCCTGGAACACAGCCGGAGCATTGCAGAGACCAAAAGGCATAACCAGATACTCAAAATGTCCTAGAGGAGTGGTGAAGGCGGTCTTCCACTCGTCACCGGCTCTGATGCGCACGAGATGGTAGGCGTTGCGAAGGTCCAGTTTGGTGTAGATCCTGGCCTCCTGCAATGCTTCGAATGCTGAATTCATTAATGGCAGGGGGTAACTGTTTTTGACAGTGATCTCATTTAGCCCCCGATAATCAATACACGGTCGGAGAGACCCGTCCTTCTTCCCAACAAAAAAAAACCCGGACCCCACTGGTGAAGAAGATGGTCTAATGATACCAGAATTTAGAGATTCTGCAATATATTGTTCCATTACCTCCCTCTCAGGCTTGGATAAACTATATAACCTGCTTTTAGGCAAGGTCGCGCCAGGTTGGAGGTCGATAGCGCAGTCATATGGTCTGTGAGGCGGTAAGGAAAGGGCTCGTGACTTAGAGAACACGTCAGCGAGGTCGTGGTAAACTGATGGTACCCCGGATAGGTCAGGTGAGGGCGGCTGCCCTACTGGGACAGCGGGGTCTTCCCCAGGAGGCCGAGCTGAGCGTAAACAGGTGGTGTGACATGTCTCGCTCCAGCCGGAAACCCGACTGGAGGGCCAGTCGATGACTGGGTTATGCGCCATAAGCCAGGGATACCCTAAAACCAGTGGGTTCTGGGCGGAGGAAAAAACGAAAAAACGGGTAAATTCATGGTGATTTCCAGACACAATAAGATGAACAGGTTCAGTTATATGTGAGATGGTGGCCACCTCTCGACCATTGAGAGAGACCACTTGTAACGGACGGGGCAATAACTCACACTTAAGACCAACCTGTCTAGCTAGCTCGGCATCCATAAGGTTCTGCTCTGCTCCAGAATCAATCAAAGCCTCAACCGAAACCCCCTTCCCCTGGAACATCGCCTGAATTTTCAATAGGCAGGCAGCAGGTTTGGGACTAGTGAGCGCTTTATCACCGCTCGTCAGCGCGCCCACTCTTACTTTACGAGCAGAGATGTTTGGGCAATTCTTGCAGAAATGACCCCGCCTACCACAGTAAAGGCACTCACCTGCCGCCACCCGCCGCCGTCTCTCGGAAACAGACAGTCTGCCCCGCCCGAGCTGCATGGGTTCCTCCTGCGCTAGTAACGGGGTTTCTGCGGGAGAAACAACACAGTCAGGTGAATTGGTGGGCCGACGATGAGGGCGGGGTAATACCCTGCTATGCTCCGCCTTATGGTCCTGTAACCGGTTATCAATCCTGATAACCAGGGCGATGAGGGGTTCCAAGGTGGACGGCAACTCGAGTGCAATTAGTCTGTCCTTTAATTCCTCGGATAGTCCCTCCACGAAAGCGTCCATGAGCGCAGTGGTGTCCCAACCACTAGTGGAGGCCAAAGTCCGGAACTCTATGGCGTAGTCGGCTGCCCGTCGGTCGCGCTGCCTCAACTTCAAAAGCGCACGAGCTGCCTCCCGGCCTGGCTTGGTGTGATGGAATATCTGCTGGAAAGCCTCCAAGAAGGCCGAGAGGGATGTGCAGGTTGAGGCTCCACGCTGCCACTCGGCGGTAGCCCACGCTCCGGCTCTGCCGGTGAGGTGAGAAATAATGAAGGCCACCTTGGCTTGGTCTGTAGGATAGTGGGGAGCCTGCAACTGGAAGTGAAGCTCACACTGGGTAATGAAAGCCCGGCAGTCCCCGGAGTCTCCGGAAAACCTTTCTGGACGGGCCAGCTGTGCAGTCGGAGCGACAGGAACTCCATCCAGGATCCCCTGGACCAGCGTGGAAGACGATGGGCGTGGCGAAGGAACAGACGGTGGATGTTGGACCCGCTCTGCCAGTTGCTCAAAACGCTCTCCCAACGCGGCAAGTTGTCGCTCGTGACGGCTGGACATCTCCAGTAACCCTTGGCGAAGACAAGACGTCAGCTTCTCCCGCTGACGGAGTAGTGCCCGTAACGTCTCCGTGTCTGCTGCGTCCATTTTGCTGGTCGGGTGGTAATGTCAGGGTTGACGTGTGGACACAAAAGCAGACGGTGATTTTAAATGAATAGTATTCATTTATTTGAAGCTGTACTCGAAACTCAAAAACCCACAAGTCCAAGAAGCTACGAAAACCACCCGACAACTGGTGCAGGGAAGACGAAGACTTATAACTAGGAGGAGGGCATGAGGTAAGTGGAAACAGGTGTGCCAAAAAGGAGGGAGAGAACACACACCAGGAGGGGAACACAGGAAGTACAACCAACAACAAAATAAAACAGGAAGTGGAAACCAAAACACCAATCCCAAAATAAAGCAGGGTCCATAACCCCACAATAAATGCAGTTGGAAAAAGCAAGCAGTGACGTAGGTGCTACAACTGTCAGGCCGCAGGCTCCCTGCTCCGCTCCATGCATCCACTTGTAGACGAATACATCCATGTATGTCTCTGTTTTCCTCGTCTGAGCTGACATCTGGTTCAGAAGTGTTGCTCCAATATTGCTTGCCATTGGTAATGTTGGGGTTGTGAGGGGTTGTAAGCTAGTGAGAAAGCATGTAAATAGCTGGATGATGGGAAAAACAGGCTTTTTTTGGCATAATGATAATTAAAGAGCCACCGGGAATGCCATGGCAATAAATCAAAAGATCGTTTTTGTTTTGTTTTCTCTACAGTCTTGCATCTTTACTGTTGGTCGTTTCTTCTTTTTTGCCAGCAGTTCTGTTTTAGTTTAGTCATCAGTGCGTCACACATTAGGATGCAGGCTAAAATGCAACTCATTCAGTAGTTTTTGAAGAAAGCCATGTACAATACCAAGAAAAAAACAATCAAAACTTTTATTTCATGTAATTCCTTTACAGGAGGAAAATGCTGGTCACCTTTTAACATCTGTGAGTTTTTAGAGCAGGACCTTTGCTCTTATAAATTTAAGATTAGAAGTTTAAATGTATACGTTTGGTTGAGTCTTTCAGATATTTTTACAGTAATTTTTGATGCCTGTATGGACATTTGATTGTAGTTTTGCTAAAAAAAAATATTCATATGTTGCATTAGAATGACTGAAATGTTCTGCTTTGTCTTGAACGTAAGGGTTAACTATGTAGGGCTTTTATTTGTGAATTTTGTGAGGGATTTGAGCTTTTATACACGAGTCAAAACTACTAAAAGCCTCCAGCATCCATTAACTGATGTGAACTCATTTTGGTTCCAAATGGATTCTGCAGGCCAGCCAATCTTAAGTTGCCCCCCCCACCCCCAGCAAACCCAGAGATCCTTTACGGTGGACTACACTGGAATTTAGAAAAACCTCATAGCGTACCTGCTTATCTTTATTTGAGCCACAAACTTTTAGCTTTTTTCTGACTGCAGCTTCTCTCAACATCTCAGCGTTACAGTCCATCTGTGGGCTTTTTTCACCAGTTCTCTCCTCATTGGAGGTTCAGAGGTATTTTAGGTGGGAGTGAGCCGACATAAAACCTTTAAACAGTCATCCATGATCAATTAAAGCATTTTTTTGAACACAGGGAAAATTGGACCCAGGAATAATGTCTTTGTATATTTTCCACCCTTTGATTGTTTCATATGAAGCAGCAACATTTCCGATCATCTCTGCCTTCATGACGGTGTTGATACTGAGGTTCGGCTGCAGCTGAGCTGCTTAACGTCTAAATCAAACTGTGACTGACATTTACTCAAGATGTGCCATTTTTGCAGCTTCTGTATGGTTGCATATATGGTGAGGAGTTTTTACCCCATAACTATTTAGGTTTTATTTCATTTGACATAATGTCCTGATGTCATGTTTGTGGTGCAGAGGATGCACTGTAATTGGACAGCTTTTGATTTTTCAGAGGAAGTCCCTTTCATCATTTTATCACTCATGACTCGTGTTTTCCTTTTGTTGTCTGTCTCAACTCGTCTCTTCTGTTACCCCCACCGTTGCCTCTTTACCCCCCCACCTGCTTGCTCTTCCTGTCCTTTGTGCTGTTTCGGTTTCCCTCTCCTTCCTCACGTTTGTGCCTCTTCTCTTTTCTCCGCCTTCGTTTCTCTTTGCAGCTTGCCTATCTTCATGTCTGTATTTTGGCTGTGTGGGCGTGATCCTGTCAGAACCTGCTGTGTGTCTGTGCACTCCCGTCTCCACACATGTCGGTGTTCCTTTGTGTGCATGGTTCCATTTCCTGTTGTGTGTCTGGGTTGTGTAAATGTTGTGTGATTGCAGTTTAGTTTTTGGGATAAAGAAAGTTAAAACTGTTGGCATAGAATTCACCACTTTTTCCTAAAATACTGAACCTTATTGTCTTTCTTAGAAACATTTGAGTTATTTTCTGTAAAGTCTGCCTCAATTGGCTTCACGAATAAATCTCAAACTAAAGATTAGTTGTGTAATAATAGCCAGCATGACTGACCAACAATTACATCAAACATAGTTTTTGTGGAAAACTCCAAACTTGGCTAGTAAAGGGTGACTGTAAACAAAGGATTGAAAGAAACTTTCAGCAGAACTAGGCTCTGTATTTGAGACCATCTGTTGTGACCCGATTTGGATCAGAGAAAACGGGACAGACACAAAAAGAAGGACAAAATCTATTGTAAGACAAAAGAAATGCAAGTTTTGGCCATTAGTGCTGGCGTCTTAGTGCTTCCCAGATTTCCTTGATCTACTTATCCTCGACACAGAGCAGAATACCTTAAATCCGGGTTTAGTGTGAACCATCTCAACCTTTAGCCTTAGTCCCAACTGCCCTCACAGGTGGATACAGGCTGTCTGCGGGTGAAAAATGGTCAAACCTGTACAGGTCACGCAGATGGATCGCAGGAAATATCACAGTCGTAGACCAGTGGGTGACCAATCAGAGCAAAAATGTTTGTTACACCCGGTCACCATGTCTATAGAAAAAATGTGTACAGACTCTTAAACGACATGTAAGGTCACGTAGGTGTGACGCAAACATGTCGTTCAAACTTTTCTTTTTTTTATTCAACTCCCCTCCAAACATGCTCACTGTGCAAGGACCTGCTAGTGTTGTTCATGTGATAAGTGTGTTCTCTTTTCATCCAGCTTTATTGTAAAGGTGCATTCACACTGCACGCTGCAGAGGCCTCAAACTCACGTCTGCCGCCTCTCTTTTGACACGCATCAAAATTACTGCTCGACGCATCAGCCGCAGAGCAGAGCAAACTTCATTTGTTGACCTTTTGGCCCAGTTTGAGCATTAACTCAAGAAGAAAAAAAAAATTTGGCGGATTTTGTTATTTTTGTCTCAATGAAAATAAGAAAAAACACCATAAGTTCATAGAGCTGAAGTGATCGCGCCCGCTGCGAAGAAATCAACGACGGCTCTCCATCTGCCAGTTGGCCAGCATAGCAAACTCCTCTGCCCCCCCAGGCAGAGGAGCATGCTAGCTCTGCCGGAGCCTGTGCAGCAGCGCTCACTATGCTGGCCCCCAGGTGGCTGGCTAGCGTGGTGCGCTGAGTCGCTCCAGCTCCATGGGTTCTGTGGCAGGCTGTCAAACTGTCCAGGGTTTATTCCACGTTTGCCCAGCAGTAATCGGGACAATCTCTGACAAATCCGCAGCCCCAGCAGGTTAAGAAAATGGATGGAAGTTGCCATTGAGAGGCCATATTGAATCTTTTGTTCTACCCTTTGATCTACTTCCTGAAAAAGTCACTTGCCCAAAGCTGAGGCCTTGATTGCACCGCAACCACAAGACCTCAGATCGCCTCATTACATCGACTTAACAGTGAAACTTGATGCCCCTGCTGCACGAATCGCATCTGATGTTAATGCACCTTAAGACTTAAGGAAAATAGACAGAGTATAGTTTATATGAGCATCCTACAGGCATCTTTGGCACTTGCGCATCACTTGCACACCTTGTGCATGTGGCATTCATGCACGGTCAGTAAAGAGCCAGTAAGAGCTCACCATATGCATGACTATGATACTTTCCATTTCATGAAGTCGCTTGGGGTGATGAGTCTTAAGGAAACTGCAATATGGACCTGCACTTCCTTTAAGATGTGAACGCTCCTCTCTACGACCATTCACGGGCACGGATCACCCAAAAGCGCCACAGCACCCGTACAGGTCAACCCGCCACATGTCTGCATGTGACTAAGGCTTTAATTATCAGCTTTGGAAAACAGGACATTTTAAATCTAGATCTGTAGACAGAGTTGGAGACTGTCTCCTGAACTGCAGCAGAGAGTCGGTTCCACAAAAGAGGAACCACTCTGTTAACAGCTTTTTTTTAGTTTTGGAAATCCTGCAGCCTGAAAACAAAGTGCCATTTGGGGAAAAAAAAAATACAAATAAAAATCTGTAAGGTTAAGATGAAAACTCTGCTTTTACAGCTTTCAATTATAAAGAAAAAGTGATATGTGCAACCAATTTTCATCAGAAGTCAGACTTTTCTGTTTTACATGATAGTCTGACTTGTTCTATCGATTCGTATTCCAAAGCTCAGTTTTGATTTTACCACAACTAATCAATACCTTCACCGACATGCTCATTTACAAGCACAGATAAACACAACTGTGCTAAAGAGTCTTTGAAACCATGAATCTTCAGCCCGGAAAAAATCTCTGATAAGTCAAGAGTAAAGCATCAAGTGGCTTTCACAGCTTTCTATGTCTTCAGTGCTTCCTTTTTCAACATTTTTGAAAAGCACTTCTCTCTTTCAACAAGAGCGTTATACTCTTGTAAGGAAGCTTTACAAAGTGTTTTTACACATCTTAATATATTTAGTACAGAATATTTTTTAGTTTAATTTTTTTGTTGTTGATTATTTCAACAAGTTGAAAGCAATGGCATGCAAACTATTTAGATACTTTTCTGTACTACACATCAGATCAGTTTAATGAGTTGAACTTACCTTAACTTGCATTACATTGTATCCAGGAGATACATCAATAGGATTATATTGCTGTCTGTCTTAATTACAAACCGCAATTAAACAGATTTAAAAAAAAAAACGTTTTTTACTTAATCTTTTTTCAATTTTATAAAAAGAAATCTTCAGTATTTTTTGTTTATGTATTTTTTTTCCCCCATTTAAGGTGACGCTGACTTAAATGGAGTCCTGGATTAAATTGTATTTTGTTAATTAGTGGCATGTAATGAATGGGTTAAACCAAAGATAAACATTTTTTCTTTTTTTTTTTTTTTTTTTTCTCGACAAAGTGCACCTCTGAAAAAGTAATAATTTTTATTTAATTTTTCTTTTTACCCTTTCATGAAAACTCTCCATCTAGTTGACAACTTTTGTTGGACAACAAATTCAGTGAAGAATCTCTGCTTACGTAAAAGAAAAAAGTTTGGTAATTTTCATTGTATATTTATATATATAAATCAAGTTTGTGTCTCTATGAACCATTGACTGACTAGAGCAGGTGTGACATCACTCATAGAAAAGGCTTTACCTCTGGCTCCAGCAAAATTAAGCAAATGCAGTTTTTCCACAATACTGTTGCCGCCATTTCGAGCCAGACAACAGTGATTAGTCGGAGTTGGTCTGAGTCAATGTTTGCTGGGCAACATTTGGACTTTGGCTTCTTGGAGCCAATGGGTACTTTGTTTATGAAACATGACAGTGGGAAGGGCCACCATGTCCAGTTCCTATGTACAGTCAATGCTATCAACACATTTTTTAACTTGAAGTGAACTTTTAGACGTGCTGGTTCAAGAATATTTAGCGGAACATGTTCTCACACAGTTTTCTGACAAAAAAGGAAGTGTGTTGCTCCATTTTCAGGAACCTTTGTCTTATTTCCATGTGTTTTTTTGTTTCATTGTTAGGCTGAACCAAAAATAGCTTTTGACAAGAAAAACAATGAAACTTTTACTTAATTTGTTGAATTCAAACTTTGGACTGATAAAGTTTCAACCTTCATTCAGCCAGCATGCCTGACATCCAGCCCACACTGCTGTGTGCTTATGCCAACAGTTTTCGCCCTGATTCTTAAGTATGTCAAAGTAATGAACAGTGTGCTTTGTCAGGACTGCCACAGCAACGGGGTTCATGCAGAGTTTGCTGCCCTCACCAACAGAGAGAAAAGAAAAATACATCTTTAAGCATTCTCAACTCAGTTTTTTAATGTTGTCTGTTCCAAAGCAGAGTAGTTTTTGTTTATGTTTTTTTAATGCATTCACAGACATGTTCGTTTGTCCTGCAGAACAAAGTTGAAGACCAACCAATTGACTGTTTGACCCAGCTATTCATTTAGCATCTACCATGCTGAGTGAATAGTTGGTTGATTAGTTCTGGTCCTGACAAGCTGCATGTTAAGGTTTCTGTGGTTAGAACACTTAACCCCACATTGCCCTCTGATGCTTTTTGGCAATTACCCTATGAGGCCTCCCTCCCTATTCTTTCACATGGGTTTTGGCCGAAATTCAAGACTCCGATAATCCATTTTGGTCAAAGACTACAGAAAGAAGAAAGCAACCATATCTCTGCTTTCTATCAATGGGGAAAAGGTAGAGAGGGTTGCAGACTTCAGGTTTCTAGAAGTCCAGATTGAGGAAAGCCTACTTGGAGCCAAACACTTCTGAAGTGCTGAAAAAGGCCCAGCAGAAACTCTACTTTATCAGGATGCTGAAGAAGAACAACATCTCCCAGAGACTCCTGGTGTCCTTATACCGGTGCAGCATAGAATCCATCCTGACTATTGCATCGGCGTGTGGTTCACCAGCAGCTCAGAAGAAAGTCTTCCAAACGGTCATAGACTATACTTCTCTACTTGAACTACACAACTCCCACTGTTTCAAAAAGGACCAACAAATCCTCAGGGACACATCACACCCAGGACACAATCTGAACTGTTACCTTCAGGACGGCGGTACAGAGCAATCGGAACACGAACAAACAAATTAAAAAACAGTTTCTATCCCACAACCATCACCACGCTCAACAAACGTAACACACACAAGAGGGGCTGCTGAAAATGACTAGCTGTGCAACAAGTGGACACATTTTGTGCAAAAAAACAAACTAATTTGTGCCACAATTGAGCAAATTTGTGCAATAAGGGGACTAATAAGAAAGTAGAATTTTTCTATTTTTCATTTTACTCTTTCTCTTTCTTGTGTTTGAAACTTTCCTTAAATTGTGCTATAACTTTGTATTATTTGTGTTTTAACTTTGTGTTCAGCAGTGGAGCCGTCATCAGTTTGTGAATGTGTGTGTGAATGGGTCAATGGGACTGGGACATTGGGTTTTCATGGAAGATAGTGAAGTTCTTTAAGTATAGTATACACCATTTACCCATTAAATGTGTGACACTGTAATTTTATGTTATGCTACTTTTTTATGCTTTCTAGAATCATTTTTTTCTTTTTTTCCAAATATCGATTTGTCGGTATAACATCCAATCACTGGAAACAACCTTGATTTGGGCTTTTATTTTGTAAACCATTTCATTGAATGTTTATGAACATAAGTCTCTTGACATATCTTTGTCAAAATGATTCTGCTTTTTATACCAACCATCTAATTACTGTTGAATTGGATTTTATGGTGAATAATGAAACATGATTTTTTTTTCCTTTAATTCTTATTAGTTGGCTCTATTCCTCTGCACTCCTCTCATGGCTCAATAAGTGGATGGGCTTGTCCACCAAAGCAGACAATGAGAGACACTCTGAATTAGATAAACAAACCTCGTGACCTTCTCTCCACCCATCAGTCCACCTTTCAGTTCAGCTATATCAGTCACTTGGACTCTCATTTGTCATTTTCCCCCTCTTTAACTCTCATCTGCTCATCACTGGTAGTTATCTCGCTCTCTCCTACTTTTTCTACGCTTTTTGCTAATGTTGCTTTACCTCTCATTCCTTCTTTGTCCTTGTGTGAAGCTGTCAACTCTTTTACTCAGCTACCAATCAGCAGTTGTTTACCATTTAGTTGACCTTTTCTGACATTTGTTAGCTTGTTAATAGGAAATTGTTAAAATATCTTGGGCCTGAACCTCTAAAAATGTTGGGGCATAATCATTATTTATGAATGCAATATAATTGGTTGGCATATATTTCTGTTTTTAATTTCTAGATGCACATATCCAAAATATACACTAACTCGCTTAAAAACCAGAACAACAAATCATTATATAATAATATAATGATAATAATGATAATTTAATTTTGATGAGTGTTTTTAAGAAATAAAATGACAATCAGTACTTTACACCAAAAAGATCATCAAAGAGTCAGCGTGATGGGTGAAGAAAAAATGGTTTATTCAAGCAGAGTATGGCTTTGTCAGAGCTAGAATTTTTCACATTTCTGAAAACCTGACAGAAATCTTTTGCACAGAATTCAGGTTTCCCTTTTAAATACCACTGTGGTTTAAAGCTGCAGCTTCCGCCTTTTTCAAGTTTTAATGGTGTCAATGCAACGATAGGAATATCCATGTTGCGGAGGATGTAACCAAGTCCCAAGAATTTTTTTTTCTTTCTATTTTTAAACTTCTGCAGCTTAAACAGTTAATTGTTTTGTCTTTTATAATACCGGTACACATTCTGTGTAATTAAAAAACCGATTGCCCTTACAGCTGCATCTGTGTTCATGTCTTGCTCAGATTCTGTATATTCTTGAAAGGTACCATCGAAGAAGAGTGAAATAAAAGTGAAGTGTGAGGCAATTCTGTCGTGATCTACACTTAAAAAAAAAAAAAAAAAAAGGGAACTCCATCAGAGGAAAAAGAAAAGGCACAGAGAGCTAGATTAAACCCTGTCGCACAGACAGGAGGCATGACAGGAATCTGTCAAGGTAATACAAAAATGTGACATGAAAAACTTGAGAAACCCCACCCACGTTCATCTGTGATGGAGAAGGGGAAAAAATGAAATGTGTAAAAATATAAGAAAGACCGGGATTATTCAGGCATGTTACAGTAACTGTAACACTGAAGCAACATGTGGAATCTTAAAACTGAAGCATTCTGTCATTTGACTGTGAAAAGTGCAGTGGAAGAAGATCTTACATAACAGCCTTTCCACAGAATGAGTGTACAGGGCAGAATGAGCTCTGTAGCAGCTCGAGGCGGTGTCAAATGAGCTGTTCTAATGCTCAACTCTGTGCTTTTTTCCAAAGCAGCTGAAATGGGAGTACATTTTGAGTTTACTGCTATGAAACCACCTTCCATCTGACTGACAGGTCTGGAAATGAGCTGAAGGCAAGTCTTAAATCTAATCGGTGAAGATGACTACAGGCTCTTGATCCACTTCACTCCCAATTATTGCGCCCGAGATGATGCAGCGGGCGGAGTTACAGCAGAATTGGAGCTCAGCACAAGCAGCGTTAAATGGTTTGTTCAGGCTGTGCTTGAGGAGCAAACATGCTGCGACTATGATGTTTGTGATTTGTGGCTGGCTTGCGGTGGCCGAAACAGCTCACATAAATGCAAAAGACACAACACAACGACAAAAGCCAAAGCATGACGACAACAGCTACAACACAACAAAAGCCAAAAACAACAAAAGTGAAATGCAACAGAAATAAAAACTGTTATCTCGCATATTGGCATTTTATCATTTGCGGTTTCACGTATTTGCAGAATTTTTTTTTCAGTCATGTGACTCCTCTGGTTCGTCACAAAAAGTCAGACAACTCAAGATGCTTATATGAAATGTTTGCTTACGAAGGTGTGAATTTCCTAGGAGGGGGAGGAGATGATGAGCATGTCAGCCTGTTGGCTTCGCACACACAGACACGCGCACTCACACACTCCTTATTTTGTAGATTTGGCGTCTTCAAGTGTACTGGGTGTCTCCAGTCGCTAACACCCACAAGTAGCCTAAGCAGGAATACTGTAAAGGACTTTTTTTAGTTGTTTTTCAAGCTATTAGCTCTTGAGAGGTAAGTGATTTATACGAGATTTATAGTGGCCAACATGGCTCAAAAAAGAGCACATAAGCAGACTAAATTAACAACTTCAGGCAAACAAATTACAAACAAACCACATACCTCTCAAGAGGTGCCAATAGCTTGAAATTGAATGAAACTTAAAAAAAGCTTGTTTTTCATTTCTGTTGTATTTTACTTCCGTTGTGTTGTGGTTTTTGTCGTTGTGTTGTGGCTTTTGTAGTCGTGTTGTTGGCTTTTGTTGTTGTTTTGTGACTTCTGTCGTAGTGCTCCAGCTTTTTTCTTTGTGTTTCTGCTTTTGTCGTTGTGTTGTCTTTTGCATTTATGTGAGCCGTGTCGGCCACATGTGATTTGATTTTCATCCATGCATGCATGTCTGTGTTTTCTTCTCTTCCTTATGTTGTTGTACTTGCCAAAAAATGGGCTGCTGTCCACTGTGCCCTTGGATGCGTTTTGTTAATCAGCTTATTTTCTGCTATTCAACAGGGAGACAGAAAGTCTTCAGCATGCTGGGTAATCACGACACCAGATTCCTCTTTCCCTCATTCTCTGGTTCAGTGTCGAGTTGAGTTCCCACAATATTCAAGCATATTTTGGCTTTTTCCTTTTTTACATTTTCATCAATCAGAAAAACAGAGAAGCAGCCAATGGAAGAAATGTTGAATTTAAATATTTGTTTTTGTATAGTGTAGCGGGCTGAGCGGTTGTTTGGATGCTGCTCTGACTTCCGGACTTCAGTAAAACGCACCAGACAGAGATGCTGATTGGCCCCCTGTTCTGTCACTTAACTGTTGTTGGGGGTTTGGATTGATTGGGTTCAGCAATTGAAGGAAAATAAGACAGTTGGGGAAGCGTTTGTTTTATGTTGTCTTTTAAGAGGTTGGTAATCTGTACAGCGTTGGTTGCGGCCTACAGTAACCAAAAATAAAGAACCTTCAATAAGATTAAGTCTTGGTGCCTTAGAGTGGGAATGGGATACTACAATAGGATAGCCGGAAAAAAACACTGCAATAGAAAGAAACAGAATTCCAATTGAAAACAGGAGGGTAAAGTGAGTCTTTGCCTTTTAGCCTGTCTTGAAACAGTAAAGCAACATTTTTTAAAATCTTTTTTCCCAGTTTGTGCAAAGCACATCTCTGCAGTTTAATCACGCCCTGCAGTTCTGCTTGTGTGGGACCGAGGGAGAATGGAGATCAGGATTTTTTAGGCTTTGACTTCAGTGTCCAAGAGTCAGCACAGCAGTTAAACCTCAAACATCTGCCATGCGGCTGATCACCACTGAACCATCTGAAATCAGGCACCTGAATAACTTTACCCTCATTCTTTTTGATTGAGCAATAGTGAATTAACCCCTACTAATCTGGGTCCTTTTGAGAATTTTACTAAATTACACTTTGCTCCAAAATTGAGCTTTTAAAGATACACTTCAATGAAAATTTTGTTGTTTTTTTTTAACCTGTTTTTGTGGCATTTCTTTGATGATGGAGGACATATATTAGGGTTAGGGTTAGGGTTAGGGTGATACAGCTTGAAATTGCATTTGAGTAATTCTTAATTCAGTTTTTTGTAAATCAGGAGCAGATTAAAAAAAATAATTCAGTTTGGGAAAAGAGCTAATTTGTAATGTAGAAAAGCACGGGCCACAAGCTGCCCGCTCTGCTGACGCATCCACTTGCAGACATAGATCCATGTAGGTCTTTGTTTTCCTGGTCTGAGCTGGAATCTGGCTCAAAACTGTACAGCTGGATAGCTCCAATATTGCTCCAGTAATGTTAGGTTGGGGGAGTGAGTGGCTGTAAGCTAGTGTGTAAACATAAAGCTCTCAGTTATGGATGAAGGGAGGGGGAGGTGGGAGTGGTGGGAGTTCTGTGCCAACAGTTTGGTCCACAACTCTGAGGCAAATATTCAATGAACTTTTGCTGCTCTGCTCAAGCTTTTTTCTAGGAAATGTTTTTCTGATTTTGGCTAAAAACTGCACAATCATAATCAAAACACCATTGGGAATGCTTCGAAAATAAATCACAAGATGCTTTTGAATTGTTTTCTGTTGCAATGCTCAATGTCCATCTTTTTAGCAATTCCCACCCTCTTAATTCAGTATTTTTTCATAACATAAAAAGAAAAAAGCAATTTTTTCACATCCGCTTATCTTATTTCATCCCGTGCTGCGAATGGCGCCTTCACTCCTTCCTGTGTTTCTTGTCATGGTAGTCGTCTTTGGAGCTTGTACTGGCTGGCAGCCTTTTGAAGCTGCCGTGCTGCTTGACCTACTCCAAGAATTTGTCCAGACCAAAAGGATCTTCCTCAAACTGGAACGGGCATTCCCGCTTCTGCCCACGTTTCAACAAAACAAACGTGAAACTGTAAACGACTGTATTTTGTTTCAGGTTAAAAACTGATATCAAATGTGTGTTTTTTTTTTTTTATAACAAAGATCTGAAGTGTCCAGCCAAAAAAAAATTTAAAATTCCAAAATGAAGCAGGAAAAAAGAAGGCCAAAACAATGTAAATATATAAAAAAAGAAACAACAACAAACAATGTTCCAAGGGTTAATTCCAAGGTGTGTTGGATTTATATGTCATAGCTCTTTTTAAGTCTGTTTTAAACCAAAAAGTTCAATGCAAACAACTTATTAGAGGCCTTTAGGTTAAATTTTTAATAATACAATTATACAATATTGTAACAGATGTGATTGGTATCGCGCTGGTGAGTTCAGAGACCACTAAGGGTTAAAGGGAGCAAAGGCGACTTTTATCAGTGCGATTTTAGTGCAACAGACTTTACCTTTAGAGGTGAAAACTCTGCCACATTTTGGAACTCTTTTAAAATTAAAAATGCAGACCTGTTGTCGCAGATATGTGAAATCAGAGATGAGGTGTTTTCATGACACATTTGCCTTTAAACAGGCTCATTTTCACACATTTCAAATAGACTAGAACACGTGGACGTAAGCCTCAATCACACAGCGTGGCGGTGGTGTGTGTGTGTGTATGCGTCTGCAAGGCCTCTTATTGTTGATAATAGCACCATCCTCTGCAGTAATAGATCTGCCATTCAGCTGGAAATATAAAAGGCCACACAAAATCTCCTCTGTCTTGCTTTCTTCACATATTTTAAAGCTCTTGTTTAACGTGTCATTAAGGCAACACTTTCACATATTTTCTTTAATTGGCACAGTGAGTTACACACACACACATTCAGATTTTCTTTTGAATTGTAAAAATTCCTGTATTAAGGATTAGGTCACAAGCTGTCACATTTCCTCTCCAGCTATAATTAAGAGTTATGTAACACAATGCCACTAAGCGCACGGTTAGAGGCACACATGTGGAAGAACACACATCCTCACACATTACAATGCAGTTTTTACAGACATATAACCGCCCCACACACAGAAAAATGAGCATGTCCACAAAAACACACATGCACATAAGTTGCTGATGTGGGAGAATGGATGCAACACACGGTGCCTCTGGGCTTGAGGGGCTTTTAAATTATTGAGATGATGCCTTGAAACAAGTGATCACATGCAGCCTGGCATAAACACAGATTAAGAAAAAAGGGATTGCATTACTTTCTTTTCACGCCATAAAAACAAGCCTTCAGGTAGCAGAAAAAAACAATGATTCATCAGCAATTGACCTATTGTATAAGTAACAAGCTTTAATTATCTTTCTTCAGCGAGCAGATGCTGCATCTTTAGAGGTCCATCAAGTTTAAAATACCTTTAAAATTATATACATGGTATATGAAACTCCAGGAAACAGAACAGGGGAGCAGTGAGATAGATGAATAAGAAGATAAATACTTTACAGGGCTTATGCCCACCGTATTGGACAGGCACATGATTGGAATACCTGACAAATTTTGTCCCTAAAAAAAAAAAAAAAAAAAAAAAAAAAAAAAAGAAATGTACATGTATAAATGGAATTTCTGTCTCATTCTAGCTGGTGGAATATCAGGGAAAGACAGAAAATAATGAAAAGATGAATGAGGAAGACATGGAAATGGAAAGAAATGTGGATGAATTGCTTAAATATAAGGCAATGAAGGAAAAGCAAGAGATGGAAATGGATAGATGGATGTTAATGGGATTTCTGCCCCGTGGACTCTAAGCTTCATGTTTGTTGTGTGCAGATTGACTGACTAAAAGCTGCTTATAATGCTTCACACTGCTTCAAGTCACATGTTATATTATTTACTGACTATAACCCCACTCATTACTGTGCTATAGGATGTTAAACTCATATCTGAAATATTTTGTCTGAAGCTAATGTTAAAAGTTCAGTGTCAAAAGATGGTTAAATCCCTTGATTGAGTTTTGGAGGTGAAAATTACTTTTCCACTGACCTTTTCCGAGTAAAACCTTTTTTTTTTAATTTTTTTTTAATTTTTATTCTTCCCGTCGTCAGTGACCCTCCAGCTGTTTTTACGTGCTATCATTTTCCCTCACCATATGTTCAGTGGGTCAGACAGTAGACTTTATGATCCACAGCCAGGGGAGACTAGCTTAAAAAAAACTTCACAAATTGTTCGGGCTTTTTCATTTGCAAAACTTGTCAAGTGTCTGGTGTTTAAATGCGTTTGTGTTCTCTGATTGTCCATGGTTGTGTATGGCATGTCTGTCTGTGTGTGTGTGTGTGTGTGTTTGTACCAGAGGACATCCAATATCATCTCTGCAGGAGGCCAGAAAAACCACGGCTTCACAGTTGGAAGCAAAGATAGTCATTACAAAGGGCATTGTGTTTCTATTTTACAGTTTCCAAATCTGTCTCATGTGCAAACAAAGCAGCAACACACCGAGTCTATATTACATAATAACTTGATTATTTTCAAGTACATTCCTGTAATGAGATGCGAAGGACTAGAGGCTCCACTGAAATGTTTTTGGCCAAGTTCTTGGATGAAGCCATTTTCTCTGGCTGCTCTTTAAAATAAAAAATCAATATATTGAACAGATCCATGTTATTTAAACACAGTCAATCTAAGTTTCTCTTTAAAAATACATTTTTTAAATTGGAAAAATAGGTTTTATTTTATCAAAGTAAAAAGGGTTAAAAAAATTAATTAATTATAAAAAAAAAAAAAAAGTCCAAGCATGAAAAAGTCAGTTTGGTTCTTTTGGGGAGCTGAGATAAGCATCCAATTAGATTTCAAAGGAAAGCCAAATTGTTGCATGTTCTGAATCAAAATGAAATATTAAAGAATATAAAAATTAAAGAACACCTTTCAACAACACAGATAGTAGAGGGGTTTCCTTTCATTTATATTTATAAGCATAAAAAAATAATTAAAAAGGACATCAAAACAGGATCACCTTAAATTTACCATAAAAACAGGTTGCAAATTAAACAAAAAAAAGTTTTAAACTTAAAAAACTGTAACTTTTAAATAAATTTTAAAAATTTGAAAAAAAAAAATGCAATATAAAAAAAAACAAGAAACTTGGAAAAAAAATAGACCTAAAACTAATGGCAAATAAAAAAAAAAAGTTTGCAACAGCAAAAAAAAAAAAATGTAACACCTGCTGTTTTGTATTTTTATTTCATTCTTTGTTTTCCTTCTTTTACGGTTTGCTTTCAGACTGAAATTTACAGAATTTAGTTCAGAATTTTCATTTTAACGTTAAGCCTTTATTTTATGTGGGAGTGGGACTTTGAGCCCATTGGCTCCCGGGAGATGATTGACATTGCATGGCAAGTTGTCATCCCTCCTCTGATGTACCACAATCTGGGAGAGCCATATCACTGCTGTAGACCATATCAGGGGCAAGCGGCGCCTTTATCACGCAATGTCAATCATGTTCCAATGGGCATAATGCCCCTCCTTCATGTATATCAGGCTCGTCACGACAAGCAAAATTCTGAATTGAAATTGGTTCCCCTTTTCAAGAAGGGCGACTGGAGGGTGTGTTTCGACTATGGGATATCACACTCCTCAGCCTCCCTGGGAAAGTCTATGCCAGGGTACTGGAGAGGAGAGTCCAGCGAATAGTCATACCTCAGATCCAAGAACAACAGTAGGGTTTCTGTACTGGTCGTGGAACTGTAGACCAACTCTACACCCTCTTTAGGGTGCTGGAGGGTTCATGAGAGTTCACTCATCCTGTCCGCTTTTCGCTTTGTGGACTTTAAAAGGCGTTCGGCCGCGTCCCCTGTGGTGTTCTATGGAGGGTGCTCTGGGAGTATGGGGTCCGGGGAGCCTTACTCAGGGCTATTCGGTGTCTGTATGACCGGAGTAGTGGAGAGGGAAGTCTGGGTATCTTTGCTTAGACTGCTGCCCCCACGACCTGGTCCTGCATGAGGGGAAGAAAATAGATGGATGGATATGTGTGTGTGTGTATATGTATATTCTACCGTGCAATATTTCCATCACGTTTGCAATGTGTCCTTTCAGGTTTGAAATTGTTTTACAATACACCATCAGGTTTTCATTCACTTTAAACTGATACTGATAGAAACCCCATTAAGATGCTTTAATACTTTAAGGTTCTTTTTCAATGAAAAGTAATTCACTATGAATTGATCAATTGCTATACAATGTATGTGTATGACGTACTAAATTCAGATTGTGTTAAATATCGGTGTGGGTGGCCTTCCTTCATTTCTTTGGTTTGTTGGTTCCACTTGCATGATGCCTCACTTGTAGCTGAATGTTGTTGTTCAATCAGTGGTTCAATAATTACCTCAAGCTGCCGGTGAGAACTTCTTCTGCACTCTGAGGAACCAAGACATTTATTCACTTCATGGGAGTTTGCACTGAAAATGGAACAGTAATTGCCGATGAAAATTGAACAGTAATGAGTACAAGTTGCAGAAATTACCAAACACTTTTCACAAAATTTCAAGAACTGGTCTTGATTAAACCAAAATGAGGTTTTCTACTAAACACTTTGAATGCGTAGATACAAAAATGTTACCAAAAATCCTCATCTTCTACTGAAGCAGGTCTGGACATGAGTCTCGCTGGAAAAACATTAATCTCACTTTTGATCCTCTGAGTTTGTGTATAATGTGCGTTGTGTGTAAGAATGCTTTTCTGTATGTTTGTAGCCTTTTAGGTGTGTTTGTGTCATTTCGTATGTGACTGAGCCTCTGCATGAAAAGAAAGGTAGGATTACTGGCTTGTTGTTGCGAGATACGGTAGGATTACGTGAGAGGGAAAAGGGGAAAGGGGGAGAGCTGAGGCAGGGGGTGTGACAGGAACTGAGATACAGAAACAAAGAGATAGATGAGGTGACAGTCAGTGGGAGGAAATACAATCAAAACAGAGAGCTGAAGAGGCGGTTCGAAATTAAGAGAGAAAATAAGATGCAAAGAAGAAAACGAGTGGAGGGAGTGCACATTTCTAATTCAGAAGCATTTTAATAAATTAAGTTGTGTGTCACCAGCTGACATACTACATGTTAAACTAATTTTCAAAGTTTATTCAGAAACAAATCCATTGCCGGGGGACAAGATGTTGGTGTCTTGAGCTTTGGGTAACACCCATTAACCCTTGCATATCTGAGAACTGGACTGAATGACCCCTCCCAATTCCAAACAGGAAATACCTGCTGGCTCCAACAAGACAAAGTCCCATAGATTTCTATGGAAAACAACTATTACTCAGTCATTCTGTTTGTCAGAATTTTGTAGCATGTGCTTGCTGATCCATATTTTTTAAATATTTTTTTTTTTATATAGTGCAAGTTGTTCAAGTTATAAACATATCACTCATGTGCCTCAATAAAAGTACGGGGTGCCCGCTGCCTCCCACCTCAAACAATCAAAACATTCTAAAGACACACTCGCTTGTTCTTGTTCCCATGTACAGTCAATGGTAACACAGGGTGAATGCACAGCTGCTGTACAGCTACTGATGAGGGATGACTTTGGATTTATCCCCATGAGGCCGGCTCAGTAGACGATGGTCATTGGCTGCACTGATTTGGAACTCCTTACCCAATAATTTTGTAATCTCCCTGTCTTTCAGGGAGGACAACTTATGTTTCAATAAACATAGTCTTTATCTTTGGTCATGCCCCCTGTGGTGTCATATGGAAGATTCTCCGTGAGTCTGGGGTCCTGGTAGCCTTAGTGATCGCTGTTTGGACCACAGAGCAGGAGCTTGGTTGACATGCCTGGCAGTGAGTCTGATCTGTTCCTACTGCCTGTTGGTTACCGGCAGGACTGTAGTCTGGATGCCTCCTGGACACCTCCCTGGAAAGACTACATCCCTTGGCTGGTCTGAGAACACATCTACGTTTCCCCAGAAGTGCTGGAAGGAGAGGAGAGGGATGGCTGGGCATCTTTGTGTAGACTCCTATAGACTGTAGACCAGGGGTGTCAAACTCCAGGCCTCCAGGGCCGGTGTCCTACATGTTTTTCAACCAACTGGCCATTGAAGCTCCTGATTGGCTAAACACACCTGATCCAGGTAATCACCAGCAAATTGAGCAGGATTTCTGGAAAATCAGCAGGAGGCCGGCCCTTGAGGACTGGATTTGCTGTAGACTAAATGAAAACTACTTGAATTTAGCTTTTGCTTCCTGTTTATCATAATAAAGTGCAATGGCCACTACCAGCTTACAGGTAGCTGAGCTGATGTCCGGTAATCGTCCGAGTAATGTAGTTTTTATTGATAACATGGCTAAAGCAGAGGTCACACTGGCAGTACAGGACCTCGGTCTATATTCAGTTCAACCTCAAGCCCCACTGGGAGCATCTCAGAGGTTCTTTTCCATAAAAGGAAAACACTTTTGGTGGAACTACTGTGATTGATTAGAAAGGCACAAATGATGGTGAGACCAAAAGAAACTGTCAGTACAGAAGTGCAGTTGCTGTTACAGGAAGCTGCATGACAGGCAGAAGCTGAGCTCCAAATGTCGGTTTTGTTACTGTAATTTCAAAATAAACCTATAAGAATTATGAGGTTGTTTAAATTACAGTTCAAATGTATTTGTTTTCAAGAATAGAATGAAACTCTATCATTATCCTTAACAAATGAATGCCGAAAAAGTAAACTAATGTAGTTTTAAAATGACAGACTTTGGAGCAACTCAAAAACTCTTTAATATTTTTTCTTCTTTTTAGCGGAAAAAGGGTTAATGTTTATAGATACAAAATGGGTAGCAGCTCCATTCTATGATCAAGGTAACACATTAGAAGTTGAAGACATTTGGGATACTTCTTGTCTCATTTCTTTACCATGTCAAAAAAAAAATTCAATATTTTTTTCATCCCATTTCCTCTCTGAATGTTTGGATTTTTGCAGAAGCTGCTCATCTCCAAGCCCCAGTGTCTGATTTGGAAATGCAAACGTCAAACCCCAGATTCAGTCTTCTCACAGTAAATATGTTGGGAAGACTAGCAGAATGAAATTATTAAAATAAAGTGGGAAAGGCTGTTCAGTTATTAATGTTTGTTTATACTGGCTTCTGTTGAAAGGAAATGAATGCAGGGTGAAGCAATAAAGGTGGAGACGGCTGCTTTTTGGAGCTTCATGATAATCAGCCATCACTTAAATATTCACCCTCTGCTCAATGTCAACCCTCAGCAGGCTGGGATGCTTCCCAAACACAAACTGAAATCCAAACTTTTTTATTTTATTTTTTTTTACAGTTAATCAGTCATTTTTGTTGACTTTTTATTGGTTTAAGTTGTCAGTAAATATACTTGGATGTTGGGGATCGAAAGTTTGGGTAAAATCACCTGGTCTTTGCAAATGATGACTGAACAATCCATGACACTGTCAGGTCTCAGCTTTTCTCAAAGGGGGGTTGCATGCTAGAAATTCTGCAGGATGCCAAAACATTTGCATATGCCATTATTTTGTTTTCTGTAATTTTGAAAGGGTAAATGATGGAAATAAAGCCACATTTTTGACATATTAAAAGGATGTCTCCTCTGTAAACTGATGCCTTTAGGAGATTTTTCAATTTTTCCTTGGGTTCTTTATGCACATCAATATCACCTTTTACCTTTTGCCCAAACTTTCGGTCCCCACTGTATGGGCACTGTATACAATTTTTTTTTTAAAAGTAATAATAATAGTAGGCTACTGATAATTAAAAAAAAAAAAAACATCTATTACATGCAAACATTTTATGCAGGCCTAAAAAACTAGACAAAAAGACAAAAAGCATTTTGGGAAAAGCCAAAAGGTGAAAAAGAAGAATAAGTCATTAAATCACTGCTTTCTTTGTGGTTGTGATGAAGTATCAATATACCAACATCATCTATCCATCTATCTATATATCTTTTTCTGTTTATGTTGGACCGTGTCCTGGGAGCAGCAGTCGAAGCAAACAAACCCAGACTTCCCTCTGCCTGGCCACTTCCTCCAGTTCCTCTTGGGGGGACCCCGACATTCCTAAGCCAGACAAGAGACAGAGTCTCTCCAGTGTGTCCTGGGTCTTCCCCAGCGCCTCTGCCCACAGGACATACCTGAACACCTCCCCAGGGAGGCGTCCAAGAGGCATCCGGATCAGATGCCTGAGCCACCTCAGCTGGCTCCTCTCGATGTGGAGGAGCAGCGGCTCTACTCAAAGTTCTCTCCGGGTGACCGTTTCTCACCCCTAACTCTAAGGGAACGCCCCGTTACCCAACAGAGCAAGCTCATTTTGGCCACTTCTTTTCTTTCTTTTGGTCTTCTTTGGGGTCTGAGAAGTGTGATTCTCTCATCGTATTTTTTAACAATCACAAGATACTCTGTAGATATAAACCCTAAAAAACCAAACAAAAACAGAAAATGTCCTGTATTTGTTCCCCACTCCCCTAAATAATATACTGACTTAATGGGAATTACATAGAACTACAAAGTAAAAAGTAACAAGTGAAATATTGAAAAAAACATCTCTTTAGAAATGAACAGATCAGATTTGTCTAGCTTGAGTTTGTATTGATCCACTTTAGATTTCAGAAGTGGCTGCAGATGTTTCTTCCTTTGATGTGAAACTGCAGATACAGCCTGAATAATTGACATCATTTTTACTATTAAATGCTCATTTAGTTTCATAATAATACTTGTTAGATGACTCACAACATAATGCATTTTCAGATGTTTAGAACAATAATGAGTAGAGCAGTTATATGTAAACATAGGGGATGCATAAAAATTGTAAGATTTTGTTACTTTGGGCACAACGATTTTCAACTACAACATTAAGCCATCTAGAAACTGGATTTTAAACCATTTTAACACAAACATTGAGAAAAAGAAACCCAGCTCTATCATGGGCAACATTCCACCTTATAAGCTGCTTTGGTTTGTAGAAAGTAACATTACCTTAAGGTCAGACACTATTGAGGGAAAAAAAACAAGCGATCTCTGCCTCTGTCACACACTGAATGATGTGCTTTATAAAGGGTGAAGTGATTTCAGTCTGTGCTTTGGGTGTGTAAAGATAAACGCGTGTTTTTTTCATAGTATTTCCTGTACTTACATCGTTTTGTGGATGTCACTGGGTGGCAAATGCCTTCTTTTCAATAATTGTTTAAATTCATAAAATGACTGTTAACTTTTTTTAAAATGACCTTTTTTATATTCAACATTTCACTGAAAGACCGGGCTCCAATTTTTTCATTTCTAATAAAAGTCCAAAAACTAAAAACTAAATATATGGTCTTCTCAAATCCCATCTGCATTTTCTCTACTGAGGATTTCTGGTTTTTGGGACCATTTAATATCGTCTACACTAAAATGATAATTTCGGAAAAAGGTTGGATTACATTTGTAAAATAATTTCAAAAGTGTTGTAAGAAAAAATCTGTTTCTGAATCATTAAAAATGCACTCAGAACAGAGGAAAAAAGGTTCTAAAATCCTCGAAGAAGAAAGTACATCAGTGGAAAATGAGCCCATGATTCATGTGACATTAGTTTACTAGAAAAACAGTAATGGAAGGATGAACACTTCCTCCAGCTCTTCTGGGGGGACCCTTGGACAACCCCATTTTTTTGAACGAAACATGCAGAACGAGGTACTCAGGTTGCCCCACATGAAATAATAAGATCATAGACTGCTCAGAGAAGCCATGAGGAGAAAATCATGCACATTTTTTTCTTTGAGCAGGTGAGAGGTCATAGTGAGCTCTTGTACAGTACACAAGGGTAAATAAGGGAGAAGTAGGTGAGACACAGGTGTGTTGTACAGATTTTTCATTTTTTTCAACCCACTTAAACTTGCCCATTTGGGCTGCTCTAGTAAAACGTGCGTTCTTCTTGCAATGCAGTCTGTGGGAATTTAGGAAGTCGGACAATCAAATCGTAGTTTGTGTCGGCATCCTACGGACACTAACGTATCACACTGCACAACCCGTGTGTGCAGCAGTTGTGCACAGCCAGTAAGGAGATCAGTATTTTTTCCTTAACTCCTTACTAATGTGTGCAGCAAAAAGACACCGTACAACAGCATTACCCTTATAAATGTTTGTAACTGACATTATATCTACAAATACTTCACGATATATTTACCACACATGACATGATAACGATAGGTTCCATTTTCATTTCCATGTTCGCTGCACAAACTCTGTGTGTTTGTGTTTGTGTGTGCTGACCACAGTAAAGAGCAAGTGGCATCCTATCCTTCAACAAGACCCCCTAACCTCCCACACACATCCTAGGTGTAAGCACAGACTGCTCCTGTAATGAAGTTTAATGATTGTGAGGCTGCTGCCAAACAAGAACCGGGAAGGTTGGAGAGAAGTACAACAACATTACCTGCTTAAAAGTCTGGAATGCTCATTGAATACAGGATATAATGCATTCTGCAAACTACAGTTGATGCTTTTACTACACCTATGGGCAAACGCATGCAAGTGTTTGCAGTGAGTCCAAATGATCAGATGAAAAAAATAACAAATAAAAGAAACAATTCAGAACACCCATTAAACACCTTTTTGAGCCACTATTTAAATATACAATCCAATTTTTACCCTAATTTGCTCGTTTGTCAAACATTTCTAGCGGTGCCTTGCAGAGTCAGCCATTGCTGTTTTCATTTAAGAACCACAGAATCTCCTCATGTTCACCGCAAAGTTCAAGGTGTCTCCTTCACCTCATTGTGCTTTCCAGCGACTGTTTTCAAATCTGTGGGATTTTATGCATTTAGCAGAAACTTACAGTTGCAATATTTTCTCTGGTGACTGGACAGGATGTGACCTCCAGAAGGGTTTATAAATGGTTTGCCACACTGCCTTTGATAATTTGTAATGTTACCATCAATCTCAGCTGTAGACTTAAGGGACTCTGGTGTCTTAACACTGCATGCTCAGCAGGAATGAAACCCAACATTACTGACATATTAAAGGCTTAAAATACTGAAAGATGAACTTCACAGTGGGAAACCTGCTATTTAGGTTCATTGGCACATATTACAAAGAAAGATGAGTCACATCTGTGGACACCCACTGAAAGGGGCTCACCAAATTTGAATCCACTGGAAAATGTTTCTTCAGCTAAGTCTTACTCTTTTCGGATAAAAGAATCTGAATTCGGCACCAAAACCAAACAACGGGTAATGTACATTTTTAAATTTGAATGTATTTTGTGTTGTATTGTATGGACAACACAGGCTCAATGTGTGCAAGAAAAAAGTAAACAAGTAAAAATTATGAAAACCAATGTGTTTCTTGAATGTAAGTGACAAAATCTGAGAATAGAACAAGAAAAATGTCTCGGTAAAATTTAAGAAATGTTACTATTTAAAATTTCTTAAAATAAGTCGTGATGTCCTGCCCTTTTAAGATGATGTTAAGGGTGTATTCAGACTGGAAAAGTCTGTTGGTCCATACTAAGCCTGCTTGATTTGGTCCTGACACAGTCCTGAACCTTGCATTTGGTCTGTATTCCGACTGACGCCAACTGAACATTTCTGTTTGCGTGTAAACAAAATCATGTGACTAAAGATCTCTTCAATCACTCACCATGAATTACAAAGGAGTGGCAAAGCAATGAGAAAAAGAATAATAGAAGCGCTATGCTTTGCAATCCTTGATGAGACAGTTCCCTCATTCAAACTTTAAATTTCACTGACCAATTTTGAACGTCTTTATCAAGATCAGGTACAACACTTTTTACTCGCTGCTTTGGTACGGCAGAAGAAAGCTGCAAGGCGGTTACTAAGGAGACGACGACTAAAAAGGTGCTCTGGTAAGAGTTTATGGATTGCCGGGAAAACGGTGTGAGAAGCAATGTGTCTGAGGTTAGTTTTTTATTTTTTTAACTTTTTTTTTATGAGCAGCATTCATCCAACCAGATTTCAATGTAGTGTTGCTGTGTCTCATCATTGCTCCACTTCTGTGTTTACATCCCGTCATGCCTGGTTTCGGTGGCCATTTTAGTCCAGTTGTTCCGCTATGAGCACGGAACTGGAACAAACACAGACCACCTCAAAAGACACGAGGGGTTGGAACAAATGAGGTGGAAGCGTCAGAGCAAGTTTGTGGTTTGTGTTGTATTGGCGTGGTTGCGGCCGACAGCAACCATGTAATCTTCACCGTTTGAAACAGCCGTCTTCGACTTTTCATTATGTCCATCTGGACGTTACAATATGTTTACACTAGGAACTAGACAAACATATTTGGTCATATTTTTTGCAGAGTGAACCTCTACGATTGAAGTATATTGCTCAAAAATTCTTGCGTATCAAAGGGAAAGAAATGTGTCCAGAAAGATCTGAAGCTTTGTGTTTAAGTGACCGCAAAGACTAGGTTTAATTGTTTTGAATCAGCAGCAGGGGTCATGATTTGTATTCCAGTCCATGGTATTTGGAATGTATGCATAGGTATGAATGCTTGTGCTTGAGGGATGTAATGACTTTGATGGATGAATTAGCCCATTGAGACATTATTTTACTAATTTGACAAAGTGGCTAACCTAAATATTCAGGAACAAAAGAAGGAAAATATTACCTGTATGTTAAAATAATAAAAAGTGGTAAATATTTATATTTTAATAAACTAAAGAATTTCAATTTGAAGATGTAAAGGTGATTTGTAAACTTTTTTTTCTGTAGGTGTTCTTCATAATCAGGCTGTTATGACATTCCTGCCCCAGAGAGACGAGACCTCAGCCAAATTATAAATGTTGATGATAACAGTTTTTTTCATTTTGACCTTTCATTTAGAGAGCATTTTCCTCACCCACTGCATTTTGCTTGTTCAAACATTACACTGACAAACTTTGATATAATCTTTTGGTCACTTATATAGGTCGTTATGACAGTTAAGATAATATGGCTTAATTATTATTATTATTATATAATTATTATTAAAGCTCTATCTGATGTTTTTGTGTTTAACTACAAGATGAAAAGTTATATACATAACATAACATATACATGCATACATAAATATATATATAGTAGCAAAAAGAGGAAAAAAGGCAATCATGTTTTGATTTTTAAAGAGTTTGTACATTGGTGCAAAAAATAATGGGAATAATAATAATGGAAATGAGGTGAAGAGGTGTGTTGAAGCAGTTTAGAATGGGTGGAGGAAGGTTTCAAGTGTGATAGGACTAAACAATGTCAACAAGCATTTAAGGAAAGGAAGTCTATGATGAGAGCAGCTATAATGTTAGTTTTAAGGCTCTTAAAGAGAGACAGGAGGAATAGCTGGAGCAGAGACGATGATACTGAGGTTCTCTTTGTCCAGGATGGATAAGATCAGCAATGAGTCCAACAGAAGAACAGATCATGGTAGATGTTTTGGAGATAAATCCAAGGGAGAAAGGGGAGATGCTCAGAGAAGGGACAATGATTCTTTTGGTAAAATTATGTTCTGGTTGGAGCTACTAGGAAAGAGACCTGGATGTAACAAAGGACATGAGGGTGGTTGGGGTAAGTGAAGAGGATGAAGATAAAGGGGGATGATTCACTGAGGCATGCGCAATAGGGAGCCGCTGAAAGACAAAAAAAAAAGACTGGTTTACTGGCTCGTTTATTATTTTAAAGGCACAGATATTCTCTCACAGAAATTAAAGACCTACTCTAATGAAAATGGTGTTTTTTGTGTTTTAACATGTTCCTGTGGTATATTGGCTCATTATTGTTTTGTATTAGGAAAAAAATGAAGAAAATAATTAAGCCAGAAATTGCATCTCTGAGTATTTCTTTTTTCAAATCTATATGAATCAGGAGCAAAAGAAAAAATGCAGATTAAAAACGATCGTATTTGTGATATAAAAAATATGCTGGGTGGGCCACAAGCTCCCTGCTCTGCTCCATTCTGATGCATCCGTTCGGAGAAGATAGCTCCGTGTACGTCTTTGTTCTCCTCGTCCAAGCTGGCACCTGGTTCAAAACTGTACGGCTGGAAAGTTTCAATTATGTTCACCATGTCTTTTGCACCGCAAATGTTTGTTTGGGGGAGTGAGGGGCTGGAAAGCTAGCTGGAGAGAATGCAAACGGATAGCACAGTTATGGATGACGGGAAAGTAGCTTGCTACTCACCAACAGTATCGCCCACATTTTAAACTTTCACATTTCTATTAAACTATGTCCTAGACTAAACTGCACTTTCTTTTTTTTTAATTTTGACTAAAAATTGCATGATCATGATTAAAAGACCACTGGGAAAACTTTTAAAATGGATCAAAAGATCAGGGTGGATCGATTCATTACATTTTCTCTACATTATTTTCTTTTAAGGATGCCAAAAAGTACAGTTCCAAGAGCCCCACCCCTTCACATCTGGTGACACTGAAAATCCCCAAATATCCTCTGTTGGTACTAAAAGGAGGTAATTCAAGTTTAAAAAAAATTTCTCATGAAGGACAAATTTGCATTGGTGGTAGTTTCAAGAATTTCTAATTTCGTCTGCAGGCTGCAGTAGATCCCATTTTCAGTTGTTAACCAGAAGTCATCTCCACACACTACTTTTTAAATGATGTTTGGCTTCCTGTCAAAGTCATGAGGCAGACAATCTGACTTACAGCTACATCTTAACATGTAAAGGGTGTCAGCTGTCACCAATTCAATTAACGTCACAAACTCAAAACCAAAACGTATCTTCATTTTTTCTTCTGGGATAAAAACATTGCCATGCTGAAATAAACAATGTTATTCAAGTAATTGAAAATACTAAAGCTGTGATCATATAAGCGCAAATGTTTTAACTGTTATCAAGATTTATAAAATGAAGAAATATGCAGTTTTAATGATTTTCCTGAAGCAATTTTGCTCTTGGAATTTGCTTTGCAGACACTTTCCATTAGTATAAATCAAAAGCATTTAATGTTTGTAACATCATTTTTACTTTATTAGTTTGTGTGTCATATTTTTTGAATTTTTTTATTGATTGGACATCTTTCAGCATTAAGGAATGTAGTAATTGGATTTAGCTCCTGTCAGCGCAACATATCAAAGCCATTTTGCAGACTTCAAACTTCACTTTGATGCATTATCAATCACGGTAATGCTGTTCTGCTGTTGAACAGAGAGCCTTTTCTGCTCTTGAACAGAGAGCCTTTAATCAAGTGCCAAGTAATGTTATCTTTGTTTAAATCTGCGTTGAGTCTGTCTCATATTTTTTACTAGCAGAATATAAACTAAAAAATATTTAAAATGAAATTAGAGTTCAAATTCAACTGAAAAAGTAGTGTCTTTGATTTTCTAAGAAATAACTTTTTTATTTTAATAGTATTATTTACTTGATTTGCTGGTCTTTTTAAAAGGAGCTGCTAAGTAATAAAAATGCTTAACCTTAAATAATAGAAATAATTAACATTCTTGTGCTGAGTGGAGGCAGATCAGTTCACCTATTTGTTTTCAATCACCTGAATGTAAATAGGTCAAAATTTAGAAAATCAGTACATTTGTAGAGTCTGGTTCCGTATACTTGTTTTACCTCAATAGCTTCGTGTGTTACTAAATATAAGAAAAATGTTTCAACAAAATATAGTTTGGTTTCATCAAACTATTTTTACCCAAACCTTCCAAAACCAGTCCTTATCTGATAGTAACCGATACTTTTTTTAATATTCAAAAATGTCCTAATGCGGAGCATTCCAGCAACTGTAAGTTTGTTGGTCTAACTTCCTGCCAACGGCCACAAAACCAAAAGATCTGCATCATGATGGCGCAAAGCAAACCCATGGGTCACATATCTGTAATGTAAAACAACAAGATTTGGCTTTGAATTAGATTTTTCTTGGTCATCAAATTGGAGTTTTCTGTGACACACAACATGAAGCTCAAGGATTTCACTATTAACCTCCTAAGAACCAAGTTTAAATCCCGGCATTCAGTTCAGTCTCCTTCTCCAACATGTTTTTGAAGGCTCTGCTCAGAAACCATATTTGACTCCTGCATGTAGGAATTCTGAGCCCTTATGATCAAAAAGGGATCTCTGAAATCAGAACAATTCTCTGCAAAAATCAGGATAGACTGAGCAAACTGCTTCTGTCATAAAAAAAAATCTACAAAGTAACACAAACATGCACTGGTACAACCAGCACATTAGATTAGATTTAAAAAAAAAGTACATAAACCGTTTGTTAATGGAGTCATTGGGGAAAAAACCCATGGTTCAAGATTTTGACATGTGAAAGACTTCACAGAAAAACAAGCTTTGTTTCGAACTTCACGTAGTCATGACAACAAATGGAAGTTTTTCATCACTTTATCAGGTTAATGTGCTCAACTGCTTATTGACCCAAACATCTAACCAGCAGATGACAAAGCAGCAGCTCCATGTTAGAAGGTGTCTCTGAAAAAAGTGATTGTGTTTGTTGATCGACTATGAGCAGAACACCCGAGGCCACTTTCCAGAAAGAAACAACAGCAGAAGGCTGTAAACGTCCTGCTTCCTCTGGTGGCTTTGAATTTTCTTCTGTGCAATTCAGATAGCAGATTGTGAATATGTTCTGAATAACATGAGGCATTTTACAACCTCATTATAGTGTCTTGAAATACTGCAGTAATTTTTTTGATGTGTCAGCAATGGAGGACTTGTGTGCATGTAAGCTAACTGTAGTATCTATCCTGTTTCCTTTTACTTCCCACACACTTCCTGCTGGCAATTTCACCGATTAAACATTTTGTTGACGATAGAATTGAAATTATTCTTATTTAAAGCGAACATTTAATAAAGACAATTTGAAAAAAAAAAAATCCAATGACAAGAAACAATTCTGACTAAATTTTCCAACTTTTCCACTAAACATATTTGAATGAGGAAATTGTGTGCAAACATGGGAACTGACCATGTAACTTGCTGGAGGATATTCACACCTTTCTGAATTTCACATCACACATTATGGGATGGCAGGCACACAGCTGCGTGTTTAATAGATGACCTTAAGAAAGAAATGATTAAGTCTGAAGTGTGCACTTGCAAATGTGTGTGCAAATTCTTAAGATTGGAAAGAATAAAAGCAAAACAGCAGAGATTTTGAAGTCTATTGTTTGTATAGTTTCTATAGAATTTGAGTTGAATGTTTGAAGATTTTAGGACCACTGATGAACTGGATGGATGGATGGATTTTATAACAACTGTTGCCCTGGTTTTGTGTGGATGTTGCCTCTAATAATAACACAACCTGACACCCTCCCAGCACACACATGATTACAAAATGGCAAGAGTTCAACAAGGTCACAATTACCCTCACAGCTTTTCACCCGAAATCAAGAACGTCACCATTTTAAGACACAGAGATTTGAATGGGTTTGCTTGTGCATCTGTGGGTTTGAGAGGAAGTGACAAAAATACTTCCTCTTGTCAGATTTAATTACGTTCAAGTGGGTTTAAGACAGACCCTGAATGGTAAACTATTGACGGCAAACAGAAGGAGCCTCCAGAACATCCCAACAAAGTCTCAATCTAAAAAAAGGACGTAAGTAAGACACAGGAAGATGTCTGTCAAACATTCTATTTGTCAGAAGATTACGTATATCAGATTATGTTAATTAACTACGGAGCATTAATGAGATTATTCTAACCAGATTAAAGTTCCTAACAGATTAGAGGGGATTACAATAACCTGCTGTATTAAAAGTCTGTGAGATATTTCACACTGTATTTCTTCCACACTTCCACATTAAATAGTAAGGAAGTACTTGACACAAAAGCTGCGGTTTGTGACAAATCTCTGCTTTTTATTTTTTAAAGTTGGTTTCAAACCACAGTTTTGTCAATGTAACAGTTATCAGACTGAGGTAGCAATGTTCAAAATTATTTTAAAACTTGTTTGAAGGGCTTTTGCTTTGTATTGTTGGTAGAAACTAGTAACACTTCCAGAACCTGCCAGAAAACTTCCTGGAGGTCCATCAGTTGTTGTCCTTGTCCCTGTCAAATTAATACATTTAGTTTCACTTAAGAAGCAAAAAAGGGAACGTTTTCCAAACTTTGTGTGAATGAAATAGTTTTTTAGCTTTTTATTAGAAAACTAATATCAAAAAGGCAGAAAACCACATAGTGGCATGGCGAAACTTTAATCCATTCATTATTCCTGAGATTGCCGGAATTTCCAACATGCAGTAAACTTTCATCCCTGAAGTGCAACGCCACAATTCCTTGATATGTTTTACTGCCAGTGGTGGCTGCTGTCCACATACATCCACTTTTTAGAAACATAACTATATGAACCACAGCCCAGTTATCACCTTCAGCTCTCCTGTGCTCATGACATGTCTGCTAAAAAAGATCCATGCTTTTTGTTTTGAGGTTTTTCAAAAGGACAATTTATAAAAACAATAAGATCAATATAGTGTACAGCTTTAACGTTATGCTTTTAACCTGACTGGGTGATTCATTTATATACAAAACTTTTATTTTCAATGCATCATATTAAGCTGCCTCACTGCAGAAAGCTCAAAACACTAATTTAAGTGACATGTTCTCACCTGCATTTACTCACATCATGAAAGCATTTTCACCTTTTGTACAAATCGTTTTCTTTTTTAAGAAATCTAGCAGAATTTTTATGTCTCTTTTTACTTGAAATGCTGTTAAAACAGATTAAGAAAGAGTGGAGGTAATTGTTGTGAATTTACAAGAAAATGGGATCTGTTTTTGAAAAGCATGTGTTTAGACAGCATTTCTGGGATTTTTATCCTTTGAGTTATAGCCTTATTACAAGACCTCTAAACTGCTGTGGCAATTTGTCCAAACACAAATCAATAATCCATAATTACACGGTCGATGCTGACCTGTGGCATTACCAAAGAAAATAACATCACTGATGTTTAATGCAAAGCTAATGTGTACTTTTTTCTGAGCAGCTCATTAAACCAGTGTGTATAAATATATAGAAAATTCATTATATGACATGATTTTTTCATTCTTTTTTAATTTCCTCTCATATATTCTTTTAACCATTTTGTTACATTTTTATTGCTTGCAATGTAGCCAAGCTTTATTATTAAAATAGTTATTACAAAATTTAGGATGAGAAGTTTCGATGAATATTAACACATAGTCTTAACTTAATGGCATGTGTTCACATGAAAGCAAATGCATCCAGGTACAGTTTTAATAGCTGAACTATTTCAAGACCATTAGGATCTTTTAGGCAAACATTGAAATCTACTTTGTTAAATATAATATAACATTTTATTTTTTTTCTTTTTCTTTTTATGTCTACCAATAATATACATGAATAATCATGTGTTCCTAAATATTCTGGAGACTTCCTCCCAGACTGATCACCACTCAAGCTGTTGACTGTCTGGCCACTTTCATATAATGACAAGTTTCTTTTTAATTCTAAAAAAAAAAGAAGAATAGAAAAATGTTCCACTCTTGTTCTTGTCACCTCCTTCAGTTCTGTACTTAGATTTAGTCATCTGCTCCTTTAGCACTCATTTGCAGTTTATTTCTTCCTCTCTTCCTTCATTGTTTCCCCTCTTTTTCTTGATTAACTCTTGTCCTTTTCCCTTCTGGTTAGCGCTCTGCACTCTCATCTTCTGTGTCCCACTAACACCCCTTCCTTGCCCTCCAGGAGAACCTCTTGTCATATATATTTTTCTCACTTGTTCTTCAGATTGGCTGCTTGTTTTTGTCTTTTCAACTTATTTTCTCTGTTCCTCATTACTAGGTCCATCCTACATCGAAAGGCATCTTTCGTGCCAGCATTTTTTTCCTCTTACTGTATCTTTTCTTTTCTCTTTCTTCACTTTTAGTTGCTTATTTTCTTTTACTTGCCCCATTAAATCAGTTGAGGCTGCAAGTCCTTTAGCCCTTTATAAGCAGCTTTTACAAGTTGGTTGAGTGGCTGTGGGTCACTGAAGGATAGAATTGAATGGCACTAAGGCCCAGTGGATTTATCCCTCTCCTATATTCACATCCAGGAGATCCTGGCTTTGCTCACACACAGTATTCTTCAGATCCTCTTTTGTTCGATGCTCTTATTGAAAACCATGTACGGAGCTTAAATATGCAAGTTAAAATATGTTCAGTGACTTCTTGCTTAATCTGTTTCAAGAGGGAAACAAACACACATCGATATTAGAAAAAAGCTTCATATAATTTTTCTGTCTCATTCTTAAACTTATTGGGGTGTGCTTATTAAGTGTTATAAATACAAATCCCCATTATTTACAGAACAGGTTAGTCAATTAAAAAAAAAAAGTGCACATAAAGACCGTCTTTGAATGAAAATTGTGTTTTTAGCATGTTCCTGTGGCATTTTTCTCATGATGGAAGACATGTATTCAGAAAATTAGGCTGAAAACAGCATTTTTGTGTATTTCTTTATTCAAATCCTTGTGAATCAGAAGCAGATGAAAAAAATGCCATTGGTAAAAAATAGTCATTTTGACATAGAAGCTACAGTCAGCTGGCCACAGGCTCCCTGCTCCATTCCATTCTGATGCATCTTTGCAGACAAATAGATCCATGTAGGGGTTGTTTTTCCTCGACAAAGCTACCATCTGGCTCAGAACTGTACAGCTGGAAAGCTCCAATATAGCTCGCCATTTTTATTGCACCTGTAAAGTTAGGTTGGGGGTATGAAGGGCTTCAAGCTAGTGGGAGAACGTGTACACAGATAGATGACGGGAAGTGGGGGAAGGCTTACTCCACACCAACAGTCCTACCCACAACTCAGAGGTGAATTCTGCAGAAACTATACCCTAAAAAAACACATGTTTTGGGGGCTAAAAACAGCCTAATCCGAATTAAAAGAGCGCTGGGAATGCTTTTATAATAGCACAAGAGGATCAGAGTGGGTTTTTAAGCAGTATTCAGTAACTATTTTACCATAAAAACATTCAATGTTATGTATCTTGTCCATAACTTGTGAAGGGTTCTGTGGGGCCAGAGAGATGGAAAGCTGAACATTTCTGGCATTTTTCTGCAGATTATTTCCATCATCCAGCTGAATGAATTCTGTGTGTGTCTGTGAAAGTCTTAGTGAGTTGAGTCTTTCTTGCATGGTGCCCCTCTATTTTCCTCTGTGCGGTTTGACATCTTCTCTGAGAGCTCTCTCTTTTATGTGCCTCTGTCTCCCGGTTGCAGGGTGACCATGTGAAATTGCTCTTCACACTTCCCTGCTTTTCCTGCCACAGCACACATACACAAAGAAAGCAGGAGGATTGACCCCTGCACACATGCATGCACACACTCTCATAAATCACACTTACAAAAATCACAATTTCCTAAGTCCTCATCCCTCCATTTCATCCTTCCTTTACTGGGTGGTTCAAACTGGATGAGAAGTCAGGCAAAGTTACAAGAAACTGTCGAGAGGTCAGTATTGATTACAGACAAGGGAAACATTTTCACAGTTGGACAAGTTATAATGGCAAAGGAGAGCTGGGTGACACAAGTACACTCAACTTCAACTGTCAGGCAAAGGCATCTGTGCGAATTACACACAATCCTTTGATTTAACTAAACTTGGTTTGTCCTACAAAAGAGGTTCAATGTTTTTATTCACAATCATGGACTCTAGAGGGTAAGCAGAGGTTGTGTTAAACATTTTAGTTCGTCTTGGACTAATCTGAAACTTGTTTAGCTTTGGACAAACTTGTATGGGCAGGTGGCCTCTCAAATGGCAAAGATCATAGACCACTTGGAGAGCCCCTACAGCCAAATTGTTGATACAAATTTTTTATCTATGGGCATGCTGCAGGTCATAGGTTACTAATGAATCATTCCAGAGTAAAGTAAGGGTGAAGTACGTGAGACGCAGGCCTGTCGTAATTTCTTTTTTTTTTTTAACTCTTCCAAATCCTTTACGAGAGTCCTAAGGCATATTGCCTGCACGCCGTGGGCGTGTGGCATTTGTACGTGGTCAGTAGAGGGCCAGCGCATACGCCTTACCATTGACAACAGTGTGGCTTAAGGACCCTCCAAGTCAGACATATGTGGTTGGTTTGCAAGAAACGACCTCAAGTGCAGTGTTCAGATTTTGTTAGATGGTTGAGGCTTTTAGTTCTTGAATACATAAAGCAGTTAAACAACATTACCAAAAAAAGCAGCCACACAGCCCTCCACAATAACCTAAAAGACAGATGACTTTGGCACCACATTTAGGTCAAAAATTCAGGGCAAGCAGATATATGTCTCAAGTAGCTAAAATCATAGATAACTTTGTGTATATAACAGTTATGTCAAACTGTTAAATAACCTTTGGTGAATCTTGTTTTTTTTTTTAACTTCTTATTTGACTTCATTGTTTAATAAATAATCCAAAAAGGTCACTGATGTCTGGTGTTGCTGTTAAAGTCAACCCTCTTTCTCTATCAAAATCACTCCCTAAGGCCTTGTAAATCATTTTTCACCGGTTTATTTTTCCAGCCTTAATTTTTAATGTTTTGACTCACGAATCTCTAAAGGAATGAATTTCTGACGCCTTTGCCTGTTAACTCCAGCACACATTTTGGCCTCACTGAGATACACCCCGGGCATTTGGCTAATTGACTTTTTAGTGATAAAATAGAAAAATGCAGCTTGATCAATACTGTACAGGACAGCAGAGAGATAGACAGACAGCAGGAGAAAATGTGAGAGCACGAAAGAAAAGGAAGAAAACCAAAATAAACTCCTTACTTGTGATGAATGTGCCGCTCTGAAATAGAAACCTCATCCCTCTTTCATCCCCTTCATCCTCTTTCACCCTGTTATGTCTCCTCACCGTCTTTCCCTTTTGTTCCTCCATAACTCACACCATCTCTGTCTCTCTGAAACGTCTGCAAGTTTTCCCCCTTTTCCCTACCTCCTCCTACTCTTCTTCTCCCTCTTTGATGGCGTGCCATCTGTGTGATCAATAGTGTTCATTTTTCTCTGAAAATTTTCCTGTGATGGATTTTCCAGGCTATCACTGTTGAATGAGTCAAAAGCAGTCTAATATTTTGCTGCCTCTCATCAAACTCTTCTCAGAATCAGCAGAACTGACGTTTATTTATTTTTTTTGGATGTGATAATCCCAAACAAACATAAGCTAGCACATCCACACAAAAAAGAAAAAAAAAAGTCAATACGTTAAAGATTTGAGCACTACTTCAAATGTTGGGTAGTTTTTCCTATCATGTTCAATCGTGATGCAAATACTCACTTCCAGTCACATAAAGCTGCTAGAAAAATCTGCTTTTACTCTCAGATTCTTTTGATCATAAAAAAAAATCCTAAAAGGAGTTGTATTTAACCATGTCAATAACAGAATAGCACTAATGCCATTATCACTTCTTGCCATCTTTTCTTTTCGTTCACACTCATCTGGCTCTGCTGTTGTTGACTGTCTTTTCTGTTTCCTCTTATCCTACACGCTCCACTGTGTTTTGATTACTGACTCCATGCGTGTGTCTGTACTTGGGAACAGAGCCGGATGGGCATTTTTATTTGGGGAGGGGAGATCACAGATGGGCCTTGTCAAATCTTTATACATCTGGCTTTGTTCCTGGCTGACAAATAAAAAATGTGAATGTTTAGCTTTGGTTTCCTTTGCACTCCTTCCACACGGACATGCACAAATTTCCACTTTCAAAATGTGGCGCGTGCACCAGTTCATCAGAGCACAATGATGTACGCTAGACTGCTCAGAAACCCACACAGAGACACACAGACGCACAGCGCAGCAGGACGCAGCGGGTATGGACTCCTGTTGTGTTTTATGGTTGCCAAAGTAATAATGCCAGGGAATCTGGGCCATGCCAGCTTTAATTGTGTCCAAAAGCACAGTAGTATAAGTGTGACTGAGGGCCAGGCTAGCTTGTCATATAGTGCCTCCTATCGAGCTGGGATTTATCATTGACAGCAGAACACTTTCTTTAGAATAAACATATTTTTTGTGATCTAAACAACAGCGGAAATGTGGTTTCTGTCATTTACTTTTTGCTCATTTCCTGCTAATATCAACTCTTTCCCATAGAATGTTTTCAGTTGCGTATGCTGGGAAAAAAAAGTAAATAAATAAAATAAAGCTGCCCCTAATGTTTATGACGTCACCAAGTCAATGCGAGGGTCAGCTTTTGCACGGCAGGCTGTGTGTGTGCGCACGTGTGTGTGTCAGCTGCTCCAGGTCCCAATCTGGGGCTGGGACATATGCTTCACAAGCCTCCTGTGGACAAACACCCATGTAGGCCCCAAAAGGATGTTGCATTCATTTAACACATACGGTCTTATCTGAAGTGACACACACATGGGGGGTGGGCAATATGGGGTTGAGTATCTTGCCCAATGACCATTTGACATGTGAACTGGAGAAGTTGGTGATCCATCCAACAGTGGATAAGTCTTCCACTTCCTGGTAGTGTTTTGATTACAGCACATGGCCTTATGCTTGAATCTGAGGTAATAAGTCCCTTAAACAGCTTGATGTTTCCGTGATGGTTCACAATTACATCAGCATGACCGTTGCTGCCAAAATGATTTCTTCTGTGCCTCAAATGAGGCTTCAATAAAATACGAATCATCAGGAGCTTGAACCATGTTTAGTTGAGCACTTGAATGAGATTCGGTTCACAAGAAACATTCATTCTTCATTTAATAAACCTCTTTGACAATCTTATTTACTGGATTCAATGTCTTTTTTATGATTAGAAGTCATTTTAATGCCAAAAAGATAGCTTCACCTTTTTGTTTAAATTTACTGTACATCATTTTCCAATCAGTTAATGAAATATTATCCTAAATAGGTTTGATATATCTATGTAAATGTATTTATTTGTTTGTTCATTCATTTATGTCCTTTTTTATAATTTTTATTGTGTCAAATAATACAATAACAGTGACATGTGTGACATAACAGTGTGCGTTGGGGTCATGACTGTATCTGTGAATGTGACCTGTGACTGTCAAACATTTTGACCGTTGGATGTAGGGGCCAACAGGCACTACATACATGTCTTCAGGCATCTGATTGATCAGTTTATAACTTGAATAACTTGCAATAAAAAAAAAAAAAAAAAGAATCATGAAAAAAGAGGATTATAAAACGGGGACCATGAACGCCCATGACAGAATAATAGGGATTTTGGCTTCTAGTGTACCTATGGTTAAATGAAACAAAACTTTAACAACATTTTTACAACTTTACTCAAGTGAGCTGATTGAACTCTGGCCATAGTGCCTGTCTTAATTTAGGTTTCATGTTAAACATTCTGAATCTTACGATTCCTGTCAGAGTTTTGGACCAGCGTATGTCTATGGTATGAAGCTATCTTGAATAGTCGCTCTCTTTGGTCTCCAGTCTTTTCCCCACACACACACAAACACAAACTCAACCCTTTGTTTCCAAACACTAAATTCAAACTAGACTGCTTATCCATTTACGCTAAGGTATCACTTCATTTCTCTGCTGATTCTTTTTTTTTTCTTTTCAATATTATTAATTTTTTAAGTCACCTCAGTATTACTTGCCCCAGACAGCACCATGCTGTCCCATTCTCATTATATTTTCACACTCCACTTCCCTGGGACTCAGACACTCCCTCGTCTTTTCCACGCAGACTCACTTTGTTTCAGGCAGGTTTTGAGGAGAATCTTTTTGTCTCATAACCTTATAGGAAGACTCACATATTAATCAACAGCAGCAAAGCTTGCATTAGTATACGTTCCATTAAATGGATTGTATTGTGATTCCCAAATGGATATTCATGGAGTCTGATCTAATTTACACTAATGTTCAACATAAGAGTCTAGCTCTTTGTAAATTTTACTAAAAGCATATTTTAATTGATGACAGCTCTAGTCAACACTTAGCTCAGATTCAAATTAAAATGTGTTTAAGGAAAGTGGTTGACTTTGGCTTACCGTCCTGCATTACTCAAAAGGCAAAGCCAAACTAACAGACTGTGTGCATTGGGACAGTTTGCAGTTAAGATGAGTCAGCAACACAAGTCTGAGACCGTGGTTCTTGACCAGAGAAAGGTTGTTTGTTCTCTCTCGGTGGATGAAGGGCTCCAGTCCAGGTGGAGTTTAAGTATCTTGGCTTCTTGCTCACAAGTGAATATCAGAGCACGAGATAGAGAAGTGACTTGGTGCGATGTCATGCAGTCGTTGTGATAGTTCATCATGTTGAAGAAGGAGCGGAGGCAGAAAGTGAAGCTCTAAATTTACTGGTGGATCTTTGCTCCAGTACTCACCTGGTTTCACGAGAGCTGTGTCATGGCCGATGTCCCAAAATCAGTCTTCTGTGCTGGATAGCTGGGTGTTCCTTTAGCAATGTGAGGTGAGAAACTCAGTCACCCAAAGAGAGCTCAAAGTAGAGCCAATGCTCCCAATATTGAGAGAAAGCAGCTCAGGTGGCTCGGGTATCTGGTCCAGATGCCTCTTGAACTCTTCCCTGGGGAGATGTTACAGGTATGTCCCACTGGGCAGAGACCCTTTGGAAGACCCAGGACACACTAGAGAGACTACGTTTCTCGATCGGCTTCTACCGGAGGAGCTGGAGGAAGAGGAAGTAGAGAGAAAATTGTGGATATATTAGATTGCTGCCCCGTGACCTGGTCCCAGATGAGCTGAAAGAAAATGGATGTATGGATGGTGGAAGATCAAGATTAGTTCTTTAAGTTCCATCTGAGCACATTATTGGAACTCAGAAGTTCATTTGAAAATAGGATATGACATCAAACGGACCACTATCCCATCCATCAATCCATTTTCTTAACCCATTCAAATTCTTTTGGGATTTCCCTTTCTGGGCAGCTTGGCAGTCTGTAACGGGGCCGCACGGAGATGGAAAACCTCACATACTCACATCCACACCTAAGGGATTATAATTTGGATTCACCAATGAACCTATGGAACATTCTTTTGGAATGTAGAAAGAAACTGGAGCGTCAGGGGAAACTGCACAGGGAGAACCATGCAAACCCCATACAGAAAGGTCCCAGCTGGTGTTCGAACCAGGGCTTTCTAATTATGAGGCAAGAGGGCAAACCACTAAACCACTGCACAATCCATGACCTGGAATCAATGGCGTCAAGCTTCCAGTGTCTCTAAAATGTTATCAATTAAAAAAAGCAAATATAAACATACAAAAACAAACTGCCAAAAAGCAGCATGCTCTTTCTGATGAACGCAGATGTAATGCGCTTTGAGCACATGCTTCTGTAATAATGTAACTGCAATGCTGAGCTGATCATTTGTAAAAACCTGTGAGCTAATGTTTCTGCATGTGGGGAAAGTGTGAAAAAACACCATGTTTATTTTCCCGCTCTGTCAGTGGGTAGTAATGTGTGTGTGTGAACTTGTATAAAAAAGCTGTTAGGGGTTTGTGTGTGTGTGCATGTGTGTGTTTATCAGAGTATGAACACAATTAAGGTGCATTTCACAGGTCAGTGACTTTGCATGCATGGCTCCTCTCATTTCAGTGATGGGCCTTTTTTGGAAAATATACAAAATAAATGTAACTTAAAAAAAACATTACAAGTTGTTTCCACGTAAATCTAATGATACTTTTCCCTTTTCTCCAACCTGTCTTCCTTTTTTCCTTCTCTTTCACCCATCCACCCTTTTCCTGCTGGTGTCATTGTATCCATAGTTTCCAACAGCACATCAGGAGCAGCAGGAGGAGGTCTGGAGTCCTCGCAGCCACGCTTTTCCTCTTCTCTCCCCACCTACCTCCCTGTTCAATGTCAGCTAAGTGGTGCTGACTCCGCCTTCTTCCTGCGGGAAGCCAATCAAGAGGTCATGCGAAACAGCAGCCTATCGTCTCGGACCGAGCCATTCTTTCTCCACCAGTTAGAACCGGGCATTGCTGCCCCGCAGTCCCTGCCCAGCGTCAACTGCAGCTATGGAAATGTGAGCACTGAGCAGCCAATCTCAGTGGAGCTCCTTCAGGGGCCTCCCCCACATCTGCTGCACTCCACCAACCAGGTGACGCTGAACTGGAAGGTCAAAGGACAAGTTGTGATGCCAAAAGTGGGGTCAGCGAGGCCGTGGATACAGGTGGCTGCTATGAATTTTTGCTTTGTCGTCTTAAGACCTAAACATTGAATTCTTTCCAAAATCATGACACGTGTTTTCAATGTTTTGTGCTCATAACTTTTTAACGTAGTTTATTATTTTGCACCTTTAGGTAAAAGAAGCAACAGACTGTTGGTAATAAAAGAGAGTGAAGGACTCAACTGAAAAACAGAAATGTTGGCCAAAAAAGGCTAAATTAAAATTAACAAGCTACAGAGTTAAATGATAGTTTCTCGGCACTGTAAGCAAATGATTTTGTAATTCCCCACAGTAATTAGATTAACTAATGAGAAATTGTAAATACACTTGTAGATTCAAAGAAAACTCTTACTGAGTTAAAAACTGTTGCTTACCTGAATTATACATGTTTTCATACTTGGCTATTTAAATATAAAAGCTGTTAGTTACAAATGTTAAAATTATTAGAAAATGTCATGCTTAAATACAGGAGAACAAAAAAAAAAAGGTTAACAGTTAAACTGCGGTTAACAGTAATCCGGTTAGTTCAAAACATACACGTTTTTGCTAATAACATATTCTTTTTGATATTTCTGTTTTAAAAAAATGTTTTACAGAAATAATTTGATAATTTCAACGTTTGGAAAACCTTCATCCTTTGATTTACATACACAAATCTTTTCAGAATAACATTGTATGCATTTTTTTTTGCTGTTAGGTACTGTTTTACTTGATTGGACGGCGCTGGGATGACCCTAACCTGCCGCCGTCATCCCTCCTCCCTTGTGTCAGAGCTTTGGCTGTCCGTGACAAAAGTGAAGAAGCCCCCTCAGCTGGCTGCCGTCTCATGGGACCATCCGGCATCTGTGTTGTCCGTCTGGAGATTCCCCCAGCTTGGTTTACACCGTCACAAGCGAGAAAGAGACCTCATGAAGTGACCCTTCCATCAGTGGATGTTTACTACTCCATTATACCCATGGAAGGGGCTCGTCAAGAGTGTCCCTCCATTGTGAGTGAGCCATGGAAAGCTCCGATTTCTAGTGCGGGGGCTCTTTTGGGCCTCAATGCAGGGCTTGGAGGACAGTGGACTACCTTTGATGATGGAGGCCTTCAGGACATGCAGAAAGCTGGTTCTGTGGAGATGAGCATGGGTATGGTTTCTGCCAAAGGAGAACGATTGCAATTGGATGCAAATGTGGAGGTTGTGGTTCCGCCCAGCCCCGTTCGGCTTGGCAAAACAGTGGCATTTGGCATTCGCATGAAGTCAAACTCAAACACGGAGCAGTTTACGTTAAGGTAGGAGAGCAAATGCTTTCACCTCAGGTTTGCTTCAGTATTCCACAATTTTTGTCCTATTATTTATTTCCTTTCATCTCTTGCCTTACTTGTTCCACTGTTCCTTCTTATTAATTTCTTCCTCATTCTCTTTCTCCCGACTCTGCTGCTCCTGAGGTGGATGGCTGTCACTTTTGTATGCTTAGCCTCTTTCAGTAACCGGCAGTGCAAATTACAACTTCATGAATATTCAATGTGACTGATCGAAGGGGAAAGTAAACAGGAAAAAAAAAGGTGACTAGGAGAAAGTGAAGACTGGGGAGACGGAGAGCAAAACAGCTATTTAAAACGAGTTCATGTGTGTTATTTAGTGGAATGGTAATACTAAATTGGACAATGGATATAGCTGCATAAATGCATTTAATTTTCAATCCAATTGAGGCTTTTTTATATTAACTATATTTTATTATTTGTATTGATTATTTGTTTACAACTACTGGACAGGGTCATACATTTTACCATCCCTTCAGAGTGTTATAATAAAGGGACACATGCTAACCCACACTCAAGCTAACATGTAGCTGAACAAAATATGATGGAGCTACACTCTCAATATACTCAATCATCATTTATAGATAATGTCACAGTTAGAAAAAAGGAAGATAAAGAAATCACTTCCAAAACCCACAAAAATGAAACCAAAATGAAAGCTGTAGTTCAGTCCTAGTCTTAGTAAATTGGTATTTCTATTATTTTTGTCCTACAATCTGCAAACTTGTAGATGCCATTATATAAAGTCATATGGAATATATACCGCTGGACTTGTTTTATTCAATTTATGTTTCTTTGCTTAAATGATTGTAAAGAGAACATATTTGACACTAAGCTCCTCTTGAAATTTAACATGGAATGAATTTCTGTTTGTGAGACTTATAAAGTTTTCTATTCTTCAATCATACGTCAGCGACAAAAATGTGATTCTTAAGTGAAAATAATCTCTTTTATAGGAACTATAACTTTTAGACATAAATTTAAATATCCCATAATATTTCAATACTATGCAATAACAACACGAAAAAGCCTTGTTTTTGCTGCAATTCAAATGTTACCATCCATATTTTTTAGAAGACCAAATGTTTCAATTTTTCAGGTATCACAATACTTGTGAGTCTTTAAACTCAGTCTGTGTAACATACTTAGAAAGGAAAGCTTTCCTTTAGTTTTACTTCCTGTTCTTTTACACCCGTCCTTTTTGTTGCTACATGATGCACTTTATTTATCTATCATGCAATCACTTTGCAATTACTTGTACGTTACAGTTTTCTCATACGTTTTTTCATATATCAATAGCATTGATTTGCTTTCCAGGAGAATGTTGCTTAATGATTTAGTTGGGTTTATGTAAATCCAGTCAAACTAGTGTCGGTGGTGAAACTTTTTTGGAAGCTAAGAGTTCTTTCCAGCTTTAACTTGCTTCCTTATACATTAGTTTAATGTTTAGTTTTTTTGACACATTTATCTATGATATATAAATCTTTTTTTTAAATATATATTTTCCTTTTTGCTGAAGTTCTAAAGAGGAAGAGATGAGTTTGTGTGTTTGTTTGTGTTGGTCAGTATGTGTTTGTGATTTTTGCCCTCTATCCAAGCATACACTCTAATGGATAATCTCCTATGTTCAAAGCACAGTCAGTCATGTAATAAGGCTTAAGTGGATCCTGTTTGAGCACAGGAGTGTGTGCATGTGTGTTTTTATATGTGTGCCAAATAATAAGCCTTAAGTGTGCTCCATTACACCAAGGGGATATGATTATGATAAACTGTTGAGGAGATGGAGCGGCACGAAGAGAGTACGAAGCAGGCAGATAGACTGAAAGAAAAAAGGGAAAAATAGTCGTTCTGGTCAAAAAAGAAAAAAAAATGGAAAGAACCAATGAGAAATAAAATAAAAACAAGGAGAGCATCCCTCACTCTGATATTTTCAGCAGCTCCAGAAAAAAGAAAAGATGGAAGGCTGGAAAGAATCCTGTGTTAGCTAAATTAGATCAGGCATCCATTCAGAATCACCCATCTCTGTGCTTGTAATTCACATCACCAAACATGTTCCTGTCACTATGGCTTGAGACTGCCAGTGAGGAAAACAGCTAAAACTGTGGACCTACAGTCACACTCTCATTCCCAATTTGTCACATACTGATGTATGGTCAAGAGCCCTCTTAGTCAGTTTGCATGCAGCAAGTACCCATTGACTGTCACTTTTTGACACTTATCTTGGATATTTCTCACAGTCTGGATGGATGTATTTTGGACCTGTTTATATATTTTGGCTTTTGCTTGCCCTATCCTGCAAAAGTACTGAAATTTTTCTTTCTCTGCTTTTTCCTGGCTGTACTATACCATTGATTGTATAAGAACTGGACTAAGCGAGTGTGACGTCACCCATAGAAAAGAGTTTACTTCTGGTTCCAATAAAATTAAGTCAATTCAGTCATTTTTTCACAATATGGATGCCGTCATGTTGGAGTCACACGTCATCAATAAGCATTGATTGGTCCAAGTTGGTTGGATGCAACGATTCCATGGCCACTGACTCTTTGTCATCAGGAGACACAGCAATGTAAAGTTGTGTGTCATCAGTTGCAGTGTATCTAAGGAGGTTAGATCTAAATGTCTTAAAAGTCACTTTAATGGACCAGCCTAGAAATGCTTGGATAAGTGGATTTTAAGACCTGCTGCTTGATTAGTAGTCACAGATGGAAATAAATTTAATTCATCCCATAAATATTATTCATGAGTTTAACTCAGTCTGAGGACATCGTATTTTGGAAGATTAATCTCCTCGTGTCACTTTCCATGAGGAGACATGTGGGCATGACACTTTTAAAGTTAAAATGTTGCCTGGAGAGGAAATATCTGTCTGCAGCATCAAGATGAAAAAGTGAGAAATTAGTGTAGTTGGACCTACACTTTTATTTTTTAGCTCCCATTGTTTGATCTGTTGCTTGATGCTGATAAAAAAAAGCAACACAGCTTAAAGTTTTCTGCAGTGCTGTACAGTAGTTTTCTTGTCAGTAAAACCTTATGCCATCACAAATCAAGTGTGTGCAAAGAAGGCCTTTGGGGGAAATAAAAAAAAAAATCAAACAAGAGGCTCTGCTGTTGCAGGATGAGATGATTCTGGATATCCCTTAAGGAGAGATTAGTTATTGGAGTATGTCATGATCCTACTACTTGTCTACCAATGACCTTAACAGTCATGTGAGTGAAGCGGAGGTGACGAGAAAATGATTGGGAAATTTGATGTTCAGGACAGGAATACAGAAGATGAGTGTGCTAAAAGAAAGGAAATGACAGTGGTGAAGATGTTTTATCCCAAAAGACATAGGGTGACATATTAGAGTGAAATGAAGTGGTCACAAATTAGTGACATCTTGTGCAGATGTAATCTGAACGAGATCATGGACAGCAGTTGTGGTTGAGGAAAGAGGATGATGGTGTGTTGGATGAATCTGGTGGTGAAGAAGATGATAAGGGCAGAGACAATGAGAAGGACAGAGAAGATGACCAAGTAGTGGAAGTTGAAGAAGGGAGAGGGCTCTTTGGTCTTTAGGGAGGAGTAAAAACATTTTTTATGGAGATGAGGAGCTGCTTTAAGATGGACAGCTACAGCTGAAGAAATCAGGGAGATTGGATGAAGACACTTGGTGTTCCATCTGGAATGAGGAAAGCAGATAATAAAACTTGGTGGTGGAAGGAAGAAATTCAGGAGTGTGGTAGTAGTAGAAGGTTAACTGGGAAAAAGTGAAACACAGAGAACAGAAGACAGCAGACGAGAGTACAGGGAGATGCAGCACAGGGTGAAGGTGGAGGTGGCAATGACTAAACAAAGGGCGTATGAGGACTTGCATGACAGGTTGGAAACAAAGGGAGGAGAGGTAGATCTGTACAGGTGCTGCAGAGAGACAGAGATGGGAAGGATGTGCAGCAGGTAGGTTGATCAAGGACAGAGATGGACATTTGTTGACAGGTTCCACAAATGTGATGGATGAGGAAAATGTTAGAAAGCACAGAGTAGAAGAAGTGGATGTTGTGGACCAGGAAGTAGCAAAGATCCTTGAGTATAAAGTGAGGAAAACATTGAAGAGCACAAAGAGTAGAAAGACAGTTGGTCCGCACACCTATGGAGGTTTGGAAGTGTTTAGGAAAGGTTCCAGTAGAGTTTCTGACTGGGCTATTTATGGAGATCTTGGACAGTGAGAGGATGTCTGAGGAATGTTGTCCTGGTGATCATCTTTAAGAAGACAAATGTGTTGAGTTCAGGAAACTTCAGAGGAACAACTTTAATGAGTCACAGAACAAAAAAGGAGAAAGTGGAAACTAAAGTTTCCTAAACTAAAGTTTTGAAAACAAAAGTGGAGACTAGGATGAGGTAAGAACTGAACATTTGTGAGCAACAATTACAATAGTTTTATTATAAGAAAGAGAACCACAGATGAGGCTTTTGGTGGGCAGTTAAGGTCAGAAAGAGCTGCATTTTGTCTTTTTTGCCTTAATGTCCATGACAGAACACAGAGATTCTGATTTGGAGCTGTGGTTTGTATAGTGATGTCTGAAGTGGTGTGTGATGTTGGAGATTAGCAGGAAATGCATGAGAGCTGAAAGGAAGGACTCCAGGAAAAAGGGCAAGAGGACGTCCATAGAGGAGGTTCATGAATGTAGGGAAGGAGGACATGAGGGTGATTGGTGAGAATGTGAATGAAGAAGACAAGGTTAGATGAAGGAAGAAATGTGACATTAAAGATCCACTATGATGTAAATGATATTTTTTGTGTTTTAAACATGTTCTTGTTGCTTTTTTCTGATGATGAAATACATAAATTAAGAATACATAGCATTTCTGATTGCTGATAGCTGATAGCATACTGATTATTTCTTTAAATAGAAATAGTTGTGAATCAGAAGGAGATGAAAAAAAATGCTGTTTTAAAAAAGCTTGTCGTTGCTCTGATGCCCTTGCTACAAGTTCCCTGCTCCACTCTATTCTGATGCATCCAGTTGAGACGTCTAGATCCGTGTACACCTTCGTTTTCGTCATCCGAGCTGGGACCTGGCTCTAAACTGCACAGCTAGATAGCTCCAATATTGCTCTCCATTTTTTTTTGCACTGGTAATATCAGCTTGGGGATGTGAGGAGTTATAAGATAGTGGCAGAGCAATTCAATGGAGAGCTCCCAGCAGAAAAGAGGGAAAGGGGGGCGTGGTTGTTCTGAGTCCCGCCCACAACTCAGAGGTCAATTTCTAATAAAAGTGGGTCCTAAAATCACTGCGTAAGCTTTTTGATTTAGGCTAACAATGGCATAATGATTTTTAAAAACCGCCAGGAATGCTTTAGAATAGATCATGAGATTATTAGAGCGGGTCTTTAAAAATCTAAACTTAACAGCTGAAAACTGAAAACTAAAACTCAACATAACGATAATGATGCAACCCTAAATTTGGCATTTGATAATATTTACATGCTTCATATTTATTTTATTGACGCATCACAATTAATTCCTCAAATGAACAATGAAAGGTGATCAGAGTCCATACGTCAGTGAGGCCGGAAACTTGCCAAAACTCAATGCCATGGCACAAATGAATTGAACCATCACTCCTAATTCTTTCTAACATTGTAACTTCAAAGATGAAACAAAATAATACATCCTGATGAATCCATTTGATCAGCACATGATTATTAGACTGAATGCATGATAAAATAACAGAAAAAAACTCTCAAAATTAAGATTTCATGCTTTAAATCTATGATTTAGTTGAGGTTTTAGGCATTTCTTCAGTGTAAATGTTGACAGAATGAAGGTTAAAATAATCAGTCTCTCCCTCATTAAAAAACCTCTTCTTCAACTGTATTATCATTGTTTGGTTACCTAATTAGTAAGATAATTAGTGATGAGAGGATAATTGATACTCATGTTGGCATATGTGTCCGAGTTGCTGATTATTAAACAGAAAGTCTGTTTCTCTTGTTTTTCTGTCTTTTTATTTTCTGCCACTCTGTGCTACGGTTGTTTGCAGCTATTAATCTATATTGTCTTGTTAAGAAAAGGGCTCCAAAAACATGTTCCGCACAACATTGTTCAGAAGTCCACTGACATTAGTCCTTTAAGTCAAAATGAGTTCTAAGTTGTTTTTATCATCACAAACAGAAGAAGTTCCACATTTCTGAAAAATGCAGTAAAGCTAAGTAGATGTTAACTCATTGTTTACATTATAAAATGCAGTTTTTTTTTTTTTTTGTTAAATGAACACAGTTGGTTAATGTTTCTGTTTGCAAAGAGCTCTAGGTGTGAGTGTTTGCTTGTCTGTGTCCCTGCGTGAGCCCCGTAATGGACCTGTAACCTGTCTATGGTGTGACTTGCTTCCTGGCGCATGGCAGCAGTGATAAGCTTTGGGGTAAAGTGTAGAGAGTGGCTGGAAGTTTGGTTTGCAAAGATAAGAGAGGTGAGGTTTTCTGGAGGCCACAAGGTATTTTGTCTGATGCACCTTAATGAAACACATCTTAAAAAGAAGCTAAAACCACAAATTGTAAATGTGCTTTTAAAAAATAAAAATGAAACAGCCACTTTCTATGTTGCCTGTGTGTCATGTAATAACTAATTCCAGGTGAAGGAAATGAGAAACTAAATTAAGTTAACAAAAGTGTTAAAACGAATCATTACAAGAGTTATGACCCAAAATTGTGATAAATTGAAAAATTCAGTGGAATTCTGAAAAAAAAAAAAAAAAAAAAACGTAAACACACAATCACATCCACGTCTTAATAGAAGTCCTACAGTTAAAATGTTGTATTTTTTTTATTTTCATTTGCTGACGTCATTGTTTTTTTTTTTTACTTCTCAAGACCTGAGCTAATATTTGAGCTAACCCTCTGTACACAGGACCCCGGTTAAGCAGAATTAACTACTGTGGTAATATAACCCATAATGTGATCTCCACACATTTGGACACCAGAGATTAAATATGTTTGACATGTCTTCAATATCCACTCTGATTATCTTTAAACTATTTTTGAAGTGTTTACAGGGTTTTTTTTATTAGAATTATGCCATTTTCAGCCAAAATCAAACAACCTGTGTTGTTTTCTAGAACATACTTTCTGCAGAGTGGCGGTAGTTCAAATTTGCCTCTGAGTTGTGGGCGGAACCGCTGGCACAGAGCAACCCCTTCCCCACTTCCCATCACCCATAACTGACAGCTGTCAGTTATCCTTCGAACTTACAGCCCTTCACACCTCCAATAGTACATCATCTCTGGAGCAAAGATTTCAAGCAAATGTAGCTATCCAGCTGCACAGCTTTTGAGCCAAATACCAGCTCAGATGTGGCAAACCAAGACGTACCTGAATCTAGTCTGCAAATGGATGCATCAAAATGAAGCGGAGCAATGAGCTTTTGACCTGCCCAGCTTAGTTTCTACATCACATCTAGAAACTTTTTATAACAGTATTTTATGTCTGCTTCTGATTTACAATGATCTGAATGAGAAATACTCAGAAATGTAACTTTGAGCAGCTTATATTCTTAATATATGTCCTCTAGCATGAGAAAAAAATCCTATGAGAACACATTAAAAAGAGAGTAGGTATTTAAGCTACATAAAATCGTGAAAAAAGGTCAATATATTTCATCAAGTTAACAAGTATATGAATATAAAATAACGTTTAGACCAACACAGGTATGTGAGAGTTTGGTGTTTTTAAATTGAAGTCATTTATCAGCCTTTTGGATGAAATTGCGATGCCTTACACAGGTTATAGATGTGGTGTTTGCACTTTTATTAGAGCGACTCTAAGGCTTTGATATAGTTGCTGTAATGAGCATCATTTGACCTTTTGATTCGCATGAGAAAATAACGGCCTTTATAAAAGTGAATAGTTATTTTTTCAATTGCAGTTTGGTTTAAAAAAGTTGGAGGAAAAACTTGACTCAAGTGAAATTTCTGTGAGACATGGATTTACAGATTTACTTGTGCCTTATATTTATGTTTACTGGCTTTTTTTAACCTCTCCTGCAAAATGAAGGAATGGGTAGAGAGGTGGGCAGACACACACGCACACACACGCACACACACAAACCACAACTTCATTTAATCCCAGCTGTCATTCATTTATCTGTGTAATTGTGTAAATGCAGTTGTGTTTGAGGCAGAGCCCTTTAGTTTTTCTAGACTGCATCCTTTCAGTCTCCCTCTCAGTCAGCACCTCTCTTTCCTCTGTACCCTCTGTTTCTTCCTTCCAGATTCAAATCAATCCTGAATATTCATGAGGGTGTTATTTGCATTCCTGGCTCCTGAAAGAGACCGACACACAAAGGTGACAGCCATCAACCTCGAGATAGCGCCAGTGTTTGTGCATTTTTGGGCTGTGCGTTTGTTTGAGGGTGAGGAAAATAGACGAGTAAACACAGACTAGTGGAGGAATGAAATGAGGAGCAAGTGGAAAGAAGGCAAAATGAGGCAATTCACTATTTTTGCAGTTTTACTTACTAAATTACTGAAACTTAACAGAAAAAGTAAGTCTCAAAAAAGCAGTGTGACATAAGTTTTTTTTGTCTTTTCAGGTCTGCTGTTGATGTGCTAATGATCCACCTTACACCTCTGCCTCACTTATTATCCCCATATGCTCATTTAACTTTGTCTCTATACAAAATTCTCTACTGGTCCCTGTTTTTAAACTCCCGGTACTCCTTTTTTCTTTCTGTGTGTTTCTAGGCTCTGTTTGAGTTTGGGTCTGGTAATGCCAGCTTGGGTGCGCTTGATATGCAAATGTTTAGACGTTCCTTTTGTTTTGTTCATTGTTTTTTTTTTTTTCTACTTCCTGTTGTAGGATAGAAGAGCCTCTTTTAGAAATGGAGCTCCTTTTAACAACACCTCCATTCCTGTGTGCTAATGATGCACAAACCAGCCTCACCACATGACACGTTCTAGCTGTTAATGCACAGGGCAACATGCGTTATTTTACAACGGTCTGTAAAATTATTTTATGGACCTTTATACTCAGATCCTTTATCATCTGTAAAATCTCCATATTTTTTGCCAAGGTGATGCTGATGTGCATGTCTCACTTTATGTCCGTGTAGATGGGTCACTTTGTGTTTAGCTTAAAACCAAAAACCCTGTAACGTCGCTAATGTGTAGCCAAGTTCTAGAGTTACTGTGAACAAAGTTAAAAGTCTGGCTGATGTACAGACTCATCTCTGACTCTTTTTTCTCTCGTTTAATGTATTTTATAGTTAGGTCTCCTTATGCATGACACAAATTCTAAAATAGACCATTCAATGACGGTGCGCCTTATAATCTGGTGTCCTCTATGTATTGTATATTACTTAGATTAAAAATGATAATTATAAAATATTTGATGTAGAAACCAAGAAATATTCAAAAAAATGTTTGCCGCACTTACAAAACTGACCGATGCTGCTAAAACAAACATTACTGTTACTACGGCAACTCCAAACCGAAATGGTAACATAAAAAAAGGCCACTGGGAGCTGAGTGTCGGATTTTTTAACCTGATTTGCTCTATATTGGCAGTACTCTTAGCGTTCATGATCACTGTTTTGTAGTCGGCAGCCTAGAGAGATGAAAACTCTTCCTTGCAATGAGTTTAACACTTTAAAATATATATTTCTTTTTTTTCACCCTTCCATTCCAGCAAAAAGTGTTTATCCACTCATGCATCGTTGATGAGTTGCGTGAAACATCGGTTAAGCATGTAGGCTAGGCTGCAGATGGCTGCAGTCACCTGAGACCACAGTTTGAGTCTTGCTGGATGTCTGTCAATTTCTCTCACTGTAGTTAACCTTCACCTGTCAGACGTTTTTTCCTTCCATTTTTCCCAATGTGTCTTAAATGATTCACAGAAACAAACGGTATCTCTTAAAGTTGGGAAAACAGAACACTATCATAGTGAATCATAGAATACTAGTATATAATCTCACCGTATGCACCTCATTTAAATACATTTTATTAACGGCAAATGCATGTCAAAATAGGTTGTGGGACTCAAATTTGACTTCAGCATAACTCTGCTGTTTCTGTGTTACTCTGAATCAAAATGGAGAACACAGTCATTGTTTTTTTGGGCTTTTGCAGATAAAGATTTAGAGCAAAGCATCAATTGTTTTGAAATTAAACAAATAACATCAGAGAAACAATTACTTTGTTGAACCATTTATGAATCACAGAAGTGATAGAATCAGGAGTGACAGCATAGATGACATTTGTGGCGGTTATGGAGATGAAATCCAACTGGTGGTCGCAAGGTTAAAAGTTGCAATATAATTTCATAAGAGCTGGTTTCCTGAGGTTACATCACTCCATCATGTTTTCTAAAAAAAATCAAGTTCTTATTCCAAATGTCTAAAATCAGTGTTTGCCATCCAGCACAGGTGACTGTAACAGGCTCACGGTAAGGAGAACAATCTGCCGTGTGCAATTTGGAACGAGCTATAAATGTCTGGATTTTGGACTGTGAAGGAGTGGCAGGAAGCCTCACAGATGAGGAAAAACTTGCCAAGTCTATGCCAAAAAAAACTGTTTTTTCAGGATGAAGATACCTTAAAGTGTAAATAATGCTAAATGATCTGCAAAAAATTCAGATTTGAATTGCAAAAAATGAATACATTTCTTATAAAGCCTTCATGAAATTACCACTTTGTTTTAACAGATAAACATAACAGGATAATGTTCTAGTTAAGAATAATTATATCAGTCTACCAGACAAGATCATCAAATGTAAAACAAAAGATTCTGACATGTTTTGAAACAATGTTTTTGTTCATGAATTCCTTGTTTTAATTTTACAAAATTATCAATGACAAATTGATCTATAAACCAACAATCTTTTCTGAATGTGATCAGGAGGTAAGCATGTTCATACTTTGTATGTATTTGGGTGAATATTGTTTTTCCAGCAGTGGAAAAGCCTAAAGCAATAGGCTGCCATGGCTGCAGGGATAATTTTTGGTGAAAACTTTTGCCCCAAGTGCTTTTAGAAGCAGCAAAACCTGCCTAAAAAGGGCTTATTCCTTTATTTTTGCGCAGTGTAGTGTGACTTTGCCTTTGTCTATTTGAATGTAGGTATTAAAAGAGTCTCAGTTAGTCACTGAACCAATGAACATTCAACTGTGGATTCTGGTTTTCACAAGACAACTGCTTGATCTTTGTGGTAAATGACCATTGGAAGCTCACAAAGATGATATTTCACTGGCCGTTGTTGCACCGACCGCTGTGATCCATGGATGGCTTGTAATGTTTGTCATCTGGGAAAGTTGAGCCCCACTGAACTGCTCAGTCATTGTTAAATCACTCTAGACAAGAACTCCACCTGAAAGCATTCAACTTTAATTTTGTGTCAATTATTAATGAAGGAATTGAAGAACCTCGGAAGTCCCTCAAGGTTTAAGGGTGTGATTCTCCGGGGAATGCTGGCAGGCTCAGTCGTAACCCTTTCAGGCAATGAGATTATCATTTTTGGAGCCATTCTCTGTCTGAAACTGAAGTACAACTTACTGTAATTTCATGAGCTGGTAAGATGAGTCTCTGAATTAAGTTCAATTTGAGAAAAAAGGCTGACGTTTTTTTTTTTGTTATTTTTTATCAGTTTTAGTGATACTTTATCCTAGCTTGAAGTGTTAATTATTCTTAATCTTAGTAATTAACACAGTATCAGCTTTAATGGATAAACAGCTATGATGCATTATACAGCAGTTATTTCAGAAATGGTGCTAATTCAGCTGAGATCTCTTTGTCCAAAACATCATGAATCCAAACCTTTGCCTCAAACGTCATATTTCTTTTTTGAAGGAAGCATTTTTTCCAAATAATTTTAAACTGCAAAACTGTATAACTTTCATTCATCTACTGCTGAACATCACAACAGTTATTTTTCTTTAGTTATCTTTAGTCTAATGTAAATATATCTATATATATATATATATAAAACTAGAAGCACTCGTAGACTCAGCAGAAAAAGTAAAAGAAACATCATCTCTTAATTTAACATTTCAACACAAAAAATGACACCGGCAAAACCTAAATCATTCTTTTTGGCACAGCGTAGCTCTTCGACAATTCATGGGATCTGCACAATCATACTCATGAATCAGATGCTTCTCCGCGGCAGAAACAGCCTGTTTATGTTGATTGCGTAAGCACTTTAATGGTGCATATTAGCATGAATCCACTTTAAAATCCTATGGAATTACATTAATTGTGTAAACTGTTGAAGAATTACTCTAACACGTCGAAGCATTTCATTAAAATGAACAAATTTAAAAATGGCAGTCAACAAAAGAATGTCAACAATGTAGCTATAGCTGTAGTATGAAAGGGTTCGGAGGTAGCTTTTTGATTGATCTGTTTGAATTAAGCTTTGTTTATATAGCTGTTCTTTTTCTAAGCAATAAAAACAAATACATCTTTACATCTTTCTGTTTCTGGATGAGAAAAACAAACTGCATCCACTGCTACCTGGTGAACACTTTCGTTTTAAAACACAAAGTGACTCTGCTGTAATTCATGGGTAAACATACACCAGCTGAGCCAATTGCGAAGTCCATGAAACTATTAGAAAGTTCACACGATCCATTCTAAAAAACTTCTGTCTCCATGTGATTTGATTGGGTTATTCCAGTCCAACTTTCCTGCTGTTTTCAGAAGTTCTAGACATATTTCAGAGCAATTGCTTCACACCAAAACAATACTTGATAATCGTGATAGCCCTTAATGAGGCACCATTGGACAGTTTACAAATGTCATTTATTGTGTGCCAGATGGCAAGATTTTTCCCTGTTTCTCCAGATATCTTTATTTCTTGTTAAGACAATGTTTATTTCAAAACAGTTTGGTGCTAAGGGGCAATTGATTGCTGACCTAAAACTGAAATCCCATTAAGAGCAGATGCCTCCCATTCATGTGGTATGGTATGAAGACGTGCCTGGCTCCATGATTGACCACCGTGCTTCATGTTTGCTCATTTATCAGTGCTAATTTGCCAGCTAATCTCCCCATTAAGCTCAGTGGGAACATTAGCCTAGCAAATTAGAGCTGATGAATGGGCTATTATTCATCGTAAAATACCTCCACTTCTCTCTCTTGCGTTTTTGCTTCCTCTCTCCACACTATTCCTCCCTTTTTTCTCTATCTTTATCTTAACTGTACATCTCGTCGCATCAATATTTATATTCTCATTCCATGGTATCTTATGTGCTTTCTGATGACTCTATTTTGAGACATAAATGAATATTATAGTGCATCATCTCATGGCATGGTGTATTAAAATACGGAAATTGTTCCAAGAAGAGTTAGAAATGAGAAGAAATGGATCAGTGAGGAGGTGCATAGTTTGGGCTACAGTTAAGTCTTTGAATACTGTAACAGCTTGTATACACATTTGTTGGATGAACAGATTGTTGGAGAAACAAAGGCGCCACAGATGCCTCCAGTCTTTATTCTATTTTTTACCATCTTTTCTTCTCCTCTGTAAACCCTCCACATTTCTAATCTTAGCACTCAGATCTATAGACTATCTTCTCTATATACATGGCCTTTGAAAATAGCATTTTTTGTGTGTGTGGTTTAATCTCTTTTGCATTCTTTGGTCCTTGAAATGCTCTTGATTTTTTTTTTTTGTGGTACATTTCAACCCATGTGGTGGAAAGCCTCTGAAGCCTTTTGTGTTCATGAAGGCCAAGGCAAGAAATTGAAAGGTCTAAAAGAAAAAGAGTGGAGTCATGGATGGAACAAGATAGAGAAGAAGAGAAACAGAAATCATCATAATTAAATGGTAAATGTCATATACTTTCTACCTTCCTTGAAGGCCCAAAGTGCTTTGCAGTCACTGTCCCATTCACCCATTCACACACACACGTTCACACGCTGATGGTGGCTCCACTGCTGAACACTGGCGCCAACCTTCCACCAGAGGCAATGTGGGGTTTAGTGTTTTCCCCAAGGACACTTTGAAATGAGGGGGCAGGGCGGGACTCGAACCTGCAGTGTTCCGATCAGAGGTTGAACGCCCTACTGCTGCACCACGGCTGCCCCAATTAATTAATGACTCTATTTATACTTATTTTCTTCCACTTTTCTATTTTGTGTTGTCCCTTGTTCACTTCCTCCAGCGTCTTTTGTGTCCAATCACTAGTATTTGTTACGTGTTTCATAATTGTGTAATTAGTTTAAGTAGCCATCTTGAGATTAGTTACCCAACAATCTTTCAGAGGGACTCCTCTTTATCTGCTCATGTAACATGATCGGCTAAGATACTTTACTTGTACACAAAACTGCATCCATGGGTGACTGCACACACATGCATGCACACACATATTAAGATGGCTTTTCTTATCAGAAGATCCTGCCCCCTTTTCATGTATTTTAATTTACAGAAGTGCAGAAGTGGCCATACATAGTTTCTTGATATAAGCCATTGGTGAACTAAATCCCTTCATTGTATTGTTAAAAAGAGAAAAAAAAGAATGGAAGAGGTCAAACATCAGCTTGGAACAAAGAGATGATATTTTAGGTTCTATTTACTTCAATATGAGATCATTGTACAAGTGTGGTTTTGCATGAATGCTTAGGTTATTAATGAAATATTACAATTTAAGGGAAGGGAGTCACAAAAAGTGAAGCAAAGGACAGACAGACAGTAATGGGTACTCCAGTGGAGAGTGATAAGAGACAGAGGGAGAGTTGGTCTGCATAATGAGCTCTACAGCATGGAGGAGGCATGTGGGAGGGAGGAAAAGAAAGAGCAGAGGGACGGATGAACAAACCTAGTCCAGGAGAGAATACAGAAATCTGCAGAGATAGATCGAATAACAGAGAATGGTGGGTATAATGAGTATTCCAAGAGACAGCTTGTAAAGACGAGGACACAAAGATGAACATAATACAAATTGAATGTGGAGGTGAAAACTGAAGATAAAAATCCAGAGACAAGAAAGAACTGAGCTGCTGCAGATAAAGGTCAGCATGCCTCGAAGATATTGTAGGCAAACTCATTTTAAATGAAGGGTAAAATACCAATTTGCATGGAATTTCATACTTACAAACATTTTCTTCATTCAAGTTTACAATTGACTAGTTGAAGACGGACTAATATTTTTCCTGTTTATGTCACATAACCTACTCTGCGTGTGTAAAAATAGTTTATTAGGATTCAATTTGTGTTTTAGACCAACACCTGGTGACACTCATAAAATATCATAATGTTTAAGGGTTACATATGTGGGATGACTTGTAATAAAATTTATGTCCTAATGTTCGTTTAGAAAGACCTATTGTCATTTTTCAAGTTTAAGGTAAAAATCTTGCTGTAGTTTTATCTTTAAAAGAAATGTTAAAACACAAAAGCATTGCATGTCTGAGTCTTCTGGCAGCTGTCATTCCTATTTCCCTAAAATGACCTTATTTCAATTTCACTCTTGTTTAGGGTAGTATGTACCCCTAATGGGTCAAGCAATAGGCCATAACCGATATACTTCTCACATTTAACAATTTGCTCATTTCATCATCTTGAAGAAAGTGTTTCCTTCTATGCAACAGTGGATGCAGTTTATTTTTCCCAGACAAAACTCAGCTGGATAGATTTTGCTTGATTGTATTTTTTTTTCATAAAGAACAGCATCATAGAAAGTTTTCTACACTATGGTTTTTTATTTCCTTGTGTAACATTCGAACAAGAACCACTGTGCTTAAAAAAATACCTGTTGGCATTCTGTATTTTTTGGCAAATAATATCTTTTTGAAATGTCTGTCAAAATTCTGCTTCTGCTATTCCTCCAACAGTTTAGTCTGATAAGTTTGGTGCATTAATAGATAAAAACATGTTTTATTCAAGCTTTGTAATCAAACATATTTTTCCCAGACAAAATAATTTTGTTGTTTTACAAGTAACAATTACCTTTGATTTCAGGTTTTTTTTTAAGGAACATTTAAACTTAAAAATAGAAACCTTTTAAATGTTAAAATGATGACTGATCATTTGAGGCTTTTTTAAATTAGTTACATAAACTCTTTTCATTCATATGTTAAAATGTGGTTCTGGGAACTAAAGTCCTGGCTTTAGAATTGCAGCCCTAACGTATGCTGTCCTACTTGATCAAAGCAGCTAAAAATGGCTTTAAAAGCTTTGACTTGTAAACATCTCAAATTGCTTTCTTTGCTCACAACAACAAAAAAATCTAATTTCATCTTTAATTAAAGTGAAACCCAAAGTGTTGCTTTATTGTGAATATTTGCCAAACTGTCTGAGACTTAGGATCAAGGTATGTTGAATGTGAGCGTGACTGAGTGTTCAGGACAGATCAACTGTGTTTGACTGATGTGCAGCAAATAATCAGAAATACTCCCACATTAACTTACATATGTTCTCCTATTCACATGCAATGACATTTGCAACATACAGATGAGATGAAGCTGCCAGGATCCAGTGGTGCTCGAAGAATTAGACTGCTGGGTACAATGCCACGCGCTGTCTCTTGTGTGCATTCCCTGAAGCTGTTCCAGCCTGATCAGCAGTGGGTGGCATCAGAGCAGGCCAGCATATCTACAGACACCGATGCTGCATTGAAGAGTATGGAAATCATAAACAATAAAGAACACGTTGCCATTACAGAGACACTTTTCTGTCTACCTCCCCTTTAAAGTGGCAAAGCCTTTAAAAATGCATGGAAGTGCTGGAAGAAGAATTTCTCGGTTACTAAAAGAGCAACTGGAGAAAGATACACAACAGATAAAATCAATCAAATGCTGATGCTCCATTAAACAAACTCATATCAGAGATATAAAGGTACACACAGGGTTATACTCTTTGTGATTTTTTAAAGAACTTCCCCATTTGGTTATGTTTTCCTGTATGAATGTAGCATGTAGACTTGTGCGTGCGTGCGTGCGTGCGTGTGTGTGTGTGTGTGATGTCCTGCACGGAAATGGGTGTGCTTGCAGGCTACATCTTATGAGGGAATCTGAAACTGTTCATGCTCATCCACATGTAGTATAGGTCCATTTGAATCCCATCATGCAGAAACCTCTGATTCACTGAGATTACAGACAAGCTGGATTGCTAGGAATGAAAAATGCATTAAAAATATTCTCACGAACAAACAACAAAATATGTGCATGTATTTCATTTTTTTCAGAATTGCAAGCAATATTTATTTTTAACAGTATTATGCAAAACTAGGAATATGTCTTCTTTTGACATTTGACTTTAATCTGATATTTATTTTGCATAATTCAAGTATATTTTTCCTAATTTTAAGCTATGTTATTTTACAGTAAAATTAGAAAAAAAATGTTAGTTCTTTCAGTCAGATGAGGTCTGTTTGGTAATTTTGTTAAACAATGCTGCAACCAACACTTTTCTTAAAGGCTTTCTTGTAGATAAACGTACAGAGTAAAAAATGATTTAATTTCACATAAAAATATATAGATTAAGGGGGAAAACTCATTGAACGATGTGTTAAAAGGGATATCTCTCAAAATAGTTACAAAAAGAATTGGCTATCACAAAACAAAAGTGCAGATTGTTGCATCAATCCTGTTCAGTTTACAACTGTCCTCTGAGCTCCCTTTAGCACTGGTGTAAACCCCATACAGAGGTAGTCGAGCAGCTCACAGCTTTAGCTTATGTGCTGAAAGGCAAGTGAACGGAGTGAGACACAGGAACCTAAACGTTATATCTACTAATACTTTCAACAACAACAAACAAATTTAAATGTTTAATGTTGGTTACTAAACATTAGATCCATTTCTTCCAAGTCCCTCTTAATCAGTGAGTTAATAATGATAACAAACGTAGCCTATTAGCTCTAACAGAAACCTGGCTACAACAGAATCAAATGTTCGGCTGAATGAAGCGACCCTCCCGAGTTATAATTACTATCAGAATTCATGGATTTCATGGAAAGGAGGTGGGTTTGCAGTAATATCACAGCCCAGCTTACTTCCTAACTCTAAAGTCAAGCACATTTTTAATTCATTTGAAAACATCATATTGTCTACAAATCACCCAACGCGGAAAACTCCAAAAGCAGTTTTATTCATTTTTATTTATTGTTTATTGTTGAGTTTTCTGACTTTCTGTCGTCTATTGCTATTGGGGGATTTTAAAATTCATGTTGATGACTATAGTGACTGTCTAGGAAATGCATTTGTAGCTTAATGGGATGATATTGGTTTCATACAAAACATAAATGAATCCACTCACTGTCACGAGCACATCTTGGACCTTCTTTTAACTCATAGTATAGAGATCAGCCAGCTGAGTGTCCTTCGTCATAACCCCATACTTCCAGATCACTCTTTAATTACCTTTCAGTTTGTTCTACTGCTCCAATACATAAAAAACAGCTTAGAAGAACATTATCTGACTGTTCTGTGTCTGACATCATGACCTGGATGACAATTACCTCCTCCTAAACCCAGTAAAATCTGAGGTCATTACACCAGGTCCTAAATATCTGATGATGCTTTATCTGATCAGACGGTCTCCCTGGATGGCGTAAATATAGCCTTTAATCCCACAGTTAGAAACCTAGGGGTTTTATTTGACCAGGATTTATCAATTAAGGCTCACATATCACAGGCTTGTAAAACTGCATTTTTTTTCAAATACGCAATATATCTAGTATTAGAAATTTATTATCTAGAAATGAAAAACTCATCCATGCATTTGTTACGTCTAGGCTGGATTAATGCAACTCTTTGCTAGCAGCGTGTCCTAAAAGTTCTTTAAAAAGTCTTCAGCTTGTTCAAAATGCAGCAGCTAAATGGTTAGCAGGCACCAGCAGAAGAGAACACATTACTCCTGTGTTAGCTTCTAGAATCAAGTTCAAAATCCTCCTGCTAACCTGTAAGGCCTTGGATGGTTTGGCCCCATCGTATATTAATGATGTCATTGTGTCTTACCAACCAAACAGAACACTTTGCTCACAAAATGCAGGACTGCTTGTGGTTCCCGAGGCCCATTGAGACATCTATGGTTGTGATTTTGGGCTATATAAATAACATTGAATTCAGGAAAAGCTTTAACCCCTTAAAAACCTTTCATGATGAAAATTGTGTTTTCTGTGTTTTTTAACATGTTCTTATGGCATTTTCTTATGATGGAGGACGTATGTAAAGAAAATTAAGCTTAAAATCCCATTTCTGAATATTTCTTCAAATTGGAGCAGAGGAAAAAATGTTGTTTAAAAGAGCTTAAAGGCATGACGTAGAAGCCACAATTGGTGGGTTTCCAGCTCCCTGTTTCTCTCCATTCTTATGCATCCACTTGCAGACAAATAGATCCTGGTGCGTCTTTGTTTTTCCTCTTCTGAGCTGGTATCTGGGATCAAAATGATACAGCTGGATGGCTTCAAAATTACTCACCATTTTTGTTGCATCATTAATAGGTTTGGTTTGTAAGCTAGTGGGAGAGTGTGTAAACCAAGAGCTCTCAGCAATGGGAAGGGGGTGCTGCCTACAACTCAGAGGTGAATTTCTAATGAACTACTGCCGCTAGAAAATGACACAAGTTATGTTATTTAATTTTGGCTAAAAACGGCATAATCGTAATTCAAAGACCACTGGGAAGGCTTTTGAAATAGATCAAAAGATGAATAGAGTGGGTCTTAGTGGTAAATGGTGTAAGTTACAGAAGCCAAAGTAATGTCAACACTGGAGCTAAAGAACTGGTGTAAAAGGGTTGATTATTTGAATGCCTCACTGCTAACAGAACTCTTTTCATCCAGCAAACCTTGCAGTTGAAGTCAAAATGTGAAGCCGGTTCTCCTTTTCTGAGGTCCAGGTTTATGTATTTGCTGAGTTTGCTCTTTTTTTGTGTAATCTCGAGCTTTCAGGCATTTCTGAGACTCATGTTGCTTGGTTCTGCTTTGTTGGGGTCTGCAATCAAAGTGATGCTTTCATCTTTCTCCTCCGTGTGTCTACCAGGGATTCTGTTTTACATTTCACTTGGAATGCGGCCTGTTTGCTTTAGTGAAGTTTTCATTTGCCAGATGTTAAAACACATTTCGTTTTATCCAACAAACTAGTTGTAATATCATTTTCCCTGGCTGAACGGTGTCGAAACAAAAGCATGTTCAGGTTCGAGAAGGCAGACAAAAGCCTGTATCGTATTTTTTTCAGCCTCTGCTGAAAACGGCTTAACTTTGTGTAGAGATGCTTCAATCGCTCTGAATAACTGGAGCTGCTCCACTGTTGTTGCCTGCACTCATTTGTCTTTTGTAAATTCAGATTTCCTTTTTGTTCAGTCCCTGTTTCTGAAAATGGGGCAGACAACATACAAAAGCAAACAAATAGGAAACCCAACATTTGATATTTTTTTTCCAGATATCTTTTCTTAGTTTAATCCTAAATGTACCTGAATCTTGTTAAACTGTGTCTGCAAAGTCAGTGTTGTTCACAATTTATTTTAAGGAATAATCACACTTATACGGGGAGAAAAATGAAACTACTTTCTGAAAGTTAGGCACCTTTTCATACTTCACGGATAAACGTTTTTAAGAGTTTGAGCACAGACAGCTGTCGGAGAGTTATGATGAAAAGTAAAAAAGCAGACCACCATCCTCCCCTGTCATGTGAGGTGTCTCATCGTGATTCTGTGGCTTTACAGCAACTTTTAAAACACAATATGTTCAATCTGTTCTCAGCAGATGGGTAGCACAAGTCAACCTGTCAGTTTGTCAGCAATCTAGTCATCCATGTAAACAGGATACCTTCCTAACAAATTTACAGCTACACAGACTCCTATGTTTTATGTTTTTGGTTTTTGTCAGATTCTTTTGTTTAAACTTTTGGTTTTGTAATTTTTTTTTTCTTTCAGCGATCAGACTTTAACAAGGCAAACGGATCAAACAGGTTCTTTCACAGAGGGTGAATCCTGAAGACACTTTTACTGCTCAGTGTGAAGCAACAAAAGAGCTTCAGACAGAACGTTGAAGAAAGAAATGGATGTAGAAGCAGCAAAGCAGTCAAGGACATGGGGTTTGATTTTTATAATGAGCCTAAAGCATCTGGGGAAAGATTCAAATATTCAGAGGACTTCTTAATTTGAAAGAGGAGCTATGAGGTTCACACAGGTGAGATAGAGAATCTGAGCTGAAGAGAGAAAATTGTTTATGGAAAAAAACTAAGAATTTGGAAGGAAAACAAATCTCAGCTTTGGCCGAATTCAGTGACTTGATCAGCAGGTTGAATACAAATCCAGCATGGCTGATCGATGCAAGCATTCTGTTTCTAACTTCCATACATTTTCTTAACCTGCTGAGTTGCTGGAGCCTATCCCAATCTCTAAACATCCTCCGTGTCCTCCATGCAAATACACAAACACCACTCCACGTAACAATCAGGCTAAAATCTTTAGCCGGTAGCTCCTCTCACATGCGTCTGGGGCATCAAGATTACAAACACTAAAGAACTGGCTGTCTTGGTTCAGCTCAGTTCACTAAAAAGAACCTGCTTTTTTCCGCTCCTTTACGGCTCTTCGGGTTGGTTTGTTGGATTTTTTCAATTTATTATTAACAACTTTACACATTTTTGTAGCCCAGTGGTAATTTTATTTAAAAAAAAAAACACAAAGTAGATTATTTTAAGGGATTCAAGTACAGTAACAGTTATTTTGAATAAATAATAGCTTTTGAGTTTATATTAAAGTTGTTAAATAGAATAAGCACAAGCACAGAGGAAATCTCTGAATTTTTTTCTTCTATCATTATTCTATTAGTTCATTTGTAAGTCCCCCTTTCAAGCCAATTGTGACTGGTTCCTGCTACGTGAGAGGGTGGGTCAGGTGAGGAAGTGTAGGGACAGAAAGTTTGAGATAGCACATGGTGATTTCTCACGGTTTGGAGAAGCGGAGGCTCGAAGCAAAACGCCTCACCTCAGAACAGTGAGGTGTACGCGTGCACGAGAAAATGCCTGAAACAATTAAAAAGAAAAGTTCAGTGTTCTGTATTGTTTTGATGTCGATACAGTGGCTTTAATATCTGGGGAAACTTTTATTAGTTGCGACTCTTTTACGAGTTGTGTTAGAAATCCGTGCTTTTCTTCTGTTTGGACATAAACTGGGGACATTTTGTGTATATTTTAAGATAACAGGTGTAATTTATTTTCTCATTTAATGGGAGTGTTTATATTTTTTGTTGGGGAGTCATTCATGTTTTATTTTTCAAATCACTATAATTAATAATCAAGCCCTTTATTAAAATCGGGTAAAATGTTGAACAATCTCTTTATTTTTTTTAGTAGATACAAATATTGAGTAAAATAACTGCATTTTATTTGGCATCCACCTGGACATTCTTTGAGCCCAAGCAGCCTTCTTGTAACTCAACCCCTCAATCAAAATGAACACATTTTTGACAGATGTCGAGCAACAGATTTGACGCGTGAATCACGGTACGTGTTAATGCAGGCGAAATTAGGCTTTTATATAAGTGGGGTACTTAATGGGTTGCTTTGCCAAATCTTGGCGTTGCTATAGCAACCCCAAGCTACCGCCTGGAGCCGCCCCTGTTGTTGAATCTGGCAAATGAACAGATTCAGAACAAGTCCTTTGTACAATGAGAATAAATTTCATTTAGAATAACAAGGGAGACATACGAAAAAAGTACTAAAACATATATTTGTTTTATTTGGTTTGCTTTCTAAATGTAAGAAAACAAAACAAAACCAAGCAATCTTTAATAAATCACCCTGGGCCACAATTTTGTTCATCTATGAAAAAATACAAATTAGTGCACAACAAGCTATTAGATTCCTCTACATCTAAATATCAAAGTTTAGCTGCTGGACAAGTTATTGATTTGTAGCTCTGATGCCAAGAATGTCAAACTTGTTCTCCTTTCTCCTTAAATAAATTACATTGAAATTCTTTTTTTCTTTTTCTGTTTTAATCTAGAAGGGTTGTGCTTTTGGCAAAAAGCATTAAAATGAGAAGGTTTATGCAAAAGTTTTCATCATAGTAAGCACATTATGCTAATGTTTTTCCACTGCCATACATTGTTTTTAAATGCAATATTCTATAATAGGTTCAAAGTTCTTCATTTTCTTTGTTGTTTTTAAGGTTTGGAGCTGGAATTGTATCATTTTACCAGCTGTTAGACTGGTGGACTATCGTGTTTTCCCAAATACTTGTTTTGCTTTTGTCTTTTATGCACAAAATCTTTCTTTTCTTCTTTCTTTTTCATCCAGCTTAACTTCATTTTTTTCTAATGAAGTGAGAAAAAGTACACGAATCAACAAACATTTTAAAATATCTATTAAAAAAAAAAGTTTTTTGTTGCTGGTTTGGGATAAAATGGACTAAAGAGGAAAAGCAAAGCAACAAACCAGGACCAAACATGTATGACTTCTGAAAAAGACTTGAAACGTTGACAGAATGTTGTTACCAAACAGCTTCTTAATCCGTAAAATACGTCTATTTAAAATAAAAAAATGCTTCTTAATCCGTAAAATACGTCTATTTAAAATAAAAAAATGCTCATCTTTCTTCAATGAATTGATTACTTTTTGCGACATTAATTGTTTATTATAGTGTTCTTTTAAAACGTAACAAGACTTTTCACTAAATATTTAAATTGATCCATTTAAATGTGATATTATTAATATTAAATTAGAAGAAAAGGCATTTTATCTTTTTTTTTTTTTTTTTTGCTATTCACCATAAAGATTTTTACTATTACCGTTTTAGCATTCTGTGGGCATGTGTTTATAGAATATATACAGTTGTTGCACTATTATCATGTTCATGTGGATAGTGACAATGAAGGCATTCAGATTAAACTGAAAACAAGTACGTATTGAAAGTGTTTAAAAGTGTTTGTGGTTTTAAAATAACCTTTAATGTCCATCGTCAATCTTTTGACACAAAATTTGGAAACTAAGCACTTTACATCCAGCATTGAAAAATGAAGCTACATGGGTACTGTTCATCTGGTAGCATAAATCCTCCCAGCAAACACTGGAATGTCATCACTGGCAAGCAACCGAGCAGGTTTCATTTAAGAATAGTAAAAAGGAAGTTGGAAAGCTGGTCAGGAGCGAATCTATCAGCGTGACTGACAAGTAAGTTGCTGCAGAGCGTTGCTGGCTGGGAAAGCACATCACTCTCAGAGGAGTGGGGAAGAGAGTGCAGCCAGCAGGGTGATTGGGTTTTGCAGCTACACAGCGAGGCGGTCTGGACCTGGGCAGGATGGGGTGAAAGTGGGGTGGGGGCATCAGAAAGAAAAGATTTGAAGTACAAAATGGAAGGGGGGGGAAAGCAGACAGGTCAAACAACAAGAGAAGTAGACTGGAGTGGCAGTTTTCTCTGAATGTTACCACCACGGCCAAAGTGAGGAGGGAAGTAAGACAGAGCGAGAGTGTAAAGGTGTGGAATCCAGAGAGTTGCAGTTTGTGTAAATCAGTGAAATAGACTGATTTAGTATGAGATAAAAGGGAACGGGAGAATCTCACAAAAAAGAGGTGCAGATATGGGATTTGTTTTTAAAAATGTTTTTCTTTATCAGTAAAAATCTTTTAGTAGATCTTTTATCCTGGTTGTTAGAGAATTACTAATACATTTTAATGACATCACTTAAAAAGCATTTTAAGTGTATGTTTTTTTTTAATATATTGTTTGTATTTCTGAGTGATGTGTTACTGTACAACCAAATCTCTCCTGATGGGGATAAAGGGTTATCCGTCTATCTAGATTCCACTTGTTCACTAAAGAAGATGCCAGAAGCAGCCTTTTTTAACACCAAGTATTAGAGTTAGTGTTTGCTTTACCTTTTCACTGTCCTATTTTAGATATCCTCAGTTAAGCATTATACCCCTGCAGTGTTTCTAACAGACCAGCGCTCAGAAAATGTGCTTTTGCAAATTGTCCTGTTATTCTGTTGCAGTGCTCAGACAATAAATCCAGTGTGTTCTTGTGCATTGTTTGCATTTTCCTTTTATCAGGGTGCAAAAACTTTTTTGTAAATTAATTTAAAAGATGACATTTTGTTCACAGAATGTCATGCAAATCAAGTTTTGTTTCATTACTTGCATTTTTACTTCTTAACGAAAATGGCAGAGAAAAGTCTGCCAAGTAGTTTCAAACTCAAAAAGATGCGCAGAATATATTTACCTTTAGTTTCATAATTTATGAAATCCAACCTGGTTGAACATCTCAGCTCTCGAGTGTTTTTAACATTTTTTAACTAATTTCTTCCTCAAAGGAATCATTATGTTTTAGAAGCAGTACGAAAAACAAAATCAAAGCCAGTCTTTTAACCTTTCTCTGTTCTTTATGTGTCATAAAAGATGTAAAGATCAGCATCTCTGACTGAAAATATTTCTAAAAGAAAGATCCCTGCTGAACTGAACTCAGATTGTGTGCCGTGTCCGGTGCGGATCCATCCTTTCCCTTTTAGTCTGTTTCTTCAGCCCAGAATAGCACTTTTTTGCAACTGCTGTTGGCGTCTAATATTGCTGTGGAGACACGTCACCTTGTGAGTTTCTCGGAGACCCCTGAGGCTTTGACAAAATTGCAGCATTTGAAACCCTGGACTGAGAGTGGTTTGATTCTTTCAGGCATGGTGCACGCCATATAAATGTGGACAACCTAGTGAATAACATGACTTCATTAAATCTGACCAAGCAGACATAAACGTTTGAGGTTGCATTCATTGTGGACCTTTATTTGAAACTCCAGCGGTCAGGATTCACCTGACGTCAGTGTTGATTGCAAACACCTACTTGGAGAACCCTTCCGATCACTTGTTGCAACTTTTTTAGGAGAACAGTTTCACTTGAGCTCATATGAAGAATTTTAACACCACCACCTGTATTTTTTACAATGCTTTAGTGCTGCATTTTCTGGGCAGAGGATGCTATTTGAAGTGGTTTTCCATCTGAGAACATTCACTGCTCAACAAGCAATAATTGGATCAGATCTCATCTCCACATTTTCCAAATCTGTCCACATCTGTACATAATACTTGTGTACCTAATGATAGCTGAAAATGAGCCTACTTTTCTGTTCCTTTTCCGTCCCGAGATTTTCCCTCTCAGAGGTCATAAAGAGCCTTTGATGCTCTAACCAGCACCTCATTTCTCTTTCCATTAGGCTTTCAGCACATCTATTTGTCATTTTGATGTTAACTCTATATTGCGACGTAGATGAGTCAGCCTTTGCAAATAAATTCAGATCGTCCATTGAATGAGGTCCTAAAAGTCCACACTGGATGTTTTTGTTGAACGAGTTCCAAAGAGCTGACTGTCGAAGCGTAGAAAAGCTGCAGGTCGGTTGGTGCGTTGCATTAGTTGATTCTGTGGGAGGAGAGCAGGGCTGAGGGAGGTGAAGGGGAGTAGGGGTGGTGCTGTTATCACACGGTAACACCTGGACCACAGACTGACAGGATGGGACAGAGACGCCAGTCAAATTTAAACACCAAGGCAAAGACACATGGCAAACTCGAGCTATGCATTGCAACGCAAATTTGACGTGAGCTGAATTTGTGTTTCTTGTTCTCTGCTCACTTCTTAAAGGTCACTGAGGCTGTGCTGTCATTTCCATTTCTGCCCTAATTAATACTAAACTCTATGTTTCATAAACAGTCGTTTTCTGTTTTTTTTGTAAAGGATGCAAACTTATGATTCAATCTCATTTTCCCTCTTTTTTCATTAATTTTGAGACTTTGATGTTAAATGTTTTTAGTTATGTGCGACAAGGAAAAAAAAATCTATTAGTTATTGAAATGCATTTTTCTCACCTCTTTGCTTCCCTAACATTAGATTTTTGACCAGATAATGTTACCAAACCTTCTAAGTGAAAGACCTCAGCTCCTTGTTTTTTGGGTTTGTGCGTTTCATTTCAACAAAAACAACTTATTTAGCCAATTGTTTCCACATCTCCACAAACAATAAACAGGAGTCCCCTAAAAACCTCTATCATGCGTTTTTTCTTGCGGTTGATGAAAAGACACTCAAAAATAAGATGGCAGCCAGGAATTGAAAAGTGAAAACAAAAGGAGTTTATAGGTTCCAAGCAAAACCAAAAAATACACCACCAATTTGTTTTAACAGAGCTTGTCACCACCAGTGTAACCGCACTGCCCTCCCTGGAACTGAGAAAACTCCCCTCTTATGAAAGGCCGATGTTAAGTTCACATGACCCTTGGAAACGCATGTTCAAGAAACCACTTTCAATGAAAAGTCGATGTAAAAGTGTGCATATGCGCATTTTGGGCATTCACGTTCAAAACTCTCGTGTTCATGCATAGTTACACATGTTTTTAAGTCTGTTTTTGAGCTCTACGTACAAAATGCACGGCTAATTAACACCCAGAAGTAAAACCAGTTGACATTTGACTACTCAGGGACTCGGATTTGGTGGTCAGGTATAGATGGCGTCCTTTTTATTTTGCGGAGGGGCCAATTGTTTGAGAATTGATCATGGAGGAGGTTTGTGCCTGAATGGAATTATGACACCAAGCCTTTCGTATATCGGAATAGACCTGTGAAAGGAAAAAATCAGATTCACCAGATTATCACTGCTTCAACATTTCACAGGAAGCCTCTTCCACAGTGGACACATGCGCTACTATCGGACAGCAACAGTCCAGTGTGAACGGCAAACAAAGAAACATCCAAAAGTGCATTCAAGAACCAACATTCACTACATTCTTGAACAGACATACATGCCCGATGTGCATGTCGTATTAGCCCCTCCCACAGGGCAATTAAACAAACATTTTGCCAAAACAAATACAATTTAGAAAATTCTTGAATTGGCCAAAAAATGATAAATATTATAAATGCAATGGACCGGTTTCAAAGTTTGTTTGGAAAAAGTTTGATGGGGAGTCCAATTCTATTTAATAAAACCAAGTGTGCACCCTTATACAAACAACACTATCCAGTGTTGTGAAATGCAAGTGATTTCTTTATATGTTTGTGTGTGTGTATATCCATGTGAGAGGTGGGTGTGTCCAGTGCATCCTCCAAACACTGCTGATGGACAGAAATGAGAAAAAAAACAAAGCAACTCAGGATGGCATTCTGGTGCCGTCCTGACCATTGCTTTGTCCCAAGCTGCCACCGGGATCACAGTGGCTTTAGCCCCTTGAGGACCTGTGATTCACTTCCTCATCTGAGAGGGTTTGTCTTGTTTTTTGTGCAAATGGGTCAGTTTCTGTTTGGGTAAGGTAGAATTATGTGCAGCAGACCAGCCAAGATGGATGCTAACATCAACAGAAGAGACATACATGTGACTACATTTATGTCACTCATATAATGACTTTAATTGATAGGATCATGATGATAGGCCTCCCAGCAGTAACTCTTCACTGAAGAAGGATGAGGTGATTTTAAAAATTGTATTTTGTAAAATATTGGTGACTGAGGTCTTCCACTCTTGAATTTTTGATGAAGTGTTTGTATCCTTTTTACTGTGTTGAGTAAGCATTTCTCAATGAAACTGCAGTAGAATGTCTCTCTGGGGTTAAAAATATTTTCACAAAAAAGCTCCTTTCCTCCATCACTGATGTTTTTGCATCATGGAAAGCATAGGAGCTCTGTTGTGCTTTGTGGAAGCATTTTTTGAGATATTTTGACATTTTTTCCCCTACAACAGAAACAGGTAACAATACTGTCTTATATATCATATGTGTTCCTCCAGGCAAGCAATAGTAAAAACACACACCGAAACTCTGACTTCATCTCTACATTGCTGAGAAATGTTTATGACCAAAGTTTTTCCTTTTTTTCTTTTTTTTTTTTTTTTTGGGGGGGGGGTGTCTTTTCAGCATCTTTAAACAATTTCATATTTTAAATAATATTTTTTCAGAATTATTGCCTGCTTTAAAACTGTATGTGTCATTTCATTTGTAAGTCATTGCTAAACTTCAGTTGATGGATGGATGGATGGATGGATGGATGGGAGTAAGTGAAGTATTTATTTCCCAGGTTTTTTCTGTGAAGATCCCAGAAGGATTATTAATATTTGTTTATGTGCAGCTTTTTGGAAAGCCATAAATGTTTACTTTTAGACACTCCCTGCAATTATTACACTTTTTCCGATACCCGACAAACTCACCCTGGGCCTTACATCAGAGAAGAAAAAAGTTTAACAGTCACACAAGAAAAAGTCTGGGGTCCTCTGATACAGATGAATAGTAAATTGGCAGATGAATGGTAGATATGTGGGTAGAAAGATAGCTAGATGTGTAGATGGATGGATGAATGAGTAGATGAATAGAAGGATAGCATATGGATAGATAAATGGATGGATGGGTAGATGGAAAGAGGGATAGTAGATGGTTAGATGGATGGGCAGATTGTATGGGCAGGGCCGGCCCTGGGCGTAGGAGACCTAGGCGGTTGCCTAGAAACAATGGATTCTGCAATCGGTTATGAAGTTATTGACAAACAGTAACTTAGAGTTCAACATTCACGGAAAACATAAAAATGGAAAAAAGACCTGAAGGAAGACGGCTGCTTCCTGTTCCACAAAATGTACCTCAAAGCCTGACTGATGAAATCTATACAACCGAACAAAAAACAAAAACCACTACCAATATTAAGAGCTGTAAATCCAAATATGTGACACTCCAATGCAAAATAAACTCTGTTTGTTGCAGGAGGAATGTCAAACACATTTTTTATTGAAGCACAATTGAATTTAACTCATGAGGACAAATAACAGGACTTCTGGATCAGTGGAATCAGAACCAGAATCAGTGAAACTTGTTGAATTTGTGAGTGAATGAGGGCTTTATTTCTAGTGTCTGAAAATACTTTAAAAACATGAAGTCTAAGCTTGCCTGTTCCAAGAAAAGAAAAAAAAAATCTACACTTATATTGATCTTTAGCTTCTAGTTCTGTAAACCTAATTCCATTTTTGTCTAACTAATGTATTAAAAATAAAGTTTTACAGTTGGAATGAATCCAAAACATCTTCTGGCTTTTCTCTGTTGTTATTTTAAAAATGATTAACAGAGACTTTGATCTACATGCTAACAAACGAGCAAAACGTGAACGGAAAGCTTCGAAATAAAATAAACAATTCTTTATTCTTGTGTCTTTTGGAAGTATTTAGCATCTTGGTGCTACATTACTAATCTAGGCCGGCAGCCCAGAGGACAATCTTGAAGTTCCTGCAGCAGCCCACCACCATTGTCTGTACAGAAAAAGATGTCGTTCTAATCCCACGTGTGGTGGGAAGCGGCGTGGGCAGCTTTATTCAATGTGTGAAGGTTTTTATTTAAAACCACGCCAGTCTCCAAACATTAAAAGCAGCAGATAAACATTACTAATGTCCTGCATTGAAACATGTGCAAGGGTGGCAATTCCAAACACCACACACAGCACTGCAAATGTAATGAGATCCATAAAAAAAAGAAAAAAAAAAAATCTTTCTTGACCCGGCCAGTATCAGCTGGATGCACCTGCTGTGCTAATGGAGCGCTGAAACTGTTTTTTTTATTATCATTTGTTTTAATATATGAGAAACATTCATCTACACTTTTTGCTCCCCATTTATGCCTTCATGTAAATTTGTTAATCATTTCCTGCTGATTTCCATTTTCCCTGCAGCACTCCCAGGCTATGAGTAATCCTGACATAATCAAAGAGAATTATAGCATTTGCATTCAAGCTGTATTTACATTAGCTTTCTTACGCCATTCAGCACACTTGATTCTGAAATGTGTAAATTGTTGTCTTTCCTGCTCTGCATCACAGATGTGTTTCTGCAACAGGCAGATGCTCAGTAAACATGACAGAAATGTACCCGGTCCTGAGGTTTTTACCATTCCAGTCTGTTTTTTATCTGTTTTTATTTTTGCCATCAAGTTTAACATTTGGAACTGTGAGGTTTTATTTGACACATAAATGCTTTCTGTAAAGATGTTTCCCTTTTCCCTCATTTGAGACCTTGCTCAGTCACTCCCGCTTCGCTGATTGATGCAAAACAAGGTTGCACGTTTTATTTAAGGGTGGATTCAGACTAGAAAAATCTTTGGTCTGGACAATTCAACATGGCTGCTCTGTAAACTGTAAAGCCATTAAAATCTACTTTTTCATGTATCAAAAATCAACAGAAATATTTTTACTAAAAAAAGGAGGAAAACAACAAATCCCCCATTTAAAGTTTGACAGCTCATCAGAGGTGAAAAAAAGGGATTTAAAATGTTTTTTGTTAGGATCACAACATTCCCATTTTTTTTTTTGACACAGGAAGCAAAGCAATACATGAGAATGTGATCATTTGACAGCTGACTAAATGAAATTGTGCTTTTCTAGGTAAGAAGTTTTTTGTAGATTGATAAGGAACATTCAAGTGCTGTTCTGGCTCCCCCACTGTTGAGTTGTTGTCATCAGATGTCATTGGGTGTTGTGATTTTACCAACATGCACTCAAGGCAAACTTTTCATTATAGTGCATGGCATTTCACCTGAGGAATCATATTTGCCTCACTTTAATCCTATGATATTGAGATGTTGCCATCTCCTAGCTCAGTAATGGGTTTTACCTATCTCTCAAGAGCTGGAATCGCTGCTGAGTTTTGGTTTCTGAGATGACAGAAATCACTGAACTCATTTTTTCTATGCAGTTTTTCATTGTGAAGTTTAAGACATCGAGGGAAAGCCACTGAGCAATTTTTTCACACAACAGTTGTACTCCATCTTTAGGCATGTCGGGACATTTAGTTAAAAACATACACATTTATCTGGTTTACTTTTTTGGCCCTAGCCTGTCAGTGTGATGGTTTCTGTTCCACAAACCACTTTGTACTGAAATTTTTTTTTTTTTTTTTTTTTTTTTTTTCTCATTCCTTTCAGTCATGTCTGCTGTCGTGCATACAGGAATATTTTTGACACAAACAGTGGCTGCTGTTGCTTTTATGCCATATACCAGGTTGTTGAGTTTTAGCTGTAGAGTAAACAAGCAACAGTACCTATAGTTTGAGGTGGGATGGGTAAAGATAGCTCGAATCTTGTTTTTTTCAAATAGAAATGTTCAAACTAAAGTATCGGAGTCAAGTCTGTTCACCAAGGGACCACTAGGTGGCTCGTCACACAAACTTCTGATTCCCTTTTCAACCCTTTGTAAAATTAACTACATTTACAATTAGAATAAAAATGCTTAGAGCGGTTTCAAAGCCGTTTTTTCTTAGTTGATTTCAAATTTTCACTGGTGCTACACGGTTCCCTCATTTATAGCAGCAGTTACATTCTTAAAATAACCTAAAAAAAGTGAAATGCTCAAAGTATAATTACATATGTTTTAAGGCTGTAAAACCCCTCACTGTACACTTTTATCACAAAGATGAAGATTTTCACACTTTTCTCTGTTAAATAAGTAAAAAAAAATAAATAAATAAGCTGAGCACACAATCAAAAATGTGTGTAAGTTTGGCAAACTGAACACATTCTTGATTGACAATGGTCTACAAAAAAACTACCAAAAAAAGGGAAATAAATGTGTAAAAGTGCATTGAAAAAGATCCAGAAAACAGATTCTGACAACGATTCTGCCCCAGATGAATGTGTTGCAATAAGACTAGTGGTGGAAATGGGAACTTTTTGTGCTTTTACAGTTTTACCCAAAATGTTATCCCTTACAAAAAAATAAATAAAAGTTTTTGCTTGTTTTGCGGCTTTATTTGTTAGCCAGGGGTTAGCGGACCAATATTTTCACATTATAGTGTTACCTTGTTGTCTGTGGGGGATAAGTTCAATAAATAATCTGATAGGTGAAACCTGCAAAGTAGGATTACAGTTTTTTTTTTTTTAAAGCAATAAAACTCCTCACTACACACTTTATGGACTTTTCTTAGACAGAGGTTAACAATTTCACATGTTCCCTTTGTTTAAATGGTCGCAGTTAAGATTTATGTATATTTGGCAAACTGATCACATTTTTTGCAGGAGACAGAAGGGAAGAGATTGAGTGACAAGGTCTGCAGCCAATTAGGATGCAGAACCCGGTGTGCAGTAAAAAAAGAAAAAAAAAGCATGCAAAGGTGCACTGATAAGTCAGCAAAACAGCAAACGGTGAAAAGTGAAATAGTGATGGACAACTTTTTGTGTAACACCTGGGGCCTTTGCACAGTTGACTGACAAGTCCTGCAATGCAACCACATTTCATTCGTCTTTTGTTCGAAACATTTATTGTTGGAATTTTAATGAATGAAATCATCATTGTTAATCAACATTCTGTTAATGCTTTGAAAACTCAGACTTTAACCAGGTAGTTTTTGTTTTTACAAGAGATTATGGACCAAAGATTATTTGGACTTTAAAAATGTGTCGGACATGTGATTTTTAGGGGTTTCAAAAATGCAAAAATGCTCAGTTTTGTTGAATTCAGAGACACTTCAATCTTCTCAGAAGGGAAACCTAAATGTCCAGTCACTTGCCCTTCAGTAAAACGCTATTAGCTGCTGTTTCAACGGTATATTGTGCAGACAATGTGCAGTGTTGTATTTTCTGTTTTGCAGCTTATGCACCGTTTGTCTTTGCAGCATCAGCTTTAGAGGTCCAGAGCACTCCCCTGAGCTGCTGGATCAAGGGTTTCTTAGGATTTAGAGCAGTGTGCACACACAGCGTACAGAAGGTAAGAGGAGGGCTCATAAACCTCAAGCAACATGGCCACTTTTTCAAACCATTAGCTGTAATATTTTGCAGCTTTAATTTCGTTGTCAGAACAACAAGGAAAAATAGTTGAAAGAAAAAACAGAGAAGATGAAGGATAAGATATAAGACAGTCCAGCAGAGGAAAAGCTGTGAGTCCGTTTTTTATAACAACCAAGGTGATAAACGAAAGAAATTGTTTGTCCAGCAGCTAAATGGCCGCCTGCTGACCTTTTCACCACCTTGTGAATTGTTCTTCATCACTGGTGTAAATGTGGGCCCTGAATGAGGTTTAGTTACTTTAGCTTTTATCTTTGTAACCCGGGTCACCCCACATCCTGTCTCTCATCCTTCTCCCACTTCTGTATAAAAATCCGACTCCCCATCATGAGCTGCTCCTCAAACAAACCTGGTGTCTATGGTTATCTCTACTGATACTGTTATTTATTCACAGGAAAAACACAGGCGTGTGCGAACTTGTTTGAAATCATGGTTTGTGTGGCAGAGGGTGTAGTGTGCAGTTGTGTTAAAACTTTAAACCTCATTTCCACAATAAATATTTTTGTCAAAATAACCACCTTTTGCTCACTGACCTTTTTAAAAGGTGAGAAAATGACCTTAAAGTGTGTGGAAAGGACTGAATCTTGTTTAATTGGATGAAACCTGTTGTCGTGTCCCTGAAAACGCGGTTTGGTTCCCGGGTCCTTTATGAAAAGTGTCAGCAATTATTATTCAGGTATCATTCACATTGCAGCATTTTTGTGCTGTTTGGAGAGATCAATGACAGTTTGGGGTGAATTTTGAATGTAGTTTGCTTGAAAAAAGCAATTGACAGGTAAACAAAAGTTCTTTGAACAAATAAACTATTATTTTATTCTGTGTTGTGTGAATGCAGTCATGTAATCAATAAAGTTTCAGATTGAATGGGAAGCAGATTGGGTGTCAGACACCTGGCCTCGAGTTTTTAAGAAATTCTGCCTTATCTGCTGCTGAGTACCTGGATCAGGTGTGTTGAGCCAATAAGGAGCTTCAACAGCAGGTTTGTTGTAAAACATGTAAGAAACTGGCCCTCAAGAGTTTGTCATTGAGTTTGTCAGAGTTCGACCCCTGTGAGAAAATAGGTGAAGGATAACTTCACTGTTGCAACTTTATTGTCATAGCTACGATGGTTTTTGGAGTTTTGTTTTAGTTTCTAAAATGCCTATTTTTTATTTATTTACTTTTTTTTTAGCTTTTTTTTATGTATTCAATATGTTTTGACATTGAGTGAGTTGTTGTTTGCACTTTAGGGCCACCATATAGCATATAAGAACACATTCGAAACTCCGATTTTTATTTTCGACGAAATTTACTGTGAATACATTGAAACATAAGATATTTTGATTAAAAAAATAGAGGTGTAACGGTTTGCTTTAACTACTATTTGATTCAAATCATAATTCGGGGTTGCCGATTTGATTCATAGTCGATATTGGTTCATCCTAAACGATCTGATTTGTTCCAATCTCTGACCTAAAATCAATCCAGGACATCTTTAGCCAAAACTTCCACCAGTGTGACTCAGAGATAAATACCTGGTACGTAACAGTGCAGGTGAGGTTTTCCAGATTCCTTGTATTTCTTGTAATATAATCAAGTGTAAATTAAATTTGTAAACAAAAAAGTAAACAAGAATGACTGTCAAATCCATTCACGTTTTAGTTTGATAAAGTTCAGCCCACTGTTGTTTTTCAACATCAAAATAATCCAAAGCGAACATTCTACCACACTGTATGAACACACACACATTGAACTGTAATGATGGTTGATCATTTTTTGCTGTGTGTTGTCCGCTGTGAAGCACTTGGTCATTCTTAGGTTATGGTTATATAAGTGCCTCAATCGCAATGGTACTTTCAATATCAATAATTGATTTTTAATTTTGAAATGATTTTCTTTGATTCGATTTGATTCAATCAACAACTTCCGTCAGACAGATGAATTGTATGAATAGAAAAAGATTCACAGATTGATTTTTACACCTTAGAAAAATACACTGAATCTGAATCTAAGTTTTCTGGATAGAAAGAAACTCCATCAATTTAGCAAAAACTCATTCAGCATGTTAATGTAATGAAACAAGTAAAATCCATTGGTTTTCCTCTTCACTGACTCTTAATTTTCCATTTTGGAACACTAATGTTGAGGTGTGTCCATACAGAAGAAAAAGCAAAAATGACTGCACACACTGATTATTAAGGAAATGAGAAAGACTAAAGAGAAAAACTCTCCATAAATGTGAGTAGAACACTTTAACACTGACTTTAAATTAATTAAGCGGCTAACAACGTTTGGTATTCTGTGTTGTCTGGAAAGAAGACTATAAATAGGGACACTTTGAAATTGGCTAGAAAAAGATGGAATAATGACAGCCAAGATCACAGTGAGATGCAGCAGCACAAGGTGGAGTTGGAGGTCGCAGAGCTGAAGATGTTGAGGTTCCCTTTGTGAGTGACGAGGATGGACAGGATCAGACCCAGGAGAGAGGTATAGATGAAGACCAAAGAGGAGGTTCGTGGCTACAGTGAAGGAGGACATGGGGGTTGGTTGATGTGAATGAAGAGGATAGGATAGATGAAGCCAGATGATTTGCTGTGGCAAATTGTAAAAGGAGCAGCTGAAAGACGGAGCAGAAAATGTAGTGAGATCTGGTCATCTCTGAGCAGGAATGTGTCACAGATCAATCGTATGTTTTTAACACAGAACAGAATTACACACCAAGAAATAAGAGTATAAATTGAACAAAAAGTAAAAGGAAGGTAGAAATGTCAAGGAGGAGTTAGCTTGTCTTCCTGAATTACCTAAAAACAGAAGGAGGAAGAACAATTTGCCGACACTTGTCAGACTCTGTTACTGTACAGAGATCTGACAGAAGCAGCTTTGGGATGCAGCCCTGTCCATCATCTTTCCTGTTGAGAAGCAAAAACTCACTCGCACACGCATACATGCTCACACACATGCAGCAAAGACCTGACAGATGCACCAATGGGACGGTGGTGTTACTGAGTTTTCGTGGACATAGTGACAGCCTGCTTTTCTCTTACGGTTAAACATGTTAAATCTGCCATCACATTATATCTGAATATCTGAGTCTCTAATTCCTCCTTAAACCTGACCAGAAGATGTTAATCCACTAAAACTTGTTTTTATACAAAACATATACAAACTGAGGCGCTGAAAATGTAAAGTTAGTGAATGTTTAACCTCAGTTAGGTGTATAAATTCTAATCTAAGCAGTTAATTTTTGTAATAAAAGAACAGCACCATAAAAGGCCTTTAAATGCTGCGATAATCTGAAAAAATGTGCGTTTATATCACAATTTAACTGAGGATCCTAAACACGCTGCCCTTTTACAATATTCATGGTCCTTTTATATGGAATCCCATAACTGCACGGATTCTGGAATAAAGTAGCATGAAGAAGGCCAAACAATGTGTAATTCTGTTCATTTATTTGGAATAAAACATACATATCCGTGAATACTCTTTTAATTTATGACAGAGAAATTCACAAATCAGAATTTCTCTGCTTAACAGATGTCTTTTATTTCTGATCTTTGCTAAAAAAAAAAAAAGAAAGAAAAAAACAATGAAAGCCCCACGCATTGAAAATTGTGTTTTTAACATGCTCTTGTGGCGTTTTTGTCATGATGGAGAGCATATAAAGAAAATTAAGCTCAACATTGCTTGTAGTTGTGACATTGAAAATACGCTGGGCGGGCCACAAGCTCCCTGTAGACAACTAGATTCATGTATGTCTTCTTTTTCCTCGTCCAAGCTGCCATCTGGCTCAAAACTGTCTGTCTAGCTTCAATATTGCTTGCTGTGTTTTTCCCCCTGTAATTTCAGGTTAGCGGTGTGAGAGGCTGTAAGCTAGAGGGGGGCCAAGTAAACAGATGAGTGACAGGAAAGGGGTTGTGCTTGCTCAATGCCAACGGTCCCACCCACAACTTAGAGACATTTTTTTTTTTTTTATTTAAGAACTCTGGCCGCTCTGCAGAAACTATGTCCTAGAAAATGACACAGATTTTTAACATTTTGTTTAAAAACGACATAGTCATAATTCATTGATAACTGGCAACAGTGTCAAAATGGATCAAAAGAGAATCAGTGTGACACTTTAAAAACTACAGATCTGTTTGATGTTTCATTTAACCAAAAATCAAACCAAAGTTTGTGCAACATCTTCATGCTGATAGGACTGTGATGTGTACCTTATACATGTTTGTAAAAAGCCAGCTTTTATAAACACTGTCAAGTGGCACGCAACGCTTTCAACTGTATCTTATTAACTTAATTATTTTGGTCACATGCAGTCGATAAAAGCTCCTCAGCTGAGTGAACTCTCTTCTGCAAGGCTCATGACTGGCGTTATTCGCAACAGTTCAAGCGCTTGACATTTTCTGTTCTTAAAAGTATATATTTTTTTTAATTTATGTCCAGAATCACCATTCAGATGCTTTTTGGACCTTCATTTCAGGCAGAAACCAAACAGAAAAGCTCGACATAATTAGAAATGGCACTGTACCGGAGCACATATGCACTCATGATTCTTTTAGGTGGAGGTGGTTTGTGTTCGAATGTCCAGTTTTTAATTTCCATTTATTTTTTACTTATGTCTATCAACTTTGAAACAAAAAAAAAATTCTCATTTGATACAAACTCTTTGAAGTTTTATACTCACTCAGGTTGAAATAGCAATTAAAATGAAAAATAGCTAAATAAAAAAAAAATAATTGTAATACATTATCCTAAGCAGTTTCTTGAAACATTTAATAAACTTTGATTGAAAGTGTTGTGTTTTGTTGCCTTTTTGATAGCTCATCTTACGTTACTATTTCTACTATTTCAAAATCAGAAATTGTGTTTTCTTTTTTTTTCATGTTTCCTTTTACCTGACAGACTTCTCCAAATTTAATTGTTTTTTGGGAAGAGAAAAGATGACCATGGATGCATCATCCCAACAATGAAGACTGTTTTCTTTATTTCCTTTTAATTAAAAAAGTAAAGGAGTGAACATTTATTGTTTTTACAATAAACCATCAAAAATGACCCTACAGAATGTCACATTTTTGCACAAGAACATCTGGCTTTATACAAAACTCTGTTCAGTAGTTTATGACCCTAAACACAGGCACTTTTGATTTAATTTCAAAATAGTCATGCCATGTTTGCAGGCTGGTTTTGGCAGAACATTAAAAAAAAAAAATTAACGAGAAAGCAAACACTGACGATTGGGATTCTCTTTTTATTTCATGATTAAAAAATAAAGTTTGAGGGTGTTTGTAGGAGCTTTGTCGAAACTCTGAAACTATGGCAGGAGTCTTATTTGGAAACGCAGTTTGTAAACCTGTCTATGCCTTTGCCCAAAAAGCATGTTTCCAAACCGAGGGAGGGGCACTTCTTCTGCTAAATAGAACAAAACCGACCAGGGTTGATTTCAGAGGAGATAGAAAAAACAAACAGAAAATACCTTGAGAATAAGTGAGTGTGGGGAGGGAAAGGGAAGAAAGATGTAACGTGGAAAACAGTACAAGATGGCTGAGATTCTAACCCATAATAAAAAGGAGATGAGAGAAGTGAAGAAGGGATGATAAAAAAGAAAAAAAGTGGAAATAAGAAGGAAAGTGTTCATACATTTGAATCAATCAAACAATCAACAGTCACTGTTTACTGGTAAAGTCTGACTCTAACATGTGGGCTTCCAAATCCAAAAGAAATGGCCACTGAATTTGATTTAATTTCAGTGAAGCTGGAAGTAAGCTATTTTCTATGAGTGATGTCACAGTCATTCAGTCAAGTTCTCAAACGGTCAGCGGTTAATTCTTGTTTCTAAATTGCTCCTAGGTGTGCATGTGAGTGAAAATGTTACCCTGCAACAGACTGGCAACCTGTTCAGGGTATACGTTTACCCCGTCTTCGCCCAACAGTAAGCTCCAGCATCTGTGTGACCCCAAAAGGGATTCAGTGGGTTCTGAAGACGGATGGATGGATAGATAGTGGAGGTTTTTTCATCCCTAAGAATGAGTTTTCTTTTGGAATAATTTTTGAGCAAATAAAAAAATAGAAGTTGGAAGTGCAGACAAGAGAGAGGAGAGGCTGAACTCTCCAGAGACCACGACTGCAGCTCTCAGTGCTCATTTCATCCACAATAATATCTAGTTCAGCATATTTCACTCTGCACACAGATACTATTCTTGTAAAAAAAAGAAAAGAACTTTCATAAGAGCTTGTGCTGTCACTCCATTGTCTTCGTCCTGTCAATCCTGTTTTTTTTTCCCACCGCAGCACGCCGTGGGAGGAAAAAGTCAGGCGTGTGAATCGAGTTTAAAAGACATTTTATACCGAGACAGTATGGCACACATCACAGATCAAAGAAACCAGCCAGGAAATTTAGGACAGGGACATTCCAAGCAAAGCAGATTGAAATTTCAGCAAATCCTCCCTTAACTGTCAGAGCAATAACCTAACTGTTTTGTTAATATTGTGCTTACGTAAACTTCAGATTAACCTCACTCTGTCTTTTCTCTCCCCGTCTTTGTCTGTTTGCTTTATTCTTCTCTGTAGGGTGTGGTTCCAGTCAGGCATCAACTTCCTGGCTGTGAAACCCAGCAACCTCGTCGCGTGGGAGATCAAACAGGAAATGGCAGCGGGAAGCAGTTCGTTGGCAGTGATGTGTCAGAGAAAGGCCTCCTCCACAGCAGAGAGGTAGAACTGAAGCTCTTATGTCTACTCTTAATTCTTTTTTCTAAAACAGCATCTTGTCATCCAGCCGTTGCGCAAAGCACAAAGCATTTGTAGGTGCATGAGATGTCTGAAAGGATCTTTGATTAATCAGCTTCAAGGCCACTAGAATGATAGTGCCCTACAATTGTTAATAGGAAATGAGGCTTGTTTTTTGTGGTGGCGGCCTCTGTGAAGTAAAAACCTGTCAGGTAATTAAAATAAAGGGAGTTGATTATGCCGTGCAGGTAATGCGCCAGCATTCTTCCTGAGTCATTTGCATATCATCAACAGCAGGTGGATGGGATTTGACTTTTTGAAGGCTCAAAGACAAACCACTGGTTGCCCTTCTAGACTGATACTATCCTTTATTTTTTTGCAAAAACAGATCCACAAAACCTACACAATCTGAAAAGCGCTTGTTTTATGGTCTAATGGCAAAGGAAAACATGCATTTGTTGCGTCCTCTTTAACTTTTTTCATTTGATATAAAAGTAAGACATATTTTTTAAATTGAAATACTCTTTATCGAGTCATGTATGGCCAGTTTCTTTTTCCTTTCTATAAAGATCAAATGTTAAGCTGTTAAGAAACACTAGATATGTGAGTGTAAGATGACATGGCCATTCATTGTTATTTTAGCTCCAATTTAAAAGAAAGCAACACATTTTTTATCGGTTTGCTTGTTGTTTTATTGCAATTGTCTAAAACACATCTCTACACTTTTCTCATCCTTTCCTTTTAGTGATAGGTATTTAAAAAATGTGAATCTAAAATACACAGGAAGTTGCAATGTTTAAACAAATCGTTTATTATAAATAGTCTGCAGAGGGTGAAGTCAATGCTCCTTCACAAAACTCCTTTCTTCTCTTTCATTGATTCCTCCTAGTGGATTTAAGAGATTAAAATATCACTAAAGATTCTCAAAAGGGAAATCATTTTCCGGTGGCATGGTGAGTAGATGTGATGAAATAAAGACAGTTATGTTTTTTTTTTTTTTTTTTTTTTTTTTTTTTTACAGTGCATTTGCTTTATGTTGTTTTTCAAGTTTCCTCCCATTCCCTTTTCTTTACTTTTGAACGCACTGTGGAGGGACGACTTCCCACACCATGAAGCCATTATTGCTTGGCCACCGCTCAATTAGTACCACTTAGCTAGCTGTTAGCCGTGTCCATCCTTGACTGATCGGCTCATAAAACCGAAGATGAAACAGCTTTCTGCTTTCAAATTAAGCTCTTGAGGCAGTTAAAAGTTTGACTGTTTCTTTTATTTTTGTTTTTATTCTAACTTTGATCTTGGTGCCTTTGGTAAATTACAGCGTGAGGAGATTTTGGTGTAAAGACATCCCTGTTGTAAAGGGACAAATGGACACTATGGTGCAGGATAAAAAGGTAATTCAATTAAGATGGTTGAAGATATGCCAACCCAATGCACAAAGTTGATATTATTTTTTGCCAAATAAAAGCTCAGTGGTTTCAGAAATTCTTAAAACCAATTGGCCTTTATTTCTTTTATTTTTTTTCTTTCTTTTTGCCAGTAGCTGTTCTCAGTTGTGTTGCCTTTTTGAAATGCTAATGGCCTTTGATCCCCAATGGGATAATTATGTTGTTGATATTCAAAAGGATGAAATAGTTTAGAACTTTTTCTCTAAATGAGGACTTTAGTCTCAGACTGCAGGATGGCTCCTTCTAACGGCTCCACTTCTGTCCTGCTTCAGTTCCTTTCGACCTTTAAAGTTCACCTAAAAACTTTGGTTTTTGACTATACTTTCAGTTCAGTGTGCTGCTGTAGATTTAGACTTCAGGGTTTGTTTTTTTTTTCGACTTTTTTTGGAATTGAAGATATTTTAACTTATCCTTGCTCTACACATTCCCAAGCTTTTCTCAAAATTAGTGCAGTGAAAAAAATTGCACCATCTTCATGACAATTAAACTAAATGATTTAAGAAATATCTATAGATCTAAAAAATATTGGTATCTTCAATCAATGTTGACAAGTTAAACTTGAATTCATTTTCATTATTTTAGAATCAAAAATTTCGATTTTTGTTTTAAGAATAAATGCTATGTTCAGATTTTATGAGGATTTATCAAAGGGTCTTTATCATGCAATTTAAACCTTTCAGAGAAAACCATATCCATATGTCTGATCAAATATTATGTTTGACACACTAAAAAACACATTTTTTTTATTTCTAGTTAGTTTCAGTTATTTCTACGAGCTCTTTTCCTACCCAGAAGTAAGACGCCTCAATTTCTGAGGCACCGCCTTTAGCTATGATTGCCACCCATTTTATGACAAGTCGTAGGCGTTTTGCCTACAAAAACATGTAACATCTGAGTTTTTTCCAGATGGATATGCATACAAAATGAAAGCGTTTTGCTGATTACCTCTAGCTCCACGGAGAAAGTTTGTGTGTATGTTAGCTTCGGGCCAATGCTGGCAGCGCAGACTCTTCCGGGTAGGGGGCTGTTCCCCCACGCTCATATGTATGAACGTAGAGGAACAGTCATTCTCGTAGATCGGGAGAGACTGGTGCTCATAGAACAGGGTTTTAGAGGAATGCTATGAAATGTTTGAATGGAGCAAAATATTGTTTTTGGGGTATGGATTTTGTAAGGTATTAACATATGAACACACTTTAAAGCTCACAAAATTTGATTTTGCATGATATAGGCTCTTTCAGGTGAGATAACTTGTACTTAGATGGTATTCTCATTTTGTTCAGATTTTGTTCTGAAATGACTGATTTCCACTTATTACATTCATGTTTTGTCACTGTAATCAAAAGTTACAAAAACCTAAAAAGAAATGCAAACCATTTGCTTAAACTATCAAAAAAAAAAAAAAAAAAAAAAAAAGCAACCTACTTTTGGGCTGTATTGCATTCAATTTAAAGTACATTTACCTAACAGTCAGCTTTTTGGGCTTTCTTTTTTTTTGAGTGCTCCTTTTTTGAGTGAAACTCCTTGTTTCTAGATTTTGATACTTTTTAAAATGTATTTTTGAGTTTAAAATACAGATACTTGGTGAATGGAAAAATACTTGTATTACTTTGTAAAAGTTGTGTTCATTTCCATTTTTAAACTACCTCTTTCTACAGTGTAGAACAAGGGTTCAGATTGTCACGCTTCTGAGACGATCCATTTTCCCTACAGAAGACTTTCAGTTCCAGCAAACAACAGGCAGGAGCTCAGACTTTTATCAGTGATCATGTGGGTGGAAAGCCTAATGAGGAGAGCTGATCTGTGTTAATCTGTAATGAGATATTTCTGTTTGGAACACAAGCTAGGATGTGGAAAATTACAACATTTCAGAATTGATGTTGTGAATTAATTTATGTTACCTTTTGTTGTTTTATAATCAAATATGATCTTCACATTATGCATTGTTTAGTGTGCTTGTAAACCAGGAAATGCATGGTGAGTGAGTGCAATAAATAGAAGGCAGTTGTTAATGAAGATAAATAGAAAAAGAGTCACATGATAACTTTTGTTTTGAGTGCCCCGAGCAGTAGTTTTTAATTGATGAATTCACATTTAAAAGATAATATTGGTGAATTTTTCATTATCCTCTCATTACCAGATCATCTAACTGTAATTACATCAAACTGTCATATAGTTTAAACTCTGCTTAGTGCCAGTTCGAGTAAAAAATATACAAACTTTCTGTTCCCGTTTCGTAAAAATTTGCTTCCTAAAGTGTTTTTTTTTAAACATTATGTATTCCTTATGTCTAGTTATTCCTTCCACCTCATTGAATGCACTCTGTTTTTTTCTTATATGTTATGTTTTCTTGATGTTTTGAGTTGTTACTGAAACTGTTTCATTATCCAATCCTTCCAGCAGCATAGTCTTGTGGAAAAAAGGAAGTATTTTCTTTTTCCTCATTCTGTTTATAGTCTTTTTGTTCATATTAAAAATGGCCCAGAGGATAGCCTTAATTTTGAAGTGACGGTTTAAATGAGGAAAATGTGTCACGGTTTATGATGATGCTACTAAAATGGGAGCAGTGCTCCATTTCATGATGAGGATTAAATAAATAGATTAACACTGTTAATGGTCTTCATTCAATACCAGAACTGGGTTAATGCACTGTCCACATTCCAAACAGGGATGCACTATTCATTTTTTTGACTGTATGTTTGCACGTGTGCTGGGTGGCTGGTCAGTGCTCGCTTCTTGCTAAGGCGGTTTATAGGGAAAAAGGTGGCACCTAGAAGTTATACATTATCTTAAAATATAAAAGATAATTACTATTGTAAGATAAATAGATAGAACTTTATTTGATCTTATGATGGGGAAATTGTTTTTTTTGCATAGCTAAAATAACAACAGATAACAAAAACAAAAATGATCTAAATAAATGATATACATAAACAAAATAAGCTTTAAATTAGAGATGAAGAGAAACAAAAAAATATATAATCTGTGAACGTATTCTTATTAGAAATAGAGCAGTAGAAATAGTCAAAACTGAAAACTTTTTGTGCCATTTGCAGTATCATACACCAAACATAAATGTTCATGTAGTAGTACCCTTTTTTAACAAGATTTAAAAAAAATGAATATACTGAAAACACTCCTGTACGGATGACCTGGGCGAGAGGTCAGCAGCCCACATCACAAAACATAAAAGCAAAATAAAATAAAACAATAAGATTGGAAACAATACAAAGTAAAATGAAGTGTAACAAAATAACTTTGTGTTATAAAGTAAAATATGTAAAACTTTCAGACATTAGGTTATGTAGTAGTAAACAGTATGAGAATATTAGTCTCTTTCTTACTTAAAAAAGACACAACTCCCTTGATCCTTTGGGAAGTGATCCTGCTGTGACATAATTTCTGGGTGAACGTCAACCAATCCTTGGTCATTTGTTGCTCCTGTTGTTCGATTGCCTGATTTGCTAATATTTAACTTAGTGTAATCTGGTTTAGTATTCAAAAATTCTAAGTAGCATCTTTATCATTCTTTATCATTAGCTTAGCATTTAGCATGGCCTCTCCCTCTTCTGCCTTCACCTCTCAGAAGGGTGCCAAACCCCTCTTTAAACTGTCGATACCACAAATAGAGACAACAAGGGCATACAAGTTATAATGACTTGCTTGCTTATCTTTTATTATAACCAAGCAGAAATGCCTTTCTAATAAATTTGTATTATTTTCATTTTTTTTGCAAGTGCAGATATTTGGTGCATCTCTTCAAACTGATGATATCTCAGTCTATTATTAGTCACTGCTTTAAACTTTTATCCACATTTTAAACCGACAGATTTTTTACAGCATTAAAGATTGTCCTTTTGCTTTTTCCAATTTTGACTTCCTATGGAAACATACTTTCATGTGCTGTTTACAGCTTATCTACCAATGAGAACGAATCTGCCCCTGCTAAATAAAAATCAACAAGGAGCAAACCCAATCACAAAGACACATGTATGGACTGTGGAGCTTCTTTTATACAAGAGAAGGAAATGATGGCTCCAGTGGTAATGGACGGTATTTGTTATATTTGTTTCTCCTTTTCTTCCTGCTTTCCTGATTGCAGGGTACACAATTCAGGGCAAAAATGTGAACATAGATATTTTCCAGAGTACTTTTCGATTGCTTCACAGAGCCTTGAAAAATTGATGATGGCGATACCCCCCCTCTATCAATAAAAATATTTTTTCTTTCATCTGTCACTTCCTTTTTCTCTCATTCTCTGTAGATTGATCGCTGATTGAGTGCAGCTTTGCTTCGGAATGGTATTTTATTTTTTTAAAACTCTGCACTAATTTCCTGCTTCGTGAATTCTGCTGGTAATTTGTAAAATGTTTGTATTTAGTTTAATTATGTTTCATATTATACATTTAAAACAAAAAGGAAAAAAAAAAAAGTTCTGAGCAAGTGTCTGAATTGCGTTTAAATCCAGAGCACTGGATAGTCCCACACTATATACTCTGCTAGCGGGTAGGGAGTAGAGAGGGAATTCATACTAAGCCACGCTCAGCTGTGACATCACTTTTCCATCCAGACTTTGCAAACTTTGTCTATTTGATGTAATGAAATGGCAACCAGTGTCTGAGGTGCAGAATCAGTGTGTTGGTGTTTTTGATCATCCTGCTGACTTCACATTCTTCATGAATATTCTTTAATGCGTTTCCTAGACCAGTTCCCGTTGCAATATGCATCAGGTTATGATGTATGCAATCACACACACAATCTTTCTGAATGTTTTTATAGGCCAGGCTTTAAATAACCTTCAATACTATGGGGGCATTTCCTTTTGCTCCACAACACTTTCCGCTCTTGTTCCCACTTCCCGTCATTTTTTTTAAAGCATTCTTGGTATCTTCACCCTTACTGCCACTGTCAAACTCCCTGGAGATCCTATGTGGCAGAATGTGTGGCTAATTAAGGCGACCTATGAGGACGCTGCATGTTCCAATCCTTGTCCTTAGAGATGTTCAGTGTCACAGAGGGAGCGGCGGTGCCGATGCTAACACTAACTCCATGTGTCTTTCGCAGGTGACTGTATTTGCGTGATTATTTTCTCCTTTTTATTCTCCCACCTCCATTCCTTCATTTTTGGTGTCCTCTTCTGCTGCACCTACAACTTGTCCTCTATCCATTCTTGCCCTCAGCCAGCCCTGTAATCTTTTCCCTCCTTTTTCCAGTCAGTTTTTTTTCGTTGTTCTTGCCTCCTGCTTTCTCTCTATGCCTCTCCTTAGGTAAGAGAAACTCCAGGGTCCCACAGCTGCTGTTCTTTTCTTCGTCTAAATCAAAAAACGAGCTCGTGTCCTTGACTTGAGAGCTCTCCAGCTCACAAGAGTGAACAAATGACACAAACAAACTGAGGGGACCAAGTGCCTCCGTCTCTGGAGAGGGGACTTAAAGGTATCTACTAAAGACGCAAAGGAAAGGAGGAGGATAAAACAGAGCTTTTTTAAAATGTGGGACAAAAGTCTGTCTTTCAGTGGGCAGGGAAGGGAAGGAGGAATAGGGAAAGAAAGAAAGTTTGGAAGAAAAAAAATGTTGCTTTCTGCACATTGTTGCAAAATAAAAATGCGTTAAAATCCTTCTATCCTCAGCTGTACATAGTTCGGGTTCGTGACCTTTGAGAAAAGAAAAAATATTAAGTGTTGGAATAGACAGCCCTGGATAATTTAGGCTGCTATTATAGCATAGTTTTCATATAGTTGAGGCTAATTCATGTCAAATATGTCCCAATGGAGTCATAATAAAATACATGTGTTGTTCCTGAGGGAGACAGTTACACAACTTACTTTACTTAGTTATGTGACATGAATTATAAAGCAGGGTGTTTTTGAAAACGGCTCCTAAAAACATAAAAAAGGTTGACAGTGGAATGTGGTTTATATCAATATGTTTATCCAGACTGGATATTTTTCATTAAGGTGCCTCGTTAATAAAAAAAAAAACACTTAAAGATAAATGGGAAATTATTTGGGAGATTGGAAGAAAGGAAATTAAATATGTCAGAAGATTATTTTACATTTTTATTTCTTTGTTTGTAAAGACTCTGCCGGAGAGTTAAAAAAATAGCAAGTAATATATTTATGTAGCATACATCGCTGAATAATTAGGATTTTATTACTTTATTAGCAACACAACATGTTTTTTTTAACTTGTGTACAATTTCAGCTTCTGTCAACTTTTTTTGCTAAAAATAGCCATCAAGGCTTTGAGAAACTTTAATTACTGTAAAAACTGAAGTAATAACAAGTAAACACAAATCCAATCAGCTTTGACTGCCAAAGGTGATATGTATGTTATACAAGATATTTAATAAAGCTATATTTATTTTATGGTAAGGAACAATTATAATGCCCTGAAGATGACCATTTTCTTTGTTTTTTCTTCTATTTTCTAATCATTTTATGACTTAACATTTTAAATAAACTATATGTTTATTTATGCAACTTTTCAGTTTATAGTCCTTTTCTTTTGGTTTTATTGGTGAAATGCTTGAAATAAACCAAATCAAACCAAATTCAGATCAAAACAAATTAAAATAGTGAAACAATTATGCAAGGACATTTGACTACAGGACTGAAAAATTCAGCGTTATTGCACATTGATGACGTCAAATTCTGATGAGCTAAATCCTATCAAACCCACATTGATCAATATGTGGATTGAAAAAAATTAGAAGTTTAGCTGATGTAGCAAGACAAGCTGATCAGGAATGTTTGAGGTAGGTGGATGGATCTTCCTAAGTGAATGGAAATGTTTGTGCCAAAACTTCTGAAAGCAAAAAGAACAAAGAAAATTTCATTTTTTGACAAATAAAGAAAAAACTTCGAATAGAATTCAGACAATTATGTTCTAAATAATTGTTTAACCTATTAAGAAACAGATGTTCAGAAAATAAAAATCCCATGTGTTGTGTAGCAATAATGTCCTTTACAAAGCTTTATTTTATTACTTTTATTTCTGAAGCACAACAGGTGTTACTTGATGTGGCTCCATAAAAGATTCACTTGATTTCAAAATAAAAGTCCATGGAAACCTGGACCCAAAATAGTCTGTATTGAAGAGTATTTTATTACTCAATAAAGAGAAAAAAATATAGTGATCAGTTCAATTCACACCAATGAGTTGAATAGGTCATAAAATAAAAAAATATATATATTTTTAGTCAGTAAACACAACATAATGGTGTAACTCAAAAAAGAGAGATTAAGAAAGCAGAGCAAACAGAAAGACGAAAGTAATCAGGGACATGATTTCTTCCCCTGAAGTTCCCTGAAACACATCTTTTTACATTCAGCAATGAGTGACGAAATGTGGAAGTCAGAGGAGAAAAGAGATGCAGAGAGGGAGTGTCAAAGGTTAGAAGTTGATGCATCGTCGTTTGCTTTTAGAGCTGCAGGAAGAGGAAACGAGATAGGATCAGCTTCAAGGTTGCATCTTAAAATCCATTTATACGATGCTTCCTAGGAGTAGAAATGTCAATCATGCTGTCATCTCTGTGTTATGGCATCTGTCCCCCGTGTATTTGGTTGATAAAATCATATTTTTATGGTGACACACTTCTTTTTCCAAGGCTTTAATGACCCACTTCTTCTATTTACTCCTAACTTCTGTAACTGCAGCCTCCAAAAAAAAAAAACATCGAATGTGTTCCAGTTTATTCTTCACTTTAAAACTTCCTCCCAGAAGATTTGAACACGAGCACTGTACTTCCAGCTTTTGAAATTGTTAGGTTTTGTGAAGATACAAAGAGCTACAACTTTGAATTTTTGTGCTTTTTTTTAAAATTTTGATCTGTTTGTTTAAAACATGACCTAACAGTATAAAACAGGATATCACCTCATTTTTAGCAAAAATTGTGTGGCTCTTGATACTGAAAATTTAGCAGAAAGTATCATCGTGTAAAGAGCAGAAAGTGACTCCAGGTAGTGCTGCCTTTACAACCTGTCACTACATAAGAAAGTTAGTCAGAAAAATAATTTAGTTTTTTAAATTTCTGAGCTGGGTTTCAGCTGTGTGCTGGTTATTTCATTAATAAATGAAGCTCTTTTCTTTTTAGCTTTGCCTTGTTTTGTACATTTCAGACTTTTAACAACAGATTTCTTATGTAGCTTTTATTTTTAATATAAAACTGTGTATAAATATTTAAAAAATACTTTTCTATTGTCACTGTTATATTAATACAATAATAATATAACACTACATAATTTTCATATAATAAGCAATAATATTTTAATGTCAAAGTATTAAAAAAAGTTTTAATTAATTTTAAACGCTGACAGTTTCAGCAGAAATGGACATAGAAATGTTTTCAAGATGAATTAATTAGAAAAAAAAAAAAAAAAAAAAAAAAAAAACTTTTACGACTAGAATTCGTTAAAGTAGTGGTTCCCAACCCTGATCCTCGGGATACACTGTTCTGCATATTTTTCAATCCAACCCTGCTCAAACACACCTGCCTTTGATGACTGTCATCGTCCGGCTTCTGCAGAGCCTGATGAGCTGAATCAGGTGTGCAGAAGCAGTGCAACTTAAGCATGCAGGACAGTGTGCCCTGAGGACCAGGGTTGGGAAACACTGGGTTAAAGATCCAGTCTGATCAAAAATGTGTTTGTGGAGTTTTTGACATGTTCTTGTAGCATATTTTAGAATGGAGGACAAACGTATATACACAATATTAAGCTCAACATTGCATTTCTGAGCATTTCCTAATTTAAACAGACGAAGAAATGCAGTTTAAAAAAAAAAGCTTATTAGTTAAGTAGAAAGAAAATGCTGGACAGGCCACAAGTTCCCTGCTCTGCTCCATTCTGATGCATCCACTTAATGACAAAAAGATCTAAGTACGTACTCGTCTTCCTCATCTGAGTTGGATCTGGCTCAGACCTGTACGGCTGAATAGCTCCAGTATTGCTCGCCATTTTTGTTGCACCGGTAATGTTAGGTTGGGGGTGTGAGAGGCTGTAAGCTAGCAGAAGAGCACGTAAAGATCTAGCTCAGTCATGGGTGATGATGCCAGTAGTCCCACCAACAATGCAGAGGCAAATTTCTAATAAACTATTGCTGCTATGCTCAAACTATGTCCTAGAAAAAAACATTTTTTTGAATGCTACTGAGAGGGGCAAAAAAAAATCTATTCCTTTTGATGCGTGTTGTTGCAAATTTGCAACTAACCACATTGGCTCTAAAATTATCTAAATGTAGCTTCTAGTAAAAAGCAAAAACGTTCATGAAATTTTTTTTCAAAAGCTGTAAATAAATGCAAGCTTTAAGGTGTTAGAACATCAGCCTTAACATTTTTATTTCTTTCTGTTAGAGTTTATTAAGAACTGAACTGACCATGAAACTAACACTTGGATTAGATATAAGCAAAGCTTTTCTTAAAAGCTTCTATTTAATAGTAGTTTCCCTATTTGTTTTTATCCCTAGTGTTTCACTTTGTCAATGAATCTACATGTATTTCTGCTTGAATCCACTTAAAAGGTAAAAAAAACGTAAACGTATCTATCAAAATCCAAATCAATCCTTAATGCTCCTTTACGATGCCTCATGGATAGATTTGCTTTCTGTAAAGTTTTCCTTTTGTAACTGAAGGTTGTGTTTGTGTTTTGCAGCTGACAAGAGCATATGTCCTCACATCTGATGCTGCTTGTGCATTTTTCATCCCTCTTTCATTCCGTGTTTGGTTTTCTTTTCTTTTGTTCTTTTTTGATCTTTTCTGTCAACCTTTTTTCCCCTCCATCTTCTCGTATACATGCAGCCCATTCTGCCTCCACTTCTCTCTCATTATCTGTTTCAGGTTCTTAACAAGCTGCTTCCTGTCTGTCTGGCACAGCTGTTGATTACCTAATTACCTTGCCTCTCACAAACCTTCACAGTCACATGCTCTTTTTTTTTCCATGCACACAAAGAGAAAACTGCTGGGGCTTAAACAATGGATTACAATCAATAATAAAAGCTTTACTCTGTAAACAAACTTTTGGTTTTGTGGAAAGGGGGATTGATCGGTCTGCATTTGTGTCACCACATGTATGTGCTGGTGACTGGATGACTAATGTGGCCTATTTGAAGTAAGTTTGCGGTACATTAAGTTTCAGGAAAAAAAAATAAAATAAAATAAAAAGCAATATTTTAGCTACACGCCTTTCACATGTAAACTGAAGCATTACTCATTTATAATTCATATTTTGTGATTTTTTTTTTAGCCTACAAGTGCAATTGCTAGTTTTTTTTTTTTTTTTTTTTTTTAACAAAAAAGTGACTTTTTATTGATTTTTAATTAAAAAATGTGATTTATTTGGTTTTCAATGTTTTTCTTTTTTTTTTTTTTAAGGACTTGACATTATTTTAGGTTTGATCAAAATAAAAATGTCAATATCAAATTCTTAATAATACTGAATATGTTAATACTCATAATAATCAGTATTTTTTTCTTAGATTCTTAGTGCTAACAGAAGTTAGGTCTCATCATGTGAACTTTTATTTTACTTCCTTTAAATTATTCAACAGTTTATATTTTTGTCATGTTATCATATGAATTCCTTTCGTGGGTGAGTTTGATTATTTATGATTGTTTTTTTTTTACCTCAAAACATTGAACTACTCCGTATGGTCACATTTGTTTTGTTAATTTATTTATTTCAGTTGTTTTTGATCTTTTATTTTGTTACAAAATAAAACAAAAGTCAGAATTTTAACAACACAACAGAAAAATGACTTATTGCAAATGAACACAAAATAATATTTGTATACAGAGATCAACGAATATGTCTCATGGTTGGAAATGTGAAAATGTTCTTTTTTTATTTTTTTATTTTTTATCTACATCAGTGACATGGCATTTTACAAAAAATGAAGTCTTTTGTAAGTCTTGTCAGGTGTTTATATATACCTTTGTTTTTTTTTTCGTTTTTTTTTAATTAAAGCAAAACAAAACAAGTAGACAACTTTTTGCTTAACTGGATTTGTGTAACTATCTAGCCACAAAAAATATCTTAAACATCTTCCTATGTTTCCTGCACTTCTCACACTATCTATAACTTCATTTATTTTGTATCCATTTGCTAATACTTCAGTGTATTTGTAAAGTCAGATTTGTTGTGTTTTTAAACAAAAAAAAGGAAAACAAACTCAGAACAAATGAAACAAGTCACCTCTTAGGGGGAATGACAGCCTCATATTACTTCTTCACGCTTTCCCCTTCTACCATTATTGACTTTCTTCCCCTTTTATTCCCCAACTTCCCGTCTTTGCATTGGTGGAAAGCTGCCTCTCTTTTCTCAGTCTATATCTCCATCCTCTTTGTGATTAACAGTCCTGATCATGTGTGCCAGAATGCCCATTAGCTTGGATGTATGTAAAAAGCCACTGTCCTCTTAAACACACACAACGTCCCTGTAATACATCAGTCTCCTCACACGCACACACACACACACACACACGTACACACACACGCTCTCTTAAACACAGTGGCAGTAATGCTCTTGAGACTAATTATCAGTCAAGTGTGTCATCTTATATTTATTTGGGCCAGCGAGGTGCTAACAAGCATTTCTCTTTTCTTCTCGTTTGCTTTTATTCTACTTCACCATCTGTTTTCCTTTTCCACCCTATACTGTTTTCACGTCTTTCTCACTAAACCCCCCCTCCGCCCCTCGCCATCTTTTTCTGCTTTCCTTCCTCTGCACACAGCACTGCTGAGGCAAGGGTTTTACCAGTTATGTTCAGTGTCAGATCCAATGAAAAGCTGTCAGATATGTGGGGAGGAAGAAGCACCAAGCTGCATTAAAATGAGACAAAACAAAGTTGTGGTTTTGTGTCAGACGACTGCTGCACTTTCAAGCCCTCAGAAGATGCTCGCCGTCGTCCTGACATGGGAAAACACAACAGTTTTTGACCTCTACTGGTAATGCCTCTTATAAGACAAGCAAGCTCAAAAAAGCCCCTAAAAGAGAAAACAGACGTGCAAAAAGCTACTGCTGAGCAACCACATAATTGTTGGTCAATCTTCTGTCTGCAAGTGTAAGTGATAACTGCCCTAAATATTGATCAACAGCAACCACTTACTTATCTTAACAGGGTTTGATCTCACAAAGATCTTTCTTGGCAGCGTTTTGATGGCAACGCGGCCAGGCTCCATGTTTGTAGCTGTCGTTCAAAGTGAAGAAAATTGGATTATCTTGGATTGGAAATGACAAGAAATGATCACAAATGTCTCATTGATAGTATTGCTTCATGAGGTAGAAACGTCTCTCCAGCGTTTGGTTGGAAAATTTTCAACTTTTTAATCACACTTAGTTCAGTAAACAGCCAAATGTTCATTGGGATTGATTCCCTTTTACTGCAGGTTTGGGTGCTTGCGGCAGTTAACTCAGGAATATCATTTATTTTTGATGTCTTAATGTGAAACTCTATTTAAATTAAAGTCAATTGATTTTTACTTTTCATGCACTTTATTTTTTACCATCTACATGCATTTTACTCCCTAGGATATGTGCAGATGCTCAGGCACAAAGTTGATTCACAGTTGGGGAATAGAAGATCATGTCTGGTGATTTTTTTTTTTTTACTACCAACCTCCTGTCATCTGTTGGTCATATTCCTGCCTTGATCTTCTAGGCTGCAGAATTGAGCCGCTACCATTAAAACCATCTGTAATCACATCTCCATGCCTGAGTTTATGAGATCATTCAGAGATTCTACCAGTTCGGTGAGCTTCACCCCTGCAGCAGGGGCTGCCTCTGAATGACGGTTGCTTTCAGCAGTACTTCCACATCACTGTGACCCAGTTTAACAATTTACGTTAGTCTAAGGAGAAAAAAAAATAGTGGATCTTTTTAATATTGTCTCTATTCAAAAAGAAAAAAAATATTGAAGTTCAGAAGAAGAACAATAAGATTCTCCTGAAGCTTGATGCCCGTGCCAAACAAATTGGGTAGGACATAACACTCTACCCACTGCGTATTCTGATCTGAAGATCCTCAGCCAGGTCACCTCTTACTTCTGACTCTTGCTCTGATGTCATTTCTGCATCACATAGCACAATCTAAACTCTACAATTGGAATGAAGCACTTCCCACTTTATGCACAGCTGCCTCACCAATGATTCTAAAAATGCTTAAGGATAACCAATGTCTTGACATTTACTGGGGTTTGAATTTTTAGTTTTTTTAAAAGGGGACATTGCAATTTAAGAGAAAACCACACGATTAAGCAAAACAAAACACTAGGTTTGAAAAAAACCTCTCACCTCTGTTTGGAGGATTGGAGTTTTGTTTCATTTCTGAGCTTGTGCCTCTTTCAACATGGAGGTCAAACTTTTCCAAATGTTTGGAATTTCATGACCTTCACATTAAGATAAGAATGAGGGATTGTTCGTGGTCTTGTATCTGTAGAAGCAGGCATCTGCAACCATTAGTGCTAAAATAGTCATTCATGCCAGTTTCTTACAGACAAAAACCTAGTGAGGGCCGCAAAATCCCACTTTACTGCTTAAAAATACAAATTATTTATATTTTTGTAGCCATTAAACATTTATTCAATGTTAGATATAACAGTATAATATCTCTATTATATTACTTTGACAGCAGCACTTGCAAGTTCTTTTCAAAATAAAATGCTTCCTGTGTCAAATAAAATTCTGCTGCAGCAGATTTTACTTTAAGAACTTTGTCTCTGAACAGCAAATAGATATGAGGTAAGAATATGAGTTGAAACATTTTCTAATAATAAACCACTCAGATAATAAATCAGTCCTTTTACAATAATTTTGGTTTTGGTGACCTGTGCATTTTGGAGAAATGGTGAAGATCTCAATGCCTCTTGATTTAGTGTGATGTGAGCAATAGTTAAAAAAAAAGACAGCTATCTTACAATAGCTAAAAATAACTAAGACTGACAAGAGTGTGGCTATAAGGTTGCAGACCCCTGATTAGAGAGATTCATCAAGTTGAACAGTTTTGAACAGTTTTTTGGAGTTAGATTGTATTAACTCTAGAGAATATAAAGAATGAAATTAAGCACTATATAGTTAGAGCAGTCTGTTATCTTTTCTTCTTCGTCCCATTTTATCAACCTCCTGTGTTCAGAGGCGTCCAACTGCCAGCGTTTTTATGTCACCAAGTGAAGCTGTTGACAAATAGGATTGATTCCATGAGCAACGCTGAGATTCGGTGTCAGCTTTTAAAGAAAGCCAAGTTGATATTAAGTAAATAATTAAAGCAAAATTGCAGGATCATTTCAAATTGGAAATGACTGTGTAATTTGAGCAAGCTGGCAGACAGCAAAACCAGAGCCAAACTTCAACTCCCCTCAAGCCAAACATTTCTTCTGCTCTGATTAGCACATTGGTAAGTCGCACCAACTGTCCGGGGACATTAGCAGGGACCTTATGGCTAAAAATAAATAAATAAAAGGGAGAGGGACAAGGCCATTGGGCGACATTTCAGGGTCGGTCATCGATGACCAATGGGACCCTGAAAGGAGATAAGTGGCTGATAATGTGCTTTCAGTGAGAGGAAAATATGAGGGTTGGGGTGTCACACATGCAGACGCTCGTACTCTGATTTTATCCACTGACATATAACCTGTGTTTCTGGAATTGTGTCTGTTTGTTTAGTTTCCATCTGGCCATGTTTTAAAGTCAACACCTCCAAAAATTGAATAAATCAAGCACAATGAGCCGCAGCCATACAAACAGCCAACAACTATCTTTTTTCAGATTAAGTAATCAACTTTACTGCTGGAACATCTACTTCTGGCATGTGAACGCATGTTTTTTTACCTTTTTTTTTTTGCGCCCCTTTTGTCTTCCTCAGAAATAATGTGTCTATGTATTAAGAGCAGAGGAAAAACATCTAGTTTCACAGCTTTGAAGGGGGAGAAACAGATTAAACCAAACAAAAAATGTGAGATGGATTTATAGAAATCTACAATTTGTGTTTTAAAACAAAATTGTATTGTTTTGATCTGGATAGATGACCCTTTTTTGTCCTTTTTTGATGGATGGATGGTTAAAACTAATAATCTTAAACTGCTGTTTTCTCACAATAATTTGAATAAAATCCAAAATGTCGAGTGTCAGTCATGCTGGCATGTGGCGTGTGTCTGTGTGAATTGTTGGACCTGACGTAAATGTCGAAACAATGCCTAATCTATTCGGTTTGCCCCAGGTGCTCTCTGTCTGATTCTGGACACAAATTTGTGGGTAATTAGAAAAGCCAGAGCGCACCTGACTACAATTTGAGGCACAACAAGGCGTGCGAGCTATTTTATTACTCAAACTTTTTTTCAACTTCTAACAATTTATATCAAACACTTTGCTTGAAAATCATTTACAACAAATTCTGAAAAGAAAATCTCAAAAATAGATGCACAGAAAAAACATGGTCATTTTAATTAATATCCACAGATCCAAGTACAATAGATGTTTTCATGACACCTTTGACAATTGCTGTTCAAATCTCACGCGTTTTCTTCCTCTTCATTTTCTAGTGACATTCTTTTCTTGAAATCAATTCAAACTTTCTTCATCTGTCACAACCAGATACTTTTTTCCTGTAACAACTCGCCGTCATTTCCTCTCATCTTCCTGTCATCTTCTCTTCCTCTCAGACTTGTAAAGACCTCTGTGTTCCTTTATATAATTTTCTCGCTTTTTCGTCCCAACGCTCCGCTCACTCTTACTTTTCACTCGCTGTCTTCCTGTCTAATAGCGCTGGACTCACCTCTTAGGCTAAGCAGAAGTGTGTGAGTGTTAGACTGTGTGCATGTCACTTTTTTTTTAAATTCTTTTCTTTTCCAAATCAGTGATGCTTTTCTATGATCTTTACAGTGGCCTGTCAGTTCAAAAGTACTTGAAGGGAGAGGATTTCTTAGTTCATAAAAAAACCAAATAGTTTTATTTTCTTTAAGAAATAACTTTATTTATTAATTCAAATGTTGTTCCATATTCTTCTCAAAACTCAAAATGTGTTGAAATGGATCATGAAAATGGAACGTATGATTGTCATGCATGTGGTAGGTCATGAAATATTTGCAAAGATAAGGTACGTTTTATACACTACTGATGTTCGAGTTACGCTGTTGTACAACGTCCTGATGCCACACTATAGTTGGACAAGCAGGGAAAGGCATCTTCTTCTTTTTCTACTGTTTTCTAGCACATGTCCATCACCTCCAATTGGATGAGGTTTGGTGTGAAATGTTGAAGCAGTGCAAATCTTGTGGATCTTGCTCCAGGCTTTTTTGTTCACAGCTGTATTTTGAATTACAAATGAAATGGTGTCATATAATTCCACCCGGCCACAAACCACAATTATTATTTTCTTCTTCATGATCAATTCTCAAACAGTTGGCACTTTTGTGAATTGAAAAAGAATGCCATCAAGTTGTCACTAAAATCAGAGTCCCTGGTTGGTCAAAGTTTGTCCTGGTTTGACTTTTAACAAATGCTCAATGGCTACGCGTTATTTACTTAGAGCCCAGAAGCGGTACTAAAAACGTGCGTAGTTACATGTGAACAGGAGGCTTTTATATGCGGACGCCTGAAAGGTGCATTTCCGCGCGTTTACACAGAACTTTCATTGGAAGTGGCTGCTTGAAGGCATGTCTTGTCTTGAAGGCATGCCGAGGGTAGTGGGAATGTAGCTTCAGGCAGCAAGCAAGGAGCACACTCTTCTCCCGTGAACAAAACTAGCGTGCTCTTTGTGCAGTACTCAGAATTTTGACTGTTGAAAAAATGAAAAATTTGCGTGTAACTACTCACCTTCACGTGTTGCATGTTCGCTATTCGCCCCTAGCATGTCCATAGAACTAAATGTCCATGAGCATTTTTGGATTACGGGTTCTGAGTGATCTAAGACCTAGCTACTTTGTGCGGGCGCCAATTTTTCACCCGCAGATGGGCTGTATCCACCCATAAGTGCAGTTGTGACTGAAGCTTAAAAAACAACAAAAACAATATTCAAAGCAAAGGGCTAGAGCTTTTCCCGCTTCTGTCACCATTCTCAAGCTGTAGAATTTACCAGATAAGTTGTTTAGAAAGACAAATACACTCATTCAGTCAATGATGAACAATGTTTTAAATGAAAAAAAGAAAGTGCTCTCTCCCACACTTTTAATTCTTTAAAAGTCAGGAAGAATTGGTGTGGCTCCAGTGTGCATTGATCTAAGGAAGAAGCTCCTATAAATCCAATCAGTCCCATCCATTCTGTAACTCTTGACTTTTGGCTGCTCAGTTCCCACCTTCAGAAGCTTGGCTACTTCTCTGGAGACAGACTTTACATCTGCATCATTTCTCCTTTCGGTCATTATTCATCCTCCACCTTTTTTCCACCTTCACACCAAAGTTTATTGCACTGTCTGACTTTGCACGCCTGTGATATGCTAGGTGCTGTTTTTTTTTTTTTTTTTTCTTTTCTTTTCTTTTTTTTGGGACTGAAGCACATCTCCATGTGGAGGCTTTCACTTTGGCTTCAAAAACTCTTCCTCCACCGCCGTTAAAGCTGAAATGAAAAAAAAAATGCTGAATAATAAGAGCTATCGCTGCCTATGAAGCATAAAACGATGGACCCAAATAAGCTGAAGTTGTCTGTAGTCATGCTCCCATGAAATAAAAATTTCAAAAATAAATTTTCAATTCAACTCATTAAATTGAGTTCAAAGAAACTGTGTTAATGTTTGAAGGGGAATGAATGAAGATGACTTTGAATTTAGAAGAAAACACTGACAGACTGCAGTAACAGAGTGAGGAGAAGGAATTTGACTTAAACTATGGTAAAACAAACCAGTGTTTTGCTAAACCTAATTTCATCCTTCTGTCATTATCGTCTGCTCTTGATTCACACCAATTTGAGTAAAAGTATTTTCAGAAATGCAATTTTAAGCTTAATTTTCTTTATATATGTCCTCCATTGTCCGAAAAATATCACAAGAACATTAAAAAATCAATCAAACAAACAAAAATATTCTCATTTGAGTGGGTCTTTAAACAAATCAACAGAGTTAAACTGTCTTTCAGTCCAAAACTTATTTGATTTATTTTCTGAATCAGTCAACCAAGGAAGTAATGAGAAAATTAATAACAATAATAATAAATCACAGTTTGACATTTTCAGCAACACCTCCTTCAATTACAAGCGTTTACATCTTAAAAATACTGTTGTGATAAAACATCACTGATAGTGATAATGAGCATGTTATTGTTCAGTGCACACTTTTATAGTGTTTATTGTGTGTGTCAGTGAGGTCTGAAAAGACCGAGTAGGAGAAAACATTCACCCTCTGCTGGTACACACCAATGACTTGCATTGTGTGCTGGTCACAAAACCAAAGATAAGCCTTAATAGAATGATGAATTTTAATGTAAACTTTTACTTGACAAAAAATACTTTTTTAAAGAAATATTTAAGTTTCTCTTAAACTTTGAGCTGCAAAAACGTCCTTTTTTAATGTCACTTAGATAGATCTTTTAAATTATTTTAACCAAGTGTCATCTATCTAAATAACTGGCTCTGTCCTGATTTATTTATGTCTTGTGCATCATGTTTCAACCTTCAGCATAAAATTGTATTAGACACTGACTGCTTTACATTCTCCAAACAGTAAAATGGAAAGGTGGGAGATCCTTTTTTTTTTTCTTTTTCTCGCCGTTTCTTCTTGCCAATTTTCTCTCTCTGTCCCTGGCTCTGTCTCACACAGACCCACAGCATTCACAAAGTGATAAGGAAACGCATCACTGCTTTCTCCTTCTTCCTCTGCAATCACAATAACAACGTTCAATCACTGTCTGCCCCCCATTCTTTCCCTATCGGATTTTTTTTTTCTTCACCAAAATCCACATTACTTCTAAATCCTGATAATCCCTTAATCCCCCTCGTTATAAATGTAATTCATAACACTAAATATATCTGTATTTTGACCTGATCTCAATCATTTAAGAAACTCTTTATGAAGTTAGCCACCATTTAGAGAAACATCAGAAACCTGTTGGTGGAGTGAAAGGACCCACACGCATACACACATATATTAGAATTGGGAACAAAAACTAGTTTACTCTGGCGAGTCACAGGTTGCAATTATACTTATCAACATTTGACCTTTCTGAATGATTACATTGGTTGCAAATGTTTCCACATGATTCATATGTAACACGTGTGATGGCTTTTGTTTATTTTCGGATTTCGGACTGACCTTACTGGACCGCCCACCTTCCTTCTAATTTTCATGCAAATTCAGAAGTACTAAATATTGCAGTTCTTCATGAGAACACTAGAGGTAGTTGACTTCCATGTTGAAAACAGAGCTTTTACACAAAAAATGTGTTGAATTGAGTTTTCTCTCTAATAGTTACTTATGAAAATATTGAATGTCCCACTCCGATCGACTTTTGATCTCATTTAAAGGTGTTCCCAGAGGTCTTTTAATGATTGTGCTGTTCTTTTCCCCCCACAAAAAAGAAAGGAAAAACCAAGACGTACATCTAGTTGTTTACAAGTGGATACATCCGAATGGAGTGTGCAAGGAACTTGTGGCCCCCCAGCGTATTTTCTTCACAAATTAGCTTTTTCCATTGACATTTTTCCTGATTCACCTTAACTTGAATTAAAAATACTACATATAGTTTTTTTTTTGTCTTATATGTCTGCCATCATCACAAAAATGCCACAAGCACATGTTAAAAACCCAATTTTCATCAGAGTGGGTCTTAAACCAGACAACTTTTAGTTTTGAAGGTTTGTATTTTACACTTTTACTTTACTTTTAACTCTCAATATCTCTTTTTAGGATTTTTGCTTGATTGACAGGGTTGCTAGTAAGAACTGAGGGAATTGGACTCAAAGGCTTCTGTTGCACTGAGCCCAGACCACTTACCATCTGACATTAGAGGCTTCAGGCAGAGAGAAAAATGGCATTTGGCCTTTAAAACAGCCCCAAAGATACACCTAAGATATTCACAAGAGAACACAGCAGCGGCCCCCGACCCCAAGCACACACACAGTCAAGTTAAAAAGAAAGCACACCTTGTCAATCTATACATTTAAAAAGGTACAAAAACAATCTGGGCCTTATCAGTTTCAGATGAAAATGGATTAGTTCGGGCTTGTTTTTAGAACTTACCCAACACTGGCTAATACAAACACATACTTTCTCCTCGGGGCTAGTGGTGATCAGCGAAACGCTTTCATTTTAAATGCACATCCATCTTTGGACGTTGTTTGTTTTCTTTGGCGAAATGCAGACATTCTACGAAGTCCGGCTCTAGGTTGATGTCGTGAAATGGGCGGCACCCACAAGGAGCGAAAGGCGGTGCTTCAGAGATCAAATCGTCTTACTTCCGGTTGGGTAAAGAGCTCGCAAAAATAACTCATATTTCATAAATTCTTTTTTTCTTTAGTGTTCCAAAGATTATTTATTATCATATATGTGTATAGTTTACTCTGAAAGGCTTAACAATAGCAATAGCATGAAATAGGCTCTTTATATCTGTCATATTAAACCCAAACCACTGAAACGGCATAAGACAGTTCATGTGAAAGTGCGTTTTTCTCCCCTGCTTTCCTAAAGCAATGAACTATTCTAACAGCAACACAAGTTAGCAGCAGAGAAACCTTTTAAGGAGATTTTAAAAAATAAAATAGAAAAAGACTAATACGACTTCTCCAGAAGGGCCCCATTTTATCATTAACCTGTGGCCCCCAAAGTGGTAAGTCCACCACAGATACTATAAAAACTGTGGCTAAAACAAAATAAAGCAGTTAAATAGAAAATGCAGAAAAATTCCTGAAAACTGAAGCAAACATGGCATTTAAGTCTCATCAAAATGCTCTTTCTTTATTCTCATTTGCATGAGGCAATTTGTCATGCTTAATTCCTCAGAGATGTATTTACCTATACTAGTCCTTCAGCAATTTCTGAAAACATGGAGTTAAAAAGGAACGTGTGTGTAGTAGTTGTACTTGTGCAGGTACTGCAAAAATCCCTGCATGTATCCTTATTAGTGAGTGAGAAAATGTTCTGTTTTTCTGTGCATGCTTGTTACCAGTGATGGGCTATCAATGAGCTGAGTAACCTTGACTGCAAATTTAAGGTGAAATTGCTCACTTTGTTCTTTCAAAGTGGACCGCTGCTTCCCAAACCACTCGGAGAGTTTTTCTCACTCTACTGCACCCCTTCCCTCTCCAGCCTTCTGCTTCCTTAAACATACGTGCACGGGCACATGCAAACCCCCCACCTCCCCGGTGGCTGTCAGGATGAGGAGGTGAAAGGCGAAGAGCGCAGACTTCTGGGAGGTGGTGTAATTTTTTTAAGGCCTGAGTGGGGCCCTGGTCTGCACGGCTGACAGGCTGGATTTGATACATGGCCTGATTCAGTCACTCTGTCCACTCAGCCCTCTGCAACACCCCATGGCAGCGCTCCGATGCCCCTGTGTATTTTATTAGTGACTAAATATATGCAAAGCACAATCTCAAACGAGGTGGATCATCAGACAGCGAAAGGACCGTATGCGGTGAGGTCATGCATTTCTCTGGGAAATGTTGAACTTGAAAGCATTTTCACAGTAAAACAAGAATGAAACAGTAAAGTTAACAAAGTTTGTGTTCATTTGAAACTTAAAACTTTAAACATAAGACTTTTAACTTTTCTGATTTTTTTTTAAACAGACACGGTGAAAAAGGACCATTTTACAATAACATATACTTTTAAAAAAAAAAATGAAAACATGTCAGCTTACCGTTATCTGTAAAAATGTAATACATTTTAATTGGATGTGCTTGGAATCTTATTTTTATGAATAATAAAAAAAAACAAAAAAACTATATGTCCACTGAACCCAGGCTGCTCACACTGCACAAGAATGACATTTGGAATTCATGCATCATAGTTCAAACTTTTGTTTTTTACATAGTGCTTTTCATTCATCTAGAAGGACAAAGTGCTTTACATAAAAACAAATAAATTACCTATTAAAAAGGAAAATTATTTAAAACTGAAAACACAGGACAAAAACATTAACTTAGCACCCCTTCTACACCAAATTCCTCCCTCCACCCACCCAGTTCTCCCACTATAACTCTTATATCAAAACTGAAGAAAAACTCAATAACTGCAGCTCTAAAGAAACCGTCTGGCTCGGTACTGCTGTGCAGAAACAGTATAATGGGGATTCATTTGTTCCAAGACCTTAGCAGTTGAGACTTTCATAGTCAAAACACAGGAAGTTCACTTTAGTGTAAATCTTATGACACATATCCGTGTGACCAATAAAGAAGACGAACTCAAAACAATGTTTTGTAAAAGGCTGAGTATGAAAATAGAGCCATGAAGTAAAAGTTCTGATCCACTCAGGTGTTTTAATTCAGACCAGCTGCTCTTGCAATGTGGTTTTCCAGGCAAGATCACTGATAGCATCTCCTCAGACCCCTAACAACTCCCTGTTCGTAACATTAAGGGAGATATTTATTGCTTACAGCTGGCTGTGGCTCCAGCATCATGCTGTTCATGTCCCAGCACAGCCAGTCCAGTCGATGAAGATGCTCCAGGTGTTTTGTCATCCCACAAGACAAACGTAGTAAAAAGTGATGCAGGAGTTGGATGACATCAGCTTTAATCAGCTAAAGTAAGTGTTGGTGTACACTAGTCAATATGTTTCTTCTTAATGGTTCCTCTTTTTTTTTCTTTTATGTTATGGTGGCCAACAACAATTAAAATACATCTTTTCTTTTGTTTTTCTTTAACCTTTAAGATGTTGCTCCGTAAACCTACTTTCAGGGGCATTTAAAGGCTTCTGTGGGGCCTCCACTGTCCCTTGAGCAATTCTTAATTCACTGCTTTAGACCTTCCGTGCGACTCCCTATCCTCACATCTCCTTAGCATACTTTAATAGCAGAGTGTGATTGCAGCATAGGCTGGCCTTTAGCTCCTCTCTTCTCTTGGCCTCTCTTGTCTTTTCTGGTTTCCGCTGCTGTCTCTTTTCTTCTACTCAGTGTTTTTCACTCTATTTGTTGTGATAAATGACTGTAAGATGTGATTTCCCCAGGATCATATCTCTCTCTGGGCCACACACCATAATTAGACAGCATGATTAATAATTCATTTTTCCCTTTTTCTCTTTGGAAGTCTCTGTCAGAGTGCATATGTGAGAGCCCGGGTTACGCGTCTGCGTGGGTTTGTGGAAATCCATCACATGATATAAAGCCTAACATTGAGTGCTTTTCCAGTCTGAGCTTGAAACGATGAAGAAGTTTATGATGGAACAAAAAAAATATATATTTCACCCAAGAAACTAAACCTGCATATCAATGTTTAAAGAGCCACGCCAGGGAAAATTGTGTTCTTGTAGCATTTTTCTAAATATGAAGGACAAAAACTTAGCTCAAAATTGCATTTTTGCTTTTAGTTCCCTAAATTATTCACCATACTTTGACAAAAATGTTTGTCAAGCTTATGTTTGTTCTGAAAAACTTGAAAACACTTGAATTTATTTGCAGAATTAATGCTTTGTTTTTAAATGGAACTGATCAAGTATTTTAGGGGTTCTGTTTTATGAATGTTTTCATGAAGCTTTTGCGTTAATTTTCAGTTTAGTTTGTAATATATTTGCCTTTTCTTAGTTATCTAAAAAAACAGTTTTATCATGTTTTTTCAGTGCACCTGTTATGTTTAAAGTATAATAGGAAGTAAATATTTAAATCTAAACAACCTGCTCATAATTACACACTTCTATATGAGCCACAGACTGTTCAAATTTAAACAAATATAGTTAAGTTTATATTGTGACATATATTGTTTTCGCCAGATACGTAATAAACTATATTGTGAAATTAAATCATCTATATTGCCCAGCCCTATGTACGTCCTTGTGATCTCCATGAACTAGTTTGATGTCCATAGACGACATCAGATGTTTGACCTGAAGAGAAGAAACTTTTCTGCTTCTTCTACATCTGAGCAAATGAACAATGATAGCATTTTTGATAATGAAAATACATTTACCTCGGAAGGAACCTTTTAGACGGTGAGTGCAAAATGCAAACATAAACAAAAAAAGACAGTAAAACAATGAAATTACTCTATATCTTTCAATAGTAGCCCTGGTATATATTCCATAACTTTGGCGTCCGGCCCAGCATTTTTAAGAGAAAGGAGTCGGTTGGAGATTGTCGTTTATTCTATCACAGACAGAATGGTGATGGCTAAAGGGTTCATTTTGTTGTAAAATTTGGTCAAGAAATGCAGACTAGATGAACATTTTTGCCAACATTTCTTTTCTCTTTGAAGCATCATCAACCTCTCTCTTCACTTTCATGCCAATCATTTTCCTGGAGACACACACACCTTTCCATCTTTGCTCAATAATCTATGTTCACCAGTTCTTCTAATTTTTTTGTTCGATTTCTTTGCACCTCCACCAGGTAATCAATCGTTGGTTTGTTGCTCCTTTTTTGTGCAACCGTCTTCTCATTATCATCCATCTGCTTGCACCATTCTCAGATGGGTTTAGGATTCACCCCAAAAATGGGGTGTTTTCTTCACCAGAATGTTCTTCAGCGTGTGCCACAGCACAAAATGTAAGCGCTAAGTCAAATCAAAGTTTCTTGACCATCGCCACACTGGCTCACAACACAAATACCACAGACACATGCATGACTGTGCATGGCCCGGTGGGGTTGGGCAGATCTTAAAAGAGCCCGGCCATTATCGGAGACTGGCGTCTAACTGTAACGAGCGCCTGTAACGAGGTGACAAGTGGAGATGTGTGTCAATTAGAGACGGGCCACATTTGGAAGATTTATGGTAAGCCAAAACTGGTAAACAAAGAAAAGGAGAGACAGTGGATGCAGCTTTAAATTTGATATTTTTTGTTGCAAACTCTACACACTTTTGATAAAAAGAAAAAGAAAAGCTGACATTAGTAATGTCAGAGGAAAGTGAATTCTAAGGTCAAGAAGTGGAGCGGCTGAATGCCCTTTTCCTCACAATGTGTACAGACCGGACAGTGAGAAGGAAGATCTGAATGTGTTGGCAGGTATTGTGATGTGTGGGATATCCGTTCAAGCAGCTGAGGTTGCGAATAGCCTTGTAAGTCAAAAGCAACATCTTGTGTAGGGATGATACAAGACTGGAAGCCAGAGGAGCTTGGGTAGAACAGGTGTGATAGGACATGTCAGGTGACTGAAGCTTAACTGGTTTCTTGCATAGTTTTGATTGAACTAAAATTGCATTAAAAATTGGGCATAAAAACTAAAGGGCCTCACTGACACATTTTTGTACATCCTTTACTTTTGTATTTTGTGTTTTTCTGTACATCCATCCTGAACAGCTCATGTGTATCATTTTGCATTTGACAAAGTTGTGTTTTTTTCCATTCATTTTGTTTCACCATAAGTGGAAAAACAAACTTTGTTAAAACCTTTGTCACATTTGTAGGGGGGGATGGAAGGGTGGGTTTGACTAGTATGGGTGCTGGGGACTCCGGGTTTGTAGAGGGTAGTAGTAGAGTAGAGCGGCTGCATCTCAAGGAGAGCACAGTTGTGTCTTGCAGTTCCTTTAAGGCTCATACAGCCTCAAGGGCAGTTGATGTGCATTTGGTCAGTGTACGGTGGCCTTACACCACAATCTTCTCATTAGGAAGGTGCAAATACTGGCACCTTACTGAGCTTCTGTGACCCAATTTTCATGGCTATAAAACCTTCTTTGTTAAAACATGCGCTTAAATAACAGTAACTTTTCTCCAAATCTCAGTGGATTGTCTTACATGCAAAAATCATTCACATAATCTATGTTTCCACAAACACAGTGAAGCTCTTTTTTGCAGGTATTTGAGAAGTAAAGCAAAGGGATCATTAACCAGTAGGAAGGCTATTGCGAGGAATTGCGTGTTTATGTAGTGAAAACACAATTACCAAGGACTTACCATTTTGCATATGTTCACTGTGGGAGTTGACTCATAACTGTGTGGAACAACATAAAATGGAAATTACTTAAAAGCCTCTTGGCTGTTTCAGTAATTCCAACTGGTTTTGTGAAAAGGTATTACTTTATAACAAATTGTACAAGTAATTTTACGTAGATGTAAAAAAAAAAAAAAAAAAAAAAAAAATCAATAAAAATGATCCACAATGAAAAAGTCAATACATGCACCCAAAGATTGTCCCCAACAGAGGACATGGATCACGGTTCCAACTCTGGTTCCATCCACTGCATTTTTCCCTCTGTAAAACAAATTGGTTTCTGCTCAAATAAATAAAACAAAAGAAATGTCATTTCTGCCCATCAGGGCCAAATAGGCCATATCTCAAAAGCGCATTTTTTCGCCTCTGTGGAAAAATACCACAGAAGTATCAGTGAGGATGGAGAAAAGCAGAGATTGATGTGAAACATTGTGCCGGATTAAATCAGGATTTAAGAAGGTTAGTGTGCCTGTCTGTGTCTGTCTGTCTGTGCCTAGGGTTAGAAAAAGAAAAAAAACGAGACGGGTTTCTCTCATGCTGGGGCAGCAGTGGAGATGACTGCATCCAATTACACTGTATGTTTTATTACACTCTTGCCTGTGTCACATTTAGAGTCAGCCACTGGTTTGTTAATGTCTGTCTGTCGGATTTTCAGAGGCTTTTTTTTCTGCAGCTCCACAAATCGATACGGCGCTGCTGTTGGTGTTTGAGTGTGTGAGACTAGCAAAAGGGAATTTAAGGCCAATAGAAACCAATAAAGTTTAAATCAGAGGAGACACGTTCACACAGATCTGTGTCTGCAGATTTTTTCCTTGCTTTTTATTTTTTAAGCTAGTAAGCAATGCCATAGCCTGACTTTTTAAATTGTGAAAATACTATTTTTAATTTGACATTTTTATTTTTTCATTTTCTAGAGACAAATAAGAAATATATGCAAATTGTTTTAATATTTTAAATAGAGCTTTAATTTATTTTGCTGCTTTTATTCTGTTTTTGCATCTCTGTGTTATTATGTGCTGATGTTGCTCTATTACACTATATATATATATATATATATATATATATATATATAAATAATAAAAATAATATTATTATTAAAGGTTTTGCTCCAATATGCACAGTATTCACAGCTACATATGATTTGTGACATTTTCAGATTTAATGGGAAAAAAAAAAAAAAAAAACGAAACAGATGGATACATAAGGTGTAAGAATATACTTAAATTTAACTTCAGTTACGATAATAAACCACATCCAAAGGGTTTATCCGTGTTACAATCAGTTTCTTTTAACAATAAAAAGCTAATCTGCATTTGTCTGTTTAAAGCAGTTTGCTTAATGAAGTGATACTGATATCAGTAAGTGTAATTTTGAACAGAAAAGCAGCAGTTTCCTTTTCAAGGCTCCTGCAGCCATGATAAATGCTTCTTCTCTGCATCTACCTCCGCTTTCCCTGCTGTGTGCCCCCAAAAAACAAGGCAAAGAATCCATGAAAAATACACAGAAAAATCCAACAAAGGGGAGACGCCTGGGACGACGTTGAAGTGTGCACACATACACACACAGGTGCAAACACACACAGTTATCTCTTTGCTGTGCCTCTCTTAAAAGCATTTGCATGTTGGCTTGGGTCTGGTGCGTGTCCTCCCATCTAAAATGAGAGGATGAGGAGCTATTGTTAAAATGAGGAAGAAAGCATGGACTTTAAGGGGGTCATGAAAGTATGAGATGCTGTTCAAGAATGTGTTTGTGTAAGCCCTTGATGGGAGGTCTGTTCGTGGAAAAAACAAGATGCATGAGCAGTCAGTAAAGAGAATGGGTGGCAAGGCAAGGAGGGGATTTCAGTGCATCATCTGAAAAGCAGGTCTTGAGCAGAGACTACAAGAAAAGAAAATACTCAATAATCGCTGTAATAATAACAAACATGGAACCACGAGTCATAAACGCACATGTAGATCAGGTGCAGATCTGCAAGAAATCTGCATAAAAACAAAAAAAGAATTGTGTTGGACCGAAGACACAAAGTCTGAATTTATATCTCCAGCCTATTACTAAGGAAATCGATTGCTCATGTTTTCTAATGCAAAATAATCATCTTTTACTCTTTAACCCCAATTTATTTTTTACACACACATGTGAGTGACCATTTCCACTTCAACCACACTTTTTTCTTTTGTGAAATCATTTCCAGTAGCCTTTAAATAGTGATTTTGCAGTTTTTAGCCAAAATCAAAAAGCCTTTGTCATTTTTAAACAGATATTTTATGCCCAGTGGCAGAAGCTCATTAGAAATACAATTCTGGTTTGTGGACGGGACTTTCGATGCAGAGCAACCCGACTTCTTCCCCCCTCCCCGTCACTGAGAGCTCTGTTTGCGCTTCTGCACCAGCTTACAGTTTCAAGGTAGCATCAGTGGCGCAAAAATAATGGCGAAAAAAATTCAATCAATTCAGCTGTACAGATTGCACCAGAATTTCAATTCACCACAGCATGAGTGCTGAGTGTCTCGTCATTTCTCGCACACCTAAAGTATGAGGGGGCCAGGGTTTGCACAGGCGGGAGAGGAGACCTCGGCACGCCCATCTCAGTAGCTACGTCATTAGCCCGAGCTTTTTCTAGCATCCAGTTTTCTGATCCAGTGCAATTCTTAATCTTAAATGTTTTTCTATAGATCTACTATTATGAAAAATGCTACAAGAACGTTTAAAAGAACACAAAAAGAGGATTTTTATTTTTGAGTGGGTCTTTATTGACCTTATATACAACATTGTTTCAAAAACAGACATTCATTGACAGTGCACCTAATATGGTGTGTTTTCTATTGTGCGGAAAATACGCAAAATACTTTTTTTTGTTTTTTGTTTTTTTTTATCATGTCCAAAACAGATAGTATCCAGGAAAAAAAAAGAGTTTTGCTGTTTTCTACTCCTTTGGAACGTCTTATTTTTCTAAATTTCGAAACTTTTTTGTTATTGTTTCCCTGTTGTTTTAGTCTGATCAAATTTGGACACATTCTTTCCCAGACACAGTTTCCAGACTCTGTGCTGTATTCTCATTTTTTAGCCACTGTTGGTCTATTTTTTATTTTCTAAAAAATATTACTTGTTTGAGAAGTATTTGTGTATTGAAAATAATGTTTTAGCAATTTAAAAAAATCTTTTTTTTTTCAGCTCATTTTGTGGACTCTTTTTTTTTTTCTGTGAAAATCATTTAATCAATTTTTTCCTCCTCTGCTCTGAAGTGCAAATCGCAAAAGAAATATTAACAAATCAATGCAAAGACACATAACAGAGCACAAAACAAAAAAAAACACAACATTTTAAAAATCAAAAGCAAACATCAAGAAATCAAAATACAAGTCTGAAAAAAAACCAACAAAAACGATGATCACGTTTGTTCACCTTTACAACCTCCAGCATGTTAATATCTCTCGACAGAAGACATTGCTCAAAAGTTGGTGATTGCAATTCTTGATGTCTCATTATACCTTCATGTTTCTTTATTTTTTTTTTCTTTTTTTCATTTTGTTTGGATTTCTTGAAATGTATGTTGTATTTCAAAACATTCTTGTGCTTTGGTTTGTGGATTAATTTTTAATTTGAAATGTGTGTGATTTGCTTTTTAAATTGTCATTGTGATCTTTAATTCGTTTTTGCGTTGAGTGATTTTTTTTTTTTTTTTTCGTTTTACCTCAGAGTCACAATAGTTTCTCCAAGATTGATTTTATTCCCATCCTCTTTCCTCTACATGTCCCTTGACTTCAGTGTTTGAGAGCTGATGGTAACCCAGATCTTAGTGAAGGTCAGCGGAGGCTAAACCGGGTTAAGAAGACTCAAAGGGTGTGTGTGTGCATTGGGTGTTTTAAATGAAGTGTAGATGGACTGCAATGCAACCGCTGAGTACAAACACATAATTACACAAAAGCACCACGCACACACTCACATGTGTGGGTCATGATGGTTTAAGATGAACTGAGGGGTTGTCTGCAACAGAGCAGAATAAAGGTGAAGGTGTGTGACGGCTCTGACAGAGTGGTGTCAGCCTGTGGTTTCGCAGGGATTCATCTCACTTTAGTCTCTTCTGTCCTCCCATCCATCCGTCCATCTGTCTGTTTCATTTCAAAATACCCTGTTTCTGCTTCTTTGTGTGTCACGCTCACCTGCAGCAGCTCCTGCGTGTTCACGTGCTTCAGGGGAAATGCTGTTTTTCACAATTTCGGATAAGGGAAAAAAAAAAAAGAAAGGTTTCTTTACCTCTTTTCCTTTTGTTCCCTTCCCATTTCCATCTTCCGTTTCCTCACCTGTACCCCCCCAGGGGACGCTTCTTCTCTTCTAGCCTGCAGTTTGTGTCTGTTGATATGTTTGAATGTTTGTTCTCTATTGTCCATTGAATTTCCCTTGAGACCACCACTTTTCTGCTTTGAAAAGACGTCCTGTCCTTCCAGCACTTACCACACGATGTGAGGGATTGTTATATATGTACTTTTTGAAACTTCCAGGGAGATTTTTCTTCACCTTCTCTTAAGAAGGAGCTGGTGAGAGTTCAGCAACAGGGCTTGGATTACAGAGGAGCCTCAGGGTGCTCAAGCCCTCCAACAGCCACATTTTTTGGGGAAAAACTTGAATTCTCTTAAACTGCAGTAACTGTGTCCTTTTTATCCCCCTTTTATTTCTTTTTTTTTTTTTTTTATTCAGATGAATACTTTTTGATGAAGTCACGCCACTCTGTCCTGACGACACACATAAAGTAAAAAGAGAAAATAGTTGAAAAACAGAAAGACCCTCCGAATGTCATTTCCGTTGACACTGTCTGGAAAATAAGTATTTTAATTGATGGCAAAATAGATAAAAAGAAAGAAAATAAATAAACCATTTTCCCTAATCAGCTCTGAGACTCCAGAAGAGACACCAGTCATAGACTTAAGTGAGTCCAGCCGTCTCTGAAGGCACTCGCAGATGCCAGAAGTGTCTTTTTATCTGGGTTTATAGGCTAAGCCATGCCAACCTCCCCAGGCAGCAAAACATCAGAGAGATCTGTATCTGCCTGTCTTGTTTTTCACCAAGCTATCAATTGACTTTGAAATGAATAAAAGTCCAACTCCAGAAGTTCAGTCCCTCTGCAGAACTGTTGTGTGTTTTTACGAAGTGAAAAATGGCCTCAGATCATATTGTAAAGATAAAGAGTTTGTATTGGGCTTATACTCATTTTTCATTATTTTCTGTTTGTGAATGAGAAAGCTGCATGACGATGTCAAGTTACAAAAACAGGCCAAACAGTTTAACCCCTCAACATTACTTCTGACAAGTTCATTTGTAATCCAAATGTTTATTCATAAAATGTACTTTTATTTATGCATTTTCTTTTTTTTTTCTTTTTTTTTTACATGTAAAAGTAACTTCATCAATTCCTGAGTTACTCAAACATCAAAACTACATTTTCTTGCAAATGAAGCTCTTCTTAGTATTAGTATTATTTTTTTTCTAAGAATTATCAAAAGTGTGTGATTGTACACAAAAAAAGATGTTCTTTCCAAGACAGCTTTTAAAATATATAATACAAAACATGTTTATAAACTAAAAGAAATCTGCCACTTTTGAATGAAAAGAATTTGTCTCTTTAAGATTTCTTAAAATAGAATAAATTAAGTCTTATAAAACCAAATAAGTTAAACAAAACAATACAATTAAAAAAACCCTAAAATTAGCTGTAAACACTCTAATTTAGATGTATTGCTTTGGTAATGGGAAATAGAATATGTCTTTAAATATCTGTTCAAAAAAGAGTTTTCTATTTTTAAAGTAGGTATTTCTTCACTTTCCCCTCAAATCATATTTTAGGCAATAGCCTATATCATTATTTTAGACAACTTAAAATATAACAAGAAATGCATGTTTTAAGATAACTGTAAACATAAAAAGTACATGTGAATGTATATTTACTTTCTAACTTCTGTCTGGTTCTCCTTTAAAGTATTTGTTCTGTTAAAAGTCAAATTTTCCAGTGTTTCTAAATCAAGCAAGTTCATTTTTTGAACACAAACCACTCACCATTTACTAAGAAAACTACGGTGGCCCTGAAGTGCAAATCACACCTACAAATCTCTCAATGCAAAACATATCAAGGAATACACATACAATTAAACAAGCTAAACAACTACAAAAAACATTACATTTTAGAAATCAAAACACATTCCAGACACCAAAAAACAATGCCAAAAAATGAAACGTTTTGGTAAATAAGAGTGGTTTCCAGAAACCTGTATGAAATGTTAAAAAATGAAATATAAGAAAGTGGGAAAGTTAGGTACTGTGGCACATTGTTGATAATAATGAAATGATAATATCGAGTATCGCTTCATGACAAATAAAGTTTGATTGAAATGACGCACAAACGTCACCATCCAATCAGTACCAAACTTTTCTGGTTTCCATAAAAAAAGAATAAAAGTTTTCAGAAAAGTAATTTACAGAAATAAAAATGAAATGCTAAAAAACAAAACAAAAACAGAAACCGGAAAAGGGTAGGTAAACATGGGACATCGCTGACTGGATGATTACATTTCAACCAAAGGTTATTGGTCAAGAAGTGATGGATGTCATCATTTAATCAGCGATGTCCTACATATACGATATCCTATATGGTTTATTGTAGTGTTTTTTTTATTCTATTCATTTATGGAAATTACGTTTGTTTTCAAAAACATTTCATTTTAAATTTTGGTTTGTTTTTTGGAATAGTGCTTTGGTTTCTGGAAATTTGCTATGATCTAAATAACTAAATGTTGTTTTTTATTATTTGTTTTTTGTTTTTATTGTCTTTTTTTTTGGCTGATTTGTTAGTTTGACTTGCACTTCAGGGCCACCGCAGAAAACTTCTGCTAAAATGTCTTTTAAAATAGTTTTATGAGGATTATTGTTTAAACTCTGATGTTTTTAAGAATTACTAACTCAAAGAGATATTCTAGTTTTATTGCCTGAAAATACGTTTAATTTTTGTCTTTTATCAAAGTAGATCTAGAGAAAAATACTTGGTGACATTTTTGCAGTGTAAATAGTGTTAAGCACACATTGACCCCGTCAGTCTTTTGCTTCTGACTGTTGCCACTGTATCGGTGTCTGGAAACACAGCTGAAGGTCAGCGTTGCCTCCAGGAAGACGAACTCTGAGCTGGTGAGAAAGTGTGAGTTTCTGCAGAAGCTTTCGCCTGCTTGGTTCCTGGTACTGTCGTTTTGTGTGTATGTGTGTGTTTGCCTGCGTATGCACCAGAGAACAGTGTAATATTGTTTTGGGAGCTTAGTGGTCGAGAAGGAGCTAACACCTGAATGAACCTGTCACTGTAGACACATTGCTTTTTCAGCTCCAGTGATTACACTGCACCCAAACACACTCAACAATTTTTGTATAGTTCTTCATGCACGGGTGTGTGTGAGTGTGTGTGCTGCTCAGAGTGTGTTGCTTATGCTTTGCCTGTGTGCATGTGTCTATGAGAGAGATGGGAAGTGAAAGCAGAGCTAGCAGAGCATTGTGTCTCTGAGTGTATGTGTCTGAACCGATATGCTGTTTGTGCCTTCTCCCCGTAAAATATAAATTAGGTATAGTGCTGCTGCGTTCTTTGATGTTAAAAAACAAATATAGTATTTTTGATGGTTGTTCTTGAAAGTATGCACATGTGCTTGAATGAAAAATTCAGAAATATCTTTACTTCTCCCTGTGAAGCTAACGTTCAGATTGTTTGCACTAAATGAAAGAGACTTCTGCGCCAAACTTCAAATCCATCTCTGTTGTTTTAACCCTGTTTATATCTATAGGTTGACCTATGTGTTTACAACTTGTTGCAACTCCAATATGTGTAAAACATTTTCTAAGTTGTCTTTATTTTTTTTTGCAAAAAAAATATTCTTCTTTTATTGAGCAGAAAACAAATGGAAATCACTAATGTGTGAGCATCGTGCTCCCCGGTTAGGGAATGGCACCAATATTTCTACTAATACTTTTAAAAACATAATCATAAAAAGCTCTTCCTGTGTATTGATTAACATTTTCAATAAAGGTTCTCATTTAATGGCTGGTGTATGAAGTCATATCAGGATCAACTCAAAGTGAATTAAAAACCATGTTGTCAAGTTAAAAAATAAACAAACTCATAAATATTGTGAACTTGAAAGAAATATTAAACATCAAAGAGTTAAACAAAAAGTATACACTTAAACATTTTAACAAAAGGGGAAAAAAAAAAAAAACTGTAGTAGCTGCTTTTTTTTCAGGCCTTAGATTTGAGTTTCAGTTCTGACTTTTTTATTCTAGAGTTTAGCTGAATTTTACCTGGGGTCAGGGATTTTAGCCTATTGGCGACTGGGACCTGACTGACATCAGATTATTGAGGTTATGGTGACATCATTTCGGCTGAACAGCATTTGTTGTTGTCGCTGCCTTTGCCATCCTTCCTCTGATGTGGCATGCTCAAGGGATAATGCTCTTAACTTCATATTTTCAATATTTATTTCAAGTTTACAATATGTATGATCAGGTTTTTACAATGTTTTCAATTTTCTGATTTACTTTTTTCAAATTTTACCTTTTATGTTTTTTTTACTTCACTTTAAATTGATCTTGATTTAACCCCATATAAGCGGCACTTTTTTGTGTGACAGCATGTATACACAGCATTAAAGATCCACTCAGATAAACATTGTGTTTCTGGTTTTTTTTTTTTTTTTTTTACATTTACTTGTGGCATTTTTTTGATCAGGAAAAATGTATGGAAAAAAGTCTTAAATACATTTCTGAGTATTTCTTTATTTAAATCATTTTTTAAATCATTTTCAATTGTTTGAAAGAATTCATAATTGTAATGTAGAAAATGCACTGGGTGGACAGGAAGCTTCCTACTTCGAGCTCTCTGCAACAGGAAGGGGAAGGGGGCGGTGCCAGTGGTTCTGTTCATAACTCAGAGGTGCATCCTTTTTTTTTTTTTTTCTAGAGGTGGATTTCTGAACTCCTGTCACTCAGGAAATGGCAAAGTTTTTTTTTTTTTTTTTTTTTTTTTTTTTTTTTTTTTTACTATTTTGACTAAAAACAACATAATCATCATTAAAAGAGCACTGGAAAAGCTCTGAAAATATTTTTCATAGATGATCAGAGAGGGAATTTAACAAGTTATACTTACCTAAAAAACTGCAAAATCATACAGTTCATTGTTCTTCATAAACCTTAAAGTTTAAATTACATCAACTGGGCTTTTGTCCAATTTCAGCCACCTTTCTGTGCAACCTTTCGTGCTCTAATTTAGTTTAGGACTGAAACAAATACACCGTTTGTCTTTCCCGATGGCAGTGAAACCTGCGGTTCTCTCAGGTATGAGTGCTTGACAAAAAGCAAAAGCTGGCTGAGATAAACAAAAGTGAGGCTTTTGCATTTCAGGGACATGATGCTCTGGGATGATTGTGGCTGTGCACGGCTCTGAAAAAGCTGTGGGTTCAGCAGATACTTTTATCTGGAAGATGAAGACAGTGGAAAGGGTTTGATAATGATGCAGTGTGATTTGCTGGTATTTATTTCTTTTAGTATCCTTGATGCTGGTTTGGTTGAAATCCAGAGTGCTGTACGTGATGATATCTAATGGACTAAATTGCAAATAGCATCAAAATAAATACCCCAAATTAGCTTCCTCTTTGAAGAGTGTTTCACCACACAAAAAGCCTTCTGTATGGCAAGATTTTGGGTTTGTCCTTTTGGGCTCCTGTAGCAAATGCTGTGGCCGCGCAGATTTTCTTTCTGCTCTGACTGAGAACATAATAGTACTGAAAAAAACATAACTCTGAGTAATAGTTGGCAAATGCTAAATGTCCATCACATTCTCTTACAAAAATATGGTTAGAGTTCATTTCATTTGTTTATCTCAAAAAAATAACTGTTTGGATTTTGTCCTGCACCCAGTTTGTTCTTATGAAATGGTTCCAGTGCATGAACGGTGCTCAAATTAGTGCTTAAAAATAAAACAAAAAAAAAAACAAACAAGTGTGATGAAGCAGTGCCCCAGGGTTACATGTGCCTAAGAGGCTTTATTTCCTTTTTTCTGACAGTCTGCACTGCAGCGCTGCATCTCTCAATACTCATGACCACGATGGCGGTCGTTTCTGGAGAATTGTACATGTCACTCTTATTCATTAAGTCGCTGACTTAAAATATTTTGCTGTGAGGCACAAAGTGTCACTTTGCCTTTAACACTTGGACAGAAGCTCCGCCCATCCTCACGGCCACAATCATTCTTATATGAGGCGCCTACAATGCTGGAAATTGTAGGAAGTGATTGGTAAGAATTGTGCAGCAAAACTGAATAAAAAACAAGTGACTGTCGTTCAAAACGAAGCACAAAGATCACATGTAAAAATATGTCGATTCATGCTGCTCCAAACGCATGGATAGTTTTATCCACATCCCCATGAGAGAGAACTCTCCTGTGTCCTGTGATAACCCCACAGGTGTGCGTTTAAAAAGGTTTGGTAGGAAACAGCGTTCTAATGATTGTTTAAGTCAGACTAGATGTCAAAGTAGTAGAAGGGACCACAACAAGCTGTGCAATGTGCCTGTCTGACAAAAGCAGAAAGAAATATGTCAGATCTGATACAAACGAGAAAAGTCGACGTGTCTCCATCTGTTATTGTGAGTGGCAGTCATATCGATTCCTTAATTTTGCTCCTACTTGCTGAGACAGAAGTTCAGCTTCAGCAGGGACTTAAAATAAATTCCTGAGTCAGAACTAAAGCAAATCTGATTTAGAGAGCTAACAGACTGCAGCAAACACTTTATGTGAATTGCTTTTTCTGTTCAAAGGATTTTTTAAATTTTGTTTTTTTTTATTTTTCCCATAGAAAACTGAAAAGAGCAGGGCGCACATAGCTGTTAAGTTGATGAATACTGTTCAGAGAAACACTCCCTAACCTGAACACAATGAAAAGGCTCTCAGAGTTTTCTGTTTCTTAGTTTACTTTACTGCATTTGAGTCTAATGCAGCCTAGAAAGTCACTTTTCTTTGAGAAAAGAACTAACCGTCATATAATGTTGTGTCCCATCTGTTAGGAGACAGAAAGGAAGCAGTGTTTGTGGAGACAGATGACAGAGTCTTACATGAATCTGGACTTGGTAGGAGGTCAAGGGAAGCTGACACCCATCAGTTTTCCTCCTTAATCTATCTCTGTAACGCATCACTCCCCCATCTCCCAGGACACACACATCTCTGGCCCTCGCACACTGTAACAGCAGATATCACAGACCCACAGCAGCTGGCTTTGTCATGACCTTTAACTTCCATATATCTCTCTGCGTCTTTATGTGTAGTTCGCAGGTTGGGAAAGTTAAAAATCAATTTCTAGCTGCTTTCTGATTTTCTTTTCTTCTCGTAGTGGATCCCCTGGTCCCTGGGTTTGTGTGTTTGTTATGTAGGAGGATGACTGTGGCTGGAAAGACATGCTTTTTTTTCAGGAGGAGCCAGAAAGCCTCAAAGAGCAGAATTTGTCTCTAAAATGTGTTTGAATCTGGCTTTGTTCCTATTTCAGTGCAGTTTATCCCTCACAACCTCACTTCTTGAAAGTTCATAAGAATAATTCCTCCCAAGAGATTAGTCGTGTTGCTCTTGAAGTGAACTGTAACCAGGCAGATTTACAGCTCTTTTATCAGCAGAAAAAGCTCCATTACTTTTCATAGTTACAGTAAAGAAAAGATTTGTTTGTATTGTGCACATTTTTATCCATGTATGTATTATATTTGTTCTGTCCCAAATGGATTCTTCATGTCACCACAGCCCTAAGTTCTGGGGTAGACTTCCAGTCAAAAGGTGAATTAGAAGAAGAGGTGCAGAATGTTTGTAGTGAGACAGGAAAAATGAGCTTTAATTTACAGAAGGAGCAGATAGAATCCGCATCTGTGATGGACTGAGAGGCAAAGCAAACTGTTTTTCAATCAGCAAAAGAGAAAGAACATGATGTTCCGGTATGTTCCCACTGCTTTACGTGTCAATCATGACAACACTTTCTTAGAACTAAAACAGTTTTGAATGAAAAACTTTTAAATTAGGGAGAACATTTTGAGTTCAGAAGAGCTTCATTATCTAAAAAAACCTCGACCAGAACGGTGGAAAACAGTGTTGACATTGTGTTTATTCACACATTATCCCACATTTCGCTGTCTTAACATATAGACTATAATGCCAAAAAACTTTATCATTTGTATCTATAAAATTGTGCTCACCTCGTAATTATGATAATGAAGTTTTTAACCAAAATCAAAAAGCTTGCGATAACAATTGGTCATGGTTGATGTTTGGTTGAATGTGATCCCTGGTGCAGTTTACATGCAGTGTGAAAGCAGATGGAATATCCAGTAGATAGAAGGAAAAAAAAAAAAGAAATGCGACGGTTGTGCAAGATGCATTTAAGATCAGTGTAGTAGTGTGGTGGTGCACACATTTTTTGATATTTTTCAAATCTGAGCTACCTTCTGGGCCCTGTTTTTCTTTTTGTTTGTTCTTTAACATATTTATCTGCATAATCTTCCTGACAACCTCTTATTTTTTTGACTATAGGTTGGAAAGTTCTTCCTATGAAGTGATGCAGCTGGACTTTGAGGTGGAGAACGTCATTACCTTCGTTCCCACCCAGACTCTGCACTGGACAGTGGAATATCCGGATGGAAGTCAGACAAGTTCCCAGCAGGAAGAGAAGGTGTCACACCTCTACATCAGCAATGCTGACATACAAGGCATTGTACCTCTGGCTGAGGTAAGAAAACCTACAGACACAAACATTTGTAGTTTGTGTCGTTTTTTTTTTTTTTTTTGAACACACTCAGTTGTTCCTTTTTTGCCTCTGCTTAACTGTCTGGCTGACACACCCAACCTGCTTCATTCCTTCAGGCTGATACAAGCTTTAAAGGTAACCTTGTTTACCACCTTCTGTGGCGTCGGGCCTCCTGGACACACACATGCACACGCACACAGAGCAGCTCCCCTCAGGTTTCAGCTACAAGACAAATTTTAGACAAAATCTATAAGGTTTGACAGATTGGCATAAAGCAGACTGGAAAAAAAGCTTACATTCACTCTCATTCTTACCTTAAGAGTTAAATACCTCTTCTTTTGTCATTGTGCTGGCCGTGCGTTTCCATACACACACAAATAAAGTTGTTTTCTTAAAACTCTTCAGTATTGTGGTTCTGTGCATTTATTAGGCAAAATTTAAAGTCAAAATCTAAAGTCCCTTTAGTTGTCACATATCTGAGTGCGCAACATCTGTACTTGACCTATGGGTGAGCTGCAGACATAGTGGCACTCAGGAACCATTTAATGGTTTAACTCCCCCAATTCAAACCCTTAACCCGAAGTGTCAAACAGCATTGCTTCTTAGTTTTAGAGTCGTTGGTATGACCCAACCACAAATCTGAACCAACGACCTGCCAGCTTTGGGGTGAACACCATTCAGAAGGTTAAGTTAAACAAAAAAGTCATTTGCACACCTGTATAGAGCTTTTTGTATACGGTGTTCTCTCGTTTATTGCTGGGAGATAATTTCTAAAAAAAGAACCCACGATAGATGAAATCCACAAAGCAGGATTACAGATCTTATTTTAAGGCTGTAAAACTCTTCACTACACACTTTTTTCAGACAGACGTGAACATTCTCACACTTTTCTCCCTTGTTAAAACTCTCAAAGTTCAAACCTTCATTAGAAAAAAAGTCCAGTATGATAGAATGAAAATGAATATCTAATAATGAACAAAAATCTGTGTACATTTGGAAAACTGCACATATATGTACAAGAGACATGACACAGAAGAGACTGATTGACAGGGATTCCAGCCAATCAGGAAACAGAACACAATGCACTGTTAAAAAAAATGACCCTCATTGTTAATTTATGACAATAACCTTTTCAATCTTTTAGAGAATCCAATATTTTTTTTGGATACACTGTATGAACCAAGTCTCTCAGTGTAGATGGGACTTTTTTGTTGGGACTTAATAATTTAATGCAGTTAACACTAGAACTACAGAGGCAGTCATTTTGATTGCTTTTAAAAAAATGTCCTGTTTTCAAGCCTCTGCAGCTTGCAAACCTGGATAACTTGCAAAAACTTGGTTCTTTGTATTCGTGATGGTCACCTTCCCAATTCTGAGGTAATTTTGGTTTGTGTGGCTTTTTGTGAACTTTCACAGATTCATACATCATGCTACAACCTTGCACTGTCAGCTTTGGTCCAAAGCGAAGTTGTCTTTTCATCTCCACATCAATCTGCCTCCTGTGTGTGGCTCGTGGCTTGGGGATTTCTCCACCACATCACCATTCTTGACATCAGGTCATAGAGTAAAGAAAAACACCGCAATGCCTTTTGGACGCATTTCTTCACCTTTTACCAAGTTAAATATAAGCATTTCATCATGCATTCACAGCTCTGAATTGAAAGTGCTGCCTGAGCTGAAGCAATAAAAAAGCCTCTAAATGAGGAGGAGGAGGCTGCTTTTCAAAATGCCTCTACTTTCCATTACCACTGAGGTAGAGCTAATCTGGCCTGATAGCCCTCCTTCAAACAGCAAAGCCCAAGTGACAAAATTTTTTAAAGGTTTCTGCACCCCGGTTTCCTCTTTTCTTTGCACTCTAGCAAAAGCGAGCTTGAAAGCAATTTTTTTTTTTTTCGTCGCAGGGATTTTTTTTTTTTTTTTTTTTTTTTCTGAGAGACTTTCAATAAAATACTTAGAATAGTTTCAACCACTATTTCTGTTCAGTGCAAAAAAAAAATGTTTCTAATGTTTTTATTATGTGAAGGATATTGTGCTAATAAAAATGCTCTGGAATGACAGTCAATTAAGACTACTTAGAATTAGGGAAACGTTCTGTGGAAACTCTCACCAAAACTAAGGAAGGTTTTTGCTTTTGCTGCTTTCCTTGTTAATCTGGGGTTAGCACACCAACTTTTTAAAAACCAAATTAACAGCTGCTTATGAGTACTGTAGTTTCTGTACCAGTGAATGGTCTATTTTTTAATTGATTTCATATAGAAGGCGCATTGAATTATACGATGCATAAGCGAGAAAAAGAGTCAGAGATGAGTCTGCATGTCTGTCAGACTTTAACTGCATTCACAGTAACTCTAGAACTTGTTTTTAGCACGCTACATGTTGGCGTGTTAGAATCGTTAGCTCTCTTAGGATTTTCACAGCTGTAACTCCCAGCTTTGTTAAAAAACAAACACAGTAAAAACAAACGTTGCTGTGACTAAAAAAGCATGAACTCACAACCTTGTTAGTGACACGTAAAAAAACAAACGTGACTGTGACTATGCTAACTCACAACCTTGTAAGTAACAAATAAAAAACACAATCCAGCACCACTGCACATTAGTCATGTTAGCTTATTCACAATAACACCCAACCGTGTTTGCAACTCGTGAAAAAGCAGACTTACATTTTGACAGAACGCCTTGTACCTCTTGGAATTGCGTCAACATCAGTAAGGCACTTGGGGATTATAAGGCGCATTCCGTTTTTGAGAAATATTAGGCTTTTAAGTGCACATTAAGTGCACCTTAAGTGCACCTTAAGTGCAGAAAATGCTCTAACCAACCTGACACCTGTAGCATGGTTGTTGAACAAAAAGGTGCAGTCACATGTTTGCTCTACAGGCTCACTGAAAGCTCTACAATCTGATCATTTCTTCAGACCACCTGCGTGCACTGTACAGCCCATTTTTCACTAGCAGACGGCCTGTATATTCACCCTTACGGGCAGTTGTAACTACAGCCTGAAGTGTTTGAAATGGGATTTTTTTATGGATTTAAGAGATTTTGAATGTGACTGAGTTTGGTGTTTGTTTTGGAGATAATCCATGCCAGTAAGTGTAGTTAAATCCACACGCTTAACCATTCTTGAGTGTAGATTACAACAATCGATTTACCTAAATAAGCCTCACTTTTGAGATCAGCACCTAACAGACTTTTATTTTTCCCTTCTAAGTAACCCCTTTAAGTGTTAAAGTGTATACAAAAAGAACAATTATAAGTTATATATATGTGTATTTTCATATAGTGAAAGGGATATCTACTTTCTGTACTCGTGTGACCGACACACAAGAATACGGCACATTATCCCTGCGCACACATGTGCACACCCCATTTCACTCTCCTCCTTCCACCTCTTTTCCTGCTCTCTTTTAGGGTAAAAGCATCAAAATGGCTGCTATTACAAACCATTTTGGGCTTCCTGATTTGTTTACCAGAGCTCCTGACCAGGTGTTGATTATTGGTTGGTTGTTTGTCACTGGGAAGGGTCATCGGGCTGGGTCTCCAGGATGAAAGCTGCAGATTTTCTGAGGCTTTGACAGAGAGTGTAGAAAGGATCAAAATTGTGAAGCAAAAGTGTTGCTTCAACTGAAACTGCCTGAAACCTGCACCAGCCTTTCATCCTTCATTTCAAACTGTTTCACATCTAATAACCTGAATTTGTTTTGTGATGCACATGGAAACATGCTCTACTTTCAGAAGAAATATGAGATGTATTTGAATGACGGATCCTCAATGCTGGACATCTACATCTGCTGCTGGGATTCAATTCAACCTCAGCCTTCCCTTCCTCCATCTCTTTACATAAGTCAGTTCATCAACAGCCTTTTATAAATGAGCTGTATAATAATACAATGCTTCCACCACTCAGATTTTTTTTCCTCCAGTTCGATGTATGCATTAAGTCTCTGGTTGCTTGGCTCAGCTGGGGAGGAAGAAGTCCTCTCTAAAAAGGAGGGATCATTACGAGTAATTTGTATCCTGTGGGGGCTGAAAAATTGGTATCATCTCTTAGTGTCAAGGGGAGAGAGGAGGGCAAAAAAAGGAAAAAAAAAACAGCCTTGGTAGTAGAAATAGAGACTGACAGTGATTCTTAGGTTGAATATAATTAAAATTCAGACACACTGCAAAACAAATTGCAAAAAAAAAAAAAAGCTATATTCTGAAGAAAAAAAAACGAATATGTCATGTGACAGGAGGGATTATTATGCTTCTTTCTTGCCAAATCCTGAAAAACATACAACAGTGCTACGTGGCATCATGATGGGAAAAATGCTTAACAGTTTCTAGAAAATTACCTCTTTTGTTAGTCCATGTAAATGAATTGTTCACAAAAAACAGCAACAAAGTTCAAATGTTTTGAAAGTGAAGTAATGAGTGTTGGTAGCTCACCATTTATATGTAAGTTACCTATGAAAGCGTGCACTAATATTTATAAACTAAAAGGAAAGGTTTTGCACTTTCATTTAGAAAACACCTTCGGCTTTTGTAAAGAGTCATCTGTCTGCCAAAACAAACTGGACTTTTCTATGTTGGCAGGTTCCCTACCTGTTGTAAATAACGCATTCACTTTCTAACATTTTCCAAATAAAATCATCAAGTTCCAGATACTGCTTTATTTCAGAGATGCTTATACTTGGGAGTGTCTAGTTTTAGATTGAACTTATTCAGGATAAGATCCAAATATTGGGATTTTCTTCAGTCTCTGTTAGTTACCAACTCCTTTCTTTAAATGAAAGACATACGAAAATGAATCCTAAAATTGCATTTATGAGTATTTATTTATACAAATTGTTATAAATCTGGAGCAGATGAAAAAATGCAGTTTGACAAAGAGCTTTTTTGGGATTTAGAAAGTACGCAGTGCGGGCCACAAGCTCCCTGCTCCGCTCCAATCTGCAACGAGGAGAGAAAGGGCTTGGCGTTACTCCATGCCAACATTCCTGCCCACAACTTAGAGGTGAACTTTGAATGATTTCCTACCGCTCTCCAGAAACTATGTCCTAGGAAGTGACAGCTTGTGGATATTGACTGAAAATGGCATAATAATATTTAAAAGACCACTGAGGATGCTTTGAAAACACATCAAAATGTTTGGAGTGGGACCTTGAGTTTGCTTTAGAAACATGTTACTGTGTAACATGTCATTCCTGGCCTTGCATTTCTGGTACCATCGGTGTGTATGTTTTTTTTTTTTTTCTTGCTTGACTTCATGAAATTTAAAAATGTCACATTTACTGTATTTTTGCATTCATAAATATTCTGTAGGATGGGACAAATGTTGGGGAAAATGTACTTTTGTCAACCACAATTGTTTTTTTCCTTTGCTTTGCTCATTTTCATGTATGTAGTTCGAGCTTCAAAATTCCCTATATTCTGCTTTCCCAAGTTTGCTTCATCCACACACTTGTGTTTTGTCCGTCCCTCCACCTTTCTGTCTCATCGCCTCGTCTTCATCTTTGGCCTCTTCATTTCTCTGCAGAGTTTTACTTCTCTGAGGATTTGCTTTGCAATTAATTCTTAATTAGAAGGCTTGTTTATCTGTGTTGCTTAAAGATGTTCGTGCATATGCGTGCACGTGCAGAACTCTTAGCAAAGCAGTTGTGAGAAGTGGCTTCTGCATTTCACTCTGCTGATGGGTTTTGTGTAAAAAAAGAAGTCTGAAGGTGGGGAGAGGAAACCAGAAAAAAATCTATAATCTCTTAATGAACATAGTTTTCAAACTTAATTACAGATTTAACATTTCCACAGGCAGGGTCTTCATTGAAAGCAGCCTTTTCCCTTTTTATTTTTCATTCATGCATCTTGATCCATTTTGCTTTCTTTGTTTTTGTTTGTGTGTTTTTTAGCAGTGGGCTTAATATGTTTCTGTTCATTTCTATGGACTCTCCAGTTGTCAATTGAAGAATTAGTCTTCTACATGCTTGTGTTCTCCAAGATTTCTCCATTTGTGTTGCTTTTTGCAAAAGAAAGCCTTTTATTTTGTTTGGAGATTTACCTTGCTTCCAGATACAACATTCAAATTACCACATGCAAATTCATCATTACATTTTGAAACATTTAATATTTGGTGAATTAACTTAATTTTTTTTTAGCTCAAAATGTTTTATTTAAAAAAACAAAAACAAAAAACAACTAAACCACTTCATTGAATCTTGTCTTTATGTATTGCTATAAGGCCAATTAATCAAGACTTTTGACACATTCAACATATGCATGTGGCTGTATATGTATTTGGGTCACTAAGAACTTATGTGTGCTGGGCTGCAGCTTCATTTCCATATGGAGCGAATGAAGGGAAAAAAAAAGAAAATGCATGAATGTCTACGTAGGAGAGTAGGAAGCATGAAAAAGGTTGTTAAATAGATGTAGAAGGAATGTAAAAACTAAAGAAAATACGGAAACAGGACAGTTCTGTTATTTGTCAGGTGGCATGAAAACGATCCTTAGAGATCAGCAGAATGTAAAGCAGACACATGTAAATTCAATGCAAATTGTTTGCAAAGGATGTCGTGAAGAGACACATTTTTAAAAATATTTTTATATAGATAATGGATTAGTCTGACACTCTAGATACTAATAGATGCAAATAACCTCAACACAAAGCAAAAATGTACACATTTTACTTTTCATGACTCAAAAAACAGAATCATTTCCGTCATTGGCAAAGACTTGTTGTAAATTCAGGTCGACTCCCTAACTTTGTGACTTGAGTTTTCCCCAAAAAACTTGAAACTGAACTTGTCCTGGAGTTTTTAAAGCTGTTGTTTACTTTTTGTATGTGGTAAATTTGAGGAATCAGATGCTGCAAACACTCATGCAAACTTTGCAGAAGTCATTTTATAACTTTGCGTGTTGATTTGAGTTGTTTAAAACATGACCTTCGTCCATATTTGGTCACAAATTCACAAATACATACTTTTACAATAAGTTTTGCTTTACAAAGAAAGCAACATTTTATCCTTTAAAATAAATTACATAGTAAAACTAACGCTGAGGAACATGAAAATGTTCTAAAGGTAAAAATATTTCAGAACACTTTATTTTAATAATAAATCTCACCATTAGTAAGACTGATGGTTTTTTTCTTCTCCTTTTTTGATTTCAAAGATAAAACAAAAAAACAATGTTTTAAAAACCCCTTTTGTTTAGCTATACTTTCCCATTTGAGAACATTTCTTTCAACTGCTGTCTCCTCGTTGGATGCAGCTGGATGGGAGCAGATGAAGGTGGGTTACTGGTACAGCAAATGCTATCCTCACTATAAAAGAGAGTAACCAAATTAAACAAAGTGTTGGTTAGAAACATCTAACCTCACATAACCATTTTTTACATATTTAATGCCAATTTATGATGAAGAAAAAATGATTAAAAGTGGTTGTAATCTGACATTAACAGAAATGACACAGATGATGTTTAGAAGAAAATAAGAAGGTAAACTGTCTCTAGAGGTGAGGAAAAAGGGGGAATTAATGGCAGAAGGATGAAAATGAAGGAGAATAGTCAGAAAATAACAAGAAAAAAAGTGAGCAGAGAGAAGAAATATGAAGATAAAACATGGAAAGTCAGAGGAGGGGCCGCTGGAGGTTTAGAGCATCGTGTAACAGGCCTTTGGAAGTCCGCGGAAGCACAGGGGGAGAAGGAAAAGGGTGAGCGACAGAGAGAAACAGAGCAAGGGAAGAGACGAGAGCAGGGCAGCTCTAATGCAATTATGGCTCTGGAAATTGAAAGTACAATTCTCCCTGGGATCTTTGTTTGAGTGGTGTGTGTGTGTGTGTGTGTGTGTGTGTGTGTGTGTGTGTGTGTATGGGGGTGTGTGGTTGGCTGTTAGCTTTCATATCTACTAAATGTCTTCATCCCTTCCTCCCCTCTGCTCCCCCTCCATCCCTCCCCCTCTGTTTGACTCCTCAGAATGACTAATTTTACAGTCCCCACCCCTCATTCCCTTTTTTTTTTGGATTATTCATTTGGTTTAGTCATTTTTCCTTCCATGTACACCAACCCTAACCATCCACTTCTTTGCTTTTTTTCTTGTCCGTTTTATGTCGCTATTTCACGAAGAAGAAAACAGCAAACTACCTGCCTTGAAATGGGTTTAATGACTCAACGATTCGATTCATATCATGAAAGTGTTTGCCAACTGATTTGAAACTGATTTCTATGGATCAGTTATAACTAACATACTAAATTATATTTTTCTAGTTTTTGCCTTAAAAAACTTGGCTTATAATTATTTATTTTTGGGAAAAGCAAGAAACAAACTGTGTTTTACATAAAAATCAACATTGATGTTCATCCCAATTTTTGTTTAACAATCATGGCTTTAAGAAGTTTTAATGTTTTCTTTAAAAAAATGAAAATCTTGACCATCTTCATTAAATGATTAAAAAAGCATAAGAAGGTAGGTAAAATTACTATAAATACACTTCAAAACCAGTAAACACCAATCCTCCCTCATCTTTAGACTATAAAATGTTTTTTTAGCAAACTTTCTAATAGAGACTTTTAGAAGTCCTGTTGGCTTCTACCTTTTTTAGTTGCTAAGGAGCAAACTACATTCTGAGCTTTGCACTAAATTGAAGATGATTTTGTTTTTTTCATGATGGATAACCACATTTGCAGCTCTCAGTTTCACTGCTGACCTTCGATGTGAGCTTTCAAACCTGCACAACTTTTGCCACACGTGATGATCTCAATAAGACTAGTTTTCCAGGTTAGGATGTCAGTTACCTGTATTATCTAAGTAGTGTGACGCTTAAGAACATAAATGCCAGCAGCATGTTCTCAGACTGTATAACAGCATAGTTTTGTTCCTTGTATGCATTCTTTTTTTTTTTTTTTTTTTTTGTTTTCAGTCATTTTCCCAAGCAAACATGAGAAAAAAAAGTCAGCTTTTCTTTCGCATTAATGACTTTTGACTTTCCGAAGGGCAAGCAGTGTGACTAAAAAGAAGAAAAAAAATACTTGAAATAACTCCAAGCTATGAAAGAGGAAATTCAGCTCTAACTCAGTTTCAGAGTGATTAGTCCAAAGTCTCATAGATCACAGGAAACGTTTCAGCACTCGGACAGCGTTTAACCCAGAGCAATTACTCTGCCTAACATACAGTATATTTGATTTTCCTATCGTACAAACTCACACTCACATTAGAGAAAAGTAAAGTGTCAAGTTGCACACTCAAGAACACACACAAATGTATTGCAGCTGAAGAAATGAGGCGGAACTCCTTGGGTCTAATAGTCTGGCTGTAATTACCATTGTCACACTGATAAAAGTCATTTATCCACGACATACATCGCACACACATATACTCCCTCACTCATTTGACACATTTGTTAAAGAATCTGCTTCTCCTCGAAGTTATGCTGTCATTCTTCACTTCTTTAAATATTATCTCAACATTATAACCTCTTTGTACCTTTCCTTCAACCAGTTTTCTTTATCTTCCTCATCTTGATCACAAATAGTGACGACTGAAACAGATTTCGTGAACAATGAGTCATCAGGTCAGCAGGTTTTACTCTAACTGCTACAAGACGGATGAGTTTCAAACAAAGAGTAGCTGCAGAAATTAGGTCACTGCAGGAAATATTTCACTGAAAAGACTGTAGCAGCTTGTCCTGGAAACAACTCCGGATGGGTTGCTTATCTTTTCTCTAATTTATGTCAAATGTTTGTAATTTTGCATCAACAATGTTTTTGCTTGTGAAGACAGAAGCGAGTGCTGCTCTCTCTGCAGACTGATGTTTAAAGCATTTATAGTTATTTCTTATGCAGCAATAGATATACAACATGAACAACAATGTATGACCTTCTATACATCAGATTTACAAATGATGTAAAACTGATTATAACATTGAGAAGGTAGTCAGCCTTTACTAAACTAACATATGATTCATTTGTCAGCTAATTTGTTGAAAACATTTTTTTTTCAGGCGTTTGATGAAAAAAGTCTATCTTTTCAGGATGTATGCAATACCTGAAGCCTTTTTAAAAAGAGCTATACAGGTGGATATGGGCTGCTGTGTGCTGACAAAAAATGAGCAAATCTGTACACAGGCGGCCAGCACAAAATATCAAGATTGTGTTCCAATGAGTCAGCAAAGCACTTTGGTTTCTACAGGCATACTGTGGGCAACAGGTTGTAGTAAACACTTGTACAACACTCAATGGAATGTAAGCATGAAGTAGGTGAGGCGCAGGTACGTCTTTCCTGAGGCAACTCTCCCCCAAAATATAGCAGACTGTGCAAGGGGCCAAAAAGTGCTTTTCCTGTTATTAGTGTGAGCTACTTTCATGCCCTGTACTGGTTTGCCCATTTTTGGTCTGAACAACCACCCATGAGTGCAGTTGTAACTAAGGCATCACTAACAACTATTCAGTGGCGTAGTGGCGCCGGATGACCGCGTACTTGGACATCATAAGCAGGTGCGACCTTCATTTGCTTTAGGAATACTCCATGATACACTAACCACACGCAATCGAAGGGAACTGCAGACACACCTGTGCTCCCCTTACAATGCGGTTGCTCCTCTCTACAACCCTCCACAAGCCCACACAACCTCAAAAAAATCTGAAGCACCCTTACAGGTCAACCTCTGTGTGTAACAAATGCCCTAATGCAACAAAAACATGTTATAAAGAGGGTTTTCTTTAGCTCTTATGCAGTACGGTGTTCTAATCTTTCAAAGCAGGAAAATAATTCCATACTTAGTTTTCCGTGACACATTTTTGTGTGGAGAATTTGACTGTTTAAAAAGGCAATCATCATCGATTTGGGATTGGACTGCAGTATGCTACAAAGAAAAGTTTCAAACAGAAGCTCATTGTGAAAACTAAAAACTACATACAGCAATGCAGAAAGGCAACAAGCTGCTTGAAGAGCTCTAACTAGCTTCAATGCACATTTGATCATGTGTATCTCAAATGCTTAGAGGCCTCAACACATTGACCTTGTGGACAAGAGAAACTTCTATAACTGAAGATCTTCATTTTTTTTCAGTTGCTGAATCGTCTAATTGGCTTCATTCTGGTGTAACAATGAGTCAATCTGCCTCCAGATAACTATCGTAGATTAGCAGCCCTCACACATTTCTGCAGCTCAGATTATGTCAGAATCCTGGAAAGCTTTCTCTAATCTTTTACTCATTTCTTAGCCCATGCAATCCAGCTTCTACGTCTCATTTTTTTTTTCTTTTCCCTTTAACATTATTTTCTACCCCACTGTTTTCTAGACATCTGATTACATTGCAGGGATCAGTTCATCCCTTTTGTTGATAATTAGTTGAAATGTTTAACTTTGTCCAGACTGCCTTGCATTGCAGCAAACATTCACACTGATGTAATGTGGAAAGTGGTTGCATAATCAATGCAGGGCTAGATCTATGCTTAAGCACTTCACTTTAGCTTGGGGGGGTTCCGTTAACTTTTGTTAGTTGTTATAAAATCGGAACCCTCCATTATCAGTTTGCCTAATTAGTCAATCGGTAAGCGAGTCAGTCAGACGAGGTGCTTTTAATGTATCTCTGTGGCTGTGTGGTGGCTTTCTTTCAATTAATTGTGTGTGCTAGCATGACAGCGTGATCTGTTGGATACATCCAGAGGGATAAAGCCTGATTAAATAAATGCTTTTAGGTTTAAACAATGGCCTCCTCCTGCAGGGATTCACATCTACACATTATGTAAGAGCCTGTTAACACATGTATGTCTAGACAGGCCGTGGCTCTTTTTCTTCATTTAGGTTTAGGAGGCATAGCTCTTGTTTTTCCATGTCCGTTTAAATTACACTTTTAAATCATGGTGTGCAGTTGCAGCAGCGGACGATTTCGTGCCCCACTGTTTGCATTAGTAGACTGTGGTGAAAAGGTCAGAAAGAGAATAAAGGAAGACTCTGAGATGTATATGTTCCAAGCAATTTCCCCCTAATGAGAAACCTGACAAGTTAAGGAATGAACAGAACAGTAGATAAGGAAGATATGCGTCCCTTCACATGTGTGAGAAAGTCCGATAATGTCTCTGCATTTAATGGAAACACAACCACAGATTAGATCCGTTTTGTTTGTTTTTTTTCCATTTCGATTGGAGGAAATTCCTTTCTTTTGGGTTTGTTTCTGTGTCAGTGAAAGCAAGGATGGAGAAAATGAAAGCAGAGAAGGAGATAATGCTGAAATAAAGACAAACAGAAGTGCTCATGAGTCCACTGTAAGTTTGTATAGAAGAGCAAAAAAAAAAAGGGGAAAAAAAGTCAATTTCTTTTTACTGTGAACCCTTATGTGAGTATTTGCCTCTGTGATGGGTGGTCTTGCTCTAGTTGCTCCACTTGAAGTTGCTCACACATGCACCTTATAAAGCACAAACATGCATGGATAAGGTTCGCTGAACACGGAGGCTGTTTCTCAGACTTGATTTTTCTTTGCAGCATCACACAAAAACACTCTGCAGAGTAGATGCACGTGCAAACTCCAACGCCTTCTATCCTTCTGTCTTGTGCGCCCTCTGTCTTACAAAACCTCTTGCACACATGCACAGGTGTGCAGGGAAAGACACAAACCCACACAAGAATGCATTTATTTATACAGACAGAAACTTGGCTTAGAAAAACTTACCACACAAGCACACTTCCTCTGAGCTTATCTCAGTTCAGTGTGAAGCAGGTTTTTTTTTTTTTTTTTTTTAAAGCAGTAGGGAGTCAGTTGTTGACGAGCCACTTAATAATTCCTTTGGACAGGCGTGAAATCCTTCCCTTTTCTTTTCCTATCGCTTTCTCTGTCTCTTTGACTCCTGTGCTAATCATCATTTCCCTGCTGTGCTTTTATCTCTAACACATTTTTTGTTTGTCTTTTTCGATTTTACCCATTCTTTCCATTTCCGTTATTTTTTTCCCTGTTTTTCCGTGTGTTTAAGCTGCGTGCCGTTCATTTTTAGCAGGGAATGTGACAACATACCACTCCAGGTTATTACATGTCAGACCACTGAAAAAAGAAGACCTGGTGTGAAGACATGACCATACATTTGTATTGAGCCAGTGTGGGGTTCATTTGAAAGAATATGCCAAGGCTGACAGCCAGACTCTTGACATGAGGAGAGATGGAGGAAGTGTCCACAAATACTAAAGTAAAAGTCTGAATTAAAGTTTAGCTGATTTTAGCCTACGTTTCTCTCACTTGTTGTATTTTCCTTTCATTTGATCGCCACTTTTCTGTTGCATGTTTGCATTTTTACATATTTATATTCAGTTATGTATAGAGTACGTCTGCCCTCCCTCCCTCAAACATCACTGCCTATCTTCTTTTAATAAATCCCGCTTGATGTACAATTTCCCTAAACGAAATGATATATTTTTTAAAAAGTTTCTGATTGCTACCAAATCCTCTTTAACTAAAGCTTCCAGTTCATTTTGTAGTGCCAAATGTAAGAGTTTTCCCAACTTTACACTCATTTGCTGCATTTTCATCACATTTATGTCCAAAATTATTACAAATAAATGTGTTAAATAAATGTTAGTTAGAAGAATGCTGATTTAAATGCTAAAAATAAAATGTATCATATGTTAAATTTAAGCACCACATTTAGATCTAAATGTTAAAAATAAATGTTTAATTTAGATGTAAATGGAAAGCTAAAAGCAGAATCATATATGTACATCAAAATCATAATGTAGTTTGAAAAATCAAGTCTAAATGCTCTGTTTCTGCAAAGGTACTGGCTGTGCCTAAATGATAATCTTAAGTACTACATGTTAAGGCTAAATGTTAATCTAATGTGGAAATTAAATTACATTAAAAAGTTCCATCTGATTTATGCGTCTGCAAATATAAGACAAAATGTCAGAAATGTATTCACTCTGAGAGCGTTAACATTTGCTCCAGTGAGCTCCTCCTCCTCTTCACCTCTTTAACAGTAAAAACAATCAGTATATGTTAAGCAACTTCACAGCTCAAATATCAGGCACGGCTGGGCAAAGTGTGAGGACAAAGGAAAGCTAAATACTACTGATTAAGGGTGTGTGTGTGTGTGTGTGCGTGCGTGGGTGTGTGTGCGCATGTGTGTGTTTTAGCCTTCCATGAAAAAGCGAGAGACATCTAATTAGCTAAAGGTCATCTGACTGTGTGCTGCAGAGGGATATGACATTAGGCAAGTTGTCACTGGTCACTTGTGCTTAAAATCTTGAGTATGTGTCAAGTGTTAGCACAAGTTCACATGTTAGTGCATGTGTGTTTTTTCTGTAGGTGTGTATCTATGCCCGGCTTGATTAAGTCTTTTAACAGTCATCTAGTATTACCACTTACTGTTGCATATTTGCTCTCACACATTTCATCCAGGATTATATTCTCCTTTTATAAAGTTAAAGGAAACAACTTCTCTCTATTTATGTGTAAAGCAGGTTCTCTATAAAAACTTGGATTATTCTTTACCGGTGTTGTATATATGTTAAATCAGACATGCCCAAAGTCCAGCCAGTGGACCAGATGAGGTCCGCTTTGGAATTTCAAACTGCCCACAGGCACTCTTCAAAAAATCAATGATATGCAGCCCCCTAGCACATACTAAGAGCCTTGTGTATGATTTAGTGATTGCGATTGGCTAAATTACTTATTATAAACCTGTGGCAACACTGTTGTGCAACCATTCTGTAACACTTTCTAGTCCATTTCTAAAATGTCAACTGTAAACTAAAGGGAAAGTTGACAGAGAAGGGGCACTGCTCCCATGGACATGTGGAAATTGACATATTTTTTCTGTTTAATACAAAACAAGTGTCTGACAAAAAGGCCAAGACACTGCAGGTGTTTTAATGGAGTTAAATATCAAGAGGGACTAGTAGATGAGACATGCTTTCTATGACAAGCTATCTGGAAATGAATGGTGCAACGATTTGACAGTAATTTGTGTTCTACGGGAAGAAATAAAAAGAAAAAAAAAGTGGACACCCCTGTACTGAATGGTGAGGAATGTGCTCTTGTTTGGTTCATTTTTAGTTGTTTTCTAGGTTAAAGTTATCTTCTGTTGTCAGGTGAAGTCCTAGTAGCTAATCAATTCTAATAAGTTTCTGGTTTTACAGTTCTGTTCTGTAAGCTCAACTTACTTTGTATTCCTATTTGTTATTTCTTTTGTTCATGGTTTCATCACTCCTTGAATTTATCAAAGCTTTAAATTCCTGACACCAACAATACCTTTAAATGTAAAACAATTTATGAATAGAACTCTGTGTAATGCAGAATAATTCCAGTTTCTAGTGGCCATTAATGGTACTTCAGTTTTTGTTTTGTTTTTTTTACACTTGATGACCTAGTTGACTTTTTTATACTGTATTTTCTTGCACGTTTCTCTCTGATTTCGTGCCATAATCGAAAGTGTGACCGTTTATGTTGTATTTCCTCATAAAGTCAAACATCACTCTTTCATTTTTCACCCAGAGAAAATGAGCTTGCAGCAAAAGTTTCTCATAATAGGGATTGTGTTCGTGTTGGCGTTGATAAATGCCCCCTTGGAAACACAACGCCAAATAATCAAGACTGACATGAGCACACAGTGTTCTGGGGTGTGCATGTGCTGGTTTGCTATTTTTGTTGGAAGGATCTAATCAAATGTAATCATGCTGATTACAATAATTGGGAGGTTTCTAATCACTTCTTTTTCTCCCTCATGTTCTTTTCTATTACAGTTTTCGTGTGCTCTGTTACTTGTTGCTGTGTCTTCTGCATCATTAATCATCACTTACGTCTTCTTTCATATGGGCTAAATGCTAATTTCTAAATAGGATGGAAGCAGATCAATTCTTGGCATACTTATGTACTCAAATAATTACACTTTTTTTTTTTACCTGACAAGAGTTAGAACATTTAAACAACGTGATTGTGTTTTAATTATAAATGTAATACAAAACTATATTAACATAACTGGCAGATAAAAAGTTTGATTAAATTAATTTATAGTTTGTTTTTCTGACTTTTTCCAAGGACACAGAGGTGGTGAACACGGCCATCCTTACTGGTAGACGAGTGGCAGTGCCTGTCAAACTGGTTACTGTGGAAACGGATGGGCAGGTGAGGGAGGTGGAGGACTCCATCACCTGCAGTTCGACAGATGTGGACGTGGTCAAGGTATTTATCTCACATTACAGCAAATTATTATTTTGCATTCATATTGTGAGGAAAGCCCCTGCTAACCTCCGTCTTTTCGTTTATGAGGAAGAAAGTGACCAAAAACTCAATTGAAATTTAGTCCTTTTAATAAAAAGTTGGATCAAAGTCATACAGAGTACTCTGGGTTGCCACCGTGACAGACAATGCCCCGTAAAATGGACCCCACAGATATATCCCCCGGGGCAGGACCTATGTTGCTTCAGGCCAATGTCTGCCAGGATAGAAGAAACTCCCCCTGGGCTGTAATATCTTATGTGGTCATCTTCACAAAATCTTCATCTATATGCCTCTGCTCCTGCCAGCAAGATCATTTATTTCTTTTTTTCTGTGAAAAAGCACTGATTACGTCCTTGGATCGCCCCCTAAATGTCTTCAACTGGTCTGGTGCTTCATGTGTGTTTATGTAAAACACATTCATCAATGTATTAAGACCAAAGTATAAAAGTATAACAATGTATGAATATAAGAAACCAACATTTAGTATGAAAAACCCTTCAATGTGCAGAAAAAAGAAATACAATACTCAAAAACTGAGTAAAGTAATCTTCATGTTACATTCACACCGACCTCAGCAATGCACGTTTAAGCAACCACTTCCAATATAAAGTCTACGTAAGCACATATATATGAACATTGTGGGCTTCTGCGTTCAAAATTCTCGCATTTACGCACAGCTACGCACGTTTTACAGTTCGTTTTTGGGCTTTAGGTACAAAATGCACAGCCATTGAATGAGCATTGAAAGGTAAACCAGTTGAACTTTAACCAGTCAGGGACTCGAATTTGGCAGTGACGTATGGATGGCGTCCTTTTTTTCCACAAAAGCGTCAACTGTTTGAAAACGGATCCTGAAGGATGAATTAATAATATATGACAGCAAGATTTTCATATATCGCAATAGAGCTGTGAAAGAAAAAGATTTGTGCAAATTGCACCAGTTTAGCATTTCGCTTCAAGCCTTTTCCCACAGCAAGCACTGTACACCTGCTCATATCAGGTAGCAAAAGTCCAGTATGCCAATATGATAGCCGTATGCTAAAAGCATGTTCAAAAACTGGCATTTACATGTCCAGTGAGCACATAGCAGTACAGCTTACACGTTTCAAGTTTCCATCGTTGAACAAAGTGGAATCAACATCCCACAAAGCTGCTGACATTGCCAAACAAAACACAACAAACATCTGAGGCTGTGACAGACCCTTACATAGCATCAGCGGCTCACATTTTCCCCAAGTCTATATTTAAACTTTGAACTCTGAAATAGAGTTTGACGAATGAGTTATTTCATTATTGAGTCAGCAAGAATTTACAAACGATGAAAATGTACATTTATTAAAATGCTTATTGAAGTCTGGTGATTGCAAGCTGCAGTTTTGCCCCAGGATGAATAAAGAAGTCATTTCTTGAGAGCTTGATAAAGTATATTTGAACAATTTGCATACATATTATGCATTTGCAGGCAGTGATTTTTTTATTTTTTTAATTTCTTTTTTTGCTGCATGTGAATTATTCTGTTACTCCCCATTGGGACTCTGTTAGCTCACCTGCATTGAGCAACTTATATCCCGTCGATTTTATGCTCCACAACAGGGTTGAATGGAAGAAATAAATAAGGCAGAAAATTACAAAGTGCACATTCTGTTCAGTTTGTTTAAAAATTGAAGCATTTCTTTGTCAGAGAAAAAATCCCTACATTACAGATGACGCGTGAGAGATACGTCAGACACTTCTCACTTTGTAAAGCATTTGCAGGAAACAGTTTTTCATTTTTTGGTTTTGGGAGCTCAACTAATGCATGTTATGGAAAGGAAAGGGATTTGTTTTTCTTTTGAAATAGTTCATCATATCTTATAGTTCTAACAGTTTAGATTGTGTTTTTAGACTTGAAATGGATCCAACCATTCAGTTTTGGTGAGTTTTAAACCACATGGTTTATAACATAATTGGGGGCAAAAGTATGTAGTTGAAGGACATGTGTGAGACCTGCATATTACACTCTGCCTAATAAAGTAACTACCATGCTGCTTTACTAATTGATAAGAAAGAAACACCTTTAACACTTTTTTTGTTAGAACAGAGCCAGTGTGAGAGCCTGAGGATTGATTCTGCATGTGCATTGCTCTATACACCCTCAGGGCCTAATGAAAAGCACCCTTGGTGTGACACTTTCAATATGATACCAATTTCCTGTTACAAGCCGATAGGAGTCGTGCTGTTTAAGCACAATCAATAACAGCACCGTGAAAATGGAAGGAACGTATTCAGTTAAATGTAATGTGTACGACAAAGCATGTGTGTGTGTGGCTGTGTGTGTGTGGCTGTGGTAGTTGAACTTGTGTCTGTCTGTGTGTCAAAGAGCATTTATGACTCAATACAACAGGAATTCTCTTCGGGGCTTCGTGTGCGGCAGCAGGGAGCTTTAAACCTTAATGGCTTTGAGAAAAAACAATGATCAACCTGAAGTCCCCCTAAAGAATTTAAACTCAGTCAATGCAACCATTTTTTTCTGCTGTAGGAACTTTTTGACCTGAAACAAAGTGTTGTTGCTTTTTTATTCACTTTGTCATTCACTTTGTGCATATTTGTTTAAAACCCAAAAGCACTTATGAATTAGACATGTATACTGTATATTATAACAGATTCAGTAAACGCCCTGTGATTTTGCAAGTTCTCTCACTTTAAAAATAATGGAGAGGCCTGAAATTGTCATCTTAGTTACGTACAAACAGCTTAACACAAACAAGATCTTCCTGTCTTTCATTTAACAGGGCTTTTAATCTCAGTAGGACTTCTGTGGGTAAATAAAGGTTAATAAATGCAATAAAATAACTATATTTGTAATAACATTGTGCAAAGTATGAACATGGTTCCAGGCATAACCTGACTTCATTTGAATTCACACATTGTGAAAAATGACACAAAAATAAGTTGTAACATATGTGGTCTGTGCCACTGCTCAAAATCAGATGTGGAAAACAAAGACAAAAAAAACTGCTGCACTCTACTCATGTCCATCAAAACTGAAACTGAGCCAGTCTTTCAAAAACACTAAGAACTAATAAATGCCTCCATGTCCATTTTAGTTGACTGCATGTATTGTATCTACAGAACTAAAGACCCCAACCCCACCCCAACGTAGCGCATGGAGCACAAACTCATACTGAACACTAGTCATGTGCAGCTAAATAAAGTAAGACAGGATGAATTTAAAAGAAAAATCAGTTTTTCATTCATCTCCTTTTCATTTCATCTGACTGAGAAAATGTCAGAGCCTACAAAACCTAAGTAACGAAGTGACGAGGGTTTCTATAGACCAGTAATTGTAATTAATTCGATACATTACTCCGTTACTGACAAAAGTAATGAATTACTTTGTAATCTGTTATCCCAACAACTGGTTACGTGTGAGTGACATAATACAAAAAAATATTCCGGAAACACATTGTATGATTTTTTAAAATAATGTATTTGTGTGCTAAAGCTGCAAATGCGTATCTGAACACCTGAGAAAATCAATGTTAATATTTGGTACAAGTAGGTCAAACATTTCCTGCAATTTTTCAGCAGATTTGCAGGGATTTTGGCCCACTATCTATCTATATATATATATATATATATATATATATATATATATATATATATATATATTTATATATAAATAATGGTATATATAATGTTTTCTTTTTTTTGTGTTGTTTTTACACGTGTGATGCAAAAATTATTACAAAATAAAGCAAATGTTGACCTAAAACACTATTATGCCTTTATAATAATGTGAAAAAGTTTGACCTGCACCAACCATTCATTTAGGCGTTTTTGCAGACTAGAGACAATCTCACCAAAACAACACTGCTCTGTCATATCCGCATCGTCCCCTTTGAGATTTTATAGATTGCTGAATCTCGAAATCTGCTCAGGGATAGCCTGGGGAAAAGACAATAAGTAAGAAAATTACCCCAAATAATAAATCCCCCCCCATTTCAATGCAGCCATGCACAATATACCACAATGTGGATGCGAGTAAAACTTCCTATACAATTCACCCCAGAGATCAAATACCCATGAGTTATCTTTAGTTTTATGGTTTGGACTTTAGTTTGTATGTTTACATCCTCTGTGTGTGACTTTACTCCTGATTTATCTTTTATATTTCAGTTATTTTTACCTTCTCTTCTCTGTTCTTCACCTCCAATAGGTTTCATGCATTGAATAAGCATTCCTGTCACAATGTAATTAGTTAGTGATTTGTTGTTTTCCTGACATTTCTTCTGACAGACTCACTCCTCCACCCCGTGTTACCAAACACACACACGATGTAGGAATACAAGCAGCTGCTTGTATTCCTACATCAGAATCAACATTACGATGGCATTCAAGGTTACTGTCAGTGATTTGCACAGACAACTAAAATATTTTTCAAAATCTGTGCTCACAATTAGCTGAAAAGAATGGAAGGTTTAAAAAGGTGACAAACTGATAAATCGATTACAAAGCATTGAATGGCACCTTTCCAATAACATACACTTTGATTTGAGGATTAAAAGTCATCAAAAAAACTTGCTTACTTAAGTTATACCTCTATTTACCAACCAGCCAGTAAAGATTTCTTCTTGCACTGTTTATTTAAGAAAATATAGTAACACCAGAAGAAGGAACGTTCCATGTTGCAGGCTTTACTGTAACTGTAATATTACATTATGGAAATGTTTGATATTCAGATGAATAAAAAGGTTTTTCATCTTATCAGACCAGCAAGTTGATTAAAAAAATGTTTGTTAGTTTTTTGGTAAGTGAAACCCTGAGGATAGAACTTAAATGATGACCTGGTCATTAACTGTTAGTCAGATTCTACTTGGGGCCTTGCATGTGATGTGCGTTCAAGAACACGCTACACTGGCATCACTGAACTCACTTTTGACATTCAGTTTTCACACTGGACTGTCACTACCTGATACTAGCACTCACAGTTGGAAGAGGCAAATCTTGCTCCAGGCTTTTTCTTTCACAGCTCAGTTCTGAAAGACCTGGTGTCACATAAGTATGGTCGGGTACAAACCACAATTATGAATTTCTCCTTTGAGATCCATTTTCAAATGATTGGGAATTCAGTGTTTTGAAAAGGACACTATCCACACTTCATGACCAAATCTAAGTCCCTGATTGGTCAAAGTTCAACTGGATTCAGTTTTGACACACATTTAGTGGTTGCATATTTTGTATTTTTTAGGGCCCGAAAACTGACTTAAAAACGGACTTAAAAAGCGACATGTGAATGGAAGAATTTTGAATGCGGAAGCCCGAAACTTGCATATACATGCGTTTAAACTTTAAATTGGAAATAGTCACTTTGAATGCATTTCCGAACCTGATGCTATTAATCAGTAGCATCAAGCTTGTTTAGAAACCAACAAGCCACACAAGTGCACCGTCTATCTCAAGGATGTCAGAATCCAGGCCTCGAGAGCCGATGTCCTACATGTTTTCCAACCAACTTTCCATGGAAGCTTCTTATTTGCCAAACACACTTGATCCAGGTAATCAGCAGCAGATGAGCCAAGATTTCTGAAAACCAGCTGGAGTTTAGCCCTGAAGTCTGGAGTTTGATACCCCTGCTCTATCTCTTTCACTGTCATTATTGGGGCCCTTCAGGATTGCACCTTCACATTCAAGGTGAAGCTCAGCACTAACGTTTTATTCTTGGGCATTAATTTTTATTTTATTTTTTTGTTTATACCAGCCATATATGTATTTTTTTTTATATTTAAAGGGTAGTTTTGTTTATCTAGCTGCCAAACCTAACACATTTATTTGTGAAAACGCAGCTGAATCATTCCACAAACTGAGCTGTACTGATCTATGGAATGCAGAATCCTGACCCCAGAGTGGGCTGTTATTTGTCACTTCATGTGATAATGAAGTTCATGTTGTTCATGTTTAATCTGGTTAACCGTCATCAGTAGTCTGAAAAAAAACAGATCAGATTTGCATTTGACTGTGCATCACATTGTTTTACCTAATCTTTTGTGTAATTACTGGTGGTGGAACAGCTCAGGCAGGGTGGATGATGCAGCACGACACATTAATAAACGTATGGAAATGACTGAACCTGTCACCACTCTGCAGCTCAGAGCAGTGTTTACTGCTCCAGCTCACTTTAGCTGTTTATCCAGCTCACAGCATAAGAAACAGGGATGTTTAATATGGTGGTCCACTCCTCCCCATCCCCCTTGTCACATTCAGTGTGGGTGTAAAATATCTTGTTAAGGTCCCTTGAAATTCTGTCAGTTGTGATGTGCGTATGAGCTGCTGCTGTTGACACAGCAGTATGTGGAGGTTAGCGGTGTCACAGTTAGCCAGGGACAGATAGGGGACAAGCACACGTGTACACACAAATTAGTGCCATTATTCTGACCTCACGCAGTGGAAGAAGGTGAAACAAGGAAAGATGGGATGAGATGGTGAGAAGATGACTCACGGATCAATGAGGAGAGGAAGAAGGGACCGGAGGAGGGACCTGGGATAGTACAGAAGTTAAAAGGACACGAAACTCAAAACTGTAGTGTGCTGAAAAAAGTTTTTGCTCCCTCTCTGAAGAGATTTAAAGACCAACTTCCGTAAGCTTTTGAGCTATTCTAAAAGCATTCTCAGTGGTCTTTTAAAAATGATGATGCCTCTTTGAAACAAATTCTAAAACCCCTGTGTCATTTTCTAGCACACAATTTCTGCAGAATGGCAGGAGTTCATTCGAACGTCACTTCAGAGTTGTGGCCATGACTGCTGCTGCAGAGCAAGCCTGCTGCTACTTCCTCACATAACGGTTTACATGCTCTCCCATAAACTTACAGCCCCTCACACTCTCAACCTAGCATTACCGGTCCAACAAAAATGTCTACAAATATTGAAGCTATCCAGTCGTGCAGTTTTAAGCCAGATGCCAGCTTGGACGAGGAAAAAAGATGTACATGTCTGTCATGGATCTAGTCATCTACAAGGAACTTGTGGCTCGCCGATTGTAGCTTCTACGTCGCCACTACATGTTTTTTTTCAAGCAGCATTGTTTTGTCTCCTCCTGATTCACAAGTATTTGAATGAAGAAATACTCAGAAATTCAAATTTGCACTTCAATATACTGTATGACCTCCATCATCAGAAAAATGCCACAAGAACGTGTTAAATACACCAAAAACCTGATTTTCCTGTGAGGGGGTGGCTTTAGCAGAGTAACATTTAAGTAAATATATGCAAGCAGACCATCACCTTGTAAAAATAGACTAGTTTTTACAAGTTTTTCCTAAAATTTAAATCACAAAGTAACCAAAGTCCATGTCTGCCACCACTTTGTTTGTCATGATGTCTTTTTAATAAAAGACTGACATTTTTTTGTCCAAGTGATGTAAACCATCCCAAAAGTTGCCTTTGCCAGAAAAAAAAGTTTATTGTTTTTTTTTAAATAATATTAAAAACAAATATGCAAAAAAATTGAAACTAATTTTTCACAGCATGTAGACAATGACAGCAAACGTTTATAGTATTCTCCAGTAAATAATGTTTAATTTGCGAGTGAGTTTTTGCAGTACAACTCGAACAGCAAACAGAGAAGTGGCATAGTAACCTTTTTTATATAAAAACACTCACAAAAAAAACATTGTATGACTGACTAAAAAGAAAAAAAATGGGGCTAAGTTGTGAGAACATGGAGAACACATGACAAGGCTCTGGCAGCACAACTTTAAGCCCAACAAAGATGCACTCTGAGGGAGTAATTAACGAAGACACAGCTGAGGCAATAAGCAGAAACCAGGTGTGAGACACTGACATGTTGCAGCACTGAAAAGAAAGTCAACAGAAAACCTGACATACAAAACTTAAATAAAATAATGACATAAAACTAAACATTCTAAAGAGAAACCCTGCTAACAAACTTACTGATGCTCACAGGTTTAGGTGAAGCTACTAAGCGTGTTTTTGGACTGTGAGAGGGAACCAGTGTTTCTGGAGAAAATCTACCCATGCATGAGGAGGAGAACATTGAACATTGAACCAGGGCCTTCTCGTTGTGAAGCTAACCACTACAACGCCATTCAGCCCATGCGTTGACATAAAAGCGACAATTTTCCGTTTGTAGCTGCACAAGTACAGCACACAGTTTGGTACAATTTGTTTATTGTGAGCTACAAAAAAAATTAAAAGTTATTCAATAATACTACACAGATCCAGTGTTCACAGTATTCATGATTTTATGTGCACCATCATATGCAGATACATGTGTGTGTGTGTGTGTGTCTGTGTGTGTGCCCTCTGCCTTTGTCTTCCTTCCAGTCAAATTCAATTACTGATGACATCATTAAAGGAAACTCCACACTCACCAATTGCAGTTCAAACCCCCTGAGTCTGTCTGCAAGATGATCTCTGTATCAGAGCGATTGCTGTAAATTATTCAAAACATTAAAAAGAGCACACGTGTGTTAAAATGATGCTAAATATTAAATGAAGTTTTGAGTGGTAAATCTGAGTTTCCGCCTTTTTTTAATTGTAAATAGAGAATTTCATTTCTGTTAATTGTGTTATTCATTTGCACAAATAAATCGTCTCATTTGTGACATTTGTGTTTTTTTAAAAACATGATTTGGAGAGTTTAGTTCAGAAGATTAAATGTATTTTTTTTACTTCTCGCTTTTGTTTTTAAAGTTTTATATAGTCTCTTGCAAAACAAACGCCATCATCAACCCTAGAAAGTTGGGCTTCTGCTGATGAATGAAATATTTTAAATCAATGAAGAAGGTTTGAAGGAAAAGATCACAGGGTGTTCAGGTGCTGTGGGTCATGGAAAAAGCCTAGAAAGGAAATGAAAAGTAAAGTGGATTAAAGTAGAGGTTGGACACACACCCTCCCACACACGCACACACACACACACACACACACATACACCAGCAGTTACACACTTTCTCTATTTCTAAACTCACACATTTTTCATTTAACAGTAACAGGCTTAGGAAGTGATGCAAAGTTCACAACAACAGGGCGGACCATTAGCAAAACCCAAAGACGAAGATCTGTAGAGCTGTGACCTTGAAGGAGGGGGGGTAAACCTTCTTTTTTCTGTTGTTCACCCCTCAAAGTGACCCTTTGCAAAAAAAACAGTTGGAGAAATCTTATGCATGTAGGATATATGCATTTGATCGTTTTTGTGATCATTTTTGTTCAGGGTTGGAACTTGTCTGAGCTGTCCGAACTGCACAAAAACACACAGATGTAAGTTATCAGTGTTATCAGGAATGTTAAAAGATCATAAAATAAAGGAATTTTAATCTTCATTGATTAAGATTTTGTTTATCTCTTTGTACAAGTTTAAACCTTCATGGAAAAATAAATCCAGTTTTATTAAATGGAAACAAATATGAGACAAATTAATGTATTATTTCTTCCACGGCCAGATGGCAATTGATCCACGGACCGGTACCGGTCCGAGGCCCGGTGGTTGGGGACCACTGCATTAGAGTCCACACAGCAGTTGTATTAATATGCTTTACTTTAGGAAAAGTGCATCCACATCAAAATTTCCCACTCATCTCCATAAAGTCTGCTTGCCTAAATCAATAGGTAATTAACAGCTTATTACCATGTAAATATCAAAAGTCTATTTATTGATCACGTGGGCAGGGTGCTGCACCTCTAAACGGGATTTTCCAAACCTTCTCATGAGCCATATGTCAGGCCTTCGTTTGATCAAAAACTTTAGCTGGTTTGATCAAAAAGGTCTGCAGATCACATTCACTGCCTGTGCACAAATCCAAATGACTTGAACCTTGTTCTGCCTTCATTTGCTTTCTTTCATATTTCTGCTTCTACACTGACCCCCATGTTTCCACTCATCTCTGTTACCTCAAAACTTGGCAGCAGTTGCAGTTTATCAGCCCCTCATCAATGGAGCACAAACAATAAAACATACCTTTTTTTTGCATAAAATACATTTTATTTTCAAATGGAATATTAGACAAAAGGTTTGAAAGTCAAAGTAAAATTTAAAAAAAAATGGGTTTGTGAAAAGAAGCTGCAACATAAAGAAAGGTCAAGCTACATTTCACAAATATAACAGCCAAAATCAAAATAGGATTAAATGCAGCTGTTTCTTAAGCACTTTAAGATATTTTTTGGCAATAATGAAGCCACACATCAGCTTAAAATGTCATGAATTTATCAGCTCTGAATTCCGGTTGTTCAGGTTGAAGAAGCAAATATACCATCAGCAGGAGAGCTTCATGATGTCATTAATGTCAAATATACTAATTACGAAGTATTCCGGCTTTAAAAGGAACATTAAAAGAATGTGAGTTTTTATTTAAGATGGGGTGGAAACAACTTTTGATAAAACTGAATTTGTATAAATGTATGTGATGTAGAATACTTTAGAAATTCAGCTGAAAGCTGTAATCTTCAAGATGCACTTTATCATCTTATATGTTTACTTCAGCATCCATCCATTCATTTCCGTTACCCGCTTATTCTGGTCACGGAGTTGCTGGAGCCTCTAAGCAGTTAGCCAGTCCATCACATGGCAAAGAACTGCAGCATGATCATTCAAACTGAACTAAACTCATTTACAAACAGAACGGGTATGTTAGATTGTGACCATAAAAAAACCCTGATTTCAACCTTTTAGCCAGTTCATTTGGAGGCTGCAGGAAGCACAAAGCTGAGTAGATCTGGTTTTCCCTGAGCCGTGTCCCCCGGCTCCTCCTAGGGGAGCCTGAGGCCGTCTAATGCTGGTTGGGAGGTATAATCTCTAGGGTCTGCCCTGGAGTCTCCCCCTCAAATGAATGTGACCTAAATAGCTCCACAGGGAGTCGTCCAGGAGGAATCCTGATCAGATGTCTACCAGCTGGATGCAGTTTAGTTCCTAAATTGCCTATTTCTAAAGCCATTTCTGTCATTGTCCTGTTTTTTTCATCTCGCTTCCCTCATTTGGGTTTATTTGAAAGTTGAGCAGTGGAAATCCCAGGCATGGAGGGGAACATGGTGTAGTACGAGGCAGAGAGAAGAGATGGGAATTGTCTAAATCAGCTGCAGTGGTCCTCTCTGTGTTCTTGTCAGCAGCCAGCGGCAGCCAGCTATTAACAGTTGAAAAGGCCAAGCTGCTGAGCTGCTTTCACAGGGGTCAGACATCTGCTCTTTCCAGCATTACACCACTTATGTTTAAATCCACTTTAGCTTCTCGCGCTAAATGTTATGAAACCATGTACTGTAAAATTGAGAGGGCAAAAGTGACACAGTTTCAAGCAGGTAATTACCTTTGGGATTATCTTCACGTTAAACAAATAACCCGGACAGAGTCTACACGGCAATTCTCACTGTTCTTTCCAAAAAATGAAATGGGACTTGAGATGTTTTTCAACGCATTGAAAAACGCCTTCACTCTTTAAATTGTTAGTTTTTGGAATGAATCAAAACTGTTGATTCTTTCACAAACACACAGTTTCATGATCATGTTTTGACCCTTTAGTTATTAAATGTTGCCCATTTGATTATTTTAATTTCCAAAGTATGCTGAAACATTTTTTTTCAACATTTTTAGTCAAACCCTTAATTTTATTCAAAACAAAAAAAAAAAAAAAAACACACTTCTGCTGAAACTTTTGCTTCAAATATGCAAAAAAGATGCTTTTGTCTCTTCATCTGTCTTTTATGCGTCTTGCTCTCCCTGTTGCTGAGATCTCTCTTTTTACACACTCTCCAGCTAACTTGCAGCTGCTCATACCCCCAACTTAACAATTTAGCTGCAGCAAAGATGTTGAGCAATATTGGAACTATCCAGCCGCACTGTTTTGATCCAGATTCCAGCTCAGATGAGGAAAACCAAGGCGTACATGGATCTATTTGTCTGAAACTAAGCAGCAGGGACCTTGTGGCCCTCCCAGAGTCTTTTCTAAGTCACAAATAGGATCTTTGTCTGCTCCAGATTCACAACAATTTGAATAAAGAAATACTCAGGTAGAGGATTTTCAATTTCAATTTTCCTAATATATGTCCCGCATCATCAGAAAAATGCAACAAGAATACATTTAAAATCCAATTTTCCTCAGAGGGGGTTTTTAGTAAACAAACCAAGTACTTCCTTTATGACAGCAATCACTGTGCTTTTTTTTTGACTTAAACTAAATTAGATCTGTGATAGCTACACCGAGGTTTGGGTATACCCTCAGGAATCTTCTCCTCTGAGATCACCTGGAAGATCTCAATAAAGAAAAAGCACAGAAGGCGTCCTAATCAGACCGCTGAAACACCTCAGGTGGCTGCTGAAGACATGAGGGAGCAGCGCCTCCATCTCCCACCTCTTCAGGGTCTGACCTCTTCCATTTCTCGTTGGGGCTTCATGTAGCATGTGAAGGAGTCGTTTCTTTTTTTTTTTTTGGACTTTTTCAAGATAACAATGCAGTTCCAAGCGTCAGCTCAGATGCCCTTTCCATCTCAAGATTAATTTGACTGCACACAAAAAAAACAATCCACAAAACTCTAATGTTCCTCAAGCAGCAACCTGATTTCAAAAGAAGGATCCAGAAGATGAAGAAAATCATTCTGACATCACCAAAATTTCATTCCAGCAAATATTGATCCAAAATGAGCTGTCCTTGACCACAAGTTGTTCATAAAACGTTCCTCTACAGTTTCTATAACTGTTAAAAATAATGGCAATGTGCAGTACAATAAAAAAAACACGTGGAATTTTCAGAAGTTAAATCTAAGAAAGATTAAGTAGAAATGTAACAAAAGAATCATCTAACATTTCTTTTTTACGAGTGCAACTGTCAAAACACTTTTTTTAAAGCCCAGCTGTATTTTTTTTGTAGATCCTCACTGACTTTTGCAACACACTTCTTCAAAGTTATGCATCCAAAACATGAATGCGCACATGGATTTTTAAAACCCACTTCTTTCTTTTGATGATAGTTCACGATCAGAGGCGGCTCCGGGATTTTTCTATAGGTGACTGGAAGGAGTTACTGATTCATGTTTACGTAAAATTACATTATTACCATGTACTAAATGTATTGCCTTGTATTGGCAATTGTATTGACTTTATGTAGCACCCATCATATTTCACATTATTCACAAACAAAATGCTAAAACGCGTAGTTTCTGACTACATTTACATGGCTTCAGACCAAATCTACACAAACTAAGAGAAAAGAGTACTTGAAAACAGTTTTAATAATAAAACAACCTGGAGTTTTAACAAATCAAAATTTTCCCTAATGTCCAATTAGAATTTTAAATAAAGATTCAAATTAAACTTAAAATGTATCTTTGGTATTGTCTTATTGAAGCCTCCAACTGTGGGAAGAATTGTTTTTAATATACAAACATTTCAAATAATTATCATCCATGGAACATGTGTCCTAAAACATACACTCAACCCTGTTACCATAACCTTTGTTTTTAGCGAGGCATTGTTCCTGTTATTAATTAATTTGTAAGAGAAAATCATAGAAGTGAATGTTTACTTTTCATTAATTTTGAAGCCCAAAAAATGACTTGTTTCGATTAAAAGTCCAACTTTGAATCATTTTTTAATGAGATTGCCAAAGCGAAACATAAATACCAAATAGGCTCTTCTTGAATAAACTTTATTAGTAACTAATGAACAACAAACAGAAACTCATGAGCACCCTCTCTGTTGACACAGTACCACTGCATCCCTCACCTACTGTCTTTTCAGGAGGGTTTATGTCACATTTTAACACAAAATAAATGATAGAGAAACATGAAAAACATTAAATGCTAATTGGAAGGGGAAGATCTGCAAAAAAATGTGTAAAAAGAACTTTAAAAAAATATTAGATGTTGGCAATTATATATTTGAGGTTGCTGGGGTTTGATTTCCCAAATCTTGGGGTTGCTACAGCAACCCTTGGCAACCCCTTGGTGCCGCCCCAGTTCATGATTTTTGGTAAAGGAAATGAGAATAAAAGCCTCACAAATCTTAGGGTGTATAAGGACAAATTAAGGAAGACACAACGATGAAACTAAAATCTTGTCCCTGTGCACATAGACTAAACCCGTTTTTTTTTTTTTTTTTAAACGTTTGATTGTTTTGGAAATTCTATCAAGAACAGCCTTAACATCTGACAGATTCAATGATTATCATAAAATGTCTGTTTCTTTTTAAATAAAGTTGAAAATATTTGCTTCAAAAAGTTACCATTTTCCTATGAAACAATTTCGATTTTCTTTAACTTTAAAACTTGGAAGTGTGTATGTGAAACTTTTAATACATATGTAAAACTTGAGAGTGAGCGCCAAACACACACACCCACAATCGCACGCACACACACACACAGACTCAGTTAGGTCACAATAAGACCATACAAACAGACATATTGGGGGCAGCCTTGACTTATATCCCTATGCTAATAAGCATTTTAATTCGCACAGGACCTGGAGGCTTTTCAGAAAAAGAGGCTGCACCCTCCTCACATAAAAGCACAAACATAAAGCCACTCACTCCCTTTAGCTGAAGCCCCGAAGACCTCCCCGAGAAAGACGGGACACTCGAAAAGAGGAAGCTTTCTTAACCATCCTACTGTGGAAAAACAACAGAGGGAGGTTAAAAGTGCCGCGTGAAATTTGACAAAGATTAATGAGCTACAAAAGTTATTAAGAGAAAGCAAATAAAATTATATATTTTTCTACACTGTCTCCTCATATTTCTATCATTTTTTATCTTTCCTTGTTTTATGTTGTCCCTTAAATTCTTGACCCTCTTGTGCCGTTCCCAAATTTAGTGAATTTATTTGTCTTTTTCTTCACATGTTCAAGCTGTCACTTCCTATCTCCTAATTACAGCCCTTTTCAGTGGAAAACAGAAAAAGTTTTTTTTTTTTTACTTTATACTTTCTCAAATTAAAAACGACAGGCCCAGGGATGAGACGCGAACTTGTGTACTTGCGGATCTGCAGCCCGTCTCAGCTGTCATCGCGTGTGCAAAAACAGAGCCTTTGTGCCTAAATTGCAGTCATGTGAAACTTTGTGCAAAGGCGCTTTGGCTTGATGTGGGCTTCCTTAAATGACAGACAGGTGGGACGTCAATCCCATCAGTCTGTCCCTCAGGGCCCGCCTCCGTCTCAAGAGTGGGCCCTGATTGGATGATGTGATTCTCAAAGTCAGATGGATAGGATTGCTGGAGGCAGAGTGAATTTCAAATGGGTGTGTAATAAAGGGAGGCGGACTGCGAAACACACTGAAACAAAGACTGCGAAATGAAACCTGAGAGTGAGAGATGGATGAACGAATTTACAGGTTAGGATTACACATTCCAGATAGTAATAGAGAAAATCTGATACAGTAAGAGATATGCAGAAGACGGAGAGAATGGCAACTTTAAATTTAGACGGATCACTTAGCTTGAAGGGAAATTAATATGAATTTGAATAAATGACTTTGCCTAAGGAGATTGCTGGCAAATGGGTGTGAGTGGGCGGCTGCGTTTTGGGACTTCTAGGCTTGTTTTGAGGAAGGAAAAGAGAATCAAGTGGAAGATGGGCGTAATGAACTATAAGTTTATTTCATTGTCTGAGAAAAACTTTATGTTCTGTTTAAAAAAAAAAAGAAGGAATATATAGTTTGTCTTTTTCTTCCTTTTTTTGGATTAGTTGTAACTTTTTTCTCAAATGAAGGCAGTTCTTGGATTGTTTATTATCTGTGTTTCTATAAAAGAACTTGTGCCAATATAGTTTTGAAGAGGGACGGCCACCTAGAGGTTGATGTAGGAGTTAGCACACTCGTCTCACAGCAACAAGGTGCTGGTTCAAATCCTGGCTGGGACCGTTCTGTGTGGAGTTTGTATGTTCTCCATGTCACAAAAAAGTCACAACTCAAGAAAGTTAAACGTCTTAGGTCTTTAGGCTCACCCATACGGTCAAATCTCAATTTTAGTGCAATCTTTCAGCACATAAAACTCAACATTTTTCAGATGAGAAAAATTGTAAAGAAAAAAACTCTTATATCAAAAACAGACCTCCAAATTAGAGCTTTTTTTTTTTACTTATATTTCTTTAAGTTTCTTTTACTTTACTGAGAGTCAAGCTATTCAGATCTCGACCATAAAATCAGTACACATCACACCAGGTTTGACTGCACTGCTCTGGCTTAATTCAAATATTGAAGTTCTTACTTTTAAAGCTTTAAATAAATCAGCTATATTTGCACATTTCTGGACCTGATCAAATCTTCTGAGCTGTCCTTCATATCTGCTGTTAAATTAAAGGATGTTAAGCCTTCCAGGTGAGACCTTACCAATGACTGTGTACTCGTAAAGTTTAGCTAAAGCCAATGTGGGTTATGCGCATGGTTAGTTATGGGATTTGTATGTCTTTACTATGTCATTTAAATGTTACCATGCGTAAATGTGTTTGTTCTGTGAAATGTACACAAAATTCCCTTCTCATCATAAAAAATGCATACTGTAGAGTTTTGTTTAACACTATAATGTTTAACCATAATTTACAGCATTACTGTTAAATTGTTGAGAGACATTTTTCTCAGAAAATCAACTCATCCATCAACCAAAGCAGGAAAGCCACTGAACATTTGGTGTTTTGTCCAAAACCTGTGCTGGCAATGACGACTGATATGACCTGAGCCTAAAACTATGGTCAAAATGTGCCTGTTATTTATCTAAGAACTGTATAAAACTATATTAACAAAGTTGAATAATTGATCATGTAACACCTTAATGTAGATATACAGTGCTCAGTATTAATGAGTACACCCCACTACATTTTTCAGGAAACCTTGAGTGTGCTTTCAGAATCAACATTTTTTATGAGATATTACACTACAAAATACTCCCACAAATGTGAGCCATTGATTGCAAACAAGATTTGTTTATTTGAACACACAAAAAAGGGATTTTCCCAACTAATGCATTCAAGCCCATGTTTCAAAAAAGAAGACACCCCAAGTATAGTCTTAGGAGAAAAGCCACACTTTAGACTACAAAATTCTAATGAACAGGCATTCAACCAAAGGTGAGTCTAACGATTCATTTCAGATGTGTCCAGGACACAGGTGACAGTAAAAAGCATTACTTAAAAAGCATAAAAAGAAGAGGAAGGGACCTTATACACTGGAGAGATGGGACAAAGATCCCCATTTTTGGAACTAGTGGCTTTAAAACTGAATGACGTCACAAAGGTGAGGATTTCAAAGAACAATGCATGATGCCTACAGTGAAACATGGTGGTAGTAGTGTCCTTATGTGGGGCTGCTGGTATTGAGGAGCTGCATCTTATCGATGGTAACATGAACTCAACAATATCCTGAAAGAGAAGATGCTGCCATCACTCCGTGCATGTCTCCTGATTCGAGTCCAATCAAACACCCTATGGGAAATTCTCAGGAAATGAGTTGAGCATCACTCTCCACCCAACATCCAGGTCCTAAAAGAAGTTATTCTTGAAGAATGGAAAAAGTTAGATGTTGCAATGTGTCGCCAACTTGTTCATTCAATGCATCCATGCACTTTGTGCTGTCCTTCAAAATCACGGTGCTCATACAAAATACCTGATCTAGTTGTTTTTGAGGCTGGGTGTATTCTTTTTTGCTTCAACCAATTAGAGTAAAACTAGATTTTGTGATCTGAGTTATATCATTCACCTACATTTCATGTTTTAAAGTTAAATAAGTGTTCATTAAAACCCTACCTTATGAAAAGTTTGGAAATTGTCCTTTTGTTCATCATGCTCATGATTAAATTAGTACTTTTTAAAGAGGGTGTACTCATTTATGCTGAGCACTACAGATAGTCAGAATGACCTTTTACTACAACAAGAATACATATTTTCATTGTTGTAAAGTTGGTGTCAAAGGAGTTGAAATTAACTCCACAAAAGTAAAACAAACAGTTGCCTTCCAGTCGACAACAAAGAAGGTTTGATATTCAAAGTATAGCTCTTCATGACTGTGAAAAGTAAATGGCAGTTTGATAGGAAAACTGTGAGTGGCTCCTACACATCCTTTGAGACATGACTACCAATTAATGTTTACAAAAGCCCAGATAATAAAGTCAATTTTTGTTGAAGCAAGCCTGGAGTCTGTGGGTCAGAGGCTCCCACATCCTATTTCAACCCGACGTGCTTCAGTCGAAGTGAAAGCATGCACATTCACCCAAATCCATCTGCTGAGAATTTCAATTTGAGCTAAAGCCAAGACTTGATTAAATGCTACTCTTTCCTTCAGCGGCTGGGATCAATAAAAAAGAGAATGTATATATGTATAGCTTTATGTTTTTGATATATGCTCCGACATGTGAAGAAATTGCAGTGCATTTATTAGTGGTTGGGGGGCATTATGACTGCATAATGAAACAAAAGTGAAAACATTTCAAACTAAGCAATTTCATATTGTATTTCAGAGTACCATCTTTTTAAAGTTGTTAATTTTATTGCAGAGACAAATCAGTGAGAAAGACATTACTTTCTCCATACTTTTTTCCGATTTGCGTCTTGCCTTTTTTAGTCATGTGTGTGTGTGTATGTGTGCAAGTGCATGGATTGTTCGTTGTTTCTTTTTTTTTTTATCTGATGAACACAAAATTGTTGAATTCGTTTTTTTTTTCTTTTTTGTAACTTTTTGTCCCCAGTTTTTTTTTTTTTAATCTCTTTAACCACTCTCTGTGACTTAACTTTTTTTGTTTGATCTTCTTCCCCTTTTTCTGCTTCTCCTGCTTTGAATGGGAAGCCGTTATAAAAAAGTGTATATTTTTTTTAAATTATGGTTGTCAAATCCCCAATCAAGCTGTTTTATTTTAACAAACTCTGCACATGTTTTCATGCATCTGCATTTTAATGTGCAGCTCTTCACGTATATTAAAAAAAATCTTTCAGCCAAAAAAATTTAAATAGCTTTTAAAAAATTTAAAAGCACATAAATAAAAATGACATAATGTAAAATTAAAAGTAACAATACAAAAAAAGCCCTTCATTTAAGTTTAGTTTAACTTAACTTTACTAAAATGAAATGCTACACATTAGCAGCTGATCTGATCGCAGTGGTTTTTTTTACAAGCTTTAGATGAGCTGTGGCTCTTAGTCGTGTAAAATTGGCCTCTTGTGGCTCCAGTTGTGTTGCAACTTAAAAGTCCAGAGCCTGAATGAGAGTTTCATAAACAAAGATAAAAAACACAGCAATTCTTAAAAAAGGTAGACGACTAATTAAGAAAATGAATATTAATTCACACTTGATATGGAATATCAGGACTCAAATGAAACCCCAGATAATCAGGAGTGTGAGACATTAACACCTATGTTTAATTCCAACTGTGAATTACAAAAAAATATATATCTTTTTTTTCTTTGAAAATGTTCTAGAGTAGTTGTACTTGTTTAGGTCATTTTTTTGTTTTGCAAAAGTTATTTAGAGCCAATGATTTTTAAAACTACTGCTGTTTTAACACCCAATCAGTCAAATCTGTCAAGAATGATGAGCTCTAATAAATACTTTAGAGCAAATTAAATAGAGGAGTAATTATAAGTGAATGTTATGGATTTTTTGAGAAATGCACATTTTGGCTGCATCCATTCAAATTTCTATTTTCAGCATTACAAAGCTGAATGACTAAATTGCACTGGTTCTTTGAACAGCAGAAACAAAACTCTTAGTTCGATAAAAGGACTTTTTTTTCTTTTGACTGATTTATTTTTAAGAATTTATTTTTGATCATGTTGTTTAATATTTTTTAACTATTTTTTTACACAGGAATAAATTAGCACGATAAAAAGTGAAACTGATCTTTACCAAATAACATTTACCAAATGACACAAAGTGGAAGCAAAACACACAATAGACTTCAGCCGTTTCTATCACAGAGAGAGAACATTTATTCTGAAGCATGTGATATTCATTTGATGTGTATTAATAAATAGAAACAGATATAAATGTGGATAAAAAGCCTTTCAGTCAAAAAAGAGGGCATCTTTAATGCTGGCACTTATACTGCATGAACCCAGCTGTGTGACTGTTTGCAGCGCAGTAAACTGTCTGCCAATATTCATGCATTCATTATGTCTGTCATCACTTCCACGTGGTTTTTGGCAGCTTTTCAAAACTGCTTTTGCTTCTTGATCCCAAACTTCTGTGAGCACAAACAGAAGAAAAGTTATGTGACCAGATGCAGAGTCTTTCTATTTGGAATATAATTCTGTTGCTATAAAGACAGATTAATTCACTAAGATCAAACCAACTCAAATGTAGGAAAATGATGGTGTAAAGTGTGACATGTAGTCATCTCATTGTAGTCAGACCGTGCAGTGTAAAGCTTTTAGCCCCCATCCTTTTTGGAGGTTCTAATCCATGTTCATCTATTTCTGTGCTTTTAACTTTTAGAGCTTTTTTTCCACTTGACTTAAACTTGATTTTGAAAGTGGCACCCCTCCACCCCTCGGGATTCCAACTCGCGGCACAGAAGCAGTTCAAACCCGTGCTGTAAATAACAGATATGAACAATGGTCACAGTGTTTTGCTCTCCAACCGACTGCCGCCATCTTCAACCCTTCATTGGAGACCAAACGCCTGCTGCAGTTTTCACACTAATTTTCACCTGGAAAATGAAACTGATTTGGAGAAATAGTTTGAGGCAGCAATAGTCTAACATCCCTTTGATGTTGGTAAGCGGTAAATCAGGTTTCCGAGAGGGAGGAAGATGAAGAGGAAGACTGGGCAATGAGGGAGGATGGGGATGAGGTGGTAACAAAAGTAAGAGCAGGTCAAGCGAGGAAGATGGTGCATGTTGGGAGAGATCTAAAAAAAATTAAATAAAAGGGAGAAGAAAGGAAGAAATTGAAAATGGAAAGCTGAGGGGAGAGGGGCCGGGCATCTTATATTTTATGCCAGGGGAGCAAAGGCACAGAATGGAAAGTTAAATTGAAATGTATTAAAAAGTGAAAGCAGACAGAAGAAATGCTGCAGCTGTGATTTATGAAATGTTAACCTTTTACCAGATCAAAGAGCTCAAAAAGCTCAAAATAAAAAATGTTGCACTGCCTAAATTCTATATGTACAGATGTATCTTTTTTTTAATGTGAAAATGGGTAAAAGTAAAAGTAACACAGCAAAACTGTTGCTTTAATAGTGCTTTTTTACAATTGAGTTTCAGTGGAATAATAACAACAGAAAATAATCACAATAATAAGCAGAGGGAAATCACATTATTTCACATCAAGAAAAAATTCTATGTCAAACCTAATGAAAAAAAATGAGGTCAATAAATTGTAAACTTTAAAATGTTTCAAAACTAATTTCAAAACAAATTCTGATCAGTGACTTAAGCGTTTTAAGCATTAAGGCCCTTTGCTATATTTATTTACTTTTGTCATAAATTTAGGCTAGAATGGCAGATTGTTGTTATTAAGAAAGCAAGTCTCTGCCCTTTTTTTTTTTTAAGTAAATGCAGGCTAAATTCAAAGTATATTTTAATCAGGTTTAACAACATTAAAAATGAATGTTTGTGTATGCCAAACATTAAATATGAAGTGAACATTTATCTTTTAATGAATTGACATCATCCCATGTCTTTTTCCATTGTGGCAAGAAACCCAGGAATTGTCAGTGCAATGGTAAAAGTTGTTTTAAGAAACATGTGTAAAACGTAGTCTATGAAAGAATGCAGATTTGCAGCTACACCCTCTAAAGATTCAACACACGGTGGTACAATCGGATCAGTAATTCAAAATGAACACAATGAAAGCAGAGTAAGACAACTGAGAACCAGAAACCATCTGGGAAATGCAAGTTATGAGGATGTACATTTGACAAATATTTATGCAAAAATTGTCTTTAAAATGTTTGTGTGTGAATTAGGATGTGAATGAGTTTTCAAGTAAAACATAGAGACAAATGTGGGCTATAGTAATTTTATCAGTTGTTAACATTTCACAAATATTTTCACACGTTGAAAGGGTTTTTTTCTTTATCATGCTATTTTTTTAAAATGTTATTTTAATCAGTCATTAGTTTTCTAAACGTTTATATTCCGTGTTTAAGCTATACTCAAAAAAAAGAGAATTCAACATTTTGACTTGGACAATTTGAAAAAGTACTTTTGTTCTTTTTCCTTTCGTGTTTCATTCCCCTAAAAAATAATTACAAACAGCAAGCTAAAGCATTTAAAAGGTAAAAAACATACAAACAAGCAAGGAGAGCAATCTGTGCAAACACAAACAGCTGACTTAGGAGAGAAGGAGCTGAACTTTTTATATGAGCTGAAAATGAAGCAGGAGCCGCACAGAACCAATTAAAACATGAGAGAAAAGCTCTCGAAAAAGAGAGGAAGGGATAACATTTGACAAGCCACCTTAGAAGTATTGAAATATTTTTCAAAATAAGATTGGAAGATAGGAAATTGTTTTACAAACTCAGACTTATAAATTCAGATACTTTCTCTGTGAAAGCATTTTTAGCAACTTTAATGTTATAAAAAATGTTTGGAAAGCAAAACTAAGGGTATGGGGGGGTGCAAAGAGCAAAACAGCGACATCAAACGGTCTCTTTTTTCAGAGATACATAAATAAACTCTAAAAATCTGGAAAACAGTATTGTTGAGGTACAAATGCAGTAAACCTGGCACATCATGAAACAGGCCAATGTGAGCATAATGCCTATTATGCTCACATTGGCCTTCATTAAAGAAGGCACTGTTGGCAAAACATGCGCGATGATTAGTCCAAAAAAGTGTCAAGTGGATCTGTTACACAGTCAGCCAAGTGAGACAGGATTGAAATAAAAACGAATGAAATCCAGGTGTTTTTTTGTTTTTTTTTGCTGTTTGGCCTCAAACAGTCACCGCTTCTGTCAAGGTACAATCTATTCCTGTAAACATTCATTACAATCTGGTGTCCACACACATTTTTCAACCTTTCATTGAAATTGAAAAATAGCATTCTAAGACCACAAATCTGCCATTACAAGATAAAAGGAACACATATTTACATTTTTACCACAGACACAGTTCAATCTGAAAAGAGAAGCCACAAACCAAAGTAATGCTTTGAATTTATGTTAGTTATTTTTTTAAATAGGTTTTCAACAAACAGTTGAGAATTCTAAAAGTCACACCTACTAAAAATGTTGGAACTCTGAAATAGAGGGATGTCAGTACTATAATAAATTAAACATTTAAACAAAAAATTAAAATTAAAGCTCGGAGCAGGTTTGTATTGCCCGGTGGACACTGAGAGGACTGAGGGGAATAGACAGGAGTACAGCAAAATGCAGCGTAAGGTGAAAGTATAGGGGTCAAAGGCCAAACAAGGGGCTTATGATGTTTTGTAAGCTGGGTTGGGTAGTAAAGAGGGACAGAGTGACCTATACACATTAGCAAGGCAGAGAGATAGAGATGGAATGGAACGAAGAAGAGGTGACTGTTGTGACTGTTGTGAAGCAGGAAGAAGCAGAGATTAGTAAGGATGAAGTGAGAGGATGAAGAGCGGAAAGGTGGTCCTGATGATATATACCTGTGGAGGTCTGGAAGTGTCTAGCAGAGACGGCAGTGGAGTTTTTGACTGGGTTGATCAACAGGATCTTAGGTGGTGAGAAGATGCCTGAGGAATAGAGGAGACGTGTGATGGTGTCCATTTTTAAGAATAAGGCAGATGTGCAGAGTTGTGGCAACTAAAGAGAAATAAAACTGATGAACCGCACAATGAAGGTATGGGAAAGACTAGTTGAAATTAGACTAAGAGCAGAAGTGAACATTAGTGAGCAGCAGTGCGGTTTCATACCAATAAAGAGCTATGCAGATGCAATCTTTGCTTTAAGAATGTTGATGGAGAAGTACAAAGAAGGTCATAGAGACCTGTACTGTGTCTGTAGATCAGGAGAAAATCTATGACAGAGTGTCCATAGAAGAACTGTGGTATTTAATGAGGAAGACTGGAGAGGCAGAGAACTATGTCAGAGCAGTGCAGGACATAAGGACTGTAAGACAGAGGTGAGGTGTGCTGTTGGAGTGACAGAGATGGAATTACATCAGGGATCAGCTCTGAGCCCCTTCCTGTTTGCAATGGTGATGGATGGAAAAGACTAAGAAAAAATGTGAATTCGTTGCTGCCACAAACCGTGATTTTTTTTTCTTCTTTTTTAATAGAAAAACCCTACTCCTGAGGTCAAAGGACAGCAGAACTTTGGTTGAAGTTGTAGACTTAAGCTGGTGGCATGTGTGTAAACATTTATGATCACTAGAACAGAGTTTTTTTTTTCTTCAGATTGTACAAAAATGCCAAAATCCCCAAATTTCACACTTTGCCACAAAATCTCTGTCAAGCTATAGGCCATGTTGCCATCTCATGATAATTTCAAAACTTCCTTTGGTTGTGTTTGGGTTTAATAGGGAATTTTGAAAGATCTTTTTTTTTTTTTTTTTTTTTACTTTTGCTATAGTTACACAGGTGTGTGACAATTTGAGTGAGTCTTGAGTATGTGACAGGGGGAAATGTTGCCCAAAGGTGCAGTAAGAAAGAAGAATTGCATAAACAGGTCTGCTTTGAATAAAAAAGTAGGAATTTAACACTCTTTTTTTTTTTTTTTTAAGGTGTCTCAGAATTGCAATCAAGTCTTGGTAAATGGTAAGGAGATGCGGGGTCATCAGTCCTTGGCAGTTAACTTCACCTACCTCCACCTGTCCGCTCAGCTGCACCTCAACGTCTGGGTGCCGAAGCTGCCGCTGCAGATCGACATGTCGGACACGGAGCTTAGCCAGGTCAAAGGTTGGAGGGTGCCCATCGTCGCCAACAGGAGGTAACCATGTATATGAGGACACTGATGGTGTGGAGGACATGAACCTGCTTTCTGACTTCACAGCATTTACTTTTACTCTTCTGTTTTTTAACACTTCATTCAACATTAAAATAAATATTCAAAGATGTTTTTTTAATGATTGTTCCCTGAAAGACAATATTTGCATCAGCTTGAAAAAAAAAAGAAATACATAAAATTGCATTATTTTAAAGTTTTTTTACTTAATGTGACATGAAAACATTTCAGAAAAATGAGAGAGATTTAAAGAAATATGACGCTGATAAACAAGTAAAATGGGTTACTGAATCTTCTATACTTCCTCCTTTAACTCCTTTCATTTATCCTAAATTTGTACAATATTTTTCATATTTTATACAATCCAAATGTCGCAAAGTTGGTCAATTCTTCCACTTTTACACACTGGTTTTCAGGTAATGTTTATCCCTTTTTTGTATAAAATTCCAGCTCTTGCCGAAATATCCTGAATGTATTTTTTTTCTTTTCTGTATGCGTGTGCACGTGTGTAGGCCGCCTGCGTGTTTGTTGCCTCTATTTCCCATTTTGACATCTTCTCATTCTGCTCTGCTGGGTCTGTTTTTCAATTTTGCCAGTTTTCTGTTCAGCCAGCCTAAGCTTGTGTGTGCAGACGCACCCGCGCCTCTCCCCACTCCAACCACGATGTCGCAGAGTAAAACACTGAGCTATTACGCACACGGAGACACACGTGTGACCGCAGCCATGGGGAATGGAAAGAGAATTCTTCTTGTATTACCTGGCTCACACAAAAGTTGCAGGACACACAAGTCCTGCAAATGTGTTAGGTGGAAATGACGCAGAGGGAGGAGAAACAGTCTGTTCATTTGTGTATGTTTGAGGAAAAAAGACAGCTGAAAGAGGCACGACTGTTAGGGCCACCGTAAAAGAAGAAAAATAAACAATAAGGACAACTTGACATGTAACACAAGCCAATACTGAAGACACATGGTCTTCTTTAAATACAGTGTGGCTAATCAGCAGAGATCAGCAGAGAGAGCAGGCATCTGTCACTGCTCAACAGGATTCACAGGTGAATGGGCGGAGTCACAGCCAGCCTGCACAGAAACCCAAATATGACCAAATAAAAAAGTAATAATTATCAAGCAAATCATAATATTCATCCGCTAGGAGGATGATAAAAACAAATCAACAAATTAATAGTGGTGTGGTTAGACGATAACATACAGATTGAAATTTTGGGGTTTTAGAACCCCCACTAAAAGTAAAAAAGTAATTTATCTTTATGTAAGCATCAAATTGTTCCTATTTATATGAAAGCCAAACTATTAGTAGGGTGTTTGTTGTTCAGTTATTGCTGTTTCCTCTTCACAATGTTTTTACATGTATGTTATATTTGAAGTAATACTGATGATAAAAGTCATCTCCCCTACATTCAGCATAAACAACAACAGAAACAGACCAAACAAAACCAAAAGTTTTCATTTTTAAACTCCAGATTTATTTTGAGATCGGACATTTCATGTTAGAACTGCACAAAAACAGAAGTAATCCGTTTCTGCCAACATTTCAATAAAAGCTCATCAGCCAAAATAATTAAGGCATTTCAAACTCGTCACACATCAATTATGAACGAAAATGTGTTTAAAATGTAACCTGAAGCTAAGATTTTACAGTAAAGGAGCTGAAACCGAATGCGTACAAATTACAGGGGGCTTTAATTACCTGATAATTTCAACCTCTCTCTCCATTTTTGTTCTTTTCATCTCCTTTATCTCCTGTCCTCCCAGACCCACAAGAGACAGTGAGGATGATGAGGATGACGACAGGAAAGGCAAAGGCTGCACCCTCCAGGTATCATTTGATTGCATTTCATATCACAGCTTTAAAGCTGTTTTTTTAGTTTTGCCATCCAAAATGAAAAAAAAGAACTTTATGAGGTGTTGCTTTTGTTACCTTTCTTAACTAAACATTTTAATGCATTACAGGCTTTCTTTATAAAATTAGGCACATTTTTGATAATTGTTGCCCTTACAAAACAAATCTCTCCTATATTTTCTGCCAGACAAAAATACACCTATTTAAATACGTATTTTCATGATTTGTTTAAATAACTCTTTTAATTAGTTGTAATTTTTGTCACTCTGATCTAATTTCCTCCTTTTTTCCCCTTCAGTATCAGCACGCTTTGGTCCGGGTGCTCACTCACTTCGTGGCAGAACCATCTGACCCCGGGGGGGAAATGGTTTACATGCTGGGTGCTGATTGGCAGGCGGACATCACTCATTTGGTGTTAGATCAGTTAAAGGTAATGAAGCAAAGGTGTCTCAGTGCTTGTCCTTGAGGAATATAAAGCTGAAAGATCAGCTATTTGTCAAACATCTTTGTCTGCTCTTGATTCACAATGATTTATTACTCAGAAATGTAATTTTAAGCTTAATTCAACCAACACGTGCGTACGGCCCACAGGTTACTGGAGGTTACTGGAGAGTTGATTTTAAAGTCAAGTGGGTTCCTCGTAAATTTTGCAACATGGTTCCCCCAATATCATAAAAAAGACAACATTAGAAGACATGGACACATGAAAGTAGCCCAGCCTTAATCTGCCTCACTTGGATCCAGGTGTGCAAGAATGACTTTAGACTGCACAAGAAGTTATGGTTACCGCTGTGGTTCAAATCTCCGTAAAGTTCTTTCTGTGTGGATCCACGTTCTTTCCGTGCATGCATGGACTCTCACCGGGAATTCCGGCTTCCTCCCACAGTCTAAAAACACACTTCATAGGCTAATTTGTGTCTCTAAAATGCCTCCTTAGTGTCAGTGTGTGGCCCTGCTCCAGGCTGGTGACCTGGGATTCAGTGGATTTTAAAAGATAGATAAATTAATATAAATAAACTTTGCTGATCACCCAGTGATGCTGCAATTCACTGTCAAAAATATGTCTTTTGTTTCTCCAACTTGTTTTTTAAATTGTTGATTAAAAACCAACAAATCTGTTTATGGATTTCTGTTGTTTTCCCATTGAACAGGTAGAAAAACCTCACATCGCCAAACTCGTAGATGGAGGTATCCTGATAGGCCAGGACGTGGGAGTCACCATCATCCAGGTGAGCACGGTTCCTCTTTTATACTTTCTCTGCCTGAACCTTTTACTGCCCACTTAATTGTCCAATCAGATGTCTTTACTGGCATCCGTGCTCTGATTTAGATTAAGCTGTATGGAGCACTTCATGGATGACACGTCCAGTAAAAGACAGTGGGAAATGTCTAATGATGTGGGGTGCAACACCACTTGACACTTCAGATTGCATCCTTAAACACTTGGAAGCACCGTCCTGATTCTTTTCCTCTCTTGGAGGTCTGAGCGGCTCTGATAGCTCATTACAGAATTGTCTGCAATTAAGTGTTTGTGGCTCGGCCCTGACTTGTTCAGCAGTTAACACATGCACATGCTGAAAACATTCGGGCTGAGGAAAGTGGGATACATGTGTTTGAAAGCTTTACACTGTAAAGAAAAAAATATCCATTAGATATTTTTCTTTTTTTTTATTTTCATGACAATAATTTTAGAATTAAGTGAAATTTCCAGTTCTTCTTAAATCGGTTGGCAGTTGTATTTGCTGGCATGTATAATTTGGCGCAGGCGCGGGGGGATTTTAGAAACAGATGAGTGTTTGTTACGTTTAACCAACTGGGGACGCACACACAGATGTACTGAGGCATGCTCATAGACAGCTGTGCGCCATTCGAGAGCCAGGAGATTCTACCCGGCATCGAGTTGCCACGTTTGACAGCCATCATTTGATAGTTTGACATTTCAATTTTACCACCAAATCAGGTTTTCAGAGTCCCAAGCATTCCCTCTTTCCCACATGTTTCTCTGTTTTTTCCCTTCTCTCCATCGTTTCTCCTCCTCAATCGGACTTTAAGAGCAATCCCATAGACGTCAATCATTGCATTTTGTTACCTCTCTGAGGGAGGGATTGAGTTTGACACTCTGACATGTTCTCTGAGAGATTTTCTTTGTACACCAATCAGATGTGGCTGTCCTGGTGTCGCCAGGCGGAGGACTACACTCCAACACGGGGCTTCTAATCTCTTTCAGTGTCTGTCTTGTGCTTCTGTCTCCATCTGTACCCCAGTCTTTCGCATGCTCCTTCTTTCACGTTCTGTCCTCGTCTATTTGTCATTGTTTCTCCTCTTCTGACACCTGCCCCATTTGCTGCTCCCGCCTGCTGTTATTTCACTTTCACTTCCTTCTTATTTGATGCGCTTTTCCTCAGTGTTTTTCCTCTCTAGTTTGGACTGTGCTAACTTAATGCTTCAAACAGCGAAAAGGAGGATTGCAAAATGCAATATGCTTGTTTGTTTGTTTTTTTCACTTAAAGCTGCAGACCAGATTTTTCCCCTTCTGAAAGACAAGATTACTTTGATAATTCAGAAGCAACAATACAAAAGTACAAATGATAATACAGAAGAAGGTACACAGCCTAAAAGCACACATCTCTTTTTTATGTCTGTTTTTTTTTACTAAAAAGCAGCCAAGATTATTAAATAGCTTGTTTTTACCTACTTTGGTCAATGCAGAGTTTTTCATATATTTTTTTCTTTCCTTGAAAATATTTCACTTGATTCTTTCTGCAGGTTCTGTCTCCACTGTCTGATTCTATCCTGGCAGAGAAGTCGGTGACTGTACTGGATGACAAGGTACAACATCATAAAAAACAAGAGCACATATTTATAAAAGAGAAAAAGAACACATTCTAGTGTTTGTTTTCTTATTTTGTTTCCTTTACTTTTGGTCACTGATTATTCTTGTTTATTTTTTAGAGATAAGCATCATCTTAAAGCAAACACATTGTTTCTTTTCTATAAAATACCTTCATCCTCTAGCTTTACATTATTTCAAACTCCTTAACATAAAACCATTGTTCATCAATAACTTTTAGAATGTCTGCTTAAATGTAAAAATGTCTTTTGCTCATTAATTAACTGGGTTTTTTGGGGGGAAAAATTGCATAATTGCGTCAAAGGTCTCCAATAATCATTTGGTCTATTATAAAATCATTCCCAGTGGTCTTTTAGGCATGATTATGCTGTTTTTATCCCAAAGGAAAAAAAAACTGTTGTTTTCTAGGACATTCTAGAACATTTAAAGACATTTCTAGAAGTGTTAGTTTGAGTTCTGCTGGTGCAGATCAGCTCTGCACCAGCCCCCCTCCGTTGCTGAAAGCTCTCTGTTTACATGCTCTCTTGTAGCTCACAAAGCTACAAAGCTTTCTAGTCGTACAGTGTTGAGCCAGATACCAGCTCGGACGGGTAAAACAAGACGTAAATGGATCTAGTCAATAGTCAATAGTCAATAAGGGATCTAGTTAATGGAGCGGCACAGGAAGCTTGTGGCTTGCCCAGCATATTTTTTACGTAAAAAAGGCTCTTTTGTTTACTCTTGATTCACAACAAATGTTATTAAAGAAATACTCAAAGATGCAGTTTTTAGCTTAATTTTTTAAATACATTTCTCCCATCATCAGAAAAAATGACACAAAAACATGTTAAAGACACTAAAAATACAAATTTCTTCTGAGTGGGTTTTTAAAATATTCTACGTTAACATAAACCACAATGTTGACATTTTCTTTATTCCCTGTTATTGCTGACAGCCATATGTTTTGTCCCTAACAAAGACATATTGTTTGTCTAGGTGACGATCACAGACCTCGGAGTTCAACTAGTTTCATCTTTATCCCTCAGTTTAACAGCGAGTCCAGGAAACTACCAAGCTTTACAGCTCACGACTACAGCGTCAGAGCTGCTGCACACGCTCAAGCAGGTAGGAGATCCTACAGGTGATGCAGAAACACTGGGAAAGGCTTTGTGACAAAGTTCCCATTCCCAGCTCCTGTCTTTTGCCCGCCTTAATTTAAGGGGAACTCAACAGGAAAAGCCATCGTGGGGTTTTAAAGTCAAACATGTTCTGTTCGAGTCAGTTACTTTACAAACCAAATCAATGTATTTACACATTCATTAAGGCTGCATCTTAAGCTATGTCTTTACTACTGAAGCACCCCAACGCTCCAATTCATATGAGTAAAACAAGTAATTCTTGTGATGCCAACATCAGCTTGCTACTATCTTTTCCGTAATCAATTTCTAATTAGGAGTGTGAAATTTCCCAGCAGGAGCGCCACGCTGACGAGAGCCTGAAGTTCTGCTCTTTCATGCAGTTCAGGCCTGAAACACTCCTCCAACACAAACAAAAAAAGACAGCAAAGGGTGTAAAATGAAAAAAAAAAAGACAAAACCCCATTCACATAACTTCAAGTCACTGATCAGCAAGTGTTCTGTAAACTCTCAATTCTGTGGTCAGATTTGAAGATTTATGTTTGTTTGCTGTTAAAATAAATTCACTTTTCACCCCAACTACCTTATTATGCACCATCAAGCTACTTTCTCTTTACTAAAAGATGGCTGACAGCCAAAAAAAATGTTTTCTCTTTTTGCTAAAAAGCTGCTCTGTATTTTGGAAAAATATGATTTTGCATTTTAATCTTTGCAAAGAATCCACTAACAGAAAATGTGATATTAAAAATGCACATTTAGTTCTTTTCTCATGTCAATGTGCAAATAATTCAAACCGGTGACTAGGACCCTCACAAATGTTGTTGACTGATTTTGTTGTTGGGGATTGATTCAGGAAGCCGTGTTCAGTGCATGGATTCAGTACAGCGATGGCTCAGTGACGCCTCTGGACATCTATGACCCCAAAGACTACCTCCTCTCAGCTGTCTCACTGGATGAAAGCGTCATCTCTATTATGAATCAGGTTGAAAAAACACATAGGAAATGTTTAAAAACGTCATGTCAAAGTCATCTAAAGAAAAACATTTCAGGTGAATCGCTATAACAACTCACCACCCTCTTGTTTTTACCTTGACCATCAGGAGCAGCACTGGCCGGTGATTGTTGCCGAGGGAGAGGGGCAGGGATCTCTGGTACGGGTGGAGATGGCCATCTCAGAGGCTTGCCAGAAGTCCAAAAGAAAAAGTGTGTTGGCATCTGGAGTTGGGAATGTCATTGTTAGGTTTGGAGCTAAGAGTGAGGAGAGAGTTGGACAGGAAGACATTGGAGGCTTGGAGAACAGCACAGGAGATCATCAGACAAAAGATGAAGGAGAATGGAAGGACAACAGTGCAGCAGACCGAGAGGAAGGAGCCATGAGAAAGGTGGGAAGGTCATAGGGGGCATTCGATCTAAAATTCATCATGTAAATGGCATGACATTGCTTTTTAAGGTCTTTCATAAAGATTTCATGTCAGTTCAAACAGAGTATCAAAAGTATAAACGTGTCATCATGAGTATACCGCAAAAGACATAAGTTTGAACCACATATGTTCCTTTGTTGGATTTTATTTTTCAGGTCAGCACAACAACCAAGAGTACAGTAACACATCGTGCTTCAGGTGGAAAAAGTGGTGGCAGCAGAGGCAGCGGTCACAGTAGTCACCCAGCACAGGGGGAAGTACCAGGGACAGGAAACGGTGAGCTGACCCCGACTACCAGAGGCCTCTCAGACTTGGAGATTGGGATGTATGCCCTTCTGGGGGTGTTCTGCCTGGCAATACTCGTCTTTCTCATCAACTGTGTTAGCTTCGCTTTCAGGTAAGAGAAACATAAGCATGGATGTAGAGTTCATCATTTGAAAGCAGGTCACTTTTACGGAACCTAAAAGAATTTTAACATTTACTTGTCTGTATTTACAAAGAACTATCTGACCACTGTCCATAAACTGTCTTTTTTTTCTTTTGCAGATATCGTCACAAACAGGTTCCTGTTTTAGAGGCTGGAGGCAACATGAACCACGCCCATGACTGGGTGTGGCTCGGCAATGAGGCCGACCTTTTAGCTGACCAGTGTCAGGGCGGACTGCCCGACGAGTGCACCACTATCATCGACCGGAACGAAGGAGGATATGAAGAGAGCAAGTACCTGCTGAATGGGGCTGGAAACACCTTGGTGATGGGTGTGGCCACAGGTGGACACCGTGGCATCACCCATGGACAAACTTTGCCGAGGTCGGTTCCAGAACCGCATCAGTGCCTTTCAGCAATCACTACAGGTGGCAAAGACATGACCGGCCAAACAGAGCATCTAAATAATTCCCCGCGAGCCACGGCAGCCAAACGCAAACGTGTCAAATTCACCTCTTATGCCACCGTTCTGCCCAATGATAATCCAAGAGGAGCGTACACCAACTCCTCAGTCCTGGTGACCAATGGGAATGAGGACGACATCAAGTGGGTGTGCCAGGATATGGACATGGGTCAGCCTGAAATCAGAACCTACATGGAGAGACTACAAGACAATCTGTGACTGAGGGGAAAGAGACTGAGAGAGAAGGAAGCAGAGGACGATCGCGGAAACGGAAAGCGGACAATGAGTACAATTCACCTGTAATGCCTTTGCAATGGATTATTGGAGGGAGAAAGAAAAATGCTAGAAACAGGTATGAGGACAAAAGGTTTGAAAGGGTCTAAAAAAGACTTTGAAGGGGATGCTATGATTTAGCTCCCCCTAAGCTTTGGTAAGTGTAGGTCATCGCTAGCTCACACTCAAGCTAAAGGTAGCAAACAATAAGTAACACTATAAGTTTGTCTTGTATTACTTATTGTGATAATTTTAGTGAACAAATCCGTAATAGTCACTCTTGCTTCTGGATGTTTAGTTTCAGAAACCCATTAAACTGATATATTCCTTCATTATTAATTCAGGGTGTGCTAATAAACAAAACATCTCAGAGCTCTGTGATGGACTGGAGACCTCTCCAAAGGGTCTACAACGCCACTCCCAAACACAGGAGCAAGAACAAAACACAACAAGGTCATTACTAATTTGAACAAATGGGAAAACTTTCATCAGTACTGACTTCCTAATTCAACTTATGACATTTACAACATTTATGTTGAAGAATTCTCAGTCTAGTTTTACTATATGAACCATTTTTGTATTTAATTACGATAAAAAGTTACAAAAAGTTACAGCCTCACACTTATCTGAAGGTCAGATCAACAATCTTTTATAAAATGTTAACTCAGAAAAACTTCTCTCACACTTTAAAATGTGAAGGGTTTTTGCAGTCACTAGTGGGGACTGGTAAAGTCTAAATGCAGGCGGTCCTGCTCGCTCCTCACTCGGCTTTGTCGACGGTCTAAAGTGACATTTCATGGAAGCGACCGTTTCTCCCTTGGATCCAGGACAGAGGCATTTATTCTTGCACAATAATAAACTGGAAAGGACCATTGTTGAGGCTTCATCTGTTCCCTTCCTGTGTTCAGAACCAGTCCCGACACCCCCACCACCCCCCCGTGGCTCTCTGCTGCTCTGTGATTGGACAGCAGTAGAAGCTTCAGGAACTGCTCTATCCAGTGGAGCGCTGTCGGTACTCTCACAGGAGACTGACGGATGTGTCTCATGTGAAATGGCTGCTTGGGCTCTTCAAAGCCTGACTGAACACTTAATAATGAGGATTATTTAAAAGAAAATGTGAGCAACTAGACCGGCGGCAGTGCAAGCAGTGTCATACATGGAACAAACAGGAAATAATGAATGACGTTACAAGAAAAAGCAAATGGACATCTAGAAAACAGCTACGAGTTCATTCAATATCTTGCTTATTATAAATATATATTTTCCTTTTTGTTTGTACTTTTGATAAACAGCTTTTATTATGTTTTACCTTCTTCAAACTTTCCTAATTTAGGAAGATACAGAATTGTAGCTTTTTATGTTAGAGATTTCTTAAGGATATAAAAATATATGATTATTTTCTTTGTCTTAGATGTTCTATTTATTTGAATGGCTCTTTGAGAGGGTGAGAGATGCCAGAAAGGCCGAGGATCAAGATGGAAATCAACAAACCTGGTTGGGGAATGATAGCACATAAAGGAGGAAGGGGGACAGAGCAGCCAGAGGTTGCCTCACCTTCATTAAGCTCAGGTGATGCGTCCAGATGAACTGACAATAAAAAGGAGGATTGTATGATTGTTAAGATTGCAATATTTATTTATAAATGTGTTCCTGTTTCTGAGTACACTGTATGTTGTAAATAAATAAACATGCTTCGAAGTTCTTGTGAATACGATTGCAGGTCACTAGCCAACAACATTGTGATATTTTGTACGTTTTACAGTGCAAATATGGAACAGAGCTCTATCTACCACCACAATGTGAAAGTGATCTCACTGGTTCTTTTCTAAAGATGTTCCTGTCTTTGTTTCAAGTACTGCATAAATTCTCGTCTTTGTGCAGGATAAGGATCTGTTTTCCTTCATCACAGCGTGTCAAACTGTTGGCAATCTAATATTAAAAACTCTAAAAACGAAAGAAAACAAAACCAAGAGTCCAAATGTCTTGAAGAGACTTGCCCAGAGGACAGCTATGCTAGGGTCTGGGGGCATTTTGAATACTCATATTTTTTTATTTTTAATCATAAACTGTCAGTCAAGAAAAATAATTCTCTCAAAAATATTAAGTGAAACAGCAAATACTGTGAAAAGAAAAAGATAGAGGCTGGAAAAGGCCCCAAAAGTGAACTAAAACTGGGTTGTGCCACCTTCAACAAAGCAATAGACATTTTGAAGATAACTATATTGTTTGTCATGGGCACAGTACTGTTTGTAGCCTGTGCTAACATATTTACAAATCAGCTGTGAACAAAAAAGGAAGAGTCAGAATTAATACCTGCTTATGTTAGCAGTGTAGCAAAGCTTTCAGATAAAAAGAATCAAACTTTTATTTGCCAGGCTGTAGGCTATGCCACACCTCACAGCCTCGTATTTCAATCAATGGGTGTTAACTCAGTGAAAGAGAAGTGAGGGAAGAGGAATTTAAATAAAAATATGTTTTGAGTTATTAAAAATTGTCATTCAAAACCCAGAAATTCACATGTATTTGTCAATCAACCGCTTTGATTTACTACTTGCTTACTAAACTGCTGCTGGCTTTTGTCTCTATTTCAAAGGGAAGCGCTATTTTCTTTTTAGCCAAAACTGTCTCTTTGATTTGTTTTTGTCTTTGTAACTTTCACTTTTTTAATATCAACATAGGCTGATCTATTAATAATAGAAAGTACAGATGGAAGGATGTATTGTTACGGTAAAGTCTCTCTCATTCAAAGTTTGGCCACATCCAAGCCTTTTTTTTCCCCCCGTAGGTCCAGACTATAAAATTCCTGGGAAAATTGTTGTTGCTACAAGCTTCCTGATTCTGTAACCTTTAGACACATGACCATGCTATGGTGTATTTGACCACACTTGTGTGATTGGTGTGTTCTATACTACCTATAGGAACAAGCAAACTGCTGAGTAAGCTTGCAGAAGTGGGTCAGATTAATGTAATCTGGAGTATGGATATGGTGTAAATAAACATGGTGGGGTGCTATTTCTATGATAAAATTATGAACACTCTGTATCTCAGTTGCACAAAATGGCTTAATGTAAGTGCATGTTGTAAATCAAACAACATTGTACTCTTAACCATGGACTGTATATGACAACTGGACCGAGTGAGTGTGACGTCACCCAAAGAAAATGACTTACTTTCCCCTCCAGCGGAATAATTCGGTCACCATTTTTTGGCAATAGAGACGCCGCAATGTTGGAGACAGATGTTGTGATAAAGCAGCGATTGGTCCAAAATTTGCAAATCTAGTGTTTTGAAAGTTCAACATGAGGGTCAGCAGGCATCTGATTGGTCAGTTTATAACTTGAAAAACTTACACTACAGAAGAAAAACATGGGATTTTTAAGAACATTTTAAAAAGATAGCAGAGCAAGAATGACTATTCTGAAAAGTACCGTGACTGAGTAGCGACTGTTTATTTAATATAAATCTATGGGATTTTGGCATCCTGGAGCCTGTGGGAACTGTTTGGAACACCAGGGGGAGGGGTCATTCAGTTTTAGTCTGGCATGGTTTGGTATGGATTGTCTGGTGTGAGAAGGACCCTGATAGCTGACTTAAGACAATTTATCTGACCTTTCACTCTCAGAAACTGTTCGTGTTACTTAAGAGTTTCCGTAAACAGGAATGGGACTAACCGTCTCTGCCCATGGATCAGATGGAGTATCAGACACAACTGTTGAGTCCCCACCACTCTAGGATACCACACAACAGCAGAGGACACACACGTCTTTAAACATCAACTGTATTTTAAGTGCCCAGTTGAAGACGTCTGTGTTGCTGCAGCTCAGCAGGTGGCACAACTGCAGAGAGATATTTAATAGACCTTAAAGTGCCCACTAGTTTTCACGCACCTGAGCGTGCAAAATGTGTTCTCCGCATTTCATCCATCCCCTGAGGGAGCATTGAGCCGTGCTCAGCAGCCATTTGGTGGCTCCAATCTAACCTTGAAAATGGGCATACATTGGGTCTCGTTTTTAGAGTTGTGGGTATGACCTGAACCCACAATCTCTCAGGCTCAGGGGTGGATTCATGGTTGGATTTTCTAAATAGGACACACAAATATTCATTGGCAAATTCTGACTGTTGTATAGAGTGTTGTAATAGAAAAACCTAATAGTTACCGGTTTGGTTAACTGCTGAAGTTTCCAGGTAAATTTTTCTTACGGGACTATTCATGACCTTTAGTTTCCATACATCCTATAAGTTTAATATTTGTTTACTTCATTGTACTCCATTGTCTAAAAGACAATAATGTGAAGTTGTATATTTTTACTTAAACGAGAAGCAGTTTTTAGGATTTTTGTTTGGAGCTCCTAAATGCTTTAGGATGCGAAGGTGTTGGAAACTGCTGGTTTGTGTTTTTGATATCCCTTTATGTCATGCCTGTTTTACTTTCAGCTCAGCGTGGTGATGCTTTCATAATGTGGGTCACAAGACTACATATTAATCCAAAAAAATGAAGGGAAGGCTTTGATTTCCCCTTTGATTTCCCCTTTGACCCCCCCCCCCTCAATGCGTCCTGTCGAATAGGAACACATTTTTATATCCTATTTAAAATATATTTATGTAAAATGTTTTCAAATTAGCATTGAATAAAAAGTCAGTGCAGAGCAATAGTTCAGTAAGTATGCTGTAAAGAAAGTTGCGTGGATAATCTGTCCTGCACAGGAAACTAACATACACGCTCTGTTATACAGAAAGGTTTGAGGTTGTGGTTTTGAAACAGCAGTAGAACAGGCCAGTGCAAGAGAAACCAATGCAATGTTTAGTTTAATTTCTTTCTTTTAACTGTTGTCATTGCTTAAATCATGAAGCCCAATAAAGACCTAATACCATACATTGTCATTTTGTTCTTTCTCTTTCATCAGCAATGTGTTCATTGATGTCTTGGAACCGCTTTCCATTGTTTTCTGTTGCCTTTATCTGGTATTTTTGTTGTTACATTTTTAAAACCAATAAATAAATGTAGTTTTGTTTGATTGAGTAAATAAACAAAAAAATTGTAAAGTTTTACAACAAACCCTCACTTGAACCCATTAAGCCATGCTCAATAGTTCTCTATTAAATCTCTCACAATTATTGGAGCTTAAGGGGCTTCCAGGTTTTCGTGGTTATGTTCCTTTTGTCTGACTACATCTGACAAAACAACCTTTGTCTGTTGCAACATTGTGCGACTTGTTTGTAATCAGATTTTCTATTTAAAACTTTAAATCCACAAGTTTTGGGGTGTCTTAATTTTCACCTCTTTTAAGGGACTTACAACCGTACTCGCTAATATTGGAACGAGTACTAATTTGTTGTCCAGATTAAATCCACTCGACTCAACTACGTTACAAAAACAGTGATTGGATAGGATAAAGCTGAGTTTCACCCTTTAAAGCTGCATTCAAACCAAATGCAGTGCACACAACACAGGCTTAATGTTTAGTTCATGTACAGACGCGATCAGAACTCCTGTATTTTAGCGTTGGGCGTGGCACATCGGTCCGGCAGCAGCGTGGTTTGAGCATGCCGGCTCAATTTGTGGCATCAAGGTGCATCCACAGCTCAAATATCAGAACTCTGAAGAGAAGCAGGTCTAGCAATCATGGACACAGCTTTGGGCGCATGACGTGTTTAATGATGCGAACAGTGGGTGGAGTCTAAAACTAACATGGGGGAGAATCTAACAACATCTAACAACATCAAAACATTTGATCTAAAGAAAATCTACACCCTTAGAGTCTTCATGAACAAAAAGCAAATCAAATGTAATGGAAAAAGATTCTAAAACCAGAACATTGTGACAAGTGTGAGTTGGACACATCTTTGAAATAAATGGAGGTTTCCTCTCATTTGGAACCTGCCTCCAGTGGTTATTTAGGAATTTGCAGCATTTGTTTTTTTCCTTATTTTGTTCCAATTCTAGAATGGAGGTTGAGATCATATGTTTCAGTCGGCAGGTGTTTTATTTTGACGTTTCTCTGGTCTTTGCATATTAATGATGCATGGATGACATACAAAGAATGATGGTATACTCGTTCCTCTCACAGTAGCTGATACTTTTACAATTTCGTCCGCTGCCTGCAGTGGGACGGCCAGCGGGACTCTTTATGATAGAGAAGCTTTTTGCATCAAAAGTTAATTAAGATAATGCTTTGTAGCTCACTGGATTGCAACGAAAAATAGGAAATTAGAGATTGATGATTAAGTTAACACTTGATCCTCAGGAGCACAGTTACCCTTTGGCACACTGGCCACCATCGAAAAAGTATGCTGAGCAAACTTGTCATGAAATAGAGGGCCAGAGGGGAAACCATGTTAGATGTTATGTTAAATGAGCTTCTGAGCCAGCAGCTCTGTGATTTTAAGTACTGCCAAAGCCTGTTAAGTAGTCATTTATCAGCCTCACTGTTACAGAATGCTAAGGAAGTTGTGACTAGACATTCAGACATTTTGCATTCAAGCTTGAGTGCTTAGATGTTATATGCAACAAACATGTGTTTGGCAAAAGGGTGAGAACAAAGTTTGTGATACTTTACTGCTGGGAGGCTGCTAGTTGCTCGTAGTTTAAGATGAGTCAAAAGGCTTTTGAGGGTCCACGCAAATCTCTGAGATCTTTGTTTTTTTTTGTTTTTTTTGTTTTTGATACTTCTATATGAATATAAAGAACAAAAAGAGGGTTCATCACTCAGAAGTAGCAGAAGTGGGATCCTTTTTTTTTTGCTCATATTGCTTCCTATTTTTGGAAATTAGAAATTTCATTTAATTTGGAATTCAATGGTTCCATTTTTAGCCTCACTTCCTAGTCTTCTTTAGAAGGACTTCATGATGGGGTGGTGCTGAGGAGTGGAATTCTGATTCAGACAGGTCAAGGTAAGGAAACATTACAATTTCCATTTTGTAATGAAACAAAAAATATTGCTGCCCACAATGCTAGTCACAAAAATCTGATTTTTCACTTCAGAGATGTGTTGATACTTTTTTCCAACTTGAAAATATATGTTACTAATCCAGATAAATTAAAAATTGCAAGATTAACATGTAAATCACAAGTGCAAAACTGCAGCAGAACTGATCAGAACTGGTACTTCACAATACATCTGCTCCTAAAGAACCTAGAGATTACAGGCTACATATTAAAGTTTAAAATAGGTCAAGTCTTTTCTCTACTTGCAAATCAATGTTCTTACTTTTCTGACTTAAATTATATAAACAAGAAGAATCTCCACATGACAACAGTAAGACAGAGAGCATCCATGTTAAGAGTGGAAGTCTGTTCTCTTTTAGAGCTGTCTACAAACACACACTAAATGTCTCACATCATAAACATCATCACACTTTGTAATTCAGTCATCCAGGTCATGTCTGCAGGGTTTCTTTTCTTCTCATTACTGTCCACAGGACAGAAGAGGAGAAAAAACATCAGAGACGACATGTAGTTTTAAAGAAGCATGTTGGCTACAATGGAAACATTTTGGAACGAGTTATTTCTTTTACCCGAGAAATTAATCTGGAATCTTTAAGAATTTTAAAATGAAAGAGCGAGAACTGATCATGTGAAAGTGTGATTCTATAGTTAATATTCGGTCAATTTCCCTTATGGGTTTCAATAAACGTACTGTGTAATGTTTGTCTCAATCACTAAAATTGTGTCATTAGCTGTCAGAGCAAATATGATTCATCGGTTGCCCTGTTCTAGAACTAAGTAATAAAATGACCGTTAAAGTGTCTAGTGGGGGGGCTATCAGCACTCCTTTCTGAAAATGCTCAACCAGATGGTTGAACAACACATGGTTAAGTTAAAAAGGAGAGAGAAGCAATTGATCATCTTACCTCTATAAAGTTTACTTAAATCATTTATGCAGAGGCTATAACACAAGACATTTAGTGAATTCAAATGCCTACAATTACATGTAATAAAACACTACACTGGACAAAAAATATACCATTCACAAATAATTAGAGAATGTGGTTGATGGTCATATTGACAAATAGCAAACATATTTATTGATCATGTTTATGTTTGTTTTTTTGTGTATGTTTGTTAATACAAATGCTAGTCTTTGAAATGCATTTATTTAAATAAAAAAAGCAACATAAAGACGGTCCAATGATGGTAAAATGTTTAAATTAAAACATCAACATCAAAAGCTACAACCATTTTTGTTTGGTTTTTTATGCATTTTTGTGATTTTAAAGGAAAATATTAGAGATCATTTTTATAAATGCTACCAGTGTTTTTTTTTTTCTCTTTCTTTTGCAGGATTATGAATTCAGCCACTGAATAGCAGCTCTTTTCAGTCATTTGACAACCTGTCCTTTCATTGTTCACATTAGTTTTGCTTACTTGGAAGTTGTTTGACAAAATAGAAAAGGAAAAGCTAGATTGTTGCTTCCTGCCTCTGCCCTGGGGCCCCATCTGAAATCATGGACCACTTTGTTACTGGTGAATACATGGAACCACAGGGATGCTTTGAAATGTATTTTACGCTCTCCTAGGAACAATCATAAAGGAAAACAAGAGCAGTAGCCCCCCATTTAGACCCTTTATTACTCTTTATGAGTAATAAGGGTCACATACAGGTAAAGCCTCTCAGGCCATTTCTCTAAATATCTCCCCATTTTCCTCCAGCACTGATGTCATATCAGATCTGAGAGCAGGTCCTATCTCCTGTTTCTCTAAAGACCACATTGTTCTGAAAGCAGTTTCTGTTGTTTGCTGAAATTCGTTAAGACTTAGAAGTGAACTACATTTACAACAACCCATTTTGTGCTGTGAAAAACTAACAATCTCCAGATAAATATGCATTTTAGGTTTTTTTACATGTTTTATTAAGGTCATAAAGTTGTGAGTTCCTTAGGCCTTAGTCACATGCACCTGTATGAGGGTTGTCCTGTATGGGGGCTGCGGGATTTTTGTTGGCTGGGCCAATGGAGAGTTGTAGACAGGAGCAGCCTCATCCTGAGGGGAGTGCTGGAGTTCCCTTAAGGCTAGCACAGCCACATTAACCCCTTCAACACAGATAAATGTCGCAGGCAACACCTGAATGAAACCCGTTATTTGACATACCATCAGTTTTTGATTGTTCATGTCATCACTGCAAAGACGCTGATCCTGAAGCAGAGAAAAGTGTTTTTTCATTCAGGCTTTGCAACAATATGCAAAACATTTCGAAGGTAAAACGTTCCAGATCAGCAGAAGGCTGCTTTTCTCTGCTGCAGAATCAGCTGATATTATGCTCAATGCACCAAAGGTTAAAAAGTTACGGTAAGAACGGCAACACTGGAACTAAAGCTCCTGTGTACAAAGGGTTAAAGGATGTTACGACCTTGATGTTTCTTACAGCTCACCTGTGTGCCCCATTCAGGATTTCCCATTTTTGGCCCACAGACAGCTCGTGTCCACTCGTAAGGGCAGACCTGAGTAAGGCTTTAATCTAATGTCACTCCAGGTTCAAGGTCAGAATCATCTATGGCTGTTTTTATTTGTGTGGCTTGTCCTCAGTATTCAAGTGTCTAGCTTTTAGTTCATCCTGGTCAGGTCCTTTGTTTTGTCGCTCTTTTGTTGCTCCCTAGTTTTTGTCATATTCAAGTGTTTCTTTTTTATTAAATGTTTAAGTTTCTTAATTAAATGTTTAAGCCTAGTCTCCTGCATTTTCAGTCCTGCAGCACCAATTCCTGTCAAAAGTGTCTGAGTTTGTGTGTTCAGGTCACCAGTGGAAACTATCTGTTGTTACTATAATGATGTATTTATTTTGGAGGAAGCTCTGTAATGACAGTATTGCATTCAGCATGTTGAAATTGGCCTGTAGTGCTTTTGTCCATTAAGGGAAACATGGTTTTTACTTTCTTTTGGTGCTGCAAAGGGCAGCCGCCACTCTCTTTTATGGAATTGAACAGCATGCATGTTCAATTCCACCATATCATAGCCATCTTCAGTACCTGTACAGGGTCATGGAGGTTGATGGAGACTAACCCAGATACTTCGGGGTGAAGGCGGGGTCCACCCTGGACAGGTCACCAGAATATTACAGAGCCACAGAGATACAGGAACACTCACACGTAACATCCAGCGAACCAGAGCATCCTGTCAGTTAGACGAAAAACTGCATCTGTGTCCAATTAAAAAATATGGCAGTTACTGAGTTTATGAAATGTCTTGAGTTGGCATAAAAAAAATCTGCCTCTTGACTAAGACTCTCTTAAAAAGGGATCTGTTAATCTCAGAAGGACTTGACTGTTTAAATAGTGATAAACAAAATCTAAAACAAAAAAAATAATACAGTTCGATACTGCTAAACATTAGCCACACTACGTATTTAGAAATGGTGCTGTGACTATGCTGACTCCCAACCTTGATACAGGGTTCGTATGGTCATGAAAAACCTGGAGAAGTTTTGAAAATTAAAAAGGCAGTTTCAAGATTCTTGAAAATTTTGTGAAAAATAAGATGTTCTGTAAAGTTTTGGGGAAAAAATCATGACATTTTTTATATTTTGGTTGCATTAAGAACATTAAAACATTTTTTAAAAAAGTTTTTTTTAAGGAGAAGTATAAACTCTGATCAGAACTGTGAAAAATGTAGACTTTGCTCCAAGTCCTTCGATATGAGCAGCATGGGAGAAGCGAGGTTGGTGAGCTACATGACGGGGAAGAAACTGCAGTCATAAAAAAAACAAATAAAATGAGTGATCTTCATTCTAATTTTCTCGTGCATTTAAAAAAAAAAACATCTATGGGTGACTGTTGCTCAAATCTTTTCTGTGATTTTCGTTCTAACAGTTTTTGAACTACGAACTACTTTTAAATGCCTCTTATAGTGGATATAATACAGTAAGTAAAACTTTTCAGCTCTAGCTATTCTAGAGTCTGCTCCGAATATCCTCTCTGTTGCATCCATGCAAAAACAAACAAACAAACAAACATAGACTCTAACTTCTCAAACTCATTTATTGAAGAAATTACTTTTCTTTACCTTTGACAGTCCTTAGATGTGGCTCTCTTGTTGTGTTTTCTCTTTGCATTATTTCTTTATGCTCGTGCAACACTTCACAACAATTTAGGGCTTCTCTCCATTAACATGTGTTTTTTTCCGTCCCTGCAGGCTCTGCTCTGCTACACAAGTTGATTTACAGCTCTTATCAAATACATATTGCCAAGCGAGTGAGACGTGCAACCTTTCATTTGCACGACACTGCCCTGCAAATTCGACACGCTACATTAACAAGAAAAATGACTGCTGCTATGCACGCCAATGTGTGTATGTGTGTGTGTGTTTGTGTGTGTGTGGCCCAGAGAGAGGATAAAAAATGCAGTTTGGTAAGTGTCTTAGGGGGAAGTTTTTCCACAAAGCAATAGAGAGCGTGCACGTTTTGAAGTAAATCATTTACAGGTCCAAGTACATGAAGGTTTGACCCTTTTTCTAAGAAAAACGTTTAGGTCAAAGAGAACAACAAAACGTAGGCACAAAAATCCATACCATTTTTTTGATTACATTTAAATTCTTTTTTTTATTTAATGTTCCAAATTTTTAGAAATACATTTGAGAGCAATACTGGTGATATTGAGTGTCAGTCAGCTGCTCAATTTTTGCGCAAGCGTTAGAGCCAAATACATGCAAACTCAATTCTACTAGACTCTTTCTTTCTTTCTTTCTTTCTTTAAAAATGCACTTACACTTACACACTTACACTTACACTTACACAGCTACAAAGCAAATTTAAAAGCTCTGGGAGGGCAGAAATTGGAAGTAGTATATAATAACATTTCACAACTATTTCTAAAAGTCAATTAAGAACAATTATAACAAAAATAAACCAACAAAAAAATAAAGCAGTAAAAATAAAGCACAGAAACATAATAGACATCATATTAGTTTTTGTTTGTTTTCGTCTGACTGTTATAGAGAAAAGAGCCAAAATGTAAAGGAGGTCATTAAGATTTTATCACTGAGATAGAAACATTAAATTTATTGTCTTTCAAAGAGGTCAAGGAGCTTAGCACAGCTTAGTACAATGTGTTTCAATAAAAACTAAAGACAGTCAGTATTAAGGCACCTGAACGTGTGGTCAGAGGAGTCCACAAGTATGTGAGATATTACAAGTTAGACTTTAAAGGTCTCCTTGCTACAGTGATTGGTTTACTGCTATGAAAGTCAAAGGCATTTCTGTTCTTCCCTTTATACCATTCAATGCCTGCGACTGAATTGGGCTTTGGCGTGCGATAAAGTTTAAAGAAGACATATGCCTCTGCACTCTTCAGCTGTGGTGATTTTTATTACCCAACAAATTACTAGCAAGAACAATGAATTTTCCCAAGGCAGACACATTGCAACCCCCACAAATGAACTTCATTATTTGAGTCAAGGGTCTTCCGTATGCTGAAATAATTGCCCATTGTAATAAGAACCAGTTCTGTTAATATCCCCGCACAGCCAATCAGGTTTTTAATTGAGTGTTCTGGGTTCTTTATGGCTATTGAAACCTGCAATCAACATCTTTTTCTATTGACCACTTCTTTCATTTAATTGCCTCTTTTTGTCTTTAAGTGTCTCCATGGGGGTTGAAACAAAAACAAATAAAAATACTGTTCATCCTCATTTATACATTTCTTTTATTTAACCTTTGAATGTCTGTGGATGACATTCCTGTTTGTCCTCTCCAGCAGCGAAATAAACAAGATCATAACTGAGAACCTTTTGTGAGGGACAAATTGTATTTTAACATCTGCTAATTACTCCAAGGGTGAACCCACTGTACATTTGTATAAACCTTTTTTTATAAATAATATAATTATTATTAGGTTTCTTTTAGGTAGCAGAGCAAATGAAAAATACTGTGAGCCAGACAGATGTGGACAGAGGAAAGTTGAGAAAATGTTGGTTGAAGGTAAGACAGAGGGTTAGGTGATTGGGTCCCCGCCGTTGATCCTGTACTTATGCAGCTGTCTACGGAGGGGGAGGTCCCCACTATCAGCGTTTCACCAGCAAACTTTCTCCGTGCTCGGCCTCTTTTCCAATTTTCCTCTCCCATCCGTTAGGGCAGTGGGAGGTGTGAGAGGGGTTCTGTGTGGGTCAAGCGTGTGGGCTCAATTTTTTAATACTGTTGTGCTTCTTTTGATATCATCTGTTTTTGTTTTAGTGTAAAGAACTTTGTTTTATATTATATATGAAAAGTATTATATGAATAAAGATTGATTGATAAAGAGTTCTTTTAAAAACTTGCATTAAAGCAGAACATCACTTTGCTGAAGATTATTTCCAGAATGACAGTATCAGTCACCAAGTGAATGCACTGTTGCATCCAAACATGACACCAAACCTGACACACTGATTCTATCTTTGACATTCTTTGTAGAACAATCATAAACAAATAATATTATTTTACTTCAGATAAGGAAGTTTTCTCTTGGCAGGAAGTTTTGCTAGAGGAATAAGTTGTGATAAATTAGAGGTCACTCGTGCTCGGGGTATTTTGTGCCTTGTGGATGTAGAGGAGAGTTAACGTATGTAGTGATGAGGAAAAATGGGGCAAAAAAAATGGAATTAATCTGCATTCACACAAATTTAGTGTTTTTCAATGGTCAGAATTTGAACTGTGATTTAAGCGAACTTTAGCTTGAAATTCCAGTGAACGCATTCTCAATTTCTCTTCAATCCAAAGGTGGGGTAACTTCAAAACTTTTTAAAACTATTACCTGACCTTAGAGAATAGAAGAGTGTCATGATCCTGCACCTCTTACTGCTTGCAGCACCTTCAGGTAATCAACCTCATGCTCCCCACCTGTACTGTTTCACTGCCTGCTTAAGTAGGCTTCATTCAGCAGTGATTCTGTTTGTTCCCTATTTCTAAATTCTGACCACATCCTTCTTGACTGTGGATTTATGATTTTGGATCTCCTGGTGAGATGGATTTACATTTTCTCTTTTTGTTATAACTTGTGTAAAGTTCCTTGGTGTGGAGATTTATTTTATTTATTCACTTTGTTTGGAACAAGACAAATCCCAAAGAGTGGTATCATTGCAGAAAAAGAGTTTATTTGAAAGTACTTTTTTCTGGTTTTTCTGTTCCTACTGCCATTTGTCTGGAGATGCCTGGTACAAGTTCCCATCTATCCACTTGGAAACTTTGGACATCTCTTACGGCAGTTCCTGGACATGAAGACATGGATATCATCTTCTTTGTCCAGATGCTTTTTGTTGAAATCCAATGCACTACTCTTGATCGCTGTGTGCATCTACTCTGATTTCACATGCTGTCACAGAAACAAATCTGTGGCTTTTTTTAGAGTCGTGTTTGAGTAATCAAAGACAGGATTTGCAGTTATATTGATTCGTCAGAATTCACAGTGAGCAGCGTTTGTGTCCTGCATAAATTGAAAGAAAATAGGAAAATGTGTAAAATGGAAAAGATGTATGCAACATGAGAAACCTGTGGTTGTTAGGTAGCATGAGATGCTTAAAATCTCAAAGGAAAGGTCAGATGACCAATTACAGAAACGGATTGCTCGTCTGGAAGCATCTGGAACTATGAATCCTGACTCTGGAACGTTTCGTCCAATTTGATTTTTGTCAGTTTGTCTTAAAGTGGCAGCTTCAGTCAAGTGTACAGAATTGAAGCACACCCTGGAGAAAAAAAAAATGGATTTGTTGATCTTCAAGGCTGCTCAACCAAATGCTTTATTTGGTGGTTAAGACAGAAGCAGCTAAATAACATATGACTTATTTCGGGATCGAATAAAATATGTTCACATGTGCTTCAGCATCAACTGCTGTGTTAACCCTTTTTACACCAGAGCTTGATAATTAACCTCCCATTACATTCAATTGGAACAAACCTGCTAATTACTTTAAAAACAGGCAGCAAACTAATACATTGTAAAATCTAATGTTTTTACTTCTGCACTGAATGTGAGTCTTAACGTTTAATACGGTTTATTTTTATATTTGGAGAGGAGCAAGTCACCATAAAACTGTGGCAGCTGATACTCATTTGAGGGCAGTAATACCAAAAACAAAAAGAAAAGACACAATAAAGAGAAAACCAAGTCATCCTACCAGTTCTCTGACTGTCATATATTTGTTTGCACCTTCATTTCTTTGCAAAAAAATATTTGTCATTTAATTTCATCCAAAGTTTAGGATAGGTTTGACGGATCACTCATTTTACGTGAAAATAAAACTAAAATAAAATAAAATAACTGATAACATTGACTCGGTGTGGCGCCCCTCCTTATCTGATGCTGCCGGTGTCTCACTCAGTGGCGTGGGGGTAGAGGTGGTGTTAGTGCTTCCTTAAAACTTTAAGAAAGAAAAGGCAGAAAATCAAGCTCTCAGAGACAGCTTGAAGTGAAAAAAGGAAGAGGAGGAAAAACAGGCTCAAAGCAGTGGTTTGTTTTATTTACAATAAACGAATAGGAAAATTCAATCGAAAAATACTCGTTTTTGGTTGAAAAAGACTAACTGGAATGTATTTTTTTAGGCTTTAAACCTTTAACACAGGAGATGACTCTGTCAAAACCTACTAGGCTCTTTGACACGCCTCCTGACACAATCAAGTGGCTTTGCGCTGGTGTTGTATGGTCGTGTGTTTACGCCACTGAAAACCAGTATAGAGGGAGTTGCCGTCACTGTTAGTTCTTCAGAAAGTTAGCTAATGAGAAGATAATTAAAAGATGACGGCTAATGTATTCACCTAAAAAAGACGGTTTGTACTGCAGCTGCTGCAAGCTCGTCTCCTAAAAATCATTGAAGTAAAGAACCAGTGAGGGTGTTAATGACTGGAAAAACTGCAGTGACATTCCAAAGATGCATCAGAACTTACAAAAAACATAGGGTTATGGAAAGAACTGGAAACATTTTGGAAGTTGCATAGTATTTTAAATACTAATCAGTTATTGTTCACATTTAGAGAAAATCATGCAAAATAATCCAGTAGTTCTATTTCTGTTCCGGATTGGGGGGGGGGTCTCTTTTCGCCTAGAGCGCCATGCAGGTAAGGGCCGGCTGCAAGTGAGTCAAGATCCTTTTTCTCAGCAGATTTGGTTTTCAGGCCTGTCAAAAAAGGCATTCATAATTCTAGAATGTGGCTCCATTCACATTTCCTCCAGAACAGTGTCAGTGAAACCTTTTTGGCAGGTGATCATTTAGACTGTCTACAATGGCCAAAGACACATTTTAACTGAACGTGTCATTTAAAGCTGGACACAGTCACAGGTTTACACCATAGGCAAACCTGTTCTGTAAAATGACTTTGAAGAACCTTGGTTGGTAACTGCTGCATCGATAAACGAAATGTATTAAAAGACACACACATTATAATGTTTGTGCACGCCAGTTTCTTGATTCCATATGGCAGGATCTTATATGGTCAAAGGTTAACACGATTCAGTTGAGTTGCAGATGTTAATTGTAGCATTACTTTAAAAATCTGACCTTCTTAGGGTTGTTTAATGATACCCACCCCTGAATAAGCTAGTCTGCATTAAAATGCACACTGACATGCACTGAGTAATGAACGCCTTCACAACCAAATGCAAAATAAATCTTCTCAAGTACAAAATCCCCATGCTGCCGTGCACACCGTGCAGTTTCTTCGCAATGACATGCACTGGCTTACCTTTCAGATTCACAAAGTGGGGCTACAAACTGACAAGGTGAGCTGCAAAACCCTATTATATCTCTAACTCCACACACATGCCAAAAATACACTCGCGGTCTCCTGTTTTTCTTAACTCTTATGACACCAGCAAATAGGCAGAAGGGAGCAACACAATTCTGCAACCACAAAGCCCGTGTTCCTTCCCCCTCTCCCTTGTAAGTATTAAAACACAAGCTCACACAAACGAGCCCGTTCAGCCCACCCTGCTGCTCTTTCTGTCCCACCTACCCCATTAAGAGTCCGACAATGTCGGCCTTGATTTATGGCATCACGTTAGTGTGTCACCATGTGTTTATATAGGCCCTTACTTATAGGCTGGGTGAACACGCTGTGCATGTGTGCAAAAATAAAAACACCATTTGAATGTGTGTTTGTGTGTAGTTCTTTGAGTCAGATTGAAAGCATTAAATGGTTCCTCAGGGATCCAATATACTTTATTTAATGACAAGAGGATTATATCTGTGGAAAGTTTAATGACTAAAAACAAAGAGTTATGAGATAAAATATTGAAAATAAGTTACGGGGTCAAATCCAAGCCTCTGAACTTTAGTGACTTCCATTAGACGTTTATGCTTCATCCCAAAATAAGAAAAACCTGAAAGCATCAATTTGACTGTGAGAACTAATTTGTTTAGTTTATAACAAACTACAGAAAATGGCTTTCAGAGCAAGCACTGAGGTAAACTGTGTTTTTGTTGTGACACTTTCAAAATGGGCGACTACTAGCTAACAAAAATGTGGTTTTGAACAAGTTTCCTTCACTGGAAAAAATGTCTTTCTAAAAACAACCCAAACCATATAACTAACAAGATGTTTTTCCCTTCTTGTAAGTGAAAAAAAGGGCCAATGGAACAAATAGAATTTGGTTTGAGAATTTTTAAAATGAGTTGTGAAGCTCTTTCAAGACATAATTTAATCTAATTAGCTGTAAATACTTGGGAACATGGCTCAGGTATAATTGGAAATGTTATGTCTTAAAATAAACGTGTTTTGTAAAACAAAAGTGGTATATCTTTGGTACATTTATAGACATGCTAAAGGCTGATAAATACTGGTCTATTTCAGTGCATCTTCATTATGTTGACACAGTTGGAATGTTTACATTGCCTCAGTTATGTCTGCATCTGAAGTCCGCCCCTCTGTAACGCAATGGAGATGCACTGCAGATGGACCCATGTAAATCCGGTTACAGGTTAAGTGTTACAAAAGTCATAAGCATTCATAAAGCCAATGTATATTGCTTACACTTCTGAGGTGTGGGGATGCTGTTGGTACCCTCAAGACACTTAAAATAATGCAAAAGATGATCAGAGCGAGTTTTTAAGTTGATGGTTTTTCTTTTTTTTTTAGCTTCCTGTAAAACGATGAGTCATGAGTGTCTTTACAGCAAATAAATAATCTGTACAGCATGGTGATTTCCATGTTTCCATGTGTGTAGGTGATGAGTAAAACAAACAGCCTTTGTGTTTCTCTTTCAGTGCTGGCCCAGAATGTTGCAAAAGGCAACTCGCTGTTGTGTATCCAGAAATACTTTTGATTATTTTCTTAACTCTGTGCTTGAAAGATTAAAATTCCGGGTCAAGCGACACCTCTTCATACATTTTAGCTGAAGTTGATAAACAAGAAAAACATGACAAATGGTTCTTTCACCCTGAGATTCGACTGCCCACAAGAATCTGCACTCCAATTTTACTCCTGTGTTGGCTCACTTTAGGTCCCACTGATTCCCTTCAAAAGCAAAGCGCTTCAAGCTCTCCTCCACTCTGGTAGACTTTGTAAGTTAAACTTAAAGTATTAGGATTAATTTGAGATCACACAGTCAACTATTTAAGCTAAAACGACAATGTTTCATCTGCTCATAACAGAGGAGATTTATGGTGGGATCAAAGCGTACTAACAGAAAGGATGAACTTTTGTCGGAAAAAGACCATCTTGCTTCAACCCCCAACCTTTTGCACCTTATCAAATCAAACTTTATTTACTAAGGTGCTTCTCATACTTGCCGTAACTCGAAGTGCTTTACATTTAAAAACAAAACAAAAGCAAAAACACAAAAAAAACCTAAGAATTAAAGCAGCACAGGCACAAAGTCAATGACTGCAACGTGGTAATCGATCATCTCCAGATCTTTGATTCTTAATTGAGTAATTTAACTGCTAATTTTTATGAATGTATTCAAACTCTGAACATGTACATTTTTTTTGTTTTTTCCTTTGTATTCCTCATTCGTTAAAAAAAAAAACAAAAACAGAAATCTTTCTAAGTTTGAATGTGCACATCCCTGGTGGTATCTCAAACACACAAAACAGATGACATCATCCCTGTAAAAATGTGTGTGGTTTCTCTGAGCATTCTTGGTGAAAATTACATTTCTCTTCTGTGCTTGACATTTCTCTAAAGTGATTTTTTTTCTCTCCTTTATTCCCTGTTCAAGTTTTCTGTGTGCTCTGCGCTGTGATACTGTAGGCCTTATTTACATTCAGAGCTAGACTGGATCCCCCATGAGTCCGGCAGCCGTTTGCTGGGTTTTCCTTGAGAAGACGCAGGCAATTCTTTTCGTAGGCGACCCGTCCTGCCTTTTAAAGGTTTGGCTCAGTTGTTCTGGACAGCATTTTAATCTCCTTTTTATTCATGTTGAGTGAGAATTTGGATTTTACTGTGTTTAAAAAAAACAATTTACATGATTTTAAAACAAGGTTAAGGGAGTTCTAGCTGTTAAAAACAAATAATCCAAAGACAAAAAAGTTTCTCTGTTGCATCCAGCTAGTTGATTCAAATGTGGGTGTCGTCTATCAAAAACCACGGTCCTCTTCTATTCAACAACAACTGACGTGAACTCCATGTAGACATATTGAAGTTACCTAAGGTATCACCAAGACGGTCCAATGCTAAAACACTTTCCTTAAACAAGTAACCGATAGGTTAGAAAGAAAATGACGCCGCTCCAGCTTGGACAGTCTCTGAATAACTGGAAATATAGCCTCTTAAATTATATTTTTTTAAAAATCTCTGCATGAAGCCAGAACCCAATACTATTCAATTTTTAATATCAGAGAAGGAAAATAATCCAAAATTGCTTTATATTACTATAGCCATGCTGACCAGCAGTCACAGCTCAGTAGAACCACATATTCCTGCTACTCTCAGCCATGAAGATTTCCTACCATTCTTTGATAGTAAAATTTCAAATTTTAGACATAAGTTGAACAAAGTTATTAGAGTTATTAGCCCAGAGCAGACTGAAGCTGTAGAAATGAAGGCATCCATAGAAACATCTGTAACATTAGACTGTGTCACTCTTGTAGATCAAATAGAAAAATATCAGTTATTGCGTCCTCCAAAGCGTCAACTTGTCTCTGAGACCAAATCCCCACTAATCTCTTTAAAGAAAGCTTTTCCCTAATTAATGTTGTTGATTAATCATGTGCCACAGTCTTATAAATCTGCAGTTGTCAATCCTCTCTTAAACAACCCAGTTTAGATCTTGGAATTCTGGTCAGCTATAGACCAATATCAAGTCTCCCCTTTATGTCAAAACTCATGGGGTATTACGGGGTATGACGATTCCTTTTTACAACGATTCAATTAAAAATCATGATTTGTGGTCGACATTGTGATTAATAATTGTTTTTTTTTTGTTTTTTTTGAACGATTCGATCCGATTCACTGATCTAAAATCGATCCAGGACATTTTTAGCCAAAAATTCTACCAGTCTGCTTCAGAGATGAATATCTGTGTGCCTTTTCTTGCAAGTTATCTTTTTCTGAAATGAGTTTGTAATGGCATAGATGTATTTGATTTTGTTAACCACTTTCCTCAGACAGATCGATCTAGTTGGATCGTATAGAAACCGATTCATCCATTAATCGTTACACCCCTACCATTTATACATTCATATGTGACTGGAACCAAGACACGAAAACAAAAACTGGATGAACAATAGGTTTTTCTTTTTTTTGTTAGTTTGTTTGTTTTAAATCAAGTTTTGTCGAATATTTTCAATAGAGACATTCCAGTCCATTCATTCAAGACATCCACAAGTCATTGTGAATGCACGTCAGCATTATCAGACTTCCAGAGAAACTAATGAGAAGTGTCTCTGAATTTGTTCTTTAGGGACTTGAAAGATTTTTCTAGAAGATGACATCTAGATGAATCTTCAAGGTGGAGCGGAGGAACAGAATCCAGTAACAACATGAGCAGGATAACTCAGTATTTCCACATCTTCATTGTGTAAAAGTATGATCCTCTTTTGTGATTAAAAGTGTAAATCTTAGGTGCATCATAAAAAAATGTTGTATTGAAGGCGGTATCAAAAACAATTAACTTTGTACGTATGAAATCAGAAGAAATCAGTAGTTTAATTGCTAGAAGGAAGACAAGAAGATAAGAGAATTATGACCCAATTTAAAAAAAAAAAAACAGTTCATTAAAAAGTCCCACCAAAAATACAATTTATGTAAAAAAAAAAAAAAAAAAACACCTTTAAATTGTATTTTTTTTGTTGTATAAAAAGCCCACATTTCTTACCGACTGTAGCAATAAAGTTTGAAAAGGCAAGACAATGGTGTGTATCTATGTTTGCGATGAGACAAAAGCCTGGGATTCAACTTTCCTTTTTTGTTGTTTTAAAAGTACAATTTTGGGGGGAAAATGTAGCAATGTCAATGGGGTCAGATTAGGTCAGCTAAAAAGTGAATGGAAAATAAGATGGTAAATAAAAAACAAACATAGAGACATGTTTAAACTCAAAGGTACACCTTGTTAACTTGACAGAACCATAGAAAATCTGAAAAAAAGTAAATTTAAAAATAATATAAAAAACAACTATAAACCTGAAACTGTCACCAAATAAAAATGTTATTTGTAACAGTCTGTATTTTAAGTTTTTTTTTACTTTCTTTGTTTTGTTTTTTTTCTTTCGTTTTTCGACTGCAGTCCTCAATTTCCCATTACAGTCTTGTTTTCTTGTTCACTTTAACCTTTTTGATGTCAGGCCTTAAAGTCTAACATTGTATCACACAAACGTTGCTCTCCAGCATCGTCAGAGCACAAATCTTTGGTTTACTTGAAAAGTGCAGTTTGGGGGGTTTCGGTATGAAACCCTGTTCCTTCATGAGTGGCTGCATGTTGCTCTGGCAGTTTTCCATTTATCCAAGTTGTTTCTGTGTCTACTGTGTTGGAAAACTACACTCCCAAAAAGACCAATGACAGTGAAATTATAGCCCAGTAATTGCTGCGGTGCTTGGCTGGGTCCTGGGATTGCTCCTGTCTCCAGACCACCAAACTGCTTTCCAGAGGGCAACCACTGGAACTGATTTACCTTTGAATTTATCAGAGGTGTCACTCTCCACTTCCCATTTCTTTATCTCATTTCATTATCTACCATCACTCAATCTCTTGCTTTTCATTTGATTTTGAGACGGTAGTTTTTTCTATTGAGTAAGTGGTAAAGTTAGTTTATGGCTCTATTACTGCTGTTCTTTACTAATTAAGGTGTAGCTGGACCTCAGCCTGTAGATGCAAAATCATTCTGACATGAGTGTTTGGATGTTTAAAGTGAAAAAAAAACAAAAAAACAGGCTCCCTCTTCCCTCATTGTTGGATTTAAATTAAGAGAAATTCACTTTTCCCCAAAGGACTATTCAGTTTGATATAATTTGTTGCAACAAGACCAAAACAAAGTATAAACAAAGTATTCCCTTTAATTACAAGTCAGCGGTTACTCAGTCAGTGCAACAGCTTTTTATTATTTTATCATTTGACACACCAAAATTATCTGGGCATATATGTGTGTTTTTCTTTGTTTTGGTGTAACTAAGGGCGCTTTAAATCAAAATATCAAAGTAAAAAGTCAGAAAATTCTCTTCTGCTTCTATTATCTGAGACAAAAAAAACAATATGTATTTCTATGTCCAAATTATTTCCTTAAGCCTTAGTGGTTTCATGGTCTGACAAAGAGTAAAATACTTTTTGTCTTTTTAGATGTTTACAAGAGCAAAACATGTAGCTCAAGTTTGACTCTGTCTTTTTCTCAATGAATAGGTGAAAATTTGTGGGTGTTCTGGGACATTGTTGTTTCTGAATAATTAACTTCAGTATGGATGTGTGAAAACGCTGCCATTTGTCAGATAATGGGCATTATAGAAACTGTTTGTGAGCGTACTAACTGTTCTAATGATCTTTGCTCTTTGTGAGGAGTGGAAATGCACAGAAAATAGACAGTTGGCATTCCAGCTCTAATAAGGGTGATTTTTATTTTGAAATTTTGTTTTGAAATTCTGTATAATGACTTCAGACACTGTCTTAAGCAGCTTCTCCCTTTGGGGAAAAAGAACATGACAGGAAGGATCAAGGCACATCTTCGTGTTGTCAAGGCTACTTACCTTATGAAAAAGATTTGGACATGAAATGATGTTCATTCCTCTTCCATCAGAATGTAGCTGCTGGTGTGTTTTCTGACGGAAGACGACATGACCACATCACCCCTGTAGCCGATGCTCCTTCAGGATCCAATTTAAAACTTTAACTGTTTTAAATGCTCTAAATGTCAAGTTTGAAATCATCACTAGGAACTCTTTTTACTGGCTTTTAAACTCAGTCGAGCTTGACCCTTACCCTAATTAAATGTTTGTTTTTAGTTGTTATTTTTATTGTTGCTTTTTTTCTTTGGATGTATTTCTGTTTATATTACAAAGATTTTCTTTTGTGTGTTTTGCTTTACAGCGCTTGACTATTAAAGGTTGTTTTAAGAAATGCTCTCTATACATAAAATTGACACTCATGTTGTTGGCCCAACTCTTTAATTGGCTTTGAAAAAAGTTGAATCTTGAAGTGTTTTCTAAAGCATAACTGAAAATAGTGAGGACAAAGTTTAATTTGATGCTAAATAAAAATATTGTCATGTGGTTATGCGACAAAAATGTTTCAACTAATGAGTACTTTCTAAATATTAGTCTCATAGGACCACCAATTACTTTGGAAAAAAAAAAAAAAAAAAAACAGAAAAAAGTGTTCTCATATCAGTAGTTTTATTTTAGGCTGATTTAAAGCCATTGTTTTAGCTCCATCCCAATGACTGACTTGGTTCTACCCCCTTGCCTCTCAGAAAAAGCTCACAAACATGAGAACAAGCAAGCTTGACCGTTGTTGTTACACAAACAGTGAGGCCGCGCTGGAGCCAAATATTTAACTATCAATGATGTCAAATGTGAAATCAAATTAGTGTATGTATGTTTGTATATATATCTACTTTTAAAGACTTAAGACTGACAGCACTTTGAAAGTGTTTAGCGCTGGTTGTACATTTGGACTGTTTTACTTTTGAAAAAACATATTAAATGCCATCAAGCGCTGACATGAAGAAGAGACTCAGCTCCATACTTCAGTTTTCAAACAGGCTTCAGTCTGGAAGTCAAAAAGAGTTGACCTTTGAACATGTTATTTTACAATAATTTTTAATTTAACTTTCATCCCATTTGGGGAAAAACATTCTGTTTGTGTAAATGCATCATTTCAGGGGTTTTTGTGACATAATTCAGTACCAGTAATCTTTCCAAAAACAAAGTGGAGCCATGAGGCTTGTTAGAGTGCCATTTAATTGGAAGAGCTTGGCAAAGTATTCAGACTTCACAAATGCCGGCTGGGGTAAACATTTACATGGGCATTCCAAGGAATAGTACATCACAAACAGTGAGTTTTTGAACTCAATCTGAAGTGTGTGCTCATGGAAGTGTTTCATATGAGCTTTTTTTTGGTTGAAATTTTAAATATTTGCATGTGTGAAAACATGTCTAATTAGATGAGAGAAGATTTGCTTTAAGTGCACCAGTAAGTTTTGCTGCATGACAGAATTGTTCACCCTTTAACAGACACTGGATCAAAGTAAAGGAATGTCTGTTTAAAGAAAAATATGTTTTTTCTTCAGTGTTGTCAGTGACAAGAAGCAGTTTTTGCTCTGATGTAATCTGAAGTAATCACTGATGACAATTAGTGACAACACGGGGCTTTTGTGAACATATAAAAAACAAAGCAATAGCTCCACTGTTTTGCAAATATGGATAAATGACAGAAAATGTAAAAATATGCACATCTGCCAGCATGTTCTTCTTCTGTCAAAAACATGTTTTGTGTTTTCATGAGCCATAAAGCTCTTCAAGGAGACTTCGTTTAGAAGCAAGGTGTTTTGGAAGTACCTTAAGCTCTATAGGGGTGTTTACAACAATATTAAAAACAGGATTTGTCCTACTTGTAAATTTGAGTGTGGAGAAATAGCAGTTCTGTGGACGGAAATGCCTTATTAATGCCAGAAATCAGAGGAGAATGCCCAGACTGGTGCCAGCTGATAGAAAGATTACAACCGAGGTCGGCAGAAGAGCATCTCTGAACGCACAACACGTCCAACCTTGAGGCAGATGGGCTACAGCAGCAAACCGCACCAGGTACCACTCGAGTTGACTAAGAACAGGAAACTGAGGCTACAATTCACACAGATGCACCAAAATCGGACAATAAAAGCATGGTTACAACACCACAGCCTACCAGAGTATTTTTGCTGACCATGTCCATCAATTTATGACCACAGACCTTCTGATGGCTACTTCCAGCAGGATAAGGCGCCATGTCATGAAGCTGGAATCATCTCAGACTGGTTTCTTGAACAGGACAATAAGTTCACTGGACTCAAATGATCTCCACAGTCAACAGATCTCAACCCAATAGAGCACTGACTACTCTTACCACTTCTTGGATTATCCCATGTCCGTGATTGACCTCTGTCTGTCTGACTCTGATGTTTCTTTGTGGACTTTTAGCTGTGCTCGATTCTTGTCTGAATAAAAATACCCGCTGCGAGTGAAACCAGCTGTTTGTCCCTTTGTGACAAAATGCTTCCAGATTGCCTATTTTTTTCTTTTTGTTTTGTTTTGTTTTTTTTTGTTTTGAATAATGCCAGTGTTCATTTTCAAACAAGACAGCAAGTTTTTTCATTTACAAAAGCAATCATGGAAAACCATCAACGGCAGACGCCAAGAGACTAAATGCAAAACAAAAGCCTTTGTTTCGAGTTGAAAACTCAGTGCTTTCAGAGCAAAGTAGCACTTTGAAGACCAGACAGGATGCAGAAAACAGAAAACAAGAGTCTGATTGAAGACTGATGTGTGAAACTGACAGAAAAGTTTAGATAAACACTTTCACAGATGATTTCTGTTGTGGCCAGTGTGTGCCTGCAAATACAAACAGTTTTCTTTGTTTTTATAAACAATTATTATAGATTTATTTCTTTCAATTGTAAAAATTCAATGTAGTTTCAGAACCGTACTTGCAACAGGTATTCCACCATGAAAATATATATCTCTACTATTAAAATACTTGCATTCTTACAAGCCAAGCAGGTCCCATGGAGGCATTACAACAGGCAGCTTTGGCTCTCTCATCTTTCACTGGTGTTTCCTCTTTAGTTACCCAAGTTCAATGTGAGTTAAACACAATCTCAGTGACATCTTGTATTTGTCAAGACCCCAACATTTCATTTCATTACCAAATGACATTTGGCAGCAGTGGATGGAGAAACAGAAACATAGGAGGTTTGAATGAGGACAGCTTCATAAGGATTCGCTAGAAGTGCAATGATCAAAGAGACATCTCAATTTAAAGAATGTTAAAGTCTGCTGAAAAAAATGGTTAGTGTGTTTTTTTTATGAAATTGTAAACATAATACAATGAGTTTAGAAAGTATGGTGTGAGTTCTACGTAAGGTTTAAACAACACGTTAGTCACGATCTCCACATGTGTACTCACGTGTGTACTGCTAGCACACACACCTGTTGAAACAATATGGCGTTTCTGGGGTGCACATAGAGGATTAGTTCATTTAGGGGAGGAGCTAAAAATAATGACGTCCAAAGCCTTGCTTCCTGGATGTACCGCGTGACTGATTCATGACCTGGTTCAGATTGTATTGCGAGTTTTGACAGCCATAAGAGTCTGTCAAGCTCCGTTCAAAAGGTTAATGTTTGGTGGAGAGTTACAGTAAGTGAGACTGCAGTTTGGATAAAAGATCGTTTGTGGAGAAACACTTTGGAGAATTGTTTTTTTTTGTCTTTAATAAAATCATGAACGTGTCCCTTAAAGGATCACTGGCCCAGTTTCAATGTTATAAAAGCAGGATCATTGTCCAAACTCCAATCACCTTCATGGGGATGGGAACAGAAACTTTGTGCCAAGTTGGTACTGGGACTGCATGACTGGCACTGCTTTCTTTCAGACATGTCAATCACTTGTTTTCTATTCAGTTTTACTGTACAATTCTAACCAATCATTTTACCCTTCCAGCGATTGTGGGCGGGCTCATGCATGAATGGGTGGGTCTGTGAGGGTGTATGGAGCTTCAGTCTGGAAAGTGAGAACAGTGAATGGTGAAATACGTCTCTACTTCTGCTTGTGTGAAGACAGAGATGAAGAGCTGCAGTGACTGTCAGAAAAAATGACATAGTATCTTTGTGGTTAAGAAAATTGTACTTATTTATTTGTAAACGAACATACAAAGGTACAAAATGTGTTATTTTATTCATAATTTATTGTGCTGCCATGTTTTTTCATCAAATTTTTAAAAAATGCCTGATATATTATTATATCTGATAATAACTTTAAATAACTGATGTTTTTCATGACCAGTATATGTCCTAATAGAGCAAACGAAGCTTCATGAAGCACTGCACTGGAGTGAACCAATTGCATGAAAAGCTTCTATGCTTCATGAAGCTTCATCTGCACATCACTAAACCTGAACTGAAGTAAGTTTCCAAACAAACATGTCAGACATGACAGGATCCAAAGCCAGGACTGAAATATACTGATGGAGTTAACTGAAAGAAAAACACCTGTGGTGATTAGTAAGCCAAAGCAGGTGTGAACTTGACAGAAGCAGAACACAACAAACAAAACCACAAGAGCACCAAAGCAAACTAAAGTCCTGGCAAATGATTTTACAGAACAAAACGATCAAAGTTAAATCAAAGAACCAGGTGAATTTATGCATACATGTGATATTCTTTTCCAAACGTAATACATTTTCTGACTTCATTTTAGTATTTTTGGTTCTTTGTTTCTGTTTGCAAATGTAGAAACACTGCTGTGGTGGGAAGGATTAAGAGTGCTGTTTGGCCTGAACTTCAAACGTACAATGATGTGATTGAAACCAGAACTGGACTGTCTCTTTATCAGCTTGAGTTCAAGCACAGGTAAGAAAAATATCTTAAGGCTTTACTGCTGTGCCTGTGGAGTCTGTCTCTTTCAGAAAAAAATGCAGAATGTAGTTTTCTGGTTTATGTTTTGTATTTTTATTTAGGAATGAACAATTATTAAACCAGTTTTGGACAGTCTCCACTCATCATTTTGAAATGTCTTAGTTTTTTTAGTTTAGTATTTATTTCAAATTTTGCGTTGCTTTATCCTATTTATCTTATGTTTGATGCAATACATAACTTTTATTTAATTTTAGAAATAGTCCTTTGACATATTTTTATCATTAAATGTTGTTCTTGTATTTGATTAAGATTGGTAATACTTTTTAAATTATTTTATTGTTTAGTTTGTGAGAGCAGGTGGTAAAATAATTTGCTGTCTGTGCTGACGTCGCCTTGTGCCGATGGCCTTCTGTTTCCAGTTTGTTCCCGTTGGTGTTGGCTTTGTCTTTCCTTTTTTCCTCTTTCTATCTTTCTTTCTTCATCTTTTGTCATTGGACCTTTTTACCCTGAAACCCCCACTTCCACCTATTCTCCACCCAGGTGAGTAATGTCACATCAGAACAATGGGCTATTGTGTTTTATTGAGCTGCCCATATTCTGCTCTCCATCGTTCTTCATAAATCCCTGCTTCAGTTTTCCTTAATCTCCTCCTGACTCTACTTCATTATCCCTTTAGATTTAATACACTGACAAGATTCAGATGAACTGGAATAAAAACAGATGTTCATAATTTTAGAAATGTTTTTGGAAACTGACTGAAGGAATTCCTGGGGATCATTTAAAAATGGGTAGAGTGGCAATTGGGTGCAAATGAAAGTTGGACAATTGAGGTGAACTGTTGTAAACTAATGTGACTAACTTGACTATAAAATCAAGAAAAATCAGTTGTAGTCAAAAGAAAAGACCACAAAAAGCGACGGAAGACTGTAAAGTGGTGAAAAGAACTAATGGGACCTTCAGTGTCAATCTGCTGGATGAACTGTCCGTAGGATGGAGGAATACGCAGACAAAGCTTACTAGAAGAAAGGACGGCGTTGTGAAAAATGGCCAGTCAGTGTTGAGGCTTTAATCAATGCTTGATTAATATTAATTCGTTTAGCCCTGGCACAGAGGCGGGGCTAAGCCATCACTTCCTGCTGTGATTGATTACTGTGAGGGCATGAAGGGCATGCTAACATAGCAACACACACTGGACTTCCTCTCTGTGGTCCCTCTCCTTCTAAAGCACATTCACATATGCAAAACCACTCATGCATCCTTTGTGCTGACACTGTCTGAACTTTCAAGACCTCAGCTTGTGAGGCTTTCTGCATTTTAACCTTACAAACATGCGCAAGCAGAATTAAAGGCGATTAAAGTCGTGCCTGTTTAAGCAGAGCTCTAATCTGAACTCTTGTTGGTTCAGTCTGTTGCTGCATACATTTTGACACGTATCAGGGCTTTAAACCATTTTCCTCAGGGGGAGGAAGAAGAGTTCCTAAAATCAAGTTAAAAATGGAAAAACATTGAGTTCTTCCAAAACAGTTTTTCTTTTACAAATCAAGTAAACTGCTTGAAATTATATAAGAGTCAATTAGAGCCTGTGGTTTTATCATTTTAAATATTTTACATGCTAAAAGGTGCTTTGGATTTTCTTTATTTTCTGTGCTTTTGCATTATCTGTAAAGTGCAATATTTTTACATATTTCTTCATCTTTATTTAACCAGGAAAAGTCCCTTTTTTTAGATTACAATCTCTTTCTCAAAGGAGTTCAGGTGCTGACAGCAGGACCAATCGGTGCAAAGCCTTAAAAAGTTGATTCAAAGACTAAGACATTTATGATTTACAGATTCAATGTAGACTAAAGTGTTTGAGTTAGCCACTTCAGAACAGTCAGATTTCTTGGTATGAGATGATCGTTTCTGCTTCTGTGCATGTTTTCAGATTCAGGTTTTTGTATTTGGCTTAGATGAATAAAGTTTGTTTTTAGCCGTCTGACTCTTGCATGTCAAACATGTATTTAGGTTCTGTTTTAATTATCACTCAAACAGACTCAGAAAATGAAAAATCGCCTGGTTCAGGAATGCATGTGTGTCTATGCTCTGAGATTGTGCTGTGTTTGGATTTAGACTGCAGGAAGTGAAGGGGTAGAGGAACATGTCTGCTCCAATGAAAGCTGGTATTGCTCAGAGCTCTGCCATTTTTTAAGCTAACTAATAGCAGCCCGTTGGCCCTATAAATCATAGAAAGTGAGATAAAAATGACTATCAGCAAGATGGAGAGGAAAAGGCTGTGCCTCGTCATCATTTTATCACTTGTATGTGCATGTATGTACGTGGATCTGATGTGGATGTAAAAACTGCATGTACTGTTAGGGGATGAGGTTCTTTCGGAAAGTATGTGTTTATGCTTAAATCTGTGAGTCTGTTACAGAGTCATGACAAAGGCCTGCTATGAAATTACTATTTATAGTATACTATTTATCTGTTGGAGGCTCACGTAAAAGTTCCCATTGGAAAAAAAAAAGTGGTTTTATGAATAAATCCATGTTTCTCCCACTAAAATTAAAATGAAACTTTTCAGAAAGCAAAAGTAATTTCCAGAAATTTAGAACAGAAGGTTTAACGAAACCCAAAAAGAAACTGAGAAATTAAATATAATAGAATTCAATTGTACTTTCATGTCACAAGTACAAAGTAATAGAATTTGAATCATCCAGAGTGCTTTAGCAATGTAAAAATATATGCAAATGTATATTGTAGAATAAAATAGCTAAAACAAGTATTTTTCAGTGTGCATTAGATTGAAGGTTTAAAAATCAGGGGAAAAAGTGCAGGTAGTATAAATGGTTATTCGCTCTGTGCGACATTCTTGTGTCTGAGCGTGTATGGAGATAAGCATCATGTGATTCAGGTGTCAGGAGACAGAGTTCAGCAGTGGGAAAGTAGCTGTTCCAGAACAGCAGGAAGTGGTGCTCCAGAGAAAAGGTAGACAGGACACATCATTTCAACCGAAAGTTATTTAGAATGAAGCGATACTCGATGTTCTTTGCAACACATCATTAACCTTTGAGCATGAGGACATCGAAGATGCATTTGGAAAAAAAACAAATCTCAAACGTCGTTATCCAATCAACAATGTCCCATAGTACTTGCTTTTTCCAGTTTCTTACTGTGTATTTTTTCTTTTGGATTTCTATAAATTACTTTTGTTTTGCAAAATGTTTCTTTTTTTTGTGTCATTTTTTTGGAATTGTGTTTTCATTTCTGGAATTTTGTTTTAACTTCTAAAATGTAATGTTTTTCTATTTTAATTGTGGTTGTAATGTTTATGTTTTCGCATTGATTTGTTGGTGTGATTTGCCCTTCTGAGCAGCTGTACTAAACTGTACTCCTACCCATCTCCAAATGCCAGCAATAAAACATAGAAATCACCCCAGGAAATGTCCAAGACCCAGTTTTCTCTTCCTGGTGTGACTATAACTATTTAAACACTGGCTGTGTCGTGTCTCACATCACTGGTTACATCCCTCTGAACATGTCCACTTTTTATATACAGTCTGTTCTCCAAACACTTACTGCAGAAGACAATTTACAGGTGCAATTTTGTCAAATGAAGATATTCCTTGGACAATCTAAAGATGCTACAACATGCTGTGACAAAATTACCACTGTAATACCAGTGACGCACATGGAAACCTTTTGAGTGAACATCCACTGCAATTCAAATTATACTTCACTCAGGCTTTGGAATGGCGAGCCCAGAGGAAGCTATCGATTTGCCAGTTTGCTTGCGTCGCTTTTCTGAAGGCAATTTTTCTTCCAACTGGTGTGAGGATTATGACAGATCAAAGCTAGCCTTGAGAGCAGGATTTTTTTAATAGATATTTTTGTCTTTTTACATCTGTTTGTTGACTTATAGATACAAGTCCTAATTTGGATATGGAGCATTTTTTATTTCCCTTTTTCTGTGTAATACATTTATTAAAAGGGAATGACTCGATTAAGTGGATCTGAAGAATCTGCTTCGATGTTTAAAGTTTGGACTGACCGACTGTTGTGCACCCTGTGATGTAAGGGCTCCTTTCTCTGGTCTGTCACCACTGTGGACATTGTTGATCCTAATACTTGCTGGACCAAGTTTCTGAGGATAAGGGGGCTTTTGTTAAAAATGACGATGACGATTTTATTTTTTAAAAGAGGACATTGCAATTTAACAGAAAACCATACGGTTAAACGCATAGTTTAAAAAAGCCTGAATTAGTCAGAAGGCTAGTTTTCAGCTGTCCCCTGGCCATGACAACACAGACAGCAATAAAAACACAAAATACAACAAAAATTTACTGATAACATGTACATTGAGAGCTCATAAAATCTGGAATACCCAATAACTATACAGTAAGATACAATAAGCTACAGTATAAAACTTATACAGTCCAAAAGTACAAAAAACTAGGCATCCGAGTGAGTCAAAATGAACATTCACATATCTTTTAATGCCTGCAGCAGTAGATGTTGATAAGCCTTTTGTTTTTTTTGTTTTTTTGTGAAACTATTAAATGTAGTGAATGCATGTTACCTGACAGCTGTTCCACACTGTTAAAATTACAAAGATCAAACAACCAACATGGAAAAACACCAAGTAATGGAGAACGTACTGAGTGGGGTTTCATACGATCCAGTGGATTGGCAGTCTTCTACCCAGGGACCTGACCACTGTAGCTCAATACGTGGTTGATAAAATGCAAAACTCTGACATAAGGCAACCCACTGCAGCTACACGAAGACATCGAGTTGAAATTATTAATGAAAGATTTTGCCAAAACCAAGATTAGAAATGGAACAGCCCTCAAATAAAGTTTACAACTGGATCTGGATGTACAAATAGTCTTGTGGGCATGTATTTTATTTTTTGGTGATAAAGTTGGCAAAAAAAAAAAAAAAGATCTCATCATATTTATGACTGTGGGCTTTGTAACAAATCAAATGCACATGTTAACAGTGAAAGTGATTAAACATGTGATTCCTTTAGTAGCAGGTGTGCAGAAAAGAACATAGAAATTCGATTACATCTATTCATGTTTTAATTTGAAGTAAGATCATTTGAATATCTGATTACTTGAGAATACCTTCATTATATAACCTAAAAGCTTTATTCAGAAAACAAATCTCTGTACTTTAGTCCTGAAAAAAGTTGAGTGACTTTCAGACCTCCAAGCTTCGGTTTTAATGATGATGAAAAGCAACTCATTGTAAACATGAATAAGCGTCATCGTGGATCTCTTTTGTAAAACTTTTGACATGCAGTTAAAAGCCACTTTTGAAACTTAAAAACCCAACCTTCACACTTTTTAATTGGTGCAATTGGTTGTTTTTTTTTCTCCACTATAAAATTCCAGTAATTTCTTTCTGTTACAGTTAGTGGTTCTTCTTTATTTATTTAGCAAAATATGAGAGATTTGCTTTACTTAATAACTTTTAACTTCATATCAGTGCATTTAGTCCTTTTATTAACATGTCAGCCTCCTTAATCAGTATAAACTGTATTTTATGCATCAAATAAACTACTTCAAATAACGAGAAAAATAATTATAAATCATTGGTTTTATGCCGGTCTTATGTACAGATAAAACTTTTATAGGTTGGAAAACAATTTTGGGATTATCTAGTTTTAAACTTTAACGCATTTTACTAGATAACAAATTTGAACACATCGTCCCGAGTCCAGATGAGGAGCGAAGATAAATGAGTGATGGAAAAGTGCTGAGAACAAACGAGACTCGATCAAGTAAGGAAAATCAGCAATAAAAGGGAAGCAGCACAGAAAAGAGGTAACGAATGCCTTGTCAGTAAAAAATGCCAGGACTGAATACAAATAGATGATGAGAAAGGAGAAAACCCAAGAGGTGAGGAATGAACTCATTGATGAAAAATACTTTCTACTAAATAGGAACTATAATATTAAAACTACGACTCAACAGTTATCTCCATGTTTGTTTTGCTAAAAAACTCATGGGGATGAGGGTTGGTTCATTGGGAGAAATATGAACCACTAGTTTCCCCAATGCTTTTTTTTTTTTTTTTTTTGCCAAAATAAGAAAAATGTCTCAAATTTCCCTAAAATCACATCACTTTTGTTTGTCTAAAAGTAGTATTTTATTGTAAAAGTATGAATAGCAAACTTGAGGTGTGTATTAGATAATGCATAGTAGAAAAGTGTCATTTTTTTTCTTTTGGTTGAGTGCTCCTTTGCTCTCAGGATTATCTGTTGGGAATCTTACACTTGGGGGCATTATTGCTGTCTAATGTGACTGAATATCAATGACACAAACGCATCACGTCCTCAGATTACAGCCCCCCAGAGAGCTATAAACCATGGGAAGGCAGTCGCATTACAATTCTTCGATAATTGCCTCAATCATTTAGCCCATAGGCGCTGACATAGACACAAAACATGCTGTATATGTTTGCATCTGGAAAAGCGACACTGCACTAAACTGTAAACCCTATACCACACAACTGTTACTTTGGATTGTTGCCCAGACCGCTGTCTGTGACGGTAACAGAAGTAGAAGTCAAAGTAATTTGTTTTCGTGTTTGCTTGCACTGCAGTGCCATTTTTGCTGTATGTTTTGTTGCCAAAAAAGCTCTGTTAGTTTATGCAGGTGTTGGCAAGTTAATATTTCAGGGAACCTATAGGCAGATTAAGAAAAGTCTAAAAGAAATATGCAAACTGAGTTGGAGGAGTCCAAGAACCAAATGGAGACAAACCTAAAATGGGCGAAAAGTAAATGTTAAGTTTTAAGACTTCAGCAACCAAAGATTTTATGCATGGAGCCGTGAGACTCCATTCATTGTCTGGACTTGAACACAAGTCGTTGTTCGTTGTTTTGAATTTTATAATTTTGTGCTGTTTTTTCCTTTTATCAGTGGGTGGGAAACCAATCACAGACATCATATTGCTTTGCAGATGACATCTTGCACAACTGTTATCTCCTTTTATGTAAGATCTATGCTTGTTTGTTGTTGCCAATCAAAGTGAGCTGTCAGTGTAGTTCTCAACCTAATCACTGTAGGTACGTAAAACGTGAAGGTAAAACAATTTTGGATGCACCTTGTTAATAATAGCATACAGGCCTTCTAAAAGTCTGTAAAATCCAAACTTGGATCAGACAAACAGGACTGATTTATTTATTTAATATATTAAACAGGAAAATATTTAAGAAACAATCTGGCCTGACTCGGTTCAAACTGTTTTTCAGGAGGTTCCTGATCTGCAGAACATAACTCAGAAATACAGAGAAAAAGAATAAATAAAATGAACATCGTACAACCATGACAGTGACGGTGATCATGACAAACAAAGCAGTTGAAGGGAGACATGAAATGTTGGATTCAGTGGTAACATGGTGGTATTTGTCCGTTAAACATAAAATGACTTTTCTTTTGAATAAACTGAATGCCTGTTAGCTGGTTGGTGTCATGTGACACACAAAACCAAACCTGCTGGAGCAGTGATAACAGCAACATTTACTTTGGGATGCAGACACGGTGTGTATCTTGCCTCTTCAAAGAAATGAAAGCAGTGCATGCCAGAGTAAAAGTTTAACCAAAGTAATATTTCTGACAGGGTATTGATCAATATAAATACCAGCATTGGTGTCGATAAAATCAATATATGGATAGGACACAAACGGACCATTTTCCTGAACTTTAATTCTTCAAAACTGCACAGAGGGTTTGGTGGTGTAGGTTTTTAACACTATCACAGAACTTCAGTTCAAAAGATGAGTGGTTGTAGCAGACCCCCCCCCCAAAACCTTCAGATGTCTTGGTCCAGAAAAGGGAAGTCCTGGGAACAGCAAAGATCCTGCGCAGAACCTTCAACCCCCCAGAATTTTTATAAGGGTTTTAATTTTCATTTATATTTTTTGTTTTGTGGTGCAGCAAAGTACAAGAGAGATTTCCTTTTTTTTCTGCTTTTCAAAGTTTCTTTGTCAAAGCAAAGAAAATAAAAACAAGCCTTTTCTGCTTCTTTTCTATTTTTCTTAAAGCTTCCATAAAAGAAACTTTTAATAATAGTATTAGAAACAAAGCACATTAAGGGAGTTGTAAAAGAGTCATACTCTAATTAGAGGGAATTGTGGAGTGATTAAGGAGAAAGGCCTTTCTTTCAGGGACATGAAAGACATTGTAAGTTTATGTGATATTCTGCTGGGCTGCAGAACAGAGGGAATGTTTCCAGGATGAGAAAATGTTGTTTTTCAGGTGTAGATTACTTTTATGTGACTTTTAACAGGAAAAGAAGTCAGAAAAAGAAATTGGAAATGGAAGCTACAAAGAGAGGAAATAAACAGGAAACCAAATCCTCTCAGTAATTCTGTGTGAGTCGGCTCAGTGTGGTTATTACGCTCATATCCACACAAAGTATTGGAATATTATCACTTTTTTATTTAAAAGATATTTATTAATGACTGGTTGGGAAATATAAATTATGTTGACCTAAAATTGTCTTTTTTGTGTTTTTAACATGTTCATGTAGCAATTTTCTCACAATAGAAGACTTGTATAAAATATTTGATTAAATGTAAATCTTTGAGAAATCAGGAGCAGATGCAAAACTGTCATTGTGTTTATAAGTTCAATCCAAAAGCTCCCTGCTCCGCTGCATTCTGATGCATCCACTTGCAATCAAATAGATCCCTGTTCTTTTTTGTTATCTTTTCTCAGCATTTGGCTCCGATATTGCCCACCATTTTTGTTGCATCAGTAATATTAGATTGGAGGCGTGAGGAGCTGTTAGCTAGCGGGAGAGGGTGTAAAGAAAGAGGAGACAGGAAGTGGAGGCGGGTTTGATTCATAGTTTGATTTAGTCCGATAGATTTATAGTCCAAACTCAGAGGTGCTTTTCTAATCAACTCCTGTGGCTCTGCAGAAACCATTTCCTAAAAAACAACACAGGTTTAAACGGAATAATCATAACTGAGAAACCACTGGGAACAATTTGAAAATGGATCTAAAGATGACTGGAATGGTACTTTAACACTTGGTCAACTTTAGAGCTATGTACCCCGTCTACCATAGAGAGCAGCTTTAGTGACACTTTCTTTACCTGTATTTTACTGTAGTTTTCTGTCTTTTTTGCCAATGTAATCATTTAAAACAAATGGTACCTTTACGTTAGCAAAGCTGCTTTTCTAAGCTTTCAAACTGGCGTAAATGGTTAAAGAGTTACAGTAGTTCATGAAACTTCAAACACTAAAGCTAAAGCTCTGGTGTTAAAGCATTTTAGCCCCATTAGTATGCATTATACAGTAAAGTATATATTATAAAGTTTTGTGACAACAGTATCAACTACAAAAATGTAGTCATAAGGTATAAATGGCTTCAGAAAATGGCCTCAGAGTATTTTGAAAACGATAAAATTTCAAAATACATTTCTACCCTAAATAAAGTAGTTTGTAAACTTAACGAATGCCCCCCCCCCATCCCATCTGCAGGAAAAGCCTTTTAGTATAATTAAGATGGAATATGCAAAAGATTGGCGTCAACCTCATACTGTCAAGCGCTTCATGCTGCACTCAAAGCTCCCTGACCATCAATCACAGCATTAACCACCTGATCCCACCACATTTCTATCGACAGGTTGCATCAAAGCCCCACATCTCTCAAAGCTTTACAATCTTTGCCTCTGATGAGCAGCAAATTGACTTATTTGGTTAAACATTAGCCAGTAACATTTATCCATGGAAGTACAAAGCTTTTCTGTTTCCAGATGGGCTGGTAAATTCTAAAATCTGTAATGGAGGAGGACACCTGTTGCGTTTCATTCTCTGGATTAATGTGGTATTAAATGGAATCTCTCTGAAATTGAAATTTAAGCACCTGCAAAGTAAATGGTACGTTCACAGCTGTGTTGTACTACACATCAAGCTGCATTAATCATTCAGTATGAAAACACACCGAACGGTTGTGAAACTGGTGAAAACCTTATACCCAACCCACTTTTCTGACAGGGTTCAACTGATTCAGGGTTTGTTTAATCTCTTTAATATCCATGCTGATTTTATGTGACAGTTTGTAAATTTGCCACTTTCACACAGAAGATGCAACTCTTCTTTGCATTATTTAAACATTTCTTAGTAGAACTTGTGACAGGGAGGACTTGCTAATGATTGCCTAATGTAGTTCTCATTTAATCTGAATCTGGTGTCAACTGGTTCAGCAAAATTGCAATGAATATGACAGAAGAAATGGAAGTAGTAGATCTAAAGGACTATATTTGGGAAGTCATTCTCTACAACCACAAATCCCTGTCAATGATTAGCATAGTTATTCAAACACAATAAAACCCAGTTTCCCAGAGACAATTTAATCAAGTTAAAATACTGTAGATTGTTTAGGAAAAGTTTGGATTATGCTAATCAGATAGGGGACTCATTTATGTAGGTTTCAAATATGACATGAATGGTTGTATGGGGTCAACAGACATGTTTGAGTGCCAAGTGGCTCAATCTCTTTGCTTCCAGGCAGTTGGGTTAGGGTTACTTTTACTACGAAATGAGAGCAGAAATCTACTTCCAAACATGGTTCTGGTAGTGGCAAATGTGAATGGGCATGGGCTGATTGTATCCCTCTTTTAAAGACTGCAATGCCCGCCATCTAACCGGGTATTGGCTGGTTATGCAGCAGCCAGTGGTGGTCCCATTTTTGCTAGCAAGCCTTTTTCACCAAAGTTGATAAAGTCAGCAAGGGACTGTATTGCCACCTTTACGGCTAAACTCAATCAGCAGAAAAAGTTTGGTTGGACAGGCAAAGATAGGAAAATACAAAAGTGATCTGAAACAGTTATTCATTTGTTGGAGGAGACAATGCTGTGATTGGGCTTCCCTAGCAGAGGTTGTTGATAAAAGGCCACGCCTCTATTTCATGCTGTGGTGCAGGCTTGTATTTATAGTTGCACGGGGATTGAGTCTATCCCAAAACTCGTGCAAGACATTGTGAAGTGAAAACTGCCAGTTGATGCATTTTTGTATTCGCTTTGTGGAAAAAAACTTCAGTTACATAGTGCTTTGAGGCAGTAGAAAGGCTTTAAGGACCTCAAACGGTTATCCTTTATGGAGTTATTGTTGCTGGCGTTTACATAAGTCCCGTACAGGCAGCTCTACATTGTGAGGAGCTTCAGATTTAAAAAGCAAACTTAATATTTCATGTACTGACTACCAGCCAAATGTGTTTTCAAAATGAGCTTTTATTTATTTTAAGGGGTCATAGATAAATAACTACTTAGGCGTTCCCAAATGATATGCACTGAAATAGCTCTGCAGTGAGTATACATTATAAAGTGACATGACTCCCTCTGTTTACAACTTCAGCCCATTATATGCTGTATTCCCTCAGCTCTCATTCCTCAATGCTAATCTGACACAGCATCACTTTGATGATGAGTGCTGCCTCATTATGTTTGTGTGTTCTTCAAAACTGTGTTCTTTCTTTGCAGCTGTGCGCGGGTGTTTCCTCGCGCATGTGTCTGTTTCCATGTTGGGAAGTTGACAGAGAACTCCCTGCAGAATAACAATCAGCTGAACAAGTGCTGCAGAAAGGAAAGATGAATCGTTGTTGAAGAAATACAAAGAGGGAGTAAGAGAATGTTGGCAGCGCTAATTAAAAACCAAACCATTAGCTTTGTGTTAATAGGATGATTTATTTTCCCACGGGAGTGAATAACAATGAAATTATGCCAGTGGTGGTAAAAAGAAAAAAAAAAAAATGGTTTTCACACTTGTGATGTACAGATTACTCGGTGAGAATTGTTGTAGTTTTGATCATTTACATACAGCTATAATTATTATTTACTGTAGCTCATCAGCCAATAAGAATATCTTTGTCTCTGAACAAGGAAATAAGTCCATGTGAAAAATAAATCAACAATGTTTTAGGAGTCGGCACGCAGTTATGCCATTACCAGATTTGTGAATGAGAGCCATTACGATTTTATTGCAACTATCCAAAAGGCTTAACATTACAAACTAACTCATCACAAAATAAAACTACAAACACACCATTCTTTCTTTTTCTTCCTGAAATGAACCAGCTTAAAGTTGATGATCATCCACAAGCGTTTTCATTTCTGATGATTACTCTCAGTGTAGGTAAGGCCAAATGCGAATTGCTTCCCTACCCTGCTTTCAGAACATCCAAGAACACTGTAAATAGTACAGCTTTAAAATAAGCAAACTTTATTTAAAATCTAAAAACGAACCAAGAGTCATTTATTTTGATAAACTGGCAGACTTGGTGCAGTCTAAATTAAGCTTCATTGCTTTTAACTTTGAGGAAGTTAAAGATAAACCTGGATTCACTCTCCTTAAGGCATCCTGTGAGGGAAACGAAAACATTTTAGCTTTGATAGAGAGATAAAGATGGGCGTCACTGGTTTAACAAAAACCTACATATTCAATTTGTGACCAAATGACAAGATAAAAAATGATTATAAAGAAGAGCTCTAAGGACAGACCCTTCAGGGATACCTGATGTGACAGAGCAGCTGAGAGCAGAACGATTCCAGCTGAATAAAGTTTCTAAAAGAGTAAAACTATTGCAAAGAAGTGTTTTTGAGATACCACCATCATCATTGTGGCGGCCTTGGTGCAGTGGTAGGGCGATTGACATCTGGTAGGAAGGTTGAAGTTTCGATTTCCGCCTTGCAAGCCCATATGTCAAAGCGTTCTTGGAAAAGACACAACCCCCATATTGCCTCTGGTGGAAGGTTAGCACCAGCGTTCGGCAGCAGAGCCACCCTCAGTGTGTGAATATGTAACGCTTTGGGCCTTCACAGAAGGTAGAAATGATCTACACAAGTATATGCCGTTTACCAACAAAGGCAGAGCTAATGAAAAGGAGAATAGAATAATAGAAAACCATAACAATATAATGTACCATAATAAAATCAAACCAGTCTCCAGACTGGAACGTGAATAAAATACATTTGGTTATTTTTAGAAGAAGATTCAAAATTTTACCAAGGCCAAGGAGGGAGGTGGGAGCACAGGGAAATTGCTGGTAAATGGTTTTATTTATTTATTAGTTGATTGGTTTATTTATTTGTTGATAAAAAAAATATAAAATGTAGCTTAAAAAGAAGATAATTAGCAGGCTTAAATGTATAGGTTAATAAAGAGTACCCAAACTTTGAATGGCCTTTATTAGAGCTAATAAGATTAAAAAGAATGTTGGGTCTTGATGGGGTATGGAGCCTTTTCAGAGAAGAGGATGTGATTTCTGCTGCTCGGTGGCATATTCGCTTGATTGGGTTGATTGGTGTCTCCATGTCGCCCCTCAGATTGCATGTGAGTGTGTTTGATTGTGTGGCCATGCAACAGACTTGTGACCTGTTCAGAGTGTACCCCACTTTTGCTCAACGGTGAATGGGTTGGCTCCAGCAACCCTGTGACTCCAGAATGAATATAACGTAGCAGGTTCTGAACATGGACAGATGTTATTTCTACATTGAAGTCACATTTCTTGCAAAGACTTTTGATTCGACACACCTTAGTGTTCACTCAACAATATTTAGAGGTGTACTGAGGGGCAGTTTGCAAAAACAAGAGACACCAGACCTTTGCAAGACCAGGGAATTTAAGGATTAAGCAGAAACCTTCTCTCACACATGCACACACAACCAGAGTCACTGTTGCCCCAACAAAAGACGCCAACCAAATGATTCACTTCTCTGCCTGGGCACTCTAACACACTGAACTATTTGCTTTGCTGACAAGCCAACTAACTAGCTGTGAAACTTCCACAAACACAGTGCCTCTTAGCTGCTGCATGCTGTTACTCTGAGTGAATATGCAGTCAAGGAGAGAGGAGGTACGAAGGCATGCGGAAGACCAAAGGAAGAGAGGGATAATGAGGAGCAAGGAAGAGGAGAGGTGAAGGGAGTAAAATGGCAGAGAAAAAGGTATGTGTGTGGGGTGATGGATGGAAAGAAGGAAAGGGTGAGTGAGGGAAAAATTGAATGAGGGATGGAGGAGAAAGAGAGACAGGAGTGTAAATTTGCATAGGGGTGAAATTGAAGTAGCTTTGAAAGGCAATTCGGCTAAATCAATTTGAAGTCCTCTATTGAAGGACTTGGAGAACATCTAAATAACTCAGCCAAAAGTCCACACACACACATACACACACACACACTTGGAAAAGGACCATCTAAATGTTAGATTTAGCGCATCCACTTCTCACATGTGCAAATTAATATAAACTGTAATAAACTTTCTATAACGGATTGCATTCATGCACGTTTGGCTTTTCATGCTTCTTTATAAATATACACAAAAATGTCACTGAGATACCAATGAGCCAGAGAATAAACGTGGTTTCATGGTGTTCACACCGGACTGGCATCCAACAAACAGTGAGCAGCAGGGAAGGGCCTCCTCCTCTTCTGTTTTCTACTGTTTATGTCCACTACCTACAGTGGGAAGGGGCTTTGTGTGAAATGTTGACGGAGTGCAAACCTCATGAATCTTCTCCAGGTCTTTTCTTTTCCAGCTCTATTCAAATAGATAAAAGACTTGGTGTCAAATCTTTCTGGCCGGGCACAAACCACCATTATTAGTTTTTCTTTCATGATCACTTTTCACTCAGGTGGCACTTCCATGTTTTGAAAAGGACACCATCCATACGTGACTACCAATCCTGAGTGGTCAAAGTTGTGCTATTTGATGTTCCAGCAGTCAAAACTTCAGGTGGTTGAGTGAATGCCTGATTTGTACGTAGAGCTCAAGAATGGACTGAAAAATGTGTGTAGCAACGCATGAACACAAGGGTGTTAGACGTGGAAGCCTGAAACGCAGGATTGAACACGAGCTCCAGCGGCCAGCGCGGACATGGTTTCAAGCTCCTTCCACATCTGCTAGATGAATTTGTTGGTTAAGGAACATGTTGGTGTTTTCAGATTGAGTCTTAGTCCGTAACACAAACGCTAATGAAACACCAGGCATGTGACACACATTCCTGAACATGCATTTAGCCTACTTACCTGTACCTACCTGTTACCAGAACATGTCCACCACCTACAGTTGGAAGAGACTTTGTTTTTTTTTTTTTTTTTTTTTTTTTTATTCCAATAGATGAGACTTGGTGACATTATTTTTTCAGGCGCAAACCACAATTTAAAAATTTTCCTCTATGATCAGTTGGCACCTCCATAAATTAAAGGGGACTCCATTCATACGGCACTAACAAATCTGAGTCCCTGATTGGTAAATAGTTTGACCTGGTCAAGGTTAGTGGGACCATAGCTTTAGATGTACAGCAGATCTTTCTGCATAGACAAAGCAAGTATTTTCAGGAGTAAAAGGCTGTGCATGGTCACATTACTTCCTGTTGAGACTGTGCTGGTGGGTTTGGCTGTGTCTTCTCTCCAGTTTTTAGCTTTTGTGTTGTGTTGTTTTGTTTCGTAAGTTTGCATCTTTCTGCATTTACGTTAGTTTGCCCAAGTTTCACATACATGCCTGTGCATTTTAGGCAAACTAAGAGGCCTTAACAATATCAATGCTATTGCAAAATCCATTAAAAAAAAGGCAGCAGTGCTTTACGTTATGGAAATAACCTCTGACATGACTGACATGACAGGTTGAGCCCACATGAAAACACACAGTCCTTTGTGTTCACACAGACGAATTCAGTGGCGCACCTTATCCTTGTGGACAGCTAACTGATCCAAACAACTAGCATACATTTAAAAACTCTTTCCACTGCATTTTGTGTCTGAACATGTCCTGGAACTGGGTGCACCCACAGAAAACACATAGCTTTTGATTCTATGCTGTTGCTTTGCTGCATCTTTTACTGAGGAATCGTTAAATTATTTTGATGGATTCAGCAGTAAGAGGTCGGACTGAGATGGTGTCTATTGATTTTATATTTGGCACGCTGCACTGTGGCCACTTAGTCATGGAATATACCTTACTCTCCCAGTTTCTCCCTCACACACCATCATCTTCTGCTTTTGGGTTTCTTTTGTGCTGTTCTCATTGTTTTTTTTTTACAGCTTCTCCTCATTGTGCTGTGACAGTGAACTATTTCCAAGTCTATTATCTAAAAATAAAAAGTATTTTCTATGTTAGTTTCCACCATATACTCATTTATTGTGCTTTTTATTTATACTTATGGAAAAAAAAACTTCAACACATTCAGCTCTTTTTAATATGCTTTTTCTGCAACTTTTTTCTGTTCTTTTCTGCTTTTCTTACAGGTTTTCGCAATTCTTTGGCTTCAATCCTGTCTCCTCTTTTCTGGTTCTTTATTTTTGTTATTCTTATCCATCTTTCTTCCTTTGCTTCTTGTTGCTCATATTAGGGAAAACTGTGCTTCTATTATTTTTTTATTCTTCTCTTTCCTTCTTTTCTCTTCCAATTTCAAATATCTCTATTTTCTACATTTCCATGCTAACATATTGGAAGTTATTGTACCAGTTTTCCTTTCTCATCCTCCTTTTTTTAATTCTCACCAAACCTTAAATAAAGTATCAGGTGGTGCATCGACTATTAAATTTGATGCAATTAGATGTCAGATTTTTTTTTGTCAGAAAATTCAAAATCTGCAAATATTTTGTCATTTTGTGTCAAAAATATACACTCACAGCAGCAGATCGTCTTGACCATGTCTACATGCCTAAATGCATTAAGTTGCTGCCATGTAATTGGCTTATTAGTAATTTGCGTTGGCAAACATTTAGATGGGTTTGCCTGATAAAGTGGCCAGTCAGTGTAGATTAATATCTTGAATTTGGCTCAGTGGAGATGTGGTAAAAAACAGTTTAACAAAATGTGTTTGTGGTTGTAAAAGAAGGCTTAGCCTACATACCAAATACTAGCTGAGTAAAATAAACCTTATAATGGAATTAGATTTTCTGACTAAAAATCCCTTTTCAGCAGTAGAAAACTTCCTTTAAACTGTCTATTGGCTGTGCAAATTGAATCAAACTAGCAAAGCAAACGATGATTTCCATTGTCTCTCCAATGAACCCAGTGATTGTTTTTCTGCTGATATTTCGTCATATGTGGAAAGTTGCGAATAATTTAAGTTGTAGACGGGAACACTGGGACAGGTGCAACCGCAAAAAAATCAGATAAATGAGCAGTTTTAAATTTGCTGAGGCCAAGCAGAGATAAACAGAAGCACAAACTGTTGGTCCTCATGTAAAAGTGACCCCAACATTGGAACCATATTAATTTAGTCAGTAAATCTAACCGTGACTGCTGTGTGAATATTGAGAACGAGCAGGAATGGTCTGAAGTCCACCTAAAGCAAAATACCAAAGACATTTAATTAAAGGAGGGAATGATTAAAAAAAATGCAAAAATATTAAGTGAGTGTCTGTATTTTACACTGAATTTAACATAGTTTTAATTTCCATATTTTAAATATTCCATGCTTATTCTGTTGATTTTCTAACGGACACAGAGGAAGATGTTCCATGAGATGTGAGTATTTCTACCCACTTATTAAAGGTCATAGTTAAAATCTTTGGTATTCCATTTTTAGTGTTAGACCAGACCTTTTTAAAGTAAGTTTATATTTGTCTTTCTAACAACTTAGTAAAATCAATATTGCCAAAAAAAATCATTTAAAAGAAAAACAGTGAGGCTTCTGCAGTGTTAAATTCTGATCCACTCTGCTACCGTTTAGTTTTGGTGTCTTTTTTTGTTCCATTTGTTTGCATAAAGGTTTTGTTCTTTCTTCAGATTGTGTATTTTCCTCCACAGTCATATTCACATTAGTTTTTAGTTTTTGAATAGCTGTTAATTTTTTTTGTCTCTCAGAATGTCTTTTGGTTAAAAGTTTGCAAAAGTTAGTCTCTTTTGATACCATGTTTGTCCTATTTTGTTTCCAATTGTTTCAAGTTTTGTCATGTTGAAGGTTAGTTATTTTACCCAACTTTATAAAGAAGCCCAAATCTGTAATGTATCATAAGCCAAATCTGCAGGATTTAGGTTTTACAGTTTTACAGTTTTTACAATGTTCATTAATGACCCTCTTAGATTATCTTTTGATCTTTTTTAAAGTGTTCCCAGTGGTCTTTTAATTATGATAGTGCCGTTTTTAGCCAGAAGGACAACAAAAAAAAATCAGAAACCTGTGTTGTCCTTAAGGACATGGTTTTTGCAGAGCTGCAGTATTTCTTTAGAAAATTACCTCTGTGTTTAGGTCGGGATAATTGGCACAGAGCAACCCCACCCCTAAACAACTTTAACTGAAACAGCTTGAGCTTTAAAGGGCCTGTACCATGTTTTTCTTCAGCAATATTTATGAATGTGATCATATATTACCTTTGGCACACATAAGAACAAATAATTTAGTAAATAGGAGTTATTTTTGTTGACTCTCTTTGGACTCTCAACCGCCTTTCGCTCCTTATTGGTGATGCCCAAATCATGACTTCAACCTGCCGGCCTCTGCAGCGCGTCTGCTCGTGTCCGCTCATAAAAACAAACACCAACCTTTTTGTTGTGGAGCCATACATTCTTGACCCACAATCCTATCTGAAATTTCTAAATGTGTGTGTGGAAATGTAGCATTAACTCCTGCATTAAATGCTTATACGGCATAATTTCAGCTAGTTTTAGGATTTATTTCCGGGTCTGGCATCTTCCTCAGGGTTGATTGTAGGAATGGCAACTGCTCTGAGGATCAGTCTCCCGGACAATTCACTTTGACACAGGCCAAAGTTAACAATCATCTGTGAAGTAGCGGTCACAGACAAAAGTTGCTGGCCGGTCTGTGGCGCTCCCGAAGATAAACTCTAACCATTTCTGATGAGCAGACTCTGCTTTGGAAAGGATGAACAAACCAAAATCTCTCGCAGCTTAAAAAAGGTTTCTCCACTTCAAAGACATTACTTTGAAAAACAAGCTAGCTGTAGTTTTCTCTGCAGATCAAGAGGAACCATTTCTTCTATGAGTTGTTTTGTTGACCACCGCTAACTCAGCAGGAAAGTGTGTTTCAGTTAGCTTGGTGGCGGTGCTTGCAGCACAGGCTCTTCCTTGTAGGGGGTGTTTTCATTGGTTCTCACTGGTATATGTCACAGAGGAGCAGCGGTGGTTTTTGGAGGATTACTCAAAAATGCATGAACGGATCAAAACACTGCTTCGGGGTTCTTTATAGTGAGGTATAGACAGTATAATACACTTTAAAAACTCAAAAAGTTGTTTTTTTTTCTTGGCACGGGCCCTTTAAATTGCAAACAATGCAAATTATCTGTGCTGACAATCCATTTTAAATAAAGGTTTTTCCTCACTTTTTTCAGTTGGGTATTGATCATGCTTCTGAATAATGAAATAAACAATGAAAAAGCAGCTTCTCAGCCAGAAACGTGATATTCAGTGAGATTTAAAGAAGTGTACTGAAGGCGTTATCTGAAACCGTCTGAGGCTGAAACACTACTGTCCATGGAGTCGCATTACATAAATGAGCTGTGCTTATGAATACGTTTCAGACTTCTTGATGTTGGTGAGTCGCAGACATTTGAGCCTTACCTTACTGATTGTGGTTGATGTATCAGCAACAGTGCAGTTGTGCTTTGTAAGCAGAGAAGAAGTGAGCTGAGAGGTTAAACAGGTTTGATCCCTCAGAGTCCAAAATGTCAGCATTCCACACAACGAACTCAGAAAATTTTTTTCTTTTTTTAAATAAATTATGACTTTTCAATGCCACACTGTGTTCTCAGTGCTTTTTCAATGCACATACTTTTCTAGGATATTATAGTTTTCAATCCATTGGGAAAACACACAGAAAATAAAAAAGCTAAGATTTGTTTTCTCTTGACATGACAGTTTCAAAGATGTCAAATATGAGCAAGGAATATTAAAAGAGTATGATAAGCCTCTTTGAAGACTTCTAAATGTTCTTTTAGGATTTCATAGATTATGAACAAACATGTCTGTTCAATACAATCAACATTTTCAAAAATAAGATCAAGTGACGCCTAATCCCTTAATCTGACACTTGAGTAAGAAGCCAATGGAGAAGCTGTTTTGGATCACATTTCCCGCCTAAAGAAGGCCCTGCTCAAAGTCTTGAGTCGGTCACTTTTAGGGTTGCCATTTTTCTTTGTTTTGAACAAAGATTTAGATATTTTAACTGACATGGAGTTATGTTTTTGAAGTACGGCTGATGCATGGCTAGGAAAAATGGAGGCTGAGATTTGATAAATCAGGATTGATCCTCACTATTTAACTTAACCCATTGATGCCTAACGATGCAAAGATGCATCAAACTGTTTTTCTCCAAACTTACCTAAATCTAGCATCTGGTTGAAAGCACAAACATACCAGTAAGGGACATTGGAAATAAAAGCAAGCATCAAGGAGTTGAGTCACATGCACCTCTACAAGGGGTTGACCTGTGCTGAGAGTTTTTAGGTGTCCAAGCTTAGGGGAGTGGCTGCACATTAAAGGGAGCACAGGTGTGCTTGCATTTCCCTTCGAAGCTCATATGTCCACCTCAAGTGATCCCATAAAAATGGAATGTTCGACTGCCGTGGGTTTGATGAATGTACCGTGGAGTATTCGTAGTGCTAATGGAAGTTAAATGCACTTATGACGTACGGGTGATGTTGCTTGGTGGTCTTATGCTACACTCCTGTCCAGAGGTGGGCATGTTTTTCAACCCTGCTCTGGCATGCTCTAATTGGCCGGACACACCTGCAGGTTGTCAGCCACGAGTAGAGCAAGGATATCTGGATATCATGCAGAAACACCGGCCCTCAGGGTCTGAAAATGTCCACCCCTGTGGTCTAGTCATTAGTGATGTGCAAGTACTGGCTCTTTACTGACTGCGTAAAGGCTACACACATCGGTGTGTGCAGGTGATACGCAACTGCCCAAAGGATGCCAACACAAACTACACTCTAGTTTCTAACAGTCAGGCTGCATGGCAAGGAGCACACTCCCATCACCTGAACAGCATGAATGGGCTCCTTGTGCAATCAGCTGGATTTGGTGGAGGTTGGGAAAAAAAGAAAAATCTGTGCTTCATCTTTACTAATCCTTGCATGTTGTACAAGTGTTCACTCTAAACTGTAGTAAAACTTGAAAATGTTGACTCTGCTCACAAAAGGGCCTATGACCGTGATATGAGTATGGGCCACCTGTGTGTTTCATGAAGCTTTGTCTATTTTTTGCCTACAGACAGTCTGTATCCAAAGGACAGTAAGGACAGTTGTGACTAAGGCTTAATTGATCTTTACTGACTTTACTTTTCTTTTTTTTTTAATACACAAACAAATCCATCAGGAGAGCCTTTTTGGTTTACCTTCTAATTTAATTTTTCCATATCAGTGCTTTTGAAATGTACAATTTTGTGACTTTGGAAAGCAGACACTGTTAGTGTGTCTTTAACTAAAGAGCTGTTGGTGTTCATTGATGAAGCTTAAGCCACCTTGGTTTTTTCACTGCTGGGTAAACATTTTCTGAGATACTGTGTCTGTGTTCTACTTTAACAGCCCTTACTTCCTCACATAGGCCACTGACATCCATAACATGCAATCATTGTCATTAGAGCTTCAAATGAAGTAGTGGGACATCACACTGCAAAAAGCACATAGTTGATGATTGGTGTCTCACAAAGTTCTTTCATATGTACACGCAAACCGATCAACTTCAATTATGCTGCCGAATCCATGTTTGTGGGCTTTGTAATTAACTTTACTGCTGCTGCAGTTTAGCACATGGAGAGCTTTGAATTGACTGTCAGTTTGAGTGTCCTGGATTAGCATTCGTGGCTTTAAAGCAGTTTTACAATGAAAGCATAACCAGACTCACCACGGCAACAGATGATACAACAGGTAGCAAAGATGATGTTGTATTAAAATCTGTTTGAGTAATTTATCATTTCCCGGGGAACTCTGCCTTATCAGTTAGGGAGCTGATTTAGTTTGGGTAATAGTCAAGCTTCAAGTAAATATGCTTTCTGTCAGGCTTTTGTTTGAAGTTTTATGTGAAAATGCAAACTTCTAAAGCTTCACCCATGAAATTACAGTTTTGTTGTTTAGTAAGATACAAGCTGACTGGATTTTGATATCTAAATTTGTACTTTAAATAGGGCAGCAGCAGCAGGTGAAATATAAGGTCCACTCTGACCAATTAAAGTTCTAAATCCTTTGCAATGGGAACTGCCGTAGGCTTTGCGATTCTTTTCTCTCTCACACGTTGATAACAGGACAAATTTGACATTAACTCAATTATTCTTGACTGATCCGTCCATCTGGCTCTGTTCCTCCATGTTGCAGATGTTACATCTGAGTGAAATAGGTTCTATGAAATGAGTTTTATTACCGAGGAATTGCAGTCCTCTCTACACAGTGCGCATGTGTAATGATGAAGGTTTCAAAATGCATCACTTACTTCATTTGCTGCTGAATGTTGTCTTCTACTTTTTGTTCACCACCTATTGGCAAAAAGCTAAGGTTATAATGTCCTTTCCTGAAGTTACTTTGGGTACACTTAACTGGTACAACAGGACGGGGTGCCAAATGTGTAGTCATACATTTAAAATACAAGCTATATTATTTTGTATTTAAGACAGAAAAAACACTTAATTTTGGGATTGTTTTGTCTTGAAATATAGTTTCTTGAGAAACTGCAGGTTTTTGGCACACATCCGGCAGATGCTTTTTTTCTTCTTCAAGATTATTTACAAAATGCTTCACGTGCTTTAAATGAGTTTAAGGCAAGAACCTGCTGTCAAAAGTCCCTTTATGTTTTGCAAACCTATCAGTCATGATTCAGCCCAGGAATGGGAGCCATCATGAATGGAGAATTGCTGATTAAGCAGATCTTTTCTAAAGATGTAGTATTTGAGGGTCAACTAGCTGCTTTTTTTTTAAATATATCTGCTGCAGATTACCAAGACCAGTTGTGTTGGGACAAAAAAATCTTGGAGGATGATGCAACACTTTGTGTTTAATTACTGAATAAAAATGTGGTATGGCTTGATGAATGGCTTTGGGTTGACTTTTTATTTTGAAAAACCATTATGAATGAATTTTAACGTTAAACAGGCTATGACGATGCAACAAATGGATGAAACTGTAATTAATAGAAATGTGTGTTTAAAAAAAAAAAAGGGGAAAATATGAAACAAAGAACCAGAGGAGTTCTCTGAGAGAGAAAAGGACAGGTAAAGATTCACTGAGAGCTGTTTGACCTTCGACCTGTTTAACGAGAGCCAGAGCGTCCAAATGTCATTCAGATAACGAGTTATGCTCCCTTTGACACTAGATGGCAGTCAGTGGAAAGACAGATGGCCCGCTGGGAGTGAATGGAGTCTATGGACAGTGAGAGTGCGAGCTTCATTTTCCATTAATGTGAAAGATACAATATACTAAATGGTATTTAGCAGGCACTTTTATCCGGAATGACTTGAAGTATCTCATTGAGTGCTTTTATTTTTAGAAAGGATGGCCCCATTCAAAAGGTTCCCTCACACTTTGGGCTTCAGAGAGTTGGAGTACTTTCCAAGACTCCGAGGTTAAGTTTGACTTAGACGCACTCGTAAGGAGCTGTTGCCCAAGAACAATTAAGCACATCTGCAGTGGATTATGCAGGATTGTTATTTCTTTTTAGATGGTTGATGTTCTTTATGGAAGCAGAGTTCTGTCCTCAGCAGTACAAGAGTTGACAATACCGCACTCTGCTAAAGGTAAACACATTAGACACATTTGTTCCACCTCTAGACGCATGATATCTTTAAAATGAGACAAAGGGGTAATTTGCAAGTCGTCTGTGTGAATCTATATGCATACATCTGTGGGTGCACAAAATACTGCAGAGAGAAAACAGATCCCAAGGGACTGGGGCTGGGCAGCAATGCTCATTCCCTTCCTCTCTTTGACTTCTCCCTTTCCTTCAACCGAAGTGTTCCTGACTCCTCATTCCAAATCATCTGGATCACTTTCTTTTTTCTGTCCGCTCAAGAACAAAGATAAATAAGCAAAAATATAATCATGAAAATTCAAATTTAAATAAATGTAAAATGAAAATGTTTAATTTGAAATACAAAAAAGGGCTTATAGGATTATGCACATAGTTTGCCCAAAGAGTAACAGAACCGCCGTTTAAATATAAGTATACATATGTAGAATTTGTTCCAGACCAAAAAAGTTATCAGACAACTGTTTGCTGCACAGAACAAATGAGGGAGAAATATTAAAACAAGTAGGCTTACCAAAATGCAAGTAACCAGCGATGCAATTAGCAAAACATCCAAACAACAAATTAGATAAACTCAAGCCTCTGATCAAAACCAAACAAAAAATAGTCAAAGCAAAAAATGAATAAACTAAATCGGCATCAGAAGAACCAAATGATTCTCTTTAAGATGGCGACACACAGCAGTAAAAGCTTCTTGTGCTCCTGGTGTGAAGCTCTTTTTATAGTACTTTTTTATTTTATTTCTTAGTTAATTCTGGGGTCAACTTTAAATGTTCTGTTAGCGTCACTTCCCCCTCCCTCCCCTTTCTGTCCCCCATGGGCACAAAAAACATCTTTATGTATTTTTTGTTTTTATCTTTCATTTTTTCTTTACAAGTATATTCTATTTTTTTTTTTTTTGGCTCTGTAATTTGGTTGCCCGAGACTTGTTTCCCTTGTGGTGAACAACAATTAAAGATCCTGAACCCTTATTGGCTCTGACAATGTGAAAATAAAACTCTGGACTTATATATATTTATAGTTAAATGACAAAATGCAAGGGCTTGTACCGAAGGATGAGTTACTAAAATGGACATAAAATCTGATTTATTAAAACCAACTGAAATACAAATACGATAGTGAAGTGGAAAAAAAGTCTTGACAGGTGCAAAGCTGTTGGCCTTTAGTTAAACCATCAAAGTTGAGAAGATAGGCTCATTAGCCAGCTTTTAATAATTGGTTTAAAAATTCCAAAGCCCTCATTCATTAGCCCAAGCTTGAACCTTTCAACTGTTTGTAAGTGATACCTTTTAAAGCTCACCAGATGACACATTTGACATTTTCAGCTTAAGAGTAAAATCAGTTTGGCATCTCATCCTCCCACTCAGACTTTTCACTTCTTTGGTCTCCTTTTTAACTTGTATTTCCTTCATCCTTTCCCATGTTCGTTCACTCGCTCCTTCCACCCAATAGTCAGATTTTTACACTTTCTCTGACTGGCCAGACCCAATGGCAGATCGAGTAGAATCAAGAGGTGTCACGACCTGGCAGATCTTTTTAGTGGCACGACACCCAGAGGACACTGTGTGACGATGCCAAAATCAATCTGCCCTCTATTCATCATCTGAGCCCGTCAGCATCAGCTCGTGGAGATCCTTAAGTGTCTGTCTGGAAATCTGCAGTTCGTCTACTGGTGTTGAAATGTTTACTTTCTTCACAGTTTAAGAAAGTGCCAATAAAACAAAGCTTGACAGAAAATGTATTGATTCAAAAACAACAAAAACATAAGAAAACTTCTGATAGAACTTGAAATGAATAATAGATTATCATTTTAGAAATGCATAAATGTGTTGCTTCTCTGCTCAGAACTTCAATGCCACAAAAATGACATTGGGATTTTAGCTTCAATCAGGATTGTATTTTCTACTCTGTTTATTCTACAACTCTTAACGTTTTAGAGGAATATTTATTTAAACAATGATGGCCTCTTAAATTATAAGTTTACAAAGCTTAATCATCAAATCACTACAGTGCTGAAACTCTGGAACAAACAATACTTTTGCTAAATCACTACTCTAACGTACAGATGGGAAAAGTCATGTAACCACGGCTTTATTTCAATAATGAAGAAACATTGCACAAAGTGGATCAAGGTTCAGATGAGATGAAAATGAAGAGCAGCGCTGAGAGTGAGACGGTGTGATGAGACGGTCTCAGGGCTCGCAAACATCAGGGCTCATCTCATCTTTTCTATAGTTCCCGATTTCATTGAAGGAAAGGTGGTGCTGCTGCTGCAGCTAATAGAATCACAAATAAAGACACTTATGACAATCTTTTTTAAAAGGTTCCCAGAAGTGTTTGAATTATGAAGCTTTAAACCAACTTAAATGCCAAACCTAAATGTCTTTAAAAGCCTAATTGCATGCTGATCTGAAGCCACTGTTTCCAAAATCTCCTCTACATGAGCATGGCTGTTGGTCCTGAGCTGATTAGCCCTGCCCTTGACCCCCCCTTTCTGGTGATGATAGCCGTGTCTTGCTATCGGAATGATCTTCACCGCTGCTACAAAAAATGTCAAGCAATATCGGCAAAGTCCAGCCGTATCGTTTTGAGCCAGATGCCATCTCGGACAAGAAAATGATTCCTTAGTGCGGCTGTTTCTGCAGCTCATTGCCCACCCAGAGGATGGATCAATGCGGAGAACACATTTCACGCACTTCGGTGTGGGACAACTATTGGAACTTTAACTTTAATTATAAATATGTGCGGCCAGAAACAAAATCCAGCTGTGAAAACATGTTTCAACATCTGCTTCTTTGTGGAAGTCTTACTTAAACCTGTCAACGACCAGAACTTTCTATCATCAGTTGATCTTTTATAAAAGCGTTCCCTGTGGTCTTTTAATTATGATTATGCTATGATTAGCAAAGCTCAAACTTATCGAGGACAAAGTTTCTGCAGAGCTTCTGTAATTCAATAAAATATTGCCTCTTCATTTTGGGTGGGACTGTTGGCACAGAGCAACTATGGCCCCCTTTCCATCTCCCATTGTTTACATGGTTTCCCACTAGCTTACAGCCCCTCACACCCCCAACCTAACATTAGCAGTGCAACACAAATGGCGAGCAATATTGGAGCTATGGTTTTTGCTTCTTTGGATTTGATCTTTGAACTGTGTTTGCTTGTTTAAAGGTTATGCTATGTGCTGGAACTGGAACCGCCTGAATTCCACATTCTCGCCATAATTTGCGTTAAACTCGACAAGTGATTTATGCAAATATTGTGCAAGACCAAACAAAGGGCTGCTTGAGCATTGGTCAATTTCTGACGCATAGAATGTCACACTGTTCTATATCCTTCTTCAGTCATATTTTGTTTCATATTTTGTTTCCTAGCTGCTGTTTTCTCATTATATTTTTTCCACACAAACTAAATGATCACCTTGATAAATGCATAAAAGCTCTTATTTTGGAATCTGCCTTATGTTTACATGAATGGCCTCACCCACCTCTATCTACCTTAGTTTTATTTTCACCTGTAATAGGAAATTATCCACTGTCTAATATGTTTTTTACAGTTTCAACGCTAAGCTACCTGAGTTGTGATAAGGGAAAGCAAATTGGATCAAAATGTCATTTTCTTACTTGATCAGCAATTTCTATTCAATCGAGTAATTTGCCAACACATCCCTCTTTATCGAATTTATCATTAGCAGGGTTTCCATGGAGAGAGTGTGATATACATCTGTTACGTTTCACGGTTAGTCTGTAATTACCTGCCAACTGCCTTGAAACACTTTAAAATATAATATCTATTTAATTAAAATCTGCACTTTACTTTTGGAGATAAAACAGCAAAGTTGTCTTTGGTGACAGCTGACAATTTTTGTCTTTTCATTGTCTCAGCGTTTAGAACAGTGACCCTTTGAACACATCGTCTCAAGCTCTTCCTTTGTAGCTACCTTTGCTTTTTGTACGTCTTACTCCGTCTGCAGCTGAAAAAGTAATTACTGTTCCCTTGGATTTTTAAAATGGAATGGATGTGGAGAGATTAATGCATCAAATGATAAAAATCTCCATACAGCAAAAGACTCTTTTGTTTTCATTAATCACTGAGTGTCCGTGTGTGTGTTGTTCCTTGTGTGTGGCCCTCTAAAGGATGGTGCCATTAATTCCTCCTTATTAATGTTCGAAGAAGGAGCCTCAGAGGAAAATATCAACGACAACAGAATAAAATGGAGTTGTAGAATCCTTTAGAAAATACTCACTGAAAAACAAAACCAATAAAACCTGTTGCCATTGAAATTGCACATCTTTGCTTCCAGACCTGTATAGCTTTTCAGACTTTTTAGAAGAGCTCTGGCCGTCGCTGGGGGACGTGAAACAGAACCATCAATGGGGGACCTTTCTGTGTGGAGTTTGCACGTTCACGCATGGGTTTTCTTCCGGAGACTCCGGCTTCCTCCCACTGTCCAAAGACATGCTTCATAGGTTGATTGGCTACTCTAAATTGTCCCTATAGTGAATGTGAGTGTGTATGGTTGTGTGATTGTGGCTCTGCGACAGACTAGTTAGTCGGACGGACGGGGTGTACGCCGCCTGCACCCACGAGGGGCCAAGTTAGGCTCCGGCAGCCCCATGACCATGATAGGGACAAAACGGGTTTAGAAAACGGATAGATGGATGTCTGGATACAGTTGTTCGGTGTTGGGCTCAAACAGATTACAGTAATAAGGAAACACCATAAGTCTGCTTTTTCACCTCTTTTTCTGTTGTTGGTTTATCATGATACTATAGTCTGGAAAATGCACAAACATTTTAAGACCCCTTCTAAAGAAAATGTTGTTTTAACATGATCTTGTGGCATTTATCTGATGACGGAGTACACATAATAAGGAAATAAATAATGCTTAAAATTGCATTTCTGAATGTTTCTTTGTGAATCAGGAGCAGACAAAGAAGTGATGTTTGAAAAAGAGATCATTTGTGAGGTAGAAAATATGCTGGATGGACCACAAGCTCCCTGCTCTGCTCTATTCTGATGCATCTAAAGTACATGTGGAGAACTAGATCCTTGTATGTCTTTGTTTTCCTCGTCTCAGCTGGTATCTGGCTTAAAACTGTACGCCTGGATAGCTCCAAAATTGCTCGCCATTTTTGTTGCACTGGCAATGTCAGGTTGGGGGTGTGAGGGGCTGTAAGCTAGTGTAAACAGAGAGCTCTCAGCAATGGGAAGGGAAAGCACGATTGCTCCACACCAATAGTCCCGCTCACTACTCAAAGGCGAATTTTTGATTTACTAATGCCGCTCTGCAGAAAAAAATCTAGAAAAAAGTATTTTTGAATGCATTATTAAATAATAAAAAAAATAATTAAATAAATATTCAAAATTAATTTTTAAAAACGAATGAAATAATATTAATTTAAACCACTTGAAATCCCTTTAAAATGATGCCAAAAAGACCATCATAGTGGGTCTTTAACTTTGATAGAACCTGTGTCTCTGCATCTGACGTAGCAAAGATCTATTCATATCACTGTTTATATGTTATTGCACAATCTCTATTTACCAGAATAAAACCAAACTAGAATACTTCTTGTGGAATACTGAGTTGGCAACAATGCCATAAAACACAGTTTGGCACACATGCAAAATAATAAGTTGAAAACAAGCACTACAAAATGAAGCCAAAAAATGGATTTGCATGTAATATCTAGAATAATACAGCTGGTAGCTGTATTTGTTTTAAAACAAGATAAATAAATTAAAGTTCTGTTTCAGTTGAGCTATTTAAAAACCAAGGTCCTTATGCATTCCTTGTTGCCCAGCCACAGTCCACACCAGAAGCACTTCTAGTTAAAGCAGGACATAAAAACAAGTGTGTAAGTGATAGAACTGGGTAACTGAGCCACCAGGGCCTTGTAATTGAAGTTATTTAAATGAATTAGTCTGCAAGTGGAGAAGTCCAATCAGCCTTCTTATGCAGAATACAGAGTTGTATTTGTAATGAACTTCAGTCCAATAAAAAGTTTTGACAGAAAAAAACGGAGAGAGCAGGAAATCCTTACATTTTATTAACATATTCAATCAAAGACGTAATGATTGCAGCCAGAGAAGTGAAGCACAGCTTTACCTGAAGAAAAGCCCACAATACATTTGAATATTTCCAGTTTTCAAATAATTATTAGAATAGTTTTTGCAGCCAGATAAGAAAAAAAGAAAAGCCCAGTTACCAAAACAAATGCCTATAGACACAGTTTATAGAAAACGTTAAACAAAAATATTGCTTTAATAGCATTTAAACCTGAATTTAAATGTGTTGTTTCCTCCTTTGCAAGTCTTTGGCTCTTGAACAAATATGCAGCCGAGTTCAAAACTCCCAAAAAGGGTCATGGCTTCCTTGAGTCTGTTCCAGCACGAAAGTTACACAATGAACAGTTCACTGGCACATTCAAAAATACATCAATTTTTTGCTTTGGAATTCTGTAACTTTGTTGTGATGGATGGGACTGAATATGGATTTGTGCATCAATAAGGTGATGACGTTGTCTCATCTAGTTATCTAGAAAAACCTTTGTCACCCCGAGGCCACCTAAACTGCTGATAGGGGGAAATGAGTCTGCACAGAAGTACAAACACATACATATGCACAAACGCACTGTGCCACCCACTGCACACACACTTAGTGAGAGCCTAAATCTATAATAAAAAAAACTGCTGAATACTTATGTAGAGGGCCAAATCTGCAGAGTATCTAAAACCACAAAAAAATGTCGGAAATGACGAGAATTATTCACATTAATACTAAATGTACAAAAACAATCATCATAAAGTTCTAAGAAAGTGCAGAAATAAAACTCCTGCATAACAATTGGCACAGAAACTATTGTAGGGTTAAACCCAGAGCACAGTAAGAAAGTGAGATGAGATCAGCCCGAGTTTATTTTACTGTTGTGGGCTTAAACAAAGAAGAGCTGAACTTTGAGAAAATACTAAGATGGAAGTAAGGTGGGAAAAGTGGACAGCGGCTGGGAATTGTGGAAGTTTAAATTCTAAGAAATGCTTAAAGCATCAAAGAGGACTAAAAAAAAGTCGACTTTAATATCTTCTTCATAAAAACAGACCGATATTTGCCGCATTTTGTGGACCTCAGGTCAATCTCAAGTGTACGCTGCACCCCTGGATAAACTAGGCAAAAAACTGCGACTTGTACTCTCAAAATACGATACATAAAATCGTTGATCCAATCCATATTTAACGTCAGAATGTCACTTTTGTTTTCAACTATTTTACTCCAATGGTGCACTTTTGGATTGTGATTAAGCACAATCACAATGTTTAACTAGGTACATTTTCTACGACGAAATACGGTTTTTGATCAAAAGGATGAGAAATAAAAAGGTCCTTTGTTTTTATTGTCTGAAATGTTTTAATTTGTAAAGTGTTAACTCAGATACCCCAGAAATGTAATTTGTGTGCGCAAAACACATCAACTGTAAGGTAGGCAGAACTCTAAAGACTTAAATGTTTGCAGTATTACTCCAAGAAAACAAAGACGTTGATTTACAGCCATAAGAAACAAAGATTGTGTTTTCTGCACTTTGAATGGTCCAGGTAAATACTCAAATCTGATTGAAGTTCCCGTCACATAACCCAAATGTTCTACAACACTGCACAGACTTCTTAAAACAAACATTTTGCTTCATCTAATGGACAAAACCGATGGTAAGAGGTGAACCTTCTCTCTGAACTGATGTTTTATTGAACCTATCGTGACAATCAGCATATATCTCGCTTTCCTTTGCCGTTGCAGTCAAGTTTAGCGAGGCTTTATTGTGTTACCATGAGAACAGACCACAACACCTATTAAATAGTCCACTTTTTGTGAGAAAGCGATCTAAACTGTAAATATAACAAAAATTAAGTACAAAAAATGGACAGAATATTTATTTCTTTTTTAAGTGACCATGGTATATAACTGAAATAATATACAATGAAGTGTGCATTTTCAGAAATGAACACATGCCGTGGAAGCCTGAACTGTCCAACACAAGCAGAAAACGTTCGCTTTGATGTGTAATTATTTGTGTTATTAAATATTAACGTGTTAATTTTCTTTTATTAATCACGTACGCTAACACGTCAACATTGACAGCTCCCGTTTGAAGGTTTTATTTTGAATGTTTATCCCTGTAATTTCTTTCATTTTGCTTCACTACGACTCATAAATCAGGTGAATTAATTTCATTTCTTTTCCCAGCTGAGCCCAATTAGCAATTATGGTCTGAGATCATGTTTAAAAGAGTGAAGGTGCAGAGGGAGAAAAGATGGAAGGAAATCCTGGGAGAGTCCAGGGCTGATGACTGCTTATAATTGTGTAACATAGTGAAAGTCAAAAGTTCCCATTTTATTTTGTTTGGTCAAATTTTGTTATGATTTTCCTCTTTATTTTCTAACTTCATTGTCATCTGCTTAGGTGCAATTCCATTTTTTTTTGTTAGAAACTATTGCTTTTGTATCTTTTGATTTTACAAAATTGTAATAAACAAATCAATCTTCTCTGCTTGAATCAGCACGACACAGAGCAAATATCCATCAATCAACCCAAAAAGAACTTTTCTCTTTTACTCTTCAAAATGAAAGTGAATTAAAAACTAAAGGCATGTCTATCAACTAAAAATGATGAAATTATGATACTTGCAAGACAAAAAAAAATAATTTCAGTGTTATGTTATTGTACCGGTTTCAACAAAACCTGGTGTTCATCATCATTTGAATGTGTTTGGGAGGAGACATCCAACCCAGTAAAATCCTCAAGCCTTTATTCGAAAAACAACAATCTACTTTTGCAATTATAATCTATTAGTCTCTAAATTTCCATCCTAAATTGAAATTGGTCAAAGGGTCGCTTCTTTGTTTGTGCTAAACTGAGTTGGAAACATTCATTTTTAATTTTAGAATCACTTTAATTGTACAATTGTTTTTTGAAGACTACTTGGAGCCCACTTGGATTATGGTTCCACCCACTGTTCAGGGTTTTTTATATTGAAAATTACTGGCATTACCTTAATATTTCAGCCAAGGAGAATGTCCCACAAAATTGAGGTCACAAAATCTGACCATACTAAACAAACTTGTCTTAAATGCTCCAAACTGGTTTGGGTCGAGTAAAACATGCAAAACATAACATGCATTTTTATTATTATTTTATTTTTTTATTTCAAAGGGAATTGTTGCACAAAATTCAATAGTTTAGTTGCTTTATACAGACTTGGTTGATAACTTTATTGTATCTAAGTTCATGTTTCATTAGCTGCATATTCTACTGAAGAGAAATTTATTTAGATGTGATGTTTGTTGTTTTACTTTAAATGGCATTGCTCAATTTAGCAACTGTTAGCACATTAGTGCAACAACATCCATTTCTTGAGGGACTTTTCTGCACTTCCTTTCCAACCTTGTCTCTTTACTTTCATCCCCATACAGTTGCTCCTTATCTACCCCAGTCATCTGTTTTCTCTCTTTTTACTCTGGATTTAACATGCTAACTGTTGCAATCCTTTTTCCTCCTTCGAGCATCATGGTAATCATGCTCCAGACAGATCCATAGGCTCCCAATCCCACTTTAAAGGACAGGCTTTTCCTCATTGTCAGTATGTCTACCTGTACTTGCATGCCACCTTAAAGCAATGATACAGGGACACTGCATTGGAAACAAAAGAAAAAACAAGTATGCCTTACAAGGTTTGTAGAAAATGAATTAAGATCATCTGAAAATGAGCCTTGCAAGAAGCACAGAATTAGAATTAGATGGCACTTAACCAGAAGAAACACATGGGCAGAGACAGATGTGTGCTTGTTAACATGTGCGTTCATGAGTGCTAAGAGGAAAGCTTGTCAGCACTTCCCCATTTCAAGGTTGGAGGTGGAAAAAAAAATGTCCACCTTAGGGGAGGAAAAAAGCTTTACCTTATGATTTCTATTTGAACTTTTCTCTCACTTTCCCTTCCTCTCATTCTGTTTTACTTCCTTCTCTCCTCCTACATCTTTGCTCGCTTTTCCACGCCGCAGGAAGAACAAGCGAGAGGTGTAGTTTCTGTTCCTCCGTGTCTCGTTTTCCAAGCATGAATTAAAGTTGCATTCCGTGCTGCCATTGTTAGGCTAATAAGAAAAAGTTATCTTCAAAGGGTTTGGGCTGGGGGAGAAGAGTGAGCCAGGAGGATGGGAGACGATGTGAGTACTACTGGAGCTGGATGTGGGTTTTAGCTATGTTGATTTTTTTTTCTTGAGTCCTTGTAATCCGTGAAATTACACCTGCCACCTTTCTGAGTGTGTGTTTGAGCGCACACAATCACACGCTGTCCTATTTGTACATGTGTGTCTGGGTACAACAGCTGATGAGCTTTAATACAAACCATTAATGTTCCAGTTTCACACAACAATCACAACTGCTCCTTATCCCTGTGCGAGCAGTCTGGAGCTATATTTCTGCAAACAGTGCACAACACTGTATTTTTATTAACAGTTCAAATTCCCATTAACAGTCAGTCCCAGATAGCAAGTTAATTAACTTTCTGCCCCCCTTTTCCTCTGGCTAACGGAGCACAGGTAGCCTTTCATGTTGCCACCAAGAGATAGAGGGAGGGACGGAAAGGATTGGGAGAGGTGAGATGCAAAATGGGGGTAAGACGAAAGGTTTAACGGGAAACAGAGGTAGGAGGGTGATAGAGAAAGAGAAAAAAATAATTGACAATGAGGAAAAAAAAGGTGGATGTAAAAGAAGGAGAAGTTGGATTTAGGTGGAAAAAGTTCTGGGAGGGTTTAAAGTAGCCCAAAAGTTTGTTCAAATGTAGAAACAATGCATTTTTTCCCCCACATATCTCCTTTTTTAAAAAAGTAGTTCAATAGTTCAACATTTACTGAAAGCACAGGAGATGAAAGAACCTAACAGGGCTCAGTAGGGAAGATTTTTGAGTGAAATTGACGTTTTTTAAGGTAAACAGGCCTGGTTCTGGACCAATGCAAGGGGACAGCGAGACATCTTCATCCCACATTGGTTAAAGGCAGTGCCTGCATTCTCTAATTTATTGCAGTGCAACAGTTCCTATTACATATACATTTTTATGGCTTTATAACTATTATTGTGTCAGTAAAAGGATAAGATGAGTATAAGTTTTAAGGCTCAAAAAGTTGTGGTGTGTATTACTCACATGATTCAATACACATATTGATGCATGGCTAATCAATGCATAAAACATTCAACAAACTTTTTGCCGAAACAATATATATATATATATATATATATATATATATATATATATATATATAAATTTATTTTTTTTTACCTAGATACAATCAAGATATTTATTATTCATTTGGCATTTAAAACTCTAATGAAGTAGATTGCTCTTGAGTAATTACATTTTATTTGGTATATTTCCCTGTTTAAATCTTTCTTTTGGTGACATGCTGGGCCCGTGTGAACTTGCACGTGCTCAGTGCTGATTCTCAGATCCATAATGAACATTGGGACTTCTACATGCAGCCTAAATGAAAATAAGACACATTTCCAAATTTATCATCAAATGGAAAAAAAAATTCTTACCAGTCAGACAGAATAGCGCCTTGCGTGATGTCATGAGCCATCTGTTACAGCTTTAATTGAGCTGCTTCACTTTACAGGATCAAATGGAAATAAGGAAATCTATAGAAGGATTGGAAGATTTTATGTCTAGAAAAATGTGACCAATTTTCAAGATGTTTTACCTTTGGACGATGCCCCACGTTATTAATACATTCAAAAGTATGTTTTATTGTAAAATCTTTAATTAATAGAATTTATTCAACATTGACTGAGTCATTGCAACATCATATTACTTTTTTTTTTTTTTTGGGCGGTGGTCAGGGATCATGTAGGGAACATTCAATTTTTAAGAAGCAATTACACAAATGGAACAATAAAAACAAACCGCTTCATTTAATTTGGAGGTTTAGCAGGCAGATGCTGCAGAAGGGAACTAGAAAAATAAGAGAGTGCAGCTCAACAAGGCAGATGCCCAAGTTTACATTTGATCTCACTGGAATGCTTTATCCATTTTCATTGAATGTGCAACAGTGCCTGACTGTGCATGAATAGATGTGTGTGTGTGTGTGTTGACCTGCTTGTATAGCAGAGTGTTTCCCGCAGGCCTTTTTTTCAGGATCAAGCCTGTCACGCTCTCAGCTCGAAGAGGTCGTGACAGCCAATTAGCTCACTCTAAATTGATTCAACCATCAGTGTGTTTGAGTGTGTGTAAGAGAGTGAGTTTATGTGTATCCAAATCAATGCTCATGTTTTATCGGCAAACTCATTAGTGTTTTCTCTGAATGATTGGAGCAAACAAAAAGGCTTGAAAAATGCGGAAATGTGTGATTTACTGTACCTGTCCATTATCTATACTCACTTTATCCTCCTGGGGGGGTACATGGAGCTGCAGTGAACAAATGTTTTGTTTATTTTGCAAGGGACATGAAAATATTACCAGTTCCACAACAGAAATAAATTATATGTAATCATATATTATATTTTCTCCTCATTGATTCTTTTGTCAGCATGGAAACCTGGGATGGATCATGAACCAAATACATCACATATTTTCGATGAAAATCCCATTTTAAGTAGCATAATACACTCAAAGTGTTTACTTTGCAGCAAAAACGAAAAATATCTGTTTTACAAGCATGCTCCTGAGCACATTCAGAACAATGCAGTGAGTGGTCTATGCCATCATGACACGGCGCATTGATTTCGACAAACTGTAATTCCAGCTAGGACAATGAGTCAATTAGTCCCCAAATGGAGCCGTAAAAACACATCAGCCTGCTATCCATGTCTATCTGACACAGCAGATTTTCAAGTACAATGTGGAGAGTTAATAAAGCAAATGTAACAGTTGTATTTAACCAACTTTTATTGGTAAATGGTAAATGACGTTTACTTGTATAGCACTTCACTATCTTCTTAGAAGGTCCTCAGCACTTTACAGTCACAGTCCCCCTCACACACTGGTGGCAGCTCGTGTTCAAGTTGAGTTTATCCTATCGTTACATGTCAAGCCATTCAGGGGATCATAAGTTCCAGTTTCAACAATTCAACGCACGTTCAAGTAATCACTTTCAAAGAAAAGTCCATGTAAATGCGTTTGAGCATGCTAAAATGTTCATGATGTTGGGTTTGCATCACATGCCCGGTGTAAAAGTAGCTTTAAGGAAAGTCTGAGTTACACCTGCACTTCCTTGAAATGCTGCTCTTCCTCTCTACGTTCCTCCACAGGCCCAGACAACCCAAAAACCTGCAGCACCCAAATGGATCAACACTTCCCACCCCCATACGAGTGCACGTGGCACTGACGACAAGGTGACCTCGTCATCATAATCTGGGCGATATTTGATTATAATATTATGGAGGGTTGGGTGTGGTTCAGGCAATAAATGGTAAAAGGCGCTTTTCATCCATTCACACAATGAAGGCTGTTCCACTGCCAAACCCTGGTGCCAACCTATAACCACCACAGACGTGGGGTTCAGTGTCTTGCCCAAGGACACTTTGACACATGGGCAGGAAAGACAAAAATTGAACCTGCAATCTTCCGATCGAAAAACGACCACCCTACCGCCGCGCTGCAGTTCTGTGATACAAGTAATCATAATAAAAAGATAATAGTAGCTGTAATTAATTAAGATTGATTTATCCTCACTTTCATTTTTGGCTGAAAGAGCATTGGTTGTGAGCTGGTGATTTAAAAATACACTGAATTAAATTCAATAACTGGTTACTGAGTGAAAATATTTTTATTCCAGTTTTTGGTGGATTTCCAAACGTGGCATTTTTTCTTTGTCCGGTGTCTGTGTAAAATATCTTTTCTAATTTGATGTCCTCTGGGATTTTAGATTGGATTTGAAGTATAATACTCAATGACAGATCTTTGGAACAACGTTCTTTTAAAAACTGTTTTTTTCTTTATTTTACAATAAACGGATGGGAAATTGTACATTTTCATATTTTTTAATTACAGGTTATATTTATTTTTTCCACCTTACTGGTTGTAATCAGTTTCATTTATAATTTTTATTTTTATCATCTATGCCTCCACATTTCTCTCACTTGGTCCCTGTAATTTTCTCTGCGTTTGATTCTCTTCATTACTCAGTCTCTGATGCCCACTCACTAATTCCCATCACCATTTGATCAAACCCTGACACTCTTTCATGCTTTCAGTAGCAAGTGTTGCGGTAAATAAAGCTAAAATGAAACGAGGAATAAATAAAATATGAGCGTGATAATGAATAAATAAAGTGTGCATGTATTAATAGGAACATGTCAAGATTCAGTTGAATAGAAACCAGCAGCCGCCACCATCGCCTACGTTTACAATCCTGATGAAAGACTACAGTTTTTCTGATTATTCTCTGCCTTTTACTTTCCTTTTGGAGCTTTCCAAGCTTCATTGGAATTCCTGCTCTTCTGGTAGGAATACATATTTTAAGTCAAATATGTGTTTAAAATGCTATTTAAAAAATACAGAATTTACACACATTTTTTCAAGCTTTAAAAAGCATTAAAGGGTTTTTTTGTAATTACAGGGTAACTACAAACAGGTTAAATGCATTCTGTCTAAGGTGTAAGTTGAAGTATTATGTCCTCCCAACTATGGCTCTCACATCACAGAATCATCGGAATGCAACGTCTCTTCCCACACTCCACCTTGGGCATTCAGGAACATGCTGATTTCCGTGGAAACGGAGCAGATTGGTGGTGATTGGTCACGGTTGTTATCATTCCTGTCAGGACAGGTGTGAGCGCTCTCAGTTAAACTAGCTCTTGATTGGTTCAAACTGCCGGGAGGCCAACAAATCCCTAATCAGCTTGTTAGCATACGAATAAGACGAGCGAGAAAGGTGAAGCAAACGAAGGGGAGAACAAGACTGAGGCGAAGCTCAGAAGAATAAAAAGAAAAGGACAGAAAAGCCAGAAGTGAGGATGTGTTTTAAAGTAATCACCAAAAGTTAGATTGTGGAACTATCGGCAAAAGTGACCGACTGCATACAAATGTGGACACAAGCTTTGAAACTCAAATTCTGCTTAGATTTGTGGAAGAGTTGATGCAAAAGGAAATGCTATGTAAAAAGCAGCCCAACTGTGAATAAAAAAATAAGACGAAGTAAAAAAGAAGCAACAAACAAAGACGCTTTTGTTTCTGTTTTGGCATTCTATAGTTTTTGAGGGGAAGAACTTCAACACGAAGGATGATAGTCCACCAAACAGTTGATTCTGCTCAAAGGCAACATCACCGGCCCATAAAACACACCACATCAGCCTATCAAGTTATTTTTTTGTCCGATTTTCAGAGACTGTTATTCCTGGTTCCTGTTTCTTCTGTTATTTGTAGGAAAAGACTAAATGTCACTTGATCAAAATTTTAAACAATTCCATTTGCAAATGGTTACCTTTAGAGCATTAATGTGTTGACAATACCACCAAGACGAGGAAAATACTAACCTCAAAAAAGGATTGTAATGGCTCTTTTTAAAATAAATGTTGTTAGGTTTTATTTGTTCTTGCTCATTTTCTTATTTGTAACACTGTTAAAAATATTAACTTGCATGGATTTGAGTGGTAAGTCTCATGCTAACTAGTTGGTAACCTTGCAAAACTGGCTGATGAAGATATTTAAATGCCTACATAATTGAAAACCTTTTAAAGATGAATTTGTTGGAAACATTGCCCCTTTTATTTTCAGGCTGCTGCACTATGGGGGTCACCATCTCAAAGGAATCGCTGTAGGGAATTGTCCCAAGATTTTATCTCAGATCGTCTGATGTAATTGGACTTTGTCTGTGCCTGGGCTTTGTGTTTTACAACTTTTTTTTGTTTTAACCATTGATCATATAAGAGAACTAGACTGCGTGACTCCTCCCCTTGGCGTTCCACACAGGAAGTACCTGTGGGTTCCAAGAAGCAAACATCCCATAGATTTCTTTTGAGAAATAACCAATAATTCAGTCACTATATTTGTCAGTCTTAATCTACATTTCTTAAAATAGTTTTGCTAATCCTAATATTTTTCATGTGTTGTTTTTTGTCTTTCAAGTGATTCAAGTTATTTACTGGCCAATCAGATGCTTCAATAAAAGTAGGTGGTGCGTGCTGACCCCCGCGTCCAACGTTCGAAACTTTTGACAGATTTCATGTAGCCCAATTCCAAGTGGTAGGGGTGTGTCCTTCCAATAAACTCACTCCTGATTGGTTCCACACATTTTGAGTGGTTGCCATAGAAATGTTGACTACTTACTGGCATTGGCAATATCCATATAGCTAAAATAAGGCGACTGAATAGACTATTTTGTTGGAGCTGGAACTAAGGCAATTTCTTTGGGTGTTGTCACACTCACTTGGTCCAGTTCTCATATACAATCAATGATCTTAACCTATGGTTAAATACATATTTTGTATTGGGTACCTGCTGTTCTACATATTTTGATGATCAGTACTCTACAAAAAAGCAACTTGATTGTTTGATCAAAAACTGCTAACCTGCTGGTTCCAAGTGCGCTGTGGTTCTTTCAGCACTGCAAGGGGACAAAGGGATGCATGCAGAATACAGTTCTTTCCTATAAGAAAAACATATCTGCACTGTCAACTTCACTCCAAAAACCAAATAATTTAACACCATCTCTTTGTTTTTTAATTGATTAATTTATTTTTAATATCATGACATATTTTACAGTCAAAATGAGACTTCACATAAATAATGTATGAATGAATAGCTCTGTCAGAACTGATCAAATCCATAATTAATAGAATTGATTCAAAAGAGTTAATAGGCTCTTTTTATCTGGAAATTATTCTTCTAATTACATGCAGCTGCTTCAAACTAAGATGTAAGTGTAGTTCTGTGCCAGCATCTCCTCCATTCTTCTGTTGTTGTTTACTGTGAATGTTTTTTCCAACTCTGTCCCTCAGGTTTAGTACAAACATCTGTGATTGTCTGTAGTTTTTTTTTTTTTTTTTTTTTTTTTTTTAATCTTAGAAAATCAATGCATAATTTGGAGCAGATAGTTTTTGTGAAGCTCTGATGGTTAACATCACTTGCACACAGTTTAAAAGTTGTGATCAGCCTTTTTTTAATCATCACATCAAAGTTAAAGCCAAACTCCCATTATTTGTCACACGTCTAGGTTTGTGCAGTGTCGAGCAGGGAGGCATCGGGTCCCATTTTTAAAGACGTTGATGTGACTCAGCCTGGATTTGAATTCACAATCTTTCAGTGTCAGGGTGGACACTCTTCCACAAGGGTCGTTTTTTTTTTTTGCTTTTGTTTGCTTATTGCCATGACTTCATTGAACTGATGCAAAATTCTTCTGTCTGTCCTCTAAAGGTTTGAACTTTTTTATATTTTCCTTTTTTAAGATCACACTATTATGAAGGGAATCATTGAAATCTTTCACTGCTTTTCTTTATGTATGAATCACAGGCCCTAATGGCAAGAATCAGTGAGTGCCATTTGGTTCTGTCTGCAAAAATCTAGAAATCAAAGTAGAGTTAGGTTTCCCATTTGTGCCATTTATAAGTATTATTTCTGAAGGGTTTAATTCAGGTCAAGTTTTCCATAGAAGGTCGTGGCTCCTCATTGAAGTTGGGTGGTTTGCAAGTTCACAGCTCATTCAGGTGTTCTCATTTATGATACAAGTGCTGCTTTTGTTACACTCTCACACAGAGCAGCGCACAAGCGGGAAATAACGTTTGCATCGTATTCAGATTTAGTCTCCCCTTCAAACCAGCACCACCTGTGAGTTCTTGACTCAGGTGAGGTGCTTTTCCTGCATCAGATCTGTCAAGAAACCTGTCTTTGTTCAAAACAAATAGGAGTCAGTGCTGTCCCTTATAAAATCTACAGTTCTGAAACTGATGCAAAAAGTAGTGAATATTAACACTTTCTATTTTTAATGCTAGCATAATAAAATAATTCATTAGAAACCAAGTTATGTTTGTTGTTAGTTTGTCACCTAAAAAGGTCATTTAGGTTATTCAAATAAAAACTTTTACCAGAGCGTTTGCTGGCGAATTGGTGTTCTTTGAAATATCTTTCTCTCCTTAGTTTTCATTTAACCCTGCCACAAACTTAAATATATACAGCACCATTTTAATTTAAAATATGTCAACTTAGGCAGAGGAGAATTTTTGATGACTTTTTTTCATTATAAAAACTTCAGAGAAATAACACTTTCCTCCCTGGTGCCCTTTTGGGCCGAATCCGAATTCTTGCCTTCCCCTATCCCTACATTTAGCCCTCCAAACAAAGAGTTATAAAAAAATAGTGTCTCAAAATTTGGACGTCACTTCCACTTGATGACATCGCAGTCGCCGGTCAGCTATGTTAGAATGGAGCTTCCAGCACTCGAATATCAGTGGGTTTATAACTTTAAAAAGGTTATGATAAAAAAAAAAGGTCATTACTAACATTTAAATGTAAATTTCTGCGCTTCGGTGCGCACCCACGTGAAGAAAAGCACTTCTCCTCCGCGGAACCTCCTCGTGACGGAGGGCTCCGTATCCCTCCACTTGGAGGGTTGGCCGTTAATAAAAAAACATTCGGACAGCTCCTCCTCCAATAATACCTGTACAAATGAAATGGTAGGGAGAAGGGAAGAATTCTAATTTGGCCTTGCTCTTTCTTTACAACTGTAATCTGACCCCTTTGACCCTGAAAGATACAATATGAGACAAGGATGCTAGAAGTGAGTCAGTAATTCAGCAAATGGTTCTCTTTTAAAGTTTTCTTGGTCCTCAACACCTTATCTTGGCCTCCATCTCTCCTGTTAACTGCCATTTCCTAATTACATTAAAAAGTGGAGAAATGTCTACCTGAAAGTGCTGTCTTAAGCTGTTGTTCTGATTTGTGAGCATCCATTATTTTAATTCCAAGAGTGCTATAAGCTGCAGAGAGAATGTCACGGCTGCAGTTTGGTGAGACAGGTTTACGGATTTTCCAAAACCTTTTGCAAAACACAAAAGATGAGACTTGGATTAACACAGTGATCCAGTTTAAGAAAAAAAAAAAGGAAGAAAGTTTTTATGGTTTGCTTTTGTATTCTTGAGAAGAACTAATGGCATTTTTGCATAGTGGGACTATGATGTAAATAAATGTTTTTTTTTTCTTTTTTGTAGTTTGAAGTAGATTATATATATATATATATATATATATATATATGTATATGTATGTATATATATATATATGTATATATATATATATATGTATATATATATATATATATATATATATATATATATATATGTATATATATATACACATACAGGTACATTCTCTTATGATTTATATGTTGCAGCCATGTTGTGCTTTCATCCTTGTTTAGTATCAAACTCATCATGTACAGTAATTTGTCTTCATTTTGTATTTTTCATAGCTCTTTGAAAAGGTTTTCATATTCTAAAAATGAAGAATTGAATGCTGTCATTGTGGCCATTCCTCTTCTGTTTTCAATGTCAAAGGGCCATTAATCCACTATTATGATATATCACTGCATGCTGCTCAGGGTAATCCACTTCTGCTGCTGTGTTTCCTCCTATCTCGCTGTGCAGTCAGACATGATTTTTTGTGTTTCTCCATTAAAGTAACGCCATAAAATACATTTATTTTCACATTTGTCTTGTTTAAATACACCTTGTTTTTGGTAAATTTTGAGATTGAAAATTATGATTTTTTTTAAAGCATGGCTGTTCTTATGGTGGTCAAACAACACAGTAAAAAGATCATCAATTCTATATTTCTATACTTAACATAAAGATTGCATTGTAAATGATTGGAATAACTCTTCCATCTGACTACTCTTATTAGATTGAATACATTTTCTTGGAAACATCATTTTTTTATTGATCTTAAAATACCAGTAGAGTTTATGACTTTTAAAGAAAACTATCAGAAATGCAATTGATATTTAGATGTCTTTTTTTGTTTTTATTCTGAAGTTCGTATTTTTTTTCCAGCTCATCTTTTTTGTTCTTTTATTTCTCATTTCCCCAGTACTGTCTTTGTTTCCCATTGGTGCATGTTATTTTACACGGTATTTTTGCTGTTGTGTGTTGCCAGCACAGTGTTGTTTTTTTTAATGTTTCTCCTGTTTGTGGGGGAGATGCTCAGTGGTAAAACATACATGCTGGGTCTTACTAGCCTTCTTAAACACAATGCAGGTGTTTCATTATCATTGGTTTAGCACACGCAGGATGGAGCCTGACAGGTTTAAACCATCATTTCACTGTCTAATAGCTGCCATTTAAAGCAAGGTAAGTTTATTTTTACAGCACATTTCAAGAACAAAGATGATTCAAAGTGATGGACAGAACAAGTTAAAAGAAACATTTAAAGGAGTGATAACTAAGATAAAAATGTAAAGTAAATTCAAACTAATAAAATTTAAAGGAAGCTTAAACTTATAGTGTGGATGTAAACTAAAAAAAAATAATGGAATGAATCAGGGAACAAGTGAGTCTTTAACCTAGATTTAAATGTACTTACCGTATTTTCCGCACCGTAAGGCCCACTTAAAACCCTAACCTTTTTTTAAAAAATTGGCTGTCTGCCTAATAATCCATCTAGTCAAATTTTACGCATGTTTTTTCAGTGTTTGCTGCTTGAGACTCTTTCGCGGAAATCCCTGCTTCTCACACGCACGGCTACATGCTGTGCAGACAACTATCCAAGCTTTGCGCACATACTTTTCTAGTTTGTTTGCTGCTCGTGACTCTACGCGAGTCACTCGGCCTGCTCAGTGATATAGAACATTGGGACTGTGTGACCGGAACTTCTTTTTATGAGCGCAAATACCCAGCAGCCAATCAGATTTGAGTATCCACCCAGACTATTTAAAGTGATAAAAACACAATGTTTGTTCCTTTGTTTTCCTAGAATAATACAGCAGACACACACATCTTTAGAATTCGGCTTATCTTACTGTTGATTTGTTTTATGCACACAGATTACATTTCTGGGATATCGGGGTAACACTTTACAAATGAAAACATTTCAAACAACAAAAATGAAGGAAACATTTTCTCTCTGGCCTATTTTTTATTTTTTTTTTTGTCCAAAAGCTGCATATTGTCGTATAAAATTTGCAATTGACTTTCTTCCTCGATTGACAGCACTAATTATTTTGTTTTAATTCCTCTAAATGTCTATTTTCCAACTGCTTGTGGTTTGTCGCATTTGGGTCCATAAATACCCTCACACCAAAATGTATCTTTTTTATTTTTTCTTTGCAGATTCACGGGTACAAATTTAACTTTTAATGCATTAGAATGCTTTAATACTTTCTGTTAAAGTGTTTCAACAGGAACAAGTTGGTCAGATTTCAGACCAACAAGACATTTGATTTTCACCTTGGTGACAGACTGGTGCTAGTGAGTGGTAGACATGTTGATGTTTACAGACTCATCGTCATTTCAAGAGCCTGATTAAAAGAGCAGGAAGGCAGATGGCACAATGTCTATAGCAGAGCTACATGTGTAATAGTGAGGGGGGAAAATAGACGGAGAGCAACATTAATTAAAGCCATAAAAGAACAGATTGAATGTCCTGGACAATGGTGAGTCAGTAAGTTGGAGTGCCTGTTTATGGTTGTGTGTGTTTGTGTGTCAATCCAGCTGGTCTGAGGTAAAAGAGAACAGGATTGGATTGTCTCATTACAAATTGAAGCAGCACTAGAGGGCGCTGTGACTTTGAACGTCTTACTAACATTTGACATGGGTTTTACCCATTTATATTTTATTTTATTTTTTTTACACATAAAATCCATCAGTGAAGTGATTGAGATATTCTTGCAGTGAGATAATTAATTTTTTTTTGTTTATTTCTTTAAAGATGTGTCATGTATTTAAACTTTTTCTTACGATTTTAGCCCCAGTGTTTCCCTGTTGGGATCCACTGTGCCAGAGCTTGCCGGCTTGGTCAGTGGTTGTTGCCGCAGTTCTCGCTCTCACTGGGATGGCTGAGGTCCGGTATTGTAGCCTCACGGCAATGGAATGGACCCGTCACTGTCCAGGTCTGGGGGAGCACTATCACAATGTTCCTGTGGCTGTGCTGGCTCCTGTTGTGAATTAACCAACATACTGTTTCCTCACAGCAGAACCAAGTCTTGAGGGTTCATTTTTAAGAAATATTAATTGTAAAGGGTAGGTTTTTATTAGTTTCTGTCCCTTTTTATGTTTTTACTTGTAAAGAGCTTTGAGCTGCACAAAGCATGACAAGTACTTTTAAGAAATAACGTTTGATTTAATTTGATGAGCATTTTACATTAACTAAATAAACTAATTCACCAAAACTAATAAACAAATTCATTGATGTTTCCTTTCGAATACAGGAGTATTCGGTATTGACATGTATACAGGAGAATAAATAAAAAAGCTCCTTTTTTTTTTTTTTTTTCCTGTGGAGTACAAAACAGAACCCCAACAGTCAAAGTAAAATCTGTCCAAAACGAGAGGCTCTCAGCTTCTTCTGTTTGCGCAGCTGCTCCACGGGACAATGAAAACACAGAAAACATATCTGCAAGTTCTTTTAATATGTGCCAAAATGTTGGCCTCCATCTGTGGCTGAAAGTACACTTGTTTCCTTGTGGCTTTTATCCATGTCTTGGTATTTGCACACTCTTTGTTGGGTAGAATTGCACATGTAGTAATGCAACTGTACTGCCAAAACATACATGACTTTAGAGAAAAGGACATTTTGCTTCCCACCTGTGGAGTAAAAAGATGAGCCGATACTACAAAACAGCTTTGTTTGCTACAGAGAAAAAAAGACAAAAACTTCTTTGTAAAAACTATTCAACAGGTGTGTTTTTCCCCAAAGTTTTTTCCAAAAGTATAACTCCACAGCAAAAAAGGAATGGAGTGCAGGACAGGAAGAAACAATGAGTCGGAAAAGAAACAGGCCAAAAACTAAATGAATAAAAAATAGAGAAAAATAGAGAAGATGAGGGTGGAGAGAAGGAATTGAGAGACTGAGGGAGTGAAACAGGAGGCTCCAGATGGAAGGTTTGCGTTGCCGGGGCGGGTTGCCGAGGAAGTCATTAAGCAGCCATTTCATCTGCGTCTGCTTGGCTAGCGAGAATTCTAATTGCATCTGAGGAGAGGAGAGGAGAAATGCCAAAGTACATTTACATCAAAGATAGAAGACGCTAGAGAGCCTGTAGCCACCAGACCCCCCTGCTATCTCATCCTCTCAAACTCTGGCTTGCTGTTTAGCTTTCTTCCTCTCTTTTCCCATCTTATTCTCCAGTTTCCTTTATTTTATCAAGTATCTCTTTGCATTTTTCTTTTACCTCTTCCATTCTCAGATTTTGAGCCTCATTCCAAGATCTCCACCTTTCAATTCCCTCTTTCCATGCAGCATGTGTGGGTTGCAAACTTTTTAACTCGACTAAATAAACTCGCACATCATAGTCATTAAATATGTAGGTGATTTAAAGAACCACTCCAGTGAAAATTGTGTTTTTAAAGGGCCTATACCATGTGCAATCAACCTTTTTGAGCTTTCCCCAGTGTACAAAAATTTTAATTCTTCCCAAAACCCCCCCCCAAAGCGCTATTTTGATCCATTTACGCATTTCTGAGCATTCCTCTGAAACCCTGCGCTCTGAGCACCAGCCTCTCCCAATGTTTTAGAAGCAAAGGGTCCTAACAAAGTGATGAACAGCCCCTTCCAGGGAGAGTCTGCGCTGCCAGAGCCCCTGAGCTAACACACACACACACACACACACACACACCCACCTTCTCTGCGGTGCCAGCAGTGATTGATAAAACTTTTTTGCACATGTCGCATGGGCAAGGGAGGGGGATTAGTAAAGATAAAATAAAATTAAGACAGGGGGTGACTAATATTAAGGATCTTTTAATCCACTTTGCTTTGGACAAAAAGAGGGTTAAAAAAAACTCTTACACAGGACAGGGATCGAACCCTGACATTGCAGTGTTTGTGTGTGACGCTCAGATTTCCCAGTGTGCTATTTCCCCCGTCCTTAGCAGCCATCACAATCCTCCCTTTCGTGGAGTAATCAGCTGACTGACTGCACCTCCGTCCACAGCCGCAGTCGTGATCTCCTGCTTTCTCCGGACTGACCGACTGGCTGACGCCGTCTCCATCAGGGCCCCCTGTCCCCCCACCCAGGCTGCTTCTTTTAGCTCTTCACTCGATTCCTCTTCCAGCTCCTGGGGTTGTGTCCTGCAGCACGCTGAGCCTTGGTCTCCAGCTCAAACTCATCATCCTGATGTTCATAGCCAGAGTCGCTAAAGCTATTGCAACAAATATTTTAAGAAAGCACTAAAAGCAATAAACACCACGCAAATAAAAAATCTAGTAGCCTAACCCGGCTACTCATAGGTGAAGGCAGGGGACACGCCTGGACAGGTTGCCAGTCTGTCGCAGGGCCGCAATCCTAGGCCACCTAAGGAAAATTTAGAGTGATAAATAACCTTGAAGCATGTTTTTGGACGGTGGCATCTGGCTCAAAGCTGTTCATCTGGATAGCTCTAATCTTGCTTTCTATTTGAATTGCACCAGTGATGTTAGCTTGGGGTTTGTGAGGAGCTGTAAGCTAGCAGTAGAGGGTATAAAAAAAAGGATGATGAAAAATGAGGACAGGCTTACTCCACCCCAACAGTCCCACCTACAACTCGGGCAAATTTCTGATGAACTCCTGGCGCTCTGTAGGAACTATGTCCTAGAAAACAACAAATCAAAAGACGATTGAAGTAGGAATTTAAGGGAAATGGATTTCCAGAACTCTTATTTTTATTTTTCTTGTTCTTTTTCCAGCTCATCATGCTTATGTATCTTAGCGACAGTCTTTCCTAAACTCCTGTTTTTCAAATATTGCTGTTTTTTTCTGCGTCTGATTTTGTAAAAAAAAAAAAAAAAAAAGCTTGTTTTGAGCTGTTTATGGTTCACTGTCGATGAGGTTTGTTCCCTCCGTTATGAGTGTTTATAGATCGTGTCAAAGGGTTTACATTGATCTGAGAGACGATGTGTGGTTGGAGCTTTGTCAGATACTTTGTTTTAAATGTTACCTAATTGAGAAACTTCTGATAGAAAAAACAATTATATGCAGTGCAAATTTAGGACACCAACAGTGTGAAAACTTAACCCTTTCTTGAGTATGTAGAAGTCTTTTCTTGTGTGAGACTAAGAACTTGCAATAATAGCTTTGTGTGGGATTGGTCTTCCACTTTCACCCTACAAAGAGAAATTGCTTATTGCTTTTAACCACTTGAGAGGGGAGGTGGTTGATGGGGACGTTAAAAAGGGTGAGTGGAGAAAGGGAAGAGGAGCTGACGTTATTGTGTCCAAAATAATTTCAGTCTCTCTTTAGGAACCATTACAGACATTTGTTCATTGGAATGGTAGACAAAGTGCAGCACTATTTTATTGGAAAGGCAACAAGTGGAGCTTCGGTGATGGCATTTAGCTAACAAAGCCGAGGCTTGGTGTCACTTAATAATACTATAGTGCAGTTGATCTGTTACAAAAATCATTCCAATCTGCAAATAGTTTCAGCTCTGCTGCTGCTCCTGAGCTAAGTGGCAAAGAAACTGTGCACTTCGTTTCCTCCGTTTCCATTCAAAACAGTTTTGATTTCAGATTACTTTGTTCTTTTTTTTCTTGACATGTCTGAGCTTAGTTGCAGTTTGGTGGCAAAAAGCAATTTTGGGAAACCTATCAATCAGTTGTTCTCACTGCCATACCTGTTTTTTTTTTTTTTTTTTTTTTTGAGGAGTGCTGCAGCAAAGGGAATCACTCGTAATGTTCAAGGGTCCTGCAACTGCAGCAAGCCTTGGGGAGCTCAACAGAGAGAAACTTTTTGCTGTTTTTTGACCCTTGAAAAAAAATAATAAACTCGCAAATACACTCCTTCTGGGGCTCCAACAGTGTTTTGATGCTTTATTAAGTTCAACAACCTTAGAAGGCCCAGTTGGACAACTACTGTCTTTACAGAGCTACTAAACCCAAGTGTCACAATGACCAAAACAAAAAAAAGACAAGTACAGCAAACCAGCCAACTCTAAGGGTGCACCTCAGTCCAGAGAAGCAATCTGATGGCCTCATCATTAACCCTTTTAGACCAGAGCTTTAGTTCCAGTGTTGACATTCTTTCGACTAGAGTAACTCTTCAACTATTTATGCAGTTAATACAATTCAAGTGGATTCTGAATCGGAGTAAAGCAGATTTTTTTCCTGATATGCAACATTTTACAGTAGTGAAGTGTTTACACACTTAAAGTAAATCAGCTGATTCTGTCAAGGAGAGAAAAAAAAAAAAAACATTGACTGCATATGAGAACTGGACAGAGTGACCCCTCCCCCTGGCATTCCAATAAGTGCTGGCAGGCTCTAAGAAGCACAAACCCCAAAGACTCATTGAGAAATAAAAATCTATTGTTCAGTCATCCTATTGGTCAGAATGACCATTGTTGCTCTGCTACCTCTTTTTTCAAAGCATGTTCTTGCTTAACCTATTTTTGTCCTGATATTTTTGTCTGTAATGCAAATTAATCAAGCTATAAACTAACCAAGGTGAGTCCTCATTAAGGAACTGTGGCTCCACGATGAAAATTTGAATCGTTTTGATGGATTCTCCCAAGCCTGCTTTCAATCTATGTCCCAAAAGATCAATTCCACCCCTTTGGCAGCTAAAGTAAAATTTTTACTCAATGCTGTCTAGACAAAAAAAATCTAATTTGCAACGTTATGCTTTCAGAACCAATGAATTCGCACTGCACCTTCGTCTAGGTTACATCCTCATAACATTACAGTTATGATGTAATTTGTTATTTCACAATATGGACAGCCCTGGATAAAGTCACAAAAATGAACGCCATGCTTTTTCAAGTGCCACAGTGTTTGTAAGACATATATTTTGTAAAGCATAAGCATGGCTTAAAATCCCACATTGCACAGCCCTGCACCTACTCCACCCAAAAACTTGGCATAGCTGGAAGTTGTTTGAGCAGATTTTTATTTTATTTTTTTTAAGAAAAAGAAGTGTTGAATTTTCAACAGTACATCTTTAAGTTTTTACTTTTTCAAGGTCAAAATGAGAGATCTTGGTTCATTGTGTACATAAATACATTGTGTTGAATACTTCTACCTGTTTTTGCATGAAACTGGTAAACACTGGTAAACATAAACAAAGTCGTTTTTTTAGTCCTACATTCTTGTTGTCAATGATTTCTTTTTCTTCACATTGAGTGAACCCATTATGCTAAATAATTTTGTGGCTGGTTTGTGCTGTGTGAATGTATTTAATTTGTAAATTAAAACTTAAAAGGGAAGGTGGCAGAGTTAATTAATGCTGATGCTGTAATGGACTAAAAACCAGAACAGGATGTTATATCCCTTTCGCTCAAACAGAACTGGAATGGACTCCAGCAGCCTCCCAACCCCAGCCAGGTAGTTGCTGGTATTAGAAAATAATTAAATGATGGGAAAAGAAATAATTTAGTCTCTGCTTAAAAAAATGAAAGTTAAAGCTGGATTTGAGGAAACCACAGTGAGGAGACACACTTTCAAATAAGTATTTATGCTTAACCTGGACTTTAAAGAAATTACTTAAAAAATATTTAAAATATATAACCATAACTTGCGGTCTTTCTTAAAAACATTTTGTTTTTGTTTTTTTGCAGTAAAGATTAACAATTACCCGCAATTTTTAGCACTGAAATAATGATCAACAACCTCCTGTAAATTCATGCTCTGATGCCCTTTCAAAATGACAAAAATAAAAAACTTTGGGAAATCAGCTGCACACTCGACTCCTTTAGCCTACACTTTTTAGTCACACATTGTATCACATACTTAATATCTCTGCATCAGTGCTTCTCAATGACTATTTTCCTTTTTTTGTCAAATATAAATGTTCTTTGTCCTCACAGATTCCACATCACAAGCCATTCTAACTGGCAGCACATGTTTTATACATGACATCAGTGTCCATGCGCGTTGTATCACTGTGCATTGTGTCTGTGCAACTGAGAATGGCAAACAAACATGAGAGAACGTGTTATCCTCTTATGTAAAATCAGGTTAACACATTGCGCTGCAGGGAGACAGAGATCAAGCTCCCAGCATAGCAGAGTTCAAACAACTTGTTAACAAATCCAACTCAACATGCTGGTGATGATTACAGGCTGAGGAACATCACTGAAGGAAGGTGTTGTTCAAATGAAACAGAGACAGTGTGCAGCTGTGGACAAAAAAGAGCAGGCTTGTTATGGGAAAAGCAGCATGAGGAGGAAAATCAAAATGTGTGACTGGGCGCCAGATGTGAAATAGGAGAAAGGCAAATACACGTGATAACCAAAGTCTTTCACCTGTGAAATAATAAATGATTTGCAGGCTTATCGTTTTTCTCCCTCCATCTTGCCTTTCCTTGGGCTCTTTCTCTTAAAGTGTTTCCAGGAAGCAAAGGAGCTTTGCTGAACTCACTTCAACTTCATAGTGGAGCCGCTTAGGTTGACATTTCTGACATATTGTGCCTTTTGTGACATAAGCACCACATTTGCCATGGCTTTACCTTAAGGACCCCTCTTTCAGAAAAACACATTTGTACTAGAAACATTTTAAATGGCAGCCTTAAAGATGACTGCCACACTCAAGTGTTTTAAAAACTTTCCCCTTTTGCACCAGTCTTACCAAAAGGGGCTGTTAATGTACAAAATGTGGTCTTCAAACTTGAGGGATGCCTATTGTTTTAATGAGCCAGCATTCATCTGACCATATTTCAATGAGTTGCTCCACTACTCATTTACGTCCAGTAATGACTTGCTACGATGCCCGTTTTCTTTTGGTTGTTCCACTTTTAGCGTGGAGCCAATTCAGACTGAGGAAGCTCAGAGTGAACTGGAGCTGAGTCCAAAAAACGGTCAGAGAGCAGTTCCTGATCCCAGACCCAGATGCATGTGCATATAAAATAAAAGCATTTTTCTGATCAACATTAGGTCTTAAGAGAAATACACACACACACTACACTATTCTTCCTTGAAGTGGCTTTTTGTCACTTTCTAACGCATGAATGTGAGGACCCACTCGTTTTCATAGCTTGAGAGGGGCTGGTGCTCAGATCAATGGTTTTTAGAGGAATACTCAGAAATGTGTGAATGGATTAAAATACTGCTTCGGTGTTGTTTACCGTGAGGAATGAACATTATAATTAGAGATATCTTGATCAGATTTTGCTGGGCCCGATCCGATTCCGAGTCATTTGATTTTGAACAGCTGCCAATACAGAGTCCCGATCCAATACTTTTGCACCACATTTAATTTTTTTTAATCTGAATATGAATTCATTTAAATTCTCAAAAATTATTTAGGAGCGCGTTGTTGCATGAATACGATGATGAGTGTTTATTACTAACTGATATTAGAACCACATCTTTTATTATATTTTTTAAGACTCTGGGATCTTTTTCAACCCCGTAAGACTTCTTAAGATACCACATTTTATAATGACAGTAGTTAATTCACTTAACTGGGGATCTGCCAGAGAAATAAAAGGCATAACAAAGAAGAGTTCGAGTTCTGAGGGGTAAATCACCAGCTAGCACTTGGCACAGTTAGCTGCTGCTGTGCAGCCGTCTTTCTGTCTGCAGCACAGAGAAGGTAACATTAAAAATAAACAAAAACCTGATCTTTTTTCTGTTGTTGCATTAAGACGAGCCAATAGAGATACTTGTCAGTTTATAACTTTTTTTTTTAAAGAGTTATTGATTCCGGAAGTTAAAATCTGTGAACATCTTGCTAGCTTGACTGAACAGCTTTTGTTAGCCTTTTGCTTGAACTTTTGCCGTGTTCTGCTGCGCTTTAAAATGTGATACGTTCAAGACATGCAGACTTCTAGTGGAGTATTTATCCGGAATAATAGTGTTGAAATATAAAGCGCTGGTCATAGAAATAATCAATTAAATATCCGATTCTGATTGGGAGACGACGTGAGTCATCAACCGGTCGGGTCCGATTTCCGATCACGATATCGAATAAGGACATCCCTAATTATAATGCACTCAAAAGCTCAACATTTATGTTGCACGAACTAGGCCCTTTCAGATGGAAAATTTGCTCCGGATTATCGAGGAAAAAAAAAAAGCTGATTCACTTTAAGCGAACCAAATGTTGACCAGGCTGTTAAACCACAAACTGAAGCAAAAATAAAACAGAATCAGAGTGGAGAGACTCAACTTCATGTGGCCACACAGCTACGGTGTTTTGGTATTCATGTTCTGCTCATGGAGTATGAAGTAAATTACCTGCAAGAAAATACTGGGCCACAAGGAAGAGCTGATGACCCGACGCATCCCGCCTCATCTGTCAAACATGAAGGTGCTTATTCAGGTAAGGCTTGGGCATGTATGCCTGCCAGCCTAACAGGGGACCCTGACATTTATTGATGGTTTCATCGCTGTCGGAAGAATACAGAGGTTTACAAGAGTTCAGATTCAGCCAAATGCATCAAATTTAATTGGGGAACATTTTATCTTCCTGAATGCCAGGAGGTTCCGTCCAAAAAACACGTTCTTGCTTTTCATCTATCACAGACTGACACCTGTTGAGGCTTTTCATCACATTTTCACTATTTATTCACTCTGTAATTTTCCAGGGTGGATTGCGATCTACATCATTGTGCTGCAAGATGATGACAAAGCTGTCTTAAAAATTAGATTGGACTTTCTGTTCCTCTTTACCTACAAACAAACTTTATTTAGCACTGACTCAACTACTTTAAACAAGTACAGATGCAAAGTTAATGCATAATTCATTAATTCCGGTTCTGGGTCATGAGGGATGAGTGTCCCCAGCTCTCCCCATCTTCGTCGTCTTCAAATTATTTTAATCTTGAATTATTACAGCATTACTGCAAAAAAAGTAATAATTATGCAATATAGAAAGCTAATCATGGCCCCAAAGGAAAACCAAGAAACATCTAACTGTTTCGGACATCAGGAAGTTGCTCAGAGACTCAAGCCAAGCCAACTCCACTGATGGCACTCGAAGCAAAGCTAACACTTCTGATGGAACTCGTGGAGATCCAACGATGCAAAGTATGAAATGAACGAGATAATTGGCTTGACCTCCTAGAGAGAAGAGTGAACGAGGTGGATCAACAAGTAAAAATAAATATAATTCTCATGAGATTTTAAGTTAAACTAGGCTCTTGCGCAGCTAATGTTCAATCCAATGCCATTTTTTTAAATAGCCCAATATTACAACCATAGCCATCTCCGTGGGCTTCACACTGGGGTTTATGCAAAGAACATGAAGTCAGTTTTAAATATAAAGAATAGCTGGTTGCTAAACTAGACAGGTTAAGCTAAACTGGCATCCCTGCCCTTAGACCCTCCTTCTATGTGAAGAAAAACTCTTCTAATTTCTAAAAGCACAGTTGGAGGTAGAGCCTTAAGTCACCAAGCTCCTGTCTTATGAAATAAGCTCCCAGCTCATGTAAGAGAGGCCGGCAAAGTTTTTACATTTAATATTAGGCTTAAAACATTCCTCTTTGGACAGGCTTTTGGCCAGGCTAGCTAGCATTCAGAGAAAATCGGACTTACTGCTCCCTATCTCACCTACTGTAATGAAGTTTGGGGGAATAATTATAATTTTCATTACATCCAATATACGTACTTCTCCACAGAGCTAAGCAAAGGGAAATGTGGTTTGATAAACCAGGCTAGCGGCCTATTCTCCCATCTTAGTGGGCTTAGATTAGATTAATAAAATGTTGTTTACAGTGGGGATTGAAAGTTTGGGCACCCCACGTAAAATGTTATATTATTGTGCATAAAGAACCCAATGAAAGATTGAGAAATATTCTAAAGGCTTAAGTTTACAGACGAGACATCCTTTTAACATGTAAAAAAAATAAAAATAAGCTTTGCTGCCATAATTTCATAATAACTAAAAAACAAAAAAATGGGTCGTGCAAAAGTTTAGGAACCCTGCAGAATTAGCGCCTCAGACTGCACCCCCTGGCAAGTATCACAACTTTTTTGTAGCAAAGAGTCTCTCACTTCTTGTTTGAGGTTTCTTCATCCATTCTTCTTTACAAAAGTCTTCCAGTTCTTTGAGATTTCTGAGATATCTGTTACGCTCTGCTCTTTTCACGGCTATCCATAGATTTTCAAAGATGTTGAGGTCAGGTGATTGGTAAAGCCACTGCAAAACCTTCAGTTTCTAAGTAAGACAGTGTGGATTTTGAGGTATGTGATGATGAGAAGAATGCTATAAGAACATGTTAAACACCAAAAACACAGTTTTCATTGGAGTGGGTCTTCAAGGCTGAGTGCATAGATGAACATGGAGGCATAAGGCTGAAACAGGGAGAAGAACAATCATGGGACATGGAAGGGCTTTAGACCATCTGTCAACAAACCTGTTTTGGAGAATGGTGGACCAAGAAAGGGAATTTTTCACTTGCAAATTTCATTTTGATTCTCCATTAAATCATGAAGCAAGATGCTGTTTTATATCTTGATTTAACAAAGACAGTAAATATGTGATTTCTACAGTAAACGCTGAATACCTTTTTCTGTTTTGCTGCTTGAGTCAAGTAAAGATCCAATCAGATATGTCGATTAAGCAATTTTATTGCTCCTGATATTGCTCCTAACACCGCAAGAGCAAAATTCAAGCTTTTTACAATTTATCACACTGATTGAAGTTCTTATTTATTATAATACTACTTAATTTATCCAATTTAAACACTTTTTGGATGTTAGTAAAGTACAGTTCTGTGACTGCAGTTTCCTCAGCATCAATCTATTAGTCTCACATCAGTCTCTCTCTCCTCTTTATGTCCAGATTTTCTCCTCTCTCTGACACTCACGTTGTTTATTTCAATATTAATCCACATAAACCATCACAGGGAGAATGAGGTGTGATTGTTGGAGTAATCCACTCGGATCCTTAATGGGCAGAAGTGTAAAAGAGCAGAGGATTAGGGGGCTGTGACGGCTAATATACTCCATAATTAGCCTGTTAACAGCCTCTGCGATGGCAGGATTACCCAAGTCTGAGCTGAAAACTTGACAGAGGCTGCAAATGAGTGACGGCCTGCGCGGAGCGTGCTCAGAGAGAGCAGTGAGAACGCCACAAAGGACAAAAAAGAGTGAAAGGGCAATGGAGTGAGAAATTAGAGAGTAAAATGAACATTTTTCTAGCCTTAGGCAGGACGTGTGAGATTTGAGAAACCAAAAGGAGATGTAACGGTTCTGTGACAAAACATTTTCAAGTTTAATTTGTAAATAGCTGGAGACTTGCATTAATCCTGATGAGAGCTTTCAGTCTGAACTATAGTTTTGAGCACAGTTTTTCTTTGCCACTTGACCAGTATTTCTGACATAAAAATATATGAATGTTTCAATGTTTAAGTCGGATTCAGTTTGCAAAAAAGCCTTGAGCATTTACAACTATCTTAAGGACTTGATTTTCACAGGTTCTTAAATAATTTTATGTTTTTCCCAAGTTTTTGCTTTTTCTTATTTACATGTCTTTTAAAATGAAAATTACAAATTTGTTATGATAACTTAGGAGCACTTTTAAAACTCCAGCAACAGAGCAAGACACTGCAAAGTACACAGGGGAACTGAGCCTCATTGTAAAATATTACAGACATTTACAAAACTCCTTAAAGGAAATACTTGAGACAGAGCTCTTAGTTTTGTCCTGTTTTCTCCTCTGTGTGGAAAGCGCAACATTTTTCTTCTTTCTGTTGGGATTTCTTATCTGGCTACCTACTGTTTGGTAAGGCTTAAATTCTGCAGCCACATTTTTCTTTGGTTAGCCTTCAGAAAAGATCAGTTTTTCCTGAATCATAGCAACACAAAAAGGCTTGCGTGCTGCTATGCCCCTCCTGGTGTTTCTTATTGCACCAAGGTGAGGTTTGGAAAAGCAACTCTTCATTTTACTCAAAATGTCACCTTGGTGCAGTCAGTACTGAGCTGAACCTTTTTGTGTTTTCATCACAATGCATTTCGACCTAGCTCCTGCCGCTCCATTTGATATGTATGTTTTGTCTCAGTTCATTTGAAATGAGCTTAAAAGCTGCACACTCAAAAGAAAAACTACTAAAGAATATCCTGCACATGAACAGTTCTGATCTAAAAGACCCTAACAGAAAATGATTCTTTTATTTATCATATTGCACAATAAAAATAAAAAAGCCATCAAGTGTTTAAATTGTTTTTTAATCTTCGGTCCAGGACACCAAGTTTATCAGTTGTGAGGATTTGATTTTGAAATCATTCAAGTTGAACCAAAAGATTTCCTCCAATTTGTGGGTTTCAGTACTCTCGCAGATAACAACATATTGAAGGATAAATAGCTTGGACCACTATGATACGTACTTGTGCTGATAATAAGATTACATAGATTAAATACTTTGGTCATTTGATTGTCAAATAAACAATGTAAGAATCCTCTACGGCTCTTTCTCTTATCCCTCATCCCACCATCCATCAGTCTGAGATGCAATTTAGAGCCGTGAAACGTTCAATTACCAGCAGAACAGTGTTGGAATGCTCGGTTCAATTGAGCGAGCGGCTGAAAAACATGGGCGTTACAAAAAGGAAATTCAACGGTCTTTATGGTGTATCGTGTTACTTTGATGAGGAAAGACACATAGAACTTGTGGTGGATTCAAAAAAGAGCATGGCAACGTCGTCTCAGTGAGACAGAATGTTTCTCCAAAAGCCATAACATCTGTTTTGTTTGATGAGACGGAGGATTATTTTAGTAGCATACATATTTTAAAATATAATCACAGCATCACAGTTGGCTTTGTTTCACTTGACCTTTATTTTGTTTTCCAGCATGTCAGTTCAAACCTTAAACATGAATTAAAATGAAAATGAATAAAACTGAGCAGCGAAGTTCTGATCCTTGCCACCCATTTTGACCTGCCCTCACTGGCTGGGCAGCTGCTGCACACCCCTCACTTCCCCCCTCAAATAGGTTTGTTATTATAGGACAAACCGTCTCCATCATATAAAATCATCATACAATTAAAATAAACTAAAATGCTTTATGAAAGTCTTTTATTATCACACAAAAGGCAAAAGCTTTGCTTGGAAAACTGTTTTGTCTGAATGGTAACTATTGCTGTAATTTTTAGAATGAAACTCCATATTGTTCAGCTTTTACTGCTCAAATTAGTCATATATAACTTACATTTAAAGAACAAAAGAGCTCTTGATGGCAGAGCCAATGATGGACGTTTTACAAAGGAATCAGCTGCTGCAGAGGTTTCTATCCTGCTACATTACTATACATTCATTCAGTCACCCCCACCAGCACAGCCTTATCGAGCTTTTCAATGCACACAGGGGTGTCTGGGACCTTTGTTTCATAACTAAGGCCATGCTTGTGCCAGAACCTGCCATTTCCAGCAGCCAGGAGTGTTGCTTTGAACTGGTCCTCATCCTCTGTGGACCAATTTAAAGTGTTAGCCCCCCACCACCACCACACACACACATTTTCAGTTCTGACCAGTGACAGATGGGCAAAAGCAGAAACAATAAGAGCAGAGGAGAATGAAAACTAAAACAACTCAAGCAAGAGGTTGACAGAAACCAAAATATGAAAAGAATGAATGAGCTTAACTCAAATGAAGCAAAAGTCAAGTCATCCGACGGGTTCGGGGTTTGTCTGCTGATGCGTGGCTCCAGCTGAGGCCTGAGAGGTTCTGCATGTGATCAACAAAGGTAACTAGATCTTATTTGGTTTGCAAGGAAGATCTTTAAGCAGACTAAAAATCTTTCTGAAATAAGGCCAATACTCAGTAGTTGTCAGGATTTATTAGCTTGCAGATTCATCTAAGGCAGCAATAACTCAGAGTAGTCGTTTTTCCTGTACGACTTAATCGCATCATTGTGGAGAAAATTTGGCTCAATTTTCTGTTTAAAGTTGTTTTAGTTTATGGCTTTTCACTTTTGCACAGGTTTTAACAACAAAAAATAACCCTAAAACTAGGTTGAAGTCTGTACATTAACTACCATTTCAAAACTTTGATTTGTTTAGGGTTTCTTTTTTCTAGCTACACTTAAGCGATTATTAAACTTAGAATGTCTTGATGTATAATGAAGTTTCACCTAAGCTGGCGCCATTGGTTTTATGTTTGCTTCAACAACAAATTAATTCCACATTATTACCGTCTCCTCACCTTACTTGATAGTATCCCACAAGACATGTACACATCTGATAGATATCTAAATCATAGCTATTTCAAAGCTTTTAGCTAAAGTTATACATTACATATCTAATAGACATCAATTCATGGAGGTCTATTGCATATCACAGTTTTCATCTCTATCAGGTGACTTTCTCACAGCTAGTTGCGTTGTGGTCCCATCATGCCTTGCGTGTTATAAACAAGTTTTTCTGTTGTTTCTTCCGACCACTTTTGGCTTTTTTAAAACATTTACCAGACATAAAATAGAAAAGCCAGGTCAAACATGTCTCTATCGTTGTGATTTTGGTTTGCTGTCATCCTTTTATTTCTTTTTACTATCAAATATAAACAGGACAACATTTGTGTAGAATCCACTGCACATTTAAATGCAAGTCTTTGGCTCTGAACAGCGATTGGACGACACTGTTCCGCATCAGAAGACAAATGTACTTTAAGCTCATTCTAATCCATTCTGAGAATCGATTAAACTGTTTACCATCATTTTGTTCATTTATATGACAAATTAAAAATCTAAACAGAAATATAAATCTTGGATTTTTGTTTTAATGGAAGTTTCTGAGACCTTCAACCACAGGTTCATTTTAGTAGAAATGTTTGCTTCTTCTTGGTAGAGCTTTGTGGTTACTTGTTGTATATTAGCATTAAAGTAACACAACTTTACTTTTGTATTTTCCATTATTTTTATGTCACTCAACTATACCTTTTCCACTATTGAAACAAAAATATTTGCTGTTAGCAATGCATCCAAAGGTGGTATACTGATTAAGTTATAGTTTAACTGTACTGAGACACTACGGAAGAAGCTTTTTTCTGGTGGTTTATTTCAATTATTTTATGACTACGTTTATTTTCAATTTTGTTTTTACGTCTTTTTGTCCAAAACAAATACATTTTAAAACAAATGATTTGGAATTTCTTTTAGCTACAAATCATTATTTAATTGCCAAATGTAGTAAAAATGAATAAATAAACAAAAATAAAAAAACCTGAAAACCTTTTTTTTTTCTCATTCAAATTCTTCTTTCAAATCCTTTAGCTAGTTTTGCTTCAAACCAGATAGCAAAGTTACATTCAAACAGTTTATTCTACCTTTGGTGAGACTTCCACACTGAAAAATGGTCTGAAATTAAAAATAACAACTTTAAATAAAAATGTAGAGGCTTCTCAATGTTAAAAAATGTAATAATCTATTTCTAACAATAAAATCAGTTCAAACCATTTCAGAATATGAATGCAAACATTACCATCTATTTAACTATGCAAAAAAGACAAATAAAAAAACACAGGGTGTACAAAGAACTAAACTTGTTTTTTATTTTTTTTCTCACAATTAATAGCTGTTCTAAATTAGGTGAAGTCCATCCTTAACAACAGTTTTAGAGTTGTTTTGTTCTCTTTTTGAGGATTCAGGACAAATGAATAAATGCATTCCCCTCTAACATTATTAGTGGTGACCTCATCCAGTTACTCGTATCTTCAACAGTTTTTTCTCAGAAATAATCAGGAGAGCGGGTTGATTCACAGAATCCAAGTGCTGACAAATAAAAGCTGGTATTTGAAAATCTTTCCGTTTCACCCCATTACTGTCATGCATAATTTCACAGTAGCACATACTTGTTCTAAATAGATGTATTATGAAGGCATTGTTAATATTCTTTCCTGAAAGCAGAAGAGATTTTCTGAAAAAGTGTTTTTTATTTTACTTTTTTGAATGCCTGACATTGCTTTTCAAACCTCCTATTTTAGCAACTGTACGTATAAGGAAACACAGAAATGTTGGTGGCTATACATAAACTGTTATTTTATTGCAACAAAATGGGTGTGGGAAGGTGTATATGTGGGCTGCATTAAATGAAACACACACTGCGTCCTCCTGAGAGCGTCAGGAGGACATTAATATTACGGTGCTGATACCAGAGCAGGTCAAAGGGTTATAAATTATATCACATGGTTTTATGGATAAAGTAAAATGGAACATTATCACAAGGCCAGTGTTAAGCTAAGCAGTCCCTCAGGAAGCATAGACGACCTGAACAAATTGCAGCTGACTCTTCAGTATGTATCTGTATCTCTGTATTTCATTCAGTCCATTAGCTACCTCGCTGACACTGCCTCAGCAGGTTCCTGTTTCATTATAAAGTACACAATGTCAAATCAGTGATCAATAATTCTCTGTGATAAACAGATGAGAAAGTGTATGTGTGTATACATATTTAAATAATGATATGTAAGCAATTTATTTCTGTCAGGCATTTTTGCCCCGATGGACCGGAAAACACCGTCACCCAGACACCCACCCACTGATGCCTGACAATCTCAAAGCTGAATCTAACTCAACTCTTGATTTCCAGTCAACCTTTTTTCCTGCTTTTTTCCCCAAACACAAACCAGACATTGGGCTTGTCAAAAAGTGGAACTGTGACGGGCTACTCTCATAACAGCACTTTTACCATGGTCTAGGTGGATTCTTGATTCTGATTGGCTGCAGGACCCTTTTATACTTGAACTTTAGCTCAAATATTTGCATTTTTCTGACCGTTGATGCCATTAATGCAATTCCAGCAGTTTCTGAAGCAGAGAAAGGCAAACTTGGGCTGATATGCAACACTGTACAGTAGTGATTTGCTCATTTTCTAAGTATAAATCAGCTGATTATGTTGCAAAGAAAATGGCTTTATGCGACACCTTACATTACAATTTGAAAATGTGCTTTCCTCCACCTCAGAATCAACTGGTTCTTAGTGATCATGTAAATGGTGTGTCAAGAAATCTGTTATTTAGATGTCGCCGGTGACAGATCCAGGGCCAAAGGGTTTAAAAAGTGATAATGGACATTTAAAAAAGAAATTCAGGTCTGAATCTGAATTTTATATATTTTTGCGCTGGCCTAAATGCCACTTGGCAGCCGGGGCAACAAAAACATGTAAAATAGATTGACATGCGCTATTGATTCTGTCTCGCTTACTTTTTGGCTTGATACAAAGCTCACTGTTGTTACATCATCTGGACAAAGATAAACGGTAAAAAGTTGACCTTATCTCTAAAATGATGCTTTTTTTCACTTAACACAATGTTTGTCATATAAACCACTTTTTTCCACTGGTTAGTACTCGTACACCAGCTGTGGCAGAGCAAGCTGCAGGTTCTGTAACAGTTACAATGACGATGTGTCACAATGCTTATCAAAGATTTTGCTGAAGCAACCATTTCGTGCTTTGCGTTGGACAGTTCGAATCTGGCGGGACAGTCTGCTGTTTTTTTTTAAGAAACTCAGACTTATTTGGTCCTGATGATGATAAACTGGATTAGTAGTTTTTCAGTTGTAGTTAAAATGACAGGTTATTAGGTAAACATGTAGAATCATTGGCTCTCAAAGTACAGAGTAAAATAATCCATACCAAGTATGGAATTTGACATGTGTTTGTCTTGTCATTTTCAAATGACTCTAATACCACCTAAAATATGCCTTGATGTTTTATTTATAACTGTTTAGATCAAAAGTTGCTTAAAATATAATAAAACTTGTTAAAAGCTACTGTAGTGTCAGGAGTGGTTATAAACAAGTATATTTAATATATATATATATATATATATATATATATATATATATATATATATATACACACTTAAATACAGCAACAAAACTGTAACCAACAAATCTATTTTTTGTGCTCAATAAGAAACAAATTGGACTACTGATTTGCGCAGCTCCACTCAAAAGCTTCTGATGAAACATTTTAAGACAAAAACAAGATTGTATTTTGCCTCTACACCCATCTTTGAGAAGTAATAATCCACTTTTATTTATTTTTTTATACATTTGGGCACAAGTAAATAAATAAAAATAAAAAAAAAAAAAAAAAAAAAAGCTAGACCCAACTGTTTTAGTTGTTTCTGTGTATGAATACAGTCGGGGGGGAAACACGTGGATGTATACTTAAAGACTTTTGGCACACCACTGCACTAAAAAGAGTTTTCGCCTTCATTTATAGTAATGTGACTCATTTATTGATCAAATGATTAATGTCTTCTTGACTTCCACAGACTTTCTCCCCCTTTTTTTTTCTCTAGCTTTTCGCTTCTAAGCTGTTTTTTTTTCTAGAGATGTACAATCCACTGTCATATTCTGTTAATCTTTTCCCCATTCTTTTTCTCCTTTCACTACTTGCTACTCATTCTGCACAGTCAAAAAACTCTGAAGTCAGGATTTTCTTTATTCCTTGAAGGGACCAGAGTGTCCTATCTCGTTGTATCCCTGACACAATAAAATATTATGGTGCAGGGATCGAAAGCTCTCGCTCCCTCGAGCAGCAGAGCGTAAATCTTCCTGCCTCGCAGCTATCCAAACATGCACCCTGATTGCTGTGTGTAAAATGCCAATGCTTTTTTTCCCCCTGCTAATAAGGATGCACTGTTACTAAATGGACTATAAATGGAAGTGAACCTTGAACCTTTAAAAGGTGGTACAAAAGGGAGATAGTTGCAGGGAAGTCTCTTGTAAATCTGCTCAGTGATTGTTTATCTCACACGCCCAGCACCACCACAGCCATTTCTCCAGCATTAGCTTGAAACGGGGTGTAAATTGCTTTCGTTTTATGAAGTTTGATTTGATTTTGATTTGAAATGGTTTATTTCAAGCAATCAAGGCAAAAAATAGTACATAAACAGTACTATCAACAAAGGTTGAACAGAGTTACAGGATACGTGGAGAGATATGGGCGTAAAAATAAAAGTGGATGCAGTAAGTGAAGCACAAAATAATAAGGCCCTGCTTGGATTCAATGGAATAAGGGAAAGCCTTCCAATGAAAATGCTTTTGGTCTTTTTAACATGTTTTTGTGTTATTTTTCTCCTGATTGAGGACATATAAAAAGAAAATTAAGCCCAGCATTTTTTAGTATTGCTTTATTCAAATAATTGGAAGTTAGGTGCAGACAAAAAAGCAGTTGGAAAAAGCCTGTAGCAGTGACATTAGTGCTACAGTCGACGGGCCACATGCTCCCTGCTCTGCTCCAGTCCAAAGCATCTACCTGAAGACAGATCCATGTATGTCTGTTTTCTTTGTCTGAGCTGGAATCTGGTTCAAAACTGTACGGCTGGATAGCTCCAATATTGTTCACCGGTTTTCTTTAGCGATTCATGTTAGGTTAGGGATGCGAGGTAGAGACAAAGTGTATTCAAAGGGATGATGGGCAATGAGTCACCAATCGTGCCCACAATTCAGAGGCAAATTTCTGATGAACTCCTGCAGAAACTTTGTCCTAGAAAACTGTTTTTTTCCCTAAAAATGGCGGAATCAACACTTTTCCAATAGATCAAAAGTTAATTGTAATGGAACTTTAATGTCACATTGATATTCATCTTATCTTTTAGTTTTCCAGACAGTTTTCTTAGTCTGTATGAAGCAATTCAGCTTTCTTCCATCACTTCAAGAATTCAAGATGAGAGATTATTACAAGGAAATACATTTTGTGAAATCAGCTTATCGACATAATGCCACTGCAAAATACTTGTCAGTCCCAAAGGTACTTTAAGTTAAGGAAACATGGTCTAGAACTTTCTGGGGGATACATATGAAATAAAAAGCAGGTTCTGAGGCGCTAAAGGGGAAATATGATGAGAAGAAAGTGACAGATTGGGGGAAAAAAAGTTGGACGTCAAAAATATAGAAGTAGGGAGGAGAAATTTGGGAAAGTTGGAGAGATTGAAAGGAAGACGAATTAGTGAGGAGGAAACATTTACATCTATTCTCCATAAATCGTGCAATGACTCCTGAGGGCGTTTCAACATGCAAACCTCCTGATTGACAGCTTAATGATTGGCACTTAGAGAGGAGCAGGGATGAGTAAAGCCCAGAGATGGATGGATTGATGTGAAGACGGAGGACAATGAGAGGGGGAACAGGCTGGAGATGCTAAAGGATGGAGATGTATCAGGATGAATAAAGTAAATGGATGCGTCAGGGAGCAGATGAATGTGTGAATGACTGAATGAACGGAAGGAGAACTTGGGAAAAAAAGAATCTGGAGGTGCAGTTAGGTTTTACCCTTTAATTAATTCAAACGCCGAGGTTTAATTACACTTAAAAAGTAAGATTACATGTGGTTTGATTGAGAACATGTTTATCTCTGCAGAATGCGCTCTGCATGTTCCAATTTCTCTACATTTGATCCCTTTTTGCGTCATTCTGGTAATATTTGGAATATTTGTTGCCATTTAAATAAAGTTTCAGGAGTTCATGAGCTGAGTGAGATGACTGACACGTCTGAAGGAGTCATTAAGTCACCAAAAGGGAAGCCAGTTTGAACTGGTTTGATGTGAAAGATAAAACCTTCAAATTAAAAACTATTACTGATCTCACTGTGAGGGTATGAGCCAATATTGTTTATGGTGTGAATAAAAAACCACTAGAAACATCACTGAAATCAACCAGAAAAAAATGACGATTTAGATTTTTAGGTGCAACTTTTAAAGAAAACGAAGAGAATTGTTGAAATGTTTTGGAGCTATGAGTCCCACAGATGACACGGAACAGACAGTATTGGAGGATAAGCTTCACTAAACTACAAAAAATAAGACTGAAAGACCTTCTGACAAGAGAGGATTGGATTTGGAGCTTAAAACGGTGTGGCGTTTAAAGCTTTTTTGTCCTTAAACGTGTAATATTGTTAAATTAATTAAAGATGTTGGTGTCAGGCTAAACAAAAGGTTTACCGTTGAGTTGCTTTCATCAGAAAGCAGAAAATGGATACATTTTTTGGTTAAAAACAAACACTGCTGATTCCAAAATCAGATGATAATGTTTGGAAATTATCAACGCTTTAGCAACATTTGTGGTTTTATTTTTCTATGGCTTCTTCTGACACATAAGCATTTGTTAAACAAAGAGCAAACCGAATTTCAAACTGACTGCAATCAGCATGTTTATGCTGGGAAAAAAAAAAAAAGAATCAAAACTCCTTCACCAAATTCAAAAGTCTCATTTCCAGTTTTTCCAAAGACTTGATAGTTGTTTGAGTTAAGCTTAAATGTACATTAAAAATAGATAGACTTTAGCACAAGCAATTGTAAACTGAACATGTTCTTGAACATTTTTTTAAAATAAGGTTTTCAGACTGGTCTTTGCTCATTTTGGGCCCAAGTTCAATGCCTGCCTTTTTAGTTCTATATCAATGTTTAATGGAAATTTGTATTTTTTGAATATCTTAAACACCAGTTTAAACCAAAAACTACAGGAGCAAGGGTTGGCTTCTGTTACAACGCTTTGAAAAATAAATTATATGTGCTGTGCTTTTTTCGCTGTTTAAACTCAACATAAATATTTTTACACTTGTGTACATAATGGTCATTATCCTGCTGGAAGATTCAACCAAGATGGAGCTCTGAGGAGCTAGAAACACATTTAACTCCACAATGTCCTGATAATCTGGAAATATTGGTTTACTCAGCAACCAAAGTTGTGATCAAGCCTCCTCTGTGTTACATAGTGAAGCATTTCCTCTTTTTTTGTTGATATGTTTCATCTTTACATCCGTAAACTTAGAGGTAATGTCGCACAAACGTTTGTTAGGTCTTATCTAACCAAACCATGTTCTCCCAAAAACATTTTGGCAACTGTACATAACACTCACTCCTTAAACTAGCAGACTGGATGTCATCATGTTCCTAAGGTGGCATTATAATATTTAAACTTTTTGCAGTATTTCAGTGTATTATGTTAATTCCTTGTGAAATACAACCCCAAATTAATGTTTGATTAATATCCATTGATTTTCAGGAGCTTAAGTTGGTATTTAGCATTGATTGTGTCAGATTGTGTTTTTTAGTGTCCATTTCTGTGTTAGTAAATTCACACGGTCAGATAATGTTTGAATGAAGTGTCTGGTGCCTGGAACTGCCTCATTAGTGCACAGGCGAAATTCAATCCAGTCAAGTTAAATTTTGACCCACAGTTGTGTATCCGGCAGAATTTATTTTCTTTATTATTATTATTTTTTTTTTTTTTATTTTGGAGGGGGGTGCATTTTAAGGAGAGCCAGTTTAGCCAGACTCGACATGCACTTGCTGCTTAAAAAGTTTTACTACGAAGACAGCAGATCGATCTGCGCATACTGTATAGCCACTGAAATGAACTGTTTTACTTTATGGAAGTACACAAAAAATGTTTGATGTGAGAAGAAGTCACACACACATACAGACGCATACACACGCAGAAATTTTGAATAAAATGATGAAACGAAGCCACCAGGGAAACTCAAATAGATCAATTCATGTAATGAATGGCCAAACAGGCTGCTGCTTTGTGTGTGTGTGTGTTTGTGTTTAAGCAAAGGTAGGTCCAGCACACTTTCATAAATATTGAAGAGTTATCTTAATGCTTTCATTATGGTTCTGACTCACAATAGCTGAGCTTTGTCCTTTTGACTCTGTTAAAAAGAACTTGGACCTCTCTCCATCTAATCTGCTTATATTATGCTTTAGTAGCCGACCACCACTGACCAGAAATAAGGACAGAAGTGGAAACACAGGTTTTGTTATGAGGACAGTGGATTGGTGTGCATTTACTCCATCTAGCTATCTTGAGAACCTGCGGAGCTTCTTTTGGGATCACGGGGTTGGTGGTGCCCATAGGAGCAACTACTGGACAAAGGTGGGGTTCACCCAGGAGAGGTTTCCACTTTGTCGCAGGGTGACATACATACACCCAGGGACAGTTTATAATCATAAATTGCCCTATTAATCGTGGTTTTAGACTGTGGAAGGAAACCAGAGTGACAGAGAAAACCCACACATGCAAGGGGAGACTGCCAAAAGTCCCAGCTGGGATTTGAACCATGGCCTTCCTGTGGGGTGAAAATGCTAACCACTGCTCCACCACACAGCCCACATACTCTATAACAGCACAAACGAACCTCTTTTGTGTATGTTGTCATCAAAAGCAGTGGGGAAGTGTAAAGGGAGGGAGGGAGGGGTGTTGTGATGGACTGGATAAAACACACACAGAAACCTAGCTGTGAATCCTGTAAATGTAAATGTGAAGGATGTGTTTGGGTCTAATTTTTCCAGCTCCCCCCAAATGATGCCCATTCTGATGAAAACTGTAAGAAAAAAAATGCAGTTGTATCTGTTTTCCATCATGGGACCGTTTCCCGCTGCTCTGTTATTGCAGCGACTTTTTAAAAATGAAACGGCGGCCTTTTTACTTTTTTTTTTTTTCTTTTACGGCGTGCTGGCTGAACTGCTGCTCCAACCCCAGAAGGAATAAACTGGATAAAAAAATCAAATCAACGTTTTCCTCTCAGTGGAGCAGCTGGAAGTGTCACAATGTTGTTTGATAACTACATGAGTTAAAGTGACAGTTTACATCAATTTTTAAATTATTAATGATCTGTTTTATAACTTCCTTCTTTACACGCTGTTTTAGTACCTACATGAATGAAGATCTATCGTGACACAGTTCATGAACAAATTGTCTCATAAGTGTACATTCTGCTATAATATAACATGCTTACTATGTCGAGGAAAATGTTGAAGATTTCTGCTGGTGAAATAACAGAACTGTTTTGGTTCAACCCATGTACAACCTCCTGGAACGTCTCGTTTTTGTCTCTAATCTGTCTCATTGTGGTTTTGCATTTTGGTGTTCTGACATTTTTGTTTGAGAAGAGTTTCAGACATCAGTAACAACTCTAACGATACGTTCTCATTGGCTAATGCAGCGTGTTCTCAAGCGACCACTTTCAATGAAAAGTCTGTAAATTCCTGCATATGGGTGTTCTGAGCTTCTGCGTTCAAAACTCTCACATTCACACGTTTCTATGTTTTTAAGTCCTTTTCAGGCTCCACGTTCAAAATGCTGGTGAATTCTCCTTGAAAGTTAAACCAGTTGAACTTTGACCATTTAGGGAGTTTGATTTGGAAGTGATGTATTGGTAGCATTCTTTTAAATAACAGAAGTGCTAATGAAGCAAAATTGTTCACAATGGAGAGTCTAATAATTGCAATGTGTGCTCGAGTGGAATGACATGACACCAAGTCTTAGAGCTGTGAAAAAATAGCCTGGAGTAAGATTTGTGAGATTTTAGTGAATTCAGACAAAACCTCAGACTATTTTAAAATGGTATTTTACACAAACTGAACTCCTTGTTCAGTTTGAGAGGACAAAAAGGCTTACTTTTTCAAAGGTGTTTCAAAGCTTGTTTGAGTTGACTGATGTGACTGCTGTATAAAAATAGTTTTGTACTTAAAGCTTCTTTTTTAAACACCTCATCATAACAATCACATCCTGGTGGTTGTTATCTTATTGAAATGTTGAAACTTCTATGTTACTTGCATCTGTGACATAAATTTGTATTTTTAAAATGTGTATATATTTTTTTTTACACAACTTGTTCTATCTCAAGTGTGTTTCTTGATCAAACATGAAAAGTTTCAGTCATCACAGGAAACTTCTGGATTAATTTCCTCTGCTTTAAAACTCTACAAGCAGGCACTGCTTAATACCGGGAGCATTTCTAAATCTAATTCCTAAGATGTTAGTCAAGCATGATAACACGTTTGCCTCTGTATGCATGCTGGGTCACACATCGCCACTGATACTTGAGGCAACCATCACATTTTTGCCAATATTGCTTTCGGACTACATGAAAGTATCTACTTAGTGTTTAATGTGTTGTGCGTGTGCTTTTTTGTGCACTATTGCCAAGTGTGCTGTTAGTAATGCTTGTTCATCTGAAGCTGTGGCTGATTTCCAATTATGTTCTACATCTCAAATACACTTCCTGCAATCAAACTTCAGAAATCTTTGAGAGTTCAACTCCAGTTCAGCGTACGTTCTGCCAATTAACTGGCCAAAGTTTAAGTTTGAAGTACAAGGCCTCATAAAAAGCCATGGTAAACTTCTGTTTTCTGCGGCTGAAAAAGTAGCAATAAGCCTTTATTGATTTCCCGGCATCCTCTTGTGGTTTAGCCCCAGTCAAATTAATGGAGAAATTACTTTTTACTTTTTCATTTCCCTCACATTTCAACGTGTTCTTTGTCCATTTTTGTCACTTCTCACACCACTCTGCACTTGTTTATTTAGGCTTGTACTTCAGGGTCAATACCACATGTTGTACAAATGGAAACCAGAGAGCTCAGTCCTCTCCTGGAAAATTCTGCATGCTCGTGTGCAGTGATCTTTTTATAGAAATGAATGAAAAGGGTGTAAAGGTACTCTTGAAAGAGGTTCCCCTTGCTGCACCTTGTTGAGTACATGAACATTCTTTAGTGCATTTTCTGGCAGAGCAGAGTGATTTTCTTTTCAGAGAAGAATCTCTTCAAAGGTTTGATGCTGAATTGGGTTATGAATCCACATGACAGTGCAGAGACAGAGCAAGGCCACGAAACACACAGCCAGGGTCCCCTCCTTCCCCTGCTTGTGCTTTATACACACAGCATGGAGAAGCGAGATCTGCTGACAATGCAACCTCCAACAAGTATAACAATAACAACAATACCGCCCGCTTTTCTGCAGCAATTCTGGAGAGCTGAGTGCGGGCACCTTTGTGTGTGTGCATGCTTGTGTGCGACGTCTTTGGGTAGAAGAAAAATGGGCAGAGACAATGGCAGCGAACACAATCTACATTGTGCTGTCCTGCATGAGTCCCTAGAGGGCTGCAATGGCTGCAACTGAGACATCTTATTTTGTGTAGGTGTGCGTTTGTACAAAGTGCTAGATAGGAGTGAAATGACTGTTTGCCGCCATGTGCATAAAAAAAGAAAAAAAAGTGAATTGTTATGGTACAGAGAATAAAAGCACAACGTTGTAGCTTAAACTTTCTCATTACATCTCAGGGATGTGTGCTGAGAGAACAAATAGCTGAAGGTAGCTGTTTCATCAACCCTTGACCTTATGCATATGGTACGTCTGGATGATGCAAGCGCAGCCTGAGGTGACCCCTTGACTTCCGGATTGAAGTACATGAAAATATATAAATGGAGCCAAGTCAGTGCGTCGAGTAGAGTAGGCATGCCACTATTTTTGGTTAAAAACCCAAATGTGTGTTACACCATTGAACTGAATCAAGCAAATTGCTGCATCCATACTGCACACTGGAATGTTTATGAAAGTGTGAAATACATATTGTAAGGGTTTATTGTTTATTGTTTTATAACTTTTTACCAGAATTAATTTAAATAAACAATAATAATAATAATACGTTTTCTTAATTATTTGAATATTAGTAACCTTTGAAAACGGCATTTTTTCTGATTTATTTTTTCTGCTTTGTAATACACAAATCATATATCAAACCTAAATTCTTGTTTGAACTGAGTTGTGTTGAATGAAAATCATTTCATCTTGAGTCACTGTTGTGATTTATTAAACTAGGAAGTCAATTCCCATCCTCCAAAATATCAGTTCAAATTCACATCAAAGCAAATGTACTCGGACTAAACTCCCGTTTGGTCAAAACCCCTGTTTGCAGCTGCCCGGCACCAGAAAAGTTGCCACCTTATCGTTTCAGTTTTGCACTCTGTATTGTATCCTAAAATTTCTATTAGAACTTGACTTAAAAAAAGTAGAAAACAGAATGCAGAAGCAGTATTGAAACTACTTCAGCATCAGTGAAGCAAGTGCAGTAAAGCACACAAGCATACCAACGTCATCTCTCCACTTTGCTGTTTTGGAGTGTCCATTACTGCGTGGCAGCAGCAGCACTCAAATTCAACCCAAGCAAGTGCGCCTCAAACATATACGACGCAATATTTCTCTGGAAAGCAAGACAGTTTCTCTAGACCATGGAACCAAAACAGTCCCTGGTTTGAATATTCAGTAAAAAGTGGTGCTGCATGCTGTTTCCATGGAGACAGTAAATCTCCTTTTATATAACTTTTTTGACAATGAAAGTTTAAGCAAGTTTGAGTTTCTTTTATCATAGTTTAAATAATGAGTTTAACAATATCTAAAGAAAACATTTGACAACTGCCCCCACCCCCCCAAAATTAGCAAAGGTTCTCTGACCTAAATTCTTCTAGAGCCAGATCTGGTTTGGTGTATGATCAATGCATGGATTCAGAAGCTGTGTAAAAATATCTATTTTTGTTTTATTTATAAAATATTAGCTTTTTGTGAGCTAAATCTACCTTCCTCAAATATGAAAATTCCTATTTCAAGAAGAGTAACTGCAACAGCCCCTCCTGGTACAACCACACATGGTCACACCTGAGAGAACGCACATCGTCCTGATTGCAAATCCAGAGTGCTGACCTCTGCGCAGCCAGCAGGCAGAGGTGATGATCTGAGCATTCTTAACAATTTATAGTACATTCATTGAAACATCTGGACAGATTCCTGCACGTCATTGCTGACGTTTTTAAAAACCCCTGAGACCAACTTTACAAATTCACATCAATTGGATAATACAAGAACTGCCATTCGTTCATATCAAGAGGGGACATCAGGAGAGATGTTGCGACCCTCTGCGCTAAAATATCTGGCCCCATGCTGACCCAATGTAATTTTACTGCATTAGTGTTTAAACACCTGACAGAAATATATTTTAGTTTTGGTGTGTTTTGCTGGTTTTTTTTCTACAAATTTTCTATCTCAAAGTATTAAAAAAAATACTTTCACTAACAGTAGCAGAAAGATGAGTAATCAAAACTTAAATACTTGGATGGACTGTTTCGAAAAAGGAAAGATGTAGAAGATGGTGGTCAGAGCAGCTATGTTACTGGTTTAGAAACTCTGAGAAAGAGACCGGAGGCAGAGGTGGAGGAAGCAGGAATGAAGATGTTGAGGTTCTATTTGGGAGTGACCAGGATGGATAGAATCCGGAAGGAATTCATCAGAGATTGTCGTAGATGCTTAGACGTAAATGCAGGGAAGCAGATTGAGATGGTTTGGACACATTGAGAGCTACCAGGAAGGAGGCCGAGAGAAACACCAAAGAGGAGGTTCAGGAATGTAGTGAAGGAGGTCTTGAGGGTGGTTGGTGTGAACAAGGAGGGTGCAAAAAATACCTTTTAGAACGGAGGCAGATAATTCACGGAGGTGACCCTGAAAGAAGTTGCCATGAGGCAAAGATTTGAAATGAGTTATTTTGCAAAAAATGCTGAACATGAGAACCAGCTCAAACGAACATCTTTTAAAAGACAGCGAGTGGATTTCTCCTGGATTCCTCCCGCTATGTACTTTAAAGGGTTTGAATAAATAAGAGAATGTTTTAATGTGACATAATGTGGGAACTCCAAGAAGTTTCATCTGCAAAAAGTAAGAAGTAGGGCATACTTTTTTCTGGATCTTGCCAGCATTTAGCTTTTGGCAAAGCAAGCTATGGATAAAGACAGATCTTTAGAAATTATATTTTTTAAAGAATTTTAAGGTATTTTCTCTTCTTACAGAAAAGAAAGGCTCGGATGGTTTGGAGGCGTTTCTCCTAACTGCTGTGGGAGATGACAAACTCATTTGCTGTCTGATGTGAAACATGCAAAACAGCTTCCACTAGAACAGACTAATTGTTTCAAGCACCACACTGCACATCAGAAATCTGTCCACCTCTGATTTGTGATAAACAACACCTCTGTAGCTGCCAAAGCAGACATTAAAGTGCAACCCATCCAGTTGTCAGTGCTGTCATCTCAAGCTCTTCTCATTCTGACCAGATCAGGTGCAGCACATCTGTCATCTTAATGGTGCTGGATGTGCACCTGCTCGTGCAGTCTGGGCTCTCTCCGCATTCTGAAGCAGAGCTGAAATGTTCGGAGAACAGGTTACAGTCATTGTGGATGAAAAGTCAGGTTCATTTGTCACTTGAGAGGGCTGTCATCGCGTTTGGAGATAGTCTTTCAGTTGAACGTCAAAGTACAGCGTGCATGACTAATATGTATGTCGCTGGGTGGGGGTGTGTGTGTTTGAGAGAGACGGCACTAGTCTGAATGCATGACGAGGTCTGGGAACATGTGCATACATTTCAAGTGTGATCTTGCAGATTCACAAGGTCTACTGGAGATTCAAATATGTCTTCCAAATGAACTTACCGCATTTTTTTGGAGCATGCGTCACCTTTTTTTGCATAGTTTGTCTAGGGGAGCGGCAATTGACATGCATAGAGATGGACAAGACACTGTTGTGACAACAAAATGTCTGACCTCTGGGTTCAACGAAATGAAGTCAATTCAGTCCCCATTTTTCTGTTGTACGGACTTTGCCATTTTAGAACCACATGACGTTAGTAGGCAGTAATTGGTCTGAGTCATTATTTCTATGGCATCCACTCTGGCTGATCAGGAGTGAGCTTGTTGTAAAGCCACACCACTGTAAACGGGCTCCGGATAAGCTGTCAAACGATGTGAATGTTTGGGGTAAGGGCCAGCGGGCGCCACATGCTTTTACTAAGGCATCTGATTGGTCAGTTAGTTGTTTAGTTCAAATATTAGCAGTTTTGTGCTATTGTTTGTTTGAATATTTGTTCATATTTTGCACTTATATATAAGATACTTAGATCTTCTTAGGTTTCATAAAGCTAAATACAATTATGGTTGTGAAGTGTGCATTTATTCAGTCTATTATTGTTATCTATTCTGTTAACCTAGGCTACCGGTATGTCCAAAATAATGTTAAAAAAATGTGTATAGTGCACAGCTTATTTAGTGCTCTGGTGTCACAAACGGGCAGACAGCTGGTCCCACTTGCAGCGGGTATATTTATTCAGACAGGAATCAAGCACAGCTATGTCCACAAAACTAACTCAGGGTCAGACAGGCAGAGGTCAATCATGAGCACGGGATGATTCAAAAAATAGTGTTGGGTAAGTTACTTCTAAAAAGTAATCTATTACTTACTGGATCAAAATTGTATTGTTCTGTCTAAATTAATGTCCATCAAATCTGAAACTAAACCAGTGTTTTTGAAAACCCAAAGAACTTTTAAATGCCTCCATGTTCATTCTGGCTGACTTTATGTCTTCCATTACAATGAGATGCATCTGTTTCCATCTTTCTACATCTGCCTTTGTGCACAGTCGTGCACGGCTGCGAGTCTACCGAACCCACCCGTCTCTCTGCACACTTGAGAGGACTTCTTGCAGTGTCTCTTTTTATCTCATCTTTGAGCTGTTTGTAAAGCCTTGTGACTGTAGCAAAGAGGACAATGTCTGTACTGTAATGTCTGAAGTGACAGGTGGGTGATTGTCAGATTGGAATCAGGTGAGCGGCATCCGGGTACTGCACGCTTGGGCTGCTGGGAGATGTAGAGCGCTCGGTACTCTGGAGACGGCTCCGGCCGGTGACCAGAAGGGGAGACGGTGCTCTTTGACTACTGAAATCTGGATTTTAAAAGCAATTAAGAAACCAAGCTCACTACTTTATTATTTTTCCTAAACAGTTCATATGATGTCACAGATTTAGCAAAGTAAAAACCTAAAAATATGAAATTTTAAAGAAATAAATGTTTTTAATTTTTGAAAGACTGTGACTATTGATGAATCCACTGTGTTCTGATAAAGAATACTTAGCTGGTTTATTAAGACTCAATGAAAGTAATTTTTCCCCCACATTCATTTCAACTCAATGTCTCTTTTATTTCTTTTTGAAAGCTTCACAAATTTGACAACTTTTTTGACACTTTATTCCCCAATTTAGTGAGCATCAATGCACACTGGTTGTAGAGCAGATTCAGACAACTCTACAAAATGCAAAAGGCACTATAAAGTGAGTGGTGAAGGAGTTCAGGCACAACCATGATTTGCCTTTCAAGATGCAATGTCCGTTCTTGTGACTGTTTTTCATTAAATATGTTTCTTCCAAACGTGCGACTTATAGTCTAGCGCGATTTATATGTTGTTGTTTTTTTCTTATTTATTGGCATCTGTGACTTATACTACGGGGCGACTTGCAGTCTGAAAAATACGGTACATGTTACCCTTTGCGAGAAGGATGCATCCATAGAACCCTTGGGATGGGAAAAAGACTAATAAAAGTATTTAACCTTACATGTAGAAGTGCAAAAGTGAGAACAAAGCCACACAGCGTGCTTTTAAAACGGCTCTTCAATGGCTACTGGCCTCATGCTGCATGGTGCCTTGTGATGTTGTTCTTTGATTGTAAGAATGTATTTCTGTTCACAGCTGCTTCCTTTTTTATTCCAGTTTATGTAAGAGTTTCTATTTTATATGGTTGTTTTTTTTTTCTCTCTGCTTTTATAGCTGCCATGTCCAAAAAAAATGTTACAAAAAGGATCTGGAGGGAATTATCACAAAATATTATTCTAAAGTGTGCAAGCATAAAGTTTTCTTATGATAATAAAATGCATTTTGTAAATTATGCTAGGAGGTAAATTACTTAAAACAGCACAGCTACACCACCTGCTGATATGTTCTGGTACCTTTAGTCCCACATGCACGAACACACACACTTTACCTTTAACTTTTTCAGATGGTGGCTTAACAAAACAAGGATTTCTTTCAGCTAGTAGTTGCAAAATTGTGTTTAGATGAGACAATTAGCCAACAAATATGTCAAAAAAAGACAAAGACAAAACATTTAAAGGGAAAGCAGTTTTTAAGGAACTTTAAAAAGAACCTTTTTGACTTTTGCAAATTTTCCTCTTTTTTGTTGCAACTTTACTGTCTGTAGACAAAATAAATAAATATAAGGATGATCTGAATCATCAAACAAGCAAATCTTCATATTTACTGCTGTGTTGTGATAGCTCAGTGGAAAAAATAAAAAAGGAACTGACATTTTATTAAATTCTATTTATTTTCAGCTCTGATACCAGAGACAGTTAAGTGGGAAAAAAAATAAAAGTGTGGTCTCTGCTTGAACTTTAGCTGCATGTAGAAAAGGGGAATAAATTAAAGCAGAGACATCAAAGGCTAGAAAGTGGGTGAGTGGCACAAAGAAGAGCGGAAAAAACCAAAAGGGAGCAGATGGGAAAACATGTTGATGGGGGAACAAGGGGACAAACCAGGAGACGAGGTGTGAAGTTGAAAAAATGATTGGCATTTCTGAGAAACATTGAAAAAAATTACAAATACGAGTTTGATAGTCTTTTTTTTTTAAATGTCATATGAATATGCAGATAGCGAGTGGATAAGTGGGTGTTTAATGTGAAATTTTGATTTGTTTTGTCGATGATTTAAGCAGATTTTATGCCAAAAAGTTGTTACATTTGTGAAACTTTCAAAAGGAAAAAAAAATCTTTAACAAATGTGTTTGAAAAAACAGAATCTAGGACTTGTTTCAGACAATTCTTTAAACCCAGAGGGTGAAAAAGAAGGAAATCTGCAGCTTCCACATAAATTGTTTGTCACTCTTGGATCATCTTGAAGAGTTAAAACTAAAACTGCTTATATTAGCACATTTCTTAGCTCTATTTTTGCCTTTGTTTTATTGATTTTGTTTCTTTGTTTTTCTCTCATTTCTGTATTATTTCCGTGTTCTTTTCTTCAAAAAAGTAGAACAATCAAAGAAACAGAAAAATCACACCTTGCTGATAAGTTCTTTTTTTTTTTTGGTCTTTTTTTACCCCATTTTTGTTTCCTTCACAGTCGTCTGTCTTCCCAAACAATATTACAAAAGCAATTCCACACCAGTCAATAGGCTGCAGGATTGGTTCTCATCTACCCTGTCCCATAGGGGCTGCCATATCATCAATACAGATTTATACCACAGCCTGGCAACTCATATACACAGATGCCAATACGCCGGCTCTGTCTGCTCTCTGGCTGGTAAAAATACACTGAACAATATAGGCTATTTTTATGAACACTTTTAACACACTAGCGGTGGGGAACAAAAGAAAACGAGAGAAAGGAATGAGGGAAAGTTGAATAACTAAAGTTTAAGGTTGGTTGGTTGGTTCATTTGCGTTGATTGCGTAAATACGTAACATTTGACATTTTATTTAAAAATGGAAAGACATAGCATTAAGCATCTGACTGCACAACTACTACTGAGTAAATGCAATATGGCATATTTAGGTGTCCTCTGGTCTGAATGGAACAGATTACACATTTCTTTGTCAGACGAAGGCAACAGATACGTTTTTATTCTGAACAAAAGAAAAAACGTTTTTGCTGATCACTTGATAACTACATCAAAACAACTTTTGAAGTCACAGCACGACTTGAAAAGAGAGCATGTGAAAAATGGGCTTTGCCCACAGCAACTCACTGTAATTTGTGTTTTGCTTGACTTCTCAAGTATTATTATGTAATAGCTCTTTGAACAATAAAGACAATTTAAAATAAGTTGTAATTAAAAAAATAAACATGACATGGTTTTATTTTTATCTTGTTTGTGGTTTTAAGCTGGTAGTCTTTCCTTCATTGTTTTTTTTCCTTTATTCTTTTTGTTTCCCCATTTTATCTTTACAACACAACAATACCATTAAATGAAAAGGGGGAAATAATTTATTTCCCAATACTTTATATTACTTGTTTATTCTTTCAGTTAAGTAAACTGATGAGAGCTGATGGTCAGATTTTGCTGTTAAAGAGAGTTGTGAATCTCTTGAGCAGAGAGAAAAAAACTTTAGGGGATTAAACTTACAAATGTGTGCTTATCAAATAATGTTAATCAATTAATATGTTCATGTTAATCTATTTTATTTGAAAAAAAAATGTATTTGTTTTCTGTGTTTCTGTTAGCAACTGGGGCAACACAGAAGCAGAAACTTCCACAAAGACGTTTTTTTTTTCTAACTACATTTTCCAGGCTGGTATATTTAACCTTTCTTTTTCCTTAGTTGGTGATTGCACTTTCAAACAACCAGTTTTCTGCTGTCAAATTCTTACTTCCCATTATTTGGAAGAGAAAAAAAAAAGAAGAGAAAGCCACGGAAGTTTCCAGCTGTGATGATAGCTTCAATTTTGATAAGCTATTTGCTAAAACGCAAACAGACAGGCAAATACACACGACAGGAAATTACTGGCATTGCACACCTAGGGACCAGATGCTGGTGGGGTGTGCCGGAGGGGGAGTGTGCGTGCGTTGATGGGTAAAAGAGGGCTGTTTGTGTGCAGGGTGCGGTGGCCAGGAAGGTATGAGGCGTGTGAGGAGAGGACTCCCTCTGCTCTTCAAATGCACAGCTAACAACAGCAGGATCACAGTAGGGAAACATAACTGGGATCTGAGGCAGAAACAGAGAACAGATGGAGAGGATTATTACTCTCACACACACAGACACATAAAATAGCTGATAGACAGCGACAAACACACACATTAAACTGTCTGCTCTGTCATACAGATGCACTCAAACGAAATCCAGTCACCTCAGGGACCCTTTTATGACTCCTTCACACGCTCTTACCTGATAGCCGCCTTCCACCTGTGAGTGTGTGTCCGTGTTGTGTGTTGACCTGCATACAGCTGTCTTTCTCAAAGTCACCCTGTCGAAGATGAGACTCTTCTCACAACCATATGTCCGGTCATTTCAGCTCAGCGTTTAATAAGGTTTGATAGCCGTTACAGTGCAGGTTTACAGTGTCGGTGCTGAATTACATCTTTGACAAGAGCAGACTTTAAATATAATGTTTGCACTTTTTACTGAATGTAAAGATCAGAGTGGAGTGCAGTTTATTTCACTGATAATTTAACCTTTTTTTTTATCCAGCTGTCATGATGTTTGAGATACAGGATCAGTAAAAGCAGTGAAAGCATTCACACAATCAGGTGCAGTCTGAACTGGTTTCATTTTTAAGGAGGTAGTAAACCTGTCGATCAGTTGGGAGAAAAATGCTCAGTAGCTGCTGATCATGCATCAGATTCTGAAATATGTGCTGCTGGAAAGCTGTGGACAATGTTGGACAGGAAAAGTGTGAGGACGAAAAAAGTGGGGAATTTAGCACAACGTGTAATCTGTCAGCAATAATTCCATGAAAAATCGTGATTTGTTGTCATGATGGAAGTATGATGTATGAAGAAAATTAAGCCTGAAACTGTGTTTTTGTGTATTTCTTTATTTATTTCATGAGTGAAACAAAATGCGGTTGGAAATGTTTGTAGCCGTGATGTAGATGCTACAATCACTCCATTCGGATGCATCTACTTGTTGACAACTAGATCTGAGCTGGTATCTGGCTCAACACTGGAATGCTTGATAGCTCCTACATTGATCAACATTACTGTTGCACAGATAATGTTAGGTTGGGGTTGTGAGGGGTTGTAAGCTAGTGGGAGAGTGTGCAAACAGATGGAAAAAGCAGACAGGCTTGATCTACACCAACAGTTTCACCCACAACCTATAGTCGAACTTCATATGAACTTCTGCTGCTCTGCAAAAATGATGTCCTAGATCACAGCACAGGTTTTTGATTTTAGCTAAAAACAGCATAATCATGATTAAAAGACGCTTTGCAGTGTGGATCCCTCGGCAAGACCCTTTTGTGCTAGTACCTAACAATATAGCCACAGGTGTGGTCCTGTCTGGGCCTCCCTCCAAAAAGACAAAAATACACATTTTAATACTTTGAAATCAAGTCTTAAGAAGACTTAAAGGACGAATAAAATCCATTTTTTAAATAATCTGCACCAAACAACCTTTATTTTGTGCTAGTACCTAACAATATAGCCACAGGGGTGGTCCTGTCTGGGCCTCCCTATGTCAGTCCCCAGGAATCTGGAATAAAACTGTCTGCAAAACCAAATGTGCAGATCAGTGAAAGCTGGCTCACTGTGGTGAGCCCTGATAGGATATGCTAATAGTTGAACAATTTGGAAATACCAAAACTCTTTGACCATTTATGCAACTAACCAGAATCAGTTGTTTTTGATACAGAGAAAAGTGCCTTTGCACCAATTTACAACACATCACTAACGTAAAGTGTCACAAATCCACGTTTACTTGCCTAAGAATCCATTGGAATAATGTTAATTGCATAAATCGTTAAAAAGTTATGGTAGTTGAAAGAATGTCAACACTGGAGCTAGCATTCCAGTGTAACAGGGTTAAGGCGGTCTTCTGTTGTGATGCATGTGTATGCTGTTAAAAGTAACTTCCGTGTTCGTTTTCACGTGTGGACAAGTCTCCACTAGTCACTAGGTAGATCAGCTGTCTTGATCTAAGAAAAGTACAATTCGGAAGCCGCTTCATGTACTTTTTCCTCATTCTTGTCTCTCTGTCTCTTAAAATACATTGCTGCTTTTATTATGTGCATAAAGAAACAGCCTCACACACTCCAAAAAGACAAAAATACACATTTTAACACTTTGAAATCAAGTCTTAAGAAGACCTAAAGGACGAATAAAATCAATTTTTTAAATAATCTGCACCAAACAACCTTTATTTTGTTGATCTGATCTTCGTCCTTTTGCCACATCAGTCAAGTGTTTTAAAATAAACAGCAACAGAACTTCCTAGACTTTTTTCCTAAATTCCGTTCTCACATAGATATAAGTGTGCGAGCACACACACATAGCGGTAGAAATCATTTCGGTGTGTAATTTTCCGCATTCGCTGGCGCTGGAGCAGACTGTTTGATTGGTTGTTGCAGTGATAGATGCCTGGCCAGTTTTCTGATTACTACAATCTTCGATCTCCAGGGCCCAACATAATGAGAATAAATGTCCTCTACTGTAGAGGGAATAAAGGTGTGCGAGTTATGTGTGAAAGAGAGGAAGGAAGATGAGGTCTAGAAGGGAAACAAAAGTGTCCAGTCTACATTTCTGACAGGATAGTACCATTGCTTGCAATAGAGTGACCAATACTACAATTTGGATGTATGTGTTTCTGTTTTCATCATTTTCATATCAACAACCATCTTTGTGTCTGCACAAGAAGAGCAGGTTCTACAGTTTTCTTTATTATAAAAAACAGTTAATGTTTTTTTAAGAGTTTCTATACATGCATTTTTGTACTAAAAGCCAAAATTTACTTTGGCATCTTTGCTTTGTGGCTCTTCAAACTCCTGAAACTGCAAAAAAATATATTCAACCAAAACAAGACTGAGACTGGTTGTCGAAAAAAAAACGCTTTTTTTCCCCCAATATTACAGGAAGGAAAATTCTAATATCTGATTGGAGAAACTTTCCACATAAATTAAACTCAGAGAAGTTTTTAATGTGGTTATGAAAAATCTTCTTTTCCTATCTTTTTCTCTTAAATATATCAAAAAAGCAAATTCGAAAAAAAAAAAGTTTTCATTCAAGATCTTGAAAAAAAGAATTATGAGTTTTTATTTGAGACTTTCTTAAATTGAAAATCTTTGTCTTTTAATAGACTTGTAATAGAGCTTTGTTAAAAAAAGGTTATTTTCACACAGCACACACAGGCAGTCAATACACAAAAATAATCTTTTATCAACATTTTCAATTTCCATGATCAATAATTTTGAATCTATGTACTGGTTTTAGACAGGCTAGGCTACTGAAGCAAAGATAAAGTTGATCAGAAGTTTTCATATGGAGCATCAAAGTAATAGGGAAGAGCAGAGAAATAAAAAAAAGCCCACAAATTGAAATATCTAATGTATTTGAAGAAAATTCTGCTTTTGCTTTTCAACTTTAGAATTCTAAATCAAAAATCCAAGATCCAAAAAGCTGCACAAGAGTTAAAATACCAAACTAAGACAGACATACTGTTTTATAATTGTGGAGACTAAAGGCTGTTATGGAGAACTAAACACAGCACTAATTCCATCCAGTTTTTCCGCAGTGCAAATCCAAGAACAAACACGTTTCTTTCTGGGAGATTTGAGAAGTGTTAAAAGAAAAGAGGTTTTAGGATGCAGCTGTGTGGAACCCCACATGCAACAGATTTTTACTAAAACACAACTGTCTTTACCAACTTTTGAACAGCTTTAAGAATGATTTCAGCTGTTGAAGTCAACTAAACATCCCACAGTCAAATATATATACAGTCAAAAGTAAACAGAGTAGAAATCTAAAGTGGCAGAAAGTCACTTGTTATTTTAAAGACCCACTCCAATGAAAATTGTTTTTGGTGTTTTTAGCATGTTTTTGCATTTTTCTCACGATGGAGGACACATAAAAGAATTTAAGATTTGAAACTGTGCTTCTGAGTATTTCTGTATTCAAATCGTGAGGGATCAGCAGCAGATGAAAACTCATGGTTTGAAATATGTATGTATGAACTGCTGTGTTAGTAAAGACATGCATAGTGGGAAAAGGAGGAAAGTGGTGTGTGAGTAAGAAAGTAATTACAGTGACTTGACACAGTTAGGCGTAGTGTTCATGTGGAAGTGTCAGGGGGTGTGTAGACTGGCTTTCTGTGTGTTTGTGTGTGTGACAGAGAATGTAATTGCTCTTCACCTTTACTTCAAAAGCTTTTAGCCTGGTCAGCGCTCAGCCAATCAGAACAAAGAGCCAGTCTATGCGCAGAAGAGAGTTGAAGCAAGACTGTCTCTCAGCTAACTGGATTACCTTCACGCTCTCCCGGGCGTACTGAGCCGCATGGTGTGGTACACAACTAAAACTAAATTAAGTGACAAAAATGGCCATGTTCTAAGAGGTCTGCTTCACTCTGACTCCTTTAAAGGCCTGAACACTGGATCGGTTTCATTTCTTCCTTTACTTTTCTCCTTCCTTTGGATTTTTACTTTCTCTCACCTCTCTTTTACTCTCAGTACTGGGCTCATTTACAATAACGAAGCAGGTTTATCAATTTTAGAATTTTACAGGTGTTAAAAATCATTATAGAATATGTTCAGTTAAATATAAGCAAAAACGAGGGTAGAAATGCTCTGAACTTCTGGCACAGGAAAAGAGAAACAAGTGCTGGGAAAACCTCCTGGTTCCAGGAAATATTATTTGATTCCTTTTTATGATAGTCAACTGAAATGTGTTTAAAGTGTTATTCATGTTCCCAAAGGTTATCAAAGCTGAAAAAAAGCAGGGAAACTGTAACAAAACAAAACTAGGAAAGTGAGATATATTAGGCCCATTAGACGTCCTAAACAGAAGCAGTATGAAGGTATGACAACTGACAAGTAAAACCTAGAGATTTGAGAAATCTGCAATGATGGTTCGCAGCTGCATATGATAATTACAACTCAAATCAGGTGAGATTAATTACCAGCAAAACACAAAAAGCAAGGAGACTTTGTTAAATCAACCAGAAAAAAGCAAAAAAGAATGCAAAAGGAAAGTCAGAATACTAACGGAGATGTGCTTACGTGAAATGTGTCCAGTGGCCCTGGGGTGTTTTTCTGCACTCTGGACAGAAACAACTGCACTGTATTAAGGAGAGGATGATCAGGGCCGTGGACTGTGAGATTTTGGGGAGCAGCCCCCTTTTTTCAGTTGAGCAGTGAAGAACAATCATGGCTGAATCTTCCAACACGACAATAACCTGAAGCACACACCCAGGATAACCAAGCAGAGGCTCTTTTAGGAGCATATCAAGGTTCTGGAGTGGCCTAGCCAGTCTCTCCAGACCTCAACCCAAAACCCAAATCCCTCCTGCAGTGTCTGCAAATCTGGTGAAAACTACAGAGAACATTTGACCTGTGTGATCGTAAAGAAAGGCCACTGAACCAAATATTCACATAGCTTTTCTCAGGTGTTCAAATACTTAGTTACAGCAGTAGCATACAAATAAACTGTTTAAAAATCTTGCAAAGTGACTCCAGAATTTTACTTTTTTGGATTATGGTCTCAAAGTGGTCATGCTCCAAAGGTAAAAAGAAAATCTAACCCTTCCATGATTTCTAAGTGGTAAACATGCAAAATCACAAGGTGTTCAAATACTAATTTAATATGGGGTGGCCTTGGTGCAGCGGTAGGGCGTTTGACCTCTGATCGGAAGATTGCAGGTTTGATTCCTGCCTCGTGTGTTCTTAACAATGTTATGAGTTACTGTAGACACAGGAACATTAATTTCACATTCATCTGTCTCTTTTTTATGTGTTGCAAACAATGTTAGGAGTTAAAGTTGCCAAAATTGTTAGCTGCTAATGCAGATAATGTGTCTAATGTGTAGCGTGATCTAGTTCTAGAGTTACTGTGAACACAGTAAATAAAGTATGACTGACTGACGGACTTATCTGACACTTCCATCCATCCATCCATCCATTTTCTGAACCCGTTTGTCCCTTTTTGCCGGAGCCTAACCCGGCCACTCGTGGGCAACGGCAGGGGACACCCTGGACAGGTTGCCAGTCTGTCGCGGGGCTCTGACTCATCTGTCTCGCTTCATGTGTCTTATAGTTTGGTGAGCCTTAAACTTGAAACAGGACTTTTCATTTATGTTCTGCCTTTTAAATGCAGATAATTCAATATATTAGCAAAAAGAAAAAAAGGTTGTTTTTTTCAATTTGTAAAGGAATTTCAACCTAAACTAATGTCATCAAATGGTCCCAGAAACAAAAAATACATTCAGTTAATGAAATAGATACTCAAATCTTGAATATACTTTAAAATGACTTTGTACCACAAAGTGTGAACAAAATAATGAACCATATCTTGATCATTTTTTTTTTTTGTGATACCATTTACTTTAGCTTATAATAAAAATTGTCTGAATTGCTCCACAGCTGTGGGGTTTTTTTGGTTGGTTTGTGGCTATGCACAGTTTTCCATCACTCCCATTTATCTTCATATATCTTGTTTTTGAAAAAGCTCATTTTCTTCTCCGTTTGTTTCCTCCGCAGATTTGATTACCTATCGAACACCTCCACTCTTCCATACTCCTATTTTCTCACTGCACCTCCACCCCACTTTCTCTTCCCTCTGCTTTTTTCCCTCCCTTTTCCAGCTTTTACTCTCTGCTGATTAAGAAAGGAGAAAACGATGGTTAGAGGATCGGTGGGAAAGTTCAATTAAGCTGAGGGCTCCTGGGCTTTTGTGTTAGTGTGGTGTTATGTGTTTGTCCGTATTTGTGAGACGTTCAGTTTCAGTGCTTGTCTGTGCGTGGACTAAACTGTGTGTGGATGCATTCCTTGAATCTTTCTTTTGGGTGTGTTTCAGTCTCAGCTCTCTAGGATTAGTTTTTCTTCATAATCAAAGGGAATAAAAGCCCACAGGTAATTACAGCCCTCCCTCCAACAAAAAAAAAAAAACCTCTGTTTTGTTTTACTGCTGGAGGTTCATCAATTTATTTAAACAGTTAAGTGTTACTTTGGAGAAAACAGATTCACAAAACTGCTTCTTCAATCGTGCTACACATAAAAACAACAACAGTTTAGATTTGTTTTGATGTAATAGGACTGTAAATTTAAAATAATGTTCCTTTCTGTCAGACATGGTAAAGTTAATATAATTTATATTGTACAACATGAGCATATTATAACCCACATGAACACACTGATGGGCTTTACCTCAAACATCTATTACACTTTCTTACTTTAAAGGTAGCATCCGCCTCCTCACAATCAAGATGACTTCAAAGTGACTTCACTGTGATCAAACCCACGCACTGTGGGCCATTTTTATCCAGAATGAGCTAATAAGTATAGTTTTCAAAATACATAGGTGTTTTTTAAGGAGTCTCTAAGAACTATCAGGTCTAAGTCACTAATAACTAAATAACTGCATACATAAGAACAAATCATGCTTTAGTATTTGCCTAAACTTTTGTTTGTTGTTCCATGGAGTTGCAGCTTTCTTGAGTGGCTTTAATGACGGATTAATGCCTTAGTCACGTGCACCCATACAGACGGTTCACCTGTAAGGGTGCTGCATGTTTTTGGGTTGTCTGGGCCCATAGAGAGTCATAGAGATTGCACCCTTTATAATGTGTCCACATTCTAAAGGGATTTCAGGCGTGTCTTGCAGTTCCTTTGTTGCTCATGCGGCCATTGCAAGAAAATGGAAAATACCATTGTGGTGAGTGTTAAATGTGTCATTAAATATTTGCAAGAATAATGTAAGTTACTCACACTTATGACCAATAGGTGATGCTACCGTGCCTTTACGCTACACACTAGTTGATAGTAACGTAGACGCATTGGCTCCTTACTGACCACAGACAAATGCTTGGTCAACATTTTCATGCTTTCAAGAAAAAAATGGCAACTGAATTGACTTCATTTGGTTGGAACCAGAAATAAGTCATTTTCTATGGGTGATGTGTCACTCGCTCTGTTCAGTTCTTTATATACAGTCAAAAGTTTCATTTACTTCACCCTTACTTACCTTTTGCGTGCTGTATTAATTTTTGCAGCATTCTTGCAGAAAAATGTGTGAATATTATCGGTAGCCATGAGTAGCCTACAATCTTAAGGTTTTGTGCGAGCCACCTACTTATCCCTGTACAGACGTTCCCATTTTTTTGTCTGCAGACAGCTCGAGTCCACCTGTAGGAGCAGTTGTGACTAAGGCTTAAACTTATTTTATTATACATATCAGGATGGGCAACTCCAAGCCTCAAGGGCCGGTGTGTCTACATAGTTTTCAGATATTCAGGCCCTACTCATGACTGATTACCTGGTTCAGATGTTTTCAGTTAATTAGAACATGCCAGAGCAGCGTATGTTTGAAATAATGCAGGAATGTGGTCCTCGAGGCCTGGACTTGTCCATCCCCAGTGTATTTTACATATTGACACTCAAAAATGTTACTTCATAGAAATAAAACTCTGAATGCACAAAAAGAGGTTGTTTGTTTTATTATTATTTTGCTTCTTATTAAATCCTGCCTCGTTTGTTAACCTAATAAACAGACACAATCCGACAAACATTTTAGGACATTCTTGATTTCTCCCCTGCTCTAATATTAGAACATTTATTGAAAGGTATTCAGTGTGTCTTATCACACTCTAAGCTGAAAAGACAATACAAATGAGCAACTAGGATTACTAAATTAATTTTAAATTATTTTTTAATAACAAAATGTGCACTAAATGTTTTATTTTTAGAAGGCACAAATATGACAAGCTGAACACAGACACGGCACTTATTTTTAAAGTAGTCCCCTTGCAGTTCCTTTACATTCTTGTAGGTTGCTCCTCTCACTCTTCATCCTAGAGGTTTATGTCTGGAGTCCACACTTTTCAGTTTTGCATCACCTTAACGTTTTTCAGAAACCTTTGCCAATGCTAACACATTCTTTTGTACCTTATCCCCCTATATACCAGAAAAAGAAAGAAAAACTCCTGTCAATTTATTTAAAATCCACCAAAAACTACAATTTCCAGAAGCACACCTCTTTACATTTAGTTTTATAAAAATGATCAAAAAGTATTATCAAAGAGCCAAATTTGGATACCAATTGGAGTTAATTCAGTAATGTGTAGTGCTTAGGAGATATTTCAAGTTTAGAAATATCTTCTACAGATGACAAATTTGCATTACTGGTAGTTTGGAGAAGATCAAGCTATTTGCTGAAAAAAAGTTGAACAATTGTCTTGTTTTAAAAGTTTGTATAATCAGAGATTTATTCTGCGTCCACACTAACTGCTTTTTACTGATGATATATTCAGAAAAAATGTATAGATTTATTTAAAAAAATAACTTGCCCATAGACACTTTTAATGAATACGAGATATATTCTTCCTCCATTTCTCCGGCCAAGCTTGCCCATCTGTTTGGGATTTGAATTCCCGACCATCTGACAGCCACAGTGGACTTGCATCTGCATCCATTTATGTAATCATCAGCACCAAAGATGCAGATGAAAAATTCTGTCACAGAAATGCATACAAATGTGGCGACAGACTTGTCTTTCGATGTTATGTGCCTGATTATGTGTTATCATCAGCAGGTTCAGATTTAAATATTTATTTCCTGTCATACTTTAAACATAACAGATGCCCTAAAGGAATATGATGCATCTTTTTTTTTTCCCCAGAAAAATAAAAAAAGGAATAAATATTCCAATCTAAACTGGAAATTAAAACAAAGCTCTCAAGTTTAAAAGAGAACAAAAGTAAAGCAGAACAGTAAACTGCTTGATCAGTTTCATTTAAAAACAAAGCATTCATTCTAAAAATTCTAATATTTTCAAAGTTTAAAGAACAAACATAAAATTGAAAAACATTTTGGTTAGCTAGAAATTAAAAGTAATTTCTTTGAATTTCTTCTCATAGTTTAGACTGTTGCTGCTGTGAAGGTCTTAACTTTCTTGTTTTTACTGACCAAGTTGGCCGGTGGATAAAAAAAAAGTTACCAGCCAAACATCTATTTTATCAGCCAAATTCTAACACAGTTGTACACAGTTTGCTAATACACAAACATTTATTCTCTATGTGGTGACTAACCCTCTAACTTTTACATGCTAAATAGGAGAATGCTCGCGATTGGTGAGTGTTAATTTCGGACCCTTCAAAATAAGTGTATCTCGATAGGCTTATTTTACCATCAGGATATCGAGAACTACCGTTTTAACGCCCAGCCCTTCTTGAACGCAGAACTTCTTTTCCTGGACTACCACAGATTTTAACTCAGGTTTTCATAGAGACAGATAGAAATAGAGGAAAATGTAGAGGGGGTTCTTGACCTTTTCTATACTGCTTTACAACAGACCAAGCCTTTGTATGCCCGCCATAAATGAGCCAACTGTCATTAAAATTTAGCAAACCTGGAGCTTTTTGGATAGGCTTACAATCATTATGAAGGCAAGTGTTACTTTACATTAATAATGTGTTTACAAGTGTGCAGTGTTAATCTGGAAAATAATAGAATTGTACCCAGAACTCAATTAAAATCTGAGTTTAAAAAAATGTTGTCATTTAAGCACAAAATGAATATTATTACATGTGACAAAGATTTCTCAGTACTGTTTTGCCATTTTTCCCCAGAGTCTCTCAGTGGCTAGAAATGCACAGTATTAGGACAAGTTTGTCTTGTTTAAGTAGTTCCTATAGTTCCAAGTTCCTCTTGTTTTTGCTTTATGACTCAAAATATTTTTTCTTGGCACTTGACAAAACAAAACATATAAAAGTGTAATTATCTGATGCTTTTTGTTGTTGTACACTATTTTTTTGTCTAAAGATGCCATTATTCCACTTGAAAATCATGAATGAATTAGGCTTTTTAGCCCCCATCTGTTAAAGCTCTTGAGTTCATACTAATTGACCGGTTCTTAGGACTATAGCATAAAATAAACAAAGCTGGAAACACACATTTTTTCTTCCTCTTTTGTCCCCATCCTTCTGTTTGTGTGGCTGCGTCTGTCTGATCTAATCAGTGAAAAGCTCTTCACTCTTTGCTTTGGAAAATGCTAATACTGCCCAAACACACCAGCAACTGTTGATGCCAGATTGGAAAAAAGCTTGGTTCCCCTGACCAACAGCCTTCTGGGAAGTAATATTGACAGGAGATCATGTGTTAAATACAAACTCTGCCAGTGGTATTGCAGTATCGAAAAGTTTTTTTCTTCACAGACTTCATTTTTAGATATTTTTCAATGTGCTTGGATGTCACATACTAGATCACGTTATTGACCTGTCATTGAGTTTTTGAAACATGGAGATTATTCTGCAACATCATTGTTGGGCCACTATAACTCTTCTCAGTAACTTTTATTTTTTCAAAAAAGAAATGTATGATCAAACCTAAACACAAGTTTCTAAAATCATTTTCCACAAAACCAAAACTCATGAAATAATGCTGGTTAGTGTTTTATTAGGGCTGTCAACGCGATCAATTAAAAGAATTACTCCGTTAATATACATTACCGCTGATTAATTACATTCAGCCAGGCAACCATCTTCCGCTGGTTCAGTCGTGCGTCATCTTCTGAAAATACACACTTCGTCGGGCAGGATCCCGCTTATAACACAGTTCAATATTGTATTTTGTGATGAGGGGCCGGCATGAATTTTCTAGAACAACGAGCAACAGTGTTGTGTAAAAATTGTGCAAACTTCGCGGTTCACTGCCAAAGTCCCACCCACTGCCCACTGAACGGTGAGCAGTTCAGAGTAGACAGACAGGCCTCCAACTGTGAACAGATTCCAGCCGAACAGAACACCTGAAAACCTGCTGGATCAAACTTCTCCGAAAAAAAAAAAAAAAAAACAATCTATGTTACTATTTTTCACAAACACAATAAATGAAAAAGCAAAACAGAATTCCAGGAAAAATGTCAATTGGACAGCAGTGCTTTTAGGAGAGAAATTCTTATTTTTTGGGCTGCCTGGTAGCTTATGCCACACAGGCAGACTGAAGTGCAGTCAGTCTGTATAAAAGCACAAGAAATGTCACATTATGGAGCTTTGCGGTCTGTGATTAACCTCTATCAACAGGAACCGTTTTTATACTGAGAAGGAGGGTCAAAAGATGTCCAGTTTATCTGAGCCTGTTTAGTTTAGTTTAGTTTGGAAACCAGCTCTTGTCTAGGTTTCATGACTGATTTTATTTATTTATTTTTTTGTACAATTAGCTTTGTACAAATAGTTTTGTATAATTACCAGTGTGAAGCCCATTGAAAGTGATATTGGAATATATAAATAAAAAAGAATAGAATTGAAAATATGCGACCCAAATATATCTATAAATTTCGTCCGGAATTTTTGTTGTATTTTCCTTCAGAAAAATGTTAATTAGATGATTGACAAAATGTGTTCTTCTTGTTTTATTGAAATTACACCTAAAACTTTCATTCTACATTGTAAAAACGGTTCATTAAATATTTTGGGGGTTTTCACAGCGAACCGAACTTTTTCCAAACAAATTTTCTGTTTTTGCATAGTTTTACGTCTAGTGTGTGAATACAACATAAAAAAAAGGAAAATAAAGTTGGTGTCACATAGGTGAGGTTGTGCTGAATGAAATGATACCAAATAAGCAAGCAAATAGTCTTTCAAATTGAAAATACAGAGGTAAAATAGAAATAAAAGACAATTACAGAGTTTTTGTTCCTGGGTTCCAGTGGGTTAAACTTCTGAGTTAACACATTGTAAATGTAAACATTTCAGACAGTAAAGATGAAGGAAAACATTTTCTCTCTGGTCTTTTTTTTTGTCCGAAAGCTACATAACATTGAATAAAATATAAAAATAAGACTAAACGTAGGTTGTGAAATAAAACCCTAAAATAAATGTGGGGTTAAAGTTGGTCTGAATGAACAGCCCTTTACTGTCAAGGGCTTTCACCTCGGCCAGCTTGGAGTCCTCACCACGCAGGGAGAGGTCGTAGCAGTTTGTGGCCTTATGAGGGTGCAGGGCTTAAAAAGTGCAGGAATGGAAAAAGAGACTGCCAAGGGGCTGCGTCTTTTGGCTCGGCAGGCTGCCACCGACGCTTACAACATGTGCTCTGGAAAGGCCAGGGTGGGAGCAGACCACAGTTGGACAGTTCATGTGAAGCTGAACATTTTTGCATCGCTGCCTGCATGCTGCCATGCTGCTCTGAAGAAGGTCGCGCCATTTCAATGTTAACAGTTTGGAGTCTGAGGATTATTTCTTTTTTCTCAAACGCTGTTTGAAACTTTCCACTTAAGAGAATACTGCTAATTGTAGGGGTGAGTAATAGGCTGTTAGAAAACTGAACTTAAACGAGACCCACCTTTTTCCTGACACCAGTGAGGGCGATCTGAGAGGCTAAAAGCATTCAGCAATTTGCTTTTAAAGAACCACTCCAATGAGAATTGTGGTGTTGGTGTTTTTAACATGTTCTTGTGGCATTTTTATGGTAATGGAGGACATTTGTTTGGAAAATTAAAGAGCATATTTAATGCAATTCTTAAGCCTTTCAGGGTAAACTATATACATACATATATTACCTTTGGCACAGTAAAGAACAGTTTGGTCAGGGGAGCAAAATGACTATGATTGAACGATCTTTTTATTCTGAAAAATCTCGGTTGCATTTCGGTCACTTAAGCGCTAAAAGTTGTCTGGCGGCGTGCAACACGAAGTTGTATGTAGAACGCTTTTTTGCAAATGTATAAGGGGTTAGTGCAGGGACAGAAGAAAAGACTGAGGAAAAGGATACAACTTCAAGACAAAAAAACAAAACAGAAGACTACTAAGAGTCCTACTTAAAATAAGGATTTATCTCAACAAGTGAGTCCCACACACAGAGCCTATAAGTAAATACCAGTAATATTTAGAACATTAAAAGGCAGAGGATGTTACCAGAGTTTGATGTTTGATGTTCCACCGGTGTCGTTTTATTTCTTAATATTAATACATTTGCTTTGCATTCAAGTACGCTCCTTCTTTGTGATTGCTCAACCCCGACCCTGATGTATGACTGCATGCATGTTCTAGAAAACAACACAGGCTTTTGGGCTTTGGCATAATCATAATTAAAAGACCACTGTGAAACACTTTCAAAATAAATTAAATGATGATCTAAGTGCTTCTTCTAGCTTTAGAGCTGGTGAGTTTTATAGATGCTTTTGTCTTGATTATGAAAAACACTGTGTGAGTAACAATATATATTTCCTTGAGCAGCTTATCCTCTGTTCTGCGCCTAGCATAGATTTCCTGGTTTTCAAACAAACATTTGGGTAAAAATAACTTCCTGTCAGATATCCCTTTAATTACAAATCCCATGAATCACTACATATGTCTCTCACTTCTGTAACTCTTCAGTAAAGTACATTTTTACCACATGGAGAAGTGGGCTTCCCTGCCATATTTAGGTTTCAACATTTGCATATGTTAAAGGAAATATAAAAAAACATTTGAAGCATCATGCCTTCAAAAATAAAAAAAAAATAAAAGCTGGCAGACGTCAAACTAAAACATAAATAAAAGTTTGGAGGAGTTGAGGGGGAGTACACTGAGATGATAATTATGCACAAGTTCATTGTAGTGAGTGATGCTTTACCCATATATGTGCTCATTTCCATCCGATAAATATAGTGATTATTGAAGGCTCAATATTAGACCAGGGGAGAAATCAAGAGACATGCATAATTATCAAACCGCATATGCTCACCTTTTTTATTTATTTATTATGAACCTAAAGCTCAAACCTGGACCAAAATCTTCACTTATTTTCTATTAGACTGAGGACATATGGCTGATGTGGTCGATATTGTTCACAATTTTATGTCACACATCACATACATTAAAGGGCTTACACATGTTTTTCTTAAGCTTTTTAGAGTAAACTAAATCCATGAATGTGATCATATATTACCTTTGGCAGAGAACTGGATAATGCTGTTGTAGCTTTCAGTGTTGAGATTCAAAGTCATTCTTGACAAACATGGAGAAAAAAGAAAAAAATGAATTAAATAGGAGAAGGGTCAAGATGTTTTTCTGTTTAAAACTTCCAAACCCAATTTCTCTATAAACATTTGTGTGGATTGCATGTACTTCGTTTTATAAAACTGTAGACAGGAGGGTAAGTAGGCTTGGTTGCAAGAAAAAAGAAATCAAAGATGTGAAATTCTCTGTTTGGTTTAAACAGATTTGAAGTTGCTGCTTATGCAGAACATCTGCAATACTTTGATTTGCACCGGGTAACAGCTTGCTGTAATTGCCATCACAAATTACAGAGACTAGGTTCCACTTCTACATTTCCATCACACCAAAAAAAAAAAATAAAAAATCTGAAGCGTACAGCACATGGACTCCGTTAATAGAAATGACATGCCATGACAATAATTCAGCATGACTGCAACAGGGAGGAAATTATCCATCACTGGACAACCCACAGGGTGTAAATTCTTCTCATTTAAGATGAAATACAGCTGAGCTAATTGGAATATACTGGAGGTAGATTCGGTTGGGCGAAACTACAGAACATGTTAAATGAATGCAGTTGGGATCGTCAGTTTGGCACGACAGGGGGAAACGCATGTTTACAAGATTTCATGGCAATCCATCCAATTACACTTCATTAAAAACAGCAATCTCTACAGTTATTGGCACTACAAGAGTCAATACATGAATGCATAGAACTGTGGCAAGTTTGAAAAGTGATGTTAGTATTTTAGCTGAAAGGTTAATGTAAAACATGCCAATACAACCAATACAATTAGGTCCTTCTTCAATCTTTCTGAATTGATCAGAACATTACCTTGCAGTAAGAATAGGGACTGTTAGGTTGGTAGTCTGCAAATAAAAATCGTAAAAAGACATTCCTAAAGAATCAAACCTACAAAAACCTTTAAGTGCAAAGTTTTACCCATAGCTCTGAAAACACAACAGAGATGACTGTAAAGAGCCTTAGAGGGATAAGAGAGAAGTAGGTTCAGAAATCTGTGACATTTTTGAGGTGTCGGCGCGTCTGCTGAGAGACAAACATTTCAACTGTGCGGCTCTGAAGCTAAACATTTGTCAAACCTGCTAAGACTCCCGAATGCTCTTGAATTTTGTTGGAATCTTGTGGAAAAAGACTGAAAGCTCAAAAGGGTTACTTGACAGAAAAAGACAACAGAAATGTGAGGTGCGTGCTTCCTTACATGAGAGGTTTCACGCTATCTGGAAATCCTCTGACAGCGTAGTTTCATCCTTCAATCTACCACATTCCTCAGATCTTTTCTGGCATGTTCTTTAAGTAAAACAAAATATTTTATTTCAAAATTGCCCGCCGGGCAGAGATTTTAACAGGTACATAAATGTATGAACTCCTGAGGCAATATCTTTTCTTTAATTGAGTCGTGAAAAACTAAATCGGTGGAGATTATAGAACTGATGGTAATCGCTGGAGTATGAAATTTTAAAATAATGCCTTTTATCCACAGTGATGAGATCCTCTGCTCGTGTGTGGTTAAAATCTCTACAAGAAATCCCAAGACTTCAAGAAAACATGAAGAAAGAGCGTAAAAAATGACAAATTTGTGCAAATTTAGGATAAATGTGTACTTTGTTCTGTGTCCTGACTGGCTGTAGGTCATTGCCATTTAAGCTCATAGGTGTCGTGTCTCCTGTACAGAATGTGTCCAGCTCACAAAATGTACATAAATCCTCAATCCGTCTTTTTACATATCTTTTTCTTTTTCATTCTAAAGACTTCTTTGAATTTAAACAAGAGAAAAAAGTAGGAAAATGCTTGTGACTGTGTGTACCAAGTGTACAAAATATGCATTGATGAGTTTGACAGTCTTAAAACACCTATAAGTATTGTAAAAAAATAAAGATCTCTGCTTTGCATGTTATTTTTGGAACATAATTCACACGAGAAATGAGGAACAATGTCTTCTGCTACATTTTGGCTAATAAGTAAAGTCCTAAGAATTGCATACACTGGGTCTCATAAAACTTCCTTTGTTTATCCTATAACAAAAAATAAATAAATAAATGATTGTGTTGACTAAAGCGAGACTTTAAAAACAGCATGGGTGAAACTGAGCTAAATTGAATCTCCCACCGTCAAGATAACACACTTTAATGATAATGTCTAGACGTTTGCTCTGTTTGCAGGAGCTCCATTAGACTCTTACTTGAATAATTAATTTATATGTTCTCTGAAGTCTCAGCTTGTAAATGTTACATCTCTTTGTGCACTCAATTCTCCTTGTCTCAATAAAATGATGTATTTCTGATGCACTCTGACAAAATGCTGCAAAACTTGAAACCCACAGGCAAATTTCTAAAGAGCTCAGAAAATGTTGAAAAAGAAATTTCACAAAGCGGATTGAGTGACTCCTCCCCCCTTGCGTTTCAAACAGGAAGTCGTTACTGGATCCAAGAAGCCAAAAACCTCTACAGAGAAATAGACAGCTGTTACTTTATTTGTCAGAATGACCCTTCTTGCTCTGTTACCTTTTTTTAATAAGTTCTTGTTCATTCAAACTTTTATTCACACTTTGTCTTTATTGCAAGTTATTTAGGTGAAAAATTGGCCAGTCAGATGCTTTAAAAAAGGAAATGGCGCCTGCTGGCACCCAGCACCAACGTTCAAAGCGTTTGACAGATTCTCCCAAGGCCGCTTTTAAGCGGTATGGTGTGGACTTCCAACAAGCTCACTGCTGATGACTAAGACCGACTCGGACAAATCACTGTTTACTGATAATTTAGTTGCATTTAAAAAGCAAAAAAAAACAAAACAAAACAACTAAACTGGTTTCATTTTGTTGGAGCTGGAAGTAATGCGTTGTCTATGGGTGACGTCACACTCTGTCTATACCCAGATACAGTCAATAAGTTACAGACCCACTACAATAAAAATCATGTTTTGGTGTTTTTAACATCTTCTTGTAGCATTTTTCTCATGATGGAGGAGATATATGAAATAATTTAAAATTAAATCTGCGTTTGAGCATTTCTTTAATCAAATCGTGATGGAACAGGAGCAGATTAAAACCAGCGGGGACAGTTTTACAATAGATATAAATATAAATATAGTTGAAGTGGGACTTCAAAGAGATGCTATCATTCCAAGCATTAGAAAAGCTGTTTACCTCAACATCCTCCTGCTTTTTCAAATCTTTTCTACTGAAAGTTTCTGTTTAATCGGTGTGCTTTTCATGATTTGACTTCTAGTTTTTCTGTGCTTTGATCTGTTAATGACAAAATAGACGCCTGCTTGTCATCATTTTATCAGCTGTGTCTGCTGCTTTTAATCAACAAAGAAAAAAAATTGAAAGAGGACTGAGTCCATCACTGCAAAGCAATGTCTCTTAGACTTTACGAGAATTATTTTTGTTGCTAGTAGTCAAAGACTTTGGTTTTTCTGGTTACCCTTAATAGGTTCCATTTTATCAAAGGGAAATCCTGGCTAAAAAATGCAGTCAAATATTTCCTCTAGTCCTCACTGCAAACACTTATGTAAAAGGTCAGAAAATGTCTCATTTGAGTCTTTTTTTAACACCACACTTAAAATAATTAGATGAATGCTAAAATAAAAAAGTGAACCTGAACACACAACTGTTTTTTTTTTTTTTTTTTGTTTTTTGTTTTGAGTATTAAAAATCAAAATCCAAGAAGTGATTATCTTTATTCTTGAGAGTTCACACCCATTCTGCTAATATTGTAGTGACATACTTCTGCATATTTTTAATTTGGCTTTTGCTCCACCTGGCAAAAGTCTTCAACTCCAGACTTAACAAATCGCTCAATGTACTGCAGATGACTCCGACTCATCTGAATGTTCAGCCATCCCCCTGTTTTCTGAAAAATGTTTCATTCTTTCAAACCAAAAAAAAAAGACAAACATGTTGTACTTATCCCAGCACAACTGACTCAATGAAGAGATGACAATAGTAAATAATGATAATTCAAATATTGAAAAATTCAAGTTTTCAAAATGATTGTGATTGAAAATAAAGTGGGAGATAAGTTAAAAAACTGAAATCATTTTGGAATTTTGGGTTTTTGCAACTAAAAACATTTGCAAGCCCTTTTTGATTTTTGGACTCGTCTTAAAAGAATTAAAAATCAAAACAAAATGATTCTAATAGCTTAAGTTGGCTGGGCCTTTTCTGTTTTTGCCTATTCTATCATAAATGTTATGTTTGCAAGTCTCCATCTGTTACTTTCTCTCTCTCTGTTTTTGCCTGTGCTTCATCCATCTGCCTCAGAGGAGGTTTAGTTAACAGGGTACTTGACAGGAGAGAAGTGAGCATAGAGAGTGGCTTTTTTCTACCTTAAGCTGGTCGTCTGAAGCTAATTAAATATTGCCTTTGAGTTGTCAAGTCTGGCTCTCTTCATTAAAGCGTTTTTTTTTTTTTTTGCCTCTGTGTTCCAGTAATGCTCCCTGTTGTCCTGTAAACTACATGTTTGTCTCTCACCACATTATTTTTAAAGCCCCTGTGTTCTAGGACATGTTTTTTTCAGAGCGAAAGGAGTTTAACAGAAATTTACCTCTGAGACGTGGGCGGGACTGTTGGCCTGGAGTAGGCCCGCCCCCTTCCCATCATCCATCTGTTTTTACGTTCTCCCACTAGTTTACTGCCCGACATACCCCAACCTAACTTTACAGGTGCAACATAAATGGAGAGCAATATGGGAGCTATCCAGCCGTACAGTTTTTAACTAGATGCCAGCTCAGACGAGGAAAACGACATGGATCTAGTCATCTACAAGTTGATGCATCAGAATAGAGAAGAACCGGGAGATTGTGGCTTGCCATGGTGGTTTTTATGTCACACAATTTTTTTTCACCATTTTGTTACTGTTCCTGATTCTCACTGATTTTAATAAATAGAAACTAAGAAATGCAATTTTAATCTTAATTTTCTTTATAGAAGACCTCAATCATGAGAAAAAGGCCATAAAGAACATGTTAAAACGGATTAAAAAAAAACATTTTTCACCACAGTAGGTGGTTAACTGGTTAGCTTTGCACTCAAATACATTTTTTACCAAGAAAAAAAATTCACTCAGGAGCACTATTTAAAGGCAGATGTGTCTCAGAATGTGTGCAACTGACTGAGGAACTCGGTGCAATGTTTATGTTTGTTAAATTAAAAATCTGTCACTTTAATTTAAATTCCTCGACAAGCTCCATCCACTCAGCTGACCCTGAAAAAAAAACCTCTCAAACAGGTATATGAAAACGCCCCAAAAACGGGTAAAACAGGGAAAGACGGTTTTAAGGATGGAGGAATGAACACACATGAAGACCTTAGACTTTAGTTTATTAGAGTGTATTAAAATAAACTTTATTTTCTCTCCAAAAACCCCTTACCCATCTCTTGCCAACTCAGAAAAACAGCAGAATCCGATCCGATCCAAGCCCAAATGATTTGTTAGAGTCCCAAAAGTCCTACAGTTAATGTTCGCAGTTCGCATTGTTCAGGACCACCAAGCAATCGTGCCTTCAAGGCTGCAAATGAAGCCTCTCCGCTTGTGTGACATACCACTGATAAGCTGTGTCCAACAGGCAGACAGTGTGCTTCTCAGCAGTCAAGAGTGGGCAGACTCAAATTAAATCATCCAATTTTCAAGTAGTAGAGATAAGGGGAGGCAGAAGGTACCAGAAGATGGAGAGCACCAACACTTGAGTGAAGTCAAATGAGTATATGCTGAATTTTTGAAAACTCGGTAGTTCTTGGTTCTTTGGCTTTTCATGCTTTTTCATAATTAAGACACATCTTGTACAGAAGAAAAATAACTTCAAAATAACTTTATGCTAAAAAAAACAGAATTTTTCCTGTTAACTATTTTAAATAAAGCATTGAAAAATATCCATGCTTTCACTACAGATCAGTGTCATCTGCAAACATCCTGATCCACAGAGATTCCTGTATAACCTCATCTTAGTTTGTCCACCACCACAGCAAACAAGGAGCTCAAAGCTGATCCTTGGTGCAGTTCCACCACCACCCTGAACTCATCTCTCACACCGACATATCAAGCCGTCTCCAAGCTTACATCTTGAACAACTCCAGACTTCTTCACCCAAACCACAGCCCCTGTCTCTGTACCCTGTTAGAGACTTTCTCTAGACATACAAAGACACAGAGCAGTTGACCTTCCCTGTTCCTCTCCAGAAGCATCTTCAAACCACATTCTGCATCTGATTTGACCTGAATCAGTTCCCAGGGTGATTTGATCTTTTTTCACAGGGAATCAAGGAATCTGATCACTGTGACATGTTTGATATCTTAACAAAGGTTGACCGTTGTGGTTTTCCTTTCAAGTCCAAGCTTAGAACCCAGTGTGATTCCCCCCTCAGTGGTTTTATTTTTTCCATAATAGACACATTTAAAAAATACCTCTGTCCTGACATAGTAAAATATTAAGTAAGAATTTATGCCAACAGTTTGGCACTACGCTGGCTGCCTGACAGCAGATCACCTGTTGGATCCTTCTGGTGTGTACAATTCACCACGAAACTTTAACTCAAAATCAGTATGTACTTTGTTGTAGTAAACCAAAAAAAAATATGGCAATGAAAAAAAATTATTTCTATTTCCAAATTTCTTGAATAATCTGTAAGACAGCAGTCATCCATGACAGTAAAATAATTACTTGTCTTTTCATTTAAAACTAAACTGGAAATTTCATTTTTGTAAGTTGTACTTGTTAGTTTGACTTTAAACCACCAAAATGGTTGGCCTAGTGTGCTTGGGAGTGCGTGTGTGTATGTGTGAGTGAAAACACTTATGTGCATGGTTGTGTGTGTTTGTGTTTGAGACAAATTCATGTTGAGCACACAGATGGGAAAGCTGAAGATGATTAAGGTGGTATTACATTGTCACTGGCTTGGCACGCACAGCTTTAATTACTAAGAGCGGCAAACACACAATGACATCTTACTCCAGCTACACACATATTTATGCAAACAAGCACAGGCAAACTTGTACAGATCATGTGATTTTTATGCAGGTCATCAACAAAGGCACATTCACATTTTAGACTCACCCTACTAGTTCGGTTAAGCTGTGTTAACAGGTGTAGACCAGCTGTTTGATCTGAACCAGTTAGTTAGTTAGCTAGTGAACCTTGGTGTTGTTAATTCCAGCATGGACACACAGGAGCCATTGAGCACTTTATGTGCATAACCAGCAGTTTGAGATGAAAAAGCAGAAGTCGGCGTAAATCTGAAATAGTGCCAATCAGAAAAATGTTGGAGAATATGTTGTGGGTAAATGTGGTGCAGAGAGGAGATGAATTAATATCATTTCTCACAAAGCTCTTCTTTAAGGGCCCCTGCAGACTTAATCAGTAATGACAATGTTTTAACCACTTTGTCAAGTGCATTCCGGACATTAAACATGTCAAAATCATGGGGGAAAAAAATCAGCTTTAAGGCTTTTATAAACATCGCATCAATGAAAAATAACTACTGAAACCTCAAGTTATAAGTCCAGTGTGTTAACATAGTGAAGAAAACAGCCAAAACGTGGTGTTTCTTTAAATGCCATTACTTTATACAAGACACCATACTGTACATGGTCTCATTTAAAGACTATAGTCCACAGATTCCCAATATGTCGGCATCATAGCTGTAGGTCTCGCTCCTCCACCATGCAGCCGTTTCTCACCATTTTTATCCTTCTGGTTTGTCTGTCACTTCTCTCTCCAAATTCACTCCAATTTCAATAAACTGAGGAGAGAAGTCCTCTCCACAGGCTGTAGGTATTCAGGTGAAGTATGTTGACCGTGTCAGTTAGGTAAAAAAAAAAGACAGGTAAGAAAATATCAGGACAGAATAGAAACTTAACTGACTGTTTGTAAAATCCATCTCTAGACTTTAGTGTCAAACAGAAGAAGAAAGCTGTTGAGAGAGGAAAAAACCAGAAGGAGGAGTGGGTCAAAAGCTCAATCTAGCCCTCAGATGAAAAGCAAACGGCAATCGCTACGGCACAAACATGCGTGTCATCCCTGGAAATTGGCTGGCAGTTGGTGGCTCATCAGGGTCCTTCTTTCTCTTTTTCTGTGAAAATGGGAAAGAGGTGGAGGAAGAGATGAGAAAGAGAGGCAGACATTTATATTTCATTGGACTGGATGCTGTGATGCCCATTAAATAGATGTCGTGGCCCTCCAGAGGAAGGAGCGAAAGATGTAAAAGAGTAAAAACAACGAAGGACAGAGGGACAAGAAAAGGGAAAGCGCAAAAAGAGGGAGGGAGTTAAATGTCAGTGAAAAAGCAAGGAGAGCAGAGAAGGAGGGGAGCATGACAGGTTAATCTAGAACAAATATCCAAAGTGACAGAACAAGAGAGCTGGATGTGGTGAGTTGTTACAGGGAGTGGATAAGAGGGGATTTACACAGTGAGTGACAAAGGGAGGGAGTGAAATTGAAAAACACAGAGGGACAGCCAGAGAAAGGCAGGCAGTAAAAATGAAGACAGTCTGACAGGAAAGAGGAGTGACGAAGAGGCAAGAGAGAACCACGGCAAAAATAATAAGAGTTGGGGAGGAAAAAAAAGGGCAAAAAAATAGCAATCAATCCAGAGGCCCAACTGGAGAAAATGGAAGAAAAAAAGAGAGACTCAGGAAACCTGCATGTAGTTTGTTTCAAAGTGGGAGGCCAAACCTGGCATAGAGCTGATGGAAACTTACTGTGGCTGGAAAATGTCCACCTGTTCCGGTGAACATGAAGTAACGAAAGGGTGGTCAAGAAAAAATAAGGCACATTAGCAGTTACATCCATGGTTAGGAGTCTGGCGCTGAACACACACCTTTCTGAAGCTTGGGACGAACTCCAGATCTGCTAGTGGAGTGTGGCGCTCAGTTTAGTGGGACCACGCATGTGAAGTGACATTTGTAACAGAAGATGGCCATTCTGCATATCAATAAAGTGACATACTTCACAAAAAGGATGATAATTGGTTGTCAGTAGTGTAAAAACAGATTTTTTTGATGCCCTGAGATCTACCCACCCTTCTCGTGTTCGATCATGATCAAAACTGTTGGTCAAAACTAGCCAAATTCTGACTTGAATTGAATCAGAGATGTTAAAAGAAGTGAACGTGTAAATCATGCAGACTAAAGGCCTTTAGGATTGGCTGCTGTACTCTAACATTTTGGGTAAAAGTGTCTCAGCATTTAAGAGCTTTGATCAGTCAACTAGATGGTGAAAAATGCAACATTAAAGGATCCATTTATTAAATAAAGCTTTCAGCGGAGCACATGGTCACTGGCCTGCATGTCAGCATAGATTTAACAGCAGCCATGTTTGTATAATGCATGCAGAAATGCATGTAATCCAATTTGCAGCATAAGCTGCTTCCTCTCAGTCACCTTGTCTTCCATTTGTATACATGCAGATGTGTTGCATTACACATTCTGTGGATGAAAATGAGCTGGTGTATTGGTGGTACGGAGGTGACATGTAACTGAATTACAAGATTAGATGGGAGTAATGGTCAAATGTTTCTATATTGAGACATACACAAATAAAATTGAAAAAGGACTACATGTATTTCCTACTTCTTCAAATAGGAACATCCCATGAACCTCTTAACACCTTATTTTTTTATCACTGCAGACTGTATTCCATGCAACACAAATCTCAGAGCTATACTGAAGATAGAGCGGAGTTTTCAGACAGTGGTTAATAAAAACACTCCAGCTATTTTATCATTTTTATTTCACCAGAACAGCTCAGCTTTGAATTTTAAAAGACTATTGTATCACTTGCTGGTCTGTAAATGCTAAGTTAAAGCCCCTTAAAAGGCAGGATGTGACTTGGGTCATGAGTGATGCCTCTCACCAAAACCAGCTGTGAATGAACAGAACAGACGCTAAGTTAGTGTTATTAATATGATTTTATTGTTCAATTCACACAAAAAAAGTCCAATGTGAAAAAGACAGCACATTAAGGAGAGACATGTCTTCACAAAGTGGAATAAAATGAATCACTCGTTCCAGACTAAAAAGTCTGTCTGTTCTGTTAGATGGGCATGTTTTTGCTGACAGATGTCATCGCTTCTTCAGATTCTGTCAAGCTGCTTGACCTTAAGTCTACAGAGCTTCTCTCTGTAATTGTTTATCTGCTCAGTGTCAGGTCCATAAACCTGCTGTATCCCATCCCAGAGTCCACTTCGTGCAGCTGCAGCTCACCAAAAGGAACCTTCTGGACTTCTCTGTTTACTGGCCACTGAATATTAAAAAGAAACACTTGGATATGCCAACATTACGTTGTGCCCTCTGTCTTATAAACTGCAATATTGTAATTCAGATCATGATATTTGGCTGCATTCTTTCCTTATTCTAACTATGATGTCAGTTCTGACAACAAGTAAAAAAAAAAAAAAAATAGACGAAGTACGAAAAAAGCTAATATTTTCTTCACCCAACAAGTCTGCCCTGCAAAAAGATCTGCTGTTCCTGCTGTAAAACTGAAGTCAAATTGTACGTGCCAATTCAGAAGTTGCCATAACAGAAAACAATCATGTGATTTCAATTAAAAAAGGATTAACTTAAGAAAAAAAAAAAAAAAAAAAAAAAAAAAAAAAAACATAAACCAACTTGTGTCTTTCAGCTCGTTGTCCTAGTCTGGGTATTAATGTGGCTGTTAAATTACCAAACGTCAGTCTTTGAACAAAAGTTTGGGAATGCTTTTTTTTTTTATACTAATAACAGATGCAAGTTCATCTTTGCTGCTCCAACTTAACTCAGGCATAAAAAAATCAGTAAAATGTTCTTTACTTCTGTTTGAGAGTGTACGCCGAGAAATATTGTCTTTGCCTTATTTCTATTGCTGTAACAGGTATGTGAAAACCGTCAGTCTGACAGTTTATCTGGAAATTGGACTAAAAATACAGGCGACGTGGCCTTCAATGTCAGGAACTTAAAACTTTAATAAAGAAAAGTAAACCTGACAAACATTTGAACCTAAATGTGACAACACATGGGCTGACAAAACTGAACTGAAAACCAGTCAGGAAGAAAACCCTAACCAAAGAAAAAAAAAAAAAAACTTAAAACCCATCAGCTTTATGGATAACATATTTGTCTTCCTGTTATTACTTTTAGAAACCCCCCTCTGACATTCAGCTTGAAAAATGGATGTATAGTTGATTGTTTTATGATCCCTACTGTATGTCATTTCTATGTTTTAAATAAAGATTTATTTCAAAAAGAGAATTACACTGAGGAAGAATGACCTAATGAAAGACAGGTGTGAATGATTCCCAAAACCATTGAAGACGTTTATTGGAGGGAAACAAAACCACAAAGAGATCATCCAAAAAAAAAAAAAAAAAAAAAAACAACAAAATGAAATAAAAGAAAATCTAACTAAAGTGTACAATTGTCACACATTTCAGTTTAAAAAACCCCTTCACCCCCCTTCCATGATGGATATTCTGACAATATCACAGTAAAATTATTTGAGGGACAGATGACAGATGCACATGTAGTAAGACAGAGGAGACGGAGAAGCAGATGCGGACTGGAAGCGATGAAAAGAAAAGATTGAGACAGATGGAAAGATGTAGATGGATTGGGACAGCAAGTCAGAGAGGATATCTGAGCATTTGGCCTTGAGCCTATATCAACACAGCGGGCTGACAGCTATATCTGTAGGCTTTATTAACATGGAGAGGCACAAATCCCTGTGCGCACGCACACACACAGATGACACACGGACATTACAAACTGAAGAAATTTCAAGGTTTGAAAGACAACTAACGGCACATAACAGGCCTATTCTGAGAGTGATGAGACGAGAAACAGGTCAACATGACAGAGGAAGGAAAATAAGAAATGAAGGACTGCAATCCCGTCTGTTAAATTATATAAGTCAGGCTGACTGACTGTTTTCAAAGTGTGGAGAAAGTTACTGTGTAACCTGCTTTTCCACTGAAGGCTGGAGCCTGGCTAATATACTTTGCAAGCCAAGAAAACAGCACAGTAATGAAAATAAATTAGTTGCTTCAGTGTCAAAGAAAAAAAAATTGATTCTGAAGCTACAGTATTGGTGAAAATATGTTACCAAGTACTCAGCCTATGTGTTAATGCAGTCATGATGACAAACGCTTAGATTGTCACTTTTTTCTCTGTCGTATCCAAGCTACTTTGTAACTGCGACATCAGTTCAAAATGTTCATGAAATCATTGCGCTGGAGCTGAAATCTCGTGGCGGACAGAGGAACAGCAGTGGTGAGTCCAGATAAGAAGTCAAGACAAAAACTGAATCCAACCAATGATCTGGACTCACAATTTCTGGGTAAAACTGCTGCAATCCTCACTGACCTTAAAGAAGACAACCGTCGATTAAGAGTTGAAGTGGAAATGAACGGCTCTCTGCTCTGCCGGGTTTTCCCTAATTGTATAACTCATGGATGTCTCCTTCGCTCAGTTTAAGCGGCTAACTTTGCTTAGCTCTGCACTCCATAATAAGAAAGATCCGCTTCTCTAAGGCGGTAACGCACTGTTTTCTGGGAGCTGAGGTTCTGGACATCCTGGAGAAATTCCCAGTACTGCTGTGCTCTTTCCCTTCCTCTGTTAGAGACTGATTTTACACGTTGGTGTCAATGACATTTCTTACAGAGAGTCTGAAACAACTAAAAAGGTGTTTATCAAACTTATTCATTTTTTAAAGTCATGCCTATTGACTGTATTTATTTCGTGGCCCATCCCCTCCGTCTCCCGCGGCCAGGGCTGCTTCAGCAGGCAGCTGAGTCTGAGCACCTGGATCCAGTCCGTTTCCAGCCTGAACAGTTTTGTTTATTGACAATTTTAACCTGTTGGGGAACAGATAATCTTTTTAGAAAGCGGATGGAATCCACCCCAGTCCACCGGGCAGTAATGTTTGAGCTGCCAACATCAGACACTCTGTCCAGGTATCACCTGCCCCTGTGTCCACACCTGTCCAAACCGACAACTCATCTGTACAAACATCTGCGAGGAAGTGAATGACTGGATTCTGCATCTCCCCCCCACATTACCCAACATCCTGCTTCAACCATCCACACTGCTTCCCCTCTAAAGCCTGCTGTCTCCTCAATCCATGCATTAATACAAACAGGTCTTCTATGAGGAGACTTGCTGGGAGGAAACCAAACATCGACTGCCTTCGCCGACTAAAGAAAGCTCCAGAGCCTGAGGAAGCAGTTTTAACAACCAACACTCCACCACCCCCTTTAAACGTGACACTTTTTAATGTCGATCTATATCTAACAAGACTTTTATTATAAATGATTTTATCTTAGACTATAATATTGATGCTCTCTTTTTAACTTAAACATGGCTGAGCACGAATGCATCCACTGTTCTCACAGAGGCCTCCCCACCTAATTTTAGTTTTGTTTTTTTCAGCCAGAGAGGGCAGAAAGGGTGGTGGTACTGCATCTTTAGAATCCAACTCCTTTGCAATAAAGCAAACTTCCTTAGATCAGCACCCCAACTTTGAACATCAAGCCTTTGTTTTAACAGCCACCTCAATTTAATGCATCACAGCCTACAGACCTCTAAAACCAAACACTGGTTTTATTGAGGAGTTTTCTGAGTTCTTAGCATCTGTCCACGCTTCTTTTAGCATGGTTTTAATAACTGGCGATTTTAACCTACATATTGAAAAAGAGTCGGACTACTGTGCTACTCAGTTTACAGACCTTCTTGCTTCCCTGGATTTTATGCAACGTCATGCAGCCGACTCGCAACAGGGGGCACACTCTTGACCTGGTCATAAATCATGGCTTGCCTACTTGTCTGTCCACTGTTGTGGACTTGGCTGTATCTCATCATCACTGTGTACTTGTTAACGTCACTGGTTTTATAAAACAGAGACCTCTGTGAAAACGGTGAAGAAACGCTACTTCACTCCTGAAGAGGTCAAAAAATGTATTTCAACTGTTCTCTCCCAACTCTCCTCCTGTCTTACCAGCCCCCTGCGATTTACTTGAAGAAAGGTTTAACAATAATAAACAACTGAAGAGAGCAAGCACACCCATGGGTCAAAATGTCTTTGGGCAAGACACTGAGCCTCACATTGCTCCTAGTGGTTAAAGGTTGGCCCCAGTGTTCGGCAATGGAGCAGCCATCAGTGTGTGAGTATGTGAGTGCATGGATGAATGGGACTGCACCTGTTAAGTGCTTTAGGCCTTCTAAGATGGGAGTAAGCGCTATAGAAGTATATGTCAAATATCGTACTATTTTTCCTTTTACCACGCACATGTGCGAGGTGTGCTCTAGATGCGTAAGTGCTTGTAGGATGCTCAAAGTGTTTACTTCAGCCTGTGACTCGTAGCATGCCTAAAGAAAAGAAAAAACACATAAACATTTAGGCTCTACAGACTCACTGAGCAGTCTTGACAAACTTGACATTGCCCACCTGTGTGCACCATTCAGGTTTGCCCAATTTTCACCCACACAACTCATACCACCCATAAGGGCAGTTGTGACTTAAACCGTAGAAAGAAACCTGTTTTTAGACTTATCTTTAGTTCTAACAATGAAAAAAAAAAAAAACAGTGAAGTATTGTCATTTACTTTTTCATTGATGTTAGAAACACTTGCACTTCTGAATTTACAATAACATTTTAAAACTATGGGTCCCACAAAAAGACAGCTACACACCCCAAATGGCCAAGCTCACAGAACAACCTGGGATACATTTGCTCAGGAAGTGGAACAGTCCAGCAGCTTTCAAACACATATTTGAATCTTTCCATCCACTTTCAAACCTGATCTTGTAGCATTCATGATGACCTCTATTGCTCACTGGTGTCATTCAGAAAAGCAGTTTGCAGCTTACAATAAAGAACAGTAGAAGATGAAATGTTTCAACTGCAAACAGAAGACTCTGAGCCCAGCTGGTTAACTCCCCAGTGGTTGGCAATTGTGTGTTTTTGAGTATGTGAGATGCAAGGAGGAAGACATAGCAGCTGGTTGACTCAGTGGGCACCAGGATGAGTATCCTGTCAGAGTTGGCACACAGAAGCGACATCACCTGCCATATTGTTTAATTAACACCTTGGTGGATGTGTTTGTACTTGTATTACTTACATTGTGGGGACATTAATCTGTTTTCACAGTCTTAAATTAATGACTTGTCTGGAAAGAAACCTTTTACTTCATAATAGAAGTCATCTGGTTTGGGACTGGATTATAAGTAAAAGTGGTGTTTAGTCAAACAGAAGGTTTTAAATGGGAATCTAAATAAGTGTCCATTGAAGGAGATAAAACCTAAATCTGTAAGTCTGTTGAATGTGTGTGGAGTTTAATTATCATCTCAGTATGTGTTTAGTGTGTGAGTTCATGAGAATAGGTGCGTCTGCACACTCCTGACCAGGTATGTGTGTGCGCATGCATGGCAATGACAGCAGAGGTCATTCCTGGGGTTTTAATCTGGACTCACATCAGGAAGTGCGATTGCTTCTGGTGGTCTGACTGGAGTTTCCGCCAGGCAACCCAGAGGTTCGGCAGCTGTACTGGAGACCAGCTTCCTGTACCAGTGCAATCCTCACACTATGTTTGCCTCACACACATTTAGACAAGACAGCAGACTGAAAAATTACATTTTACCTCATTACACAGCAGTGAAGCTTTTAAACAACCTCTGTCACACCTCTAAGTACCAATCAGATTTTTTCGCCAGCTCTTACTCTTCCTATCAAACTTTCTTTTTAACAGAAGGCTGATATTTCCCTTGGCTTGGTTAAGTTCAATAATTATGATGATAATTGTAGGCCATTCTCAGGTTCAAATTCACAGCTATTATTACTAGCTTTTTGAAGAATGAAAATACACCTACAACGACCTTTTAGAGCTACTTTGAAGCAAAAAATTATCTATGGCCCTGAAAAAATGAGGAATTTCAAAAAATAAAGTCAGTGTGATCAAGCCTTTCAAATTATTGAGGTTTAGAGTTTGGCTTATGACTCATTATGTGCAACAAATGTCTTTTGTAAATGTATGCATGACTTTTTGCATTGATTCAATTTTCTTCAAGCATATGGTTTATATTCAGCTTGCTATACCTCTGTGTTTTAGGACTCTACAAGGATTGTGCCAACGTTTGTTCTGGAGAAGAAAACGAAAAAACACAACCACTTTAATATTAGACAAAATAAAAACTTTTTGGTGGCTTGGACTGCCTTAGAAGTGGATCTTAGACTTACCTGTGAGCCTATTAACTCATAATCTAATTTGTTTTGAGGCGTGATTACTCAGCTAGTCTAATACATTGGATTGTTGTATATACTCTTTACCATCCACAATTAAAAGCTTTGCAGCGTATAGAAATATTCTGTCTTGTAGAGTGGAAGGCTTATTTTCTATTTAGTAGGTTATGACCTAATTTCCATTTTTATAAAGATAACCCATCTACAAAAAGTCTTAAAAGTCAATGTATTTATTAAGGCAGTTCCTAAATGTGTATTTTTTATTGAAATACCTATAAATATGGAGGGGAAAATGCTGATGATGCATAAAATAACTAAAAACCACAGGTTTTCGTCAAATCTGTTGAAGTGTCATGAGATTTTTAAATGTTTTCTGTTTGACGCTGAATGTGTGATAATTGAAGATAAACACCATAGAAATATGTTTGTGTTCAGCAAGTGTGTTAAGGATACCCTTAGCACCATCTCTGCTTGTGATTGGCTTTATCTACTTTATTTGTATTTTTAAGAGTTTGTGGTTAAGTTTAGTGTCAGTGCTAACATATTCACCCACTGTGTGAAGAAGAGTTTGCTTAAATTATTTTTATTTTTAGCTCATTTCGTAAATCCTTTATAACTGTTGTAGGTGTGATGGGCTTTGTTCTCTTTTTTTTTTTCTTCAATGCTGCCGCATTTAGAAATGTGCTTAAAAAAAGACCAATTAAATGTTTACATTTTTGCATATTTTATTGTGAAACTGTAACTTCCTGTTAGCCTGGTGCCTTAAAAAAGAAAAAGGCATGCAAAACAGGAAGTTTTTATTCTAAGGAAGAAATAAAGGGTATAGTAAAACAAAGCAACAGAAACGTGGCAACAAAAGTGAAAGGAAAAAAGAAAGGAAGGGGTTTAATACCTTTCAGAAATCAGATGTAAAGCTGGATCATTGGGAATGAATTTTAGGGGTTTATTTAGCTTCTTTTTCAGGTTGCATCAAATTACCCATATTTATTAAGTCTTTTTTGAGTAATAAAGTTTAAAACCTTTTCTTTTCAGTTCATTTCAGTTAATCATAATATGTTTCTACATCTCCTCTTATTTTATGCTTTTTGGTTGACCCTTGTTGAGTTTTATTACATCCTCTTAATTGAAACGCTCGTTTTCCTCATATGTGTAGATTTTTGGCTTCTGTCCTCCCAGAATTAAAACAAAAAAAAATCTGAACTTTCAATGAATTAAGCATGTATTTAGATGCAAACAATAATACAGAGTCATTTGTTGACTTGTATTGAAGTGTGAAAACAGGTTGTTTGTTTTGTTCAAAGTTGTAATAAAGGTTATATTTCTGTGGATGTAAACTGCAAGTATACAAAATATATGCTGGGTTCATTTCATGGACTATCAGCTTCATTAGTTCAAAATACTATTAGTTTCAAAATCAAGCTTTTAAAGCAGGGATAATCTCAGTTTCCAAGCACAACACATTTTAACTCAAGTTTTTGCGTGATATAAAACAAGTGGCAACAATTTTGCTAAGTATTGCAAGGAAGTATTGGAAGTTATAAGAACAATATGAATGCTGCAGAAAAGTAAGGGCTCATTTCAGCAGGTGGGCCTTGTGTTGATGTAACGAGTCTGCGGAGATAATTTTCCATAGGGGTGATTTTGAAGTCATGACTTCAAAGGCAGAAAGCCAAGTGCCTTTGATTTGTAAGTCTTGAGCAAGGTAAAACTAATATGCCGTAGGCCGGCGCTCTGTAATGTAAAAGGAAGCTTGACCATGCAAAGTGTTGAAAGCAATAACAAGGATTTTGAATTGAGTTTTGAAGTGAGTGATGAAAGGGGACAAAGGAATTAAGCATATGAAAGAAGGACGGTGAGGAGCAGAGGAAAGCTTTGACAGCTAAGCGACGGGGAGAGCGACCATGCAGACAAATCGCTCTCAGTGCTGCTCACTAGCTGGATAAAAGACAGGTCTTAAACTATGACCAAGGTCAACTCCCCAGCTTCCTGGCCCATCCACACTGACATATTTACGCCACTACCACCACATTTTTGTATCTTCTCCTGTGTGTGCTTGTTTTTTTTTTGTTTTTGTTTCTGTTCCATTTCTACCAGTCTGTGCTTTCCTCCATCATTCCCTCACTGCAACACATAAACAGCGTGCTGCACTGAAATGCATGGCTGAATGTTCTTGACCAGGACAAATGTGTTTACAAGCAGCTTCACCTTGATGCATCCAAACCATTTCTCTATGACAGTACATTTCTTTTTCCACTGCATGGAATTCCTAAATTTATTCGTGCAGATATAAAGTTTGCATTAGGATAAGTTATAGGTTGTGATTACCAACCAAATCTGCGGCATTACATCTCAAAAACCCTTACACTTCTCTTTTATCTAAACCCAGCTTCTGTCGAGTCATCCAGCCTGCAGTTACCAGCGCATCCTCCAGTCATTAGCACTCATTAAGGAACACATTGGGTTTTGCTCTTTAGTGATTAAGGATTTCTAGGTAAAAGTGATCATTTTCGTTTATTTTTGTGTTTTAAAACAGTCAGAAATAGCTGGGATTTAATCAACATTGGTGCCTTAGTCACATGCTCTCATATGACCAGTGTGGGTACTGAAGGTTCTTGGGTTGTCCGGGTTTGTTGAGGGTCGTGGAAAGGAGCAATCCCATCTCAAAGAGAACGCAGGTGTGTCTTACCTTGAGGCTTATGCGGCCACCTCTAGAGACGTCATGGAACTGGAACATAGCACTGTTATGCGTTTGGAAGTTTACTGTGGCGTATTTGTAAGGCAAATCAAATCAGATGTTTGGGTGAGGCTGTCGTACGATGCCCTTACGCTGCACTCTAATAATTTGTGAGGTGGATGCAGTGGCTCTTTACTAGCCGCACGCACAGGGTGTGCTTGTGATACGTAAGTGCCCATAGAAATACTGCAATATGTCCACTCAAATTACGCTCTGATTGTCTAGTTTCCTCATCTCTTGCAGTCAGGCTTATCACCTGAACAGCGCTAACGGGCTGCTTGCACTGTATGCAGCATTTGGGGGGTTAAAAATATCAAAAATCCATATGATGTACCAGTGTCTCACCCACGTACTTCACCCTTACTTACTTTTAAGTGTTAGCTACGGCCTATCGCCCAGAGCATGCTCGTAGGAAAAAATGTACATAAACATGTTCTCCCTATGGGCACTGAGTCGTCTACGGCCTTGATATTTTGTGAGGACCACCCCTCACAATGGCCAATGTCTGTTCCTACTTTTTACCCTCAGGCAACCTGTATTTAGCCATAGGGGCAGTTATGACAACATTCAGTATCACTCAACTGTCCTGTCCTCATGAAGGAGGTTAGGTTTCATAAAACATCACAAGCTCTCCACAAGACATGATTTGTTTTTAATTTAGAAACAGCTCAAATATTGAGTTTTTTCTGTGTTTTGTGCATGAACTTGTCATTTTAGGAACTGCTTGGTGCTTCAATGTGATTTATATATATATATATATATATATATATATATATATATATATATATATATATATATATATATATATATACATATATATAATATATTGTATAGAGCAGGGCTCTGCAACTTTTAACGCTAAAAGAACCATTTGGTCCACTTTCTGACAGACAAATAAAATCTCACTATAAATAAAAGGCTTAATGGCCACAAAATGGTAACGTACTGCTTTTAATTACTTTCAATAATAGAATTAAAACTGTTTTATAACGATGTTAATTTATTTTACTTTAGACAGCAGACACAATTTTAATTCAAAATAAAATGCATTTTGTGTGAAATAATTAACTGACTGTAAGGAGCAGGCGGAGGCAGATGGATCCATATGCAGAGATTTATTGACAGAAGAAGAAAACACTGGGAAGTGCAGGGAGCTTGGCAAATGAGGACCGAGGCAGCAAACGGATATGGTCTTCCAGTGTGGGATAGAAGCTTGGCTGAATAAAGGCAGAGAAGTACAAAAGGTGAGAAAGTACAAGACTTCGCACTGAGCCTGGCTGAGTGCACTGAATATGTAGAGAGTGGGTGATTGCAGAGGAGAGTCGGGAAAGTGAAGAATGAGTGAAACCAGCTGGGCAACATCTGGGTACTGAGAGCAAGGGCCGATTGGAAACATGGTAAGGAAACCAAGAATTGATCAGGACTCAAGTGACAGTTTTCGCTGATGGCCATAGGGGGAGACAGCGGACCAGTTCCTGACACTACCTAACGTAACATTTGTCCAAAGGATTTGTAATTTTCTTTAAAGCCAAAGAGCCACAACAGAGGAATAAAAGAGCTGCATGCAGCTCTGCAGCACAAGGTTTCAGACCCCTAATTTAGAGTGATTCTGGGATAATTCCTCAGCAGGAACGTGTGAAAAGCAGCTGAAGACTGCCCCTCATGCACTGGTTTAGAAACATACACATTATTAATTAAGGTAATTTGAGAGTGCCTGCTAAAATAGGTACCCAATTATTGAGGATCTGATAAAATCTTAGTAATAACTGCAAAAAATGTGGGTATAAAATAGGTTTTATCCAAAAAAAAACACAGTTTAACGTTTGTTTTACACGATCCATGACAGATATAGCAACCAAACAAAAAGGACTTCTGGACATTTCCAAGATCACAAAAACAATTTCAATTTTCAGACTTTGAGTCATTCTTTTTCCAAAAAACTTTTACCAAACTTCTACTTAACAGTTGTTCTTTTCTCAAAAGATTTATAATAATATAAAGATAAATCTAGAAATAAGAATAATCAAAAGGGAACAGCTCCTGACTTAGATATCGCAAGCTGGAGTACGCTGCATGAGGAAATATTCTGTGTGTATGTGGGACACATCATTTAGCATCCATGCATTGTTTGCAGGTCTGTGTGTCCCACAAGGGGTTGCATGAAAGAGCGAGCTCATGGCCCCCGGGGATGATGACAGCAGCGGTTTCATTGTTGTAGAGGGGATGTATTGCATGGAAACCCTGGGGGCAGGAACCACTTATTTAGACATCAAATTAAGGCTGAAGTCCCTCGCACAAACACACACACACACACACCATACACAATAGATGCACATGATGAGCCTTTGAGATTTTTTCTGACTTGCAAGTGCACATGCACACACACACTGATGATAGGAAGGAAAAATTATACATAGAAACTGGAGTCCAAGTATTTTTTAAAACCAAAAAGAATGATAGATCTGCTTAAGGCATGCTTGAATTTGACATTTTCTTATCTGATAGTCAACATAAATTAAGTTGATATTGCAAAATTACGTTTTATATTAAGATTCTTCTTCCTTTTCATAAGGTGTTGTCTTTGCTGTGTCCTGAGATTTGATTTACTTTTAAAACACTTTAAATCCAGTTTTAGTTTGTAAAAACCATTTGATTACATGGTTCACCTTAACTTCTAACATTCTGGTGAGTTTATTCCGTCTTTTCTTTTCTTGGGCAGATCATAAGATTACTTTAAAAATGTGATCATCTTTCATGTTTTGTGACCTATCATGACTTCATTTTCAATTCTAATAACTCCTTGCAAAAAATGAAAGTCGTTATTTTGTTGACATTCTAGATTTGGTTGTAGAACTTCTTTGGGGGGAACTAAAGAAAGTGATACCAAAGAAAAGAAAAAGTGTAGGTCTGAGCTCCCTTTTGATCTAGAGGTTATCGACATCCAAACGAACCCATTTTTGTTACAAATGAATGTTTTATTTTGAACTAAAATGCCTTAGATGTCTTCAAAATTAGTATTTTACTTTTTGTTAGGATTAATTTATCTAGTTATTTTTTATAAAACCAAAAGCAGATAAAGTTAAAAAGCTAAACTAAAATAGCAAAAGTGAAAGTTTAGGAAAAAAATAATAACAGAGTTGTACTGCCTATATTAATAATATTTATTTTAGAATGAGTTTTACTTGTACTTTAACTAATTACATTTAGAGTGAAAGTTTACTTTTAGCTAAGTGTTTGCCTGTTATGTCAATTATGTTTTATGTTGTTGAATTTATATTACTATTATTTATTATTTATATTTCCTGTTCCTGTTTTATGCACATCATCTTACATTAGAAACAAAAACAAAAAAAACCAAGAAGTTTGACAATGCACAAAGAACCACAGGGAACAGCGATGCGCAGAAGTGGGCTGTTCTGCAGTAAACAATCGCCATTACATTTCAGCTGTCAACGGGAAAGTGAAATGAATCCGAGCTGTAAGGAGCAGCAGCACAGGCCCAGCGCTGCACTGGAGACTGCAGAGGGAACTGAGCAGGTTATATTCCATGTGACTCTGGAGGAATGTGGGAAGGAGAGAAGATGTGAAAGGCATCTGTGGTAAATTGACAAAGAAGGTGATTGAGTGAGGTGAAAAGGTGCGTGGTGGGTGATATACCCAACACTTAGTAAACTGATTGGATAATTGGATGACTGAATCTCACCAGAATTGCCCCTGCAAAGTGAAAAATTGAGAGAAAAGTGTAAGAATAGCAGCAGAGGGCGGTCAGAAGCATTGGATGGTATTTTGCTCAGAAACTCAGCATTAAATGGCCATCACAGTACAGAATCCACAATCATTCCCTTCTGATTTAGGTTTTTTTTTTTGGCGTGATTCATTTTCCCATGTGTATCCTAAGAAATTAGACTAGATAGTGAATATATTAGAGTGATTACATTAAAATTGATGCTCTTTTGGTATTAAAAACAAAAATAACAATGTGTCTCACCTGGAAAAAAACAAAGTGGACTGTCACTGACTCGTTGATTTTCGTTTCCTTATATAAAATAAAACATCCTTGCAGAAACAAACATGCAAGTTACCATATGTAATTGTTTTTGGGGGGCGGTTGTCTGTGGCCCACCACCAAGTAACCTTAAAACTTGTCCGTGGCTCAAGGGTTACAGACTACACAGTTTGTAAAATCATGATCTAAAACTATGTGAGTCATTTCTTTTGTTATTGTTTTTTCTCAGACAACAAAAATGTAGCACTCTGCACACTTTTTTTGAAATTCTAACTCACACTTTCTCTGCTTTTTTTTAACTCAACTCCACTGAAAAGTTGGTCTAACTTTTTCTGAGTGAAATCCAGCAGAAAGAAAAAAAAAATCTAAACTAAAAGAAGTAAATCCATGTTGAGCAACTTGAAAAAACCAGCCATCTTTCTCTAACTTCATATAAACTCCATGCACCAAATGTCACCTTGTGCAGATTTGAAATCTAATGCAAGAATAAAGCTCTTTCCGTTTGCAACCTCAACAGGTTTAACAGTTAGTTCAGTTATTGTACTGTGGATCGATGAAACTATTAAGACTTCATTGTTGATAAATCATTACAGAAACTGATATTTGAATAACGACAAAGTATAAAGAGACTGCATTGTTATGAGAAAAGAAAGCTATAAATCCAAACAGTGTTGATGGAAAATGTTCATCTGTGTTTTGTAGGCAAGAAATCAAGTTCAATTTTGACCCATTTAGGTGATTACATAATTTTTTCCATTTACAAAATTGTATATTTTCAATCACTTCCTTTCAATAATACAGGTGTTCTCTTTGTGAATACCCTTGATCTGTCCTTCCTTTACTGTAAAGATTCGCTTGGAGTACCAGAATGAATTTAAATTTCTCATTTATTATGCAAAATTCTAATCTTGATTCTTTGGCTATGGATTAGCAGAGAAAATGAAAAGGCTGCATATCAAACTTGACTTTGAACTGCAGCTGAACACAACTAAGATTTTCAAGGATCGATGTGTCGAGAAAGTTCTGAGGACACGATTGTTTGCTTATGATTGGATTGTGTGCATGTGGCAGAGAAAGTTGGACTTCTACATGTTCTGCAAGCTCTTTTGACCAAATGATTAAAGTTTGATGATGATAATAATGATTAAAGGCCTCATGAGACCCCACAAGCCTGTCTTGGCCGGTACACCAGGGCTTACTCAGCAAAGAGGTAAAGAGAGGAGAGTTTAAGGACTGAACGGATTCACAAGTGGACTCACATTTTCTGCCACTGGCTCACCTAGAAGCTGGTCCGCTTACATGGATGCTTTCTTCAAACAGACTTTGACACACACGATTTTACAAGCTGTCCACATTCAAGCAAGCAGAGGCAACACACAGACACACCCTTCTGGCAAAGAGAGCTAATGCAAATAGGATTAGATGTTGCACTAGTTATTACAGGAAAGTGGTGTGTAGTGCTTAGCTTGCACAGGTCGCAACGTCCTCTCTGATATGATGTGTGTGTGCGTGTGTGTGTGTGTGTGTGTGTGTCAGGAGGAGCTTGACACCTCCACAGTCAGCCTCCAAGGGAAAAATGCTTCCACAGCCATCCTAAGTTTGTAGCACCGACATGCATGTGAAATGTTACTTCAGTGTGCATAAAATCATTTTTCAGGGTTTGTCTAGAGTGGGGGTTTCAGCATTTAAAAGGACAAAAAGTAACTTTTTTTTTTAGGTTAAATAACGTTTTTTTATGATTACTTAAAGACACAAACTTAAAAATGTAAAAGATTCACTCAGATCATCTTTTGATCTATTTTCGAGTGGTCTTTTTCTTATGCTGCTTTTAGCAAAAATCAGAAAAGTAGAAAATAGTTTCTACAGAGCAGCAGTACTTCTATAGGAATTCATCTCTGTTGTGGGTAGGACCGTTGACGTGGAGCAACCCCGCCCCCCTTCCCCTACCTGTTGCTGAGCTCTTGGGGCAGGAAGCTTGTGACCCTTCCAGTGTATTTTCTACACCAAAAATGTAAATAAACAATTTAAATAAAGAAAATACTTTAAAATTCTCACCCCATTGGCAGATTTTTTCAAGAAATAAAGAAATCTGGCAATGGGGTAAGAAAAATTATCTTACAATCAATTTAAAAAATAAAATTCCGAGTCATGTTTTCTCAAACTAAAATTAATTTACTATTGATAAACTTCAAATAAGATTATTTTTCTTGCAAGACAGAGAAGAAGACAATTTTCTTGAAACAAGGCTCTTTTAACTGTCTCAAGATTCAGTTTTTGCTGCAGTGTTAAAAACACAAAAAACACGATTTTCATTGGAGTGGGTCTTTAAAGGGAGGTGGGAAATCTGAAAAACGATGGAGTCTGTCAGGAAAAGGCAAAAACAATGTTTTTAGTTAAAATTAATAAGATCACTAGCTAGTACAAGTGACATTGATGTTTACTCACTCTAACGGTTGAGAACACTGTAGAAATATTTCTGTAACTCCACCACCACCTGTTGATAAAACCACAAAGCCTTTTTGTTTTGCAATAAGCCAACTCATAAGTAATTTATATTAAGTAGTCTTTTTTTATTTATAAATTATTTCACTGTTTTTATTTAAAATAACTTTTTTTTAGTAAAGAGAAAAGAAGAAAGAAGAAAGAAGAAATCACCTTGATGCAAGTTATATGATTTGTAACATTTTAATCTGTGCCCAATATGATCTATTTTGGCTAATAACTTTTAAGATTCTGAATCAAACCTTTCCAACTTGAATTTTTATTCAAACTGATTGGATCTTTAATTTTTCTGTCAAACTAGATGTTAGCGTCATCATGTCTTCATTTACATGCGTCCTCAGTGATGCATCTCCAAATACATGTTATCTTTTGCTCAGCTGCAGACTTGAGGCACACAGTACCTGCAAAGACAGAGTTTTCTCTGCATGTGTATGGAAATATGCTGCGACAGTAATATTGTCTCAGGCAACACACAAACAAGCAGGAGAAAGCTAATTTTGCAGTCAGAAACTGATCAAACGGAGCGGTTTGTGACAGTGCTGCAAACATTTCTGCCTCATTAGGAGAGATAACCTCAGTATGGGTGTGTTTGTGCGTGCATGTGGATGCGCATGCACAAGAAGATTTATGCATGACAGCCTCGCTGCCTAAGCATATATTTGTGTTTGTGTTTAGGTGTCTAAATTCTACAGCATCCATGCACAGAGAATGAGCGTGTGTCCAAACCTGATTAATGAGAAAACTTGACTGTGCAGTCTAGGTGCAAGTGTGAAGGAGCCGCTGCGTTTGCAGGTAGGAAGTGTGCATACCTGCACACGCATTTCTCCCAGAAGGATATGATGGGAGAGAGCCTGCAGAGATGAAGTAAACACACATCATCAGCATAGTGACAGTAGGTAGCATTCACACTACGCTACCTGGAAGCTGATGAGCAATAAGACAATGAAATGATGGACAAAACTGATCCAAATATGTTTACAAAAATCTTTCCATTTTCCTGAAAAATGAAGCTAAACTTCTGCACATATGTTCAAACTTATCTTGTTCTGGAGTGTCCCTCTTGTATTTTCATGGATATCGCCTGGAGACAGGAGTTGGGTTTTTATGTCTTGTTTATCCTTCCATTTCATGTGTGTTGTACTGTGCATGTCTATGCAGGACATCAGCTCATACGGGAGGCATTTTAGGTGGCTTATGGACCAATTGATGCGAAAGGAAGTGACAGAAAGATGAGATCAGATCTTCAAACCTTTCACACACCTTCTATCTTCTCATTTTTCTCAAATAATTATTTTTTAATTGTTTCCCTGGTAAACTGCCCTGTAGCAGAAGTAACTTTAGATTAAAATTAATTTTAAATGTAGAAGAGAATATGCAAACAGTCACTAAAAATATCTAAATAAGTTAGGTTTTTTTAAGTTCCAAAAAAAGAAACTTGCTCAATTTTTGAAAAAGAAGCAGGAGAAAGCCTTTGCTTTTAAAACACACCTCTATCTAGCTTCCAACATTTTTTCTTTTATTATCACATAGGAAGACTTTCTTTTTCGTTTTGAGGGCATTGAAAGCCATAATTCTCATTGTCAGAAAACAGAACATATCATCTGCCATCAGATCATCATTATTTTTTGTGTGCAGCAGGAGCAAGCCCTGCAGCTTTATCTGCCTCGCTCTTACTCCCTGCATGCGTTTTCATAGTGCTCCCACAGCTTTTTTCCCATTGTTCCCTTCACTTTTGTCACTTCTCATGGCTCAGATTAAATGCCACTGCAGGCTGCTGGAGGCGATCTCCACCACTGCTTCTCTAGTTCTCCCAGGGTGCTACTGGCGGCATTACTGCTGATCACCTGAGCTGCTATTACTCAACTTTAGGTCTTTATTGGCTAGTTTGTCTCACAAATGTTCAACAGATAGCTTTATTCCTATAGTCGATGAGTCAGCAAATCCTCAGGAAAGAGTGAATTCGAAAATAGAGTAAATGAATAAATATATTACCCCAGTTTTGCTTTTCACAAACCAACTTTAGTCACTTGGAAACTCCCAGTGACTTAAGGATTAAAAAAGAACAGAGAAGTGAAGGAAGTAAATGAACCAGAGTGACAAGGATACCACAGGAAAACTCGAGGAGCTGAGGAATTTGTGGAAGAAGTGGAGCAATGGATAGAAGAAAGATGGAAAAGGCCCATATAAGTTTACGAGAGACCACAAGTAAAAAAAAAAAAAAAAAAAAAAAAAAGTGGAGATTTAGAGTAAAACATGTAAAACTAGAAAGCGGACAGTTTATGGAGAAAAAGGCAGAACTGAAGCTACGAGACAAAAGGGAGTACAGAGAGGGGAAGATAAAAGAGGTGTTTGGTCAATCAATCCTCGCCTCCTTAAAGGAGCAGCCCATTTTTCAAGCCCTTGTTAAGCAACCTGTGGCGCTACACAGCAGAAAGCAACGCACCCCCTTACAAAATGACCCTTCCACCAGCCACCCAGTGCCTCTAGAAAACACTGAGTGAGTGTGTGTGTGGAAGAGGGGAACAGAAAAAGCACGAAAGTGATTTCCCCCCTCTGTTTATTGATATTCTGCTTCTCTAAATACAGACCAATCCATCTCTGCTGTCACACGCCTACAGGCACTTAAAGACACGCTTGCAGGCACGCCTCTCAAACAAACACACACACACATCCCTCTGATGATCTGGAAGGGTGTAAGAGAGAGGAGGATAAGAGGCAAAGAGTTAAAGAGGAAGGCTGCAATCATGGCAAAGTCAAACGCTGTGCTCAAAGCAAAGTTGTTTACAAGCAGGGACATCACCTCAGGAGCTCAGGTGTTTCTCCATGACTCAGCTGTCATTGTTTACACGTGGAAACTCAGACCCTACTCAAAGCACACCGTCCGTTCTGTGCCAATAATACGATGGTGGGTTGATTGCTCACTGTCTGCCCAAAAGTTCATTTCAGTCCATGTTTACATTAACCTGTACGGGTGCAGGTTGAATGTTGTTTGGGTGTCCGGGCCCATTGAAGTTCATATAGAGGAATGGCCACATCTTAAGGGGGAGCACAGGTGTGCCGTGCAGTTTACTTGAGGCTCATACAGCCACCTCATGGGATGTCATGAAAATGGAATGTGTGAGGTGTGCAGGTGATATGAAACTCCCTGTAGGACGCCCACACAAACTATGCTCTGATTGTCTTCTTTCTTTCTGTCAGTCAGGCTGGATCAAGCAGGCACTTTTCGTGTGAACAGCACTAACAAGCCTCATGTACAGTCCGCAGGATTTATGGGGGATTGAAAAAATGAATCATCCGTACGACACGCCTGCATCTACTTGCTTACTTCTTTGTATAAATGTTTCCTACCACCTGACACCTGATACTTCCTATGTTTTCCTATGTCTTCTTAAAAATGGACATTGATACGGTGGAGTAGGGGGTTAACTCTCTCTGTCAACCACCCAGAACATTCTGACTTGGCTACAGCACTAGCACCTTGTTTTTTTGTCTTTTGGTGGTGGTGGGAGGGTGTTTGTTTCGTCTTTCTCAAAATTTGCAAGAATTCATAACATTGCTGATTTTTGAGTTTTCCTGAGGTTTGTCAAGTAGCTTCCTGATCATCTTTTAAGCATAAATTTCCAGAAGACACAAATTTGGCTTCAGACCAGTTAAACCATAATCCTTATTATCTCAAAGTCCAAGTTTTACCCATTACTAGGACAAATGGAACTTATGAATAACATCAAACGTATTGTCTTTTTTTGCACTTGTTCTGAACTATACAAGAGCACAAAAAGAGGTAAATTTGAAGTTTGGACTTATATGGTCAGTAGATAGTCTATTAAATGATCTCCTCGACTTTCCACCTTTCTGGAACATTTTTCTCACTGTTAATTGTTGTTCACTCCTGCTCAGTTTTTGATTCTTCACTCATTTGTGAGTGGCATGGAGAAAAAGATAAAGGGTAGTGGTTGTTATGGGGTGGAGAGGTGTCTCCAAAAAGCTATTTCAACCCAATGGATCAGATCTGTGACAATAATCATAGTGTTCCTTGGGAATTCTGTATGTTTCCCACAATCATCTGCAGTGTTTAAAAAAAAACTCTTGGGTAAAAAAAAAGATAAAAATGCTTTGGACAAAACTATTTTCCTAATACCCCCATTTTCACCATTTTAAACAATATGACAGACTTCACGTTTAACCGTACAGCTGGGTATCATGTGACTGATGATAAAAACATTGTGAGATTAGAATAACGTTTTTTTTTTTGATTCCTATAAAACAATTTCTATACAGCCACTGCCTTGTGACACTTGGACCACGAGGACTGATTCTCACCCTTTCGATACTCATGATGAATAATAAAACTGCATTAAGGCCTCTGTTATAGGGCAGCAACCTGTTATGGAAAAGCACTTCTGAAAGACATGCTCGGGACAAAAGATGCAGCAGGGAGTGAAGAGAGTGAAGTGCATGAATAGATAAAGGGCTGAGCTAAAGGAAGTGATGAGTGAAGTAGAGGACGCACAAAAGTGAAGAGTCACAGATGAAAGGGGAGATGAATAAAAATGAGAGAAGACTAAACACCAAACCATTTTTGAGAGTCGACAGCCACGCAGCCATGTATGAGTTTCCATCATCTCACAAACAGCCTGAGAGGGGAAAAAAAAGCTTGAAAGTCCTCTGAAAAGAGCTGGCTTCTTTGTTTACAGCCTGCCTTTTAGTTGACTTCATCATATTAACATTCATTTGGCGAAGCCAAGCTCCAAAGCAAGAGATGAAAAGATGGTTAACTTTACCAACTGCCAAAAGTGATGGATGGAAAGCGTTCAATATTCCAAACGGATCCCATCACTTTGTAAAAGAAGATGGTGAAACGGGGAGGTTAAAAGACAGACTGGGGCCCCATGAGTCTGAAAGGCACTGCAAGTTTTGGCCTGTTCTGCATCTCAAAACTTTGAAGGGGTATTGTGTCTTCAATCTAAACAAAAAGCAAAGTGCTTGTACATCTAAAGATTATTTTTCAACCAGACTCTGATTAGCATTGGCCTTCTTGGTAACAAACACAAGATGGGGCAGATAGTCAGATGGTTATAAAATAAGGGTTTGTCTTTGCTTTGGTCTGTGTTATCCTCTATTGTATGTAGAACAGTGGACTTATGTGTTCCTAGTTTTAAGCCTGATGACACGCAAACCTTTGTGTCATTTTACAATGTATTTAAATTTAGAACTGTTAAAGAAGAATTAGCTTATCTAACTCTACAGCATGTTTGAGTAGTTTAGCAGATGGGCTTCATCCATATGAAAGTGGGGACAGCTGGGGGTGTGAGATGAGCCTGAGGCGAGGTCCACTGCAAACACAGGAGCACAGACATCTCTCCTCCTCCCCCGGAGGGGAGTGGGAAAGAGGGACAACATATGAATTGCACTGCACCAGACAGAGGCATAAAGAACTAAATAAAAAATAATACTAATAAATGATAAAAATAGAGAAGGTAAAGAATGAGAAAAAAGGACAGAACCCCAGCGCACCATACTTTCCCCAGCTTTTAACTTCTAGTAGCCTACTTGCAAGCAATTGTTATTGAAATTTAATTCAAACATGGTAATGGTTAGTTGCATGTAATATGGCACAAATAGCAAATGGTAACAATAAAATCAATGTTAGAAAACGTGCAATTTTTGCATGTCAATATTAATATAAATATATTAATAATCTATTAATATTAATAATCCAATCTGAGCCCGTGTAAACCCACGCCATGGCCCGGTTTACCAAACCATCTTCCCTCTTCTTGGTGCTGCAAGGAAATATGTATATTGGATGTAATGAAAATCTTAGATTAGTCCTCCAAACTTCATTACATTAAGTGAGGTAGAGGAGCTACCTCAGAAGAAGGAGAAGTTAATTTTTTTATGTCTTAGTTCAAGCAATCAAGCAAGAATAATACATATATAACAAAATCAATCAACAGAGATTTGAATTCATAAAAACATGTCAAACATAGGATGATTAGGCATCAAATGATAGATTACTTGAACGAGTGTGGGAGGAAGCGAATTTAGATAATCCCACACCAGCTCAATCTCACCATTTCCTTTACATGAATTATCAACATGCGGTTCATAACTGATCAGATATTTATAACTTACCAACATAGATTCAGGTCATTAAGAATCCTTAAGTAACAATAAATCACAAGGAAATGCAAGTCGAAATAACACTGTTTAAACTATATAATAGCATATACAGACCAATCATCAAAGTTAAAAAATATGTGCAGATTATTTTTTATTAGAAGAAAAATCTGTGATGTAAATAGGTTTAAAACATCCCTAAATTTATAATATTTTTCATTAGAAAGTCAGCAATATTGAGTAAGTGTTCAACATTTGAAAAATATATATGCAGATTATATTATTGTTTTCTTTCACTAGATAAATGTGTAACATAGATCAAGTTTCAAAAATCACAGAAGTAATTTACAAAAATCTGCATCAAAGCTATGTGCAGATTACTTTCATTAGAAAAATCCTTAGTCATAAATCACACTTTATGGAACCAACTTAAGTGACTTGATCAGGGCCTTTGTTCTAATGTAAGTGAAAGGGTTCATGCACATTTTTTTACAAGAATCTTAACATAGAAAACTAAATAATGTTTAAAAATCAATATTGTTGGTTTGTAAAGCTGTTTATCAACTTTTATGTTTTACACTTTAAAACCTTGTATATTCTCTGTTAACAAAAGGAGTAGGAAACATTACAAAGCCCCAACAAAAATGAACATAGTAAGTAAAATTTGGGGTGTTCACAGGTGTTTTGATATTAGGCTTTTTTTGTTGGCTCTATGGTCACCGCATGGCAACATCAAGAACTAGTTTTTTCCATAAATGTTTTAATATGCCAAATGAGTTTAAGATTTTCAAATATTTCAGTACTACATCTCAATATTGGTGCAATTTAGAGATCAACAATTAAGTAAGAGACACAAGAGAAAATGTAATCTTAGACACAGTTTATACATCTTTAAAATGCTTTAAATTTGTGAAATTTGTTTAAATGTGCTAAAAGAAATAAGTGCTCGTGGTTACTAGGTTACCAACAAATCATGTTCCTTTTCTGCTTCAAAACATTGTCTTCTTTTTTAATACAATGGAATAGAAAAAAAGTAATGTTTACTACAGTGTGATTTGACTGGTAGTTCTGCTTTGGAGGTTGAGGTAAAGCTCAAAAAGTCCAAGGAAAAAAAGCTACTCTATACATGCATAAAGCAAAGGTAGAGCTGTAGCTTTTTTGTGTTTTGCATTTTAAATGGTTCTACTTTAAAATGAAATGTATTTAAATTACGGTAATTTGAACTTTTTTCCCAAGTGAATGGCAGCAATAAATCACACAGTGATAGGACCTTTATGAAAGAGCTATACAGCAGTTGGTAATTTCTTCTTCTACTTGTTGGAATATTCCTTCCACATGCAATCAATGGCTCACATCTTTTTTGTGCATCTTTTCTCCAGCCTCAGAAGAAGGTCTCTTGTTAAGAGTCTGCTCGAGCACATTTTCCTCTTTTTCCTTCACGAGTGTTGAGACACCTGTCTACATTTCTTTTCTTTCCCCTGTATTTATCTTTCTGGGGGTTTTTTTTCGCTCTTCTTCACACCCCCTCAGTTTTTCAATGTCACTTTGTGACATTGTTCCTACTTCTGTCTTTTTTTTCCTGTTGTTTCTAATTCAGTTAACAAGATGTCATCTTTGCAATTAAGCTTTCCAATTATGGCGCCGCTTTTGGTCCGAATGAGAGTTGGTACCCGTTTGTTGAAGGTTTCTCTTTGTGTTAAATACTGAATTATAATGAACTTGCAGCTCACATGATAAGACTTCCTCATCATCATCAAAAAAAGGACAGAAATTACAAAATGTTATGCCAGCATATTACGAGTTCTGGACTTTTCACTGAAAACTTTGGTTTTGCTGCATTCTGATCTTGTGAACTGAAAGCCCTTCTATGAACCTGTTGAAAATCATAAATGCAAAACAGAAAATAATCAAGTTGCAGTTCAATGAGACACCTAACAGTTGTAAAGAAATTTAGTAAAACACTGCTTTCAAGGGAAATTAAAGATCAACAACCGTATTATTGTTACTGAAAGTTAAATTTAGTAAATTTTATGCCAATACCAATAAAGTAAAATAAACCTTATAAACAGCCTTTTTGTCAGAAGGGATGGTTTACAACAAGATAAGAGATTGTGATTGGTTAAAGGAGTGTCGTGTTTTACGGTGGCCAAGCAGAACCAATGTTGAAAATGACTCTTCCTGGAAGGGGCTGTTCTCACTTTCACTTGTCTAGGTAACATTGTGAGCACCTGCTCATTTTCCTGAATTGGGAGAGGCTGGTACTCAGAGCTCAGATTTTTAGAGGAATGCTCAGATGCTTGAATGGATCAAAATACAGCTTTTAAGTTGATTTTCATTTGGAATTAATATTATAACACACTTAAAGGCTCTAGACAGTTGATTTTGCATGAGATAAGCCCTTTGAAGACCCATTCCGTGTTTTTGGACATGTTTTTGTTGTATTTTTCATATAATAGATAACATATATAAAATCATTTCAGAATAAAACTGCATTTCTTAGTATTTTTTCAAATTAAGATGGATCTAGAGCAGATAAAAACTCTTTAAGTTTTTTAAAAAAGTTTGGGTTTGTCAAGCAGCAACTTCCATGTGCGGACAAACATCTCTCTGTTTTATTCCTCTATTCTAAATCCTCCACTTACTGAGTAATAGATCCATTAATATCTCCATTTTCCTTGTCTGAGCTGATATAAGGACTAAAACTGTCCAGCTGGATAGCTCTGATATTACTTACTTTTATAATTAAGTAGTGAGTTACTATAACTAAATACTTTTTTTACAGTAACGTTCATAACACTGCCTGAATAGCTGAAATTGTTTTGTTGCAAAAAGACATCCTCCTCCAAACAAATACCCAGCTCCTGCAGCGTTGTCTCTGGTCTAGAGATACTATTCCTCCACTCCCTTCACATCAGTCCCAGCAGAAATGATGCGTGAATATTAAAGTACACCCAACACAGAAGTTAACTTTTTAAAGCAAAACATCCATGTAATCTATTGAACATGACCCTAAAAAGCTTCCAGACTGCTCCAAAACAAGTCACTTTTAATTAATGATTTTATGTTTGCTAATGTTGGGATATTACGTTTTTAACAGAAACTTGGATCAATAAACAATTTAACTTAATTTAACTTATTAGATTATTTCCCGCAAGCTGTGATTTTGTTCATATTTTTGGAAAATACAGAAGAAGCAGAAGAACTGAAGCTTTTAAAAACTCTTTTTTTAAGTTGTTTCAGTATTTTCATGTAGTTTTTAAATGTAAACCTTGTTTTTATTGTCTTGTACAGACCTTTGAACTCATTAGTGCGTTCATTTTTTTCTTAAATGACATGTAAATGACATGTATTCTGCTCTGCCTGACCCCCTTTATCTAGTTATTTTAACAGTCATGCAGATAGCTCTGAAGACAAATATGCAAAAAAAACTCATCACACATCCTGAAACCTTTGGACTCGATCAATATTTGACAGAACCCGCCCACTGTCAATGACATACCCTTGGATCTTGTCATTACAAAAGCACTTAACATGACGGTATTTGTTAAGGACTGTGTAATCTCACCTTGTCTTTTTTTTATTTCCTCTATTTCTGTAGCTCCTGGTGCATAACTATGTAGAAAGGGTTGAGTTAGTTAACAGCATTGCCTGTTTTTAGACAACTTAATTTAAGCATCTGTTTGTCATAGCATATCTGACAGCATTTTTGTTCTGTTTTATTTCCAATCTCAATATGTTAACCTGATTCTGATAATTATTTCTAGAAAAAACTATATTTAGTGACCTCCCTTTTTAATGTATTTATCAGTCTGAGGTCTGACTTTGATCTCCCACTTTGACAGTTAAACGTTAAGGGACAATCTATGTCACACTTTAAAGGTTCCAACACATAATCTAATGTACAAATGAAGTTTAAAGCATCTGAAGAAATTCTACAAATAATGAAGATAAACTTTACTTATAAAGGTTAAGGGAAGCTGGAAGTAAATTAAAAGCAAAAATAATAGGACACTTCAGCCTCATACAAGCTGCGCCATAAATACGCAGTCTGACGTCAACCTCTTAAGTCATGGACTTTTGTTTTTAAAAGTATTTTTGTTCCCATATGTGGACACTGGGATTTAGGAGGTCAAACTGGTCTTACAAAGTTGGAGACCACTGGTTTAGATCACCTCTATCCTTTTAAAAGTAAAACAATGAAAGAACCCAGGAACGGCTGAAAACAAACAAACAAAAAACGATGATAAAATCTGAACCACAAAATTAAATTGCAAATAGGGAAAACAGAAATACAGCGAAACAGTTTTTGTAACATTTGGGTATTTTTCTGTTTTAAGAAGTTCATACAAATTAACAAATCTATCCTTGTTTTGTTTAATTTTTTCAATACTCAATCCATCATCTTCCACTAATACTTTCCCCGAAAATAAAAATATCACATTTCGTTTCAATTGGCCACAAGACTTTAAAGAAACAGAAAAAAAAAGGTTTTTTTTATGGTTGTGCACGGGAAATTGATGAGGAAATAATGAAAAAATCTCATGACTGTAAGTTTAAATCTCCCGGGCTCGCCTCGTTCATAGATTCTACTCCTGGGAAGGAACACCCGCAGAGTGACAGCTGCGACCCAGGGCAGAAGTCATCGCTCAGCCACATATCTGCTCATTTTATCAACAAAACTCACTCTGAGAGCTACAAGATAATATTACAGGACAAAATGCCTTGTCAAAAGGCACTCTGACGCTCAATTTCACTGCATCAAATGGCACTGAAGCTGTGGGTCACGACTCAAACCTCGTGTGTCGCAACCCACGAGACTTGAGTCACAACCCACAAGATTTGAGTCACGAGATTTGAGTCGTGGAACCATCGGAAGTTTAATCACATTAGAGTGAAGGAAGCTCACGCCAAAGTCATTTGAAACAATGAACAAGGACCCAGGCCAGGCGTTAATGTGCATCAAAGAAGCTGCTCATCATCATGTCATCACTGAATGTGGATGCTCCCTGAGTTGAGGTGAGGTCTGTCTTTTAGCCTTGATTATATTCTGCGTGTTAGTCCAAAATTACAGAAACCAGCAGCAGGTGCAAAGAGATAATTAGACTCTGGCAGTGTCACATGATGACTCATCGAAATACGCTGGTAGATGAGGAGGAAGAGGAAGCTGAAGGCAGGACCAAATTATTGACTTCTCTGTATCTTGCAATCTCTCTCATGAGTCAAAAAGAATAAGAAAAGGAGTCCTAATTGAAATGTTTTGTACAGATCTGGATTCAAACAGTCGTGCTGATTAAGCTTTTCAGAAGTGGCTTTGTACCAGTGAAGGGAGGTGCTGCATCAGCCACGGTGAGTTTGTCAAAGTCCAATTAAAAAAGTCAATTAATTAAAACTTGCAGGAACTATTAAGAGACCTGCATGATGGATGATTATTCTGATATATGTTTCACACATATTAGTAGTTCTTACTGTTGTCTTCAAGTGATAAAAATACTTCATTTTTGAATGTTGAGAATAGACATACAACACAACCATGAGAGATCACTAAACAGATAAGAAGCCAGGAATTGTTGTCCAAATCCAATATTTATGGCATCTATTCAGCCTATCTGCTGCAGAAAGCTCTATAGTTGTGACTCCTTTCAACAGCGCAAAGTTAACATGTTGAATGAAATCCAGAGCCAATAAATTACCTGCTGAATTACTCAGAATCTCGAATGTGGGCGCACAATTTATCATAGTGATTTACTTTGTGAATGAAAACAAATATCACTGCAATTTATTAAGAATGCTGTGACAAGACAAGTGTTTGTACACCATGTAATCTCAAGTTCAAACTCAGCCAAGTTTTTGCACACCCATTTATAATCAAACTTAGTACAGAATCTGACTCTGCTCTTTACAGCGGCAGCATGCTGTCATTAACAAACCTGCAAGCAGTTTTAGTTCTGAATCCTCTTAAAATGTCATTTCCTGGAACAATTAGGAAACATTTAACAGTTAAAGGGTTTTGTCAGGTGCATTTCTGTAAGAAAGAAAAGAGAAAAATAACCCAGCAGTACAATAATGACAATTTAAAACACTTGTGTAAAAAAGGTGTGCGTAATCTCCATCATGTTCATCTCGTAAAACAGAAAAGAAAGGTTCGGTAAATGTTAGGTCTCTGTCTTCTGTTATGTTGATTCTGGGTTTGTGCTGCTGTTTAGTAAAAAATGTGTGGAGATCAGAAAAGCTTCAGAAGATGTGAGCTGCTCTTAACTGATGTGGAAAAACTCTTTAATCCCTGACGTAATGTACATGTCACATTTACTTTCTTCAGTTTTGTCATAAAAACACCACTCATGAAGACGGAGCCTCTCACACCTGTTCACATAATTGTCTGCAGCTTCACTTGTGTGTGAAAACCCGATTGTCCTTTGAATGAAATGGGTTCTCAAGTCAGTTAACACTGTTAAGACTACGGTCACATATCTCAAAATGCCACCACGCGGTGACCTAAAAATGCGACGTAAATAGCAAATTCGCCAGGTGGCCACATGGCAGCAATTGTAATCGGGAGGCAGCTGTCACATTTTTGCACGGAACAGGATGACCACAGAGGTTTTAAGTAAAAGTAAAAATGTTATGGTAGTCAGACGATTTTTCCCTCATATCAGTCAGTGGCCGCCCCGGCACATTTCAAGGTCACGCAGTGGCAGTCCAGTGACATGAAAGACAGCGTGGATTGAGATGTGTTTAGGATCATTTTTCATTTGTAGAAACCATTCTCTCTTCAACTTCAACTTTTTCACAGATGGTGTCAAGTTAGTGTTCAAAATTTCAGCAAATTTTGTGGAATCCATTCTTTCTTCTACTGGTGAAATGTTTCCTATGCTGCAACAAAAGCCCAAACCATAATTGATCCGCCCCCATTCTTAACAGTTGGATAGAGGTTCTTTTCATTAAACTCTGGGCCCTTTCTTTTCCCATGGGCATTTCCTGGTAATTTTTGTTGAACATTTCATGTTCACCTGGAATGATTCTGGTAACACTGAAAACAGGGTTTTTTGTTACATACTTTTTATGCTACAAAATAAACATAAGAACTAGTAGTATTTTGTGTATTTTTGTGCATTGCAAACAATGGACCTGCCTCAACGTCTCTGGTGATTTGTTAAGTCTTAAAGTCTCTACAATACTGATTGTGTTTAGCTTACCTCTTTACTAACAATAATCTGCTGGCACTGTTTAAAGATTTGCTCATTATATTTTTGACATGTTTTGTGGCATTTTATGATTTTTGAGCACATATATCTACAAAGAACATTTAGCTTAAAATTACTGAGCTGGTATCTGGCTCAAAACTGTACAGCTAAATAGCTCCAATGTTGCTCCGCTGTTCTGTTCTGTTGCACCGCTAGGTTGGGAGTGTGGGGGGATTTAAGCTAATAAAGGAGTGCGTAAACAGAAAGGTGACAGGAAGTGGGGGTGGGGTTACTCTATGTCCTAGAAACACATGACACACTTTAAAAAAAATGTGATTAAAAATAGCCTCATCATTGCGAAAAGACCCCTGGGAACACTTTTAAAATGGATCAAAAGATGTGACCAGAGTGGGACTAAAGATTAAAAATAAACAGGTCTTCAAAATGGGTCAAATTACCCAAACATGATCAGTGAAATATGTTTGTGTTTCTCTTTTTACAATTTAAACACATTATGATAGTTGTTTGGAAGGTATTCCAGGACTTCTGTGCAAGTTCTTTGAAAAAAAGGCACTTCTGTCTCTCCAACAGGTAGATATGGCGCAGATTACAGCAGCACAGTGAGAATCACAAACAGCAAACAATGTCCGGATCACACCCATGGGCTCCTGCTGGGTTCACTCACGGCAAGGTTCCACACTATCGCTAAAGTACCATGAATTGCTCTGGAAGGAAGCGTCCACCAGATGGTATCGATATTTACAGAGAAGACAGACCACAGCAGATGGAGAGCAGTCAAGACAGCAAAGTGTAAGTGATGGAGAGTGGCAGGGAAGAACAGATGGAGAGTTAAGCAGCAGAAAGCAAGAGGATATTTTAAAAAAAGCAACTACGTTGATCTGAAAAGTCAATTAACAAATACTTCAGAAACCAAAGTTGAAGAACTGGTTTATAATATGGCACACACCATTGTGATTTTTTAAAAACGATTTTGTGAGAAGCAGTAGTTGTGATCAATGCTATATAGTTACAAATAGAAGTTCAAAATAAATCATATTACAAAAGAGAGGGAAACACATCACAATTAGGTATGTTTATCAATGTAAAGACACAATTTTTTTTTATTTAAAAAGTATGTATATTTTGGGCTTTAATCAATAACTTGATGAGGTACAGATAATTTGGAGACTTAGAAATGGATTGTTTTCAAAAATTTTCCAGACAATTGATTTGTTAGCTTGCTTTTCTTTTGTTTGTTCCGAACATGTAACAGGGACAAACCTGTGCTGGATGTACAGACAAAGTTGTAAAAGTGGGTATCCAGCTGTGACTGTGCAGATTGCAGGTTGGGCTTTAAAGCAAAGTTTGGTTGGAAAGTGAAATAGTTTCGCTGGTTTGTCTCTGTCCGTGGTGCTGAAGTTTTTGTAAGACCAAGAGTTTGCTGCACCACTGCCTAAAAAACGTGGGGAAAAAATACAAAATCCAGCTCTGTAATTAGATTTCAAAACTTATCGTGGTCACAATCTGCTTGAGTTGGAGAAGTGAATGGCTGCCAGTTTCCTGCATGCTGTGCAGCTGCCGTGAGTCAGCTCTGCAGGTTCTGGTTCTGTTGGTTTCCAGCTGTTTTTTTTTTTTTTTTTTTTTTTATGTTTTGGCACCCCTGCTTTTGTAGACAGCTCCAAAACAGAGCTCTTTTGTAACACACAACATGTGCCTGCATTTTTTTTTTTTTGGGGGGGGGGGGTAAAGATAACTATACAGTGCTCCAGTCTACAAGAAAATTGTGATTTGTAAAATCCAGCAACTCCAGCAGAAAATTGATTACAGGCATAAAAGTAAGACAGAGATGGGCTTTCATTAAAGTGTCGAGGCACCTCAAAGTGTTTTTTTCCAGAAAACACTTGTTTTTACATTTATACAAGCTGTGTTTGTGCCGCTGTGGCAGAAGGGCCATAGTTAAACGAGTCACGTTGATGTATTTTTCTTGAGTTTTCCATCAATTTCAGCAGCTCACCCAGTTCTTTTCTATTCATCAAAAAAGATCATTCATGCTGCTGTTTTTTGTTTGTCTGGCTTTTACAGTCAGTCTTTTGTCCTTTTCCACATAATGCTGATTCACTCATTTCATTCCATTATAAACAAGCTATTTCATTAGCAAATGTATTAATTAAAGCTTATTTTGTTAGAGATGCATTACAGTCTGACTTTTATGAGAAAGGGACATGGATGAAATCCTCCTGTCTGTTGTTTTTTTTTTTTTTAGGTAGTAAGCTTGGTCAATTTCATTTGCTTTCAAAGTAAATTGTCATTTATCTTTGGTTTCTTAAAGGAAACAATGATCTTGTCTGTGTCATTTTTTTATTCTTTTATGTCTTTTGTATAAACGTTCCACTCTTTTTTCCTGCTATCATTTAGTGACATTTTGATTTAAAGACAGGGGGAAACGTCAATGTTTTTTTTTTTTTTTTTTTTTTTTTTTTAATTTTACCCAATTCAATGGGACTTTAAAAAGTGTTAATAAATCACAAAACAGCCATGATTTTTTTTTTTCTCTTCAGCCTTGATTTTTTTAATTCTTATTGCTTTCTTCTCTAAGTCCAAAAGTCCAATATACGGTTAAACATAGTAATGTGACATTCTCTTTTGAGGTTTCGAGGCCTGTGCCAAGTAGTGCATTTTTTTTCTTCAAAGTGAGTATTGAGGCTTGCTTCATTTTGGGAGGAGCAAAAAAAAAATCATGACGTCCGAAGCTTTACTGCCATGTGACTCATTCATAATGTGGTTCGAATTGTGCTGCAAGTTTTGACAGAAATATGAATCCTTCAGGCATCAATTGAAATGTGGGGGTTTGATGGAGTATTACAGTCACTTTACCTTTCCAGCATGTGTAGGTGGGCACAAATAGGAAACGGGTGAGGCCATGAGGGTAGGCGGAGCTTCAGTCAAAATGCAGAAAGCAAAGCAAGCAAAAGTTTAGGCTCTCATTGCGGCAATAGGCGGTGTCTTTACTTCAGCGTGTGTGAAAACAGAGATGCAGCCATGCAAGGCAGACTGTCAGAAAGAATGAAATGAAGTATTTTAGCTTCATTCAAGAGCTGAAAGGCGAACAAAAGGCTTCAATGCTTCATGAAGCTTCATCTGCCGGTCACTAGTTAAGCCTCTCCCAAAAAGTGGGAGGTAGCCTCTCACTTTGACATGAAAGCAGGGTCCTGCAACTTTCTGCCACAAAACCGGTGGTGTAGGATCTAAAATGCTGGAAACCAGGCTTTGAGGAAAAACTTGAGCATTTACCAAAATGTCCAAAAAACTCCAAGAACTAAGAGATCAAAAAAGGTGATGGAGATGAGATGACCTGACAAAGAACAACTCAGAACCACGTATACTCATATATGCTGAGGACAAATGAACAAAAACAGCTGTGGATGGTTATGAACATGAACCATGAGTGACAATGACAGGAGACAACTCAAAACAGAATAAAAAACAAAAAAATATCACTGAAAAAAAACAACTTAACGTCACAATTCTCACACTCACAAGATTTTGAAGAAAAACAACAATGCATTTTGGAAACTCTAACTAATCCTGTTCACAATTGGTCCCAGACAGTTGAAGTTTCATGACATTGATGCGTTTCATTTATTATCAGCATTTGAAAAAGAAACTTCACTTCTTTTTTTTTTTCTTTTATTGTCCTCTGACCTCTGACTTTATTTATCCAACTGTTTGATTTGAAACATAAAACAGTTTGTAAATAATTGTAAAGACAGAGAAGGGATTTTATTTACTTGTTCAGTATATTGTTAAAGAAATTATCCATGATTTTTACCTCTTTCTTGGAAGATCACCTGCCGTTTCTACAACACATTTCTAAATTGCTGTCATCTTTGTCAACATCTTTCCTTTGGTGGCTTTGACAGCCATGAAGAGGTCCATCATGAGAACTGAGCACATGCGCCACTTTGGCTTAAGAGGGTTTATGAGGCTGCTTCTGAGTGTGCGAGTTGGTCTCATTACACTAGCCGTGGGTGTCCTGGACTGCTAACACTGTCGCAGTCGGAGAGAACGTCACGCAGAGAGAGTGTCTGTATGTCAATTAAATTACAGTGAGGTTTGCCTCACTGGCTGCTGGTGACATGCAGAGGGAACACAGAGGATATCACAGGGAGAATGGGATAACCTTTAGATGCAGAATCAGAGATTGAGGCCAATATGGTTGACGTGAGCAACAGCAGCAGGTAATACGTACAGGTCTTTTTTTTTTAATCGGGTAAATGCAGGGATGAAGATGTAGTTTCATGTCTTGCAGTCTTCCTCAGAAGGTTTTCGAGCATGTCACAATGTGTCCCAGTCAGCTGTTTTTGATGGGCAAGACCTGCCAAGATGGACCATGACAAAGATGGAAAATATGGAGGAAAAAAATCTAAAGAAAATCAAGAACATGGAGAACAGCATCACAGAAACTGAGTCCATACATTCTTACAACATGAGTCCATCAAGAAATGCAACAAACCCAGCAAGCTAACCTCACAAAAAAGAACACAATATAACAAGAAAAAAAGCAGTGTCATCTATAGGTGTGTGAATCGTTCCTCCTCGAACAATTCAACACATGAACATCTACGGATCAATACATTAAAATTTGTATTAAATTGGCATTTAAAAGTAAAGGTAAAATGACCTTTTAACAGAGAACTATTTTGTTTTCTTACTGGCACTTTTTAGTTTAAGGAACAAAAACATTTCTTTAACACAACAGCTTTAAACAGAGCAATCTGTAATTTGGAGTCTTTTAGCCTGAAAAAGTGTCATTTTAATTATTCAGGTATTGTTTGAAATGAAATGAAAAAGGGTTAGAGCACACAACACACATCCCTCTCTGTGCTTCACATTCAGACAGTTTTAACTGGTAAAAGCAAGCCTGTGATTGGACGTCTTTTTGCTTACATCCAATGCACATAAAAAGCAAAATAGTAGAAAGTGGAAGAGAAAATGATAAAGTTAGCCAGAAATCAATGATTTATTTCCCAATCAATTTTATATCTTTTTACCAACATAGTTTTGTTCATATTTGTGGTTTTTAACAAATATTGCTGTTACTCCCAGAGCTCAATCGATTTTTGGACACTCGTCTGTATCTTTTATATCCATATATTTCCAAATAAACACTCTGCTTGTCTGGTGAAAAAAGCTGATTATGTTAAAAAAAAAAGACAAATGTTTAACAGATGAACAAGGAGCCCAAAAATGAATGTGAGAAGGAGACAACAGGAAGCAATCCAAAAAAAGAGAAGGAGAGCTAAAAACCTCAGCAATACTAGATCACTGCAAAAGAATGAATTCTTTCATGACAAGGATAATGTAACAGTGATGGAACAGAAACAAACAAGTTCAAACGCTGAATCAAATAAGCCTATAGATCAGAAATAATCCCAGATCAGTTACATGCTGTTACCCACTGAGATGCTCTGTAAGAGGTGTGTAAATGGTAAATGGTGTGTACCTATCGTTTTACTACCTTCTTTCCACTGTCCCATTCGCCCGCGCACACACGCATTCACATGCTGATGGTGGCGCCGCTGTCAAACACTGGCGTCAACCTACAACGACCAGGAGTAATGTGGGGTTCAGGGTGGGCCTCAATAACACTTTGACACGGCAAAATGGGAACCAAACCTACGGTCTTCAAATCAGAAGTCGAACACTTTTAAGACAGAAGGAGGCGCGGCCTCTAAATAAACATGATGGGATTGTCTGGCCACGCCCATCACAAACAGCTGACAGGGCCATAACAGCATGAAACCTTCTGAAGAAAACTGCAGGTCAGAGGTTGAAACATTTTTTTAAAAATCCTTTCATTTGTTTGACAAAAAGAAGAAAACATGCATGTGTCCATGCATGGAGGACAAAAAGAAGGAGATTTTTCAGCAGCAGGTTCCAGGAAGAAAAAGTGTGTTTTCCAGGGAAAAATTGTGTTTTCCCTAACAGAATCACACAGTGGAAGTTGTGCACACATGGAGCACATGCAGGGTTACACCATGGGGACCGTGGTATGATTTAGACTGCAGTGGGATATTTACACATTCCGCAGGTCAATATCTTGTTATTTTGTTGTTATAACCCACTGACAAATTTAATTTATGTGTTCAGAACGAATGCATTTCCATTTGCCGTCCTGCTCTCCTGCTGAACGTATATCCCGGATATTAGTTGGTGGTTGTTTTTTTTCATTTGTGTCATTTGAAATACTTTATAGAGATCTCTGGTGTTTGCTGTTACAGTCGGCTGCTTCTCATGTTGTTTGCATTTACTCTGTTTACCTCCAGACTCCCAGCACTGAAGCTCAAAAGGGAATAAATTGGAAATGAAACACTACAGGCTGTCCTCAGTAGCGTCTCATTTACAGTTCTGTCACACATATAAAGAAATTATTTCAATCCGAAATGCATTCCTACAACTACCAAAAGTAATAATCAAGGAAACTCTGCTGTGCAATCTAGAAAAGACAGGGTAACATTTTCACTCCACAGAATATATGAAATTCTGAACAAACAGCAATTATTCGGACAATTCTTTCCACTTTTCAAAGATGCATTCATAGCTTTTATTTAAGTTTCTATTGCCTTGCATTTTTTGGTCCAAAGATTTAAACCAATTTTTGAAAAAATAGTACCAAAACATGCAACAGTGTTTTCCTGAATACAAAGCGGTATTTTTTATAAATTTTATAAATAAAATAAATAAATAAAATAAATTTTTTATAAATTTTTATTTTTTATAAATTATAAATTACCTACAAACAGAATAAGGTTTTTACATGGTGCCTAATCTCGCTGCACTGCTGGGTAAATGAAAAAACAAAGAAATCAAGTGAAAAGAGAGTTTATTGGGGAAAATAAATATACACAAATTCAAAGGTTAAAGAAGCATTTACATTTGTCAAAATCTAATGGTACATTAAAGCTTTTTTTAATCAACATAAATGAAAAAAATATTTCTACTTGTTATTTTTGCCAGTAAAAAATAGATCAGATAGGAAGACAGAAAAAGCAAATAAAGCTCAGTGAGAGGATTTTCAGTAAAAACATCATGCGATTTAGTATCTGCAGAAAGACAATTCTAGTAAAAACTGAAAGCTAAAATCTTGAATTGGTTTCATATTGGAGGAAAGCAATGTCATAAAATCTGAAGGCTGGTGATAGCTGCCATTCTTCTGCTGGGCAAATCAAAATGGGATTTGTTTTATGGTTTTTGTGTAACACATCCTTGTTGTGATATGTTTTTTAACCCTTTAACAACTGAACTTTAGCGCCGTTCTTGACATTCTTTCATTTACCCCAAGTCTTCAACCGTTCTTGCAGTTAACGTGATTCCAACAGATTCTTAAGCGGAAAAAAAAAGCTGTTTAGCGCCTTTTTGCAACACTTTATGCTATTAACATGTTGCATTTCGGTGTAGGTTAATATGTAAAGCTCCACACCAGAATAATCTGTTTCTGAGAGAGTTACCTGTATGTACATCTAGAACCCGCTAGATAGACAAAAAGGGCATAACAGTCAAGTCGCATGTTTTCTTTTTTTGTTTGTTTGTTGGTAACAGCTCTGTTGTTAAAGGGTTAATCCAAAATAAAGAGGATATATGCTGCAGACCCACATCTTACTCTTTGACAGTTGGATTTCTCTGACCATGTTTGTCACCTGATGAGTTTCTTTCCTTGGAATACATCAAAACAGCTTTGGGGAAAACTCTATTCTAGAAATACCTTCTGGTCTTACTCATTTTTACATAAATTTAGATGTCATTTCAGTTTCACTATTTTATTTTATATTTTATTAGGAACACTTTAGAGCATTTTTTTTTACCAGTATCCTTTCTTTTTTTTTATATACAACTAGGTTTAAAGTTCTTTTTTCTTTTTTACTTTCATCGTTAAATATGCTCAAATTCAAGGTCAGAACTCTCGTCTATCAGCAATATTCTTGATTTGCATCCAGATTTAAAAAGATCTAAACAAAATAAAACAAAGCATTTTGCAAAAAAATGTAAATAACCGAAAAATTTGCCTCCAACGCTTTTTTTAGGATGTGAACGAAACTTTTGTTCTTCTCTTTTGGAGTGAAGTAGGATAATTGTATTTAATGTAAAGCTCCTATCAGAACTAATCTAGGAGGATAACAATTAAACGAGCAATGCTGGATTAAAATTTATGCCAGTGCCTTGGAGACATTTTACTTCATCACAAATGGAGGCTGCATCGGTTAAAGGGATTAAATATCTTAAAAAATCTGCTGATGACGAGGCACTGTGTGTATATAAATAAGCATGACTTTGTGGAATTAAAATGCATGGAAAAACAAATCGATTAAAGATAAAGTAGCCACCTGAGAATTCATGAGAACAAAAAGACAAACAGAAAAACTGGAAGAGAATGAAAGAGCAGATGCGACACGTTTATGTTTCCGCTTCCTATTTGTGAAACCAAGCCACACTTTTGTGGGACACCGGACAAGTGGTTTACTTGTTACCTGAACAAGAGTTTCATGCTACAGTCCCCTCGCCTCTTTTACAGCCCGCTCTGTCCTTCAAAGTGGATCGTGTCAACTGACCCACTCCCTGAACCCTGTATTGATTTTGTTTTGGAGTGCTGCTCAGACAGCTCCAAGTCCTGAGTCACTCGGCTTGAAGAGAACAACCACATCAAGGTAACACTTAGAAAGGTCAGAGGTTCAATTACTGGCCACTCTGTTTCCCCACAGCAAAGCTCTTAAGATGAAACATCTTTCACTTTTCTCATTAAAGTGGGTCTTAATGTAAAGTGTTAGCATATGCTTACATATGCAGCCTGTTACTGTATGGAAGCAGCAGCTTTAAAAGAGGTGTGGGATTTCCATTGGTCCCTTGATGAGTTACCATGGAGATGATGCAAGAGTAACCGATAACCGAAGATGTCAAAAAATTGCATTTCTTGGGAATTTTTAATTGGTGGATTGGTTTTCCTAATATAATGAGAACTAAACAGAATGTTTAAGAACCCACTCAAATGTAAATATTTTAACATGTTTTTATTACATTGTTGTGATGATGGAAGACATACATAAAGAAATATTAAATATTCAAATCATTAAGAATCAGGAGCAGATGAAAAAATGCAGTCTGATAATGATTGTAAATTGTGATGCAGGAAATAGGGAATGTGCTGGGAGAGCCATAAGATTCTTTCTCTAAGCTCTCACAACAGCAAAAGAAGCTGGAGTTGCAAATTTCTAATGAATAACTGGAAAGCGTTTTTTTTTTTTTTTTTTTTTTTTTTTTTTTTTGGCTAAAAGCAACAATCATAATTAAAAGACCACTGGGAGTGCTTTGAAAATGGATCAAAAGCTGATTGAAGTGGGACTTTAGGTGTACTAATTTGTGTGTTGATATAAAAACATATCAGAGTATAGTTCTATATCAGCTTTAAAAAAACAGCCAAAAAATGTATTTAACATAAAAAGATCTAAAACGTCTAATCTAAAAGCCCTCCTCAGAAGGACGTTTTTCACCATTGTGTAACATGAAGTTCTGTATCACATCATACAGTTTTTTAAGGATTAGCTTCTTCTCATGTTCTGTGTAAATTAAGCAATCTAAATGCGCCAAGCACGAAAAGGGATGGTGTCCATGCCGTATATTTGTAAAAGATATTACCAAAAGGTTATATTATTTTTATTTAATCAAACCTTTTGACTTTATTTGAGCTGTCCTGTGAGGCGATCAACTTTTCATATTGGAGTTATTGCGAAAATCTAACATCTACACAAGCAAACAAACACAAAGCCAAATGTTGTTAGACACGCCTGTTGTGAAGGCTTTCTTTGTCTGCAGCAAATAAATTATAATGTAGAGAACTACCTTTTTTGAGAATCCCATGTAAAATGACATTCCTTTTTTTTTTAAAAAATATATGTATATATTTTGAGAAAATTTGATTCCCTGAAAATAAAAAAAGTGAAGCAGACGAATTAGTGAATGAAAATGATTCATTACGTTGGTGAAGTCTCAGCTCTTTGTGCCGTTCCTTTGTGTTGTAGAACTGCAGAAGGGAAATGGTTCAAATGAAGCTCCCAGTGGATGTTGATGCCAAGTGTAATTACTAAACACAGCAGGGATCGTGCCTCCACTTTAGACAAATCCCCATTCCAATAAAACTGACAAACTTACGGGGTTCATCCTTTAGATGAAGTCTGCATTTGAGAAGATTTAAGGATTCAAACGTTTTTAAGCTGAAAAATGTCATCTGGGAAAGCTGGAGTTTTCAAAATAACCGCTTTGAACAGGAAACTGAACAAACTGAAAAAAAAGAGGAAAAAACAATTTATATCTAAATACTTTTGTTTTCATCAGGCTACATTAAGATTAGCAGGAAGACGGGTGGTTTCAACAACAAAAAAAAAAAAAACAGACACTTTGTTATCATTTTTGTATACATGACAGAGATGATAGGTGCTTGAAGCGTATCCATTATCTTCATTTTATTTCATTTTATTTTATCTTCATTTGTTTTAGCTTTACACTATCACACTAATCACACTAACAAGTTACTCAATGCAAAAACATGTTAAAGATCACAACAAAAATTAAAAAAAAAAGAGAATTTTAAAAATCAAAGCAACATTTCAGAAACCAAAACACAATTCCCCCAAAAATGAAACAAAAAAACACCAAAAGTGTTTCAGAAAACAAGTCATTTCCAGAAAGCAAAATGAAACGTTAAAGGAAAAGGATGGCCCTTTGGGGCATCAGTGATTGGATGATGATGCCCAGTATCGCTTTATGCCTTAAAACTTTCAGTTGCAGTGGTGTACAAACATCCTCGTAACAAAAAAGGAACATGTGGACATGGACATGTGGTCACGGAAAGCCACAAATTTGCGAATGAGTCTTGCAAAAATCATGCACAATTGTAAATGAGATATGCAATAATTGCATTTAAACTATGTCAAATCTGCATAAACTACTTCATTTTCAACTGACTAAAAATTCTGAACAGCTCAAAACCGAATTCACATAAAATCTCATCAGCCGAGACCCTCATCAGACATCTGCGCACATCCACAAATGACAAATGCAAGAAACACGAATTACATATGTCACGCATGTATCACGAAAGGCCCAAATTATATGTGTGGACAATGCACAAACTGTACGTGGTGGAAGTGTGACAAGGCCTTTAGGCCCCATTTATACTTCACAGCGATCAGTCATCACATGAATCGTATCCACAATTGCGCTGCCTTTGCTTGTGACTGTCCACAATTAGTGCGATGAACTTCTAAGTAGCATTTGTACTTTTCAAGCAATGCGATCGCCTTCAGTGTGTATTTAAAGGTACCATCATTTTTGTCCAGGCCTGTTTCATTAGTTTTTTTTTTAATAATTATCTTAATCAGCAATTCAAAAGTGATGGCTGATTTTGATTATTTAATTTTCAATAAATTTTTATTTATTGTTACTTTTGTAAGTTTCAAGTGATTTCAGTGAGAATTGTGGGTTTTTCCTTCTTTAACTGAGGGGTACCAACAATTTTGTCCACGTGTGTACATACTCTATTCGCTCAAAACAAATTCAAGTTAAAATGACGCGACACGATTGCACTGTGGGCATAAAATTCCAGTCGCGGGTGACGCCCCCAGCAGGTATCACATTCTGGAGCGGTTGGGGTAGTTCTGCTCCGATGATCGTGCGACCACTGTGACCAACGCTTTGAAGTAGCAAAAGTGGTAAAAATTCAGTAATCAAAAAGTATATCAATTAAAACAGTTGCTTGCTTTATAATCCTCCTCACAAAGGGGATACTTTGCTTCTTCTACATGCTGTTCATCTCAAATAACATTCATGTTTTAGTTGCGTCTATTAATGGGGCTCATGGGATACAAGGGGAAGCTAACTTTCAAAGTTTGTGGTAAGTCACTGATTGGGCATCCATGACATGTTTTTCCAGCTGCAGTTATTTGATGTTTTCATCTGTTATTTTTTGGAGCCAGAAAACATTTGAATGCATGCTGAGATGAAAAAGGAATCTTCTCCCCTAAACATTTTCCAGACGTGCTCTTCAACAACAAAATCAATCCAAAGACTTGCCATGCAGAAAAAGTGGTGGTTCAGAAAAGCGTGTGTGAATCAGAACAGCAGGAAGGAAAGGGTGCAGGAAAAGAAGAAAGAGTTTTCAGAATAACGTGCCTTCCCGTGGGAGAGCGGCAGTAATAAATCATGGTTTTTGTGAGTGTTTCAGGTGGTGTGGGCAGTCATGAGGCATCCATCTTGGTTATGGGCCTTCAGAAGCATTTCAATATGTTCTATTTGCCCAAAGGCTGTCTGGACAAACCACCCTTAACCAGACTCAGATGTGCTGCCTGTCTAAGACGTGTTTATATTCCTATTTTTGTCAGTGCGTAACATTTTTTTAAGAATAAAGATGTATATATCGCACAACAAATGTCCACCGAAAGGCTTTTTTATGTGGCAGACATCAAAGAAAAAACAACAATTTTCCTGCAAAAACTCTTTCCCTTTTTGCTGTTTTTTCTGATTTATTTTCTGTTTACTTTATTTTGAAAAACATTCAAATAAATTGCAATTGAATTAAAAACTCTTATATGGAAATACATGTGTTCAAGAACCTTTTCTGTTTTTATTTTGTTTAGAAGGAAGTAGGGAAACCTTTTCTTAACTCAACCCCTTAAACTAATCAACCGTTCACCAATATACAACCACTATCAATTTTTTATTTCCTCACACAAAAAAATATAAACAAGTAGATGTGAACAATCTATCACCCACCTCAATATTCTTTTTTCCTTTAAACTAAAAGCTCTAAAAAAAATTCTTATAACAAAAAAAGTGCTTCCCAGCTTACATTTCAATTCTTTCTCTCCAAATAGTTTTGTATGATACCTAGAATTACTTTTTTTTGCTTTGCACTTTATTTACAAAGTTTTGTTAGAAACCTTTTACATCTGTAATTTGAAGAAAACATTGTCATTGTATCCATATTAGCCTCTATTATATACTATCATTGTTGTTCTTATTGTGGTTTACACATTGACTGTTTAGTGCATATCTAGATGTTACCCCACAAACTAATACAGTTATTGAAATGGGACGATCAATAGTAACCCAAAGGTTCACTGTGTTTTAAACAGTTTGTCTAAGGAAAAAAGTCACATAATGATGAAACCCCCAAAAAACCATGAAAACTGTATGCTTCCAAATGTGGACCTTTTATTTGATGTTCAGGATTGAAAGAAAATGTCCCTTTTCTGTCAGTTGTATTTAATAAAAATTGTTCCATTTAAGTTTACTCAGGATTTTACTTCATTCTAGCTACAATGTTTGCGCACTTAAAGTTTCCTCTTAGACTTTGATTTTTTCTCAAGAAAACAGTCTTGACATTGTACATTAAAATGCATGGGAGAGCTAAAAAGCTCAGGGTTAATACTAGTTCCCCTATATTACGTTAAATAAAGATTTACCTTTTTTGTTTGTTTTTACAGCCCTTTTTTTGCCAGTTTTTTTTTCTTCTCTCTTTTCCAAGACTTCTTTTCAAAGTAAAAGTTTGAAACAAACTCCATTAATATAAGCTGATATTACAATTTCTGCTTATTTTCTCAGATATGGGTTTTATCTTGTTCATATGAATAACTGTTTGAAACGTATAATTACAGAAATAAAATAAAGTTGCTGATTTTGACACAAACTTGGACGACTTTAATGTGACTAAGCAACCAATCTTGTGTGCAATGTATGATTGAACATGGCATAAGAAATGGAAGTTGCTTTTAATAGTAAACTGTTTATCAGCTGGAATCTCATATACAAAATCACTGAAGCTCAGAATAGATTTGTACATTTAAGGTTTATATGTTTTCTCATTGCTACCTGTCACCATGGTGCTGCATCTCAGTGAATGACTGATTCTGGGTTCTGATTTGATCCGTTTCCAGGATGTGGAACATTAGCTGCGTGATTGGTAAACAGAAAAATTCTTCTTATTTCATAAGTGAGTTGTACTTATTTTCTAACCCATTGCAGTTTTTCTCTCTCTTTATTAAAGGCATTTGAGTCATTTTATGGACTAACAAGAACGAAAAACTTTTGCTGTGGTGAGGACAGAACTTTTTTAACTCGTGTTACCCGTTGGCCTAATGACCACATCAGTGCTTCAACCAATAAATGAGAGACAAACGAATCATTGCCTTTTTCACTAAGCCCACTTATCAAAAGCAACTTAATGTCCACATTCACAACATCCTGGCATTCAGATAACATGACATCACTCACAATACTCCTAATGATCCCCTTCATGAAAGTTGTAAATGAAGAAATCTCTCACGAGTTGCTTTTGCTACAGGGACTGCAAGAGGAGGGAAAAATGTGTGAATTAGTAAGCAGTTATGATGATGGAGGGTAACTGACATTAGGTTATACAGCGAGAGAGATTCAGGGTTGTGTTTACCCGACTGTTTTATGTCTTCTCTCATGTCTTTCTGCCTCAGTGGAAGAACTTTCCACGGGCTTAATGAGTTTGGAAGCTCCAGCGTTTTGGATTGATGTGAGCTGGGTTGAGGAGTTAACTTTTAAAATGTGCTCTGTTTCCATGTAATCATCAGTGTGATCCATCCAGCTCCCCTCAAGTGGCATAATTTGTTGATGCAGAAATTTGGCCATGCCTGAGCAAATTACATTTTTGTTTTGGTGTGTTTTACCACTCATGTGGCAGGTGGGCTCTGAAAAATATTCACACAGCTATTCAAGCTTTATTGCTATTAAATAATATTCTTTTAGTCTGATGTTTTATTGGGAAAATGTGTCATCTTCCTTTAAGTACCCAAAATGAGTTCATAAATGGGAAAAATCTGGGTTATAAGGTACACTGCTCCATCGCACTGATAGGCCTACAGTGCGGTTGATTTGCAAGCGCTAGTTTATTTGTTTGTCTCTTTGAAAATGAGGCAGAAATTAATGAGGCACATTTAATGAAACCATGTGGTGTAATCGCATAAAAGAAATCACTTCCTAAAAGTTTCAAAATGGTGAATTTACTGTAGCAGAAAATATCCTCTCAGCTGTTTTCGTCGATGTATTTTTTTCGTATACCAGTAAAACAGCTCCACCATCAAAGTCAACATCAAATTCTGATTCTCAGGCTTGTAATTATAAATGCATTAAATAGCTTTGATAGTAATTTAGAAAAGAGTTTAAATATTAGTGTTGTCAATTGATTAAAAAAATTAATCAGATTTATCACTATTTCGGATTCTGATTAATCACGATTAATCACAATGTTTTAAAAGGTACATTTTATACAGCTAAATGCAGCTTTTGAACAAATAACATTCAGAGGGAACATCTTTCCTTCATTTTTATTGTCTGAAATGTTGAAATCTGTAAATTGTTACCTCAGATCTCCCAAAAATGTTATTTGTGTGCACAAAACACATCAAAAGTAATGTGGGGGGTGGGGGTAAGGGGGTGGGGTCCTGGCTGCCATTGCTGCTTAGGTGGGGGTCTTGGGGATGGCCTCCCTCCTTTTTTTCTTTTTTTACATTCCATCATCCACCTCAGCAAAATCTAAACACTCACCTGAATAGAGGTGGCAGCTCACCTTTGCATAATTAGTTATGTGACAGAATGAAATGCTTTACATGTGTTGGTTTGTATGTATAAGTGTGTGTGCGAACTGCAGTTGTGTACATGTTGACAAGTTTGTATGCGAAGACTCTTGGAGCCAACAGGTATGTTTGTAACATCTGTGTGTGTGGACAGGCCCCGCCCATTTTAGACAAACATTCACACCTGGCTGGAATGATTATAAACCAGCACCTTGTTGCCTGTTGTTTTGGGATTCTACCCCTATTCTCTGTGATCCTCTTCCAATTTCTTTAATCCACCCTTTTTCCCGTCTTTTGTGCCATTACCCCCCCCCTCTCTAATGTCCCTCTCTCCTTCCCCCTTCTTCTTTTCCGTCCGGTCCAACAAAAAAAGGATAAAACTTAATCATTATAAATAGAGTTTAGCCTAAATTACAAAAGGGGTTTATACAAATAAACACCTTGTGTGTCGGAGGATTTATAACCTGTGATTGTAACAGTAAAATCTGTCCAACACAAGGGGCTCGCAGCTCATATATGATTGCTCTGCTGATGGATAGGACAAGTTTAAAAAAAAGAAGTTTCGGTCACAAAGCCCAAATGTTCTTTAACACTGCCCAGGCTTCTTGAAAACAGACTTTTTGCTTCATCTTCTGGACAAAAACAAACAATTAGAGGTGAACTTTCTCTCTGAACCGATGCTTTATTGAACCTATCATGAGAATCAGCACATATAATGCTTTAATTTGCCACTGCAGTCGCATTGTCATGTTACCGTGACAACGGAATGCACCACCAATCAAATAATCTGCTTTTTGTAAGAAAAAACAAGAGGGAAGTACTGAAAATTGATTGAATATTTATGACCATGTCATAAGCGGGAAACTAATGCATATGAATGATATGTGTATTTTCAGAAATCGACGCACGCCACGGAAGCCTGAACTGCCCGACACAAAGCAGTAGACGATTGCTTCTAACATGTGGTTAATTTGAGTAAAAAGGTCACGTTCATTTTTTTTTTAAAATTGATCGCATGCATAAATGATGACAACCTATTAAATATAAAAGCTTACAATTCTAATTCACTAAAGACAGGGCTGCCAAACTTGGCTAACCCTTGGTAGTCCGAGGCTTTTTTGAGCATCTTTTACGACAATTTCCTCTAATAATTTAAATACAAGGCAAAGACAATGTCAGACAATGTAAAACATGTCTACTAACATTAAACTTTATACAATGTTCCAAGAACAAGCATTTATTCTAAGGAATGGCATAATTATGTTATATTAAGTAGTATGACTGTGTCTTAAACCTAAATGTCCAAAGCTAAAATCTTTTTGGAAAACTTCATGTTAAATTTTGAATGAAACAATGCTAATGGTGGTGGTGGTGGGGAGGGATCAGTGTCATTCCTATGCCATTGTAAACAGCTGATGTGATTGGCAAATATTCAGAGACTACTGAGGGATAATAATCCATCTATCATGTATTCCTGTTTATGCAAGGTCATGTGTTTTACTGGAGCCTATCCCTCTTACTTTTGGGGGAAGGTATGGTACATCCTGGACAGTTCTTCTGTCCATTAGAAGGCCACCTACCTCCAAAGGACAATTAGGAGTCACGAATCACTATGAAACCTTTTTGGACTGAGGGAAGGAGGCTGGAGAGCCCAGAAATAGATCCATGCATGCATGGATAGAACATGCAATCTCCACCATGTACAGCTTGGATTTAATCCTCTCACTGTGAGGACAGAGTACTGTGCAACCTAAGGTTAATATATAGGGGTTTTTTTAACAACAAATGTGTGCGTGTGTGTTTAAGATCAGGCTCAAAATCCAGTATGTTCTTAAAAGACCAACTTTATCCCCACAAGCTGGAAAAATGTAGATCCCCTGACGAGTGTCTTGGTGAAACTAAAGTGGTTCTTTTCGTACTTGCAAGATAAGTTAAGTGTATTTCACGGCACATTTTCAAGACAAATGTACATAACTGCAATACAAAGCAGTAGATCAGCCTGAGGTTTTACTGAAACTCAATCTGTTCATTTACAGAATTAGATGAACACACAAAAGAAGACCAGAACCCAAGGGAAGGTTATGGACTGTTCTGCGCTAAATATTTTGTTCCAAAAACGCTTATTCAAGCATTTCCTGCACATCTTCTCAACAGGCTATGTTGCACAAAGGCGAAATGAGTGCAGACCATGTAAAATGTAAAAGATCTGACATAATATGAATGTTTCAAAGAATGTGTCCAGCTTTTCCTAAAGTTGAAACATGTTCCTTTTTTTTACCAAAAACAAAATAGACCGTTTTCATAGCTAGCACCACTTCCAAAATCAGTGATCAGTAAAACACCAACCCAAGAAGGTGAATAAACATCTAAAAAAAAATAATGATAGTCTTTAAACCCATATTCATAATTCACTTTCAGGGTCACTGGGATGCTGGAGCCTGTCCCAGCTGAAGTTGGGCAAAGGCATGATACCCCTGGTACACCCTAGACAAGTTGCCAGTCTGTTCCAGGGCCTAATTCTATCACATGTTTTGAAATAAAGCTTTTCAGTTCAGGAAATCGCTTGTAGAAACCTTTCATAGACAGAGGCTGCAGTAAAATTGAGTCACTGCTTCTGCAGAGATGCACCCAGAAACAGAAGCAAGCTGTTACGCTTAAATATTCTGAAGAAAGTAAAGATAATGACATTAAATGTAAGCCTGTTTAGTCCACCACTCTGTTCAGTCTACTTCACAAACTAATCATGAACTAAAGCAAATACAGTTTTGTGTGGCTTTACTATAACCATAGAACATGTTCTAAAAGAAGGCAGCTTAGAGATTAAAAGCATTACTTAGTGTTTTTCTATTACATTTAATAGCATAAATCAGAACTTATCATTTCAGCTATTAACAAAAAGGTTTTCATCGTCTGTGAAAGAAATCAACAGAATGTTTCAATCATGTCATTTCTATCAGTGTAAGGTTAAGTAACCCATTTTGACTCAGTTTCCCAGTTTCATAAATATTTGAACCTGTGCAATTTACATTTCTTCCACCCACTCAAAGCATCAAGTAGCAACCCAGAAACATCAACTGTAGTTTTTATCATCAGCAACACATCTGAGCACGCACTGAAATTAGACCGTCATCGCTGAGTAAAAAGAACCAAAAGCATCACAAAACATAAAATAACTGAACATGATGTCTCCTAAAAAACTGAAGCACAGATTGACGAATTTGTTTAATGGCATTTACAGTTAGTTCAAATCCTATTAAATAGATTTCTGCTGAAGAGTTTGAAAAAATTCTGACATTTTGAGATCTTCAGTAAACATGTGACATTGTTAGTTGCAATGCATGAATTTTAACTGCTCAGCACAGGAGATTACGCCGCAAACGATGTGAAATTGGTAATTAAAAAACACAGTTACAGCAAAATGTTTGCGTTGCAATGACTTGCAAAAGTGGTCAGCAACAGTCTGAAATTGATAGACTTTGAATTTGTATGCTTCTCTGGAGTGCCTTATTGTCCCAAAAAGCCACCTCACAACAATCTATTTGTTAGTTTTTCCCAGCAAATTTGACAGGTAGCCTCGCGGCGGCATTTATAATATGGTCGCATTTTGACATTCCGCGCAGTGGCCGTGGAGGTTTGAAGAACCTCTAAAAGTTGACATTGGTCAGTGGCCGTACATGCCCGGGACGATGCTATTACAAAATGGAGCGACAGCAGGGCGGTGGCAGCTCTGTGTAATTGTCTCAGAACGGCGGCCGTCCATATCAAGTGCCACCAAACGCCAGCCGTCTGTTCCCCGGGGGTATACAAAAAGCACACCATTAATTTTCCAAGAACTGGGCAGTGGCATAAAATCTGGAAGATTCTGCCAATGCTCCCTCATTGCGTGACAGCTGTTGTATTTATGACCGTAGCATTAAAGACCCACTCCAAAAAATCAAAAAAACATGTTCTCATAGAATATTTCTGATGATGGAGGACAAACAAGAAAAAAAAAAGACTTAAAATTGTATATCTGAGCATTTCTTTATTCCAATCATTGTGAATCAGAAGCACAGTATAAAATACGTTTAAAAAGATTGCATTTGTGGGGAAAAAAGTGGTATTAGGGGCGCTCCTAGATAGATTCATTCATTTTCCTCATCCGAGCTGGCATCTGGCTCAAAACTGTGAGATATCGCCAACATTGCTCGCCATTTTGTTGCACCGGTAATTTTAGGTCGGGAGTAAGAGGGACTGTAAGCTGGTTGGAGAGTGTGTAAAATGATGGATAATGTGAAGGGGCGGAAAAACAGTACGGCCAACAATTCAAATGCTAATTCCTAAGGAACTAATGTCGCTCTGCAGAAACTATGTCCTAGAAAAGGACACAAGTTTTTTTTACTCTGGCTTAAAGTAGCATAATCACAATTAAAAGAGCACTAGGAACTCTTTTACAATAGATCAATACATGATCTAAGTAGGTATTTAAGATGGTCTTAATTGTGCTTGCTTTACAAATAAACAAAATCAGTTGGGAAGAATGCTTCTGTTGTGTAAAGTTGAGTTATGAGGTTGATTCTTAGATTTTTTATTTTTTCCACGTCTGGGGAAAGACTTCAAGGTCAAGGACTTTCCAAGAAGAGTCTGTTTTTACTGAGACATGTTTGCAGGCGGGCTGACAGCTTGAGTAAGACGCACTCACACACTGAGGCACACTCTGTTGTTTGCGTCCTGACACACTCAGGAGATGCGCAGTTAGCAGCGTGGCTAGCACCATCAGACCATGTGGTGTGGTGTTAATCACACCTTTGTCCATTAGCACTTCAGCGTTAGGCGCACACACTCTCACACACCGACTGAGAAATATGAAGCATCAGGGTGGAGCTTTGTTATGTTCAGGAATGATTTGCAGAAAATTCAAAATCATTAAATACTTTAATGATACTATTTTTGATTCAATTTAATAAAATGTTACCATAATGTGAAGGCACCACTCCCTATTGACCATTTTCAATATTGTTTTGGGTTTTATTTATTATAAAGATCAACAAACACTTATTTGTACTTTTGTCATGTATTGGAAAACTACTAATTTTGTAATTAAGACTAATTTGGGTTTTTTCAGTCTTTGAATTATTTTGGATGAGATTTTTCTACTTTTTAAAGGTGTTTCAGCATTTAAGGTTCTAAAATGATATCTGCATCTTTTGCTCTGTTGGCTTTAGTTTCATAATTGTCCAAACATCTTCTTTCCCTTTCAGTGCCAAAATAAAGCAACAGAGCACAAGTTTACCTCATTATTTTAGCTTTATTGTCTCAAAGTGACATAATAATGCAAGTTGGTTTATTGATCGACTGATTGCATTTGGTTTAACCCTTTAACACCAGAGATGTCACTGGCAACACCTTACCAACACCCACTCTTTGGCAAACTGTAACTCCTCAAAGGTTTTACATGATGAACGTCGAAACATAACTTAAAGTGTTGCATAACGTCATAAATGTGGCAGAAATACAGGATTTACATCAATTGTTTAAGCCCTTCACTGCTTTTCTTAGCTTCAAAATCCACTGGAATTACAAAAATTGCAGAAACAGTTGAGGATTTATGGTAGTTGAAATAATGCAAATACTGGAGCTAAAGCTGTGGTGTGAAAGGGTTAAAGTAATTAGGGTAAAGTAATTGGGGAAAATAAAATAAAAACACATAGATGTATCAAATCTCTGAGATAATAAGGTGTTAATTGATTAGAAAATGATGCTATCTTCTTTACATGACTTTTAAGTTTGAGTTTTCTTTGCACCAGAGTGTAATTACATCAAAAGTTCACCATGTTTACTCTGCAGTATTTGCATTAACTTAAGTCTCAGTGGCCCTTTTTGTCCAGAAAAAAAGTTTGTTTGATGTTTACATAAATAAAATGGGAAAACTTTAAAAGGGAACATGAGACATGTGATCAGTACTTAAGTAAAGAGCGGGAAATGAGTTTAGGAAAGAGTATTATTGAATTCTTTTACTGAAAGTTTGAATAGAGTTACAAACCAGTTTGAAACTGAGCAAACATTTGAACTCTTTCTGTTACTTAATTCAACCACCTGCATACTCCATGCAGGTTTGTTCATTTTTCATCCATAGAAAGCCCATATCTACTAAGGTGTGACAAAGATATTGACCTCTAACAATAAGCATAGCACAAATACTTATTATTGGTACACTAAAACTGTATGTGGGACGTTAATGCACATGTAGCCTTTTTTTATGACAATATTTCCTTTTTTCCAAGCAGCAGCTTTCTGCTGCCCAGCTGGAATGCACATACCCAGTCTTTATGCAGCATCACAATCCCTGCTTTATTGTCCAAAGCAAGGTGGTTATTAAAAGAGGCGGCGATGTGTTTTGTGATTTGGTTGCTAAAACATTACAGCTGTGGTGAGTAAAATTAAATATGCCAGCATGTTCTGAAGCTGCAAATCGCGTGTCTGTGCTGGGAAATTAACCATTTTCAGAGCAGTAATTTTAAAAAAAGAAGAGTAAATAAATATTTTCTACTTTTGATGGCGTGCTTCTTAACCCTCCTTCTGTGTCTTTCAAAGCATCTCACAACCGACTGCCTCAGCTTCAAAAACAGATTCTGTGGGGATTGGGACCGTCTTTGCTGTTGTCTCTCAAAGCTGGAATCTCTTTGTTTTTTTTTCTCCCACAACTTCAAATATTATAACTAGTTTCAGGGCACTTAATTTTCCTCAGTAGACTGGAACAGACGCGAGACGCATTACTGGTGAGATTAAAGTAAATAAAGCGCTCTGGTTTCTGCTGTGTTTGCTGCTGCATCAAGCAGCAGGGAAGGAATGGTGCTCTCTGTCTTGATCAAGATTTAAAAGGCTGTGTGTGTCCCTGTGTGTGTGTGTCAGTGTGCATAAAGTTTACTTCAAGAGTCACAAGGTTAAGATCTGGATGGGGCCCCTTCCATTTTCATTCTTGGCTCCTTTTGCTGTGTGATGCTGCAATCACACTGCCTTAAAAAATCATCATAGTTAAAAAGAAATGGTCTTGTTTAGGCTTTGAAATGCTTGTGTGAAGCCACTTTCCACTCAAAGCTCAGAAATAAAATGCCAAAGCAAATAAAAGAAACCCGCACGTCGACTCCTCGCATCATGTTTTTGATTCAGAGACTAAATTTCACGCTCAAACAATGCCAGGGCCTTTCACATACATTACATTGGCCTGACAATATAAAAGGCTTGTAATGGGTCACACAATGTGGGGGGTTAGTGAGTGCCAATGCCCAAAAACTGCAGGTATAATGCTATCACCTTCCAGTTTCTCTCCAGGGTGGGTGTTTTCGGGCATGTGTGTGCAAATTACAGATGAAAATATCCTTGAACTGAAGCCCTCTACTTCCCTCAAGTGGGTGATGTGCAGAACTGTGGGGCTTACCTGTGTGTTGTTTGTGCATAGTGTACCAGTGCTTGTCTGTATGTCTGGATGTTTTTTGGGTGGGGGGTTTACTCTGATGTGCTCCACTGATTCAATGTTTGTACGTCCTGCTTGCCTGCATGTATGTGTCTGCTCTGCTGGTCCCCATGCCTCTTATTTAAAGAGATTAGCAGATAGAGAGGGAGCAGCAGAGCAAAACGCACTGTTATACAGTGTAGAGTGGATAAAGAATTGTGGAACAGGACAAAAATAGTTAAAAGTTTCTAGTAAAATGTGCTTTTTAACAGCATACGGTGGCATGGTAACGTTCCTCCCGACTGCTAGTTGGCAGTACACCACACTGAGCCTCTTTACACAGTTTACACACCACCAAAACAACAAGATTTCGCAGGAGCAAGCTTGTGAGATGTTTATTGAGCCCTGCTGTACGTATGACACAGTCATGTTTCCAGTACGATATTAAAAAATGTTGCTGCTTTGTGGCGGGTCCATGTGTATAAGAGCAAGTGAAGCGATGCAGAACGCTCACTGAACGAAACCTCAGTCAAAATGCTAAAGGTGAAGCGAGTGAAAGTTCTGCTGAACTTCACAATAAAAGATTAGAATTCAGCAACCTGGTGGATCAGAGCGACATGTATAATGCTCTGAAAAAGAGGTAAATGGAGATGCATACTGTCAGAAAGAAGGAAGTAAAGTATCTTAGCCACATTCAAGCGATCTCCTTCACGCTGCTTCATCAAGCTTTCTGGAAAGAATTGGTCATTTAAAAAAAAAAAGTTTTTTTGAAGCACCTGTTCAGGCAACTAAACCGTTTTGAATGTACCAATTCAGGTACATTTAGTGCTGGAAATCAACAGCAATCTGTTTTCTTAACCATAGCCATGGAACCTTATTGGTTAAGGCACATTTATTCTTTGGGTTTTTTCTTATACTGAAAATATTTTGTGAAAATCAAATAAGTGTAGGTGTTGAAAAGATATTTCTTAATTTTACCAAAAGAAAAGCATAATTGACTTGCTGGGGTAAAATCAGCTTTAATATGATATCCAGTTGCAGTGCTCACTCCTCCAATCATTAAATCACAATTATTTTACCATTTTATTTCTGTGAAAGTTGCATTAATATGCAGATAAAGTTTTTTTTCTAAGTCATAATCTTAAAACATAGTGAAATATTGGAACATATATACGTGTATGTATCGTGATATGTATCGCCAGACTCTTGCAAATACACACCCCTAGTGTAACCTCAGTGACCACGGACTGTTTTTATAAATGATAAATCATTCCCAATTATTTATGCTTGTTTTGTTTCACAACGGGTTTCATTTTATTAGAGATGTTTCAAGGTTTTTCTGTTTCCAAGTTGATACAACTTCCTGCTGTTAAAAATAATACAAACAAAAAGCCCTTCCATTTAATCAGATTTACAGCCCTTTCTGTGACTTCCTTGCCCAGTTTATTGTTTTAAACATTCATGAAAATGCAAATTTCGGGCAGAAATTGTCCTTGAACGCCTCTTGAAGCTCATTATTAGTGAACAGAACAGAACCAGAGATCACACGAACAGCTACCATAGGAGAAGGTCAAGCTTTAAACTTGAACAGATTGTTTAAACATCGCTTGAGTTGTCTGCATCCTGATCATGGACTGCACTGTCTGTCCTTCCAGTTTTGTTTTACTTTTAACAAGCAGGCTACAACACCAATGAATAAAAGAATAAACCACAACATCTGAGTATAAGTATCTGAAAGAGATGTGCATTTGGGTTTACTGACATAATATTTTGTGTCACAATATGTTTTCACCTGTGTTTGATGATGAGGTTCTATCTCATCTTCTTCATGGTTTTCACTTTCATTTGTTTCACCCTCACTTTTGCTCCCTCGTCTATTGCTATGTGGAGAAACGAATGTCATGTATTAGAAGCTGTAAATTTAGTCATATTAATTTGATTTTAGTCAACATTCTATTTCCATGTGAACTCTCTTTTGAGATCATGCGCACAGACTGGCTGTCTGTGCGCATGATCTCGAAGAATATCTGTTGGCAAATGTAAAATTTAACAAACAATTGGCTCATCTTCTTCATATAGGAACTAAAATGAGCAACTAACACTTTGGTTTTTGTTTTTTTGTGTGTATTTGTGTGTATTTTTGTTAAAATTGATCATTTGTTCACTCTTGAGAAAGATTCACAATAAATTGTGACAGAAACTTAAAACACTTAATAAACAAACTCAAACATGACAAAAACCTTTTTTTTTTTTTTAAATAACATGATTGTTTTTTTCCTGCTACCGTCACTGGCTCACAATTGGGTAAAAAGAATACCCATCTTGTCATAGAAAATGTCTTGGTAATCGTGCCACTCAAGATGACAGCACCAGTGTAATCAAATATTCATTTCGATTTCAAAGTCAAAATGGTTATTTCATCCTGGTAAGCTTTTATGTCTGTTGATGTCGCATTAAAAAACGGGCCTTAGTTGATGAAATAATGTCCTCTGGGTCTAAAGCTGATCTATCTCATGTTGATGCAACCTTCTATTTTGATGAATACTGGTAATTTTAAAAGCAATGGACCACTGAAAGACTGTGGAGTTTCCCAGCATTTGTCAATGAAATCCTCATCAGTGCTGCTCATCACTTTCCATCTGTGCAAACAAAATCCACTGGCGTTTTCCTGTTTATTGAGGGTTAACCTCATAACAATCCAGGCCTTCCGAGATCAGTCTCTTCTCCTTTGAACAAGCTGGATTTCTTCTCAAGTTCTGGGTTTTTGACATTTGAAAGCATCTACTAAAAAGGTTACACATCAGAAAAGATGTATATTTATTTGTAGACTCATATTTACTGTGCTGTTTTAAAAACTATGTTTAAAAACTTGAAAACTCACTTGACATTAACAAAAAGTAGTTTAAGGTTGTGGAGAAAGAAAAACATAAAAAGCTACAATATACCTGAAAAAGTTAAAATATAAACATTATTAAATTATAATTTCAGAGAGCTTCATATCATATGAAGCTGTGTGTCTCATGAGTCTGCAGTAAACGGCAAACTCACCTCATCTTTATTACATTGTGCAATAGTTCGGTCATTGAGTTATTGGCAATATGTAGCCTGTGTCATCTCTTTGTTTCATTGGTAATGCTGCCTTTATTCTGCAGTAATCATAGTTGGAATGTGTTGATAATATTTGCCTCCCTTCTGAGCCCTAAATCATACTGTCACATTGCGAAGAGAAAGCATTGCGTTGATGCTTGGGCAGACGTGTGTGCAAACGTGCCTTGCTCCATCATGAGATTTTCATCCTGAGATTTTCATTTGAAAGGGGAAAGGAGAACTAAAGTCACGGTGTTTCTGTTAGTTTTTTTCATGAAAAGTACATGACATTTACATAATCTCTACACAACATAATTTAACATATCTTCATGACAGAAACGGAGCAGTAAGAAGAATAAAATTCTTCAAGGTGTTGAGTTTTCAGGTGTGGATCAGCTCAGGAAAATGTTTGCATCTATCAGTTTAAGTTGTGCCGGTTGGCTTGCAAAAATTCACATGTCCTGAACCACCAGCTTTCTGAAATCAGGTATAAGGCGAGAGCTGTGGTCAAAACCAGTCCAAACCCCAGGAAAAAACTGCTTTTCCTGTCTGGGGCTGGATAGCCAAATATGGGTTTCACAGTTTGATCCTTTAGGATTTCTACTGTCCTTCACAACACAAGTTAAAATCCTTCTCAGATACTTTTGCAAAAAGCTTTAATGTGGTCGGGAATAAACCAACCTTCGCTATCAACTGTTGAAGTCTTGTCCAACTTGTAGGCAAATCTTTAATGATGAGCCCATGCAACCTCTCCACAGCCCAAACTCCCCTCCTGACAATAGAGATCAGCTGCAATATTTTTCATTCTTCGTATCAATCCACCCCTGAACAGCAGAGACATTGTCTCACTTGGACTAAGGAGTAGGAACCAAACTGTTGTTCTATGGTCTTAAATATTTGTTTCCAATAAAACCAAGTTTTAAGTAAACCATGGAAAACATTATTTTATAAAGTTCTTGGGGCCATTTTTTCTTTAGAAATGCAACAGCTCCAAATAGTTTGACGCTGAGAAGGTCTAAGGACCGAGCAAAGACTTGGAGGTGGAATTGTCTCTGTCATCTATCCTGTAAATGCCCCAACGTCCTCCTGAGTTCGAGAGGAGGTGGCTGGGGAGAAGGAGGCCCAGGGCTCTCGGCTCCGACTGCTGCCCTCACAACCCAGGCCCAGATAAGCAGCAGAAAAATGAGCACGAGGAGTATGATTTATCTAATTAGACAAAAAGAGAGCAAACAGTAAATATGAAAAAGGATGGAGATTCAAAAAAGGTGCTCTACAAAGAAGTTTGAGGAAGGTCAAGGCCATATAAATAAAAAGAAAGAGCACTTGGCTGAATGTAAAGAGAAGTATGGGAAAAGTCAAAGGGTTAAAGGAAGAAAAGTGTAAATTGTGAGGAGTGAGAACAGAATGAGATTATGAAAGGAAGAGAAGGGTCAAGTGTGAGGAGAAAATTAAATACAACACATTTTAGGCCATAAATGAAACTATGTCAAACAGGACAAACTAGAGAGAGCATGGGACAGGAAATGAATGAATGAATGCATGGATAGATGCAGGAAAAAAGGAGACACAGAGGCAGTGAGAGGTAGTGAACCGTTCATGTGGAACTCATCTCTCTCCATTGTTGACACCCTGTGACCTGTGTCATGTACACACAAACACAAATGCACAACATAATGCATAGTGAGCAGGCTGGAATCTATTTTCAAGTGTGTAGCTGCAAGGTGGAGACGGGGAGTACCTGCATCAACACAGAATACAATTTTTGTCTGATTTCTGCTCATGTTTTAGCACGAGAAGCATGACAGCAGCAGTTGGCAACGGCCTCCATGACGTACATGAAACACGTCTGGAAAAGAAACACCAGTTAGATTTTCTGTTAGGTGCTTGTAGTTTCTTTTATTTACTTGTCATGTCCATCAGTGAAGCAAACAGATGAGAGCTGACAGCCTCTTGTGTTGAACAGATTTTACTGTTGCATGAGGAGAATGAATTTTTGGACAAATGAAGCGTGTATTGTTGTCAATATGACAATACGTTAATGCACACAATTAACAAAGAAAAAATAATAATGATTTAGTTAATTTTAAAAATTAACTTGTTAACATTTATTAATGCAAATTGCATTTCAGAAGCCACACACTTTCACAGTGTGCGTCAACTTCTGAAATGCACACTTCGTCAGGCATTATCCCACATTATCCCACTGCAAAATAAATAAATAAGCAATCGATTTTTAGTACTTTGTTCTTGTTACTAGAACATGTTGCTGACCCGAAAGACCTCGACTGCAGCGGCAAAGGACAGTGATCCTTCCTGATATGAGATATATATATATATATATATATATATATATATATATATATATCCTGATTGTCACCGTAGGTTCAATAAAGCATCAGTTCAGAGAGAAAGTTCATCTCTTACAGCTTGTTTTTGTCCAAAAGATGAAGCAAAAAAGTTTGTTTGAAAGAATCCTGTGCAGCGATACAGAAACTTTGGGCTTTGTGACCGGAACTTCACATCATTCAGTTTAGACTACAGTCACATATCCCGAAATGCCACCATGCATTGACCTAAATGCAAGATTGGCAGGTTGCCGGTTGAAACACATGGTTTCATTAAATGGGGAGATTCCAGGAGACAGAGAACACTTTGTTAGAGGATCAGTACATGTTTACAAGTTGGCTTTCATCCTTTTCTCGCCATTTGAGTATCGCTTGTGTTTTTGTGTTTTAGTCTTCTTTTTTTTTTACATTTCAGTTGTGAGTTTGTTGCATTAAGGGAGGATACACTACATACAATGATTAGAGCTTGAAGAGAAAATCCCATTAATTCTTCAATCTGTCATTCACCTTCAGACAGCAGTAGATCAAAGGAAATGATCGTCCTGAACAGACCTATTTCAAAAGAAAAAAACCTACATAAATGTTTTTTCATTTAATTAAATCAGTCGACACGACAATAGTTGGTATATTGACTGGGTTTATCTCAATTGACTGATAAAAAAAAAATATTTTGGGAATATTTTCATTCTAAAAGGGAAATAAACTGACATAAAGAAAAGCATCTCATCAGGGATTCCTTCAAACCAAAAAAAAAAAAAAATGCTGCACACACAAAATAAGCCCACACACAAGCATGAAGACGCAGTACAACACTACATCAGACAGACAAGGCTTTTAAAGGTTTGGGAGTGCAGTAGCACTTATACAGATTGCCTTCATCTCACTCACACACACGTGCACTCAGTCTCACTAACATTCAATTACCTCTATCAATTTACTTTAGTAGACTTCACGCACACAAACACACACACAAACTCAAACACAGATAATAATCATTCAATTACACCTGGCATTATTGATTCACATTACCGTGCGTGTCTGCATGTGTGTATGTGTGTGTGCTTCTGTGTTTGTGTTGCAGATAGTGAAGGGAAGCTGGACTGCATGTCCACCGCTTGTCTGTCTCGGTAGAAAGCCGTTCCACTTTAATACTCTGTGAGTGAGGACATTTTAAGCGCAGCTGCAACACTCTTTCACACTCTGTCGGAAGTGTTTGGTTTCAGCTACTGTTTCTTTAATTCCTTCCCTTTGCAAAGCCCAGCCTCAGCACTCCAAAACCAAGACAGAATACAGGGCATTTTCAACAAATTTTAGAGATGTTAAAGACATTTCAGGGAAAAACAAAATGTATTTTAGAAAAAGCAGGCCATTCTGGACAACTGACAACCACCAGCCTGCGGCCTTCTACATTCAAGACCAACAATTTTAAAAAAAATCAAGCGGTGGAATGAAATCTTGACGTTTGTGCTGATGCCTCCTCAGTGCATAGTGGCAGTTGTTTGTGACTGAAGCATTAACGGTAGTTGAAATAATGCCAACACTGGAGCTAAATTTCTGGTGTTTCAGGGTTAAAATCTTTTTTATTTGTGCAAAGTTCACACATTAACAGCACAGCAGAGACTTGAACTGCATGCGCTTATTCAGCTATGAGTATTAATTTACCATTTCAGCTTTTGACGGCTCCTAAAACTTTCTGCAGAGCTCCTCATCACCGGGTTCTTCATTGTGGAGGCACAAAGTCTCATTAGGGTAATGTTTTTTTCTTCAGTTTAAATTGGAGCAATTTAAAGCGTGAACAGATCTTATGTTACAGTTTATTGGTCTGAGACTGCATTAAAAAAGTATGTGTGCTTGTCTGCCTGCATGTGTGTGAAACCGTGAGATGAGAAAGTTTTTTTTTTTTTTCAGAACAAAAACAAGACCACACATTGCCTGGAATCTAAATATGAATGCTAACTCTACAATGATATTATTGACATGCAGGACAAACTGCATCAAAGAACAATCAGGAAGCAATTCCATTTTACATTTTCACTCCTACCAATCTGATTTTCAGGAAGCTTATTCTGCCATAGCACACACATCCTAACTGGTCTCGTAGATTGGCGTTGTGGAAAGAATAGCGGCTCATCATTACAGAGGCTGGTAACTGTCCAATGTGTATCGCTGGCTATTGCAATCAGGAGCGCGAGTGTCTGTGTCTGCAGGTCGCTTCTCCCACATCAGGTCCTGCTCAGTATCACTTTGATTTCCCTAAAGAGATTACCAGCTGTACCTGCTGGGCAGAGCGCATTCACACGCACATTCTGTTTAATTGTAACGGGGCCTTTAGTGAGTCACATAGCGCAGATTGTCTGTTCTTCCATCACAGCTGAAACGGAGGGGGAAATCAGATGTCTCCACGTGAAAGGTGATAATCCCAGCTTACCTGTTTGGACTTTTTCTCGTTGCTGCAAAGTTCTCTCTTTTGTCCCTCCTTTGTTTGTTTGTCTTTTGCAGTATATTAAAATGTGTCACAGAAAAAAGGGTCATTTTCCTCTGTCACATGCAGAGACAACAGTAAAAGTCATATAATTGATGCTTATTCTTCAACATTATGGCAGTGAAAATAAATTTTGTTGAAATGTTATTCACTCAACTAAAAATCCAAATTATTATGAAACCAGGTCACCTCAAGCGAGAGCATAAGGAGAGCAAAATTTAATGTAATCAGTGGTCAGTTAAGTAGGAATAGGAAGATTTTTATTTAGCTTTTAGTGCACTTTTCAGTGCAAACTTAACTGTATTATGTTTAGAAATTGAAACACCAGGAAAAGGCTGAGAAACAAAATAGGATGAACCAATCACTTTGCAGCAGAGGGGATTGGAGAAAAAAAGGCCTCACTAGGAATCTTTCAGCACCTATTAGTATCTAAAAACTGTTGCTATGAATAGATGTCTGAAAAATGCTAATTACCACTGTAGTCTCCGTGGGATTAGTTGCAGGAGCAGAAAAATACATAAAAAAGGGAAAAAAAACATATATAAGTCTCTCTAGGAAAGTGCAACGCTTCTGAACAAATCAGCCTTAGTGGCGTAATGCTGCGTTTTCACCAAACACCAGTCACATGTCAAATTCACGTACTGCCTTTTTTGGCCACGCATCTAATTTGATGCTCAATGCTTCTCCAAAAATGTGTTCATAAGCATGAACACATGAACACATTTGAAATACTGACACCCTAAATCCTGAGCAGGTCTAATGTGGTTAATGTGGGACCCTGTTTAAGAGCAAAAGGTTTCAAGGACAGTGAGGAGTTCTTTAGCATTTCTGTTACAGACATCACCCACTGCACATTAATATCACTGGTGATAAGCAGTCAAAGTCTATGCAGACAAATTGAAGCATCAATCAAATTACAGAGTCGGGTGGCTTGTGTATAATAATATAGAGAACGAGAGACGGCAGATTTCCCTCCATTGTAAATAGCATCTACTAATATAATGTAGTCACCAAAAATGAAGTAAAGTGGATCCCAGTAAGAAAAGCTTTACCTTTCTTTTTTTGCCTATTTATTAATGACATTAAAAAAAAGTGGAATATTAATGCACCTACATTTTTTAGGATAAACTAAAACATTTTTACATTACTTTCTTTCACTTGGACTTATTATTTGCTAATGTATGACTGAGTATCATATGAATCATAAAGGCCACAATTTTGCCATGTACATTGTTTTCTTTAAAAAAAAAAAAAAATGCAATTGACATATTTCATCATCTGGGCAATAAAACGAAAGCTATCAACATTACAATAGTACTTTTTCTAATAGCAAAATTAGCCTATTGCGATAAACTTTTATTTTGAAAGTAAAAGTTACATGGTTGGCCACCACAAAGAGAGTGAATGTTTTTGTAAACGTAATCATATTTGTTAGCTCTTTTTCTAGTAAATTTCTTTTGTACTCTTTTTCTCTACCGTCTGCACCGAGGTAAACAAAACAAACGTGGCACAAGACACAACACTCCACAGATGTGGTGACTTCACCTGTGCAGCTTTTAGTTTGACTGAGGAAACAGCGGTATATGTGTTGATTTATAACAGGATCCAGTCAGAACAGGAGAATAAAGCTGCTTCACTTAAAGCAGCAACAGACAGATTAACAAAATGTGTTGATTTGGAGACAGCGCTGTTGTTAGACACTGATGCTCTGATGCTAGCTTGTTAGCAGCTAATGCTAGGTTGCTAACTAGCTGTTCTGTGTGTCCTGTGTGATCACTGACCGGTTTAAAGTCAGACAGTATTTTCACGGACTGAACTGTAAGATGCAGTGGATAAATTCAACAAAATTAATTAATTGGACATCCATAAAAACTGTATTTTAAAAAAAATAACAGAATTGAATCCACTGTTTTAGCAGCATCTGTGTAGCATAACAGATTCTGTGTTACACTGAAAACTGTGACCTGTCAGATGTTGTGCTCAATCCTCCCGCCCCCTTAAAGCTGCTGCTTTAATTTCAATAATGATATATAATGACAATAACCCAAAACATAATACTGTTTTCAGGTATTTTTTATAATTTGCTATCAAATGGGATTACCTTGAGGTAGAATTAGGAAATCTCTGGTAAATCTGTTCTTGTTTTCACAGCATGTTTGAAATGTCCACACTGGAACGAAAGCTAAGGTTTTACAGGGTTAATAGCCAACATTTCAAAACCGATTGTCGACCAGAATTTGTAGCACTGAATATCCCACGTAAACATGCACAGTCTTTGCATTTTTTGTAAAATTATCTATCAATATTTCCATTTTCTGAACTTATATAACCCCTTTTGGGGTCATGGGATTGTAAATGATGAGTAGTCATTGAGGTTCTCTAACGGAAGAACTATTGAAACCACCTTAAATTGTCACACTTCATTTTTTTAGTTTAGTTTATTTCTACACATAAAACCATATGCATGACTAAGGAAATTCAAATACAAAATTACATAGGATGGATTGTGATGGAAACTTTAAAGTTTGATTTCTGATTTCCTGAAAAAATTGAACATCATTTGTGCCAAAGGTGAAGTCAGACTAAAATATTTTTAGTGCATATTTCCCAAAAAGGGCCTTTTGTTTTTGTCGTTAATTAATAAGCGCCTTCAACTGCATCCACATTCTGCAGATGCTTCACTGCCTACAGCGACATTTTACTGGTCAGCTCTCACTGCCAGCATGGGTCAATAATTCCACGTGCTCTCACGAAGAAATAAATCAAGGTAGAGTTGTTCATGAACCAGCAGTGGGAAGAGGACCACTGTGTCAGAAGATCCTGCTGTATAACTGAACCAGAGAGAAGCTGTGACCTGATTAAAACACTCAGCTGACAGTGAATGTGTGATAATAACTCGTAAACAACTTCATGTGGCCTTTTTTTTAATCTGATGTGCATCTTAGCATGGATAACTAGGGTAGAAAAGAAGAGAAAAACTTACTTCTTGCACATTTATTTACCAATGTAATGTCACTTACCTTTTGGTTCACAGATGTTCTGCACAGGGTAAAAAAAATAAATAGATAAATGAAAAGCCCTCAATTTATTTGCTTCTTTATTTGACATTTTAGATTTTGCATGAATCCTCACGGCTAAGTATTCAGGCTTTACACCTGGATCCGGTTTAAACGCCTGAGTTTGTTTCTGCCTGAATCCTCGTGTTATTATAATTATTACCTTTTCTCCCAACAGATGGATCCAAATGCAACAGAGGAGCAGAGGGAGAAGCGGGGAAGAAAGGCAAGGAGCGACAGAGGCAGGTGTGGAGAGAATAAAAGAAGGAAGCAGACAGAGGAAGAGGGAAGCAGAGCCGCCTGGAGGAAACAGAGGCGAGAAAAGAGCTCAGCTTTGTTTATAACACCCTCCAGCTTCTGTTAGCGGGGAGCTTCAGCTGCCTCAGGTATGATTTGTCATGCACTGGTTAGCTACAGCGCAACCTCAGTGTGTGTGCATATTTGCTCCTGTAGCCCGACGACTAATAAGGATTTGCTGCACAAACTTCCCAGGAGGCTGTCTCCCTTTATAGACTCTTGCATATATTTATGAATATGTGTTTATGATTGTGAGGTCTTTAAGTCAAAAAGATTTTTTACACTATCCATTCAGGAGAGTACAGAACAAAAGCTGACTAATCCAGAAATGTAGACAAAAACAAATGCAACCAATGTGGACTCTTCAAAAATTCTTCTGAGCATATGACATGCATCTAATGGGGGTTGATCCGTACGGGCACTGTGGGTTTTTGGCTTGTCCGGGTCCATGGAGGGTCGTAGAGAACAGTAGCCACTTCTTAAGGGGAGCGCAGGTACGTCTTGCAGTTCACTTGAGGCTCGTGCGACCATCTCAAGAACATGATGAAAATGGAACGTACTATTGTCGTGGGTGTGGTAAGGCTATCGTCATGTATTCGTAAGGCTCATGTAAGTTCCACGCACTTATGACGTACGGGTGATGCTGTTGTATGGTGCCTTTACACAACACTCTAGTGGCCATTATTTTGCAAGTTCTGTCCTTTTTATTGATCCAGTGTGAATGCTGTACGCATGCAATGTGCATGTGATGTGTGTGTAGGATGCCTGTAGGATACCCACACAAACTACACTGATTGTCTAATTTCTGACAGTCAGGGGGAGGTGCATGCGAGGAGCACAAAGGAGTACACAGCATTTTGGGGTGTTTAAAAAAGGAAAAATCCATATAACACACTTGCATCTCACCTGCTTCCCCCTTACTTACCTTACGTGTTGTATAAGTGTTGCGACCTTTGGGTGAACATTTTTTCTCTACGAGTTCAACAAGCGCTCTCCGACCTTGACATTTTAGGTGGGGTACTTGTGTGCCCCGTACAGATTTGCCAAATGTTGCCGACAGAGAACCTCTATCCACCTATAAGGGCAGTTATCTCTAAGACTTACGGGTGGATACATTATTTTATGACGTCTCTTGAGGTGACTGCATGAGTCTTAAGGCTCAAGACTTTGGCTGGCACCTGCTTGTAAAGCTTCACATCTCCAAAATAACAAGATTCAACTGAGGATGTTGACAGTCATCAGTCACAACAGTTTGAAATAAAGTGCAAAAAGTATTGGTGAGAGAATCTGTAAAATATCAGAATGTTTACAAAAGTTCTCTGTTTCACAGCTTGAGCTGGAGTCCCATAGTCTCTTAACAGAGTTTGAATAAAAACGGCACATGGATCCTTTAGTTTCAGCAGATAAGAATATATGATCCAAGAGATCCTAATTCAGAAGCAGTAAAACACATCAGTCACTGATTTTTATTTTTCTTCTGCTGACTCTGGAATAAGCTATTGACAATCCTCTGACATTGACTGAAAAAAACATCTCCTTTTTCGGTTTACTTCAGATCTTTTGTCATTTCTTTTATGAACTAGTACATCATTTTTTTAATCAAACATTTAATTTGTTGCAGTTTTCTTTGTAGGAAAAGTGTAAATTACTTGTTAATGTACTTTTAATAGATGTTATGAAATATGAATAGGAAGGTCAAAAAGTAAAAGGATTTTTCTCTAGCAATTTAAAGATTGAATAAGAAAACTCTCAAAATGTCATCTCTAAATATGCCAATAATGTACTTTCAATGGGATTTTTGTCACTTTTACATTGTATTCCACTAAAATGTGGTCTCATTAAACAATAAAATAGCTGTAAATGTACGTTTGTGTCTGCAAGGCTGAAAATGAAGCCTTCAGTGGGATTTGCACATTGACCAGAGGTTTTTTTTTTTTTTGCCCAACTTCACTCAAATCTGAATAAATGTAAATTCTGAATAATTCAAACCAGTGGATTTTAAAAAGATAGCATCCCACAGAATTACGCATGAATAGGAAATAAATCAATAAACATTGAAAGAGATCTTCAAAACCCCAAAATAAACATGTTTTAATTATAAAATCAAACGTCTCGACCTGATACTCAAGAAAGATTACTTTTTGGGTACTACAACATTTGGTACCTTGTGGTATTTGAGCAAAAGATGGAGGTTTGGTTTGTATGCATATTTAGTGAGCCAACAGAATAATTCACCATAACCGTCAGACTTTTTTTTATTGAGGCAGCTGACAGATAAAACAGTCGATTCATTAACAAAGTGCCATCAGCCCAGGCTGCTCACCAGTGTCCTATATTTGCCTTTCATCACCGCAAATCCTTCAGAAGTTTTTATTTAAGACGCAAAGAAAGCCCAAGTCTGATTTAGACCATCTTCTATGTGCAAATACATTTTAACCACAACTATACACAATATACACAAAATACAAACATATTTTGGCAGGAGAAAAGTTAAAGTTTGATACTGAGACATGATATAGAACCTATGACATCACAAAACCACCCATCAATACCTGCATTCACAGCATCATTGAAAAGAACAGCAGAGCCCTGCAACTGCAGGGGAAATCAAAATAATATATTTGGTCAAATCAAATAGAAGTTTGTGATTGGCAGCAATCACTGAAACCTTTGGTGTAAGTACCTGCTCAAGATAGGAAACGACACCTGACATACCAATGCAACTTTTTGACATTTTTGCAGCAATAAAATATTTATTTTGTTATACGTTCTGCATATTCTGCTGAGGACATAAAGCAAGAGAGAAAGAACTTGAGAAAATAGAAAGAAATATATTTTTACAAGGTATACTTTTGGCTAGAAAGCCAAAAAGAAAACAGGGCTTTTGCCAGATTATAAGAAGTGTGAGCCTCTTGACTCTGAGTTGATGTTACATCTCTTTTTGCTTTTCCGAGGATAATTCAGTAATGACAAGGCTGCATCCTTTTTTTTCTCTCTCTCTATGCAGACAATTTTTAGGTTTCATGATTTAATTTAAGAAAATAAAACCACTGTGTCTTTTTCCTGTTAGTGTCCCATATTTGTTTCTTTGTTATTCTTAATCTCTCTTTTTATTTGGTTGTTCAAAAGCAGCATAAATTAAACTTTGATCAGCAAAAAAGGAGATCTGACACCGTGAGATGCACTCTGTGACACCATTTCTAAATTATAGATTTGTCTACCTCTCTGTCTGCTTTTATCAGCTCTTTTTCATTGTCTCCTCTTACCTGTCTGCCTGATTGTTTGCCAGTCCTCCCACATTTCTCTTTATCGTCAGACTGATTCCTTTTCTAGCGACTTTACCTGCTTCTGCTTGAATCCCTAAAACCTGTGATGTCCCTTGATCCCCTGAGCAGTGGCAGACATCACAAGAGCTCAAGTTGACAGGAATGAAATCAATGGGTCACCTCCCATGACAATTAAAGATTTGGCACTGTCACAATTGGCTTCTGAACTGTCAAAAAACAAAGAGGGGAAGCAACAAAGCAAAGGATGCAAAAGAAGACGTAAAATGTCACATAATCCAAAACGAAAAAAGGATTTCTTTTCAGATTCTTCGTACTTTGTTGTATTAACAGAAAACTATTGAGTCCACATGTACAAGTGTCACCAGCCAACACTCCTAATGATTTGATTGTTTGCTTGATCAAAGTGTTTGATTGGTCTCAGATGAAAGCGTCTTTCATCCAAGAACTTAGATCCATCTTGAAAGAAAGCTAAGATTGATAGTAGATTCTCACCTCTCGTAAAACCAACTATGATTTAGAAGATGAGCTTGGCAGTTCATTCCTGACCTTTGAAATTTCTGTTTGATTAAACGCAGTCATCAGCCAAGCCACAGCTCAATGATGCATAATTATTCGCTCGGCGTGCCGATTACACTTTCCATTAATAACAATGACAATCATGGTGTCAGGCTTATTAATTTCACTTCAGGGATTTATAGTTGCTAAATTCAAAGCTGGATGGAAACAAAGACAGAGATTGGATGGAAAACAGCATGCTCATTATTCTTATTTTTAGTTTGTTCATTATTTTGACACAAAAGCTAACATTTTAGTACAGCAAAAAAAGTAACATTCAATGTCAAGACACCTATGGCTTAATTTAAACAAATTTCAATCTTGTGTAAAAGTTTTCTTTTTTTTAACATCACCTGTAAACCTTCTGCTAATTCTACTATAGCCTGACCAAGGCTGAAATGAAGGGAACATTTGGTCACTGCTCATTAGTTCTTCAGGTAGTCATCTGAGGATTTTTAAAGAAGGACTTGTCATCATGTACTTTAAAACTAATTTTATCACATCTTGTTAGTGTTCTTTTTGCTACATTTAGAAGCTCTTTCTGTCTTCATCAGAAACTGTTCAGCATGCATGGATAGGACAGCTTGGTTTGGGGTAATTTGGGGTTTGGAGTTTTTTTTTGGTCAGAATTTTTTTACCATTTTTTACCATAAGTCGCACTTCTGGAGAAAATTTACTCAACAAAAATACAAGAACAAGATCAGACATTTTATCTTAAAAGGCAATTTACTATAACATAATAGATAAAAACAATAGACTGATTGTACAGTATGTGTTCGTTAAATTCTTCATCCATCAAAAAAAAAAAAATGTCACGTATGAGTCGCACCTTAGTAAGTCTTCGTACACTTAGTAAGTCGTACCTCTGGCCAAACTATGCAAAAAACCAAACTTATACTCCGAAAAATACGGTATGTAGATCTGCAACAAGCATCTTCTTCTTCTGGGGATGACATTTACATTCATTCATACATTTTTCATGCATTGCTGTTTGCCTTTCTTTAAGTCAATAACAGATTTTTTGCTGTAGCTGTAGCTGATTTCGCTGGAAAAAATTAGCCTTCTAATACCATTGAAAGCACAGTGTCTGTGTTCATTTGCTTCGTGTCATTTATTTGGATATTGCATTATATACAAGCTAATTTTAATACAACAAATTCTACAAAATGCTGGTAAATGTATGTGTTAAGCACTAAAAGGGTTTTACCATTTTACATGTCCTTGTAATATTGACTTTCCTTGAGAGGCCAACAGGTCAGCAAAGAACTCGTATAAAATGTTTGTGTCAAGAACAGATAAGCAAGAATGAAGTAGAGCAAAACCAAAGCGGCTGTGCTTTTATATGAATGAGATTCAGGATTTATTCTCAAAAAAATTGTGTCATTGTTTTTCAACAAAAAAGTGAAGTCTGACTTTTTTTGTGGGTATCCTTATTTTTTCATTTCAACAGGCCAGGAAAGTAAAACTCATTAGCTGCTTATCCTAAGGGAATTGTTGCATCTGTAGCAAAACCCCATTTTCTGTAGTTTGACCTAATTTTACCAATTCCTGAGTCACTAATCTCAGAAGTTAATCTGCTTGTAAGAAATAAACAAGAAACAGTAACTTGAGTAGAGCAACCTTTATATAAAAACAAATGATTTTTTTTACAATGAGTAAGATACATCAAGTATTTAAATTGTTAAAACACAATATTTTTGTTACGTGTATGTATGTTCTATAGGGGAACACAACACGACAGATGGAGGCTGGCTCCACTCTCGCCCAAGATTTGAAAAATGCAAAAAAAAAAAAAAAAAAGGGGCAGGGCTAAGACAGATCTTCAACTCTCTTGGCGTTCTGGGACGGGTTCCGCCGCGGTTCTCGGGAGCAGAGGGAGCTCTTCCGTTGGCCCGCCTCTCTTGGCATCACGCCGCGGAGCGACAAGCGTTCCCATTCTTGTGAGCAGGGCTTTTATACTGGAGCTGCAGTGCAAGATTACGTGAAACTTCTAAATGACGTGGGACTTACACCAGTTTTTAACTATCACAAAATTCAACTTTATTACATCATTTCAACTACTTGGGGGAAGCACACAGATGGTTTTAGGCTAATTTCAGGAATTAAACAAGTTTATTTTTAAAGTGTCAAAAATTTGCTCATCAGTCAACACGTTTAAAGCCCCATTTGTACAGGTAAACAGCCAAAAAAAGTTGATGTACTGCTTAGTTACCCTTTAAATCATTTTCAATTTCATGCTGGGGATACTGCAATACACTTTTCCCATGATTCACAATTTTACCAGCTCCATTTAACAGATGAGTGGTGTATTACAACACAACAAAAACTACAAACTCATAAAATACATGCTTTCATTTACTAATGAATTAATAACAATGAAGAAAAACGTTTTTGTTACATTACACCAGACTTAGTATTAATGCTAGTATTAATAGTTTTTCTTCATTGTTATCAACTTATTAGTTCTATTAGTATTAATACTAAGTCTGGTGTAATGTAATAAAACAATAAATCCTTTTCAAATTTGGCACAACACATCTTTGGACATTCAACAAAAACTTACTGGTATGCAGTAGTGATGCCACGATTCACTTTTCCAGCAATTCAGTTTAATGGTGAAACATTTAGTTTGGTTTTAAAGATGATGAAAATACTGCCTTTGGTGTTTTTAGCATGTTTTTGTAGCATTTTTCAGATGATGGAGGACATGTATGAAGGAAAAAACAAAATGCGTTTACGTCTTAATGTAAGTCACTGAGAATCAGGAGCAGATGAAAAAATGCATGTTTGAAAAAAAGTGCATTTGTCAAGTAGAAAATACGCTGAATTGGCCACAAGCTCCATGCTCTGCTCCATTCTGATTCATGTCTTAGTTTTCCTTGTCTGAGTTGATATCTGGATCAAAACTATATGGCAGGATAGATCCAATTTTACTCGCCGTTTTTGTTGCAACGTTAATGTTCAGTTGGGGGTGTGAGGGGCTTTAAACTAGTGGGAGAGCATGTAAACAGAGAGCTCTCAGCAATCGGGAGGGGTAGGGGGCAGGGTTGCTTTGCGCCAACGGTCCTGCCCACAACACATGAGCAAATTTCTAATGCACTCATCCCACTCTGCTGAAACTGTGTCTCAAACATCTCAAGTAACATAGGTTTCTTAATTTTGGCTAAAAACTGCATAATCTTGATTAAAAGGCCACTGGAAACACTTTAGAATACATCAAAAGATGATTGGAGTGGGACCTTTGGCCAAATATTGCAGCATTCCCAGTATATATGAATACATGAGTATTTATTTAACTTCATATGCATTTCATAGTTTGTATTGTTTGTTTTGTCACTTTTTTATCATTAAAGTAAATTAACAATAATGGTTTTTTTAGAGTTTATGAAGTTTAACTTTTCTTTTTTCAAGCTGGCAAACATGCGATTGGTGTAAATATTCTCAACAAAAAACTAGAACAGAAGTTAATTAACTTGCAACAAATTGCCATTTCACATCTTCCATTCTATGATGTGAATTTTTTACTTTTAAAAGCAATTCAATTCAATTTTATTTATATAGCCCAATATCACAGCTATAGCCGTCCCATTGTGCTATACTTTTATTTTATTGTCACAAACACTAGTACTATAACTCACAATTATAAATGTGGCTGCTCTTTTGTTCCCAAAATGTCCACAAAGTCTTCTGTGCTTCTCAACTCTTGATCTTGTCTGCAGCTCAGTCAACTTCAACTCTTTAATAAATTACTGATTCACATCTGCAAAAACAAAAGTGGTGCTAAAACAACTTATTTCATTAATCAGAATAAAAATGTCCACAGGGGATGAAACTGTGTCTGTGTGACACATCTGGGCCTTTTGGTATAAAGTTATTATAACCCAGCAATAATGTAATAAGTCACTTCCATCCCTGAGAGAGCGGAAAACAAACAGAGCCATGTCGAGCCTGGGAAAAGAAAATTTATTTTTTCTATTAAGATGTAAGCCGCTCGAGCTCCTTTTTGGAGTGGAAACGTGGGAGAGCAGACAGAGGAAGAGACTAATAGATGAGGAGAGGAGAAAATGAAATGAGAGGACAGGAGAAGATGGGCCGCTTGCGTTGATCAAAGTGTGAATATTCACAGCACTCTCCTCTCCAAGATTAAATACTAATAACTCTCAACAGCTGCTCAGTGAGCTCGCTAACCCTCATTACCACAATGTTCTACATGTGTACCACTTTAGGAATACAGAGATTCATTGCATCACAAGATGTTCACCAACAGGAAATGAAAATGGCAGGGAATTCCTGCAGGAAAACTTCAAACTTGATTACAAAGATTTTGCAAGAAGGTTAATAAGACAAACAGGGATTGTTCCCTAATTAAAGAACACATATTTAGGACATAACAGGTGATTATTTAGCACTCGCTGGGCATGAGGAACTGTTTATTAGAATAGAGATTAGAGCTGCCACTTTACAGCACTAACAAAAAAGTAGATGAAGTCAGGCACCTTTCTGGAACTGGGGTCAGAGGAGAGTTGAAATTGTGAAGCACACAAAGCACAGTTTCACATCGACGTGCAGTACACCAACAAACAGGGAGAAAAGGCTCTGTTTGTTCCAGGTTCCTGCTTTAAAAAGGCAAAAATCTGAAGCAAAAGTTCCACACACAAAAAAACTGAAACCCTGAAATGACTTCTATAAACTCTGTTGATTGTTACACCATTGATTTCTAAAAAATCTAGATTAGTAAATTGGCCATTTATGCAGTATGTAATGGACCTGAATGCAGATTTTGCTGTACAGTAATCTATTAAATAAATATTTATTAAATAAATGTCTTGATCTTATTGAATTGGGTCTAGGCAAAACAGAAGTTCACAAAATAAAAAAAGTTAGTTGACAAAACATTATTTTTTTTTTATTTTTTTGGTAATAAGCAACAGTCTAAGCACATTTTTAGAGATTAGTTACGTAAAAACCATATTGTATATTATTTTAATTGTACACAAATATTGTATGAACGTAAAAATGAATTAATTTAATCTGTTTGTGTGAATGTTTTGTTTATGTTTGGTTATGTATCTAGTGTGGAGGAAGTTTCAAAGTTTAATGATTTGTTCGGTACCACATACATGTATTTTATGGTTTGTGAGATGTTACTTGTAAAAATGAAAAAGCAATGTATTGACTAAACCCTCTAAAAGATGGCAAAAAACCACCTTGTAATTGCATTTATTATTATTACTCCTCTCTACCACTTTCTAACCTTAATTTCTTCAATACCTATTCTCTATTTAGTTGTTTTACTTGGGTCATGTGTTGCAGCTTTGCATCTGTATCTTGTTAATTTTGGCAGCTTATGTTTGTGTGCATTTTTATTTTGTATTGAAACCCACAACTGTAGTATTTCAGGTTTTTTTAAGCCTTAATTTTCTCAGCTGGATTCCTCCAGCCCATCAATACATACTAAACATGGGGGGAAAAAAATCTAGAATTACCTCCACTGCAGCAGCAACCTAACATTAGGAGCAGCTTCAACAACCCTCTTCTACAAAGGACCGAAAAAGGCCACTTATAGCTAAACAAAGACCTTAATCACATCTGGTTTAGTGGCTTTTACCTGCATTACCTGTTTAAAAACTGTAATTTTTGTCACACAAAAAGACTTTTTTGTACTGATTTGAACAACTTTGATCATCTAGAGAACCATTTTCTCTCTTTGTTTAAGAGCATATTTTTGTAGTATGTTGACCGTTTTGTCAAAATGTTGTACTACTGTAACCCAAAACTCAGCTTTTTAACCAGTGTCTGTCTGTAAAAGTGCACAAAATAACTCACTTGGATTCTTGGATGTATTGCTGATTCATTCAAGTTTCATTTACTCACTTAAACTATTTAATTCTTCTCTTAGTGTTTTTTTCCCACACAAATGTATACTTTTTTTTAAAGGTCTAAAACCCTTTGGCCACTGTGGTGTAAAAACATTATCAGAGCTCTTATGAGTACACTTAGTTTATGTCACTGTTATCTTTTTAACTATTCACATCATAAGTCATGGGTGAGGACACTACAGGATTTATTCAATTGTATCAAATAGGTCTATGCTGTTTAAAGTAAGTGCTTCATAACAACAACCTGTTATGTGCAGTTTCAGTAACGTGACAATAAAGTGCCAACAAAAACCATGATGCATGTTTTAGATGAAACTAAAGCCTTATTCACATGCACATGTATGGGGGGGGGGGTTGATCTGAGGGAGTAAAAAAAGAAAAGTCTCACCTACTTTACCCTTACATACCTGTGCTCGTTGTAGAAGTGTTCACTACAACCTGTTGCCCACTGCATTACCCAACCAAAGAAAGATTTTTTCTTCAACAGGCTCACTAAGCAGTCCACAACCATGATATTTTCTGCAGGTCATCTGTGTACAGGTTTGCTTGTTTTATTACCCACAAACAGGCCGTATCCACTCGTCAGGGCAGTTCTGACCACGGCTTAAACCAGCGACAGTACAATTGTTATAATCTATAATTGCCTGTTTTTAAAAAAAAAAAAAAAGCTGTGAAACTATGTTCACGCCGCCCTCGGCTAAGTCCGCTGAAGCGCTCACATTCAATGAAAATCCTTTGTAAACGTCTATAAATGCAGGTTTAGAACTTCTTCATTCACAACTCTCACCTTCACAAACCGAGCAGCCTTTGAGCGTGCATTGAAAGATGAACTAGTTTGAGCTTTGACCAATCAGGAAATCTTATCTGGTGACGTATGAAAGATGTCCCTTCCGGAAGTGCCCATACGTTTGTTAGTTGATCATGGAGGAGAAATTAATCATTTTGGTTCCGAGTTAACAGTGAAAAAGGAAAAGAAGAAGACGCCCCTCCCTCCTGTGACCACATGCTATACCTGCATTCAGGAACGCAGGTTTAGCGTATTCTTGAACGCGTGTCACATGCCTGGTGTGCCCACAGCTTAAATTGTGGAACTGACTCCAGGAGTGAGTTATTCCATAAAAACTTTTATTATAGATTTTTTGCTAAGTACTTTTTTCCCCAAACAGAATAGAAATGAGGGTTTAGGCCGGTTTTTTTAAGCTTCCTGTTTGAACAGAGAAAATCCTCATCCAATTTACAAAAAATAAGACCTCTGAGTCAACATAAAAGAAGGTAAAGGAAAATGGGAAACAAATTACACATGATTGTTAACATTAAACAGCAGATAACGGGCATTCATTGTTAACAAGAACTGTTTATTAAGTGAATTATTTGTAGTTTATGACAGTGATTGTAACAAGCATCCTTTTTTTAATTATGGTAAAGGGCATTTGTGTCTGTGTGTGTTTGTCAGAGTATGTATTCAGCGCAGGCAGTGCTTCTTTTTGTTTGTTTTCTGTATGACTGGCATTTGGGTAGCATAAGAGTTGACGGTTAATCAGTGCATCACTTCCTAATGGTCTAAAATGGGCACACAAACGTGCATGAAACACACTGAGACACACACAAGCACAGCGAGGAGCGTAATTGCCTGTGATTGCATTTGGATACCCATCCAAACTCATGCTGATTAGCTGTGTGACACTAACAGAGAGGGAACTGCCGCGCGAACAAGGGATGGAGAAATAGAGAATATGAGGGAAGATGACTTATTAGCCGGCACAGTTGTCCGCATATTGTCATTCACGAGAAGTTTTAAGCAATTAAAGTCAATCTAAATCCAGTAAACAACCAGTATATTTGCTACAGGTAAATTAACCTTATATCTGTCAAATTTGTAGAGTAAATCTGCTGTAAAATTTAGGTGCATTTTTTGGCAGACAGACACAAGAGGAATTGCAGAACTTGCAGTAAAGTAGTGGGTTGTTTCTTCCACTTGATCATTTCATCACCTAAACTTTAACAATTAATAGATGAGAGCAAAACAGAGCAGTTGTGTCACAGGAATGCGGAAAGTTCGTCTCACATGTCAGTCTAATTAGGATGTCCACAGGAAATGACCAAGGACCTGGAACAGCCTCATATTTCCTGTTTCCTAAAATAGATTTGTCATTCATCATTAAAGCTCCATCTCTCCATTTTTCCACAGATTTTTCATCCAGCATCACGTTTAAAGAAGGCCTGAAAAGTTTTTTTGTGAGCTTGAAGTTTTCTTTTAATGTTGAGTACCAAAGTTTTGGACTTTGGGTAAATCCGGTTTGGTTCTACCGCAATCAAATTAGTTTTAAGTTTTAATCATCACAAACAAAGATTTATCCATAAAATGACAGAAAAAGTGATATGTAAAACAGAAACGTCAAGAGCTTAGTGGTTGTGCAATCTCACGTCCATCCATCCATTCATCCATCCATCCATCCATCTTCAGAACACACTGAATTATTTTCTTGGTCAAAGGGATTGCTGGAGCCAACCCAGCTACTTTTGGAGGCAGGTGGGATGCATCCTGAACAGGTTTTGGTGTTTTTCACATGTTCTTGTGGCATTTTTTTTTTTTTATGATAGAGGACAAATATAAAGAAAATTTAGCTCTTAATTGCATTTCGGAGTATGTTTCTATTCAAATTGTAAATCAGGAGCAGACAAAAAAAAAAACATCATTTGAAAAGGAGTATATTTGTGACATAGAAAACACACTGGGCGGGCCACAACTTCTCTGTTCTGGTCCGCAACGGAGAGAAGAACAGATGTCGGGGTTCCACACCTAAAGTCACAACCACAATGAACATAGTAGAAAGTATGTCCGAAAAAACAACACTTTTTAAAAATTGTTTTGGCAAAAAATAGCTTCATCCTAATTAAAAGACCGCACTAGGAACGCTTTTAAAATGAATTGTTCATCTTCAATCTGAACAATGGTCCAAATAAGTGTTTTAAATGGTCTCAAAGCACCAATTCTTCAACTGCACCATAGAAAGCTCATAGACTATTTTTTCTGTTTCATCATTCGAAGTTAGTGACCCAGCATTGAGACAAGAGCCCCATGTGAAACACAAGACTGCAGATGGATACAACTGAGGAGTTAATGCTTCTATTGTGTTTAAAAAGCAGCAGAACTGCACAAGTTCATTTAGTCTTTCCGTTTAAGTGAAACTGTCTCTGGGTGCTTATTTAAAAAAATATAAGCGTATTATTTGTCTCTGGGATTGCATACTTTTTTACAGTTCCTCCACATAAGAGCTGCAGGGAAATTTACTCAAATGAAATGGAGGATCAAGTCTTTACATTTGAGTGTGGCATGCACCCTGGAATGTATCATCTTGTCCCACTTGCTGTTAATCATCTTTAGGCAGCATATCCTGTATTCAGCCTCTCTATGAAAAAGATAAACATGCCTCATTGCAGTCCCTCTCAAGTCAAAGACTGAAGATGTCTCGCTCTTTCAGCTCATGCAGATGGTGCGATGCAGAGCATTGAATGAATGAGAAGGAGGGACGACACAGAGGAAGTGGGGGGGTGGAAGCGGGAGACATAAAGATGAGAGTTAGGAGGAGTGGAAGAAAGGAATCAGTGAAGAAGAGGAGGAGAGAGAGAGTGGGAAGACAAGAGCACCGTGGGGCTGACAGCCCTAATGTGTGAGTATGAGTGACAGCCATGTACCAGCATCGACGGTGTGATTAGGGAGTAGGGGAGACGGGGCTGAAATAGCTTGTTAACGGGGCCCTAAATACTGGCAGCATGATGGGAACGAACAGAAAAAGGGAAATGAAGATAAAGAAGGATCCAAAATACTGACAAAAAGAGACTTGGGAGTGTAGGAGGAACACGGCAAGAGAGGAGACGGAGCAAGAGGAAACAGAATATGCAGGAGGAAAATGAAGAGAAACTAAACAGGAACCATATGATGTTTGCATTAGTCTGAGTGGTGTCCACTTTTTACGCCACAAAACAGTTCAAGTTCAAAAATAAGTGTGGCACTGTTGAGATGAGCGGCCAATTGAGAACGGAAAACTCTGCAGTTATTTTTCACGAGAAATGTATTCTAGTTACCTCTGTTAAATGAGACGGTGGTTGGTATTCACCGTCAGGTGAAGTAAAAAAACAAGGAAAGCAGGGAGGTTTTTTCCCATGATTTGGGAATTGTGACATTGCAGGACAAAAACTCCATCATTCAAAAGGGTTCACATTACAACTTACAGCATTAAAACTGTCAGAGGATCTCAAGAAGGCTTTTTGTATGTTTATTTTTATTACACTATAATTTCCATCTCTATATCCAAAAGGCTCCATTTTGTTTGACTAATTTTGGTTAACTTCACAATTTGTTAAAGTTGAACTTTGACTCCTTTTATGTCGTAAAGTAAAAGAAATGTGTAACCATTAAGTCTGATTGCTTTTAAATTCCTAATATTATAGCTTTAGATTTAAACACTTAAGCTAAATCCAGCCCTAGAGGAGAATCAAACTGCAGATCTTTTTAAAAATGAGTGGTTGAAAACAGAAACAACCTTTTGTTTTCTGGACATTACGTGGGATTTAGACTGTAACAGCACATGTAATTATTGCTGAATGTGTTTGTCTGGTAAAAAAGCAAAATGCATGATGTTTTTCTACGGTTATCTCCCAGGTCCTGTGGCCATCCTTAAATTCTTTTCAATTTTCCTTTGGAGATGCATGTCTTTTGGTTTCATTAGCAGGTTTTCAACTGTTTGAGCCCCATCCATTTTTTAAAATATTTTCTCCTGCTATGATGTCCTTTTTTTTCGCTTTAGGGCGGGGGCATTCACTATGAATTAATTTTCACCATGTACTGTAGGTGCATGCATATTTTGACAGGTTTTTCAAGTATGCGGCTGCGAAAAGTCTTTTGTTTAAAGGTGTAGCAGAAACTGCCAAAACAATGTGATCCTTGCAATCCAGGATTGCTGTGGGACATAACAGTACTAAATGGCAACCCAAACTTAATCATAAAGCTAAAAATTACAGCCATTCAAAGATGGAAATTTGCATGTAATGTCAATACAAAATGTATGAAATGTCATCAAATCATCATAGAGATGCGTCAAGCCCAAAACAAACGTGTTCATGTATGTATTTAAACAATATTTTATGTGTTTTATGCAAGTGAAACTGAAGCCTTTGCAGCTTCTTGACTTTATATCTGTAAAATTGAGTTTTTGTCATCAATCTCAACTTTTTTTTCCTTGGCAGAACTGTTACTGCGATCAAGCAGTCTTGGACCGTTCTAATAGAAAGTGGCCGTGTGCCCATTTTGGCACCATGTCACAAATCGACAGAGCAGCGGACACTTTCTCAACTCCAAAATCTTGCCTCGGGACTTTTCCTGGCAGCTATAATTAACAGCCTGAGCCAGACATACACGCACATGTCCATGTAAAGACGAACAGCCCCACATGCACACTTATAAGCACAAAATGTGTGAGCAGAACGAGCAAATGAGACACTGAGTTAGCGTGGGTGGGTGGTTTAGGTGTGAACATGTAAATGACAGGCGTATGGGCAGGAATAGCCAGCCAACATGTCCTTCTGCTTTCGTCTTTCATTTCCATAAATAAAAGATTGACAACTTTGATGTACACCCCTGCAGACTCATTTAGACGAGTCTCTCATGAAACATGATGCCCCTGATTTAGACTTTTTAGATCCTTTACACAGTATGATGATCAGCTCTGCCTGCACGACTCTTGTTCTTTTCTTTTTTTTTCATTTTTATTCCGAAAACGGATAGATGTGACTTTAATTTACTTTCAGGTATAAATGCCAACGCAATATTGTGGCCGAACTGAGAAAATCTCTTGGGGGTAAAATGTCAGCATTACAGCAGTGTTTTATCTGTGCCACGCAGCCCCTTGAAGCTTTTGTAAGCTAAGCCTCAATTTCTTTTTAATTATATGAATGAGAAATGGACACAGTGGGATTTTTCATTAAGGAAATTTCACTTTGTGTAGGCAGACTGGAAAACTTGGAGTACCAGAGCAGTATGGATAAAGGAAGGGCCTTGGTTTGTGTAACTGGGCAGTGCTGATTGTCATCAGCTTAAGTCCTACAACTTCACCTATTAAATAAAAATACTTTTTCTTCAGCTTTTCACTTTAAACTAGCTGAGGTCTTTTATTGTTTTTCTTTCATTGAAGTCAAAGCAGCCTGCACACTTCAAGCTATTCCTGGAAATCCACTGAAAACCAAATAACAGTTTTTACAAGAACCTCTTGGTCATTTGTCACTTTGATTAAAATGTCAACAAAAGTGGAAAAACTTGGACACCTCAATGTCTCTCAATCTTGCATATATACTCAATACTTCATGATTCATCACTCATTCCCACGTGGGCAAACTAGCAGTCCATCAAGAGAAAACCTCCCAGACTGAAAAAGCTTTTTTCCTACAAGCCGCTGCTTCATTGAACACCTATAAAAAAAACAAGCCACACCTCACACAATGACCCATACACACACTCTCCTGTTTTTATTTTTACTCTTTTTTTTCATTCATATTTATTGTTATATATTTACTCTTGTTTACGTATACACTGCATCTTTGCACAGTGATGACCTTTTGTTGTACAAACGTATGTCTTTTTGTTTCCTTATATTTCCCAGACTTGAGCTGCCATAATTTTGCAGCAATTCACTGTTGTAATAACAAAAAATGATTCAATTTCTGAAAATTGTGCGGTAAATTGTGGGCCAAATGGTGGCGTCCATCAGAGGTGCCAAATTTTGGAACACACTCCCTGATCACATCAGAAAATGTGAAAATTATACAGGATTTAACAGTTTTTAATGCAAAACAAACCTCACGTTAAAATGATCCTTCAGGTGCATTATTTCCAGAGTTTTTATTTTAGAGTTGATTTTTAACACAAACGTTCAAGTTTTGGGGTCATGCCCACTCTGTGCTGTCTGTATGTTGTCTAAGCTCAATGCCTTTCCCTTTGTCATTATTTGCATATCACTCAATGTTTCCAGAGTCTGTATGTTTCTTTTGTCTATACAAGACTGAGAACAACAGATGTCATGTAATCATTTACCATGAACGAGTTAAAGAAATTACAATATGGCTAGAAATGATCTAAAACTTGGCATTTTTTAATGCTTATTAATCATTTTTAACCTTAAAACTCCACCTAAATTGAAGTGTGGTTTAATAGTTTGTGTTATCTAGATTGGGTATCGATTAAAGTTCAAAACAAGCAAATGATATGATGCGTGTTCCCAATAATATGTTGTATTTCACCTCCCAACCAAGAGAAGTAAATCTAAGTTCTGCCTTCATTTGATTTGATTGATTGGTTTATTTCAAGCACAATTTGGACAGTACATGACAAAAAATATTCACACAGAATTATTAAACTAAATCCATTGATTGAAATAAGAAAAAAACAAACAAGAAAAAAATTGACAAACTGTCTTCAAACTGACCTGAATAGGAGGAACCTATAAATTAAAAAAACTGTGAATAATGTTGGTAAAATAAGAAAGTAATAGCATAATCAAGCATTAATGGATACAATATGCACACATATAACTGTACAACTGTGGGTTATTATTGTTTATGCCTGCCAGTGGTAAAGTAGTATTTCACACCCTGAAATCTCTTTTTTTTTGGTGCTCTTGTGATCCCTTCCCATCTCCTCTTGTTCACCAAATATTTTATTGTACAGCACAATCGCCATCCAAACCAAACACATCCAAAACTTCAAAAAATCAAGGCTTTACATCTTTTTATCAACAAATTTGGTACCCAAATGAAAGAGTCAAAATAAAATGCTCATCTTTGTGCATTCTAAAGCCTAACTACAGTTTTTTTTTCTTTTTTATTTCAGCCATTTAATAAGGCCGTAGTACCAGATGGTCAAATTATTTCAAGGAACATAACATTTGACTTTTAGTTGTCATTCCCTCCCAAAGAATCCATAAATTGGCTCTTTAATTCAACATTTCCATGTGGACACATTAACAATTCATGCAACATCTTCTCCCTTCACCTATCTTGCTTTCAACAGTGGTAAAGATGCTGCAGGTTGTGACAGCTGAGCTGCTATCGTTCTCTAACCATGTTACTCTCATCCACAGGGCACTCAGGAAAATCTGTCCATACTTAATGCTGTATCCCACCCACCTCTTCACATAGACCGCACTCTTCTTCTGTTTTGACTACCGCAGTGCACTTGTAGTTGGTCGCTCAGAATCTATTGAAATGGATGATCCAGTTTCTTCATTTTTCTATTCACCTTCATGTGACCTTTAAAAGAACAGGAGTAACTTTTTGAGCTTTTCATCACTTAAATTGTCTTTTGCTTTAAAACCATAAAGCAAGCTCAGTTTTCCAATGTTTTTTACTTTTAAATTTAAAAATATTCCACACCATAAATATACAGAGTAGATCCTCCTGAATAGCAATACAAAATGATGATGATTGTGTGTCTTCATTGTGGGCCAAGTCAAAAAACAGATGTAGAGAAGCTCTCCCTGAGCACAAACGACACTTGATCAAGGGTAGATTTATGACAAGTAGAGAGTGCGGAGAATCATGAAACATATGGAGGCAGCAAGAGAGCTTTTGGATAAATCATAATTTCACTATTGCAAGTACTTAACCTGCCCATCTTATAGTAGAGTTATTATTTTGATTTATGAAACCTGGTTATTGCATGCCCCAGATGACTGTGAACTTTCCAGAACAAAGAAGTTCACTTTTGTCCTCAAACGCACACACACACACACACACACACACACCCACACACACACACACACACACACACGTCACCCTCCTGCCAAAAAAATCTCATTTTCTCTCAGACCGCTCAGTTGTTTCCCAGCACTTCCAAACCATTTTCCCAGTCTGCTTCAATGAAAGCTAATGAAGTGGATTAAACAGGAACTCTCACACTGATGCGGCTCATCTCAGATGCACAAGCCAGACTAACTGTGAAGATGGTTTTTACCTTACTGAGAACGCTGTCAAAGATGAGCATCTTCTGTGCATCTTGATTGAAGTAGATGGCAGCATAGTTTCAAACTTCAACACAATAAAACTCACTTTAGAAGCAAACAGTCTGAATAAAACAACCTCCATAGAAATAAGGAAAAATTTCAGATTTTTTTTTTAAATAGAACAAAAAAATCTGCCAATGGGGTGAAATAAATATTGCCAAGTCACTAAGTCACTAAGACATGTTTTTTTAAAATACATTACAATTATTCTGCTATTGAAAAACGTTCTTGATAAGATTATTTTCTTGTAAAACAGATTATATATATATAATATATATTTTAAACAAACGTCTTTTTGCTTTCTTAAGATTCAGTTTTTGCACTGGTTGAGATATAAAATTTGTCTGGCACCTTCCTCTGTGGAGTTTGTATGGTCTCCCTGTGTTTGTCTTGTTTTTTTCTGAGCAGTCCAGCTCCCTCCCACGGTCCCAAAAAATGTTTTAGGTTGATTGTTCACTGTTAAATTGTTCATACGTGTATGAGCCTGTCATTCTTTCAGTGGAACTGTGATGGACAGGTCACCAGTCCATCACAAGTGGATGATTTTTATTACCATTAAAAACTTTTTTTTTTTATTTGCATTTGACACAAGTTTTCTACCTAACACTAATTTAACCCTCAAAAGAAACCGGTCAGGTTCAAGCCAAGTTTCACAATATCATGGTTTTGATTGGTAAAATGTTTCTTTTGTCTTTAAAACATAACTACTTGTTAAATATTGTTTTAAAAAGTAAAATCTGCTAAGACATTAGCAGAAAGTTCAAAAATGTCAAAAAAAAGATTCCATTATTGTTGATTTTTATTACATATTTTTATTTGAAAAGGGTTTTACTTTGAAAAAAGCGATTAACACCATTCTTGAGTCCATTGACAAAAGTGATGTATTTAAAGGAGAAGAAAATGGCACAAATAGCTGTGTGTGTGTGTGTGTTTGTGTGTGTGTGTGTTTGGCTGGGAGGAAGAGGAGGCGCAGGTGGTGGGTTACAGGCATGTGAGGCCCATGGAGGCTTTTTTCAAACCACAGGGGATGAGGAGAAGAACATTTTTTACCTCCTCCTCTGCGCTTTTCCTATCTCATTACAGCTTTTCCCTGTTTTTCAGACTTCGGCTCCACTCATCTGAGTTCTTGCATATGTGCATATTTTCTCTCTGCACTCTGTCCTTCCTCCACCTTCAAATTGTGCATATCTACTTCCATCTAGTGGTAAATATAGTGAAAACACTGTTGTCCATGACCTTCACGTGGTTTCAAATAAAGTAAAATTTATCTGTCCTAAACATTTAACACTCCAGCACATTTCCTTCTCTAAACTGCTTATCATAAAAGGGTCATATTTAAAAGGTTTTTGCTTTTTCTTTTTTACTTACAATAAAGTTTAAAAATCTATAATGATGCTGACATAAACATGTTGATGTATATTTTTACTAAAGCAGTGGATCACCAATTATAGATACAACTGCAACTCATACATCACTCAAAAGGTGTAGAATATAATAGATATAATAAATAGATTTAAACAGTCACACGTGAGGCCTTCACAGCTGTCTAAATACATCTCTTCATGTACAAACAATAAACTTTACAGAAAAACAGAAAAAAAAACTGTTCAACTTTAAGGAAGAACTCTGTATTTTGTTAGCTTTGTAGACATTTGGCCAAATTCTGTCGACACAAGTTCCTCTCAGTTGGACGGAAAGACGGATAAAGCCTTGCTAGTCTTGTCAGATGGATTCATGTTTGAGTTTATTTCTGGATGGAAATGGGTACCATGTTTTTTGTCTTAAAAAAACAAACTAAGAAATCACATACTTTGAATGGATACTGGACCCAAGCCTGGTGAATCTCAGCATCCCCAAATGACGACAAAGCAGTGACATCCTGGCATATTCACATATTTTCCAAAAAAAACAAAGAGTTCCCTGAAATGCAAAAGATAAACTGATTTACAAACAACAAAATAATCAGCAGTGGAAATGTTGTTGGGTTTCAAAGGAGGGTTTCATGATGGTTTAGCATGGTCATGACCTCTGGGTCATGACCTCTGGGTCATGACCATGAGCAAAAGAACAAGAACTTGTCTGAGACTTGTCTGAGACTGCAGCCCTGTGACCCGGTTCCAGATGAGCAGAAAAAGATGAATGGATTTTTCTGCGTGCCTGATTCTTGTTCTTTAAATCTCAGCCTTGCCTCCAAAAATCATCTTTGTCTTTTTTGTTTTTTGACGTCTAAGGACAGATCCTGGTGCATTGTCTCACAAAGCTGTCATGACTTTTGTAATGTTTAACCAGTGTACGCTGGTCAGTAGGGGGCGCTAGTGTGGCACTCTCAGTATATTAAACACCAGAAGAAGAATACATTAAGGATTTGATTAAGGGCTTTCATGATGGCTTAGCAGTCAGCACTCTCACCTCACAGCAATAAGGCACTGGTTCAATTCCCAGCTGGGACCATTCTGTGTGGAGTCTCAATATGCATGCGTGGGTTTTCTCGAGACGCTCCAACTTCCTAAAATACGCGTTGTGGATCAGTAGGTCACTCAACGTTCATAGATGTGAGTGAGTGTTTGCAGTTTTGTGGCTCTGCAATGGATGAGTTATCCATCCAGGGTGTATCCAACAATGGCTGGGATAAGCTCCAGCATCCCCATGAGCCCAAAAGGGATTAAGTGTCTTTGAAAGGGGGATGAATTTGATTAAGTTTTACAGCTGCAACATCAATTAGGTTATAACTTATGCTGTTTTTCTGTTTCCACTCTGTTGTTTATTTAGTTGTTTGTAAATAAAGTTTTAAAGAGAGATTTCACAGGTTAAGAAACATACTGTGGACACACTTGGTCAGCAGTTTTACACAGGGAGAATGCCTTTCCGGACACATCAAGCCAAATTGTTGGCTTCATATCTATTTCAGTGCCCATTGATATACAATCCAGGGGCACAAATAACTATCTTTAAGTCAAAATTAAAAAGATACTTTAGTCATTTTTACAGAAGAATAAAGAAACCTTGAAAAAACAGGAAAGTTTCATCAACTTATTGGTCGTAAGGAAAACAATTAGTTTTCTCTAAATTCAGTGCACAGAAAGCATTATATTGTGTATACTTTGAATTAGATTTTTACTTTATTGTGTCATGGGTATTTTTTATATTAAAACATAAGATAACTTTTTATGTAAAAAGAAAGGGTGGCATTAATAAAATCAGCATTTATTTCAAATAAACTTTAACATAAAACAGAGGATGGTAAGCTTTTAAGATATATTTTAAAACGTTGCAGTAAATAATTGTCATCTCATGGGGGTGGCCTTGGTTTAGTGGAGGGGCGGTCAACCTCTTGATTGCAGGCTTGATGCTCGCCAGTGTGTTGCAGTGTTCATGGGCAAGACACTGAACCCCACATTGCTCCCGGTGGGAGGTTGGCATCAGTGGTAATGGAGTGGAGCGCCATTAGTGTGTGAATGTGAGTGTGAATGAGTGAATAAGACTGTGACTGTAAAGTGCTTTAGGCCTTCAAGGAAGTTAGAAAAGCGCTATATAAGTATATACCATTTACCATTTTAAATCATTGTTTTTCCAACAATCTGAGATTCAAATGATAATGATTCTTAAATTTCATAAAATACTATTTTACCCTTTTTTATGCAGATCTTCTTCTTCCTTCCCACCCCTGTCCACTTCTCCTTCATTACTTATCTCAGTTTAGTTCTTTCTCAGTATCCTTCCCATGGTTTTGTTTTCTCTCACTGCTTCCTCCTCTTCTCTCCCCCACAGGCCAACCAGCTGGGATGGCTCCACCGCGAGGTGTTGGAGGAGAAAAACCTTGCCCTGCTTTTCAGTCAGTGTGTGGGGACCACCTGAATGCCCTCAAGACTCTCGCATGTTGTGTATGAAAGTATGTGTGCCAGGTGCTCACCTGTGGGTTTGAACATAGCAAGTAAAATGTTTGTTCAGAACTAAATGTCTGTCGCCTTTGACTTTTTTCTTAGACAAGATGTCAGATTCTTGTCATAAAATTATTGTTCATCCTACATTTTTACTTTTTTTTTTAAATACTAACTCAGCAGAAATACAGTATTTTGTAAATAGAAAAACTTACCTTGCTAAAAGGCAGGAACAAGCTAAACAACAACACTTGTGTTCATGAATTGTACAAAGTTCAAAAACCAGTAAGAAAATGAAGAATGCAACAAAAGATGTTTTGTTTTAATGGTTAAATAATATGGATTTGAACAAAATAAATTGTGCTAAAAAAGGAATACACTCCGAGCTCCAACTGTGAAACTTCATTCATGTCAACCAATTTTATCCCAAAACATGTTGAAAGTATGTTTAGACTGTCAACACGCTTGTATTAAAAGAGTATTGGAAACACTTTGAAAAATAGATCAAAAAATGATTGAAGTGGAGATTTAAAGTGAAGAATTGCAAGGTGCCTTTTCGGTAAAAGCACAGCAATGATTATTCAACAATTTTTCATTTTCTTCCTTTATATACGTCATATACATTTAAAGGACCAGCACATCAATCATTTTCCAGCTCCTGCAGGGTCTAACTGTGTGAAGGCCCTCAAGATGAGACACCCTGCTCTATAAGTTCCTCACACATCTGCGAGAAGAGGAACTTGTGACTTGAAACAGAAAGATACCGCTAGAATTTAGCTAGATAGAGCAATCTCTAACAGCTAAAGAGACATTTACATACAAAATCTCATTAAAACCACAAAGGTTGTTGACTGCTGCTCTGGTCTTTGTCATTATTTATGTATTTCTCATGTGTTCATTTTATGACTTCTGATAATTTAAATGGCTGCATGGCGGAGCAGTGGTTAGCACTCTTGACTCACAATAAAAAGGTTCCCGTTCAAGTTCCGGCTGGGACCTTTCTGTGTGGAATTTGCATGTTCTCCCCGTGCATGTGTGGGTTTTTTCCAGAGACTCCGGCTTTCTCTCACCATCCAGAAATATGCATCAAAGGTGAATTGTTGACTCTAAATTGTCCCTCAGTGTGAATGTGGGTGTATTGGTGTGTGATTGTTTCCCTGCAACAAACTGTCCATGCTATACCCCTCCTTCACCCAACAGTAGCTGGGTTAGACTCTGGCAGCCCCATGACCCCGTAAGGGACAAAACAGGTTTAGAAAATGAATGAATGATTCTTCTTATGTATTATGACAAATACAGTTTTGATTAAATTCAGGAAAGTCTTTTTTCCAAAAAACAAAAACAAAAAAAAACTTCCTATTCAAACATTTTACATTGATCTTTGGGGGAAATGTCTTTTTTTGCTCTGGGTCACAGGGAGGACTGGACCTTATCACATGTCAGATATTGACTCAGGATCTGTCCACAGTTGATTAGACGGCTGAACAAAAAAGTCAAATAAGCGCCCTTTAGCTAATGATTAGACTTAATATGCCTTTTCTTGTTTTTCAGAGCTTGATAACAAATCAGGAGTAAGAAAATTTACGAAGTCAATACAGAAAAACTCCAATTTAGATTTGAAAGTGAATTTTCCTTAAGATAGGACACAGTGTTAGCCATTCCACACACAAAAAAGCTTAATTTATCAGAACTTTATTCAACTCTGTCAATTTCTGTGTGATTTGGGTATATATTACTAACAAAGAAGTGTTAGATAACTAAAAAATAACCCACAGGACAGGATGGAACTGATGACAATTGAGCCTCAGCACAGAACAGATACCAGCTAGCCCATTTTACATGCCACAACATGACAGCTGAAGGCTCTGTCTCTATGCTTTTGCTTTTATTTTTATTCCAGAAGCAACAAGTCAGTTGGACTTCACAAGAAAAAAGACGAGGTTACAGAAATGTAATGGAAGTGTTGTCGTATTCTTCAAAGGAAACCCAACTAACCTAACTTGTGCCAAAGCATGAGGAGATGAGTCAGAGTTGAACGTTCACAACCGCATTGGGCAACAGAAGCTGCAGTAAGCAGAAATATCTTATCCTGAGTGATGGTTTCTCTAACAACCACAATGGCCACAGTGTACCTTTGTTTTTTGTTTTTTTTTTTTTTTGTTTGTTTTTTTCCCAACAAATAAAGTGGTTAAAAAATAAAAGTCATTACTGCAGCTGTGGTAGAATCTCAATAAATACTTGCAGTGGCCACACCACATTTAGATAAGAGTTGAGAAATACAAAGTGCTTGTGTGTTTTCTCTCTGCTGTCATTTCTGTAAATAGCATGCAGTGTGTGGGTGGGATGTTGGTCGGGTTGGTTGTTTCGCGGTTGACACTAGATACCACTCATTCTATGTTCAAAACTGCTTTTTCGTTCACAGCAAGTACATTAAATATTGTTTGAGACTAATTAAAAAACCCAAACGTTGTTTTCCCCTTATCTTTACAGGTACAGCATGAATGCATATTTTGGGGGCTTTTATTTTGGAAAAAAAAAAAGTAATAATATTTTCTTTTTTAAAAACGTCCTTTTCAAAATATATATTTTTAAATGAGTCTTTTTTAGTATTAATATTATTACATCTAAATTATTTGCAATGCATGTGTGGATACGAAAAGCTCCGGAACTTCCATCTATCAAAAAGTCGCACACTTGCAGATTTTTATTTGGAGGCAATTCCAATAATATTTGCTTAGAAGTATCGAAATTAAAATTCTAGATGTAACTTTTTATATGCTAAAGCAGAATAAAGCCTTTCCAGACATTAGGTTGTATGTTTGTATCTTGATCATAGTTGGAAATTCCCATTTCCGATGGTCTCCAAAGGCAGCAGCAGTATGGTGGGAGAGGCTGGTTTGTTGACTCGGTCGGAGCTTCGCCTTTAATGTAGCGCCTGCTGGTAAAGAAGCTAGCAGTCTGACTTCGACCTGTTCCGCTGTCAATATGCCAGTTGCGAAGGTCTCTTTTATTATATAGCTGCCGTTTAAACTGTAGGAAAAAATAACGAAATGGTCCTTCTTGGCTAAATCTTTAACGACGTCTGTTTTTTGTAGCTTGTACAAGCTTAAGTTCGAAGATTGTCGAGATAAAGGGCTGAAGTTCCTACATATAGAGAGAGACAGAGAGAGAGAGAGAGAGAGAGAGAGAGATGGCTAATGCTTGGCTGACCTGTTGTGGTTTATGTAGCAGTTAGCCAGCTAGCCGGCCGAGTGAAACATGGAAACACTCGTTTGTCTTGGAGGCTTTAGACCGTAAACACGCAGCAGTTTATTCGGCCAAACGTTTGAGAAGCGACCGCTTTATAACCTTAAGCAGCCTGGCCGAAGCTGCGAAACGGGTGCTGGTTGCAGTGTTGGCCTTGGAAGTTAGCAGACGGCTGCCTAGCTGCACGGCCGGCTCATTTACAGTGGTGAGTGTTAATCTCTTTTTTTTGACATTCTTTAACCAGTTTATTCTTCCTCTTGTACACTTTCGAACACGTTCCGATAGCTTTTAAAACGCTTCAAGCTGAATCAGTAACGCGCTCACTGTTAGCTTGAATCGGTGGGTGTGTAAAGTTGCTAACGTTAGGTGTTGTGTATTGAAACTAAAGCTAACAATAGCTTTGATGTGATCGTTCAATGAATCGCTTGATATTTAGGTTGAGACCGTCGATGTGGGGGAATCTTGCAGGTTTTCACTTTCATTTGAAATGTGAGCTTCGCATGCATAAACGATTTTGATAGAATGGGGGCATACGTGCTGGAATCTTTCATAACGGTATGTTAATCGAGTAAAAGAAGAAAAGAACTAGATATAGAGCCACAACAGAGAACCCTACTTTGCATAACTACTTTTTGTTGCACAGTGTCGACCCACCAATCCTTTTCATATTTTTACATATGACTTTCTGTATTTCTATAACCATTATCATTGCTTTCCGTTTTAGCTGCATTTATGTCATTGCAACTGGAATATCCAGCTTGTATTTGAGAAATTATTGTATAAAAATATTGCCCTTATCATTTAGCTTTAAACAATGTAAGGGATATCTGTTAAAAACAAACAAAAAGTGTCTCATTTTTAGTGGCAAGAGAATACATTAATTCTTTGCACGCCCCCTTTCCTTTTTTTAAAAAAAATCAGACATACTATAACTTTTATTTGTGATTCTTGATGTGGCTGGTCAGTCTATTGGTGATAAAACACAGCCCACGTTCTCATCTAATAGCAGTCAATGCAAATACATTCCTTTAATTGGTGGCTCTTTTTAAACTCCACAGCACTGACATTTTAACCTCTCCTATTTCAGGTAGATCCACATGATTTCATATCCCACCATCTTCTCATGCGTATAAATAAAAAGTGTTTTAATTCATACTACTGGGGTCTTGTTTCTGGTGTCTATTTTTTTTAAAGTCAGTATTTGACCATTAAAAATATCAGCTTGGTAGTTTACCAAATATTACAGCGTTTCAAATAGTTCAGTACTTTTGTTGCCCATCACCTTTCATTTCATTAGTGATCCATATTACTTTATCTTAAGGAAATATGATCATGAGTTTAAAACATTTTAATTAAAATATTTCTATTACTGGAAGAGAGATTCTGCTCAGTTTTGCTGATACTTTTACAGGGAAACGTCTTTCTTTTGCTTGTGTGTTCTTTACCATTTTTTTCTTTTTTTTTTCTTTTTGGAAACGTCATTACACTGCACCTAAACATGTCAAATGTCCAACTTTAACCATTTTTAATTTTGTTTACAATATATCATATTGTCCTTGCAGTCTTTGTATTCTTTATCTTCTTATCCCCCGGTAGGAATCAATAAAAACAAAATGTCTGGAGTTTAAAGTTAAATAGTTTGTAAACATAAGCATGTATAGGGAAGGATCCATACATTATTCCTTGGTTACCAAGTTGTCTACTTTTCCCTAACATTGATAATTATTAAAAGCAATGTTTTTTTTTTTCTTTTCCAATTATTAGAATGTATTTAATCCAATTCGGTTTAAATGTAGCATTCTTGTCCAGCAGTTTCTAAGATATCGTACTTATATTGTACCGAAAAAACCAGAGCAAAGATTTTAGTAAAGATTTTTTGGCTTGCTCCCTTGTTTGATCTGCTGAGGATGAATGAGGAATCTTATACTGAACAGTTTTTTGCTGTGCTGACCTACACTGTATGTTGCAGAGACCAAACAACTAATCAAGAAGACTTTTTTTGTGTGCATGTGTGTTTTTTTTTTTTTACAAAGTTCTTTCAGGATCTCTGTAGCTCACTGGGTTAAGCAGCATGTCTGCCACTTGGTTGGTGAGGGGTTCACCTCCAAGCCTGGTCAGTCATGGTGTCTGTGGGCAAGGCACTTTCCCCTACAGCAACTCCTTCCCCATCCGTAAATGATAAAACGAGTCACTTTGAATGATTTAATCTGATAGTAACCTGATTGTAATCTAAAGTGTGTGTTATTCCTCCATAAAACTGTACAGGTGTAGCTGTAAAATTTCATGTATGTATTTGTTAAAACACATGTTGGTGGTGATCTCACTGGTGCTATTGCAGGATTCTGTTGTTCAACTGGACCTTTAAAGGTTGATCTGGAAGACGTTTTGTTCCTCAGTTGCAACCTGTTCCATAATGGCTTCCAGTGGATCTCTGATCCTTAACAGAGATCATCTATGATAAAATTAATCTGTTTTTCTTTCCTCTAGAAGAGGGGTCTGCAACCTTTAACACTAAAAAAAAACATTTGGTCTAGTTTCTTGAAGACCATAACCAGGAAGACCCTCAAAGTCCTACCATAACTTTTAGAAAAATACACATTTTTTTACATTTATGTCGGCGTTAATTCATTCATTAATAAAATCAAGGTTGTATTTGCGATTATAAATTTAAAACAGTGTTTTTATTTCTTTGTTTGCAGCACGTACAAGTTCCTTTCCAAATAAAATACATCGTGTTAAATGAGGCCCTCCTGCTGCAGATTAACTTGCAAATATACCTTTAGAACTTTACCACAGAACAGCAGCTAAACATAAGAAAGAGTTTTAAATTTATTCTAAAAATAACCCCCTAACAAAATATCAAAACCTTTATCAACATCTTTCATGGTTATCTGACGTGTGTTTTGGAAGAAAGGTCAAGCTCTAAATGCTTTTTGATTTATTGTAATGTAAGCAATGGTAAAAAGACAGTTATGTTTCATGATCCCTTCAGTTTAAAAATGACTAAAATTAACCAACAAATCCATTATTTATTCAGATTGTTTGCATTTTTTCTTCAAAACCAAACAGTGGCTCCCGAGGTTTCTTGGTCATCTAAATGAGTGTCAGCATTACTTCTGAAGAAGTTCAATTGAGCAGCAAAACCTTGTTTAGATTGAGCTTTAAACATCCAGAATCCTGCAATAACATGAGCCGTGTGACTATCTTTAGTGTTCAGATGTGAAAATGGTTGGGATGATTGTGTAGTCTTTCCGGACGTGGCAGTCTGGGGGGGTTGTTGTCCATTTTGAGGACATACATTTTACAGCTTCGTTAGGGGGCCGATTCTTTTAACCCTTTTCCCATTTTCTCATGGCAGACTGGTTGCAACGTCAGTAAAAAAAAGTGCAGTGGGTAAACTGAAATGACCTTTCTGTCCTGTGGTGAACTGACATCCTGTGCAGGGTGTACATTTCTCCTGTCTACTGAGGCCTGGGACAAGCTCCAGCAGAGACACTTTAGCTCTGGGTAGCATCAAGTCAACACAGATGATATTTTGGAGTTTAAAAAATGTGAACCAGTGTATTTCATAAGTAAAATTTGCACTAGGAGTTGTGTAATTGTTTTCATCAACTTTTTTTGCGTATATGGTCAATGAGTGGAAGCAGTAAAATTCCGCTCACAAGGAGATCAGATAAAGTTTTGACTCCAGCAGTAAAATAGTTTTGCTTCAAAGTGTATTTGTTTTATCTTTATATTATTGTTTGCAAAAAACTAAACATTTAAACATGACAGAAATTTCAGAAATCTTCGTCCCATTTGAAGAGGAACCTCTGACTGTTTCATAACTATCACTCATAGAATTAGATTTACAGATTTTATAACCTTTTTTCTAGACAATGGTTCCTCTGTACGGTAGCTTTTATGCAATGATTAGTAACACTACGCAACAGTTGTTGCTATGTCCCCTGATCGTGATATTAAATTTATGTAGACCAAGCTGCAGCTAACATTTTCAGTACCAACACTCTGCTTTCATCTGCCTTAAGGGCATATGTTCCTGATGGCCTCCTTGCCAGCCATGGACGCTGTGACCGACTTGTGCCCAGCGGTGCACCAAAATGGGACGGCTCATCGTGAATCTCAAGACGCAAGACCAGTGGCTGCCGTTTTGAGACTCCGTTTCTATCCCAGCAGCCAGGAAGCTGCCAGCCACAGCTTTCTCAGCTACCCACCTGGGGACTATGTAGCTGAGGAGCTGTGTATAGATGCAGCCAAAGAGTGCAGTGAGTATTTCAACTACATAAAGCACTCCATTTGTGGCTTTTGTTTCTCATGGATTTCTTAAGATAATGTTATCAAGGAGCCACAGTAAAAGTACTCGGCGCAAAACCGTTTGCTTTCTTTAATAGTTTAAGTAAAATAAAAAAAAGGTGGCTTTGTTGTAGTTTTTTATTCAGTGTGGGAGTGGATGCAAATGTGACAAAAGTGATGTAGAACAGGGTTATGCAGGGGGGACTACACTCACCTACATGGTATGTGTTTGATGATAAACCAAAGCACAACTGACATTTTAGACAATCTTTATTAACCCTTTTTTTCCACTGGTGTTTGGACTAAAAACAGTATGTTCTCTGATGCACACTTTACTATTTTACTTTCACCAGTGAAAGAAACATTTGACCACCTGTTAAATTCTTTTTTGGGGCACAAAAGTAGTCGCTTCTTTCAATGCTTAAAAGGTTTCTCTTTCTCTTTTTAAACGCTGCAGAAATATCCCCGCTGTACTGCAGCCTGTTTGGCCTTTTTAGAGAACAAGATTGCTTGTGGTTCCCACCCAACCACATCTTCCACCTCGACGACTCGGCTGCTGAAGAGTTGTTTTTTAGAATACGGTACACATTTTTTTTTTGTTTGATTTACTTTTACCTTTTTAATTAAAAAATGTGAACCTGATCTTGAACATTTTGACTTGTATTGCTACAGGTATTATTTTCCTGGCTGGTACAGTAATGGAGCATCCAGGTCTTATAGATACGGAGTCAAAAAAGGGTCAGAAAGCCCTGTCCTTGATGACTCCGTAATGTCCTACCTTTTTTATCAGGTGAGCACATTTCAATATTACTGACTACATTTTGCTAAACAAAAAAAAGCTTTGCATGTGTGTCTGAAAGTGGCTTAACAGAAAAGTGTTGGTACTTATGAATTTTTTAAAGCAGAGGAAAAAAGACAGACGTCTTGGTGATGATCGATGAAATTCCTGTTTACTACAGAGATGCAGCGCTGCAGTACAGACTGTCAGAAAGAATAAAATAAGGCATCTTTCAAGCACTCTTCCACCCATTGATGCTGCTTTGTCACAGTTAAATGTTTTTAGAAAAACTTGGCGTGTTTTTATGCTTTTCATGTTTGGAGCACCGGTTTGAGCATCGTTTAGACACCTGAATGTTTCATAAGTACCAGTTTAGCACTGGAACCAAATAAAATCCATCCACCCATCCGTAGGTATCAGACATTTTCCCAAATGTTTCCACTTCATCGTAAAAAAAAAAAAAAAAAAAAAAGGTCGCTTTTGAACACATTTTGGAGTCACATTCTTTTGTGTGTTCCCAAAGACCTAATTTATACTGCCATTGTATTTCTTTCCTGTCTTTGTTTGAGCTGGTTAGGGCTGCTACATGCAAGGGATTGCCTGCACACAGGATCACTGTGAGGCTCAGTCACTGACTGCACTACGGGAACTTCTTCACACTCATAATAATTGGATGAGTGTTGACTTATTAGCGGAATTTCAATTAAAGTTAAGTAACTGGCTAAATTTTAATTATCTCCTTCAAGCCCACAAAGATGTTACAACAATGTGATCCTCTCTGCAATGTCCATTTTATCTGAAAGTCATAAAAAGTAAAGCCAACTCTTTAAAAGTTAAACAGTAGGCAGGGCAAGGCAGGTTTATTTGTGTAGCACAAGTCAGACAGAAGGTAATTCAAAATGCTTTTCATAAAAAAAAGTCAAACCAAAATAAAAACTAGTCTTTGAAAGTACACTCAGGTTTTTTTTTTCCATTGCCGTCATTCATAGAAGAACTGTATCTCAAATGAAAAGTTGTGCTATATCTCATCACTTTTAATATGTACATTGTGTACAAATGAAGTTTTACATAAATACCTAGCATTGAGGTTATAAAATATATACTAAAGTTTTGCATCAGTTTTTTTTCAGGTGATGATGATTTATGTCTTAGATCAGCAGCTACTTGGTATGAAAGTGGTTTGCATATTTATTTCAGGCAAATTCCGCTGTAAAATATATGAGACAAAAATAGCAACATTTAACGAGCTTTAGATAATCGTTCACCTTTATTGTCTCAGGAGTACACAACAATAAAAAACTACACCAATAAAGAAACAGTTTTCTACAAGAACAGAAGAGAAGTTGTTTACGTCAATAAAATAAAATCACAAATTAGTGGGTTGTGGAGTTTATAAATCTTTCTTCTGGTTGCTTCATTTGGCAATGGAGGCCATGTACTGAGATACCTTTCCTTGCTTTGATCGTCCTTTAAAAAAAATCCCATATTGTGTTAATTACTGATGAAATATCGTAAAGGATAAATGTTATTAGAAATGTAAAAGATAAATTCAGGAATTCATGTTTTTTTTCCGCTCTAATACACTGGAGAAGCAAACAAGAAAAGTTGGGGAAAAAGTTAAGTGAAGCCATTCTTGTTTTAGAATTAACAAAAAAAACTAAATAAGTGAACTTTATATCTTTACTTTATTCACAAGCCGTGTTTAAGTTTTTTGCTTCCTAAAATAAGCTGTAATTTTTTTAATGGAATTTTAATATAGTTAGATTTGACTCAATGGTTTAGTGAGAGTCTGCTCCTCTTTCCCAGTTTGAGTAAGCAGTTTTCTTGTTGGTAGTGATTCAGTTCCTGTTTGTCAGACTCTTCAGTTCTCTGCTACGTATGTTCCTGTATAGTTTGTGGTCATGCCTCTATTGGCACAAGTATTTTGTGTTTATAGTTTGTGCTGACGACAGCAAACTAGTTTTCCAACAAGTTGTTGGCACATTACCATATCCAAAAATTTGAGCCATGTAATTACTGAAGAATCTTTGCTTTAAAAAAATTTGGTGGTTGTTTTAATGGTTTTCTTACCTTAACTACTATAATATTTCAATATTGTTGCATGTTTACTTCAAATTTCAAGTCCTGCTGTTGCACTTTGTGAAATTTATATTTTGGAAAAATTGAGCTAAGTGACCTGAGTTGGAAGCCAGGTTTCTGCTACGGCCTCCAAAGGTTTGCTTAGATTTGTTTGGAGAAAGCATATTTATTCAGTGATATATTAAACTGACATTTATTTATCTCCTTCAGTTGTACATAGTGTGTTTTATGTCGTTCTTATCATTCAATTTGCTTAAACTGAATTTGAATAAAAAAGCTTTTGTAAATTTCCGCATACTTGATGAGTATTTGCTTTTTTAAAGCTGCTGGCAGACGGTAGTTCATTGGTTCACCTTTCAGAATAAAGTTTATTCAAGCATTTTTGTTAGTGTAATTATTATTTGTTCTGCTAGTCTGATTTCCACTTCTTTCTATGTAATGAGCCATAATGTGTACAACTTTTTTGTTTTAAAAAAAACCCCAAAACTTTTCACTTTTTAAACTAGGCAGTTCTATAGCTTAAAAAATGTCAAAATGAAATCAGGTTTGGCAGCATTTGATTGCTTTTCTTTGTTTCGGGAACTGATAGTTTGGAAGGCAAAGCCATGCAGGAGGCATGTTTAGACCATGACACACCATTGTTCTGGCTGAAATTGTTATGACAGGTGTGCAGTCTTCTCACATGACACACAAATACAAACTTTGGCTCGTTTACAAAAAAAGATTTCACAATACTTCAAAAGCTAAAGCAGTAAGTTAGTGAAGCAGATGAGGGTTCAGGCCACCTTTATGTCTTGCTTTACAGAGTGCTTTTCTAATTTCTGCTTTTGAGAAATGAGATGTAATGTTTTTTGTTAAACCAGACATGCAGGTTTGAAGATGTGTTATTTATCTTATTTTGTAAAAATGAAAACATTTACAGATTTTAGCAACATTGAGTCAGTTTTAGTTGCTACAAAATGTTCTACTTTGCTCAACGTGTCTTCATTAAATCCCTTTCTATTGGAAAAAGGATTTCATATTAGTGGGTTTAGGGATTCATCAATTTAACAGATGTATCAATTTATTTTCCTACAATCCAACCAGATTGATCTGTCTGAGACGTTTTTAATCAATTTGGACTATACCATTTTAAAATTGTTTTAAAATGAAATAGATTGACTAAATTGACATTGGAAAATACCATTTGAGTGGGATGTTCTAATAATGTTCAGTTTGTAATATTTTTATGTGGAAAAGCAACATTTAGCTGGATTTTAATGAATAAAAATGTGAATGGATTTGCCATTTATTCTTTTCTACTTTTTACCAATCAGATCGTTCAAAATGAGCCAATGTCGACTATGAATTATTTCGGCAACCACAAATTATGATCAAAAGCGAGAGTCCCATTCCGATCATCTTTTGATCAGTTGTCAAAGTGTTCCCAGTGGTATTTTAATTACGATTATTCTGTTTTTACCTAAAATAAATAAATCAAACTTTCATTTTCTACAATAACGTTGAAGAGCGGTAAGAGTTTATCAGAAATTCACTTCTGAGTTTTGGGCAGCACTGTTGGTGGGGAGTAAGCCTGCGCTCATTTCCCATGATGCTTTTGTTTACACTCTCTCCCGCTAATTTACAGCCAACTCAGACCAAAGATTGGGTTTTGTTCTTAAAAATGGCGAGCAATATTTGTCTTCAAGTGAGTGCATAGGAATGGAGTGGAGCAGGTCGCTTGTGGCCCAATGATTGTAGTTTTTTACGTAACAACTAAAAGCTTTTTCAAGCTTTTTTGGGGTCTTTAAAATGAATCGTTAAAGCTCTATTTCAAATCATTGTGAAATGTCAGCTTTCTACAATCCTTCACACAGACAAGAAAGACAGAAAATAATGGATTTTTAAATTAAATCTGTTGACTACCTGTATTTAATTTCCATTGAATTAGTTTCAGCTTAAATATTTTTTCATTTATATTTTCTCTGCAATGAAAAAATTAAAGAGTTTTACCCACTTTAATAGCCTTACTGTTGATTTAGGAAAATATGTACATGGAGTCACTCAAGACAGTAATAAGACTGAAGGTGAACTCTTTGTGAACTGAGGGATCAAGTGGAATTATATATTTTTTGAATTTAAACTTCTTCGACTGTCATTGTTACAATGATATACTTATAGAAATCAAGAGCAGGATGTCAAATCATATGATTACTATTAATGTGACATTAAGCTGAAGGTAGGTAACTTAAACTAAAGTCAGAAATATTTGAACTGACCCTTTCATGACCAGGGGATTATGTGGATTTATTCCTTTAGAAATCCGCTCTTGCTGCATTAGACGGCCTAAAGGGTAGAAAAAAACACAGCTGGAAGAGATCGTTTAAGCACAGTGTTTGACTACAGAGTTTGACTTTAGTCTGGGCAGATTTAACTTTTATTTTTTCAAAGATATATTCAATCTACTTTATCTGTATCTCTTTAGTTGTCTGCATACCTATTTATTGGTTCTGTTGTAAGAAATATAAATCAGTTGGTTTTAAGTCATTGTGATTCTGCATGTCAATGGTTTCACTCAATGTTCTGATATCTTCAAAAAGCCTAAACAAAAAAAGATCTGGTGTTACCCTGCAGTTGTGGTGTGTTTTGTGTTCACACTGACTCATTGAACTCAAAACTAGTTGCAAACATGACGTCAAAGGGACAGACGGGAAGTCGGTGTAGCTGCAGGGGACAATGAAAACACAATGTGTTTCACTCACTGCAAGTCTGTATCACCAACTTTACACTTTGTACACTTCAATTGTGAGAGACTGAATGTAAAAAAAAAAGAATATAGTAGTCACTTAAATAACTATTAAAAATGTGTATAATGCAGCTGAAAACACATTTTGTGCCAACAAATGAGCAAGAATTCTGGTCCTCACAGACCTGCTACTCCTCGTTTAAGATGATCTTCTATCCTCCACTTGTAACCTGTTTTAATGACACATTTATACTGGTTATCTGTGTAAAAGACATCTGTTCACATCCTTAAATAACCAGACTGCAAATGCGTAACGTCATTTTAGCCTTTGTTTTATATATAAAATCCAAGTGTTGGGTTTGATAAATATATATATCCTTACTTTTTGGCAACACTAGCCAAAGTACACTTTGTGCTGTACTGCACTGCACAGTCTCTTTATATCTTTAAAAAGGCTATGTTTTATGCAAAGAAGTTCATAAGATTTTTATTTGCAATTTAATACCTGTATGGTTACTTCCACTGCCTGTACAAATGTATTTTCTTATGTTAAGAACTGACCTGCAGAACTACTTTGTAAATCCCACTCTGAAGTGGTTCTGACTTTGCATCTATGATGGTGGCAAATAAGTGAAAAGCTGTCAATAATAGAGTATAAAAGTGATGGATGGAGCAATGGAAAAAGCAATAAGTGAGGCTTCATTAACAGCCAGGATCCACGCTGAACTTGGAGACTTTGTTTGTTTTTATTTCCCCGTGCACACGTGGGCTTTCTCCTGGGATTCTGGCTTCCTCCCACTGTCCAAAAACATGCTTCAAAGGTTAACTGGTACTCTAAATTGTCCCTAGGTGTGAATGTAAGTGTGCATGCTGGGTGTGTTTTTGTGGCCCTGTGACAGACTGGTGACCTGTCCAGGGTGTACCCTGCCTTTGCCCACAAGTGGCCCGATTAGGCTCCGCTCTGGCAGCCCCGTGACCCCAAAGGCACCTAAACCGGGTTTAGAAGATGGATGGATGAATGCTTGTTGTTTGAAGTCTAAAATCAGTTAACCAACGTTATTGCATCTCTATTTGGGGTTTTTTTCCTAAAAGGTTCTTGTTTAAAAAGCCACTTTCTGCTTTCATTTCTTTCACAGTGGAGAAATGATTTTGTCAACGGCTTGGTAAAGATGTCCAACTCCCATGAAATGCAGGAAGAGTGCCTTGGAATGGCTGTTTTGGACATGACCAGAACTGCTAAGGAGAAACAAACGTCCCCTTTAGAGATCTATGACACTATGAGGTAAGTTCCACAAAAACAGATTTAAAGGGATGACTGTTTTTTTTTTTTTCAATTTAATTAATTTCAGTCTTTTGTGGAAATGCTAAAGAAAGTGTGTTGATCTTGCACATGAGAAAATGTTTGGTTTATTTAAATGAAAAAATTGGTTTTGTTTTAAAAACTTTTAGTTATTGAGTTTGCCCATTCAGACTGTAGTGGTTGCTATAACAATGTCATGCATGGAACTGGATACTTCAAGATTAAAATGCCGTACTTGTGTTTTTTGTCTTGCAGTTATAAATCATTTTTGCCTAAAGGTATAAGAGCTCAAATTCAGGACTGCAGCTTCTTGACACGTAAGCGAATCCGCTTCCGCTTCAAGCGCTTCATCCAGCAGTTCAGTCACTGCCGGACCACCATCTGGGATCTGAAGCTGAAGTACCTCATTAGCATTGAATCGCTGGAGAAAGCCTTCTACACAGAGACCTTCCAGGTCCGGGAGCCATCCAGTGGGCAGCTCATCATACAAGTCGCAGCCAACACTGGAATCCAGTGGTGTCGAGAGAAGTTAAAAGACTCTGACGAGGTCGGTAGCTGTCATAGAAGAAACAAATGTCATTCGCTATGTTTTTAGTTGACTCACTTTGACTCCGAAAACGAGAAGAATGCTATAACCCATGGAAAAATGAGAAAATGTCTACAAAAAATCAAGCTAAAAAGGATCTTCCACAAATTCAAAATAAGTTTATTTCAAAACATTTGTAGTCCTTTTTCAAATTAATTTAGTTTAATAATGTTTTTAATGTGTTACGTTTTTTCTTTTTTCTTGTTCAGGAGCTGCAGACGTTGTGTGATTTCCCAGATATCACAGACATTAGCATCAAACAAGCCAGCAAAGACGGTACCTCAGAAAGCCGAACGGTCACCCTCAACAAGCAAGATGGCAAGAATCTGGTAATTCTCCATCCAAGCTCCTCTCCATTCTTTCTTTAAAGTAACATATTGCTCCTTCTTTGTGCTGCAACATGAACTGAACACTTTCTCGTCTTGGTATAAAGACAATCGTTTGGACTTAAATATGCCCAAAACCAAATAATTGACCATATGTTTCCACCACAGATACTCCATCATGCTCACACTGTCTATTAATAATTTAAGTTCACTCATAAATATCTTGGTACTAGAAATTAACAAAAACTCACATTTCAGTTTAATTGTGAAAACATTGTTGGTAAATGTCCTTTTTGCCCTCTGAAACTTTGAAAACTCCAAATCCATCCATCCTTGTGGCTTTTTATAAATGCTTCATTGAATCCACTCTGTCATTCAACATAGTCACTTGGTTTGGTTCTCTGTCTCTTTAATTAAAACTCTAGTAGCAGAATAATTAAAATCTGTAGTAAAATGGTGTCACTCATGACAATTTATAATAAAAAAGTTACACATAAAAGTTCACTAATTGCCACAGACACCACACACACTCTGCACAGCCACTACAGTTACACTCTGGATTCAGACCATTACCAATCAGAACAAAGAGAGCTCCATCACATTTTGTGCCAACCTTAATTTCACTGTTAAACAACTAAGTTGGTGGCATCTTTTTTTTTTTTTAATAAAACTTTTATTTTGGTAGCTTCAGCAAGTCTGAGTATTTACTCTGTGTTTTATTGAGTGTTGGTGTGTTGTATTGATTGTCTCTGCGTTCCACTTGAAAAGAAAGTTCCTGCTGGAAAAATAAAGTAATTTTGATTTGATGCTTTTGTCAAACTTTCTTTCGCTTCTCCGTTTCAGGAGCTTGAGTTCTCCAGCCTGCCTGAAGCCCTCTCCTTTGTATCCCTCATTGATGGCTATTACAGACTAACAACGGATGCATATCACTACCTTTGCAAGGAAGTAGCGCCTCCAAGGCTTATTGAAGCTCTGTCTGCTCATTGCCATGGTCCCATTTCGTAAGTGAACATGCTTGTTTTTTTTAATGAAAAGTAAACTTATTTTAACCAAAATTAGTCTTTTTTTTTTTCTTTCAGGCTGTCAAACTATTAAAATATTTCAAGTAAACATTTTATACACTGGAAAAAAGTAACAAGATAGTTTGATTAATAATATACTGATAGGAAATGCATACCACATTCACTGTGGTAAGTGTTGACATATCTCATTTTGCATAAAGTAAAAAAAAATCTCTGTGAACACACTCTGAAAAATTACAGAAAGTGAGTTTTATAAAGAAGTGAATTTTTTTTATTTTTAGTCTAAAACAGTGATGGCCATCATTCTTTTACAGAAGACCAAGCAAAACACTGATGCTTTGTAAAGATCTGTTTTTGAACTTCAAATTGAACTTCAATAAAAAGTACTGCATAAAAATGAAACTCATTTGATTTCTGCTGTAATAATTAATCATCTAAAATGTTTATATTAAAATGTATTTAGATTTTTGGCTTGACAACCCCAGTCATTGAAAGTATATAAAAACTCAGTTTTCAACAAAAATTAGTGACCTTGTTGTGATGCATAAAAAGAATAAGCTGCAAATAAAACAGCTGAGTTTTATCCATACCAAACCTCAAAAGTTGATGCCTACAACTGGCTTTCAACCTACTTTCAAGGCTTGAGTGGTTGTGGTGAAAGACTTGCAGTTTGTTGCTGTGTTTTATGTTTTTGTATTAATTGTTTCAGTGCAACCTAACCTTCTTTTTTTAAAAAAAAACCTTATTATGCTGTTTCTTTTTGTGCCTCTATCTGGCTTTTGTGTGACTTTAAAGAGACAGGACACAGACAGGACCGGTTCTTTATAAATAGACATACTAGCACTCTGAGTCCAGGCTGTGACATTCTGACGACATTTTTTGTTTTTTTTGTAAAAAAAAAAAAGAAAAGGTGATCAGGGTTCATTTAGAGTAACAACTTTCGGCACAACATATTTTAAGCAAAGTGTTTACAGTCATTGCCGTAAATATAGCAACAGGTGTTACTAAGACGCCATGGAGGTGATGACGAGTTTGTTATTAGATGACCACCAAAGCCGAACAGCAATCAGCAGGACAGGAATGACCAGCCTTCCAGTCTTTTGCTGGCATATAAGAAAAGTATTAAAAATATCAACAGATGGTCACATCTTAAAGCTACCTAGTCTAGAGGAGCAACACACATCAAGACCGTCTGTGATCCAGATATCCAAACTTCTAATTGATAAGGTTTGTTGCTCACTGGAAGCAGTTTGCGTGCAAACATGCCACAGTTTACATAACAGCTGTGCCTGTATTTGCGGAGTTGAGAAAAAAGTTCGCAGCTAAAGAGAATATGTCGCAGCTGGCCATCCGTCCTTGTTGTGATGCATACGTAGTTACGCAGGTCACACACAAAGGTGACTGAAGAAGATAATGGTCATTCGCTTCTGTTAGCAGCATGCAGTGACACAGCCTGAAAGGATCAGCTGGTCAGAAAATGTCATGCCACCGCAGGACATGTGACACTTCAGAAAAAACAAATAGTAAAGAGGAAATGATTGTTGGCACGTCTTTTTACCACAATTTCTGTTCCTGATTTTTCATTATTTGTCCACTTTTCACAAAAACAGTTGTAATTTGCACACATGAAGGCAGATAAACACACATGTGAAAGACGTCAAGCATGAAGGACTCCCTCATTTAATTTTTGTCATTTTTAAGTAAGATTACATGTGAGGTAAATGTCTTAGTATCATGGGAAGTGACTCAGCCTGCTTTTAACAAGTGGCCATTAATCCCACAGTTTACATGTGTGCTCTGTGCTTACAGGTAATACTACATTCTTCTGTCTCTTTGCATGTTTCCTTTTTTTGCAGAATGGAGTTTGCTGTCAACCGACTTCAGAAGTTTGGAAACAAACACGGCCTGTACATTTTGAGATGCAGCCCTAAAGACTACAACAAATATTTTCTGACATTCCCTCTAGAGGTGAGCATCAATCACCAGCAGTAGTCCATTCATCCAAAGCAATTACCTGATCGGGTCAGTTGGGTGCTTATTTTCTTCAGGGGTCCGTTTTTTGTTTTTTTTGTGTGTATTGCTGCGGGGTAGCAGATCATGTGAAGTTGAGGTCAGATTAGAGATCTGCACAATGGTGTGAGATATCTGTTATGAATTATGAAAAATGCAATGAGCAACAAACATTATTTTTGGATCATCTGTAAGGGCCAGGTAGCTCTTTTTGAAATCAATGCAGTAATAAAGCCAAGAGATGAGTTCTGACACAAGCAGTTGGGTTGCGTAAGCTGAAAAGTACCGTCTCATCTTCGAGGTATGGAGGGTGTGCACTAACATAGTCAAATCACATGACTTTCTGCTGGGTTGAACTGTACGAGCAATGAACTACTAATGTTTTTAAATAACAATGACACAAATAAAAACCTAAACTCAACAGATTAACAACCTGAAACATAAATTCAGGAATCATGACATGTACAAAATTCATTTGGACTTGTTGACCCACGTACTCTTGAAGTCAGAACTGAAATCCCAAATCCTACCTATTTTTAGTACCACCATATGTATTTGTACCTAACATTTACACAATTGCACAAATCCAGGGATCTGAAAGCTTTTTGGAAGTGGAACATGGCTGCTTTAACGTTTTGAATATAGCTTTTTGACTCTGAATTCAAAAAGATGGGTCACATGTTCCTGTTCTCACATATCGGAATAGAGCTGTAAAAGAAAAAGCCTAGAGGAAGATTTGCACCTCTTCAAAATTTCACACCAAGCCTCTGGGTAGTATCGGATAGTGTCAGTCCAGTGTGAAGGCCGTATGTCAAAAGTATATAACCTGCATTCAGCTCGTTCTTGAACGTGTGACACGTGCCCGGTGTGAACGTAGTGTTTCCGTAAAGGGATGGTAGAAATGCAGGGGGGCACTCAGTTACTGTCATTACTGTCCATCAAAACTGTTTGGTGCAAACATTAACAAAAATGTAGTGCTGCTTCAAATCAGAATTATTAAGAATTTTATTTGTTTGTAAAATATTTGATGTTCTAAAACCAAATAATATTCCACTAAAGATCTGTGAACATTTCTAAATTATGTAAAAAATGTTGCATGAAGTTTTAAATTTCTTGGTTTAAACTTTTTTTGTTTCTTGTTTTTTTTCCTACCAAACATCATTTCCAGGGTCTGAGCTTTTCTTTGTATTTCCAGGTTTGTAATACAATAGACTACAAGCACTGCTTGATAATCAGGTCTGCCACCGGGGAGTTCAACCTGAGTGGAACCAAACGAAACTTCAGCAGCATGCAGGAACTTCTCAGCTGCTACCAGAAGGAAACAGTGCGCTCCGATAGCATCATTTTCCAGTTCAGAAAGTGCTGTCCTCCTCTGCCTAAAGGTAACCTGAGTAAAACCATCATCCACAAACAAATGAGTGAATCATTTTACTTAGATCCCACTGAAAATGCATCACATTTCTTGGCAGTTCATTCTGGAACATTGTATGACCGAAAACCTTTTTTTTTTACTGTTGTGTCTTGCATTTTGGCAAGCGTTAAACAAAGGGACATTTTAAAGAGAATTACTTTCATTCATGTGTGAATAAAGTGTGAAAATTGATAAAAATATATATCACAAGTAAAGTGATAAAAGTGAGTGTGAAGGAGGGATGTGTGTTTCATTTAGTTTTCGTTGTGGTTTGTACGTAAATTGAAGAAACTCTTGAGTCAAATGCTCAACAGCTCTCTTGTGTTTCTCTGGTGGTGTGAAATACAAAGACTGTTTCCTGAAGCTGAAAGCAAATTTTTTTTCCAACAGAGAAGACCTGTCTGCTGGTCTGCAGAAGCAACAAGGCCTCAGAGGTGCCATTGTCTCCGTCCCTCCAACGACACAACATCAGTCAGATGGTGTTTCATAAGATCAGCAAAGATGATCTGGAATTTGTAAGCCCAGTTTGCATTTTCACATCTGAGATATTTGCTCGTTTTCCTTTAATGTTAAAAACATTTAGAGTTCAGGTCGAGGTCATGATTTGAGTCATGAATTTTATACATCTATGATCTTCCTTTCAGATGGAGAGTCTTGGTCAGGGAACATTTACAAAAATATTCAAAGGCGTCCGAAAAGAGCTGGGAGACTACGGATGTATGCACAAAACAGAAGTCGTCATGAAGGTTTTGGACTTGGCTCACAGGAATTACTCTGAGGTAGATTTCCTCTAAGGCTCTAAATCTCGAGCGAATGTTTATCTTTTACTGTATCCTGAGGAAATCTGACAAAAAAAAAAAAAAAAATATATATATATATATATATATATTATATTAACTTTCACTTTTTAACTTTTTATAATTTCTAACCCATCTTGTTTGGGATGAAAAGACACTGACCATAGTCTTAGAACAGAGAATAAAATGTTAGATTAGAAAAATTGTTGAATTGATCTGATAGGTTCTCATAGTTGTGTCAAACAGAGCATTAAATGTCCATCTGTTTTTAATGTGTATTTAATGTCAGAATGACCACATAAACTATGTTTTTATTTTTTCTCAGTCATTCTTTGAAGCAGCCAGCATGATGAGCCAGTTGTCCCATAAGCATCTGATCCTGAACTACGGCGTGTGTGTCTGTGGTGAAGAAAGTAAGTCTGCTGTGAAAACTGTAGCATACACCATTCATCCAGCAGCTATTGGTTTGGTTAGGAGGCTCACAGTGGTTTTGTCATAGTCTTCAACTTTCTGCAGAAGCAGAAACTCATATGTTGAACCCTGCTGCTATCATCACGCAAAGAACTGAACATTTTCAGCTCCATTTGTTTTGAAATTATGCTGCTACTAGTTTAAATTTCTTTTAATAAAATACAACTTAAGTTAAAGAACGGTCCTTAAAGTTTATCATGCAATCGTTTAGACCATGGTCCAGGTGAATGCTCAATTCTTATTGTGACAGTGACAATGCACACCTTAAAAAAGAAGTTTTGGTCATCCTGCCCAAATGTTCTATATCACTGTCCTGGCTTCTTTAAATCGATGTTTTATTTAACCTATTATGACGATCAGCAAATATATCGCTTTCCTTTGCCACCACAGTCAAGGTCGGTGTCAGCTCAGCTGTTACCATGACAGTACCCTGCACCACGTATCAAATAGTCCACTTTTTGTGAAAAGGTGATTTAAACAGAAAAATGAATAGGAATAAACTACTTAAAATCAATTTGTATAATTATTTCTTTTGTAAGTGACCATGGTGTAAGCCAGATACTTGGATCCTTCGAGGTGTCCATTATCAGAAATTGACAGACTTCGCAAAAACAACCGTCTGACGTGAAGCGAAGGACTGTTCCGGCTTCTGCGTCGTCCATTCATCTCTGATAATGGACACCTCATTTGCAATTATCCCTTACTTATTATCCAACCATAATTCACTGCAAAGGGCTTAGAAGCAGCCACTGATGGTCCACATGGCTGGTTAAACTCAATGCACTAGAACTGTTATTATCAATTCCATATTTTCTGTGAAAACGTTCATGTTTGTCATTATGTTTTGCTCTCAGACATCATGGTGCAGGAGTACGTGAAGTTTGGCTCTCTGGACACCTACCTGAAGAAGAACAAGAGCTCGATTAACATCATGTGGAAGCTTGAAGTGGCGAAGCAGCTGGCCTGGGCCATGAACTTTCTGGTACAAAACGTGGTCAAACATGAGGCCATAAAAAGACCATCACAAAGGATTATTATGATTATTTTTGCATACCACGTGGCCATTTTTTTTAAAGCTGAAACTATAAATTTAGCACACACGTTTTATGGGATTAAAAAAAATCCATAGATACAGTGGTTTTCAGAGTTTAAGAGATTCTGCTTTGACTTGACCCACAGGAGGACAAGCAGCTTGTTCACGGAAACGTATGTGCTAAAAATGTGCTGCTGATCAGAGAGGAGGACCGCAGGGCTGGAAACCCTCCTTTCATCAAACTCAGTGACCCTGGTATTTGTATCACCGTCCTGCCCAAAGAAAGTAAGTTCTTTTTATACCGTAATATAAAATTTAACTCACTTTTTTGGTGTTTTAGAGGCACAGACATTAATATGCACACTTAGATCTCAGAGTAAAAAAAGGAGAATTCCTTTCAGAAGAATTCAGAACAGGGACATTTATAACTGTAGAAATGCGATGGAAATGTTTTTTTATTTTATATTTTAGCTATATATCTTGTTTTTATTGTCTCAGACAAAAGTCTTGTGGTTTTTAGTAAATTTGATTTAAATAGTCTATTCTAAAAACTTGTTTTTGAAGGTAAAAAATATATATAAATAGGCAACAAATATTGAAAACACATTAACTATCATTTTCCAAAACTAGTATTTTATCAAATTTCCAAAGTGTCTCCAAGAGGGCTGCCATAGCGTCTTTAATCAGCAGGGTGCAGTCAGGTGTCACTTTTGAAATTCCTAAGTAAATGAGATGCATCACTCGCACTTTTTGTGTTGGACTTTACCTCTTTTGAAAAGGAGTACATTACCATATTATAAATTTAAAATGAACAGAAGTCAGGTTGTTAAACAATTTTTTTTATTTGTAAAGAAGGAAAAGAAATGTGAAAGTGAAATATCCGTTTGCCATCAGTTGTCAATGAGAGGATCCCTTGGGTGCCTCCTGAATACATCAAAGAACCGGTGAAGCTGAGCCTGGCTGCAGACAAGTGGAGCTTTGGAACCACGTTATGGGAAATCTGCAGCGGTGCAGAGAAACCGTTAGCAACATTGGACGACTCCAAGGTAAAATGAAAAGATGTAAATGCAGAGTTTCCCAGGTCAAACAAAATGGAATGTCTGACAATGTAAGAGATTGCTTTTTTTTTTAATGAGGCAGTTTCATCCGGCTGCAGGGCAGAGGTAGTTCACCAAAATAAAATGCACAAAAAACAGGATATAAGAAAAACTAAAACCAAATACAGCTGGGGCCATAACAATGCACAATCAAATAACATTTTACCTGGGGTGTCCAAACGTTTGATCACCACTGCACGTCCTATACTGGGTTGTGCGGCCCCCTCTGGACCTCAAGTGTTTGTTTTCCTGTACTTTAGTTTTTTCCAAGTTATTAAAAGTTTCTTTGTTTTGATAGTACATTTTGGTACCAAACCCTTTGCTTTTCTCTTTACTAAACTAATATTTTAACTTTTTTTGTCCTTTACATTGGAATTACATAGTTATCCTGTAGGTGTCATGACAAAACCTCTGATTTTGCAGCGATTATTTATCTTATTTTGAAATTGTTACAGTTCAAATGAAGTCGGACGTGTTTGAGCATGCCTGGGCATTGTTATTAAATTATTGACTTATTCAATTTTGGTCAGAACCTTTATTTGTTCATTTGGTTGTCATTTTGAATGTTTACACCCATTTGTAATAAATCCTCACTGTGTTCCACAGAAAAGACAGTTCTATGAGAATCATCAACACCTTCCAGCACCAAAGTGGACCGAGCTGGCCAACATCATCTCCAGCTGCATGGACTACGAGCCCACGTTCAGGCCCACGTTTCGCGCAGTCATCCGTGACCTGCACAGCCTTATTACACCAGGTTGGTGCAAATCTCTCACCTGCTCCTCTGCACCCCCTATGGTTCATATCCAGAGAAGCCCAGATACTACGAAACAGCGGTCCCCATCCACCAGGCCGCAGACTGCTATCGGCCTGTTCATCAATTACCACCAGGCCACAGAAGAATGTTTTGAATCCCCAAAAAATCTTTTTTTTTTTTTTTTTTTTTTTTTTTTTGGAGAAACCTTTTATTTTGAAAAATAACCAGATTTTGTCAGCTACTCCTTTGATCACTGTAGCTGTAAAGTTTCGTCAGAGGAGCAAAAGGACTACATCTGAACAAATCAGTAATCATGGGTTGACCGGTCCACAGCCACAAAAAGCTTGGGGACCACTGATGTAAAAGAAGCATCCTCAGTGTTAGTGTTAGTTTCTAATATAATATGTAGGTTTTTTTCAATGCTGTGAGTTATTGAGATTTAAATTATCGGTATTCATGTGTATAATACGTCGATTCAATTGTCAAAAGTGGAGAAGTTCATACACGACAGGTTTAGCATAAGGATGTGGACTAAAGCTGAGTCCAGGAAACAATGTTTTAATCAAATGTCAGGTAATCCTTTGGGTTTATGTGACTTTAATCCTCAAAAGAGATGTTTGTTGATTGAGGACATTTTTGTGTCTCTTTAATCTACACACTATTTCCACTTTCTGTCTCTAGACTATGAGCTGATCATGGACAGCGACCTCCTGCCAAACAGGACGGCAGGAGCTGCTTGGACCACCGGAGGCTTTGAGAATCAGGAGCCAGCTCAGTTTGAGGAGAGACACCTCAAATTCCTACAGCTGCTGGGCAAAGTAAGCTAAGCCTCAATTCTTTTGATCTGCATCTCACATCCACTGGGGGCGCTGTAACAACACTCTGCTCAAGTAGATTTAAACAACATAAGCTTTAAACACGAACACAATAACACATTTTTGACAAGAATTAAAAACCAGAATGTTTAGACATGAACATTTTGTTCTCTAATTAATAAATTGGACCAGATGAATTAGAATCCGTCTCTGGGTTTAATTTGTTTACAGAACATTATTGTCAAAATGTTTACTTTTCAGTTTCTTTACAAAGCCTTTTATTTGCAATAGAAGAAAAACGACGAAATGTCGACTTTATGCATTTTTGTCAAGGTTGCCTGTGTTTTAAACTGTACCTTCTTTGGGAATTAGTTATCTTTTTATTACTAATTGTTCATACAAGACATTTCAAAACAAAATAGCCTATATCCAAATAACACTAAGATTCAGACAGATTAAAATGATTCTTCTACATCAGCGCATTAACGCACATTGACAACAACGGCAAATAATAATGTAATAATCAAAACCACTTCCTGATCAATCCAAGTCACCAGTTTGAGTTTGCCTGTTTCCTCTTATCATTGTTGTGTATCTATTCAATGTTTTATCCTTCAGCATTAACATAAAGTGTTATATCCAATGACTTCCATAGCTTAACACCAAAACTGATGCGTATGTCTGAGCTGTATGTGCAAAAGGAATTTTAAAATGATCTTTTCTGCTACTATTATCTTCTGAAACAAATAAATATTAAAAAGTCCTTGGCAGGATTTTCAAATGAGCTTTTAACATCATTAATAAACATTTTTAGATCAACCAAATCTGGGAACTGAAGCGGACGAACAAATTGCTGCAGACAAATTATTGTTGTGCTTTTTGCTGAGGTGTTTTTTGATTTTTTTCCATTTCTGTAATTGAAAATTATGGCTTTGTGTTTTTAAAACGATGGCTTCATTTTGGCGTCCTTCCAGGGGAACTTTGGGAGTGTGGAGATGTGCCGTTATGACCCCCTTCAGGACAACACGGGGGAAGTGGTGGCTGTGAAGAAGCTGCAGCACAGCACTGAGGAGCACATGCGAGACTTTGAGCGGGAGATCGAAATCCTGAAGTCTCTCCAGCATGAAAACATTGTCAAATACAAGGGCGTTTGTTACAGCGCAGGTTCGTCTGACATCATCCTGTTTTCTCACTGTTTACTTTTATCGTATTGAAACACGATTTAGAACGAGCCCAAGAACAGAATAAATAAGCCTCTTTGTTCAGTTAAGCTTTTCTTGTCGTTTTCCAGGTCGACGAAATCTTCGCCTCATCATGGAATACCTTCCATTTGGAAGTCTGCGAGATTACCTCATCAAGAACAAGGAGAGGATCGACCACCAAAAGCTTGTTCATTATGCTTCTCAGATCTGCAAGGTACTGCTACCTCAGCCGCTTGTTACACTCCGCCAGCATCTGCTAAGGAAAAAATACTCCAAAATAACTTTGCTGGTTGTGTTTTTAAGGGCATGGAGTACCTGTCAAGTAAACGGTATATCCACAGAGACCTGGCGACTCGGAATATCCTTGTTGAGAGTGAACTGAGGGTTAAGATTGGTGATTTCGGTCTCACCAAAGTTCTGCCTCAGGATAAAGAGTACTACATGGTCAAAGAGCCCGGAGAGAGCCCCATATTCTGGTGAGGAAAATAATTCTACCATGAATGTTTTTGAGATGAGCTACAGACCAAATTAATCTAAAACTTTAAGCCTTAAAGTAGAATAAGTTTTGCTGACATTCTCAGAAGACCCGGTGGCCTTATTTAGTGACTACCTGCTGTTGTTTAGAACTTTCCTTTGCTTTGAAGACACCCCAGAAACGCTGCCCAGGAGAAGCTGAGCAGAAACATGATGTGGTGTTTTTCTTTGGCAGGTATGCCCCAGAGTCTCTGACTGAGAGCAAGTTCTCAGTGGCTTCTGATGTCTGGAGTTTCGGGGTGGTGCTTTATGAGCTCTTCACCCACAGCGACAAGAATTGCAGCCCCCCTGCAGTGAGTACAACACTACTCAGTCACTGTCAGCACTTTTGAATCTAATGAAAAGATTTTCACCTGATGTTTATATATATACTTATTCTTGTAAAATAGTAAATTGTCATGTGTTTTTAACCAAACAGTCTGCACTTTTTTGGTGTAAACTAAGGTTTTATAGTCAACTAAACATAAAAATAAATGTCTTTAATTTACTTACACTTTAATGTTGTTTCATCAATATCCTGGAGTAAAAGATCTTATTTTGTTCCAGATAACTGATGATGTGATGTTTTTTCTGTCTGTTATCAGTCAGCTTTCATGTTGACTCTTCACCAACAAGTCTTTAGAAGTAAACCCAAGTGACAGATTTAGTGAGAGGGCTCAAACTTGAAGAGACGTGCAGGAAGCCTTTGAGCGAAGCACTCCACTAAATGTAAATTCGTTATGTCAGTCTGTGGATGTACATTTCTACATGTATATTGGTTTACAACTATTCACATCGTGTTCTGTGAAACATAGAGACGAGCTCGAACACGTGTTGCTCCCTGTCGGATGAAATGAGCCTAGACTTCCTCGGGGGGAGGCGCCATTTTTCCTCATTCACATGAGCCATCTTAACTCCAGTTTTACTGGAATTCTTAAAGCAAACGGCCTCAGGGCGTCCAAGCTCACTGAGCTTGAACATGTGATCTGCTGTGATTCATGTGTGGTGACAGCACCCTTATTTTTGCTTGATTTGTAAGAGATTCTGTGCTCCTGCGGTACTGTTTCTGTACCTACCGTTACCACTTGAAATTTCCTCACCGTCTTGTTGTCCTGCTCAGGTTTTTATGTCCATGATGGGCAACGACAAACAGGGACAGCTGATTGTTTATCATCTCAATGAGCTCCTGAAATCAGGCAGCAGGCTGCCGCAGCCGTTGGGCTGTCCTCCAGAGGTGGGAAAATCTACTTTACCCTTGGTCTTTCTTTGAATTTTTTTGTTACAATATTTTAAGTACAAATATAAGTACAACTGAGTTGTACTGGTCGTCTTACTTTGAAGTCACATGACCATACCTGTTGCTGTTAGAAGTGTCAGGAACAAGAAGTACAGAAGATGTAACTGTTTTCTGAATGTTCCTTTTCCCCTCAGATTTATGAGGTCATGGAGGAGTGTTGGAACAAAGACCCCACCTCGCGTCCCTGTTTCAAAGAGCTGGCTCTGAGTATCGACCTTTTCAGGGACAGTAAGGAGTTTTAAAATCACCACAAGTGACCTGCTCCTCCTCGACACCCCCGTTTGTGGCAGAGGCCAAAGCGAGGTCCTCTCCTGCAGGGTGCCAGTTTGTGGACGACAGCATCACTGTTTAGGAACGAGGACCTGCTCAAAAACTCAATAAAACTGCTGCCGTGGTGCCTTTAAGCAAGGCACTTTTCTATTGTGGAACCGCAAAGCTACCTCCATTTGACTGGAAGTTCTTGGATGGTCAAACTCTTGAAGGTGACGTTGAAGAGACTGTGACGAGACTGTTGCCAGACTTAAAGCTAGAGATACTTGTGATGAACAAGTTTGTGTGCGAGTGTGTGTGTGTGTACGTACAAGTGTGTGTGAGTGTTTGTGATACAGTGTAGTCCGTAAAATGCTAGCTGGCCTAGCTCTGCCATCCCCTCGTCCTTTCACCTGTGTAGTCATGGACTTATACAGCTGACAGTGTCCTGTGTGCATTAAATTGTATTACTGCATATTGTGTATATGAATTCAGAAAAATTTTATAATTTTATAAATTTAAATATAGTACCGGCAAATACTATATTTTAAATGTCAGACATATTTGTAAATTAAGTCCATAAAAATGTGTTTTGAAAAAAAATCTGTTATTGTTTTAAATGCGATAAACGGTGTGAGAATTAAAGAAAGTATCTGTGGACAAGAATTAAACAAGCGTTTCTTTGAATTATTTCACCTGTATGACTGAAAATGCTTAATCTTTCAACAAAATCTCTTTTCCAGTTTTAGGAATGTTAATGTTCTTTAAAAGGAAAAAAAAAGAAAGTTCATGTCGTATTTCTTACAAATACAGCCCTCAGCAAGACTAAAGCAGAGAGTCATGCAGGCTGACTGATCTATTTCTGAAGCGCTTGGACCTGTTTGTGTAATTTGATTCACAAACTAGAGGGGGCATTTGAGCCTAAAAACACAAAAATAAATCATTTGTTCATCAATGTAAGTTTGGTGGAATTCTAAAAAATGCAATAAAACTAAAATGCTTTAAATAGACTCTCAGATGTTTAGCAGAAATTATCATTAGGCTATGTTTACATTGTTTTCCTCTTTCCCTAACATCATGTTTTTGCTAAACGGGGATCTGGTCTCAGGGAGTGTTTGTGCTTTATTTTGAAATCAGGGCAATGCTTCCAAGCAGTTGATGTTTGTGTTTTCTTTCTAAAATTATTATTATTATTTTTATTGTTTTTTAATGTTTTTTCAGGGGGGTTGCTATATATAGAGCTTTTATTTGCAGATCATCTGCGTAAAAATTTAAAAAGACATTATATTGTGCAATGACAGAACCACCTTTGTTTTTCCATGGATGATGTCACACTCACTCTGTCCAGTTCTCATTTATGGTCAGTGTTTTCACAACATCTGACGACGTTTGCTTTTATTTTCCATTCAGCTACTACTATAAGGGTCCCCTCAGCAAACCATCCATCTTCGCCTTATTTTTTTAGAACCCAAAAGCGTTTTAAATGTGCGTGAATTCGAGTATTTTGAATACGGAAGCCCGAAACACACATTTATGTGCGTTTGCAGACTTTTTGCCGGGAGTGGTCACTTGAAAACTTTCTTTCTTTGTCTCTAAACCAACAGCATTTCCTATTATTCTTGCTGACACACATCACACCTGAAACCTTCCTCTGCTCATTGTTGTTCCTCTTGGGTTCCTCTCATTCACACACACATATCCACCTGGAACTGCTTTGTCACATCTTACAGAACACCTCTCTCCATCTCATCTCTCATCCATGTCCTGTACAACTCCAGATCTCCTCATCCAAACCACAGCTCCCTACGGTGTCATAGACTTTCTTCCAGATTCAGCTTTTACACTTCATACGGTATTTTGGTTTTCCCTTGTGATTTATTTTACCTTAAACCTCCGAGAATAGGCGCACACAAAATGAGTCAGCTGTTTGACCGCGTTCATGACAGCCAGAGGAGTGGATACAAAAACCAAAAGAACTGACTTTAGCCCCACTTTTAATGTTTGAAGAATCATATTTGGGTATATTTTTTTTTATTTTTTATGCCTAGATTAGTTTCCTATTGTAGTTTCAATCGTAACTAATCACTGTTTATTCAAGAACATGTCATAAAAAATTGGAGGAAAAGAACGCAAATTGCGTAAAATAATCCATTTGGTGTAATTTTATTGGAATAATACATCTGGACGCATCAGAAGGAGACTAAATTTGACACAAACAGAGAATATTTAGTAAAATGTCATCTTGAACATTTTTCTGTCAGCCTGTGTGCGTTTTAGAGCTTTTTTTTTTTTTTTTTGTCCTCTCCACGCGTCCTCCCCACATGGGAGGATGGTTACATAACGTGGATTTGATCCGCGCAGGAGCGCAGCCCGCTGAGCGCAGCGCAAGATGAAGTCCCGGCGAGCCGGACCTCCTGACGGGGGTTACGGCTGGGTGGTGGTCGCCTCCGCCTTCTGCGTCGCCGGCCTGAGCGGAGCCGTCCTGAAGAACTACGGACACTTCTTCCTGGACATCCAGAACCATTTCGGGGTCCTGACCAGCACCACCTCCTGGGTTACCTCCACCACCATCGCCATGTTCCACATGGGAGGTGAGGATGATTTCTCTGCTGTGCCTCCTGCGGGCCTGAGGTCACTGATGTTGGGTCTCCGCAGCTCCTGCTGCCAGCGCCCTGACGGCATGGCTCTCCCAGAGGGGGGTTATCATGATCGGGGGAGTGCTTTGCACCTTCGGGATGCTGCTGGCATCTCTGGACCTCAGTCTGCCTTGGCTCTACTTCTCCATGGGGATCCTTGAAGGTACAAACCTCATCACATTCTCCTCTTTTTGTTGCACTGATGGATTAGTTTCACCCGTTCTGGGTTGTTTTTAAAAATATATTTACAAGAAAATAAAATGTTCTAGCTTAAACATGGAGAAGCTTCTGTTCATTTTGTATTAAAAATAAAGTATTTTAGAATAAAGTTCATAACAGCTTAATAAAGTAATAATAATGCAGTTTCTGAAACTGTTGTGCTGTTCAGGTTTAAAAGACCATAGTTGAGTAGCAGGTTTTTTAGCTCATTTTGCTGGATGAATACTGGAAGGTCAACGTCCATGTGTTGTTTGTTGACAATATTTCAAGATACTTTTATCTACAAAACAAAAACAATTGTTTGTATTATCTGATAAAATCTCGATTTCTTAAAGTCAGGTTGGTGCAGTTTCTCCAACTCATTAGGTTAAAAAAAACAGGTAAAATACACCTTTTTTTTATTCAATTAAAATGTAATTTATTTAAAAGCATTCCCAGTTGTCTTTTAATTACGATTATGACATTTGTATCCAAAATCAGAAAACCGGTGACGTTTTAGGACATTTTCTGCAGAGTTGCAGGCGTTTATAAGAAATTCACCTCTGAGTTGTGGGGGGACAGCTGTCACTTCCCCTCCCCATTGCTGAGAGCTCTCTGTTTACGCACTCACATCCCCAACCTAACATTACCCATGCAACAAAAACGGTGAGGAATGTCGGAGCTATCCAGCCGTACGGCTTTAAGCCAGATGCCAGCTCAGACGATGAAAACTAAGATGTACACGGATCACGAATGCAGCAGAGCAGGCACCCGCTTGTGACCTTCCCAACACATTTTCTACATTAAAAAATGCACTTTTTCAAAAGACATGTTCTTGTCTGCACCTGATTCACTACAGCTTCATAAAGAAGTACTCAGAAAGGCTATTTTAATCTTAATTTTCTTTATATATGTCATCCAGCGTCAGAGAAATGCCACAATAACATGTTAAAAACACCAAAGACAGGATTTGCATCGGTGTGGCTCTTTAAACACCTTTTATTCACGTTGACACACACATAAATAAATCAATAAATTATTCCCAAAACCCAAATCAAAGTAACCTATTTTTCTTTTCTTTTTTCCAGGATTAGGCCTTTCTTTCTCATGGGTGTCAGCCATGAGCATGGTGAACCACTACTTTGCACGTTGGCGGCCCATAGCCTATGCCATTACCAGCTCAGGGGAGTGTGTCTTTGCTTTCATTTTTAGTCCTTTTTTCAAGTGGTTGATTGAGATGTACACTTGGAGAGGTGCCTTGCTCATCATTGGAGGCCTTCAGCTCAACCTGTGTGTGTGCGGCGCCCTCATGAGACCCCTGGACAACGCTCTAGAAAGTAAAGATGGCCTAGAAACTGACGTTGATTTGTTTCAACCAAAGAAGAGGGTGATCTTCCAGTTCTCCCTGCTAAGAAAACCCGAACTCCTTCTCTATATTCTGTTTGCCGTCTTTGCCGCTGTTGGGTTTTATGTACCGACACTATTTTTGGTGCCGTTTGCCAATAGTTTGGGCATTGACAAGTACTGGCCGGCGTTGATCCTCTCTATCCTGGCAGTAGCTGACCTGGCAGGGAGGTTGTTCTCAGGGTGGTTAGCAAACATGAGGTTTTTCCGAAACCTGCAGCAGCTCACCTTTGTGGCCACTCTTCTTGGGGTGGTGTTGCTTCTTCTACCGATTAGCCAGAAGTACTGGGCCATTATGATCCTCGCTTCCCTCTACGGCTTCCTGTTCGGCTGTGTTGTGGCCATTCACGTCACATGCATAGTGGACATTGTGACGCTGGAGGGCTTCGACAGTGGACTGGGGCTCTTCATGATGTTCAGGAGCATCGGAGGCTTCATTGGTCCGCCTGCTGGAGGTGAGAAATCCGTCTTTTTAAGTTTTTTTTGATCGTCAACATATTTAAAGCAGGGAGGGGCTTCTTTTTCTTGTTCTACTGCTTCTAAGAGTTTTGGTGTGAAAGTGGTGCAAATCTCACGATTTGGGCACAAATTGAAAACGGTCCGGATCTTTGCTAGTATCCTTACAATGGTGGTTGTGGATTACCATCATGTCAGGGAGTTGGTCTTGGTTGACCTTTCTTTGAAAAACAAATGCAGACGTTGTCAGGATTCTCACCATCTCTGCGTTCACCACATAAACCAGCTACGCTCTGCGTTTGTTGAGTTTTTCTCGGTCATTCGGACCAAAGGGACTCGGACCAGATTGTATTGATGAAAACAGTGAAGAAATATTTGTAATAAAAAGAAGAATTGTTTTGAAGTTAAATTGTAAAGTAGAACAAAAAACATTGAAGAAGACTCCAAAATACGAGTGGCTTAGTGCTGCATTACATTTCCATTTCCTGTTGCTCTTTCAAATCTCGCCGTATCTCCTCGTCTTGCACACTCAGACATGATTGAATAAAGCAGAGGGAGGTAATGAGGTCTGAAATTGTTTTGTGTTCACCTCTGGATGGTTGATTAGTCAAAACTACTTAGATTTATGGGAATCTGTCAATGTTTGCTTTTGATTTATTAACGAATTTGAATGTTTTCAGAAGGTTTCCACACTTGAATCTTCTTGGGAATTATAGTTTGTAGAAATCAAGGTAAATGTCAAAATTTTTAGTTTTTTTTTTATTGTTTTTTAACTTTAAATTTAACATTTAGTTTAAAGAAAAAGTTAATTGTAATGATTTTTAGATTGTTGCACACAAAGCAGGTGATCTAAAATACAGTATTTTGTTGTAACGTCACTTAATTCTTGAAAGATTAGTTTTAGTGTGAATGTTGGATGAGCAGCATGAGAGCCTTCTATAGATCACAATCAAAGAAAGAGAAGATGACGATGACGACGATGATGATGATGGTGGCTGAGATCAAATCTCTGCAACACATTTCTGTTCCACACAGGCTGGCTGGTGGACCACACAGAGGACTTCAGCTCCGCCTTCTACCTCGCCGGTTGCTGCCTCATCTCATCAGCGGTGTTCGTCCTCTTGGTCGACTGTTTGGTTGAAAGGAGGAAAGTTGTGGGAGAAGAAGTTAACAGGGACATAAATAAACCAGAGGGCCCAGAAACTACAAAAGTTTAATGAGAGACACTGTTCCCAAACCGCTTCTACCTGACCTTACTTCTGCCAACATTCTCGATGATCTTTGGGGGTGCCGCTGCGATCATTTCTGCAGACTAACTCGTGGAGCTGATCTCTTTCTTCATCCATAAACTTTAAAAAATGCAATTTTCTATCTTAAAAAAATCAGTTTTCTATAAAATAAAAACAACAAAAAGCTTATATTAAAAAAAACTCAAGCAAACTTGGTCGTTGTTATTCAAATTATATAGCCAAATAGCCAAACTACTTGAATTTTTCTACATGGTAGCAGTAAACATGACCGATAAAGCATCCGTAACTTTCTCAAACAATTATTTTATTTCAGCAAATAAGTTAGAAGTCCATAAATCAGTTTAAGATTTGGTTGTTTTTCCTTTCACTTCTCAGATTATTCTGTCACATCTCAGATGACGTTTCAACTCTTAAAGAAGTTACGCACATTCTGAAATTCTCAGGAACTCTCTTTTTCTACCCATGATGCTTCTCATTTACATTTAACCAAACCAGCCCCAACCATGATACTACCACCACTTATATTCCCAGATATTTTAATTTTCTCACTCTTTGAGGACATCTTCTCATATTTACACCATAAAGTTCTTTAGGTGTTTGCACACTAAACTTTTTAAACAAAGTTAAAGAGAAGAACTCGGACAGGATCATCTCTGAAAAGAAATTTCAGTCCTGTTCTAGAATTTGTTTTTCTCAGATAAGTTCGTTTTTTTAAGACAGAAGTACTTTTATCCAATATTTGTAGTGTGCTTACCCTGTTTCTTACCAGATTTCTTTTTTGAGTGTTCTTTTCATTATTATCCTGGAGGAAATGTTAAAGCAAATAGTTCCTCATGTTTTTTTTCTTCTTCTATTGTCTTTTGTAACATTTTACTAATATATTAAAAGCTTCTTTGCTGTTGAGGCAGGCCCAACTCCACCTTGAAGCCACAGCAGACAAGCTAACAAACAGCTGTGCTTTGAAACAGTCCCTGAGAACAAGTGGAAACAAGAACCTTCAGACACTTCTATCCAAACGTCTGCAGTTCCGCTTTTGGAAATCTGTCATTCCTCACTTGTGTCTTTTCAGGAACTCCAGAAAAGTTCTGACATGTGCAGCACGGCATCACATGTTAAATTCATAACATGAAAATGAGGGGGAAAAATAGAAATGCCAAATGGGATTGGATTAAAGCTGCCGTGCGTGGAAAAGATCAAGGCTGACAGCAGTTTATTTAAAAAAAAAAATAGTTAACAGCTTTTGTACATTTCAAGAGAAACTTTTTTTATTTACATCAGTCAGGGAGCTCAGATTATATCAATAAGGACTCTTTAGCTTTTTTTAAAAAAATCTTTGAATTTCAGTAATTACCTTTTCCTTTTTCGTTTAGCTTCACCTTTTCTCCAGATGTTTTCATTTTGGAAATAACTGACCAGACGTGTTGGTCTGCTCACCGTCTTCAAGTTAAAAGTAGCTTTTAGCCAAACTGGCCAAACAAAGAGGAGGAGCGCGGAAACATTTTTAACATTTTGTTCAGATATCTGCACTTTCACGTTGTCCTTGCAGCAGGCAGCCCCCCCGCCTTCCTGCTGTGGATGAGCTAAAGGCGGGGGGCCTGCTTGGGGGGGCTCTCTACCTCAGCATGAACCTGACATGAGCATGTGGACGTTTGCAGTTTAGTGTGTTTGTGTTGTACAAATTACTCGGACGTTAGGAGTGGAGTTATGCAACCACGGGCCTCACTTGGCTGCAGTCTTTGCTGCAGCTTAATGCATGGGTTGAAGGAAAAAAAATCTGAAGATTTCTGCAGATTAGAGATGCTTTGCTGAGCTTTCTGCTCGTGAACATTTTTTAGCACAGAAAAGCATTTCTTGAATATATTTGTTCTGAACTGCTCTTAACATTCTTTTCTGGCAGTCCGAATGTCTGTGGCCTGTCAGTAAACACTGAAATAAATTCTCTGATTATTTAACAAAATAAACAGCGAGACCACCAACAGTCCAGAACCCAATCAGGACTTAAGCTGCACCACTGAAGCCCGCTGAGCTTTCTTTCAACTACAGGGATTTCCCACAGTGGTTTCATGTTTTCCCATGTGCCTCTAGATGTACGAGTCACCGCCGTTGTGTGCTTTAATGAAGCCTTTAGACTTTTGACCTGTGCTAAGGAGAATGTTTTTTCTCTTTAAAATTCCAGTTGGTTTGACCAAAGCATGGTTCCCCTCTGAACACCGGTTCGGCAAAAGGAGAAGAATTCTTACAAAATGGTTTACGTTTGACATTTTTCTTTGCGCAAATGAGTTTGAACTTGCAGTGTAAAGCTTTTCTCACTGCAGAAATTGGATTTGTTTTAAAGTTTTATCGCTGCCTGAAGATCCTTCATTTGTTTTAGCTTCATCTCACTTTAGAAATAATTGTTTAACTTTGTGCCATTTTGGATCAAACCAAACACGTCATTCATTGAATTTGTTTTTTGTTATATATATATATATATATATATATATATAAACAAGCGTAAATTACTTTTATAATTTTTTTACAGCAATACTTGACTGGCAAAAGTAAATGTAAAAAAAGTTGAAAATAAATGTTTTTACAGGAAAAAGTCGAAACAGTTCAAATAAAAAGGTAATAAATGTTTTACCTCACTAGGTGTCACCATTGTCTTATCCTCTTTGACCTTCTTTGTAGAAGAATACATAAATGTGTAAGAAGCAAAACTGTCAGTTTAGTCACAACACTCCTTAACCTGGTGAAAATGCAAAACAAAAAATTCTCAAAAAAGTTTGTCAAACGTCTGAAAATAATTTTTTAATTAAAGGATCTCATTTTATTGACTGCAGACTGCACACATCTGGGATTTAAACTGATCAGATCAGTAAAGATCAGCTCACAGTTGTAGAGAATCACAGAAAGGCCTATGGGTCCGATCCAGCGGGAGATTCGGATAATGATGGGAATTATGAGAGAAGAGTTTCAATGCTACAAGTTAGTTTGTGAGCTGACTTTTTACACACAAAAATAACCATGTAGTGAATGTAAAACACAGTTAACGGCTTTCGGTTAAAAATCTATGTAGGTTGTGCTCATCTGGAGGAAGGAGGAAGTACTGGACATTTACTTAGCAGCTGCAGCTCTCAGTTCTAGACAGAAAAATAGAAAAGTCAATTCTTCGGTGAGTTTTCACATATACATGAATTAATTTTATGTAAAAAAAAAAAAAAAAAAAAAAAAAAAAAAAGTAGATGAGATTTGAACGGCTGTTACATTCTTTACCACTAGGGGGCAGGAGAGAATCGTTTTTAATGAGTGCACGCTGTTAGCAGCTGCTCTTTGACACTTTTTGCGGAGGATTGAAGTTTTTCATCTTTAAAATTGGACTTTATGCATTTTACTCTTGGGTTTTTTAACCTTCTAACCTGCTAGGTAAAATAATAATAAAAATGTAAAAAAAAGACTAGACAAACAAATCAAATTCAACTCATCAGTGATGGTAATGCTACTCAAGTTTTCAAAAAGATTTTTCATAATTGTGATCCTAACTAACCAATAAATGCTGATTATATTCATTTTTAATCAATTCTGACAGACTGGACTGCTGTTAGTTTTGATTTCCACTGAAATGTTTAGATGATTTAAAGAACCTGTATGTCTTTTTAATTGTATCATCAGTGGTTTTATGTAAAAAAAAATCTCACTACGTATTAGGACAAACATTTTAATACACTTTTACAGGAAAAAAAAGCTATTTCAGATTAGAAAATTAATTTAAATCAATCTATCTTGACATTTGTCACAAAGCATTAGCATAATTTCAAACAGTAGACATTGACAAATAGACTAACTGCTTTAATGCCTAGATTTGTCACAAATTTGTAGCGAAGGGAAAGTGGAGGCGACTATTTTACAGGAGTAAAAAGACAGAGGCACGAAGGATGTTTTGTTGGAAAAGTGAACTGAAAGAATTGTAATTCAGAAATGTTGTGGAAAATGGCAAACTGCATCTTTTGGTCCTTTGAAAACAGTTTGACAGAGCCTTGTCCCACTGTCCACTCCTCACACGGTGACAGACCCGTCCTTTCGCTCAGACATTGTGTGTGCTCACTGCTTTTCTGTGAGGCTAAAACGGCAAACCTTCCCTACATATTTCTAGAAAAATAAATCTACATCCTGTTTTAACCTTAACTAACCAGAAATACAAATGTCACTCCACCGGGAAAGGAAAGTCTTCCTCCAACAGCACAGTCCTCATGTTTACATTGAGCTCACATCGGCAGTAAGGCTGTGACGTTACGGCGTTTTGCGTGAAGGCTGGACACTGGGACAGAGCTGTCGAGGGTTTTTACGAGGAGGCTATCTTCTCCTCATATGGAGACTCATAGACCTCCATGGGCGGGCAGGTGCACACCAGGTGCTGGTCACCGTAGATGTCATCGATCCTTGAGATGGTCGGCCAGAACTTGGTTTCAGGCCTGATAAAGGGCTGTAAGAAAGAAAAAGACTTATTAGTAAAATTGTTATAATCTTTAAATTTGAAACTTCAACCATTAGTATTAGTAATTTTATGTTTTTATCTATTTTTCCTCGTTAAATATAAATAAGATTTTGATTTTCTGTATTTGGAAACAAAAGGAGTTCAGTATTGAGTTAATACACTGCTTGTGGTGCTAACTGAGCTATTAAATATATGGGACAAATCTTTAAAATGGGTCTTTAAAATGGACTCTTATTTTTTTTTTTTATTTTAGGAAAGGTATTTTTATTCTTTTTAAAAAGTACAAAAGGTTTAGGGAAAGTTGTAAATGAAACACGGATGACATTTCCCCTTTATGCCACCAGAGGGCAGTAAAGTCATATGTTTGAAGTAGAGCAGCTTTGGGTTTTCTGGAGAGGCCAAATAGTTTGTTGGTTTTATCCTCAACTATTCTACATTCCAGAGTGTCGTTGGGCAAGGCACTAATAACATGTAGGTTGGTGTGTTTTGCAGGCATGAAGCCACTGACCAAAGGGAAGGCAGCGTACTCCCTGGAGTAGGGTCTGTCCCAGTTTGAGGAGGAGATGCATGCTAGAGAGTGAGGAGCCATCTGCATGTAGAGCACAGACAACATGACGTGAGCTCTTATGGACTTCTGGTAAAGGAAAATGAAACATCACTCACCTTCAGCGGGTTGATACGGGAGTCCATCCTCCCCTCCTCGATCTCTGCGATTTCCTGTCGGATCCCAAGCAGAGCGTCGCAGAAACGGTCCATCTCGGCCTTGTCCTCCGACTCTGTGGGCTCGATCATGAGTGTTCCAGCCACTGGCCATGACATGGTGGGTGCATGGAAACCTAAACAAATATTTAGTTTGAGTTCCGTCTTTTTTTTTTTTCTTCAAACAATCTCAAAGTTATCTGAAGTATAGAATCGAACAGTTTCAGAACATAAAAATTGAGTAGGTTAGATCTTATAGAAGCCCATATCAGCAGACTTTTTAGTGCAATATTGACCGTGACACAATGATTTATACATTACCATTTAAAAAATATATCATTTATCTGTTTTTATTTAAAAAAAGAACATTTTGTTTTATAGTTAGGGTAAACTCTCCATAAGGAATACAGAAAATTAGCCTCCAATTAAACTCCAAATATTTGCATTTCTTTTATTAGTTCCCCTTACCATAATCTTGCAGCCTCTTGGCCACATCAACAGCCTCTATGTTGGCCGTCTTCTTGAACGGCCTCACGTCCAGAATGAATTCATGAGCAACAAAACCTGTTCAGAAAAAAACTGGTCAGATTCCCAGAGGAATGAACCTTAAATTTACCTTCAAGCTGACTTTCACACGTAAAAACTAAGCCACACCTTTCCTGCCTCTGAAAAGGACTTTATAGTGGCCTTCCAGCCTCTTGGCCATGTAGTTGGCATTGAGGATGGCCACTTCAGTTGCATGAGTCAATCCCCTGGATCCCATCATCTAAGCACAACATAGGAGGCAAAAAGATGATACTATTTCAATTAGGTCACTTTTTCAAAAACCAAAAGGTTTCTCTTAGATTTCCTTTGCAACACATTTAACAAGTTAGAGGTTCTGCTGCTGAGTTTTCCAGAAATCCCACTGGATCCCCAGATTTCCCTATGTTCCACCATCTTCCAGATTTTACTCATCTTTCCTTCCTAAAATGCTCTGACCTTGATGTATGTCCACGAGATCGGCAGAATGGCGCTGGAGCCCCAGGGCGCAGCGCTGATGGTGCCCAGCGAGCTGCTGCTGTTGACCGACTGCATGGGAACGACGGGGTGACTGGGCAGGAAGGGGGCGAGATGAGCCTTCCTGATGGACGACAACACAAACTTTTAAAAAACAGGTGACAGAGATGATCTTTTAACTGTAACTTGGAGACGGCAGTAAAATAAAGGTTTACTGAGCGACTTACACTCCGATGGGGCCCATGCCAGGTCCTCCTCCACCGTGAGGGATGCAGAAGGTTTTGTGCAGGTTCAGGTGAGACACATCCGAGCCGTAGTCTCCAGGGCGACACAAACCCACCTGAACACAGATACTAATGATGCTTAACATTGTTTTTAAATAGTACAGACTGGGTTGATGACGTAATTTCATGCTCCATGAGGAGTTTAAAAAAAGGGATTATACATTTTTGACTCATGGACTCTGGTATTCTCCAGTTTCTCATGTTTCTTGTTCTTGATGTTACCATCTATTGGTACTGCAACATCCACCACAACAGCTGTCCTCTGTTCTTTATCCACCACTACAGTGTCTGGTTGGTTCACCATAACCATCCTGTCCTTCTGTATGTGGAAGTCCCCCAGGATCTTCACTCTCTCATTCTCTACCACTTTCTGAGGTGTTTCTCATTTTGACTTTGGGGTTTCCAGTCCATATTCTGGACACGTGTTCTTGTATTCTATTCCAGGCGCTCCATGAATGCTTATTGGCCAGCATCTTACACCCTGCAGTTCTGTGCTGGATTGGTTCAGGCGCCTCTTTGCACAGCTACACCTTGGGTCTTGTCTGGTGTGGTAGATCTGAGGCTCTATCGCTCTGGTGCTCAGGACTTGTTCCTGAACTGCCAGGATGAGCGCTTTCTAGCCTTTGGTAGAACTTCTTGATGTCAGCCACTTCAGTTATGGTTTGGTGGTACATCCCATGCAGGGGCTTGTCCTCCCATGAGGATCTGTCTTCCAGCACCACATCCTCTGTTGTCCATTGCCTGAGACATTCACGGAGCTCACTGTCAGTTGAGGCCTTGAGCTTGATGTATTCATGCTTCTTGGATGTTTCATCCTGGATCGTGGCTTCCACACTTGTTAGTCCTCTGCCTCCTTCCTTGCAGCAAACGTACAGTCTCAGGGTGCTGGATTTGGGATGGTGAGGAGCTTTCATGTCTTAACATCCATGGTTTGTATCTCTTCTTTTAGCCATCTGATTATTCCTGCATGGAATCTGATGCCTGGCAGTGCATAACTGTTTATGGGTCTTGTTCTTGCCATTGAGCTGGTTTCTCAGGACTTGCTTTACTACCTTGCCTCTCTTTATCACCATCTGACTGCACTTCTCAAGCCCGAAAGACATCCCAATGTCAGTACTGTAGATCCCAACACTGTGTACTTTAGAGTTTGATGGACAAAGCCACCAATAGCTTACCGGTTACACTCTTCCATTGTCTTTTGTACTTTGAAAGTTTTGTTCTTTGTAAGAAAATCTAAAGCAATTGACTTTTTATTTTAAGCCCTGACATCACCGTCAGTTTTTATACAATGGCCTGTTGAATACTCATTTCTGATTGGCTGCAGGGTGTCCATTAAAAAACATAACCTGAGTATTCTATACTATACTATATACTATATTGCGCTGACAACAACAGAAACTATTTTAATTAGTAAAAGTAAAAAAATAGTTTGCTCGTTGATACTGATTTTTTGATCAGAGCTAATGGTGGATATTTCTTCAACAAACACGATTGAGTTAACTACTTGTGAATGTTGTTTCTTTGAAACAAAATTTTCATCGTTTGGACAAAAACTAGGGATAAGAGGCAAACTTTCCCTCTGAAATGATGTCTTAGCGCTTAACCTACTGTATACACCACTTTCCTGCACTGCAGCAGAGCAAGGTGCATGCTTGGTAGCTGTTACCATGACAACGTGACTAACCACATAACAAATAGTCTGCATCTTATGAAAAACAATTAGCATTAACAACATTAAATTGCTAATAATTGATTTCATGTTTATTTCTTTCCCCAAGTGTCCACGGTATAAGCTTCTGCACTTTCAGCAGTTTATTTGTTTTTACCAAAAAACCTTGCAACTACCCTCACCTGGGCGTTCATGTTGGCACCGTCCAGATACACTTGGCCGCCGTTTTGATGGATGAGTTCGCAGACATCTCTAATGTTCTCCTCGAAGACGCCAAAAGTGGAGGGGTACGTTATCATCATGGCAGCAAGGCTTGCTTTGTGCTTGTCCACCTTAAAATATAAGATAAATGATCTATAAATGTATGAATCTCACATTTATCTTATATTTTGTATGATTATTCTTATGTTAAAGGGCTTGACTGATGAATTTACTGCAAGGTGTGAAATTTTAGCTTTAAAGTTCTGCACCCAAACTGATAAAAAACTGTTTATGGTTTTATGCATCAACCTAGACATGAGCATCTTTTTCTAGCTGTTTGCAGGGTTCAGTGCTCACCAGAGCCTTGAGGTGCACCAGATCAATGTTGCCGTCTTTGTCCACCTCCACCACCTGAACCTTCATGCCGGCCATCTGAGCACTTGCTGGGTTGGTGCCGTGGGCAGACTTGGGGATCAGACAGACCTGCAACAACAAGAAAACCATGAACACTGCGGGACAGGCTCGCAATGACTTTTTATAAACAGGATTTTGGAAATAATAACATGAAGGAGCATTAATCAGAAGGTCGTGACGAAACGTTTGCAAGAAAATCTGCAGAACACTGAGATGACAACAGGATGTTGGTTTGGACTTAACAATAAATGTTGGTAAAGTACTGATGAATGCACTTTCAGTTGAATAAACACAAAGTTGTTTCCTTAAATTCAAACAAAGCCAAAGGCATCAATCTGAGCAGAAAAGCAGAAATTTTGAGAGTTTGCTGGCGTGCTAGTCTCAGTGTAACATGCCTGCAGGCTGTGTATTGATTTTATCCCAAATTAGGATGACACCTTTGACATTTTGTAACCTGGTCACACAAGCAAAGTGGGACACTTCGCTTGTGGGTTGGCTCACTTTGACTAAAACCATCTTAAAACATCCAAATATGGAATCTTGAAAGGCGAGTGAAATGTTGCTGGCTTTCAGCTCCTTTGTTTGCTCAGTTATGGTTTGGACCTTGACTTTTACCAGAGATCAGTCCACTATCTAGAGATGGTCTTGAGGGCAAGTTATGAAAAACAAAGGCCGAACGCAACAGGAGAGAGAGAAAAAAAATCCTCAAATCAGCCATTCTTTAATCTGACTGAGTGTTATCAGGCGTTCTCGTCCACAGCAGAGTCCAACAATCTATTAACATGTTAATCTTTGATGTCGAGGTGACCCATTAGCAGCTAACAGTGAACTCTCAGGATCTGACAATAATGCGGGCTGCGCCGCTTTGCTTGCACACTAATGCCCTTCAATGACCCTGCTCTGTGGGAATTGCTGAGTCAGCAGAAGCAAAGAAACAACCCAACATTTTCTGACTGTTTCTTTTGAAATCAGATCGGGGCCTCAGATGAATTTTGAGTTCCCTCTGTTTGTATGACAGTAGGTGATAAAAATTAAAGCCTAATTTTGGTACAAAAATAAAACTGCCAGTGAATTATAGTGTAAACAGCAGTAAATTTAATTAGACACTGGGGTGAAAGATAAAAAGCACCAATACTAGTGATTACTAACAGCAGATGCTACACAATTTTTCTACCCAAGAACACTTTAAAGACCCACTTTGATGAAATTTGTTTGTTTGTTTGTTTGTTTTTTTGGCATTTATTGTGAATTTCAAATGAACTACTGCTGCTCTGCATATATTATAGAAAACGAAAGTGTTTTTTTTAATAATCATAATTAAAAGACCACTGGGAACGCTTGAAAATAGATGATCAAAGTGGGTCTTCAAAAACAAAAATTAGAGACTAATTTGACTGCTTTCCTAAAATGACTGGTGTTGATCTATATAATATATATTACTGGCAAAAAAGAAAAGTTTCCTTGGTGATGAAGTTTGGTGGCGCTCAGACAGAGGCTGAATCATCCACTCAGTGCTTGTCTGTTGGTGCTCCACAATCAGACGGGGGAGTCTCTTCAGAAAACCGAACAAAGTTTATTTTATGGAATTTTCTCATTTTTTGATCAACGTTCACACATTACTTTTAGTGAATTGACACTTTTGCTCTCTCAACACAAACACTTACACTTCTGGAGCTTTCCCCCTTTGAGTTAAGGTAAGCCTTTATGGCGGCAAGGCCAGCATATTCTCCCTGAGCGCCACTGAAAAACAAGGCAAAACGCTGCAGTCATACATCCTTCAGCCCCAGGAGGGTCCAAAGAGCAGTCGACTGGCATGACCAAAAGAGGAACAGCAGAGGTAGGCATGTGCTTTTTCAGAGAAAATGTTGGTGCCTCTGACATTTAACAGTTGGACACTCAGCCTTTTCTGAAAAACAATCTGTTTTATTTTTTGTAAGTGTTTTGCTTCTATTGTAAAACACCAACCATAAACTTGAAGGCTTGTAAAGTCCTTAGTTCTGCATTTTAGTAAAAGCTGTTCTAACTTGACTCATTTTTTAAAAATACAACTTACATCTTCAGTTAATGCAGGCGGATAAAACTCTTCGTCTCACCTGTTTGGTTGGAAGGAGATCTTGTCGTAGCCCGTCACCTCACACAGGTCCTTTTCCAGCTGTCTGAAGAGCTTCTGGTATCCCTCCGCCTGATCCAGAGGCACGAAGGGATGGATGTTCCCAAACTCTCTCCAGGTGATGGGCTAAAAATGAAGGGGTGGTGGTGCACGGCAATGAGATAATAAAACATACCGGATTGAAGCTGATTTCTTTAATTAAGGGAGGGCTTGGCTACAAAATGCTGTGAGGGACGTTTCAGCATCGTCAGCAAAAACCAGGTCAAAATAACAAACAAACAGACCCACCATAAGTTCTGATGAACTGTTGAGCTTCATGGTGCAGGATCCCTGAAGAAGAAAACTACACTTTTATGTCTTGTTACAACAGGAATTCAGTCGGATTCCCGATTCAGGGAGGACTAACCAGAGGGATCATGCTGTGAACCAGGGAGATGTCCTTGTTCTCCAGACGCTTCATGTAGCGCACAATGTTGGTCTCAGAGTGGTAACTGAAGAACATAAATGAAACCAAAGGAGATGTGGATTTGAATGAAAACTTACAAACCCACATTCCAAATGCAGACCCCTGAGAAGTAAGTCAAAAATGCTAACCTTATTGGCAGAGTTTCTACAAAATAAAAATAGCCAATTTAGTGCACTGAATTATTCCAGCTTTCACTTTGATATCTTTACTGAACCCAGATCTTCCAAAGCGTGCATTTGAAGTTGGGCTAGCCAAACTGGCTTTATCAGTAATTCAAGATCAGATTTCATTAGTTTCGTTTGACAGATTGAAAATCTGGTTTGTTTTGATACATTTTATGGCTTTTTTTTTTAGCAGGTCTGATTAATCGTGTTCCTCAGGGATCTATGTTTGGAGCTCCGATACGTTTTTTGTGAATCTTTTAAAGGGGTTTGTTGGGCGTTTCTCCACACTTTTTTAAGTAAGATGTGAACCCTGGAGATGAATAAATGTGGCGAATCCACTTTTTTTAGATACAACTATTTTATCATCTTCTTTTTAGTCATTTTGTGTATTTCAATAATAATAATACTAATGGATTTGATTTATCTGCGGTTTTCCAGATGCTCAAAGCGCTTACAATGTACCAGTTTATCAATGAAGTGTTAGTAATATAATAGTTAGTAATAAAAAATGATTGTTTGTTATAAATCTGAATTGAGAAGATTGAATTAGTCCTGATTAGTATTTACTGCATAGTAAGCTGTAAGAGCTCTGGTGGTGTTGGGAGAGGTGTACAAGCTGAATCACAGTCGCAAATTTTCAAAATGTCTTAGATGTTGAGGCAGAAGTGTCTATTTTTTCTAAAAACTCTGGATTTTATTTTAATTGAAAGTTATAAAATGTTTTTAAAAGTTAGCAGACAAAAAATGTTTCTGAGTATTCATCCACAATGTCTTAAATGGGAGTTTAACTAAATCTATGCATGCAAGTAAACCATTGCACTCCAAAAGGGATTTTCTTTGACAATTTTCTATCTTAATGAAAATATTAGAGCTCATAGAACTAGAAATAATAAGGTGTTCTTGGAGGGAGACAGCAGTGTTGTTCTGCAGTCCTCTTCCTTTAAATAGCAACAGAATCAGGAAGTATCTTTAGAATCCTGATCCATGAAGCTTTCAAAAAAGGTAAATCCTATAGGTATTAGTAACCTTTTTACTCTTGTATTGATAGAAATTCACTTATGAACTTATTTTATGGCACCAATAAAGATTAAATGATCCACTTTTAGAAACAAAGACACTCTGAACCTTTAGGTCTCTTCAAACACACTAAAGCTTACAGATCTGACATGTTTGATTATCATTTAAAACACTACATAAAGCTGAGATTACTTTAAAATTATACACCTTGTTTTCAAAAATAAAACAAGTTAAAAAAAAAAAGGTTTTTAGACCTGTTTTTTTTCTATACTCCTCTTTTGGATCAGCTTTGCTGAACATTTAACTTGCTTTAATGATTCACATTCTCATCACATGGCAGAGTTTGGTGGTGAGCAGGACGATCTGTGTTTAGACAAGGCTCATGCTCATGTTATGCATGGAGAGGTTTGTGCTTTGTCTGCAAGTCCCAGCTGGCATTTTTTCAACAGAGAAAAAACCCTTGACTCTGGTCATGAGGCAAACTCCCAAGGACACATGAAAGTGTTGTAGAAAGTCCATACATCTCCTAAAAAAACAAAAATCAAGCAATTTCTTTGTTTCTTGATTAGTTTTTGATTAGTTCTTGAAAAGGATTCTTGTTAGTCTGTCCTTTTTCTTAATGTGAATAGGCTTTGCTTAGCTGAAGTTCAGAAAAATGCAGCTTCTGGGCCACTAGATGCCCCAAAAAAGACAAATATAAAACGATAATTGAGGCTTTTAGAGCTATTTTTTAAAGAAAAATAAAAATGTAAAAAAGTATTCTGGGATTTGTCCTCATCAACTGAGAACCAACCTGTTGAAGACCTGGTGTGTGAGGAACTTGCTTGTCCTCTTGAAAGGACTTCCCATGATCCCCTTCACTCGCTCCCCCATCTTTTCCGCAATGAGTTCCTGAAAATTTCAAAATTAATCACGAATCTCCACTTTCCAGCTGTTGCAGTGCATATAAAAAGCACATTTGTGAACACAACAAACAACCGTAAGAAAGTATGAAGTTAGTCTTTGCAAAATAAAAAATAGTGTGACCATCAACGTACAGCTGAAGATTCACAGCCAAAAACCCAAAGCAAGTCGTCTAAGTCTCTCTCTGTCACCGTCTCATCCAGAGAGACGCCAAGCTGTTTGAAAAAAACAAGCAGAGCAACATTTGTTTGCGAGTCTCATAATTAAAACCAGGAATGTGTCAATCTGAAAAGATCAAACTAGGTTGCAACAAGTGTTCAAGTTTCAACCTGAAAGGTTTCACCTTCTAGAAACAGATGGAGACTCACCACTCCTTCTTGGTAGACCCGCAGGTTTATTTGACGCTGCGTGGCTCTCTCCAAAATGTCTTTGGCAGCAACACTACAGTGGATCTTTAGCGTGTCGAAGAAAATGTCGCTGTGCAGGCGGTGGCCCGCTCTCTTCAGACCTGAAACAAACACATAACGTCTACATTTATATTTACAAAATACAGAAATTCACCAAAAACTTTTTGGTTTTCTGTCCAGTTTTTATCAAAATAGTTTTCATGAAAATGCATTTTTACATTATTTCCATGTGCCCCTTTGTTTTGTAGATATTGAATTTAGGTGTGGACTCCGCTCCATTAAAGAACATTGATTTTTCTCTTAACTAACCACTCATGAATTCCAAGACTTTTGCTCTTTGACTTGTTTACCTGCTGCACAACCAGCGGGTAAACCCACTACTGTATCAGCCTTCGATAGAGTCAGACAGAGATTCCTTTCTCTGCACTGCTAGGTAGGTTAAACGTTATCAACACTGTTTTATAACCTATTTTTTTGCCTTGTGTGCATTAACAACTCCTCTACACCATCTTTGTTCAAAGTAAGTTTACAGAAGTATCTGTGTCAAAAAATGACAGATTTAAATTCCTTTACTCTTTTTAAACTATTACTATAATATTTTTTCTATTTAAATGTGTATTCAGTAATCCAAAAGTAAGGATTACGTTTTATTTGAAGTAATTTGAACTCAGTTTTGAGAATGAAGAGGAAAAGTTGCCTTCAGCAAGAATGAGAGCAGCATTGTGTGTCCTCTCTGCGATGTGTTTGAGTCCCTGTGGACCGTGGTACAGTGCATACATGGCAGCCATGTTGGCCAGAAGAGCCTGCAAGAAAAGAAAAGAAAAGAAAAGGTATATTGGTTCAATGGGAGGAATGAAGATGAGGATTTACTGTTTTGGACTTCTGCTGACACCTGTGCAGTGCAAATGTTGCTGGTGGCCTTGTCTCTGCGGATGTGCTGCTCTCTGGTCTGCAGGGCGAGGCGGTACACCTCCTTCCCAGCTGCGTCCCTGAAACATCAGAGCATCGTTTTTATTCAAATGCTCAGTGATAGTCTTTGCTCTAAATCTCTCTAAATACATTTTTTTCTCCCACCTGGTAACTCCGACCATTCTGCCTGGCATCATCCGGACCAGGTTTTCTCTGACGGCGAAAAAGGCAGCATGTGGACCACCGTAGCAGAGAGGAACCCCAAACCTCTGAGAGCTCCCCAAGGTGATGTCAACACCGAACTCTCCAGGAGGGCGCATCACACACAGGGCCAGCAGGTCAGTGGCGCAGCAGGCCAGGGCCTGCAAAAGCACAAAGATAAATCCTTGAAATGTCTCTCCCATTTCTTTCACCCCTTAAGAGCCCATTAACCAGCTGCTATTTATAGGTGCTGTGCTTCTTTTTGTAGATTTCCTTCTTTTTCTTGTCATGAAAACATGACCTCCTCATAAATGTCCTAAAAGTGAACTTGTCCCAGCTTTTCAGAGGCTCTTACCCCACCCTTGTGTGCTCGGTCCACAAGAGCAGTGAAGTCCTCCACTCTGCCGTCAGTGTCTGGATACTGAAAGAGCATGCCGCTCACATCCTTCCCGCTGAAGTCCATCTCATGAGGCAGCTTTTGCACCGTCTTAACTCCTATGTAGCTGCAGAACAGCAGTGGAGCGGTGATGTTTATTTACAGGAACACACTCTAAAGCAGGTGCTTTACAACACATCATCAGGTCAAACAGCGCTGTGTGTTTGAGGTTCATACTTAGCTCTGGTCTGCACTACAGCGATCGTCTGGGGATGACAGCGTGGATCAATATAGAAAGTTCGCCTTTTGTTCTGCCTAAAAAAACAAACAAATCAATAGGAATCTACTGTAAGTATGAGTTTTTCGCTCAGTTTGTTTGTGAGATCTCAAACTTCCTGCTCCATGATGAGTGACTGAGTCTGCTGTGCGTCATCAGGTACCTGTGGCAGAGCTGCATGGCCTCAGCAGCAGCCGTTCCCTCGTCCAGCAGAGAGGCGTTGGCCACCGGCATCCCAGTGATGTCACAGATCATAGTCTGATAGTTCAGGAGAGACTCCAAGCGGCCCTGGGAGACCTCGGGCTGGTACGGCGTGTATTGCGTCACCCTGACGACAAACACAGTGAATCATCTGAGCAGGTAGAGACATGAGAACATAGCTGGTACCATTCAAGGATGCCAGATGAAACATGAATGGTACTGAATGCATCCTCATGTTCTTGGAGGGAAAGTTTGGATAAAAGATACTTTTTTTTTTAAGACCTACTGATTTTTGCTGGTTTTTACATGTTTTTGTAGCATTTTTGTCATATTTATGATAAACTCAAAATTAAAAGAAAAAGACCTCTTGGGAATGCTGTGATTATAGATCAAAAGATGAGCAGAGGGGAATTTTAAGAAGAAAAACATTAAATTCTTACAAAAATCTTGCCAATTCAAGTCCAAAAGGTAGATAACACAACAACAGGTTAGCTCCCAGTACTTATAATCAAGTATTTTCCTCTGATGGCTTAATAAGACACCTTTCCAAAGCAAATTTGCCTTTTTTGATGTGGAGACTCACCAGCCAGCATTCTCCAGAAGATTCCTCTGGATTGGCGGCGGTACCGAGCAGTTGTAGTAACCCATCCCGATGTAGGACCTCCACACTTTGTTCTCTGAGGCGATCTTCTGCAGGGCTTCCAGGACCTCGTTTTCACCTGGAAAAATCAAAGGAATACTTCAAGTTAAGACTCAAAAAAAAAAATCTGTCTGTGCTGCAAGTGGAAATTTTAACCATTTTTTAATAAGATGTCAAGTACTTATTGTTTTAGAACTTTACAACTCAAATTCCTAAACTGAAACCCAGAAAAGTTAAAGTTCTTAAATTGAAAGAGAAGGTTTTTCAGAAACATCACAGTAATGTGAGACACTGACACAGTAAAATGTACATGGTTGAGGTATAATTATCCAATTTTTATTCTCTCATGTTGTCTTATTTAAAATGTAAACAGCTAACTTTGCAGCAAATTTTTGTTTTCTTCGGAAAAATAATCCCGTTTAATAATTTTAAACTCCTTTTTTTAATTTATTGATTGATTGATTGATTTCCGCCTCTCACTCTTTTCTCTTTGAACACCAATCCCATTGCAGTTTCTTCCCTGATGTTGTTCAGGCCTGACCCCCACACCCTCCTTGTTGCTGGGAAGCTCTGTCACCACACAATTAGCCTCTCTGGCCTTCCTGGCTGCCTAGCAACCCAGAGGAATGGACAATGCTGCCCGTCTGAACCGAAAGTCCAGACTACTCCTGTTTTCAGCAAAAGTAACAAGAAACAAATAAAAAAGTGGATATGTTGGGGCTTCTTTTAACGTGTGGCATCAGAGGACTTCACACAAATGTGGTGAATCTGTAAACTTTTGTGTGGTTTTTTTTTTTTTGGGGGTGATAATGGAGGTAATTTTGTTTTACCATGAAGAGCCGTATCCCCATGACCCTGCAGAGAGAATGAAAGAGCCAATTCTGCAGCCATTCAGGAGCTCTATTGTTAAAGGAAAAATCTTTGGTGGCTTTGTGAGCTGAAGCCCTTCAAAGCTGAACAAGCAAAAAAAAAAAAAGAAAAAGGGAGCACAGCTTCCAGTTTGTTCCTTCAGCATGGCTAGTTGCATTATCACACCTGACAGAGTTGGACGGGGGGCAACTCCAACTTAAATGGATAAAGAAAGCCCCACAAATTCCTGAACTTTTAGCTTTTTTTTGTCTGTCTGTAGTGACACGTCATTTTCTAAAGACAAAAAAGTAACCACTGAGTCAGCATTTCATCAGTATTAGGGCTCTGATTACTGAACTTTTAAATTGATTCACAAACAAAAAGAAGCTTATTTAAAATCAGAAACAAAAATGTTTACAGAAAAACCTTTCTAAGTTGTGCAGTATTAATCCGTTTATGTTAAATCCAGGTGAATTGTTTTTGTTACTCATGACAGCTGATGATTTCATGAATTTCAAACACAAACTATAATAGCTAAATATTAGAATATATAGAAAAAGTGATGCTGGAAAAAGGATTGGTTGAAAAAAAATTGTACTATTTCATGCAAACATGTTTACATATTAAACATATAAAATGATTTACATAAACAAAAAGAATTAAAGAAAAGAGGAAAAAAACACAAGGTACCAACAATGTAATGGAGTCATGATTGTCCCATTAAGCTTCTCGTTTTCTAATTTTTAGGTTTCCAAAATGTGGCAGTAGTTCATCTGAAATTTATGTCCAAGTTGTGGGCAGGACTGAAGTAAGCCGCCCCTGATATCCCATCATCCCTTTGCTTACACTCTCTCCCACTTGATAAAAGCCTCTCACAAGCCCAATCTAACACTAGCAGTGCATCAAAATGGCGATCAATATTAGCTTTCTTTTGGCTTCTTCTTGAACCAGATTGCAGTGAGGAACTGAAACATTAATAAAACTATTTGTCTGCAAGCGAACGCATCTGAATATGGCGGAGCTGGGAATCCACTGTGATCAGAGCAGAGAGACGTGAGCTTTTTCAAACTATATTTTTTTCATCTACTCCTGAGTCATCACAATTTCAAAAGAGAAGAACTCAGAAAGAAACTATTTTATACATGTCCTCCATCATGAGAAAAATGCTACAAGACCATGACTTTCATTGAAGTGGGTCACTAATTTTATTCTCTGTTCTCTCTTTTTTTTCTCCCATGATGTTTTGCAAGTGCCAATAAATAAATCTACTCCAATAATTGACCAAAGTTCGATTACTTGTTAATTACAAAAATGCATTCATCAAAGAAAAGTACTTTGTTTCCACTTTTGTTTCTCCCTTTTTAGCTGCAAAAACTGAACATTTAGTGTCGTAAGTTGGGGAGTTTTTCTTTTCTACCTGAGGCTGCAGACAATGTGTTGATAATGAGAGCTTGGGTTAATAAATAAACAGATTAAACGCTTACTGATAAAAAAGGTAAAGCCACACATCACTGTGGGTTCAGGTATTGTTTTCATCCCAATCTTATATAAGCAGCCCTTGTCTTTCATTTCTTCACATTTTTAAAAGTTCCAGAATTGAAGGTTTTATTTTGCATTTCTTTTGTGTATTTTTCAGCAAGCTGAAATGTGCACAATGTGACAGAAGGGATTAGAAAACCTGCAAAAAACAAGACGATTCCTGCAGAGCAATCTGATGCAGACCACCTTATTAGGAACCCCCTCGGCTGTGATGTAATGAGAACGCTGCAACCAGATTGAACTGGACTTGGGACCAGAGCGCAGGGCTCAACTTGCTGCCGTCCTATGAGCATCGCCTTCCCATCAGGAGATTGGTGCTGCGCGCCGAGTTTCGCGAAAACAACTCCTAATATGTTCAAAGGAAGACTTAACCCGGGAGAGCGCTCCGCCGAGACAATGGAGGTGCAACCTACATTTCAGCCACTCACTTGGCTTCATTCACCGTCTGTTGGATGCGCCCCAGAAGAGCCGCTTTGAGTCCGTTTTAAAGCTTGTTTTTGTTTTAAATATACACATATAGAATGTAATTGTGTTTGCATTCATGCACTTTAGCATTTGTGATGCTCAAACTTACAGATCGGATCATCCATCTTCAAACTCCTCTGAAGGCGGATGGAGGCTGGAACTGTGTTTTCGATCAGCTGATCGATTGACTGCAAACACAAGTCAATCAATCAAAGTGATCCCGCTGATAAGATTTATTGATGACCCTTTGAGTCTCACCTCGAGTCCCAGAACATCCAGCATGTCCCTCTTCTCCCGCTCACCTGGACCGATGTGCCGCTCCGCGAAGTCATCGTGTCTGGGTAGGATCCTCTCGATGCGCCTGGAGGAGGCGGCGGCCGCGGACGTCCTCAGCTCCCGGGCGGCGGTTGTCAGGGACGCCGACCCGCCGCGGCTCCCGCTCGGAAGTTTCCAAACCGCGCCGCTTTTGTGTCTCGGATGCCCGCGCGGAGCGCCGGGATTCACCGACTTAGCCAGGAAGAAGACCCCCCACGACCTGGCGCACTTCTGCATCTCTGATTGACTTTTTCAGGACAAAGCTCCCTGGAACTAGCACGAGCCCCTTCCCTCCCTTCCAACGAGGCTGATCCCGATCTGTTATGGGGGAGCGGGGGGGAAGAGAGGAGGAGATACAACCAACTCCTTCAAAGCCGCCGAGTTTATAGGCGATAACGGCTGCAGGCGAGCGGACCAATCAGAGCGCAGGAGCGGGGTGACGCAGTGACGAGCCCCGGTGAAACAGCTGCGGAACTTCCTCACGTGCTCAGCTTCGACTGACCAAAAGGAGCAGAAATGCAGCCAAAGTTTAAAGTCCGAAGCCTATACGGACTTTAACCAACAAGAAGATGGACTGTCTGATAACGCCTGCGCGCCACTTCCACCCACCTCAAGTGACACGCCTGATCCAGACGAGACCTGCTGACCCGACCAACTTCCATATTGCAATAGTCCAGAGTCCAGAGTTAAGAGATGTAAGCATAAGTTTAAAGTTGAACTCCAATCACACTTTGATCTATTGTACAATCCTTCCCACCGTCAGTTAATTATGAATATTCATTTTTTTATTCAAAATGTAAAAACCTGTCAAAGAACAAAGTTTGTGCAGCGAGAGTTTATTAGAAATTTCTCGGAAGTTAGCCTCACCTGACATCCCATCATCTCTTTATATACGCCTGTCAATATAGGCCTGTCAATGTTACAGCACGAGATCCACTTTAAAAATGAATGTGTTCAAATATAAGCTGGAGCTTAAAGTCCAAAATAAAACTTCAAAATGCAAATAACGGGAAGAGAACAAATACTTTAAGCTGCAAGTTGCCAAAAATAAGTATTTGATGACACAGAATGTTCACTAGCCGATCAAATAATTCAGACCACAGCCTTTTTTGCGCTAACATTTGCATTCAATTGTATTTTCCAATAAGTAATCATGCTGTCAAGATCTCTTAATGGCAAAGAGTAAAAAGCTCAGTTTCTTGGAACCTGGCAGGATTGTTGAGCTACATAAGCAAGGCCTCTCACAAAGTGCCAATGCTGCGGAGGTTGGACATAGTAAAACATTACTTTTACATTTTTTGAAAGATTCCGAGGGTTACGAAACCAAAAAGTCTTGTGGCATACCCCAAAACAATTCACCAGCCCTGAGCTGAAGGGTCCCAAGTGCTGTCAGCCAAGACATGGGACGGTCTAAATTCAGACCATCACTGGTACTGACTGTTGCCAAGAAACGATCAGATGGGATCTGCAAGACAAGGCGTTAAAAACCAAAAAGCGTTTTCTAAGGCCACATCTCCATCAAAGCTTCAAAACTGCCTGATTGAACTTTGCAAGGAAAAACCAAAAACGGAACATTTAAAAGTGATAAAAACGGAACCTGGATGGTCCTGATGGCCAGATGAACAGGGTTTTTAGTCCTGAACTTTTGATCAACTCATAAACAGCTCATTTTAGATGAATTGCTGTTTTGAAATGATCTACTCGAAATGTTTGACTGTTGTTCCTATTTGCTCTTTTTACAGTTTGAAGCTCTACTCTGCTGGAAGCTCATTTAAATCTGGTCTTACAAGTTTGATCAGGGCCGGAGCGCAGAAAACAGAGGCTGGAGATGAAATTCATTCCTGAGATCGGTCTTTTTAGCAATCCCGATTGGATGTGACACCAACCCACCGAAGATTTGACACATCTGAGGGTTTTTATTGGTTGGGTTGTATCATTCTTTTTGGAACTTTTTAATTAATGACTCATGATTACCCCTAATTATTGAGTAAAACCTGCACCTCGTTCCAGGTTTTTCTGGTTTTCTATAACCTACATTAGTATTCAGTCCTCCCTGTGAGTCATTTCCTCACTACTTTGGATTGGGCGATACAAAAACCTGGCAGTTGTTACGCTGCTGTAGTTTTCAGCATGAGTAACCACAGCATAACTGTTCCCACTGCCACAGCATGTTCAGAAAATAAGTGGTGTAAAAACAAATCCACTATGTGTGCTTAAACTTCTGGTCACCTGTTTCTGCTCTGCATTTTGCTTTTCTTCAGGACATATTCTGCTCGACGTTGATTCGTTAATTCATATGCCATTGCTGCAGTCACTAACATCCATGTGTCTTGTCTTCTCATAGATGTTCTGGTGTTCGTGTCTCTGTCTGCCTCCGCTCACCTGTCTTGTTTTAACAGATATCACAGGAGTTTTAAACCTGGTCATCATAGTCTCATTTTCTTGTTCTTGTAGTTCCAAACATTAGTATTTTATTATATATGTTCCAGTGGTTTTATTATCTGGTTCTGTTATCTTTTGAGCTCTATCCTCCTGACGCAAACCCAGATGTGTCCTCTGCTGTAAAGGTCATTTCTAATCCCAAGTATCTCCCAACACCTGCATACTACAGAATTATCTCATCTTGGTATCTATGGAGGACATTTGGGGCTTTTTAGTGATATCAAATGTGAAGGGGTGGGGCTTTGGGAACTGTAGTTTTGTGAATTAAAAAAAAAAGTGACTTGACGCGTTTTTTTTTCCCTCTGACAGTCAAGAGGACAGATCTTCTAGAGATTTTAAGTTTGTTCATCATGTTGTCACACCCTTGCATACACTACGATTTCTTATTTGTCCCTCTTGTAACTGGGTGTTGTTCTGCTTCATGGTCTCTGGCTGCTGAAACAAACAGCTTCTTTTCTTTTTTTTTTTTTTTTCAACAGATGAATTTTGGGATAATTCAGCTGCTTTCCTGTTCATCTCACTACAGATGCTCCTGTATTTCCTGTGTTTGTCTGTCAGACCTCATCTGGTCACAGTAAATGGTGGCCCTCTCTGAGTCTGGTTCTGCTTGAGGTTTCTTCCTAACCCGTCTTTTAGAAGGGTCTTTTGCCTGCTCCCATATCAAAAACCATTTGATTTCATCTATTGGCAATTTATAAAAACCATTAGTTTATATTTATGATGATCAGGCTTTTGATTTTTTATTATCTGGACTAAATTAGAGTATAACACTTTTTGTTTTACTTTGAGGCGCCTTAAGACAACCCTGGTTGTGGTGCTTTATAAATGAGCAGAGGTAAATTGTAAATGGTTGAACCCAAAGCAACTGTTGTTTGTCCAGAGGTGCTTGTTTAGTTGCAACTTTGCACACCTTATTTGTTGAGTTATTTTCTCATAGGACTTTATTCTTCGTTCTGCAGTGAAATGTTGACATTTTACATGCTGCATGTTATCTGCAGGAGCTCAGTTAAAGCCTTTTTTTTTAGATTTTAGGTTTGACATTGAGGTGAATTTGCTTTAACAACTACTATTTACACCATCTAATGATTAGATTTAGTTATTAGGCAGTGACTTTTAATCTAAAAGGACTAACAAATGAGGAACAAACATGCAAAAGAAAAAAAACACAGGTCACACGGTACAGAAAGGTGCTTTAAGGAAAACTTCTCAGTTAAAACAGAGATTTCTTTTTAATTGTAACCAGGAAGCAGCAAAATAATTCAGTTTTCTGGCTTTTCTTGCAGATTACAGATGAGGCTGCTGTTTGTGTTGAGATTCCACCCCTTTGAGATTAAATAAGGTAAGATGCTTTATTGATCTGTCATTGGAGACGTGTACTGCCATAACAGCTACAAACACAGCTTTTAAGGTGCATAGAAAGACAGGACAAGTTTTCAAAGCTAAAAAGTGTATCTTCTGATCTTTTGCCAAGTTGTGAAGTAACCACCAGACGTTGCCCATTTGCAGAGTTCTGTGTGCAAAGGTAAAGATCTGGAGTGTTCAGGCACAGAAGAGCTGTGGAGTTAACCACTCTGCAGTGGCAGACTTTAAATCTCAATGCAGGTTGCAACTACAAGAAGTTCTGGTGAACACTTAGAAATGTTCTTCATACTTTGCATTGAGCTCTGTATGAGGCTAATGGGCCTCATGGCTACATTTGCTCTTACATTAAGTACTGTATGTCAATTGCAAAGCAAAATCTTAACCAAGACCTCATGGATTAGTTTTGTTTACTGTTATTTCTGTTTGTTCTAGTTGTCAAAAATTATTACATTAAAAAAAAGTTATTTTCTTAAAACTTTTGCTTAAAAAAAGGACCAAGAACAATTTGTATTTTAGTAGTCATGTATGTTAATCAATAAACAATTTATTTTATTGTTATTGATATTTTTCAGGAAAAAAAAGGATTTACTTCTTGTTAACAAATGAAATAAAAAATAGATGTTTTCCTAAGCCTTTTTCAGTATTTTATTGAACCTTTTAAAGATCATTACAGCTTTTTTTTTAATAATACAGTAAACTAATTACATAATCAACATACAGATTTCTATTGAACATTTGTAGAATAACAGCTGGTTCAAATGGCATACAACACATTTGTGCTAAGTAGTTCACACAATATTTGTGTCGTCTTGCTGCTAACGTTTGTAAAAACTCGTTAACAAGTTTCTTTATGTCCTGATGAAAACACCAGAGTGTTTTGGACCACAGAAACTCTGGTATTTCTCTGAAAACATGGGCCCAAAGAAAAGCAGTGAGTTGTGACCAAAGACCCAGATACTTTCAGAATTGTTGGAGGGCTGAACCAAAGCAGTAAGGCAATGATGCAAAAGAGGCATACGACATCTGAATACATATATTTTATGTCCTAAAAAACAAACAGATCACAACAAAAACCCCACAGTGTAATCTAATGTCTCTTATTTTCCAGCAGTTTCTTTAGATTTTTTCCAGAAATTACCAGCAACAATTCCTAACAGCAACAAGAGCCCAAGATTTCTGTTTGAGCTAAACTCCTTCCAGCAGTCTTCTGCTTTGTTGATGTCCACCGAGTAAATCTGTGAAGTAGGCAATTTTAAAGAAAAAAGAACTTCATCCATCCTGGCTCCAGATTAAGACTCTCCTCACCTGGTGTGTTAGGTGTAAGGTCACAGCACTAAGTGCAGCGTAGTAAGGCAGCGTCTGCTCAGCATTGACCCCGGCTACAACCAGACCGGACATCATGGCCACCGTAAAAGCACTCAACCAGAGTTTGGTCTGATCCTGGAACCTCAGGGCTGTGGATTTAACTCCTACCTTGACGTCATCCTCCTTATCCTGGTTGGAAGACACAAAGCACTGTAGAGATTTGCTACTGTTCTGTGTTAAACAGCAATACTAGAATAGAATAGAAGTATTATAATATGTGGGAAGTTTAATTGCTTTTTTTTTTTTTTTTTTACTTTGATGGGATGGCAAACGTTGATTGATGGGATTTCTTTATACCACAGTTTGGTTTAATTTAACACAATGTCAAACTTTTCTTTCAAAATAAAGAAAGGCATGCTACAATAAACAAAATAATATTAAACTAAACTAATTGTTTTTCTCAATACTCTGCACATTTGCTTTGTACTAAAATAGTATGAACAGTTTTTTTTTTAAGTTTTTTTCAAAAATGAAAGAAAATCTGAATTTATTTGGGCAAAAATATTATCAATACAAATGACCAAATTCTAACAGAGTTCTTCATTTTACCTGATGAGCATATATTGTGTCATAAATCAGCGTCCACATCACTCCGGAGAAATACAGCGGCAAGCACACGGACCAATCACAGGAGCCCCTCACCGCGGACCAGCCAAGCAGAGCGCCCCAGTTAAAGGTCAGTCCTTCAGAGAGAAGTAGTCAAGCCTCTGCGGTATCGTTCAGGACACAGATGTATAAGAAACCTACCCAACACCAGCTGAGGCCAGTAAGTGATCCTCTTCATCAGCGGGTAAGTGATGACGAGACACAAGGAAGAGGCGCCCAGAGCGATGCTGTCCGGAGAAAAGAGGACTTCAAAACAAAGGTTTAATATCACTTGACATCATTCAGTCAGGTTTTCCTGATTTAACGTTTATTTTTATCCTGCAGCAGTCCCTAACTGCAAGGACCAGATTGTTCACGACATTCTTCTTTCTAACTGTGCAGTCCGAGCAAAAATTGCGCTCCTGCCACATACTCAGAGACTCACCAAAATTTGCACACACCCAGTACATGGAAAAGGACAAAAATGATGACATTACAGCAGGTGAAACCGTCAAAGTGAAAAAAAAATCTAACTCTACAAATGAAACCAAAACACACGTGTTTTTGCACCTTTGTTCAAGCAATCTTCACAAAATTTCACACACGCCACCAGGTTAAATCGACAACAGCTAAAGTTTAATTGACCTTTGACCTTGAAGAGGCCCCATCTTAAAATAAAAAAAACTTTATTATGCGGGACAAATTTAAACTCCTACTAGAGATTTCAATATATCACCTTGTAACTCTTCGAGCATCATTGGGAAACTACTTAGGAAAGAAAATGTGGATGTGTTCATGTGGCAAGCTTGCAAAAGAGGCATTTTTCTTTTGCTTGCACTGTTTTAACTGAAATGTTGTGAAAATCGAATACATAAATCTCTGACTCAAGCTGGATAAAACAATATGACATGATATAAACATGTAAGGAATGTGGGCGGGGTTAACAAAAAACCTCTGTTGCCAAGGAAATCCAAACGTTTACTTTTGCAGATTCTTCTTAAAATTGCATAGACCTGTTTGTCACCACCAAGCAACCAAAAAAATCAAATAGCTGCTATGGAAATAAAACCAACAAAAAGCCACTAGGAGATCATCGGGTTTGGTAAATAATTCAGTATTGAAAGAAGTAAAGGTGGCAGTAGTATCATAATCAAGATTATTGTGTTTAACACATGTAATCTAGCTGATCTGCTTAACGAGGTGAAAAATTCAATACTTTTTAAAAGATTTTAATCAAGATATATTTAATGCATTGATTTGCAAAATTAAATATTAAAAAAATAAGATATTCGTTTTCTTTGGGAGACCCCCTTTTTTCTTGATTCCTCTTTAAATTAATCTGTTATAAACAAACAGAATTGTATTTTTTCACACAGTGTTTTGCGATTTGGGCTGCTTCTGCTGTTTTGGCTCATAACTCTTCTGTGTGACTAAGGTTACAGCCGCCATCATATTTACCTATAGTAGTTGAGACACAAAAGAACCCCGAGAGCAAGAGAGAGCTGCCCTCCCAGGAAAACTAAAGCTTGGAATTGTGAAATTTCCCCAGACGCGATTGGTCGGGAGGCTGTCCTGGCCACCTGCAACAGAACATTGACACACTCAGACAGTGCTGGTGGAAGAGCCACACATGTTTTGGCTGCAGTCAAATGGAGTATCTTCTCTCTGCGGACATGATCTTTGGGTTTTATCGCTTGCAGTGTTAAACTGGTATTTCCATAGTGGGTAAATCAGGAGGCAAAGATTAAATTTGTGAGTGTTGTCACAGTGAATTAATTATCTCTGTTTCTTGTGAAATCAAACATAACAGTTTAAATAATAAGTTAAATAAAAACTTTTCATTTCTAACATTCATTGGCTGTATTATTTTTTATTATTTTATTTCATGTTATTTATTGATTCATTTTTTTTACATGAATCTATATTTTTGTTTGGCTTACTTGTTTGTCAAAGTCTTTATCCCACATGTCATTGATGGTGCAGCCGGCCCCTCTCATCAGCACGGCTCCAGTTCCAAACAAGGCCAACGTGCCCAAATCTGGAAGGCATCCGGGTTCTGCAGCCAGAGCAATGCTCCAAGTACAAGGAAGGTAGAGCAGCCATGTTCCTGTAAAGAAATAAAGAAATAAAGATAAACATGAGTTTGACAAGAACTACACCTCTGAGCTGCAAAGAAGTATTTTTGTTTCAACATATGACAAACTAACTGAGAATGAATGAATTTCTTGCCGTCACACTTCAACATTGACAAAAAATTTGTAACAATAGTGGTTTCAAACAAACATTTGGTCATATCTAACTTGGGATAAATTAAAATATTGCTACAATAAAATGTTATTAACTCAAAAAACTAAAACTACTTTCAAATGCAGAAACAAAATATTAACATTTTTTTGTATTGAAAAGAATTAGGAAAGTTAAGAAGCAGCAGAAGTTAACAAATTGATCAACCAAAGATTATTTATTTAGCTTTCCCCCCCAATAAAAAGCTTGGGGAAAGAAGGTTTGTGTGAGTAAACATTAAAAAACAAACATAGAGTACATGCCTATGTACCTCATAACAACAGTCGAGCATATTGATGGAAGGTTAAGGATTTGGGTCAGAGCTCAAATTAAAATATAACAGCTCATTGGTCAGTAATTTGTTTTACAACACTAAAACTGCACCAGCACTCTAGAATTGAGGCAGCCCAGTCAACATATTTTGAATTACTTTGCAAGTAAATAAGTAAGTAAAAGTAATAAAGAATACATAAAATAAAGCAACAACATAAATAGAAGACTACATTAAAACTAAAAGTACACGTAGTGTGAAAAACCTAATTTAGCATTTCAACAGAGATCTAAATAGGTCTTTTTTTAAAAGTATAATTTCTAGTTTTTAAACAATAATTTCTGGTGCCAACATGTTTTAGAACGCTAAACTGATTCAAGTGAAAAATGTATGGTATTATGTATATATTTCTGAAAGAAATCTGTAGGAATTTTGGACTTTTATTCTGAAATCGTGTACTAACCAATGGGTTTATCCAGCCTCATCAGGCGGAGGTACGGCTGCACGAAGGCGGGTGCCGAGTTCACAACAGCGGAGGGCGACAGGCTGAAAGATCTTATTCCACTAAGGTGTGTCTGAACCACACCGGTGGTCACAGCTTTGTTGTTAAAGCCTCTTCTCGGGGCTCTGGGCTGTGGGTGAAAATCGTCTTTACTTATCACTGCTTCGGTTCGGGATGAGCTGCTTAACATGCAGAGGTGGCCTCTGGTGGTGGTGGTGGTGGCGGCGGTGAGAGCTATCCGCCTGATTAATTTCGTGCAAAACATTGCGTCTCTTTTAAAGCATATCAACGCGTTCCACATTTTTGGATAATAATGACTGGAAACAAACAGTTCTTCCGCTTTGCTTTGGTGCGCATGTTCTTCTACGGTTTAAAGGCTGTTGGAGAGTTATGTTTGGCGCCTTACTGCCACCTCCTGGCCGTTAGTGAAAACTACCGACCACTTGTAATAGGAGAGCGAATTACATTTTTTTCGTTATGTCGGTAATCAGATACGAGGCCCAACAATATTATTTTTGTATGATTATTTTTTAAAAATATATTACTATAACAAAACATTAGTTCATACACCGTTGTCTCTTGAAACTCAGGGTCTCTTTTACAAAAAGAAATGTGTTTTACTAAAACAATAACACGAATAAAAACAATGCAAACAGTGCAGTTCACAACAAAAGAAAAATATGTATTTAAAATGTGTATAAATTGTTGTCATTAACAAGGATTTTCTCTAATGCAAACATTACTAGTTCCCAGCATTCTATTTGTTTTCTCAATTGAAAAATTAAACCCAGTAATGTGAAATTCCGCCTGAAGGGGCAGTATTTCCACTAATGTTTCCAGCCTAAACTTCTAATGGAATCAGAGAAGAAAACAAAGCAGAGGGAAGGGCTATTCGCGGGAAAAATGGCGGAACTCTGTGCGATGGTAGTGTCTTGACCATAAAACATGCAAACTATCAGTTCCTAAGTCTGTTCCTGTGTTTGTCTTCCCGTGTAAGTACTGAATATGAGTTATCTAGCTTTATGCAGTTGTCTGTATTTTGTAAAAACCCGGAAGAGGATGTTTTGGTGGGGTTGTTTAACGAGAAACCGTTTTTTTCCTTTTTCCCGTTGAACTAAAGGACCGAAAGTTGAACTATTCATTTGTTTATTTTTTGTTTTATTCAATTTCCCCCCCTCAATATAGACTATCACTAGATATTAGGGTTTTATTTCAAAGAGAAACCTTTTACTGTACAACCCCCACCCCCCCAAAACGATTTAAATGTCCTTTTAAAGAACAAATTACAGTCTCCGTGGAAATAGAAGAGACGTCGTTGTTTTGCTTTTAGGAAAAAATATTTAGTTTTTGAGTCGTAACAGTGTTGATAAAATGTAGATAGTTGTAGCAAAGCAAAAAACACTAATGGTACACACACTTAATCCATAGTAATGACACATTTCTTTCTCGCAGGAAACTCGAAGCTTTTACTTTAAAAAAAACTACTGTTTTCAAATGGGCATCAAATAACAAAAATGCAAAGTGGTAAGTAATCTTCTGCCTTCTGTTGTTTCTTTTTCTTTCTTTTTTTTTTTTTTTTTTTTTTTTGCTTGGTCACCATATTGCAGTAACAGTTTTTGTATTTATTCTTTTTCAGATTCATCTACATTTTTAACTTCTGAGCCCATCAAAGAAGTCGGCAAGTTTGCAACACAACCGACAGTCAAATCTTTCAAGTGTGGTAAATGTACTTTAGTCTTCAAATCCAAAGTTTATCTTTTTGAGCATCTAAACAATGTGCACGGCTTGGATGTGCACACTGCTCTCCATGATGCTGGCTTAAAATATGCAGAGACAGACAAAAAGTATAGCTCAGAAAAAAAGCTTTTTAAATGCCAGCACTGTGATTTTAAAACGTGCCACCAGGATCTCTTTAAAAAACACAAGACGCAGTGCCCCCAACTTGAGATTGCGAACTGGACTGAAGCTTTAAGTGGCTCTGAAGACAAAGGCAATGAAGCAGCGGGCGTTTCAGCTGACCATCCCAGTGAAGCTGCAGTGTTAGAAGAGACTCCCTCGGTTCTGTCAGCTGCATCTACCTCAGAGACAAAATACTCACTTGCCTTATCGAAGGACCTAAGAACGTACAAGAGACCACAGCAAACTATCGACAGTTACTTCAAAAATCCACCTGGATCAAACGGGACTCTGTGTTCCGAGGCGGCAGATGACCCCAAAGAAACTCTAATTTTGCAGGAAACTCTGTCAGATTCAAGTCTTGATAGTAATGGTGTTTCTCAGGCAACTTCGAAATCTGGGATTGATGTAACAGTTCGTGGATGCAGTGAACTTTTGCAGTCTGATAATTTCAGTGCTGGCCTGCGACCAGACCTGTCCAAGGAACAACTCACAGAACTAGATGAGAGCAAATTTGGCAAGAGAACCAATAGCAAACACCCAGAAAGTCCTCCTGCTAAAAAGACGAAATCACTTCCAGAGGCAGAGCTTTCACAAGTCCTTCATCCTTCATCCTGTCTGGACTTTTCATTTGAAGTTAGTGAGGATGAGGAAGAAAGGAAAGTGAATCAAGTTTACGGAGATCCACAGAGTTCTGAGGTTTATTTTTGTAAGCACTGTGACTTCAGAGAGAGAGACTTCAACCTCTTGTCCTTGCACTATCAGAATGATCACCCTTACATCAGATACAACGCTGCCTACATTAATAACTCAAATGACCACAGTGCAACGTTCCGCTGCTTGGAATGTCCAGTTGAGTTTTCAAGTGCAGTTGACCTGAAGTGGCATTACACAGAAAAGCACCCAGCAGCCTCAGATGTATTTAAGTTGACGTCAAGTGAGCTCTGCTTACATTTTAAATGCTTTCAGTGCAATTTCACATGTGATGCGTTAAAGCCCCTACGACAGCATTACAGAGAAAACCACCCAGCATGTAATGTGGACAACTCTTTGTTGTTCTGTCGTTATTCAGTCACTGAATCCTCCCAAGATGAGGAATCTTGGGAGTTGCTAAAGTGCAAAAAATCCCCTTGTCCAGAACAGTTAATTGAGACATCCCCTGAAAGAGAGAGTACAATTACAGAAGTCCAGGAGACACCTTCAGCCCTTCTCCCCATTCCCACCAGGTCAGACATGCACACCTGCAAGATCTGTACGTTTGCCCACAAGTCAGTTGTTGTTATGCATGTTCACTACAAAAAACACCACCCAGAGGAGGCCAACAGCATAGCCAGATTAACACAGTTGGCAAGTTCCCCGTCACACACGTCACCGCAGACCCCCCAGAAAAAAATGTCAAAGAAAGAAGATCCCGAACGGTCGAAGCAAAAGAGCGTTTTGTCCGTGCAAGTGGAGGAAGCAGACGCATCCAAGTTTATGCACCACACTTCAAATGAGCATCTAAGGAGTGATCAGGGTGAAGCCCAGGCTCAAACGGATTCAGAGATCACAGAGGGAAGCGAAGCAGAAATTAAGACGAAGGAGGTGGATGCTAAAGCTCTCTCCACGGCTAAATCTGATTCTTATGGAGATGCAGAAAAACTATTTTACTGTGAGACATGCAACTATGGGAATCCATCTGTAAAAGGAATACAAAACCATCAGGTCCAAATCCACAGGCATACAATTGGCTATGAGTGTGTTGCTGCGTACACGGCTATGATCTGTGATAAGATAAAAAAATCAAAAGCTGCTAATAAGAGCTCTTCATCTTTCTATCATTTACCGCTTCCTATCCTTAATAGTGGTGATGAAAATATGTTTTTTTGCCCCTTATGCAACTACAGGCACAAAACTGTCCAAAAAGTAATGCAACACCATTCAACGAGACACGGTAGATTTATTATGAAGTCTGCACACATAGAGCGATACACTTCTGTGGTTTTAAAACAGACGACAAAGCCCATACCAGAAATCGAAATGAATCCAAAGAAAGACGAGGACAAAAAGGAACTTGATGCATGTTCCTCGGATTCACCATCGACAAAAGCCCCACAAACGGAGAGGATGCTCGAGTGCTACCGATGTGATTTTCACTCTCCAATTGTGTTTCTACTGAAGAGGCACCTGTTGAAGGCGCACAACGTAAACCGTGCGTACAAAGATATTATACGACGTTGCTATCGAGCTGGATCACTAGCATCAGGCTATCACTGCGAGTGGTGTGTCTTCAGTCACAAGAGTGCATTAGGAATGTATGAACACTACCAGATGGAACACCCACATAAACAGACATGCTATTCCTATATCAACAAAAATTTATACGTCGGTCCCAAAATACTGCAAGCAAAAACAATGAAACCCAAACTTGTAACTACTCATTCTGTGGAAACTACTGCTTATTCTACGTCTGAAAAGAACCGCTCCAATCAGCAGAGTTGTGAAAAGCAAAGTTCAACTAACCAGGTGGAAGACCTCAGTAAAATTCCAGGATTATTTGAATCTTTTCAGGTGCCTCTTGATGACACCGAAGAAACCGAGGACCAAGCATTAGCCACCCCCGAAGAGTTCAAGTGTCTTTTCTGCCCGGAGAGTTTTAGTTCCCAAAGCCACCTGAGTGCTCACTGTAGCACCAAACACAAGGATGTGCTTGATCATTCCACAGAGCTGAGCAAAAGCCAGATGCGAACAGTAATTCGCGTACACGTCTTCAATTGTTTGCATTGTCCCTACATCAACAACATCTACCAGGGAGTTCTCACTCACAGCCAGATGAAGCATCCTTCCATAATACCCAAGATAGACAGTCTGCTCATGGATGCAAAACATCTGCACAACTGGGAGGAATACGCAAAGAAGAGAGAATCCGGGGAGATTCCGAAAGTTTACGGATACGTCTGTGAAAAATGTAAGCGAATCTTTGCAACACTGAAAAAACTAAAGAAGCACTGTATTGCAATCCACCAGGAAAGTGAGTCAGACTCTGTTGAAGATGAAGATGCTTCCCAACCATCTGCTATGCTCCATAACAACAAAAGATCTGCCTCCATGGCCTTGTTTTTGAACAAGAAAAAATATGCAAGAATAAGGTGCCAGCACTGCTCGTACATATGCAGCTCAAAAATTGCATTCAGTCAACACTTGTATATTCATCACAAGTCTTTTGCTTCTAAGAATACGTTCAAATGTTCTCTGTGCTCTCACGTCTGCTACCAGAAGAAGAAACTAAAGTCCCATTACATTCAAGAACACGATAAGAGTGCGTACTTGAAATACTACGTGCCATTGTGCAAGAAGTACAAGTCAGAGGAAACATCTCAGGACTCTCCAGCAGCTCAGCAACCAAAAAGTGACTCCACAGGCTGTAGAAAGGTGGTCTTGAAGTGTCCAGCCTGTCCTTATGTCAACACAAGGCACCATGGAACGCTCACTCACTGCCAGATGAGGCATCCAGATATTGTCGTGAGGGCAAACGAGCTTGAAACAAGGGAAATGCTGCTATCTGAACTTTCTGGCTGTTTGATTGGAAAAAACTCCAGTGAAGGTGGGTACATTTGCGACACATGTGGAGACATTTTCAAGTCATTTAAGACGTTTAAAACCCACTGTCAGAAAAACCACAAGAAAGAAAAAGTTTCCAGACCACCACGGGACACAGAGGGGGAAAACACTCCCGTTAAATCCCCCCCAGTGTCAGTAGAGAAGCCTCCATCAGACGCTAACGTCACAGTAGCTGCGTTCAGTTCGAGGGATCTTGGGTCAAGTCCTGCCAAAAAATCACTTAAACAGGAAGACATTGTGTACAAATGCCAGCTTTGCTCCCACTCAACCACCTGTCGAAAGTACCTGCGCAGCCACTACCAAAATACGCACAAACTGGATGGAATTACTACGTATATGTTTTTGGAGAAATATAACAGGCGTAAACGCAGTTACCTAAGTTTATGCGCTGTGCGTGAAAAGCACACAAATGTTCAAGGTGAAGAAAGCATCAGAGTCAAGTGTCAGCAGTGCCCTGATGTAGTGCTAGACTCCCAGCAGTTGCTTATTGAACACTACTGCCATTTTCACGGCCTGGGCAGCAAACTGGACTTTAAAGTGCTGTCTCTGGGAGTACGAAAGAACAGCACGGGTATCTATAAATGTTACAGTTGTTTGACAAAATTAAACGGCACCAGAAAGCTCCACTATCACCTGGATCGCCACAGAGACAAGCTGATGGAGTTGACAAAAACGTTGCAGAAGAAAGAACCAGCTGCGCACCCGATAGCATCAGGGACCGCACAAGTAGGTTTGACGTCAGAGTTCTTCCGTTGGCTGTTTTTGCCGATTCATCTGATCTCTGTTGTTGTTTAGGTCTACAGGCAGGATGAGCTGTCCGTGTTAGAAAAAGGGGACAAGCTCGATCAGCGGAAGATCTCGCCAGTAGAAGCAGTCACTCCGTGGTCCCTTTTGAACAGGGTCAATGGTGAGGCGAATGCAGAAGCAACGGAAGATGGGCACACATGTAAGCAGTGTGGGCGAACATTTATGTCTCTAAGTGGCCTCCGTTCACACGAGCAAAGCCATGCAGCCCTGGCAGCCATCAAGAAGCTGGACCACCTGTCCACCTCAGAAGATAACCTCAAGTGAGTGAAAACTTTCAGTTTTTATTTCCTTTTTTGTTAATAGCAAAGAACCATAAACCGGACTGCAGTTGTCCGTGGCTTTATGGTGGCTCACTGTTTCGCAATCTTTTAGTGCAATTTTGTGCAAGTTTTTTTTTTATTATAATACAATTTTGTTCAGCGTTCTGATTGGCTGTCCCGTGTCTGCTGCACAGTACAGAATGTGCTCGGCTTGAAAAATGTTCATAAATCTCTGATTGCCAGCAGATTTTTGGGTTTATTCTATAACACTAGACTTTTTTTTTTCAACAAATATTGGTAAAAAAAAGTGTCAAAATGTTTGTCAAAGAAAAGTGTATTAAGCGTGTAGTGACGGGTTTTACAGCCTTAAAACATCAACTATAATTTTAGAAATAAAGTTTGGTAAATACTTTACAGATTTATAACAGATCTATAACAGATTATTTTTAGAATGTAATGATAAACGATGGACGATTGTGTTAAGCAGTCTTCTATTAAATAAGTTGATTGGTGTTGGTGACTTGTGCCAAAAAATAAACCTAATAGATAAACTACTGTTACATGTTTAAGTAATTTTAATCTTTTTATGTTCATAATCATCTCAACAGAATCAACAAGTATGTGATCCACAAGTCTGGGACTGTGAAGCCTTTCCTATGCAGCTGCTGCTCCTATCGGACAACCCTCCTCGGTCTTCTGCGACGGCACTTTGTGAAAAAACATCAAGGTCAGAGGCAGCTATTGTTGTGTGTCGTGGGAGGGTGACTTTCACTGTCTGACCGTAGGAAAGAGGTCTGGAAAAAACGAGAACAGGAAAAACATCAAGCAAGAGTTTTCTTTGCTCTTATGTCCCTGATTCAGTGAAAAAAGATAAGAATTTAAAAACCAAGAGGGTTCAAATGTCAGGACCTCCTTTAATTTGGGTGACTGCTGGAAGAAGTAACAAACCAAAGACCAAACTAATAGACACAAATGACTGGGACAAAACAAAGCCTGGTAATGTCTGTGAACTGAGGCCATTGTATGTGTTTTTTTGTTTTTTAAGTTAAAAAAGGTTTTTATTACGTACGGTACTTTGTGTTGCAAAGGTATGTGAAAAGTGCTTTATAAATGAAGTTTAATTTGTGTTAACATACATTGTCAGGCTTTCCAGCAGTAAAAATATTAACAGAAACACCCCCCCCCCAAAAAAAAAAAACAAAAAACAAAAAAACAAAAACAAAACACACACACAAAAAAAAAACAATCAAAATACTGTCAAATATAGGCTAACAAAAGGAGCCAGAAGCAAATGCAAGAAGGGTAAAACTACAGGGGCAGAAGAAAAGCAAGCTTCCACAAGCTGCAAGGTCGAGGCAGATGGGACCAGATCCCACCCAAGAATTTTACCGCAACTGGAGTAAGGGATTCTGGGAGCTTTTTATCTTTCTCTCCCAGCCTGGTGATTCGTGGAGTAGGAAGCCTCAATCAGCTCTGCAAGAGGTGGAGATGGCAGCAAAAGTGAAGCTGGACTTGCAATTTTATGCTGGATTGTCTTTATACATGTCCTCCATGATCAGAAAAATGCTACAAGAACATGTTAAAAACACTATTTTCGTTGTAGTTGGTCTGGATTTTTTAAAATGTTGCTCTTCAGATTAAACCAGATTTAATTTAGATCCATATTAGCTCTTGATGTAAAAAATAAAGATGTTTATTCTGTTTTATATCCCTGTTCTTAACCAGACGTCGTTCAGAGGGACATGGTTAAGAGTAACAGCAGCGAGCATCCTTCTCCAACAGCTGGCAAGACGCCTCCTTATCAGATCAACACTTTTCTTGACTTTGATGTAGAACCTGAAGAGTCTGAAGGCAAGTTTTTCGTTTTATGTTGTTTCATTTAAACATTTTAAAACTTTTTGTTTCTTTGGTACACCAAATAAGCTCTCATTCCATGAACCTTAACAGAATCTGTGTACTCGGAGCCTCCAGATGTGCAGCGGCAGTTGAACCACTACAATCTTATGGCCCAAAATAACTCTCCAGATAGTTTCTCTGCACCAAAGCTAACTAAAACCAGACGCCTGTACTGTGAGTTTTGCAACTTCCACACCGAACACCCGTCAAGCATTCGACGGCACTACATGAGCCAGCATGGGAAGAAGATCCTGAGGTGTAAAGACTGCAGCTTTTTCACTGGTTTGCGGTAAGTTTTCAGCTATTTTGGCATCTACTGGAGTTTTTTTTAGGCTAATTTGGCATTTAGCTAATATTTTGGTGACATGCTAGCTGTTTTGCCTAAATTAGACATTCTTCCAGTTTTTTAAAGCTGATTTTGAGTTTAGCTAATATTTTTTTGCATCTTCCTAGCTGATTTGATTAAATTAGATATTATTTTCCAGTTTTTTAGGCTAATTTGGAGTTTAGCCATGTTTTTACTGGATCTTTTTGAAGTTGAAAGAAATGCATCTCTTTTTTGTAGATTTTTTTTTTGCAGTTTTTGAGAGACTACATGTTTAAAAAATGTAGTAAATCTACTCCAATTTGTGCTAGATTAAAAAAGTGAAATATAAAGCAAGGAGGCAATTTATATTCTGTAAGACATCGAAAATAGGATAAAAAATTCCCATTGTCCCTTTTTAAAGTCCATTTGGTGGTTGTGTGTCTATAATACTGTAGTAAGAAGTAGTAATACTAAAGTAATACTGTATTGGAAAATATCTCAAACTTTTAAGATAAAACACAAAACCCACTTTATTTTTGTCTCTTTAATCAGGAAAACTTTGGAGATGCACATCGATACGGGTCATCTTACCTTCCAACCTCCAGCGACGTATCAGAAGGACTTCCGCTGCCCCTTCTGCCTCTACCAAAGCAAGAACAAGAACCACATGATTGATCACATCGTCTTGCACCGCGGTGCGTTCACATTCTCTAAAGCTTTAAAAAGTGTCACGATCTGTGGTGTTAAACAGACTTCTTATGCCTTTTCTTCTCAGAGGAACGAGTCGTTCCAATCGAAGTACACCGCCCCAAGCTCTCACGGTACCTCCAAGGGATCGTCTTCCGCTGCCACAGATGCACGTTCACATGCGGAAGTGCCAAAACCCTTCATTTCCACATGAGGAGGCACAGTGATGTCAAGCCCTACAAGTGCCGACTGTGCTACTTCGACTGCACTCTGCTGCAGGACTTAGAGGAACACCTGAGCGAAAAACACCAGGTGAGGATTTGTCAGTAAATCTGCCTCCCTCTGGAATTCCTTTGAAGGAGAAATAATGTCCTCTTTTGTTTGAGTGTTTGGCATCTGCCCTCACTCTGCAGCTTTGTTTGTCAGACCCACTTTGATAAACTCCTAATGCTACATTCTTTTGGTGTGTGAGTTTGTTGAGGTACATTTTAGCTGTAGTTTTTTTAAGGGATCTAATCACATCGTTGCAGACTTAATCGAAATTGAATGTTGCATCCGGTTTGGTGTTTTCGTTTTATTCGCCTAATTTTGATCATAGGCCTAATATTACAAATAAAAACCTTGGTAGAAATTTGTATATTGTGAATGGATCACAACATTTTGTTGCCATAAAACGCGACCGAGTACAGCACCGGTCTGACTAGGAGGCGCACAACCCCCCCCGCCGATTCAATCAGTTCTCCCTAATTTTTATTTCATTAACCTTTTCTCGCCGTTTAACACTTACACGGAGCACTTCTGTGTAGTAAATTGAACATTTGAGCAAAAACAGAGCAGCTATCAAATAGGAAAAACTGTTGACTAGTACAAATAGGTGATAATTAGTCATGTGAAAGTTTGGTGACCGAAGCTTTAGTGTCCTCAGAACTAATGAACGTTTGATGATTCATTTTTCCTAAACAAAAAAAAAAAGTTCTTGTAATGATGAATTTCTTTCTAAATTGTTTTTGTAGCACAAATATGATGATGAGTATTCATGACTAGCTTATATCAATGTGACCATTCATTAGTTTTGTTTGTTTTTGAGAGATTATGGAATTCTTTTTTGAATCACTTTTTCCAAGAGCTTTCACTTTGTAAGCACACAGTCGGTGATGTCGCCATTTTGTTTGACGGCATGTGAAAAGGATTTATTGGCGCGAAAGTAACCCTGCACTTTCATCCTATCATCCCTTTGTTTACTTTCTCTCTCGCTAGCTTACAACTCCTTACAGCTTCATCCGAACATTACAAGAACATTACATGAAAGATGTTTCAAAGTTGAATCTCTTCTAAACAGGACTTCACTCATTTCCGTGAAGCTTGTCTGAACTTTTTCCACACCCCATTCCCCTCTGTGCAGGTTTTGAGGAATCACGAGCTTGTTGGTCAGGTGAGCCTGGACCAACTGGAATCCCGAATTGAAAGGAGGAAAGAAAAAGATCTGGACATTAAAGATCTTCAGGACTTTGATGCAGACTGTGCTGACATCTCTGAAGCTGAGAACATGATCAACGATGACACTGAGAAGAAAACAATCCTCAAAGAATTACTGGAAAAGCGAGACGAGGATGGAAATGAACAAAACTGTGCCAAGAGCTGGACTAACCTTCAGTGTGATGGCACAAACCCCAAATCTGATCTCCAAGAGCAAGTCCTGCAAGCTCGAGCAGACACCGGAGCTTTGATTCACTCTACAGGAAGGCTGGAGGCTGCAAGTGTTGATCAACGAGCTGAAGTCCAGCAGGAGCACTGCACTGATCCAGAAGGAGAAGCACACAGAAAGACAAATCAAGACAAATCGGCAAGGACTCTTGAGCCGCTGCAGGAAAACCTTCAGCATAGTACTATGAATGCAGATGCAGAGATGAAGGAAGACATGACGAATGTACTGAGCACCATCAAACTGGAAGAAGATCTTAACGATAATGCTGTAGATCTAAAAAACAGTTTATTACTAAGCAAACCGGGCGGCTTCGTCTCTTCCCCGAATGATCAGATCAACACGACGCGTTTGTCATCTTCAGCAAACGCGAGTTCTGCTGAGGACATCAAGGACAGGTCCTCTTTAGAAAACCCTCCCCAGATGCCTTTACCCATCAACACAGACACCAGCTCCATCTCCCTGAAGAAATGTAAAGATGAACTAGAACAAACGTTGATATATATGAAGGAAGGGCCAGAACATTTTGGAGAAATGCCTGTTCTTGAGAATGAGCTTATGAAGAAGAAACTGCACAGTTCTGAAAACTGCAAAGAGGAGGAGGAGGAGCAGGAGATGCAGAACGAAGGAGGTAGGATGGTCACAGATGACAGCGGGACCTGCGACAAAAAGGAGGATATTTCACGTGTGGATGAAGGTACAAAAACACAGTTGTTTTGATTTTTGTCATTAAATAAAAGCTGCTAAACAGCTGTTTTAGATAGGAATTGAAATGAATTTAGCAAAAAATAGAATAACATTAGAGATATCTTTGAGTTTTTTTTTTTTTTTTTGTCTAAATTGATCAAAACTGAAATATTTGTGTGGAGAAAACTGACTGATAAAGTGAATTTGTCTTGTTGTGTTCACAGCTGCTGAAGTCCTGCACTCTCCTCTGTTCAAGTGTGAGTTTTGTGGGCGAAACTTTACGAACAATTCTGAATGGACGCGCCACGTCGTACGCCATGGACTCTGACATTTTCGCCTGACGAGCCGTTCACTGTGTCATCTACCCATTTGTTTATGTGAAACCAGGCTTAACCTATTTTTCACATTTTCTAGATTCTTTTTAAACTTTTTCTAAGGAACTTTTTATATAACATTTGTTATTCGTGGAATTTGATTTGATTCAGTGGGTAAAGGTTTAGAAATAGATGGTGAACTTCTGTGCGATCCATTGAGAAAAGGTCTATTTCCTGAGATTTTTGTTTTTTTGTTTTTTTTTGTTTTAAAACTAATTTCTCTTTAAGTGATAAAGCTTAACGCAGTATTATATAGATGACGTAGAAATCTGAATCACATTTGAATTAAAAACAACTCATTAAAAGTGTTGCCTTCATTGTACCATTGGGTACCTTAGTGTTACACCTCTGCAACCAAGTTAAACTAATTGACCTTAACAACTGACAGTATTAAAGAACGCTTTAACACACGAATATCCTTTTTTTTTTTTTTTTTAACTAAATATTTGTTAACTTTTTCTCAGCTTGTACAGACATCAATTGTGATGAAGAAAAGTTTTTTCAGTGTTAGGGAAAGTTTATTTACAAAAGTGAAAAGTTACTGTCATTCTTAACCAAAAAAGTTGCAATTTTTTACTTTTATGAAATCACAAATGTGTCAGGATCAAGGATCACAATAGTAGTTAAATCTTTTTGCTTGGTAAAATTCTAGGCAGAACAAAAATATTTTAGTTTGTAGCTTTCACTGCTTTAATGACATCAAACCATATGATTTTTGAACATAAAGTCACATGTCTTAGATTGTATGATGTTACAAATGCATATTTTATCGGTGTCAGAATAATGAGAGGAACCTTTTGGTTGGTTAAATCATCAAGGCAAAACAAGATGTATTTCATTTTTGAACTTCTGCTCAAACAAAAGCATCAAACTGTGAATCATTTTCACGATAGCAGTTTTTAACATTTTATGATGTCACAAATGCTACTTTCCGTTGTCAAAATAATGGGTGAAGCCTTTGCTAGGGGAAATTGTTATCGCTTGTGGTTTTCTTGTTTTCATGAATTCCATTTATTTAAAAGCATCAAACTAAGTATAATTTTCTCTCACTCACACAAAATGTTTTTAAAACAAAAATAAAGTCACACATCTTAGATTTTGTGATGTCACAAACATATTTTACCGCTTTATTTTACCGTAAAGAGTGAAACCTTTTGTGAAATCATAAATGCAGGACAAAAAAATGTATGTTTTAAATATCTTTTTTTTTAAAGCATCGAACTGCATGTATATTTGCTCCATAGCAGATTTTGACCAAAATAAAGTCATGTAGCTTGGATTTTTGTGACGTCACAAATACATGTCAGAATACATTTTTAGAAAGGTTTTTTTTTTTTTTTTTTTTTTTACTTCTGCTGTTGACAGCATCAAACTGCCAGTTTATTTTTCAATACAGCTATATTTTTGTTAACTATTGCAAAAAGAAAGTTATTCATCTTAGATTATGTGATGCTACGAATGCTACACATTTTCTCCCGTTTCAGAATGAGTGAAATCTTTTGCTAGGTGAAAAACTTCCCCTGATTTAAAAGCATCATTATAGAAGTATCATTTTCGCTGTTTTTTTTTTTTTTTTTTTTTTTTTTTTTTTTTTTTTTTAAAGTAGTTTTCACTTTTACAGTTTTTGTTTGATTTCAACCTCACACACCGAAGTTTTGGAGGGACATTTAGAGAAGAAAATGCGACTCAAAATTACGAGCCAAACGGGAGTGCCGTGAAGGCGCCTTCGTTGATTACGACATTCCTGTCATCCAAATGAAAGAGGACACCGCTTCCTGGTGTGGACTCAGTGAAACGCACCGCTGAAGCGGAGCAGCGACCCGTTTCTGTCTCTGCTCTTTCCTGGCTCTTCTGCGGATAAACTGTGAGTAAAGTCGTGAACGTTGTACTTTTTCGTAGAAAGACGATGGGTAGAAGCTGTGATCATCTACGTATTTGTACGTTTTCCTGCTGTGAACTTTTTTCCAGGGTTTAAGATTTCTGCTTGTAAAAGTTGTGTCAGTTTTGAAGCACTTAGTCTTCTTTATCCCCAAACGTAATGAGTCAGGTCTTCTTCCTTCAGGACTTGTTTTTATTCTCCTTCCTGCTGTACCTTGATGCAGTAAATTCTTGTTTCTGCTGCTACAGAAAGAGGTCTCCTGCAGTGGGAGAGATGCCAGCTGGGACAGAGGATGGAGACTCCTTCTCATCGAAGGTCATCCGGATGGTCTTTGTCATCCTGATGCTGGACTTGCTGGGATTCACCCTGATTCTACCTCTGCTGCCCTCCATCCTGGACCACTACGCCCAAACAGGGGTGTGTGGATGCACTGTTGTCCTAATTTCAGCAAATGATGTGTTGAAAATAATCAACCACCCTACTTGCCTCTGTAGCGAGCAGACTTTAAACAATGGGGTGTTTGTGTGGAATCCCATCCATGAAAACCCCCACAGCTCATGACTGATTAGTTTTGGAAGGGGGCTGCATCATACTGAACCATTCATTTTTCTTTCTGTTGCAGGATGTCACGTATCAGTCTCTACAGAACGTGGTGGGTTGGTTCAGAGCAGCTGTTGGGATTCCCATGGAAAGGAAATACAACACCGTTCTGTTTGGAGGTACCGTTTGGACTGCACTCACCTGATGGGAAGCCACAGGTCCGGGTTACAACCCCTCGGTTTTTGTCTTCCAGGCCTGATCGGGTCGCTGTTTTCTTTGCTGCAGTTCCTGTCCTCACCTGTGACGGGGGTTCTGTCAGACCGCCATGGAAGACGACCCCTTTTAATTCTGACCACTGTGAGTCCAGCGAGAAGTTGAAAATAAATATTTAATTCATGGATTTTCAAAGTAATTAACTTAAAGCCTACTCTGATTAAATGTTTTTAACATGTTCTTAAAGCATTTTTTAAAGATGGAGGATATATATTAAGAAATTTGAAAACATATTTATTTATGCAAATAGTTGTGAATTAGGAACAGATGAAAAAAATGCAGTTAGAAATAGATTGTATTTGTGACATGGAAAATACACCAGGTGAGCCTCAAGCTTCGCTCCATTCACTTGCAGACAAATACATCCTTATGTATCTTTGTTTTTCTTCGTCTTATCTGGCTTCTGGCTCAAAACTGTACGGATGGATAGCCACGGTATTGCTCACGTTTTTTTTTTTTGCACCAGTAATGTTAGGTTGGGGGGTGTGAGGGGCAGTAAGCTAGCAGGACAGAGGGCTCTCAGCAACAGGAAGAGAAAGGGGGGGCAGGGTTGCTTAGAGACAGATTTCTAATGAACTCCTGCCGTTCTACAGAAACTTTATAGAGGAAAACAACACAGGATTACTTATTTTTGGCTGAAAACTGCATAATAATTAAAAGACCACTGGGAACACTTTTAAAATAGATCTACAGATAATTTGAGAGAGATTTCAAATTATGCTTATTCATGCTGCAGTGACATAACCTCCATGTTAGGAACTGTCACAGAGGTGTTGCTTAATTGGATCCTTTGTGTTTCAGTTGGGGCTCATATCCTCCTATGTGGTGTGGGCCGTTTCCCGGAGCTTCAACATGTTCCTTTTGTTCCGTGTGATTGGGGGCATTTCTAAGGGCAACGTCAGCCTCTGCACCGCCATCGTAGCCGACCTGCCTTGCCCAAAAGCACGGAACAGAGGAATGGTGAGAGAGTTTAATAGTAATCGAAACATCTTGTGTTTGCAAAACATGGAGCTGACAGAGGTATGCTGTTGTGAACAGGCGATGATCGGCATTGCATTCTCCGTGGGCTTCACCGTCGGACCTCTCATGGGAGCTTACTTTGCCATCACCTCCAGAACAACAGCGAACGTCTTCTACCAAGCGCCCGCTCTGATCGCTCTGGCGTTCAGCGTCGCCGATCTGCTCGTCATTTGGCTGATGCTGCCAGAGACGCTAACAAAGAATGTCAAGGTCAGTTTGAGAAGGTTCTGCCCTGAAGTCCTCCTGTACATCCACACATGCATGTTGTAGCTTAGCTCTAAAAAGGAGAAGTTGTCACTTTGTGGGTTTAAAACTCACCTTTGAGCAGAAAAAAGTAAAATTCTGAGCAAACACCAACCCTTTCAGTGTTTTATGTGAATATAATTCACCTTTTTGCTAAAAATCTTATTCCAAATTGGAGAAAGTTGTAACTTCAGGTCTCATAAACCTTTTATTGCACTAACCTGTTGCCTGTCCCTTCAGCTTCTTGCTAATCTTTTCTTTTGATTCTTAAGTGCAGAGGTATGTCTTGCTCAATACCTGTAACTTCCCGGACTTCTATTGTGACGGCAATTTACCAGGAAGTTCCTGTTGCAGATTCTGTGAAACCACAAGGAAGCAGAGTTTACTGTAGCCTCTTTTTCCTGCAGGTCTTGTGTTGAGATCAAATAAGATGTTAGTTTTAGAATGCTGGGTGACCATAACACTGAGTCATGAGTACTGCCAACACATAAGTTAAAGAAAACACATTTAGTGTTTTTTAAAGAAAAGACCCTCATACTTTTCCATAACTCCATTTGATATCTTTATCCTCCAAATTACACAAAAAAATGTTTGTGTTTTGGTTCAGGCTGCATATTCTTGGACCGAGGACTCCAGGGATCTCCTCAGCCCGCTCTCCTTGTTCCATTTCACAGCCGTTACCAGAACAAAAGATCCACCTTCAAAAGAAAGTGAGTATCAACCATTTCAAAGGAAATCAAAACTTTTTACTTATTTACGGAGCATGAATGGACTTTAGCAGGCTGATAAGACCCAAGGATATGTTTTTACAGGAATGCAGAAGCTCCAGGTGTTGGGTTTGGTTTATTTTTTCTACCTCTTCCTGTTCTCCGGCCTCGAGTTCACCCTGAGTTTTCTGACTCACCAGCGCTTCCATTTTACTAGGTATGAACTTTGCAGATAACTCTGTCATTTATCCGTCATAGAAAAAAACCCAGCAGCTTCTGAAGTTTTTCCTCTGTGAGCAGCATGCAGCAAGGAAAGATGTTTTTTTTCATTGGTGTCATCATGGCCCTGATCCAGGGGGGATATGCTCGAAGAATCACACAGGGGCAACATATCCGGGCTGTTCGCACGGTAAAAGCAGCAGCCGCTCACATAAGACAAAAATCCATACAAAAGGTGTGACTCATTCAAACTTTTTTCCCTTCCCCTTTTTAGGCCATTGTAACACTGATCCCAGCATTCATCCTCATCGGGTTTTCATGGAACATAACAATGCTGTACGTCGGTTTGGCGTTGTACTCCTTCGGTGAGTCTTATGTGGTTTTAGAAATGAGAAATAAATAGCGGCTGAATGTTCTGCTCCTCATGGTAACTGAGGAGGAGGATCTGGGGGAACTGGTGGGAGTGGCAACGTGAACAAGGTCAGACAGGTATGGAGGGGCAAGATGGTGGATAGATTTAAAGGTCAGGAGAAGTATTTTATGCGTAAGCTGCTGGAGGTGTGAAGCGTTGGATGGATGTTTGTGTGATGGTGCAGGCAGCAAACTTTTGAACATGTTGGAGTTTATGGAGTGTTTTCTTTGGAAGTCCAAACAAAAGAGATTTACAGTTATCCAGGCTTTGGCCTAGGACGGCAGTGGAATAACTCAGGGAGGAGCAAAGGTGACAGATGCTGTGAAGGAGGAGATGGGCAGACCTGGAGATACTATTGATCTGTGAGTTGAAGGAGAGGGTGCTGTTGAAGATGACAGCCAGACTCTTGACCTGAGGGGAGGGAAAATTGAGTTTTCAAAGGGAATAAGCACATTCTGGATTCTGTTTAGGATGGATTTAGTGCCTATTAAGAGTTTAGTTTTATCATGATTTCATTTGAGCAAAATTGTGTGAACCAAGATTTTGTAGCAAGAATGCATGAAAGAGGAATCGGGTTTGGTTGAGATTTAGAGCTGGGTGTCGTCCGCATCGCAGTAAAAGTGAAGCTTGTGTTCACGGAAGATCTCAGAGGGGGAGAAAGATTATAAATAGTAGAGGCCCGAGGATAGAGCCCTGGGGCACGACTGTAGTAACAGGAACCGTTGTCTATTTTATGTGTATTCTATATTTTATTACAATATTATTCTAAAAAACATATCAAACTAAGATCTTGGATATGACGTCAAGTTACACAGAACTCTGCATTATTTTAGGGGATCCACTTTTTTTACGCACATTTGTTTTTAGTTTCAAAGAAAATGTAATTACCAGTTCTTGCCACAGATGTCACTGTTGTTCCACTTAAGTCAAATAGTTTCTGCTTTTTTTTCTTTTACAAATTCTGAGGAATAGTGTATATTTACAGTTGAGTGATGTCTTATAAGTTATCTGATATGACAATATTACCAAAGTAAAAGTTTAATTTTTTTAATGGAATTTTTACATTCTTCCTGTCTTTGTGCAGCTGCTGCAGTTGTAGTTCCCTGCCTGTCGACACTCGTTTCAGACTATGGTGAGATTCCTCTTGGACTTTTAATGCCAAGACGCATTTGATTTGTCAAAAATGTGCACACAGTTTCCATTCACTGTGAATGTTCCTCCAGGCTCAGTCAGTCAGAAAGGCACCGTCATGGGAATCCTGCGGAGTTTGGGCTGTTTGGCCAGAGCCCTCGGTCCAGTTGTGTCATCTTCTGGTATGAGAAGAGAAAATACACTGCTAGCCTGTAACTTTTATGTTAGCTTAGCTTTATGGCTTTAAAAATCATTGTTTGCTTCACAGTTTACTGGATAGCAGGAGCTCAGGCGTGTTTTCTGCTCACGTCTGCCGCTTTCGTGGTTCCCCTCGCCCTCCTCAGCAAAGCCAGCAGACTAAAGGAGGAATGAGCCGTTGAAGACAAAACATCTTGCAGGACTCCGTTTTTGCTGCTGGGAGCTGAAGAGTTTGATTTACAGGATCATTGAGTTAAAAAGCACTGAGTTGTTGAAATGTTTTCTTTTTGTCAGCATCAATGAAATGAATGCATTTCATACTCTCAGCTAGAGATTAAATGACACAAAATAGGAGATACAAATGCCAAAAGAGATTCAAGGTACCAAAGATTTGGATGTGTAGATGAGAAATGAGTGGGTGTGATGTGAGTCTTTTTTTTACGAAATATTTTAACTGTCAGTATGTTTTTTTTTTTAATCAAATTAATAAAACTTTCTACTAAATAAAAGTGTAGAAAGCATGGTGTGTAAGTGTTCATTTTAATTTGAGCTTTAAATATGTTTTTTTTTTTAACCATCTTTACAACCTGCTGAATTCTCTCTTGTAATTGAGGAAGCAAACCTGGCTAACGTTGGGCAAAGGCAGCGTACACCTTAAACAAGTCGCCAGTCTGTTGCAGGGCCACACATATACAAATAGAGGCAATTCAGAGACACAACTTACCTATGAAACAAGTTTTTGGAAGCTGGAGTTCCCTGAGAAACATGCACAGGTAGAACATGCAAGCTCCACACAGAACTCAGCTGGGATTTGAACCAGAGCTTTATCACTGTGAGGCAAGAACACAAGCCATTGTTCCACTGTGCAGCCCAAATGTGAGCCTGTACGAAACCATTTCGACTATTTTCTCGGACCAGAATTCTACAAAAATGTAGATGTGAAAACAACCAAATTAAATGTAAAAAAAAAAAAAAAACAACTTGGATGTTTAATAATCTAGATTAAATATTAACATAAAAATACAAGTTATGTTTTAGGATGATCAACTCATATTAACCAGGATGACAAAATCAAGATTATTAATAGTTAAAATAATACTTTTCTGAGGCTTAGAAAACAGTAATATGCAGGTGACGTTATCCAAAAACAAATAGATCCACTTCCCTTTGAAGTAAAAATTCAACTCTGCTTTAAGAAAAGTGCAGTGCCACCACCCTCTAGTGGTGGGAGCCATTCACTGCAGTGACTAATACTGACAAAATGCTGCTGCCAAGTGTTTTTAGTGGTCTCCGATCTACAGCTACCAGAGGGTTAGCTGGAAAATGGTCAGAGGCTCTAGAAGCGCAGAGTTGGAAACTACATCTCAGTCTCAGTCATCCAGGTCATAGTAAACCTGAGAGTTTAAGTCCACTAAAAACTGCAGCTTTATGGATGAGAAGTGTATCAACTATGTACAGCCGGATATTTGTAGCATCTGAAAAGTCACCACAAGCTGTCATAAAAAGTCAATAGATTAAAAAAAAAAACTTTAAATATAATTATTGAGAAGGACTTGAATGACATAAATTCAACTACATTTTACTAAATTCTTTTTTCGGATTGAGTGGCTGTTACTGCGAGGCTGTTAAAATGCCTCTATTTACAGAAGGAACATTTTTTTTACAAAAAAAAAAACATTTTCTCTGCCACTGACTTACATAAACAAGCTTAACTTAAAATGACAAAATACAAGTTAAGCTTGTTTACTAAAAACTGGCCTTTAGCACACAATACTTAGCTAAGTTTAAGATTTGTCTGCCCTGTTGATAACGTCTACAAACATTAATATTAACTTCAGCAAAAAAAAAAAAAGGCCTTTTCACCCATCAGAAAGGCTAACATTAATTCTATAGTTTACTAAGATCAGAGCAGCGCAATAAGTAAAAATCAGTCCTCGATTTACACAAATCCCTTTTTAAATGTCTGAGTTTGGAAGTTTTGTTTTCTTGAAGCTCTCTCTGCTTTGCTCCCGCTTCCTCTTCTGTCGCTTCCTCTGCCCTTCCTCTTGTCTGAATTGGTGCCTTTTAGTTAAAATAAAAATGTATAGTTACCAACGCTAACATGATATAGCAAAATGGCCAAAAAAAACCACAAGGAAGGGACTGAGAAGAGAAGAGTCACCTGGATTGCCAGCGCCGCCCGCTGTTCCAAACCCGACCAAAAGAAGGAAGCCAGTTGGCATCTGTATGCAAACTGTGGTCAAAGTTAGCCCCCACCCTGTTTGGAGGAAGCTTCCTCAGCTTCTCTTGCTCTTCTGTCACAGATACAGGACAAATCTATGTTTACTCTTCTGAATTAGTGAATGCAGAGCAAAAAACAACACTGGAGATAAAATTCAGTTAGTGAAGGAGAATCTGAATATTACTGTGTTTGAGGAATCCCTGGAGCGACGGGCCGACCTCTGTCTGTTCTGAGGAGCCAGAGGTTCCCTCCTGAGGATCATCCTGAAGCCAAGGAGGGACTGCGCCTGCAACAGACAGACAGTCTTTCACCCTGAGCTGCAGTTATAGTAGCGAACTAAAAACATGAAGCCAACAATACATGTTTCTGTTGACAAACAGAAACTTTATAAAAGAAGTTTTTCTGAGTTTTTTACAGAACAAAGTGGCAACGAGTGTCAAGTAACAATAGATAGAAGTCCCACTCCATTAAACAATTTTGTTTTTAACATGTTCTTGTGGCATGTTTCTGATGGAGGAGGGCACGGATAAAGTAAATTAAGCTCAAAATTGCCCTTCTGAGTATTTCTTTATGCAAATGATTGTGAATCAGGCGTAGATGAAAAAACACCCTTCGAAAAAAAAACAAGCCCCCTGCTCCTCTCCATTCTGATGCATCCACTTGTAGGCAAATAAATCCATATAGGGCTTCGTTTTCCTCATTTGAGCTGGAATCTGGATCAAAACTGTACGGCTGAATAGCTCCGATACTGCTCACCATCTTTGTTACACCGGTAATGTTAGGTTGGGGGTGTGAGGGGCTGTAAGCATTTAAACAAATGGGTGACAGGATGTGGGGTGGGCTTGCACCAACGATACCGCCCACAACTCAGAGGCCTGCCGCTCTGCAGAAACTATTTCTTAGAAAACGACATAACCATCATTAAATAACAGACCATTGGGAACGCTCTGGCAAAGGATAAGATGAGTGAAGTGAGATCTTAAGGTGTCATTACTATTTATCGTAATCCCTTTTAGATGACATTTTCAGAACTTCTGGTGATCAGCCTTTAACTAAAATCTCACCAGAGTTTAAAGTTTAAATACAGACATCACTTCAATACAGTTTTGAAACGCTTTATAGCTTCACAACTGAGAAAACGTTAAAAAAAATGGAGGCTTCTTATAAATAAAATGTAGTCTTCATAATAGTCTTATTTTTATGGCTGTGTAAACAACAAGAATAAAACAGCTGTCTTACCCGTGTGAACATTTCCACTATTTGAAGAGTCCTGGAAGAAAAAAAAAAACATCTTAATTGTGTAAAACCAACTAAAATCATAGATAATTTTTCCATATTTAACAGTATTTCCTGTACCTGATAACCTATAAAAGTCAAGCCTTGCTCTGACCCAGACCATGGCATCTCAACCATTGAGTCACTGACACCGCCCTCGACTTGATCCTCTGATTTTCGATGTGGAAACTGAGAGCTGCTTAAAAATAAATACAAGACAGGATGCAAACACCAAAGAAAACATGCACAGGTGCTTTAGAAGCAACAATACGTGCTGGTTACCTCACAGAAACGTCTGTAGAAATGCTGTCGCTGTTGGCTCCATTAGACAGGTCCAGCTCTTCATCTCGCTGACATTGATTCAGGAAAGGCCAACAGTGGTTCACAGAGAAAATCTGATTCCTAATCAAGCTTCACTTCAGCTCACAATGTCACAAGAATCAGTGCTTTCATTCAAAGGTTAGCAAGCCCTGAGACTGCTTCATCTCTTAAGTGTGTAGAAACAGAGCGACAAAGAAATCCCAAGAGTAGATAGCTTTTTTGGAAATTATTGTATTTTTCTAAAAAGAGAATGAGCAGAAATGATGTTCCGTACTTAGATTAATCAGATTCACATGAATTCAAATTTTGAACATTCATTGGGATTTAAGATTCATTCCAGGTGCTCCTTGAATATATATTAAAAAACAAAACAACAACACAAACGTAAGGCAATCATTGTGGATACTGCCACTGCATCGCTGGAAAACAAACCTCTAAGAGAGACTCAAAGACCTCCTGCCGGTGCTTCTCCTGGGCCCGAATACAAGCAGCTTGCTAAAGACAAAATACAGAAACATGGCTAAAACAGCACTGATGGAAGGCTTTCCGAGTCAAATCATCGCAGCAGTTTGCTATGCCCAAAGTAAACCGTTTGACTGGGTTTTAGATGACAGACAAAATCCAATCCAATCCTAAATACAACTTCTGTTTACCCACAAATATATGAAGTTATTGAAAATTAAGCTGCGCTACCTGTTTAATGAAGTCATCTTCTTCCTCCACAAATGTTTCTAAGACATTTGAGACTTCATCTTTAAATCTGGAAAAGTAATAAATGAATATATTTTTGTTTCATTTCAACATTAACTTTTGCTCTCTCTAACTCTTCTCACCTCTTAATTTCCTCCTCTGTGATGAGAACTTTATCTTTAAGCTTCAGGTCAGCTTTATTCTCCCACCAGAACTTGTGAGTGTTCTTCTTATGTTCTTTACTGAAATGACACACTTTGTTCATTATTGATAGATCAAAAACTAATAAACAAAAAGGTCAAGAGTTTGATTAACTGAATTTATGGACAAAAGCTATAGAATAAAAGTTGGTAACCCACGTAGCCATGTGTTCCAACACGCCTCCATACAGCACAGTCATCTTGTTATCTGTCACATTTTTTTCAACTTCGGCCTCACAGCAGTAACACCAGAACGTCTGCTTGTGCTGAATGCAGTCAAACATTTCCACTTGAGGCTTTCTGATTGTTCGGCGAGCTTCTTTCACCTGGAATGTTAGATAAAAATAGATAAATCTCAAATATAAAAAAAAAAAACTAATATTAAACTGTTCCATTTCCTTTCCTTTGCTAAAGTTAGGTTGTGGAAGTTTGGATCATTATGTGTTATGCCGTTTACGTTACTCTAGATTAAACACTTATCTAAATATAAATAAAACTAGAAAACAAAGTACAGAAAAAGTATTTAAAAGAAATGAAGCTTAAAAGATATGTACTAAATAAACAACAGTTAGTTTAAAACGTTCTTATTTTCACAAACATTACCGGTAATTATGTTTGACAAAGTCAAAGATTTTGGTGAAAAGAATAGATCTGTACGTAACTGGAGTATTTAGCTAGTTACAAGTGACAATGTCAAGTGTTTTAAGTTATCAGAATAATAATAGCAACAACTTTGTACTTTGATTATTTTGGGAGGTATTAAAATTACTGCATCCTCCCTCAACTTAAAAGTCTTTCATGGCTGTCTAAATCTTCGGAATTTTTGAAGAAATTAATAAAAGTTGGTTTAAAACGTGTAAGCTGCTTCTTAAAATGAAAAGGAGACACGCAACAAAAAGTGGGTTTTTAAACTTAAATACCTTTCGTTGTTTAAACTGTTTCCCGCTTTTATCCCCCCCCCAAAAAAACTCGTGTGTGTTTAAGTTCCAGAGGACAATAGAAAGTGCATTTCTTTACTTTATTCATTGTCGGTTTGATCCCAGAACTTTTAATTTTGAAGGTTTCCGTTTCGGTATTTTTTTCGTTCAATTTCCGTTTTCTGGTCATTTCCCATTTTCATTACATTTAGCTTTAAAAAAAGTCCTCATTTATTCAGAGGGTTGTTGTACTAAATTTAATAAATAAATTAATAAAAAGGTGGACGTGAAATAAAAAGAAGGTAGAAACGAAAACACTTGTGATATGATGCAAACAAGCTAATGTTGACATCGCTAACTAAATAACTCTCCCTTTATCAGTTTTGAAAAGAAACGTTCTGATAAAGTTTGGAAATGTAGGTAAAGAATAAATAGTATAGAAAAACAAGTAGTAGAAGCATGGTATAAATGTGTTTAGTAACTCACCTTTTCTATGAATTTCGTCAGTACGACTCTGAGTCTGCTTTGATGGTGTTTTCCGAAAATGTGTTTCTTTCCAGAAAATGTCGTTTGTCGACATATGTTGCAGTAATGTGCTCCCATTAAGAGTCCGTGACGTACTTTACCAGTATATTGAAATGATATAAATGATTGGCTTACCACGTTTGATCACCCTTCTCTCATATTCTCAACCGAAGAGCTCACATGCTACTAAGCTAACTAGGAAGTGTCCCACTTACTAATCCTTCCCCTGAAAACAAACACACATTGGTTCGTCGGACCTTTTAGTGTGTCACACACAACGAAAAGAAAAATAATAATAAATTTAACATTAGATACATTAAATAGGCATCTTTATAGTATTGGCAAACATGAGACTGGGTGATGCAGATTTTGCAATCAAGATTAAACTATTGAACATGTCGTGTTGGAATGTAGACAGTATAGGTTGCATAGGGAAAGCCTTTAAGAAAATTAAAATGTGGAAATAAAACTGGAAATTTTAGCAGATAATACGAGTTGTGAACATTTAATTACATTTCTTAGAAGAATACAACTAATGAGTAAAATCTAGAATAATGCATGCCTTCATGGATTATGCCTATTTAAAGATTGCAACAGTTTTAGGACAAATAATCATCCCGATACACACTCCAATCCTGTAGGTGGCGGTAATGTACCTTCAAGTTGTTTGCCGGCTACCAACACAAATTACAGAAGAAGAAGAAGAAGAAGAAGAAGAAGAAGAAGAAGAAGGGAAAAAAAGCACAACAACAACAACAACAACCTTCGAATCTAAAGCGAATATAATCTTTAATGTTAAGACAATGACATCGGTTAATTTTTTAAGAGATTTTGTGAACGAGCGACTAACTGCGGCGGCCGAAGAAATAGCTAAAGTCTTTGAAAAAACGATCGTGGATTATGAGAAGGAGATCAACCGTCAGCGAAAGCTGCTCTCAGTCGTCTGCAAGCCTCGAGTAAAGTTACACCGTGCAGGTTTGTTTCAAACCTTTACTCCCTTTCGAGCTAGAAAATAGGTCTGATAATAGCATTGTATTTTATTGAATTATTTTAATTTTAATTCAACTGCAGGATGTTTATTTATTTATTGGATTTCTATTTTCAGATGTCCCAGAACATTTCTGTCGCGTGAGCGAGCAGCAGGTGAAGCTGCAGGCTTGTATCCAGAAGAACTGTAGTTTGGACCAACAGGACTCAGAATCTCACAAAGTGAAAGAGGAACAAGTGGACCTCTACACAAGTCTGGATAAAGAACCAAAACAGGAGACGGATTCTATTTTCCTGGCTGTCAAATGTGATAAAAGCACAGATGAGACTGTCTCCATAAATCCCGTCAAATCCACAGCCGAGCAGTCCATCCACACCATCTCAGTTCAAAGTGGTGACGTTTTAGATGCTGATGCTGAGTCGAAGGACTCGTGCCCACCTGAAAGCCACGATCAAACAGAAAGCAAACCTGAGAACTCGGAACCAAGTGAAAGCTCAGAGAAAAAAGAAAGTAGAAGACGTTTCAGAAACAATGATGAACACACTCCTGCTCTGTTAAGAACTCCCTTTTTCCTTTACACCGGTAAAAAGGGGGAATTCAGGTGTGATACGTGTGGCAAAGCCTTTCCATTCAAGTCCAAACTGATCAGGCACCAGAGGATCCACACAGGTGTGAAGCCTTACTGCTGCAACATCTGTGGTAAACGCTTTAACCAGACATCCATACTGAAGGTTCACCTACGGATCCACACGGGCGAGCGGCCTTACTCCTGCGACACGTGTGGGAAAAGATTCAACCAGAAGTCCATCCTGAATGTTCATAAAAAGACTCACTCTTTGGAGAGGCCGTACGCCTGCGATGTCTGCGGCAAAAGATTCTTTCAGAAAGCTAGTATGGAGGCTCATGTCATATGGCACACAGGGGAGAACCATCATCTTCCAGGTATTTGTTTTATTTTATTCTTCTTCAGATGTTTGTTCATCCATAGGAAGGTTAGATTCAGCAAGCAATCCAGGATTCTGAGTTTCAATCACTCTCCGGGGATTTCTTGTCCATTACAGCTCAGATTAGTGTTTTGTTTAAAAAAGAAGAAGTAAATGTTAGTCTTTTAAATGAATTTTTTCAGAATGCAAAATGTTGTCATTTTTTGTGGCAAAGCAAGCCTAAAAAAGTGTAGGTAAATTAAAATGTTAGTTTATAGATGGAAACAAAAAAGAATACACATTTGGCAAATGCCTAAAAATTAAATACAAGTTGAGTTTTTATGTAAAAAAAAAGCTGTAAACACAAGTTAAGAATTAAAAAAAGGCTGCATAGTAAACAGGAAATGAAGTTAGGAGGAAGTTGATTTAATACAACAGTATTCAAAACAAAGACAAATCGCTTTCAAAATAGACATGTCAAACGTAAAGATAAATGTTACATTCATAGTTTTTCTGCAAAGTTGTGCACAAAGTATAAACTCGTGCACAACTTTGTCCTTATGAATGAGTTTCTGATTGACAGTTTCTTTACTCCATAGATGAGCAGTTGTTCAAGGTTTAAAAGCCTTTTTTTAGTATTTAGAAATGTGCTTCTTCGTGTAAATTTGAACAGGATCAATTTGATTCTTGAATTTTCAATAAACTCGACAGTTTCTTTAAATACTTTTTGTCTTGTTGCATTGATGAGGACATTTACTGTTTAAAAATCCTTAAATAGGTGAGTTTTACAGGCTGTGCTTTAACAATATTTCCTATGTTTATGTTCTGCTGTTTTCTCTTCCAGAGTTGCCACCACCTTTTTTCAAAGAGGAGGAGGTTTTCGATGATCCACAGCTCTTTGACCAGCAGAGGAGCTCCAGTTTGGGTCAAAGAGACTCCCAGTCTCTACAGATTAAAGAAGAACAGGAGGACCTCTACGTCAGTCAACACAAAGAGCCGCTTGAACTAAAGCAGGACCCGGATGCGCTGGTGCTGTCTTTATCGTGTGGTAACAGTTACCACAACGGTGCTGAAACTCTTTACCTGCATCCCGGTGAGCTTCAAAGTTCAGGGAAGTCCTTAGATAAGTCAGATTACAGAGCAGACAGACAGGCACACATGTTCAAAACTCCTTTTGCTGCATACGTGGCTGAAAAACACGAGTATAAATGTGAGACTTGTGGGAAAGCATTTCAGTTCAGGTCGAGGTTAATTCGACACATGAGAATCCACACCGGCGTGAAGCCCTTCTGCTGTCACATCTGCGGAAAGAGGTTTAACCAGAAATCCATACTGATTGTTCATCAAAGGATCCACACGGGCGAAAGGCCTTATTCTTGTGACATCTGCGGCAAAAGGTTTAACCAGAACTCCATCCTGAACGTTCACAAGAGGACCCACACCGGCGAGAGGCCGTACTGCTGCGAAACCTGCGGGAAGAGGTTCACCCAGAAGTCCATACTGAATGGACACAAGATCATTCACACCAGCGAGAGACCTTTTTCCTGCCAAACATGCGGCAAATGTCTACGAAGTCACTCAAGCTTGTTGGTTCACATGAAAACACACGCAGATGAGCCGGCGGAGTCCTGCCAGAAGATGTGTCAGCTTTAAAGTCCCATTCCAGTCATCTGTTGAAAACTTTCCCCGTGGTCTTTTGATTATGATGATGACGTTTTTTAACCTAAATAAAACAACCTGTGTCGTTTTCTAGGACATAACTTCCGCAAGTTATATTTATGTTGTGTAACACTCATGATTTACAGAGCGCTGTTCAAACAGAAACACTAAGTGCTGCACAATAAAAGTTAAAAACAGAGCTTCAGTTCCTTCTGCTTCCCAACCCCTTAGACCTTGAACGCATGACTTCAACATTAGGCTAAGCTTAGAAAAGGCGAACACGATCGCCTTTGTGGAGCCAGCCAAGTCCATTAACCCGGGGTGGAACCCAGGATTACCACAGTGAGCTGGTCTGTCCCCCGCAGCAGCAGCAGCAGCAGCAGGCGACCCAAAAGGAGAAGATTCCCACAAAGGAAATAAAAACTCTAAAATAGAAGTCATGAAATGAAACGTTTCATTCATAAAATATAAAATGAATTACCAAGTAAAATTAAAAGAAAAAATTAAAAGTGAATAGTAAAGAATTGTAGCCAGGTATGAAGGATGAGTTTTGAGCCTTTTCTCTAACAGGCTGTTCATAAATTGGAGCCTTTTACAGAACAGCCTTGTCAACTTTTCATTCCAATAGTTAGAGTTTCAGTATGTATTTAATAAGCATAATAAATGCCACATAACCATCTCTGTTTAGGTTTTTAGAAACTTCTTATGAGAACTGTTTAGCCTTCATTTCTGCAGGTATACAGGTATGCAAGTATACAGTTAAAACATGAAAAAGTGTCAAAACAAGAGCTTGGAGAAAAAAAAACCTCCCAGTTTATTAATTCTAAATTAAAATGTTTAATGACTAAATGACTCCACAAATATAACACATTTAGCCTAAAAAAAAAACAAAGAATAAACTCGATATATTTCTTCTTCCATTTTTTAAAAGAAAAAAAATCTGCTTTCTTGACTTTTCACCATATTTGCTGAACAAAAAATGATAAAGTTGCCTATTTTATAACATTTATAACATTAGATTTTATTATTCATAGTGGACATAGGAAGTGTTCCTTTGGTTAGATATGTGCATTTTGTGCACAAAACCAGATTAGTTTAACATTAAATTATTAGCAAAACTGTATTTTAACAAAATGGGCATATTGCTTCAAAAATTCAGTCCTTTAAGTTTGCAGCAGAAGAAACATAAATATCACTTGAATGCTTACAATATTCCTTTAAAAAGGAGGTGTGGGAAATTAAGACAATTCTTTCAGTCCTTTTTGTTTTAAATTTGGCCTTTTGTAGCACTTTTGTTGAATGGTTGTTACTTTGATGTGTGATCCTTATGTTAAACAAAAAAATGTGGCACTGTGGTTAAACCGGTGGAAATTGGTAATTCTTTTTTTTTTTAAGTTTGTTTAAATTGGGAATTCTCCCTACCTGGTTTGAACACAAATGAGCTCATGACTCAAACATTCTGCCCTGCAGGACATAGAGTGTCCAGCAGGGGGCAGAAACACAACCCAGACCTTTTAAATCCCCAAAAATAAAAAACAAGAAGAAGACACTTCCAACTAGGAAGTAAATAGAGGCGAAGTTTGCGCTTCTAAAGATTTTTTTCCTACTAACTTGTTTTTAATTAATATTTTTGCAACTATGTATCCAACCCAAAGCATGCGCAACTTTGTCTGTGATCGTTTAACTGCAGCCGCTCGTGAAATAGTGGGAGCTTTTGAAAAGAGAATTGAGGATTATGAGGCGGAAATCGCTCGGCAGCGCAGAATGTTGGACACGGTTTTTACACCTGAGACAAAGTTTCACAGGTCAGGTACGCCAACCTCCAAATCTGAAGAGAACTTTCCAGTCAGTTCCCACGAAAACCTTCCGTTACACGGTTTCCTACAGAGTTGATCAGAACATTTAGTGAAACTCACCGAAAAGCGAACCTGCTGCTGATCAGAAGCGCAGAGATGAGGAAGTCTTAAAAAAAACTGTTAACTGTAAATAAAATCAGGAACTTAACTTAAAAAGTCTCAAAAGTTTCTTTATTTATGGCCTGAAAACAATAAAGGGAATAACTGGACATATTTGAGACTTTTTGTATTTTTTAATTCATAATCCTGACGTTTCCATATTCTTCTAAACAGCCGGGAGCATCATAATTTCGTTTTCTGCAAACGACATTAAAAGAAATTCAGATTCTAAACAGTGGCAGCCTATATGATGAAAAAAAAACCAAAAACATTTTATACATATTTTTTACTTTTCTATCTCGAAACTCTATCAAAATAAAAAACAGAAACTTAAATGTGAAAAATAATAACCTAAGAGTTGCCGCTGGACCAAATGATGACATTTAAAACGTGAATATAATTCAAGTTTATAACTTTATTTATTTACATCAACATGATCCAGTCAAACAAGACACATTATAATCTCAAAACATTACAAAGTTAAAACAATTTCAAAGTTAAAAATAAAATAAATACCTTAGAAAAACAAGAGCAAATAAAACAGAACCAGCAGAGCAGTTTTATCCCAAACACTTGGCCATAAAAATAGGTTGTTTTTATTCAAAATCGTTTCAATAACGGATTGTTTTACATATTCATTGATATTTATTTTTATTTATTAAGTGTGGTACACAAACAATAAATCCTGCAGTGTTTTAATTATTTATACAAAGAAAGAACAAAACAACATAAAAACACTTTAAAATTAGTTTTATAAACATAATTTTGTTTTCTTCTAAAGCCTTTAGTATGAGAAAAAAAGATGAACAGATCAAACCTCCTCATTCACATATTCTTCAAGGATTTTTTTAACCATACATTATGGATTATGCTTTTAATGCTTTAAACATATTCTTAGTTTTAGGCTGTGGATAGCGCTTTCGCCTCACAGCAGGAAGAACCCGGTTCAAATCCTAGCTGGGTCCTTTCTGTGTGGAGTTAGCATGTTCTCCCAGTGCGTGTGTGGGTTTTCTCCGGGCGTTCCGGTTTCCTCCCACCATCCAAAACGTGTTCCTTAGGTGAATTTGTTACTCTAAATGGTCCCTTGGTGTGACTGTGAGTGTGTATGGGTGTGTGATTGTGGCCGCCGACCCTGAAGGGGATACAGAACGCTTTGAAAATGGACATTTGTAATTTATGTTTTTATCTGACAGCACTGGTAACTGATAAGATCACATTTATTTTTACACATAATGAATGCACACATGTATATGTTGCGTTTCATTTCTAAACTGCTCAACACAACCATGTGGTTGTTCCTCATATGTTCACTGAGCGCGAAGCACAGTTTTGTCCTAAAATTAACAGTTTTTACTGATCAACTCCTGAGATTTGATTCAGTTTCTCTTGTGGATTAAACATCTTTTTTATTAAAACAAATATCAAACATCCCATTATACTTTCTAATCATTTTTCTGTCCTTCATTGTAGAGAACGATTTTCCCAGTAAGGAGGGTCAGGTGGTCCAGAACCAGCAGCACGTCGGCTCTCAGGAGGAAGACTGCAGACTTGCTTCATCACTAATTACACAGATCAAAGATGAACATGAAGAAATCTGCATCAGTCAGGAACCACCAAGGCAAGCGCAGCCCTCCAGCTCACCTCCAACACCTGCTCCTAATGTCTCAGAAGATCAGTGCCCGCCCTCGAGGTCAAACCAGCCGGAGACGACAGAACCTGGAGAATCTCTTTCCATCAGCTCAAAGAGTGATGCAGAACCTCAACCGGACAGGGAGAGTTTTGCTGTGTCAGCAGCAGAGCATGACCTCAAAGGACTTTCAAAAACCAATGACAAACCTGAGAACGAAGACCAGACTGCTCTTAATGATGGATGTGAGACACCAACTAGAGACATGGAGTCCAATCCAGATGAGGAGATGCCTGATGTGAGCTCACCATCAGCTGCTGCAAGCACTGAGCAAACGTTAGAGAAGAAAACAGACCGAGAAGACATAACACGTTTAGATCAGAACTGTACAAACGTATCACTGAATGACAGCGATGAGTTAATGCAGCTGGAGGCATCAAACACAGAGCTGGAACCAGCATCATCCAGGTTCGAAGAGGAGACGGGAAGAGTCCACACTGACACCCCAGGCTGCCCGTATGAGGCTTTGGACTCACACCCAAATCCAACCGGTACTGATGAGGATCAAACGAGAAAAGGAAGTGAAGAGTCAGCAGCACCCGATGAACTTCAGATTAGAAGTCCAGAAAACGTTGAGGAACCACCAAAAGAGAAAGATGAGAAGCAGACCGCACCTGAAAATGTGGAGAAAACTTCACCACCTGATAAAACAACTGAGGAAAACCAACATGAAAGACCAGAGAAGAGCCTTGACGGGCATAGAGCGTCCGCCACGCCTACGGAGAAGAGTCTAAACACTGTGCACAAGAAAACTGACCAAAACACTACGACATCACCAAAGAGGAGAGAACGTTCACTGGAAAGACCCAACTCTTGTTCTGATCCAACGGCACGAAGGAGGCTTGGAGAGAGAAAAACGGCATCAAGTGGAGCCATGGAAACAAGGCTGCACCAGAGGCACGAGAAGAAGATGGGACCACGTGAAGATGGAACGCCAGGCTCCTCACAGTCTGCTGACAGACCATCTAAAAACCCAGCAGCAGCGCCGGATCCGACCTGTGCACCAAATGAATGCACACATCCGACTGCAACCAGGAAATCCCACAAAGAGAAAACAAGTTCAAGCTCTAAATCAGGAAAAAGGAGGAGGCATAGCCACGAGGAAACGGCTGTTTCTGGAAATGCAGAGCCACCACAGGAGAGTCGCCGTGCCGGTGAGACAAACGGTAGGGAGAACGTGAAGGTGACATCTAAACCAAAAACAAACGCGAGCAGTCCAGCAGAAAGCAGCCAGGCAAAAGCAAGTAAGAAGGCCAATGATGAAAACAAGTCTTCAAGAAGCAAGAAGGAGCCACCGCAGAAGAGACCAAATGATCGCAGTTCTGACTCAAAGCAGAAAAAGCAAAAGGAGGGAAGTTCTTCAACCTCCAGGAAGTCAGAGGAGGAAAAGCTACAGCGAAGACAGAAAACAAAATCATGTGAAAAGAGCGATTGGGGCACATCGAGCGACTGTGCTGAAGAGAAGGTGGAAAACCCTTACAAGTGCGACAGGTGTGGCAAAGTGATGAGCAATTTCAAAAACTACAAATTCCACATGAAGTCCCACACGGTTGAGAAAACCTTCAAATGTGAAACCTGTGGGAAAATGTTCCGGGAGAGCTGGGACTTGAACAAGCATTTAGTCATTCACGCCTCGGAAAAGCCTTACAAATGTGAAATCTGCGGAAACGGGTTCAACCGTCGCTACAACCTGGACCTGCACCTGCGGGTGCACACGGGCGAGAAGCCCTACAAATGCAGCGTGTGCTCGAAAAGCTTCAGCTCCTGCGTCAATATGAAAAAGCACCTGAGGGTGCACACGGGCGAGAAGCCCTACATCTGCAAAGACTGCGGAAAAGAGTTTGCAGACTCCTCTGCGTTCAAAAATCATCTGCGCGTGCACACGGGGGAGAAGCCCTTCAAGTGCACGCTCTGCAAGAAGAAGTTTGCCACCAGGACGACTTTGAAGAGGCACAACAGGACGCACACAGGAGAGAAGCCGTACGAGTGCCATGTCTGCAATAAAAAGTTTGGCCACAAATCTGACCTGAAAGGACACCTGAGGCTGCACACAGGCGAGAAGCCCTACGAGTGCAGTGTCTGTGAGGAGAAGTTCTCCACCTGGTTAAAACTCCACAAACACAAGCGTGTGCACACAAAAGTAGTAGAAGAACCCAGCTCCAGCGATTAGGCATTAGTGTCATGAACATTTTCACGATCAAATTTGCAATCATATTTTTAGTCTTACTGTGGAATTAAATCAAGAAAGAGCAACTGATCTATTTTTATAATGAGTTTAGCTATAATATTTTTATTTTCCAGCTTAAATAATGTTTTTAAACTCTAAATTATGTGAAAAATGATTTCTTTTAAATCAAAGACTGAGACTTCTATGCCAAATGTTAAAGTAAACCCATAGCCAACAACGGAGTATTGGGGCCACCAAAAAAAGTAATATTTTGAGATCAAAGTTTACATTTACGAGAACATAAACAAAAATTCATGACTTAAAATCTTGTTTATTTACAACCTTTTACTCATAAATTTACGAGATAAGGACCACAAAGTAATATAAGATAAAAGTCAAAGTGAACCTTGCAGTCCAGCAAGTCCAGAATTGATTTGTTTTTGACAGTTATCCAGAAATAAAGCTTTACGAAAAGCTTCACAACTGAGCACAGCTCCAATAGAGACAACTCTAGTGCTTTTTCGTGTTAATTTGACATTTTTTTCTCATAAATGTATGACTTTTTCTCGTAAATTTGCGACTTTTTTTACAAAAATTTACGACTTTTCTTGTAAATTTGTTTTTTTTCCTCTTAAATTTACCTGTTTTAAAGTCATAAAGTTGCAACTTAAAAGAGCATGTAAATTTACGAGAAATAAAATCAAAAAATTAGCCTATGGCAATAAAGTCGTAAATATACAACGTTATTATTGTAATTTAACAGTTACGATTTTAGTCTTGTAAAATTCTGACTTTAAAGTTGTAATTATAAAAAGAATAAAATGTATGTAAAAGTAAGTTTTATGTAGTGAAAAAAATGCTTTATTCCAATAACGTGTTTTTCTTTATTTTTGTGTCAGCATCTCGTCTTTGTTGTCATCAATCATTGATGGGATTTCTTAATTACTCCTCTCCTCACTTTTTTGATTTGACTCTGAGAAATACAAACTGCTTTGTGAGGAGAATAAAGGGAATTTTTAAACTTTTATTTATTTTAAAACTCCTAAATGAATGATCAGGAAGAAATCGGAACTACATGTAGTAAAGAAAACCATCTGCCATGACCAGCAGTGGTTGGAAAAGACCAGAAAAACACAAAAACACTGGAGCATCTGTGGCGAGACAAACAGTTGAGTAACTGCAACAATGAGATGAGACCCTTAGCAAAAAGTGATCTATTTAAATGTACCACAAGTATACTTAAAAGGGAGGCAGTATACTGGGAGTTTACTTTTTATATACTATCTGTATAATGTAAATAAAATGTTCCAATTTATTCTGAAGGAGTATTCAGTTAATATATTTTCTACACATGTACATGGTCTATACATGCTAAACTTGCTAAACAAGTATACCTATAAAAAAAACTTCAGGTGTACTACTTTTTGCTAAAGGGAAGCAGAAATAACCTCAGAATCGCTGGAAGATCAGTTAAAGAACAAGATGGTAATTTCTTCAGTGCAGCAGTGAGAGCAGAAAGCAGTATGGTCTGCTAAGACAAAGCAGGTTTCTTAGGATGTGTTGGGTAACTGGTGTTCCACCCGACTGACATCTATTGATGCAAATCTACTTCGGCACAAAAATGACCAAAGAGCATCTACTTCAAAGCAGAAAAACAAGTGTTCTTTGTTTCATAGCTAGATCAGAAAATATGTGTTTAAACATAACTGTGTCTCTGCATCCTTAAAAACTTTTTCAGAATGTTTTTTTTTAACTGATCTTGCTTTAAAAATATCTATTTTTCTACTTAGCAATTTTACTTGAATTCCAGCAAAGCAAAAAAGTTGAACTTTTATAAAGGTTATTCTTCACAGATGTCGTGATATATTATTTGTCAGAAATATAATGTGAAAATAGAGAAAGCAATATTTCATTGAAAGAAAAAGAAACTTTTCTAATAAAGTCTGGAGAAAAACTGAAATGGTCAAGTTGTTATATTTCTGAAGCAAACACATTTATTTTTATTCTTATTATAATGAATGTGTTGGATGGTAAGCAAATTTAACATTTGTAGCTACACCCATTTTAATGTAATCACATGTTCCATATTTTTTCTCCGTATCTGCAGACATAAATCTGATCATGAGTTTCCAATCAAACTTTGACCCTACTCTGTCATAGTTTTTCAGTGGTTAAAGTGTTGAGAATGTTAAAGAAGGACAGCACACCAAAATCACAAAGATAGAAACATGTTTGACTTGGCTTTTCTATTTTCTATCTGGTAAATGTTCTAAAAGTTCTTTTATAGACATGAAAAAAAGCCCAAATATTAGATGTCTACAGATGTAGGAGACTTCTTCAAATACGGTAGAGTTGTCTGAGATTTCCAGTACACATCTACAGTTCATGTCTATCTGATGTCTATTAGATAACTAATAGACACCATGTGTCCGGTGGGAAGACACTGCTCAAATGATTTGTTTAGAACAAAACATGACGGGACCTCGATGCAATTAGCTGTGGGAAAGTCGTGTGACAGATGTCCTAACTGTGACATGCAATAGACTTCTATGAATTGATGTCAGATGCATAATGCATATCTATAGCTGTGAGCTTTGAAATGGCTATGATTTAGATCTCTAATAGATGTGTTTGTGCCTGGTAGGATAAAAGACCAAAAATACATAAAAATAACTGTATTAATTTGCTTTTAAGCAAGCAACAAAGTAAAAATAAAGCCTTTCAGTTGGTGTATACTAAGTCTGAGGCAAGAATAAACCAGTAAATAATAAATCCTTCTCAAACTTAAGTACTCAATAGAAGTGAAAACATTGGAATGACTTTTAGAGTTTGATTAACATCCTCTGCACATATAAAAACATAGTTTTATTGTTTGTCTCTTTCCTGTTACCTAGAAAAGAAGTGTTTGTGTAATTTCTTTGAGGTAACAATACATTATTTTAAAACCTCTGGGAGGTCATAATTTCCTTCTGTTTCATTTCAAGTTCATAGTTGGGGTGTTTAAAACTTTTGACCCATAGAATGAGTCTAATCCTTTAAACTCTTCATTTTCTGATGGAGCGTAATCTGAGAGTCTGTTCTGGAACAGACCTCTGGAGTCAGCTTATCCACAAACTAGAGGAGTTCCAGCTTTTTGTATTATCAGTAACACTGGTCTCTCTGTGTGCTTTTCAATACGCTCAGCTGTGTAAGATACAGCGCACATTGTCTGCCGACAATTGGGTTCCCAGCACAGCGCGTTTTCCCCATTAACACTGAAGAAATGGGATTGGATGCTGGTCAGGAGTTGAAGCTGAGCGTCCTTCTTGGTGGTGCCAGCTAAGCTCCTTTCACAGAACACCGAATTCTCTCAAAAGCAAAAATAAATGCTTGTTTAGCCACCTGCATTTTAAAATATCAGGATTTTTATTCATATTTAAACTTGAGTGACTGAATCACACTGTATTTAGCTGTAACTATAAATGGGATCATATAAATCACATTCCTCCTTATTAGGATTGTGCTTTGGCCCTCATAAAGATCAAGGTCCTGTCTCAGCCGGTGGTTACACCAGGAACGATTCCAACTAGGTAAGAAAAATCTGAAAATCCACACTCAAACGCAGTTGAGTTAAGGCTTAATAAAAGTGCATTTAAACAGGAAATTTTCCTTCATCATTTTTTCCATTAAGTTTAGAGAGTCTGAAATAGACACCCATAAAGACAAAAATGATTCAGAATTTTTAACCAGATTACATAAAAGCTTAAATGGATTTTTGATGAAACCCCAGGCTCCCAAACCATGTCTGTGAAATCCATTAAGGCTTTCACAAGCTTTTCCCAGTGATTAGCATTGGCTGGAGTGTTGGCACGTCCTCCAAATCAAAACCATGTTGGTTCTGGACCGACACACTTGTGTGCTCTTGGAGAGTGTCTCACTTACCAACCCAGTGATTTATAAACCATTATCTCACCGCAGTGGCCGAATCAAAGGTCTGGGAAACAAGAACAAATTAACAGTGAACTATTTAGTTTTTCTTAGGGTCCTAATTTTGAAAACCACCATATTCACAAACCCAGAGAGTGCAGTTGTGTTTTTCTAGTTGTATAAACTATAAACTTACCGTGTAATTCTATAGTAACCAACATAGCAATTTTGGGACCCTAGTTTTACTTGTTGCCATTTCTCTGTAAGAAGTTATTCTTTATTTTTATGAGAGTGGACTCTAATTTTCACAGGATCCAGGATTTTCCTAAAATTCCATGTGACGGGTCACGTGTGTGTGAGGTCCCACAGGTCTGCCAGCTTTGATCAGTCACTGTTAACTTTTCATACATGAAAAGCAAATGTCTGGAAAAGGGACATGTAAGAAAAAAGTTTTAAAAAATACATGACCCATGTATAGAAATCATAGTTGCCTTTCATATTTCTTATATTCCACATGGACTATTTTTAAAATTAAAATATATAATTCACTTTAATGTCTCATATGAAAAGAATGAGAAAGTGGCCACTTTCAAGAGTTTTTCATAGTTTGAGACTCACATGTACAGTGGGGACCGAAAAGTTGGGCACCCCAAGTAAAATGTATATTGTACGTAAACAAACCCAAGGAAAAATCTACTAAATGCATCAGTTTATATGACACATTCTTTTAATGTGTAAAAAAATATGTTTTATTTTTATCATTTACCCTTTCTAAATAACAGAAAACTAAATCATTGCATGTGCAAAAGTTTGGGCATCCTGCAGGAATTTATAGTATGCTCCGCCCCCTTTGGACAAGCTGAGACCTGACAGTGTCATGGATTGTTCACAATCATCGTTTGCAAAGAGAAAGTGATTTCAATCTCAAAGCTTTGAAATAACCTGAGTCATCTGACCTCGCCCCAACAATCAGCATCATTATTATCTTTTAAAGTAATATTTGCTTTTTGAGGGTTTTGGGGGAACAATCTTCTCTTTTTCCGTCACCACTGTCTGACACACAACTATTTTTGACTGTCATTTAGTAGGCTGGTACTTTTGTCCCAGAGAATCAATTTTTACAACTTTTTTAGTTTTTGTTCTGTGTTTCATTAATTGCTTTTTTTAAATGTGCATTTTTTTACTGAAAAATAATGAGGAAAACATATATTTTTAGGGTTGATCACACTTGTGAAAAGAACAGGTATGGATCTGACAGGTGCAAACAATTGAGGTTCTCTGCATTTTGCTTTAATAGCAATATTTAATGTGAACTCCAATGGCTTTTTAAAATTTCTCATTGCTTAATTTTTCTTATTGGAAGTGAAAACAACAAAAACAAAAAAAAGGACAAAATAGACAAAATATATACATTGGCATATCAAACAAATCTTGGATAATTTGTAAATAACGTTTACATGTCAATGATGTAATTATAAATACCTATAAATAGACATATTTCCACCCATACTTGCAGTACATGACACATGAATGATTGTCAAAGAGTTTGATGAAAATGACAAGAATCTAGTAATAAGTGTAGAAAGGATTTTAGAACCATTACAGCCCTTTCAGTTATTTTTAAACGAAACATTTAGAACATTGAAGACATTTTTTCACTCTCAAATTCGTAATTTGTGTGGTAAATATTAAAATATGTTCTTTCTAGACTTAAAAAATGTTTTGAAAAGTCAAGTTTTTTTAACAACCTGCATGGTGAGCCACGGCTGCCAGCAGGGGGCAGCAGATCCCTGCAGGTTTATGAGAGTCCTCACTCAATTTTGGTTAATTGTTTCAGAGATATTTTCTTAAAACATAAAACCACATGGTCGGAATTTGAGTAACTTAGATTTTCTTCTTAAAGCACAAACAAACTAACAGAGTAACCGATGCTCTACATTCTACAAGCTAACAAACCACATTTTGTTGGTGGCTGGGTTTGAAATGACTCAACATTTTGTATTTTCAAAGGTGGTATTCCTGGATTCACGCATTCCTTTATCAGCTCTCTGGCCTGCAGCTATCAGATCACATTGAAGCAGCTGTGAGGAAGCAGAGGTGAGCAGCAGAGCTCGTAAATCTTCCTCAGCTGACACAGACGTGGGTTCACTGACCAAGTAAGACAACTTCAAACAGAAAGCACTGTCTTCAAATGAGCTTGTTGTCTCCACTGACATGCAGGTTTAGGTTAACCAGCTGTCTCAACTGTGAGTGCCTGCATGGAGGGGGACGGGTGGGTTTTTGGATCAGCAATGATGGCCCACCTAGCAGGAGCAATAACTGACACCTTTTGATTGATATTTACTCAGTGAGTGAGCACTCAATTGTGTTTGTGAGTGTGTGTGTGGGCCGGTGCAAGTTTTTCACTACATACCTTTCTGGACTTTGCCTTCAGTTTGTGTTTGCCTCTGAAGAAAACAAACAAAAAAAAAACTGTACTGATTACAAAATGTAGTTTAAAAATATAGATTATATATTAATTTTCTCAATTGAAAAAATAATTAAATATAAGAAAAGTATATATATGAAGTATATATATAAAAAAAACATAAAAAAAACCCTGGAAGTTGAAATGAATTTGAAGTCTTTCCAGAAATACAACTTTTGTATTATTTCATCCTTTTGTAGTCACTAAATAAATTCACAATCCTAATTAGTTCAATTTTTAACTAATTACCAGTAAAAAATCCTATTAAGTCCAAATCGCTTGCGTGAGCCCCAATGTACTTTCAAAATAAAAGCAGACGATGTTTCTTATATCTTTGAAGGCTAAAAAAAAATTTTATGAAATTTTTGTGTTTGAACCTTAATAAAGTTTGTCTGCAATAATTAGTACTAAAGACTAAAGAGTTGAAACAGTTTTTGCTTTGCTTTTAAAGAAAGAGGCTTGAGAAGTGAACAATCTGACTTCCTCCTCTTATGTGATCCAAACAGAGAGCCTGCTGCTCGGCCTGCAGTGTTACAGCATTCCAGTCAAATCCAAGTGTGATCTTTAACTTGAGTTTTTCACCCATCAAGCCTCGTGTCCCCCCGTCTACTCGTCTGTTGCTCCCCTTCTTCCCATCTCGTGCACTGGTTGTCTTTCCGTGTCAGAGACTAAGCAAACACACTCGTATGGGAATGGCCTTGTAACTCTGAGTTCTTAAGAGACCACAAGCTCACAGCCGAGCACAGCTGTGTCTTCATTTGTCGGCCATGTTCGGCATTCTCCAGATATCTGGAGGAGGCTCCTCGGCTTTTTCTGCGGTCTGGCCTGACCTTGTGACCTCTGAAAGGCTGTGAAGAAGTTAGTGGAGAGGTCGGTAAAAGAAACATCAAATTTAAAAAAAATCTTAATGTGTGTCATGAAATGTGTTGCAGAAAAGTTTTTGTGAAGTGTTTAAAAATCTCTCTCTATCTATGAAGTTCTTTCCGTTTTCTCAGATTATTTGACAAATCATCCAGAAATCATGAAAAACTGGAATTGAAGGTAAATGTTGAGGGTAGATACAACAAACAAAGTTAATGAACCTGTTTGTAAAACCGGGTCATGGTGTCCAATTCCCTCTGCTTATTGCGCTTACGCGGGCTTAGGTTAGATTAATATTATATTTATATTGACATGCTAAAATCGCTGATTCTCTATAACCGTTATTATTATTACCATCTGCTTTATGGGCCATATTCATGCTCTTACTGTTAACTTGTTGAATCAAATTTAATTATCAGTTGGTGGCTAGCAGGCTACTAGAAGTTAGAAGCTGGGGAAAGTGTGGTGCACTGGGGTTCTGTCCTCTATTACTTCTCTCCTCTGTTCTTTAGAATTTACCCAGGACTATATTTTATTCAGTTCATCATGCCTCTGTTTGATGCAGTGCGATTCATATGTTGTCCCTGTTTCTCACTCTTCTCCAGCGGAACAGGAGAGATTCGCCTCTGGCTCGTCTCACACCCCCAGCTGCCCCCCAGTTTCATCTGCATGAAGCTCATCTGCTACACTTTTAAAACATGTAGTTGTAGAGTTAGATAAGCTAATTCTTCTTTAACAGTACCAGCACATTACCTATCCGTCCTGGGAGAGGATCCCTCCTTTATGTGGACATCCTTAAGGTTTCTTACTTTTTTCCCCAAGATGGCGTCATTTGTGAGTGCACATTTGAGACTCCAAAAGCCATGATTTTAGCTGTTTTTTTAATGACTAAATTTGCACTCCTTCTAGTACACTTTCAGGGTTTGACCTTTCTTTTCCAATGCACCTTGCAGACTGGAGTAATCTGACTTTCAAACAGCTCTACACATTTAAAAGCTTTATTTAGCTCTTTAGATATCTAAATTCATTTCTTTTCAGTGCATCTTTAACTTCATCTGCTTTTGGCGCATCTGGCCCACATGAGCCACGGAAAGGCAGCGGAGGATTAATGGAGGGTGCGTGGGAGTGACAGTGTTTCTGAAGTGGAGCGACTCTCCACATCTGCATGTGTGGACATGTGAGAAAAAAAAATTGGAGTCCGTGTCAGAAAGGCCCATCTGAGAAAGCCATCTTTCATAGTTTTTTTTTTTTTTTGGGTTAACTTCCATACGAGGCAGAGAGCCATAAAACCACTGACACTTGAGTTGCCCAGCTGTCCAACAATCACAGATGAAGTCTGCAAATGCACTGATCCGTCAAGACACAGGAAGCACTGCCTTGCATCGTAGTGTTGTGCAGAAAGGGAACAGATCTGATCTGAGGTGTATCTACCGGTCTGCCTTAACAGCAGACAGGCAGGTGTGTTTTTTTTCACCTCTGTTGTTTTACTGTATACTCATGCGAAATATAAAATTTATCAGTAATTTTCTATTCTTTGACTTTTTGCCTTTGAACAGGAGCATAGTCTTCGGATTGAAAGCGTCAACTTTTTTGAAAGAATATTAACGCTGGAATGCCTTCGTCCAGCTCTGTACAGACTGCTGCTTCCCTTTGCATTTTGCTGAGCTGCTGAAAGATTCTGTGGTTTGTTGGACCACAAATGTTTACTCAGTGGTGTGTCCCTTCCACTTCACTTTCTTGCTCTCCAGCAGCCTTACAGAAATCTTTTTAACTTTTAAAGCAACAGAATTCTGGTTTCACTCTGTTTTCTGGTGTTCATTTTGTGTTTGGGCATCTATGTGCTTTTCTTTTCTCTGTTAGTGACCTGTGGTGGAAGATGGAAGAAGAAGATGGCTGTGACACAAGAACACAAGAACGCTACCAGACCAGTACCGGGTTATGGTTAGGGTACAGGAGTGATCTGGTACCGGACCGGTACTGATTTGCTGCCTGGAGGTTGGGGAGCCTTGTTTTCATTGAATGAGCCAGTGCGTCGAAAAACATCAAGTTGGGGGCACACAAAGCTTCAAAAAGTGTCGACTTAGCAGTGAAAATAGGTTGTTTATGCTGTCAAAGAGTTATGGTTGCTCATAGAGCGTGTCTTTAGTTGTCACCTGTGAGATTGCAGATGTTAAAAGGTTAACAGTCGAATCAAGGCTGGTATAAAACAAGCTAGGATGGATTGATGTTTTTTTTAAATACAATGCATTTTTAGAAACTTGTATTTCTTCTCTAATTTTTTCTTTTTTTTGTCCCTTAAAGTACATGTCTGGAAAAAAAATACTATTAACATCATGATCATCAAATCTCACTTTGACCTCATTAACTTTAACTATAGCTGTTAACCACTGTAGCTCTGAGTCACTTCACAAAATCCTGAGGAGGCCACTTTAGAATTACATTTATAAGTTAAAAATATACAAGTCCTGCTTAAACATATTTTATAATAAACCTTTCCTTGACTTGTATTGCTAATGGATCTTGGGTTTGAGGCACAGAATCCCACTGACGCCAAGTTCTGCAAGTACAGAGGTTGCCAGTGACCGCTGGTTAAAAATAACTGAGAAACATGATGACCCACTGGCCAGCTAAAATAAATGAAAAAGTGAGTAGAGATTACTTTGGTTTCTGTTAGGATCAGTCTGGTGGTTTGCTCTTTTAGCACACCTACAGAGCAGCACAAAACCAGCAACCACATCTCCTCCATCTCTGGCCTCACTTTGCCTGAGGTTTCCTCTTTAAGTACCTTTGCTAGCACCTTGCAAGCCACAAAACACTAAGTGGCCTAAGGGAGAAACAAATTGAGGGGTTTTGACGGCATGCTGGCAGTAAAACATGCAAGTTTACATGGGAGGATCCCTCCAAACCACAGACATGTCCCTGACATCCAATAAGAGGGGAGATGGGAAGCCAATACAGGAAGGAGGGTAAAAATGAGAGAAAATTGCAACAGGTAGTATTTCTGCAAAGATATTTTTGAATATGGACCATGAATTAATATTTTTGCATCAATTCCACAGGAACACATAAAATGTTCAAACATTTAAAGCTTTAGCAGCTTGTAAATAAAAAAAATGGCACAAGTAACTTTGTAAATGTTTATATGTCAGGTACAGATGTTCATAGATCTATGCAAACAGTTGGTTTAATACACAAAATGTTGCAATATCACAAAACATTCTCCAAAACAGAACAATTTCTTTGTTTTTTACGCGTAGCAATCTTTTAATTATTTGTCTTTTGTCATAGACAAACTTCCCGTTTATCTGTCTGATCTCGCTAATAAACCAGTTGCACATGGATCCAAACGCTTCTGTCTCTTCGTCACAATGCAAGATAAAGATCAGGATTGTAGTTGAAGATAAAAAATTTAGGGATTTCCCCCCCCAATGCTGTGACAAAAGCATTAACAAAAGGCGAGTACAAATCTAAAGTAGTTCCCCTTCTGCCAGATGTTTTATGGCCTCCACAACAGACATCCTGAAACCAAGAAGGTACTAAAAGGCATTGTCTTCAGTCAAACCAGAGAGCTAAAGAGGACCTGAGCTCAGATTTCTGAGCCAAGACAAAACTTTAAGACACTCCGACAGAAATGTCTGGGAGAGGAGAAACCCAACCCTGCACATGTCATTGTAATTTGGAAATATTGCTTGATTTAGGGAGTGGGGGGACACAAGGCTATGGAAACGCAGAACTCAGTGGCAGAGCACACAAAGTACGTCTGTTCTTTCACAAAGAAAACTTTGTTGGCATTTTTAAACACAGTTTGCTGTCGTCTACTTTATCTTTGTTTCTGATGAACCCCCTCCCAAAAACATAAGTGTAAAGAACTGATGGTGATGCATATTACTAGAATTTAAGACAACGCATTTAAAATATGTATATTTTGCAACAAAACAGAAATTTGTTTTGTTGAAGCCAAACTTGGAAAGAAATCAAACTTAGAAAAGTAAAATAACCACAAAAGAGAAAGTAAACATCCCTTTTATTTTGAAAAAAGTCTTAAAACTAAAAAATATTAAGCTAATAAATAGAAATAATTTAAAACAGAGACAGCATGCAACATTTTATAAAAATCTTTTGCTCTTTTAAGAAGAGCAGAATGAGAATTGACATGAAATTTTTCTCTGATGTATCACGCATGAACCATGTAAAACCTCGGAAGAAGTACAAATAAACCATGCAAAGAACACCTAAGCCCACACTTCTTTGAATTTCTTCACTTTGACACTGGGCAGAAATCACGTTGCGTCAGCATCATGGGCAGCACTCGCTGTGGGACCTCGCAGTGCTATGTTTTATCATGCTGAGATCATGATAGTGAATAGAACTGCGAGAAGGGCCCAGAGTTACAGGGAGACCTCCATTCGGTGTAGACCGCCAGACGATTTATATACCCGTCGCACAATACTAGAGTCGTGCATGAACAGTGCTTGATTGTTGCAATGTTAATATGCAATTCATTAGTGATTTGTTGGTCAATTACATAATTTTAATGTGATATGTTGCCGTACATGCGATAGAAAAGTCACGCATCAGTGGAATGCGTGAAAAGTCTGCTAGACATATGTGGAACAGTTGGGGAAAGCAACGTGCATCTCTCAAAAATCATGTACAAATTAAGTACGGTTTACGTAAAAATAAGCATAAACTGCATAATTCTCAACCGACCAAAATTTTCGAACAGCTCAAAATGGAATTCACATAAAGACTCATCGGGTGAGACCCTCGACAGACATCTGTGCATGTCGACAAGAAACAACACTTATGAATTACAAACATAATATTACACAGTGGTATTTTTTCGTCTGCTCCTGATTCATGATGATATGAATTAAGAAATACTCAGACATGCAAAAAAAGGCCTAATTTTCTTCATAATATGTCCTCCATCATCAAGAAAATGCCACAAGAACATGTTAAAATGTTAAAAACACCAAAAAACACAATTTTCATCAGAGTGGGTCTTTAAAGATCTGGCCAAGACTTCCACAATTTGCCCTCATCTGGTGATTCACCAATCTCCTTACTAATTTGAAGCAATTTTGCTGCCACAGAACAAGATCTGCTGCACAACGTCACATGTGCTTTTTTTGTACAACATAAAAGTCTAGCTCGCTCACCAGTTTCAGAGACTCATTCAGGTTCCTGTGATTACGGCTGGCGTCATCTGAGCCGCTCTTCTGTGTAGTGAGGCCAAAAAATGTGCAGACACTGAGGAGGATCTAATGGGCCAAATCGTGAATGGCCCAGATGGCTGCGGACAAAATTGGTCTAAGCTGTCAGTTTATTCAGGCATCGGACGATTACAGCCTCTTGCAGAAAAAAACGCTAACATTTGGATATTTCATTTAGATCTTAATGATAGAAGAAAAAAAAAAAATCACAGCATGTTCCTGCACACGACCTGAACCATGTGGCAGCTATTTCGCCTAAATTTGGTTCAGAGACTGCTGATATAAAAAAAAAGAGGGAAACAGAATCCTGAGCGCTTTCATTTTCCTTTTAATGGCCTGTGTTGATTGTAGCATAACAACATGTGATACATTCTTTCACGTTTCTTTGGGACGCTGCATATAGCTTACTGTAAAAAAAAGTGCAAGCAGCAGGTGTTTCTTTAAATTTTGAATTAAGAATATAATTGAGAAACATCATCTAAAGGTTTCAGATTCATCAGATCCTAATAATAACAAAAATCTGTAATAAAAGCTGGATATTAAAAAACGAGTTGTTCATATCATTGCATGCGTGTTTGTATGCAGTCGGGATTGAAAGTTTGGGCCCCCCATGTAAAATATTTTATTATTGTGCATAAAAAACCCAAGGAAAGATTAAAAAATCTTCTAAGGGTTTCAATTTACAGATGAGACATCCTTTTATTATGTAATAAAACAGACTTTAATTCCATCATTTAGCCTTTCAAAATAACAGAAAACAAAATGATGGTGTGTACAAAAGTTTGGGCGCCCTGCAGAGTTAGTACATTGTACTGCCCCTCTCGGCAAGTATCACAGCTTGCAAACACTTTTTTGTAGCCAAGAGTCTCTCACTTCTTGTTTGAGGTTTCTTCATCCATTCTTCTTTACTAAAGTCTTCCAGTTCTTTGAGATTTCTGGGATATTTGTTACGCACTGCTCTTTTCAGGTCTATCCATTGATTTTCAATGATATTGAGGTCAGATGATTGAAGGCCACTGCAAACCCTTCACTTTATGCCTCTTAATGTAAGACGGCGTTGATTGAGGTGTGTTTAGGATCATTATCCATTTGTAGAAGTCATCCTCTCTTCAACTTCAACTTTTTCACAGATGGCATCAAATTAGTGTCCAAAATTTGCTGAAATCAGACAGAATTCATTCTTTCTTCTACTGGTGAAATGTTTCCTGTGCTGCTGGGTGCAATACAAGCCCAAAGCATGATTGATCCACCCCCATGCTTAACAGTTGGACAGAGGTTCTTTTCATTAAACTCTAAACCCTTTCTTCTCCAAACGTACCTTTGCTCATTGCGCCAAAAAGTTCAAGTTTAAACTCGTCGGTCCACAGAAAGTGTTTCCAAAATGCATCAGGCTTGTTTATTTGTTCATTTGTGAACTTCAAACGTTGAATTTTGTGGTGAGAACTTTGAAGACCACATTTGTACAAGTATCTCTTGACAGTAAAACAGTGTAGCACAACTCCGGAGTCTGCAGGTTTTTCTGGAAAAGGAAAAGGCTTTCCTATCTTCTTGTAGCCTTCTCCTGCTCTCTGAGCATCAACTATTTTCAGTTTAATTGTTCTGGACAACTGTTGGAAGAACCCATGATGCTGATTGTTGGGGCCAGATGGTCAGATGATGCCAATTATTTAAAATCTTTGATAGATAAACAATTAGATGATACTTGATTCATTCCCCATCAGGAAAAAAAATCCCTTATCTCGTACCCATTACTCAGAAATACTGTACATACACTAAATAAATAAATAAAGATAAAATAAATACCTAAAATTCTTCCTAAAATGTATCATAAAATCTTATTATAAAATTTACTTCTGCTAAAATCTCTATTAAAACAACATTAATTTATTAGTTGCTGTTAAATCAAACAACCAATATTTTACAGATCAAAAACAAAAACCTTTGTTCTATCATTCCAAGTCTTGGAACCTAATGAAAGCGTTTTAATAAGTAAAGTCATAAAAAAATGTAATTTTAAGCACATGCTACTCCACTGCAGTCATACCAATGGAAGAAAAACACAACTGTGTGAGATATTCTTCATCTCAGTGACCCTACTTTCTACAATGAGACCTCCTCACATCAGGATAATCCTAACACGGGGCAAAAAGGGTCCAAAGATGAAAGATTTATCTTTCCTTGGATCTGTTTGATTTATGTACATTATTTAATCTCCAAACTCCGACCACATTAAAGTCCTGTGTGTCGAGCAATAATTCACAAAGGCCAGAGAATGCAGGAGGACTTTTTTTTTCCTCTTTGTAGAAGCTGATCCTTCACTGTAAATCTGGCAGATATACAAATGCTTGATCTCACAAATACATATGAAGAAAGGTTATCTTCTAGACACGTTTGAGCTGAATGCAACCTACGAACCCCAATGAGTCAAAAATGTGCCATGAAAAAATTCTCATGTTGCTGCAATATGATTCTGCGTGAAGTCATTGCACAGTCAGATGTCTTCCTAGAAACATTTCTTTTCAGTTTGAAGGTTAAGAGCTATTTTGAGAGGAACTTCAGATTCCACACCAAAGCCAGATCTTAGAGCTGCAGCCATGACTGCCTGTCAAGTAATTATACATCAGTTTTTGTCTGCCATTTTCTTATTCCCACCCTTTGGCGTATCGCACAAGGTCTCATTACCAGATTGGCTGAGCCGAGGGAGCCTTGCCGCTGGTTTTCCTTGCTATGGGGTTCCTGTGTTGTGGTGGGAGGGACGGCAGAAGCGACACGAGCGAATGTTGCTGTTTATTTCTGTTTTGTCATGTGTGTGAATCTGATTACAGGTCGCTAAGTCAATATTTAGCTTCTGCAGACGACATCATCGTTGGCTGGTTTATTTTTTCTGGGCCCCCGTCACATCTGCTGCCAATGTCATGTGCGGTAGCCAACAAGTGCCGCTACCAGGAAGGAAAGCAAACAATGAGTCTGCAGCCCTGATTGAGTGAGTTAGGAGGCAAAGAACGATCTACAGCCAGGAACAGGAGTCGTTCGAGGACGGTGGCGCTCAAAACATTTGAGGGAAGCCTTAATGGATTTGATGAGGGGTCAGACAAGTTCACGGCAAAACACTCATTTCTGAAATTTCTTGCGATTACGTTTGAATGAAATAAGAAACCACCAGTGGCGAAAAGCAAAAATTCAAACTGTTCAGATGTCTGCAAGACTTGGAACAAGTCATAACGGTGTTTTTTCTGTTGGACTGCAGGAGGGATAAATGCATTTCATGCATTTTTTCCTTTAATTCCCCTTGTCTGAGAATCTTTCATGGAAGCTGGCACTTTATGAAAACCCCAGAGAAACACCAGGTCGAGGCTGCGTCTCATCTGGGCCTCCGGCAAGAAGGATTTGATATTTATTAAAAAATGAAGAGCTGTATATTTCTTCCAGTCGTGACTTCATTACCTCCGGTTATTCAGACCACACACAGTCACCAGATCTGAAACGCCTTTCTCTCTTGTTTACTCGACTTACTGTTTGAATTTGAAGCAGAACTGTGGACTTTCTGAGCCAAAATGTGCAAGTCAGGACTTCATTAGACTTTCCTTAAAACAAGTCATATAGCGCTTATAGTGCTCATGGTTCTGGCCACTGGTCATACATAATTCACATTTGCAATCACTTCTGTAGCCATAAATTGCAAGTCCACAACTCTTTTCATGTCTGAACCCAACCAGGAACCCTGCCACGCATAAACACTCTATAAGCTATACCTAAGCACCATGCATGTTTTATGCATACAGTGCAGAAAAAAAGAAAGAAAACTCCACTGCCATGCACCCCCCCAACTTTTGTCTGAACAACATCTGGAATTCATTGGGAGGAGGAGGCAACGGGGAAATGAACTCCGACAAGAGTCTCTACATTTAGGTGCAACCCCCTGCTTTAAGCTCTGTCTGACGTTAAATCCAAGCCTGCAGACAAAAACTTAGCGAACTATTTCACTGGCTTCTTCCTGACCCCGCATGGTAACAAAAAAGCTATTTTCATGATTCGAGTAAAGCAATAACATCTGATCAATAAATCTGATGTTACCCGACAAAAATTGTAGGCTTTTGATGCCGACTTTTTTGTGTACAAAGATATTTTTTAAAATCCTACAAACCGAACCCAGCTTGCTTCCGATTTTGGATTTGTCCGACATAAGAGCCTCAATCTGCAGAAAACATGGTGACTTTGTTACTTGACTTTACAGCACCAGCCTCTATTAAAAGTAGGGGTAAGCCTCAAAGACATGCTGTTTTCCTACATTAAGTAATGAGTCATTGTGTTACTCAGGGTGACCACAAACAAAGAGATGGAAAACGGGCTTGTTCTTGTCTGCAGATGTTACTGAGCACTTTTTTAAAGCTGGAAAAGAGTGCTCGGTGTTTTAACACAGACAGAAGAGATCGAATCAGAAAATGAGTTGTATCAGAATGAATGAGAAAATACTGACTATCATCACAAGCTTGGAAATAAAATGTTGCAGAGAGTGTTGCAGCAAAAAGGAACTCATGAGTCACAAAAGGCTGACTCAATCAGGTGCAAACCCTGTATTTTCACAAAGGGGTCTTTTAAATGACGTCCAAATTGCCTGTCTGAGCTATGAAAGACCTTTCACATCTGTCACGGGATTGTGTTCACCTCTTCTCCTCAGTGGTGAAGCTACAACATTTTATATGGAGGGCAGAAGACTGGAAATGTGGCAAATGAGAACAACACAGTGGAAGGCCATTCCAAATGAAAGAATCAAAATGACACATTTCAAACTGTTTTATTAATATTAATATTAAAACAGCAGCTCTTTTAGCTGAGATGCTATTTTGTAGGTAGCATTCATTTCTTACGTAGTACTAAAAGAAGATGGTATTAAAGATTTTTTATTATTTATTCTAATTTTGATCTAAACATTTTGGAGGCCATGTTTTGTGCTGGGGGGAGGCGGGTGTCCCCTTTACCCCCTGTAGCTTCGCCCCTTCCTCTCCTCTGTGATTTTCTGCACATGTTGATAAGTTTTCATAAGAAACGTTAAACATTGCAAAAAATTATGCAAACCAGATTTGAAGGAGCTGTTGTATTTGTAATCTATTACAATCTTGACCCTGGTAGTCCTTGTTAAAGGACGTCTGAATGTAGGATTGCCCAAAGTGATTTTTTTTAATCAGTAATACATAAGTGCAGTATCTGCTTGGTGGCCTCTTTGTCAACAGAATTACATCTATTTTCGTTGGTTCGAGACTTGATGAGAATGCTGTGGAGTTATATGTAGGTTTATTTCAGACACAACAATGCAATCTCACATTCTCAACAATCTCTCATGATTTCATGTTGTCCCTGGGTTGATTCACATCTTTTTTATGGTGTATTTTCATAAAAGCAAAGAGCAGGAACCAGGGTAGAGAAGCCTAGAATGTAATCAGGATTAAATGGAAAAATCCATAAGAACGTGACATTTTGTCGGTGAATTTGAGCCCTAATTCTATTTAGAAATCTCTGATTTGCGCACGGCTAGTTCAGTGCGATTCAAGGGGAAACTGCAGCTGATTTACACAGTTTAATCACAAAGTTGTGTCTCCATTGGTCATGCAGATGCCAGCCAAAGCTGCCTTCTTCATAAGTACAGAATATTCCTGGCTTCAGCTTCATATTTGTCAGACAAAACGGTTGATGCTCGGAGCAGCTGTTAGCATGTCACGCTGTAACACAGGAAAGCTGCAACCTAAACACTCATAAACTGTTGTCTTTGGTTCATTTGACTTTAAAGGCTGTGGAAAGAAAAACTTTTAGCTCCCAAATTGTTTTTGCAAATTGAGCAAATATTTAACCCAGTCAATGTTTCCCTTTGAATGAGCAGGCAACTGAACTCTACACTGGTGTCCATGTCTTTCTGTGGGAGTGCAGCTGTTCACACTTGTTTGCCGCTGACAGTGACAAGTATATTGCCAGGACAGACTTAGTTACACTGTGGTAGTAAAATGTTTTGGTAAAGCACGAGGACTGTCAAGATTTTGTTAAAGTAACAGAACATCAAGAGAAAGTGAAGCCCGTCTTATGAAGACCACGGCCCAATAGGAATTAACCGATGTTTTTGTTGTCTAGGCTCCCTATGAGTTATTGAAAAGGTATGCATGTATGATATTCGAAAAGGTTTCTCTTTAGGAGGACACATTATTTGAATGGTTTCCTTTTTTTTGGTCAAGTTTTAAAAAACATGAAAAACTGTTGCGAGGTTACAGGGAGCAGAGGTGAAGGACTGAAAGTACTGAGGGTCAACAGTCCAGAGCAACAGAGGGTGTGGGAAAGAGGTGCAGAGGAGTCAGGAACAACATCAGAAGAACAGCTCATGTTGGATGTTTGGGAGATAAACGGAGGGCAGCAGATTGAGATATTTTGAGCCCGTAAGGAGAAAGAACACTGATGATGTTGGTGAAACAATGCTGAGGTTGGAAATATAAGGGAGGAGAGTCTAGAGGAAGACCAAAGAGGATCAATGATACTTTATACAACAACACAAGGGTGGTTAGTGAAAGCGAGGAGGATGCAGAGGAAAAATGAAGGTGGATGGTTTGCTATAGCGCCCACTGAAAGGAGTAGCTAATACAGAAAGCTTAAAATAAACTCCTACTCAATTGGTAGGATGAGTTCATTAAAAAAATGTGTAATAAATGTGATTACATTATAAACAGACACCATTGTTTCTGCTCTACAGATACAAGAAAATGTTGTAAAATAAAAATAAGAAATGACTCCTGGGTTTAATAACTGGATGTTACATTTTCTGTGTATAGATCAGTTAAGGTAATTTAACATGATTGATCACTGAAGGCAGGTTTTAAAGGTCTCACATTTATTTACATGTGTTAAAGTACTTCAGTGCCACGTTTTTGATGATTTCTGTTCTATACCTTAAATATTCTTTTCAAATCAAACCCAGAAAAATGTACTTTTTCACTGGAGCAATTCCACGACTTTTGTTTTGTTTTTTCATTCAAAACAAAAAGTCTTTATTGCTGTGAACCAATTTGCCCTTTCTGCATTTTTTGTGAGATTCACGGAACTGAAGATCTGAATTTCTTCAGTGAGCCATCTCTTTGCGTGCAGCGTTGCTACAGATTTGTCATCTTTTGTTCCCCATAAAACTGCAGCACCTTTCAGCAGGATCTGACTGAACCTAAAGGTCACAATAAGACATTTTTTGAGCTGAGTTTGCATAAATAAAACGTCTTTTTACACAGATTTTTTCCTGCTTCCTGTTAGTCAAGTGTCCATTTCTTACATGCTTGAAGGGAATTTAGTTTTTATCTATGGCATGAAATGTAACACAATAACTGAGCTGAAACAAACTGTGGAGTGTTGTTGTTTTTGGAAAACCTGAGTATGGCTTTAAATGCTTCCAGCTTTACTTTTTTGTGACTGTCGACCTCTCGGTGGGTCTGCGCCTACAACAAAGGTGCCTTGCAGTCCAGGGGTCCTAAAACTTTATCGCACTACAACTTAAAATCAACATGCTAACTCAGGCCCCCTTAGGCCCTGCTCTGATAACCTCAAATAAACAGCTTTCCATGAGTGTTTTTGTCCCCATTTCTTTTGGGAAACCACACCGTGACTCAGGAATTGATACAGAATGCTGCTTTGGGTTTGCTGCAGTCAAAGGCACTCCAGTTGTCTGAAAGCATCTTTTTAAGATGTTTGAGGGGTAATTTTTTGAATTATGTCAAATTGTGAAGTGCTGTTGGTATAAATTAGTCTGTTTTACACCAAGTCAAATGGAAGGAATGCTCTGTCAGCCGTTTTTTTACTGCATTTGAAGAACCCAGGTGAGATCCTTCAGGCCAACTTTCAGACTTTTATCTATGATGCCAGAGTGCAAAAACCATGCCAAGAATTCCTTCACTTCTTTTCTCTGTGATTTGCTCTCCTCTTTTCCCTCTGGACATCCCCCACTTCAAGCCTCTTTCTTCGGCTCAAACCCTTTGAAAGCGACAAGAAGAGCCTCTGCAGGTTGAAGAAAAAAACCCAAAATTTTGCTTTCCTTGTGGTGTTTAATTGGCTCTCAACTGAGTTCCAGCCAGGTTGTAACTTTTTAACACTTTTCTGTGTTTGTTTCTGTTTCTAAAAGCAGATGTCGTATGAAACATTTGACAAATCGTCAGTGTTAAGTAACTCGGCGGGTGGAACTCTTTGGATAATCATCTAAGTCCTCAAACAAAGCTGAGCTCTGTGTAAACAAGCCTGCCTTTTTTCACACTTGTTCTATCTATTTGCTTTACTTTTCGGCTTCCGTACTAAAAACAAATGTCTCGTGAGGTGCAGTGGTTCTGAAAAAGGAACTGGGTTTATCTCTATACATTTTTGGCCTTTTCTTACAAACAGTTTAAAAAAAAGAGCTCATTTTGCCTGGTTTCAAGCCAAAGCAAATGACTGAATCTTGATAACGAGCTTATTTCCTGCAGTTAGGATTTTTTGTTCGGCATTAGGCCCAAATATCAGCCTGTGACTGGCAAGGAAGAAACAGTGGGCTGGTTTCAACACTCTTAACCTCTGCTTCAGCCATCCGTCCAGATGTGGGTTCCCTTAAGCAAATTATTTGCAGTTCCTCGTACACACAGGTTCCCTACTAAGTGTTTCCAGCAAGGATTTGGCAGGACACAGAGGAGACATTCCAGAGCAGCAACATCATATTTTCCCTTTAGCATACCCACAGCATCTAATTATTTATTTTTTTGAGAAAAAAAATCCATCCATCTAACAAGCTACAGTTGCTCATTATTTTCTACAAGTTTTTTTTTTTTTTTTTTGACATTGAAGAATCTCAATATGTGTAGAAAGAAAAAAATGAACAGAAACAAATCAGGCTGTCGTGCAGTTTATCCAGAATGTTGCAAGCGACTTTCCAGGAAAGAAACACATCAGTCTGTTCCCATGTTGGTGCATTTGAGCTATTAGATTTTGGTGAGAAACACGAGGAACATGTTTTCCTTTTTAAAAAGTCATCTAGCATAACTTATTCGCCCAGAATTTAACTAGAGTCTTTGTAAATCCGCCACAATTTTTACTGAACACAGCTTCAATTCTGACAGGTAATCACAGGCAAATTTTTTGTCACACAAGAAGTAGCTTTGTGTATCTGAGCCCACCCATTTAACTGACTGGGAGGGCAGCAGAGAGCTCTGCAGCTATGGAAATATTTACAGTAAGGGAACAGTAAGTCTGATAGTTGTGTCTCTCCTGCCTGAACTGAAGTGAGTGGAAGCTGGTTGATCTCCAGGATTAACATAAATATTAAGCTGAAGCTGAATGCCGAGATTGTAACACGTAAACACTCAACGTTCCGCTTTTTGAGCGGTCATAAAGAAAGGCTGGATAGGTGAACATTTACAAAGTGTTGTTCAAATTTTGAGTTTTATTTCTAAACACAGTTTGTGTAAAGTAAAATTAACTGAAAATCTTTGGTTGTTCTTGGATTGTTTCACTTAAACTGACCTGACATAAATCATGTTACACTTTGTTGATTTAGAAAAAATCTATTTTTGTGATTTCAGATCAGATAATACCAGACCAACTCTGATGAATACGGTGCTTTTAACAGGCTTTTTTGGCATTTTTCTGACGGAGGACATACATATGCATAAAAGTAAGCTTAAAATTGCATTTCTGAATAATACTTTGTTCAAGTCAAGCAAAATAAAAAAAAAAAAAAGCTTTTTGAAAAGGAGTTTATTTGTGATGTAAAACATCCAATGGGTGGGCCACTTGCTCCCTGCGTTACTCTATTCTACTGCATCCACTTGTAAACAAAAAGATCCTTGTACATCTTTGTTTTCCTCTTCTGAGCTGGCACCTGCCTCAAAATGGTACGGCTGGATAACTCCGATATTACTCGCCTTTTTTGCTGCACTGGTATTGTTCCGTTTTGGGTTTAATGGGCCGTAAGCTAGTGGGAGAGCGTGTACACAGATAGCGACAGAGAGGGGAAGGTCTACAATTTAGAAACAAAATTTTATTGAAATACTGCTGCGCTGCAGAAAGAGACTGGGTTTTTTTGGCTAAAAACAGCATAATTAGAAAAAAACTACAACTAGGAACGCTTTTAAAACGCATCACATGATCAGTGGGGTTTTAGGATATAGAATGAAAATGTTTGTATACAAATACCTGTATAACTTTTTTTCTTGTCAAACTGCATCAAAATAATGCAAAATCACTTAAATATTCAAGTTATATAAATAAATAGGACTGGTCATCCCTGATGCCACGTCCAGCATGTTAAATATTGTCCCTCTTTCCCTCTCTCTTCCGCAGTTCTATCTGGATGAAGCCCATTTTCTACACTATTCAAACATATAGTTGTCGAGTTAGATAAGCTAATTCTTCTTTAACAGTTTTAGCACATCGCCTGTCCGTCCTGGGAGAGGATCCCTCCTTCGTGTGGACATCCCCGAGGGTCCTCATTTTTTCCCCCCAAATCTGTTTTTTTATTAGTTTTTCCTCACCAAGAATGACTTTATGTTCTTTTGTGTGTGAAACCCATTGAGACAACTCTATTGTGATATTGGGCTACATAAATAAAAAAAATCAAGTCTGAAGTAAGACTGTCATTATTAACGACAGGTTGCCTCAACCAACTTGTAATCTTCAGCCTTATTCCATCAAATATGTTATTCCAGCTCATAACTAGGATGCTGATGGTGGGTTTTAAAAAGGAAGATTACCGAAGCAAAAACAGTGGCCTCCTCTCTCTAGCTGCACTCTGAGCAATCACTTCCTGTGGGGACTCCAAGAGGGATGTTTGGTCTTGACTCTTCCAATGACCCTGAACCAGAAAGCTCTTCACTAATTTTTTAAGCTAATGAAATACATTTTGGACTGTAGGCACTCCCCAGTTGACCATATTTACAATGTGTCTGCAATCGATTCGTAATCTATAACAGGAAGCAGAACATTTCTATAAAAAGTGGGCGTGTGGCTTGATGTTTTTTGTTTTCCTAACACAGCAGCTTTTATTTGCTTTTATTTAACAAGATCTTGAAACAGTTTAAGACATATTTTTAATTTCAGAGTTCAACAAAATCAAATTCAATTTTTCCTGGTGTTTTATTGGCAGCATGGAGACTTCTTTATTAATTTTCTTCCTTGAGCCACTTGTTCGCTCTGTGAACACACTACTGTCCTAAAGCTCCTATTTCCACCGCTTTGAGAGGTCAGGTGGTATTTTCATTTGCAATGATTTAGACAGCAGCTTGTCTTTGAGGCTGCTGGGAGAGCACACTACTGAAACCAGAGCAACCAGATAAATCACAGTCTGGACATCCACCACATGTATTTTCTATTTAGATATCTAGGACTTATTTGTGAACTAGGTTTGCTTCTGCTATTAATAAAAAAAATCCAGATTGGCTTTACCCTATTACCATGTTTACCATATTAGATACAGGCATTTATAAAATCCCTCTCACATTAGAATGATCAAAACTTTCCTTAAAAACCCATTTAGTTTACATAACTTTCTGCCCTGTAGTTCATCATCGCTCCACTAGAGGCAGTAGAAGGGTTTTTCCTGCTCATTTCATAATGGTTGCTTCCATTAAATCTCAAAAACACTTTTGGCCAGAAAAAAACAAAAAAAGCAAAACTATTTTTAAGAACATATATTCTATGTTTATTCATGTTTTTAATGAATACTTGCTGTATTGAAAAGACGCAAACTTTGTTAACAGTTACTTACTTTATGATACTGTTAAATCATGTTAAAATGTGTGGTTTAAATTTGAGACAGTGGGTCAAAAATATGTTTTTTTTCTCTGCACACTCGTGTCAGGGTCTTTTTTTGCATCTTGTGTTGTGAGTAAAGCCTTACCAAATCCCCTAATACATCATAATTTTGTGAATTTATCTGACTTTAAAAAATAAATATTTTTCCTAAAACATTTGAATTTTCTTTCAATCCCTTGATGTAGTGAGCCTTATAGGGTTAACATAGAGACTTCCACGTGTAAACCATAAACACGGACGTGACAGATGTTTTAACCCTGAGCTTTTGAGACGTAATATACATGGATAGAAAAATTAGAAATCTCAGAAAGTTTGTCTGATGTCAAAGTGCTAAACTGTTTCAAATCAGAAAGACAGAAACTTTCAAGATACACAAATGTGAAGTTCAAATATCTTCTAGATGTTTGATAAATGACCACTAGGATTTAACTTGGACACTGACAAAATGGCTTATTTTTCGGAAAACTGTAGGGTTGCTAACAAGAGGAATATGTTTTAATCTCAGTCAAAAAAAATGTTAAAAACAAATTACTGTTCAGTTATAATCCTCAACCAAAGAGTAAAGTATTTAACTCTGTGTAGAAGATCTCTCTGGGTTACACAAGCAGATCTGCGATAATATATAACAGTTCTGATAAACAGACCGGACCACCCCATGGATCCTGTGCAACCAGGAGCCTAAAGCGTTCTTCTGCATTCCAGCAGTCCTATCCCTAACCCAGCAGAGGAGCGAGGCTTTATTTAGAGCACTCCATGTAATGATAAGCTTGCTGAACCTGATGTTTTTGAGCTGCTTTAAAGATAACTTGTCTTCAGTGTGTTTCAGCCCTTTGATAGTTTCAAGATTTATAGCTTGTTCTATACATTTCCACGCTTAATGGACACTTGACTTTGCAAAAAACTGAAACAGTAATTGTGCCACAAATTCTACTGTAAAGGTGAAATGCTGCCTTCTCTGCACTAAAGTGAGTGACAATACTAGTGTGGACTCTTTGTTTTCAGACTGCATACATTTAGCTTGCTTAAAGGGAACCAGGGTTCGTTTTACCCGATAATCCGGAACACATTTTCATCATGAATGCATCCTAGTGCACCCTGGTCCAGGACAAGGAACCGCTCCTGGACCCATGTTTTGAGGTGGTCTCGGTTCGTTTCCAATCGGACTGAGCTCCAGTTCACTCTGAGTTTTTCGCAGTCTGAAATGCCTCAGTGCTCAGAGTGTAGCGACTGGACCTAAACGGCCACCGTAACTGAGCATTACGGGATGTAAACAGTGTTAAGAGAAGCTGTGGACAAACGTGAAGCAATGACGAGACACAGCAACTCATTAAAATCTTTTCGGATGATTGCAGGCTCATTAAAACAACTTTTAACGTGATACACGTTGCTTCTCACACTGTTTTCCCGACAGTCTATGAGCAATTATCAACGTCCCTAGCTGTCATCTCCTCTGTAACCGCCTTGCATCATGCCCCAGCTATACCAAAGCAGCAGTAGATTGTATTTTACCTGACGATAGAGACGCTCAAAATTGTTCCGCTAATTCCTGATTTCCTTGTATTCATGTCCCTGTAAAGAATATGAAAAGTTTTATGGGAGTCCCCTTTGTGGTCAACCCTGAAGAGCTCAAAAGTACATTTTGGATCTGACAGACTTCCTATTTCAATTTTGGCCCACACATCATTATTATCAAAGAATATAGCTAGAGACTCATATATTCCATGACATCACATCTCAGGGGTTCAGTTAGTTCATATACTCTCCCATGACCTTTAAGCAACGTTTTTTGACTTTATTGCTAAAATGTAATAGATTTTGCTTTGACGCAGTATTTGGCTTTTTCCATTCAGTTTTATTTATAAAGCCCAATATTACAACACAGTTTTCTCAATGGGCTTCACACCGCCAATTGCACAAAACAACAAATGTCCTTGTGGGCTCTTTAAGGCTAATCTCACAAGGTGTCAAAAACAGGGGGCGTCTTATTTGTCAAAAACTCCCTTTCTGACCTTTCTGCCTCTGATAGTGCCAAGATACTGAATAACCAAAGACCACCCAGGACCAAACTCTCCCTCACAGGTGGGAATCCAGTGTCTCAGCTCAAGTTAAGTGATTATTGTGTCTTGAAACAACCCTGTCTACACTCTAGCATGTCAAATAAAGTTCTGTAGAGGGTGAAAATAGCCAGTGATGTTGCTGTCCTGCAGATCTGGAGGCCACAGCCGCCTGGCCGCCCTCCTGCAGCTTGATGTTTAACAAGCCGATCATTTAAACAGTACTAATAAAACATCTCCTGGTGGGGGGGTAGGTTCTCCGTAAACTTTCAGTATTGGATGCATGTTTTCTCTCTTTTCTCACTTCTCCTGACCAGTGAAAACAGAAACGAGTCCTTGCGCAGGCGTCATGTCTTTAATTAGAGTGATAAAAGTGAAACAGCTACATTATAGCCGCTGTAACTCAGAGCCAAAATGGCAGTTTCTCTTGTGATTGGGGTGTGCTTGTATTGTGCCACCGTTTTTTTTCAGAGAGAAAGTCCTGAACATATGAATGAATGTTTTTTTGAGATTATTCAAATCTTTGGTCAAGTAAGGATGAGTACAACTCATCAGAAAAAGATTCTGGTAACCAGGACATGCACCTCATCCATATTCGGCAACGCAAATCTTTTCTAAAGCTGCATTTACACCAAACGCGCTTTGCCCAGCAGAGGCGGCCAGAGTTCATATTTTAAACTTTGGTGAGGTCGTCGCGTTGCGTCAAGGTTGCATCAGGTTGAAATTTAAAATCAAATTCAATATAGTGAATCAGACAGTTCTGCTTCTGAACTTCCATTTTTTAAACCTGCTATATTCCTTTCGGGGCAGTGGAGTTTCCGGAGCCCTTCCCGGCTACTGTTGGCTGAAGGTACACCCTAGACAGTCTAGCAGGGTCCATGGAGCTGGAGCAATCCCTCTCTCCATGCCGACCGGCTCCCCGGAGGCGAGCTGGTGGCCAGAGAGACAGCTGCTGCAGCAGTGGGGAGACACCGTCATCCACGCACCCTCCATCTTCCATGCATTGTAAACACAGACACCGCTCCATGTAGAGATCAGGCTCAAAACATTAGCTGGTAGCTCCTCCCACTCGCAGCTGCGGCGTCAAGCTCAGGAACACATTTTTGGACAGGTGGCAAGCAAAGAATTTACAGCGAAGGAGAGCAAATTAGCCATGCAAATCGTGTTCGGAGTGAAAGTAGCTTAAAAAGGTTCATTTGGGATCTGTAATGGATTTATTCTGCAGGCACCTTTAAATAAAACCTCAGTTTCTGACATGTTACAAGGTTTCCATGGGGAGGTGCTGTTAAATGAACCAACTCATTTGTGATTGTATTTAATTTTTCTCAAAAATCCTGTTTCAACTCTGAAACATATAATAAATGTGTTAAGATATATAGTCAAGTAGATAATATTCATTCTTTTGATTTATTTTTAAACTTATAGTTGAAATAACTAACTGAGAATGCAGGATTGTGTTCTTCAGCGCAGCTAGACTCAAAAAGTTGATCTGAAAAACGTTATGCTGAACCTCCTTTAGATATGAAGAGTTCTAGATCAACCATTTAAGGTCATGTTACCCTGAAGAAGACAACTCTTTAAAAACATGACCTGGATGGGTTAGGGTTAGAGAAGCTTTAGAGATTCAAGCTGAGACGTTTTTCAATTATGCTTTTTGTACATTGTCGTATTATCTTTAGTCTCAATCTTAATCAAGACTAAACTTGCTAATTAAACAAAAATACCTTCAAGTTAAAAACATTGCCATGAGTTTGAACCATTTGGACTTGACCATTTTGGGGTTAAAGTTGTCTTTTATGAGTAATGGAAGCTGCAAACCCAACACTTCTGGAGGACCAACTCTCATGACAGAAAAAACTTGTACAAAGGCTGGAAAAGAGTTCATATAAGACTCTTTTTGAACCAAAATTGCATGTATGATGAAAGTGAGGCCTCTCAAAGGTTGCTGGCCAAAAGCCCTGGGGGCAGAGCAGGGGGAGGCTTTATATGGGTGGGGTGAGGAGGGGGCATTCCTAATATTAGGTTTCCTTCAGTCCAGATGCCAAAGTTCTTTGGTCAAAGCAAACCTGCAGCCTCAGACAAATGCTGGATTCCAGTCCTGATCTGCAAATCGATCAACAACAGAAAAAAAAATAACAATGAAATGCAATCCAGGAAGCAGATTAAAACGAAAACGAAAACGTCCGAACAAATAAGCTTGTGATTCAGGACTCGACTGAACTCTTGGGTAAATACTGGCTTGATAAAAGTTCGATTTTCTGTGGTTTGGCTCAGAAATTTGTTTTTATTTGATTTATTTGTACTGGTTAAGCATATGTGGGCATTTCAAAATGGCTATCAAGTTGCATTTCCCTCTGAAGTCCCCATCTGCCTCGGAACCCCTACCCTCATGCAGAAAGGCTGCAGCTGCGTCCTCTCTTGCTCCAGCTATTCTCTATCTATTAATCTTTATCACTCAATCACTCTCTCCCTCTCCCACTGAACCCTTCTTGTTCTCTCCCACCATCTGTCCACACCAGAAGTGAAGGTATCTCGTTTCTCTCAAAGTATTTGGAACTTAGCTGGAGAACATAAATGTGAGTGACAGCGTTCAGATGCAGACACAACTGATCCAGGGACATTTGGCTTGGTAACCCATTTTGATTACATCCTAATCAAAATGCCTTGAACACATTTTGGAACTTTAATAATCCATGATGAATTCTCATTTCTCTGATTATTAAAAACTACAAAAAAAACTAATTGTTGTAGTTACAAGAACAATAAAAGATAAGCAATCAAGCTCTTCTTTTTAAGTCTCACTCCAATTATCTTTTACTTTATTGTAAAAGTCTTCCCAGTGTTTCTTTAAATACTAGTTTGCCCATTTTAAGCCAATGCAATTTTGAATTTTTTACTTTTTTTCCATCCATCCATCCATCCATCCATCCATCCATCCGTTCTCAATCATAATAAAAAGATTAAACGAATATGTTAAAAACACCAAAAACACTGTATACCTGAATGAGAACATGTCCTTTAAACTTAATAATAAACAATACATTTGACCATTTCAGTGAGAATTAAAAAAAATATATAAGTATAATTAAGGCCTCCTAATTAAGTGTCGTATCAGGAGTGGTGGAAAACAAGTTTGGTTTACTATTATATGATCATCTCATTAATAAAAAACCCCATGGGAGATCCAGAGGCGAGGGGCACCCCTCGCCCAGTAGGAGGACGTCCAAGAGAAGTGGGGGTCCCCAAAAAGTGTGAACTGACCAGGCTTATCTGCTGTTGGAATTTTGAAGAGGCCTCTGAGAGAATCCGTTTTTTTTTTTTTTTTTTTATTAAAAAAATTCTCAACAGAAGATTTTCAGGATTCAAAACAAAATCATTTGTTAATTCTTATAACGGTGGCCCAGATGCTTTGTCTGGGGCAACTGTTCTCAATCTTTTTTATATTTGTACCCCATGAACCCCATTGTTTTTCATTCCATGCACCTCCCCTCTCTCCAGTGTTAAGGATATTTTTAAAAAGGTTCAAACAATGCATACGTTAACTGACTATAAAACAAATAAAGAAAAAGTGAGTATGGAAAAAATTGAATTTAAAAATAAAACCAAAGTCACTCCTAAAAAAATCGTCTTTGTGACTCTTGTGCTCAGAGTTTTAAATCTGTGATTAAAAACTCCCCATTTTATCTTTTTTTTTTTTTCAATCCTTTAGGATTTGATCATCTTTTTTACCAGGAAAACTGAAACCCAGGAGGGTTTGCTGATACCATGAGCCAACAGAAGTCTTCACAGAGGGTCCTGTTTTACATTTTGGCTTTCATCTTTTGCCCGTTTCTGCTGAGCCCTTACAGATGAGAGTTCGAAATGACAAATCAGGTGCAATGATTTGTCGGTTATCATTTATGATTTTTGGCCAGACCGGGATTACTGCCAAATTCGCCTATGCAAAGCTCCAAACTGTAATACATCCCATTAAACAATACAAATACAATTATTACATGTTTAAAAACGTGATACAATAGATTGAAAACCTACAAAGGACACAAATAAAGAAGGGAACTGAAATATTTGGTTCATCAAGTGTGTGAAATCAAGGATTTTTGGTTTTTGCTTTTGGTGTCCAAAAATGCTGTTTCAGATCTTTGTTACAGAGGAACATGTTCCCTCATGTTCAGTTAAGTGTAGCTGAATATTGATCCACTCTTGGAAGCAGGGTCTCATTACGAACTTTCTTTTGAAAACACCAAGTGTTTTTTTAAATAGGCGAAGGTGAGTGTCTCATTCCATGTCAGTGTTCCTGTATGTCTTCACTGATTTGTATGTTAATGAGAAATCCAATCTTTGATGCATGTCAGTCGCCCCCACTGCAGCCTTTCCGCCCCCCTGATGGATGCAGGCGGTACAGTCCTCATGGAGGCGGTGTCATGCGGGTGTGCAGCTGCTTGCAGACTGAAGTTACAGGTTGAAAGAGTGGTGGGTTGCAAGATGAGAAGCTGCTTGTGCCTATTTTTTTCAACTGTTCAAAGAAGACACATCCTTTGTGTTGCAGGAAACAAAGAAAAGCAGAGGCTCCATGCAGACACTTTGATTTATATCCTTCAAACTCAGCAGAGGAAAGAACATTCCAGTGATTCTCTTTCTAGCATCTCCTGAACATATTCTCACATTTCCACGTCAAAGATAATTCTCAGTATTTTGTGTTTTTGCCTTTGATTTATTCATAAAAGGGAATGTGGACTAACTGATAAAGACACACATGGCAGAAAAGCTGATAAAAATAAATCTTTTTTAATTTATTTTTCATTTTACTGAGCTCAGTAAACTAAAAGACGTCATTCTTTTTAAAACCATTTGTCACATTTACCAAGAAATCCTTTCCATTGAAAGACAGTTTTTGGTCCAGCAACCGTCAGACGCTCTGCCTTTCTTTTTGTCCTAAATGAGCAAATATTTGGAACCAGGGCAGTTTTTCTCCCTGCTGACTTACATGGGCGTCAGAGCAGATGCAGTTTTAGTGCAAGAGGCATTCACACAAAGAGTTGGCTTTACGTAATGTGCCGTAAAGTCGGCATGCTGCTAGATGGGTGTGTGTGCTTTGTTGTCCTTGTAATTTACTAACCATCTGAAGTAAATGGTGTTCTCAAGGCTGTTCAGATTGTAATCTTTAACTGGGCTAGAATGCCAAGAGCTTTACTGTGAATCACCAGTGGTTCAGCGCACAATTTTAAGATGCCAGATATGCTGCCAAAACAAAAATATATTCTAATTATCCCCCATAATAAAAGCTTATTATTTAATGTACTTTGTTTTGTTTATCTGAGGTTTAATTTGACTGAGTGAGACCCTTTCAGTCTTGAATTGTGTCTTAAAAGTGTTAAATATCGACTATGCCGTAATCTTTTTTAATAATTGAAGACTCTGATTTTAGAGAAACGTACTTTTAAAACGTATTCTGTTTTTGTTTCTCGTACATAAAGCCATTTGCAGGAGAAGCTGAAGCAACAAAGGAGTTTTTTAGCTGAACTTTGAGTTGGCCCTTTACTGTAGTTCTCCCAAAACCGGCCCCCCAACTAATTTGATCCAAGCAGGAGGGAAAAGCAGACAGTAATCTGCCTGTTAAAAAGCTGAACTGAGAAACATTTGCTGCAGTTTTTATGAACACAAAACCATTTTTCTGAAGAGAGACTCTGGATCATGGAAAATTTTCTTTCTGCTGTTCTCAGGTTTTCAGACTAGAATGACTGATGCCTCCAGGTCAGGTTTTGACCTGAAGACATTATCCTCTTAAGTGGTGCCATTTTTGTCAGGTTATATTTTTAAAATAAAAGCCTTGTGTGCAGGAAGATGACATCACATTATCTGCTTTCAAACACGCTGTCTGTCTGGCGATTATTTTAAAAACAGTTATTTGCACTGAAAACATTTTGACCAGAAGATGCTAAATCCTAGAGCTAACAGGCAAAAAAAGAGAAAGACAACATCAGCCTGAGAAATGGACTATTCCATTGGTTTACAGAAAAAAATAACCACTTTATTTTTTATCAGTTTGTCTTTTAATTTGCTCTTTTGAGTTTTCTCACACCTTTTTCTACTACCTGCCATTTCCTGCATCCCTGCACTCAATAAGTGTCCTTGTGTATATAGTTAATGGTGTAAATGGATCCGCAATCATAAACTAAACAGATGAACAAATGAAACGTTTGTTCAAGAAAATAACGAGGAGGAATACAAACACATCCAGTTACACACATAAAATAAAAGAATAGTGAATTGCGCCTCCTTATATACACACCAAAAATCCAACCATGGTTTTTTTTTTGATGAGTTGTCAGATTATTAAAGTGACCATGTAATCAAGATAATCTGAAAGGGACACACCAGAATGACAAGGAAAATACAATATTTATAAGGATTATCAACATTATTGATTCCAGTTTGGCAGGTAAGAATAAAGAGTTTAACCACATTTTGGCTTTTAGGATGCATTTGTCCCAGGGATGTAGCTTGCCCCTCCTGATGTAGAGCATGTTTTTCCAGAGTTTGATTCTGCTGATGGTTGTCTGCTGAAAGTCATCTTTCAATCAGTTGGAGTTTTCTTATTTCTCTGTTGGCCTTTGGGGATTGCTTTAAAAACCCCTTGATATCATTACCTGTTGGTCCCTTATGAGCTAAATGTTTGTTTGTTTTTTTTTAATTATCAGGATTGAGTTGGATTAGAGCAATAACACTTCACAAAGCTTGACGTTTTTTTGTGTAGCGAATAAAAAACAGTTAGGTTCTTGAATTCAATTTGTAAACATTCGGTTACTCTTTTTTTGGTATTTCAATGAAATCACTGAAAGCTCAACTTTTGGACATCACTTGAAATGCCTCAACCAAATGTTCTCAAATATAGTAAACAAGTCAAATAAGTGAGTGGTCCGTGTGACTTCAAAGCGTCACCATTCCCATCTGCTGATGAATCTCCAATCAGTCTCCAAACCCACTGTCATCTTTTAAGTTCAGAGGTGAAACCTTCAAGATGTCTACATTTGTGCTGACGTTGGGGAAAGTAAGCCTTATGTGTTCTCGGTATTGGTCCGGGGTTTTTCTAATCTCAATTACGGTGACAGCGATGCATTCATCTCAGAATGTTTTTATGTTGACCGAAAGGCGTTCTGTGCCTATCTTCACATCAAAACCAGGCCCTGCAATCGATGCCAGAAGTTCCCTTGTAAATGACTCCCATATGGTTTAAACCAAAACAACTCATTGGCCGTGATGGAATTTATACAGCACAGCTCCATCTTTGTGGACTGCACAGTAGTTTGACAATCTGCTTATTTAAATGTGTTTGTTGCAGACTTACCATTTTTCTGCAGTTATTTTAACACTCATGTTATTTTTATGACAAAAAACATTCCTCTGCAAAACTTGAGTTATACACTCCACGGAGCGTCTGGCTGTTTGACATTTTAGGATAACTTTAGCCGTTTCTGCCTGAGCGATGAAAAAAAAAACTACAAAACAGAAGACAATATCTGGTTCTACCAGGAGTTGACATCCTGAGAGTTCACATTGAGGTCAGAGTGAGTGATTGTCAGATAAACTGTATGAAAACTCAAAATCTCTGCTTGTTCAAGCTGGAGTAAGCGTGCTATTCTGTACCTTGAACTTCACACAATGCTCTTTATTTTGGCTAAAAATGGCATTATCATAATTAAAAACCTCTGGGAACGCTTTTAAAAGAGCTTAAAATATGATCGGAGTGGATCTTTAAATGAACAATGAACTCCTGCTAAAAAGTTAAAGTGCCATTAGAGAGAAAAAAAACCCATTTGATGATTAAAACCGTAATTTAACCCTCAATGCTGAGTTCAAATGGCACCAGGTCACATTTTTACGTTCTGGGTATAAACAGAAAAAAAAAATAAAAAAAATCAATGGCATTTTCCTACCAGGTTACTAAGCTGAAACAGTAAAAGAAAGTGTGTTTAAAAAAAAAAAACACTAAAAAAATAATGAAAATCAAGATAGCTCACATATGAGAAGACTGCATGAGAATCTAATTGCATGCTTCTAAAGCAGATATAATTGACTCCGTTTCACAAACTTTCTCACGCTCATGTTTTATGCATCAGTGCTTCCTCTCTTTTGTCATTGATACTGAGCATAGCCTGCTGTGCTCTGCCTGGAATGGCAAAAAAGACTAGAGTTTCCTTCCAGCACATCCTCAGCCCATTAACCAGAGAGCCTTGCAGCTCACTCTGTGGCCTTAACAAGACCTGCGCTTTGCTGTGTGTGTGCCTGTGCATGACAAGCTGTGTAGATCACTACTGTAACTCAATCAATATATTCCCACCAATACAGTCAGTATGAGACATACCATAAACAAACATGACAGAAATTACCCTGCAAATCATATTTTTATTTCATGAATATGAATTATTAATTTTGTGTAGTTTAAAAATCACATGAAGAAAGAGTTCAAGTTTCTCGAACTTCTCTTAAATGCTTTCCACCAATGGCTGAGCTTCTCATCAATAAATACATACAAATTTGAGGCAACAGAGGCGTTTCAGCCTTGACAAAATTAGACCGTCGTGTTGAGCGTTGACAGAAATGCTGAGAGGAGGACAGCACTGCTTGAATTCTGGAGATGACAAGGCCTACATGTCAGGAGGCGCAGCTGCTCCTGTCAGGTAGGAGAGCGGGTTGCCAACGGAAATGCAAAATGTGCAAATCATGACTTTACTATCAATAAACTACAATCAGAAAAACTTGCTGAGGACAGATGTGAAAAGAGGGTGAACAGAAAAAAAGAAGTTTTCAAAACATACATTTATCTTTTAGTAGCTGCAGAAAAGCCCATATGTTTCCATAGGTAATTGTTTAACATAGAAATGAGCTGCTGTTGTGTTTTGGGACTCATTGGACTAAAACAACTTTAAAAAATTAAAACCGATCTCTTTGAACAACAAAACTGAAAAATGATTACACTTGACTCAATCTAAACTCTTAATAGAAGCTGCAAAATGTCAAACAATGATGCGACCAAAACTAACTGAAACCAAAGACTTAAATAAACTGAGAGACAATCAAGCTAACAGAAAGCAGCTGCCGTGATCACTAATTTAAGCCAGGTGGGAACAAAGACATCATCAAGGACGAACAAAGCAAGGAGTTACAATTAGTTTAAAAAAAGTAGTCCCAAAGAACTAAGCTCATGCAGATCCTAGATTCTAACAAATGCATTTACTCTTATTAAATACTTTTACTTTGGAGATAATGTGGAGTCTGTGTTATCTTTGGTTCCAAGTATGCCCATCTGACTGCATGAAGCATTTTTGCAAAGCATGAAATCCTTTAATGATCGATATGATAAGCATGCTGCATGAACTGATATGAAAAATTCCTACCAGGCGTGCTCCCCTTTTTCTGTGCAAGAAAATTCTGTGCACGGTTTAGAAAATCAGCAGTCATTTTAAACGGCAGATGAATATCCAAGTAGACTTTAAAACACTTTTGTAGGCTGTTGGAGGAAATATTTTGAGTTTAAGCTGCAAGATCAAATCATATACAATTTTGAATTGTCCTCTCTAAAATGAAAAGGCAGTTTTAAGAAGGAAGAGATTGTCTTTCTTTAAATTCTTTGTAAAAATTTCATCAAGAATTACATACTTCTCACAAAAAATAAAATAAGAAAGTGGAGCAACAACACATTTGTTAAAACACGTTTGAGATAGAAAATGTTTTTGGTAACACCTTTGGATACAGATTTTGGTGCTAATTAATAATTTAGCACTTTTTTTCACATATTTCTGGCCTTTGCTGCTCTTATGATCAATTAAAACATTTTCCACTTTACATGAGCAGAAATTTTTTAGCTTTAGTTATATCTAAGGTGAATCCAGGTGTGCAAAAAAGTGACTGACATAGCAAGGTGTTTGTCAGAGTTTTTTTTTTGGCTTTTATTTGGTAGAAGACACAAAGACTGTGCTGAGGAAAGAGAATTATCAGTAAACGATACCTTTGCTTATATAAAAAGAAGGAGTTTCACTTTTTAGATATCTAGAGTTAATTAGTCTAACACGACATGGATTTAAATTAGGGTTGTCAACGTTAACGTGTCACCGCACGCGAATAATTAACAAAAATTCATGTGTTAATATATATTACCGCTGATTAATTAAACTCCACGAAGCAACCATCTTCAGCCACTTTGGCTTCTGCGGCATGCATCAAATTCTGACTGCACACTTCGTCTGGCACAATCCTGCTTATTACACGGTCACTGACAAAAGAAATAAATGTTCAATCGATTTTTAGTTCTACTTTTTTGTTGTTTTTTAGGTTTAGATTGCTCTTTCACAAAAGACGGACTATTTGATCATGCAGCCCGTTGCTACGGTAACACAATGCATCACTGAGTTGGCAGCGAACTTGAAAGCAGCGGCAAAGGAAAGCGGTTGATGTGCTGATGGTCACAATAGGTTGAATAACGCATCTTTTCAGAGAGAAAGTTCACCTCTCACTGCTTGTTTTTGTCCAGATCGTGAAAGAAATGTTTGTTTTTAAGAAGCCTGCACATACAGAATATTGTGACCGGAACTTCTTTTGGAACATCCAGCAGCCAATCAGAATAGAGTTTTCACCCAGACCATATAAAGTGCAGAAAAATGTTTGTTTCTTATAGCTGTATATCAGCATCTTTGTGTTCTTGGAGTAAGACAGCAGACATTTAAGTCTTTACAGTTCTGCAGATGTCATAGACCAATGTTTTACACTTGTTTATTACATTCTAGGAATAAAGCTAGTTGCTAGCTATTGGCTAAGTTGACAAAGTCATTGATTTTAAGGAAAGAATCAATGACGGTCGCTTGACAGCCATTCCAATGCTGTCTCTGTCGGCAGAGAGCAATTTTTTAATTAAAAGGAAACAAAAATATTATCTTTTTTCTTTTGAAATTCCTTCAAATGTCATTGTATCCTTGAAGACAAACCAATACAAAGACACTTGTGTGTTTTAAATCTTTCTTAAAAGACTTCTTGAGTGCCCAACTCTGAATCCTTCGACATCTCGCTAACTCTAGTTATCTGTTTTTGTAGCCTCCTGTTCAAAATGCTGCCGTATGGTGCAGTGTTTCACTGCAGTTAAATGTCGTGATTCATTCATGATATACAGACTTCTAGTAGGCCATTTGTCTAAAAAAATAAGCTTGAAATGTACAGAGCTTGTCATAATGGGAATAAAATGCATGCACATCTCGTCATATATTTGATCTTCAGCCAAGCTTTACCACTGAAATTAATTGATAAACCTGGTAACAATCTTGATTTCAACATCAGTAGCTCTATTTTTAGTCTCGGCTCTGAACAGCATCACATTCCTGACCTCAGGATCCCCTTCGGCATCCAGAAGAAAGCGGTCAGCCTATTTTTACAGTTATTATCACAGCCTCCACTTCAGTCTACAGCTCGCCTGCAACAGAACAGGCAGACAACCCATGTCTTTAATAGCTGCATTTTACCTTTGAAACTCCGGGCTTACCATTAGTGCTTTGGTGTAATCACCGGAATATGTCTGGAGGAGAAAGATAAAAGAAATCGGCACTGGGAGAGAAAGAAAGGTCTTTAAGTTGACACGATCCAGCCATCAGAGCAGGGGTCTCTCAGATAATTCTATGTTGACTGATAAAGGAGAATAGCACAGCCAGATTTATCTACATTCAAGACTGACAGATTGCAACAGCAAGTCTGTCTGGACAAGGGAAGGCCAGAAGAAGGAGCAGATTGTTCTGCTGCTGTTAAAGATGAATCAGAGGTCTGCTATGGGCTGGAGGGATGAGTGTGGCTGTTTGCCCTCTATATGCCAGACTGCCAGACTCCAGACTCCAGACTCCAGACACAGACACAGAGACAGCCAGGGTGCAGGAAGTGACCATCATTTTGCCACATATCCCTTCCATCTTTCTGCTGATGGATATGATGGAATGTAACAGAAATGTGGTTTTGCATTTTTGCTGATAGGCGAGTCTCTTTTGTGAAATCCATAGAAGAATCAAACCTTTCATAGCTGTGTTTTGGTTCGATTATTAGACTCACTCCGAACACATTTTGAGCACCATTAAAAGTGCTTCCAGTGGTCTTTTGATTATGATTATGCTGTTTTTAGCCAAAATCAAAGAACCTGTGTAGTTTTTTTAGAGCAGAGTTTCTGCAGAACTGCAGGTTATGTAGAAATTCCCCTCTGACTTGTGAGCTCTTCGTTTGTATGCTCTCCAGCTAGCTTATAGCCCCTCACAATCCCTAACCTAACATTAGTGGTGCAACAAAAATGGTGAGAAATATTGGAGCTATCCAGCTGTACAGTTTGGAGCCGGATGCCAGCTCAGACGAGGAAAACAAAGACGCACACGGATCTAGTTATCCACAAGAATGGAGCATGTGGCCTGTTGATTGTAGCTTCCATGTCACAACTACAAGCTTTTTCAAACAGCACTTTTTTGTCTGCTCCCAAAACACATCAAATTGAATGAAGAAATACAAAAAAATGCATGAACTTTGAGAAATAAATGTTCTCCAAAATGCCACAAGCACAAGCCCATTTTGATCCAAGATGGTCTTTAAAAATGATATCACAGTAAAGCCTCTTTGCGCTTTTTGTTTTTTTCACTAAATCTGACAGAAGATACTGAGCAATTAACCTTATTTCTACTGTTAGTACTGAAAAATTAGCTGTTAGGATGTGCTACGATATTTGGTTAATATATATCTATATTATGACATATCTCAACATTTTATTTACATTCCCTATTATTTTGAATCAAGAATTTACCCTCTTCTGGTCATGTATGTCTAAGTTTAATATTAGAGGTTGCCCATAAAACATTTGATGGAGAACTCTCGATAAGCACATATTTTATGCATATAAATATATTCAAAAAAATATGTAGAAATGTTTGGCAGCCTTTTTAAGATCACAAAATAAAAAGGAAGAGGTCTTACATTTGCAACATCAATTATTTTTGCTGATTTTCCATCGGGGAGTTTATTTATGAGTTGCTGTGAGTTACCGGAAAACATTGAGCCTCAGCTCGTCCTGGTATCGTATGTCTCAGTGCACTGCCATGTTAGGAAATGCTGGGAGTGCTGAGTAATGAGGCCGTTGACTGGTTTACTTTTGTCAGTTGATCCTGTGATTTAAGTCAAATAACACATCATACAACACTGTAGTGAAGTGAAAGCTTTCCCCGGGAGGGGATAAATGGAAGCTATAAGAAAATGATGGGACCCATCTCATTATCCTGAGTCTGCTTCTAATTCTGCGTGTGCATAAACTCCTTTGCAGGCTGTAGACTCCTTTGCCAGCTTTAATTTATCTCTCAGACTTTAAAGATCCGTGTTATTTCAGAGCACGGCCGGCACACAGGGCCACGCATTTAGAAGAAGTCATAAACTGTGTCAGTAGAGTTGTAACCCCACTATGAACTGAGTGGCTGATGGATTACCGAGGCTGACCTGGGGAGTTACTTGTGATGAATCTGTCCAAAGCCATCTGGGCCCCTACCAGATTTAATGCCTGGCTGTTATCGGCTGTAAGCTGACACTGACGGGTTATGCTGTGACTAAACATCAGTACCAAGGTGTTTGCTGTTTAGCAATCACACTTTGGGACTTCCACTCTTCCACTCTAAGGGAACATTTCAGAAAGAAAGAAAAAAAAACCTCTTAGTGAAGCCTCAGCAGATGAAAAAAGTTCAGCTTGAGACAGAGTCATCATGAAAAACAGCCACTTTATATCAGAAACATTTGTTTTTGGTGAGATAATCCTGTCTTAAAGTGTACTGATGGTGTGCTTTAGATATCTCAGAATGTGACGGACATTATTAACACAACCTATTAGCCAATGACATTACATTTTATGGAAGGAATTTTGTATAACTCATTTTGAAAATGTTAGCCCTCCTCTTGAGAATCTGAGTAGAGACTTGCATGCTGCAAGTCTATTTATTACCAGTAAATAGAATAGTGTATTAGTTTGTGATTCCTTCAAAAGCTAAACAAAGACACTACTTGATCCAAAGGAAAAAATATTACTTGAATATAATCTTTTTTGGAGATTCCAATAATTTTAAGCAAAATCTGTTACTTCACATTTCTACTTCCTTTATTGTTTGCCTGAATTCTATCACTTGCATTAAAATGGAATGGCTGCGATTTCATCAAATGTTAGAACATTCAAGACTGCATTGGCATTGCATCAATCTATCTGGTTAAAGCACAGAATACTCACAAAAAATACTTTAACATCAGAGCTGTAGCTCCTGTGTTGATATTCTTTCCACCAGCGGAACTCTTCAACTGTCGATTAATTTAACGCAATTCCAGTGGATTCTGAAGCAAAGAAAATAGTCTTGCACTAATAAGACTAGTGTGTCACTATACCTCGCATATTGGTGCAAAGCTAACGTGAAAAGCCCTTTTTGTCTGCGTCTGAATCAGCTGATTCATGTCGATTCGGTAAATAGTTGAAGAGTCATGGTATGTCTAGGCGTGTGTTATTAAGGTTTCACCAGAAACTTCAACAGTGTAAAAGGGTTAATCTTCTTAACCTAACGTAACAGTGACATTTTAAACTTGTCTTTGACAGTGGGACAAAAAAGTATTTAATCAGCCAATTGCAATTGTGCAAGTTCTCCTACTTAAAAAGATACGAGAGGCCTGTAATTTTCATCATATGCATACCTCAACCATGAAAGACAAAGTGAGAAAAGAAATATTCAGAAAATCCCACTGTCTGATTTTTAAAGAATTAAAAAAATATAAGGTGGAAAAAGAAGTATTTGGTCAATAACAAAAGTTCAAATCAACATTTTGTTATATACCCTTTGTTGGCAAGACAACAGTAAAATGTTTTCTGTAAGTCTTCACAAACTGCTGATGGTCTTTTGGCCCATTTCTCCATGCAGATCTCCTCTAGAGCAGTGATGTTTAGGGGCTGTAGCGAGGCAACACAGACTTTCTACTTCCTCCAAATATTTTTTATGGGGTTGAGATCTTGAGGCTGACTAGTCCACTACAGGACTTTGAAATGCTTTTTACAAAGCCACTCCTTCGTCACCCGGGCAGTGTGTTTGGGATCGTTGTCATGGTGACCAGTCACGTTTCATTTTCAATGCCCTTGCTGATGGAAAGAGGTTTTCACTTAAAATCTGACAATACATGACTCCATTCATGCTTTCTTTTTCACAGATCAGTCGTCCTGGTACCTTTGCTGAAAAACAGCCCCAAAGCATGATGTTTCCATCCCCATGCTTTACAGTGGGTATGGTGCTTTTTGGATGCAACTTAGCATGCTTTCTTCTCCAAACACGACGAGTAGAGTTCTTACCAAAGAGTTCTATTTTGGCTTCATCTGACCATAGGACATTCTCACAATCCTCTTCTGGATCATCCAAATGCTCCCAGATCTTGAGAGATTATCAGTGGACTTGTATGTCTTCCGCTTTCTAATACCAACTCTTTGGTCTTGGCCATAGTGGAGTTTGGAGCGCAACTGTTTGAGGTTGTGGACAGGTGTCTATTATAAAAGATAATGAGTTCAAACAAGTGCCATGAATACAGTAAACGAGTGGAGGACAGAGGATCTGTTTAAGGGAGAAGTTACAGGTCTGTGAGAGTCAGAAATCTTGTTTGTTTATAGGTGACCAAATACTCATTTTCCACCATTATTTGTAAATAAATTCTTTAAAAATCAGAAAATGTGATTATCTGTATTTTCTTTCCTCATTTTGTCTCTCATAGTTGAGGTATACCTATGATGGAAACTACAGGCCTCTCTCATCTTTTTAAGGTGAAGAACAATTGGTGGCTGACTAAATACTTTTTGCCTCACTGTCTTTCTGTTATTGATTTTGGATGGATTCTCATTAAATAACACCATACCATATTAAAATCCTGTTTCTGGTGAGGTGAGACATTGGAGCTGACCGAGAGACCCTGAAAATCACAGGAGTCACAGGAGTTCAACATTTGAGCTGTGGTCTAAACAATTTCCTGTAGGAGACCTGGAAGTCAATGTTTTACGTTTTCAGAAGGAACTCCTTCAAACATAGTGCTGTTTCATCACAGAGTTTAAAATGAAGAATCAGCTTGCCTGTCCCAGCTGTCATTGGGGTGGATCTCTGCTGGGTTTCATGTCCATCAAAGGGCCACACAGAGATAAATGGACTTCCATGAACCAGGAACCCTCATACTGTTGGGTAACGGTGGCCGTTGCAAAACCACCAAGCTGCCTGTGGGAGGATTTCCAAATATAAATTACAACTATTCAATACAAACTGCAGACTTGCTTTTGTAACATAAACAAAATATTACTCAATGTTTGAATGGCTGTGTGTTTATATCAACATGTTAGACATGAGCTAGATCTACTGCAGATAGAGAAAGCTTTGTGGCCCTCAATCTACCATGCAAAGAATGCTATCATCACTTTGGGAGAAAAATGTTTTTATATTTGTCACCAGGAAAAAAAAATTATAGTGAGCTTAGAACATTAGCAGCAAAACAGTGAAGAATGTCTGACAGACGCTTGAACATTTTTCACTTTTTTAAACAAACCTAATCAAATATTTTTGTTCTTTAGTCCCACTCCAATCTATTTTAAAAGTGTTCCCAGTGTTTTTGAATTATGAATATGCTGTTTTTAGTCAAAGGGAGCTAATTTTCCACTTTTTCTTCATTTCAAGCTTACTTTCAAACACCTGATTCACAATGATTTGAATAAAGAAATACTCAGAAATACAATTTTACCCTTAATTTAATGTATTTATTTCCATCATTAGAAAAATGTCACAAGAACACGTTAATAACGCCAACAACACCATTTTTATCGAAGTGAGTTTTTGATCCAGACCCCATAAACATCATGGTGTTCACACGTGGCAAATGACCCTTTTTCAAACTGACACTTAGTTCAGTTTAAAGCATTCTAGGTGAAAAAACCCAAACAAGACTCTGAGGTGTTGGAAAAAAAATTAGTTCAGAAAAAAATAGAAAAAAAAGAACTGAAAAGTAAAAAAAAAAACAACCCAAGCTAAAGCTGAGTCAGAGTGGTCTTCAGCTGGTCTACATACCAGATAAAACATACCAGATGTTCAACACGTCAACAACTTTAATGAAACAACACAACACTGCAAAATCAAAACAGCTGAATTCCACTTTTCCAAAAATGATTGATGTGCAGAAAAGGACCAGATTTTTAAAAAAATGTACAGCTTTTTTCAATCTTTCTCTAACAATAGGAACCTGCTAAGTTGGAAACTTTTGGATAAAATGCATAAACTAATAAATAAGTCAGTCAAAAGTGAACATTCATTCACCTTCGTTTTGTTATTAATACTGATGTGATCTGCTTCAGATTAACCAATTTCGTAACATGGTTTTATCTGGCTTGATTCTTTAAAAAAAGAAAAAAAATCTTTCACAAAAAAATGACTTTCCTCAGAAATCCGGCACCCAGGAGAATGTAGTGATCTCACTTCCTGAAAGTGCAGCCTTGGAGGAGAGAGTTGAGGGATGCCAAAAGGGGGGTGAGGGCCTTACTGCTAAGTATTATGTGCAATTAATCAGCCTGAGCAGACAACCAGAAAGAGTTCACCATGAAGGCTGCAGTTGAAGCCTGTCTGCACCGAACAGCTGCAGGAGGAAACCGGCCCTTTGCCTTTCTTAGACATGTGAACGCAGGGCTGAGAGAGAGGCGCAATTATGTTGGGAGAGTGAAAAAAAATGAAGACTTTAACAGCTTGGCCACATCTGTTTATTTAGAAAGAAACCATTGTGTCATTGCGTTATTCTAACAACCTGCGCCAGGGCCAGTGTTAGTCCCACAATGACGGCTTTTTAAATACACAGTTTACACTCCTATGAAGTGGCCTCATAACTGTGCTGGAGCCTCAGGAACGTGCCAAATGAGGAACATGCAAGGGTTTCATATTTCTTCCTGCACTTCTTGACGTCTCTATAGCAAACTGCGGTGAGCAGAGCCTGGGAAATCTAGTGGGACTGCTTGTCTCAGTCTTTTGTGTTTTTTTACGGTCATATATCTCTGAAACTGGTTTACAGGTTTTGAACAATAAAAATGTAGGGGTGTGATGGTGCAAACTTTGAAGACTACTATACATTATGCTGCTGTTTATCTTATCAAATGTACCCTCAAACCTCCACCTTCATTTCTAAATTTAAACTGAACCTGAAAGCACCAAGCGTTGCAGTTTCCCAAATGACCACTGGGAGCTGGTCTCAAAAACGAACAACTTTTTACATTCAAAAGTCCAACTTTACATGAGAAATAAACGTATTTACTAACGTATATTACAAATGTTTGAGGGCTGTCAAACCACCCAACACTTTATACTCTATTCGGGCATGAACAATTTTACACTTTTATCTCTTGTTTAAACTCTCAAACCTTCACAGAAAAACAAGTTCCATACAATAAAACCAAAGATCTGCTCACAATCAAAGATGTATGTAGTGGAGAGCGGAGCTGGTTGTCACAATGCTTATTCCAGATGATGTTGGGATGCAGTTTTAAAATCAGTATGTTACTCTTTGAAAGTTTACACAAATTTACGAATTTGTTGAGCAGAAACAAAAGAATTTGGCGGAGGTCACAATTTTCATGTTTCTGTGGTTTTTGTGTTGAGAGCTTGTGGGTTGTCAGTAATTAGAAAACAAAACACCAAAAAAAAAAAAAACCAAAGTAATAGCTTTGATTGGAGTAATCTTTTAGAGACTGAGATAAAGCCACGTACAGCTAGCTTACCATGTTTGTTAAAAAGTACGTTTGGGTTGGTTGTCACATGTCATCAAAGCTTTACAATTTTTTTTCCCCAACTGTGGATATGCAGACAGTGATACTGAACATGCGGTGGGGATTGAAAGTTTGGGCACCCCAGGTAATTTCTTCTATTATTGTGCAGAAAGAACCCAAGAAAAGATTGAAAAAAATGTACTAAAGGCATCGATTTACAGATGAGACATCATTTTAATATGTCAAAAAAATTAAGCTTCATTTCCATCATTTACCCTTTCAAAATAACAGAAAACAAAATCATGGCATGTGCAAAAGTTTGGGCACCCTGCAGAATTGATAGTATGCTCCGCCCGCTTTGGAAAAGCTGAGACCTGACAGCGTCTTGGATTGTTCACAATAATCGTTTGCAAAGACCAGGAGATTTCAATCTCAACGATTTTAAATAATTTATTTTGCTTTAGCTTTAGCTTGTCCAAAATATAGCTTTTTAAAAAAAAAAAAAAAATTGAGCGGAGGACTGTCAGCAAATACATTGCAAATAACATATTAGCAAGTTTTTCTCTCACAAAGTCATAGAAAACACTAAAGGACTGTCACTAATTTTGTGTATAAAAAGAAAAAGTTAAAATTAAACGCTAATCCACAGTTTTAAAGTAGACATCTGTCAAAAATCTACAGGATTATTTTAGCAAACATTTGTTGAGCACTATCAATTCCTTCTCAAACTTCACTGTTTGACAAATATCTTGGATTTGTAAACATAAACCACAATGGGATTTAGGATCAGAGGATCAGAAAGTGGACGCACAACTCTGAGCTGGACTGGTATCTGTGGTGCTGATCTGCCTTCATGAAAACGGTTCAGGGAAGAGTCAGAAAACACAAAGGGTCAAAGGAAAAACCTGCCTGGTCCCTTAAAAGACAAATTTGAAGGATAAATGTGAATAAATAACTCTGGATAGTGCAGAGGAAGAAAGTCCTGAGATGGAAAAATAGGTTAAGCATTTAAAAATCTGGGCACTGATGCCACATTACGGAGAATCACTAAAGTTTTTAAAATGAAGTTTGCACTGGAAAAAGTTACTGAACTTTTATTTGATAGCGCATTGTAAAGTATGTATATTTGCTATAAGATTAGCTTATTATTTGCTTGTAATAAACTGTCAGTTTATAATTTGCATTAATTCCAAACAGTTTTCTTGGTAAAACGTGCAAAAAACAATAAATTATGTTTGCTCTTGAAGGGAGGAGGAATTCTGCTGTTTGTAGAAAAGCACAAAGCAAAAATGTGAAAAAAGCCTTTTTTTTTAAAAAAAGTATTGTTTGTCTTGATGTTGCAAAACTAAACAGGCCATGGTTTTAAATAACTGAAGAAGACTCGTCCTCTTTATAAACCCTGTCAGAAAAGGAAGAAGAAAATAGAAAAGGAAGTAATCTTCGCCCCAAAAAAAACAAAACAGCCTCATTGATGTGAGATAAGACGAGGGTTGGGCTGCCTCCGGAGATTTGCATGCGGGTAAAACATTAGATAAACAAGCTCCTTTTAAACTATTTTCTTCTGAGTCACAGAAAAGTGCTACTTTACACCAGTTCATGGTTGAAGACAACAGCAAAAATGTAAGATTTTGTTGTTGGCTGCTGATTATTGACAGAAAATACACCAGACCTGCCCTCCCTGATGCCCTGCACTAAGCTGGAGACACCAATGCTTGTTGGAAGATACATAAACTATGTTTTGACTGCAGGAACATGGACGAGACCATCTCTTTTATCTCCTTTTTCCAAGGAAACTACAAAGAGTTACAGAGATAGTTTACCTGAGGCACAAGTATAAAAAAAAACACCTACACCTCACCGAAATCTTATGGGAAAGAGCTGCACAGACTTTGTTAACAAAAAAAGGAAGATGCCCATTTTTTATTTACACCATAAAATACTAGCGTATGTCCTTAAACTTATTGAAAAGATATTACAAATAGATATAGATATAGAAACTTTATAAGACAAACCGCCAAACAGGAAGTTTGGGGCTGTTTTACTTTGTCTAGCTACAGTCTCTACATTACCTTTGACCACTGTTCACTTTTATTTGAAAAAAAAAAGAGATTGATCATCCATCCATCCATCCATCCATCCATCCATCTTCTTCTGCCCATCCTGGACCGAGTCGCAGATGAGACTGATAACCTCAATAATAATAATAGTTATAATAATAAAATGAGACTGAAAATCTTAGAATTGTTCTAACAAAGATTTCTATCTGTGGTCACTCAGTCCAGTTCACATGTGCAGTCAATGGTCTGGTTTAAGCTCTTTTCTTTGCTGCAGATACTCCTCCCAGCAACCCCACCACCATCTTTAATGCATCTGGTCTAAAATCTCCCTGATCTGCAATGGCTCAATACTTGTTGGAAGCTATTTCATTTTCTGAAAAGATGCCAATTTGTGACAGATTTGACTTATAATAACACTGCTTTAGTTTAATAAATAGGTAGAACTTATGGAAAAATGATGTCCTAAATTTGTGTGTCATCAGTATACATGCTGCACAACATCTCTGCAAAGGGTTTTACTTTTCTTGTCTTTCAAAAAAAGTTTTCAAACATCACCTGCAGAAGAGCTCCATACTGCAACAAATGGGAGAAAATGCAGAACTATTAGATTTTAAGACACTGGTCAAATGGGTCCAAACACAACAGCCTGACTACATACGAAACAGTCCTTATGAATAGGTTGCAAAATGAAACCTAAAATAGTTACAAAAGAAGGCTAGGGTTTTTCAGTTAAATTGCAATCAATGGAATCAACTGAAATAAGCATCTTTCCTTTGAGTTTGTACTCATAAGATGAGGCTTTCAGGCATGATAAAAAGCATCATCCAAATTCTTCACAGCAGTGATCCCCAACCTCCGGGACAGTTGGTATCAGGCCACAGAAAATAAAAAAATAAAAAAATAAAAACAATCTATAAGGGATTTTTAGTCTGATTCTCAAAGAAGTTTTATTTTGGAAAACTACTGGATTATTTCCACCCCTTCCGAATTATTATTGGCTCATGTCAAGTTGGTCAGTCATGTGGAAAATGCATCCACTGCTTTCTTAAAACGGCTCCTACCAGTTTTAGTGACCTGCAAATGGTTGGCTGAGTGTAAGACTGGTGAAACCAGGGTTCATTTCCCAGAGGGCGACATGAGCTGAATCCAGTGTGGATCCTTAGACAAGATCCTTCACGCGACTGCCTAACTATGTAGCCATGAGAGGGCCCGGGTCTCTCTGTGCCGATCCCCAGCCCGCATAAAATACAAGGTTGTGTCAGGAAGGGAATCTGGTGTAATACAGTTTAAACACGTTGCAGAGTTTTTTTTCTTTTTTTAAAGAAGATGAAGATAAACTTTACCCTAAGAAAGGTTTAGATAAACTGGAAGCTTAAAAAAAAGATAGACGCCATTCTCAAAGGCGGGTCTATAAATATAATGCCTGACGTTAAACCGATCCGTGGCCAGAGAACGTTATGGACCACTGGTTTACGCCACAGAAGGTAGCTAAGCGGCTAATCAGCAATGTTAGACACTTGTGGTCCAAGTGACTCTGCATAAATCTGGCTTTGTAGTCTTTTTTCTTGTTAAAATGTTTCTTCCGTGAGATATTAAGGTCACATGTCTGTGTCAGAGGTTGGGATTTTACTAGCTGAGCCACATGTGCTGGTGTTTGTCTGTAGTGATATGAAAAGGCTTCGGGCCTGTATATACAGCCACTCATGCAGGCTCATGGCTGTGCAGCATGTGTTGTAACAGCTGCATATGTAATATGCTGTGCATGACACTGTTGACAATCTAGGAGGTCTTTCAGAGTGATTATTGCACAAAATACCAAGAGAAGATCCATCTTAAAGAGCCACTCCAACAAAAATGTGTGTTTTTAACCTTCTTGTGCCATTTTTCTCATGATAAACATAAAGAAAAGATAAGATTAAACTGCATTTCTGTGTATTTCTTTATTCAAATTATGGTTAATCCTGAGCAGATGCAGTTGGAAAAAGCCTGTAGCAGTGATGCAAGTGCTCCAATGCATCCACTTGCAGACGAATAGATACATGTACGTTTTCGTATTCCTTGTCTGAGCTGGTATCTGGCTCAAAACTTTAAATTTGGATAGCTCCCGTATTGCTCGCCATTTTTGTTCATGTTAGGTTGGTGGTGTGAGGGGCTGTAAGTTTGAGGGAAAGAGTGTAAGCAAAGAGACGATGAGAAATGAGGTAGGGTTTAATCCCCGCCAACAGTCCTGCCCACAATTCCAAGGAAAATTTCTGACAAACTCCTGCAGAAACAATGTCCTAGAAAATGACAGTTTTTTTTGGATAAAAAAAGTCAATCATAATTAAAAGACCACTGGGAACACTTGTACAATAAATCAAAAGACAACTGGAGTGGGAATCCATATTATTTTAACCCTTTAAAGCCGAACATCGATACATGAGTCTGTCGGCTCTCCGCAAGAGCAATGGAATGGAAATGTAAATTTCTTGAGGGTTTTTTTTGTCTTAGAATATTTTTGTTAGCTCAGGAAAAAATATATGTTTGAGCTGTGTGACCTGATGTATCAGATATGATACAAAATTAAATTTATATGTAAAAAAAAATTTAAAAAACGTTTTTTTTTTCTTTTCTTTTTGCTTGTTTGTTCAGAGGGACCTATAAAGGCTCCAAATCCAAAGAATTTGAATTTTCAGTCAGCTATTTAAAGGTTCATGCTTTACATGTCACAGAAATGGTGGTGAAGGACCCAGAATGCAGGAGACCAGCCTTGGTGGTGGAAACTTAAACATTCAATAAATAAACTGAAACATGGTAAAAACCATGGGCGAACCAATAAGGTGGCAGAGCAGAACAGGTGACCTGACAAGGATTAACTGAAAACCGGACACTTAAATAGGCTGAGGGTAATCAACAGAAATGAAGACAGCTGTTGATCATGAACCTGAAACTGGTGACTGAGGGACAATTCAGAAATCACAACAAAACCCAAACCAGAGTTTACAATTCTGACATTACCGGGTTACAATGATTTTGCTTGCTCCACCTGAATTGTGGTTAGGATGGTGAGATAGTTGTAAAAAGGGGGAAAAGTGATGCGTTAGGTAATTTTTGAAAATATCATTCGTTGTCCATTTGGCTAACCGAGGCTCCTTAGTTTTACAAGAATTAAAAAAATAAAAGAAACCTCTTCTATTGACTTAAAAGCCCCTGATGTGAAACACATTTAAGTTGATGAGTTTCATTTAAAAAAAAAAAACTTGAAACTGTAAATTCATGTGTTGACCTAGGCTTTAGGTCAAAGTGAAATAAACAGTCAGAGGGATGGATTTGACTTGGTGTCATTATTGGATTGCAGTCTCATTGAAAGTCCGGCCGTGGATCATGGTGTTTATATTTGCGTCATCAAACGTGAAGACGTGTGTTAATCACTGCGCAGCGGCCCGTGATGAAAAGGTCAGGAGGATCCCTGCCTCTTTGACCAAATGGATTACTTTAATCTCACTGAATAAAGGATCCCGCTCCCCCTCATGACACTTCATTTTACATTTGTCCCGTCTAGTAGGATTTAGAAGGTGGAATCCCTCCGCTTTCACGTCACGAAACAAAACCGGAGACTTTCATTTCTACAGATTATGGAGAGGAGCATATTGCTCAGTGAGTTAAAGACAACGTTTTCTGGATAAACTTGTCCAGTTTCTAGGGATTCCTGCTTTTCAGCCCCAAACTGTTAAAAAATAGCTGGTGTATTTACAGATTCCCATCATTTGCTGCCAAGTATTAAGGTTTTAATCGCTTGCACTTCCCTCTGCCGTACCAAGCTGAACAAATCAACACAAATCCCCGGAAGAGGACAAATGAAATGGAGGAAAATTAATAGGCAGACACGAGGAAGGAAATGAATTCTTAATCTTGTTTGGTTGTGTTCCAAATAACTTATCACTGGCCATTATCGTCTCTCTGAAATGCAAAAGCGGAAACCATTTGAATGGATAATTCCTGCCAACTCATTTCCTGTGTTGGGATTTTTCCCTTCTTTCAAAAGCACAGTGTTAGTCCACTGCAGCTGACCTGCTCAGCTGAGACTCAGTTTGCTCAAAGGTTATAGAATTGTTTTCACCTCACCTCTGTGAGCAACAATAAGCTCACATTTGGAACCAGATTTCCCATGATGCTTGAAATATTTGGCACAGATAAATCTGCTGGGACTTTTAAAGTTGTGCTCATTTCTCTTCATTTAAGCTCTGGTGAACAAGGGAGCAGCATGACTATGTGCAGTTCACAAATATGCTTTAATTTACAGAACAGAGCAACAAAGTTAGTAGAGTAACATAGAGTAATTCTCATGAACTAGTTCCTTTAGCAATGACAATGTTTAGTTCATTTTCAATTAGTTGTATTATGTTGCACAACTTGAAACAGAGTCACAAACTATAAAAGTCACAATGAAGACCCACTCCAATGAAAATTGTGTGGTTTTTTTTGTGTTTTTACATGTTCTTATGGCATTTTTTTCCTGATGATTAAGGACACATTTGCAGAAAGATTAAAATAGCATTTCTGAGTATTTCTTCATTCAAATGGTTATAAATCAGGAGTAGATTAAAAAGGGGCTGTAAGCTAGCAGGAGAGAGTGTAAACAAAGGGATGATGGTGAACGGGGTCAGACTTATTCTGCGATAGCAGTCCCACCCACAACTCTGAGGTGAATTTCTCATGAACTGCTGCCGCTCTGCAGAAACTATGTCCTAGAAATTGATACGGGTTTTTGGTTTTGGCTAAAAATGGCATAATCATACTTAAAAGACCACTAGGAATGTTTGAAAATAGATCAAAAGGTGATCCGAGTGGGATTTTAAGGTAAGATCCACTTGAGACGTAATAAGAAATTTAGAAAAGAAACTTCAATGAATCTTATTTGTAAATTATTATTTTCACAGCAAGGTTTCTGGTTAAATGTTCAGTACAGTACTAAACTGTGCAAATCAAAAATTGTTTTTTTTTTTTTGTCTTTAAAGTATTTCAATAAGGAGACAACTTAAAAAAAATGAGTGTAGACTTATTTCTGCTACATAAAAATGTGCATGAATTAAGTTCACAATCTTTAGGTTCTGTGTCGGTGACGCCTTAGCTGGGATGAACTCAGACCACAGAGGATTTAGAGCAGAGATGCTGATAGGGGTTAGAGGCCAGATCATGATAAAGAATCGCACTAGGTGGAGAATGAGGTGGAGGAGGACTGGTGAACCATCAATACAGAGAGAAACCAACTGTCAGGGATTGAAAGGCAAAAATATGATTATGATTGGCTGAAAAGACAGGCCGCCTATTTAGCTATTGGTTCAAAATAAAGGCTTAACTGACAAAGTTGTGTAGAGCTACATAACAACCCAGTGTTCCTGTAAGTGAGGTAAATTTTCATTTCTGAAATTGTACCAAAGCTTCACTATGACGGGTTGGTACTGCTTAAGGACTTGTTACTCTCATTTCTAAATTCATGTGATAAAACGCCTTGTTCTTTTTTAATTTTTTTTAAATAAAAATTTTCTTTTAATAGATTATACTTTTTAACATGCATCATCTAAATCCAGTAAAACTTTATTTAAAGTGCCCTTTTCTGACAAAAGTGCTTCGCCTCCTGATGACTTTCCCAAGTGGCAGCATGTATAGATAAAAAAGTAGTGGGCCTAAGACTGTTTCTTGGGGAACACCACAACTGATTGCAAAGAATCTTCAGAGGCATGTATTCATACTTAGAAAAAATCTTCGATCTGTGAGATAGGCACAAACCAGTTTAAATATATTTTCCAACTTTAAAAAGCAATACAAAAAAGGAAAAATGTTGGCAATGACAGTGTTTTTGAGATGATAAAATCCCGCTTTTGTTAAGTTTTTAACTTGTAGAGTAAAGTTCATCTCAGAGTCAAAAATAATGCCCAGGTTTCTCTCTCATTGAAAAGTTTTAGCATTTTTTAGTTTTGATAGAACTCTCTCTCTTGTCTTCAAGACAGATTACTAAAACCTCAGTTTTGTCCTGGTTGAGCTGTAAGAAGTTTTCTGTTATCCAAGACTTTATGTCTAAAATACAGTTTACAAAAAACATTTACCGACTTTTCATCATCGGGAGACACATGTTGTGTGCCATCAGCGTAGCTGGGAAAGAAAACACCATGCCTACTTATGACTTCCCCAAGAGGCAGCATATATAGATAAAAAAAAGTAGTGGCCCCAGATTGATTCTTGGGGAACACCACAACGGATTACACAGAATCTTAAGAAGCATGTATTCATAGTTAAATAAAATCTTCGATCTGTGAGATAGGCATAAACTCATTTAAGAACAGTAGCAGAAAAAACCCAGACTTTTCAGCCTGGTTGTTGTGTTTCAAATGCACTCATACACTCCAATTCATTAGGAATAGAAATGTCTCAAAATTGAGATCATTTTGAAAGACATTTTTAAAAAGCATTTTCTCATTTTAACTCACAAATGACTTATCAATCTGATTTTAATAAAATATTCCTTTATTATATAGTAAAAGAATATGTGTTGTCTTTGCCTCTTTGTCTCACCAACCCTGTAATGTAAATATTTGTAAATCTATTTATTTTGATACATCAAAAGCATGACCCAAAGTGCAAAACTTTTGTGGGATTTTAAGAACTTTCCTTTGAATGTGTTATAAGAACATTAAAATGCATTTTAATGCTCTTTTAGCGCTCTTTTCCTTTAATTGGGCCATTGTGGAAAGAATTTGGGTTCGCTTGATCAAACACTGCAACAATGTTCAGTTTCCAGTCTGGCACATCTGGCGTGCACACACAGCTGTTCAGAGAGAAGTGTTCGGCGATTACGAGTCCTTTTTTTTCCTCCTGTAAATCTTTAGGATGAAAGACTTTTGTCTTTATGTGGCTGTTGCCATTTTAAAATGTTTTCTTTCTGCAACTGATTTATTCATCATAATCATTAGAGATTCTGAAAAAAAAAAACAAGTTTTTTTATTACGCTTCAAGTCACTGTGTCAGATATACTTTTTTTGCTGGAAACACCCGAAACAATGAAAACGTCGTTAGGAAGTCTTTCGTTGAAACTTTTTTTGGCGCTGCAGGGAAAAGAATAGGAACTCCCAAAGTATTGAGTTCCATGTATCCATCATTCTGGACACGTTGGGACCTTGGAGCAGCACCGGCAGTATCTGCAGTAGCCAGCCGTAACTGACATTGAGTGCATTGTTAGCAGCAAGGAGCTCACGGCCGTGGCCTAAAGGTACATTCCTGAGATCAGAATGCTGTTTGAAACACAAACAGCCTTTGTGCCCTCACCACTCTCTGCCTCTGACTCCCTCATCCACATCAAGCCCAGAGCGCTGAGCTGCCTCTTCTCCCTCATGTGTCAACATGTGGGCTATCATTTTACTCACACTCATATATACACAAACACAAGCGGGCGCACACATACACACACATTTCTGTCATTTTGATGTTGTGGTGAAGGCAGATATCTGAGCTGTTTTAGTAGCTGTGAAGAAGAAGCTGTTAAGTCCAAGCTTTTTTTTCTTCAAACATTTAGTTTAATTGATTAACAGAAAAAATAAAAATGTTGAAAATGCTATTTTTGTATTTTTATTTATTGTTGGAGAATGATGAGATTTAGTTTCTGTTTTGGTTTGCAAACTGTACAAATTATTCCTATAAGAGTATGAAAACTAAATAAAAGCTAAAAGCAAAAATTATTTTTATCAGATGCAACTAAAATGAGTAAGAAAAACAATTATTTAAATTTCAAAACATTTTTTTTCTTGCAATTATGCCGATGCAGGAATTTTACATTTTTCATAATGGAAGATTTTATTTGTGGAGCTCTAGTGAAATAAGGATAAAAATGTGACACTTTAAATAAGTTTGTAAGCAAACATAAATACATTGATTAGGAACCGCCTCATACTATTAGGTATTAGGGATTAATGGCAAAAATTATGCCTAATAACAGTTTAAAATTACGAACAAAAACTAAAAAAGCGAAAGGAAAAGTGTCGGTGTCCAATAAAAATAAATAGAATTTTTTTGTCGGCTTTTGTTTTGAACAGCTCTGCATCTCATCCTGGTTTAGGTCATATTTCCAGGATGAAACAAATAAAATGTATGACAAAATATATATTAAAAAAATATACAAAATGTAATTGTATTTTTCCAGTGTACATTTTCATCCACTTGTCTTACTAGGTTACATATGTCTTTATTGTTACTGTCCACATGTAAAATGAAACTAAAAGCAGTCGCCGTATCAGTGCAAATAATTAGTTTACACAAAACATAAACATGTCACATCTTTGTGTTTAGCTAAGTTCAATCCAACAGCGTCGACTCGTGTTTACGTGGCCACTTTCAGTGAAAAGTCTATGTAAACGCACGTCAACACGAATTTCGGGCTTCCACGTTTGGAACTCTGGTGGCCATCCTCCCGTTGCAGGTTCCACATACAAATCGGCCGTTCGTCGATGGTGCACTGGGAGTTCAACCCATTTAACTTCTTGATGCTAAATCGCAACAACGCTGAACTTTCCAATCGGGAACTCGGATTTGGTAGTCACGTGTGGGCGGCGACTTTTTCAAAACACAGCCATTGTAACACGGATCACAAAGAAGGAATTAATGTTACTGCCCGGCTGGAATTATGACACCAAGTCTCGGAACAGAGCTGTGCAAGAAAAAGCCTGGAGCAAGAATCATGAGATTTGCACCGCTTTGACTTTATGCAGTGAGCCTGTACCGACTGTAGGTGGTGGATAAGTGCTAGCAAACAGTTAAAAAACAAAAGAAGAAGAATCCTCTGCCAGCCGCTCGTCTCCTCTGTGAACACCACCAACTGGATGCACTTTCAGCTGTGTAGGCACCTGCATTGATATGTTTTGTCAAAGTATGCAAATCAACTTAGAAAAAGCATGTATAAGCTTTAGCAGTTACTGTCAGGTACTTTAAACAAACAAATACATTTTGTTGATGTCCTAAAACCAGATCCCACAAGTGTTTATGTTCTCATCACTACTGAATGGCCTTACTAAGCACTAAGACTGCAAATCTTACTCAAACCTGTTGATAAATCTAACTTTTTAGACTACTTAGCATCACTTTATAAAAACAATAGAATCAAAGCTTTAGTTGTGATTTTCTGTCTTCATAAGTAAAATATGAATATATTACCTGTACTGATGAAAATGAGTCAGAAATCAGTCACTGAATCTCCAGAGGGGGATCAAATATAGACCTGGAATGGCCTTCAAATTCAGAAATAAATGTACGTCATCCATTAGACTTAATTTTTTTTTCTGCACACTGCTGCTTTACTGTTTTAATTCAGCTAAAAAAAGGTTCCCATTTGACAGCACGTTCCCCGACACACAAAAATGAGGGAATTCTCTTGTAATTAATGACTATGCTGGCCCTTTTGTACTTCAATTATTTTTTGCTCTGTTGAGTTGGAGTTAATGGGATGTGGATGATAGAATCAATGAAAAACCTGTACCCATTATTACCTCAGGTCAGCTCTCTGTCCAGAATATTAACTTGTGAAAAAGTCCTGTTTACCAGGATCACCTGGTATTTGAAAAAGACATGCTGACAATTTAATACTCAACTGAACTTTGGAGTCTCCAGATTATTGGTCTTTAGGATTCACTTTTTTCAAATCCAAGAATCTAGTAAATTTTAATAAAACAGCAATAACGTAAAAGGAATGCAGGGTGAAATGAAAGTGGTTTCCTTTCTTAAAGTGGCCAAGAAAGACGTGTGATTGGCAACCAGCTTGTTACAAATACAGTAAAATAAAGAAACCTTTGTTTCAGTGCAACATACATCTGTTTGGTCAAAAAAGCCGTTCTGTTTTGGGCTGAAGTCTGAGTTGAATTTGAATTTTGGGATTTTATTCATTTTTTACTGTCTTCATTTCTTCCCTGACAAATGTGCCTTTTTTTATATAAACATTTGGCTGAACTTACTTTTTTAATATTCTGTTCAATGGACTGATAGCTGATTTACATTACAAACTGACTCCTTTTTAAAATGTTTTTATTTCATTTTAAAGTCCCTCTACAGTCATTTTGTTTAATCTATTGTCAAAGTGTTCCCAATGCTCTTTTAATTGTGATTATTTTTTAGCCAAAATAAAAAAAAAAATCTGTGTGGTTTTATTAGACTTATTAGTAGAAATTCCCCACTGAAAACCAAAAATGAGCCTGTCCTCTTTTCCCATCATCCCTTTGTTTACACCCTCTCCTGCTAGCTTACAGCCCCTCATAACCCCAACCTAACATTACAAGTGCACCAAAGAAAAAGAGGTGGATCGGAGCGCATCATTTGTAGCCCACCGACTGTAGCATTAACTTCACTGGTTTTCCAAACTGCATGTTTTCTTCTGCTCCTGATTCCCAACAGTTTGAAGAAAAAAGTACTAAGAAAATAACTATTAATAATAGTTTTAATCCTTATTTTCTTCATATATGTCCTGTGGCGACACCTGAAGGGAAAAGCTGACAAGAGAAGAAGAAGAAGAAGTCCTTCATCATAAAAAAAAAAAAAAGGCTACAAGTTAAAAAAAAAAATCAAAAACACAATTTTCATTAGAGTGGGAATGCGAGAATGGAATTGTCATTGTTGAAACAGTATTCATCAAGTGCATTTTACAGATATTTTAGGGTTTAAATATGCAGATTAACTGATGACATGAGTTGTGAATCTGTAAAAAAAAGTAAGAATAACTACAGAATGATCAAGGATGGATGAAAGATCTTGTAGCAACAGCTAGGAAAAACTCCCTGTAAGTTTTTAAACATGAGAAAGGATTTATCTGAGGAGCAGAGTGTAATATGAGAGCTCAGCAGTCAAGATATGTGATGTACTTAGAGTCTGACAAAGTGATGATCGGAATATCAATGCTGAAATGCTAAAGTAAACTAAACGTTGACAGGGAGACAGTAAAATGATGGTGGAAAAGGGAAAATGGGAATCTAGAGGATCTTGTTTATGGCTTTGTTATTGAATTATGACCATTACAGAGTCAGTTCAGAACAGACTCTTTACTGTATTATATTGACAGCCAAGCTTGAAAAATAAGAATATCTGAAAGTCCCACTCTGGCATTCTTTTGGGGTGTTTTAAAGCTGCGCTCACATCGAATGCGATTCACGCATCAGGACTGTTTTAATGTCAAGCCAATGTACAGACGTGATTCGAGGTCCTGCGGCACAATTTGAGCGTTGGGGGCAGCGCGTCAAGAGTTCAAATATTTGAACTTTGATGGGTTCAAATCAGGGACTTAGCTTTGGGCACATGATGTTTTCAGTGACTTGATCAGCGAGCAGAAAACACAATTAATGCAGCAGATCAATGCGAGCGTTCTCATCCTAAACCTCCATCAATTTTCTAAACCTGCTGTTCCCCTTTCGGGGCTGCGGGGTTGCCGGAGCCTGACATTAGGCAGTAGCTCCTCCCACAGGAATCTGGAACATCAAGCTTATGAACACACTTTTGGACAGGCGTTGAGGAGCAAATTGGAATCACATTTGGTGGGAATGAGGCTTAAAAGCGTTCCCAGTGGTCTTTTAATTATGATGATGCCGTTTTTTGACCGAAAATCGCTAATGTTTCCTCGGACACAGTCCTATTAAAAATTCACCTCTGAGTTGTAGTTGGAGCCGTTTGGTGTGGAGCGATTCTGCCCCCCCCTTCCCCTTCCTGTTGCTGAGAACTCAGAGGGGAGCTTGTGGCCTGTCCAACAAATTTTCTGTCAAAAATGAGCTCTTTCTCAAACTGCATTTTTTGTCTGCTCCTGATTGATTTAAATAAAGAAAGGATGTTTGATCAGTTGTCTTGATTTAATGCATAGAAATGAGAAGAGCTGAAGGGAGTGGTTACGTTCTGGTGGACTTGATAAACTAACCTGGCTTTTGGGGGTTTTTGTTTGGTTAGTTTTTGAACAAACTTTAAACCAAAACTTTAAGTATTTTTGACAAATAAACACTCACTGAGCCTAACTAAGCCTTTGTGTTTATTTTCTATTCTACAAGCTGTTTTGTTGCAATCATTGAATGTTTTTTTTGTTCAAAAATGCTGCCCATTTAGTCATTTTTTAAGATAAAACTATACTTTTGATCGATCTCAGTCTTTGCTTTTATTAAAACTGTGATAATCTCCCTGACTATTCATTCTCTTTTTTCCTTTAGACTTAATGATCTGTTTACTACAAAACAGAAGAGGCCTGTGGAACCTGAACCCGTCCATCACTTGTCCTCCTGGTGCGCAGTGGAATCCACTTGGTTCAGTGAGCATGTGTAACTTTCTGAATTACTCCCATAATTAGGAGTGATATTCTCTCCAGTAAATCTACTCTGCTCATAATCTTTCTTATGAGAGTGTCCTCCTCCTCCTCCTCCTCCCAGCTTGAACTCCCGCCCATCTGTGCGTATGAGCCCTCAACAAGTTGCCAGCCAATGAGAAGCCCCTCAGTAATGCATGGCGAGGGGGCTGAGGAACCCAAAGACAAACGCTGGAGAGTAGAGGACCACTTTTCGACTCACAAGGGTTATTGTTGTTTTGCCCACGCACGACTTGTTTCCACTCCTGTGCGCACAAGAACTGCTTGAGGATCCGGCGCGCGTCAGCAGACGGTGTTCGGGTGGATTGCTGTGCGGAGACCGCGGGGACTCAGAGCGCAACAGGGACTTCTAGTTTGTTGGGTTTTTTTACGCGAGTTCAGAAGTGGAATGAGGCGCAGCAGAGCTCTCCTCTGCTGGCTTTTGCGCATCTGAGTTTGTTTAGTTTTTCCGTTTGTCTTTGAACCATGTACGGATAGCGAATGATCTCACGGCGGAATCAGGCTGGACTGGATCCGCTCTGATTGGTTTTGCAGAACCGGTGTTACCCGGACGCGGGCCTGTCCCACAATCTGTCGGAAAAGGCAAGAACTTCCACGCTGGGCTCTCTATGGAAGTTTTCCTTATGAGCCAGCCGTGAGTTTGGCCTTTCCTCCCGCAGCACCACCATGGGCGCTTTGGTCCACGCAGCCTGCAGGTCTGCCTTGCCTCTGGGTTGTGCGCTGTTGCTTTTTGGTTACTTTTCCGTGGCTTCGCCGCCCCACGGCCGCCGGCTGGTCTGCTGGAAAGCCATCGTGAAGTGTCAAGCCGAGTCCGAGTGCAATTACGCATTCGAACACTACAGCCGCGCTTGCGGGCCCGTGCTGAACGGGGAAAAGAAGAAGTGTCCCAGCCACTGCATCTACTCCCTGGTCCAGCTCAACATGACCAAAAACGGCCCGGCTTTGGAGGACTGCAGCTGCGAACACGACACCATGTGCCTGAGCACCAAGCGGGCCATCGAGCCCTGCCTCCCCAGGACTACCAGCACGGGCTGCACGGAAGCCCGGCACCAGTGCGAAGGAGACCCGCAGTGCAGCTCGGTCATGCAAGATTATTTGCAGCACTGTGGGAAACTTTTCAGCGGCGCGATCTGCACCAACGCCTGCAGGCAAGTGATCGCGAACCTGCGTAAAATCCCCAAGGGCCAGCAGCTGGACACGTGCGCGTGCGACGGCACGGAGAGACCCATCTGCGAGTACGTGAAGAACAGCATGAAGACGCTCTGCTTCGACAATCCCGACATCTACGAGAACAGCGGGAGTTACGAAGAGGACGACGAAGACTACGAGGAGCCCGTGGAGTCTTTCTCCCCGAGGCACAAATCCGGCGCTGCGCCTTTCCCTGCGCGCCGATGCGTCCCGGCTCTGCTCGCATCCATCTTTGCCCTGCTGCCCCTCTTCTAACCCCTCTACCCCAACTGTCCCAACAAAAGGCACGACAAACTTTTGTCCCTGCAACAAAAGATACAGAGTAGAACCGGACGCATGGAGCTGGAAGTCTGTTTTGCAGCGATTTTCCCATCAAATTGGGATATTTCTATGCAAAGACAAAGCAAAAAAACTTATTTCTGATCACATCTCTTTGCCTGTAGAGAAGCTCACCAAGACAGACTGACAGAAAAGACTTGTTTTGGTAAAAAAAAATAATAATCAAGGTTTAATCAGAATAATCAGCCATGCACTGCCTGTCATTTTTTATAAGCATGAACTATTTTTGTATGACAGCCTGGTTGCCATTTCGCACCAGGAAATCTGATGTAGTATTTAACGTTGGACACTTGTACATAGATTAGGAGTTTAAGTGAAACAGTAATTTATTACATGTCTCCAAGTTTCATCCAAATGTCCAATATGTGTAAAAAAAATCCAGCTTTAAAGGGAAGTTATTTTAACTAAGAGAGTGTATATTCACTGTATATATGTTTATAGCCTATATATAGATTTTTTTTCCAGAGAATTCTTTATGTTTTAGGCTATGAAAGGATTTATTTACAGAAAATAGATGACAAATGTCTAAATTCACTGTATGATTGCCTTAATGATGTATCTTTATGGAAGGCATAAAGGAAACTTGAAGAAAAAAGGCGATTGTCATTTGTTGGAATGTGTTTTAGATCAAATCCGTTTCTTAATGTGGTATGATTAAAAACAAACTTTTTGGTGCTTACGAAGTTTGAACTTTAGGAGAAAGTCCCACTGTTTTTGCTTTAATAAGCAAGAAAGTACATCTGGGACGGATTATTCCAAGCAACCACACGTGTTAGTGTTAAGGGCAGAGAAGGATTCCTGAAAATGTTTTCATAGATTATTTGTAATTTATACATTTTTGCTCATTTGTGCCCAAAATGAAAAAAATCTGAAAAGGTAACACAAAAGTTAAATGAAAAGTGTGATAGTTCAGAGCTTTCTGCCAACCAGAAACTTTAGCTCATCTTCTGCACACTCCCTTAAACGGCTGGTCTGTTTCTCCTGCTGACTAATGGCCTAATGACCTGCTATGTCTTGATTTAGCTGCCTTTTGTCAAACACAACTGTCACCATAAATCAACAAAACACCCTCTGCCCCCCTCAGTTGTCACCAAAAACACAGAGGAGCCTGAACTTTTAAGCCTGAGCGAGAAAGTCAGTTTACAAAATGTAAAGTAGCATTTCAAGTTTTAGAAAAAGTTTTTCATTTTTGGGAAATCCCAAGAGATCAAAAAGAAAAGCAGAATTTGATACTATTTCCATTAAAGGGAGAAATTTTGCAGATACGTATTTTTGTTTTTTTGTAAGCTTATCTATTTATTTTAATATCAGCACATGAACTAGTTCTGACACTGCAAGTATGTAAATGTTATCCAGATGCAGGTTTCTCCATATTTTCCAGTCCTTTCCGTGGTCGACTGCGGGGGCTTTAAATCTATTATTTGCTGCAAAATGTTTTATTAGAGGGGAGACAAGAGCCCTCTAACAGAATGGTTGGAGGAGAAGTCGAGTGATATCTTTGTGATGGAAATGTTAAGCACATAATAGTTGGGTCGCACAAAAGGGAGGCACTTCATTCTTTCAGGCTGGCTCGACACCTTTGGAGGGCTGAGCGGCAGGGAAGCATGTGGGAACGATCTGCTGCTGCACGGGTCCCAAACTTCCAAGTTAAAGGAGGAAGACGGACGGTGCTTTAACCTCCAAAAGATGCACATGTTACAATCAAACTTTTTTAAGTCCTTCTACAATAAACGTAGAATGCAAAGTTTTGACCAAAGAAGGATTTCCCCATCTCCTTTACTTCTTGTGATTTGCAGAAAGAGTTTCATGTTTCCCAGCTGCATAAACGACCCCCAAATCCACGGTTTCTAAGCAAAATACCTTGTCAGTTTCCTGCAGTGTTGGTAATGCGATCCACCGTGCATGAAGCTTTCAGGCGGCAGAAAAGCTCTGCAGTCCTGCCTGTCCTCCCCTCCCCACCTCCTTGTCTTTCTTTTGCGTCGAGCATTTGTTCAGGCGGTTTCAGCACTTAGGAAAAGCTCAGCGTGTGTTGATTAGCCTATAATAATGCACCGTGTGTGAATAGATGAATGAAAAAGGATCCCACAAAACCGGCCTGTTGTCATAAAATGGTGTAGAGCGAGTGGAATATAGCTTTACTTTGGGAGGACTCTAATGCCAAATTTGGCAGATTTTAGGAAAAAAAGAACTGAAAGAGGAAAGGCTGATGTTAGTGTATGCCAACTTGCTGCATTTAAAGCCCTCTTGTCCTCCTTGATGTGCACAGACGAGCGTGTGTGTTGGATGTGATGGCTTGAGGTTTAATTTACAAACTGTGGCTGTTTGTGTTCCAGCTCTTTGAGCGTGTGTAAGGTATCTCTGCCATCAACTTTGCTTCAGTGAGCTCTGTTTCTTTGGCCTACTGAACAAAACGGCCCACACTTCACCCCATGCAAATCACTTCACCCCTTCACCCTGAGCTTATCACAGCACAATGTTTACAAAGGTGCAGCTTTCCCAGCCACTGACTTCTGAGGTTTGACTGTTTCTCGGCTCATCGCAATCAGTTCTTATACTTCTGTGATATTAAGGATTAAAGTATTGTTTTTCTAACTTAAGACTTTCAAATTCTAATACTTTAGTTTATTAAACTTCACCTATGCAAAACAATCTGCATTTCTCATGCTTTTGTTGCTTTTTTCTCGAGATGGAGGCCATATATAAAGAAAATTGAGCTAAAATGGCATTTCTGTCTATTTCTTCATTCAAATCAAATCAGGAACAGATGAAAAAAAGGAATTTGTGAAAGCCTGTAGCTGTGACGTAGAACCTTTAATCGGCAAGGAACAAGCTCCCTGCTCTGCTCCATGCTGATGCATCCACTTGTCACTGCCACTCTGCAGAAACGATGTCCTAGAAAACGACACAGGTTTTTTGATTTAGGCTAACAATACATCAAAATGATCTCAGAATGATTATCAAGTAGCAACACATTTATTGTTGTAATCATACATGTTGCACTTGTGCAGGTTTTTACTTCTCTACTAACAGTCAGTTTCCTCTAGTCTCACAGTGAACTCTTCACTCCTGGTATCTCTCCACCATTTGTTTTGGCTCCACGCGAGGTTGTGCAAAAAAGTGATGTAGAAACGGCTGGACAGTTGGAATGGTTAAGACTTTGGATGAGGCACTGAGTCGGAAAGTTCATTTAAAAGGATTTGGAAAGGTTCCCCTTTAGTTACCGCAGGGTATTGGATGGAATGGACTCCACCTCTACTCCCCTCTGTGCCCCTATAGCTGCTACAGCTTTGGCACACATTTTGGTAAAAAGCAGGTTTTGTACAATTTGTGCAGCTAATTCCTCCTTAAAAGAATCTTTTGCAAAGCAAGCTAGTCGAGTTTCTCAGATTCCCTTTGAGCCAGCGTGCCAACGTGAGTTAGCAGGATGTACTACAGATACAGCCAAGCAAAGATCATTGATTTGGTATTTTCTCATCAGCTTTGACACTGATGCCAAGAGAGTGTCCAGATTCCTTCGTCATTTCTTTCCTTATTTCAGCTGCCATTTTGATTTCATCCTATAAGGCCTTTGCTGAGTTCACAACCCTTTGAAATGCGGGGAAAAGCCTCTAATCCAGTTACTGGAGCTGCAGCACGGCTTCTTGGGTTCTGAGAGAATACTTGCAGCACTAATCCCACTGTCACCAAGAGAGCACTTCGCTACCTGATTGTTTGTGGCAGCTATTTGATGTATTCTCTCATTAAAAGGTTGGTGTGGAGCGTGCTAAAATGTGCTACACTTAGTTTTGTTATGAGTGTTGTTGGAAAAAAAAGATTTAAAAAAAGGTAAACATGTATCTTGGGTAAAAAAAAACAACAGAAAACTTGAAAATATGGATCAAAACAAATAAATATTTAGACAGATTTTTTAATGGATTGTTTTCATTGATGCAACCACAAGGAGGCACCACCCAGTGGCCGATTCCAGGCAAATGCAGATTGTGTCAAAAAGGGCATCAAATGAAAAACAAAAGCTAAATCTATTAAATAAACCCCACCAAAAAAAACTCCATACTGAAGTTTCTGACTGAGCTGTTTGACGAGATCTTAGAGAGTAAGAAGATGCCTGAGCTGCATTGTGTTTCTTTGAAAGTCTGGACACGGAGAGAGGCGTTGTAGTTGAGGAAGTCCGGAGTGGTAGAGATGAGCGTTGGAGTTCTTCAGGACACGTTTGAGAGCTGGAAGACGGTGGTGAGGTGTGCTGTAGGTGTGACAGAGGAATTCCAGGTGGAGGTGGACGTGTACCAAGAACCAACTTTGAGCTTCTTCCTGTTTGCTGTGGTGAAGGGCAGACTGACAGATGAGGTTAGACAGGAATCTCTGTGGATCATGATGTTTGCAGATGACACTGATCTGTAGTGAGAGCAGGGAGCAGGTGGATGAGCATCTAGAGAGGTGGAGGTTGGCTCTGGAAAGGAGAGGATGAATGTCAGCAGAGTATTTGTGTGTAAATGAGAGGAACTCAAGTGGAACGGTGAGGTTACAGGGAGCAGAGGGGAAGAAGGTGGAGGACTTTAAGTACTGAGGGTCACCTGTCCAGAACAACAGAGAGTGAGGGAAAGAGATCAAGAGGCAGGTTGGAACGTGTGGAGGAAAGTTTCAGGTGAAATGTGTGACAAAAGAGTGTCACTGTGAACGAAAGGAAGGGTGCAGAAGATGGTGGTGAGAGTGGTCAAGAGACCCCTCATAGAGAGTTGGAGGCAGCAGAGCTGAAGATGCCGAGGTTCTCTTTGGGAGCGACCAGGTGGGATAGATTCAGGAATGAATCCATCAGAAGAACAGCTTATGTCAGATGCTTTTGAGATAAATGTGGAGAAACAAATTGAATTGGTTTGAACACATTTGGAGGAGGCACAGCGATCACTGATGAAACGATGCTGAGGTTGCTATGAGTAGACCAAAGAGGATGTTCCTGCAGGACGTGAGGGTTGTTGGTGTGGACACGGAGGGTGCAGAAGATAAGGTTAGATGGAGGGAGATATGGCTGTATAAACGTTCTAAAGGTGACTATTACAACAGGATTTCTTAAGCCATATATGTATATACCCTCCATAGTGAGAAAAATACTATAAAAACATGTGAGTGGGTCTTTAAAGCCAGTTTGGGGATAGATGAGGATAAATAAGGCCACAGTGGAGAGAATAAGCTGTTAGGACAAAGACTTTCAAGAAATGCATTCCTCCTTCCTGGACTTTGAGATTTTTGTGGCAGATAAGGAAAAAAAAAACCCCACAAAAACAGATTGTGAGTATTTTGAACTTGGTTTAATTTTTGGGGTGATCGATGAACGAAGCAGCAGATATTTCACTTTAAGCATTTTTTTTTACAATAATGTTTTGTTTGCTTAAGCACAAGAATAAATTAAAACAATGTTGTTAATTATTGAATCATTTTGAGTCCTATTTGTTTTTATTCAGGGTTAGTTCTTTAAATATTCAGTTTTATAAATCAAGGGACACTATTTAGTAGAGAACTACCTTGGTGTAAAAGCATTGACATAGAATAAAATGCTGCATGGGTTATAATAGAAATGTGCAGGACTATTACCCAAATGTCAAAGCCATCATCAAACTACTTAGCTCATGGTATCATACCTAATGGAGCAAATGTGGCCATTTTTCAAGGACTGTTGGATATCTTTGTCCTGCTTTAGACCCAATTTAGCCAAGCTTACTGTAAACATTAGGTTTTAAATGGCATCTTCTGACTCCTTTGGGTAATGTTTATTTGTCCATTACTGAAACCTTTAGAGCAAGGCCTCTATGCAAGTTTAGCTTCACAAAACACACATGACAAACAGTTATACGGACAACGAACAAATATTTGGACTGTTGTTTATGCCGCCAAGCTTATTGTCTTTTTGTTCACTAATCTGTGAGTATACAGTCTGTTGGCTTGTTGCTACTCTTCTGCATGTCTGCAGTGGCTCTCCAGTTTTTCACAGCCAGCAGGTCCAGCTGCTTTGCAGGCTTTGAAGGACCACCCCAGCATGTTCACACATCACTGGAAGGGCTGAAGTGTTTGCTTTTCACTTTTACCATAACACAAACAACTTCAGCCACAAATGTGCGGAGCACGAGGCAGGGGCCACAAGTGCAGGCGGATGCAGTCCAAGTTCCCTCTGACGATGCTTTTATTTTTTTAACCATTACATCGTATGCTGATGAATTCGTTTGCAACAGGAAGCGAGTTTTTCTTCATGGAGAAATGTGCACCAGATTCACAGTAAACTGACTAATCAGATTTGTCTCTGGCATGATTACACCCACCCACCCCCAAAAGCTTCCTCTCACGTTGCACCTTTGTTGGGCCCCTACAATTTAAGGAAGAGGAGGATACGGCTAGATGGAGTGGGGGAAGGGCAGAAACAGAGGAGGAAAAACAAAACTTGCTGACACGGGGCATAACTTAATTTCCACGGTAAGGGGACAGCTGTGCGTGGTAATCTGCCATGGCAGCCTATTCAGTCTTCAATGGCTGGCTTGACCCGCCAAGAAAAACTCAAACTGCAGCCAGCCCCTTCTGAGTGAAGGAGGTGGTGACCTGGCCACCATTTATGGGATTGTTTTAAAGAAACAGACCTCTCTCACTTGTTATTGATAGCACGCTCATACACACCCACGTGCACACGTACACACATAAAGCTAAGTCAGAGGGATATGTTGTTTTCCACCATTGGAGACACTTTTTTTGAAAGTTATTTTTACACGACAATAAGAAAACATCACATTATGACCAAAACTTTGTTTAATTGAAATGTCAGTAAAACTTCTTTTAATTTTCCTTTTTGACCTTCTGCAACCTCCAAGCAGAAAAATTGTATTTGAACAAGTAACGGTATGGATCCTAACGAAATGGAGCAAAGAACGTGCAAAATATAAACAGGTAATTAATATTTTAGTGTGTACAAAAAACACTGACTGTATATGAGAACTGGACAGACAGCAGTGTGATATCAAAATAGCTTACATCAGGCTCCAATGAAATGACATTGTCATTCCCTGTCATGAGTTATGTCTACGGGATTAAAGCTTCTTGGAGTTAATGGTACTTCCTGTTTGAAACAGGAAGAGGGAGGGGCCACTCAGTCAAGTTCTCATATACAGTTAATAGTACAAAGATTCAACTTGTCAAGCGTAAAATAGTTATTCAGTTGTTTTGATGTGCAGCATAATGAGGAAGATACTGACATGTGAAGATGCTGAAAAGGAACAGGTAGCTGCAAACTGCACCAAAAATAAATCTGATTAAACTATCGTCTTTCAACAAGCAGATGTGACAAGTATAGACTGAAGACAGTTGGCTAAGCAAACATCTTACTTTGGCTTTTACTCTGATAATGTCTGCCATGTATTGACTGACTCAGTAAGGTAACTAATGTTGTTGTCGAACATGGTCAGACCTGGACTCTTTGGCAGACTTGATTCAAACGAAAGCGAAGGCATAATCCAGCTTTTTGAGTTTTTTCTTGTTTTAACATTCAACTTTCAAGAGTGGACCAGAGTGCCTGAGCATCATAGTACATAGTGCCTGACCTTGATACAGACATTCAAAATTGGTCCGCAAAATACAAAGTTTAAATAAGTGAACTATCCCAACAAGGATTGCACCTCCATGATTTTTTTCTGGCATTGCTTTGCCCTGCCCTTGTAACTCCTGGTCAATGACTTAGGAGACCTTTAGTCACATGGTTTTGTTTTCAAACTGTGTTTTGTAACAAAAGTCAGGTTGACAGCAGTCTGAATGCAGAGCAAACGCAAGGCTCAGAGCTCGATCCAGATCAAATTAAATGGATTGGGACTTTTCCAGTAAGAATAAACCTTTAGTAATCTAAATTAATTACTAAATAATTCAAGATTTTAAGAGAATGATTGCAGTTAGTGACAGAAAAAACTACTTCTTTATATTCTGAAGTACTTTATCTTTATATCTTAAAACATAATTTATAGGAACAAGTTTAACCTTTTGTTAGTTGGAACATAAAATACATCAGTTTATCCAGGTCAAGTTGGGCTGCACCATTATATATTAAACTGATTTTCTTTTGTTGTTGTAATGAGGCCCAATGTTTTATTACATGGCCTGGGAGTCTAACACTGATTATTACATTCTCAGTGTTAATTTGCACATCACAATGACTAAATCAAACATATATTAAATCAGCAATAACAGTTGTTTTTTTTAAATGTAAAATAAATAATGAGGTTGTAACTCTGGAGTTGTGAGAAGCTGAGAGTTTGGCAGGGAAAGTCAATAGGGGCCGGGGTCTCACTCCATTAAGCTGACCCCCAGGGCCACGTTTTCATTCCTCACACGTTCATTTCCTCTTTTATGCCTCCCTCCTCTTTCACATTGGGGAGCTGGCAGCGCTGCAGCCGCTTGCAAAAACGGCTCAAACTGTAGGTCATAAATATGTTGTTCGGCACATGACATGATGTGGCTTTGGTACTTTGTTAAGCAGAATACCAAATGGGAGGCTGGAGACAAGAGGGAAGAACAGCATTTAATGCTTTACATGTGGGATTTTTTTCTGGCACGCTTTAGTTTACATTATAGGTATAATACTTTTTAGGCAACATGTAAACTTGAACTTGCTTAAAAATAAACAGCAGTGGTAATTAGCTTTTTTGTCCATCCGTCTCCACAAAGAGATGTTTGTGATTCTCTATGTACTTTGCAGATTAGTAAATGATCCTTAGTGGCTCATGGTGACCTTCATGACACCGTTTAGATGTTCTTTTCTTTGTGTTGTGTGTCCTGCAGGGGCATTTGTAAACATCTTCAAGTGAAATCCCCAGAGCAAACACATCTGAAAGCCTTCAGCAGCTCGCTCTTCACCCTCAACTGAAAGAGGTTCAGAGCAGGGGGACGCCACTGTTTGAAGTCCAGCGTGTGGCAGTAAAAGAAGCGCTGAGTGAGGCTCAGAACAGGAAGTAACTACTTGAATTAAAGGGCTAAACTCAAAGTAAACAAGTTAAATCCATTTTTTTATGTCTGTAGCAAAATGAAATAATGCAGTTCAGCACAGAAAAGTGATAATAACAGAAAAACTGGAAGTAGATTATGTTTAAAATCTCAACACTGAAGTGACACGAACTCCACACCAATGAATAATTTGGCCTCCAAAGATCAGGTTTAGCAGAGCAGGAAAAGCAGGACTGGGGATTTAGAGTCATGAATAAAACTCTTTGTTTCCCTTTAGGATGGAGCAGGAAGGTTTTATTTCACCAAACTCAAACCAAAAAAAACAAACAAAAAAAATTAAATGGGAAAAGATCAATTCTTCTATGTTTGATTCTGCTGATTTTTTAAATTTTATTTTTATTTTGCAACTGGACGTTGATATAGGTTCGTCCTTTGCCCCAAATGCCAAAATGTAAATCGTAAAGACTGACATTGCATTTTGAGTCAATAAAAAAGTGTAAAAAATCATGTAAATTAACAACATAATTTTGTAGATGTTGGGTAAAACATCTGGAATTCCTTTCCAATCGTTTTTCCACCTCCTCCTTATGCATTTGACAGTGATCCTGAGGACGAGTAGCTTTAAGGAAGGGGGCCGCCTTTTGTTGAGCGACTCAAATGTCACAAAGGCTGAGCAACAGGGACTTACCGAAGACTGGAACAAGAAACAGACGTTACGTTTGTGTACATCTGTACATGTGTGTGTGTGCATGTGTTTCCGTGCTTTGTGGGGATGGTAGAGAAGAAGGAAAAAAGTGAAAGTGCTCAGGCTGAGGTTGTGGCTGGGTGTTGGGGGTGTTTTTGTCAGACAGGCAGAAGAGAAGCAGGGATCCCCAGGAATGAACTCAGATGAATTTCCAGAATGTTGAGTCTGATGTTTTCAGGTCTTTAAGGCACTTTGGAAAAATACATATGGAATACTGCTGAAAGAGGAAAGCAGAACACACACAAACTGGCAGTGTGTCTTAGTTATTTCTAATAATGAGAAACAGATCATTTCCTCTGGGATAACGTTTTGAAAAGCTGAAATCTTTGTGAGCTGATTATTGAGCCTCAATAAAGTATTTCACTTTACAACTAAAGGAAAGGCTAACACCATTTAGTGAGTAACTGATTTTTAAAACTAAAGACAGATATAAGTCTTAAAGATTTTAAATCCATCCCCAACAACACAAAAAAGGATAAAAAGTGTTTCATTTTGATTTGATCCACATTCTCATGTAGTTAATACTTCTTCTGGCTCTTGTTGTCATTGTTTTCTATCAAAAAACATTTTAAAAAATCGAACTTTACTGTTTGTAATTAACATCCATAAACTTAAGGAGCTTAGACACTACAGAGTGCACAGAACACGACAAAAAGGTCATCAAGCTCCTTTATGGCTTATAATTAAAAACGGCAAATAAAAAAATGTATTAAATAAGAATCTGTTTCTATCAGAGCAACACGAGCTGTGCAGCTGTGGCATAGCATAATGGAAAAAAAAAATCACAATTTAAATGCAAAAGAAAATATTTGCAAAACATGCTGAATGTGCTTTAAAAGAATCAGGTAGATGGCACAAGATCTTTCCAAGCGAGCAGAAGATCCAGCCTGCAGCTTTGACACCATGCACTCTTGTTTTTTAAGCACAGCAAAGCAACCTGAGATGAGGTGATAAGGCGTACCTGAAGAGCCTCAGAAACACATAAACATTTCTTTTTTTCCTGCTGGTGTGGAGGAGGCTTGTGCCTGCCTTCCATCTGTCAAAGTGCCGGCTCTTCCTCTGGGAGTCCTGTGGCTTTTTTCCTCTTATTTTCTTTCAAAGTAGGCATTGCAACACGTTTTGCTGGGTTTGTGGTCAGCTTCAGAAATGACTTTAGCTCCTGCAGTGAGTGATGGCAGCAGAATGGAATTTATTGACACAATTTATTGACTTTATTGACTGTTTAGCATGAGGGATGTGATTATTTACGGACGCCGTCAAGAGCCAGACCCCAAAGCTGGATTTGGAGAGAAAAAGATGTAAATATTTGGATTAGAGTCTGACCTGCGGCTTCACCTCAGACAGCAGGCACGGAGGCTGCATCATTCACACGCCACCACTGCATTCTACGCCTTTAAGTTAGCGTTCCTGCAGTAGCAGAACCTAATCATTAAGGATTTGTTAAGTAGAACATAATGTTTGTCTCCTTACTGAACAGAGTCTGCAGTCTGGGTTGAGATAAATGATTCATCTCTTTAATGTATTAGCTGTGAACTGGAACGGAAACACAACCAGACAGTCTTGTTGCTCATTTGTGTCACTTTCTGTGCTTTTCTTCTCACATTTGTTTGGCACCTTCACACTCAAACCCTAGAAGAAAGACAGAAAAAAAGTTGAATGCTTTTTCTCTCTCCTAATTATTAGTTCAATATTTTAAAAAGTTCAACGATTTCGTTTAACAGTTTTGCCCAAAGCAACCAACTGTCATGGCTATGAGAAGAACTGGTTCCTTTTCTTCCTTCTGCTGTTTCGTTTTACATCTGCCCCTGAGTGAAGTATCAGCTTCCAATGGGTCCTTGGCCTTTGTTTGAAGAAAAGGAAACAACAGCTGTTGCTTTCACAGGATTTTCTAACCCGGAGTCCTTGAAGGAAATAAAATACCCCTTTTTTGAAGTGTAAATTCCCCTCACCGAGGAAACTGCTCCACATGAATGCAAACCAACAGTTTTTGTTCACTCAGTTTTAGTCTTTCTTCCCACATATCAGAAACATTTTTTCATTGTCTTTTCGAAGGGTGCAAATGAAAAAAAAAAACAGTTCCAGGTTCAGCTCCATCTTTCACCTGTCTTGTTATTAGCAGTGTTGAAGGACAGAGTCAGATCCCCCCCAATTACTGTGCGAATGAGCCGCCTCTCTTCTTCCATCCACCTGTTGACAGAGTTGCTAAATGAGTCCTGGGCAGGAATGTTAATCATAGAATCTGACATTTTGTTGGAGATTTAGACTTTAGCCTTTCATCGGGCCTCTCAGACAGATGGCTCTTTCTGGGCATAAAGATCAGGACTGCATCAGGTTTGCAACCTTTTTAGGGCACTGTTTACCAAATGATTAGGCTCAGCTTGCTGATGTTGTTTTATCTAATCATTAGAACTGCTGCAGAAGCTGTAGAAAGTCCTCCAGATCAAGATAGACTGACTTAAAGTTCCACTCCAGTCAGTTTTTCATCTACTTTAAAAAGCGTTCCAGTGGTCTTTTCATTACAATTATGCAGTTTTTAGCCAAAATCCAAACACCTGTGTTGTTTTTTAGGACATTTTCTGCAGGAGCCCATTAGAAATTCTTGTATTATTTTACATATGTCCTCCATTAAAAGGAAAATGCTGCAAGGACACGTTAAAGACACCATAAACATGATTTTCAGATAAGAGTGGATTTTTAAGTGATTTTACACGGCTATTACTTCTAAAAATAAATGGTTCGCACAACCGGATCCATTCTTGTGCAATCTCGTGTTAAAAAAAAGTAAAGTATTTGTTTGTTTTTTTTAATGCAAAACAACAACAGATTATTTGCTTTAATCTTGGAAAGCTGCACAAAGGCTGCATGATAAGGTTAGTTTGGAAAAATCATCATAAATGTTGATGCTTCGGGGCGAGAAAGATGATCAAACAAAGTACAAAGTAATTGCTGAGCATTAGGGTGCAGGTTCAGCTCTGGAGGTGTTTGAAGTGCGTCTTTTTTGTTGTGTATGTGATTTGTCCTCATTTCAGGGAAAAACCACAATGTTTAATCTTGACATTGGGCACGATGCCAAGCTGTACATGTCTGGTTGTGGTTAACCAGCAAAAGGAAAGATCCTCTGGAGGCACCAGCGCGTGTTTGTCGACTGAGCTCAATCAAAACTTTACTTTAGGCTTTTGCACTTTTGGCAGAGCCGTGCTGAGTATAAAGCATTTATGGTAAAATCAAAAAGAGACACACTCAACCAAAAAAAGATCATAATAATTACAAGTTTATTTTAAACAGGTACTGTAATTCACTTGGCTGTTTTCTAAGATCATTTAAAATGTGGTTTTGTAAAAATATGAATGGAAACAGTTTCTGTAATCATTTTTGCAAATAACTTTTATTTAAACTTTGTTTCCATTTATTTATATACACTTCATTATGCATGATGTAGAAAAATATTCGTTCAAAAATATTCTAGTCCTGCGATGAACTATTAAACTGATCAGGATTTAGCCTCTCATGCCCCAACAGTAGCTGCACAGGCACTGGAAACCACATGACCCTGAACAGAAAGAAGGGGAGATTGAAGAGGATGGAGAAAATTCCCCCCAAAAAGCTCTGCAAAGTAATAGCGATAGCAGTTGGAAAAAATAACTTTGGTTTTATAAAACAATGTTGGAGTCATTTTGATCTGGGATACATAAAAAAAAAGTTCTGAGTCCAGACTCTCAGGCAACATGACGGTAAAACTTGTGCGTAAAAGGAAACGATTCCCATTAATTCAATGAGTCTTCAGTTTCATAAATCTGGAGGTTAGTTTATTCCTCCCTTAAAGTGTTTACATGCAAACACCTGCTACCAGATGATGTGGAGTCCTGCTAGGTTTGCAGTTAGTCACGGGTCTTTCCAATTTTCACATACAGAATAAGGAATACGGTTTGTTTTGCTGCCTTCAACTTGTGTGGTCATAACAGCTTTTGACATGAGCAAGACTTCAGTTTTGAACCTCAAAAAAGTATCTATGTCTCCACTGGAAACAATTAATCATGGCCCTCTCTATTCAGATGTCCATTCAAACAGCTTTGTCAAACTTTTCAATTTTCCAATTGACCTCAATGGTTCAGTGGACATCCGACTGGAATATAGAACTAGCTTGAGCATGCGGGAATGTGATTTTTACACATTCATTTGGTTTGTGCTGCTTTCACATTGCACTTTTGAGAGCCAAACACCTGGACGATAAACACAGTTAAGACTGCATGTTTTAGGGAGGTATAATTATTGACCATGAAGTGATCTTGGAAAGTATCTTGAAAATGTATCCGTATCAGCTTTTTTATATACAAAACCTTTCTTGATTCCTTGTTTGAGATTAAAGATTAAGATTGAAGATTAAACCAGAGTATACGTGCAGAATTTATCAGTGTTCTCTGCCTATTTAAGATGGGACTATTGTGTGAAAGCTGCCTTTACAATTTTTTTTAGAGCTGTTTTTGTTTTTTATGACATTGTTTTATTTTTTTGTATAGCCTATACTTGATCAGAAAAACCACCCTGTCTTTGCTCTTTGATTCCTGGGAAATGGTCCAGTGACTTTAACTTTCATGAAAAAGTGCTGCACTCAAACAAGCGTTCATGCATGTGGGCTAGTGAAGGAGACTAACGTTAAATCATGCTATTTCTTAAGCCTTTCAGAGTAAACTAAAAGCGAATTTTCCTACCCGGAAGTAAGATGCCTCGATCTCTAAGACTCCGCCTTTTGCTTTTTGTGGGTGCCGCTCATTTCACAACCTCAGCCTGGAGCCTCGGCAGCGTGTCCGTGTGACCGCCTGAGAAAAAATAAAATTAAACTGAAAAAAATACAATGAAAGCATTTTGCCAATCCCAGCTCTGCTGAGAAAGAATTTGTCAGCCTGCGTGATATAATCAATTCAGTTCACATTTATGTATAAAGTCTAATATCACAACCATAGCAGTCTCAGTGGGCTTCACAATGGAGAATTTGATATATACCCTTAAAAAAGAGTAAGGCTGTTGACGCTTCCGTTTTAGTTTAGATATTTTATTGCAGCACACATTAAACCTGTTTAACAACAATAAAGACATTTTAAAAAATCGACTTTCCTCCCACCTCAACAGGTAACACTTCCTTGATGGCTAAATTTTAGCTAACCGGCAAACAATGATGGAGTCTGTTAGCTGCTAAAAGACCCAATCACAGAGAAAGATCATCTATAATATGCCTGTTTTTGTTGGCCGATGATTGTTGTTTTTAGACTATAAGACTCTACTGAAATGCATGTTTAGATAATGCTGCTGTTTGAACAGTATGTTTACTTTCTGTTGTTTTGTTTGCTGTTTCATTCAATTAGTCCAGAAATTAGTGGTAATTAGGCTGCTTTGGTGATGGGAGGAGTCACCCCCATATTAAAGAGCTCCAGTTTGAGAGGAGATGTCACGTTGATTAGCAGCTTGTTGTTGCTAAGCAGGCTGCTTTTTTGCTGATTTGGTTACCAGATAACCACTCATCTTTTTAAGAGGGACGTGGCTGCAGACAAGATGGTGCCTGACATCATCAGCCGGAAGCAGAAATTATACGATTTTAAGGCTAAAGTGAAGAATTTTGGATAAACCTTTTTCATTATTGCTTAAAATGGGAAAGAAAATAGCTGTAGCTTGTATTTCAACAATGAGACTCTGCAACTCATTGAAATGTGGTCGGGTGAATACAGGCAGGTTAAAACAACTTTTAACCCGATACACATTGTTTCTCACTGTTTTGCCTACAATCTATATGTCATAAACACTTAGCATCCTACCTTCATACTCTACGTCTCCTCGGTTCTGCAGTCGCTAATATTCTCTGAGTTAAAGCATACACGCCACGTCTTTTTGCCAGTAACCGTCTTGCAGAATTCCTCCACCGTATCAAAGTAACAAGTAAAAATTGTTGTTCCTGAAGTTCAAAACTGGTAATCGAAATATAAAGTTTTCATAAGTTAACCATCCCGGCGAGGACTTTAAAGCGCTGTACCGCTGACTTTCATAGTTCCTGGCCAATGACTGAAGAGATCTTTGTCATGTGGTTTTGTTTACAGGCTTTGGTTCAAAACAGAATTCTCCAGTAGATGGCTGTCTGAATGCAGACCAAACGCAAGCTTCAGGACTCGATCTGGGCCAAATTAAGGACTCAGTCCAACAAACTTTCCCAGTCTGAATACAACCTTAATTAATAATAAGAAAATCTAAAGTTGTAATTTAGCTAAGACTTTAGGTAGTAAAAAGCCTTATATTACTATTTGTTTCAAAACACCAGTAAAAAAAGTAGTTTGGGACATTTCCCAAAATGTCCCATTTCCCTTGGGAAATGCATGTCCCATTTGGGAAATGGGACATCCTCTTGACACTGGGCCTGTTCCCCTCCCCACCCGTTTAGCGCCTAAAGAGTCCAGGATAGGGCACCGCTAAACTAACAGACCCTCAAAAGACAAAGAGCAAAGGCCAAACAGACACGTCTAACTTTCCAACACTCTGTTTTTGTAATCTCCGGTCACCAGATAAGATCCCTTCATGTATTTAACCTTTTATTCATGTAGTAACTGAGGCGGTTCATTGGTTTACATCCTTTCAGACCCTTGATAGTTCTGAGGCGTGTGTACTTTGGTGAAGCCTCAGGTTTGAGTGAGTTCATGCAGCGTAGCCCAGATTAGGTTCATCTAAATGCCTTCACTCAGCAGCCTCTATTGTCTAATGAGCAGCTTTTGTGTGCTTTTTGTCGCTCACAGTCGATCAACAAAGGAAAGCATGTTAATGGCTCTCAGGGGAATTAAGTCCAATCAAACAAAGTGACCACAACATGAAACCTTCTGATCTTCTTTGAAATCCCTGCCTCAGTGAGCTTCACAGCAGCCAAAGTAAACAGCAGCTCATACAGCTTAAAACTGAGCAGCATTGAGATGTTAAAGCCCTCCAGATCGCTGTAAACCTTCTGGGTTGTCAAGAACTTCTGGCTGGAAAATGTAGTGTAAAGATTTGATGAGCCAAAGATGTCTCATAAAGTGAAAAGAGGTTTCACTACAGGTAAACTTAGATTTATTACTGCAAGACAGACTGAATGCCGTTTTAACTCAATATAACTCAGCCGGGTTGACCCCTTTGACAGATTAAATTTGTGTTAAAGAAGAATAATGTACATCTTCAGTCATTAAAAAGTTCAAAACTTTAAAAAGTATTCATAAAATTTGATTGATAAATGAATAAAATAATGTTGGTCTTGGACACAAAAGAGGTTTGTTTGAATAGACCCCTTTTATGCCTGAAGTTCCACAAAACCCTCATCGTAAAGTTTCCATCAGTTTGCTCAGTTCCTGGACAGGACAAGTCTGAAGTAAAGATGTGTAGCTGAAGAGTTTTGTGCTTTGAACTATAACGCCATTCACGTGTTTCGTTTTTTGTGTTGACTGGAAGCCATGAGCAGAAAAAAGAAAGTACTGGAACAGTTTTGCACCACAAAGTCGTTGGTGGAAACGAAGCAACAGAAAAAATATTGTCATACTGCAGCAGACTGCACACCAAGCAAAAAAGATTTACAGACCCCATGAAGATGGAGACAGTAATACACTCCAGCCAAGCCAGTATTATGCACATTTTTTTCTGTCGGAGCCCACAAGCTTTCCGGTAGTGGCTTTGGATGAAGCCCTGAAAGTGTTTCTGGGCTTGTGTGTTTGTGATTTCCAGCCAGCATTTCTTTCCACTTTAAATCTCACTCTGATCAGTATTTAAATTGTAATTGCATGTTTAGATTTTTCGGAGGTCTTTGATGTTAACTATAGTGCACTTTAGGGCACCGGGATAATTACAAATGTTCAACTCGCAGCAGATCTGTTCTTGTGGTTCTTTTATGTGAAGAGTGATGGTACCAAAAAAGAACCTAAAAAATGATACAAAACATCCCACAATATATAATATCAGTTCTTGAAAACAAGTTGAAAAATTTGATATTTTAAATTTCATTTTTGGACAGACTCCTAGCTCTTTAATGTATTTAAAACACTTAAACTGATTTTTTTAATACATTTTCACATAATAACAATACACTGTTAGTGTATTTAAAGCAATTAGACTGTTTTTCCAAAGAAAAGAAAACTCAAGTTGTTTTCACTGGAAGAAATTGGCTGATAATGCTGTTTTCTTTGCAGCCTAAAGTCATATCTCCATAAATCCAAGATCATTAAAATGTAAAATTTGTGAACCAGATTCTTGCAACGGCCCAAGTTTGCTGGGAAGACCCTGTTTTTTGTAGAAGGCCAGCTGCTTGCAGATTGGTCGGCCATGGGAAACCTCCTCTCTATTAGCTTGTCTCCTGCCTTTAGTCATCGCTCTTATCTCCCGGCTCAGCCCACTGGGGGAGCCGTCCAGTGCCAAATGGGGAGAAAGATCTCTCCATGAATAGAACCATAGATTTTTTTTTTAGTTGCTCTTGCTTTTAGTATCCTTGTTTCTGTATTGTATTTATTTTTACTGTCTTACTGTTTAAATTGCTTTAACTATTTTATTATTTCTTGTAGATTTTGCTGCACGGCGCCTTGTTTGACTATGATCAGGTTAACGCTTAAATTTCTTTAACTACGTCCTCCATCATCAACAAAAGCCACACAATTTTCTTCAGAGTGGATCTTTAATAAAAGTATTTTTTTTAAATATAGTTTTGACCACCAAAAAAGATTCTTAAAAACTTTTATTCCACTGTGCTTCGTAAGGTTTGAGAGCACATATTTTTTTAAATCTGAGGCCTTTCAAATGTTTTAAATGATTTGCTCGTCTATTTTTGCTTTTAGTCTTTCCAGATTCTCCAAACTGCAATGATGCCAAGTCCTGCAGGTAAAGTAGTCACGTATGCTACACAACCCTTTTCAATAAAAACTATAACGGTGTATCCTCTAAGAACTCTTGTCCACATACCTACACACAGCAGCTCTAAGCACCGAGGACGGGTTAAACATCTGCAGGAGTTTCCTACAGATGTCAAGGGACCCCGACTTCCTCAGGAAATAGACTGAACTCTACCCTCTTCCTTCATGGACTCAATGCTTTCTGTTCACTTCATACTTTTACTTTTACATCCTGATGCACACCACAACCCAGAATGAAGACAGCTCTGAGGGTTTAATGATTGCAACAGGAAGCCCATAAGATTCAAATTCAATCTTCTTTTTTTTGCTTGTATTCACACCACAGACTGGAATACGGAGGTGCTGAAACAGCCAGCTGGTGGTTGGTGGAGGAGTCCAAACCATGTGGTACTTGCTCTTCTTTGCTCAGAAATGTGCTTTTCAGGATGGTCTTCTATTTGGTTCACATGCAGTTCAGTTAATGTTATTGCTTTACCATGGCTATGAATGCAGTCAAAGCCTAAAGACCCACTTCCATGAAAATGTTTCTTTTTATTTTCAAAAACAAATATTTACATTTTTACTACAAATCAAACCAAAAATCCAATACACAAACAAAATAAACAAACCACTAAGCAAGCATACATCACTGATTCCTACATGATCTTACTTGATTCATAACAGTGACAATAATTAAATAAATAAACAACATAATTCACATAATTCAGTTTGTCCGTCTGTTATTCTGGCTCCCACCTACATGCTTATAATGAATTGAATAAAGAAATACTTAGAAATACAATTTTAAGTTTAATTATCTCAATATACTTCCTTCAGCATTAGAAAAATGCCAGAAGATGTCAAAAACACGATTTTTATGGAGTAGATCCCAAAACACTTAAACTCCTCCCACTTTTCATTTCTGCAGGTAAGCACAATTTCATCAACCCCCAGCTCTGTGTGCCAGTAAAGCTGGAGATGGAACATTAAAGGACTTTTAGGGTTAGCAAATCTGTTTAGCGCTTCTACCTCTGAGAGATTATTTCTCAACTGTTTGCTCCACATGGAGGTTTTATCGTTGCTTTCAACATTAGTGATAAAATTGCGAGAATTTAAGCTTATAAAATGTTTATATGTACACCAACAGCCTCAAAGCGAGCCCCTTACAGGAGTGTTTTGAAACCATGTTTGAGCAAAAAAAAAAAAAGAAAAAGCATAAGAAAGTTTGGCTTAATAGACTGAACCAAACTTAAAAAAATTTAATTGGGACAAAAGTTAAAATAATGTTTTAAGTGTTTTTTTTTTTTTTTAGATGAGCTGGTTCAGTGTTGTGGATGAGAAACCCTGGATGGACAACATCACAGTAATGTAAATCCTTTAAAGACCAGACAATAATCTGACTTTTCTCATTAAATTAAGGAAACCAAAATTCCGTTTATTTTTAAAGCAAGTAGCAAACTTTGGCTTTATTGATAACTGTTGTTTAACTTTACCAATTTGACTGAGAGCTGAAATTGTCGGACAATTTTTCCACAACAAACTTATTTGAATTTGTTTTTTTTTTTTTTTTTTTACTGGAATTCACAAGCATCTTTGTCTGCTCATCTTTCTGCTTATTTATCCAGCCCCCACCTGCACAACTTCACAGCAGTTGACATTCTTGGCGGTGGAGAAGGTAGCACCGTCCAGAGATGGGAAGATAGACAAGAAAGTCAGTCACGACACGCAACAGCTCTATTGGAAACAGATAACCACTGCACAAATTTGACGGATCATTATTTATAAAGCAGAGTTCAAACAGAAACTGAAGTCTGCAGTGATGCTTGAAGAAGACGAGAGACAGAACGTCTTATCTCACTTTAGAAGAGCAAGATCCAGGAACAGAAATGTTTCTGGAAAACAGAGATTTTTGCCTTGTACACACTTTTATCCCAACAAAGCATGAGAAAATAATGACATTTTGGCACAAACAATGCAAAGAAAGGGTTGTCGCTGTCCATTTCAAACGTGTTTTGCTGCAGGCATTGCTTACCAGCTGCACTTCAGAAGAATTCCTCCAACCAAAGACAGACGGTAATAAAGAAGTCTCAAACCCCTCTGGGTTAAGAGTGCCTCAAATGCTTGACTTCATTATTTTAATTTCCGTTTTTACTTGTATGACTTAGTTTTCATTTTCTTACATTGAACTTTCCCTTTTCAGTCACCTGACTGCAGGTAAACTGTTAAGACCAGAGCAATCTCAGACAATGAGGCTTCAAATGAGATTTTGCACCAATAAATATCAGGGACTGAAGGTGTAGGACTAAAACTCCAGGTTTAGAGGCAGAAACATAAACAATGAATTAATTTAAACATGGCATTTATTTAATAATAATAAAATAAAAAATAAAAAAAACTTGCAGGCCCACAATAAGGCTGACAAAACAGCTGATCTGTCTGAGAAAGAACTGAAAACCAAACCCTTAAGCTCTCTGGGAGTAATTAACTGAAATGAAGACAGCTGGGATGATGAACAGGAATCTGGTGTGACTGACAGGAGGAACACTTGGAAACAGAACATGACCAGAAGAACCAAGGAAATAAAGCTAAGGTTGGGAAACAAGTCTCACAATTAACAATTAAGCAAAACATAACAGAGGTGGGAATACAAAAAAAAAAAATCACTTTATCCCACTTAAGCAAATACTCTTAATGACATACTTAATGGATTTAATGCCCCATGTACTCTATGTTTAAGTCTATTCATAATTTAAAATAAATTATAATGGCACCATTTACATACATATTTAAAAAAAAACGCCCCTCTCACCCTCCGCGGTACCTCACCCCAAGATCACCCCAAGACCAGTGGAAATTCAGGGTTAGTCTTTGGAAACTGCATTAAATTCAAAATGAACAGATCTTTATTCATTTTAATCTATCTCTAACTTAATGTTCATCAAAGTAGAAATGGTTATAAAACAGCAAATACATCCATCTTTATTTGATGGAAAGAAAAGAAATATTCATCCATTGGAGAAAATTCTGAGTAAGATTCAGAAATCAGTAATTCGTAGTCGGTTGTGTGTTTTCGCAAAAACAAGTTTGCTTCATGCAATGTCACAAAATATTAAGATGTTTAACACTTTTTTTTTTGGCAAACATTGGATCAAAAAAATTGAGACAATGTTCCACTTATAACCGTTTTAATTTATTAGCTTAGTTTGTAATAAGCACAAATAGGAGCCCTTTTTGTTTTCTGTCAAAAAACAACGCTCTCAATGTCATCAAGTACATTCCTATTTTAGTGCATCACTGATTGCTGTCAGTTTTTATAAATCAGAGGAAGCAAACTGACTTGTATCACAAGTGAAAACCTGTTTGTGTGTTATGCTACTCAGCAGAGCAGTTGCTAGGAGCTTTTTTAGTCAGCAATTAATTTCAGCTCCAGCTCAGGGTGGGTGTGACTGTCCAAACGGCTGGGAGGGTTTGACAGACAGCCAAGAGTGAGTGAGAGGGAGAAAATAAGAGAAAAGCTTGGGCAAAGCACCAGAGATTTCAGCTGACTTCATTTTTATGGTTGGCAAACCACAGTAAACAAACAAAAAAGCACATAAATTGTTTGTGGAGTACTCTTTAAAACCCCAAAGCCTGGAAGCTGCTCTGTCACAGCAAACAAGCTAAAAAAACGGAAAGAGGTTTTAGTTTGAGCTTTTTTTTAAGCCCAGTTTTACAGATTTTAATACTTTGAATTTACTTCTTAATTGAGACTTTTGAGTAGTTTTTTCCATCTTTACACCACTTCAATGCCTCTCTGTTTCAGACACCTAAAAAGGTCATCAGTGACACAATCCAAAACTTTTTTTTGGTTTGTTTTACACCAACTAATGTCAACTTTTTCACGTTGTTGTGATTACAACATTCTGAAACTGTAAGGTTTATGTGAACATTTTCTCAGTTAAATTTGTAATAAAAAAAAGAGAAACAATTCCCATAAGTCCCATTTTCTCAGACCAGTCAGATCCAATGATGTATTTTAATTTGTTTGAGAGTTTTGCTATATAAATGTTTTGGTTTAAAGACTTCTTTTACTTTGTAAAGTTGCAGACTTATGATTGAGCAGAAATCCTTTACAATTAACTTTCAAATAGCCAGGAGCCAGGTGCAGTTCATCAAGTAACAACCTGAAGCTTCTTGGTGAAGTAAGAATAATATTCTTCTACTGTTTGAAGGAAGCTCTAGTCACATGGATCAAAACTATAAAACCAAACCTATTTTCTTGTCCTGTCAGCGTAAAGCCCGTCTGTTCGTCATGTTGAGGTCATTTACTCAGTTTTAACTTTAACGGAGGCCAACAACATCTGGACTCACTAAAGGACTGTTAGCAGTTTGCTTATAATTGGCACTGACCCCTTATTCTGAGAGGTCATTGGTCACAAAAGGTTGGGTGGTTCAGGAACAGGAAAATTAACTTCCTGTTATTCAATGATAATGACCACATTAGGTGCAAAGTTAAATAAGGGTCATTAGCAAAAATATCATAAACAAACAGGCTGGAATTTTTAAAATAAAAATAATAATAATTTTACTTTGCAAAGGATTGTGGGGCTTTTCCATTGAGAGACAACATTGTTCTTTTTCAGTTGTCTTGATCAGAACATCAGTGATGGATGTGAGGATTATTTGAATGCTGCATTTTCACTATAAATATGAATACATGTCATCAACTGTGTGCAGTGAAGCAACGCTGCTATAAAAAGCAAATGTTCAAGCTGAATCAGAACCACCAGCACCTATCGCACTCCTCAGGAATCCTTTTCATCGTTATTTGATGGCAGCTTTTTGTTCTGGTATCCAAAAAACATAAACTTTGACTGTGATCTTTGAAGCCTTATGCTGCCTGCAGCGATTGGAAAACGTCTCACTGAGGGGACTGCTTATTGCAGGTCCCGTACCGAGTCGAGAAAAAAAAAAAAAGCTCAAGACTAGATGCTAACTGACTCCATATGGTACAGGTCTGGGCATCCAACCGACTTCTAAGACTCGTGCAGACTGGTTTAACATAAACTTAGCATCTCATCTGAACAAGGCCACAGGCAAACCCCCCTCATACTCTAAAGTGCAGCATCTGTACCCCATTGCCCACAGTATCCACCTCACCCTTTGCTAAAACTTTGATACTGATGCCACTTTCATTCAGATTCACTTAAAGGGTCTGCTTATTTTATCATACAGTCCAAATTATCCACATAAATCTGACAAGTTTTGTCAAATAATCTTGAAGTGCTTGAACGAGCTGTGAAGAAAAGGTCCTTTTAGTATTTATCAAGGTCTGAGAGGCTCTCAGGAACTTAGTTTGAGAAGCTCTCAGTGAACGGCGTGGTGAAAAGGACTGCCGCCATTGAGAGCGGACTGGTGAATGCGCGCAGTAAGAAAGACTACAACAGGTAACAAGGACCCACTGCTGAGAGACAGATGGTTGAGCTGCACAATGAGAGGCCCGCACACTGACAGGAAAGCCCTCTGTGCATTTGTGTGAGCGTGCACGTGAGGCCTCCTTTAATTTGCTGTATATCAGTTTGTCCAATGAGCAACTAAAGAAGGTGTCAGGAGGATGACTGTTTCACAGAGCTCGTATTGACGTTTCTGTAGGGGTTACTCACTCTGCTCTCTAATGAGCTAACTGAATGCGGCTCCTGAAACAAAAAACAATTAGATGGCTGGAGGAGTTTGTGCTGACACAATAAAGCAAATCCAACATACAAAGCAATTTCCCCGAAAATGTTGGGACCTTCTAGTCAGTAGTTTGTTTATCTACATGAATCACAATTAACAAGAACAAGATTCACATGTTTTTTTTGGCCAAAATCATCTTTTGATCTATTGTAAAAGTGTTCCCAGTCGTCTTTTAATTATGAGTTTTTAGCTAAAATAAACTAACATGTCTTTTTCCAGGACATACTTTCTGCAGAGCAGCAGGATTTCATCAGAAATTCTCCTCTAAGTTGTGGACGAGCAATTTGGGGAGAGCCCATACAGTTTTGATCCGGATGCCAGCTCAGGAAGACGAAGACATACACAGATCTATTTGTCTGCAGGTGCACGGACTCACGTCACTGCTCCAGGCTTTTCCAGCAGCATTTTTTTTGTCTACTCCTGATTGCCACAAGAACATTTAAAAAACACCAAAAAACACCAAATTCACAATTCAGGACGAGACAAACCAGCGTTCACATGAAATGCTGTCTCTCTCCTTAACTGTACAGCCAAAACAGTTGGAAGACCACTGTGGTTCCTTTAAGCTGTATCGATATATTTTCTTTCGGAACAATTCTCTGAAGAACACCCCATGATGACAATGTTGACCAAGTTATTTTGAAATTGTTGCAAATGTATTAAAAAAATAATCCATACACTCTCATAGTCACACCTAAGGACACTTAAAAGTAATCAGTCAACTTGTGAAGCATGTTTTTGGACTGTGGGAGGAAACCGGATGGCCCAGAAGAAACCCACACATGTGCGGGAGAACATGCATGGTCCCCACAGAAAGGACCCAGCTGGGATTTGAACCAGGACCTTCTCACTGTGAGGCAGAAGCACTGCTCCCCTATGCAGCAATGTCAGAAGAAACATTAAATGGCATAAAATCAAACAGACGATCGAAAATCAAGATCTACGTGGTTATGGCTTTGTCCCAGTTGCCCTTATGGGTGGTTATGGGTTGTCAGACCTGTCTGTAAAACTGTACAGGGCATGCAGGCGGCATGTCGTAGGCCGCTCGGTGAGCCTGTAGAACAAAAATGTTCATGCTCCTTTTTTTCTGTGCGCGACAGGTCATGGAGGACACTTAAACAAGACGAAAGGGTAAGTAGGGGTGAAGTAAGTGAGAGGCAGGAAAGTCTAATGAATGTTTTTTCAATTTTCAGACTCCCCAATCCTGCGGATTATGTAAGGAGCCGTACGGGCTGCTCATGTGATAAGCGTGTCCTCATGGTATCAGGGAGTGAAAATAACAAGTGATAAAGGAGATTTTTTTCTCTCATAGCACAAATAACAATTAAGAATTCCAGCACAGCACTGTTAAATCACGGAGGAGCTCAGATTGCAAAGCTCCAATCGCTGCAACTGATAGCTAATCCCTCCCCCTCCGCCATCCTTGAAAAACTCCTCAGCCAAACCACATCCACCCTGGATCAGACCCAAAAAATGTTCACCGCATCTCTATCTCCTATAAAAATAAATACATTAAATAAGAACACACACTCCCACAGCTTTTGGTGGCAGACTGAGATGTTTTCTGTGAGTAAAGTCATTCATACTCGTGGTTGTCCACATGAAACAGTGAGGGTAACCAATGTTTGCTTTGTGGAAATCCCTTCAGCATCTGCAGGATGAGGCGAGGCCCGCCGTTCAAACCAGCCAACTCCTTCTGTTTCACAGAGAGTTTGTTCTTAGTGACAGTTTGACAGAATTTTCTTAAGAAACTGTTCATTTTTTCAAGCTACAGAAATATTCCATCAGAATTATTTTGATCTGAATTGTTTAACGATTCCAATGATACCTCAGGAGAGCCCAATCCCAAGTCCGAGTTAAATGCAGAGGGCTGTGCCAGGAAGGGTAAAACCAAGTGTGCAAATCACAAATAAAGGTTTTTGGAGAAGACTGTGGTGAGAGCAGCCGTGTTGTTGTTTTAGAGACCGAGAAAGAAACAGGAGGCAGAACTGGAGGCAAAAGAGATGGAGGCTCAAAGGTTCTCTTTGGGAGTGCCGAGGATGGATAGGATCAGGAATGAACCAATCCGAGGAACAGATCGCATTCGATGTTTTGGAGATAAATGTAGAGGAAGACCAAAGAGGAAGTTACCTAGTGAAGAGGTTATGAGTGTGCTTAGACTAAACAAGGAGGATGCAGAGGAGATGGTTAGATGAAGGTGGATGATTCGCTGTGGTGACTCTTAAAGGGAACAGCTGAAAGATAAAGCACACCAGTGATTCCCAGTTAAACCCATTTTGTGGTTTGAAAAGAAACCTTCACAAGGAGTTTCAGTGGGCCCATGAGATGGCCCTCTCATGGATACAGCCAGTAAAACTGCACAGCGTTGACCACACACCACAATAATGAAGTGTAACATTGCACTGCTGGAAAGTCAAATCCAGTGCTGTATTGTGCATGAAAGTTTCCTTAAAAGCCCAACATGGTTACATGAAAATGAAATGAAAAGGAAAGCAAAATCAGCTAACTTTAGTTCACTGTCAGTGTTTTTTACAGACTACGCCACTGACAAATATGGCCTGGTCCTAAAATGTTTTGTTTAAAAAAACCACGGCGTCAGGAAAAATAAGGCAAGCTTACACAAGGACTGCGCTCCAGGACAGCTGACCCCCAACAACCAGTTCATCTACTTAGTGTGGTCGCCCTTTTCCAGGCTTTGACTTGTTTAAACAAACTGCACAAAGACCGTCTTGAAGAGGAGGACCAATGCTGGGTTTGCTGGACTCTACTGCAGTCTGGATCTGGTTGGAACTGAAAGGAACTTCCTTAAGCAAGAGCCTAACCAGGGATCCACGAGACAGCACATGAAGGCAAGCACAAACTATGCATTCAGCTCAGACAGACGTGCTTTTTGAGATAGCACTTCTTTCTATGTTTCTGGGGATGGTAAACCCAGCAGAAAAGTGTTTACCACTGCAAGAGCTGTGTAATATATTTGCAACTACACTCAAAGGCAGATAAAAAAGGGAACTCAGGCCAGTGGGGAGTCTGGACTGAGTTTGAGAAATCATGACTTGTTTAAGGCCTTTCTCTCAGTCTTTGAGTCAGTCAAGATTTTCCTTTTGTTCTGGAAGAGCAGATTTGATTGGATTCTCAGAATCCTCTAAAGATACAATGTTGTGTCAATGATGGCATTTTTAACTCAATAATTTGTCCATGAAGAGACTCATACTGACTCTGCCTTTCGTTCTTTTTCAATCCAAATCACGTCACAAGCATTTCTTGGGTAGCTCGCTTTCCTGCAATCTGTTCTTCAAAAGGGTTCCCTGTTAATAAGCCCTGCTTTTTCACATTTTTATGATCCATCCATCCACACAGAACCCCCTGTATCCCTTTTGGGGTCACGTGACTCGAGGATCCAGCCCAGCAAATGTTGGGCGAAGCCGTGGTACACCCTGAACACGTCGCAAGTCTGTTGCAGAGTGTCTTTAGGACCCATGGCTGCAATGAAATGCTCTAAAAATGTCTCACTTTCTACATGTTTGTTTCTACATTTTCATCAGCATTAAATGAAAGACAAAATTAATGTTTTCATAATTTTAACTTTTCTAACAAAGCGTAAAAGTAAACTTCAAAAAGTAGAGCGTTTTTAAGCGACAACCTTCAACGTTAAACTGATTTAGACTTCTGTTGGGTCATGACAGACATTTTGACACATCTGGACAAGAGCTTGTTTTTCTCTTTCCCCCATGACCCAGAGAAGAGAGATGTGGGTGATGGGGGGGAAGGGTTCTCCCCTGTCAGAATTGGACCCAAAAAACTGTGGACCTAAAGTGAAAGTTCAGGAGCTTACACTTCAAATCATCTGGTTCTAATTTTCTCAGCCCTGTCCAGTGAAACCCGACCGGCTTTAGCGAAGAATTGAATTATGAGTCCATCAAATAAATACCATATTCCCCCCTTTGAAGTTTCGTACGTGATGCTAAGTTGTAGATGTCAGGTGTAAAAATTATGACCCAATTCCTTTGTGCTAATGCTGTGTGCTTGATGGTCCTGACATTTTGGAACAGTTTTTGCTTTATCTACCCTGACAGGACCCAGACTGACTCATGCCTTCTTTCATTGTTTTAAAAAGTCTTTTTGACTTTTGCAACCCTGTCAGAGGTAATCTGACCCTGCAGAGAGAGGAAGGTAAACCACTGTGCAAATGTAGGTTCTACACATTTCATGAAATTGTTTTTTTTTTTTTCAACTGGTGAATAATTTGCTCCTAAATCATTTGGAAATGCCCATAAAGTGTGCGCGTAATCTTCCAGCCCTGCACTATTTAATTGTCATGGAACAAGTTACTTTTGTTAAAACAAGAGGTTTTTCTGATCAAACAAAGACAAGGCACGAGAACAAGCTGTGTTTGTAGCCTACTTTTAATCACGATAGAGAAAAAAAAAGAAAAACTTTAAATAAATTGTGACACTACCATGATGTTGCATCAAGAAGTCATTGTCAGCACGGGAAGAAGACCGGAAATACTCAGTCTGAGGGAGTGTTGAAGACCAACTATTGTTACTGGAGAAAATATGCAAATGAATGGAGTGCAGAAATGCCACTCTTTCTCTGCGTCTTGTAGGATCTGTTCACAGTGTTGCATGGGTCTGAACATGCAGGAGGTGAGGATACTCAAGCACACAAGTTTTATTTTCACATCGTGTCAAAACCCTGTAAAGGGCATAACTAGGCCCACTGCTGCCTTGCTGGACATGATTAAAGGTTGAGCAATTGGTAAAGTTGGAGAGATCTCGCTATAGAAGTTGCACATGTGACAAGATATTTTAAAAAGGTGAAAAAGTGCACACAGAATGTACACAAAGTTTTGTAAATAACTCAATTTTTACCCAAAAAAGGAACTGGTGACTTCTAAAAAAAACACATCCAAAAGCTCAAGATTCCCTTTAGATCCAACAGAAATATTTTATGGTTTTGGTGAAAGATGTTCATAGTGAACCAAAACATCAAACTTGCCAAAGGTTTAAAAAAAGGCAACCCAAGCATCATAAACGCATCATTTGGAGCACCTAAGGAACCATTTCAAGTGTCATTGAGTGGGATGAGGTTGGCGATGGAGATCATGAGTTAAGGAAGCTGACCTCTCTGACAGGTCAGTGAGATGAGGGGTTATCCTCATAAAAACAGATGGAAGGAGGAATGAGTAACAGCACACTCACTGGCGAGAAGGAGAGGAAAAACATCACGCATTAAATGCTGTCAAAACTTCAAAAAAGAACAGAAAAAGGGGCTGTGTCCTCATTTTATTATAACGGGATTTTAAAATATTTTCTCAGGGAGCTTTGTGAGTTCTATGTATTCATTGTTGCTTATTTACCTATTAGGGGTGTGTCTCAGTCTATGTTTGCTACGTTAGCTTGCCACTGTAAAAATAGAAAAACAAAACAGTCAATGCAAGTTTAGCTTTAATACAACAGTTTTTGAGAATGACCCAAAAGTTTCTATAAAATGCTTTGCAGCTGAGAAACACAGTAAGCAGTTCGGATCTCCGCAGAAAGCTGTGTTCATTCCAGGTTTGGTGTTGTGTTTTTGCTCCCGCACAAACTCTGTTGGGTTTTACAGGTAACACACACCTGTTCCTCATCAATGTGTCATTTGTTGTGTTGCTGTATTTCATTCAGGCTGGGGACTGGGACAGGGAAAATCCAACTTTCACAACCATACTGGATAAACGAGTTCCAAATCCTTCTTCTGTCCATCTGTCATAATGTTTCAAGTTTGTTCAAAGACAAATGACCATGTTTTTGAACACAGTTCTTTTAGCAGGTTTCTACATGATTACGCTCTACTTATCCTATTTATGGAAATGGGCTTAAACTAGTCTCACCAAAAAAGATTTGGCATTTACCGTATCTTTAGCTGCAAAAAGAGCTCAGGCATACAATTTCTGACCAGAAAAAGTGCTTTTGTCCATTCAATGAAGTCAAAGTGGAACTATCTTCCCGTCAAATCCTGCATTTTTGGTTCTTTCTGCAAATGAGGAAGCCTTTCCAGTCCAACCTAAAATCATTTTTTATGTTTCTTTGTTGAAAGCCAGAAAGATTCAGGCAATTTCTAAAAATCTCTGATTAGTATCTTTAAAGTTTGTATAAAAAGCAGATCCATATCACACCACTATTTAAACCCACATCAAAGGAAATGACATAGGGAGCAGAGCAGGAATTAACATGGAATTCCTTTTTTTCCCCGTCCAGAGCTGGAGAGGCTGCAGGCTCCTTCCTGTGCAGCACAGCTTGTGACCTTGCAGGGCAAAGCATCTGCTGCAGAAGGACCTGTGTGTTGAGAGATGCTGTTGAACAGAGATCATGAAGATGACAAGAAGTGACCTCCAGACCCTTTGATAGGCTTAGATCAATCAGCTTCAAGCAATCTCAGTTCAGGTGAACTATCACACACACAGCAAGTAAAATGACTCGTATTAAATCAAAAGTGCTCTACTTTAGCTGGGTTTGATGATTTAGAGATGTGATGGGTCGGCAGTTGAGCCAAATGAGTGAGAAAAAGTAAACCCTCGTTTTATAGTCTCATTTATGGTCTTAGTGCTTCATTTACTGCCTTCTCTTTAGTGACTAATAGCTGAAGGGAAAGACACCAAGTAAACCACAAACACGTCTTTTAAAAGACTGATAGCACAGTGCTTCATTTGTTATCCCCGTTTGGATATCCACGTTTGGCACATGACAAGATAACATTCTGATAACAGTTTTGAGCCAGATGGCAGCTCAGACGAGGACAATGAAGACGTTAATGGATCTGTTAGTTTGGAAGTGGATGCTTCAGAGTTGGAGGGAAGAAGGGCGGCTTTAGCTCACTCGTGGCTGTCACTGCATCACAAACCTGAGCTTTTACAAACTGCTCCTGATCCAACACCCTTTGAATTAAGAAATATTCAGAAATGCAGTTTGAATCTTAAATGCCACAATAATACTTTAAAACCACAAAAAAGCTCAGTTTTTCATTGAAGTAGGTCTTTTACAAATGAAAGAATTTAAGAGTTAGGTTAAATTCATACATGATCAATTGTGTTGATTTTTATTGACTTTGAAATTGTAGCCTTTTCAATTTTATCTGTGATGAAAACATAAAAATTAACATTTTATCACAGAGAACAATTGATTTTTTTATGTTTTGGCTGGATTTCTTTCTGTCTGCCATCACTGTACATTCCTTTCACCCAGCAGCCATCCCTCCTTCAGGGCCTAAAAGCACACTTTGACTCTAAAACTTTGCTTGGAAGCTTTCAAACTTCCTTTTTTTTCCAACAAAAAGATGTAACACAAGTCTGTTTATCCAAGTTATATCCAGTGCACTTGGTAGTAGAAAGGATCTTTATTCATTCATCCATCCTTCCTTACTTCTTAAGTTTTCTTCCTGTCTGTTCTGCCAGAGTTCTGCTTCTCTTTGCCAGGATTGTATTGAATGTCGTAGGCGGACCTGTTCTTTCCTAAACACTGCTGGCAGCAGAAGTACAGTGATCATTTTCACCGCTCTGCTTCTCCATGTGGAGATACTGACATCCAGAGTGCAAACGATTCCAATCTGTTATCTTAAAATGAGATTAAGCTTTTTCAGGTGCAAATTAAGAATAACAAATCAACCATACCTATTTGACAGAGCTTGACATCTTCAAAACTCTGTTTTAGAGCTCATCTCCCGGATCCTTTTAAAGAGATATCAAGTAAATGTGATTCTTGCAGCAGTAAAAACACAAAGATGCCACTAAAAAGTCACATTCCCGCAGTAAAGAAGCACATAAACAAGTGTTTGAGGTTTAAAAGGGAATAAACCACAGGACAGAAGCTAGAAAGTCAAATCTATGAATACCACAACATGACTTGACAAGTGAAACATGAGGGCAGGAGGCTGTTTTGCCAAAAGACATTGGAGACATGCATTCCAGACTGTGGCAACTAGGTTTTCCCTTTTAAGCCTTTTTTTGGGGTAAAACCTATAAAACCAGAACAACTGCGTCCCTTTACTTACAAACCATTTTAGAAAAGTAACTTTAGATATGTACCTTGGTAGGACTGATAAGAAAGACGACAGGGTGGATCTCTGGGATTAAAACATCTCTTTACAATTTTTTGGGTTACAGGCATGGCTTTCACTCGTGGATAAATCAGAAATAAAGCCCTCTGACGCTGACAAAGTTTACCCTGCGTTGTAATTATCCTCCACTAAACAAGTGCTGCAGGAGCAGCTTCCCCTAAACCCCTCCATAAAACCTCAGAGCTTTACACTTGTAATTAAATCATAAAGCAACAACAACGGTGACTTTAGAGCTTTGAAAGAGAGCTCTGTAAAAGTGAACATAGGAAAGTGACTGCGTGCCAGATGGCTGCACTGACTGGCACTTTCTTTGCCTCATACATCACGTTTTTATTGCAAAGGTGTTGCCTTGAGAGGCGCACGAGAGTACAATCCCGCCGGGTGTCACTGAGTAATGGGACACACGTCAGCAGTTTGCAGGTCGCAACAGGTTCGCAGAAAGAGCCGGATCCTTCCTGCAAAGCTACAGAGTTGAGCTTCCTTCCTGCAGTCTGGGCCTTTTTCTGTCAGTCAGTTCATTTCAAACATGCTAAATGTTATATATTATAAAATATTTTAAAAATATGTCCAAAAAAATTAAGAAAACACTGATTGCTTGATTATTTGGATCAAATAACGACAGTCAAATAATTTATTTTTTATTAATATTTTAAACAATTAATCACCCATAAAAACCCTGAAAAGTGTGATTTTTTTTAAACCTTGTTCACTCAAAATAAGGAACCAAGAAGGTTCATTTGTTTGCACATGAAAAAGGGAAAAAAGTTCTTTTTAAAAGAAAAGACAATCCAATAATTCTGTGCAAAAATGTTTGAGCACGCTGGGGCATAAACATGTTGACAGTAAGTTGGACTTTATAACAATTCCATAAAATTACATAATTTTATCTTGTTTTTAAAACATGTTAAGTCTGTGAACAAGGTCATTCGTAAACACACAGTACAAAATTCTTTTCAGCGTCAACAAGCTTTTTTTTCTTCAATTAGACTTTTTATTTATTTTGTTATTTAAAAATAATGGTAATAGTTTTGGGAAAACAGCATCATTTTTTCAAATATTACAGTTTTCCTGATGAAAATGTTAAGATTGCAATGTTTATTTCCCCCTGAGGAATAAATAAAGGGTTATCTTATTAGCACAATTATTACCAGAAATCTGAGATAACAAAACCTTTCCTAAACCTGTAAAGCTTCAAATGAATGAAACAGAAATTAGACTCTGGTTTAGCTTGTTTTTGATAAAAGCCTCTGTTGTCTTTTTTCTTGTTAATCTCTTTTTTCCCCCCAGAAATTCATTGTGATGTTGCCTTTGAGCAAAGTCACCTCCACTGCTGTGTCTGACACTACATCTCTCCTTGTCCTCCTGATGCATGCTCATGATTCCCCCTCTGATTACTTTGCCCTGTGACCGAGGGGTGAATTAAATGCCTAATTTAACATGGCCCTTTTGTTGGCCCCTCTTTGTTGAAAAGTTCTTTCTAATCGTTCAGCGGGAGCCGTGGTGTTTGTGACGGCCAGGGGCCGCTCAGTCCACTTCCATTATGCGGCAGTGACAGCACTTCCTTGGGCAAGGCAGCAGAGCTGTCAGGTCCCCTGTCACACTTCTCTGCAGGCAGGGCATAGCCAGCCTATGGCACAGCCAGAGGTCCTTAAGACCCAGGGCAGCGCAGCTCATCTGCTGGGATGCCTACCTTGGTTGTTTAGCAACCGCCTCTGGCTCGCAGCGTTTGTTCATTTGTGTTTTCTTTTGTGCGATGAGGCAGTGAATGTGGGGAAAACAGAAAAACTAACCAAACAACACACAATGTGGTTTTGTTGCTTCTCTGAAGAGGATGAGTTATCAGGTGATCCCACTCTGTGCTCTTTGTGCCTTGAAGTCATGGGGAGAGCACTCTCACATTTAAACTGAAGAAAAGATCATTTTTCTCGCAGCCATACCTCCATTTGTCATAGCTAATAATTTTCAATATGACAATAAACAAAATGAGTCATTCCAGATGCGGTCAGTTGCCTCTCTTTGGTTCATCTGGACCTGAGGGAGATTTACTGAGAGAAAATGCTGCAAGATGACATCTATTTCCTGCAATTTTGTGTTAATTCTCTCTGCAGAAAAATTATAGTTTTAAAAGGTCACGAATATCTTTTTTCTTTCTCCTCAAGCCAACAATATTTATGTATTTTAAAGGTTTCTGTGCAATTGTAGGTACAAGAGCAAGACAAACACTCCATTTCTGTTTTCTTTAGAAGAAGAACTTAAGGTAAAAATGTTTTCGTCAAGACATGCATAAAAAAAGCACTTAGGAATAGAATAAAGAAACTGTTCATAGTTTTTTTTTATACAATTACCATTGTGAAGCCCATTGAGACAACTGTGCTGTAATATTGGGCTAAATAAATGAAAAATGAAGGGTTTGAGGAGTGGTATATTTAGACAAAAATGACCATTTTAAAGTTTCAGAGTTTTGCTCATTCAGCAGTCAGTGAGACATGACTTTTGGGGGAATGATCAAGATGATCACTGTGTATATCAGTGAGCACACAGCTGAGACGCTGCAAGTTTGCAGCTTCTGGACAGACCAGACATACTCTAACCATGTTGGAGAATAAATCTTTGTGAGGATCTCCAAGTTCGTCAAATTCCTGCTCATAATCATCTTATCTATCAATACCAGTAGAGCTATTATAACAATTACTAAGGTCAAAGATGATAGGCTCACGTTGGTGAAGTGAAAAAGATTTAGGGCCAACCGTTCAGCCTGATAATCCTTGAACAATTTGAGTCAGAAATTAATACTACTTAAAGAATATTTAATTGCAATGGCATACTTTCCTTTTTTTCATATGGAAAACAAATACATCTGAGTATGTTTCCACCAAAATTAATATTCATTTTGTCACTTTTTTGCACTGTTCATTCCCAGTTTGCTTGTTGTAGTTAGCACGTCTTGTCTGGTAGTCCCTGTTGAAATTGAACTCCGTTAAAATATTACAGTCTCTTGACATATTAAGCAGTGAAAGTTGTTTCCTATTTCACTGAAAACTGATTTGTATTTCTTGTGTTATTTTCAGTCAACATTTTTAGAAATGAGCTAGAAATTGTCACAGAAGTGTCACGTGTCTGCTGAGCAAAAAAATCAACAAAGAAATCCATTGTTTGGGTTAAAAGACAATTTTATTAAACAATGGTAGTTATCTCATAGCGGCGTGGTTACTGCAATAATTGCATAACCCTGGGATAGGTTAGTTTTCTATTCTGTTTATCCTCCAAAATAAATGAAGATCAAAGAAAGATTCAGATAATGTCTTATTCTGAAGGGGTCAAACCACTGCCTCAATCAAGAAAGTGCAAATAAGCCATTAAAAATGTGTGTGTGTGTGTGTGTGTGTGTGTGTGTGTGTGTGTGTGTGTGTGTGTGTGTGTGTGTGTGTGTGTGTGGGAAGATCCTTGCAGCAACACAGGGGGACGGTACCACTGCAAAGTCTCCCAACCCCAAAAGCAGAGCCTAAGCTGAACCAATTGACTGTATATAAGAACTGGACTGAGTGACTGTAATGTCATCCATAAAAAACGGTTTACTTCCAACTCCAACCAAAAGAGTCAATTCAGTCACCCTTTTTTTGGGATACGGACGTCGCCATGTTAAGGCTATGTGTCATCAGTAAGAAATGATTGGTCCAAATCGGTGTGAGTTACCAATTCTATGGAACCACTCTCCAATCAGGAGCAAGGTTGGAAGTTCACACCTCTACCACTAGAAAGCAGACAGTATCAAACGTTTTGAACGTTGGGTGACACCGCATGCTTTTATTGAGGCAACTGATTGTTCAGTTTATGACTTGAACAACTTGCACTACAGAAAAAGTATCATGAAAGAAAATAGGATTAGCAGGAAAATGTATTAAAAAAAGTAGCATAGCCAAAACCATTGCAGGTTAAACTGACCTGCCAGGTCCGGATCCACACGCAAAGAGAGGAGCCAACTCCCCAGGAGCAAACGAGAACCTCAGGCTCAAACTGTCTGTTTAAATCTCTTTAGAAACAGTGTTAAAAGCTAATTTGTTTTTGCTTTATTTGAAACTGTTTTTCTCTTCAGACTTATTTCAATCGTGCCATATACAAAGTCCTGTCAAGCTGTGGCCCACAAAAACAACAAACTGAAGATTTGTTAAACAAGGAAAAATAAAAGTGAGGTTGACACTTTTCCACAGAATAAAAAGTTTTGTCTGTTTAACCCGTAACAGTAGTCAAAGAGCAGGAGTCTGCTGGCAGCACGAGCACGCTTCCTCTTCCTTTCATCGCCCTGTAATCTTCTGTTTGCGCAGCTCTCTGTCTTGTCAGCAAACTTTGTTTTGGTTTTATGCTCGTCAGTACAGCTGTATTCCTCTTTTACAAGGTATCATTAACATCTGAAAAGATCATCAATGATGGATTTGCTGGGACAACATTTCCTCAGGAGCAATCCCAGGCTTTATCTGGAAAACTGTTAAGGCTGAAGGTGCGATTCATCCAAAACGGCTGGAAGAAAACACCTTTGTGTGGCGGAAAGTCTGCAGACTCACTTTTCAAGGATTTTCCAGAGGGTGACTGCAGCAGATAAGAGATCGTTATGGCTCATATTTTCCACTTAATTTTGTATATATATAAACATATATATTTTGTATATAAGGGACTAATAAAAATATACTTTTCTATGAGTTCTATATCACCTTTACCAAATTTCTTCTGTCCTCAACAGCAACAAAGTTGTTGTCTTTTGACCTCTTTGGCTCCCTGTGGAGTTTGTTGCTCTCTGACAGAGTTAGACAGTTTAGTATTTATGCTGTCAGTTCCTCAGACTAACATTAGTAATTAGGGGAGGTGGTTTTGGACAGATGTGGATGGAGGGACAAAGAGGCTTTTTGTCTGCAGCCACCTCACCCATGACATCATTAAAAAATAGGCGTAAACTCATTGGCAGCCTGATCGCCATGAGATGATGTCACTTTTGGGCGGTACGTCAGGTAGCGTTAGATTCAAGGATCCAGAGAAATGCATAGAAAGGAGAGACGCTTTGGATTCATGTCAACTCCCCATTTGCTTGGAAACACAAGCAGCTTTTTGGAGAGAGACAGGTCTGGAAAGCTCAGCTTGTGAAGCTGCCAGCAGCGGCATCACCTGAGGGCCACCAAGACAAAGGACAACTGTGAATGCTTCACCAAAAAAAGCCAGACTCTTAGAATCAAGGTTCCATTACCCAACGTGCAGCACTGAGATCATTATATTTTTTTAAATTTTCCTTGGAGTCATGGAAACCTAACATTTAATTCACATTCTGCAGCGTCTGCTCCTTTCATATTAGACACCTATATTACCTAAATTGCACAGACCATGAAGATCGTTTTTTTGGTAAATTAAACCAAAAATTGACATCTATTACAACTAAAGTGTTCAGTTCCTCCCCTAAAGCTGCGTTCACACCCAACGTGTAGCAAATAAACAGCAGTGCAGTTTGAGCCACGCGATTTGGACGGCGCAGCGAGAGTTCAAATATTTCCCTGTTCTCCTTTCAGGGTTGCCAGAGGCCGTTCCAGCTACTGCTGGGTGAAGGCGGGCAACAACCTGGACAGGTAGGTTTGGATCTATTTGTCTGCAAGTATAGAATGGAAGTGGAGCAGGGATCTTATGGCCTGCAGAGCCACAGCCTTTTTCAAACCGCATGTTTTCATCTGACTCTGATTTGAATAAAGCTCAATTCTTTTCTTTATGTTTTCCAGCTAGAGAAAAATGCCACAAGGACATGTTGAAAATCACAATTTTCATTTGAGTGAGTCTTTCATGACCACTGCAGCAAGTTGCATAAAAGAGCTGACATATGAACAACTTGAAACAAAAAGCAACAATATCATCTAGTAAGCAGAAACCAGGTATGTGAGGAAGCAACTTCAATGGATAAACTTAAAGCACGGCAACACCATGTACACCAGGACCAAAAATGCCTTTAACAGACAATCCAAAAAGAAAAAAAACGACCTTAAATACACTGAGGATGATTGACTAAACTAACAACAGCTGTGGATAATTAGCAGCTTCAACCTGGACTGTCTGAGGTGGAAAAACACCTGAAAACAGAACCAAGAAACACTTAACAAATTAAAACAAGGTAAGAAAAACTATGAACTAAACGTACCCATCATGGCCAGAATGAAACATAAGCTCATGATTCTCCCAGAGCTGTCAGGTCCTTGTATGCAGAAATCCTAGTCAGAACAAAAACTCACAACGAGGTTCAGGAAGTCTGGAGCAGTCTGCCTGAGAACACAAGGTTTTAAAAACCCCTCTAACTCTTTTAATTATGACTATAAGGCTTTTAGTCAAAGACAAAATCCTGTGTCGCTTTTGAAGACATATTTTCTGCAGAGCACCAGGAGCTCATCAAAAAATAACTAAAAACATGATTTTCGCTGGAGAGTCTTTCAGCAAACCTTAAATATGATCTTTTATCTTTGCTTCTAAATAAGTTTAGACTTTCTTTTGTTACTAATGTAAACCTTTTAGTTAATTTTTAATTGATGTCACTGGTTCTTTTCTGGTGGTTTGATGTTTTCGTGGTGCCCAATCTTTATTTTATGCGCGTGTGTAAAAATATTAAAATATACACATATACATATATATATATATATATATATATACGGTATATATTTTGAGGAAAGCACTTTAAAGTGTTCTTCTATCAGAAAAACTCCAGTAATAAAGTTAAAATTGACTTTAAAATTGTCCAAAAACTGAGATACTCTAAAAATACTTTAAACAAAGTAAGAAAAAAGTACTCTGGTGGCATATGCTAAGTTCTAAAATCACTATAGTGTGAAATAGCTAAGATAAACGCTGCTTAGACTGTTTCAATGGAAATTGCATGATTTAGGGGTTATATACGGTTCTGCCTTGTGAACTTTGCAAATGAATTCACAAAAAACTAACAATAATAACCCAAAAAGTATGATGAATTTCATATTTTTGTTTATTTATTTATTTTTTTAATCTGGAACCAAACCTGCTGAACCCCCTAATCACACACACACATGGATACACTCTGTTAGTTTCTGTACTCTGACTGCTGGTTCCACCTTACTGTGGTGACCGGTCCGATGAGCCATGGCCTGGTCCCATGTGTCAATGCTCTGACCACTGAGTTCCCAAACACCACAAACCACCACTTATCCTTAACAAGCCATCTGTAACATAAACATTTAAACTACGACTTCTCAGCTACAGAAGAAAAGAAAGTTCTGAGTGAACGAAAAAGTATTCTACATTACAATCATCTGTAACTAAAGTTGTAAAAAAAAAAAAAGTCAATCCTGAGTTTCATGTTAATAAAGACTGTTTTCTTGTATACAAACATTTCACATGTCAACATTTTGGTTCTTTCTCTCTCTGTCCATTCGTCCTCCTGACCAGATGGAGCACAGCCAGTTGCCATAAACTCCTGAATTTTAACCTTTAGGACAAATGCACCTCAGACCCTTTTTGTGGCGCACTTTAACTTAATGACTGATAACTTGAAACCATTTACTGGCTGTTAAAGACGCACTGCAGGAGCGTCACTGCAACATATGGAGAGGAGAGCTTCAAAATGTTTAAGTAAGAACGTTTTCACACTTTTTTCACACGCCCACCGCATGAAGGAACTCTAATAGTAGAGCTTAAATTACATTTCTGAAGCTGAATAAGAGAAATAATTCAAAATTTGATTAAAAAAGGATTTTTCTATTTTTTGACTAGACATTTTATTCATGTATTTGTTTGTGTTTTTTTTATAAATCTAAAAATGTGATATGTCCTAATGCCAAATGTGCTTCAAGGTTTTTTTTCGATATTAAACTTTATTTGTAAATTGAGCTGCTACATTGCCTTTTATAATGCTCAGACATCTTTTTCACATCTTGGATGTTACCCCCCCAAAAATTAAGCCAGAAATGTAAAGATTTTTGCTTTCAATCAAGAAAAAGTCCAAACAATTTTATGATCAGTTTTTAGATGTTTTCTGTATAAAAAAAAGTGTGCAAACATAAAAATAAACTCTGCAAATAAAAAGAAAAGCTTCAAATAAACAAAATGATTTTGCAAATAAAAGAAAAGCTTCAAACAAAAGGAAATGATTTTTAAAAATCTATGCGAATAAAAAAGCCACTGCAGCTTTTCTTTTTATTTGCAGAGTATTTTTTTTTCTCTAATGGCACTCCTGGGCCACCATAGTTTTGCCTATTTTCACCGGTTTCCTTTTTTGTTTAGATTTTCATCATTATAGATTCTAATTGACCTCTCTAAGTTCTGGTTTCCATCATCCCAGCTTCTTCTTGTCTGCTGGTTATCTGCTTCCACAGTCTTATGTCTGATGCTCCTGTTCTGTCTTTTGTCAGCGTCTGACGTCACCCTTAGGATTTTCTTGTCGTTTCAGCCCGTTTTATAATAAATCCTTTATTATTTTTTGGGGTCAGTTTGCCCTCATTCTGATGCATTCGGGTCTCCCTCAACATCCTGACTTGCATTCCTGTTCCTTGAGGAGTATATGCTATCTTTATGCAAGAGTCATAATAAATAGAAATAAAGGAGAACACGGTGGTGGGGAGGGGGTGTTGGGGTTTCCATTGAGTCCGCACAGCTTAATCCAGGCCTTCATTCAAAGTTCATTATGTTGCACAGAACCTGGGGATCCAGGTCCCATCATTGAGCAATATGCTGCGCTTTGTTTCGTTGGGGTCCACCCCCTTATGTTTTGCTTGTTTTTTTAAACTCCCTCACAAAGAGGCTCAGCACACAGACTCCTTCACACCTCCCAGCAGCTCCTCTCAAGGAGCTCCAGCGCTCCTCCATTCATACCAGGAAATATGTTTGGGAAAAAAATGAGGGCAAGGGAGAGTTCGCAGCGCTTTCTCTTTACGAAGAAGAGTAAAAGAAGTCACTATTGAAGGCTTTATATAAGAGAAGAAAAAGGGCAGGCTCCTGTTTGGTGATAGGCCTTGAAATGTTTATAGTTTTTTCCAAAAAGACGTTTTGAGAGGGAAACGATCCACAATGGGCCCTGAAATCTCCAGCAGCTTGGAACCTTTATGAAAGTGCCAAATATGAATCATGACGGTGTGGATGCCAGACGAGCCTTTCCTGTGTTGCTAAGAGAGCCCCTTCGACTGGAACAGCTTGGGCGGCCCACGGAGGGGGGTGGCTGTACAGTACAGTACGGCAGATATGACTTGATGCTACTTTCCTCTCCCTGCAGCCTGGGTGGTCTGCGTTTTTACTTTATGCCGCCACCTATTAACACCATGAGCTCGTGATTTATGCAGCCATCGGCTTCAACTTCATCAGCTCTGTCAACCGCTGGTGAATTGTGGGTATGCTGGCAAAAGCCTGTCCTTTTGCACCTCCTACTTTGGGTATAAAGTAAACCACTCCTGAGAGCGAAAAAAGGAAAGAAAAAAACAAGCTGTTAACAAGAAAAATAGAATTTAAATAAATAACAAGCATGCAGACCACCGAGGTCTCTGTGGAGAACATCCAACCTAAACATCTGGCTTGACTGCATATTTGGAAGAAAGTGTTTGGCTAAAAGCAAGGTGAAAAAAAGTGGTGATCCTGGAGCTAAAACTCGTAGCTTCTTGGCAGTCACGGTGCAGAATTATTAACTTCAATCTTTTGATCTATTTTCAAAGCATTACCAGTAATTCTTTTAATTATGACTATGCTGTTTTTAGTCAAAATCATAGCCATGGACACGCACAGCGGCAGTGGTTCACTTGCCTCCGTGTTGTGGGCGGGACCTCTCTGTTCGTGCGCTCTCCCACTACCTTACAGCCCCCACACCCCAAACCTAACATTTCCAAAGCAACAAAAATGGCAGGCAAATTCGGAGCTTTCCAGCCGTGCAGTTTTGAGCCAGATGCCAGCTTAGATGAGGAAAACAAAGACGTACATGGATCTAGTCGAGTCAAATCTTGCACTTCTTACCATTAGGAACACAGTCCCTCTCCTATTGGCTCTTGTCCCCATAGATTCCTATTGCAGGCCATCTATGACATTTTTGACGTAACACAATCCAATACTGTGTTTCTTTTAACCTGACAATGTAGAGACATTAAGGCCTCAACACTTGAGCTGCAACAAAATTCTGAATCCACGGATGTTTACAATCTGTTTCCAAAACTGTGCTTTAGGTGATGTAATTAAGGCTCTAAAATTGCAGAATAATGTTGGACTTTAAGTATATAGCAAACAAACTGCAAGCGCTGCTGTCACCGGAAGTAAATAAACCTTCAAAATAAAGTGTTGTGAAACTCCTCAAGTATTTTTCAGAGATGAAAGAAAAACAAAAAAAGACTGAAACTCATTTTACTGAAAAAGGGTCCGAAAAAACAATCAGAATGAAGCAGAGCAGGGAGCTTGTGGACCACCCAGCATGTTGTCTATGTAATAAATGAGCGGTTTTTCAAACAGCTTTTTTTTTCATCTGCTCCTGATTCTCAACAAATTGAATAAAGAAATACTCAGAAATTCAACTTTGAGCTGAATTTTAACTGTCATGATCAGAAAAATGCCACAAGAAGGTGTTAAAAACACCGGGTCAGTGGAGTGGGTCTTTAAGAATCAGAGGTGTTAAAAAGTAGGAAAACGAATGTTGAGTCCTCAGCTGAAGCAGAGACTTTCAGTAAAAATCTGCTGAAAATTAGGCTAATAAGAGGAAGTGGTCAGTCATTTTTGTGTCTGTTTGTACAGTACAAAGTAGTGGCAAGTGTGGCTAATAGCTGGGATTCAGTGCTTGATGAAGGAAAAGGCGTTTTTTTCCCGTGGGCAGAGCATAGTAATGGGGTTCTGCTTGGCTGTAATGATGAGGCTGAATTCATGTGGGACCCTTTGCTTGAGTCAACGTCCATAAGCAGCCGTGAAGGATAAAAATACGGCATGGTTTAGTTCAAGCAGCCATAAAAAGGGCTACTTATTTATGATAAAGTATCATACATTTTTTTCGAACTCATTTTAAGTATTTTACTGGGTTGCCAACCTGTAAAACACAAGAGAAGAATGAGACAAAACGAGACGACAGTGATGTTCCCCTTCGCCGTACTTCAGCCATAGTGAAGCGGAGGGCTGCTAAAGCCTCAGAACTGTCTTACAGAACCATTCACCAGAAAAGTGTAACTTCTTTGTTTTTAGACATCAAAGATATTAAACTAAGTTTGAAGTTGTTTTAACCAATGTTTGCTCCACACCTTTCCGTGTAAAAATCACTACAGTGGAGAATTTATGTCTAATGAAGAGCTTGGATCTAAACAAAAAAGGACATCAATGATTAAAATGAGTCAAAATCCTTTTGTTCCAAACTCTTGACAATAGAAAAACTTGATTAAGACTGAAATTGGACCAGAATGTTAAGTTTACTTTTACTATACACATATATATATATTATTATTAGCTGCATAACTTTCTAAGTTCGTTTTTTGTTTATAATTTTTGAATGCTTGTGTGGAACTTCTTGTTTTTGACATCCTATAAGATTTCTTGAGAAGTAAAAGGACTTGCTGCATGGACAGATCATTTCACTAATTACTCGTGACTACATTTTAAGCTTAGCATTCTTTCCTATGTTTAAAATTTCTCTTGTTGAAAAAGAGCTCCGCAGATCTCAATGGGACTTTCCTGGTCAAAATAGATAAATACAAAAAAATTAAAGAACTTACATAATTAGCTCTTTATTACCTCTCGATTGATATTTTCTTCTCCAGGGAGAAATATTTTCAAACAGTATTGCCCCCCTGAACAAGAAACCGGCTGTTTTCAGGTGGTTCTGTCCACACTCTATAGTGCAGTGTGAAAGCAAACCCAATCAAATGAACGTTTGAACCTTTTTTTCTGCACTTCTACCTCAAATAAACCATGCCAGTTTATCCTTAAGCAGACTTTGACTTCTCAAAACTATTATTTCCACTTTGTAACCTCAATTTCATTTACCTGTTGTCGTTTTCAATAATTAACATCCCTTTGACCGATTTTGTCTGTATTATCTTCTGGCATGGAAAAATATTTGATAAAATCGAACTTTCTGGCTACAATCTCCAACATTTAAAAGAAAAACGTGTTCACTAACTGTGTACTTTCCATTCTCTAGTGAGGCACTAAAAGGTTAAAGCCATTCCTTGCCTTGTTTTTGCTGTTCGGTTTCTCAAACCTGCAGCTGCCTGACGTTAGTGCATACTTCATCACAGACCTCCAAAGTGAATTGTTGCTGCTGGCTTCATGCAGGGTGTGACCGGGTTTCTCTAGCGCGAAGCGGTTTCCTTCATTTCTACCGGGTTAAGAAGAGAGGTCATACTTTTGAGATGAGAAGAAAATCCTGCGGAGGTCACACGCTAGCTTTCCAGCAGCCAGCAAGTGTGATCAAACAGTTTCTAATTAGAAGCATTCATTTGGTAACATTATGATATTAAAGCTGGCAGAACTGGTTTCCCCAAGCAAAACTAACTTTACGAGCGGCTGACCATAATTTGGGGTTTTGTTTCATTTATGCAGAGCTTAAGGCAGGAGGACGTGTGTGTGTGTGCATGTGAGTGCATTTAACAGGAGTAACAGCCGTTTCTCCAGGGACAGAGAGGGATTATGAGAACAAAAATGGCTGGTTAGGAGTCAACTATTCTTGTTTGGCACAGAAGCCTATAGAGTCAAGGATGAAAGGGTGGGAAGTCTGGGGGGAGCATGAACGCGTCACACGGGAGACTTCTGTCTTTGTCACTGCCAAAGAAAAGGTGAGAAGAGGGGAAAAAAACTAAAATTTACAGTATGGAGGTTGGATGTCCCACTAATGCTCTCCGTTGTCATGGTGATAAGTAAATAAATACAGAAAAAAGAGGTAAGAGAAGAAAGAATATAGTATAGTGCATATAGTATAATAATCTGTTACTAATGTTTCAAAATAACTGTACTCATGTGTTGGCCATCATTCATCTGGAATGATTCCATTGGCGTAAAAGGTGAGAAAGACTTTCACCAGACTTGGTTTGTCTTTTTTAATGAAAACGTCTTCTCCAAAATGTTTTCTCACTTCAGAAATCCAGAGGTAAGAAATCTGGTCTACATGCTTTAATGAGGGCCACAGTGAAGACAAAGCCCCTCATTCTGTTGATTAGGAGGTTAAAAGGGTAACAGTCAGTAACTGACTTTTTTTTTCTGACCTGTTGGGACAATGGTTAACACTCCACAGCGTTGTTCGCTTCTCAGGGTGAAAACAGTTCATTAGACGTTTGTACACAATATTTCTGTTAAAAATGGTCTCTTGACATGTTTTCAGTAAGATAAGTCCACTAAACTGCTTTTTTTTCAATGGAAGTCAATGAGATTTTGGCCTCAACCAGCAGGCACTTCCTGTTGGAACGCAAGAGGGGAGGGGTTGCTATGTCCATTATTTTATGGTCAATGGCTGGAACCAGTCTGATCATTTCATTAAATTTCAATAAGTAGAGATCTTTAAAGTGTGATTGTAAGATTTAATAGTGAAAGAGGAATTAAGCACGAGTAGTCAGTAGACTTTGATGATTGGGTTCTGGTCCAGAGACATCTCGCATGCTTGGGATGACCACGGACCAAGTGAGGAGACCCCAGAGCCCAGACGCTGATGGTGGTTAAGGCCAGGCAGTGAAAGTGAATAGCCCGGACAACGGGGTGGAAGTGGGCCGGCAAAATGTCTGGAATTCACTTGAACTTCTGTGAATTTAAAGGCAGGAATTTGGTTGTGATTGGCTGTGAAGAAAGCGAGCGCTTAAGATATTGGCTCAGAGTGAGGACTAATCGATGAGTGACATGTGGAGTGAATAATCAGCAAACCTAACGATGAGTTAACTCTTCCTTAATGAAATTGTGCCAAAGCTCCACTCTCCTCTGACTTGTGGCATCATTTAGGCATTTTCGTCCACAGAACTGCCGCTCACTGGACGTTTTCTCTTTTTCAGACCATTCTCTGTAAACCCCAACCCGTCTGCCACCAACAACCATGCCACGTTCAAAGTCACTTCCGTCACCTTTCTTCACCATGCCGATGCTCGGTTCGAACTGCAGCAGATCGCCTTGACCATGTCTACAGTTATCTGAAAGACTTCTTGAACCCGGTGGGACTGAGAAAAGAAGGGAGAATGGCTGAGTAGGAGGTAAAATGGATTTTTTTGTACATTTATGGTGAACAAAAGGAAGTAATAAGTGTTAAAGAAAAAACTTTAAAGGAAGAATGCAAATACACCTCTTTTAATCTGTGAGCATCAGTGTGGGGTGCAGAAACTTCCAACACAACAAAATAATACTTGATATTTAAAACTGTAACTGAAGTGAAGCAACAGCATCTTATTTTTATCTTATTATCATTATCGGTTTGTTTGACTGTTTAGAGATGAAGGCATTGATTGATGGCTTTTACTTTCATTGGAACATAAGTAAAGTATTAAATGTTGGAATCGTTTTTATTCTTAAGAAAAAGCTTTTAATTTTTAAAAGTGTCTGATGCGCTTGGTTTAAAAGCTTGATAGGTAAATAAGTACAAATAAAAGAGTCATTTTGAAAGCATAGTTCCAGCTTCCTCTGAATGAAGAGCTGCAGAGGGGAACGTGTGAGGCCGAGCTTTCCAATGCATGAGAAAAAAGTTTGCTCAGCTCACTGAAGCATTGTGACCCTTCGTGGCCAGGTCGTCAGTCAGGCATGCAGGAAAGATCCAGCAGAATCAGAGTGAGCGGGGATTCACAAAGAAGCAGAGAGTCGGGAGCAGAGCAGAAATCCCCAGAGATTACTGGCTGTCTCGCTCTGTCTGCTAACACTCTCGTACTCCATTGACTTTTTCATTAACCCCTTATCAAAATGTTTTTCTCTCCCACACTCCACTGACTGCAGCACAGGTCCTCTCAGCGCCACACTGCACAGGATCCTGGCTCGAGTGTTCCCCCTTGTGGTCCAATGTGAAAAAAAACTGTGTCCTGGAACCATCTGCTTGATTCCTCTATTTTTCAGTTTATTCCAACATTTTTTTTTTTTTTTGTATTGGATTGTAAATTTTTGTTTATTTATTACTAGGCAAAAAATGAAGTTAGTACTTATCGTTAACACAAAGAATAAGAATTTTTAAAAGTGTTTCTCAAGGTGGGAACAACTAACAGTTTCTGCTTTGCTAAAAATCCTTTTTGAAAACCATTTCACAGCTGAGATGGACAGATGTTTGTTTCTGTTACGCAGTCAATCACACAGCTTCACAGCTCCAACTGGTGGCTGCAAAGAAAACAAGCACATTGAGGGCTAATACAATTTGATTGTGTGAGCTTTTCATTTTGCTTCGCAGTGTTTTCTTAGATCAAATATTTTTTGGTACAACGTAAAGAGATTGAGTGTAAAATACTGCAGTTCTTCTTCAGTGGACTTTGGATTTGGGTTGTTTTTTTTTCAAGCAATCAAAAAAAAAAATACACAAGTAATAAAATACAAATACAATACAATTACATACACAACTAATGAATTCAATTATTTCTCAAAATCATAAGTAGACAAATATTACATTTATCAAAAGGAGTTGAAATGGCTCACCAAGAGTAACTTTTGGTTATATATATATATATATATATATATATATATATATATACATACACACACCCTTAGAAATGTGTTTACAAATTATCCCAGTCTTCACAACAGCCAGTTCATAATAAAGTCTTTAAGTCTTAAAATATGTCATCCCTTTTTAATTTTTTTAACATTCCATCTGCCCAACATCTCAAATACGCACGTTTTCTTTTTTTTTTTAATGCTGTTATTCTTCCACACACAGTTTAAAATATATATTTTTCTATTTATTAAGCAGTTAATCAAACAATTAATCGTGTCTGATTATGATTAGTGTAAATAATCTTAAAGTCCCACCACAACTATACTTTTTTGTGTTGTAAAATTGTTCCTTCTGTTCTTTTTATTATGGTTATGCAGTTTCTAGCCACAATCAAAAAGCCTTTTCTGTTTTTGGGACATACTTTCTGCTGAGTGGCAGGACTTCATTTAAAATTTGCCTTTGATTTGTGGCCGGGACTGTTGGCGCGGAAGTAAGCCTCTGCTAATGTCCCATCATTCCTTTTTTTTTTTTTACACTCTCTCGCTAACTTACAGCCCCTCACAACCCCAGGATAACATCAGTGATGTGACAAAAATGGCGAGCAATATCAGAGCTAATCAGCCGTTCAGTTTTGGGCCAGCTGCCAGCTCCGAAATACCAAGACCAAAATAGAACCTTTTGGAGTGAATGGCAGGTATTATGCTTGGAGAAAACCAGGCTCCGTCAATTCCATCCTTACAGCATGGGTACAAAGGTCAACATCTGGAAGATCGTAGGTTCGGTTCCTGAGCATGTGTCGAAGCGTCCTTGAGCAAGGCACTAAATCCCACATTGCTGCTGATTGTTACAGGTAAGCGCCAGTCTTTGGCAACTGAGTCACCATCAGTGTGAATATGTGCATGAGTGAATGCACTGTGACTGAGGCATTGTCTTTCAGTATACCCATTTACCACTAAATCTGTTGTGTACTTAGATATTGTCACCTTCATTTGTTAACGACAGACACTTTGCAGATTGTTGTTTTTGTAATAAGATAGACTCACTTCTGTCCACAAATTCAGAGGCAGCCCTTCAGAATAAACAGTTTAATACCAAAACTGTAGCTCATGTACATTTTCAAACAAAATGACAGAGAAAGGAAGTCAAGACAGAAAAACAAACCGTTTCCCTCAGTTTGGATTACTTTGTTCAGTTGCTGTTTAAAAAGAAAACAAACATTCTCCATTTTTCTGATTTAAACACCTTTTATCAGCCCAGTGCAGCACAGAAGAGAGCGTTATCTTAAAATAAACAGTCATAAGAATCGTCTTTGGAAGACAAAAAAATATAGATATCACAGATTTGTTTTAGAAAAAAATGAATTCTGCAAAAAGTGAAGCTGCATGAACATTTGCAGGCGTTTCTATCCCTGATGAGAAGATGCTCTTGATCCCCCCCCCCCATCTTCTCAGGCGGCCTGAAGTGCTGCTAGCAGGAAGCTGTTCCCCAGCTCAGAACTCCTCCTCTGCGTTTCGACTCCTGGAGGCCTTGAGCCGTTTGAGACGCTGGATGCACTCCTCCACGCTGCACTCCCCGTGGACTTTGTTGTCTCGGGTGCGCACATTCACCGTGTTGCTCGTCTTCTCCTTCTCTCCCACAACTGTTCCAGGCAAAGTGAGACACAAAGAGAAGACTGATTCTCAGCGGAGGATGGGAATGAGACAAGTGGAAAGAAGAGCGGAGGAGCTGTGTTTTCACCCACCGAGGATGAAGTTGTACTGAGCCAACTGTGCGTTTCGGATCTTTTTGTTCAGAGTGCAGCCTGGGTCCAGATCCACGTCAGCCATGAAGCCGTTGTTGTGGAACTCCTGTTTGACCTGCAAACAAAAAAAAAAAAAAAAGCATCTTTAACGTCTATTATTATCTCCATCTGTAAAATATAAAGATTCTCAACATTTTAGAAGAATAAAAAAACCAAAGAAGTGACGCACACGACCTATAGACTCTGCTTTATTCATAATGTAATGTCTTTGCAATAGACTACGACCACCGGCTGGAATCGCCGGCCGGCAGCAGCTCTGACTGGACAATGTGTAAATGTCTCGGCTGTGGTTGGTGGTCGATGGCTGTCCATATCAAGTGCCACCAGCTCCTGAGGGTATATAAAAGCAGACAGTTCTGCTGTCTGCCTGACCACCATCTACATTGATGAGCAAATCAACGATTTAAAAAAATAGAAGGAAAATTGAAAAATTTGGAAGATTCTGTCGCTATCTCTCCATCTTGCGATGGTAGTTTTATTTGTGACTGTTGCATTAATGACATGAGTTACAAGATTGCAGGAGCAAACTACACTGGAATCTTTCTTCTCAGTAATAATGTAACTACATTGTGCACATAGTTAAAGAAAACAACTACAGTTCGATTCTGTTGTGTTAGGATTACATGGAATTTTATTGCATTATAAAGATTATAATTACTTAAGTTTCTTAATGATGTATTTTACTTCTAATTAGTTAATGTACCACTACATTATTACATTAAAACTCTAACAATATGTTTGCTACATCAGTGGTTCCCAACCTTTTTCAGGCAATGGACTGACCACGGGCCGGCATGTATGAGACTGAAGTAGAGTCCGATTTTTAAGCCTACAGCTTTTCTCAACTTTTGAGGGTAACGTTTATCTTCATCCTCTGTAAAACCTCTGCAGCTGCTTTAAACTTGATTTGGTCATTGGATTTCATGTAGGAACCATTAAAATGTGATATAAATTTTATCTAAATTTATAACTGTCAAAGTGGATGTTTAAAAAAAAATAAACGCTAACTTTACCCCCATCTAATTTATAATTTTAATTAATTAAATTTTAATTTTTTTAATTAAAGTTAAAAATAACCTGCAATAAATTAAATCTGCAAAATAGAGACTAAATGTTTTAAAGATCTTCTCACTTCAAACTTTAGACACTTTTCTCAGAACATTTTCACTTTTCTCTCTTGTTTGAACTCAAAGTTCAAACCTTCACAGAAAAATGAGAACAAAGATCTGCAAAAGATTGAAGACGTTTGTAAATTTGGCACCTAAACGCATTATGTACAGAAGACATGGAAGAGAGGGGATTGATTTACAAGGTCTACAGCCAATCAGAATGCAGAACACAATGTACTGTGAACAAAAAAACAAAAAGCATCCAGAAATTGCACTAAAAATCCACAAAACAGTGAGACCATGAAAGGTGAACCATGATCTAGCGAGGAAGCTCTGTTTATGTGCATAAAAAAGGACAATTTCATTGCAGTTTTCTTTATTTAGGGAAACAATTTCTCACTTCTGGAGGAAGACGTGTTTTTATAGTCAGACCACGAACTTTCACTCTATAAATATTTGATTAGCTTTTCTAAGCTGCAACATTTTAATCAAAGCAGACTTAACTTTCTTTTTTTCTTTTTCATACGAGTCTCCCAAATTAAAGGTTGATGCTCACCTTCTCTGCATACTCCTCACAGGTAGGTCCCACAGGGACGAGCATCACCTGGCGGGGGGACAGCCACAGTGGCCTAAAAGAGAACAGAACGCCTGTGATGATTTCTGCAGCTGCAGGTCAGTCACAGCATCACTGGTGTGACAACGTTCGTGCTCCAATGATCCACACATTAAAAGATCCACTCCGATAAAACTGGTCTTTTTACACGTTCTTGTGGTATTTTCATGATGGTGGAGGAAATATATGACTAAACTAAAGCTTAAAGTGGTCCACAAGCTCCTCTCCATTCTGATGCTTCCAGTAATAGATCCATGTACATATTTGTTTTCCTCATCCGAGGTGGAATCTGCATCAAAACTGTCCGGATGGATAGCTCCAACTTGGCCCGCCATTTTTGTTGCACCGGCAGTGTAAGGTTGGGGCTGTGAGAGAGCTGTAAGCTAACGGGAGAAGGTATAAACAGAGAGCTCTCAGCAACGGGGAGGGGAAGAGGGGCAGGGTTGCTACTTGCCAACAGTCCTGCCAACAACTTAGAGGTGAATTTTTAATGAACTGCTGCTCTGCAGAAAGCATGTCCTAGAAAACGATTTTGGCAAAAAACTGATGAGAACGCTTCTAAAATACATTAAAAAAATAATCGGAGTGGGACTTTAAAATTTTAATTTCAGCTCAAATCAGATCCTTTTTTTTATCTCTAACTCTTTAACTTGTTTGCATAAAAGGGATTTCTACAAACCATTTCCCTCCATAGTTTTCCGTCAGAATGGCGATCATCCTCTCTACTGATCCCAGGATGGCTCTGTGGATGATGACTGGTCTCTTCCTGTCATCTCCATCATGGCTACAAACACATATAGAGAATACAAACTGTCAAGACTAAAATCCCAGATTAATTAAATAATCAATCAGACATTTGTTGATCAAATCTGAAATCTGAAGCACAGATTGATACTGATGTCTCTGGCGGAAGGTAATGCTTCGGTCACAAATACAACTGTCACAGCGCGTTGGCAGAATATTCAAGATTTCATTCTGCTGCCAGAATGTTTTAAAGCTGTTGGTGTGATCATGAATGCAGACGACGGTCTGCTTTATATACCCTCGAGTTACCAGTCGACTGGCAGTCAGAGTCACTGTCCAGAGACATTTACACATCGTCCAGTCAGAGCTGCTGCCGGCTGGCGATCTGGCTACGATTTTGTAATGGCGTCATCCCCTCCTGTCGCTGAACTGCTACCACGCAACCTCAAAATGTGCCCGGGCAGCCCCTGACTGATGCAAACTGTTACAGAAAAATTGTCCAGTCGCCGTCAAATTTGAACTTTTTCTTAAAACCTCAGGGGTCACTGCGCGGCAAGTAAAAATGTGACTGCCGCCTCCTGATTACAAAAGCAGTCTTTCAGCGACCTGTTAATTTTGCTGAAGAACTTGCATTTAGGTCGTTGCACGGTGGCATGTTGGGATACGTGACCGTAGCCTAAGTTGAAATTATCTTGCTCTTTCTGGCTTTATCCTAAAATGATAAAATGCAGGTTAAAGTATCTGAAGAAGATTCTGAAAATTTTCATCAGATCAGTCACACAACAGCAAAAGACCATAAAAAAAGTACAGTTCTACAGTGATTTCTGGTGCAGTTTATAAAAAGGCTGGCATTCTCCATACAAATCCTTGGTTCACTGCAGCCTTTTCATTACAGCAACTTCAGGGACAAAAAAGCAGCAGCTGAGGTACCTGACGTAGGCCAGATTGAAGCGGATGGGGAGCTGGAAATCAAGCTGTATTGTGGCGCACTGATGGTATCGCCCGATGGCATCTTTGATCTGAATGTCGATCTGCAGACAAATCACAGCTGATCAGCGGCCATCCCCCTGTTGATTCTCTGCTAAAGCCAGCGTGTGTGGACATTGGCCAGCTCACCTTGGGGCCGTAGAAAGCTCCGTCACCTGGGTTGAGGACCCATTTCTCCCCAAACTCATTCAAGCTGTTTTCCAGTTGCTGTGAAAACAAACAATTACTAAAATATCAATGGCTGACCAGGAGGCGGGTAAATAGTGGGGCCTGTTTCCAGACTTGACATTTGCTTCATCTGGAACTAATCACTGAGCAGAGAAATGTTAATGTCTCAATAATATTTTATGGTTGCTAGTGAGAATTAATGTGAGAAAGATGCAGAAAACTCCACTCCAGACACTATTGACTTCATCAGAGACATGCATGCATGCGTTTGTCTGTCCTGCACATCTGCACAAAAACACTCAATTTGAAGGTTTTCCCCAAAACCCAATGATGATGCTGTAAAACTTGAAAAATCAGAATCCCTCATTAGAAAAATACAATCCTTATCTGTCAAACTCGAGAAAGACAAGGTCTGACTGTAAACCCAAACAAGCTCTCCCTGAAACCCACAGAGGAAAACTAAACAGAAAAAAAGCAATAAGTGCTTCTTTTTCTCACACTTCATTTGTCAGCAGGTATAAAAGCAGCAACTTCATGGAAATCTGGTAGAATAATCTTCTGCGTAAACTCAGTATTTGAGGGAACTTTTGACAGAAGTTTACAGAACATCAAGGTGACTAATCCAGCAGTTCCATAGAAAAAAGAATGAAGAAGAACAAGCTTAATATGTAAGACAAGTGATTTCTACGGCGCTGGGATCTTTGAGGCAGAAATCAATGACAGTTGTCCCTGCAGACTGTCACGCTGCAGAGAAAAACTGCTGTTTATCTTGTGGAGTAACTCCAGTCATAGTCAGCAGAAAATAAGGGAAAAAGCAAACACTCAGATGCAGACTTTGTCTGCCAACAACCACCTTTTCATCCATTTACATTCTGACACTTCAGATTTGTCACAATAACAATTTGAGTCCTTCACAGACGAGCGTTTGCGTCCACGTTGGTCTGCAATGGCAACTTGTTTTGCTTCCTGCGTCGATGAAAGCAGCAATCATTAAGCTGCCATTAACAATAAACTCCTTCTTTTGTCAGTGTTTGTGCATTTTAAACATAAAGCTGAGAGTGAAAAGCATTGAATGCTTAGAGGATGAAGATGATTTCACAGCATCAATGCGAGGAAGAGGATTTCTTTTGAGATTTTATTTGCCCAATGTGGAGAAAAACCCTGGAATCCAGATAGATGATGCTTCATACGCAGCAGATGGAACGAAAGAAAAGCAAACAACAATCGTCCAATCACCTTTTCTGCTTGGTCCCACATCTCTGGCTCCCCCAGAAACTTCTCTGGTCTTGTGGAGAGGTTGAGTTTGAAAGTGAAGCCAAACACATCGTACACGGTCCGAAGGAAGTCAAGACAACCTTTAATCTCCTCTTCAATCTGGAATGAGAAATTATGTTGGCTTAAACATTTATTTTTGTGTATTTTTATCACAGCTATTTCTGCTTTTTTCTATAAAGCCAATAAAACAAAAACATTTAGATGTATTTGAGCCAAATCCTCAAAACCACACTTTTAGCGTTTTATTTCTTTAATAATAACATTGCCCTTTAAGGAAATAGTCAAAGGTTCAATTTAAACAACAAAAATATATACAATATAATGTCTATAAAGATTTTAATCTAACTGGTGGAAGACTCATAAGCATTAAAAGATCTTAAAAGAATAATATAATTTTAATAAAAATAATGTATTATATGAGTACAGTTTCTTTGGACTAATGGGTGGATAGAGTCCTATTAACAAGGCAACATTTTGAACTAATTTGATCCTTTAAAAAAAAAAAAAAGATGTATATTTTTGAACATAATCAAATTTCTTTACTTTTTTTATGTCAGAAACACGTGCAACATTAATGATAATGAAAACCTGAAGAAAAATAAAGCAAAACTGTTCTTTTACAGCAATATTTGGCTTTTTTTAAATATAAAGTTTTGCCAAAACCAAAGAAAACACAAGTAAATTAAATAAACTATTAATGCGGTTTACAGCACTTCTTAGCAGTTCAGTCTATTCAATGTATCTGTCAAGTATGAAGTTTTGTGGACATTTGTAAAATGTTACGTTCAACAATCACTGCTCAAAGTAAAAAAGAAATGCAGTTAAATGACAAACACAGCTGTAAATTAGAGTTTTCGTTTTTAGAAAATGATATCTGATCAAACTAATTAAAAAAAGGCAGGAAATGTGATAAAAACAGATATGGTTTGATTTTAAAAAAGAGCAGTTTTGTAAATTAACCGAATCTTATATTCTTTAATATAAAAAAAAGAAAGAAGCTATAAAGCCTTAATTTCTGTAATTTATGTTTGGTCATAAATAATTCACTTTATAAAAATGGATCACTCTGCTGCTCTTTTTGATTTTAGAATGATGAAAATAACTAGCTGTTGGACTTTAACCGTCATTCCCGACAAAGACACAAAAACCTTTACATTGAACCTGGTTGCAAACTTATGAAGCAGAATGTTTTAATTCAAAATTAAAGAACCATTTTTGATTGTGCTCCTGATTCACAATGATTTGAATAAAGAAGTACTCAGAAATGCAATTTTAAGCTTAAGTTTCTTTTATACATGTCCTGAAAAATGAGCATGTTAAAAACCCCAAAAACACAATTTTCATCGGAGTGAGCCTTTAAAGTGTTGATCATTGGAGCCCGAACGTTATCACACCAGCTTTATCTGCAATGCAGGAGTTGACATGTCAGCGAGGAAGACTCAAATGTTTAACTTCAGACCACCAGAAATGAGTTTTCCTCTCAATCTTCGATTTGCAGCCTGATCAAGCTCTGCCTCCAGTAACGTCACTCAAGGCTATTTATCAACCACGCACAGGTTTACGCTACTTTTTCCTGAGATACAGTGCGCTGTGGTAAACCTCCAGGGTGTAAGCACAGCTTTGATATTAAAGTAAATCCCTTCAGGCAACCTTTCCCATCAGGCTTCCATCAACAGTGTTTTGGGTGAGCAGAGGTCTCACCTGGTCCATGGAGCAGAAGATATGCGCGTCGTCTTGCTGGAAGCGGCGGACGCGGGTGAGGCCGGTCAAAGCGCCTGACAGCTCGTTCCTGTGCAGAACGCCGAAATCGGCCATGCGCAGGGGCAGCTCCCTCCAGGAGCGGGGGCGGTGATCAAACATCAGGCTGACGCCAAGCAGACAAACAAGCAGAGGGTGAAAACGCAGCTGTCATCCTGGCAGCGGAAAAACCTGCTCCACTTATGCAGCACTTAAAGCGGCGCTTCATTTGATTAAATAATTACCAATGATTAGCTACAGAACAACACGACATACTGCTGTGATCAAAACACCACTGTATGTCAGAAACCCAAACTGGATTACAAAACACTGAAATGTGAGCTCAGTTGAGTGTAAAATCTGGAAAACTGCTAAATAGCATCTCAAAGCTGGAAGTTTTAAACACTGACAGCTATGAGGCAGTAATGTGTGAAACATCGCTGCTCCACTTCCATCACAGCCAGTCTGTCAAAAAGTGATTTATTTCCTTTTTCTACTCACTCCCCAAAAGTGCCAACAAGTCCACACTTAACAAGAAAAACTACCCAGGAGGGCCTGATCTCTCACCAGTGTCCAGGGCAGTTCATGGGCTTGAGGGCAAAGATCTCCTTCTCCACCTCGAAGGAGAACATGTTCTCGCTGTAGTGCTGCCAGTGTCCAGAGGTCAACCACAGCTTGCTATTGTAGATGTTAGGTGTCACGACCTCCTGGAAGCCTCTCTTTCTGTACTCGCTCTGTCCAGAAAATCCAAAACATCCACGTTTGATTAGAGTTTTCAAAGAAACCCATCACATGTCAGCATATAAGAAAACGTAGAAGGAAAATATTGAGATGAGAGGACTTAATGATGATCACTTTTGATGTTCATCATTAAGCAATTCATTTTTGTTTAACTATGGGGGATGTGTAATGATGATTTCTAGAATGTGGTGGTAAGTTTTTTTCTGATTACAAAGTAAAATGTATTTTTTGGTACATAAGGATGGAGAATCTTTCTGTAATACTGTAAGAATATTTTCGATTAAAATTAAAAATAAAAACTTTCTTTGTTCTTTGATAAATAATCTGAACTTGGACTTTAAAGGTAATAACTTTAAATAGATGTTATTTGACAATCCTATTTAATGGATTTAATGTGCCATGTGTGTACTGAATGTCAAAGTGCAAACACGTCTTTTTATGTTAGATGTTTTTGAAAATGATGATTTTTTTAAAGGAATAATGCAAATTGCATTATTACACATTACAAGTTACAAATTGACTAGTGATAGATTCATCTGATTTTTTAAAATAAATCATTGACTGACATAAGAGCACTTTAAATTTCATTGTAAATGTGACTGACAGAATTGGATTAGATGATTAGGAGCAACTGGAATGTGAAAAAGATAGCATTGGTTTCTTGTTTGTATTTTCTAATTGATTTAAAAAGTGAATACCTCACTAAGGTTATGTTTCTATGTCTTTTTAGTCTTTATTCCCTTGTTTTTGCTTGAAATAAACCAAATTAAAATTTTAGAATGTAACAAATAAATGTTTTTTTATCTTCCTTTTGAGTTATTTTGTAAAAACTGTAAAAAATGTGTTTTAGACATTGGAGTGAAAGTATTTCTAATTACCAGTCACTGCAAAAATAAAAAGTGTGTTTCTTGATAAATCAATGATAGAATAAGTCCAACATCCCATTTTCACCAACAGCACTCAAAAAATGCTACAAGTTGAAGGATAAAAATGTTGAGTTTGTTTGGTCTTAATTGATACGTCTGGTACTCTAAGAGCTAAAGGTACTCTGCCATCAAAACAAAAGCCTCATTTTATAATGTGAATCAACTTGAAATATTCCCATTCAAAACCCTTTTTCCTCTCAGTTTATAATAGTAGGATTTCTGACAGAGAATTGAGACGCCGAAGCTTTAATTTGATTAAAAATAACACAGATGTTTCTGTGGCTACATGCCCCCTCTCTTGTTTGTCTCTCCCAAGTGTCATTAGGTACCTTGTGATACAGCGGGAGGCAGTGTGGGAGGATGCGTGTGTGCACGTCTTGTGTGTGTGTGTGTGAGAATGAAGAGCTAATGAGAGCCTCTTGTCATTATAACAGCACAGAGTGAGAACAATTATGTGCAGGCCATCATCTACCTGTGGATGCTCAGAGGACTTTTCTCTCAGCCTCATCTCATGTAACCAATGGGAAAAAAATCCAATCAAAAATAAATAAACACAAACTAATGAAAAAGGGTCTAGAGAGTAATTGTGCTGCATAGAAAGAAACATGTGTTTGGTCTGCTGTTGACACCAAAAACACAAGATGTCAAACATGTCAATAATCAAATATAAAGAGCCGTATGGTCAATTATTACATTTTTCAACAGGAAAATGCACTAAAACTTTCCTAAATGCTTGGAAATGGACTGAAAACTTCAGGAGGAAAATATTCCTCCTGAGCTCTTCATCATCCCAGTTGCTCATAATGCGGAAACCTTTGCTGTTCATTTTCTTAAGTTTTTCCAGCCAAAGTAAACGTATTTGGCCCCCTGATCCCCATCCCACTTTTCTAGCTTGTCAGACTGTAAAGAGGAAAGGAAACATCAAAGCAATTATCCATGGAGGGTCCGACTACTTCAACTCACTCTGATGAACTCAATCAGCGTGTTGTAGATGAAGGCCCCCTTAGGCAGGAAGAAGCAGCTCCCCGGGCTCAGTTCGTGGAAAAAGAAGAGGTCCTGCTCCTACAGTTAGAAAGAGAGGAGTTTGTTTGAATAACTCATTTAAAAATTCACTGAGCAACTGCCTTATATTTTTACAGGTGCTCATAACTCTGAGTTTATGCTTAAAATGAGTCACATCTTCAGCTAGCTGCAGTGAAAAATCTAATTTAATGATTTATGATAATAGTTTCACACATAACAAAACAAAGGTGTCGTGATTTTAGTCGTTTTTTTTTATCATCTTCTCAAACCTATTCTTGGGTACAAATTAGAACGCTTCACTATTTTTTGCACTGTATTGTTTTCACACCTTAAGAAGAAAAGGAAAAAAAAAGCTGCCATCTTTTTTTAAACATCACACATGAAGTGAAGCCACAGCTATGACTGCTCATCAAACACCAACGTGGCAGAAATAACCCGACTCCCTAACAAGGAGACCCTTAACTCCTCTGCGTTGAAACTCAAAGTTCTCGTACCCGTCCCAGTTTGCGATGATCTCTGTTCTTGGCTTCCTCCTGAAACTTCTCCCACTCCTTCAGCATTTTGGGGTCGGGGAAAGATATTCCGTAAATCCTCTGGAGAGTTTCCATGTCTGCCTTTCCCTCCCAGTAGGTAGAGGAATTCTATAACATCACAAGCAGCAAGCGTTAACATTCATCATGCCTTCGAGGCTGTCAGCCCCCTCCTGAGACCAGCACATGGGGGGATTCGGCTGTAAAAAAAAGGGGACAAACAACCTTACACAACCTCTCTGCTGCATGTTCTGCTCAGATGACGATAAAAAGACCAACCTTATGGATTTTCAGGGCTTTGATTTTGCCGGTGTGTCTCACATGAGGGCCTCGACACAAATCAATTAAAGGACCACACCTGAAACAAAGCACAATGTAGGCTTTCGTGTTTGCAATTGCCAAGGTAACCAGTGTGTGTATATTTTTAAAGTGCCTACACATTTTATAAATCAAAACATTCTCTTTCAGGTCTTTGTGGGGATTGAAATAGAAAAACTGAGATGTTGCTTCATTTAGGACCCACTCTGATAATCTTTGGATATATTTTAAAAGCCTTCCCAGTGGTCTTTAATTACGATTCTGCCGTTTACAGCCAAAATTTAAAAAAAAGTTGTGTCTTTTTCTAGAACAGTTTCTGCTGAGTGGCAGTAACTCACAAAAAATTCCCTTCTGAGTAGTGGGTGGGGCAATTGTCAAGGATCTACACCGCCCAACTTCCTCTCTCTGTTGTTGAGAGCTAAAACGACATAATTATCGTTAAAAGACCACTAGGAACGATTTTACAATAGAAAAAATATATAGTTGGAGCGGGACTGTAAAAACTTTAAGCTGATAAAGTGAGAGCAAACAACACGTCAACATTCAGTAAAGCATAAAACAACAATAAAATGTGTTAGATGAGAAGAAGAGGGAAAAACACAGCATCTCAGCAGGATATTTTTTTAAGGCTGGAGAACTGGACTCACCTGTAGACCGTGGTGGTGGGGGTGGTGACCTTCTCATTCAGAATGCGGCATTTAAACTTGTTGTACTGAAAAAGATGTCCAATTAATATTTCTGAGTATTTTCCCAAATATGTTCAATAACCAAAAGAGTAAACAAAACTAAGAATGCTATTTTAACGCTAGTAGACACAAATAAACATTTTTTATTGTATATAATTTATTTTTAATAAACATGGAGCCAAATTACAATTCTGTCCACTGCAAGGTCTAAAAGGAGCGATTCAACTATTGAGCCTGAACTGTTGGACCAACAGAAAAACAGCCACATCCCATATTATTACGAGTAAATTGTTGTGCAGCTGAATAGAACAACAAATTGAGTATGCTTCACAATGATTGTCAGAGACTTTCCTGATGCAAATATTGAAAACAAGTGAATGGATTCTTATAGAAGTGCATTGCATTAAAATATATCCAAAAAAAAGAAAACTGGAAAAGTTGATAACTGGAAAAACAGAATAAATTCTATCGAAAAGTAAAAAAAAAAAAAAATCTCAAAACCAAAAACAATATATAAATAGAACAATTTGAAAAATATCTTGAACAACAGACTGAGTGTTTTGCTCTGGGATGTTTGTGGACAAAGTAGGAAGAACAAAACAGACTGCTGATAGCATGACGAGCACAAAGAACAAATACGGATCATTTATGGATACGGATAATTTCTATTACACAGACACATTGTGGCTTTTCAACATTTAATTGTAGGTCATCTTATAGTTTTCATGAGCAGATAAGGTTAGTTAGTTTGTAGTTCTTTGCTTTTGTAGTTCATAAAATATTGGGAAAAAAAAAATGTGATCCATGATCACCCGATACTTTTCTTTATAATTGAATGCAATACGCTTCCAAAGATTATTAACAGTAAGACTTTTATCTTTAAAGCTTCTGTTAAACCTGAAAAGTTAAAACAGTCAAATCAGAGGCTTTAGAGCCAATGCCCAGAAACAGATTTTACTTTACAAACATTTACATTTATTTTAGTTTGCATGCCCTTATAAATCATTTTTTATACAACATATAAATATTAAGATGCTATAAACAGTCCACATGGCTTGTTCTTTGTGTGCTGTTGCATTTTTTTTGTACTAAAGTCTAGATCCTACAACTCAGTTTGGTCCTTCAAAACACAAATCTAGATTTGAAATTGTGACTTCATGAGAAACTACAGATTTTACTTTAAACTAAAAAGGTAAAAACAAAGAAATTGGTTTCTGTAAATTGTGTATGAAAAAGAAATACCTCAAAAAGTTCTGTTTTTTACATTTCTGAAAGAGGCCAAAGAACTCGAATCTTTTTTTTAAATAACAAACATTCACTTTTATAATATGAAGGGACGGATGGTTAAATTGTATTTATTTGTTCATATCATGTTATTTAACTTTCAGACTTAAACTTATCTTAGACAATGACTCTTTTCTATGAAACAATCATATTTTGCTCTATTACCTATCAAACATTTCTTGGCAGTTTATGGCTGCAAAGATCCATGCCACTGTCAGCTCGATGGCTGCAGGCAGCTGTTAAGCTGCTCTAATGCTTTTTTTTTTTTTTGTTTGATACCTTGAACATTTCCAGGAGAGTCTCCTTCTTGATTTCCAGCCTCTCGAACGGCTGCTTCTCCTTGATGATTTTCTTGCAAAGGTTCTCCAGACAGGGGAAGTCATTGCTGGACACACCCCTGTGCACAGCAGCGAGAGATGAAGACGGAAAGAGCGCTTCATCTGACATCATTTTCCACTTATTAGCATGTTTCATTTGAACACAGACTATAGCACTCATTTAACAGTCTGCAGTTGTGTTCAAAAGGCCATCAAGGAGGAGACTTTTTAACTGCGTGGTTGAACCCTTTTGTCCACCAGGAAGCTGATAACCTCTGCCAAGGATGGACAAATACTTTAAATCCTTGGCTTTGGGGCTTTAGAAATGTCAAAATATCCTTGTAAAAAAAAAAAAAGCTAAGGATTTAATTAGCATTAAATGACTTCATTAGGGAGCATAAGTAGAATTAATTAGACAGCAGTACACAGGCTCTCCTGCAGCCTAAAGAGGAACAAAAGCATTTAGTGCAGACGAAGGTCAAGTGAAAAAGTTGTTTACCAGAAAATTGTCTTAAAGTTAAAAAGTTAAACTTAAAAAGTTAAATTATCATAGAAACTGTAAAATAAGAGCTAAGAGAATATGTCAACACACACCCCAAAATGTCCAGCTAGACAGCTTTAAGCTCCTTACAGACTTTTGTTTAGGAATTGCTAATAATGGACAAACACACCCTGAGGAACACCCAAGAGAACGACATCAAAGATGAAGAGAAAGGAAGACTTACTCATTGTTGTCCAAGAACATGTCATAGTAGAAACCGCTCTCGATCGGGGGGCCGTAACAGAGGCAGCCGCCATACACCTTCTCCATGGCTTCACCCATGATGTGGGCGCTGGAGTGCCAGTAAACCTTAACACAAACAACATGGAAGCACGGCGTGAATGTGAAGCTCTCTTTAATTCAACATGCAAAACAGACATTAAATAAGATGATATGTCATTTTGGCAATTTTTTTAAATTTAATTTCTGGGTTTAAAGTCAGTTTTCTAAATACATTTTCTAAATACGATTGTCTTAAGTGAGACAAGTTCAGTAAAAGTATGAATCTTTGCCATTTTTTTTTTTTTCTGAATGGCAGAGTTTCCATTTCCATTTTATTCACCTAAGCAGCAAACCCAAACATGTTTCTCTCCAAAATTAAATGCAGTCCTCTTGAAATTCTCAAAGTTTTTGGGAAAGCAGCATGTAAGAGTGTCAAAGTAAACATCACCTCTGGGCATCTTGCAGAGTTCTACAAAAGACCACTAAGTGGGAGAACATGTGGATGTGATGGGTAATTTGCAGAGACGGTGAGTCTGCTGGTGGCTGACACAACAAAACTGTTTTTTCATTGCCAAACTTTTTTTTAATACTTTTTTTGTTACCAATACTAATTGTTACCAAGAAAAGCCTTCTATATATATATATATATATATATATATTCTTTTTTTATGAAAGGCTTTTATGTCTTCATCTTTTTGTAGTTGAGAATCATACATATGTGTGTGTGCATATATAAAACATATATAAAATATAAAATGTGGCGCTCTTGTGTGAGAATGGGTTTCGTCACAAAAATATAATCAGCAAATGGAGCAAAAAAAAAGAAAATTTCTCTGACATGTCAGCTGTTATTCTTTAGCTTTTAGAAAATAACTCTCATGAGAATCTGCCAAACAGAACTTAAGGAAATGATCAAGTGTAGAAGATCTATCAATGAACTTAAGAAGAACGAGTTAGTTTCATATCAAGTCAGGAAGTTGTTAGCTTTTTGATTTTGCAGGGAAGAAGTGTCAGAAGACAAATCTGACTCCTTAACCTCCCATAAGTTTCGCAACATCGGTAAAACCCCTATAAACACAAATTCAAATAAGTCTAAAACCTTTGCAAGGTGTGAAGGAGCTTCTGAAACCTTTTGTTTACAGTGCAAACAAACAGGCTCAGGTGTGGGAGGGCAGATGCTCAGATGATGAATCAACCAGCACCAAGCTGCACTGTACAAGCTACAGGATCATTTAGCTGAAAAAGTCTGCATGAATTTGACACTCAACCTTTCACGCCTTTCATTCTGTTTACATTTGCTGAAGTTATGTCATCGAGTCTGGGAGAAACTAGAAAACAAAGAATTGGAATGGTCTGTGGTTAGACTCACAGCTTGTGCTTCCTCGTCATCGAACTTGAGCAGCTGAAGGCTGCAGTCATCTTCCAAAGGCCTGTCCAGATCCCATACACTGTTGTTCACTTTGGCAATAACTGTGTTGTCGGCCAGACCTTGACTGCAGGACAAAACAATAATACTTTGCGTTAAAATTCCATTTGAAAACCTTCAAAGAGGAATAAAGAAAGAAGGTCAAATGACATTTTCTCTTTGATTGGACCGTCATTTTTAATATTAATTTAAAATCTTTATTTTTTAAAAAGTTCTAGAGTAAACTAACAACCAAATATTGTTCATGTCAGTAGAGCCCTGATGCCACAAAATGGAAAGGGATTTCTGAAAATATATTCTGCTCTCGATTAACAAAATTTTCCTTTGAACAGTTTGAATAAAATTTCAATTTTTTTTTTCTATTTTGACAAATCATTTGATTTAGATAATTCGTCATCGAAAATGTTATTTTATTTTCTTAAATTGATGCAATGAAGCCTAAAACGCAGCAGGACTTGTGTGAAGCAGAATAATTAGGCTAAATACTTTTTTTTTTTTTTAATTAAAGTTCATTTTGTCTTGCTTTATTTTTCCCTATACAACAAATGTGTACGTAACCCTCTACACTGACCTGATTCCACATGCTAGTTGGTATGGCGTGGTCTTCCAGGACTCGGCCTCCAACACCTTTCCATCAGGAAGGGTCACCTTAATGGGTCTGCTCTCCTTTGCGGCTCTCTCAGCAAGCAGAGCGTCATGTTCGGCTTTAAGTTTGGTGTACAAAGACAGGCGTTCGTCGATGTACTGAGGTGGTGGTGACAACTGGACAGAAAGAAAGGACCTTAAAGGTTAGGCTTTAACATTGAACTACAGTGTGTTATTTGCAAAAGTTGGAACACAAAAAAACTCAACTTTATTGATGAAAGTTACTATTTGGAAATTACTTTGAATGCAGTGCTTGTGTGCACATGGATTAATAAAATAATCACACCAAAAAGCAGTATATGTTAATGTGTATTGACAGAAAAACCTTTAAAAAGGAAATAATAAAGTAAGTCAAGTCCGAACACCTGAGCTGGTTTCTCACCTCAGTTCTGCCAGCAGAATCTCCAGCAGTATTTTTGCCTTTTTTCTTTCCTCCATCTTTTTTCCCAGTGTCAGCTCCTCCCTAAAAATAACCCACAACATTCTTTATAGGAGCCATCAATTAAATCCAAAATATGTTTTCATGTCATCTAAAAACGAAACAATAAAATATTTAATCCAATAACAAAACAATCGTTTTAAAACGTGTCGTTCACCGGACTTCTGAGGCACATTTCAGACTATTTGGGGGTTCATTTTGAATGAAAAAGTGCAACGTTTTAGGGTCGTTTGTATGCCGATTAAGAGAGGGCGCAAACTGGTTGACTTAAGTTATCAAGATTCAATGTGCGTAAATTACCTGACCAAAAACAAAAAAAACTTTATGAGATTTGCACAGAGTTTAGCAGAGGATTTTGGATCCATGTGACCCTCTAGCAACGCCAGCCAAACTATTTAAACAACCGTGGTGAACCAACACAAATACGTGCGCCACATATAACATTAGAGGTCATACAAAACAGAGTAAAGTAATTCTGCTAATCGTATATTGTTTGAAGATGACCATAAACTCAAGTAAGCCGGCTAGCCAAACTCGTGGTCTCGCTGATAGCTAGCTAACTGACAGCAGCGTGGCTAGCTGACTCACGGGTTGAATAAAGCTAAAAACAAGAGCAGGTTTTATGTCCAAAGTCTCGCCTTTTTGCCCGCGTCCACTTGCATCTCACTCATTTTATCCACCACTGTTTGGTCAGCCATAAGAAGAAGCTTGACGCGGAACTTTGAGCGCTAACTTGTGCAGTCTGGTGTGTGTATGCGTGTGTGCTGTCGGGAGCTAGCAGGACACCGGGAAGGCTGATGACGTTACCCGGATATTCTGATGCAACATTGCAGGCGCGTGCTTTATTGACGGACGTGTAGAAAATATTCTATTTTTTTCTTCCTCTTTTTCATTTATAAATCTTGTTGAGAATTTTTAATTTATAAACTAAAGTTTTAAACAATTGTTCTGTGTATCATCGTTACCCACCACAGTGTAATGTTTCTTTTTCACCGCTAGGAGCCGCATGTCTGGAGGTCGAGTTCATCACTGGTACAAAACATCTGCAAAGCTCAACAGGTGCTCCTCATTGAGGATAAGCGCCTATAAAACATGCTGAGGTATGTGTCGACGTTTGGACAGCAAAACTCTTCTTTATTTATGAAATATGTACCAATACTGGAAGAAAATAAACATGAAACCTGTGGGATTACTACGATAATAAAGGGGAAATTTGTCATCCATCAGTGGGCCAGATTAGCAAGAAGATGCGAAGATAAAGGTATCAGAGCAAAAATACTTATTCTGACAAATACAAAGACTGAATAATAGCTGTTGATTTCTCAATAGAAGTCTACGGGATTTTGGCTTCTTGGAGACAGCGGGTACTTCCTGTTTGAAACACAAAGAGGGAGGGATCCCTCTGTCCAGTTCTCATATACAGTCAATGGTTTACATTGTCTCTGTTGCGTCTCCGATCCGTCCCTCTCCCTCTGGCTTCCAGAGTTTTGTGTCATAAATGGTGTTGTTTTCATCTATAACGTGCGTCATCGCATTGCCACCTCACCTTAAATATGAAATAACATGTTATTTAAAGTACAACCTACATTTTATTTTAAAAACCCGGACCTATTTTCCTCTGGCGTTTTGACGCACAATCAACTCGTCAACAGACTGGAGATTGAACTCCTGTGTAAAGCTTGCGTTGCATTGCAGAGGGATGGACGTCAGACACAGACATGACATAAACAATGTAAAAGTTGTGATTGATTGATGAATTTTCTATTTTTATGAGTCAACACACCGCAGCAGAGACATGACGCAGACGGTCCAGTGTAAATCAGACATAACAGTAACACAAACAATGACTCCACTCATGGACACAAAAACAAAAAGGATACAGAGAAAGTGGAAAACTCTTTTTCTCTGGAAAGCCAGCCACTGGATCAGAAGCAACAGTCACCTTCAAACAAGAACAGGACGTTAACTCACAAAGATAACATCTGTCGTGATTTACAGACGTGGCATGAGATATTGGGTCTTTGCAACAATGAAGATGTCCTAAGATTACTCAATGTGGTAAATAGAATGCAGATTAAGGGCAAAGAAAAAAAGCCCTAAACATAAGTTTGAGGTGTATATTCAGAGAAAGTTTGCTTAAACTGATGAGTAGAGATTCTTGCAGATGGCACATACAGATTAACAGGTCCAATCACTAATAAGTCTGTTGATGAGCACCAACATCTTCAGTCATTTTCCGACAATTTTTCATATCCAATATTTGTTTATTTTCTGAAGATGAAACGTGAAACATTACAGGCAACAGAAACATGTCTGGCAGATGTTGTGTATTGATATTGGATCTAGAGTTCACATGCAGAGATTTTCAAAGCTTATTTGAAAAATGGCATGAGAACTCCCTGTTTATTTTTTTTTTTTATTATGGAAATATAATGTACACATGACTGCTGTGGTCTGAAACAGGTGATTTTAGAAGCAGACAAAGAGGACTTCATATCAAATGCTGACAGATCAAAGTCCAGACTTATCAAACATGCAGAAATTTAAATTCTGATGTTATATATTTAACAACAGGAAGCTTAACTCCAAATGGGACCAAGGATTTTTTGTTGATTGTAATACGAATGACCCAGCCTATTTGGATATCGACCTGACACAGAGAAGGTTCAGAAATATAGAAATGTGAAATATGAGGATAGGGAAACACAAACAGATGAGGTAGAACCCAACGATGGACAAGACAGCAATGCAGTCTATAACTGCCCAAGTCCATACATCCAATTGCCACGCCGACTTTATTCTCACTTGGGGTCAACCTGAGGGTCAATTTAGAGTCAAAATTTGAAGAACTTTAGGAGGAAGCTGGAGTTCCCAGAGAAAACACATCCATGCATAGATGGAACTTACAAATTCCACACAGAAACAAACTGAACAAAAAGAATCTTCTTGCTGTAAGGCGAGCGTGCTTACCAAGCACAACCAAGATCTGAAATGTACTCATAGAACATCCTCATCAAAAAAAAAGCACATACTGAACATTTGACAAGCATAAACTTGCTAATGATTCAAAGGAGAACCTCTAATCTTATTGGAAGAAATAATTCTAACAAGGGTCTAGTGTACAACAATCTAAGTAGAACCACAACAACCTGACTGTTGTTACCTGATATGATCATAAACTGTGCAAGAGTTCTTAGAGGATCTAAGTTGAAGAATTATTGCCTTGCATGAAGCTGGAAAAGCCCAAAAAAGTATCTCTAAAAACTTGGATGTTCATGTGTCTACAGAAAGACAGTGCCTGTAAATGGTGAAAGGTTTAGCACTATTGTGCCTTTTTTATAGAAAGTGTTGTCCCGTCAACACAACAGTCTTCTCTGTTTTGTTGTTTTGCCTAAATAAATACAGAATTATTTGGCACGTATTAACATTTTTACTTAACATGTGTACTGTGCATAAAATATTTAACAAGAAGGGAATTCATGGAAAGATGCGGTTTGTAAAAGAACACCTTGATATCAAACAGCACTGTTGGCAAAATAGTCATAGCTATATGTAAAGAAAGAATAAATACACGCCATCATCAAACCTCCACCCAACTACAAATTATGATGTAGGAGGCATCATGGGGCGTCTTTGCTATTCAGAGCATTGAAAGATTGCTATATCATGCTGTAAATGGAAACATGAATTTCAAATTGAATCAAGATATTTTTCAGAAAAAATGTAGGAATATCTGTCTGCCAACTGAAGCTTGGCTGAGAATGGGTGATGCTACAAGATAATGACCCCAAGCGCAGAAGTGAAGGGGACAAAAAAGAATATGGAAAAAGAAGATAACACTTTGGGAGTGGCCGCAGTCAGAATCCTAACTTCCAGCTAACGGGCTGGCTGAGGCATGACCCCAAGAGAACAATTCACACCAGACATTCTGAGAATAATGCTGCACTAAAACAGCTTTATAATGAGAACATTTCCTCTGACTGCAGTGCAGGTCGGATCTGCAACTACAGGACTCATTTGATTGAGGTTATCGTTGCCTAAAGAAGGATCAACCAGTTATTAAAGCCAAAGGTTCCCATACATTACCTCTGTCTCTGTGATTGTTGACACTTGCTCAATAAAAAATAAAAACATAGTGGTATTGCGGTTTTATTTGGATGGATACTTTCTGATGTCAAACCTTTGGGTCTTGCCTAGTGAAAATAAAACCTGTGGGAAGGATACATTAGGTTTGGTCAGCCCAACTCAACATTTGGAAAAGGCAATTGAGTGGGAAAAAAACATTTTGAAGTTTTGTTCATTTCCGCCCATGGCTCCACCCATTGACAAATTAGAAATACTCGCCCCTGAACTTTTTCAAAAGGATGCCAGTATTGCAATTCTTCAGATCACTGGAGTCTCCTCATTAACCCTTTTATACTGGAACTTTAGCTCCAGTGTAAGGTGTAAAGTCTGATTGTTAGATCTAAAGTACTTGTTATCCTAAAACCTAAGAACAACGGAGAAAAATGAGACTGGAGACTGGAAATAGTTTTTACGAACGCGACCGGGAGAGAGGACTTTCTTGGAGTTTTTCTGCCCTCAGATGAACTCTCTCTCACTGCCCCTCCTCCTCCACCACCCCTTTTATTGAGCACGCTGTTGCTAGGCAGATTTGGCAGTCATACGTCACACGGTATATATGCAAAAAAGTGAAATAAGACACCCTTATGGGTCAGTCATGTTTTAAGCACACAAACACATAAGTATAAAGAACAAATGTATCTTACACTGATATACACGCGTTCATCTGCTTTGTGTCTCCGTTGTTTAGTCTTTGTATTGACACAAAATAAAAAGAACATTCATTAATCAATCTGAATGTTTACATCGTCTCTGTCATGTCTGCATCTGACATCCCTTCTTCTGCAATGCAACACAACAGAATCTTTGTGCTTTATTTTTATTTCCATAAATCTGTTTACGCGGCACTGTAGCTTGAAGCTTGAGAAACGGTAACAGGTCTGGGTTTCAAAATAAAAACTTCCGTTGTGCTTTCAACATCAAACTATAAAATGTTATTTTCATATTTAAGGTGATGTGCCCACGCGAAAACTCACGCTAACACTGCAGAAAACACCTGCCTCCATTCTCACCATAGTTTCATTCTGACAGTACAAAAACAAAACCTATTTTTTGACAAAAAACATGCATTTTACAAGGACTCTGAGGAAGGAAGGGGCATAGGGCCCAACGGAGACGGTAAACTAACTGACAGTCATGAGACAGACTTTACACACAATGCAACAGAGACCCACCGCAGACCAGTGGAAATTTGGGGTAAAGTGGAAGCTTAAGCTCCAGTGTTAGCACTCTTTTGTCCCCCGTTGCTCTTTAACCTGCATTCCTGCATGTTTTCCAACAGACCATGATCTGGCATGCTTTAATTGGCTGGACACACCTGAACCAGGTAATCAGTCATGTGACAGTGTCGCCCTCGAGGCCTGGAGTTGCCTATCCCTGTTCTAGAGTATATACAACTTAAAAAAAATAAATAACATCAAACTATTCTCTTATTGTTTGTAATTAAACTTCCAAAAAACTCTTATAAAAGGTCAACTGATTAACAAAAAATAAAGAAAATGTTTCTTGTAACCATTTAAATTGTTGGATGTGATAAACTGCAACACTCAGCCTTACTACTACATTTAACTGCCACTACTTAAATCATCTGAATTAGACGGTTAAGAACTGCATGTTTCTGGTTATACTTTTGAGAACCCAGAAAAGTTTCCTTTTTATATATACGGTATTTATATTTTACCCAGCTTGGGATGATGATGAGAAGAGATCCTTGTTACCAGTTACCTTTAGTACTGGCTATGAACTTAAGGATGGGATTTCAGCAGGTATGCACATTAATAAGTTGTAAATATGTGTGTGCATGTGCTTCCTAACGGACATTTCAACTCTCTGTAAAAGGGTTCCTACTAACTCATGCTAACAATGCAAGGCAGCCAAAACAATGTACATTTTGAATTTCCTTAAGGTTTTTGGAACAAGAGAAAATGTGCATAAGCCTAATAGGGATGTGAGTCAGATGAAATAAAGATACTAATAGAAAAGTATTGATCATAATAGACTTTTTTGATGGGTTAGGTGAACGTTTTAATGATCCAGGGTTAGCTAATTTTTCCATCCACCTTTCTACCAGGACTCACTGCTCTGGAGCCATAATGTTTTATAGTTATAATCACTCGGGGCTTGTTTAAAGTTAATGCAATTTGTCTGGAGTTTAAAAAAAGGCAGGGGTAAATGGAGATCTGAAGCAGAATGTTCTGCTAGAAGCAGCTAGTTTCTGTTGCCAGTAGCAACCAGTTCTTCACTTGCTGCAGCTTAACTTTTATGTTTGGTATTCCTGCAATTCCTTGACCATGCAAATGGGCACGCTTGTTTTATTTTCTTTCATGTATGGGGGGGCTTTTGTGCATGCGCTGTTTTATTTTTAACAAAGTTAGATTTATTTTTTCGTAAACTATTTATTGAACGCAAGCCACTGTGCAGCTTTTGAGACAAAGCGCGTTATTTCTTTTTCTCTAATTGGAATCTCTATCAGTTGTTGCTGTTTCACAATCAATAGTTTTACCATGATGATCCGACACTGTTAAATTTAGCTGTAAATGAACATTAGATAACAGATACCCCATTTCATGATGGTTATTAACTTGTGACTCCTAGAAATTAGCAGGTTATGCGGCCAATTAACTAACAGCTGTGATTTATTGAGCCAAAGTGAAGATTTATCAAGGAGTCGTCATCATGTTAACGAGAGTCTGACACTGTGAGAGCAATGACTTACTGGCCTGATAATGGCCCCCATGGTAACACTGATCAATAAAAAAGTGCTATCGTACTCAAAATGGTGAAACAGAAGGGAATAACCTATAGAGGAAATTAAGAAAAAAGGGGCGGTGGGCTGACCTAATGCACCACTGCAAGGATCCGTCTTTCATGTTGATATTAATACAAAAAAAAAGAGCCTGGATTCTTTTTCCTATAATTTGCAGTTAAAGGTTTTGCTGTAACCTTATTATTATTTTTTTAATTATTTTAAATCTACAAAATATCCATGAGAGATGCTGCTGGGAAGATGAGTGACTGACACAAGGAGGCAACAAATGGGATTTGATGGAAACTACAAAATATAATATATAATAATCTATTCATCGGTGGAACGAGAGACAATACTGGTGATGAAGGATAGATAGCAAAATTCTTCTGTACGTTTGACCAGGGAGCAGAGTTTGATTGCATTTTACATATTTAGTAAAATGTCAAAGCATAGGACCTACAATGGAGGAAATAAGAATTTGACTCCTTACTGATTTTGTAGGTTGATTTTGCAGGACTTTTGCCGAATTTCTGTAAATGTATTTGCTGTAGCTGGGATGCCTTCACTGGTAGGGTGATTGAGGAGAAATGCATTTCTTCAGGTGGGTGTGCTCTGACGCACAGAAGTTCACATTTAAATGTAAGTAATGACTTTGTTTTTTTTGCGTGACTTTTAAAAGTCGGTGTTCCAGCAATGTGCCAGCCGTGCCAGATGACTGGCGACTGTCGATGAGGTCATCGAGCGGTAACGTTCAAATTTAACGAGACTGTTTTTCCATATCTCTCCATTTGGAGGGCTAAATGTAGTAGTAGGGAGAAACTGGAGGGGTACGGAATTTACGGAAAAACCCTTTTAGCAAGCACAGAAGTAAGACTTCACTTATGAGGTGGATTGTAGGTCTACTCTTGACTTCTATATCAGAAATATTTGGTGGCTGTCGCTTGGCAGCTCCAAGCTTCAGCTTGTGTTGGAGAGCCTGACTGATTGACAGATTCTGTGGACAGTTGCGTTTCATACAGGCGATTAGTTAAAAGAGTGTCTCCAATTCAGGTGCCAGATTGATTAGGAGGGTCTGCGTGAACTAGAACTCTTAATGGTTACTAGGGGGTCAAACACGTCTTTCCCTTAATCAAATGCAAATACATTCATATAAATTCGTTAAAGTGGATTTCTTTATTTTCTTTATTAGCATGACAGACTGTCAATTTCTTTTTAGAAAATCAAAAACGTGTTTTCTCCACTGTATGTAAGCTGCCAACATAAGCCTGTGTGTAGTTGTAGAGCATTCATGTTGTAAAGCTTCAGCACTAGAAAAAACCTATAGATGTTGTTTTTAACAGAACAAAGCTACTACAGTCCATGGCTTGTTGGGGAGTTACAGCTACATCCCCCTCCAGCTACATTTCTTTTGTGAGTGGGTGTGAGCTTGTGTGTCTTGAAACATGTGCAATTTGAAATTTTACTCGCTGCTGATGGATGTTGACACCGTAGATTGTGAGAAATGTCATTGAATGATGTTGCTAAGTAGTTGGTGTAATGCTGGAAGCTCCTGGTCAGGGTCTGGGTCAAATTGCAGCTTTTCTTGTAAATAAACTGACAGATATGACAGAGTACTGAATAAAAATATGTTTCCATACTCAGGTATTTTTTTATTCATTATAGATGTATATAGTACTACCTTGAAACATCTACAAAACAAACATTTAAAAAAATAAAAGCATACATGCCAATCTTTCATCCAAAGCTAATAAGTGAAACTGCAGTGTACTTAATTGAACCAGCAACATCCAGAGTTTCAGACAGTCATGTAAGTCCCACTCAGGATCCATCAGTAAAACAAACACCAGATTAGTCTTGCAGCTGATTAGAATCTCTGATTGCTCTACTTGCTGAAGAGAGTATCTGAGGTCATGCGTGCCCCATATATCCTCTCTTGCCGTGCGAGAAGAAGCCAGACTTCAGACAACTTGTGCATCTCAATTAAATCAGAACACTGGTTTTAAACTTGTGGCACTCTCTGAGGGAATAAAGAAGAAGCTGCAGCCCACTGCGCTCTCCCGCTCTTCAGTGCTCGTTGTGGGGCGAGTGAAGTCTTGAATAATTAACCTTCACGCACTTGAAAAGTCAGACTGCATGCTCTGTTTCCTATCTGTGTTTAAGGCTTTGAACAGCCGCTCAGACTTCCTTCTCAGTTCTGGATGACGCAGATGTATCGATATTTTTAATATGTGTTGTTTAACAACATATTGTTTTTGTGCTAAATTTTAAATGCATTACATTGTATTTCTGGAAATTGTCAGTTAATAATTTGGTCTAAAACCTGAAAACAAGAGAAACACCTTGAGCCAATCAATAAAACAGCACCTGAAAGCAAAAAGAAAAACAGTGTGAGAAAAGTAAAATGCTTTTTTTAGCTGGGAGTAAAAAAAAAAAAAAAAAAGCAACAAAAGATGATTTTAAAGTATTTGAAAAACTCCCAACTCATGTAAAGATTCATTTTTCACACCCAGACTAATGTTCAAATGTCAGGCACGTTTGCCGTTTTAGGAAAACTAAAAAAACCCTGTCGTTTTCTTGGACATAGTTTCTGCAAAGCAGCAGCAGTTCATCAGAAATTCGCTTCTGAATTGTGGGTGAACTGTTGGTGTGGAGTAAGCTTGCGCTCATTTCCCATCATCCCTTAGTTTACTCATTCTCCTGCTAGCTTACAGCCCTTCACACCCCAAGCAAACATCAGCGGTGCAACAAAATTGGTGGTCAGTGTTGGAGCTATCCAGCCGTACAGTTTAGATCCAGATACCAGTTTTGATGAGGACGTACATGGATCTATTTTTCAGCAAGTGGATGCATCGAAATGCAGCAGGGCAGGGGGCTTGTGATGTGCCAGTTGTTGTCTGCTTCTGATTCACAACGATTTGAAAACATACTCAGAAATGCAATTTTAAACTACATTTATTTATATCTGTCCTCCATCATGAGAAAAATGCCACAAGAAGGTGATAGAAACACCAACAAAAACACAATTTTCACAAAAGTGGGTATTTAATGTGTTGCATGTGTGGCCATGAGGCGAGAATCTTTGCAAGGAGTGTAACGACTACAGCAAAGTTTTAGATACTGTTTTTGGCTTGCAGTTCATATACACTCCCCCACAATGGAGCTTTTGACGCTATCTCACTCACTGAAGTATTGCAACCGAAAGAATGTGTCTACAGGCATCTCTGGAGAAAGCAGTCAGGAGTTCCTGCCTCTCTCATTTTGCCTCACAGTCAAAGAAGCGGATACACGATGGGATTTGGTCCAAAAGCTTTATAAATATTTTATTCTTTTCAAACAAGGGATATGAAGTCATTGTTTCCAGCTATTGTTTTAGTACAAGAAAAATACTGGGGAATGTATTTACATGAGCTAAATCAGAAATGTGAGAGATTCTGGTTCAAAGCGATTTTAATTGATCTTATCTTTGTCCAAAATCAATAAAGAAAGAGCTAAACTTGTGATGCAACAAAGATGTAAAATTCTGCTCAGCACAGAAACGGTGGCAGAAAACCAAAGAGGTATTCGAGCTCCGACTGAATTCAGATCTCTTAACGAGGATCACCAACATCTCAGCGCAGGTTCAAGATATCACATCAGCGAGAAAAGGTCTAAATAAGATGCAGGGTTTTTGCTGCAGTGTGAATTATCACTGTCCTTCAACTGGCCTCCATTGTGCAAAAAAGATGACACCAGGTAAGAGTCGAGAGCAATCTGCTCGCTGAAAACCCGACCATCTGCTGCAAAATTCATTATGAGGAAGTATAGTGCTCCCCGGGCTCCCCCTCCAACTCTTCCCTACAGAAATCCAAACACTCATCCCTGCACACAAACCCCTGTTTTTCCTTTGCCTTATTCCGTTTATCAGAGTCAGTAAGCTGCTTTTTTAGCTTAGGACTTAACCAGAAGATCCGTCAGTTGACTCCATTTAGATGGAGTGCATTAAATGCTTTATTTATTCTGCTCTTTCCAAAGCATTCTCAGGGGAGTTCATGCAACAGCCTCAAAATGTAATCTATTGATCTGCGGTCTGGGCCACTGCTCAGACTTTCTTCCATGTACGGTGATAATGACTGTCATATGAAAAAGGCTTTTTCCTGTGTGAAGAAGAGGCATTATTGTTCTTATCTGGCTGCCACCACAGCAGTTTCTGTTTTAGTTTAAGACATTTTAGTTTGTGCTTCTTCCATGCACCTTTTACTTTTGTTTCCTCGACTGAGCTGGAATCTGACTCAAAGCTGTGTGGTTGGATAGCTCCAAGATTGCCTGTCATTATTGACAATTTATAAAAAACCCTCATGGTCACTGTCATTCAGACTGTTTAAATTCTCAAGGCGATTTCACATTAAAGTTTTGTCGTTCAATACAAATGCAGTTATTCTGTTGTTTTCTTGTTTAGGGTTTGGGTGGCTGTATCCTCCAACAAGAATCACACATGACGTTGGTTTATTTAAGAAAAAAAGGCCAGCTGAAAGGTCATCTCAGAGATTCAGGCATAAATAGTCCAGCTGTGACGTAACGGCGCTCATCACCACAATGTCCTACAGCAAAGCAGCAGCTGTTTCAATCTGTCCGTTTTAAAGAAGGGATTATGGAAAACTGTTAAAACAGTATCAAACGATCAAGATGATGATAAACCAAAACATGTCTAAATAAACCATATGCTTTATGCTTTGAAAAGAGAGAAACATTTAAAAGTCCAGTTTTTGCACACTTTTTGTTTGTTTTTTTTCATTTTTACTTTTGTTTTATCTATTAGAAGTAACTATAACTCTTAATTGTTCTTGACTATTTGGTCCGCCACAGTACATTTCTAGAGGATTACAGAAACATTTGGAAAGTGAAGCACTGTTTTAAATTAAAATGAATTAATTAAATGAAAAGATGGAAAGGGAAGTTTGACATTGACGTCTTTTGTTTTTTGGTTTAAATTCACTCTTGATTCAAAATCATAATTTTACTGCAATACAACATTAACTAGAATCGACTTTTAAATAAAAATTGGATTTTAGGATACTTCGTTTTTAGCTGCCCCTAAAAATCGGTCATCAATAATTTTAAAAAGCAATCAATTAAAAAAAAAAGCAGTTGCGACATTTAGATATTTATTTTACTGATGATTTTCAGTTAGGATTTGAAATTCCAGCTAAAGATTTGAGACCTGACATAGATTTGTCACCAGAGACTTTAGACTTGACTTGAACTTGCAATAAAGGACTTTGTGAACATCTTTTAGCATTTCAAAAACATTGTTTATGTCACATCTTTAAATATTGCTAAATATGTATTATCCTCTAAATTATTATATGTTAACCCCCTCATGGCTGAATTTATTTCCACATGTCTAAAAATACTGTTCATTGCTTTTTTATCATTAGGATTGATGTTAAATTAAGTGGAGGTTTGGATTAAATGTTACATTGTAAATCACTGACATAGGGATTAAATTGCTTTAGTTTGTTAGTGTCAAATATTAAAGTTTTATTGGAAGCAAATCAGTGTATGGACTGAATGTCTTATCCAGAAGACAAAATAATTCCACATTTAAAAGACACAAGCTTTAATTCTTTTGGGGTCTTTTGTTGCATAATAATGTTTTTTAAATCCATTCTGTGAGAGATTTCTGTTATAAGGATGAAAAAGATTTTAAAAGATGATGCATGTCTCCATCTGATAGTTTCCTTGAATCGTTCAATATTCTAGCCTTTGTAAGCAAAAGCTATTGTTCTCTGTGAGGACACACATGCATGCTGCAGACGCACGTGTACACACAAACACTCACACACAGGTCTGTTTCTGGGTCGTCTGCGTTTCCGTGCTGAGCAGGGCTTCGGGTTCAGACTGCTGCTCTCTCTTTGAGTTCCAATTCAAATGTTTGCACGTGAAACAGTTGTGACAGCAGGTAAATCCAGCTCCAGAAACAGAAATAGCTTTTTTGTCAGGAAATTGGAGAGTATTTACTCTAAAATGTCCCAGTAAATAGATTTTCTTCAAGGCATATTGTTTCCAAAGAGACTCTTTCTAATTCAACTCTATATACAGTGCACTGAAATTAATGCAGAAAATTTTCTTTTTTGCTGCAACATTTGCAAATGCATGCTAGTTGCACACAAACACGTGACTGAACTAATAAATAAATGAAACATTTTTGCATAAAATATGAGGTTACATTTCTCTAGGTTAGAATTTTCAATGATTTGTCAACTCCCTTGGAGATGATAAAGACTGTAAGACACGGACAGACCTTTAAACCGAGTTTGAAAAAAGAATCGTTCGACATGAAAGACAAAAAATTTCACAGACCACCTATAGAGGAATGTTTTCCGGTTTCTTTTTATTACTGCGGTGATGGCAAAAGAACTGGTCGAGGTTAGTGCGAACAGAGGATGATAGAAGGATTAGACTTGAATCTTGGTCCCTTATCATTTAGTTCAGTCTGCTGGCTCAGCAGCAGTGAGCAAATTGAAGTTAACAGGATCTCCTGTAGCTACCTCACAGCAATATGGAAGCTAAGCCGGGCCTGACTGTCATTAGAAGATTACACTTTATGTCCTCTGCCTCTGCGAGGAGAATTCTGATGAAGCCAGAGAAACAGCTCTCCCAGAAACAAAAATCTCATTATGTATTTGTGAATATGAGGATGTCTGCCCTGACAGGCAACAGGAATCTTGATTGAGATCTTTTTCAAGAGCTAACACAAGCTTGGTTAATGGATGAAAAAAAGAGATGACACTGTTAAAATCCACCGAGAAAGTAAACATTTTGAGATTAATTTGCTCATTAGAAACATGAAAACAAGACAAAAACAAACAACAGAAATCATCTTGGGCTTCAGCTCGTCTTTGCCTGAGTCACCCTCTCATCTCTTCACTTAGTGATCCACGTGGATAGGCTGCATTCAACTCACAAGTTCTCATTTTACTTTACAAAATGAAAAGCTCTTAGGAAGAATACTGAGAGTACACAGATTCTTAAAACGGATATGAAGCAGAATTTGTTTTTCTTCTTCTGCTAAACTAAGCTGAATGTCCTGGATCGACTCTTCACTTTGTTCATTGCAAATAAGATGTTGACTGACACTTTTTCAACCTTAACACCCAAATTCCAATCCTTTAATGTCTTTTACATTTTGGTGTAAAATTTAAATGAAAAGTTGTACAAACAACGTGATTTTTCTTTTTTTAAGGTAACAAGGATCTTGTCCTGGTTTCAGAGGGAAATTATGAATCCTTCTTTTTATACAAGTCACACTCAGCTTTCTATTTTTGAAAGCAGACAGGGTTGAAAAGTTCTCCTCACATCCTTGAATGACAGAACTAAACGCAGCGTCTCAGTTCTATAGGCTGACATCAAAGACAAAACATTGAACTGATCTTAGCCAGACCATTAGCATGCATTCAAGCTCATAAAAGCAAACCTTTGAGATCAATCTCTGAACCAGTCGTACCTGTGCTTATGAGACTTGGGGTTTCAGACATGATTAAATCCTTTTGAGATCACTCCGGTTCCTCTTTTTAGTTTGCCATGCAGCCGCTAAGGTGTAGACTGTCAATCATATGTTGTTTAAAAGTATAGTACTTCCAGCCAGCTGGCTCTCAGATGATGCTTCAATTTTACAAAAAGCTGCAGGTAATGGCAGCCAGCAGCTCGCGTCAGTACCCATGAATGCTGTCCACATTCCCACTTCCAGACTCCAAGCATGCAGCTGTGTTTGGCTTTACATCCCATTTGAATAAAGAAGAGCTGCCTGATCTTCACAGACTAATGAAAGCTTCTGAGCACGCTTTACATTTAGCTCTGACAGGCATACTCTCTTTGAAAACACTAAAATGCAAATATCCATTATGAATCTCCTATGTACTTCAATTTTCTTCTGATGTAGCTGGAGGCTCATCTCACAATTTTCAGTTTGTAATAAGAGACAAAAAAACGCTCAGTAAGACTCCTTAACATATGTTTTGAATTATTGAGGATGAATCAAATGCATGAGGAACACACATAAATGAATGAATATTTTTGAAAGATTACTGAAGTCACAAGCGGAAGAGCATCTTCAGGAGTTAAGAATAATGTTGCTTTAAAGCAGAAATGTCACTAAAGAGCATTTTCTAAAGTTTTAGAAAATGGGCAAAACAATCTGCTAATTTGGTGATACTGGCGCCATTGTGCTCCACGTTGTCATCAAGTCACACGTCTCTTGCGATTACAAACATAGTCAGCACTGCACGCCGCACTCCGGATAATGATTGGTATAGACAAACATAATTGCATTTTTTTAATTCAGACATTTTCGTGTGGATTAAGCCTTTATGGATTGAAATTTGGACTGATTACTTTTGATGCATGAGTAGATTTAGTGTTAGAGCTCATTCTATCCTGTTTGTTTTTTGAAACCTTTTATTTAAACTCAATTAGGTGTCAAGAAGTGAATTTCAAAACAGAAAAGGATTTTTTTTCATCAAAATCAGATGCATTTTGCTAGTTTTGTTTTTGTGTAATTTCACAAAATTTATATCACAAGTAATGTAATCAAAACAAAACAAAGCATACAGTACATTAAAGGTTTAACAGGAAATGCATTAGATTAAATTAGTCTCTAGATAAATAAAAACAAACAAACAATTAAATAAATTAACACGATGATATATTAAAATAGAGCTAACTCTCTGGAACAAAGCATAGCCTTTGCTCATATGTTTATACACAGTGCTCATTTGTTTTATTTATTTGTTTGTTTGTTTGTTTTTTATTTAACGCAATAGATTTTAGGTCAATACAACCATAAGGGGGCGCAATCTATTTCTTTAATGTGACAGTCACAAGTCCAGGTTAATGCAAGGGATTGTATCTGGAAGGGCATCTGATGTAAAACCAAAACCAATTTAATCATGTAAATCACAAGCAGAATTTTCACGGTCTTGGTTAACAACAATCTGGTGCCATTTAATTCAACAGGGTGCCTGTGGAATATGGGCTATTGTTGGAGAAAGGAGAGGAGAAAGATTTGTTTGTTGGCATGGAGAAAAAAAGGAGAAGCATGCATGTAGGACAATAAATTTGGGGACTTTTACAGGAAAAATTAGAGTGTAAGCCAACATGATGGAAGAAAAAAGGTGGATACCCTGCGTGTTCACGAGACCAGATGGAAAGGGAGCAAGGCCTATAGATTGGTAGCAGGTTCAAGCTGTTCTATTGTGGTGTGGAGGGAAAAAGAATGGGAAAGGAATTATCCTGAAGGAGGAGTTTGCTAAACAAAAAAAAAAAAGTTATAGATATGAAGAGACAGTCAGATAGGAGGACAATTCTGAAGCTGGAAGTTGAAAGTGTGATGTTGAATGTCATCAGTGGTTTTGCCCCCCAGGTAGGATGTAAGTTAGTAAAGAAGAAGAATTTAAGGAGGGAGATGGATGATGTGGCCCAGGGTATTCCTGAGGAATAGTGATGGGAGCAGAATTTAACAAACGTGTGGATGAACAAAACAGAGGCGATGAGGAAGTGATGGAGAAGTTTGGTGCTCGGGACAGGAATACTGAGTAACATGTAGTTATGGACTTTGCTAAAACTAAAAGAATGTAAATGACACTGGTAAACACATTTTTGTCAAAAAAGAGAAGAACAAAGGGTAACACAAGCTGATCGTATCGCGTGAAGACGCTGTAATGAGAAAGACATCGGCAACTACAAAGACGGTTGGGGAGAGTGTTGGTAGACAACATTATTGTGGTGTGTGGGATGACTGTGGTGGAGAAGAAGATGAAAAGAACTGACTGAGTAGATGACCAAGATGTCGAAGTTGGAAAAAAGCAGGAAAAGGGCGGATAATAACAGTTAAAGTGATCAGAAGACTGGGAGGAGATGTGTGTCATCTGGAATGAGGAAAGCCGATAAAGAGATTTGCTGGGAATTGATGGAATTGAGAATTTCAGGAGTGTCTTAGGAGGAAAGGTTAAATAAGAAACAGTGAAACAGAAAACATCAGGCAGAAATACAGGGCGACAAAACACAAGGTGAAGGAGAAGGTGGGAAAGTCCAAACAAAGGACATTTTAGGACTTGTATGAAAGATGGGAGACAAAGGATGGAGAAGTACAGTAGATCTGTACAGGTTGGTAAAGCACAGAGTGGGAGGACATGCAGCAGGTTAGGTTGATCAAGATGGAAATCTGATGACAGGTTGAATGAGACAGAAAGAAGAGCTGGAGGAAGCAGAGATGAAGATGTTGAGGTTCCCTTTGGGAATGACCAGGATGGATAGAATTAGGAATGAACCCATCAGAGGAACAGGTCATAGTAGATGTTTTTGACGTATGCAGGGACGCAAACTGGGAAGGTGTGGACACGCTGAGAGGAAGGACTGTGATGCTGACGTTGGAGCTACAAGGAAAGAGGAAGATCGAAGAAGATGATCACGGATGTAGTGAACTAGGAAACACACTTATGTGTGAGAGAGGAGGATGCAGAGGAGTGGGTTAGGTGGAGGATGATGAAGCCAGAGAGAAGCCAAAAGGCAAAGTAGAAAAAGGATTGGATTTGTGACCAGACATATTAGAAATCAGATTCTGCATTACTTGGTCTTCTTTTATTAATAACAGTTTACAAAAAATCTAGTATTTATCATTTACCAAAATTAAGATCAAAGCCCCATATTTGTCTACATTTCATGTCAGTGTTTCCAACTTGACAAAAAACTAATTTGTTGTTATTCACTGGAGACTATCATCGCATATTATCCCATATTTTCTAATGTTTTGTCTGTTATTTCTGAAGTCAAACCTGAAAGGGTTAAATGTCTGCACTTCCCTTTAGATAACGGATCTATGGCGGTGACTTTTGTAAAGAGATGCATAAAAACTATTAAGCATCTGTGGTTAATTCCTGTCTCATTATGTCAAAAGATAGATCCCCTGAACAGATGATCATAATAATCTCTCCCAGCACATTCATCCATACACAAAGGAGCAGTGAGGAAGTCATTGTGGGACATATAATGAGACGTGTACGATTCACTGGCACCTGCTGTAGAGTTCAAGTAATAGAGAGAGAACACGGTGCAAAAGCCAGTGAACCAGATAGCCTATGAATAAAGCAGGAGGGAGATGGATGGTGCTGGAGTCATCCTCCTCGCTACTATTTCTTTAGAAGCAGGTTGGGAGGCATCCTTGGCTTTAATCAGGCTCACCTAAGCATACCTCAGCACTGCTGTGGCAAGATGATGGATGGCCTGGAGGAACACCTGTAACGGCAAGCTCCGTGCAATGCTTTGTGTCCGCCAGAGGGGATGTTCATCTGTAGAAACCATGGTGCACAACCAAGAAACTGATAAGGATGATTCTCTTTACAATGTTTTCTACCTAATTATTCATACCACTGACATTTTGGAACATGATATATGAACATAAGAGTGCCACTGTGTCACAATCTTTTACTAAAAACAAAGCAGCACTTGAACAAAAAAAACAAAAAACAACAACACGATTTTAATATTTTTTGTATGGAGTAGAAATATAGGTTCTATTTTGTCACATGTCAATTCACAGTAAGCACATGTACCTGTTTTTAAGCAGAAATGCAGGAGTGAAGAAAAATATCAATTTTTTCTACATATCCATTCTGTTGACTGTGTTGCCTGCAGGAAAGTAACCAGCGCATTTACTGTGGTGTCAGGGAGTCACTGTAACGAATGGAAGGTTGTTCCCCTCTGTTATAGAGATGCATCTATATCTGAGCTCCTGTTAGAGCCTGTTTAAGCTTTTGTGCTCTGCATCCATGGACAAAACCCGCATGCTGCATTCACTCACTGTTAATACCTGCATGTTTAGCTTTTTCTTCACTGGCCAACCTTATGCAGTGTCTCCCTTAACAACAACATTAGAACCTCAAGTCTGTTCAGGAAAATCTTTTTTGTTTCCAAAACTATCTTTACTTAATAGTTTGGTTTCTTTGCTCTGCATCAAATTAGAAACTTGCTACTCAATTTTCAGTTTTTGCAGATTAGTAGCACAAGCTGACAGATGGGATTTTCCAGCAGATTTTTACATTAAAAAAATGGAAATCAGCAGGGGGCAACATTTTTGGCTTCTGGGATGAAGCTAGTTAAAAACCAAAAATAACTGCAGCCGCACATAGTACTCCAAGTAACCACTAGGGGCTTGTTACATATAGTACAGAAGCAAGAGAATGTCCCCAAATGTAAAATGGTCCAGTTTTTCAACTAAAAAAGCATACTTACAGCTAAAGTTCAAAAACTTTTCACCCTGTGTGATTACAATTTATTTTTTGACAACTGGACGAGCCTGGATTTTAGACTATTGCTTTGTATTTTACTTTGAAAAGAATTAAATCAAGCTGAATTCAAACAATTGGATAAAACCACATAACCCCCTGTCATCATCCTTAAATCTATTTTAAGTGTTCCCAGTGGTCTTTTAAATCGGATTATGTTATTTTTATGCAAAATGGAAAAACTTGTATTGGTTTAGAGAACACAGTTTCTGTAAAACAGCAGGAGTTGATCAGAAATACGCCTCTGAGTTGTGGGCGGGACTGTTGGTGCAGAGTAACCCCAAATGTACGCTGGTCTGTCTGTGATGCATCTCCAGTGTGCTGCTTGGGGACTTGTCTCACGACCGTCAGTTACAGCTGGTTTACACCGGAAGCAGAAGTGCTGTGAAGCGCCGCAGAACTGAAGACGGTTCCATTTGGCGCCCTTGTTAACCTATAGTGTAGTTCACACCAGAAGCGAAGACCCTCCGTTCTCGACATTGATGAGGGTGAACAGACTCCAAATAGAACCTCTGCGTAAAGTTTGCATTGCATTGCAGATAGACGGATATCAGACGGAGACCTGAAGGAGGCAATGTAAACGTTCCAATGGATTAATGAACATATTTTTTCTTTTGCGCCAACGCAACGGCTACACAGCAGACGGACCAGTGGAAGTCAGCCTTTAGCCTGCCCTGACTTGCCTTTTGTTTACATTCTCTTCTGCTAGCTTGCAGCCTCTCACAACCCCAAGCTAATTTCACTGGTGTCCCAAAAATAGTGAGCGATATTGGAGCTATCCAGCCGAACAGTTTGAAGCCAGATGCCAGCTTGGACCAGCATAAAAAAGACGGATGTGGATCTATATAACTGCAAGTGGATGGATCAGAATGGAGAGGAGCAGGGAGCTTTTGCCCCAAAGACTGTAGCACCCACCTCACTGCTACAGGGCTTTTCTAAGTGCATATTATTGTCTGCTCCTGATTCACATTTTGAATAAAAAATACTCAGAAACACAAATTCAATCTTAATTGTCTTTATACATCTCCTCCATCATGAGAAAAATGTCACAAGAACATGTGAAAACACCCACAACACAATATTTATTGGAGTGGGTCTTTAAGCAAATGAAATTATCGTGCTATCCATAATGTTAGTGCATCACATTCACTTTGTTGGAAAAAAAAAATGTCGTTCTTCATAATTTTTTGGATATTGTTGTCATTTAGTGACATGATTTTCCTTTTTTACATTGGTTGTTCAGTAAAGCATGAGTTTTGACTGAGTTTCCAATACATTAACGTAACTAAATTCCAAATTAATCTAAAAAATCTCTCGTACTTGATCAACTTCAGCGGAGATTGGATGAGGTCTGTTATAAAAAACACCAGATTTTTCTCTAACAAGAAAAGCTGGTTTTTCTTAATGTGTGCAGATGGATGTTGACTGAGCCCAACAAGTAACCTGAGGTAAAACATGAGAGAAAACCTTATTTTAGCAGAGCTACAGGAATAGCAATTCATGACATCCATCCATTATCTTTATCTTGTCTGGTGTTTGGGTTGCAACAGTCTAAAAATATGCCAAGACTTCTCTTCCTTTATCACCTCATCCAGCTTTTCTAGGAGGATACCAACGTGTTTCCAAGACAGTCAAGTGATTTATTTTCTCCATCGTGTCCTAGTTTTTGTAGTAGGTCCTCCTCCAGGTTGAACATGTCTTTAATGACTTGCCAGGACAATGGCACTTTTGCAAGATGTCCAAACAATTTAAGTGACTGTGGTTGCTTTGAATAATCTTTTATAAATTTGATGTTCCATCTTTCCCTTTTGTCTTAGTCACATGCACTCCTTTGAGGGGGCTGGTAGGAGGAGCAGGAGAAAAGGATAAGGATAATGTAAGTTGCATGCATTTTTGATGAACGGATGGTGCTGTCGAACGGCGCCTTTTGCCACACGCCAGTTGTTAGTAAGGTGCGAGTAGTGGCCCCTTACTGACCGTGCCAACGGCTGTGGAGTGTGCACATGATGCGTAAGTGCCCGTAGGACACCCATAGAATGTACGCACAAACTAAAAGTCAGGCTGCAACAGGTGCACAAAGAGCGCACACTAGGTTTGCCCATTTTTCACCTGCAGACAGCTCGTGTCCATCTGTAGGGACAGTTGTGATTAAAGCTGCATTCCGGCTGGAAAAGTCAGTCGGCCCAGACCGAGTCCTCTAAATTTGGTCCTGATCGAGTCCTGGACCTTGCATTTGGTTTGTATTCAGGGATATTCAGAAGAGAACTTGACCTCAGACTTGGAGGAGCTGATTCCCATCCCAGCTGCTTCTCTATCTGTCAAACATCTGGTCAGGCCCGGCCCTGGGCTGCACAGCGCACCAAGCAAAACAGTATATTTTATTTATTTTATACATGCTTTAAATACCTTTTTATTATTAAACTTAATCAGTGGTGTGTCCAACTGTTTTATACTTGTACAAAATATCATAAACTTTAAAAACCTTTAAAAAAACCTTTTGGTGCCCCCTACAGCAGATGGCTAGGCAGCCGCCTAGGTTGCCTATGTCCAGGATCGGCCCTGAATCTGATTTAAACTCAAGTGCTTTTTATGTGTCACCTTAAAGCACAGACATAGGTACAGCATATCAGAGCATTGCTGACAGTAATGTCCCTTTGCCATTTGTCTGCGCCTCTGAAAGTGACACCATCTCAGATTGATAGAAAGATGTCTTCTCTCAGTGCTGAACGACACGTTTTGTTCTGAGAGAAGTGCCAAAGGCTTCGTTTAATCTATTCACTCGTTTTCATGCTGCATGTCTTCAAGGGCCATTGCCTTGGAGAGCAGCTTTTGTAATTGTAATAAATAATGTATGAATAATATGGCTGATTAAACAGTCTGGGAGACTTCTCCCTGTGGGCAACACACTACTTCTTGCAGAATAACAAAGAACCTCGGAGCTTTCCGCTAATGTCAGACGGGTGTCTGCTAAAGTGTTCGTCAGTCATCCAAGATCAAAGGACACCTTTATGTAACGAGTCTTTTCAAGTTCGGCTCGAGCCGCTTGGAACTTTGTTCTGTAAGAGGGGCCGTTCTGCAGGTGAACTTTTCCGTGGACTGTGCTAAAATCAAAGTTGAGTTTCGAACACAATCTCTCATAAGTCAAATGCTAAAGAGCATAATCTCTCGATTTGTGTGTTGGGGTGGACTTTTTTTTGTCCGGTTTGTGTTTCTTTTGCTACAGACCTCACACACATCTGCTCTTCAAGCTTTTAGTGAAACCATCATGATCATAATGGGCTCTTTTTCTACATTTGTGGGCTAAAATGACATGAGAAACATTACTGTCACCCAGGAGTCTTATACTTAGTCTCTGATTCATAACATTTTTTTTGCAAACTTTCCTTACTTGCTTCTATTTCCTGTTTGGCTTCCTCTTTATTGTCTCAATTCATTTATCTGCAGCCAGAAATCAACCTTCTTGGCTCTGTTTGATAAAAAGACAAAAACATCCTTGCTTTGAAAGTTGTGTCAGAAACAACCTCCATAATTTTGCTTCTGTGTCTTTATTATTCTTTTGGCATTTACAGCAGCAGTTTGAGAGAAATGCAAAGCCACCTGAATTATGCTTTCCATCATTACAATGGGGAAATGCTCTCATTGTTGCTGTCAGCATAACTGTGTGATGTTTATAGGAAATCTGCTGCTACAGAATAAAAAGCTGCATTCAATTAGCTTTGACTAAAAAAACTTCAGCAGTATTTTGCTGCTGCATTTTGACATGAGACATGCACGTATTGAGTTGGTACTCTGAAAATAAAATGAACGACGCACAGGGAAGAACTTGGAAGCACATAATCAATCAGTTAAATGAACTGCAGATTTACTGAAACTACAATAAAAGCCAAAAGCATTAGCTATTGCATAAATAAAATGTAAAAAGAAAAAAAAAAAAACTTCTGACCACGTCGAGTGTTTGAATACCAACCAGGTGGAAGGAGAACAATGGGACAAGCACAGGGTAGTAACAGCAAACCTTGTTAAATGAGAGAATGAGGCGGAATCCAATTTGCCTTCCTACCCCTCTGGCTAGTCCTCACTGCTGCAGCTGTAGGGGCATTTGAAGCTGAAGTGTTTTTTTAAACAGGAGCCATAGGGCCCTATAGCTGGCCATCCCTCCGCCTGTAAGGTGAGAAATGTGTTCTTCAAGTTCAGATATTTGAACTTGTGTGGTAATGTATTCCGAATTTTTGCTGCACTGCATTGTCCCGCCGCCCGAAACGCAGTGCTACCACATCGCCACAATGGTCAAAATGCACCAAAAAACCTCTGATCAGGTCTATACATTGACTTAACATTGAAACTGGTCGCTCCTGATGCCAGAATTGTGACCTATACAGTTAGTGAAAAAGGTAAAAATTGTGTTTATGAAGTAAAACAATATTAACTTTTTCCCTCAGTTAAAAAAAAAGATTATTTTAGGCCTTTGCTGTCTGATCTAAACATATTTTAAGGTAGATTTACAATTTTATTGCTCAAAGGTTTGATTTTTTTGCAAAACTTTGACAGGTTGTGAGGAAAAGCATTTGCTAATCCCAAATTTGAGCTGAGCTTTTCCAATGACTTCCACATGGGCATCTTGAAGTTGTTTTATATTTAGAAACTCGAACTAATTTCTATCTTGATCAGCTTTATAAACATCAGTTCAAAAGCAAAAATCTTTATCACAGCGATGGACACACCTGTGGGAAAATTGCATTTCCTCACTGCCTCAAATCAACCCTTCAGTCTCACCTTCCCTTTAACCTTCTGCTTTCAGCCATTTCCTGGAACATATAATCATCACTCGCAATGATAGGAAATGTGGTCCTCCATTTTTCATTTCAAGACTTTTTTTTCCCTCTTTGTTGGAATCATGGAGCACCCCACTGTATGGACCTTCAATGTCAGATGATAAGTATGAAAAATTACATTTTCCACTGGCTCTAACTGATGTTGACAACACTGAATTTTTCCTGATATAAATTCTCTTTATATGTCAAGCTCCCTTGGACTTCAAGGTCAAAATCTTTGTCCACAATCGGCCTCTGATGTATGAGGAGCAGAATGCTATTAGGAACTCATCTGCTTTTGAGGGACATGCTCTGTCCCTGTACCTCGGCTAATATACCTGATGGGACCTGCACCACAGGCAGACAGGCGAATCAAAAAATGGCATATTTCTAATTTAACAGCCATTGTCTTTGACAGGCACTGACCTCTGGCAGACAGAGGTCCTTGAGCATGATTGGAGAGTTTGGGGGGAAAGTGAAGTTGTTTAGTCTAATGCGTGGCACAGGCAATAAAGCAGAAGGTTACAAGTTGTCCATTTAACTCCACAGCTGAGCACTCTAAGAACACTTGCTGAATGCTTTTTCTTACAAGAACAAGACAAATTTTCCTGATCGAATCGCTGAAAATTCAAAGATTTAATCTAATGGACTTTTAACAACCAAAAAGGGCTTTTATGTAAAAGCTACTCTTGGTTAGGACTTTTTAAACTTAAACAAATGTCCTCATCAGGAACTGGGGGTGTTTGTAAGAGACAATGTAGGGTTGGTGGCAGAAACATTTAACAGGCAAACTTAAACATGACAAAACCCAGGGGAGCGATGACAGCACAGATGACCTGACAATGAAGAACTGACAACCAGACACTGACACAGACTGAGGGTGATGAACTAACTGAAGCCAGAGGACGAACACATGTACAGAATGTTCCAAGTTAAAAAAATATTAAATACAAAATGTTTTTCACTTGTTAGAAAGGAAAAGATCTGCCACTGGAACCGGTGGAATAGGTTTATTCAGATTTATTTCAATAAATTGTGGTGTTCTTCCCTTTTAAGACAACATTTTAATCCTGAAATTAGCTACAAATACTAATTTTTAGGTTTTTTTGCTCTGCTAATTGGAAATGTTAGGTTTTAAAACAAGCAGATCCTTTTTTTATTGATGCTTTTTCATTTTTTGTTTCTTAGGTAGACAATTTTAACATCTCAGTGAGTAATGTGTCTGTTATAACTTCACCAATAAAGCATCCGGAATATCTGTTCAAAGATAGGAATTTATGTGATTTTTGACAGAATTTTATCCAGGAAAAAACCTCAGCAGCAAATTTACAAATTCATTCTTTCCTTTACATCAAATGTACAATGCGTGCGTCTTAATCACCAATCCATTTACTGTCATTGTAAGTCTGTATGATAAGTCGTTTTGATAAAATGACCCAAAACTGGTCAAATGTAGGGCTGTATTCCAAATTTGACGGTTATCAACATGTTTTACACGTGTTACCAAATTTAAAAAACAATTGCAGTCCCTAACATGGATGAATGAAGACAATCATCTGTCAAACACACTTTTTTTACCTGCTTTCTGCAGACTCCTGGCTTTTCCCAGTCTTGAGCTTTTAGTCTTCTGCTATCTGGTTAAACCAAAGCAACGTGGCTTTAATGCATGTTCTTAAATTTACCTGACACACCAGTCTGTAGATGTTAATGAACATAGAAGTCAAATATTTTCGCTAAAAACTATGTTTGCATCACATCTCCATAAACAAAGAAGCATCTGCAGAGTTTGGCTTTTTTTTGGCTGCAGCTTCTGGTTTTGAGCAATACTGATAAAGTGAAAGAATTGAGGCCAGTGTTTGTTTTTTAATCAACAGTGACTGGAAATGATTGCTTGGAATAAATCCCACCAAAAAAATCACTTCACAAATTCAGACTTAAACATCTACATGCTGAAAATCTTGTGACAGCTTCTCCACTAATCCCTGAGCACCACTTCAGTCAGCAAACAGTCCCAGACAGGACAGCTGATAGATTCAGGTGCCAACAGACACTCTCACAACCTTTCGTCAAGTCTGATTGTAGCTGAAAAGAAAAATCAAGCGCCTGGCTGATGGAAGAATAGGAGAAACAAACCAGAGCGTGAACACAAAAGGAAAGCCAGGAAATTGGAAATGAGGATTAAGGGAGCAATTTTATCGCAGGAGCCAACTTTTCACAAACCAAAAAATTGTATTTGACATGGTACTTTCAAAGATGAACAGAAAGAACAAGTTAAACTGTCATTATGAAACTTATTGTTCAGCAAACTGTTCAAAACCTGGACATCATGATTTTTAAACTTGACTTTCAACACAAAAACAGATCCCTTAGAAATAAATTAAAAAAAAACAATCTTAAAATTTGAAAAAGTTTCTTGAAATAATCCAAAATTTCTTCCTAATTTATGAAAACATTTCTGATAACTTAGACTTGTTCTTAAACTATGAATATTTTTCTGCTGAAAAAGTTTATTGAAAAGATTATTTTTCATGCAAGACAGAAAATAATTTGTATCTATTTTATTTCTTAAGGCAAAGTTCTTTTTATTTCATAAATATTGTGCTTTTTTTAGCGAGAGCTGAGCCGGAAAGCAAAGCTCTCACCTTACCAGTCACTCTTCATTCCAATACTCGAAAAAACGAGGTCTCGGATACAAGGGCCCAAAAAGAGCTTCCTCTGTGGGGTGGCTGGGCGCTCACTTAAAGATAGGGTCACCCAGAGAGAGCTCAGAGTAGAGCCGCTGCTCCTCCACATCGAGAGGAGCCAGTTGAGGTGGTTTGGGCATCTGGTCCGGATTCCTCCTGGACGCCTCCCTGGAGAGGTGTTCCAAGCATGTCCCACTGGGAGGATGAGGAAAGACACGGTACCGGAAAAGCGGAAAAGGATGGATGGAAAATTTCTTAAAATCAAATGATGATGCCCTGCCTTTTGAAACAAAATAAAATATTGAAATTAGCTATAAACACTCATTTGGGTATAATACTCTGGTAATTGGAATTTTATGTCTTAAAGCAAGTATTTATTGCTCAAAAAGTTTAATATCCATGAAGTATACATGTTTTTATTTACAATCATACTTATACTTCATATTTTCCAAAGAAATTTCAAATTGTAAGTACTAAGACCCTCCAACAATATTTGTTTTGAGACTTTAGTCTTAAAATTAGATTAGCATCACACATTTTAAGATAAATTTGTCCAAAAAAAACGACATGTCAAAATAAATTATCCAGTAAATCTGTCATAAGAGAGACCGTCCACCATTCACAAATGAAACTTAAAAATATTGTTCATATTAGTGTTATATAAGTCACTTTCTTAAACTAAGAATATTTTGCTATTGAAAAAATTCTTGATAAGATTATTTTCCTTGCAAGACAGAATGTTTGTTAGAACAATGCTCTTGAGTTTTGGCAGTGAATCTATTCCGATAGATGCTTTCTTGACCTGAATTTGGCTTGGAAAGAAATAAATGTTTGTTTGTTTTTTTTTTATTTTAGAAGGCTTCTTTTAGGACTGCATTAATTGATTCTTGCTTTGGAGATGTGTCATACACACAAAGATCGCACTGACCTTTTTTTATTAGAACTGCATCCTTTGTTCTATGGTCACATGCTGTGATGCCACCGCAGTGACTTTCTAAAGCCTGCTTGACCTCAACTACTCTCTTCTCACAACAAAACTCACTGAAGGGAAATGTAGACTTATGAAAAAGGACATTGTGCATTTATCAGAAATTCAAGAATGAAGGACTGTGTAAATAAATGCTAAAATACTGCGGAAGTTTTGGCATTTCATTACAACTCGAGATGAAAAGTGAATCACAGACTGAAAATAAAAGATGGCTGTCGTGGATTGATATTGGTAAATCTTCCAATGCGGTAAATTATTCATAGTCTTGCTTGTTTGTGGGGAGCTGAAGAATATCCAAAAATACACTGGGCAGGGCTCCAGATAAAAAAAATAATAATAAACAGGGCCACCACAGAATGACAGCCATTCAAACTCTCACTGTTGGACAAAATGACTTATCCGGTGCAAGCTGCTGTTATTTCTTTGGACAAAATCCAAAAAGTGCTCAGAAAAACTGGGTATAAAACATGCAAATGCTCCACAAATAGCTGCAGTCTCATCATTTTATTTTACAGCCATTTATGAGCTTTCAAGAAATTATATTTATCTCCAAAAATGTATATGGTTACAAGGTTAATGGCCTAGTTTGCTTTAGTGCCTGGACGTTTTATTTGGTGCTGTAATGTGAAATGAAGAGCCCATATACTGCAGCCTTGAAGAGTGACAATGCGATTAAAGCTTTGGCAACTGAAGATAAGGAGAACATCCTGCTTTAGGTAAATGCTTTGCAGTGATTCATATGCCTTAACCTAGAAAGTCCTGTCAATCCAACATTTCTGTCTGTCTGTCTTTGCACATATTTGCAAGTTAGTTGCACTATAAGTTAGAATTTGATGCCAATTCTAAGGTTGGAGCATGAGAGGGGAAACGGTTCTTTTTCCAAACTGCAACGGTTTTGTTAAGGTATATATTTTTAGCAAACAAAGTTTGAATCTCCCAAGTGTCCAAGGACCAAATAAACTCCTCTTCAGATGGAAACACTGACTCAATCACAAACAAAAACAAAACAGTTTATCACTGCTTAAAATAATGAATATCTTTAATAAATAAAAACAAAAATGTAATAATTCATACGTCAGAAATATCACTGACTTTTTCTAGATCCTCTCCAGAGTGCAAACAACTCAGTGAGTGAAAGAGACAAGACTCACATCCATTTAATGGGGAGGCACTCCCAGCAGAACTCAAGGAGGGTGGCCATCTGCGTGATCAGCAAGAGGGCGAGAGAAAAAGTCAAAGACAAATCCCTGAAAGTAGGTCACTGATACTCGCAACATGGAGAAAACATCATGGAGTTAATAGAAAACCTGAGAGAGTAGATTTTCTATTTCAAGGAACATATAAATGTCTTTATGACAAGTGCTATATAGTGGAGCAAAGAGGTTTTTGTCCGTCACTTTTTTAAGTTTAACCACGAGTTTGGTCTGTAATGTTTATCATAGATGCAACTCAGCTGGGAGAGACAGAATGTAAATCCAGAAACAGAAAGATACAAAGGAGGTTTGGGAGAGTGGCGTGTGGTCAGATGAGACCAAAATGAAACTGGGAGATTCTAAACACATCACCCAGACAACAAGGAGTGACTTTTACGTAAAAACATTTCCATGTTCCGGAGGGTTCTAGTTAGCTTCTGAACCTCATTCTAAAAAAGACTTTGTGTCAGAAGTTGAATGTCAACATCCCTAAAACATCCCAGCTCTTGAGGAGATCTGCATGGAAGATTGGACCAAAATAGCAACCAGTGTATTCAAACCTGCTGAAGACCAACGGGAAACCTTTGACCTCTGTCACTGAAATCAGGGTTACATTATAGCCTAATGAAGTGAACTTGTCTTATGAACAAATATTCATTTTCTGCACCATTTTACAAATAAATCTGTTTGTAGACACACTTCAGCTGTGAGACAAACTGTAGAGAAATATTCTAGGAAATCACATTGATTTGTAATACCGTAGTCTGTGTTTGCAAAACCCAGTAAAAAGTGAATTCTTACACTTTTTATGTTCCCAGGACTCGTTCGGTTTGTCTATAGAGAGAAATGTATGTAATTATCCAATATTAAAAACACTGCAGACTTTATTCTGTCTTCCTTCAGAGCTGTCAAGCTGTAAGTGGTTATGTGCAGCAATTTAAAAAGTCAGGCTCCACAGGAGAGGATTATGGGCTTTCACCCATTTATTTATGACAAGCTGCACTACCACAGTAGCTTGATTTGACTCAATCACACTGATTTGAAGCAATCCCTTGTGAAACATGTAATATTTCACATTTTTCAGCCACAGTGTCTGCTTGCTTCTAAACCAAAATGCGCTCTGTTTTGTTATCTGACTACTACAAGACAGATCATGTTTACACCATAATTGACAGACTAAATCTGCTGCTTAGACTCATTACATCCCTGTAATGTGTCCCGGCACAACACAGATTTAGACTTTATTGACAATTAAAGATCTCTTAATGAGTAATTGTGTTACCGATTCTCATTTCGGATTTTGTTTGAGCTTTTTCTGCTTCTTGTGCGCAGCCTTGCCGGGGCAGTGGAGTCTATCTGACTCATTATTGAACTGACTAAAAGAAGTATTGCATGACGTAAGCTGACCATGGCTCAGGTTTTACAATGAAATCAGTTCCTGAGGTGGAAAAAATATCAAAATTAATCTGTACCATCAGCACAAACTTCTATTAGGACCTGAACGTAAAGTTTACTTGCTTTTGGTGCTGTCAATCGATTAAAAGTTTAAATCCCACTGTTGGATTGTGATTTATCCCGATTGATCAGAATGTTTTACTAAGTACATTTTATAAAAGAATTTGCATCTTTTGACCAAAAAAATGCCAGAGAGAACATTTTTCCTTTGTGTTTATGTTTGAAATGTTTTACTTTGTAAAAGTGTTAACTCAGATCTCCCAGAAATGAATGTTGTGTGCAAAAAACACATCAACAGTAAGATAAGCAGAACTCTAAGGACTTTTCTGTCTGCAGAATTATTCCAAGAAAACAAAGATGCTGACATACAGCTGTAAGAAACTTACTTTGTGTTTTTGCACTTTAAATGGTCCAGGTGAATACTCAAATCTGATTAGCTGCTGGTTATTCATGCGCACAAAAGGAAGTACCGGTCACAAAACCCAATAGTGTTTTTTTTTTTTTTTTTGCCTGCTCCCGATGCATAATGATTTAGATTAAAAAATACTCATTAATGCAATTTTTCCAATTAATTTTTCTTAATAAATGTCCTCCATCGTTAAATGAAAACATTAAAAATGCCACAAGAACATGTTAAAAACACCAGAAATAAAGTTTTCATCTGACTAGGTTTTTAATAACTCATCATTTAATTATTTGCAGAGAAATCAACACCAGTGCTTTTTATTCCTGAATCCTTATGCTGAAAACATGCAACTCCCAATGTCAAACATGATTATTTTGAAAGTCTTTAGAATTTATAATTTTAAAAAAAGTTCATTGTAGTGTAAAAAAATAGACAACTTTAAATCATGCTTCTTCACGTGGTCCAAAACTTGATGTCTTTGCTAATCCTTGAAATTGCTTCAATGTTAACATTTACACATGAAACACACAGTTGCTTGTGAGGAAGATGCATCTAAGTTTATGAAATACCTCAGCAAGAAACAGTGATAAAATCTGTGAGTTTTCAGTCTCCTGAACCTAAGATATATTTGTTTATTTGTAGATCAAAGAGGAGAGCAGAAAAGCAAGAAGTGCATCATGGGATACAGCCCCCTGTGCAGAAACGTGGTTGGTTCTGTGACGAATCATTTATCCGTACAGCTGGGAATCTGAAGGATGAATACGACTTACAGCACACAAAAGCTTCTGTGTTGGAAGGTGTTTTTGGACTGTTTTGAATGCAGCTCAGTTGTTCTAAGTTCTAAGTTTGCAGGACAACCAAAACTATCATTAAGCATTTTTTCTGTGTGATGACTTTCCTACAGATGATTTGACAAGTTAAAAACAAACTTTCTTCTTAAAAACTTTTTGAAATCATCTGGTACCTGGCAAACAAGTCTGCATCAGGAGTCAGAGGTTTAGTGGAAAAGAGATCTCTTAAAGATTGTGTTTTTGGTGGCGTTTTTCTGACGATGGAGGACATTTAGAAAGTAAATTAAACTCAACATTACATTTCTGTGTACTTCTGTATTCAAATTACTGTGGATCAAGAACACGCCAAGAAGCACTGATTGAAAAAGAGCTCATTTGTGACAGAGCAAAAATATGCTGGGCGGGCCTCAAGGTCCCTGCGCCAAGCTCACACAAACGGGGAGGTGAAGAGGGGCGGAGTTGCCACTACTCAGAGCTGAATTTCTAATGAAGTCCTGCTGCTCCACAAAAACTACATACTAAAAAAAAAAAAAAAAAACTGATTTTTTTGGATTTTGGCTAAAAACAGCAAAATCATAATGAAAAGACCGCTGGGAGCTTTTTTATAATAGATTGAAAGATGATCGAAATGGGTCTTTAAATGTTAAACAAGTCATCCTAAACGTTTAGTACAGTTTTTGTTAATAAAGGTTAGTGTCATTAAAGGACACTTAAAAAATAAAACAAAGTTGTTGCAGAAATGTATCCCGATTAACGTTAGATGAGTTGGAGTAAACTCTGAAAATAGAATTTGTGATAGGAAAATATGAAAAAAGCACCAACATTGTTAAATGAAAGCAGAATTCCAAACCAAGAAACTTTTGCTCAATGATATTTTTGATCCAAGGGCATTTTTCATTATTGTAAAAAGCAGAAAACACACTTTGATATTTCAGTAGAATCTGTTTTCAGCAAATACCATGAACATGAAAAAAAGACAACAAAAATAATCTTGTTCCTAAAATGACTTTTACGTTTTGACACAGAAAAAAATACTGGTTTGCACAGATTAAAAAAAAAAAGTTTTTTAAATTTATGAAAGAGTTTTTAGCTCTTCCGTTTGTGTAGATCTTACAATAACAAGCATCCCCTGATGAGAGCGCAGAGATCGGCTCGTCGTCCTGTTGGTTTTGCATCTGCGACAGACTTCGTACCACAGTGTTTAGATGGCATCCACAGATGGGAAGTGTGTATCGCAGCTGTTTAATGTGCTGTTTTAACAACCTGTCAAGAAGCATCACACCCCAGAAGTCAGTGTTATGAGTCCCCCGCAAAGTGGAAATCTACTGATAGGCTGGCTGTGTTTTGGTTAAGGCTGAATAAATCAGTGGTTTTACAATGACAGCATATGGGGGTCCTAAGATATTAAAACTAAGTGTGGGAAAAAAACTCACTTTGTGCACACACTGCTGACTAATGGTGTTTTTGCTGTTTTTCTGTAAACCAAAATTGATTGCCTTTTTTTCCCCTTTCACCACTCAGTGACTCACACAAACTCCTCTGTGAGAGAAAGACTTGCCATTACCCCGAATTTCCTCTATCAGTGTTGCTGCTTGAAAATTTAATGATGCGGTCTATCATATTTTCCAATGCAGTCATGAGTGAAATGTGAATGTAGAACAGCGAAGTAAGGCTGCACCTCTGGAGTGCTCTTGCATTCATTATCGCTGCAGAAAAAGTGAAATTATACATTTTGTTCCCTCGTCTTGTTTTTTTTTTTTTCTGCATAAAAGGGCAGCACAGTCTTTGCCTGCTGTGATGTTCTGGCTGATTCAAACACAAAGCTGGATGTTATAAATAACTACAAAATTATTTGTTGTAGATTTGACCTTTTATGTAATTTTGTGGGGTAAGTTGGACATTTAGGAATGTAGGAATCTACACAGCTCGTTCACGAGTCCAATCTTTGATCTTTGAAATATTCTCACAAATAATCTGCATCTAAAAAGCCGTCTCAAACATAAGTTTGATGGGAAGTAAAATGTCGAATGTTTTTATTGACAACAGAGTTACTCTTTGAGTTTACTGTGGAATGCCAGGTTCTCGACCTTCCCAGGGATCACGGTGTTCACGCTCCAGAACAGGGGATGTCAGACTGCACCATATGTGGCCAACAGGTGAAGCCGGCTCACCTGTTCAGAGGTGATAATTACACATCAGAGTTTAGAAATCGTTTTACCTGGGAGGGAAGTAAGATGGTTTTTTGTTGACTGTATCTCTTCAGAATGTGTTTGTTTAGGCAAGAAAGTGCAACAAATATGTCAGAGTTTAAATAACCCTTTTTTTAATCACCTAATCAGAAACCCAATTATAGAGCACAAGGAAGTTCATATCAAAGGAAAAGGAAAGGAAAACATTTTTTGAGCTTCTATCCATTCATTTTTCTCTGCTCGTCTAGAACCGGGTCACAGAACAGTCGAAGGAATGATGTTCAGACTTCCATCTCCCCGGCCACTTCCTCCAGCTCCTCTGGGGGGATTCTGAGGCCTTCCCAAACCAGGCAAGAGATGGAGTGGCACCAGTGTGCCCTGGATCATCCCTGGTGTCTCTGCCCAGTAGGACATGACTAAAATACCTCCCTAAGGAGACGTCCAGACCAGACGCTTAAATGATTTTTTTTTTAATTTAGCTGAAGCTACTGAAAAAAGAAAGAAAACTCTGAAAAATACCATTTTAGTCCGGATCGCAACCCTTTGAGGTCAAATACAGAGGGTGAGCTTATCTTAAAGTTAAGAAGAATAGCTTGTTACTACTTATCTAAACCTTTTCTTGTTTTTGGTGGACATCCTCTAATCTGAAGGCAGGCCTTTTTCATTCAGATGTAAGTTCACTTTGAGTATGCTTGTGTTTGTGTAGCAGTTGTTTAGTCTTATCATGAGTGGGACAGGGGCTTTATGCTTCGCTGAGCAGCTGTAGCTCCATGCTGATGTCTATGATTGCCAAAATAAATGTTTTGAACGTTGCTAAGGAATCAAATCTGCAGCAGCTGGAAATATGCAATGTTGGATGTTTTTGGTGTATTGACTGTGCATGAGGTAAGGTATTTCAGGAATATTTATTATTGTTTTAATATTTTAAGCACTTATTTTAGCAGAATTATATGTTTTTAAATAAAAAAATCCTCTTCCGATCAGAAAGTACATCTTGAGTTTTGTATTACCTGTGATAATGACAGTAAAGTATCCATCCACCCATTAATGTCCATCAACATGAATCATGCAGATCATGTGGAAGCAATGACACAGTTTTCCAATTCTTCCTAAATGTGTCCTTTTAATCAAGACTCAGACTTTGTCACCATTATTTAGCAGTTTGTCTGCCTATTAAGATAGTTAATTGTTGCTTCAAATAATTGATTTTGTAACAGAAATGGGAGCCAGAAAACTTCACCTGCAGGAACAGAGCCCAGCAGTGGTATTAGGTTGCTGAAAACTGACAAAGTGGTGCCAATTGATGCTAATTCTCCAGTTACGTAAACAAACCAGCCAGGAATGTGAATGTGGGTTTCTGAACGCGCTTTTATTATACAGTATTCACACTGGACTGTCACTACCTGATACTCCAGCATGAACTCAGAGTTGAAAATGACTTGGTGCAGATTTTGGAAGCTTCTGGAAGTCTCGCGAATCTGGCTCCAGGCTTTTTCTTTCACAGCTCTATTCCGATACATGAAAGACTAGGTTTCATATAATTCTGGACAGACACAAACCACAGTTATTAGATTCTCCTTCGTGATCAATTTTCAAAAGGTCTATGAGTTAAAAAAGACAGTCTTTTTAAATTAATATTTTTAATGCAATCACGCTATCACAGCCAGTGAGATTGACACAAAGGCTGTGTCCAAATTCCCTCCCTAACTACTAAAAGACGATTTAGTGCAGGACTATCTAGTGCTCTGGATTATAAAAGCAATTCGGACACCATGCTCACTACTTTTTTGTTTAAAACAGTGAATATGACATCACCATTCACCATACTATCCCAGTGCAAAGGGGTCCATATATCCCAATCTAGTGAGCATCGATGCACACTGGTTTTTTCCCAGAGAATCCTGGGAAATTTTGATTTTAGAATAGTAGATTCGGACAGCACTACAAAAGGGCGAACCCACTGTTGAGTAGTGAGGGAATTCGAACATTTTAAGTTGTTTGTTAAAGTTGTGTTAACGTAAGTGTGATGTCATCACTAGTCGTAAGCCCCTGTACCGATCTGGCAGGCGGAACACATATGGTACCTACACCGACACCTCCACACAAGTGAGCTGCCGAACTCTGGAGAACTGCGTCTCTGAGCAGAGAAGCCGGACGCCTGAGCTCTGTGTCTGCAAACAGGGGAGAGTCTGTTACTGTGGGTACTCTTTCATCTGACCCTAGACCTTCCTCCAGGTCTGTGCAGCCAAGAAGAAAAGTTCAGCACTGGCCGCATGTATCTAAAAAAATGACGTATGAAAAGTCACTTTCAAGAAATAAAACAAGAGAAAAGCGCAGTGAGAAGATTCTCTTGCTCCATGATAACTGCAGCCATGTTTGTTTACCAACAGAACTCTGCTACTTCTTCTTCTATGGTTTCTGGTATTTTAGAGAGTTCTGCGCATGTGACAGACATACTCCTTTGTTCTAATTGGATACATTTTTGGGGAAACATGTACACAGTTCAAATCCAATTCGATCTTTGATCAGATTAAAGACAATTTGTGCAATCACACCCAGCTCGTGATTGGTCCAAGCTGCTCTGAGTCAGCTTTTTATGGAAGCCACACTCACCAGTAAATAGAAAGAAAAAAAATCATGGAGCAAGAACAGTTGTTCTTACAAAAAGAATACCTGTGTAATAGCTGTTCATTTCTCAAACGAAGTCTGTGGGATTTTGGCTTCTTGGAGACAGCAGGAAATTCCTGTTTGGAATACCAAAGGGGGAGGAGTCACGCAGTCCAGTTCTAGAATACAGTCAAAGGGTACTATGCAATAAAATGAAATAAAAAAACATCAGATTTTCAGCATCAACGCTAAATACAATCAACAAAGGAAGCATTTGCTGAAGAGGTGAATGTATTTTCAAGATTTCAAAGTAGACCTTTTTAAAGCTCTTCTGATGTGATAACACATACAAATCCCATTAGAGGCAGAAAACCCTCCTTTCATTGTTTTATTTAAAGAAACGGATAATAGGCAGTCCATCTGTTAGGAAAGATCTCCAATGATTTATGGAGGAAGGAGCATCAGTGTGTAATCAAGCATGCCAAAATCTTCACACAGTTTCTGTCACCTGCAACAGTGTCACCTCAGAGTTTACACCTTGCTAATGAACAAAATTTAGTCTTTTTTATTTTATTCATGCTTCAGCATCTGCTCATCCTATTGAGGTCTCACCCTGAGCAAAAAAATAAAAAAATTAAAATCATCCCCAATTTTCTACTTGAGTAGAGACAAGAGTTTTAAAAAATATTCAACCAGTGAGAGTATCAGCCTTCAAAGGAAATGCTCTCAACAACTAAAAAGATGGCTTATGCTTCAGAAATCCCTACACTAGCCCACTGTAATGACAACACACACCTTCTCCATTCGGGTGTCTGCCACAACAGCTACAAACCAGATGATTGACCCAACCCCCTGGGCTTCCTGGCCCGCACCTCCCACAGCAATATGCTGTTCCCCTAATTGTGAAGTCTGTGGATTTACAGGAAAAGGATGAGCCAGTCAGGATGTCTTTCTCTCCACAGGAGTGGAACTGCATGCTGGCTCTGGAGCTTGTTAAGGCCTAGTTACTGGTGACATTGCAGCTGCAGCACACAACCAGACGTACAGCAGTCACTGGCCTGGTGGCCATTAGAAAAGCTCTGGAAATTGTGCTGTGCGGCAGAAGAAATTTTACGAGGCACATTTGAGGAAAGTGCATAAAACGGTGAAACGTTTTTCCTGTCAAGCCAATTACCTTTAAAACTTTGCAAAATAGCTTTTGATAAACCAGAGTAGGATTTTATCCTGACACATCTACAATGACACAACAAAAGGGAGTGAAGTGAAGTGGCACCAGCGATCCTTCAAATAGTCGTCAGGATACACTCACTACAATCTCACAATGAAATGATTTATGGCGACTGTTTGTAGGTCCATGGTGCAGAAATGCATTAACCTCACAAAATGTTCCAAAACTGCGAGGGAATGTGCAGTTTGGAGGACATTATTTTTCCACTTCAGTTGGCTGCCATTTTTCTCCCTTTTCACCATTAAGGGAACAAAGTCCACAGTCAAACCCAGAGGGATATGGAGCATAAGTCACTGACAGCACTTTCACACGAGCGACTAGAAACAACTCAAGAAGTATTACTATTACTTTATTTTAACTATTCCTTGTGACGCGGAGAGCTAATGTTTTTATTTTAGGAGGAAAACAAAGACATGCAGTACATGGATCTTGTCGTCTACAAGTGGATGCATGAGAATGAGAAACACAGTTTTCATCTAAACTTTTGTCACATTTGTTTTCCGTCATCAGAAAAATGCCACAACAACATGTTTAAAACGCCATTTTGATTGGAATTGTTTTACTGCGGTTTCCAAGAGAACGCAATGGCATCCCACTTATGATTTTAAACAGACAATATAAATGCACAAAAACCTTAAATGGTTTCATTTGCGTAGACGTAATCAGTGTAATGACAATAAAGACTGGCTTATTGGAGCGATTTGGACTGAATTAGGTTATAATGATCTAGAAATTTGGGATAAATTAAATCACAGCAATTGCATCTCATTTTATTTAGTTTGATGTTTGAGTCTTGTGTGTGTCACCTTGAGGCAAGCTCTGTCAAGAACTGATTTATTAGAAGAAACAAATGGAGTAAAAGTATATGTAACATCTGATAAAAACAGAAAATATCAATACTGTCAGCTGTTCTAACGATATAGTATAACAAAGAGGATAAAGGTCAGAGAATTAACATCGGTTTCATGGCTGCAGTGAGTCTTGCTCTCAGCAGCTCCAGCCGATGTGCTGAAAGCAGAAGTGCAAACGGTGCGTGACAGACCACCATACATGTGTTAACATACATATGAAATCTCTGACTGACACTTTGCTACCTGATAGGCCAGAGGTCAGATGGACTCCTGTGTTGGCTGGTTTTCCACTGTTGACTCTGATGTTAAATGCAGATTTTTGGTACTAATGATGGACTGACAGATGAGTTCACTAAGATGCAACACAATAGCAGCTTTTCCTCAAATGCACAATTCAAAATAATGCAATCTAACCAAATAAAAAAGAAAAAAGTTTGACAAACTTTGTTCTCATTGGAGGGCAACAACACCGGTGCAAAACTTGCTTATTAAATTTGTCAAAACTAATGTATTTGTAATCATCATCTGATTTAGATTGATTTTCATAATTCCGTGTCAAATAGCAGCTGCTGCAAACCTGCATGTTGTGGACTATAGGTGTGACTACTCAACTAAATGCTAAATGTCCCTGAAGGCAACATGAAGCCCACATGTGTCTGATAATGTGAAAAAGTATCAAGATATGGAAACATTAAAGATCCTTTTTTTGGTCAAAAGTTTTATTCTCCAAAATAAATTGTCATCGTTGGTTCCTTAAGTTTCATGGAAAAAGAAAACTTCAAAAGTAAAGTATTCTTGCATTTTGCTCCTCTGAGTTTACTTTTACAGACGATGGACACAAGGAGAAAAATAACCAAAAAATATTCTTTTTTTTTTTTTTTTTTGAAGTGAAGGCCAGTTTTCCCTCAACATTTTCAAAGCACGTCCAATTGGAGCGTGTTAAAGTTGTCTCTGATTATGTATGCAGCACAGTTTAACAGCTGAGGCGATGCTCGTCCAAAAATGAAGTATTTATCCTTTGCGTCTATGCATCAACTCCATTTTCTTGACAGCGCTGTTTGAAATCTACTCAACTTAAAAAATAAAAATAAAAATCTACGCATGAATTATTTAAAGAAAATATGTTAAAGATTTTGATTTTCTAAGTCCTTGCCAAGCAAGCAGCATCTCTTGCATTACTTTCTTGGAGCCTTTTAAACCATGGAAAGCACTGCACCTTAGGAATGCAGACATGAACAATGTGCAGGGATCAGGACAGGGGCGTGTTGCTGATAATTAAGTTGATTATCATTTGTTTTATGTTTAAACTTAGAAACTGGGCTTAGACTTGGTTGTAAGTTAATTTCACTTTGAAAAAAAGTGACGTAAAACCTTTTATTTTGTCAATCTCCACTCAGCCTTCTTGCATTTCCTGTTGTGACTGCTATCACACCGTTGCCGTGATTGATTCTGAAGGATGTTGCACCTCCTGTTCATTTATCCATTTTCTAATCACACCTAATCTTGTCCAACATCATCAGGTTGGGAGGCTGGATCGTATGCCAGAGCTACCAAAAAGAAAAGAGCAACGTTCCTTCGACAGATCACTTGTTCATCTTAAAGGCAAGCAGAGGGGCTTTCGTAGTGGGGCTGTTTGGTCCCTGAAGCATTTCTTTTCTTGGGTTGTCCACTTAAATTGTTAAGTGTGATCATCTGAATCCCTCTTCACTTGCAAGTGAACTCTGAGCAATTCATCTACAGTCAGGAGATGTAAAACCTTTCAGTGAACTAACACTTCTTTTGGAGCTCATCTGCAGCTTACTTTAGAGCCTGCAGCTCAGTAAGGATACAGGTTAACATTGAATTTCAAAACAATTCATTTTAGAACAACTTTAAAACGATTCTGAATACTGTACTGTGTAGATTCTGTAAACGGAATAAAACTGTGGTATGAATTACAGACGGAGACAAAGTTCTGTCCAAACATTTGTCAATTTAAAAATAAATACAAAGAAGCGATTCCCAGACACTTTGTCTGTTGATGTCTGAGCCCCATGATAATTGCAACAAATGCCTGGGTATTTATTTATGATGTGACAATGACAAACTGATGGTTGAATCTTTGGACGGATAACATGATTGATAATATCAATATATTGGATGGATTTGTTGTCATTGTTAAATTCGAACATTCATTCATTCCTGCCTATTTCCATTTCAAACAAAAGGGCGTGCAGGTGGACCGCACAAAATAGACCGCTCACAGATACTGCAGAGCGGAAATGTTCATGCACCCTTTTTCTTTTTACAGGCGGCAGGTTGTACTGAGCACTTTTAAGCAACAAGTGAAGGGTAAGTATGGGTAAAGTAAGTGAAACGCAGGCGAATTGTACAGATTTTTTTATTTGTTCATCCCCTCAAATCTCCCAGAGGCACTGCACCACACCTGTTCATTATTAGAGGACAGGTGTACAGAGCGAAAATGTTCCATTTCCCTGATGCCCCTTAAGCTTCAAAATACTGTAAGACACCTGTGCCCCCCTTATGATGCGGCTGCACCTTTCCATGACTTTGCATGGGCCCGGACAACCCAAATACCTGCAGCACCCACACAGGTCAACCCCTGCACAGGTGCATGTGTCCAAGGCTTACGACCCAACTGCAAAAGTTTTCCTGATAACACAGAAGTGCTATTTTTACGTATCTGTTAGCTTTTAGCAAACGGTGGCAAACTTACAACACAAAAAGACTTGGCCTCCCAGTAGTTGCTGGAGTTGGCATTGAACAGGGATTATTAAAACACTAATCCCTCTGCAGAAGAAGTCAGATCAGAGGCTGCAGTGAAAGGATGGTTGTGTTTGGTTCACAGCTCACAACATAATTGCATCTTAAATTGAGAGCATGATTAGCACTCTGCCAACTCCCAGCCTTCACTGTGTGAGAAGCCTCTCATCATTTTGTCGTGTGTGACAGATATCTGCGCGGGGGTACATGTTGCAGATAACCACGACAGACTTTATTAAATCTTGCATCTTGCAGCTGCAACATTCAGCTGATCCTTCTCTACACAGCATCTTAAATATAGCATGACCTTTTCTGGTCTCATCAGACAGCCCAGCTGTCGGCTTGATGCGTTTGGGTCCAGTAGGAGCTGACAGGAATCTGAAAGAGGAGCGCAGCGGCACCAAATCAAAGATGCGAGGCCACTTATTCAGGTCCACCCTGATTTGACAGGTTTCCCCCGCCATCTTCCAAACCCCTTCTTTTCAGATGTCCTTGTAACCCAGAGGCTTTGAATTTGAAGTGACAGTAAAAATCATCAAGTACTCATCACTTGTAAAGTGTTCCACATTGTTGTATAGCACTCTTGAGAGACATCAGGATGATTTTAGAGGAACCCTCACTTTCATCATATAACATGACCAAAATGCAGAGTAGGAAGAGTAGGAACAACTTTCTGTACTCAAGCAGAGCTACAAAGTAGCTGTGAAGTCGGCGTTTGATACCTAAACAGCCCAAGTAAATAAAAAACAAAAAAAACAGGACATGCTCGAAGGCATTGAGAAGAAAACCTTTGTGATGTAAAAGGTGGGGCAGCTTTTTTAAAAAAATTTATATATTTTATACTTCATTTATTTATTGATGACAGTAATAATTACAGATTTTCTCAGAGGAAAAAAGCAGAACTTCACAGTCAGTCTGCTTCCTTCTTTTTTAAAGCCTAGAAACCTCTCTCCGTCAAATTTGATACGTTTTTGTTTTGTTTACTTTTAATTTTCTTTTTATTTCAATTTTTGGCTGCTTTTTTTTTTTTTTTACATTTTTAAATTTCTTTTAATTTTGGGCTGCTGTTAATTGCAACTTCTCAAAGTGAATAGACCAAAAAATTGTTAAATTAACTTAAGCCCCAATGAAAATAGTTCTTTTTAAGGTTTAATAACACAAATAGACTGCAGTCAGACACAGTTTCAAGGTATTTAAGATTGCAATTTCTCATTTGTTATTTTCAGATAAACATTTACTCCAAAAGCTTTTCATAGATGTTTACAAATCTCACTCTGCCTGTCTGTTTAAGTGAATAGAAATGACAACAAGGGAGATCCCTGAACTCTAGGCTACTTTAGAAAATAAAAAGTTTAAATATATATATATATATATATATATATATATATGTATATAATTTTATCACTTCACATACAGTTCTTTTATTGCTCTTTTTTAGTTCTGTTTTTTCCTGTTTATTGCTTGACATAAACCAACTGCAAATTTTAATAAAAAATAAAAACAGAGAATTCAGCCAATCAGAGAAGACCTCATGTCAGGTGGGGATTCACATGAAAGCATCTCATTGCAGACAGAAGGAAAGTGAAAGGATAATATCTCAGTTTATCTAAACACTTGATCCAGCACAAACATCAGTGCTGGTGTTTGACACATCAGATTAAGTATAAGCAGCTTTAAAACTGTACATTATTACCTTTATAAAAAATGTAGGATGTCAAAACTGTTTTTGGTTCCATGTGGGAGAACCAGAGCTGCAGGGAGTGGTGCAGACATGTGGGCTTACCCTTCAGAGTCACCACAGCAAATCACTTCCAATGACTCTTTTTCCCAGAATCCTCTTCTCTCCTTTCTCTGAAAATGTGTAAATCATTTTAATCGGGGTACCCTGGGGATTTGTCTCCAAAATATTCAACGTAAAAAATTCCTTCAATGTATTTGTGTTTGATCTCACGGCTGAAAAAGGAAACCGGAATTTCTTCACCTCCATCTCTCATCTTTTTCCAAGTGCTGCAGTTTCTAAAGCATCGGTTGAACTTTTAACTTTAGATTGTACTTAAGTTTTGCTGATACATCACTCTCATATTTGTCGAGCAAGAAAAGTCAAATCTTGTGGAAACATTTTTTAATGCAAATGAGTGTAGTGTGATTTCCAATTCCAATTTGTGGATTCATTTCTACACCAGTCGTAGTGGTGTTAAATATTTAATTTAGTGTGTTTTGTGCCTTTTTGTAAATTTCATAAAATGTTTCTTAAAATGACCCATGCCGTGTGATTTATTCTCAATGCAGGCTGCACTATTAGTCATCATTTCTACAAAATCCACTGGAAAGCCTTCAACTGCCGTCTACGAATGACCTTAATAGAATGTAAAAATGTTTGACACAAATGTAACTCTGTTAAACTGGCTGTTTGCGGTTAAATTAACAGATTTATAGGACGTCTGAATTATTAATGTCAGCAACAAACATGCTGGTTGGGAATGAAATGCAGATCCAACAGAATAAAGAATGACCAACATGGTTATTTTGTTTTTAGCCACTAACAGCAGAACTTTCCATGAAGAAACCAGCTTTTCCTTTAAGAAAAGATTCATATACGCCGTTGTTTGGATTTTCCTTGAAGTGTGATGAAACTAAAACCATCTCCATCAGAAGTGGTGACCCGTACGGGTCAACGGGGGGGAGGGTTGACCCTTACGGGTGCTGCAGGTTGCTGTCCGGGCCCATGGAGGGTCACAGAGAGGAGGGGCTGCATCTTAAGGAGAGTCTTGCAGTTCCCTTGAGACTCAAGGGATGTCACAAAAATGGAATGTATAAATGTCGTGTGAGTGGCAAGTGCATTGTGAAGTATTCATAAGAATAATGTAAGTTACCTGCACTTATGACGTACGGGTGATGCTGTCGGACGTGCCCTTACGCCACTCTCTAGTCACTTATAAGACAGGAATGCTGCAAGTATGTGGTTGGGCACTTCAGGACACACAAACTATGCTAGAACAGTCTAATTTCCTCAAGTCAGGCTGCACATAAGGAGTTCGCACCTTTCACTTCATCAGCACTAACAAGCCAGACGCAGTTTTTTATTTATAGTAGATAGTATTATGTTCAATTTATGTTATTAAAACAAAATATTATCATGAAAAGAGTATTTTCATATTTTTTTAATTGTAACTTTTTGAAGCAGAAGTCTACAAGTTCCTTTTTTTTGCAGATGCCGTCCTCCTCCCTCAAGGGCTCTTGTGGCTGCACCAGGCTCCTTGTGCATTCTTCACGTGTTGCATAAGTGTTCACAACAACCTGTCACCTGAAGTCCGCACCTTAACATTTTACCTCTATCGGCTCACTAAGCGGTCTACGACCTTGATATTTCCCACGGGTCACCTCCTAGGCTTTAATGCTCACCACCGTAAGGATTCACAATATTATTTTATGAATGATCTCAAAGTGTGAATTTTCTAGCCACGCCACCGCTACAGCGAGCTGTTGGTATGGCTTAAAGCTACAAGCGTGAAAAGGTCACTGCAGCCAGCTGTTCACAGCACTCTGTACAATACAGCTGAACAAAACAACACAAACTTTATCATTAGGTTCAAGTATTTCAATACGTGATGTTGACTCGCTAATCCTGAGGGCAAGCCAGTAAGCCTAAAGAGAGAATGGAAATTCTCAGGCTGTCATTAAGCATAAACTGGAGAAAATTGTGTTGTGCTGAGAGGTTTGAAATTCACCAGACTCCTCAGATCAAACTTAACGTTCCCTTGCTATTCTTTAACCTGCAGCCCTGAGATAAGGCTTCACTTTGCTCATCGGTTACGGAGCTGTTTGCATTTCCACTCAAAGAGGAGCTTCATGCATCCTGCAACCCAGCAAACAATGGAAACTGTTACAAATTCATTACTGGGTTTGTTCCTTTTTTCCTAACTCCTGCTGTCCCAGGTGGACCATTTGCTAATCTCATTAATATTTAAATCACAACTTTAAGCCCTCACAGGGCAAATGGGGCCTGTTACTGTTTAAACGAACAATGATTAAGAGGGAATAAAATGTCAATGTTTTGCTCCTTGATGGTCGCAGTGGAACCAGATTTCTCCAAGGAAAAGCCAACGACGGCATAAAAGAAAGGCAAAAAAAACTTGTTTCTTTTTTCTTGTCATTGAATCTCCAGGCTAATATTAGATCAATTTCAACTTGCAAAAAGTTAATTAATCTAACTCGTTTACCCTGAGGTGCATCTGACCAGATGGGGAAATCCTCCTGTTTCTTAGTTCCTACAATCACCCAGAACTGCGTTAGAATCATAACATCATTCTCTTTATACATTTAAATTCACACGATCTGGATAGAATCGATTAACAACAAAACAAAACAGTTTTATCCTTCGTATGTATGCATGGACATGTTTTCGGTGGACCGAAACAGATTTTTAGACTGAACTTGGGAAAATCATGGGTCGTGGTCCACCTCTGCCATCAGTCCAAGTGTTTGACGCCCAAATGAGGGATCACAGCAATTAGATGGACAATACAATACGTTGAGATCAAATTTACTCAGACAAGCGTTAACAAGTATGAATAAACCCAAAAGTCCATGCATCCATCGTCAGAACCCGTTGAATATCTTTCAGGGTCACAGGGTTGCTGGAGCCTATCCCAGCTACTTTTGGGCGGGGTACTCCCGGACAGGCCCGCAATCTGTCACAGAGATGCTCACTTTCACACAGTAACTCCTAAAGGACAATTTAGAGACACCAATCACAGATTTTCCTTTTTTGAAAAGTTTTAACAAAATAAAGGTGATGCTAAACTTGTTTACAATTTGGAAAAAGTCAATTTTCGTAACATCCTGTCTCCCGGTTACCTGTTTATATTGTTTAAAGTGACGATACATGTAGATAACAGTGTAATTAAGCTTTGTCTGACATCCTCGGTTATCAGGCAAATCGTTCTAATAAAATCAAAAGTTGCCTAAAACAAGAAATAAACAAATACCTGCACAGATTGATCGGATAAATTGACCTTATCTTTTTTTTTGTTCTTTTTCCAAACCATTTCTGCATAATCTGATATAGAATTCTTAAATGATGTTGTTTTCCAGGATTGATGACAGTTATTGATCACCGTAGCATCAGCTTCTGCTGAAGCAGCAACTTCAGCCTCTAAATTCAGCCTCTTTTTGTATTGCTCTCATTTCATCCCCACTCATGTCTTTTAGACTTCGACAAGTTGAAAATCTTATTTCCAGTTTGTTTTTAAGGTTTTTTTTTTCATCCTTGTTTGTAACTAACACCCAGCTTTAACTTTAGGACATGACAGATTTAGTTTTACTTTTAAATATTCTAGACTTTATTTGCTTTAGGGTAAACCTTTTAATCTTTGTTTAAACCATTTTTAACCAATTTAACGAAGCAGAACATTTTCATAAAAGGTCTGAATCACTTTAGATTAAAATTATTAAGTTCTTTAATGAAGCATCATGACAAAATTTTTAAAAAACATGTTTAGAATCATATGAATATCTTGGCAAAATCTTGCTAAAAAAACTCGCTTTTTACATTAAGTAAATTAAAAGAGTAAGTAAAAGAGAGGCATAGTTTTATACCACCATTTGCGTCAATGTTACTGAATTTTCTTTTGTAAAAGAGCAGTACAGAAAAACTTCTAACGTCAAAGTTATTTAACTGACAAAGAGTTTTTTTTTCCTATTTTAGAGAACTAAAACTCAGCAAGTGTCAGCAGCTCCTCACTTGCAGCTCCTGTCATGGTGTTTTCAGAGCAACAATCCTGTTATGTTCGACTAGAACTCATGAATACAAAAAAAAGGATATTTGCTTTGATTTTAACTGTGGCTAAATGACAGAAATATGCAACATTTACAATTTTAATATCAAAAAAAGTTGTCATTTTTATCTGACTTGTCTTATCAAGCATGACCATGCGTGTTTTAGGACCAAAGCCTTTAAGAGTTTTGATTCTCACCATGTCTGAAGGTATGAAAGTGCTTCAAATATCCAAAATGTCTTGCAAATTATAGCAGTGATTGCAAAAAGAACCCCACACATTTTCAACTATTTATTTCTTTTAAAAGATCCCTCAGAATAAAACTGCGTAAATCTTTTTTGCTCTGTGTTTAAAAACAGCAAAATAGGTTTCTTTTTGATGAGCTAATGGGAGCAACAAAGACTATGTGGGCTGAGTGGCATGTACCTTATTCACTTTGATCTATAATCCCTGGTGGAGGCCACAGTGGAGACTGATGTATGATTCATTACAGAATCATTACAGAGAGAATCACTAAAGCTTTTGTTTGTCATACTGCCTCCATTTGTTTTGGAGAAAAACAGCATCAATGCAGCACCGCACATACTCAGTATTTGTAAGACCTTCTGAACAGAGATTTAACCAGAAAATTGTACATTTGCTTTGCTCTCTTCCGGCCTCGTTCCATCACATTTTCAAAGCTGAACAGACACAATCTGGGTTAGAAAAAGTGCGGCATAATTATCTGCAGCAGCAGTGGCTTTGGAAGCTCCCCTGCCTCAGTTTGGAAATAAATGCTTGGTGTGCAAAAGAAAAGGTTCACCTTTTTTTTTTTTTTTCTGCATGCGTTGATAGCAGCTTAATCAGTTACACTAAACAATGCTGACCTAGATATGTACACTCAATCTAACAATAGATTCAAAACCTTCAAGGACCCACTCTGATGAAAATTGTGTTTTTAACACATTCTTATGGCATTTTTCTGAAAATGAAGCTCAAAGTTGCATTTCTGAGTATTTCCCCACTACAGGGTGCCCCCGATTTTTAAAGTCACTTTTTCGAAGGCATATCAAGTGCATCAACAGAGACTACAGTCAAGGATAAGTCTCAATAAGTCAATCAGGATTTATTAACTGCATTCACGATTAGAACTTGTTTGTAGCACGCTACATGTTAGCCACGTTAAACCCATTTGCCACGGTAGAGTATCCACAATACTGTCATTTATCATTTTGTTTGTAACACATAAAAGAACCAGATGGATACCGCTAAAATGAAACGTTACAGTGATTATGTTAACTCCCAACCTTGTTAGCAACATGAAAGAACACCTTTACCGCTACATGTTAGCGTGTTCACAATAACACCCAAACTTGTTTGGAACTCGTACAAAAACACTGACTTTGACAGTGAAAGTACCTTTCAAAATTGCATCAAAACGCACGACCAGAAATAATCCACAAATAAGGCGCCCTGGATTATCAGATACACTGTCAGGTTTTTTTGTAAAAGAGTTTTTTTGTGACAGAAAATACGCTGGCCGGGCCACAAGCTCCATTTTGATTCATCCACTTGTTTACAACAAGATCCGCGTACGTCTTTATTTTACTCGTCTGAGCTGGTATCTGGCTTGGCATTGTATGGGGGAATGGCTTGGATATTGCTCGCCATTACTGCTTCACCTCCAATGTTAGCGTGGGGTTGTGAGGGGCTGTAAGCTAGCAGGAGAGCATGTAAACAGAGAGCTCAGTTCTGGATGATGGAAAAAGCGGGTGGGGTTGTTCAGCGACTACGAGGTAGATTCATAATGAACTACATTTGCTCTGCACAAACTCCATCCTCGAAAACATTTGATTTTAGCTAAAAACGGCATAGTGGCCATAATAAATTAAGAAAAACACCGGGAACACTTTTAATATAGATCAATGTGATTGGAGTAGCATTTAATATTCTTATATTGTTATTCTGAGACGTTTTTGCTCTCAGTCAACAGATTCTGGGCTGAGGTTTTGCCACAAAGATCATCTCTCTGAGCAAAGACAGCGCGTCTCAAAGCGCGTCTCTGTCCTTAAGAGCTGTAATAACTTCTGCCAGTGGTCCAGGTGCACTCACCTCTCACCTTGCACTAAAGCATGTGCATTTGGCAAAATGATAAATTATTTGATCCTCTCTGAAATCGTCTCATAAAAAAGACCCAGAGTGCAAAAGGAGTGATGGATCACACCTAAAAGAAATATAGCAGAGACATTAAACTCTCACGACTCTGCTTTTTCTTCCATGAGAAGGGAAAGTCCTCACATCAACAGCGTGTCCTCAAGGCGCTTTAATGCAGCTGCTGTTGGGCACAAGAATTATTTATTTCTTTCTCTATTCTGGGCCGGATTCTGTTGACAGTCTTTGGTCTCACTGTGTGAGGATCAGCAGCTTCCATTAGGGCCAAGGGGTTGCTATGTGATGTCTTTGTGAAAAACCTCAACAGCAACATTTAAAAGCTTCGGGAGCAGCAAAGTAATACCGAGGCCAGAAAGAAAACATTTATTGTTCATGAATGCGGAGTCACAGAGGTCCTGTCAGAAAAGAGCAGGGAGGTGAGTTGGTCTTGAGGTCTCTGGAGTGTCCCTGCCTCCCCTTCCCTCCGTGAACCATCAGCACATTTGTGTAAAAGTGATACATTGCATTTGCAAAAGACAGTCTAACATTCCACATTACAGCTAGGTTTTACATTAGTGTGCCCACTGTTTTATATTATAAAAATGTACAGAATAACATTTTTTTTGTGTCTCAGTGCAAAAGATGAATCTCAAAAGAATTTCAGGAAAAGCCGTGCCCTTGGTACATCGCCTCAACCACGTTCCTTGTTGAAACAGTAAAGTAAGTTGCCAGCTTACGACCAGAAACGAACCGTTAGAAGCAGTTTTACAGTCAAATAGCAGCAGTGGTTCAACTTTGACTTTAAATACATATTCACAAACAACAGTGTGCCACTGTACGCCCACAATTCATCAGAACTCCAGCTATGGATAATAATAATTACATACCGATCGTAAGTACCATGACTATTACAACAAAAAAGAAAAACAAGAATTCCCGTGTGTCACATTGGGATTTAAATATTTACATGGTTTTTCCTTTTTTTCTTCAAGTTCTGTGGCTTAAATTCCCATGTGTGAATTTACCGAGTAAAAGAAGGCAATGAAGTGTCTCTAAGTTAGAAGTTTATCAGCTCTTACAGATGCTGTTGATGGAAATGATGGCTGGGTCCACCAGGCCCAATTCCTCGTGCTCGTTCACGCACAGCTGATACCCGCAGCCCCGCTTGCGCTTCAGTGGGGTCACCTTGGAATCGGGTTTGGCGCGGGGTGGCAGCAGGAAGCCCACGCTCCCCGCGATCAGCATGTGCCATATGCTGTGGATGTAGAAGTAGTTCTCCTCGGTCTCCACGAAGGCGTACAGCGCCACGGCCGACGTCGCGATCATGGTGCCCGGGAAGAGGAAGAACACCCAGCGCTTCCAGGTGGGCGGGTAGCAGCGCCTACGCTGGATGGTGCGCACAGTCTGAAAGAATACAGAACAGGAATGTTTTTCTCTGGTTTTGTGTTTAAAAAGTTAAAGAATTAAAAGGTGAAAGCTGAATTTGCCGTTTCTGATTATGCCTTTGGGTATCAAACCCAAATCACATGATACAATAAAGATCCAACTAACATTGTGGCCACCCGACACCATCCTGTTCTTTTAAATGTGGCAGTTTTTTTTCCTCGTCAAACACCGTAGAGACGATTGGACGAAAAACTGACAACATACTGATGAATTTGATACCTTTTCAACCAATATAATCATTTTTGGATCTGTGGTTTTTAACAGATACTGCCATCACTCTCTAAATGCCTGTTCTATCTCTACCAAACGCACTTTGTTTCAGGTTTTTTTTTTTGGAGAACATTTAAAATCCATAATTTCAGGAAATACTGTGATGGGTCAAGCAGGCTGGAGTGGGGCAGTAAGGTCCATATGAAGAGTAAGATGTCTCAGCAAATCACTCGGGCAACCTGCAGGAGTGTTGTTGAAGACATGTACCTACTTTTACATCGCTCTATCGTTGAACTCAGATCTTCATACAGAGTTTGAAAAAGAGAAAACTGTCCTCACGCCTTCGGAAAACAGGAAACGTCCGAGACGCAGCCGTTGCTGAAAATGACAAACTGCTCATGCAGGAACGTTGCATCAAACCAGCATTGACCTTGGAAGGACCTTGCCTAGCAACAGCCCAAACATGTGTACTAGCATCATATTAAGTGTACAAACATTAGACTAACCCAACCCATGTAGCCAAGGATATCCTGAACTTAATAAAAGGCAGAAGCACTTTTGGACAAACGAGTCAATTGACAGGTTTAAATGCGATCTGTTTGTTTGTTTACCAGGTCATAAACAAATGGTTTTGGCTTCATCCATACAGCATTTCTAGGTAAAAATATGTCTGTTCAGCATGGAGCAGAAACTCTTGCAAGAGACCAAACAACCCACTGTGGAAAACTGCCACAGACAACTGCAACTACTGTGTTCATTTTGAATAAACAACAATAACTGGAAAACAAAATAAGTTTGACTAAACCTGCTAGTAGATTAAAGATTTCTTTTTTTAAACACAGCTTATATAAATTCCACAAAAGGCTGGTTTTGTAAGAAAACCATTAAAAAAATTGTTTTCCAGCAATTTATCCAGAAAGTTGGACAAACATAAGCAGTCTTTCAAGCGGTGAATTGCTTTAATGTGTTTTTCCCATTTCAGTTTGGGAAAGCGATCATGGAGCTTAGAGAATCTCGCTGCAGAATGCTGAAATGACATGGCCAGCGTGGACAGATTTATTGAGACAGTCAGCGATTGAAAGGCACTTGTATGGTGTGGCTGCTGTTTGATTTTTTTTTTTCCATTCTCTGAATTATGTTTTATGATAAAACCTACAATTTTCCAGAACACAGAAGAGTTTTAAGAGCCTTCATAATTGAAGTGAGACTTACTACGAAAAAGAAAGTGTATTTCCAGAAAGACTCTCCATTCCAGAAATGACATGGTCCACTTTTGATAAATCACTTTATATAAAAATGAAACATTTTCTCTTCTCTGAGCAAAATATAAACAAATATTTAGAAACATTCACACTTTTTGTCTTAAAATTTTTCACACAGCCTATTAAACTCAATCCATGATGTGAAAAAGTGGATTTCAGATTTGCTGAAAACATGTGACCTTTTTATAGTGTATATACAGCTTGTTTGAATAAAAAAAAAATGATTTGAGAAGTTGATGACTGGAGGTGTTAAAAAAATGAACATTTGGCTGTTTTTATGGACATTCTCTGAGAACTCAATCAAGGAGACAGAAGACAGGTTAATATAAACGTCAAGTTATCTGAGAGCTAAAAATAAACCAAGACCAACACTCAGTTATAAGCAAGAAACCCTTGAAACCATCGAGTTGAAACCAACAGACAAAGCTGAGCGTCTAAACCACAGAGCTTCTTATACAGACTGCGGGTTCATCAAGACAACAAGCAGCAGCTGCGTTCAATGCAACAGGAAACAGAAACAGCTGAAGGAGACAGGAAGACGAAAGAAAAAGGGAATAAAACGTTAAATAGAAGAGTAAAGAGAGCCGGACTTATTGTTCAGATCTGCAGCACGATGATCCAAAGCACAAAAGAAGGCCAAATCTGAGCAGATCTATGAGCAGATTTGCATTCTCAAAACATTTCTGGTTAGCTGTGGCATTATATTTCAAAAATGTTTAACAACATATAACACTTAGAGACATATGTCAAGAGGTTTGGAAAAAAACTCATACATCATTGACAATTTATTATGACCACAACACTTCAATACTGTAACAGTCAAGCACAGATAGATAAATAACTGATATGTATTTATTGAAAAACCAAAACATCTATTCTCCTGCATGGTCTTCTAAATAAATGTAAAGTTTTAAAGTCTAGAAGACCAATTTAAAGTAATACTGTGAGCTGTTTACTGGTGAGACGACTTGATCTATTTTGTCTTATTCTCATGCTGGCTTTAACGACTGAATGCTAAAAAGGACAATATGCTCGATCTTTCCCTAATGTGGCTCTGAGAGCACAGCACAAACAAAATCCATATTCAGCTTTTCACTCAAATAGAAATGGATTTTACTAAAAAATAAAATAAAAATCCCAAATTCGCCTGGGGATGGCGAATAAATGGCAAATATAATGAGACATTTTCCTCCAGAAAGGTGGGTGTGATTACTTTATTATATGATTTACTATAATCATTTCAAGTAAACAAGTAAAAACACAAAATATGTTTCCTTTTTGCTGCTTTCTGTCAAAGCAAATTATTCCTGATGAAGACGGTTGTTTTACACTCAGATCAGAAAGCTCCTTTAGTTTGGAGAATTAGGGATATTTGCCATCGACGGATCCAAAGCTCTCTTCTGGTTTTTTGTGGGCGATGACGCCCCTCCACAGCAGCAGACGCGCTGCGCCCTTCGCTTCAGTGAGCTAATTCCATTGTGCCTGGGAACATTCAGAACATGACAAGCTAAAATAAAAGGCTTCTTGTCGAAAGCGCGTGGCACTCAAACTGAGAGGCGCAGCGCTGGAGAACTGTTAGAAAGCAGCTGTACTATGTTGAACCGCTCATAAATATTAAAATGTGGTGTAATAAAGCATGAGCCCAGGTTTACCTTCAAAAGCTGCTACTTTAGCATGAAATTCATCATTTTTGTGTGTGTGTTGTGACTGTGTAAAATGCAGTCTTGTAGAATTCTTGTATGTGTTTGATTTTGTTTTTGCAATGTTACAAAATACTTTTAAATATTTACATCCAGGAAATGTCAAATGAAACTAAAAGCTATATTTTTGATCTGCGTTGTTTTGTTTCATATTGTTTGCTGTAAACATTGAAACTTCATGATGTTCCAACTAACAAAAGCAAAACTGTCAAAGGCAAAAAAAAAAAGTCCTTTGTTCAAATGCTTCTCTAAGGCCTTAAACTTAAAGAACTTTGCCTGAAAGACATATTAGTTTTATCTTCTCAGCTGAAGGAACACATTATGGATAGAGGAGTCAATGAAAGTACAAGCAGTTACAATGGAACTACAACCCATGACTAATGACCTACGAGCTGGAAAACATTCACGTTCCTGTTCACCGTACGCTCCCGTCAAAGAGCATCTTCAGGCGGGGACACATTCATCTGGAGTTTTGATAAGAAATATGTACTTACTGGCAAAGAAAGCAATCAAACCAGCTTTATCTGGCATATTAAGTCTTTCCAATGCTACCGATCGATCGTTTGCGGACGGGTTGTAACAATTAAAAATCATTTTTCAATAAAGAACGTTTCTTTGCAGATGAGGAAAAAGGAGAATTACACGTACCCATGCCACAGCCATGATGCCCAGAGCAAACAGACTGGGTCCCAGCAGGTTCCAGAGACCGTGGCGGTCCAGCTGCAAAGCCATCGACAGCGACATGGCCCCCAGCAGATACAGCACCTGCACAAGAACCACACGGGTCAATGCACGCCTGTCATTAACACCCACAGTGTCACTGCATCACCTGAGGATGAAGATGATTGACTGATCATGCAGCAACAGTGAGAAAAAAGGAGAGATTTTCATCAAATTAAAAGCAGTCTGGAAAAAGTAGCTTTCCTTTTTAACTGAGAGTACAAACGAAGTGGAATTGACCGTCTTTATTTATTTTCAGAATCTTTGGTGTTTAACTTTTCAGGTTTTTAGTTTAATGGGGCAAAAATAACAGGTTATGTGACTTTTCAAGTCAAAAAATAGTTTTCTAAAATTATATTATTGTTTATTGTTTTGCTAAATAAAACAACTGTAAACATGTTGTGAATAAACATGCAAAAAAAAGCAATTAAAGTTGAGTAAAATGAGGCAACTACAAACTCAAATAAATGATAGCGTGAAGTCTATTTATTCTATTGGAAAATCCCAGCTGCTGTTATTTCTAAATTATTGGGCCAGAGCAGAGAGGCAGCAGTCCAGAGGATTTAGGAGGGTAAGTTGCAGGCAGGTGCAGCTAATGATCAAGCCGTGATGAATTAATGATGAACAGGTGTAGAGACCTTGGCAGTTTGGAGCTTTCTGTCGTGTTTTAACAAAAATGTCAATAGGGAACCCCTTAACACTAGAGATGACTGCTGTAATTCAAGCAGAAAATACAAGTATAAGAAAATCCTATCCTCATTTCCCATCATCCCTTTGGTTACACTCTCCTGCTAGCTTCCAGCTCCTCACAACACCAGGTTAACATTACTGGTGTGACAAAAAAGGCGAGCAATCTTGGAGCTATCGTGTCGTACAGTTTTGAGCCAGATGTCAGCTCAGAATCTTAATTTTCTTTACATATATCCTGCCTCATGAGAAAAATTGGAGTGGGTCTTTCAATTGGATTTTTATTTAAAGTGTTTCTTTAATGTTGTACTATTTTCCAAGTCATGCTCAGCGAGACAAAGCCAGAGAAAGTGAAAAGTAGAGTTGGAAACCAAAAAGAATCAATAATCTGTATGTGCTTTGGCAAGACCCTAATGTGTTCAGAATGTCTGAGGTCGGCAGTCTGCTGTCGGATGAGCAACGTGAGAATAAGCTGGGAATTTCTGAGCGGAGAGAAATAACCTGTCTGCGGAAGAATGGGACTAATTGGCAGCGAGTAGGGAGGAAAGAGCAGCGTGAAGCGGCCCGAGGACTGTGTGCAGGCACAGTCATCAGTCATACTGCGCTACCGGATCACACAGAGGCGCCCAAACATGCCTGCATTCTGCACAGGCATGAATGCACCAACACTCAGAGGCAGGGCTCTTTTTTTTGGTTCTCCCCCATAATGAATTGTGTGTCACAGTGACAGACAAGGTTATAAAAATCCTGGTGCAACTCTATTTTTATCAGACACACATATTTACATGCTCACAGAGTAGCACAGGGTGAAGCACTCTTATGGATGTGAGAAATGCATCGTACAGCGCCTGCTGTCTCAAAGGGACAAACACATCTAAAGCCTCAGAAGATTTAATTAATATGAACATCCAACCTTTCAAGCTAATCTCAAAGTCATTCATTTAATGGACCATAGAGCTTATTAAGAATTTAATCATGCTGAAGCCCTATGTGTTCCTTTAGTAGCACAAGCTTTTATAGGTCGTTGCACTGATTTTATTGGTCTTTATGCTGTTATGATCTTCTTCTCTTATTGGCTGCTGGTAAGACTGCTAATAACCTTCAGTTTCATGCAACATAAAGGTGGTTAATAAAAGTTTATTCCACTCCACCCTTTTGTTTGTTAAGCTCTTTGTTAGTCGGATGCTAGGAAGAATGAAACACAAATACAAAATAATGTTTATTGCGGCAGAAGCTTTTTGTCTCCAAACGAAAGCTAATTTGTAGCCAAAGTCATGAAGCAAAAGGACAGGCATCGCGCAGGAAAGATCGTGCATGTTTTTGTATTTCACAGTCAGTGTGACTTAGAAATATATTTTTACTATGCTTAGTCTTTGACAGGTATGATCAAAGAAGGGATGTCCTGATCCGATCATGTGACTGGAAATTTGGCCGGATCAGACTCAATCAAAACTGGATGTTGCCTCCCAAATAAGATCGGAAATGTTTTTTTTTTTGTTGTTTTTTGATCAAAACTGTGTATTTCAAGCTTGTTATATGAAATAAATGTTCAGTATTAAATACCATGAACGGATCACGGATCAAGCAAGTGTCTCTTGCTTTATGCTTTAATGCAAACAACAACCTACAAAGATGATCTTCCCATTTCAACAGGAAAAAGAGCTGCTATTTGTTTCATTTTAATGAGAACGGCGCTCTCCTGCTGCAGACAGAGAGACGGTAGTGAGGCAGATGCAAAGTGCTGCGGGTTCCGGGGGAAGATGATAAATACGAAATAGAATAACAAAATGAATCAATAATCTCTGAAAAACAACCAAAACTAATAAATTACCGTGTTAGCTTCGTTTCCATGGACAGAAGTAATGGGGATAAAAGCCTGAACAGGATAAAAAGGCGTCACGTAAACACGCCGTTTGAAATGCTCTGATCCGATCAGATATATTCCGATCAGATTTTCCTTCTGATTGAGATGGGGGGGTTATGCCGATTGCTGATCCGATTGTGGTGCATGCAATTGTTACAATGTGCACTCCAGAGGAACATATTAACTGTAAACTCTAACCATTCCTCCGGGTCCGTGAGCCAAAGAAAAAAGTTCAGCACCGGCTGCACCTATTAAGAAAATGATGTGTGAAATCAACAAAAAAAAAAATAATAATAATAATAACAATAATGAAAGCTTGCTCAGAAGATCATCTCGCTAAAAGACAACCACAGTCATGTTTATTTTTCAACAGAATTCAGTTACTTCTGCTTCTACAGTATTTTAGATAGTTCCGCACACGTCAAAAAGATTTATTCCTAACGAATGATTTATGTAAACGTTATGATCGGATGAAGTTTTCAGGGCCATGAGCACAGTTAAATTCTTAGACAATCTTTGATCAGATTGAAGACATTTCGCCGCTGTTGATGTGAGCTAGTCATGAAAACTCATCATCATACTCATGCTACAGCAAAGACTATGGAAGAAAGTTCTTGCTTTTATTTTTAATGGAGATATGATCACAGAATCAAAAATATTCTGAAGATCCAAAAAGCTACACTTGTTACAAAGCAATCATTACCGTCGTGTTGCAACTCATGATCTTGGAGAAAATCACTTCATTTTTTAAAAATGTAAACATGGATGATAATTAAACAAAAAGAAACTGCAGTTGCCAAACTTTCTCACAAGACTATATATCACTTATTTTTACTGGTTTCTAGCTAAAGTATGGAATGACTGCACTATTGTTGAAGCTACTTCACAGAAATGTTCTGTTTAAGTGTTAAAAGATAAAAGAAAGTGAGAAAATAAAAATATGCACCAGCCTGGATCAGTAACCTTGTTTTGAATGTTTTACAACGGAATCCTAAAAAGACAAACGGAGTATTTTATGGATTTTTTAAAAATGATTTTTAATCTGCATGTTGGACTCTATTGAAAATTGCTTTAGCGATCTCAGATTTTGGTCTGATTATGTTAACTTATCAATGATTTAATCCATTTAAAATTGTCAAATTAAACTATGCTTTAAACATTTTTAAACTATTTATTATGTAAGAGTGTTTCACAACAATTCTTGTTGTATGCATCCTTTATATTACTTAACAGTCACAGATTTATTTAGATCATTAATCCTTTATGTTTGCATTCCTTCAAATTTAAGCTGTTTCACTTCCTTTCAGTATGCAGTCTTTATTTCAAGATTTATTCGAGGATTTTAGAATTAGATTCATTTCATATTTGCTTCTAGGATGTATTTTTTGGACTTATTTTAGTCTAATTTACCATTCACCTTTTTTAGCTTAAGGATTCATCAATTATTAACTGGTTATTTTGGCCAACCATTCTTCTGTTTTAATAATATAACCTTGAGCTATTTTTTTTAGAGTCCTCCAAATATTTTTAAGGAAACTGTACTCGTTTAGTTTGTATTTTGTAGGAACTAATTTAGAGCTAATTCATTTCATTTAGCAGATTTAGGGGCTAAAACTACATGACTAAATTATTATTTGGGCTATAGTCAATACGTCGTAAAAGCTTTCAGCAAATTAACAATAAAACACATTTATTTTTGTCAGCAGTTGCTCACTTATTAGTTTAAATTGACACAATAACCTTTATCAAGTCAAGACAGAGAAGATGAAGTTTTCTTTCCGACACACAGACCTCGCCAAACATGTCCTTGCAACATATTCTGCTGACATTTGTGTGGAGGTTTGTGGCTTTGTGGGTCTGAAAGTCACATGTGTGTGGAAAACACACACACACTATCTGAACGGGGGGGTTTACCCTCTACTGCACCAATGGCTGCAGACATTATCATAGCCACACACAGACACACACACACACAAACACACAAACACTTCCCCTTGCCAGTCCTGACATGTGCGATTTGATTAGTGACCGCATACTGCCGCTCTAAGCAAAAATGAAATCCCTAGAGGACAGCAGATGCTCACATCCTCACTCCCCCATCTCATTCATGGACAGGGTCACGCATTTACACTTACACAAATTTACACACACTTTTCTTCAGACTGCTCCATATTGGTCCACAGCCAGAGGGTGACCCAGGGAGAGCAAGCACCTGTTAGTGTTTATCCTCCTCAATATGTCAACAACCACAGATTATTTTAGAGCCTCGCTTCACTGGTCCCACCTCAGAGGTATTTTATTCTGCTGTTAATGATTGTTACACAAATAACGCTCATTTATAACGCAAATCTCCCAATTGGGATTGCACAACGTTCCTCCCATTTTGAGTTTGATGCAATCAGAAACACAACAAGGTCCTCAGCGGACGGCAGAACCAAAGGAGACACAGTTAGGCCAACACTGTCCTTTAGAACACAATCAAAATGCACAATATGACTATGAGTTATTTGTATAGATTATTGCTCTACCAATTATTATTTATTTTATTCTTTTGACTGAAACAGTCCTACTTATAAACAAGATGAGGCTCAGAATAATGTAAAAAAAAAAAAAAGAAACTCCCAACAATCAAATAAATACACAGTTTAAAGGAGGAGGACAGTTGAAAAAGTAAAGTTTCCCAATTAACATCTTTATGTATTTTTTACGGTTTCAACAAAGAAGTGAAGCTCCTGTTTTGTTCAACATGTTTTAAAAACATTGAATAAAAAAGTATAAAACCATCATGACAGGCGGCTAAATGAGTTTTATTCGTCTCCCACATAAAAACTTCAGCGAAACACCTGACACTGATTTCATTTGATGTCTCGTCTCTTGTGCAGAAGGACAAAAGAAACGCACCTGTTTGATGATGGACTTGAGCCGCGCCATGGCGATGACGGTGACCCACACAGACATGAGTGACCCGAGGAAGTCGCAAAACTGCAGGACGTCGTACTCCATGATGCAAAATACCACAATGCCCGGCTGGTCACAGGCATGGTAGAACTGTGGGGTTTCGGAAACAGAGCCAAATTGTTAGTAGATATGAAGAAAAACTTCATTTTAAACTTTATTAGCACTAAAATCCAATCACAAAAAATATTAAAATATTAAGAAATAAATAAGCTGGCCCTTCCTACACCCAAATGAGATGAATACATCTTCAGGTGATAAACAGCACATGGAGGATTACACCGATTAGACGCCAAAAATTGAACAAAGCACTGATAAAAAACTGGGGATAAGTGGCAGCAGTTACTAATCAAATACACTTGATTAATTGATAATCAGCAAGTGTGGGGACCTCTGTAAAACCTGTTTGCTGATTTGGGTCATTCAGGTGTGTGTTTACGCAATCCGACCAGGAAAGAGATCAACAATTATCTTAGAGAAGCAATTGCTGTTAGCTATCAATTTGGAAGGAGGCCGTCAGGCCCTTTTCCAACAATTTAAAATCAATTTCTGGAAAGTGAGAATGATTGTTGGATGCAAGGACAAAAACATGAATGTTTTTCAATCGCATCTTGAAGAGGCCAGCTCAGCTCGCACCCCTACCACAACATAAAAGATTATGAATAAAGCTTTTGGCAGCTCAACGCAATCTAAACAAAATTTCTGTCCTTGCATTGAACTATGTTTGTTCTGTTCACGCAGCAGAATTACAGCCTGAAAATAGACCTTTAGAACTGGAATAAGACGCTTTACGTTCAGGGCTTTTAGTAAAAGGAAACTAGCCTCTGTTCTGAATGAGGGAAGTCAAATCCCTTCTGCCTTTATCTGAGATGAATGTGATGAAAGATAATGTGTTTTAAAAAGTTCACAGAACTTTATTCATTGAGCAGGAATGAATTATCAACAGCACTAATGAAAGACATTTCATTTTTTAATAAAATCTCACCATAAAACACACAAATAAAGAAGCCAACATTTTAATAAGACGTATTCTAAAAGGTAAAATATAATTAAAAGATTGATTGTAAACTTTTTTCAATCTTTATTGCTCAGTTTGAACTCTAATGATTGTTATTTGATACACATCAGTTTGCTGCTTGTTCAAAAACGTAATCGGATGATGTTGAGAGTCTGGGTTATGAGATCATTCAGAGATTCCTCCAGTCGGGGGAGGTTCACCATTTACTTTTCAACAGTACATCCATCTGTCTGTGACCCAGCCCAATTGTTTTCAAAATCGTCTGCATGACGTTGGCAGTCAGGGCGGCCTTCAGGCGGCCTTCCGGCGGCCGTCAGGGCGGCAGTCAGGTGGCAGAATAGACTGCTTGTTGTATTCCATTCCCCCAGGCGGCTGCCACCTGTTGCAGTGGTGACATCCCACCGGTCACCGGACTGCCTGTGAACCTTGAAATGCGCCCGTGTGGCCTCTGACTGATGTCACCTTTGAGAGAAAAATCGTCTGGTTGCTGTTAAATTTCTCCACAGCTACTGCGCAGCTTGTAAAACTGCGACCATTGCCTCCCGATTACAAATGCCTCCGCACCGCCACGGCGCCGCCACCTGCCGAATTTGCTGAAAAACGTGCATGTAGGTCGCTGTAGCCTTAGTCCGACGAGGGAAAAAAATACATCTTAGGATAAAATTAGAAGACCGTTTTATTATTGTATCGATATAAATCCAGTAAGTAAAATATCATCAAGTTTTGGAGAATAACAAACAGCAATGATCAGCTTCTTCCAAAACACTCTGCTGCCAGGCCGCCACGCCGGATGCTCAAAGCACTCGCAACCTCTCAATACATCTGTACATTGACTTAACATTGAACCGTGATGCCCCAATCGTGCTTAGTGTGAATGTAGCTTCAAAAATCCTCTAAAAGTCACTCACCGTAGAGAAGAACATGGTAAAGATGTACACCGAAGCCTCCAGCAGGTAATCGCTCCTGATGGCGATGGCGACCGGCGGGACAAACATCAGGTTACTGAGACAGAGCAGCAGTGTGGACAGGAGCTGAAAACTATAGGAGTAGGCCTCCGAGTTGTCGGTGCAACCCCAGCCATTCCAGCCTAAAAACCAAAAACACACAAACCTTGAGTTTATGTCACGTCTCGTAATATCTATGACAAACAAGAAAGCATCAGCCTTTTCTGAGAAAGTATATTTGTGTGAAGTTGTTTGTTTGGCACAATAAAGTCTCCTTGACTGAGCTCCATCTGTCTGAACACCCCCCCACTTTGCCACACTTTGGATCCCTATCAAGTGGCAGATTGGATCAGACGGTGTGGATTAAATATTCGTGAGCGCTGCTGAGCAGAGGTTTTGCCGTGCGAGCCGCGCTGAGGGCAGGTGCTGAATGCAGACGCCTGCAGGGAATCCAAGACACACGTGAGGCAAAACAATAACTTCAGCTGAGAAGAAACGGACCGCGGTGAAAGACCATCAGCGGCAGGATTTAGGGAAGAAAGCTTTAAGAGACATGCTTTGTTTGGACTCACAAGCTTATCTCCTATTAAAAGCTGCTCATAATTAAAGGCATGTTCAACTGTCTTATCACAAAGGCTTGTATTGGGAGATTTGCACAAGCGCTGGTTGGACGTAGAATTTAATTGGAGCATTGTCAAATCACTTCTGGAAATGACTTGCTCCACCATACCTGGCTCTCTCCCATTTTCTTGTCACTCTGCATGATGTATTTTCCAACAAATTAGAAATTCATTGCAGCGGCGACGACCCCATTTCCTCAGCGAAAGTTTGACGGATGAAAAGCAACTCCAAACCTGACAAGTGCAACAACAATGCGACGAACTGCAACGGCTTTCCAACAGAAAAGGCTCACCTGCTTTGCATTCGCATGCGGCGTACAGGTAGTTGTTGGTGCGCAGGAGCTTGCACTGGCCATACGTCCCGCAGTCGTTGATACATGGAGTCAGGTAAGAGCGCATGTACACCTCTGCTGTCACATTGGGGCACGCCTCGAATCTGGGGAAAGGAAGTTAGAGATGGAGCTGTCACCTCCTCCAAACGGTAACTGACGGCTCACGTAAAAATGACAAATGCTTTAACCGTTAATGCATCTGAGAGACCGAAGGCCTCTGTGTTTCTGAAGAGTAGAAATGACTGGAAATAAATGTCGGCACAAATAAAATGTATTCCTCGCTTTTGAAAGTTGACTCATAAACAAAAGGAACACACCTTTTTTGTCTTAATTAGAATCATTAGCTGTTCCAGCTCTTCTTGATCTTTGTGTTGGAACCAAACTCTGTGGATGCAGCGAAAACTGTGTTCTAAGCATGACAGGCCTGGTTAAAGGAGATCTTTCCATGTTCATCATCTCAGTGTTTTGCACCACAGCTCTAGCTGTAATGCTGCGTTCACACCGTGCCCACTTCCAATGAAAAGTACATGTAAAAGCACATATGTGCATATGTGAGAAATGCATGTCCATTGAACTTAAACCAATTCAACTTTCACCAATCTGGGACTTGGATTTGGTATTGATGTATGAATGGTGTCCTTTTAAAACCGTTTGAACATTGCTCCTGAAGGAGAAACTCATCACTGTGATTTAATAACTGGAGTTGAAGTCTTATCAGAATAGAGCTGTGAAGGAAAAAGCCTGGAGTAAGATTTGAAAATTTCACACCAAGCCTCTTCCAATTGTAGGTAAATGTGCTAGTATTAGGTAGCAACAGTCCAGTGTGAACGCTGTATGTTCAAAGCATCTTCCTGAACGCACATCACATGCATGGTGACTACGTAGCTTGAGCGTGACACATCGAGGTGTTCATTTTCTGCACATCTCCTTGCAGGAATTCTCATCCTTCGTCACTGTCCTCATCAAAGCGTCAAGGAAAGTCCAGAAAGATATTTTCTGCTAATTAAATTCTTTTCACTCCAAATTCCATTAGTTCCACCCTCTGTGAGAGTTACTGTTGGTTTAATTAACTCAACTGGAAATGTTCACATTGTTTTACCTAGATCCAGAGAAAACTGCTCAGCGTTTGACATTTCCAGAGAGCATTCTCAAACAAAATGAGACCGCAGCCTGACGGGGGTTATTGCTATGCAGTTGACTGCAGCCCACAAACAACTGCACATGAATCTATTCATGATTTGTTTATCTCTGACACTGTTTGGCATGAAGTTTCTGAAGTTAATTAGGGAGAGTAAAACTTCAGAAAAAAACAGGTATTTAGTTGTTCATCTGCTTATGTATTTGTGACTTTCAGAAACTGGGAGAACTGTCGCTCTCCAGAGCACCTGTCTGTCACAGCAGCATCTCCTCTACATTAACACTGGACGGATTTAGCATGTCTAAAGGTGTGAAATCTAACACATCGCAATGAGGACTCTTTTGCATGAACAAGAGCACGTCCCGCACCATCTGTTAATATCTCTTAGTTGATTTTCTGTCACCAAAAATAATCTGCTTATTTTAATTACACTCACATTTTTATGATGCCATCAAAGCTTCAGAAAAAAAAACAGCTCAATCTCAGCTAATTCAGAAAAAAACTAAAATGGATTACTTTATGAAAACTTTAAGCACTCACACACTTTTTCTTTGCAGTGACTCCCACCAGTAAAATAAACCACTGAGCTCATTTTTCAAGTGGAACTGGGGGAAACAATAGTACCAAAACATAATCTTGTTCACAATTAAGACGACCAGAAATCAACCTCAAAAATGACTTAAATACATTCATTCCTTCTTCTGATGCTCAGTTTGAACTTCTGGCAAAAAAGGCAACCATGCAATTGACTAATCAGATAATGCAGCAACAGGTGAGGTTTGTTATTTCTTTCCTTATTTTATTTTTGAAAAAGAGGCTTCGGTCTAAAGACAAAAAAAGCGAGAAACAGATTTTTGAAAAATGTAGCTAAAGATGAGGACAAAGCCCAAAACATAGAATAAAATTGACGGGAACAGCCTGTTGTTTAGCAACCTGGGCTGCAATAGCTTGCAACTTGTTGAACACGCAATATTACAGCAAAATGTGCAAAACTGACACATTTCTCCCGGAAATACTAAATTATTAACACACAAGTTTTGCACAGAACACCAGCAAAATCAGGCTACAAATATTTAGGTAAGACAATGAAACTGTCCCAGACTTTCCGCACTTGTGTTAGATTTACTGAGTAAAGGATGGCCAAACAATGCCATTGACACTCAGACATATTAATGTTTTAAAAGGTAAACTTCACTCTGTTTAACTCACTGACTTAAGCTGACTAAACAGAAAAAAGTTTCAGCCAAGACTGTCTTTTTTTCCTCTTTGTTATCAGTTTGAAGACCAACACCAATAAAAAAACATGTTTTTGGTGTTTTTAACGTGTTCTCGTAGGATTTTGTTTTTAATAATGGAGGACATAGATAAAGAAAATGAAGTATTTCTGATTATTTCTTTGTAAAACTAGTTGTGAATTGTGAAATAGATGAAAAAAAAGCAGTTTAAAAAAGATTGCATTTGTTACAGAGAAAAAACGCTGGGCGGGCCACAAGCTCCGAGCTCTCAGTATCTGGAAGGGGTCGCTCTATGCCAAGGGTCCCGCCCACAATCAGAGGTGAATTTCTAATGTATACAATGTAAAGTTTATAAGGAATTTTAGCTGTTATGGAGATGATTCACAGTTATATTTATCCATTAAACCAGAGTGACAATTAATTATCTCCTAAACCCAGAAAAACTAGAGGTTATTAGACTAGGTTCTAAATACCTGAGTGATGCTTCCTGGATGATGTAAATATAGCCTCCAATCCCACAGTTAGAAATCTAGGGGTTTTATTTGACCAGGATTTATCATTTGTAAAACTTGTAAAACTGCTTTTTTTTCACCTACGCAACAAATCTAGTTTTAGAAATGTAATATCTAGAAATTATACTGAAAAACTCATCCATGCATTTGTTACGTCTAGGTTGGATTACTGTAACTCTTTGCTAGCAGCGTGTCCTAAAAGTTCTGCTTTGTTCTAAGGGCTTATGCGGGCTTAGATTAGATTAATAATATATTCATATTGACATGCTAAAATTGCTGATTTCTCCATGACTGTTATTATTATTACCATCTGTTATCTGCCATATCCATGCTCTTACCATTAACATGTTGAATCAAGATTTAAAACCAGTTAGTTGCTAGCAGGCTACTAGAAGTTAGAAGCTGGAAAAGTATAGTGCAATGGGGCTCTGTCCTCTATTACTTCTCTCCTCTATTCTTTATTCTTTATTATCCAGGACTATTTTTATTTAGTTCTTTGCCTCTGTTTGGTGCAGTGCGATTCACATGTTGTCCCTGTTTCCCTCTACCCTCCAGGGGAACGGGAGACATTCCAGGTGGATCATCTGTGCTTTTGGACCTCTCCTCTAGCTCGTCTCACACCCCCAGCTGCCCGCAGTTTAATCTGGATGAAGCCCATCTGCTACACTATCCAAACATGTTGTTGTAGAGTTAGATAAGCTAATTCTTCTTTAACAGTTCAAGCATCACATGTCTGTCTTGGAAGGGGATCCCTCTTTCATGTGGGCATCCCTGAGGTTTCTTCTTTTTTTTCCCCAAGATAGTTTTTTTTATCAGTTTTTCCTCACAGAGAAGGAGGGTCTAAGTGCAGAGACACCCGTTTAGCAACCAACTATTGTGTATATTTTATGATTTACTTTATGTTCTCTGCATAAATACTGGTGTGAAGTCCTTTGAGACGGCTATGGTTGTGATTTTGATTATAGATAAAAGTGAATTGAATGAATGAATTCTTGAAGCTCTGCAGAAACTATGTCCTAGAAAATGACAGATTTTTTTTTTATTATTTTGGCTGAAAACTGCATGATTTTAATTAAAAGACCACTGGGAACTATTTTACAACAAATAAAAAGATGTTTGGATCACAGCAGGGTTACAGAGGACAGGGCAAATACTGATCTGATTCTGCCGGTCCAGGAAATGGACCAGGAATGAACCTTTCAGTGGAGACAAGACTTTAACCATTTGTTGTCTATTTTCCCGTTTGGGGTTGTGGGGATGCGGGAGTCTACCCAGCAACCGAAGGTCACAGTCTGGACAATCTGCCAGTCTAATGCAGGGCAACACAGAAGTGAACAACCATGAAGAATCACATTCACCTTTAAGGGGCAGTTTTGAGCTAATAATGATTTAAGAACCAAAACGGAACCCACATTTGCACTGGGAGAACAAGCAAACTACACAGAAAGAACCCAACTGGAACAAATCTTGTTTTGGACATTTTTTGTTCCAGTTTTCAGTTGGGTGGAAGCAATAAAACCCGTCTGAAACATCTCATCACATGATTTTACTAACTGTTTAAGTTTCTCGAGGGCAGAGAAATAAATGTCTTTGTGATTATTCTGTTCAATCGTCATGACGTGTGCAAATATGGATGATCTATTTTCCTTCAACTCCACTCCCTCTGTTTGTTCCATTCCATAAACATATTCATGAGGCAATGCCAAATTTATGTGCTGGTTGACAGATGGAGAAAATGCTGCTTCAGGAGCATACTTTCTTCATTATTGTGCTGAATTATTTATTTTGATTAACAAAGTCGTGATTACTGTTTGAATATGTGTGCGCTTGTTTGCAGTGTGGCAGTTATTATCTCTGAGGTGGCTTTGAGGATTGGAAAAGTAAAAAAGGCTGATTTTTAAAAAAACTTTATTTCACTTTAAAATAGAGGTTTTTGCTTTGGGAAATCTCTGTTACATTCCTGCCAATCGTGATTTGGAAGATCAAAACTGTCTTCTGTTGTCAAGGAGATTCTGATATTTTTACAAAAAGCTTTAACCCTGGAGAACCCAAGAGCATTTTATTTATCCTGGCTTTTAAAATAATTTGAAATGTTGGTTCATTTTGGAGACCAGCGATTCACAGCGGCCAAAAAATGACAATTAAAAAAATAAATAAATATATAACAAAGAAAATACAGAAAAATAGCAAAAAAGAAAAAAAAGATCATCGGCCAAATTTTTTGTTTGTTTATTTTGAATAGCAGCAGTTAGCAGAAAACTGAAAAAATGAAAAAAACAGAAAGTAAATAATAAAAATTAAAAATACGAAAAGAAACACAATATCATTCATGTTTGACTTGTTTTTAGGTTTTTTTTGTACCGGTGAAAAAAACAAAGGTTACAAATAAAATAGAATAGGATATAAACAGCAACAAAAATATTGCCCAAATTTGACTTTCTTTTGTTTGTTTGAAAAATTAAAAGTTAAAAAAAACAAGAAAAAGACAAAAAAAACATTGGCCAATTTTAATTTTTTTTGTTTTTTGATTTATGCTAGTAGCAATTAACACTGGTAAAACAAATTTAAAAAAAGGTCATAATTGAAAAAACACCAAACAACTTAATAATAATAAAAAAATGATGCTGAATAAAACAGAAAAATTCGAAAGACAGAGAAGCATTGGCCGAATTTAGACAATATTTAGTTGGTTCATTTTGAGTAGCAGCAAAACAGTGATAAAATGTTTTTTTAAATAAATAAACTAATTAGATAAAATATAATAATTAATTAAAAAATGGTTGAAAATGTTTTGTTTGTTCCTTTTTTTTTGTCACCTCAATTAACATAGGTCAAAAAATTACCAAAATAAATGTAAAATTATAATAATAAATTTGACACAGTGAGGTCTGGGGTTATATAACTTTTCTAGTATTTGCAAAAACCTAAAAGAACCTTGTAGCAACAAGCTGCCTCACCCATGTTCAGTGGCACACAAAGAGCGCAGACTGAGGTACCAGGCGCCGGTTTGCGGGTAGGGGATCCTCAGTTTAGTGATATTAGCAGAAGCGTTAACAGAGAGGAAAAATCCAGCAGCTGATTCTGAAAATCAACCACAAAACAACAACGGCATTAAAACTAAAGTGGTTTCACAATAAAAGAGAAAAAACAATGAAAAAATTGTGGGGCTTTTGTACTCAAATTTAAACGATAAGTCTTATTTTACACACCTGATTCACATTTGAGAGACGCGTTTTCTCGCAGGAAAAGTGGCATCCCGTGGTTCAGGCAGCCGAACACGGTGAGGTTAGCTCCTTTCACCGTAGACTGCAGGAAGAAACACAAGAAAACATCAATCATCTGTAAAATCATTAACCATCTGCTGCTGTGACAGTGAGCAAACACGCTCTCCTCAGGCATCGCCTCTGCTCTGGTACGAGAAAGTAAACTTTAAAACTGACAAAGCAGTGAAGCTGCTCTCCTCTGTCTGCCAGAGGCACACAGATGAAGACTTTAGCAGTTTGTCTCCATCAAGCATCCGCTTTGGATAAGCGTGCTCACGTATTAAAAGGTTTGCAGAAGACGTGGTCCAGCTGTGGGAGCTGCGAACTTCCAAATGAGTCTTTCCCTCTCAAGCAGAAACTTCACAAACCATGACTCAGCAAATCCAAACCATTTACTTTGTCAAAAGGAAAATACAGAAACTTTAGCCAATTATTTATGGAATAAATATGATTTCACTCTTCCCTCCCAAAGCACAATATAACACACATGCGGGAAGTTTGCAAAGTTGTTGATTAATGCGATGACTAAGGAACGCTTTGCCAGGTGCTGAGATTTCAGGCTTCCTAAACTCACCATCTGGCCTGTGCTCTCATGGTAAGAAGACTAAATCACGCCCACTGGTACTTTGAAACGGTTCCTCCTCCACTTTCATCCTCTCTCTTCCCAGAAAGTTAGAGAGGAAGGATTAAGCAAGGAGCACTCAGGGGTGAAAAACTGAGGGAGCATGCTTATGTGAATCAGGAGACGGGGTGAGAGAGGTCAAAGGTTCCTAAAGATTTGATCCTTACTTTGATCAGGTTGTTATGGTCAATCTCTACAATTCTGTAAGTTTACATTTCCTAAAGTCCCTCTCCGATCATGTTTAGATCTATTTTCAAAGCATTCCCAGTGGTCTTTTAATCATGACTTTGTCATTTTTGGCCCAAATCAAAAAACCTGTGTTGTTTTCTGGGACATAACTTCTGCAGAGATGCTGAAGTTCATTGGAAATTTGCTTCTGAGATGCAGACTGTATGGGGTAAGGAAACTGTCAATGAGAGAAAAAAACAAAATCAAAATTATATTAATTCTTTATTATAACTTTATTATTTTTTAATGTTAAAAAGAAAAATATAATAAATACAAAGTTGTGCACAAAGTATTAATTTGTGCACAACTTTGCAGAAAACATATGAATGCATCATTTGGTTTTTACATTTGACATGTCTGTTTTGAATACGACTCTTGCTTGTATTTCTTATGAATTTCTCCTTTTAACGAACTGTCAAAAACACATCAAGGGGTCACAGACAGACATTGATTCCTAAAACATCGATTCAACAGTGAGCATGCGCTTTGAGGGTCGTTTATTAAACTAAAATAAAATTCTACTTTTTAGGATGTTACTGATCACATAACGGGAAACTATCTTTATGCCCAAAGCTCTGTTGAGAGTTGAATAAAACAGATCAGCAATCTCCGGTCACATTTTGTGGTTTTGAGGCGACAGCAGATCGATTCAGACCCTGAAGTGGTGGAAAACACCCCAAAGCAAGTAGCAAATATATATTATAAATATGTATAATATATATATATATATATATATTTAAAAAAATATGATAAAAACTTGATAATAAGAGGATAATGAAACAAAAACAGCTAAGCTAACTCGAAGTATGCTAACTGGCTTTCGAATGTTGTGGCAGTAAAAAAAAAAAAATAATAAAGTCAGTATAATCAGAATGACCAACTTCCTTTCTTTTTCTGATCTTTCTTTTTTTCTTTCTTTCTTTCTTTTGTTTCAACTCGTCGGCTGCCAGTTAGCCGACTTGTTTAGCTCCAAGTTAGTTTAGTAGTTTTTGTTATTTTCCATCCATTTTCTTAGATCACAACATCCCTTTCTGGGTCACGGCGTTGCCTGATATGAGGGATCTCTGATGCTCTTTCTTTTTTTCTCCCACCAAGTTTGGGTCAGTTGCATTGTTTATGCGGAGAAATTCATATTCAACACAAGCAAGAGTTGTATTCAGAACAAAGAGAAATCGCATTCAAAACAGACACGTCAAACGTAAAAATAAATGTTGTCTTCATATTTTTCTGAAAAGTATTAATTAGGACATAACTTTGTCTTTATTTATATATATAAATATATATATATATATATATATATATATATATATATATATATATATATATATATATATATATATTGACAGTTTGACATAATTAGATACTTTGTTTTTTTTTTATGTTTAATACATTTGTTGATAGAGTTAAGTATTTTAAGCAATGTTTTTTTTAATTTAGTGTTTGTGATTTTTTATTTATGTTTTTTACAATTAAAACTTTGCAAACTTCATTAAGCAGGTTAAAAGGTTAAAGTGGAAAAAAGTTCATAAGTTCTTCTATGGCAATTTTAAAGTAAACAATAGTTACATGATGGATTAATTAATTATCATGTTCTAGGCGTTTGCCATTAGGCAACCATGATTACCGTTAATGAATTATTTCTAGTTTTAGATTCTAAAGACAGACTTTACCTTTTTATCAATTAATCGTTTGCTGTTTATAATAGACCAATAACTGTCATAATTGTTTCAAGACCATTTGATCAAGAGTTAAAAACAATTTAAATGAAGAGCTACAAAGTCATTTTAGAAAAATACTTATTTCATCCTCAGGTCCCTTTACATATGTGTAATGTTTTTTATAATGTTTTTTTTTTATTATTATTTTCAAAGGAAAATCTAAACAAAAAATGGGTTTTTCCAGTAAAATATCATCAAGCAGACAAATAAAAACTTGGATACACATTTCTGTTTGGCTAAAGACAGGAGCTCACTTAGGACAAAAAGTCTTTTTTGTTGTTTCCTCCAGGTACAGTTTTTAAAATTGCAGAAAGCAAATAGAAAAAAAAATTAAATCAAAGTCAGAAAATAGGAACAAAAATATCTAATCTGTTTTAATCTAGATTACATCATTTTAAGATAAGGCTGGTCTATGTCTTCTGTCTAAAGATTTTAATTCCAAGCATTTTTTCTCACTTTATATATCTTGACAGAGAGGAAATTTAGCGTTTTCCAATTTCTTGTTCTGTTTTTATCTGGTGTAAACTTCCTGGTTCACCAGGAAACAAGATATTAGGGAAATGACATGATTTCAAGATCCAAATGATTATTTTGTGATGTATGAATTTGATCTGACACTGAACCATCTGTGATGGGCAGAAAAATCTACAAATTTAACAAAACTGTTCCTGTCTATTTACGGTGGAATTAAGATGTCACAGATAAGTCCTGCATCCCTCCGTCTTCTCCGTCTGTTAATCTTACAGCTTGTATACACATGTGATGCTTTTCAAGAAACACATTTAGTTTTTTGTTTTGGTTCCAGGTCTATTATGAGTTTACAAAGAATTTATTTTACTCAACCTTCGTCCGTGTAAAACGCAGTTGTGAGCTTATCTTATCTTTGCTGCATTCATTTCATAAAATGTTTGGATTTTTATGCCAAATCCATTTTAAAACTTGAAGTTACAATGAGAAAAGCAAACAAAAATCAAAAAAAAATATCTTGGGTAAAAACATGAATAAACATGTATTGAAAAGCATAAAAAGCAATTTTAAGAAAAGCAGCTGTACGTCAATTATGACCCGATTAAAAAAGTTTAAATGAATGCCAGTTCATTTCTGTTTTCTGGGGCTGTGGCTCTGCAAGATTTCCCAGGAGTTATGATGTTGACATGATCAAGGCGCACAAACACAACACAATCTGCTGCAGCCTCATGCACTAAGCCAACGTGTGCTCTGAGAGCTGCACATATTGGTTCTCAAACTACTCAAATAAACTTCATTATGGATCCATTTTAGAACTGAATTCTGAAATTACTTAATCTTGTTGTGATTTAAGTTTATGCCTCAATTTATGAACAAAATGTTAATTGTCAACAAGAAACGTGTTCTGTTGTTAGGTTGTTTTTGATGTGCGACTTTTGTTTAAAAAAAGAACATGTCAAATTTGCATGTATTTTGTAGGGGAAATTATGGTTCTCTACTAACAAAAGGGTTCTGCTGGATGGGGATGCTTAAACATTATATATATATTTATAATATTTTTAAAATGTGTGCACAATTAATTGCGTTGTCAGGGTATTAACAATTCTTTTTTTTTAGCTGTTGAAAAAGTAATAATTCAGAGATTAGTATGACGCTTGCAGTTGAGTTTAATTCAGGAGTCCTCTGCAGGTTCCTGCATTTAATGGACATTATAGAAAAAACTTGATCATGTGTTTGCACGAAACACCACAGATGTTATGAAAGAGAAAACAAGCACTTCAAACTCAAAATCTGTCTTTTAGACTCAAGAACTGAGACAAAAACCACCTTTAAAATCAGGATGTCAGGAGTAACTGCAGGAGGAAGTCTTAAGTCACCAACAGACTTTCTAATCATTCATGAATAGTTTATTTAATGTCATCAAATTCCACATACTTTTTATGATAAATTCTTTTTTTAGGAACCAGAGAACATTTTGATTTAATAAATATTTTTGAAGATATTTGGAATTTAAAGGTGCCCTCACACCAAATGCAATTGGAGCGACCAATTCGCATGTCCCGCGTCTCCTTTGTCGCGCTGAGAATTCGCTGCTCGCCACGTGGCCAAAAATATGTTCCCTAAGCTGGCCGCCTCGGCCAGGTGTGGAAAGATCTAGCAGCTAATGTTTTTAGTCTGATTGGAAACTGATCTGGAAACCAGAAAGGGATACAGCGGGTTAAGAAAATGAGTGGAAGTTCAAGGGAACAATGGATCGATCCACCATATTGGATATTTTTTACCCGCTGTCACAGACAAAATTAAAGTGACCCAACTTGAGTCCATGACTGTTTTTTTTTACCCTGGCCAGCTGCAGCGGCCGCTCAATTTACGCTGCAAACCTCAATTCCCGCCTAAACCAGTGACTTTACATTGAAATTGGCCGCCTCTGCTGTGTGAATTGTGTTCGGTGTGAATGCACCTTTAATGGCTCCAATCAGGATATTTCTTTGTGTGAGATCTAAAAATCTTCTTTACTTACAAAAACACACTCTCTCCTGCAGGAGGATGAGCATGTGTTTTAACTTCTCTAATTCAATTGTTTCTGATTTTATTTTCACAAGTGTTCATGTCACTATTATTTCTAAAAATCAAGTCAGACAGGACACTTCATCAGTCTCTCAAGCAGCTGTTCAAGTGGCGACACTGTGATCTGCAGCTTTTCTTCTCCACCATTAGTGTAAGAAAGAAAAAACAAAATAAATAGACCTAAATATGAGATCTTTATTGTCACAATTTATTCTGATTGTAAGTATCACCCCAGATAACTTATTGATTATGCTGCTGTTTCGATCAGGAAACCCAAGAAAAGTGTATAAAATCCTGCAGTTTTTTTTACCCGACTTGTCTTTTTTGCAGTATTTTTAGATTTTACATAGATTAGTTGAGGCCAGCTTTAGGACGATGTCGTGAAATGGGCGGGACGACAAGGAGCAAAAGATGGTGCCTCAGAGATCAAGTCGTTTTACTTCCAGGTATGAAACAAGTCCACAAAAATAACTCGTATTTCATAAATAATTTGTTTTGTAGTGTGCCAAAGCTAATATTTGATCATATTTATGGACATGTTTTACTCTGAAAGGCTTAAGAAAATCATGGATTAAAGTTTTTTATTGTATACTTCAAATAATTCCGTTATACTCTAAATTCAAATTGGAAGCTTTTAAGTAAAAGCTTATGGGAGATTAAAAAATCTCCCATAACTAAACAAGAAAAACAAGAATAGTCTTGTTGAATTATAGAGATTCATCTGCATAGAATTAGATTTTATTACAGAAAAAAAAACAGAAACAGACTTATTGTGTTAAACTGATTGGATTCTGTCTTTGAGAGACACAAAAAACGGGGTTCTATCTTGATCAGACAAGCAACCATCAAACAAATGATCTCAGTGGAAGAAATCCAGGGTTCTTTTGTGGAGGCGGGCAACCCTTACAGAAGGATCAACATCAGTTCAGCACTCCACCAGTCACACCTTTACGCTAGATTAGACAGACAGAAGCCATTCATCACTAAGAGACAGCCCGCTGGGCAAACTCCTGTGATCTGATGAAACAAAGATTGGACTCTCCAACCACAATTCCCAGCAGCGAACGTGGACGAAACCAGGTAAAAGGAAAGCTGAAAGTCAGCTCCAGCTGGGCGTGCTGAGAGAAAATCCATACGACAGCATGAATAGTAAAGGCTGCACAACATTAAATGTTTATATTTCGATCTAAATGCTGAAATCATTTGTGCTTTGTTAACAAATGTGTCTCAGAAAAAGCTTTTGTGCTTATTTTTTATCAAACGACACTGTATTGTTGACAGTCTGGCAGCATTCAAACTCTGTAACTATTAGTAATACCTTCCAAAATAAAGCTCTGTGCTTAGCAAAAATATGCTCTTTTTAAGTGAAAGAATATCACCTTTTCTCCCCTCTGTGCTTCTGAAAACACTAGAATGACAGCATCCTACGTTCAGCCAAAGGGAGATGACGGTTCAGAGGAAACAAAGGAGCATCATCAGGAACCTTCTCTCCTGGAGTGACCCAAAAGAACCTGAACATGAAGCGAGTATTTCTGACAGCTGAAACGACTGCAAACTGACACTCCCAATCCGGTCTGGCTAAGCGCACATGTTTCTGCCAGGAAGAATTAGAGAAACTTTCTTGGAAAAGCTGAGAGAACTTTCAGGATCAAAGAAGACCTAATTGCTGCTAAAGGTATTTCAACTATTCACTAAAAAGTCAAGGTTTGGAACACCTGTTTAAATGTATATGTTTTGTTCAAATGTGGAGAAATGGAGGAATTAGTTAAAACTTGTCATTTTCTCAAAATGAAGAAACTTCTTGATGCATTTTTCAAAAATTAAATTAAGTTTCACGTCTTTTCCTGGTGTCTTACAGGACAGAGAAGCACATAAAACACACATTAAAACTCAGCCACGCCGTCTAAAGTATGACATTATTAAAAAGTATTTTTATGCACAAGGCATTTCTTCAGAGACCTTTAAAAGACGGCTCTGAAGCAATTAAATCCATACACTTGCACCTGAGGTTGATGCAGAAATAAAAGCCAAATGCATTGCCTTCAAACCCCGGTGCACGAGAATGATGAAAAGCAGACGAGGAGCTCCGGCGTTTGTCTCCCGAAAGGCTTGCAAATCTGACAGAGTCTCCCACTGGCAACGCGAGTGTACGGCGCTGCCCATGACAAGCAAATGACAGATCATCACTGAGGTGGGGGATGCTGGGCTGGGGCGTGTCAGGCTGTAATATACCCTGACAGTCTCTCAGAAGAATACATCTCGCAGCGTATGGAACAATCACACACTGCAGATTTCATCACAACCTGAACTTTGGGTGACTTCTGCAGAGTTTGTATCTGAAAAGCAGCTTGTTTATACATGCACTGATGGTGGGGGGGTGGGGGGTGGGGGTGCATTTACATCCCCTGCCTTAGAAGATCTGCTCATTATCACAGAGGACCACCCGATGTCAACAAACATGGAGTGTGTGCTCATAAATGAGTTGTTTATAAGACAAGCTTCTTAATTCATGCTATTCTTGAGCCTTTCAAAAAAACTGTATCCATACATATGATAATATATTACCTTTGACACACTAAAGAACGATTTCTTTTAATGAAATATGAGATATTTTCGACCGCTCTATTCCTACCCAAAGGTAAGACGCCTCGAGGCCCCGCCTCTGCTCCTCATGACGCCATCCTAGAACCAGCGTCTGCAGCGCGTCTGCATTTCACCCATGAAAACAAAACATCATCTGAACTTTTGCAAAGATGGATGAGCATATTGTTCAAAGAAAATGAAAGTGAAAGAAAATGCTGGCAGCACAGACTTCCTTGGAGGGGCTGTTCTGTTCCCCCACGTTCATACGTATGAATGTGCGGACCCGCTCGTCTTTGTGGATTGGGAGGGGCTGGTGGTTTTAGAGGAATGCTCAGAGATGTGAGAATGGAGCAAAAATACCGCTTTGGACTTTAATTACCATAAAAAAAATCACTTAATAGCTAAAAAGAAAGTTCATTTTGCATGACATAAACCCTTTACGTGTCTGGTTATTAACTAAACATGGAGATGATAAATCTAATGGACCAACATTATAGTTAAAACCCTTTAAACTCAACAAAATGAAAGTAGCTGAAAGATAATAAGTACTTATCGATGCTCTCTTACACCAAATACTATTTTTTATATAAATAACCAACTGTCTTATATGACAAAACATCTTTTTTTCTTGAAAAGTGTTTTATTTTGTCTGTTTGAGCAGAAAAGGTGGGTTTAGTATTGAAAACGAAGGCTGTGCGACGTTTGGAAGAGTCAGCAGTGAGGAGTTACTCTGATTACAGGCGGCTGTTTTAGACAGGTTTGAGGAACGGTGGGCGGGGTCTCAGGTTGATGTTTAGACACTAGTCATTTAAAAGGATTTTCTCTTTGATGCCTGAAGCGCTGAAGCTGATCCCTGAACAGTCTGTGAAGCATTATACAAACGTGAGGACAATAAGAGCTGATGAATGCATAGAAATGGCGCCCGCACACACATGCACAGACCAGAAGTTACTGTACATAATGTTGGAAAGATGATTACAACCTTAAGTGTCTGTCAGTGCATTTTTATAAATTGCGCCAAATTCTGCACACAGAGATCTGAAAGAAGAGGTGACAGGGTGTCATTTCATTTATAGATGGAAAGCTTTAATATGATTTCTCCCGTATTAAATAAATGACTATTTACATGTTGTGGCAACTCAATTTGTAACCCCTGCTGTTTTCTGGGTTTTTTTGTGGTCCAAGTTGTACTTTGATGCTTTAGGGTGAGCGGCAGCGGCTTTCTTGGAGCAAAGAACGATAAAATAAAGAAGGAAACTGTATGGAAACAGTTGAAACAGGACTGTGGATGAGACGGAGAAAGAACACAACTGTCATTCAAACTCTGCCTGATAGGGAAGGACAAAGGGCCAATTCAACCTCAACATCATTAAATAAGCAAACAGACTGATGACAGTGAATTTTTTTTTCCCCCAAACATCTACGATTTGTGTATTTTTGCTGTGACATTTCTGGAAGTGTGGCATTTTGCCTTCTTCACAGGTTTGATCATCTATTTCATGTCTTTGTGTTGAGCAGAGATGAAGGATGTTGCTTATCTTGGAGTCCTGTGGAAGGCAAAGGCTGCATGGAGGACGCTGCAGGTCAACAAGTGCAAACCTGACAGCTTTAAAAACAGGGTTAAAATAGTCAATACCTTTTATTGCTATCATTTCCTCATGAATCTAGTATTCTTTGTGATGTTTCCAGGCTGGTGGGATGCCTTGACCAGCTTGTCTTCTGAATGCAGAGATAAAACTGACTTTATTCTCTAAAAGACTGCAAAGAGGAAATGCTTCCCGAAATGCCAGCACTTTCTTCTGAACTAAAGAGTCAAAGATTTTCTCCTAATGCTTCATCCTCATCTCATTTCAGCCCTGCCAGGCTTGATTTCTATTAGAATTGAAAGGTTTTAAAGCCTGTCTGTTGGCGTGTAGCTTCCCGGCTCCCCACAGACCTCCGGGGCGACTGCAGGTGCATTTCTAATACCCTAGCTCTCCGATGAACGGAGACTATCAAATCCCGCTTTCCCAATGCTCGCATTTTTCTCTTGAACTCAAATGAAGACGCTTGTCTGTAGCCTAAACCGCAGCGCTAGTTTGGTTGTGAACTTTTTTTCCATTCCCAAAGTCCACGACCATACGTCCATTAATATTTAGCAGTCGGCTGCAGCTGAGCCAGACGGTTTGTGAGACCAATTAATCACCCCTGTGAGCTGGGGATTTTCTCTTCACAAACTGCTCCATATTTACTCCCCTGATTACTATCTGATTTCATGCAGCGGAGGAGCATGCGGTGCATAAAGAGTGAGAAAAGCACAATCATGTCCAGCATCCTGCACCCGTTTATCTTTAAAGGCGGAGTATCAGGATTTTTCAGACAAATATTTAGCTTTATCGTCACAACAAACACAATGTCAAGGTCAAATTCATTTTGAAGTGTGTCCTGAGCAACTCCCTGAAACCATGAAGATGCTAAAGATGGTTGGTTAACTCAGCCTTCACATGGTGAAACTGGTAAATGTTTCTGCTGTGCTGCTTTGGCTGCGGTCACAAAAACAACCGCCGCCGGGCAATGAGGAGGCACTGGACTTCTCTGGGAAATAAAACAAAAAGCTCCAAAGCAAACAGCTGCTGGGATTTTTTTGGCTTTTAAATCTGCAATAAAGTGACTTTTTCTTCTGAAACAATGCTTACAGGGTTCACCTGAAGCTGTAGAACAATGAATCACCCCACGCTTCCTGTATGCTTAAACCCCGCCCCCACCTATGAATGTTTCTGTGGATGGAGAGCTCTGCTTCCCCAACAGAAAGACGATGAGAAGAATTAAAAGACAAAAAGAAGGGAGAAATTTGGCTTTGGACTTATTACTCCAGCTGAGAATTCCACACAGAGGAGGTCATCACCCAAAACTACTGGAAGCAGATTCGCTTTGTAACCAAAAAAAAAAAGTTTCTGAACCAACGCAAAGAAATGCTGCAGTGTAAAAATAAAAGACAGGGTATAAATCTGTGGTCCCCAACCTTTTCAGGCCATGGAAAGGCCTCAACCCATAGCTGTCAAAGAGGAGTCAGACGCCAACTTCCCCCACATCTGACTTATGAGATGCAAAAGCAAAATACAAAGAAAAACGGTGACTAAAACTGTTCATTTCTAAATAATAATAATATGAATCCACAATTTGAGCAACTTTATAAGCAGCATCCTCATAACATTAGACAACCAGGTACCAAACATTATGCCTTATTATTATTATTATTATGATTTGTGGAAACAAATGTTACAATAAATCCAGACCAGACTCCTAGTTTTTGTCAGTTGAATGCAGCTTTCTTCTACTTTGAAGTGAAAAGCTCGTATTCCGTTTCCTCAGTGACTCTTATCTGCAAAAATGAACTTTCCAAATACGATTTTCATAACTTTGGGGGGGTTTCCATTTTGGGGTCAGTGTGGCCGACTTGACACGCATCAAGAATGAGTCGGATGTGGGGAGAATCCAGTGGTTTTTCTGAATAAAACTTCCGTCAGAACCAGATTATAAATAAAACAGTGAAATGTAGGTTGTGCAATTCTTTTTGTCTGCAGACCGGTACTAACTCCTTTAAAGCACCATAATTACACCTTTTTAAATGAAACTCTTAAATCACATAAAAGGCCGTCAAGCCAGCATCTCACTCCTGTTAGGTTATGTGAACTCACCGTGTTCAGCTTGAGCTCCATGTTGAGGACTCCTCCACTGTCTAAAACCGGCATCAGGTTGATGGCAAACACAGCAGCTCTGTCTGGTGGAATTGATATATTCGGACCAAAAAAGATGTAGAAGTGCACAGAGAAAGTGTCCAGCTCATTGCGCAGCGTCGGACGGATGGGCCAGCACTTATTAGTGTCTGCAGTGGGGGCGAGGTAAATGATGCTGTCCTCTGAGGTGTGGAGGTGACTGGTGTTGTGAGACAGGCCCGGCAGGCCCGCCATCAGCAGCGTCTCCGACAGAGAGAAGCCCATCGCCGTTCCAAAAGACTGAGGCATGTTCATGGAGGAGCTGGGCTGCGCTCTGTCCTTCGACAAACTGGGTCTGGAGCAATCTGTTTAAGCAAAGAAAGATCAGACGTCAGAGCAACATATTCAAACCGGCTCTTGTAAAATGCAAAAAACAAGCCATGAAAATGTCAACCCAACTGGTTAAAAGGAAGTATTTGATTTCCCTTTTACCTATGCTCAGCAAGCAGGTTAGATATTATCACCTTCAGTCGACTTCCCTAACAAACATCACCAGATCTGGAGCTGCACACAGCTTCCTAATGAGATAAAGATTCACTGTAATTGCAAATAGTATGCTTTCCCTCAGCACAAGGCGAGCTCAGTGCGAAACGGGCATTGATGGCAGCTCGTGGAGTACCATCAAATACCACCAATCCTCGAGGGAAAATTCCTCGTCATTGGATTTCCTTGCTGAGCCTCATTTGGGGAAAGGTTACCTTTAAAAGGCTAGGAAGCATTGTGGCATGTCTGCATGCGTGTGAAACAAAAATACTGCACGTTTGAGACTTTTGAATAAGTAACGAAAGTGTAAAATCATTACAACTCGTATGCAAAATGCAGGAGGTGCAAGAGCAAATGGATGGCTGGGTGGTGAGGGGAGTCTGTGCAAACATGTTTCGGAACTCCAAAAATAAAATGTCTCAATTTTGCTTTGATCCACACGCAGCAGGTTGCATTAGCAAATAAAACAAGTTGTAAATTGCAGCCGAGTTACATTGCACTGCATCACAAGTTGGTCTGAACTCAGATGAAGCCGCACGCTTCCATCAACAATAACCAATGTTATCAAGTGTGCGTGAAAAGGTGAGAACTTCAGATGGTCTCCTTCCTGAACGGGAGGTGTTCTTCAATTCACATCCACAAAAGGTCAAGTTAGATCTGCCTCGCAGGCAGAAGGAGTGACAGAGTGTGAATAATTAGTGTCTGTGTTGCCATGGTGACAAAGTGCACTGTGCAGCGTGGAACAGAGGGAGAGGATTGCTACATGGGAGTGAACTTCCCACAGATTTGTGAGCCATCCCCGTGGAGAGAGCCGGGAGAATATCTCCACTGTCCACAACCCAAAAGCAGCATGTAGCACTCAGGCGTGGAATAACTGGCCTCTTAGAGATCCCTTATGAATCCCTTCAGTTTGGGCTTTCGGCTTTTCTTCAAGCGAGCCTCTTTTGAATAGCTGAACAGTAACGGGCCGGCCTTTCACATCAAAACACACGTCAGAAAGCTCCGTTCAGGCCTTATAGTTCCTTTAAAAGCATCGTGTACCATTTAAGAGCCGTCTGGGATTGTTTGCTCTGATGTGAAAAATACTTTAAAACATTTGTTTCCAAGGCAACAACAATTGGTGACAGAATAACTAAAAAAAAAAGCCAAATTAAGCTGAAAAACAAGGTGTATCTCGAAAAATGAAAGAATCTAACAAAACGTTCTTTTACCTCAGATGTTTTAACTTTCTTGATTATTGTAGCTGTAAAATAAAAAGGTTTTCTTGGGTCTTTACAACTCTGTTGCATCAGCTCCTCCTTGAACATTGGAGGTTATTGTAACTCTGAACATCAGCAGCCGAAGCAAGGACTGGAATGCTTTTTCCATTCTTGCCTGACAAAGGATTCCAGCGGCTCAACGGTTCTGAGCTTCACCAGCATCATTGTAATTCACCAAGAGTCGAACATGTTAAGAAGGTCAAAAATCGACTTGAACAGCAGTTCTATGATATTAATAGCAGATACCGTTTTTATGAAGAAACCGTGCAGAAGCAGAAAATTGTGTTTGTAAGTTAAATTAAATATTAATGATGTCTTTACAAATGCGAACGTCCTCCTTTACGTGCGGACTCACCACATTCCATAAGCCTTTTCTACTGCTTTGTTCATTCAATTGATTATTTGTCTTTGCAAAGTGAAAGTTTCACCGGAATTTTGACTGATATTTATTTTCCAAGTTGCTCCTTTGTAGCAGTCATTCTCACAGCTAAATTGAAATGATGTGGAAAAGGAATTTAGCTTAGAATTGGGTATCTTCTAACTTTTTCAATAAGATTTAAGATGGAAACTGCAGATCGAGTGTTTGTTTCTACAATATTGTAATGAACAACAAACACCATTTGTTTGATAAAAAAACAAGCAGCATTTTGAGCTGCAGAGCACTTGAAACCGTCTGTCAAGCACAGTGGTGGAAGAATGATTATTTGTGCATCAGTGTGGCAGTTTTGTGTGAGAAAAATGTGGCACTGAAACAATGTTTTATGCCTAAAAGGTTTTCTTTTCCACAACCAAACCAGTCCAAAGCAACCTAATGGAATTTCATGTTCAAATCTTCAACTTTGGTAAAGTGTTTAATTATTTACTTCATTATTGTTCAGAAAACTTTTTTCAGTAAATTCCTTTTATTTTTCTTTTAATTGAAAATTAATCTTCTTTTTTCTCCAAGATTTCACTTAACTCTTAAAAAAAGCAGAACAGCCAATAATATACTTGTTTAATCTAAGTACTGACATATGAAACATGTAATCAGGACATATTCAAATAAGTAAGAAACTAAAATGGGTTAGGGAGGGATGGATGAGTGCATTTGCAAAGATGTCATGTTAATATTGTTTTGCGCTTGTTTGGAAGGAACAGATTAAATATAAATACTTTTCTTCTACTGTTTATTCAAGCCTAAAAGAAAGGTTAATGATATTGTACATTGTTTTTCTTTGTTTTTCAAATGGGAAACAATAAATAAATAACCTGTGACTTGCACTCCGATGCGAAAGTAGACGTCGGAGTTGCTGAGATATCTTTCCACCAGGATGTAGTACCATTGCTCCCAAGCAGGAACCAGGGAGACTAATTCACAGGGGCTCCATTCCCTGCAGTCGAGCGCACTTGAGTTATGCACTGGCGGCGCCCGCGCCCTTATCTTCAGCACAACAGGGCAGCTGTCGCTACTTTTGTTCTTGGTGCTGCAGTTTACCAGCTGGACCTTCACCTTTGAAATATAATTGGGGATAAACACCCTACAAAGACACACACAGACACAATTCAGACAATGAGCAAAATGTACACAAACACAACATTTCAGACATTTTTTAATAATTGTTTGATCTAAAAAAATGACTTTACATCAAAAAACGTTAAAAATATTTTTACATTTTCCCTAAAAGATCAGTTTTTATTTTAAAACTTGAGACAATTCTCAAAACCAAAGAGACATTGAGACAGCAGAGTGATATAAAGAATCAAATAAAAGCAAACTTGTTCTGATAAAAGTTAAAAGACCCACTCCAATCAATCAAGCATTCCCAGTGGTTTTTTAATTAGGATTGTGCCATTATTAGCCAAAATCCAAAATCTGTTTTTGCAGAGCGACAGACGTTCATCAGAATGTTTCTCTGAACTGTAGGAGGGACTATTTTTCTCCCGCCAGCTAACCACCCGCACAGTTTTGATCCAGATGCCGGCTTGAACAAGGAAATATGAAGAAGCACATGGATCTAGTCGTCTACAAGTGAACACATCAGGATGGAGGGGAGCAGGGTGTATTTTCTACGTCACAAATGATCTCTGTTTCAAAACGCTTTGTTTTTGTCTGCTCCTGATTCCCAATGATTTGAAAAAAGAAGTTTTACTCAGAAATGCAGGTTTGAGCGTAATTTTCTACAAATACGTCCTTCATCATCAGAAAAATGGCATAATTACATGTTAAAAACACCAGAAACTGAAGTGGGTCTTTAAAGAAGCTGCTGATGAAATTCTATTTTTCTCACTTGTAGAGAGCTGATCTGTTATGGACCGGAATCATTTGGTCAATGAAGTATCCAGGATAAAGCACAGAAATCCCGTGAAGCCTCTGGACAATGAGCTGAGGTTGGAACAGATACTGGCATTCCTCCGACAGACCCTGAAAGGAAATCACAGCCACGGTTTCAACTATTTTTTCCAGTTAACTCAAGACCTCTTTAAAGCTGGCCAAGCAAACATGTGATTTCTTTCATTCCCCTGGATTAATACAGCTCCGGCTCCCTCTCAGCGTTGCATGTCGCCACTCTTTCACTGCTCTGAACCATTAACGCTGTGAGATGAGCCAAGCCGCCACAAAGCCAGGGAAGCGCGCATTGTTTCTACACATGGTTTGCTGTAGAATGTGTTGGCAAAGAGAAAATAAGCACCTGATTCCTAAAGACAGGTGTGAAAGCCAAATTAGGTCCTTCATTCCTGTCGGCCGATGTGTGACCCCCTCGTTGATTGAGCAGCAATTACAGTGGCGTGTCATTAGTCAGAGAGCTGCCAGGGTGACCCTTTGATTTATTACAGCCTTTTGCTGTGACGGGTGTCGTGTCAAGCAAGTTATGTTTTAATTAAAAGTCGTTCATTATAGGTTTTGAAGGCTGCTGCTTTCTTACTGTATGGTGGCTTAACTTCTGCTTTACAAGCACCCCCTGAGCCTGACGCCAGTCCAAAAACGGGACGTGTTTTATGGAGCACGTCATCACAGCTAGGAGGGCTACATGTATGATCTCAGTCAGAGGTAGAATGAGGCAACATCACCTCAAAAAAGAAGAAAAATTTACTTTTTCTGGAAATATACCAAAAACAAAGAAAAGCAAACACTAATTCTACTATTAATAAGGATTGCTGCCAAGCTCTAATAATACATTTAGATTAAAATCAATAAGAAATCAATTTTGTTACATGATATTTGCAGTGATTTTCCTAATAGTGTATTATTACGTTTGGAAGAAGTTAAGTCAATCATAATTGCATTACATTTTAATCAAACACCATTTGATGACATTCAATATCATCCACATGTGTATAATATTGAATACATGCAAATGTGTCTGTCTATGTTGTTCACCTTTCACTGATTCCCAAAGGTGGTTTGGTAGATTTTTAAGCCACATACTCTTCCTGACACAACCCTGTTTTTTATCCAGGCTGGGGACTGGCACAGGGAGACCCCCTGGTGGCTACATAGTTAGGCAGTCGCATGAAGGGTCTTGGCTAAGCAGCCACACAGGATTCAGCTCATTCATCATCCAGGAATCAAAGCCTGGATTCCTGCATGCCAGCCCTGCTTGATGTTCAAAAGCTTCCAGTAGAAATGAAGGACTAAAGGTTTGATTTTTTTTTCTTATTGTGTTTTGTTTTTTAACGTTTCATTTTGGATTATAAATTCATTTTGTTTTTTGAAATGTTATTTTATTTTTTTACAGAATCCAAAAAAAGGCAAAGACTGAAGCCATACTGGATATAATCATCCGATCAGCAATATCTTTGGGCACATACCTTTTCACGGTTTATTACTGTATTTCCTTTTTCATTTTGTTTTGTGGAAGTAACTTTTGCTTTCCAAAATGTTTTTGTCATTTTTGTTGTTTTCCTTTTTGGTTTCAATAATTTTGTTTTGCTTTTCTTCAAAACATTTTGCATCGAGGAATTAGTTGATGTGATTTAGACTTCAGGGCCACCGTAATATTTCCATATTTAGAAATTGTTTGAGATCATACAATCAATCAATCAATTAATTAGTTAATGACTCATATTCTGAGTGAATATTTTCCTAAAAGTAACTGTGCAAACATTTATTAGCAAAAAACAAACCTGAACAGTTTTATTAAAGCTTTAACGCAGGCTTTATTTTTTTTTAAAGATACCACACTAGGATAACGCATTCGCTGTCTTATATTCATATATATTCACTCATTTCCTGTCTAATCTCAGATTTGTTGAGTTATTAAAGCCTATAAAATTCCATATGAGCCCTAAAACTCCCTAAAGTATTCCTGAATAATTGCATTGTCCTGGCTGCTTATATGTCCACAGAGGCTGAGCAATTTTCAGGGTCAACTCTGGGGTATGCAGCCAGTTTCCCTTTCTGTTAGGTCCATCTGAGGAATATCGTGCAATCCGACGCAACAGCGCAGCAGCAAAGGAAACCTTGGAAGGTTCAGCTTTGTTTGATTCTGTGAATTTGGGTTTGGTATCGTTAAATGACTGAACTGTGCTTGAAAAGCTGACATAGGTTTGGGAACCGAATCGATAAAAGCCTGAAAACGTTCATCAGGCTGCAGCTTGTGCAGCCTGGGAGGTTAGACTGCGGCGCGGCGAGGACGACCTCCAACATACAAAGGAAACAATCAAAAAGCTCAGAGTGGAAGAACTTTAATTGACTTTTTTTAAGCTACAACTCAATTTCTAAAATGTTTCACATTTTAAACTAAAGGGAAATAAACGGTTTTATAATCCTGCTGGAGGCCTTGACAGGAAATAATTTGCTTTTTATTAATCTGCTCTTAATAAATATTTCAGGGAAAACCTCAAAGCAGAAATGTGGGAGCAAAAATTTTTCAAATACATTTTTTTAAAACACTTAAACCAATGTTTGATTTGCTGAATGCACAAAGCAATAAATAAATGCTTTTTCACAGGGTAAAATAACTTCAAGTTTGATAGTTTTCAAGTTTATTTTTTCTCAAAAAAAACTTTCAAAAGAAGGCATTTCACCACAGTGAAGAACACATCGTCAGTTACTTTCCAGCTGCTAAATTTCACCGCTTTCGTTAGAATTTCACATTTTCATTGCATTTTCCCACTTGTGACGTTTCCATTTAAATCTTCTCATTTGCTTAAAAAAAATCGCTTTATAAAGAAGAGTCTGCTGTTGCCATATACTGAGTAGAAGCAGCAAGTGTTTATTCTTTAACAGCATCGGTTCCTGGACGCACAAAGAAAACCCAGCCTCTGCACGCCCCACCTCAACAACAACTACTGATGATATTTTTGATTGTTGTGTACTCTCGGTGCACTTTTGCCAGCCAGTGAAAACCACAAAAGAAGCACAACAGAGCACGCTGCCAGCCACAAATAAATAGCCTGAAATGGAAATCAGCAGGTGTTTATGCAGCCAAATATGAGAACATGATGAGATGAAGAAAAACTCTCTGACACTGTTCTGCCTCTTTAGGCTTTGCAGCACGAGCAGGAATACCAATCCCACCAAATACTTACAACATATTTATTACATTCCTTTTTTAAGGAGTTAAGCAACTGTGCAACAAAATATATATTTATTTGTATATATATATATAGATACACACACATACATATGAAGGACTAGATCCCATTAAAGTTATGTTTCCAGTCAGCATCGGTGATTGATGGACGTAGCAGTAACTCAGGCGTTTAATTTGCTGCTTTATGCAGCTGATGTTGGAAGGCTTCTGCTTTTTTTCTCTACCGTTTATCTGCACAGCTGCAGAGATGGCAATATTGGTCTAGTGGGTCAATATCAAGGCAGATTTATTCACACAACGTGTTTGCAGGTGGAGCTCTAAGAGGTCGTTTAGTTGTTATAAATACTCGGGCTCACCTTGACGGAGATCTTGCCTTCATCCTTGGGTAAATGAGCCGCCAGGAACCAGTCTCCAGGGAGGGGGCTGGTCACATTGAACGCTCCCGTTGTGCGGTTTGGCAGCGTCCAGGTCAGAGTCAGAGCGAAGGACCCTGGGACGACCGTATCCCGAGGGAAGCGGGTGTACAGAGGATTAATTACTGGGGGAGCCCCTGACCTGAAGTACCTGTTATGAAAAAAAAAAATACCAGGCTTTTTCATCAAAACATGCAGAAGTTGTTCCAACATTAAGATAAACGGCAAAAATCACATCGCAAGTTCTGAAAAAAACGGTCATGTTTGTCGTTTTAATCAGAACGGCATAAACAGACCTTATGACAAACTACAGAGCAGTTGAATTCAAAGAAATAAGAACCAGATCCATGTGGTTTTTAGAAGAAACAGTTTCCTTGGCAACAAAGGTTTTTTTATGATAGCCACGCCCACATTTACAGTACGTTCATAACATATGTCATATCCTTCCATTCAGCTTGAGCCAATGAGTCATTTTCACAATATCCCGGTTAAAAAATGTGCGTGCGACAGGCGAACGCCACGAGAGCTCACTATGATCACATGTTTTAAAAGTTTGAAAACCAACAATTTTTCCCGAGTGGCGTGATCGAGATGCCAAGGAGGAGTCAAAATCTGTTGCTGGCACTAAAGGGGATTTTTTTTTAAATTCAAGATGGCAGCCTTTTGTCAAGGTCAAAGGTCAACGGAACTTGGATTGCAGTTGTAGACTTACCCTGAGCAGATTTGTGTGAAATTTCGCTAAGACTGCTAAAACAAAAGTTTTCCTTTTATGAAAAACAATCTTAAAAATGGGTTTGGATCAACCCGACACGAGTGTTTTGGATTCATTCAGTTCAGGACTGCTGTGGGACATAAATAATAAATCCTGTGGTTATAATGAGCTTTTCTAAAACCGACCCTTCTGCTAAAACCACAGCTAAAAGCCTTGTTTGGATCTGTAAATTCTCCTTTGAAATATAAGTCAACAACCTGTATTTTAAGGCGAGACATCTTAAAATAGCTCAGAGATGCAGTCAGTCTCTGCGTTTCAGCAAACACCGTCTTACACTGTCACGTTGCGGTTGGGGCAGCTGTCCCCAAACGTGCCCCCCTGTTCCTTGAAGGTGATGAGGTTCCATACGGCCATCATGGTGTCGTCAGGCACATTGAAGTGGAACAGTTCCACACTGGCGAAGGAGTTGAAAGCATTCAGCTTACGAGGCGTGCGGGTGAAATATTCAGTCACAAAAAGGCAATCTGTGGAGACAAAAACCAAATAAAGGTTTTCCCAAATGATTTTTTTTATGCAAAATACAGTTTTTATACTTGTATTGAAAAAGAAACTACCTTTTATAAAGAATTGAATGAGTGGAGCTTTATTTATGTAGCACTTTCCTTTAGGTGAACCAAAGTGCTTCAAAATAAAAGTTTCAAATTAGCTAAATTAAGAACGAAATAAAAAAAAGGCATCATATTACAAAAAGCAGTCAGGTATAGAAAACATAAAAGATAAATAAGCATGCAGTCAAACAAATAAGAGAAAAATAAAGGGCCACCAACTACTGAGCATTAAAAGCTATTTTTAAAAGGTAAGTTTTTAATTGACATTTAATAAGCATGACAGGCTTTACGCTGATGGTGCCAATAGGCTTTGAGACACACATTCTGTGTTTGATTTGTTGTATTTTTCCATGTTTTTTAATGTGAATGATTATTGGGATCAGTTTAAGTTTGTTACTTTATCATTCTACAGGGAATCACTCAAAAAGAGTTATCACGGTGAAATAATTAATTTTCTTCCCAATAAAAAGGTACAAAACACTGAAGTTATTGCGCATTTTCTTTGCTTTTTTTTACTAATAATTTGTACAAATGGCACCAGATTCCTTCACTGATCTTTAAAATTGTTGCAACTTTAGTTTCATTTGAGGTCATTGTTCCAAAAACCTCTTAATACAATCTTGTCATTCAAAATGATTTATCTGGATTGGATTAATAATCTCACAAAGATGGAAATTTCAATGGTTGAGATTACTATGCTTGAGATTGTGCTTTTAATAAACCTGATTGAAAAAGCCCTAATGAAGTGGCAAACTAACATTATTAGGTTAAATTCATGTTGTCACTTCTCCAAATTTAGTGATAACCAAATTATAATAATCTGGTTAAAGCGAGCGTGAACCTTTTGGCGTCGGTACTGACGCTCTTTTAAACAAACAGATGTCAGGTACAGTTCATTATTTAGCCAACTGAGGATTTTGGCAGAAAAAAATGTTTTTTTTCTTTCTTTTACTGCACAGTCTCATTAAGAGCTATGATCTAAAAATAAAGAAACTAATTCAAAAAATGAGTCAAAATCCTTTAGTTTCATACTCTTGACAGTAAAAAATGTATGATAAAAAACTTCAAATTTTTATGTAATTTTTTTATTCAATATTAGGAATAATATTTTAACGTTTTTTAATCATTGACAAGACGTTTATTTCCCTTTGTTTTGCAAAAAAATTGATTTACGCTCTAAGAATAGGTACTAATTTTAGATTGACGTGTGTAGGACCCAAACTGCAGGAGGACGGGTTTGGTGGAAGAAACTTAAACATTCAACAAATGAACACGAACAAGACAAAACCTACAAAAACTAAAAAGGTGAGAAAGCAGATGAGCTGAAAAAAATACACTGAAGGTCATTGATAAGTGAACGCAGCTGTGGATGAACAATCTTCACCTCGTGAGACCGACCAGGAACACAGAACAGCAAAAAAAACAAACATTGAAGCCTCACAGATTTCATCAGACAGGTTGACTTCTACTAAAACCGTTTGCTTATTTTTTCCACATTTTGCTCTGAAATGCGTCATTTTTACTGATTACACTTGTTTTATTTGTCACTGTAATCAAAATGAACCACAATTAGGTAAGCAAAAAGTTTTTAAAAAAAGCGAATTAAAACTAGCAAAAAAAATCTTAATATTGGGCTGTATAACATTTAAATTCAGTTAGCCTTGTCAGCCTATTTCTGTCCTTTTTGAATTCCTGTGTGGAACTCATTGTTTCTAGATTTTAATCGTTTTTGTTGAGTAAAAAAGACTTGCTGCATGGATAGATCATTTTTGGGATTTTCTTCTTCAGATCAGTGTTTTTGCAGTGTGTCAAAGTGCTGACACGGGTAGCATGAAAGGTCAGCTCAGTTTGTCGTAGAAAAATCCTGAACATTTTTCTGATTTCATTTTTTAAACATACAGGTTTTTAATGATCACCGGACATCCACTCTTCTGGGTGCAGCTCTGTTTACTAATTTGATCACCTTAAGCACCTTGTTAACAGAGCGTCATGGCAGCCTACTCATGACTCATCCAAGGATTTGATTCTCAATCAAAAGCTGTGACAAGGAATCAGCAGAAGACATTCCTCAAAGCGGTCATCTTTATAGAGCAATTTTCTTTTGCAAAAAGTGAAGCCCAAGTGCAGACTCTGTCCCTCTTGTCAACAGCATACATGGTGTTTAATTTCCACTCTGATAAGATCCTTTTTGAACCCATCAAATGGCCTGAAAATGATCTAAATATGAGATCAAAGACTTTAACGCTTTTTAAAGCAGGCGAGAGAAAACCATGCATGAATGAATGTTCATTCCGTCTGCATCAAATCAAATTTTTGGATTAAATCCGCCAGAGCTTCTGCATGGAAAAGCAGCAGAACAAGTGGCAGGTGTAATCTGCCACACGAGCTGGGCTGGCTTCAGGAAGGAGCAGCAGGTGGCCAAAATTTGCAGGAAACACTGTCAGTCAACTGATACACTAAAGCGTACGACATCTCCTGGAAAAGTGTTATAAACACAGGCGAGGCAACAGATTTTCATGGGAACACTGTGGAGGCACCTTGATGTTCCACAGAGCGGGACGGTTTTCCATTTATAACTCATTCTTGTTGTGTTTGTGGATGTCATCCACTCTTACTGTCTGTGCTTGCAACAACGGCGGCGGTGGCGGCGACATCTCTCTTTGTTTGAGCTCAACTTCTGAGGGTGATTTTCTCACCAGCAATTTGTGCAGAATGTGTCTCAAAAATACTAGTGTTCTGAGGGTGGAACAGAATAACAATTCAGTTTGTCCAGGAGTTATAACCAATCTTTTTATTGGAAATCAACAATTCCCTCTCCCAAGCCCAGCTACATCTGTGCAGAGACACTGTCATTCAAAGCTGCATGTGTTTTTTCTCAAAGACTTTAAGAAAAAAAAGGATTTTGTTCACTGATGAGAGTTTGTAAGAGATAAATATGCTATTTCCCAATATCAATGTAAAAAGAGCAAATCTTTCCACTCCACCCACCCATTCACACCAGCTCTTAGAGCTCATGCTGGCTCTCACCTACAGTATTCAAGCAACCTTGAATACTAAAAGTGCAGGAATGGTAAGCAAATGTTAGTGGCCAAATCCCATGCATAGCTGCCAGCGTCGACTTTCCTCTCATTTCAGATTTCCTCCTGACTACCAACTGTATTAGTCTTCTCCTTCAATTTATAGTTAAATGTGACATTTGGAAATTCCCAAACTGAGATGGAAATGAGTTTTATGTGGGCAAAATCTACGATCACTTAAGATGTTAGGGATGTGAAGGATTGACAAAAATGGATGTAGTATAGAGAGAAATAGAAGTTTTAGTACAAAATCACAAATATGTACAAAGATTATGTTGGTAAAAAGGTATCAGATCGATCGGAAAGTAAGTACTTTACTTTTCAGAGTATAAGTCACTTTTTTTTTGCATAATTTCATCAGGGGTGTGACTTTCACACAGGTGCCACTTAAAAGTTTTTTTTGTCTTTTTATAAATTGAATACTTTCCCACCAATGACCACTTGAGGGCACTGTAGGCGTGCGTATCAGTATTTGCTACTGACAGCCATGCAGAAGAAGCGCCACTCAGTCGATCAGTGGGTGGAGTCCACATCCCACATGGAGGAGAGGTTTTATCACATAATTACCTTCATAGAAGAAGCTGAATGTTCTCCTGAAATGTATATTTATTATAGATACTAAACTAAAAAGTTCCTCTAATCTTTTTTTTTTTATTTCTTCCCTCTGACACGGACATAAAGTGGTCAAACTGGGTCACCGAGAGATGAAAGTACATCTGAAAGCGACCGTCATTCAGACTCAGCTCCTGCAGGAGATGATGAAGCTCACCGTCCTGAGAGTCTCTGAATGATCTCATGAACCCAAACATGGAGGCGTGTTTACCAGTGCTTTTGTAGAGCTCTTTCAAATAAATTAATCTAATCTCACAACATTATCTGTCTTCTATACATTGTAAATTAAATATACCCCCAGTGCTTGACAGTAGCTTCTCCCACACATTTCAGGAGCATCTAGTTCATGAAAACAGTTTGGACAAGTGTCCAGCAACGACTATGAAAAAGGAGGTGGTGGACGTGAATTTGACGCTCGAATTGCGTTTGACGTAAACGCAGAATTACATTGGCCAAGTTGCATTGCACGACTTGTATAAAATGTCTTTCTTTTTTCTTTTTTTTTTTTTTTTTTGCTGCAACTTATACTTAGGAGTGACTTATAATACGAAAAATAGAGTAATGGATTTCTGGTAAAACTTGGACAGTTTCTCTTCCTGTTTCTCTCTTTACCATCTCTGCCTTTTTATGTACATGTGATGCAAGCAAAAAGGCGTGCTTCTACCTAGGTGGGTCAATTACAACTGACTAAAGGTGAAAACAGCGAAGGCTATGTTTTTGTGCGCCAAGCATATTTTTTTAGAAAACTTCAAGCAATACCTAAATATATTAATATGCTACGCCTTTTTTTAGCTACAAAGAACAAAACAGTCTAAAAGATAAATTCAAATAAAACGTTTCAGTAAGAGGGTAAGGTTTCTCTGTAAAAAGACATTTTTATTTACAGTTTTTAACGCTGGATTGTATCCATTTATGTAAAAGAATTGGACTTTATTGTATCCACACAAAAAGTTAGTTATCTTTTATGTATCGATTAGTAGACCGTGTATTGATATGCTTTGTTAATCTAATTTTTAAAATCAGGAACAATTCAGAGAAGCTACAATCAAACTATCTAAATGGTCAGAGATCTATTCATGGATGAGGACTGAGCTGTTCAAGACAGGTAAAGTCAACATCAATCATGTCGGGATTGAAGGGTTTTGTGCAGAAATGTTTTTTAGCTAAATGGCTTTGGTTGAACTGAACACCTTTTGTTCCATGTAGAAGTCAAAATGAAACAAAAACAACAAAGAAACAAATGTAGTTTCTTGAAATACTGGTTGTCCTGAATTACACATTAGGGAACAAACAGTGTATTGCTTTATTTGTGCTATTTTGCATGATTACTTGTAAATGACCAAAGGCTCAAATAATCAGCAAATGTCGCAGTGTTGTTTGCATTTTTTTAATACAGTAACAGTAAGGTCTAAATAAACTTAACAGAATATGTAGGACATTTTGGAAAATAAACAGCCTAAGACATACTTTCAATGAAGCAGAATTCAACAGAGGACATTTTAATCCAAACAAGCCTCAGAAGTAATCCAGCAGCCACACAAAGAGGCTACATTTAATGTGGAGCTGTAAAAATGCCAAAATATATAAACATCCTGTTTTTGCCAACTCAATAAAGACATTCATTTGAAGATAAAGGCAGCAGAGCACTTACAGGCTTTCTTACAGCAGGATTCTGGATCCAGTAATCTCTTCAATAAGCACCTCCCTACCACTGTTTTACCCTGGTGGAGGCTTAATACAGACATAATCCTTCCTTTTTGTCATCTCAACATGAGATTTATGCATGAATACTTCACACAGCTAGTTTTTTTTTTAACTTTCTTTCCTTTAGAAGCTGCAAAAGGGCTCCTTTTACTGTGTTTTCCCTTTTTTTACTGAAGAAAACAGTAAAAGAGAAACCATCTGGATAAGAAACCATTGAATGCAACATCATTTGACAATGACACATGACAAAGTTCACATTTCTGCTCACCCTATCCTCTGCTTTATCAAGCTTATTCAGCACAGTCATTAACATGACAAAATGTTCTCTCTTTTGATAAACGTGGAAGATGTCGCCGTGAATGCAACCGAAAATTGTTTATGAATTTGTTTTTTACATGAACAAACGGAGTGTGCAGGTATTTCCACTGCATGGAAAGATGATTTAATTGCTCTTCTTACTAAAAAGAAGAAAAAGTTGAAATAAAGAAAAGAAGCAACAAGTTTGCAGCATCATCAGATTGCTCCTTAGTCTGAAATGTCCACAACCAGGACTTTCTGTTCTGGTGGTTCTCATCTATTGTCCCACATGCAGTAGTGAAGATTCCTGCTCTATTGAAGCAGCACCAAAGAAAACTGTTGGATCTCTCAGAAAACTAGTCATTTATTTCTGTTTTACCACAAATGCATTAAAAAACAATAATTCATCACAGTTTTAGACACCGACGGGACGTTCTTTTGAATAAATTAATGTGTTAATCACTGCTAAAGTTGGTCAGTTATCGAAACAGACCAGCTGAGTCCACCCGTTATCAGATGCGGCTCCGTAACTCCTCTGTTTTCTTTGCCACAAAAGCAAGAATCCTGTCCAATAGGCAGAAATTTCAACCCGCAACCTTTGGCAACATCTCCGGAGTGTTTCGTGCTCCCTCCCTTCGCGCCTCCTTCTGGTGCCACACTCATTGAAGCCAGTCTGTGCCGATTAAAGGCACGGAAGGAATGACAGGGATCCAGAAAAAAATACCCGGAGCCGCTGCAGCCTCCGCCGCGGCGGGGAGGATTTCAGCACCCCGACAAAGGGGACAGCTCCCCGGGAATCCGCGCGGCGCACGCGCGGACGGGCAGACTCACCTCCGACAGCGCAGAGAGAGGTGTAAACAAGCAGGAGCAGCCCCGCGGGGCAGCAGCCCGAGCCCAGGCGCCCCGGCTGCCACATCGTTCCGAGCAGAGCGTTCCGTCAGCGGCTGGAGCCCGGCCGCAGCTTGCAGTGTCTGCACAGCTCTACATTTTTTCACATATTTGCCAACGACCAGCTGTTTGGCCATGACGTCACCCAGACGACGACGGGACAGCGCCTCCTCTCCGGCTTTGATTTGACAGCCTCAATATGTCGGCGGCTTTCATTGGAGCTCCGGCGCTGTCAGTCGAGCGGCGGTGCGCGCGCAGGATGCAGCACGAAGCGCCGTCACTCCGCGTCCGGTCCACCGCGCGCGGCAGACGGGAGAGGAGCGCGAGGCTGCGGATGTCCCCGGGGGCTGCGGGCTCCTCCCCCGGGACAGGCGGGCGGCGGAATCAGACATCTTCATACCGCCGAGAAACTCCAAAGTCAAAGCAGGAAAAGTCTCACTTCGATCTTCAAAAGGTTGTTCTAAAGGTGACCCATTTTAGAAGAACTGCTGGAATGACTCTTCCAGCTTTGTTGCACTCCAAAACAAACTTAACTAAAATAATATATATAAATTCATTTTAAGATGTCTGGTCTCCCTGTGACGGTCCCCAGCCCGGATAAAATGGGTTGGGTCTTCCAAAGTCGACCTCTAAGCGCATATGCCGAAAGGTGAACAACAGAATATTTCGAAGGTTAAACCAGTTTTTCCTCTAAAAAAGACAGAAGGTCAAAGACAACGTTGGCTGTAAGGTGTAAAGAATAACGATGAATATTTCTATAATCCAACCAGAACAATCTGTCCAAGACATTATCAAATCAAATCGACCGAAACCATTAAAAAATGTTTCAAAAGGAGATATGTCGATAATTGAAACGATCTTGAAAACATTTAGATTGAGACATGGTACGTTTATTTTACTATAACACAAAAATGACCGCGTTCATTACGGCGCAACACACAACACACGCAATGCAGCAAAAAATGATCAACCATCATTACAGTCTAATGTGTGGAAACGCTGAATTTAGAAAAGACATGTGACCTTACAGTGTTGTAGAATGTTCTAATTCACATTATAGTGATTCTGTTTCTCTTTATTTTCAAAGAAAAACATCCCCACCACCATCCGGCCCATCTTATGTTGACCCCCCCTGCCCAAACTTTGTCCCATTTTAAACCTGTGGTACTAGAGGACATCACAGCCCTAATGCTCAGGATGAAACCCTCTTTTGGTTCCTCTGATGTCCTTCCTTAACCTCGGCCTTTGACACTGTCGATCATCATATCCTCATTAACGGGCTGCGTGATGTAGTTGGGCTGTTTGGGTTGGTTTCAGAGTGGTCCTCTTCATATCTGGCTGGAGGAGCTTCATTGTGTCCCCAAATCACTACATTTGTTCCTAAAAATCTGAAGTGCTGGGTGCCTCAAGGGTCAGTCCTGGGGCCGCCCTTGATTCAATATACTTCCTCTAGGCAAGATTTTTCAACAGTTCAATGATGTCTCATACCATCTCTTAGTTTTTCAGTTGTACTGTTCATTTAAGACATCTGACACCCACAAACTGAGCTCCTTAACAAATTGCCTTTCTTAATAAAGCAGTGGTTAAGATAACTGCCTTCAGCTAAATCCAGAAAAAACAGAAACCGAGATTATTGCAACAGACAGTGCTATCTCTGGCGTTAAACAGCAGTTTGGTGATTTGAGCATTTTGGTAAAATCTAGCCTAAGAAATCTCAGAATTATCTTTGACAAAGCAACGTCCCTTAAGCATCACTTTACAAAGCTCTAAAGAACTGCTATTTCCAACCGCACAATATCTCTCAACTCGGGTCAACGATATCTACACGAGTTAGAGATGATCATTCATGCTTTTGTTTCTTCACCTAAAAACAGGAAAATCCCACTAGTTGTATCCCACTAGCTTTCATTTACGCAGAGATACATGTTTTAAAAGACATGAGCATTTGTTTGAGCTTTGTCAAAACTGTTACTTTCAAGGAGAAAAGCTTAACCCCCCCACCATCTTCCTCTGCCTGCTAAAAGAGCCGTTTCCATGGCGGCTGTGGAAATCTTTCACACACTGTAGGATCGATTCCACAGTTCTTGTGACCCTTTCAAAGACTAACTAACGTTTCTTTTCCACTGTTTGCTGTAAAGACCAGCTCAGTGGTCCTGTGGTGGAGTGTCCACCCCGAAACTGGAAGGTCTTGAGTTCAAATCCATGCCGAGTAAGGCCAAATATTCAAGTACTCAACTTAAAGATGTTTTGGGGGAAAACCACCAAATGCTTCCCGAGGGTGGCTGTGTCTGCAGCTCACCACTCCCCCAGGGAATGAAGAGTTTCAGTAGATCCACCAGTGCAGTCTCAAGCAGAAAGTGTAGGGTGCCCTTCTGCATAACCTCTTTTGCTAAATTTGCTTTCTTCATAAAAGGAACAGGACTATGGAACTCACTTCCTGCAGAGCTGAAGTCTCTGACCAGTTTAAGTCTTTTAAAAACACAAACTAAGTCCTGGTTGTACCAGTAGAAGCACTGCACACATGTCTGACCAGGTTAAATTGATGTGTCTCCATGTTTAAACTCTTTTAAGTCATTTTTATTTCCTAAATTAGTAATTTATTAAAGTATTTTATCATTCTTTTATCCTGTGTAGAAAGCCCATCTAGGATAAGTGCTGTAAATTTGCAGCTGCTACAGGCATGGGACTACTGCATTGCTGTATGTCTGTTTTTTCATATCTGCCCCAAATCCAATAAATTCATTCATCCATTCATTCCTGATGAGAACAAATTTAACACACTTAAGAACATGACAACAAATGGGGCTTTTACCTTTTAACTTGAAATCCATAACAGATCCATTTAAAATACTGAACTAAATTAAGTTTGTAAATATAATTAACTTTTTCCTTTTTTCAATGTAATCTAGTGACGATTTTTTGGGGGGGCTAATTCTGAGTTTAGCTAATATTTTAGCAACATGCTAGCTCTTTTGGCTAATTTGACATCTACTGATGTTATTTAGGCTAATTTAGCTTTAAGCTAGTATTTTAGCAACACACAGTTTTTTAATTTTTTTTGTTTGTTTTTATTTAGCTATTTTGGCATCTGCTGGGGTTTTTAAAGCTAATCTTGAGGTTAGCTAATGTTTTAACAACATGCTTACTTTTTCAAAAGTTTCTGTGTCTGCTGGGCTTTTTTGAGCTGTGTTGGCATTTTCCTGTTATTTTAGCATTATGCTAGCTGGTTTTGCTATTTTGGCATTTACTTAGGTTTCTTCGACTGTTTTGGCATTTAGCAAATATTTTAGGTACATGCTAGCTAGTTTGGTAACTACTGAAGTGTTTTGCGCTAATTTGACATTTTTCCTGTTTTTGAAGCTAATTTGGAGTTTAGCTAATATCTTAGTGTTAGGCTAACTCTTTTGGTAAGTTTTTTTTTAAGGTTGTTATACTAATTACTTCCATGTTTTCAGCAATCAGCTTCAGCATTTTGAGCAATCAGCTTCAGCATCATCAGCAGCCAGATTCAGCTTAAATCTTTCACACTAGCATTATCACACGCAATGCCATATATCTAGTAATGTTTGTTTTATTTAGATATAGAAAAACAACAGTGGGCTGAAATTAATTAAACTAAAATATGGACGGATTTGACATTAATTCTTGTTTACTTGTTTGTATACATATTTAATTTAAACTTGATTATATTTGCAAGAAATAAAAGGGACCTGTTAACTTCACCTGCACTGTTCAGTGCCCAAGTATTTATCTCTGAGTCACAGCAGTTGAAGTTTTGGCTAAAGATGATTTGGACTGATTTTAGCTCTGTGAATCAGATTGTTCAAAATGAACCAACACTGAAAGTGAATCCAATCGGCAACCGCAAATACCGAAAGGAATAATTAAAATTAATTGTTACACCTCTATTAACCATCTTTTCTTCAGCAGGTGATTCCAGATTTAAAAGAAAAAAAATCAATCAGTATTTGTCAGAACCCATGACCGGTGACCCTCTTTGTACATTTTAACATTTTGTTCTGAGTCATAACTGATTTGTGAAAGAGCGAATGAGCTCCTGAATCAGATTTTTTTCTTTTATTTTCCATGAATGCAGTGTAAAACTGGATTATTGCAGCTGCAGAAAAAAATGATGCAGTTGAAAGAGACTTTTCTTTAGAAATGCTTGTTTTCATATTCTTGACTGCAAAAACGAAAGCAGCACATCCCGACTTAGAATCTAACATGATGCAGACAAAGCCTTTATTTAACTGTTAACTACTTTTTTTGTGTTTGAAAATAAAATAAAATCTGTCAATATTCCATCTTCAGCAATAATTCCTAATTCTGTTCTAAAACTGGTAGTTAGAACTTACAAAATAAGAAAAAAGGCAAGAAATGTGTTTGCTTAGAGAAGAAGCAAAAGCTCTGATGCACAAGGTAAATGTTTGAAGGGCAAACTAGTTCTTTTATGGAGTAAAATGTCTGCAGAGCTGTTCTTCTATCTGGATCTAGGAACAGAATTTTACTGAAACACCACCACCTACATAAAACCATTACTGGCATTTCATGTACTTTTACCAAATACTTCTTTTTTTTGGCCTCATTACTGACAGAAGTTTTCATCAGACTATTAAGTCTTTTATTATGGTACGGCAATTTGTTTCTTCAGTATTTTAATTCAAAAATATGTCAAAGAGCAGGAAAACATCCAGTCCATACCAGCAATATTCCTTTGGAGGATTTGTCTCATTAAACGTGAACCTGACATCGATGAAGTATCTTGCTTTTTAATAGTGCGGTTCCTTCACTACATCTGAATTTAAAAAATAAGAACAAAAAAAGACTATCCGTGTTTGGTGTTGATCTCACAGGGGCTTCTGATACAGGCATATCCAGCAGAGTACTTTTGGTTGGAGATGTGTGGGCGGTGCAAACACACACATCCTCGGTGCAGATCATGCCCTGAGTTATTTCTGCTCTCCCTTAGGTGAGCCTCTGCTGCACAGCCTTGCTGTCATTCACACAGGAGCATGAAGGGCTTCCAGTTAAGCACTTTAAGCAGTTGGCTTCAGACAAACATGTAAATCCTCAGCTGCATCGTATTTCTGCCCCCTGGGGTCTTGAGGAGTGCTGGTGAGGCTGGTCATCAGAGTGAAATGGTCTATGTAAAGATGTGTGAAGAGTTTTTTCAGTAAAAGTTGTAAACCTGAAGAAGGATGAGAAGACAGCTGGTGACTCAGTGACTGAGCTCAGTCACACGGCATGAAATTACACCTCAAATTAAAGGGTTTTCACATAAAAAGAACAAAGGTTTGTACAGCTGCAGATATGAAAAGAGTGAAAAACAGTGGATTGGATCAGAATGACAGAACTGTTCGAGCATCTCAGCACAAAGAGCAGACTTTTATTTGTGACTAAACACTGCCCTCTAATGAAAAATACACTCCTTTAAAGTTCTGTATACAGTTTGTGATAAATATGCAAAAGAAAACAGACTTAGGTGACAGGTTGACATTGGAGAGGTAAGGCACAGCTTTACAGTAGAAATGTCCAACAGTGTCCATGGTTTTGTGATTCCTCTTCTACCTGCAATGTTTGTTCAACTAAATCTCAAATAAAACTACAAAGACGGATATAAACAAAGTAGAGTTGTACAGCTGAACGAGAGCTACATCCTGAAAACTCCAAAGTGTGTCTTCTTAGTCGGAGCGTTGAGAGCGGCGCTGAGGCTCAGGCCCAAAACCAGGCGGGTGTCAGCAGGATCGATAATGCCGTCGTCCCACAGCCTGTAGGAAGCACGCAAACACAAATACAGCAACTTGTTTAAACATAAAAAAAGAGGATAAACCCCTTGAGTTACAACATCTTGTTTTCAAGAGGGTCATCGGTATCAGGTGTTTACAAGAGTCCATGAGAAACAATAAACTAGAGGGAAAAAAAACAATGTATGAAAGTCCAGGTACGAGCGAAGACTTTTCATGTGACTAAACCTTTTCAAACACAATCACCTTTCAGAAAGAAAGTTTGCAGATTCAGCTCTGAGCGCATCCATCAAAGTAAGAAGCAGCACAGTGAATGTGGATCCAGCTGCTGTGTGGCTGACAGGACCTGACTAACAGAAGGAGCTAAACCTATGTGACCCCCAATCACTTATCCAAAGAGTCCTTTTCAAAGAAAAGACACTAAAGGTCGACTCGATCACCTGCACAGTAAAACCAGACGGACTTTGACAGCAGGAATGAGGAGCCACCAGGAAATATTAACCCTGTAAAACACACTGCACAGAAAATTCTAATTATTAGGCTTTCAATTAAGTCCAGAAAAAAATGCAATCTCATTTTTCATGAGATATAGATAGCATCAATTATGATACTTTGGGTGATTTGGTAAGTTTTTGCTCGCAACAATGTTAGTTTAAGATGCAGAAATATTGACGAGTGTTCAGGAAGTACCCTAAAAGTCTTACATTTGAACCACACATTTTAAACGTATTATGATTATATTATAAAGAAGGAATTATTAAGAAATGTTGCATTACTTAAAGATAGCAAGTGCTATTAAAAAACGTATAACGATAAAAAAATTACTCTCACCATAAAGTTTTAAATTGAAACAAATATTTTAATACCAAAAGTGTTTTTGAGATTTCATGTAAGCAGCTACTGTGAAATGATCAGGAAAAACCCTTCTACTGTCCCTAATGAATGATGATGAACTACAGGGCAGAAAACATTTTAAGTTAAATACTTTGGGTTTTTAAGAAAAGTTTGGGTCATGCTAATGAGATAGGGGTCTCAGAAATGCATGTTTCAAATATTAAATGAGGAGTTAAATGGGCTTCAGACAGGAATTTATTTCAGATCTTTCTAAAACACATTCAATATTGTTTGAATTTTAAGGTTCAGCTCTGGAAAATTAATATGATCTAATTTACCAACAACGAACGCCTATAATCAGTCAAAAAGCACTGCAATTAACATTTAACCTCGGCAGGGTTTTTTAGTTTTCCTCATGCTGGAGTTTTGTCAGCAGCTGACAGCTGCGACTGCATCCCAGAGTGAGGGGGTTTGTGTTACAGTATGAGTCAGGCATCGTGTCTGAGTAAGCAGCCAAAGCAGACTTGGATTTCTGTGATGTTCTCAGAGAGGTGGCAACAGTTTCTAAACCGATGTATGCTAGAAAATAAGAGATTTCTTTTTCTTTTTCGATTTTCCCATCAGCCCTTTGTTTACACTCTCTCCCGACATCTAAATAGCATATCACAAGCTCAAACTAACATTAGCATAGCAATAAAAAATATAACGGAGAGCAATAATGGAGCTATCCAGCTGTACAGTTTTGAGCCAAATGGCTCCTCTGACGAGGACAATGAAGACATTAATGGATCTATTTGTTTTCAAGGATTTGGAATTGTAGTGAAGAAGGGAGACTTTGGCCCGCCCATGGCAGTTCCTGCATCATAAACCTGAGCTTTTTCAAACATCTGGTTTTCATCGGCTTCTGATCCAACACGATCAAGTCTGCCTGAGATCGGAAGGCTGTGAGTTCAAATCCAGGCCAAATCATACCAATGACGGAAAATGGGACCCAATGCCTCCCTGCTTAACAGTTAGCAATCCGTAAAGCAGGTCAGTGGTCCTCGAAAAAGGTGATTTCCAAACTCCGAGTGCTGCGTCTCAGTTCAGTTTCATCAGCATAATAATTACATTTTAAAGTCCTCTCAGAAACCTTTGGAAGCCGTTCTCCGAGCATGATCTTTGTAGCAACTTGGTCGTCTTAATATGTGTTCTGCTCATAGACGTAATGATCACACGGAAGACCAATAAACACAAATCAGCAGGCCGTCTAATGGAGACCAAATCAACTTCTCAGCATCCGTAACCACGCTGAGAATCTGGTTTATTGTTTCTCTGCTCTTCTGCAGGATCACAGGAAGAACAGGAGGGATTTCTGGGTAAATGAGGGATAGACAATGATTTGTTCCGTTCTTACACGGTCAACTCTCTCCATGCTGGATTTTGTCCCTGAAGATGTGTCACAAACAAGTCTCACCTGGCACTGGAATAGTATGGACTTCCCTCTTCTTCGAACCGCCGCACAATCGGCTCCTTCATGGCAGCTTCTTGTTCTGCTGTGAACTGTGAATAAACAGAGGAAGGCAATCAGGCCAGAAGCTTTAATGGTGGCCAGAATCACTGAAGGCATCTTAGGATGTGAAGCAGAAAGAAGATCGATGCTTCGTTTGTCGTGAAGACCAGTTTTCTTAAGAACAATTGTAAGAAAACAAAGAAATTACTCATATGTCAAGGATATATGCTACAAATGTGTGTATGCAATCATCTTAAACTACAAATGTGATGTGAAAGAAAGTAAAGACAATTATAGTCAAACAGATCAAAAAGTGGTATGAATATTTAAAAAAAGGCTATAAAAAGTCTACAAAAATATTCATTGTTGAGGAATTGTATTATTGTTCTTGCATATTTTTTATGGTTGAGGTAAATCGCCTTGAAAAGAATAATGATCTCGCTGTGTGGCAAATTACACAATTATTTCCCACTGTCATTTCTTAGTCATCCCAGCGTTACAGTTCACTGAACCTCCGGGAGGAAACTCAGACAACAAAATCAAGGTTTTTCTCAACACAAACAATATTTTCACCCTTCTGTTGATTGAATTGCGCCAGCTTTCACCAAATGTCTCCATCTGAATGGTTACGGAGTGATTGACTGGATGCTTGTTGAGGTTTAAGATGTATTTTTCAAGCGTTTCCAAAGCAAATCTCCAACAGCTCTGAAGCATTCACGGAAAACAATTCAACAATTTTCCACTAAACCTTTGGAATATTTTGTAAAGGTAAATCAGATCACCCAATATTTATATGCAAATATTTATATAGTTTTATTTTGAAGAGGTCTTCAACAACAAACCACATGGTCCATGAAAATATATTGTCATGGCTTCTAGGATCTTACAGCATTCAAGTTATTTCTTCCTTCCAAACAGGTATTTCTTCTAAACAGCAGTGGATGCAGTTTATTTTACACAAACAGAAACACATCAGTGGCTGTTTAGTTTGCTTACACTATTTTAAAGAGATTTTCACAGAAAACTTCAGAACAAAAGTTGAGTTTGTCGACAAGCTGAAGGTTTTTAAAAAGTGTGTTTGCAACAGAGCAATACTTTATAGAAATACATACAAGTAAAGCTTGGCAAATATCCGTACTTTGGTTTAACTGTTTTCTACATTTACTGAGAAAAAAAATCCACTACTTTTTCTTTTGGTTTGTTCATTATACTGAACATGATCATAATGTTCCATTTCAGTTCAAAAAAAGTATAAAATCTGACTGAATGCACTGTTACTGATTTACTGTGTTGTGAAGATGATGCTTAAGCTTTTCCATGATGGTCTTTAACCTTTAAAAGCTTCTTTCTATGAGACAATCAGCTCGAGAAGCTCCAGACCAGAACCAGGCTCCTTTATCAGCTTCTTCCACCTCTTCTTAGGGTCTTAGGGTCCTTAGACAAGACCCTTCACATCTCCACCGCAGAAATCCCTGCTGAACCACCTTTGCGAATCAGTGAAAGCTGATTCACTGTGGCGACCCCTGACGCGTCACGCTGCAAGGTGAACAACAACAGCTTTTTTTTTAAAATGCCAAATATGATGTTGCCCATTTGTTGAACTTTTTACAAAGAATATTTATAAATTCACTGTGTTCTGATGATGAAAACTCTGTGAATTTATAATTTTTATTGTAAAATTAAAATCTACTTTAGATCTCCTGCATCATTCAAACGCATTGTGAATAATAATGCCAATCTAGCGAACATCAGTGCACAAGGTTTTTTTTGCTTCTGGGACATTCCCAGGAAATTGGGTCTTGGAATTGCATATCCAGACACCCCGACAAAATGGCAAACGCCCCATTTACTGCACTAACTGGGTAGTAGTAAGTGAAATTGGACAAAACAACTCTACAACAGACTTAGAGAAGATATAAAACATCTTGCTAAAAATAGAATGGTCTGAGCTTCTTCAAGAACTACAGTCTGGTTTGTCCCTTTCCTCCACCTCGTCCACGTCTTCACGTCCACATCATCTTTGTCTTCTCTTATGATAGAAATAGAGTTTGACACATTAATGCATCTCCTAAAAACCACAAACTTTTCCATTATCTTGTCCATAGTACACCTGCTAAAATAAACAACACATATTATTAGGATGACAGTCCTCAAACTGCAAAAGTGATTTTTAATACAGAATAGACTGTATATCAGTGATTTAATATAAAAGATTTACGTTTAACTTGAAAAAATGGCTGATAAATGAGTCTGGAAAAATGAAATACCACCTGAGATAATGTTCTGAACCTGAACATTAATTACATTTTTCTTTTTTTTTTTTATGTTGGGACTTAGTTCCCACCGTTAACGTGTCTGTCTGCAGGGCACTAATGTGACGAGTCATTCTGGAGCCGTTACTGTGCCCTTAATAAACCCATAACACACGCTTTTATTACAGACATTCAATCAGCGCGTCATTCAGAGCAGGTCATCGCAGACATCACTCAGCACTGATTTTATTTCACCACGCCATGCCAAACGCTCGCTGAAGGAAGGATTTTTCCTTATGTTTATGCTTTGGGCACCAAGTCATCTCAGGTTGAGCGCAGACAGGCCAATCGTGGTGAAGCGTTACCTCTTTTCCCTCGCGTGCCCTCTGATCTTTAGTGATGGTGGCCAGGACTGTTGCTGCCTGCTCTCCCCCCATCACAGAGATCCTGGAGTTTGGCCACATGAACAGGAACCGAGGACTGAAAACAAATACATTTTTATTTATTATTGACTTGGAATAAGGTTAAATCACACCAATCTTTAAAAAGATGTAAACTTAAAAGAACTAAAAGAGTGAGTCAAAAAATCAATGGGAATAAATTGTGAGATTTTATAAAATACCCACTATTTTTATGCTTCAAAGCACTAAGTTTCTGCTAACAGTTTCTGAAATCAAAGTTATTTATTTAAAAATCTAGAAAATGTTTTTTTTTAATTAATTTAATTTATGTAACCATCTTCTGGTTACTTTAAAAAGGAGTCTTTAGTGAACTAACATTCATAAAATAAGTGAAACCTGTTAATGTTCTACTACACCAGTGAATAATTTAAACTAAAATTAGAGTGTAGCGACTCAAAGACATCGTAAATGTTAAAAATATATATTTTTTGTGGTTTATAAACATATTAAAATCTAACATCCAAAAAGATCATATAATAGCTAAAATGTTTCAAAAGGGTAACACAAAGGGTTTAAAAAAAACACAAATACTGTAAATAAAGTAATAATATTTTCACTGAAGAACTGTACTAAATAAAATAAAATTTTGAAATGTACATATTCAGATGAAGTTGATAAGGAACTCCAAATAAGTTTAAGTAATAAAAGCTAAACCAATTTGAAGCTTAATGCAACCTGATAGGTAAAGGTTATAAATACGCATCCACAAAAAGACACATTTGCATAAACTTGTAACTTCAGACATCTAACATTTTGCAAAAAATTAAGGAAATGAAACCATTTTCAAAGTAAAAGCACAGTCAGAAAGCCACTGTGGTTGGAATGTGACCTACATGAGATGCTGCATAACAACGCTCAGATCTATAAAGCTTCACAGGCTCAGAAATCACTTTGAAAACATTATTAATGAACATAATCAACTTTCAAATCAATGTCTAACTAAGAGGCCATTAATTATTTAAGTCTGTGTTAATCTCAGAAAGACCAGCACTGGACAAACCTTATTGTGTACTCTGAAAATACAAATATCACCAGAGGAGAGAGTGACAAAACACAAATACAATCGCACCAAACTGAAGACACAAATATTTCATTTTCATCTTTAAAAATAGGTTGCATTTTTCTTAGAGAAGTTCCTTCGTACCTGTACGCCCTTCCACACATGCCGTAGTTGCCGGCTCCATATGAGCCTCCAATGATGACGGTGATTTTGGGCACATTTGCACAAGCAACGGCAGTAACCATCTTGGCTCCGTCTTTGGCGATCCCTCCGGCTTCATATTCTCTCCCAACCATGAAGCCTGAGAGGGAAAATAATGACAGAAAAAAACAACCGAGTTGCATTCCTGAGATTGAAGGATGGATTTAAGCCTTGCGTCACCTGATCATCTTAAACTGCGATAATACCATTGTATTTTCTGTTTCCCAGCATCACTGTGTAATCATGTGTTTAGCAAACACCTACAGCAAGGGCTCGAGGTAAAGATAAAGAAGAAAAGTGGACACCAACCTGTTATGTTCTGAAGGAAAACAAGTGGAATGTTGCGTTGGCAGCATAATTCAATGAAATGTGTCCCCTGGAAAGAAAATCAATTATTCTCCAGACTCGCAAAAACATGCCAAGAGGTAAAACTTGACACAGGTACTTTCATTACAATGAAATAAATAAGCTGGTGATTTACGGGCGTGCATACTGAACAGCAAAGCGAGCTGTGTTAGCGCAGAGCTGCCCGAGGGGAGGTCGCTCGTGTCTATTTTGTCTCAGTTGTAAAACTGCTTCAAGTATTTTTTATTTTGTAATTTCCTTGTCTTTTGCGTGAGAACATTAATAAAAAACATAATGACAGAATTTGCTAAAGGAAAAAAAATAGAATGACATCTGCTATAACAAGTATGTGGTTTCATATAGTTTCGTTAAAATACAAAGAAAGGGCATTTTTCAATTGCTTTTTTTGTTTAAGTTGTAGCAGTCAACTCTCTCTGTGATTGCAATGACTTGGAGGTTACATTGCATCAGGGTGTCAGCAATGATTCATAAGCAAATTAAAAAAAAAATTTTAATTCACAGGGAAACAGGTAAAGTTTCTGAACAGTAATTAGGGGACTGAACTTCCTGTTTCCAGTCAGAACATTTAGAATTAGTTAAAGATTTATGAAAGTCTTGCTCAGTTAAAAGTCGATTATGGTAAGAATTCCCTCCAGTAAAAAAGCTTGAATGAGTTTGATAAATGTTTGATGAGAAAAGGATTTTATGAGATTTTTGAGAGGACGATGAAAACTTAGGATCTTCACCTGATTTGACGTAGATTTATCATGAAGATGTGCGCTTTATGCGTGACATCACATCATTACACTGACGTTTGGAAAGAATATATGAATAATTACACTCCTGCTTTAAACTACGGCTAAAACAATATATCAAAGTATTATATTAAAAGTAAAAGTTTGCCTATTTGATTTAATCTGTCGTCTTTCAATATATATTTATTTATTTATTAACAGTTTAGGATTTCTAGTAGGACCCTTTATATTGATACATAAGTGCTACAGGAAATGATCTGTCAAAACTTTTGCACAGAAGCATTGAAAAAGAAATAAAACTACAGAACAAAGATACAAAAAGGAAAACATTTCAGACTTATTTAAGAAAAAAACAATAAAATTGAATAAATCAAAAAGAACTAGGGATGAGTTGAGGACATTTCATTATTAAAGCGGGGGGGGGGGGGGTGGGGGGGGGGATCAAGCTTCGAGGCTTCAGTTTCACAAATAAACAGTGACATCGAGTGGCCAGCCGAAGCCACAGCAACATCTCACAATCAGAATTTCCTTTGAACCTTTATGCTTAACTCAAACATAGTTTACAGTATTTTGTCAGTGTCTTTAGTGCATTTCTCACAACAGTATTAAAGTTTGCACCACTGCTGAGGCGTTTCTGAAAACATTTAGTGCCAACATGGTAAATAACCTGTAAAAGTGAGTCATTCTGTCAAAACGGAAAGTCAATTGCGCAAAAGTAAGTCAGTAGCTCAAAATGAGTAGATCATGTTTCAAAACCAAGTTCCTTAATCAAAATGTTCTTTTTACCTTACACATGCCATTTTGCACAAAATCTCTTATACAGTTGTATCTATTGCTTTATTAAATATGCATCTGCCTTATCAACCAGTTGTTGACCTGCCGATGTGTTCCATCTGTCACTGCGATGTCTAAACCTCTAAGCAACTCCGATGTGGTGCACAAATGAAAATGAAAGAATCTGAATCTATTTACCTGTAGATATTATAAGGAAAGACACGCTTGATGTCTGAGTAGATTTTCATTCAAGGCACTTCACCTCTCTTTTTCTGATGAGTTCTCAATTTTCAATAAGAAGATAAGCTGCACCTAAAGTATAGGAGAGTTGGTTTCTAAAAGAGTGTGAAAACCAACTCCGAATTCAAGTCACTATCTATCAAAACTGTTTGAAGTTAATTCATAAAACTTTATTTAAAAATCAATTTACAAGACATGGGTTGTGTCCAAATTCCTTCACTACAAATTTCACTATGTAGTGTGTTTGCCATTTTCTAGAGGTGAAAATTCCCAGAAGTCTCTTTAAAAAACTAGTGTGCATTGATGCTCACTAGATAGGCTAATTTAGACCACAAAGCATTGTGTTTGAACAAATGGGGTCAAAGAAAAAAAAAAACATTATTTTTTCATAAACCATCCATTTTTCCATCATCAGAATACAATGGATTTATAAATAGTCTTCGTAAAATGTTTGCATTTAATAGGCTTTTACTTCATGAAACTGGTGATGTCATATTTGTCAAAAAAAAAGGAGGGGAATCTGACATAACCATGGAATTAAAAATATATTCTTCTTTTCTGCTTTAAACCTAATGTAAAAACAAACCTGATTAATTGACTGAACAGAAAAAGAGGAATCAATCACTAAATTAGCTTTCCTCCAAAAACTAAATAAAATAAAAAGCAGCTATAGCTTTTAAGTCTTTATTTATCTAACAGCAGACACCTTAAGATACGCTTTAAAACAGCTCTCATAAAGGGAGTCGTTGCTGAAATGCAGGTGCTGTGTTATATTTCCTTGAAAATGCTCCACTGACGTCTCCTCCACTTTAGTGCTTGTGTGATAGTTTTCTGACAGCATTTACTGGTAATTAAACACCAATTACTTGCAAAAGCTCAGGCTTATAGTGTCATGTGAGTACCTCACAGAAAACGATAACGGGAAGATATCCCCCCAAGTTAAGCTTATAATCAAATTCAGAGCATGTTTCTAAAAACATAAGTCTCTAATCACAAATTCCGCTCTTCATCTTCAATAAGCCTGTGCAAAGTTCACATCTACTCACAGCAAATTGCCTGGCAAATTAAGTGAATTATAGAGACAGAAAACCGGGATTGTTCCTTACCCGTGGCTGCTAAGTGTGATGTTATTATAATTAAACTAATCAGAGCACTTATGAGGTGATGCAGACGAGTCTGTGAGAAGCTGCAGCACAAACATCAAGGAAACCAAGCATCCTGCTTTTATTTAGTGATGAAGAAGGCGCATCCTTTCTCATGTTCGCTGCTTCAGGACAGTGTTTGAAATCTTCACAGAAGGCTCACAAACTGCTATAATGATTACTCTGTAATGACTAATTCTGCTTGAAATAGTAAACTGGGAGCGCATTGATTTTTATCATACAAATCTTTATATTTGAGTCAAAAGAATAAATACCTTTTTCGCAGACTCTGAAAACAAAACTCCATTGTTACCGATGATTCCCACAGGGTAGCCAAATATTCTTGAAAATCCTACACGTTTACGGGAAAAGAAAATCAATCAGTCTGATTCAGAAAAAAAGAAAAATGCAGAAAATACACTTGTGATTCAGAGAAATCTGCCTGTCATGTACCTGTTACGAGCGTGTCTCCATAAAAGGCCTTGAACTCATCGAATTTACTGCCATCAACAATTCTGGCGATAACCTGAAATCCAACAAACACAACAAGAAAAAGCTTTCCTTGAAAAAGTTGACTGACATAAGCAGCCATTATTGACTCAGTCAAGGTGTGGAATTCCTCTTTAAGAGCCTTCTGATGTTTCAGCGTTTGAGAGGCTTACACATAAATCCAAGGTAAACAGCTGTGTCAAAAGACGGCTCATTTTTCCAATAATAGTTGAGCTATGAGGAGAAAATCCATCAATGATGTCATTACTCCACACCACACACACTTGAACATTTTTAAATATCCCAAATGTTCCACTCCAATAAAAAGGATGTTTTTAACATGTTTTTGTGACATTTTCTGATGACAGAGGATGTATATTTTTAAAAAATGAAGCTTCAAATTGCATTTCTTTATTTAAAGTGTTGTGAATCAGGAGAAGACAAAAAAAGGAAACGAAACAGTATTTTAATATGCGGCTAAAACGGCTTAATCATCATTTAAAAACCACTGAGAACACCAAAAAGACATTAAAAGATCGTCGAGTGGATCTTTAAATCGAAGCTACAACTTCATCACTTCAAAGACGTACCTCTCTGACATCAAAGTTACGCTTCAAGTTATCCCCCACGATGCCGTACAGCTCATTGGTGGGGTAAAGAGGGGCTTCTGTGGGCTCCACTGTCACCTGAAACCCCAAAAGGTCAGAGGTAACTGAAGATGCACCGTAATGTGCTGGGGATGATCGGTGGAATACCTGCACGTCCTTCTTGTAGTTGAGGCTTCGTACGGCCTTTCTTGCTAAATGAAGAGCGTGGTTATCGTCTAAGGCATAGTGGTCTGTCACTCCAGATTTCCTGTAAAAAGTCCACACTGGCTGTTAGATTTGAATGCTTGATTTTTTGCAGTAAAGGACAGGCTCCCAATTATATTTCTGATCTGTTGACTCCTTACACCTCCAGTCGACCTCTACAGTCCTCGAACCAAAACCTTCTAAAAGTTCAGAGAAGCAAGTTTAAAACTCGTGGAGACCTGTCCATTTAAGCTGTAGCCCCCAAACTCTGTGATGCCCCGCCCCTCTGACACTCCGTGTGGTTGACTCCATTTGTTCTTTTAAAAAGCTTCTTAAGACATTTTTATTTAGCTAACTTTTCCTTTTGACTGCCTTATACTTCTTTTAACTTCTACCTCATATGCTGTATTTTATTTTATTTGCATATGGGATTGGATCATCCCATTCTTGTTCCCGGTGTCATTCGACAGCTATTTGGTCTCTTTGGTGGAGAGGTTGCAGTCTGTTTCAGGGTTATTTCTTTTATAGAAATAAGTTTAATTGAATGATGGTAACCAGTGGAGAATAGAAGGACTTATAAAAAAATAAGTTACAGGTCTTTAAGAGAAAGAACTCTTGGTTGTTTGTTGGAGATAATTATTTTCTGCACCATAAAGCAAAGAAATTCAGTAAAAATCATACAATGTGATTTTCTGTCTCACAGTTGAAGTGTTTTTAAGACATAAAAAATCAGACCGAACTTCTCTTTTTAAGTGGAATTACTTGCAGGATCAATGAAAGACAAAAACGTTTTTGACCTTTTGAATATGAATAAGGGGATGCTCTGGTCCAGGTGTAAGAGGATATCCTTCAGGAGACCATCCGCCACCTCATCAGAAGCATATCCATCGTTGCAGGAAAGTCATACGGGCGCGTGGAGGGCACACCCACCACTGAGCCTCATTCTGACTTGTTTTAAAGTTGGATCAGCCTGTAATGTGTTTTTCCACTTTAACTTTGAGTATGATTCTACATCCAGACCTCCATAGTCTAATACATTTCATTTCCATTAATCATTCTGTGTGGTTGGTTTGTTAGCACACATAACTCTATGTTAAGAATAAAGCCTTTCAAAATAATATTTTGTTTGTTTAGATACAGGATGTGTTTTTTTAGTGTTCCCTTTATTCTTTTGAGCACTGAATTATCAAGTGATGGTTTTAATACAGAAAGGAGCTCCAGAAACTAATTACATCAGTACATAAATCAGTAGAACTTGTAAAACGAGAAGAAAAGGTGAAACTCTTAACATTCAAACAAGCATTCACAGTCAAAATGTGACCTTGTAAGTACTATCTGGCCCATAACTGCTGCTAAATGTAATCTAAACGCATCCTCAGATGAATTTGTGATAAATAACATCCTATTTATCTAATTGAAAGTGAAAAATCCTACAGAAGCAGTGACTGGACATGCTGGACTGCACCAGCATGAATCAGCAGCTCAGGAGCCACCTTTGACAGCAGTAGATTCACTGCCTCACCACTCATTCTCTTTGAATGGAGGTGGCATCGTGATCATAGAAACTGAGCTGTAGGGCTGACGCTCTGATTTGTCACGTTGACAAGACGACAAAAGCTTCAAAGACACCGGCACCTCATCTATGGCTGAGGGATTTTAGGACTAATGTCAGACACGACTGACTGAGACTGGATGTTCATACTTGCAGTGGAGATCAGCACCACCAAGATCTTCTGCTGAAACTTCTTCTCCAGTTGCAGCTTTGACCTGCAGAGAACAGAATCACCGACAAATGAAGAAAACAAACGAAAGGGAGCTTTCAAAAAGGATGAGCCCTACATTTTCCTATAAAGGGTATTTATTTTTTTAGTTTACATTTCCATATTACTTTAGTTATTTTAAACATATAGAAAACAACAACAGAAAACAACAGTCATTCAGTTATTCTAAGAGAACTTAAAAAAAGAAAACATGTTTGAAGGGAGATTGGAAGAAGCTGTAGCTTATTTAAGACAACTGCTTCATTCAACTATGACAACAAAAATAATGACAACTAAGAAAATACACGCAATACATTGACTGTTTTTATTTTTTGTATCGTAACAGTATATTGTAACAGATTATTGTAACAGTATATTGTAACAGATTATTGTAACAGTATATTGTAACAGATTATTGTAACAGTAATCCCTCTTCACTTTTGCTTTCACATTAATTATTCTTTGTTGGTGACGGTTCTCATTAATTCCTTATGTTTACACTTGAGGTTAGAGTTGACATGAATTTACCTTTATGGGATAAATAAATAATCTTACATTATCTAATTAACTTTATAAGAAGTATTAAGAAAAGCAAACTTTCTCATCTCTGCCACGTTAACGTTCTCGTAGATGTCAGCAGATTGAATTCGGGGTAAAAAAACAAAATAAAGGGCTTCTTCCTGCCTTCCTGGCTCTTTTCTGAGCTATAATAAACTCAAACCAAACTGAAGAAATAAAAGCTACTTTGAAAAGTAAGACCTATGTGAAATGAGACCTTTAAACTAACGCAGGCTCATCTTGCTTAAACAAACGGTCGTATCCACAAACCAGAGGAGGTCCTCCGAGGAAGATGGTTCCTTGCTTCCGCACGATGATACTCTCGTCTGCCATGGCAGGAACGTATGCTCCTCCAGCAGTGCACGAGCCCATCACCACAGCAATCTGGAGGAGGGGAGAGAGAACTAGAGTGAGGTCTAACTATAAAAACGCGCACTTTTTATTCACTGATTTGAAACACCAGAAGGACGATGGAATATTAAAAACAGGGCAGTGTTCCTGTTATAAGGAAGTCGGATGGAATCAGCATGTCGTCTGTCAGAAACGTGACATCAAATGTTTTCTGGAAATCATAAGCCTCACCTGTGCTATTCCCTCTGCAGACAGCCTGGCCTGGTTGTAGAAAATGCGACCAAAGTGATCTCTGTCTGGGAAGACATCAGCCTGTCTGGGTAGATTAGCTCCTCCAGAGTCCACTGAGAGACATCAAAGAATCATTCGATTGGTTTTTATCAGCATTTGGCCCGTGGCTGCAATAACAGACACTAATAACTCCACACTCTAGTGTAAACTGCTGCCTGCTGCTCCCAACTGGAGCCTTCAAACTCAAAGGCTCATTTCAAAAACAGTTTTTACAACTTGAGACCTAAATTTATGTTTACTGTTCAGACAATGACAATGTTTTTCTTTATGTGTCTCTACTTTCCTTTAGTTAGAAAAAAATAGGAATAATCACCCAAATAAATGCAAGGTAGGTGGTTCTGCTGGGCTATTTCTTGAGCTCGAAGGTGCTTCTTCACTGTCACAGGGTAGTATGTTCCACCTTTGACTGTGGCATCATTTGCAACTACAACACACTCGACCCTTTATAAAATCAGAAACTTGGTTTATTGAGGAAAGATGCTATTGATCTAAACTGAATCAGACAATAAATTCAAAACTTTCAACCTTGCACATGCGATTCAACATGAAAACATTGAAAAAATCATTAGAAAAACACACTGTGTAGTAGCTTTACATGGTAAATATGAATCTTACCCTGAAACCCTTCCGATCCCAGTAATTATACCACCAGCCGGGACGTCTTCTTTTCCGTACAACTCATAAGCTGCAAACTGGGAGAATTCTAAAAAAGGAGTCCTAAAAGAAAAACGCAGCTTCATCATTTTCTGCTATTTATCATTCACTATGGTGTGCATAAAATGAGTCATCTGACCTAAATGCTTCTGTAACTCATGCATAAGATGAATGAAATCAACCATCAATTCTGATTCTGTCAAAGCAGGAAGTGGGTGTTCGTACCCTGGATCCAGGAGTCTGTCAATACGCTCTCGAGGTAAAAGTTTCCCCCGAGAAGTATGAAGTCTTCTGGCTTTTTCTCCCCCACCTGAGTTTACGAAGCAAGAAGGTCAAAAATGCGTCACAATTTAAGATGAGACTGATGAAAATCGTGTTTTTGCTGTTTTTAACAGCTTCGGGTGGCATTTTTCTGATGATGAAGGACATATATAAAGAAAATTCATCTTAAAATTGTATTTCTGAGTATTTCTTTATTCAAATTGTTCTGAATCGGGAGCAGATGAAAAAACAATATGAAAAACAGTTTTTTTATGACCTGGAAAATACACTGAGCAGATCACAAGCTGCCTGCTCTGAGCTGTCAGCAACGAGGAGGGGAACAGGGGCGGGGTTTCTACATGCCAACAGCCCCGCCCACAACTCAGAGGTTAATTTTTAATGAACCACTGCCACTCTGCAGAAACTAAGTCCTTGAAAACAACACTTTCTAAAAAATTTTCGACTAAAAACAACATGATTAAAATACCACTGGGAAGGCTTTGAAAACGAATCATAGATGAACAGAATGCGACATTAAAGTGTTAAAGCATTAACTACGGGGGAAGGTTTATGCCGGATAAACCGTAGTCTAAGGTGCGTCACATGCTGACCCATTCCCCAAACGCTAATCAAAGGGAAGTTGGAGGACAGTTCCAAAACTGTCACCAGCTTTTTTTTTGGCCCTCGGCCCCTCAACAGCGGCATTGTAAGATACAGTGGCTCCCTGAGGCCCAGCCACACCCCACACACAGGTAGGTGTCCCCACCTGAGTGCATCAGGCCCTCAGTGGGAGTGCTGGCTGGGGCTAAACTGAACTGTTAGCTTCCCATGAGGGCCTCAAACCAGTCAAATACCCCAGACTCCAACCCGATGGTGGACTTCCACCCCTATTCAACCACGCACCTCCACCCAAGAAGGGACAACCACTCCCCCTTCACCTGACCTCAAAGTGTTAAATATTATGCATTCAGGCAAAATCAGTTGTTATTTAAACAGAAAAAATAATATTTTCTCCCAGAATAGTTTAACTTTTAAAATGTAAGAAAGAAAAGAACATTTAGATCAGTTTAATGTTGAAAAGTTTTTACCATTAAAACGTGAGTTTTGTCTCACAGGTTGCATGAGCTCTGAATGGAAACTGTAGAATGTAATTTAATCTCTCAAATGTTCCTACTTACCAAATTTAATCTTCTCCGTCCGACTTTTCAGTTCATCCACAAGCGCTTGCATCCGCTCATAGTTTTCCTAAAAAATATAAGTGCATTGATAATTCTTTGTTCATCCAAATCGTTGCCACTTTTCTGCACAAGATTACGCTGATTCTTTAGTTAGTCAGAGCAAAGGCAGAAATACAGAAACCCTAGTTTTATAGCAAAAGTTTAAACTAACAAAGTTCTAACTAATCAAACTTTTCAACAAACCAAAGAAAACAAACATCTCCTATACTGATCTGGGCTGCATTTTCTCAAAGAATAATAGGTTAACTAATTATGCAGAAACATGAAACAAATTATGAGAGGTTCCAATGAAAGGATCCATAAGCTGGTACTTAAAATCAAATTGCTATAGTATGCAAATGTGATACTGGCCTATATTATTCCCTCGTTGTACAATAACACAAGCTATAATATAAAAATTGATTAAATTAGTAGTAACTTCTAATCCAACTTGTATCACGAGTTCCTATCCATTAAAATGTAATTTCTAAATTAAATCAATGTAAAGAATTTAGCAATAAAACAAGGTAGGTAAAATGTGTTTATATTTTTCACCACAGGACAGTGTGACCACAGTGCCATCTACTGGCGTTTTGAAGTATTACATCAGTTCATATTCTGTCTTGGAAGAGTCATTCCCAAACGTTTGAATGACGAACCAGAATTGTAAAATATTTGTTTGCCGCAACCAATGATACATTTTTTTTAGTTTAAATATATTTTGTAATTTTGCAATACCCGATTAAGTTGTTTGGCTAAGTCAATATAATATTTGAAATTTGATGCTAATATGCAAGGTTTTTTTTGGTTGATAATTGGTTATTTATAATTAAATACAATGTTTAATATCATTATTTAACACTAAATTTTGATTATGACAACAACTAACATGTTAGAGGAATGTTGACCTCTAATATTATTTTTTTGAGACTTAACACCGACACAAACTGTTGACTTTAAGCTTAGGAGCAGGAATCTACAAATATTTGTCTGCCTGCTCGTCTGTCATGAGCGAGTCTTCTCATCTCGATCAGCTCAAACGTTTGAAGCGATTTTTCACATCCCAGTCCGGCTTGCAGGCTGAGCTAAAAGCAAACCTACCTGATAGTCAGAGGACTGTTTGTCGGGCTGAGAGCCGAGACGAGTGACTCTGTCGGCGTAGTAAGTTCTTGTGCATGCCAGGGGGAGCCCACTATAGCGGAGCAGCCACGGCCGAACAGACTGCAGAAGCATTTTCACTCTCAAAGCAATAAAAACGTTTAATTTGCAACTGCTAGCTTGCTAGGTAGGCTAGCAGCTTTCTTCTTCTACGGTTTATATTTCACATGAAAAACTGTTGTGCCGCCCCCTGCTGTCCACAGATGCAAACGTTCTGTTTTTTTAGTGCCAAAACAAACTTTTGCAGAAGCAGAATAAAATATAAAAATCTTAAACTAGCCTTTGAATATATATTTTTTTTGCATATTAAAGACAAAGCATATAAAAGATAAAAACAAATATTTATTTTAAAATAAAGTTGCAAAATATTAAGAAAAAAAATGTATGAGAAGAAAGTTGTAAAATTCTGAGAAAATAAGTTTTATAGTTATGAAAAACATACAAGAATTGCGAAAATACAGTTGTAAATTTATGCTTGAGTAATAGTTGTTTATGATGCAAACAAATCAGAGAAATGTGATGAACATCACATTGCTCAAAACTCTCACTCAATCTGCTTACAGATTCAGCTTTACCTGGATGAAATTACTACTTTATTTAAAGGAAAAAACACACTTTTGTCATTGTACAATTACATATTTTTAAATCATAAATATGATTTTCTGTCACTTACATTTGGCATTTTCTCTAATGGCTCTGTTCAGCAGCACGAGGGAAAAAAATACTGAGGATCATTCAATGTGGAAATGTGCATTTCATCACTGGACCTGGAAAAATATATTTTTAAATAATTTTTAAAGTGTGAGCTAAAAATAATGTTGGTGTATTAACAAAAATTGTATACACTCCAAGCCCTTGGCAATAAATTAATTTGTCTGGCAAAGTTTCCCATTAAGGTTTAATTTTAACTGCTAAATATGATATTATTTATGTAAATAAACCAAAGTTGTATAATAAAATAAAAGGCTTGCACACGTTTAAACCCACGTCATCATTTCTTATGCTGAAAGCACAGGCAGCTTCATGTTGAGAAAAATTAAAATGACTGAAAAAAACAAAAGCACAAAACTTGAATTTAGAATGTCACAACTTGAAATCTTTCTTGACAGGACAGTTTTTTTGCAAGACAGAAAGGATTGTTTTTTTCTTTTAAAAAAAAATTGTTTTTTTGCTTTTTTATGGTTTACATTTTTGCATTCTTTGGCTTATTATCAGCAACAAAATTTTAAATTTAGAGAAAAAATATGCAAAATGTATTTTAAAATATGCACATTGTTTTAATTACAAAAAAACCCAACAGAAATTCTTTATTTGCAAAAAACATATAATAAAGATAATGATCTGAACTTTTATGTAACGCGTTTGGTGGTTTTGCTGTTTTATTTGACAGTTTTTTAATCTATTTCAGTTAAATCAACATGGATGTCTGCTTAATTGCTGAAACAACAGATCCCACCCTGCATTTAAATGAAATAAACTTTTGTTTTTCAATTTGCCACATTTTTTATGCAAGTTTACAAATAAACATCAGAAAATCTGTCTGGAGTCAGCGTTCTGTCTGCCCTATGGTAGCTCCGGCCAGAGTACCAAAGCAAACAGTGTGCCTCACTCAGTAAGTATTGTTTGTGCCTTCCAGCCTGCATACCAAGGATTATTATCGGACCTGATCTTCTGTGTACCTGACCACGCTTTGTCTCTCTCTCTCTCTCTCTCTCTCTATCACTGCTCGCCACCTGCCCTGACCTTTGCCTGGACTCTGACCCGGATTTAGCTTTGTGGACTTTTAGTCTGAGCTTTTGCTCTTGTCTGAACCAATAAACCTGCTGCATTTGGAACCAGCCTTCTGCCCGTTTTGTGACAAAACCTTCACGTTGAGAAATTAAAAACAAATATCTAGAATTTTTTGACAGCATACTAGGCAAGAAAAAAAGGTCGTGCCTTGTTCAAAAATGGGAACTAAAGTTGATTTTAAGTGGGAATCAGAGTTAGCCTAAAAGCTTTAAAAAATCCCTCCTGACTGTGCTGCTTTGTTTGAGCAGGAGTACCTTTGGCAGAATACGAGCTAAAGGGCATTCAAACCAAGAGCTTTTAGTTCATTTGGTTTTAAGAGGCTTCTCTCTTCTGATGCTCCCACCTATTCCATCGGCATGCAAAGAAATGTCCATGACCTTCACTCAAATGGCTGCTCCTGTTTTCTTAGGGAATGTAAAATCCTCCACTCTGCATACGAACTTCAACCCTCTCATTCGTACAGCTCTCTCTACTTTTCCGCAACCTCTGATCCTTTCTTGGCTGTGGCCGTGAAGTGACAGAATGGATACAGCTTTGAAAATCCTCTTTAAAAAAAGGGAAAAAATGGATCAAACATTCTGGCATCAGGGAGAGAAGGAAAGCATTGGTGCAGCGCATGAAAGACGATCAATAAACCAAAGGAGGCCGCCTCTCTGTTCCTTCCTTTTACTTTTATTTTAAAATGTATTTATAAAATTTTTAAGGTACTTTGTGACAAATGAATCCACCTCTTATGTTTCAGAGAATCCTGGCAAAAGAAAAAGTCATCAATGTGTTTGTTAATAAATTAACAAACACAGCCAGAGCCTAACCCAGCCACTCATGGGCGAGGGCAGGGGACACCCCTGGACAGGTCACCAGTCTATCACAGGGGCCACACCCATGGACACCTAAGGACAAGTTAGAGTGACCAATGAACCTATGAAGCATGTTTTTGGAGGTTGGGAGGAAGCCTGAGTCCCTGGAGAAAACCCACGCATGTACAAGGAGAACATGCGAAGTCCACACAGAAAGGTTCCAGTCCTGGCTGGCGGACTTGAAACAGCGTCACATTGACACTGTTTCAAGTGTCAATGTGACATGAACCGGGAGCCTTCTTGCTCTGAGGAGAGAGCGCTAACCACTGCGTCATCGTGCAGCCCGGCAGGTTGGTGGATGGTGTGTTGGTTGGTTGGTGGGTGGGTTGCTAGGATGGTTGGCTATGGTTGGACATGAATAAAAATGTTCAGGATTTGACAAAAAAAGAAAAAAAACTGAAAAAAGAGGAGGGAAAACACAACATGTGAACCTAAACAAGAAATAAATGTGCAAAGAACAACAAAAACATCCCACGTTCTAGGCTACTATGGAAACTGGATAATTTAACAAAATGGATAAGTTGGCACTAAAGGTTTGAGCGTGATCAGAAGAAAATTATTCTTTGAGGCTCCCGGATCAAAGCAGTTATGGCTCATAAATTATTACTTAGCGAATGTCTGAAATGGTAAAACCTGGGTTAATTCAACAGAACATTTTCTGCTCAGTTTTGTACTTTAATGTGAAAAAGGCCATAAACAACTTCAGCTCCCTTCCCCCCAGGCTAAGACTAAAAAATGTGGGTGAACAATGAGTGTAAGCTCCATCCATCCATTTGGCCCCTTTTGGGGTCACAGAGGTGCCGGAGCCTAACCCGGCCACTCGTGGGCGAAGGCAGGGTACACTGGGTCTGTAGTGTGGCCACAGTCACACACCCATGCACACTCGCAATCACACCTAGGGACAATTCAGAGTCACCAATTAACCTGCTGGTTGGATGATGACAGGAAGCCGGAGTACCCGGAGAAAACCCACGTGTGCACGGGGAGAACACGCAAATCCACACAGAAAAGTCCCCCTCTGAGTGTAAGCTCTTCAGAGGAAAACCAAGTTCAACCAGTTTAGTCAAGACAAAAAATACCCCAGAAAAGAGAATTTCTAATGTCAGTCTGTCACTTTTTCCCTTTAACAGAACATTTTACTTTATGTAAAAGAAAATGTTAGTTTGTGGCAAAACTGGATTCTTTGGTTTTCCTGTAAAGATATTCACATGCACACACACACATACATGCACATGCAGACATACATGCACACGCAGGTCCACATGCACACACACACATGCAAAACACACATGCATTCAGGAAAACACATTCAGACTCACACGTTTTGGCGCACTCACACAAACATGCAAACACACATTCACATGCAAATCAGCCATGAACACACATATAGACAAACGAGCAAAACACATACAGATACACACAAAAATACAGCCACACAAACACATGCAAACACACACATACAAATACAAACACACATGAATAAACACACACAAATAAAAACAAGCATACGCAAAACACATACATTCACACAAAAACACATTCACAGACATATGTGGGCGCATGTAAGCACACATGCAAACACACATGTCCACACAGACACACAAAGACAGAGGCTCTAGTTCCTCCCATGTCTTTTTACATACAGCTCTGAAATCTTTCATTTTTTCTTTTTGGGAAAGAGATAATGATGCTCGTTTCACAGCTCAAAGAAGTCATTAATGTGTGACACAGCCTTGAATGTAGGATATCAAAGCGTTGCAGAGTGCACCCTCCCTGCCGCCCACTAACGGGCGCAGCCTTGTTAAGACGACGGAGACATGAAATAATCATCGGCTCTTCCTGTAACAGGGCAGGAAATTGTTAGCAGCATCAGCTGTTGCGAGAAATGTCTCTTTGAATCGTGCAAAAGAGGAAGGCTTCTTACAATTCTTTCATCTTATTACAGGATCACTGTCAAATTTACCCAACCAGATATGATGGAAGACGCGCTTCCTCCCATGCAGCCTCATCTAATCTTTTTCAAAGATGTAATGGTAAAGGAAAGGTGAAAAATGGCAACGAAAGAAATTTAGTAAGTCAGACACGACAGGAACAGACTGCATCAAATCTGACACACAAGGCCAAAAAGGAAACACCAGTAAGCTGTATATGTGCCACAGTCTCATTAAAAAACACACAGCCCCCTTACTGTATGATGAGACTTTTGTGATGTTTTTTTAATAACTCATTCAAATACATTGAGGAGCTTTTAGGTCACATCACTGATCCCGTTAGCTGGGCATTATGAATAGAGATGTACACCTGAAGCCTATTTCTGAAATTCAACTGTTTCATTCTTCTTTATTTCTCCAGATAATCTTTAAAATGAGATAAAAATCCTTGCTATAAGTTTATGCATTAATAATAAATGTGGCATCCATGTCTGACAAGTTCATAATGCGACTGTGCAACAGAGAATGTCTGTATATTTTCATCAGTGCTTGTCTGTGAATCAAAATGTCCACATGAAGGATTCTTTTCACTCCCACCTTGCTGCCCCTGTATAGGTATCATTTGCATCTCCAAGAATCTGAGTCCTTGGACAGGAGTTTCATCTGTGTTGCTTCATGTTGCCAACGATGGCCTTGAGATCCACCGTTTGAAAAAAGGTCTAATCCAATCTATCAGTACTTCTGAAAGGATGGTAAATGAGCTTCAGTTTCTGTTTAATGCACACCTAAAGCTCCCTAACACTTCATATGACTGCATAAATATGTCAATGCACACTCCAGGCTTTTCTTTTGCCGTCTCTATGCAGAAACATTTGAAAAGTTGTGATGCATTTGTCTGGTGTTCTGATGTCAATCCAAAAGTTAGAAAAGTGCCTCCTGATTTTTTGAAAATCGTTGGCGTAGTCATGAATGTAGACGGCGGCACTCAGTGCCACCGGCAACCAGTGGCGCTTGATAGGGACGACCGCCGTCAAGAGACAGCAGCACATCCCTCACTCAGAGCTGCTGACCAAAGGTGTGGCAAAGGTGTGGCTACTTAAGTCATTTCAAGGTTCTGGAGTGGTCGAGCCAGTCTCTGAACCTCAAACCAAGAGTGAATCTGTGGAGGGAGTCCATGTTGCCAAGCGACAGCTCCCAAAAATCTCAGCTCTTGAGGAGATCTGTATGGAAGAATGGACCAAAATAGCAGCTACAGTTTAAAACCTGGTGAAGACCTACAGCGACATTTGTCCTCCGTCATCATTATACTAACCAGGGTTACATTATAAAACATTGCACGAAGTTTAGGTCATTACTTCATAAATAATGTATTTTTCTTCACATTTTAAGAAAGGGAATTCCATTTTTATAAATTTGATTCTAACTGATGGGTTTCACAGCCTGAATCAGCTCTTTTAACAGTACAAAACTTTAATGTAGTATTTAGAGAAATAAAACTAACCATGTATGTCGTTTTGATGTATTCGTTTAATACAACATGTGTGCGAGTTCGTAAAGTGGGTATTTTGCATACCGTGAGTGCTCTTAATATCAAACGCTGAAGTAGGGTGGCTCGTTCCCACGCTGTATCCCCACCTTTTCTCCTTCTTTTCCACTCTGGGCTGAGAGAAGTGATCATTGGAGAACTGCAACAGGAGTATCATTCACTGCATGGCAGAGCGTCCTCCTCCACACCTCTCACTGTGATCACTTAATCCACTTCAGCAGTGCAGCGTTCAGCCCGTTCACAATGGTGGTTTAATGGTGGTTTGCTCTGAGACTTCTGTTGACCAATCATCTTGTGCTAACAAGTCTCGCTAAAACAGTTGTTTCCAGCAGTCCACTTGCAGATGGAGATAAAATATGCTTGTTACTCTCAATAAGTGATTATGAGTGAGAAAAGCTGAACCTAAAGCAAAAAATAAATTAATTAAATAGTCACAACGGCCTTTACAGTTGGATATGGGCTGCCTGTCGACAAAAAAAACACAGGCAAACCTGTGTGGGACATGTAGGTGGCCTGCAGTAAATCTGAAGGTCATAGGCCAATCGATCAGCCCGTAGAGCCAAGATGTTCCTGCACACGTCGCTGCTCGGCGCTTGTCCAAAAATTAGTTTATAAACTTGCCGCTTTAAACGTGTGGGAGGAGCTACTGCCTGAACTTTATAGCCTCATCGCTACATGGAAGCATTGACTGTATATCTACTGTATATCTCATTTATAGTGCGTGGAAGACACGGATGATGCTGTGAGATCGTGTACAGGTACAGTGAGCTTCACCCCTGCTGCAGGAGCTGCGTCTGAATGACGGCCGCTTTCAGTGGTATATCCGTCTTTTTGTGACCCAGTTTGCCAAATTGCAATCCGGCATTAGAATACTATTAGATGATATTTTTACGTTGTCTCAATGGAAAAAAGAAAAAAAAAATTACGAAGTTCAGGAGTAGAACGATCATAGTACCCAAGCTGAGTTCCTGATTGGCTCACGTGACACAAATTATTTGCCAAATTTCACATTTTTTGCCTCTTGACGCGCCCAAATCGTGCTGCTGCCACTATTATGCTGCAAAACTTCAGAGTGCAGAAGCTGGATGTTCCTGCTACACCACGTGGGTTCAGTGTGAAGAAAGCTTTAAGGTGTGTGTGCTCCACTCTATGACCCTCCATGCACCCAAACAACCCCAGACCCCGCAGCGTTCATACGGGTGCATGGGACTAAGGCTTTGAGTCGAGTCCCACGAGAGGAAAAACGTCCTCATTCTCATTTGGAAGTTAGACTTCCTTGTTTTTTCTAAAGAGTTCCTGTTGTGTCAGCAGAGAAATAAACGCATCAAAGTCGTGCTCTTGGTTTATTAATAGTGCTCTAAGGTTCACAGAGCTTGGTCTAAATTCCCACACTCCTCAGCGCTGTTTGAGTCTTCATTTTTCTGTCTGCTTGACAAGATTAAGGAGAACCCATAATGTCATGTTATATTGCAGCAGGGGCTCATGGGGCTGCAGTGGCTCAGTAGTGCAATCATCTGCTATCTGGACAGGTGGGGGTTTAACACGTGGCCTTGATGGTCTCTATGCGTGTTCCACATTTGCAGCGTGTGTTAAGGCGTGTGTGGGGAACCCATTTGCTGGAGACTGGAGTTCAAGGGTTATTCTTTGATGCACACTGAAGCTTCAAAATGGAAAGCTTGAGTTTTTCCAGCTGCAAAGTATTCCTCTTTCTCTTAGGAACCACCAATCTGCCTTTCTAATTCAGTTGTAACTGAGTCGGCCCATCGTTATTTTTTTCTCATTATTACCATAAAAATGTAGATAATTCAATAACAGTGACCAAATACTTCAAAACTACATTAATTGGACAGTACAGTAAACAAGAATCCGACAGAATACTCCACACAGTAATTTAATAAAATCAATCACAGACTAGAAAAATGAGCAAAGGCATTTTGTACTGAATGAAAAAGCTGAACTGGCAACAAGGAGTTTCTTTCCGCTGAAATAATTACATGTTTACAATCAAAGTTATAACACCTTCATGAACTCATTCAAACTACTTGCTTTGTACATCATTAGTAACATCATCGTTGTGTGAGGTAATGTCATTCGTAACAATCAAAGAAGACAAGAAACATTCAGGCTTTGACTCTTTACAGGAGCTTGAGTGCAAATAAAAGTGAATTCCATAATCTCCGAATGGACATTGAAGTGTATTGGATATGTGTTGAAAGGGTCTCATTGGTCTTTGTGACTCAGGCAGCAGTAGAGAAAACAGTGGCAGTAAAACTGAATATCTTACCATTTGAATTAAAAAATGGCTGGCTGCAGAAACCAAAAAATATAAGGCAAACAATAGGAAAAAAGGCCCTTTAAGGTGTTATCAAAACACGCTGTGGATGACAGGAAAAAGAAGTAAAACAACTCTTCATTCTGAACCATCTAAAGTAGTTTCTTCTGCTTGAAACCACAAGGACTGTTTGTTCTGTCAAGGCAACAATCTGGAACTAAAACAGAAAATAATTCAACAGTGACATGTATCAAACATAGATCAAGGAAACTGACTTTCTGCAGAGAAAGGACCAATCATAAACAGATGGTTTATACTTGCAGGCAATTCTTCCAGGTACTTTTTTAAAGACCCACTCCAATGACAATCGTGTTTTTGACATCTTCTTGTAACATTTTTATCATGTTGGAGGCCATTTATAAAAAGAAAAAAGATTAAAACTGTGTTTGTTTGTTTTTTAAAGGGTGATGGATCAGGAGCAGATAAAACCCTGCCGTTCAGCAACTGTAATGGCGGACCAAAGTCTCCCTGCTTCGCTTCACTGCAGACAAATCGATCCAAAAACATCGTCATTTTCCTCGTCTGAGCTGGCATCTCATAATCATTTATGTGCAGGTTTTATTTTACAAGTTAATGATCTTTTAATATATTTATCATATATTTATTGGTTGAATGTCTGACTCCACAAGATCATACTTATTTGTTTAATTTTGAACAGTTTGGGCCTCCATAGATCTGGCTCAAAAATGTACATCTGAAAAGTTCTGAAATTGCACGCCGTTTTTTTGTTTTTGTTTGTTCCTTTGTTTTGCTACGCTAATGTTAACTTGGGCTTGTGAGGTGCTGTAAGCTAGCAGGGGAGGGTATAAACAAAGGGATGATGGGATATCAGTGGAGGGTTACTCCAGTGCCAGCAGTACATCCAGTTGATGTTTTTTACATTTTGCAATTTGCAACACACAAAACAATCCAGTCATTCATTCATTTTCCGAACCGCTTTATCCCTTTTGGGGTCACGGGGCTGCCGGAACCTAACCGGGCTACTCATGGGTAAATGCAGGGGTCACCCCTGGACTGGTCGCCAGTCTGTCGCAGGGGCCAAAACAATCTAGTAAAAGAAAATGAGTTGCAAATGAATGAAATGTGTACATCTGTAGCCATTATTAGTCCATTTTACAAGCATGGATTTCACAAATATGAAGAACTGATTTCTTCTTGTTATTAACTCAAATCAAATATTGTTGGCACAAACTAAGACAGATTAAATGTGCACGTGTTCTTGATCAGTAAAACACATCTTAAACTGTTGCAGTTTGTCCTCATAACAGTAGTTTTGTTATTTAAATGGTTGCACTAGTTGTCACATTTGATCTCCATTTGTTGTCAGATTGTTATTTCTACAAGCCAACAGAAGTACATCTGTGGTAAATCAGAGCTCTATCTGTGGTCACTTGTTGTCAGATAGAAGCCCAGAAGTTCTAACAGAATAATTAGGAGGCTGATGTACGAACACTGAGAGGCGGATCTGAGTGCAAAGGTTATCAGTAGAGGCGACACAAAGGGCCCCGCGTTCGTTTGTTTGATAGGGTCCAACCCACTTACACACACTCTAGGGTCAAACAAGAAACACTGCACAAAGAGGAATACAATCAAAAACATTGGGTTCATTGATGTTGGAGGAATGAGGAAAAACGTGCTCTGTTTCATTTAATCTCATGTTAAGGCTTAGCGGTTAGCAATCACTATGTTTTAGATGTGTTTTTTTCCAAACTGCCTCATAGATTTCAATATTTAGCCTCATTCTTAGAAGCTCAGAGAAACCTTTTCCAGACGGTTTAGAAGTTTCCAAGTTGCACGTTGCATGCAAACACTTTGACATCCATTTGTGAAGATTTTTCCAAAAATTTAAATATGTTGAGATTATTTCCGAAACAGCACAAAGTGAAAAAAATGCAATAGAAGGCAAAAAAAAAAGGTTTTCAGTGATGATTTTTGTCATTTTTTAGCCAAATATCACAAAACCTGCATCGTTTTCTTGGACATGACTTCTGCAGAGCGGCAGAAATTCACCTCTGAGTTGTGGGTGGAGCTGTTGGCGCAGAGCAACCCCGCCCTTCTTCCCTGTTGCTGCGAGCTCAGAGCAGGTTATTTTCTACGTCACAAATGCACATCTACATTTTTGCATCTGCTCCTAGAAATAGAAATACTCAGAAAAAGTCGTTTTGAGCTTAATGTATAACCTCCATCATCATTTAAAATTCAATAAGAATATGTTAAATACACCAAAAATACAATTTTCATCAGAGTGGATCTTAAAACTACTCAAAAAATCTTTTAGGAAAGCAATTAAAGAGAAAAAAAATTATGGGATCAAATGTAAACAGGTCAGAGTAAACTTAATGGATAAAAACTTGAAAAACTATAACTGCAAAAGCTTAGAATGGTATAAACCAAATGAAATCAACATTTTTCTTTTTTGTTTTCTTGTTTTTTTTTTGCTGAGTTTTTTTAAACACTGTGTTTTGAAGTCATACAGGCTTAGCCTCCTGCTTTACCGACATTTCAAAGCCTCCAGATATATACAGAGTACATAGGGCAAATGCGTCATGTATCACAGCTGAGAGTTTACATGTACAAAAAGAAAGAAAAACCCAATCTACCACATGGTAAACTGTTGTGTTAAGAATGTTTTTCAGGTTCTCCAGACTCAGCTCACAGTCACACATCCTCAGGACAAGTAAACGCCACTTCAGAAAAAATAAAAAAATCTCTGTGCTTAGTTCCATCTGTTCTTTTTTAACCCACAGCCAGACAAGAAGTCAGAAGATGACAATCCAAGAAGGTGTTTGGTTTGCTCCGCTCCAATGTTATGTACACTAAAGAAAAAGTGTGCACAGATGACGGGTGATGTCTGGCACCGAGGCAAGGATGACGTCCTCGTTCAGCTCTCTTTAATAGATGACCTCGTAGACTGTTGCTTTTTTGTCTCCTGAGCCCGTCACAATGTACTTATCATCAATAGAGATGTCACAGCTCAGCACTGAGGATGACTCCTTTGACTGCGAGGGGAATAAAAGACACGTCTCAGCGCAGGAGAAAAAAAACAACACGACTAAGAGCTTTTATTTTGACAGAAAGGTGTTCACCGGAAAATTGGAATAATTAATTATCTCCTCTAATCCAAACCCACTCTCCCTGCACTTCTGTTCTGAGGCTGATTGCTGGAAATTTAGCCGGTGATGAACAGTAAAGTCACTCCAGGAATGAAAGCTTTTAGATTTTCAGCACTTCTACTCTTACATATTTTTCAATAATGTACAATTGAACCTTTTTGCTGACCTTGCTCACACAGCCACTTTATTTGAGTGAGGAAAAAAAAGAGTAAAGCATCTTCCTTACGGATTTTCAGGAAGGTTCCTAGTAAATGCAGTACAGTGCAGGGGTCATTATATTCCTGTGGAATGCTCTTTCGCACTAACCTGGAATATGCTGGCTCCATATGGGGTTCTCCAAGCATTGAGCAGATTGTCTTTCCCTGTGCTCACAAACCACTTGCCTGGAGACAAAAAAAAAATGTTTGAGTTTATAAAATGAAAGACATTTCACTTTTGTCACTTTGGGTTTTTTTTTCCCCAGATATCTTGAGATTAGATGTAGACACAATGCTTAGGTTAAATAAAGTTTTAAACTGAGATAAAAAAAATTTGCAAAGTAGAATTGTAGATGTTTTAAGGCAATAAACCTCCTCATTACATACTTTAAGCGCTTTTCTCAGACATGAACATTTTCACAGTTTTCTTTTTGTTCAAACTCTCAAAGTTCAAACCTTCATAAAAAAACAAGTCCAGTTTTACAGAATGAAAACAAAGATGTGCGTGCTATCAGAGATTAATAAACATTTGGGGAGCTGAGTGCAATCTGTACATGAAACGATTGATTGACAAGAGTAACAACCAATCAAGACGCAGAACACAGTGAGTTGTTTTAAAAAAAAATAAAAATCATGCAAAATTGAAAAATCAGCACAACCGCAAGACCTCAAAAGATGAACTGCGATATAGCAAGGGTATTGTATTCTAACAAACACAAAATGATATCAGTTTAGTTCACAAAACTTGACAACATGAAAACAAAATGAGTTCATTTGGTTTTAGCCTCTTGCTTTTGATGCTAGGAGGAAAAATGAAGCAGTTGTAAAGCAAATGAAAAAAGGAAAAACTTCAATGTAGCACTTAAATATGTTTTTGTTTTTCTATATTTAAAAAAAAACTGTCTCTTATAAATATGAAACTCTCTAATCCAACATTATTAGCGGTCTGGACAACTCTGTCTCTATTGACGTGTTCAGGACTGCAGGTCAAAGATCACATTCATGACACAATGCCGTTGTAAAAATGCTGGATTCTTACCACAGTGGGCAAATCTGAGTGACAGCACGCAGCTTTCATGCAGGTGGAGCTGGTACTTGTCAGGTTTGGTGACATGCAGAACCTCCACATTACTGTTCTCCATCCCCACTGCCAACCACTCACCGGTCGGACAATATCCCAAAGAGAAGATCTGCAGAACACCCGTGTGAGACCATTACAGTCATTTACTCAAACCTGCTGCCTAAAAACAAATGTTCCACATGCTTAAAACTAAGAAATGCTCTCATGTGAACTCTTCATGGCTGCAGAAATTTGACATTTGTTGGTATAAATTTGCTAAAGATGAAGAAAAAAAGGGGTTAGATAAGAACTTTATCAGTCAAATCTCCCTGTCAGCGTTGCACCCCATGAACTGTCTTTAATGCACATTCTCATGTGCACATGGAGGCTACGAAATGGGCCTGTTCAGGAAAATTGCAGTAATAGTCTATTATTGCTACTTTTCGTCTCACCTGAAAAAGAGAAATTCTAACTGCGAGTATTATTAGTGCTAAAAGTAAGTGAGGAAAGATTACAAAAAGATAAAAAAAAAAAAATCTGAAAGCTCAGGGTGGCCTTTAGTGGGCTAAATGCTCTGAACTGAAGTTGTAAATTACTGCAATAAATCAAAAGAAGAGACAGTAATCACACAAGCTGCAAATGGGAGCGAGTTGTCCTTTGATGCACAATTTTTGATCAGCCTGACACTTTAACTTAACCACCAAATCAGAGAAACAGAACATCTGTACCTCAGACAGCTTTTTGAGAGACGCAAACAGGAAGTAAACAACATATCTAACAGCCAGAAAAACACTGGTGTGAACATTTAAAATTTCACAGCAAGAATCAACAGGATTTGGTTTATGAAGAGGATTTGTTTTTTTATCCACCTGGGAGGTGAAGTCATGCTGCTGAAGCTGCCGTCCCTCCCTCAGATCCCAAGACCGGACCGTGTTGTCGAGACCTCCGGTCCAGAGCTTGGTGCCATCGTTGGAGATGTCTATACAGCTGGCTCCATCAGTGTGGCCCTGGAACTGCCTGGGAAAATAGCAAACAAAGCCCCATTTGTTTCCAAATGTAACAAAGAAAAGGCAAATATCAGTTGATCTATACTCTGTCAACCAAAGCCTGGAGGTTTAGTCTTTTTTAGACCAACCTAAACAAAAAAAAAAAAAAGGCGAGCAATATTTGAGCATCGAATCGTGCAGTTTGAAGGCAGATGTCAGCTCGGACGAGGAAAACAAAGACTTGCATGGATCTATTTTTCTGCAAGTGGATGTATAAGAACAGAGCAGAGCAGGGAGCTTGTGATCCTATGTTACAAACACGTTTTTTTCCAACATTTGTTTGTCTGCTCCTGATTTGGAACAATTTGGAAAGGAAAAACATAATCAGGAATGCAATTTTAAGCTTTAGTTTTTTTTATATATGTCCTCAGTCAACAAAAAAATGCCACAAGGACATGTTAAAAACACCAAAAGGACAATTTTCATCAGAGTGGGTCTTTATGTCATGTCATTCAATTCTTTTCTTTGAGGGTAAATTTGCACATTTAATTTTTGGGTGAATAAAACATTAAAATATGGACTTAGCTGCTTTGTTAAAAACCATTAAAGATTTGATGCCTATCAAATACAACTATAATTTGTTGGAATAAAAGCAAGAAGATTTGCAGAAAACTAACGTAAGACAGTGTTTTACTGAAAAGTGATACCTCACTGGTCACTTTATGATCAAGCTTTGAAATAATCCATAAAAAATGTTGACAACAAATATTTTTTCAGATTTATTTAAAAAATGTCAGAGACAGACGCGATGTATAAAATAAAAGTGAGGTTTGGTCGTGGGGTTTTGTTTTCTGTCAGAAGGAGGAGCAGACCTGCACTGTTCTGATAAATAAGGTGATTCCGGGGTGACGCAATGTTGACCTTTCTAACTAAATTGTTCTAACAGCTGAGCTGAGAACAGGCAAAAAAAAAAGGAAATTTTTGGGAGATGTACAGTAACAGACAGACATGCACTGTATCACATAACAAGGAGGTCACTGAGACCTGAAATAATGAGAGAAGAGATGTTGTCACAACAAAGGTGGTTCCCTTCCAAACCCAGTCTGACAGCTCCCTCAAGCTTTTAGCATCACATGACCAGGTGTTGTTTTCCAGTCATTTCCAAGCATCATGCAGTGATTCAGGAACATAATACATAAAAGCAGCACCCCATCACGTCTAATGTACTTCTTCCCCCCACTATTATTGATTTCCATAGGGGACAGTATTCAATTTTACCCACAAAAATCAAAGAGAAGAGAAGCACCTCTGAAAATCCACTGCACTTGGGGCTGGATCAAATGACAGTCATTTTGAAACAGAATAGACGGATCTGACGCATACAGACATCCCAGTTATTATATTATTATTTTTTTTTCCCATGTCTAAAACCAAAAAAGAGCCACTTTTCAACTCAATTAAAATTGACACTTACCCAGAAAATGGTGCTGATTGCTCGGTAACAAGCTTACCTCCAGTAATCTTTGGGCAGATTGCATTTATCACTATGTTTCATAAACAATATACTTTCTAAAATACTCGGAATCCTTCTCCAACCCGAGATCCCGGACACTAGAATCATCCATTCATTCTTTTCCTAAACCAGTTTTATTCCTTACTGTTGGGCGAGGGCGGAGTCCCCCCTGACAGGTCGCCAGTCTGTTGCAGGGCCACAATCCCACAAACACACTTAGGAATAATTTAGAGTGATCAATCAACCAGACAGTGGGAGGATGCTGGAGTCCATAGAGAAAATCCACGCATGCACAGGGGGAACACGTAAACACCACACTGAAAGGCCCCAGCCGGGAATTGAAACAGGGCCTTCCTGCTATGAGGCAAGAGGGCTAACCGCTGCGCCACTGTGTGTTTTTGGTTTTTTATTGTGTTCTTGTGGCATATTTCTCATGATGGAGGACTGGGAATACTTTGAAAATAAATCAAAAGATGATTGATGCAGTTTTTAATGTTTGTGTCTGTGCCAGTCTGCTCAGTATGGATCATTGTTGAGAACAAACCCCCATTGGCCTACCTAACCAGAGTCTGGTTGTGGAGATCCCAAACGGCGATGTTTCCATCAGAGCAGCAGGAAAAGCAGACTTTGGAATCGGGGCTGATGGCCAGAGCATAACACGCTGGTGCCGACGATGTAAGCTCCGCTTTTATCCGAGGAGTTGGTGTAGCCAAATCCCAGATTGACAAGGTGCTCGCCTCGCCCCCCACGATGAGAGTCCGTCCATCCGGAAGAAGGCGGCAGGACCGGATGTAGTTATCTCTGTTCTGATGTTACAGAAAAAGAACCGTCGGAGACAGCGCCTACCGGAATTAACGTCATGGTTTCGTGTTGCACTCACAAGGCAGTCCAGCTGGGAAACGGGAGTCTTGTTTCCTGGGTGACTGATGTCCCACACCTTCACGCAACCCTTGCCACCAGTGTAGACATGGCGTGTTGGGTTACTGATGGTAACCGCACACACCACCTCCCCGTGGCTCAGAGTATTGATCTGTCGAGCGTGGCGAGGGATGTTTGGGCCGATCAGTGCATCTGGAGGAAAAGGAACAGGCTGCATTTGTCCGTCGGCGCTCACGTGAAAGGAGTACGCTCTAGAAGAACAGTTGAGATGAGACACAAATTAAGAACAGTGGTCGGGACTTTAAGCTCTTTTACTTGGTTTAATTGAGCCACTCAAAATTCGGGAAAAGCACTTACGGCTTTCCACCAGGAATTCCCGACAGGTTAGGAGGAAGGCCAGGGACACGAATTTGATGGTGAGGATCAAATCCCACCTAAAGAGTTTGAGAGAGAGATGCTTCAGACGCAAAGAATACGCTTAATTCATGCATAGACTCCAAAATCCGCACTAATATGCAATCACTGCGGTGGTCGTGTGTTGTAGAATCAAAAAAGTCACTGAAAACAGCTTGACATCATGGTTGAAGGAAATTAGGTACCACTTGTGTGCGTCCATAGGCTGCCACAGCAGCAGCAGCCACCGCACTCATTTGCGGGGAGATGTTATGGAGGCCACTGTAGGCTGCTCCTGCTCCACTCAGCTCTCCGTTCATACCCGGGTGAGGTACCATCCCAAAAGGACTTGGGTAAGCACACGGCACTGTGAGTGGTGTGCGAAGAGCAGGGCCTGCAAGAGAAGAATGTCCCAGTGTCCCATGTGAGACTAGTTTGATCACATCTTTGTTAAAGCAAACGTCTGCCTTCATCTGACAATTCTGTCTCAGAGAGGGCCTTAGTCTAATTGAAGTCTTACTGAAAGCCCAATCCAGAAATCTACCAAAATTGCTAAAGCCTTAATCACATGTTCCCAATACGAGAGGTTGACCCGTGCGAGTGCTGCAGGTTTTCTGGTTGCCAGGACCACTGAGGGTTGTAGAGAGGAGTGAGTACATCTTAAGGGGGTCTTGCAGTTCCCTTGAGGCTCGTGCGGCCACCTCAACGGACATCATAAAAATGGAACGTACCCTTTTCGTACCTTTGGTAAAGGTACCATGAAGTATTCTTTAGGATAATGTAAATTGAGCGTACTTATGATGTATGAGTGATGCTATGATGCCACACTCTAATTATTAATAAGGTGCACGAATTGGCCCCTTACTGAGCACAAACGCTGTATGTGATCCGTAAGACCGACTACTTAGACAAACTACTCAGCTCGTATCCACCCGTAAGGGCAGTTGTGACTAATGCTACACCGGGCTCGGAAACAGTCCCTTCCATTGAACTTCCGATTAAAAGTCTATGTAAGCGCACATGCATGCACGTTTTGGACTTCCGCGTTCAAAACCTTTGCATTCAGGCGGTTTCTAAGCCAGTTTTTGGGCTCTTTGTTTACAACGCGTGGCAACTGAACGCACGTTAAAAGTTAAACTAGTTGAACTTTGACCAATCACGGATCGGCTTTGGTAGTGATGTATGTATAGCGCTCCTTTTAATTCAAAGAAGTGCAAGAAGCCCCTTAAGACAACCTAGGTTGGGATTTGTCCCCTATATAAATAGACAAACATAAATGTAATAGATCTGATATCAGAACTTGCCTAGTGCCTCCACTCCAACAGGTTTACTGGCTGCAGACCTCAGGCCTGTGGTAGTGCTGCTGCTGGGGGGGCCTTCAGAGCGTGATGTTGGAGTGCTGGACTTGGAGACAGGAGTTGTTGATTTTTCGTTCTACAACATAAAGTACATAAAGAAGTTTAATCTTTTAAAAAAAAAATGCATCAAACATAAAACTTTGAATCAACTCAAATGGATAAACGAACACTTTATAAATGACTTTTCTCATGTGCTTTTCTTCAGTGATGCTCTGACTGTTACAGGTATATAAAAATAGAAACCTTTCTGGAGAAATGACAAAAACGAAGATCAGAAAGACACAGTTACCTAAATGACTCACCAAATTAATCTCTTTGGACTTTGATGAAGGTGTGCTGCTGGAGGAGGCGATAGAAGAAGGACTCAGGGGAGCATCTTTTTTTGACAAGCGGGTTTTGTCCAATCCGTTCTCCCGAGGAGAGTGGGCGGGACTTCCTCGAGGAGAAACGGCATCCTGTGGTAGATGATCACAGATGAAGATGAGGGGGAGATGTTTTCCTCAGATCACGCAGCGCTCTGAAATGCTTCGTACCTCATTGGAGACATCCACAACCAAGTTGTCATCGCTCTTCTCCCCGTCACTTTCCTGGGATTTATAGAAATATTTCAGTTTTGGACATGTGGAAAGCTTCTCCAGTAAAAAAAAAAACTTGATGGGAAAAAAATCACTAATATTTACTAGCTGCTTACATTAAAATATGTTAATGAAACAAAATGTGACTGTTAAAAAAATGACTGTTCTTAAATAAATAAAAAATTATTACATGTTATATTTTGATGCTTTACATAAACATTTACATATTAAAGTTTTATTTTCACTCTCCCTCCTAAAATATACATCTATGTTTGCTAAGAGAGAAATCTCACATAGCGTGTGGACGTCAGCTCTTTGTCTTCAGTTTTCTGTTTCTTGCTGTCAGACGAGTAATCGCTGGAACTTCGGTGCTTCTCTCCAGTCCGAAAGCTGGCTGAAGGAGACACCGATGAGCTCTACAACAGGAAAAAAAACATGTTTTAAAGTTAAAGTACCAAATAAATTATATCAGCTACAAACAAACAAACAAAAATCAAATGTAACAATTTGTTGGTGCAGTCTTATTGACGTAAATGTCAAATTTAGCCTTTTTTTTTTTTTTCTTTTGGAACCATCCCCAAAAATTACACAAATCTAAAGAGAAAAATTCAAACACAAAATGAAGCAACAAAGTGTGTGCATAGTTTTAAATATGTTGACCTATTCGAATAAGGACACATTTCCATCTCCTAAAGTAGTGGTCTATTAATTATTCTAAAGTCTAAAACAAAAATAGTAAATGTTACCTGGAGATAATAAACACTATGCAAGTACTATTCCTAAGATTGATTAATAAACATAACAATTCTGAAAATGTGTATTCACATTATATAAAGTATAAACAAATCCTAAAATAGGTTAAAAAAAAACTCAAAATTGACACCATTTTTGCCTCAAGTTTCAAAATTTGTTTAATTTGAACTAATCCTGTGTGTTTTTTTCAGTCTAGCTTCTTGTTTTAAGTCTTGCTTTGTGTTCTGTTCTGTTTACTTCACAGCTGCAGTACAACAGGTTTTATTGCAGTTATTCACGGCTGCTTTTGTTGATCATTGATTAACATGTTTAACCCCTGTATTATGCTAAAAAAAAAAATTACACGGATTATGCTGCGGGTCATTTTGTCCTGTACTGTGAAAATCCACACAAAACAGTCAAACAACAGTTCAAGCCAACAACAACTTTGTTTTAGACTATTTAAACATTTAGAAAAGAGGCAAAAAAGTGATTTTTCATTTCTCCTCCAGGTAGCTTTCCAGTATACACGTGCATGTTCCACGCACGAGCATCACAGGCAGCCCACATTTTGATGCCATATTTGGCAGGCTAGTTGGGCATGTGCTGTCTGAAAGGTCACCGCCCACTAACTGGAACAAGACGTTCATCTACTGTAACGTGGTGCAGGATTGTACAACCAAAGTAGAATTTCAACCCATTTGTCCCATACTTCTCTAATGGCTCATCTTTCATGTCGACTAGCTCTGGTTTCATGGTTGTCAAATCAGATCACATGAGAAATTGTGTGAAATGTTTCCAGAGACAGTTGGGGTTTCAGAGATTGGCCCTCCAAACTCTTCATCCCACAGACTTTGACCTGTACGTTGCAGCCAAAACCAGCTAATGCTAATTTGACATCATCAGTTCGGGTTTAGGATTGAGAGTCATTTTGATGACATTGAAAGATGAAAGTCAACATTGGCCATGGTTTGGTGATGTTGACCATTCTATATTTCTGTCTTTAGATTCCCATGATAATAGTCGGAACATTGACAATCTGGATCATCAATTATATTGTCCTCAGACTCCGAAAGCTGCTCTAACTCTGAACTTCATTCCTCTGTGTCAGTATCCGACTGTAACAGAACGTATTCAGCTCTAAACTGTCTGGAGCACATTTTTGGTGTGTTGGTCAAGAACACGACATGAGAAAAGTGACAAGAAAAAAGAATAGAAAGCCCTCCTCCACTCACACGTGCATCTCTGGCAGTCAAATATAATTACCTGTCCATCAAAGTACAGAAACGACATCAAGGAGGCATATTTATTTTGGATGAGTAGAGCTACTTACCCATCAAAAAACTTTCCGTATCAAAATGACCCACAACATTCTTTCTGCAGACATTTGACTAAATTTCAGTGCTCAGATTTTACACACTAACTGAGGAACATTTTGTGAAAAAAAAAGAAAGATTGACCAGTATTTTGGTCAACACAAAACTGTAAACATAATATAAGGTGGGGTTTTTTTTCCTTCGTAATTTCAAGTTGTTTTTTTTATTAAAATGTTTTCTGTCACCAGGCTCTCAACTGCCTTAAGGGCTCTCACAAATGACAGACTGTTAGAGTCATTTGATACTAAAACCATACTTTCTCATTCAAAAAACAAAACTTTTTAGTATCATAATAAACAGAGAATAGATATTGAAAGCATTGTAAAAAAAATCCTAAAGTCTAGAAAAAGTCTATTAATAATATAAAGTCATTTTAGATACAAGTAAATGCGTATTGAGAATTAATTGTTCTACATAAGAAAGTCTAAAATGTATAATTTCTAAAACTCCATTGTCTACCAAAGCCATTCCTTTTTTTTCCCAGGACTACATCATAATAAAGCTGTACAGCCTCCTTGACAGTTTGATTATACCATCATGGCATTAGGGGCAGCTGGTCCATTGGTGTCTCCCATTCTTAATCAAATAAGGCTTCCTTTAAATATCATTACAGAAGGATTAATCTTCTTTGAGAAGCAAAGATCAAATTAAGGTCAGCTAAACATTTCCCCTCTTGCTCTGCCAGTCTCTGCTGATCTTTCCCTCTCATTGGGAGGCGCTGCTTCCCCAGCAGACGCTGGACGGAGAGAAAAAAATAAAGCAAGACCTTTAGGTTGACCTTTCCACTAACTCACGCTTGTAACCTTTCCGCTGCCCTTTGCCGTGCTGCAAGTGTTGATGACAACGATTCGGTGTGGGAAAGAAGTGATGCAACGCGTGAGTGTGTGTGTTTTCGCCCCACACACTCCACCCAGTTTACATTTTCGTATCGCGTGTGTGCATATAATCTGGAGGTGTCAGTGTGAGTACAGGTGTGTGCACTCCTGGAGCGAGGCGGAGCGCTGTGATCCCCTCACTGTCTGTCGCCGTCTTCTGATTAGATTAATTAGCCTGCAAATGAGCTCTTTCAAAAACATCAAAGCAAATTAATTTAGCAGCAGAGACAAATGAAGGCAGCAGTGCAAGCACAGTGACTGTGACAAATTCAGTGGCGTGGCTGACTGAAAGCATTAATTTTCATCGACATCATATTTAGATTTGCTCCCTCTGCAGGTCCTGAACATTTTAATTCTGCGGTTGAGTGTTTTTTTTTTTTTTTTTACCTTTTCAAACACTTCCATGCTTCTCTGATGATCAGGAGGTGCAGGACAAACAAGATTATGTTTTGATAAAAGCGCTGATTAACATTTTATAAGTCCGATTGAATCCCGTCACATGCCTGCATCACCATCTATGCACATTAACATTATGCTTAAAGACCCACTCCAATGAAAATAGTGTTTTTAGTGTTTTTAACATTCTCTTGGAGCATTTTTCTCATATAGAGGACATGTATAAAATAATTTAAGATTCATTTGCATTTCTGATTATTTCTTTAATCAAATATATATATATATATATATATATATATATATGTATATATAGCAAATCTGATATTGCTTGCCATTTTATTTGCTACGCTAGCTTACGAGGAACTGTAAGCTAACATTAGCATGTAAAGAAATGCATGCTGGGATATTAACATGGCTAACTTCCGCGCCAACAGTCCCGCCCACAACCCAGAGGCAAATTTCTAATGAGCTCATGTCGATGGGCAGAAAATATGCCTTAAAAACAACACCGGCTTTTAGATTTAATATAAAACATAATCATAATTAAAGACCACTGGAAACAATTTTACACTAGAAAAAAATATATAGTTGGAGTGGGACTTTAAGAATACATTTTCAGAAAAAAGTTTCTCTGATTAATGTTTTCTGTGATCAGGCAAACATTTCACATCTACATTTAGGACAAAAATGTGTTCAAAGACACTTAAAACTGGACGGATGATCCCTGATGTAATCCATTTACAGCGTTTGCTCGTTTATCGTGGCAGTTACGACCTGAAAATAATCCACGAGAGGGGAAACCCGCAAAGAAGGATGACAGATGTTTTAAAGCTGTAAAACTCTTCACTACACGCTTTTTGCACTTTTCTCAGACAGACATAAACATACAAACGTTTATAAAAAAATAGAAGTTCAATATTATACAATGAAACCAAAGACTGAAGATTTATGTGGATTTGGAAGACTGGATTCTGCACAGGAAATAAAGCATTGATTGACAAGGTCAACAGTCTATTAGGATGTAGAACACAGTGTGCTGTAAAAAAAAAAAAAAAAAGTATGCAAACTGCACTAAAAATAATCTGCAAACTATCAAGATGAAATGTCAACCACAATATAGCAAGGGAACAATGTAGAGCAAAAAGTAAGCCTCAAATAAGCCTCACATTGCTCCACCCAACTCAACTAAGTCATCAAAACGACATTTGGCAGAACAAATTAGAGTTTTATGATCTTCTTGGTCTACCCACCTTCCAATAAATAAACACATCCCTAAAAATACTCAAATGTCTCCTAGTACACATACTTTTACAAAAAAAAGTAATACATCATATTAAAACCAGACTGTACATAGTTATTTAGGAAGTAAAATATGACTTTTTAGAATGAAAGTCAAAGAGAAATTGATTTCTTCTGCAACCTGCCTCCAGTGGCCTTTGGTGGAAATGCAATATAGGTACTTCCTGGTTTATGTCAGCTACACTAATAGAAGGTTTGGTTAAATCTAGCTGTTTTTTTTTTTGTTGATTTTTTTTTTAAACTGAGAAAAGTCAACAATACATGTGAACTGGTCCCCTTTGTGCCAATTAAAGACCAGTATTTTGAGCTGATGCTCAGATTAGATTATAACTCATTTTTTGTTTATGTTTGATGTCCAAAAAATGTGTAGAAAAAGTGTAAAAATAAATAGAAATAGATGAAATATTTACCCGGTGCAGTTTTTCTAATGGTTAGACCTTGCCACAGATGTAAGAAATTGTTTTTAAAACCCTGTGGTTTTCTTGTACAGAACTGAACTACTGAACTCCTGAACTACGACTAGAATACATTGTTTTAAAAGGTGCTTCAATCTGGAAAGCACATAATTGCTCTTTTATCCAGCTGTGTTAAAATTAGAAACTAATGAATTCAATTTGCCCAAACAGTTTTGGTAAAATTATGATGTTTTGGGGAATATTTCCTTGTTAGTAAACCTAACCAAAGAACTCCAAAGAAACAAACAACAACAATGCAACTCAAAAGAGCTCACAAACTAATTTACAAACGAGTTCATAGCTCTCTGCTAAATGATCCCTTATGATTGCAGAGAAGTACAATTTGTTTAATTTGCTGGACAGCAATATATTATTTAAGATAATAAAAAATGATAAATAATAGTTACAATGCTTTCAATTTTAAAATATGACACCATGCCATGTGTCATATCAAATGAAAAACAAAAAAACATGAACACATCAAACTGCAGAAGAACACAAGTAATGTTAAAATAGCATGTATAAATTATTACATTCAAACCAGTCTGAATATAAAAATGCAAAAAAAAGACCTACAAAATATAGCGTTACAAAAAACAAGGATTTTCTGTTTCTTCTTTGCAAAGCAAAGCAAAAAGATGCAGTAAAATGTTTGTTAAAATACAAGTAAGAATAGATTTTTCTATGTAAAAAAATGCCTTCCATTATTTGTGCTTTGGACTTTGAAGTTCCACAAACACAGAAAGACTTTTAGCAAAAAACCCAGAATCTTTCAAACTCTGGGTTGAAGTAATTTGGTTTCATCCATTCGTCACCCTTTTCATTTGTGTCTCCGGCTACAGCCTGCACAGCACGAGCAGCAGACTGCACACTACAGTCCGAGCTTTTAAAAGAGCATTTCAGCGTTAACAAAGAGAAACGGACTGCAGCTGGGAAGCTTGTTTACCAGGGACAAAACCCAGGCAGAAAGCACAAAAATCTCAGAGTCACTGCAGCTATCACACACACACAATGCGCTGGCTCGTGTTTACTCCAATGAGGGGATTAATTGAAAAGGTCAGTCTTAACTTTGAGAGACCTTGTTAGGAATTAGTCTCTCTACTTTTCCTAAACTGGCAGTGCATAAGTAAACATGTGGTTTCCAAAGAGTAATTACATTCAAGACAATTTGAAGAATTTTAGTCAAACCTCTAACAGATAAACAGATCTCATGGTGGGCCAAATCCACCAACAAAAGGTCTGCAAAGGATCCGTCCTCGAACACACCTTTTAATTAACTGTCTTTACAGCACAACGAGCGAGCAGCAGCACACGCGTGTGCGGCCTCTACCCACATACCTTTATCAGTGTGTGACGTGCCAAAGCCAAGGACATTAAGGCACAGATGTTCATGCAATTCAAACACAATGTACTATGTGGGCTGTTGCCACGGCAACTGTAGATCACTGACAAGGGGGTTATTGGTTTCATGGAGTGACTGCTGGCCGCTGTGTCAAAGAGCATCTCTAAGTGTGTGTGTGTGCGTGTTCTTTTCTCATAGAGCGCTAATGAAAGGCATTCATCATTCCAGCCTCTATCTGTATCGCTGATTTCTGATGACCAAACACACACAAACGCACACTTCTACGCCGTGGTAATCGCTCCTGTCACGGTACGGGCATCACACCTCTGTTTGCAAATGCGGTTGAGGATATGCGACATGGGGGGGTAGGAGATAACATACGAAAACATTCCTGCAGCTTCCATCTGCTCTAGAGCGCACACACACGTATGAATGCTTGCAAACACGTGTCCACGCTGGAACATGTGAGCTCAGGCTGCTGGTAGAAAGAAATGCTAATGTGCTCATTGAGTATTCAACAAACCAAATGTTTGCCTGGGGAACAAAACTTAGCTTAAGAGACTAATTGCTACAAGCGTTGGATGTAACTGTGATTTGCTGTGCAACATCCCTTTGCTGGTGAATCTTTTTGATTTATTTTGGCCTTTGCAGTTCTTCTTCTCACTCTTATTCTTTCTTTTTGTTAAAATGTTCCCAAACAGTTACAGTTACGTTTTTTCAACACAAACACAAAAGAAAAAAAACATTCAGGAGGTTCAGAGACCATAAATGGATAGCAGCTCTAAGTATTAGCATTTGATCCAAACCTGTATTTGCATTTATGGGTATTGAATAAGGAGCATTAAGTTTGATTGTTCACCAATAATCTTTTTTTTTTTTTTTTTTTTTTTTTGTAATTTAGATTGGGGTTTTTTGTGTATACATGGACATTGCAACCATTACAATCCCATTAGATTACACATAAAATCACAAAAGTAATAAAATAGTGAGGACTCACCTTAACTGAATCTCTGTCTGAGGAAGGAAAGGACAAAAGAAAATTAAATTCAGGAGTGTTAGACGATGCAGAAATGTCATAAATATTTAGATCAGACAAGAAAATTGGTGGATTCTGTACTGAACATGTAGTGTAGAAATGAAAGACTAAACCTAAACTGTTGAGTTGGATGTCACTCTCCAACAGCTAAAACACACCAGTTACTGGAGCACCAGAATATTTGCATAAAACACTCAAATCTAACGGGAGCAGAGGCTGTAAAAAGTTATTTTGGCTTTCAGAGAAAGTGCTGTCAGGACCTTTAGGTCCAGCCTGTAACCTCACGACTGCAAGATACGTCACGTAAAGACGGTGAGCTGATTGTTGCTGGTTACCGTGAGCTTTGCTGACTGATTAGGCTGTAAATCTAATAAGCAATCAGAGCATATGACGTCAAAAGGGCACTGAAGCTCCCAGCAAAAGAAAACAACGAATTTCCTCGTATGCTCTCGAGGTACAAAGGACTGCAGAATAATGTAGGATTCAGGAGCTATAGACTGTGTTCATCATATAAACATAAATAAGTGAGACTGAATCGTTTGATTTAAATATGACTCTTTAAAACGAGCTTGAATGACCAGAAGTTCAGGTCTTTATGTACATACATATGAGTAAATATCCATAAAAGCTAATCATGAAAATGTGCAATATGCATCATTAAAGCTTCATTTAACTGGAAATAAAACAAAAAGGTCAATGTTGAATGTCTCAAAGAAGAGAAACTGGTCTTAAATGAAAAAAAGTTCAAAAATCAAAATGAAAAGTCAAATAGTTTTATGAAAAAATGACTTTTCCATGACCTCTGTTATTTTTCAGTACAACATTATAAAGTCTGAATCAGTTAAAAAAATCTGCATCCCAATCAGTTGTAGTCTAACAACAAGGACAGTTTTGCGTGTATCTCCCCTTTACTGATCTTCTAAAATCAGAGAGCAAACCTGATGACATAAATGAATGTTTCCACAAGTAAGCTGTTTGGAAACGAGAGGCAAAGGAAGTGCAGGTAATTCAGGAGCGTTTTACAGTGTTTTGATTGAAATAATCACAACAATAAAAGAATTACTTGACTGAGAAAATAATGTGCAGGTAAATAATATTCTATTTTATGTCCAAAAAACAATTCTGGTTCATTTACGTTGAATAAATTATTAATACGTTACTATTCTGAACAAAACAGGTTATATTCAACACCAGAATTTTCTGCAAGAGTTTTTGATTTGTTTCACTTGAGACTTTATTCAGTTTCTTCTATTTTATGTTTAATTCATCTGAAAATCTCTTTAATATTACTTGATTTTATTTTGAACTTAACCCGTTTCTCGATTTACAAATAAGCCAAGGCCAACCACAGAAAAGTGAAGAAATTCATACATTTCAAAATGGTGATGGTAAAGACCCACCCTGATCACCTCTGAGTTGTGGGCTGGACCCTCCCTGTTACTGAGAGCTCTCTGTTTACATGTGCTCCTGCTCGCTTACAGCCCTCGACAATGCCAACCTAACATACCGGTGCAAAAAAGAATGGCGAGCAATGTCGGAGCTTGTGGTCCATCCAACATTTTTCTATGCCACAAATACGATCTTTTTTTTTTCTTCAAAAAACGCCTGCCTGATCGCTTTTCAGGGTTGTTTGTTGCCGAATCCAGACTCGCAGCATTAACAAAATTATAGTTAGTCATCATCACGTAAACTGCTTTTGGAGGAAAGCTGCAAAAATAGCACACTGTAAAATAAAGTCTTCTCTTTTTAGTTCCACAATTATGAGACTATGTGTTTCAAACCACATCGATACTGTCAAAAAGCGCTCCATTGATTTTAAATGAGGGAGGATGTGGTCAACTTTTATTCAATTTTGTTACCAAGTTACCAAATTTGCGGCAGCTTGAATTCCAGTAAACACGCTTTTAAAAATTCTTAAAGGACATAAAGAAACCGGCTCTTCCCTTCACACACACATTAATCCTCAGGAACTCTGAAGATGAAATTACATTTTCATTGATTGTGCTTCTAACTGGGATGAGCACCACCTGCATTAGAAGCTGTTAACTTTACTGCAGCTGCAGGGCAAGGTTAACTGCTCAGCAGAAGCCCTTAGCCTTGCTGCAACAAAGCAATTAAGCCCTGGCACACACGCACTTTCTACCATCCGCACACACAGTCTCTACAAGCAGTAATTAAATACTTGAGTTGAAAGTCATCTCTGGGAATAATTAAAGCTGCTCTTTGTGTACAGTTGCACAGAGAAGAGAGGCGTCGTGGCGATTGTGTACGGCTCCCTATTAGAACAATTAAAGCAGCTTCATGACAAATCAGTTTTAATTGTTGGAGCTGCTGTTCATTCATAGAGCAAACAATCCAGTAGCCGACAGAACAAGCAGAGATCAATATGAATCTTGGCTGGAAAATTGTTTGAGATCACTTTATTACCTGCAGGCGAAAGCGCAAACTCCTAAACACCAACAGGTTTTACCTCTTGTGTGCTCGCTGTTGTTTTCGTGGTGTTTCCTCTCGTCTTTGAGAGGCAGCTGGTGACTCAGAGCCGAAGACAAAGCCAGCAGGCTGGCAGTGCTGGCCCCAGGAGGCAAGGGGGGCTGGAGACCTGCAGGATGTGGAGTAAGTGGAACCGGGATGGCATGACCATGAGAGAGGTGCTGAGCCTGGAGCTGCTGCTGCTGAAACACACACAGAGACCGCAGTTATTTCTTTCATATTTATATGATTTTATGTATTCTAACTTTTTTTAACTTGCTCTTATATATCTTTTTAATTTACTTTTATAAATAATACTCATCCATTAAGGTATATTAATTTATTTATCTATTAATTAATCTCTGTTTTTACTTTTATGTTGAGATGCACCAAATATTCCTCCACTGAATTTATTCAGCCACATATTGCAAAAAAGGTATTGGCGAGTTAAAGGCAAAATAGTGGTGTGTGACACAACAATGTCATCAAAATGTGATTAATCAGAGCTCATCGATGGTCTTGCTCTTTCTTTACAATGTCGGCTGTATGAAAGTGACCAATTTGCAGGGAAAGTGGAAGCAGATTATCAAGCAGGGGTTCTTCTGCTAAAACCTTTAGCACCTGTTGTTCAAATGCTATTTAAAAGCCAAACAGCCAGAACACACGTGACGAATACAAGAGAGAAGCCGCTGCAGCAGCTTAAAGGAAAGCTAGCAGCACTCCGTCTGGAACTGACTTATCTAAGAAAGATTTCAAAGGAAATCACCAAAGCAAACCGAATCACGGGGAAGGTGATGGAGTACATGAGCAACCGTTAAGGGTTGTGGAAGACTTTGGCTTTCAGAGGCTTGTAGAGTACATTGAACCTCTTACAAGAGATTGTATTTCTCAAATGTGTGCTTACCTGAAATATAAACATTTACTTTATTCGAAAAGCACGTCTTAAGGTGTATTCAGACTAGAAAAGTCAGTTTGTCTGGACAGAGTCCGCTTCATTTGTCCTGAACACTTAATAAGCCCTGAACCTTTGTTCTGTATTCAGACGGCCGTCAACCGGACACTACTAGACACCAAACGAGACCACCTCAGAAGATGGATTAGAGAGCGGTTCCTGGTCTCATACCAGGGTCTGCTTGTGTGTTTTTAGACAGAAAATGTGTTCTGGATAATCGGGGTAAACGGACTCTGGTTCACTTTCAGTGAACCAAATGTGTCCGATATAAGTACACTCGAAAAATGTATTCTGGTCTATTTATGCAATATTTAAAAAAACAACGAAAGACTCAACATTCCCAGTTGGTAGGGAAAGAATTTTTACCTTTTTCTAAGGGGGCTGTTTATGCAGTGAATAAAGTATGGTTTTATAGCAGAATGCATTTATTTCAGGTGCAGCACATCAAAATGATGATAAGTGCTGACATCTCAGAACCACACCCAGAAAGATGCTATGATCTGAAGCATCCTTTGTCTCACACTGTAAATCCAGCAAAATCTAACAGTGTATTTTCACGAAGGATCAATGTGCTTGTTAGTTTGGCCAGTTTGTTGTTTTATAGTGAGTATTGGATTTTTGAATCCATCTTTAAAACTTGTATTTTTGATGGATTTATTCTGACAACTTTCTCACAACTTTCTTGATTTTTTTTTTCCTTTTTTAATATAAAAATTCTGGGATTTTTTTTTCAGGTGTGTTGAACATGTGTGTGTGCAATACACTCACTCCAATGATGGCGTTCAGTTCAGCCATGGTGACCTGCTTGGCTCTCTCCACCGCCTGCACCACCTGTTGCTGATGCTAAGACACAGTTAAAAAAAAAAAAGAAACATAATTATAGAGAAAATCAAACGAAATGTGAAGTTACCAGTTGAGACGAAGGGAGTAAAATGTTTGGCATTTTCACATTTTACATTTGATGGCTTCACTTTGAAGAATGATAGATCTATGTATGTGAAAATAGGTTTAAGAAAGCAGAAAAAAACAGTTCTTGGTTTAAGTAGCACATAAATAAACTATTTGTGTAGCTCCATTGTCTAAACAGCAACAAAACAAAGCACAGATGCTCCATAAACCAAACTTTTAACACATACAGATTAGAAATAGACAAACACTTTTGGTTACAACTATAAAAGTGACTGAACAATTATCTTAAATTATTTTATATATATCCTCCTAAAAAACGCTTCTAGAACATGTTCAAAACACCAAAAACACAATTTTCACTGAAGTGGGTCTTTAAAGCACGTGTGCAATTTTACCTTCATAAAAAAGACTTTTGCTTAACCAGCTATCCTTTCTAAAATACACATTACCAAAAGTATTGGCTCACCTATCCAAATGATCAGAATCAGGTTTCCTAATCACTTGGCCTGGCCTCAGGTGTATAAAATCAAGCCCTCAGGGATGCAGACTGATCTGATTTCTCAAACATTTGTGAAAGAACGAGCCGCTCTCAGGAGCTCAGTGAATTCCAGCGTGGAACTGTCATAGGATGCCACATGTGCAACAAATCCAGTTGTGAAATTTCCTCGTTCCTAAATATTCCACAGTCAACTGTCAGCTCTATCATAACAAAATAGAAGAGCTTGGGAACAACAGCAACTCAGCCACGAAGTGGTCGACCACGTAAAGTGACAGAGAATGGTCAGCGGATGTTGAAATGCAAAAAGGTTGGCGACTTTCTGCACAGTCAATTGCTACAGAGCTCCAAGCTTCATGTGACCTTCAGATTATCCCAGGTACAGCACACAGAGAGCTTCATGGAGGGGGTTTCCATGACCCAACAGCTGCATCTAAGCCACACATCACCAAGTGCAATGCAAAGCATTGGTGTAAAGCACGCCACCACTGGACTCTAGAGCAGTGGAGACACTTTCTCTGGAGTGAACACCACAGAACACCTTTGGGCTGGATTAGAGCAGAGACTGAGGGCCAGGCCTTCTCCACCATAATCAGTGTGTGACCTCACCAATGCGCTATTTGGAAAAATGGTCAAAATTTCTATAAACACACTTGTCAACCTTGAAGACAGCCTTCCCAGAAGAGTTGAAGCTGTAATAGCTGTGAAAGGTGGACCGACTTCATATGTAACTCTATGGGTTAGGAATAGGATGGAACTTCAGTTTATGTGTGAGTCAAGACAGGTTATATAGCAAGACAAGATAGCAAAAACTCAGCAGCATTGTTATAGTTAAGTAAAAAAAATTAACTGCATTCACTGCAAAAACACACTTCTAGAGTATCTTTATGAGGTGTTTTTGGCATTTTTCTTCTTTGCAGCACAAGAGCGCACTGCCCCCTGTGGCCAACTTAGATTATAACAGTTCAGAACGTCATCTAGAGCAGGGGTCCTCAACCCCTGGACCACAGATCAGTTCATCTTTGGCTGAGAGGAGAAATATATATATATATTGACCAACAATTTTTCAGTAATTTTTCAGAAAACTGGAAGCTAAAAATAATGAATAAATCGGATTCCCACTTTAGCCTCGAACAGGCCGATCTGTGAAAACATTATTTGTCATTAAACCGGTCTGTAGCCTGAAAAAGGTTGGGGGACCTCTGATTCAGAGGAAATGTGGAAAATCTACATTTACATGACATTATTTGGCTCAAAAAACATGGAAATCACAACAGGATTAATTTAAAATGGCCACACGATTAAAAAAAACAACAGTATTAGTCAACATTACAGTTTGAATTAAAAAAATGTCTCAAGGAGAATTTCAAACTCCTCAGTTCATACAGGGTAAATGAAATCCATCTCATGTCCAAATTAAGTCTTTTTACAGTACATCATCCCCTTTTGTGTGGATTTTCCATTTTTCCTCTAGCCGTCAAAAATGACCCAGCTGCTCAAGGGTCATCAAGTAAAAGCAGGCATATTTTAAGACAGGAAGATTATCATGTAGAGAAATTGTATGGCAAAGTCAGAGAAAGGTTAGAGACAGAGAAAAGAGCAGCAAGGTTCATCCAGGAGATCAAAACCAGCCGGAGCAGAAAACCTGACCGTCGACTTCAGCTGCACACCTGCTTACTTAGGTCTGCACCAACACAAGAGAAGCTCCATTACTCTGAACATAAACAGCTTTATAATACGATCTTTTAATAACAGGGCAGAAACTTACAAACCAAAAAAAAGGTCATATTGAGCAAATTAGACAACTGTTTTTTACATTTATTTTCAGGGATGCTTGAATGTTTGTGCAAAATACTTTGAAGATGCCTGGTGTAAACTATAATTAAGGATGAGAGAGAGCCGCCTGATGTTAACGGCTGTGTGTCTTCTCTCTGGTAGGCAAGCAGGTTTCCTGCTGTTCGACAGGAGGAAATTAATTTCCTTATCGTCAAATGGCAACGCAGCGGATATCTGTTGTCTTTAAACCTCCACTTTTGAGAAATAAGTGCACTGGGGTGCTTTCACGCCGGATGTGGTTGAGACATCAACGCCTCTCTTTTGACGCGCGTCAAATTTACTGCTCGACACCTTGGCGCCCGAACAGATAAAGGAACGTCATTTGTTGACCACATGGGCTCTGTGACAGGCTGGAGACCCTCCAGGGTAACCGTGACAGTCTCTGGCAACCCTGTGGCCCCAGCGGGTTAAGAAAATAGATAGAAGTTCAGATGAAAATCCTCTCATCGCGTGTCCAGATTGAATCTTTCATACCCTCTAATTTGAAAACGTCACATGCTCAAAGCTGAGACCCTGATTGCTGCGTCAACCTGGCCACGCTGCGCCCTACACCCAAATCGCGCCTCAGGACCTCAGATCGCGTCTTTACATTGACTTAAGATTGAAACGATGCCCCTGTGTCCGGTGTCAATGCACCTTTACAATTGATTTTAGCTAAAGTCCCACTGTAATCATCAATTTGCAATGATCAATTTTCAAAGCGTTCTCAGTACTTTTAGAGATGATTTGGCTGTTTTTAGCCAAAATGCAAAAAACCTGTGACGTTTTCTAGAACATAGTTTCTGCAGAGCGGCAGGAGTTCATTAGAAATTTGCCTCTGAGTTCTAGGTGGGACTTTTGGTACAGAGTAAGCCCGCCCTTGCTTCCCAACATCCTTCTGTTTACATGCTCTCCCACTAGTATACAGCCTCACACAGTCTTGATCTGCCCTCCACCATCAGACAAATGCTACAAGAATATGTAAAAAGAACCAAAAACACCACTTTGATTGGAGTGGGTCTGTAAGTGTTTGACATAAGTAAACTGTTGCATTAAATACCAGCTGCTCCAATAACATGTGAGCATGTTATAAACAAATGTTTGCTTGATCACAGAATGTGGTGAATTCTCCTAACACCACTTGCTTTGTGTTTCTACTAATTGTTTTTTTTTTTTTTGAGCAGTGACAGTTTCACTGAACCATCTTGCCGACTAAATCAAGCTTTTTAACCTTTTTAACCTAAAAGTTCAATTAGAAAGCCTAACAATGTAAAACCCAAAAAGTTGAGATCAAGAAACAGGTAAACAGTACCAGTACTTAAAGTATTAAATTATAGGCGATTATAAATACACAGAAAAGACCTCATGCCAGCACTTTTTCTCCTGTGGTTTTTTTTTTTGTCTCTTTTTGGGCAGAACCTCCCAGAGATGGAGTAAGGAGATTTAGATTTTAGTCTCATTCAAGTCTTAAGCTACGTTCACACCGCCCTCAGAAATGCTCGTTCAAGCGTCCCCTTCCAGCAAAAAAATCTAAATGTGCATTTTGGGCTTCCACATTTAAAACTCTTGCGTTCACACGTAGCTACGCAAGTTTCTGGTACAGTTTTGTGGATCCACATGCAGAACACATGGCCTTTGAACACGCGTTGAAAGTCAAACCACGTCAAACTTGAACCAATCAGGGACTAGGTATTTGGGATTTGATGGTGATGTATGAATGATGTCCCTCAGTGCTAATCATTTATAAATTTATCATGAGGAGGAATTAATAAATGCGGTTTGTGCTCACTGGAATGCTGTGACCCCAAGTCTTTCATTTATCGGAATAGAGCTGTGAAAGAAAAAGCTAGATTTGCTTCAATATTTAGCACCAAACCCTTTTCCAACTACGAGTACATGCGCCATTATTGGGTTGCGACAGTCGATTGGACATCAAAGACTTGTGAACTGAGATTTTGGCATTTTTAAGATATCTTAACCAACAAAATATAACTCCAATCCTACAAACTTTCAGTCTTTCATCTGATGTTTTGTTATATTCATGGAGTATAAACTAGGAAAATGTGAATTAGTATGCTTCCTCTGGTTATTTTCATGTATCTTTTTGACATTTTGACTGGACTTGAGCTTTCAAAAAAATGACTTATCAAGAATATTTTGCAACTGCATGAAATGTTCAGCCTGAACAATCAAATCCCAAAGGTTTTAGTTGAACCAAACCATTCTTAGGCATCATCTACTCAACTAAGCTGTGCCCGCGAGGCTGAACTTGTCCTTTGTAAGAACTGAAGTATTGAGGAAAAAGGTTCTGAATAAAAGTTTTTGAATGTTCCAGTTCTGCTCTTTCAAATAAAAAAATGAATAAGCGATCATCAATACTCAAAAACAAACACTGCATCAACTTTCTTTACTTTGTTTTTGGTGAGAGATTTTTTTTTAAATAAAGAACATAATTTAAAAAAACAGTTTTATTCATAACAGATCAGAGGTTTTCACAAGGTCATTCGTCTTTATTTTAATCATCTTTTTTTTAATGACTAATTCAATTATTTCCTAGTATTGTACGTTTCAACAGCCTAAAAAAAAGCAAAAAAAAAATATAACTTCTGACATAAATTCTAATACTAGCCTGAAGAAACAGACGGCTCTCTTGACTCCCTGACTTGAATTATTCTTAGAAAGACAATCTGAGAAAGTTTTGGAAGATTTTTAGGAAACTTAACTGCACATAAACCCTTATGGCTTCCAAGAAATTATTATAGGATATAAAATACTCTTTATATTTCCGTAGTTTACCAAAATGTAATCACATTTTTCTAAAAAAAAATCAACAAAAACAGATGAAAAATATCTGATTTTATAGATGGTAACGGTAATATAAACCCGTTGATATTTTTTTACATCACAAGTTGATAGGAGTGGAGCTTTCAAATAAAAATACACAGAGAAACAACATCAGAACATTTTAGAAAATGGGAAAAAAGCTGAGGCTGCATGACCAAAGTGCTGCTGTGAATGTGTAGCATTTCATGTGCAAACACAGTAAACAAGTCTGTGCAATCAACACAAAGCAGCTTCCTCTCCTCTCTGTGGGCCCCAGGGCTGTGTAGCTGCATCACAGTCTAATGCCATTATTCCTAATCCATCCTAAAACCTCCTAATCCATGGCTAATCTGGAGGAGAGCTTTAGGAGTCCTCACTCACTCATTCCTGCTGTTCCCACCCCTCAACACACACACACTTTTAACTCCTTAGAGGGAGGATTTATACCATAAACACACACCTCAGCATGCACATTAAACACACTGTGTAAATGTAAACCTCACACCCACCACTGTGTGTGCACACAAATAAACTGCATCTGAACACAAAGGTATTTTGTCTAACACACTGTGCCGCTGGCCCCGGCATATGTTGGTGGGAGACATTTGATAAATTCAGCGCATATCTGCCTATCCTGAGCAGGGAGGATTAGCTCAGGATAATCTGTGTGTGTGCACGGCCCTGTGCATGAGTGTGTGTGTGCTCATATTTGCTCTTTTGCCTGAGAAACCACCACACACTTCTCTTCCTTTATGCATTCTGTCCTCTTTCCTCCCTCCTTTCCCCTCTCTATCACCCACCTCCTTCTTAAGTCGCAGTGACAGGCTTTGTTAGGTCTTACCTCTTGGGAGAGGAAGGGAATGACTTGGGCGCAGATTGCGTTCAGCCGTTTGACGATCTCCGCCTGTGAGACAGAAGGGAGGGAAAGGAAAAAACACAATCAAGCTCACCGGCATTCACCAGAGCGTCTTCCTCCTCACACAACCCACATCTGCTGAGATCAGCTCAGCTAACATCCCACGTTCCACTTCTGTGAGACCACATTACTCCAGCTTCCACCAAAGACACTTATTTTAGTCAATGCGTCACATTCTTTCATTTAAATATCAAATCTTTTATTTTGTTTGACGCTCAAATGATCCGACCTCTGGTATCACGAAGGATGAGCCGCATAAAAAAAAACATGTCTCTAAAATTAAAACTATTTGTGGCTTCAGGCTGACAGCTGGAAACTGAGGACTGAGTGTTAGGACCTGTTGTTGCTTACTACTACTACCTTACTTAGTGCAGTTGACCTCTATTGGAAAATCCGAGGTTTGATTCTAGCCTTGCCCACCTAGGTTTTAAGGAAAAGTACACATTTTGCAGCGACCGGACAATTTTTCTCTAAAAGTTGACATCGGTCAGTGGCCCAGGCACATTTCACGTGGCAGTCCAGTGACAGGCGGAGATGATGCCATTATGAAATCAGTTGTGTTTGTGACCGTAGCATAAGCGTATTTGGGCAAGACAGTGAACCCCACTTTGCCTCTGGTGGAAGGCTGGCACCAGTGTTCGGCGGCAAAGTCGGTGCACGTGTGTGTGCACGGGAGAATGAGAGGGTGACTGTAAAGTGGTATATGATGGATGGTAGTAAAGTGATTTACAAGTGTACACATTCACCGTGTGAAGATGACGATAGTTTTTGATAACTTTAAGGAAGTTGTGATAAGTCTACAGACCCACTAGATTAACGTTTTGATCTATTTTCAAACTATTCCCATTGGTCTTTTAACTACGACTGACGTTTTTACCCAAGATCCAAAAACGTTGTCATTTCTGCAGAGCGACGGTAGTTAATTAGAAATGTGCCTCTGAATTGTGGGCGGTTCCCGCTCCCCATGTGTCAAAGTGTCCTTGAGCAAGACACTGAGCCTCCACATTTCTCCTGGTGGTTATAGGTTGGCACCAGTGTGTGTGATTGTGTGTGTGCATGAGTGGAAGTGACTGTAACGTGTTTGGGTCTTCTAAGAAGTATACGCTATTTGCCGTTTTTTGTGCTACATGTGAATCAACAGCTTCTATATTTTTGGGAAACTATGCATTTTGCTTCATACAGATGTATTCACCACCATGAGGAATCCGTATTTTAAAGCCATTTCTTCATGAACCTGCATTTTTTTCCTTTTTCTTGCACCAACAAGCATGAGCTAGTTAGCTAGCTGAGGTTAAACAATGTTCACGACCTTTTGACGGTGCATCCAATAAACATGTTTTTTGTGACAGGAAGACACGTTGCAATGACAAGAAAAAAATGTAAAACCTACTCACCATAATTTCAGACAATTTAAAGATTTTAAGGCCAAATTAAATGTAAGACTTCTTAGGGTTTTTAGGGTACCCTGTTTTCAAGGGGGTAAAACTGTATCTTTATTTCCAAGAAGTCCATCATCATCAATAGAAAAAGTGAAAGAACAAGCAGAACTAACTTTTAAAAATATGATGGAGCACCCATTCAGCCAGCCTTTCAGCTGTACCAACACCACAAACACAAGTCAATATGCTGATTTGACAGCTTCATGAGGCACATCTGTACACACTCAAGACACTGCTGAACACTTCAGCAAACACAAACCTGAAGAATATGAAGGAATGAGGCTTTCATTTGCTAATGTTCTGAAAAAAAATATTTACCACTCCTCATTTTTCCACCTTTTTAGTGAGTCATCATTCCTGAGTTGGAACACTTTGGCCTTGAGATCCAGCTGCAGGATTTTTTTTAGCAATCAAGGTGTTCTGTGCTAACTTAGCAGCAGCTGCACACTTGTGTTTTCACACTCAGCTTGCACCCTGCTGGCTACACCTTTCCTGACAGAAGGACAGACACACGTCAGACAGATGACGAGTGCCAACGCTGAAGCAGACAAATTTGTGCCAATGTCAGACTCATTTCGACGCTAAAGACTTCCACAGGTTGGCAGTGCTGGAACAGCTGCAGCTTGAATTTTGAAACAAAAACCAAAACTAAATGTCTTTCTTCCAAAGCTGCATTTTATTCTGACCTCTGAATGCAGTAACCAAAGATTTCAGTGTGTCAGCGAAGCAAAGCAGGAAAAACGAGGAGACCTAAGAGCTCTGGGATGATTTCTGCCAAACATCTCTTGATTTTTTTTTTCTGCTTGTGTCTTTAAAACCCGAATCCCACTGCTAAACCTGAGGAAATGAAGCCACTATGAGTCCTTTAGATCCATTCAGAAAACTTCTGCAAACTAAAGCCCTTTTTAAATACCAGATGCATGCAGGAGGTCTCACTCGTTACACTTTACACTGCGGATACAATCTTTTTCTTTGGGATTTTTTACTATAAATAGAAGACGAAACAATTGTCAGAAAGATGACATCAAAAGGAGGTAAGAATTAGAATATTCTGCTAAAGCTGAAATAAAAAGGATTATAATCGATGTTATAAATGTTTCACAAAGTCACGGGTGTAGATCCCACTGAAAATGCTCAATTTCAAATAATTTCTTTAAAAAAAATGTATGTTGCCTGTTTGTCTCACAGACAAACAATTAAAGATTTATTTTACCAAAATATGATCAGAAATCAAATCAAATAAATATTTTTCCAAATTATATCTATGGTTATCACATAGTTTTCCATGAAAATCGGACATAAAATGAAAACAAAATATTGTTTGTAGAGCAATTTCCTTTATTTACTTTTTACATTGAGGCAGAAACAAAGTGAATACACATTTACCGTTAAGAAGACAATGCTGGTGTTAGCCCAGTTTGTAACATGCCAAATATTCTGCTTTGCATTTTTTTTAATCTGACATGTTTTTGTTTTTCCCCTTTACAGACAACAGCCATTATGCAGCGTATGGTCATTAGGGGGTGTTGCTGGAGCCTATACCTGCTACTATAGCATGAAGGAAACACAACATCAGATAAACACATTGTATAAAGTATCTTCGTAAGCTCTAAACTTACTTTAAAAATCGTATGTAGTGAAAGGAAAAAACTATTTCTTCAATTCAGTGAACTTTGTGTACGTTAGTGTAAAAAGTAAATTATTTTAACACAATCAGTCTCAAAAAATTAATCTATAAAATTCCATTTTGAGCAGTTCAAGCCTGCAATACTCTCCAGTCAAAAATGTATTTTAATGCTGCATTTTTTAGCTGTATTTGTAAAGAAAAGAGAAAGTATTTCTTTCAGACGCTCTAAAGCTGATTAAAAGATTTCATAGATGGAAAACATGCATGTACTTTTCTGAAATGTTTAAAGAGTTGGAAGGTAATATTTGCATGAGTGCTTAACACCCACGAAAAAGAAATGCATTAATTGTGATATGAACACTAATCTTTTTCTAATCTAAAGATCTTCTGTGTTTAGCTGTCAAAGCTTCAGTCTAATGTTAAAACTTCTGACACAAAAACACTGACAAGATTTTTGAAAACAAAGACATTACATCACGTATGCAAAAATAGGCAAAAAATATTTAAAAATGAGGTCAATCAGCTTAAAATGGTCATTTTAGACGCTTTTTTGGGTCTGCAGATTCGTCTCAGTGACTAATGAACACTTTCACAATAACCAATATTACTATTGCTGATTGATTTTAAAAAGAAATACAGGATTTTATTTTTCTGACAGTAAAAGGGAATGGGACATCACATAAGTAGAAGGTTGAAAGGAAATGGGAGATTTTTTTCCACTTAGTAAGTTAAATGAATTGACATTAAAAGCCTTCGTGAATAAAACATTTCTTCTTGTTTCATGTGCGTAACCCTGCAAGAGGTGAAGTTTGGTATCAGTGCTAACAGACGCCCCCAGAGGCAACGACAGCAAACCCACAGCACCCACTAAAATAAATCCATCAGCGCCAGCAACACAGCAGCAGCACAGCCCACATAAACACCAATGTGCGCGCACACAGATGCCCTAATCCACAAGCACAGGCTTTGCTCACCTTCACAGACTTCTCTGTATTTATCAGATGTTTTTACCAAACCCAAGGCTTGGCTTTTAAAGATTATAAGCACTTACTCTCTCAAGAGAGTGAGGTGAGATTTTTCTTTGGCAGGAAATTGCTTGATCCACCGTCCCAAAGGGAGTGCTCGCAGTGCAGCTCAAGTCCAAACATAAACACAGACAAAAGACGGTTTCTCACAGAAATGCATACTAATGGGCTCCTGGGACACCAGGAGCATCACTTCTTTTAGTTTTAATGTTCAGATGGTACCGCTCCGTCTGAAAAGCATTTCCTCTCGCAGTTAAACAAGAAAAGCACTTCAGTGTGAATACTTTTGGAGGAGTCATTTATGACGGAACTGCAGACAGGAACGTAATCTCTAGTTAGCTGTTTTTAAAAGGTGAACTTGTGCAAGCAAAAGCTTTATCCAATTGGTAATCTAAGAACCCACAATACTGGGATCAATTGAGGAACCAGTTTCAAAATAGACAAAGTCTCAGTCAAAGCAAATAATTAGCACCTCTGACTGCATTGATCGGATCCCCCACGTACCTCTGCTCCTAAATCTTGCATAGAAGCACAAAAAAAAAAAAAAGATTTGCAGCTAACAGGTACAGAAAAGTTGATCAAAGTGTGCCATTTTCAGAAATTAAACAAAATTAGCTTCAAGTGTTATTTCACTAAGACCAAGTGACAGCATCAACTTTAAAGACCCACTCCAGTGACAAATGGCCAACATATTTCTGATGATGAAGGACATAAATAAAAAATGTAATTCTTTGTATTTCTTTATTCAAATAATGGTGAATCTGGAGCAGATCAAAACCTGCAGTGTGAAAAAATTCAGAAAAATAAACGTTTTTTTCTTTTTCTTCGTCTGAGCTGCCATCTGGCTCAAAACTGCGGCCGGATAGCTCCGACACATATTGCCTGCTGTGTGTAAGGCTGGGGCTGTAAGCTAGATGGATGACAGGAAGTACGGGCGGGCACACCCCTCATCAATGGTCCCGCCCACACCTCAGAGGTGAATTTCTAATGAACTCCTGCTGCAGAAACTGCCCTAGAAAACGACACAGGTTGCTTGATTTTGGCAAAAACAGCATAATCATAATTTAAAAAAAAACACTGAGAACGCTCTGAAAATAGATAAGAAGATGATCGGAGTGGAACTTTATTGTTCAATTTTTTTCATAAACAGCACGATCCACCTAAAACACTGACATTTCATTTCATATTACATCTTTATACAAGCTGAGCACACATTCCTTGTTCTGCCTCTCCTATTCATTTACACTGGGGAGCTGTCCCTTACATATTAGTCTTTGGGATTCTCCACTGAGGCGGCAGATTGGAGTTTAAGTGCCATGCTCAAGGGAATCTTAGTGTTAGGTGTTGACCCTGCTCAATATTTATACAGCTGGAAAATGAACTGATGGTACTGCTTAAGGCAAACACCAATCTGTGCTGCAGTTTAAAAAGTCAAGACATGCAAGACCTGCTTCCTCTGCTTCTACAGTTGTGAGGACTGGATAGTATCCGTTGATTGTTTGTTCTCTGAAGTCACATTTCCAAACTTCCTTGTCTGAACTTTCAACTTACAATTTGAATTTTTTTCAATTTCTACTCAGAAATTCAGAGTAATCTCAGCAACTCTATACTAAAGGTTTTGCTTTCATCTTTAAAGGAAATCTGCCATATTTCCCTCCTGAAAAAAACAATTGAGGTTTTACTCTGCTATCAATCTGTTAAATATTGGCTGCATAACTGACACGTCTGATGTTCAATTAGATCAACTTTTAATGTGAATAAGACTTTTAACCAGAGTCCAAATTAATCAGCAGCATTTCAGGGGCAACAGATGAAAAACAACCTTTTAACTAACTCTAGTGCATTTGCTGATGCGTTTAATGTACATTGTCCTTGTTAAATAAACTCATAAAATAAAAAGTAAATAATAATAAAGATAATAATTAAAATGCATCCACTCTGATCATCTTCGGATCTATTTTCAAAGTGTTCCCAGTGGTATTTCAATTATTTGAAAGTTTTTAGCCAAAGTTAAAAAAAGCTTTTCATCTGCTCCTGATTTACAGCTAATTAACTAAAAAAACACTCAGAAATGCTCGTTTTTTAATAGTTCTCCAGCATAAAAAAATGGCATAAGAACATGTTAAAAACACCAAAAACAGTCTTTTACAGGGCCACATAAAGATGGACAACCACACATAGTAACGGTCACGCCTACAAACATCAATTGACTAGTAATGACATTATTTTCTGTTAAATTTCTAAATTAATCGAAACTGTTATTGTAGTTGCTTCCAGCCAAACAAAATATGTACAGAAACGTGTGTCTCTTATGCTTTAACAATCTCTTTAGTTTTTATTTAGACACAATAGATCTCCTAACAAGTGCTTTATGTACCAAAATATGAAGGTGTTCTTGAATAATATTAACTAAAAGCTCAAATGAAAACAATATATATTTGAGCTTTGAGTTATTTTGAAATCTATAAAAATGTAGATTTTTTTTATACCTGTGGCTTTTCTCTTTGAAGAACTGACCCTGAGATATTGGACTCAAAATGGAAACAAAGGCACCGGAGCAGAAATAAAAATGGAGGTGATTTTCCACCATGCAACACAACCAATTTCAGCTGACATTTTACAACGGTGGTAAACCATAGCGACTGTAGGCCAGAGAGCAGGGAAGTGAGCCTCTTTGTTCAACGCGTCAACGCTGCGGAGACCAAATCCAAAAAGCTAAGCTCTTTTTTATTTTTCTTCAGAAATCGTCCTGCTGTTTGTCCAAACCTCAGGAGTTTGTTTCAGCCACAATTAAGACTCAGCTTCGACCTCGACCCGTGCATTGACGGTGAATAAATGACAAGAAACAAGCAAACAATGAGTCCCCAAGTCTGGAACTCAAAGCAGGTCCATCCATGGCGCGCATTGTTAGTTTAGAGGACTCTGGGGTCACATAGACGTGCCACAAACTCCAAGGTGAGATCATGGGCATGGAATCTATCTGTGACCCTGTTTGTGAGCTGCTGGAGAATCTTTCTCCAGTTGAAAAGGAACAAATCAGTGGGCGGACGCTGTATAGCATCCAACTCTAGTATCAACAGGGAGAAAAATTGATCTTCCTTGCAAGAAAAAAGGGGGAATTTTTCCAACAACTGCAGCAGAAAAGGAGCTTATATGTACATGTTGAATACAAGTTGCTTGTCATGTTGGATAATTTAGTTATTTAAGAAAATTGCATCCATCCAGAAAAGGCCGTCAGCTCGGAGCTCTGCTGCTCCGATTATCTTTTGATCTATTTACAAAGCGTTCTCAGTGGTCTTTTTTTTAATTATTATGTTGTTTTTAGCCAAAATACAACAAATCTGTTGTTTTCTAGGACATTGTTTCTGCAGAGCTACAGTAGCTTATTAGATATTCACATCAAAGTTGTGAGTGGGACTATTGTTGTGGAGCTTGTGGCACACTCAGGGTATTTTCTACGTCACAAATACCTTTTTTTTTTTTTTGCATTGTTTGGCCTGACCGGGGACATGACTTACACTCAGGTGCGACTTATATGTGACATTTTAAAAAATAAATTGCCTCATAGGTTCCTTTTTTTCCACTAACAACAGCTAGAGGCTGCTATAGGTGTACGTGTGTATCTGTATTTGCTGCTGACCGCAATGCAGAGGAAGAAACGTCAATTTCTCAGTCTAATCAGCAGCTAGACAACAAAACTAACACGGGGGAGAATCTGATCATTCTGCTCCTGAACTTTACGATTTTTTCTTATTTGTATCCAGAAAGTTCCTCTCATTTTTTTCTGAATTTTATTTTTTCTCTCCTCAGACTAATGCGGGAGAGTAAGTCATCAAACTGGGTCACAGAGAGGCAGAAGTACCGCTGAAAGCGGCTGTCAATCAGGCGCAGCTCCTGCAGTAGATGATGAACCTCACTGTGCTGAGAGAATCTCTGAATGATCTCATGAACCCAAACATGGTTACCAACACATTTGTAGAGCTCTTCAAAATAAATAAATCAGATCTATCAACATCATCCAAGTCTTCCATGCATTGTAAACGAGACATACAGTCAATGTAGCAGTGAGGCTAAAAACTTTGTGTGTTCACCCACACATGGTGGGAGCATTTAATGAACACTATTGCGGACAAGCGCCGCGCATTATATTTGATGTGCAAATAGCAATTTTCCCCAAAAAGTGTGAATTACACTCCAGAATATGGCTTTTCTTTTATCATGCATTTTATGACTATAAGCAACTTATAGTCTGGTAAATAAACGCCTTTTTATCATCTGCTCTTTATTCACAAGTTGAATATAGAAAAAGTCAGAAATGCAATTTTGACTTTAATTATCTCACTTTTTTGTCCTCAATCATCAGAAAAATGCCACAAGAACATGTTAAAACACCATTCTCATCGGAGTGGGTCTTAAAGATGCTGTTGAAGAAGAAATAACATTCACTTAAAAAGCAAAACCTAAATGAAAATAGTCTCGTATGAGTCAAAACTAATAAACAGGACAACCAGAGTCAGATTGGGTCAGACAGGTGATCAAATGTCCATCTCCCCTGTGGGACTCCGTAAGCACCACATCAGCAGCACTTTTCACCACCAGCTAACACACCTAATGGACCTGACCATATAAAGCCTATATTCCCCTTTGACCAGAGTGCGTTTGAGTGTGTGTGGGAGAGACACAGTTCGATTGAAGGGAAGGGACAAAGAGGGAAAAGAAACAGCACTGTAAAGACAGGTTACAAACAGTTCAGGCTGCAAACAAGGGAAGAACGCAAGAAACGCTCAACGAGAAAATTCAATATGTTGTTGACACAATGCGGCTCTTGTTGGAGTCTGAGATGACATGCCAGACGGTATGGGATCTTCTTTATCCCAGGAGGAGAAAGTAAAGTGCGTTCACATGACATCCAATTGCATCTCATTTAAATGATAACAAGGGAAATGTGCAGAAAATAAAGGAAAATCTTGTCAAAAGTGACTGTGTTTGGTTAACAAGACTACTGCTGCCCAATAATTGGAAATTGGACAGAACTTTTCTTCAATATTTTTAATAAAAAGTGAAAAAGATAAATGAGTATGTTAGTACTCATTAACTACCAGTAAACAAGCAGCCACATAAGCGTTCTAGTACCTGGGCTGTAAAGATACATTTCAAAACTACATTTAGACGTTTTTTTAAAGAATGAAAATTGTGTCTTTGGTGTTTTTCACATGTTCTTGTAGCATTTTTCTCATGATGGAGGGCATTCAGACTCCCGTGCCAGCAGTCAACCAAGGGACAAATTTCTAATGAGCTCCTCCTGCTCTGCAGAAAGCACGTCTTAAAAAGTGACACAAGCTTTTTGATTTTAGAAAAAAAAACAGCATAACCACAATTTAAAGACCCCTGGGAACAATTTTACAATAGAAAAACAATATAGTTTGAGAAGTATTTGTTACTCATTGTTTTCTTTCTCTTAAAAGGTTGAATCTGAAAGTTTTGCTTCTGAAATGTTTTTTTTTCCACCAATAAGCCACGACTGCACTGTTTTTGTTTGTTTTCTGTTTCTGTTGATGATTCCAGCGGCCCTTGAACCTGAAACAAAACAGAAAATCAAATTTCTCTTATATGTATTTATTACCAACTACCTCATTTATTTATTACTACATCTCTGTTCTTTACAGAAGCGTCAAGCTCTTTTTAATCTTTGATTCAAATCTTTTAATTTTTTTTTTTTTTTCCGGTTCCAGGTCAACAAGCAGACGCCTAATGTAATGTATATTAATGATTTCTCTACAGAAAATGATCTGCACACGTTTTTTTATTTGTGATACTTGAACTGCATTTGATATGATGAATTCTGTAATAGTGTCCTGTCTACCATGATCATTAGGTACTTCACCTTTATTGTATGATTTATTGGTACTTAAGAATTCTTAATGACCTGAATCTGAATCTCGGTATGAAAATCTGTTTAGAAGTTACGAACCAGATAATGATAACTCATGTAAAGAAAACGATAAGGTGGATACGGGGTGGAATTTTATAAGTTCGCTTCCCACTCGCTTTATTCCAATCTATCATTTTATGCTTAATTATTCTATGTTTGACATGTCTTTGTATGGATTTAAACTTTTGTTAATTGTACTGTTTACAAATTATTTATTGCTTTTATTGTTTGAAATAAAACATTTTCAATTCAAAAAGTTTCTTTTTAAAAACTAATTAAGTAAAATTAGGTAATCTAAATCCTAATCTAAATCTAATCCTAAAATTACAGAGCATTTGGAGGTTTGTTGATCTTTTTATCCATACATTGCTAAAACTATTTTTCCAATTAGCAGTTACAAAACTAATACTTTATTAAAGCCATTAGCAACTTCAAGTGGCCCACAGACGCTACCCGCCCTCATGGCCCCCTTTGTCCATAGCAACCATTTCCTTTTTTTGTCACCTGGGAGTCCTGAGCATGTCTATGTAACTTTTAGAAGAATCGGCAAAAGTAAATTTTGGGATTTCCTTGGCAATAGAGGGTTTTTTGCTAACCACGCCCACAGTTCTAACAATTCCACATTGTCTGTCATATTGTTTTGCTGAGCTTGAGTGAACGACTCATGCGTCACATTTTCACAATATTTTGGTAAAAACATGTGCGAACACCACTTTTGTGAGCTCTCTACACGAACCCAGTTCCAAATCTACAAAGTTTAAAACCAACATTTTTTCCCCAAGTAGCTTCCAAACCATCCTTGAGGAGGTAGCTGCACTAAAGCTGACTTTTTTTTTTCACTCATCGAGAAAGAAGAATTGTAAAAAAAAAAAAAAAATCTGGTCCTTGCAGTCCAGGACTGCTGCGGGACATAAAAATTTTGTTTGCAGATTTGTTAATCCCAAACTAGATTCCGTTCGAAATTGTCAACCGCCTATAAACCATGTTTTTCTCAAGGATGTATTTAACTTCTTTTTTTTTTCAAAAGTTTCTACCAATTAAAGTATCAAAATAGCTAAAATAAAAGTTTATGTGATCAAAGTCCTTCCATTGGAAACAAATGGATTTCTATCTGGCTGCGGTAAAATAACCTGCCAGAACTCATTGAAATCTCCATCAATCCTCACTATCTAAACATCTTATTACTTCCTTCTTTCAGCACTTTGTCATCGTGCCTCTTTTCCTCCTCTCTGCACATCCCGCTCTTCCTTATTTCTCTTTCAGCCTCGCTAATTTGCAATTGATTAGCTGTCCTCTCTCAGTCCCTATACTCCAACCCCCCAGCCCCTCCATCCCACCTCCCAGTCTGTCCTCTCCTCCATCTACGAGTCAATTTCTCTTTAACGAGCGTCGGTACATTTCTCTCCCTGGGCACCAGAGCTCTTCTGTGTAAATAAAACAGAGAGCAGAGCCAAAAATCAATGGGCCTATTACCCTTAGAAAATGCTAAACAAGCAATATTAGCGGCTCAATTAGCAGTAGAGGCTAACTGCCCTCAACCCCCCCCCCGCCCACTCCCACAAGAAACATCACCACTACCACCCGTCTGTTCAATCCACTCATCCACCCGGCCAGCCACAAACTCTTTATTGCAATTTTGAATGCCAGGAGAGAAAGCACACATTAGCGCCCAGGCGCGCTCTCTCTCACTCACACACACATAAAAACACACGTGCACAAAAGCAGGCGCCACATGAAGCTCTGCACATTTAAAGCACGCACGGACTGCTGGCAGAAATTAGGGATTCGCTCTCCTGACAGAAATCATTCGGCACCACACAGAGCTACAGACTAGTTTTACCAAGTCTCATTTTGTCTGTCTGGTTCATACAAACACAAATCACACACACAAACACGCACACATACATACAAACAACAGCAGGCAGCCAAGATTTATAGTAGACACCCCATATTTCATCAGACAACCCTGATTAGTGTGCCAGTAAAAAGCTGCATGTCTGCCACATTCACACACGGAAACAAGTGTTTGCAGAAGCAGCACACACACATATGCACACATACATTATGTTTATGGATATACAACAGTGCATACAAAACAAAATCAACAGCTACAGTGTGTTGCACGGACAAATACACACCAAGTAAACACATGCAATATGTACAGGCTGGTGAACACACACAAAAAGTAAATACACAAAAGGAACACCTCCACACAACCGCACAAAGACATAGCATTTATTACTCTCTCGTAGAAATCCACACTACATATCTGAATGTGTAGTTGCTTAGTTGTAGTCCATTGATTGTGTGTTAACACAGACATTTATGCTAATGACCCTCCGCGCTCCAGAGAATGGCAGCTATAACGTAAAGGCTCGTTAGAGGCCAAATCCGCGCTGGCTCCTGTCATTTTTCAGACCATTTTCTGCTTCAATTAAAACTGATGAAATTATTATTTGCATGGGAAATGACTGTTCACCTCGGGCAAGCGAGCTAACCATGCTAAAATACCACAAATGAGGAGTGAAATCCAATTCCTGTTCCATCTCTTTCATTCTTTCTTTGCCTTTCATGATCTGAAGCACATGATTTTAGTTTTACGTTTTCTTTATTCTAGAAATGATGCTTCTTTTAAAAACTAGAAAGCATAATGATAGAAAAGAAACTTTTGTAATAAGTAAATAAATAAAATGATTAATTCTGTTAAAACAATGATCAAAAAGTAACATATTATGATAAATTCTTTTAAACAAATTCTAAAAAGAGTGATTTTCTTTCTGGCGAAAAGGATGTTTTTGTTGTTTTTAACATGTTCTTGTAGCATTTTTCTAATGATGGAGGACATATCTAAAGACAATTATCCTTGTATTTTCATTTCTGAGTATTTAATTAATCAAATCATTGTGAATCAGGAGCAGATGAAAAAAATGATGTTTGAAAAAGAGGTTTTGTGAAGTAAAAAAAATGTGCTGAGTGGGGTGCGAGCTCCCTGCTCCGCTCCGTTTTTGACGCATCCGCTTGTAGACGACTAGATCCACGTACGTCTTCCTCGTCCAAGCTAGTACCTGGCTCAAAATTATAGCTCAATATTCAATATTGCTTTTGTTTGTTGCACTGCTAATGCTGGTTGGTGGTGTGAGAGGCTGTAAAGCAGCGGGACAGCATATAAACAAAGAGCTCTCATCAACAGGAAGAGGGAGGTGGAGTTGCTCTTCACCAATGATCTCGCCCACAACTCAGAAGCACATTTCTAATGAATCACAGCCTCTCTGCAGAAACTATGTCCTAAATATAACTTTTTTATTTCATTCGGGCTAAAAAAATGCATCATCATAAGAAAAACCAAACAAGGAAACGCTTTTAAAAACAGCTCTGAAGATGATAGGAGTGGAGCTTTAAAGGAACAGCTAAAATATTTTCAATAATCTATCCATTTCTGTCAATTCTGATCCGGCGAAGTGGCAGGTTTAACAATCCCTATGGTGTTTTGAAGTGATTTTGGGTTGAACCAATGAGGTTTCTTCAAGAAAAAAAAACCTTTTAAGAGGTCCCACTTACTCTGCGATTGATGAAGCAGAGTTGTGCTCTGTCTGTAGTAAAAAGCATAACTATTAAAAAGCTTTGTGGAGAAAAGAAAAATTGGAGGCCTCATTTCAGAAACTGCAAATTGTCTTTTTACGAGCATTGTTACTGTGGCAATCAATAGTTAATATTTACGAATTCAACAACATCTGCAAATTAAAAGAACAAAACTCACAATTTTCTATGTTTTGGCTGCCTTCCTCAGACACAGAAATCTTTGAATGGCAACTTTCTGAAAAAGCCTTCTTACCTGCTTGTGCATCTCAATGTTCAGCCCATATGACATTTCATAGTACTGAAAAAGACAGATCAAAGTCAGGTTCTCCAAACATGTTCTGTTTGATCTTCTTCAAGCCCAAAACACCAAAAACACATCCAGGCAGGGAGACGTACCATGACGTAGTGCCTCTGCATCTCCGTTTTCTCACTGGCCAGCTTCTCACATTCCATTTTCAGGCTAAAAGGCAGAAACAAAACCTTAGATTAGTTAATGACCACATTACTACATAACTTAAGAAAAAAAAATTAACCAAAGAAGGTTGTTATACTTCAAAGTTTAACCACCGCTTGCAGCAATCTGAGTTTTATAGATTTCACATCCTCTTATTTTAAGTGCAACAACAAGAGGAGAAAAGTTGTTTAGATGGCAGCAGCTTCTTCCTGCATACACAGGCTCTTACTCAGCAGGTGCTGAGCAGTAATTAATGGATCAATGAACAAACACACAAACCTCATCCTATATTCTTTCGCTGTGAGTGAAAGCTTAAACTGCAGCATCAACAAAAAAAGCAGCCATAATGAGAATCCATTTGACACAAAAGCTTATCTCTGTTAAATGTGGCAAGTTACCAGAAACAGGAAACAGAAGGATTTTTTTTTACTTCACTATACTTTGAAGTATTATTTTTGACCATATAAATTCTAAAATGAACAAACAATAAACATTTCTATCTAAAGATGATATGAGCTTTAGCCCAGCGGTGTCTCCTTAAGGTTTGTCTGATCCGTCTTTTTTCCACCCAACCCCTGCCTCTGTCCTGTCAGGACTGCGCTGCTATGAAGCCGTTTGATGTGGGTGGCTGCACCATTAAGCATGCTGCTCATTATCCTCAGCTGAAACTGCTCTGCCTGGGGATTGACCAGAAAACTGGACCACTGGTTCATCTCAGCAGGCGATTGGGTAATAATTACAAGGTGCCTAGGAGTGGGCGATTATTATGCATTGGTGTCGCGCTTGCGGTTCACCCCTATAGCGACGTATTTCACACTTCATCATTTCAGGCAAAATGGTATTTCACACCACTTGCACTTGCAGAGACGTGCATTCCCAGGTCGATGAGGTGTACCTGTGGTTAGTCACTGATGACAGATGGACCTAAAACAAGAGGGGGGCCACTGCGTACTCCTAGAGAGACTGATGTGGGTGTTTTTATAACATCTTTGTCTTGTGAAGCTGAGTAAACTATGAATATTTCATTTATTAATCATAACTCAGGAAAACCTGCTTCTGTGTGGCATTTCAAGCCATTGCATCATGCCTCTATCTATGTGTTGGTCATCCTTCATAGCAGGGCAGCATCAAAGGACTCCATTTATTTCAAGTCATTTGAACCCCCAACCTTTTTTTTATAATATACTTTTAAAGTGGTTTCTCCACAAAATTAAAGGTTCACTGTCATTACATAACAATTTTTGCTCCAAAAAAAGCTAATTAAAATGACTTAATTTGCTGCAGTTTATTTTTTAAAAATCCATATTTCGTTTTGTCTTTGATAATTAATTGAATGCGGTTGCTTTAACTGCCACAAATAATAGCAAACACTTCCAGGATGAATGCCGCTCTCCATCCAGGCTTTTACCTGTGATACTGGGCTTGCAGGAACTGGAACTCCTCCTTGATCCGGTCGCAGGACTCAGTTACGGTGAACTTGAAGGGCTGGCCCGGCTGGTGGGGGACCTCAACCCCAGATGCAAAAGCGTGTGAAGGAAGAGAGCAGGAAGAACTGAGCCATCAGAGTTCAGGGTCATGGCACTCACACGGGCAGCAATGTGGCTTACAAAAGGCCTCTGTGATGAGCTCCTTTTTTTTGATTTTACCCAGTCTTGTCGCACGTCAACCCACGCACACTCACAGTCACACGCACACAGCTGCAGCGACTTGACAATGAGCGCAATTGTCTGTGCGAGCGCGCAGTGGCACAGAAACTTGATTTAAACTGATTACGCATCAGGCGCGCGGCTGTTAAATCTGCGCTGTTTTGACAAGTTGACCCTCAGTGACGTCTACTTACCGGATGCCGGGCCGGGGGGTACATCTTGCTCAGATCTCGAATCATTGAAGATGTTTTGTAAAGTTCATCCAAACGGAAACGCGCCAGCTCCGATTCCCCTCCTCCGTGCGTAAAATGTTAGATCGTTGACGGTTAATGGCTTTGAGCTGGTTCCGTGAAGATTGAGAACATCCTGGGATTGTTGACTGTCCAAAATAGGGGGGTAAAAAAGCCAAATCAGTGATGATATAAAAATGACCAAAGTTGCCCCAGTGGTCCTCACGATTTCCGGTGTGTCATTATGTGCGTAAAACTCGCAAAGCGATCCAAAAAACGCTTGAACTTTTTGGCATATCTGCTCCCAGCTCGTGTAAGCGTCCCCACTCGGTCCCGTTTGTTGCGCGCGTGTGGCTCCCGCGTTCCTTCTCACATTCTCGCGCAGCATCGACCACCTCGCGCAACTGTACCAGCCTGCCCCGACGACGCCAAATTTAGAAGCAGCCAGTCAGTCGTACGAGTTTAATTACACATTCACGGCAATTACAGATGCCCGGACCGTGACGTCGGGACGTGTAGTCTAATTCATAACAGTCGATGATAAGCCGCACAGATGCGCGTCCGCCGCAGAGAACTACAACTTCCCGACTCCTCCGCGAAGCCCTCCCCCAGAAAGCTAATGGTGTGTGGTCTGCAGGAGGAGCAGTCATTTAACGCAGCCAATAGCGAGGAAAAGTGAGCACGCTGAGCTGCATCCACCTGCCACTCATCCGCGGGACGCCCAATCGCATCCAGAAGGATGCGGATTATGCAGACCCCCACGTGGGGGGCTCGTCTGGAGGAGAAGGATGTCGCAGAGATTGATCTGGAAACTATCTGTTGACTTATCTGTGTGCGCTTTTCACATAAAGACCAGCAGGCAGAAGCAGAGTTTGAGCTTTTTTCTGTTGTCTAAATGGGGTTGTGTCCTCAGATTAAACCTCCAAATGAGACCTCATTCAGACACATTAGATTCATCGCATATTGATGTAGATAATAATCAGAAGGATGATGGAAGAGAATTGGTGTAAAGATGAAATTATGTATTTTATAAACTAAAACACATTTCTTTTCATTTTTTTTTACATTTCAATGAAAAAAATGCAGTCAGTCTTCTTTTCTAACTTACTCCTCCCATGCAGCGTTTTTGGGGAAAAAACCCAGGCAGGGTATCTAACATGGAAATATCAGGAAAACCAGCAGGATAGAATAGTTTAAAAAATAGTTTAGTTGTCTTACAAAAAGTTCTAAAACTGTCCCAACAAGAGTTAAGAAGTTCCAAATGTGTTTATGATTGACTGATTAGGTGACACTAATGACATAAGTTCCAATCCAAATATTTCTACATTAGAACATTCCCAGTGGTCTTTTAATTATGGTTATGCTGTTTTTAGACAAAACTGAAAAGCTTTCGTTAGTGCCAAAAGTAACCCTAAGTTGATATCCCACCATCCCTTTATTTACCCTTGGGAAATGAGGACAGGCTTACTCCTCTGACAATAGTTTTTCCCACAACTCAGGAGCAATTTTCTGCTGTACTTCTGTCACTCTGCACAAACTATATCCTAGAAAATGACAAGTTTGTTGATTTTGGCTAAAAATAGCCTAATCACAGCTAAAAGACCACTGGGAACGTTTCACCCAGTGGGACATGCCCGGAACTCCTCTCCAGGGAGGCATCCAGGATGCATCTGGACCAGATGCTTGAGCCACCTCATCTGGCCGCTTTATATGTGGAGTAACAGTGGTTCTACTCCATGCTCTGTCCAGGAGACCGAACTTCTCACCCTACCTCTAAGGGAGCGCTCCTCCACCCAATGAAGCAGTTTATTTCACATTTTTAAGGCAAGTACTTGATAAATAATCAGAATTTTAGAAGATTTGTTAACTTCAGAAAGAACTAAAAAACTAAAATCAATAGTTTCATAGTACAAAAGAGTTTCCCCAATTTTTTTATTGAAAAACCACAAAAACCACAATTGAGACATTTAATAGAAATACATCTATACTAACATTTAGAAAGAAATATAACATGTTTGTGAGGTTTTTTCAGCTCTAAATTGATTCGTAAACTCGGGCCCCTCGCTTAGATCTCAGGTACTATTTTACACAAATATCTCGGTTGTGCTTACCAATAATTCCCTGTTTTAGTATGCGTCTCGGTTTTGGTTCACCACAAAGCCGGCTCGATGTTTTGGTTCAAACCAAGTTTGCTTTTTTTGATCTGCAGCATTAATTTGAGCGTTCACATCTCCCCAAGAAGGATTTTCAGAGAATTTGATTAAAGTATGTTTCACTTGGCTGGTGTGGATTAAGCCTGAGGGCCGTTTCATACCAGTACGTTTAGCCAGACTTGGTTCATTTGGTTGAAAATGCTCCCAAAATTTCACAGCTCCAGTCGGTACAATCCATTTTCATACGGCATAGGATGGAAGTGGACCAAACCATCCAGAATGACACACAAGTGCAACAGTTGCTCATCCCTGAATGAGCCCTGACCTCGAAGGAAAAATAGGAAAACTGCAATCATAAAAATAAACATATTCACCTTTTACCAGTGAAGCTTTAATAGGTCCATTTACATTCAAACTGTTGCTGAATCACACAACAAATGACTTGTAGTTGCAGTAAGACCCTCATTTTCAGCCGGCTCAGAATTGTTTGTTTGGTCCACGTTGTAGTTAAGATGAGCTCTCACTCCTCCCCATCGAAATGCATGTTCTCACCTCAGGAAAAACAAGCTCTAGTGTGGACCAAACTGCACAGTGTGAAAGGCACAAAGTGAAAAAAGAAACAGAGAAACTCTGGGGACAATCAAAGGTAGTGCGAGTGCCAAACCATCTCCGCTGTGGCTTGATTCCACCACTGAACAAATTTTTGCCTTCATGGCTTCTTTAAGTTTCATAACAGAGCAAAGAAAAATCACCAACATTCTCAAAAACAGCATGAAATGTTTCTGAGTGGCAGCAGAAAGCTTTAAGATGCAATTTTTGCAACATAGTTGATGATTTCGCTTTAAAAACATTTGCAGACGTGTTACATTTTTACATGAAATATATCTGAGGAATAACACTCCTTATGGTTTCAGAAAATCTCCCAAATCAACTAGGCACACCAGGTCTGCGCGGTAGAAAAACTCTCTCACGTCCAAACTCCCAGAACACCAGTCAGATGGAATCCGTGTGAAGAAAGCCCAGCTCAGTCCTGTCTTCCCTTGAAAAACCCTATAAAGTTTAGCTCCCAAGATGATGACTTATTCATTCCAGCATGTGATATTTTTCTTTTATTTAATATTTAAAAAGGAAGACACGTGCTTTCAATTCTTACGTGTGCGCCGATGTTTGTACAGTAAGTAAAAGGGCCACAAATCAGCATCATCTTGGCAGCACATTTAGGATTGCTGAGCAAAGAAATATTTTACCACCATTCACTTTGAGGGAATAGCATGTCCGCCTGTGGCTTTTAGTGTATGTTGATTTTGTCGAGATGAAGTAGACTGTTGCTGGGTCAGCAGCTTTCTTAAATGCTGTTGTCAGTCGTTTAGCAGAACTAAGGACGTACTCAAACACTCGCAGGGTTTTTCAAATCCCTTCTCCGAACTTTCAGTGGGGTTATAAAAAAGTGGCTTTAAGGCCATCGATGCCATGATGACGTAAACTCTTCCAGGATACAAAGTTGCTTTAAGGCCAACCAAAAGATGTGATTTACCCAGTGTGTGCAAGTGTATCGTGAACTATTTGTACGAAAAATGTAAGTTGCACGCACTTGTAAGTGCTCATAGGACGCCAGCTGGATGCCAACAGGAAATACACTCTAGTTGTCCTCATTTCTAACTGCTAGGCTGCGCACAAGCAGCGCACAACAGGCACAAAACAGGCGCACATGTATCATTTGATCAGCACCTACAGGCTCCGTGCACAGTGCACATGGTTGACCCTTAGGTGTTGTTTAAGTGTTCGCTACGTCCTGCCGCCCGCAGCATGCCCATAGAAAAAAAAAAGCAGTCTATAACCTTATGTGTTCCGGCTTTCCTTTTTTTTTTGCCCAGACAGTTTGTGTCCACCCATAAGGACAGAGACTGTTAGCGCAGAAGTTAGCCTCATCAAGTTCCCCATCAACCCTTTGTTTACGCTCTGTCACGCTAACTTATAGCACCTCACAAGCCCATTTAACATTAGCGTAGCAAAAAAAATAACGTTTTGAGCCAGATGCCAGCTCAGACGAGGAAAATGGCTTAGTGGCACATTGACTAAACTAAAATACAGTTTGTTTTCACTTATTTTTGCCTAACTTGGCAACCTGCCGAAGACGTCTGCACTTCACACTTTTCTTTGTGTTTTAATGCACGCGCAGCCTGACAAATGTTATCCATAATACGACACCACCTCAGTCCTCTGTGCTAGTCTGCCTGTTTTCTCTGCCTCTCCTTCAAACATACACAGCATTGTGGTCACGTACGCACCAGCTCCTCCATTCAAATACACATCCCCCCGACTTCCGCACATACAAACTAATATCTCAGGTAAGCACAGGGGCCTGAAGTGACCTGCTGTCGGGGTGCGTGAATCCACTAAGGCTGTAAAAAGGTAATATTGCGCCCCTCCTTCTCCCCCCTCCAAGGGTTGCTGCATGATGTGGACTAGCAGAGGAGGAGCAGAGGCAAGGCAGGGAGGGGGCAGGTGAGAAGGAATAAACAGATTTATTTGCCTGTGCCCCTCTCTGATTATTTTGCCCCTGCCTTTTGTTCCAGACCTTATGAAACCCAAATGTCAAGTGAGGCGAAGGCCTCATATCAAGTCCTGTCAATCACAGCCCCCTGCGCACCTGAAGCTCCGATCCCGGATTATTGGCTTCAACACAAGGGCTGCCTCTAGCACGCAGATGCCACGATAGCCAAGGTTTTTCTTTTTTTTCTAACGAGGAGCTTCATTTGGCAGCTGATGTGCAGAACATTGTAAAGAAGCTGGATGATGTGTATCAAGCTAGAAGGTGCATGGAGGGGTATGTATGCGAGGGAGGTGCAGAGAGGCTTATCGAGGTGGGGGATTAGGAGGAGAGAGGAAGGTCTAACAGGGTATGGAGAAGGTGGCGAGGACTCCCGACCTTACATCTCTCTCAGTGCACTGATCCCAACCAGATATCAGCAGCTTTACATTTATCTCTTAATCTTTCTCTCCCTTTTTTGGTCTTTCACTCACACAAATACACACTCCTCACTTTATATGGTGCTTGCTTTTCTTAAGCAACATATTTCCTCACTTTAACCTTTTGTCATGCATCATCTCAAACTTGCCCTGTGTTACATTCTTTGGTTTATCCTGTTTTTTAACCTGATCTTGACTCTTTAAATGCAGTTTTCTTGTCCCAGGAACCACTGAAATTGCAGCCGCTGTTCTCTTTTTGCACAGCGATGCGGTCTTATCAGCCTGGAGTCTCTTTCCATTTTAGTGGCACGAATGTGGCTTTAAGAAAAAAAAACAATTCACAATGTTTCAGTCACGTTTTGTTTTTCCATATATTGACCTGGTTCTAATACAAAAGTGGCTGAAGCTGAAATGCCACATGAAATAGAAAACCCTTTTTAGATGCCTTTTTGTCACAAGAAATGTGAATAAAGGGATTGCTTTTTTTCTGTGTACTTGAGATGGTTTTATATTTTTTTGAGTGTCTCTTTGCTTCAATGGTTGGATTTGAATTGGGGTTTTTAGCAATCAAAACATAACAAACAAAGACAAACAAACAAAAATGAGGGGTGTGACAGTTTTTGTACTCCTTTATGGCTTTTAAACGTTTAAATATACAACCTCACAGAAACACAACCTGCAGCTTAATTCTTTCCACAGCAGTTTAAAAATGTTGCATAAATACATGTTGTAAAATTCTTCTATGTGATAAAAGGACATAGCATGCTATTTCAGCGGGGATCCTGAAGCTGTTGTCCCAAAGGTCAGCGGGGTGTGCAGAGACATATTTACTGGCAGTAAAACACATTGTCCTTTCACCGGCGCATCACCTTGGTATATGAAATGTAATAAAAAATAGAGCTCCTGTCTGTAATTTGTCTGTCGTGGCTCCACTAATCTTAGCTAATCTGAGCCCTAACCACTGGTTCATGCTCTCAAATCTCCTGTCCTTACAGCAAGCTGCATCCAAATCCCCCATGGTTGCCCCTTTAACACGTCATTAATCCCCGGCGGCCCCCTCTTTGAGCAGGGAGCTTGTGTGAATGGATAACCAGACCTCCTCAGACACAGAGACAGAAAGGCGGAGGCAGCGGAGCGCTGGATTTACTTCGCTACCAGCAGGTTAATCCTGCCTCCACACCGAGAGAGCTGGAGGGGGTGGCAGGGCGTGTGTTTGAGGGGAAGTGTGTGCGCCTTGACTGGAGACAGTTAAGGATTGTCTCCATCTTGGTAACGACTCTGGGGTAATATCAGCATCTGGTACTCAAAGTCATCCACCAACCCCACCCCTGAAATACAGATTGCTGCCATTTCTTTTATTAGATTACAATGGAGAGATGCAGGAGTTGAACAGAGAGAAAACTGAAACCGCACGAAGCCGCCAAACGACAAACACGCCAAGATGCTGACGGTGGAAATGAAAAGACACAGATCTGGACGGAGAATAATTAACTGCTGGTAAAGCAGGGAACATCTGAAAATGGAAAGCAGACGACACAAAAGATGTGCAGCCAAACGAAAACTGTGAGGTTAAGTTGGAAGGTTGATCATAGGAGGACGACTGAAGACGTCATTTTAAGCTTTTCACTCCACATAGGTCATTATTTTTCCGTTTAGCGCGTTTATAAAGCAGCTGCTACCCGAACCACAAGTCCTTTTCTTTATCTGCTGTACAGAAGGGTCTTCGACAGTTGGACTTTTAACATTTTGTCTCCTCTTCAGCTTTAAAGAATAATCAGCCACTCGGCAGGGCTCTGGCAGCTAACCAGGACTAATTCTGCCTCCTGCTGGCTGGTGACACACACTGGGACAGTTATGATTGGCTGTTAAGCACCAGGGGGTACACCTCTGATTGTCTGCTTAGCATATTTTCTCCTTTCACACTGATGGCACACACCCGCTCTTATCCTCATTAAGCATCGCCACGCAAAGGAAGCGGGGAAGTTCTGGATGGCGTTGAGCACGTGCTCATAGATTGCACGCCACAAGGCTGAGTGGGAAAACAATATTCTAGCCCAATAGTCCCTCTTCCTCACCGCCTCCTTCTTTTGCATTGCTCCTCTTCCAGCTCAGCACAGATCAGACAGAATGTCACCTCTACAAACTACCACCAGCTAATTAGCTGTTAGCCGTGTTTGTGTTCTTGACTGATGACAGGATCATTTACTCTGGTCTCCAGCTGGCTCTGTTTGTCAGAGCCATCTCATTAACATGGCAAATTAGTCCCGCTCAGTCAGGGTTCTGCCTCGCCCAATGAGAACTGAGTGGAATGTAAATCAAGCGGGAGGCGGAGACATGGAAGTCGCACATTTATAGTGAAGAGGAGCAAGTACAAGAAAACAAACAAGCAAACAAAAAAAACACATTAAAATGAAAAAAAGTCATCTCAATCAGTTTTAGAAGTCTTTCTCTGCTTTGCAGCTGACCTTTTTTAACGCATATGGTTGAATCATTACTCTAAATTTGTGAGATTCCTTCCCCTAAAAGCTCCTTCCCAGTCGAAAACCCGGATATAATCAACAGCAGCCATTCATCAAGTCAAGGCCAAGCAGGCACAGTGTATCTCTGGATAAAAATAATAATAATAACAATAATAATAATAAAAAACCTGGGGGACAGAGAAATCAATAAAATAAACAAGGCTCAACGGATTAGCAACCAGCATAGCCTGGCAAGGGGAATCATGTTTGTCATCGTTGCTTCATCATTCTGCTAAGTGAGCTGTTCATACACTCCAAATGTAAAACAATCTCTTTAATCTAATATCCCCTCATCAGGTTTTTCCCCTTCATCAGCAGGAAGGTATCGATCAAAGTCTGGCTGCTTTCACAAAACCGCAGCAGACTTTTTTTTTAGCACATCCATAAGTGCCTTTAGATTTTCTTTCTCGTCTTGTATTTATGTTGTCAGATGCGCTCTTTCTGTCTGGCCTCATCTTCTCTGTGTTGTTTCACTCCTTCAGGTCGACCTCTGCCGAGCCGCCTCTGTCTCTGGTTGGGAGGGAGCAACGGGGTGGGGCGGGGGGTGCTGGCGAGGAGGTGGAGAGTGGGAGGTGGAGCAGTAATGTAAGAAAATTGGAGGATTAGACGGCGAGCTCTCTTCCTGTCTGCATCAACCTGCCCCCACCACCTTCACCTCCGCCTCCTTCGTGTGCCTCCAATCGCCCCTCAGACTCTAACAACACCGCCTGACATGCTGTCGACCAGCTCCCCCTCCTCTCTCTCCATCCTTTACAGATCTGTCATGACGATGAAGCCCAGACTTTCTTCCTCTTACTCATTTTTTTTATTTAAAGGCAGAATTACGCTCCATTTGTGTCTCCATTATCCCCGATGTCCTTCTCAATTACTTCGCTCACTTCCCACCACCCCTCATCTTTTATGGTCTTTGCAATGATGGAGCTTCTTCTTTGCAAGTAAGACCTCCACACCTGAGGCAAGTTTTCATTTTTCCCTTTTTTTGTGGGGCGCAGAAACCTGCCGGCCGACACCACACGAAGCGCACAGTCGGCGGTGGCGGTGGAGGCTGATCCAGGAGTTTGAGAGTGTACATAGAAGGGTCTGAAAGGGCCTAAATGGACTCGAGATTGGACTCTCTGAGGTCGTCATCAGCCCAGATTGGAGGCCATTAGGGCCTATTTAAAAGAATTACTTCCAGGATGCAATCAAAAACCCTGATAGGTAATCAATGGCAACTAGATCAGGGCACAAAAGCAGCCCATGTGTCTCAATCAGCCACCATTCAGCATGACAGGGAGATCTGTATCGGCCACATGCTGCATTCACTTGTAATGCATGCACAAGAGCACAGGCTGCACATATTATACAGTCATGAATACCTGAGACACACGTGCGTCTAGCTCTGGAAAAAAAGGGCACAGTCTTTCGGATAATGTCATGCATCAACAGAATAATTATTTGCGCGCTGCTCTGCTTGGAGACAGTGATGTATCACGAAACAAGCAATGCCTCCCACACTACCCCCCCAAGCTTTAAAAGAAGAATTACAAGGAGAAAAAGACAAATGAAGAGGGCAATAGAGAAACAAGGAGAAAGTGGGAGCGAAGGGATGAGTGGAAAGGAGGGAGGAGGCATGAGAGGAGGAGGGGACTGTGGACAGACAGCTTGATTTATTAGACCTTCTAGTTAACAGGCCTTCTACACTGACACAGATTGTACACACATCTGCGTCCACACTCACACCTGAAGCCTTCAGCCAGAGTGATGAGATGGGAAAGGTTGTTAATGCTGCTCAATGATGCGTGTGCCGTTTAGTTCAGACCGAACGCGCCCTTCTTTCCAAGCTCGCAATATGCCCAGGCGAGCAGAAAAAGAGAAGGGGGAAGAGACAAAGCAGCAAGGCCACAAATTGGGTCAATATGCTCGGTTCATAAACAGAGCAGAACCTTCGAAGGAGGCAAAATTAGCACCGACGTGTGAGCTGCAGGGACTTGTGGGTGTGTGCAAACATGCACACATACATATGCAAACAGAAATGTGCAATAAGTTGATTTATTGGAGCATATACACTAGTGCATATGAATAAAGAAACACATATGCCAATAGGAACAATAATAGTTCTGACGTGAGAAAACACCATCCAAAAAGGGATATGAAAAGCACGGCGCTACCCTGCAATAAGATTAGGCCTCAGTAGATTTGCCAGCGGGAGTCCCCAGTATAATAAAATCAGATTAAAGGACGATCATATTTATTTTCAGTATATACAATATATCAAGGTTGCTCAGTCACTCTTATTGTGATAGGCTGCAAGAAGGCGAGCCTCTGTGTACTCTCCTTCCTCTAAGTTGACATTAGCCTGTGTTTAATGAGCTTCAGGTGTCAAGGAGTCGGGAATGTAACGGGATGTGTTGGCAAGGCTTATTGATTTATTGTTTTTCAAAGAAGTTTTTGTACTTCTGTTATTGCCTTGCTGCCACTGATAATGTCATTTCGGAATCATTTCAGGTGAATGAAAGCGGAGGGACGGTGTGTAAATGTGGGCTCTTGCAGCGGGGAAGGAAAATATTGGAAAATAAGGTGGCATGGAGAAGTTAATATGACTTCTGACTCGTAAACATATCTGTGAGTCTGGGAATAGAGCGAGCGATGTGAACAAATGCTTTAATTTATAGACTGAAAACAGACGGAGAGAATATAAATAGAACTCAGAAATATCAGTTTTATCCCGTTTAATTTTTGTCCTTGCTGTGACCGGTTAGTAGATTGCAGAGTAAATGAATATTATTTGGTTCTTGCTTTATAAAAGCTGAACGTCATCATCCAGAGATGTGATACAGTAACTCACACTCAGCCCCAGTTCTGCAGTTAAAAACATAACTGGCCCAAAATGCATGGAACCAAAGCTGAAATTAAAAATGAAAAAGGTATAGTCTTCTGCTGCAGGTGTGAAATGCAACAAACAACAAATCGCTGATTTGATTTGAAGTCCCACTCCATCTTTGTAAAATCATTCCCAGTGGTCGTTTAATTATAATTATGATGTTTTTAGCCTAAATCAAAAAGCCTGTTTTGCTTTTTTATAACTAATTTAATTTGAGTTGTGGGTGGGACTGTTGGCGCAGAAGTAAGACTTGGCTAATTTCCCATCAGCTCTTCGTTCACACTCTCCCACTAGCTTATGGCACCTCACAAGCCCAAGCCAATTTACATTATGTTTTGCCAACAAGAACAAAAAGAATATTAGAGCTATCCAGCCATGCAGGTTTAAGCCAGATGGCAGCTCAGACAAGGAAAACGAAGACACTAATGGATCTATTTATCTGCCATATGAGAATGGGACTTGGGAAGATGGACTTTGGCTCGCCCGCGCCAGTTGCTGCACCACAAACCTGAGATTTCTTTTCATCCGTTCCTGATCCAACACGATTTGAATAAAGACATAGTCAGAAACATCGTTTTATTCTTAAATTCTTTCATATATGTCCTCCATCGAGAGAAAAATGCCACAAGAACATGTTAAAAACACCAAAAGCATAGTTTTCATTGGAGTGGGTTTTGAGTTTAGGTTTCAAAACATGAAAAAAGTCCTTTTTACTGTCAGTTTTACCCACATGGTGTCAAAGCAAAAGAGCAGGAGGGTACAGCAATGTGGAGGACTCTTGGCAGGTATGGAGGAGTCAAGTTCAGGATGGCTTTGAAGGCTAAGCAGGAGTTTGTAGTCAATTCTGGAGATGGAGCAAATGGAGCTGCTGTAGCAAAGATTAGATGTGGTGAAAGTGGGAGGTTTTGTGATGATACAATAGTCAATAGTGGTGACAAGACAACAGACCAGGACAGGGCCGGTATGTGGGGGGTCAGGAGGGATGGAGGCGAATGATGGAAATATGCAGTTTGGGGGGCATTCCTGATGTGACTGTGGAAAAAGGAGGCAGAGTCAAAACTGTCACAGAGACTTCACTTGCAGAGAGAAGGTAACCATGGAGTAATGAGTTGAGAATGACTGGGTACCAATCAATGACTGTATATGAGAACTGGACTGAGTGATCCCTCGCCCTTGCGTTCCAAACAGGAAGCGTTCGCTGGCTCCAAGAAGCCAAAATCTCAGGACTTCCAACAAGCTCACCCCTGATTCCAACATAACGATGTGAGTCTCTGGAAAAAAAACATTTTCAAGGAGTGATGTCACACTCACTCAGTCCAGCCCTCAGACACAGTCAACTGGAAGTTCAGTTTTGTTACTGTTTAGCTATTGGAAGTTTAACGAAAACCAAGGTCTAACTTCTGCGAGTCATCTGGGTTTAGGTACAAGACAAATCTGGATGTTAAAGGCAAATACAATGCATTTAACTTCAAAGAAGCAAAGCAAAAATCACAAAAATTTGTGGATGGACATGTAATTCTAAAAAAGCAATCAGTGATCCAGTCATGAGAGAAACCAAAGAGGGGACAAAGCAAAGAACCTGACACTGACAATAAGAAACTTATCATCCTGACTACCAGAGAAAAATCTTTTTAAAAACCACCAGGAACTACAATTCCCAGACTCCCACCTCCTTCACATTTGGTATCACTGAGAAGCCCCAAATGTCCTCTGCAGAACCCAAATGGTGGGAAGTTACTAGTATGCAGGGGTTGATATTCAGGTTTAAAATGTCCTCTACAGAGAACAAACTTGCATATCTGTTAGTCAGGAGGCTTTAGACCTACATAATGAGGAAAACCAGGTGTTCTTCTGACACATAAATAAACATAAACCAATAAAAATGAACAAATAAAGGCATCAAATCTTCCAGAATGTCTGGCTTCATTCTGGTGTTCCTCTGTGATTTAAAAATCCTGTCACTAATGGCATGTTTTGCACCTTGACTCTCGCTGACAGATGTAGAAAATAAAGCTTTTAGCAACACAAACATGAATCCAAAACCGACGAGAGTCACATGGTTCACATCGGATTCTTGAGCATGGAAAACGTTGCTCTCTCCCTGAATAAAGCAGACTGACTGCGTGCATCTGCTCCCAGCCGGATCTGTGCTCAAACCATCTGGTTTAAGGCTTCATCCAGCCCAATGGAAGCAACTGTCTAAACAGCGCTAGCATCACTGGAAGGGGTGGCTTGTTTTCATAGCCTGATAATACAAAGAGGGTTAAAGGCTCACTTGGATTAAACCGTTTCCACCAGGGACACAGACAGATTTATTGTGATGTTTATTGAAACAAAAAGTCAACAAGCATTAGCTGTTGAATAGCTGAGATTCAGGATTATGTTTTGTTTTAAAGACCAAAATACATTTCTGGAATTGATTCAATAAAAGTCAAATTAGCTAAATAAGCCAAGGAGTTAGTCCCCAGAGATGTTTCAAGTCTCCTTAACCCTAATATTGCTCCAAGATGATTTAATATTCAACTTTTGAGGGCTTTAGGAAAAAGGAAAAACTACTTTAACCAACTTTACTCATTAAAATACAGCTTTAAATATGAAAGATTCACTCTATTTTTGGTTCTTTAACCATTTGTTCTCATGATGAAGGACATTTATAAAGTGAATTAAGCTCAAAATAGCATTTCTGGTTATTTCTTTACTCAAATTGTTGAAAAATGAATAAATGCTGCTGAAAAAAGACATTTTTTGTTTAGATAATACACTGGACGGGCCACAAGCTCCCTGCTCCAAGTTATCCAGCAACAGAAAGAGGAAGGGGGGCGGGGTTGCTCCACGCCAAAGGTCCCGCCCAGAACTCAGAAGAGAATTTCTAATGAGCTGCTGCTCAGCAGAAACTGTCTTAGGAAATGACACAGGTTTTGCTTTCAAAAAATAAATGAATGAATAAATAAATGAAATGAAAAGAAAAAGATGATTGGAGTGGCTCTTTAATTGATACTTAGAGGTTAACAGATAATTTTAATTAGACAGTTTAAACTTTTGCAAAAATTAAAAGTGTTAAATTACTTTATTGACATTTATTTATACCGACATACACCTTTTTTTGTGTGAAAGAAAATTGCAAGCACGCTTAACAATAATCAAAAAGTCTGAAAGGCAAAGTGGTCAGCGCAGACCTTTCCGTGGTCTCCCAGCCCACATGACTAGATGTCCCTTTCCTCCTCTAAATGCCACACAATTATGAGTGGCTCCAGGTTTGGCAGGCCAAGATAGTTGGGGGGCTGTTGAGGAGTGAGATTGCATGGGCGCCTGCATAAGCATATGTGTGTGTGTTGGTGCGTGTGTGGGTTGTGTGAACAGACAAGTCATCTTATTTACCCACCTTGGTTTAAGGGGTGGCCATCGCCCGCCCAGCTAAATGCCATGCAAATGCTGCTGCTGCCGTCAGGCTGCCAATCACGCCTCTCTTGGCATTCAAGGCATGCCGCGGGAGCATTTACAGCGCCTGTGATCTTTACTAAATGAGAAATAACCCTAGCCTGTCCAAGCTGGCCGCATCGTTTAAACAACCCATCCCCATATTCCCACCGGAAAATGCTGTGGAGTGAAGACATTGCATTGTGTCAGAGGAATGATAAAGAAAACAAAGAGGGTGGAGGGAATGTGGATAGATGTGTGGGTGGTAAAGGAGGTGTTTTACTCCCAGAGTACAGCCTCATTATGATGATGTGATTTGCGGGAATGGCAGCAGTGGCTCTCGTCACTAATACCAGCTCCCCAGAGCCATGCAGCAGCGCTTTATTAAACTTTATGAAAGGCTTAGCTGCCCAATTTATGAGCCTGCCTGCTGTGGACACGACCGTGCAAAGACAGGAGAAACACTGCAGCTCAACACAGATGAGATTACTGAACAAAAAGTTTTACCCCTGACAGTACTTTTCCCTCACTTTATTCAGATAGGCAAACAAAACAAAGTTGCTCGCTTAGATTGAAAACCTGTTTACCATGAACAGAATCCTCCAGATTTCCTTCACACAGCAATCAGTAAATATTTCATTTATGAATTCATGTTTGACTAGTGAAACTACTGTTTAGTTTTGTAGAATGTTGAAAATGATTTTATTTTGTTGATGTTTAAAGGGTCATGCCAGTTTTAAGTCTTTCTGAGTCAACGATGAGTAACACAGTAAAGAACTATTTTTTTTAACATAAAATATGCGTTACTTTTGCTAGTTCTTTGTGAGTTCAGAGATCGAGACGCCTCGATCGCCTTTCACTCCTTGTGGGTGCCGCCCATTTCATGAGGTCATCCTGGAGCCGTCTTCGGAAGCGTGGCTGCATTTCACCCACAAAAACAAACTCCCCTACCCCTACGGCAAGTGTTTGAGTTCATACCATGTTTATTATTGGTTAACAGGTTTGAAGACCAAACCAAATGAAAATTCAGTTTTTGATGTTTTCATGATCTTGTGACTTTTTTCTGAAGATGGAGGAACCATTTTAAGAAAATTACAATCAAACTTGCATTTCTGCGCATTTCTTTTGATCAAATTGTTGTGAATCAGAAGCAGACAAAAAAGGCTGTTTGAAAAAGAGCTTATTTAATATACACTGGGCAGGTCACAAGGGTCCTGGCCACAACTCAGAAACAAATTTCTAATGACCTTTTGCCATTCTGCAGAGACTATGTCCTACAAAACGACACAGTTTTTAAAAATTTGGCTGAAAAACAGCATAATCGTTATAAAAAGATCACTGGGAACACTTTTAAAATGAAAAGATGATCGGAGTGGGAGAGTAAAAATAGTACAATTAAAATGGCAAACGCTATTCTTTATATATGTATACATATATATATATAAATAAATATATGTCTCTTAAAATACCACAAGAACATGTTAAAAACACCAGAAACACAACTTTAATTGGAGTGGGTCTTTAAAGATTGCTGCATTATTATTAATTTATTATTATTATTAATTTTTTGTTAACGTTTTCATGTGTGTTAATGTTGAACAAAATGTCATGCAGTGCAGCCTTTTGTTTTTTGCAAAGGAAATACAATTTCTCCTGTTTGCTGTGTATGGTCATGACCAAATCCTTAATAAAAAGTTGTAAAAAAAATAATAATTAGCCCAACACCTTTGGAGCTGAAGTCAGTGTGTGAAGTTAAAGATTATCTCAGTTTTTGAAAATGAGCTTTAAAGTAAATAAGAAATATTTTTTCATTCATATGTGATGCAGAAAAAGACAAATGTATTAGTGACTCCCTTCAAATCTTGAGGTAAACTTCAAAACAATGCTCATATCTGTGATTTAAACAAAACAGAACCACATCTAAGTAATCAGCATGTAGTGAAGGAGCCTTTTATTTTTCGTCTACAGATCCTTTTCCAAGAATAAATGTGAGTGTCTGTTCCTACACTGTGTACCATGGCTGCACACGTTACTCATGACAGTCATGATTAAACACAGAAATAAAGCCTGCATAGCTCTCTGCACCTTATTCAATCCACTCCTTGTGGCAAAAAAAAGCCTCATTATCTCCTCTGTCTTTGCTGACATTTTGTTATCACACACTGACAGACACAGACAGACAAACACAAGCATTAAATATTCACAAAAGTGTTTGTATTGGCAGAGAGACAGCCAGGGAAGCACACCACACACCAGCGGACACACACGAATGCAGATCCCCAAGCAGCAATTAGTCGGGCCCCACAAGAGTTCCCTCCTTCATCTCGCTCTGCTGTAGGCGCAAATTAAATTTGTCTTGGTGTGCTGTCGCTGCTCTCTCATACATGAACAAGTCAGGGTCACACCAGGAAAAAAAGTGCTTTAAATGTGCACAAAATCATACAACGTTTTACTGATTTGAATCTGGATGAGATCCTGTCTTTATTCATGCTTTCTGTTGCACTTGAAACACATTTTTACAGAAATGCTTACCCTAAAAATTGGGGTAAAAATGTAATACTTATAAAAAGTATATGTTTTTTCTTAAATGTGCATTGTTGATTAGCTATACTTCTAGAATAACACCTTTTTCTTTCTTTTTTATTATGCCAATATCTCAACAAATTAGCATTCTAATCCTGTAATCATAGATTTGTGTTTCACATCCATGTAAACACATTCTGATTTGATTAGCCAGGTTAACAAAAGAGATGCTGGGCTTGCTGATGCATTCATCCAGAAAAAACAACAATAAAAACAATTTTTTAAAAACTTTTTCACTAACCAACAGTCGGTAAAATAAACTTTTGTAAATATTTCTCGTCCATAAACTGTCACCAGAAGTTCCCTGGGTGATGTTGCTTTAAAAAACACTCCAAGAAACTTTGATCCATTGAAATTATTTAATCCTGAAATGTGATCAGAGGATTATACAGTATAATGTGCCATATTATCTGTGTCAACAGTTTTTATGGGGTTTCTGTGTATAATTGAAATGACAAAAAGATTATCTTGGAAAGATACAGCTGCAATACAGACTCAGAGGGAATTCCAAGTTGATCTGGTTCCATTATTTTTCTCTGTTTAGTGACAAAGTATCAACTTTGTCATGCTGTTTGCTTTGGGGTGCAAACAAGGCTACAAGACAGCTTTGAAGACAGATTGAGCTTCACTACACTGTTTATTAAAGCTTAATTAGAGCTGAGGGCAACAGAAATAAATTAGCAACAGCATTAAATATCTCATGTGTAAAATCTAATTAAACTGCAATCAAATTAAATACATACGATTTGTCTGCCAAGCTCATGGAGTGTTCTGTCCAGCAGGTCATTTCAAAGTATCCTTTGAATAAATGAGATGATACATCGCCATTGTTGGATTTTCATTTGCTGACATTGTCTCCTTTGCTTTCCCGAAAATCGATTGATGTTTTCCTCACAGAATTGATTTAAAATGGGATAATTCACTGGTAGTTCTGGCAGAGATTGTTGATTTACTTTTAGTGTATTGTTGGTTAAAGCTTGTTATAGCCAAGGAACAGCTCTTTGACTTCCAGAGTGAAGCTCTTTCATAAAATAAAGTTACTGGAGCTTGGTGCAGTTCAACTAATAACCACTGGGAGGAGGCGTGTAAAAATCACATCAGCCCTGGTTTGCTATCATGAAAAGTGTTTTCACTCCTCCTTTCTGCTCCTAACTACAGCTTGCAAACAAAACCATGTGACTGAAGACCTTTTCAGAGAAAGAATAATAGTAGTCCTTCGTTTTGTCGTTCAAACTTTATATTTAACTGAACAATTTTGAATGTCTGTATCAACTTCAGGTACAACAATTTTTACTGCTGCTTTGGTGAAGTGAAGGCATGCTGCAAGGAGGTTACTGAGGAGATGACGGCAAAGAAGGTACGCTGATGAGTGTTTATGACATTTAGATTGTGGACTGTGATCACTTTAGGCAAATCAAATGTGTCCAGTCTGAGTACACCCATAGTTTCATGGAGAGACATATATTTTTATGAGAAATATTAATGGTGGAAAATTTCTATAAACCGATTAATTTTTTCAAATATTTACATGGAAATTGACCGTTTGAGTAAAACATGAAACAGTCTGAACAGTTGCCAGTCTTGTTTGTTCTACTAAAGGAGCAACTTTTTGACTTCCAGGTTGAATTTCTTTTTGAAATAAAAGTTTACTGGCTACCAACGAGAGTTCAAATCAGATCCCATTTACTACAACGTGTAATTGTCTGTCATTTAAACAAATGAAATCATAAATTTGCCACGGTAACTTCATTTCAAAGAAATTGTATGTATATGTATATATATATATATATATATATATGTTTCTTGTGTCATAAGAAGTGGGTCATGTGACCACGCCGCTGTTCAGCTTTAATAACAATCACTGGGAATGATAGACATTTCACTTGATCTCCTAATTTATTTAATTTCCAAGGAAACTTTAAAAAATATGGATGATTGAAAGTCTATTTATATTTTTAAAAAAACCTGTGACCATGACTCAGTAAAACAGTAAAAATCCATAACTTTAATGCCTGGTGATGACTCAGGAGCCATCAAGTTAGCACATTTGAACCCCAGCGGCTTGTAATGAATGACTGGGTAAATGACAATGTATTATGGCACTCGAATTAATGGCCCTCTGCTGCTAATGAATGACAAGGCTAATCGTAGGAACGGCTTGTTGCTATGTGGTTTAGATAAATACTCCTGCAAGTGAAGTGCTTTAATTATCCCCAGTGTGTTTGTGCCTGAGCGCTGTCGCCACCGCTTTACTGGAAATGCCTGCTTCAACGAGACAAGCTAATTAAGAGCGATTTCCCCGCTCCCCACTCATTAATAACACAACAGCAATTAAGAGGAGCTAGCGGAACACAGTGAATTTGGCGCTAACAAGATTAGCCCTATGTACCAATGGGTTTACAAAGGAGACTGACACGCACACGGGAAGGAAAAGCTGGGAAATAGATTTAAAGAAACGAGATCCTGAGATGGAAATTTATTAGAAGGTGTTAGCGGAACAAAGAGAGATGGTGTTGACATGAGAAACTGAAAAGAGAGTGAAAGAAATATGAACCAAAAATCAGAGGCAGAGAAATGAGGAAAGCAAATTATTTTTAATAAGAACCAGGAGAAAGTAGAAGGTGCAAGGAAGAAGAAAAAAGTGAACACATTTAATACTGTGTCCTTTGGAAACTTCAATTACCGTTTCTTGTACATTTATCTGTATGGCCACGCTGGACTTCAATTAAGTGCCTCATAAAAGTCAATTGAGATTTAAGAAAAAGGTAGGATGAAAAATGTTACAGCTATAATTGCTAACAGTACGAGACTTTCTGTGAGAAAAATAAATACTTTCATTTTTCTAAATGAAAAGTGCAATCACGTCAGTAATTCATTTACGCTGGAGTTCCTGTGAGACTGGCTTTTGTGTAGCAGTTCTAAGTCAGATATCTCAGAGCCTGGAAAACATTTTTAAGATCTAAATGTTGACAAAAACAATAATTGCCTCTGAAATTGATAAGTGATGAAACTAAACAAAAAAAGCATCTAAAAGTTATGTTTAAATGTTCGTGCACCCGCAAAGAGCTCTAATGTATTCACTGTGTCTCAAAAAATCGAAACCTGGCACACTTATAAATGTTTACATCATCAATATAATAATAAGATATATTGAATACTGTGTTTTTATACATTTCACTGTATTTTTTAACAAACAAGACTCAAAGAAAGAGTGAACATTTAGAAAAAATTAGGTAATTATCAAAGTTATTTACAAGAGCAACGAATGACATAGATTGTTAGAAAAGTAGAGGTTTCCTGTTCTGTAAAAATTGTGCTTTAGATGACTACATTCATGAATGTGTCTTCTGTGTCATTGTATGCTCAACACACAAATTGTAAAGCTGTTTGCTTCTGCCCTCACGTGAAATCTGTTGATTACCACCAATGGAGAAAGTCTTGAACTTCCTGTTTGAAGCTGATTTGAAAAAGAAATTATCTGGAGCCAGGTCTGTTCCCCCAAATAAAGACTACAGAATGTCACACGAACTTCCCCACTCTCCATTTAATACAAAACTACATTAACAATATAAAAGAAAAACTACTTGCAGTCTGTTTCCAAAACCAAATGAAATTGTAAATTAAACATTCAATTATGATGAACAAAAAACTTGTCTTTGAGAAGCCAAATTCTAATGAAAATTGTGTTGTTGTTTTTTTTTAAAAAAACATGTTCTTTCATTTATCTGAGAATGGAGAACGTATATTGAAAAAAATTAAGATCTAAATAGCATTTGTATGTATTACTTTATTAAAATCGTTGACAATCAGGAGCAGACAAAAAAGGCAGCTTGGAAAAAGCTGGTAGCAGAAGCACAGAAGCTACAACGCCAAGCCACAAACTCCCTGCTCTGCTCCATTCTGATACGTGCACTTATAGACAGCTGGACCCACATACATAACATCTTTGTTTTCCTCGTTTGAGCTACATCTGGCTCTAAACTGTACGTCCGGATAGCTCCAATACTGCTCGTAATTTTGTTGCACCTTTAATGTTAGGTTGGGGTTGTGAGCGGCTGTAAGCTAGCCTGTGCATGTAAACGGATGGATTTCTAATGAACTCCTTCCACTACGCAGAAACTATGTCCTAAAAAAATTAAGATTTTGCCTAAAAACGCCATAATCATAATTAAAAGACCACTGGGAACGCTTTTACAGTTGATTAAAAAATGATTGGAATGGGACTTTAAACCTCATTTTCCCATCTATAGCGCTAACTTTTATTATAATTATATTATTTTGTTTTTTTCTGCAAGCTTTCAGTTTTGTGAACTTCTCCCCTGTAAAAATCATCTGACAGGCTTTTTTGTCGACAGAAGACCATTTTTTTTTAATGTGGATGAAGTATCTTACAAATTAAACCGCTGATTTTTCTTTTACTGCTCCTACTTTTGTTTTACATCATTCTACATGTTTCAAGTTCACTAGTGTATTCTTTGAAGCCAAAAAAAAGGCAAATGTGAACAAAGACGCTCCGTAGAAAATGAATGAAGTAGTTCAAGAAAACATTTCAGACGCAGTGAAGACTGTTTTAAATGCGGCAGCATGTATGTACTGTATCTATAGAAAACAGCTTCTGTTCTGCTGTGTGTGTGTGAGTGAGTGTCTGAGTAAAGAATGTCAGTCACAGTAACTTTTCATGCTGCATGTATGAAGCTCTTGACATGAGACTCAATCAGCAGCGCTAAAGCCTGCCTCCACCTCCTCTACCTCTGACACCCTACTTTTGAGTCAACTAATCTCCACTGTAGGATGTAGAGGAGCCATTTGATATTGTCTTCCCCGGTGTTTTTCATTATCACCGTCTTACTGCAGCCTGCCGGTGGCATTACCTTGAAATTAACAGGCTTGACAGAATGAGAATCACCACACAATCCTGTCACAACCTCCCATCTCTGCTTTAACTCTTCTCTCATTTCAAAGCCCGGCTGCCTCCTTTTATCTTTTCACTTTCCTTTTTCTCCTTTGAGGGAGAGAAGCAGCGGGGTCACAGGGATAATTTTTGGGAAAAATGACTCCGAAATTAGGTGTTTTGTCTGAATCCACGCAAATCTGGGCTAAAAAAAATAATAGTGTAGTTGATGGAAACCTAATAAGAAGAGAAATAGATATTTTAAAAAATTAGATGTAGAAGTGAATATTGTACAGACATGAAAACTTATAAAAAACAATTTACACAGAACTACACTCAAGAAATTAAGTTTTGAGAGTTTTCCACCAGAAACATGTTTCTGTTCAACCTTAAATAAATATGAAACATGCTGATCTTAATTATAAAATAAGAATTTAGGCTTGAAAAGAATTTTGCTACAGAGCGTAAAGGTTTGCATTTGACATTATACACCATTAATACAATATATGGATCTTTTTATAGAATTGTAACCTTTTTTTCCTCCAGAAATGACCAATTCAACAACCTTTATTTGAAAAAAAATTAGAAGCATCAAAATTAAACATAATTGATTTGAACTAATTCAGTTTATAAGATTTATTATAAGATTTGATTAGACTTTGTAAACATCTGATTCTTTTCAAACGTCAGAAGTTCACAATTCATTTTTGACTCAATGGCTAAACAGAAATATAAAAGATGCTGGTTAGCAAAGTAATTCAGAAACTAAACTAATCAAATAATACACATGAACAAAACAGTAACATTAACAGGAATGTTTTCATCAACATGTCCTCAGATCCTCGGATGAATTCAAAATCCACGTGAAAACATGAGTTACTTTTCGTCATCAATGATAGATTTAAAACAAAAGGGAAACAATGAAGCAACAATTTCAGATTTCAAATTAGCAATTCTGAGGCTGCAATGGGAGCTTTCCTCACAGTTATCAACCAAAGCAAAGCAATGTTCAAAAGCATTTTTGTGAATAAAGAAAAGAGCCCAGCAGCTAAAGTGGTCCCAAAAAACAAACACAAAAAAAAGATTTAGAAAAAAGTTTAGAATAATAAGATATTTCTGGGTGTTATTATCTCAGCATAAACTTGCAAATATAGGACATTTGTAACCAGGTATACAGTAAACACCAACTCCAGTAGATCCAGTAGATAATTGTTTTGACTAAAAAATTAGTCAAATTAATCAATAAAAACTTGTTTTCATCATAGATCTAGGTTTCATTTTTATGTTACAAGCCCTCTTGGATAAGTGCAGGACTAGGACATGGAAAATCAGGGTTTCGATTCCCAAGGGGGACCATGAGCTGAACCCAGTGTGGGTCCTCAGGCAAGACCCTTCACGCTACTGCCTACTTATGCAGTCCTAGGTCTTCGCAGCAAGCCCTTAGTGGTTACTTGCTGAACTGCAACTAAATTTGCTTAATTTGTCAAAATGGCTTCAATTCAGAAGTCTATCAAAATATAGATTAACACACACAAGAATTAAGTCATTCTACTATTAAACTGCTAGCTTGATAAGAGGAAATAGACAAATCTAGCAACACAAAATAAAATCAGAAGAGCCAAAATAAAGGGTGAACTTTTATTACGTGAGTAGGATGACACAAAAATAGAGTATTGACAAAGCTTTCATTCTTTCATTACTAATCCAGACAAACATTTAGACAAAGACTGGTTCTAATAAAAATTGGGATGATTAAGCTTAAAGTTGCATATCTGAGTATTTATTCAAATTGTTGTAATTAAGGAGCAGAAGAAAAGTGTCAAAAGGTTAAGCAGCGAACTCTTAGCAATGGGGAAGGGAAGGGGGGTGGGGGGGTTGCTCTGTGCCAACAACCCCCCCCCTACACCTCAGAGGAAAATTTCTGAAGAACTACTGCCGCTCTGCAGAAACTATGTCCTAGGAGGCAATACAGGCTTTTTGATTTTGCCTAAAAGCGGCAAAATCATACTCAAAGACCATTGGGAACGCTTCGAAAATAGATTTTAAAAAATGATCGGAATGTGACTTTAAAAGATTTACATCAGTAAACCTCAAAGTTAAGAGATGTAAATGATTTCTGTTCATCACTAACAAATAATATCAGTTATTTTATGGAGTTGCAATGAAAGTATTTAAGTTACATTTATTACAATATCCTAACTGTTTTGTAAATAGCATTAGCATGCTAACCTTAGTGTTTTTCCTAAAAGTATTCTAGTAAAGTCCAACGAGTCTCATCCCCGTTGTTTTAGCTAAACCCACAGCTAAACCCAGACGACTGTTTACTCAGTTGCTGCAAAGACAACACATTTATTTTCGTCATTGCATGACTTTCTTAACTTTGCTTCATGGTGACTGTGAAGTGGATCTGAAAACGCCAATGCAGGAACGGACATAAAAATCTACTGCAACAGGAAAATCATCTGTTGAGCTGCAGAACATGCAGAGCCTTCACTGCACCAACAAATGAAATTACAGAAAAGGAAGCAGGAAAGCTTTGTCTGTAGACAAAAATCTTCGCCGAGCAACACAGAGGAGTCGGCTGATGATCAGGTCACGACGTCCTTCAAAGCTGCACTTGAAAAACTAAAAACATTAACTAAGAAAAGATCTACCTGAAATGACATTTAGAAGAAAATGTCAACTTACAAAATACTTTTTTATCATTTGGTCACGTCTGGCATTAGGCAATATCTGACCCTGGAACATTTCTGCACACAAAGCTCTAGAACAGGTCCAACATCTCCCTCCCTTGGTGTCCAAGGTCAACACCAGGATTTAGTTTTCCTCCCATTTTTTGGTATTGATATTTGCCAACAGCCAAAATTACTTTTTGGAAAGAATCATACAGGGTGTCATATAAAATAATAACGAGTGGATCACCTTTACCTGGTGTTTCATTACATTTCAAAATGAAAGTAAAAGAACAACACATTTTTCCCCCCTGTGGTCAGAAGCTAGACAAGGATAGACTAAATTTGAAGACTTTTACTGAGCATTATTTCTTTAAAGATTCAGTTTTGTAAATTAAAGAAAGAATTTTTAAAATAAATTCTAATATCTAAAATTATTCTTTTAATGAAGCACTAGATTTTCATTTCATATCAGAATGTTCATTTCACTAAAAATACTATTTCCTTTTATTCATGAAAAGTCTGTGAGAGACTTAAAAATTAAGGTCAAACCATAAATGCACCTTTAAATACTTTTACACTAAACGTATTTAGATTATTTTCTACTCTTTTTGACAAGCACGTAAGGGCTTTACATTTTATTACTGCGTTACGATTCAGAATTTTAAAAAATAAAATAAATGTATGTAATTACCAGGCAAATTATGTAATTCCAAAAAATAGCAAAAGAACTGTCATTTTTAAGAAAATTCTGATTCATCACCATCAAAAAGTGTCCACATCAACAGCAATTTTCTGTAAGTAACTACAACTAAAAAACTTTTTTTTTTCCATTTTTGATTGAGATAATCAGAATTTGAATAGTCCATGTCATTTTATTATTTGCAGTATGTGAGTTGTGGACAATATCAGAGATCCCTCACAGCTTTGGTCTGTACAGAAAAGACATTTTTTTTATGGTTCAACACTACCCCCTAGAGGACAGTTGGTGTAAAGACAGAACCGTTACTTGTGATTTTTAAGCATTTTGTTCTCTGGAAAATATTTGCATAACTTGAACATTTTTTACTTTATTTTTGAATATACAATTCTCTAAACTTTGATATTTAGAATATTTTTTATGTTGTTTCATGAAGATACTTTCTAGGTTGCGCTTTCTGTGTCACAACTGGCCGTCTCCACCTGTGTAATAAAAGTGCACCAAGGGTCCAGCAAGAAAAAATCTAAACCAGGAATATCCAACCTTCAGCTCTGGAGACACATGTGGCTCTTTGCCCCTACATTGTGGCTCTCAAAGAAAAAAAAAGATTTTAGTTTTAAAAAGTAACTGTAAAGTGAAATGTAAGTAAGTAGCATTTTTTTATAGTATCCTAACTCAAACTTTATTCAATTCCTTCAGAAACAGGGCAAGTATGTATCACAAGTCAGACTAAAGCATTTTGACAAATTTGTGTGCGCTGTTCCACAGAAAAATAATATGGGGGTCCAAAACAGAATTAAGGTGCACCAGTTTATAAGGCCAACTTTTTTCTGTTTTTGAACAAATTAAAAGATTTTAAGTGCACCCTATTTACTCCTATTTATGCTGCATTGAGATGATCCTAAAGGGTGTTTTATTTTAAAAGGAAGTCATGTGATAAGTTATAAACTGTCTCATATATTTTTTAAAAAGCTATTTTCTCTTTATATTCATATTTTCTTCAAGCCAAATTAAATACATATATATATATATATATATATATATATATATATATATAAAATCATAAAAGTAATAATAATATAAATACAAATATAAATACAATCAGTGTCTTGTTTTTCTAAAGGGTGAAGTGAGACTTTGTATTGTCAGTGAGGAATTCACCCAAATGGCGCTTAAAGGCTGCAGACCCGCGTTCTAATCTATTTGTGCAACTGAAGAATAGATAACAATAAATTAAATTAAATACATATCAATAAACAAATTATTAAAAAATATATATTTCATGTTTTCTGTGATTTTCAATCACATCTTAAACAAAAAAAAATGTTTATTTACAAAACTTTAAGCAAGACAGAATATATTTCAAATGACATTTATTAGTTTGCAAACGTCAATATTATTATTTATTTTTTTTACATTACTGGAATGTTAGTCATTTAAAATTTCTCTAAACATTTAAGTAAGAAAAGGTCTTATTTAACAATGGCTGTGATTAAAGAAGGATAAGCTCTTCCAAATGCAAATTTTTTAAGAAAAACAAAGTTTTTATTTTATACTAAAACTGTAATGCGAGTTAAAATAATTCTACAGTATGACAGAGCAGTTCATCTGCATTCATTGATTCTCTTTGAGGAATTCCATCATGTAGTTTGCCAGGGCTTCAGTGTCCTCCAGAGTGACAGCGTTATACAGAGACGCACGCATTCCTCCCACTGACCTGCAGGGGGAGACAAACACTGACTTCCAATCCTCAAAGTTTATCAACAAAACATCATGCACTCTGAATAGCAGGGTTACATTTTGGTAAAACGGACCTGTGTCCTTTCAATGAGATCATTCCACGTTTGGATGCTCCTTCCAGAAACTTCTTTTCTAAGGCGTCATCTCCTTCTTTCTTCCCCACTCGGAAAGGCACGTTCATGCGGCTTCGACAGCTTGTGTTTACAGGGCACCTGAACATTGCAACGCACCACTTTCAGTTTGTGCTTCACTCCATTCATTCAGATTTGTTTTTGTGGTTAGAATTATGAATCACAACAACTAAAATAATCAAATATAACTACAATTTTTAATGATTTATTGAAATATATCATGTTTACATAAAGGTTTATATTTTTTCTTAAGAACTGGGATTAATTTTATCTATCTGAACAACTGTGTTAATTTTAAACATTAAAACATACACATAGAAACCATTTGAAGCGTTGATGATGTCATAAATGATGGAGGACTTCTGCTTGTTCAGCGTCTCCATGGCAGCGCTGCCGCCATTGTTCTTGATCCACTCCAGAACGAGACTCATGATGTAGATGCTGAAACCAAGAGTGAAATGTGAACAATCACAAAGTAGGACTTTTATTTTTTTACTTTCTTACACAATAAAAAGCTCATAAATCTGTAGTTATCTGGTAAGATCTACACTTGATTAGAAAAGTTGAAGTTTGCTACCTACAAGACTTTGTAAAGCTTACAATTTGAAAAGAGAAGTAAGTTTTCCCCTTGTCTCCTTCAAATGTAACAACAGTGTGTGTTCGCACTGGGTGTGAAGGTGTGATCATGAGTACCTGAAGCATGGAGGTGTGTTATACAGAGAGTTCATTTCCACCTGCACCTTGTAGTCCAGGACAATGGGGCACTCTTTCAGGGCGTGGCCTATCAAGTCTTCTCTTACAATGACCACGGTCACGCCAGCACAACCCACGTTCTTCTGAGCGCCGGCGAAAATGAGCCCAAACTGCACAAAACGAGCACAAAGACTCAGAGTGGTGTCTGAGGCTGCAGAAGAGCCTCGCTCTCACCTTCGACACGTCGATGGGCCGCGAAAGGAAGTTGGAAGACATGTCGCTGACCAGCACCACCCCGTTCGTCTCGGGAGTGAAGTGGTACTCCACGCCGTGCACGGTCTCGTTGCAGCAGTAGTACACGTATGAGGCTGAGGGATTCAGGGTCCAGCTGCTGGGATCAGGAATTTCTAAAGCCCAAATCGTGGAAGGGGAGAAAAGAAGATCACAAAATATCTGTCTGCTACCTACAGTAGGAGGAGGTTTGGTGTGAAATGTTGAAGCGGTGCAAATTTCCAGATTTGGGCACTAAACAGAAATGGTTCGGTTCACTGCGAGCGTCCTTGCTATGGCGGATACGGATTCCCGTCGTCATCTTGGTTTGAAAAATGACTCCAAACGTCGTCAAATCCACATGACTGGTGAAAGTTTGACCTGGTTTAAATTACATCAGGTGTTCAATGACCTGAAAACCGTCGTAAAAACGTGTGTAGCTCCGCGTTCCACAAGAGTTTTGAACACACAAGACTGTAAGCGATCAAAGATTTATGAAGGTTTGCCAAATTGGACGCAATCTGTAAAGCAGATACATCATAGAAGAGATTGATTGACAATATGCTGCAACCAATCAGGATGCAGAACACAACTGTGGGAAAAAGAGCATGTAACACGCCTCCTTTATTTTTTTGTTCAGGGGAAATTTGATAATAATGACATAAGTACATCTAATTTTCTTCGACATGAACTCTTTGTGGACAGAGCTGCTGTGAAAACCTCCATCAGACACAACCATGTGGAAAATTCCTCAGCCTTTCACTGGTTGTCTGCTCCATTGTTTGTTACGCAACAGCCTGGAAAAGCTGCCAGATTTTTGTAGGACTATGTTGGTGTGACCTGCATGAAAACGCCCTCCTCATAAAACCTGTTTTAAATAAAAGCCTTCAGATGTTTCTGTGCAAACTCACCGGTGTAACTGTCGATCTTCGGGTGGACGATGCGAACTTTGCCGTACTTCTCTGCTTCTTTTGCTGCTTTGGCCGACCATGTGCCGGTCACAATGTAATCGGCGCATCTGTCCTCTTTGAGGCCTATCAGGTTGAGAGGAACGGCGCTGAATTGTCCAGACCCGCCACCCTGCAGGAACAGCACCTTGTAGTTGTCTGGGATGTTTCTGGGGAGGAACATGTGAGACTTTGAGACGCTTCTGGAAAAAGTTTTCTGATTTAAAGAGCTGCTAAAACGGAATTAGAAACAGACGATATTCACTTACATCAACTCTCGCAGAAGACTTTCTGTCTTATTGAGGATTTTGTTGAAGTCCGATGATCGGTGACTCATCTCTGATATAAAGAGACATTTTTGACTTTGAATGCAGACTTTTTCCCTCCCAAACTCCAGATTTATAACAGATTCAAGCTTGAGAGGAGGCAGTGATTCTACTCACCAAGAACACTAATACCGATGCCGCAGTAGTCCAGCAGCTCCTTCTGCGCTTTGAGAAGAACCTGCAACCACATCATCACACATCTGAACATGAGTGGGGTTATATAAATTCACTTCCTCCCATTCCCTTTTAAACCGGTAATGAAATTCTATTTATGTATGTATACATTCATTCTGTTTAATGGATTCTATTTGTCCAGATGTGTACAGTAAATATATTTATAACCGAAAGTAATTATTTTGTCAAGACAATAGCATCCTTTTCTTTTATTTTCTAATCAATTCATGAATTCATTTCTTTTAAAAATTTAATAAATATCTATGTATCTATCTATTGTTTTCCTTTGTTTTTACTGCTGAATTTACTTTAAAAAAAAAAAATCAATTAATTAATGATTTATGCTCATATATTTATTTAGGAAAAGTTCATTTTTGACTCAAGGGCTTTTTATCCCATAATATACCAGATTTCGTGCAGTAAAAAGTTAAAACTCACCCAATAGTTTAATATAGATATTAGATAATATTAGATGAAAAATAAAGTGTATTTCTAAAAACTGGTGTTTTATGGAACACTTATATTTACCTGTAACAGCTGTTTTACGAGTGGGATTGGGCATTTTTTCATGAAAATTTTAATTTTGCTAAAACAAAAATTCAAACTGATGAAAGAAATGAACAAAACAGAGATGCACCGAATATTCGGCCACCGAATATATAGTGACAGGTGACATGATGATGTAGTTTGGTTTATCAACATGCGCCTTCTTCAAAATGTCGGCGGTCTGGAGGTATTTTAAAGTAACAGAGAGTGACAAAAAAACTGCAATTTGGAGCTAAATTATCGAGAGGGAGTTTTTCTGCAAAAACCTTTAGCACCACTGCATTCATATTTCATTTAAAAGCCAAACACCTGGAACAGTACAATGAATACAAGACAGAGAGCTATTCGAGGCCGACGTGTTTGAAAAAACAAGAAAAGTTTGCAAAAACGTGTCAAAGCAAACAAAATTCCAAATGAGACGATGGTGTTTGTGGCTTTAGATGACTGTGTGTCTGTGTAAAACAATAAGACTTTTCAGATGTCATGGTTTCCTTCATCTTATTTTGAAGATAAAGTACTGTTATTGACACATTTGTCTTGGTTATGTTGTGAACCTGGATACATTTTTTAAGCTTGTTTTATTATTTTTATTATTTATTAGCTAATCTACTGTTCAAATTTAGGCTTTGATAAGATATAAGCGTTTACTTTAATTGAAAAACATGTCTAATATGTATTCTTTGCAAGTTTTTGCAATATTTAAGACACTATGAAAAGTTTAACACCCATATTTGATGATTATTCAAAAACTAGCATTTTATTTATTATTCGGCTTCAGCCACAAATTTTAATTTCGGTGCATCCCTAAAACAAAAACAGCATTTTGTTAGACTTTGGGCTAAAATGCAAATAATGTTTGCAGTAATCTGTCAAAAAAAAAATCAGTTAGTGAAAAAATCGGCGTGTGTGTGGAATAAATCAAACATTATGATTTAACAAAAAAAGATTAAATATTATTTATTTATTTATTTTATCCCAATTGTGTCCAACAAAATACATGCTTCTTAAAGAATCCAGAAGTTTTTTTTTTAAACCATGATTAAGGAAAAAAAAAGTTTCTTATTGTCATTGGATTTAAACTGTGATCTTCATCTGTTGCTATGGTGATCAGTGGGGATGTTAACAGCAAAGATGGCTATCTTTATCCCCACAGATGCACTTTGTAATACAAATATAACTTGCTTTAAGTGTGCTTTCTGCGTGGGTGACCTCAGAGTCTGGTCAACTGTCGTTTTGACATGATGGGAATGTGAAAAGAAAATTGGTTTGAGAACCATAAAACGTAACTAGATTAATAATCAGCTATTTTAATTTTAAATAAAATATGAGAAAAAAGTTGGGGATAATAGCTCAGAAAACAAAATGATAATTTTATCAATAAAGCTGACTATTTAAACAGCTTTCTTTTCTTGTTTTTTGTGCCCCCTGGAGGCTGAAAGCGGCACTGCAGCTGTGATAGGACACAAAGCAGGTTTTCATATGAATGAATGAGGCTGATGCAACTCAGTTTACAGTTTTCTGTCTGCTGCAGCGGCTGGCAAAAGTTCAATCTTCAACGAAACCAAGAACCCAGCGAGAATCACGCATGAAACTGACAAAAAACCCGCAAAACACAGCGAACAGAGCAGTGAAACAAGCGGAAATTTGACACGTGCACTTAAAAAGCTGCACAGTGCATTAAAAAGCACGAACAAACGACATTAGTACAGATCACCAGAGACACATCCCGCATTAAGCTAGTTCAGAATTAGCTTGTTTGGCGCTGATTTATCCGAGCGACGTGAACGCGCAAACTCACAGAATGAGGCAGTTTTGCGGGTCCGGCGCCAAAGTTGAGGGTTCGTTTCCTCTCCATGGCTTTGAACAAGCTGCGGTGTGTTGGTGAGGTGATGAAGGTGATGAAGGTGATGCTGTTTCTATAAGTCTGCGCCGCGGTGTCTCCCTCAGCCTGGACTCAATGCCGGTAACAAGCTTGCATAAGGTGCTGCGTTCAGGGCCTCCTCGTAAACTAGGATACCGAGCAGGTTATATGTGCTGCGATTTGAAACAGTTGAAACAGCTGTCCTTAAACTTTTACAAAGATTCTTTCTTCGACACCAACAACAAAAATTACCACTACCACTAGTACTACTACTGATACTACTACTATTACTATTACTGTTACTATTACCATATTGATTTAAAATCTGTTGTTTGAAATGATAAATGAATTAACTAATCACACCTTTTGAAGGTTTACTGCTTTAGAAATCCCAACAAGTTTGGCCAATAGAAAGAAGAATAAGCTAAATGTCTTTTTTTTTTTTAAAGTAGTACACTTTAGGTATTTTATTTAGTGTACCTGAGGTGGTTTTAGAGGCATAAATTGTCTTTTTTTTTTTTTTTACAAAACTGCAATGGAAACACTTTTTTCGAATTCATGTTGGTTTGTGTTTTTTCACATAATTATGATTTAATGGAAACAGTGTGGTTGTGAAATTGTGTTGTCTTTTTTTTTTGTTTTGTGCATATGTGCAATAAAAACAGCTAATAGTGTATAAAAAGTAAACTTCAAGAAGGATATGCTGCCTCACTTTTGATAAAGACTAAGTACTTGTAGTACAGTTTTATTTTTTGCTCAGGGAAATGTGCTCTGAAAAGTATTTATGTAATAAATATAGAAACTTAGAAATACATATATATACATATAGGGGTAAAAATTGAATTTTTATCATTTAAACTATGATTTGAAGTAAAAGGATGCTTATGCAGCACAGTCACCAATTTCTTCTGCAAACTTAAGTCGCTGTTCTTCGAGTGTTTTCCTTTTATTTTGCCTTTTTGCCCTTCAAGAGGCTTAACTGTAAGTTCTTGGAAACTTGTGGAATTTGACGCTGCTTCTCTCACTTCACTGCATTGGTTTGCCGTGATGTTTTGGTGAGAAGGAAAGTCAGTCATAACAAAACCTTGATTTGGAGCCTGAGTTCTAAGGTTTGCCCAGCATGATAGTCCTACAATAAAAGCCAGTCTCTTAATACATTAAATTAGAAGGAAAATAAAACGTGTCTTCATTAAAAATGCGGTTTATTGTCAATGTGTGTTTTTTTGGTAGTAAGTTACAATAAACTATTCAGATTTGCACATGTACCAGTTACTTTATTAACTTTTTTAGTTTTCCAACCCCATCAATAGTTACATAACACATCATCATTACAGTATCATTACAATTTTAGACATTTTTATAACGACCACCTAACAAAACTGTGTCACACAAAATCTATTACTGGTCTCATGCAAAGTTATTTGTCTCTTTTAAGCATGTGACCTCAGAGCGCCGTCCGCCACTCAGTGAGTTTAAGATCGTTAAGTGAATGGGAAGGAAATGAGAATCACATGTTTTAGCTGATTCAAATTTGTTTAACTCTTTGAGAAAACATCGTTCTTCTTCCATTCCAAATGCATGCTCTGTCAATAAAAACAGTTTATGCACAAATAGTTAAATAAAAAAAGGCAAAGTGAGGCTTCATGGAGCTGTTTTTTCAAACCAGAAAGCAAGTACAATTGATTTGCAAACATCCACATGACAAATAAATCAAGAAACACTCAGAAGTACGTGTTTAAAAAACAGAATAACACTTTTGAAAGGAATGGACGGGTGGATAACAAAGCCAACATGTCAGACATTTTGTCAGCTCACAAAAATCTAAACCACAACAGGAGAAAAAAGAACAGAAAGGGGAAAGAATGTTGGAAATGTGGTGATTTTCTTGTGCTTTTTTCTTTTTGGATTGGAAAGTTGCTGAAGCATCCACACCAGCAGCATCAGTCTTCTTAAATTAGGCAAACAATGAAAATAATGTCATTTAAGCTGCTCATGAAAAATCACTTGAGTGGGTGTTTCTGCCCAATTTTAAACAAACATTCACCTTTTCTGATTGTGCTGACCCATGTGCAGCAGGTGCTCCAAACTCCAGCGCAGGTTTATGAATAAAGGATGAGCACAGAGCATCTGAACGGCCAGCGTGACCTTTAGGACTCGGATGAAAGGAAACGCATCTCAGCTTCTCCTTTGGGTGCCTGCGGATCTCTCCCGTCCTCCGTGTCCTGTTGTCCCACCCGGACTCTTCTCCTGGTGCGCCACAGAAGGAAGGCTGGGAATGCATGCTTGAAAGCCTTCCTGAAGTTGTTGCCCATGAAGGCATAAACCAGCGGGTTGATGGAGGAGTTGCAGTACGACAAGCAGTGGCCCCAAATTTTCAGCTAGAAGAAAAGAGACTTTTTATTTCCAAAAAACAGAAGATTTTGTACAAGTTCAAGAATGTATAATACCTAAACAAATACCAAACAAGTCCTACCTGGAATTTAGTAATAATGTTCTATTCTTGTATTTTTGAAGCAGTTCTTTTTTAACAAGTTTTTAAAAAGCTGATTTTTGATTTAGTTTATTTCATTGATTGTTTTAGATTGTGCCGTGTCTAACGCCTTGAATTAAAACACACATTTCCTTTGTTTTTGTTCTGAATTTTGGCAAAGACAAAATCTCACATCCTTTTAAACTATATGTACTTTTTAAAATCTTCCTTTTATATTGTGTGACAGACAGTTCTGATGTGATGTGCTTTATGGATTCATTTTCAAATATTTTGATCAACTAATTTTATTTATTTCAGCATTTTTGTCTCCAGTTTTCTGCTTAAAAAAATTTTTCTAGAGCAAAATTGTAGAATCCTTACGTTAGAAATGAAACAAAGCCTGACTGAGTCCAAACAATCCCAAAGTTTACAAACAGCAAAACGTTGAATACATGTTAAATTACATATGAAGATATTTACAAGTTACTTGTAACTTTCATTTTGTAGTTTTATTTTTTTTTGTACTTGTAAATTATTTTTTGTACTTGTAACTTTCATTTTGTACTTGTATTTTACGTTTTGTACTTGTAAGTTATGTTTTGTACTTGTAACTTTCATTTTGTACTTGTATTTTACGTTTTGTACTTGTATTTTACATTTTGTACTTGTATTTTACTTTTTGTACTTGTAAGTTATGTTTTGTACTTGTAACTTTCATTTTGTACTTGTATTTTACGTTTTGTACTTGTATTTTACGTTTTGTACTTGTATTTTACATTTTGTACTTCTATTTTACGTTTTGTACTTGTAAGTTATGTTTTGTACTTGCAACTTTCATTTTATTCTTGTATTTTACGTTTTGTACTTGCATTTTACGTTTTGTACTCGTATTTTACGTTTTGTACTTGTATTTTACATTTTGTACTTGTATTTTACGTTTTGTACTTGTATTTTACGTTTTGTACTTGTATTTTACATTTTGTACTTCTATTTTACGTTTTGTACTTGTAAGTTATGTTTTGTACTTGTATTTTACGTTTTGTACTTGTATTTTACATTTTGTACTTGTATTTTACATTTTGTACTTGTAAGTTATGTTTTGTACTTGTAACTTTCATTTTGTACTTGTATTTTACGTTTTGTACTTGTAAGTTATGTTTTGTACTTGTAACTTTCATTTTGTACTTGTATTTTACGTTTTGTACTTGTATTTTACGTTTTGTACTTGTATTTTACGTTTTGTACTTGTATTTTACATTTTGTACTTGTATTTTACGTTTTGTACTTGTATTTTACGTTTTGTACTTGTATTTTACTTTTTGTACTTGTAAGTTATCTTTTGTATTTGTAACTGTCATTTTGTACTTGTATTTTAAGTTTTGTACTTGCATTTTACATTTGTACTTGTATTTTACGTTTTGTACTTGTATTTTACGTTTTGTACTTGTATTTTACGTTTTGTACTTGTATTTTACCTTTTGTACTTGTATTTTACCTTTTGTACTCGTAACTTTGATTTTGTACTTGTATTTTACGTTTTGTACTTGTATTTTACATTTTGTACTTGTATTTTACTTTTTGTACTTGTAAGTTATGTTTTGTACTTGTAACTTTCATTTTGTACTTGTATTTTACGTTTTGTACTTGTATTTTACATTTTGTACTTGTATTTTACGTTTTGTACTTGTATTTTACGTTTTGTACTTGTAAGTTATGTTTGGTACTTGTAACTTTCATTTTGTTCTTGTATTTTACGTTTTGTACTTGCATTTTACGTTTTGTACTTGTATTTTACATTTTGTACTTGTATTTTACGTTTTGTACTTGTATTTTACATTTTGTACTTGTATTTTACGTTTTGTACTTGTAAGTTAAGTTTTGTACTTGTAACTGTCATTTTGTACTTGTAACTGTCATTTTGTACTTGTATTTTAAGTTTTGTACTTGCATTTTACATTTGTACTTGTATTTTACGTTTTGTACTTGTATTTTACGTTTTGTATTTGTATTTTACGTTTTGTACTTGTAAGTTATGTTTTGTACTTGTAACTTTCATTTTGTACTTGTATTTTACGTTTTCTATTTGTATTTTACATTTTGTACTTGTATTTTACTTTTTGTACTTGTAAGTTATGTTTTGTACTTGTAACTTTCATTTTGTACTTGTATTTTACGTTTTGTACTTGTATTTTACGTTTTGTACTTGTAACTTTCATTTTGTACTTGTAAGTTATGTTTTGTACTTGTAACTTTCATTTTGTACTTGTATTTTACGTTTTGTACTTGTATTTTACGTTTTGTACTTGTAACTTTCATTTTGTACTTGTAAGTTATGTTTTGTACTTGCAACTTTTGCTCAGCTGCTGGACAGGACGAGCTAAAATGAGAAAAACAGAAACTGAGATTGAAAAGGTGTTTAAACGGGGGTGTGGGCTTTTCTATTGACAGGCGGTAAATCTTTGCAAAGGCCTTCCGTCGGACCTCGTGGCAACTACTGCTTGAATTGTTTGCTCCACACGTTCAAGTTTTGGAAACTACTTTTAAATTGGGCCAAAAGCAACCATTGACGTCACGATCTGTCCATCTGTCTATCTCTGGTATGTGGCTACATTTAGACAATCGCATCAATGACAGCTCACCTTGTATAAAAAGTAGCTGCGGAGTCCGAAAGCTTGCAGCAGGACGCAGACCTGGATGGGGCCCCAGCAGATGAGGAAGAGGACCACGATCACCTTCACCATGTGGGAGACTCGTGATTGGACGGCTGCTGCTCGCACCGCCTGAGCCTGGAGCTGCAAAGGCAAAGGTTTGCTCTCGTCTTTGGAAGAATTTAAAGCACTTGGACCAGAAAAGAGTCAAAAGTTCTAACTTGGTAGCTGCTGTCTATGGGATTCACACTGGGTCGGCCAATGCGCTTGAGCATAAAGGTGTAACAGGAGATGATGGTCAGAAGGGGAAGGAGGTAGATTGCCAAAAAGTTGTAAACGATGAAAGCTCTCTGGACAAAAGCAGAGGGGAAGACCTCGCTGCAGTAAATCTGGGGGCCAAACCAGTATCCTGTCTCTAGACGGGTGTACACGACCACAGGGATGGACAAAAGCAAGGAGCCTGCAGAGGATGGAGGACAACATCAGCTCGGAACGGGACAGTTGTCTCGGAAATGTGGCAGTTTGTGTTTTACCAATCCAGATGGACACGGAGACGGTCAGAGCCAAGCAGGGGGTGCGGTGTCGCAGCGACTGCAGAGGATAGACTGTCACATAGCAACGGTCAGCGCTCATGGCAGACAGCGTGATGCAAGTCGCCTGTGCAGTCACCTGAAAAAAAGACAACATCTGACAGAGAAGGATTTTGCTCATCTTCTTTTTTGTTCAAATAAACCTTAAGAATGGAAGGAAAACAGATCGGGAAAGAATCAAAAGGAAAAATATACTTTTTATCTGATCCAAAACATCAGTTCAAAAAGGAATGGATGAAGTAAGAAGAAACATTAAACAAAACCTTCAATTAACTTGCATCAATGAACTATTTCCTGCGATAAATTGGATCCAAAATGTGTATAAATAAATTTAAACTTATCTTTTAAACTTAGGATGTACATCATTTATTCATTTATTTTTATGTATTTATTTGGCTTTTGGATATTTTATGGCATTTCTAGTTTATCATTTGTATATTTATTCTCTTTTCTGTGTTGTAATCTATCCAGTGCCTTCTCAAACTAGTATTCAAGCGTTGATGTTATGTTCATAGAAACATTTCGTTTTTGTAAAATGCATTATAGAAATTATAGACAATGCATCATAGAGAACACAAGTGCCTGGATTGTTATGTTAGAAATTACTCATAGTATTATGAGTAAATAAAAAAGCAAAAATATCAAATTACACGACTTTAAGGGGAGCATCAATCTATCAATGATGACCCATTACGATTTTATTGAAGGAAATTGTCATAGCTACCAAACAATCAGGTATTCACACATCCCAAGAGGAACATATATATTAACGTATATAATAATTGTTATTATTCATATAATAATGATGACAAATATTACTATAATTATTAAACTGATGTTCTTTTTCATTTTAAATGTCCTTTATGTGAGGAGACCTCTTCTGCTCCACATGCAAACTCATCCACAGTTTACTTCCACATTCAGACACATAAAAACGTTCATTTTTTTTATCGCACCTTCACTCATTTAGTTTTAAAGAGTTTGACAAACAGGAAGATTGATGAATAAATGATGGTATTATTTTAAGTAGTATGTCAGATTCTTTTTTTTTTTTCATTTTTTGCTGTGATGCTGTGATATTAATTTTTCTGTACCTGTTGAAGATAGTTGACCAGGCGGCACATAAACTCCCCAAAGATCCAGCTGGGCAGTGGGTACAGTGTGGCGGTGAAGGGCACACAGCACACTAGGAACAAGATGTCAGTAGTAGCCAGATTGACTGCAGGAGAACACAACATGTGAGGGAAGGAAACACTATCACAGTTCAACTGTAAATCTAAAAATCTTTTCAATTCTTGGGCGAGTGTCACCTATGTAGAAGTTGGTGATAGTCTTCATCTGCTGGTGCTTGGTGATCACATGTATGACCAGTGAGTTCCCAACCAGACCCACCAGCATGATGAGGCCAAAGAAAGTAGGAACCAACCAGGCGTCCACCAGCTGAGGCGGCGCTCGGCTCTCCAGAGAGAGGTTGCATGCAGAACCACAGTTCAGACTCTGACTGGTTGCTGGTTCTGCAGACATCCTGACAAAAACAGACTTTTATCAAAAAACTATTTAAAGCTGCTTTTTGGATTAGATATTTGAATTTAAATCCAACATTAAATAAATAAGAGCTTTTTTTGGGGTCAAAATCATCTTACCTGTGTTTGTTCCCTTGTGTCTCTCTGAGGCTCGGCTTGATGAGCCGCACTTCAGCTTTCTCCTGGTTGGAGATGAAAGCACTTCCACACATAACCACAGCCGGCGGGGGGGAGGCTCCATCATCCCCTGCAATCACCCAGCACTGAGTGCTCCTTTGAAATGATTGAATTCAATTGAGGGTATAATTAACAAACCCCTGCTGCAGGTCAAATGAAGTCAAGTCTGGAGCTCAACTTAACACGAAATACAACATGATTTATGAACAAAATGTTAAAGAGCCGGTCCAAATTCTGTTTACCAAAAGTAACTCAAGAGCAATTTAAAAAAAAAAAGACCTGGACTGGTCAGAAATAGTTCCAAAAATGTTTTCTTTTCTGTTCAAATCAAATCAAACTTTATTTAAAAAACACTTTCATACAAGAAGGCTTTACAAGCCTAAAATAATCAAAAGTGAAATTATAAAATACACAGAATCCCCTCAAGCTTCCCCACCCCCCTGCACCCAACATAACCAAATGAAAAACTCAAAATAGAAGTAAAAATCTCAGTGGAAACCTGTCAGTCAAGAGAAAAGTGAACCGATTTGAACAAAAACTAAAGAACTAACCTGATGGTGAAGTTAGCAGCAAACTTAATATTTAAAGCTCCATGCACAAAACCTAATGCTTTCTTTTCTTTTTTGTTTCTGCTGCATTTAACTGTTTTTCTATTAATGAAAATACCCAGTACTTTTTATGACAGATCAGTCTCTCTTTAGAAACGTCCACAAGCGGTTTCACAAATGCACACGCTCCAGTTCACAAACTGTTACTCTTTCAGAGGAATCTCCAACAACAGGAAATGCAGTAAAGATGGAAGACAGACCAGAAGCAGGAATCTAGAACTTACTTGATTCGTTTAAAAGCACCTGCTGACCAGACCTGCTGCAAATATAAAAACTAACTTATAGAAAATTCTGGAATCAGACACACCTTCAAAAAAATCCTCGAATCATTCTTTCCACGATCATCAGTCCTTCCTCCTGTGTTTTTAAGAAACTGCGTCAAGAAAGATTGCTGTGGAGGACCTAAATGCATGACAGAAACTCAAAGCCTGTTCAAAAAAACTTGAAAATGTCAAATAAAAGCATAATAACAATTGAATCAAAAAGAGTGATGTAATAGAAAATGAAATCTGGATTAAATCAAACATCTTTTGAACTATTCTAAAAGTGTTCCCCATGTTCTTTTTATTATGATTTTGCCTATTATTAAAAAATGCATCATTTTCTAGGACATAGTTCCTGCAGAGCGGCAGGAGTTCATTAGAAATTCACCTCTGAGTTGGAGCAACTTCCCCCTCCCAGATTTCTGCGAGCTCTTTGTTTATATGATCTCTTTCAAACTGCAGTTGTTTTCATTTGCTCCTGAGTCACTGTGATTTGAACGAAAATTCCATTTGGAGCTTGATTTTCTTTATACAGTATGTCCCCCATCATCAGGAAAATGCCACAAGAACATGTTGAAACACCAAAAATACCATTGGGTCTTTCAGGAAACATCAAAAAACTAAATGTAACCTTAAAACAGTATTTCTCACCATAAAAAAACAAAACTACAAAGCTAAACAAAATAAAAGAAGCAATCTTCCCAGTTCTCATACAGCCAAAGGAAAAAACTGCTAATTTTTCTTGCTTCTTTGTTGCAAACACTTGAAAGTTTTTTAAATTTGCACCCAGAACAATGATTGCTTTTTGCACACCAAACAACAAAGAAAGCAAATGCAGGCAAATAGGACAGAACAGCCTGATCTTTGGCACAACAAACTGTTTTGAGGGCTGTGTGATTCCTGCCAAGTTGCAGGCAGAGAAATCCTATTTTCAAAATGAGATGCAGTCATGAAACAAATGTGAATATGAAGTGCTGAAAACAATCAAACTTGCTTTGCTGGATCATGTCCTCTGATATCAGTTTCACAGACAAGTCTAGGAAGTGTCCTAACTCAATACTTCTTCAGACTAAATTGGAACATTTTATGTTTACAATGTATAGACAGTACTTTACAAATAAGCTTCGAGTTTACTGCCTCCCTTTTAGTTTGGACTAAGTAGTAGTAGTACCGGTACACAAAAATATACTACTATTTGATAAGGGAGGACTTTTGCTGCATCTAAATGTGGAACGTTCTCCCTCTGCACATCGATGCTCAAACTTTTGCAGCTCTGAAATCATCACTGACAACAGGCTTTCACAGGCTGCATGTTTAATAGCTAGATTTGGAATTTCTTTTCATTATTTATTCTTTTAACTAATATTATTTTGCTAATGTTTTTACAGCTTTTGTTGTTTATTGTGCAGCACTTTTTGAGATTTGATTCAGGCATTGACATCAATTACAAACCTGGTTTTGACTCACTGGTCCCACTGCTGACAATTTTAATTTAATTTTGCATTAAAATGTGTTTTGTTACTATATAAATGTACTTGTATCGCATTGTTAGGTGTTTTTTTTTAAAGTACTTTTTAAAAATAATATAATTATTATAATTAATATAATTCTTAATTTCAAAGGTGTAAAAATACTAACAATAGATGCTTTTATTTGCTCTTTTTTTTTATTAAAAATCTTTTGCAATATTTAGGATTTGCATAATTTTCCTAATTTGTTGGCAAATGTTTCTCTTTTATGACCTTAATCCCACTGAACTCCCGTTTCTGAGTCTAGCCTTATTTGAAATAAATATAAAACAAATACATTTCCATCCACTCTGTGTTGTAACAAAACATCACAACTTCTAAATATTTTGCCTGACATTAAAAGCAAACAGATGAAGCAGAAGCAGGAGATTCATGACTTCCATTAGCTTTTATTTCATATATACAGAGGCATATTGCACAGGTTACAAATCCTTAAAGCACTGAAGTCCTTATAAACACAAAAGTCTCACTTTGACCGAGCAAAGTAAGAATTACAAACCTGTGTACTTTATGAAGAGTTGCTTTTGTTTGTGCGTTGCTGCGTTTTGTGCGCATGTGACGTCAAGGAATTTACAATTTTTATTTACACACAGATAAATATATTTTTACCATTACATAGAGGTAAAACGGCATCGAGACACAGACTCCTCCTTGTTTTCTGGGCCACACTACACCTGTTGTTGGTTCGCCTTAGCATGTGGACTTTGATGGGTTGATCTAAACCTGGAAGTCGGGAACTTACAAGCATCAACTATATTGATGCTCGTACTTCTTTTTATATTTACTTTTTCTGAATTACATTATTGGACCATTTTTTCCGTCTTTTTGTTAAGAATTGGCTGAAGGTCTAAGAAAATAAGTACACAAATGTGTAAAAATAGAAATCCCTCTACATTCAAATATTTTCTTGTGTTTTTTCTATATAATGCAGAGTCTAAAACAAAAATAACATCAGTTTATATCACAGAATCAACTTTTCTCTGACTAAATGGATTCAGCAAGAGTTTGCATTTCTCCTTCAAGGCTATAAATATGCAAACTTGGATTGTAGGTATGTGTGAGCGGGCTGCAGGAGGGGCCACGGCAGGAGCTCGTAGATATCCACGCGTCAACAGATTTCCTCGTCAGCAGCGTCTCAGATGCAGGGAGGGCATGGCGTGATGGAGGCGAGGAGCTTTTCATATGTTGAAGCTTTCTCCACAGCCACACGTACCCTTGATGTTGGGGTTGTTGAAGATAAACTCACTGGACAGCTTTGACTCAACAAAGTCCATCTCAGTTCCCAGAAGGGTCAGTTGAGCCTTTTTCTCTATAAACACTGTTACACCTAAAAGACAAAACAAACAAAAACCCCACAACAGAACCACCATTAACACTCGTGTTTTCTTGTTTTTTTATCCATGTGTACATTTCTGCCTCTGTGGGATTTAAGAATTCGATTAAATAACCCAAACATTTTATTTTAAATATGACCTGAAATTATAAGGTTTCAAGTTAATTTGATTTTTGTCAATACAGGAAAACCAATTCATTGAAAGGAACTTTGCTGTGATTCAGAACAGGAAGAAGTGCCGAAAATGCACAGATGGATTTATATAAGGGTTAGTCTGTGCGTGTTTGGATTGTGTTTTTGTATTACTGGTAAAACTTTCAAAGCAAAATGGATTAAAAAGATCAAATGCATTATCTATGGTGACCCTGAAGGGCAAATTACATCAACAAATCACTCAACACAAAAACATTTTAAAGATCACAGCGACAATTAAAGCAAAACAAGTGATAAAAAACAACAGCCTTACATTTAGGAAAGAAAACTAAATTCCAGACACTAAAACGTAAAAACCAAAAAACGAAAAAAACATTTCAAAAACAAAATGAAATGTTAGAAAACCAAAACACAGTAAGAAATCAGAAAAGGTAGGTATTATGGGACATCTCTGATTGGATAATGATAACCAGTATCACTTTGTGTCAAATAACTTTCAGTTGGATAATAGACAAATATGATCATCCAATGAGCGATGTCCCTTAGTACCTGCCTTTCCCAGTTTCTTACTGTGTTTCATTGTCTAAGGTGTCATTTTCATCACTAATATCCCAAATCACAAGTTTTTTTCTCATATCCTGCATCCCTAATTCACAATATTGCTTAGCAAACCATTAAAGTCCCACTCCAACTATAGTTTCTGAAAATTTTGTTATGATTAAGCAGTTTTTAGCCAAAATCAAAAAGCCTTTTCTGCAGTGCGGCAGGAGTTCATCAGAAATGCTCATCTTGGTTGTGGGCAGGACTGTTAGCCGCGCTAATTTTCCCATCGACCCTTTGTTTACACTCTCTCGCTAGCTTAATAGCACTTCACAAGCTAACATTAGGATAGCAAGAAAGCGGTGAGCAATATCAGAGCTATGTAGCCGTACAGGTCTAAGCCAGACGGCAGCTCAGACGAGGAATACACAGATGTCCATGAATCTATTTGTCTGCAAGTGGATGCTTCAGAATTGTAGCGGAGAAGGAAGACTTTAAAAAAAAAAAAAAAAAAAAAAAACATGATTTCCATTGAAGTGGGTCTTTAAAGTACAAATGTTTGATCTCAGATAAAACAGAAAAATCCTTACCGTCCTGCAGCACCTCCTCATCAGATTTCTCCTTCTCTTTTGTGTAGTCTAGTGTGTAAGTCAGTCCATTACAGCCGCGTGTTCTCACCCCAACTTTTAAACCAATCTAAGGAAAGAACAAGCATGTGTCAACATTTATGTGCTTACTTTTCCTTACAAATGACAGGACAGAAAAACGGTCAAGAGTGCATTATTGAGGATCATTTAAACCAACTATAGATTTATTACAACAAATGTAAACTAAATTACATTTAAACATCCCAATAAATTGCTTTCTTCAGTTTTTTTTTACTTGTTATAAAAGGCAAATTGGTTCCAGTCCAAGAGTTATCTAAGTGGGTCAGAATCCATCCTGTTTCTGCTGACACTACAAACTTCCCCCCTCTGTGTGAAGCCACTCATTTCCTTGTAATCTTTAAACACATTGACATTTCAACTTCAAGCTCCAATCCAATAGCCAATGAGTCGTTGTTGCTATGCTCTTATTTTTCAAAAGTTCTACTAATATCTGACAAAAAAAAGAATATTTTTCTTGAAGAATCTAAATAAAACCACATTTTCTTTACATATGTCAAGACAAAAGTGCAAATATTTACTGTGGTATTTTAACAGATTTATAGTAACTTTGTGAAGCAGAGTGGAGCGTATTTTAGCGAATAGTCATATCGGGTCCTCACATATTCTGGTTTGTCATGCAGCAGAGATCTGATCTTGTTCACAGCTGCTGGAGTCTAAAGAAAAAACAGAAAGTAGAAGTTACTCCTCACAGGAACAGAAAACAATTTTTTTTTTTTCCAACTGTGACAGCTCAGTGGATTATTAGTAAGAATAAACCTAGAAAAACAAGAGAATTTGTTAATTCCAGTGTACATTTCTTAGCCTGTTATGATTTCTTTTTTACTGTCAAAACATTGGAGTAAAGACAGACAATGTCAGATTGACTATCCAACCATTTCAGTGTATTGCACTGTAGAAAAGTGAAATCCTAAAGTTTGGAGCAGGAATTTGGGAGCATAAGAAGAACAGGATTAGCCAGTAGTTACAAATCCCTAAAGTCCTTACACTGAGATCACCTGTGTGCTGAATCCAAATTTACAGGATGTCCTGCATTGCAACCTGATGTTGTTTTATACGTTTCCAGGTTGGTTTTATGGTTAAAACTTGTTTGAAAGGTCTCATTCCGACAACATTAAATATAGTATTTTCAATAGGTAATGCACTGTGAGGATTAAGAAAAAGATGACAGCAAATCCCTTATAAAATGATCCTAAGAACATACACAGCTGCCTCAGTATTATTTGTGTCAGAACCCACTAACTTGCATTTGCAGAAATAAACAGTTTTTATCAATGCAGGCAACCAAATACACATTATCTCACAGCAACACCATCACAGCAGCTGATATGCACCAACAGAACATCTTTATCAAAACCAGACATGACCACCAACAGACACTGTATACATTTTACGTTTTTTTTTTTTTTAATTAGTAGAAATTTGGGTTGTGAAAATGTTTGACACTTAAGCAAGTAATGCATTATAAAAAAAATGTCTATTTGATAAACATTTCCAAATACATTGAAGATCATCAACTAGGGATGCAACATTTCCATTCAAGACTACATTTTTGGGACACAGTTTTCTTTTGCCCTTTTTATTTTCTAATAAGCAGGTAAAATTTAACAAAGAGTGTAATGTAGCAAAACAACTTCAAATAAATTAAATTGAGCATAACACGAGTTTGACACTTTTAACGTGCACATATGCAAACGTTTGCAGTAGGGAATTAAGAATTCGGTTAAATGGTGAAGCATCTGGTTCAGTTTTAAGCCAAGAATTGTGGCATCAACAATTTTGACCTTTAATTTGTTCCATAAACTTAACTGAGAAATATTAGAAGCATATCATCAGTCAGAGAAATAAAGTGGCTAACTTGAGTTATACCACTAACTCATCACAGAATGGATTTATAAAGAACAACGTAGAAGAAAAAGCTTGGTTACCCTATTATTACATTATTAACATTATTAATTGACTAAAGCATTTTTTAACTTTTAAATGTGGATCTACTGAAATGTTTTTTTGAGAAATTAAAGGTAAAAGAGGGGAAAAAAACAAGACAAAAGTTTATGTTTTTTTTTTTTTTTTAAAGAGATTTTAATTCCTAGAGTGAGTTTTACTTAGAGTTGCTCTTGCGTGTTTCCTCGAATTTTTTTTTTTTTTTTTTTTTTTTTTTTTTTTTTTTTTTTACAGTATTTTAAATTCCCAAACCTCTAATAAATTGTTGGGAAAACAAGATATAGGATACATTACATTTGAGACATTGTTTGTGTTTATAAACGTGGTTATTTTTAAGAAAACGTGTTCCCAATGCGGTTCAACTGCTGCCGTTTCTAGAGCTTATCAAGAACATCTCAAACGTGCCAAAAAGAGTCTGAACTGTACAAAAAGTTTCAAATCAGAGATTGATCCCATTTAAGGATTTTCTAGATTACTGATACTAAGCTAATTTTGACAGAAAGGACGAATTAGCAAACAGACGCGTCATTAGCAGACGAGAAAAAAATCCCTTTCTTTGGTTGAATTTCTGCACCTTTTAAACCAGCTGTTTTGTGTTTATATTGTAGCTTTAATAAAATGTCAATCTCAACGTGAGCAAAACATTACCGGACAAAGGTTGATTAGAATGGAGACCCTTGTTAAACGTCTGAAAGTCAACTCAACCAACGGTTAGCTAACATAGCCAGCTTACACAACAACAACACGCAAACACCCTTAGTGAGCGTACCGTTCAAAAAAAGAATGCAATAAAACTATAGATCAAGTCTTACAAATCTTATTTACACCAAAATATCAATCTTACCAACGTTAACGCCGCTCGTGTGGGTAAAATCTTTCTTTTATTGACCGCTCGGATGGTCGCTCGCACTATGGAGGCAGACATGTTGATAATGTCAAAATCACAACATAGAATTGCGCAAGCGTGGAAAGTAAGCCACAGCCCTCTGGAGACGTAACGACTAATGATTGGCTATTAGTTATGACTGGCATGTGGGCTGACCAATGACATACGTTTTTTCTTTAGATGAAGGACGAAAGATGAAACTCATGCTGGGTTACGTAACATCGTTGTAGTAACTTTTCTGCTTATTCACAGCAAATTCCGACCATTTAAAAGGTCAGTTATCTATGTTCGAAGACAATTGAGTGTCAATTATCATAGAAAATATGTTCTTAAGACGATTAACCTAAAAACAGGCTCTTTTTGTAGTACTAGAACATTATGTTCCACCTACTTGTGACATCACAGCCACACCCCTCCTTTAAGACGTAAACAAAAAAAAGCTGAAGAACCTCATTTAATAAATATAGGATTCGCTTACGTTTTGATATAAGGTGGTTTTCGGTACTGGACAAAATTAGACTGTATAATAGACCTTATAATTGAAGATATACATGTTAAAAATGAAAGGATAATTCAATGTTCTTAGCTGTCCGTGAGCTCAGTTTCAAAATAAGAGACTTGATCTAAAAATTGGCTGAGACATACATTTTACGGTGTTACCTGCTTGCAATCTAAACTGTTATCTCTTACATTAACACAAAGAGCCATTCAAAGAGAATTTTATTTCAGTTAGTCACAGTTGCTGCAATTAGGTTGTGGTTTATGTCTTAAATGCCTCAAATATATATATATATATATATATATATATATATATATATTTGAGGCGGATAAATTGAATAACTAATTTGATGTGGACAGCATTAACAAAACACTGGATAATACCTTATTCAATTTGAGACCTTTGTTTTGGGAAAAAGAAAACAATTAACAGCTAACCCTGTAGTTTTATTCACAAGTAATGTTGTCATCTGGAATACTCCCCAATAACAACAAAATGCAAAAACTCTAATCAATGGAAAAGAAGGAACCGTCTTGTATGTTTTGAGGTAATTAAAAAAATTAACCTCATCCATTCCTGTTGTGCATAAAAATGTATATATATATTTTTTATTTTTGACATAAGCTTTAAAGGATAAATATGAGAAGATACAAAAAGATTTAAAAAAAAAAAAGAAATATCGAAAATGGAGTGAGAAGAAGTAAAAGCCTAGGAGATTCTTACCATCATTCCCTTGACCAAACATTGTAAAATACATTGATATGATTTATTGATTGTTGATTGACTGATTGATTGGGCTGCACGGTGGCGCCGTTGTTCCCACTCTTACCTCACAGCAAGAAGGCACCAGTTCAAGTCCCAGCTGGGGGACCTGAAACAGTACCAGCAATAGAAGACCTTTCTGTGTGGAGTTTGTATGTTCTCCCTGTGAATGCGTAGCTTTTCTCCGGGGACTCCGGTTTCCTCCCACCATCCAAAAATAACTTCATAGGTTAATTGGTTACTCTAAATTGTCCCTAGGTCTGAAAGCGAGTGTGTACTGGTGTGTTATTGTGGTCCTGCGACAGACTGGAGACCTGTTCTGCGTGTACCCTGCCTTCACCCACGAGTGGCTGGGTTAGGCTCCAGCAGCCCTGTGACCCCAAAAGGGACAAAACAGGTTTAGAAAATGGATGGATTTATTTATTTATATGGCACCTTAAAATGACAGCAGTCAAGCAAGATGCCGTACATTAAAAACTTCTAAAATGTTAAAACCATCACCTGTGGTCATTTGCTCTGGGTCATGACCGAAAGAACTTGGTTGCAAATACAAGATCAAATTAAAACTATAAAACAAACCAGCAGACCAGTCTCATGCCGAGTCCAAATCCTGGCAGTAAAAAATTGGTTTTGAGAGGTTTTGACTGTCCATATATTCTAGCTAGCACAAAAAGTTGTAAATTCTTTTAGTTTTTCTTAAGGATTTGAAATAAAGAACATTTAAGGTTCCTTTTGACTGAATCAGAGAACACTGGTGCAGGCCCCAGAATATAATTTCCTCACCTTAGTATTAAACCAGATTGTTATTTGCAACCTATGTATTAATCATTTTATGCTGTATTATGCTATGTGCATTGCAGTAAGAGGGGTTGTGTGCATCGTCTATGTTTTTTATAAACGTTTGTGTGTCTTTGTTTTAGGTTTCTAAATAGAAAAAAGTCTTTACCATGTAAAACACTTTGAGCTTGATTGAGTTGATATCAGCATTTTTTATTTGCATATTTGGAGCCTTTTTTGTGTTAAAAATCACACTCAAAACTAGGATTAAGCCTCAGTTTTTTGAAACTTTAGTTTAATCCACATTCAGATTAAATTTTTGTTGACAAAACAGATGGCAAACATGCTCCTCTGATAGCTGATTAATACCAAACTAAAGTTTTCATTTCCATCAAAAAAAGAAAAAAAAAGAAAAACACTTTGAAAAGAAAATCGGATTACAACAAAGGACAGCAGACGGCCCATTTTTAGAGCTCTAAGGAAAGAAAGGAGCCTTTGGGACACAACAAGCAGCAACATTATTCAGAGATGTGGAACTTCACAAACTGACTGATTGCAGTGTTCATAGCAGTGCGAGCCACCAGCTGGACCAGTGTAAAATGATCATTTAGAGCCTGTAAAAACCCTAGTGTCAACTCTAAAAGCCTCCCTCTTTGAACTTTGCAGCATTTGGAGATGTAGTTTTCAACACGTGCTGGCAGCTGAGAAAACGTGTATTCCAACATAAGAAGCGGTTGTGTCCAGGTAAAATTTCCATAAATCAAAGAGCTTTTGAAAATAAATTCAGTGAAACTGATCCCTGCCAGAAAAAATACAAACTGCTCTTCTAATGTGGTTTTCAAACCTATGATTAAATACATTAAAAGAAAAGTTTCTTTTGATTTTAACATTAAATGCAAACTGATCACTTTTCAGCATCAAGTAGGAAAATCACCCCCTTTTTGCTGAAAAAAACACTCGACCAGTGAGAATTCACACACTGTAGGATAAAGTTTACATGTCTTTAAAGCACCCCACCCCCACCCACTTCTTTTTCCATCTCTTGCTGCTGAAGTTTGAACTGCAATGTAATGATTTTCCATTAGACGAGACAGAATACTGATCAGACACAGAAGCATGCACATTACTTGTTTAAAAGAAAAAACGTAAAAATTCCTCTGAATGGGATTGCGGCAGGGCGGGTACTGCACAAGCATAAAAAGGCCCTCAATGGCTTCAAGTCAGGTTGTTCAGGCTTTGGTTTTGAACGAGTTACCACAAGCCCAAGGGTACCAAACTGAAGGTGTTCTGGACTTTCAGGAGGAGCTCCACCGCTGTAGGAGAACAAATCCTGTGGATGGTAAAACTTCAGTTGCTTATTCCACTGGGCTCCTCCTGTGACCGGGCCGAGCCATACTTCGATTGGTTAAACTGCCTGAAAAACACCAGAAAGTTTCTAACTTTATTGTGCACAAAATGACTGAAAAGAGGTTTTATTTTTAATAATTTACCACTTTAACTACATATAAACACAAAGACAACTGTACAAACAACTTTTTGATATAGTTTTATCTTAAGCCCTACCTGAACAATAGTTTTTTCTGTTGTAAAATTGCATGCAGTGGTCTTTTTAATTACAATTATGCAGTTTTTAGCCAAAATCAAAAAGCCTGTGTCGTTTTTTTAGGCATATTTAATGCAGCACGGCAGGACTTCATCAGAAATTCTGAGTTGTGGGCGGGACAGTTGGCATGGAAGTAACCCTGTGTTGATATCCCATCATTCCTTTGTTTATGCTCTCCCCCACTAGCTTACAGCACAACCTCAAGCTAATATTAGCATAGCAAAGAAAAAAAAGAAGGTGAGCGATATTAGAGCTATTCAGCCGCAGTTTTGAGCCAGATGTCAGCTCAGATGAGGAAAATGAAGACAATGAATCTATTGGTCTGCAAGTAGATGCTTTAGAGTTGGAATGGAGAAGAGAGACTTAGGCCCGCTCGTTGCAGTTGCTGCGTCACAAACCTAGGCTTTTTCAATAAGCGAGTTTTTGAATAAAGATATTAAATTGGAAATGCTTTATTTCAAGCAATCAAAGCAGAAATAATACAAAAACAAGACAAACAACAGAAATTTGAATATAAACAAAGATATATCAAACACAGAATAATTTGTACTAAAAACTGATTCTGAAATACACATACGTTTACATAAAAAAGGCCATAGTTCAATAATTCCTCTTGAACATACATAAACATATTTGGGAGGAAGAAAACGTATATAATCCCACCCCTGCTTTGCATTCTTTACTTCTATTTATTTGTTTTCTTTACCTAAATTATCCTTATCTGGTTCTTAACTTCTGATCAGTCATTTAATACTTTATACTTTGGGTCATTAAAAAATCCCCAAGTCTATAAATAAATCACATGATAAAGATGAAGTACGTAATGATTATGTAAATAGACATAAAATTATTTCAAAAGTCTTAGTAGCATGTGCAGATCAAACGACAAAAACCTTGTTGTCTCATTGCTCGTTCTGGGTTTGAAGTCCTCCAAGTTCTAAAGCCAGCTGCAAAAGAGGCGCTAACTCATCTTTCATTACAGCCATGTACGCAGTCAGATCTTCAAGCATTTTTCTGATGTCTCGGTTGTCACTTGTCGCTTGGTTTTTCTTCGGGGCCATGGTCAGCTCTCTGTTTTGCAGTAATTCTGCAACGAATCGAGTTTTAAGATGCTTTAAGATTTAAGGTGCTAGGCACAGGAGAGCTGCCTTGATGCGTCCGCTGTCATCTAAATGTCGTTTTAATCTTAAATTATTCCATTTGTCCTCCATCATGAGAGAAATGCTACAAGAACTTGTTATAAAAACAAAAAAAACGATTGTGGATCTTTAAACAAAAAAGTTTAAGATCATGCGTAATTGTTGTGAAATTACCATTGTAAAAAAGCTTTTATCTTGACGTCACTACAGTTCCCTAATTCATAAAGCATTTTTTCTCCCGTGTTAGAACCTCATATGACACAAGACAAAGGCTGAAATGACGGTTTTGTATTCTGTAAAAGTGCAATGCTGTCGAAAAGGACCTTTCAAAATAAGAGTATTTATACAGCTGTCCCTCGTTTATCACAGGAGTTACGCTCAAAAAATAACCTGCGACAAGTAAAACCTTACCATTACAATTAATTTAGACGATTTAAGTCTGTAAAACCCCTCATTGTTTTCTATATTTATCTCAGACAGACGTTAACATTTTCACACTCCTCTTGTGTTTTAACTCTCAATGTTCAAACATTTGTAAAAAAAACGAAGTCCAGTTTAGTTTTATAGAATGAAAACAACTGTGAGCGATACATGTAAATTTGTCAACCTGAACAACTTCTGTACAGGAGACATAACACAGAGGAGATTGATTGACAATGGTAAATAGCCAATCAGAATGCAGAACACGGTGAGCTGTTTAAAAAAGGGGGAAAAAAAGCATGCAAAACTGCACAAAGAAACGATAATCAGCAAAACAGCAAGACTACAAAAGAACCACAAAATAGCATGGGACCACCACACCACAAATAAACAGTTTAAAGTAAATAAGAATATGAAAAGTCTAAATACCTGTTTGAGGACTCAATACCACGTGTTTCGGTTTTCTCTTTTTCTCATCTTGTGTCACTAAACCCTACAAAATATAAAAAAACTATTTAAACAGGGCCCAAGTTTAAAAAACATGTCTTATTTAACTGAAAACGTACCTGCTTTTCTTTTTCTCTTAAATTCTTTAAGTGCGCTGAAGAAGCAGGAGAGCCGGTTTCCTTCTTTAGTTTACCTGCCAATGAAAGCAGAATTAGAAAAAAACAGTTCCTCCTCCTCAACACTTTAATGCATTAAACTTATAGTTTTATAATCTTCCAAGAGAAAACAAAACAAAAAAAGAAAAAAAAACTTAAGATTATAAAAATATAAAAAAAACAGGTGCACAATTTGTGGGAAAGGCCACAAAATAAAAATATTCCAACAAAACATCCAAACTCTAAAAGGAACTTTATCGCTTGTGATGTTTCTGAGATTTGAAACGACCTTCTGGGATGCCCGATGAAGGCCTTATTTCTTTAACAAAAAAAGAATCAATTCCTTTGGAACCTGCGGTGTTCTTGTAAAGCTGACAGTCCTTCTTGATGTGAGCTGCTGAGCCACAGAAGAAGCAGCAGCGCTGCTCCAGTGGATCCCTTTTCTTGTGGTGTTCATTCCTCTTTCTGAACTGATCCCTGGCTTCATCTCCATCCATGTTTTCCTGCAGGTTTTCAGGCCTTCTTTCTGGACCCCTTCTCGGCCTGGACCTGAAAACGTAACAAAAAAGAAAAGTAGTGTCATGTCATTTAAGTGTGGATGAATTCATCCATCTTTTGAGACTAAAACTCACTTCTGACGCATCGAGCAGTCTTTTATAAAGTGGCCCACCTTGCCACAGATTCTGCAGCAGCGATCATTGGGAGCCACCTGACCTTCAGTGAGAACTTCGGGGTCAAAGAAGTACTCCTGTGGAAGATTGAGGGAAAAATCTAACTTCAGGGTTGCTGTTGGAAAACTAAAATAAGTGGGTGATGTTTAGAGTGCAGAAACTGACCATATGGCTGGAGTAGATTGAAGGCAACACTTGAAAGGGAGTACCAAACACTGTTCTGCCATTGATGAAAGCTTTCATGATGAAGTTGGTCACTGTTGATTGAAAGAAATCCTGTAAGGTGACCTTTCTGAAGACAGCAGCCACATTTAAAATATGGAGGATGGAAAAAATTCATACTTTTCCTGGACAATCCAGAACCCAGATTATGATTCAAGTCAAACGGATCTGAAATATAAACAAATTGAAATATTATTTACAGATGTTTTTGATAATTAACCTTGTTTTGTTGCAGAAGATCACCTTCAATGACAATATATTTGGACGTCCACTGTTTACTGAAGGTGGTGAGGCGGGCTTTCTGTCGAATGCTGACGACATGCTCCTTAAAGTCAAAGTCCTCGGTGTAAAAGCGGAGAAGACCGAGCCAAAGCTCCCCAATGCTCTCAGTGTTCTTCCCATGCTGTGGCCAGTGACTGGGCTGCGAGAGGAGCATTGCAGGACACCAACATTTTCAAAACAGTTCTTTAACAAAGCGAACACGTCCACAATACTCACCAGAGCTTTCAGGTCATCAAAGAAGTAAACGTTCCAGCCATCCACAAGAACTTCTGGCTTCTTCTTTCCAATATAGATCTGCAAGAAATCATTCAATAGAAAAACTTCTCTGAACCTAAAGACTTCGTTTAGTTTACTCTTTCTACCTCCTGCAGCACAGGGATAACTGGAGGGTTCCTCTGCTGAAGGAAGAACAGCACCATCAAAGTGTAGGCATAGGAGGATAGGCTGCCACGCGAAGCATCCCCAATGTCACACATCTGTGAACGCAACAGATACAAACATACGGTGGAGCAATACAAAACTGTGAAGTGATGAACCTGCAGAAAATTCATAAATATGTACTGACCTTAGCAAAAACCTTCATGACGTAACAGAGGATCTTCACTCTTCTGTCAATGGCAGCGTATGAAGCCAGCAGGTGTGTGTTATGAAGGGCCTGCAAAGAAAAGGTTTGTCTTCAATAAAGATGTGCGAACAAAGACTTTAAAAATGTTTCTATAAACATTTAAGTACGATGAAGTAGGGTGAAGGAGAGCGGTTTAATACGCCTCAGATGCTTTATTTAATTCTTTTTGAGAGTCTGCGCTGCAGCGCTGCATCTGTTTTCACACACATTGAAATGAACGCGTATTTCACAGCTCATCACCACAACGGCGGCCTCTTTTTGGAGCACTGTACACGGCACTCTGACCAATCAGGAAGCTGAATTAGAATATTTTAAGGTAAAGTCCAGCCACACCCATTCATTTATGGGCACACCCACAATTGCTGTAAAGGTAGAGTGTTTGGCTAGAATTGTGCAGCAAAATTAAGGAGAATACAAGTGATTGACATGTACAAAACAAAGCACCAAAATCCACACTTTTATACAGTAATGGATACATCTGTACCCATACCAACTTGAAACTGAGTTTCAGTACCCATCCAGATTCCTAAAACGCAACATGCACAGTTTTTAAGAAGCGGACGTGAATGATGGTGAAAGGAGGAGCATGCTGTACCAGTGTGTTGTAAAGGCTGATGTCTCCCTCCAAGCTGGTACTGATGTGGTAGAACTTTACAATGGGGACTTTGGCTGTAGTGATGGGCAGGATGTTCCTCAGACCTGGTGAGACAAAAAACCAAAAAAGTTTACTGATGGATGAATACGGCTATTATGTTTAACCTCACACTTTCAACGTCTACTGTGCATTCACAGTCAATAAACAGGGTCAAAAACTCTGATCAAAAGAGTTCAGCTATGCGGAATCTTGAAGACATTCCTGCCGGTTAAAAAGCCAAAACATACTGCATATCTTCCACATTTGGCCTGTCTCTAATTGACGCTGGTTTTCAAAAGTTGCCGGATCTCACAGGTGTTCGTTACTGTTAGACGCCGATCTCCAGTAGTGGCCGGGCTCTTTTAAGATCCGCCCATCTTCCCTGGGTCGTGCACAGCAGTGCAGACGCCAGGTCTCTGTAGTATTGCATTTTGTGACTTAACTTCTATCCAAAATGGAGAAATTAGCCATCACCACTCTGTCTGTGTTCTCCAACAGATGCCTGTTTTTAATAAACGCCAGGCGGGCTCCCACATTTTTGGAAGAAACTCCGGGGCTACTATTAGAAGATACACGGTAAATCAGATTGTTTTCACTGAGATATTTTGAGTTTCATCAGGAGTATTTGAGATAACAAAATTGTAAATAAACTGTTTTAAATAACAGAAACCACAGTCATGAAGTAGTACCAGCCTTTTCTGGTTTAAAAGGATGCACTGACAGTAAACCACTGGCAGATGCTGTACCTGGGTTTTTCTTTAGACATCTTGCCAAACTTTCAATGATTTTGATGCAGTCAACATCCTGTAAAAGCAAAAACAAAGAATTATAATTGCCATTAAATTAAAAAGTATAAACTAGAGCCATATTTTACAGCAGATACGCAAAAACAAAAGTGCAAAAAAGACACCACAATAAACAAAAGACCTACATCTATGGTTTCTTGCCCCTCCAAAACCATACAGATGTCAAGATCACTCTGTCTAAAGCCAAACCCATTTTTAGATGAGCCGAACAGCTGCAGCCGAGCCCCTGTGAAAGGAATTTAAGCACAGAGGTCAGTTACTTCAAGTCACTCAATCCAAGCTACTGAAGGACAGAGTTTACTTTACCAGCAAACTGCCGCCTCACAAAGGTCTCCAGCTGTTGAAGGATGAGCTCTCTAATGCTGAGTTCCAGTTCATCTGGAGCAAAGTCCTCTGAGGAGAGAAGGATTGAAGTCATTGCTGTACAAGTTTTCTAAAGGCTGGATGTGAATACAGGTAATATTTTATGCTTATTTCATTTATCTAAGTTCTGTTTAGAAAAGGTTGCAAGAAATAATAAATAGATCATAAAAATAACAGAAGTATAGAAAAAGACCTGCACAATCCCACTCTATTTTTTTATTCTTATTATTAAATATCATTTCAGACCCCAGACTTTTTTAAAGCAATCACTTTCAGAAAATGTGATAACTGTGCCCCCGAAAAAGAGCCACCACATCTTCCCCCAGCTAAACTCCTCTGGATCATCTGACTATATTTAAGAAAGTAAAACAGTTTTTTTTCAATAAATACATATACTAAAGTTTTTTTTTTTTTTTTTTTTAAACGCATTTATCTTTGGTTTAGTCATTTTGAATTTTAAGTCTTTTTGTTTGGTTAGAAAAAGGTCAATGATCACGCAATACTCACTGTAGCACTGCTCACAGACTCGGTTGAGAACATGGAGAAACTCTGATGTTAGTGGAGGTAAAGGATGCAGCTCCACCTTCTTGAAATCCTCTGGACAGTCTTTCTTCAGATGGCCATCTCGCTTGCACAAGCTGCACACGACTGTGTGTGACTAAAACATATGAAAAGACTTAGACAATAAACACAAGCTCTTACAGGTTTAACTTCTCCTGTTGAAATTAAAAGTTGAAATATGTTTGATTGCTGTCGGTGAACACACCTTTCCTCTGGTGAAAGCTTGCCGGGTGAACTTATAAATGAAAGCGCCTTGTTTTTGGTGTGTGTTTTCTGGACCGTCATCTTTAACTGCTTCTGGGGTAGGTGGAGGGGAAGGCCTGACAGGGGCCAACTCCTCCTCCTCTTCTTCTTCCATTGAAGCGGGAGTTCCATTCACTGAACCCTCCTCATCAGACAAGAGCTCCTCTCCTGACAGCTCATCCACCGGGAAAATCTCCTCATCTTCTGTGGTAAAGCTGTCCAAGTGGTGCCGATGATGATCCACATCTTCATCTTCGTCCTCGTCCTCCGACAGACTGCCTTTACCCATGTCCACCTTTTCCTTCTCCCCTTCCTCATCCGAGTCACTGCCTTCAACTTCCTCCTCGATGATGCAGTCTGAGTCCTCTGGATTGTTTTGGATCTCATGTTGCTGACTTGTGTTCAGTGACTGAAGGGTAAGCAGACTGAAAGATGACAAGTCCAGAAACTCATCATCGAGATCCCTCACGTCTGACTCTGGAACGGTTTCCTGCTTGGCCTCTTTCTTGTGATTGGAAGATGGCAGACTGAGCGGAGAACCAAAGTACTTATAGGTAGTCTTGAGGCAGTGCAAGATGTAGTCACATGTTTTTTGGCTGTTCACGGAGCGGGCCACATTTCTCTTTACTGCAAATGGGTCTAAAAACAAAAAGTATTTGCTTTAATCAGTCATAAGGGAAGAGTCCTTTTCCCTTTTTCTGCATTAAACAAGTCAGAAAAGAAAGGTCACTTTTAGAGCTTTTGTACGGTGGCCCTGAAGTTCATAACATTATAAAAAACATTTCGAAAAACAAAGTCATTTCCAGAAATCAAAATGAAATGAAAATCATTCAATCAGCAATGTCCCATATAAACTACCCTTTCTGGTTTCTTATATTGTTTACATTTCATAAATATAATGTTTTTATTTGTTTTGCTTTTTTACTGTTCATTTTTACAAGTCTTTACATTGAGTGATTTGCACTTCAGGGCCACCGTACTTTTTAGTTGCGTAAAACCAAAGATTTTCCCCACACCCCCACAATGTTTACTGGTAAATTTGGACAAAAATGACAAACTTTGAACGTTTTCAACCTTCAACTGCGATGCGTTTTTTCGACCAGTCTTTCATCTCCCGAGACAGGACGGCGCTGGTCTGCACACTGATCACATTGTCAGCCATGTTGAACTCCAGCGAGTAGAAGCGGAGCAATTCAACCCAGAGGCGCCCGGCTTCCTCTGTCGGACATGGGACAGGAAACACCAGTGGGACCTGTAGGACAACACAGCATCCTTCAGTCTAGCAGATTTTCTCTTCAATATTGAGTAGTTTGAAGATAAACATCCATATTTGTTTCTGACTGAATGTCATCAAGTACTTGTAGTTGGTTTTATAAAAAATCTATAGAAAAATATCACCTTTTTACAAAGCAAAAAAAGTAAATCAAAAACCCACAAGTTAAGAACAAACTGCATCTTATTACAAAGAAGTAGTTTCTGTAAAATGACCTTTCCCTTTGTAGAGAAGCGCTCTGCTGGATGTTCCTTGAAGGAGGGGGTGAAGGTCCAGTGCACAAATCCATCTTCTGTATGAGTGAGATTGAAGCCTGACAGCCTGCTGAGTGAAAACCCTTTAATCTGATGAGAGTCAGATGCTTAAGTTAATCACCTTTTGAAGTAAAACATGCGTTATGCTTTTCATTTAAGAATGAGGTCACCAGAAACACACCTCAGAGTTTAGGTAAGTGGGCAAGAGAGGCTCTTTACGCTTCTGTAAGAAGTAGATGACCATGAGAGCAAAGACGTATGGTGGCAGCCCCCCTACCTCTGCATTATCGACCTCACAGATCTACAACATTCAAGAACAAATTTCATTCAAAAAAGGAAAGCGTGAAAAGGCTTCAAAGCTTCGGCGGGGCGTTAGCAGGAAACATACCCGAGCCCATCGTCTCAGACCCAAAACCAGCGGCAGGAGGACGGGTTCCCTGCTGCTAAGAGCCAACAGGTAACAGGTGGTCTGGACGGCGTTTTCATTCCCTGCGCTTACTTTGCAGATGAGGCCACTGTTGACACAAAGAACAGGAAATGTTTTTTAAAACTATCATTTTTAGTGTTGTGTACAAGTCGTTCCCCTTTCCCAGCTTTAGAAATATAAGAACTTCTAGAGATAATCAATAAAAAAGAACATTTGGTTGAACATCAATGAAAACATGCCCACAAAGTGGTAAGTAAAAAGCAGATTGGGGAAAGAAATCTATCTTTATGGACAGATTTTTATAAAAACAATGAGATTCACAGAGGCAGTTGTTTAAAAAAATAAGACTAACGGTGTTCCTCTAAATGCGTTATCACATGTTTAGTTTTTTTTTTTTTCTTCATTTTAAAGATGTTTTGGCCTAACATGTCGGTGAAGGTTCTCAGCTTTCCAGGCAATGAACTTAATCAATTGATACATTAATTTTTTTATAGCTATGAAAAAAAAATAATTCAATCAAAAAATGTTTTTATTTATTTTACTTACGTACTTTATTTTTTGCTAGATTAAGGTAATTTGTGGTTTTGATGAATATTTGCATCAGGAGGTGTCAAAAATGTTCTTTCTTGAATCAACTTGGAAAGTTTTTTTGTTCAGATCAGAACTTTTCACAATATTTCCAAATTGCTGGGCAAAAAAAATGGAACATAAAGCTATAGAGTTAGTGTCTTAAGGTATGAAAAATTCTAATCAACTCTAAATCACAGAAACAAACAAATCTGTAAGAAAAAGTAAAAAGTAAAAATCTTACAAACCTCTTCTTTTCTTTGCAGATGACCACTGGCACTCTGGCGTGGAAATCTGCTTCCAGATTAACAAAGAGAGCTGAAAACAATAATAATAAAAAAACAGTTCAGTTTTAACCAACCATGACAGACTGTCCTATGGAGGGTCATCAAACACAGAAAAAAAACAAAAAAAACTTTATTAAATACGATTGTGACGTACGACATGTGGAGAGGCTCTCTTTAACCACCAACAAAACATCTGGCTGATGCATCTGTGAATACAGTCCATTTCAAAACTTTCATACAATGTCGAATCCATATTCAAACTCACAAGAACAAGGTGAGTTGTTCTACAACCACAATGTCCATGAAGCAATCATTTTGCAAGGAATTCCTCTGATTAGGATTCAAACATTGGACTTTAACAAACTTATTTGGGGTCGCAGAAACTCACATGAGGCGGATACTCAATGTCAATGTTGACATCAGAGTCTTTAAATCCAAACTTAGTGCAGGAGGACCCATAGAGCCTGAGCTTGATGTCTACACATAAATGAAAACACATGAATAAAACAGTGCACTGATAAAGCCATTTATACAATTAAGACAGGATATTGGGTGAATTCACTGACTTCCTCACTAAGTAGATTATTCTCAGGTATCTCACCAGGTAGGACGGACTGAAGAAGCTCTTGCATGACAGAGACGGCACGCTGTCTGTTCTCAACATCCTGATCACTGATCCCGTGTTCTTCAACGACAGCCTCGAGTGCTGACGTCACTGCGCTGACCTGCTCTGGACCAGGAGGCAGAATCTCCGTCAGCATCACCTCTTCTTCTCTCTCCTGTTGGCAACAAAAAGAAATGATTATTACAACTTTAAAAGCATTATATTTTGGGTTTTTTTCTCCACACCTTAACACTCACCCGAACTCTTTTTTTGTGCCGCCTGTCTCTGACATGCCTGTTCGCATCAGACAAAGAGTCCAGGAGAAAGTCGCACAGCGCGCAAGCATAAAGTGCTCCAGGGTTACTGCGGGACTTCTGAATTGTGACAACAAAAAACAATCAGCACAAATGTAAAAGAGGAAAAACCATATTATTCAACTTAACTCAAATGTTACCACTGAAACAGTAAACGCAGTTAAGAAGATAGGATTAAATACCTTCATAAGACTGTACACTTGATCTTTTTTGAGCCGTTTTTCCGCTTGCCGCAGGCTTTGCAGCTCTGCGACTGAGAGTTTAGCCTCTTCAATCACAAGGTTTGCGTTCTCCTCAGCAAAGGCTCTTTTCTCGTTGTTTCTCCACTTGTTTCTCCACCTTTTTCCTTTAATTAGCATAAATAAAATATTTGTTAAACATTTAGCTAGGTCTGTTTTTGAAAATTAAGTTCCTACAGCACTCACCTTTAAAAACTAATTTAGTTTGCTTAAAAATTTGACATTTTTAGGGGCTTTGCCCTCATGCTTACCAGATTTCTGAGCATTTCCACCAGTGCCTTCCCTTCGCCCTTGCTCCCTGTCCTCCTTTGAGCCTCCTCCTAGCGTACTCCTCCACGGTTGTTGAGAGAAAGTTCGCCAGTGATCTTCTTGACTCCCACTGCTGTTGTCAGGATCAGAGAACCACCGAACATCCTCCCTTTGAGAAAGGCTCAAACCGCCTCTGAGTCCACCAGGGGAGTAGCTCAAAGGTCCAAACCCTCCCTCTTTGGGGCTTCCCCTGTAGGGGCCACCCTTGTTCTTTCTGCCCCGCTGACCCCCCGCCGCTCTCGAGCCCTGTCCCTGAGACTGGTCTTGCATCCTTTGACTTTCTGCCTTGTCTGATGCTGCTGCTCCTCTCTCCGAGCCCCCATGCTTGAACCTGTAAGGTTTGCCGGGGTTTTCCATAGTTCAGGTTGCTAAAATTGCAGAATGAAATGTCCTGGTCATTGGTAATTTAGTCCTTATGCGAGGAGATCTGCAGAGCAAAGCCAGAGTAAAGAATTTTCAACACATAACAGATGATTAAAAAACATTTTTTTAAACTATTTTCTAAAAATTATAGCATCTAGAATAAAATAATCTTTATTGAAATATTTCACCATTCAACCAAGGCCTTTAAGTCATATGATGAAATGGCTTCAAGACAAAACAACCTTGATAACTATCACTGACATAGAAAAATTCACATTTGATTTAATAAGTACAACCAACAACAAAAGATAGCCTTGGACGAACTAAAAGTATGTGCAGGTAATGCAGAAATGTAATCAGCTGTTCGTTCGTGTATTAATTAAAGTTGAGTGTAACTGACAAAACACTAAGATTCACAAATGCCAGGTTCTATTACAATTATAATTTCTAACCACAACTTTTTGTGGTTACGAAAAACTGCTTTCACATTAATATGCATATTTTTTTAAAGGGATTATTCCATGAAAACTTTAGAAAAGCAGTTTTCAAAGTTCATTTTAGCACATTTTTGAGAACTTTAAACACAACTTTCAATCTGATTTCAGATCAAAGGACTCCAAATCGTGTGCAATTTATTAAACATACATATTTGCATTCATTCATTTATATAGACCCTGTTTTTTTTAAAGGGGGTTAAATGAAAAACTTCTAAGAGTAAAACCTGCCCCAAACTTAATAAAAAAACAACATGAAAGTAACTAGCTTGAAGGGAAATTGATTCATGGAGGATTAATTGATCCTTTGTGTACTATGACTGCCGACAGACAGCTATGTGTCAAGTCCTGCTATAGCTTTACGAATAAATATTTACACAATTTGATTTAATGTTACGGATAACAACAGATTAACTCATATACACGGGTGGTATAACCCATAGCGTTTCGGAGCTAACTATAACGTAAGACGTGGAAGCGCTGTGCCTCATTAGCACGGGCTTTTTTCCAGGCGTCTATTTCCAGGTTTAGTTCCAGACTCTTCCGCTTCCTTTATTAAACCAACTCTACTGTTGCCAGTCGTGTTTCCAACGACACCAGTCTGTCACCAGACGCAGCTGAAGCTGCGCAAAATAACGAAATGACTCATGTTAGCCATTCATGTTTAGCCTTCAAGCTAGGACGTTAAGCTAGCTGTTAAGCTAACCACCACGGCTTCTTGCTCGTTTTTGATGAACTTTTGAACCGACAGTCATTTCCGAGTAAGCCACAAGTTAAGCACTGGCGACAGTCACACTCAGACAGGTTGAAATACCTTTAGAAAGTGCACACGAAACATATTTAAAGGTTTTTTCGGCTCTGACTTTGCATTGTGCGTCTTCTCGCAGAGGAGTTTGAAAGATGACGTATGGGGGATGGTTTGTTGACGTCAAAGTCCCGCCCATGAATATACTTAAAAAAATAAAAACGCCCCTCTCACCCTCAGCGGGCGGTCCCTCACGCCGAGCTCGGGTGCTTTATGACTGTAAAACAATGAACACAGCAACCCCTCGACTCTCGTGTTGCAAATAGGAAGTAACCGCTGGTTGAAGAAGGCCAAAATCCCATAGACTTCTATTGAGAAATGGGCAGTTATTTATGAAGGTAAAAAATGTGTCATAGTTATTACTCAGTCATTCTATTTGTCAGAACAACCATTCTAGCTCTGATATCTGTTTTTTTTTACACATTCTTTATAAATGTATTTTTTTAAATATACTTTTTTCTATCGCAAGTTGTTCAAGATTTAAACTGACCAATCAGATGCCTCAATAAAAGCACGTGGTGCCACAGGCAATTCCACAGAAACCCTTGCATGGGATGAACCAATCCAGCACAGAACTGCAGGGTGTAAGATGCTGGCCAAAAAGCATTCATGGAGCGCCTGGAATAGAATACAAGAACACGTGTCCAGAATATGGACTGGAAACCCCAAAGTCAAAATGAGAAACACCTCAGAAAGTGGTAGAGAATGAGAGAGTGAAGATCCTGGGGCACTTCCACATACAGAAGGACAGGATGGTTATGGTGAACCAACCAGACACTTTAGTGGTGGATAAAGAACAGAGGACAGCTGTTGTGGTGGATGTTGCAGTACCAAGCGATGGTAACATCAAGAACAAGAAACATGAGAAACCACAGAAATACCAGACTCAGAGAAGAACTGGAGAAAGCTTGGAAGGTGAAGGTGACAGTGGTGCTCGTGGTAACTGGAGCACTCGGGGCTGTAGATCCCTGGAAAGACCTCAGACATCTCAGTCCAGAAAAGTGCAATGCATATATAAAATAGAATAACATATGATATAAAAATAGTAATTAATATTACATATATATAAGTTTGTATATATATGTATATATATATATATATATGTGTGTGTGTGTGTGTGTGTGTGTGTGTGTGTGTGTGTGTGTGTGTGTATATATGTATATACATATACAAATAAAAATTAAATGAAATTAAATAAAGCATTACAAAAATTGTACAATACGATGTAAATCTGCAGTTACCTCTAACTTAAAATGATAAATCTTCTAAAATTTATTCGGTTTTCCATAAATGACTAGCTTGTTTACATGAACTGAAAAATCTGAGAACTGGAGGATTTATAAATCTGATAATAGAAAATTTGCAACAGTAGGAATGCGTCAGAGTGTTAATGATTTATATACTGCAGTTTGCTCAATTTTGTTTGTTTGTTTCTGATACCGTGGTAAAATTGTCAAGAAGTAAGACATGCGTGAGAAAAACGTAATTAGATTTGTTTGTTTACAAAATAAATGGCAAAATCTGATAGGCTAAAGAAATTAGATGGTAATCTTATTTTTGTGAATAGTTGTCAACATACTGAATAATAATTTCGAGTAATTTATTTTATTTACTTTTTTTACTGTTAAGTTTAGTTTAAAACTTGTGAATTTATTTCATTTTCTTGCTTTTTTTTACATCCACATCATTTGAGTAAAATACATTCAGAGGGACTTTTACTAAACTTAGCTTTACATGCTAGCTATTTGTCATTTTAAATGTAAGTAAAGCTGAAAGATACCACTAAAATAATCCCAACTCCTATCATTAATCAAGCAGCATCGTCTTGTAATGGGCTGAAGTTGGTCACATGGGAACACAGACTCCAGGAGGTTAACAAAAGCCATATGGCTGAAAGGTTTGATAATTAATTCCTAAATGGGACATGTGCTTGTTTAGCCTCTGTTGCCAGGGCGACAGGAGAAAGGTGAGCTGCGGGAGCGGGGAAGACCCCGGGAAAAATGACGTCAGCAAGTGGAAACCCACCTCTCCATCCATGCAGCACAAGGCTGTTTGTCTGAGGGCGACGCACACGCTCCAGAAACAGCTTCCAGAAATGGTGTCATTCAGAAGAAAGGAGAATCACATAGGAGGACAGATGAGCGGCACAATTCCTGCAAGAGTAGCTCTCACACCGGCTATGCAGAGGCAGACAGGCCACCTCAGGAAACAGGAGCTCAGAGCTGTTTTCAGTGACTCTGGATTTGAGGAAGACTTCATACCATCTCCAAACTCTTCCAGGACTAATGTGTCCCAGTTTGGGCTTGAAAATCAAAGGTCTGTCACAGGACAACTGTCCAACTGGTTCCTCCAGTATGGAGACGTCGGCTTCAAGATCCAGAGGAAGAAAGAAACACAGCTTTTTCCTTGCAACAGTCTGGCCCATCAGCCACAAGTAGGCAACATTTACTGTGTACATTTAAAGCAGTATAATATAAATATGTGATTCCTTTTTTTCATTGTCAAACATGTCATTTGACATTGCACCTGGCAATTAAACTGTCAGATAAATAAAAATAGCAATGACTTAAATGTATTGAAAACATTCTTATGAAGCATTTGAGAAGGCTTTTCCAGGTCACAACTTTAACTCATTTCTATTCATTTTCATTGATGACATGTTTTGCAGCTGACTGCAGAGGCCAGGTGTAAGCTGGTCAGCTGGCTCATTCCTGTTCACAAGCATTTCCGCCTGTCCTTCGAGTGCTGCTGCCTGTCGGTGAACATCATGGACAGGTTCCTGGCATCCACCCCTCTTGCTGCAGACTGCTTCCAGCTCCTGGGTGTCACTGCGCTCCTCCTGGCCAGTAAACTGGTCTGTATTTTGCATCAGTCATTATCCTGAATGTTTGGATTTCAGCTGATCTAAATTCCTCCGTTCTCCCTTTCAGGTGGAGATTGGATCCCCCTCAGTCAGCCACCTTCTGTCTTTGTGCTGTGATGCTTTCACTAAAGAGCAGCTCTACAACCTGGAGCGCCTCGTCCTTCTCCGCCTCAACTTTCACCTCACTGCTCCCACTCTGGCCTTTTTCCTGGACTATTTCACAAACTGCATGGAGGCTACCCGACTAAAAAGTCTTTGTTCTGGCACATTAAAGACAACACACGTTAGCAGCTTTGCACAAAAGGTGTGTGAGTTGACTCTGGCTGATTATGCTTTCAACAAATACCCACCATCTCTGACCGCTAACTGTGCCATGAGACTCGCCAGTGAGTTTCTGAAAACATATTTTGCTGAGAACTCATCCATGCAGACATCATGCAGTTTCACAGATGAGATGTGCACGGTTTCCCTTCAGCCATTTGACAGTTCTGAAGCCTCAGGGATTGAGTACATGGAACCTGAGGGCCGCTTCCTGTCCTTGATGAACCACAACCTAATGGAAGAATGTGAGGAGAACATGAAGCTGTTGGTGTCATTAAACCGAAATAAAATGGATGTGATGTTTACCGTTTGACCAATTCTCTCTTTAGATACAAAACTTTACATTCGTTATGTTTACAGTAGTGATGACTAAATATATATATTTTAATTTGTGTTAGATATTTTCAATTAAAAAATTGTGCAATTTTTTGTACCTTTAACACGATGAAATAAATGATCAGTAAATAAACTTGAGTTGTGTGTCATTGTTGTGAAATGTGACAATTTATTTCAACAGCTGCTGTTGTTTGCAGGTAAAGACGAAATTATCTGTGAATCCAAAAAGTAAGGATCCTTTGATGGCATTAAAAAGTTTGAATCATTGTCTAAAATGAATTTGGTTAATTATGAAGATAATGTATTGGTAAATACAAAGGAAAGGTTCTAGTTCTGTTTGGTTGTCCCTTTGACGAGTACCACAAAACATTTACTTCTGACTGGAACTGGACTCTGGAGCAGAGAAGAATTTAATTCCTATTTTATTTCGGCCTGTATATCAACGTTCTACATTTATTTTGTGCATTAAACTAAATAATCTTGTTTGGACAAACTTAACAATAAATTGGACGCTACTAAAAATATACTTTCATATCAGACAGCAAACACGTGCATTTAAAAACAATAAATTCTGAATCTAATATGAACTGTTTAGCTTCTTTGTTTAGTATTTTGTTAGAAGTTTTTTTATTACTTCTTTATCGTTAGTTGTTTTTACCACGTCCCCCTTTTCAAACACATTTGCGTATTTTACGCACTGGAATTAGGACCAGACTGAAGACAAAATAAACACAGAAAGACATGTGCTTGATGTTGATGTGAAAAGTTGGTATTTTTCCACTCTTAAGGTGACAACTATAAGACCGCACGAATGTGAGGCGTCTGCGCACCGATGCCGTATTTGGAGTTGGAGCGGATGAGGGCGTAAAAGCACCTGCTGCTGCCGCGCCGTTGCGCGCGGGATCTTTTTCGCACCTCAAGAAAACCCCGTCTGCGCCACTTGACTCTCCGAGGACGCCGTGACTCCCTGGAGACCAGTGAGTGGATTTGATTGGGTCGTACGTATGAAATGGCGGCACAGAGACACACAAACCGGGAGGATGTGGATTATATGAGCTAGAAATCAAGTCATGTCGGGTTTTAAATGGAGATGCGGGGAGACAGATTTACTCCGCGCGCACACCCAAACCTTATGCGACAATTTGGGAAAATAGTAAGCAAAGTTTTCTTCTTGGTCTTTGACAAAATACTTGAAACTTTTTATAGCGCAGTCTCCTTTCAGAATAAAATGCCGGTGCCAAGAAGCAGCAGTCCGGTCAGCTTGTACGTCGAGCTCCCAAGAATCGTTGATGAAGGTAAACTTCTCACTATGGAGCCAAACTTTTGTGCCTCTTTTCAAAGATTTATAAATCTCTGTGTTACAGCCTTTTCAACAATTGCGTGGGATGATTTGGAGGGTTGCTCCTCCGAGTCAAGACAAGATTCGCTCATCTCCCAGGTGAAGATGAAACCTTTTTATTAAGTCATGTATTTTTAAACACTTTCAATAGCGCGTTTAAAAGTTAGAGGTGCGCACAGATTCAGCCTTCAACCACACTTCCTTCAGTTAATATTTACGTGGTGGAATCCCAGTTTCCGTTCACCGCACTGGCTGAACCTCTAAAAGTTATTTTCTTCCCATTTTGGCACAGTTCCATGTGCGCACATTACGCACAGCGCCACAGCAAGTGAAAGCACACAGATAGAGCCCGTTTCCAAGTCTCACTGCCCCACGTGGGGAAATGTTTTGATAGAGATATTTTGGTTTAAGACTAGATATTCAATGCACGTTTACAGTTGTTTCTTTGTGACCACAGACGAACGAGTCTGATCCAGACGACCAGTTCTTTGGAGAATGTGCACTGGATTTAATAGCAGGTTTGCATGAAAAACTTGTGCATTCTGCTTTCCTCCAGATGTCTTCTAATCTTGTGACTTTTTTTATTTTTTGCTTTGTTTACTGTAGATGCCGATGTTTTGGAGAGCAACCTATCTCCAGCTGATCTGGTTCAGTTTCAGGGATGTATCATTCCTCCCCTCACCCCTCAAAAGCAGCAGATTGGTGGGATCTCCTCAGAAACCATAAACCTCCATGCTGAGGATGGAACTTTTTACTGGGAGAACATGGCTGATTGTCATGGACAGGCACTGGGAAAGTCTTTAGTTTTCAACAATGAGGTAAACCTTCATGTGTGTTAGAGTTAATGCCATTTCAAACTAAAAAAACAGCAATTGTTTGCAGGTTGCTTGAAAAAGGATTCATTTCCTCAGCGACAAACCTGTCTCTGACATGTTTAAAAAAACATTTTTGTACTGATTTGCTGCACGTGTACTGAAATTCAAGGAAGAACTGTCAAACCTGACCTCATCCTTGATTTTTCTTTACGTTTCTGTAGCTTCACCAGACATTTCACAAGCAGCAAGAGGAGCTGGACTGTTTGGAGGAGAGGAACCTTCACCTTAAAGAGCTCGCCAGTCGAGCAAAGCACCTGGCTCTAGTGCTGGAAGTAAGAGCACATCTGGCATGTGCCAAATAATTGAATTTTTATAGGAAATCAATATGTTTAACAGGAACTTGTGTATCATTTTCTTTTAGAAACTGATGACAGTCAGAGAACGGCACGTGGCTGAAGCGGTGACGCCGTGCATTGACGCCCCTCAGGGTTCCAGTAAGCGGCAGCGACTGAATGAAGAATGTGAAACAGATTCATCGGATTCAGTGGAGGACATGCTGAGGGACATCAGCTCCCGCTGTAACGCCGTCCTGCTCAGCAGCTCCACAGGACCAAGGCTCCAACAGCAATCACAGGCCATACGTGTGTCCGGTTCCTTCTCAGGTCTCCAGATGTCTACACTCAAAGATGGAGCACAGGCCGAGGAGTCTGTGTCCTGTTTCAAAACCTCTGTCAGAGAACATGGCACCATACGGACTAAAGTTTTTCCACATGGACACGCGTTTACCTCGAAGACTCAGCAGGGAGGATACCGTTTTCGTTGGGTACCAAACCACAGCTGAGCATCTGTTAATGCTTAACTCTGAATCTTTAGTTAAATCAGTAAATTATTAATTAATGCTTTTCTCAGGTAGCTTGAGAATCAGCAAAAGGTGGATCTTAAACTCTGAATTAATACTGCCTTCACTCGTGTTTACAGTGATTTTCTTCACACTTTAATTGTTCCTTTTTGTACAGAAAATAAGCATTTTTCAAGTTTGGAAATAAAAGTTGGATTTATAGATTGCACTGACTCTGATATTTGATTTCAAAGTGTTTACAAGTATTAGCTCAGCAAGCGGAAAGAAATAACTCCTGTTGTGTGATGAGTTAACAAATGTAACCTCTGACCTTCCTTTGCTTTTGTCTCTGTCAGATAGGCTGTGTGCTCTGACTGAGGCCTGCAATTGAGCCAAGGCTCTTATTTATCTTTTTTTTTTTAGACATTAAAACATTTTGTTGACTCGAACTGCATGAGGTACTGACGTCCGGCTCCAGAGTGCAAACACTTCAGCTTTATACAAAGAAGTGGAGGAACAGAAAAGTGTCTTTCTACCTTAAAACCTTTGCAGTAGTTCTTTTCATGAATAAAAATAGATTTTGTGTTTCATTTATATTTATAAATATATATATTTTTTTTTACTTTAATTAAAACACTTAGATGACAAGTAAGCAACAATAAACTGTGCATCTTTTCAAAGAAAATTTGAGTTTTATTGATACATTTAGTTCTTTGACTCTAATATTTTATTTAAAAAATTAGGAGGTTTATCAGATGGAATAGGATTTAAATTCAAAAATTTGGTTTATCTCAAGGAATCAATCAAAGCAAAAAAAAACAACAAAAAAAACAAGACAAACAAGAGAAATAACATTTTACACAGAGACAAATATCAAACTAATTTGTCATAACACTACATTATGCACAGGTTCACTATTAAATAATCCATGTTACTCCTATTCATAAATTGACATGTGAACTCGTTTGCATTTATTTGGTCAAACTGTTAGATATTAAGTTTGCCAAAAGGAGTTCATAAAATTGCTTGAAAGGGAGTGGGAGAAAGCAAACTTATATAATCCCACCCCTGCTTTACTTCTTATTTTCATTTTCTTCCTTATAGATAATCATTATCCGTTATTATACAAAACACATCCAGGTCAAACAATTTTTCTTAATCATCTTTAATGACATTATTTTTTTTAATTTGGTCCTATTTTGACAGTTTTCAATTTGAGAACTTCCTGTCTGCATACAGTTTAAACCTATTTAAGTATTACTTTTACAGAACAGGGACTGTTTAACCTGACTGCATTAAATATCATTCTAAGAGATATTTAAGAGTTTAGTTTGTTCATATAATAATTACAAAAAAAAAACAAACTTCATTCACCTTAAAGTTTTCTTTGTGAAATACAGCAAAAATCAAAGTTCCATCACCAGAACTACAACAAAATCCTTTTCTAAACACAGATTTTCATTCTTACAACACTTTGTTTTTTTCTTAAACCCAGGAAGTCAAGTTGGGGTATTTTGGGCAACCTTTTGGAGCAATTTGGTAGGGGGAGGGGGCAAGGTGGTTTCATTTGAACCCATTTCTGTTTATTTGGGTTTTTTGTTTGTTTGTTTTCCAGAGTTGAAATAACCTACAAATGTTTGTTTCCTTTTAACCTCGGAATTGGGTTAAAACAACTTCTTTTTTTTTCTTTTTCTTCAGTTTTTAGTGTGTTTTAAACAAACCATTATTAGTTTTGTCAGTTTTTAAAACCAAAACATTAGCTCCTTTTCTTGGAATAAATGTTTAAGTCAAAAATAGACTTTTTGTGTAAAAAAAAAAAAAAAAAAGAATCACACAGCAGTTCATGGAGACAAATTCAACCGCTTAATCTACCGCCAAACTGCAGGAAACCACGCAGAGGTGAAAAGAGAAACGTCCAAACACAAAGACTTAGAGGCTTAAGGAAGGCTGGGACGGGGAGGCAGGTGCTAAGACTCGGATTAATATAAAGCCTTTACATTTTAATACTTCTCGTTTTTATTTCTTGAAGGAAGCAGAGTAATATATGTCCAAAATATTTTACATCACTCTATAATTAATAGTTAGATCAAACTATTCGACCATTTTGTTCCTAAAAAGCATTTTATTTCGAACAAAGTAAGAAATGTGAACTAATTGTAACATTATTTAAAATTTACAGTGACTTTGGGAGACAAAAAACATCTAAAAAGGTTTGTCTTGTGGGGAAAAAAAGAAGTTTGACCTAAATGATTTTTTCCTAATTGTTATTATTTTTACAAATACGAGGGGCAGGTGGCACGCGCGCCTGCTCACGCGCCGCCGCAGTTCTCACATCAGAAGTGTTTTATAAGCGCGCGCGCGCGCGCAGCTTTCAGTCAGACTTTTACATCAACTGAACCCTCTGGTTTTATAAATAAATGCATCTAGAGTTTGGCACGTTGATGGAGATGGAGGCGAATCTAAAGCCTAATAAAAATATTATTAAGATCATGAATAAAAGTGATTTGTTTTAAGGACAGGGTTTTGTTTGCATTTCATGCTCTTATTTTTTGGGCTGAAATATTTTGCAATATTAGTAGTGACTTTATACTTTTTTCTAAAGAGAAAATTCCGACACACTTTATTGTAAAAAGTCGTCTTCTTTAAGATCTGTTTCTGTCCCACAAAGACAAACATTTCGATCCTTTAATGAGAAATGGTTGCCTGTTTTCAGCAGCTTTCATCAAACATCACTGCGTTCTTTGCTTTGTTTTAGAAATAGTCTCCAATGGAAACAGACGCGGAAAACATCACCGAACCGGAGCGGGACAATGACACGCACACAAACCCCCGCAAAGGCGGCGGCCAATAGCAGAGCAAGGAGCGGGGCTTCCCGCTCCCCTGTCCGCCCCGCAGAGGTATTTATGCGGGAGGAGGCAGCAGGTGCAGCAGCCAGTGTCCTCCATCACTCCAACAGGGTCAGCATGAGAGGAAAACTGAAGATGCTGCAGGAAAACTGGTGAGTAAATGGTCGGGTATGGTGCAAAGAGGGGCTTTAAAGTGCAAAGACTCACTGCTTTCATTTCCATCTGTTGCTGCTACAGGTAACCAAGCTTCTGACTGTGTTCTGTAGCTTTTCACCACACTGCAGATCTCAGGCTGAAAAACAAAAGACTTAATTACTTTTTTATTCAATCACCTGAGTTTAGATCTGTATCGACTCATCAGGAGAATGCAGAGAACTTCTGGAATAAAAGGATTTGACACATTTTAGGTAAGAACAAATATCAATGAGGCTGAAGTGAACTCACTGCTGCAGTGGCAACATCTGGGGGTAACACATTACAAAAGTAATCAGATTACAGAGATCTATTATTCGCTATTTAGTAATTCAGCAATAATAACTCAACTTCTGATTACAACAGACTTAGCATTCTTAGTAGCCGTTCAAAACAGAAAAAAAAATCTTAGTGGAATAGACTAGAATTTTTCTTTATAATCAGTATTCTTGGTGAGACCATTTTAACCCCATTGGCTGATTACTGTTTGTTTTGTTTTGTTTTTTTTTACTTTTGCTGTTTTTGCAGTGAAGTCCTGTTCTTTTTTTAAAGTTTGTCTTGTTTTAGGCTAATTAGATTAGCTTTTTTTTCTAAGATCTGAATTTGGTTCTTCCTGTATTATGTTTAGACCAAACATTCCAGTGATTTAATGGACCAAAGCAGGGGGCCACACCTGAGGCTCCAGAGCCACATATGGTTCTTTTGTCCCTCCATTGTGGCTCTGTGGCTCTGAAGAAAAATACTAACAGAATAATCTTGTTTTGCTTAATTGTTTTAATTATTTCAGTTTTGTCATTTATGTTTAGATTTTCAACATGTCGGGTAATGAAGCAAAATGATAGGTAAAAGTTTTTTAATTTTTTACTTTCAGGGTGGTTTGTTTATTTTTCAACACAATTTTTGTATTATTTTAATTTTTTGTTTTAAACTTGGAGTTACACCAATGTTGTAATGTTTATATTTGATAGTAGAGGGGAAAAAAGATGAAGGAGCATATTTAGAGAAAATACCAGGTTTGACTTTTTTTGTATTTGTAATTCAAATAAATCTGGGCGTATTTTACTTTGAAGGGAACTTGAACATGTCAAAAGTAAAATAAGTTATGAGTAGAAAAATATAACTTCATTAAAATGTAATTAATCTAAATTTGAAAAATCCCTATTTTATAATCAAATGGCTTACTGGCCACAAAAACACAAATACATTTTCTTTTTCTAATCAGAGACTTCACGGCTCTCTTTGGGTTTTGGTCAGAAACGGGCCCAAATGGGTCTATTAGCGTTGAAATAAACTGAATGAAGCAAATAAACTGTTTATAATTTTCTTATTTCCACAGCAGTTGTTGGAATGACAGCAATAGCTTAACAGATAAAATGCATTTTTTTTCACGGTCTCTGATATAAAAAGACCCAGGAAATTCATAGATCATCACTGGGTTGCATCCTTTCCTGCACCCTTCCTCCACTTCCCCAATAATAAACTAGGTTAATGTGGTTGTTATTGTCCTAAATTAGCCCCCATCTTAATGTAAAATGCTCTCCGAAACATCTGTCATTAACAAATTGGTTTGAATTTTGCAGGAATTATAGTAAAACTATAGAAATTACAGAAGGGGTGACTGGTGGGGAGGCAGTGTAATGTTAGCTGAAGTGTCCTTATTTGTCAGCTCACACTGCTCTGCTGCTTCAACAGTCATATTTTGCACAACAGAAGGGGAATAATTAAAGTCGATTTTAGATTTTGGGAGATTAAGATTGTAAACTCTGAGAAGCATATGTTTGGTGACTGGAGGCAGTGTCTTGTTAGCTGGATGTTTTTCCAGACGCCAGCTCACCTGCCGCTGCCCTCCAGCTGTCCATTCAACCCTCAACAGCAGCTTTTTGCTGCACGTATGACAAAAATAAAGAAAAGAAATGTGTTTTGGGCTTCCATTTGAAACAAAAATACAAAACCTAATCCCAGAATTACAATTTTTTCCATTACGATCAAAAATTATAAATAAAAATAATTTAAGCAAACAAATATACCACTGTCATCATGAGAAAGAGATCTTTAATGTAAACTTTGGAAAAAGATGGAAAAATAAAAGAGAAATGTAACAGGTAAACTTTTCAAACAGGAATGATTCATTTAGCTGCTGTGCTGACATTTTGAAATTCACTGTCAAGCCTCACGCCTGCAGCCGATATTAGTGGCTAAATCCTGAACGTTTACTGGACGATTCATTCCTGACAGTCAAAACTCAGGGGGAAAGTCAGGAGGCAGCAGTCCAGTTTGCATCCATGACATCCATCATAGCTCCACTCGTTTCTTTAGGATGATCTGTCGGACCAGCGATATGGCTTCTTGTCGAATGCTGTCCATGGGCTCATCTGTTCTCCAGAACCGGACTACTTTGCCTTCCGGATCAACCAGAAACTTCCAGAAATTCCATTTAGGGAGTGCTTGCACAGAATCTAAAACAAACAAAAAACAAAAAGATAGTCTCTAGTGCATTTATTTAATTTAAGTATTGATAATCTGATCTACAAAGGACATTCTGGGAAGGAATCTGCACCATATTTGGAGTGGATCCTAAACGTATTTGAGAATGGCGCAAGCAGATGGGTGATGGGAAACGTGCTTGTGTTTCCAGGAAAATGATCGGAATGAAAGGAAAGCGGAATTTTGATACGGAAGATCAATCAAGCTTCAAAGAGAAAAGAAACGTTCACAGCCAGTGCTAATCAGAACAAAACAAAGTGTTCTCATCGTTTTAATAAATCCTGAAATGTTCATCTGGTGTTGGTGTCTGCATTTTGTGACTCAATTTCACAGCAAAAGGAACCCATTCACCATCACTATTCTGTCTGTGATGGAATAAAAGCCCGTTTCCAACTGTCTCTTCTAAATGCCTGTCTGGCTGCCACATTTTTTTGGAATATAAATGTTAAAGGCAAATAAAATGAAAGCATTTTGCTGAACATCGCCTGCTCCGCTGAGACAGTAGGTGTGCGTGTTAGCCTGACGGCGGTGTTGGCAGCGCAGACTCTTCCTGGAAGGGGCTGTTCCTCACTTTGTGATGTGTGGACCCACTTGTTTTTTCATCAATTGGGAGGGGCTGGTGTTCAGAGATCAGGGTTTTAGAGGAATACTCAGACATGCGTAATTGGTTGATTGTTTTTTGTCTGTGATGACTGTCTAGCTAAAGTTTGTTTGGTTAATTTTTAGAATACTTTTGTGATTTGTGCAGCTTTACAAATAAATCAAGCTTTATTTATGAAGTCAAATTACAACATTTCAAAAATAAAAACACAAATTAACATATTATAATTTGTGGTTTATTTTCCTTTTCACTTGAGTTAGATTATGAATGTGTTGTTGCAGGTTATGAAAACTTAATGTGAACATTTTGAGTTTATAATGTAACTTTTTTTTTTAGATTAAATAAATATATTTTGAGTGTCTGATTATTATAGATGATAATTAACCAGAATAACAGGACTTTTAACCAAAATATTTGCATTTTCACTGACCGTTTTGATCGTAACACCGACCTGTGAGGAATTTGAAGGCGGGTTCCGCTTCAGAGCCGAATGTTTTGATCTTACTGAAGAAGGGGAAGGTGAGCCCGAAGGTGTTCTTAGCGAACGCCTCGATGTCCCGACTGAGGCCCAGTTCTGTGCTCCCGAACTGCCCGCACGGGAAGGCCAGGACGTTGAAGTGAGAGGTGCCCAGCTCCCGGTGGAGCTCCTGCAGGAACCTGAAGTTCGCCTCCGTGTGCTCGCAGTGACTCGCCACGTTTACAACCAGCGACGCCTGAGCAGAGAAAGCGCACCGTTAAATCACAGCCCCGCCACAGATACTGCAAACGACACACGGAAACTTCGATGAAAGTTGGGGTTTCACCCCACACGGTGTTGATGATGTGGACATACTTTTCCTCGGTACTTCTCCAGGGAAACCGTCCTCCCTTTGGCGTCTTTGACCTCGAAAGAATAAAAATCGCGGGGTTTTCTGGGTTTTAATAACTGGGTCTGCAGAAGGAATAAACAGCCCACCCCGACTGTCATACTCAAAAAAACCCTCAACATTTTTGCTTTGCGGATGGAGGACTTGGTGGGGTAGCCTCCTAGCTCCTCCATTTTGGAGGTGGAAGTGGAGCTTCTTCCACAAGTTCTGAGGAGGACTCAAGAAGCGCGTCCGGTTAGCTAGCTAGCGACAACTACAACGACGCCGGAAATGCAATTCCTTCAAAATAAAGACAAATTTCAGTGTCGGAAGTGCAGTCCCTTCAAAATAAAGACACATTTTAATGTCCCAAATTCTTTAGATTTCGAAAAGAAAATCAAATTTCTTAGAAAATTAGCTTCCTCTTGCATATAAATTTTGTAGCAAAAATCAAGTCTGTTACTTTATAAATATTTTTTTAAATCTTAGATTAAAAGATCATTTTACAATCTCAGTTTATAAAAAAATTCTTGCAGGTAAAATATTTTGTAGCTTACAGTTAAAAAAAAGCCTAACCAAGACAAGTTTATTTGTCTGTCACCTATTTCAACAATAATCTGCTGAAGTTTTCAATTTTCTGATATTACCGTGCATGTAAATCTTGCAAAACTTGAACTATATGGATACAATCTATTGTAAAGAATAACCACTGGTCTTTTTGTTCCAAATCTAAATAAAATGTGTGGCGCAGTGAATATATTGGTGGAAGGATCCTGAGTCTAGAGCTGCCAGGCAAGAGGTCTAGAGGAAGACCAAAGAGGAGGTTTATGGAAGCAGTGAACAAAGACATGAATGTAGCTGGTGAGTAAAGGAAGATGATTTTTGGCAAGATAACTCAAACATCAAACATAAAGCAAGGATGTTAAAAAAAATAGTACAACTCTGCAGAATTCAGCACTTCATTTTGAAGGTTACGCCTATTAAGCGGACGCTTTATTTTTGTTCGTTATAACATTGGATTTTAGAATTTTAACATATATGAATTTGTGAATTTTTTTCACACTCTAATAAAAAAAATCTCATTTCAAGGACACAGTTTTATCATTATCAATGAGGTCACATGAGCTTTTAAGGAAGGGGATCATCCATAGCAGGGACCAGACAGGCTTCTGCTGCGAGTACACTGATGGCCTCTAGGCGGCAGTGTGGCCCCAAGTTCGACTTTGATGTCAGAGGCTGGACCTAGAAGCTACGGACCCACCAGGAACCAGAACATAAAGTCCAGCAGGGAAACAGTACTGGTACTTTGTATTTCACGTCTGACAATGCAGTTTAAGTGAAAACCACATGGTTAAACAAAACAAAAAACATGGTTTAAAAAAGCCAGAATTAGACAGAAAGCTACTTTTCATCTATGGTCCCCTGGCAATAATGACACAGAAAGCAATAAAAACACTAAGTACAACAGAAATATACCAAAGGCATATGCATTAAGACTTAATAAAAGCTGGAATACCAGCAACTATACAATAAGATGCAGTGAGAACACAGTAAGCTACAAAATTACAAAGATCAAGACATCCCAGTGAGTCAGAATGATCATTCACTACAACTATAGCTTTGATTGCCTGCAACAGTAGGTGTCGATCAGCCATATTTTCCATTTTTCTGTGAAACTTACATGTCATAGACAGTCGGATCTCCTCAGGTACTGAGTTCCACTCACGAGCACCTCTCACTGACCAGGCCGACTGACTAAAAGTACTTCTGAGTAAAGGAACTCTGATGCCCAAATCTTGCCACCACACTCAAATTGCGTTGCTGCCATTGTGGTGCCCATTGTTCAAATCATGCTGCAGGACCTCACATCACGTATCATTGGCTTAACATTGAAATTGGCTGCCTTTGCCACATGAACTGCGTGAACGTAGCTTGACAATGACTGGTAAAAGCCTTTTTATTTCAGCTTCATGGAACAAGTGGGTACTTATTTGGAATGTAAAGTGGAAGGGGTCACTCAGTCCAGTTCCCCGTCAATGTTCTTCAGTTAATGGTACAGACACTGAGATCACTGGTGTAAGCCCCAACTCCAGCAGGGCAAAAGGAGCGTTTCAATGAACAGATTACCAGTTCATTGAAACGCACATATGAAGACGCACAGAATCCCCCTTTAGGGGTCTTTTGGAGGCACCAAACCAGACATGAAACATATCTATGGACTTTGATAGGAATGAAACATGAACATTTGTCACTGATGTTGAGGGTTTGATCCTCTCACTGCAAGGTATCAATGCCATAGTCATTTTGTTTGCACTTTCAAAGTGCAACAGTTCTCAAGCCACCCTTGCATCAACATCGCTGACTCATGTTTCCATGGTCAGACCACATCCTCAGAGTTCAGCTTAAAACGAAGGGGTTTGCATTGAGGTGGGAGCGTTCACCTTCAGATCAAAGACAGAGACGTGAGGAAATGTGCTGCAAGAAAGGTTTTGCTGCTTTCATCTTGGTGGGGCTTCTCTTTTTTGTCAAATCAGGTGACTGATGCATTTATTTATCTCTGCAAAATTAGTAACTTTCAAATATCAGAATTATTGACTGTTTTTTTGTTAGGCCATGGCTCTGAGATCATTAATGGCAAAGAAGTGGTGCCGCACTCTCTGCCTTACATGGCTGTGTTGAAAGAGAAAAAAATTGCGCAGTGTGGAGGGGTTTTGATTGATCCAGGATGGGTCCTGACAGCTGCTCACTGCTCCTGGTAGGAACCCGAAGCTTTTCCATCTGTCTGATGCTGGTTCTGGTTTGCCGTATCCTCTGGTGGTCTGTCCATTATATTTTAAAGTCAGGTGTAAAAACAAGAATTATCTAGAAAAAAACTCTTCACTCTTTAAACACCTTTTTTCTTTAGGTTTATTTGGGAACGGCTCCATTCATTTAAGAAGTCATCTCTATGATGAACAAAACCCAACTCAAAAAGAAAGAGGGTTGTGTTAGGTGTTTTACATCTTTTAATGTTTGCTGTTCACTGCAAATTAATTTATTAGACATGCTAGATGGTTTGATCCTTTCAGGATTTCTTCAAGTAAAGCTTATTTTCTAAATTAACAGACACATCTGCAGTTTGGCCACAGAAAAGCAACATTTTGAATTTTGATGCACTTTAACAATGTAGATAAGTCAATGCACACAATGGTTCTTCTGAGATATTTATTGTGATTTAACACTGCAGCCTTAAATTGAAAGCAAACTCAAAGTTTTGATTTAATGTTTATACAGTATTTTTAGGGAAAGTAAAACATCTATTCAAAGTTAGAAAAGTCTACTTTTAGATTATATTAAACAGATTTGCTTACCGTTTATCATATAATGAACAGTGAAGCAGTAATGCAATGGATTTTGTTCCGATGATCTTAAAAATGTGCTTGTACTCCTACAGCATGACTACGGTGGTTCTGGGGGTGCACTCCCTCAAAAGAAGAAGAACGTTCTGGCAGACCCGAAATGTGCAAAAGCAAATTCCTCATCCTGACTATATACCTAAAACGTCAGACAATGACCTAATGTTGCTCAAGGTAGGTTGAAGTGAGTTGAACAATGTTTGGTAAATCAAACCTCTTTACATCTGACTCTCACCAGAACGATCTTCACAGGAAAAGACTTTTCACTGAATACAAATTCTGCTTCGCTTTTTGGTCTTTTTTGTACTGACTACGATCTGCTGCTTTGCCTAAAGATTTCAATTCCTCCCAAGTGCTGTGGTCAGTGCCAATACAGCAGATCAGCAAAACCAAGCAGACCCTTTGATTTGCTTCAACAATGGAAACAAAAATAAGAAATATGGAGGTTCAGAAGCATCCAGGATAGCTATACTCCTTTTTGAATCCTGGATTTGAAGCTCGATTATATTGTCAGCAAAGAGATTTGAGTTTAGCTGATTCCTCACATTAACAGGAGCCAGCAAGAGATGAAAATGTCAAAGATACTTAAGAGACTTCACGGTTTTCTGGCTTTGGAAACCCTTCTGGTTCTTTGGAAAAGATTTCATTTCTCCAGAGCAAAGCCCAATGACAGACGAGACTCATACCAGCCAGAACAGCTCTGAGAGTCTTCTGCAAAAGACCACCTCTTTGATTCAGTTTGGAAGCCCTCATTTACAGAAAAGAGGCGTCAATCTAAGGGTTGCACATTTAACATGAGGTTGGTACATTTGTTACTCTCATCCTGAGCTGCTTCTAAGAGACGAGTTGCATTACTGATGTCAGAAAGCGGGAGTGGAGGACTCAAAGGCAGGAAACCAAAAGCCACTGTGTCAGACAAAAGGGAAACAATAAAACCAAACAAAACCGCAGAATCCTTACAGAGTTGTTCTTGTTTGAACAGCTGTCAACTTGAGATACAATTGAACTGAAGGAGTTCGATGCTATTGTGAAGATGCATTTCTCTTCCCAGAACATTGTATAGGAAATTCTCAAAGTGTTGCATGAGAAGTTTTCAAAGTGTTGCCATTTCAGATTCAGCATACAACTCAGACAGGATTTAAGCAGTACAAAAGAAAATTATAATAATAATAAAGTATAGAATTTCCCCAACATTCAAATTTCTTTTCATGTTTTGTAAATTAAGAAAGATAGAGATCTAATTTCCTTTTCTCAGCTTGACAAGCCCGTAAAGGAGACCAAAACAGTGAAACCCCTGAAGCTGACCAGTGTTAAAGATCCTGCTGGTGGTTTGCGCTGCATGGTGGCGGGATGGGGCTACAGATCCTACGACGTCAAAACAATGTCTGACGTGTTGATGCATGCCAACGTGACTGTCATCGACAGAAAAATATGCAACTCACCAAAATTCTACGATCTGAAGCCTGTTATCACCAGCAACATGATATGTGCTGGCTCTGATGGTTCCAACGGTGCAGACACCTGTCAGGTAAGAGAACTTCTTATCTTCATTTGAATCAAAGTAAAAGAAACTGTTGTCTCATGTTTGTTCTCTGAACATCTCAGGGGGATTCTGGTGGACCGCTGGTGTGCAATAACGTTCTGGTTGGAATCACATCTTTTGGAAAGAAGTGTGGAGAGCAAAAGCACCCTGGGGTGTACAGTTTTCTGTCTGCAAAAAAACTCACGTGGATCATGAACACGATTAAGTCACGCTAAATACAAATGCATCATTTTTTTGAGTGCATTTTTGAAGTATTGAAATCGCTTTATCTTTAATTTCATCTGCATGTGAAGTTTTGAGGTCAAACCTTTAACCTTACAGTGACTCATACAGTTTGCTGGCTTGACTTTGTATTTCTGAGTCTATTAAACTCTCCTGCTGAAAAACTGTGACTCTGTAATCCTTTTCTGCAACAAAAAGCTGGCCGCTGTCATTCAGAAGAAGAGGAATCTGAATGGATCAAATGTCATAGTTACAATCTCTTGATTTCTGTTATGTAAACTGATCAACACATGGCATTCGATACTTGGTGCGTGAAGCGATGGAAAGAGATGTATCACATCTGGTTAAATAGACAAAAAAAAGAATTCTTTACTTTATGACTTTCTCTTGTTTGTGGATGAGACCCTTGTAAATACAGAGCTAACAACAACATTTTACATACAGGATGAAGCAAATGAGCTGCATATCTGGACTGCATAGCTTAAATTAAGTATATGTGTGTGTGTTTATAAGCCTTTTTAAAATCACTTTTACATTTATTTTTATTTTCTATTAATGACTATGCAGAAATATCAATATACACTCGTACTATTATATTTTTGTTTTTAGTTTCTTCTTGTAATTGGTATTTTACTTGTTATTTTAACAGATACAAAAGCTATTGATGTTCTCAATGTTTTTTTCAAAGAATGAAAGGCAGCAAAGGTTGATATATTTACAGTAGAATACAAGTTAATTCATTTTTACATGAAGTTCTTAATGTTTACTGTTGGGTACATGTTTGTAACTTTTTTTGTAACTATTTTTGAGAAAAAAAAGTTGAGCACTTTTTTTTATATAAAAACACTTAAATATTGATATATAATTCATATATCAAAGGGTCAATTTAGTTTTCAAAAATCTAAAGTAGCCCCTGCTTTAATAGAATACCACCTGTGCTTTGCGTGTGCACGCGCCTGCCTCTCTGCCCGTTCACCACCCTCACACGCGCGCGCGTTAGTACACGCACACAAACATGGCGGCCAACGCTTCACCGCTACGCTCCTCCTTCAGGATTTGCAGTCCGTTTAGCGTAAACTATCGCTGCTGCCGGGCCGCACTGCGGCTGCACAGGAAGCACGACAGTCCGCGGAGACTTTTCCACCAGTCTGCGACCAGGTAAATATCAGCGGCGGGGAAAACGGCGAGGATTGGTGCTTTGATTACGGCACGAAGGTATGAAGGATGCGCCGGAGAAGGCGGTACGTAAACGCCTCACGGGGGGTGGGGGTGGGGGTGATTGACAGCTTTTGGGGTGGACAGTGAAAAAGAGCGCAGGTTCGGTTGATGTAGATTTAAAATTAAAAATGTCAAAAATGGTTTCTCGGAATAAGAGAGAATTGCGACATTTGAATCGGTTGGAGTGTTGGTTCACAGCTGTCGACTAGTGATGACGAGTAGGCTGCTGGATTTTGTGAAAACCTCCCATCACAGAAACACTTTCAAATAATATCTACATTTTAACATGTAGGAGATTTTAAAAAATGAAAGATTCAGGTTTCGATCTGATCCGGGTATTGGTTGCCCATCTAAAACAGAAATATTATAACAGGTGTCTCTTTTACAGCTGCAAACACACATTTACTCTGGGATTCGAGGCTCTTGTTTAGCCTCTGCCATTTTAAAAAATCATTTTTCTCTCACTTCACCATTTTTGTTTTTGTACACATTTCTGATTTTTGTCTTGGTTTGAATATAAATAAGCAAATATAAATAAATATATATAAATATAATGAATATAAATAAGCAAATAGATTTATTTGAAAACCAAACTAAATTAGTTGTTATTAACTGTCATCCCATTGATAAGTCTTTACATGTTTTCAAACTATCTGTGTTTTTGATGAAACTTTTTGACTCATATATTAATAGACTTTTTAGAGCTGGGAATAAAAGGATAAATGTTAGTTTCAAATTATAAATATATATATATATATATATTTTTTTTAATTCTTAGTTTAGTTTTAATCATTGGATGGAGTAATAAAACTACATTTTTATGTATATGTCTGTATTTCTTGGTCTCTCTCTACTTTTTTTAAATTTCAAGTTAACTTGTCACTAATTATTCTAAGTTTCATTTATTTATCAGTAGATTTATATTTATTTATTTATTTTCTAGCTTTTCTCTGTTTGTAGTTTTGAGTGCTTGAATTGAACCGATTTCCATAACAATCTTATGATTAGGATTGATTAGATGCCACACATGTAAAAGTCCAGTTGTGAATTTTCAGTATGCTAAAAATTCTGCTCAAACTTCTGGTAAAGTTTGTGTGGTCTGGATTGAGTGATGCTTCCTCTCTGTTGTGTTGTCCTCAGGCATGCGGCTGTGGTGATTTCTGGAACGGAGTTGGCTCGTAAGCTCCACAGGGAGATCCAGCGTGATGTGGAGGAGCTGGTGTCTCAGGGTAATGTGAGACCCCACCTAGGAGTGGTTTTAGTTGGAGACGACCCCGCCAGTCGCACCTATGTTAGGAACAAGACTCGGGCAGCCAGCATTCTGGGTCAGAAATGTTCCATGTTTGCCTCCTAGAACCCCATTCTAATATATATCTAACAATAATGATGTCATATTTACACATCCAGGTATTTCCAGCGACACGGTGGTTCTGCCGCACTCAGTGTCGCAGGAGAAGCTCCTGGAGCTGATCGACAAGATGAACCGCGATTGGAAGGTCAGCGGTCTGTTGGTCCAGCTGCCGCTTCCAGGTAAGCAATGAAGTTCCAGCTTCATCTGTCCATGTTAAGTTAGTAAACAGTGTTTGTGTTGCAGTAAGAAAAATCCTAATGAAAAAAAACAAGAAATATGAGGGGTAAAAAAAAAGCATCACCTATTGTAATATAAAAAAAAATCAAGAATTTAGACACTAAAGTAGTGAAGTCATAATATTACTCAGCATTGATGTTTGGTCTTTCTGATGAAAACTGAAAGCTGCCACGTTTTGCTCCATAAATCACTACAGGGATGATAAAGCGCAACACTGACACCTAGCGGTTATGATAAGTATTGTAGCTCTTGTTTAAAAGAAGTTGACAGTTAACAGATATGGAAGCGTATTGGATTCAAGTTTAAAAAATAAAACAAATGATCTTTGTTCTACGACGGAGTAGTAAAGCCATTTTACAAGCAACACAATTTGTTTTAATTACAACTTTAAAGTCATAAAGTAACGAGAGAAAAGTCACACCTGTTAAATTACAATAATAAAGTCGAACGTTTAGCTTAGGCGCTCGAAGATGAAAGACGTGGAGAATTTTGTGAAGCTTTATAGATAGGTTCCAAAATAAAGAAATTAGGAACATTTTGGCAACTCAAAATCAAACTAATGTCAGTTCAGTCGCATTTCCGGGCGTCAGAGTTTAATATGTAAAATAAGGAGCTCAAAGAGACACGTTTGAGTGTAAAGGACCGACCACTTCATTGTGCCTTTTTCATTCACATACCCATAAGTCCATTTGTCCCCTTACGTTATGTATCTGCCATACTAACAAGGAACTCTAAAGGGGAATGAAGTGTTGCATACAACCCCTCCTCCCAAGGAAACATCCCATTTCAACACAATACTGCAAAAGGACATTAAATCTTGTAAATGTATTACTTAAAACCCCATATATTTATGAGGAAAAAAAGCTGTAAATTTACGAGATTTTAAATCGTATATTCACAACTTGAAATCTCGTAATATCATTTATTTTGTGTGTGTGTGTGTGTCCTTAATACTCCACTACTACTTATTATTGTCGTTTGCTTCTTCGTTGGTTGAGCAGTTGAATCTTGATTCCAGCTTTTCATCTTCATCTTCAAAGCCTGTATGATCTGACTGTGTTTATGGAGTCATTTTATTGACGTGCCTGTTTATCATTTTTAGTTTTTTTTTTTTTTTTTTTATCATGCCTATTAAATGAGAATTTGTCTTGACTTTTCAGAGCACATCAACGAGCGAGCAGTGTGTAACGCCATCGCTCCAGAGAAGGATGTTGACGGCTTCCACATCGTAAACATTGGAAAGTTGTGCTTGGATCAGAGATCCATGATTCCTGCCACACCTGCAGCTGTCTGGGAGATTATAAAAAGAGCAGGTAAACCAGCAGATGGCATCAGTGATCAATTAAGCTTCCATTTGTTTTCAGAAGTTTATAGCAACCAGTTATTTAAAAAAAAAATAGATGTTGATGTGGGAAATGTTGGTGAGATGGAGAGATTTGATGGTTCTGATTCTTTCAGACGTCAGAGATAAAGAACCATCGGAAGGCAGGAAAATACCTTTTTTTTTGGTGACTTTTTAAAATTTTAGAGATTTTTTGATGTTTTAAATGTTTCAAAAAGCACACACATATTGCATGAACCAGACATCAACTTGGAGGATGTGAATGAACAGCTTAAGAGTTTTTTAAGATAATTACCAACGTAAAAGTGTTTGTCTGTCCCTTTTTCTTTCTTGGTTTTCTCACATTACAAAAATCTTGTTTTGATGCATCAAAAACACAAACTTTTTTGCTGAACTTCATCTTTAAGACGATAAACAAAACGTTTTTTCTTTAAGTTCTTTGTTGTTTTTCCATCTTAATGTGCATTTCACTGTATATATTTGCAAGTTTGTGTTCTTCATCAGAATTTGTTTCCTCGGTTGTGAGGAATGATTGCCCTGAAATTGCATCACACCGTTACCTTTCTGTCAGAAATGAGACCCCTGTGTATTTTAGTCCATTTTTCTTTTCATAAACCCCTGAAATTATCTTCCAGAATTCAGAGGAGCCAGAGTTGTACTCTGTGCTTTCTGTGATTGTTGTTTATTCTGAGGATGACAATTTTAGCCTCAAGTCAGGTTTTAGTTCATGATAGTTTCTAAAGCTTTGTCACATTATTCTTAGCTGTCAATATGATGATCACATTGATTTATTTGTCATTTTCTGACACTTCTGATCTCACTTGACATTAAAAGTATACAAAAGTGTGTGTGGAGTTGTTCGCAAAATCAAATCTATAAAGTTTCTGACATTTTTTTTTTGTTTGTCTTAGTTTATCAGGATAAAATCTCTTCTCCAAATGTGTCTGCAGGCATCGAAACGGCAGGAAAAAATGTCCTGGTCGCCGGTCGCTCCAAAAATGTTGGTATGCCCATCGCGATGTTGCTGCACAGCGACTGCAACCATGAAAGACCCGGAGGTAAAGGGAGAGCCCGTAGCAAAAACTGTTTATGCTTTCTCCAGAGCTGCGTGTCAGGGTGAGTCAGCACTGGCATGTCATCAGAACCCCTTTGTTAAAAGGAAATTTGGTTTCCTGTGACTGGTTATCAGGGTGTGAATGAAAACTTGAATGAATCCCCACCTTTTTTTTTTTTTTTACTAGGAATAGGAAGAAGGAATTAGTTTTCAAAAAGATTTTTCAGTTTAGAAGGAAGAAAATGCCAAGCAACACAGGTCGCAACACTGGGCTGTTTGTCTGTGAAACTATTTGTTAAAAAAATAATATAAGCTCATTATCAAGGAGGAACAGCTGAAAACGGTAACAGTTAAAAGATAAGCATTTTCCTATGGGATCCATCAAGGGTTAAGTCTATTTCTTTGTAGCTACTAGTTTCTAATGTGCTCAATATTTTAAAATGATGACAAAATAAAAACTATTTAGAAACCAGCAGGTTTAACCGTGTTAGGCTCCAGCAGGTAAGTAGAGGCTCTTTGGATCAAGGTGGTGGAAAAGATTTCCGACCATGTCAACTTGTGGGTGGTGGTTCTTAGAAAACATCAACAGCAGGAAACTAAATGAAACAGTTTTGTAAAAAGTTAAACTTCAGGTTCAGGTTCTGAACTGGATTAACAGAAACAATAAAAAATGAGTGTCTTTGGCAGTATGAGGAAAGGAGGAAGTTTGATCTGCTCAGTACTTTATGTTAATCAGCAGAGCAACAAAACACTAATCCCTTTCATTCACAAGTGTAAAAACAATTAGGCTGTTATTTCCTTTGAAAAGGTTTATGCACCTAAATAATTTGGACTTCACGTCAATGAAGATCCCACAAAACTCTAATCTTGAAGCAAATTCGATCTATGTACCATTTAGTGTTTAAAAAAAAAACCTTTCTTAGGGTGTCTTCTGACTGGACACATTTGGTTCACTTAAAGTGAACCAGATTTAGTTTCTCTCGATAATCAGGAACAAATTTTCAGTCCAAGCATAGTCAAGTGTGCCAGGAGCCACTATTGGACCCATCTTTTGAGGTGCTCTTGATTCGTTTCCAATCAGACTGAGTTTTTGTTTGCTCAGAGTTTTCTCAGTCTGGATAAACTCTATGCTCAGAGTGGAACAACTGGACCAAAACAGCCACCGTAGCTGTTCTTCATGTGACGTAAACAGAGAGCAGCAGACAAATGTGGAGCAATGATGCAACAGCAACTAATTAAAATGTGGTCAGATGAAAGCAGGCTCATCAAAACCTTTTAACGTGATCCACGGAACCACGGAACTCCTGGCCAATGACTGAAGAGATCTTTAGTCACGTGGTTTTGTTTACAAGCTTTATTTTGAAACAGAAATCTCCAGTAGACACCAGTCAGAAAACAGGCCAAACTAGTGCTATCAAATATCAAAGTTAGCGCAAGCAAATAATTAAAAAAAATTAGTGTGATAATATGAATTACACGTCAGAAGCAACCGTTTTCCGCTTCGCGTCGGATGGCTCAGGTTTCTACGGTGTGCATTAATTGCTTTCTAGTTATTTTTTTTCCATTTAGATTTCTTTTTGACAAAAAAGCAGACTATTTACTTGGTGGAGCAGCATAGCGAATTTTTGAACATGCAACACATGCTTTATACACTTCTATGGCACACAAAACTTAATTAGGAAATGACCTAACACTAATTTACTGAATTTTAAATTTTCCTGGGATTTTGATTTTTTTGTTTCTTTGCAAATTCACGTATTGTTGTCTTTGGCAGCTAATGCTGGAAAAATAATCTAATCCCTGTGCAGTTCAATAATACATTGTTTTTAAATGGATAACTCAACCAAATGTTTATTGAGCCATGTTTTTATCGTCAAAGAATGCTGAAATGTGTTTAAAAACTTAACATACAACATTCTTTTTAAATAAAATGTAGGTTGCTTTTATTAGACAATAAGTTTTAGCTTTTTTTTTTTTTAATGAAATCAGATCGTTCAAGTTTGCTCACACTAACTCCCCTGTTTTGACAGCAATCATTATCTGCAGGTAAAAATGTAGCTTCCCACTTTCCAAATGTCGCACAGTTTTAGCGTGGTCTTACTTTAAAATGTTTTTAATGTTTCCTTTGTCCGTCTGTGGACTTGGTGTAAAAAAAAACCAGAGCAGCTTCATATAAACGCAACACTTAGCTTTTGGAGCACCTTTACCCTCATTGGTACCATGTAACATGTGTGAGGAGCATAATTTGGGTGTAACCATTTAAGGATTGTCTGCAGCCAAAAAAATACAGATTGACCAATTCTTGTAGTATTTGAATTTCCTCGTCTGTTATCTGATCGTCTGTGTTGCATGTGAAGGTGCTGACTGGTATTTTTTTGTGAAACAGATAACAAAAGGATCTGTTGGGGCAGCAAGCTGTAAGGAAGTAAAGATGGGAAAAACAGTTTAATAGTTTTAAAAAGTTAAACAATATATTGACTCTTGTGAAACTAAGGAAGCTCCCATTTAGGCAATCATTGGAACAAACTGGAGTGGAGAAAGCTTTTATTGTGTCAGCTGAATCACCTGTTTTCATGCCAGGTTTTTGTTTTTTTTCTTCTCTGGCTGTGTCGGACCCACGGTGCCCGGTAACACCCCGTTTCTGTAAGAACTTGTTCATGCTCCGCAAACCCTTTTCAGATGAAATTGCAGTTGGAATCTTACAGGAAAACTCCTCTTCTTCTCCTGTTTCTGTTACTCTGTTATATGTTAACTCCTAACTCGGCCGTTGGCAAGGGTGTGTTACTTTTTTCTATAAACGACTAATGAGTTGTTTCGTAATTTCACAGCTTAAATGTGAACGGGAAGAAACAAATTAGATTAAATCCCGTTTCTGTCCTGCATCATGTTGTGAATAAGTAAATATAGGTCTTGTAAACAATAGAAAATGGGAAAACGGCTAGTTAAAATTAACCGTATTTAATTAAAACTAATTGAATACAGTTGTGAGTCACTTTAGCAGGTGCTCTCATAGTTACATCTTGTTTCTGCGCTTTCCTATTCCTGTTTACTCGACGAATGCAGAAATGATGCCACAGAACAGAGAAGACTGAGAGGATACTGTTTGAGTTAAAGAGTCAACCAGGGGCAGGTGATGCAGTTACAGAGGTCAGAACTCGCAGGCAACAGCAGAGCAGAAAGTCAAACCAAACCTAATAAAGAACAAAACGTCACAAAATGGAAACCTAATGCATAAACCAGGATTTCTAGACTCAAAGGTTAAAACTACAAAAAACTGAACACAGAATCTAGCAAACACACATACTTGTAGTAAATGTTAAACAAAAAGGGGAGACCTAGAACAACGCCTTAGTCGCAGCTGCCCTAACGGGTGGATATGGATTACTCCAGATTACTTTATAGACGAGAAGGGTCAAAGTTATACTATTAATGAAGCAGCAAACAGTTTTAACAACTGTTTTGTAAACGTGGATCCAAAGTTGGCAACAGAAATTCCAAAGTGCAAAACCAGCAAAGTAAATATTCCACCATCCCAAGGATCCCAAACTCAATCTTCCTCTATGAAGTGAACGAAAATGATCAATTGTTAACAAATTCAAGAGTAAAAACGCAGCAGATTGTGATGATATTGATATGACGGTAGTGAAGAAGGTAATTAACAATATCTCTAAGCCTCTAACATACATATGTAACTTATCACTACAAACCGGGAAATTCCCAAACAAAATGGAAATTGCAAAAGTGATTCCTATTTATAAGAGCGGAGACAAACACCTTTTTACAAACTACAGACCCGTTTCTTTCCTTCCACAAGTCTCCAAAATTTTAGAAAAGATATTCAGTGATAAATTAGCTAAATTTATGGATAAACATAACATCCTAAATGAAAATCAATATGGTTTTAGAGAAAACAGGTCAACCTCAATGGCTATCATTGATGCTGTTGAGGAAATCACAAATGCTCTGGACAAAAAGAAATTTGCAGCTGGAATTTTCATTGATTTATAAAAGCATTTGTCAATCATGACATCCTACTGGATAAACTGGAACGGTATGGGATAAGAGGACTAGCGCTAAGTTGGGTCAAAAGCTAACGGGAAGAAAACAATTTGTCAAGATGAATGAATTTACATCAACGACCAAGGAGATAAGTTGTTGTGTCCCCCAAGGATCAATTCTAGGCCCCCTACTATTCAATATTTACATAAATTATATATTCAATGTTTCAAAACTTTTTAAACCTATTCTATTTGCTGATGACACAAATATATTTTACTCAACAGACAATCAAAGGGAACTTATCCATGTGGTAAACAGAGTTGAACAAAATAAAATCATGGATGAATTACAATAAACTATCTTTGAACCTTGAAAAAACCAAAGTGATGTTTTTTGGTAATTACAAGGCCAATACAGAGCTCTCAGTTACAATAAATAACGTCTTAAGAGAAAACGTCACAGAAATCAAATTCTTGGGGATTGTAATCAATAACAAATAAAGTTGGAAGCTACACATCAGACACATACAAACTAAAGTTTCAAAAAAATATTTCAATCATAAATAAATCTAAATACATGTTAGAATACAACTGTAGATACCTATTATACTGCTCCTTAATATTACCGTATTTCACCTATTTTATTGAAGTTTATAGAAATTATAAAAGTTCTAAATTATAAAAGTTCACTACATCCTCTCTTTTTACTTCAAAAACGAGCCATCAGAATTGTACATAAAGCCGGCTTTCTTGATCATACAAACAATTTATTTTATCAATCCAGGCTTTTAAAACTCTATGAGCTTGTTGATTTTTGCACCGCCCAAATTCTATATAGAGCCAGTGGAAAAACATGACCATTGAATATCCAAAAACAGTTCATAGAAAACGAAGGAGGCTACAAACTGAAGGGATGTTGGAACTTCAAGATCAAATTGATAAGAACCACAAAAAAAGTTTCTCTGTGTCTGTGTGCGGCTCTAAACTTTGGAACAGGTGAAGTAATGAGCTCAATGTTCAAACATCCAAAAATTCAAGAAAATGTGCGAAGAAACTCTAATCTCACAATATGAAGATAAGAAGAGTTAAAGATCAGCTGGTGTTTGAATAATTTCAAACATGTGGACGTGTGAACTCGAATTTGCTGAAATAATAATAATAAATATTTTTTTTAAATCACTACCTATGATTATTAAATACTGTAATGTGCAATAATGATCACTGAAATGTTACTTCAAAAGGTAATTACAATCTACTGATGAACTACCGATTTTCTTTACTTGATCTGGAAATATGTACCAATGATTACTAGATCAATGTAATTAGTGTTCTGATGATAATCAATGTTAATTACATATTGATTACCTAATGTGTGAATCAATAATGTTTCTGATCAGAACCGGATTATGAAAACTATGCAAGACTATGAAATGAAGTAACTATGTAGGGGTGGGATTATATAAGTTTCCTTCTTCTCACTCCTTTTCAACCAATTAATCAAGCTCTACTAGACCTCAGTTATTAATCACTATACTTAACATATGTTACAAATGTGACTTAAGTGCGTTGTTTTTGTTTGTTCATTTTTCATTGGTTTCTTTTTTTCTTTTTGTTTTTTTTTCCTTTTCTTTCTTTCCTCTCAATCAATGCATTTCATTGTCTTAATAATGAGTTTGATAATTTTGTGGACTTATTTTCGTGTGTTGTCCAAATTATGCTTGAAATAAACAAATCAATCAATCAATCAATTAATATGGGCTGTCTGTGCACCTTACCAACGACTAGAGTGTAGGGAATGACCGCATCACCTGTATGTCATTAGTGTGTACAACTTACATTATCCTTACACGTATCACACACACGACAATGGTACCTCCCATGTTCATGTTGTTCTGCAGCTCCACCTCCGGTCTACTTAAGATGTGGTCGCTCCTCTCTATCATCGTCCTTGGAAATGCGTGTTAACGCGATCACTTCCAATCAATAGTGTTCAGACACGCATATATGAGCGTTATCGGCTTTCTCATTCAGAACTCTCACGTTCATGCATCGCTACGCAAGTTTTAAGTCTGTTTTTGGGCTGCAGGTACAGAACGTGCAGCCATTAAACGCTCGTTGAAAGTTAAACCAATTCAACTTTGACCAATCAGGGACTCGGATTTGGTAGTGACGTGAGAGTAGCGTCCTTTTTATTTCGCGGAAATACCAACTCTTTGAAAATTTATCACAAAGGAGAAATTAATAATTGCAGTTTGTGTCCGGCTGGAATTATATGACAGCAAGGTTTTCATAAATTGGAATAGAGCTATGAAAGAAAAAGCCAGGAGCAAGACTTGAGAGATTTGCCCTGCTTCAACGTTCACACCAAGACTCTTCCAACTGTAGGTACATGTGTTAGTATCAGGTGGTGACAGTCTAGTGTAAACACTATATGCTAAACGTGTGTTTAACAACCTGCATTCAGCACGTTCTTGATTGCATGTCAAATGCCTGGTGTGTAAATAGCTTTTTGCAGCTCTCAAGCATCATTTTACAAAGTCTATTCATTCATACTGTTGTTTTTATTGCAGCATATTCTATTTTTAATTGTATTAGAGCTGAATTGTTATTTCCTTTTGTTGCTCTGTAATTGGCCGGCCTCGGGACCACAGATACTAATTTCGTTTTGCCTCGTGGTGAATTGATAATAAAGATTTTTGAATCCTTGAAACACTCGCGTTGTATTTGAGGAAACTAAATCTAAGCACAACTTTTGAAGTAGCCTAAAGACACTTTTTTGAATCAGCATTTTTAGAAGCTTGCTTCATTAATCTTTATTTTTGGAGATCACAACAGTGTCCTTACATGAAAGCACACTTTATTAATGTCATCACACGAGAAAACTTTGAAACTTGAGCTCAGCTTTTCCTCCGAAGACTGTTCAGTACAAGTTTGTTTTAATGATAGTATTACAAATATCATACAATGTGAAACCAGTTTTACTTTTCTTTTCGGAGCGGGTTTTTATATCCTGAAAAGAAGTCGCAATCCACATTAGGATGGCTCGAACAGATTTATGTACCCAAAGACCAGGTCAATAAAGAAAAAGTTGCACGTTTTATAAGGCATGCGACCGTGCAGGTTTTATGCGCCAGAACATGTCTTTTCTTGTTTCTTGGCTTTGTCATCCCAGCATACCCTGATCGTTGTAGTCTCGCTCCACACAGGAATTACCTGTTAAAGAACAAGAATAAAAAACGCCCGGTTAAATCCTAGATAATGATCTTGGTCTATTTTTGACACTGCATTCTTTAAAAGTGTTGATTAATGACTAAATCAGGTTTATTGTGTTTTATTTTAAGCTTACTTTAGATCATCTGAAAGAGTAATATCTTAAATAAGGAACATATATTATCCATTGAGACTAAAGTTCTTTACTCAACAGAAATGAGGAGATGAATGTGTGTGCATTTGAGTTAATACTTAACAGTCCTTTTTCATCCCAGGTGACGCGACAGTTACCATCGCCCACAGGAGAACGCCGAGGAAACATCTCAAAGAGCTAACGAACCTGGCTGATATCATTGTTGCAGCCGCAGGTAATCAAAGCCAGGACAACCAGTAAGACAAGTACTCACTAAGTCCTGCGCAGGACTCAACTGAACAAAACTGTGCCAAAGGTTTGACAGTAGTACCAGCTTTAAAACATTCAATGTTACTGATGCATTCTCAACTTTCTCATCCATTCTCTTAAGGACGCTAAATAATGATAGAGGTTTGAAATGTAGCGAGTTAGCAGACGCTGCATTTTGGATTTTTTTCAGCACAGAGGAACCGTTGAGACTCTATGATGCAACAGTCTCGTCCTTTGTGGCAACACTTCGTGCACCCCCATTGTCATGCATTCCTGCCAGTTGATCAGAATGTTACTGCTGGTATCACTGTTGCATCCTGTTCTAGAGCCAGCTGTAAAATCCTAAAAACAAGGGCACCATTGTTACAGAGATTTTTAAAAAAAAGTCTGCCATGTTCTTGTAACTTAAAATGTTGGCAAATGTGATTTTTTTTTTGGGTGTTAAAGGAGATGTTCAAAATTACAATATTTTGACATCGCACAGCTAAAATGGAATTCATCCAGTTTCCTAATCTATACCTTGCACTTGAACAGATTTGCTGACTGTTTTTCGGTTTAGTTGGATGTATTATCATCAGAATGCACAAGGGCGATGATGGTAACCTGTGGGACATACAGCTACAAATGTTAGCGTCAATTTATGGGACGGTTTTACTCACCAGGGATCAAGTTTTCACCAAATAATGCTCAGCTTGGTTACTTACTGTCCATAAGCTGCTTTGTTCATGAGTCATGATTTTATTTGCTCTGCAAAAAAAGTAAAAGTAAATCTTAGACTTAATTGAAGTAGCAGATTGCTGCAGTCACAACTGCCCTTACAGGTGGATACAGGCTGTCTACAAATGGGCAAACCTGTACGATGTGGAGCTCGATGGAGCCATAGAGCGAAAATGTTCACGCACATATTTTCTACCGCCATGCTGCAAGGGACGAGTCGTGGTGAACACTAATGACGAATGAAAGTGATCCAATCCCTTTAGTGTTATGTTGAGCAAAATGACAAATGGAGTACAAGACATTCATCCATTCATCCATCCATCCATCCATCCATTCATCCATCCATCCATCCATCCATCCATTCATCCATCCATCCATCCATCCATCCATTCATCCATTCATACATCCATTCATCCATCCATCCATCCATTCATCCATTCATCCATCCATTCATCCATCCATCCATCCATCCATCCATCCATCCATCCATCCATCCATCCATCCATTCATCCATTCATCCATCCATTCATCCATCCATCCTCTGAATCCCCTTAGGGGTCACGGGGTCGCTGGATCCAACCCAGCTGTTGTTGGGTGAAGGCGGGGTACACCCTGAACATCCTCTTGCCTCTGTCGTAAAGAGTTGTTTTCATGCTGGCATGAAAGCAGAGAAAATGATGTGGTCTGCTTTTCCAAGGCGGGAACTGATTGTTAAAAGGGCTTACTAGTCTTTACTTGAAGATATGTCGGTGGAATCAAAGCGAACGTTTCTGTGTTTTTACCTGTCCCTCTACCGCGGATTTAATTTTCATCTGTTTTATGAAGCAAAAATGACCTGAGGTAACAGGAATGTGAGAACATCAATCAATATGAAAGACTCTTTTTTAACATAACACCATCGAGAGTGTCATGTTTGAAATAAACTGTCTTTTTTTAATTGTGACAGGGAAAGGGTTTTACTCAATTTTCACCTAATTTTGGGTTGTTTTTGATGTAGATTTCCATCAGCCATTCAGATACGCTCATGTCAATTTAAACTCAACTCTTAGTGCTGTTAAAACCAGGAATGGACTGCTGTGAAACTGGCTTAAACAGCAGTAAGTGGGCAGTTAGGACAAGTCCTACTGAAGACCTCCTGTATTTGTGTCATTATTGGAATCAGACTCTGATATTAAGAAATCTAAAATTCTATTGAAAAGATCAAGCACAGTTAAATTGTGTTTTAATGACATTTCATCTATATATGTAAATTACAGCAGAAAATTGGCTTCTGAGAAGCATTAAATCAAGTGTTTTATTTTTTGTTAAAGACCCACTCTAATAAAAATGTTGCTTTTGGTTTTTTAACATGTTCTTGCAGCATTTTTCTCATGATGGAGGAGAAATATGAAATAATTTAAGATTAAAACTGCATTTCTGAGTATTTCTTTATTCTAACTGTGGTGACTCTGGAGCAGATTTAAAAAATGCTGTTTGAAAAAGCTCAGAGGGCCCACCCATCGCAGTAGAAACTACAACGGGCGGGCCAAAGTCTGCTTGTGTCAAGGTTGACGTGCGGACACAAATGCAGACGGACTCGAAATAAAGAAGAAATAGATTTAATGACTCGAGAGAGGAACATTAAATCAGAGCAAACAAAACCACCCGACAACCCGTGCAAGGGAGACGAGGGTATATAACGAAAAGAGAGGATGTCCAAATGGAAAACAGGTGTGCAAGGGGGGAGGGGACATCTGAGGGAGGAATGTCAAGTGACCTGGGACAAACGGAAGACACAGGAAGTAACAACAAAATAAAACCGGAAATGACTGTAACTGAACTAATAAATCGACCTGGTTCCAAAAACCCTACAGTACCCCCCCCTCAAGGTGCGCCGCCTGGCGCAGAAGGGGGCTGGTTCCGGCGCCGCCGATTAAAGTCTCTGATGAGATCAGGATCCAGGATGCGAGAAGCGGGTTCCCAGGAACGTTCCTCAGGTCCGTACCCCTGCCAGTCCACCAGGTATTGAAGACCACGACCCCGTCGCCGAACGTCCAACAGGCGACGGACGGTGTAGGCCGGTTGGCCATCAATGATGCGAGGAGGAGGTGGCGGAGGGGACGGCGGTTGAAGGGCACTCGTGACGTGAGGCTTAATCTGCGAGACATGGAAAACCGGGTGGATGCGCAAGGTCCTGGGCAGGCGTAGCCTAACTGCCACAGGATTGATGACCTTGACGATCTCAAATGGTCCAATGAACCTGGGAGACAGCTTCTTGGACTCCGTCCGAAGCTTGATGTTAGCGGTAGAGAGCATGACGAACTGGCCCGGTCGATACTCAGGAGCTGGAGTTCGCCGGCGATCCGCCAGTCTCTTGTTGGTCTCCCTGGAACGCAACAAGGCTGCCCGAGTCTCCCGCCATATGCGCCGACAGCGACGATAGAGATGCTGCACCGATGGAACCGCCACCTCCGTTTCCTGCTCGGGGAACAGCGGGGGTTGGTACCCCAGGGAACACTCGAAAGGGGACATACCCGAGGCAGATGAGGTGAGGGAGTTGTGTGCATATTCCACCCACGGCAACAGCGTGCTCCAGGAGGCCTGGTGTCGGGAACATACACACCGGAGCGCAGCCTCCAGGTCCTGGTTGGTCCGCTCCGCCTGCCCGTTAGACTGTGGGTGGAAACCAGAGGAGAGACTGGCAGTGGCCCCGAATGCCCCACAGAACGCCTTCCAGACTTGCGAGATGAACTGGGGTCCTCGATCTGAAACCATATCTGCAGGGATGCCGTGTAATTTGAATACGTGTTCTATTACCAGTTTTGCCGTCTCTGCCGCTGAAGGGAGTTTAGGCAAGGCCACAAAGTGGGCGGCCTTGGAGAACCGATCCACTATGGTCAGGATGACGGTCTTTCCAGCGGAGGACGGCAGGCCGGTCACAAAGTCCAAAGCAATGTGTGACCAAGGCCGACCCGGGATGGAGAGTGGGTGTAATAGTCCAGCAGGAGATTGTGTGCTCGCCTTGTTCTGAGCACACACCAGACAACCAGAAACAAAGTCCCGGACGTCCTTGGACACGCTGGGCCACCAGAACCGACGACGCAGAAAGGATTCTGTCCTGCGGATCCCGGGATGACAGGTGAGACGGGTGGCATGGGCCCACTGGAGAACTCGAGACCTGAGAGAGCTGGGTACAAACAGTTTATTGGGAGGACCACCCCCCGGATCTGGTTCCTGAGTCTGAGCGGACCTAATGTCTCTTTCCAATTGCCAGGAAAGGGCGCCCAGCACACATGAGGGGGGGAGAATACAGGCCGGTTGACTATCCTGGGAAACCGGTTCCTGCTGACGGGATAGGGCGTCCGGTTTAACATTCTTAGAACCAGGTCGATAAGTAACCATAAAACAGAAACGGTTGAAAAACAAAGACCATCGAGCCTGTCTGGCATTAAGCCGTTTTGCAGTCCGTAGGTAGGACAGATTCTTATGATCTGTCCAGACCACAAACGGCACTGTGGACCCCTCTAACCAATGCCTCCATTCCTCGAGTGCTAGCTTGATAGCCAGCAGCTCCTTATCCCCCACATCATAGTTGCGTTCGGCTGGAGAAAGCCGACGAGAGAAGTAGGCACAAGGACGCATCTTGCTATCCGAAGCCCCCCGTTGGGACAGGACTGCACCCACTCCTGTGTCCGAGGCATCTACCTCCACAACAAATTGTCTGGACGGGTCTGGTTGAGCCAAAACAGGGGCAGAGGTGAAAAGATGTTTAAGCTTCTTAAAAGCTGCCTCTGCCTCCTCAGTCCAGAAAAAAGGGGAAGAGGATGAGGTGAGAGCTGTGAGCGGCGCGGCCACCGAACTGTAACCCCGGATGAAGCGACGGAGGAAGTTGGCAAACCCCAGGAAACGTTGTAACTGTTTCCTGTTAGAAGGGGTAGGCCACTCCACCACCGCTTTCACCTTAGCCGGATCGGGTTTCACCTCACCCTCAGAAATAACAAACCCCAGGAAAGAAACAGACGGAGAGTGGAACTCACACTTCTCCGCCTTAACAAAAAGTTTGTTTTCAAGTAAACGCTGGAGAACCAGACGAACATGCCGCCTATGTTCGCTGGCAGTCCTGGAAAAGATCAGAATATCGTCCAAGTACACAAACACAAAACGATGAATAAAGTCTCTTAATACGTCATTGATCATTGCCTGGAACACAGCAGGAGCATTACAGAGACCAAAAGGCATGACCAGATACTCGAAATGTCCCAAAGGGGTGGTGAAGGCGGTCTTCCATTCGTCTCCAGCCCTCATCCGCACGAGATGGTAAGCATTGCGGAGATCCAACTTGGAATAAATCCGAGCCTCCTGCAATGCCTCAAAAGCAGAGTTCATCAATGGAAGGGGGTAGCTGTTCTTGACCGTGATCTCATTCAACCCCCGATAGTCTATACACGGTCGGAGCGACCCGTCCTTCTTTCCCACAAAAAAGAAACCAGATCCCACTGGTGATGACGAAGGTCTGATAATCCCAGAATTCAATGATTCAGCGATGTATTTCTCCATGACCTCTCTCTCGGGCTTAGACAGGCTGTACAACCTGCTCTTAGGTAACGTAGCGCCAGGTTGTAATTCAATAGCACAGTCATAAGGTCGGTGGGGGGGTAGAGAGAGAGCTCGTGATTTGGAGAACACCTCAGCTAAATCATGATATTCCGGTGGGATTCCGGATAGATCAGGTGAGGGCGGCTGCCCAACCGGGGTAGCGGGGTCTTCCCCAGGAGGCCGAGCTGAGCGTAGACAAGAATTGTGGCATTTCTCACTCCAGCCGGAGATACGACTGGAGGACCAATCAATGACGGGGTTGTGTGCCAGAAGCCAAGGGTACCCCAGAACCAATGGGTTCTGCGCAGAGGAAAAAATGAAAAACCTGGTGGATTCATGATGGTTGCCAGAGATAATCAAATGAACTGGTTTGGTTATGTGGGAAATGGTGGCTACCTCTTGGCCGTTTAGGGAGATTACTTGTAACGGCCGAGGTAGTGGCTCATAAGCAAGCCCGACTTGCTTAGCTAGCTCGGCATCCATGAGGTTCTGCTCTGCTCCTGAATCAATTAAAGCTTCAATAGATCTCCCCTTACCCTGAAACACAACCTGTATCTTGAGTAAACAGGCAGTAGGACCCTTATTAGTGAGCGCCAAATCGCCGCTCGTCAGCGCGCCCACTCTTACTGAACGAGCAGATGAGTTTGGGCACTCCCTGCAGAAATGACCCCGCTTACCACAGTAAAGGCACTCACCTGAGACCATTCGTCGCTGTCGCTCGTAAGCAGTCAGTTTACCCCGGCCAAGATGCATAGGTTCCTCAAGAATAGGTGGCGGGGTTTCTGTGGGAGAAACAGCAAAATCAGGTGAGTCCGAGTTCCTGCGTCCAACAGAACTGTGTTGGAAGCGGGGTGTAGATCTGCTATGTTCCAGTTTGTGATCCTGAAGTCTGTTATCGATCCGGATGACCATGGCGATAAGAGGTTCCAAGGAGGAAGGCAGCTCTAGGGCGATTAGTCTGTCCTTTAACTCCTCGGAAAGTCCCTCCACGAATGCGTCCATGAGCGCAGTGGTGTCCCAACCACTAGTGGAGGCCAGGGTGCGGAACTCGATAGCATAGTCAGCTGCCCTTCTGCCCCGTTGCCGAAGTTGCATAAGGGCTCGAGCTGCCTCTCGGCCCGGTTTGGTATGCTGGAACACCTGCTGAAAAGCCTCCAGGAATGCCGCGAGAGACGCGCAGGTCGGTGCTCCACGCTGCCACTCAGCCGTCGCCCATGCGCCTGCTCTCCCGGTGAGGTGAGAGATGATGAAGGCCACCTTAGCTTGGTCCGAAGGATAGTGAGGCGCCTGCAGTTGGAAGTGGAGCTCACACTGGGTGATAAAAACCCGACAGTCCCCAGAATCTCCCGAAAAACGTTCTGGTCGGGCTAATTGCGCGGTTGGAGCGACCGGAACACTCTCCCAGGTTCCCTGGATCGGTGTGGGAGGCGATGGGCGTGCCGCGGGAAAAACCGGCGGATGTTGAAAACGCTCCGTCAGTTGTTCAAAGCGTTCTCCCAGTGCGGCGAATTGCCGTTCGTGACGGCTCGACATCTCGAGTAATCCTTGTCTCAAGCATGACATCTGCTCCTCCTGTTGGCGGAGTAATGCCCGTAACGTCTCCGCGTCTGCTGCGTCCATTATACTGGTCGGGTGGTAATGTCAAGGTTGACGTGCGGACACAAATGCAGACGGACTCGAAATAAAGAAGAAATAGATTTAATGACTCGAGAGAGGAACATTAAATCAGAGCAAACAAAACCACCCGACAACCCGTGCAAGGGAGACGAGGGTATATAACGAAAAGAGAGGATGTCCAAATGGAAAACAGGTGTGCAAGGGGGGAGGGGACATCTGAGGGAGGAATGTCAAGTGACCTGGGACAAACGGAAGACACAGGAAGTAACAACAAAATAAAACCGGAAATGACTGTAACTGAACTAATAAATCGACCTGGTTCCAAAAACCCTACAGCTTGTTCTGCTCCATTCAGATACATCCAACTGCAGACAAATAGATTCATGTACGTCTTTGTTTTTTTTGTCTTTCCTCAATTGTCCTCAATAGTCTTTGCTGCTTGATTTATGTGGTTTCAGGAGTTCCTGGACTGATCACCGCTGATATGGTGAAAGAGGGGGCAGCTGTCATTGACGTCGGCATAAACCGCATCCGGGATCCAAAAACAGGGAAAGTCCGGCTCATCGGCGATGTTGACTTTGAAGGTGAAGGGAAAAAGAAATTCCCATTTCTTTAGGAGATGAAGCCTCGATTAAATGCTTAATCCTTCTGGAAACCAAAAACGTGTCTAATCCCCAATGATTTCCTGTAGGAGTGAAGGAAAAGGCAGGTTTCATCACACCGGTTCCTGGAGGCGTGGGTCCAATGACTGTGGCTATGCTAATGAAGAACACTGTGACTGCTGCCAGAAATGCACTAATGCATTAAACTATTGATTTTAATGAACATTGATTGATCATTAATTTTAATTATTTATTTAAAACACTCACATCTGTATATGTTTGTACATGCTCTTATTTAACAATTACAAACTTCATATTTGCTGAGGATTTACCTTGATATAAATACTATGTTTATAAGATTATTTATTTAAGTTCATTATTAAAGTTATTTCAATATTTAAATTTTAGACCACTATTTTTTTCTACTGAAGCCAGTTTTGGTTTATTTGTTCTAAAAAAAAAAAACACTTTTTTTCTGAATAAAGTAATTGTACAACTACATTAAACTATTTGTGCAATGATTGTGTTTCTTTTACGCAATAAAATTAAATTAACAGCAGAAACCCACAAAGTTACAGAACTTTAAGGTACACGGATTTTTTAAAAAAGGACTTAAATTTTTTGATAATGAGAAATAAATTGTAGAATAAACTATTACTACAAGATTTGTATTCCAGCTATGAATTTACAAATGTGTCATGACAAAGTCCTGACAAAAGGCACAAAAATGAGCATTCCAGCGCCCAAAACCCCAGGGCAGAAAATAAGGATAATACAGGCTTTGAAAAGACAGACCTCCAAACTAGAATACCTCTGGTCAAGTGGGATAAATCCCGGACGAGCCCCCAAAATGTGTTACGGCCCCAACAGGCAAATCTGTCTCATTTCTAGGAACTCTAGAGTCAAATTTCTAGCATATATGTTGAGATTTAAAATACATTTGCAGTTGAGTTTGTAAATGCATTTTCTAAAAGAACTACTTACCTACACAATTTGTGGAAACGTCATCACGCCATGTGTGGCAGTCTAACCAATCTGAATAGCTCCTATTGCATTAGAGCTATGCGACTGTAAAATGAAAATGAAGACGTACATGGATCTGGAGTGGAGCAGAGATCTGGTGGCTTTGCCGTTGTAAGTTCTATGTCACAGCTACAAACTTTTTCAAACTGCTTTCTTTTTGTCTGCTCCAGATTCACCACGATTCGATGCAATGCAATTTTAAGATTCATTTTCTTTATGTAGGTCCTCCATCATCAGAAAAATGCCACAAGAACATGCTAAAAACATGATCGAAGTGGCTGTTTAAAAGGTTTTGCTTGAAAAAGGTTTTTGTGTGAGTATAAAAAGTGTTGGTCCAGGCTTAAAGTGTGTCACAGCACATGAAACATATTTCCTCCAAAAGTGGTCTAGATCTCAGTGCTGCATTTGAGGCATAGCATTTCACTGATGCATTCAAGTAAATTATTATTTTTTTTAGATAGTCGTTTCAGCAGACTGTTTGAAGATAAGGGTTTTAAAATTAACCATTAACCACCTACCAAATACATAGAAAATTGAAGCTCAGTTATCAGGTGACAAAAATGAAAAGGTCATGTTGGTTTCCAGACTGTTCTGAGAAAAAGCACAGATTTCTTTTATTTCCCACAGACTTTAACACCAGAACATCATTGCTTAATAAACATTTCTAGAACATTCTCTTCTGCTCATGTGTTAAACGGTTTCTTTTTCTTTTAAAGTATGATGTCCTTCACTCAACGCTCCAGTAAATTCTTGAAGTGTTTCAAAATCTTTGAAGGGTTTTCGTCTGAATCTTAAAGTTGGTTTTATGGATTTGGTTCAGTTGTGTTTCAGCCTCTCAACTACATTTTTGTGTCATTGATACAGTTTCACATCTGGTTTCTGTTAAGTGTCACACATTCTACAGCATTGTTTTCGTCATCCTTTTTGCTTCTTTATCTTCAGTTTCGTTGCATATCCTTATTTTGGGACACAAGTCTTGTCAGGGTTTACTTGTTCTGCCTTATTTGATCCTTGGTTTAATCTAAGTTTTTTTTTCTTAAAACATGTATAATTTATTCTTTTATCTGTTTGCCTCTGCAGCATTTTCAGAAGCAGACAAGACCATGATGTTTAAAATGTAGTCTGTGAGACTCATCAAATCAGTTTGGAGCAGACTCCACCGTTAAGCAAAATTAGGGAGAAAAGAGAAAACTTTTTTTCTGACCAATACAAAGCTTTTATGGCTTTTAATTTGTGAAACAGTAATTATCTAAAAGTTCGTCTCACAGCAGAGTAAAAGGCGGCCGCTGTGGTCTCAGGGGGGATGAACGTTTGTTGCAAACTGCTGTCTGTCTCCAGTGACAAGATGACAGAAAGAAACTGGCAAAACAATTCCAAGAATACTCTGTGTGTTTTGGCACCAATAACCCAAACTCAGGCAGTCTGATAAATCACGTAACAAAGAAAGAAGAGGAGCTACATGCCACACTGTGCAAGTCTCTGCTAGCTTGAGGAGATTTATGATATGCAGAAGAAGAACAAATGTTTGGAAAAAAAAAATGTAAAGAAAACATTTAGAAAGTTTTAGTTTTTCTAGGTTGTGACTAAATGAATCTGGAAAGCATGTGTCAGTAAATAAGCAGAACAATAATGTTTTAGTTATTAAACATGGTGGTGGGTGAATAATAGTTTGGACTGTTTGTATCCACAGCAACACATATTGCCTTTTATGTACATTATTTTGTCTTTTAAAACTCACATTATCTTTTGGAAAAGCTTTCCCAGTGGTGTTTTAATCATGATGATCCCTTCTTTTTTTTTCTTCTGAGTTGTGGGCGGAACTGTTGACGCAGAGCAACCCCGCCCCCACTTCCAGTCACCCATCTGTTTACACGCTCTCATGCTAGCTTACAGCCCGTCACATGTCCAATCTAATATTACGGTGCAACAAAAATGTCGAGCAATATTAGAGCTATCCAGCCGTATGGTTTTGAGCTAGGTTCCAGCTCAAACGAGGAAAACAAAGACATACATGGATCTAGTCGCCTACAAGTGAATGCAGTTGGATTCATACTCTTCAATTACTTTAGTTACCCTGGTTTGAATATTTAAAAAAAAAACATTTTAGAACAGGGTGTCAAACTTCCCCATCTGGCTTTCCAGAAATCCTGCCTTATCTGCTGTTGATTACCTGGATCGGGTGTGTTTAGCCAATAAGGAGCTTCAATGGCAGGTTGGTTGGTCAAGTTTTTGGACACCAGCCCTCGCAGCCTGGAGTTTGTGTGTTTTAGAGTGGCCAAACTGTGTGGAAAAGTCAGCTGCTGAAACAGTTGTTTGACTTCCATACAAAGTTATCCAAAAATCACAAACCAGGAAGAAGGAAATGATGTGAGAGCAAAAAATAACATCTCACTACATCATGTTTGCTGATTATACATTTTTTTATAATTCTTAAATGGCACTTCTCTGGATTCTTACACATTTTTAAAGCCTTTGGTCTGACTTGACCATCCCCACAATATTGAGAACATTTCTGCACCTGGTTGATTCACAAATCAATTAATGGAGATTGTTGTCCAACCATTGGTTGCATAGTTATGATAATCATAGATCTGGTTTTTGTGTGAAAAGGAGAAAAAAAAAGAAACAAAAAAGCACCGATCAGACAATCGTGACAAATCAGAAAATTCTGTTTCCATGGTATTGTTTTAGTAAAGACATTAAAGGGCCCATATCATGCAAAATAAACAGTTTTTTTAATTTAAGGTGTATTATAATGTTAATTCCTCTTGAAAAACAACCCCAAAGCAGTATTTTGATCCATTCAAGCAAAATCCATGAGTCTTTGGTATGACTTAACTGTGGATTTGATCTTCAAGTCTCAAGGTGGATAAGATCCAACTACTCCCATGCATATAAACACAGAGAGTGTTCCAATTATGAACATCCGTTAACATGACATCACAGGAAAACACACACAGCACAGACACCCTGTGGCAATGGAGTCACTCAGCTGTCCCTGAATCTAGTGTCACCCTGGCAAACAGTCGTTGCTCCTCCTTTAACTCCACTCATTGATTCCTTTTGAGGCGTCGGAGAGCCAGAGTGAAAGACATGTTGTAATGGAAAGAGCCGTTTTTCTGTTTTCCCTAACAAAGATGAATGAAAACGAGACATGAAATTGTTGAAGCTGTTTTCATAATGAACTGGATTTACAATCTGGGATTTTTCCTCTAACTCAAGAGACAAAGATCAAGTGAATGTGTGTGTTTTTTATTCTAATCAATCATTTCAGTCAGTTTAATTGTTTAATTATTGAAAATGAGTCTCTTTAAAAGCAGATTTCTCAAAAGTCTCGTAATTTTTTATGTTATTTGGACACTTAAAACCAAAACAAAGAAGGCAAAGAATCACAAGTGACTGCCTTTTAAGATTATCCTTAAATAAGAATTTGATGTGTATTATGTCTTGTCTCTTAAACCAGTTCTTTTTGTTTATGCTTTTGTGTGTTTGTTAAACTGAAAAACAGCCAAAAAAGTCTCAGAGAAAAGAAAAGCGTATGTAATAACTCAATTGGAGGAAGTTAGACTTTCACAACACCTGTATTTATGGGTTAAGCAATGTGCACAAGCCAAGAATACTTGAAATGAACTCTGAGTCTGCCCTGAGGCTGGTGTGGGCTTCTGAAGAAGTCACATTTCAGTTGTGAGCACACCTCCAGCATCAGCCAGCAGAACGCGTCTGCATATGAAAAGAGGAAACGATGACGCTCAATGATTGGCTGTTGGAAACGACTGCATCATTTGGAGGAGGGTATATTAGCTTTTCATAAGCAGGAAAACGTCCCAAACCCAAAGCATCAGAAAACAGAATGTTAACACAAAGACGGAAAATCGTGGAACTGGGTGAGTTTCTGCTTTGTCTTGCGGTTGTTCCTTCTGGCAGCGGTTATGAAGTATCATTAAATTCGTTTTTCTAGTTTTTGCGGCCAAATGAAACACATTTTTGTCTCTTTTTCTGTTTTCCAGCTCTCCTCTCAGCAGGGATGATTTTGTTTCTCGTCATCACACCGGGGAGATGTGCGATGCTGAGCACCGAGTCCATTACAAGCCCTCCTGCTGTCAACTCATCCCTGAATGCACATCTAGAAAACAGTAAGTGTCTCACTCTGGACAGCTTTGATTTCATCTTCAAAAATAATGATTGTATTTATTTGAGTTAATTTTCTTAAAACTGTTGCTAAATTGAGCGTTTTGCTGATCAAGTTCTCCGTCTGTGCAGGCAGCAGAGCGGCACAGGAGCTCCACCGCCCACACAAATTGTGTGACAGTAAAGACGAGGGGTTCTGTGGAAACAGTGGTCAGTGCATCTACCCTCAAGACAGCCGCACACCGGCCTGCATGTAAGACAAACGTGGATTGGGAGGTTCTCCCTCAGCTGCACGTGTTGGTTCTTGTCTGCCTTTGGAATGCACTCACAGGTTTGTCTTGTCTTGCAGCTGCAAAGCGTCATTCACAGGGCCCCGCTGCATGTACCCGCTGGGAACGGGAACTGACTCAGCGCCCGAGCTTGAGAAAGTGATTGCCATCGTTTGTGGGGTAACCATGGTCATCTTCATCCTGGTGATTATAGTTTACTGCTGTGTCCGTAAGAGGTGAGCAACAACAGACCTTTGGTGCTAAATGTTGAATGTTCTCCATCAAAACATATCTGAATGCAGTGATCTATAGGATATGGCACCATTTTAATGCTTGAAAAATGAGTTTTAGTCAATGAAGAACAACCTAGAAGCCAATAACTCCATTCAATTGTGATTTTTTTTTTTTTTTGCAGTTGTGCAAAATCATCACCCCTTCTAAAGTCTGCATGGGAGACTTTGATTTGACCCCCAATGCTCCACCTCAGCATTGTCGTCAGCGCAGGTCTTCCAGACTCCTTTTGGGAAAAGAGCTTTTCTTTTAGCTGCATGGTGTAAACGTACACTCAAAAAAGTAATTTGTTGGGTGAACATAATTCAACCAATTAAACCAAATGTGCTAATAAAGCAATAAACATGTGAGGGGTTAGCACTCTTGAAACAGTGACACTGTTTCAAGTCCCAGCTGGGGGACTTGACCTGGTTTCCTGCATTTTAGGTCCTTCGCCAGCATTTCCTGACACTAGCACCAGGGTCAGGTCAACTGCTGCAATCATGTTACAGCAACAATCATAAATCATGATGTACCAACATAATTGCTTTCACACTGAAAATAGGAGACAACAGGTGTTACAGAACATGCGCTGCCGTTATTCAGATGTTCTAAACTACTGGAAATTAAATTAACAGTTTTTTTAGGTTTAACAAGCGAGTAATAATATATTTATTTATTGTGATGTTTTTTATATTTATTTAAATATATTTTTAAATGTTATCAAGCATTTTGTGTTTCCTGTGTTTTTAAACATTAAAGTCATTTGAGAAGTGTTTGTTTCATTTTTTTTTACTTATTACGGGTTCTATTCCTGGACTGATTAAATTCTGAGGAGGTCGTCCGTTAAACCCATCAGTCTCTGACTTAACAGAACCTTCACACCTGTTGACATGACGAGACGTGTAGTCTCACTGAAACTGAGCATGTGCGTCAGGGTTTAGGAGTGTTTCTTTGTCAATGCACATAAATATGGTGCAGTCTTTTGTTGTACAGCTGTGTATGTCAAAAGCTTCAAACATGTTGAAACATATTGGCGCACTGTTCAGCTCTTTGTAAGCCTTTAGAATCAAAATACAGAAGAAAATATGTACTTATTTAATATCTTTAAAAGACAGAAGTAAAGAAATGTTCCATGACATTTTAATTGCTCACATCAAATATTCTGTAAACTACATGGCAAACTAAAAAAAAAAAAGGTCAGAAAAGTGCTGTAATTATAATCTCTCCAGTAGCACTGCCAGATCACTGAATATATTTGATTTAGATTCACAAGTTCACAATTTGACTGGATAAATATAATTTTTTAAGCCAGTTTTATTTTGAAATCACTATCACTTCACATACTTTGTAAAATTGGTATCTCTTGCATTAATATCTATATTTAGGAACAAAATGTTAAAAAAATAATAAACAATTCTTATGGGATTTAATTAATATTGACTTTTGAGACAAACATTACATCAAACTCAAAATAAAGAGATTATTTTAATCTATCTAAAATCTTAAAACCAAGCCCCATCTTGTGAACAGTGTAAAGTTCAGAATTTGAACAATGTCAAACACTGAAAGCTGTTTATTCTAATTCTTGTTTGGTCATTGCTCTGGAATTATGACTGACTGGTTGACGTTTGAATTGAGTTCAACATGCAGCTCAGTTTATTAAGTGAAAGTTCAAATTTAAGAGTGAAACTTCTGAGGTTTAACCAATCAAAAAATAGTTTGAGATCAACCTCATCCAGCTTGTTCCTGATTGTTCTTGTGCTGCCTAACTGTCCTAATTGAGCTTCAATTCTCTTTTGATTAATTTTCATAGTGTTACCAGTGTCAGTTTTTAGCCAAAATCAAAAATCCTCTGTTGTTTTCTAGGACGTAGTTTCTGCAGAGCGGCATTCGTTTATTAGAAATTCACCTCTGAATCGTGTGCAGGACCGTTGGTGTGGAGCAACCCCGACGCCCTTTCCCTGCAGGAGTTTGTGGCCCAGCCACCCTATTTTCTATGTCATAAATACGTTTTTTTTCCAAACAGCATTTATTCATCTGCTCCTGATTTACGATTTAAATAAATAAATAGAAAATAATGTTTGAGCTTAGATTTCATAATGTATGTCTTCCATAATTAAGAAGGTTCCACAAGAACACATTAAAAACACAAATTTCATCAGAGTGGGTCTATAATGTCAAATTACAGGGGAGGATTTTCAGCGCCATCCCTGAGCTGGGAGACAAGGTGAATGATTGAGATCACTCAACCAAAAATTTGTATGACTTTCTCACTTTATCAAGTCAACTGGTAATAGGAAGCACTTGGCACAGAAAAAAAGTTATTCGTTTTAAACCATGTTATAAAAACAAAAACTCTGTCGATATGGATGTTCGAGCTCTATTTCAAAGTTGAGTAAAGAAAAGAATTAACACTTTTGTTTTAAAGTGAAAAGGGGGGCCTTTGTTTGTTAATGCAACTCCTATTTTACTCCTCAGTTTGACCCTCTGAAAGTGATGGAAACAGCCATAACGTCGGACTTGCTAAATCATGTTCAGCCTTGAATTTGTCTCTGCGGAAATGAATGGAATGCAATTTTTGATCACCATTTAAAGAGAAAATGTAACACAGAGCACAAATTCAAACATTAACAGTTGTTGATGGATCACCTTAAATGTACTTTTGCAATGAAAAATGATCCTTACAGCTCAGGAGCTACATTTAAGGACAAACTCATTCTGTCAGGCTGTCATGGCCCCTTGAAGTTTACAAAAACAAAAAGGACTAATGTGAGAACACAGAAACAGATTTGAAGAAAGAGCTGAGAGGATGTTCTCCAGACATGAGAGCACATGCAGGCTTTAGATGGGTATGCACAGATACTATTTAGATCACTTTCCCTCCCAAAACTACACATTTTGCAGGTTAATTGGCTTTGAAGGCCATCATTGCACGGCCAGAATTCAGAAAAAATTGGGATAACCAGCTGGTGCCTGTTTGCTACGAAGCCCTGGACACTTACTCTTACTAGCAATTTATAGCCTCAAAAATACTAATTTGTGCTGACAAGATGCATACTGGTGCTTACAAATGATCATTTTGAGGCCATACTTTCGTATTTTTTGCGCACAAATTAGTATATAATATCTTCAGTTCTTACAACTAATTTGTGGCCACAAAATACTAGTTTACGCACACAAATTGCCATTTGTTCTCACAAAATGCTAATAAAATGCCACTTTGTGGCAATGAAATACTTATTTGTTCCCTCAAAATGCAAGTTTGCGTACACAAAATACAAATACATTCGTTTTTTTGTATCCCCAGCTCCTACAGCTAATGTCTGGCCACAGAATTTTAGTTTGTGATCACAATTTAGGATTTTGAGGAAACTATGATTGATTGATTGATTGATTGATTGATTGATTGATTGATTCCAGCTCTCCACAGTTTGCAAAGGAAAGTAGATGTTTAAAAGTGCATTCATGGTGATCTCGTTCTTTTATAAATAAATAAAGTGATTTTTGGAATGTGGAGCCATTTCCTCTTAGTAGAATCTTTCTGGTTGCTTTCACAATCAGCGTTCCAGTGTGGCCCCACAAAAAAGTTTTACAGTAAACTGAGGATGTAAAAATCTCAGACTGATCATGCACAAAAGCCACAAAGAACCACTTTGTGATGTTTACAAGTTGAAACATCCTGCGTTAGTTACTAAGGAGCTTGAAATGAAAGCCCATTTGCAGCAGCTCTGTCAGAGTCCATGCCACCACACCCAGCGCGCACCGATCCCACTGGTTTCCAGTTGGCGTGGCGCTGCAGACGCATCTCCTGCTCAGTCTGCTGCGCGTCGTTCGGACAAGTCGGAAGCGCCTTTCATCCACGAGGACTCAGCGCGCGCGCCCGCCAGCGGATATGGAGAACCGCAAACTCTCAGCGCTGCTCTCTCTGATCGGTAACGTTGACTTTTCTGAAGTAATGTTTGATCTGATCAATGTTTGTTGTACTGGTTGGGAACAGCTGTGCTGAGGTTTGTCGGCGGTGAGCAGAGAGGTGTGTCCGCTAAAGCTCTGGATCAGGCTGACACAATCAGAACAATCACAGTTACAAACGTCTTTTCTCTGCGTTTATACAAGAGGAGAGGATCTTTTCTGTCCCTTCCCTCTGATTCACAGACTGCTTCACCTTTCATGCTGCCACTGAATTGAAAATCACATCTTCTTTTAGGTTTATGTAAAAAGGATATTTTTAGATAATAATGTCAGCAAAAATACTTTTGGCTGCCATGTAAACAAAATGTGTTGAAATTGTATAAGTAAATAATTCACTTTTTGTATTTTATAAACAGTGTTGGTATTATAAATATACTTAAAGCGCAAATATATATTCACTCTAAATGTCAATGAAATGGTTTCATGTTGCATAAATGTGTTTTGTTCTAATTTTTTACTTTATTTTATAATGTAATGCCTTAATGAAAATACTTTTATGATTATGTTTATAGTTTATATCATGCAGAATCATTTTTTTAGCCTTTAAGTGTGTTATGAAATGAAAAACAACCTCAAAGTGGTATTTTTCTCCATTCACGTATCTAAAACCCTGCTCTCTGAGCAGCAACCGGTGGATCCTTATATTGTGACGTCACAAAGTGGAGAACAGCCCCCTCCAAGAAGAGTCTGCACATCCAGCTCCGCCCCCAGGCTAGCACACACACACACACTTTCTCAGTGGAGCTTTCATTTAATGTGCACAGAATGCACATTTGTCACAAAGGCAGAAGGCTGGTTCCAAATCCAGTGGCTTTATTGGTTCAGACGGAAGCTAAAGCTCAGACTAAAAGTCCACGAAGAAAAATCAGGATCAGAGTAGGTTGGGGGTGTTGGGCCCTGTAAGCTAGTGGAAAGAGTGTAAACAGAGAGCTCTCAGCAACAGGGAGGGGAGGGGGCTTGCTCCACAGCAACGATCCAACAACTCAAAGGCACATTTCTAACGAACTCCTGCCGCTCTGCAGAAACTATGTCCAGGAAAACGACACAGGTTAAATACCACTGGGAATGCTTTCAAAAGATGATTGGAGTGGAACTCAAGGCCCTACATTCTTCATCATCCACTCTGATTAAAATGGGCTCTGTGAGACCTTTAAGAAACAATGGCGTTCTCCTTCCGGGTCACACGTAAGTGACCCGGAATAAGAACTCCATCATGGCCCAATGAGCCGATTGATTGAAACATTCCTGGAGAACACTGAGAAACACAGAAACACACCTTTTAATATTTTCTTTCTGTTTTTCTTCATCCTGATCGTTTTCTGTAGCCTTCATTGACAACATATGCAGACATTGACGTACAGAAAAGCCTTTTCATGTCGGTGAGCATTAGCAGATTCCTAACCTTCAAGTTGCTGTAATTTTTGGCTCTGCCTGAAGGAATGCGGGCATCCTCAAACAGTGTTTTTTAGCTGAGCAGGCCGGTACAGACCAGTCAATCCACGTCCCACCCTGATGCTGGCAGAACTGATCTGCACAGCTCTGACGCCGCTCTGCCCCCCAGTTATTGTTTTTATGTGCTGAATTTTTCCTTGATTTTCCTGTGCGATCTTATCTGCTTTATCTAAAACATCCGTTCTGACTAAACAGCTTAACGACATCGTTTATTACTGTTGTTGCAAACATTGTTTTCAAAGTTGGATGTTCAAGAAACATCCAAGAACTACTTGGTTAATTTGCTGCACATATTTTCTAAAGAAAATTCTTAAATACGCAAATCAGAAAAAAAAAAGGGTCAGCTAGATTTATTTTTTCAAAAACTAAGTCATTTGTGAAACTTTTTCTGATAACTTTCCAATGAAAAAAAATCCTGTTAATTTTTATTAAATCCAACAAAAACTACAATTTCCAGAGCCCCACCCTTTCATATTTGGTATCACTGAGAGGCCACAAATATCTTCTGCAGATCCCAAAAGCAGTTCATTCAGTGGTATGTAATGGTTGGGAGATGTTTAGGTTTACAAATGTCCTCTACAGAGGACATATTTGTATTGCTGGTGGTCAGAAGGATATGAAACCATCCTGGATCCTGATTTATCTGTACAAAACTGAACTAAATCTCATATTTTCTACTTGAAATCATTATCAAAAAAATTGATTTGAACGTGAAATATTGTTCTCACTCTAAAGCTGTTGTCTTTCAGGAGGCGTCTTGCTGATTTTACCTCATGGCCTCGGCAAAAATGTCTCGATCAGACAGCAATCTGGAAACAACTCCTTATCTGAAGGTAGGTACGCATATCATGAACGTTATTTTTGATGACAGAGCTCTACATTGAGAAAAGCTTTATAAGATGCTCTCTTTTGAGCATGCGCTTTCATCACTTCCTGCTGGGATAAAGTGATGTCATTTGATTGGTGATAAGACTTTTCCCAGGATACCAGATTTGCCAGTTTGGGTGAAACTTGGATGCAGTTTCTCTTCCATTTTTTGTGGATTCGTCAAAAAAAAGACTGGAGGAAGTATCGGTGTTACAAGTTTCCCAGCATTTCAAAATAAAGCCAGAAACTGCTCTAACTTAAAGAAAAAACGCGATAACCTGATTTCAAAACCAATTAGAAAAAAGCATAACCTTATGTCACATTTTACTGCGAAAATGTATTTTAGTGGGTATTTGTTGTTGTTTCTCAGCTCTCACTTTTACTTGAAAGCAGCTTGTAAAGAAAGTGTTTGTTATCTGGAGCAGATTCAAAAATGCAGGAGAAAGTATAAAATAAATATTTATTTAATACGGTAGTGCGGGATAAGCAGATTAATTTCTTCTAATTTGTTTTTAAATGATTAGAAATGACCCCAAATAGGAATATATAAAATAGATGAACGGATGATCAAAAATGTGATTGATTTGAAAAACCTTAAATGAACTTCATTAATGGTTTTGCATTTTAACACTTAATATGCCTCATTTATGTCCTGAAATATATTGGAGGTTCTTGCAACCACAACAAAAGGTCAGTTTTGGTCATTATGTATTGTACATTCTTTACGTTTGTGCTCACAGGAATATTAAAAATGTCAAAATCTTCTGTTTTTAGTTTTGTCCATCACAGCCTATTCTTGTCTTGTTGGAAGCGTTCTCGGTTAAACAATCACGGTTCTTCCGTAACACCTGGCACATGTGATACAGACTGAACTTTTCTGTGGTTCTTGGTAACATACCAGGCAGACAGAGATGCTTTCATGTCTGTAAAAACAACTTGCTGCAGTGCAAACACAACCGCGGGGGCAGAAAGCGGCGGTTTCACCATCAGACCGACCAGAAGTCTTAAGTTTTTGACTCGCTGCTGTTTTCAGGGAAAGTCGAAGGGCGCCCCCGTGTGACCAGGTCAGCTGTCAGCTGCGACGACAGTTTTGATCAGTTCTGCCTGAACAACGGCAAGTGCATGTTGCTGGTGGACTTGAACGAGCGCCACTGCCAGTAAGTGCGAGTACCGCACACGCATGTGTTTGCGTGGGCTGCTCTTCTGTCATGTGTAACCAAACACTACTCCTCTACTCATGCAGGTGTGACATGGGCTTCTACGGTCCCAGGTGTAGCATCCCAGAGATGGTCCAAGGAAAAATGGCGGAGGAGGAAATCATTTTGATTGTTTTCTGCGTGGGTCTGCTGTTGATAGGTCTGGCTGGAGCTTTGTACTTCTTTTTTAAGTGGTAAGACTTCCACCCGCAAAAACACGTGTAAAAGGAACGCCTATACATGTTACAAGAATGAGATTGACAATGCTGATGATTAATGTTTAAATGTATTTATTTTAGACAACACATCTTCAGTTTTTCCTCAATCTCTTCATTTCCCAAAAAAATTATTGAACAATATGGGAGTCACTTTTAATTTGAAACAAATTCTGACAAAGCACTGAGAAAAACCAAAGGAAACGAAACTAAAGTCTTCGATGTGTTTAAAACATTTTAAAATCATGTACAGTTAATATTTCTCAAAGTAATGCGAGATATTGCACACTTCACTGCTGTGGGAGCAGCACAGGGTCATTTGGAGGTTCACATTCATGCTAAATTGTTCAAATAATTATCATTATTATTATATATTTCAAAAATGTAAACAGCAAAGGTCGTTTTGTTTTGATGTGCTTTGACTGATCAGATACAAATTCTATGTATTTATGTTTACTAAGTGGAAGTTCAGATTTAGATTTTTATCTAGATTTAGTTTTCATTCTGGTCTTTTATTTGTGATATTGTTTATTTTATCTGGGAATAACAAGTTAAAGGACTAGCAATAGTTAATACAATTTCAAATTTAACAGTTTAGGTTATACAGAGAATTGGTTTCCCATCAGCTCAATGGACCAAACCAATGTCTCTCTTAAGGAATGGACATGGAGTGGCTGGGAGTGCTACAAATTTCTCCTTTTTGTTCTCTAACTTTGCCCCTTCCTCCTTTGTGGGTCAGTTGTCCCTGTGTTCAAACCCTGCTGCCAATGCAGGATCTGATTCTAAATGGTTTATCAGAATTTAATTTGAGCTACAGCGGTGTGTGCAGAAGGGAATTGTGGAGGGGTCAAAAGGTCAATCTTTGTTCACTACAAGTTATAAAATTGTATGTATTCTGTCAGCCTACTCTACAGCTATTCTATTTCTCATGTTAGAACAAAATTAGCTTGAGTTGGACGTGAACGGGTTGGGTTGAGTGAGCATCAGGTCCACTGTCAAGTCCACTGCTCCCCCTGTTGACTGGGATGCTCCTGTGAAAGAGGTTGCTAATCTCACAGAGGTCAAGGATCAATCATACAAGTGACCAATGGGGTCATGGGAGTGGGACCTCTCAGGTCTGGCTCCTTTATTTGATCCCACGGTGATGCCCTGCGATCGCTGGCGTTGACAGACCCCAAAAACAGAATTTCTTCACATCAGCATCAGGCTTCTATATATTTATTTTAAATATTTCTTTATTTGCGATTTTATGTTTTATTCAGTTCGGTGTGAGGGGTCAGGGGGCTTGAGGGCGTTCTGTGAATTTTATCATTTCATTTCTAATTCTTTTAAGTATACAAAGAACTTTGCGTTACTGTTGTATGAAAAGCGGTGTTTGAATAAAGTTTTATTTAATTTGATTTGATATATAAAAATTGAACACTACTGAAACTTTAAATGAAAAGGATGTTTAGGAGTCACTTAATGACGGAAGTTTTCAAAATAAAACGATCTTTTTTCCTGTTATTATGAAACAATTGGAGGTATTAAAGCAAAGATGCACAAAGAGGTCTTATTGACAGATTTGACCCACTGAATAGTCAATCAAACATCCTCATTGCTTTAATCCAATTTGGGATAAAACCAGATCATTGATCCATCTGTAGGTGCTTGTATGCAGCCTCTCCCAAAGTGGGCGACAGGAAGTGCTGTCAAAAAAGCGACAGGAAGCAGCAACTGTGTGAACAACAGTGACAAACAGATGTGGAGAAGCCTCAAAATGAAGCACAGAAATGAAGGAGAGATGGTTTACTATTAAACTGTCATGAGAACTTGAAGCAGTCAGTTGGCCTTATATAGAGGGTGTCATGTCTCATCACTCACACACATAAATGTGGTGGCAAATCTGATTAAATCCGTCTGATAGTGTGCATCTGTTAAGATTATGAAAGTCACATGTCTCTAGATTTAGGGCGAAAAACTGTGTCTTTATTTCTTTGTGTTTAGATAATTGCTTTTCTCCCTTTTTATCAAGCTTGAAACCGTCAAAACTGTTGCTTTGCAGAATTCAGCAGAGGCTATGTTAGAAATCTCTCATTACTCCCTAAAAGACTATATAGTGCAGAACTATTGAGTGCTCTGGATTTTAATGCAATTCAGTCACACGATCACTAGTTTTTTTTTCTTTTTTAAACACCAAAATATGACATCACCTAAATAAAAATCTAATAAATAAGAACTTTTCGAAGATTATTTATGAATCCACTGCTTTTTAAAGATGAAAACTTGGATGGTTTATTAAAAAAACGAATTTAAATACTCTTTTTTAAAATGACAAATCATTCTAACGCAATGCATTGTGGTCTATACTGCCAATCTAGTGAACATCGATGCACACTAGTTGTTCCTAGAGACTTATGGGAAATTTGGAACTTGGAATTTAAGTCAAAAATGGGGAACACCCTATAGCGCACTAAGTAGAGAGTAGTGAAGAAATGTGGATGTAACCAGAGACTTTAGAACACTCAAAGCAGTTTAGGTCCTGTTGCTGAGCTGTCTTTTCATTATAGGAAAACTTTTGAATTCTCCCGTCCAGAACTGAGCTCTGGTCTGTTGCGCATGTGCAGTTTAGCAGAGTATTGAGGCCTAAAACTTCTTCACAATCTTCAATCATCCGACAGTGCAGCACTGTGACAGCTTTATGTTGCAGAGTCCTACACTTTAAAGTTTTTTTAAGTATACTTATTTTTTTGTCTGTAAAAGATTCTCAACAAATCCGGTTTGCTTTCCTACTAAACCTTGGTGACAAACTTGCCAAATGATATTATTCTATTGTTTTCCACCCTTCCAAAATTAAAGTTTTCCCACTGTTACATGCAAACTAACTGAATTTTGGAGTTAAATCAATAAAAAAGGGAAAAAACAAATCGCTTTCAAGAACAAACTCAAGTGTGTAAACTGTATAACCGATAATAAAATGTAAACTTTCCTTAAAAACATTAAAACATGAGATGAAAAGATAATTGCAGTTGATTTATTAGTTATTTCTCCATGTGCTGCAAACACAAATATTTGAAAAAATGATTGAAGCAGGTACAAAATACCAATGAAAAATGTCCTATTTAAAAATCCAGGCTTTAGACCGAGCCATTGAAACGAATCTCGACAACAATCTGGCATTTGGCATTTCAATGTGCCGTCAACATTTCCTAAATAATTTTCATAATCAAGGCTTGCATTTCTTTCCTGCAGGAACACGTCTAAGATCGCTCTGCGATTGCTGCAACCTGAAGCTTTAATTTGAATACATTTATGCTTTTAAGAAGTATTTGTTGTTATTTGTTGGTTCTGCCATTAAAAAGACAGTGTGGTTTTTTTGTGTCGTCTTTGCAGGTACAAGAAAAACAAATGCCTGCGGCAGCAGAAACGGCAGGGATACAGAGGCATCCAGTTGGTTTAAGGTGTCAAACATCCACCCCCTGAAAGCACCAAGCAGGACTGTTAATGTTTTTATGAACAACGTGAAAAAAAGCTCAGCATACTTTGATGTTTCCCAACAAGCTTAGACTGAGGGGCTGGTGCTCCTCATCTTTGTGGGGCAGGCTGATCGTCACAAAGAGATTACCATCCCTTCAGAAACTTGTTCTTGTTCTTAAGTTTCGCAGACTTACACCTGATTTGAAAAGATGAATAGCGAGACGCACAAGAATCTTTTTGTGTGAGCGAAACCGCCCACGTGATGGTGGAGAATTCACAGAACAGAACCTCCGTCCCTGTAGGAACTCGCACTGATTCTTGCTTTGTGTACAATAAACGGTTTTGTCATTACAGACAGGAAGCCGAGGATTGTGTGAAACAAAGTTGGCAGGGAGTTCTCAGAATTTAATGATCACTCCATGGTTTTTTGTTTAACGTTTCTTTTCAAAGATCACAGATGAGACTAAATCACTCACGGTGACAGATTTAAAAACTCTTCAACCGCCTGCCTTCACCAATCAAAAAGCCTGTAATAATGTCACATATAGTAGTCACCTGTTGTATTTATTGTGGTGTTTTTTTCATTTGGGATTTAAAAAAACACAGGTATTGTTATTATTTAACTTTAAAATGTCATTTCAGTAACTTATTTTCAAGTGTAGATTCACTGGAGTTTCATCTGTTGCTTTAACGCTTTATAACTTCATACTTCGTGGATTTATTTTATGTCCATTTCATGATGTGTGTGAAACTCAGAGCATTCACATTCTTGTGGCGCAGCTCCTGCATGAAATTCTTACAAATCGCAGTATCAGTCGACCTCGTAGCAGAAAAGCTATTTTACACAACATGTGGATTAAAGAAATACTTTCCCATTTGTAGTCTGTGTGTTCTTCATTCTTCCTCGCAGGCGTTCTCAGCACTCAGAAAATGTTCTGCAGCTGAAGCTGAATGCTGACAGAGGCGAAAACAAGTGTGACAAAATCACAGCAAGCCCTTAACTTTTTTAATTTGATCTCCTCTGTGTGTCACATAAACAAAAATTAGATTATGAACAGAAAAAACTAGTAGAAAGAAATTTTTGTGTAAGTTTCTTGTTCATTCCATTACAATTGGATTGGAAAATGGTTTGTTTCAAGCAAAAATAATGCAAAAACAATACCATCAACAGAGGTTAACATCCAGTCAGAAACATGTCAAAGACAGGATAGTAAGGCTTGTATCTGGAACTTTGTCCAGGAGGAGGAAAACAGCTCAGCTTGTTCCACCCAGCCCACAGTGTTTCTCAGAATGCCCTCAGCTGGCAGCAACATGCCACAACACGAGGCAAACGTTTTCAACTCCAAAAATCTCTGACTAATGAAAGAGTATAATTTCAGTTTCTTAGTCCTCACAACTGGGGCTTGAAGCGTGCAAGGTTTTGTGACATGTTTCTGATGATAAAGGACATATGCCAAGAAAATTATGATCAAAAATTGCATTTCAGAGTGTTTCTTTTTTTTTTTAACTGTTATGAATCATCAGGGCAGCACGGTGGCACAGTGGTTAGCGCTCTTGCCTCACAGCAAGAAGGTTCCTGGTTCAAGTCCTGGCTGGGGGACTTGAAATAGTGTCAACAATGGGGGGCCTTTCTGTGTGGAGTTTGCATGTTCTCCCCGTGCATGCGTGGGTTTTCTCCGGGGACTCCGGCTTCCTCCCACCATCCAAAAACATGCTTCATAGGTTAATTGGTCACTCTAAAATTCTCCCTAGGTGTGGATGTGAGTGTGGGTGAGTGTGTGAATGTGGCCCCTGCGACAGACTGGCGACCTGTCCAGGGGTGTCCCCTGCCTTCGCCCATGAGTAGCCGGGTTAGGCTCCGGCAGCCCCGTGACCCCGAAAGGGATAAAGCGGTTTAGAAAATGAATGAATGAATGAATGAATGTTATGAATCAGAAGCAGAACAAAAAAAATCACAAAGAGCTTAGTTGTGCCACATAAAATACACTAGGAACGTCTTGGTTTTCCATGTCTGAGCTGGCGTCGGGTTTAAAACTGTACGGCTGGGTGGCGCCAATATCGTTTGTCATTTTTGCTGCAGCAGTAGGATAAGTTATTTAAAATATAAACTGGCCAGTCAGATGTCTGAATAAAGATAGGTAGTCTTACTTTGAACATTTTAAAAGGTTTGATTGACAGATTCTCCAAGTAGTAGGGGTGTGGCCTTCCATCACTTCTGATTGGTGAGTGGTTGCCATAGAAATGTTGCTGTGAAAAATTGGCGATTGAATTGACTTTATTTGGTTGGAGCCGGAAGTAAATCATTTTCAATGGGTCATCAGTTCTCAAATACAGTCAATGCATAAGCTTGTATGCTAATTCTTGAGGAAACGATGAACTTACAAGCATTTGTCCACCGTTAGGTTTGATATTAGTTTATAAAAAGTTAATATAATTAAGAGGCTTCATCTCAAAAAGAAAACCTTCATAATTCCAGCTTTACTGTCGTTTTTCTAGCTCATGCCCTAAAACTTTAAACAAAATTGAAAAACCTCTCCCTGAATTTGTCTTTGAAAAGACCTCACAATAAAAGCCCTTTCACAATTAGCTTATGTGTCTTTGTTCCATTTTTAGACCCATAAGGGAGGAAAAAAAGCATTAAAACCATTATTGGTCAGCCAATCCTGAATGGAGGGTCTGGTGTTTGGTTAATCTGCAACATTTTACGCTCAGATTAGTGCTTCAACGAGCCGTGGTTAACAGCAGCCTCTGCATGTGTTTTTGATGCAAATGACCAACATCTGTGACTTCTGAACATTAACTCACCTGCTCTCTTAAGACATACTTAAAAACATATTAACATGCACTTACACACACTGAGGCCCCAAAATACGCCCACTCAGTGGCTTCCACTTGGTTCTAAATATAAAACCTGTGGATAAACATATCCAAACTTCACAAACTACTTCTCTAATCTCTGCATTGGAATTCTGCTATCTAACTGTTCTTACCTAATCACGGCATAAGTAATAGTAGGTTGCTCACGTCGTGAGTAATGTTGTTGCGGGAAGGGAAGCCCCATTAGGTTGCATCCTTGCGTATCCATTGACAAAACAAAATCTTCCACGTGTAACACGCTTAGAAGTGTTTTGCTGCTCAGAGCTGATATATTTGGGATATAACTTTAGAGGCCCTCTGGTATATCTGGTCTCTGATACATCTGGGATGCCCGTGGTGCAGAAATGCTTAGTAATTGCACTTTCAATTGTTTCAAAAAGCTATTTTAATGTGATTTTTACATTCTAGACTATTTGCTTCCTTTGTTTTTTAAAAAAGATAATACTTATGAGCACAAAATGTGCAAAATGTTGCACAAACGTCCTCTTACCAGCCCCTAGACAGGGGTGTAACATATGTGACTTTACATTCTGGAAGGCACACAAAAATACAGCTGTAGTTTCACTAAACCCTCAAGCAGACCTGATCACAGTGATGTTGCAAGAAAACATTTTTGAGTCAACATTGGTGTCATTATTGACAAACATTAGGAACCATAAATATAGGCTTTTTTTAACATTGCAAAAATAACAAAAGCTGTATTTTTAAATGAAATCTTGAGCCAAATCAAATGATTTCCTTCGCCCCTGCATTGTGTATAACAGCTGATCTGGGCCGCCAGCACCCCAGTGCCAAAATCTAACCTGTTTCCATGCCATGGCAAGCGGGAATTCTTATTTTTGGAAAACTCAATAACTAACCAATAATAAAACAGTTTGAATGATGCATTTTTAAACTTATCATTTGTAATGGCGTTCACTCGCCACCCTTCCAAAGTCTTTTATAAAATAAAAATGTCATCGGAATTTGCTGCTGCTGTGATGCTTCACTTTACACAAGATTCACAGTGAATATGCAAAGCTTTTAAGGGACCAAAAGTTGGTGCTTTGAGATCAAGTTCAGTCTACTTCTGTCAGGGACTGGTGGTGGACAAAACATTTAATAAATAAACTGAAGACAATAAAAGGGGTATCAGATCCCAGTCCCTGTATCCCAATTGAAATCAGTAGTAAAGTCTCTGCCAAATCAGCACGTAAAACAACACAGAACATGGACAAATGTATTATATCAACTGTCAAGCACAGTGGTGGAAGGGAGTTCATATGGGCTTCAGGTGCTGCTACAGCATCTGTGTCAAATCTTTTGAGTGATCTGAATGTTTTCTGATGGATAGAGCTCCATCAGTAGTATTTTTCCTTCAAATCAAAGCTCAGGTCGAAATCTAGCAGCAGACCAAAGAGCATCGATGAAGGTTTGGAAAACTCAATACGCTGATTAAAGGAGTTCTGAAACAGAAACGCTGATGTCATACAAGGTGATATCAGTGGATTTACAATCACAGGATGTATTTTCACTGCTTCTGTATCTTAACTTTGCTAAATAATTATGGAACAGCTGTAATATTTGTGTGTTTGCTCATGAGGTCCTGGAAATAGCTGATAAAAACACGTTGTACATTATGGTTTCTATCATTTTTATTACCCCGTTTTTAATTATGTTCCTTAATAATGAGTGGTGAAATTATTTGCAGTAATTTATATTATTTTTAGAGCTAGCTGACCTTGAAATTGCTGCCTTTTCCTGTCAGTTTTTTTTTTTTTTTTTTAGCAAAATAAATGTGTGATGCCTGGTTTGTTTCATTAAATATATAAAGCTGCAAATTAGTTTTATGAAGAAGAAAAATAAAGGTTTCCTTAGACCGACAACCTTATTTTATGAAAAATCTCTGACCGATATTTATAGAAATAATAAAAGTAGTCATGATTGAAAAGTTACTTTAAAATGTTCGATTTTTTGTCTGAAAGGTTTTATTTTTTGTGCTGTTAGCCTGACAGCAGTGTGTTAACAGCGTGTGGTTGTAATGAGGTGCTGCCCATCAGGCCTGTCAGACTCACCACACACTCATGTCACTGCATTATTATCACACACAATCCAAACAATGTAAATCCTTGGTCATTTAAGCAAAACCTGTGAGGAATTCCTGCGCTGCATGAGCCGGAGAAGGTCCTGGGATTCCGTAGAGGTTTCTGTTGGATTCCATGGGAGTTCCTGTGATGGAACGGCCTCTCTCTGCAGACACAACAACACGAGCAACACACCCTTCGGTGCAGCCTCCCCACCCAAGCCTTAAGGTCTTTTCTTAGTTACAGAGCACAAAAATAGAAACACTAGACATCATTTTATCAAACAATAATTCACTCACAAAAACACAGGAGGACACCCTGCTGAGCAAACACTCAGGAAATACCAGACGCAGCCTGGCCAGATTATAGTTTTACAATTAAAAAAAAGATGTTTTAAAAAATAGAAATAAATGTTCAGTTGTGCATTCATTTGTAATCAGACATTATGGAAAAACAGTTCTCGTTTATCTGTGTGAAACTACATATCAGTATCATAAAGTGTATTTTTATGATGCAGAGCTTTAAACAATGACGTGACAAACACCCATAAATGCACCAGAGATTGTTTTTTCTGTGTTCTGATGTAACTCCTTAGTTCATAGGGACACTTTTCTGTTTTTGTTTTATCTTAAAAGTCTAAAATTTAGAAGAATGGTTTTAGATTTGCCAACCCACACTGGGCTCAGGTGAAACTTTTAGACTTGACTTCTTGTTTATATATATATATATATATATATATATATATATATATATATATATATATATATATATGTATATAATTTTCAAATTATTATTATTATGGTTTTTATTGTTATTTTTGGTTTGTCCAGTAGTTTGGCAAATGAGAGTGAGGGCCTTGTGGTATTATTGCTTAAATAGTCCACTGAAAGCACTGCAGCAGTGTTTTCGGAATTAGACTCTTGTCTGTTTTCTCTGATTTTATTTGGGTTTTTTTACAATCTGTATAGAAGAGGGACGGGTCAAATTTTGTTGGTAGGAGACGCTTGGTGGAACAAAGACAGAAAAAAACCCAACAAGATCAGACTACGCTAAAAAACGTTATTCATCTAAACAGCTTTTTATATTCAAAGTAAACACAATCACAATTATTTTCAGTTAACCAATGTTTAGTCCACAAAGTAACCAATTTAAATAGCATACACAGAAAAAACTCGTAATGATATTGTATTTTAAAATTCCAATGGTTCTCCATCCTTGTTAAGTAAATTAATCTCATTCTGCTTTGTCACCTGTACTTCCCAACATGGAAAAACCAAAATTGGCCAAAGTGGTGACTTTCCGGTTGTGTGCCTCTGCCTGCATCACTTCTGAAACGATGGTGTAATTAAGTAAACAGGAGCTGCTGCTTCTGTACTATAATGGTGACGAGAATCAAGCCAGAATACATCAAACTGCTCAGTTTTTTACCTGGATTCATGCTGACCATGTCCAGGCCTCATTTAAGGACATCAGGTGCCAAGTGCAATGCATTGCTCGAGTTAATCATTGAACACACACACAGGCGTGTGCACACGTAAACCCACGCACTCTCCCCCCACACAATCCTGCTTTTCCTTGAGTTCAGAGGCAGGCGTTGGCTTATAAAAGCTACACCCAGAGGAGGCAAAGAGAGCAAAGCACAAACTCCATCCACAGGGCGACAAACACGCTCTGACACAGACTTTCAGACATAGGTCATCGCTGGACAGTCTTCCACTAAATACTCTCTTCCTGGGATATGAACCCTCTCATCCTCATCTGTCTCCTGTGCATCGGTGAGTCTGGACTTTTTTTCCCTATGAAATGGCAAAGGGAGGTGTTAAGACAGAGATTAAATGAACCACTGCAAGTGAGGGCTTGTTAGGAAATGAGAGAAATGTCAGGAATTTCAGCGGAAAAAGTGCTTCAGAGAAAATTAAGTGCAAGTCAGCAATAGATGCAGCAAAAATAATCATCTACTACTTCTTTTTGATGATTGTGAGTAAAAGAATAGCTGAAAACATCACTGGTTGTTACAATCTTAGAACACTTTAATGCACAATAGCTCTAATGTTGCTTCAAAGCTCCATGCAAGCAAACTGCAACCTTTTCTCAATCAGAACAACGTTAGCCTATAAACCTTTAAAAAAATAATACATTTTAAAAGAAATCATTTATGGTGTGGAGGACAAGTTGATTTTGTGGCTTTGTCTACCAACACCACTCCCACCTCTAATGAAGAGTTTTCTGCTGACCTGGCAGCACAAAGTTCACTAAAGATGCAGAAGAAACATGCTACTTCAGTCAAATTGGACTTTTTCTAATTCTCTGTTCGATTTCGCAGTTGTCTGCAGTACGCAAGGTGCTCCAGGATCTGAGGCAACGCAGGCAAGTGGGTTAGCCGCAGCGACTGGGGGTCCAGCCTCCGAGGAGGGCCTCTTGGTTGAAGATGACGAGCACGAATTAGATGAAGAACTTTCAGGAGGACACCATGAAAATGTTATCATACTTGGTATGAAAAATAGGCTTATTTACTTTGTTTTTTCCTATTTTTGTTGTTGTTGGATGTAAACTTTGAATGACGTTCATCTGTTTCCGTTCCAGGTGTGCACACCGATAAAGATGACAAGAGGAAAAGAAAAGGCAAAGGCAGGAGAAGGAACAAGCAGAAGAACAAAAGCACAACTCCTCTGAATCCCCAAAACCACAACACCACAAGAGTGCACACCCCCCCTTACAGCACCACTGAGGATCCCTGCACCACCACTCACCTGGGTTACTGCATTCACGGGTACTGCCAGCACATTGAGGGGTTGCAGGAGCCGGTGTGTGTGTGAGTACCAACCCAGTTTGCTTTCACAGCTACACCTTCTTTAAACTGCTGTCCTAAACTGAGGTCAAACCTCTGCAGATGCTTGAAGGGTTACCAAGGACTGCGCTGCGGAATCCAAAGTCTTGGGGTAGTCATTCCGGAAGAAGAGACTTACAACGCCGAGCTGGTCCAGACCGTCTTGGTAGTCATTGCTGTGGTCCTGTCGGTCATCAGCTGTTGCGCCATCCTGCTCATGACCTGTGCTCAGTGAGTCACACAGCCAAACATTTTCGCATTGAAGCTGTAGCCACTATGGCTCGGTTAATGTTTATGTCAAACGTTACACGGCGTGTGAGGGAGAAGCTTGTTCAAACAAGGTCCGAATGACAATAGAAAACAGAAAAAAAGGTGTCAAATAGCAATTTTTATTAATAGAAAAAAACTACATGGCTCTATCACTGACTGTAAATGAGAACTGGACTGAATGACATCTTCCCCCTGGCATTCCAAACAGGAATTCCCGCTGATTCCAAGAAGCTAAAATTCTGTAGACTTCTATTGAGAAATGAAGAGCTATGATTCAGTCATTCTATTTGTCAGAATAAACATTCTAGCTCTGCTACTTTTTTTTTTACATGTTCTTGCTAATCGTATTTCTTTTTCCATTTTTCTTTCTGTTGTGTTAATTATTGAAGTAAATAAACTTACAGGCTTATAAGCCTTACATTTTGTAAGGCTTGATTGACAGATTTCATATAGCCTGCTTTCACGTGGTTGGGGTGTTGACTAAAAGCAACAAGCGCACTCCTGATTGGCGAGAGTGGTTGCCATAGAAACAGTGACTTAGACTGTATATGTGAGAACTGGACTGAGTGAGAGGATGTCACTCATAGAGAATAACCTGCTTCCAGTTAAAACAAAATGAAGTTAATTCAGTCCCAAAGGTTTTGCAGCACGGACACCGCCATGTTGGAAGCAGAAATCGTCAGTTTGCCTAGAAAAGTCGAGTCAGTTTAAGTCAACATTTATATGGCAACTCTCTCCAATCAAGAGTGAGCAAATTGGAAGTCCACACCCCTTCTATGTGAAAGCGGCCTAGAGAGAATCACAATTATATGTTGACGTGCGACCACAAACATTTATTGTGGCATCTGACTGGTCAGTTTGTAACTAATAACTGGCACTACCATGAAAACAATTAGAAACAGCAAGAACATGTAAAAACAAAAACACAGAGCAATAATTTTTACTCTGACAAATGCAATTATTGAGTAATAGCTGTTTATTTTTCAGTAGAAGTGTTTGGGATTTTGACTTCTTGGCATCAGCGGGTACTTCCTGTTTGAGATGCCGGGGGTGGGGGGGGGGGGGGGGGGGGGGGGGGGGGGTTCAGCTCATTCCAGTTCCCATTTACAGTCAATGAGTTAGACCAATCACTGCTTACTGATGGTGTTCAGCAGCGTCCACATTGCAAAAAAAAATACTCAACTAAAAGTGAAAAATGTAGTGAAGAATTTTGCTTTTCTGTTTATTCTTAAAAAAAAACAGGTCAACAGTCACTTCATTGGTTAGTGGTGTGACCTTTGCTCTGATAAGCAGAATGTCTCAGCTGATTTAGTCTGACCTGCTTTTTTCTTTTCTTTGGTGTCACTTTTCACAAAACTGGAGTTATGGTTCAAAAGTGACACGATTTCAAAGGGTTAGTCCACAAAAGAAATGTTCCCACTTTGAAAATATAATAGGAAAGATGAAACCATCCACTACTGTGAATCCCAGAGCTGCACAAATCTGCACATCCTGCCAACAAACACACCTCAAACTTTCAGATAGAGAAGACCGAGCACGCCCAAGCACACCTACGCTAAGCAGGCATTGCTCAGCTACCTTTAGGGACCGGCAGTGAGATCCACAATTTCATCATTAATTTTATGGCATCAGACTATTGCTCATCTTTCAACCCCGTCACTGATTGTAATAATACATGAGTGGTCAAAGCTAGGCAGAATTTCCAAATCGCTCTGCTGCTTTTATCTTCTTATTATGGCAGACAGAGTCAATAGTTCAAGGCAGCCATGCAGTTTTACACATAGTTTCAGATAACTGTCGAGGTATAGAAGTGAAGGGAAAGTCGGACTTATGACGGAGACAAAGGTAATTACCCAGAGTCCCTTATGATAGCTCTTCTATAACCTGGTTTGAATTGAAGTCTGATGAATCAGTACACTTTATGAGCTGCTGCCTGGACTCCTGCTCCCTGACTGTCACGAGGTCTTGGATTTTCTTCTCACACTTGACATCTTTTGCAGTTACAGGTCACATAAAAACTTCCTGGCATCCTACCTTGGGACTTTGTCCGAGAACGATGAGCTTCAGAAACCCGTGAGTGACGTGGTGTGAAGACGTAAAGATGAGAAGAGGTAGGAGGCAACACTTCAGTTCAAATGGTCCAAATTGTGTGTGAGCAGAAAGAAAAAGTAAAAAAATTAATACAAAATTGTGAAGTTAAAGAACCGAATCAGTAGTTAGTCAGAAAATGTGAAAAGAAATCAAATAAAACTGTGATTGCGAAGTTGCTTAAGGGTCTCTACGAGATCGTCATCTCATCATAGCCGCTTGTTTTTCTGCCAGAGTATATTCAGGCTCTTCCAATAATCTGGCGAAAATCCGTCCAGCCTCAACTCACGAGACTATTAAGCCAAACAAGAAGGAGTGGGCTGCAGAGAGAAACCCGCACACTTGTTGTTGTTGTTCACTGCAGCAAGTTGCATCATGCAGAGAGGAATCCCTACTCCTACTATTAGCCTGGATTAGCTAGGGGTGTCTCAGCACTTCATTCTAGTGTAAAGGAAAACCACGCGCTTAAGTGTGCTCATTCACCTGTAACTCAGAGCAGCTACAGGCTGACACACTGACTGTGCACGTGGTGACCTCATTTAAGGAATTCAGTTGTGTAAAATTGTACGCGTGCAAAATAAACCCTGAGATTACCGGTGTAGCTTTGTGATATTCCTCTCATTGCCGAAGTGTTTCCTGTAATCCAACAAGCAGAGACTGTAGGAGAAGGTAGTGAGGAAAAAGCACGACGTCATATCTATTCTAACGTATACACCGGGCATGCGGCGCGCTATCAAGAATGCACTGAATGTTCTTGAACACGCTTTTATCATACGGTGTTCACACTGGACTGTCGCTACCTGATACTAGTGCAGGTGCCAACAGTTGGAAGAGGTTTGGTGCGAAATGTCATAGCGGTGCAAATCTATCACAAATCTGTCACAGCTCTATTTTGATATGTGAAAGACTGTAAGGAAAATCAGCCTAAAAATTATAATTCATATTCAATTCACATTTTCATTTTGTGAAAGTTGAAATAACAAATTAAAGAAAAAAGCTAACAAATAGTTGATTTTTTAAAAATACATTGTTTTACGAAACAAAAAAATCTTGTAATATATCTTAAAAGAATATTAGCCAACATGACAAAGAAAGATTTTTATTTTCAAAAGAAACAGAAAAATATTTGAGAGATTTTTCTAATAAGATAATATTGCTAATATTTGGTAAGACTTAACTGGTAATAAGCTCCCAGATGTTTCATTTTTTAGAACCAACAACATTGTTATTTTTTTCTAAGTTTTCTATTAAAATACTTTTGTAACATGTAATATATATTGTTACAAATATTGTAACATAAAAACGTTCCAAATTAGTCTGAAGAGTATTCAGTTAGTATACTTTCTACACAACACATCTTGGTATACTTATAATAAAGTATACTTTTTAGATAAACTTGTGTACTACTTTTGATAAGAGACTTTTGTTTAACTAAAGACAGATTTTTGTATTCTATTAATTATGATTTGTTTTGGAGGGTTGTTTTGCAGTAAAGAAATGACTAACCTCTGTTTGTTTATCTGTCTTTCCTCAGCTTGCTGGATGATTAAGGGATGAAACAAAAGAATCCAACAACTGCGGAAGCAGTAGACTGCTTACTAGATGCTGCATGAGAACATTTTTCCCAACTAGGTTAGAGTGTAATTTATTTAGTGTGATTATTTATTGCTCACCACGTTATGTATGTTTTAGTTGAACTATTGTCATTATGTCCTGTTTGTGTGAATGCTGAGCATTCAGTCTTTTACTGTTCTGTTTGTTTGTTTTTTATTTATTGAGCTGCATTTGTTATAGGTCAGAGAAATGAATTTATTCTGGAAAAGTGACGCAATTTTATCATCAATAAAGTGTACCAGTGTTACATACCTTTTCAACTGTGTTTGGGTTTTTTATTATGAGCTGCTGATGCACAGCAGGACCTCTCAAAAATTAAAATCTCTGAATTGAAATAATTTCAAACCAAGGTTAAAAGCAAAACTAAATAAGGCAAAAACAATAAGATGCAACTGACACTGAAATATGGACTACATTCATTCTGACTTTTATTAAAACACAATAACTGAACTATAAGAGCAGTTTTTAATATTGAATTTTTAACCTTTTTCTGTTGCATTTTGCCTCCATAATTAAGCTTTCTAAGTAAGACTTTAAAACCAGGTTCCTAAATCCATCTCAACATACTAAAAGGGTAAAAACTCTGCTATGAGACTGTAATAAGCATTCCCAGTATTAAAACACCAGTCAATAATTACAATATGTAAAAGAACAACACAAACACACTTTAGTGCTCCTTCAAACATCATTGCTTCAAAATAAAAAGACAAAGGCAGCCTCTTTCAAAAGAAAATGTCTCACAGATTTACAATCACAGATTAAACTGACAGGTTATATCGTTGGTATGGAACAAACACTGATGATGTCAACTGCGACGTCATTAATAGACAAAACATGCAAACAAGCTTCCAGGAGTCCAAACAACCCAAATTGTACAGAAGAGTTACAGCAATAAGATTCTAATAGAGCTTTTGCCATCAAAACAACATATTAAAATGCTTTTGCATGTAGCAAAATGTGTACATATGCTTTGAATTCATAATTACAACACATATTTCTCAAAAATGATCAATTATTCTTATTTAGTTTAACCTCAAACTTTCGCAGATTGTTTGACTAACAACATTTAATTTACGGATAGAATGCAGCAATCACACAAGTCGTGTGCCCGTACATCATTCAATTATTTTTTGTGTTTATCAATCTAAAAAGCTTTTTGTAAAATGTTGTAAAGTGGTAAATAGCCAGCCAATTCCCTCTGTTTCGTTCTGAAACAGCACTAGGTTGGAAGTCTATGAGTTAACTGTTCTAAAGTATTTTAATGCTTTTCCTATGACTACTGAATGCTTAGCCGTTACTTTGAATGTTGTGTTTGGCCAGTAGAGGGCAGTGTCCCGGAAGTCATCGCTGGACATTTACTTTGAAAAACACAAGGCAGTCGTCTTCCTGTTCAGCTTTACGACTCGCTGTGAATTGATCTGTGTGAAACAAGTACTTTCCAAGTTGAAAGTTAATTGACACAAAAAGTGTAAAAATTATATTTTTAACATTTCTTTGTTTGAGTTATTTGTCAGCATTTCAGCATGATGATGTATTTTTATATGGATTGCACAGAGGACGGGGATGTGAGTCGTGGTAGCGAGGAAGCCATGACAGTTGTGAAGCGCGTAAGAAAACGGCGCCATTTTTAGAGTACCTGGGTATGAAAAACTGTGAGTTTTTGTTTGATTATTTTGTAGCTTTTCAAGTTGTTACCTAATGGCTTGTTTTTAAATGGGGTGTTAGTTTTCATTTCTGTGTAGTCAGAGTCCCTTGCTGTATTTTATTTAGCTAGTCAACTATTTGTATCTGTTGCCACAAAACACCAACCAGCTGTCAAAGAACAGCCTATATTTGTTGTTTTACTGGCAGAAAGCTAGTTTGTGACCAGCTTGGATTGTGCTTCTAAAACGGCCTAAAGATTCTTTATTTCTGACTTTTGGTCCTTGATTTGATCTTAGATTTTTATTTTATTTTTTTTACTTTCTGAATTGTATCTCTTAAGGTATTTGTTGTGGTTATGTCGTGCCTTTTGTTGTTTGTTTTCTGTTCTTGTTTTTTAGGTTCCTTGATCACAGAATTCTTGTGTTTAGTTCATTCCACTCACTTAACTCTGACTCATTCATTCAAGTTCTAAAACAATTGTAGAGCATTTCATCAGCAACTATTATAAAAGCCTAAATCATCTGCATGTAACAGACAAAAAAATACAAACTCAAGCCACCATTGGGGTACACCTTAGATTGGTCATCAGCCTATTAGAGGGCACTGACACAATCCCAGTCTCACGTGCACTCCTAGGGCCAATTTGGAGACACCAATCAACCTAACAAGCATGTTTTCCAACTGTGGAACCAGTGTGAAAACCCACACGTGCACGGAGAGAACATGCAAACTTCACACAGAAAGAATCAGCTGGGATTCAAACCCGAGCCTTTTTGCTGTGAGGCGAGAGGATTAACCCCCACACCACCATGCATCCCTAACAGAATATATTTAAACAAAAATGTTAGGAGCGAGAATAAACTTTATTTAATCTTATCTACTAAACTTTATTTTTTTCTGTATGTAAACATGGTATTTGTGGTGTCTTGAAAAGTTTACCAATATCTGACACAACAGCCAAAAACCAAGTGGCTATTGGAAACTAACTAAAGAGATCAGGAGGGAGTCTTTCAATACCATACATAAAGCTGCCGGTTAAGTTGGATGGCCCACACACGCTACCTGCCCTCAACCTTGCCGCTACCTGCCCACACCCTCGCCGCTTTCTGCACACACCCTCGCCACCCGCCTTAATGCGCCACCGTTGCTCTCGCCACCCACCTCTACGCACCACCGCTGCCCTACTTTGATCCGACCTTACTTGCTAAGCAGCCACATTGCACCCCTTATCCCTCCCCTTTCACTTTCTGTAAGGCTTGTCTGAGCTAAATGTTAGAAATTGATGTAAGAAGCCCTTTTTTTCAAAATGGCGCCTTTTCTGTTGGTTTTATCTCCAAAGCAACTATTTTATGTTTTGGTCGCCTGGTGATGCCGAAAGATTGACGTCAGTTTCAGAAACATTGGCAAAAGGAAACTTTTGAGTTTCCTTAGTAACCAAGGTTATTTGCTATCCATGCCCACATTCCTAATATGTTCATATATTAATATTATAATATTATATCCAGCTGTAGCCAGGGCTCAACATATTACATTTTCACATTATTCTGTCGCAAAATGTGCGAGTAATAAGAGTATTATCCACTTTTGAGACACTTTTGTTCAAAATCTTCAACTTCTAATTATAAAATGTTTTTCAGAGTTGCTTCCCAATGATGCCAAGAAGTTACAAGACAATTGAGGAAAAATCCTTAGGACGAGTTTTCGTTTGTAGCTGGTACTAAAGGTGCTTTTTGTTTTTTTAAATCAAGATGTCGGCTTATTCCAAAGGTCAAAGGTCAATGAAACTTCTGTGGTGGTTGTAGCCTTCAGCTGCCGGAATGTTTCTGGATTTTTGTGAAAATCAGAAGAACCAAAGTGTCGTTTTCCCATATTTGAAGAAATGCGTTAAAATCGCCAAATCACACACCCTGCTTAAAAATGGCCGCCAAGCTGTGGGTCCCACCAAAGCCCGCAGCAGTAGTCCCTGACTGTAAGGACCAAATTGTTTTCGCAGTTGTAAAGATTTCTCTGCATATTTGAGTAAAAATGTGACCCCTGCCACATGCAAAAAAAGTCACCAAAATTTGCACACACCATGTAAAAACTGAACGCACACACACAAGACGATGATATCACGGCGAGCAAAACTATTAGAAAAAAAGAATGGGCCGAGGTGTGTGTAGTGGTTGCCTACTAAATGAGGTCGAATCAAAGGCAGGCATCGAGGGCGGCGGAGGCACGTGAAGGCAGGTGGCGAGGGAGGGTACCGCTTGCGGGCCATCCAACGCCGCTCAGGGTTTTAATTACATTAATTTCCTGAAAAGCAATGAAAGTATGAGTATTTAAAAGTAAATTGTGTTAGTAATAGCTCTTGGACTCTGATTTCCTTGTGGTTTTCAGGCATCTCAGTGAGTCATAGTTATAGGTTTCTGATAAACACCTGAAAAACCTTTAAAAAAGAAGGTTTTGTTGTGTCTGTTAGTGCATCATGGGAAAATGTAAAATCAAATTTCATCTAAGAATTCAGAATAAAAACTGACAAATAGTTTAATAAAATGTAATATGTAGAAACTTTTTTTTTTAAATTGACTTTTTCATATTAGACTATATTAGCTCTGAGCTTTATAATATTTAGAGGAAATTTGTGAAAAATCTTTTGATCATGGATTCTGAAATGCTGGGTGGGTTAACCCTGCGTCAGTTTAGGCCCCGCCCGATGTGTCAAACCCTGACAAACTGATGGTTGTTTTAATATTTCGTGCTTTGTGATATGAAATGAGAATTCACAAGCAATCATGCATACAGAGTGACTCACTTCCTTTAAATAAATCGTTTCCCACCTCTCTTTGTGACACCAGCTCTGGCTCTCTTCATAGGTTGTTGCGTCACTCTAGTTAGTGAAAGGCGAGGTGGGCAGCCCATCCATTATCCAGGTGATGCAAAGACATATTTACTTTTTCAGTGTGTGTGTGTGTGGGTGTGTGTGAGATCTGTAAGGATTCCTCAAAGCCGTGGTGCAGTTGTAGGGCGATTGACCTCCAATCGGAAGATTGCAGGTTCGATTCCCGCTTTGCCCATGTGTTGAAGTGTCCTTGAGCAAGATACTGAACCCCAAATTGCCTCTGGTGGAAGGTTGGGGCCAGTGTTCAGCAGCGGAGCCACCATCAGCGTGTGAATGGTTAAATGAGACTGTAAAGCGCTTTTGGCCTTCAAGGAAGGTAGAAAAGTATACGCTATTTAACATTTTGTATTCATTTATCTGAAAAGTACATTTGGCGTGGGCGTGGTGAGCTCTGGAAGCTTCGGTGGGCCTTTGAGCTTTTGTGGGTGACCATGGAAACGGAGTAAACACTGCCGCACAATCTGGTCACTGATAATTCACTCAAATAAAGAACAAGCTGGAGTTCCGTGGGTGTGGTAATGTTTTATTTATTATTTTTTCTCTCTTCACAGTTGTAAGGGAGCGCGCCAATTTCCAAGGAACATTTTCTGTTGTTCATGTTGAATTTCCTACACAGACATACCTGTTTGACAAAGTGACCCCGGTTGCTAGGGAGCTTTAAGGAACATCAGATGATTCATCACTTTGGCTCAGAAAACTAAATTATCTGTACTGTTGTGAATCATTGTTTTCCTATAAACAAATCTTCTAAAATTATTTTAATAATGTATTTAGAGATAATTTAGCAATATAAAACATAAAGCTAAAGAAGTTAAAGTTTACTTAAATCTGAATGAGATGCAAATCTGTAAAGGTAGCTATAGCAATAAAACTGACAAAACCTGTGCTGCATTAGTTGAGTGAAATCTATGAAGTTAAAGACATTGTTTTTCTTTAGCTTTAAGGAAGGGGACGACGTGATTAGTCTGTTTTTTTTTTACTAAAGCAAAATAAGTTTTTTAGAAAACATTGTTCAGCTGGTGCTCTAAACAAAAAAGAGCAGAGAGCACCACCTAGTGGTATGATATAAAAACGCTCACTTCCGAGGCTCAGATCACAAAAGTGAAGGAAAACTAGATAAATAAAACTGTTTTTCACAACTAAACGTAAACCAAAATATTCATTTTAGGTTTACTGGAAAAAAAAAACATTGCATTCAAAAGGATAATTTTGAGAACATGAATTTGTATCACTGACATGCTGTCTTTTAAATTCACTCGATGTCTTGTATGAATTGGTTTGATTGATTGTAGAGACGCTGATGCTGATCTGCACATTTTCTGTGTGGGTCTTTAGAAAAACACAAGCTTTGTGGTCGTACATAACGTTATAATTTAAGATAGAAGAAGTATTCAGTTTGGGCCATTTGATGTTTCAGATTTGATTAAGATTTCAAGTATTTCTTAAATACATGTGATTATAACAGATATTTTTTAATAAAAAAAGAAAAAACATGAAACCTAACAATTTCCTGGAAAAAACTTCCAAAAACAATTTTAATTTCTAATCTATAAAAACAAAAACGAAAATTGTTCAATTGGTGATATTGTCTGGTTTGACAGTAAAAATCTTTATTTTACTTCTGCCTTTTTTTAATTCTGTTGCCTAAAATCACAGACGTTGGGCTTCATTTTTAAACTCTCATATTTAATTAATGAAAATTTTGTTTGCAGAATATACAAACCTTTTAATTTATTGCTTCTTTTAATTCAAGCACTTTATATTTGAACAAAAGGCTTTTGTTCAAACTAAAAGTCTCTTGTGGTTGAGGTTCTTTATTTTCTCAAAGGGTAAAGCAGTCCATTGTTTTTGGCAGAAAACCTCGAGTTTGGAGGTTTGTCTCTGTGCAGTTTGGCGTATTGTAAGTGAGCTATTTTATGGCATTTGTGCCAAAGTCTTTCTTCTGGTGACTTGACCATGCAGCCCCTTTTTCTTCAGGTGCCTCTTTATTGTACATCTTGAAACATCCACACCACAGATTTTCAGAGCCCTGGATCACAGCTGAAGTTATCTGTGGGTTTTTCTCCGGATCCTAACGATTTTTTTGGCAGATGTGGCTGAAATTTTTGTGGCCGTGGTTTAGCTTCAACAGAACACCTCACTTTCCACTTCTTGATCAAAGTTTGAACCCTGCTGACTGGCTTTCTCAGTTCCTTGGATATGTTGTGTAACTTTCCTGTTTTGTACAGTTCAGTTACCTTCTCCTGTGCATCTTTTGACTGCTATTTTCCCCCCATGATTCAGGATCCAGAAATGCAGCACCTCATGAAGGATGGGAGCCCAGAAACTCCAAGACCATTTGTTGCAGCACATTTTTCACAAGCAAACAAGTCCCAGGTGAGCATAGTTACTCCGAATGCTATCCTAACTCTTTTGTATCAGCTTGTGTGCAATACTTGTGTGAGTAAGTCATTAGTTCCATCACTCTTATGCTTAAAAGTCAAACCTGAACTTTGTCTACAGGAAATGTGTCACAAGTCATCGTGACTCTGTGGGGATTGAGCATCTGGTTTGATTCGTCAGTTACATTCTCATAGTACTCGTCACATTCTGTGTTCAGGTTTTGTGGTTTTCTTCTGTCACAGTCACACCAGGTTCAGGTTGACAGTCACCCACAACTGTCTTTATTAAGTTGCATCGTCCTCCGTGTATAAAAGTTTCCGGTTATTTAGTTCTTCATTGTCAAATAACCTGCCTTGTCTGCCTTTTGTTGGTCTCCTCTTTCATGGTTTTGTCACTTTTATTTAGAAGTGTTTTCGTTTTTACTTTTGTTCATGGTGCTTCAAGGCACACAGTTGTGAGGCTTCATTCTTCAAGTGTCTTAAATTCATTTAGGAGGTGACTATTCGCACGTATTTAGAGGAGGGGTTTAGGTTACACTGCACCAATTACGTTTGCCAACATGAATTTCCATCAGTCTTTGTGCTTGGTCACAAGTATTTATGTGCAAAATAGCACCTGCCATTTATTTAATAAAAGATTTAGTCACAAAGGAAGGAAACGTTAAGTGTCTTGCTTTTTTAATAGTAAGTTCTTTACATGAGAACATTTAGCTTGTGTTTAAACTGGAATATTGAGCCTCTTGCAACTATTGGGTCCTTCATCACTGGTTCCTGACAAAATCCAATCTTTATAACTGACCCTCAAAGAGTAAAGTTAATGCAAACTGAACAGAAAGAGAAACTGAACACATTTCTAGGGTTTTATTAATTCAGACTGCCTAATTTGACATGCTGTTTAAAGGATGAAGCTCCTGAAATGACTCAAAATTTCAAAATAAAAGTGTTTCAGGCTCCAGTGCAGAAACAATCAAGACCTGACTTGGTTTCATTTACATCCTAACAAGAACTGAAACGTTTCTGAACCATAAATGATAGGGAACAAGTCAAGAAACCACAATAAGTCACTTTTAATCTCTTGGTTAACAAACTGGAACACTATTCTTTCATTTTTATGTTCTAAACTGAAAAAAAACCCTGTAAGAACCACAGTGTGAAAGCTGATCAGTTTCACAATGATCAAATGTGCAGTGAAGGATTCCTATTCTGAATGACACTGAAGAAACCAGCAGGAGCTGGTTACAAACGTTATTCAAAGCATTTACAAAAGCTTTGAGAATGTTGTGGTGTTAAAGTGAGAAGAAGTCAAAATGTTATTGCAATCGTAATCACAGAGTCACCGTTTTTGCAGCAGGAGTGTTTAATAGAAAAGCAAAAGTAACACTGAAGTCAGCAGAATGCAACTCTGTAAAGTAAATATTAAGGGTTCAGACTACATTATTTGTTTAAATGCAAATGACGTTTGTGATCAAGTTAAACATGAAATTAAAGCTAAAAAATCAGTTTGAAAGCGAGGATTCATTTAGATTTGGTGAGCCTTCATTGTCTTCTGGATCCAGAGGAGTTGTTTTGCAGACAGAAAACTGTACACCCCAGGGTGTCTTTTCACTCCACAAAGCTTTCCAAAAGATGTGATTCCAACCAGGATGTTGTTGCACACCAGCGGTCCACCAGAATCCCCCTGAAGATGTTCAGAGAACAAACATGAGACAACAGTTTCTCTGTCTTTTACTTTGACTTTGACATGAAGGTGAGAAGTTTTCTTTTGTTATGTTCTTACCTCACATGTGTCTGCTACTATTGAACCATCAGAGCCAGCACAGATCATTCCGTTGGTGATGACAGGCTTCAGATTGTAGAAGTCTTTTGAGTTGCACTGCTGTCTGTCCATGACAGTCACGTTGGTCTGCATCAACACGTCAGACATTTTTTTGGCGTTGTTTTTTGTTTTTCCCCATCCTGCCACCATGCACCGAGTACCAGCAGCAGGATCCTGAACAGCTTTGGCCAGCTTCAGGGATTTCACTGTTTTGGTCTCTTTTATTGGCTTTTGAAGCTGGAAAAGGAGGAAAAAAAGTAGATCTAAGTACTATGATCTGAACGATTGGAGTAAATATGGAAGGAAAATGTGATCAGCATTTTGGGAAAGGTATCAAAAATCATGCAAATGGTGACAGAATTTAAAGACAGGCAACTGAACCAAAGGTTTCATTTAAGGCTGTTTGGTCCGCTCCAGAGTGTGTTTTTAGATATTTCGCCTCTTAGATAGGTGTGAAAGTTGTTCTGCACTCTGGTCAGCCTAATCTCACATCAAGTGAATCCTGTGAGGTTCAGCCAGTGGGAATGCTAACTGGCTAGTCGCACTACAAACCACAAAATCTCAGAAAATCTTGTCTAGTTTCTGTTTAAAGACTTCACTATACTTATTGTGAGACAAAACTAACTTACAAATAACTTTTTAGCAAGATGTAAGAACTTGTTTTTGGACAACAAATCTTGAAAACATCTCATATTAAAGACCCAATCTGAAGAAAATTATGTTTCAGTGTTTTTAACATTTTTCTAAAGATGGAGGACATATAGAAAGAAAATTAAGCTGAAAATTGATTTTATGAGTATTTCTTTATTCAATTCTTTGTGAATCAGCATCAGACACTTAAATTCCATTTGAATAGGAGCATATTTGTGAAATCCGCTGTGTGGTCGACAAGCTCCCTGCTTGGCTTCATTCTGATGCATCTGCGTTTAGACGACTAGATCCATGTACGTCTTTGTTTTTCTCCTCTAAGCTGGTATCTGGCTCAAGACTGTACAGCTGGATAGTTTCCATAATGCTTGATGTCTTTGTTGTGCCAGTAATGTTAGATTGGGTTTGTGAGGGGCTGTAAGCTAGCAGGAAAGCGAGTAAACAGAGAGCTCTTAGCAACAGGGAGGGGAAAGGGGGCGGGGTTGCTCCATGCCAACAGTGTCACTCATAACTCAGAGGTGAATTTCTTATCAACTCCTGCCGCTCTGCAGAAACTCTCCTAGGTTTTTTGATTTAGGCTCAAAATGGCTTAATCATAAATGACAGACCACTGGGAACACTTTAAAATAAATCAAAGGATGATCGGTGTGGCTCCTTAAACATTATTTCTAAAGAAAAATGTTTTTTTAATTTATTTAAGCTGAAGTTTTCCTTGATTTAGTTAAATTTGAAAGTTTATGTGACTTATAACGCAGTACAAATACATTTAACAGCAGAGAAAACGTTTGTACATAAACATACATTTACATATATTGTCTAAGACAGATTTATCCTAAAAAAATGTGTCATTTTAGTCTTACTTTAGGATTATTATGGTCGAGGAAAAGGATAGTTGTTCTTAAAATAGGACCTATTTGGGTGGGAAATGTTTAAATATAATTAATTTGAACTCATAAACTTTTTTGCGTAATGAATTTTTAAATTAAGACAGAATGTTCCCAATTACCAAAGCAAATATCCAAATGTGAGTGCTTTAGCTAATTTCACGATCTAATTTTGTCTTAAAGTTCATCAAAATGTAATGAAAATGAAAAAACAAGAAAATGTTAACCAGTCCAACTTTTTTGTTGTTTGACTCTCAAGAGTCAAACAGACTTAAAACCGGTTGGTTAAGGGTTTAAGATCGTGGATTTGTCCTTGAGCAAGGCACATCGACCAGGTAATAAGAGAAATGTTTTAAAACACACTGGCTTGGATTAGGAAGGGTTGCCTTACCTTGAGTAAGTTGAGGTCATTGACTATCTCATCCTTATCATAGCAGGGATGAGTAAAGCTTGACTTCACTTTCTGGGTCTGCCTGGAGTTTGTCTCTTTTTCTTTGAGAGAATGCGCCCCTAAAATCACAGTGTCGATACTACAGAGAGAGAAGAAACACAACTTTAAGAACTTATCCATGTTATGAAAAAGTGTAGTTTTAGTTGATGTTACACTCATTTCCTCCCATTGAAAAAGCTTTTTATTCATCTGTTTTTGCTGTGAGAGGTACCCAGATTTATAGTAGCTAAATATTGTCTGCAAAAAATGTGATATATATTCCAGGAGAAGGATTTTCTGTCATTTCTATCTTTGCACAGATGAATTGTGTAATGATAATGATCAGATGCATGTCTCTGAAGTGTCTGACTGATTGCAAACTGAAGTCATAATGTGTCAAAGCAGGAGCTCTGACATTTTGGTTTGTTCTGAGGAGTTTGTGGTTTCCTGAAAGGACCAGCATTTTGTTCTTGAGAATTTCTTCATTCTTCACAAATTTTAACACTTTTGCACAAATATTCTAGAACAATTGAAATGTTCACTGACCTTTTGTTTCCACTACACTTCAGAAAGGTTATCTAATCTAAACATATACAATAACTTATCATAATTATGCAATTCTCTGCGTAATTTTAGCATGATGTTCAAATTAAACTTTGTTCAAAGAAATCCTGAAATGATCTAACTTTTGAGCACATCTGAGAAATAGAAACTCATCTAACTTTTAGCAAAGTTTGACACATCATATTTCTCTTTGAAATTAAAGGAGATGTTCCCCACTTAACAAGAAGATAAAAAAGCACCAAAGATTGAAGAATATTACAGCAGAGGATCTTGTTCTTGTCTTTACACCCGACTAACACTGTATGGACAGACCACCGGAGGACACAGCAAACCAGAACCAGCATCACACAAGTGGAAAAGCTCCGGGTTCCTACCTGGAGCAGTGAGCAGCTGTCAGGACCCATCGTGGATCAATCAAAACCCCTCCGCAGACTGAACGGCTTTTCGCTTGCAGAACAGCCATGTAAGGCAGAGAGTGCGGCACCGCTTCTTTGCCATTAATGATCTCAGAGCCGTGGCCTAGCGCACCAAACAAACAGTCAGTAAATTCAGATATTGAAGAGTTACTGATTTTGTTGTGAAAAAAATAAAAAGAAACAGTCACCTGAATTGACACAAAAGAGAAGCCCCCCCAAGATGAAAGCAGCAAAACCTTTCTTGCAGCACATTTCCTCACGTCGCTGTCTTTGATCTGAAGGTGAACGCTCCCACCTCAATGCAAACCCCTTCGTTTTAAGCTGAACGCTGAGGATGTGGTCTGACCATGGAAACATGAGTCAGCAGTGTTGACCCAGGTGTAAATGAAAGCAGTTTCAACGTGCTAACATTTACCATGACTGTTCACAACCAGACTGAGCTGCAGTGACACAGCTCGTCTAACCGCGGTGGGCTGGTGGGAGCACATACAGGAAAAAACATGCAGTTCTAGACTTTTCAGATAAACTGGTTAGTATTTCTGGTAAACTGACGTTTCAGAAGGAATTATGATGAATTATGTTAACATGTCAGAGAAATGTCCACCTTTCGGTTGCGTTTACTTTCAGTTAAATGTTCTGTTTTCTCCATTGAACAAATGTCTTATTTTCTGTTGTGCAAGAAAAATAAAATATCAAGATTTTTTTCAAAAGCAAAATAATCTTAATTTCAGAAAACATTTCTTGAATTTTCGTCTTGAAATAAGAATTCTTGGTAAGACCATTTTTCTAAAGAAACTCTGCCAGTAGAGTAAGAATTTCTGACTAATTTCAGAGGGGCCTGTGTGTGCACTGCAAATAAAAGCAGCCTAAAAATTGGAAAAAAAAACATTAATCTGAAGAAGAAAATCACTAGAAAGCAGTACTTTTATCTGTCCATGCAGAAATTCATTTTTACTTAACAAGAAATATTCTAGAAATCAAAAACAGAGTTACAGAAGCATTTAAGAAAGGACAAATAAGATAAAAAGCTAAGTCCTACATAGAATAACTTCAAATTGAATTTTAAATAGCCCAAAAAAATAGGGATTTTTTGCTAATTTCAAGCAAATGCTTTGTATTTGTTTGCTTTTATGTATCTAAATGTAGTTTATTTTGATTGAAGTGAAAAACAGTAGTGCAATAAGTGAAAATAAATTAGTTTAAAGCAAATTGTAAACAAAGTGAGAATACAATCTTAGTGCAGGTTATCCCATCTTAAAAAATCCTCATGAAATTCTAAGCTTGGCTGCACAGTGGCGCAGTGATTACGCTCTTGCCTCACAGCAACACAAGGTTCCCGGTTCAAGTCCTGGCTGGGGGACTTGAAACAGTGTCACCAATGGGGGACCTTTCTGTGTGGGGTTTGCATGTTCTCCCCGTGCGTGCGTGCGTGGATTTTCTACGGGGACTCCAGCTTCCTCCCACCGTCCAAAAACATGCTTCATAGGTTCATTGGTTACTCTATATTGTCCCTAGGTGTGCATGGTTGTGTGACTGTGGCCCCTGCGACAGACTGGCGACAAGTCCAGGGGTGTCCCCTGCCTTTGCCCATGAGTAGCCAGGTTAGGCTCTGGCAACCCTATGACCCCAAAAGGGATTAAGCAGTTCAGAAAATGAATGAATGAAATTCTAAACTAACATGTACCCTTAGAACAGAAATCTACATTTTTGTTTCCAAAACAGTGACAATGAATGCATCCTTAAAATTAACCACTGGGAAATTTGAGTTTTGGATTCCTAAATCAAGTTTATGGAGTATAGAGCAAAAGGATTTTAACTCATTTTATTAATAATTTTCTTATTTCCAGATCCTGGCTCAGATTTTTAGAAAAGGTGTAAAACAAAGAAAAGTTAAACTTAAAACCTGGAAAAAACTCTTGAATGTCTAAAAACGAAGATCTTTGGAAGTATCTGTGGTGAACCCCTTTACTCTCATCTTTCTTTGGTTTTTGCGCATTAACATCCAGCAAAATCCAAGTACACAGTTTGTAAGTTGTGTTGTGTGAGAGCATTAAGGAACCTCAGGTAGAGATGCTCATTTCATGGTTCATGTTTTATTCTTCAGAAACCTGCTAAAGAAATTCTAATCCTACCAAGTTGCTGCATTTTTCCTTTTGACTAAGTGGAAATAGCGGATTTGCTTCTGGGAGGGATCAGTTGCACACATGGGTCATAGCAAAGACTGAAATGAAACCCTGCTGTCCAGGGTTCATCAGGGACAACAAGCTCTGCGGGATGGCTGGACCTCCTCCAGCTCTTAGGGTCACGCAAGCATTCTCAGGCCTGCCAAGAAATGTGATCGCTCCAGGGTCCTGGCCCCGGTTGACCATGATACCTCACTGGGACATTCTTGCCAGATGCCCAACCTCCTCAAATGGCTTCTCTTTCGGGGAAGTGAGGCAGCTGTACTTTGACCTCTCCTAGATGGATGAGCTCCAACTGCTTCAAACTCCGCTGCAACCCGCAGGCCAGTGCTAGAGGAAGCTGAAGGTACCATATCATCCACACCATGCCATGTCTCTGTCCGTGTTAGTAATTAGCTGACTTGGTGACTTGCGTTCAAACTCCCAGGATCCCTCGTGGATTTTGTGATCCAGTCTGAAGATTCATGGGTTTAGCTGTGGTTTTAGGTGTGACAAAAACCTGAGCTGCAGTCTGCAGTCTGACCTGTTGTACATATTTAAAAGTCCTTGAAGACAACCAGGTCCTGCAGGTCCTCGACTTTAGCCTGATGGCTTCTCCGTGGTATTCACTGCAGAGTTTGAAGACTGTCAACACCAGGCACCAACAGTAACTTAGGTTCAAATGCATTCACAGTGGAAGCATGGACCATGGTGCCTCCTCTTACTGCTCTCGTCACTCAAGCGCCCAGACGATAAAGCTGCTGGTCAGATGACACGACGAAAAAAACCAGGACATGAGATAATGAGATTTCAGCTGAAGACAACAACTGTGATAAACTGACCTCAATTCAGTTTGAGTAATTTACTTATTAACTTTTTCACTTTGTGAAATGGGATTACCACCTCTGGCGTTAGATTGCCGAGAAGATTTTTCAGCAAAAACTAAGAGTCATTCAGGTCAATCTCTTAAAACACATCAGAAGTCCAGGTTCTGCTTCATGATCATAGTAACTTAGTTAAACATACATTTAGTTCAAGTGCACCCAAGGTCAAAGAAGAAAATTAGTTTAAGTACCAATTGTCAAAAAAGCTTTTTTATAATTTTTAAATTAAAAAAAAGTAGCCAAAATCCAGCTTGAATTAAGAATTAAACTATATGTTTTTTCATTTGGGGGATTTTATTTTTTTATTATTTAAAATAACGATTCAATTTTCTGTTTGAAAGAGCAATATGAAGCATAGTCTTCCAGGTCCAACAATATTTATATTTTGAAGAGCAAACTAACACAATTAAACTGTATTCTACACTGCGCTTTTATACTTTATATTGTTAGTGTTAAATTGAACATGCTCTTTCTGTTATATTTTGAACAATGTTATGGCTTATTTAGGAAGAAAACCAATTAAAAACCCAAATAAAAATATCAAGAAGAAAATGTAAAAGTTGTTGTAATGTCTTTTTTTGCCACTAGATGGCAGCAGCAAATTTTTCTCAATGCCACTGACGGAGCCGCAGCTGAAACCACAAACCATTGACATCTGAAGGGCAGTTATGTCATATCTTAAAGTCAGACGTAATACACAGGTGGCTCTTTATCTGAATCAGTATTTATAGACAAGAAGATAATATGTTGATTAAATGAAAAGCAAAAGCAACCACGAAGATTGATTTGGATTGACGGAGGATGCAAACCTGTAGGGGCGGATTTGAGGCCGATAGAGACATGGGGCCCTAAGCTTCCTGTCTTTGTTTCAACCTTTATGTGTTTACCTAAGATTCTAGTCTTCCCAATGATCTATTGCTGTTTAAAATTTGAAAAGTTAATTTATATGACAAAACGTAATAACAAAAATACATGTATAATATCAGAAGTAATAAAAATATAATATATTCTGAATTATAATAAAATACAATTAGATTGCTTAAAACTGAATGGAATAAATATTAAATAATAAATTAAAATGTCCACTTTTTCTTAGACAGGTAGTCATTTTGTTGTATATTCAGTTTTTCGTCCATTTTCCAAAATTTTTTGAACAAAGTGTAGCGCATGTTTAAAAAAATTGTGTTTACACTTTCAGGTAAAGCGCTCGTTGGTTCACCAGACTCTTGTTCTCTGTAAAATCCAGTCAGCAAGTCATTCTTCATAAGTGCTTTGCTAAAATGAGAACATAAAGGGTGATTATTTATATTTACATTTGTTTTTTGTTACATTTTTTTTCAGTTCTAGAGCTCATAATTTCACGTTTCTGGTAATTCCAGTTTTTACTTTTTATCTTGTTTGATAAGTTAAGTAAGTTAACTTAAAATGTAAGTTGCCATTACATGTTTCTTGTCCTCCTCTATTACCAAAAAACATGACAGATAATTTTAGATGATAGAGGAAAGTTGTGAGAAAGAACAAAAGTTGAGGATTCAATGCAGGTGTTTGCCTTGGGCTGCAACTCCACTTATCTAATGCAAACGTTTCTTCAAGCCCTAGAGAGAAAATTGTTTTGTTACCGCACTCTTGTCTCCATTTAGGATCTGTTCTTCACATTTTTTTATTTATGAGTTTTGCTGCTGCAGTCTTTCTCTGATCATTTGCAGACTAAAACAAAATTCCAGTCATAGCCTGGCTGGCGTTCCTGACGGACAAAACAGCATGAAATTACAGTTTTGCACCTTAAAGATTGGTTGATTTGCACTTTTTTCTTTAAATGAGGAATACTTGCAAAACATATACAAATATATTACACATATAAAGACACCTTTAAGTCTTAATATTACTGAAATTCATATGAAGCAATAAATATGTCCACAATAATCACATAAAAGTGCCAGTTTCACATTTTGAAAGTAAAAATGAGATTACACACCATATATTTACTTAATGCTACTTTACTCTCTGCTAAATACTAAAAACTATTATTACAAATGAAAAAATTGCTATAACTAAACCAATGTGCACAACTGTTGGGTTTAAAGCACAGTCAATCCATAAGAACCAGGGTTCACACAAATGAAGAGAGTAAAAAGCGTTGATCACAGAAGCTCCAAAAATCTCTCTCACACTTTTCTGCCCCTTAGCTACTTTAATTAAAGAAAAAGGTCAAGGTGAACAGATAAGAGAGGAATTTAAGGAGTTGAACCTCCTCTAGGTGCTGGGAAAACACAGTTAAAACAAAGAGTCTTCTGTTTCAAAAAACACACACCGCATTTCTTGATTAATATACTTCAAGACTTAAGCTTATCTTACAACAACAAGAAAACACATCACCAGTTATTGTTTCTTTTGCTGAAGGTAGCATTATGAGAAGTACTTAACAGATTACACATGTTTTTATTTTCAACTAGCAAAACAAAAATAGAATTGCAGTTAGATTAAAGTTACTTTATGTCGCTTAAAAAACAACAACATTTAACAAAAATGAAAAGGGACACTAAAGTGCACTCACGACAGATCTGTCGCACAATAACAGCAAACCTGTTTAAGAAATGGGAGTGTATTTAGAAAAACATACAGTGTACTCAGCCAGGCAGGCCTGGGCATGACAGTATATTATCTAGAGTGACAGATACTAAGTTGCAGCTTTTTCATTATACATAAAAAGACGTTTATCATGCTTCCATTACAAATCTTTTGCTTCACAACGCCAAAACATTCCCCTTAGAAGAGGATTTTTTTGCATCAGCAGACAGGAAATTGCCCTAAAAGTCAACAGCAAGGAGTTGACTTTGGGAAAACAAGCACCAATATGATTGATTTCCTGTAAGTGTTATGTAGATGTGATATTTGTTGTGTGAATGTCAGAGAGCTGACGACATGTCTGAACCAAAAGAAAAAACCCAGCCCTCAGTGTTGGCTTTTATATTTTTCTCTTTTCAGGAAGTTTCATTGAACATGCTTGTTGTTTGTGTTGGATATGGATAATTCTGCAAGCACAAACATTTAGATCCACCATGAAGATAAAATGTACCGGTAAGTGTTTAGTTAATGAGAAAAACAGGAAAATCCACCTGCATAACCTGAAGGAGATGAATAACGTTAATATTCAGCAACATGCTGAATATTTGCTGAATATATATCTTGATTTGTGCTTTTCAATCATATTTTTATCTATTTTAAACGCGTTTCCAGTGTTTCTTAAATTATGATTATGATGTTTTAGGCAAAACCAATAAACCTGTGTTGTTTTCTAGGACATAGTCTCTGAAGAACCACTGAAGCGTTTGGTAAAAATGTTACATTTATAAACATAAGACATTATTTATCTTTAATGACCCAATCTTCCATTTTGATTAAACATCTTTATTGATTTTATTATAATGTTACATAAGAAATTATACATAAGAGTAAATGCGTAGGAGAAGTCCCCTTGCTAATATTTTTTAAAGAAACAGATTAAGAAATATATTTAGCCTCTACATAAAAATTTTGAAAAAATGTAATTTTAAATTAAAAAATGTAATTGCTTTATGTTGTTTTTTTTAAGATATTACAATTAATACTACACTTGGTATATGAGTTGTGGGCGGGACTGTTGGTGTGGAGTGAGCCTGCCCCCCTTTCCTTTTATCCCTTTGTTTACATTAGCTCCTGCTAGCCTACAGCCCCTCACAACCCCAGGCTAACATTACAGGTGTAACAAAAATGGAGCAATTTTGGAGCTATCGTACAGTTTTGAACCAGATGCCAGCTCAGACGACGAAAGTGAAGAAGTTATTGGATCTATTTGTCTGGAAGGGGATGCATCAGAGTTAAGTTATTCATTTATTTAACTGTGGTTGACGATGCCATTCATAGTCATCATTGGTTCATTTTAAGCGAGTCGATTCACTGATCTAAAATCGATCCAGGACATCATTAGCCAGAAATTACCAGTGTGACTCAGAGGTAAATACCTGGTACTGAACAGTGCAGGCGAAGTTTTCCAGACTCCTTGCACTCCTTGCAAGACAATCAAGTGTACATTTAACAAACAACTAAACAAGATGTAATGGCACACTCATTCACATTGTAGTTCAGCCAACTGTTGCTTTTCCACATCAAAATAATATGAACAGAACATTATTAGAACATTCTTCCACACTGTTTGGTCACGTCTCTACAAAATTCAGTGTTTCCACAAATGAGACTGTAATGATGCCTTAATCAGTTTTTTGCTGTCATCCCATTCGTGTCCAAAGTGATGGCACACTTTTACATTGTACTAAAAACTCGTGCCTCAATCTGAAAAGTGTTTTCCTAAATCGATTTATCTCCTTTTGAATTTTTAACAGTCAATTCGATTCTGTTTCAGACAGATTGAGCTGGTTGGAGCATAACAAAAATAATCAATTAACACTTAATCGGAATGGAGCAATGTAGGGAGCTGGTGGCCTTTTAGATTGTAGGATTGTAGCTTCTACGTAACAACTACAAGGTTTTTCAAGCTGCATTTTTTCAGCTGCTCCTGATTCACAACGATTTGAATAAAGAAATTACCAGAAAGGCAGTTTTTAACCCTAATTTATTTTGTCCTCCATCATGTTACTAACATGTTAAAAACACAATTTTCATTGGAGTGGGTCTAGAACATTGCCAACCTCACACTTTATAAGCAGATTATTGAATATTTACTGACTAAATGCAATCAAAAACACATTTTTTATAGTATTTTTTGGTTAGAGACATTTAAATATGTTTTTAGTAGAGTAATATCTGCCTGCAGGTTGAGGCAGACTCTCCACAGTTGACTGGCTCTGACGTTACATAACAGCCAATGCGTGGGTCACGTGACCTCTATTTTAATAGATGGCAATAAGTAAAACTGGAAAAAACACAACAAACTACCAGGTTTTTTGTCAATTTGTTGTCATTAATGGGATTTGTGACAAGCAAAATATAACCAATGATATGTTACATTTTAGAAATGACAAGATCTGAACATTCTTCTAAAGATGGATAATTATTTGAAGTACCCTTTTTTTAAGTAGCATATTGCAGTAACTCCATACTCTACTCCCAGTTTGGTGTCACCTTGCACGCGGCTGAGTGACACCCCCCTCCCTTCCTTCCTCGCAGCTACTATTTAAATGCCCGGATGAGACTAGCAGCCAGTCGTCTCCACGTTCAGGGCTGCTCGCGCGCTCGCCGGACTGAGCCTGGAGGAGGGCGACCGTTCCGGAGCTTCAACGGCCTCTGCTGGAATCTGACGTCGTCCACGCTGCCCACGGCTCCGCGCGTGGCGTTTTCTGGGAAGGCGCGGGCGAGCCGATTGGAGCAGCTTCTCCACTACTTTCCCGGCGGTTTTCGTGAGGTAAGAGTGTTCGGAGCACAGAACGTGCTGCTCAAACGCGCGCGCGCCTTAGAAGACGCTTTTTTCCTCTTCAGGCAATTCCACGCGTGTTTCTTTGTATTCAGCTTTAATTTGTGCCGCGTTTAAAGAACAAAACAGGCCCGGTGAGTGAATCACGCGTTTAAAAAGCCCGACTGTGTATTTCAATTGCTGCAGCTCACGAAAACGCCTACATCTAAACTGGAGTCTTTGCATTTTTGTTGTTGTTTAAAATGTATTTCCGTCTGATGTGGCCATGTTTTATGTGTTTAGCCATAATTAATGCCATAATTGTTGCGAGAACACGTGTGTATGTGTGTGCTTCATATTTCGACAATAGAGACAAATGGCGTCGGATCATATCAACCCTTCTTCTGCTTTGAGCGAGTAACAGGGATTTATTGCACAATTGTCTCCACTCGGCTTTGATTATGACTTGTGGCGAGGGTTCAATCACTTGCGTGCTTTCCAGGCGACATTTCTCTGACATTTCTCTCTTCGGTTTCACGAAGGACCATTGGCTCCGAATGCGCATGCGCACTACTTTCATTACGTCCAGAAATATGATCAAAAATGTTGAAAATGATATTTCTGGCAGCGCCGCTTAAAAGAGCGATTTGTGTTTGTTTATAAACCATATCATGTTAGTTTATTAGGTGCATAACTCAAATATAGCATGCTAGCAGCCCCCCCCCCTAAATTTCTCAAAGTTAAAATGTTTTAATTTAATCTGTTATAAGGTCATAATTTTATCATGTATGCTTGTTTGTGGATTTGGGCAAGTAGTTAGTCGATTTATGTATGCAATCGTAATGTGCTAAGAGTAAACAAATGGGGGGAAAAAACGACAACAAATATTTCCATTGAAAATCTGCTTCCATTTTTTAACCTTTTATGAAAACATTTGAAGGTTACAAATGGAAAAATTAACATAAAAAATGTAAATGTAAACTGTTCAGTCACGATACAAACGCAAAACCAGACAATTAAAAGCTTATTTAAAGACCCATTGTCAGTTTTTGTGTTTTTTAACACACGTGTTGTCATTTTTCTGACTATATATATAAAATCATAATTAAAAGACCATTAGGAGCTTGCTTGAAATAGACCAAAAGATGATCTGTGTGTATTTAAAACAGGTACTGACAAAAAAAAGCCAGTATTTTGTTTGTTTGTTGAAGTCAAAGGGTGAAAGCTTGAGTAAAAATTTAAATTCTAATTTCGAATTGTTGTACACGTACTGAAAAGAATTTGATGGTGCAAATTTATATAGTTTGTTTCTGGGTACTCAGCCTTTTATTGTGAAACACCATTTGTCCCTGCCTGCAGGGACACGTCTCATAGACAATATGACATGATCCAAACAAACCATTGGGTTTATAGGTGTAACCCAACCCCTGTCAATCATTTATAATGTGTTCCTGACACAAGTTGTGTAATAAAAATATTTCACCATATTCAATATATTCAATATTTAGTTTAGATTTGAAATGATGGGTTCATCTTTTTGTTTTTAATTCTACATTTGTTCAAAGCTCTCAATCCAGATAAAAGTTAATAAAGGATGAATTAAATGCCATTGTGTATTTATTTCATATAACCACACTGAATCAAATTTATTGCATACATGGGTTGTGGAAATGAATAACTGTTAAGCAGCCTCAATGGGTCTTGCTAGTTAATAATTCATCTCCTATGATAAGGAGTGGTGAGAAGAAACATTATTGCTAGGGTCTGCTTCATGTTTGACTTTTTTTTTTTTTTTTTTCCCCCCATTATGGCTTTGCTTAAAAAAATGTAGCAACAATGCTCATGAGACGCCAAATATAGATTGCTTTGACTTGTCTTCAAGGCCATAAGACAGATGCATAATTTGACTATAAGATAAGATATATGCTTTATTGACTTCCTACTTTTTACGCCCTCATAAACTTTGCAATAACATGGACGTTTTCAGTCTGAAGTTGTTGTTGACAAGATTTTATGGGATAAGAAACAAGTTTTCCCATCTCCGTGGAGTTAAAAACACACGCACCAATCTTTCAAAGCCTCTTTCATAATACTCTAGTTTTTTTATTTTAAAAACAAAGTTGTCCCTTAGAAGTATGACACGTACTTGTTATGTTTTTTGTGGCTTCTCTCTTTTTTTTTTTTTTTTCTTTTTTAAAGCAATAAAATAATTGTCCTAGGAAGTAAAACGGGATGTAATTATTTGGGAATTGTGGTGTTCTGTCTCGGAGGTCTCATTGCTGATTCTAGAAAATGTTCCCATACTTGGGCGTGTATTTGAAAAAGGGGGGAAAAAAACAATATTTCCTCCCTACAGGTAAATAATCTGCTTCTTTGCAATCAAAGCTGTCTTAAGTTACAGACCACCTGCTTACTCAAAACTTGTCGATTCCACTTGTCTGCTCAGTTGCGTCAAGCTTTTGCTGGAGATCATCCCCTGTATTTGACTCAGCCGTAGTTCAGAATTCTATGACTGTATTGTGGAAACCAGGTGGGTTAGTCGATTCAGTTCACATTTGACTGTACTATGACCTGCCTTTTGTGAGTGTAATCTCTTTTGCTAAACAGTTGGGGGACAAAAACAATACAGCAGTGATTCACAGTAAATTGCCTGCTATGTGAAGATGGGGTGCAGCCACAGCTTAGACCACACTTTCAATGGAGTCGACCATAATTCCACATGGTAAGTGCTCCATATTTGTTGTGGAGTTAAGTTGAGCAGCTCAGGAATGTGTTTTTATAAAAAATTTGGCCTGAACCCTGACATGAGAGGACAGTTTATTTGTAAGAAAGTTTTAGAAGTGTTGTCACGTTCAACAAAATGCTTGTAGAGTATACTGGCTTCAAGGGGGAGTTCTCTGTTTTCACATGATGTTTACAACTTAAATTTCATTCTGACAAGTGTGTGTGTGGGCCGCCAACGCTGCGTTACCTCACAATCATCTTTAATCTAAGATGTTTTACTAACGGCATGCACACTGACCTGTGAGTCAGAGGTCTAATTCCATATAGAAACAGCTCAATGCGCTGAGTTGATGCCTTGGTTAGATTCAATGCACCACAGAAAAAATATAATGAAAGACTATCGACTGTATATGAGAACTGAACTAAGTTGGCAGCATCCATATCACTGAAAAATTGGGACTGAAATCACTTAATCTTGTTGAAACCAGGCTTGATACATTTTTTATGGGTGATGTTACACTCGCTCATTCCAGTTCTTGTATACAATCAATGGTAATGACTAGCTGTGTTTCATTACACATATGCTCAACTCTTTTAGAAATTCTAGAAATGTCAAAAAACACTTTTTCACAATTCCATTAAGTCAGAGTGATGCAAATAAACCTAAACCAATTCATGCAAGTCATTTAAAATAGGGTGATGAATGCAAACAATATTTTTCAGCAGATATTTGGGGTAATGGTATTGCTGTAAGTCAATTCTGTTAAAGAACTATAAGGGCACATTTGGAGGATGTCACTGCATAGACTCATGAGAAGCCTCTTCAGCAGGATTGAAAAATAATAATCTGACAAGTAAGCAGTTGAACCTTTTTTTTATTATTGTTTTTTTTTTATAGAAATTGTGATTAGTGATTTTACTGAGGAGCTGTGGGGCCAACAATTGCGCGTGACACACTCAACTTTTGGTAAGCTGTGCAATTCTGTGGGACCTCTTGTAGTGCCTGCTGTGCTGTACCCAAGGCAGCCAGTTCCTACCAAGAAAACGGTCATGCCATTCATTATTCAAAAGATGTGTTTCCATTGAAGTTTTGTGAAATATGCCAATTTTGATATGCCTTTTCCAAGCGCAAACTTTTCTTATTCGATTAAATGCATGGTTTTTTTGGTTTTGTTTTTTTTTTCTTTTAAATTGTGATGTTTCCATTTTGCAAATTTATTATCACAAAATCCAAATTGGCGATTTTTGCACTTTTACACAATATGAGAAAACAGCACTTGGATTCTTCCGATTTTACGCAACTTCACACACGCTGCCAGTCGGAGTCCACAACCACCACAGAAGTTTCATTGACCTTTGACCTCGGAAAGATGCCGCCATCTTGAATCGTCAAAAAAAGCACGTTTAGTACAAGCTTCAAACGAAAATGCGTTCTGGGGATTTTCATGTATTGTCTTGTAACTACTCGAGCATCATTGGCAAGGAACTGTGGACAAAATGTTGGAATTAGATGTTGAAGAATATGAATGGTGCGTGCGTGGCGAGCTAGCAACCACTTCAGTCTTAGCTAGCTCGCACATGTTTTATCGGAATGTCATAAAGTGCATATTCACGCGTTTGGTACGTCAAGCTGAACGTGACAAAATAACATTTGAAACTACAATGTTAGAATTGTGGCCAGGGTAAGCAAAAAAAAAAAAAAAAAAAAAAAAAAAAAAACGGCTGACTCAACGTAACTTTATCAGGGATATCCAAAGGAAGCTTTGAAATTATTACGTGATTCCCACACGACCAACGGTTTGGCCATTTTGTTTCAAAAACAAATATTTTGCAAATTTTACCTAGGTCAAAACAGACCTTTTTGTTTTGGCGATTTCAACAAAATTTGAACAAACACATGCAGCAAGCGCAAGTCTACAACGACCCCTAACGTTTTGTTGACCTTCAACCTCGGGAAGAGGCCGCCATCTTGAATTAAAAAAAAAATCCCCTTTTCTACTAACTAAATCAAAAATTCAGCCCATGGGTTTTTTTTTCTCAATCCTCTTCGAATTTTAAATGCATCATTGGGAAGAAATTTGGAACAATTTGGTACCAATACTTTTCTGTATCTTAAAAGGTGTGCACATAGCAAGCTCGCAAATGTGGCGCAGTCTTTATACTCAGACATTTTTTTGACGGATTCTTGTGAAAATTTAATATGTTAAGCTCTGACCAGAACTGGACATGGTATAATAAGACCAGATACGAACATATCAGGAATGTGGGCGTGGCTAGCGCGTACCCTTTGTTGCTAATGACATTCAAAAGATTACTTTTGCCGATTCTTCTGAAGCTCAAAGTTGTTGCTATTGGGATGAAACCTTATCATGGTAGGACCTGGACTCATCGCAGTTTCCTCAATTTATACTTGTAAAAATCATTAGAAAATTCAAATATTTCATATAAATTCATTCTAATAGTTTGAGGCGTTTCTCTGTGCCTACACAGTAGCAAAATCATCCTTTTTTTTTTATTTTGTTTAAAAAGTTATGTAAGTATATTTCACCATCCAGCTCATTATTTGCCACAGCTTTTGCAGTGTTTTTAACAGAATATGTCTGGCATTGAGCAGTTTCACGCTCTGGTAATTATGCTTGAATCAAGTACACTTAATGAAAGGCCTTTAAATATGTAGCGTGAGACAAACTCCTTTTTGTTGAATTTCTAGCAGCATTGACATCTTGCTCTGTTGTTTAACAAATGTTACAACGATGGGGGAAGACATCTGTTAAATTATATTGAACCTTCTGGTATTTTACTTCTGAGTCTTTTTCTGCAGGTCTTAATTTGCAAAAGCAGTGTAAAGTAAATATTTATCACTCGTGTTTACACTTTAAATCTCTTTTTTTTTTTTTAAAGGTTTTTGCTTTTAAAGTACAATGTGGGAACAGTTTCTATCCTTGTTTTGATTTGCATTGCAAACATTTTCAATGATCTCATGGTGTTGTTTTTTTTTAAGCCTTTATCTAAAGTGGGGAATGTGAAAACGATGTGCTGTAAACCCCGGCGGGCTGACCCTTCTGCCAGTGAGCGGGTCTCTGCTGCAGAAGGGTAGTTGACTGCGCCGGGTGTTGGCGAACTCGGACAACAGTCTGATCAACCCACCTTGTCCTGAGAGCACAATCACCCTGTTATATCTGAGTCCTGCCTCTCAAAAGCAACATCACATGACAGCCCGGCGTGCGCGCTACATGTGCATATGCCAGAGATGAATGTCATTACAGAAAATCTAGATTGTCACTCCATTGTTTATTTTGAGCTGATAGAAATTCTGTCAGTAATGTTAATACTGAAAGGGCAACAAAAGACCGGGGTAAGAATAGGAAGGACTAAATGAATGTTGAAGGGACAAAACGGCATGCTTTGATCAAATTTTAGGCCAAATTAGCTGCAAAATTTCAGCTTTTGTATTTTGATGCATTAGGCATGCATTATAAGTTTGTTTTGTTCCGAGCTTTTTGTCAGGCACGTATTCTGACTGACACACTTGCCTGGCTCAAAGACGCTTAATTCTTTTAAGTCGTGTGCCTTCACAGAACAACCGATTTGTTTTTGTGTAGTGTTTTTTTTTTTTTCTGGTGTGGCAACGGCTGTATCATTTACTCATGATGTTGACTATAGTCGTTCTTCCAAGTTTTCTTACTCCAATAGCTCTGGATAAGAAACATTTCTTCAAATAGTTTAGAGGTTCCCACAAATCACTGTTGTTCAGGAAATTATATTAGTTCAATTTCTGTTAAAGGTAAATCTCAACATAAAAACTGTAATTTATTGGTCAGATAAAGTGTTTGCTTTTTACTTTTTTGAAAAAGATTTCTTTCTGTGACCCTTTGTCCAGTTGTTGGCCCGGTTTTGCGCCCTGCTCGGACCATGAGAGCTGTTTTGTAGTGTCTCTGGTGGCCTTCTGTGAGCAGCAGGGTCTGTTTCAAAGCGCCGTCACACAGAGCGTCTCTTGTTTGTGTTCTGGCCTGGTGTTAAGTATTCTAATGGTGGGTTTTCAGCTAAACTGTGAGGCAATGTGTTTTTTTTAATGTCAAGAAGAATAGATCTTTGTTCTATCCTTTACCGTCATGTAATTCTTTTTTTGTTTGTTTTGTGTTTGTGTTAGGACTATACCCAGGGTTTGTTTAGTGTGAATCAGAATGGTGATATCATACATGTGTCATGGGGGGGTTAAAGATACTTGACAAAAAGTTCAACAGAAAAGCAGGAAAATGTTGTTGTGGGGAACTCCTTTTCAGATCATTTGTAAGCTGGCATTCCAGGTTTTAGGACATTTCTAATCCTCTCACTGGGTTTTCTAAAACCTGACTTTATATTATCTCTATACGACTTTGACAAAAAGTGCTTAAACTGTGTTTAGCCGGTTAATGGAGCCCTTTTTGCGCTGCAGTCCTCTGACGCATGTACAAACTTTTGGATTTGAAGGACTCGCTGGGCCATTCTGTTTTGTGTTGTGCTGGGTTGATATTGTTTCCATTCATTCACATTCAACTGCTCAAATGCCAGTGTTCTATGTAAGGATGAGCAGCTGGTTGACTGGTCACTGCACACTCATGTGACAAAGCTATTTCTAGCCAAATCATCCCGCCGCTCCCACAGCCTTTAGCAACAAGAGTTAGTGGTGGATATGTGACACCAAAGAGCCGTGATGCTTGGAGGTGGGGGCAGTGTCCCAAAACCAGGGCTTTCTGTAAAAATGCCAGCTTGTATGTTGGTGATAAAATAAACCAAACAATGGTGGTGGATGACGTGAAAGAAAGCTGCATATCAGGTATTTTTTTAAGCCAATGCAAAGCTGTCAATTTATAAAAGGTTTTCATATTCTTCTGTAGCACCTGTTCTCCATTCGGGATGAGCATGTATCCTGTCACAGCTTAAAAGATGTCAAGTGTTCCCTTCCCCTTTTTTGATTCCTGAACACATTATTAATCAATTTTCTTTTTTTAAATAAAATCAGTTTGCATTGCCCATGACTTGCCGGTGTCTCGGCAGTGGACAAGCTGGCGATTTAAATTTACATGTACTGAACCTGCTTCTATTCAGGCTTTCCATTTACTCTTTTAAAATAAATCTTCCGTCTCTGCATTTTTTTTTTTAATTTTTCAAATATTTTTAAAGACATAAACAGTTTCTTTTTTATTAACTAAATTTGATATTATGATTTGAACAGTTTAAGGAACTGGAGGTATTCATTTCTGATATTAAATGCAAATATACCTTTTTTTTTTTTTTTTTTTTTTTTTTTTTTTCCAGCTATTTAAAAAAAATCTATTGTCTTTTTGCTTTTAATTACATGCTTAATTAAGGTAAGTTTGGAGCAGAAGTTGTTTGATGTTTATTGCATCAATAGGTGAAAATAAGTTAAATCAAAGCAGCACCAGGAAATTTGGTGCCCACTAGCTGCCAGAACACAAAAAGTCAATCATTCTAAAATGTTTTGTTCTTCAGTCAGAACTATCATCAGCACAGGGATTACACCAAAAACCCTTTGACGTAATTTTATTAGCCGCTTGTTTTGGCAATTTTGTTCATTTTAAGATAATCAGTCTCTGTTGGAATTAGAAAATTACAATCATTATTATTAAAGCTGTATCTGGGTTTTTTTGTGTGTGTGTAGAGATTTGAGATGAGCGTGGCTGTGAGCTGGCGCTTTTATAAATAATAAATAATGAATTGGAGAACAGCAGCTCACCACCTGAGTCCTGCTTGCTGGTCTGTCCTGCCTTGAGCATCCCAGAAGTCCAATTGGATTTATTAGATGGATTCAATAAAGCTTATTTAAAAAAAAAAAAAACATGTTCAGACACAGAACATTTTTACTATATCTATTGAAGTTTGACCTACTGCCACAGGTGGAGGATTTCTATAAACCTGTATTTGAACAAGTGGGGTTTTTCTTTAGTTTTTTTTTATTTAAAACCTTAATTATAAAGCAGTAGCAACACAACATTCTGTGTTTAGCACAGACTTCACTAGGCTTTATAGGCTCTTCATCTTAATGCAGCTTGTTCTTTTAAAAAAAAAATCAAATTTGTTTTAATGTGCTTTTTGTTTTTTTTTAAGTTTGGGATGTTCAATGAAAACAATGGATCTGAGCTCTATTTTGTTCCCTGTGGGCCAGACACAAGGCTCTAATTTGATGTGGACTGTGAGGCAGTCTCAAAAATAATTTAGCCCAACCAGATTAAAGTTAGTCTAGACAGACAAGCCTCCCGTCACGGGAACAAGAGCAGAATATTTGTCAGAGTGCGTTGTCCTCATCTCTGATCCTGCTGTGGCCACGCTCAGGACACAAAGGAAGTAGGACACGTCAAAAGCACTGCTTCAAAGGATGCTGTCACTGGAAATGTTTGTACCTGGAGTCAGAGCGACACCTAGATCACAGCATTGAGTAATATTTTCAAATGACACAAGAAAATGTGATTTACTTTTAGTTTATTTATAACTGGGAAATCACAAACAGAAGTACAACCATGATCAACAATATTCACAGTTTGGAAAGGGCTTTGGATGAAGATTGAGTCCAAGCCCCTTTTTGCAACTCAATCCAACTTAAATGTATACAAACAGTATTTGTACCGATTCACAAGAAATAAACACACTGAAAACAATTATGATGAAAAGTTTTAGAAGAGAACATTTGAAGGAATTTTGTTGACTTGCTCGTATCGGTCTATTATGTCACCCTTCATAATTACTTGGAATGCTTTTATAGATTGGCCTTTTTCGAGGTCTTCCCTGCAGTTATTCCATATGTGAACCCCTCTTGTGAAAACACAATGAAGTTTTGCATTTCTTCTCACAGCTGCTTTCAAAAGCATATTATTCCTCGTAGACTGCATTTCTTCTCTTTTAAATAGAAGAACCTCTGGATGTGTTTTGTAATTTTCTTTTTTATTTAATTTTGAATATAATTTTAATTATTTTGAAATCAACCTAGTCTCCAAATGTGTTTTTTGTAATTTTCTTGGACATTTTCAGTTTACATACCCATATTCTTTAACACACTACATATAGATTTTCTGCCCTATTGTTTTATAGCTTTTCATCTTGTCCTTCATATGTTCTTTTGTAATGTCAAATACATTGTTTTAGATTAAAAATGATCTGTTTTGTTGTGAAAAAAGAAACTGAACAGTATTCCTGTTAATGAGATGATGGGGGGACATCTTATCGAAAGATGCTGACAGATTGCAGATCAGCTCCGCTGAACTGTATTAGCAGTGGAAATTAAAAGCATTATTAGATGGTTTTTCAATATTCCATTTGTAACAGCGTTCACTCAGTCATAAGTAATGAAGCAAACTACTCAGTGAAGTAGAATTATAGCTTTGCAGTTCACTGTAAATACAGACATGTTTGCTTCTAAATTGAGGAATTTCCTTCTTTGCTGTGACCGTTCTCCCTTGCAGTCAGTATCGAGGGCAGTATATTTCAGCTTTATTCCTAGTTTTTGTGCAGAATAACAGTGCCAGGCTAATCCACTGACTCTCTGACTTCCAGACCTTTTGTCCTTTTATCATTTTTGTTCATTGAGCTCAGGCTGTGAACACCAACCTTAGCGAATTGTGTGCATACATATGTGTTCTTGGTGCTGCTTCAGAACAGAGGAAGAACGTTGAACTCATGTGCGTGTGTGTGTCCCTTACCCGCTCACGTCTTTCACTACGTGTGCCCAGAAGCAGGTCTAGTCAAAGCACTACATAATACTGTTAGCTGGGTCATGTGCTGGAAGCCAGGATTAAGAGCAGGAGGGCACAGGCCACCAGATCCAGCTTAGGTGGGACCATTCACTCTCACTCTCTTTTCCTTCGTACTTTTGTTATTCTTTCAGTTTCTTTCATTCATTTAAAAAGACCTCTTCTTATGTAAGCATTTTACAAAGTAGAAAATGTGTATTTAAAATGGCTGTTATGTGTTGTTACTACATGAGTCAAGTACCCAGAAGATGGTTATTAATAGTAAAAATGTTCATCGCATGCATCCATAAATAGAGTTTGTAAATTGTTGCCTTGTTCTTCTGTGTACGGTCCTGTGTAACAGCATCCTCGTCCTTGTTTAACCTCCCGCTGCTCACCGGTTCTTTGGCAGGGTGCTGGTGTCCTGCAGAACTTTCCCAGAAAGTAAAAACTAAAGAAACATACATGTGAGAGGTGAAAAATAGATCAAACTTCTCACTTCTTAGATCCTTATGTCTGCTTGCTAAATGTTAGTAAACCAACAGCAACATTAAAGCTCAAATTAGCATTTTCTTTAACTGCAAATAAGATGTTACTCATTTGTCGCTGTAAAAACCTAATATGAATATATTTTAAGAAGACTAAAAATGAATCAGTGTTCTGATGATGAAACTGAGTTGATTTATTAAACAAATAATTTAATTTTTTTCCCAAATGATAATTTGTTCAAACGCAATACATTGTGTTCTGTATTCGCCAGTCTAGTGAGCATCGACGCTCACTGGTTTGGAATAAGGCTGTGACATAATAACATAGAAAAAGTGAGGTGCTAAAAAAATACTTTCCAGATGTACTGTATGTCCTCCATGCAAAAAAAAAAAAAAGCTACAAGAACATTTAACAAAAACAAACACAAATTTGAAAAAACTGTAGCTCAAAACCTAAGAATACAAATACTTTTGACTGACTTTAGGGATGAAAGACTTGCTAGAGCTGGATTTTTAACCCAAATGTTCTATTTGACAGCTTTTTGTTAAGGACCTTTCTTGCTGAAGCACAGAACTTGTTGCAGTTCAAATCGCTTCGGAAATCTACGTAGACATGCTCACACACCTCATGTTGATGGTTAACAGAGGAGTTTATGACAGTGTTCATAAACAGTAGCAGTGACCCTGAAAACATCTTATCATTAGCATGCTGTTACACTCCTCATTAGAGATGTTCCTGTTCCAAGTGTCACCTTGCAAAACAGATACAAACATTTAAAAGAGTTGCGTTTGCAGTTCATGGAATTAAATCTTCACTGTGATTTAAACCTAAGCTGCATGCAGAATGTATTTTAAATTCAGATTAAACTGGATTCAAGTGCTGCTTTTTTACCTGCAGTTTTCCATGAATCTATTGTTTTGTGGCATCTGCTTTTTGACAGTTGGCCTCTTTTGTTACAGAATAAGTGTTTATGGAAATCTTTTGCACGAGGAACCTTTGAAGATGGTTTTCAGAGAAACATGCCCTGTTGTTGTCATTCTTAAAAGACCCCCTTCTTTCCCAGCACAAGCTGACTGATCCTGACTTTTCACAGTGTGTATGTGGGGTTTGTGTGTGTTTGCATTGTAAGAGACAGCGCCTCCCTGCTGTGAAGCAGAGTCACAGGCAGCAGGTGCAGCTGACGCACTTTGGCTTTTTGCAGGCAGATTGCTGGAGGACAGAAGGGTAGATGATAGAGGGGGGAAACTGCAGGAACCCTGAAGACAAAATCTGTCATCTGGGTCTAAGAAAGGACCGGAACACTTCCCTCAGACAGGAAAATGAAGGTAATGCGACCTCAGCTGCTTCAGCTTGACGCGTTTTGTGGATGAATATTAGAATAATAGATGTTTTTATTCATATTTAGGACTCTGTAGAACCAATATTAAGACAGCAATGCGACTTCTACACAAGTCGTCTTGGCATGTAATTGAGGATTGTTTAAAATGAGTCGCTGTCATAACGTTCATCAGTCAAGTTTCAGGGGTTTAGTCTCTTTATTTTAAAGTTGAAGTCACATTTCCTTGGTCGGTGTGAAGAAACTGCTGTAGTTGCAGCATAGGGAGCTTAGCCGGGTCGTTTCTTCATCCTGTCAGAGTATATTCTTTCTGCTGCATTCTGAAGCCGAGCAGCATAGAGCTATATTGTTGAGCTTGTCTTGAAGGAACAATTGCTGCAGTGAGAAGTTATGGGTGGATTCCAGCATGTAATTGTGTCAGTGGTTTGAGTTTCTGTGCTGGCAGGAAAACATCCAAGTCCCCTTGATTATTATGGTTATTATTTATTTATTTAGTTATTTTACATTATTTTTTTGCAGTTTGTTGTTAGTGAAATGAAATCTGAACGCTGACAGCCTTTGTGTAGCTGTTTGACGCATGTTTGTCCTTTTTTAAGGCATCGATCTACTTGTGTTGGGTCAGAAGTAAAGAACGAAAAGTTTGTTACCTCTGGATTGATCTACATTTTCTTTTTCCTTCACAACTCCCCACTTCACAGGCTTCACTTGTCAGTTATCCCCCCCCCCACACGCATTGGCTGCTCTCAGCCTATCCCTCCTTTCTGCACACTGACAGCCAGTCAGCAGTGCAGCACAGCTCCTGCGACATTTATTTCTCATTGGCTCGTTTGTGCAATGAATGCAGATACGTTTCTTTCAAAGACCGTCTAGACTCAGCCGGCTGAGTGGCTCTCCGCCTCCCTCTAGCTTGTTAGCCTGCACTCTCCTTTTCTTTCCTGCAACACCTCCACAACCTGCTGATTTCCCTCTAAGCCTCCTCTTCCCCTCCACTCATCGTGTTTCAGCTCTCCTCCTAATTTTATCTTAAGTCTAGAGCCTCCATCGTCTTGTTGTTTCCTTTGACATTCATCGCTGTCATTTCTGGCTCCTCAGAGGTGAGGAGACATGAAGGTGAGTAGCTGCTCCTGTACTGTACCTGCTAGTTCGTCATAAATATTGTCCTTGATCCCAAGTCGTATATTTGAACTTGGCATCTGTTAGACGTGAACAACACGTCCGTGGTGGCACAGACGGCAGGATTTTTTTTTTAAAGCTTCAGGTGGAACAATCAGCCGGCTCGGGAAAAGACGCTGCTGAGAGTCGTCATGGTCTTTCAGCATGTGCCAACAGAAGATGAGTTGACTGGTTAAAAGAACGAGGGGGGGTGTTATTCAGTGCTTGGATAGCGTAACTGCGTCTCAATGCAGGCTGTAGCTCGTGACAGTGTTTGCACCAGCTGTGGTGCAGTGGCAACACAGGCAGATTAATGAGAGCTTTTCAGCAGCAGCGGCAAACAGTTAGGAAAGAAACTGCAGTAAGCAGTTTGCTCACAAGTTCATTTTTACAGTTCAACATGCCACCAGAGGCTGGTGCTGTCACAGGATAAACGCTGGGGAGGGAAGCAGGAGATGCTGCTGGACTATCATTGGTTTTTTTGTGTCTAAAATATAACGCCTAATTTTAACTTGCATAAAAATAATCTGGGCTCTTGAAAATCCCTCAAACCTCTCTGTCAGGCGCACCGTTTTCCTTTGGGGGTTTTAAGTAAAGAACAAAACAGTTGGTGATTGTAACCTGGAATCAAGTGAGCGGAGACCTTTTCTGCTGTATGAATGATTTTTTTGCCTCATTGGTGTTAAAAAAATCATTTAATTAATGTAGTTTAATTGCATACTTTTAGCTTTACAAACAGTATTCCAGTCTTAGCTGTGTTTTCTCTAAGCAGGGCTGTAGTCCCTGTTAAAAGTATAAAAATACGTCTGTAGTTCAACAACAGACGCACATTTTTTAGTCCAGGTCGGAATATAAACCAATCAGAGACGGGGAAAGGCACAAGCCCACCGCTGATTGGCTGGGGGGGTTCTAGATATTCCTGGATGTGTCAGACTATTCGCAAGCACTGCGGTCGGGGGGGGGGTTGGCTGTTTCAACTATTGAGAGGACTATGAGTGCTTTGAATTTTGTAAATGTAGACTTCATTTGACCTTTTATTAAATAGAGGGACTATTTAATGAAAAACATTTCAAAGGTTAATTTCATGAAATGAAGCCTTACGGTAGCCAGAAGAATGTAAATGCTGCCCGGAGCAAATGCTCTGGTGTTAAAGGGCTAAGCCAAAGTTTTTGCTGATAATTAAGTAAAGTAACAAAAACATTGTGGTGTTAAAATTGTCTGAAAGTATAAATGTCTAAGAGGGAGGCTTGACCACTCAAATACAATAAAGCCCATAACATAATGTACTGCATATTTGGTAAAGACATGGGGAAAACGATGGCTGGCAAAGCTGCCATTCACTGTGACTTACAGTTCTAATGCAGTTTGAGTTGAAAAACATCTAGAAAACACACTTCATAGTGTGATAAAAGCACTGGTTGAACGTCTCTTCTTGCTGCAGCAAATGGACTGCAATTGAAGAACAAAAAGGGACCCTGTAAAACTGTGCTGGTAAATGCTGTGTGGTTAAAAATGTGGGGGCACTTTTTTGTGCTGGTGCAAAAAAAAAAAAAAAAAAAAAAAAACCCAGTTCAGAGCACTGATGCACCAGAGCACAAAGTGAGTGTTGAACCCTATAAAGGAGGTAGCAGCTTTGAACTAAAAGGACATTGAACCCGATTACTGAAATAGTGAGCTAGTAGCTTTCTGAAACTGCTGTCTAAAACCTAAAGCTTCTCGTTGTGAACAAACTGCCATACTTTTAGACGTACATACACGGGTTAGAATAATGATGGACACTAACTGGCAAAATAAAAACCCAGCGCTGTCTTAACTGACTAATGTAAATGATCAAATATAAATGTGTTACAACACCACTCCACATAGAAAGCTGATGAGAAACATTTTTTACAAGTTCAAAGTGCTTTCTGACAGTTTTCATATAAAGTTTTTACTTCAGAGAACGGTAATATTTGATACACATTTAGGTTGTGTTTAAACATGCTTTTTTCTTGTGCTTTCACTCATAATAATTTGATCAGATTAGTCTTCAAACATTCACAGCTGTGTGAAACCTCTTCATCGATATTGATTAAGTAAGGAAAGCTCTGTATTGTGTGGGAAGTGGTTTGCATGCTCAGAACTGAGTGGGGGAATGTAAGCTGGTGATGGAGTTGTTGCCAAACAAGGTTTTTGAGAAATGATATGAGAAAGTGCTGCTTTGGGTTTTCTGTTTGACATGTGTTTATTTTTTTTAATAAAAATTGTAGTTGTTTGATGAAAAATCGACTGCTTTAAAAAAAAAGTACCAGTTAAACCTGCTACTTAAACCTATGACAGAACTGCTCTTACGGGTGGATACAGGCTGTCTGTCAATGAAAAATGGGCAAACATGTAATGTGCAAGGGGCTTGCACAGTCTGAGGTTGTTAGAAATGAGGAAATTAGACAAAGGAAGCATAGTTTGTGCGGGCATCCTACGGACAACTGCATATCACGCGTGTTTACCATCAGTAGAGCCAGTACGCACACTTCACTAATGGTTTAGTTAGGTTGGTGAGGAGTGAAAGGGCTTTTTTTTGTATAGGACATCAAAATTCAACACAAAAATCACCCACATATGTCACAATTTGATCTACATACCCTGAAGTAACATTTGTGAGACAATGAAAGTTGCATTTGTGACTTGTTTATCAGCGCTGTTTGTGCCTGAGGTGAACTACTGGGTTTTCATAAAAAGGATCAACTGATACGGTAGACTTTTTAAAAAAGATTTCTTTGACTGTTTTATTAATCATTTCACAAATGATTAACATTTTAATTTTGGAGATACAGTTCATCCATAATCTCTCATTTTGTTTACTAATGAGATTCTTAATACAAGGAAATTGGAAAAGACTTTAATGAATTTAGTGTTACTGTGCGAGTCAGGCTTGTGCAGAGGTTACATAGAGACAAATGGTCAGCTTTTTGCTGTTTAGCTGATGACAATGGATGGCGGCGAATGACCTCAACTGTTCCACATGGACCTCTGGCTTTGGAGGTGTGCGTCATTACTGGCTGATGGTTATTTAGAAAAGATGTGCATGCCCCCGCGCTGTGCAGAGCAGACAGTCGGTTCACACTGAGAGAATGTACTAGTCCAGCTTTTCAAGCTGTTTTCCACCAAACGCCCCCCATAAACAACAACTGGATTAAGCGTGTACGTGAACATGCTGGCAGTGCCCCCTTTAAAATGACTGGCATTACTCATCTATTAGATGCACAAACAAAAGGGGAAAGAAGATATTTGGTCCTAAAATGAGTCAGTTGTGTGTTGTGCTTTTCAGCCCCCTTGCAGCTCCTTCATGATTGGTGGCCTTGTGCTTTTACTTTTTTTTTTTTTTTTTTTTTTTTTTTGTAAAATGAAAATGGCCTTTTCTTTCCTCCACTGCAACATCCAATTATCTTACAAAATGTATTTTTCTTTTGCAGTATTCTTAACGCGAAGTGAAAAATGACTGATTGGAAAAGATGTGTTTTCATGTTGTTGTTGTTGTTTGGTGTCATGGTAATAATTTTTTAACAGTCTGCTGATGTTCTTACTGCATTGCAAACTTCAAACTATGCGGCATGTTTTTTTTTTTCTTTCCAGTTCAATTTTCTTTTGAACGTGTTCTCCGTAGCTTGTTACAGAAGTGTTGTGTAACGCTCGTACAGGGAGCTCTGCTGCAGCCACGCTGAGGCTGGAAGAGCAAAGATTCGGTTTGACTTTGGGATAATCTGCCGCGCAAACACGCAGAAAGGCTGACGGTGAGACGATTCAATTGTTAAATGGAATGAACTGTTTCAGAATACATTTAGATGTCACAAGACGTCCTGGGAAAGGGATTTTATCCGTTTTGCTGCTTTTGGGCTTCAGAGTCTCTTACATTTCTGAGACCCTCCCTTTTGCAGCAAATGTAAAGAGAGTGCTTTATAGAGGTCTGTTGCAATGTTTGGAAGCAGTTCTGCATCTGTCTCCAGACATTTGCAGTGAGAGCCCTGGCAGCAGGCCTCTGGAATGATCCGATTTTAATTTATTGCACACAGTCCAGGCTGTGATCAACTAATTTGGCTATTTAAAGTGTCCTCCCTTTTCCCCTGGAGCGCGTAACGCTCTAAAAGGACAAACTTCAGGCGATTGGGCAATCAGCAGTGGCTGAACACAAGTAGCTCGAGGCCTGTCACTGTTAAAGTCCATCATCGATCTGGCCAGTGTTCTGCCGGTGACTGTAACCGAGCAGCCCGGTGGCAAAGCCAGAAGACGATGCGTCATACTTGGCCTGTTTGACAGAAATTTGCTTCCAGGAAATATTGGTCATATACATTCCAGCTGCATTGGATTGTTTGTAAACTGTTACCAAAAGCAGTTTGCTTCATGAAATGGGATATTTTACCTGATATTTAGGGCTGGGTTGTTTTAAAAAGAAAAAAAAAGATTTTTGCATAAAAAAACAATATTAATTCAATAAATTATCAGATTGCTATAACGGTTAAACTAATTGTTCTTTCTGCTACTTTTTGATGTAAAAATGTACATTTAAAAAAATAAAAGCTTTACTTAAACTTAGTTTTGCATTATTCACTAGTTATTTAAAGTTGTTCTTTTTTAATAACCAAATAAAATTGGTTTTAAAAGGAAATTCTACGCAATCTGTTCTAAACCAATCCAACTGTGGACTTCAGAATCCAAATCAATTTTTCACTCTCTAGAGGGAAGTTAGAAACTACCTTAGAAATATCTGTTAAACATAAGAGATTTTTTAAAACATACTAGCTCTTGTTCTATCGCTTGAGCTGCCCGATGGTGGTGTTGATGCGTTTTTAGGGCTTGAACAAAAATGCATTGTTCAAGTTTGACCTATTAGGGTTGCATTCCTAGAAACAGCAGGCAGTAATGAAATTATCTTGTTCGGTTTCACCAGATTGTTGGAAATGTGTGCGTGAAGGGGAGCTTTTAACCATGAAGAGGATAAAAAAAGGCTACTTCTTCTTATCTGTGGCTTTAAAACTCCCCTACAAAAAGTATCTGAGGCCTTTAAAGACCCACTTTGATGAAAATTGTGTTTTTGGTGTTTTTTAACATGTTCGTTTTCTGAGGAAGGACGTGTATTTAGAAAATGAACATCAAAATCGCATTTCTGAGTATTTTTTTAATTCAGATTATTTTAAATCAGGAGAAGACCTCTCTACTCCTCCATTTTGATGCATCCACGTTGACAAATAGTATGCGTGGCTGTATGCTAGTAGTAAACTGAGGGAAGAGAGCTCTCAGTTGTGGGCGACTGGAAAGGGGAACGAGGTTGTTCTTCACCAATAGTCTGGCCCACAACTCTGAGGCAAATTTCTAATGAATTATTGCCGCCTTGCAAAAACTAGACTATAGAAAACAACACAGGTTTTTTATCTTTTTGGCTAAAAATGGCAAAATCTTTATTTAAAGACCACAAGGAATGCTTCAAAAATTGCTCAAACATCGGTGTGGGTCTTTAAAGCTGTAAAATGGTCAGAAACTGAACATTGCAACTCATTTGAGAACTCTCTGGAAAAGGAAAAACAAAAACGGGAATTCATGTCATGATATCAACTTGCGACTGAAGTAAATAAAAAAAAAAAACAACTTTAATCTCATATTGTTAAATGTGCCAGTCAGCTAATTAAAAAGCCAAAGTTCTTATTTGGTTTAACCTGCTGGTAAGCAAAACAAGGCTGTCGTGTCGTGAATAATTGACTCGTTTACTTACTTTACTTAAACCTTAAAAACGTAAACGTTCTGATATGAGATTGATTCAGCTTCTGTTTAGATTTTTTTTTTTTTTCGAAAAGACAAAAAAAAATTGACTTTTTGTAAAAAAAAAAAAAAAAAAGTTAAACCTTTTATATCTTCTACAAATAATTCTCCCTTCCCGTCTTGGGTTTTCTCCGATTCATCCCATCACATGGAGGTGTTGTCAGATGGCAGGAGTCATGGCTTACCTACTAATCTGTTTTCTGTCTCTTTTGTCTCCTGTAGGTGGAGAATTGTGCAGACAGGCTGCCTCACAGAAAACTATGGAATGCTCTGTGCTGAAACCATCACTAGTCTCCAGTCTTTGGACTAGGCTCCAGACTCTTAGTTAGCAGCTGTGCTTCTCCCCTCGAACTCTTTCTAAACAGGGGACGAAGAAAAGGAGTGGACTTTGGGGTCCTCCTAATAAAAAGGCACAGAGCACTTTTTTCCATTTTTACTATATTGAAGGTTTTTTTTTCTTCTCCTGCTTGGATTTTTTTATTTTTTGGTGTAAAAAGAATAATTTCATCATGGAGTTGGAGTCGTATCTGTGGATGGTTATTCTGGGCTTTATCATTGCCTTTATCCTGGCGTTTTCGGTTGGCGCCAACGATGTGGCCAACTCTTTCGGCACGGCAGTGGGGTCCGGTGTGGTCACTCTGAAGCAGGCCTGCATCCTAGCATCCATCTTTGAAACGCTGGGATCAATGCTACTGGGAGCTAAAGTGGGAGAGACGATCAGGAAGGGCATCATCGATGTCAGCCTCTACAATGAAACCGTTCCCATTCTCATGGCAGGCGAGGTCAGCGCCATGGTCGGTAAGTTAAGCATCCCTGTTCTTTCTAACTTGTATGAGCTTTAATCTGATGGTTTGGGGTTCAACAATCTCTCTGGTAAAGACTCAGCAGGAATCTGGTGGAGACCTAATCATGTTTTTATCCTTTAAGAAGGTCAGATGTATTATTGGAGCTTTAAGGTGCACGATGTAATTATTTCTCTGTTATTAAAAACCTGGTAATTTCAGCAACTAAATGCAATCAGTAAAGTCAATTGATTCTTAAGCAAACCAGACCACAAATCATGAACGGAACTGGTTGAAAAGTCACAAGTCTTGTTGTTGTTTTGCAAAACTGCAAAAAAAAAAAAAAACTGCAGGCTGGATCTGCTGCATGAAGGTTTTTGATTGAATCTGAGGTCATTGGTGTAGCTTCTGTTCCTGATCCTGTTTGTCTTTTGGTTTTCCTTCTGCCGTCCAAAAGCACAGAGATGTTTCTGAAACTGTTTGAATGTGTGTTCATCATTTATGATGGTTTCTAGAGAGAGCATCTCTGAATGATGAGCTGACCTGTTCTTACTACCTCTAAGCCACTTAACTATACCAGTAAAGTTACTTATTGTTACCAAATCATGTAACGCAAATGCTCCACAATGACTTCACGTAAGATTTGCCTTTAAATGATTGGAGGGCAAAACGGGGTAATTTTCAAACAAAGACCATAGATCAGTGGTCCAAACACCCCGGGTTGTTGACTAGGATCAGTCCGTGGTAGAGTTGGTGTCAGGCTTCAGAGAGAAAAAAATCACAACCTTCATTTTTCTGTTTTATTTATCTTCTGATTCTAAAGGAAGTTTTATTTTGGAAAACAACTGGATTCTCCCCACCACATTAGACCTTTTCTTGTCACATGTCAAGTCGCTCAGTCACATGTCAAAAATACATCCTCTACGGTCTTAAAGTGACTGCTTTCAGGACTTGCATAAACTAACCTTTGCTCTTCTCTTAGTCTAAACCTGGTTACTCACCTTCAGGAGGCAATTTTTTTAAAGCCATGTTGCTTGACTCACTCTTGACTGGTCTGACGAGCAGAGACATGAGAACAGGAAAAAACATTTGAAGGGCTTTTCTCTCAAAATCTGACAAACCATCCTTGTTTGTGTTTTTTCTGTGAATTATAGGGCTTTGAAGAGACGATGCGTGTTTCCACACAAACGAATTGTTAGAACTATGCAGCCTCATTTTACCTGCTTCTACTTGGGGAATGGTGCAAATCTTTTGATGTGGTCTAAATTTGGCCTTCACTCAGTAATTGTCTCATCGACTGAGTGAGAAAAAGTTATCTGTTTAGCCAAACATTAACAATATAAAATCTTTTAATTGTATGATTTGAGTTTTGTTTTCACTTTTCTTGACATTTTTCTCTGTTTTGTCCACAGGATCGGCTGTCTGGCAGTTAATTGCCTCCTTCCTCAAACTGCCCATCTCCGGGACTCATTGCATCGTTGGAGCGACCATCGGCTTTTCCATGGTGGCCATCGGCACAAAGGGCGTGCAGTGGATGCAGCTTGTTAAAATTGGTAATTTAAGATTGGATGTGAAGGTCTGTCAATGATTATAGCACACCAATTGAGGTTGTTAATGCTTTAGCCACAACTGCCCTTACAAGTAGATTTGTGGGGTGTTTGCGGGTGAAAATGGACAAACTTGTACGGGGCACACGAGGAATAATCAAGGCTGTAAACAACCCGTAGAGGAAAAATGTTCAATAGAAGATTTATTTTGAAACCCAGTTCGGTTTTGTGTTTCTCTGGCTTTTTGCCACGAAATCGATAGACTGAGAAAAGAACTCCTGCGTAAATCTGGCAATGTGTTGCGAAGGGTCTGATGTCAGACGCAGAAATGACTGAGGTAAGGAAAACATTCCGATTAATGAACGTTGCGTTTTTTCCGTCGCACCGTAGTGGCGGTTTACTGCAGTTGTACTAGTGTAGTTTGTGTGGGCAACTTACAGGAGCCAGTATGCGCACCTCACTAATGGCTAGAGTGGTTTTAGGGCACCGTACGACAGCATCACCCATACATCATAAATGCATGTAACTTACATTATCCTTACAAATACTTCGCATTACACGTACCACACGCATAGCAACGGTACTTTCTATTTTCCCTTAAAATGAGGCCGCTCTTCTCCACGACTCTTTACGGGCCAGAAAAACCCCAAAACGAGCTGCAGCTGTACAGGTCAAATCCTATAAGGGTGCATGTGACTAAGGCTTTATTCAACATGAGGGCTTTCTTGCTCCGTTAAATCCAGAATCACAATATTTGATGTTAAATGTCAGATTAGACTCTTGCGCTCATGCAAACACAAAGCTCAGACCTAATCCCTATGTTACTGTAGCAGAAGTACTCATTAAGAACTGAATGTCAGGAGAACAAGAAAATCAAGAACAGACTTTAGGGATTGATGCTGTCGTTTTAAGTCATTTTTTTAATTCTGTTGTTTACTAAAGTGTTTCCTTGATGTTCCAGTGGCTTCATGGTTCATCTCCCCTTTGCTCTCTGGACTCATGTCTGGTTTCCTCTTCCTGCTCATCAGACATTTCATCCTTAGCAAGGTTTGGCAAATGTCTTCTAACCTCTGCAAAAGTTTCCTTAAATCTCTACTTTAGATTTCCTCATGTAATTGTAAGTTGATAACATTTTGGCAACCAAAGAATTCCGAACCAATAAATCTAAGCAATAAAAGCCATCTGCAGTGTATCAAATAAACTTTTGAACTCTCCACATGTACAGTGAGATGTCCACGTGAGCTTAAACCCTAAAAAGTAAATATGGGCTTTCAAGTGCACATTACCTGTCCAAAGAGTCGCACACAGATACAGCCCCTTTGATTTGGCAACAGCAGCAAATCTGTTATGTAAGAGGCAGACTGGTGCGGAGCAGCAGAAAAGTGTTGCAGTCCATCCAGAGGTCACTGCAGCGGTGGAGGAATCAGCCTGTGGAGTTGCTGCATCGAATGCAGGAAGAACTTGTTGCTTCTTCTGTAGCTTATTTGCTGTAGTTTAGTGTGAACATGTTTGAGTATAAAATCCACCACAAAAGGGGTTGCACTGTTGAACATTTCTAAACTGGCTAGTGCCTTATCACTGAAAATGGAATGTTAAAGTTTGAGGAATTTGACCTAAATTTACATCATGAGCTCATTTTTAATCATTTACTTGTATGCCTTACTTAGGAAGATTCTGTCCCTAATGGCCTGCGAGCACTGCCTCTCTTCTACGCCTCCACCATCGGGATCAACACATTCTCCATCATGTACACCGGAGCCCCATGTAAGGGTTGGCTGATAAAATTCCAATATTAGTCAAACTTTATGTACTTATTAGTGTTTGTGTGTCTAGTGCTTGGCTTGGAGATGCTACCAGTGTGGGCCATCTTCCTCATCACTTTAGCGGGATCGCTGGTCTGTGCCGGTTTGGTTTGGAAAATCGTCTGTCCTTGGATGCGGAAGAAAATAGCAAGTAGGTCTCTGTTTGTCTGTGCCTGGTCTTTTTAAAAACCTGACCGTCAGAGTGTCTCTCCTCCGGCAGTGAACAGCTGAAACACTCAGGCTTCTTTTTTTGGCTTCTGTCTGAGTTTAAAGCAACTAAAGGATTTAGTTTGAACTTTTTGCACAGAAGCCAGTAACAGCACTGACAGACTGTGATCTGTCCTACCGAACACCTCTTTAAAAAATGTTTCAGACGCAGAAAAGTTTTACTCACCAACATAATTAAGTGAAACCATTTGTTAATGGCAGATCCCAAACATCTACATGTTGTTTAAGAAACAATAAATCCTCCCAACTGTTGGTGGATTTTTATTTATTGTATAATTGTGGGTCTTCTGAAAGAAACTCAATCAAATTTCTCTACAAACTAAGTTTTTCCTATCGTATCACTCACATTGATCCCATTATTACGGGTTGTTTTTGAAAAATTCTTAAGAGAGAAACAAGTAAACAAAAAGGCAGATGACTCAAAACTAACAAAAAAATAGCAAATGAATATTAATCATAAATAAAAGGAGAAGTTTCCTGCAGACTTGAGGGTCTCAGGGTTCATTTAGTTGCTTGAAAATGTTTGATAACATAATATCATTTCTATTCTGAGTGGAATCATTTTCATTCTAAAGCTACAGTCACACCATTTGTGATTCGCGCATCAGGAGTGTCGCTTATGCCTCGTTTCCACTAAGCAGTACGATCTGGTCCAGTCTGATATTTTGAACGTTTCCATTATGAAGTGGACTCATTCAGACAGAACTGTACCATTTTTAGGCTCCTGTCGGTTGTACGTTCATAGAAAAATGGACTGGACCGGTTGGCGAGGAGCTTTAAATGCATTAAATGCTTTGCATGTACGACGTACCGAAAGCCAAGTGGGAAAAACTGAGCTGTTGTATGACCTCCATTGTTGTTGGCATGTGCCGGGACGGTCCAACTTTGAGTGGAAACGCTCACCTAAATTACTTGGGCTGCTCTAAAACAGACCAAACTGCTCAGTGTAAACGAGGCTTTTCAGTGTTAAGTCAACTTACAGACACGATCAGAGGTCCTGCGGTGCGTTTTGAACGTAAGGCGCAGCAATCTAGCAACAGCATGTTTTGAGCATCACCGCTAAATGTTTGCAGAGTTCAAATATCTGAACTTTGCTGTGAAATTTGACATGCAAACCCAGCATAATTCAGTTCAGTTTTGTTAAGTTCCAGTTTACAACTGAGGTTGTCTCACAGTTCTACAGAAAAGATTTCAGACAAAGCTTTGCTACTTATCAATATTATATTGCATTGATTCCTTATAATAACTAAAAGTATAGATATTCATATTAATGATGGATAATAACTTGCCTATTTCGGTGAGTGGCATGTTCTTAGATAAACATGTAGTGAGATTCTGGAAAAGTTTGGAAACTGACTTTAAAAGTGCTTGAATTTGACCTTTTTTGACCTTTTCACAGACATGTTGCATTTACACTTGAATGTGCTCCAAATAGAGACTCTAGAATTTCACATTAACATGTAAGAAAAATAAGTTTGCAGGTGATTCATTTCTGTCCATGTCAACCTTTTTTTGTTTTGTTTCTCAGTTCTTAATGTTTTTAAACCCAGATCTTCCATCTATCATCCTGCTTATTTTCCCAAACATCCATGTCCTACCTGCTACTAATTACCTCACTGACACGTGTTCAGTAATTTAAAAGCCTTGAGACCCCTACTGTTCCAGATTTTAAGTTTAAACAAATTGTTTTTTGAATTGTTGAGTTACTGTTGGATCTCCTCCAGGTCGATTAAAAAAAGAGCAGGCTCTGTCCAGGATCTCTGACGAGAGCCTGGATAAGATTCCTGAAGAGGAGGAGGAGGAGAGCCCGGTCTTCAAAGAGCTACCGGGAGCAAAGAGCACAGACGAGGCGGTGTTGCCGCTCACAGGAAGCAGCAGCGACCGAGGCCCCCGCGACTCCAGCGGGGAGCTCACCAACTTGGTGAACGGAGGCCATGTCCTGCCAAACGGCAGAGTTTATGGTAACTTAGAACCACAATAAACTTATTTGACTGCATTTTAACGTATTGCTGAATAGGGATGGGTACCATTTGTATTCTTTCTTATGCTGGTGCTTCAAAAATAAAATAAAAACACGAAACGGCAAGTTTTTTCCAAAAACATTTAAAGGCGATAAGCGATAGAATCTTTTGCTGTGAAGAACAGCCAATCTTTTTTTTTTTTTTTGCTTTGCCTTCAGCATCTTGACTTAAGCTCCACCCACCGTAATGGTCTCACCTGTTCTTATGAGCCCGCCTACTGTTGCTGAAAAGGTACAACGACAGGCTAGAATTCTGCAGCAAAACTGATAGAATAAAGTGACAAAAATCTATGGTTCTTACTGTACTGGTCGTACAGTATATGTCGTACCGTCTTACTAACTTAGCACAAAGCTTTCATACCCATCCCTATTGTCAAATCTCTGTTTCATTGCTGGCAGTAGATGGTCAGAAAACCAGATTAATCGCTGTCTTCTTTTCAGGTCGGACTCATTCAATGACCAACGGCTGTCTTAAATCCCCCATCTCCAATGGCAGCTTCAGCTTTGATGGTCACACGCGCAGCGACGGGCAGGTCTACCACACCGTGCACAAGGACTCGGGTCTGTACAAAGACCTGCTTCACAAAATCCACCTGGGCCGCATTGACGACAACGAGCGCACAGTTTCTAGCTCCGGCGCGGCCGACAACAACTACCGGCTGCTGCGCCGCAACAACAGCTACACCTGCTACACCGCGGCAATATGCGGCATGCCGGTGCAGCCCATCAAGCGCTCCGAGTCCCGGGACGACAGTGAAAAGCTGGTGGGGGAGGGTGGCGGCAGGAGCAACAGCGTGTCTTACTCCAAGAAGAGGATACGCTACGACAGCTACTCGTCATACTGCAACGCTGTTGCCGAGGCTGAGATCGAAGCAGAAGAGGGCGGAGTGGAGATGAAGCTGGCCACAGAGCTGGAGGGGGTCACAGAGGAAGGAACTCCAGCACCAGAGCCTCTGGATGACCTGGAGGACCACGAGGAGAAAGACAAGTCAGAGGTGTTTCTGCTGTTTCACTTCCTGCAGATCCTCACCGCCTGCTTCGGCTCTTTCGCACACGGAGGCAACGACGTCAGGTGACAGATGGCGCCTTTTTTTCTCATTTTTGCAGCTTGTAAAACATCAAGTGTGGAATATCTACATGTCCTGATCTTTGCAGTAATGCCATTGGCCCGCTGGTTGCTCTATGGATGATTTATGAACAAGGAGGCGTGATGCAGGACGCAGCCACTCCCATCTGGCTCCTGTTCTATGGCGGTGTGGGCATCTGTGCTGGCCTGTGGGTTTGGGGGCGCCGCGTCATCCAGACCATGGGAAAAGATTTGACGCCCATCACTCCCTCAAGGTGAGAAAGCCCCCACATAGGAGTGACAGGAGAGCCTCTCCATGTCCAAAAGAACAATTTCTTCCAATAATGTTCAGTAAAAGCACTGTGGTCTACGGACGTGTACTGAAACTCAAGTTGGTACTGGTACCAACACCAGTACCAGTGTCGTATATAAACACAAATATTAGCATCATTTTGGACATGTCAATCACTAGCATCCTGTACAGTTTTAAATGGCTAAAATTCTGGACCGTCATTTTATCTTTCCAGCAGTTGTGGGCGGGCTCACATTAGGAAGAGTGAGGGTGGGCGGAGCTTCAGTCAAAAGGCAGAATGTTTTACTTTACAGCAGAAGATTCTAATTCAACGACTTGACGGATAAAACCGCATTCAAACTGAAACCGGAAACTATTCGGACACAATCAGAAAAGAAATTCCTAAACTGTCACATTCCTTTTGGGGCACGCTTAAATTTCTGTACAATTTGAGGAAAATGCAGTTGATGTAATTTTAAAACATGTATTCCTCCTGTATTTAAGCATTTTTCTGAAAATGCGATGTTGGTAACATTTTGTTAACTTTGGTTTATCGTGTATGGAATCTGAGGGATTCTGTGGATCACAGCGGAAAACAAAAGTTCTACATCTCATGTTGCACACATCCCACACCTCTCAGTGCTCCTCCGTCATCCTTTCCTTCCAGTCTCCTCCTCTCCCTCCGTCTTATCTTCCCACGCATTCGCTCAGGAATGTTTGTGTGCAAACCTTAGCCGTGTGCATGTGAGGGAAACGGCGCCCCGCGCCCGCAGGTGACACTGCTACTGTACATGCATGCAGTCATATTACGGACTAATTGTGCCAGCAAGTTTTTTTTTTTTATTATTTTGGAAGGGCTGTGTGTGTTTGTGTGGTTGCCTGGCAGGAATGTCACACAGGGTTACAGGAAATTGTTTGGCATTCTGGATGAACAGACATAGAGCAGCAGTGGTGAAGGAGGGGCAACCGCAGTGGGAACTCTGACTTGTCTTTTCTAACCACAGGGAGGGACGCCAGCCTGTCTACTTCTTTTTTATTCTACTTTACACCTTATTTTGGCTTTTAAATCGTTTTCTTAGTAAAAAAAAAATGTCCATCCTGACTTTCCCTTTGCTGTCCTCGATTTTCTTTTTAAACTCCACACTCTCTCTTCCTTCCTCGAGGTTTTTCTGTTCTTCTCACGCTTTCTCCAACTCATTTTTTTTTCTCTTCCTTTCTTTATTTTTTTAAGTCCTAACCCTCTTTGTGTGCCCCCTTTCTTCTTAATCTCCCTCCTTCCATCCTGAACTGTTTTCCGTTGCCAGAATCTAAAAGACAAATTTGCTCTGCCTCACTGTTCTAAAGGCTCTCCATCCTCCACTGTCTCTTTCTCCTTCATCAATCTGACAAAGAGCTGTGTTTGTGGCCCGACCAGAACACTGTGTACATGTGTGTACTGTATGGGTTCAGGCATGCATTTAAACTGCCACTGTGATCCCATAAGCACAAGAAAATAAGGAGGTTTTTCACTTTTAAGCGCAGCAAATACAGGTACGAGTTGCTGCAGATGATGGTAGTTACAGCTCGGTATGTAGAAGGATGCAAGTTTTTGTGACTTTGTTTAGCAGAGAAGGAATATTTTCATGATTGTGTTTTTTAAGACCCACTCCATTCACATTTTCATCTTTTTTCAAAGCGTTCCCAGTGGCCTTATAATTATGATAATGCAGTTTTTAGTCATTTCTTAGAATGTAATTTCTACAGAGTGACAGGAGTTCATTCGAAATTCACCTCCTTAGTTGTAGGCGGAACTGTTGGGACGGAGCAAACCCACCCCCTTCCGGTCACCCAAAACCGAGAGCTCTCCGTTTACACACTCTCCTGCTAGCTGATTAGCTGTATTGTAGCTATCCAGCCAGTTTTGAGCCAGATTCCAACTTGGATGACGAAAAATAACACAATTTTCATTGGAGTGGGTCTTTCAGCTGCTTGTTGAAACATCGTTTTTTCCCCCCATTAGCTAATATATGTATTTCATCCCATGTTGGTTTATGCAACACTTTTCTCTATAAGCCTTTTTAAGATGCCTTATAAGCTCCTAGAAGTTGCACTTTTTCAAACTCATACAAACTTTTGCCAAAAAGCTTCCGTTTCCAAAAAGCTCTTCAAACTGAGTCACTGCTGTTTTCCATCACTAACTAATGTTAAACTGCGTTCTGTGTGCTGCTCTGAGCGACTTTTTTCTTGCAGTGTTCTGAAGTCTGTTCTGGAAACAATATGGTTTCTAGTAAACCAGTGGCAACGCAACCTGTGAGGATTTAAGGCAGAAAAGCTGAGCTTAGTGAACTATTTGTTTTTTTTCCTTTGGCGAGTCTGATGCAATCGGTTGCTGATGCTAGTGGGGCCGTGCCATCAGAGTTGGTGACATGAAAATGAAGATTTGTCTCTTTGCCCCCACCCCTTCCTGTCCCTCCCCCCTCCTTTCCACAGTGGATTCACTATTGAGCTGGCTTCTGCCCTCACAGTGGTGCTTGCTTCCAATATTGGAATCCCTGTCAGCACTACACACTGCAAGGTATGACTGAGTGCTCCTCCAGCTGCCCTTTCAACTCATGTGCAGCCCCCCCCAGGGGACGGGGAGCTCACAATGCTCCCCCGGGGTTCCAGCTCTCGGTTCCTACACAGACTGGCCTTCATTCGGCTTAAATTAAGCTGCAAGCTTCCACTGATTTAGCCTTTAACAGTGTTTTATCGTACTGATGCAACTTTACAAATTGAATGTTTCCACTAAACTAAAGAAATGCAAACAATAAAAAAGTAATAGACCTATTTTCAGTTCTTTAAGGTGCCAATGTATTAAACTTAAAAAAAAATCCTTCTAAATTCTGAACAGTCTGATTGTTGATGCAGAAAAGCAACAATAAGACTTTTTGATTTGGCGTTTTTGTCATTTCTAACCATAGTTTGAACACTGATGGAATTACATGAGCTTTACTATTATTATTACCCTTTATTTAACCAGATAAAGTCGCATTGGGAATCATTCTGTTAGCTTGTTAGTTTTTCAAAACGCTTTATTATTTTTATTTTTTTTTACATTTTTACTTAAACCAATCAGATTGTTTCATTTAATCCAGAGGATTGAATTTGATTATCCTGGAAGTGATCAAAACAGAAAATAAAAACTGATAGAATTCTACCACAGAGGATAAGGGTCACCTTAAACAAGAAACACCTGTATAAATGTGTCACAATCAAGTTGTAAAAATTTGAGAAAAAAGTCAAAAGTCAGAGAATGTAGTCGTAAAATAATTAGAACCACATGTCCTGCCGATTAAATCCATTAATCCTTTTTTGTAAATCCAATGCTAACGTAACTTCTTATATTGCGCTCTACTTGCCTCATATGAAACACGATACTGGTTCTTTTTTGTTGTCGCTATTTTCCTTATTAAAAAGCCTTTTTGCCACTTATATTAACATTGTAAATTCTCAACTTGTAATTTATGAAATAGTAACTTTATTCTCGTAACGTTTGGACTCGTTTCTCATAATTTTACAACTTCATTCTTGTAGATTTTTTTTTTTACTCTTGTATATTACTTCTATTTATGTTATGGTGGCTCTAATACTCTGTATGATCCAGTTCAGACCGTCACTCATTTTTTATTAGAAACAGTTTGAGAGATTATCAGTAAATTTGCAGCAAAAAACAGGATTTATATTTAATAATTGTCCAAAAAAAACTGTTGAGGCTCCATTGATTCAAAGCGAACAGAAAGGCCAGTTTCAAACATGAACCCCTCCTCCCGGGGCAGCAGCGTGCAGCCCCTCTCCCCTGTTCTTTTCAGCAGGTTCAGAGCTGGAAGACGAAGCGGATCCGTCCGGTTCAAGCCCCCGCACCCCTAACCTCCTGGACGTCTCCGTCTGTGTTTCATTTCCACCAACTCTCTTCCTTTTTGCCCTCACAGCACTGGCATGGTTTGGTGTGTGGGCCCTCCACCCTCCCTTATGTAGCTGTAAGCTGACTCCCCCCACCACCAGCAGCAGCCTCTTCCCCCAGTTTCACCTGTCGCACTTGTTTTCCCCTTTTTTCACCTCTCCGCCTTTCTGTCTCCACTCATTTGTCCTCACAGTGGATTTTGCATTGAAGTTATGAGTGCGCTAACAGTCCTTGTTGCATCAAATGTGGGCATCCCAGTAAGCTCCACCCACTGCAAGGTATTCAAGTCATTGGATCTGAAGATGTGCCAGAGCGCTTTCTTCATTGCTTCACCTCTAGCTGTCAATCATAGAAATTGATCACAACTCCTAAAGTTGAAGTTTTGACTTCTTCTGCAGTTTTCCTCCACCAGAAATCAAAGGTTTACTACAAAAAGGAAAAGTCTTATTTCTTTTAATGTTATTAGTTGAATTTTAATGTAATTCAACTATTTTGTTGTATGTTTAAATAATTTCTTGGTTAAAAAAAACAGTATTTTAGTATTTTAGGCATTTCTAATAAACTAAAAGTGACTTAATGTCATTTAAATGGTTTTAAGTTCCTAAAACAGGAAATTTAGTGTACATGTCCTTGTAAAGCCTCATAATTAACTTTTGTATTTCATATTTTACTCGTTATCAAAGCAAAAACAGTGGCTAAAAATATTCTGTACTACTTTTATTTTGAAAATTGACCAAAAACCTGTATTATGAAAGTTTTTTTTCCACTTAAGAAATTAAAAAAGCATCTGCTGGAAACATTATTTTTGTGGAAAAATATCAAACCTTTTAAACTTCTCTTTTTAAAATGACAAATTTGAAAATAAAATACATTGCACCAGCTGTTAAAATCTGACATTCTGGCTGTTTAAAATATGTAGGAAAAAATAAACTTTTTTTTTTTTTTTTAACTGAGCAAAGGGAAAAAATCAGGTATGTTAAAGGAAACTGCATAAGATTCAAAAGTGGTGATAGTTCCTGATCAGTTTTATCTAAAAATCAGCTTCATCCTCCATCACTTGTTTACATCCAACTCCACAAACATCTCATCTTCTCCCTAAAACCTCAGATAATCGTTTGCCTTTCCCAAATGCTAAATTCTACTGATGGTTAGAGGTATAAAGTGTGGTGGTGATTTAAAAACAATAAAATTGGCGCCAAGATATGCTTTGATGTTTTTGGTCAAACACTTCTTTTATTTCTAATTTTCTTGAAAGTGACCAGAACCATCAGACAATCTAAGGCGACTGTGTTTGAAAATGGGGATGGGCACCAATTTGTTTTTTAATAATTTTGTTAAATCAGCACAGAATCGCTCAAATTGAGGCCCAGCCTTTGTGTGTGAGTCACTGTAGTTTGATGGCATACAGTGTTGAGGTTTTGTCCGGCCTGCAGGCAGCACAGAAACTGAGGTCACGGCATGATTTAGATTCTACAAATTCCTGTAAACAACTTTCCAGCTGCCAAAAAAAAAGACCTGCTTCATAAAGCTCATTATGCAGGAATGTCTGCGGGCTTTTCTTTGAAGCGTCCAGCCAAGCTTCACAACAGTCGCCCCTTTGGTGGGTTTTTATGTCGCCAGCCTCTACAGTTAGTTAGACTTTGCCACTACAAACACGGCGGCCTAAATGTGGAAGAACATGCCAGGATCCTCCAGTTTCTGCAGCTTGAAGAGCAGAGCAGAACCCGCCACTGTACCTGCAGCTCATCCAAAGTCTGCTTCCCTGCTAATGATTTTCTGCTCCGCTGTTTGAATCCAAGCTGGTAACTGGGGCAAAAGTGACTGTCTGATAAAAGCAGGGTCAAAAATGGTTCCTCTTTCATGTTTTGGAGGTAAGTTTTATTTTCCTCTGCTGTCAGACTTTTGATGCCTTAGTCACAACTGCCCTTACGGGTAAATACGGACTGTCTGCGGGTGAAAAACAGGCAAATCTGTACAGGCCACTCAGGTGACCCGCATGAAATTTGAAGACCGCTCAGTGAGCCCAATGTTCATGCACATTTTTCTATGGGCATGCTGCGAGCGACGGTCGTAGCCAACACTTAAACAACACTGAAGGGGAAGTAAGGGTGAAGGAGGTTAGAAATCAGACAATCAGAGCGTAGTTTGCCGAGGCACTACATGTACACACTCCGTTTGTGCTAGCATATGTTACGCTACGTTCACACTGGGTTCAGAAACGCACCTTCGAGTTACCGCTTCCAATGAAAAATCGGTGTGTTTTTGGGCTCCATGTACAAAGCAAAAGGTGATTGTGTGCACGTCAGTGCTGAGCTTTGACCAATCAGGGACTCTGATTCGGTAGTGACATTTCCAAACGTTTGAAAATTGATCATGAAATGAATGACTTCAGCTAGAATTACTCAACACCAAAGTTCAGTCCGTTGGTGAACGCGTCACATAGCATTGATGTGGTCATAGGAACTGCAAGACGCGCCTGTACTCCCTGTTCCTCTCTCTGAGCCCGGACAATCCTAAAACTTGCAGCACCCGTACAGATCAACCCCCCCCCCCCCCCCCCCCCCCCCCACCCTGTGGGTGCATGTGACTAAGGCGTAAGATCTTTCTGGAATCAGCATTAACTTCCAAAGCCGCCCTGCTGTAACCACTGCTTGAGTTTGACGGTTGGAGAGTTGACGCCTGTTCACACTTTTCTGTTAAAAACTGTCTCCCAGAGCTCATTAAGATGAATCTCAGTTTGCATCAAAATGTCAGTAAATTATAATGAAACTGGTCACTGAGGGTAAACATGGGCTGGAGGTGGTTTTTAGAGGGAAAGCGTGGGCAGCCTGCAGCTCTCCGCCGGTTTTACTTTTCTGAACGTGATGTTCTAGTTTGCTGCTGATTGTCCTTTTCTCTCTGGCCCCCGCCTGTAGGTGGGCTCAGTCGTGGCCGTGGGCTGGATCCGCTCCAAAAAGGCGGTGGACTGGCACCTCTTCAGGAACATCTTCCTGGCGTGGTTCGTCACGGTCCCCGTGGCCGGCCTGTTCAGCGCCGCCATCATGGCCCTGTTCGTCTACGGCATCCTGCCTTACGTCTGAGGGGTTGGGAGGGGGTCAGAGGGGCAAAAGATGAGGAAGAGGAAGATTTGTGAAAGCGTGAAAAGAAAGAGAAGAGGAGGGAGATGTTTACAAGTGGTTCTGCTCTGAATGTGTGTGGGTTCACATCCTGTCTGACTGCATCATCTAGAGGTTTCCTGACTCAAGAGTTCAGATTTTTCTCCTTAATTTATTCTCGTTTTGAGAAGAGTTTCATAACAATGCATCGTTCAATCTGCTGTAAAAATAACAAACGGGAACCTTCTGCTGCAAAAAGTTTAAAAGCTCAAAATAATTCTGCTGGAACGTCTGCCTGAAGGAACCTTCAGTACTCGTTCTGCAGTGTTTAGTAGCGTAGCCGTGATTCCAAAAACAGACGTAAACCTGTACAGAGTTTTCATGGTAGGGATATGGTTTTTTATTTTTTTAATTCTTTTTTTTACTGTCGCTTTACCACTAAAGGAGAAACGCCGAGCATGTGGCGTGGTGACCCCATCCATCTCACACTGACGCGACGAACGCCTCATAAAGCGTCGCTCAGTTTTTTGTTTTTTTTTTTTTTTACACGATACCATAGAAACCTAACAAACTAAAGAGTTGATTTTCTGTCCGGCGCTCCTCTGTTTCTAGAGACGGATCCTATATTTTTAATGATGTATTATATTGTAACTTGTATTGTACATAGAATGTGGGGGGGGGGGGGGGGGGGGGGGGGGGGGGGGGGGGGGGGGGGGGTGTTACTTTTTATGTTGTATTGTGGGGAGGGGGGGGTTCATGTAATAATTCACATCGTGTTCATGCCCATAGTTTTAAAAAAAACGGCAGGTTTTCCTGCTGTTCCTCGGATCACCTTTAACCATAAACGTTTGGGTTTTTTTTCCAAACGCTTGATTACATGTCGCAGTTTTGACCCACTTTGAGAAGGAGGCAGCAGAGCAGACCCGTGCCAAAGTAAATGTGCTGTCGCCGTTTCTACAGGTCTGTTCACAGGAGATGCCAAACTGTGCAGAAGCACACGTAGACGAGGTCCCATGTGTTCTTTTTTTTTTTCCTTCTGCCTTCGTTTTCTTACATATGCACAATATCAGCTTTCTGCAGGTGTCTGATCGTTTCCAAACACGTTGGCCGATATACCGATGATCTATGTTTGCTTTTCCGTGGGTGAAGATTTCACCGAAAGTTGAGTTTTGCCGTGAAATGTTTGAGTCCAGACCCATCGTGGCTTCAAAGGCGTGGCTGACGGAAGTCTCCAGACGTCTTGACGTTTTGCCGTTTGTTTATGACACGTTTAAAGACCTGCTCCGATGAAAATGGTGTTTTTAACATTTTTGGTGAAATTTGTGACGTTTAAAATATTCTGGGCGGGTTACGAGCTCGTGCAGCTTGATAGCTCCAACATTGCTCACCATTTTTGTTGCTGGAGTTATGAGGGGCTGTAAGCTAGTGGGAAGGAGTGTAAACAGATCGGAGACGGAAAGTGTGGGCGGGCTTACTCCACGGCCACATCTCGCAGGAAAATTTTTTGTGAATTGCTCTCGTTCTGCAGAAATTGTCCTCAAACCACAGATTTAAAAAAAAGTAAAAAACGGTAATTGTAATTAAGAGGCTTTGAAAATGTATCAAAAGATGATCGGAGTTGGTCTTTAACTCAGAATTCTATCGGCAAAATTCCGTAACAAAGATGTTCACATCCATGGAAACTTTAATGGTGTTTATATGCAATGATCATGCAATGATATCAAAGCCCCCCCTGATGACCACAGACCTCTGGGTTGGGTTAGCTACTCTGAACATCCAAACTGTATCCTGACGCTCAGCATCTGCCTCAGCCTGCCGAGCTAAACAAACGGCAACACTTCCAGCGTCGGAATTCGTATCAAAACAAAATGCATCACAACTCCAAACCGCACGGACGTGGAAAAAAAGTTTCCCTCATCTGTGCTCCAGAAACACGCTGATGTTCAGGGGACGGCTTATACGCAGATCGTAATGTCTGAGAGGGTATGGGTGGATAGAAGTGATAATCACCAGCTTTGAAACCAGATCACATGACCTGCAGATGAACAAAAAAGCTTTTTTCATTTGAACAAACTTTATGCCAGGTGTTGTTCTTGTGCTGTGTTTTCTTTTTCTTATTAATGAACAAATCTATGCTTAAGTAGCCACATGCCTTGTAACATTGTGTTTTACTCTGTGCAGATACACTAAAGTAATTAAGTACTGTGGAGTTTACATTGTAACCATATTGTAGAGTATCTGTAATGACAAAAAAAGGTTGCCTAATGATGCCAATGAAAGAAGATTTCAAAAGATTTTTTTTAAGTGCAAGTGAAAAAAAAAATAACCAGAAGTGTCTAGAGAGTGCGATGAAATGTGTGATTCTATCTTTCATGGTTGTAGTGCTGATCATGATCATTTGTCACTTTACACTGCTACTACAACGTGTTAACACTACGTGTATGGGTGCAATTCAGTAACGGAATTACTAACGAGAAAATGTCATCAAATCTATATTTTTCTACCATATCTGAGTTTTAACCTCTGGGTGAGCTTCCAGACCGTTTCGGAGGCGCTGGGCTCGACGGGAAGCTGCTTGTTCGTCGGACCTGGAAAGGGTCCAGTTTTAGTGCGACGCCTCGCTGGTGCCGTGTGCCACGCTTCCTCACAGCCCAGCGCGTTACTCAAAGTAGATTGACGTGTCGGTTGCCAGTAGATCAGATTAGAAGCTGTCATTTTTATTTTTGAACTTTGGATGAAAACACTTTGTAATTTTGTTTCCCTACTGCTTTGGTCATGAGCTGCCGGAGGAGCAGAGAGGGATTTGAACGCAGCTAAAAACTGAAATGGACCTTTGCTGATTGGTGACCTCTGGAAGCTCATGACCTTTCACTCGGCCCACAGGCTGTGTGCTGCAGAGGGGGGCTGCAGAGAGCTGGTATGCACACCTATTTTTATTCAGAGTGCCTGGAAAACTTTCCAATTTGCACAAGAGATCTGAAACGGCTGGAGTTGGTAATCCTCTGAGGCTTAACTTGTACAAGATAATAAATGTGCAGAAGCAGAGGGTCATGAAGATGCAGCAGAGACTTTTCCTGCAGAAAGGGGATTCGGTTTTCCCTTCGCTCTGAAAATGTAGCTTTGCATCAAGGTGAAGCCAGTCTCAGAAGCGCATGTCGGAGCAACGAAGTGCTGCTGACTCAATGGAAAGAGTCATCCAGCCATAATAAACACACAGCTCTGCGTTTTCTCATGACCTCTACGTTTGTGTCAGATGAGATCTAGAATGTCAAAACCAGGAATCAAACCAGCGACACTCTGACTTGCAGAAATTCCAACTTTCCTATCAGATCCTGCTTGTGCATCACCACGCTCTGCTGGTTCCCCTCATGACTCGCACGTTCATCTTTTTGTGTGTGTGAATTCTTAGTCCTGATGAGCCAAAAGAGATGCACAGTTCAAAGAGAGGAGAGAGAGTGAAAACCTGCCATCTAGTGGCAGGATTGAGAACTGTTTAGAGATCAGTTGACATGAAAAACGGCATAAAGAAGAACAAAAAGCATCACCGCTTTCAGAGATTTCAGTTGTGTGTGTGTTTGAGCAGCCACTAGATGGCATCGTTTGACACTTTCCCACCTGAAGAAGGCAGAATTTCAGCTATTCATTGTAAATCTGTGGATACACTTTTTATGGAGAAACTCTAAACAGAATGTGCCATTTCTGTCTCCCCCGGATGTGCAATAGAAACTCTCGTCACGGTGCAACGACATTGCTGTCTCCTGGTTCTGCTGCCCCACTCGTACCGGCGCCCTCTGCTGTTTGTGTGGTTGGGGCTTCAGTTCAAGTGGATGTGGTGTGCGCTCATCTCCTTGTTCTAGTCCGTTTTGTAATAGAACGTGCTCCTTGGCTGGCCTGCAGGCCGTTATCGTCTCTTTAATATTTGCAGCTCCTTCATCGTCTGGTCCTTTTTGAAAACGGTAGTAACGAATGAATTTTAAAACAAACTGTAGCCTGCTTCTACAAAATCTTAAAGCTCTTCTGATTTGCATATATCGTACTGTAATGTTTTTATTTAAGATTTTAGTGGAAAAATGTCTGCATTTAACTAAATTATGGGAATTAAAATTACAAAGGATATCAAACATCATGTGAGTTGTCTTATTTTTGATTTTTTTTTTTTTGTGCCTTTTAGAAATATAGAAATAATGAAATCTGAGTGTCATCTTATGGGGATAAATTTTCCCTATTTTTCCAATAAATCGCACTCGGAAGTGATCATTCTTTTTAATTACTACCTTTTATGACACGTGGGTGTAATATTATGAAGGAAAAAAAGGTCAGTTTTATTCACATCTCCAATGTTTTCTTTAAATTATGTTTGATCCTTCACTGTGAGAAATGTTCCCAGACTCTGGAAAACCCAACAATCCCTGAAATTCTCAGAAATAATCTGAGCAAGTTCACAGAAAATATGTAATGCTCAAAAATAATCTGCAAATCTTCACAAATCGAAGATTTCATTTGAAATCCTAATTAGATCAAAAGTTTAGAAACATGTTCTTATATTCCTATCAAACTTGTTACATGTTTTTAGATGCATTTTTCCTCATTTCCTGGCATCGTTTTCACTTCAGGAGACTGGTGGCATCTGTCCCGTCCTGCAGGCGGCTTTTCTCCGGATCATAACTCGGCGAGCTGTTCTCAGCCGTCTGAATTTAACAAGTTTCTGCAGCAACACAGAACAATTCCTACGGCTGACGCTTTTTTAAAGGACTAATGGAGGTTAATCCGTGACCAGACTAACTCGATCTTCCAGGATGGAGGAAGTTTCATAATTTTTGTTTTGCGTTCGTCTTCAACCGGAGGACGGTTGAGGAAATATCTTTGTTGTGCAACTAATAAAGCATGAAAACAAAATAGCTTGAGCTCATTTAGACTTCAACCTCTGCTCCCTCCACTTGGCTTTTCAAATCATTCACATTTGTTAATAAAAAATGTAGACTAAACGTAGAAATTCTCTAAAAGATGTCTCAGTTCATTTAGATTATTTTGTTTTTATAATGATAAAACCAATTCTGCATTCATACAAACTGAAACATTTGGATAATCTGCAAAAAGTGCATATGAAGTGTGGATTAAAACCTGAATTCTCTATTATTATTAAATCAAATTAATCAAATTATTATTAAATTAAATTAAATTATTATTTAAATCTCTAGTAGCCAAAGCCTGAGGTTATTTTCTAATGTCCAAAGTCCTTGTCAAAATTTCCAAAGCCTCAGTTTATAAAATCAATGAAACGGTACAATTTCTTGATTGTGATTGGCGAAATTGTTTCCATATTCACCGTGAACAGGCATAAACACACCATCAGGCGACAAGCTAACTGGGAATGAATGATGCAAAAGATTGACAGTAATTTTGGTTTAAAAAAAAAATATTTTTTTAGATGCATTTGTTTTATGGGAAGAAATGAAAAGAATACCACTGCTATAAATAGTTCATTTAAATTAAATGTTATTATTATAGTAATAGCAATGTCAGGCCGAACGGTTGGTCAATCATTTTCATTTGGCCAAATCTGGCCTTCTTTGCGAAAGGTTGGTTCTTATGATTTTTAGAGCCTGCTGTGGACAGAAACTTTGAGCACAAATATTAAAATGGAGCCACTTGAATCGGAGTGTTTTCCTCTCGTTCAGTCTGAACGGCGTTTGCATTGGAAACGGCGTTTCAGCGTGCAGTCATGAGCAGAAAGTTCTCCTCAGGGCACCACTGACTTTCTTTTGTTTTTTCCTGCAGATACACAGCGCCTCACTGTGAGGACAAACACAGCTGCACTCACGTCCACCACAGAGATCTTTACAGACAGAAAATCTGAGCGTTTCACTGGAATTCTTCTGAAAAAGAAGACGTGGAGGGTTTGTTTTTCTGCACGTTAGCATAAAACAAAGAGCAGAATGAGCTTAGCTTGTTTCCATCCAAAAACATTTTTATTGTCCTCCAAACAAAGGTTTACCCTGTCGTTTGGCTCGTCTCAGAAGCCAAAAAACATACAATGCATGTCTTCAGGTAGCAGTGGAGGCATACAAAGACCTTTCTGACCGAGGAATTTATGGAAAGAGCAATACACAATTCTCTCCTTCAAGTCACATGAGTAATCTTTGCATTCATGAGTAATGGAGAGATTAATTCTGGATCAGGGGGAGCTTGAGAAAGAAGCATGTGGCCTTGAGTAGAAAGACCGGAGGTGGGGGCGGGACAACCGTATGTCTGTCAGGGAGGGGGGCCGTGGCTCGGAAATGTTCCCGACGAGTGGCGTCCCCCTGGTTTGCAGAGAGAGTTGTGTGGAGCATCTGTAGTGTGTGCACGCGTGGACACTGGATATGCGATTCAAAGTGCCCACAGTCGATATAAAGCCAGGTCACATGACCCAAAACAGGTGATGTCACACGAAAGGGGGGAGGGGACTGAACATGAACGGGAGCCAAACACGTCAAATCTGCGTATGTGTGCGCGCTCAGCACCAAAAACTGACACTCGGGTGCCCCCCACACCCTCATGGTGACTGTGCAGTTAAAAATGGCCACATGGTGATTTAAGCTCATGCTTGCGTTGTGATCAACCATCCAAGCACTTCTTTACTTAATATCTATAAATACACAGCAGTGCTTTTTTTCCCTGTTCCAGCGGCTAACTACGCTTAGCTCGTCTGCTAAAGGGAACACGGCTATTATTGATTATCGCCTCTCATATAGATTCTTCTATAATTTCTTTATATAATCCTTTTTTCTCTCGCAGCCGTCACACTTTCTTGCGTTCACATTCTCGCGTCTCACTTACTTTTATTGAATATACACAACAGAAACTGTGTGGTGGAGACGGGGAGCGACAGCTGAAATGTCAATCACTGAGGGGGACAAAAAAATAAACCAAAAAATAAAAGAGGGCGGGGACAAAAAGCCAAAGGGAACTGCAGTCTTTTCTCATCCATTGGCAGTTGGACTGACATGGCGGTCAGCCTGTTTCAATGGTGGTTTCAGGGAAGGGAGGTGCCAAGTCATCAAAGGGGCGGAGCAGGGGGCTCTTTCTTGGTAGGTGCCGTTTTAGTCGTGGTTTTTGTCGTCTTGGTTGGAGGCGCGCTCTCCTTGAGGTTTAGGTTTTCCAGTGCCACGTCTAACGTCATGACCTCGACGCAGCCCATGGCCTGGAAGTCGGCGAAATTCCGCAACGGGCCGTGACAATCATCCTCGTCCTCGGAGGAGGAGGTTGAGGCGTCCTGGTCGGGCAGCAGCGTGGACAGCAGCAGCTCCGTGACGAAGAGGCTCCTGTCGGCCCACTGCGCCTCACACACCTGCCGCTCCGCTTCTGACAGCCGGGGTTCGCTCAGCCTGAAGACAGACGGGGAGGTGACCCGTAAGCGCTAGTTTAAAACCCCGCCCACAATCCCATCTCCGTCTTATGCTACGTACACACCGGGCATGTGATGCGTGTTCAGGAACGCTCTGAATGCGCTTTCAGCATACGGTGTTCACACTGGAGTGTCACTACCTGATACTAAAGACAATGTTGACGTGTACGAATCCTCGGAATCTTCTTCGGAATATGACTGACTTGGCGTCATAATTCCAGCTGGGCACAAACCTCTATTAGATCTATTTAAGATCCGTTTTCAAACGGTTTTGAAAAGGATGCCATCCACACGCCACCACTAAATCAGAGTCCCTGATTGGTCAAAGTTCAACTGGTTTAACTTTGCGTTTTCTGTGTTGTGCCTGAAAACTGTTTTTCCATTGGAAGCTGGCGTGTTTCCGAGCCCAGTGTGAACGTAGCATTACCAGAGGAAAATCAAACCTGAGCCCCACCTGCTGAGTAAAAACTGGGAGCTATGTGCAGAATGCTGTGTGTTGGCCTCGGGGATTCCCGGGTTTGGGCTGGGGTTGTTGGTGTGGTTGGTGCTGGGGGCGGGGTTTGCAGGGGCCGAATTGGCTGTGAGGATTGTGTTGGCTCGGCCTCCCCGGGTGGCGTTCCGGGCGCTCTCCAGCTGCTGGCGGGCCGCCTGCGCCTGCTGGCGCTCCAACTGGAGCTGCATCTGAAGCTGCTGTAGCTGGGAGGCCGAGGGGCCCGAGCTCAACTGGCCCCCAGCAGAACGCCGCACTCCCGACAACTGGGACAGCAGCTCTAGAGGAAAAGAAAGACGCTTTCTGTCAGGAATGTCTGGTTATGGTTTGGAGCGAAGAGTTGGCCGGGTCAGCCGTGTGCTTCCGACCCGACTCCGCCTCTTCCATTAAGCATGAGATCTGTAGTCTGTTCAAAAGCCGGCGGCTTCACCAGCAAACGCCGCGCACGTGCGTAGAAAAATACAAACGAGTCAGGTTCTTTTTATGTGCAGCATTTTGGGCTTCGCCGCTGCAGCGGGTCGTGAGAGCGGAGGCCGACTGAACACCGACCCTCATTAGGACACAGCTGGAACTGAGGTGGTGAATGCCAGGCGCTCATCGCTATGGCAACAGTCCCTGCCACACACTACAGAGTTCTCTGGGCAACATTTTCTTGCACATCCTTCACACATCTCATCTTTTAGTTAAACGTTACTGTCTGGCGTTCAAAACTCAACATTTTGAGGCTTCTCATGTTGCGTTTTCAAAAAGTGACCAAAGTTATAAAAAAAGAAATACACTTTTTCTAATGAAATGTAAAGCAACAACTTTATTTGATTATTTTTGCCAGTTTCTAAGGCAGGTTTTTTTTATTTTGAGAACAATTATAGATGTTTAAAGCTATAAACCTCCTCGCCAGACACTTTCTACACTTTTCTCAAACATGAATTCATATTTTCACACTTTTCTCTCTTGTTTAAACTCTCAAAGTTTAAACAAGAATCATAGAATGAAAGAAAAGATCAATTCGTGATAGATTTATGTAAATTAGCAAACCGAACATGTTTCGTACATCAGTGGACGCTGTCTCTCACAAATCAATTTAATGTCAATCGTGATTTTCACGGACCGGCCTGTTCGGGGCTGAAGTGGGTTTTTTTATTTTATTTTTTTAGCTTCCAGCTACCCTTAAATTTTAAAGGTAAGGTTTATCTTGTGTAAAATATCTGCAGGTGCTTTAAACTTTATTGGTACACTAGACTTTGCATAGGAGCCATTAAAACGTGATATCAATTCTCCCTTAACCCATAACTGTCATAAGATGAAGCTAAATAAATAAACTTCAGTCTCGTCAGACCTTTATGGTACAATGACTACATAGAAAGTTACTGAACCTGCTATTTTCTAAATAGAATAAAACTTTAGTAGCAGCCTCATAATATAAGACAGGAGGTTGATGAATATTCTCCAATGTGGGAACAACTGTCACAATAAATCCATATTTAACTCTTGGCTTTTGTCTGTTAAACACAGATTTCTCTTCTGTTTCCTCACTGACTCTTTTCTGCTGAAAGAAACTTTCTAACTCATCTTTTCCTTTCGCCTTTATCTTCCTCATAGCTCTGACTCACATATTTGGTTTGACAAAGATTTTCCATCGGATGCCCTTCCTGACACAAACCCTCTGTATATATCCGGGTTTGGGACAGGCACAATGTGGCCCCATTTAAAAGAAAGTTTAATAGAAATATTTCCACGTGTCTGGTTTTGTTACCTTTGCTAGTTTGGGGGTTTCAACATAGCAGTTGGAGCAGCCGCTTCAAGAAAGTAGCAACTTGACGTGCGTCAGTAAGTTGAATGTAGTGGAGAGAATTCAGGACTTTTTTTTTAAAAAAACAAAACTTCCCTCAGAATCCAATTGGAAATAAAAGTGAACAAATGTGGGCCAGGCTTTCTTTTCTCTGCAGCCGTGGTGTTGGGGATCGCTGCTGTACAGGAGACACAGCACTTAGGGGACTGATTGACAATGCTCTACAGCCAATCAGGATGCAGACGACTTTTTCACTGTCATTTTTTTTCTTTTTAAAAAAGCGTGTAAAAACAACAAAAAGTCATCAGTCAAACAGCGAAGCTGTGAACGATGAGCCGCATTATAGCGAGGGAACCCTGTAAGGGAAAGAAACCCACGTCACTGACCTGCTATGGGGTCCATGGCCTCTCTGCTGTAGTTGGAGCTTTGCGAGGAACTCTGACTGGTAGAAAGCCCCCCCGTGGTGCTGCTGGTAAAATGCATGTTGGACCTGCGTGCACGCGGGCCGCCCAGCCCACGGCCAGGGTGAAACATCCTCCTTACGTGTCTCACTCCGCTAGACTCGTCGTAGCGCCCACTGTCAAGGAACACGTCACGTGGAAATGGAGGCAAACATTCAAACCCACAGCTTTTGGATTTGCAAAAAAAATCTAGTGATTTGTTTAAAGAGTTAAGACGGGTCACAAATATCTCTGATGCAAACCGGTCATCAGTCTGAGCTGCAGGACCCTCCCCAGGATCAACTCAATGAAATGCGAATGTGTGCAAACAAAAGAACAGTTTGGAAGCTTTCAAGTGTGTTTTTATCTAATTTTTTATCTAATTGTCTATAAATAGACGTCCAGCCTGCTGTCTGTTCTGTTTCTATTTCAGTTTGATCAGAGTCAGTTTAGACGTCTGATTAGTGTCTGAATTGGTAACAGGAGGAGGAATAATGGAGTCCTAATTATTGTTAAAAAAGAGGTGAAAACACAAGACTTATGAATGAGTCTGCTGGTATCAAACATCATAAAAACGTCCCGTTTCACCACGGCGTGACTCTTCGTTCCATACGATAAGAGGAAGTCAGAAGCTACGTATACATCACCTATGCAACTTGCGTTCAAGCGGCAACTTCCAGTTACTGTCAGTGTTAACGTACACGTTTCAAATTTCTACGTTTTTAGGCTCTACGTATGGCCAATGAACGCACACTGACAGTTAAACCAGGTTGAACTTTGACCAATCAGGGACTCTGATTTTGTAGTTGGGTATAAATGACTTCCCCTTTAATTCACAGAAGTGCCACCCGTTTGAAAATTGATTATGGAGGAGAAAGAATAAATCTTGGGCCCAGCCGGATTTCTTTGACACCAAGTCTTTCATTTATCGGAATAGAGCTGTGAAAAAAAAAAGCCTGGAGAAAGATTTGCACTGCTTCAACGTTTTCCACCAAGCCTCTTCTAACTGTAGGTGGTGAACATACACTAGTAAACAGTAGTAAGACAAGAAGAAGCCCCTCCCTGCTTGTCCAGTGTGAACACCATGGGAGAAGAGCATGTTCGAGATTCCCCGTTTAGCATGTTTATGAAATGTACAAAGCTTCAGAGGCAGCGCAGGAGCTGTTTGACTCTTTGGGTGAAGCTGATGCTGCGACCACTGATTAACTGATTAACCTTTTATGCAATTAATGTGATTCCAGCAAACTCTAAAGCAGAAAAGTATCTTTGTGCTGATATGAAACACTTCACAGTACGTCAAACAGCTTGTGTTATTTGGGTGTCGCTGTCCACGTCTCTGGTGTTAAAGGGTTAAAGTTCACCTGATCTATTCTAATTGTTATCTTTTAAATAGTCTTTTTTTAATAAAGAAAAACATTTCAAGAATTTGAAGTTGGCACAGCTTAATAGGTGCCTCAATAAAAAGTCTATATGTTTAAGATAATAAAGTGTTTATGTTCTCGAGAAACAGCCTAAACAAAGTTGGGGCAGAAAGCCCACTTTTCTGCTTGCTGCTTTCAACAGCGTTCCGTCATCCAGGAGAGACGACACAACTGCAAGTGTCTGCAGAATGTACTAGATATGTACAGCAGATATAAAAGCACATGAGCAGCCTCATGTTTTGCCCCTTACGTGTCGTAACCACAACCAGTGACACCCCCTTTTCGTTCTGGGGTGTGACCCTCTAAATTCCCACAAGAAAATGTGATTTGTTTTTCCCACTCATTAATTAAAAACTGGGAAGTGTAAATTAGATAAATTAGGACCGCGGCTGGACCTGCACACAACGGCTTCATGGAAGCAGCTCCAGATTCTTGTAAATACAGTGTTGTCTCTCTGGAAGCATCAACTGCAGGTTCTTTGTGTAACTTTCCATCCAGCTGGACACATTCCTGCATGTGGAGGTGTTAGGAAAAGCTTGGAAAGGATATCAGGTCTCTTGGAGCTCTGTGTTCAAGTGTGAGATGAGCAGCAAAGTCATCAGTCACATGATTGGGGTCGCCGCCTGGTAGCGCTGCACATATGGGGCAGATCTGAGGGACGGGAAGTGAACGTTAATCAAAGTTTGCCACACATGCGCCAGACCAAAGACTCTTCAAACACACAAAGATCTGAAGAACTTCTTCACGACCGTGACGCTAAATCTAAACATCTAAAACCAAAAACTGAAGTGTAAATTGACATCAACAAATTCTTCCTGCTTTTGATTGACTTTATCAATAAAGGTTGGAAGAGAAAAATGCTGCTGCATGATACAAATACACTCTGATGATGCTAAAACAAGCTTTCATGGGAGTTGAAGAACAGAAAGAGTGAACAAAGCAGATCTGGAACTGAAGTTGGAGGAAACAGCAAAAAGAAAAACAGCTAAAAAAAGAAGAAACAACAAAATTCTGTTAATTAATTAAACTCCCCTAAAATCTGTATAAAAAAACAACAACAGATAAAGTCAGAAATAGGGATTTTGCATAAATGCTTTCATGAGGTTTTTATGGCTTTATTAATTAAGTAAAAGGGACATAACTAATAAGTTTGTTTTGTAATTATTTTGTGGTAAACAAACAAATAACATATTTTTTTCCTTTAAAAAGGACGGATCACAATCGTTTCGAGATCAGCTTGTTTATCAGGATAAAAACAAATAAAAAACATGATTTACAGCAGCTCCTAACTTGTGATCCTGCATCCCTAAATTGGGAGACACGTGTAGCTTGTAATGCGAGAAGCATTTCCTGATTTTATTAGTTTAATTGGAGTAAACTTCTCTGGCATGCATGAAAAATATCGGCACCAATGGAAATGTTTTCCAGCTGCACAAACATCCAGACAAAAGCTCAGAGGGCTTTTAATGATTTTAACCTTACCACTTCTGTGGAGGTCTCCGTGTGCTCTGCAGCCACATGCTCCTGCAGAGAGATCTCAGTGTAGCCCATCCTGCCACAGTAAGGACACGTGAAAGCTTGAGGTTGTTCCACGGAGAAGGCTTCCCCTCCATAGTACAGGTCTGAAAGGAGATCCAGAACCACGCCGCAACTGAGTTTTCATCTAGAAGCACTTTCCACACTCCATAGGACAATAAATCTTCCCGTAACCAAGATGCACTCAGGCTAATCGGAACAAAATGATGAACAAACAGCTATTTATTTAAAAGGAAAAAAATCTCAGCGTTGTGATGTTAAGTTTAAAGTGACAAAACAACGTGAGAGTTTCCAAACAATTTCTTTAAAAGTGGTTCAATTGAGTTTATCTTTGCCTCATGGACGTTTCATATGAGAACCCTGGTTATAAACATCTCATGCCGCTGTTCATGTGGCTTTCTGTGCAACTCTTAAGCTTATCTCACTGAGATTCAAAAAAAGTCTTAAAACCAATAACCCACTTCTTCATTATGTGCCAAATATAAACATAACATGAGACGTCACCGCTACCTATTTTTATTAACCCTTTCCATACGTTCTCATGCAAATATCAGTCACTTACCAAAGTCGACTCGTGTTAATATACACTGCATGGGATGCTCTGTGGTGTGTCTGGTTGTGGTTGCACCGCTTTCGTAGCACGATGCACACAAATCATAGTCGTAGCAAATTAAACATTTGTACCGTCGACCTCTGAAGTTTCCTTTCAAACACGCGTCACAACTCACACCTGAGGGAAGGCAGACAAGACAACAAAAAGCTGCTCAGTTCTTTGATAGTTCAAATACAAGCTTCTCAGTAGTTCTTTAAAGTGGTTATGTCTAAAAAAAGATTGAAAAGCAGATTTACGTCAGACCATTTTAGTTTAGCTCATTATGTATTTTGATACAGAAAAAAACAAAGGAGACAAACAAAATAAGAGGTCAGATTTTCCAATGGATGTTTTATTATTATATGCAAGCAGCAGAGCAGTTTTCAGGTAATCAGGACTGAGTTTTTCTAAACTATGCAGCCACTGCACTCTTATAATATTTTATTATGCCAGCGATTTTCAGCAAAGATCCCTGACCACAACGCATCACATCAAGACCAGCAACGTCTGGACGTCTAAGCTCAAAACAAAACTTCTTTCCTGCATCACTACAATGACGGATCAATCAAACTGCACAAAGGATGCAGACGTCGTGGTTGATTGGTCATTTAATCCTACACAGCAACCATCATGGTGTGATGGCCTATAAATCACACTTTCTATGTAATTTTATCCACATTATAATTTCACATCATATGGATTTGTTATAGAAACATTTAAACTGTAAGACAGTGACACCTATTGAGACATAGAAGGGAGTTTAGCGATTTTCAAATGAAGAAGCAGAATTTCTCTGGATGATAAACATCATTCATTCAAACGTATCTAAGCAAATTGGATTTGTTTCTAGAAAGTTAAGGAATATCTTGCAATGATGTAAAATACATATATTTAGGGGATTTTCTTTTTTTTCTTCTTTTTTTTTTTTTTACATCTGCATTGGTTTGCTTTACATGTTATCCAGTAGTACAGGTTGATCAGCTGGTCATTCCACCTTTACATTCCTTTAGGTGGGTTTAGAGGTGTAGTTACACTGCAGGTTGGTTAATTTCCATCAAAGCATACATTTGTTTAAACACCTTAGTAATTACTGATAGCAGAAGAAAAATGTTATGTATGTAAAAGGGTAGAAAGTGTCATTGTTAGATATTAAAAAGTTAAAAAGAGATCTTTCTATTAAAAGCAAAAATTGCATTGCCGGCTGGTGTTTCAGACCCGCCGGGACGGTGGTGCTGTTGGTCCCGGTACCTTCAGTCTCATCCCCTTATCCACGGAGCTCCCCTAAACCCTGACCCAGCTGCTCCCAACACACTACCCAGACAGGCGCCTTGACCACAACACTGACAGGACAGTTGACAACAATAACAACAGAAGCGTGGGAGAAAAGGGCCGCCGGGGCCCGACTAACCTCTGCAGCTAACTAACCGGTTAACGCAGACACCAGCCGCGGTTAGCTGGAATTTTAGCTGACAAGCTAGTCGGTTGTAAACTTTACTTTGTGTCTTTGTTTTTGTTGAGTAAAAAGGTGTATTCACAATACTGCATGACACCCAAAACGAACTAGCACAGCAAGGTTGGCGACAAGGACGACGTGGATGTTGGTTTATCGTCCAACACTCAGAGAGCTAAAATCTGCAGGTCAACTCAGAACAAGAACCCCCCCTTAGAAAAAAAAAACTAGCCCAGAGAAGCTGATCCCACACTGTTGATCGGGATCTGGCCTCCTGTGTTTCCTATTTTCGGCTCTCGGCTTCCTCGTCAACGATAACCTACATTACCAGACAGCTAGTGAGCTAGCTAGTGAGCTAGCTAGCACTAAGCTAACCTGAACTACCGTCTTCCGCTTATGTGACAGCGCTGCCTAAGCATAAAGGTTCGGGTTATTTACTGAAGCGCTAACAGCAAGTGAGGCTCCGCTTAGTGAGCAACACATTTCGCGGTCACATCGCAGCGCAACTGTCGTTCACGGAAACTAAAGTAGGCTACGATGAGCAGCAAAATAAGAAATTCTCTGCTAGCTCCTGTTAGCTTACAATGCACTGTCAACGTTTTTGTACTATTATGAAAATCCGGTTTGTTTGTAAACTATATATTTGAGTTTTCTTTTTTACCTTCATGACGGGACATCCTACGAGTTCCAACACAGCCCCCTGCTCGGGCTTCCGGGCTTGAAACGGGGAATAATAGGAGAGAAGAGAAGCCGGGGCTGGCTGGCTGTCCCTGGCCTCTTCCCTCATGAAAGATCCGGTTTGCCCACCCCTCCACCTCCTGCTGTGTCACTGTCCGGAACTTCAGCGTTTGTCCACACGGGGGCACTGTTGCTTTGCTTTTGGTTTGACAGTGGTCAGTAACCTTTTGTCCACGTGTTTATGGTTTTCTTTTCTTTTTTTCTTTGTTTTTTTTCTCCTCAAAATAAACACAACAATACAACTGTACACTCAAGTAAACTAAGGACATTTATGATTTTAAAAAGCATAAATAAGAGTAAAATTCAGTCAAATAATGTAATCTGTGCAAAAGATAAAATAAAAACACACTGTAGAACATGTCATTTTGATACAAAAAGAGACATTAAAGTTGGGAAACAAATGCCTTCCAAAGGAAAACTTAAACAACGCTACCACGATATTCACTATTGTTTTGCTATCAGATGTTTTCATTTAAATTGATGCAAAGTTATGTAGTTATGCATTTTTAAATTTGGGTCTAAATACATTTTACTACTTACAAAGAACATTTTAGAGAAGTGGCAAATATCCTTGTATTTATTTTTACCAGCTTTGCTACTAACTGGTCATTTTTTACCAGTCCAGTAAACCAAACCACTGGGCCAGCATCAACATAGCACTCCAGAAACCACCGTCACACCACCGGAGCATCTATCAAACACCTTTATTTTCCTATTTATTGTGTACTTTTAGTTAAATGCTGACCTAGAAATATATTTAATATGTGAAATCTTTTATATATTACCTGAAAATATGAAAACCGAAGCCCGAAAACAAAGGCTGTTTTGTATTAAACAACGACTGAAGCCATAACCACTTCTTAATTCATCTGAAGACCCATTCTTGCCAGGGTTTCTGCAATGGTGCGGTTTGGAGAAAACACTTCTGTTTCCAGCTTTAGACAAAAACGTAAGGAATGAGTAAATGCAACGCCAGATAAATTTGTTTAAGCTCCACTCTCCTTTCTCTACCCACAGATAACCTGACTGTTTAGGCACTGCATGCACCTCACTGCTGGCTTTTCACTGACAGACCCTGTGGTGCAGGTCAGCACAGTGCATGCAAACTGGACTGACTCTCAGACTTAGGGGGTGGGTTTTTACAGACTCTGTGGAAAAAGAAAACTGAAATACTTTTAATTCCTAACTGAGCAAGTTTGAGATTTTTTTTTCTTTTTACATTTTTTATTGTGATTTTTTTTATTCATATGGAGACATATCAGTTTCACATAATAAAAATGTGTTTTTTCAAAAACCGAAATGCATGTATGCAATCGTTTTATTTACTTTGTTTAACTGTTTAAAAAGGTCTGACTTTTCCTTTTGTTTCCTGAACTTTTATCAAATTAACAGCATTGTGATATTTTTGAGAGATTTAGTTCATAAGAAGTCGAGACAGATTAACAGGAAAACAATGCCTCATGGGAGGCAGAATATCAGGTTTATCAATGCCCTGCATTAAACATAGCTTTCAGTTTACTCCAATTCAAACGTTCTGTGATGGTTGCACACAACACGTTTAAAAAAGAGGACTGGACACATCTCCCATGTGTTTCTCAGACTGGAAGCTAGAACTTGTCGGAACTGCTGGTCCTTGGTGTTCTCCAGGTTTCTCAGTGTTCCTTTCACCAAACAAATGAACAATTTGGATAACTTTTTTTTTGTAAGAAAGGCTTTCATCACCACTAAACGTTAATAGGAAAACGTGCGACGTCATTTTGATCTCTTTGATCCATTAAACCCAGTGACCCAGTTGTGAGCGTCTGTGCGCGGATCTGTTTGCAGTTGTTCAAATGCAAGGCAGGCACCCGGAGGGGGGGACTGCAGGGCTGGCAGGTGTCGGGTCCTTGTGGTGCGCGCTGATGTATGTACGCGCAACAGTGGTGTTTTGTTGGGGAGACCCCTTGCGTGAGTGCGCCTATTCTTCTGCTCATCAAACCGACCCCAGAGCTAAAGCTGATGGTTTGGCTGCTCGCCAGGCAGGGAGGACGATGCTCTCCATGAAGAGGCTGACTGCTTCAAACATGGAGGAAAAGCGTGGTTCCCTTCATTGAAAATTATCACCCGTAAAGGCAACAATATGCTTGGAAACCATCACTTTACGCATGCGCTTGGAGCAAATTTCGTCCCGTTTGTGCGTAATTTGAATCTGTTTGGTGACAAAAGGCATGTTGATGCCTCTTGCGTCACTGGACACGCTCACACCCACAACGTGAGAATACTACGACTTCATTTCAACTTATGCCACGCCTTCAACGTAAACAAATGGGGGCTTGACCAATGAGATCCGCAAAAAATCAGCCGATGATCAGATGACTTGAAAGGGGGCAAACTATTTAAAAACTCCAAAAGGCTCTTAGAGGCAGGTTTACACATTTCTGCTGCTCCCTCAGGCGTGCGCGCACCGGCTCCGCCATCGCCGGATTCACCTCAGCGCTTTACTTTTGTTAAGAAACGCACACAAAAGCTTTTTTAAAGCCTGGCTGATTTTTTTTTTTAAGTTACATTTATTCTTTTCTTTAATTGGACAATGAATCGTAAAGCCATTTTATCCTGGAATTTCCTTCTTTGTCTCTGTGTGATCTCTGCTTCGGGCGCAAACACTGTTCTGAAAGGTAAGGGTGTGTTTCTTGTTCATTTTTCTTTGTCTTGGAACGACTAGGAATCCGCGTTGTGTGAACAAAAGACGCCAAATTACAGAAATGGATTTTCCTTTTCGTGCGCATTTTAAAATCTGGAGCTCACAAATCTGAATTTGTGGAACAGAAAAAGGGCAAAACTAAAACACCGGGTTTCAATTTACGAGCCAAGACGGCGACGTGTCCTTCAGCTGGAATCTTAAAGCGACCGGCGGAAGACGCACGCCGCCACGTCCGTCAGAGCGCGCAGGAGCTCAACTGAAGCCAATCTGGCCAAATCTAACACTTTGCAATTATGAAGGCTATTTTATCATCTTAAAAAGCATTTTTAATCAACTCCGTCTGCAGATTATTTCAGACTGATCTTTGAAAGCTGCATGTTCTCATCCTCATATCATGATAATTGGCTTCCAGTTGGACAAGATATGTACTAATCTGATAAACGGAGCTGCAGCTCCAACACAGAGCGGATGAGTTGCCATGTCTTAGTAAAGAGCTTCATAAAGCTGTAGCTGAAGTGTAATCTTGATCCTTTCATCGTTAGACGAAGATGAGTTGGAAGACTGGTCCAACCACAAAGCTCCACATGGTCAGATCAAGTACAACATGAGGAAGAGTTTGGATCTGGAACAGGAGGGCTGCTACCTGCAGACTGGGGAAAAGGCTTCTTTAGAAGAGTGTGGCTTCAATGTCACAGCTAAAACCATCTTTATCATCCATGGCTGGACGGTACGCATCTGCATCGTCACTTCAACAATCAAGTTCTACTCATCTTGATGAAACGCCAGAGTTTGGTGGTTTCTGAATTGGAAGATTTAAAATGTTTGGTGTGAAAGACTTCTGTTTTTTTTTTCAGATGAGTGGCATGTTTGAAACCTGGATGCGTAAGCTGGTGTCTGCAGTGATGCAGAGGGAAAACCAGGCTAATGTTGTGGTGGTGGATTGGTTGTCTTTGGCTCAGCAGCTCTACCCGGATGCAGTTAACCACACGCACAAGGTCGGCTCAGACATCGCTGCCATGCTCAACTGGCTGCAGGTGCGTAGGCACACGCCATCACTTTCCCCTCATGAGTATAGTCTGTGGTATCTGCAATGAAAAACCATTCATGCAAATGCACCACAGGGTTTCTGTAACCAACACGGGGGACTTTTCATCAGACTCTGAAACCAAAAGTTAGTCTTTTAGGCAGAAGGCAGACATCCATCTCGTGTCTGACCTGAAAGGGAGTTCATATCTGCAGGAACTGATGGAATTTAGACTCAAAAGAGGCAAATATTCTTTGCTTTGAGCAGCATTTCTTGTATCTGAACCAGACTTGATTCCATACATTTACCACCCAGCCTGATTACCTGGATCAGGTGATTCTTGGTTCTAATTGCCTGACCACACCTGGTCCAGATAATTAGCAACAAATGAGGCACAGATGGAAGGAAAGTAAACTGCAACTCGATCTTAAGGATTGGTTTTGATCAGCCCTGGGAAACCAAACTCTTTTCAATTCAAATAATTTAAGATTTCTTTTGTGTTACACATGTGTTTGAGTCATTTATATTCACTGGGAGCCAAAGTTTAAGTACCAGCAAAGGGTCTGAGCCAGCATGCATAGATTTGGGGAATTTTAAACATAGAAGTTAGTCTATTTGTATAGACATAAACTGTACTTCTATTTATTTTTATTTTTTTTAACAGGATGAAAAGGAACTTCCTTTGGAGAATGTTCACCTTATTGGCTACAGTTTAGGTGCTCACGTAGCTGGCTATGCAGGAACATATGTGAAAGGAAGTATTGGAAGGATTACTGGTAAGTTGGCTTATTACTTCTGCAAAAAGTGTGCGGAAGTCTTTTCAGGAAACTCCATTTTTAAAATGTTTTTTCTCCTTAGGTCTGGATCCAGCAGGACCAATGTTTGAGGGTGTTGAGGAGCAGAAGCGCCTTTCCCCAGACGATGCAGACTTTGTGGACGTTCTGCACACGTACACGCGAGAAGCTTTAGGTGTTAGCATTGGAATCCAACAAGCAATTGGAGATATCGACATCTACCCCAACGGTGGCGAGGTGCAGCCTGGCTGTGGACTCACAGATGTGCTGTCTATGGCAGGAAGTGGGTGTTTTTTTTGGAAAAGCTGTCTGAACCGGCTCTGCCTCCTCTGGGCTCATTTAACAGCCTGTCAAACTTTTCCAGATTTCATGGAGGTGATGAAGTGCGAACACGAGCGAGCCGTGCACCTCTTCGTCGACTCCCTGATGAACAAGGAGCACGTGAGCTACGCCTTCCAATGCACCGACCCCCTGCGCTTCAGGAAGGGGATCTGCCTCAGCTGCCGCAAAAACCGCTGCAACGGCATCGGCTACAACGCAAGAAAGATGCGCAAGAGGAGAAACAGCAAGATGTACCTGAAGACTCGCGCTGTCACTCCCTTTGGAGGTTAGACGCACGTTTTAAAACCATGACCCAGCCTCTTACTACGACTGTTTATTTGGAGTAAATGATTAACAGTCATTCTTATCCCAGTGTCTACTCCACATACACCTTGTGTCTTCGGCGATAATAACAGGCTGGTTTCTTTTGCAGGGTATCACTACCAGATGAAGATGCACGTGTTTGACAGAAAACACTCGGAGAACGCCGATCCCACCTTCTTTGTCAAGCTGTACGGCTCCCAAAAGGACACGGGAAACATGCCAGTGGAAATGTAAGTTCCCTCGTCTCGTGCACAGATGACCTGGCAGCTTCAGTGATATTGCAGTGCAGCTATTTGTGACAGGATTTTTGTAATCTGAACAGGCGGCATTTTGGACCGGCCTCTTGCTAAGTCGGTTATGTGAATCTGTGGCTTGGTAACTGGTTCAGTCACCAAAGTAAAAGCATGATTTAACAGGCTGCTTCTTTTAAAAAGGGTGCTTGCACAACTGGAAATGCACTTGTCTAAAAATATATCTTCCTCCTCCACAGCACTGACTCTATTGGTCTGAACCATACAAACACCTTCTTGGTCTTTACTGAAGAAGATATCGGTGACCTGCTGAAGATACAGCTGAGTTGGGAGGGGGCGTCTGAATCCTGGGGCTCCATGTGGAAAAACATCAAGAAGTCCTTCATGGCCTGGAACGCCAAACCCGCCAAAGCCGTTTTGGAAGTTCGACGGATTCGTGTGAAAGCTGGAGAAACGCAGAAGAAGTGAGTTGATGAGAAGAATCAGATTTTTTGGTTTTTTTTTCTGAACAAGAATAGCAACGTGTTTGTATTTGCAGGTATACTTTCTGTGCACAAGACTCCTCACAAACTGAGATCTCTCCAGGCGATTCGGTAACTTATGTGAAATGTCGCGACGGCTGGGAAGTGAAACCGAGAAAACGGTATGAAAGGGCCTTTAGGAAAGGCTTGAAGTCAAACTTTGATCAACATGGTAGTAATTCTGTATCTTCTCAGATTGCCTATGTAACTACATCGAGGATCATCAAAATGGGGGACCCAACAAGGATTTAGGAGAGGCGCTGCCTTCTCTTCATTCGAGCACTTTTTGTGGGAGGATTGATCAGCTCACAGGGGAAACGGGCTTCATTGGACTGTGGAATGTTAAAACAAAGACTTGTGGTGTCTGGAGGAAAAAGGACTGCTGCAAATGGAGCTCAGGCCGCTTGTGGCTGCTCTCCTGCATAAGTTAAGGTTGTCCAACAAGCTGCAAACCATTTTTTTTTTTTCTCCTTTTGTTTGTGTGTGTGCACTTTTGAGGTTGAACAAAGTTGTGCCACTGAGGACAAGCCTGAAGTTGGTTTCTGTACTGTATGTTTATTTTTTAATGTATTTTATTTATATAAAAAATAAAGCACTGCAAGACCAATGTTATTTATAGAAGTACATCCCAGTATGAAGCAAATGGTTTTTCATTCAAATGCAGTATTAGTGTTCAAGTGATGCTCTGCTGAGATTAACGCCGTCGTAACTGAAGGCTGAGTTTTGAGCGTGAGATTTTGAGTGTAGTGTCATATGGCTACTTTTGGGATGTCTGTACATAATGTAAATAACTTTTTGGAGGAAAAAGAAAATAAAAGACTTATTTGTAGAAAGTTTTGTCCCTCCCGTTTTTCTTTCAAACTGGTTTTAGTAATGTGTTTCTGGTCATTTGTTTTGAGACATTCACTGACTATTTACTTGGCGGGTATAAGAATTCATCTTTAACATTGCTGTGAGCACCAGCGACAAAATGCATGTCGCATCCATCCAGTGCTCCAGCAATAAATATACCAATGTGTTTGATCAAACTAACCCTAATTCTTTTTATTCACCTTTTGACACTAAATATTGCACTTTTTTATAAAGTGAGTAGCAGTAGCATAAAATTAATCTTTGCCTTAATGGTGTCATTGACCAACAGTAACCTCGTTCTTGTGAAACGGTTGCCTTTGACCTGGAGGGCTGTAAAAACCTGCTTCTGCGTATCATACGGCATGAGGTCAAAACACTGACAGCCTCACAGATAACATCTGGATGTAGATGAAACTGGTATCTTGATGTTTGGCAGGATGTGGTTGTCATGTTTGATCAGTTCCTGTCATCTTAAATGCCAATTTCAACATTTTTTTTCATTTAGACATGTCATCTAAAGCCAGTCTTGTTTACTGGACTGCATTTAACAGGTATTGGTAGTTTTAGCTCGAGTCCATTTGTTCTTTAAAGCAACGTTCTGCTTGATTCTACCAACCAATTTCCTCACACGAGAGAAGACCACATTTAAGATCTAGCTTCTGCAAAGGCGAGCTGCTCTGCACTGACAGATGCTATCTCATTTACACCCCCCCTCCTCCCCATTGTCAGTTGTTCTCATGATTGCATTTGATTTCTTTACGAAACAGTTTCTCTTTGCAGTAAAGCAGTTCCTTTTTTGCTTTTAAACAAACCACTGAGTTAGATTTTTCATAGTAATTGGAGTTTTCTGAGATGACCACTCCTGGTACTTCACTTCCAATGTATTTCTCCACAAATATTAGAACATCTCTTGATCATTTAGTTTATGTAACTTGTTATTCTATCCGATTTCTAGTTTTGTGAATTATGTTAATGATTTATTAGGGGTACACACTGTAAAGACTTTGGTACAAAGATCTCTCCCAAAGTGCTGAACTTTCTGGAAAATAAGCTTTCTGCAAATAAAGTTCAAGTCTATTTTCTTTAAAGCAAAGTTATGGGGTGTGTGTGTGTCTGGTTGTAGTTTTCTGGATAATTCCTCCAGGTCTGGGACTTACTGCTGAAGATCCTTTGAAGAAAAAAAAAAATCCAAGATCACAGCATGATAAAGCCCAACTCCTGCTTAGCAGCTTTTTTGTATTTTTATTTTAATCACATGATCTCTAAATCTGCCTGCTGTGGGTTAGTAATGCACATGTACAGATTTCCTCACAAGAACACACATTAGGTAAAGCTGAATGACGTAATCCTGCATCCCACTAACAGATGACTAAATCAGTCCAACTGCAAAATTGAGTTTTTTTCTTGCTGCTCTGCTCCTGTCATTCTGCTCACCTGGCAGGTTTGGGCCATTTACCTTGATTTCCATCTCCTGGGAATATCCAACTGTCCAACCGCAGCTACTGTTACTGAATAGGTCGCCCGTCTGTTAAAGAGCCACATCTTTTGCACACCTAGACAATTAAGAGATGCTAATTGACCCATGAACCATGTAATAGAACTGTGGGAGGATGCATGAGAAGAACATACAAGCTCCACACATGAAGAGCCCAGAGGAACTAGTTATACTACAAGAACGTGAGAAAAACCAAGAAGGACTTCCTGAACACAACAGTAAAGCTTTGAGACTTTTAAAAAAATACATCCTATTTAGTTTTGGTGTTCCTCAGGGTTTCATCTAGGACCATTTGAATTTTAATTAGAAAATGGTAGTTTTAAAAGTGAAATTAAGTTACATGACCTGGTTCATAATGTTTGACGAGTAGGATTTTTTTGGGGGGAAAAAAGCAAAATAGAAAAACAAATTAAACGGCTACCATTTACTTTGTTCCACTTAATCATGCCTGAAATAGATATTAAAAAAGCGACTGACATAAAGTGTGAGCATACCAAAGTCAGTTTGTTTATACATTTAATTGAACAGTTTTATAAAAGTTAATACATGCAGTAATTGCAGAAACGTCATGAGCTAAGATGCATGTCTAACAGTGGAATTCATGCCTCACAGTTGTTGTTTACAGTTTGTTTTGCAGGTTCAAACCAAGTATGTTCACAGGATGCCATAATTACAATGTGGCCTGGTATGTGAAACAAAATTATATCTTAAAATAAAGTTTTAGACTAATCCAGTCATATCCTTTTGGTTTATTTATTATTTTAATTTTTGCCCTGAATAACATCAAACCCTGATTTGAAAAAACGTTTGTCTTTGAATCATGTATGTGGCGTCTTTGAACTGGTTTCAGGTTGGAGCAGCTTCTGCACCGGCAGCAGTCGTGCATTGCAGGTTACCCCAGAACCATGTGCAATGCAGATTACAGGGCTGGGGTTAGCGTTGCCTCATGTTGGCGTGTTGATGCAAGCACTGCGCAGCTGCCCAGCAAATCAGCAGCAGAGCCCAATGGGGATGTAGGAGTGGGTTATCACCCCTCAACATCTGAGAGGTCGTTGCATAAACTGCAGAGAAGAAACATTGATCAAAGATATTAACCAACACCTCTTACACTTCAGAGCTGAGACATGTTGGCAGACAAGTTTGTCTTGCGTCAATGCAGTATTTTTAGAAGACCAGACGCTTGACCCAAGCAAAAAGATAACTTTGGTGCAAAAACGTTACAGTAGTTGCAACTTAAATGTACTTTAAATGTCAGTAATGGAGCATCACGCATACAAGCAGCTATAAACAAGCTGTCTGGAAGCATGAGGGCAAAACAGAACGAGAAAGACAGAAAAAAAGGAAACTAAGATTAAAGAAAACAACTGATCTGATCTCAAATCAGGTCTCACTTCTCTGAAACCTCGCGGCTGACGTTATGCTGATCCTGTTTGCGTCACAGAGAGAGGTCCAAAGAACACCCTGTCTGTCTCTGGAAGAGATGCCACCGGCTGTCGGGCACTTTCAGTACTTGTTAACCAGGTAATGAATAGCCGGTATAACCTCCACCTTACTGAAATACAAACACATTGTTCATTTTACCTTTGAGGATCAGTCAAAAACTGTAGGACAAAGTTCAAAACTTCTATATCTAATTAATACCATTCAATACCATTCTAAATGCCATTTAATTAGTTATGTTGAATGTATGAACATTTATGTTTCGAACAAAAAGAAAAAAATATTCCACAGAAGCAAAGTTTAACACAAACTAGTTAAATTAAATGAAAAACTCTGGCAGTTGAATTCAGTTAATTCTCAATTTTCATTAAGCTCTTTTTTCTTTTGTGAGGGTAAAAAATCTTTTATTATCGATTTATATTTTATGATTGGCAATTCTATTCTTAAATGATTCAATCTTTTCGTGGTCAAATGCATCAAAAACTCATAAAAATGCACAAAAACTCAGTTAATTACATTTTTCAGGAAGAGCATTTCCACTTAAAACGGCATAGACTTATCAAATAGATCAGAAAAGAAGATAGATATACTGTATGGATAGATGAACTGATGATTGATGATAGCATTGGTTTTCTTTGCAGTTTTCAGAGCCCAAACTTTCAATTTACCCAGACCCCCGCCTGATATTCTACCTGCACCCCACAGTGGGGCTGGATAAATTCAGGGCTCTTAGCTTTGGACAACAAGTGACATATTTAAGGACATTTACATGTTTTAACCTAAATATCACCTGAAAAACAAGAAGATGCTGATGTGAATCCACAGCAGGAGGATTTCTTTTACGTTGGGTGGGGCATTTTAAATAGATTTCAAAAAAATAAATCTGAATTGTAAATATTATGTCTTTGATTCAGAGGTTTAATGTTTTTCGTGCCAACATTGTTGTCAGGAAGCGAACCTGAGTAACAATGGTTATTCTCACCTCCATTCAGACTCTGACCTCTAGTTTGAAATGTGATGTTCATGCATGTGAACAGTTTGGACAGTGAAGGTTGAATTACACTGTCACGGGGTCTCTGTAGGTACAGTACATGAAGTTCACGGGTGTGTGGCGCTGAGCAATTTTCTACTTCACGCAACAAATCCCTTTGGCAACACCTGACACCTCTGTTGTGGTGCGATGTTTTCCCGGCTTGTGTTGACCTTAACTGCTGCGGCGTGTGCGGACAGTGCTGCACTGACCCCACGTGTAACTGGTTAAATGGCGCGTGAGACTCACAGCTGTTGTTTGAGTCAAATGATTACGTTTATAATAAGAGGACTGAGAAATAAATGTCACTGGTTAAAAATAAAGGAAAAGACACTAAAAAGAAGGAACATTTGAATGAGTTGGAATGGAGACAAACTGGCACTTTCTATAGTCAAAGTCATTTTCATACAGACTCGTTTTTATTTATAGATAAACAAAAACAGGTTTCTTTGAAGAAGCTGAGTGTGTTACGTATGGAAAAACACGGGAAAAAAAGGCCACGGAAAGCAAAATAATTCTTCCAGTGACCTTCAAATTATTGTCTTCCCTCTGAAGCTTTTCGGAGATGATGAGTTACAATAATCCCAAAATGCTACCAAAAAAACCCCATACTTAACAATTGCTACTTAAAGTAAAAGTAATAAAAATACACATACGCTAAAGGTACTTTTTTATGTAGTTGCAGCCTAGTAAATCAGAGATTCTTATTAATAAGCAAACAGATCTAAAGCTGCATTCATTCGCCCACATTGCAATGAGTTGCTGTGTCCATCGTTGCTCCACGTTTGTCCACAGCTCCTGCTGCTACCTTCCCACTCTGTTTACATCCTGTAATGCCCGACTACAGTGGCCGTTTGGCAGTTTTTCCGCTCTGAGCACGGAGCGTGTTCCGTGGAGGAAATTCAGAGCAAACCGAAACGAACTGAGACCACCTCAAAAGATCTGCGGTTCCTGGTCCTGTACCAGGGTCGGCTTGGGTGTATTTGGACTGAAAATTTGTTCCGGATTATCGGGGGAAATGAACTCTGGATCACTTTAAGCGAACCAAATGTGTCCAGTCTGACTCCACCCTAAAACTAAAATTTTGTTACTTTATTATTGTTTTTGGCAAAATAGAACAAGGACATATTTTCTTGAAACAAGAGTTTTTCACTTTCTTAGGCTTCAGTCTTTGCAGCACACACCTCAGGTTGAAGAAACCTTCTTTGGTCGTAACACATTTCAAAAGCTCAATCTCGGTTCGAGGAGGCTGGAGCTTCTCAGAGTTTAGGATGACGTTGGCAGCCCTCCTGTTCCTTTATCAGAGGGAAAAGTGTTTGTTGCTGAGCTGAAGGTGGCCCAGTCTGTCTGTCTCCTCTCGCACCTGTGAACTCGGTGACCTCTGACCCCCAGGCTGGCTGTTGTGACTGACTCCAGGCCAGCCTCTATATTCTTTTGTCTTTATTTTGGAACATTTAATCAGAAAAGATCCTTCATGAACAAGCCGCTATCCCACTGAAGCACCAAACTTGTAACCGGTAACAGCTAAATGTGGTTAGAGACATGGAAACATTTTTATCTCTACAAGAAACTGACTCGGTTTATTTTGAGTTGCTGGATATCAGTTGAGGAAAAATAAAAGTCAGAATCGACTCAGGAAATTAGATAATCTTTTAATTAAAACATTTATTGCTGCATTTCATGTCAACAAACTTCTATAAAAATCGTATTTATTAGACTTGGAACTCCTCTGATTGATCGAGTACAATATAGGAATCTGATACCAGATGAGGCAAGATGTTATTTTACTGACACACAGATTTAGCTCTGATCTCAACTCTTCCTAATGTCCTCAGTGGTTCCAGATGAAGAGCTGCATCAGATTAATTATTTCCTCTAGAAAATTCATCAGAGTCAAAATGAGCGAGATTGGAACAAATGGTTTGCCCCAATGATGAGGGATCATGCCACAGTAGACTCTAATAACTCAAGGGGTCTAAATTCAGTTGATTTTCAAAGGAAATTTCCCAAAAGAAAATAATGATCATCGTCAGACTCCGAATCAGACACTTTCCTTGAAAAAAGCCCTAAAAAATAAAAGCAAAGTAGCCATTAAGACTTAAAGACCCCAGAAAATCTTGTTTTTGGTGTTTTTAACATGTTCTTCAGCTCTGACAATGCTCATGTTTTTGGTTGCACTGGTAATGTTAGGTTGGGGGTGTGAGGGGCTGTAAGCTTGCGGGAGAGCTTGTAATCAGATGGGTGACGGGAAGTAGGGGGCTCCAAAAACCCACACACAACTAAGAGGCAAATTTCTAATAACATACTGCCGCTCTGCAGAAACTATGAAAATCTTTGGTTAAAAACGGCCTCATTAAAAGACAACTGGGAACACTGAAATGATCGCAGTGGGTCTTTAGGATCATAATTCCAGATAAAGCGTATCCAAAATAGGATTTAATAGACTGCAAACAGCTGGTTTCAATGAAGAGCTTAGCATCATAAAATCCATTTTTAGGAAAAACCCAGCGTCAGATGGAGTTAACAAGCTAAGAACTGCACTGGCTACCTTCATGGTAACTATCTTAGTTTCCATTGTTTGAGATTTGACTAATTTTTCCTCAAGTTTCTTACTTGATTAACTTGTATTTTCTGCACTGAAAAAACGACGCTCACATTGAAGGAACAGATTTTTCCGGGGGTCCAGAATCTTTAAGGGCAACAACAAACTCGGTTTGTTTGAGTTTAAATGTTTGAATGGCTTAAAGACAGGTTTTAAAAAGTTAGTTTGGAAATCAAATTTTGTGGCCATCACAAAAGCTGCTCAGTTGAATGAGCAAAAGACAGAGCTGGGATTGTGGAAGTTTTGGAGGAGAAAAGACAAAGAACAACATGTCCTGCTTGGTGAATAAATCTTTCTTCAGTTCTTCAAAAGACTGCTTTAAACCCACCATGTCACTTTGATTTCATTTTACTTGAAATTCTCTTTTTCTTTTTCTTTTTCCACATCTGTGACCCATTAGGTAATTGCTCCTCATTTCGTTTTTTTGTTGCATGTTCCCTCTGTGTTAATGATTCTTGTGCTGTTTTCTTCATCAAGTTCACATATCTTCACTCCTTGCAGGTCAGTAGTCGCTGTCTTGTTTTGATGTTTTTGCTTGGAAACTTCTCTTTATTTAGCGATTTTACAGATTTGTGGCCTGAATTCTACAAAAAGAAAGTTTCTCCAATAGACGCATCATCATAAAACTACTCAACTGCTCCAATTTCCACCAAAAGCTGTTAGCCTCATTGCTACAGTATATTACTGAAGACCTAGAGAACGTTGACAGATCAGGTTTATTCATTTTGAAGTACTCCACAAAAGCATTGGAAATCCCATCATGAGATCATTCAGAGTCTCTCCCAGTACGGTGAGCTTCACCATCTACTGCATGAGCTGCATCTGCGTGACGGCTGAACCCACCTTTGCCGAACAGGAGATGGGACGGGCTCAGGAAACCATTTTCGTTATGAAAATGAATGGAAATCCAGGAGATCCAATCCCCTATTTATAGCATATACATACATATACAAGCATATGTATACATATTTCACAAAACTGCAATGGAAACACTATTTTTAAAGTCAAGTGAGAACACTAAACCAAAAAAAGCCTGTATCAGTGACGTAGAAGCTACAACCAGTGGGCCACAAGCTCCCAGCTCTGCTCCATTCTGATGCATCAACTTGCTGACAAAGAGATCCATGTACGTCTTCATTTTTCCCGTTCGAGCTGGCATCCGGCTAAAAACTGTTTAGCTGGAAGCTGCTCTACGCCAATAGTTCCACCCACAACTCTGAGGTAAATTTCTATTAAATTCCTGCAGTTCTGCAAAAACAATATCCTAGAAAATCGCAGATTTTTTAAAATTTGGCTCCAGATCATCTATTCTTTTTTGCAAGTTGTTTTGTGACAATGATACATTTCTCAGAACGTTTTTTTATATATAAAACTGTCAAACTTCTACTCGAGTCAACAAATGTGCATTGTAGTTTGCTGCGATGCACGTTCAACTCAGTGAGGCATGCAATGCAGAAATTGACAAAAGACAGGTTTTCTTCAGAAAATATTTACAATGTCCTTTTTATCCAATTTTAAAGGAGAAAAACCCAACTCTTAACAGTAATATTTAAGTATGTTGTCTAAACAGCATTTTATGTGTGTCCTTTCCATTTATTTACCATACAAAATGTAGTAGTTGCTGGTCAGGACTCTGCAGAAATCTCATTAGTGAACATATGTTTTTTGACAACATGATGCACAAAAGTCATGCTTTTGTATTTTTGACGTTTTGTGCCTCAACATACTTCTTAACACGTTAAGACTTGCTCTTTTGAACATTTGTACTCATGAATGTCAGGATAAAAGGAGCAGTAAAAGTTGAAGGCTTGTTTACAGCTCCCTTCGAGTTGAAATGAAGCCATCCATTCAGGAGAACACATCAGCCTCAGACTCTACAAACTGACATCACCTAATAAACCAGCCTTTAAATGGGCTTCAACCCTCAGGTGTAACAGTCATCTGCTTCTCAGGTTCCTCATCTCAGGAAGCCAAGTCTGAAAACAAAACTTCATGGTGTCAAATTGAGACGTATCACTTCCTGCTTTGTGTGTTCTGACGCTGGTGGTTTAAAATTAACCTACAGTCTGTTATAAATGTCTCTGAGGGGATTCACAACCGTTGGGAATTTTTTTTGCATGATCAGAGTTTATGGAAATGTTTGACGTTCGCATAAAGTGACCCAGAGCTTCTTCATCAGTCAATTCGTTCACCCAACAAATGTTTTTTTTAGACTAGTGTGTGGCGTCTGTATGAGCAGCTTACTCTATCCTTACAAAGACTTTTTGATACACTTACCACATGTTTAACAATGGTACGTTCCACTTCACATCCCTTGTGGTGGCTGTACGAGCATCCACCTGTGCTCCCTTTAAGACACAAGCGCTCTCTATGACCCTCCACGGGCCTGGACAACCCAAAAACCTGCAATACCCGTACAGTTCAACTCACTGCACAGGTCAGTGGGACTAATGCTTTAAAGTCTCACTCCACCTATATTTTTTTTCTATTGTAAACATCGTCCCTAGTGGTCTTTCAATTATGAATGTGCAGTTTTTAGCCAAAATCATGTGTCGTTTTTCTAAAACAAATTTTCTGCAGCTCATTAAAAATTCCCCTCTGAGTTGTGGGCAGGGCTGTTGGTGCAGAAGTTAGCCCTTCCTTTACACTCTGTCCGGCTCAGGCCCGGCCCCGGGCTGCATGGCGCCCTAAGATTTTTGCCTTGAAAATGAAGTTAATGGATGCATTTTTCTGCATGTGGATGCACCAGAATTGTAGTAGAGCAAGGAGATTTTGCAGTTGCTGCATCACAAGCCGGTGCTTTTTTAATACAGCAAGTTTTCATCAGCCTCTGATAAAACACGATTTGAATAAAGAAATACTCGGAAACGCAGTTAGTCTTAAATTATTTCATACATGTCCTCCATCATGAAAAAAATGCTACAAGTATGTTAAAAAAACACAATTTTTATTGGAGTGGGTCTTTGAGGACTTGATTAAAAATGTATGTTGATGATAGCTTAAATATGGAACTTATGTTATGCATCTTTGTCCTGCAGATTAATTGTTTCTTCAGTTTTTAATGACTAATTGTTTGAGCTCAGATGGAGCAAACCAAGTTCATGATGATTTCTCTGCTGCTGAACAGAGAACTTCTGCTCAAACTGTTCGTAACAATGTTCTGCATGGAAAACTTTTATGTCTTTCTTCACATAATTAGCTCTAATAAAAAGCAGAGTTCAGCTTTATGGTGAATTTAACGATGGACTAAAGAAAAGTATGTTGTTAAATCTATGAGATTATTTGTGGTTTGTATAAACGGGTGAAAAACAACAATTTTGTTTCATTTTCGAGCTGAAATTTAAAGTTCATGAAACCTTCCTGGCTGTGGCAAAGTGGTAAATGTGAGAAGCCAGGGCTGAGCTCAGTGATTTACTGCTCACATACACAGAATGCCTGAGACGCAGGTCAGTTCTGCTGAACCCCTTTGTAGTGTCAGAGGCAAAGACTGCGACTTTCTCGTGAGAATGACTGAGTGAGGCCAGCAGAAGGCATCAGAAGAAGAAAAAAAGAAAGCCCTTCCAATTGAAAAACAACCAAAAACTATAATCTTAAAATGGGATTTATATAATTCTTCCAGATTACATTCTTTAGTGGCCCCTCCATGTTAGAACTGGCACAATAATTTAGTTTAATTTCTCAGACATCCCTGCAAGAAATGAGCTTATGGTCACGTGCACTTCAGAAAAGATTAACAGGTATGGCATTTCGTGTTTTAACATACGTCTGGCATGAAAAAAATATTTTTATGTCATAAGAACTACTAATATATAGAAATTTGTTTCATAGATTCACAGATCTTGTCATAAGCTAAAACAAAATCTCTGGTCCTGCATCAGCCAATCACATAGCTTTAAAAAAAACAATAAAAATAAAAAAAAAAGAATACGCTAAGTAAAAAAAAGAAATCAATATTTTTATGTGATATGAACGTTTCTGTAAGATTTACGGCCATTTAAAACATATTATTATTAATATCTTTATTATTGCAATCCTATGAAATCAGGTCTTGTTTGGTTTTCTCTCTGCTCTCCCTAAGTTTCATGACCAAACAGATTCAAATTCATGTCAGCCTTAAAGCTGTACGACGGGTGAAAGATCACCCCTTCATCATCATCATCATCATCACCCCTACTGTTTTTCTGCTTTTTTTCTTATTCTTATTTCTGTAAAGCTGCCGGTGACACTACATTTCTGGATGTTTTCCTCTTTATCTTTGTGTCCGTATCTTTCACCACCAACTGGTTCCTTTTAATCCTTCTGCTGCATATCTGAGTTTACGGCTTGTATAAGTCAATGCCATCCTGTCGTGCAGATTGTTTAACTGTCACAATTTAGCTCATGTTTTGCCTTTTCATGTTTGTGTTTCTTTAATAAAATACGCCTCTGGGCCTCCAGGAAAGCTTTCATTTCCTAACCTGACTTTATGATCTTGTTGAGGTCAAAATTGTATTTTTTGAAAACAGTATTTTGTATTTAATATAGCTTAAAATGTTAGAACTTTGGAGTTAAAAGATACATTTGATCTTTCCTAATCATATATTGTATTACAGACTGCGATTATTTAAACTTAGAACTTCCATTTTTAAAAAGTGTGTTCTGTCCAGCAGTGGACCAAACAGATGGAAGCTGAAGGGCTCTTGTTTTGAACAGATGTTTTACAAAAGTAGGTTGTGTAGTTTTGGACACACGAGGTGTATATTTGTGTAAACTCCTTTTGTACTTGAGGCTAAATTCATTTTTACTACATGCACTACGTGTTTTTATCTCTGAACTTCTTGCCTCACGTTTGCAGATTTTAGAACACACTGTTCTGCATGAAGCACAACCCATTTTTATGACACTGCAAACACACACAAACACATGGGCTACACTTGCTGATTACATTCAGTTTTTTGGAGAGTTGGTCTCTGGCTCAGAGCTCTGATACTAGCCGCCTTTTTTTTAGCTACACTAACGTTAGCTTGGGCTTTTGGTGGGCTATTAGCTTGCGAGAGAGAGTGTAAATAAAGGGTTGATGGGAAACTTCTGCGCCTACAGTCCTAGCCACAACCCAGAGACGAATTTCTATTGAACTCCTGCCGCACTGCGGAAAATATGTCTTAAAAAGTGGACACAGGCTTTTTGATTTTGTCTAAAAATTGCATAGTCTTGGGAATCTTTTGCATTGGCTGGTCATTATTTTTTTTCATCTCTTTTCATTCCCATCTTTGTCTACAGGGGAATGATCAGGTGTGATTGTTACATTGTTAGTGGCAGAAAATCCAGGGGACAAGACACAGAACGGCTCTCTTTGAATGCCAACCCAGGGTGACTCATGTTCGTGATAAAAGGCAAACATAAGCCTACAAGGTGAAGCTGTTTGTGCAAGAAAGTGTGACTCAGACACATTTCAAAGAGGTATAGTTGTTGCCTAAAATTTTTTATCTTTACAGTAAATGGAAGAAGTTGTTGTGTCATGTCGTTACTTCAGGCAGTAATGAGCTCCTGCACTGTATTCTATTGAACCGGAGATGAAGAAGCGTCTGACTAAAGAAACATTGTTGTTACAACAAGTATTTTCTACAGAAAGATGTGTTTGTCATGTTCTGCACCCTGTGCAAAAATTGTCTTTCACAAGGAGCTGCAGACCTTTCACACCACAGATTCAGTCTCCTTTGTAGATAATTCAGTTGATCCTAAACCACAAAACTGTGGAAGATTTGCATCATACTAGAAAATCCTGACAAGATCACATTCAAAAGAAGCACAATCTGCTCTGTAATTTAGTTTAAACAACCACTATGTTGCTTTTCCAGTCTTCTTAGTTGCTCAGGTGATTATGCAGCTTTTCCCCGATGCTCAGTATATTCTTGTGTCTAAACAACTAGTGTGTGGTGTAAGGGCATCATTATAAGTTTGTGTAACACACAACTCCTTACAAACACTTCACGATACACCTACCACACACATGACAGTGGTAGGTTCCAACGTCAATGGTAGGTTCCATTTGTACATCATCCCATAAGGGAATCGTAAAACTCACCTGTGCTCTCTTTGAAATGGAGCTGTTCCTGTTTACGACCCTCAGTGGCCCCGGACAACCCAAAAACAAAGCATCCACATGGGTCAGAGATCCTTACAGGTGACTAAACAGGTCTAAAGGAGGCTTTACTTCTTTTATTTTTGGACACAAAATGTGCTTCTGAAATGAAAATGCTAAGAAAATAATATCGTCTTTTGACTTTTTCATGGCAATAACCGATAATCTAATCCTTTCTATATCAAATCTATAATTCGTGGCTTTGATTTAACTCTGCTTTGTGTTTTTAACAACACTAGTTCAACACAATGTTTTACCTGCTGTTCACATGATCACAGAACCCGTTTCCCTTCATAGCCAAGTAATCAGCTTTGGGATGAAATTTTGAGATTTATCTTAATCTGCACGGGACACATTTAAATTGAAATAAAACCCAAACATGTAAGGCTATTGTGCAGTTGCTCAGGCAAAGAGTATATGAAGTTATTCAGCTTTGAAGTCACATGTTTGATTCATAGGATTTGGTGACTGAATTATACAATAGATCAAACACATCTAACTGTTTTGGCAGACAGATCGCTCATAAAAGAAACTTCACTTTCCATCACAGCTACATTGCTGTACAGTGAGGATTTACTGTTAATCTTTTAATTCCACGTTCCAAACTTTTTCCCCCCTTTGGGAGATAACAGGGAGCAGCAAGTTCATCCACACTTGAGCTCAAAATGATTTTTTTCTGAAACACTACTGTATGTGAGTCCAAACCTTTCAAGCGATAATTTCAGATAAATGTACCATTTTTGTCTCTCTGGAGTCCATTTTGTTCACCCTGCTGCATCATGGGAAAAGCTATGAAATTCTCTCTAGGTCTGCATGGACTGTTTCTGAGAATATTCCTTTCACGCCACAAAATTATAATTTAAAACTTGAAAGTTCAAGACTGCACTGAAAGTCTCTCATGGTTTTAGCCTGGATTTATGCATTTAAATTAAACTGGTCCTGCCTTCTGGCTTGCCGTAGCATATTTCATGTAATGTGGCCTCATTCACCTCAGCTGTTGCCCAGAAATGCAAAGTCAGGTGCTGGTATTGTTACTTCTATTAGCATAGAGCACACAAAACTAAACTAGAAAAAAATATCTTTCACAAAACAAGTTATAACATTTGGAAAATAAGAGGATTTTCTCTTCTTATACGGTAAGTGAAAAATATACCAATATAACTAGCAGAATTTGTCTTGGTAAAATAAATGAGGTTGTGGTGTCCTGCTCTTTTAAGACATCATTAATGTTGAAATTAGCTATAAAAATGCAAATTTAGTGACATTGTTCAGATAAATGGATTTATGTTATCTTGAAATGCATTGTTTTAAAAAAAAGTTTTGCATCTTTAAATTAGGTATATATATAAACATACATACGTTTTCCCACAAAACAGTCTAACAACCTTTATTTCTAGACCAATTAAACCAGAATTACACATTTCAATATAAAGTGGTCCAAATTAAATAAAGTTGTTGCAGTTGTCTCAGCAAATGATTACATCTTTTTAAAAAGTTACTAGAAAATTTAATTTGAACCTTTTTTGAGTATAAAAAAGATATTTAAACTTGAAACTCAACAAAAAGACAGTGGTATTTTGTGTGTTTGCTGAATATCATTTCAAACAGGAAAGACAATAATTCAACTTCAGATAATTGTATCTACAACTGATTGGAATTAGAGCTGAGAAGCCTGAAAGCATCAAAGACACACTGACCAACTTGAAAATGTATTCACCAGTAATTCCTGTTTTATTCCTGTTTTTATCCCCAGTGTGCTTTGGATAAACGCAGCAAACCAGATAAATTATGTGCAAAAAAAGAGGTGTTTTATGGTTAGATGGAGGAGGGCATCTCAAAGGCTGTTGCTCGTGCAATTCCATGCAGGCTTGGAGACAGGACCCCTCTGCTTTCAAGAAAAATAATCAAAGGTGAGCAGACAACTACATCCTCTGAGCAGGACACCCACTTGCTTTCAAAAAGTTTACAAAAACATGAACAAAAATGTCAGTTTTCTAAAGAAACAACATGAATGTGGGATTTTATTTATATTTTGTATCACATTTTGACTTTGAAGCAATTCATTGAAGCAGTTTTTCATCTAAAACGCTCTCAGAAACGCCCTTCTGCTATTTAAGCTGATCTTTTCTCCCCAAACACCAGATCTCCAAAACTCATGAAAGGACTGGAAATACCGTGGTTTTCTTTACTGGCATCAGTGACACACAGAAACGTTAAAGTTTGAAGCAACAAATGCTGGAAAAAAGCAACATTTTTATGGGAAGTGTTGAAAACAATGCGTACAGAAACTGAAGACAAACAGGTTTGATTTAAAGTAACGTCTGTTTGCAATTCTGCCTCATTAAGAAGGATAATGGAGAACTCATGCTACTCACTAAATGACAGACATTTTACTCATAGCTGTTGAGCTGTTTTTGTTTGTCATCTAACATGTATAAATAGTACTTAAAAGTGCTGTACTTGTGCAACAGGTCTTATCTCCTCCGTGGGTCAATGTCTGGTCCCCGGATGAAACCACACAATTCACTTAAAATGTATCATGAACAAATGTTGTGAATCAGATCCTGCCAGGCTGCTCTACAATTCTCAGAGTTACTGCTCGTATTCAGATGAATGTGACTAATCAGAACATTCAAAAAGGTTCTTCAGAACCACTGATTGCTCTTTCGAACTCCATGCAGTAATTCATCGCAAACCTACAATTTTCAAGTGATTCTTCCTGGGACATTAGTTCTGGCTAAAGAACGCCTAAAGAAGGATAATTATTTGCTAATTGAAATTGTAGATGTTTGCACGTTAGTCTTTTGTGATTCAGCATCAGTTTAGACGGCCCTGAGGAAGACTCACCTTCCAAGAGGCACTAACTTCTAATAGTTTCTTCCATATCTTTCTGGCCTCTGTTTTGTTTTGAGGTCTTAGTATTAACCTGTCAACCTCACAGTTTAAAGTCTCCACATAACAGTTCAAACTGAGCCCTCCGTGAAGCTGTTGTCCCGTCAGCCTCCTTTGCAGCTGTTAACTTTCAGAAACATCTTCAGAGTCAGTTGAGACTTTGGGTCTGCCACTGCTCTGAAGTTACTTTCCTTCTTGTTTTTGCCTCTTTTCCGTTCTTTGTGGCCATTATTCCCAGATTAGGCCATTCTTTGATGGCTTCCAGGATTACTCCAGACTTCTATTGCATCTTTTGTACATTTTATTGTGTTTAGGGGTTTTTTGTACCAATTCTTTCTGATATTCTTCCACAGGAGCTCACGTCACACCCTTGCTTCCTGGATGTTGTTTTTTGTATCTTCTCTTCCTCCACTGACGCATACATTAGCTTCATCAGACTTGTGGGATTTCTCCATTTTCCTCATTATTCGTCCTGCATTTATGTCGTCTTCAGTTACAAGATTTGCTTTGGTTGACCTTCAACTTTTTGGTTCAGTGATCATATAGTTGGATTTGTTCAAGCATCAAACGTGCTTTCTGGTTTCCACACACATCCTTGCTTGTCAATAGGCGGGAAAAACTTTATTCTTTGAGTTTTTTTCCCAAACTAACCATTCTGAAAAATGAGCACAATCTGGGCTTTCATGAAATACTTTGACGTCTGCATGGGATTAAAATGTGTGTATTTTTCATCTCCAAAGAAAGCAACAGCTGATCATGGAGAAGATCTCAGGAAATAACCACCTGAGCTCTGGGGTGTGTTATGCTCTTCCGTGGGAATTTGCGCTGAGCTCGAACAGATGTACAGCTGTGTCTCGGCCTGACACAGATTATGCAACGGGTGATGTGGGGTGACAGTGCGCCCACCTCAAATTTCACCTCCACTAAGGTTTCTGCCACCGTATGTATACCACGGCCTCTCCACGGGGCTAAAATTTCCTCTAAATTGGAACGGTCTCGTGTTCAGACTGCACCAACGCTCAGTCATGAGCCAGATCAACTTGGATGAGGCCTATTGTGTATTTTGTGAATGAATGGGGAGCACACAATGTGGTGGCAGACAAGCTTAAGAGACAGCAGGGAGAAAAAAGAATGCCTGACTGGTGAACACCAACAAACGGTGACCACTTCCGCGTCCGGGGGTTGGTGATTACTCATGAAACAGTAACTCAAAAAAAAAAAAAAAAAAAAGAAAAGCAAAGGAAGGGGGTGGGACACGTTTGGTGATTGGCTCTGGAAGTGATGCCTGATTTTTAGACTCTTTTTGATTGGCTGAGAGGTATGGCCTCACCTTAAAGAAGGGTTACTGCAGTTCATTGACAGAGTTTCAGAATATTGCATGGGAAGAGCTGTGTGCAACACAACACGCCTTTTTTTGTGACAGCCATCATTATAGCATGTGCAGACACAAAGCCTGTTATTCCTGCTGCTTTAGTCACTATGAACCAACATACTTCTTTCTTGTTGTAGAAAAGCAGAATAACATGATTTGGCAAAAAAAATATTATCAAATCGGCCAACTTGATAGAAAAAGGTAAAGATCTTTGCTGCTAATTTTTGTCCAATAACCTTCCATCCACACACAACACTGGAGTTTAATTTTGGCAAATTTCTTAAATCAGCTTGCAGCTCATATTCATTTGTAGTCGTGTACACATCCCTACTGTGTGCAGCAGAGCCAACCCCCCATGCCAATTCCAACTTTAACCCCGACCCCTTCCTCCCTTCTCTTCCAGCAAACCTTTAAACTGACTCTAATCGGGGGGCTGTTACACAGCGCTCCTTTTGAATGTTGGCCATTGAATGTGTAGCATTTGCTCCAAAACAAAGGCAGCCTGTGTCAAATCCAACTTCAGCGTTTGGTGGGAAAGTGGCTGTGATGAATCATTAGCCCACAAAGTTTCTGATCTAACAAAGAAAAATTCATAACTTGGATAACTTCCATGAGAAAGCAACTTCAAATCAATCCTTCTCATTGTGCGTTCGCTGGTATTGTTGTGGAAAGAAACAGCGCAACAACTGAAACAACTGACTCTGTTTTTCAAAAAATCTCAATTCTGAACTTTCCTCAGTTCATGAGGTGTGTGCTGAGAACATTTTCCCTCAGACGCCATGTCTCCTGGGACATTAAATTCCGATCATCTTTCGATCTGTTTTAAAAGCATTCCCAGTTGTCTTTTAACTGGCCAAATTTAAAAATAAAAAAAAAACTGTGTTATTTTCTGGGACACCGTTTCTGCAGAGCAGCAGAAATTCATTAGAAAATTTGCCTCCGAGTTGTGGGCGGGCACAGGTTGGCCCCGCCCCCACATCCTGTTTTCATCAGTTTACACCAGGGGTGTCAAACTCCAGGTCTCGAGGTCCGGCCTCCTGCTGGTCTTCCAGATATCCTGTCTCATCTGCTGCTGATTACCTGGATCAGGTGTATGTAGCCAATAAGGAGTTTCATTGGCAGGTTGAGTGGAAAACCTATAGGACACTGGACCTCCAGGCCGGGATTCTGACACATGGTTTGCATGCTCTTACACTAGCTTACAGCCCCTCACAACTCCAACCTAACATTACCGGTGCAGCAAAAATAGCGAGCAATATTGGAGCTATCAAGTCGTCCAGTTTTAAGTCAGATGCCAGCTCAAAACAAAGACGTACATGAATCTATTCATCTAAAAGTGGATGCATCAGAATGGAGCGAAACAGGGAGCTTGTGACCTGCCGATTGTTGCTTCTACGTCACAGTTACAGGCTTTTTCCAATGACATTGTTTCATCTGCTCCTGATTCACAATGACTTGATTAAAGAAATACTCAGAAATGCAATTTTGGGCTATTTAAGGTTTTTAATTTAATTATCTAATTTAAGGTACACTTTAGCGAAATTTGTTTTACATGAGGTTTTATTCTAGAAACCTTCACAGTCATCACAGAGGCACATGAACAGAAAAATGCTGCAGGAAATCTAATTGTCCATCCCTTGAAAGCAAAATGTTTTGCATGCAAAATAAATCTTAAACTGTCGACTGTAAACGTAAATAAAACCAAGAAATCAGCCAAAATCTGGATATAAATGTGCATTTTTGATTAAAAATTGTGTTAAAATAGTTTGTTTTTGGATATTCAATTATCATTATTATTATTATTTTTTTGTGAAAGCATTTCTTTTGTATCTTGGTGAAGTTTGAGATGTTTCTACATGAACAGACTTTACAGGACTAAACAAAAGTCTGTTGTCCTTGAAGACACTAAGAACGTGATGCATGTATCCAACACTGGAAATCTCAAATGAAGCTTCTGTGTGAAAAATGCTAGCTTGAGTTCACAGGGGGAAAACTCACAGTTGGTTGTTTAAAAAAAAAAAAGAAAACGTGTTGAAACTCCTCTTTAGCTTTTTTTATTGTTTTTTTTAAGTGCATGGTGAGAACAGCATGTTGCAGTTGTTGATGACTAATGCTGCGTGCATCTGAGGCATGCAAAACAACCCTGAGAAGTTTTTTCTTCTCCAGTATTACATAGAACTGTGAAGAAAAGCTATAAATTCCAAGGAAGCAGATAAGAAAAATGCTTCAAAACTGTGTTTTACTTCCTTATACACAGTAAAGCTATTTATTTCCTGACACAACTCCAATCATCTGTTAATAATTTAGGACTTGTGTGTGTATTATAAATAATTAAATAACTTTTTCCACAATGGGGCAGTAGTTGAAGGTTTTTCCAAGTGTAGCATTACAACGGTACTTTTTTTGCTAAAATGTTGATTCAGAGAATTTTATTAAATCTCAAGTCTTACTTCTAACCACCCTGGAGTCTGGAACTTTCTACAACAATCAGACATCAGATGCTGCATTAACCTTTGACATCTGAGAGAGTAACACTGCAAGCTTCATATGAAAGTCACGTATTGCAAGATCTGCAGCAAAGGCATCATAAACATTGAACATTTTGCGGCGCGTTTTATGCATCTTTAACTTTAAAAACCAGACAGGAGTTTGGATGTTAGTCTATGCACTCTTACAGCTTAAATGGGATCTGAGAGACATTAAAACTGGTCTTCTTGACGTAGTTTGTGCACATTCAAAGCTGTAATGTCTGCATTCGTTTTTTCATTTGTTCTCCAAGGTTCTGTCGGGCTCTAGCGTTCCCAGTGTTCTGTCACATGCACGTTTAGGTGTGTCTATGCACTGAGGTTACTATAGGACAAAAAGCCAAGCGTTTACTATGTTGCACAAAGTTTTGACAAATCAGTTCAACGTGTTGCAGTCAACTTAATAAAAAAGTAATGGATTACAGTAAGATTACTTTTGGCTATAACAAATGTACATGGTAAGAAGTAATGAATGACGTTTTTAATTACGTTAGGAAATAGACTGTAAAAAAAAATCTGTTTCTAATAATTATGTCTATTTCTGTTTTTTTTTCCTTTTCAAATGAGTCCAAAAACTATCGGTTCTGTTGTTGTTTGTTGAACCTGCTTTTTATATTCTGCTCATGCAGGTGTTAAAAAGAAAAGGAACTGAAAATGAACAAAAGAATCATGCATTGTATTATTTCTAAAATGGTAGATCAAGGGACTACTTTTGAACAACCAATTAATCTGTTATTTATTCAAGTTTCAAACTTTCAGGAAAACCAATGGCTGCTGAATCTCTTCTCAACATTGACAATCAATGACATCTAAACAGTCAAATTTAGCACATTATTTTTAGACTTTTTGCTTTTGTAGTTAAAAAAAGTGTATATAAACGTAAAATTCTTTATAAAACATGCTAATGGTTGAAGAAGCTTTAATTAAAATACTTTGTTGTACTTTTGTCTTTTTTAACAAAAGAAACACACATACGAAAATGAGAAGGAAAGGTTGTGTAAGGTTTGATTTGTGGTATAAAATCTTGCTGAAGTAACTTTTTTCAACTTTTACTCGTAAACTTTTTTCTATTCATATATTTGTGAACATATGACTTCAAGCATTTCAAGCATGTTTCGATCGGCATTCTGTCGTTTCTGCCAGGAAGGTGTAGATGTCAAGATGAAAGAACACTGACAAAGGACAAACTGTAATAGCCTGTGCAGGTTGAACCTGCAGAAGGCAGTAAACCTGCATACTTTGTGAATGAAACACAGACACGCCCTTGTTTGAATAAAAAATAGAGGAGGTGTGGAATTTGACATTTGTTAACGGCAGTAAATATCTGCTTTGCACCCACTCATACCAGTTAATCCAAATTTAAACTCTTTTTTTTCTTCCGTTTCATTGTTAAACTGAAAAGCAAGGCCATAATTAATGCATGTGTGAAGAGTTCCTCTATACTCTCTCTTAAAAATGACTTAGACTCTTGTAATTCTGCTTTAGAAAGGATTCATTTGTCTGAACAAAGTAAATAAACTAAAGTATTTCTCAGATATCACAGAAAATGTCCAAGACAGTTAGTGGCTAAAAATGTTACACAATAAAAAATGCATCTATTTAAATTGTCTTAAATTATACATGTTTCAAAAGAATAAAATGCAATAAAAGAAATCATCCCAGGCTTATAAAAAATTTTTTAAAAAGCGAAATGTCAACTAAAAATAGGACACGAAGATTTCCACCCATTAAGAAGTTTTGATTGCACTGACAATTGAACAATAAGAGCAGAGACAACAAAGAGGGCGCAAGAACTATAGATGGCTGAAAAGTGGGAGGAGCCAACCCTTGTGTGAAAAAGAAGAAGAAACTCTTCCTAAAAGACAGGATTCCACGGCACCCTTTGAAGTGTGCATTTTCAGAAATTGGACAGTTCTGGCTTCCATGGCGTGCAGCAATTTCTGATACACTTTGTCAGGCATTATCCCTTACTTATTTAATAGCGATTAACGCAATAATTTGACACACCTAAATAAAATAAGAGGATGTAAATTTACACTTTGCATTTTGTTTAAAGAAGGCCTACAGATGGTTTTATTTTGTATGTTTTACAGAAGTATGGTCTGAAGGAAGATATCTGACTTGCAAGCTGTTTCAGATTGAATGTACACAAGTTTGCCTTGTTTTTCACCAACTGCTGAAGGAGCTCGTTGCATTTGGCGAATTGCTTTCAGGAAACACTTCGACTCATCACTCCATCTGACGCTCTTCACCTCCAGGAGCAAACTCCTCCTACAGGATGATCCCTGCTCCATTCCTCTTTCCGTCCACACCATAATAAAGCAGCTTGAACCTGCTCCTAATCCATAAGCCCTCAAGATATCCACCTTTCTTCATTCCATCATGTTGGCCAGCCAGCCCTCTAGTTTTCCTGTCAAAATCCCCACATTGCAAAACTCCTACTTTTAGTCCTACAGTCTTGACTTTCCGTTTATCTTTCTGCTTCCAAACACATCTTCCTCCTCTTCTCTGAACAACAGTAATCCATTTTTTTAATGGCACCCTGCAGGTCAACAGCAATGGTTTTTGTACGTCTCTGGACTGATCCAGAGATCAGTTTGTGTTTCGCATGATTGATTTGTTTTTGGCTTTACGTCTGACGCCCTTTTTGACTCTGTCTGAGTCAATAATCTTTAGAATAATCAAATTAACTTATGAAACATGTCACTGTGAGAGGGAACCGGAGTCCCTGGTGAAAACATACAAACTCCATCAAAACTACAACAAAAACTAAATATTTAGAAAAATCTTTTTTTCATTTGCTAATAAACAAGTAACAATGAAGAAAAACCCTTTAAGTTTGCGTGTGTGAAATAATAAAACAATATTAAATATGATAAATTGAACAGCGAATCAACGTGAACATACTGATATGCAGTAGGGATGCAACAATTCACTTTCCCCACGACTGGATTCAATGGTGTAAAACATACAGTTCGGTTTTAAACTGAGGATTGTGGCATTCCTAGAATAAAGGTATGAAAGATTATTGTTTAATACCTTTAAAAGCATGATATGGCTGTTTTAAGCGCTCTTGAAGAAAAAAATACACAAAATACAACAATAAAGCAACTAATTCCTTAGAAGCTAAATGAAGTTGAGTGTAGTTTTACTTTAATTACATTCTGAAAAAGGCTTTTGTGCTTCCTCCTGAAGGAATGGTGTGAGAATTTCATTGTTGGATTTGGAAGGAAAGCTCCTTTTGGTTTTGGCACATCCTCCCTAAGTCAGTCCTGTTAAAATGTGATGAGAATGTAGCAGAGCAGCTCAGAGATCCTGCTTTCATTTAGCAACTTCAGCTTTTACAGAAGTAGAAGGAGGAAGGTTTAATGCGCTCACCGGGTCCATTAACATCCACCTTTTTTCAGTTTTTATGCAATATAATACAACACTACAAGGCTATTATTTATTTTACTTTAAGCTTGAAATTCCAGTAAGGGGGTTGTTCTTTTGATTATCATGGAGGCCAAGAAAAATCTAAGGATTTAAGAAGTATAATTATAACAGATGGTTCAGATTTGTTTTATACCTCCTATATAGATGTATGACAAACAGTAGCTTTCACTCTTCCACATTTTTCAGGAAGACTAAAGACATGACTTGAATACGCCTTTTGGCAGGTTTCTTTTTGACTTTGTTCAGCTTCTTTCGTAACTTATAATTGTTCTTTTTTTCCATTTTGGAAAGACAGAGTGGGCAAAAAACCTACTTTGAAGACAATGTTTTGTGTATTAAAAGGAAGAATAGCACACAGCTTTTCTATCAGCAGAATCATTTCAAAAAGGACAGAAAACTATCTGTTCTTCATGTCTGTGATGCATCGAGTGGAAAGGAATTTGAGCATCAGCTCAGGCAGTTGAAAAACTCTGATGAACTCAGCACCTTTGGTTCTCCATGACAACAAGTTTAGGCCGCTGACAGGAAATCCCAGCGGACAAAATTCACAGAAAACAAGTGTTTGTGCGCAAGCAGAGGCAGTCAGACGTGTGCGCTGATGCAGAAACGAAATACCTCTCCCTCTGACCATTTATAAAAGCAGTGGTGGAGCTAGAACATTTTATATGGTGGCCAGGAAGGGGCACAGAAGACTTTGAAAGGGTGGCAAATAAGAAAGAGTAGGATGGACGGCCATTGCAAATGAAAGGATCAAAAATGCATTTCAAACATTTTTATTATTATTATTATTAATATTAAAATAGCAGCTCTTTTACGTAGCTGATGCGCTCCTACTAATGCTAAAAAACTTGAATTGATCATTTTAAAAATCTTTCTCAATAATTAAACTTTTCTTTTTTTAACCTGTCAAATCCTGCGCACTGTACAGGGAGCTTGACTGTTAGAAATGAGGAAACTAGACAATCAGAGTATAATTTGTGTGGGCATCCTATTGTGTATACAGGCTCTCTCATATGTGCACACCCTGTACATGCAGCATTTGCATGTGGTGCATAGGGAGCCAATACGTGCACCTTACTAATGAACAGAGTGTGGCATATGGACACCATGTGACAGCATCACCTGGATGTCACAAGCATGTGCACCTTCCATCATCCATACAAATACTCCAGGATACACTAACCATACGCACAACAGTGGTACGTTCCGTTTTCATTACGTCACTTTAAGTCCCATTTCAATTTATCTGTTGTAAAATCGTTCCCAGTGCTTTTTTAAATTTATTATAATACAGTTTTTATCCAAAATTTAAAAAGAAAACAAAAAAAGTGTTGTTTTTTAAAAAATTTTTCTGCAGAGCAGCAGGAGCTGCTTGGAACTTTGCCTTGGAGTCATGGGCGGGATGTTAGGGACAGAAGTTAGCCCACAAGCCCAAGATAACATTAGCAATATCAGAACTATGCAGCCGTATAGTTTTGATGGCAGCTCAGATGAGGAAAATGAAGACGTTGGTGGATCTTTTTGTCTGCAAGCAGATGCTCTAGATTTGAAGTGGAGAAGCCAGTACCTCTGGCCCACCCAGGGCAGTTTCTGGGTCACAAACCCAAACTTTTTCAAACCATTAGTTTTTATCTGCTCCAGATCCAACACAGTTTGAATAAAGAAATACTCAGAAAGGAAGTTTTTATCTTAAATGATCTTACCTGTCCTCCATTGTAAGAAAAATGCTACAAGAAACTTCAAGACACTCCTGCTCTCCCCTTAAGACACGGCCAGTCCTTTCTAGAACCCGGACAACCCAGAAACCCGTGTGTGAATCCCATGTGACTAAAGCTGTAGAGTTGTTTCACAGAACCATGTTATTTAATTTTGCTGCATCAGATTTCAGAAGATGAACTTGTTAATGCAAGGTTGTGTTTATTTAGGTTGTAGTTTTTCTTTGTAAAATGTGTTTTCTTTTGAAGGATGCACTATAACTGGCCGACAACTGCATAAAAAGGTGACAGAGTCAGACAATGTAAATCAGTAAATCAGTGAAACAGCAAACAGACATGCTGTTCACCAAGCCAGAAGTGATGCATGGATGGATTGAAGCAGCTTTTACTAAACACTTAAAATGAGTCATAACTGGAAAAAAGAAAGAAGTTGAAGTAATCACTTACAAAAAAAAAAAAAAGAAAGTCTAAATGTTGGATATTAATTACATGTCTTCCACACAACACATTTGAAATACCATTGAGCGCAACACAAATTTATTCCTGACATGAGTGATCCTAAAAAAGAGGATGTTGCATCTTTCTGTAATAAAATATGAAAACATATAAATGCTCTTTTACTGTTCCTGTGTTTTTGGAAAATAAAACATTTTGCATAAAGTTTTTTTTTTCTATATCAAGAGAAACAAAAGGTCCTGCTTTTTGTTTTTCAGTTTTAGTTTGGATATATTGACACTTATGGGCAGCAGTCCAGAGAAAGGCCACTGTTTTTTTTGTGAGGCATGTTCAGTAGTGATAATATTCCCATGCAGATATTCGTATGATCTGTGAGTTTATATTCCAAGTGTTCCATAAAATTATATTTGTGAAACGGTTCATGTTCATTTGTGAATTTATGTTACGTTTGCACAAATTCTTCAGCGCATGCATTTGTGAAACAGCTGGTGTGCATTTCCAAAATACGAGATTAAACTGGCCTCGTTGAAGAACTCTGACTGAATAGTTTTTAATCAAAGTGCCAACACTTTCAGTTCAAGTCAAAACGTGTCCGGTGGGGCTGGAGCTGAAAAGAAACCTCACAAAAGCAGGAGATGCACAATCACTTAGAATGTGTTAGAATCTTGCCATCATTTTTCATTTCATAGCCTCATAATGAAACCAGCAATTTGACAAAGCCTGTGTGACTGGACTCAAACGTTACATTACTCAAGGAGCTTGAGGGAAAAAAGTGATCCAGATTGCAATAGAACGTGCAAATAGCTTGACTTTGAAAGGGTCGCAGACACCTCGGTTTTTTATTGTACACAATAAAGGAAGACCTTTGAAGCAGGCATCAAAGCTGTGGAAACTCCTCCCACTCTACTGGAATTACTTGTCTTCCATTGTGAGGGTTGAATGAGAAGAAAAATGTTCAAACAAAAGAGCAACCAAACAGTAACATGCAATTTTTGCAAGCAACACGTTTGTGAATGTTTGAGCCATGAGAATTGGAGTATGGTAAAGACAGGAAATGCACCACATGAAGAGTCTTATCATAAAGCTGCAGCAGGAATGCAGTTAAAGCCTTCGAGGCAAAATGTGCAGGCAACCATTTAGACCAGGATTAGCAATTAGGAAAGAATAAGCCCTTAAAGTGAAGCGTGTCATGAAGAAGTCATTCAAAATGGTTTATTCTGGCTTAAGTTGCTGTTTTTCAGCTTTAAAAACAGGCAAAAACACAAAAGAGAAGCAACTTTAAGGAGTGGAAGCATGTGCGGATCATAAAAAAGGAAATGAACAACAGTTGTGTAGGGTGGAGCAAAGATCAGGTGAGGCTTTAAAATATTCTGAAAGTCTTTTTTACTCCACTGCTGTGCTACACGTGTCACACACCTGGAAAAACTGTGCATTTATTTGGCGTAGCGTGTGCATTTCGTGTATGTGACTATACAAGATGCATGTGATGGGATGTAGGCTTGTTTACGGACTCTATAAAGATTTCTTGACCTGTGTCACCTCGCGTGGCAGCGTCGCCAGAGCTTCATCATAAATGATCTATAAAAAGGATGTGAAAATGTCAATGTTTGACACTTTCCATCACCATTAGCAAAACATCCCCCTACCCTGGTTTCACATCCGCCCGTGTGTTTATCAAGTTTTTCCTTTGGGTATCGAACAACAGCACAGTATTGTATAGGGTTGTTCCAACAGTTGATGGAAACTCTTCTGCTTGCTGTATTTTTACCTCCCACTAGTATTTTTTCCTTCTTTGTTCACTGCATCTTTAAACCTCCTCTTTGGTTTTCCTTTGGACCTCTTGCCTGCAGCCAGACTCAGCATCCTTCCACCAATATATTCACTGTCTCCCCTCTGGACATGTCCGAACCATCTCAGTCTGGCCTTTCTCTCTGGTCTTTTCCTCAGTGCCACTGTCTCTAGGCCAAAAACATCATGGCTGGCCTCACCACAGTTTTGTACATCTTTCCTTTCATTTTACACATCACACCTGACACATTTCTCCACCCACTCCAACCTGCCTGCACTCACTTCGTCACTTCTTTTCCTCACTCTCCATTACTCTGGACTGTTGACCTCAGAAACATGCAATATGGGAAAAGGAAACTGTTCCTCCCAGAATTTCACACACACTGCAAGGTTGAGTCTATATCACAATTAAAGTTTTGTTGACCTTTGACCTGACATTTAGTACCAAATTCCAATTTAAACACTTATTACACTTCATACAGTGTTTTGCTTTTCCAAACGACAAATAAAAACCTAACCTTTATTATTGTTTATTTTTATAATTTATTATAATTATTAATTACATTATAATTTATTATTGCAATTAAACAATTTATTTAGTTTTAGAAGAAAAAAACAGGAAATTAAAGGGCTAAAAGAAAAAGAAAATTGGGTCAAACAAATAAACATAACTCATAAAACACTACTGGGTTTTAACTGCTGATACACAGGAAGATGATCTGTTTCATAGACACATCCTTCATAGGTTTGTCTCATTTGCTGACTATCAAGTATGTTTTTAATGCAATACCGGTTAATAGCATGAATATAGCTAAAAGAAAAAAAAAAAGAAAGTCTTTCAGCAGTTGGCTTCAAAATCTTGACTTGACAGACTTGATTCATTCTCCAGACTGATGGACTTCCTGACCTTTAGCTCACTTCAGCTGCTCTGGATCAGTATCATCTACAGACCAATAAAGTCAATATGAAACTAGATCTACTGTACAAGTTTAAAAATAGCATTAAAGCTTTTCCCATGGATATGATGTCGCTGAGACGACCACATCATCACCAGACATTACTGTTCAAGTGACAAAAGTTCTTGACTATTGAAAAAAAAAACGTATTTTTGTGAGGAATTTTGTAAAAAACACTCGTTATACTAAATTGATGACAATGAACAGATGTATAAAAAACACATTTAAAATATTTTCCTCTTAGTGCAGCATAAAAAAATAATTTCTCAGTATAATTTTATATTTTTACGAGTTTATGGTCGTGCAGAAAAACACAGTATGTAAAAGCACTGATCTCCTTGTTTAAACTAAAAGCATTGTTTTTGCTCTAATTCTAAATAAAAACATTTTAATCTTTTATTTTTCCTTATAAAAGAAGTTGCTTTTTTCCTCTATCTCGCCTACATTTTTTTTAACAGATCAGGAATGTTGAAGGTTAATGGAGTTTTGTGGCGAGGATGTGAAAGCTTTGCTTTCTGCAAAAGTTTTAGAGAATTACGCAAAGAAGGAGCTCGAAATGTCAGATGTGACGTGGCTGAAGATTAACAAACCCAGCAACAATATTCTGTGTGTGACACCTGATATGGGTGTCGAGGGGAATAGTCCAGAAACTGTGTCACAATGAGTTTACCAGCAAGGTTTTAATGGTCACCTTTGTTTTGAGGTTTGGTAACCGTCTTATGCAACGTTTGATCTGCCATTAATCTCCACTTTTATTCGATGAAAGGCCAAGCCGTGACTTTAAAAGCAGGAGCGTTTCCTTTTCTCTTTTCTGAAGAGATTTTGGTTTTTGTGTTTCTTGTTTATAAAAGTGAATTATGATTTACCGCTCAAGTTAAAAAAGACTGTTAAAAACCTGACTATGGAAACAGAACAGGCTAGGTTCTGTTTTTAGTAGATCATGGCATAATTTTATATTTTTGCCTTTATTGGCATTTCATTTCCAATAATGAAAGCCCAGCAATTTGCAATTGCTGGGCTTTCCGGTTGACTCATTCAGGTTTGAGCGCCCACTTATTAGGTTATGAGTCTGTAAATGTTTACGCTGTTTTGCCAAAATGAACGCAGCACCTTTGCAGTGTTTAGATACATGCAAGTTGTTATTGTAACTGTTTCCATCTCTCTTTTAGACATGCTTTTAGCCACTACAAACATCCTTTGGAGCTGATTTGTGGATAAATGTTGCGATACAGATCTGAATCTCGACTAAACCTCTTCCTTTGCAGTTCTTTATCCTTAATTACATTTGATTTGTTGCTCTTTTTATCCAATAAATTTATTGCAGAGACAATGAGAGAACATCCTCAGCTTCAGAGGAATCTTGGCACCCAAATGTCAGCGTGCTTTTCGGTCAAGCTCGGTGAAGTGTTTGCCACTGTCTCTGCCTTCACCATGACGATTCAGATCCAAGAGGACAATCCTGGTCTCGTCAACTTCTTAGAGTTCACTGAGGTTTTTGTCCCCATGGGGATTTCTAAGGAATCAAGTTCACGGGCAGAATAAATCCAAGGTGAAATATTCTCTATCAAGGCAGTTGGGAGGCTGAACCTGAATAGTTTTGTGGAAAGAAAAGCCAGTGTTTACAGTGCAGTTATCTCCTCCATTTCTGTGAGGGGAATAAAAAATAAATAAATGAATTCAGGCTGCAGTACGAAACAATGTCTAGGTATTTCAGCACTGTGGTATGTGATACTCTAACATGGTGTGAGAAGAATTGTATTCACTGCACCCACAGAACTGAAAAGCAAACAGAAGGACCTGAACTGCACAAACTGAGTTTTCTGATATCACGTGTGACTGTTTTAGTCCGTGAGCAAATCTTTAAAAACAAATAAAGGGAAACAACAGCGTAAAAGGTTCTGATTGGCTGAGAAACGGGGCTGGATCCGATCCCGGCTTGATGAAGTGAGAAGTGGGATTACCCCATAAAACATGTGAGCTACATTCAGCCTCAGGGCCAGCACTCGCCCACGGAGCATCTCAATGTGGTCCAAAATGGTCTGAATATGAAGCCACAAACTAGAAAAATAAAATACTACATCTTAGTAATTAGGGAGGAAAGCAAGAAAAAGAAAACAAAATCTAGACGAGCAATTTTGTAAAACTCCTGCAGTGAGCAAAAAGACTACAGCAAGTTTAACTGTTTCGTTTCATTATCAGGAACAATGCTTTTTGGATGCAAACTCTCTGATTACTACATTTAAAACTCACTATATATTAAAATACTTCTTGAAATTTCAGTTTAAAGACAAAATCATCTCGTGTGCACAGAATGCAAAGATGTTTAGGAAAAAAATACTAAACTATGCCAAAAGTAAGACATTTTTGCTTCTTCAGTCAGCAAATGTCTTGTCACCTTAAATTTATTAGATATAGTTATTTATATAATTATAAGATAAACAGTTATTTATATAGTTTCATATCTATATATAGATATAGTTATTTATATAACTATATCTGTCCTTTCTTAAAATGTATTTATGGTCTCGACCTGATTTCCCTTTATCATGAAACAAAGAAAAACTGATTTATTTTTATTGATCAATGTTTGCATTTAAGATTCTCTGCCTTTTATGTTTCAGCTTCCATGAAAGAGAGCACCGCCACCTCTGGTGTCCACTTAACCTGACCCTATTAGATCTGAACAAAGGGATTTTGAAACAACTCAAATCTTAACACAAGAAGATGGTAAAAAGTTAAATTAGACACAGGGAAGTCTATTTTTGATCTGTTCCCTCCTTTTGCCTTTGAAATGGCATTAAAATTGAATATATTTGAAATAAAAAAACTTTTATGGAAGTTGCACTGTTTCTTCCAGGTTCTGGCCGTGGTGCAGCAGTAGGGCGGTCTACCTCTAATTGGAATATTGTAGGTTTGATCCCGCCTTCCCCTCCCACGTGTCGAAGTGTCCTTGGGCAAGACACGAAACCCCACAATGCTTCTGGTGGAAGGTTGGCGCCAGTGTTCGGCAGCGGAGCCGCCATCGGTGTGTGAATGGGACTGTGACTGTAAAGCGCTTTAGACCTTCAAAGAAGATAGAAAAGCGCTATAAAAGTATGCGCCATTTGACTTCATGTAAAACACAGAACAATCTCATTGTATGTCTGGATGTCCACACAGACAGAGTCAGTTTCCAATACTGACAGGTGTCCCCACTCTAATGTATCTCCTTTGATATACAAAATATACAAGAATATGTAAATATAAAACAAAATATGTTTTCATTATTTTCGATTCGTGTTCAGTGGAAGTTTGTGTTCAGCAGAGTAGATACCATGTTATCATCTAATCATTACTTTGTATCATTAGTGTTTAAACATAAACTATTTGTCAAACAAAATGAGATAGGAAGTTCAACATTTACTGAGATAGTAAGTCACAAGTGTGTGTGTGTGTGTGTCTATATATGTGGTGATAACATGAGACCCTGGTAGATGGGTGTGTAATTACACAAGGAAGCCGTTTGGTGATAAAGATAAAGACAGATCTGCCTCTGGGCTGAGTGTGAACTTTGTTTCTATTTTTAAATAAAGCATAGTAAATGTCTGTGGCCTATGATGGACGGGTGACCTGTCCAGAGTGTACAGCCCACCTTCACCTAACAGTTTGCTGGGACAGGCTCCAGCAGCCTGGTGACCCAGAAAGGGATTCACCGGGTGCAGAAGATAGATGTTTGTTCTGCATGTTCTCGTGTATGAATTATTGACTGTATATGAGAACTGGATGGAGTGGCCCCTCCCCCCTCGCGTTCCAAACAGGAAGGGGTGTGGCCTTCTAATAAGCACAGTACTGATTGGATGGAGTGGTTACCATAGAAATGTAGACTGTGACTGACACAGACCAATCACGGCTTACTGAGTACGTCTGATTCCAACATGGCGACAGACATATTCCAACCAAATTGACTTAGTTTGGTTGATTTTCTATGAGTGGCGTCTCACTCTTTCAGTCCAGTTATCTAAGTAGATACAGTCAATGGTGTGAATTTGTTCAATCTTGTATTGACCAGCCTAAAATGCTTTTTTTGAAGCTTGTTTGGTGACAGAAATAGGGGTCTGTGAGGCACATAAGTTGAACCCAAAAAGCCCCAGACTTCAGTCCGCTTGCGTTGATCTTTTGTTGGTCACATTTTGTCCTTTGATGGATTGGAGAACTGTGCAGGGGGAACCCAGCCTTTGCCCTTCAGTGGCTGGGTTGAGTCCAACAAACACGTGACCTAAACAGATACATCTCAACACTTCTTGACAACACATCCTGACCCTAAAAGATTTTTGGATTCCTCTTTTGCAAAGTAATTAGCCAGTAGTGGCTGATAGTGATCTGAGTGCAAAGTCCTTTTTTCCCCACAACCATCAATTACACGCTTGTTCTGTCCTTCAGACGTGTAAAACTGTCCATCCCTCAACACTCTGGCAAATTCCACACAGGAGAGGCAGTAGTGTCTTCTTGTCATGCGTGAGGCCTACTGGCACACACTGCAACACTGCTGGCATTTTGACAGCTGGAATCTTAGAATTTAACACACATAGTTGAACTGTCATTGACTGCCTATTTATAATAAGCCGTTCTGTAGGTGAGCTCTTGATTTAAAGCGGTTTGAAAGTTTTCTTTGAAGGCTGCGAGAATTCACAGTAAGCGAGGTAAAGGAAAGCATGACAGGTTTGCATGCAGGAGGGCCGTCATGCTGAACACTGTGAAGTTTATGAGTTCAGAGCTCCCCACAAAGGTTTATTTGAGTCTTTAGGAGGCCAGGGTGATGTCCTTTCCCACTCGTGAATGACGTGCATTCCCCATGCAGGAGTCTGCTTGCATCCTTGCATTTATTTTTTCAATCACTCTGCTCTTCACGGCGTTCTGTCATGTGAGGTTATGAATGTTCCAGTGAGGGCACCGCTTACCTTCTGTTGACTCAGTCGCAGCCGAAAGGAGAGGTGACGCACTGAAACTGGATTCCCTACTCTCTGCATAAAGTTGGGTCTATATAAAGACAAAAGTGCACCACTCAACCAGCACACATAACACTGACGTGCACATTTTCATATCATCTTTTGGTTTTATTAGTTTCCCCACCAACTACTTCAATTTGCTCTTTTTTTAACCATAAAATGCATTCTTGAGCATCTTCACAGGCTTGTTAGCATTCATCCTCTGGTTCTGACAAGAATGGTCACTCTGTTTCTCCTCAGTCAATCAGAGGGCCCCCTTAAAAAAAAAAAAAAAAAAAAAAAAAAGCATCACTTCCTCAACTCCAAAACCCGTCTTCTTTGCCCTCCTGGCGTCTGTTGGACTCTGGCTGCGATTCCAGCCCCTGAGATACCTAGAAACTGGTCCTTGTGGTGAGTGCCAGTTTCCATGGCTTTGCTCTGTCAAAGCAATGTTCATTCTGCAGTGTTTGTGAGGTCCCCATAAAAGATGGGTCTGTGTCTGGAGTTTCTGAATCCAGAGAGCAGAATTCTTCCCTGACAGTGAAGGGTTGGAGTTGGGAAGTGGTGGAGGAAAGAAGGGAGGTCTGCACGTTTGGGTCCTGGCTCAGCACTAATGAGGAGCTTTTGGGGTCGCAGTGATGATTCACGTGGACAAGTAAACAAGTTATGGATAAACAGTTGAAATGACCTGTTTAGACTGCAGACATACAAACAAAAAAGACATCTGTTCAAACATGATCAAAAACACTTTTCTAGAACTCTTTCTCAAATTATTACAAATTATCCCAAATTATTATCAACTGAAACTTAAAAAGAAATGCGCTCTAACGTGCAGGGCTGTGAGAAGAACAACTTTCTTTAAGCTTTAGAGACAGCTCACGCCACACAACTGTGACTTTTTCACAAGTATTCTTAGTGCATGGGTAGTGTGAAACAGAAGAAGCTGTTTTTTATACAGAGAAAGAGAAAGATTTGTTGTCGCTTGTTTGTGTAAAGTACATCCTTCATATCTGCACTCTCCACCTTTATTCATTTAAGTTCCTGGTATTAAAGCTGGTCTCCTGCAGTTTGAGTCCTTTACCACCAAATCCTGACAGAAACTTTCAAGTAAAATTTTAAAAAAAGAACAAACACATTTCACAAAGAGAAAGTCAAAGAAACCTCTTTTATTTCAATCATAAAATCAGACGCAGACAAACAAATGCTGTTTGAAAATACACTGGGTGGACCTCATCTGAGCTGGCGTCTGGCTCAAAACTGTATGGCCGGATAACTCTGATATTGCTGGCCATTTATGTTGCCTTGTTAGGTTAGGGGTTGGAGGGGCTGTAAGCTAGCGAGACAAAGTGTAAACAGATGGATGATGGGAAATGAGGTAAGCTCACTCTGCACAAACGGTCCAGCCCACAACTCAGAGGTAGATTTCTGATGAACTCCTGCCACTCTGCAGAAACTATGTCCTAGAAAACAACAGGCTTTTGATTTGGCTAAAATAATCATAATCAAAAGACTGAGAACGTGTTTACAAGTCTTTCAAAGATGATCAGAGTGGGACTTTAAGGTCATACTTGTCTTAAAATGTGTCTTTCAATCTCAGTAAAATGACCAGTCAAATACATTGAGGTAATTTGATTACAAATTAGATAATTTTGTGTCATAAAAAAAAACGAAGTTCTTGGGATTAGAAAAGCAAATCACAATAAGAAGTTGTAGGATCCAGGTCACATCATCCAGCTTCTCCCAGTCACACAACAACTCTCTCATATGATGAAAAAAGTTTAAAACAGTAGATGTGAGGACACCTCACCAGAACTTTAACCCGTTCATGTCTCTGACAAAATCTTGAGGGTTTTTTTCTGTTCAAGGTGATTCTAAATTAACTGGAGTCCTGGATTTAGTGGCATGTTGCAAATTAGCAACATATGGTATGAAGTGTTTTAGATCAGAAACAAAAAACTTGCTTTTGCAGCAACAAACCTCTTCCTTCTCACAGCAGCTTCAAGTCACAGGTGTGGAATAATCCATCGTTCCACTAAACACGCCACATTTTTCCTTTCTTGCATCACAGGTCTTGCACAACTTGACAACCCAGCTTTGAACATCACTTACAAGCTGCAGGTTAGAATGTTTTTGTCACAGAAAACATAAAAAACTCAAACAACAATATTTCTTTGCAGTTTTTTAGAAAACTGTCTGTCATTTTAAAGCGTATTCTTATAAAAATCTGGTTCATTCCGAGTCTGAGGAGTGAAATTAGGCAGAGGGACAACATTCCAAGGTGATATGATTTGAAACACCTGCTTCACCTGAGTGGAATGAAGCAGGTCATTTTTTAAAGAGGAAAGTCACAGAAAACCTGCTTAAAACACCCAAGACAAGAAGACACATTGTCACAGTGTCACTGAAACATCCAGATATAATCATTTAGGAAGTTGCATTTCCCTTAATAGGACAATATTTTTAGATCTGTAATCTGTGCCGTTTGAGATCTCCTGACAGCATGGTTGGCATATCCTGACAGTTTCTTCATTCTTTATCGTACACATTAAACACAGAGTCTGTTTGACTCACCAGAGTAGAGGTACGGTTTCTGTGAAACAAAACATTTACATTTTGGAAGTTTCAATAGTGTGTAAAAATTCCTTTAGAAATGATTCCGAAGAAATAAACAAAAACTAAAATCTGGGGGTGAATCATCTTTCTCGACTTCTTTAGTTAATCCTTCATTTTAACACGTTTTTGAAGGCTGAAAATGAAGGATTAACTAAAGAAGCTGACAAAGTCAGACCTGATATTTGATTTAGTTCCAGAAATTTAGTCAAAAACAATTTTTGTCCTGAGGTTCAAGCTTTGCTGTAATGATTACAACATTTTTGCTATTGGATCAGGTTTTTCTCAAAAATAAGTTTTTCGTCGCTTTCATCATCCAAGAGACAATGAAATTCTAGTAGGAATGACTGTGACTGCTTGTCTTTTTCTATCATTTGTTTTCTATCATTCTCTTGAACTTGAGCTGATATTTACATACCTGTGCATGAAAAGAATGGTATACTTCAGATTCTTTGCTTGCAAAGAAATCCTCATTCATATACTACTCTGCATAAAACAATTCCCCTAAAGTAATAAAACGCTGAACAGGTAAAGATAAAAATGTAAGGATTTTTTAAAACCAAAATGGTTAAGAAAAGCTGACTAGGCTCATCCTGAAGGCTGAATGATTGCCTTTCAGTGAGGGTCTCAGTTCCACTGTGGCTTATGCACAAGAACACCTGGGACTCTCCACAACGTGGCAAATGGAAGAACAACCGCACACCCACTCAGGGCTGAAGTCTTGGCTTAACGGGGCCAAACAAAACACAAACCCTTAAGATGGTCAGCGCTTCTATGCTGGGCTGCTTTCCATGAAGGCGCAGAGCTGAACACAAGGTTTTCCACGGCTAGGGCCAATGAAACCACACATTTATGAAAGTTTATAGACTTTCTGGACTTTCTTTACAAGCCAGATGTAGAAATGATGGTTTCAAATACAATAACTAAATCTTACGGCAATAACTAACATTTCAGACACAAAAATATTCACGTTTGGATGTTATTTTGCTCACAGGTTTAGTTCTTCTTCATTTTGACCTATCATGATAAACTCCTTGACATAAAAGTTTGGGGTTTTAGATGCTTCAGTTTTCATAGATGACCTTCTGTTTCCCTCTGGTGGTCACATATCAGATTGCTGCTTTCTTAAACATTAAAATGATTTTTTAAAATTGTACTAGGTGTTTGCTCATTTCATTTGTTAAAGTATTTTTTATAGATATTTACCTACACAACTACAAAATGCCCAATAATCACGTTTTTTTTTTTTTGTTCAATTAATAGTTTTAACATTTTCTCTGCATAAATGAGATAAATCCAACCTTGTGATTTGCAAATTTGTTTTTAAAAGTTTAAAGTCATAGAATTAGTCCGGATTTCCTTATTTTACTAAATAGAAAAAGCCTCATTTGTTTTTGACTGAGTTTATTCTGCGAGTGTAAGAAAATAATAAAAAGAGAGAGAAAACAAATCTAAATGAAAACAGAATTAAAAGGTCCAGAGCCAAATAAAAAAAATGTCTTTAGATCTTATACATTATACTTTTAACTTTAGAAGCCCTGCTGCTGAATAAAGCATAACCGAAGGGCTGGGATTTTGGAAACGTCTTTATAATTTTTTTAATTTTACGGCATTACGTAAGTCAGTAATGTTTATTTGCGTAGCACTTTTTTACAAACAGTGGTCACAGAGTGTTCTACAAAAAAAAAAAAAAAAGAAAAAAAGAAAAATCAGTAAATTAAATTGTATAAAAAATACAGGACAGTGGAAAATGCTCAAAATTATAAAATACAGCAAATGGCCCATTCGATGTGACTGGAAAGCTTGATTATAAAATTGCCTCAAATAATGTAAAGCACAGAGAGAGTAAGTAATTGATTCAAAGTTTGGGCAGACAGGGCTTGAAACAAATGATAGGAAGCACGTTTCAATTACTAGAAATACTGGTACGTTATTCTTCTGGGACTTTTGAGTATTATTGTTGTTATTATTATTATTATTATTATTATTATTATTGTTATTCAGGTTTTATTTTTTGTAAACTGTTAATTTAAAAAAGGGAAAATAACTAGAACCGCTGTTTCCGGTGACCCGTTCTTTTGCTAGTACTTCCGGCTCAATGTCACAAAGACGCTTTTAGCGACAAGAGGGCAACCTACCCATTTTGCCTTCTCCCTACTAAATCACCACCAAATTGAGACATATTTTAAATATTTAAGTCTAAGAACAGATAGTTTATTCATTACAGAGTGCATTGCTTGATACTATAAATACGGTATTATCACGACAGTTGCATTACTTTAAAACTATTGCTAGCTGTTAGCAACCCACCAATCACAGCGTAGTCCCGCCTGCCTAGTGTAAATACACTCGACTCTCTTGCTGTTTTTGTTACTCTTTGAAATAAACCGGAAAAGACGCTGTTAAACCACAGATTCAGTCCAAAGGTGCACACCGGCCAGTTATATCAAACACAAAATTCAATGCAATTATTATAGGTTTATAGGACTGACCATTCTTTTGTACAGCAATTTACGCCTTTTTTTTCTTTTATATTTCCAGTACTACGAGTAAGCGAGCAAGTAAGCAAACTTAACTTTTAACATGGAATATACTTTAAAGTCCTTGAACTGTTATAAAAAAAATCATGTTCGCATCACCTAAATCTCAATCATATTTTAGGTGTGCAAGTTAACATTGTCCTTTAAAAAAATTAATTCCCTTCAAATTGTAATAGCTTGCAGCTCCACTAGAGGCCGCTCTGGTCTATTTTAGAAGACTGGAAAAGAACTGAGAAGATCAGAAGATTCAACTGTTGATCCAAATATTATAATTATCAAGAAAAAAAAGTTACAAGCACATGTTCAAATTTTAAGTTGTACTCTTGTAACATATGTGTGTGATTTTATTTTATAGGAAAAGTAGTTGGTACTAAATCGTGTGAGACCCCGTTAAATACAACATTTTGATGGATGTTTTATTCAAAAGATTTGAATGATTATTTTTTTACTTCTACAGGTGCTGGATGGAGAACCTTGTGTGTGTGTCGGTGACACTGGGCCTCCTGTTTATGGGCTTTCTTTATGTATTCTGCATGCTTTGTCAATGGATTTTGGGCTGGCCTGACAAACCCGGATATATGAAGTACTTAGAAGCCACAAATCCAAGGTGATGAGTTTGACCTGTTTAGATTTTATGTTGCTCATCCCAAAAAACGGCTCAAATCTTTTCAAGTACTGATCAGAGTTTTGATTTTCTGTTATCTGACTCTTCAGGAGAATATATCGTTTGACTATAACTTTGCTGGATCACCTCAGTTACTTGAAGTACATCAGATTGTACCATCAGCTGACCTCGTGGTACAACAATAAAGAAAACTTTAAACATTTCAAAAAGGTATGTTGTTTTTTTTTTTTTTTTATGTGTGTTTCAGTTAATGAGGCACAGATTTGTGAGTAACAACATTTTTTTTTCAAGGGTATTGTTTTTGGTCGAAGAGGCAACAAACTGGACTTATACTTCCCTCCAAAATCCTCCTCATCTGAAGGCACTCCCACACCTTTGGTGGTTTTCATCTACGGTGGGGCGTGGAGCTCTGGATCAAGATCCATTTACTGTTTACTGGCCTGGCAGATGGCTAAAGAACTGAATGCAACCGTTGTTTGTCCTGATTACACCACATATCCGAAGGTAAGAGCAACACAACAAATATACATGACACAGATGACCGTAGAACTTGGGGTGGACTGAATGTCGCTTTCACCTGGTTTTCAGGGGAACGTTGTGGGGATGGTCCAAGATGTTGCTGACTGCTTGATTTGGGCCCAAGAAAATAAACACAAGTTCAACTTTGACAAAGTAAACTGACTTCACCAATCCCTGACTCTGCTCATTTGGACAAAATGTGTTTTTAATCTGTCATGTTCAGTTAAAACGGCACCAATCTGCATTGTTTAGGACAGAGTTGTCTTAATTGGCCATTCAGCGGGCGCACACTTGTGTGTGCTCACCTCCCTGTTTCTGGCTGATGGAAGGGAGGAGCTTCTCATCGAGCCAGAGGAGCTGCAGATCATCACACTTTCCATACGAGGAGTTATTGGTAAGAATCTTAACCAGGCACGACTCGCAGGTTCCTGTCATAAAATCAATCATATTCAGCTCCCACTAAAACCTATGAGCAATTTATTTAATGTGATTGGCTAAATTACACTATAAGCCGTTGTGAACCTGTGACAACACTGATCCTTCTGTGACTTTTTCTAACTCATTTCTAAAATGTCAAGTTTAAATAAAATTATTCTAATTTTGTTTGTTTCTTTGATCAAAACCAGTGTTTTGTGCTTCTGATTACGACTGGTGTTAGTTCTCTGTTCACAAGATTCACTATTAGAAGTTTATTGTGAGCATTTGATAATATGTAACATTTAATGTGAACAGAGGTTTCATGTTGACAAAAGTTTTTTTTTCCAGACAGACTTTTTATTCATTTATTTTTCTCCAAAAACAAACATCACAGTAATTTTGGTAAAAATGCATTTAGATGTATTTCTGTTTTATGTGAGAAAGTAAAAATCAATCAGTCAGTGTATTTCAAGAGCTCTTATAAAAGCAGAAGCGATCAAAGCGTTCAACATAAAGTCAAATACAAATAGAATCACTAAACAATAACTAAACAACACCCCTACGCTCAACACTCCTGCGTATTTTGATGTGAGGTTTTAACTCAGTCAGGGAGATGTTTGCCTTTTTTATTGGTTTTCATGTAATGGCAACAGAAGTGGGAGGTGAGTCAGGAGTTGCTGTGATCCAGAAGATAAAGCAACGATTTTGGCGAGAACATTATTGCAACGTCTAATAGAAAACTTAAAAGGAAGGCAGCGTGTTGCAGCAGGTCGGGGAATAAACAGCCGAGCCAAGCAGGGTGTCTGCTGCAGGTGAAAGGTGGATTGAGGGGCGACCCATAGCACACTACCTGGACCATGATGACAGCCCCACACCGGGCTCATCCCTGGCTCCACTCATCAACTCCTGTTACTGTCAGTATCAGGGCCTAATTAACCTGCAGAAAAATCTTTTTCACTTCGTTATGAAGAATGTTTTTAGTTAAAAAAACTGAAAGCTGTGTTTAATCCTCAGTAGCGTTTGAACTCACAGGTGACACAATGACCCTTTAATATAGTTTTCATTCAAAATTTAATGTGAAGATGTTTTTATTTGGGAAGTTTTCGATTTAAAACACATAGTTAGAGTTATGACAGAGTTATGATGAATGGAATAAATTCTGGAAACTTTGTTTAGAGTTTATTGAAGCTTCGACTGGTGTTAAACACAGTTTCCACATTGTTTTGACTTTTTCTTTGTTTTATTCTGGCATTTATACATTTTTATTTTGTCTTTACATGGTTGATATTTCGTTTTTTCTCAATTCTTGTGATTTTTTTTTTCACATAGATTTAAGTTTTTTGTACAATTTCAGGTTCTTTGTAGAATTATTGAGTCATATAAGGAAAAAATATGAGAAAAAAAAGATAATTGTAATAAAAAAGATGAATATCCAACATTACCACAAAAACTTTTTAAACATGAATTATTTAAAAAAAAATTAAAATCTTAAAAATACATTATTTGTAAGTCAATAGACAATAAAACATAACAAGAAATAACAAAGAAATGGTAAAATAAAAAAAATCCTGTGCAGGTCTGAGTGGGGTTTACGACATCATGGACCACTATCAGCATGAGAAGAAAAGAGGAGTTGAGTTTGTCTCTGCGATGCACAAAGCCATGACCGGCGTGGAGAACTTCCCTCTGTACTCCCCAACCTGTGTGGTGAAGAAGCTCAGCCAGGACAAGCTCAGCAGGTGAGACACAAAGACGTTGTGTGTGAGATTACCAAAAAACAGTTGCTTTTAGTCTGTTTTATTGTTTGTTTGTTTGTTTGTTTTCCCAGACTGCCTCCGTTCTCCCTGCTCCATGGGATCAATGACGTCGTCGTTCCGTTTGAATCCTCCTCAAAGCTCTCGGAGCTCCTCGCCTCTCATTCTGTGAAGGTGCGTCTCCACCTGCTTCCTGAAGTCAATCACATGGACATCGCCACCGACCTCATGCTGTCCGACCGGCGCCTCTACCAGCGGATCTACAAACTTATCAAGCAGGAGTTCAGGATGTTTATGGAAGCCTGCTGACATTCTCTCAGTTTGAAGTGAAAGTGCACAACATTTAAAGACACTAATTTTATAGAATCCATACTAATGCATGAATTAATCAGACAGGTGAGATTAACCATTTAAAAAGTTGTAAATTTATGTGTAAATCTAAATTTTACTAATCACAGACTGAAGGTAAAACGATCAACATTGAAGGAATTATAATGAAGAAAAGGCAAAAACCGTTTATTTGAAAACACACTTCTGCTCCCAAAACCAACGGGAAGTTAAAGAACTGTCTTTGTTTTATCACATGAAATGTGTTCTTTTTTTATGTATTGTATTCTAAATATTTATTAATTATGAGGAAATATCAATTAAAATCAAAGTAAAAAATTAATTGATTTGGTTAGTTTTCCTCAAAATTCCAGAAATGGGATGTAGAACAAAAGCAGTGATAGAACATCACGCCTAAAACATAGGATTACAACAGCACATGCAATCGGGGGGACTATTACACAGCACTGTGGTGTTTTGCAGACGCTTTGACAATGTAGTTCTATGACCTTTTCCCTTTAAGTTGCTGTTTAAAAGGGGTGCACAGTGGTGCAGTGGTTAGCACTTTCACTTTGTAGCGAAAAGGCCCAGGCTAAATTCCCGGCTGTTAAAAGTCTTCTCAGCTTTTTCTTTATTATTCTGAGTATGCTGTTTGTAGCCAAACTAAAAAAAAAAAAAAAAGCGTCTTTTTGTAGGGCACAAGACTGGCAGTAGTTGATTGAAAATTCTCCTTTGAGTTGTGTGAAGCCCGCCCCCCTTACCCTTCTCCTTACTGAGCGGGAGCTTGTGGCCCGGCCAGCATATTTTCTACGTCACAAATACACAATTTTTCAAACTGTATTTTTTTTTTTTTTTTTTGTCTGCTCCTGGTTAACAACAGTTTGAAAAAAGAAATACTCAGAAATGCAATTTTAAGCTTCATTTACTCAATGAATTGCCTCCATCATCAGACAAAAACCACAAGAACATGAATGTGTGGATCAACTACCTATACATTCATAAACTTTATAGTATTAGGTAAAAGGAAATACATGTTAAGGTCCGGGGGAATATTACATTCTCTTACAATAGAATTTCAAATAAAACCTTTTTCAGAAATGAGGGCTTTTATTTTGAAAAGGGTTTGGGGGCGGGGTTTAGTGAGGCTCCTCCACCGTGCAGCCGCAGCCGCAGCCGCAGCAGCCGCACGTTCTCTCCGCCGCTCAGCAGAGTTTCTCAGCTTGCCGGACGGTCGCGGGACCGTGAAGCAGCAGAATATCCTGGTAAATATGTAACTGAGTGACGCTAAACATTCATGTTTCCAACCAGACGAGGAGAAAATGGAGCCCGCGGCGAAGAACAAGTTGTGGCTGCGCGGACTTCTTTGGTGGTCGCTCCTGCTCCGGCTGGTGCGGGGAGGTAAACATTCCTACTTTTTGGACGACTTTCCCACTAAAAGCAAAGCTTCCAGGAGTTAAATGCACTCTGAAGTGTTCATACTGGCATATGTTCATATATTAATTAAGTTTGATCCGTTTTTCTTTCAATTAGAGCAACTAGTTCAGTAAAAATGTCGTTTGTGTGTTTATTTGCTGATTAGAAACCTGTTGTGGGTCTATTTCTGCTTCATATATTTATAAAAGAGCGGATCCAAAAATAAAAATAAAAAGGAAAACAGAGCTGGGTTGAAAAAAATTAGTCTTTAAAGGGCAAAGCAGTGGATTTTATGCATATATTATAACAGTTTGTTCTTTTGCTGTTTAAAAATGCAATTATCCACAATCTTATAATGTAATGGTTATGGATAATTCACATTTTAATTACCAGCTCATCATTTGATTGAAATATCAGCTTAAATTTGTAACTTTTCATTAAAAAATGAATTTCGATTGATAAAACACTTTCCCCATAAAGGTGTAACTTTAAAAAAAAAATCATTCATTGTTATATTAAAAACTTAACAGAAAATGCATTTTTTGCTGAATCTTAAGAAAGTAAAAATTATCTAATGTTCTGTGTTGCAAGAATGAAAGATTTTATCAAGAAAGTTTTTTCATTCATTGCAAAATGATCCTGATTTGAACGATGTCTTGGTGACTAGACTATTTTCTCTTAAAATAGGAGGAATTCCTGGTTAGCGCATGTTTTCTTACCCCATTGGCAGAAGTGTTTTGCTTTTTGGAAGAAAATCTCTTGTGACTAAAGGAGGCAGAGCAAACTGGAATAAACTCCCCTTTTCTGTGAGGTCCTCATTGATTTCAAGTCTCTTTTAAAAACTCATCTTTTTACTCAGGATTTTAACTCCAGAGAGCAGCTTGTTAACGTTTTTGCTTCTATTGTCTAATTACTTTGATTGTTGAATTGATTTTATTGTAATTGTATCATATATTTCATTGACTTTGTGTTTAGCACTTTGGTTGCTCCCGCTTTTATTAATGCTGTAAAAATAAGACATTGATTAATTTTTACTTATTTCCAAAGGGCCTGTTTTTGCAGTGTGAAAAAAGTCAAAAAAATTGCTCCTAAAATAATAAGTTTAAATCAAATTTCAACTGAGTTTTATTATTTTGGTTAATTGAATTGGTGTGTGTTTCGGGTAATTTTGAAATGAATTCTCTATCAGCTACAAAATGACAGAAGTGGATGCAGTCTTTTCTATCTATATATAAAAAAGCCAAACTTTGTCCAAAACGTTTCCCTCCCCAGCTTTGACAGAACATCAGCAGCAGACAGGCCCGTCAGAAAAGCTGGAGTTGCTTCAGTCAGGTTGAATCTGTGATTTTGTTGTTTGAACTGAACGCACATGCAGTGACAGGCTGTGGTCTCGCTCTACAATTTAACTGTAGGCCAATGTTTGCTAAAAAGGTCAGTGGTTTTGTTGTTGTTTTTTCCTCTTTAGGGCAAAGATTTGTGAAATCTTGCACAGAAATGTCCTCCGGTGCTCAGAAACTCCTGCTGACATGTAGATTACAGGACGACATGTAAAACACCTCCTGTGTCCGTGCTCTGAAGAGCACATTCACACGGATGTATTGTTCTCTGATCTGCTGTGCTCTTTCATTTACATGCCTTCTAATATGTGGTTGTTTCAGCGCTTTAAAGGATGCTGAAACATCACCCCCTCCCCAACAGAAATAATACGAAAAACAGAATCTTTTCATTTTAACATGCAACTTTGTCACGATGACGTCAGAAAGCGTCGAACACAGAGGTCTGCCTCTGCCATTTTATCCTTTGTGATTATTTATTTTATTTCCCAGAATGCTCGGTCTTTGTTTTGCACAGATCACCATCCAAATCAATGAGCATTATGTGCGTAAAGCTGAGAAAGGACAGTCATGCAGGATTAGTGATGCTACATTCTGCACGCCTGTGGGCCCAGCACTTGCTCTCGTTTCCAGCTGCATTTCACAGTTTCTACACCCGAATGAGAATTTTAACTGAAAGCAATTGGAAACTCAGCTTCCAGAGTTATTGCCCTTGTTAGAGGCTGTGACGGGCAGCCTTGCAGCCAGAAGGCTCTCGGTTTGAGCCAGTTGTTTGACTTTTTGTCTGTGGGCGCTGCGGCCTCCTTTTGCAGACCAAACAGGCGTCTTCAGGCTACTTTGTGATACTAAACTGGTATATTTTGGAGTGAATTGTTGTGCGTTGCTGATGACCCTGTGATGGACTGGTGACCTGTTCAGGGAGGGTTCTGCCTCAGGGCAAAAGCCAGCTGGGAAAGGCTTTACCGCCCCAAGGCCTTAAGAGGGATTATAAACATTTTTTTTGATTTATATGTAAGCATTTTTGTAAATAATTTAAGCTACACTGTTATTTTATAAACAATTTTCAAAAAATAAAAATATTTGAACATAAACAAAACAAAAAAAAGCGTTTAATACTTTTTGAAAACATGCAAACCTATCACAGATTTAGTCATCTTTTGATGGATTTAAAAAGCGCTCCTTCTCATTACAATTCTACCGTTTTTATCCAAAATCAAAAATACTATGTCATTTTATTACATCATGGTTTCTGCAGAAAGATGGTACAGATTAGATGTTCATTAGAAATTGTCCTGTACGTGCTGCTACACGCTGTCCCGCTAGCTTACAGCCCTTCACACCCCCTACCTGACTCTATCCTGCTTCAACTTAAATGGCGAGCAAACTTGGAGCTATCCAGCCGTACGGTTATGAGCCAGAAACCAGCTCGGATGGGAAGATTTCTCACTGCAAAAACAAGCCCTCATTAGGAATAAGTCAAAGGTTCTCAAAATTTGAAAACAAAATCTTTAAATAAGCACAGAAAAATCTGCCAGTAAATTATGAAGAGCAAAGAATGTATGTTTTCTTAAACTTAGATTATTGTCCTGTTGAAAAACTTTATTGATAAGACAATTTTTCTTCCAACAGACAGAAAAGAAGATTCAGTTTTTGCAGCGATCCAGCTTACTCATTAGCCTTTTGGTTATCGGTTAAAAAAATGAAAACATTCAGTTTATTTTCTGACTGACAGAGATGTCTTTTGACCTTTTTTGAAAAATGAGATGTGCTGGTTAAAAACTGGTGGTGGTGGGTCACGGCCTCGGCCCAAAAGGCTTCAGATCCTGTTAGTTCAGATTACAGGGTGACACAGAAACAGCTGGGTCCATCCGGCACTCTGGAGCATGAAGCATCAGACAACGTTGGGACGTCAGAGCCTTTCATGTTCAGCTTGAAGGTTCCTGTCAGGGTTGAGCAGGCCTTAACTCGTCCTGCTCCTGCGAGACACCCCCACTGCTTCTCTTTGTTTACTGTTATTATGGCGGTTAAGTCAAATGCCTTTAAACGTCATGGGTGTCATTTTTAGAGCATCCAGGAAAACTTTCTGTTAAAGCGGCAAAGGATGCGTTTCTACTGGTGCTTATTATTCTTCAGGTTGAGCTTTAAAGCTGAAGTAATTGTACTCTTGTACTGGAAAGCATGTAAGCCATTATGGTTGAGCACATACCGTCAACACAGCACTCGCCGTGAAAGCTAAACGTAGCAAATCCGAGTCATTTTACAGCCATAGTTTCTAAACAGATGGAGCTGAATTTGTGTTGCTGTTTATGTTGTTACACAGGGAGTCCATGTGTTGTGTATTTTATCTCCCTTATTCTCATAAAACAAAACCAAATAAAGAGAAACAGCCTGTTTTAAAATAGTCAAATGGTTATTTTCAGGTTATGGTTCTTAACTAGACTTGTTCTATACACTTCTGCCTTACAGTTTGGTTCAGAAAAATGTCAATTATGAAGGCTTTTAAAGATGCTTCCCTCTTTAATGCTTCCCTCTCAGCTTCCTTCTATGGTGACGGCTTTGTGCAGCTCAAGGCAACAGAGTCATCCGACCAGAATGCGCTCCGCGTTCGCTTCCGAACGGCGAGCACCGACGGCCTGCTGTTCCTCGCTGCTGGTCAGCCCAACTACTTGCTACTGGAGTTTGTCGCCGGTCGCCTGCAGGTGGGTACATCTTTGGCCGCTGCACATGAGCATATGTGTTTGTGCATATGTCAGGAAAGCATGCGCGAGACAAAGATCTTTGTGTTTGACTGCATCACAGCAAACGCCAAACCACTGCAAACGTTAATCTTGGCTGACAGCTTCGCAGTCTCAATGTTTGTGTTCATTTTTCACCTGTTTTGAGTTGTAAACTTGCAAATCATAGTTCGGTTTTTGCTTTTTTATAAATGTCTGTGATGATTTAATTATTTAGCATTTATAAAATGAAGACATCTGCCTGCTCCAAGCAAAATTAATCCATATTTAATCTAAAAAAAGGCTCAAAGTGCTTTTATGTTTGTTGTATTTTGAATACAAAAAAGGCCTCATTTAAAATGCGTGCATGTGAAGTGCACCTCAGGTCCACACAATTATGCACTATAAATACACACTATTCTGTGTTTTAAGCAAAAAGAATCTTTATGACAACGCTTGTATTTGCAGAAAGTTTTCCCCTGCTGGGAATGAATCCCACTGACAAATGTGGTGTTTTTTCTTTTCTTTTTGCGCTTCAGTGAGCACAAGGGGTGAACTCCAATTCACTCGCCTTTGAAACCGGCTCTGGTCGCCGTTTTTCAAGCTTTGGGTCTGTGTGAGTCAGTTGCTCCATGGAAATCCATGCATGTTCAGCTCAGCAGCAAGCCTTGACAAGCATGTCACCTAAATGCAGCATTAGCCGGAGATAGTGAAGTGATGCTGTGTGGACATGAACGCGGGCGAAGGCATAATCGTGCTCTTCCTGCCTTGAATCACAGACAAAGCTCCCTGTTTTGATGACTGGTGAAATCATCATCAGTCTGGAAACCTTTTTTTTTACGCTATTTGTCCTAGAATTTGAGTGTCTTCACTTTGTTTCTTTGTCAACTAATGCACTTTAACTGTGCGTGGAAAAATATTCCTATTTCCTATTTGTATGCAGACGAAATTCGGCTTCATTGCTCCTTCTCTGACTATAACATCTTGGCCAATTTATTGGATTGTTTCCTTATCAAGTCATGGTTATTTAATAACCATCTACACCTAAATGCTCAGAAGACAGTGATTTTTGCTCCAGAAAGCAAAATCCCTCCCATCAAACAACACCTCGGCTCTCCGAGCTCCTCTGTCTAGTTGAATGGCAGAAACCTAGGAGTGTTTTTTGACAGATCTCTATCTTTGCAGGGACACTGCTATCAAATAGTCAAAAATTGCTTGCACGACCTGAGGAACGTGGAGATGATTTCTTCTTGTTTCGATTGTTGTCATTTACTTTTTACCTGTTTTAACAAAAGCTCTTAAAACGTCTGCAACTCGTTCAAACTCTGCAGAAAGGCTTTTAACAGGAGCCAATGAATAAGTACTTACAGCTCATTTACTGTCCTCTTTACGTCGACTCCCACTTCAGTTTAGAATTGCTGTTAAACATTTACTTCTAGTTTTTAGAGCCTCGCATGGACAAACTCCCACGTACATTTCTGACCTTTTAAATCACTGCTTTTCGGCCTGGTTCCTGAGGTCTTCAAACCAAAAAACGTTTCCAAATCCTCAAAAACCTGATATAAAACCAGAGATCTTACCTTTAAAGTTGTTGCTCCTCGTCTTTGTCATTACATCAGCTGAGTGTTTTAAAAGTCAGGTCAAAAGGTTTTTACTCAGAAGAGCTTTTTGTTGATCTAATGTCGTCTTTTTTTGTCTTTTATTTTGTTTAGTCTGTTTAGTATGTAAATGATGATGGTTGCGATTTTATGGGTTTTTACTATTGTGAAGCACTTTGTGATTTTTATCTGAGAAAGTTGCCGTAGAAAAAATATTTACTTACTTAAAAAGTAGTAAGCGGCTGGATCATTTCATGGAACAATACAAGTAAAATAAGGATTTTAGTGAATGTTTATTAGTCTTATTTTAATCTAATTATGAAAAACTGAAATAAAAAATTCATCAATTGTTCTGTGACAAAGGTTTCTAATATGAACAAGACTAAATAGATGAAGACATTGTAAGAAAATGTTTAGATTTTAAATTTGTTTTGTTTTTTTGTGATAAAATTATCATTTTTACATGTATCCATACACATTTGAATTTTTTAATTAATGCTACATAGCATAAAGCATTAACTTACTCAGCAGACTTCACACATAGCAGGAGTTAGTTTAGATAAAAGAAGAACAAGGAAAGAAATAATCTTCTTTTGGCCAAGTACAATAAATATATTCGAATTTTGAGGCATTTGATGCATCCGAGTGTTTTATATGTCTAGTATTGATGATCCATCTTTTTTTTAGACCTAAAGTTCTTATTTTCCATTGAAAATTTTGATTTTTTTTCTTTTCAGAAAACATTTGGAAAATGTATTTAACATAAGAAACTAACCAATCTGCATTTACTTGTCAGTTTATATTAACCGCCTCCTCAACCATCATGATTTTAACCCTTTAACACCACCGGCGACACTTGAAAGATGCTCAATGTCATGTCTGCGTTGGCGTTTCCACATAAATATCATTGTCTGTGTTCCTTTCTTAGGTTAAAGTGGACTTTGGATCGGGGCAACGGGTGCTGGAATCGGAACGGGGCCTCCATCTCAATGATCTAGCCTGGCACAGTGTGGAAGTCCACCATTTCCAACTGAATGTCACCCTGACTGTTGATAAAAACTCGCACACAAGTGTAAAGATGCCAGAAACCCGTCAGCATCTCCACATCGTGGACGGCCTCTATGTCGGAGGCTCAGGGGGACTGGATAGACATTACTTGCCAAGAGACCTAACTGGCTTCCGAGGCTGCATGGAGGAGGTCGTCTTCAATGAACACGACTTGCTGTCGTCACTTCGGCCGTATGCGGGATACAAAAATGTTCACGAAGTGTCATTAGGCTGTAGCCCCCAGTTCTTTGCCACAGAGGAAGATCCGATCAGCTTTTTCAGCTCTCGCGCATACATTTCTTTTCCAACGTGGAAAGTCCAGCAAGCAGCTGTATTCGAGTGTGTTGTGCACACGTCAGCTAAAGAAGGAATTATCCTCTACAGTTCAGCCCGAGACGGGGATTTTGTGGCTCTGGAGATTCAGGAAGGATTACCAGTGGCTGTTATTGGAAAAAGTGGAGTCAAAATTGAGCTCCGTTCACCCACTTTCATCAGTGACAGGAAGTGGCACGCGATCAAATTACATATCAGCTCCAGAAGCTTTGAGCTCTCTGTGGATGGAGAGGTGTGGAAGAGCAGCGTCAGGGCTCGCTCAAAGGGACTCCACCTGAAAGGTTCCATGTTTATCGGAGGTGTGGACGATGGCACCAGATCAGAAGTGAGGAAGATGGGGCTCATCTCTGTGTCCGGAAAGCGTGTCACAGGCGGTTCCTTCAAAGGATGCTTAAAGAGCATTGAAGTAAACAGAGTTAAGATGGGTCTATCTAACGCTCTGGTCACCAAAGATATCTCTGTAGGCTGTGAGCCGGAAAGACCTCCAGAGCTGCCTACCCCAGCTAGTCCCACCAGTACCCCACAACCTCTTTTTCCCTTTGTAACACCAACTCCATCCCTTCACATGTCGACCCTCTCTGCTGGCTTGGACAGGAGGTATGGGTTGAATTTCGTGCACTTTAAAAACCTTGTGGTCCCTGAGGGTGGTCGAGTGTCTCTCGAGGCGAAACACATCAAAGTTTTCTTAGACTTTAAAAGTCTTGGTATCAGACAGTCTCAAGTTGTGTTTAAAATTCAAGAGCAGCCAGTTAGAGGTCAGATAAGGCTGGACGTTGACCCAGACCAAGAGGAGAACACCTTTAGCATGCTAGACCTTTGGCATGGCAGAGTGATGTACGTCCACGGAGGCTCGGAGGAACCGGACGACTTTTTCATGCTTTCCTTGTTTTGTAATAGTAGGAAGCAAGTTCCTGATTATCTGAAAGACAATAGACTGTACCGCTACAACATAACGGTGACCCCTACCAATGATGCTCCTGAACTGAGCCTTCCTGAGGGGAACCTCTTTGTTCTCCTGGAGAACTCTAAGAAATGCCTCACCACCGATGTTCTGAAAGCCACAGACATAGACAGCAACCACACTGAACTGGTTTTCTCCGTGCTTGGAAACCTGAACGCAGATGCTGGCCATTTGGAAATCGAAAGCAACCACGGCAAGGCAGTGACCTCATTTTCACACACAGACTTGGATGAAATGAGGGTGTACTATGTTCACACAGGGGTTCGGAACTCCAGAATAGTACTCAGGGTTAGTGATGGAGAAAAAGTCAGCAACACTGTGGTTTTAAGAGTCATGGCCGTAGCACTGGAGTATGAGATCGCAAACAATACCGGGCTTGAGGTTGTTCAAGGAGAGGTGGCTGTCATTGGTTCAAAGCAGTTAGCTGTGAAAACGAATGCAGTTAAACAAGTTATCGACATCCGCTATGACGTTACTGAAGCCCCGCAGTTCGGAGAACTTCAGAGGCTTCACTCAAGCGGAGAATGGAGGCAAACGGAATCGTTTTCTCAAAGACTTCTGGAAAAAGAGCGCCTTCGATACATGAACACTTTTCAAGATGTGCAGACCTCCAACGTGACTGATTATTTTAAGTGCAAAGTTCATATAGCAGCAAGAGCAACCACAGAACTGGTTTTTCCAATAACAGTGTCCTGGGTCAGATACCATTTGGTAAGAAACGTAATGATCAACATGGATAAAGTGAGAAAAGTCAGGCTTAGTTCAGACTATCTTCTTGCCACTGCTGAAGGTGTGACCCTGTCAGATGATGAGCTTTTTTATCGGGTCCTCACCATCCCAAAGAAAGGAAAGCTCCTTCTCGACAACGAAGTGTTGACCAAGAACTCGACCTTCAGTCAAAAAAACCTAACGGATGAAAAAGTGCATTACCTGTTAGTGGACAGACCATTTGAAGATACAACTGACAGGTTCAAATTTCAGCTGGTTTCCAAACACGCTCAGTCGCAAAATTCAGATTTTCAGTTCTCCATCAAAGCTGACATCAACAACGTGTTCATCAAAAACGAAGGTCTGGCTCTGCTGGAGGGAGAAAGCAAACTCATCACAAAAGATGACTTGTTTGCTGAGACTTTGGGCACAAAGGACATGTACTACACGGTCATAAGCAGCCCCAGACACGGAAAGCTGGCTCGCATCACTCAGTCCAATTCTAACGCCAGCTACGACAACATCTTCTTTTTTACTAATCAGGACATATTGGAGGAGCGGTTAATGTACATCCATGACGACAGTGAAACCATTCTAGACGACTTTTCCTTCATAGCTTCCACCAGCCAAGAGTTTAAGTCTTCCATCGCAGAAAATGAAATCGGTTCCAAAGACGGACGGTTCAACATCACAATTCAGCTAGTAAATGACCAAAAGCCGATTCGAATAATCGATAAAGTTTTCCACGTTGTAAAAGACGGACAGAAGTTACTCACTGTGGAAGATTTGTGTTATCACGACCCCGACTCGGACTTTGACGATGGTCAGCTGCTCTACACGCGGCGTGGGATCCCGGTGGGAGATCTGGTGCTGGTCAATGACACCACCCATCAGCTGTTCCAGTTTCAACAGAGCGACCTAGTAGAAAAAAAGGTGTTGTTCATTCACAAAGGTGCGAGCTCGGGTCGGTTCGTGCTCTTCATCTCTGATGGAAAGCATTTTGTTTCGAGCCTCTTGGACATCAGCGCTCAAGACCCATTCCTGAAGGCTGGCAATAATTCTGGTCTGTTGGTTCAAAAGGGAAAATCCGTGACCTTTTCCACCAGAAATTTCAGCTTAGCATCAAATCTGGACATCAGACATGACGAGGAGATCATGTTCACGCTGGATGAGGCTCCCAAGTATGGAGGCCTCTATTATAACGAAACAAAGGTGGAGTCATTCACACAGTATGACTTAAAGGAGGGACTGATCTCCTATCGCCACGATGACAGCAAATATCTGGCCGATTATTTCAACTTGACAGTAAAAGCTAAAGGCCTGGAGTTGAAACAAAGAGTTGGGGTGAAGGTTTATCTGGAAAGTCATCAGAGGCCTCCCATCGTGCTTCGTCAGGAGCCTCTGCTGGTGGAGGAGGGAAAACCAGTAAAGATTGATGAGACTAAACTGGAGGCAAGTGTCTCAAGGAAGCAATACTTGTAACTTCCTGTTTTTAGTTTTTATTTATTCTAACAACCTGAAACTAATGTGGAAAACAGAATATTAATGAATTTACCAATGCAAATTAAAAATGTAAACTACTGCAGCATATTTTGCACTTAAATGGTAAAACGATTAAAAATGGTTAAATAACAGACAATATTTGGACTTCTAACTGTGTGGTGTTTGGTTACTGTGAGGATCCAAACAAAAGTAAACTCTTGTGGCACCTTTGACATTTCCGTTTCAACCACTAAATGTTGTGTGATTGTCCAGGTCACCCATGAGGACAACCTGCCATCTGAGATCGTCTTTTCAGTGAAGGTTGCCCCGTCTCACGGCTTTCTCCGGCGTTTTGTCGAAGGGGAGAAGCGCTACGTCGGAAACAAACACTCACCCGTCGAGACGTTCACTCAAGACGACATCAACAGCGGAAACCTTCAGTATGTGCAGGCGGAGCCAGGCAAAGCTAACGACAGCATCGTCCTCGACGCCACCAACGGAGTCACTGTCGCCGGTGACATTAGGATGTCCGTGGACATCATCCCGCTGCTCATTCCCCTCCACGCCTCCAATTTCACTCTGGAGGAAGGTGCTTCAAAGGCTCTGACTCAGGATGTGCTCACAGTCACCAACCGACACTTTTCAGGAATCAACTTCTTCTATAGCTTGACGGAGCTCCCGCAGCATGGTCACGTTGAGCATTCCCGACATCCTGGCGTGCCTGTAACCACTTTCACCCGGAGGCAGGTGAGACACGCTCAAACAAACTCCTCCAATTGTTGTTGACAGTATAAAAAAAACCAAACTTTGATTCTGTGTGGAAGTACTGAGCATGTTATTTCAAGAGAGATTATCAGGACAGAACTTTTCTTTTTTAATCAAAGGTTTTTTGAAGTAAACACATTTGCTATCTTAACAAAAGATTGGCAGATTTATTTGCTTATGTAGTTGCTAAGATAAAGTTGTTTTATTTTTGTGCAAATTTCTTTCTTTCTTTTTGCGTTTTTCACATTAAAGTTTCTGTCAGGAACTGGTGGTGAAGGACTCATCGCAGGAGACCAACTGTAACACTAGGAACTTAAAACTTCCATAAATAAAAGTGAAAGAATGCAGACATGAAGGATGCATTTTGCACAAATGAGCAACAATAATAACAAAAAGTCTTTCCCTTCTTCCACCTCTGCATCAACATTCAGTTTCTCCTCTTTCTTTGCCTGTTACTTCTTTGAAAAATGCATTTTGAAAAGATCTTTGTGATGAAAAAATGCTGCACCAAAAGCACAATTTCATCAGAGTGAGTCTTTAAATAAAATCCAAAGTGTTCAAGTTTTGTGAAAATGAGTGAAAATGTCATCATATTTTTGTGTTTTAAATTACATGTCTGTGCTCTTTGATTTGGACTTGTTTTTTTTAAAACATCTCTGTGGTCTAGGTGGAACATGAATATATCTACTATATCCACGACAGCAGCGAAACCCTGGCTGACCACTTCACTGTGGTGGCCAACGACACAAGCCTGAGAAAGCAGAGTTTGCCCCAGACGGTGTTCATCGATGTCACAGCTGTCAATGACGAGTCTCCTGTCATTACCGCCAACAGGGTCCTCAGGGTGAGTCTGCACTGCAGCTCTATATTTAAACTCTTGGTGCTTCTTATCTTTTCTCTTTTCACCAGCAGGTCTGGTACTTTGGCCTCCTTTGAAAAGCTTTTTATGAAGGCAGTGCTGAAAGTTTTCCATGACGGGCTGGATGGCTAAATGAGGGAAAGTATGTCAGTTATGTGGAGGAGCATTCAGGGGAACTGGCACCACGGAGCGGATCCTGCCATGCAGCCATGCACTAGAGTTATCCAGACTCTACTAGAGTCTGTTAGGGAGCTAAGATGTTGTAGAATTCTTAGATTTTAAAAAGTTAAGCTGCTTTAAGGTCTTCAATAAGAAAAATAGTCCAAAAAACTTGCTTTACAGAATCCCTGTAAATCCCAGTATTTTATAAAAGGTGAAAATTAGATCAAAGACACACAACACATTCACGGAAATGTATTTTAATATTTTCCAGATATTCTTTGAGTTTTTGAGGAATAACATTTAGATCGATTCAGTGTTTTTGTGTTGCTAAAGAGTTTTACAGCTCTCTACTGTCAACACTGCTGTTCCTTCAGAGCTTTTGATCTGTCGCTGCCGACTTGTGAAAGTTTTGGCCCTAAAGAAACCTGGGCTGTCACTGTTTTTAAGTCCTGTTTTTAACTCCTTCACGCCATATGGTGCTAATTCGCAGTGTACAATTGAATCCAGAACTCCTCTTAAATTAGCGAAAAATAACCGTAAAGAACATTGTTTATATTTGAAATGAATTTAAGCACATATGGGTTATTCTGAGACTTTTTTTAAAGGTGTTGACATGTTTCTAATTATGACTGGGAATCTGATCTGCATATACACACAATTACTAAAAATTACTACGGTTATATTTTGTTGTAAGAGGTGCTGAGTTTGAGGTCAGAATTTTAATGGCCACTAGATGGCAGCATGTCACTCCACATTATTTACCTTTTTTTCCTTTTTGCTTTGTTGGAAAAAGGAATTTTTAAAACTTTGTTTAAATGACTATTTTTCCTTATTACTTTAGTTTGTTGTCACTTTTCATTCAGTGTTTTTATTTCTGGCTATGCATGTTTAGTGTGTATAAGAGATTTTTAATGACTCATTTTATTTTTTTCTTCATTTTGAAAGTTTTTCACTTTTCAAATTTTCATTTCTTTGCATCTTGATGCCTAATCCCAAGAGTTGTTGTAACAACTGAATTTCCCCACGGTTGGATGAAAAAAGGTGATAGTATCTTTATCTCTACATGTATCACCTGTACCCACAGAAATGAGGAAAAAGGAAAATTACATCAAATTTAGAAATCCTCCTGAGATTTCTTTCAATTTTTAAAACCAAAATGTGTGAAGTCTTGTTGGACTTCCAGCTTTATGAGTTGCAGGCAAATCATATTATTTCCTGCCTCTTTTGAAGAACAGATGCAGCCTCCTAGGAACCTTTTAGCCTAAATGAATAACACATGTTATTTCTTTGAAAAGGATGAGTCACTGTAAGGCTGTTCATCAACCTGCTGTGACTTCCTGTCAGATGAGGATATAGTCATCTCATACCAGCTGACATGCATATGATGAGAGCTCCCATAGATAATGCTTTGCTTGACAAGTTTACGAGAACCGACTGAGGAAGTCCTCCAGCGTCTTTTTCTAGTAAAGAACATTTAAATCCCAGTGTGAGATCAAGTCATTGTTATAACCATAGGAACATTTTGGAATGTGTTTATACATGACTGATAAAAGTAGGATTTAAAATGAAATGCATACAAAATTGGCTTCAAATAACAGTCCAGATCTAAACTTTTGCAAATGCGGCAAAAAACAGGTAGACCTTTAATCTGAATTTAAATGAACTGAGTGTTTCAGCTGGTCTAAAGTTTTCTGGAACTTTGTTCCAGATATGTAGATTCTCAGTGTTTAGTTTGGACTCTGGGAACTGAAAAAATATGGATCCAGAACCTCTTGAACTAGTTTATTAACTGGCCCACGGAGACCCACCCAGTTTTCTAGCCATTTGAGTGATATAGTTTGATCAACTTTACCAAATGCATCACTGAGATGCAGTAAAACTAGCTTTAACATACAGTACTACTACTATCTGTATTCACATGTATATCATTAGGCACTCTGGCTGGAGCTGTCTCAGTGCTGTGGGGTTGTTCTGTTAGGGAAAGTCCACCATCAGAGGCCTTGCTGTGTGACTTCAGACGGTTTTGGAGCATTTTGCATTTTTTTTTCTTTGACCCACTTCCACTTATCGCATTGTGTTTGTGCTTTGTTATCAATTATTACAATTTGTTTTTATATAATGTGTCTGGTTTTGAACCGATACTACTCTTACTATCAGTACTATATAGATTGTTCTATATGTTTGTGTTATTCTTTACATCTTTGCTTTATATAGATCTTGTTTACATTCACAGTTACAGTGAATATAAGTGATCCTGAATACAAAGGTTGGTTTTGGGAAAACACAAATGCCTTTTTAAAGTGGCTCAACCTTTTCTCTGTTGCTATTTAAGGAAGAACAGACTCCAGGTTGTCTGAAAGTCTCAAAAGTCCGTCTCTTCTGAGGGAGGTTGTGCATGTGCTGGGCTCACATGTTATCTACTAATGACGTTAGTGAAAAAACGGTGCTAAAACAAATATCCTCAAAGTCCCACTTTGATCAAAATGATGTTTTTGGCGTTTTTAGCATGTTCTTGTGGCGTTTTTCTGCTAAAGGAGGACATACCTTAAGAAAATGAAGCTTTTAAATTGCTTTTCTGAGTATTCCTTTATTCAAACTGTAATATATCAGAAGTAGATGAAAAAATACCACAAAGAGCTCATTTGTGAGAGAAAATATGCTGAATTCCTCTGCTGCTGTGTGTTGGATGAGGTTTTTTGCTTTGTGTCCGAGCAGAACCGGACCGAGCCTAACCAACCCTCTGAAATGCTACATCTGCGTTCGCTGCCTGACATGCTGTCGGCTCAATCTGAGTTTTTTTTCCCGTCATTCGATCTTCCGTCTGTGCTGGAGCTGCTGTTATTATATTATAATTATGGAAGTTCTATTTCTGTCATGGAAATGGTTTTGCCTGCTAAAAGGAATCACTAAATTTGTCTCAGCATCCCAGGAGTATTAGAGGCTCACACGCTAGAAATGTTTACGGACATTTTTTTTTCAGCTGTCTTTTTTTTAAAGTCGACGCTCTGCTTCTGCAAATGTATGTTCTATAATTACGGAATTAATGGCAAATTTTTTATGTAATCTTTTAAAAGAGGAAATACTTCATTAAATGTAACTAATTGAATTTTACTCCTGATGAAAGTAACCAATATTGACTAATATTTTGTTTGTTTTTTATTTCTTTTTGTTTACTTAAAAGGAGTTTTTAGGTGATCTTTCAGTGATCTTTCAGTGATTTTTCAGTGATGCAGGTGTGAGTCATAGGCTTTCTTGTAATCAATCCAGGCTGTGCACAGGTTGGTGTGTCATGACCTGCAGTCTTAAACGACTGTTCTGTCAACCAGGAGTTGGTGTTTTGCTCCTCTGGAATCTCGGCCAACGCCCTTCTGTGCGTTGCTCATTTATTGATTCATGTGTCGATGTATTTTGGTTACAATGATGTCTGACATGAGCTTCCTTGCAGTGGAGAGACGGATTATTGACTGGTAGTTGGTTGGGACTGCATTGGAAGTGTTGTTCTGTTTTTTAATTTTTTGATTATTATTTCTATATATTTATTTACATTTTTTAACTTTTTAAAATGTTTAATTGTCTTTTATATATACATGCTTCATTTTTTATTTTTGATAACATTTACTATACAATAATTCAGAAGTACAATAGTCAAAGTTAGGAAAAGAGCACTTTTGTTTTTGTTCCTGTAAAACTTTTAAAATATTTTGTGTTCTGAATTTTCCATCAATGTTTTGATGTTTTCGCACGTTGCTCAGATGTCGTTCTTGTGTCGTCTCCGTAGGTTTGGGTGTCCTCAGTCACAGAAATCGGGCAGGAAGACCTGAGAGTGGAGGACCTGGACAACCCGCCTGATGAATTGCACTTTATGGTGACCCCACCAAGCAATGGACACTTGGCTCTGAAGAGCGCCCCCATGAGGCCAGTGCTGAACTTCACGCAGGCACACATAGACCAGGGCCAGCTGCTGTTTGTCCACAAAGGTAACACTTCCAACTGAAAGTCTGTTTGAATAGTTTCAATAGTTTTCAAAGAAATGACGTCACTGTCATGGAGGAGGGAAAATATGACAGGTGGAAATGTGAAGTAAAAAAGTTCCATTTGTAAAGATTTGTTGAGTTTCAGCTAAAATATTAAAACAGAAACCATCCATTAACATTTTGTCAGTGTTTCTATCATTTAACTTATGACAAAATGGGATTTTGATGAATAATTCCTAACAAATTGTGATTTTAAACAAGCAAGTAATGTTAGATTGTTTTATATGTTATTGTTAGCATTTGATTTATTGTAATAAAAAAAAAAGTCTTATTTTAAATAGGTACATTGGTCTCTCATTTATTACAGGAGTTACTTTCTAAAAATGAAATCTGTGAATTTACTTTCTGAACTTTTTACAATAATCATAAATGTTTTAAGACGGTAAAACCCCTCACTTTTTTTATAGACTTGTTAGACACACATGAACGTTATCAAACGTTTTTCCTCTATTGTTAAAACCTTCATAGTAAAATAATTCCAGTATTTCAGAATGCAAACAAAGATCTGCTCGCAATCAAAGATTTATATAAATATTGCAAACCGAACCCATTCTGTACCAGACACACGACACGAAGGAGAACGATTGAAAACGGTGTGTTGCCAATCGGGATGCAGAACACAATGCCCTGTAAAAAAGAAAAATAAGAAAAGCATGCAAAATTGATCTAAAAATATCCTCGAAACGATAAGATGGTGGGGGACCACTATATTTCATAGTATTTCATTTTTTCATTTTCACGGACCGGCCTGTCAGATGTGGCAAATAAATACAACAAGATTAATTCATTGGACAATCATAAAAAACTGTGTTTTCTAAATAATAGCAGAATTGAATCCACTGTTTTAGCAGCGTCTGTGTAGCATAACAGATTCTGTGTTACACTGAAAACTGTGACCTGCAGGATGTTGTGCTCAATCCTCCCGCCTCCTTAAAGCTGCAGCTTTATTTTCAATAATGATGTATAATGACAATAACCCAGAACATGATACTGTTTTCAGGTGTTTTTTTTTAATAATTTGTAATAGAATGTGATCACCTGGAGGCAGAATTAGGAAATCTCTAATTAAAGCTGTCCTTGTTTTCTCCGCATGTTTTAATTTGAGTTTACAGTTGGATGACAGAAAAGACATGTTCAAACGTTTTATGAATTACTTTTATGCAATTTATTTTTCCTAAAAAAAAAAATCACAATTTTGTTTTGAAAAGCAAAATGTCTTTAGGTATTTCTGTGTAAAATAGTGTTAGAATGTAAATGTTTGGCTGGTAAATTTTTTTTTATCAACTGGCCAGTGCCTGAAAAACTAAATTTCGGCCCCTGTGTGGAGGTATTTTAGTTATTTAAATTTCGACAAAAGCAGAGTAACTTTCACTGCAGCATCAGTCTAAACTAGAAGAAGAAATTCCAATAATGTATCTGCAAGAACAATGATAGATGACAAATGATAGAATTCTGCAGTCTGACAGAAAGATCTGTCAGACTTTTCTGTCAGATCTTCAGCCGGTTTGGTCACCTGCTGTTCACACAAACAGGAATTTCCTGAATGCTGTTTTGAAGGTTCAAGATGATGCTTTTATTTTGAAGTAAAAAAAAAAAAACTAAAACAGTTTTTCATTAAATTTGCTGCAGTCAAGAGCAGATAAATATTGATCCTCTATGATTCATCTGTTTCTAAATTACTGCACCTTCACAAACCTGTGGTAAAATGTTGGATTCATGTCCTTCTCAGGTGCCATGTCTGGCGGATTCAGCTTCCAAGTCAACGATGGAGTGAACTTCTCTCCAAAGCAGATTTTCAGCATCACCGCCAAAGCCTTAGTTCTCAGTCTGGAGAAAAATGGCCCTCTCAAGGTGTTTCCAGGTGAGTTCTGCCAACAACGTCTGATATTTGACTTATTGGGCTCTTTTTGTGTGGCCCCAAATATTTATGTCCCACAGCAGTCCTGGACTGCAACCACCAGGTTGGTTTTCAGAATTCTCCGTTCTTACTGCGCCTTTGAGCGAAAATGTGGACGTAGGGAACAACCCCACAAAAACGGTCGACATCACGAAGGGAGAAACCGAAAAAAAAACCCCAAATGGGGCCAAAACCTCTTTTGGGACACAAAAAAAAGTCTAAATCCACAAAAGAAACCACAACTCACATGTCGGGGATATCCAAAGGAAATTTTAGAAGTATCACAGAAGAGGCCACCATCTTGAATTTTCCAGGAAAACCACCTTTAGTACCAGCTACATATTTAAAATCTTCCTAAGGATTTCAGTCTATTGTCTCCTAAGTCATTGACCCTCATTGGGAAGCTTCTTGTGGAAAAATATTTGGAATTAGGAGTTGTAAATTTTGAATGGCAAGCTCACAAAAGGGTCGCTGTCACGTTTTTTACCAGAATATTGTAAAAATGTAATGCATGAATCCTTGGCTCAAGATGAACAAAGCAACGTAATGTAGTATGTGAACATATTAGGAACGTTTTAGGGGTTGACAAAACATCTCAAGTTGACATGGAAATCCAAAAATGTACTTTTGCCAATTCCTCTAAAACTTAAACAGACCTGTTTGTCATTCCCATTGATTACTTTCAGTTTTAAAAAAGGGTGTCGAGGTTTTTTCCGATGTTCACGGGATTTCTTGACAATGAGTTAATTAAAGACTTTTACCAGTTGTGGGTTTAATGTGGTTTGCTCTTTTTTCACGCTAACCTCCTCTGTCAGACAGCAGCTGTTTCCTATAAAGAACTGAAACTGCACATTTTTATCTCAGACTCTTTTTAGTGCTATTACTGCTGTGGAGCAGAGCCTGGACTTCCTTTGTGAAATCACAAGCTGAGAAGTGAAATTTTTTCCCACTTTTGTTACGTCAGTAGCTTCTTTAGCTAAAAATGTAACCCACTTCCATCATTCTAATTACTCTACCCAGAATTCCATTCCTTGAATAATTTAGCATCTTTTCACTTGTCAGTCATCAAACCAGCCAGATCTTTATGTTTTTATTTCTATAAGGGATTTTTTAGAGGCTAAAATTAGTTCAACTGTGTGCGTTTGTAAAGTATAAGGAGCTTTTTTTAATGTTTTCTTGTGAGCTTCAGGGTAAAAAAGGAGGGATGGGAGCCTCATCTAACGATCGAGGGGGTTTTGATGGGCTTGGGGGGAGGCCTGAAAGTCTTTCTCACAGTAACATGAAGATAAATGTTTCTTTTTCCCTCATAAAGTCCTAAATTGTCTCAATCCTTCCCCAGTAAAGTAAAAAGAAACACCAGAAAAGAACTACTTTTTACAATGTGTTGTTCCACCACATCAAGAGAAAAGCATCTTTTTTAATACTGGTAGAAGTTTTCTCAGCAATAACATTTCTTTGTTTTTGGTTTTAATGATGTTTCCCTTAAATAGGCAACCACAATGTAGAGGTAGAGCGGCCAACCTCTGTTCGAGAGATCGCAGATTTGGTTCCCACTTTGACCATCCATGCGTCGAAGTGTCCTTTGGCATAACCACATCGCTCCTGGTGGTTATAAGTTGGTGCCAGTAGGCAACAGAACCACCATCAGTGTGTGAATGTGTGTGTGACTGTAAAACACTTGGTAGTAAAGCGCTATACAAGTGTACCATGTAAATTTCAAAACCTTATTTAGTTGTAACTGACTAAAAAGGACTCGCTGGAATAGTCAAAAGCAATTTTGTTTGTTCATGAAAAACTATTTCACAGTTAATCTGAATACAGGTTGAGTTTTTATATTTAAAGTCCCACTCAAGTCATTTTTTTTTCTATTTTAAAAGCATTTTCTAGTGGTCTTCAATGTTGTTTTCTAGAGCATAGTTTCTGTTGAGCGTCAGGAGTTTTTTAGAAATTCAACTCTGAGTTGTATCATTGGTGCAGAGCAACCCCGCCCCCCTTCCCCTCTACATAAACGAAGCAGGAAGCTTCTGTGCCGCCTGTCGTATTTTCAATGTTATAAATAATCTTTTCTTTTCAAACTGCATTTTCTTCATCTGCTCCTGATCCACAAGGATAGAATAAAGAAATACTTAATTTTTTTTTTTATATAAATGTCTCCTATCATCAGAAAAATGCCACAAAAACATGTTAAAAACACAATTCTCACTGGAGTGGGTCTTAAAGAAATAAAAAAAAAAAATAGAAAACGGATTTTATGAATCAATATAACATAATCTTTGTCAAGACGAGTTCGATTTGATCTTTTTTTTTTCAAACCAGCGCCTATAGCATAAAAAAATCCATATTATCTGAAAAGAAGAAAAAGTCTCCACTGAGTGGAAATGGCAGAAAGATTATGCTTTTGCTGCTTAAATTAAGGACAAATTCCTTTCCTCCCAATCTCCTTCCATCATTTATCAGCCGTCTTTTTAAAAATGCTCACATTCACGGTAGCAGCACGGCAGCTGTCTGTCGTTTTCAGCTGATGTCTCCTTTTCACTTTTTCCCTTGGTGCAATATTTGGGCTTTTTTAACATTTTATTTGCGGTTTCTGCTACAAACTCATGCTGCAGTTGGATGGTGCAGTAAAAGTCTCTGATGTTTGTGTTACAGCTTCATTTCAGTGCATCAAAAGGCTTTTCTTAGTCTGTCCCAGTCTCTTGTTTTGCAAAGATTGGAGTCAAATATGTGTGAAAGAGTTTGATTGTGGAAATATAGCCGATGTTTGTTTATTGCTATGAGCAGTCGGCACATTCTTTGTCCTTTATAATCTTTCTTCAGGCTCTTCCACACCCATCACTAATGATGATTTACAAGCCGTGACCAATGACATGAGCAACACCTCGAACCGCATCATTAAATTTAATGTGATTCGGCCTCCAAAACTGGGACGTCTGGTGGGGAAGCAGCCTGACGGAGCCACAGTAGACATCTCCACTTTCACACAAGATATGGTAAGCGAGAACGCTGCAAATCCCAAAAACGGTCCTTCCGTCTGATAGATTACACATTGGGATTTCGTCCTGCATGTGGAGAGTTGGCATATTGAAGCAGAATGAATAATACATGCCCTGCTCTTTCTTCCTAATCATAAAATTGCTGCTTTCTATGCTGAATGGACTCTGTTGCACTCTTTCAGTATCAATTATTTCTAATGGGTTTTACTCTGCACTCAGTGCTGTTATGGCTGGCATGTATTTACTGCCAACCGCAGTGTATGAATAATAGCAGCTATCTCACACATGTTGAAATCGACCACACTCAGGTGGAGGTTTTCAGGAATTTCTTTTGGATCTGATCCTAATCTGAGCATTTCTGTCCTCAGGTGGGCCGGAAAGAGGTTGTGTACGTTCAGAGTGCCATTGAATCAGTGGGTTGGGAAGCCATGGACTCCATGACATTCTCCACAGCGTCTCCACCTGCATCTTTGGACGATCAAACCTTCAAAATACTAATCTCCTATGAGAATACAGGACCTGAACGCAACACAGTCCTCCTCTCAAACACAGGTACGGAGGACATTGTCCCTGAATTCCAGCAGCATTGTGGGAACTTATTCCCAGATGTTGGTACTTCTTCTAACTTAAACTGCAAGCACTGCCTCAAAGCAAGTTTAGAAAATCCTCAGGAAATATTTTTCATCTAGACTGAAATGTCAATGTCAAGGCTTTATGTCTCAGGACATACCTGCGTTCCCCTTAAGATGCAGACGCTCCTCTCTATGACCCTCCCTGGGCCTGAAAACCCCAAAACCCACAGTTCACTGAGGAGGTACACACAAACGCTTCATATTGACTTTCTGTGTTCCAGGTGCCGAGGTCAAAGAAGGAGCGAGTGTTGTCATTGATAAGAACAAGCTGGATGCTTCTAACCTGATGTCCAAGCTGCCGACTCCGGATCGGAGCTCTCATGAAGTCTGGTTTCAGGTGACCTCTCTACCTGAACATGGCGTCATCGTTGTGGGTGAAAGAAACCTCACTAAGGAAAAACCTAACTTCTCTCAGTTTATAGTCAGCAAATACGGCATCACCTACAAGCACGACAACTCAGAGAGCACACGGGACTCTTTTGAGTTCAGTGCATGGGTGAATCCCAAAGGCAGAACCGCACAACGCCCTCAAGGGGGCAAGGATACTGTGGTGGAGCATTTCAACATCACAATCACACCCATAAATGACCAGCCACCTCTGCTAAAAACCAAATCTCCAGGTCTGACGGTGGTGAAGGGAGATGTAGTTGCTTTGGGGCCTGAGAACCTTAAAGTTGAAGACTTGGACAATCCTCCTGAGGACATCAGGTTCTCTGTGATTAGCAAACCGGGCAACGGTTACCTGGCTGTGGAGGGAAAATTGGACGAGTCAGCTGTGGACTTCACTCAAGCCCAAATCAATAACAGAAGTGTCTTTTTTATCCATGACGGGAGCTCTGGCTCAGGGGTGTTCTACTTCAGCGTCTCTGACGGTCATCACAAACCCATATACAAACTCTTTAACCTGGAAGTGACGGAAATTTCCATCTCTCTGGTCAACTGTAGCAGGTTGTTATTGCAGCAAGGTGAGACCTCTGTTTTTTTGACGCATCACAACCTTGCTGCTGTGACCAACGGGAAGAATTCCACCATTCACTATAAGATTACAGAACCTCCAACATTTGGAAAACTTCTAAAGGACAACCAGGAGATCACCCAGTTCACTCAGGAGGACTTACAGACTGAAGGAGTGTCCTACCACATGACCTCCCTGTCCTCCTCAGAAGACCGCTTTGAGTTTAGCGTCTTCACCTCAGAGGCTAATCTGACTGCTAACATCCTCAATATATCTGTTACCCCTTTGATACATTTTGCTCCAGGTTTGAGGATCCCCAATGGAATGACTTCCGAATTGAACCCCAGTTTTGTTAATGTATCTGAGCTGGCTGATATCAGTAACAGGAACCCTGTTTTCAGCATCATATCCCATCCTAAGTATGGTAAAGTAGTTCAGACAAAACCGAAAACGGCTGCCAAAGTCCTGGAGTCTTTCACCTTTAGCGATTTGTTGCAACAGGAAGTGGCGTTGGAGATACATGCTAACATAACTGGAGCTGAAGGGCTAAACGACTCGGTAGTATTTATGCTGAAAGCTGACAATGTTCAACCTGCTAAAGGGGAATTCCATTTCACAGTGGTGCCGTATGACCCTGTACTGTTCCCGACCACAGAGAGTCCAGTCTCAACCACGTCACCAGCTCCTCAGATTCCTATCAAGATTGCCTGGAATGGAACAGTTTCCCCAGCTCTGTCCACAGTTCTGCTCTCCACCCAACCCAGCAAACATCAGCAGAAATTCAAAGGGCGCAGCCGCTGGGGGAACTCGAACAGAACTTCTCTTTATAGTACCACTTTGGGCAAACCATCCCAACCGGAGGAGTTTCCCTTTCGAAACACGCCGGTTCGTGTTGAGTCCTACCCTCAAAAATCCTCCAATCCACTTCTGGTCATCTTACCACTGCTGGCCCTTCTTCTGCTTATAATCATCTTTGTGGTTTTGGTGGTGTTCCTGCGACATCACAGACAGAGAAAACAGAACGCTGCTACCTCCCGTGAGCCTTCAGATCCTTCCTTTCCAAACGGCCAGTCTTCCGTGGGGCCGTCTCAGAGGAGCACGACTGTCCCTGAAGTAACTGTCACTCCTTTAAACCCCACCAGAAGCCCTATTCTGGAACAGTTCTCGACACCAACTCAAGGCTCGCCGTATAACTCTGCTGATTCAAATCTGCTCGTGAGCTCTTGGAGCAATGGCTCCACAGCAACATCCTCCCAAATTATTAGAACTTCCACTCCAACCCTGCAGAGGAACCAGTACTGGGTGTGACATTCCCTCTAAACCTGACGGTACAATCAAAGGAAATCACACCACATTACCCTGCAGAGGGCGTTTCATTCTAAATCTGCATATGATCGTGACTCTTAGTTGGTCAGTCGCAGCTAAAAACGGCAGATTGATGAAGTTGTGGTGTAACAAAGCAAGATTTGTTCAATCCTCCTACTCATGAATGGTTTTAAGGTGTTTCTTTTTCAGCGCTTCTGCTTAGTGATCTCAGAGAAAGCTTTAACATCAGTCCAAGAATTCCACCTCTGAAAGAAACTTAAAATATCGTGAGCTCAACACGCTCCAGCACTGACCCCACATGTCTGTTACATCAGTTATTGCCTATGGAGAAACCGTTGTCTCCTCCAAGGTGAGGAGGAAACTGGAAAACTTTGCACACGTTAGTTTAAAGCCACGTTCACACCGGGCTTGGAAATGCGCGTTAAAGCGACCTCTTCTAAAGAGCATGTGAACGCATACACGTTCACATGCTCGGTGTGTTCATAGCTTGAGAAGAGCTGGTTAAAACCGTCCTGTTAAGCGTTGACCGGAACCACAGCGGGAAATATTCTGGTTCTCATCATTTCTACCATCTCTTCGTGTCGGGGAGTTCTGCTGCCTCCTGTGAATGAAATGATTTCTTTGTTTAAAGTGGACGCAGTCATTGTGAAATTCTACTCTGCAATATTTACAGCAAAGCCACAGACTGCAGAAAAACTGGTTACCCAGCATGGACTGCTGCGCTCTCGGTGCATTGAGTTTAGAGTTTGCACAGCTGAAATGAACAGGTTCTAAGCTACGTTTGTCCTGCCTCTGTTGTTGAGTGGTCCTCATGCATGCTAAAGATTTGCTCCTCAAGTCTTTTTGTGAACATCAGCCTGGACCACAGAGACCCACACTGGAACAGAGATTTATTATACAATTTACTTGATTGTTGAGATTTTTTGTGCATTTTACTGGAAGCTGGAGTTACTTTTGTAAACTCAGGTATTTGTTAACAGTTACTTCATGGTTGTGTGTGTCGTCATGACAACCGAATCTTGTGAAAGTGCCATTTCTATCAGGAGTTTGCAGTATCAAACGGCAGGCTCTGTACCACAGATTTATTTCTTTCACAACGTCTGACTGAATCACAACAGGTTCAAAGTTAATGATGTCATTTTCATTCTATTTGACACTGTGTTTTTATATTTAAAAAATGCATGTAGGCACTGATTTTAAGGTATTGAACCTTTTTTTTTATTTCAGACTTGAGAATGATGAATTGAATTCAGCTTTTTTCTGTTCAAACTTCATGACAACTTCCTGAAAAGTATTGTTAAGATGATAAAAAAAAAACAAGCTGAAAGCAATCCATAATTTTATTCAAATTGCCAAACATACTTCCTGCTGATGTTTTTGACTCAAAGGTCCTTCTGCTGTAAAGTGTCAGTCCGGCTGCTGCAACAATCTGAAATTTCACAAACCCTTCTGTATTTCCCGTAGCCTTCAGTGTGATCTTGCGTGATCTAAATGATGTGACTTGCTATGTAACAGAAGTATCATATTTATTAATACTTTTATTTTTAATAAACAGAACAATGGTAATCAACACTTTAAGTTTTCACACATCTGTTCTCCTCTCATAGTTCTGATCCTTCTCCTCTTTCTGATCATTTTCTCACGTTAATCATAGATCACTTCAACAAAGATCAATTATGACCGACTTTGCCCAGTTTCCTGTTCTTTTCCTGAAATCCAAAGCCCATACTTTTTCAAAAATGTTAGTTTTTGCTTCCACCTCACCAGAAAATGTTTGGTCAAATCAAATATCTCTCAGAAAATAGCTGTGGGTGCTCGTGAAGTGAACATGTAATGTGTAGCTCAAGTCATAACTGCAGGGAGTCGACCCAAGCAGCTGGTTTTGTATCTATGAGAGATGCAATTACCCGTACTTGCTTTCCTGACTGCAAACACTGGAGAAGTGTGGGCGTCGGAGAGGTTCAGCTCCCAGCTGCAAAAGCTGCTTTAGAAGTTTGTGATTTGGAATGAAGCTATTGACTGTCAGAAGCATTTGACTTTTTTCCCCTTTTTTGGATCAAATGGCATCTTTAAAGTACTTGGTTAAGAATAAAAAAATTTTTAGCTCAGAAAATGAATTGCATTTGACTGAGGAAACATTTGGCAGATTTTTGGAAATTGCAGCAGTGATGCGTCATGTTCCTTTCCTTATTTCAGGAACTCCTGCGCACGTAAACTTGACGCATTGGGTTGTCCGTGCTGATTTGAAGTCCAAAGAACACTTTAGGAGTTGCTTAAGTCCAGATCCACAGCTGAGACGGCTGTTAAAGTGCACTTTTGCCATATTAAGTGTGGTTAACAGACTTGAATGGAAAAAGACCCTCTGTTCCTTGTCATGTTTTGCAGCATAAACGTTCTTTCTTTACAAGGCTCAGTCGAAAACCTCAGTCTGACTTAGAAAGAAACAAGTTTGTGTTTTAAAAGCTCAAAGGTAACATCATTCAGAGGAGACAAGAATTCCCTGTTGTGTGAAGTCATTTCCAGATGCAAGATGTTTTTAAGGTTATGATTACAGTCCTCTACAACAAGTTGGACTGGATCTGCGTGCCTTCTGTGTTTTTCATTTTTGTGGTTTTATAAGCAGTGTATTTTCTGATATTTTCCATGTTATTTCATTCTTAGAATATGGGATGTCAGCATTTTTTCATTCTGCAAAGTTCTCTCGGCCTTTGAGAGCGGCTTCTTTTCTAAACAACCTTGCAGCTTCTCTCATCATGGTCAACTCCAGAACTCCTCTCCAGAGGTGAGGTTTCAGAGTCCGAACTGTGCGTGAAGCCTCCTGCACAAACTTAGGATTTGTACCACTTGGTGAGTTGACCATCACAATAGTTTTGGTGTATTTCTACAGAGGCAACTGCCTCCCATCACACGCCACCCTGCCATTTTTTTTGGGCTGAAGCCGATCGAGTGCTGGGTGGGAGGAAACCTGATGAATGTAGACTGGATGTTGGCTAGTCGTGTTAAAACCCTGAATCTGATTTTTCATCTCTTAGTTGGCCTCCCTTTAACTTCAGGATGTTTCAGTTTCAGGTTTATCTTTACAGATTTCTACTTTATTTTGCTATAAGAAACATCACTTCCAACTTCATCCTTCCCAGAAGTTACAAGCGTACACCCACAGGTTGGTGGACTTGGCTTACTCACAAAACTCTGAAGTATTAATAGGAGGAAACCAGTTAAAACGAAAATGCTGACATGCTTTAGAGTCTGACAGAAAGTGGCCACATGTTGATCATCAGAACTGAGAGCATTTAAGTTACCGTGACCTTTGCTGTCTGCAGCGTTAAGGAATGTTGTCATATTTTCAGTTCAACTTTTTAGTTTTAGCACTGAAAACCAGCAATAGTAACAGCTTGATGCTTGTGTGAAATAAGACTAAACAAGAGATGGGGAAAAAGAATCTGACTGGTCCTTGAACCCCACATATTAAACTGTAGGGGGATCATGGTAATTTGTGGATCTGCAGTGTAAAGAACAAAAGCTCTTTTTGAGATGAAGCTACAGAGACAATACCGCCTTGCCTCATTTGTTTTAACAGGTTCCACACAGAAAAACCCAGATGGGTTATTAAGTCGCTTCCACCTCCAGTTGGATTTTATAATGACTATATTACGATTCTGAAAAGATTTTCATCGAGCAGCAGTAAAAAGCGTCATAGATAGGAAAAAAAATAGTCATTAAAGTGTCTCAGTTTATTCATAAAAGCTCATCAAGGTGTTTAAAATTCTGCACAGGGTTTCAGAATCTGACATGCTGGTGCTGGAAGCAGAGTCTTTCAACATAAGGCAAAGGATGACCTGAAACAAAGGTCTTCCTGCATTTACACAAAGTTACATTTCAGAAAGTCTTTTAACTTTATTTTTGTTCATGTTACTGCATTTTCTTTGAATTTTGCTCTGCTTTGCACAAAACTATCTGCTACTACAAAACTACTATCAAAAGGCCTAAAAGAGTAGTGTAAAGGAAAAATATTGTGGTATTTTATATATGTAATGTATTGGTGCCTTTAGTTTGTTTTGTAGGGAAAAGCTTATGCAGATTATTTAAATGAACCTTGTTCCCCTTTACAAAACATGTGTCATTTTAGGTTTTTAAAGACCCACTCGGATAAAAATCCTGTTTTTGGTTGGTTTTTTTAGTCATGTTTCTGTGGCATTTCAAATTGTTGCAAATCAGGAGCAGACGCAAAAATGCCGGTAGAAAAACCCATATGCATTTAAATAACTGATCCCATAGACTTCTGGAAGAAGCTTGTAAGTGTGACGTAGAAGCTACTACGGCAAGCCGCAAGCTCCCTGCTCAGCTCCATTCCAATGCATCCGCTTACAGATGGCTAAATCCATTTTCTTGTCATTTTTGTCCAACCAGTAATGTTAAGTTGGGGTTGTGAGGGGGGGTTGTAATCTAGCTGGGAGAGACTGAATGAATGGATGATGGGAATTAGTGGCAGACACCACCAGTCACACCCACAACTCTGAGATGAATTTTTAATGAACTCCTGCTGCTCTGCGGAAACTCTTAAAAAGTCTTAAAAAATGACTTTTTAATTAAAATTTTGGCTAAAATGGCATAATCATAATGAAAATACAGCTGGAAACGCTTTTAAGATGGATCAAAAGATGATCAGAGTGGGATTTTAATTTTCTTTGGAAAGGAAGAACTATGACTGCCATCTTCTACAAAAAAGAGAAAAACATTATCATCTTCTGTTTGTTTTCTTAAACTTTCAGAAGTTAATTCTAAAAAATTCTCTGGAATTTTTATTTACATTTCTCAGCTGTTAAGTGAAAGCAGCACTTTGATTATTTTGTTTTACTGCTTACAATCTCTCTCACATTCCTCATTATATTTTCCGTTCATCTTTTGACAGCCATCAGTCTATTCGTTTGAGGCTGACGGTGTCAAAACCAGATTCTAAAACATGGAGAAATTGTCTGAACATCTTAGCCATGTTTCCTGTTATTTTACAGGTTTAAACATTAGCCTTCATGCTCTGTAAATCAGCCACGTGGGAGTTTCTGAAGAGTGAAGGAGCAGGAAGAAACATGTGTTTATATTCATTTTTGAAAGGGTGAAGGCTGTCGGCTGACTGTGTGAGCCGGTGCTTTCAGCCGGGTCAGATGAGGCCTGTTGATGGGAGTGGACCAGGACTGCGCTTAGTTGATAAGTGACCTGTGTGTTTGTGCGACCAAATACTGCAGAGAAAAAGAACCCACTGTGGTGCACTTTGAGCAGGTCTGCCTTACAAATCTTTTTCTATTTAAGGGTCATTCTAGAATTGGAGGACATTTGATGTCCCACCCATCAAATTATAAATAATCCACATAAAAAATGATTAAACATGTACTTTGTAACTAGATGTATTTGTCTTGAGACAAAATCTACAAAAACTAAGAGGAAAAAAAAAAGGTAAAACGTTTGGAGTACCCCCTAAAATGCTATTTCCCACTAATGTCTAAATAAAAAGGTTAAATTAAATTATTTTTTTAAGTGTTTGATTTCATTTATTTTAATGATCAAATAATTCTTATTCATGGTTCGTGTGTCCTACAACATGGACGCAACCCTGGAATCTTTTTATCGTGGTAGACGAAGAATACATCAGAGAATCGCATGATAAGCTGGTCCTGACATCACCAGTTTTCCAAAAGAATAGGTCAAGCAAAGGGATCTCCACTTTTCTACTTTCCCATGCTGTTACCCATATTATCAGAATAAGACAATTCATATTGTTTTCCTATTTACATAAGTCAGTTGAATTTTGAAGCCCAAATGTGCTGCAATTCTGGAATGACACGTAAACATAAGTATTGTTTTTCACATATATTCACGAAAAAGGATTATTTCCTTTTTTGCTATAATTTTTTGAACATTTTTGCTAATGCTTCCCCATTATTAAAAAGAACAAGCTCTTATTGTTATTTTCTAAATGTCATGCTAACTGCTATAATCACTAAACACACCCACACATAGTTTTAAAACCATTAAAACTCTCATGAATTTCTTGCATGAAAGGGGCCGGCCTCCTTCCTGGGTATTCTCACTTGTTTATTGTAATTAGAGCTGTGTAGAAAGTCCCTAAAGGGGGACGGGAGAATGTGCACCGACCCCCCCCCCCCCCCCCCCCCCCCCCCCCCCCCCCCCCCCCCCCCCCCCCGAAAAAAAAAAAAAAAAAAAAGGGAGGACGCAAAGGGGCATGTTGTGTGTTATATGTGTGTATTTGTGTGTGTTGGAGGGCATCCAGAGAGGTGGGGGTGGGAGTCAGCATTTTTTCAGGCAACATGAATGAGGCCCCGCTGGAGAGGGCTTCCTGTGTGAGGGCCATAAAAACAAAACCAGAGCTGCAGACTGCATAGCGCTCCCACATTCCTGACCCTTCTGTCAGGTACAGCGCTGGTGTCCTCCACTTTTACTCAGGAGACAGGGACTGTGACAATGCTCTCAGAAAAGTGCCAAAAAAAATGATGCAAAAACTGCTCCGCAAAGATTTTTTTCACCATTACAAAGAAACAATGATAAATGACTTTGATGCATGACAAGAACCGATATTGACAAAGTGGACCAAAATACTAGTTTGAGGCTAAAGACAAACACTATGACTTCCGGTTTGAAGCTGGTTTGAAAACAAAAATAAGGGAAGTTAGATCAACTCACCAAGTAAAACCCTTAATAGCTTTTTAGCAGAGCAAATGGTACTAAAAGCTATTCCTTCAGCTTTTTTCATGTCTGGAGTTTATAATAACTGAACTTGGATGAATTCTTTCAAACATGTTTGGGATTGTCCTCAATTGGGGGGGGTTTGTCCTACTAGTGACAATGATGGTTGAATTTTAGCTCCGAAACAACGTTAATGGTATAACAACTGCCAGGAGGCTTTTTGCTATGTATTCTCTTTCCAGTTCTCAAAATCCAGGCCTCGAGGGCCTGTGTCCTACATGTTTTCCAACAAACAAACACACCTGATCCAGGTAATCAGCAGGTTCCTTCAGGAATTCTCATGTTTTCATAATTGTCAATCCTGTCCCCTCCAGAAAATCATTTTTAATAAACACACGACAACACAAAAGTCAGGAGTTTCCCTACAGAGATGCACTGGTTTTTTTCCCGAATGTTTTCTTTTTGGCTTGTGGTTTGTATCTTCATGCACAGACTTTCTGAAAGCAGAGTAGCGTTCGTGTCAGATGGATTTAAAGCTGTCCCAGAGGTGGAAATGTGGATGGTTGTTTGTCATGCGTGATGCACTTGGTTACAACACATGACAACAAACAATAAAACATCCACAAATCACAACCTTTTAAAAAATGTTTCATGCTGTTGTTTGCACCAACATCTATTTTGCAGTGTCAAGATATTTTCACACCGACCTCGAAGACACTCATTTAAGTGGACTCTTCCAATGAAACATTTTTGAGCTCTGTGCACGAAACAGCCACTGAACGCGTGTGCAAAGTTAAACCAGGTCCAACTTTGACCAATCGGGCACTCACATTTGGGAGTGACCTATTGATGACGTCCCCTTTAATTCACGGAAGTGCTAACCGTTTAAACATGGATCATGGAGTAAAAATGAACTAAAATGAATTGTGGTTTGTGCCCGGATAGAATTATATAACACCAAGTCAGAATAAAAAAAACCTGAAGCACGATTCATGAGATTTGCACAGCTTTGACAGTTCACACCAAGCCTCTTCCAACTGTAGGTGGTGGACATGAGCTATATAGCAAACAGTAAAAAAAAATGAAAAGAAGACCCTCCCCTGCTCGTCCAGTGTCAACCATGCATTTGGTGCATTCTTGAAAGTGCGTCACATGCCCGATGTGAACGTAGCTTCAGGTGTCACAATCACTGAGCTAAAGATTGCAATGAGTTTAGCAACAGAAGAATAAAACCCTTCATTATGTAAAGACAATTTGGGGTCAAAATCAGCTAAGAGTTTGCTTAACCCAGAAGTAAACACAAAGAAATGTGTGTTTTATGTTAAAAAGCCACAGCTAAAGCAGGACGCTAAAGATACATTTTGACATTTCTTAAACTAAATCCTTTTCAGCAGCTATAAGAATTAAACAAGACCTGGATAGTTCATCTCTGACTATTCTAAGCAGGTCAAGTTTGTTTTGTGTTGTCTGTTTGTGGGCGTGCCAGTGTTATTGTGTACGTAAATTAAGAACTTGTGTTCTTTTTTTTTTTGTACTATTTCCAACCACCTCATTGTTTACTGTGATAAATCTAAATCAGACCAAGTGTGTAAACATTTTTAGATAGGAGAGGATTTTGGTGCACCATGACCGTTTTAGTGCCTGGAGCAGCTGGACTGAGCCTTTTTTGGTGTTCCAGCCTTTGCTTCCAGGGAGCTACTGATTTTAATGCAAAACATTAGAGAAAACTTGAGCTTAACTCACATTTCCACTCTCGTACTGCAAGATTCAAAGAAACAGAAATATATCTTTTAGAAAAAAATGTTATAAAAGCCACAAAAAAAAGCAACATTGGCACATATAAAACTAGAGTCACTTGTTTTTAACCCTTAGTTTTCTCTGGAATCACTGCTGCATTTGCCTATTACATCGAATGTTTATAAAAATGTAGGAATGCTGCCGGTCCACCATCAGTATAGTTTTCATTCAAAATTGAATTTTGATTGCTTCAATGATGTCATTAGCTTTGGAATTTTAAGTTAAAAACAAAAATGACGAGTTATGACACATAGTTATGATGGAAAATTTGACATACAGTAGGCTATTGGAAGTTTGCCTGCTAACATTTTTCCTATAGTTTTGATTTGTCTTAACTTTGTTTCTGGATTTATGCCGTTTTTTTTTTTACTCTATACACTAGATTTTGTTAGAAAACAAAAAAAAATATTTTGATCTCAATTTTGCAGTAAAAAAACAAGATTTACCACTCTGATTTAAGGTTCTATTATGTGATATAAAAATAATTGTAAGAAAAGAAAGCTGGGTTTTACTTCAAAGATAGATTTAAAAAATGTCCACAAAACACTGTTTCAAATTATAAGATCAAATCATAAAGTAGTAAAAAGCGTTCAAAAAGGCCCCGAACTAGATGGAGTTAAGCAACGAAAGAGTGCAGTACATCTAACCAAGTAGAGAGTTATGGTCAAACGTCACACTGCTGACTACAATCCTGTTCCCTCATCAGATAACCTGATTGCAATTTAGTGAACCAGAGAAAAGAAGGAAGTTGAACGTGCAGCACCGGAAGAATCAGTTTTGCACGAATCTGTGTGGAAAATTTCAAGTGCAAAATATTTCTTCTTGTCTTTTTAGTTTGTAGGTAAAGTATTAGACCTGTTAAAGTTGAGATTCTTAAGTCAGTTCCTGCAATGCAAATATGATAAACAAATGTGATGTTCCAGAGCAGGATTGTATTACATGGACAGCAGGTAGTGGATGGGAGAGGCTCTGAGGTTTTTTTCCCATGACACGGAGAATTAGACTAGATTAGAGTCTTGTTGTGAGGCACCACATCTGCTCCTGGATCTGTCAGCTGGGTCAGCCCGGTTCTTCCCCCGTCTCGGTATCGGATCAAACGCTAGTGCTCGCCAGGCTGTAATTGAAAACACATCCAGCCCACATTCCCGTCTCCAGCCTGGAATATGCTGAGTATGAGCAAACACCTCGCATTCCTAAAGCGTGAACTTGGAAGGCAAAACTCTCCTGGCAGTCTGAAGTTTTCCTCTGTTGAAGGCTGTAGGGAGGAACTGCAGGATGTCGAATCACAAACACATGGCTGACCTGAATTTTGCTCTTCTGCTTTGAATAAATTCTTTAGATTGCAAAAGTCCTTCTCTTTTATGTTCATTTCAGTCATGCCTTTTTGTCCTCATTTCACATAAAATAAATTCAGACACTGACTGTTTTTGTCTGCACAGAGGTTACTCTGAGCCTCTTCGATCCAGATTATGATCAGAAACATAAACAGCGTGATGTTAAACAACCAGTTACCGTTCAAACAGTTTCTAGTCAACACCATTTTGTTTTAGTGCAAATTGTAAAGAAAATACAGAATACTCTTAACTAAAATAACTCTTAACTATGTTGGGAAGATCATCTGAGGGCTGATGGGGAAAAAAGTATTTCAAAAACGAAGGGTAGTCAGTGATTTTGATGATGCTGGTCGCTATGCTGAGGCAGCAATAAACTAATAGAGATCTATTAAATGTTCTGACAGAAAGGCACAGAGGTGGTAGCATAATGATATGTTACTGTATCAGTGTACAAATCGGTGTGAAAATCCCAAACACTGACTGACACGTGAACTCCAGCAGTGAGCAGATGAAGACCTGCAGATGATCTGAAAAGGGTTGGCAAATATCTTCTTTTATTATTTGGCTTAAATGTGATCATAGATCATTTTTAGTGTTCCTCTATGTGGTGTTTAGCTTTTAGCTTTCAACTTCAAATCTGACAGGTAGTCGTTCTAAAGCCATTGTGACTTTGTGTGCAATTATATAAATAGAAAAATGAAAACTTGAGAATCTGAAGACTTGCACCATCTCTGTTAGAACATTAGGAGTTTAAAAAGTCAAATTTCTATAATGTTTTTTTTTTATAAGTCTCTTCCATTGGCCAATGGATATTTATTTCTCAGAAAACATCAGTATGTTGAACAAAACTCAGTTCAATCTTTCATTAATAATTCTTTTTAATATAAGAGGGGCTTAGAAAACTTCTCGGGGTAAATTTACCTGATCACGGCACCACGTGGATAATTAAAATTAAATTAAAATATTTGTGTTTCAAATGGAAAAAGGTTTGTTGTCCTCTCACAAATGTCCATAGTATAATCCTACTTGGTGTTTGTGGGTTTTTCTCTTTTTCCAACAGTGTAACACACAAAGATACTAGTATTAAACAGTCACCATCTACTTTAAAAGCTTGTTACTCAATAACTTTGTGATAAAGTTATTGATAAAGTTGATAAAGTTGTGATATTTGTAAAAAAAAAAAAAAAAAAAAAAAAAAAAAAAAAAAAAAAAAAAACAAACAATCCTTGTAGTAAAGTACACCCTCACGGCCTCAGGGCTTTTCCTGACTTCACACTGTAACACTGGAAGGCTTTAATCAGCTGAGGAAATGAGAGGAAGTCAGGGTCAAGACCACAATAATGTAAAATGATGTCATTAGAATGAAGGATGGAAGCCAGAAGATATGGAGCACGGAGGCAGAGGACTGCAATAGGGAGCTAAAGCTTTTTACTGTTTCTTGGTTTCTTTGCAGAATCCGATCTGGGTGTTGCACAGGATGGGTGCAGCAGGAATTGGGTAAACACTGGCCTCAGGATCTTGGGACACTGATTCACTCATTCTGGAAGAGAGTGTGGTAAAATCCACTTTTAGAAGCATGATGCATTCACATACTGCCCTGCCTTTAGAGGCATTTACAAATAAAACTTGTTTTTGCTGCTGTTTAGGCGTGACAGAAAATTGAGTTTTCTAGTCAGAGAGGGCCTGATCTCCCTAAATGCAGAGAATCAACTTGGACAGAAGAGATCCTGAATGTTTCTGGCCTACAAGTCTCATTTGATACCAGATAAAGTATGCATTGTGAACATGTGATGTTTGCAATGATGCAATGCCTTTTCTTTTCACTCTCTCCCCTGCAGGCAAACCGGATTTTGCTTGTTTTTAACTCACTATCTTTATTATCAGGATGCAGAATGTGGGAGGTATTTGCAGCGCTGCTAGTTTGAGACACTCGGCGTTTGTGTCTGAGGAATGTAACCAGCCGCTGACACAACGCAAGCCTCAATAAAGCCAGCTGCTCTTTGTGTGGGACACTCAGGATCAAGCTTTGCAGCAGCACCCCTTTTTGATACTGAATTAGATGAGAAACCATCATTTAACGCTGAACTGTGACAAAAACATCATGACGTTCTTGGAATACGAAACTACTGTGTTTACAAATTTGCAACAACTGAAGCTTCAGGCTGGGAGGGGGTGGAATGGAAAACAGGGGGACCCATTTCCTCAGGCACTGACAGTGTGAACAAAAACCCCAGGGATGAGAATACTCAAGGCTTTGTGTGTCGTCTTCGAGCAGAGATCATGACAGGGACAAAAATCTGAAATAATATCTCTCTGGAAGGGACATTTTGCACATTTGTTCAATCTCTGATCTTAAGTAAACTGCATAAAGCTTCTTTGTTTTGGGTTATTTTAGTGATGAAAGTGTAATTTCTTCTACTAATTGATCAAAGGTTGACTGCTTTAGGAATGCTGAAACTTTGAAGTCCCGCTTTTGTCACATTTTAAGGAAACTCTCTGAACGTATCCGTGAGGAGAGCCTTTGACTTCCGGATTGAAGCAACTGAAGGTCAGAGGCTTTGTCATGTATGGAAGCTGAAAACGGGCTTCCCCGCTTTCTTGCCCCGTTTGAGAACACGATAACATATGTTGTTATCATGAGAAAACACGTTTTTTTTTTCATTTTTCTACAATCTGAAGCAAAACAATCTAGTTTGGCAGAGAAAACACCAGAATCATAATCGATTACTGTAATCCTGCTCTAACTCAGGCGGAGATTGCGATGATGTTGGTCATAAACAACGTTCAAATCGACATTTAAAGAGAAGGTTGACCTGGCTGCAGCTGCGCAGGCGGCTGCAGTTCATTGAGCCTGTGGTTGTTGTCAGTTTTATCAGGGGACCAGGCCGTCCACACGGTTACAGAATGATGTACGAGAAGTGGGGACTGCAAGGACTGTGTGTCACTTTGGACTTGATCTGTGAGAAAAATAATTTGTTTTCTTGTGATAATGAGATAGAAAATGTCCTCATCATGAGAAAACGGACAAATAAAAGGCTGTTCTCGGTTTCTGGATTCATGCAACCAAGGCAGCCCCCATTAACTTCTCTGCGAAAATCAAATTTTTACAACAGAAATGATTCAAACTAGACTGCATTTTTTCACTTTGAGACAAAAGTCTGAGAGTATAAAACTACAGAGAGCTTTTGTCTAACAAGAAGGCCTTCTGTGTAAGCAGGAGGTCTCCGGTCAGACGAGGAAAAGCTGTGATTTTCCACCATATTCATTACACGTTTACAGTCATCTGCTGTGACAGTTTCAACATTGGCCAGATGCCCCTGATGGCAGAGGAAGCTCTGTGCTGTCAGCAGATCTGAAACCCTGACACAGCACAGCGGTCCTCCAGAGACGCAGTCAAGGAAACCTTCACAGCAGCCTGCTGTCCTCACCGCTCCAAAACAGCAAGTGACACTGCTGGTGAGGCTGGTGGGATTTCCATGTTTGTGTGAACATTCATCTTTCATCTGGGATCAATAAAATACACCAAAAGCTGAAACATTATTCCCATGCTCCTGCTAGGATTCTTTCCCAAAAGATTTAGAAAAAAATTGATCAGAATTTTTTTGGAAACTGTCTAATAGTGCGAGTTGATGACATTAAATATAAAGCCAAAACCTCAGCATCATCTCCAATTGTTCAGACTCGAGAACTGCACTGCTGAGCAACATTTCCACCCACCTTTCTTCCACCCCTGTGCCACCCTGAAGGGCTTCACGTGGGCAGCATTTTAAGAAAGATCCAATCTCATTCTGCTCAGCTTGTAAAAAAAAAAAGAAAATCCAAATGTAGATTCACACGTTAACATTTTTATTTTAATTTGCAGGCTTTAATTCTCCTAATTTTTCCATTTCATGTGGAATTTTAAACAAATGTAGATGGTTCTGCATCAGAAAGTGACACAAATGTTACCTTGGGGGGTGGAGCTAGTTGGCAGCGGTCCCCCCTCTTTTGGTCGCCGCATTGATTTGCCCTTAAGTGCACCTTAGACATGTAGGATCCTTGGTGGGGAGGGTGCTTGGACATCCCTGCCCACAATCAGGAGATGACCACTCAGTACCCTACTGCCAATTTTAACTGCACTCTTTATTACATAAACCCTTTATGCCTCAACAAATACATCCTAACACATGCGCACATACATTACACAAAGACAGTGGGACCTCAGATTTTTTGTACCCTACCCTATCCCTGGCGGTGGGGAGAGTGACCCCTTAGTTCCCTGGCAAGACCACGAGCAGGGGATTCCACCCTATCTGAGCCTGGGGGTGTCGTGTTTCTATGGTGTGAGTTCTGGTCCTTCTCCTTTCTATGGTCGAGCGCTGGGCCTCTCCAAAATTCCAACATTGGGTGAGCCTGGTCGGGCTACGTTTACAACACTCTTTGGGGGCCCCCACTTCTCTTGGTTGTCCCTCTCCTAGGTGGGGGTGGCCAGCCCCTGCTGTGCGCTCCTGGATCTCCTGCGGTGTGGGTGGTTGCATTGAGCTTGGGTCTTGTTTGGGGGGAGGCTCTGACTCGTACCTGGGGTTGGGGTGGGGGGGTGCCCAGAACTCAAATGTTCAAATCATTCAAATGTTAAGTCCTTGCTAAATGTAACATTCAACAGAATTAAATGAAGTTTAATTGTCATTTTTAGCTTTAGTAGTAGTTTCTGGTGTTCCATTTAGCAAATACAACATTAAAAAAGTTCAGGGCACTGACTGCAAATAGGGAGGGACAGAATCTATGATCACCTGACCTGAAGGTTTACACTGGACCCGTTTTAAGGTCATTTCAAAGTTTTATGCTTTGAAAATTTTCCAGTTTATAAAAACCTCAAAGAACCAGCCAATATCTTTCAGTTGAGGGTGAATTTATTTAGCATCTCTGCTTCTGTGTTTACGACGCAACCAGCATCATAAATACATCAGTACAGTTGAATTGTCTAAAGCAGTGACATCAAAAGGTCTACAATATTAAAAACCAGTGAGAAACTGTCTGCCGTCTAACAGTTTGCCTCTAATCCCAGAAACCCGAATTCTTCTGGGAGAAACTCAGATTTAACATACGGTAACTGTGCACAGCACTTGTCTTAAATTCTCAATTTACCGATCAGCACTAGCAGGAAAAACATGGGCTTTACTATCAATGCAAAGAATCCCTGATCTGGTTACAAATAAAAAATTATTTTGCAGCCTTTATTTAAAAAAAAAAGAATAATATAGCTCCACATATAAAAGATTCTGCGCCATTTCAAAGCAAAGTGATCCTTTTTTTTGCTTTAAATCTGCTAACTTTGTGTAAAAACACATTTCTACATAAACAGTACATAAAGCCTTTTAGTAAATAGTTACAACAAAAGAAAGGCTTCATCAGAAGGCACGAGGGAGTGGTGACATCGGCTGCTCGGTGAGGAGACGGGAACATTCCTGACCTTTTTGTCAGCTTTTGAGAAGGCAGCATGTTGCTCATCTCTGCTCCTATAGTGGGCAGTGACTTTCAGTCCACATTTGTAGGCAGGAGTACCCCAGGGACTACACTCTGCAGGTTGTAGTATTAGTTATACATAATAGCACCCAACCAAAGAGTGGACCAACATATTCACTAATGTTTTATGAGTTAGACTTTAAAAAAGCACATCCAGTGTCCAAAAATGTGGTTGTCTAACACAAAAACCTGGACTTGTTCTTCTATATTTCTGAATGTCCTACTCTTCTGAGTTTGCCTCGTTTAAGCAGTGACCGATACTGGCAGCAGTTTGCTGAAATGGCCATGGTCCTTCCTGTTCAAGGACAAAACAGTGTTAAAAAAGTGATCCGGGATTAGGCGTTGTCATACTTCTGCAGGGCCTCTTCTAGTTTTCCTGTGATTTTCTGAAAAAAGGCAATCTGCTGCTGCAGGTAGTGCTGCATCTGAGCCTTGAAGTCTCGCACACGGATCTGGTGGAAGTGCTGGATCTCAGCAAGCGTTGCGTAGGAGATTATGTTGCAGCGGTCGCTGATGCCGTCTGCCTGGGCCCGGTCCATCTTGCCCTCCTCCACGTGTTTTTGGCTGTCCTTCACCTTGGTCAGCGCTCCTGTGAGGGAATTCAAAATGAAAGGAATTTAGGTTGTTTTTTTTTCAATAAACAGACTTATTGGCACATTTTTGAAAAGCTGTTTTAAAAATAAGTTAAAATTTCCTTTTCAAATTCATCTTTTCCCCGTGAAAACATCAGTTTGAAGCCCCACTCTGATCATCTTTTGATCTATTTTCAAAGCGTTCCCAGTTGTCTTTTAATTTCGGTTATGCTGTTTATAGGCAACATTTTTTTTAAAAAGTTAGTTAGACATAGTTTCTGCAGAGTGGCAGGAGTTCATTAGAAACTTAGCTCTGAGTTGTGGGCGGGGCTTTTGGTACAGCGCCAACCAACCCTCCCTTCCCTTCATCTAAAACTGAGAGCTATCTGTTTACAAGCACAGCCTCACACTCCCAACCTAACATTTACCAGTGCAACAAAATGGCGAGCAATAAACAAGCTATCGAGCTGCACAGTTTTTGCCAGATACCAGCTTGGACTAAACATAGACGTACATGGATCTAGTGGTCTGATCAAGTGGATGATCAGAATGGAGTGGAGCAATGTTTTTTGTAGCTTCACTGCAATAAAAAGTAGGATGATATGAAGACAACATTTTGTGTTGTGTGTGTGCTTAGCAACTGTGCAAACTTAACAACACTGAATGAATCAACTTGTGACTGCAGTCACTTCTGAAGGGAGAATCCCAGCTGGTGCTGGTGAGCTGCCTCAGTGCAGAACAACAAGGTCTTTACCAGAAAACAAGATAATAGCTCTCACAGAGGCCATCCAGCAGCTGCAAAGAATCCCAAATGCACCCAGGAACCCCCAGAGCATCAGCAAGGGTGAAAGAATGCATATAACAGCATCGGGGGCAGTAGAGGGGACCCTTGATCACCCGCACCACTGGGCTTTAGGCAGGTCACAGTCCGGCAAAAAAGCCCAGGACCTGGAAAACCACATGGCTACAGGGCTGCTGGGGCCTATGGGGGCCCACACTCTTCACCCCTGTCTTTTGTGCCGCCCGGATATCCCTCTCTCTTCTTCCCCTTCTTTATTTTCCATCCGGTCCAACATAAAAAAAAAAGGATGCAAACATAATTAATATAAATAAAGTTTAGTTTAAATTACAAAAGGGATTTATATGAATATAAACCATGTGTGTCTGATGATTTAGAACCCCCAATTGTAACAGTAAAATCTGTCTAACACAAGAGGCTCTCAGCTCATATCTGTTTGCTCGGCTGTTAAACAACAAGTAAACAAAAAAAACAAAAAATCTGTCGAAAAACAGAGTACCGTACACTGCAAATTGTGCAGAAGGCATGTTCCTTCTAAAACTGGAAATACCACCTTTTTTATCACCTGCAGCAGTGCCACCAAGCAGCTCAATCTCAGATTGAAATCAACGATCATTCTCCAGCAAAAAAAAAAATGTTCAGACCTCTGCAGCAGCAACAGTCTACACTAGTAGAGGAAAATCAGAGAATGCAGAAAACGGCAAGTTGATTTATAAAACTATCCCTAAAGATTTACAGATGTTGAACCTTTTTGAGCCTTTTTAATTTTTTGAATAAGAGAAAAAAAAACAGTTGTGTCATGTTCCTTCAGTACATCAGTTATGTTTAAAGTATGATAAAAAATAAATCTTGCAATGTAATATGATTACACATGTCTCTAATGAGTGTTCAAATTTGACAGATATAGTTATTTGGTTTATATCGTGACATATATTGTTATCATCTGATATGAAAAAAACAACGTTGTGATACAAAAAGTTTACTATCGCCCAGCCCAACATTGAAATTAGGTTTAGTTTGTGCTCACTTAGGTGCAGCTGTTGACTTTAGCTCTTGTCACAGGGAAAAAATGAAAGTAAAGTGGTATCTTTACCAGGAATGTGTAGGTAAGGGAAGAAAAGCTCATCTTGTGTGGAAACATTAGCAAGGCTTCACAATCATTATGAAAGTACGACCAGGATTTTCAAACTGCAAAGAAGTACTGTTGTTATCACTGTGGTGGGGTCCTGTGGTTGGGGACCACTGACACGCTTCTTTGTTATCGTGCATGCATCTTTAGACAATCATCCCACACATACACACACCTCCTCTAATTTGTGTTGCACTTTTTTTGCAAACTTTGAGGTTTTTGGCTTTGCTCTCATGTCAAGGTATTTATGACTCTATAAAGGTTCCAGGAAACAAAATATTTTATCTTAATGCTTTGTTTCCTTTCTTCTGTCTTTTTGCAAGTAAGCAGCAACTTAAACTCCACTCCGATCATCTTTTGACCTATTTTAAGCATTCCCAGAGGTCTTTTAATTAGGATTAAGCCGTTTTTAGCCCCCAAAAAACCCAGTCTTTTTCTAGGACATCGTTTTATGTAGAGCAGCAGTAGTTCGTTAGAAATTCACCTCTGAATTGTGTTCGGGACCTTTGATATACCTTTGGCAGACCCCCCTTCCCGTCACCCTTAACTGTGAGCTCATTGTTTACACACTCCCCCACTAGCTTACAACCCCTCAACCCCCAGCATAACATTATAGGTGCAACAAAAATGAAAAAAACGTTGCTTAGAATGAGATAGCAGCTCAGATAAAGACATACATGGACCTGGTGGTCTACAGGTGGATGCATCATAGAGCTTGAGGCCTTCAAATGGCCTTTTTTTGGTCTGCTCCTGACGAAGTCCCGACAATTTGAATAAAGAAATACTCTGAGATGCAATTTTTAGCAAAAATGTCTTACTTTGTGTCCTCCGTTGTTAAAAAAAAAGCAACAAGAACACATTAAAAACACCAAAAAGACAAATTTCATCAGAGCGGGTCTTGACAAGTTTCATTTAATGTTTAAAGTTTTATTTATTTATTTTACAGATTTTAAGATTACATCTATACTTAATATAGATAGTTACTATATAAAACATAGAGTGTGGATGTGTAGACCCATCCATCCATTTTCTGAACTCCCTGGATCCCTTTCGGGGTCATGGGATTGCTGGAGCCTATCCTAGCTACGGCTGGGTGAAGGCACGATTCACCGTGGACAAGTCATCATTCTGTCACAGAGCCACACAATCAGTCGCATTCATACATTGGGACAATTTAGAATCATCAGTTCACCTCTGAAGTATGTTTTTAGCCTGTGGGAGGAAGCTGGAGTTACCAGAGAGAACTCACGCATGCACGGGAAAAACATGCAAACGCCGCACAGAAAGGTCACAGCCAAGATTTGAATTCGAGCCTTCTGGCTGTGAGGCTAGCGTGCAAACCACTACCCCACCGTGCAGCCGGATACGTAGATGTGATCAGTAATGCAGAGTCATCCTTGTTCGCTCAACTGCTGTTGCTGTGGGTCACGTAGATGTGATGGGACTGATGAAACTGACATGTTGCAATTGTTTGCAAAGTAAGACGCTGTTAAGCAACACAAGTTCAACATCTTGCAAGGTATTTGACAAGTGTAATCCACCAAGTGCGGACATAAGATTTGTATTTGTAAGGTGGGAAGTAACATCCTGTTTTGACTCAGAATAGAATGTTTGTAAAGATTATTATGTGCTGAATCATCAAACCTTTACTTACCCTTTTGGATTTCCTGAAATGTGAGATGACAGATACCTAATGGTTTTTCGGCAACAGCCATTCGGCCATTCAGTTAAGTGTACAACACTTAACTAATGAGTTTAATTTTCCCAAGAAAGTACCATTCCTTCTCCTTCACAACATTTAGTCATTTGCTGCGTATGTTTACTCATCTATTCATTCTGTAAAGAGCTTTTAAATGACTTAAAACAATAAAGTCCACCAAACAGACGACAAAAACAAAAAAACATGGATGAGCAAACATTCCCTAAGGGCCTAAAGCAGTTTTAAAAGCCTGCTAATGGAGTAAAACGACATAATTATTACCATGGAGACTTTAAAGAAGGACAAAACTTCAGTGAGAGAAGGTGGCGTCAGCAATTTAAGATGCAAATCCATGGACATTTTGTAAAAAGAGCTTACAGGAAAAACAAACCCACTAAATAAAACAACAAACACATTTGCAAAGGAGATGCCAGGTTCTCTTTTTCAAGAGAGGTTGCTTTAATCGTCTTTAGTTTTAAAAATGTCACAATTCCAATTTGGCATTTTGAAATTGTGTTTTACAGGAGTATAAAAAACCTTCTTACTATGATTGTTTATAATTTCATGTTTCTAATCAGGGGTACTGATTATTGAACTTTTTGCCAATGTTGACTTATATTAATTGAAGAAAAAAAACATCTTCATTCAAAGTTCTGTCATTTAATGTTAAAACCATTGACTGTACGTGAGAACCGGACTGAGGGACCCCTCCCCCTTGTGTTTCAAACAGGAAGTATCCGCTAGCTCCAAAAAAAAGCCGAAATCTCATAGACTTCTATTGAGAAATAAACAGCTATTCTTCAGTCATTCTATTTGTCAGAGTAACTATTCTTGTTCTGCTTTTTTTTTTTAAATGTTCTTACTAATCCATTTAAAAAAATGTCTTTACTGTAAATAATTCAAGTTATAAACTGTCCAATCATATGCCTCAATAAAAGCATGTGTTGTCTGCTGGTCCCCACATTGACCATTTGAAATGTTTGGCTGACAGATTCTCTCAAGCCAGCTTTGAATGGAACTTCCAACAAGCTCACTCCTGATTGGCCACAATGGTCGCCATAGAAATTATGACTCAGACAGACTGGAACTGGATGATTCACACTCACTTAGTCCAGTTTTCATATACAGTCAATGATTAAAATGCTAAAATCATTGTGACATTCTAGCTTTTCATTTATTTTTTGCATAAACAAAAACTCGAAGCGTCACACTGGAAATGGGCCTGTTGGTGACTAGAGAAGAAATCCCAAACCTCTATTGAAATACAACCTAAATGATTATTTTGTCTGATGAAAACATTACTTGCAAGTCAAAATTATCTTAATAAAAGCCCATTCAATAATGATCAGCTCTCTCCTTGCCAGGAAAAATGTAAACCTTGTTGAGGTCTGAGTGAAAGCGGTGTTTAAAATGATTTATGATACAAACAGCTGCTTTTAAAATGTTCCCCGTTGAAAGACTATTAGATTAAACATGCTGCTTCTAGGAATATGAAAAATACTTGTCATTATGTTCAGAACATTACTGCTAAATAATTGTAATACTGACTCTTAAAATTCATGGTCATAATCAAAAATAAAACAAATTAATGAAAAATGACAACTGCAAACAATTATTTATAGAAAAGAAAGTATAAGTTGTTCTAATTAGGTTTTTAGAACAGAACAAGTAGATGTGAGTCTAATCTCTTGGTAAATTTCACATTAGGCCTTTAAAGGTATCAAGTAGTAAATATTGTTGGTTTAGGCTTGCAGATCTTCAGAATCTCATGACGCAAAGCTCCAAATCCAGCAGGAAACAGCAGCAGAAGTCCTCCCTGGGTGGACAGAGATGGCACTGAGCCCTCCTGGACTTACTGTTGGGAATCATTCAGACCTTATGCAATCCCCCAGTTACACAACAGCAGGCGAGAGCCAGCATGTGGCCATCTTTATCTCATTTCGCTTCCATCCGGTCATTCACCGGTGCGACAGTAAACAGACAAATGTGCTGCAACAACACAGCAGACAGACCTTCATTAATAAAACATATCCAAGTTTGTCTCACCGATGTTTACATTTTCTTGGATGAAAGTTCACATATGTGAGCTGAAGATTTGTCAAACTTTGTCACAGTCACAAACATTTTCTGTCCCTCCAATGCATCCTCTTTACTGCCAGTCAGGTAGTGTCCTCGTAGAGGTGGAGATCAGGGTTAAAGAAGCTAAGCACCAAAGCTTCACTTTACTAGGTCAAAAAATAAAAAATAAACCACCTGTTACAGATAAAATAATTAAAACAGACAGGAAGTAAAAAAGTGGAATTCAGTCAAAGATCACATTTAAAATACAAACATCTGTTTATTAATGTTTGTAATTATTTCCCATTGAAAAGACAGAAGCAGAAACTCCATTCTTCTGCAGAGAAAATCCCTTAAATGTGATTCGCCATCAAAACTCCTTTCACCTTTACAGGTTTTTTTCGTCTTACTTGGACGGCTGAGAGTTTTACTGCTATGTATGATACAGATGAGCTCTCTTCCAATCTAAACTGATTGTGCAACCACAATAGGGAAACGTGCACGTCACTTCACAGCAGCAGGTGTGGCCTCGCTTCTCGTCAGATGTGGTGAAGGAGTGAAGACAAAGCGTGTGAGAGGAACAGCACGAGAGTGGACGTTTCCACCATGTGCAGTCGGGAGAGCTGATGTTACACACTGGTATTAGAGGAAAGCGCAAGGTCTAATGCAAAGAAAAGTTTAAAGCAGGATGATGCAAACCAACAACTTCAGCTCAATTTGTAGCTGCTGCAAGCTCATGACACTTTACATGACTGAGTATAGAATCTAATAGAGTAAATGCGGCTTTTTATTCACACGTCACCATGGACTTGGAACAGGACGTGCCTGCAATCTCTCACATACTGAACCTTCCTTGCCCAATAATGAAAATAAATGCGGCATGTGTTTCTGGTTGTAGAACGATTTAGGAAGAAGGATAGCAAAGTGTAAACTTGATAAAAAGCTGGTTGGACTGGTCTTAAACAGAAAAAAACAAGTTCTTCCTGAGATCAGAATTCCTTTTGCCCTAATTGTCTCTCGATCGAAGAGCTTTTCTTAATATTGCGCCTAAAGCGAGGTCTTCCAAAAGTCTTATCTGTGGAATAACATCTCACCAGCCTGCACTGAGACACTCTGACACCTTATTTGGGTTGCGGGCAGCCTTGATTGGAGCTGGCTGGGAAGTTTGTGCAGCATAAATACAGTCTGTCCCGTTTCCACCCCCACCCCACCCCATCCACTGTAGCGTCAATGAAGATCAAACCAAGATTTTTGCAGGCATAGTCACCAGCACAATGTGAAACTTTAAACACCAGCATGACCTCACATCACCAAATCTAAACAATGACCACAGCGGTTTAGCCATTGACTGTATATGAGAACTGAAATGAGTGACCCCACCCCCCTAGTGCTCCAAACAGGAAGTATCTACTGGTCCCAAAAAGCCAAAATCCCATAAACTTCTATTTAGAAATAAACAACTATTACTTAGTAATTATATTTGTCAGAATAACAATTCTTCCTCATCTTATAAAACCTGAGTGCTCCTTCACCTTAAACATAATTAGTGTTTAAACCATCAAATGCCATCTATCCCTTCTGCAAAAATCACATAAGCTTGACTAGCGCAGGTCAAACTGGACGTAATCCTTTCTTATTGACAGAAAGTATTTGTTCTCCTGCACCACAAGGCACCCCTTTGGGGCCCCTAAAATTCTGCATGCACATCAAGAAACAAATCGGTCTGCGTATATTCACTGTAATTAAACACATACATGAAAATAAACAACCTATAGGGGTCAATACCTCAAACTGGCTGTGCAGCATGTTGAATTTAAAAGTGATGAGCTCTCTGAATGTCAAAAAATCATAACATTTTGAAAAAAACAACTTAAATAATGGATTTAGTTTGAAGAGGCTGGCAATGACTAATATAAATAGTTAACCCTGCAGCAGAATAAGCTCATCATTTCCCCTTTCTAAAAGGAAGAAACTCTTGTGCACTACATATGCTAGCAAACGTGAGAAATTTTTCTACATAACTGCCGTGGTTTCGCAAAAACCTTGCACCTAACAGAAAATTTTAGCACCTGGCAAAAAAAAAAAAATGTAGGGACGCCCTAGATTAGTTGAACAAACAGGTCTATCTGACTGGAAAAGATGTGGTCATTGGTTCCTGGAGGAGTTAGTAGTTAATCTTGTTTTGCTTGGAGGAATGGTTAGTGTCGCCACATTGGCAGACGTGGAAAATAAAACAGAGAAAACTGGGAGCCTCCCTCTTCAGTGAGCAGCTGGATGGAGCACGTAAAGCAGTTTCCAAATGCAGACACGCCTGTTTGTACAGGAACCTCAGTGCAGTTTCATCAACAGCATCACTGCCCATAACTAATTCAATGATCTAGATCTTCATAAATGACAAATGTTTGGCTTTGCTGTAGCATATTCTCCAAAGTCTGTGTGATTTGATCATCACTACTTTTTTAAAGACCCACTCTGATGAAAATGGTGATTTTAACAAGTTCTTGCTGCATTTTTCTCATAATGGATGGCATATATAAAGAAAATTAAGCTTAAAATGGAATCTATGAGCATATGAGCCTAACATTATCGGTGACAGATTAGATCCTCCATCAGATGGAGCGGAGCTGGGATCTTGTGGCTTGCCGTGGTACCTTCTATGGTAACAGCATTTTTTATCTGATTCAGATTCACAACAATTTGAATGAAGAAATACTCAGAAATGCCATTTTAAGCTGAATTTTCTTTCTTTATGTCCTCCATCATCACAAAAATGTCACAAGAACATGTTAAAAACACGGCTGTCATCAAAGTGGGTCTTTAAGCTCAGTTTTTGTGCGCTTGCATCCACCTGTTAGCTGGTTTTGAGAACCCGGTGTTGGTAAAACTCAAAGGGTTTTGTGTTTACCTTTCTGCACATGGATGATGTCTGGGTAGTTTGCCAGGTGTCCTTGGTAAAGAGCTAACAAATCCATGACTGGGTCCAGATCCTTGCTGGGCTGCTCTGAAAAATACTCTCCGATGGCTTCATACGTGTCTCCAGTGAAGGAGATGGCGTGGTTGAGTCCCGAGGAATACGGCTGCTGGTCCATCTCAAAGGCTTGGCTCAGGAACTTAAAGGACATTCCGACTTTCTGATACTCCTTCTTGAAGCCGCTCATCTGCTTGCGTGCAAACTCACTGACCGTGGCGTTAAGCTGCAGGGTGCTGTCATCCATTCTTTTGGAGAAGGTCTTGAATCCGTCGACTTTGCTCTCGACCTCCTGGAAGTCCAGAGGAGCCGCTGGGGGGCTGATGGTGAGAAAGAAGTTGGCTCCCACCATGTCGTCCTTCTCTGCCTTCCTCTTACCTTGCTTCCAGGCCTTCTCGTCTGCACTGTTGCAGGTAAGAAAGTGCTGAAAAACGTCACACCGGGCCAGGACGGGGTGGCTGGTCATGTGGTTCATCCACCATATGAGGCCTTTTCTCCTCTTGGAGATGAAGTCCTCCTCAAAGCGCCCCGTGGCCTGCTTTTCTGGGATGTGTGGCACCGAGATGACGGGAAACTTCTCCACCAGGCGGGCGTAGAGCCAGTCAAAGTGCTTGTACCTCCTGTTCACTGCGTTCTGAGAGTGTGTGGGTGTCAGCTTATAGGAGATGTAGCTCTTCATGCCCTTGAATTTGGTCTGTTTGGTGGGGTCGTCGATGGCGCAGGTGAATGGGTAAGGGTTCTCCTGCCACTCCGGACCATACGTACCCATCACCACACAGATCTTATCTCCATCCTTCACAAAGCCTGCAGCCTCTCCCAGCACAAAAGCTTCTCCTCCTGACTTGACAAAGGTGGAGAACCTGTTCAGGTTTCTGCTGACTGTGGCTGAGCTCTTGGCGTGCTGCGCATGTCCTCTGGACCCCGTGGATGTGTACACTCTGTAGGTGGAGGGTCCGTTACCTTCGTGGTACCTCCCCCCCACTGGCTCATCTGCCACCGTGGAGCTGTCATCCCAGTCATCATCCCAGTCGTCGTCGCTGGCCTGCGTTTGCGGAACAGAGAGACTCGAGGAAGACTTGGGAAAAGGCTCCGCTGGAGGCTGGACGGTGCCGTCGAATCCCGAGGGCGGGACGTTGGAGTACCGAGAGTCCGCGAAAGTGTTGGCAGATGTTCTGCAGCTGTTGCTGTTGCTGTTGGCGGCGTCGTTCCTCAGGATCTCCACGTAGGACGCGGGGAAGAGTCCTCGTTCCCCCCGGCTGTTCGCTCCCTCGAGCCAGCCCTCAATGTCCTGCTCGCTGTACAAAGTTAGCACCTCGCTCTCCTTCACCGACAGCTCGCCCGGGTTCTCGGAGGTGAAGTCGTACAGCACTCTGGCTCTGAGCGCCATGATTCCCCACAGCTGGAGGACACGGGTCAGCGGGCTCACTCACGGCTGGCTGGCCGGGACGGAGAACAGCGGGCAGCCGGACGAGCGCAACTACGCCCCCCAAACTGCTCACACTGACCGAAGATCCTCCCTGTATCTTTCCGCGATCGCTCCGACCTCTTCCTGGAAATCGCGCGGGTTAAATGCAGACGTAAAGGTGGTGGACGGAGCTCCGCTTCAGCATCCGTCCTCTCCCTTCTGCTCAGGCTCTTCTGCCTCAAAGCGCCTGGCAGCAGCAGCAGCAGCAGCAGAACATCCAGCAGGACGACCAACCGAGCGCGGAGCGAGAGGAGCGAGCGGAGCTCCCAGACACAACCAATCAACCGCCTATGGCTGCAAAAACAGATCCACGCGGTTCATTCGGGAGGCTTTTGCAGGCAGGTGTACCTGAGTGGACATAACGAAGGAACTTTTTCTTTTACTAAAAAATAATGATTATTTCAAACAACAACACTTGATAAACAATCTGTACTTAATCTGACGAAAATTAGAAATTAGAAATAACTCAATTGGTTTGGATTATATACATTAGGATTAAATAAATCTGCTTCCTGCCACTCCCTTAAATGCAACAAATCCAACTCTATTTGACTTTTACTGATAGTCATCATATTTAAGTAACCTAATGCGACGTGTGTGTACTTAATTTGCATTACTGCAAAAGAAAAAATAAATAAATTTATAGTTATGAGTAATCACACTGTGAAAAAGCATCATTTTCTGTTTGTAAATGTTTCTACTATTTTTGAATCAATATATTAATCAATATCTGAAATGGATTTGATCATTGCGTTTTGTAATTTTTGCTATTGCAGTACACAATTAATTTTAATGTTTAAAATAAATCAAATCAAAATAGTATGCTAGTTTATTATTTGTTTTAATTTTTAATTTTATTTCTTGCAGCAAAGATTGCCCTCACAAGTCTTTCCCTCGCAGTCTAAATGTTGTGGCTTATTCCCAGAGCCTATGTAAATTTTGGCCCATCCACAGTTTGTAGTTGTATCACCAAATCTACTGAAGGTTTCCATCGTCAGAGCCAATAAAAAGGAGGAAATGCAGTTTAGCAGCTCACACCTGCATCTGTATTCAAACTGAATAAATTGCAAACTAACAAAACTAATTCAAAATACGTGAAACTTTAGGGTAAAGTACTAAAAGTAGCAAAATGGGCAGTGAACTGAGATTGCATCCATCCATCTATTTTCAGAATCCATGGAATCCCTTTTGGGATCATGACATTGCTGTAACCAACCCAGTTACTGATGAGCAAGGAAAACTCCTGTCATACCTGGGGACAATTTAGAGATTCCAGTTCATCTGTAATGCATGTCTTTGGACTGTGGGAAGATGTAGCGCTCGGAGAAAACCCACACATGCATGTGGAGAACATGGAAACTCCACACAGAAAGGTCCCAGCTGGGATTTGAACCTAGACTTTCTTTCTGCAGACGAGAGCACTAACCAGCCGTGCATCTCTAAGAATTTCTTTCAATAGAAATGATATGATGGTTTGTGGCGGGTTTTCGTTTTTCCTAGCTTTCTTTTCATGTCTTCCAAGTTGATAAATCACTGATCTGACTTTCTGTGGCTGACCTGTAGAATTTCGTGAGGAGGTGTCGAGGGAGATGACCAGCCCTCAGTTTCTTAAACAAATACAGTCTCTGTTGTGCCCCCTTTCCCCTGATGAGTGATGTGTGTCATCCAGGTGAGGTTAGCAGAGATGCGTAAGCCAAGGAACTTGAAGCTCTTCATCCTTTGTTTCTCCTCTCCTAGTCTGAATGCATCAAATATTCTGTCAGTATTAAAGCCCCTTTTTATGCTTATTTCCATGGTAAATTTTACTTTAAAAAGTACTTGCAAACCAGGATACAGGAAATTCATTATTCATTAAGATTTTAGCCTTTTCTTTCATTTAAAAAAAATGGACAAAACATCTATATATAGTACAGTAATTGTAGAACTCTACTATCTCCATTAACCATGAAATAAACAGAAAAAAATACAACATTTGTTCTTTGTTCCTTTTGAAAACTATGTGTTTTATCAGCAAACATTTGTTACAGTTTCCTGAGTTGAAGTCATTGAAGATGTTTGATCGCTGACATGCTCGTTAAATTAATTGTGAATCAAATCTTCAACTGGAAGATGCTGCTAAATAGTCAAGACAAATATTTCAGTCCTTTTACAGGGGGTTTTCCGAAATATATGTATATTTACAACAGAATCACAAATGTCTCATCCTTTTTAAATGCATCAAGTTGGATATATAATGGTTTCAAGTTTCACAAAATTATTTTTTAGACACAAATACATTAGAGTTGTTTCACGAGTATAAAAACGCATGCATGCTGCAGAGGAATGCATGGAATTGCAGTTATCTCTATGACATCAATGATAATTCCAATCATGTACAGAAAACAAATACAACAATTTTCCATTGTGAAGTAATACAGCTCATCTGCCTCCAGCATGACAGGAAAATGTCACATGATTTACCTCCATCAGAACACCACGGGACTTCACAGATCTGTCATACTCATCAGCTTAGAAATGTTGTCACATTTGCTGGAGGACGCACGGATGCTGGAGGTTTGTTTAGTCTGGGATTTTGTAGGCATGAAGTCATTGGCTGTCATTCTAAAGGAATGCACTTGACAAAACGCTGACAGCTCCACATAATGACTAATTCAGCATGGCTCAATCTGCCACTCGTGCGTTTATTTTTAGATCTCATACAGTTTCATTCATTACTTGTGAATCACTGGACATAAAATACATAAATCAAGGTGTTAGGAGTGAACTGTTCTATTTTAGGTTTAAATCTGACATAGTTTCAGCTTCCCAAAGTGCTTAAGATATTTTGTGTTTTGAAAACTAATCAAGATGAGAAATGCAAAAACAAAAGCTAACTGTTTAGAAATGAGAAACTAATTTATCAATAGTTTAAATGTCTGTGACCATGAATATAGAAATATTTCATGTATGAATGTTTTGTTGTGATTTTTCCACTTCCACATAGTTTCATTTTAATGTTTTTGCAGAAAGAAAAAAAAAGACATGCAAAACATTCAGACCTTAAAACATCTAAGTCACTTCATGCCTGCAGCAGAGGGACTAACCTAGATACATTTCCATTACTTTACTGTATTTAAATTGCATTGTTTCTCTACTAATTTATTTAACTCTTCCTTTTGTAGGCTTTTTGGCAGTTAAAATTACCTGCTTGGGAACTATTCTATTCTATTCTATTCTATTCTATTCTTTTCTTTTCTTTTCTTTTCTTTTCTTTTCTTTTCTTTTCTTTTCTTTTCTTTTCTTTTCTTTTCTTTTCTTTTCTTTTCTTTTCTTTTCTTTTCTTTTCTTTTCTTTTCTTTTCTTTTCTATTCTATTCTACTATACTTTTCTAATGAATTAAGCAAATATTCTAAACAGAAGGAGCTCAAATATAGTGTAAAACAGATTTAGTGGATGCAACTTTTTTTTCAGAAATACAATAAATAAATAAAACTGGTGTTTAACAAAATAAAATCTACATGGGTGTCAGTTTCTTCTGAGAAAAACTGACACCATCAGTGTTTGTGGAAGAAATTACAGAATTTCCAAGCAACCATGGTGAGATTAACAAGCTAGATTTACAGAAAGAGCAAGACGAGCCTGAAATCACAGCATGGGACTTTTACAAATCAACTCACATCTGCCAGATGTGCCGGCAATCATGATGGGAATTGCACAGAAGGAGTGGAGCCAAAGACTTGCAGCTGTGGGGAGGCTCACAGACCTGCATTTACAAGGTGTGAGGGGATGAAACAGCAGCTGCAGAGTCAGAAGGTGGGACATTACAAGAATATGCTAAGACTACAAGGAATGTTTGGAGTTCAAAATGCAAAGTATGAAAACGAAGAGGGAATATGGCTGAGAATATGGCTGCTGGAAGGAGGAAACTTGTGCCAATTAATGCAGCAGTAATAAAAAAATACATCTGGGGATGAAGATCCTACCAGGAATCTGCATAATAACTTTCAAGTAAAGATTTCCTCAGTGGAATTCAAGGTCTATGATTGCCAGAGGGTTGGAGTCCAAGTGTTCTGTTTAAGATCTATTAAGAAAACCTGATGGGATTGAATCACACTTGTTTTGCGGAATTACAACCCTTGTAGCAAAAGAGAGAAGTGTGACGGATGCTCAACGATAATTAGTCATGAGGAAGACAGAGCAATGTGAAACATGATAGAGGGATTTTAACGCACGAACTGCCCTGAAGAGAATCCTGTGGACGCCATCAAAAACAAGAAAAGCATAAAAAGGATGAAGAAGAGAGAATAAACAAAAGAAACAGAAAAGGATGAAGTGATAGAATGGAGAATAAGAGGTGGAGGGAGGAAATTAAAAAAGGGAAGGTGAAGCTGGAGCCAGAAGAATAAGAAAGAAGAGAAAGAAAAAGACAAGTAAGCAGAAAATGAAGAAGCGGGAAAGCAAATCAAAAAAGAAGGGAGGGAAGGTGAAAAAACGACAAAGGAAAAAGTAAAGAAAAAAATGAGGAGGAAAACAATGATGGAAAAAGGATAAAGAAATGAAAAAAGGGAAGGAACAGGCAATGGGAGGATAGATGAGGAAAAGGAGAGTAAAAGAAGAACAAAGATAGGACAAAGTGGAACAAGAGGAATGGGAAAATTAAAGTAATGTGTTTTTTTTCAAATTCTTCAAGAAAAAAAAGGTTCTGGGGTTGGTATGAGCTGCCATGTTGGCACTAAAACATGTTGACAAATGTAGTTTCTGACATACATTTCAGCCAATTCAAAGTTGTATTTTTAGAAACTGGAAGCCTTTAGGGTCACCTGCAGGCCAGCCACAAACAGGAGATGTAAAAGGACAAAGTTAGACCAGCTTGTGTGCATCTGGAATAGAGGACCTACTCTGATTAAAATGGTGTTTTTAACATGTTCTTGCTGCATTTTTCTGATTATGGTGGACTTAAATTCAGAAAATTCAGCTAAAAATGGCATTTCTGAGTAGTTTATTTTTCAAATTGTTGTGAATCAGAAGTCAATAGAAAAAGATCTTATTTGTGATGCAGAAAAGTCACTGGCCGGGCTACCAGCTCTCTGATCTCCCTGGAATGGCTCTTTAAATCTAACTGTTGAAATAAAGCAAAAATAAACTACTGACCCACATTGGGATTCTCAATGGTCTGCTGATTCCACTTCTGGAAAGTACAGTAACACACTTTTACTGACAGTCACGTAAAGTCCAAAACTGGACGGCTTAAGGTCAAGCATTTCAAAGGTGCAGAGGCTGTGTTCAAGCTCCACATCAGTGGGTCCTAAAGCAAGTGTTGAAGGTAGTGATCCATGATCTTTGGAGGGAGGAATCATGCTTCTACTCTCTTTGGGAGTATGCTCAGAGCATGTTACTGACATATATGTTTTGTGCCAACTCTATATGAACATATGGGGCTCTTTTGAAGCCTTTGGGCAAAGGCCTCCTAACCTCAATTAAAAGGAAGTTGTTCGGCCTGCCAGGACAGTTTGGACCATTTCCTTCTCCCAACAACACAGGAAAAGAGTGGGAAAAGTTGATGTCTTCTACAGCATGACTATGCAAACACAAAGCAATGCCTTTGTTTGGCAGGCTTCCTTCTCCTGCATGAGTTCATGACCTCACGTATTCTCTCGCCTGGCTCAAAGTCCCACAGAAATACTTAGAAAACCTTTGAGAAGAATGGAGGCTGATTTGGTCATAAAGTGTGAAACAAACTCAAAACAAAATCTGAGATTTAAAGTCTCAGTTGGTGTTAATTGTTAGACAACCCATGAATTCACTAGAATTGAGTCTAGTGCTGATTAAATATCCATCCATCTTCCAAACTGGCTGAATCAATTTTGGGGTCATTGGGTTGCTGGGGCCTATCCTTGCTACTCTTGCGTGAAAGTTAGGTTTACCCTGGGCAGGTCGTTGATCTGTTGCAGGGCTTCATTAAGCATACAAAGAGTAAACAAGGTTTTCATGATGCCAATAACTGTTTCACTGTTTAGGTATAGATGTAGATTTGCATCATGCGGAAAATTTAAAGCTCCGAATGCTCATAAAAAAATGCGCATCATTCACCCCTTTATCCTTTATTACTTACATTTACTGTCAATTCAGCAATTAGGAAACAAACTGAAAATGATTGACGTCTCACTGTGGAATTTACTTTATTATATACTGCCTCCTGGTGGATATCTACAAATATTAAAGTGTTTTCAACTATAGATAAAACAGTAATTGTAAAACAAAAAGGAAACCCTTTTTTTTAATAAACATTTAGCAGTTTCTCACAGATTATTTGTGATCAGTGATCAAATGTTTGAAAACCATTCTTTCAAATAAAACATAAAACAAACATAAATCATCAAATGAGCATATAAAAACAGTCATAAAAGACTGTAAGAGAACGAATACAGTGCATGGACATTTGGACTAACGCAGGGATCTACAAACTTTAACACTTAAATGGCCATTTGGTTTTATTTCTTACAGACCAAACCAAGCGAGAGCTGCAAAGTTCCACCTCACCGCTTGGAAAAATACACCATGTTTTGTGGCCATTAAGCCATTAATTTGTGTAATGCAGCTTTTAAATATTTAAAATACTTAAATTTAAAGAGTGCTATATTTTTTCTATAAATACAAAGTTCAACATCCTTTACTTTTGACTGCAGCACATACAAGTTTCTTTCAAAATAAAACACACTTTTGTCAAATATGATCCTCCTGCTGCAGCAGATTTTCTTGATTGAAAAAGGCAAGAAAATCACATTAAACATTGTGTTTTCTATTATTATGACTATCGGGCATCGCCATCCTTTTCTTCTTTTTGCTACCAAATATAAATATGACAACATTGGTGTAGAATCCATGGTTTATAGTCTCTGCATGTAAATGAAATACTTTACTTGAGGAACTTTGCCTCTGAACAACTGGACACAGTTGTGGAGCACAAGATAAGATGTGTTTTAAACTTATTTTAATAATAAACCATATTGTCAGTAGATTAAACATTTTCCATCATTTTACAATGATTTTTGCTCAGTTATCTGACATGTTAAAAATCTATTATTTTCCTTTTCAAGGATAGCTTTCTTTTAATTAAACAATTAAAACATCTCAGAACACTGAGCTAAATAAAACATTTCAGAACATGGCTGGACAGCCTTTGAGTGATTACAAACAAAGGAAACAAATGCAGAGTAAAATAACAAATAGAAAACTAATGAATCTGAGCAAAGTGAGGCAAGTAACAAAAAGTAAATTAAAATAATGTCATTTTTTACACATTTATAGAACCAAAAAGGAAGTTTTCAATCTATTATTATATATTTGGTTTGTTAAGGCGCTTCAGTGAATCAGCATTAATTTGTAAATATTCTACATTTTGAGGGTGTCTTCATATATTTATATTTATGTATCTTAAATTTAGCAAGGCAGAGAATTATGTTTGAACAGATTTCTTCTCCTTTCTTTTGTACATGGTGCCACACATGGTGGTGTTTCGTGAAAATGTTGGCAGTTGTGGAAAAATGTTTGTTAAAAACCTAAACATAAATGACAAATTGTAGTTAAAAGACAATAATCAAAGCTAAAAACCTATTATTCATTAAAATTGCTAGCATTTTCTTGAAAGGCAAAAAGTCCCAGTGGAGGGTTAAAAGACAGTCCCGGGTTGCAGACTCCTGTGCTACATGTTGGTGCAGCCCACAAGAGGTCTCCCCTCTCACATTTCATTTTTTCAAACAGGACAAAAACACACATTTTTAAAATAATACGCGTTTTATCTGACATATAATGTTTTTAGAAAGTATTCGTCTTTTTAATCCTCTTTAAAGAGTGCTATTTTCTCTTTACTAATTTATGCCAGATCTCCTTTATGTAATATTACATTAAATATTTAAGAAGTGCATCATCCCACTCTACACTTCTATTTTTTTTAATTATCTTTCCCTCATTCTGCTGTCAGCCTTATTTGGGTTGACAGAAACTTTTTGTGAGCACTTTTTAAGGCTGACTTGAGTGATGCACATCCGATTAGAGTTGTGTGAGTCAGGATGGCCCTCATGATGATCCCATACTTTATACACACAACAAACAATCTTAAATTTCTCTGCTTGTGCATTACTTATCTAGAAGCATCTCAGAAAAACAGTTCCAAGAGATGTACTTCCATCTGGATTTGTCCGATTTGTTCAGAATGATATTACTTACTAATAATACTTTCACAAAACTTTATTGAAACCAGATGGACTCACAAAAAAGATTACTGTTTAAGATACTACTTCAAAGTACAAAAGAGGATTAGGGCCATGGAGAAAGAACAAAAAACGCAATGTGTAGTTCTGACATTATTCTTACAATTCTGACTTTAATCTCAGAATTCTAACTTTAATATCAAAACTCTGACTGTAATGTCAGCATTCTGACTAATCTCAGAATTTATTACTTTAATCTCCTAATTCTGATTTAAATCTCATAATTATGTCTTCAATCTTAGAATTCTGACTTTAATATAAAAACTCTGACTCTAATCTCATGATTCTGAATTTTTTTTATTAAAACTCTAATTTTAATCTTAGAATGATAAACAATGGGTGGATGTCAAAAGCAAAAAATCAGTAATTTAATTATAAATATATATATGTGTGTGTGTGTGTGTGTGTGTGTTCATACATAGATAAATATATATATATATATATATTTATAGTCATATATTTTTCATGTATATTTTTTATACATCTCCAGGCTACAGATCAGAGACTAGACTGTTTTGAGAGTGTAAAGGAAGGGGATGTGAAGAGCTCTTCCATACTTTCTCAGGACCGCCTGTGACTCCTGTGTAAACAGTGATGGTCATGATGAAAGCGCCTAATCCAGAATTCCTCTATGAAAACCCAGAAGTCAGCTGCTTGTCAATACTAAAGCCACAAAAAACAAACAAAGGCTCGATTCAGGCTAAGTTCCCCCTGTCTCGGAACAGAAAATGACAATAGCCGCCATGTGTTTGATCACGTGACGCCCCTGCGTGCGCACATCGACGTACGTGACGTAGGGTTGAATCCTTCGTTAGTTTTTCTCAACCAAACACTCTTGACATTGTGTAATAATAATAATAAAAAAAAACTACAAATCCGCCGGTGGTAGACGAGATTTTAATACACAAGGCGTGACACACGGACCCACGTCTTTATCGCCTGAAACCCACGCAAACGTTAGTGACCCGGAACTTCGCTTTCAGCTAAAGAAGAAGAAGAAGAAGAAGAAGAAGAAAAATCCTCCTTTTAAAGCTGCTTTTTTTAGCCTTCGAGGAAGAAAGGCGGGGAATACAAAGCGAGGTGCGTCAAAAACAGACACAAAAACATTTTGGATCCACGAAAGCGAAACGGGATTACTTCCAAGCCCAGATCCTGCTGCTGTGACTGGCCAACGACAGTACATGGATTATCTGGTGAGTAAAGCAGCCGAAAATGCCCCGCTTTAGCTCTGACCAACGCGGACTCCAGCGGTCGCTGCCCTTCCAGCTGGGCTCGGAGCTGTGTTGATGTCAGGTGTGACTAGCGGGAACCTGGGTGAGGCACCCTGTTGTTCTGTCTTCCGACATTGAGCTTAGAAAACAACCTCTTGTGTTATGCTGATGTGGCAGGTGAAGCCTGTAGCCTCTCTCTAGTTCATACTGGAAAGTTAATTAGCTTTAGAACCATCCATATAATAGTGAGGAATAGTGAGGTTGTAACTGAGGGTTTTCCCTGCCCTGGGACTTGGACTTGGAGAACCACAATAATAATAATAATAATAATTATTATTATTATAAATCTCACATTGTGAGGTGGAGAGGAACTCCCCACCCAGGGATATTTGCTTTATAACTGGACCTCCCAAGAAGTGAGACCTTGGAGGAACTTTGAACTTTGACTTGGACACTTGAGTCAAGCTCATCCATTAACTGCTGTTAACTGTGTGCGTTTTGTTGTTGTTTTTGTGGATCAAAAAGAGAAGAAAAGTGCTGCCATCCTAGTTAACTTGAGCTTTAAACTTTGGCAGATGGGAATGGAAAGTTGCTCAAACTAATGATTAAACACCAGAACAGAAGCATGTCTAAGCCAGCACACTATGTAAGCTGAAGGACATCTTATGCAGGTTATAGCTAACTTATGTAAAGACAATTAAGCTCAGAGTTGCGTTTCTGAGTATTTATATGTCCACATTGTTTTTAAACAGGTGTAGAAATTTGAAAAAACTTCAAGCCGTGACGCAGAAGCTACTAGGCTCCGTGCTCTGCTCCATTCTAATGCATCCGCTTGGAGACGACTAGATCCGTGTAGGTCTTCGTTTCCTCCTCTGAGTGCCAACAGTCCCACCCCGAACTCAAAGGCGAATTTCTAGTAAACTACTGCCGCTCTGCAAGTATGAAAAAGAAACTATGTCCTTGAAAATTACACATTTTTTATATTTTGGCTAAATACTGCATAATGAAAAAACCACCGGGACCGCTAAAAATGGATCAAATGATGATTGGAGTGGGACTTAAATTTAGATGGTTAGAATGCTTCAGAGGATGCTAGATTTTCCTTGACAGTTTTGCATGTGAACGGCACAGCTGTAGTTCTGTGGACTGTGAGAGCACAGAGCTTCGCTGTCCTGAGGTCAGCTGCTCAACAGGAGCAGGGCCTTTTCCTGCTGTGCAACACAGGAGATGTGCTACATAACTTGGACCACAAATACACATCTCTAGTTTTCTATAAATCAGATGGAACATGTAAGTCATTCCATCACAACTGTTTCCTACTCTGTTAAAGCTTGAAGTGTGTTATCATAACTCACTAAATAACTGGGAAAAACCCAGATTAGAAGGATGTTATTGTTGCACATTAGTGCTTTATAACTCTGGTTTGAGTTATGACAGATTTTCTTTGAAGTTTGGAGATGGCATAAATTTTACTAGGTCAGAATTACAAAAAAAAAAAAAAAATTCAAAATTTAATAAGAATGAATTTTTGTATTTGTTTCTTCAGTGGCACAACTTTTTCCGTCCCCACCTGCACCATGTTTTACATTTAATCAAACAAAATGCATCAGAGCAGTATTCATTTTTAATCTATTAGAAAAGCACATTCTTTACTTTTTACAAATCACTTTATTAACGCTATAAACACAGACACTCATCTGCTAATGAACCTGTTTATGGTTTCCTCACTGGTGGCATAAAAAACAGCAGAAACACAGTAAAGAAAAGTGAATTTCATTCCAACCCTAAATGATAAAACATGGTGGAAAAAAAGTTGAATTTTCACATTATTTTTGTATATTTTAGTTTTATTACTTTATTTGACTTTATTTGACTTTTATTCTTTATTCTAATATTTGACAAATATTGCTGTTGTTATTTATATTTTTTTGATTAAAACCTAAGTGTAAAGATTATTAAATAAGAGTCAGATCATGATAAAAGCAAAAGTTAGTACATTAAAATGCCAAAATAAACTAAAAACAAAGTCAATTTATACTTGATTGCTGTCAAAGATGTTTTTTTTTTTTTTTTACAATTTTGACTAATTTGCTTTTGTCCTTCTTGCCATTTTCTGTCAAGCAAATGTTTTCCAATTTCCGTTACATTTTTTACCATACTTTATACAGTATACTAACTCGTGATGATGATTGATTGAAGGTACTAGGCAAGAACTGACTTCCTCTTTCTTTATTTCTTCAATCTGGAGTTGTTTAGATGAGATTTGTAGATGTTATTTTTTTTACCAGACTATACATTTTGACAAAATATTAGATGGTAAATCATATATTACATATTTGTATGTTTTTGGTATTTGCAATTTTCTTCATGGAACGGTATTACTGCCTTTACTAATCTGGATCTCCAATAAGGAAAATATAATTTACAATATATTTATTTTAACTTCAAAACTTGAGCTTAAAGAGGATTAAAAGCTGGTTGGTCTGTTGTAAAAGAATCTGAAAACTGATAGGTAGTGGTAGGAAGAACAGCATGTATGAGATGGTTAACATCTCTGCAAACTGAGCTGCCAGTCTCTTTATGTGAGGAGCGAACATACTGACTTCTGCACTTTCTGCTCAGGATTTTGTATATATATATATGTATATATGTATGTATATATATATATGTATGTATATTAGGACTGTCGACGTTGACAGGAAAGATTTCTTTACTCTAAGCTTTTTTGATGCAAAAATCTTTTTCAACATTATTGAAAATTAATTACGGTATACACTGACATTTTTATCATTTTTTTATAGGTATACTATGCTGTCATTGTTACTTTTGTTTTTAGCTTTAAAAAATTTAAAAAACATTTAAAAATGAAAAATGTCAACTTTTTTGCATCTATTGAATGTCTTGCAGGGCAATAACATTGAAATTAACCCATATTTGACTGTGCCAGGCTCCATACTGACAGCGGCAGAAAGCTTTGCCAAATTCTCTTTGGAGGCAAACTGAGAATGACCTCAAAATGTTCAGATCTTCTTCTGTGCGTTGTACATAACACAGTTGAATGCCGGCTGTGTTTTGATTCCAGCTCATTTGTGATTATTCTTTAATGTCTAGTAATGCTAATGAGTATTAAATCTTTGGGTTATTTCATATCTGTATTACTGATGAAACTAAAGAAGATTCATATTGCTATTATTTTGCTAAGAATCATGCACGAAGAGTTCTCTTGGATAATAATATCCCTGTAAGCTCATGGATCAGTTTTCATTTTCTAAAAGGGCGCTTGTTATCTGTGTGGATCATTTTACGTTGATCCCTCAGTGTGGAAGTGAAGTCGTTGTAATGCCCTAAAATTTTTCTCACAAGGTAAGATTTGGTTTGCTAATTATCCCTGCAATAACATCGAGGGTAAAACTGTTAGTTTCATCAAAGTTGTTAGTTTCTGCGATCAGAGATTTTCTTCTGAGCTAATGTCTTCATCTTTAATGAACACAATCTGTGCCAACTCTTATACCATCTGTTTTCTTATCTTGCAGTGGACTGAAGCATTTGTTGTAGATATATACAAATGCATTGATAAAGTAAGACACAACACTAGAAAACTCTATATTGGTAGATAACTGCTAAAAAAATGAAACATTTTTTACATTTGCTACTTAATTTTCTTATAAATTGTAGCAATTTCTTCATAAAGGGCACATGCTTGTTATCTTTGGCTTTAGAACTCTTTAGATTTGACATTGTATAATTACAGAATCAAAAATCCAAACATGAAACTAATTATACCAGCTTATATGCACTTTAAAAAAATCCTGTAGTCCTTCAGACATAGAGTGGGGCAAAACAGTATTTGGCAGTCACCTTTTTTCACCATGCATGACACCATTCATCCTTTCCTGAATCTGCATCATTCGTTGTCACCTTTGCAGAAAAGCAGCCCCAAAGTATGATTGTTCCACCTCCATGCTTTCACATTGATGTTCTTGGGATGCAATTCAGTATTTTTCCCCCCCAAATACGGTGATTGGTGTTTCAACCATTTTAGTCTCATCTGATCACATGACAGTCTCTCAATCCTCCTCTGGATCATCCAGATGGTCTCTGGAGATCTTTGGATTGGACTGAACATGTTCTGTTTGCATCACTGCCTTCTATGCAGATTATGAGTTCAGGTAACAAGCAGACTTACAGAAGTTGCAGGTCATTGAGGGACTAAATTCTTGTTTTTTTTTTTTTTTTTGTTTTTTTTTTGTTGGACTAAATGTTCATTTACCTTTATTCACCATTATACAAATAAATGGTTTAAAATTTACTCATAGTGGTGATTTTCTGATTTTTTTAAAAATATCCTGTCATCTTCAGTTGAAGTGTATCTATTATGAACATTACAGACCTCTCTTATCTTTTAAGTGGAACAACTTTCAGAATCGGTGACTCAAATACATTTTTTTTGCCCCTTTGAATGTTCTAATTGCAGTGTTAGCAGGTGGTTGAACAAGCTAATACTAAAAAGCTCAGATGACGAACAAACTATTTGATCGTGACTCACAGTTCTCAAGCAGACATCCGACAAAACATCCCTCAGCATCTGTTGAAATCCCCATGACCGCTGCAAAGCTCAAGTGGTCAATCCTTTCATCCTCCTCCATGCAGAAAGCAATGGTTTTCATACCTGATAGAGCCCTGTATACAGTTTGAGCATAGTGCGTGGGTGTGTAATGGTGACTAATCCAATTTGCAGTCTTATTTGGGATCTGTAGATGTCAGTGAGTCCTTAATCTGTGGAAAGGGGGAGAGATCCTTGCAGTCTTAAGCTTTTCTCTGTCTGCTGATCCTCGTGGTAATAGTTTTTTTTCCCTCTTCTACTCTTTGTCCTAATGAATACAAGGAGTAAACACAAGCTCTTTCTCTTCTGTATTCCATACACCTATAAATGTGAGATTTGGGAAACGAAATAGCTTGAGGCTGTTGACAGCTGGTTGGTAGACAGTAAAGGGCTGGACTCAAGTCGATGTGGCTGTGCTCTACTCAGCTACTCCTGATCCTCCTCTATCCATTCACTTATTCCCAAGGCTTGGGCTGTTTGTTGCCAGGGGTTACGCTTGTTGTTGAGGATAATGTCGGAGTACATGCAGCTCTCGCTCGCTCTGTGTAGAATTGGGATTTACACGGTAAGAAATGTCCATATGCTGCTTTCTCTTGTTTGACAGCAGTAGGGGTGTGCTGTGCTGTGTGTGTGCATGTCTGAAAGAAACCCCACAGCTTCAAAATCTTGGTTTGTTTACAGAGATTCTGTTTGAGCTACAGTCATGGCTGCTTTTCCTGAAGATTGGTCTCTAAAAGGAGAGCATGCCTTGCTTCTTTCACATGGTAAAAGATAAAAATAAATAGTAGAAAAGGGTGTAAATTATGGTGTAGCTCACAGCCACTGGGTTTTGACAGTCTGTGTGTTTGTGACCAAGTCAGTTAATATGAACCTAAGGGTTATGGTTGGAAAAATAAAAGAAAAAACGGGTTTCATGGTTTTTATTTTTGTCTTTCTAAGAATGTTAGCACAAACAAATGTAGGATTTAGTGTGTTAACAATAGCTGATTGCATATTGTCAAGTTTCTTGATTTCTGACCAGCCGGTGCAGCTTTTTGCCTTTTTTAATGAGTGTTTGTTTTGTGCATTTTTGTAAAGTTCTACAAAAATAGAAGACAAAATGCTTCCAAAATGATATGGACTGATTAGTTTAGACAGCTTTTCAAATCATCATCCAATGGAGAAGCAGTTTTAAATCCAGGCAGTGCATTAATTTCCCTAATTTTCCATTCAAGTTCTATACCTATCTGCATGCAGGGGTTGTTCTTCTAACACAAATACAAAATTAACTCAGTGAATGTTTAGACAAACTTGTTTTTCATTTACTAGAACATTTGTGATGTTATCTCTTTGGCTTTGTCGTGTTTTCACGCTGCAATAAAACATATTTTTCTATTAGTTTGTTAACAGCTATTTATTTATTTTAGTATTTAGGAGTCATTAGACTCAAGGCATGAGGAAGAAATATCCATCACTATTTTTATTGTCATTTGCATTGGACTGGTTGTTAAGTTTGTTCTTTGCTATCTTATCTCTAGAAGTAAAAATACCTCATGAAAACATTTGGAGAAAAGGCTTCCTTGCAGAAGCCCAGAGACAGTGTTTACATACATGCAGGATATTACATCGAGTGCTTGAGCTTGTTTGGGATAAGATCAGAATTTCGACATACATGTAAACACAGAAGGTGTTTTACTAAGGATGGGAATTAAGTGTTCATTCTCTATCTGAGCCACTACAACAACCAGTCCTGCAGCATTTGAATCCTTTACATTTGATGTTTTGTGGTAGAAAAGCACAGCCGTATATCTCTGTGTTCCATCATGTTACTGTAGGTTAACAGTTGTGTGCAGTTCTCTGCCTTTCTGGTAAAACAAAAATGAGTTTGAATGAAGTGTTTTGCCTCTATAGTCATTTTTTTTGGTTTACTGAAGATATTAAACTACTTTAGCCAAACACTAATCAGGGCTCTAATTCAGTTTTTAATGTATGTTAGTTCTTTAAAATTTTAACTAAACGTTGGTTAAAGACCCACTCGGATGATCGTGGTGTTTTTGGTGTTTTAACATGTTCTTGTGACATTTTTCTGATGATGGATGCATGTCTGAGTATTTTTTTTTTATTCAAACCGTTGTGGAGCAGACGAAAAAAAAGCAGTTTGAAAAAGAGCTTATTTGTGGCGTAGAAAATGCGTTGGGCCGGGTCACAAGCCCCCTGCTTTGCCCCCTCCACAACAGAGAACAGAACAGAACAGAACAGAATAGAACAGAACAGAACAGAACAGAACAGAACAGAATAGAATAGAATAGAATAGAACAGAACAGAACGGAACAGAATAGGCGTTTGGCGTAAAACTCTCTGCCAAACCACCTGTGCGAATCTGTGGAAGCTGATTGGCTGTGGCAATCCGTGACATGATAACAGCAGGTAAATTGTTTGTGGTCTGACAGCAGCAGTGCACAGGGTAATATTAAATTAGAAAAAAACAATTAAAAAACAGCTCATGGCATAGGGCAATTATAAAAACTACAATAGACAATAATAAAAAACAGAAACCACAATAATAAATAGGATTAAAGTATAGTGTGCAGTTTGATAAAAGACCACTGGGAACGCTTTCAAAACAGATCAAAAGATGATAGAGTGGAATTTTAATGCCAAGATTTTAACATAAATGTTATTTTCATAATTTTTTCATTCTGCTATTTAAAATCTTAAAATATGTCATCACCGTTGGGGTATGGAGTGTTACAATACTGCTTAATAGTAGTTTTATTCATAACCTTTTTCAATTTCTGCTTGGAAAGGAAATTTATTGACTGTTATGTAAAATTATCCACAATTAGTTACAAAGCAAATGTGTTTATTTATCTGTACAGTTGATTGATCTGCAATTTGCTGCCAATCAAACTGAAAGCAAATTTTATTGAGAATGCGCTTGCTTGTTATTTTTCATTTGAAAGACTGGAAAATAGATCATAACCTGCTTGGAAATTCTGCACTCTTGTTTTACTACATTTTTAATGGTGTTTGTTGAATTAACGGTTTTGCTGTTTTGGACCTTCGTCAGCTGGTTAAGTCATTCTTAGGGGGTTAAGCATCATTAGGTATCACAATGGCTGCTCTCAAGACCCTTGACCAATAAGAATCTAAGTGATTGTAGAAGGCCCTTTGTTGTCTTCTCATTATGTTATTAATGGAGTGGAAAAATGGTGGTTGGAACCCTGAGGCCTCTGCCACGTCATTCAGTTTAAGAGTCTCATGGCTGCGTTAAGCCTAATTTGGCAAGAAATCATGGAGTGTGCATTCAGATCATGACCTACTTGAAGCTCACAAACACATTGGAGACCTGTGCTAGGTGGTGCACCAACTGAAAGCTCAGTCAGCTTGGAGAATGATCCATGCTTCCTGACAGGAGCAAAAAAAAAAAGTGTTTTTTTTAAGTTTTAGATATTTGGAAATATTTGTTGTCTCTGGAAAAGCATTACATATTCTAGTATTATGCATTAATACATTGTCAGAAAGAATCAATAGTTTTCACTAGTAAAAATATACATTCATGGGAAATTCCAAACATAGATTTCATTGTTCATGTCAGAAACATTAACAAAAAGTGACAAATAAATTGATTTCAGATTGTACTTTGTACAGATTACTTTGTTATCCTCTATAGACTATTATGATAGGTTACATGTTAGAAGAGTAGTTTATTTTCATGTTAAGTGTCACCACACCAGCCTCCTGTTTACCCAATAAAGATAAAATATTGCTCTAATACATCAAAAGCTTCTTATCATCATCTCATGTATCAGGTAATTGTCACTGAATGTTGATTAGTGGAACTATTCCTTTTGTTATATTTAATATAGATTTTTGCATAAGGAAAAATGATTCAGTGATGGAGACAGCACTTTTTCTTGTATGCAACTTCCTTGGATTTTCTTTATTTATCGCGTAGTGGAACATTTTCCATAAGGTTTTAACGTTTCTTTTTTAAGTTTTCGTCTTTAAGCAAGTCACATACAAAAACTGCGTTATGTTTTGTTTCCAAACTCTCTTCCTGAGCTACATGAACCTAAACTGAAGGCAAGCGCATAATCGCATTCATGAAAGGATGTTGTTGCTGCGGCAACTCTCATTACATTTTTATAACACGATACATTAAGGTCATTAACGAGGGAAGCTGAAAACGCCTGCTTGAACTCAAAAATAAGCTCTTAAATCAAATTTTATTTATAAAGATCCTTTCATACATTAGTAACCAAAAGTGCTCTACAGTATAACGATATCTTAAAAAAAAAAAGATTAATAAAATAAAATAAAAACACACATGATGAATTCAAAAGCTATGAAAAGAAGTGGATCAACCATAGAAAACGAGATGCTATCTTTGACAGGGTTACTGTGTAATAACTCTATGGTTTAATGCTCCATTGTATAATGAATGAATCGCTTTTTTGTGTTTTTCCATTAAGAAAGTTTTTTTTACTGCAGTTCAGGGAGGAGTTTTGTCATTTTTTGTGCTATTACTTTTAAAATTAAATCTGACTGTAAGCATGACAACAAAGTAAGTGTTTTTGGCTGTTTCTTTGGATACTTGCGCCCATATTTTTTAAGGCTGTGTTTTCAAAGACACAAATGAATAGAATCATGTCTGACACATGAAACTTTTCATAATTTTAAATTATTAACTTGTAATGCATGGAGCTTTTATGCTTTGGGAGTCCACTTTCTTGGCACACCACAGGAATGATAATTACATGAATTACACGTTCCTGTTTTGAATGTAAAATGTGCAAATCTGCATACAATATGTATTTTTTTGTGACATGTGTTTGTTCAAACTGTAAAATCATTTCAAACTAAGTTAGGTTTTGCTGCAACAAAAGTGTAAACCCTTGACTCGTCATCTCCTCCTGGAGCGTCAGACTGGAGAGTTGTGTAGACACAAAGATGGAGGGTATAGTTGTAGAAGAAACACTGAACCTTAGTGGATCAACATCAGCTGAAGAAATAGATGCCAATATTCATCTGAATGTGGGCTTTGAAGAGGAAAGTAATAATAATGGCCTTTGTTTATGCTTTTTTAGGTCAGCTCTTACACCTTACGTGACGCTTATACAAATATATTAACCCCTTCAGGGTCTGTGGTAGAGTGTCTAGCTTGACAGAGAATTCTATTGTGGCTTTGAATCCATATTTGAGTCAAAACTGAAAATTGGACCCAATGCTTCCCTGTTTGATGCTTAGCAGTAATGGTTTACATTGGGGTGTTAACCACTAAATGATTTTCTAGCGTGGCAGTGAGTGACCTCACAGCTCTTCTAGAGGATGGGTCAAACTTTTGCACACGCTTGTGTGTGTCAGTTAATGGGACATTAGCTTTTTGCCTGAAAAGTGAATTTTTAAATCGTCTTTTTTTCAGTAAAGCAATAAGGAGTGAAATCATTGAGACCGGGGCTTCCAGCAGCTCTGAAACCATTTGGTTGATTTAAAAAAAAGTGATGTTTGGGTTAAGTGTTAGAATGTTCTTAACACTTCCCCCCCAAACTGTATTCTAGATTAAGAAGATACATGGATGTTTATGCATTTATTATTTAAACTCATCAGCATGAACCATTAGGCTTTTTTTTTAAGACTCAGCTCCAGATGATTTAGACATAAGTCAATTACACTAAGTGACTCTAAAATTCAAACGTAATTGCAAACTTTTTTAAAAAGTTTTTTAAAGACTTTTCAGCTTGAATTCTGCTCGGAGTAGTTGTAGATCAGTCTGGCACCCCTACTCCTAAAGCCTCAGTGGCATCCACCCATAAAGGGGGTTGAACTGTTCGGGTGCTGCGGGTTTTTGGGTTGTCCAGGCCTGTGGAGGGTCATAAAGAGAAGCGGCTGCATCTTAAGGGAATTGCATGGTAGTCTTTCAGTTCCCTTGAGGCTCTTACCAACACCTCAAAGGATGTCAGAAGAATTGAACGCATGATTGTCCTGCTTGTTTTACGTGTATTGTGAAGTTTTGGGAGGCATAATGGAAGTTGGATGCACTTATGATGTACAGGTGATGCTGTTGTACTGTGCCCTAACACCACACTCTAGTCATTAGTAAGGTGCATGTGCTGTCTCCTTACTGACCGTGCACAAATAGTGCACATACAGGCTGTGCAGGTGACACATAAGTACCCCTTGGATACCCATTAGATGCCCACACAAACTACGCTTTGTCTGATTTCCTCAAATTTCCTCACTGCCCTTTTAGTGCAGTTGAGACCATTGACTGTATAATAGAACTGGACTGAGCCAGTGTGACGTCAGCCATAGAAAATGCCATACTTCCAGCTCCAGTGAAATGAAGCCAATCCAGTCGCCATTTTTCCATGAAACCACCGTCACCGTGCTGGAGCCAGATGACAGCGGTTGGTCCAGGCAGTCTGAGTCAACGCTTCTTTGGTAACCACTGTCTCCAATCAGGAGTAAGCTTGTTCGAAGTCCACACCCTTTCCACTAAAAGCAGGCTTAGGAGAATCTGTCAATCAAACATTTAAGGTGGGGGCCAGCGGGCACCACATGTTTTTACCGAGGCATCATGTTGGTCAGTTTATAACTTCAATTACTTGTGATTAAAAAAAGGTAACATAACAAAATTAGGATTTGGAAGAATATGTTGAAAAAGGTATCAGAGCAAGAATGGTTATTCTGACAATAGAATGACTAAAAACAGTTTAAAAAAAGACTATGGGGTTTTGGCCTCTTGAAGCCTGCAGGCACTTGCTATTTGGCGCATGAGAAGGGAGGGGTCACTCAGTCCAGTTCCCATCTACAGTCAATGGTTCTGACTATTTGTGAAACTCTTTCAACAAGTAAAAATCTGCACATTCAGACTATAATCTTAGAGTCAGAAAAATAAAGCGTCGTGTCACTTCTGGTTATTTAGATGGTACAGCCTCCAGCTCCTGACAGCTTTCTCTGTCGTAGTAATGCAGTAACTTGTATAACATCGTTTTCAAAATAACTTTAAGCCAATAATAGTATAAAAACATCCAACTGCAACTTTTAAAGGAAATCCTACTTTTGAATGTGTTACCTTTATCCTGTTATCAGGGAAAGATATTTTAAGCCATCTTATCTTTAGAAACTAGTTTCACTTTTCCCACAGGGGTCTAAAGCAGACTTTTAAAGGTTTGGTTTTGACAAAACTCAGGACTCTGATGGCTTAACTCTATAGTCTGTAGTCAGATTGTTTTTTTCTTCATCATTTTTTTCATTTGTAATTTTTGTTGCCTAAAATAAACAGGCTGCAATTTCAGTAAATAAACAAGTTCAGATTCTTTTTAAGATGTCCGGATTCAGGAGTTCCTGTTATTGTTGTAGTGGTTGCTATGGTGTCATAAAAATGACGTTCTCCAATAATAAAACATTTTTCTCATGGCAAACGAACGGCATCCATTTCTAATCTGCTTCCGGCATTTTGAAAGGCAGGATGGGAGCAGCTATTGCCCCCATCCTGAGCTGTGAATGTCCTCCAATTTAAAATCACCTTCAGAAAGATGTGACTAAGTCACAGCTATGGTAGATTGCCTGACACTTAAGTTTTCATACATTTCTTGTCACTTCTTTTTGGAAGGAACTACTTTGCTGTAGTTCATCAGAAAAACAACAGCAAAAGTTCATCTTCCTGGTTGGATTTTGGCTCATAGGAGGCCGATGGACCTTTAAGCACCATGTATGCCAGCAATTTGATCATTCTTTCTGGTTTTTTTCTGTCACTTAATATGCTGTTAATATCCCTGTCATGTTAAAGTTAATGCAATAGTTTATTATTTAACAGCTTTTTTGCATAAAGATCCATGACACATTTCATCTGATCGATTCAAAATAGGAATCAAATGTTTTGAAGAATATTTTTAGCAATCATTAGTGATTAAATCTGGACTGCAAGAGAAATTACATGAGATACTTTGACCTTAATTGCAAGCAGAGAGAAAAACAATGGAGCAGTTGAGTCAATACAAAAATAAATTCAGTCAGAATGCAGTGGACAAAGATAACATTTTTATGATAATCTAAGGGAAACAAAAATGCTTTTGTTATTTAACACATTTTGCATTTTAAGTTGCTCTTTTTCATATGTAACCTAATTTCTAATTCTTTTGAATCTAAAATCAATCCCCCTTTTTGCATTTATTCTTAGTAGATTGAAGAGGCATTTCTTTGTAGAAAATTGCTCCTTGTCAACATGATAGAAACTCATTTGCACCCTGCTGTGAGCCAGAGCCACATAACATACAGTGCATTATAATGCATGAATAGGCTTCAGAAACTTTAATAATCCCGCTGTCCAAACCAGGCGGCTTGATCCTTTTTTCTGTCTGTTTCATGGATGTCAAACATCATTTGTTCACAAACCCATACGTTCAGGGAGCTGTTAGTGAAAACATCAACTGATCCAGGAAACCGTTTTAGTAAACTCTTTCTATTCTCTAAATATTGTATTTTTGCTTTTGAAATGTAGGCAGTTTTGTTTTAGAAGATATGACAATTGAGTTTGGTTGATTTTTGCAAGATAAACCTTACATTAAATATTAAATGTACTTTAAATATTGAACTGTTCCATTAAAGACAAAATATTCTTATTCTTTTGAATGCAAACATGACTACATTTTTAAACATTGTCATTTGTACTATAAAGTGTAAAAATTTGGAACTATTTCTTCATTGTCTTGAAGAATGTTTTATTTAATAAAAAAACATTTCAAGCCTTTGGCTTCTGGGTCTCCAGAGGCAGCTGACGGGTATCGGCAGTCTAAGCGAGCAAGTGAGCTGCGGCCCGGGTTGGAGGCAACAACTCAGTCCTGGGAGGGCAATGGAGAAGGACTATCAGTTTGCCCCAAAGAGGTTCTGGCAAACCATCCGGCACCAGGAGGGGAAAGCAGTTTTTCTGCAGGCACCGTTTTCAGCGGCAGTGTCTTGGCTGACACGGCTCTGCAGCATCGTGTGGCAGTCAGGAACTGGAGCACTGGACTGACAGACAAAGGGAGGGGTTCCGGGCATGTCCCACTGGGCGAAAGCCCTGTGGAAGACCCAGGAAACGCTGGAAAGACTATGTCTCTGGGATGGCCTGGGAACGCTTTGGGGTCCCCCCCAGAGAAGCTGGAGGAAGTGACTGGGAAGGAAGTCGGTGCATCTTTACTAAGACTGCTGCACCCGCGACCTGGTGCTGGATGAGCAGGAGAAGATGGATGGATGGATGGATGGATGGATGGATGGATGGATGGATGGATGGATGGATGGATGGAAAAAACTCTTTGAGGTCTTCAGTTTGCACTTCTGTTTTGAGGAATAATCCATACAACCCACAAAATGTATCTGTTTATAAGATTCATGTCTATTGTTTTGTTTTTCAGACAAACTAACTTATTAACTAACAAAATTCAGGAAAAGTCGAATTAAACCAAGTAATTTACAAGTTTTTTTTTTTTTTTTAATGAAACCAGGACAATTTTTTCTGACATGTCAGTTAATGTCACAGAAAATCCATTCTCATTCTCGGAGGAGCGCCTAGTTATTCTAGATGAGAGTTCAGCTTGTGCTCAGTTTGCTATAAATAATGATTCCGTTTCCTATTAAAATAAAAAAAAAAAACACATTAGTTATGAAACTAAGCAGTAAAATCTCCTCCTGATTTACTACATTTGTATTTAGTGGACTTGTCAACACACGAGAGCTCCAACCTGTGGATAAAAAAAGACACATCCCCTGTGTCGAAGCAAGCGTCCGCTGAGGCCTGCTTCCACCCACGTCTGTAATCTCCTTCAGGTGGAGTAAGACTGTCATTTCCTTTTCTAAGAAGGAGCTTCTGTTTATATTCAGAGCAGAAATCCCTGTCTTCATGTAAAGAACATGGCATTGTGTTGTCTGTTTCTGTTGGGGATAAAAAGGATTCCCAAGCTAGAAATGATTGTGTTACAGCAATCATCAACAAAAATGTGACAAATGTTTTTCAGGCTGACAGTCTTTTATTTTTCCATTACAAGCGTCAAACCATCCAAACTGTCTAGACAGGCTTAGTGACAGGCCGCCTGTTACGGAGGGAGTTTTCTTTGTTCGTTTATTCAGTCCATTGGTGGCTCAGTTTCTTCTTCAAGCCAACGCAGCAAAGAAAGATGTTGGAAACATTTCCAGCATCTGCAGACATTGAAGATCCTGCCATCTGCTCATCCATTTTCTGACAAAGATAATGGATAAGACTATTCATTTCCATTAATCCATTCAAAAATTAAACTTGCATAGAAAGTTTATTTGTGTTTATTTGTAGATAAATTGGAGTTCCAGCGCATATAACTCACGAAAACAAGATTTCAGGAAATTAGAACATTGTTGAAAAATTACCATTTACTTTTTAGTAAAATAATAAAAACATTTGATCAAATTAATCAAAGTATTTTCACACGGTTGCTGTGGTGTGTCTTTAAGCTGGTCCTCCACCTCATTTCACTCTTTCTGGATGTCTGCCAGCTTCTTAAATCTTTTGAAAATCCGCTGAAGCTCACCGTCGTCTCTTTTGCTGGTGCATCTTCTCCTGACACATTTTGCTCTTCCATTAGACTTTCTGTCAATCTGCTTGGACACAGTTCTCTGTGAACAGCCACCCTCCTTAGCTATGAACCTTTGTGGCTCACCCAGACTATGGAGAGGATCGATGATAGTCTTCTGGATAGTTGCCAAGTCTGAAGTCATTCCCATGAGACAATTGAACCAAACTGAACACATTTATCGACATCTGGGGAACATGTGCAGGTACTTTGAGTTTAGTACAGGATTAGCTGTGGAAATTCAGTTTAGAAACATTCATGCAGTGATAAATGTGGGCAGATTTCTCCACACTATTCTAATTTTTTTAAATCTACTTTTTCATGGGTTTTATGAGCCGGAACCCCGATTCTTGTAGAAAAAAACCCACTTGAAATAAATTCAAGTGTACCCAAATCTATATTCTATGAAAGTATTTTTTTTAAAATAGAGTTATGGAAATGAATGCTTTTTTCCATGGCATTTATATTTTTGGGAAAGGGTCTGTGCTTATAAGCAGTAGAGTCAACTGACCTCTTCTGCCAGTGGAATGACCTGCAGTAGTGCTGAAATGTGTACCATGTGCAGAAGAGGAGAAGGCTCAGGCGCCTGTGGAGCTCCATGTTAGAGTTAATGCTGCCCTTAAGTACATACTGTATCCTGTCAGTGAACAAGCCCGTTTTCTAAGGTTCCTCTGAGGCATCCGTCCCCGTCAGCTGCAGCTCCCACGCACTAAATGGGTGGATAGTGTTGAACGCACGAGAGAAAGATGATCCTCACAGGGTAATCTGGGCGCAAATAAGCTGTCTTCAACACACACAGCATCATTCATCCTTCAAGGAGATCAGTGGTTTATGAGCAGTTTGTCAAACAGCTTTTTCACGTGACACACTGACTTTTAGTCTTTCAGGACAGATCGATGTTTTTGGTGAGTTTTGAAAAGAAACTGAATAAAGTTCTAATGAGGACGTAACCGCTCACATTTCATTTAGAGATGTGCAGTTATGTTAAAGCAAATGGAACAACTGGTTAATATCTTAGCGTTCGTGTCCCTTTGCAATCTGTTACTCAAAATAAAGATGATTCAATCATCTTCTCCATGTAGTTTTCTTGTGATTCCATTAATAATAAATCAGTCACAACACCACCGATCCAGGATCAGCTACTTAGTATTAGAGGTGTGGACGTTTTTAAAACTCATTTTACAGAATGTCAGTTTTGAAATTGGTGCAGCTTAAATATTTTTTGAAGAAAACTATCAAGACATGTTTGGTGTCTGTGTGAGCTTCTAATTTGACGAGGACAATGGCGCCCTCTTTCGATATCACATGTGCACTGCTGTGAAAAACAGCTATGATTTTGAAAATAAATAAATACAAATAGTTTTAAAATTCTCTGCATTAGACGGTATTTGAGAAAAAATAAGGACACGTATCGATACTTATAACTCTGCAGAAACAAAGCAAAATCATTGTCAAAGCAACCAGTACATAAAATAATTTTAGGTCATATTTTATTGGGTGACTTACGGTTTTACTGCTATATACTATCATGTTCTCCACATTTTAAAGGGTTTTAAGCAATTTATGGATGATTGCTCTCAAAGTTAAACAAACTATCATATATGAGATTTCAAACGTGCAGAAGTACGTTTATGATGAACTCTTTGTCCAAGTTTTTCAATTACACTTTTTGTATTTATTCAGATGATGATGTATTAAAAAGATCTGGCTCATTGTAGTATAAATATTATAGTATTGTACAAGTGTTATAGTGTAAATACTTAGGTTTGCTGTACAAAAACAAAAGATGGATTAAAACATTAAACTTTTGTTAGATTGTTTTAAGAGTTTTGTATTTTGTTGTCAACTTTAAAAGTTTTGAATAAAAAAGTTTTAAAAAAAATCAAAACGCTCATGGCTTAAGCTCTGAAGAAAACCATTGTAAGCAGATCATTTGACTCTTTAATTGTTTGATAGGAAAACATATCAAAGCTGTCACATCTTGTCACGTTAGATTTATTCTCACTTGGAGGCAAAGTAAATTCCTTTCATTAAATGATCTGGTTCTCTCGTCTGGGAAAGAGTTCATTCAAATCATTTGTCCACAATCTTCTGTTGAAAAAAGTGCTCTTTAACTATTTAAATGTTGAATAATTTGCTGCAGCTTATTAAGCATACATTTCTAATCTCATAAGAACACTAAGATTGTAGCACAAGAATCCCAACAGTTTAAAACAATTTAGAGACTATTAGTCTATTGCACTATAAGTCATCATGAAATTTTCAGGAGCGATTTACAACTTTAACTTTATACGAATTTTTTGTTGTAAACTATTATTTATTTAGTGTTCAAACCTTTAAGAGAAAAAAGAGCAAAGCTTTTCAATTTTTATGCAATTTTTATGTGTCCTTTAAAAACATATATTCAGTTTCAAACAGCAGGAAATGTAGAAAAAAAAAGTATTTTTATGTTCAAGAAGTTACAAGTCAAATCTTATACTAGCTTATGGTACATGACTTTTTCCATAACTGAGCAAATATACTTTTCATCAAATATAAAGTTCATTTCAGAGCAGAAACAAAAATACAGTTTATTTTAGGGAAGACAGTCTTAAATAGGTGAGACAGCACTTTGCAAAGTTTTATGCAGAGATGCAAATACTTTTTTGACTCAAAGAGGATTTATAGATATGGAAATAAAAGTACAGTAAATAAATAAAAAGTGAAAGTGAAGGATTTTTAACAAAAGCAGAGTTTTACAGTTAAACTTAATTTATGTTCCACAAGTAAACATAAAAGGTGTTAGGATTCAATACCATAGAAACTACCAGCAGTATTAATCTTTTATTTTACTGGTTTCTGGTTGTCAGTGTATGGACATGAGGGCAGGAATGATGTGGTCAGTTCATCTAATCAAGGAGTCTGTAACCTGAAGCCGCAGGTGGCTATTTTCTGCACAAGGGTGTTTAAGCTGCTCTCATGGATGACATTTTTGAATGATGGCATTTACATGTATGCATTTAAAAAATTGGATTCTACACCAGTGTTTATATGTTATATGTTTATGTTTGATAGTAAAAGGAGTATATTTGAATCTAAAGTAAATCTGCTGCAGTAGGAAGATCATATTTGACAAAGGGTGTCTTTTATTTTGAAAGGAAAATGCTGCTGTCAAATGTATAAGTTCAAATGATTAGAAATAGATAAAAATAACACTGTTATAATTCTAGTGTCGCTCATATTTAAAAGCTGGATTTTTTATAAATGACTTAATGGCCTCAAAAATATGAAAACATTTTTTTTCCAAATGAAGTGGGACTTTTTCCGTTTTCGTTGGGTTCTAGTCAGAAAAAAACTGGACCAAATGCCTTTTAGCGCCAAAGGTTGCAGACTTCTCCTAAATAAGCTGCAGCTTTCTGCATTTGTTTACCTAATTCATTTTTCTTGTTTATTTTGAGAATGTCTAGGGAGTGATTGAGAACACTTTGTTCCAAATTATACTGTTTTTCAAAAAATCACCATCACTACATAAACTAAATCATCATACAAATGTCACTTTAGTTGAAATTTTGCCTGTCGTTGAGTTTTGTTTATCCTCCAGGTGGCGCTGTTCAGTCATTGTCCCACCACTAAACATTCCTTTACATAATTTCTAAAGCCATCAGCTTAGTTTTGTAGCAGTTAGAGTTACTCATAAAAATCGAGTGTGTTACACCCCTGTCTAAGGGATGGTAAAAGGATGTAACATAAAGGTAAAAAAAGACTAATTAAATGTCCAAAAGACGTAAATACTGTAAAAAAAAAAAACCTTGGCTGAAATTAAGCTGGGAATTAGTTACAGAAAAACTCAAAAACTACACAAAAACAACCAAAAACCGACAGAGAGAGTGAGATCCAACAGAGGATGCAGCAGTATTTGAATAATCAGGTGCTCCAGACAATTTGGGCACCGATCTGCAAATAAACATGGAAGGAAAACAAGGAAAGACGGTAAACCTGCCACTGCAGCAGAAGACCAAAGTAGACAGACAGAAACACAGGTGTAACAGTGTGCAATATAAGGAGTTTGCTTTTTGTTCTACATTACTCCAGAACTTCCCCATGTGAAAAAGTCCTGGATATTCAGACAGGCCTTGAAGTTTTGTCTTCATCTGCAGTAGAAAGTTTGGGCCTCAGCCGTCCTGCTGACCAGATGAAGCGTGAACTTTCTGTCTCAGACCTTTAGTCACTGTTTTAGCGTTTTCCATTTTACGTCGTTACACTTGAATTTTCTCATTTAAAGATATGACTGAACATTGGATAAATATCGGTGGGGACGTAATCAATCACCACCAATCTCATACAGTGTTAACGTTCAGTTTTTTTTCCTTTCCTTAAAAGGTTAGAATTTAAAGACAGTTTGTTTAGACCCCAGTGCCACATTGTGGTGTGCACGTGTTCTTCCAGACCCCTCATTATACCAATTTGTCTTGTTAAATGTTTCCTCTTTATAGAGACAAGCCTCTGGAATGGCATAGGCTGCTTCTGAATTAGGCTGGGCGCTTCGCGGTCACTGTGATGGATCATGGTGCAGTTGGCTTCTAACTTTTCTTTCCTGTCTTTGACAAAGTAAATGTTTCCTTTTGTGCCCGTTTGTTTATGAGAGCTTCTTTCCACAATTCTTCCATGCCCACAACATCTGTCCGTTCGTTTCAACCGTGCGTCTGTGTATGGGGATGCGTCCTTTATCCTTTACTCTCCGTTTGTTGTATTTTTTTTCTTATTTTTCAGTGAAGTTTACTCTCATATCTGCTCTCGCATTTGTATAATTGTATTTAAACTTAGTGAAGCACTATTTTCCTGTGAAATGAAACCCTCTCCTAGCAATGGCTTCTTGTGTGGCTTTCAAGATGTTAAGTCATCCAGCAGGTGTCAGGATAGTACAGATCAAGCCTCCTCTTTCCTTGGTACGGATGTGTTGACATCCCTGAACATTAAGCCCTCCGGTGCTTTGACATGCCATTGCATTCATTGTAATGTTTTCTCTGTAGAAAAAGGTCTATGGAGCAACTGCATTTGAACTGATATTTCCTGTTAAAGAAGTAATCTGGGTTTGTATGATGTGGTGCTTACTTCTGCTTTAAAGTAGGAGGGACATGTGGAGTTCATTTTCCTTAGTCATAGGCTGCATGTGTGGCACTTAGTCTTACATTTGGTATAGTTGTAGTGAGCTCAGTAATATTCAACATTCAGCCTCTTTTTCTTTTCCCTCACACACAAATGGTTTGTTTGCGTGTTGTTGACAGTTTGGAAGGGAAACTGTGAAATAGTGGGAATCAAAAAAGTGTACGGAGGCATGAGCGTCTCCAAAGTGAACACATTCTCCATCTGGCAACAATCGCATCCCCAACTATGTCCTTCATACTGATATGCGCTACATGCATATTCAATGTTTAACTTGGTCACATAAGCTCGTCAAAGGAATATCTAAATAAAAGCCAGTAATTTGGAGAACATTGCTCAATTTGGCATTGAAAGATCTTCTGAGGAACAGAGTGCTGTAGGTCTGACGACTTGCTGAAAGATGTTTCCTGTAAAAAAAAAGGAAAAAAAAGCAGAAGGAGTGGGAGAGAGAAACAAGGACACCTGCATCAAATTGGTGATGAAAAGTCTTTCACCCTCAAAGCTTCATTTGGTGGATTTTGACCAATGAAGGCCGTATTCTGGATGTGATTTGAATTTACATAAGAACTTTGAGCCCTTTGTCAGGAAAAGCCAAGAAAAACAAAATAGCAGAGAGCAGACTGATGGTGTGAATAGTTCCAGGTTCACCCCAGAAGCCATTCTTTACATCCACAACCAGACTGCTCTGCACTTGGTGAGCGGAATGCGATGTAGTTGGAGACTTTCCAAGAAATAACACATGTATTTGAACTAGAACTGGGGGGAGTTGATATTTAAGGCGTTTGTTATAAAGATGGAGAAGAGATGAATAAAATGACTTTTTTGTGTTTAAGCATTTTTTTTAAACGAATTCTGACTCAATGTGTGTTAAATTTCTTTTATATATATATATATATATATATATATATATTTCACAACTTCTTGATCTTATAAATCTTATAACATTTTTTAGACATCATAGGTATAAAGGAGGCCTATCATTGTAATAAAGAATCCAGCTGTCGTAAGTATTTACACATTTTCTTTATTTTTATTGGTTGACCGAAAAAACCCAATAAATAAATCTTTGTTTTGGTCTATTAAAGATTGAACACCAAGAGAAAGCTTTTTAATAGTTTATTTTGGCATTTACTAAAGACCAAATCAGTCTTTAAAAAATAAAACAACAAGAAGTTAATTCCAAATAAATGAAATTTAGTCCCACTCAAGCCTCAAAGCGCATTTTAGCTCAACTCAGTTCATAAAAAGTGAAACTCTGCTGAGGGCACTTAACCAAAGAAAGCTTTTAGGGGGGCAGCTTTTTATTTTTCTGCATCCTGGTCATGTAAGCGTTCCAAATCATTCTGGATTTTGGCGTTTGTTCACTTTTGCGAAAGGCTTGGGTTATCTCCAATGTAGAAGACCTTTTTTTTATGCAGATATGGCCCAGAGTTTTAGGCATGTGCACTCCAGCTGAAAACATCCAATTCTAAGCAGGCCAAACTCTGACGGAAAACTGTCAGCATCCATAGTTGTGCGGCAAACTGTTTCAGAGCACGCACCTTTAACAAATCTAATTAGTTGTATTTAAACGGAGACGTAACATGAACACAGTCAAACGAGGTGCTTTACTGTAAAACTCACAACATTAAAATAACAACTAAAAGCTGAAAAGTATAATATAAGTGACATAGCTGACATGTTAATATAACACAGCAGAAGTCTGTGTTTACAGCATTGTGATTGCATGCAGAGATTATGGCAAAAATCTTAAAAAATAACTTAGGTAATCAGTCTGTCCATTAGTCCATCCTTCTGTCCCTCTTTCATTTTCTTGTCTTTGCATGTATATGTACATATTCAACAGAAGAAACGGGCCACACAATTTCTGCCCTTTTGAATGAGCGATGTGGAAAATGTATTATATAATTAACATTATACTGGATTATTATATGGCTGGACCTGTGGTTTGTGTGTCAGGCTGCGATGAATGTGAAAGGGCACTGAACTATAAACTCCAATTAGAGTCTGGTTAGCACAGTTAACTCCTGACATAAACTGTGCCTAATGAAGACCTGTTAAATATATCACACTTGCCAACAGATTGGCTGTGGAGAAAGAGAAAAAGGCTCTGGAAAATGGACAAACAATGTGTTTACATTTCCAAAGGAAGAAAATGAAATGTCCCAGACTTTTGAAAATTTTTATGTTTGGATAAAGGCTTTGGCACATTTGGAATCTGGTTTCCCACACTGGTAACCCGAATAGAAAACTGAAGTCCTGCTGTTTGACAGAACAGCGACAGGTGCTTTTCTTGTGGAAAATCAACTTTCACAGTGACAGGTCACTTAGCACATTGCTGTGATTCCTTTGTACATACTTCCTAATGAGCTCATTTACTCCCCTTTTCATTGCTTGATGGTAAACTGCATTAATTCATTAGCTCCAAACAAAGGTTTTATAGTGCTTTTTATTTGGCACAGTCATATTTTTGTCAAGTGATAATATCCAAACCAGTCAGTCCTCTTTCTGCCGGCTGGTGGCAAATAAGGATATTTTAGGTGCTGAAAAGAGTTTTTCTAAATTACTTTGTGAGCATTTATGTTTACCACTTAATAACCCCTCATAATTCACAACAGAAAAAAACCAACTTTATTTAAACAAATGTACCATCAATCATTTACCAAAAATAAAAGCTGTCGCTAACAGTAGGAAAATGACAGACTTTAGTTAAAATGAAAGTTTTTCTTTAAAAATGTTACCTTGAGAGTAAAAAAAATGCAAATTCAGCTTAAAAATATTGTATTAATTTATCAGTGAAATAGAATTGAACTGAAAACCATACAGAAGGAGCCAACTCATTTTTTTCTGAGTGAAAATTTGAAATTCTGATTCCTTAAAAATTATCACTAAAAGGGAAATTCCCCTTAAAATATGTAGAAGGCCTCTGCTGTTATTTTTGATTATGCATTTACTGCATAATTCCAACATTAGTGGTAGTTAAATAACACTTTTTTGGGTTATTTTTCAAGCTTTTTGCTCTCCAAATTAAATAAGTATTCATCTAGTTAATTTTTCCTGCTTTGTGTGCCAAATTTTGCCCTATTTGCTATTATTTTCTCAAGATTTTGTGTGTGCTGTTAGCCAGAGCTGGGCGATATGGCCACAAAATAAAATCTCAGATTTGTTTTCACACCAAATTCGATTTTAGATTTTAATCGATTTTTTTCTCCCTCCTTTTACTTAAAAAAATACAAATGACAGAATATATATAACAAAGACTATTTTATTTTAATATTTCCTCTGGGAAATATCCTCAAACACAGAGTTCAATTAAATACAAACTGTAAAAATGTTTGTAGATCAATGCATCAGATGTTTTGTGAACTACAACTAGCTTAAGCATCTAATAGGGAGAAACACTTGTTGTCTCTTTCAGCTTTTTTTTTTTTTAATGAAATTGCATAGAAATAATGTATAAAAGTATGAACACATCTTTCATGTCATTTGACTGTAAACTCAAATGAAAACATGGTGAGAAAACAAGGACAGATTTACTAGAGGACTGCAGATTGACAGAAAATATATTTTTTCCTAATTCTGCCTCTAGGTGATTCTTTTTTTTATTAAATCATTCCAAAAACAGCCTAAAAACATTATGTTTTAGATTCTTGTGTCATGGACAGTAAAGATGCCGCGCTCTCTCGGGGCGTCTCTCAAGCAGCTTTTTCTGCTCAACATTGGCTCTGTAATTTTAGATACTGCCGATAAAGTTTAATTCAAAATGGATTAATGTCTTATATTTTACTGCTTTCCTGTCTGCTCGTTGCTAGAGACCGACTGGCAGACTGTACTCCGAACAACGGAGGCCCAAGAAAGCAGAGAGCTGGTAAAATCAAATCTTGATTTTCCCTAAAATAGATCGTCTAAAACAAAAAAAATGAATTAATTGATTAAATCGATTCATTGCCCAGCTCTGTTTGCAAATAATAAAGTCGGCTTTAGGAATGGACGTTATTAGCAAATAGCAAGATTTCATGGCTGTTTTTGCTAATACCATTGTGTTATGTAATTTAACTGAACTATGCTCACTATAAATGACTTTGCAAATGGACATGTAAAAAATAAACTGGTTTGTAATTGAATCCTTTTGAATTGTGATTCGAATCCGTTTGTGATTTCCAATAGATTTAGTGTTTTGGCAGAGGTACCCTGCTCTGTTTCAGATCCTGTTTTAACATATCTGTTTTCAGTTTGTTGAACAGATTTAACTCATCTGTCCTTCAAAATTGGCCATGAATGCTGCACCTTTTATTGTGTTTTTGTTCTGTTTTATACTTTAAAAAAATGGATTATCCATGTCTATGTTGAGTGATATGAAGAATGGTACAATGTGTTAAAGATTAAAAAATCACTTTCTGTCCTGTGGGTTTATTTGCATTACAGATGATTCTCATCAATCCAGTCCTTCTTACTGATTTACTGGCAGTGTTTGTTTTGTCCACACAATTTGTTTTCCTCCCACTAGTCTCGGGGGGTCTTGAGAATTTGAACCCCACACTTTTCTAGGAGAAAACTGAATTAGTTGTCGATACAAATATGTTTTATGAAAACAAGCTAAAAGCTCTGTGAGAGCCTTGTTCCCTCCACATGAAACACGGGGTGCACTGCTCCCTCTTTGTTCATGCACGCTACATGTGGAACAGGAAAATGGGGCTTTTTTATAAGTTTTGCGTTGTCCCCATAAAGATTGTCTTTGGTTTATGTTATTATGCAGCTAAGCTTATCATGGCTTTCATTTCAAACATGCAACATATGCTGCTACAGCCTTGAGTGGTAACCTCTCAATCTCTAAGCTGTGGCCTCCTCGGATGCCTCATATATTAAAGGCGTCCTGAATGCAGCTGCCCTGTCACCACCTCTGTCAACTACTTTCTCATTATAGAGGTTAATATGAATACATCCCTGGGGGTGGGCCCCTTTTGCTGTCCTTTCATTGTCTATTGAATCCATTTGTCCAGTAAATGTTGTAAAATACACAGTAATCTTGAGTTGGGCTAAGGAAATTCATCAGTGGGTGGTGCTGGGAAACTTGTGTGTATACAGTATGAACACATTAATTGTGGGCTCTTTCAACATGCAGATCTCTGAATTTCAGGGTATATTTTCCAGTTCAGTGGCCTAGAGTTCCCTCTAAAATTGGGAGATCAGAAGTCCAAATCATTGACTGTATGAGAAAAGTGGACAGTGTGACATCACCCTTAGTTCCATCTATTCAGTCGCAGTTTCCATTCGGGAGTTGGAAGACCACACCCCTTCCACTGACAGCGGCCTCGGGAGAATCCGTCAATCAAACACTTCAAAGCCTCGATGTGACATCACTTACTTTTACTGAGGTATCGGATTAGCCAGTTCATTACTTGAATAACTTGTGCTACCATCAAAATATCATTAAAAAATAGGATTAGCAAGAACATGTTAAAAAGGTAATTGAGCAAGAATGGTTATTCTGACAAGTATAATGACTGAGTAATAGCTGTTTATTTCTCAAGTCTATGGGATTTTGTTTCTTTTGGGTCCAGTGGGCATTTCCTTTTTGGAACACGGGCGGGGAAGTGTTACTCTGTCCAGTTCTCTTCTACAGTCAATGTAAACCAGCTGATTCTGAGTTGTAGAAAAGCAGCTTTGCACCAGTACTACAGTAAGTGACTGTAACCATAACGTAAAGTCTTGTACTGGCGCAAAGCTGCTTTTCTTTACTTCAGAATCCGTTGGAAATTACAAAAATTGTGTAAACAGCCGAAGTGTTAAAGTAGTTGGAAGAGCATGTGTTATTACATGTTGCCGGCCACATCTCCAGGATTAAAGGTGAAGCTGTGACCCAGTGGCTCACTGTTTGAAACTTGGAATGACGGTTAAATTGGATGGTTCCAGATTCGGCTGTGCGTGTGACTGCAGCTCATGGATTCTTGAGGGCATGGGATGCAAATTTGCATCACCACTGTAAATGGCGTATACTTATATAGCGCTTTTTTCTACTTTCATTGAAGGCTCAAAGCGCTTTACAGTCCCAGACCCACTCACCCATTCAGACACATATTCACACACTGCCAAACACTGGCAACCTTCCATCAGAGGCAATGTGGGGTTCAGTGTCTTGCCCAAGGACACTTCAACACATGGGCAAGCAAGGCGGGAATCAAACCTGCAAGCCTTCGATCACAGGCCGACTGCCCTTTCCACTGCACCACGGCCGCCCCATATGTAAGTTGAAGATCATGCACTGCTGCTACCATGACATTTTATTGCAACATGAATTCTGCTACCGGTACTGTAGGACCTTAAATGCTGGCTTTTTGCTCCATCCCAAATTTACTCTACTGAGGTGAACAGAGAGCTGGAGAGGTGTGTGATCCTAGTTTATCTTAATTAGTATTTTTTAAATGTCTTTATTGTAGTAATAAAATACCTTAGAGCTAAAATTAATAACACACTTAGCTGTATGTGATCAAAGCCCACAATGATTGGTTGTAAACAACTTCGGTCATGCTAAATGTGCAGAATATATTCAAAAGCTGTAGATCTGGAAAAAAGAATGGGTCAAATGTGGCTTTACACATCACCTTTATTGGTGTTTTTGTAGTTTTTGTATTTTGGCAATAGTTTGATTTTATATGCCCTGCCAGACGCACAAAACCAGATATTACCACATTTTCAAATGACATGTTAAGCTGTAATTTTATCTGAAAGATATTCAGTTTCACAGCTGTACATTTTTTGCAAAGCAACAGCGGAAAAGTGTGCTTGTTTATTAGATAATTAAAAAAGCCCATAAATGCCTATACGGTCAGGTGCACAAAGCAGGTCCATCCACAGGCTGCATTAACGGATTGCTCTGCTGGTCGTGGCGGGACTGCGCATGGTCTGTGGATGGATGAAAGAGAAGAAGTTTGGAAAAACCAGCAACTAATATGGCTAAGTTCTTACCAAAATACTCATTGGAAGTGTTTTGTCAATGCCTAGTCAAAAAGATATCTAAACCATTGGGTTTTAAAGCATAGAGAGCTTTACCTATGCTAAAAGATTCATCATGGGTGACTAGCACAGACTTCAAAAACAGGGTCAGGTGTTGTGAAAGTCATCTTTGTTTTGCAAGTTGCACAAAAATCTTTTATTAGAAATAAAATTTTGCAAGACTGAACAAACACTAATACACCTTCGTCTTTTTAACCAATAGCATTCAACTGATTGATGATGTGATATGAAACGTGCTCTACAATGTTTGATTAAAAAAAACAAACAAAGCTTTATCCTCTAGAGCATGCTGAGCGTACAATGTGATACCTGGCAAATGTAGGCAGTTATATGCTGTCACTGACTTTATTGCCTTTACATTACAAATAAATGTTACTGTTAATATGTTGACTAAAGGCCAGGGCCTTTGTGATGGCCGTAGTGGTTATTTTGTGTGCATTTACATGCACATGTGTGTGAGAGCCATAACAGCGGGCACTTACCACAACATCCAGATGGTGCTGAGAGCAAACAGTGGTGCGCTGTAGGACCCCTCAATAGGACCGTCTAGACTGGTCCCTGACCAGACAGATACAGCCTCCCATCAACTTAGTGTTTGTCAGATTTATGGTAATGGTCCTGCAACAGTCTTCCTGTCAGTGACATCAAGATTTACAGCCTTGACACTCACCCCCACCCTCTGCCACACACATACACATATACCATCCTCATTCGAAAGTCCCCTCCAACCCCAACAAACAGACCCTCCCCTGTCCCATCTTCATTCTCCTTGCGCTTTACTTTTCTTAGACTCTGCATGCTGCTGCATGACTCTTGCCAGCCGCTGTCTTTTCTATGAGAGCTGTCCAACTGCTTGTATGTCTATGCCAGGGTGGTTTGTAATAAGGCCGAAGGCATGAAGTCTCCCAGCGTCTTTTCTGAAAAACATCACAGCTATAGGGGAGAAAAGGCCTTCTCGGTGTGGCAAAAGCACCCAAGCCCCTTCCATCGTCCCAAACAGTAGGTCGTGTCAGGGTTTCCCGTTAATCCACTGTGATGAAGCTTGTGTATGTTTTGGGTGAAACGTTGGAGTGTAGGGATTGGTGGGGATGCAGAGAAAATTGTGGGCGTGACCCAATGTTGTGGTTCAGGGGTGACTTGGAGATACTAAGTTGTGGGGAGTTCAGCGGTTAAAGGCCAGTGGGGAAAATGTGAAGTGCAAGTAGGGGACAGACATAACCCCATGTTGGTGGATTAAGAGCGTAGCCCCTTCTTTCATGTCTGCATTTTTTGGTAGTAACCTGATCTCTGTGCTCCAGCTCTAGTGAGCCCAGTGGGAAAGAGTTCCTGACAGATATCCCGTCCATTCTCAGCCCAAGTGTTTTTCCAAGGCTGCTCTTCTGTCTTTGATCTGGTCTCCCTCTCAACTACACAGGGTCACAAGCTACCACGTCTGCCCAGTCTGGGGAGGGGTACCCTGTTGCTGCTTAAAGAAAAGGTGGAAGCAGTAAAAAGAAGCCCCATGCTAGTCAAAAAAATGACTGAAATCTATTTTCGTGTCATTGTTAAAACTTAATTTAAGGTTTCAGACAGTGAACGGCAGTTCACCTTCATCAGATTGAGGTTTTGGGTTTTGAATTAGCTTTGTTACCTTGGATTTTTACAGAAAAAAACAATAGTTTTCCAATGGCAGGGACTCTAAAAGTCAATTTAGGAACACCTGTGCTGTTTAAATCTAAACTCATTTAGTCCGATTTTGTGTTAACGTTCAGGTGAGTGAAATCCCATCAATGAACTATAAAAATCCAACGTGTTCTTTGTTAAAATAATGTCATTTACAGTAATTAAAGTTGAGAAGCACAGCTTTGCAGATGAATGTTTTCTCCTCTGCATTTCAACAGTTGTAGTACGTTATATTGAAAAGCTGGGGGGCGCTCTAATGTCACTTTGGGATTTTCTCAGTGTGTTCTTGTGTATGTGTGTTTTCGTTTGTCTCCTTGTCCAGTCACCTTACTGTCAGGGCAACAGCCTTGCTCTGAAACGGGGGGCCAGACAGACAGAAATGGGTTGAATGAATTGGTTGGCAGAGGTGATCGGGAAAAGGGCGAGGTTGGAAGAGGCAAAGTGAATCTTCCTTCAGAATGAAGGGGTGCTATGCCTGCTAAACAGTGACAAGCAAGTCAGTTTTTCAACAGGGTCTTTCTTGTATACACACAGACAGGCAGGCATAATGGGTTGTGGGTTATTTTGTCGACTCAAGTGAGACACGGTCTGCTTCACCAGACAGGATGTTGAGCCACTGCAGACAGTGTCATCTTATTAGTGCGTTACATCTGTTACTTCAGTTCAGTGGGTCTTTGTGATATTATCTTTCAAGCTTAATGAGATGACGGGCAGACATGTTTAGCATTCACGCCATCAAAAACATACTGCATACTTAGATGCACATACTTAAAGTGTGCGACAGGAGTACTGCCTTCAGTGGATTGTTTCAGTGCTGGGTTTTTTCAGCTCCTACATGTGCAAGTGATCCATTTTTTAAATACAGTTCAGTGAATTGCATCTGTTTACTGTCCTTAGTTGGCCATCATTTCCAATATGCATCAAATATTGTCATCTTCAGCTAAGATTGAAACCTGATTTAAACGGAGGGAACTGAAAACGGAGATATTGTAGTTTTCATGACGTTTTAAGAAAACAGCGTTTCATGCCTGTAGCAACAAGCTCAGAGCTTTTGGCGTGGCGTCCCTCTCGCCATGTGAGAAACGTGCTGCCATGCATGCACTGATTCTGACGGTGACCAGAAAAATGTAAAGGTATTTTTGTCACAGAGTAGAATGAAGCATGCTGGGATGACCGCAAAGGCTGTCTGGTCAGCATTGTTACAAGTAGGCATGAGAAGTGTTGAGTGGTCTTCTTATGTGCTCACTTCCTTACTAGAATAGGATGAAATGCAGCCCGTAGGCCCCAACCCCCAACCCACAGCCCCCAGCCCCCAATTCACTCACTGTACTCAACCAGAATACCCCAATACCCCACCACCACTACCTCCACTCCACCCCCTAGCTTCAAAGCGGTGGAAAACAACAACAGTCAAAGGGAGAGAAGATGAATGAAGATGCATGAATGTGCCCCCCCCCCATTCCCTTTACCGGCATGCTGTCCAAACCTTCCCAGCTCCCCTCCACATTTTCTTCATCTTTGACAGACTGCCTTCCTGTATGTCCTTCTTAACTCCAGGACTCTGTTGTGACTAGAGATGGTGTGTATTACACACATAGCTGTTAGCACTACTCCTCCGTTGGGACGCCCATATAAAGGACTGTCATTTCTAAAGGTCAAGAGTGAGCCCTGCACGCAAGTGTTGTCCCGACACTTGGTCTGGAAAAACAAAATCGGCCTGGTTGTCCATCCGTGTCCTTTGACTGTCTGTCTGCAGTGATTGTGGCTACTAAAGTCACTGAGGTTTTTTCCTTTCTACCAAAAGGAAGAAAACCTTTCTGTTGTCTGGATGTCATAGAATCTAACAGTTAGAAGTGTTGTTTACTTTTTTGGTTTGTCTGGCTGTGAGAATTCCCTTGTGGATAAATGATCCTGTCGCGTTAAGCAAGCAGTATTTCAGTCATTAGCACTATGTGTACTCTTGAGTTCAAACTATTAAAGCTTACCCTATGAAGTGACCCTTCCTGTTACAAAAATGTCAAGGACCCAAAGAGGTTTAGTTCATTTCCCACTATTTTGCATCTGATACCCATAACTAAAGCTGTTTTGTTTCAGTTTGTTGAAACGATTACATTGTTCATCCTTTTTTTTTTTATTGCAACATGAATTCATTCCACACAACCCTTTGCAGCAGATTTATTTTATTCTCTAGCTTAAGCATTGTTATTATGTTATTTTTTTGTTATTTTTGCAGTGCATTTCAATTATAAGATATCCGCTTTACATTATTTGTCATTGTCCTGTCAAGTGGAGCTTAAAATGAGCTCAACTGATCATTTTTCTCCACAGATGAAACATTTTTAGTGACATTTTTTAGAGACAAAAATGTTGCACATTCTGTACAAGAAGTTAGTGACACATTGTAAACTTGCAAACTTTCTCGCAAAGGATTTCTCAAAAATACTTTCTGTTTTTTGTGAAATCACAGTCTTTGGGCTGCCATTATGCGTCACCTCCAGAGATGATGCATTCATGAGATTAAGGGCATTTCTAAAAGACTATATAGAAACCATTAAAAGGTTCCTGTTTTTTAGCCTAAAAATGGCTGAATCACAATTAAAAGGCCACTGGGAATACTTTAGCAAAAGATCAAAACATTATTTTAGTGGAACTTAAAGACTATAAAGTGCATGACTATCCAGTGCCCTGGATTTTAAAGCGATTTGGATAGATGCTCACTCCTTTTTTTTTTAACTTTAACTATGACATCTTTCATTTGCTAAAGTAAAAACCTAATAAATTAGAACCATTTTTAAAGACTGTTTATGAATCCACTGGGTTTTGATGATGAATACTTGAATGATTTACAAAAGATGCATTTAAATGCATTTTTAGAACGCCAAATGCTCAAATGGAATGCTTTGTGGTCTATTTTTGCCCAATGCACATTGGTTTTTCGCAGAGACTTCTGGAAAAACTCCAGGGCACTGGATTTTGGAATTGTAGATTCGGACACTCGGAAACTGCAAAGGCCCTTTATAGTGCACTAGTGAGACAGACGTCAGACTTCTGGTAAGTTAGTTGTTAGCACTGTTAGATGTCCAGACTGGCTAATTAGAGATAAATGTGTTATACTGGATGTAATTGTGTCCTGACAGGGTTAGCATAAATGTCTATCCATCAAAAGATTATTGAAACATCCTGTGAAAAACAACAAGAACAAAAAACAACTTTTGCCACTACTGCATGTACAAGACCTCGAAACAAAAGAAGATACAAATAAAAAAATACAGTCAATATGGACTGTAAGCAGAATGTTTTTTGTAAAAATGAATGGGTCACATGAGGAGGCCAAAGTACTGGTTGTAAGACAAATTGAAGACATAGATAATACTACTGAACTGATAACGTAGAACTAAATGGCAATATGATCATACACTTCATTGAGGTACATAAATACACTTCATATGACAAATAACATAAAACCTTTGAGACTTCTTTTAATTTTGAGTTGAAAGCTGTTTTGTCGCCACATGGACTCTGGAATATGTTCAACAACCATTGTCACTTTACACAGTAAAGCACTAAACAAATATAATGTGAAATAATAATATTTAAAAGGAAATCCTGACAGAATCCCGTATGTGAGCAGAAACAGACGTTCATTATAGATGAGCTCTTGTTTTTGCTTCCTTTTGGAAAAAAATCTGCTGTTGGTCCCTCCGTGCCAAAGATGAGAGAGAAGGGTGTATGATGGAAAATTTGAGAGGAGCGTGTTTTCATTAAAGGTGATGTCTTTTCTCATGAGGTCTGTAAATGTTTCTGCAGGACAGTGCCAGACTTCATTCCGCACTAGTTACAACAGTGTGGCTTCATATACCAGCTCTTGAGCTTAATTGAACTTCTGATAGTTTGGGATTTTTCTTGTAATACTTGTCTATATTACTATGATCTGCAGTAACGAATGAAAATGAGCAACATTTGGGTCTTTAATTAGCAAACATTATGTCATATCTAATCAATAAAAACAACTCTTTTGCTAGTAGAAGTATAGCTGACATCCAAAATAGTATTGAAAATAGCAATTTAAGCAAGCTGTAGACTGGTTAATACAAACTGGAAGTTTTCCGCGGCTCAGTTCGGAGCATGTTCTCATCTGACATACATCAGTGTCTTGTGGTATCTCGACTGTTGCCAGACTATAAGGGTGAAACGCGATCCAGTCCACTGCTGTGGTGGCTGCGGCTTCTTTGTAACCAACATTTATTACCTCTAAAAATACCAAGTGGTTTTCTAAAAGATCCTGGCTCATATTGTGCAGCCACATAAGTTAAGGTTGCATCATGAGAGATTAGGATTCATTTACAGCTCCATCCAAACCTACCAATTTGTAACAACTAAAATCTGTTGGTTATCCTTCTTTTAAATGTTAGGCTTAACCCAGTTGTTCTAGGAAATGTGTTGACCACTTGTGGACTGAAGAAGATGAGGGTTGGGCGAAGGTTTTACTTTTACCCTATCATGCGTCACTTTCTTCTCAGCAAAGTAAGCCTGTTTATTTCTAAACGACATGATTTTCATAAAGCCCAGCCAATCTGCTTTCATAACTGCAGGATAATGTTTCAGCAATTCTTTCTGGGAAACAGTTACAGGATTTTTATCAGGCTGAGCTGATCGATAATGTCTTAGAATGGAAGATGGGGGAATTGCTCAGATTTTTTGTCTGTTATTGTAGTGATGGCTCAAAAAACCCCAATGAATTAAAGCTGTTAAGTGTTCCTAGGGGTTCCATCAGATTCAGTGTCTGAGAGTATTTACCTTTCTCTGTTCCCGTTCATATTGTATGTAGAATATAATCTCTCTCAGCTGTTTGTCTGAATGACATGAAGATTTATAGAGGTTATGTACATAGGACAGACAGATTTGAGCTCCTGGTCTCAGTTATACACCACACTGTCTCTCAAATCATCCAGTGCGGTGGATTTGGAGAGGAAAGCTGGGGGGGATTTTAAGTTAAGCAAAGGCCTTTTGACATATTTATTTTTCTCCAGTGAGCCTTTTGACCAGCTTTCCTCCTCAATCTTGTGCTGTCAAGGAGGTCCAGAGGTGTGAGCTGCCATCTCTCACTCTTGCGGGGCCCGATGTGTGCTTGGGGAGTCCACGGGGTCAGGCCCTGGAAGCTCCTTCACTAACTGTTGTGAAATCCTCTCCGTTTGCTCCCACATGGCCAATGAAACGGCAATCCTTTCTCCCCTTTGTTGTCTTGTACTCTTAAGGGGTTGAGTAAATAACTCATCCAACTTTCTACTGCTTCTTTTTTTTATTTTGCAGTATATACATGAGAAGTTGCACAACAAGTGAAACAATTGGTATTTTTTTTTAAATCTTTTGATTGTGTTTGAAAGAACTTTAACTAGTAAAACTATGAAATAAACTGAGCTGCCATCTGGTTAAAAGTGTATGAACCCTGATAATTGTTCGCCATTTCTTTGTGCTACACGAATGTTAAGTTGGAGTTTTTAAGGGTTTTTAAGCTAGCGGGAGCGAGTGTAAACAAAGGGCTGATGGGAAATTAGCAAAGGATAACCTCCGCACCAAAAGTTCCTCCCACAACTCATAGGAGAATTTCTACTGAGCTCCTGCTGCACTCCTGAAAATATGTTCTAAAAAACAACACAGGCTTTTGATTTTTGGATGAAACCAGTATACTCATAATTAAAAGACCACTGGGAACGCTTTTTACACGACCTGGTCTGTTTACAACAGTCTTCAGGGACCCCCACTTCCCTAGGGCGGCCTCCTCTTGGGTGGGGGTGGCTGGCCTCTGTCTTGCTCTCTCCTGGACCTGCCGCCGGGTGAGCGGGTGGTTGCCTGGAGCATGGGGTGGGTCTTTCTCGGCCCCTGGCTCGTGCCTGGGGTCTGGGTGGGGGGGTGCCCAGAACTCCCGGGGGGTGGTGGGCTGCTCTTCTGGGGCTGAGGGGGCTCTCCGAGGTTGGGGCCACATGCTGGGACCCCCTGCCGGTGCAGAGGGCTATTCTTCTGGCGGGGCTGGTGTTGGGGGTCCCTGTGGTGGTCCTAGTGGCCTTGTAATGGTAAACACTCACCTGAGCATACGTGACAGAATGAAATGCTTTACGTGTGTTGGCTTTGATGCACAAACGTGCACGTGAGCTGTAGTTGGATTGTGTACGTGTTGACATGTTTGTATGTGAAGATTCTTGGAGCTAACAGATATGTTTGTAGCAGTTGAGTGTGTGTGTGGACAGGCCCCGCCCTTTAGACAGCAATAATGATAAACTTCCAGCAACTTGTTTCTTAATGATACTCACCCCCCACTTCTGTATCATCCACAAACTTCTGTAACCCTCTTTTTTTCTCCCCAGTTCTTTTGCAACCCTTTCTTCCTCTCTCTTCTTCTTGTTTGTCCGGTCCAACAAAAATAAAAATACAAATAAACAAACAAAATTAATATAAATAAGGTTTAGCCTCAAATACAAAAGGGGTTTATACAAATATACACTTTGTGTGTCAGAAAATTTATAGTGTAACAGTAAAATCTGTCCAACACAGGAGGCCTTCAGCTCTTTTCTGTTTGCTCAACTGTTGGACAAGACTAGTTAGTAGAAGAAAAATACTAACAATTAAAAGACCACTGGAAACGATTTTACAACAGAAAAAATATATAGTTGGAGAGGGACTTTAAACTTTTTATATAAGTATTTATGTAAATAAACTTCCTATTTTCATTTCAAACAGCCATGGACGATCAGCTCAGAGGTCCACGAAGGGCTGATCTTAATCTGGAACAGAAATTTCTCCATTTAACTTTATGGAAATTGGATGGTATAAAGGGGCAGTAGGGGCCAAAGCAAAAAAGAAAACCAAATTTCTACACGTACCCGCTTCCAATGCGAGTGCTTCTGATCTTACCTTTTTTCTGAAGGTAAAAAAAAAAAAAGCTTCCTGTTTAAGCAGACCGGTGGGTTCACAGAGAAGTCGCAGAGGTTTGGTTGCCGTGCAGACGTCTGGTTCTGGTGAAGCAGATTCCCCACATCTCCATCAAACAGCTGCTCGGTTTTGGCGCGGCTCTGAAAACTGACCCTAATGATCACTGATGTTATGGGGTCTGAGGAAGAACTGAGGCTAAGCCACCCGTCTGATCTGAGCACAGCTTTCATCTTGTTGCAATTGCTGAAAATTGGAAGAAAATGTATTCTTAACAGGTGCCCTTAAATATAAATATTTAACAGAAAACATAAAAGAATATTATTTGTCTTCCTATTTTTATTCACAAACATTGATGTGTATGACTCCGTTTTTGAATGTTTCTTCAATTGCAGTTCTTTTGATCTCCAACATTTGGAAATGTATTTCAGAAAATAGTCCCTATTTTTTTTTTAGTACCAATATCTGTGTGCAGTTGTATTGATCATTTACAGTAAGTCTTTTTTATGGATGATCAAATGCTGATATGATGTCAACTGATACAGGAAAAAGAGCATAAATAAAGAGTTTTCTCATTTTGTTTTGTACTTTTACCACCATAACTAGATTGCATTATGATTTATCTGCACTGACTTTCACTTGTTGCCTGACAGAAACTGCAGTTGGGTGTTAATGTGTGCGCTTGCATGTTTGTGTGTCCGCCACGTCTTGTTCAGACAAGTTTCCGTCTTCTCTATTAAAAGATAGCTCTCTTTGGTTCTGAATGTGGATCTCCCCCCAGGCGCTTGAGGATCTCATTCACGGTTCACACTGCATTTACTCCTTAATGTCTCACAGCAGGGCCTGGGTCCCAGGCAGTGATTCATAGAGTGACAGGCCAGTGTTTGACCACCATAAGGGCCCAATCAGACAGGGTCCACATGCAGACAGAAACCATGTAGCACCAGTGTTTAAAGCATCAAAAGGTTCTGCCTGCTTTTGTAGATCATTTTTTTATGTTGTCATAACAGCACTGCATCAAAATGCTTAATGACAGTTATGTTTATTGATCTGTTTTTAAAATTAAAAAAATAAATAACACACTAATTTGCTTTGTTTTGAATCATTGAATATTTTATCTGTTCTCCATCATGAGAAAAATGCTACAAAAACATGTTAAAAACACCAAAACACCATTTTCAGTGGAGTGACATGTTTAGAGGTTAAGATGTAGCCGTTTCCCACTTCAACCCTCCATTGGCTCAGACAACCCAAATCCCCACGGCACCCACCCACACAGGTGCTTGTGACTAAAGCTTTAATAGAGAAGAAATATTGTTGATTTGAACAAAAACATCTCTTTTTGTTTCAGTGTTTTCGGGCACTGTGCTGTAAAGGACCCCCACCTCCGAGACCAGAGTATGACGTAGTTTGCATTGGCCTGACAGGTGCTGGAAAGACCAGCTTGCTGTCACGCCTCTGCAGTGAGAACAGCGACGACATCAGTCCTACAACAGGTACGTTTAAGGGGTGTGGCACTTATTGCTTACATCATTTTGATGCAAACATCCTTCAACTCTAATATTCGTTCTTAAAACGCCTCATGTTGTCTTTTTGGGGATTACAGAAACAAAATAGAACCAAGGTTTGCAGCTTTGAAGTCTAGAAGAGGCTTTTGCACTAGATTGAATGTAGGAATGTTACCTCCCAAAGCATAGAATTTTGTTCTAAGCTAGACTTGAATTAATATGTCCAGAAGAGCAGGAGGCTTTTGTGTTCTTACATCAGTTTCCTGGTAGTCAACACTACTTTCCATATATGCAGTGAAGTCTCTGAAGACCTCCGGCATTCCTCTCTCCTCCCTTGCGTCTGACAGCAGAGATGTTGAGCTGTTGCAGGAGCTCTGTGTAAGATTTAGACTTTGTCGTGCAGATGCTAAATTTAAAGCTGCCTGTAAGCATAAGTATGTTTTGCTCAGCTCCTGCTAGTGACAAGTCCTTAAACGAAAAGACCTAAGCTGAGAAGGATTGTCATCAACTTTTCTAGACTGAAATGTAAGAAATGTAAAGAAACGGATGACTGTGAAGGCCAGAAAAAGGCGATTTTTACTCCACTGGTCACATCAGGATTTTGCTCTATTCCTTTGTGCTTGTTTTTAAAGAGTGCCCACAATTGAAATATTGCATTTCTCAATCTTCTTTTTCAAAAGTTGAGTTTTTTAGATAATTTTTTGCACCAAAAGAGTAAAACAAACTGTTAGACATTCCACCAAAGTTTCCTCATATTAAACCAAGGACAGACCAGAAGATTCAGGGCTACACCTCAGACGTCATTTCTTTGTTGCATCTCATTTTTAAGCAACTTTTCTGTTTATCTTTCTTGTTTTTGTTTTTTCTTTTCACTTATGGAGACCACACAAAGAGACACAATGGTTTTTGTGCTACATCCACATGCCTGTCTTTTATGTGTTTACCAGCTGTTTGGTCTGAAGTAAATACGTCAAAAATTCCCAGGAAGCTACAAGATGAAAGTCATAGATCTAAAACCTTTTATTGTTTTGTTTTGTTTTTTACTTTTAAAACATTCAGCTAATGCATTTCTTTACTGCACAAGCTTTAAAAGTATTGTGATCATGGATCATTTTTTTTCTTCTTTTAGGTTTCAACATCAAAGCTGTACCTTTCCCAAATGCCATCTTGAATGTAAAAGAACTCGGAGGTAAGGAATACTTGTCCCCTAATATGCTAACGTTAGCATGACCACCTCGAAAAAAGACTTTTTTTTTTTTTATTAACCCGGGACAACTAACAGGGTCAAATTTGGCTGTTGTTTTTTTTTCTTAATTATATTTATTTTTTATTAGTTTTTATTTTAAGTTTTTTTTTTCACATTTTTGGGGTGTTGCTAATTGCTGCTTCAAAAAATGAACAAAAAAAGAAAATAAAATTAACTTTAAAAACCTGGAAAACAGTTTTTCTTTCTTGGGTTCTCCATGGTTAAAAAATCAAACCCTCACAATTGTTGGTTATCTGTAAATATGCATACATGTATGAAAAATAAGGTTAATCTTAAAGTTTTACTTTGAATAACAAAATGCAGTTCTGTTTTTTTTTGATTCAGCATTTCTAAAGAGTCTTGTTTAAAATATATCTGATTGTTTTTCCATAAGAAGAGTTAGCTGTGTGTGTCAGGGATGTTAGACTTTCTTGTTTATTCCTCCAGTAGCTGCACAAACCTTTTAAATAAGGTGGAGAGGAGTGTATACTTTAGACCCTGTTAGTGTTTTTGAAAAGTCTGTACAACCTGCACTGGTTTTCCTGGAAAAGTCTTGCACTCAACGAACCTGTGCTGTTTTATACAGACAGTTGATGTGGGCTGAAGTAGACGCACAGAACAAATGCAATGAAGGCCATTAAGGGGAGCCTGCAGAGGGCCACGTCTGGCCCTCTGTGGACGACTATTTAAAGCGGGGAAAAAAAATGAAAGTACTGTTTGGCACAGTTTCACAAAACATTTTTCTGTGCATTGTAGATGCATGACAGGTGCAGTAGAAAAATTTTAAACCTTAGCTAAACGTAGGCTTCTCAAAAGATAAAACTCATTCGCACACATCACCTATACACAAAGAGACACTGGGGGACCACCAACCAGGATGCTTCCAAATTTGGACAGAGCACATTATGGGGTTTTCAAAAGAGGTTTTACTGGATTGGGTCAAGCCCAGTCTTGTGTTGGTAACATTATTGTGGTTAGAAAAACACTCGTCCCACGGATGACACATTTGATTTAGAGACGTTGGTATAGGCTGCCAGCCGCTACACCACAGCGAGATGAAATCTTTCCCTTTTCTCACCCCTCCTCTGGCCAGGACATTAGTCTGCTGCTTGTTTTCTTCTACAAAGCAGAGCACAGGAATGTAAGGGATTTACAGATTAGACAGTAGAGAAGCAGCAAACGTATTGATTATTCTGCTGCCTTTTTCCTGTCTGGGGTATAATCTTGATTGTATATTTCAGTCTTAATAAGTAGTTGACATGTTTTATTGCGTGAAAGTATCCTCTCTCTTTTCCACATGACGTAAATGTGGAGTCTCCAGAGTTGCTTCTCTTGCATAATATTCCATCAGTCCCTTTTTACACCGAGCTGCCAAAACGGCTCTCTGATTAACACAGCCCCCTTCTGCACATCATACTTGCTCAACACTTCCCATATCTGCCAGTATTCCTCTTCCTGCCCATATCCCTGGAGAATTTAAAACAAGCAAACATGCCTGGTTTAGGTTTATGTATTCCATTGCATCACTGATGCAAAAGGAAAAAAAAAAGACACAAGATGTGACGCACAGAAAAAGGTATTTCTGGTCTTTAAAGCTTTGTTTTTCACAATGCCTTTGTGGCTTGTTTTCTTTACTCAGCATTGAGTTCACAAAATGGAGAAAACGATGGTCTTTTTAGGAATTGCCTCCTTCCCCAATAAAAGCCATACATTTATTTATTTAGTAAATGTATTAAAAATACTTTTACTTAGAATCAAGACATGTAATTAAACTCACTTTCTGGAAAATGTTTTCTTGTAAAAATATGGAAACTTATGAAATGAGAGCTGCATGGTGGTGCAGTAGTTAGTGTTAGTGAGAAGGCCCTGGTTCACGTCCTGGCTGGGACCTTTTTTCATGTGGAGTTTGCATGTGCTCTCTGTTCACGTGTGGAGTTACTCTGGGAACTCTGCTTCATCCCACAGTCCAAAAACATGCTTCATAGGTTGACAGAAATTGTCTGTACGAAAGAATATGATGGTGTCTGGGCATCCCACCAGATCATCTACTGGGATAGGCTCCAGCAAACCTGTAACTCCGAAAGGGATTCAGTGGGTTCAGAAGATGGATGGATGGATGGATGGATGGATGGATGGATGGATGGATGGATGGATGGTTAGAATGATCTTGCTGACTCTATTAGATGCATGACAAGGATAATACCTGCATTTCCATTCATATATGAGCAAACAACTCCTTATTTTGGATACAGTTTAACGTTTTGTATAAAATAATAATAAAAAAAGTAGAAATTATCTTTTAAAACTACCAATTCTGGAAGAAATGAGTAAACTGGTAAATGACGTCTACTTATATATGGATTTACTGCCCTCTTAGAAGACCCAAAGTGCTTTTCAGTCACATTACCATGTACTCATTCACACACACATTCACACACTGATGTCGGCTTCGCTACCAACACTGGCACCTGCCTTTAACCACCAGCAGCAATGCCGGGTTCAGTGTCTTGCCCAAGGACACTTCGACGTGTAGGCAGTGGCGGGCAGGGCCGGAGCCGAACTAGAGATCTTTCAATCAGGGGTCAACCGCTCTACCTCTGCCCCGCAGCCGCCTTTTAAATAAAGCAGGTTTTCAGCTTTAGTTTACCTCAGTTTACCTTCAAATACATGCAACTTTTAGCTTCCTACTATAAGAGTCTCCAGGCTTGATCATAGACGTTTGCTTTTTTTTGGTTGCTAGTTTTGTTAGCTATCGTATTGATGTAGAAGAAGAAGAAAAAAAAAAAGGAAGGTCTTGGTTGAATAAAGTGGGAAAATGGGAGACGGTCTGCACATCTGGCGTGCAGAAACGTCTTGCGTCCAGAGGGAAGCAGAAAGTGACCCTCACATGATACTTGGAGTTGGATCAGAAGCCTTCTCCTCTCCCTGTCATTAAAATTTCCTGGGCTTTAAAGCAGTTAAGTGTAGCTGACCCACAACTGTTAACCTATATTGCCGATACAGAAAACATTTCAGCTACACTTTTCAGTCCTTTGCCCCGTGTGACTGAACACATGCACTCTTCTTTAAATAAAGCCATCTGTCGGCACCAACACCAGAACAGCTTGTCTTTTACTTGCACAACACCCCAGTCAGAGTGAGCCAGAGCAGATTTTTCCACTTCAGGTCTGTTTTACTCTATTCTGCACAGGTTGCTGTCCTGATCAAGTATTGGCAGCTGCGTCTGTGCTTACAGAGCAGACACCACCTTAGTTTGACTTAACATTTAAATCATTGAGTCTGAGCGCTCTGGACCAGACTGTGAAAAGTACAAGCGCCCCTTTAAATGACTGATCAAGTCTACATGTGTGCAACCGTCCCTGATATGTTCATTTCACTTGTGATCGTTTTTGTGGCCCTTTTGTTATTTATTTGTTCTTCTTATTTGTGGTTTCTGTTTCTTTTGTGTTTATGGTGAATTATAAAATCATACCAAAATGCAATATTTTCTAGACTTTACCTTTATTTTAAACACCAGTTTTTAAGAAAGTAATCAGTTTAATCAATTAAGCAATGTATAATCATCTCCCATGATAAATATACCCATTTTTGTTTTCAAATGTCTTAATCTGGAATCCGACAAGCGTTTCTTGGTGTGGGTTTTAAGGATTGGGCAGGAAGGGCACCTCTGTTGCGAATGTGCGTGTATATGTGTGGACAGTGATATGACGTCAAGTCTAGACGGGCAATTTCACAGTGTGCTTTCATGTCACGCAGTGACAGCTGATAAAGTGGTCCTAATAATCACAATGCATTGCTGTTGTTCTGTAGTTTGCTGGCTGTAGAAGAGTTACAGCTTTAGAAGTGGAGTGGAACTCACGCCATGGCTTATTTTAAAAAGACGAGTATTTGCACCTGCCTGTCTAATATATGATTCTGAATATTTTAGTGAGCTCAGATATTTTTTTTTCCAGAATATGAATTTTTCTTTGCTGTGCCATTTTAAAACGAATCAGCTTGTAAATGTTTGCCTGTGTGTAAGAAGATAACCTTAGGGAAGATGTTTGATACGTGCCCTTTTTGAATATAGATGAGTCTTAAGAAAACCACTTTGCAGTGCGACTGGTAAAAAAGCAAGCAAGATGTATGACCAAGCATCTATTCGTTTTTTGTTTTTTTTGATAACCAACAACAGACAAAGAAAGCAAGAGCCTTTTTTCAACAAAACCCATACATTTTAGCCATCAAAGGTGAACTGTGGCTGGAAATATCAGATATCCCCACAGTGTTTGTAAGTGTGCTCAGCAGGGAAACTTCCTAAAGTCAGATAATTTGTAAAGTGCCATTTTGGTTTAGAGCAGATGATGGCATGAGTTGTTCTGATTTTGAAGTTCTGAGGACACCAATGTAACTGATCCGAGATTGAGGCCTCATTTCGGGATATCCTCTTCTTTGATGTAGGGTCCATATTGGTTCTGATTGAATGGTTCATGACATACAATGAGATCAAATATTAGCATCTTGAAAGGGAATTAGCTGAACCAATTTTTGGTGTTTGGATTTCTAAAACATTTAGCATTGGTGAACCCTTTGTGTTTGAGCAGTCACATGTCAAGAACAAAGAGGACTTTCAACATGTGCACTTAATATTTATGTAGGTTTCAGAGGGCTACATAAAGTTTAAGATACATAGCAAAGGTCAGGCAATTAATTCTTACTCTATCTGTCGCTTTACATAACTGCAAACAGCCGTGCCAGTCGGATTTGCACTTAAAAATATGGAGAATAGTTTGATTGTTTACAAGGATTTAGCTAAGACATTTGCAAACATCAACTAGATATAACGAACTGATATTCAGTCGGGAAATGCTCACTTGAGACCAGACATTGTTGAGCATGAAGCAACAGCTGAGAAACTTCACTCAAACTCCAGCTCATTCCTCAGCGGTGTAGGTTATGCCTGCTCTTACTGGTAGATGCAGGCCCTGTGAGGGCAAAAAACGGGCAAACCTGTTCCGGGCATGCAGGGGGTTTGCACAATATATCAAGATTGTAGACCACTTGGTTAGCCCATAGAACAAAAATGTTCATCCACATTTTTTCTACGGCCATGCTGAGGGCGATAAAGTCGTGGCGAACACTTAACTCTTTTACATCAAAGCTTTAACTTCAGTATCGACATCCTTTGATTATTGGAACTCTTTAACTGTTCTTGCTATTATCATAATTCAATCATATTCGGAAGCCAAGAAAAGCAGCCTTGCACTGATATGCAACAAATACAGCAATGAAGTGTTTACATGATCAACTAAAATTAGCTGATTCTGACATAGACAAGCACTCATTATTTACCATACCCATTATTTACGTTCGTAAAGTTTTGCATAACATTGCAAAGCCGCTTTTCTCCATGTCAGAATTAGCTCATTCACAGTGATCACATAAATCAGGGGTGTTAAACTCTATTTCACAGGGGGACAAAATCCAGAACACACTCAACAGGATAAACATTTATTGAACACTCTAAAACAAAGCTTTAAAAATTTTAAGCATAAACAAAAATAAATGAGACCCAAATATCATTCCAGAATAAAGCAACTTAAATCTTAATATAATAGTAATAAATAACTAATATTTTGTTAGTTATATTAATATGATATTCTGTCAATATACTAGTCAATATACTATATACTATAATTATACTAGCTGGAAATAAAGTAAACTTAAAAAAGCAATTATTTTTTTCAAATTTCTAATTTCTTTACTTTTATGTGTTTATATATATATATATATATATATATATATATATATATATATATATATATATATATATATATATATAATATGCATAAAATTGTGAACATGCTGCAAAACAAACAAAGCCAGGGAAAAAAATGTATTGCTGAATAATTTCCTTAACATGCTGAACATTTTTTAAACCACTATTGCAAAGTTTTCAAAGTGCACAATGAATTTGAAGATTTGCGTGATAAAAAAATTACAAAAAATGTAAAAATTCTTGAAAGGTACGAAGACCAAAATTATAAGTGTGATTGTCCTAAACGTATCCTAAACGTTTTGATGCCAATATTGCATACGTTTAAAAAGTTCACAAAGAATTTGAGCATTTTTTGAAAAAAAAAGTGTAAAAAATGGAAAAATGCATAAAAAGATTTCATTACCAAAGTAAAAGCATGAATGTCCTGATCTTACTAAACATTTTGATACTAATATTGCATGGGTTTTAAAAATGCACAAAGAATTTGAAGAATTTTGTGGAGATGGGGGGACATTGCAAAAATTGCATAAAATGTATAAATGTGTAAAAGGTTGGAATATCAAAAGTACACGGATGACTGTCCTTACTGTGCAGAACATTTTGAAACCAATATTGCATATGTTTAAAAAGTGCACAAAGTCTTTGAAGGACTTGAAAAAATTCCCCTTTCATTTTTTTAATAGGTCTGAAAAATTGCATAAGTTGTGTAAAAATCCTAAAAACGGTAAAGTACATCAAAAGCAATAGTACAAGCAGTAATGTCGTGAACTAGCTAAACATTCTAACATTCTAAGGTGGCAGCACTCGTACAGGTAAAACCTCGTATGTGAGGAGAGCACTGGCATATGCTACACTCTACCCAGCCACCATCACCTCATTGTAGCCATTTTGTTTTTGTTGGGTTGAAGTTAAAGTGGTAACCCTCGGCCATGACATTTCAACAATGGAGTGTAAAGGGTAAAGAAAAAAGTGTGTGCGTAAGACAAAACGGCCAATAAATGTAGGCAGCGGGGGGTGAACTTCACTGAGAGGACCAATGTAAATCTGAAACCGTACCTGCTGATATCCATGCTGGTATCAACATGAACAAGTCTCAACATTAGACTCATGTAGCTCACATGGGAGCAGAGATAAGGTTTCAACAGACTGAAATGTAGATCATTGCGTGCAGTTTGCAGTTTGTAGATGGATTCAGAAAGAGCATTAAACTTTGTGGAAGAAATAATCTGTGTCAAAGCCAACTGTTTGGCTGTTTTTGTTCATCTATAAGTAATAACTGTCATTTACAGAACTGATGCCTAAAAACACGTCAGACATACTAAAACTATCAAATTTATAGTTTCTGTATCTTAATTTTGTCCCACTCATTTTTTACTTGTAAACCACTTATGTTTGACTTATGTAAATGACAACTGAGATAAATTCATGTCTCTGCCAGCGATTCTTCATCACAATTCGACTTTTATCCCTCATTTTGATTTATTTGTACTAAACTATAAGGTTTCAGATCCTTATTGAGTTAAAAGTAATGTGAAACTGTTACCTAGCTGTACAAATGTCCTGAGGCACATTCATAAAAGTCTGTTTATGTTTGAAAAAACTCTATTAAACTGAAAACTTGTTGAGACAATGACCTGCTGTTTTCAAAGCAATTTAATCCCCATCTTATTTACTTTTACAGCAACATTATTTTCTTCCTTGTTTTAAAAGTCTGATAACTTTTCTGAACGGACCCTTTTGTAGTGTTTCCTGTCATCATTTTTGAAGGCATGCTCTGGTTAAGGCTTCTGACTTGTCTTTAAACTGACACAAAACACATTTCAGGTATATTTGAAAAGGAAAAGCGAGGCGCTCACTTCAATGTGAAACACTCTCTTTCTATCCATCCATCTTGTGCTGCTTATCTGGAATGGGATTGTGAAGACAGCAGTCTAAGCAGAGATGCCCCAGACTTCCCTCTCCTTAGAAACGTCCTCCAGTTCTGCTCTGGCAGGGGTCTCAAACTTGCGGGCCATTTGCGACCCCCAAGACAATATTTTGCGGCCCTCACCTCAATGCGAAAGTTTCATGCTAGTGTGGCCCCCGAGTTTGGTGTGCATGGCCCTTTTCCTATGTTTGTGCGAAGCCGACAAACCGACCAATCCCAATGTGGTATATGGATCGTGGTGGCCCGACATTGACCGGGCTTTGTTCCACTCCAGTCTGTTAACGGCTGCCCGATCACTCTGATCACTCTGCTCAAATATGACGTCACTTCCACTTACGCATTTTACGGTCAGTGTATGTTTTCGGATGTTAACATCAATGCTAGCCTTTTAAAATATTTAATAATAAAAATGTTTGTAATAATAAAATAATTTACTTTAATGTTTAGAGAAAAGAAAGAAAAAGCAGACGTTAAGGATCAAGACCGCACGATCCTGCACCTAACTACAAACGGATTACAAAAGTTTTCTTCTTCTGCTTCGATTGACAGTCATAAAACAGGCAGAACTGTCGGGAAATGCTATCGGGAGCTGAACTTTTTAAACTGTTTTTTATATAACCTTTTTTAAATTTAATTTTACAATCTTGAAACTACAAACGTACAGAACATATAACAGGATATTTGCTCAAAATATGTGCACAGAGTGATCGGGTTGACCAAATTGATGAGTTTCTAACTTTTCTTTGATCTTAGGTATGTGTAACGCTTGTTCTGATCTCCAATGAACAGCGCTGTTCTTTTACTGACCACAGTTTTAAAATAAATTAGGAAAATATAGGAGTGAGTGACTGGCTACTCTAAAATAACTTGTTGCACTTGGAAGCTCTGCTAAATGTCCAGCAGTAAGAAGTAGGAAAGCAAAGGCATTGATGGAGGGTAAAGGACTGTAAAATGTAAATCTTATTTCGTGTTTAAAAGTTAAAAGTTAATTGAACTGTATTATAAAGGACGTTTAAATCTGAGTACAATATCTTTTCCCTACAGCATAGGGAAAAGAACTGCATTCAAACTTGAACTTTATTGTGTTGAAAAAAAAATACAGAAACAATATATGGTGAACTTTTTACCAGTACTGTATGTAATAAAATAAATGGATACATCAGACTTTGTGCCAATATAGGTGAAATGCAGTGGAACATAATGGAATAAGTGGCAATGTTCCACAAACACAGGTGGAAAGTCAGTATAGAAAAAAGGGAAACTAATTATTGAGCATAAATCTTTGTGCACAAAAGATGTAAATCTGTCAGAAAAATACTTTTTTCTTGGAAAGGTAAAACCTCATGAGACAGTCATGTAATGCATCTATAACGTATGCTCTAAGATATTGTGTCCTGATTGTAAATTGTTGCTCCCTTGTAGTGAAATATGGTGACACACCTCCCAGCGCCCACCTTTTAAACCAACAGCTTGAGTATCGATTCAAGAAAAGTAAGTGCTAAAATGACTGGTTAAGGTAAACAGTGTATTAGCCAACACTGTTTCCATATTTTAGGGCCTGATTTCATGAAGTTTATTATTATTGTTACGGAGGATCAAGCAACTTTACATTCCTATGCTCAAAAATATGTATTATTTTAGTCTCTGTAATTATTTGATTCATGCAGGGTGCATTTACAAATTAGATGTCTGATTTGATTACTTTTGTTGTCCACCTGAACTGGAATTGATTTTTGTGCTCCTACTTTCTGTCGTCTGAAAGTATGCAGTGTTTTTTATGCTTTTGCAAGCTGTCAGAAAAGAGAGCAATCAAGCAAACCAGAAACATTAGCTCAAAATGCAGCACTTCCATTTGATTGATATTATGCAGCATGATCTAAGAGCCATGACATCATGTTTTGACAACCTCCCTCTCAGGCCGATAGGTGGCAGAAGCTGCCAGCGAGATTTGAAGAGACATGGCAGACATTCCACCATTTCCAGGCAAAGATGAAACTTCCTAGACAATCTCTCAAGTGCCACTTTGTCTGATAGCTTTTCACTCCAGTGAAAGGTGTTAGTAGATCCACTGGGGGAGGACACAGGGACGGGTGGGAGAGTGTGTGAGATGGGAGGTAAATGTCACTGAGAGCTCCGCTTGATGTTTAAACATTTTCAAGCCTCACACTTCGTCACTTCTTGGCAATCACAATACTATGAGTAACATTAACAAGACAAGAATTCACAAGACTACAAAGAAAGTACGATCACCAGACGGAGGAAGAGAATTCTAGCCAGATATGGAAGATCCTCTTGGAACAAATGAACATGCTTGCGTATGCAAAGTGATAGGACACTTTGCTTCATGTATGTTTAATGAGGCGAAGTTTGGTCAGCCTGCGCGACTCACATTAAGAGCCTGATAAGGACAAAAGAGCGCTTGCATGGTCGACTTTCTAAATACACTCAAAAAGGACAAACCAATATGTTTTAAAGCCGAACCCAAATGAAAACCTACTTTTGAATTCCTTAAAAAAATAGTACATTTTTCAGTGCATGCTTTGAAAACTCAAGCTACTTTGCCTTGTGCTAAAATCAAAAGCATGTCAATGATCTGTATTTAAAAGCAATATGTAAAATGACTCATGGTTTGAATAAAAAAAAAAAAAAAAAGAAATAACAAAATCACTTTTGTCGCTTTATCTAACATCAGTATTTAGCACCTCATTATTAACTCTTTTGCTAAGTAGTTGAGCCCAAAGACTTTTATTTTATCTTTTTTCCCAGACCGTGTCAGACTTTTATCTGTCTGCAGCCCTTTCAGGCCAGTGCAGTTGCAGAGTCGCTCCGTTTTGTTTTGTGTGCTGATAATGGCTTCAGTCCACTGTGTGTCTGCTTTGCACTGGTCTTAGTGTGTGTTCCATCTCTGTGACAGACAGGACTGTGACTCCAGAGACGCTCGGTATGCTGGCACACCGCTTGATGTATCAGGCACCAAGTGGTTCCATGTGTTTCCCCTGTGATCAGTGCCACTAGGGCTTCAGAATAATTCTGTTAAAGGGGACAAAATAATAAAAGTACATCATTTACAAGTGGGCGAAAAGTGCAAAGTTAAGCAAATTTATTGTCCCATTGATAGACACGTTTGTCAAACTTGAGCGACTAAAATTTGTTTTAAAATTTGTTGTTTTTGGCAAACTGTCATTTTCTCTTCCTGTTGTTCTCTCTACTGTCTTTTTTTGTACTTGTGATCCAAACAACAAGGCGTCCAATCACAAGCTTATTCTTGGAAAGTCTGGGAAATTACAATTGGCTGAACCTGAACCACGAGGAATATGTGCACTAAACCTATGAGAACCCTTTCTTTTTTACAGCACTTCAAACAACACCTGAACAAATTGATGCGACATACTTTTTAAACACAAAGAGCAAAACAGTTTCAAAGACCCAAAATGCCAGATTTTAATGTTCTAAGCTGCTTTCTCAAAGACATTTTGTTCTTGTTGATTCAAATAGAAAGTACCAGTAGAAAAGGTTTTTGTGTTAAAAGGCATTGTTATTACTTGGTTTTAATGCCAAATGAATAATACATTTCTAGATTGTATGCATTTAGGTAAAAGAATTGGACTATGTTGTATCCCCACAAAGTTAGTTGAATCTCTAATGTATCAATTCATAGACCACACATCGAGATACGTATGGAATCACGTGAGAGGGAAATATACATACCCTTCCTGTCTAGTTGCATAGTTTCCCGTTTTTTTGAGATGGGGTTTCCTTAATGTGCCCATTTTGTCCACTAAATGGTGAATAAATGGCTCCGCTTTTAAAATATTTGTGATTTCTTTTTTATAGGACTCCTTGATTTTCTTTTAATTCATATCAGTGAATTTTTATGATGATTGTGCCACAAAACGATGGTTACAAATCCATTAAAAGACTTAGTATGGCTCCATTGGTCAAGTTCCAAACACATTTCACTGTGTGTATTATGCACACAATAAAATGTGGAGATTTTGTTTGCTTCCTATTCTAAGCATAATTTCGACAAACCCAAGTGGTTGATGGTTTGCATTATTGGGATCTTTGGTTGGAAATAACCAATTTTCCTTGGTGAATAAGAGGCTTGTTTCCCTTCAGGTTGAATGATAGATCCTGAGCATCAGTGGTAGACATAGCACACAATCCCACCAATGTTTCTTTCAATGAAGAAGCAAGGTCCTTAATAGTCTTCCCAGTAAGGCAGGACTCCGACAGGGAGGAGCCCTTGTGGCAGACTCCGGACGTGTGAGAGATTGTATCTCCTGGCTGCCCCGGGAACGTCTTTGTTTCCTTTTGGGAAAGCTGGAAGAAAAGAGTCTGAGCTTAGCATCCTTACTGAGACTGCTGTCCCACAACCGTAACACTAGAAAAGTAGCAGGACGACGAATACATTGATGAATAAATATTTGAGAAATTTGCTGTTTACCAGCAAAATCACATCCAAACAGCTAAATAAATGTAAATATATTTGAAAAATCTGTTTGACCGCGTCCCCCTGTGGTGTCCTGTGGAGGGTGCTCTGGGAGAATGGGGCACCTTGAGGGCCCTGCGGTCTCTGTATGACCGGAGCAGGAGATTGGTTCCGATAGACGGCAAAAGTTGGACCTTTTCCCGGTGCGTGTTGGTCTCCTGCAGGGCTGCTCTTTATCACTGGTTTTGTTCATAGGTTTTATGGACAGAATTTCCTGGTGCCGCCATGGCTCCGGAGGGGTTCTTGTTTGGGAAGCACAAGATTTCCTTTCCGATCTTTGCAGACAGTGTTGTCCTGTTGGCTTCATCGAGCCAGGACCTCCACCATTTATTGGGGAGGTTTGCTGCTGAGTGTGAAGCAGCTGGGATGAGGGTCAGCACCACTAAGTCTGAGGCCATGGTTCTCGACAGGAGAAAAGTAGTTTGCCCTCTGTGGGTAGGTGGAGTGCTCCTGTACCAGTTGTATCTTGGGGACTTGTTCACGAGTGAGGAAAGATTGAAATGTGAGATCAACTGGCGGATTAGTGTGGCGTATGCCGTCATGTGTTCGCTGTACTGTCCTTTGTGAAGAAAGAGCTGAGCCAGACAGAAATCCTATCAATTTACTGGTCAATCTTTGTTCCAGTACTCAACTATGGTAATGAGTTCTGCATCATCACAGAAAGAACAAGGTCCTGAAATCAAGTTTTGTAAAAACTGTCAAAATTGTCGAAAGTTTTGTAAAAAACACATTTAACCCTTTAACACCAGAGCTATTCCAGGCGACAGCAAAACAACAAATGCTCTTTAAACTGCCAAAACTCTTCAATCATTAACGCAATTGACATAATTACAATGGATTCACATGCGGAGAAAAGTGGCTTTGCGCCATTCATTGCATGGACACTTCACCACTGTAAAGTTTTGCATATCAGTGCACAGCTGCTTTTCTCAGTTTTGGAATCTGTTAGATTTACGTTAATTATGTAAGCAGTTCAGGAGATACAGTAGTTCAAAGAATTTCAACAATGGAGCTACAGTGCTGAAAGGGTTAAAAGTCCACTGAGATTTTTTTAGATACATTTTATAAATGAAAATAACAGTTAATACATATAAAAAGGTTACAAGGTTGTAAACAGGGTTTAGGAACCATTTCACAGTTTTTGTTATTAGCAACAGTTTTCGTCTACACATTTAATATGATCATATCTGTCTACAGGAGCTGACAACATTAAGAAATACTGGTGTCGATACTACCAGGGGTCACAGGGGGTAGTCTTTGTACTGGATAGCGCATCGTCGAATGAGGAACTCGAGGTGGCACGTAATGAACTCCATTCAGCTCTTCAACACCCACAGCTCTGCACACTACCTTTCCTCATCCTTGCCAATCACCAGGACAACCGTGCAGCAAGAACACCAAATCAGGTAACCCGCCCTGTTTGCCTAGCTGCTATTACTTTCTCTCTCAGACCTACAATTTGTTTCTTTTTGCCTCCTGCACATTAACATTTTACATTATTTCACAAAAAAATCTTTTTTACCGATTTTGTTTTAAATTCTGCATGAACATTTTCCGTTGTAAATGGTCATCTCAAAAAGGGAGTTTGACTTAAGAACAATCTGATCCACAAAGGTATTTGAATTTCAGTAAAGAGTAATAATCAAAGCCAAAAATAAATGACATTTAGCTTTAAAGTTTTTGTAGAGGGGGTGGGGTCAAATGTCATGGATTACAAAAAACTGCACCTCAAACTGCCGAAGAGGTCAGCAGCAGAATTCATTTCCTTTGTAAACGTTGCACATCTTGTGTGCACCAATAACAAGTGTCTTTTGAATACCTAATGATATTCAATAGTTCTATCGAGTCATTAAAAATGAAAAAAAAAAAGTTAATGTCATACTTTTGGTTTAGGTTTCTTTTACTTGTTCTTTTTTTCATGCCTTTGGGGAAAACGGCAGCAAATTGAGATTCCTGGATTTATAATACTTAAGGTAGCTATCCTGCTATTAACCAAGGGAAAATACAATTAATTCTCTTAATTTGACAGTTGTACAGTGTCATATACTGACATAGTGTATTTCTACCTTGCTGTAAGGCTCAAAGTGCTTTAAATTCACAGTCCCATTCACTCATGCACACACACGCATTCACACTTCCCACTGCCTTACATCCTGCCAACTTGTAACCACCATTAGCAATGTGAAGTTCAAGACACTTTGACACATGGACAGGCAGGCTGGAACCAAACCTGCAATCCTATGGTCAGAGATCGGCAGCACTACTTCTGCACCACAGCCGCCCTAAACAAAAGCAGATTTTTTTTGTGTTGCATGTTTGTTTTTTTGTTTTTTGCTGTGTATTTGTTTGGGTACATTTTAAACTTAAATTCAGACTTTATATATTTGTATAACGCCTTTCATTCTGCTGAAACACAAAGCGCTTTACATAAAAGCAAATAAAATACCTATTAAAAACGCACACAAATACACACAGAGAAAACAAAAATCTTTGCTAATAAATTCAATTGCATGGAGATGAAAATGAACTCTAATGAAACCAAAGAGATGAAGTCACAGTTCACCCTGGATAGGGGTTGTGGGGTTCTTGCCTTGGGCTTCAGCTGATGACCTGCATGGAGTATCGTGTGGGCTTTTCTGTGTGTCCCTGGTTCATCCCTGGGGTTGATGGGTGTCAGAAACCACCCATCAGGTCCGGATGAATGGGACCTTGTGCTGGACCTCAGGCACAGCAGTGGGAGCAGTCCTTCCACTGGCTGGTCCTCGTATTCTCTGTGGTGCTGACGCCTTTTTGATCTTTTGTGGGGGATCCGCCGGCCTTGTTTCTGGTTGCTGGTGTCTGATTGTCTTGGTGAGGATTTCCCTCAGGCTGCTTCGTCGTTACTGCTTGGTCTGCTGCGGGAAAGAGGGGTATGGGTTCCCACCTAGCGTTCCACATTCTGTGACTTCATTGTTCATATCAGTAAAAACACACACACCTGAGCATAGATGCCTGTTCGTTTCTGCAGACATTTGTGTGCTGGTATGAAATATGTTTGAAGTGCATTTGTGTATTTAAGCATGTAAGCGCTGCATATGTGATATTTACTCTACACGACACATGAATGAAAGTCTCTGCAGACAGTCGTTATGTTTGTTATATTGTGTTTGTGTGGATGTTTGTTTGTCCACAAAAATCTTCCCATTGGTAAATATCTACATTGGTTATTGACAGTGATAAACATTGGACAACCTTATGTTTCTTTTTCTATTCTTGTTTTTCTTTCCTACATCTCTCTGTGACTCTCCACACCCATCCAGTCCAAAACTTAAAGAGAATGTACAGTTTAGTGAAATATATAAAATAAAGTTTACTCTCAATTCAAAAGGGGTTCATACAAATATAATCATTGTTTCTCAAAGATCTCATAACCCCAGTTGTAACAAAATATAATCAAACCAGCACAGTTTCTGTTTGCTCAGCTGTTGGACAGAACAACTTGGGGTAAAAATGAATCCATTGTGGTTCAAATAAAGAAAATGTTGTCTTGTAGGTAACTATTAAGGAGTGAGGAGGTGCAGGTGCTTGTTTATCTGTTGTATTATGAGAACCACAGGGAGGAGCCTGTTTTTCTTCTTTGTTCCTTTTCTCACCTTATTGTGGAGTACATGTTTTGGGAGATGATGCTTTCAAAGAAGCATCTGTTACATCTGCTTGTCTCTAACATGTGAGATCTTCTAATGCAGTCCGTTGACTGTAAATGAGAACTGGACTGAGTGACCTCTTGCCCTTGTGTTCCAAAAAAGAAGTGCCCACTGGCTCCAAGAAGCCGAAATCCTGTAGACTGCTAATGTGAAAAAAATAATGTTTCTATATTTGCCAAAACCAAAACTTCATTCATAATACCAAAAATTTGGTACTGATACTTTTTAGCATTATTATTCAATTGTAAACATTTGAAATCTGTCTAAAATACTCTTATTATTATAATATTGCTCAATTAAGTTATGTCGATGTTGCAATTGTTTTGCTCATATTGTAAAACTTGTCAGTAGTTGTTGCAAAATGCACTTTTACTTTTCACATTTTCTTTCATGTTTTTCCGTCTGACCCCCCAGTGTTGTAACACTTTGAATCATAGGGAGCTTTTTCTCAATGTAGGATGTTATGACTAGCACTGCCTGCAACGCAAGCTCCTGTTTCAAAACCTGGAACCTCACTTTCCCCCCACGCACCTTAACTCCCACATGCAAGCGTATACACACACGTATACATCATCTGCAGGCCTATTTCATGTTTTCTGATACTATGAGAGCAGACCATCTGCGTTTCACAACCTGAGACCACCAGTGTAGTTACTCTGAAATCTGCTGTGGAAAATGAGAGAAAAAAAGGTTTATACCAGATTCTGTTGGGATTTCAATGGAATGCAGAAGAGGGAAACCTTTTTCTCTCCTAGAATAATTTTAAATTAGTCTAAGTTATTACCATGGACACAATGCTTTTCTGCAAAAGCCACCGTGAAACCCCAAGTTTGATCATTCAGTTGGAATCCTTTTGCTGAACCCATGGATGGTTTATAATCTGAGGTTTTCTGTGTCATATTGGATTACATCATCCTCTAGAATTTTTTTTTTGAACAATTTCAATTGCTCGTGCAACTTTAGGAACAGATTTCTAAAATGTATGGTTGCAAATCAAGAAGCCCACTACTGTTCAACCACGTCATCTGATCTTTAGGATTTCTGCCCGTTATTATTTATTCAGTGTCTGCAAAGCTGCACATTTCGGGTGGAGGAATTATGATAAAAGATTGTAAAGGATTTCCACTTCATTTGACATCTAATAATCCTGCATACCACTGAAATAGTTCAGTATTGTAAAATTTAGAGAACAATTCTTCCTAATCGCTAACAGTTTGGTTTATCCCTTTAGATTGCCACAAAAAAAACATAGATACTTGAGCATCATTCTGCACTTTTAATCTCTTTTCTTCTGAAACTGCGCTGTTAAGTTTTATTGTTTCATTTTAAGCCAATGTTTGTTGTTGTCATCATGAACGTTGCTGTGTATGTGTGAAAATGTTGTCATCTGACTCATGCTTTGTCACCAAAGGGACTTAATGTTCTGTAGCACATGATTAATCGAAAATATATTTTTTAAAAAATCAACCAGCTGTAACTGAAAGAACTGTTTACTGAATCTTTCTTACATTTTATTTCACTTTCTGTTTAAATATATGAGAGAACTAAAGTTTATATTTATTTATTTACTTACTTGTTTTCTGTTTATTAAAGAAAGTGATGAGAAGCTCCTCTTTCGAAGCAGTAGACATTATTTTATTACGACTGACTAGTTGTCTACAAGTACATATATCAGACTAGAGCTTGTCATCAAAAATAAAATATTTTTAAGCTGCATTTTCTCATCTGTTCTTAATTCACAATGATTTGAATGAACAGTACTCAAAAGTGCAATGTTAAGTTTAATTTTCTTTATACATTTACATCATAAAAAATGCTACAAAAAAATGTTAAAAACTCCAAAGTCACAGTTTTCATGGGACTGGGTCTTTAACAGTGGTAAACATTTCACAAAGTGTAACGTAACAGTAGGCTGTCTTAAAGATGAATGTAAGCTCATGTTATGAAGATGGATAGGAAACATCCCAGTGCTGCAGCTCTGCAGACTTCCAGTGACAGCAGCTGTTTTGCAAATTTTTGCCTTCATGTGTAGTTTTGACAAGCACCACCCATGAAACAAGCATGACTTAAGTGTGTCTGATTACACTGACAGCTCCTCTGGCAGGACCACAATGCACAAATGATGTATCCTCAGTGACCCTCTCGCCACAACAGTCAGTCTGTTTTGACAGAACAAGGAAGCTTATTTCCCTAATGCGCACTACACAGACGCTTTTGCTCGTGCTCTTTTTGAAGGAACTCCTACTTCATGGTGTTATGTTTGTGACTGGAGGTGTTTCTGGTACTGTTAGAGGGAGTGCTGCGGTGGCATAATGATGACCTGTTAATACCTCACTGGGGTCCTCTGTGCTGCAGCAAGTGTTTTCCGCTTGCAGGGACAGAGGTTGGAGGAAGCATGGGACAAAATTCCTTGTTGACATCCATCTGGGGGGTGGTGGGCAAGAAAGCGAGGGAGGAGTGGAGGGGAGGTCACCCTGTTGATAAAACACCTCAACAAAGCAAGCCTTTCTGTGTGGCTCTAATGGACTGCAGTGGACATGCATGTGGGGCACTTGTTCTCAAAAATGCCATCAGGGGTGTGAGTTTTGGGGTTTGGGTTTTTTTGACCTCGTGTTATTTTAGGAAAAGATGCAAAATGTAATGACAGTATGAGACCCTGCATGATAAATGGGTAAACTACGGTATGTCAAATTGTGAACTTAAAGGTACTTGCTAAATTAAAAAAAAAGTTTATTTACCCAGCTGGTCTTATTTAAAGCAATAGTGACGGCTATACTTCAAACTAAGGAAAGATTTTCTGAAACATTGTGGTCCCACAGATTATTGGATCAGCAAACCTTCCTTCTACCTCCGCTTTCCATCACCTCTCTTTTTATGCTTTAATCTCTCACATCTGCTGACAATCGCTAGTTCACCAACTCCATTAAGTCCTCTCCTTTCGTTCTTTGTGCAAGAAAACAGTGTCTGGTACTAGTTTTCATCACATCTGCATTCACTGTTCCAAAGATCAATACAAAGTTGCTTAATCTTGGTGACAAAGTTGCGTCACACTTGCAAGCAGCGACTCTAATGCTGCACACCATCAAAAGAGTGAAATCTACGAAGCTGCACCAGACTGGACACAGTGACAAATATTTATGTCATCACAAACATACATATTCATCATTGGGTTTTATCTTTATTTTAAGGTGAATGGTCAGGCAGACATGATAACATGCAGTTATTTTTGAATGAGTATGCCTAAGTTTTCTCTTTGCACGTGATCTGAGAAAAAGTGCTTAATTTTGCTTTGTAAAATGTTGTTTAGGTTCTGTTGATTCCAATAGATCTGAATTAGCTATAATAAAGCACCTTTTCCTTTAAATATTTAAGAGCCTAATACAGAACTCAACCTACCCACCCTTCACCCCTTAACCATGCATCCCCATCCTTTACATGTTATTGCCGCACTCCAAAATGTTAGTGTGCATTTGGCGTCTTCCCCAAAGTACCTCCATACAGGATTCCAGGTGCACTATAAGGCACAATCATTACAGTACATCTGTGATTTATCTGTGTAATGCAGCTCATAGTTCCTTGTTATGAACCATAGGAAAAATAAAAAACACACATTCATTTATAACTTAATTATTACACTTAAATTGTGTATGAAATTCTGTCACACAAATTCTGAAAACTTGTCAGATAGTGGGGAAAAATGGGGCACCTGATGAGTGGTGAAGTGAAATGATTGTATTGCAAATATGAAGTCATTATTACACATTAATTTAACTCCTTTTGTTCAGCCAACATTTTTTTTGATGACATTGATATTTTTTATAATGTAGAATGTTTTTTTTTTTTAATTTGCTGATAAGTATTTTTTCTAACATTATTCTTTCATAAATCCAGTAGAAGGAGTTCAGCAATAACATTTTTTTTGTAAAAATGGAAAAAAGCCCTTGACTGCCCAAAAGACCCAAAAAAAGTGAAAGTGAAAAAAGGTAAGGGGACTTTCAGACCAGCAGAGCCGAGTGGACACAGTTTGTGAGAGAGCGATTTGTGCTAAAAAAAAATCTTATCTTTATTCAGTTCCATCTGCTTTCACTCTTGAGAGTGCACCAAACCCCCAGAAAACGTTGTAAAAAAACAAACAAACTGAAAACGTTAGCTTTGAAATCTATCAAAAAAGTTCTTTGTCCTAGAAGACAAATTGCTTCCCTACTCATCTGGCTTCTACCTATTGCTCTAATTGTAGGGGAATTTGAAGCTGTAGTCGTGCCTAAAAGTGTCTTTTTAAAGAGGTGCCGTAGTGACTTAGAGCTGGCTATCCCTCTGCCAGTAGGGTGATCCATGTTGCGCTTGTGGCGTGGAGGAGAAACACATTTCTTCATGTCGGTGTGCTCTGAAGCACAGAAGTTAACCTTTAAATGTATGTATGAAGTTTTTATTTTTGCATGACTTTTTAAAGTTATAAAACTGATGACGTTACGTATTTTCCAAGCACTGGCAGCTATGCATTAACATAGATGACCGGCGACTATTGATGATGTCATCGAGCGGTAGTAATGCTTGAATTTACACCATTTTTCCATATCTCTCCGCTTAGAGGGATAAATGTAGAAATAGGCAGAAGCAATTTGGACTGTGATTTTTTTTTTCATTTTCACAACAAAACTCATTAGGAATTTTACATTTTAATCTTAATGTAATGAATCTTTGAATTCAATTTTGATTAATCCTCAAGTAAAAACACTTTCCCACACAACTAAAAAAAAAAAAAAACGTTATCAGTGACATCTCATGTCATCTCATCTCATGTGACACCGGTGTGTCATTCTAGATATTGGGACCTGTTGCACTTTTTTTGGTGGTAATTATATTAAACTGTGCTGTTCCAGCTTTCTGGCAACCACTTCAAAAGTCAGAAATCATCTCCAACTTCACTCCGACTTGAATATTTCATTGATCAACAACACAGTCACACTTGAAGAATTTCTGTTATGTCCACTGTTTTTGCTCACTTTTATTCTTACTGGATGTTTTATGACTTTGTGCAATATTATCTTTCAGGTTTCCCTTCTACTGTTTCCATTTGTCTGTTACAGCTTCATTCTTTTGTCTTCCTCACTCAACAGTTCTTCCCTCGTTATCCAACATTTTTGAATTCTAGAAATGTAGTCGGATTCAGTGACACGTCTTCAGGTCTCTCGCAGCACATTTTTGAAGTACACATGGTGATTGGTGACAAATGCAGTGTTGCTTCTGATCAGATATGTTTTTTGAAGTGACTTCAAACCTTCAATGTTAAATATATTTAATTGCTTTTTAACCCATTTAGGAATTCAATCTAAAACTGTAGGGAATAATCCAATAAAAAATAGTTTTTTATTGATTGATTTGGTTTATTTCAAGCAAATTCAGCAATAAAAAAGGAAAAAGAGAGTCAGAATAAACATATGATTTCTATTTGAGAAGATAGAAAGAAAAGAGCTAGTGTACCGTAATTAGGAGCCTCCCAGAGTGAAACGTATTATGTTTGATCTACATCTTCTTTTTTGATAAATTCTTACACAAGAAGTCAAAAATGAATACAAAATAAAACAGTTTTTTTCTTTTGTTTACTTTTTTTTTTTTTTTAACTCAGACCCAGTTAACATTCTTCATTATCAGTGATTGCACTGACTCCAACAGTGGGTGACAGCTATGGATGAGGCCACCTTCAGAGATTAAGAGGGTGGCCAGGTCGTGATGTGGGGAAGTAATATTTAGCCAGGCTTTTTGTCTCTATTATCTGTCCGTCTGAAATAAAGTGGGTGGAGTGGGGCGATGGGGCTGGCCCTTGCTCTCTGTTTGATCATTGATCTCCATGACCCTTTTTGAAGGGTCTTAATCTCTCTGATGACCTCTTTTTTAAGAAAGGTTACAGGGATGTATGTTGACTGGGAACTATCAAGAGAGTGTGGATGCTGTGGGGGTGCATTGCACTCTTCCATTTGAGTAAAGAAGTTGGGGTGAGAGTGAAGTGCATGTGGATTCACACGCATGTAAAGATGAAAGTTGACAAAAATCATTTCTAGAAGAGTTGAAGAACTTCATTTGCAAAGGCGTTCAACCATGGTTGGTCATAAGTAAACAGGTGATTTTGTTGTTCACGTTGTGCAGTCAGAGCTTCTTCACTTTGTCAAAAGATAATGAGCTAAATGTTGTTCTCTATTTTTATTCTTCAATTCAAAGCATTATTTCCAATATTTTAAGATTGTTTTTGGATTTTTAATGAATACAGACCAAGACCTGTAGCTGTTGTTCCATTTCTCCAATCTCCTGCACTTTTTTAGGGTGAATATGACTTCATCATTTGGAATTAAAGTGTTTGCAGCTATTTGCAGCTTTTAGCTTTAAGTTTCATGTATGAACGTGAGGACCCAATTGTTCTCTGGGATTAAGAGGGACTGGTGCTCAAAGAGCAGGGTTTTAGATGAATTCTCAGAGATGCAGGAATGCAGCAAAATTCCCATTTGGGGTTGTTTTTCATGATATTTAAATATTATAATACACCTAAAAACTATAAAAAATTGATTTTGCATGATAGGCCCTTTAACGAATTATTTATAATATTAAAGGTATCTTTTGTTTGCTATAGGTGTTTGATTAGTGTGCTCAAAAGATTTATTTTGTTAGTTTTCTGTCTGTTTTCTTCCGACTCAATGGTACGTCGGCTATTAGTAAGAGAATGGTTTAATTAAAGAATAAAAAATGGATGAATGACTCAACAGCTAGCATTTAAGGGACTTCCTTCTTATCTAGTTACATGGAGGGTTTTCTTTTGATTTTATTCCTTCATCTCGCAACTGCTTAACAGAATGTTTTAAATACATTTTCTATAATCTACTGAAGTCTTTATCAGGCTGCTTTTCCACACTAATAGGCTGAAAATATAAGAATCTGTCTTCTGGGCTCAATTTAGTATTGCAACAGGATCACGAATACACTTACAGAAGTAACCGTTATACGTGTACTGAACTGTTAAACCACCTTCACTCTTGCGGTGCCAGTAGCTGACAATGTTTTGTTATCATTGGCTTTTAAAAAAAACTGTTTTTAAGCTCTAAGAAAGTTTAAATATTGCTCTGAATAAACCTTTTTCTTGTGAGGAATCTTTTTGCCAGAATTTCCTTGAGGTTGACTGAAGGCATTTTTCCATAACCTTGCCACAGTGATCCCACACACATATTTGTGCGTCTGCAGCTGCCCATGCAGCGTTCCACTTGGCCTGCTGGTACCTGACAGCTGCCTCAGGGGTCCCACTAGGTAAGCAAGCTGTGTGGGCATCCGTCTTCAGCTTGACAGCTCCCTCCACCTTGGGTGTCCACCAAACATATAGGTTTTACTTAATATTTGCTTTAAATTCCCATTCTTTAAACCTTTTGGAATATTTTTTCCCACCTAAAAAGTTTTTTTGTTTTAATTCTCTGGCGGTTATTTTTGCCTAGTAGCTAGACTGGAAGTAGGTGGGAAAATGGACAGAATTAAACACAGGAAAGAGTAACAAACTTGAGTTTAAGTGTCAAAAAATATTTCATCAATACATATCTAATAGCCATCAAACTGGTACTTGCATATTAAAAATGTAATTTCCAATTGTTTTCTCCTCTTAACCTGATTCAAACCAAGCGTACAGCTAGTAATCTTTTTAAGAAGGAGGTAATGCACAATGAAGTGTTCATTATCAAAAAAGAATGGATGACACAGAGGCGTGAACCGTTTGATGCAAAAAAGAGGATGGTTGTTTGAGTGAAGTCTATTAATTTCCAATAATGGGCACTTTGAAGGGCATTATCCCGCATATAACATGCTCACCTATGAAAGAAATAAATATTATTCAATTATTAGTACATTAATCTTGTTTCTTTTGTACTATTCAGTTGTTTTTCACAAGAAGAGGACTATTTGATATGCGGTGTGACGCGTTGTCATGGGGTACATGGTGGAAAACAGCCTAACAATTATAACATATTAAAAGATTGACTCATTTGTAGACGGATGCCCTTTAGGAATGTTTTCAATCTTTCCTTGGGGTCTGTATGCACAATAATATAACATTTTACCTGGGGTGCCCAAACTTTTGATGCCCGCTGTATTTTTTCAGGAGTGATCAAACTATTGCGGGCCACACTCGGTCCATTAAGCTATTTAATAACGGAATAAATGATACTGAAAGTCTCAATAATGGCCTTAAAAATGTTTTATTTGTTTAATTCAATTGTCTCCCCATAGACGGTGCACTACAAATACATTGACCTTGGCTTAGGTGCAGAAAGTTCTCCTGCATTCATATGCACATCGCCTGTCCGTCCTGGGAGAGGATCCCTCCTTCATGTGGGCGACCCTAAGGTTTCTTATTTTTTCCCCAAGATCGGGTTTTTTAAGTATTTCCTCACCAATAAGGAGAGTCTAAGGGCAGAGATGCCTGTTTATCTTAGTCTGTTTATTTGAGCAACCAGCTATTGTTTATATTTTTTAGGACTGACTTTATGTTCTTTGCATAAATACCGGTGTGAAGTCCATGGAGACGGCTATGGTTGTGATACTGGTCTATATAAATAAAACTGAATTGAACTGAATGTGGTGTTGGAAGAATTGTAATTTTTTTAAACGTTCATGCAAGTTTTCTGAGTCGGAAAGTCATTTTTCTGATCATACGCAACATTTCCGGTTTTCCCCTGGAGGACATCAACCTACTTGTGCAATTGGCACTAAAACGATAAAACAAAAGCCACAGTTATGAAATAAAATCTCCAAAATCATCTGTTTAATATATATATAATTTTGATGTTATGTTAATTTTCAGAAATGTTTTTTTTTTACACACTAGTCCAGACCATAAACTACTGTTTTGCCTCAAATTTTGAAGTCTTTTTGTTTGTTCATCTAAGGAATATTTATTATTTTAGGACTTTTCATCTCGATTACTAACTCTTACCCATTTTACTCAAAGAAACAGCGTGACAGGGAAGGTGGAAAAAAAGACTTGGGTATGTTTTCATTAGAGTGCCTTTGGTATTCAGACGAGATAATTAAGTCTCCTTTTAACTCAAGTCTTCTCCAAGACCTTAAGATATGCCTGAGTGTTGTCAGACAAGGTGTGTTGCAACACGCCCATCAACAAGCAGATGTGCAGATGTTATTAATACATGCAGGCGCACAACCATGGAATTGCACTTCACATCAACAGATCATTTCACTTTAATCTCCACTTACTCAATGTTGATTGTCAAACACAAATGATGTTATTACGTTAGGTATGCTTCTGCACTCTTAACTAAACCACAGCAGGAACCCACAATCACAGGCGCTGTGGTCCCCCCCTTCTTTACTATCTTCAGCTGGAAAGGCTTAATAAGTTAACTCACAAAATCCTTAGGAAGGAAACTATGAACTATGGATCTGATGTGAACAGGAAACCACTGTCTTGGATGAACTCTGACAATGACCGATGGAACACCTCGCTTCTTGCTTCGGGAGGGAACAGTTATCTCAGATGCCAATACCTAACATAAGGCTGGAGAAAAAAGTGAAACGTCTGGGCCCGTCATCTCATCTAACAATAAAAGGTAACAGAATAACTGTTAACAATCAGTTCACATTTTTTTAAACATTTCTTTTTTTAGGTGGCACTGGTCTGCACTTGGCTACAGGTTAGGTTACAATCTAAAAAAACAAGTTGTATTCTAACTTAGTTTAAGGTATTTTAAGCTCATTCACTATTATTATTATTATTATCATTAATTTCCTCGCTGTTTCATGGATTTTTTTGTCTCAACTTTACATGCTTTTTATTTTATTTTATTTTTTTTAGCAACAGTGCACTTTGTTCTTCCTCCTGATTGGCTGTTGATCTTGTCAATCAATCTCTTCTTTGCTGCACAGATTGCCAGTTGCATAAATCTTTCATAGCATAGATCTTTGTTTTCATTTGATAATTTTAGACTTAATTTTCTACGAAAGTTTGAACTTTGAGAGTTTAAATAGGAGAGAAAATTGGGAACATTTTCAAGTCTGTCTGAGAGAAATGTAAAAGTGTGTAGTGAAGGGTTTTAGAGCCTTAAAACATCTGTAATCGTACTTTGTGGATTTGTGCGATAAACAAGGGAACACTGTAATATGTTTTTTGTATTTATTGTAAGAGCTTAGTATAGCAAAGCATGTAAGCGTTTCTCATGTTCCTGTTTGTTAGACAAAAACAGTTTTTATGCAATAACCACAAAGAAACCTCAACAACTAAATGAAAGTACCAATACAATTACAGAAGTACAGAAGTTTAGTCATCCTGTTCATAGATACAAAAAAAAGAAAAATGTTATTATGAGAAGGATCTGCACTCTATCCTAGATTTTTTTTTTTTGCTATCTACATTCCGTCATGCCACAGTGTGTCTCCAGATGTTATCCTATCGTGTACACAGTATGCTTTTTTTTTTTGTCTGTTAAAGCAGGGAACTCTTGCTCAGGTTGAACAGCCCCATAAAATCTCTTTATTTGCCAGTGTTTTTCATCTTTTTAAAAGGCTTTGACATGAGAGCCTCTTGACTTAGAATTCTGGATAAAACATTAAGGGACCGGGCCCCCACAAACAAACTCCCTTCCTGACTGCAACAGGCAAACGACTGAGTGGGATATATGAATGTGTCATTTCATAAAAGCCCGCAAGCTTTGTGGGTTTATTGCATAACCTGCTTTTGAAAATACTTCTGCTTTAGTCAGATTATTTTAGAATTCACTCCATAGCATAAATAAAATTAAAAAATCTAATGTTCAAGCAAGAATTGTGGTGTTTTGTCAGTGTAGCCATATAATTTTTTTTTACATTTGTCTCCAATTTGCAATCAACTTACCTTCTGCAGGGGCAACCGCGTTGGATCCCCTGGCTTGTCAGGTAACATCAGTGCAAAGCTGGTGCCATGTGACGCCTTCGGCAGCTCGCCAAAAGCTAATTGTGCTAATTGGCAATCGGCAATCCTGTAACAGGGCTTTGAGGGACAGCCCACAGACACATGAAAGCGTTAAGACTTGTCTTATGTCAAGGTCTTGTGGGTAATCAGCGCATCCACTGACCTGAAGGCCCAAGGGCAGGACCACAGTGGTGCAGCAGGTCTTTGTGGTACGGAGATAAAACCCAAGCTTTGCCACAATTCAATTTTTCTGCCAATTTTTTCCAGTTGTTTCTCAGATTTAAAACTAAGTCCTCAAATGCACTGATTAATTAATAATGTAGGTTGGAAAATGCGTCATGTTTGAAGGATTTCCTGACAAGAAACAAATAACTTAAAGTAAAATACTAGATTCAATTAAAATGTGAATAATTTACTCTCATAATAAAAATATCAAACATTATCCATCATTAAATTAAATCATTTAGAGAGGTTTGTGCATCAGAAGTTTGTCTTTGGCTTTGCTCTTTGCTTCACAGTGGTCAATGTTGTCTAGTCTGAGGATTTATGGATGAGACCACAAGCTAGACAGAAACTCTCCCAGAGGCTTTAGCAGTCACCAGGTCATTTTACTTTTGCAGCTTTAGTTGTCTGATAGCCTTAGCTTGGAGGGGAGGGTGTGGATTATTTGGTGTCTTTTACAATAGTCAGTATTAAAGCAAACAAACAAACATTTTTTTATGAGTTTTAAGACAAATTCTGTCTTGTTGTCCTTTGTAGAAGATTAAATGAAAATTGATTGAACTAATAAGTAACTCTTTAAAGCTAAAGTCAGTTCAAACAAAAGACATTTGTTTAATTAATTTAAGCTTATGACTCTAATTTTAGGTAAAGCATTTTTTGATATTTCAGAATCGTGCAAATGTAACCCTTTAACACCATCGCTGAAGCTCCAGCATTGACACGCTGTCGGCTACCGAAACCCTTCCACCGTTTACACAATTAGTGTAATTCCAGCGGATATTTAGCAGAAAAGCAGCCAAGAGCTGATATGCAACACTAAACAGCAGTGAAGCGCTTACGCATCAATGTAAATGAGCTGATTCTGTCGCGGAGAGAAGCGGCTTTGCAACACTTCACCTGAGTGATGTCTATCATATCGGTGGAAGTGTTGCGATACGGCGCAAAGCCAATTTTCATCTGGTCACGATAAGCCAATTCACATTGATCACGTAAACGGTCCAATAGATAGAGCGTGGGTTATTTGTGTATCACCTGTGACATCTCTGGTGTTAATGAGTTAATCACAACTTGGGTTCTTCTCACTTTGCATTTTCTCAAGGTCAACATAGATTTAGAAGCTTCAGAGAAAGTTAACATCATCCTTTTTTCCAGTAATGACAGCGCTTAAAACTGCAGAGACTTTTTACCTGTTACTCTGTGTTATTCATCTAGTATATTTATCTAGTATATCCAACAAGCACCAAAAAATAACAGTGCATGCATTCAGTGGAATTTTTGCAAGCATTTGCAGGCAAATTTAGTTAGAGACTCAGATTCTCCACCAATGTGATGGTTTGGATTTTGTTCCATGTCATTGCAAATTTTTTCTGATTTGCTGCTGTTAAATCTGAATATTAAAGTAGCATCTTTTTTTATACTTACTATTAGTGGTACAACGAAATTTCAAAAGTGCTTTTTGGTCAGTTCGTCATTCATTGTTTTAAAGCAAGAATTTACCTTGAAATAATTTACAATAAAAATTGCATCACTTAGTAATTTCATAAAGTAAATTAAAACTAATAATTTACAGCTAGATAAAAAGTGCATCAGTCCTTAAAAACGAGAATATACAAGAAATATGCATGTAATAATTGTTAAAACCAGAATAAATGATTTAAATTGAAACATCCATTTCATGGCCAAAATACAGACGATTACAGTCTATTTGATTCTATTTCAAGCTACTTTTTTACATTTTTAAGCTGTGCTCATGTATAATTACTATCAGCATAGACACTCTATGACAGGAATGGGCAACTCCAGACCTCGAGGGCCGCAGTGTTTGCATGATTTTCAGATATCCAAGCTCTACTCATGACTGATTACCTGGTTCAGGTGTGTCCAGCCAATTAGAACATGCCAGAGCATGGAATGTTGGAAAATACACGCAGGAATGAGGCCCTCAAGGCCTGAAGTTGCCTATCTCTGCTCTACCAGAGATCATATTAAAGTAGCTTTTTCTTTCCACCGCTTCAGCTGAGTTTTGCATAGTGTATTGTTTCATGTCTGACATTGGAATTGTTTGCTTTGACTTGCATATCAGTAACGGGGTTTTTTAGTCTAATAAAGTGTGAAATACAATAATGTAAATTGTGCTGTTTTTTTCCCCAACACGTCTGCGCTTAGAAATGTCTGGAAAACTGATACTCTGTGCTTTGTGACTGAATACATGAAGGGTTTAGCAGTTATCATGCCATTGTTATTTTACAGCCAGTTAGACTGCTGTGGATGGAAAGGAAGAATATTGAGGCTATCAATGACAAACATTATGGGTTTTTTTTTTGCATGCCGTTATGAAAGACAGAAAAATACGTCATGGGGGCTTTTGTTTGAGGGCTTTAACTGTCAGCTAGAAATCAGATGAGTTCACTGAAGTCTTGGCAATTCACTCCTCCCCAGTGCAATGTAGCAACATGAACATGTAAACTGTCTGAGTTTTGCAGACATTGCTGCAGGGCAGAGGGAATTACACTGTCACACAGAGGATATGGAGCTGCAGTGATATCCTCTTGGCACATAGTTGAAGACCATCCAGGTGGAAATTGGTGAGCTTTGCCAAGAGCGAGAAGTGTAGTGAGGTAGCTGTGTGGGCGGTGCTCTTCTGCATTAGCGAGAATTGTCTTTCATGTAACCAGTATTCGACTTTAGTTGTTTTAGCTGTCAAAAAGAAGGGATGTTCAATCATTTAGAGGAAACATATTGTGTGAAGCTGGAATGCAGGTGTGTGACATCTTCCACACCTGTGCATTTCTGAGGTTGAAAAGGCTCTTAAAGCATCTGAATGATTTTTTTAATACTAGGAATAAGCAGATTTTCACTCTCTTAGATCCCCTTCAACTTCATTAAATCCTCACTCAATAATCAGAAGTTTTTTAGTTTTAAGTGACTTGTTCTTAAAATGTAAAAATCCAGGATAAGTTTCACTGTTACGTACACAGATTTGGATTCTTTTTTATGAAAGGTTTGTGCGTGTTGAATTAATAAAGAATTTAAAGTAAAATGAATAACTACAAATAACCAGCAAACCTCATTCTGTACTAAACTACATTTTTTTTTGGTTTATCACATATAGTGGGGATTGAAAGTTTCGGTACACCGGGTAAAATGTTATATTATTCTGCATAAAGAACCCAACGGAAGATTGAAAAACCTTCTAAAGGCATCAGTTTACAGATGAGACATCCTTTTAAAATGTAAAAAAAAAAGAAGCTTTATGTGCATCATTTACCCTTTCAAAATAACAGAAAACAAAATAATGGGGTGTGTAAAAGTTTGGACACCCTGCAGAATTTACTGCCCACTGTACTGTTGGCGTGCAAAACTGCATTTTACCAGCATTTTTAGAAGCTCTACAAAACAAACAATTTCAAATATGGCTTTTTTTTTTAAAGGTTCATCAAAATAATGCATTAAAATTTAAAAGTGACCCACAAGAATGAAAAACAAGCCTTTTAACACCAAAATATGCCATACATAAGATTTAAATAACAATATTACATACATATATAACATACATTTTCCCTGCATGTCTATGGGCCATGACTTTTTCTTTTTTTTTTATTTTAAGTCATTTGCACATCTTGCAGAGTTGCTCTAGCCTCGTGGCATGCCGTGGTGGGCAATGTTTTTATTGCTGTTTGATTTGTCTCCTAATGGCAGCAGATAAGCGGTCTGTGCCTCTTCAGACAGCCCTCCACAACTTTCTGCGATCTGAAAAACCTTTGCCAGATTATTTTTCCTATCAGATGAATGCCTATCAAACTCTAGTAGTTAAGGATCGTCATTGTGTTCAGATCCGATCTCTTCTGTTATAGAAACAAGGACTACAGTTCTCAAAGTTAAAACAAAGTATTTGTACAAGTAAGACTTAAATTCTTTTATTTCTTTTTTTTATTTTTATTTTGTTGTTTTTTTGTGTTTGACAAGCTACTGCTAAAGAAAGCAAAAATAACTCCTAGAAATGTTTGATCTGTACCTGTATAGTCTGCTGTGCTTATATGCTTTGAAACAAAATATCTCAACTGCTTTTCTCTTTCATAACCCAGTTGACAATTGATATTAAATTGACATCAGTTTGATGTTAAACATGCAGCCATTGAATTGATTTCAAATAAACGTCAACTGTATTACACAGCATTCTTAATTTAGTTTTTTTCATGTGAGATTAAATTTCTACTGTTCATGTATTTCCCACATTAAAACAATGGTATGAGAACAAAAGTTAAAAAATCGTTGTCTACTAGTTGGATCAAATCTCGACCCGATTTTGACATTAAGGTGACATCAATGTGCTCGCTGGGACGTTGTGCTTTTTCTGAACTAGACACATCATCCGTACATTCATGCTAAAAGTTCTAACAGATAACTGCAAAATAAATGATCAGCTGTTCATAATTGTTCATTATTGTAAATTATAAATACTTGGATTCTAAAACTGTATGAAGGAAGGATCTCTTATTAAAAATAATTTATGTTTATCTTTCTTTGTTAACACAGTTAACTACAGTATCTGACAACATAGATGGACTTTTTTTTATTTACTTGACAAATACAGCATTGTAAACATAAATATAAAGCTTATTAAAAAAAAAAACTGCAGCAGGATCACACCTCAACTTACATACAATTAATGTAAGAAATGTGCAATATCATCCACAGATTACATCTCGTCTTTTGTTATTTAAGACATCTTAATCATTCTTGTCCAGGGCAGTTATTTGCAGTTGCAAAAATAAATAAGTGTTCAATGCTGGACTGCCATCGAACTTAAACTTTGTGTGTCCTCTAGTGGGCTTCATTCCTGCAGTGTTTCTTCTGCGAGCCAACTCCTCTAAACCCAGACAGCAACACCTCCATCATTTGATATGCCTGTCTGCTTTTCTGTTTGTAGAGTAACCACAAATCCTTTCACTTTACTTCATGTGTAATATTCAATGTTACCTTTATCAAACCCCATTTGTTCATTATTCCTTTTTTTTTTTTTTTTAGTAAATTCAAGCCAAGAAAAGTAATGAATTATCTCCAATAGTCCACTGCTCATTGGAGACAAATAGGCCATGGGCTCGATGTGAATGCCTCATTGCCCAGCACTCCTCAATCACCTTTGTGCGACATGACTGGGTGTGTGTATGTAAACAGTGCATAAGGTCTTAGCACTTCTCTTAAGACTCTTGAACGACTTAAGATGTTACTAAGAAAGATCCCGTTGTTACCTCGACTTCAGAAAACCAGCACTGATGAGTTGATTCAATTGCTAAACACTTACTCAGTTTGGAGTTTAATTAGGAATTCTAATATTCAAAGTCTCTATTTCATTATAATATTTCATTTAAATATGCATAGCTTTAATAAAATTTCCTACCTAAAGATTTGAATAGCAATTTTTAATGGATTATTGCTTGAAGAGGCTGACCCAGCCTTACGAATTCCACCACTGTAGTGGATTATCTTTCATTGTAACAAACAGGACGAGAAACGAAGTAGGCATGGGAGGGCTTATGTGGCTGAGCAGAGAGAATGAAGAACGAGGAGTAATCTACTCTGTCTGGTACATTACCCATGAATGAGGCCTGAGCACACCAGGGAACCCATAGAATGCCGAAAGCACACAGAGCACACCCTGGCCTTTAGGCGCAAATAGAAGATGTGGCCAGTAACGAATGTTGCAGTAATTAAATTCAACACTCTTTTGGTTTAGATGCTTCACGGCGCATACTCAAAAAATGTGCGACTGTTGAGACAAGTTTAAATACTTCCGCAGATAATTATTCTAATGTTTCATGTAAAATAGAATTTAAATTTATAGCATAGGAAAAGATTACTTAAGAAAACATTGGTCTAAAGGAGGCAGGAATGATCTTTAGCTGGCATACTGTAGAAATGAAGCCGTGTTCCTTTCGACATTTATGGGTATACACGTTGTAAACAACTTGTCATTTGATCTGCGCGATCCACCTCTATTCATTTTTAGAACCGAGTGGCCCCTTTGATGGGGATGTCCTGTCTGGCATGTCCAGACTTGTCGTGCAACCCCCTTTTCTAAGCCCCCCAACACCTCAAATCCAGCTCCTGTGAATCATGGACATGTTTCTAAATGCAAACGCTTACCGTTCCTGTAAACTCAGGAGGGTTAGACCTATTCTTGGGATTAGTTACCAAGGTGGACTTTTTTATTATAGCAACATCTTATGTGCTTGTTCTGATTCTGTTCACATGATGTCATGAACTTAAGGCATTTCCATGACCCCAAGGCGACATGTTTATGTGTTTGCTACAGTAATCCAGGGCACCAGCATGTAATGAAAGATCTGGAAATCTGTATGCGTGCATTATAAAATGCAATGTAACACTAATGCATGCTTCTGCATGCCCGTGTTATAAATTAGTAAAAATGATGCAGCCACAAAAAATGTTTTAAACTGTTTTTCTGAAGGCTGTAGTTCTTAAAGTCTCACTTTGATCATCTTTTGATTGATTTATAAGCGTTCTGAGTAGTCTTTTATTAATTATGCCGTTTTTGCCAAAATACAAAAATCTGTGTTGTTTTCTAGGAAATAGTTTCTGCAGAAAGGTAGTAAATAATTAGAAATCCCTGTCTTAGTTGTGGGCAGGGCCGTTAGTGCGGAGCAAACCTGCCCCCACTTCCCATCACCCATCTTTTGGCACCCAACCGAACATTACTGGTGCAACAAAAATGGTGAGCAATATTGGAGCTATCCAGCCGTACAGCTCTGAGCCACATGCCAGCTCAGACGAGGAAAACAAATACATACACGGATCTAGTATGCAACTGGATGCATAAGAATGGAGCGAAGCAGAGAGCTCGTGGCTTCGCTGTTGTAGCTGCTACAAGCTATTTTCAACTGAATGTTTTTTCTCTGCTCCAGATTCACAACGATTTGATTAAAGAAATATCCAGACATTTCATTTTGAGCTTATTTTATTATATACAGTAAATGTCCTCCATCATGAGAAACATGCCATAAGAACATGTTAACACTAAAAACACACTTTTCCTTGAAGTGTGTCTTTAAGGTACCTGTTTTATGGGAATTCATATTGCATGTGCACTGTGCTGCTCCTTTAAAGACAAATTAACAGGTAAAATGACAGAAACGTGAAAATCCAATGTTTTTCCTTCTAATACACTTAGAATAACAGAAGAGAGAAATGATAAGGATGCTGCAGAGCCAAACATGCCATTGGTTCATAGGTGATCCTGTTAACATTGTCACAATCACTCAGCAAGCTGTAAAACTTTGCCAAGAAGAGATTATGTAGCACAGAAGTTGATGTGTTTCGGGAGAGCGAACGTTGGAGTGTTTTATTGGATTTGATCTGCCTTACGCATTCACCCAGACATTTTGGGATATTTTGTTCTGCAGCGCAATACAACCACAACACACTATTTCACTGCAGACAGTATTGTGTGGGACTTGGCAGACACCCCCTGAAGCGCCTTTTGAAAAAGGTTACCTTGTTTGCCCCTTGAGCTATTTTTCGCTCTGCCTCTCTGTCTGGACTCGCTAGGCTGTGAAAATACTCCTCACGAATGTTACCTCCTCCTGTCTCCCTCCCTCCCATTTCTGGCAGGGCATCACATGTGCCAGGTATACAAAGTGTGAAGAAGAAAGTAGTAGTTTATTTAAAAATAAGCATTGCAACAATTTACTGATAATAAGGCCCAATAGAGGAGACAGTTGTGGGACTATTGAATCATGAGAGCTAGAGTTTGATCTTGTATGCAAATGTGATTTGCAAATGTGATTTGCATACAAGAGGTTGACTCATTTCCCTTTTATGAACAGTTTATAAACTAAGCCAAAATGAATCATTTTCTCTTTCAAACCACAGTGTTCTCTGCAGGCACTTTGTGACATTAATACTAGTGTACGTGATTTACACTAACACACTAAATACTTTAATAAAAGTTTTCAACCAACAATTTTCCAAAAGGAGGAATTAAATGACGAATTATATTAAGGGATCCTCACTTCACACTGTATAAGAATATGCTTCTGCATCACATGCTGTTGCTTATACTTGGAGTTTGCTTTTACTTTTTATTCCAAGTTAGATAAAAAAGCCCCACTCCCACTTTTAACCGTGATTATGCCATTTAAGAGCAAAATCAAAAACCTGTGTCATTTTTTAGGGCATAGTTTCTACAGAGTTGTGGGCGGGACTGTCCCTGCAGAGGAAGCCTCGGAACGGAGCGGAGCAGGGAGCTTGTAGCCCGCCAAATGTAGAACCTACATCACAGCTACAGTGTTTTTCCAACTGCAATTTAAGCAAATTAAATAAACAATTTTTAATTACAAAAAATACTCAAACACATTTTATGGCTAATTTTCTTTATATATGTCATCAGTTAAGAGACAAATGTGTGAAATGTGTTAAAAACACAATTTTCATTGGAGTGGATCTTTTAAGACAGGAGATAAAGGTATTTAAAAAAAAAAAGGAAAAACGGGGTTTGCAAGAAGTTGGAGGATGAAAAATGAAGATTAAGAATAGTATGGGGCAGAGTTACAAAAGGAGATAACAAGTTTATAATTATTACTGTTAAATGTAGACGTTTATCAAAAGGTTTAGACCAGTTTACAGACACACTCATCCATACGCTCAAAACATATCTGCTGTCTACAAAAACCTTCACACATATCAATATCTACACATATATACCAAAAAGCTATTTGTGCAAGAGTTTTGCTGTATTTATATTAACATTAAACGCACCATCGCTGGTCCAATTCCTCCATGTGGTACAGTGAGAACTGCACTGTGAGTTCTTCATGGGGAATGGGTTTTATTCTGGGTAGAATTTGATGCCAAACCAGCCTGTTTTCAGGCTTTAGTAGATTGCTATAAAAGCATTTTTGTGTTTGTTGGTATTGATCTCCAAACAAGATACCAGCTCAGTAGCTCTTTTGTAAACACAATGCCGAAGTCTTTTATTTTACCCCGATATTGTCCAGGATAAGAAAAAGCTTCTTCTTCTTGACTTTCACAAGTGACTTTTTCACCTTTTGTCTTTTGCAGACGGGGATTTCTGCCATTCAAAATTTAGGATATTATTTCCTCTTTTCCACAATAATCCTTGCCTGTGGATAGTTTTTTTTTACCTGTGGAAATGAACTGCCAACTGCTGACAAAGAAATGACAGCTTTCCAACTCGCACCATTATTGCTGAAATCTGGCATGCTTAACAAAAGCCTTGTGATAATCCCTTGTAATTGTGGACCTTTGAAAAGATAAATCTGTGTTGAGGGGCTCTCATTGTATATTTGACATGCATACCAAAATGTTAGGCACACACGTCAGCCGGTTTCACCTCTCCACAAAGTATCCTTTAGAGCCTTAAATATTTTCTGGATTGTTTGACTGTTAGAATAGTGCAGGTGATACCCCTGTAGTGTTTCTTTTCAATAGAGCCCGTCTGAATAGATTTACAGGATATAGATATAAAAAACGGATCTTCATAAAGACATGTGAAAGCCTCAGAACATCAAGCAGACAAAAAAATTGACAGTGAAGGTAAAAAGGTGAGCTTAAAGCAGGTCTTATTACTGCTTTTGGATTCTCTTGGTCATTCTCCTTTGAGCTCACTCTTACTCGAACTGTAAATTACTTGCAGCCATGAAAGACTCGCTTAATCTGTAGTTAGCTGATCACGTTACAAACACATTTTTTCTAAAAGCTTTTACCTTTTTGAGTTCTGCACATCTTGTACCTTTGTGCTACTACAATTATTTCAGGAGAAAAGCGATGACGTTTCTCCTCAGTTCGAACAGCAAACGTCGATTTATGCTAAATTCAAAAGAGTTGTCACATTCTATATATTATTTGTTTTCTCTATAGACAGTTTACTCCCCAGTGTACAAGGATACAACACCACTTACTATTCATTAACTCTGATAACACAGACAGGTTACTCACAGCAAAAGTGGTTGCAGTTGTCTGACCTCTCTTCAAAGGAAAATCAGTTCTCCTTTTTCTCATTACCAACATTTGAAAGACAAAAACAATCAAACAGAGAGAATGACGCCCAACTGTGTGGCTTGTGGCTGTCATTCTATCACACATCATTGAGATTTTCATTGTATGGACTCACACCAATATATTATAAAGTGGTGCAGTTAGGCGACTTTCTTTGATTTTTTGACACTGTAATTCAGTCGGTGGAAGCTCACAGTTGTTGAGGAAAACCTGAATATGTCAGAGTTATATAAGGGAGTTAAATGGCTCGGACAGTCATAAAGGAGGTAGAACTGTCGGAAAATATTACTCTGAGCTGATCTTTTTTAAATTCTTTTAATTCTCTTTTTTAATTTTAATTATCTAATAAAGAATTTTAAGGATAACAATCTTGGAACTAAAAACGTACACAAAATATACAAATTATTGTAGAAAATATAAATAAAAAAGCGTAACTGTTGCAATGTTGGCCACATAGAGTAAGGGACGTAATGTCCGCATGGGCGTGGACATGTTCCGTTTCACTGTCCCACTGTTTAGCCCTAGTTTCTTTTTTTTTTTTTTTTTTTTTTTACAGTGCGCTGTGTTCTGCGTCCCGATTGGCTGTTATCCTTGTCAATCAATCTGCTCCGTGCCATGTCTCCTTCACAGAGTTCGTTCAGTTTGACAAATTTGCATAGATCTTTGATCACTTGCAGGTTTGTGGTTTACTCTGTAATACTAGACTTATTTGTCTATAAAGGTTTAAACTTTGAGAGTTTAAACGAGAGAATAGTTTGAAAATGTTCATGTCTGTCTGAGGAGTGAGGAGTTTTATAATTATTGTAAAACAATAAAGATTAATTCCTGGATTTCACTTATCGCTGTTTTTGTTGTTTTTAGAACAATAAATGAGGGAACCATTTTTCTAAAGCCTTTGGAAGGTCTTTTTTACCATCTTAAAGTCTCTAATAGTAAAAATTTGTGTGCTTTTACGGGCTTTTCATGCTATTTGAAAACAGTTACACAAATATGTCTCAAGTGTTTGAATTACCGGAATGCTTACACCTGGATTGTTTTTCTTTTGCCATCTGTTGGCCTTGTGCAGTTTGACACCTGTGCTTTTACCATATTTCTGACAGTGATGACAGAATCTTGACATTGCTCCCTTCATCACATTTGTTTCTGTTTCTGTAACCCAAACTTAGCCAAGCGTGTCGATAAAAGTTAATTACAGCCAGGTGTTGCTGCACCACTCCTGGAGAAAACAGCCAGCTGCAAATCTGATTAATGAAATGAAAGCCTGCGCGCAGCCATGTTTAAAAGCACGCCGCGTCTTGGTTATTATTAGTCGTGCTTATTCGGATATGTTTATGTTTTAAATTTCTGTCCTAGTTCTAGGTCAGGGAAACCCCACAGTTTCTTAGAAACTCTGACATAGAAAAACAGCTGTGTATACGACATGTTAGTGGTGTGATTACTCATGGCTGTGGTAATGTGCCGCACTACAGTAAACTGAAATTCTAACATCCCATGATTGCTGTTTTACACGTTTCACCTTGGTGTTCTTGCATTACAAGAACAGCAAACCTTTTTTTTGCCTCCTCGACATATGCAAACACTCGCAAATGTCCATCCTTGTTGTTCTGTCAAAACACATGTGGATTTGTATACTTTTACCTTGTTACACTGAAATACATTTGGTCACAGCTGTTTTTAGGGTGTGTTACTATAGAAGGAGGCTGTTTTTATGTCCGTTTAAAAAGTATTCCCAAAATATTTATAGCCTAAACAATTGTAGGGAATACATTAGTTACTGAAATCAGATAAGACAATCCCTTTAACAAACCCTTTAACATCTGAGCTTTAGCTCCAATTTTGACTTTCTTTTGACTTGCGTAGCTTTTTAACCCTTTTAGCAATAACATCATTTCAGTGGATTGTGGAGTGGAGATGAGCCGCCTTGTGCTGATATGCAACACTTTACGTTAAAAATGTTGTCCACATCGGTGCAAAGCTGATATGAAAAATCTGTTTTCTATGTGTCAGAATCATCTGGTTCACATTGATTGGGTTGATCCCCTTTTCTCCATGTGAGAATCACATGATTCCAAAGACATTACATGTTGCAGTAATTTAAAATACTTTAAAGGGTTAAAATAGATGTTTTAATTTATGTGGATTGATGTTTGAAAGGTAGCTAGGTTGTATTTCTTTAAAGCAACACATCTTTTTTTCCTGTTCTTAACAGATGGCTACTTGAATATTAAACCATTTTCTTCTCTTCAAGAGATGGTTTTTAAAATTTTTTTTTTTTTTTTTTTTTTTTTTTTTGTGATGACAAAAAAAATAGAGCCAATAAATCCAACCCTCACACTGAATATATTGAATCAATCTGGTTAGTCTATGAGTTATTTCCTAATAACAAGCTAAACAAGGATTCTTTTCATTCATAAAAAAAGAAACTCGTCAGAGCGATGCCTTAACTCTAAAGTTATGTTTCAAATCAAGTGAATATGAATATTAAATGTGTTCCTGTAAAGCTTATACATAAGCATTCTCATGTTCCCCTCAAGCTCATGATATTTGTTTCCTTATCAAGTTATTTTTCTCTGCAAAGAAATCCTTTCGATTCCATAGATTTTTCATATTTTTTTAGATTGCTGGGCAGTCATTTACCATTAAAAGAAGTGTCGTGATAACTTTTGATCAAACTGTGTTGGGAAATGTCCAAGACGGAAGTGGCTAGTCAACCACTGTCTTCTGTCTCATTTTGCACATGGTGAACTTGCAGGTTTTGGCACACATTGGGTGGTGGCTGTGCTCACTGACTCATGTGGCGCCCAGTGTCTGAAACTTTCGTCAAACGTCTGGCACATGGTGTGTGTGTCATTGTGGCCTGTGACGCTGGTGGCTCTGAATTATCCAGGGGGCTTCTGATTGGCTGAGTGGAAGATGAGGCACAGGTAAGGGCCAATCAATGACCCTGGTAAAGGAGGCAACGCAGCGTGAGCAACTTTCTTACCAAATGTCTCTAAGAAACTTGTTAAGATCACCCTTAGTTACGATACCTTTCACTTGCGTCATTCCTGGGTGAAAATGTCTAATTCTGCCAGCTCATTTAGGCAAATATTCTGAATGAAAGTTGAATATCATTCACAAATACATGCGCATCAACAGTTTGTGGAGCTTTGACGTTTATTTTGGTGAAAATTCATCTGAATTTCTAATACATTTTAGATTGATACTTGGGTTAAATTGGTGAAGTTAGCTTAAAGTCATAGTGTAGTTTACAAATTGATAATTTAAGGTAATAATGGTAATTTATGTGATTAAAAATCTACAGAAAGATGCTAAAAAACACAATTGAATGTTATTTTAATTTAGTAATACAAACATATCCATCTTCCACCAAGTTAGTTTCCTGTGACTGTGTGTCTGTAAGCTGTAAGGAGTTTTTTTAACAGAAACTTTGATCAAATGAGAAGTGCGTGGTGCTTCTATCTGTGTCATGTTGAACTCAGTGACACGATGAGTGTTTTTTGTCATCTCTCCGCCTTTTCCCATTTTTGTCTTTCGGAAAAGCCGCGTCCGGCTACTTTAAAAGGCCAGGTCACCGTTGCGTCGACTCAGTTAATCTGTAAACACTGATGCTCGTGACAAAAGTGATGCTGTGCCTGACGCTGCACAGCATGTCAGTGTTGCGTTGGCTTGCCCTTTGTTTTTTTCACATACTACATCACTGGAATAAGCTGTGGTCAGAGCTTAATCACCGCAAGGGCAGTCTGTGAGATATCTGATCTGTCTCAGTCTTTTCATCCAGATTTATTTGCGAACAGAATGCCGGAGTTTTGTGCGGTAAAGTTGTTTGCAGTTTTTTCAAAAGAATATTGTCAAAGAAGTATATTTCAGCTAATTTCATTTTACCTCTTTTCTCTGCAGATTTATTTTTCAGAAACTTTCCAAAAGCCCTTCCTTGTTGCCAGTCTTTATGAGATCATTGTGCAGCGTCAAACACTTTTCATCAGCGACACTGGAAATACTCGTACTTTTAAGACTCCACTAATTACTCAGTAAAAGCTTTTTTTTGCACAATGCCAAATTTTTCATTTGTGCGTTTCTCAATGTGGCATCTGCAGAAATCTCCTCCGAGGTGTTTTTATTCATGTAACCTGTCAGGAGTGGAGAAGGAACCCCCCCATTGTCAAAGATGATGTGCAGCTGGCTTTTTGCCTTTGTGCTAATCTTACACCCCTGAAATGTAGAGACTGGAAAACGCTCAATAAACAGTGATGATGATGAGTGTCGCTATACAGTCGTTTGGCTTCACTTAGATCACGTTTCCTCACTGTGCTGAGTGAGCAGATGATACTGATGGTGGTACTGAGCGTGAAGACGGGGATGAACAGCAGGAAAGCAGACAGAAGGGGGGGGCTACGCGGCTCACTGACCTTGACAATGGAGCCACAGTCAGTGACTCTGATAGCTCTCTCCGATAGCGCCTCTTACTCTCCCTCTGTCTGTTTCTCTTTTTCACTGTCTCCCCCGCTCTCGTCGCCCTTTCTCTTCCTGCAAGCGCATCAAGCCCGCTGGCGATGGCAGCCAAAATGCATCACCACCACCTCACTGCTGCAGAGCACCCCCCTCTTACCTCACGTCTGCTCTTTTTCCAGACAAGCGGGTTTAAAAAGTCAACTGCGTATTGAGCCGTCTAGACTGAGGCTGGTCAGCGGCCGACCCTCCCCGCCCCCAATTCCCCTCTCCAACCCCAGACTTGTGAGTTGCTGGCTAAAGTGGAAAAACGGACGAGGAGCAGGTGCCCTTGCTTTGCTAAGTTCATCATTTTATCGGAAAGCGCAGATTGCTTTGTGGCCACATCATGCAAATGACGGAACTGAATTGCAAAAATGGTCTGAAAGCAAAGCTCATTCAAAATGTTTGAGAACCCGTCTAAGTAATTAATAAAACATTTGATAATTCATTTATATAAGTAAATAATGCTTTTTTTATATCAAAAGAAATCAGAGCTTTAGTGACTTTATTGAATTCAACAAGGTATTATTTTACTTTTTCTAAATGGGGTCACGCTCCCCCTCAGATATATGAAATGTTTGCGTGAGTTCCAGTTTGAACTTTCCTGGCTGTTGCTCTTTTGATGTTTAGTTTTATGACTAATAATTAACTTCCTGTTTTGGAAGCCAGCAGCAACAAGCTAATTTCCTTGACACCAGCTTTATATTTGTTGTGGCTCCAGTGCTTTCACAGGACTAAACAAAGTTTTTGTTTGGGAAACCCCTAAAAAAAAAAAAAAAAAACATCCACTGACGTTATGTTTATGTAGCACCTCAATCATAAAAAAAAAAACACTTTTCTGGGCAGTAAGTTTTAGGATAAAAGTTGAAAACAGGCTCTAAATGAAGGCTCTTATCTGACACAGACATGTTTGCGGTCATTTCACTGGAGCTGCAGAACATCCGGTGGAGTCTGAGTGTTTCTTTTGCCTCCTGTCAGTTGATGAGGTGCACTGTATGGCACCCTGAAGTGTGACATTCCATGTAAAGCAGCGCGTGATGGTTTTTTAAGAGGTGTCTCCAGCCAGCCAGTGGCGCTGCCATGTGCAGTTAGATGACTCTTTCCTCTGTTAAAATGCGGCGTTGACAGCTTCATTTTCCAACAGAGCACTTGACTCTTTCTATAAAACTGTTTGTAAAATGACAGTTAATCGTTTAGCCAGTGCTTAAAAAAAGAAATAAAAATGAGGTTTGAGCTGTCTTCAGCTTCAGCTGTTTTTAGTTTTTGTTCTGCATTTTACATGCATCCACTCTGTCAGCCTCGCCTTTCTGTTTTTTCACTGTTTTTTTTTTGTTTGTTTGTTTTGCTTTGTTTTGTTTTGGTAAAAGGTAGTATTTTGGTTGTCAGCTCAGAGAGGTGACCTAATTTGAAAAAAAAAAAAAAAAGATCAAGAATATATTTTTTACATTGAATTGTTAACATTTGCAAACAATCTCCAAGAGTTTGGCCCAGTTTATTCTAGACAACTAACTCCTCACAATTGACATAATTTTTGTGCGACTTTATTTCAAAATTATTTCTTAGTTCAATTCTGTTTAGCACCAGTATAAGGGAAACTCCTTTTTTGTTGGAGTGCACTGCTTTGTGGAAAAAAATTGGTCAAACATTGTCTGCAGAGGAAAACAAAACTGCACCTTCTGCTCCTGAATTTGCCACAAACCAGGAATTCATAGGAATTAGTAGGAATTCCAAACCACGAATTCCACCGAAGACCACAGGACACAGGTTGGAATTGGTGGCTATTCTCTATAGATTGAAATAGTAAAAAGTCTGAATTTGCACCAAAAATACACATATATATACAGTCTGGTTTCATAGATTTCTTCTGCATACGTTTCATTGTTTCCTATTGTCCTTAACATTTAGAGATGTGGTGAATTTACAAGTTCTTTTGATTTTATTTAAGCATAAATATGCAGATTTAGGGGTGTATGTATATATATATATATAGATATATATAGTTCCCCCCTTTTTTTTTTACATTCCATCAGCCACCTCAGCAAAACATAAACACTCACCTGAACACAGGTGTCAGCTCGCCTTTGCGTAACTCTATACGTGACAGAATGAAATGCTTTACATGTGCTGGTTTGTCTGCATAAGTGTGTGAACTGTAGTCTTATTGTGTGCATGTAGACAAGTTTGTATGTGAAGACTCTTGAAGCCAACAGGTATGTTTGAAACATCTGTGTGTGAGGACAGACCCCGCCCATTTTAAACTAACATTCGAACCTGACTGGAAGGATTATGAACTTCCAGCATCTTGTTGCCTGTGGTTTTATGATTCTACCCCCCTCCACCGTAATCATCCTCCAATTTCTTTAACCCACCCTTTCCCCCTGTCTTTTGTGCCATTACCCTCCCTCTCTAACATCCCTCTCTCTTCTTTCTTCCTTCTTCTTTTTCCTCCGGTCCAACAAAAAAAAAAGGAAACAAGCATAATTGATGTAAATAAAGTTTAGCCTAAATTACAAAAGGGGTTTATGCAAAAATGTTCGAAGATTTATAACCCCGATTGTAACAGTAAAGTCTCTCTAACACAAGAGGCTCTCAGGTCATATGTGTTTGCTCAGCTGTTGGACAGGACAAGTAAAAAGATAAATAAAAAGATAGTCTGTCCAGTGAGATATCGTGCATCTTCCAATAGTAGCACTGGCGTTTATTCCAAAAGAATCTGGCAGTCGACCCAGCGTTTATTATAGATCGGCATCTATTAGAGACCAGCTTTTATTCCATTACAAACAGAATGGTGATGGCTAATTGGGTTCATTTCGCGGTGAAATTCAGACACCAACATCAGATGAACATTTCAGGATTTATTGAAATGATGAGAAAATTGTATTTTGTTGTGATTAGCACTGGCTATGAATGTTTCTTTTCTCTTTGAAGCATCATCAGTCTCTGTATCAAGAATCTCTTCGCTTTCGTGCGGATAATTTTCCTGGAGACACACCGAGCACCGTTCCGTCTTTGTTCAATAATCCATGTTCAAACCAGCTCTTCTAATTCGTCGCTGGCTTTTCTTCTTCACCAGGAAATGATTTGCTCCTTCTTTTCCTGCAGCCGTCTTCTCAGTGTCACACATCTGCTTGCGCCGTTTGGCTCCACCCCCAAAATGTGGTGCTGATTCCTCACCAGAAAGTTCTTTGGCGTTTGCCAAAGTGTTGTGTTGTGAGCCATCACTACTGTGCGTGCAGGGTGTTCGTGTGTGGTGATGGTGGGGGTTTAAAGGAGCTCGGCCACTATTATAGACTGCGTCTAAAGCAAACACCTGCTAGACTCGGCGTCTATTGGAAGTCATAAGTCTATGATGAAAAGGTCTTGTGTTTTTTGCATGTTGGCTACTATTAATTCACACAATGCTTTGAGCACATGAGGTGTGCAGGAGGAAGATTTGTTTGATCTTCATCCCCTAAAAATCTTATTGAAAAATACGCCCAATCGTGTTCGTCTAGCTGCGCACAGACACATTCATGAGGCGTGTTTGTCTGAGTTTAAACCAGCTCTTTCTGTCAGAAGTCGTCTCAGAAGTATGTGCATTCCTTCCCTCTTGGGAGGTGAGGGTTAGACAATCGGTCACAATGCATACGGATTACCCTCTGGAGAATTTGTGCTGGACCTTTGAAGGGCAAAATGTGAGTTTACTTAAAAGCTTCTTGTTTCTTTGATGGTATATCACTCTTACATCTTTGTCTATCCTGACAGTCCCGTCTTCCCGCCCACCTTCATCTCTGCTTTCTTTCCTTTTCCCCACCCATACGGCCTTTCTCATCCTGTCATTCCTGGGACGGTGGTCTGTCCCTCAGGGAGGTTAAGGGGCACTCTGGGTGAGAGGGCAGTCGACAGGTTATGTAGGCACTGTGCTCTCCTTTTCCCATAGCTTGCCCCAAATGCTGCTGAACCCTGACCCCAGCGGGTCTTCGCTCTCAAAATCGGCGTGGAACGCAATTCAGGCATCCAGACCCTATTCAGGACTGGACTTTCCACTTGAGGAGAAAGGAACTCCCCTGTCCCAATTGTGGTCAGTAGCCTTCCCTTTGTTTACTGGTCAAGCAGGGTCGGACGACTGGCTGCCACTAGTTAGAACAAGACTTCCGAAAAGCCTATTCAGCATGTGATTTGACCCCCAGGTTCCAATGCTGACTCACACGGATCAAACGCTGTGAATCTCTGGGGGTTCTCTTCCATTGAGGTTTTCATCCATTGAAACGTAGCCTTTTCACAACTCAAAATGACAGATTTCTCTTTTTCCTGAGAGTCTGATGGCACAGCAGTGTTTCACAAATGTAGGAATTCAACTGATCCTTGGATACGTTTGTTCTTCACTTCTTTTTTTTATTTTGAAAAATTATTTCGTTATGAATACTGGACGAGTACTTAATTCAAAGAGGATGGAAGGCAGCTTTTATCTATACAGCTGCAGGAAGTTCGTTTATGTGGCTTTGATCGTATTTTGTTTTAGATTGGACCACAGCATGCATCCATTTTTTATTTTCTTTTTTTAATCAAATTTTGGTTTTAATTATGGTAAAGGAAATGTTTATGTTTTTGAATGAATATACAGTTCAGTGTCTAAAACGACTCTTAATACTCAGAGATTAAAAACATATTTACACATATACAATTGTATTAATCTTCAAACCATCACTGAGAATTATTCAGAAAAGATGTGTAAAGAAAGGTGTGTTTTGGAAAATGTTATGGCATTTTAATCTCCCTTTGAACACAAGGAAACTCGCATTTGATTTGGACCAAATCCAAAATGATGCTCAATTTTTAATTAAAAAAATGTTGAATTCAAGTATTTCACAATATTAATCAACAGAAACATCATGTTTTATTGACTAAGTAGACAATCATAGCTTCCACATGTAAACAACAAAGCGTTTTATGAGTCTACTTCAACAGGATACCTGTCAGAGGCTCCTAAAAATGTCATCACTGATGAGATTGAAGATTTCCAATTAAAGAAAGTGCCCCTGAATTTAGATGACCTCTAAAAGAAAAGTGGGGGGGTTAATATGACCCAATGTTTCATTTGACCACCATGCTGTCCCCAAAACTGCCGCTTTAATCCTGGAAATGTACAAGTCGTGTTTGACCTTAGACCGTGGTTCATGAATTCACTGGGAAGCCAAAACAATGCATCCAACAGTTGTGAGAGTGAAAAACGTAAAGTTGGTGGGGGGGGTTTGTTATAAAAAGTAAAATTGTAAGATTGTATAAAATGAAAGATTATACTTTCTAAACTTCATAGGCTCATTAATGCTAAATGTGTCAATGTGGAGGGTATACACGATGAGAAAGCTCCGAAAACGTACATCTTAAGTTACCCAACAGTTTACCCTAATGTGTGTGACTGCATGAAGGCGGCTGGCTACGTGTGAACGAGTGTACAGACCTCAAACTAATGCATGGTTTAAATCTTTTGCAGGGAGGGAGCACTTTGATTGTAATGCCGCGTGCTGCGTGCTAAAGCGGGGGCCGGCTGCAGCTTTCAAGCTGGTCAACTGTCAGGAGTGGAGCATGAAAATGGGGCCTCCAAGTGAAAGGGGTGGAGGGTCCCATTAGGGGAGTCTTTGGGGGAGGAGGGGCAGCTTGTGACAGACCTCCTGGGCTTTGAAGGCCCTCTGTGTGGGCTGCTATAGCAAAGCAGGCCCCCTTCACAAGAAGAGGGGAGAAAGGGCGGGCTTTGGGGAAGGTGCCGGCACATTGGCCTCTGCAGCAGGGAGCATGGGCAGATCGCCAGATCACCCGTTCAAGCCCCACAGACCAGATGTTCCTTGTCAGTGAGCTTTTGGCGTTTAATAAATTGAGTTACTCTATCTGTAATAGGGCTGGACAAACATGGGCACCCTGTCTCCCTTGCTGCAGACACATCCTAGATCTTCAGGTCTTTTAACTTTCTTAAATCTCCTGCAGGTCAACCCCTGGTGAAGGGGCCACAGTAAGCTACTGAACCTGCCAATTACTTTCCATCCTGCCTGAGAGGGAGGATGTTTTCCTTCCCTTCGTCCTGGACCTCTTACACTATAAAAGATCCATTCATTCTTTGAAACTGTAAAATCAGAGTTTTCAACCCAAACCTTGATGTTTAAATGAATTTAGAAAACAGAAATGTACTAAAGTCAAACATTGTTGTTCAATTGATGTGGGGTTCTGGTGGCGTGATAACACAAGGTGCTGTCTTTTCCTGGCTTAAAGCGTGCGTTATTTACATATTATAGCAGCTAGACGGTTTGGAGTTCATCTAAATTGTTCCAAAAAGACATTTTTACCTCTAAAATCAAAGTAAAAATGTTTGTCGGTTCATTGTGCAAATGGGAGTCTTCACATGCAGGTCCATCTGATGTGTTTAAAGAATTCCTGCAGATGTGGAAAGAGCATTAGTGCTGCGTTAATTCTCAAAAGCAGTAGCATTGTTCCACAGAGAACACTGCATGAGTCTGTAAAAGATGTCCCCGTGCATCCCAGATTTACGGGTCCTCTGGGCATGGCTCCGATCTGGCAGCGATCAGTTGACTTTGAAGATAAGTGTTCTGCAAGTGAATCACTGCTCAGCTTCCACTGAGCTCCACCCGAGGGAGAAGCCAGGGTCTCACCTGAGTTGAACAGGACAGTAAATCTAAAAGCAGCTCAGATTTTCTACTGCAACATGGGGACTTAAGTTTTAAGCCCCTCTCAGACATGCACTTCTCTCCACGGAGGGGACGGCAGCTGTTTGTGTCGCCCTCGTGCTCTTCCTCTGTTTCAACAGCAATCTGTTTAAATAAAATGGGTTTACCGTTAAAAGTGGCATTGACATCATTTTAGTGAAAATATGATGATGAAGTTTGTACTGAGGTAGGTGTGTCCAAGATCCAATAAGGTTATCTGAAAAAACATTCCAGCCCCTTCAGTTCGTTTTCACATACTTGAAACTCTAATTAAAACTTTAATGTTGTCTGTCTTCTCCTTCTTAAGCTACGTTCACTCCCAACGTGAGTCATGCATCTGGTTTGTCCCATTTCAATATTAAGTAAATGCACAGACGCGGTCAGAGTTCCTGTCGCGTGTTTTTAAGCATGGCGTGGTTCTTTAGTCTGGCACCATTGCTTCTCGGACTTCACAACATCATTTTTTCTGAGTTCAAACATCTGAACATTGGCAAAAAAGGCGTGTCGCGTCAACCTGTCAAGGACTCAGATTTGGCCTTTGAAGCGTTGATGTCAGCAGGTGGCGTCCAAGACCAACATGCAGGAGAATCTGTTCGTTCTCCTCCTGAACTTTGATGTTTTTTTCTATCTGAATCGAAACAATAATAGAAAAATCCTCTCATTTTATATTTTGTTTATTTTTTCTCTCCTCGGTCTAATGCGGGACAGCAAGTCAATAAACTGGGTCACGGAGAGACAGAAGTACCGCTAAAAGCGGCCGTTATTCAGACACAGCTCCTGCTGTAGTTGGTAAATCTCACCCACCGTACTGAATGATGTCATGAACCTCGACATGGTTACCGATGCTTTTGTGGAGCTTTTTAAAATAAGTAGACCTGATCTCTCAACATCGTCTGTGTCCTCCATGCATTGACTGTAAATGAAATACACAAATATAAAGTCAATACTCCTATGGAGTGATGAGGCTAAAATCTTTTGACAATAGCTCCTCCCACATACGGCTGGAGATTCAAGTTTATGAACACCTTTTTTGGAAAAGTGTCCGGATTTAAATTTAGCCCCAATATATGATATTTTTGCTTTAAAGAACTTCTGTAATCATGTCTAAATGATAAAATAGCAAAATCACTTTTGTTAATTGAAAAATCATTCTGTATCTTTTGCCTGAAAAACGTTAAATTTAAACAGAATTTATGTTTCAACAGTTCTGCGAATCCAGAATGCACTCGACGCTTGGTACACGCCGACCAGGCCTGGATTCTTTCCACTTTCTCGTAAATAACTGCAAATGTTCTAGAAAAACTACAAATCTTCATGTTTTATGTGAACTTTTCCATTCCAATGATCAGTTTTGACTTCACTTTGGAGGAGCCCATCTCCTCTGCCTTAATCTTCTTTAAAACATCTTTTTATTTTTGTTCTAGCTTTTTTGCAAAACCTTATTTGCTATTCTCAGTTGTTTGTCTAACAATTTAGGAACCGTTAGAGAAACATGAGATAAAAACAGAGTCTGACATGCTTCAAAGTTTCACTGGACAAGCTCCAGACTTTCTGAGTTCTCAGGCAGAAATTACAACAAATGGGAATAATTACAACATAGACCCGTTATGGGAAAACTGTAATCTGAAGAGCTCTCATTGGATGCCAAGACAACTGAATTTGTTTTGTGTTTTTTTTCCTTCTTCAAGGATTTCTTTTCCTGATAACAACCAGTGCTTTTTCATCTCCACTTCGATTGAAGTACCATTTGAAGAGAAAAGGTTGTGCAACAATCTTAAGTCTCTCTTGAAGCACCAATTTCCTCTGCACACCATTACTGTTACTTTTTTCCATAAGTAGAAACAAATTTTGAGCGTTTCTTTGATTGCGTTGTTTTTAAAAAAGTTGACCTAGGGCAGAGCCAGAGGCTTCTTTTTGAGGATCGTTCAGACAAAAACACACGACAATTTAGAATATACTGTGAAGATTGAAAGTTTGGGCACCCCAGGTAAAGGGAAGGCCACTGCAAAACCTTCAGTTTCTGTCTTAATGTAAGACAGGCTGGATTTGGAGGTGTGTTTAGGATCATTATTCATTTGTAGAAGTCATCCTCTCTTCAACTTTTTCACAGATGTGTTGAAATTTGGTGGAATCCATTCTTCCTTCTACTGGTGAAATGTTTCCTGTGCTGCTGACTGCAATACAAACCCAAAGCATGATTGATCCACCGCCATGCTCAACAGTTGGACAGAGGTTCTTTTCATCAAACTCTGGACCCTTTCTTCTCTAAACGTACCTTTGCTCATTGCTGCCAAAAAGTTCCATTTGAACCTTGTCAATCCACAGAACTTGTTTCCAAAATGCATCAGGCATGTTTATTTGGTCGTTTGTGAACTTCAAACGTTGAACTTGTAGTGAGGACATAGAAGAGGTTTTCTTCTGGTGACTCTTCCATGAAGACCGTATTTGTACAAGTATCTCCTGACAGTAGAACAGTGTAGCACAACTCTAGAGTCTGCAGGTCTTTCTGGAGGGATGGTGCAGTCAAAAAGTCTTTTCTAACAATCCTGCGAGTTGCTCTGTCTGAGGTTTTTCTTGGTCTTGATCTTGCTTTAACTTCCACTGTTCCTGTTGACTGCTGTTTCTTAATGACATTCTGAACAGAGAATATTGGCATCTGAAAAGGCTTTAATATCTTCTTATAGCCTTCTCCTGCTTTGTGACCATTAATTATTTTTAGTTTTATTGTTCTGGACAACTTCTTGGACAAACCCATGATGCTGATTGTTGGGGGGAAGCCAGATGACTCTGATTATTTCAAAATCTTTAAGATTGAAATCACTAGCTCTTTGCAAACGATGATTATGAACAATCCATGACACTGTCAGGTCTCAGATTTTCCAAAGGGGGCGGTGCATACCATAAATTCTGCAGGGTGCCTAAACTTTGGCACATGCCATGATTTTGTTTTCTTTTATTTTGAAAGGGTAAATGATGGAAATAAAACCTTTTTTTTACATAGGAAAAGAATGTCTCATCTGTAAACTGATGTCTTTAGGAGATTTGTCAATCTTTCCTTGGGCTCTTTGTACACAATAATGTAATATTTTACCTGGGGTTCCCAAACTTTCAATCCCCTCTGTACTCTGCAGACTGACGGTCTACATATCTTTTGATCTTCATCCACCTTCTCTGCATTTCCAGCTTTCTTTGAGCTTTTAAACTATTAGAGTTCTGGGCTCGGCTATTCCTGAACATCAAACCTGCTGTCTGTGCTGTTAGTCTGGGAACACTGTGCACTCTCATTTGTTTGCTCCAATTGGAGTAATTGAAACAAGTCTGTCGTGTATTTTCCGTGAAGCAACTTTTCAAAAGGTCACATTAGATTTGACTGAAACTTGGACAGACTTGCAGATAGTCACAAGCCTCTGCTGAGAAATGATCACTGCTCGCTGTTGAGGAAATCTCTCTTAACTCAGATATTCCATCTTCTTTATTAGTGTAGCTGCAGCAACATCACAGCTAAAGAGAAAAAAAAAGTGATACTAAAGTGGAAAAACGCCAAAAGGTTGGTACTGTTACTGTATCCTGTCCATGACTCACCTATTGCAAACACTTTCGCTGAGCAGGTGATCGGCTCATTATCTTCTCTGAGCAGGGCGTAGGGCAGTAATCCTTTAAGGTTCAAAAGCGAGGGTCCATTATTGAAGGTGTTACACCCTTGCTTAAACAGGCTTTAGGTTAACTTACTGGCCAGTAGGCTGTTTCATTTGACACCTCCATCACTTTGTGGCAAAGTGTTTGTTTTTTCACAGGCTTTCTAAGTGTTCCTCTCCTGGGGACCTCCAGGCTTTCTCATGTCTTAAAGTCTCTTTAGGTAAGCCGGAAAAGCAAACAAAAGCGTATCTATTATAAGGTGAGTGGATCTCACGTTACTTCCACTCCCGTTTCAATGAGTCACCAGTGTGGGCCACTTTCCAAGTGACTGATATCTTCACAGGGGCCAACGTGTCAAGAGATGGCGTAATTGATTGTCCTGGATATTTGAGTATGCCACTTTCCCTAGCTGAACAACCCCATAATGCCTCCTTCTGCTGTTAAAAAGCTCACGCTTTGCAGATGTTTGGACATGACGCTGAAGCTTGAGAGACGCATTAATGGAAAATAAATGTAAAAATATCTGAGTATCTGTGGTCTTATATTAGATGTTAAGCTAAGACTGCGTAGTTTTTGATTGAAGTTAGATCCCAAATGTCCCTGATTAGACTAAGAGCATGAAAAATGAATTAAGCTTCATTCATTTAAACTGGGCTTAAATGTTCAGTCAATATTGAGATGATCAGTTAAAGATGAACTCAGATAAAAGTTGTTTTTTTGATGTTTTTAACATGTTCTTGGGGCATTTTTCTGATGACGAACAACATAAATGAAGAAAAGCACACTTGAAAATGCATTTTTGAGTATTTTTTTTATTCAAATTGTTGTTAATCAGTAGCGGATGAAAAAGTCTGAATATGGTTGTATTTGTGAGGTGGGCGAGCCACAAGCTCTCTACTCCACTCCATTCTGATGCATCCACTAGTAGACTAGATCCACGCAAGTCTTCATTTTCTTCATGCGTACGCCTGGATAGCTTGCGAATGTTTTGCACCAGTAGTGTTAGGTTTGTGGGTGAGGGGCTTTAAGCTAGCGGGAGAGCTTGTAAACAGATTGCTCTTGGTTATGGGTAACAGGAAGGGGGACGGGGTTTCTACGCCCAGCAGTTTCACTGAGGCCAATTACAGATGAATTCCTGCCACTCTGCAGAAACTATGTCCTAGAAAACGACAGGTTTTTTGATTTTGGCTAAAAACTGCATAATTATAAGATCATTAAATGTCATCAAAAGACAACTGGGAACACTTGTACAGTTAATCAAAAGATGATCGGAATGGATCTTCAAAGAAAACATCACTAATCAGTTTATTTTGTTTTAGCAAACGTGCTTCTTGTTAGTTTTTCATGTAAGAATTTATAGCTTTTTTACCAAAGTTCCACTTTTGTATCATCAAATTGTGAATGGAAATTGAATCAGTTTGGTATTTTGGCAGTGATACCCTGCTCTATTCATCTTTCATATTACAACACTGCAATCATTTATTCTGTGTGCCTACATCGTTTCCATCTGGCTCTGCAGTTGGTGAAAACTGCCTCCATCTTTCCCAGATCTGTGTGCGCAGAACTACGCTGAGGCCTTTTATCAGAATGATCCTGTATATGGAATGTTAATGGCACTCTGTTGCGTTGGATGTCTGCCATTGCACCATGGAGAAAGCACTTAACAGAAATTTTGTAGGAACAAACTATGAAGTACTGCGGAAAACACGCAGAGCAGCGGCTCAAAAATGTGAATTCTCCATTAAAATGACTTCAGTTCTGCATGAAGTTTGTCACCAGTGAGGAACTCGTGCAACTTCTGGCTGCTTTTTAACACAGGTTTCATCAGATTAAACCTTCACTGCTTAAAATTATTTAACATTTCCTCTTTTTTGAGATTTGATAACTTGACTCTTTTACAGTTTCATGGAAAGCTAGCATCTAGACTGAGGTGAGAATGCATTTATAAATGAACTTGTTTGGTTTCATAAGTCTATTGAGCAAAGCAATGCTGGGAACCTAAATAGGAGGTCAAACATAAAGATAATGGTGTTTGTTTCAGACACATCAACATGTCTTTAATCTTATTTTTTTTTTCTTTAATGATGAGTTCAGTTGGTCAGAAGGTCAGAGGACATCTTTGTTAGCAGGTGTAAACGCTTTTTTTTTTTGTCCTTCCAGTTTATCCTCTTGACTGGTGCCCTGATGGCAGCAGTGACCACATGCTGTAATCTGGCGGAGGTCACAAAGCCACCCAAAGCATGTGCAGTGCATGCCCGTCCGTCGTCTTAAGGAGCATCAAGCAGGCTCGCCGCAGTTGAAACTTAAGCTTAGCCGATCGCGTTGCAACTGTGTTACAAATCGCCAAATCAAATGAACATAAAAGCAGTTTTTTATGATAAAGTTTGTTAATAATTTGACAGCTATTTTGTTGGGATTATTCTAAAATAAACGTAAAGAACTCAAAGCCAAGGTTATTTTTGTTGCGGTCCTGCAAATGGCTGGCATTCAGGATTAAGGCCTGGAATGTAGTCAATGGAAAAAAAATACTTGCTCAGCACTTCTCTGTCATTCTGCAGCTCTGAAACTTCATGCTGGAAGGATGAAAAATATAGTTTGCATTTACTAACTTTTCTCTTTATATTGTATTTCAAATTTGACCTAAAGGACCTTACATCAGCAACAGTTTTACACTTTTTTAATTTCTTTTTTTGTGCAAAATTGAACCCATAGATTCAGAACCTTAAAGTAAAACACATTTTATCCAAAAATCCAGAGGTTTAGCACCAAGATCCATCCATCGCGCTTCCGGAGGACTTCTGCTTTGTAAATCAAAGACTTTCCAACATGTTCTTTTAAATCCTGCACATCTGGGTTGATGTCTTAGTTTGTGTCATGAACTTGCTTACAGAGACTTGTGAAGTTTGAAGTTCTTAAGGCGTTCTTGTATCTCTGCGCTGTCTGAACCTGCTTTGACATTCATTTCAGAGATCTGCAAAAGGTCTTGAAGGTTTTGTGCCTGTGAATAATGTTTCTCTCAGGAACGATTAACTTCAGATTATTAGGAAATTATTAGGAAAAGTGTTATGGCCTCTTTGATAGATGGTTAACACACAGCTGCATGCCTGAAGGTCGGCGAATTCCCAAATAATTTTTTTAATAATCAGTTTATTCAAAGCATTTTATTAACAGCCTTAAGCTGCTACCTAATATCTAAATTTTAAGGAACGACTTAGGCTTTATAAAGAAAATGTGTTTTTTGCCATGGCGTGGTACTCCTTTGAAATGATTTTGCCTTTTATTCTGTGAACTAATAGGATAAATTCAAATATTTCATTTTAGTCATATTCAACCAAGAATGATAACATACTTTAGCAGGACTGTTTTTTTTCTAAAAATTAATCTTTTTATTAGTATTTTTTCTTCGTGAACTTGTATCAAAAATTATTCCTGAACACGTTTTTGTTATTACATTCCTCTCTTTGCATACAGATATAGTTTTATTCTTTCCCATCAGGCTTGTTTTTTAACATTTTCTCTGTGTCTCCAAGAGCAAGAGGACAAACGGGAGTTTTATGGACTCCAGCAGTGGGAATCTAGTCAGACCGAATGATTAAAGATTTTTTGACGGCCCCACACATGTATAAGCCGCTTTCTCCCATGCGCAGGAAGAGGCCCCCATCCTGCATGACCTAGAAGAAGCTAGACTGAATGACCCAGTGGACGTCCAAGAAGCCATCTGGCAATCCAAGTCTTGTGTGGCTTACCCATCCCACTGCCTCACGCAATTCCTTAAGCAAGCATAAGTGTGCTTAGGACGACTTAATCTCAGGGAAACTGGTTTGGGACACACTTGTTGACTGGCGGTGTGGATACACCCGCCTGTAAGGTCACGGGGTTCCTTCAGTCACCTAACACTGAGCCAGTGTTTTTGTCAGCATGCCTTAGCCGTCTGTTGCAGAATTGTAAATCTCTGGATTGGTTGCGCCTCGTCATTGAAGCGTAGCCCGTGTGAAGGTGTTTGGCTCTATTAGCTAGCGCGCGAACGGGGGATTATTCGATATCTCAGGCTGGCAGTTTTATCAGTGCGTTTGTAACGAGCAAAAGACTTGTCAGAGTGGCGTGCTGCTGGCTGTGATCTGTGCCATGAAGCCATGGGAGGAAGCACGAGAAGGCTGAGCCTGTCTGCACATGCACAGAGGTCACTCTTGGCCTTTTGACTGTCTGCCAGTGCAGGGGCCAGCGTCTTCCAGAAGAGGGCCGCAGCGATAGGCAGAAAAAAAGCCAGCCAGACAGGCAGACAGGCAGACAAGCCCCATCATCTGCAGTCTAGGTCTGCAGCCAGAGCCTGGTCTAGGGCAGCTCAAGTTACCCAGACAGATTTGTTAACACTGTTTGGGTCCACTCAGCTTTCTAGCCAGGCCAAACGCGGCTGAGGTGACTTAATCTGTCATTAAACTCACATTACACCCGGACAGAGACTCTGATCTGGGGGGGCAGACGCTGCGCTCACTCTTCCACTGGCACGGCTGGCTGGGTTTAAGCAGACTTTAAGAAAACTCCCCCTCTCCTCCCGTTTGTCCTCTCCGTGCTGCGGTGTGTGGCACGGCTCGACGACCACGCTCGTCTAGACAAAAGCAATTTCACTCGAAGGTAAAAAGTCATTTAGCTGTGTGATGGGCATCATCGTGGATTCATTACTGTTGCCCGACTGACTCTTACACTGTCTGCTGTTTTTACAATCAGAAATTTCATTTTAAACTTGCTTCGTCGCACAGACTGGTGTCATGAAAGTCAAAGACAGATAACAGGCTTTTAGAATGGAAAAAGTAAAAATGCAAACTGTGAGAGGCGTCGCATGGCCTGCAGAGACTACCTGCTTCCACCTTCAGAGCCTTTTTTTGACCCGCCTCCACTGCCTGAGTGAGGCGATTTGATTCGAGTATGATTCAGGAGGCAAGATTCGATAATGAAACAACTATCAATACATTCTGAATCTGCATTTTCGTTTTCTCTTTACCACAATACACCTGACCAGGGATATGCAACTCCAGGCCTCAAGAGCCACAATGTCTGCATGATTTCCAGATATCCAAGGCCTACTCATGACTGATTACCTGGTGCAGGTGTGTCCAGCCGATTAGAACAGAGCACGGTATGTTGGAAAACATGCAGGAATGCAGCCCTCGAGGTCTGGAGTTAACTATCCCTGCACTAGACCCATATCACTGCCTTTGCAAGCTCGCTATGCTAACCTCGTTAAACATCCACAAAGTAACATTTTTTTCTTAAGCATCTCTTCCCAATGATGCTCGAGGAGTTAGGAGGTGATAGATGGAAGTCCCAACAAGGAGTTCACATTTTTTTGCTTGTACTATGGTGATTATTTTTTATTTAAGATAGCAGCCTGTTACTGAGGTCAAAGGTCAACAAACCTTTAGTTGTAGTTGGAGACTTAACCTAGTGGCGTAGGTGTAAAATTGTATGAAGATCGCTCAGTAATTGACCAGATTGTGCAAAAATGTGAACCATTATATTTGTTGAGCTCATTTTTGTAAAATGTCCCAGTAAGACAGAAATGTGAAAGCAATCCAGTCCTTGCAGTCCAGGACTGCTGTGGGACATAATGATCATTTATTTAGTGAAAATGTCGTCTTGTCCAACACGTCGTTTAAAATGAGGACAAAAGAATTTCCAGCTTGACTGTATCGTTTATATTTTTACAATTTTTCTCTAAACTTCTGCCGTTGTGCGTCTGGCTCTTAAAAGCAATCACTGGACGCCGTTCTCATTAAGCAAAAGTATTGATTTCATTACTTAAAGATTAAAAATGCTAGAACCCCTAACAACCTGCAGGATCCATCAGTGGAGGTCTTTGGCAGTGTTTCTCTCTGCAGAGATTTGTTTCTTCTTAACAGCTGGTTCTGCTTTCCCTCCAAATGTCACAGCGCCCTTCTGTCAAGAGCTGCCAAAGCCAACATATGAGCTTTATAATCAGCTGGTCCAAATCAAGGAGCCATGGCAAACCAACAAAGCCAGATAATTTTCATATGAAAATGACTTTGTTGCATTTTGTCTTCATTATGCTACTTTGTTCCTTTTATTTATTTGTTTACTCCATTTTGAAGTTAAAGTTGCAAAATTAGACCAGATTTTTCCTAATTGGCCAAAATGAAGTGACAAAAACTTAAAAGTGACGGAAAGGATGTTTGGGGTGTTTTTGAAGTGGTCATCTCCGAGGCGCTGGTGATTGGTTCACTGCTCACCTGACGTGAGCGGCACGCCCAATATTCTTGTTTCAGAGGGTCAGAGAGAACCCGTGCGCGCCAACGAGCGCCATTGTGTTTTAGTGTTCAGGCTGAATTAAAATACATTTATTCCGTGCTACTTTTGCTAAAGAAATGCAGGAATGCTGCGCTCAGCTGTAACACAGATGCTTTTGTTTTGAAAAAAAAAAACATTAAAAACCTACTAAAACACTGTTGTGCAAATGTCTTAAACTGTGCATGTATGGCTCGTGAAATGAGGGCATTTTATAAACAATTATTTGGGCCTAATTAGAAAAATGAGTGTTAGGACATTTGAAAATGTCAGACGCCTTTCTTCGTGGTCTAAAATGCTTCCTCTGACTTTTTTGCATTTTTGTTTTTACATTTTTCTGCAGATTAAAAAGTACTTTGAGCTGGAGCCTCTGGCCCGAGGGAAGCGCTGGATCCTGGAAGGCAGCAGCACCAACAACCTGGAGGCTGTGAAGGAGAGCTTCGCTCAGTTCATTAACCTGTTGGAGGACAAAGACACAGAGCCTGCAAGGATATGAGGCTAACAGCGCTAATGTTAGCAGACATTAGTGGCTTACAAACACCACATCCTGCTGCTGCCCCCACACACACACACACACACACACACACACCCCACGCAGAAACACAAACATGTACATACAAGCAAAAACAACAGCTGTTGGTTTCTCCCTGAGATGTGTGTATTGTACGCTGTTTGCAGTCTCTTTTCCGAGCAGAGGAGTTCGCAGGAATGACGACGACTGCAAGCGAGGCGAGCGGCAGGTTTCAGCAAAAACAATTTTTAATCGAAATATTGTTTACCACTGTTTGTGCCATTATGATTGCATCAAACACTTACACGCAAACACACACAAACGGATACTTTTGCAGGATGTTTGGTGAACTCGGGTGACGTTTCCCCAGAGAAGTGCTGTAGGACTGTGAGCTTCTGTCCACAGATATTTACCGACTGAAGTGCACAGTCCAAAGCCTTGTAGTTACATGCCAGTGTGTCACACTACGTCTAAAAATGTAATCTGAATAGTGTAGCTGAGTATGTGATGGAGTATTATGTACATAGTGACGCGTACTGTGCTGTGCAGCTTCCTGTGCAGCATGAGGACGTGCTGCTAGTTGTGAGACTTTAAATGCAAAGTGACTTTCTGGGTTCATTTGGAAAAGTCTGAGGGCTTTTAAATATGTGCAACTTAGCTTATATTTTACGTGAACCTCATAGATCAACCTTTTTTTTTTTTCTTTTTTTAAATATGTTGTACATTCATCTTTCACAGGAATTTCTTTAAAAATCACAGACCAAGAGTAAAGACTGACAGGATGAAGCCACGGAGACATGTAAACGCATCCATTTAAGTGTTGAAAACGTGCTCGTTGTTCTTCTTCTATCTGTAGATATAAATGTTTTTCCTTTCGTTTTAAATCGAACATAATCTCTCAGCACTGGCCAGCGTCTGCAGTTTCTCATCAGGGTGAAACACTAACTATCAATCAGCCGCAGGAACAGCTGCATCTGACAAGCCTCTGTCCGACACCCTAATGCCTTCCAACTGTCTCGAGACCCCTCCCTGTCTGCCGTTTATTGCGCACCCCTGTCCATCCACTCCCAACTCCATTTCTGCTCCATGTGCTTCTCGCCCCCCCCCCATGCCACCTCAGCCGCTGTGCCCCCACGTGGACTCTGAACCCCCCCGAAAGTCGCAGTCGTAGTGCCACATGGTTGATCCGAACGTGCGTTTAAGAAAACCAAAAACTTTGGACCTCTCTGTTTTTTGTTCTGTACTTTGTCAAGTTTTTTAAAGATTTGATCACTTTTTGTACCTGATGTGAGAAGTGAGTGAATCAGTGCATATGTTAGCTTGAATGCTAATAAATCTGTCAACAAGAAGTGTTTTACCATCATTGCTTCCTTTATTTTCACCTGAAATGTTACTTTTTTTTCTAAAAGGGGAATTAAACCTGTAAAGTCCCACTCCGATCATCTTTCGATCTACTTTAAAAGCGTTCGCAGACGTTTTTTTAAAAAAAGGATTTCACCTATTTTGGCTAAATCAAAAAACCTGTGTCATTTTCTAGGGCATATTTTCCGCAGGGCAACTGGAGTTCATCAGAAAATCACCTCAGAGAGCCTGCCCACGCGTCCCATCATCACTTTCCAGCCTCACATCCCCAACCTAACATTACCGGTGCAACAGGAATGGCCATCAATCTTGTAGCTATCCAGTTTTGAGCCAGATGACAGCTCAGACGAGGAAAACGAACACGTACATGGATCTATGAGACTGCAAGTGAATGCATCAGGGAGTTGGTGGCCCTCCCGGTGTATTTTCTAAATAAAAAATACACTTTTTTTAAACAGCATTTTTTTGTCTGCTCCTGATTCACAATGATTTGAATAAATAGATGAAATTTTAAGTTTCATTTTCTTTGAACATGTCCTCCATCACCTGAAAAATGGCACAAAAACATGTTAAAAACATCAGTGGATTGGGTGTAACGAAAGTGAGGGAAATGTATTTGACCCCTCATGAAAATATTTCTTTCGAGTCTGTGATTTGTGAATTAAGGTGGTCTGAGCAAATCTGACAGGAAGAGGACCTTCAGGAAAACTCAGACAGAGCCAAAGTCTGACTGAAACAAAGCGATCAAAGCGAAGAAAGTTCCGAGTGGAAAGTTAACCGAGTGAGACAGAAGTTCCTGATAAATGTTCTGGGCTCTGTGCTACCTCTGCCTCCTCCTTTCTTCTCCCTTTGCCCTTCTTCCCTCACTTTTAAATTAACCGTGTGGCTTTAATACAATGTGTGTCATGCAGGTTGCCCTGGCGACTCTTTGATCCTGTTTTCCAGTCCTTGCCTCTGGGGCAGACGTGCTTCTCTTCAGTCTGCTGCACACCAGCTCTGGAAGCTGCTGCAGCCCTGAGACAAACCATGGGCTGCTGCGCTTATCTGGCTCCCCCTTTTTTCTCCCTGTCACTCTCACTTTCTCTCTATTTTAAGCCCTTCTTTCTCTCATTACCGTTTTTTTGGCTCAGGTTTTGTCTCGGTCTCTGCTTCCCTTCGGTCACACCAAAACAGCCTCCCTTGGCGTGGACGTTCAGGGAGCTCAGGGGAAGGAAAGAGGCTCGGGGCAAGGCCCTCCCAAGAGAAAGAAGGAAGACGCAGACAGACGCTGTCTGTCTGTTCAGTTGATTTAATTTGCCTGAAGAAGATGCAGCCCGTCCCCACCTCCAGCCTCAGGCGTTCTTCTGCCCCACCTGTCTGGTTCCGGTGTACAGGGAGTCTCTGTTTGCACAAGATCCATCAAGACACAATATCGTTTTGCTGTAATCCAGTTTTCTAATCACCCTCCTTATGCTTTGTGGGGTGAACGTGCCGGAGATGTGCAGCTTTACGGAGACGAGTTCACGTAGAGCGATCAAGTCTCTACAGGAGCTTTTATTGCTGGTTCAAGAGACTGAAGGGAGTAATAGGTGCCTGGAGGGCAAAAGAAGTAAATGATAAAAGGAAAAGTCAAGTGCTGGCAGCCTTAAAAAAAACTACAGTTAATGAAATAAGCAGGGATCAAAGCTTCAGTCTGTTATCAAACACGCAGCTCTGCTGCATCCTTCCTGGTTTATCATTTATCTCTTCAGATCCTGACATCATGAGCTCCGCATTCGCGTCATTCGTTTTTTTGCTGTTTTCCTTCTGCTCTCGGAATGCCAAGCGCTTTTTCTGTTTGTTGTGGAGGCTTTTAGGGAAAGCTGGGATTCAGACATTATACAGAAAAGCAAAAAAAGTAGTTTGAACAATTTAAAGATTTGATTGTTTTACATAAACAGTTGATGCTTTCGCTGATATCATTTCCTTCCCATTTTTTCTTGGAAATATGCAGTATTTCAAAATTCCTGCTGGACTTTATGTCCTCCGCAAGCACGAATGCATCTGACCTTACTTTTTATGTGAAATTCATAATCTGTGCATCTGTTTTCTGGCCCAAAATAAGTTAGCTGAAAATAGTTTTTTTTTTTTTTTCATTTGTCAAACATGCATCCCAAATTAGTTTGACTAAAGTGTGTTTTCTCTTGTAAATGATCAAATCGATCTTAAAACAAGTGATCTTTGTGAAATGCAAATGTGTGACCTGACAGGGAACCCGAGTTTTGTTTACAAGACAAACAAAAGCGGAGATGTTTTCTTAAGCTCTGTAAGGAATGTCCTCTTCTCCATCCTCTCTGGTCCAGAGTGTAGAGCAGCGTTTCTGCTGATAAGAGCCTGTCAGGAGGTGGAACAGATGTTGCCCTGAAATCCATCTGGGCCCTGTACCCCTGCTTCTTCCTCCCACAGCTGGGACACTGCATTGTTGGCTCCTCACAGCGAGGGGCTGCTCCCACAAAAAAACAAGCTCTCCTCTGAGTCCTCAAACAGTGTGAAGCTGCGTAGGAATCAGCTCTGGTGCTGCTCTCACTCCCATCATGTGGAAAAAGGATAGCGGGCTGCTGTCAGACGGAGTCCAGGTCTCTGGGTTTTTTCACAGTTTCCTCTCCGACAGTTTTCTGACACTTTCACACGTACCTGTTCAAAAACATAAACCCAAATGATGCATTGGATTATTCCAAACTACGACTTGAATTGTCTGTATGTGACTTTTTCTAAACAGTTCAGCTTCATTCTTTATTTTCAGAAACGTCTTCTTTTACATTGTTGTGTATTTTTCTTTGACACGTCAACATCCTGCCTTAGTATCAATCTTCAGAAATGAATAGATTTACTGAAATGCTTTAATTTTCCCATGTTTACTTCTTAAAAAGACTTTTTCTGCATCAAATTGTCTTCTCTAACAAGTCAAATCTTTATCATTTCACTTTTTTTCTTCCAAAGGACCTGTTGACTTTGCAGACACGCTTTTGTTTTTTTTTTGTTTTTTTAATTATTTCATTGGTTTCAGATGTGCGGCGAGAGATTCCTCAGAGCTGACGTCCATGACACTGAATGTGAAGACAGAAGAATCTCTCCTGTTGTGCATGTAATCCTGCAGGTTTGTGCTCAAGCTGTAAAACTAATGAATGGCTCAAACCTGATGGAGGCCTAATGACTTACACTCCTGTCAAGCGGTGAGCCAGTGTACTTTCACGCAACACACCCTTCATTTCTCCATCTTTTTATTACCTTTAACCTTTGTTTTTTCATTACAGCCTTTTGTGGCTCCCTTAGACTTGACTTTAACCCTTAAATAAACTTGTATATAAATTAAATTAGTCTTTATCTGAGTAGTTTCATCTCCAGAGGAAATTAGGAAGCAAACCAGACAGCTGCCCTTTCATTCCACTCCAGCCAAGCCTATTTGGACAAAAAGGGCTTTGTTCACACTAGTTTATGGTAACTAGTAACCCAGACTTTCTTTGATTTTTTTTTTTTTTTTTCCCATTAATGGAAGCTTAAAAGAAAACCTTCACTAATATGAGAGTTTCTGGAAAATGATTTGACCCACTTAAACACGTCTGATCTGTCTGCTAAACGCAACTTTCTGTTTCACATTCCAGAAGCAGATTTAACTAATTCTGCTTCATACTTTTAAAATCATCTCTGATGATTGATTCACAGCAAACTGAATTTTTGCTTTGGGGGAATTTTTTTATTTTTTTTAAAGCAACCGCACCTTCAAATGAAATGTAGGAATAGATGAGAAAGATAACAACCAGGTTCTTCATGATCCGTAAAATGTGATTTGTTTTTTCAGATATGCATGTTTGTTTATCTCAGCAGCCGTAATAAAATCATGTTTTGTGGTAAAAAAAAAAAAAAATAGCAGATTAGAAAATGGTTTGGTCCTAATTTCTGGATAAAACTTTAGTGCTGGGGAACACTTTTCTGTATTTTTTATTTATTTTATTCTGTTTTTTGGTGTCTGTTAGTGTCTCCTACCCAAAGTGAACAAACAAAAGTTTTTCAACAGCAAAATAATCTGTTTAAGAAAACATTTCTTAGTGATTAGATTTTTTCCTAAAAATAAGAATTTGCTTACCCCATTGGCAGATTTTTTTTCCTTCAACAAATAAATGTCCACACTGAAAGTTTTGACTTTTTTTATTTGGTTAAAAGATCTAAAAATAGCCAAAGAATCAGGAAACCGAATGGGAGTCAGAGTTGGCCATTCCTCTATGATCTGCGGCTCTTAGAGGGATAAAGATGCGTTCATCCTGTGCAAAATTCCAGCTATTAAGACGGTCCATAGATTGCACTGCAGTGAATCTACGCTCACAAAAACATACCCAGATATCAGACAGGATGCTCACAGACTCCCTGTAAGCTCACCCACACATTTTGGCTGTGCCCAAATCTCGAAGAGTTCTGGAAGTCGTATTTTGGGGCAATTTCAAACCTAGTTGAACCCTGTGACCTCATGTAGGAATATTCTGTATTTCCAACCCTAAGATGAAGCAAAACCAACATAATTTCAATCACCTCAGTCATGGCTCGACAACAGATATTACTACTCTGGAAAAGCCCCACTCCGTCATTCCCAGTGACTTGGCTGTACGATATTAATGTCTTTTATTAAATTGGAAAAAAATAAAAGGCTCAAAGGAATTCTTTTATAAACGATGAAACCCCTTACTTAATTACTTAAACTGTCACATTAGTGAGGGACAGGAAAAATCCCTTCTAATACTCTAATGTATTTATTTATGTTATAAATATTAGTATTTATTATTGTTTAATGTAAGTATTATTTCAGATTCCAGTTGGACCTTAGCTTTAAGGGGGCTGGGAAGATATGTTGATGTATCAAAGAAACAAAGTGCACAAGAAATTCTTTATAAAAAATCCAATTTTCTTTTTTTTTTTCCTCTGTAAAGATATATGTATTTAGTTTGGTGAGTTGAGATTCTCGTCTCAGACTCCTGTTTTGTGAAAGTTGAGGGGATCAGGTGTTGATATTCATCTCAGGCATTTTGTGGCCACCTCTTGTTTTCCCTGCCCGGTTGAAAGCCCCGTCTGTGGGGTGAATCCGGCAGCCTTGTCACTAAGATTGTTTGTCCTGGGGACAAGATCTGTGAGTCCTGTTTCTCTTCCTCTCTCCTCGGACGGAGTGCTGATGGAGACCCGCATCCCAGGTGGCCCACACATCAAAACAAGAGAGTTCGTGGCTCTTAGTTTTCAGACAAACATCACTCACTTTCTTTGTTGTCTGAGGGACAGGGGGCACGGCGGTTTATCTCCAGAGGATCTCGCCCCCCTCCTGCTATCGCCTTCCACCAGCCCAGTGCCCCATCCCACTGCTAAAAGCAAATGTCAGTCAGGGAGAAGGTGTTGCATTCCTTCCAAAGGTCAATTAGTGGTGGCCACTGAAGGATCTGTTGCAACTGAAGTCAAAATATGGAAACGATTGCTTCCCCTGCAGTCATGTTTGGGCGTTCCTCCTCCTTGTCCTGTCTGCTGAATGAAGGGCGGCTAGCACACATCCAGAAGTTGTTGACGTCCAATCCCAGCTTTGGTCTTCCCTTCCAGGTCTCTGACCGAAGCTTTCCAGTATTTCTTTCTTATCTTGCAAGAAATACTAGGAAACTTTACCTGTACTGTTCAGTACCAGGTATTTATCTCTGAGTCCCACTGGTTGAAGTTTTGGCTAAAGATGTTCGGGATCTTAGGTCGGTGAATAGGATTGTTCAAAAGGGACCAAGCTATGAATCATATCGTCAACCACAAGTTAGGATATGAATCAAATCGAAGCCCCAGTTTGCAGTGATGCAGATGACAAACAGGACGTTTCTCTGCGGGGTGAACATGTGCCGTGAACGCCTGGGGTTTTGGCGGCAGTGTCATGATGGATGGTGAAAAACTGGAAGAAAGAATGCTATCAAAATTAGCGCCACAGTCATTTCCTTCTCTTTGCCTAATTACAGTGGGAAAACAAACATGCAGTAAGCGCGCTGCCACAAATGATTAATCGGTGGTTAATATGTTGTAAATATTTAATTCTTGGCTATACAGTTGTTGTGGCCGGTACACAGCGGCCCGTTTGCTGATGCTCTGTGGCTCTGAGCCCAGCTCTGTAGGTGGATTAGCTCATTGAATCCAAACTGTTTATGGTGAAAGCGGTCTCGGAGACGGCACTATGTGGGCAGCCTGCAGCTTTCGGAACCCTCCATGAAAAAGGAGGAAACGGCGAGCATGCCGTGTGGAGAATCTAGTAAACACGGTTCTCTGCAGAGAGGGAACACCTGTGTTTTTCCAAATTTTCTGCATGGAACAGTCTGATCGCTGCCGGAGCCATATTTGGTTGGAGAGTGAAGTCAGCCCACGACTGCCATGAAAAGTCCTCGTGAATCCTGCAGGGAGCAAAGAAGACCAGTGTGAAGAGTGGATATGATTCAGGGAGCAGGCTGCATTCAAATGCAGGTTAGATGGTGAGACTAAGCTTACGGCTGCAGCCAGAAATAGTGTTAAAGGTGTTCAGGATTAGGGTTAAATGTCAGAAAGGTCAAGGAAGAAACCAGTTTAGTTTGGCTTAGGGACATTAGCTGGAAGGAGCTTGCTCAGCATTTGCTCCACTGACATCAAGAGTTCTCAGGATGTCGGCACATGTGCCGCCACTAACGGCGCAGCCTCTCACTGCTCCTCCGGGACGCCACCTCCAACATCTATTTTAGAAAAAGCAATAAAATGCAGACTAAATGAAGCCATTTGAGCGTCTGATTTCACTCAACTGTTATTCACCGAGCCGGACTGTCAAAGCCAAAACAGAGGAACGTGATCAGGAATCCTTTCATCTTTATTGGTCATTGTGAAAATTAGGAGGCATCTGCAGTCCAGTAGCCCGGGATCACATGGCAACACGTCCCATCTGTTTACTGCTGCTCCCAGGACAGAACCTAAACATCATGTAATGGGATTACCCACGAGGAGACGCTCTGCTGCGTGAGCCTGCCAACCTGAACCTGCTTTGGTCAGGGCTTGTTATTTTAACCATTCAACCAGTCAAACTCTTCAACAGAGCAAATTTATAAAAAAAAATATATCAACATTTTTTCTTTTTAACTAAAAAAAAAATTCAGCTGAACTAATTCAAGAATTTTATTCTCTTTTTTTTTTATTCTTGACTAAATGTGTTATTTTTTATTTAAGTGATTTAATGTCTTAAAAATAATAAATCATTTTGTCTGTAAACATTTTTGGGTAAAAGGTTTTTACATTGAGAAACTATTAGACTGAACATTTTGAAACAAGAAGAAAAAACTATTTAAGGATAACAAGATCTAATATTAGGATTTTTGCAAACATCAAATATGATTATAAATTACTTCAATATTCTCTAAATAAACAAAGTTTAATAAGGACTAACAATCACTTTAAAACCTTTTTTTTTGTTCCCTTCCACCAACATTTTTATGGAAGAGGAAGAAACATCTCTACCTGTAAATGGAATCTAGAATATTTGCTTTTAGCTAAGAAATCTAGCTTTTATTCAGTTACTACAAAGCTAAAAATCAAATAAAATCCTGCAGCAGAGGAAAATGTAAACACCCTAATATTTTATGGAAACGTTTTTCCCACAACCGAAACAACGTTTTTATTCCAAAGTCTGCAAATAAAAGACGTTAAAAAAGATTATAAAACACTACATTTCAAATTCTGCCCAATGTTAAACGATCTTGTTTAATATGGTTACACACACTCTAATTATGACAAATAAGTTTGATAAATCCTCACTGGAGATGTAATCCTTACAAGGCTGATTTACTTTAGCTAAATAAACAAGAACCGAATATAAACTTTTACAGTGACATTCCTGCATTCTGCAACCCCCCCAAACTGCCATTTCTTCTTCTGTGCACCCCAAAAACCCAGCCTGGTTCACATACACAAGATTAAGTAGCAAAAGTGACATCCAAGACCAATCGGGCCACCCAAGAGAACCACAGCCAGCGGAAAGGCTGTCAGAGCCCCCTTTTGCAACATTAATCTTCAAGCCTCTCCCGCACTGCCAACTCTCATCTCCTTCAAACGGGACACGGAGGCAGAGTGCTGAACTTTTCCCTCCCCAAAGGTTTTCTCCTCTCCATCAATTAACTCTTTGGGGGACAATTGCTTGTCCCCCGCCATGTGTCAGGCAACTTCAAACGGATGCTAAATAAATCGCTTTGCCAGACATTTTTAACAATTACTCCCCGTGTTGTGTTTTTATTTTCTTTTTGATGCAGAAATTTGAGTTAGAAATTAGGATAATTGGAGACTTTAATTTGATTTGCAGAGATTTTTGAATGCTTGAGGTCTTCAGGTGTGTTTTTGTGGCCCTAAAGGTTAAGCTGCAGACAAATCTTTTTGACAAAAACAGTAAAGTGCTCGCTTAAGCATCTGAATCGAGTTCTTTTGTCATCTTCCCTAACCAGCAGCCTCTTTGATCTCTTTCAGGAGAACCGGGACTTGCTTGTGTGTCCAACCTGATAGCGGTGTGAATGGGAGAGCAGAGAAGATGAACACAGCGGCTGATAAAAAGCGGAACATGAGTGTGTTACGGTGTGGATGCCTTCAGTCCCAGGAGGGGGCCTTCCTAACCCCAAACTTTCTCTGGTCCAAGACCTGCGAGGCGAAGGCGAATGACACGCCATCCTTTGAAGAGGTGCTGCGCTCAAATCCTCCTTCTACTCGCTTTGATGATTTACACTCCTGGAAATCTGATTTGTAAGATAGATATACTGGAAAAACTCTCCTGAGCTTCATCAGCAAAAACATCAATGATCTCACTGAGAGGAATTCTGACAAATGAGCTCTGATCCAACATCGCCCAAAATCAACAAGCAGGGATGTTCTGCAGGATGGAGGTTTCATATAATTAAACGTTTCATAGTTTTGCTTTAGAAGAGCCCACTGCATACCACCACACTGACGTGACACAATAGCTGCAGCTACAAGTCCCAGTTTGTGCAGAGATTTTCATTTTTCTCTGCCACATACCTGGACTTCATTGTTGATTCTTCAGGGTTTTTTTTTTTTTTCTCCACACAAATCTTCTTGAGAGGAAAAGTTCGAGTCCTGGCATCTTAGTGAGAGCTGTCACACGTGTATCATCAAGCTGCTGCTGAAGTTCATGTAGAAGCGGATTTATGTTCAGACTCGTTCTGCCCTGTTGAACTGTCTGAGCTTCCAAAAACAAGAGCTTAATCCAAAGCAGGAACCCGTCTTTCAGACCCCCTTCCAAACACACTTTTCATGCAGATGCTCCTGCTTATTATTACTTTCATAGCTGATCTGCTTAAACAAATTTCACAGGCCATTTACCTCAGTTACCCCCCCCAACACACACACAAGCGCTAACGGAAAAACCTGGACTTGATCCGAATGATGATGCTAAACATGGGCTGAAACATGAATGAAGAATCTGCTTCTCTCTTTTTTTATATTATACAAGTCAAATCCACTCAGCAGAGGCGTTCTTCAGGGCTCTGTGTCTGGAATTTTCAATTTCAATTGTTGAATTATATCTGGTTCATACTCTAGAATAGAGATTTCACCGTTTTCTTCTGTAGAACCACAGGTAAAAAAAATATTTTAAATAATGTCTCTAATCTCTGGTTCAGAAGCTTTTGGAGCTGCACTGCAAAAACAGAATGTTAGGAAAGAAAAAAAAACTCTTATTTTCTGTTTGGCAAAAAGAATTATCTCACTAGCAAAATAATTTTAGTTAAGGAAAATATGTCCTATGGTCACAAATAGAACTGTCCCTACATGATGGCAGGGAATCGGCAGAATCTTCCAGATTTCATGCTGCCGCCTGTTTTTTCTGAATTATTGCAGCGAATGTAAATGTAAATGTAAATGGTGACGGTCAGACGGGCAGAACGGCCTGCTTTTTGTATTCTCCCAGGTGGCCGTTTTTGTACGGTTGACTTACACATCGTCTAATCAGAGCTGCTGCCAGTCTGCGATTTGCCTGATTTCGTAATGGCGTCATCCCCGCCTGTCACTGGCTGCCACTGTGTGACCTCAAAATGTGACCAGGCGGCCACTGACCGACGTCAACTTGTAGAGAAAAATGTTCTATTCGCCGTACAATTTAAACTTTTTCTTAAAACCTCCACGGTCACCGAACGGGGTGTAAAAAAGTGACCGCTGCCACGCGGCCATTGCTTATTTTGCTAAAGAAAAGACAACAACAACTTGTATTTAGGTTGCATTTTGGAATATGTGAGTAAAAAACATTCTTAAAATGCAAATTCTTGGTAAGACTTTTTTCTATCTGATTAGCAGATTTAAAGATCCTTTTTTTTTTATTTGAAGAATTTTTGACATTTTTTAGAAACTGCTTTTGCAGTGTTCTTCCGACTCCTTTAGGTCAAACTTTGTCTCATCTCTTTTCTGAGATCAATTGTGTGATAGTTCAGAATTTCCTAGTGGATGTGGAGGATGCGTAAACAGGATACCATGTGACCGACCCCAAGAGGCGAGGTCTATAGTTTCTTGTTTTTTCAGCAGTTGTTCTCCTTTGCTTAAAAATAGTTTTTTTTTCTCCTGCATTTACAATAACAACACCTATAAATTTTTAACTGATGCCCTGTTGTTGCTCTTATCATGTCAATACTGCAACAAATGACTCTTAAAAAAGGAAAAATACCCTTTAAAAAATTTTCTTTATTTTTTTGTCTTGGAAGAAATATAATATAATAATCTTATCAATAAAGTTATTCAGGACCAAAAATAATCAGAATTTGAGAAAACATGCCCAAGTGACAATACTTTTTTCTCTTTAATCATTCTTGGTAAAAGAATTTTTCCGAATTTTTTGCTTATTTAAAGAAAATTTGACGATGGAATTAGAAGTTTTCGGCTTATTTCCGAGGGGCCTGTTTTTGCAGCGTCAAGTATTCTAGCCAGAAACATTTCCTTTTTTAGTTCTGCCATCTTCAAGAAACAAAAGTCTGTTCGTGCAGAATTTATTGAGACCTTCAGTTTCCAAATCTTACAGTAAAGCCTGCAGGAATCTTTGAAAGCTCTACAGCAGGGCTCAACGTTCATGACATGAAGTGCCAATTCGCCAGATGCCCTTCCTGACACAATCCTGTCTATTTAAGGAACAGGGAGACCCAAGTAAAGCAGCATGAAGGATCTTGTCTAAGAACTCTGGATTTTAGGGGAACCGAACCCAAGTCCTGCATCCAGCCAACTGAGCTATCCAGTCACCTCTAATTATAACGCCAACTTTGATCCAAAGAAACACACATTTCCAATGTATCTGAAATGTTATTTCATTCACAAGCAGCAGGTAAAATAGCTTTTTGAACACATTTTAGCATCAACTCAAAAAAAGTGCTTTAATTACAATATTGCACAAAGAAAACAGGCCAAAGCTGAAATACTATTGCAATTATGTTTATTTGCTAATTATAATAATTAAAGTTTTCCACAACAGGACAGCGTCATGCTTCATTTTCACCCCCAGTAAATGGAGTGCTGATCAGCTGTGTATTCATTTTAAAACTTGTTCACATTTCATATTGATATTTGGCAGAAAAGAAAGAAAGTCTGGGTAGAATCTAACCCTGTTTGGTTATTAGTATTATTTTTGTACAATAACCAATAATAATAATAACAAACTGAACTAATCCATCAATCTTTATTATTAAAAGCCTTTAATGTTTTTGTTTTTAAACTTTAAAGACATGTTATCAGGTTTGAAGTTGTTCTAACTTATCTATGGTCTACACCTTTTCAAACCCTTCTCAAAATCAGTGCAGCATTTTTTTAATTTTTTTGTCTCATTAAGACTAGTTCTAAAATGAAACATTTCCACTAATTACACTCATTTATTTGTCACTGTCATCAAATGGTTACAAAGAATTCATGAAATACAAACCGTTTGCTTAGAACCAGCAAAAAAAAACAACTTATGATTGGACTGTTTACCATTTAATTTGAAGTAATTCGATTTAACGTTGAACTTTTTTAGCTTGTTTTTCCATTTTTTTTAGCACGTGTTTGGAACTCCTTGTTTCTTCTTCTTCTAAGATTGATTTTGTTAAGTAAATCTGACTTACTGCAGTGATTTTCTTCATCTAACTGTTCTTTTCCTCTGTTTAGGCTACCTCTTTTTGCATTACAGGATCTGATCCAGTTCCTCAGAAGTCCGTACGGCTGGGAAAACTAGAAAACAAGTCCTGGAAAAAACTGGCTTTGGACCCCCGTGAGACTGCAAAACCAACAGAGACATCCAGTTTGTTCTGTTTTGCAGCAAAGTCATAACAAACTCAAAAAAGCCAGGATGGCAGCAGCCCCTGACATGCTCCAGACCTCCAGACAAACACAGCTCTCCATAAAGATTTAAAGGTGATGTTTCCTCACGTGATTAACTATGTCAGTGTTTCAACTCTTTATCGAGGTTGTGGGTTTGGTTGCTGACAGTAATATTTTATACAAACGTAGACAATCAAAGGGAAAAGTGCAGAAAGGTTGTTTGCTGTGGATGTCTCACACCACATGGAGGCACTTTGCTTTTATTTGTGGGGCAAGACTTTTGATCTGTTTGACAACCTGTTAACGCATGCGAGCTAGTCCTGGAAAACTAACCAGTTAAAGATGGAACATTTTATAGATCTGCTCCGATCTGGGGAGAGGAGGCAATCCTTGCTTAGATCTCTTTTTGGTTTGGTTTAAGGAGACTTTCTGTGCTTTATTCCATCTTGCCTGATGCAGTCAGTCAGAGCTGGGGGGGTTGTTTTGGTTAACAGACTGTTCTCACCACACAGATTGCTTTTACACCTGTCTGAGAGCCCACCACAATGCGAGCCTGAGCGCTTCCAAATGTGGCCTGGCTGATAAATGATCCACCACCGGATCACCTGCTAACACCCCTTTTAGCTTCTGCTGTCATTCTAGACGTTAGGCTGTTTATTTGTTTACATGTGTTTATACGCTGACCGAATGAATGGAGTTTCTGTTCTCTGGATGCCTGACAGGTACGGTTGTCAGTTTTTCCTTCGCCACTCCTTGACGTTGGGATCTGGACTCTGAGGCGGCTCGACCATCTGCTCGGGATGCTTTGTTTTCCCGGTTGCCGAGGAAACGCCATCTCTCCGGTCGTGCGCTTTGGCCTGTTACTACACCGCAGAGGGAATCTGGTAGCCTCCCTGATCGTGTTGCACGATATCTCCTTTGTGGAGCAGCACACATGATGACAGTCAACTTTTTAAGAAAATGAGAAGAACTCGAATATCTGGACAGGAATGTGTGCTTCAGGCCAGTCTAAACACATCCGAAATCAGAAACTTCCTCACTTTGATTTAAAAATTAAATATCAAAGCTGTTAATCACCCCACATATCCAGAGACGAGGTGTTGGTCAAGCTCGTGTCTCCTGGATAAATTTGTCCTGGAAAGAACCATGGGATTTAACAACCAAGATAAACCTGTGTGAGGAATGTGGAGGTACAGAGAAAACAGCAGATTGGATTGTTTTGTACAAAGGGAGTCCAGCTATAAAAAACTTGGAAAGCTGAGCATTACTGGAGAGAATTCAACAACTAATTTAGATTATTTTGAACTTGACGGCAGCAATAAAAATCGGGACAGTGATGTTTACTCCATCCTTTTTTAAGCTCAGGAGACCAGCTGCTGCAGCTTTGGAAAGAGCTTTGTTTTTTCTCGTCTGCTTTGTTGTTGTTGACTTTTCTGTCTTTATTCACGAGGTCTAAAATGTTTGCAGTCGGCGCCATGCCTTTTCTAATGGGCGCAGAATACAGTTTGGCATCGGCGTGCAGAATAGGATGCTGTCTGAATGGGGAACACGTGTTGCTCTAAAACCAGGAGAAACTGCTCTGCCTGGACGTTTCCTCTCCTAATGCGCAGTCTGGACATTTTATAGACTCTAATGTGCCCACATACAGACAGAGATGCAGACTTTTACAAGGAGCGCAGATAAGACGGATGCTTCCTGAAACTCTGAGTCACAGCAGATTTCTTTTTTTTTTGGGCCGCATTGCTTTAATAAATGAAGTCAAAAGGTCACAGCCCAGAAAATATGGGCAAAAAACAACAATATATTCATGTTCTAAATAGTTTGAAAGCTTGAATTTGCATGTTGGAAGAGAACTAATTACTCTACAACTATAATGGGCTAAATTATTATGGGTAAATTATTTACTGGTGTTGTTGTAAATAAGTTCCAATAAGATTTTTACATTTCCTCAACCCATTACTCTGATATAAAGTCCCATAAAAATTGTGTTTTGAACATGTTCTGAGAGAGGACATATATGAAGAAAATTCGGATTCTATTGCGTTTCTGAGTATTTCTTTATTGAAATAGTTGTGAATCAGAAGCAGAGGAAAAATAACGTTTGAAAAAGAGAGTATTTGTGACGTAGAAAATACGTCCACAAGCATCCTGCTTATAGACAATCAGATTCCATGTACGTACAACACGCCTGCATCCACCTACGCCTGCAGCATGCCCATAGAAAATACCGGCGGGAACATTTTCTTTCTACGGGTTCAGAGTTGTCCACAATCTTGATATTAGGAAGAGAAAAGCTGAGATCATCTGCTCAGATGCAGGAGCTGCAACATTATAGGATCTCAACAACTTTATGAAAAAACCCTCAGAGTAGCACTAGTGTTATTCATGATTTGAATAAAGAAATACTCAGAAATGCAGTTTTCAGCCTAAATCGTTTCTATATGTCCTCCATCTTGAGAAAATGCTTGAAGAACATGTTTTGTCGTTGTGACTGTTTCATGTTTTCGGAAATTGTTTCAACGCTGGATGTGGATTTTCGATAAAAGTCTGAAATTACATAATGTTGGCAAAAAGCTGCATTCACACTTTTGATGCAGATTGTGTTTGTTGCTTATGGTGACTGTAAGTAAACAACATGTGCTGAAAAACCGCCTGTCTGCAGAGAGGAGGGATGGTGAGGTCATGGTGGGCCCAGAGGCGCCTTGCGTGAGTGAAGGTGCGTGCTATTTTTGAAGCTCCTTTAACAAATAACGCTGTTGGCAAACATTCAAACTAAAACTTTGACATGAACTCCTCTGTCCAGCTGCTGAGGCGAAGCAGGATGCTGGGCTTAATCAGGCCTGGTTTTATGACAGCAGGCCAAAGACTCCATTATGGAGGTAAAAGAAAGCAGTTCAAGACCGACAAATCCTTACAGCGAAGTTCTTACCTTCATTTCTCTCATTATGCGATGCAGAAAAACGTGTTTTACTCATAAAAAGTGAATAGATTTGATCACACGGACTCGAGTAAAGTCTGTAAGCAGGTACTGCAGCAATGAAACGATGGATTAAGGCACATCCATGCAGCTTATGAATGCAATAAACTGCAAAGCTGCTTTAATGTTCCCTCAAATTTATAAGTTTGTTCAAGTTTGGCTGCAAAAAAGGATCATCTGTTTCATGTTGGACCTTTATATTAAAATAGTGATAATTAGAGGGCAACTAGATTTACCTGAGAGGTCAGATGATATCTTGATTGATTAATCTCGTCTGTAAGCTGGTGTGCACGCGCTGACACAGCTTTTCCTGCACACAACAGGCTCTCGTTAGTTCTATGTGGGAGGCCAACAACTGCAAACAGGGATGTAAGTGGACTTTCCAAAGAAACGTCGACACCAGAAAGCTGCAGCGAGCGCCACCAACATAACAGCATCCATCTCTTGCATCGCTGCGACGCGATAGGTGGAATTAAAAACGTCTGCTTGGCTGGTTGCCGCCGTGGCGTGAAAACAAACAAAAACCCTTAACGTAAAGTGTTATAATCTTTTTTCTACATGTGAAAACTTAAAATTGCCCTTTTTTAAAATTTTCCATCAGTAGTGCATCCAAAGCAATTAAAGTGTTTGCGGCGCATGTGCTGCTGAACACTCTGAGCCCATGTTTATGGCCGGATGGATCAGAGCATTTGTATCGCTGATGTTTGTGTTGTAATGATGGGTTCGAACAATGCCACTGCGCTGCCATTCTCATTTCTCATAATTTATTGTGCTTATAGGCCAAGACGGGTGGAATGCTTTCAACTTTTATGACACAAAACTTGTGCCAAGAGCGCTCTCTTTTTCCCCCGCTGCTTCTCTGAGAGAAATTTCAAAGGGGAAAAGCAACACATGCTGTCATTCATGCCCTGCTGTTCAGAAGGGCCGTTTCGCTCATATCAGATCGGCACCTTTGATGTGCCGAGTACCGGAGCAGCATAAATGGCGAGCGCGAGGCTGTGAGAGATTTGCGATGCGCTGCGTTATTTAATGAAGGTCTTTACCAATTAAGCTCCCATGATTGGTGTGTGAATGTCAGGGCAGTCATGCAATTGGGGACTCAAAGCAACACCACCGTTTAATGAACACAAAGACCGTAAACAAGTGTGTAAAGCTGAGCGTTTTAAAGAACTAATGGCTTTTTGAAAGATCTCTGCTTTATTTCACTCGGCCTGCAGAGAAGCGCAGCTTTGGGGCAGATAGTTTCAGGAGAAAGGCATTCGTTCCTTCTTGTTCACAGTGGAAATGAGGGCCTGATTCATGCAGAAAGTTCTCACATAAAAAGCTGACTAATCCTTTTTTTTTTTCTTGTGGTCAAACTGGGGTTTGAATATTTGGAGGCATTTTAAAGATCAGATCATAAAGATTCAAGAAGGTTTCTTTGCTTGAGAGGAATCGTTTAGACGATGTCTGCTGATGGAGTACATATATAAAGAAAATTAAGCTTAAATTGCATTTCTCAGTATTTCTTTACTCAAATCATTGTGAGCAGACCAAAGAAAAATCCTGTCACCATTCTGATGCATCCACTTAAAGATCCATGTACACCTTTGTTTTCTCAAAACTGTACGGCTAGATGGCTCTAACATCGGTCACCATATTTTTTTGTTGCAGTATTGGGTGTGAGGGGCTGTAATCCAGCAAGAGTGTGTAAACAGAGAGCTCTCGGTTATAGGTGATGGTCCTGCCCACAACTCAGTCAAATATCTAATGAACTGCTGCCACTCTGCAGAAACTATGTCCTAGAAAAGGATTTCGGCTAAAAACGGCGTAATTATAATTTCATTAAGATCTTCATTAAAGATCTTAGGAATACAAAAGATGTGCACGACATACGTCCAGAGTTTTTGGTGGTTAGACTCTGGGAAGATGGCGTCCAGCATGCTGATGGGACAAGCTCGGACCATAGTTGAATAACAATCTCTAGCGAAAGCGTCTTCAATGTAGCGATAAACCTCCGTGAATCTGAAAGCAAACATTTGATCGCAATTGGCTCAGAAGAAACGGCTGGGATTTTAGCTGTTGGTTTAAGGTGAAGGCTTAACGGATGAGTGGCGTGCCGTGCAGAATGACAACCCAGGTTATCCAGAAGTGAGGTAGAGCTTCCTTATTGACATTTTGTCAACGTTTTCTAATGTTGGCTAAAAACGGCATAATAATGAAAAGATTACTGGGAACGCTTTGAAAATAGATCAAAAGATGATAAGGAAGGAGTTACAAAGACCCAGAGGACAAAATGTCACCGGCTTTGACTGCTTTCTTTAGGTCCAGTTGTGCTAGCGTCTTCCCTTTTGCTGTTGTGTTGTTGCAAAACCAAAGACACACTTCATTTATCAAATAGAATACACTAGGTAGTCAGTAATGAGGTGAGTGTTTGAGAAATAAGCAAGCACAACCCAAATGTTTGATTTCGATTTATATATAATGGTGCATTTATGGACAAGAATGACGCCGGTCGAGGCAGAGCTTCAGTTTACTTGGCGCTTCTCCTGGTCCTCTTGTCCCAGGAGAAGTTTGCTCCGTAGGACTTGACTCGGGGCTTTGAGCTCCTCTTCTCCGTGACTTCGTAGCTCCAGCCTGAAAGTGATAAACATCAGAGTGAGTGATGGGCCTCAGAGAGCCATATTTGTTCCCTGGGGATGAGTTCCAACCACAATGAGGTGTTTTGTAGACATCGCCAGGCTGCGTGTTGTCAGAACTACTCTAATCATTTTGGTGGTGCGATAAACAGAGAAAGCCTGTTTCCTTTGCTCGGTTTCAACAAACTTTCACAGATGGTCGACTTCTGAGTCAAAGTGACCCCAAATCCTGTCAGACAGGAAGTGAGGTCAGTCTACTCCTCACTTTTATTAGCTTTTCTGACCATCAGCACTTGGTTCGCTTTGCGTTCACACATGGCACCCTCAGGAGAAAACCAAAGACTGAAGCAGAACCAACCGGCTGAAAAGTCAAACAGTTCCGACGACAGCCACTTCAGGGCGGTACTGCCCGAACCCAACTCAGAGCAAGAAGGAAAAGGGAGCACGAAGAAGAAAACTGTCTCCTCCGTCTGAATATCGCATGTCAAGCGAGCCTGAAGCTCCTCGCTACGCCAATTTTACTGACAAGCTCCAACTTTTTAAAAATTCTTTACTCAAGTTTATTCAGATCCATACTTTTCATCGATGCTCCCTTTGGTTCATGAAGTCTGAACATCGTCAGGCGGAGCAGACTATCTGAGGAAGTGAACTCTGCTGTGAATCCGATCCTAAATAGGAGTTACAGTTAGCGCTGAAAGAGTCTAGAAGATGTGGACAACAAGAAAGACGGAATGAAAGATTTCAAAAGAACGTTGAAGACTGAACTTCTTCTTTCCAACAGAAAAGGAGCAAATCGGTAAACACAGAATCACTGTTTTATCATCATTTATATGTTTGGCAGATTTACTCTGAATTTTTACAGATAATTAAGCCTTGAGGTAATAAAACTAATGGCCACAACAAATGAAAAAAATGTCAACTTTAAGTCCCACAGTTTGTATTTTATGAGCCAAATGCCTGTTTTCATTCTTTAACTCCAGAGCTTTAGCTTTAGTATTGACATTCTTTTGCTACCGTAACTCTTCAATCATTTACGGAATGAATGGAATTCCAGCGGATTCTGAAGCAGAGAATGGTAGTAAATCAGCTAATTCTGTCGTGGAGAAAAGCGGCTTTTTTTGCTGTTATTCAACAAAAACGGAAATGGTTTGACATCGGAGCAAAGTCGATGTGAAAAGCTGCTTTTCTCCATCAGCTGATTCACATCGATCACGTAAACAGTCGAAGAGTTACAGTTTGTTAAAGAGTGCGTGTTATTTAGGTGTTCCCGGCAACAGCTGCAGTCTTTAAGTGTTAGTTACGACTGGAATTGTTTCTGAATAAATTTTGTATTACCGTTTTTCTCAGCAAACGCGATTGCATCTTCCTTTGAGGAGAACGGCAGCACCATGTTGGAAAGGGGGTCCGCTCTGAAACGTACAATTTTTACAAAAATTGTTACAAAACTGGAAGAAACTATGAAAAAAATGGAAATAAAAGCATCAGCTTGGTGGTATGACTGGGAATAATCACACTAATGGTTCAGTCAAAAGTAAGCGGGTTCTTACGTGGAGGCCCAGCCCATCAGCGGGTTCTCCCAGCGCTCTCGGGTATCAAAGTCCATCTTCCACTTCTTGACACTGTTGTTTCCGGACTGCATGGCCGTTTTGGCGGGCACAAAAATGTGAACTTTACGGGTTTTGATGTGCTCCTCTGGGACTCCTGTCACGGTGGTGATGTCCTGAGGGACAAGCAGAGGAGACAAAGACGACTGTGAGGAGCAGATCAAGCGCTGCGTTTAGGACAAATAAAACACTGAAACTTTTTCTCTCACAGTGGAAAAACAAACCACAATTAAAGACACGATTACTCTGTTCAGGGTGAATATGATCAGCAGTGAGTCAAAAGCCAGCAATACAACCCGGAGCCACTTTTTTTTGTACCCTAATAAAATCATTTGTAAAGTATAATTAAAATAATGACAAGATTTTCATGTCAGAAACGTCCCAGTACAACTTTTAGGGTTCTCAAATTCTGTTTAAAAATCAATGATTGTCCTGTTTGTTGATAAACATGTTAAAACTGTCAAAACCCTTCACAGTTTTCTGGGTTTTTTTTGATGGATTTTTTGTAATTTAAGTAACAGAAAAGTGATTACTGTGGTTTTCCTGAAGGAAGACATTCTTTTCCAATGTATTTTTTGATTAATTAAAGAATAAAATACTAAATAGAAATTGAATAGCAGCACCAATTACCTTGAACATTTAAACCACCAACAGGTCACACTTTATATTTGTGACAAGGCTTTGCTCTTCTGGGAAAATGTGGATCCTCTGGATGACAGTTTCCACCTCGCAACCAGACAGCAGAGGGTTCCACCGAGAACACGGCAGAACCTGAGGTGTTCCCCAGCTTCCAAGCCAACAGAAGGCGACGGACTCTGTGGGAAGCAAACTGGGAGCCCACAGAATCTGTGGCTAACCTCCCAGTCAGCTCAGCCTCAGATGTCTTTTGTCTCTGACCCCTGACTGCTCGGAGCTCATTAGGGGGCATGAAAGTGGTTGTGACATTAACTGGCTGGAAGGGCTGTGGTCTTTGTTTGCTTCAGTCCTTTAGTGGGAAAAGTGGTGAAGAAGAAGAAAAAAAGGAAGACAATCCTCAACAAACATCCAGGATAAAGAATCCTAGAAAAGTGTGGAAGCAGAAGTGTTTGCTGTCTGTGCAGAAGGTGGACTTGTTTCAGCTTTACAAGCTAAAGTCACTGTAACTGTGAAGGAGGGCTGGGTTTTTCCAAAGACTATTAACAGTTGAAATCAATTCATTTTGGCTTGAAAATGTTTTTACAAATTTAAAAACTAAAACAAAATGACAGCAAAACTGCAGCAAAGAGGTCATCAGCGATTGGCTGAAGAGAAGAAAGTTTCAGAAATGATAACTGACACTTTTCTTAAGTTGCTGTTTGTGGAAACTTATCACTGTGTTTTAGGCTCCATAAGAACCAGTTACATACAGTCTAGTAAAGGGAAGAAGTGTTGGCAGCAGTGCAGGAAGCCGCCTTGCCTCATTCTGTTAATGTTTTAAACTGTGATGACACGTTTGGCTTCTTTTTAAGGAATGTTGCAATATGACTCTTTTGGTCGCATTCAGAGTTATTTGATTTTGAGTTTTCTGCAGATACCGAGTCCGACAGTTTATTAGAACATTTAAAAGAAAAAAAACCTCACAAATTTATTTTTTTTAAATCCAGATTATCCCCGATTTTTATTTGATTAATCTTTTATTGTTTAACGCTGAGAGAACCTCTGTGAAATGAACAAATCATGCAAAAATAGTGCAACTATCAACTAGAAAAAAATCATAACTACTGACTGGTCAAAATGGGTGAAAATTAATCATGTGAGGAAGTTTGGTGACCGTGGATTTAAAATCTTCAGAGCTACTGAACATTTTTGATCAGATTTGTATTTCCATTTAAATATTCCTAAAGCAAACACTTTCTTCCAAAATCATTGTTGTAGCATGAATATGATGATGAGTATTTACACTTAGCTCATATCAATGCCACCAATTATTAGTTGTTTTTTAATCCCCTTTTCACAGGGCTTCCACTTTGTAGACGGACACCCATCTCACAGTCTCATTCTCATTAAAAAATATTACAAAAAATATCTTTTTTTATTCCTTTGAAGTTCAATGTTTGCATTAAGACAAATCAATAGAGAGACTTGCTGTCAGTTTTCTTTTTTTCAAAAGCGTTATTGATTGATTTAAATATATAGCGCTGATCAAAATAATAATAAAATAAATTTCCAAACCCTGATTGAGATACAACATCCAATTCCGATCAAGTCTGAAATTGCTGGATAGGGCCACGTGATCATCGAGACACCCTACTTCTTTTTCTGCCATTAACTATGACCAAAACAGGAAGAAGTGACTCATAAACTTTCATGCTGGCCTGTCAAAAAAATGATTTTTAATGGAAAATAGAAAATGTTCCCTGCTGCCCCAAAAAAATCTCTCAAACAACATTTTTATGACAAACCTCTGCAGGGGAACTAAATCTGTCAGTTATAAAGTGAAAATAAAAGTCAAACCTAATTTAACAATAAAAAAAAACCACATAACACTAAGATAAACTGGGTTACATGTATCTATTAATAACCTGGAATTGGTTAATTTCAAGCAATCAAACAAAGGCCAAACAAAAGTGATGTATATCAAAACATAAATGTGTTGAACTTTGGATGATTAGTCGTGACTTGATTGGAAAAGTACAAAATTCAAAGCAAAAGAGAGACATATCAACATATAAGCATCTGAATACACATAGAAACTATGCCATTATAATTACTCGTAATCATAAACAGACATATTTGCATTTCTACAAACAATTCATGACGCACTGAAAAGTGTTAAACGTGACACAAAAGCATTTTGAAATAAATACGTGTCTGAACCATAACTTAAAACAGCATGATCATAATAGTTAGAATATTATTGTAGGTTATTGTAAAAACAGCAGAGAATCTCAGAAGGAAACTGATGTTTCTGAGAAAGAAGACAGAAACCACCAAAAAGCTCTTGATTAAATCAGTAATAAGTTGCAGTTTAAAATCCAGCTTTGATTGAAAGAGCAGTTTGGATAAACTCTGCACGATTTCATCTTTCATCTGGTTTCACTTATTATTTTTACTTTTATTTCAAAACATAACTGCCCTTTTTATGTTTTTAAAGGATTTTCTGCTGATTAATGCATTCAAGGAAGTTGTGTCACTATTCAGATATTTAATGATAATGGATATCACTCTGAATATGTGTCTATTAGTAAACAAAGATGTTTTTAATAGTAAAAAAAGTGCGCTTTTAAAAATGAAAATTTCAAAAGTGCACTTTCATTCTATTAAATCTGTATTTAAAATAAGACAACATTAAAAGAAAAAGAAATGGTTTTAAGTACCAAAACGTGCAGATGTTTAGGATCAATACTGGAGTCAAGTAACAAAGAAAAAAAGGGGAAACATTAAAGCCATTTCATGCTTTTGTGCACAGGTTTTCCATAGCACAAGAAAGTAGGCCAGTGTGACGATTTGAGCAAGCGTGGCCGGTGGATATTATCGAGCAACCGGAGTCCCATCAGGCCGCTATCAAGGATCTGGTCCAATTCTTAGGGGAATTAGCAAACAAGAATTGGGAAGTCGGCGACAAAACACAGACAAACCTCCCAGCTTGCAGACAGCAGCCACCCAAGACTGAAGCATTCCAGGGAGCTCTCCTTTCAATACAAGAATTTTACACATTTCAATGGCCATTAGAACTTCAAAGCATCTAATTTTCATCATTGTCTGTCATCTGCCAGTTGATTTGTAGAAAGGGGGTCATTCTCTAAAAAGCCCGGACAAAAGCCCGCCTCTCCTTTGACAAAGAAGCTTCCAATAGTATTTTTTTTTTTAAGTCTAGGAAATAACCAGCAAAACTGCTGCTCGTCTCAGCGAACCTGAATTTTCCACGCCAAGAAGCAAAGATCTTGTTCAATCATAAACAACATGAAAAAAGATTGATAAAATAAAAGAGAAAGGACGGACAAAAGGGGAAGGAAGAGGGGGGTTCACGAGTGCTTGGTAATTATTTCCGGCTGCCCTATCTACTTAACCTTTAACAATTCCTTCTTGTCAAAAAGAGGAGGAAAACATGTTCTCCTCACTCAGAGGGGGTAATGGTTCATGACACAAAAACACACAAGACAGTCTTGAACTGAAACAAAATTAGACGTCAGGCACTTCTCCAGCTCGGTGATCAAAAAAAGGTTTTTAACTTAAGTTCAAAAAGAGCCGTTTCCACACCACAGCAAAAATGTTTTGGAGAGAAGACAAGACAGATTACAATGTTATGTCCATATCTGGAGAATAAGGGAGACTAAAATGATTGTGCAGAAAGCTCTTTCAGAGATCAAAATCAGAGGCAGAAATATTTGCCTGTTCTAGATCTCTATGGAAAACCCTCTGAGACGTTTCAGAGAATCTTTAGATTAGAAGGATACATTTATGCATCAACCATAAAGTTATTATAGCAGTGCAAAGCTTTGTTCAGATTTTAAACTACAAGATTATTTAAAAAAAAATAACATTCAAGTCTAGACTTGCAATATTTGCATTACACTAAGAACTCGGAGGGGTTATCGGCATAACAGGCTCCCACAATCCCCGGATTCACAAAGAGAACGATTGCGGCTGGAATGTGGTGTGTTCCCAGGAGGACTAGAGAGGACCGTCACAAAAGGAAAACCCACACGGTGGGCACTTTTTCTTTTGCCCATGTACAGGAAGCAAAATGAGAACTATCAAGTTTGACACTATTCACAGGGCCTTCACGGGGCCCGACAATACCTGGCTGGGCCGACAGAATGCCGGGCTTAAGAAAGGGGGGAAAGCGGCTGGCAAAGTCTCCGTCACGTGAAAGCGTGTCCATATTTCTGACACCTCCTGGCTGTACGCCAAATAAAGCGGAGAGGCGCTTGTCTCTGTGGGGCTGCTGGGCCCGCGGGACCGCCGAGAGCTGAATCCACTAATACTCGAGGTTTCTGTCTGAACAACACGGGAGTCTCAAAGTACCTCTTTGTAGAACAAAAAACTGCACAACAGTGACAAAAGAAAATGTACTATTTTCAACTGATATAAAACTTTCCCTTTAAATAATCTAACAATTTACTAAAATATATTCATTTTGGCACATTAATTAGAAAAGGTTTAAAAATAAAATTATTGGTAAATTTAGGTAAAAAAAAATTAAAAATTGTAGTTAGAACTGGTCCATCTTGAAAAAATTAAATGATGTTATTTGTTGTCTTTTTAAGCAAAAAAATAAATAAAAGCAGCAGAAATTTCAGTTTATGTAGCATATATTTGAGGAAAAACGTTACCATTTCTGCATATTCTGTCAAGTCCCACATGGACACAATTTAAAGCCTTTCAAGCTCTATAGGTCACTTTTTTTAAAGCCAAAATTTTTATTAACTACACATTATAATCCTCTACAAATCCCATTATTTATCTTAGAGAAGTTTGCAGGAACAAATGTTTACTTTCATCAGATTCTGCCGGTCTAACAAATCCGAACTTTACCTCATCTTTTCTATCAGATTCACGCACGTCTTTAAAGTCTGGATAGTTTGCGTCTGCAGGACCTCCAGGTGTGCTAAAGACTTCAGCATTGACCTTAGAAAAACAATTGCTGCTGCCCGTCAATCTGGAAAAGCTTATAAAGCCATTTCCAAAAATAATTGCGTGGAAAACATTTAAGACAGTTGCCAGTCTTCCCCATGTGTTCCCAAGTTCACCCCAAGGTCAGACTGCTATGGCGAGAAAATCTGCAAAACGCCAAAGAGCTCCATCCCAGACTCTGCAGGCCTCAGTCAGCACGTTTTAGCCCAGAGCTCTGGATGATACCATTAAGGAAAGATAGGGGATCTATTGTTTGGATGAGATGATTCTAAATTACTTTTACAGTGCTTTGGTAAAGGAAATCACCATGTATAAGAGAAATCTTTTGAATTAGGCCTTTAAATTAAAAAAAAAATTAACATTAAATACAGAAATATGACAAGATTGAAATGAAAAGAAAGAATAAAAGGTTTTGTATTTTTGTTTGTTTGGTCGTTTGATCAAATTCCCAGACAATATTAACCTGTTTTAGAAAGCGTTTTTCTTCAGTACTATGAGTTACAGGAAGTCCACATCTTTAATCGTCAACAAACCCTTTATTGACTCATTTGTTTTTCCAGGGGAGGAAATCAGCCGTCAGCGAACATTACAGCCTGAACTGCTGAAGGCCTGGAGATGTGAGCCGCACGTTGCCTCTCCCTGCAAATGTTCTTCCAGCCACCACTATGTGCAGATTGTTTAATGCATCTTGTCAGTTTCAGATGATTCGCAGCTGCATGTCAACATTTCCTGCAGTTCATTTCCCACAGTTTATATGAAGAGATATCAAACCCAGATTTGCCTGCTCAGTGATAAAATACCATTTCCATATTCTTTGTTGTCAAATTGTTTTCAGATTGTTCCAAACGAAAGCAGAAATTTTTGTGAGGGAAGGAGCGTGGCTGCATTTACCCTGTAATGTGGATAACTGATAACTGCATTTTACCTTTAGATGTGTCTTTTCACCAAATCTTTAAACTAGACAGAAAAAAAAAAAAATCATGTTAAACCGACAAATGAATTTGATGAAAATATCAATAATCTTGAAAGCTTTGAACGAAGCAGGGAGTCTCCTGGGGTTTGGAAACATTTTAGACTTAAAAACAGGCGAGCGGAAGAAACTAACCTTTGAAAACTCTTGGTGAACCGAGAACCCCGTCTACTTTAACTCAATAATGAAATACTGCCTGTGTGTCTATTCAGGGAAAGGGGCTTTTGAAAGAAAAGAGGACCACATGAGGGGAATTTCACATTTCTTTTTACAATAATCCTTGGTAACTCAATTATTTATTAGAAGACTCATTAACTATAAAAATGAAGATGTCTGAGACTGTACACCATAAAAATATGGACTTACAATCGTAGCTCTGACAGACATCAGTTAATCTGTCCAACATTTAGATGATTCTGAAATGTTTTCCATTAACAGACATGAACAACTAATTAGGCCCAACTGAATTATTTACTGTAAAGACCTTTCTTAGAGACCCACTGATGAAAATGGTGTTTTTGGTGTTTTTAACATGTTCTTGTGGCAGTTTTTGATGATGGAGGACAAATACAAAGTAACTTCAGCTTACAATTGTATGTCAGAGTATTTTTACATTCAAATTGTTTGTAATTAGGAGTAGATGAAAAAAAATCGGTTGGAAAAAGAGTGTATTTGTGATTGAAAATATTCTAGGTGGGCTCCATTCTGATGCATCCTCTTGTAGACAGATAGATCCATTTACATCTTTGTTTTTGATAGCTTCAACATTACTGCTGGGGGCTGTAAGCTAGCAGGAGGGCACGTAAACAGAGAACTCTCAGCAACAGGGATGGAAAGGGTGGGGTTGCTCCATGCAAGAAGTCCCGCCAGTGTCCAAGAAATTGACACAAGTTTCTTGATTTTGGCTTAAAAAAAGGCATAATAAGAATTAAGACCACTTCACTTGGAACACTTTTAAAATAGATCAAAAGATGTTTGGAGTGGGAATGTACGTTTTTTATTGGGAAATCAACAGTAGGGATGTCAAAATTCTTGGTTTAAAACCAAACCGCATGTTTTACACCAATAAACTGAAACTTGAGGAAAGTGAAATGTTGCATCTACACATGTTTATGTTGAAAGTGCTGAACATATGTTGTGCTAAATTTTCTATACTATTATTGTTGTTTCATTGCTTTAGTATGAGCCAACTGAAAAGTTTTTCTTTATTATGACTTGCTTATTAGCAGAAAAAAAAAATGCTTTTCTTCATTTTTAGTTTTTGTTTTATTGTTGTTTTGTACAACAAAAATCATATATTGAACCGAAACTGAGATTTGGACCACGTGGGGATAAGTAATCATTGGATCCCGACAAAACACATTTAAATTAACTAAAAGTTTAGCAAACAAAATAACAGAAATGGCATTTTTTGATCATAGAATCAAATTGATTTTTTACATTTTGAGCACAATTAAAGGAAATGACAAATCATTTCTGAAAAACATTGTTTAGTTATGAAAAACGGATGATTTAAACTGAGTAAAAGCATAATTTAATTTTAAGAATTTAAGAATTCTCACATCTAAAATTAACAGAAGAGAAGTATTTTGCCCGAAAAGACACAAAAATTGATTTTAAAGAAAAACTGATCAGTTGACTTAATGAATCAATTCTGTATTTTTTTATATAATTATTTGGTCTTTATTAACTTTTATGTTTGAATTGATGTTCATTTCCTCAAATTCAACCATGGCAGAGTCACTACTTTTGTGATGACTTGGCGGCAGCGATTACACAGCTAAGGTCCAGACTGTGATAGCATGAACACCTTCACACCAAAAAGTGCTGCTCTGCAGGTCACAGGGGCGGCCAGGCTGAGTCATGTTGAGTCAGCATGTGCTGAAAGCCCAAACACATCAACCTTTAACCCCTCACTGTCCAGCCCACACCCAGGCCAAGAGGCTCACTCATCGGCCTTCAGCTGGTTTCCACCTTCAGACTTCTTTGAAGAGGAAAAGAAAAAAAGAAAAGCATGCCTGTCGCTGATTGGACATAAGGGGGCTGGTCTATAATGCAAACAAACATTATGTCGCTGGCTCACGTGTGGGAATGATTCAACACCGGAGAACAAAAAGCAGCTGCTGTAAGGGTCATCTTGAATCTCATATTACACATACCAGTGAGGAGCAGACGGGGAGAACCGAGGAGGGGTCATTCACAGAAAAACATGGCAGAAGACACGCTTGATTGTCCTCTAAATTCCTCAAGAATATCTTCAGTTTTAAAGCAAAACGTCACCAAAAGTATAAAAACATGTTTGCATTTCACGAAACTATCATTTTTGGACAGTCAGTAACACATTCGTTTGTGAGGACTATATCTGGGATCCTATTGACTGGGGGGGTTGGAAGAGGTTTTCTCAACAAGCAGAGAGCAAACACTAAAAATCAGTGCAAAGTTTCACAAGCAAACTGAAGAAGCCTCCAAAACGCAGCCTCAAAAGCAAGAAATCAAGCTTTTCAATGAACGCTTTTTGGATAATTGTAATATTCCCCAATGGTGCTGGCTTACAACTGATTAATGAATGAGGGTGTGAGCGATCAGAAGCAGCGGGCCTTTTAAGGATCCTGTCTGAAAACACAACACTTAGCAGCTAAACACTTCCTAAAAGTAGCCAGCGCTGACAGAGCCTCTTAAGAGGCTTAGTCTCTATGGAACAGAGTGTTAATGAATGAAATACCATTTAGTGGATGATGCATAATAAAGCCCCCTGTTTGGCACTCTTCAAGGACCAACATCCTCTGACACACTGCTCCAGCCTGGAGCCCAGAGACACCCCCCCCACGTCCAAAAGTGCGCCATGTGAGAGAACAACCAGACAAAACAGACACTTAAGTTGTCCATGTGCAAAAAAACAGAGAAAAAGAGAAAAGAGGGAGTCTGGCCCAATGAATGGGGTCCGCTCTACAAGAGGTTACTGTGGGACGGGACAGAACCAGAATGTGCTGTGGACTCAATCAGAATCTCTACACTTTTCTGAATTACTTAATCGTGTTGTTTTGATAATATTTGATATTAAACCACACCAAAAAAAACTGCAGTTGTGATAACTGACAGCTGCTTACATCTCACTATCTCCTGCAGTGTCCCATATTACCCATGAAAACAACAGAAGATATTTTCTGTTAAAAGATTATTTACCATTGCTGCTAACATTACTTAAGGTCTTCACACTATAAAGTTGTGTTTTTTCTATAATCTTACAGATTTATGCAATTGAAAGGCAAATCTTCATTCAATCAATCAATCGTTATGGGGCTTTCCATTTAAGATCAGGTTAATTATAAAATAAAGCAACAAAAATTGAAAATAAAACAACAAGAAATTACAGAATAAAATAAATCATAGCTTGAATAATTTTCCTAAAAAGATTAGTGATTTTTCTAAAAGCAAATGGTGAATTTCACCAGACAGAAGGGGTGAAAATCTTTAGCCACCTCATGATTTATTAAGATTTGATTATGAAACAATTATAAATATATCCTGAATCAATCAAGTTTTTAAAAACGTTTTCTCTTCACCACAAGAGCATAGATCAATATATTACCAACTTTTCTCTATAAAGTGCATTTGCAAGTAAAGAAAGGATCAATATGTTTAACTTTTATGAAGAACATAAAAATGATGACATGAAAAATGTTTTGTTTGATAATTATACATTTTTCACAGCATCAACATTAGAGAAATTATTCCCTGAATTCAACAGCCTTTAGTAACATAAAACTGTTACTTTGTATCAATTGCTCAGCTTTAACTGGATGCTTTTTTAAAAACCCACTCCGATAAAAGTCCCGTTTTTGGTGTGTTAACACGGTCTTGTGGCATTTATAATGATGGAGGACGTACAGAAAGAAAATTGGGTTCTGAGTATTTCCTCATTAAAAATCAGGAGAATTTGACAGAGAAAAATGCCATTTAAAAAGGAGCTTATTTGTGACCTAGAAAATACTCTGGGTGAGCCACAAGCTCCCTGCTCCGCTTAAAAGAGACAACAGCAAGGAGGGGAATGGGGGACGGGGTTGCCATCAGTCCCGTCCACAACTCAGAGCCAAATATTGAATAAAGTTCTGCTGCTCTGCAGAAACTATGTCCTAGAAACAACAGTTTTTCATTCTAGCTGAAAACAGAGAAATCATAACAAATAAAACAATGAGAATACTTTTAAAATAGAGCAAAAGCTGATTAAAGTGGGTCTTTAACTCAAGTCAAGCAATAATCTATAGAGCCTAGCTAGCTACTGAACATACTTTTGTAGTGTGAACCAGTCAGATCATCCGGTCTGCAGGGTCAGCTCTGTTTGTGTGCTCTTCAAAACGTCGTGGTGAAAAATATTTACGTTTCACAGAATATTTTTTAAATTAAATCACATTAAATTTTTGATGTTTTAAAACTCACAAAACAATTCAGAATCGTCTATTGATCATAATCAGTGCATCTAATTATTGATATTGGTTTCATTAGAAGCTGTTAAAATTTTACTGGTCATTTATTTTTAAAAATGGATTATAGAGTTTTTTGTAGTTTTTTAGGTTGCTTTTTTTTTTTATTAACAATCATGCGCTGCTTTTCCTCTGATGAAATGACATAAAATCCTAGTTAATAACATTTTTGATTTATTTCCTTCTTTGTTCATAAACTGATAGAAAGTTGGCATAAAAAATATGCGGGTAAGTTTAGTCAAGCTGCTTCCAAACACGATAAGCGCCTTCGCCGTTTATCTGGAAATTCTCTGGTTGGGGTCTTTTCAAAACACGGAATTATATTGTTTGAGAATCTGTCAGTCAAGATAATTCCTGACTTTCATGTACAGAAAATGTTCAATCTGATCCCCATTTAGGTCTTCTAAAAACAACCAACAACAGGCTGATGGGCTCAACTGCTTCACTGCAGTCCGGCCCCACATCTTGTGCCCAGATGGGAAATCATTTACCAAACAAGCCGTGCGCTCTGAATTCACTAGAAACCAAGGATTTCAAATTAGCAAACATAACATGCCAAGATTCAAATGGGCCCAACAATTATAATACTCTTTTCCTCTGCCCATTTTCCTCCCTCCTCCTCCATCAATTCCCTGCAGTCTAATAACTGTCCTCCTCTGTCTCGTAAAACCCCACCGCCTTTAGAGAACTCTATAACAAGCGCTTTAAGATTATGGTGTTGTCTTTATGTGGAGAGAGGGAGCACACTTGGCCATGGTTGAAGTAGGAGTAGACGTTCAGACACTTAGGCGTAAGTGGGAGACGTCCTATTGCTTTTCGAAGCAGCTGCTCTGCTTACAACCACAGCTGTTTCTGCAGCAGGCCGGAGTGTAAATCTAAAGGGCTGACTCTAATTGACTGAGGTCGCACACAGTCTGTGTATCAGTGGCCAGCGAGCCGGACCCTGGGAGCCGCCCAGCATGCTTAATCAAACAGTAATTACAAACAAAAGCAGGTCAGCATGGGCACCCCATGGAACAGCTTTGGGCACTGCATCTCCATCACGCAGGTCTTTTGGTTTGGCTCAGTTCCAGAATTTCAGGCAATGGCGTCAAAGGGAACGCTCATAATGAATTCCAATGTCAGATTTCACTTTTGAGCAAAGATAATAATTAAAATTAACAATGAACCTCTGTTTTAATCATTCCGTTTAGCTGAAGACCTCATTAAACTGCATTTACAGCTAAAAAAACAGCACATCATCCAATTAAGACTAAACATACAGTAATTGCTTGGTTAACAGAAAAAGAAGGGTTTTAGCTGCTAGATTAGCACATTTTTTAAAAAATGATTTTTTGGGAATTTTTGGTTTTTACTTTACATTGTATTCTACATTTCCTTAAAGTCCCACACCAATCATCTTTTCGTCTATTTTAAAAACATTCCCTGTGGTCTTTTAATTAATTATTATGGCCTTTTTAGACAAAAATTGAAAAACCTGTGCCGCTTTCTAGGACATATGTTCTGTAGATTGGCATTAGTTCAATAGAAATTTATCATTGATTTATGGACTGTTGCCGCAGAGTAAGCCCGCCTCCATTTCACATCATCCATTTTTTTTTTCACTCTCTCCTGCTAGCTTACAGCGATTTACAACCCCAAGCTAATATTGCCAGAAAGGGAGCAACGATGGATCAATGAATCGATTTCTATTGACAGATCAATCTGTCTGAGACAGAATCCAATTGAGTCAACCTATACCATTAAAAATAATTTCAAAATGACAGAACGTATTGATTTTGGAAAATACCATTTGGATTGAGGGATGGTAGGTTTATTTTACTACAAAGTAAAAACAACCAAGTTCCATCACAGCAGAAAACACACATGCAGTGCAGCAAAAAGATGATCAAACCATCATTGAAGTTCTAAAGTGTGGAGACACTTTGAATTTTACAACGATACACAGTGTGGTAGAATGTTCTAACAATCTTCCGTACAATTTTGATGCGGAAAAACCACAGTGGGCTGAACTTTATGAAACTAAACTGTGAATGACTTAGCTGACTTAGCTTAACTTGTTTGTACAGATATTTAGTTAACACTTGATTATCCTACAAAAAATACAAGGAACCTGGAAAACTTTACCTGCACTGCTCAGATATTTATTTCTGAGTCACACTGGATGAATTTTTGGTCAAAGATGTCATGGATCCATTTTAGGTAAGGGAATTGGATCGTCCAAAAGAGACCAATATCCACTATGAATCAAACTGATGTTAAAACGTATGGTAACACCCCTGCTTATCAGTTAAACAAAAACTGTGAGCTATCTAGTTACAGCTTTGAGCCAGATGCCAGTTCAGATGAGAGAAACAAAAACGTACATGAATCTACAAGTGGATGCATCAGAATGGAGTAAAGCAGGGAGCTTGTGGCGCGCCGGTCGTAGCTTCTACGTTCCAACCTTAAAGGTTTTTCAAACGATTTTTTCCTGCTCCTGATTCACAATGATTTGAATAAAGAAATACTCAGAAAGGCTTAGCTTTCTTTATGTCCTTTATTATCTGAAAATGCCACAAGAACAAACTAAAACAACCAAAATCACTAATTTTCGTTGAAATGGGTCTTTAAAATCTTTTGGGGGAAAAAGTGTTTTCCTTTGTTGCTAAAGTCCTTAAAGTTTCTTGCATTTTGTTTAAGGCAACAGAAAATACAAACAACAAAGGACAAGATAATGAGTATTGCAGACAAACGTTCAGACTGAGCTTTTTTGGAGTGAATTCAAAACACGATTTACTCCCGGCCAAAACGCAATCTCGTCTAAATGAGCTTATTCAGAAAAATCTTCACAGCACAACAAGCAGCACACCCCCCGTTCTCCTCAGGCTGGTCCAGAGATGCCGCGTTCACCCGCCATAACCTCGTAACTGATGGAGATCTTTATGCAATTGCTCTAACCAAAAAAGCAATTCACACTTATTGATCGCCTGATGAAAGACGAGCAAGCGGACAATCGCTAAATGCCCAAAAGGAAGAGTGCTCTCAATGCCCTCCTCCATGTGAGACAGAGACCACTGTACAGTTGAGGGCCTCTTTCTGGCCTGTCTGGGTGAGCAGAGTATGTCGCGCCGCTGCCAGCAACAGTATGCCACAAAGGAAGCTCTGTGGCCAACAAGCACTGAAGTGCCCACTGTCTTTTTCACGAGTCTCAGGGTGTCTCACAAACTTTTTGCATGCAAGCGTCTTTCCTTTCAACCCCCCCACCATTTTTGGAGGCCCTCTTTTCCTCTTCTGTGCTGTTCCTCTCAGTGGCCCCTACTGAGAGGACAGAGACAGACACTCCGCTCAGCCAAAGGTTTGTCTGCCAGTGTGGCCAGCTTTGGTCTGGGACAAAAGCCCACTGACGCTGCCCACAGTGTCCCCCCACCCCACCCTCCAGTCCACATCAGAATCCCACATTCCCCAAAACTTTCTCAGTTATCTTCTGCGTCTTTCAATAAGAAAGCAGCAACTTCAAAGAGCAGTTTTTGTTTGGTGGAGTTGCTACAGTCCTAAACCTTTAGCCACTTCAAATGCAGGCTTATCAGTGTTTAGGCTGCGCTTCAGCGCCTAGTGAAAACAAGCTCCAAAGGCCCGGTCCTGTGAAGGTCACGAGCTCAAAGGCTGTACGCAGCAAGACAATGCATTTCAGTGCAAGACCGGTTCTGTGCAGCTTCATCACAGCTGCAAAGGTTGTTCACTTCAAAACAAGGGTGTGACTTAATTTGTCCCACAGAATCTTATCACTCTTTAGGGCTGCAAGCACCTGCACTGCTCTCCAAAACACTGACTTTTATTAAAAGATAAAGATCCAAGCGATTTTTTAAAGACCCACTCCAATGACAAATATCTTTTAGGTGTTATGAATGTGCTATTGTGGCTTTTTTCCCATGATGGAGGACATATCATAAAAAAATTAAGCTTGAATTAGCATTTCTGAGTATGTCTTCATTCAAATTGTTGTGAATCCGGAGCAGATGAAAAAATACCGTTTGAAAAAGTGCAGAGAGTGACGTAGAAAATATCCCACAAGATCTCAGCGACAGGATGAGGAAGTGGGGGCGGGGTTGCTCCATGACAATGGTCCCGCCCACAACTCAGAGATGAATTTCTGAACTACTGCCGCTCTGAGGAGACTATGTCCTAGAAAACCACACCTCTTTTGTGACTAAAAATGCTTTTAAAAGACCCAATCCGATGAAATTGTGTTCAACCCGTTCTTACATATTTAAAGAAAATTATGCAACACCATTTTTTGGACTAAAAACTGCATAATTACAACTAAAAGACAACTAGAGACGTTTTTACAATTGATCAAAAGATGATTGTAGTGGGTCTTTAGAGAAGAAACTCAATTAATACATTGATTTTTACTATCTATCTAATATCGAAACATTTCTACATGCATATAAATCTGATTCATTCTGACTGTTGCACCAAAACAAAAGACCAGAACAAAAAATCAAAAATCAATAAAAACACATGTTAACTCATTTCCACCACTTGATGTGTGTGAAATTAGTATGAAAAGCTGCACATGTAAGCGCATTCTATTGTGCTCTGTTTCCACAGCCACAAAAACAGAGTGTCCAGACACTTAATTAGCCTCAGATGCTGGAGAAATTTCACAAGAAACATTATTTTACCCAGAAAAAAACTCCTTCCATTTTAAGTAGACTTAAAAGTTACGAGTTAAAACAACAGTTTGTTGATTGTATTTGGACAGGCTTTTGTAGATGTTGCTGTGTTTCAGGTTCCTGCCCTGTTTCTTCTTCTCCTGCACTGGTGCAGGTATTTGGAAATCAGCTGATTCTGTATAAAAGATCCGCCTCAGGAGCTCTTCAAGAGAACTTTTCCTCTGGTCTTCCTGCCACGGCCAGATCTGGTGCTGCAGCTATGCGTCTTCTGTGCTGCTTCCCTGCTTATTGCATTGGGTGTTCCTTGTGCATATTAAAGAGGTTTCGTGTACTTAAACAGGTTCCGTCTCCCCTCTTATTTGTTACAATCTAGAGCTAGTCATAACAAATTGGGGGCTAGTCCTAATGTGCTGTTTTGTGGTTTTCACTTTTGTTGCAGGGCGGTTTTGTGCGAGTGGTTTTGTTAGTGTGGGCTTTCATCCCTTTCTGTTTTTGGGTGCCGTGAGTTTTGATGACGCTTTTTGTTTTGGGGTGACACGTAAGTTGTTGGGACTTATTCTGCTTTTTGTTTTTGGCTGTTTTGTCCTAAACTAATATGTTAAATTTTTACTATTCACATACAGGATAAACCATTTTAGCAATAAAACTATTGAAAACAAAAGCTGCAGACCTGCTTGAATCTGGATGTACGTGATTGACAAGAGCTAAAATGACTGTAGGACCAGAGATGTTATGTCTGGCAACCTCTCACACCACAATAACACTTTCCATCTCTTCAGTAGGAACAGTTCGCACCATTTTAACAGAAACAAGCCACTGCGTTTGTTCCCATGTCAGAAAAATCCATGGAAGGGAAACCACATCCCTTTGCTCATAGATTGTTCAAGATGTGTCTGATCATGTAACCTTTTATAAAAGTCTAAAGAGCTTTGATGGAAAGAAGGAAAGAAATAGAATAAAATTGGAAGTCTGCTCATAAAACAGCCGGTTTCTCTCTGCTAGAATTTAAAGAGTTTTGGTCAAATAATTAACTACTTGTGAATGTACTTTATTTTCCACGCTTCAAATAGTGTTTCAGTTTCTTCTGTAAGTTTGTGTTCAGCATAATTTTAAATACGAGAAGATGTAAAGATTTTTTATGTGACCTTTTTAATATGGCGTGAGGATTCCTAGCACCCCATGTGACCTGAGAGTCAAAAAACTCATGTCAGACATCGAGTGTTTCTGTAATTGATCACAGCCGATATTTAGTCATTAGAAACTTTGGAGTGAGGCTTGGTGGAATATACAAAGAAGCAATGACGCAGCAAAGCTGGGCTTCCTACTTTACATTTCAATGCCATTTTGGTTTTTTTATACTTTGACAAGTTTAACCATGAAGTCTAAACTACATATTTAAAAAAAAAGGTTTTTGAATCTTCTTTATTTTGTAACTTCATGGTAATTTGTAAGCACCCATCCTGGCATGGCATCTTGTATCAAAGAGTTGTAGAAACGAAGAGGGCTGAGCCAAACGCATAATGCGAGCATGCACAAAACTGATACATTGTTACAAAAATCTTCTGTCCAGTTCAAGTTGATTTTGGCAGCAGTTTCTGAGAGGTTTGAACAATTTTTCAGGAGAGTAATTTGGAGACCCAACACGAAACAAACAAAAATCTGTGTGTCATGCCAAGCAGGAGGGATCCTTACCAATTTCTCATCAATTGTAATAAGTTGTGTGTCTTGTCCTGATTTCTCTGCCAGCCTCGCTGCTGACGTGCATGTAGACCTGAAAAACAAAAAACATTATACTCAAACACACAACAAAGAAGCAAATTACTCAAACGAGAACCGGTCTGAAACCACTGATGCTCTTGGAGGATGTGGTGGCGTGAGGATTCAATTAAAAAAAAGAAAAAAAAGGCAACAAGACAGGAATCCCCCCACCCCCGACTTATTAGTTCTGTCTGCTGCATCAGAGGCAGACTCTCGCTCTCATCCTAATAACAGGACATCCTTCATGCTGTCTGTGGTCAACTGTTCAGTGAGGACTATGAGGCTCTTTGTGAAAGTGCAGCTGTGTCCCGTTGCAGACGGCAGAGTGTCATCACCACTAAGCTGGCCTAATAATCAAAATTAAACCTTCCTTTTTTTTCCTGCTCAAAACAAATTAAAAATCCTCATCACATTTTCAAGTCTAGTGTTTCACTGAAGCCATTACGGCAGGGGGGTGTCAAACTCCACACCTCGAGGGCCAGTGTTCTGCATGTTTTCCAACCAACCTGTCATTGAATAACCTTATTGGCCAAACACACTTGATCCAGGTAATCAGCAGCAAATTCAGCAGGATTTCTGAAAAACCAGCAGAAGGCTGACCCTGGAGGACTTGAGTTTGTCTTATGGAACATGAGGGCATTTCTCTTTAAATGCTTCAAATATGACTTCATGTCTGATAGCAGAGAAGAATCAGGAACAGCGCATCTGCATTTTAACCTGCAGGGGGAAAAAAAATGTGCAACAATAATTAAAAGAACATACGCATAGCAAATTAATAAAAAAAACAAGTCTAAAGAATATTTTTAAATAGTGGCAGGGGCTTATGTTTTGATTAAAAAAAAAACATATACCTTCTTGAAACTGATAGCAAAAACATAGATGGCACTTTAAGGATGTATTCAGACTGGACACATTTGGTTCACTTAAAGTGAACCAGAGTTCGTTTTCTTCAATAATTTGTAACAAATTTTCAGTCTGAATACACCCAAGCGAAACCTGGTCCAGGACCAGAAACCGCTCAATGACCCGTCTTTTGAGGTTCGTTTCCAATCAGACTGAGCTCCGATTTGGTCCTCAGTCTTATTATAATCCTTGCTTGGAGCGGAACAACTGAACCAAAACAACAACCATAGCTGGTCGTCACATGACGTAAACAGATTAGGAATTAAGCATCCTTTGACCGGTGGACAAATGGAAAGCAACAATTGTCATTTTATCAGATAGAAAAAAGCGTCAAATTGTTTATTTGTTGAAACATTCATTTTAACACAGTGAAAATGCTTCTTACATGCTTTTCTGTCTCATCACACGCCACGCGCTGTGACATCACCCCATAAGTTACCTTGTAGTTCCTTAACAGAATTCTCTTTAAAAAAAAATGCCATAACACCACAACAATGAGACACAGCAACACACTGCTTCTACACATTGCTTCTCACACGGTTTTCCCGACAATATATGTCATAAACACCTTTCAGCGTACCTTCTAAGCCATCTTCTTGCCAGTAACCGCCTTGCAGCATGCCTCCACTGTACCAAAGTAGCAGTAAAAAATGTCAGTGTTGTACCTGACGCTGATACAGGCGTTCAAAATTTGTCAGCAAAATATAAAGTTTAAATAGGTGAACTAACCCGAAAAGAATTGCAACATGCATGACTTCTATAATTTCGGCCTCTAGTTGCTATGCCCCGACCTCATAATTCCTGGCCAACAACTGAGAAAATCTTTACACAAGGTTTGGGACTCGATCCAGACAAAGTTAAGCAGACTCGGTCTGGAGCGAAGGATTTTTCCAGTCTGAATACTTGTTGCTGGTAAGGTTCACATTTTTTTCTATTGAAACATCAGTATTAATAAGGTCAAGGTTCATGGAGAGTTAACTGGTATACAATCCAACTTAAACTTTGTGAGTGTTTCTGTGGTTCTCCACACACTAAAAACTGTAAGTTATGCTTTGATGTATATTTCTTTACACTTCACTTGAATGCATTTATACACTGCCTCACATTTGCTGTTGTGCAAGAGCAAAGTGGGTCAACCTCTCATTGGATAGTTTAAGGTTCAGTTCCTACTTTGCCTGAGTAGAAGTATCCTTAGGCAAGACACTGAATCCCAGATTGCTCCTGGTAGTCTGGCTGGTGCTTTGTATAACAACTCTGCCACCATCAATGTGTGACTGTGTGAAGGAAACTTGTGACTGTAAAGCGCTTTGAACCTTAAATTAAAGTAAAAGACACTATATAAATATAAAACATTAACTATTTTAAAAAGTTACGTGTCACATGTAAATGAAGCTGACGGCTAGCTAACATTTTTAGCTTTAACTTGATAAATCTGTAAACACGGTAAGAACAGTATTAGTTTCTAATCATTTTTTTTCCCAACAACCCTGTCCCCCAAAGTCATACTGGTCAATTCAAATTTTAAACATCTTCTAAATGGAAAGGGGGAAGCAGATCAATGGAAGATTTATACAAAATTTGGATGGTTATGCATTTAATCAGATAAAAAAATTTAAACTCCTCAGTGGATCAATAGTTTAATAATAAATACATTCTCACTGCTTTCTTTTGACATAAATATTCTAGCTGGCTGTTAGCATTGTATGTTGTTCCTTATAGCTTAAAGAAATATTCGCAGCAGAGAATGTAAAGGTTTCCATACTAATTCTGACAAGCATATCGTTTATGAAAATACGCTCGAATGTTAGCTAACATACAGGCTCCATTAACAGTCTGTTGACCATAAGGTTAGCAGTTATAGGAAACTAAGCTGTGGACATTCAGTCACTAAAGTTTTACTTCAGACTTGGTTTCTTTTTCAGTGCAAAGCCCTGTTGGGACTAATGTTAGAAATGGCTTGTAGCACATGACTGAGCAAAGAATTTTGTTTGTTTCGTTAACTGTTAAATTGCTAGTTAATTTAGCTTTAGCTTTTTAACTGGCTAGCTACGTTTTTAAAGTAAACCAACAATGACAATAGTAGGCTATTTGTAAGAAAATACGTTAGTTTGAGCAAAAATAATTGATTTAGCGTTCACGACTGATCACAAAATTCTGAACTTTGCCTCAGGATTTAATACAGAAGATCTAACGGCGGTTAGCCGCATGCCTGCTTAGCCGACATTCTGATACCCTGGGCTGTTGTCCACGCTAAAGAGACCCTGAGTTCAATTATTAAATTACATTCCGCTTAAAGTTCCAGTTGCAAATATAAAAAACAATAATCTTACAATACATTACCTGAGGGGGTTCAGGGACCATTTAGAAGAAACATTGGCTGTAAATAAACGTCCTAAGCCAACGAGTGACATTGAAGACGCCATGTTTGTTGTCAACAATGACGGACGGCAACAGCCAAGGTACAAACAAAACGAGATTGAAAATCGAAGAAAAAATCCCAACATGATCTTCTTCTTCTTTTCATTTTTATTGCAAAAAAATTACCTATAATGACAATAATGATAAACATCATAACTGCTGAAGTTTTTTGTGTTGTTTTTAAACTACTGGGTTGGATTTAGCTCTGTAACTTTCACTTTCATTAATGATTGCTTGACCAGACAAAATCAACTGTCAAAAAATGTCTCTTCATCTTTCTGCTAAACTGATGAGGTTTGTGGTGCAAAATACTACTTGGTTCATTATAATAGTTTATTTAAAAAAAAAAAACGCATTGGTGAAATGATTAATCAAATATTCTTCTATCACTTATTTTAAGAAAAAGGTTAAACTTTTTGGATTTTTAGTTGATCTGGACCAAATTATCTTGCACGCTAATAACAGAAAAATTGTATTAACTTCAACTATAAAGAAAGTTTTCTGTTTTAAAAAAAAAAAAATACCTGCATGATATATGCAATTTTCTAAACTAAGCTCAGGCACTTTTGCCTTACCATTTATTTGTCATAATAAAGGAATAAACGGTTAGGCTGACCAAACTCTTGTGATTTTCAAATGTCTTTAAATTCAATTTTAAAAAGTCTAATAATGTTTCATGCATACAACACTTACAGTTACACTTGAATATTTAAATGCAAGTTTTTGTTTACAAAAGATAAAGCTGCAAAGCCATAAAAAAGTATTCAGAAACAACGTTTATTGTTTCTCTCTTCATATCTGTACAAATACCATCAAACTTTTATGTACATATGACATTTACATAAAATACAAAACTATATATTCATAACAGAATTTTGTATTTCTCTTGTGATGCTTGGGAAAAAAAGCATTTTGAAAAAAAAAAGGAACCTGCTGAAGAAGTGTAAGTACTGCAGTACGTATCTTTTATTACAGCTCTGTGAGAGCAATATGGAGCACATTGGCAAGAAAATAGCTCACAATCGTTGATGGCACATTGTTTCTGAAATTATCAAGCAATGTTAAAAAGTTGCCTCGCTTTCAGCAATGGATTTAAGTCATTTCTTTATCACGGAGACCCAAGCCAACGACTTAAACCCAGAGATGGGAGGGGAAAATAAGTCAGAGGAAGAAAAGAAAAATAAGTAGCTCTCTCCTTCTCTTCCACTTCACCACTGCTGCATTACACATTCTATGATACTTATTTGCAAAACCATTGAGAGAATCCCTTTGGTCAGTTATAATAGCTGTAAACAAACCTTAATATGTATGTATATATATATATATATATATATATATATATATATATTTATATATATATATATACCCAATAAATTAACGAACAACCAGCCTAAACATGCATTTTAAATGTGTGTGACATGAACATCCGTGACAGAGATTTGACAGAAATAAGCACATTTTCACAGCTCAGGGAATGCAATTTACAGCCTGAAGAGTAAATATACTAACATGATAAGATGACAAATAAATAACACTGTTTTTTTTCTTTGGACAAATATAAATCTTCATGAATAAAACAGAAGCAAAAAACGAGAAAGATGAATGGTGACACAATATATCATAGTAGATGATAGCCTTACAATGTTAATGTATAAATTATAAAACACAAAAAGTACTGTATAAATAAACATCTAACAGACTGAACTATATGTATACTTCCTTTTCCTTAAAAAAAAAATAAATAAGCATACACATAATTTACAGTATGGACATGATTCATTGCCATAAAACTGTTCCCCTATAATGAAGGGAGCCTATCCATCCAGTACAGAAGACAAATGGACATGGGCCATGTAGTCCTCACCTTCTTCATCCTCCTCTTGGTCTTCTGTAATGGCTATATGGGAGAATACATGGTAGCCGTTGTATGAATATGGACCACAACAGCTCAGATTATTACCAAACGTCAAAAAGATCTCACGGCAAAGCAACTCATCCACAACTTCCTTCTTGTTTTTGCGTCTGTGTTAGTGTTTGGATCAGTCAAGAAGAGTGCGTGTGACTTGGCAACAACAGTAAGTGTGGCATTTCCATTGGCATGTTTACATGTCCGTTTATGTGATATTCCAAATCAGTGCTGTAGCATGAAAACAACATTGGTCAGGGGCTGGATGGTTAGACAGGGTCACAGGGGTTTTTGGGACTGGGAGGCAGGTAAAGTGAGGCAGATGGTTCCAGTGGCTCGGGTCTCTTTTGGGCAGATTCCTGAAAGAAGACACACATAACACAAAAAAGTGCTATTGTGTTTTGGGATTTGCTGGTTGCTTTTCTCTGATTAAGATTTGAACTTGTGGCTCAGATGCTCAGGAAGGGAGGACTGTCACATGCTGCAATCTGCATGACCGACACACTTATGAGGTATTTTCTCTTCTTTTTGTACATAGATTTACATTGAACACATTGAATATAAGCACACAAGCAAGCAAAGGAGTGACATTACAAGTTACAAAGAAAAAAATAATAAACAGGCATCTGGCATCCAGACGGATTTGTGTTTTCTGACATTTGTCCTTCTTTACAACACAATCACTGGAAACACAATAAGAGTCAAATGTTCCAGTTTTCATCCATCGTGTGATTCTACGCGCTTTTGCTCATTCTGTACACCATAAATGATCACAATGTTTGCCTTAGAGGCAGATCCTTAAGTCAGTCAGGAGAAAGAAGCTAACCTGGAATGTTACATTTGATGTTTTCCAACTCCAGTGAGCCATTTGTTGGTTTTTCCTTCTACGATCTACAGACTCGCTGACTGCATGACTGTTAAAATCCATTATCACTGTTTTCAACATGGCATCTTATGCTAACAATGGGTGGATGTTTCCACTCTAGGATGTAATGCATGTCACAAGAGGTTGTGCATAATCAGTTGACTGTTTGCAGAAATTAATTTAAAAAAAAACTTTGACCAGAAAATTCACCAATTTAGGAAGTTGCAAACTGTTAAAAAAAACATTCCATAAAATTTGAGGATGATTGCAGCTCCTCGTTGATGTGATCATGCCCTCTACTTTAGGTTTGTTCCACCGCAAACGGAGGAAGTAGTTATCACTGTTGCTTGTTAGTTTCCCCAGACTGCTTTTGAAAATGTTAATCTTTTTTTTTTTTACTTTTGATACCTTGTTTTCCAGTTTGTTTTAGGAGAAATAAAATAAAAAAAAAAAAAGAAGCACAAGAGCAGAAGCTAACGACGAAGACAATGTCATGCAAGTTCTTCCATTCCCAAGTCTTTTCAGTTTTGCTTAAACTGTGCTTGGAGATGCACACAGCTGGAGGGAAGGAGCTTGGGCAAAGTTGGGGGTCAGGGGATGTTTTGTTGGAAAAAGCAACAATGAATATTGTCTCTTGCTCAGACTGGGATGCTGGATGTTTTGCTTCTTTTGTTTCACATGTCGTTATTTACTTACAGTTGCAAGGTCCTGAGTGCTTGACTTCCAGCAACACCCCCTTAGAACAAGCAGCTTGCTTCATGGCACATTCGCTGGGGTATGTGGTGTTGTCGCTGGCACACACCGACTCATCTGTCCTACTCTCCTGACAGGACTCATTACAGAGCGAGCAGCGGCCCCGGCCCATCCTAGAATCCCACAGACACTTCTTCTCTCCGCTGCACTGGATGTCCTCACATGACTTTGCTTCTGGATGAAGACAGGAGGAAATCATCATCAGTGCCTGATAAGATTCCTCACTTTTGAAGACTTTTCAACAGAATTAGATGAGCTTGAGATTCTGTGCAATAATCCAAAAAAAAAAAAGAATCAGCATCTATTTGATCAGATGCATCAAGAACACAAAGTTGCATTCATGGTGAGCATTTTTCCAGAAAATACATGGCTCAGATTGATTGTTATCTAGATGGGAAACCATTTGGCCCAAAAAACGTGCAGCTTTTTCCTCACGGCCCCCAGCTCTCTCCTGTTTTGCTCTCTAACTTCCTCCACTTCGCCTTCACTCTCTCCCATATGGGATAGTGCTGCCAACATCAGGAAATAATAAGATGTCTATCATTTCTTGAGCAAACACAAGCAAGTACCAAACACCCTCTTTCTCTGAGACCTCCTCCCAACTGGAATGTTGGCAGAAACGAGCAGTGCAATACTGCAGAGGTGGCCAGGGAGAAAATGCAGCTACAACCCAAGTGGCTGCAGGGAGGCGCTGTCAGGGGGTTCAGTCTGACTCTTTCACATCTCTTGTTACAGACTTACTGATGCATTTTCCCTCGTACGCCACTCCGATAGACTTTCCGAGGAGACAGGTCGCCTTTCTCAGGTGACAGGCGCTGGCATAGATGATCCCGTCGTTTCCACACAGGTACTGCTCAGGTGACGTCGCGTCGGGGCAAATCCGATTACACGTCACACAGTATGCGTTGTTTGTCTGGTCCACGACGCATGTCGAGCTGCCAGGGCACAAGACTTCACGGCACGTTTCTGGAGACAAAGAGAAAATGATGTCAATGGGGCAAATGCAGGAGTCACTCCGCTCTTTCTCCCTGCTCCTCTCACTGGCAGCCTTGAAACGGATTCAAAAGTAGAGAACATTCCCTCACTCTTGCATCTCCCCTGGTACTGCACGTCCAGGTCGGGGTGGCCTCTACATTTGGCTCTCAGGAGAGCGCACTCGTCCTTGTAGGTCTTCCCGTCTAAGCCGCAGACCGGTCCTTTCCAGGTGATGTTGGAGCAGTCTGGAGCGCACACGCAGCGCGGTTTACTCCTTCTGTTCATCTTGCACCTCTTCCCGGGTCCGCAGTCAACATTATCGCAGCTTTCTAAAAAAGGGGAAAAAAAGCGCGTTAAGGATTCTGTGCGTAAAATAGTTGACATTGACAGATGGATACTTTACGCACGCTGAATGCGTTAATCACATAATCGGTTTGATGGGTGGTGTGCTTTATGCGAAAACCAAGGAAAATGAGTGCACCTCCACCTTTGCAAGGTATGCAATTTGGAGCTCCGCCATTGAAGATTATCCACTTAAAGAGCGTGCTGTTGGGGACGTCCTCCTCGGTCCAGGACGTCCCCGGCCTTCCACCCCGACAGCACTCCTCCTTGCTCATCCCGGGCATGTAGAGGTTCTGACATCTCCCGTTCCTTCCCTGCTGCAGCCAGCAGTTCCCGCCTGCTGACATCAACAACATTAACAGAAAAAAAAAAAAAAAAAACGTCTCGAGGATCGCTCGCCGAACGTGTAAAATCACAGACCCAGACGCACCAGACACGCACGCAGACTGTATTATCTGAAACGCTCCCCTCCCTCCTCTTTCACCCTCCCGGTGGTATTTTGTCAGATTTACCCCCCCTCCCCGACTGTTAACACTTGCCTATCCCAACTGTGACTGACAGCTCTTACAAAGCAAACTTTGAAAAGTAAAAAAAAAAAAAAAAAAAGAGAAAGAGAATGTTTCTTGTTTTTTATTCCCAGAATCTCCTTGTTGCCTTTGCGCACAAACTGGAGCGTCTAGACAACCAGGGTCTTTAGGTACAGCAAGACTGAACAAAACCACCATCTCCAACGCCTCACTAAAACATCCCAGACATGAACCAGACACTGACATGTCTGCGACACATGGGGGAGCTTAATTCAAAGTCATGGAGCATTTAAAATACAGACATGTCAACATAAAAAAATCATTTCAGATCGGATTTCTATGCGATATAATGTGTTCATAACATGATGTTTTTATGGTGGATGTCCTGAAAATTAGAACCCAAATACAAACTGAGGTTTGCGCATTGATTTCATGAGCTAAAATGAAAATGATAAAGGCAGAAATTTGAGCACAAACGCTGAAAGGGTGTGTGCCACAAATGAAGAAATAAAAAGGCAGCTTCGAAAGCTCTCTGTGGCCACTCTGAAGTTTGTTGGGGGGCAGACGACAGCTTCATCAAACCCTTTGAACGCTCCCATCAAGATCCTGAATTATGTGCAGGTATCACAGAAAGCTGCGTTGAGCGCGCCGAGGACTGCAGAAATGTGCCATTTCCCCCCACACACACTTTGAAGTGTGAAGCACATGGCACCTGTTTTTATATACGGTTAAGGCGCACTCCGAAGAAGAGTTTTGATCATAAGAGGAACCAGAAGAAGTCACTCTGGAAAGTTTCCATTTGGCAGCGGGATTCCTGCACCCGCGCGTTCGGAGGCTGAAACACCGGGTTCCACATTTAAACAAGTCAGGATACTGACAAGGATGACTTACCTTGAACCTTCTGATGTTCCATGAGGTGACAAAGCCACATGAAGAAGAGAAAAATGCCCGGGTGAAGGTGGTGATTGAGCATCCCAAGCATGATGGAGAGACAAAGTGAGCCACGTATTTGACACAAGCAGCGCAAAAGTAATCTGCTTAAGGTGGCAGTGTTGAATAAGTGTCAGTCTGAGAATGCAGCCTCTCTTTTTAAATCTATAAGGGGTCTCGGGTTGACTGTCTGTGGTGGGCGGTCCCCTCTTCTGTGGGGGTGGGGAGATGTGGGCTTTTTTTTTTTTTTTCTTGCCAGAGTTCTTTCAATCCCAGTCAGGTGACATCGTTACACGGAACTTTCCCTTCCCTACGATAAGAGAGGAAATATTGGTTAGGAAAAGCAGGACGCGTGAATCCTGCCGAAGTGGGGTGAAGAAAAAGACAGGAAAATGTTGGGAAAAGTCCAACTTATGGGCTTCCAACACCCCTCATTATGTTGCAATAATACTAAAATTAATATTAAAAAAACAATTTTAAATAATGATGTTTCTTTAAAAGGGAAACCATAGTTAATCCATCTCACCATCCCTTTAAATGAGGGATTGGTAACTGATATTTTTCCACCAACTGCGCACAAAAGTGTAAATCTTTTGATGAGCTGCCTTTCAGACAATAATAGAACTGATAGTAGTCGGCAGGCGCGCGGCTAATATTAGAACAGGCAGTTGTTTGGGTTTCTTTCCCGGGTCAAGTTTTTAAATATAATCAAGCCTGTTTCCGAAGAGAACTGGGGTGTTTCGTTTCATTGAATGAAGCGCACGCACACACGTTTACAAACACACGTGCGCGCGCGAATACGCTGGAGCAGACGCGCGCGCAACTCCTTCAGAAGTCCTTGCGCGACCTCTTGGGCGGAACTCTGGTTCCGTCCCCGCGCAGAGCGCGCAGAGCGCGCAGCGTCTGCTGCGCGTCGGGAGTTCCTCATCTGTCGGTATACGGTAACGGGCACGAGGATGCGCCGATGCGCGCCAACACTCCCCCCCCGGCTCTGTCGCGTTTACTTGCAAAAGAAATAAAATCCAACTGACAGGGATGATCTGCAACGATGCAGGTTGTACCATGCTCGTTTGAACAAGTATTACTACTATTACGTTTCCACATTTTCCAGGAAGGTTATTCTCAGAAGCACAATTACGCACGACAAGCCAACAGGAAACACTTGTTTCTCCAACACAGTGGGCACAATCCCAGACTGGAAGTCACAGTCACCTCCTCGATTCAAGGTGAAGGCTTCATTAGGAGCACCCAGCACTTGTAGCAGAAAGAAAAACTCGAAAATGAAAGATGTAATCAAGTACAGATGTCTTCAATAAATTAATTTGAATCCCAATAAACTAATTAGGTAATAAATTTGGATCACGACTACCAATTTTTCCATTCTAGGTTCCAAAAAATGTCAAAAGATGAATCAAATGTTCTATTTTTGAGTGACAAAAACTTTTTGGAATGGTAAACAATCTGCATCAGCTTTAATCTGTGTCACTTAGTTCCAATTTCAATGTCTGGCCGAACTTGATACATTTTAAGGATCTATTTTGAGGGTTGCAAACAACAAAAAGGGGCAAAAAGTTTAAATGATGCTGCGTTTTAGTTTATCCAACTTCGTTTAGTTCTTTCTTTAGGGTTCTAACAAGCAGATGACTATTATTTTTATTTTAAAAAGAGTTATGTGACAACAAGAGTCCAAAGGATTTATTAAGACAATAAGAACCATGCTAGTAAGTTAGTTACTGTTGAGTCACAGCTCTGTTTCTAGCTGCCTTTGATCAGTTTCGCTTTTCTGTTTCTATAACGAAGCAATTTTTAAAATCTGTTCTGACCTCAGCCTGAACCCCTCCCCATCATGATCCAAAATCAAATGCGGTTCAGACCGTTCAAGCCTTCATTTATCTTGTGTCCCCAGCATCTGTCAACGCGGAGAGAGGTCCCAACACTTGATGTCAACTTAGGTTCAGAAAACCGTCCAGTGTCTTGTGTCAGTGCGAGATCCGCCTCTTTGAAGGGTCAAAGTTTCCAAAACAGTTTCTGACATGAAAGAACGTCTCTGCCCTGCAATGAATTTTAATGTAATGCCTGTTGTCAAGAAGCCCTCAATGACATCTGAGCACAGGAACAACAGAGCTCCGGGTCCTTGGATCTGAACTGAACCGGGTTCAAACAGACATGTACAGCAAATCATTGACAGAAGTTTGAGTGTTTTTCAACAGGAAAAAGATTTTCTATTCAATTATTATACTTTTTGTATCAAAGTGTGACTTTTTACATTAAACAAACTTAAAATGTGTGGACATTTGCCAGAATATGGCACTATAATTGAAAAAAAAGTTCTTCCATTCATTTTTGTTTTTGGTCAGTTTCTGAAAACATTCTTCACAGATCCAGAGCATAAACTAGTGCTGATTGTACTGAAAAATGTTACATTTCATGATAATAGTCAACTATAATATAAGGGAATAATCTACTAATGTAAATAATCTTCATCAAGCTGAAAAAGCTATTTTCCAAACAAGCAGTTTCTAAAACTTCTGCAGATGCAAACATTGTGTGAAGGACATATGCTTTTTCTTGACATATAACAAAGCTGAGAAGGTAAGCAAACATTTATTCGAACAACAAATTATATTAGCAGTCAATAAAAACACATTGAGAAAGTGCAAATTCAAGACATTTGTTAAATAACATCAACTTTGATTTTCTTGCAAGTTTTTAACAATTTATAATCATTCCACCGTGATGTGGATCAGTTGCTCTCAGATTTACCTGTCAGTCATCACATGGAAATCCCAAAAGGATAAGCATAAAAAACCCTCTTAAGTTATATGTCATTTCATCAAAATATTTCCAAATTGCTCCCTGTATACCTTTACGTGGAATGCAAAGCTGTTTCACAACACTGTGTTCATGAGTAATTGTGAAGTGGAGCAGCTCCACCATTTATCAAATCCTATATACCCCCTTGAACAAGGTGAGTCTGAGCCCAGTCTCCCCACTGCAAAATATGCAACTTATTAAAGACAAAAAGCACATTCCATTTCACCAGAGAAATGTTAAAGACTGCTGGGTGCTGATGTTGGCTGGCTGGAAAGAAAAACAGTCAGAAACACATTCCAAAACAGCCCTGGGACAAACTAAGCTAACTGTGGGAGAGCATGACAGTTAATAATATGGACGAAAATTCATCGGCTCTCAGGAAATATCTCAATTGAGTTGTAATTCAATAAAAGTGGTTGAAGTTCTAGTGCCACAATCGGTCCAAAGTAAAAAAAAAAAGAAAAAAAAAACTCATTCCAGTGTAGAAAAAGTAAAAAAAACCAAACAAGAAACAAAAAAATGCAACCGTTCTTCATCAGAGTGGTACATGCATAGAGGAGAAAAGCAGACACTTAATCAAGGTAGCCATAAAAATCTACACCATGCTGCCACCTTGTGGCAAAACTGAGTAAGTACTTTTTGATAGAAAATCTGTTCACATGTTCAAAAGGTTTTCACCATCTGCGTATAAACGAAACAATATAGAGAAGTTGAAAGCTCGGAACATGAGTTCTTGAGAAACTCTACGTCATAGATTAATTTTTTAAAAATGTTTTGAAATCTAATATCGATCATTTCTTTCTCGTCATCTCATGGATCAATAATATACTTAAATTGGGCTGGATTATTTTATGCAGAAAAATAATGACCATTACTTGAGCTATTCAACCCTCCTGCAAACAAGAGCAAACTCCAACAAGAGAGTGAAACGGAAAACCCGCCAAAATACAAAAAAAGAAAAACAAAAATAAAACATAACACTTTGCTCTTAGAGAATATGTACATGTTCATTTCTTTTCACTTAAGGAGTTCTTTTTTATGACTCTGAGATATTCTGCTGTAAAACAAACCCTGAGAGTCAGAGGGAATAAAAACAGAGCAAATCAGGAGTTTCTGCAACAAAGTTTCTCCCCAAAGAGAGATTGCTGACGAAGCTGCAACATTTCAGGTGCAATCTTTCTAATTCTAACATTTGTCTTTCACTAGTTTTATACAATTTTCTTTATCAAACCACATTGAGTAAAATAGTTACAGTGTAAAAACAGCTTGAAGACCCTTTTTAAGCTGGTGCATACTGTTTAAAGACCCACTCTGATGAAAATCCTGTTTTTGTTGTTTCGATCATGTAATTGTGGCATATAATTCACTAGCTCCCTGCTCTGCTCCATTCTGATGCCTCCACTTGTAAACAAATGGATGCATGTACGTCTATGTTTTTCACATCTGAGGTTGAATTTGGAGTAAAAGGGTACGGCTGGATAGCTCCAATATTGCTTGCCATTTTTGTTGCTCTGGTAACTTTAGTTTCGAGTTGTAAGAGTCTGTAAGCTAGCAGGAGAGAGAGTAAACAGATGTCTGACAGGAAGTGGGGGCGGGGTTTTCCTCCTGCCGCTCTGCAGAAACCATGTTCTGGAAAATGACACCGTTTTTTTTATTTTGGGTCAAAACGGCATAATAATAACTAAAAGACCACTTGGAAAGCTTTTACAATAAATCTAAAAATGATCGGAGTGGGTCTTTAAAATCCATTTTTTTTTGCTAATCTGATGTTCAACAGCTTTCAGTGCTTTAAAGTGCAGTTTGAGAAAGCACGTGTCTCTGCACCTAAGATAAAGCAATATTTACATTGAAAAAGTCCAGCTGCAGCTTTTCCTCTGTGGTTCAAAGAACCTCGTCGACGTGTGCCTGGCTCTGTCCATCTTCGTCAGCCTCCTTCTGAAGCTGCTGGTACTTTCTTTTGAAAAACCCCATCTAAAAACAAATGATAATCACACATAAAATGAATTTAATGAAAAAATCCATAGCTTAAAACAAGAACACAATCTTCTATGAACATACAGGTTAACTCTGTAACCCTATATCCAAGACTTGAAAGAAAAGTCAATTTTTTTTCTAATTAGGATGTTTTTTTTAAACTCTATGATGAAATATACATTATTTTGAAAATCATTTTAATGAGAATTAGACCGTACCAATTATGGTACATTTGGGTAATTTGGCTAGTTTTTGCTCACAATGTTTAGATGCAAATATAGGTGTCACAGGAAAAGAGCACCTTATTTACCCACTGGTTTTAGACAAAACTAGTTGTGCTACCTGCTCATTGTTGAAAGAAGTGCAAAAGCTTTTTTAAAATTACAATTTCCTAACAAGTCCAGCAAAAGGTGTTACCTTATAGAGCACCCCAACAGCCAGAGCTAACAACAGCACTCCGGCTATGACACTTCCAGCGATCACCATAGCCGGGACGTCAGCTGTTTCTCCAGGTTTGCTGATGGTCAGGGTCACCTGGGCACAAAATTCACAGTATTTTCTGTCAAAGTTTCATTAATGAGATAAAGAAAAATCAAACTGTACTTAATCCCTGTTGTTTTGTTTTGTTATTGATAGATATTTGTTTTTGCAGTTTTCACAGCTGAAAAAGCACTTTAAGAGTTTTTTTTTAATATGTTTTTGTGGCCTTTTTTCTGATGATGGAGGAAATATATTAAGAAATTTAGTCACAAAATCACATTTCTGAGTATTTCTTCATTAAAGTCATAAATCAGGAGCAGACAAAAAAAATGCCGTTTGAAAAAGAGCTCATTTGTGACAGAGAACATACGCTCGTTGGGCCACAGCTCCAAGCTTCTAGAAAAGGGAAAGGGAAGGGGGACAGAGTTGCTCCACGCCAACAGTTCCACCTACAACTCAGAGGTGAATTTCTGGTGAACTCCTGCCGCTCTACGGAAACTATGTCTTAGAAAACATGGTAACATTTTTCCTATAAACAGCATAATCATAATTAAAAGACCACTTTGGAAATTTGGGGAAAAAAATGCAAAAAAAAATTGAAAAAAGTTGGAAAATAGCTCATGAGATAATTGGAGTGGGACTTTAACAATCTGACATCAATAAAAGTGGTATAAACAAAAGGCTACAGCACTACAGGACATTCAAGTAATAAACAGAGAGCTCACAGGAAGCTGTTTGAGGCCGATAACAAGCAGATTTGGGTCAGAGGTTTCCACGTCCAGACCGGCGGTCAGCTCGATGGTCTGGTAAGTGGCCTGGAAGGGCAACAAAGGGTGGCTCTATTAACGAGCAAAACGATTCAAATGCAACAAAGCTAAAATATGAGTTAATTCTGAATGAATTTACTGTAATTAATGTGCCGTTCCAGATCCTTGTCTTAACTTCCACAAAGTAGTGGGTCCAAACGCTGGTGTCTTTGAGAATACACTTAATGTTTTCACATTTTGCACTTTTGCAGTCCTGTCAGGAATCAACACAAATATACACATAAGATAAATAAACATGCAGAAGTAACATAACAGGGGGCAGAAATTAAAGTTTGTCTGCATGGCATGTTGCTCTGAAATGAAAGAATTTTGACATTTTACGTCTTTTATCTCCCCCTAGTGGTCAACTACTGGAAAAGGGTAAAACAATTAAACAATTCATGAATTTATTAGAAAAAAAGATTATATAAATAAAGAATTGATCAAATAAAAAACAACAGGTTAATAAAAAATTAAACTAAGCAAAACAGACAAAAAATGTTAACATTTCTTGGTGCCTTTAAAAAATACAACCATTGTAACAACTAAGTTCTTTCTTATCCTGTTAAAAGTTGTTATGTTGTGACAAAAAACACATTTCAATCCTTTCAGCCTTTTAAAATTTGATGCATTTTAAATTTTAGATAAACAGAACTGAATTTGATAATTATCTTTAAAAAAAATTAAATGCACAAATGAGCTGATGACAGTTGTCACACTTTGTGAAGTCTGTATTTCTGCAGTGCAAATGAATTTGCAGTTTTACCTTTAACTGCAGGCTTGATTTTACACAAACCCTCAATAATCTGTGAAATATTTAAAATAAATGCAGCAGAATTGACACTCCCGACACACTGCAAAAACAAGCCCCCCTAGAAATAAGTCAACAATTCTTAAAATTTGAAGGATTTTCTCTAAATAATCAAAAAATCTGCCAAAACAAATTTCCGGTCACAAAGACATATTTTGCTATTGAAAAACTTTCTTATCAAAATCATTTTCCATACAAGACAAAAAAGATTTTTTTTAAAAACAACAGACATTTTACTTTCTTAAGATTCAGTAAACAGAAAACCTGGAGTGCAAAGTCATCCTTAGTGACTGACCAGTTTTTCTATGCCTCTCAGGCTCTCCTCGGTGAAAGAAACTTGGTGTTTCTTCTCTGCTATTTTCAGAGGATCGATGAGATGAACAGAATCACAGTTAACAGAACCTCCCTGCAAGAGGAGAAATAAGTCATTTTTTCTACAGCTTTTATCCTGCCTAAAAAAAAGATGAAAAAACAGCAGTTTGGCAAAATTAAAATATTTTTTGGGTGCATTGATATGAACTTTTTAAAAATGAGCGCTTACTCCCTGAGGTTTCACATCGATCAGATAGAGCAGAGGGTTTCCACCTTTAGTCTTCAGCGGCAGATCGATGGTCAGATACAGAAGGCTGACGGGCACTGAGCCTGTAGAAACCTTTGAGAAATTGCAATCGTCACTGACAGTTTTAAAAAAAGAAAACAAGTAAAAACTCAAAAGCACAAACGGTGTGGTTTTTGGGGTTGCATTCATCAGTGACACCTTGACTTTAAAGTTAAACTCCGGGCCGATGTCGTCAAGAGACTCCACTGTTGTGACAACTTGTCTGGTTGCATCTGCCACGTAAAAGTTGATGTTTGACTCCCTTTGAAAACAAAAGACGAGACAAATGAAGTGACACCAACAACTGCAGTCAAAACGAGGAAAAAACAACAAGAGATGAACACATGCACAGTCAAAAATGTCCACATTTTGGGGATGGATGTGGGAGTATATAGATGGTGATGTAAACAAGATAATAGTGATACAAAAATCTTATTTACTGGTAATACCTTTGTTTATGGTGAGAGTATAATGTTGATGTCGATGAGGAGTGTTTAATAAGTGCATAAAAATCCTAAAAAATGCATCAAATCGTTGTGAATCAGGAGCACACAGAAAATGATGATTTAAAAAAAAGAGCCGTGAATACATGCCTACCTGGATAGTACGACTCCCGTGTCATACTGAAGGGAAATAGACTTGAACGCATCATTGTCTGCTGGATTTTCCTCTCCACCGTCACTGCAAAAACCATCCGGGACGCAACATGATCACACGTCTCAATCCAGCATAAATTTCCAACTGCACATGTTGTATTAGTTATGTACCTTTTGGCCTGAAATGTCACCTCAGCTTTGTTTTGTAACTGATTTAAGTTATAATTAAACTTGATGGAGAATTTCACCTGTGGGGAGACACACAGCAACAGGTAAATATGGATGCTGACTATGACAAAAAAAAATACTTCAACTCTTACCCTACCTCTTCATCTTTTTTTAAGACTGGGTATCCCACTTGACACGTAACAGTGTCCGTCTGTGTGGACGTGCATTGGACTCCCTCTGCCTGCAAATATTAATTATAATACCAGTTAAGGTGGAATGTCTAATTGATTTTCCTTTATTTTGGAATTCATTTGTTTTGCAGCTTCAATAATAAATATTTTTTACTCACCGCAGAGAAAGTGGAGTAGTAAAGGGTGGCAGAATACTTGACAGACACTCGAGTGTTATATGCATTCTCTTGTTTGTTCTTCACAGCAACATCAAATGACAGATCTTGGTTGCTGGTGCTGACCAAAGTTTGACCAGAGCTGTGAGACAAGAGCACAAAATAAATCTCTGCACCCAGGAACAAGCATGACTAAAAATATTAGGATTTTACATCTTTGAAAACACAAAAAAGGCCTACAATAACCCAGTAAAATCCACATATTTTTAAAGCTGTTGTAGTTTTTCTCTGAAGTATGACCAAACCGCTTTATGAAGCCAGACTGCTGCAGATTTTAGCAGCTGAGACAAACTCATAAGAAAGAAAAAATAGTGTCAAGGTTATTAAAAGTTACCAAACCCAAACATCAAAGAGGAAAATGTGAGATTGAGTCTAATACTTTCCCAGTCTTTCGTTTTCTTAAAAATCTATTCTTCTTGACAAAATAACTCTAACCACATTACAGCACTTAGAGCAGCATCTGCAGTCCTCCCTGCGGTTCAGCTTCATGCAATCTTCAGAAAAGGGGCTTTTTGTCCTCAATTGTCTTCTCAAAAACATGTTTGACATCTTAACTTGTCAGTAAAGTTAAAAACTTCAATAGTAAATAAGTGGTTCTTAAAAATGTGAACACAATTCTTACATGTTAAAAGAGAAAATAAGAAAATAAGCAATTGGCAATTGAGATTAACAACAATAACATCAGGCAGACATTCACTCTTTCTGTTACTAAAATTGAAACAAATGTATTTTTCCTGGGTGAGAAAATCTTGTAATGGGTTGAAATAATATTTGTTTTAACATTGACTAGTGTTTTTTCTGTTCTGCTTGGTATGCATTGTTTTATTTGTAAAATTATATTTTATTTTATTTATTTCAATTAAAAAATTCTAGTTCTTTTTCTATTTCTTAATTACTATTTTAGCTCGTGGGAAACCATGTAAACAGAGTTCTCAATTATGGGTGACAGAAAAGGGGGCGGGGCTGCTCTTTGCCAATGACCCTGCTCACAACTCACAGGTGAATTTTAATGAACTCCTGCCACTCTGCAGAAACTATGTCCTAGAAAACAACACAAGTTTTTTTTTTTTTATATTATTTTGGCTGAAAACTGCACAGATGTAATTAAAAGACGCCTGCAAATTCTTTGAAAATAAATTAAAAGATATTTGGAGGAGGACTTCAAGTGCTTTGCTGTTTTGATTGTAAAAGGAACTATAAATGAAGACAGATTGGACTCTTGCCTGGATGTTTTAGGGTCCGTCTTCACACTCAGCACCAGGTCGCTCATGCACACCTCGTCAGACCCACAATCCTTTGTAAAAGGGATCTGAAATAAAAAAAAAAAAAAAGAAAAAGGCCATATGGTTTGTCTCAGTTATGACTCACAGGTTGGAGCATGAGATGTTTACTGCACTGTCTGGCTGCTGACAGAAAACACGACTTGCGTGACAAACTCAAGCAGGCCAGTAATTACCACGAGGGTCAAACATGTCATTTTAAAGTAGTGCGCAAACACCTTGTAAAGTCTCACCTGGTGTGCTCCCCACAACCAGACAGGACAGAAAAAAATCGCACACAAACTAAAATAAATGAGTTACTGTAAATGATGTATCACTTACAAAAAACTGAAAGGCACTGGGGGAAAAAATGTCAAGGACAGGGTTCCCGTCTGCATTCTCCTGCTCAACTTCTACCTTCAAACTCAGGGAGTTTACAAAGTCTGGAGTTTCCTAATGAACACAAAGAGAAAAAATAATCAAACCCAGTTCAGATGGAGCAAAACAAATGATCTTCATGCATTACCTGAATGTAAACCTTAAAGTCTTGACACAGACGTGTTGATGATAGCTGTGCTGTCTCTTTTATGGAGCGCTCATTGTTTTTAGCAAACATTCCTCTCGACGTCACCCGAGAATCCTGAAGGTTGGCATCAAGCGTTAGAGTGTAAAAAATGCCTGAAAGACACGTGGGAAGAAAATAAACAAGATATAGTATAAAGCTTTCAACCCCCCAAGCAATTTGGACTTTTCAATTTGCATGCTCACTACTTTTATTTTCTTTTTTAATGGCAAATATGAAATATGTACCCAATTTCCAGAAGTAAAACATAACAAATTTATATGAATTCTTTGTATCCTGATGATGAAAACTTGAATGGTTCATACAAATAAATGAAAATAAAAATTTGTACATAAAATTAATCTTTCAAATGCAATGCATTGTGGTCTTTATTAGTCAATCTAGTGAGCATTGACACACACTGGTTTTTCGCAGAGACTTCTTGGCAATTTCTAGGGCTCTTGATTTTGGAATTCCAGACAAAACACAGAATAAAGATGATAAACAATGTCTGAATTCAGAGAAAAGCAAAAATCAAAGTACCTGAAGTATAACAATGAAAAACTGCTTTTGTACAATTATCGTTGTGAAGCCCATTGAGACATCTGTGTTGTGAAACTGGGCTTTATAAATTAAACTGAATTGAACTGAAAATGCCATTTTCTTGTGTTGCGTCATTTAAAACGTTTCATTGGGGTGCATGTGCTGCAGTGGTATGATCCTATTTTTAAAGGAACTAATATGACCCTTTGTCAAATTTTCTATCTTAAAATTTCTGTTATTATTGATGAAAAAAGTAAATAGTTCATTAGTTCATGTATTTGAAGGTTGATTAGTTAATGAACTCATCTGAAACTACTCACTACAGAATCCATTTGGGAGCTTTTCCATATCGTTGTCTCTTCTATAAAGTGGGACAGTAGTGCAGTGGTTAGCACTGTTGCCTTACTTTTCTGTGAGGAGTTTTCATTCCCTGAATTTCCTTTTTTGTCTAGTTACTCAATAACCTCTATTTTAGTATTCAACATAAACAAAACAGCTGTACGACCTGAAATTTCTTGCAAATGTCTATTAAACCGGTTTTTATGAAAAAATCTGCAGCATATAGTACGTTTTTCACAGATAGATATACTACCGATCGGTCCCATGGAGTTCTTGGGCTTGAAGGAAGCAGCAAAGCACAGCGTGGTGGTGAAACATGTAAGCAAGCGCCCTTTGATGTTGCACTGTTTGTTGAAAATGTTGATTTTATCCGGGTTGAAGGAGGCTGAAGCAGTAACACTGGCAACACCTCTGGACCTGAAAACATAGTCAGACTTCAACAGGCTGACAGCGCTTCCTCACTACAAACATTGACTTTTTTTTTCTTTTTGTGTTTCTTTTTGCTCACCAGAGTTGCACTACTTTGCCATAAGCACCGATGGAGATATCGGGGATGGTGTCTCCATTTAGGTCCTTGGTGCTGTCAAGAGCTCTTCCAAAATACTTAAGCTGAGCATCCAGTTTGGAGCCAACGATTCTCTGCAAAAGTGTATTAATAATATCGAAACAAAAAGCTGGAGAGTTAATCATGAACAATCTGAAATCTGACGTGTACTCCTTTTCACCACTTTCGGTGATTCAGTGTAAAACAATTGACTGTATATGAGAACTGGATTGAGTGACCCCGTCCCCTCATGTTCCAAACAGGGAGAACCTGCTGGGTCCAAGAAGCCAAAATCCCATAGACTTCTATTTAGCAACAAACAGCTTTTACTCAGCCATTATATTTGTTACAATGACCATTCTTGCTCTGCAACATCTTCCAAAATATTCCAAAAAAAAGCCAACATTTGTTTTATTTTGTTGGAGTTGACCAGTTCTTATGGGTGACGTCACACTCACTCGGTTCAGGTCTCATATACAGTCAAAGGTGTAAACTGATTCTTCTGACCTGTGAGAACTCTTTATTCAGTGTCTTCTTTTCCCCGTTGTAGATGTAAATGACACCTCTCCCCTTGTCTTCTAATGGCGCTCCGACAACAACATCGCTGTAACCGTCCAAGTCAAGGTCGGGGATGGCAGAGATGGCTGTTCCGAAGCGAGAATTCAAAGTGGGGAGTGGACCGCTGAGAAACCCCAGCTCGTTCAGTATACCCTTCAGAAAACAAAAAAAGATTTGTTTCAAGTAATAAAGCCAAACAACATCAAAAAGGCTCTTTTAAAGAAAAAAAATAAATATATATATATATATATATTAGAGTTATACGTGTATCTGGTTTGCTTTCGTTCTTGACTAATAAGAAAAACAGCTTATTTTACAAAAAAATAAAAATATGAAACTAAATTTTGATTTAACTTTTTTATACCGTTTTGATCACAGGCATCACTGTGAAGTCACCACAGAAAAAAATAAAACCTGAGTTCTGTAGGATGAAGACGTAAAGGTGCGGATGTTAACTACTGAGTTACTGTTAGTGTCACTGTGTTAGACTGAACTATTTTCACCAAAATGTTCCCACCGTAAGGCAGTTTTCTTTTTAAGTTTATTAATAAACTGTTGTTTTGATTTTATTTACTTATTATTATTATTTTATTTATTTATTAAGTAAAAATGAACCTCATGAAATGCATGTTCTTAAGCTTGTATGCTGTATTTTTTCCATCTTCATAACGGCATAAAGCAGCTGATTTAAATAAAACAGCGTGAGCATAGTTTTTCCTCCGAGGAAGATTCAGATCAACAGATGAAGAGGACACTTCTGTAGTCGGATCAGTTAGTTTATCTCCTATCTAACCCACACAAAAAGAAGAAAAGAAATGTTTACATGAGATTAATCTCACAGCTACATCTTTTTTCGCTTATAGTTACCCCGTAGACAGAGAAGAGGTACACCCTGCCTTCTTCTTTCTTCAGTTCGCCCATGTACATGGGAGCCCCCACCAGCAGGAGATCCGTCACCCCGTCCTTGTCCACATCCAGAGAGCACAGGACACTTCCGAAGTACGACCCAATCTAGTGCAGTAGTAAGGTTTTGCCTGAGCTTCAGATTTCATAGCTTCTGATGTTTAAACTAACAGCTCTCAGGGAGTCGGTACCTGCTTCCCTCTTTGTGTATCGATGACGGACGCCTGCTTCTGAGCGTTGATGGTGTACACAATAACTTGGCCAGAGTGATTTGAGCGAGGAGCTCCAGCAACAAAGTATTCTGCAGACCCATCAGACATTGTGGTGACAGAATAGCCTGCACAGGAATGAGGGGAATTAAAATAAGGACAGTAAACTGAACTTCAGACATATTTCTTATCAACAGGGTGCATCGCTATAAAAAACCTTCCTCTTGTATGAATGACATGAAGGACGTTCTTGAGATTTTGCCTCATTAAAAGAGTACGTTTACATTTCCTCATGGGTTTTTTATTGTATGTGAGGTTCTGTTCACATGTGCTTTCAAGCCCACTCAGATCATCTTTTGATCCATTTTCAAAGAGTTCCCAGTGATCTTTTAATTATGATTGAAATGTTTTTAGTCAAAATAATAATAAGAAAACCCATTGTTTTCTAGGACATACTTTCTGCAGAGCCACAGGAGTTCATTCTAAATTTTCCTATGAGTTGTGGGTGAAATCGTTTTTGCGGAGCAAGCCCTCGCTCACTTTCCTTCCCCGCTACAGAGATCTCTGATTGCATGATAGCTTACAGACACTTACACCCCCAAACTAATATTACTGATGTAACAAAAATGGCAGACCTATCAGAGTTATCCAGGCGTACAGTTTTTAGCCAGATTCCAGCTCGGACGAGGAAAACGAAGTCGTACATGGATCTATTTGTCTACAAGTGGATGCATCAGAATGGAGCGGAGCAGGAAGTGTTTCGCCCGCCCAGCGTTTGTTCAACGTAACAAATAAGCTCTTTTTCAAACTGCATTTTTTGTTTGCTTCTGATTCACAAAAACTTAAGTAAAAAAAAATGCAATTTTGAACTTAAAAACACCATTTTCATCCAAGTAAGTCTTTAAGGAACAATGGTCATAATCATCCTTCTGAGGGAATTTTCTATGGTTCTCCAGCAACAAAGTTACATAACAAAGGCTGCAGACACAAAACACTCCTCTTTTAGAGAGGAGCAGCTGAATAAAAGGTGTGTTGATGTTCCTACGTGAAGGCTTGAAAACCTGCTTATTCTGGTTCGAATCTCACAATATTGTCTTATTCCAATTTCCAGCATTCATTTATTTCTCAGAATTATAATCTGTTTCATCTTTGCAAAGTGATGAAAGGCCTGCCATTTTTTGGAATGAATGAAAATGGCAGCTCACATAAAAACCATCTCTTTACAAAGATGTTGAAGAGAACTGTAGAATCGTACCCAGTAATGAGCTGTGATTTTTATCCTGTAAAGCTCTCTCGAAAGCTGAAAAAGGAAGGATGTTGACAGTTGACCCTGCATGATGGATGACGGTTCCACTCCAGGCATACGCTCCCACTGCTCCCAGCATCATCACATTCTGGAGCAGCACAAACATCAAGCAACACAATTACACCCTCTGCAAAACTGTTGTGTACTTTTTATTAAAGCACCAAAAACAAAGACTACTAATCTCTTCATCAGTGTACCTGCTTACTGGAGAAGTGAGCACTAAATCCAACCTGGGACATCTCCATCTGGAAGTTGTCTGCTCCTTTTCCAGTACCTTAATTAAACAGCAATATTTATGTACCATAAGAGAGGAAATGTATTTTATTTCTCAAATTAGAAATGATATCCACCCTCGATACTGAAGATGCGGCTTCCAAGAGTTCCAGCTATGCTGGAAAGAGCTGCTTCTTCTGAAACGTTGAAGAAGAAGTTCTCTGTGGGGAAACTGGCTATGGATTTAATTTCTTTTATGAGGTTTTCTGTGCTGATGCCACTTCTTATGTAAAACCCCAAAACCTGGGGAGTAAAAAAAAATAGAGCAGAATTTGTATCAAATTAATTTTGACATACTTGTTCTTAAATAAGTAAATGTATTAACAACTAAACATAATAAAAGTCTGCAAAAACTTTTCACTTTTTCCCTCTCCAGCATCTTTTCCATTAACTTGTAAAAAGTTGGCAGAACAAACTCTAATGCTTCTACAGATTATTTTACATTAATTCTTTTAAATGAAGTTTGTGATCCAACTAATTTTTTTGTAAAATCAAATACTGGAGGCTATCACTTCATTTAATATGTAAATGGTCTTTAAAAACATACTTTGAAAGCTAAAATCAATTGGAAAACTCAAAAAAAGGAAACATTAGTGGAAGCTTGTCTGCAAATTTGTACTCATATATCCTAAAAACCCTGCTAACCAAGAGGTTGGCAAAAAAAAAAAAAAAAAACTACGCACCGCTATACCAAAGCGAGTGATGCCTTTCTTCTGACATTCTGCTATGACCGCATCACGTTTGTTTGAATCGTGAGACTCGCCATCAGTAACAACCACCATTACTTTGGAAGCACCCGGTCGACCACCATTTGTTTCACTGAATCCTGTCTGACTATTGAAAACAAAACAAAAACAGAAGCTGTAAATCATTTATCACGTTTTTTAAATAAAAAATGACATAAAATAGGAACAAATCTAGATTTTTTATGAATACAAAAGCAAGCCATGTACTATTACCAACTATTTATACATTTCTAAGTTTGAGAGTGAAACTGATATAACACATTGGTCTGGTAAAGGTCATGTGTGTGCAGAACCAACCTGGCATACTCGATGGCATTGAAGGTGTTGGTGGAAGTGCCAGACATCTGTTGGATTCTGGATGCTGCAGCCATCAGCTGCTCTTTGGTTTTATAGCGGTTCAATTTGATTTCAAGCTTTGGTACAACTGCATACTGAATCACACTGACCTGACACGATAACAGCACAACCAAAAAAGACAGAAAAATGAATAAAACTGCAACAAAAAGTAGCATCTAGAAGTCTCAGGCTTCTAATTAGTCGCATTTAGTGAAGCAGCATCATTGTCACCTGAGTACTTTGGGGCCCGATGTCCAGGGAGGGTATGAGCTTCAACATAAAATCCGTCATTGGTTCCCAGGGATAAATGCTGTTGGAACCGTCCAACACGATCACTATATCCATCGGTCCACTACACTCTGAAAAAATAATCAAACAGGATATATTAAAAAGCGATAATTGAAAAGTTTGGCTATCAAAAATATTTTCAAAAATGTACTGCACTGGTTTCAGTTTCTTCGAGTTGTTTGAAAAAAAGCAGAAACTAAATCATATTTATCCTCCTGCTGGTTGCAAAACTTAAACCTTAGAGTGTTTCAAACATTTAAGCACCCACATGCAAAATCAATCTTAAAAGTGCAAACAAATGTCATTTCTAAGATAAATGCTTGAGCACAAGCCCTATTGAAGCTCAGATGAAAACCATACATCTGATAAAATACCTTAATTATTTTAAATAAGACTAAGCCACAGTTAGGAAGAATTATGTCCACAATTAAGCCTCTTGGCAGAAGTGGTTTTCTGGATTTGCGTATGTTTAAAACTGTTACACAATGGTAAAAAGGATGTCACACCTTTTTTAAATGACATTGCTTCCCCCCATGCACAGCTGTCTAAAATCCAACATTTTAGTCTGACTCAGGGGTCAGGTAAAGGAAAAATCATGATTAAAAAAATCCATTTTTTAAATCAGATCTGCTCTTTTCTAATTGGATTCGTGGTTTTTTGGCATCGTTTCAGACATTATTGCAGATTTTCTGATTTTACAAGTTAAAACAAGTTGTTGTCAACATTTTACAAAAAGGATCTTTTTATTATTATCCTTTCTATAATAATGCAAATTATTGTAGCTTGTATTGAGCAGATTGAATCATTTCGGTGGCTGGAGTTTCCAGTATCGGTCAAAGCTTCCACTAACACCATCAGAAAGGCATAGCGGCTCATATTTCTCAGATTGCTAAACAGAAATAAGCTGCATGTGTGACTTTATAGTTCAGCCACTAAAGCAAAAAAAAAAAAAAAAGCTTAAAGTTTAAGGATTGTGAAGCTGGTGTTGTTTTGTTTAATTATTTTGAATTTATTCGACTATAAATGTCTTAGTAAGACCTCTATTGCATGAACTACATGTATTTCAGTAATTAATTACTATTTTAAAAACAAAATCATGATAAATAAATCATTTTCTTCCTTTATGGAATCAGTCAAATCAGATCGGTCTAGATGACATTGTGAAGTTTGTGTTTTTTAAGATGGCATGATCGGGCCTACGTTCATGTATAGAAAGCAAAATCAGTAGAAATAGTATGCTTCTCTGTATTTGTACTCTGCTTGTAACTAATGCAAGCAGCAGCTGACTTAGTGGTCAAACTTACATTTCTGTAACTTCAGGGATGGAAAATGAGCAAAGCAAGTTTTACAAGTGGGAGTGGGTCTGACAGAATGGATGATCTCATCGGAAAAGCGAAAACACTTGAATAACACTTTTTTTTCTGATTCAATGTGTTTTACGGACAAAAAAACCCCAAAACATCAAATGGACAGTAAAAAACAGCAGATGTGATTGGTCAAAATGATCAATTCTATGAAGATGACTAGAGAGTAAATGAAATTGTGATCAGTTATGGTCTAATACTGGGTAAGTGTTGGCAGATTTGAGGTTTGATGACCAATTGTAAAAGTGTTTTCAATCTACCGGCTTAGTCTTTCATCCTGACTGTCACTTTTACCACTCATGAGTTACAACCAAAACATTTTGATGTGATCTAATTGTCACTTGTAGGCCATTTTCAAACAGCTAAAAATAATCTGGTTTTATGAATAATTTGGACTGAATTGAAATTATTGAAACGCTGACTGTTTTTCGCTTTGTGTGAAGTATTTAACCCCTTTATGTCAACATTTATTTCCAATTATGTAAAAAAAAAAAAAAAAAAACTATTATTTTCACCAACTAGGATTCTGGATGACATTTCCGGTTTATACTAGTTGTTTGTAACGTGTTATATCAGTTAGTCTCATCATGTAATTTATTACCATTTATACTGTTACTATGTTTTTCAACAATTTATTAAAGTTCTTTCTATTTTTTTGCTTATGTTGGGGGTTTAAAATGCAAAAACTTCTGAGTATTTACTGTGCTTACCGCATCAACACTGTGCTACTGTATCAAAAAAAATTCTATCAGTTTTTTCTGTTCAAGTTGATGATGAATAAAATAGAGACCTGGAATCAATGGTACATTGCGAATTAGCGACATATGGCGTGCCGGGGTTAACCCTAATGAATTCATGTCATTTGTGCAGTTTTGATCACCAGCAGTGGAATTTTGTTTGATTTGAGATATTGTGCAACAGGTGCTTACTCTGAACAGCATCAGAGAAGGCGGGTTGAGGCTGAAACAGTGCATCCAGTTTTGCACAAACCCCCGGGTAGAAGTTCTGATCTCCACACTGCTGTCCCCAAAGAGGACCACACATCTGCATCCAACCACAAAGAAAAGGGAGAAACCCTCAAATGTAAGTCTCTACTCCTGGCATTCCGTATGGAATGACCAGCTTGCAAGTTTGAAGAATTGTTAAAAGTAAAGAATCTGGTCACTACTCAAACTGAAAAAGTATCTAAAACATTCAGTCTTACCATTAGTCCAGCGTCTGCAGGCATGCGGGTTAGTGTCAAACCCAGAGACATGTTAACGTTGATGTTTGTCACATCTGGAATTGTGACAGAATCTGGGGTTGGAATAAAAACAATTTTGTTATTAATTACGTAAAAGAAATGGAAAAAAAATACAAATAATTTATTTATTTATTTATTTATTTATTTACAAAAAAGGAAGTTAAAACTCAGCTTTTAATGGAAGTTGAAAAGCTTAGTTTTTTTTTTAAGTCACTTAAGGTTTTTGGCCCAAAGTTTGGCTTAGAAATGGAAGTTTAAACAAGTTCAGAGCCAAGTTTACCTTGAAGGCTGAGTTTGTCGCAGCTGTCAGTGGATCCTGAGACTGGACACTTGTAAACATCTCCTTTCCTGTTTTTACTATATCCACTCCAAGGAGCACCAACCAAGAGCCTACAGAAAACACTGAGCGTTACCTCATATCTCTGCACCACTGACAAACACTAAAGACATGGACTTTGCTTTAAAAAGTGAAGAAAAATGCAAAAACAAATTTATGAGAGCAAATTTAAATGTCAAAGTATTCTTTTATAGAAAAAAAAAACATTTTAAACACTGGTCTGAATGCATGCGAACACGCCTCTTATCAGCAAGTGGAAGTGGATTGCTCAGGCACTTATCTTTTCTCTCCCAGAAAACAGCAACAAAACCATGAGAAGCTACCAAGATGCACATGAACTGTAATCTCCCCCCATGTCACACTTCCTGTTGGCGCCTGCACTTCTGAAAATATTCACTGTTTCACACCACAGGAAATGGTTGATATCATTCGATTTGAGTCATCCAAAAGTTGTCCATGTTGCTTGGCTCAGTGAGCTACTAGAACTGTACAGCCCTCTACCTTGGTTGCGCAAACGAGGCGCTCCTCCAGAGAATGACTTATCTGTGAGTGTGCCCCAGCCAGACACGACAAAGACAAATTACTGTTTAACTAACTGGTACAAAGTGAAGCTTTAGTAAAGACAGCCACTGTGATTGTTACATTGACTTGAGTCGCTCTGAGGACTCAGTGCACATGTAGAAAAACTGAAATCTGGACTGATTGAAAAGTTGAATATACATTAAGAAATTCTCAACAAACAATAACATCTCAGCCTACAACTTTGCAACTAAAAAAGTTTTTTGCTAACAGTTCACTATGTATATAAGATAACATTACATTTTAACAAAAGATGTCGAGAGATAAACATCTGCAGAAAAGTTCAAAGATGTTTCTAACAGCAGTTTCTACAAACATGTAAGATTCAATCCTGTAATTATACAAACATTATGCTTGAAAAGGGGGTGGAGCTTACAAATGTTCAAGCCTGTCAGATTATATTATGGCATAGTAAAAGATGAGTTTATATTTTGAGCTCAACATTTTTTAGGATTCTTTTGGTAAACGAGTTACAGTTTGTTTAATCTTGAGAATTCCTATACATTTTATCAACTGGAAATGAATGATGTTATAGACCATAAAGTTTGGACTGTTTGGAATTATGAAAAAAATTAGGAAATGACAACATTTTGATTTCTTGAAACAGACTTTGTTGAAAGAAAGTTATTAATTTGCAGAAAACAACACTAGAAGGGTCAAAAGGGTCAAAGCTGTAGCTTTAGCTTCATTATGCTCAAAGAATTAAACCAGGGATGGGCAACTCCAGGCCTCGAGGGCTGCAGTGTCTCCATGATTTCCAGATATCCAAGCTCTACTCATGACTGATTACCTGATTCAGGTGTGTCCAGCCAATTAGAACATGCCAGAGCATGGCATGTTGGAAAACATGCAGGAATGGGACCCTCGAGGCCTGGAGTTGGCAAGAAATGTTCCCAAAACTAAGGCACATAGAGATGCATTTAAATGTATAAATGAATAAAAAAGGCATGACATTCCTCATCTGACAACCTCTTAATTCCACATGGATCTTAGGGAACATCACGCCTCAAACGGGGCAGGCCTCCACAGGTATTCCTGACACTCTAAGGGCATGCCAGGTAAATCTAAGACTCTATTTGAAGGTACTTCAAACTACTTAGGTCTCCAGGGAAAAGGTTTTTCCATATTTGGTGGGATGTCTCAAGCAATTATTTGGGACTATCATTTCAGATTAAACAAAATTAATTGCGATTTTATCAGGAATATGAGCAAAACAAAATCAACATATTGAGATTTTATGAAAAGGGGGAAAACACTTTAGATCATTCTGAGGGTCTAGAAAATACATTTTCTTCAAGTTTGCAACAGTTCACATCCCAAATACAACGAATGACCTACATTTAAAACAGAATCCCGACGGTGATGTGAATTCCTACCATTTGCCCTGATGGTTTGTAGCTTGCTGGACCGTGTAGCCAAACTCCTCGTTTGCTGAGCCGCTGAAAACCTTAGCATCTGCAGTTCCAACATTGAAAGAATGCAACGGACAGATTCTGTCAGCTGGAAAGGGAGAAAGATTCAAGGTTGTTATGACAACTAGGCTTTTTTTTACTTGTATTGCAAGTCTTCAGAAAAAGGGGCATTCTGACTTATTCTGCACAAAGGAATTCATTCGAATGATAAGAGAGTTTGCTGTGGAAGAACTTAGTGGCTTCTCATTCAACATCACTGTCTGATCTCACAAATTCTTCAGGAAGAATCATGGAAAACATTCCTATTGACACAGCTGAACGCCTTTCCAGAAGATATCAAGATCTTGCTTCTGAGTACAGACCAACAAAATATAAAAATCATATTTCTAAGGAATCTGACTTAGGTTTACTGTAAAAGCAGATGAGCAAGAAGCCCTGTGAAGCAGCATTTCACGTCAGCTTCCTCCCCTGTCAGGTGTAGCTGAATCAGCCTTGACTCATGAAGTCTGGGCACTGAAAACGTTTCAGGAATCATTTTCCTTTGGAACTTTCTGAATGATAAAAGAAAAATGGATAAGAAAACCCTTGGTGTGAGTTCTTGTGAGTCCTCCTGCAGACACAAGCCCATGCAGGCAGCTTCAGCTTTCAACCTGCACTGGACAGGAATGTGGATGAATGTTGGAGGGACTTTCACCAGCAACCCCCTCTGCCACGCCTGTTTACCTGGGCCACTACGAAGACATTCTGAAAAAGCCCATGACCAGCTGAACTCTAAAGCTTTCACAGAGTCAGGTTTAAGACAGGTAAAACCCTCAGGATCAGACAACAACAACGTGCGTAATCCTGGACCCAAAACAAATCTGAAAAGCACTTTTTAAGAAGAAAATAAGACATAAACTGAGGGAAATGATAAAGATAAAGTCAAAGAAAAGTTGCAAAAGTCAAATACTCACCAATGACTATAACAAAAAAGCAGAAAGCCTCCCAGAAGACATCCATCCTGCCCCTCCGCGCTTGTCTGGAGCAGATGCTGCCGCTGCGCTTGTCAAAGTCGGAGCTTCACAGTCAGCCGTGACGCACCGGAAACGCGGCCCCTAATAAGGACTTTTACCTGCCGGTGCAAACCAGGACCAGAGCCGTGTCCGAGGGCGAAGTCCGCAATAAAAAACGAGTCTGAGCAGACTCAGAGGAAGTCCCGCAGAGAGGAGGAGGCTGTGAGGCAGAAGAGTTCAAAGAGCCACTCTCCCAACAGCCTCTGCTGTTTGGAAGAAACATGACAACAAAAATAAGAACATTTATAGTCTCAAGACTTAGACTTAGCATAAAAGTCTTAGATTTTATGAACACTAAAAGGTCTACATTATGGAGCTAGTTTTGTGCCATTCATTGGCAAAACAGTGATATATTTAAGTACAAGTACAGTTAATCTATACTAAAAGTGTGGCAGTATAATTACTTTACTTTTTATATTCTATATAATTAACTTAAAACATTCTGATTTAGAGTGAAAAATGATTCAATTAGAAGCCTGTACCTGCATTACATCTTCATGCTCTACGGTAGACTTGCTATTCTTATACTTGATCAAATATATTTCAAGCGTACTCTTATAAACTAAAACCACAACCATTAATTGTCCTGATGAGAAATTGTGGGGGAATTTCCTTGTTACATTACTGGAAAACAACATGGGAAAGATTCAACCTTTTTAACAATGACGGAACTCCAGCTGTTGCTTGTTTATGCAAAGGTAACTGTTCTTAAAGCCAAAATAGGCCGACCCAGTCCAATAAAAATAGGGTTTTTTGGTACTGTAAACATGTCCTTGTGTCATTTTTCTCATGATGAAGGACATATTTAAAGTAAAGTAACATTTAAACAGCATTTCTGAGTATTTATGTATTTAAATTGTTATGAAACAGGAGCAGAAGAACCTTGCACACAAGCTTCTGCTGCACTCCATCCCGCTGCATCCAATAGATCCATGTACGTCTTTGTTTTCTTTGTCCAAGCTGGCACCGGGCTCTAAACTGTACGGCTGGATAGCTCCAATATTGATCAACAGAAAAAGACAGTTTTTTAAAAATATATATATATATTTTGGCTAAACACAGCATAATCATAATAAAAAAGACCACTGGGAACGATTTTACAATAGATCAAAAGATGATCAGAGTGGGACTTTAACCTAAAACCCTCTGCAGAGTTGCACTTGCAGACTCTTCTGCATAATGCCTTCTGTGACATTTGGGGACCTCACATGGCAACCTTCATGACATCATCATGTCTTCACATCTTCAACAGAAAGTCTTATTGTACACCAGGGGGCCTGGAATTTAAAAGACTCACATTTCCCAGAATGTGGGGATAAATGAAGGAGTTGGCTGCAAGAACTGACACAATTAAAGGCATGCAAGAGCCTGTCTTTTTTGAGGAAATAGCACAACTCTATCTTGTGCTGTTCTTGGATTACTGTTAACCCCTAGCTTTTTAAAAAAAAAACAGAAACCCAGAACTAACCACATTTTTTTTGTTTAAATCTGTTTAAAATGCTAAATCATTGTCTATGTGTATGTAATACCAGATGATAATTTGCTGAAAGGTCGTGCACAGACTATCTCTTTGATGAAGCAAGAATGTGCTTGAAAATAGACGATGGAGTTAATGACACATCCAGCTCATGGCTGGGGTGTCTGAAGTTACCATGGCATCCAAAAGGCAGAGGAACATGGCTGTCACATCATTAGAAGCGGCTGAAGAGATGGCTCAGTTTCAAAGTATGAGCTGACCATGTTCACTCTTTGGTTAAGTAATGCTAGGTGTCAATGGTTTTCACACTAAAAATCCCCGATGTACTTGTAGCTTGTGAACTCATTTTCTCTAAAAAGAAAAATTAGCTAAGCATTTGGGGGCATATATGTAGGAGTGTCACTGGCTTGAACAATCCTAAGGTTTAGTACTAATCATCCCTTTCAAATTGAGGAGAAAAGTGGAGCAGAAATCCCCAGACTTATACCCTTTTTATTATTCAGAGCAGTGGACCCCTGCCTCACTTCCTGTGTTTGTTCAGTTGTGAGGCATCTGTAAGTTATGGAGTGAACCAGAAAGAGCAAGCAGTCAAAAGAAGCAGGTTTGAGCAAGTGATTCAAAGGGATTCTTCCAAGAAAAATATTTTTTAAAGAAACTAAGAGAGAACATGAAAAAAACTAACCAAAAAAAATAAATAAATCAATAAACGGAAGAAGAACAAAGTTATGAAATCTAGGAGGAAATTTCAAAACACATTTCAAGGCTTGTCAGTTGCATAATCTTTTTTTGGAGTCTTTATGCTCAAATGCAAATAAATAGGAGCAGAAAAGAATCTTGAATTTTGGGAGTTCAGACTGAAAAAAATGAGTCCAACGCCATTATCCTTCAGGAGCAGTTGCTGAACTTACCAGCTTCAGTTAAGGTTGTCTTGATTCAAACGAGCCTGATGACTGAAAACCAAATACTCAGAGTCTTCTGAGACATTTTTTGATTAACCCACAAACTTTTCAACAAGCAGTCTGTGAACTGTTCGAGCAAAGTGTTTTTGTTTTTTTCAATTATACGTGGAGCAAAACTGGGCTTTGACAGTAATAGTAAGACATGGTGGTGGTAGTGTCATGGTCAAAGAGAGGTTTGCAGCTTAAGAATCTTAATCACCTCAGGTGAATAAAAAAACTATGACTAAATCTTCCCGTGAAGAGATTCAGGTTCTGAAGATTGATTGATGTTTTTACCATTAAGATTTTAATAAGTTTTCTCATTTTATAAATAGAAAATGGTTTTGTTAGTTTAGTGAACTTTTTGAATCTTAAAGAAGATCTAATTTATAATTATATAAGTTAAATAAATAGATGTAAAGGTAAGTCTCTGTGAGAATCTTTAAGTAGTTGAGCTTGCGGTCTCTTTTTCTAGTAGAGTTTATAAAATGTAACAACACCAGCACAGGGTGAAAAATCCCCTTACGGAGCACAATGAATCATTCTAAATTGTCTAGAGTGTCTGGAGTCTTTTTATAGTAGCATCCTGAGTCTTTAACAACTATTGTTTTGATTGCTGAGTATGTTCGTTTCACATGTGGGTTCCTTTAGATTTTTACTCATGCAAATCCCTTTAAATAGACAGAAAACCTAAGGTTAACTTGGTAAAAAAAAAGAAAAAAAGTAAATCTGCTGTCACATCTTGAGTTATTTTTTAATTATTTTGGTGTCCTTTTTGTGATCATATCCTGAATTTACATGTGGTATGTTTTCTTATTGTTATTTTATTCAATAAATAATATATTTCAGTTGTTGTTGCTGCTGTTTGTTTTAACCTGCCTCCAGTCTCCTATGTTTCAATCAATCAAACGTCCACCCTGGCAGTGTTAATGCCCACAAAGTAGCGTCCACTGTCCGACATTAAGCTACTATATGGTCAGGAAAGTCAGAACTCTAACCAGAAAAAAAGGATAAAAATCACATATTTATGGTACACAATACTTGTATCAGGGACGAGCTAACTTTTGTGACTTGTGAGCTGCAAAAGGTTCTAAAATTTGACAAAAAGGCCAGACCGGGAGTGGATGCGTGGAGTGTTTTGATAATTTCTCATTAGAGAACGAAACAACATAGAACCTGAATGAAAATATGCTTTAATTTTGATTGAAAATCAATATATATATATTTTTAAAGCAGAAAATTATGGAGCTTTAATTGCAAAACTAAGGCTACTGCTCTCATTTTCATCCCAGTTGCACCAATATGTGGAACCAAGTATGATGGGTTGATGTCCCTCAGAAAAAATAGCAAATTTAGAGAAATACCACGTTTATGTGGTGTTGGAATGATCAGAAAAAGGACTTGCAGATGCGGAAAACAAACAAGAACACCAGAAAAACACAAATCTTCCAACACCACATGAATGCAGGATAACTTTCTGCACCTGAACAATGGTGAATGTATTTGTAGTGCATCATCCTATGGAGAGACAACGGAATTACAGGGAAAATGAAACATAAATAAGGATTATCAATATCATTTATTCCAGTTTGGCGGGCCAGATTAAATAGTTAAATGGGTCTCCAGGGCATAGTTTTCTCTCCTTCCTCTAGATAGGTATCTATTCATTACTGAATTATTTTTGTCAACCAATTCTATCCCATATAGTACATGGGGTAAGGCCAGGTATGCTTTAGCCTTTCCATTGGGTTCCCAACACGCTGAGTCTAAGAAACGTAAACAGAACGACAACCTTCTGCATTCCAGAAAGGATTTCAGGTTCAGATCTTATCACAAATGCTCTCAAAGGAAGAGTATAAATCATCAGGACCACCAGGCTTGAAGGTCAGAGTATAGTCCGCTTTAAAGTATTTTCCACATGCGTGCCTCTAATGTCAGAGTTGTGCTGCATAGGCCGCCGCGCTAATCCTTCATTCACGCCCATCTGCTGACCAAAGGAAACTGCAGGCCTACGTTGCTCTGTTGCATTTTGTTTGTCAAACATGCTCACTGGGGTCACAAGTCATGGAGGACACTCAGATCGAAAAACAAAAGACATTTTTACAAGTAAATGGGTTTTATGAGTCCTGTGTACTGAAACAATTTAACATCTGAGTGTGTAATGAGGAATATTTGAAATTTAGAAGGAGACAAAATGGTGATAGAATGATGGCTTTGGCACCAGGCCACTTACAGTTTGACAATTATTAAATAAAGTTTGAAACAGTTATGACACGGCAGCATCTAGGAATAGATTTGGTTAATTTATATAAGAGACAAGAGGCAAACGGCCCAAAACACTCATGCACAAAGTGAGCACATGGTTTCACAGGAACATGAAGTGTTACTGGGATCAACATTCAAATTTATTTATAGCATTAATGTGCACTAAGCAAAGCACTACTTCTTACAAGCATATGAAAATAGAGATTTTGGTTATTGAAACTGCAGCTGAAAATATTTGGAACATGTACTGAAAGGTACATACTCCAAAAACTCAACAGCTAAAAATGACTTGTTACATGCAAGAATATGCTTCCTCAAATGACTTCTGCATGCTTGTGGTGGTTACATGTGTGCGTGCCGTTTTGAGAAAGACTGTGGGAACCTTTCTTTCAAATGTCTGGGGCGGTGGGCTAAAACCAAAATATAGGTGGATTAAAAATAGGCTTATGGGAGGAGTCTTCTGATGCACACGAATCTGAGAGCACTGAGAAAGCAGACACCTGAATGGAACTTTTAGTTAGATGTTCAAAAAGGAGACATAATTTTCAAAATAAAAGCCTGCACATAGACTATGCCCTAGAAAATGTGTTCAAGTAACACATTTAGACAGAGTAAAAGATTTAAATTGTACTATTATTCAATATTTCTATGTTTTTGCACTTTGCTGTTATGTGAAGTAAAATCAGAAAAAGGAAAAGCAGATTATTTATTCTCTTTCAGTTTCTTGGTAACCAAATAAAAACACATTTTCTTGTCTTTCTTTGTACCGTCATCTAGGTTTTCTGTCCTTCCTACAGCAGAAAAACTCAGAAGAAATAGAAAATATCAGTTGTGGATGTTTGGGTTTGTTGATTCATGAAGACATTCAGATGTTGATCGCCGCCTTGTGGCAGGACTCGGAACTGCCAGAGCTAAATGTGTTCCATTGTTGTTCAAGAGTATCTTTCACTTTGCTCCATTTTGCTCCGTCTGCGTCTACAATCAGCTGTTTAGCAAACACTTTTATCTGAAGCAACCAATCGATAGGCGGATGTTTGCTCAACCCAGGAGCTGCGACCACTCTGAGCAGCTTCCGTCTGCTGTCAACCTCAACATTTTGAAATCATCTGTAAAGTCTCAGGATGAGTGGACTGTGAGAATTTGGAAACTAACAATGAACTCATTAGAAAAAAGCAAATGCTGACACACAAAGAGCAAGACTGATTCATGCACTTGTGAATCAAACTCCTCCATTTTCTGTTTTTTCCCCACACAAGCCCTTAATTTAGAATGAAAAGGTTTACTGAACACATGGAGCAATTTAAAGTCCAAAAAATGTCCAAACAAAAATACAGTTACAGGGTAGATACAATTTGGCTTTTAATTAAACCTTAATTTGCATTTTCTATTAAATCACCAAAGCTCACACACACACGAACAAATAAGGTCTCACGTTAAGAATTTATTGCAGGCAAATGATTCTATAAATAATATTTACAAACTATAAGACAACATTTGCTGATATCAGATGTATGGGTTGTGGGTGAACAGTCTCAGTCTTGGAAAAAACAATAAAAGAGCTGTGGTGTACCAAATCTCACCTTCGAATGGAGAAGTTTATGGGAGATGTTGAAGAAAGAAAGACTCCTTTGATAAAATATGTACCTTTAAGTTTTGAATTGCTTATCGGGATTATATTAGAATGTTTTACCTTAATGAGACAAAAAAAATAAAAAGTTTATATTTCAAGAAAAAATGAAAACACCTCCAACTGCACAGCTTTTGGCAGAAACATTTTGCTTTTTTTGTAAATGTTGATGATATTTTACATGGGTAAGGGGAGAACAAAATCTATGAAAATATATGGAAAAAACTCTTTAGAAATGTGGTTTGAGCCTGAGTAATGACATGTTTCACTCAACTAGAAAGCTCTTCATAAAACAGAAACCCACTGCACACCATTTCCTCCATGCTTTCTGATTAGGCCTAAAGGAGAGAAGTTAGAAAAGAAACTCCAAGCAACAAAGGGAAAACTTTCAGACTGGAACAAGAGGAAGCCGTCCAACCGATTGTCCGGTTTTTTAATGAACTCCAACTGAAGAAAGTGACAGAAGTGCAGCTATAAACATTTCTTTGTTAAAAAGCTCGTTTCCGGTAAAATGAAAGCCCGTCTGTTGCTATGCTTGCTTTTCGACATGCCGAAAAGATGAGGGAGATCCTTCCAGCACACAGCCGGTGAGTCTCACAAGCGTTGCTGTCGTTTCATCTCCGATTCTAAACAAAAACTCTCAAAAGCTTCTTCCATCTCCGGCCCCATCTCATCTTCAAAGTCATATCTGTGGATACAAAAACCAGGAGAGCTGTGTTTTCCTTCACAACTTTTATAACATTCCTTTAATGAGTTGGACTATGAAAGCTGGCTCACACATAAGCTAAGCCCTCATTCACATCCAACTGCTGACTAATCTGAATGTGAGCCCCGTTGCATTGTGGGGTTGCAAACACAACGCCAGGAAAAGCCCAGAGACAGAGATGAAGAGGGAAATCTCAGGTTGTGGTCTCCAACAGACCTTAATTTAAAGCTGAATAATTTTGATTATGGGGAGCTGTCTCAAAATGTATTCATGAATTTAATGAAATGAATGGATGTGCTTCCTTTGAACTGAAATGCTGAGGAATTCTGAGCTCGCATTTGTGTGAGGCGATGGTTTAAATCCAGAAAAGAAAGGATGACAAACCTGCATGTATTGACATAAAATGGGGCTCTCTAAACACAGAATTTCCTTATTTTATATTAACAGTTTGAACTTACCCTTCATTTCCATTCTCTCCATAAAAATCGTGAAAATAGTCTTGCCTCTCGAGGAGCTCCTGATATTTTTCTGCATATTCTATGAAGGCAGATACATATTAAGGTCAGCAGAGGCTGTGACATAAATCACACTGATCAAGATGAAGCACAAAAGACGGGAACAGCAAAAAAAATTGTGCTGAGGATACAAGTTTTCAAGTTCAGAAACCAAAGGCAGTTAAGTTATGCAGCCCTGAAACTAAACAGGACCTAATTTGACAAAGACTAAAAAGGCACATGAAGCAGAGTACCAGGCTCAAAGCATTTTGGGTAAAATCACAACTTTTATTTTGGAAAACTTTTGCTATGTGCAATTGCAAAAGTTTAAAATGTCTCAAGATAAAGGCGACTGAGCTCAAACGACATGGATGAGCAATTAGAAATATGAAGCAAGAAATTGATCCTTCAACAAAATTCATTATTTGAACTCTGTTACCCATAATTCCTGCAGAATTCTACATATACCAAACAGTTGAACTCCCAAATTCCTCCTGATGCTTAATAAGAAATCATCTTTCTGACATTTATACAGCCACAAGTTACATTCATGATTCTAAAGATAACCTGCAGACTGGTGGCATCTGTCTGGTGACAGAGCGTCATCACTCTTACAGCTCAGAGGGAAAATGGGAAATAAAAACTGATGTCCAGGTAACTACAGACCTATCATGATACAAGATTTCTTTAAGTATAGTGTGTTTTTTTTATTACCTCCATTACTCTGCTTCCACATTTAAATTAGGAAGTCCCCCTCCAAAAATATGATCCAAATAAAAACTGATCCAAAAATAAACTTTCTATTCCCTGATGATAAAATATATAAAAAAAACAAACATACAATTCGCCAATCAGTGGATGATAAACTTTATTATCTGTTAAAAAAGCCTGAGAAAAACAGAAACATATAAAGCAAGTTGGCCATTTAAATAATCTTAATTTTAACACTATTAATGGTTAAATAAAAATAATCACACAATTACATTTAGTTAAAATTCTATAAAGACATTTTTTTCTGCTTTGTAATATCAAGATATTTCTTGATATTTTGTGTCTCTTGGCTTATTGTGGACATGCACACTTGAACTCACCTGGATCTGCGGCTGTGAAAGGCGTCCCATCTTCTGTGTAGAATGTGGGTTCATTCTGATAGAGTAAAAAATAAGTCCTTGTTATAATAGATAATTATTGGAATGAACACAATATAAATAACTAAACTGAAGTGACTTAGTAGGTAGGGTGGCTCAGAAACCGACCATGAAATAGTTGGGGTCGTTGTCTGGCGTGGCATTACTGGCTGCAGCAGCAGCATGGACACGCCCCCAGTCACTGGATCTGAGCTCTACAAGCTTCAGGAGCATCTGTCTCACATCCCTGAGGAGAAAAACTTCCAAATTAGAATCCTTTGAATGTGTCCCTTTATGCTGAAATGCCCTGCTGCAGATTCCTTATTTTTATTTAAAATACTAAAAGTTCATATACTCCTGTACATTTTGAAAATTCTTAACTACGTAGGGAGCCATAAATAAATAAATACACAGGACTGGACTTTCTGCAATACAACTAACTTAAATACAGATTATTGTTTCACCGCTGTATAAGGAGACACTTCAATAAACCTTTTTTTAAAAAGATGAAAAAAACAAAACATGCAAATCCGTCCTGTTCTACAGACCTATCGCATTTAGCATCAAGAAGAATTGTTTCTATTCTTTGGATCACTTCTTCCATGTGGGGTTTTCCACTTTCTCTCCATGCATCATCCAAGACAGACCCAGTCAACTGTAAATAGAAATATTGATGTTTAATTTTTGACTAGGAATATTCTGACAAAAATGCTTCAACAAAATCCACAAACATAAATGTTGAGACCTTGAGGAGTTTGACAGCACAGATGAGATTTGAATTCACAGGATTAGACAACAGGCTTTGCAGCAGGTCCTTCAGGCCAGAGAGAAGGATTTCAGCTCTTTTAGGAGGACCATTTGGATTTTTGATCTAGAGAAAAAATTAAAAGGGAACTCAAAGTAAAATAACTGTCAGAAGGGACCACTTGCACTTTAAAAGGAACATTTAGGTATTTGCGAATAACATAGGAGCAGGTTTGCAGAAAAACAAACTTGATAAATTGAAAAAAAATATTATCTGCAGTTAGAAAATACAAAATTAATTTATGAAATCTACAATTACATTTTCTATATTCAACTTCTTGTATTTCATTCTAGCAAAAAAAAGTATTCTTTATAAGAATACCTCATGTCCCACCATCAATTTGTTTTAATCAATAAATATGTGATTTTTTTAACAAACAAACAGATGGTTTAAACTTGATTCATCAAGGTTTGGTGAAATGTGTTGCATCATAAGTTGAATAATATTAACTTGAGAATCCACATTGAATCCTTTTCTCCCAGAATGCACCGAGTGCAGCTCCTTACCTCTAGACTTAAGTAGAGTTCTCCCAGGAAAAGCACAAAGGAGTGAAATTTCTTTTGAGTGTCTGGGTCCCCTCGCACAGCTGCATCTCTTTGTTCATATTCTGTTCTGCACCTAATTCACAACACAGTAGTTTGATGTAATATACAATTTACTTTTGTATTTTAAGTGACAGAAAATCAAATATCTTTTAATTATATTTTGCGATCTATTTTATATTACACTGTTTTAGCATTAAAGTTGAGTTTTCGCTGAAACCATAAAAAAAAATTACATTTTCAATTTCATCTGTTGTAGACAATGTTTTTAAACTGCTAACTGAGACACGCATACGACACATATCTTACCGTTTTAAGAGCAGCTGACGAAAGTTGCCGCTTTGTGGGCTGATCGTCAGGTGATGGGACAGGTAGTTACAGAGCCTGGCTCCAGTGTAAGAGAAGTTTGGAATAGCAGTAGACTGAAATAAACAAAACATTTAATGGTCAACTCCGTCAAGCGTGACTTTGTTCTATTCAAGATACTGACAAGTGTGAGGTTTATCTAAAATTTTTTGGGACAAAACTGATTGAAGCCAGGATGTTTCCCAACCTGTGTGTAAACCAGCTCCACCAGCTCCTGCAGCAGCTCCTCAGTGGTAACACAGGAGTTGAACACCCCAGTCATGTATTCAATATCAGAGTCAAAGGATCCTGGAGAGGAGCTCAAGTGAGCAAGGAACTCTGTGACCATTTCAGCCAGTGGTGGCTCTCCATAATACTCTTCACTGTTGTTAGACAAACTGAGGTCCTACACCAAATCCACAAAAAAAAGTCAGTTCCTGGCTCTTACCAACTACAGAAATTATTCAAAGCATCAATGTGAAGTAAAGTACAAGTATAAATATCTGCATAAAGCTATCCGTACCTCATGAGGGTTCAGTCCAAAAGGGACAAATTCTGGAGCACTAGCAGACAGGTTTGATGACTGGACCAAGAAGTTTACATCATAATAATCTCTGGTGTTTGCTAGGTTGTTGGCAGTCACATTTTGTTGGGGTTTGCTTTGGTTTTGACAGTCTAAAAGAAGACAGAATGTGGTAAATTGAATGTCCTCCTTTGCACAAACACATTTTTTGCAGTAATTTAAACATAACACAAGTTACATTACTCTTCTAGTCTTTTTTTCTCTCAATGTTGCTTAATTTAAAACTAAACTGGAAAAAAAACTCTAAGACACATGAACATGCAATAACATCATCATGCTACTATACTTTAGAGTAAGAAAGACGGTTGCTGTTAGAGCAAATGAAGTGTGGTCGGGTGAATCTCTAGGGCTGAAATATTAACCTAAAATAATTTAATAGGTAAAGAAAAAACTATTTAAGACTATTTAAGTTTAGGAGAGTTTAGTTCTAAAATACAGATGGTTTGATTTTTAAGAAGTAAAAGCTGCAAACGGCTAACAGATTTTTCAGAAGGGACAGTCCATGCTCATTGTTTTCAGCGTTGCCAGATTGGGTATTTATTCCCCCAATTGGGCGGTTTAGATTCTGACTTTGTGGGTAAAAATTGCTTTGGGCGAGTGGACATAATTTTGGCAGATTTGGGGTCAGTTCGGCGGGTTTTTATTTCCTCATTAAAATAAGTTGCAATTAGACACGTGTGGTCAAGGTAGGCACGTGATGCAGTGCCACACCTGTCATTATCCTCGCCATCATGAGCAACTAATCATACAATAAACGTGCCCACTAATCTGTTCTGTAAATGAAACTCATATGTAAGATTCTAATCTTTCTATAATCAAAATCTAATTCTCTCATATCTTCACCTGATATTTTCTGTTCAATTACAACGTAGGTGATGCAGCACAGAGTGCAGCCACAAAGCAGATTGTGCAATCCCATTTAAACCGGGCTGGATAAGTGTCTTTAGTTTATTCTGTATCTGAAAATAATTTAATGCTTAATTCCTTTTTTGATACATTTTTAAAGAACGTTATTATATGTTCCCATTTTCCATTTAATAGGTAATGTATTTCACGATTAATGTTTTGATCTGACATAAAGCCATGATGAAAAATCACAAGGCGATGAAAATAACTGTTAGGTACAGGCCTCTTGTGATAATAATAAAGAAACAGTAGATAATTTGCTTCTGAATGTTTGTACGTTTTGTGGAGGATTTTTACTGTTGAAATTGGACAAAATTGGGAAAACACCATATAGTTCTTGGAGTACTCTCAGGTGAAAAGGTATTTGACATCGTTTTTTATGTTTGATCAATTCGCTGCTTGTGAAAAAAGTATATTCAAATGAAAACGTTTTAAAAACTCAAACCACTCTTTAATACGTTTATCGAGGAGAATTGCTTAAATTTCACCTCACTTAAATTCATTAAAAGTGAAAATGCAAGAGCAATTTCCACTTTTGATCATAAGTTATAGCCAATCCTGGTCTTTGATGGTGCTTTTCTCCTTTCCTTCTTATTTAATATTGATTGCTCTTGGTGTTTGAGAAAAAAACTGAAATCATGTCTGATCTCCTGTGGTTTTTAATAAAGTTTTATAGGAATCAGCTATTTTATTTTTGGCTTTGACTGTCAACAACACTGGCGGGTGTAATTTCATTAGAAATGTCTCAAAGTTGGACATTCAATCAAAATGGGAAGCAATAAATAATAGATAATTCATTACAGCTAATTAGTCACGAATTAACTATTTTGACTTTTTTTGTTTGTTTTTTGGTGGGATCTTGCTGTTTTTAAAGGATTTTTGGGCTGGAAAACCGTTACTTTGTCTGGCAACGCTGATTGTTTTCACGTATACACTGTGTGTACAATGTACAATGTACAATGTACAATCGTACTCACTTAATTCAAGAATTACATTAATGTAAATAATTTATTGATTACCGGTATAATTAGTAATTTATGCCGATTAGGTCATTTTGTTGCCACTTAAAAACATTGTAGGTGATGCTAAGATTTACACAGTAACGCAACTATAATTTATAGCTTACATGGGTGACACTACGTCTATTGCTTTGTTAGCTAAGCACGAACGTAAAATAGGTCTAAAGAGATTTAAAATAATGATAACAACAATAATACAAGAAAGTCGTTAAAAATAAGCTAGCATGTAGCAGTTCAGCTAATTGAAAACAGCTTCCAATCCATTTTCAATTTTTTTACGAGTGTCTGTGTCGCGCTGGATTTGTTTCATAAAGGGGAAACCAAATGTCTAAGATTTTAAAATAAATGCAGACATTGTGTCTCGGCCTTCAGCGAAACTGCACAGAAACGAATCCGAAAGTAGCTAGCTACCCCAGCACTGCTAGCTTCTCACCTCCTGTGGTACCGACGTTAATCGCCGCCGCGCTGTTTTCAGCTACAGGCGGTATGGTTCGGGGCTGTCTCAGCGGCACCAGTTGGTTCAGAAACATGCTTTTGTTGTCATCGTGTCCGATGTTAGCCATGACCCCGGGGTCTGCTGCTGGGTTGCGGCTTCTCCCTGCTCCCGGAGCACGGTCAAAATTCTCGTTCATAACTGCCTGTCGTGAGCTTTGACTCTCAAAACAGCATTTAAGGTCGATTTAGGTTGTAATGTCCATTTACCGTTTTTACCCCTTAGAGAAGCAGTAAACCATAACCTCTAATTAGTGTATTACACGCACAATCTAACTTTCACGATTGTCCTTTTCTCGATAAAAAATCCTTTATTGCTAAATAACTTTTGAGGGGAGGGGGAACTACTTCCTTTAATAACAAAGTTGCTTCCAGAAAATGACAGATTTCAACGTTAAAATAAAACAGTCTCCCCCTAGTGGCGTGGAGTGTTAATCCAACGAAATCAAGAAAAAAAAAAAGAGAAATGGGGAAAAAGACAAAAAAATTTGTATCTGTTGGTTTTAACTGTGCAGTGTGACAACAAAAATGGCAATTTTTGTTTGGAATTTTTAGTTTATGTTGTTGTCTTTAATTGTTTAATTGCAGTTTTAACAACCTCCACTTCAATTGTCTTTTGTGTTTATGTTTCAGAGAATGAAATCATTCTAAACCTCACCAACATCAGAAATATTTTTTAACAGTGCCCAATCTGGAATTTTTTATTAAAGTTTTTAAGCTGATAATTTGTTTTTTACCGTGTATTTTAGGTTTTTTGTATTTTTTATTTATTTATTAATGTGTTGACATTTGGACCTCAAGTCTGTAATAAAAAATTCAAATTTAGTTTAACATTTCAATACTATTATTTGAGAAATGTTGGGGATGATGTTTTTAGATTAATAACTTCAGCAAAAAATTTGTTAAATAATAAAAAAGACTACCATTACTCCATTACTCCAACACAGCACAACATGGAGCAATTTTAAGATGTCTCACTTTCCTATTTGTTCACAAACATTAGTTTAGTTTGGGTTTTTCTTTTTATGAAGAACACATTTTGAGGAAAAATGAGAATTTTTTTTTTCTCGTTTGTTTTTTAAACATTTTTTTAAAGTTTATTTTAAAGATCTTTTCCTCCTTAAAAAAAGGAAACACTGAGGACATGACCCCAATATTGTCTGTCTGCAGAGTTAGTTTTCTGTTTGCGGTTTCTTGCAGTTTGTTCATTAGAATATGATTGGATTTACAAGCTTTCTTTTTCCTTTTTCAAAATTGCCTGAGCACAAATAATTGGACAACAAATATTCAGATGTCTTTTGGACGTGCACAGCTCACATAAGCACATGTTGCAGCAAAACCACAGTATGTGTATGATTTAGCCTCCAGGAATTTTCCACTTGTTTCCCAAAAACTGGATCACATTATAACATAGAAAATTTTGTGCCTGAAATTCCGACACTTTGATAAAAGTTTACAAACTTTATTTATTTAGCTCTTTTGTTTTTGTGACTGCCTTGCCAATGTTCTTGAAGTGTTCAAACGCTAATAAATCTCGGGAATGCAGAAGACAGCAAACTACATTTTTGCTTTAGAGGAGGTGTGTGGCTTGGGCGTAAGACGGTAGACTTAAAATGAGCAGTTTGTAGGTTTGTGCCGATTTTGCACCTGTTTGCCTTTTTTGCAAAGTGATGCTGCAGCACTTTGTGAAGAAATAATTCTGGCATACTTTTCTTCAATAAGGAAAACTGCCAAACCTGTACATTTAACATTCTTCAATCTTGATCTTAGTGTGGTCTTCCACAAAGGTCTCTGTTGAAGCCTTTTTTGGCTTCAAATTCCCTGATCCACATGGTCAAATCAGAACTTTTACATTGTTCCATGAACATCAGTTCATAAATATATTTCAAAGAACATGTCTTGGGTCCTAAAGAACGTATGGAGTTGTTTCAGAAGTTAGTCAATCAAAATGTCATCCTCTACTTTTGAAATCGCTTCATTGCAGTGATTGCCTCAAAAGGTTGTGCAACAAAATATTAAGTTATGGGTACCATCATTTTTGTCCAGGCCTGTTTCATTAGTTTGTTTTTTTAAATAAATATGTTAATCAGCAATTCAAAAGTGATGGCTGATTTTGATTATTTAATTTTCAAGAAATTTTTATTTATTGTTACTTTTGTAAGTTTCAAGTGATTTCAGTGAGAATTGTGGGTTTTTCCTTCTTTAACTGAGGGGTACCAACAATTTTGTTCACATGTGTATGTCACTTTACTCATCCTTTCACAGTGATGATGAGCTCAGATTAAAATTTTTAGATGTTTTCCAGAATTTCTTTTAGTAAAGAATTTGATTTTTTTTTTAAATGTGGCATTTTAGCCATTAGATATCATCAATAAGCACACGTTCCTATTTATAGATGATGTGGCCACCATTTTCCAAACCATTTCAAGCCAAAAGTAAAAAAAAACAAAAACAACCAATGAAGTATGTTGCTTCGTAGTTAAAGTTATTTCTTTTTCTTTATATAAACCCTAAAACTTGTAATAAATATCAAAATATGCTTAATAGTAGTGACATTAGGTCTTATCTAAAAAACATTCTTATTGGCTTTGCATTACTTTGTGTCTTTGTCCATATAAAGCAAATACTTAAGAATACTATTGCTTCATATTTTTGGCTTCTCATTTAGGCACAAGTTGAAACTTCCGAGCGCAGATTACATTCACGGCACTCCCAGACTTCCCTCTCTGACCGAAGAAGGATGCTCTGAAGGGCAGGATGAGAGAACACGAAGCCCGGAAGCCTGTGGTGTTACTGTTTCCCCCTACTGTCTTTTGATCTGCCATAAGGACAGCTGTCATTGATTACTGCGTTTGTAAATGATTAGTGAGGGAAGTGGGTGGTCAGGAGCAGGTCACGTCAATTTCTCCCTCATTCACTGTTTATTCCTCCACTTATACACAACTGCTCCTCTGAGGCTCCCAACAATCGGGATTTCACCCATTTTCCAGAGATCCACATGCCAAAGCAGTTTCCAGTAGTTGGAACAATCAACAGGTGCTTTATTGTAGCAGCTATCTTTAGCAGGAAATCAGGGCAACGATCAGGGAATGTTGGAGCTCTCGTGGGGACGAAATGGTTTTAGGAAAAGATGTCGACATCCCCAGGTCATGCTAGGGAAATGGTCTCCCTCCTATTTTTTCTGTGGTTCTCTCCCTGGTTGTTTGGGTACCAATCATTAGTGCAATGGCTCCCACATGGAATATCTGGCTGGGCAATAATGTGTAGATGTTTTTGTCCTTCCCTGCCTCACAGGCGGATAAGAACAGACCTGCCATGACCAAGAGCCAAATCTGTTTGGTGTGTAAAGAAAAAAAAAGCATTTTGCAGAGGAAGAAGTGGTTGTTTTTTATTTTCACATGACATATATCCTATAAAAAGTGGAATGCTAAGGAATGCTGGTGTGCTTTCAAATTAAATATCTCACAAAATAAATAAATCATTGCAATTCAGTCAAAGCAGAAAGGTTAGGCTATCAAACATGTTGTTAAAATGTGCCCTCTAATATTTGATGCTATCATGGTATTCTGATTTTCATTACTTCTCTCTTCGGTTTTGTTTCTATGGAGAATTAGGATTATAAATAACACATTAGGATACTCGTTTGTTAGGATGGAAATGCTGTTTACATCCGGATCACGGAAACTGTTTGGCACAGTAAAAGTGACAGGTTTGCTTAGCTGATGGTGCCCCTGAAAACACATGAATCCTTCTGTCTGCTAAAGTCAACGGGATTGTGTGACAGTGTAAATTAGTGCCTTTCTTTTTATAAAACATTTTTCAATGCAGATCCTTCTTCTCCACAGCTGCTCAGTATTGAAAATCTTTCAGTCCAGTGCTGTAAATCACCAAACCCACTCCAGGCGGGCTCTCAGAGTTCACACCATAATTGGGAGGAAGTGGGTGGACACGTTCTTCCGGCGTGTTTTTCTGCCCCTCATTGGCTTCCCGTGAACGTTTAGACCCACGAACATCCGCTTCTTGAACTTCCACGCGGCTGATGCGTACGTGTTGTAACCATTCTCCTCGATCCGCTCCTTTAGTTTGCATTCAGTGCCGAACTCCCTCTGTGGAAGACAGCGGAGATCGTATTTCAGCACAAAAAAACCCCAAAATGGGCAAAACAAAAGGTCACTCTTTTGTTCAAAGCCTCATCTTATGTGGAAAGCGAGCACATCCTGGCAGCCCTGCCCTCATATGAGCTCACATGTGTTTCTAGTAACTGATTGAGGTTAACAGTTGATCTAGCAACCATAGAAGTAAAGATAAAGCTGTAGTAGATAAAGGCAGACGAATCTCACTATCTGTTTCTCGAGAAGATCCAGTTTGACCTTTGACTTGAATACTAACCGCTCCGTACAGCTCTCCCGTCCTGCTGATAGCCAGATAGTAGTTGCTGTTCAGCCCTTTGATGGCCACTACTCCCACATTCACTGATGTAATTTCCAGAATACCTATGATTTAACAAGAGAAGGGTTTCAATTAGCACATGTCATTATTCAAAATGAAATGCTGAGCATGAATGATAACATACCCACATGCAGGCTTTTTTTTCCAGACATCTGGAAAAGCATCACGACCAGAAACATATTGGATTCAAGTTAAAGGACGTTTACTGGTGGGAACGCGTGGGTCCTCCACGTGAGGTTACAATTACTTCAGGGCACGTTTGTCATTTTTGTAATATTGTAAAGTTACTTTTCAGCCTACACCTGTGTAACAGGATCCAGCTGCACAAGCCATTTTGTCGGAAAATTGAAAGGTGGATTCCACTGAGATTCTCCGAGTGTTTATATTCTGTTGGTTTCTTAGTCCCTTTCCAAATAATCCAAGCTTCTCATAGACCGTCACAGAGGTTAATTTATACCTGTGTTAACAGGCTTAAGGTTTTCCTGAAGACATCTGTGGTTATTTGTGTGGTCTCAGTATCAGAGGTCACAGATATATAACTTCCCAATGTGTCCTTTGACCACAGAAGCTACTTGTCTCTTTTTTTTTTTTTTTTTGCTTTTTGCTGCTGTGTGTCAGGAATTGAACCTTACTGGTTCCTATGAGATGTTTGATGTCATGTCGCCCTCCCCGACTTCCTTTCCCCACTTCCTGTGAGCTGTACTTATTTTATCCAGATAAGCACACATGTGTATAAGCATGCACACGCTCCAGTGTGGGGGCGTGAACTCCAGAGAGTCAACGACATGCTTTGATCACCCCTGCAGCCCCTACTGTGCCTGATGACTGTTTGTGTGGCACGACGGTCAGTCCTCCAGAGGCCGGGGAGGGGGCTGTGAGGCTTGCAGCCTTGGGAATGAGTGGACAGTGCAGATGTGCCACAAAAAGAACAATTCTTTTTTTTATTTTTTCTTAAGCACGCTGCAGCTTCTGTCCCCATCCATGAGCTTTTGGCTGTATCAGTTTCTAGTTCAAACAGTGGCACCTCGGGGCAGCGAGGTCTGAAGCTGCATGGTGGCTGAGGGGACTGTGACACAACGGCCATTGAAGATCTGAGAGGGGCAGCTTTTCTGTAAGGGATCAGATGTCCGGTATGGAGTGAGGATGTAAGACAATCTATGGCGGTCTGTGGCTGCTCTGTAAACATGGGAGGGATGAAAGGACGGAGAACAGAGGGGGACAGAAGAGCCATGACAGTGAGACTGGGGGTGGAGTGCGGATTAGAAAGGCTGTAATGATCACTGATCAAAGTCAGACACCGGAGGCAGGGGCGAGACAGGTTGTATATACACACATGCACACGCACTGGCACACACATGCACGGACACACACCGTAAGCAGGTGAGCGTGCACTTGCACACTTGTTACAAATTCAACCTGGCTGTGAGACTGCATCATTTCCATTCACTGGTTTCTACTGAATGGTGCCCTTTTTGCACAAAAGCGGGGCGTAAAATGCAATTTGCCGATTTGGAAAACTTGAAGCCAGTTTTTGTTTTTTGCAGGTTTTAAATTCTACTAGAAAAAGGTTGCACATGTGAGCCAGCCAGGTACAGCTGTTTACATGAAGAGACAGCGTTGTTTTTTCTTTTGCAAACTCTGTGCTTTTTCCTAACGTGTGGCTTGTTTGACAGGCTCCGTTACACCACTTAACTGTGTGCTTGTTGCGGAACGAACAGACCTGATGCCAGTGAGGATTAAAGGTGGTTTTTCCACAGTAGTATGCCAAAAAGCATGTGTTTTGCAGCTTGTGGCATTATTCTTTCTCACTTGCAGTTTGCCTGTGGTCTGCGCAGATAAGAGCAGATAAGTGAGAATTTAAGATTTGATTGTTACCATCCCTGCGCAGCAGAATGGGGTGGAATGAGGCGTAAATCAGGATATAGTTTTGTACCCCTTGATAAGGACCACACTGGGTGTATTTACAGAGAAGGGAGATGCAGACAGAAAAGCTATACATCTCCTTCTTCAGACCTCCAGAAAGCGCCATCTGTGTTTTTTCTCCCCCCCACCAATGCAAAAGCCACAGCTGTGATTAAAAAAGACAAATGTGAGAAGAGATATGCTCTTGCACACTCACTTTTGAGTGGGCACACAACAGTCTGGACAGGCTCTCACACCATCATGGCTAACGAGCACAACTGTTTCACCGTTAATCCGCTGCCAGAGTCTTCCTTGGCAATATTTCACCGGTCACTCAGAGTTGTTAGCTGTCTGAAAACTTAAAAGAAGTCAGCTGTGAATCATGGACGTTTTAATTAGACTCTGGTTGTGCAGATAGCTACTTAGCTGACTTTAAGATTGTCTCCCTCCTCTTTTTCTCCGCCTCTCCGTAACCTCAGCACAGGCCCCTGGCTGGCTCTGAAAGCCATGTGGGACAGTTTTACACTGGCATCCCCATAAATCTGCGGGAGACTGGATACAGGCTCTGAAACACAGAGTGAACTGGGTCCCTGCAGGGCCGCATTCAGCACCCCACAACCAAATCCTCTTGCTCCTTTGCAGTGTGCACAATTTCATTCAAAATAACGTCTTTAACTAATCAAATTTGGTCTTAAACGAGTCCGTCAAAGGCACATTTTCATCTAGTTTTTGTTAAAAAAAAAAAGCATGAGATTTTGTCTCTTCAAGAAAACATCAGGGGTCTACAAAGATGTGAGTTGTGGGATCATGTCTGGCCCCAGGGGCCTGAGCAAAGACTGAAGCTGCTGTTGTGTAGTATCTTTTACCAGATGAACCTGATATGATGGCCTATAATCCACACACAATGTCCCCAGACCCCCTTAGGACACAGCTTTTTGATGGCACCACCATTCATACCAACGGTACTCCGCTTTGATGTGACCATGAAGATTTTCAGCAATGCCATTCATGAATCTGTATGGTCTGAGAATCCCTCTTTCAGAGAGAAATATCTTTTTTTTTTCAAAATGTGAATTTGAGAAGGAGTTGAAAAGAAAAATGGGTCATATGTGCTTCAAATTCAACCTTAATTCTATTTTATGACTTCCTTCTGCTGCTTTGGTTTAGTCAGAGTAAGGAGCAAGGTCATCATTTTGCAATATGGTCGTAAAAACAAAACGGCTTCTGTCACGACCTTGTCAAAACATTTCTGCTGACGTTCCGCCTCCTTTCGCCTTTTACTCTTAACCATCTTCGATTAAATTTGCGGTTTGGCTCTTAAGCACGAAAGCTTTAGTGCACGTTTACGATGGAATAGGCTATGAAAGATGAAAAAGAGATGAAAACGTTACGATTTCCACCACTTGTTAGCCAAATGACCACAGACCCACATCAGCATGTACGGAAATTGGTGACACATGCCTGCTGCTCATTGGGAAAAGTGGGAAACAAATGGGAATTCGTCTTTTACTGACAGATGCACCGAAACAAACAACGTGTAATCACTTTAAAGACAAGTTTTTGTGAGTGAACATGTCAAGCAAATGTCTGACGGCTTGCCGTTTGCTTCATGCTGGACGGCAAAAGGTCAGTCTGAGTGGGAGAGTGAGCTGGGAACACAGACAGAGGAGCAGAAAGGGACTAAAAGCATCAATGAAACTGACATTCATATCCTTCCCCCTCCCATCCCAGCCCTGCTTCTCTGTGGCTGTTATCAACCCTGTTTACCCAGGGCTGTGAAGACCCCCTGATAATGGCCCAGTTATCTGCTTCTGCTCCCTTTTAAAGCATCTGAGAGCTACCATCATTGTGCTGAGTGTTTGGACAGGAGAGATATCAGTGAGATGTCTGGTTTAAAACAAAAAGACAACTCAAATTGGGAATGCTTAAGGCAAACAGCTTAGCTGGGCATACATTTGTTATTTACATTTTCAATTAGACACTTAAATGACTTAATTGACTTGTCTTTCTGATCTAAGTAAACATATGGGGTGAGTTTCAAAAAGGAAACATTTAGAAATTTTTAATTGAGGATGTTAAATTTCAATAATGAACATGTATGTGGCTAACAAATGTAAAAAAAGAGCAGAAAAGGTTTTGACTTTTCATTTAAAGTCATTTAAAGTTTTTGCAGTTTAAGACCTGATAGACTTCAAGATCTGAGTCTGAGAGAGCCATCAGTTGTCAGTGTTAATTTGAGAGACTGAAAAGATGCTCTTCAGGTACAAATTCTCACATTTTTATTCATTTTTTCACAAATCTTTTTGGAGTTACTCACTAAGAGGGTCGTCCTTGCTTTTGGTTCCATTGACTTTCCCATTCATGTCGATCCTCAGGAAGAACTTGTGGAAAGAAAACAGCTTTCTCCTCCGTATGTCCCCTTCAAGGTGATTGTAGCTGCGCACATGCCTTCCCTGTGGCCCCCCAGTCTGACCCAAGGGCCTCCTGGTGGCACTCGGATCAGAGATCAGTTCAGATTCTGAAATGTTCAGGGGAACCCCGGCGGTTTGGGGGTTGTAGAGTTTCAGTTTGTCTCTGCGAAGCTGGTGGCAGGAAGCCTCAGGTAGGGACTGGGTGAACACCAGCAGGGTAACCAGCACAGGAAAAGACAGAGGGGACCGCAGAGTCAGTGACCTCAGTCGTGAGCTGGCCTCGGAGCCAGAGGGAGCTCGTAACTCGGCCCCGGAGCAGAACGAGGCAAAGGCAGCCTTACTCCCTCCAGCTGCCCATCTGATCATGGTAGTGTGCTGTGAGGAAGACTAAAGGCAGCCTCTGAGCCTGGGACATGCTGCTGGGGGCGAGGATAGACAGGGAGGGCAGAGAGGAGAACCCTCCAGAGTCCAGACTGAGGGCCGTGGCCCCCCAGAAGACTCCAAAGGACTCAGTTCCTGCATGAAGTTCTGAAATTTTTAGCAAATTGTGTCAAATTTGAGGTTGAAGAGGATTAGGTATTTTACTTCAATTATTTAGATAACACTTTAGTGAACATTTCTCTAGCAAACCAGTCCTCGTGCCATTCATTTTCCTTACTAGATTGTATTATTGGGATTCTCAGATGCTCCAGAGAGACTTCCACTTTCTCTGACAGTTCAAAGAAAAAAATGAAGTCATCAAAAAATTTCTCCTAATATCCAAGTAAAATCAATTCCAAATATTTAGTTCCAGGGTAAAAAAAATGCTTGAAAGAGTTTGGAGTCCAGATGTGCATAAAAGTATTTTCAGATGCAACTATAACAAAAGCAGGATTCGAGGCTTGAATTGGAGCGCTGGTGATTCCTCATCTCTCCTCTTCAACTCCTCCGTCCGTCCTCCTGGTCTTTAGTGCCGACGTCCTCCAGAATGCCTCACCTGCAGAGTACTTGCACAAAACGACAGTGTTGTGTGAGCCTGTGAGGCGCTGCTAACAGTTACTTGATCCCTCCCTCCTTTACTCAACTTCCCTCCTCACATATGGGAGCAAGTAGTGCTCTGTGTGCGTGGGGGGTGTGTGTGCGCCTCTGAACGCAAGCAAATCTAACTTATGATCAAAACTGAGTGATAACAGAGTTTATTTGTGAACCTGCAGAGTAGGAGGAAGCCGCCTGTTATGTCATTACTAATGAGAAAGTGATTACTTCATAGGATCTGTCATTTGTTTAATTTTTATTCTATGGTTGAACAAATATTGTGCATTTGTAGTTTCCTAATAAGTATCAGGCGCTGACTTTTGCTTGTGCTGTGCCTCCTTGTGCGTGTGGTTGAGTGTGAAGGAGATAAGTATTGCAAATTGAAATTGACTCATTAGGATGTGATTATCCTGACAAGTGGCCACACTATTCTATTTCCTCTGATAAAAATCATATTAAGTTACCATTGCCGGTTCAAGTCAGGATGCCGCCTTATCACTTCCATCTCGTTAAGGCCTCTCTTTTTTCCTCGCAGGCCTTTATCGTTGTGTGTTATCTCCTGCAGTGCTGTAATGCAATGAAGCTCAGTTTACCTCAGCAGACCTCTGCCTTCCCCATGACTCAGGTGTCTGAGTGGAAATCAGCCAATTCGGGTCTCTCTGGAATGTTATTCTCGGAGCAGAGCATGTGCAAAGATGTCTCGCTATTTTTGAAGGGGATAACAGCAAAAATGAATACAGTGAAGCAAGACTTTTAACAGTCCAGTACAATAAACACAACTCGCTGCCAGCAGTCTTATCTGCTTTTCCTGATCCTTGTGTCTTTAATGTCAGCATCAGGCCTGCTCTCTGCAGCGTCTTATTTTCTTGTGCCTGCTTTAATGTCTGTCAGTGCTCTCCAAAGCAGAAGCCTGCTCTTAATTCTTGCTTTATCCTCAGATGGAAACAAAACATTCTTATCAGCAGCGTTCCTTCCCGCTGATAACCTTAACCTGTGGAGAGGACCGAGAGCTGCAGGAATAACTGATATTGATGACTAGGTATTTAGAAGTGGTTTTTATTAAATGAAAAAAACACTTTTCATTGTATATTTTTTTTCTCAGGCTCATCATCAAACGAGTTTTTACACTTTATTTCAAGTTTATTTAAAAAAATGGACTTCAGCTGTTGAAATTGTGTACAAACAATTAAACTTAAATATTATTTAAAAATGTTGAAAAAAAAGAGTTCGCAAATGCATTTCTTTCTGCATTTTGTCGGTTAATTACTGACACATGACCTGATCCTGAAAGCGAACCTAAATATGGCAATGGAAGTTTTTATTTATGATACTGAAGTAAAATTAAAAACTCAATATCGAAACTAGTAATCAGGTGAAAGAGTAACTGAGTGGTTGCACATAAACTAAAACTGAATGTGTAAATTCTGGTATTAGAAAATACTGAAACGTTTATTTAACTGAATTAGAAGGTACATTCTATTTGCAGTCTTTGGGGGGAACAGCAAGTATATCTGTTAGGTCTATAATAAAACTGAAAAACACAGGATTTCAGTATTTTCAACCAAAGTTGTTCAATACATTTCATTGCTGACCCATTTTTTGTGTTGGCTTGCATTTCTGTGGGTTTTTTTTTTTTGTCAACAAAAAGCAAGAATGCATGTGAAATTCTAAATATATCAGTGCAGGTGCGCTGATTCATTTACTGGATTACAAAGATGGAATACATTAGGAAGACTCAACAACATCAATCCTTATATTGGCTGATGCAGATATTTACTTTTTTCATGTTTGAACAAATCTCCTCAAATGAAAGCAATGAAGCAGTAAAGCTATATGAGTCCAGTAACTGAGGTAAATGCAAATTTAACTTATTACTAGCCACCTCTGTAGATTGTTTAGTGGCAAACAAGGGCTTTTTATTGCAGTATACTCCAGAAAAAATGTAAGAAAAACTATAAAGAGCTCCAAACAATGCAGTTGGATCTTCAGGACTTTTGAGCTCCCTTTTCTCTAATAAGAAAGAGGCTTCATAGATGGAAGCTTGAAAAGTTAAAGCATCATGTTTGCAGGCTTTGCTCAGAGGCCTTAGCAACTCCTGTCTTTTTTCTTGTCCTGTGAAAACGTAATATAAGTGAGATTTCCAGGAACATGGCTCATCTCCCTCCCTGCTCAACAGCTTTAGCATTTAGTTTATCTTTAAGAGACTATCCCCCTGAATTGCTTTTCAAAGTTTAGGACAATAAACAATAGAGCAGACAAATGTGCGTCTGATCCTTCCCCACAGGCTGCGGCTCTTGCTGGGAGCTTGTACAATTCTCAAACACAAAAACACAATTACAAAAACAGCTATGACAAATCAAATACAGGAAATTTAGATGCATCAGTAGAGATTAGATTTCACAGTCTACCGACTGCCAAAAAGGAAAAAAAAGCTGATGATGATCGTGCAAAGGCCATTCTCCTTAATTTACCTTAGAATGCAATAAAAAAGTTTTCGCACAAAATCATCATTAAAAACTTGTTTTTGTTGTCAAGATTTTTTTTTTTTTATAATTTTTCTTTTAGACGTCTGGTGTAACAATGGGTACAAGTAAAGTTTAACCATTGGTTCGGCCCTAAAAAGGCGGCTTTAAAATTTTCCTGCTTCATTTTTAAATATTAAATTGTTTTTGTCTTGTGTCTGTTTGCATTTTATTTTAGCTTAGTTTAAATTTAAAATGTATTTTATTTGTATTAATAACTTGAAAAAAAGGCAACGATTATTTTTTTTAAACAAGCGTAATGGTTTTGTTGACATCAAATTTATCAGTTTCAATATGAAATAATTTGAGTTTCAGAAGTTTTTTCTTTGAAATCCCAGAATATTTAATTGGGATTTGATTTATCAAGACCATAATAGTTTTAAACCTAAAATCAAAAAGTTTGAATTAAAGAAGATGTTGTTTATGTCTTTACCTGCAGACAAAATATTAAATCTGCAACCTGTTCTTGATGCGTAACATACCAAATGGGCTGAAGGAAAGCTGCGGTTTTTGTTTCTGGACTCTGTTTTTGGATCTGCTCAATATACTGTATCACATTATCAGGTTGAACTGTGGAAATTCATCTCATTCATGTCATATGTCTCTGATTTTGCTTGGCCTCGTTGTGAGTATATTAGCCTTTTTCTTTAGCTACACTATCATTAAGCAGATGTTTAACAAAGAAAAGCATCTCACACTGCATTACTTAAGCTCAAATCCATATGTGGTCTATGAGGGAATCAAACGCACGACTCACAAACAACCAAACTGACCTATGGGAACCATGTGTGTCTGTGCTTGTGTTCCCTGGGGCTCGAACTGTGTGTGCTGGGTCAGAGGAGGCAGAGGCTTTAATAAAGAAACAGGCCTGGTACATGGATGCCAATCTGCCTGCCTGGGGACATGCAACCTGATGGAGTCCAGATGAGAGCCACTAGACTGGACTTTTCACTTAGGAAAAACAGTTATTGGCGCACAGATGACATTTTGCTGCCTCCAACCTGAAACATTTCTCTTGATTTTATTGGATTTGAGTGACAACCAGATAGATTTGATTATTTTTCTCCCTACTTTTCCAAGATTACACTGCATTGCAGTTTTCTTGTATACCAAGAAAATAACCTGCAAACTCTTGCATGGCTGAGACCGGAGGCCTCCTTTTTCTCTTGGTCATCAAACATGAATATTTGATGTGTTCTTAGCTGTTGCATCGGCCGCCGGTGTCTGGTAACCTAAAAGATGAGGTTGCTTTTTCCTGCTTTACAATGATCAATATATGTTAGTCAGGTTATCTTCCCCATTCCTAACAGGCACTTGCATCATCAGATGAGGGTCAAATTCAGGGAGGAAGAGGAATTTACTTACAGGTTAACCTCCGGATCAACTGTCGTGCAACATAAGACGTCTCTGCAGTGCGATTGGTGGACTGACTTTTTTCTACACAAGTAATTACACACAATAATGATGCAATAAAAGTGACATATATTCTAAAAGAAATTCTTTGAAGCTTGAAAAAGAGATTGTTCTTCAACAAAATCTGTTATATTAACTCCTTCCATATTTGCTAATTCGCACAGTACTCCAAGGGAATATATTTAATTAAAATAAATAAGTTTAGTTGGAAATAAATTCAGTCAAGAAAAGGTTATCAAATTACAAATCTCTTCCAACATGATGAAAATTTGACTGAAAATCTAATGTACAGAGCCACAAGGTGTTGGAAAATAATAAAATTGCTCACAAATTGAAATTTTTAAAAATGTTGTAATTTTTTTTTAACATTTAATGTTTTATCTGAAATGGAAAAAAATATACAATGTTTGAGTGAAATGCTACAGAAAAGAGCTGTAAAAGCGGCATTTTGTTTAGTAATTACTTGACAATTAAAGCCAAACATTTGTGGGTTTAGATAAAACTTGTAATTTTACGACCATTCTTTAATTTTTATGGGAAAACAAGCCTCTAGTTCTCCTGCTGCTTAGATCTGTTAAAGCAAACCACACTGCATTTACAGTCTTTTTCCTATTTTTCTATATAAATAATTGCTTTTTCTGTTCGACTGATTGGGGCTTATAAATTAAGGTGCACAATTCTTAAGTCACTGATATTTTAGCGTCCAAAAACCTTCAGCCTGAAAACAACAGTATGAAGCATTTGGTGAGGCAGCATCACTTAATGGGGTTTGCTTTGTCACAATAACACACACGAACATTTAAAACCATCATTCAGTCACTCACACAGTCAGCTTTCAGGACATGATGTGCCACATTCAGCAGGTATCGAGTTTCTCCTTCAGTTACTGCTGACTAACTCCTGGTCTCTGGTTTGAATGACAGCAGCAGGGTAACGTCCCTTCGTGTCAAGTTTCGGCACAGCGGAGCTCTGGAAATCTGGGACAGCTAAACCCAATCCCTGAAACAGAGCTGCCAGTGTTGCACATGCTGCAGCGTGTGGCAATCTCAGGCGGCAACAAACTCATTGACTCAGTCAATACAAATCAGAAAATCTCAAAGTTTCTAGTAAAATAGGGGGAAATTTATATCCCCATCCACAATTACAGCTTAGCTGATGGGGTTTTATCATCTATTCACTGAAATGAATTGAGCTTCAGTCATTGGATTGGTTGTTTGTTGGACAGAACTAATGATGCTCCTTCACAAAAAAGTATGAAGATTGAATTATTTGAATCTTTCTGTACATTTTGTATAATAGTATTGATGTGGTCAAACTGCAAGTAAAAGACAAATGTGACCAAACAGAACAAGGACAATACAGAAAAAAAACTTTATTGCCTCATTTAAAAACCCTTTCGTCTCCATTTTCATTTCTGTGACATCCACTGATGAAGACATACAAAGCCCAAATCTGAAAGGACAAAAACTCTGCCAAAAATAATAGGCCTGTTTTGTGCCCTAATTTGTGCCCCTCTGTCCTCCCTCTCATGCCTGTGACAATGAGAATCATCTCACCAAAATATTTCTGAAGGATGATTCCACGCTCAAAGGGATCCTGGAGAGGGAAGGGAGAACAACTGCATTTCGTAGGAATGCTTTCTAGGGCTGACTTAATAAACCCTGATGGCTGGGGTACAAAAACTGTGGGCAGAATCTTTATAAAGATCATTTTTGTTACTTTATAGTTTGTTAGATCACATATGAACTTTCTTTTACCAAAAAAACCCAGCAACAGGGATTGCTTCAGTTTTTAAAAGAATGATTTGTGAGACGGGAAGTGTTTTTTCTTGACTCTATGCTTTTCTGTATGAAACATAAAATATTCTTCCGTTGTTTTACCTCAGGTGATTTAAAAAAGGTGTCACAGTGGCAAACATTTGTACTACAGTCTTTTAGGCACGAACGTGTTTGTGAGCAAAAGCAACATTTTGCACAGTGACTTCTTCACTACATACGATTTTATTATCATTTTGCACAGCGAGAGGGTTTGGGAATATTCCTGAGTGCAAAAAAACATTCCCATTTGAACTAATTGGAAACCACTACAATATTAAGTATTGCAGAGTGTTGAGGCTCATCTCACAGCAGTGATGACCCATTTCAATGGACTAACTGGAAAATAAGGGAAAAAAATCAATTTGTTTCATTGCTGTTTGCTGTGACTTCAAGTTTCTTTTCCTTCGAACGAAGTTTAATTAATATTTAACTATTGCTAAGTACTGAAGAACTGAATTGTTCTAAAGATGTACACACCAGGAATCTGGGTGAGTAAATCAAATTGATATTGATAAAAAAGATAACATTCTCTTCTCAAAAGTAGTCTAAGAGGGATGACCTGCATCACCTCTCTACAAAAATTCAATTCTTAAAGGTCTGACTGGAAAATGATGCTAATGATGCATCTGATGTATTTACATTACCACAAAAAAATGACAAAACCAGGTACTGAGGATAATGTAAAAACACAGTGCCAGCTTTAAGTACAAAAAGTGAAAGAAGAAAAGATAATATTGAAAAACAAATCACAGTTTTAGCCAAAAAAGAAAAAAACAAATATGGTAATTCAGATGCTGTTACGTCTGACTGTAAGAGCACCACTATAGCCGTCTTTGGTCCACAGTTTCCATAAAATTTGGGAGCTCAAACATTTTTGAGAGCCACCTAAGAACTGGAATGACTAAGTAAGAGTTTCGAGAGGCGAACCGAAGAGAAGGTGTAACTCCAAGATTTCTAACAAATGGAATGTACCATTGTTCTGCGTGTGGTAAGTGTATCAGGAAGTATTTGTAAAGCTATTGTGAGTTACACACATGTATGACAGGTGGGGGATGCTGCTGTACACAGCCCTCCAGGCGTTACGAAGCTGCAAGTACTGCTAGCTTGCTGATACTGTGCAAATGCTGCACGCATGGGGTGATACGTTAAGTGTCCATAAGATGTTCGTAGGATGACCATACAAACTACATTCTGTTTAATTTCCTCATTTCTAAGAGTCAGACTGGGCACAAAGAGCACGCATCACTTAAACAGCACTAACGACGTGCCTGCGTCTCACTTCCATTACCCTCACGTGTTGTTTAAGTGTTCACTACAACCTGTTGCCTGCAGTGTGCACGTAGAAAAAATGTGCATAAACCTTTTTGCCCCGCGGGCACACCGAGCGGTCTACAACTTTGATATTTCCTGCGTTCCCAAACAGTTTGCCCCTTTTTTGCCCGCAGACAGGCCTGATCCACCCGTAAGGGCAGTTGTGACTAAAGCACAAGGCAAAAAAAAAAACCAGTCAAGACACTTACTTCTACAATCACTTTAACATCCTCACTTACATGAACATCTTGGTTTTTAAACTGAAAAAGGTAAAAATTAAGCTCCTAGGGGTTGAAAAAACATCCAAGAAAAAGCTGCGGATGTAGCACCAGGTTAAAACCAGAAACACTGTTAAGGTGAGTTCACAGAGTGGATTTCTGAATTAAAAAACGTTTCTATCTTTATTATTTACTCTTTCTCCTCCTTGTTTCTTAGTATCAATGTTTGTGCCTTTGATCCATTTTTTTTGCTTTGTTTCTAAATAAGAGACAAACAAATTGTACAATGAAAATAACAAAACAGAAAAAAATGTTACAGTCAGTCACAATTTTGTCGGCACGGGTTAACTTGTGGTTTCGGAAGAAGTCAATGCCCCTTTGGCTTTCTCGTGAGCAGATGGCTTTGCACTGATGTGACCACACAGTAGGTTGTGTAATGACTGCAAGCAGAGTCGTGGCTACGGTCTGCAGGTCACACAACACTGTCTTTGGACAGACCTGAGAACGCAGCGGCCCAAAAGCTTCAGCTTTTCACAGAAGCGAGAAGAAATGGCGTTCTTCCTGCAAACTAGACAAGCATGAAAAGAAACAGATGTTGAAGTCAAGTGCTTAGCATAAGATATGTGCTCAAGGCTGCAGCTATCTGACCCAAGTTCCTCAGCGTTCTCTAGTCATAAAAAATGTCCCTTGAAACATTTTCGACCTGTAGCCTATATGTCAGTTCCATCTTTTCTTGAACATGTAATGATGTCATTTCACTTTTTTCTTGACTTTCAACCTTTCAACAATGTCACTAATTTTTAATCCTTAACTTTCTGGAAGTTTTAAAGTAGAAAAGGTTTTCCATGGAGTTACAAAACAAGCAGATGCACACAAATGCAGTTATAGATCAAAAAAGATACACATCGATCCTCTGCAGGTCGTTTCATACAGACCTGTGTTGCATTCCTGCATGCCGCACATTCTGACTGTTTCTGGTTTTGAAATCTTCTCACAGCGGCTGTCTGGCACGACAGCCGATTCCTGCTCCGTCACACATTTGACCGAACGCCGTTGCTGGCCACCACCACAGCTCACTGAGCACTGGAAGTTATGGAAAACAGTTCCATGAACTGCGTAAAAAATCTAGAGTCCTCTTTGATAATGTGGACTGACCTCCTCCCAGTCCCCAATCTTCCAGTGGGTGCATGGCTCTAAGCTGCAGGGCTCTGTGCTGTTCGGCCTCAGAGTGGTGCTGCAGTGATGTGGCTCAGAGCAGAACACCAGCCGCTCCCGGACGCCCACGCCACAACTCCCATTACACTGAGGACCAAAACGTAGAGTCAAAGGGGGGGCGGCTTGTTTTAGCTGAGAAGGAAACACTTCAATTAGGGTCCAGTGAGACATTTCTCATCTATTTGGAAAATGTCTTTTTAAAAATAACCTTTCAGAATGTTTTGTGTTCATTAATACATTTCTGTTAGTTATCAAATATTGTCTTTTAAAATTATTAGAACTTTATATTGCGAGTGGTTATTCTTTATTCATCAAACCACAAATAACTACCTTTAGGAACATTTCAGCAGTTTTTCAAAATGTTTAATTTGAATTCATTAGTTTATCTTTTTCTTAAAATACTTCTCGCCTGAATGAAAGAATCCTGTAGATTAAAACATATATTCTCATTAAAACAAATGTATGACAAAACCAACCCTTTAGATTGAACAGAAGAAGCACATTCCAAGATTTAGTAAACGGTAACATTTTAGAAGACAATAAATTAGGGCCAAAATAAGAAAGTTAGTGATCCAATTAAAATGTCCCTACCGGTCCCCAGGGTGATGCACTCCAGTTCACGCAGGGCTTGAGAGGACACACCAAAGTGCTGACAGGCCTGCTGGACACAGCCTGGCAGTGAAACGGTCTAAGAGGACGTTTACTTTGAGCATCCACACACTGGATGTCCCGGAACCTTTTTCTAACCAACGCACAATCATCTGGACACTAAGGGTAGAATGAAAATACACTGACTGGCTTGAACATAAATTATAAATGAGAGATCAAGCCTAGTAATTAGGCGTTATTTGTAAGTAAAATGAGTAATAATCAGGTGGAAGTCCAAGGTTACTTACTTTGCTCCAGCTTCCAGCTTGCCAAGTGGCGCACGGCTGCATGTGACATGTTCGTGCAGGCTCAGGTCTTTTCATTTTGGCACAATCTTCCTCATTCTGTGAACTGCATGTGACTGCTCTCCACACAGCTCCAATTCCACAGGTTGTTGAACACTGAGGACAGAAAGGCCTTTTCTCATTAATACTCAGGTCAATCAACTTTTCTTGGTTTGCAAATGCAAACACGTTTTATAAAAAGCCCGGAGTGGGAATTAGGGAGGGAACATGGAACCATATTATCAGCCTTTCTCACTACCTTCAAGTCCCATGCCAATCATATTAGATTTTTTAAAAAGCATTCCCAGTAGTCTTTTCATTATGATTATGCCGTTTGTAAGAAAAATGTAAACACTGTTGTCGTTTTCTAGGACAAAGTTTCTGCAGAGTGGCAGTGGATCATTCGAGATTTACCTCTGGGTTGTGGGTGGGACTGTTGGCGCGGGGTGAGCATGTTCTCATTTCCCATCATCCCTTTGTTTGCAATCTCTCCCACTAGCTTATAGACCCTCACACCTCCAATCTAACATTACCAGTGCAACAAAAATGGCAAGCAATATTGGAGGTTTCCAACCTTCCAGTTTTGAGCCAGATTCCAGCTCGGAGGTTTTTTCCAAAAACTCAGAAATGTCATTTTAAGCCAGATTTTTTATGTAAATGAGATAAATGATACAGAAACATTAAAAAAAAACAGAAAACACAATTTTCATTAGAGTGGGTCTTTAATATTGTCTTGGGACACAAGTTTTGCATTTTTGTAGGATTTAACTAATTTGGTGACAAAATATCTTTACTCACCTCACTCCAGTTTCCAACAACCCAGAAGACATCCATGCTGACTGTCTCTCTGGCTTTCAGTTTGTTTTCGTGAGTGACAGAGCTGCTTTGGGGAGTTTTTCGTTTCTGGTTTTGATTCTTGGTACCACCACTTTTGGACTTGGAGGATGTCTTGGTAGGAAGTGAGCTGGAACTGTTGTCCTGAAGTGTCCCGGAAGACTTTCTCATTTTAATGTTTGTCGGTCTGGGTTGAGGGGATGCTACCGTCGTGAACTGTTTTCTTGGTGTCACAGAAGGTGCTCTTTTTGCCTGGTTGCTGGTTTTGGATGAGACAGTGCGGGTGTTGTAACTGGGAGTGATCCATGGACTCCTGTGTGTCCAGTGGCTGCTCGGGCTGAAATCTGAGGTGATGTGGGGGTTGGATATGTGTTGGGTTGTCCACGTCTGAGTAATGGTGTAAGGAGCAGGGATGGTAGTTGTAGTTGGTGCACTGATTATATGCGTTGTTGCTGGGCTTTTTTGGAGTTTTGAAGGAGTTACTTGAAGAAAACTTCTGAGGGATGTTGCTGTGGTGAAAATGTCCATGTCACTGTTCCTTTCTTCTGCTCCTCCTGTCTTATCTTCAACAACATAATCATATCTTGCAGTGTACATGGGCATGGTGGGAGTACTTCCCTCTTCTAAATTTTCATCCTCTATAATAGTTACTTTTTTTGGCGTTTTGGTAAAGTCAGATTTGGTGAGTTTTTTGGGATTTTTAATGTTTCCCAACCCAACACTAAAGTCATATTCATCTGCATCGATGATTTCAGGGGTTGTGGGTTTAGCGTTTGGAAGTGATGTGGTTTTTGGTATGAAAGCAGTTGTAGCTTCTTTTTTTGTCGATTTAGGTGAAACTGTGGTTCCTGGCTGCTTAGGAGTCTTTGGAGGGAAGATACGGCGGGACATGGGTAGAAACCCTGGCTTTCTGTAAAGACTTGAGTTGGGGCAGTTCTGCAAGGCACAGAGGGATCTGGATCTGGGTTTGGTGGCGAGGTTGCAGGTTTTCCTGGGTGTAAGTGTGCATGTTACATTGCGTGAGCGAACACCTCCTCCACATGTAACAGAGCACTAGAGGACAACACACAAAAAAGGTAACCTTATTCCCTAAGAGTCAGTAACACAAAGAAAGGATAACTTTTTGAGAATAGGACTTACTTCTTCCCAGCTGCCAACAGCCCACTCTTGCCCACATGGTACATCCCTGTTGCACAGCACTACAGGTTTTGGTTTCAGAAGATGCTTGCATTCCACAGGATGGAGCACTCTTTCTTCCCAGGAAACGGTGCGAACACAGAGGACGGTTCGCTTTCTCACACCCTCAGACCCACAGGTGGTTGTACACTGCTGCCAGCTACCAACCCACCACCTGAAACAGATGTGGGCCAGAAGATAGACAACATGACACGTGATGCTTTTTTTAATCACAATCCCTTTTAACCCTTCATGCCTGACTTTATTTTCAGCCAAATATAAAATGTTTTTCAAAATATTGTCCATTTAAGGTGATGATAAAATGGCGACATCAGTGTAAAAAAACATTAGAAATATGTTCTGTGGGCTGTAATATCTTCCACAAAATTTTCTTTTTAAAGAAAAATGGCTCTGGGGTAAGTGGAGTCCTGGATTTAATTGTACGTTGCAAATTAGCGACATGCAGCATGACGAGGTTAAAGAGACACTTTTTAAGATCAAATCACTTTTTTTATTTTATCAGAAAACATTTTCAAATGTTTGTCTGTGTAACTGACAAATCCATGGATGTCCATGTTAAGTATCCATCTATCTTCTGAACTTGCTGAATCCTTTTTAGGGACATGGGGACACTGGCGCTAACCCAGACACTGATGGGTGAAGGTGGAGGACACCCTGAGGTTGTGACTCTGTCACAGGGTCACACATTGCATCTAGGGACAATTTAGAGCCACCAATCAACCTATGAAGCATGTTTTTGGACAGTGGGAGGCTCAAACGTACAGTAAAAAGAAACAAATGCCAATAAAACTGTAGGAAACAAAGCAGAATGCACCAAACTATCTCTTAATTGAGGTCTAGAACCACAAATATAAACAGTGGAACATGCAAAAACAAAAAAAATGTTAATCAAATTTTCAATGAAACTTTGAGCTTTTAAATAGCTGTAAATGTTAATCATAATGACATGAACGGGACATAGGAGTGTACACACCTGGCAGGGCATTCCATGTTCTTGCATTGGCGGAGTTTGTCTTCTGGACGGTTGTCGGGATCACAAAGAGACTCATCCACGACACCCATGTCCACCTGAAAACAGCGTACAGGCTGGTGTTGTTCTCCTGAGGCCAGCCAGGAATAAAAAAAAAAAATCTGTGATTCATGTGAAGATGAACTCCACAGACATGTGCAATAGTTGGAGTGACAGGTAAAAGTGTTTGGATCAAACAAAAGTCACACCTAGGCCACAGGTGGTGCTGCAGGCAGTCCAGGCTCCATGTCTCCAAATGTAAATCGGTTCAGTGACCTCGTTCTCAGAGTCTTTCGTCTTCTGGATGGTGTACTCGTACTTTATTCCTGGATTCTTTTCTTGAATCAGCAGCTAGAAAAACCACAGAAGAAAAAGCAATGAGATTTCGGAGGACTGACACCAAAACAGGAGTGAGGATGACCTTTTTAATCCAGACCATTAACTGTATATGAGCACTGGACTCAGTGACCAAACAGAACTTGCTTGCTGGTGCTCAAAGCCAAAGTCGGAATTGTAGGTGGCGGACAAGCACTAGCAAACAGTAAAAAAAGAGAAGAAAAAGAATACCCCTCCCTGCCACTTCCTGCTTGTCGGGTGTGAACACCACGGGTTGAATGAGCGTTCATGCACCCATGTATGGCGTTCACTTAAATGCACCACATGCGCCCGATGTGTTGGCACTTAGGCCAAGTACTGCAACAATTGCTGCGATTATTGACGACATCTGGTTCCAACATGGCGACGGAAGCAAGTCATTGTCTATGGGTGACGTCACACTCACTTGGTCCAGTTCTCTTATACAGTCAATGATCCAGACCCAATAATGTGAGGCCCAACCTGTAACATGACTGGCTGCTTTGTGGGTCCAGGAGCAGTGAGATTCTCCACGTTCCCATTGCGTTCATAGTAGAACGTCGTCCCGCCCACTTCATACTCGCCATTCCACTGGATTATAAAGTTGCCATTGAGGAAGTACTCCTCTGACTCCACACTCTTTAGGGCCAGGAAGTTTCCCACCTCCGACACTTCCTTTACCGAGATAAACCGTGCCCCCTCAGGTATCACCCCCACGTCCACGTAGCCTGAGAGAGTCGGGGGGGGTCAGAGTCACACATGAATGGCCCACCATGGCTGCTACCACATTCACATCCAGACTGCCAGACAGCCTTTCTCTGATGTTTAATAGAGGGTGGGCTCAGTCTGCGGGGGTGGCTGGCATTTGTGTGTGTGTGACTGAACGTGCGCTTTTTTTCAGCGTGGGGGGCATTGCCCTGTCTCTGGTTTTTATTGTGCGGGGATGAGGAAGGAGCAAACGGGGGGGACAGCAATGAGTGGGTCTCTGGAGTTTAACGATGTTTGTGGGAAGGTGTGTGTTTTTGTGTTTGTGAAAGGAGGGGGAGGCTTCTCCCGCTGCAAGGCTTTTGAAGTCGCACACATCTGGGCCGCTTATCTGGAAAAGGATGCAGCGCACGGCAAAAGCACAAACAGAAGAGGAGAGACTGGAGAAAGATGGGGAGGAAGGCAGTCTATTGTTTCAAAGCCTTTTTCACTGTCAATCTGTCTTCATGGTGTCTTGAGTTGTGCTTTTCCAAATGAAACATGTCTGTAGACACACACATGCATACATTTCCTGCAGGACAAACAGCTGCACATTGTGTACAAGGTGGCTGCCATGACAACCAGCAAACAACATGCACAACATTTTTCGCACTTTATTGTTGGACACATCAAAGTGTTTGCTCATTATGGGTTTGTCTTTGGTTCCTATGATTTTAGAGTCATTTTCACAAGGTTACATGGGTACAGCACTCACCGAATTCTTCTCCTTGATCAAACGACTTTGAGACAGTTTGACAGCTTCGTCCATCGCCCAAACAGACGCCGCATTGATCCTCCACGGCGTTTGATTCAATGCCAAAGTCGCAACCTACGTCCTGCAGAACAAACACACGTGAAATACAAAGACGACAAAGCACTTCGTGCAGATCACCTTAACCCTTTGATTTAGAAATATTGACTGTATAAAAGAACTGGACCAAATGAGTGTGATGTCATCTATAGAAAACGGTTTACTTCCAACCAAATTATGTCAATTCAGTTGCCATTTACTTTTGCGATATGGACGTCGCTATGTTGGAGTCAGACGTTGTCTGACAGCAGTGATTGGTCCATATCGCTCTGAGTCAACATTTCTGTGGCAACTACCCTTCCAATCAGAAGTGGACTTGTTGAAAGTCCACACACATCCCCATCTGAAAGCAGACTATAATAAATTTGTTATACATTTCGAGTGTTTGATGAAAGTCCACAATCTTTTACTGAGGCATTTGATGGTCCAGTTTATAACTTGAATACGTTGCACTACAAAGAAAATATGAAAAATTTTGGATTAGCAAGAACATCTTAGAATGGTTATTCTGACTAATAAAGTGACTGAGTTATAGAAGTATATATCTCTATCAAAGTCTATGGGATTTTGTCGTCTTGGAACCAGCTGGTACTTCCTGTTTGGAATGCCACGGGGAGGGCTCACTCAATCCAGTTCTCTTATACAGTCAGCATGTAGAAAAGTTACACTGAAATAGACCACCCAGCTCCACTAGATCCCCCGCCCACCTTCAGTCTATCAGTCTCTTACCAAGCCACACTACCTTGCACACGCCGTTGACACAGATGTTTCTGGATTTGTTGTTCATGAAGCATGGCGTTCCATCGGTCACAATGTCCAACATCCTCTCAGAGAAAAACTCACCGACAGGTTGACAGTGCAGTTCGCAGGGATTAGCTGCGGTTGATTGTGTGGGAGGAAGATGCACTCGGTAAAGGTTAATTGATCTTGACCCACAAAGGGACCACATTTAAACACCACAAGACCATAATTTATTACAATAATTCAAACATCACAGTCATACTTTGTGTTACCCTTTATGGGCTGTAATCCAAAGGGAACTAAATAATCTTCGCTGACAGTTTCTTCAGTTTTAAGTAAAGGTCTTTTCTTTGAGCTAATTTCTCTACCTAACCTTCCAGTGTAACCAGAACACATCTGGGCATTTAGCTCTGAATTATGCAACAGTTCCCTGCTCTGACTGTGATAGATCCCTCCGGTGCTCCACTCAGCACAATCAGGGAGGAGGCAGCATCCATTTATTTTCTGAACCTGCTTTAGTCCCGTTCATGGAGTTCACTGGCGGGTGAAGGCAGGATTCACCCTGAACAAGTCCCCAGTCTGTCACAGGGCAACACAGAGACATACAACAAATTCGAACCCAGGGAACAATTTAGAGTAATCAAAGCCTATGATACATGTTTTTAAACTCTGGGAGGATGCTGCAGAGCCTGAAAGAAAACCCACATATCTACAGGGAGAACATGCAAATCTCCACAAAGAGAAGACCCAGCCTGGATTCAAGCTGAGGGCTCTCACTGTGAGGCGAAGGTACCAACCACTACACCACCGTCCAGCCTTTGTTGACCAGCCCCTGTCACTCAAACACTTTGGAGGCGTGGCAGCAGGACAACAATTACTTCCAAGAAATGATACCAGTAAATAAATCATGGGTTACTTTACTCGCTTTCTTCCTGTTAAAGAAAATGATCTGATGTTACAATAATAACTTGGAGAGAGTAGAACTTTAATTACTGTTAAACCAGAAGTAAAGCTATCAAGAAGGATAAATACCAACAATTTGAATCTTTTATTTAATCATATCTGCAACTTTGTTCACCTGTGCCAAGGAGATTACATTTGCCACACTATTAAAATTAATTCAAAATATTAATTAGCTAATTACAATGAATGCAATATTAGTTACTGTTGGTAATCATTGAGCACTTCTTAACAAGCACTCCATTTAAATACTGGAACTTTGACAAGACATAATTTTTTCTAAAATATCCTAACAATTTTTTTTTTATGATTGTGAAGCACTCCATTCTGATTCTGGAACTGTGATATGTACAATGATTTCTGGAATAATTTCCTGTCTTGTTTGCACACAATGGCGCAGCGGTTAGAGCTTGCACCTCATGGTTCGGATCCCAGCTGGTACCTTTCTGTGAGGAGTTTCCATATTCTCCCATGCGTGGGTGGATTCTCTCCAAGCACTCGGGCTTCCTCCCACAGTCTAAAAACATTCTTCATAGGTTGATTGGTTGTTCCAGTGTCTGTAGGTGAGGCTGTGAGTGTATGTGTGAATGATTGTGTGGCCCTGTGACAGGCTGGGAACCTGTCTAGGGTGTATCCGACCTTTGCCCACCAGTAGCCAGGTTAGGCTCTGGCCCCAAAAGGCTACAGTTGGTTAAGAAAACTAATATATTGATGTAATGTCTTTAAGATGAAGTTAAAAACCAGAATAATATCTATGTAAAATAAAGTAAAGTTGGTAATAAATAGCATAATTTTGCTTCCTACCATTCCTTTTTCCTTTTCAAGCATTTAATTGACCCCAGAAAACCCACAGGGTCATATTTGGCTGATGTTTTTCATTTTTATTTTATTTTTTTATTTTTTAATTTATTTATGATTTTACTTTTTTATTTTTTTTATTTCTTTTTTTATCATTATTTTGTTTTTGGTGTTGTTGTTTTTTTATTTTGTGTTTTGGCCAATGCAATTTGTGCTTACCTGAACTCAAACCTAAAATGAATAAACAAAAAACAAACTGTGAAATTAATATTCAAAGAAGAACATTCTTTCTTGGGTTCTGCAGGGTTAAGTACAAACTAGTCTATTTGTGATTAAACATAACTATGATATCGTTCAAATGTGGATGTAAACATATGGAGATGTATCTCTTTTACTTATATATTTTTTTCAGATCAAATAATAAATAAATAATCATCTTTAGTTTGCATATATATATATATATCTTTTCTTTTCAAATAAAAAAAAAAATACAGGTGTAGAAAAAAAAAATTAGACATAATTTAAAGTCAAAGCCTTTTTTAGAGCGAATGCTGCCCTCTACTGGGAGAAGCCTTTCATCTGTCTTCATACTTTGTGATTGAAAAGAAAGAAAAATGTTGACTGCATCTGTTAGGGGTGTCTAAATGTCTATTTGAGGCTTTTGTGACTTACTGGGACTAAAAACAGGAATCCAGTGGTAGAGCTCGTTGTGGTAGGGTACAGTGTCAAACTCACTGCACAGCATCTCTCTGAAGGTGGGTTTATCTCTCTGACAAGTTTTTGTGTTACAGGTCCGATAGCGCTTCCTCTCCCCTGTGCAATATCTGCCCCCAAACTCTGGCCTGCAAAATACAACAACAGAATTTGAAACCAACCGAAAAATCCAGACAAATTCATGCCCCAAACAAACGGATCAATTGGGTTTTTAAATGATTCAAATACTTTGTGATGCAGATCAGGAGTCTGTTCTTACTTAGGATTGTTGCATTCCCTCTCTGCGGATTGAACTCCAGTACCACAGGTCCTAGAGCAGTAAGACCAGGTACTCCATGGTCCCCATCCACCATTCACCGTCTCAGGTAGCTTACCCACAATAACACACTCTCCAGAGATGCACCACTAAATAACAGAAATAACAGCAAAATGGTTTGATTTGAGCTCAAAGGTTTTTTTTATTCTTTTTCTTTTGTATTTCATATTGGTCTTAATAATGCAGCATCTGCTCACCTTCTCTGGTCCACAACGGGTACCATCAATGGGAGAATCCAGTTTGGAGCGACAAGAGCCGTTCACAGAACACCAAAGAATCTGGCACACATTCTAAAATAGACACATCAGTAAAAACAATGAGAATGAGCAGGTTTTTGTGTTTCTTTTGAGCTTTTTTTACAGAACTCACATCAACTTCTGGGCAGAAAGTAGCATTTGGACCATACTGGAGCTGACACTGGTGGTGGGTGGTGTAACGGAGGCCGAGACGAGCCAGTGGCGTGGCAATGTCCCTCTTGGAGGGACGGTCATCAAGACAAAAACCCCAACCTCGGCTAAGATTAAGAAAATGAGAAGAAAAACTGAATGAGAACCAAAAGAAAGATGAGAGTCACAAAACTTCAGGGTGGGAGACAATGGAACAGAAAGCCTTAGGTGTTTGTCAGACAAATAAAAAAGCAAAATTTGTATTCCCACATTCACTCTTAATTTACGATCATCAACCAACTAAACTCTTCTGAACTGTGGGTAGAGGCCAGAGAAAACACACAAGCACAGTGAAAACTGAGAAAAACTTTAACTGACTGGAAGCTTGGAAAAACTCAGAGCTGCTTCTTCATTCTGCTCTGCATGCTAGTCCAGAGTCAGGGCTCACTGTTAAAGACCCACTCGATTAAAATTGTGTTTTTGGTGCTTTTAACATATCCTTGTGGCCTTTTCTGATGATGGAGGATACATATATATTAGAATAATAAGCTGAAAATTGCATTGCAGAGTATTTCTTGTTCAAATTGTTGTAAATCAGGAGCAGATTAAAAAAATGTCATTTGAAAAACACAAAAAATTTGAGGTGAATTTCTACTGTCCCTAAGCAGAAACTATGTTCTGGGAAACAACTGATTTTTTAAAAAATTTTGGCTAAAAACAGGACAATCAAATAAAAAAAAACCACTGAGAACGCTTTTAAAAAAACAAAAGATGATCAGAGTGGGTCTTTAGGTACCTGGTGCAAAAACACAGCACCTGTAACATAATCCAATCCCGGGAAAGTGTAAGGAGCTGCAAGAGAAGCAGCAGCAAAGCAATGCCAAAAGGGTTTAAAAGGAAACAGAATGTGCTCTATTTTTAAGCGCACAGGCCTTTTGTGTGTGGGGTGGGAGGTGTCTTTCTGCTGCTGCAGAGATGGAACCCAGCCTAACCACCTGCTGCTCCCCATTCACTATTGACACAAAAGGGTCTGTTCAACCACGACGCTCTCAGATCATTCATCAGTTCAGTTTTTTTTAGCTAGGTTATAATTATGCTATGGGAATCCTTTGATTTTGTCCTAACACTTTCTGTGTTGGTTTTCAGTTTAATCCTCCATCTACAATTTCCCTGGGGTCCTTCTGCCTAATTAAACCTTAAACACCAAGGCTGCTCTCTTCAGAAAGCAAGAACCATCCTAAATCACTGTTATGCAGACTGGCTCATGTGCCAAACTCCCACACAGCTGGTGTGATAACACACTAGGTGTTTTATTAGGAACACGTGTGTTTACTGCATATGCTTTTATAGCTTAAAACAGCAGCAAGAAAATGTTTAATTAGTTAATTTACCATTTAATCCTTAAGATAGAACTGTATTAGTAAGCACCATTTGTTTATCGCAATCAATCTGCCACACTTGAACTGGTTATTCCGTTTTGAAATGTTTTAATACATGAAAACTGTATTTTAAATTTTTGAATTTAATAAAAAATACACTGTACTGTGTAAATGAAGATTAAATGCATGTCAAGACTACAAATGAAATGTTAAATACAGTAGTTCTGTAGGAATTTTTGCCATTGAGCTCTCAATTTATAAATGCATCCTTATAGACGAAGTTTTGTTATTGTGAAGTGAAATCCGTTAAAATGTTCCTGCTAATTGTCAACCCTTTACTGCCCTGTAATTTTGTACATCGGGAATAGACAAAGGCATGTAAGTCGATCTCTAAAAATAAAGTAAAAGGTCAAGTATGCCATTGCACGCTTGGTGCTTTTCTGTGTGGAGCTCTCTCCTGCACAGGCATGTAGGATTCAAACTATGTTTGGAGGGAAGATGTGCAGTTGTTTGTCTTTGTAAAGGCGCTGGGATTGACTGTTAAACTGTCCGTCTGAGTGCATCCTGCCTCTCACACATGTCTAACTTTGAATTCACTTTTAAAGTAAATAACTGAGAGATTATTAAATACTTGGCTTTCGATCTATTTTCTTCAGAAATTTGCTCATCCCTAAAAACTACAGTTTTTAAACAGGTTTTATTCTAGTTTTGTGCTGTAAGTGGATTCTTTTCCAAAATACATTCAAACTATGTTCAGTTTTTAATTTGTTTTGTTTTAAAAATTGTGTTTATCATCAGTCTTTGATCGTTGTGTTTGTTTGACATTTTATGCTTTTCTCCATCATACCATTGTGGCTCTTTTTGTGCTGCCTCTGCTCCATTTTTAATGTGAACTAGTCCCAAAGTCCCATATCTGGTTAAATAATGGTTTAAAACATAGCAAAAGTTGTTTTTTTTTTAATCATTTAAAGATGAAATGTTTGTTTTTTACATTTTTTATTTAAATATTTTATATATCTGCTTAATCTGTACCAAAGTTTTTATTTGAAGTGTGTTCTTCAATAGTCATCAGTGTTAGAAATTCACGAAGTGGTACATGATCCTAAAAGTGCATTCAAGCTGTTTAACAGATGACAGCTAAGAAAGGCTTTACTCGAGGAAGCGTGTGACGTAATCCTTGGAGCAGGAAGACCAGGTGAGAGGCGAGCTGTCGTACATCAGCTGTCGGGACATGATGAACGGGTGCCTCCCTTGAAGCTCACAGTCATTCCCCTGGCCATCATGCTGAATTCCAAAGCTGCATTCAAGCACAAGTGAACACGAGAAGAAGGTGACAGAAAATGACTCTCTGTTTTCATAATTGGGTTGATGCGATGATGTAGAAGGAACAGATGGAATAGGATCTTTTTTCTTCCGTCTGACCCCTTTTATTCACAGCTTCTTGTTTTGAAATATCTTTTATGCACGTGAAAGTTGGCATGAAAAAAAGAATACTATCAAAAAATTTATCAATAATGTATTTAAGCACAAATTCATAAAATTCATAGACTGAACAGATCAATACTGCGATTGTCACTGAAAACTGAAGTGTTTTAACTGCCATAAATTCACTTGAAACTTATCACATTAGTATATTTCATTAGTATATCCATTTCTGCAGCTTAAAGTGTTGAATAATAGGTTATTAACAAAACAGCAATAGAGAAACTGTCCAGCTTCTTTTAGGCTTTATCTTTCTAAAAAACAGAGCTCCTCAGGATTTATGCTTCACAGGAGGTACATTGAGAGAAGCTGCAGTCATTTTTCATCCATAGAAAATGACATAAAACCTAATAATATGCTTACTCAAAGAGAAAAAACTAGGATCAAATAATAAGCAGGATGCCTTCATACCTTCAAAAGACCAAAACAACAAGGCTTCCAAAGCCAAATAGGAAATAAAATTATATAAATGAACTAGTTAATAGAACTTAACATCCATAATAGTTATTAAACATGTATGGAGTAAAAGACATCTGATAAATTAAATATCAATTACCTTTAGCTTAATTTTTTATCACCCTGATATTTTTACTGCCCTGTAATTGGCTAGCCTGGTGGCAGAGTAGCACATTTTCTATCACCTTGTGGTGAAATGACAAATAAGATTCTGGAAATCCATGAAATTACAATACTGCAAGTAACATGTTAAAGTGATAAAATATTTGTTAACGTATTACTTCAAACACTGGATATAGTTGATGATTCACACACAAACTTGTGACTTATGATTCGTTAAAATGATGAGAACTGTTATGTTTATGAAAGTTTGCAATCCTTAATCGGGTGCATGAAGGCTTACCTGTGGCCCATTTCATGAGCAACGGTAAAGGCGACAGGAAGGCCTGAATCCTCGTTGATGTTACAGCTGCGGTGTGGCTGACACATTCCAGACAGGTGAGACAGACCCAGGGTCTCGCAGGGCTGGTTCATTCCTGCACAAATGTCTTTCCTTTGGCCGGAAACATTTACAAATTATGAGCTACAAACTATTTTAACAACCACAATGTGCCTTCTAACACCTTGTAGGACACAGGTACTTTGAAAAAGCTTTTATTATAGTATTTTTTTATTATAGTATTCACTATATGTGCTCACTCTAACGAGTTGGAATATTTCATTTAAATCATTTATTTGAATTGGGGGTAAGAGATGAAGATTGGAGATTCACTTGCCTGGTGATGAGAATTCCCAGATCATGGTGAGCTGGATGTGCGTCATTTTGTGGATTTAAGTGTTTCTGCCAGGCGCAGAAACTGGCCAGAGTCGTGTCTGCATTGTGAACGATCTTCAACCCTTTCTGCAACAAGCAGAAACATTCAAATTAAAGCTTCACACGGTGACTTTTTTTACATTTAGAACAGTGTTTAAAACATGCCTCTATTCAGCAGTTTTGAGTGCTCTCAGAGGTCATTGAGTAACCTGCGCATGACAGCAGGATTTACAGTAAAAAGAATCATCTCCCTGGATAACAGTACAATGGCTTCAGCAGTTCTTTGGTTTTCTAGATTTCCTCCAATTTACATTAATCGAGTCATTTTAAGTGATAATGTTTACTGTAATGACGTGATAGGGTTTTCTGGGGATAATCGTTGATTTACTTGATCAGCAATGTGTAGCTAGGATTACTGGAGTAATGTAATAATGGATTCTGATGATGATAAATAAATATTACAGATTATGGCTCCTATTAAAAATATATATAAAAAGAAATACAATGGGGTTACACAGGGGTATATACAGGGGTGGGGTTATATAAATGTGCTTTGATAATTATTATAGTTAATACATCTAATGTGACTTTGATCTAAAGTTGACTTGTGTATAAATATTTGTGTTGCCTATTTTTTCTTGTACAAAAATTAAAAAGCAGCATGAAATTCCAAAAAGCTATTAGCAATAAAATACATAAAAGAGCATAAAATGCATAAAAGATCAACTTCCACCAACTACGCCATTCTAAAAAGGTTACTTTTTAGACATAATTCTTCATTTTTATTTTTGCCAATATTTTGCCCAATTTTTATGCATTTATTTGAGATAAAGGGCTCTTAAAGATCAAACATCTCTGTAAAATCTATTTTTCTTTTATTAATTTTCACAACAGTCCTGGAATCATATTGTTTTTGCCTTTGTCACATCCCTAAAAACGAACCAAAATGTGCACACACTAACTCGGTGAAATACTTTTTGGACAAAGTGAACGACCTTCAAAAAAATGATGACATCACAGCAGGCGAAACCATTAAAAAATGAATGAAAAAGAATATTTATGGGGCTCAAAGAGTTATTTAGAAATCCATTAACAAAACCAAAACACACATGTCGGGGAGATCCAAAGTAAGTTTTAGAATTATTATGGGATGTCCACCCGACCTACAGCTCGGCAACAATTTTGTGGCAAAGTATAAAATTTGGTGTTTGTTTTCACACAATTTTGGAAAACAAAGAGATATCTTCACAAAAATTTGACTGAAATATTGTGAAAATGTAAAACATGAATCATTGAATCAAGCTGAATGAAATGATATGACATACGATATGAACATATAAGGAATGGGGGTGTGATTCACAAAAGACTTTATTAATAAATTTACTTTTGCTGATTTTTCTAAAAATGGCATAGACATGTTTGTCATCGGTATGTTTTACCACTCTGTATTTGATGAAACTACAAAATTGAAGTCTGCAACAGGAATCCAAAACATTTTTGTGGAAAAATGAATTTTTAGGAAAAATGTTACCTCTTGTCCTTGTAGGAGAATGAGACGCACTAAGATGACGTGAATGGCGTTCCCGATACTGGCATCGTGAAAGATGCCAGCCACCTGTCGGCACAAAAATAATAATTTGTTCTAAAGATTAAAAACCTTTGTTTGTACTGTTAGGCCCAAACTGAATCCCGAGCACTTACCATGTTCATGATGGTGAAGATGTATGACTCCACATTGTCACTGCCATGGTATTCGATGAGTTTGGAGTCGGCCACCACCATGGTCTCCACCCACCGCTCTCGACTGACAGATCTGTGGTTGCGAGGCTGAGCCCCCACCCTCTGCTGCTCCCTCTCCCATTCCTCCCTCTCCCTTTCTGCTTGGATGGAGTTGCTTGGAGCATCTGAACCATCAACAGTGAAAGAAATGATGACATGCAAATGCAGATTCTTTTGCAGTAAGATTCAGCTGCAGGGTCCCTTACAGACATACACACCTTGAACTCCACACGGGCTGCGAGTCTGTTCCAGCTCCGAGTCACGTTTTTGTCTGTGAATTCCTGAAGATGCTTTGGGGTAGATAATATGAGGCTCTGAGAGTCCTGTGGCATCATCAGGAGATTTCTGGACAGGTTCAATAAAGAAATGTCCCTCTGGCAGAGAAAAGAATCCCAGCTAAAAAAGAAAAATACGTAAAGAAATGCAGTTCAGAAATAACGGTGTCAGCAAAAACATTGAAAAGCCAAACTTCTCCCACTCCTACATTTGGATCGAGAGGCTATCTGACCCCTTTGATGACCTTCTGAAGGGACCATAATCTATTATCAGTTGTCTGAATCCCTTGTCTTGCCTTAGGCACTTTCCCCCTCTGCAGCAGCAATGCAACTCCTTCCTAAACATGCCATGCATGTTCTCACTGGCGCTGGCTTTTCACAGGCCAACCTGTGTGTGCAGGTGACTCCTCACAAATAATTTTATGCAAGTTATCTTACACCCTAATAACAGAACCATTCAACACATGCAAACACACACCAGGTGCCCAGCTCTAAATTTCCAATTCAAAAATGCTTAATTATTGAAGTGATTTCACTCATTCAGGAAAGTCTTTGCATTGAGCTTAGTACAAACGTGCCCGAACAGTTCCTGGATGAACTTTTTTTCCTTTTAAATCAACTTTACCCTGCCATGGAGAAGACACGCATTTCTTTATGTGGGTGTGCTCTGAAGCACAGTGTACATTTAAAAGTAAGTAATGACATTTTGTGTTAGCATGACTTTATAAAGTTATAAAACTGATGTTCTGATGTAGTTTCCGAGCGCTTGCAGCTACACACTAACGTAGATGACAGGCGACTATTGATGATGTCATCAAGTGGGGGACATCAGTGACATCAGGGATTTACGTTTGAATTAGAAGACAATATTTTTCCATAACGCTCCACTTGGAAGGCTAAATGTAAGGGTGGAAAGAAGCCGTAGGGGTAGGGGATGAATTCTGAATCGCCCCTTAACGTTAATAGTGGCTGGATGGCTCACTTGATTAAGTACAGGGCTGGCAGATGGGAAATCAGGGCCTGATTCCTAGGGTGTGCGACAAGCTTCATCCTTTGTGGGTCCCTGGGCAAGACCCTTTGCACTGTTATCTATCTAAATATTTGTATGTGTGTAAAGGATTATATCACATTTTTTGGGGTACTTTTCTCCTTTTAAGCTAAAAATGGGTCAGTGACGACCCCAACACCCGTACGCCTGTATTAGGACTTATTCGTACTAAAAGGGTAAATAAGTGGGGAAAAATATACAAAAAATGTTCTCTGAAGTAACACTGTGTGCAACATCAAATTGTTAAGACATAGACACTTGTTTTGTGGTTTTTTTTTCTTGGTGTGTTTGAGGAGCTACATACAGATGTGGAAAAATGCAGCTGTGCAAATTGGCTGGTTTCACTTCCAGGGATTTACCCTGCTGTTTATACACTGTTCAGCTTTCTGGGTCACGCTGACAAGTTTAACATGTGTTTTCAGAGGCAGAGGAAAGAAAATAACTGCCCATTCATTCAGCAGCCCGCATTACTACCACTTTCCACTTTGGTTTTCAGGTAGTTCAACAAAAAACATACCAGGAGTTTCTTTATAAAAACCAAGACACTGCACCTGCCTCGAGACCAAAATAAATAAGTAAACTAAAATTAAAAAAAAAAAAAAACTTATATGGAGACTTTTTGTAGAATACTGCTTTAAAAAGCAAAAACTCACAATAAGATTGACAGAAATATAACAAAAAACGATGTTTTCTGCATTATTGTTTTTTTGTGTCAACTCCAAAGCAATACTAAAAAAGGAGGCGAACATTAATGGCTTTTAGCCAATGCTCCCAGATTTGTGGTGGACTCATCTCCAAAGCATGCAGGCTGATGCGTCTGTGTTCTGCAGGAAAAGTTTCCCAGAGGCCCTGAGCGGAGACCACTCATGAGAATTGACTGTAATTCCTTCAAACGGTGTATGTGAGTGCAATGATGAAGGTATGTTTTCTTTCTGGAATCCAATTACTATTGGAGAGAAGGTATGAAAGCATTCTAAGCATGTAAGGTTGAGAGTCAAGGAAGATTTTGTTTGCTGATCCGGGCAATCAAACCTTCCCATCATCTCTTGTATTCACTGATGAGTGTTAAATTTTCCCAGCAGGAAGGGCAGGAGGTGAACAGGCAGGAATTCTGCTGCAGCGAAGAAATCATCCCAGCTCTGCATGTTGTATATAATGTGATAAACTGCACTATTTCTAGGCTACACATCAGGAAAACGTTGCTTATTCAGTGCAGTTATGCTGTTACTTGGATTCTCTGTGATGTCTTTGTTGAGCAAACAAGCTGAAAATCAGCTAAGCTTTGTTTTGCATTTTTTTTCCAAAAACTGACAGCCACCCTGAGATGTTTTCCCCTCTAAATGTTCTGAGTTCTCATAAGGACTTCACTTTCACCTCCTCTTCTCCTTTTTCCACGTCTCCATTCATGCCTGACCATCCCAACCTGGAGGAAACAGGATTTTTGGGTTTGAGGAGTCTGAACTCCAGAAGGTTATCATAACACACGTCTCTAGCATGTGGAACTGCTTTACTTCTTTACTACTGCTTAACTTACTACTCTAATTTTTAGTGGGACACAAGAAGGGGCAGGACTCATGGTGCTGACTACAGTAATCTGATTATTCATTTTCAAGTCAAAAAACCTGAAACAAGGCTTTTGTTTTGCTCTGCAGCTTTTGCAGTTTGAAAGATAATTATGCTTGAAAGCTAATTTCTTCCTTTAAGGTCAAAGTTATCACTACTTTTGTTCATTAGCACAGCACATGTTTTTTCTGCAAAATACTTTTATAATTGGTCTAAACTTGCATGTTCTTGTTTGTGTGGAGCTTTGGAAAAAACAGAAAGACTTCAGTAGGAAGGTTGAGATTTTTCATTCTTGATAGAGGAAAATTTTCATCACTCTGGTCATTAAGGTGAAAAAACAACATACAGGTATACAAATTCTCAGAGGTAAGGTTTGTATCTATTACTATTTTTTTCATCAGAAAAAGGTTGCTACCCTAATAGGACTGCGGCAGTGACAGCATTTGATAGGTAGGATTCCCCCTCCGTGCTCACCTGTTCTGCAAATGCTAACCACATAATTTAAACCTTTCCTTCCTGTGTGTAACATTAAATACAGAGAACATGAGTTTCTAATACTTTAACTGGTGTTACTGTGACTGGCTCTGCTATGCCAGTTCTGTCCAGACAAGCACGTGTGAAGGTTCAGATTACTGCCCCAAAAATCTAACGCTAGCTTTTATTCTTGCCTGAAGCCTGCATTTTTATGACACTGCTATTTTGCTTTTTTTTCTGATTTGGATCTTTTCACATTTTTTTTCTAATTTGCTTCAAACTCCATGAAATGTTTTTTTAAAGCATAAAAAGTGAACTTTCTGTGTCTCTTCTTGTTTGTTCTAAACTTGATTTTAAGTTTATTCTGAGATTTTTAATAGTAAATATTTCCTGAAAATACAAATTTTTTAATTTTATTTGAAATGATTAATTTCAAGAAATCAAAGCAAGAAATAGTATATAAACCGTACAGTCAGCAAAGTATTAAATCCATACAAAGACATATAAAACATTGGATAATTGTAGATTGCTTGATAGGCAGAGGAAGGAAACTAATTTATATAATCCCACCCTGTATTCGCCTAACCATTTACTTTACATATGTTATCAGTATCCGGTACATAACTTCTAACCAGCTTTATACATTACCAGCACAGATTCAGGTCATTAAGAATTCTTTAGGTTCAATAAATCCGATGACAAGATGAAATACATAATGCTCATGACACTGGACTATATAAGAATATTTCATAATCTATTATAGCATATGTAGATCAAGTATCTGAGTTTAAAATAAGTGCAGATTATTTTTCTTTAGAACAAGCAATGATATAAGTCAAGTATCAACATTTTTAATTAGTGCATATTTTTATCCGTAGGAAAAAAATATATAAATCAAGTATCTAAGATTACAAATATGTGCCGATTATTTTTTATTTGAAAAATCAGTAGTTATAAGTCACATTTTTGGAAACCAGGTGAAGTCAATCATTTTAACAATCATCAATAATTGACACAGGAAGTTTATTGTTGTGATTATATTTTGATGCTGTGCAATAAAGAGGAATTATGTTTATCGATTGTGGATTGTATTCCTTCTTCTGCTGTCTGATTAACAGCTATCCTTCTGGGTTTCAGAGAGTTGATAACGTTTTTCTTTGGTGTTATGTCTGCAGACATTGTTTGTCAGGGTCTTTGTCCCTCTGCAGCTGATGTTGCAGCAAGAACATTGTCTGCAGGTCAGAACTCTGCTGAAAATCAGGGTCACAGTTGAAGATTAGAAATAGTGGAAGATCCCAGGTACTGTGAGTTTCTTGAAATTGTTTGGCTATTCTATTACTGCACTTGTCTGTTCAGACGTTTGTGATCAAGCCCTTCCCTAAATCTCTTATATTGTTGACAATTGCTTTGGACCGCTCTACATGACCAAGTGGTTTAACGAAGATCCTGCAGTTCATCATCCACATGTTTAATAATTCCTTTTGCCATTTTGATATCCTGGCGTGTTTGGCGATTTCAGCGTATCTTTGTTAAATGATCATTTATGTAGCCGTCTGATCCTTTCAGATATGTCCTTTGCTTCATCAGAGCTATCTTGTACTTTTGATTCACAAACCTGATAAGAATCACTGGTTTGCTTGCATCCTTTTTTCTGGGGATCCCTTTAGACCTCAGAAATGACTCAATTTGACATTCCATGCTGTCTCCTGGTAGATCCGGCAGGCTTCACCCAGAGTTTGATCGGTAATCCAGAGAGAATTACATTTTTCTGCCTTTTTTCTTGTTCCATGTCATCCACTCTTTGCTCCAGGATGTCGACCCGGTTATCTCGTTGCTTATTCTGAGTACGCTGTCTTTTAAATTCTTTCACGAGTTCCGTCAGAGGAATTAGTTTGGCTTGAATGTCCAGCAAAGGAGTTAGCTTTGCATTGATCTCGTCAATAGCCTGTTTGATGTCAAAGTCACCATTGATCAGCTGGTTCTTCTTCGGGGCCATGGTAGTGAAGGAGTTACTACTTTTCTTTTGCTGTAATTTTGCAATGAATCAGGTTTTTAGTCGCTTTTAAACGAACATCTCTCGCAGAGCGTGCAACATGCGTCGTTTTCGCAGCAACCCTGTGACCCTGAAATGAGTAAGTCGGTTTGTAAAATGAATGGATACAAACTAGGGGGTATGGCGATGAATTGATTCATTGATTCATTGATTTTTATTTCTACAATCCAACCAGATCCATCTGTCTGAGGCAGAATCAGATTGAATCAATAGTCGAAAATATTGCTTGCATTGTGGCAAACAACCAAGTGCTATCACAGTGGTCAGCACACATGTGATAGCAGCAAAAAATGATCAAGCCATCATATCAGTAAATGTGTGGAAACACTTTGAATTTTCCAAAGACACGTGACCATACAGCGTGTTAGAATGTTTCCGTTTGTATCATGTTGATGTGGAAAAACAACAGTGTGCTGAACTGAAATGTGAATGGGTTTGCCATTTTACTCTTGTTTACTTGTTAGTTTGTTCGCATATTTAATTTACACTTGCTTATCTTGCAAGAAATGCAAGGAATCTTGCACTGTTCAGTACCAGGTATTTATCTGGTACTGAGTCACACTGCTTGAATTTTTGGATTAAAATGTCCTGGAATCATTTTAGGTCACTGAATCGGATCAAATCAGATAATTCAAAAACAACCAAAATCAAATATGAATTGAATCGTCAACCACAAATATCAAATTGTTTCTAAAATGAATCGTTACACCCATAATAGGTGCTAATGAGCCTACATTGTCTGTAAATATTGATCCCACAAGTGTGTTTATCCATCTTCTCAAATAGAATAAACTGTAATTCCAGTCTTTCATTGCATTTTTTATTAAGTTTGATGACTCTTAAACAACAGAAACATCTGGTGGAGGGCTGCACGGTGGTGTAGTGAGAAGATCCTGGCTCGAATCCCAGATGGAACCTTTCTGTGTGGAGTTTGTGTGTTCTTCCTGTGCATGCGTGGGTTTTCTTAAACTTCCTCCCAAAGTCCAAAAACAAGCTTCATAGGTTAACTGGCATCTCTGTATTGTCCCTTGATGTAAGTGTGTGACTCTGCAACAGACTTGTTCAGGGTCTCCTCTGCCTACGCCTAACTGTTGCTGGGATGGCTCCAGCTGCCCTGTGACCCCAAAAGGGATTAAGCAGGTTCTGGGACTGGATGGATGGATACTAATGAGCTGCGACGTGTCCATGATATTTCCCCCCTTTGCTTAACAGTGGCTGGGATGGGTTAGAACTAGTCCATGACCTCAAGAGGGATTAAGCAGGTTTGTAAAATGAATAAATGGATGGGTACTAATGAGCCTATGTTCTCTTTAAATGTTGATTCTTTATCTTCTCAAAAAGATTATATTTTCATTCTTTCATTGTACATTTTACGAGGATTGATGACTTTAAGAATGAAACCATGTGGAGTATAAACTTACACTGAGGGAAACTGGAGTGACCTATTTCAAATAGTTAAAAAATGTGAAATGTTTTTCATTTATTTCTTTGGCAATGGCCTCAATGCAGACATTTTGGAAGTTCAGTCTGTAACTGATTATTTGTAGTTTCTAAAATGATAAGAAACTACCCAATTTATTTGCATATATTTTATTTATAAAAAAGCCTAAATTGTTTGTGACTTTTGGTTAAAAATGTAAATGTTCATAAAGCTCTATTGGGTAAAATGTATATATTTATGGGTTTTTGAAAAGTGACAATTATTAAATGTTGTTTATTGTTTGTTATCTTTATCTGGAAGTTCCCAGACTAAACTTTTCCCATGTTCTAGCAATCGTCTTTTAAAAGAAAGACAAAATGCCAAATAAAACAGAACCAGATAAACTAAACAATAACCTTTGAATGGTGATGCACTATTATAACCATAATCATAAATAAACTCAGAATTTTTAAAGGTGAATTCTTATCTCTTTTTGTGCTTTAGCTAAATATTAGGCTTGAAGTTTATAAATGTAAAGTGACTAATTAATTAATGGATACCAGAACTCAATTTTATTATGATTCCATTAAACTTTGCTATTAGAAAATCTCTGTTACTCTTACAGGCTAAGTAGGCCACGTAGAGAGCAGTACCGCATGGGAAAGGTTTGGTAGTCTCAGCTGACAAAAGGTTTCTCCTGGCCAGATTTAGACAGATTAAAACTTCATGGATGTTCAAGAAATGTGTTTAGCTGTAATTCTGTGTGTGCGTGTGTGTTCACGAAGGAAATATATACCAGGAAGCAGTGGATGCAGTTTGTTCTTTGTGGACAATCGCCTACAAAGGTGCATCTTTTCTTAGGCTACGGGAAACTCTGAAAACAGACATTTGAATGAAGCTGGATTTTCCACAAAGTTCCTGCTGAAATCAGTGAGTGTCGTAACTGACTACATAAATCTTTGATCACAAGCGGATCTTTGTTTGGATTGTAATATACTGGACTTATTTTTCTATAAAATAAGTTTTCAACATTGAGAGTTTAAACAATAGAGAAATATGTGAAAAAGTATGAAAAGCGTGCAGGAAGGGAGAGGTTTTACAGCCTAATAACATCCGTCATCCTACTTCGCGGTTTTCACCGATTGTAGGTTATTTTTAGAAAGTATCTCCTGTGATAAACGAGGGAACACTATACACTACTTTATTTTAATGCTAATTTGTATAACAGATAATATATGTTCATATTACAGTTAAGTAAAAGCTCCAAGTATTTAGTGAAAAAGGTTGCTAATGTTTTACGGCATAATAACATTGCAGTCATAAATGACCATAGACACCTACATATACTTTTTTACAATGTAATTTTTTTGACAAAGCAGCAGCTGTGTGTTTTCATAACTCTACTCATATCTTCACTGAGCTCGAAGTGAAGTCATATTTGGTGAAGTTTAATTCCCTTTTCTTTATGTTGTTTCTATGCACACAGATAATGCTGGTTTTGCGTAAAACCAAAAACTAATTTAAAAACAGCAACTCACCAATCAATTAGCAGGGACTCGTTGTCAGTAGGGGGCAGAGCATCACTGAGAACAGCTTACAACATATGTGGAGAATCAAGAGGAGCGAAGGGGTTGCTTTCACATATAGCCTATATGATTTGTTTCAACTTCATTATTGCAATAGAAGACTATGTAAGATTGAGATAGGATGCAAAAAGCTTGATGATGTCTTTTATGTCTCATGTTTGTTTAGCCCTTACTTATCATGATTCATTTTGTGAGCAGTCCTCCCGTCCGGGTTTCCTCAGGGTGACTGACCTCCTGCAGCTGGCAGGATTTCACATCCTACATCTGTTTGACTGAGCCTCAGTGTTTAGCGGTTTCTTTGTGCTTTTAGTTGCTATAAACCTTCTTCAACAGAACAAAGCACTACAATACATCTTGGCTGCCATGTAAACAAACTGGGGCATTCAAGAAATTTGGAAAAAATACTCCAAAGTTTAGAGAAAGTCAGAGTATTATTATCCTTTGAGGATTGCTGGAAAGCATGCAAAGTGGGTCAGACATAAATTACACTGCGCTCCCTGTCATTGCAGCCCTCTTGTTACAACTCTCATGAAACAAATTAAATTTGTCATGAAAATCCAGTGCAACCCAAACAGAGCTTACAAAGAGGCAGGAGGCAAGACCCTGCAGGAGAGGAATTCCTGCTGACACACATTAAACCACAAACACTGGGTTGTTGAAACTTTGACTAAAACACCCCATCATGTAAGAGACAGGGCGCGTGTTATTTTTAATCCTCATATGATTTGACATACATACAATTGTCTCTGTTAAAAAATGGAAAAAATTAAAAAAAAACAAATGTGCATGCCTCTCTCATCTTTTTATGATTAAAATTCTTTGCCTTTTTGGCTGCTCAGAAATATCTCTGCCGTCCAAATGACTTCTGTCTTTCATAGCCAAGCTTTTGAAATGATCAAAAAGACTAAAGCCTGAGTTAAAAACACTAACATTCAAAGCGTGGCCATGGTCCTTTACTTTTCATCTGTCAAATCTCATTTTTCCATACAACGAAAGTGTGCCAGAAGCCATAACTGAAGCACGACATGGGAAACAAATCACGCTCTGTCAGGGTTCTGCAAAGATGTTCTGTAAGTGGGCGACAGCAGCAATGAAGGGAATGAATGAGGGAAGGTGAAGACAGAAACATCTGAAGGATAAGGAAGGCATGAGAGCAGTCAGCAGGTCGGCAGCTCAGTACTTCTGCAAACAGTGTCAGGAAGCCTTTGAACAGTGAGGACACTGTCAGGCAGACGGGTTTGATGACTGCAGGAGCCACGTACCCACTTCCCTGCAGAGATGCCCCCCACTGCTGAGTGGTTAAACCTTTCCAGACAGACGTTCTTTCAAAGATTCAGACCACATTTAGATCACTTCTTCCTTCATATCTTACCAGTCCTTTGCAGGTGCTGATGGCAGCAGTCCCTCTAACACCAGAGGCTTCCACAGTCCCAATGAGGTGGCAGGAATTCCCCTGGAAGAAGCGATGCTCAGTGGTGTTGTTCTTCCTTTTTTCCAAAACATAGTCGCTGGAAATCAGATGCTTGTTTGCAGTCAGATTGAACTTTAAGTTTTGACCCTTGTAGCTAAGCTGATAGTAGACCTGCCTCTGTGGAGGCTGGCCTTGCAGGTCACGTCTGTATCTCCCAACATTAAAATGATGAGACACCTCATTGGAAATAAACTCTCCATCAGCGCTGGTTTTCACAGGATGGACAACTGACAGGTTTGGACCTGCAAAACAGGGTTGAGAAACATAATACTGCAGCAGATTGTTGCAAACTCAGTCCACACAAACTCAGTTCCCATGCATCACACTGACCTTGGTCTGCAAGGAGGGAAAGGAGTGTGTCAGAGAGCTCTTTGTGGCCGCCTGCCAGGATGCAAACAAAGTGAAGCAGAAAAAGAATCGAGCAGCGCCGAGAACATGGCATGTTTCACAGAAACAAAGTCAAAGTCCTGCAGAAGAGTCCCGGGCATTGGAGATCCAGTGACGTTATAGAGGACCTCTTCTGCTCCGCTTCATGGTCGAGCTCACGGGCGTAGAGGAAGACTGGCAGCCAGATCATGGTTGGAAGACAGAAAGAAGGGGGGAACGCTTTGAGAACGGAGGGGAGGAGTGTTCTCTGGACCAGTGTCTCCTTTCCTGACGGCAGTGTGGGGGAGCACACAACGCTGCAGACACAGCAGCTGCCTGCATTTGACTGAACCACTATGATGTGTCAGAACTTGTTTCCTGAAGCAGCAACGCGTCAACAATGTGACTTAGCAATTAACAGCAGCATCGAGCATGTGCAGAAAAGCTACAGAGGGTGCAAAAAAGGAACCAACTAATAATGTTTATGAAAAATCCTTTCAAAATGTAATTTTTGGACAATCATACCACAAACTTTTATATAAAGCTTAAAGACCCACTTGTAGGAAAATCGTTTTCTTGTGACATTTTTCTGATGATGGAGAGCATAAATTTGAAATAAAATAATTACAAAAAAATGCTGTTTGAAATTGAGCTTATTTATTACGAAAGAAATACACTTGGTGGGCCACAAGCTCCCTGCTCCACAACTATTCTTTTACATCCTCTTGCAGGCGACTAGATCCATGTCGATTTTTGCTTTCCTCATCTGAGCTGGATTCTGACTCAAAACTGTTGGATAGCTCCAATATTGCTCACCCTTTTTCCTGCACCAGTAATGATAGGTTAGGGGTGTGAGGGGCTGCAAGCTAGCAGGAGAGAGTGTAAACAAACGGGTGATGAGATCTCAGCTGAGGTTTTCTTCCACACCAACAGTTCCATGCAGAATGAACCAATGAACCACCGCTGCTCTGCAGAAACAATGGCCTGGAAAACAACTCAGGCTTTTCGATTTTGGCTAAAAATTGCATAATTATAATGAAAAAACTACTACTTTTAAAATAGATACAAATATATTGGGACTTTAGACATACCAGAGCATCTAGAGTCAGTAATATCCATATCAACATTTAAGGGAGAATTTCCTATAAACCCTTAAACTGTCGAACACTTGTGTTGAATTTTCTACAAAATTCTTAAGATCTGAAAGCAAACAGAGCATCCTGCATGCTCATTAAAACCCTCCCTGGGCAGCTTCACTTTAGCTCATAAACACTTCTGCAGACAGCTCAGTCTTTCAGGTCTTCCATTGATGATTTTAGCTCATTAGTCCAGCAAAAGGCATCTACTGAGGTCTGACCCCACATTTTTGTGCTTGACCTGTATAGTATTGAGAGTAAGTGACCATGATAAAACCAGTTGGCTCCTTCGCCTGCAGATGATTTTGGATGATAATTGGAATTTCCTTTTTAAAGGTAAAGTTAAAGCTGTGACCTTTGTTTTTCCCTCTTTCCTGTTAGACTGAATGTAGATTATTTCCTTAATTTTCAGGTTGTTTAGATCATTTTTTGAAAACAACTCAGTTTCTAAAGTATTTCTGAATCTGTACGAATATGCTTCGAGAAACACATGTGTTTTGAATGGTAAAACTGATTTTTTTGTGCTTTTCTTGTAAACAATTCAAATTGATGTTTATCGCTCCATCCAGTCCAAATAAAACCAAGTTCTGTCCTTTTATTTGAGTTGTGTTTGAGATAGCTTTGTCCAATCCAAACTCAAATTGCTTCTAAAATGTGTTTTCATGTAATCAGGTTTTAATCTCGCTTCCTCCAAAACAATAATCACACACATCCTTCAGTGTGGGTCTTTAACAGCCTGCAGCCTCCTTTATTTGATTTATGTTTGGCTGAAAGTGCTGCATGCGTCACATCTTTCCCATAATGCAGGGGGCAGAGCAGACACTGGCCTACAGTTCGCAAAGCTGTGGAATTTGATTGAATCGGTCGTTTATCTTATTAAGTACAAAAGAAGTTTGTGTTTTCACACATGGACCCACCACAGACTGATCTTTCTCACTGTTTTTTTTTTAAAACCTCAGCAAAAATCCAGACTTGAGGTAAAAGCGATTTTGTCCAAAGTAAGTTGTGGTTTCTGAAGCTTTTTAGTCTGGCATAAACTATTTATGGCAAAAAAAGAGATAAATGTGTGAAATAAATAACTGATCTCATAAGAAATGAATGCGAACAGCAGAGGGAATATTTATCCATAAAAGCTATCAGATTTTCTCAGAGCATCTGTTGAATCTCCACCCCATCTGGCAAAGAGACCAACAGAATCAGGAGGTGGTTCTGGCTCTGTCATGCCATTATTCTATGAGAGCAAGAGACTCTCATCATTAAAACTATAGAGTTTGATCCCCTTTTAAGCCTATAAGATTTTCCCTCAAGAACAAACCATTGTTGTTGAGAAAAGGTTCAATACATGGACCTAAATACCTCATTTTTATGAAATGTCACAAATAAAGATGCACTGTGATTCTTATTCTTATATCAAATGTAGGGCATAATCATAAATGTATATGTTGTTACTATATTAAGTGTGTCATTATTTTGAAATCTCATCTGCAAAGTAAGCTCATAAAACCTTCTGTGGTTGAAGTCCAGTACCAGAATGAATCAGCCTCTTATCAGTTGCCTGAGCTTTACCCAGTCTGATCCCTTGAAGCTCCCGGTTGCACTAATGTTCAATAGACTGAGAAATGTCCAAACCTGGAACCTAATCAAGAGCTTTTGTCAGGTTTAAGTGGCAGTGAGGGGCTTTTACACTGGGAGATTGTTGCACAGATTCCTCATTCAGCCTTCACTGGGAAACTATTTTCTGAAAAATCTTATTTTAGACTATTTTAGGCGGTTTTTTTTGCAGATTTGTTCATGTTTGTGGTTGTAATTACAACGTGATATCAGCAAAAAATATATGTAGCTTTTGAACAGTTTTTAAGTGAAATAGAAAAGTGAAAAGGTTGTTCCAACAATGCATTCATTTGATCAATCTGTAAAGCCAAGTTTTTTGGGGCTTGGAGATCTGCAGATTAAATTAACCTGGTTTCAACATTACTTGATCAAGTGGGAGGAGGGTCCTGTTCTTTTTATCCAGAAAAATCAAATTGGAACATATTTAAGCAATCTAATGCCTCATTTAGCATCATTTCATAGTTGAAAATTGCTGTTGGAGGTCATAAATATTTTGCATCTAAATCTCTAACACTACATACATAAAAACAGCTGGGAAAACAAAAATCCAATCAGTGTGATTCAGAGATAAATACCTGGGTACTGAACAGTGCAGCTGACGTTTTCCAGATTCCTCGCATTTCTTGTTAGATAATCAAGTGTAAATTAAATATGTGAACGAACAAACAAGTAAACAAGAACTAATTGAAAATCCATTCACATTGTAGCTTCATAAAGTTCAAAATAATACAAACAGAACATTATTAGAACATTCTAACACACTGTATGGTCACATGGGTTTGCTAAATTCAAAGTGTTTCCACACATTGGACTGGAATGATGGTTGATCACTTTTAGCTGCATTATGTGTGTTGTCCGCTGTGATGTCACTTAGTCTTTTTTATGTCATATTAAAATAATATATCTATGTAGATATTTTTTTGTTAATCAATTATCTTCAACTGAACTACAAAATCTCAAATGATCTGCTTCTGGGTTTCTTCACTCATGCTTGTCTCCTTGACCCCATTTCTGGCCCGCAGCTACCGGTATGACCACACGAGGGCGCTGTCGGACCGGGGCAGGTGAACTTTGTACATGTAGTAAATGGGCGTGTTTGGCTCCGAGTGTCTAACCCAGCGAGGACAGACAGAACATGGACTCCAGGCTGGCACGTAAGTCGATCTGCTGTCATTTGAGAAGGTCGCTGCTGGTTTTGGGGAAGTAATTTTAGAAAAAAAAAGCAGAATGAAAGCGCTCTGTAGTTGATATGAAGTTTATCAGAACCTTGTCTCAGTTTGTTGACTTGTTCCTGCTGGGTCAGTGTGTGAAAAGTTAGTGAAACATGGACCCTGATTGAATCAGCTGTGCTTCAGTGTGTTTTTTTTAACAGTTGTCACTGATAAAGGTTTAGGAAGGACCATCCTTATCTTTCTTTCTTTTTTTTTAAATGACTTTATTCAATTAAATACACATAAACAAACCCGATATGTCTCTCTGCCTGACAGGATCTATGCACATCTGAGCCACAGGGCTTGAGGAGCCGCAGGGAATCAGGCGGAGATGGAGGACTTCTGGGCTGGGGTCCTTTGGGCCCTGAAGATTTGGCTGTACCTCATCGTCTGCCTCATCATGATCCCAGCCATGTTTGGGTTCTCTTTGGGCATCTCTGAGACCTACATGACCATCCTGGTCAAAACGTTGGAGGTATTAAACCTCATATTTTCTCTCTGAGACTTAAGTGCAAACAGATGTTTTGTTGTTGTTTTGGGAAATGTCTTTCATGCATCTTAAAGTGAGCTGTTGTGGAATCCAGATAAGATCGCTGCTTCCTTTGATAGCTCCATTGAGATAGCAAGCATTGCAACAAAACTGATAATCTGCACCCAGATTTAAGCAGCAGGAGGGTTGAGACCTTTGAAGTGCTTTCTATTTGAATCTAACTTTATCTTCTGTGCATATTGTAGAAAAATATAGGTGGATGTGCAGAAAGTTCTTTGACTCCCTGTCTGTCCTCTGCAGTGGGCCACTTTGAAGATACAGAAGGCGCATGCAGATGAGCAAGCGCTTAAAGCTTCTGCTAGTAACGGTGAGTACGAGGAAACTCCTCTAAAGTGCTGTTGTCATGTCCTGTATTGCGCAAAATCCAAGTGGGTCTAGGGACAACCGTGTGCTGAAATACTGGATTTCATAAATCACATGTCTGAACAGGCCTGTCGAAAGAACTCTGTTTATGAGGGCTGTCTAACGCACTTCAAAAAAACACGTCTCCTTGTTCTGTGACACATGGGGATTCAAAATACTGCATTTGGCTCCTTAACGCAGTGACCTGTCACACTTATAATGAAACAAGGTGAAGTCTCTCTATGATCTCCCTTCTTACTGTGTGTGATAAGACACCATTACTCAACTTCCTTATCAGCCGGGTGAGCTGCATGGGCTGGTTATTCCAGGCTGCAAGTTACTAAAAGCCTTCAGATGCTCTAATCAGTCCAAATGTTTTAATCCGAAGGGTTTAATTGTGTTCAAGGACTACAAAAAAGAAAGGTGTGTTGCAATCAAAAGCTGGATCATTTTTGATTTGGACTTTGTCTGCTGTGTTATCGAGTGAGGTCTGTCAGTTTTAGATACCAGGAACACTTTATGACTTTAGATTAATCTATTTATTAATCTACTTAACTTTTATTTTTAACCAAAAGGAAAAAAAAAAGAAACCTACTTTTACTTTTTTAAATATAGATTTTTTTAACCTGTTTATCTATAAACTTTGATTCTGTGTTTGACTGAAACCTTTTAATTTAAGGAGAGATGATGAATCCTCCAGCAGATCGAGATCTCATTTTAATCAGTTCGTTTGTGTGTCAGGTCTTATCCAGAGGGAGGATGGCTCGATGGAAAAAGAGTTGGGGGAACTTCGACGCTCCAGACCCAAACCCCCAGTGGGAGGGGACTTCACACTCAGCGACTCCTTCTATTTCACGCGGCGTGGAATTGAAAGCATTGTAGAGGATGAGGTGCTTTGATGTTTACCTGACATTTGCACATTAAGTTGTTTTTTGTCTTATATTTTTAATATTCTTTCTGTTTTAAACCCAGGTGACCCAGCGGTTCACCTCTGAAGAACTGGTGTCCTGGAACTTACTGACTCGCACCAACAATGATTTCCAGTACATAAGTCTGCGGCTGACACTGGTCTATGGCCTCGGTATCTTTGTGAGATACTGCATACTTGCACCGCTTAGGTACACAGATCTTGAATACCTGTTGCCTGCAGAGTAAAGTTGTCAGTCTGTTGTGGAGCAGCTCTGCTCTGTAGGCAGAAACAAATCTCTGGTCCCTCTCGTTCCTGCAGGAAGCTTAAGTGTGTTTTTTATTGTTGGTAAATTATGCAAAGGTTTAAACAATAGACAACACTTAGATTTTCTCCATTTACTTTCTTTTTTTTTTTTAAACAAACTTATATTTCCTGTGAGTTGAAAGCTGGAGAACTGACTATCTCTCTGCTGCCAGGATAACTCTGGCTTGCATTGGACTGACCTGGTTAGTTATTGGAACGTCAGCAGTCGGATTACTTCCTGACTGGAGGTAACTGCAAATAAAAACCTTCCCAAAATGTTTTTTTCCCCCAAATTTCTGTCTAAATGTGTGCTTTTGTGTTTATGAAAATGTATGTTTTCAGGATAAAGTCTTGGATCAGTGAATGGGTCCACGTCATGTGCTACAGAATTTGTGCTCGAGGACTTTCTGCTACTATTCATTATCATAACAGGTAGTTTGTAATTAAAGTCCCACTCCAATCATTCTTAAAGCGATTGTAAAAGCATTCCCAGTGGTCTTTTCATTTGGATTATATCATATATTTTGATTATATAATTATGTATATATATATATATTAGCTAATTTTTTTTAAGTCATTTTCTTGGATAGTTTCTGCAGAGCCACAGGAGATGATTAGAAATTAATCTGAGTTGTGGGTGGAACTGTTGGCATGGAGTACTTTCCCATCATCCCTTTCTTTACGAGCCCTCCCACTAGCTTACAGCCCCTCACACCCCTAACGTAACATTACTGGTGCAACAAATATGGACTGATTAAGCATTTTTGCATTACCAAGCAATATTGGAGCCATCCAGTTGTACAGTTTTGAGTTGCCAGCTCAGACGAGGAAAACAAAAACGTACATGGATTTAGTAGTCTACATGTGGATCTATGGGAATAAAGCAGAGCGGGGAGCTTGTGGTCTGCCGTCTGTGGCATTACATCACTGCTACAAGCTTTTTCAAACGTCATTCTTTTGTTCGCTCCTTATTCACAACAATTTGTATAAAGAAATACCCCGAAATGCAATTTTGAGCTTAGTTTTCTTTATAAATGTCCTCCATCGTGAGAACAATTCCACAAGAACACGTTTAAAAACATCAAAAACACATTTTTTTTGGAGTGGGTCTTTAAGTACTTTACTAAAAATCCTTAAAAAGATCCTAAATTTACTCTCTGCTCTTCGTCATATTTTCACAGAGAGAACAAACCTAAAAAAGGAGGGATCTGTGTTGCCAATCACACTAGTCCCATCGACATAGTCATACTCTGCAACGATGGTTGTTATGCAATGGTATGCACAGAAATCTTCGTACAAATATTTTTCTCATAATAATGTATTCAATCGACATTATTTACTACTGAACCTCAGGTGGGTCAGGTCCATGGAGGCCTGATGGGAGTTGTTCAGAGAGCCATGGTCAGGTCTTGTCCTCATGTCTGGTTTGAGAGAGCAGAGATGAAAGATCGCCATCTAGTGACCAAAAGGTTAGCATGACCTTCACACGTTCTCATCCGTCTTCTGTTTCTATGGCGTCTTTTCCAGGTGATTGTATTGCTTTATTTGCTCAGGAAGAACCTGATCTATTTCCGAAGGCTTAGGAACTTCGGTTCATTATCTGACCTTGTTTAAATGATCAGAAGAAGGTTTCATTTACCCTTTGTGCTGTTTTCAGGCTTAGAGATCATGTGAACGACAAGAAAAAGCTTCCCATATTGATTTTCCCAGAAGGTACATGTGACTGTTATTTAATTCCACATCAGGCTGATGTTTGTGCCATCAAAGGGCAGACTGAGAGGATTATATTAGCATAGCAGTCTGGAAACTGATCTGTCAAAAATAAGCACATATTGAAGGCTAGCTTGGAAGGAGCTCACAAGTCTTCTCTCTCCTGGTTCTGCAGGAACCTGCATCAACAACACGTCTGTCATGATGTTTAAAAAGGGAAGTTTTGAGATTGGAGGAACAATATATCCTGTAGCCATTAAGGTGATTCAGTCCTCTCCAGGAGTCATCTCTCCACATGTTTTGTAGCCTTCTGGCTCATTCATTTCATCTCCTTTTTCTCAGTATGATCCAAAATTTGGAGATGCTTTCTGGAATAGCTCCAAGTACAGCATGGTGAGCTACCTGTTGAGGATGATGACCAGCTGGGCTCTCGTCTGCAACGTCTGGTACCTGCCCCCCATGCACCAGGAGGTACGTCTGACCTAAAACGTATGTCCTACAACATCCATGTGGAAAAGCACATCTGTTTTTACTCCACAAATGTCAGGAAGGAGAAGATGCAGTCCACTTTGCCAACAGAGTGAAATCCGCCATTGCGCATCAGGGAGGGCTGGTGGATCTACAGTGGTAATCCGTCATTCAGATTATTTTCAATCTCTTTTTGTTGATCAAATGCAAGGAACTGCATTGACTTTTGTTATGTTCTGGATCTGCAGGGATGGAGGCCTGAAGAGGGCGAAGGTAAAGGAGTCCTTTAAAGAGCAGGAACAGAAGAAGTACAGCAGCATGGTGGTGGGAGAGGACAGCAGCAGCGACTGAGCTCCTTCCTCCGACTTCCTCATGACAATATAAGGATGAGAGGCGGGCGCTCTATCCCAACTTCTCCACTCTCATCGGCAGGGAACGCCAAAAGGCCACAGGACTTTAACAGACACTGAAAACTGTAAGGAGCTGTAAGGAGAAGAGTCTCAGTGATTAACAGATGACACACGTGCAATACTCTAAACTGTTCAAGCAGGGATAAAGAAAGTTTTTATTGCTGCTTGATATGGCTGCTGTTTTGATTAATTACTAATGTTGAAAATTTCCTGTGGATGACAGCTGTTGTTAAAGGAAAAAAACTGCTTAAATGAACCAGGTCTGTGATTTTTTTTTTTAAATTTTATTTCTAAAATGATAATTTTAAAGATTTTAGATTGAAAGCAGTTGCTATTTTCTTTATGTGCATGAAACATGCACACCAACATTTAAATATGAATACTTCATTGCACCTTGCAAGTGAACAACATAATGACTGACAGTCCTGAAAAATTGCAGTAGAAACAAATATTAAACAACGTTTATTAATATAATCTTCTTGTAAAGAAAAACAAAAAAAGAAAAGGAATTCAGTGAGATACAGATTCTCAAAATAACCTGAGATGTAGAGGCGTCACAGAATAATGCAAAGCTTGGATGATTTGGAGCTTGTTTCTCCTGAAACTGTGTCTTTAGTCTGTGGAGTTTCCTCTTTAGCCCCTAAAAGTCAAATTAAGAACCATTTATATCCAACTCTTGTGGTCCCAATTTTTAAATCCTTTTTAAACTGATCTGCGTACTCACCATCATGATCACTTGATTCTGTTCTGGTCTGCAAATCCTGCACAAAATCAAAAACCACTTTATTCTCCTTCAGTTTTGTTTGGTTTTTTTTTTTTGTTGTTTTTGTAAAGCTGTAATCTTACTGCCTACCTGTCGATTTTTGTTCTGAAGTTTTTGAAGTTCTTGATGCCTGAAAAAGATTGCAATATGCTGAAAACTCTGCAAAGATCAGTTTTTTGTGCAATTCAACAATTCCTGGGGTTTTGTTTTTGAACAAACAAAAAGTCGTTACAGAACAAGTTAAAACAAATTTTTTTTTTCCAATAAAGTTCAGTGAGTTGAAGTAAAATATAGTCAGTTTTGAAATGCATATCAACGATAAAAAAAAAAGTACTGAAAATTGTACGTAAGCAAGTAAACAAATGTAGTTCTACTCTGAAGTACACAGTTTTATTTTTCATTGTCTTTGACACACAGTGGTGCAAAAAAGTATATCAGTAACTGATTTTGCAAGTTTCTCCTTTTAAAAAGATGAGTCTGCAATGTTCATCATAGATATACTTTAACTTTGAGAGATTGACAGAATGTCATAGGTTAATCCTGCAGCACTCTAAAGATCCTCCAGCTTATACCAGCACCTGTCCAGGCTTGTCTTAAGTTCTCCAGAAACCATGTGGATGAACCAGAGGAGGACTTGGAGAAGGTCATGTAGTCAGATCAAGCCAAAATGGAGCTCTTTGGTAGAAACAGTCTCTATCTTTGGAGGGAGAGGAATGCTGAACCGCGACCCAACAACACCATATGTGAAGCATGGGCCTGGAAACATCATGATTTGAGGCTGCTTTTCTGCAAAGGGACCAGGACGACTGATCCGTATTAAGGAAAGGATGAACGCATCCATGCATGGAGATATTTTGGACAAAACCCTCCTTCCATCAGCAAGAAAATTGAGGTTGAAACATGTTTGGGTCTTCCAGTAAGAGAAGATCCCAAACAACAAAAAAGGCTACGTTAAAGTCAATGTTTCTATGTTCTGCTGTGGTTTACCAAGTTTCTGGATCTCAATCCAACACAGAGTCTGTGGAGGAAGTTGAAAGTCCATGTTTTCCATTGACTGCCCCAAAACATCAAAGCTCTAGAGAAGATCTGCATGGAAGGGTGGACCAAAATAGCAGCTACAATGCAAACCTTTAACGTCTGTCCTTGACAACCAGAGTTACATTATTACAATACATTGAAATTAACTTTTGTACTTGACAAACCCTTATTTTCTGCACCATTATACCTTGGATTCTATTTTTACATTCTGTCTCTTACATTTGTTAATGGAAGTTTGATGTGCATCTATGATGAACATTAGAAAAAGTTGACTGTGAGATTACACCTCTCATGTAGAAAAAGTGGAATTTTATCTTTAATTTACTCTTTTATGTGACTGTTGATATGGAAGGAATTAGCACACCTGAGTTCAGCTATTTTCATGTGTGAGTGAATATTTCAATAAACTTAGTGTGTTTTTGAATTTTTTAATTCAGGAAAATGTGGGATCGATTCCCGTGCATGGAACAATGATGTTTTATTAGTGTAAAGAGCGCTCACTCTTCCTTGATAAGCACAAATAGACTCAAGCAAAGAAACGTAATCAGGAAGAGAGTGAGGCATCTTTACTTTAGATGCGATCTTTGTTCCGATTAAGAGAGCAGTTCTGTTTTTAATTGTAGAACAACCAAACATCCAGATCAGAGTCACAGCTCAGAGGTCAACTTGGTTTATTTTATAGAAGATTTGATGATAACGTTCTAGTAAAAGTAGGTGTATTTTTGTAAAATAACAAAAAATAGCCTGAATAAACAAATAAATAAAAGAGAGCGATGTTTCTTGAGTAAATCGATACTTTCCACCTCTGTGTGTAAACAGAATTGGTTCTCTTTCTTCATATTAAATATTACAGTCATTCAGATGACGTTTTCAGTCTTTTTATCGCGTGCTTACAGTCATTCAGCAGCATCAGTAGAAGAGAAATGTCACCTCAGCAGGTAGGAGTCATAATGGCGGATGACAGGAAAGGAGCCCCTCTTTGTTCCACCGGGGGCCCATCTTTTGTTAGTATCTATTCCCACGTCCACTCTTCCTGTCGCTCCGGATGCGATGGGCATATCCGTCAGAAAACGAGAAAAATAGATGACAAAGAAGAAGAGGAAGAAGAGCTGGCAGTCATCTGGATGAAGATCGTTTCACTTGGAGAGTCAAGTCCACTCACACGAGCGAGTTGTTAACTGACCGTCGCGTGGGGAGAGAAATGTGGCCGTGGACTTTACGGGGATATTTGTTGTCGTAACCATGGTAACGGAGACGATGAGATTCCGAGAGAGAGGCCCCTATGCTTCTCGTGGATCTTGAAATGCTGTTTTCTTTTGTCTCACTTTCGCTGGCTTAAAAAAAAACTTTTTAAAGGATTTTTTCAGTCACTTTAATCTGAAATGAATTAAACTCCACTTTTTTATTTGAACAAAAGATTTTCCTTTTGTGTTAAAAAAAAAGCTTTTTTTAGCTAAAGTCATAATAAAAAATATTTTTTCTTTTACAATTGTTTTTCAATAAATCACATTCTATGTGGCTGAAGTATGCTTTCACTTTATGGTGCCAAAAGTATTAAGAGAATTTCACTTTTACTTTTGTTTTTGTAGGAACAGAAGGTTAGGGAGTCTAACACTTTATTCCGAATAACGACAAAACAAATTCATGGAGACTGAAAGGTGTGTGGCCTCTTAAGAACACGTAAATCATCCTTTTTAAGTTTTTTTTTAAACAGATGTGTATATGTTCGATTCATCAGACACATGCTGACATGTTTGACCTTTTTTATTGATTTGAACATCCAAAAAATAACATTAGGATTCCTCCTTCTCATCCCCATGTGTGATAATATAGCAGAGTGACTTGTAGTCAATGTTTCCAGTGGGGTCAATGGGAGCGAGAGCAAGAGCCTGGTCCACCTAAAAGAGTTTAAAGTGTAACGTCTGAAAAATATTAAGAAAAAAAGGTGTTTATAAATGTTTTGGGTGGAAAAAGAGAAGTAAACAAACCTCATCTGCTGTGAATTTTTCTGCCTGGGTCATCAGTAATCTTTTAAATCTACATCAAGACAGAAACAAGAAAGAATTTTATTTAAAAGCATAAAAACATTTACATAATACTAGAAAACGAATATTATGAATCGTACTCGTCCTTATTGACAAATCCTGTTCCATTTGGGTCAAAAAGCTTGAAAGCAGCAAGTATGGTATCTTCAGGATCGGTACCTGCAGAAAAAAACAAACAATCATTAATCATCTGAGAGCTTATATAATCGTAAACGTTGCAAAAAAGCATCCTACCATTGATTTTCTCCCCAAAGAGAGTCAGAAACACTGTAAAGTTGATGGGTCCCTTCCCTTCATTTAGCATCTCATCCAGTTCCTCATCTTTCACATTCAGCTTCCCTGGTAAACGAACAAACACAACCAAACCATTTCACATTGAAGTTATTCAAAGTATCATTCATACGCTAATTCACAAACCTCTACTTATTTTGCTAAAACATTGAAAAATAGAGCTGGACATGCGATGACATACCCAGCTGAGCGTAGGTCTCCCTCAGGTCCTGTTTTTTGATGACACCATCTCTGTCCTGGTCAATGCAGCCAAATGCCTGCATTTTTAAATAATGAGCACAAGTTAAGTTTGCCAATTTTATCCTTTTTTTTTGTCCTCATTGTATTTTAACATTTTTTTTCACCTTTAAGATCCAAATTGTGTTTTTAATGTTTTTAACATGTTGTGGAATTTTCTCTTATGATTAAGGATGCATTTTAAGAAATTGAAGCTTAAATTGCATTTCTAAGTAGTTCTTTATTCAAATATTTGGAAATTAAGAGCAGAAAAGAAATACTTGTGGACAAATAGATTCATGTATGTGGATGTTTAGTTGGGGGTGTGAGGCAGAGGTGTCGGAGTCCAGGCTTCGAGGATCGGTGTCCCAACTTTTTTCCAATGAACCTGCTATTGAATCTCCTAATTGGGCAAACACACTTGATTCAGGTAATCAGCAGCGGATGAGACAGGAATTCTAGAAAACTAGCAAGAGGCCGGCCCTCAAGACCTGGAGTTTGGCATCTAAGAGCTAGAGGGAGACCTTGTAAGCAGAGAGCTCTCAGCAAAGGGAAGGGAGAGGGATGCAGGATTGCTTCGCGTCATTGGTCCCGCCCACAACTTAGAAGCTAATTTCTAATGAATTCCTGCTGCTCTGCAAAAACTATGTTCTAAATGACACAGGTTTTTACATTTTGACTAAAAATCATAGTTAAAAGGCCACCAGGAACACGTTTAAGAATATAATAAAAGATGATCGGAGTGGGACTTTAACCAAAGATATCCAGTTTTGTCAAGAAAATGATTTTCTTTTCTTTGTTTTGTTTTCCTGTCCAGAGATCACTATTAGTTAAAGAACAGCTAACCTTACCTCACTCTCATCCATGAAAATCTCTTTTTAGTAATTTGGCTTATAAAAGAATGACTTGTTTCCTTTATGAGGAGTATTCCATAAAAAGGAAGAAGAGCAGACAGTGTACCTCCTTGAACTCTTGTATCTGTGACTGCTCGAACATGGAAAAGACATTGGAGGAGGACTTCTGCGCTCCCCTCTGTCTTTTGTTGGAGGCCTTTTTACTTGCCTTAGAAAGCAAGAAACATCAATCAACACTTGCAAGAAAATATCCTAATAATGTTAAGTTTTGAAAAAAGTGAAAAAACAATAATTAAAAGAAACTTGAAATTACCAGCAGACTTACCATGTCTAAATGACTGCATGAGGACTCTCAGTAAAGGTACGAAGCAGGGTTGGGTTTTTATGTAAGGCCCATCTTATCAGTTAGTGTCTTATAATAGCTGGCGTAAAGCAGCGCAGACCCTTACTTGGACATGTCTGCCCTGTGTGGGTCACTCAGGGGGCCTGATAAGAAGTGAAGCACCCAGAATTCCTCTGGACTTGAAAACAGAGATATGAACAAACAGGAGAAGAAGGAAAAATGAAAAATGACTTCAGCTATTCACTAAAACAAAACAGGTTTAATTCTGGCTCTAAATGTAACCTTTAGGATTTGATTTTCAAAGTAAAAGCCGTAATGTTTTAGTATAGATGGTTACTGTTAACTTTAGAATCATTCGAAAATGTTGGAAGACCTGTTGTTCCTGATGAGTGAACATGAAGCAGAAACATTCAGTCTTGTTGTGAAAAAGTATTAAAATCGAGAATTAAATTCTAACTAAATTTGCTGCAATGTTTTTCCCTCCAAAAATGAAATAAAGATTTAGCGATCACATTGACATGCTAAAATCTCCTCTATTCTTCTCCTCTTTTATTGAATTGAATTGAATATAGAAAAACAGGAATAAATGCAAAAGAAGCAAAGACGAAGCACTCTGATGACATTTGAGGTGCAAATATGTTTGACAAGTGGGTAAAGTAAAATCAAACAATGTGATTTCCTGAATCTCTTTTTTTTGGGGGGGGTCCCCTCACATTTGAAGTGTTTTTTATGATGAATATTATAGACTTCTCTCAGCATTTAAAATAGAAGGATTCGTATAATTGATGACTGATAGGAATAATCCTTTTTCGTCTCACTATAAGTTGTCCTGGGAATCCTAGTGCCTTCTGGGTCATTGTTTGATGTAAATACTTTTTTTTTTTTGTATTTCTGACTGTATGTTGTACTTAAAAACCATTAAAGGGGTCAAGAACACTTGTATCGCCAAGTCAGTAAACATGAAACTGTTTGAGAGATTTAAAAGACCAAGTGTCAACATTTTCTGACCTTATCTGGACGATCAGACCAAATCAGTTTGGACAATTGAGGAACTCCCATGAATAAACTGAGAAGTATATGTTTTTTTCAAATAAAAATGAAGTCAGTGGAAATATTTAAATACTTTTGTCCAGTGTGTACCCCACCTTCACTCATGCAGTGGTTGGGATAGGCTTCAGCAACCCTATGACCCCAAAAAGTTTGGAAACTTGATGAATGGAAAAAAATATAACTATAAACTTGTGTTTTGGTACATTTTTCAGCTGCAATTAAAACAATTAAAACTCACTTTTATTTGATTCTGCTTTATTCACAGTTAAACCTATTTATATCCTAAACACGTTGAATTTTACACACAGAACACGCTAACACAGTAAATTAATGTTGTAAACAAAACATTTAAATAAACAATATTTAAGAAATATTTCATTGCTCACAAAGAATAACAAAACCAGTCAAATCAATTGGGCTGAGGAATAATTTACAACAGCATTTACAAAGTTTGTGTGTTATATATTAACCAGCTCTCTCTGGTTTTATGAAGGACCTTCTGCAAAAAAGCTATTAATGCTGCAGTCAGCACTATCAACCAGCAGTGACAGACATAGAGCAGGAGATATCCCTCCGTCAGACAATTCAAGAGCAGCGATGAGAATCTTCCTAACCTTCAACAACATAGAAAATCACTATGATAGGGTCTAAAATTGTCTGTAAAACAGGTGATTTGATGCTCCCACTGCCTGCATTCCTCCTTCTAGGGGTCCTCAGTTTGTGTCCTAAAGCCTGACGTGGGCCTCAGCTGCCCCTGTGATTCATTCAGCTTCCTCCAGCGCTTCTCAGTGCATGGCCTTCTTCAAGGGGCAGTCGTGCACGCAGCCATCTTACAGGCCACTGCAGAGATGAGCGCCGCTCCGCGGCCGCTGCCCTCCTCTGACTGGATGAAGGTGATCTCGCAGTGAGGACTCAGGTCCCAGACAACTTTGTGGAACCTGTCCCGGAACCTGTGATGGGGTAACAGTTGGCATCAGTCATATGCACATTTGCTTTTTAAACATTTCTAACTTTAGGAGAGTAGAACTTATTTTTCTGAGGGAGATAAACTCTGGCCTTTTGCCCCCTCTCTAGTCTCCTTTAATTAATTTATTACCAGTGGCAATTAAGGCTTTTATTTTTTTTAGTAAAAAGTTTTTTCTTTTATTTATAAGTATATTTTACCATGGGTGCAGCTTGTAGACAGATCCATCAACCCCAACTGTGATCTTCAGAGCTTCCTCGCAGCGTCTCTCTCTCATCCGGTTGATGACACCGGCGAGTCCAGCCCCGCACATTTGAGCAGAACGTGTGGAAACGCTCTCACACACCAGTCGCACAATGTCACAGTCCAGCTCAGACGGGAGAACGCCCAGCGAGGACAGGATGTTATAGATTTGTTTCCTATCCCCAGTATCACTGCAAGAAGAAAATACAGGAAAAACATATTTTATCTATTTCTTTTATGTTTTTATGGTAAAAATCTGACTCAGGTATGATGCTTGTGTTATCGACACAGCTGCTGCTTTTTCCATCTCCTTCCTACGTAAGGAGGACCATCTGAATTTTACTGACTATAAAATGAGTAAACATTGATATCATTCTTGTGTAGACAGCAGTATGGTTTATGGGACTTTTTTCTTTGTTTTTTTTCCATCCTCACCTCTCCACCTGAGAGACAAAGCGCGTCTCAAAGCTTCCACGTGTCCTGAGCTGCTCTGAAGCGTCGCCGTTAAACAGCAGGTTTTCATTCACCAGCTTCATCAGGACGAGCCTCACCAGCTCTCCCATGTACTTCCCACTGATCAGCTTCTCATATCTGCAGAGGATGGTGACAAAAGAAGGGATCAAATTCAACATTCGTGTGGTTTAGGGACTTGTTGAGTCAGAAAAACAAAGAAGTGAGCGCAGATGAGGAAGGTGACGTCAAGGGCAAAGTGGCTAACTGAGGCCGAGCACTTGTGTGGATGGACTGTCAGTGAAAAAGGTAAACAGCCATTAGGCCTGCAGGCACAATGGCAAGCAGCAGAGAGGGATCATTAATCTGACTCCCCCAGCTGCTGATGTTTGAGAGCTGTGTCCATTTACTAACATCCTGAGGAAAACAGCAGGTAGCTTGGCAACTTCAGAGAGCTCAGGTGAGAGTCAGGTGAGGACTGCCAGAAACAGATGAATTATTCATGAAAAACTACCCCAAGAGAGAGGGACGGAGGGAGGGAGGTGCAGCATGCTTTCAAGACGGGTGATAAGTTTACAGTCAACCTCAAATGACCTGACTTGACGCTTGTCTAGAGTGCAATCAGTTTGCAGGGGAGTGCACGTTTAAACAGGGAAATGTAGTGCATGACTTTTACTCACAGCTGCTGTCCTGGATTAATGGAGAACTCGTCCACCACTCGGTCGTACTCCAGTCTGAACTCCTCCAGCTCCCCTTTGTCGCCAAACGCTCCCCACTCCGTGTTCACGCACATGCGACCCTCCTCCCCCTCCACCAGCTCCACCGTTCTCATCTCCTCCATGTAGCACGCATTGCAGCCAGTGCCTGATAAGGTAAAAAAGCAGCTCCTGTGAGCGTCAGAGCTAAAGGAGCCTGCATGCTGACTCGTCTGCACTGCTGCTTACCAACAATCATCCCAACTTCACAGCTGCGGTCCTCGTAATAGCAGGAAATCATGGTGGCAACTGTGTCGTTCACCATGGCAACCACATCCATCTCGAAGTCCTGACAACACAGAATCAAGATGTTTTAAACATATCCTCCCGACTACTAGCACTGCAAATTTGTTTTCTGTTTTATTGGTTTTTATTGCTTTCATCTGGTGTTTTTACACTTATTTATACATTTACCTTTGTTTTCATTTTTGTTGTGTGTTTTAATGTTTTTAAACTTTTAATGAAAAGACTGCAGTTATTTTAAGACTCCAAATAAATTACTTGAACTTGATCTCTGCAGAAGACCTGAATATCTCCAAACCACTGCAAACTACTGAATTAACTGCATTAAGTGTCCACAGAAGATATTTGGGCCTTTTCAGTGATGCCAAATATGAAGAGGTGGGGCTCTAGGAATTGTAGTTTTAGTGGATTTTTAAAAAATTGCTTGGGCATTTTTTTCCTCTGGAATTAAGAGGATAATGCTAAAAAAAGAAACAAATATTTGAACTACATACCCCTCGCCTCTTAATGGCATCCCTGAGCAATCCCACAACGTTGTTGCCTTCTGCACCAGACGCCTTGAAGCCTTTCGTCCAGTTGAGCAGGATTCCCTGTTAAATAAAAAACACTCTTTCAACAAACAGCTTCTATAAAAATCTACCATTTAATCATAAAAATCATTTAACCGTGTAAATCAAACATCAATTACATCATTTATCTAAACCAACCTTGTCAATGTCCTCATGCCTGACTGGAAAGGAGAAGGTGAAACCCAAAGGAAGCTTTTTGTGCTTGATGTGGTGTTTGTCCAGAAAGTCTGACATACACTCTGCAATGTAGTCAAAAAGCTGTAGATACAGACAAACAGCAGATATGAGAGTCACTACTTAACATTAAAACTTGCAGTGAAAGTGAGGGTAATGTTTTTGAGGCAGTTGCTAACCATTTCAGCAGTTCCCGTCATTGCATCTTCAGGAATGGAGTACATTTGGTTCGTTGTCTCCACCTTAAAGCCCCGCTCTTCATCTTCTCCCACTTTGACAAGCATCACACGGAAGTTTGTACCCCCCAGATCCAAAGCAAGGAAATCTCCCACTTCTGTCAAAAACAGACAGTCATTGTTGCTTTACATTGCATGTAAATACAACATGTTATTTTTGTTTTTTTGAGAATTTACCCGATCCTTCTGGGGTGGAGCAGACATAAGTTGGAAGCATTTTGACACTGGCTTCTTCATGGCTCTCTAAACGCAGCCCTCTGTCCATTTCCCGCTGCATCCTTTTCATTACCTCTTTAAGCTCCTCTGTATTCAGCCTGAACTCTGACAAAATCTGCTCCACCTGAAAATGTCAGAGCAGAGGGGGTTTCAATAAAACATGTGGTGTTCACTTGATTAGCTGCTTCTTCACTGCAAAAAACTAAACTTTTAGAAAGTAAAAAGAACCCTTTTCTTTTTTAGAAAAAAAATGTCTCCCTTGCAAGAAAAAGAAAGTGTTTCAAAAGCAAAATAATCTTAGTTTGATAAAACATGTTTTAGTGACTAGAATTTATTCCTTAAAATTAGAATTCTTGGTCGTTTTTCTTACAGCATTGGCAGATTTTAAAAGAATAAACATTCTCCTAAAGTCTTCTACCAGAGGAACTATAAGAACAAAAACACCTGAAAAACTTCTTTTTCCGCAACAGACAAATCAAATCTCACCATGAGGATCTCTTTCACGACAGCTTTGTACCCGGAGGGCAGCTTCACCATGGTGTCGAGATGAGTGCTGACACAAGGCATTTTGATTGTTTTTACTAAAACGAGCTCGTTCTAGTAATGTATCTCCCACCTGAGTGTTTTCACTGCTGGTAATGTGTGAGAATGATAGAATGATCCTCCCTGCTCTGTTTATAGACAGGTGAAGGGGTGGAGCACACGAACACCCTCCTCTTTTTAGCATCGACCCATCTGGTGCCGAAAGTCCAAACACACAAATGTGCACGAAGACACAACTTGTGTGTGAGTTTATTATAGCAACAGAAAATCAATATGACCAGGTTATGACATGTTGAAAGCCAGTTTTTTGATGCGTGACATGTGCAGGTAAGCTGATGTTTTTAATGCACAGTATTAATGGAAGACTTGTTGTACCATATATTACATAAAAAATATTAATTGCTATTTTTTTCAAATAAGACCTTAAAATATTCACTGCACAATGTTCTTGTTGTCAAACTTGTGGCTGTTAAAAGTCATAAAACAATAAAAGTTATTTAATGACAACTGTTTAATTTACCTGTAATATGAAAAATCTTTAAAAAATCTTATTTTGATCATTGTGATTTGGATTTAAACAGGTTTTATTGTTTGCATGTAGTTTTGGCTTAATAAACCATAAAAAAACCTTACATATATTACAAAAATAAAAAAATTGTACTTTATAGTACATCAGTCATTAAAAAAAACACAAACAAAAAAAGAATAACGTCTGGTTGTTTATTGGGTCAAAATAATTCCTAAATAAATGTCTCATTGACCCATGTTATCTGAATTCTAATGTTATCTGAATATCTGCCATGCCGCAGGATTACACAACAAAATTACACAGACGTCTTTAAAATTAGAAGCGTATCTAAATTTGGGAACACAGAGAGGTTTACTGACCTCTAAAACTAATAGAGGCGTGCCAAAGGTGAAGGCTTTTCTATTCTTATCAGCTCCAGCAACTTAGCAGTGGGGTGGTGAGAGTTTTACACATACATCTGACCAGGGTCACAGCTACGATGACAGCTAAGACACGATCTCACCCCATGGCCTTTCTGAAAGACTTCTAAGTAGACCAAGACAGATGCTTACACAACCAACCATAAATGTGGGTCAGGTGTCTCTTTTTATATATAATCCATTATTATGAAAATTACATTTACATGCAGTTTTTGTGTTATCTCTCTCACATAGCTGAAATATGAGAATTGCTTTAAAATGTCTAAAGGTTGCATTTGTAGGGAAAATTCAAGGAAAAGTGTTGTTTTGGTAAATATTCCAGAAATTTCAAATGGTTTGGGCCATTAATAAACTATTATTTTACAATATTATTTGTTGCTTTTTTTTTTTTTTTACACGATAGCAAATGTTGAGCAAGTTTTCTTTTAGAAATTAGGGTCAAACTTGAGTTTGATATTTTATCACAACATGTTAGTTTAAATTCTATCAAATTAAAATATTTTACCATAATGACCTTCAAACTATTCATGAAGATTCAAATTACATTTTTTCCCTTTCTGAAAGAGTTAAGAGAAACTTAAATCTACAAGTTGTATAATATCATAAAACAAAACATATTTTTTTTATTGTTTTAATGGAAACTTATTTATTGGAGTAAAATGCATTGGCTCCTGTCTGAACTTTGTCAAAAGAACATTTACAACACAACGCATTTAACCAAATTATGCTTAAAAATTAAAGCAATTTAAATTAACTTAAACTTTTAACAAATACATACAGAATGGTTCCAGTCAGTGTTTAAAATGCTAAAATGAATTCCCTGCCAAAAATGTTCCACTTAATTTAACCTGCTTGACTGTTTGCACAGCAACCTGCCTGATGGACACGTAGTTTTCTCTGGTCTTGTAAACCTGAAAACTGAACAGCTATAAAATCTAATTGAGGCAAAAAAATGTCAAAATGTGAGGACAGTGTGCATGTGGGTGGGTGCATTTGTGAGTGTGTGTGCTCAGCAAGGAGGGTCAAGGTTGCACAGATGCAAAAAACACGATGATGCCACACGCCGTGCGGGAACAGATGCTCATTCTTTGTAAGTCTGTTCATAAAACTGTTTTAATGTGCTATATCAGGTAAAATATCAAGGTCTGGTACTAGAAAAAGGTAGAAAAACTCTTATTTTGTGGTTCAACTCTTCAGCTTTCACTGTTGGTAAATGATAGAACAGTTAACATCTTTAATTTGATCAAAAACAAGCACTTTTTTTTCAAATTTGGTTTAGAATTTAGATCTTTATCTCCTTAATTTCTTCTGGGGTAAAAATGGATGGTGCTTTAATTGCAGTAAAGCTCATAAAACACGATGCAAGATATTCATATCATGTGTATTACAGTAACAAATTAAATATTAACTGCTCATAGATAAGCAAAGTTTTTTTCGTCCTCTAACCTTAGGTTAGGAGGTTCATGTGGACCAACAGAATTTTTTAATTATTGATCGTGTGATCACAGAGGAACATTTACACTGCAGTTTTTGGACTCTGACTAAAATCTGGATCTATTTTTGAAGACTTGTATGTGTTTGTGCCAGTACAACCATTACTGCAATACAGTAGTCTTCAGTTTGAGTGCTTTGAATAAGTTCTTGATAGAAATGTTTTATTTTTCAACACCATGAGGCCGGACAGTTTGGATATAAAAAAAAATTAAATGTGTTTCTAACTTTTTTACAACTTTATAGTTCATAATTTTCCATGTATTGAACTGAAAATTCTGATTCAGTAAAACTACAAATGGTTTTATAAAACACAAAGCAGAACCTTAAAAAGTAAAGAAATTATTGGATTTTTGCAATAACATCTATTTTAAACACACCTATAGCCAATCTATGTATTTATCCATGTATTCAGAATAAAAACATAATGTTTAATTTGGGGGATGGATGGATGGATGGATGGATGGATGGATGGATGGATGGATGGATGGATGGATAGATAGATAGATAGATAGATAGATAGATAGATAGATAGATAGATAGATAGATAGATAGATAGATAGATAGATAGATAGATAGATAGATAGATAGATAGATAGATAGATAGATAGATAGACAGACAGACAGACAGACAGACAGATAGATAGATAGATAGATAGATAGATAGATAGATAGATAGATAGATAGATAGATAGATAGATAGATAGATAGATAGATAGATAAGTGACTTGACCTTGTCCATTGTATCCATCAGATTCCTGTTCTGTCGACCATCAGGTCCCTTTGGTGAGCATTCACTCACTTTTCCCAGAAGTTTGGAGTTTCCCAGCCTCTGTGTTCCTTTGTTGTTTTGATTACACGTCCATGCATGAAGGATTTCTTGCCCGTTCTGGGGTAATTTTCCCAACAACAATTAGGCCTACATTACCAGCATTTGACCTACATAATGATCTGCTGTAATTCTCTCTTACATGACTGAATTATTATTTCCGACTAAAGCGATAATCTGGAAGAAAAGTCAAAGATTTCTCTTCATTCCTGCAGGTTTGTTTGCTGCATAAAAGCACATCTTCATTGCTTCACAGTTCCATTACAAAAATGTGTTTGTCTTGTCCAAACAATTAGAAAAATGCTTTTGAAAAATAACTTTTTGAATAGTTGAAGGCGCAATAAAACACCTAAAAATAATGAAAAAAATGGAGTCTGTCAGAAAGTTTTTGGGATAAATCCTTGCACTTGTTCCGCTCGCTTTGCCTTTTAAACAACAAAAAAGGTTAAATGACAAAAAGAAGCATCCAGCACGAAGATGAACTTCTCAGTGACAACGTTGCTTTATCTCAACAAAACCAAAAAGCAATTCCACGTAGGACAAATCGTTTCCTCCCTTGGTGCGACTGGTCCAACAGATGCGCCTTCATCATTTTGGGTTGCTTTGGAAACCGGTAACAGGCGCGCCTCTCACACGAAAAACACTTACTTACACCGAGTTAAGTGGACAGGAGGAAATTGTTAAATGGAGCAAAATTCCAAGAGAAAACATCAATTGAGGGTGCCATGTCTTTGGTGGACTAATCGAAATTTTCACCCCACACTTTAAAAAAAATAAAATAAAAAGAACTTTCAGGCTTAGGCCTATACAGGCTCATAGTAAAATCTTCTAGTAACACAATGCAGAGGCTTTATCTTAAAACTGTATTAAACTACTGTTAAAAACACAGAGCATGGAGCACAGGTAGGAAAGATTTTTTTTTATTAAACATAACAAAGTAAATGTAATTAGTAACTACCAACCATGTAACAATAATCAATAGGGCATGTTTAGAAAGATTTTTTGTAATTTATGTTTTTAAAAAAATCCTGAATGTGTGAGTTATACAGCATTGCCTCGATGTGATAAACAAAGCATATGAGACCCTTTAACATCAAGGTTAGAGGTAAACAAACCTATGAGATTATTAAAGAAAAACATTAACTTTATTTCTGTGTCTGCTTTCGTTATTCATTATACGATCAAGTTTCTGACTCAACTTTAATTTAACCTCAAACCTATGGAAGAGTCATACATGTGAAGTATAAAAGAAGAATATTGAGCAGAATCAATGAAATCTTCATTATGTGATATTGCTGTTGTTTATTTATAGTTATTACAAAATCAACTCATGTTTATTTACAATTTCACATGTTATATGAATTGTGGTGGTAATTTTAACACTTAGGAGGTTTTAAAATTATCACATGTTTAAACACTTTTAGAAATGACACCTCTAAAATTCTCCTCGCACGAGACCGGAACGAATGAAACAGAAGTTCCTGTTTCTCCCGAGCTGCTACACCGTAGGACCGTGTTGGGGCAGTGACGTGGTAACTAATAACTAAAGTACATCTTGAACAATTGAGGCTAATTAAGGTGTGGTGTGGTAATCTGAGCCGTGCGCCGTTAACCAGGAAGCTTTAATTAATGTGAAATAAGTGGTTTTTATTAGCTATTTTGACCTGAAATAAATCGCTCGCTGCTGATTTGCCTGGTAAGTTGTCTCAGGCCTCAACGAAACTAGTTAGCATGTGTGGCTAATCTCTGTCACCCGGTTTCACAAATTAAATCGAAAGTAAAATAGATGCACGAATATCTGTCTGTTTGATTTTATGTAACATACACATGAAATTTGTTTACAAACTGTTAACTTTTAGTTCCAGATTGAATGTTCTCAGAGTGTTTTGTCATTCTTAAGTGAAGTTGACGCTTCCTAGCCAAGCGGTGTTGGATTGAGATAATACTCTCATCCTGTCTCACGTTTACACCGCTGTGTCATTCTACTTAGACCTGATCCGACGGATAAAAATGAAACTCTATAGCCTCAGTGTCCTGTACAAAGGAGCGACCAAATCCAATCTGTTGAAAGCGGCCTATGATCTGTCCTCCTTCAGCTTTTTCCAGCGTTCCAGGTGAGTTCCACTGACGACAGTTAACTACTGTTTATTTTGATTGTACCGGAAGTAATGCACATCCAGCCCACAGAGCTCGTTTTCAGAGGCCTTCAAAAACTCAAGCATTGTTCTGTTGTCATTATTAGTGTACAGGAGTTCATGACCTTTACCAGTGCCTTAATTGTTGAGCGAACATCACAAGGGACCCGTGCCTCTGTCAAAGAACAAGGTAAAACTGAGCTGTTTTATTTTGAAGGTTAGGAATAGTTATACGTGGCAAATTCCTAATTTTAATCACAGTGCTTAGGGAAAAGTGTCATATGTTTGTTTTAGGATAAATTGTTGTATTTTGGGAAGAAAAAAAGGAATAAAATCTAACTGGAATGAATCCCCCAGCTGAAAGAGCACCAATAGTTATCCCCAAAGCCCTAAAATATATACGCACTTATTATATTCACACAAATTCACTAAGCCTGCTTTTTTTAACTGTATGCAGCCAGGGCTATTTTCTATTTTTTTCCCCCCAAAACTATGTTTGTCAGATAAATGTAAACAAAAAATGTTTACAAGTCATCACTACACTCCAATGTGTGGAAACACTTTGAATTTTAAAAAGAAGTGACCATTCAGTGTGGTGGAATGTTCTAATATGTTCTAAAACATGGTCTAATGTTCCCTTTGTATTATTTTTATGTGGAAAAGAAACAGTGGGCTGATCTTTATGAAGCTAAAATGTTAATGGATCTGCCATTAATTCTTGTTTACTTAGTTGTTTGTACACATTTATTTTACACTTGATTATACTGCAATAAATACAAGGAATTTTAAAACTCTACCTGCACAGTTCAGTACCCAGGTATTTTAGGTCAGTGAATAAGTTTGTTCAAAAGGAACCAATATCGACTATGAATCGTATCCGCAACCACAATTATGAATTAAACCTGTGAAATGAATCGTTGCACATCTATGCATTAAGTATGCCTTACTCCTTCTGTTATCAGTTTTATCATAAATCTACAAAAGGTTTTAAAAAATGGACACAAACCAGTTGATCTACAGATTTACATCTCTATAAGCAGAATTTTTGGCCTACTCTGAGCTTTTCCTTGTTGGAAAATAAGTAAAATAAGAGGTTTAATGGTTTTGGTGACTCCATTTACAATCTGCATCAATTTTTTTGTGCGCGCTTTTTTTTTTTTTTGCAGAGTATCTGTGCCATGTTTATGTAAGAAATGACAACCTTGGTGCTGTGGTCATCGCAGATACAGAATACCCACAGAGGGTCTGTTTCACATTGCTTGACAAGGTTAGTACATCACCAAACATTTTTGAGGCAATTGATTAAAGACTTTAAAACTCAAAATCTCTTATTTCTTTTTATTCCTTTTAGGTGTTAGATGAGTTCTCCAGGCAGGTGGACAGTATAGAATGGCCATCTGGTAGTCCTGAAAAAATAAACTACAAAGCCTTGGATATTCACCTGTCTAAATATCAGGTTTTGTTATACAATTTAGATAATATATATCAATATCAAAACAGGACAAAACAAATGGTTTACTAAGTTATAGAGACTACTTTTAGAGAAAATTGCCAAGTAATTTTAAGAAATGTGTCTCTGAGCTGTTTATTCCTTTTTCCTCAGAACCCAAGAGAAGCGGATGCAATGACTAAAGTACAGGCAGAGCTGGATGAGACAAAGATCATTTTGGTAAACTTCTGTCTTTTCTTTTCCATTAAGTTCTGTATTCATGTAAATCTACAGATGCTATGGTCAGCGCACCACAAAAAAGCTAACCAGTGTTAGGCATACGTGACCTTTATGTGTATTTCTGTCCATTTGTGACAAAGTGAACTTGTTCACAGGCATTAAAATTGATTGACGACCATGATGGCGCTGAAGTATATCCGTTTGAGCTATTAGCTCCAGCCCCAGTCATACCTAATGCTAAAGCTGACTTCAGGGGCAGTGAACCTGCAGGAATACGGTTCAGTAGTCTTTCTTTGTTTAGGAGAGTTTCTGACAAAGTGAAATGACCCAGAAGTGTCTTAAGTGACAACCTCAGTGAAAACATGTCAGTCTTAACACAGTCAATAAGCGTCAATGCTCATGTTGATTCTTTGAGCATAGAAAGCACTGGTCAATCCATATAAGAAAAAGAGTAGCTATTCATGTTTGGAATTCACTTTCAAACACGTAAAGACGAAGATGAAAAATACTCGTTTGGTTTCTTAGTTCTTTCTCCTTTTAACATTTTTTCTCTCTTAAATGTGGATGGTTTCTTTTGGCTTTTAATAGAATTGTTGAAAGATGAAAGCTCTGAATCAATTTCACTTCAAACTGAGAGGTGGAAATGAACTTTGTTTTGTGGTAAAGAGCAAAATCAAGCATGCTAACCCAAGAAGAAGCTTAAACATAATATAATGAATCTTGTGGTAATTTTATCTTGGGTTTTGTTGTTTAGACATGGTTTTGTTTTTCTCTTCATCTGGTACATTTTTTTAAAGATCTTACAATACAAAAGGCTCAAACAGATATAATATTTTTCCTGAGCTTTCCACTTATTTTTAATAAGCAGGGATAAGAGGAAGTTTAAAGGCCAGCTGTGCCCTGGGCTCTTTCTGGAGCAGCTGGACACAGCAGGTGTTGTGCAAACCATAGTGATTTTCTGGTTCTGATTTCTCAAAACTGGGGGTGTGTATATTCTCCTTTTACATGATGCAATCTGCATCTCAGTCCACAAATCGATGCACAAAAGCTCCATCTAACTGTATGGTGATCCAATACAGTTCAATTTTTTCACCTAAATGGAGAGAATCTAGATATTTATTATTTACTTGGCTTTTAAAACTATTAAAGAAAATGCATTTTAACAAAAAACCATTTAATTTTTTTACTGGGACTTTCTATTTTAAGCAACAAAAACAAAATATATTTGACACCGCAGCCTCAAACATAAAACTCTGGCTTTTTGGGTCTTTTAGACTGTTTTTGTGTCATTCATTATTTAATTAGTTCTTTTAATTCATGTCTTTTTTTTATTAGGGTTTTTTTTTTTTTTTTTTTTTTTTTTTCCAGTGCTGTAAAAAAAGGGTTATATGTGTTAAGCACAATACATCCCACGCTGTGGTTCTGCTTCAGCCAATTGTAATTGACCCAACTTTGTAGAAGCAAGCTTGTGATTGGACACACACACACACACACACACATATATATATATATATATATAAAACCAGAAATCGATTATTTATTTCCTGATTGGTTTTTATAACTTTTTAAAAAAAATCTTTAATCTTTTTAAATCTTTAATCTTAATTGTATCCATGGTTTTCAACCAGTACTGCTGTTACTCTCATAACTAAATCCATTTTTAATGCTTATCTGTATCTTTTACGTCCCTACTCAAAACCTTTTTTTTCACCATTAATCACACTTATTTATTCACAAATAATAATTCTTTATTCATGCACATATTTCTGCGTTCCTGTTGTTGTTCTCATATTTTTATTAGCTCATTTCCATGTCTGTTTTTTAAGAATAAGACTTTTGTCTTCTGCAGCACAATACTATGGAAAGTCTTCTGGAAAGAGGAGAGAAACTGGACGATCTTGTGGCAAAATCAGAGCACCTGGGAAATCAGTCAAAAGCCTTCTACAAAACTGTAAGTTGTGATGATTTTTAGCCCTGCTGTTCTTACATTTGGCCAGAAGCTGTTCTATAAAAAAATTAAAAAATGCAAATGTTGCATGTGTGTTTTTTCTTTTTTTACCCTCCAGGCACGGAAACAGAACTCGTGTTGTGAAATCATGTGATGTCGCTGCCTTGTCCTGTTTGGACGTACCTCTCTCTGCCTTTCTGCTTTTCCTGCAACCCCCATCATGCATCAGTCACAAAGACGAGAGCAGGAAAGGGTGGCCGGTCAAAGTGCGACTCTGGATTGGGACTGATGGGGGCTGAAGGAGTGATGAGACTTAGTCAGGGGAAGAATTTTAATTTAATAACAAATTATCCTTCACCTTTAAAGGCATCTGTGTGATCAGTACCAGCCCAGGACATTATGGTGTGACTTTGTGTACTGGAAATGTGTGGTCAAAATGTCTTTGAACCATTTAATGTTCTTTGGATTAAACCTGATCTTAATCTCTTAAAACTGTTGAAAAGTAATAACCATATTTGTGCTTTTTCCTCATGGAAACGGACAATCCTAGTTTATGTAATCGTACATGCTTTGCAGTTCAACTCTCAAAAGGTTTTTTTTTTTCTGGCAAAACTCTAAAGACCCACTAGGTGGCGCTGCTTGATCACGTTGTCGTTTAAATGAGTTTCACTGTTGAGCTCAATTTAAGAAAAAAATGTTTGCCCAAAGTCGAAGTGTCAGCTTGGGGGTGTGACACCAAAGTCTCACTGACTTTACTCGCGTTGTTTGGGAATTTTTGTTTTGCTGGATTTAGTTACAGGATTTTATTTCTTCATGTGAATGAAAATGATTAACATTCCCATTTGGCTGTATTTTAGTGAACAGTTTAAACATGAAGTGTTAAATGTGGCGCTGAAACTCCTCTGTTTGCAAACGTGTACGTTGGCCATGTTTGACATTTTTGTGACACTGAGGCTTGTTTCTGCATTCAATGTAATGTCACGGCGAAGCTTATCTGTACCAATCATATAGCATCGTACCAGCAGTCATTATGACTGAGCTGATTCTGGGGAGTTTGTGCGTCTAGATGGTTGTGTATTTGCCACACTTCATGACAGTGTGGTGTGGATTTTAGATCGGATCACATTCCAGGCTTAAAAACTTTCAGCTCGCTTTATTTTTCTTACTGTGAGCACAGTGAAGCCCTATTCAAGTCTTAGAGGACACATTTAGCTTCTTTGAGAACTCCGGTTTGAGAGGAAGCAATGCCTTTTGGTTATGTGTTTTAGATGTCTCTTTCACTCCTTTTGTATGTATACATGTGAGGTACAGACTGCTTTGATTGGAGTGCCAGTGTGTTTTGACAAAAATGTCTGTTTCGCTCTTTCTGCTTTTACAGTATAAAGTTGGTGCAATATGTGCAACTCTACAAATAAAGAGAAAAAAACTGTCAAAAATATTTCTCACTACAGACTTAACATTATGTACAATTTTGTTTTGACTAACACATGAAGAAAGGTTTGTTTTGTTTAATTACTTTTTCAATTTTCTATAAGTTAAATGAAATCATTTGTAAGATTTTTGAAGTTCTGCTGTAGATTTATGCGGATCAGGTCTCAAACAGGTTATTGAATAAATAGTGCATTAAACTTCCAAGTGTCTGCATATGTTTAAAAACAAAGTATTATTCAAATAAAGCTTTGTTTGAACTAACAATTAGCTCAAGAATATAGATTTGATGATGATCGTGTGATATTTTTGGGTTAATCAGAGGCTCTTATTTGAAAGTAGATATTTATGGAAAGAAACCCCGTGGTTTTTATAGTTTTGTACACTGATGCAGATATTTCAAAGACACTTGAGATAACAGTTTGTAAAATCTAAGATTTATCTGTAAATAATCTTTACATTTATATTTGGAAAAGTACACATTCAATTCTTGAATGCAGCCAGGAAAATGCTGCACAGCTGCTGAATACTTCAGACAGAAAAATAGAGATACAGTGATTGCATTTTTACATTATTGGAACATGTTAATACATATAATACATATTCTTAGAACTTAACATTTGGTCACATTCCTACTATTTTTTTCATTTTCAACTTCCATGGGGATATAGCAGGTTAACGAAATTGATGCATGTGTTAGTGTGTTTGTCTCAATTTTAATTACAAATTTTCACCTTAAGTCGAGTAGTAAATATACATTTAATTTCCCTATGTTTAAACAGTTAAGTAGTTCTCAATATAAAATATTAGAATAACATATGATGAAAATGCAAAATTATATAAAACAAATCTTAATATTACAAGGATAAAGTTGTAAAGTTCTGAGAAAAAAAGTCAACCTTTTCAAGAAAAAAATAGTAAATTCAAGACTTAAAGGGCAAAAAAAGAAAAAAAAGGTCTTGTTTTTTTAAGTGATAGTTTTACGAAAATAAATTTACATTTACAACTTTAGTCCTATAAAATATTTAATTTCAATTTCCTTCTTGTAGAATTTTGACTTTTGGAATATTTTCTTATCACTATATTCATAAAATGTTGACTTTTTCCTTTTATTTTGCAACTATTTTATTCTCATTGTGTTACGACTTTTTATCCTAAAATCTTATGACTTTATACTTGTAAAAATGTTACATTTTTCATAATTATACTTCTTTTCCTTTAAAATTGAAACCTTTTCAAGCTTTAAAATAACATGTTCTCTTATTTTCCTAAATTCTCGATTTAGCCTTTTTTTTCTACGACTATTCTTTTAAAATGTGGACATTTTCTAAAATATTTAACCATTTTCCTGATATTTTGTGATAGTTTCTCACAGTTTTATTTATTTGTTTGTTTTTTATGGAGATCCTAATAGTCTCTTAAACAAAAGTAGCATTTAATGACCATATGCAACTGAAAACTGGCCTTTTTGTCCTTTTCGACTTCCCATAGATAGAAGATCTGAGCGCCAGGTATTAAACGCGACTCAAAGCGTGAGTTCTCAGGTGAAAAACAAGTGATTTTGCTATCGTCAGACAAAAGTTACTCAGTTATATTGACCGTCTTCCTAACAGCCATAACAGTGAAATAGACGCTCGCGTCTGTGTGGTATTTAGCTTGTTTTACAGCCAGTCTCCAGCTGCTGCACAGCCGTTTAAAGGTACAGTGAAAAACTTTGTCCTTCATAAATGCATGTTTAACAACTTTGAAACGTTGCTGTAAGCGGCGTGACTTTAATTTCGTCCACTAACAACAGCTTCTTTTCTTTTTGTGTCGATATGAATGACATGAAGTTAAAACCAAACTAAAACATCCTGCAGATGATTGAAGCAGAGTTTTACTTTCAGATGGTTGATGTGGACAACACAGGAGCGCTTTTACGCACGCTTCAAGGTGGAAATGGTGAGCCTTCACTCATCATTGTGCTTTGGTTTTTAGCTGACTGAACCAGTGTGCTTATCTGTATTTAACAGGAGAATCAGAGCAGAAAAGCTTTTTTCATTGCAAAAGCAGGAGAGGCTGCACTCTTGGACTCCTAGTGACTCTGGAGACAGAAGGAATCCACATGATGTCAGAACTGGTTCACCCCAGACTCCTGATCTGCAGACAGACAGGAACAGTTGTTTGACATTTCTCACCAAATTGGTTTGGTCTTTGTAGGCCACCTAAGTGTTAATAAAGTTCACCTCAGGCTGGAAAATATGTACCACAAAAGTTTAAAACCTTTGATTAGTTTATTTTAAGCCATTTCTACAATTAAAAAAAGGAACAGACACAAAAAAACATATATACACACACACACACACACATATATATATATATATATATATATATATATATATATATATATATATATATATATATATTGGAAATAAATATATTGGAAAATAAAGGATAAAATGATGACTTTACTTTAGATCTTTTTGTTTTCTTGTGAAGTTTCCAGTGAAATCTCTTGTCCTTCCTGCACCGAGGCATCACCAAGCAGGAGCAGTGGAATCATTCCTGGTGAGCTCCACATCGCTTTTAAATCTGAGCTTTTAACTCGATCTGTGTTTATTTTTGAGAGAAAAAAAATGTAATGAAATCACAAACGAATGGTCTTTCTGGTAAATTAAAAAGTTGATATTTACAATTTTAAACCTATCACACCCAAACAGTCAGACAAGACTTGGGGGGAAAAATGCATTTCCTAGAGAAGAATTTGGAAAAATATATAGTGTGAAAAACATAAATGTAAGTACACCAGGTGTAGTACGAGTAAAATGTACACTTCTCAGGTATCAGATACAAAGCAAATAAAAAAAAAAATGATTTGACTAGAAGAAGAGTGATAGAGTGAAAAGTTAACATAAAGTAAAAAGCAGTTAATGAACCATTACAGTAGAAATTTTGTTTTTAAAATAGTTTAGCATTTTTGTCATGATAGAGGATATTTATAGAGAAAATTCAGCTTAAAAAAAAGTATTTCTTTTTTTCAGAATGTGGTGAATCATGAGCAGAGGAAAAAAAATCAAGTTTAAGTAAAAGATTGCAGTTATGTACAAACTACCATAGACGAGTCACATGGAAAAAACAGAATGCTAAGACAGTAAAAGACCCATGATTCAAGAAATAATCTTACTTTCTGTCTTACAAGAAAAATAATCTTTTCAATAATGTTTTTGAACAGCAGAATAATCTCTGTCTTAAGAAAACACGTCTAAGTGACTAGAATTTTTTTCTTGAAATAAGATGTCTTGGCTATTCCTAACCCATTGGCAAATGTTTTTAGTTGTTTAAAATAATTTTTAAATTTTAGGAATTTTTGACTATGCTAAACTGTTTTTGCAGTGCACAAACTCCCTGCTCCGCTCCACTCTGAAGCATCCTAAGGCGGCTTGGAGTTGTGAGGAGCTATAAGCTCGCGATACAGAGTGTAAACAAAGGGATGATGGGAAATGAGCACAGGCTTACGCTACACCAACTGTCCCACCCACAACTCAGAAGTGAATTTCTGATGTCATAGAAAGCGACACAGGTTTTTAATATTTAATTTTGGCTAAAAAGGGTATAATTACATTTAAAAGACCACTGGGAACAGTTTGTAAATAGTTAAAAAGATGATAGAAGTGGGATTTTAACCTATGTGCAGACTGAATATGCCCACAATAGAAACGTGCAAAAAAGATTGGAAATGTACTGTCCAAAGGAAATGCATTATTGGACAGGTAGTTGTTGTTTTCAAGTACTTGTGTGTCATAGCAACTCCCACAAAGATAAGTGGAAAGTTTTGCAATGAAAGTGATTTTATTTTCTGTTTCCCTCTGGGGAAAAAACATGCAGTTCTGTTTTTAAATCCTCGTGCTTCACTGCCTTTGTCCTGTTGCTTTTCTTATGTACAAACAAACATGCTTTTGAATCTTTAGGGATTGTTGCAGCCACTGTGTTCATCACTTTTTTGCTGGCTCTCTACACCGTGCTCTGGAGGTGCATGACATCGCCACGGCAACGGTAAAGAACCACACACAAATAGATTGTAACTTCAGTGCGAGCTTATCAACACAAAGATCCTGCAGGCTGATGTTTGTTTGACGGCATTTGACTTGTCTGAACCTTTGTACTGCAAACACACAGATTTCTAGAGGACATGTACTGTTTCACAATAGATATTCCTGCTCACAACTCTCCCCACCAATTCCGCTTGTGCAAACTTTCCGATGCTGATATCCTGCATTTACATTTCATGTATACACTTTAGGATGTATTAAAATGTTATTTTTTTTTCCTGTTTGTTGCTTTTTTTAAAATCTTTTATCTTTTTTGTTTTACTTTACTATTACGTCTTATGAGATGATGTCCTGCTTCTCCACGGGTTCCTTTAAATAGCCTCTTGGTGGTTAATAAAATGTATTGATTGGTATTGTAGCATAATCAGACATTTGTGTCTTTTCAGGAAGCGCAGCAAAGTGAGGACAAGAATGAAGAAGAGTTGTCCTGTGTGATGAGGGTAAAGGATCTTCTCTGTTCAGCATGTGGACAAAACTCTTAGATAAATGACACCAACTAGATTCTGTTGGATCTCTGCTTTCTGGTGACAAAACTGATCTCTGTTTTTACTGAAAATGTGCACTACTCACGAGGCAGCTGGTATAGCTCACTCTATTTAGAATAAGGTGATCGATATACTAATTAGATTTACTTTTTCGTTTTTTCCACCTTTTCTTTTATTAATGGAGCCAAATGAGCAGTTATTCCATTAGTTTCATTTTCAATTCACTGAAAGTATTTTTAGTTTTTAGCTAAAATAAAATTTAAAAAAATTGAGTCAGTTTCTAAGACATAGTTTTTTTTGGGGCAGCAGGAGTTCATTAGACATTCGAGGATGTTGGTGTGAAGCAACTCTGCCCCGTTTCCCCTCTTCATTGTGGAGTGAAGCAGAGAAATTATGGCTCAGTGTGTTTGCTACGTCACAAATAACTGCATTTTCTACTCCTGATTCACATTTTTTTAATACATTTTTATCTTGAACCTTTTTTGGTTGTTGAAAAATGTGAGATTTTACTGATTTCTGTTTTCTAAAATATTGCAGGATCGATTAGATGTTTGTGGTGTTTCAGTTGCGTGTCTCACGTTTTGTTGCAAATATTTAATTTTATAATAAAATGTATTCTTTGGTATTTGAAGTCAAAGATTAAGTTCATTTAATATTTAAAAATGATCAACTGTTGCTGTTTACTTTTATTTTATCTTATAGAACATGTTTTATTAAAATGTTTCATCCAGTTTTCTTTCTTTCTGTGAAAAGTTCTGCACAAATAAAACTTTTAAGTCTTATTGATGTAATAGGAAAAAACTACTCCAACAATATTGTAAATCCATTCATCCGTTTGCTTAACTTGCTGAATCCCTTTGGGGGTCGGTTGCTGGAGCTTATCCCAGCTGTGTTGGGCGAAGGTGGGGTACACTCAGGACAGGTCGCCATTCTTTTTCGGGGCAATATTGCTCAAATAAATGTATATATCTGAATGCTTATCCACCAGATTAACACAAATAAAAAGTGCTTCAATAAATTTAAATTAGCAGAAAATCCAGTTAATAACATATAGATTAGAAAGATTCTTTTCTTGCTTGGAATTGAGATTTCCATTTGTTCTGCCAGGTAATAAAAGATTTTATTGAAGGACACTTTCTAGTTGCTCAAAATTACAGTACAAATGGAAACAAGTGCAGTATGACAGACTTATTCACACGTAAACAAAATAGGAATCCTGGATCAGAAACATTTTATAGTTTGAACTGTAGGATTGCAGAAGTCAGATGATAGAAGAAACACAAATCCTAAATGCCGGCGTTACATTCAAAGTTACTCTGTTAGCAGTTTCATATGCTGAACATCTCAGAGCTCATCTTAAAGCACACTGTCCTGCTTCTTTTTCGCATGATCATGCTTGTCAAGAAGCATCTGGCCTTAAGCAGTCAGCGTCATCACCAGTTTTGGGAATCCTTCTTTGTCAGGAAATGTGCTTCTTGATTTTATTGGGTCCAGGTTTCCTCTTCTGCCTCTTCTTTCAGCAGGTTATGTCTCTGGAGCGGTCCTTCAAACTCCAGCCATTTCCTGACTCCTTCAGGATGAAATTCCTGTTTTATTTCCTCAGTCTGAGCTCAGCATCTTACACACTCCAGTCTTTCGGGTTGGGATGGGCGAGAATTTCCGTTTCCAGCTGCTGTCGTCATGGAAACACAAATGAGAAGTCCAACCATTTAACTATCCACTATTTATTTAAAGTAAATGCAGGTGGAGGTGTATAAATTTTTTAAAATATGTTCTACCATTTTGACAAACCCATGTTCACAGTTTCTCTCTTTCAGTTTTTCCTCTGTGCGCTTAAGCATTTGGGGTTAGCTCCAGATGCTTCCTTTTGAAATTTTGGAGCCGTGCCTCCACCGTTCTATCACACAGAATCCTATCTCTCAAGATTTGTTTTTCAAAAACCCTCCTTCTGTGAAATAGCTTGTACATGTCTGGGAAAACATGGGTACTGAATCTGAGAGGCAGAGGGGGAGCAGTCAACAAACAAATGCAGTTATCTTTTATCAAAGTGAAATGAGTTTGTGCAAGTTAAACCTTTTCTTCATATTTTTGTATTTTTCTAACTTTTATTTGTATGAGGAAAGTCACACTGTTCACATTCAGACCTGGAAGCACCACCAAGCAGTTGCACCTGATTTACGTTAAAATTCCCCCAAACAAGTTGATTTAAAAGGAGTGAACCTTTTCTGTGTTGGGAATTTTGCCTCTAGGGAAGTGTCAGGCAGAAAATGATAGCGACGATCGCTCCTGACCTTTGACAAAACTCTGACATTCAAGACTGATGCATTTTTCTATGACAGAGAAGCTGAGAGCTTTGAATGCACCAACATTGTAGACAATACTTGAATAGCAATATCGCTGTGAATGTTATCAATTCTAATGTGACAACATGAGATGCACTTTCTACACAGCAGTTTTCCAAAGCTTCACTTGATCCAGAAAAAAAGTCAGCATTACACCTTTTTAGAATAAGTGCAACATTTAGGTATATTTGATTAAAACTGACATTCACGTGACGATCACACCTTTGCTCAGTGTTATTAAATAATAAAAAGTCTGAATCTGTCTCAACTGGCTTCAGAGGAAACTTTTCTTCAACTTTGCAGCATTTCTTCTCTCAATTAAGTGACAAAAAACTGGGATTTAGACTTATTTAAACATTGGCCACTTTATTAGGAACACCTGTCCAACTGCTAGTTCAGGCAAATTTCTAATCAGCCAATCACATGGCAGCAACTCAATACATTTAGGAATGTAGACATGGTCCAGACGATCTGCTGCAGTTCAGAGCAAGCATCAGAATGGAGAAGAAAGGGGATTGAAGTGACTTTGGTTGTTGGTGCCAGACGGGCTGGTCTGAGGATTTCAGAAACTGCTGATCTACTGGCATTTTCACCCACAACCATCTCTAGGGTTTACAGAGAATGGTCCCAAAAAGGGAGACTATCGAGTGAGCGGCAGTTCTGTGTGCGTGAATGCCTTGTTGATGCCAGAGGTCAGAGGAGAATGGCCAAACTGGTTCCAGCTGATAGAAAGGCAACAAAAACCCAAATAATCGCTAGTTACAACCGAGGACTGTAGAAGAGCATCTCTGAATGCACAACACGTCCAACCGTGAGGCAGATGGGCTACAGCAGCAAAAGCAGTGCTTTAAGAGGGGCAACTACTCTCTGGTACCGGCACTTCTAATAATAGCTCTTTTGAGTACCACCACTTCCCCTCAGCAGAAGTACTCCCAGTCCTCAGTATCTACACCTGAAAAAACACTCAACTCAATAATTTAATTATGATGATTAGTTTTCTAAGATAAGAAACTAAACTGAACTTACATTTTAAAGTTAATCTACGCCCGCTTGCTCCAAGCATCAGGCATCAACAATGTCTGACTGAGAAGTCAGATAGAATGCACATTGACCTTATTTTCCAAAACACAAGGTGGTCATCACCTCTACCTCCCTCTCACTCATGGTGCAGAAACAAACAACCCGGTACTACCAAGGTGTACCTAAAAAAGTGTCAGGTTAGTGCATTTAGTATTAGTGTAACAGACCAACTTGAACAAGTTTAATTAAATATGATTTTTGATTGATAAGTTCATTTGGTAAATAAAAATAAAAAACAAAAAAATAAGCATTAAACGTGATTTTCATGCATAAAAATGGTGGGAAAAATTGTTTTTTTTGTCCTGTAATCTCTTCCATGAAGGCTGAATCATAGAAGAAAATGGTAATGTTTTAAAGACAACCCTAATAACTCTTAAACACTGCAAACAGCATTTAAGGAAACATTAATGCAGACCAGACTTGCATAGCATTTACAACAAACTTTGACTTCTCAATAATTCTGTCCAGACTCTGCAGCTTAAAATCTTCTTTGATGATGCACATTTTCGTGCAGAACATGTGGTTGATCTTATTTTAAGTTCCACTTACATCCTGTAGATAAAATCGTTAGTTTTGAGCTTATCGTTCCTAGTCTTGAGGTGTTTCACACATTCTCCTAAAACAGCGCTGGCAGAATTATTTTGGTTGAAAAATGTTCTTCCAAAGTTAATATGCACCTACATACATATGACAAATAAGTTGTATAAAAGTTTTGTTTGTGTATAAAAAGGAATTTAAAAAGTTACTTTTCTAAAAACTATCCCAGAGTACAACAGAGTCCCAGTGTGTCATTTACATTCCACTACTTAATCCTCTTTTGGTTAATGTAATGCTGAAGTAGAACCTAAAACACAGACATACATTCCTGCAGGAGGTCAGCAGGCCCAAAGCTGGAAGTGATCACTATATACTATCTGCTGCTATCTCAGAATGACTCTCTGCTACGGTGCTGAAGTAACTCTTGTTAATGATGCACACCGTTTGCTGACAGGTTGCTTTTTCTCCTTGTAGCACAGCTGACTGGGGACAGTAGCCTCTTTGGACTGAGACACAGGAAGGAGACGTGGACGAAGTGTTAGAGTGGGGTCCTGGAGAATACGTTTTTTTCGTGAAGTCTGGCTTTTTTGCAGTGGCTGGAGCTCCGACATTCAAGATCTCGATTTCACATCCAGTGCACTCCTCCATCTTCTGAAACTGCAGCCTCTGAATGGTCTGACGGAGACGCAGAGAGGAAAAAAATAATGAAAACGATCTGGGTTAAAGGGTTAAGCTAACTGGCAACACCAGTAAAACCAAAATTATGTGTACAGCACTTCATCTGCAGCAAATACAACGTTCTAAATAAACAAAATAAAAACATAAAGCTTCTTTTAGCTATCCAACAACAAATTCCAAGCAAAGCTTTTTACCCAAAGTACTATAACAAATTTCTTCTCAAATCCCTTTCAGATAAAACAGCAATCCCAATAGCAATGAGTTAGATTACGGTCAATTTAAATCAATTTTCAAACGCTTGGCACTTCCACAAAGGAAAAGCGATACCATCCATACGTCACTATCAAACCCGAGTCCCTGATTGGTCAAAGTTTGAACTTGCTTAGTGCGTTCAATGGTGACGCGTTTTGTACGTAGGGCTCGAAAACGGTTGTAGAAACCTGCGTAGCTATGCGTAAATGCAAGAGTTTTGAACATGGATGCACATTTACGCTCGTTTACATGGACTTTTCATTTGAAGTCACCGCTTGAACGTGCGTTGCTGAAGGCGTGTGAACGTACAGTAGCTTCATGTTTGTACTTCGTTTGATAAACTTCTAATTTCAACCAAATTAGATTTTAAATTTCACTTAACTGACAAATCTAACAAGAGCTGCTGCTATTTACATTTATTTAAATGAGAAACCTTCACCTCACAAGTAAATACGAGTATAGTTTGTACTTTTCCCCCTTAATTGCCTCGCTCAACCAAATGGTAGAGCACATTTGGAAAACAAACCTTTCAAAACATTGAACGTATTACTCACCCAAGGAAATGGAAAAAAAAATCACTGTTTTATTGCATTTTTTTGGTTAGGTTATTAGGGTTAGATTAGATAGGGTTAAAAAAGAAGAGTCGTGCACGTGTGGTAAACATTCTCTTGTTGAACTGATAATAGCTCATTCTTCTCAGAGAATGATTTGACAGTTTGTGGTTGTTTCTTCATACCTCATCCAGGAAGCTTTCAAACTCTGGAATTTTAATGTTCATTCCAGACGGATAAGCAAACATTTCCTTCAGCCCCGTCTTCATCCTGCATGGAAGAAACACACAAGGTTCATTTCATTTTCTAAATGAGGAAAAAGTGATCTATTCAAAACAACAGACAATTAAACAGACTTTTTACGCTGAGGCCACAGGAGAGCGATGCATCCCAGCAGCAGCACAACTGGAGGCAAGAACTTTGCCACTTGAGACGGGTCTGCAGGAGGAAACACAGTCAGCTGGTAGAACTCAAACTGGATCATGAAAGAGGCTTTATGTGAGCTGCGTCTTTGAAGACCTACAGTCAATTCTGGTCTTGAAGGTGATACTGGCAGGGAGTCCAGGCCCCTCTTTGGAGAGAGCGCTCACAGAGCAGACATATTCTTGGTTCGGCTGCAGACCCTCTATAGTTATAGACTTCTGCAGGGGGTCTGCTATCGACAGGTTTTGCAGATCTACATGCAAGAATGATAATAATGCATGATCTTAGCAAAGTTTAAATAATTATTAAAGATAAAATAAACTCCAAAAAAGTATTTGCCACAGATGAAATTTAAGAGTTTCCTGATGCATCATTATATCTTAATTTAAATATTAAAAAAAATTTTTGTGTACACACTTGTAGCTCGAACTGATGGTTTTTCAGATCCACTCTTCTGCACGGTAATCAGGTACCCCACGATGAATGCTGGATGAGCTGGATCTTCCTCATTGAAAAGCCATTCCAGCATTGCAGATACAGATGTGGTCTGAACAGGCTGGACAAGACTTGGAGGCCGAACATACTCTGGAACACATGTTTATTCAGTGTTCAGGTCTTTAAGCTGCACATTGCTGGTGATTGTATAGTATTGTAGAATTGTTTTGAATATTTTCTGAATACTTTTTAAAGATAAGTTCTACTGGGAACCTCACTTAAAAAGGAACAGAAAAATAAAAATAAATGAGCCAAAAGATGGGAAAGCAATGTCAAATTTTGTTAAAAAGAACTTCTATAAAGTTGAGTGCAGCCATATTTGGTACCCTCAAATTGTCAGATCTTCTAATGCATTTATTTATTTAAAAACTTTTGCAGAGTACGTTTTTTAAACCTTTGCAATATATCACTTTTTCTGTGACAAACCATTTCAGAAAAAAACATTAAAATACTTACTAAGTTCCTTTGAGTACCCAGTCTTTACTTCCAGAAGTTTGTGTCCATTTTCTGTGCATCCGTAAATGTTAAAAGAATACCTCAGTCCTGCTGTGAAATGTCCTGTCAAATATATAAAAGTTATTGTTGAGATAAATAATCACTTACAAAAGCATTAAATACAAAACAAAAAGAGACTTACTGCTAGATAAGAACAAAGAATTGTTTCCATATGGCACTTTTATCCACTTCAAGGTACCGGGGACTGCACTTCCAAGAGTGCACCACTCCACAGTGTAGCCACAGGTGACAGCTCTATCTTTATGCCAGGACAGTTTGAAGCCATGAACCGACGTACTCTTCAATCGTCTCTTTACTATGAGAGCTTCTGCACACAAATACCAGTTATTTAGCCTTTTTGAAATGCTGCCATCAAAATCTGTATTTATATTCAATTTATTTCCTAAACTCTGTATGAAAGAAAGCTTTTAACATAGCTGGAATGCAAGTATTTGTATTAGATTGTTGCAAACGCAAATTCTGACCATGTTCTTAATGTATTTTTACACAAACGATAATCTCAGGTGTCTTTTGTACCCGTCTGATCCACTGGTGGAACAGTAATGTGTGCAGCAGCACAGAATCCCATTTCCAGAACAGCCTCCACAGTAAAGTTATACTTTTCTGGACCAATAGTGACTTCCAGCTGATTCTGCCGTCCATCCTTTATCTTTGTCCACATCTGGTCCTTCTTTGACCACTGAAGTCTGTAGCTTTGGATGTTCACTGTTTTGTCACTGATGTGCTGAGTATAAATTGGGGTTACAGGGAAAATACATTTGAATCAAATCCACAGACTGGACGCTGCATTAGCAAAATACTTCAGGTAACATTGCAGAAATAAAGGAAAGCTCACTGGAATCCACAATAGAGTAACATTACGGGTTTGAGAGGCCGACAGCGGCTTTATTTTCCTCCACAAGTCCAACGTCACCAGTGGATCTGAGGAAGATATTGAAGGAGATTCAAAGAATCAAGTATTCCTGTTGCAAAACTTAAACTTGGTCTAGATAAGAACCATGCAAAAGTTAAGCATTGGGCGTGAATCAATCAATTCACAAGAAGGATTTTTGTATCCAAAACTACACCTTACAAACAAACACCCTATAATAATAATAATAATAATAATAATAATAATAATAATGATAATAATAATAAAAATAAAAATAAAAATAAAAATAATAATACTAATACTAATACTAATACTAATACTAATATAATAACAATAACAATAACAATAATAATAATAATAGTATATTATGCTTAATTTGATTGGTTTTGTGTACTTACATGTTTTAAACAACCTGGGCTTTGTACAATTTCCCCAAAGTTTTCTGTTGGTAGAACATTGCACAGTAACTGAGTACTGCGTACTTGGATGCAGATGTTCCACCTCAGCTTTGCAGACATCATTTGAACTGTTGCAGTCCACCTGCTACAGGAACAAATACCTAAATAATTGAATGTTTTATTTCAGGCACCAAAAGTTTAGCTCTTAGTGCTGGAATCTGAGGATTATGGTAGAACAGGAAAAAAAAACCTTTGTGATGTTTCCTGGAGATGCAGAAACCTGACAGAAAAGCTTCATTTGGGTCAAGTTTCCCACCACTCTCCAGGAGATGCTGACATGTGTCACCCCAGGTCTCACTCTGTACCACTCCAACTCAGGGAGCACTAGAGGATATGCAACAAAAGGTTGTGCCGTAATCATCAATATACAGGAAATGCTATTTCTTTAAAGACACACTGATGAAAACTGTGTATTTGGTGTTTTTAGCATGCTCTTGTGACATTTTTCTGACAATAAAGGACCTATTTTATGAAAACTAAGCTGAAAATTGCATTTCTGAGTATTTCTTTATACAAATCACTGCGACTCAAAAGCAGACAAAAAAGCCAGATGGAAAAAGCTTGTAGGTGTGATGTAGAAAATACGCTGAGTGGGCCACAAGCTCCCTCCTCAGTTCCATTCTGATGCATCCACTTGGAGACAAATAGATCCACGAACGTCTTCATTTTCCTCGTCCAAGCGGACTTCTGGCTTAAACCTGTACGGCTTGATAGCTCTGATAATGCACCATTAATGTTACTGTTTTCTTTTCCATTTTGGCTAAAAACTGCATAATCACAATTAAAAGACGACAGGGAACGCTTTGAAAACTGATCAAAAGATGATCGGAGTGGGTCTGTAAGACATCAAAAACTACCACTAACCCTGGAAAAGACCTCTAACCTCTATCAGAAATGTTGAAGCTGTAGTTCTCCATCTCCTCTCCCAGCTCGTCCTTTACCATCACACTGATGTTGTATTCTTGCAGCTGTGGCACAGCTGGGAATCTACAAGATGACGTCTCACAAGGGATGAGACCCTGATCAGAGTTCCTGGGTTTCAAATGAAATAAAATGCGAATTAGATACAAAGAAACAGAACGTCTTGTGCAAAAATACTCAAAAGCTAAATCTAGGCTCTAGTGAATAAACCCTTTGAAAACACCAGCATTCTGATGCATGGCGGTGTGGTGGTTTTCACCGGTCACACACTGCAAAGGCATAGTGGTTTGAGTCCTCTGTGGTCTTTCTGTTTTGATTTTGCATGTTTTCCTTTGAATTTGTGCTCTTTTGGAGTTTTCTTCCCACAGTATGCATGCTGGGTTGACTGACGGTCTGAAGTTGCACGGGCCTGTGTTGCACTGGAAGCCTGTCCAGGATGTACTCAGCGCCAAGAAGAGCTGGCAACCACACTTTCAATCATTCATCTCTCTAGTGTGTATGTTAGGTTGGGAGGCATCTGCTTAACTGAGTAAAAACACATTTACTACACACAGAAAAGCTCCAGCCAGCAGCCGCTCAGAGATGAAAGGTTAACCAGAAGCTCTATTATTCAGGACCAGCTTTACCAAAAAATACCACAAAATTGTGAAAGCACCCCACATTTCCTAAAACAAGAGCTTTAATAAGCACTTACTTGATGTGGAGAGTGACTGTTTGCTTATTGTAATCAAATGGATCTCTCTTTCTCCCTGAATTCCAGGTGCACTCGACAGTTTTCAGGTCTGATGTGGCACAGCTGAGGTTACGGAGCTTCTGAGGAGGAACTACATTATGCACAAAATTACTTTCTAGGTTGGAAGATGTTCAGGATTTAAAAAAAAAAATGGTTTAGTTTAAACTCACAACTGACGTAGTTTGTGGTGTAAACCATTTTGCCTGTTGCCTCAGTACAGGTGAGAAGCAAAGACTTAATTCTTTGAGTCGGGATTGTCAGGTTGTTTACTGTGATAGCCTTGACTGTAGCTCCGATGCTTGTAGAGGGGTAAAAGTTGCCCCTGAAGGTGATGCGTGCAATGTTGACTCCCTCAGGGGCAACACAGCAGAAAATGGCACTTTTTCCCTCCTGCAGCACGCTACCAGAAGGAAAGATCCTCAACCTATCTGTGACCTTTACCCCTTCATGACAGTGAAGGTGAGGAGCAGATGGATTAGATAATAACCAGTTTTAATCACATGAAAAGTTCAAGAAATAAACAAGTTTCTTGTCCAATAATACATAGATAAAAAATGTAAAAACTGACGTTTTATGGATTATTTTCTATAAAAGGATGGATGACTAATTGTAAAAGTAAGAAAACGTGCTTTCCATGCATTCGCTCTGCATTCATATAGACTGACTATTGAGGACCAAAAATAGCTTCTCACCATAGTTGGTTGTCCAGTTGCTCCAAGGACTTGGGGCAGACAGATTACAGAAACATCGCATCCTGACGGAATGATCGATGCATTCCAGAGGCAGGTCAGAAACCCACGTCCAAACGTGTTCGGCTGCGACAGACACACTCACATTTACCTAATACAACAAAAACAGCACTTTTTATTCTTTAATTCCATTATATAATAAATACCACTGTATAATTGTTTCAAGTAATTTAAGAAAAAGATGGTTTCTCTGTACTTACACTGTAAATAATGGTTTGAGTTTCAGTGCGGCTTATCTGGATCTCATAAATGTTACTCTCTCCGTCTGTGTGGCGTGCAGGCCAAGTCACCACAAGGCTTTGCTTCTTCCTCAAATGAATGATGCTTGGTTTTGGTGCCACACAATCTGATTCATATTTAAAATATATTTATGCAAAGCAACAACTAGAAGCTTTAAGAGTGCTTTAAAAACTTACCAGAGACGTGACAGGACTTAGTTTGATCCGTAAAGAATAGGAAAACCAACACAAGCATTCCAGCGCAGAACATTCCGAGGCTTAATATCCTTGTAACTGACCCTGACCCAAATTAAACTGCTGCAGCCGCTGGCGGTGGACGTGAACGGGGAAGTAAACAAAAACTTTCAGTTTACTTTCAAAAGGAGGGATTGCGCAACTGTCACAGGAACTGACAAGAGATGTGCAGATACCAGCGGATATCGCAAATGTTTTCACAAAGTTAAAAAAAATAAAGTCTGAAAATAACGTTAGCCACAACACCTTTATATACAAAATAATAATATGCCAGAATAACAGGATTATATCAAATATCATTAATAGCTGCAGTGCATGAAGCAATCATTATGTAATAAATTATCAGGAAAAGCCATTTTTACAGAAAATTATCAGACAGCAAAATCTTTGGCACTTCAGTGATAAAATAAAGACAGGAATATATCAGACTCTCTTCCAGTAAAGTGTGCATAGGTAGCCTGTCATTTAACAATAAATGTTTCTGTCAAAATTAAACAATTATGGCAGTAAAAGTCTATGTTTGCTTATTCAGTCATCTATAAAAATGCATAAAAAGGAACAATAACTCTCTTTACACCACCTGGTAAGCCTCACTTGGCCACGGATTTATTTAAATATATTTTTTAAGTGCTCAAGGAGCATTGGCACCAGTACTTCTGGTCTGACTAATTATTAATGCTTCCATTTAAAGTGTTTGAAACACAAGCGTACCACTGTCTTATACAAGTGCAACAACGACCAGGAAGTCATTGAAGAACAAAAAAAAAGAACTGGCTTTTAGAAAAGAAATGAAAAAGGCACGATGGTTTGATCCCGCCGGAGGGTTGATGGATGTAAATGGTCAATTCCAGCAGATATAAAAGCACACAGATGAATATTTTCTTTCAAATCTGAAGGACTCTCTACAGGTAAACAACATTCTCTTCTTCTACTTCGTCTCCAATTTGTCCTTCGAGAGAGAGGTAAGCTGGCGGTTGGAGAAGGGGGGAGAGAGCTGCAGAGGAAAAGAAGTCGTCCTTGAAAAGTCCCGTGACCTCTGACCTCCAGGAGCTGGGAGCTTGTGTGTCTTGCTGCGGGTGAAGATCTGCTGTAAAGAGAGCAACAGAAATCTTCAAGACTCAATCATGAAGGAGGACGTGATGACGGGGAGATGACTCACTGTTGCCGGTCTGTGTGGACACCCTGCTGCTGAACGGGTGGAGGGGCTCGGTGGGGGGTCGAGGACAGCTGGAGGTCAGGTCATCCGGGGGCTGTTTGCTGTGTGCCTGGTTGAGGAGGGCGTTGAGGCTGTTGTAAAGGCTGGCGCTCAGGCTGGAGCCGGCAGGGTAGCTGGAGCTGTGCAGCGGCCCGCCCTGGTTCCTTTTCTGCATCAGGAGCGCGTGATGATGCTGATTGTTGTTGGTTGGCTGGAGGTTGGGTTGCAGAGAGGCAAGCAAGGCCGCCTCGTTTTTGTAGACAGAGCAGCTGCCATCCAGGCTACCAGTGCGGCTGTGAGTGCACATCTGGAATTAAAACAATTCAATCAAACAATGAAAAGATTAAAGATCAATTCATTTTTACACCCTTAAGAAAATGAAAAGTGTTTGCTACCTTGTACCCATCCAGTGGTATCGTAACAGGCAGGCTGCTCTGGCGACTGTGTCTCCAGCTCTGAAGCAGCCTCTGTTGAGTTTCAATCTTCTTCCTCTCCAGTTCCACACTCCTCTGGCCCTCTTTGAGTCTGTCCAGGTTTTGCTGATACTCCAGCAGCTGCGCCTCCAGCTGCTCACGCTCACAGCGCAGACGCTCCGTCTCCAGAAAGCACTGCTGCTCTCGTTGCTCCAGCACAATCTCCTGCTCAGTCTGCAAGCACACAAAGTGTAAGCGATATCACTTTATAAACTAATTATTTACACATTTCTAAGGTATCAATGGTTTTACTTCACTGCTGTAAAGTTCAGGAAGCATGTTTAGAAATACAGTAAAAGTGGTTTGACCTTTTGTATAATAAGTCTCTTCCATGCTGTGTCTCCTCCTACAGAATGCGTTCAGTTTCCCAAATCTGCATCAATCTTTGCGAGCAGATCTTTGTTTTCATTCTATAATACTGGACTTATTATTCTATGGAAGTTTGAACTTTGAGAGTTTAAACAAGAGAGAAAAATGCTAATGTATGGATGAGAAAAGCGCATAAAGTGTGTAGTGAGGAGTTTTACAGGCTTAAAACACCTGTAATCCTACTGGGATTTGGTTATTTTCAGAATGAAAATCCCAAGAAAACTGTTTTCCAGGGATCATTTTGCTGTGTGATCGTTTTAATTTTCCCTGCAACATTAGGCAATAAAAGTAAACTATTTTATACATGTCCTCTAACATGAGAAAAAGGCTTCATGTTAAAAACACCAAAAACCTGATTGTCATTGCCGTGGAAGTTCTAAGCAAAGGGAAAGCTGTGGGAGGTCAGTGACTCACACTTCTAGAAGCTACAGACGAGGCTCACCTGTTGCTTCTCTCTGGCAAAACACTCTTTGTCCCAGCGCAGCTGCTCCTGTTTGAGTTTGACGTGAAGCTTCTGCACTTCATCCACCTCTTCTTTCTTCCTCTCCATACTCTTCTTCTCTTCTTTCATCTTATCCATATTCCTCTGCTTCTCCTGTTCCTGGGCAAAAGCAAATTGCAATTGAAAACATTCACTTTCTGAAAGTTAATTCTCTCAGTTGGAAGACTTTTTTTTTTACACCAGACAAACAAAAATGATTTTTTTTTTATACCAAAGAGTTTTGGAGAGAGGCGAAGTTTCGATGCTTTTCTCCCTCCAACAGAAGAAGTTTATAAACCTCATAACAACTGTCCTGGAAAGTCACAGCTGCCTGCAAAAAAATGGGAGAAATCGAATCATTCTGTAATTCGCTTCAGTTTAATAAAATATGTATGTTTTCTATAATGTTTATTTATTATAATTATTAGTTTTAATTCCCTAGAATGCCGTTAAATCGATCTGTTTGAACTAGCTTGTCTATCATAAAACGAATAACTGACAGATAAAAGCAATTCATTAATACATTATTTTAGTTTCCTTTTTTTAATTCAAAAAAATATTATTTCTTTTAGTGTCTTTATTCACCTGCAGGCTGTAGAGAAGCTGAGTCAAGTTGTGGACGCTCTCTGCCACCTGCAGAACAAAATGTTAATCAAGCAGAACAGTACCGGAGGAAATAAATGAAGATGAAATATTTAACGTTTGTATCTGAAGTAGACAGACCTTTAACAGCGTCGCTTTGTCTCCTTTTCTTAACTCAGATGCTGGACTCCAGGACACATTATCCAGCCCTGCTGACTCACTGTCGGATCCAAGAGAAGTGGAGCTAATACTGAGCGTGCTCAGATAATCTGCTATAAAGGTCAGGAGGGAGCACATGTTATACCCACTCATATCAGAAGAAATCAAACAGCTATGAACAAAGGCCGTCAAAAACATGAAAGTAAGGGACTCACGCTCGGAGGGAGACTCCTGCACGCTGCCGCCGTGGCTGTTGTAGCTGCAGCAGTCGGGTCCGCCAACAGGAGAGCTCTGACTTTCAGTAGAAAAACCATTTCGAGCCTGAAGGACGTTGATAAGATTTTCCGCTACATGAGGAAACAAATGTTTAAAACCCTTTAGATTGTGTGATTGAAAACTTAAATAGAAATAAAGTGATAATCAGGGTCTTTAAACTTTTAAGAAGGGGCTGTATCACACTGGGGTGACCAGATTGAAATAATAGACTACGTATCCATTCATCGATTCATTTTCTTAACCAGCTTTAACCCTTTCCGGGTCACAGGGTTGCCTTACTGTTGTGTGAAGGTGGGGTACAGCCTGGTCAAGTCGCCAGTCTGTTGCAGGGCCAGTAATTAGAGTAATTACACAACCTATGAAGCATGTTTTTGGACCGGGGGAGGAAGCCGGAGTGCCCGGAGAAAATGCACGGGGAGAATATGCAAACTCCAGGGCCTTCTCAATGTGAGGCCAGAGCGCTAACCACTGCACCACAGTGAAGTCCACATTTCAAAGCCCTTAGGTAATTCCAAAAGATATTCAACCTAACATTGCCTTTGATTGTAAAATTAACTTGTGGTCCAACAAATAATTGTCTGGTAAATGCTTCGTCACGTAAAGGTGCTCTCTTCATCAGTGACATTTTCTTTCTCAAAATAATGTGGGAGGATTTAGTTGGCATGGCAACAAAGATAGTAGCTTTGTCAGTTGTGGTCACATCTGGATCACCTTCTTTTGGATTTTTCAGAAAGAAAATTGAAGCAAATGTCTAAAAATCTTACTGGCATGGATTTAACATTTCCTCACTTAGCAAAGAATAAATTGATATGCAATTCATCAAAAACAATAGTAAAAATATTATATAATAATGTATTGTACTATATTATAATATCATAGATTAATAATATAACAGCAGAAAAATAACTACAATAATAAAAATATCAATCCATTCATCCATCCCCTTAACTCACTGAGTCCCTTTTGGGGTCACTGGGTCACCAGAGCATGTACCGGCTACAGTTGGGCAAAGGTGTGGCACATCATGTACTTACATCGCTGGTTATTGCAGGGTATTATTACAATTATAGTTTATAATTTTTTCTAAAAAATTTTTCTAATAAAAATTAGAAATGACACCCAAATTCAATGAATATTAAAAGCATGAAGAACATGGATTAACAACATGGGACACACTGAACACAAAACAAAAAAATGTGCTTGTAAAAGCGCTGTATACTACCTGTTAGCTGGTCTGTGGGGGAGGAGAAAAACTTAAAGCCTACCCTCTTGTGCAAATCTCAAAAATTCCTGGAACTGAAGATTTCCAGGAAATTTCCTGCACATCAAGCTACAGTGCAATTCCAAAAATCTAGCCTGCATGTAATAAATTAAGCTGCAGTGTCAGTTTTGGAAAGGACACTCTCGCTTTTCATCTGTAATATTGCACCCACAAATATCACAAATAAAAAGCTGCATTGTCAATGCTATAGTTCAGAAAATATGTCCTCTGATTATTTATCAGAAAAGGACTGACTTTTTTCTTAGCATCCCTTCCAGCCTTTTAATACAAAAAGGCTGGGCATCATTAATGCAATTTTGTGTGTTTTTAAGAGCAAAATAATGTTTTTATATCACTGTTGAAGTTATTGAACATAAATAAACCTCGTAAAAATGCTGGGGAACTATAAAGCTACGCAGCAGCATTCTGACCTTCTCGGAGTGCTGCTGTGAGGAGATTCAAGGCCTGACGTGGCGTCTCGCAGTCTGTGAATTGTGTTGGCTGCACCAGTAGGTGGCGATGTGGTGCAGACTCTGGAAAAGGAAGAGTCAGCTCGGCGAGCTCAGCATAAAGCTGCAGTTTCTCCTCCAAGTTGTGGCAGATCTGCTGGTCCTGTCCAAACAGGGCATCTGCCCAGAAGTGAGGGCACTAAGTTGAGGACTTGTTTGGTTTGTAGTAAAGAATTATTGCAGATTTATTAGTCTTACCCTGGAACTTGTTGATTTTTTGAATTCTCACTTCTGCAGCTTGTCTGGCTTCCTCTGTCTCAGTGTTTCGCTCCTCCTCCTCTTCTTCCTCAGGACAGCTGCCACGTAGGGCAGTAGGTTAGATAATGAGTAACACAAAAAATGACCACACATTAACCAGTCATGCACTCACACAAATAAGCTAAACAAACTCGGGTGTCTTGATGTACGCACACACCTCTCCACAGCCTGTCGGATGTGCCTCATCCATGCATTCCTGTCCTCTCTGGTGGTGGTGTGAACTTCGTACATCTCTGGCCCCGCTGAGGAGGCAGAGATAAGGAACATTCCTCTTTCCTCATTGGCTACTTCTCTAACAATGAGCTTCTGCAGGGGGATCACTGGTGGTTTTTGGTCCTGTTGAAGAAGACCCATAAAAAAACAGGTTCAGTACAGTGACCCTGAAGTGCAAATCACACCAACAAATCACTTGACACGAAAGCATATTAAAGACCACAATTAAAAATGCAAAAAAAAACTCTACATTTTAGAAATCAAAACAAAATTCCAGAAATCAACACTGTAAAAATGATCATCAAAAATCATGATGGAGGATATATCAGAGAATTAAAGATTAAAACTGCTTTTCTGTATATTTCTTCATTTAAATCATGATGGATCAGGAGAAGATGAAACAGCTCGGGTTTGCGACGCAGCAAATGCCATGGGTGGGCCAAAGTCTCCCTTATCTGTTCCAATTCTAAATCCTCCACTTGCAGATAAATAGATCCATGTTTGTCTTTATTTTCCTCATCTAAGCTGACTTCTGGCTCTAAACTGTACAGCTGGTCAGCTCTGATATTGCTCGCCATGTTTTAGCTACGCTAATGTTAGGTTGGGGATGTGAAAGGCTGTAAGCTACTGGGAGAGAGTGCAAACAAAGGAATGCTGGGAAATCAGTGTGGCTAAAGTTGGCACAAACAGTCGCGCCCACAACCCAGAAGTGGATTTCTAATGAACTCCCAGAGCTCTGCAGAAACTACAATTCTTCTAAAAAAAAAAACAACACAGGATTTTAGATTTTATAAAAACTGCATAATGATAAATAAAATACCGCAGGGAACGATTTTACAATGGATGCTGGAATGGGACATTAATAGTAATGCTTACAATTTGTAAAAAAACATGTAAAATTTACCCAAATACACTAGCTTTTTGTAAAAGAATTGACACCAACTGAACATAGTTACCAAGAAATCAAATGAGGAAATATTCTATAGATTTATTAACACGAATATAGTAAATTGATTGATGTTGTGATCTTTAATGTTTTTGTGCCAAATGATTGGTGTTGTGAATTGAACTTTAGGGCCACCGTATATATGAAAAACGTGATGCTCTAACTTTAAAGTTTGGGTCGATGCTTACCACAGAAGCAAATACAAAGCGCTGGTCTTTTTCTTGTAAGAAAACCAGAACATCCGTAAGTAAAAGAGCCAAAGTGTCTAAGAAAAAAGAGAGAATAATTATATGTAAACTGTTGCCAAATCTAAAGAGAAAAGACACACCGGTGATATATTCACACCTTTTAGACGCCCTGTGGCAGTTTTCCAGAAGACCAGCCCTTTGTGCTGAAGATTCCTGTGTTTACTGTGCAGATCCTGTTTGCGAAAAACTTTACCGTTCTTGAGCTTGGCAAAGCTCTTGATGTCAAGCCTGGCGAGAACTTCCTGCAGCTCCTGACATTTCTCATACTTATTGACAGTCAGGTCCACTGCTGCTATGATGTCTCGGATCTGGGCCAAAGCATTTGATAAGTCCAAGTGTTCTTGACTCTTCTCTGTGACCATAAAAAACAGCATCAAGAGTCATGTACAGGATTCAACTAATTATTTGAAAAAATTTGTAAATGGAGTTTTTGCACACATAAGATAAATTAAACCACAAGTTTGATACGAATAAACATGTAAATAAATATGAATAATTGAATTGTTAGATGGTATTATGTATTTAAAGTCCCATTAGTTGTCATCTAGGTGTGTGAAATTTGTTCTCCGCATTTGGGGGAGCAGTGAGCTGTAGACTCAATCATGCTCAGAAACCATTTGGTGGTTTAACCCCCCAATCCAACCCCTTAATGCTGAGCGTCAAGCAGGGAAGCACTGGATCCCATTTTTAGTCTTTTGTACGGCTCGAGCACAAATTTGAAACTCATGACCTTCCAGTCTCAGGGCAGACACTCCACCACAAGGCCACGGAGTTGGTAAAGTGCATATGTGAACGTATGTGGGTGTAATAAATACATAACACTACAAATGTGTGTGTTTATCTATAAATTATTTCTATGTCTACTGTACATAATTGTATATTCTATGCACAATAATAAAGTTCAGTATGAAGACAATAATATATTTATATGTAATTATATATGCACATTTTTACATATATAATTATACATAATATAACAGGTACACCTGGCCATCTTTTTGTTTGGCAGGTTGTGCAGGAGAACTGATTTACCCTGGGTATGCTGTAAAATCCTCTCCAGCAGCACAGGATACTTGGTGATGCGCTGAGTGACCAGTAGGATGAATTCTGGCACCTCTCTTCGTCTGACAAGAGAGTTATTGCTTTGTTGCTGCGCAGGGAAAAAAAAAACATCACACAAGACCGGCTGCTTAATAAGAAAGTATTTTAGAGGCGGTGCCTTCTAAAGAGCAGTTGTTCTGGGAACTTACTCGAACAAAGTTTTGAAGTTTTTTGTTTTGCTGCTGGAGCTCTTTGAAAACATTTACAGCCTCAATGTGGTGACTGCAGAACTCTCCATACAGCTGCTTCATCTTCTCTGCATTCTCACCCGAAAACTGAAGAACATTGTCAGAATTCAGAGTAAAAATGTTCATCATGCATTAGTATACCAGTTCCACCAACCTGCTGAAGAAGGATATCACCAATTTGATGGATGAGATAATTCTGCGAGTTCTCATGATGGGATGATACATGACGCCGTTCCTGAAGTGTTCTAAAGAGGTTTCTATGAAACAGCAGCAGGGGGTCCAAGCACGGGAAGATCCGCACCACGCAGTCTAAGTCCAGCTGCAGCTCCTCCAGCATGCCCCTCCTGAAGACTTCCGACATGACCGTCAGAGTCTGGATGTGGTGCAGCTCTGTCTGCATGAGCTCTAAAAGAAGGGTGGCCAAAGGGGATTATGGGAAATGTTTAAAGGCACAGATAAGACCAAATTTTCAAATAATCTGTCACTTTTCATTGGTCTACAAATATGAAATATGAATGAAATATGAATTTGAAAGTACCACTCCAAACATCTTCTGATCTATTTTCAAAGCGTTGCGGGTGGTCTTTTAGTTACGATTACGTTATTTTCACCAAAAAATAAAAAAAAACATGTTGTTTTCTTTGACACAACTTCTGCAGAGTGGCAGTAGATCATTAGAAATTCTCCTCTGATTTGTGGGCGGGACTGTTGGCGTAGAGCAACCCCAACCCCCTTTTCATCACCCATAACTGAGAGCTCTCTGTTTACACACTTTCCCACTAGATTACAGCCCTTCACATCCACAAACTAACATTATTGGTGCAACGTAAATAGTGAGGAATATTGGAGCTATCTAGTCGTCAGACGCCAGCTCTGATGAGGAAAACAAAGACGCACATGGATCTAGTCGTCTACAAGTGGATGCATCATAATGGAGTATGCAATGTTTTGGTTGTATATGTAATGGAAAGTTGGCTTCTTGATGATTTGAAACTCTGTCATGTACAGTAAACTGACTAGTTAAGTTACAAGCAAACATTGTGGAAGACAAAATAAAATGGTACGTTACCCACCACACCATTTGCCTTATAGACAACCAATCACTGCATAGCAGATTGATCTGCATTTATTGATGCGCAGCTATCATAATTATAGTTATTAAATTATTCTTATCTTTATCTTAATAACATACCACAGCTAACAGGGTTTATCCATATAAATAAAAAAAACAAAGAAATAAAATCAAGAGACATCCTACCATAAATAACATCCTGCCTTTTGATGGTGCGTCTGTCAAGTTTTCTGCAAAAGTCTGGGCTGACAGCAAGACTCCATGACTCTGCATCAAGTCCCAGCTGATCAGCTGACAGCTCACTCAGTAAAGGAGCGTCAACTGTATCTGCAGGAATAAAGAGCAACAGATCTCATCAGAATCCCAAAATCACTGATGTACTCACTTCCTACTTCCTTTAGGACATAATCTGCCTCACTCTGCGTGCTGATTGGCAGGTCAGTGGAAGGGGAGGTGGTTGGGACTTGTGTCCCCTCTTCAGACAGTGAGCTGCTCAGGAAAGCTGCCATGCTGCACTCGCTGTCCGCCTCTGCTACGTCACTCAGTCCTCTGCTAACAAACAAAACATACAGACCTATACATGGCCCTCTGAAAATATGTGAATGCACAACTGTGTAATATAGTTTAAACGCAGAGTCGTTGTCATAATTCTAGGTTGAAGATAGACTTGGCTGGTTTTTGTGGCAACAGAAAGGAAATGAACCCACATCACTGCTGTATGCTAACACCCAAGTCAGTGAATACTTCTCTGTGTGATGTGAGTGGAATCTGACCCCAATGGTGCTTTTACACAGCAAAATATTGTACAACATATTTTACTTAATTTAATTAACTAATTAATTTAATTAGTTTTTACTTCAAAATCCAACAGAAATCATCTATAGTATTGAGTGTAAATAGACTTACTGAAGCTTTAGCTCCATATTTCTTTGAATTTTATGTAGTTCAGTTCTTTATATTTAGAAAAATGACCTCCAATTCTTGTCAAAGAAAATTCTAATTTAGGAAAATTTAAGCACAATGTTTCGGTTTCAGATGTTTTCTTTTTCTACTAGTGGATTGTTACTAAAACATTTTTAACACTTGATCAGTTAAACCTGAGGACTTTCTCTTATTTCATGGTTCAAAGGAGAAGGTATTCCAAACCAGTTTTTAACCATCTCCAAAGTCAACTCGGTTACTGTGACAAGCGACTTAATCAACAGAGGATATAAAAATATCCAAAACAAAACACAAGTAGAGAAAATAGTTAAAGATCGGCTCCGATCATCTTTTGATTTATTTTCACAGCATTCCCAGTGGTCTTTTAAAGATGATTATGCCGTTTTTAGTCCAAATTCAAAAAGTAGTTACTGCAGTAGTTCATTAGCAATGTTTTCAAAATGCATTTTGTTGTCTCCTGATTCACAACAATTTGAATTAAAAACACGCAATCCTAAAAAAATGCAGCTTTAAGCTTAATTTTCCACACACATGTCCTCCATCCTCAGAAAAATGTCACAATGTTAAAAACACTCATTTTTATCGGTGCAGGTCTTTAGTTAATGTGCTTATAATGAATTAATGGCTGCAGCTGACTAAACAAATGCATCTTACCTGCTATCTAAAGACACAGACAAGCTTTTGGAAAAATGGGCGACAGTTTCTCTTTTTTCTCTGGTTGACATTGAAGAGGGGGAAGAGGAAGACGAGGAGAAGACGGACACTTGAGAGTTCTCCTTGACTGAGTCTAGAAGTTCAGGAGGAAGACAAATAAGAGTTCATTCAGTTTCTATGGTTTTGTTCAGGTACATGCATCTAGCTTTATTTTGATGTCTTTTTGTAATTAAGAGTTAAAAGCAAATAAATCGCAATAATTCTGTCAAAACAGTAAAGTATGTCATTCATTTACTACTGGAAAAAAAAAAAGCCAAACATGCACAAAAACACAATCCAGGCCAAATCCCCCACTGAGACAGATTGAAATTTAACAGGAAAGCATGCAGGGAGGGAGGTGGTGCCTTTTTTTGATCCACTCCGGAACAAAGGAGGGCAGGTGAGAACTAAATGAATCAGAAACCAACACTTGGGAGCAGGGAAAAGGGGGTGGCGGGGTTACTGTACTCACTCTGTGGGAGAGACGTGGTCTTGCTTTTCACCAACGCTGCATTCCTCTCTTGCTGCAGCTTCTAGGTGGACACACGCAGACATGTTAACATAAACAGCTGTGAAGGAGTCAACAAAAAAATCAAAGTCATGTTTACATATTACCAGTTTTTAATATTAATCTCTGCACAAATATTATTTTTTTATGCTTGCACTTTTTTTCTACAACTACGCATAAAATAAATGTGCATATATTTTTTTAAAACAGTAAAAACACTTTATTTGCTCAAAAACATTGAGTTTTTAGCTAAATTCCTTTCAGTTACATTTTAGATTGACAATTTTGAAGCAAAGATGATAAAAACTCACATACATAAAGAGAAAATAACCATGTGTGCCTAATTATCAAATGAAACATGTCACTATCATAATGTTTATTTTGTAAACCTATATAGAAATGAACTTAAAAATTCTATTACTCATTTCTTGACATGAAAGGACAAAATATTTTCTCTGGAGTGGTTGAGCTTTCCTTCAAATCCTTTTTAATTTTAGAGATTCAGATGGATGGACAAATAGATCAAACGGACAAAGCTCAGATTTTGACACTTTCGAATTATATCATCAAAGTATTTTTCTCTGTAAACTCCAAAAACAATGTATTTTTCACACAAACAGCATAAAACTTTTCTATATTCTTCAAGAATATTACAGTGGCAATCACAACACAACTGTCAGCCCAATAGCCAGTAAGAAACTGTCAATAAATTAGATTTAATAAGAATAAACGAGAAAACGTTCAATCCAATGTTATGACTGCAATAAATGCTCACCAAAACTTCAAAGGTAATTATAAAAAATAATAAAAATATAAATAAAGCCAAATATTATTTAAAACCCAAATATTAATTTTATTTTTTTGAAGAGAGAAGACAAACTATGGCTTTAATTCATTTTTATGACCAAATGTGCTGCTGCAATAAAGTGAAAAAACATATTTGTCTCCTATAATCATATGTCAACTCAATTTTTGTCCAGCAGAATTCTACATTTCCACGTGAATGCACACAAACAACCAAATTTTATTGAGAAGAGTCGCCTATTTTTTTAGGTTTGATTCTAAACATCTAAAGCTTTAATAAATCGATATTATTTTAATCAATACGTGCTGATACAGCAGCTTTCTTACCTTCATTAATCAACATACTTTTTCTGCTTTTCTGTCTTTAGATTTAAGTTACAGTTGTGCAGAAAGCTGCATGTCAATGCCCTTTAATTCATTTAAAATTCGTTTGAGCTTCATAACTTTTATTATTTTCATGTTTTTTTGTGATACTATTATTTCTTATGTTGTGGAAAGCACTTTTGGATGCTTTGCAGTAGGAAAAATGCTATAAACATAAAGTTGAAAGTTGAAGAAATATTATAAAATAACACGACAAACAATCAATAATATAGTTATCATCCATTTAGTGTCTAAAAACCTCCATCAAACATGACTATAATCATTTTATATTGATGTACTTGGTATAGATTTTAAAGTTAAAGATTACCTTTCCGCAAGCTGCAACAGATTCTCTGCAGTTTTTATGGACGTTTACGAAGCAGCCTGCAGATGAGAGCCAAGTTCATTTTTTATTAATAAAAAAATACAGTCATTTCATCTGTTCTTCATGAGCCGAGCTCATAAGGAAAAATGTAATGACTTCATGTCTGCTGATATGCAGAGCACCACTGCAGCCCAGGCAAAAACAGTCAATCAAACCCTTAACAGTTCAATCACTTCAAGACACGCAGCAGCAAAACACTTACTGGAGCACTGAACCAGCTCCTTCCCAGAAACAGGCTTGTCACAGGCCACACAGAGAGCTGGAGCCAACTGAGACACAGGAACAAACTGGTGTCCATTGCAAGCTCCTGACTTCTCCTTCCCTTCCTTCACGTCTTTTCCCTTCACCTGAAATACAAGTCATACCCATCTTAAATGTATTCATCTGATATTTCATGATTACATAAACCGGCAAAAATCCCTCTGTTTGCTACAAAACACCTGCTAAAATGATTTTTGTTGAAATAAAGGGGCCTCTGTGTCAGCTTTTCTGTTTACTTTGAGGAAGTCCATGAGGACAGCTGCTGTCATAGTGCTTTGTCCTCAGGGGGGCATCAGGAGGATTCCTCTCTGGAAGATTGAATTTGTTTTCTTATCAAACTGTGAGGACGTCTAAGAGTGTGTGTGTGTGCTTTGCAAGTACATTATGTGCCTGTGAAGACAGGAAAACATCCACTCTGCACAACAGCATTTGTAGGACTAAGAGGGTCCAGCAGAAAGGGTTTTGGTTTTGTGAAGAAGGGACTTGGCATTATGAACGACGACATTTTTTACTGTATTCCATTTAAGACAAGCCCAACGAGAGATAATTTTCTACGTTACCAAATAAAAGCACCAAGGCTCAGGCAAATGGACCCCCAGGACGGGAATTCTGACCTGATCTTTCAAAGAGCTGGTAAACCTTTTACTAGCGGTGTCTAGGAACCCGCCTCCAAACCACTGACTGTATATGAGGGCTGGACTGAGTGTAACGTCACCCATGGAAAATGGTTTACTTCTGCCTCCAACCAAATGAGATCATCATTTTTTCATAAGGATGTCATTGTTGCTACGGCTACCACTCTCACCAATCGGGAGGGAGCTGGTAGGACATCTGACTGGCCATTTTATTACTTGAATATAGAAAAATGTAATTAAAAAATTAAGATTAGCAAGAATGGTCACTCTGACAAACATAATGATTGAGTAAAAGCTGTTGATTTCTCTAAAGAAGTTATTGGATTTTGGCCTCTTGGAACCAGCGAATACTTCCTGTTTGGAACGCCGGGGAGAGGGGTTACTCAGGCAATGCCCCCACCTCAAAATTTCTGGGATTTTAGTCATGTTTTGCCACATGATTCAGAAACGCTTGTCAGTCAGAAGTGTATTTTCTGTAGTGCAGCCTCACCTTGGTCTTGTTTCGAGTGCTGGACATCCTGTTCTTCAGAAAGCTGAAGGTCCGGCTCACTTTATACTTCTCTGTCTCAACTTTTGAAGGGATTATATATTTATCCCACTCCTCATCCTCAATCCTGCACAAGAATTCATTAAGGCAGAAAAATATAAGTCACCACAACTTTAATAATGACCCTATGTATACGGTTACTGCATTCAAAACCCACTTGTGCTGTTGTTGAACCAAACAGATCATTATCTTAGTGGTTCTACTCGACTGTAAGAGTTGACTAATCAGGAACAGTACTCATGCTGGAATAAGAGAATGTTGATTCTTCCAGGACCCCTGGTCTACAGATTATTACTCTTTATAACATGCTTGGCATGCTTGGACGTTACTCTGGACTCTAGAAGTTTCTATTTATAGCACGCTCGTTACAAAATGCAATTAATGATGTGTCAACTATTTAAGCAATGTATGGAGGTCACTCTGTAGGTGAAGGAGAAGAATGACGCGAACTTCAGAGCAAAGAAAAGAAACATGCAACAATGGTCTGAACACAGAATGTTAGGACAGAATCTATGTATGCAAAGAATCTGTGCGGTTACAGGACAAACTGGCGGGTGGTAGATGGACAATGAGTGAGGCTACACATGCATGTCTGTGAGGCCCTTGTGATGGAAACATACTCTTTGAGGAATTCTGTGAGCGTGAGATGTTGGAGCGATGCGCTGCTCTCCTCTTCTGCTGACTGGGCCCGCTTACGGAAACCCAAAATCCTGCATGGATACAAACAGCTCAGGCCTGACAGCTTTCACATCTTCTCATCAGTTCAAGTTTGACTTTTGTTGAAAAAATGTGTCCATAAAATGTATCTATTAGTCTACAGTATTTTGGTAAACTTGGATCAACGAAAGCTGAATTCCATGGAAATATAAAGCTAAAATTAAGTCTATACAGATAGGTGTTTAAGCCCTTCACACTGTATGTCACTAATTTGCAACGAACCTTTAAAAACCCTCTCCCACCATCTTTTAATCAATTTTGTAAACGTTCTAGTGGTCGTTTATTTATGATTATGCCACTATTATCCAAAAATCAAAAACTTGTGTTGTTTTCTAGGTCACTAAAAACACAATTTCAATCAGAGTGGATCTTTTAATCCAGGACTCAATTTAGTATCACCTTTAATGGAATACACATTGAAGAATATTTTTAAAAATATTATTGGAAATAAATTCAGGCATAAAGGGGTTATTGTTATATCACTTTTATTATGCTATGGTTAGAAGTTTATGAACTAATGAGATGAAGCAGCCTGTAAAATGTATGTGAGGGGCCCGCATGTGTTACATGGGTGGATGAGAAAGCAGAAAAACAGCTAAAAATGTATATCCAACATAAATGCTACAGTATGTGCATGAAACAAACTCAGTGTCACTGATGTGGTCCAGAACATAGCAACCATCTTTTCATCTTTTGACATCCTAGAAAGCATAGAGTTTAGCTGTTTACTCAAGACTTTTTTGAGGTTGCAATTAGAGAATGCGTTGTCCTCAAACTCACGAAATATGTCATACACCCCCCAACTAGAGTTATAAGCTGAAGAGATGTATACACATGTATAGGCTCTGTTGTCTAAAGCACCGCCGGTCACCAGCGATGCCTAAAAAGGGAGGAACATCTAAGCGAGAGCCTACACAGTTGAGACGATCTGTTGTGAGCTCGTGATGACACACAGGCTGTACCTCTTTTCTCTGGGCGTCTCAGTCAGGTTGAACGCTCTCTGCTCTGCAATGAACAATAACAGTCACAGACAAAAGATTAGGCCAAGACATTCATGTCAGTACGATTAAAGGTATTTTAGAGAAGATGGACCGAAGGGATTAGAAACCATCACCGTTCATTACAACCGAGCTGGAGACAAATACAGGGAACAGAGAAAACATTTGGATCTAGTTAATCCCAACAGAGACAGAACAAATGCCAGAAACCTCTGCCTCAGAAAAGCGGATGACAGCAGAGCTGGAAAAACAAAAGCTAAGAGCAGAAATGACACAACGCCAAATGGAAGCATGACAAAACGAAAAAAAAAAAGAACTCCTTCAGATGATCCGCACAAGTTGGGAATTTTCCAAAGCCTCAGTTTGTACTTGCCAAGCCTTTTACCAAAAATATAAATAGTTTTTGGAAATCCAATTTATTATTAAGGAAAAATACAATCAAAGAATGAAAAAAGGTCTGCTTTTGGTCACTGGACAAAATAAAAAAAATGTCTCAAGAAGAGACACTAGTCTCCAACTCACCACCAAGAATTAAATCACCGAGCTGCACAATTAAAGCAAAACAAAATATGTTTTTCAAGTAACTATGTTTTTATGCACTGCAAGATTTGAATTATTGTGCAACTTCTTTACTTTGAGTTATAAAGTGCAAAATTTGCTCTTTAACTGTGCAGCTCTTGATGCCTGTCACACGGTCCCCCAGAAAGAGAAAATGCAAGCCCTCGCAGCTACCAACTAACCAGCAGCGTCCAAACGGTCATTTGACACTGCCCTTGTACTTACTAACTTGGTTGAGACGAGAAAGTGATTTAGAAAGTGATAAAGCTTGAAGCAGAGAACGGCCGCTGCTGCCGATCGTGCCACCTATACAGAACAAAGCATGACTTTAACTTTCAGTTACCTACAGGTGAGTGGTGCTGTACCTGAGCAGGGATCAGTTAAAACATTTTATAGAGCTTTGCTTTTTATGTTGTAAAAAAATGTGGCCTGTTTGCCTCTTCAAGTGGCATGTGAGAGGCCAAAATAAGATGGGGTCAAAGAGGAAATGGGCTTAAAGGCTGCTCACCTTCTTCTAGGTCAGTGATAGCCGTGTCTCGGTTGAGCAGGGGTCGTGAGGGCTTAGCTTTCGGGGAGGAGTAGGAGTACGAGCGCAGACGAACTTCAGGGTCCTCTGAATTCTGAGTACAAAGACACGTCACGCACAGAGGTTCACAAGTTCAGTTCACAAAAAAGTCAAATAAAAAACAAAAAAAATTTAAAAAAAACAGCAAAAGCCTCCAGCACAAACTGACCTTCTGTCCACACTATTGAGCTGTTGACAGAATGAGCTTATCTCTTAATGACTGCCTGCATGTGGGGTTTGTCTGTTGTAAAACTTCAAATGTTTTTTTTAGTCCACTAACTCTTTTCAATTCTTATCTTAGTAACTATTAATTACACTGATGGACGAGCTTGACCAGAAAAAAATTGCAGAGTTGGGATGTACCTTGATAGTTTTGGGTGTGATGTCAGAGTGTGAGCGGTTAAAATCCGGTGAGGCGTCAAAGGAGCCTCTCTCCTCTCCTGAGCTGGATCGCAGAACGGGCCTGTGCTTTAAGGATGAGCAGGGGTAGGAGTGACCCAGCATGTCTTCGTCCCCGCTGTCACACTCTAAACTAGGGCTGTTTACACACAATAACACACATATGTGCAAAGGTTATGACCCCACAGCTTTAAAATGCTTGGCAATTGCTTTATTGCAGGTTATGAAAAATTTAAAGTTGAGATATAAAGACACGATTAAAATCTCAGTGGAAAAACTAATTAAAACTAATCTTATCAGAAGATAAATTTGTCAATTAGCAGTAATTTATCTATGAAAATATACAGATTTAAAATAGCACTAATCATGCATAGATTCCTGTCAAACTTTGAACTAAATTACACCTAAGATTTGCATTTACATTATGAACAATGGCAAGCTAAGAAGGTCAATCAAGTGCTAGAAAAAGTATGTCTAACCCACTGAAACTGAGACCGCATTTAAAAAAATGGCAGCAAATCCTGGTATTTTCCAGCTGCTGGACCTTCTTGCATGACAGATCTGCCCCTCAGGCGACACTCAAGCAAACTTTCTGACCCCAAAAAGTCCAAGTCTTATCTCGAGCTGTCCTATTTTGCTCACATTTTCAGATTAAATCAGGCTTGAAACTACTTAAAACATAAGCAATGACTGGGAGTTGTGTTTAAGAAACACACTTTTGTCTGAGCTGTAAACTTTATGGCATTTTTAACCTTAACAGTTTGTGGTGCCGACAACTGCATGTTAATTGTGCGCTAAGAAACAACTGCAAGAGAAAAAAAAAAAAAACAGGTCATCAACTGTTCTTTAATAACCTCTTAGGACCAGAGTTAATATTTGACCTAACCAATTTATGCAATTTATTAGGGATAATTTAGGGAGTTAAAATTTAGCACCATTTGAATATTTGCAGTGATACATTTTAAAATGACTCACAATTTTGTCTTAATTGAACACTCGTGTAATTATTGAGAGACATCATAAACTGTCCTGCAAAAGTGTTTCTTTATTTTTTTTATTCAGAGAACAATGAGACAAACCCCGACTAAGTCTTCACAGAATGATGGTGAGCGTGTGCAAATCTGTTTCAAACTGTTCTCAACTCAGCTTGTGAGTCAGAAAATGAAAGCATTTACAGTATATGGCTAACATACAACACAAAAAATAATATTTTGCTTCCTTTGAGTAAATATGCAATCAATTTAACTTTGTATTTATGTGATGCAATGCCAACAATAAATCTGCATATAAGGTTTGAACTGCGTGAGGGGAAATTAAACAGCTGTTTTTACGGAAATGCAACAACAATTTAAACAAAAACCTGTGTGTTTTACATTAGAGTTCAGGTTGTAGGTCAGACCGCTGCCAACGATACCAACAGCATTTGGAACAAGGAGGACTCTATAAACCACTAAGCAGCCAAATTCTTGCAATGAGCAAGAATATGAAAATATTTTTGCTTGGAGCTACTTTGAAGATTTGAAGAGATGGTGTTATACAATGTTTAACACTCTGCCCAAAACCTTTCATAATGTAAAATCAACAACTTTTCTGAGATAAAAATAATATTAAAAAGCCATGTGTGGTTATTACTGAAGCAGCATGGCCTTACCTCAGGCCCAGGTTTGCATCTGTCAAACTGCAACCTCTGCAGTTCAAACCAGGAGAAAGGGGGGAGTAGGTCTGCGGCTGACGTCTCTGTGCTTCCTCAGACAAACAAAGGGAAGTCAGGGGGGAGGAAGGAAAAGACGGGGAGGAAGCAAAGGGAGAGGGGGAAGACATGTGAGGGGATTGCTCTCTGTGACCGTCCAGGCCAGAAGCTCGGCTCTCCCTTGGCTCCTGATGGTCGGGTGATGAGGGGTTAGGGTCGCGACAGCGATTCCCTGAATCAAAAGCGCTTGTAGAGAAGGAATTCCAACAGGAGATGCCAGCGTGGGATTGAACGTCTTCCTTTCTTGGGGGGCGATATCTTATGTCAGCGTCATCCACCTGTGGAGAATAAAATAATAAAAGGTAAAAAATAATAGTTAAAAATCAGACTTTTAATGATCTATTATGAAGCATTTAAAAAGCAAATCTGTTGTTTAAACAGCAAAAATAGGTTTAATTTTGACAAATTGTGTCCACTTTTTGGCTGAATTACATTAAAAAAAAACGTCAGACTGACTTACCTGGTCCACCAGCATGGCGTTGGCGTAGACCCGGTCTTGGCCGTGCATCATTGCCGACAGTCTGGCCACTGCAGCCAGCGTTGGGGACGAGGCCTGGCTCTCCCTTATGGATGGGCTTTTCTCTGAGCAAAAGACAGGGAGTTTTTCAGTTTTACATCTAGTTTCCACAGCAACAGCAAACGATTTCTCACAAACACGGGAAGTGACATAGACATCCTGGGCAGTTGCATGCCATTGTTCAGAACCAAGATATTCTGTGTGAATGTGTCCCTGTCTGAATGGTACTTTGTACATGTCTGCAGTTCCGTGAGCATGTTTCTGTCCAAGTCAGCTGCATTGAAGGGAACCCTTTCAACACACTGGAGCCACTGTGAGGAGTAGCCTGGCTCTGCTGGAAAACATGAGAAAACACTTCTGTTCTCAAAATATACACACACAAATCCCTCAGGGGAAGCTGCTCTGCACAAAGTACACCTTCTCCACAACACACTAACGTTCAGGTTTAAGGCTAGAACCAAACATATGTACACAAACAAAGACTTTCTATGCAGTGAGTCACAGCATGAGCCACAAAAAGCCTTTGAGGAGACGTTTACAGTTAAGAGTTGTCAAAGCCTGTCTGCACAGAAAAGATAACGCTCTTTAAATGCCAGAACAAACAGACATGTGAACATTTCCGTTTCAAATAGTACTGAAAGTACAAGACGAGGAAAAAGAAGAGAAAAAGTGATAAAGTTTTATCTTGTTTTATGGAGCTCAAGTTGCAATCACACTTTCATCAATCTAAGCACTCAAATTCTAACTGGCATCCTCAGATTGTGTAGTTTTGAAGACAAATGCTCATTCTTATTTGGTTTGTTTATCTTACTGCTGGCTCTTCTTTTACTCTTTTTTCCCTCAGTCAAAGGCATGCGTTGACTTTTTAAGTGTGTGCTTGCTGAGTAACTCAACGGCAAATTGGCATTAAAAGTTACCCTTCATATAAGCATGTAGTTCTGTGCCTTGATTCTGAGTGTACGTTCACACCAGCCTCACAAACATGCGTTCATGCGACCACTTTCACTGAAAAGTCTATGTAAACGGACGTTTTGGCTTCTGCATTAAAAACTCTAATGTTCAATTGCAGATTTTTAAGACTGTTTTTGGGCTCTACGTACAAACTCTGTGTCTATTAAACGCGTGTTTGCATGTTTCACAAGATTGAAATTTGACCAATCGGGGGCTCGGAATTTTAAATGACGAAAGTGCCAACTTTTGACAATTGATTATAGAGGAGAAATTAATAAATGAGGTTTGTGTCTGGCAGGAATGATATGAAACCAAGTCTTTCATATATGGAAATAGAACTGCTAAAAGAAAAAGACTGGAGCAAGATGTGCATTGCTCTCACGCGCGTCTCAAGGCCGGACGAAAGATGTTCACACCGAATGCGATTCGCGCGGCAGAGGCGGCTAGTTTCAAAGTATATTTATAAATATATAGATCATATCTAAAAGTATTGGCTCACCCATCCAAATGATCAGAATCAGGTTTCCTAATCACTTGGCCTGGCCTCAGGTGTATAAAATCAAGCCCTCAGGGATGCAGACTGATCTGATTTCTCAAACATTTGTGAAAGAACGAGCCGCTCTCAGGAGCGCAGTGAATTCCAGCGTGGAACTGTCATAGGATGCCACATGTGCAACAAATCCAGTTGTGAAATTTCCTCGTTCCTAAATATTCCACAGTCAACTGTCAGCTCTATCAGAATAAAATACGAGAGCTTGGGAACAACAGCAACTCAGCCACGAAGTGGTCGACCACGTAAAGTGACGGAGAATGGTCCGCGGATGTTGAAATGCAAAGAGGTCGCCGACTTTCTGCACAGTTAATTGCTACAGAGCTTCATGTGACCTTCAGATTATCCCAAGTACAGCACACAGAGAGCTTCATGGAGGGAGTTCCTCCACCATAATCAGTGTGTGACCTCATCAATGCGCTTTTAGAAATAGTCAAAACTCCTATAAACACACTTTTCAACCTTGAAGACGGCCTTCCCAGAAGAGTTGATGCTGTTACAGCAAAAGGTGGACCGACCTTTGAACTCTTTGGGCTAAGAATAGGATGGCATTTCAGTTCATGTGAGTCAAGACAGGTGAGCCAATACTTTTGGTAAATTAGTATATGCCCTCCATCATCAGAAAACTGACAGAAAAAACATGTTAAAAATACCAAAAACACAACACCAATTTAGAGAGGCTTCTGTCTGTCAGAGCACACTGTAAGGGTCAACAGATACACAATTTCCATTGGCTGTGATTAACAATCTATACCAAACCATTTTTGAAGAGGATAAAAACTGCGGTAACCCTAAATAATGACTATTTTCACAATCAGAAGCATTTTTGTTTTGATATACGATATTAAAAAGAATCTTTGCATCTTCAGTTTTACATAACCTAAAGTAGCAACAAAACTTTGCTGGTATCTGAACATTGTCTTTTTTATTTCATTTTTTTCTCTGGACTTTTTTTTTTCCATTTCACAGTAGCAGCCAGTAAACTCCAGCCACAATCCAGGTGAAGTACAATTCTCTGAATGATGATCCCATATTATGATGACCAGGCCACACCTTGAATAATGCAAGCCGAGCAAAATTACAACAAACATTTCCGTGCTGATGTTTCCACTGCATCCCTCAAAGCTTTGTCCAAAAAAAAAAAAGAAAAACAGAAAAAAACCTCTACGATCTTCTTTAAAAGCCGTTTATGCATCATTGTGTGGCTGCTAGAGAAAAAGCATAGAGGAGTTGTGGTGCAAGAGCAACAGAAAATAAATCAGAGCAACAATTGGCTGTGCTTCCTGTGTGCGGCAAGTCCCATAAATCTGGGAGCCAACGGGGAGTCAAGCAGGCACTGATGAGGACACCAGATGACTTCTGCAACACACCGCAAGGAATTGAACCAAATTAAGTCCAGTTTTAGAAGAGTTATAAATACAACAATTAATCCACACCCTTTTTTCTTTCCTTAAATCATCAGTTATCTCTCAACATTTCATAATATACCGATTTTCCAAAACTGCGCCCTCTTTTTTTTTTTTTTTCACAGGATTAGCTTCAGCTGAGGGGCGTCCAATGTAGGTCAGTGTGCTATTTGAAAGTAGACACCATTGCATATAAACCGGGGCCATGGACTTGACAGACAGACCTAATAGTTCAGATTCTGGTCCAATTCCAAAGCCGCAGCTGGCTGCCATGGGCTAAATTATTCACACACTTCTGACCATAAACACTGCCTCAGTGAGCATTACCGGCAGGGTGTTAACATTAGTTAACTAAGGGAGTTCAACAAGTAGAAAGCCCATAATCAGAGGAGTATAGTTCTTAAAATACTTAAGAGGCTGTCGTCACTGAAACTGAGCTGGTTATGGGTTTCCAATATAATATTTAAAAGAGTGATTGAAGATCTATTTTTATTACAGTTGCATTTATGAGGGATGCTGTTTCTCTTTACATCAATCAGGATCCCCCTAAATAAAATGTGTCCTCATACAGTAGCAGTGGCTGGAGTAGCAGCAGAACGAAAAAGAGAAACCGGTAGTCTGCAGTGGCTCAGACAAAGACACCAGTCAGGGCCAGGTTTCCAGAACACGGTAGTTAAACACACAGCGAGTGACCCTGCAACCCGTGCACACCCCCCAGGAGAAACAGATCAAGGAAGGCAAGATGGGGAGAAGGTAAGCAGAGCTACAACAAGGGCTTTTACCCAAGGCCAACCCCCATCAAGACCTGTATAGTAAGGCCAGAAATGAAAGATAAACACAATTAGTAACTGTATAAACTCTAGAGTTGGTTTATTATGAGTATAAAATAATTATTTGTTCATGCTCAGTCTTTTCTTATGATGTCAGTTGCTCTTTAAACACCAAACTAAACATCTGCCACTTTGACAAAAGCAGAATAAATGAGGATCAGAATTTAAATCAACAAGCCAGGTTGAATAAAATCACAACAGGAGTTGTTTTTACCTTCCAAAATGAGGCAAAAAAATGTGAATTTTCAGGCTGTTTAAGTCATTAAAGCCATTGAAATCCACAAAGCCATGCCGAGTTATGACACCTGCAGTCAGACATCTCTTTCCAAGCATCACATGCCAGTGATGTTTACATTTTAATAGCATCAAAAAGCCAAAGAGGTCCAAGGAAAAAAGAGGACAAAGAAGAAACAGAAAGAGCAGTGTTCAAAGTGAAGACATAAACTTACAGCTGTGAACACCTGAAATCACATTCACTTCACATGCACATTTCTCCACGTACTGACAAATATTTGGAAGGTTTTAATGTCTTATGTAGGAGGCCGGTGTGTCATCTCCTTGGTGGGGAAGAGCAGATAGATGGAACACAATATATTTACCAACGTCACTCACAATTAGAAGGCAATAACACGGATAACCTTGCAGCAGCTTAGGGTAACGGATCAAGAAAAGATCCATGGAGTTCAGCCATGTCCGTGTAAGACAGTCTTCTCCTGCGTCTGTTTCCTGTTCAAATAAACACATAGTTGCTTGCACATAATCTGTGCTTTTTACAGATTAAGGACTACAGGCTGAAGTAGGTCTATAAAGCCTTGGTCACATGCAGGTTTTTAGGTTGTCTGGGCCTGTGAAGGGTCATAGAGAGGAGCAGCTGCATCTACGAGTGCAGTTGTGTCTTTTAGTTCCCTTGAGAATCGTATGGCCACTTAAACGGAAGGTACCGTTGTCGTTTGTGTGGTCAGTGTATTGTGAAGTAAGTTGTACGCGTTTATGACGTTCACGTGATGCTGTCATAGTATGGTGCCTTTAAGCCACAAAGGGTGCGCACGTAATACGTCAGTGCCCTGCAGGATTCCCACACAAACTACGCTCTGACTGTCTAATTTCCTAAATTCTAAATTCGAGGATTGGACACTTATCACTTGAACAGCACCAACAGGCTTGTTGAGCAGTCCATCAAATTTAGGCGCGTTGAACAAATGAAACATCCGAACAACATGCCTGCGTATCACCTGCTTCACCCTTACTTTCCTTTGCGTGTCAAGTGTTAGCCACGACCTGTTGCCCGCAGCATGCCCGTAGAAATAATGTGCAAAAACATTTTGGCTGTACAGGTTCATCAAATGTTCTACGGCCTTGATATTTTGTGCAGGTCACCTGCGTGCCCCATACAGGTTTATCCCTTTATTGCTAGTATACACCTGCAAGGGCCTTCGTGAGTAAAGTCCTAATTGATGAGATGGATGGCTTAATGTTGAATCATTTTGAGCAAGTCCAATGACTTTCATTGAGTGTCATTTAGTCCAGCAATGCAGACACTTAAACTTTCAATGGCACAAAAAGAAAACTCGGAGTTTCTAAATACACAAAGGCACAAGCCTGAATATTGAACTGTAACCCAACAATAACAAAAGCCGATTGACGGCTCATATATACACTCTGAAAGCTCCAAACTACTCAATCAACCTTGAGGGGACATTTGACATTCCCCAACGTACTGTCAGATATCAGGTTACATCACTGGCAAAGATTCAGCAATCTCGCTCTGCTGAGCCTGGTGCTCCAGCAGAGGCCTGTGAGTAAGACAGCATAATGGAAACAGTCTAATTTTAACTTAATTGTTCCCCAATCATTGGTCGAATGCAAACCGACTGAGCTGTTGGCAGCTTACCCTTCCATTTCCCATCTGAATCACAGGACGTCTGTCAGCTACAGCAGACCAATACATGTCCAAAACACACACTTCATATGCTGCCATCTGATAGTTGTATTAGTTCCTAAAAGTTACAACCGCTTGAAGGAATAGATTTCACTGTATCCATCTTTTACCTTTCTTATCCGTTTTTCTCCGCATCCTCATTTTGGGAAATGAAGGCCAGGAGTAGTTGAAAGGAGAGTCTGAGTCAGAATCCATGATTTTTGGTGTCAAGAAAAAATCAAAAATCTTCATCCAGTTTTAAAACGTGTGACAAACACAGGATTACATCCTTTCCCACATGGCCGAGCAGTTTCCAGATGAGCTGCAGCACTCACTCTGCATTTTCCAAAGCCCTTCTGTAGACCCTGACACTTCAGGAGTGAGCCAGCATGTTCCCCTCCCCCTTAAACCCTCGCCTTTCCCCCTCCCAGACGGTCCGACAGATCTGGAGCTGAACTTCTACCTCCGCTGCTCTACTTTATTATGCTTTTCTTTAACGTCTTCTGACAGCTCTGTTTTCAAGTCTGTGTCAACTTCTGGGTGTTTGAGTCTTTCTCCGGCTCCCTCGGTCACTCATCTGCACCACTCAGGGCTGAGTGAGTGGGAGAGACATCAACACATGCTGACAGCAGCAGCAGCAGGAGGAGGAGGAGGGTATTGACGGCCGGAAAGAGTGACTGAAGGAGCGAGAGGAGCAGGGGAGCACAAAGTCAAAGATAGGTCTGACTTCAGAACCTGCAGTGAAGACAAACAGAAAAAGCAGACGGCGCAGGGGAGGTGAGTTTCAGATGGCGGCGAATCATTAACCCAGTGAGTTCATGATTGTTTCTGAGACCCGCCGGGCTGAAGAGCTGCAAACTTAGAAGTCAAATTCTCTAAATCTGATGAACGTTTGTCACAATCACTTCAAACTTTCTATTTTAGCATATCAAGTGGAGGGTTGGGGCAGGCTGCCAGGTCAGCAGCCTCACCATGGCGACAGCAGCGAGATCTACCGCTGTTTTCCTCTCCCCGTGTTGATTCTCATCGTCTCTTTCCGCCTCCTGCCAACCTGAAGGAGCACAGGGCTCCATTTGTAGCAGCAAGGTTGCCACTGAAATGGGGCAGTAAAGAAACTTTAGGAGACAAATCGAACAATGTGGAAAGAGGCCAAATGAGGGGTTATAAACACATAAAATTCAGGAATGCGATTAAAAAAAAAAAAAGGATAACAAAAAAGGAAGGATTTAGTGGGAGAAGAGAGCCACGCTGTGACTGCAGAGAAAAGTTTCAGTGTGTACACCAAGAGGAGTGTGTTGGCACTGTGCTGGTGAACATTAATGCTGCCTTTGTGGGGTCATGGTGAGCTTTAATCCCTTTTTCCGTTCTCCAATTAGATCCCCCAGTCAAGGTGGGGGGCTCTTGTTGACGCTCCTGGCGTTGTACTCATCGTCTCTTGTCACCTTGCCAAACTATCCATTTCATAAATCCCATTTCCCTGCTCCAAATCCCTCCATGCATTACACACACATCCCACTTTTACGCTCTTCCCTGCTCTCCCTCGGGATCTAAACAAGCTGCTGGAAAACTGCATTCAGCAAAGCCTTGGCAACCCCCCATTCAGCCACAAACACCCCCTTTTTTTCACTTCCTTATACTGCTCGCCTCCTTTGGAACACTCGTTCCCGCTGCATTCCTCCTCTTGAAGACACGAATGAGCACACACACTGACAACACAGCCACACACTGCAAACTCCTTCCATTCTTCAGCTGTGAAAGCAGAGATCTTCAGGATGAAGAGGCCGTTGCTATTTGCTCACTAAATGCGGACCTAGATGGCATGAAGGGATACAGGTGTGCAAGTCTGTGCCTCTTGGGTGTTTGGTCCCATTGTGTGCTTAGGGGGGGGTCATTAAATATTAGAGGCCTGAACTGTAAGACGGCAAATTTGGATTATTCCAATGTTTTCTCTCTAAAATAGTTATCGTTCAAAATCTTACAGAGAAATAAATACATGAAAAAAAACAACTAAGTGCAAGTAAAGAGAAGGGATTTAGGAAGAAGAAATGAAGGATGACAAGCAGTCAGGGAGAGGACGACACTTATGCTCTAAATTCCACATCCCTTTCTGAGTCCCGGCTACACAAGTTCTATCTGTCTGTGTCATGACGCACAAGCTGGAATTGAGCTTAATACTGAATATATACATATTTTCATTTATTTTCAAAGCATTTTTAGTAATTTTTTAATTATGCTGTTTTTAGCCAAAATATTAAAAAAAAACCTGTTTCGTTTTCCAGGACAAAGTTTCTGCAGGGCGGCAGCAGATTTTCAGGAATTTGAGTTGTGGGCGGAACTGTTGACACAGAGTAAGCCTGCCCCCATTTCCCAACATCCATCAATTTACTTTACGCGCTCTCTCTCTAGCTTACAGCCTTTTTCCATCTGATCCTGATTCACAACAATTTTAATAAAATAAAATAAAAAATACTCAGAAATGCAATTTTAAGCTTAAGTTTCTTTACATATGTCCTCCGTCATGAAAAAAATGCTACAAGACCATGTTAAAAACACAATTTTCACTGGAGTGGCTCTTTAATGAAAACTTTAAAGTCCCCAAAAGGTCAAGTAAACATCATTATCCCCCCTATAGGGGTCGTGCGTTCAGAGAGATGAATTCAAACGACTGTTAATATTTCATCAGAGCCACTAAAGATGTCTGAAGGAGTCAAACAAGGTCATGGGAAGGCATTTGTCGAGAATTACAGCAAAAATATGCAAATGTAGTCAACAAACATGCACACATTGGTAAGCATGCAAACATAGAGGATGTAAACGTCAGTGCCGTTTAGCACCGAAAGCTACACCAGCCACAAGATGTTAAGATTAAAGATGTCCGGGGCCAAGTATTATGGAGCCTTAAGCCTCAACTTATAACCACAACATTCTTACACGGAGGCATCAGTCTCATTGTAGCAGCACATGCCAATTATTAACCCGCAGGATGTTCCTGCTCTCCGGTACCTCACTTTACCGTCCAGAGAAGGATCAGAGTGAAGCGCTTCAGCCAACTAGTTCAAAGTTGGTGTTGATCATTAGCGCTTTTCCTGTTCTGTTGTCAGAAATGCCAGAACCCTCTCTGCATGTTACTTTACTTCTTCAAATCCGTTTTGGTGGCACATCGTCTGCGCTCAGAGCGATGAGGCTGCAAATGTTCCAAACCAGAAGGCCAGACAAGTCAGCAGCTTGAAATGTGATCCTAAAGTCAGCGGGGAGATGCATTCTGCCCAACGCCGAGCTCCAAGTTCTCTACAGGAAGGAAAGCATTTCCATACTTCCATATGAGAAGCTACTGGATAACCTTAGACGACTAAAAAACTGCTTAAACCTGCAACCATTAACGGTAAAAGAGTCACTTGGTTCAGTTCCTTTCCGACTAAAATCCAGCAAGAGCTACAAAGTCCCACCTTAGCATTTATAAAATTACACATTATTTAAGTTTATCTAGTGATTAAGCCATGTATTTATGAAATGTTGCTTTTGAATATTTACACTAATTAAATCATAAAAGAGATATATTTTTCTATATATACACATTTCAACTTTGTTTACCTACAGATAATAGAACATACAAGTTCCTTTCAAAATAAAACTCACCCTGTGTCAAATTTGATCCTCCTGCTGCTGAAGGTTTAGCTGAATTAAAAAATCAAACACTATTTTTTTATTATTAGGCCTATGACTTTGGTACGTTTTTCGTGGTTTTTCTCCTTTAACTAAACTAAATTAAATCTAAACATGACAACATTGTTGTAAAATCCAGTTTTAAACATGTAAATGTAAATGAAACTTTAAGCTTATTCCTAAAGCACACATTTTTAAAAACTATTATAATAATAAACCACACAGAACAGCAGATTAAACATGTTACCATCACTTTTGATCAGTTATATGACATTATAAATACCTAATCGAAACTTCAATTGAATACAACTAATTAGCCAAAACTACACTGCTGGTTGTAATTGTTTGCATTTTTCTTCAAAGTCAAAAAGCCACAATGCAGGAAGCTGCATGAGGTTCTGGAACCTCAGTGATCAACAATGATCCATTCCAGTCTGCACCAAGCATGATAGATAAGATACCACAAGTGTTAAAATGAAAGTCACCTCAAAAGGCAGAAGATGATAATATTTTTACCGGAGTCAGACTGTGACAAGTCGTCTTCTTCATCCTCCTCATTCAGGCAAAACATCAGCGGCTCCTCGATGTCCTCAGAATAGAAACTAGGAAGCTTTTGCATAACAGCAGACATAAAAAAGTGAGACTTTTTGCTTTGAGACGGCCAAAAAAAGCACACACAAGCTTTTGAGCAGCTTGTGTGTGTGACATATCAATGAGTTAACCATGTGTAGTAGAGCAAACAGGTCTTATTGGATGACCAGAGTCATGTGCTACACCTGTCAAAACATTAAACACAGGTTTGACTGCATACAAAGTTAGCTATTCACTGCTGCAAGCAAGGTGCCAACTCCTACACCTTCACAATGCTGGAGAAACTAACGTGAAGCACCTTCAGCACAGTTTGACCCAGGCTGCAGATGTTCTGCCACTTGAAAATGTCTTTTAAACATCGTCAGGACATGTTCTGGACATATTTAAGATGTTTTCCTGTGTTATTTACTCACATTGCCTTCTTTTTCACCATTAGTTCCAGAGTACAGCTCTGAAAGAGGAGAACGGAGATTCAGATTCAAAGCAACTGCCACACTTCACAACAGGGTTCAGTATGTAAATGACAGCACATTAAAATCCTAATTTTGTATTTCTGGGTATTTTTTTTTACTGTTAGGCCTTAATCTTCCATCCTTTTCAGGGAACTTCTACATTTGAGCCAGATCAAAGAGCCCAGCACGTGATCGCTTTCCAGAAACAAAGCAGTGACAAACACTCAGTGGTTGGTTTGATCTGTGACCCACTCTTGTAAATGTGGGAGAAGAAAAAAATGGAAAGGGCAGCAGACACAAAAAGCAGAGAAACAAAGCATAAAAGAAAAGAACTTCTGAGGGAAGAAAATTGCATTTTTGACCTACATTACACAGAGAGCGGAAAAAAACTCCAACTGCAAATCCATAACCCCCAACAGCTTAATAAGAAAGGTCTTAGATTTCTGGAGAAAGCAGGTGTAATTTGAGGAAACACATGCAGGCTCGAGCAAAACATGCAGACTCTGCAATGACAAGGTCACAGGACTGGAGCAGATCTGGGAGGTTTCAGTTGATATGAGGCAACAGCACCAACTTTACTGTAAATATGTTTTTTACAGACCAGTCATCTCCACTATTCCATGTTTTGCTTTGTTTTTTTGGAAGCGGGTTAAATAGTGAATTTGGAGAGAGGTTTTATCCACAACAAGCTTAGAGCTGTTTCTCAATGAGTCTGTGAAAGACCTGCGGTACCCAACAACGCCACCAGATGGAAGCATATCATCAAAAACTATCTGCTCTGGTTTTGTAGTCCATCTTTGAAAATGGGTTAGTAAGATGGCACATTTGTTTTCATTTTTTTATATTAGTCTAAAATGTCTTACCACTGTCTTCAGGATCATCCACCAGTTCTTCCTTCCCAAAAGTGGTCTCTGGACGTTCCCGCCTGAGTGCTTTGATCTGTAAGAATACATTTATTTTTCTATTTTATTTTGAAAAACACTTTTAAAGACATTTACCTATGGCAGGTGATGTCTTCAAGATGATACTAATGCAATATATCATATTTGGTAGTCACCAACTAACTGTTACAGCAGAATAAAACTATTGTGTTTCTGTCTTCTCAGGCCCATTTTATCTTCAGCTTCATCAGATAAAAACCATTTAAGATAATCTGTAAAATCCCTCCATCATTACCTCTTTGAGGAAGTCCATGTCTCTGAGTCGGTTTCTCAGAACTAGGATGTGAGCGCGCTGGCTCTGCTGTTCGCTCCACCTTGGGTTTTGTCGGGCAGTCAGAGTCAGGTTTCCTGTATCATGACAAAACCTCAGCAAGCGAGACTGGTCTACCCACACCTGAGACAGACCGGCTGGGGGTGTGGCTAGAGGGTTGGGTGGCCTGCATTAGGAAAAAGATTAATTACTTAAACTAACAAATACAAACTTGTTTAACATCTGGGATTAGGTTTGACTTTAACCTCTACAGCAAAACAAAAAAATTGCAAAATCCTAGAATCTCCACTCAAGTATTTAAATCGGGGAGGATAATATGGACACTATCTTCATCCTAAAAAGATCCAATAAAAATAATAAATGAACTGCATATTTTTCTATTAAATGAAGAAAAACATTTTTATTAGTATTTATAAAGACACTTTAAAAATGGATACATTGGTTCAGAATTTGAAAATAAGACTTAAACTGTTGAACCTCCATGGGTAACTTGTGGTTACAAGAAAATAACCAATTTAAAGGTCCCAAATTAAATCACAACAAAATTCAGAAAAATACTTCAGCTATCATTTGTTTGTTGTGTGTGCATTTCTGATGAATCACAAAAAATCTGAAAAGCTGAAAAAAAAGCAATGCATACAATTAAATGATAGAAGACGTTAAATGTCAGAGCAAAACAAATCTGATCAAAATAAAAGGCAAACATTCAAAAGCATTGATCGGGTGGAGAATGGCTCAGTATTTGTGTCAATAAATACATCTGGAGAAAATGGGTGTCAGACAATGGTCAACTTTAACACCTAAAGCAGTGGAAACACGCTACTTTAGCAGGCATCAAATTTCAAAAGGGATTGACTGATTTATTAGCAATCGATTTTAGACTAAGACGTTGAGGAGTAAGCTTCATTTTTAGTATTTTATATTAAACTGTGCGAGTGTGAAAAAAGTTCAAAGATTGTTGGTGGATATGAGGCTGCATGTCAGCTGATAAAAACAAGGGGAAATGGCTTTTTACCTAGTCTATAGTTAAATTTGGAGAATTTCTCATCTTATCAGTCAATATGTTTGTTGACAATCAAGTCTTTTCTTTTATAAGATACAACTATTATCTCCTACAGTACTGCAAGACCAAACACAAAGATAATGAACCTAAAGATAATAAAACTAAAACCTAAAAACACTGAGAAGTACATGTTTGTAGACAAAAAAATGGTTAATAGATTTATTTGAAGTTCTGCTGTTCAGACATTCTAAGTTTTTCTACTGATGTTTAGTAGAATCCACAAACTCGATGTGACATGATCCATAAGTCACCCATTCAAAAAGCTTGAAAACGTACTCCGAAAGCAGCTTCACGAGTTCTGTGTTGCCTGCTCTCTGGGCTAGCTGCAGGGGGGTAACTCCTTCTTCATTTGGGAGATTGGCAGCCATCAGCCCCCCAGGTTGACAAAGCAGCAGCTCTGCAAGCCGATAGAGACCCCATCGCACAGCCAGGTGGAGGGGGGATTCTCTGGGACTGTGATCTGGTGATGAAAATGTAAATTATTATAAAAAAATTAATTATTTTAAAAAATGTCAAAAGATTAATATATTGTAATAAATCATCTAGGTATTTTACTTTATTTGTAACCATTTAAACAGCCTTAGAAGTTCTTTAAAAAGCTTTTAATTGTGTTTTTGCACAAAGTTTAAGAAGAGCTACTTAAGTCTTAGCAGAGAGTTTAAAGTTAGGCTAAAGTAAAATTAAAAAAGTATGCAAGATGAAGGATTTAAAAGGTTGTTACTTCTTCTCACTCCCTTCTAGATTTATTTAGGTTTAATAAGTTTAATAAGCAACTTTAATAAGTTTTCTTCTTCAGAACTCTAAGGCGGCTCCATAGTTCCCCAGATGCATTACAACTGTTGCTAAAAGAATAGAAATGTGCTTAACGTGGTCTTGTTCCAAATTCAAAACAAGCTTTTGTCTTTAGTAAAATTATATAAAAATCCCTCTCGTCACTAATTTGCAGCGTACCATGAAATCCAGGACTCAACTTAATTTAGCATCACCATGAACTCAAAAAACACTTAAGCATTTATTTGATAATTAATTCAGTGGTTAAATATTTAAGGATTCCCATGCTCAGCTGTGTGAAAATAGGACTTTATTTGCTGGGATTTTGAGTTTTAAAGCATCTTCACATCTGGGGTTGTATAACTGAGACGTATGAGGCATCATCAGGGGAGCCATGGTATTATTTCATCCAATTAACTGCAGGCATTAAGAAGGAGACGCTGCAATAAAACAGACTTCCATAACAATATTAGCTCTATATCCAGTTTATTTGTGTAGGTGGGGTCACCCAAACAGACAGACGACGACATCTCATGGTCAGAACAAAAAAAAAAACCACACACATTCACCTTCAGATGCATTCTGCCTGGGGTTACTCCTCAATGGAAATGCTTTAATAACCACATTACACGCTGCCTAATTGGCTTTGATCAAACTGACAGGACACATGCGACCATGTTCACTTCCGAATGGAATCTATTGAGCGCAGAAATTAGAATGATGGTGATTGGGGGGGTGGGGGGGGGGGGTGGAGTTTAGGCTTCTTATACAGAAGTGACATCAGATTTTCCAAGTTTGAAGAAACTTAACCTACAAACTATCCTGCTCTGTTGGGGAAAACACTTCAATCTCAGAAAATAAAATGTAAATTGTTACATTTCTCAATGTCTAGAAACATTAGAAATGTTCAGTTTCCGAGAATAATGTATCGCTAACTAACTGCAACATTTTTATTAAGCAGGTAAATAAAAATGGATGATTTAAATCAAGAAAAAACAGCTGAATTCTACTCATAAATTGAAATGATTAACTTTCTTTAGACATTCCCTTAATACAAATTTCAGTTTTAACACATGTGACTTTGCCAAATGCTGTGAGCTCTCACCATTTCCACTATGGGTCCCCAGTACATTCCATTTTGAGGGGAAATCTAGGTTGGCCATTGCCAGAGCGACTCTGCGATCCACAGCCCAGCGAGAGCCCTCCTGACTCAAGCCAAAGAGGCTGCTCATCTCCTTATGGTCTGTGGAGCTCAAACAATGTCCATGAACAACAAGGTGTTCTGCCAGCTCCTGAAGAAAAAAAACTATAAAGTAATATCAGTAACAAATTGAAAACTGCTGAATATTTTGAACCACTGTTTGTAAAATATGCTATTTCTGCAGATTTGCCACATTGGATTTTCTTTATCATTTATTTTGAATCTGTTAAAGCACCGTAAAGAAGAATGAAGGTTTGTAGCTTCCACTTTGCCACTTTGCCAATGAATCACATTTTAAACTCAGACTTCAAAGACAGTTTACAGCAGCTGCAGATATTTTACAGAGAATAAAAATTCAGTTATACAAAGCTTCTGATTTGTGGAAACTTGTCAAGAGGACATTTAGGAATTTTCCTACAGCAAACTAAACTAAACAAGGCTGCTTAGAAACTTTAGAACAGAACATACTTCTCTTTGTGAAAGAGAAATACACAATGATTGAATAAAAAACAAAACAGGATGAATCTTTTTGCCTTGAAAAAGAATCCGAGCCTGGATTGAGTTATTATTGTTTAAATAGCATTCTATAAAAAATACTTTTTAAAGTTCCCTTTTTAGAATAATCAGAAACAACTTCCACAAACTTTATTTCAATGAATCTTTATCTTCTGTAAAATATCTACAGGCTGTCCTTTTAAACTACATTGTACATAGAATCATTTTAATTTGAAAAATGGATTTTCCAGAATTCTTAAAATATAAACAAACATTAACTTTAGCTTCATACACACTTGACTGTGGACAATATGGCTGCCATCCTAAGAAAGTTTGGGGTACTGTAATAGAGCATACAATCAAAAACCCATGTTTCTTTCATTACAGGGATGCAGCGAACAGACTCTTACCTGAGCGTCATCATACGCATACTCCAATAAAGACCCACCTGCCCAGGTGAGAGGCATGGTATCAGAGCACAGATAGGCCTGGACAGAGACCATCTCAGGCAGGTTGTGTCCTGCAGAAATGCAATAAAAGTTTTATTTCATATAATTAATAAGGCTCATATTGTCTTTTTATGCAAGAACACAGGATAATATGTAATTTAAGATTAAAGAAGTTTAAGGGAGTCTGTTTAAATAATAATAACAGAATAAAGTATTGGAGCAATAGTGGATAGAGTGAGTTATAATCTGAACGTTATATACAATTACAAAGCAAAGGAATGCTTTCACTGGGTTTAAATGATTGTTTTTAATATACTTGTCAATACATTTGTTTCACAAGTTTCATCATAAAGAAAAAATTATGACAACATATGGACAGATGGAAATGCTTGTGATGAAAAAAGTACTATTACATGAAATATTATACCCTTTATCATGGCTCAGACAAATGTTTTCTCCTTTATTTTCTTCACATTTTAATCAATACTTTTTTTATTTAAGTTACAAAAATGTACTACATTTTTTAAACATTTATTAGTGTGAATTAATTTATTAAATTCCTGTTCCAAATTCCTAAATGTAAATTTTAAATCTAAATTTTAAATTCTAAATCTACATTTTTACATTTTAATTTTTTTAAATCTTAAATCAAAATTTTATATCAAAATTTTCCTAATTTAAAAAAATTTCGAATGATTTTTTACTATATATCAGATTTTTTTCTATTAATATCTTAAATGTGATTACTATTTCATCAATGCACAAAGGTCAGAATTTATGTTTTTTTTTTCTTTGACAAACAGGATCGTAAAATATTTAAGTAATGCGACTTTCTTTTGGGAGCAGTTTGCAGAATTTAAAAATAATAAATCTTTTTATTGCCCCCCTTAAATTTCAACAACGTTCCTAAAGAATTTAATTCTGCTTGAATCTTGTACATTTTCTTTTTGTACATTTAAGCTGAGATGTTATCCTTTCAGTCCAGATCTGCCAGAGAGCTCAGAGTCTGCAGAACAGCATCTTATCAGTTTGGATCTCAGTAATGTTCAAACATTTGTCATGGAAGCGGTTTCCTTTCTGAATCGAAATTAAGATTTTAAGCCGCTTTTTTAAAAAATGGCCGCAGATAATAGACGTCAGTGAAACCGGGGATTGCCACAACAAAACTGATAAAGTACATCTGTAAAATATCACATATGGACCCACCAGGCACGATGAAGCAGAGCATGACATCATTCTGAGCCCTGGTCACATGGACCAGCGTGGAGCCTTCCAAAACTATGTACACCTCAACATCCTCTGGCACCGAGTCGAAACCCTCCAGCAGTGCAAACACCTTTGCTTCACCCTGAAATGAAGAAATGTAGGAGACGCGGAAAGAATAACAGAGGTAAGACAGTAGAAGCGCAAGTGGGATCTTGTCTTAAGTGCACTCGTCTAGAATACACTTGATTGTGATTTAGCGTCCCGCATTTCTGTGAAAATCCATCAAATCCCCCGACAACATTCCTCCAGGGTACAATAAAACATGCCCTCTCAATAAAAGCAGGAATGCTTTGTGTGTCATCTGCAAAAGCCTGCTCAGATCCCATCAAGCCAGAAAATATTTAATTTTGCTTTAAAAGTAATACATTTATGAGACTGATGCCAACATCCAAAGGATGAACCCAGGGATAAACACTTGTAGAAAGAATGTGACAAGAAAACTTGTAGTTGTTTTTTATGACAAACTTTCCTTTAGATCTAAGATTCTGTTCTTTGAGGGCAACAGTCAACAGACAAACCAGCTGTTAGTCTTAGCAACTACATGAGCTTTAAAAACATGAGAAGACTTTCCTTTCTTGTCACTCTATAAAGATTCCATACAACCAGGTGCAGCTTATTACCTGCCGCTTCACAAGCTGCAAATCTGAAAGCTTCATAAAACCATTTTAGAACTGTGTGGAATTCAGCGTTTTCCTGTGAGAAAGCTCATCCCAGGAGTCCCTGGAAAATGCTCAACCAAAGAATCAGATCTGACTCTGCATCACTCATAATAATCAATAGAAAGTCTATGGCAACACAACAGAAGGCTGGAAGTGTCTGGTTTGTTTCAAATAGTTCCAGCAGAAATCCTCTCTTGTCAACAAAGAACTTCAAGTTCAGAAAAGAGCTTCTGAGAAAAACGAGGTTTTAGGGATGAGGGAGAAAGAATGAACAGTTCTCTGTCTGCACAAGGTGAAATACAGCCTTTAGACAGAACACCATGGTGATGCACGGCGGTGGGGGTTGATGGTTTGGGATTTTTTTGTGCTTTGGGACGCGTTTAGTCAAGCTTGTTTGCCTCTGAAAAGTATCTTTGCTTCTGTGGTTCATTTGGGTTCACAGCTCGTATTAAAATACTGCTCTCCAGCCTGACACCTCCTTCACTCACGTTACTTCTGTGTCTGCTTTTTTTCCTGCTCAATCTCAGATCTCTGTAACATGACCGTTGGTGATCCAACTTCCTCAAGAACATCCTTCTTCTTCTTCCTGACAGGAGTAATGCTTCTTCACACAGTCCATCATTTTGGTTAAATTCTCAGTTTCAAACACTTCTTTGCTTTCACTTTATTTAATGTAAACAAAGTGAATGTGTTGATTGTTCACTTTTTTTTCCCAGCTATTTTCAAGGTCTGGTAGAGATAAAACTACAATCTACAATAGCAATATTTGATTGACTCACAACAAAAAACATAAACTACTAAAACAAGCTGACTTTTCATGCTTAAATGTCTTCAAGTGCTCAGTTTGTTGGGGTGGAGCTTTTGCTGCATCAATAATAACTTTATTTATATAAGGTTTGGGCTGGTTTAATGAAATACTGATGAATAGAAGTGCAGGTCTGATTTACCAGCAATTGCTGCTTGAAATGACCTTTTTTTGGATAAATGTAGACAGGGATCCAAAGCATCTTCATTGGCCTGTATTTTTCCAAATACACTGTGTCAAATCGGTTGAGAGGCTGGATTTGTAGCCTCTGACCACATCTCTAACTATGCCTGCAGAGCAGTTCCCTCTAAGGTGAATAGAGGTTAAGTTTACCCACTAAGATCAGAAAAAAACTGATCTTGAAAAAGTCTAGAAAGACATGCAGTGGATTAGCACTTATCTTAGAGCAGCTAAGCTTGTATGTTGACAAACACAAGTCAGTTTGTAAGGACAAGGATGATATTTTGACTGTCGTAAAGCCCATACTTCATGGCCGCAGCTTACCATTTTTGACCTAAAGCCATAATCAAGTCATAGCTCTGCTGGTAACTTTATCATTTCTTCTTCTGGGTCTGCTTTCTGAATTAAAAAGACTGAAACAGATGAAAATCCTGTTTTTGTTTTTTTTTTTCTAAGTGTTCTTGTGGCCTTTCTTAGATGATGGAGGACATATAAAAAAATTATGCTCAAAATTGATACTATATTAATTTTTTGATTCAAGTTATTGCAAATCAGAAATCTTACCTGTCTTTTGTGAGGAAATAATTCATATAAGCATTAAAAAATTATCCTTTTTTATTTTTAAACATTTAGGATCTAACTGACTCTTCCACAGAGAAGCCACTAATGAAGATTTAAATCCCTCCACCTGTTTTGACCTCAATAGATAGACTGTATTGAGGCCACAGGATACAGATTGGAAGGTTTTTTTTAGAAACAGGCATAGACAGGGGCTCTACGACGACAACAATCAATATTGTAATGTGAATTGAAGTCAAAACAGATTTGAGTTGGATTGTTGACTTTTTCACTTTTTTTTTCTTGTCAGATTTTTTTTCTTTTAATATATTGAAACGTCTCGACGACTGGCCTAATTTTATGCCTCGGAAGCGTCATTAGGACAGATAAAGGCTCAGAGTTGATCTATTTCTGATTCGTCTGATCTAGCCTTGAACCCACCTTTTTATTTCTCTATTTGTTCCATGTTAGAGTTTGGTCCCCATTTCTCAAAAAAAGCCAAACAAACTGTGATTTCCAGGAAGGATTTTTTACATTCTGTCTCTCACAGTTAAAGTGTATCTGTAGCTAGGCAACTCTTTGACTGAAGACTCACTGAGGAGCCGATGAGTTCAGTTTGTTTATGATGCGCTTCTGTCTTATAACTACACTGCAGTTTATTTTTTTGGAAGAAAATAATACATTTATTTAGTATATTTGACAAACTTGCAGAACAAAGAGTGGAAAAGGTGACAGCAGCCATGACAACGTGGCGTCAAAGTAGCAAAATTACACAAAAATAAAAAGCCCAAGCTCTCCTCTTCAATGTTTAAACAGAAAGCAGAAAACTTTAAACATACAAAACGACAAAGTAAATAAGAAAAAAAGTGCAAAGAAACTATAATTAGGCTCCTACAGTGATGAACATCACAGGTTTCTTCTTTTTAAGTGAGACAACTTGTAGAATCTGAATGGCAAATGTGTCTTAGCCCCACTGTAAGTGAATCTTTCTTAGTTATGCTCCAATAGGTCAAAGTAACATAATGCTATCACTAACATATATGGCCTTGATTAAATTCAAACTTTCCATCTTTTTGGATCAAATTATTTTACATCCACTGAACCACGAGATAATTCTCCAGAAATGAAGAGCATTGTTCCCACGTGCGGTTGTAGACTGTAATCTGGTTTTGAAGCTGAGCTTTTCTCCTCACTGTGTGGGCTTACAGCTCATGTCAACACAGAACTTGTTTTACCTTGGATAATGAGGCTTTCTTTCTGCTCTCTGCCCACATTTTTTTTTTACAAGGTCTTTCATTGTAGCTCTTGGGTTCATTTGCAATCTTCAAAATAAAGCACGTTCAGATCTGGAACACAGAAGCCTTCAGCTTCCTGAGTGGAATGATGTACGTGGGCTCCAGCAGTGTTTATACTTGATTATTACAGTTTGAAAAAAGATGAAATGAACTATTATTTGGAAAATGAACCAAACGCAGAATCAAACTTGTAAAGACTTTTCCTGATGTCTCAAATGATTTCAGCCTTGGTCTTTTGAGCTGTTTCTCCTATTACCTCAATAGGAATTAGCTGCTATCTCATAATGTCCAAGCACAAATGTGTCCCTGTTTATTTTAGTGAGCTGTTATATATATATATATATATATATATATATACACATAAATATATATATATTGATCACTCAAAAGATATGCTTTCCAATCTTTTTGTGTGTCATCAATTTTTTTGCCAGAGGAATTGGATCAAAAACATAATTAATAAATATTAATTTTAATTAATGAAATTGTATTAATACCTAACAGTTTACTGAATTTATGGTTAAATAAGGCTGAAAATGTAAAAAGAAAAGTTGAATCGCAAAAAAAGAAAATTATCCCCACAATAGAATAGAATAGAATAGAATAGAATAGAATAGAATTACAGGCTTGAGGTCCAAATTTCAACACTATAAAAACAGTAGGCATGCAGACGAATTATAATCTAAGTAAAACACATATTAGAAACGTAAGAATCTAAGGGATTAAAAAGTCATCCAGCACAAAGAGTGCTGTCCTTTATGTTGATGAGGGTTACAATGATTTATTCCTCTAAAGCAATAAGATGGTGAATAAAACCATGAATACAATTTCTTAGGAGAGTTTGCAGAGTGTCTATACCTACAAACAGCTCACTCGTGCTGCATCACAGCTGTCTTTTTAAGAAAATCCTAAGGGCATCATTATATGCCCCCTCCAGCCTCTGCATGCTAGATGTTCTGTCATTAGTCCATAGATGTGCAGTATACAGAGCAGCAGTAAGATTTAAAATAGCATGATCTTGATCGTTTCAGAACATGAATAAAATCTGTGTGCAAGTGTTAGCCTGAGCAAATGATCTACAGCATTATTAAAATGTTTTCAAAGAAAAGATTTCAACGTAAAAAAAAAAAATCTTTCTCTATATTGTAAATACATATACAATTTCCTAAAGTTTGTCCTTCTTTGTGTTTCAGTTAAATAGGACTTAAATAAACACCTTGTGAAATATGTGCCTACCTCTTTTGATCTTCAGAGGAAAACAAGTTTTGTTTGCTTTTAAAAATCAAAAAGCGGAAACCACTAAAATATTATTTGACCAGGTTCCCCGCAGCTTCATCACACACAGCCGCTCTGTTCACATCTGAGGGAAATGTCAAGTAAACAAGTTTTTCCTCCTATACTGATGTATGCACACTTGAAGAGCTGCCATCATTGAAGCACATAGTTACGCGTTTGCTATAAGTAAACAAATAGAGCATTTGTTCAGGCTGATTTCTCTTTTTCCCTTCATTTCTGCTAACTATTGTTGGGAAAAAAATGCAGCAAAACAAGTAAAGACCCACATTTGAAAACATTCTAAACAAATTCACGTCATTCATCATTCAGAGATAAATATTAACTGCAGATTTCCTGAATTTCATCATAAAAAATGGGAGTTTTTATACTTACATATAGAGGCACTTTCCTTCTGCTTAGCTTCATTTTTTTACAGCTATAAGAAAAGAACAAGTCAGACAAGAATGAAAAAGGATCGACACACCAAGTCCTCATTATGGTTTTAGTCGTTTTGCTTTCTTATTGGATCCAACAGAGATTATCAAGCCTTTCTGATGCCAAGCAGCCAGAGGTCATCTGATGAGAAGGGATAATCTTTTGATCACAAGAATGTGAACAATGACTTTAATGATAATGCTCTCTGCTTCCTAGAGACATCAATGTTTGCAAATCTGATATGCAGAAGGAACAATAATGTGTGTGTGTGTGTGTGTGTGTGTAATAGAAGGATATCGATTGAATTTCAGAGCTGCAGGGTTCAGATCTGTTCTTCATCAGTGCTCACTTCCTAAACTGGACATAACAGCATGGTTATGAACATTAAACAGCAATGACAGCTTCCTGAGGAGTCGCGCTCTTCTATATTCAGAGCCAAACATGCAAAAATACAAGAGAAATGTGGAACGGGGAAGAAGAAGAAATAAAACACACAAACTGCAAACAATTAGACAGGTGATCTATGGGCTATGACACAGCAAAAGTATAAATTATTTTAATTAAAAAAAATAAAATAACTCACTTGGAGACTTTCATAACTAAAAAATACAGTGACACTTGCAAAGTGTGCCATATGAACTTGTAAAATTAACAGGCTGATTTTTTATTTTTTTTTAATAATGTCTTTTTTCTCACCTTTTCAGGAGCTAAACCCCTCAAACACAGATCTTGAATGGGTACGGAAGCCCAAAACTCGCATTCATAATCTTTTGGCGCTGAAAGGCTGTGATGATCGGGCTGTACGCCGGCTTCCGGTCGGTACCGCCGCTGTTTGCGGTCTGAGCCCCTCATCCTTCGGTTTTGATGCTGCCCGTTTTCCGTCCCTAAATTCCTTCCAACAACAGAAAGTTGGCCAGTCCATCAGCGGAGGTGCGCCCCCCAGTGGACGGCGATAAAATGATTGACTTGCTATGTTAGTATGAATAAAACGAGGAAATAAACATGACAAATGACCCCCTAAAAACCACATAAAAATGTAGGCATGAATTGAAATATTAAATATGTGTTTATTGTTACTTTTAAGGCATCGGTCACCCTGAATGAGATCGAGCTGAAGTGGATGCGCCCAAACATAAAATCTGCCCACTGTGCTGTGATTGGTTGAGACGTTGTTAAGCGACGGGAGTCTGCGTTGTGATTGGTCCAAACCAAAGTGCTGCGTTTTTGACCTGCATGTAAAACAGTCAGTTTTGAGCTACAACATACTTCAGAAGAGCCCTGCTAACTTTAGAACGACTAAAAACCATTTATATTAATGATATTATTTGTATATTTACTCTGTTATCAGATTTTTGTATTTTTGAGCTATGAGATTTCAATTTCCCTGTCATGGGATCAATTGAAGTTCCACTTATCCATCCATCAAAGGTGTAATTACTCTAACCTGCATTTTATTGCTGTTGCTGTGTATTCACATGTTTTTTTAACATTTCTTAACATCCCACTGCTTCATTCAATTTTTTTGTCAATGTCAGAAAATAGAAGGCACATCTGAGTCCAAAATGTTTTCTTTACTGCCGATTTTGATGCATAGCAGAAAATAAACATTTTAGAGAATACATTTTCAGAATTATAAAAGCTCTTTAACATGGTTTGAAGTCAGTCCATCACCCTGAAGACTCAGGTGACCTGAACCTGTGATCTTGATGCAGTCGATTCTCCCTGAGTCAGGCCATTAGATCTGCTGATGCCAGAGAATGGCATCTCCATTTTAGGCAAAGAGGAGGCAAACATTGTGTCTAACATGCCAAGAACTTCCAGAAGGTCCTTTTGATAGTCCAGTTCTCTTTCCAGCAAGGACTGTAGATGCAGCAACTGTTTGTCCACGACTGGGGACTGACCGATGACGGACTGATAGATGTCCAGGATCATTTCAGCTGCTGTTATGAGGACTGGAGCAAACCTGGGGTCAACCAGATTTCTGGGAAAAAAAAGTGAATATATTTTTTTAAATTATTTCCATAAAGTTGTGTCAGAAAAAATAAAATAAGGTAATGTGACAAACAAACTCCTATTAGCATCTTACCCGATCAAGAAGCTGAGTAACCGCGAGAGCTCCTGCTCATCCCGTCCTGCGAGAGCGTTCTTTAAAGTTCCTCTTCGATCCAGTTCCTTTATGACAGCGACGGTAATCTCTGGCTTTCTCCCTCTAATCCATGTCTATTAAAAATAGTAAATGAAAAATGCATTAGTGCTATACAGAGTTTGTCTCACGTTCAACTGTATGTCAGACGTGTAAGACACAATAGAGTGCATTAAGGTGATGTTTAAAGGCCACTGGATCATCTTTTGATCTGTTGTACAAGCGTTCCCAGTGGTCTTTTAATTATGATTGTACCAAAATCAATAAACCTTTGTTGTTTTCCCCTCCCCATTGCGGAGTATAGCAGGGAGCCTTTTGAATATTCTAAATACAAATAAGCTCTTTTTCACACAGCATTTTTTGTCGGCTCCTGATTCACAGAAAAATGCCATAAGAACATGTTAAAAAGACCAAAATCCTGATTTTCATTGGAGTGGGTCTTGAAGGGAAAAGGAAGTCCACTGTCAAAATGCTTCCTCCTTACCTCCAGGGCTGTGTCCAAAGCTTTAGACACATTAAACTTCTTCAGTTGCTTGTCATAGTTGGCCAAATGCTGCCTCACTGGCTTACTGACAAGATAATCATCCTGCAGCAAGAAGAGAAAAGAAAGAAATGATGACAAGGAAAAGCAGAACACTTCAATAAAAAGTTCAACTTGATTTTATCCAAGATATTGAAACTAATTCACTGGTAGAAACACAGCAAAGAAGCTACAGTTTTCGATGGTTGAGGACATACATGTATGAGCCCTTATATGTGTTCAAAGTCTTTAAACTTTGAGTCCAATAAAAAATAAATTAAAAAAGCCACAACATTTACAGAAAAAGACTGAGATGATCACCTGTTTTGGAACGTAGCTTTTTCTGCGTGAGTAAACGCGATACGATGGGCGTCGCTTGGAGTGGCCGGCGGTTTCCTTTACCTCCTCAGAGGGTTTTCTGTGTTTGATGCTCAGAATACTGTCGGTCATTCCCACAACAATTGACTCATCTTCCGGCTAGGAGACAGATATATTATTGTGACATTGATTGTGACTATCAAAAAACCCATTGTGCAGCACAATCAAATGCAATCAAATGGAACTAAATCAATTAGTCAGTATCTAATGCAACTCAAAATCAACAAATGAGATAAAATAATTTTTAAAAAAAGACCTAAATCAATGTTTTCTTACAGCCACAGCCAGACTGAGGATGGCAGCAGGGTAGTCAAAGTTGTGAACCACTTTATAGCTGGTTGTGTTGTACACCTTTACATGTCTGAAAAGCAAACAGTGTAGCTTTAGATCATTCATTCCCTTTGTTTACAGAAGGTGGTGCAGTTTCAATCTCTCAAATAAAAGCTTTGTGTACATAGGAAACATCATAAAAGAGCAATTTTTCAAGTGCTCAAATGCAATGACAAACGTATCCGATTTCCATAACAGTGTGGTTTTTTGAATGAGAGTTTCCAGCTGCCGTACCTGTCCAGAGAGCCGGACAACAGCCTCTGTCCGTTGCTGCTGAGAGCCAAACATGTGACTGTTTTGTGATGGTTCTTCAGAGACACCAGAGGCTGCCCACTTTTCAGCAGATCCCACACTCTCACGTAGCGCCCACCTAGAAACAATCACCCAAAAGAAGAAAGCGGTCAATCACACAGAAACACAAGCTTATTTCAACCCTGGAAAACCCCAAAACAATTTTAAATTTGGCTTTTTTTTGTTGTTTGCTCATTTTGGGTGGCAGCAATTACCACCAGGCACAAAAAAGTTAAAGATAAATAAAATTGATGCCAAAGATGACCCCACAGGTTCTACAGGGTTAAAATTAGGGATGGAAAGGATACAGATGTGTATAAAAAATGTTATAGCTATTAGCATAACTGCAGTAGCGGTTGAAAACCACAGATGGTAAAAAGATATTACATGGATCAGGAAGTAAATAATTGGTTAATTTGTCATTTTCTCTTCCTGTTGTGTCTCTACAGTCTTTGCCTTTTCCTGTACATGAGTTTCAAACAAAAAGACGTCCAATCAGAAGCTTGCTTCTATAAAGTCGGGTCAGTTACAATTGGTTGAAAGTGAAACACAGCAAGGATTGTGTGTTGTGAACACTAAACATATCACCCATTTGGCACAGCACTACAAACAATGACTGAATAAATTAATGACACTTTTTGAACCACAAAGAGCAAAACCATCTAAAAGACCCTAAATGTCAAGTTTTATGTTTGAAGCTGTTGTGTCATTTAGTTATTTTATTTTTATTAATTAAAATAAAGAGTCAGTAAGAAAAATACAAGTTTTTCTGTTAAAATGCATTTTCATTTATAGTTTTAAATGCCAAATTAATAATAAATAACTAAATTGTATTTATTTATGTGAAAGAATTAGACTGTGTTGTATAACCACAAAGTTAGTTAAATCTTTAATGTTTCAATTTGTGGACCATGTATCAAAATGTATAGTCATATGAAAGGTAAAGATACACCTCCCTAGTTAAAATAAAAGCAATTTTGTTTGTTTCGTGATATTAAAGAAGCCTTAAAAACAGCAACTTTTAATCCACGTTATTTCTGCTGAAAAAGATCTATCTGCCAGCTTTTGTAAAGAATGTCTATCAGTCTCTTGCTGTCGTAACCCACTCTACTCAGAATATGTCCCACATGTCTTTTCCTGCAGCATTTGGAATAATCAAGACCCACCAACTATGATTAGTGGCAAGTGATGAATCACTGGTTTGCGGTTTTTCCTGGTCTGGTATGAAGCAGACACTGACCTGCAGAAACTAGCAGTCCTTCAGAGGGATACAGAAGTAAACTCTCCACTGGGTGGCCATGGTTGATGGTCATCACACTTTTATCCACTCTGGCATCAAACACTTTTAGTGAGTGGTCATATGACCCTGGGATGAAAATACCAAATGTAAGTCACCATTAAAAAAACAAACTTTTGGACATACAAAGTATCTATCATTCTATCCATCCATCATTTCATATAATGTACTACAATAAAATTAGACAGATCCAAACTAAACCTAAAGCGGTAAATGCTTATTTCCCATCATCACTGTCAGGTCATTCAGTCATAGAGAAAGCTTCCATCTCACCGGTAACAAAGATGTCTCTGTTGAGTTTACTTGTCACCCCACAGCGGATGTAATCTGTGTGTTCCTGGTAGGTGTTGAGCTTAGCTGAATTTGGGATGTCCCAAAGACAGCAGGTGTAGTCATCCGACCCAGTCAGGATCTGGTAACGGTCGGAGGTAAAGTCTGTGACATGAACAGCCCTCAAGAAAAAAAAAAAGAGAGATAAATACATATTTAACATAATCTTACACCTTAAAATACACTTCTCAGGCCAGCAGACAGCTTGGAGGTTGTCAGAAATCTTGCGATCATCATTGTTATCAGTCGATGGATCACTCAAGACATCATCATACAACATTTTTCATAACATTGTTGGGACAAAAGTTAGGAATTAAAATGTATTTTGCCCTTAAATAATTCTTCTGTTTACTTGGATTTAAAAGAATATTTGTTTTTTCACTCATTTTCCCTTTTAAAAGTCCCACTGCTTCACCAAAAAGGGCTTCACAGGGATTGATCACAATCACAAACTAACACTGAATAGAACAAAGTTCAAATAAAACATATTTATAAGGAAGAGAAACAACTTTGTGGCAAGAACAAATGTTGAATTAACACAAACATAACAGTGAAGTCCTTACTTTGTGTGACCTTTGAACATCCTCAGTGCCACTTTGCCGCTAACATCAAAAAGTCGAACGACAGAGTCCTCACATCCCGCCACAAGCAGCTGACCGTCTGAGCGAAAGCGGCCACAGTACGCAGTGTCTTTAAAACGGGTAAATGTCTTGACAGGCTCCTGGGAGACTACCCCATAAAGGTGAACCTGTAAGAAAAAAATAAAATCCATAGAATGAGAACAAACTGCAGAAAAAGAGAAATGTTAAAACATATCACACCTGTTCTTCAAGACAAGATACTTTATGTGATCTTACTGCCTGGTATATTAGACGGATACTTATGTTGTGAATGTATTTATTGTCTTCGTATTGAAAGAAAATTCAAAATTAAAACTGTTAAAAATCTGCCTAAAAGAACCAGCAGTTATTTTCATTGGAAGTTGGGGTCGACCGATACTGATATCAATATCAGAGCAGATACTGGCTATTTTGACACCTTTCGGTATCTGCCTTTTTTTTTTTTTAAATGCATCGGCCGATATTGAAACTGATCGTTTTTGGCTCTGAGGCAGCCGCACCTCTGTTTTCAAACAAGTCCTGCCCCCCAAATCCATATTAAGTGTTTGGGATTCATAACAAGCATCCGACAAGTGACATAAATTAAAAATAACAGACAAACAACAATATGAACCAAAGGTAAACACTTACTCTTGTGAAAGCTGTCACAGCAAAATTATACGGAGTCACAGGGGAAAAGTCTATGTTTGACACAGCCCCAAATTCTTTTATCTGGATTGGAGTCTGGGAAAGACAAAAACAGTAAAAATGCATATTTATAAAAATAAACTAGGATTTAAATCAGTAAAGGAATATACAGAATGACACCCACCTTGTAGTTTTTCCAGTACAGAGTGTCTTCTGTGACTTTCTCTCCAAGTTTGGGATAAACTGGAATTTTTGTTGGTTTATATGAAGCCATCTCTGACAGAGTGAGTAGCTTGATTTATCTGCCCATAAATATAGAAATAAAGGTGACAGGTAAATAATGTACTGTGCTCTGGTTCAATGCTACAAATAAAAATAAAAAAATCATTTGCAAACAAAAGTTTAAAATCACAAAAACAAATCAGTATTTTTACAGTACGAATGTATAGTATTTTAAATATATTTTAACTTAAGGATACAGCTATATTAACCTGCTAAGACAAAGCAGTAATACATAACACATTTTAAAGAAAATTAGAATCCCATCGCTTGACTAGAGTTTATTTCAACCAACCTCAATTAACCTTTCAGTTAATTACGAAATTAAATAATGTTCATTTTAAAAACTAACTTAGGTTACATTAGCTAAATACTTGACACACTACTAATAGAAATGATGACCAATTTACTAACTTTAAAGTAAAACCGCTGGTATGAACACCAAAGCATTGCTACAGTGCAGTTATCAACTTTGCACTTTTTCTATTACCCCTCGTAGATTACTATTTACTCCTACCTTTGAACAAACAGAAATACGGATGCGTGTTTAGAACGTTGGCAGCCGACAAAGAACATCAAACTGATTTCTAGATCAAGTAAATGCAAAAGTTTTCATTTTGTCGTTAAATCACGTTTTCCGCCAGCTCTCACGAGGACGCCATTACTTAAAGAAAAATGCTCCTTTTAGTTGTTTCCGGTCGCCCTGCTGCATCTTGACTGCCCTCTTCAGGTCGGAGGTAGAATAGAATAGAATAGAATAGAATAGAATAGAATAGAATAGAATAGAATAGAATAGAATAGAATAGAATAGAATAGAATAGAATAGAATAGAATAGAATAGAATAAAACAAAATAGAATAGAATAGAATAGAATAGAATAGAATAGAATAGAATAGGTTCAACAGAAGAGTAGAGATAATAAAAAGCATAAGACAATATAAATTAACAAATCCAAATCAATAACATGAATAAAAGGTTTTTAATCCTCCATTACAGGGATGGGCAACTCCAGGTCTCCAGGGACACTAGGCATGGTATGATTGTGCTTGGAATTCCTTGCAATAATAGTACATTCAAGAACCTTTTTGCCCATAGGCTAAAGTTGCATTTTTATATTTTCTTCTTAAATAACCTTCTGCAGGGCACTGAAGAAAAAAAAGGACATTTTTTACTTTGACTCATTTTTTTTTGTTGTTTTTCCATGCTCAATTACAGTTCAGTAAATATAAAAAATATGTTATATTTCAAGCAAAACATAACAACAACAACAACAACAGTAATAATAATAATAACAAGTCTATAATAATCAAATAATAATAACGATAAGAAAGAACACTGGATTTAAAAAAAAACAAAAAACAAAAGAACAAAATTGCCAGAAGCGGCCCTCTGTGATTAGGTCGACGTGTTGACGTCATTTCCGGCGTCACACCTCCCCTTCTTTTTTGGTCTCGAGTCTCAACAGTTGAGTGACCGCGTGTTCACCGCCAGGTCTGTTTGAGTCTGACAGCATTTTACACACTTCCTAATGCAAATTTAACTTGTGGCATAGTAAGAAATTGACTCATAGTCACAAAATGATTAAAGAATCCTTTTTAGCTAAATACAAACATTTGTTTGAAGAAGCTTAAGGACGCTCTTTAGCTTAGTTTTAGCTAGCCCTCAGTTGAAAGACTTGGCTAATGAGTTTCATTTATTTTAAAAAAGTATTGCGTCATAGTAACATGTTTTTGGATCGTTCTGGTTTATACTGGTGACGCTAGATGTCACAAGTCTTGATTAATCATAGTAAAACCACATATTTCTAGTTAAGCTACGTTATTTTAAATATGACAGCCGATCAGACTAGTTGACACTGCTTTACAATACTGGGATCTACAGTCCTGGAGGACACTGTCTGCACTGAATTCCGATAACAGTTAATTGGGGAAAGGATATTCGTAGAAACAGGTCTCCAGAGTAGAGGAATGCGTCAGACCTATATTGAGTGCAGGTTTGCAGACGATTGTAGTTATTTCTGTATAGAATTGTGCTTTGTCAAAAGGCAACACTGAGGGGAGATTTTAGGGACTTTTATTTATTGCAGACAGTCTGAATCACTGTCTTTTCCACAAAACAGCTTACATTAAAATATCAAATGTGCAGTTATCTTCAAGGGCTATAAAAATAAATAAAATTATATACTTTTTAACAATGAATTCTTGATGTGAATCAGTAAGCCACCAATGTTAAAATCACTAGCAATCCTACGATAATATTCATACTGATATTCATACTTTGTCCAAGAACAGTGCATATATTTTGTGTTCCTATTAATCTGTGACTTTATTCCTGAATGCCTTTGATGTCTTAGATGAAAGAATCTATAATGAATCAGGAAAGGCTGGTCAGACTGCAAGCCCAGGTCCGCATAGGTGGGAAAGTGAGCTGAATGTGTGTTGGCAGGACAACTGCTTTTGGAAATTCTTGAGTAATGTGAAAAAAATATGTGTGCTCCATAGGGGTCGGCTCGGAGAAAGAAGAAGGTTGTGCACAGAACAGCCACAGCAGATGACAAAAAGCTGCAGCTCTCCCTAAAGAAACTAGGTGTAAACAACATATCTGGAATTGAGGAGGTATTTGTTAATATTTACAGTGGTTTGCAAAAGTATTCATACCCGTTAAACTTCTCCACATTTTCTCACATTAAACAGAAATATATGTATAAATATATATCAGTTTACAAAAACAGCTGTTTTGTGACAGTCTCTGTGGTTTGCCAAGAGAATATTGGGGAGAAAACAGCACCATGAAGTGTAAGGAACACATCAGACAGGTCAGGGATAAAGTTGCGGAGAAATTTAAAGCAGGGTTAGGCTATAAAAAGATTTCCCAAGCTTTGAACATCCCATGAACCACTGTTCCAACCACTGAGAACCACTGAGAGTCCATTATCTTCAAATGGAAAGAGTATAGCACAACTGCAAACCTACCTAGACACGGTTGTCCAGCTAAACTAACAGGCCAAACTAGGAGAGCACTGATTAGAGATGCAGCCAGGAGGCCCATGATGACTCTGGATGAACTGCAGAAATCTACAGCTCAGGGGGGGAATCTGTCTATAGGACAACGATCAGTCGTGCACTGCACACATTTGGACCTTATGGAAGAGTGGCAAGAAGAATTGTTATAAGAAAACCACAAGAAGTCCTATTTGCAGTTTGGCATAAGACATTTGAGTGACCAGCAAATGTGTGGAAGAAGGCGCTCTGGTCAGATGAGACCAAAATTAAACTTTTTGACCTAAATGCAAAATGCTATGTATGGCGGAAATCTAACACATCACTCTGAACACACCATACCCACAGTCAAACATGGTGGTGGCAGGATCATGCTCTGGGGCTGCTTCTCAGGATTCGAGTTGATGGGAAGACGGATGGAGACAAATACAGAGCAATATTGGAGGAAAACCTGTTGAAGTCTGAACAACACTTAAGACTGGGGAGATTGACCTTCCAACAGGACAACCACCCTAAACATAAAGCCAAAGCTACAATGAAATGGTTTAAAATGAAACGTATTCATGTGTTGGAATGATCCAGTCAAAGTCCAGACCTAAATCCAATCCAGAATCTGTGGCAAGATCTGAAAAAAGCTGTTTACAACCACTCTCCATCTAATCTGACTCAGCTTGAATTTCTTTGCAAGGAAGAATGGGCAAAGATTTCAGTCTCTAGATGTGCAAAGCTGGTAGAGATATACTCCAAAAGACTTGCAGCTGTAATTGCAGCAAAGTATTGGCTGAGGGGGGATGAATACTTTTTTCACACTGCACTTTTCAGTTTTTTATTTGTAAAAACAAAACTTGAACTCCTATAATTTTCTTTCCACTTCACAAGCGTGTGCCACTTTGTGTTGGACTTTCACATAAAATTCCAACAAAATATATTAATGTTTGTGGTCATAATGTGAGAAAATGTGGAGAAGTTCAAGGGAAATACCTTTACAAGACACTGTATTGAACTTCACTAATTAGCACATTTTGTAGCAGTGACTTCTTAAAGACCCACTCCGATCATTTTGTGATCTATTTTGAAAGCGTTCCCAGTGGTTATTTGGGATTTCTTTAAGACATAATAGTAATTATAAATGTATTCTTTATAATTTCTCTCTTAATTGGGTGGGCACGTTGCAAGCCCTTCCTCACTTCCCATCATCCATCTGCATACACTCTCTCCCACTAGCTTACCGCCTCTCACACCCCTTACCTAACATTACTAGTGCAACAAAAATAGTGAGCATTATTTGAGCTCAAAAGTTCAGCCGTACACTTTTGATCCAGATTGTAGCTCAGCTAAAGAAAACAGATGTAGATGGATCTAGTCATCTAAAAGTGGATGCATCAGAATAGAGTGGAGCAGGTAGGTTGTGGCCTGTTGACCGTATCTTTTTTTTTTCCCACATAAAGCCATAAAACAGAGGTTAACAGAGGAAAGTGTTTAGTTTAGGGAATCTTGTTGTCAGTCAGTTACTGAAATTTACTTATTTATTTTAAAAACAAAATAATTTAGTTAATATTGTAAAAATTGTGTCTGAAGCTTTGGAACAAATGAAAAGTACACAAAAATATCAATATTATTTATTCAGATTTGAATGGTCTAAATCTGTTCTAATTTTACTGCAGGTCAACATGTTTACAAACCAGGGGACCGTGATCCACTTTAACAACCCAAAAGTCCAGGCCTCATTGAGCGCCAACACCTTCACCATCACAGGACATGCTGAGAACAGACAGCTTACAGAAATGCTTCCTGGAATCCTCAGTCAGTTAGGTGCTGACAGTCTTACCAGCCTCAGGAGACTAGCAGAGAACCTTCCTAGAGCAGGTAACAACCACTTTCTATTTGTCATGTTTGTTTGCAACAGTTGTGTAGCCCTTTAATAACTTTCCCTTTTGCTCCTCACAGTGGGAGAGCACAAAGTTCCCGTCGTTGCTGCTGACGAGGAGGAAGTTCCAGGTAAGCCCCTTTTCTCTTCCCCTTTTCAAAACACATCAACAAAAACGTTCTTTTGTTTTCATAAATTAACAGTCAATATGTTAGATACAAAAGCGCCATTTACTAATTAATTTAGAGCTTTCACTTTACAAAGGGGACCGTAAGTTTGGGCACCCCAGGTAAAATATTATATTATTGTGCATGAAGAACCCAAGGAAGGTTGAAAAATCTCCTAAAGGCATCAGCTTACAGATGATACATCCTTTTAATATGAAAAAGGTTTTATTTCCATCATTTACCCTTTCAAAATTACAGAAAACAAAATAATGGTGTGCACAAAAGTTTGGACACCCTGCAGAGTTAGTACTTTGTACTGAACACCCCCCCTCCCCTCCTTCAAGTGTCCCAACTTGTAAACACATTTTTTTAGCTATCCAAGAGTCTCCTAATTCTTGTTTGAGGTTTCTTCATGTATTCTTCTTCACAAAAGTCCTCCAGTTCTTTGAGATTTCTGGGATGTCTTGTTACGCACTGCTCACTTCAGGTCTATCCATAGATTTTCAATGATGTTCAGGTCATGTGATTGGGAAGGCCACTGCAAAACCTTCACTTTATGCCTCTTAATGTAAGACGGCGTGGATTTAGAGGTGTGTTTAGGATCATTATCCATTTGTAGAAGTCATCCTCTCTTCAACTTCAACTTTTTCACAGATGGCATCAAATTAGTGTCCAAAATTTGCTGAAATTAGACAGAATTCATTCTTTCTTCTACTGGTGAAATGTTTCCTGTGCCGCTGGCTGCAATACAAGCCCAAAGCATGATTGATCCACCCCCATGCTTAACATTTGGACAATCCAACAGTTGGATTAATCTGATTGATTTTGTAATCGATTGACAGCACTGATATATATGTGTGTGGGTGTATGTCACTGGTTTCTCACAGCCCTCTTTGTGACTCCTCTGATTTTCAGATCTTGTTGAAGACTTTGATGAAGCCTCAAAAAATGAAGCAAATTAACCAACACCAGGAGATGTTTGAAAGCTTCTCTGGACCCTCTCTTCTTTAGAACAGAACAGTACTTTGCTCCTCAAATTTTGCTTTTTAACTTTTATACTTAGCATAAAACTAAAATATTCACCCTGTTTATAATAGTTAAATTGCTGTCATACTTTTTATGACTTTTTTCCAATCTGGACATTTTTGTTTTAACTGAACACTTTTCTTTTTGGCTCTGGATTTCCTGTAATAAGATGTATTGCTTTAATTATTGTTGTGAAATAAAATATTTGTATATTTACAATTTTTGTCTTTCCAGTGTTTTCTTTCTTGTTGCAGGTACTGAAACGTTTAATTTTTAGTTGTGGTTTTATTACATAGCCAAAGGGAAACAGGGAAGTATTCCTGACTGTGCATCATAGAACATTTTGAGTGTTCATTAACATAAACGATTCAAGCCTTTTGCAGCCTAATTCTCAAATTTATACAATGAAAGCTCTTAACAATAAACACGAAACAAATAACACATTTATTTTATGTTCTGAGAAAGTTTTTTTTTGGTAGAAGGGTGTTATGATTGTAAAGTTTTATTTTGGAATTTCAATATTGTGTGGCGTTTTAAGACGACCTCTGGAGAAGTGCCACTTTTTGACTGAACTGAGTTAACACAACCTTCAGATGTAGGTGTTTCTTTAGCTTCTTTTGCCTCATTTTAATAACAAAAAACAGGCTTTTACAACTCATTTTAATTTGGATCAATAAATGCATAAAATGTTTTTTACATTTTGTGTACAGTAATGAAACATAAAACACAACTGACACTAATTTCATTGTTAAGTGTTAAGAACGTGTGAAGGTTTTTGAATAAATATGGAAAAAACTTTTCCAAACAGATGACATGAAAACTTTACCTTTAGAAAAACAAAAAGGGTTTTACTGTTCAGAGTTATGAGGAAGTGAAACTTGAAACAAACTATTTGTGCTAAAATGACCCAAGAAGTAACCCAGCTTGGTAGGTATGTGCAATGATGACTGCATCAGCTTTGTGACACTGGATCCAGAATTCACCTACTAGCATTAAATATTAATGCACCTTTGACTGGACTGTACGCTTTGACTGGATATAAAAGTGCTCAGAAGTTTTTTGAACACATGATGGGAACAAGCATGGGTGAGTAGAGACACAAGGACTTTGTGTTCTTTAAATGCTCCTCTCTTGGACTGCCATTCTCCTGAAGAACAGTCTCAGCCACGTGAATTCAGAGTATGTACTTCTGTCGTCCCCTTTTTCTCACCCGAATGGGCTTGTCCTTGAACTTTCACAGTTTCAGGCGTAAACTTCATCGCACAAGGGAAAAACCAGTTTAAGAGAACTTTGAGTCTCAGTCAAAGATTGTGCCAGATTGTTTCTGATTCTGGGGGTCAGAATAAGAATCAAGAAGTTATGGGGAAAAATAACTTTTTTTCTGCCTTAAACTTCGACTAACCTTAAAATACAAAGTTTACATTGATGTGTACCTTTTTTTTTAAGGAAATAATGTCTATTTTGACTGTCCAGGCAACAACACGTAACTTGGAATTTAGGATCTGGGAATTGCCACCCAAATGAGGCAGGTATGGGATGTTTGTCAGTTTATGTGTGGGTGTCGGATTCCTTGTTTGCCAAGTTTCCCCCGCAAAATGTCACCTCAAAGGCTGAGGGCAAACCCCCACCTCACAGAACACCCACACTTCGTATCTCCATCTCACAGGGCCTTATTAGAAAGTGACAGCTTATCTGATTGCAAAATTTGACATGCAAATTAGAATAGAGGAAATGCTATTGCTGTAGTGGTCACTGAGCCCTTTATTCTGTAGGGGCAGTTTCTTTCTCACCTCCAATGTGCTACCGTGGGGTATTGGTGTTGATGACGTGGAGCTTTTGGCAACAATATAAAGTGAGGCTCAGCGGACAGCCACAGCATGCATCATCACAGCTACTCTAACCCAACTTCTGCTCTTTGCCTTCCAGTCATCCAAATGGTAAGAAATCACTCATATTAGCTCTTTTACATTGTATTTTCTAATTATTATAAAGGTTTTATAAGATCTAAATGTGCACTTTGTTAACTTTTGGTGTTGTATTGATTTATTAAAAGTTATGCAGAAGCAGAGTTTCCTAAGACGTCTGTTTTTAATTTCTCCTATGAGATGAATCGATTGAAATATGAAAGAACTTACGAATTCCTCCTGTAATTCTTTCCATTTCTTCATCCTCAGAGGACTTTGTCAGTGTGGACATTTGGGATTCTTCTATTCACCCTCAAGAGAGCACATGGACTCAAATCATTTCCTGAAAACTGTACTTTTCATTTCGATGCATCAGATTTTCAGATCAAAATGTTTTACTTCTGTTGGGTTCTGATCCATATGTGTTGTTACTCTATATTTGTGCAGTTGTGGTGGCGAGGAGGAATGATCCTCATCCAGTCACACTGACCTGCAACACACAGACAAAGGAAGTTATCTCATGGAGGTTAGATGGGGAAGAAGTGGAGTTTGACAACTACGTCCAGATGGAGGGACCAAATCTCAAACTATCTGAAGTAGATGCCCCCATGCTGGGGGAATACAGCTGCTGGAGAGGGGGAACGAGGCTCTCATCTACTTATCTGTTCCAGGAGATTGAGGAGAACGGGGATTTAGGTGAGATTTACTTCTTAACTGTTGTAAAGTGTGTTTTCTCCCATTTTAAGCGCTCAGATTCAGACAAAACTACAACATAAATGGGCTTTCTAAGAGTATTTAAATTGATTTTTGTTCTCTGTGCTGTAATAGATTCCTTGTTGAGCTGTCGAGCAAAATCCTACGACTGTAACTTCACATGTAGCTGGAAGGACAGTCGATTTACAGCCGTACGCCTTGGACTTGGACATGACTGGTAAGGTCAAAAATAGATTATTGTGCATACAGACAAAGGATATGGCAGGTTTGCTCATCAGGGACTCTTCCTTCTCCAGCAGTGAAGGTCAGCGATCATGTCAGTGGGAAAGCAGCAGCGGCCATAGCGGGGAACTCCAGTTTGTTCTGCCTCATTCCCTGTCACCTTATGCTGAGGAAAGCACCACATTAGAGCTGACTGCTGAGGCCATCAACATGTATTACATCCTTCGCAGGACCAAGACGTTTTATCTCAGAGACATCAGTAAGATGAGAACAAGAGAGCCACATTAGAGGCTTTCCTGATGAATATCATCACTTTCTGTTTTTCAAAAGAGAAGCTAAAAAACGGCACTTCATGCGAAATGAATCTTTTTTGTTTATGACTGTGGCTTGTGTAAATTAATGTGCTGCTTTCTCACCATTAGCAGATTTACATTTCTAAGAAAATGTGATTGTTTTTTGTCTCTTTGCAGTTCAGCCGGACAGTCCTCAGATAGTCAGGTGTCAGGAGGTCGGCCAGGAGTTGAACGTGACTGTTGACCCTCCTCCCAGCTGGTCCACGCCTCACAGCTTCTTCAGTCTAGAGTACGAGATCGAATATGAGCTGAGAGATGATGGAAAGGTACTCCCAGCCTAACCCTGAAACAACTCTGGAATTATTAAAAAAAAGAAATCATAAATCTGTTTCTTAACTGGTTTCTTTGTTTGGTTGCAGATTGAGAGCTCTTTCTCTACTCTGATACCAAAGAAGATCAGCAAGCTGAGGGTTCGCTCCAGAGACTCGCTGGTGCTCTCAGCCTGGAGTCAGTGGACTGCATGGCAAAATGTAAACTACTGACATATTATTAATTCCGATATGTCTGCACTGTCCTTTTATATTTGTTTTTATGGTTTATCTTTAAAAATTGCCTAATTTCATTCTGTAGTATAGCATTTATTTATTTATCTATTTATTTATTTATTTATTTATTTATTTATCTATTTAAAAGAGCACTTCCTCGATCTTTCATCACAGTTTTTGAAGTTTGCTGAAAGTATTCCATAAACAAACACAAAACAAACATCATTTGAGATTTAATAATTTCACACCAAGTTTTTTTTTATTTGCAATATCCTTATTTTGTGTTCATTTGAAGCAATTAATACATTATAATCTGAAAATTACCGTGTATTAGAAGTTCTACCTGCTTCTGGAAATCAGAGAAGTCTGGTTCAACCTTCAGCTTGACTTCTCACTCTGAGTTTCTTGGCTGCCTTTTTTTTCCTCTGTGAGTAAGTGTCAGTGTTTCTGTGTATGTTTGTGGTTTGACACAGTACAAAACAATGGCTATTAAAAGAGCTTTGTGCTTCCTTCCTGATAAATGTTCCTTCTTCATTTTTGCTCTGCTCTTGTAACGTTTAAAGCTGGTGAGTCGAAGAAAAGAAGTTCCCTTAAGATATACACCATAAAAACACAACTATTAGCTTATAGGGCGAGCAGATTCTCATCTGTTAAGCTCATACTTTCTTGCAGTAATAAGTTGGGTACGAACAAACAACATTTTCTAATATTAGTACAGAAAAGGAACAAAGGAATTTGTTTAAAGAAATACTTTTTCAGTGATTAATCATGAAAACTGAGCTTTTGCATAAAATTGCCATTTATCACTGCTGATGGAGATTTTCATTATCCAGCTCATGGAAATCCTAAAACTTGAGGTTGATGTTAGTGTTTTTGTGTCTCGATGTCACAAGGTAACTATTATTCATTTGAAATGACAAATGATATGCCGTTCATTTGTCATGAAACCGCCCAAAGAGGAAAGTGTTTTGCACAGAAGATTTGGGATTTCTTGTTGTGACGAGTGATTTTCCCGTTAAACAAACTTCTTTACTCCTCTGCTTCAGAGGTGGATGCGTTGACCTTAGAGATCAGCTCTTTAGTGTTTGATCTGGATAGTTAGTTTGCTGAATTTTCTACAATGCAGAATTGACTTTTTTGTCTGTGATAAAGTACTGGTTTTAGGATTAGAACTGCACTGACACACAGGTGTGAAACGGTATCAGAGGTTAGAACTTAATAAGGATTTGGGATCAAATGTGAAATATCCCCAAGAGCTTTTCCTAAACAAGATGCTTCATATTATGCTCTTTTTCAGAGATCATAAACAGTTTCTTTAATGGGACACAATAGAAGACTTGAACTATTATCCACTCAAAACGTTTTTACTCTGTATTTGACTAAAGCAGTGTTTTATTTCCTAGATTTAAAAAAGTATGTTGGAATTATGTTCAATTTATCTGAGGAAGATCCTAACAGTTGAGGCAAAATCAGGCTCTACCTGTTGTAAACTCCACTCCCAGGACATGAATCCATTCCCATGTTCCTACCAAAAGAAGAGCAGAGGACATTTTTTAGAAATATATATATATATATATGAATTTTATTTTAATGTTTTCTTTTAATGTGTGTTTCAACTCATTGCAGGTTAAAAAAGGGAAAAAGAACCGATACCGATGCAAAAAGAGACGACATGGTAACCTTCAAGACTCAACCCCTGGGTCCTCGGACCGCCTGGAGATGAAACCTAGGAGGCATAAAAAAAAGAAAAACAGTCAAAGAGTCGTTTGATTTAAACAGAACATGTACGGATTGTGTGATTCCAGTAACTGAAACCAAAGCAGGGTTTTATGTGTTTGTTTGTTTGTTTGCATATGCTTTTCTACAACGCTTAAAGGAAAAAAAAACTTCATGAAGTATTTCTTCAGAAGATCAAAAGTGTGTTTTAGATTCTTTGAAACAAAATCCAAGACAAGTATTAATTTTTAATTTCACTTTTGAAATAATTCACAGAGATACAGTTTAAATTATGTAATGATTGAGCAATTTTGTAAAGAGTTGGTTATAAATGCATTGCTTTTTTGATGAAAGCAGCTGTTACTGGGTTTATTTTGCGTGAAAACGTCAGTTTTGATGATGGGAAAAATTAAATTAACCCGTTAATATGGTTATACAGAAGAATTTATTTTTAAATAATGACTGAGAATAAAGTTGCTTCTAAACTCATTTCGTGTTACCATTAATTTGGTTGTGATTCTGCTGAGAAACATTTAATCAGAAGAAAAGTTTTTGTTGGAAAGACCGAAAAGCTGAAGGGGATTTTATACCTGCGCGGAAGGATACCCGCCCCCCAGCTGCACGCGCGTGAACAGACAGAGGACAGCGAGCATTAATCTGAAACTAAAGTGAGAAGCTGAAGCAACACGTTCAACAAGTTGCTAAAGTTGTTGTTTGCTAACGAGGGGCTAAAGCGCGCGCGTACAGGTGCAGCGTCCCCCACTGACAACACGAAGTAAGTTTGTTTGTTGAGGAATTCCCTTTCTGATGTGGTTACTTTGCGTTTCATGTTTATTTAACGACGAAAACCTAATGTAATTGATGAGAAATGTTAAATAGATTATGAAGTATTTTGACTGTACATGTTAATGTTTACAGCTTACCTACAGGAGAGCAGTGGTTGCACCTTCTGTGCATAATAATGTTAACAAAGTTATAGAGTTCATGATCTGACAGTAATGACGGGGACATTTTCATTTACAGTTTGGATTTACCTACTTTGCTTAATGCTTGGCCTTTATTTGTGGTTTCATATGTTTGTCCCATATGTTCAGACTAAATAAAATGACATTTGACATTTGCATCCAAGCAGGTACATTTCAGTCTTAACCAGTGCAATCCATTTTCAATCTTATTTTTTAACATTTTTTGTTATTTTGGGGGAACTAAACAAAAGACAACAGACGGACTTAAAGACCACCAGAAGCAGACAGTCAGAGCATCTGAATGTGTTGAAATGTCTGGTATCACAAACTGCAGATGTTCATCAATAACATTAAGGAAACTGCATTTATCCAAAATTAGAAACAGATGTAATATGCCTTGTTTCAAGCAGTACTTGTTAAAATTTAGATTAAAATATGACTTTACTTTGTCAGTGCATGACTCCAGGGTGCTCCACCACAGTTCATTTTACAGGCAGGTCTCTCCTCCTCCAGGACACTTCTTCCTTGTGGATACCTGTGCCTTCAACACCCACTCCCTACAGTCAATGAAGGTGTTGCAGCCCAGCACTTCAACAGTGTCATTCCAGGGCACGCTCGATTATAGAGCGGACTTTTGGAATGATGAATCATTGAATGATGAATGATGATCAACTTATTTTTAGTTTTATATTGACTGTTGTGAGTCATTAGATTGCTTTTGACCAAAACCACCCAGCATCCAGACTTTCAGTCTTTATCTACGTGGTCAGAGTGTGAAACTGTCTGAGAGAGGAGAGTCTTTAGGTGTCAGATATGTCAGAACCGTCACACGTTCTGGTTATGATGTAATTGTAAAGAAAAGTTTCTTCCTTTTTTTTTATAAAACCTTCCTTGTCTGAAAGATGAATGTCATCTCTTCTAAAATGTAATTTAAACCTTATTTTTGCAGTAATCGACTATTGTGGTTACTTTTGGACATTACCACGGTGATGTCATACTTTCCTCTTTTATGTTGTTTTCCTCAGAAACAATCTTGAGTATCAAAATTAGTTCCTGTTCATGTTTCCATCCTGATGACTGTTTTTAGTAACCAAAAGAGCTGAGTAGAAACAAAACTTATTTTTTTCTTTATCAGCAAGCAAATAAAAACTGTCATTGTTGCCGGTCCAGCATGACCTAAAAAAAATCTGTTGATTTTAGGAAAATCTCTTGCAGGGAGTAAACAAACGCATCAATGTTCTATATGTTCCAAAAATGCAAATCAGAATATATTTGGAACAAAAGTACTTGCAGCAACTAACTGCAGCCAATAACTGCAGGTAAATCCACAGCAGTGTGACAGTAAATATTCGTTTACAACAAAAACAACCACATAAAAAAAGCCATTTGTGTATTTTTTGGTTCTTGATTATTTTATTTTGTATAGATTTGTGTGTATGTTTTCTGTGCTTATTTTTCCCTGCTGACATTTCAGCAATAATTTCAGCTCTAAAAAGCATTTCTTTCTACTTTTCCATGCACCTTGAAATTTCATCTTTTGTTTTTGCACTTTAAAAGTAAAAATAAAAAAGTAAAAAAGAAAGAATGTCAAATTTCTTGGTTTGTCTATGTGTGTTAATTTACAGATGATTTAAAAAAATTGTTATTTCAGAATTATCTTAACTTATTTGGAATAAAGAATTATTATGCAAGAGTGCTATAGGTAGATTTAAAATGACTTTGCCAAAACATGAAGTGAATTTAAACTATCATGTACTTAAAAGAATAAACAGTTGACCATATTTAATAAATAGTTTTATTTGTGTAAACCGAGGTACACGCAAATCCACTTAATGTTTTTATCAAACATTTTCGTTTTGTTTTGATTGAGAGTGTCTGTAAATAAACGTACTTCAAGTAAAGCTTTATGATGTTTAACTTTTGCTAGAAAAATTTTACGTTTGTAACAGATATAAGACTTTTTGAAAGGTTTTGGTAAAAAGTGAGACTTAAATTGACTTTAAAAAGTGCGCATGCTCATAGAGAGACTGAGTTTTCTATTTACTTTTTTGCTTAATATCTAAAACCTAAATCAACGTTATCAAATCGCAATTTTCTAAAGAAACGAGGTCATTGATATTTTTTTCATTCTCAAATAGCAAATCTTGTTTAGATTTTTTTGGTGTCTCAGTCTTAAGCAAAGAAATAGGCAGAAACAGCTGGAGTCACACAGCTTTGCGCGGACAAGACAAAAAGAGGAAGAGAAGTCTATAGTTTTGATTTTTTTTCTTAAAAGAAAATGCATCACGTGAAGCGGCAAAATCCACACAAGTCCGAAAGCCGCCCTGCTGAACTCTCATTAAAATCCTTCAGAAGAGCCGTCTTTACGCACAGCTGTTGCGCAAAATTGAAAGAAAGTACAAAGTTAAATAGACAGAATATATGCTTTATATGAAGTTCTCAATTGTTTATGTCTATTTCTAATTCATGGGATTTTTTGAATGGAATTTATGAAATGATAAAGTCACAGAAAGGCCCCAAATGTTCATCCGACACATGCGCAAGCTCATCCTCAAAGACAGATAAGATGCATTCATAGCAATGAACTCATGTAACCCCTTAGCTGGGGATTTTTTTCCGACAGGAGCCGACTCTGTGGAAAAGGAACAGAGGGTTTCATAAGAAACAACAGAAGTCAGCTGTTACGCATCCTATAAAAACATATCTGGACTCTCCGAGTCTTTACCTGCTCTTGCACTTGGGGCACACTCGACCCCACACCGTCGTCATTGTGGCTCTTCTCAGAACTGGACTCGCAAACAGGTACACAGACGGCGTGCACATTGAGTTAAAGCGCGCCAGGATGGCGATGGGATTAGTGGCCTCGTTCCGAAACGTCAAACCTCCCCCGGTCAAAAATTTGACGATGATATTCACAAAAGAAGGACACCATAAGGCCAAGAAACTGATGACAACAAAAATGATGACTCTCAGAGACTCCAGCTTGTTCTCCTTCTCTGGGCTAGGGGGTTCTCTCTCCAGCTGATACCGCGCAACCACGTAGAGTTTGATGGTCATGATGACTTTGGTGACCACAACGAGTTGAAATATGGCTATGCCGATGACGTAATACTGGATAGATTTGGAAAGTGGCAAGAAATTTCTGATCAGCACAGTAGCCATGTTGTAAATCCAGCAGTAGATGTTGGCTGCGATCACCACAGGTTTAGTCACGAAGCGGCTGTAGATGAACGGATGGCACACTGCAACATAACGATCGAATTGCGCAAACATAAAAGTCAACATATTAACCCCTAAGAGCGTCGACAGCACGTAAAATGTTCCGTTTCTCGACGGATATCCCTCATTAACGTCGAACAGACCCAGATAGAACACAGAAAAGCCAACAAGGGTGTCGCAAATGCTGGTGTTGAGCATGAAAATGAATCTGTTCTGAGCGCGGAGCTCTTTGGTGGCAGAGATGCTGATAACAACAGTTCCGGCCAGCAGAACTGTGGCTGTTGCGAATAGAATCTGGAAGCTAAAAATGAGGAAATCTTCTGGAGTTTCAAAGCTCACTGAGAGGGGCACCCCCTCTCTGAGCTCTGAGGAGTTGGACTGCATCATCGCTGAAGGCTCTCCTGCAGGTTGCTATTTATGCAGATTTCATATCCCAGGAGATGGACTCCTCGTCAGGTCATGTTTTAGAGGATTATTGTTGTCTTCTTTTTCAATGCATTCACTTAGAAAATTGGTCAAATGCAAAACAAGCTATAAGAAAAGGTTTATCTTTGACACAAAAAGTTTTCCCCCCAACATTTAGGATTTTTGAATTTAAAAAACCTTTTTGGATGTGTCCTAACAAATGAGAGCAGGGCGCAGAAGGCAAAAAGTTTGAAATAAAATACAAATAATGATTTGGAGAGAAGGCATTTGTGAAGAAACAATCATTCCAACAATCATAATCCTGGGGAATGTTTTGAAAAATGAAAAAAGGAAAACAGAACTTTTGTCTTGTTAGTAAATACATTTTTGATGCTGCAAATAAAGGCAAATATCTTAAGGCTTGCAAAAAATGATTTATCGAAAAAGAATGTAAGTTAAATTAAGGGTTCTCACTCGGCTGAAATAAAACATCAACAAACTGGAAAGAAAACCTTACATGTGAAAATAACTCAACAAAGATGAAGGTCAAAGAAATGGTCTACAGACAAAAAATGGCAAATTATTTTCCATGAAAAGTTGAGCTCATTTAAAATTATGCAGCAATATTTTGAGATAGATGAACAGGCAAATGACTGGTTGTATCTATGAATTACTTTGTTTAACAGGTTAGTTTAAAAAAAAACGTGATTAGTAGTGATTTGCAAACTTGTCAGAAAGCAGCAGAATAAAAGATCCTGTTGATTTGCTTCATCAATCGAGCTTCTTCAGGAGCAGCAGAAGGAACTGACCGTGGTGCTGAACCTGCGTCTGCAGTTCTCAGCGGGGTTTCCTGATTTAAAACTTACTTTACCCATTTAATACATATAGAAAATATGGACTTGATCTATTTACTATGTAATAAAATATGTATTTTTTGAAAATATAGTATCACGTCATCCACGACACAGAAAAAAAAATCCAGATTTCAAAATGCTCAGTCAAATCATTTGTCATTATGTAATGTCAAAATATATAAGGAGTGAAATGAAAACACATATCCTTTACTTAAAGGGAAAACTATTCATCAAACCAGAAAAAAGTATTGAAGTGTAAAAGCCTTCTCATAAACATTGTCTCCTTATTACGAACAAAAAATGAGCAAAAATTGTTTAACTGTTATTGTTTAAATCCTTTGTTTATCTAAAAGAAAAAGTTGAGACTTTTTATGTTTGTTTTGCTTTTATTTTTAAAAACATACCAGGAATCGCAAAATGTGAAAGAAGTTTGTTAGAAGTCTTAACTCTTTGCCATAGATGGTCCAAGTTTTATTGGAATTTATTCATTTTTAATAAAATAAAACACTTTTTTTTCTAAAGAAACAAATATTTTTCACAAATTCCCACTATAATTTATCCCAGTTTCATTCTGAAGAGTTAAAAAAAAACTGGTAGACCTTAAGTGAATAAAAATCATAATGTGAAATATCAGACTCCAAATACGCACCACTTTAAACAGATTTTTGATCTTACCATTTGATCAAAAATACAAAGAAACAATCAATAAAACAAATCCAGTATTAAAATAAAGTTAAAAATGTTAAATAAAGATTAGCCACTTGAGTTCATACAAAAACAATGTCTAACGCTAACCTCAAACTTCAGGTTTAATGTTAGTGTTTTTATGTCTCGGTGTCTCAAGGTAACTATTATTCATGACAAATAACAAATGAGCAGCATTCATTTGTCATGAAACCGCCCAGAGAGGAAAGTGTGTTGCATAGAAGATTTGGGATTATCCACTCAAAACGTTTTTATTCTATATTTTATTAAATTAAAGTTTTAACTCCTAAATACAAATAAGTATGTTGGAATTATGTTCAATTTACCTGAAGAAGATCCTAACAAGTGTGGTAAAATCAGGCTCTACCCCCCACCCCCAAATAAGGAAATGGTATAGTTGTAAACTCCACTCCCAGTAAAAGAATCCATTCACATGTTCCAACCAAAAGGAGCAGAGGGCCTTTTGTAAATATATATATATATATGTATGTATGTATGTACGTACGTATGTATGTATGTACGTACGTACGTTTGTACGTACGTACGTATGTACGTATGTATGTATGTATGTATGTATGTATGTATGTATTACATTTTATTTTAATATATTCCTCTAATTTGTGTTTCAACTCATTACAGGCTAAAAAAGGGAAAAAGAACCGTTACCGATACAAAAAGAGACCACAAGTTAACCTTTATGCTTGGCCTTTATTTGTGGTTTCAAATGTTTGTCTCATGTTCAGACTAAATAAAATGTGACATTTGCATCCAAGCAGGGACATTTCACTCTTTACCAGTGCAATTCTTTTTCAATCTTATATTTTACAACTTTTGTTTTTTGGGGGGAACTAAACAAAAGACAACAGACTGACTTAAAGACCACCAGAAGCAGACAGTCAAAGCATCTGAATGTGTTGAAATGTCTTGTATCACAAACTGGAGATGTTCATCAATAACATAAAGGAAACTGCATTTATCCAGAATTAGAAACAGATGTAATATGCCTTGTTTCAAGCAGTACTTTTTAGAATTTAGATTAAAATTTGTCTTCATTGAACTCACAAATGGGAAAATATTTTGTTACCATATTAAAACAGCAGACAGACCACAAATAACACTAAAAATACACTTAAAAATGAATCATATCCACAATTATTGTCCAGATGTAGAATCTAAAATGGCTAACAGGAAGAAAGAGTTGCAAAATCGCTCCTTCCTGCAGTGAAGTCTCTGACTGAAGGAGCTCCTCTGTGCAGCCATAAGGTGTGTCCAAATTCGGGGTGCTACATCCTTCCATGACCGTGGCCTTTGTGGTCATCGTTGGCCAGGTCCTTTGCATAGCTAGTAGACCGGATGTGACGTGGATAGTCTAGCCTTCAGATCCTTCCAGCTGTCACATCAACGAATCTCCTGTCGCCTGGCACCGTCGACGTCTGTCCCAAACAGAGAAGCGAATCATCATGGAACTCGAGACTCTGTGGTATTTTGATTCATGTTTTAATCTTGTATGAATTAAACAGCTGTATTGGAGTCACAGGCATATTCTGGCTGAGACATAACAACATGCAGGTACTTTTCACAAGCTCTTCTAAAAAGCTCTCAGGAATTACACTATAACAAATAGCAACTCTCTTTTTTTTTTTTTGGTGTCTCAGTGTTAAGCAAAGAAATAGGCAGAAACAGCTGGAGTCACACAGCTTTGCGCAGACAAGACAAAAAGAGGAAGAGAAGTCTATAGTTTTGATTTTTTTTTCTTAAAAGAAAATGCATCACGTGAAGCGGCAAAATCCACACAAGTCCGAAAGCCGCCCTGCTGAACTCTCATTAAAATCCCTCAGAAGAGCCGTCTTTACGCACAGCTGTTGCGCAAAATTGAAAGAAAGTACAAAGTTAAATAGACAGAATATATGCTTTATATGAAGTTCTCAATTGTTTATGTCTATTTCTAATTCATGGGATTTTTTGAATGGAATTTATGAAATGATAAAGTCACAGAAAGGCCCCAAATGTTCATCCGACAGATGCGCAAGCTCATCCTCAAAGACAGATAAGATGCATTCATAGCAATGAACTCATGTAACCCCTTGGCTGGTAATTTTTTTCCGACAGGAGCCGACTCTGTGGAAAAGGAACAGAGGGTTTCATAAGAAACAACAGAAGTCAGCTGTTACGCATCCTATAAAAACATATCTGGACTCTCCGAGTCTTCACCTGCTCTTGCACTTGGGGCACACTCGACCCCACACCGTCGTCATTGTGGCTCTTCTCAGAACTGGACTCGCAAACAGGTACACAGACGGCGTGCACATTGAGTTAAAGCGCGCCAGGATGGCGATGGGATTAGTGGCCTCGTTCCGAAACGTCAAACCTCCCCCGGTCAAAAATTTGACGATGATATTCACAAAAGAAGGACACCATAAGGCCAAGAAACTGATGACAACAAAAATGATGACTCTCAGAGACTCCAGCTTGTTCTCCCTCTCTGGGCTAGGGGGTTCTCTCTCCAGCTGATACCGCGCAACCACGTAGAGTTTGATGGTCATGATGACTTTGGTGACCACAACGAATTGAAACAGGATTATGCTGATGACGTAAAACTGGATAGATTTGGAAAGTGGCAAGAAATTTCTGATCAGCACTGTAGCCATGTTGTAAATCCAGCAGTAGATGTTGGCTGCGATCACCACAGGTTTAGTCACGAAGCGGCTGTAGATGAACGGATGGCACACTGCAACATAACGATCGAATTGCGCAAACATAAAAGTCAACATATTAACCCCTAAGAGCGTCGACAGCACGTAAAATGTTCCGTTTCTCGACGGATATGCCTCATTAACGTCGAACAGGCCCAGATAGAACACAGAAAAGCCAACAAGGGTGTCGCAAATGCTGGTGTTGAGCATGAAAATGAATCTGTTCTGAGCGCGGAGCTCTTTGGTGGCAGAGATGCTGATAACAACAGTTCCGGCCAGCAGAACTGTGGCTGTTGCGAATAGAATCTGGAAGATAAAAATGAGGAAATCTTCTGGAGTTTCAAAGCTCACTGAGAGGGGCACCCCCTCTCTGAGCTCTGAGGAGTTGGACTGCATCATCGCTGAAGGCTCTCCTGCAGGTTGCTATTTATGCAGATTTCATATCCCGGGAGATGGACTATTGTTGTCTTCTTTTTCAATCCATTCACTTAGAAAATCAGTCAAATGCAAAACAAGCTATAAGTAAAGGTTCATCTTTGACACAAAAAAACGTGAACCGTTTTTCCAGTTTTTCCCCCCAACATTTAGGATTTTTGAATTTAAAAAGCCTTTTTGGATGTGTCCTAACAAATGAAAGCGGTGTGCTGAAGGTGAAAAGTTTAAAACAAAATGCAAATAATGATTTGGAGAGAAGGCTTTTGTGAAGAAAAGATCATATTCAATGGGGAATGTTTAGAAAAGATGAAAAAGGAAAACAGAACTTTTGTCTAGTTAGTGAATACATTTTTGACGCTGTAAATAAAAAGAAACATCTAAAGGCTTGCAAAAAATTAATTTACTCATTTTCAAATGTAATTCATCGAAAAACAATGTAAGTTAAAATAAGGGTTCTCACTCGGCTGAAATAAAACATCAACAAACTGGAAAGAAAACCTTACATGTGAAAATAACTCAACAAAGATGAAGGTCAAAGAAATGATCTACAGACAAAAAATGGCAAATTATTTTCCATCAACAAAGTTGAGCTCTTTTAAAATTATGCAGCAATATTTTGAGATTAGATGAACAGACAAGTGACTGGTTGTATCTATGAATTACTTTGTTTAACAGGTTAGTTAAAAAACGTGATTAGTAGTGAATTGCAAAGTTGTCAGAAAGCAGCAGAATTAAAGATCCTGTTGATTTGCTTCATCAATCGAGCTTCTTCGGGAGCAGCAGAAGGAACTGACCGTGGTGCTGAACCTGCGTCTGCAGTTCTCAGCGGGGTTTCCTGATTTAAAACTTACTTTACCCATTTAATACATATAGAAAATATGGACTTGATCTATTTACTATGTAATAAAATGTATATATTTTTGAAAATATAGTATCACGTCATCCACGACACAGAATTTTTAGAGACATGCCAGGAATCGCAAAATGTGAAAGAATTTTGTTAGAAGTCTTAACTTTTCGCCATACATGAATCAAGTTTTATTGGAATTTATTAATTTTTAATTAAATAAAACACTTCTTTTTTTCTAAAGAAACAAATATTTTTACAAGTTCCCGCTATTATTTATACCAGTTTCCTTCTTAAGTGGCCTTAAGTGAATAAAAATCATAATGTGGAATATCAGACACAGAATACGCACCACTTTAAACAGATTTTTCATCTTACCATTTGATCAAAAATACAAAGAAACAATCAATAAAACAAATCCAGTATTAAAATAAAGTCAAAAAATGTTTAAAAAAAAAAAAAAAGATTAGCCACTTGAGTTCATACAAAAACAATGTCTAACGCTAACCTCAAACTTCAGGTTAAATGTTAGTGTTTTTATGTCTCTGTGTCTCTAGGTAACTATTATTCATGACAAATGATTTAGCATTCATTTGTCATGAAACCGCCCAGAGAGGAAAGTGTGTTGCATAGAAGATTTGGGATTATCCACTCAAAATGTTTTTATTCTATATTTTATTAAATTAAAGTTTTAACTCCTAAATACAAAAAAGTATGTTGGAATTATGTTCAGTTTACCTGAAGAAGATCCTAACAAGTGTGGTAAAATCAGGCTCTACCCCGCACTCCCAAATAAGGAAATGGTATAGTTGTAAACTCCACTCCCAGTAAAAGAATCCATTCACATGTTCCTACCAAAAGGAGCAGAGGGCATTTTGTAAATATATATATATATATATATATGTATGTATGTATGTATGTATGTATGTATGTATGTATGTATGTATGTATGTATGTATGTATGTATGTATGTATGTATGTATGTATGTATGTATGTATGTATGTATGTATTACATTTTATTTTAATTTTTTCTTCTAATTTGTGATTCAACTCATTACAGGCTAAAAAAGGGAAAAAGAACCGTTACCGATACAAAAAGAGACCACAAGTTAACCTTTATGCTTGGCCTTTATTTGTGGTTTCAAATGTTTGTCTCATGTTCAGACTAAATAAAATGTGACATTTGCATCCAAGCAGGGACATTTCACTCTTTACCAGTGCAATTCTTTTTCAATCTTATATTTTACAACTTTTGTTTTTTGGGGGGAACTAAACAAAAGACAACAGACTGACTTAAAGACCACCAGAAGCAGACAGTCAAAGCATCTGAATGTGTTGAAATGTCTGGTATCACAAACTGCAGATGTTCATCAATAACATAAAGGAAACTGCATTTATCCAGAATTAGAAACAGATATAATATGCCTTGTTTCAAGCAGTACTTGTTAAAATTGAGATTAAAATTTGACTTTATTGAACTCACAAATGGGAAAATACCTTGTTACCATATTAAAACAGCAGACAGACCATAAATAACACTAAAAATACACTTAAAAATGAATCATATCCACAATTATTGTCCAGATGTAGAATCTAAAATGGCTAACAGGAAGAAAGAGTTGCAAAATCGCTCCTTCCTGCAGTGAAGTCTCTGACTGAAGGAGCTCCTCTGTGCAGCCATAAGGTGTGTCCAAATTCGGGGTGCTACATCCTTCCATGACTGTGGCCTTTGTGGTCATTGTTGGCCAGGTCCTTTGCATAGCTAGTAGACTGGATGTGACGGCTGTGAATTTGGATAGTCTAGCCTTCAGACCCTTCCAGCTGTCACATCAACGAATCTTCTGTCGCCTGGCACCGTCGACGTCTGTCCCACACAGAGAAGCGAATCATCATGGAACTCCAGATTCTGTGGTATTTTGATTCATGTTTTAATCTTGTATGAATTAAACAGCTGTATTGGAGTCACAGGCATATTCTGGCTGAGACATAACAACATGCAGGTACTTTTCACAAGCTCTTCGGAAAAGCTCTTAGGAATTACATTATGGTTTAGCTGGTTTTATGGATTTCTTTAGCAACTTAATTGGATGTTGTAAAATGTACAATGACTATAGTAAATCCATGGGTTTGAAGAGTACCCAAAATAGTTAAGCAAAAATTAAATGTTTGAATTTCTCACAGTTTACTCTAGTAGGCTAAATATAACTTAGTAAAAGTATCTACCCACTTGTGCAAATAAAAAACCTGTACATAATAATATAGACTTTTTTTAAAAACAGACCAATAGTTTTAAATCTTCATCCTCTCACCTTTTTAATGAAAAAAATGTTCCTAACAATGCTTACTTTTTTATTTGATATCAATAAAAGTAGCATTGAAGTACGGTGTTATTACCACGTTCACTTCATGTTTTCAAGTCTCATAAAAAGTACAACCACACCCTTATACTAAAAATGTATTTTGTCTGAATTTCTCTCTGTCAGTGCATGACTCCAGGTTGCTCCACCACAGTTTACTTCACAGGCAGGTCTCTCCTCCTCCAAGACACTTCTTCCTTGCAGATGGTGGATACCTCGATTATAGAGCGGGCTTTTAGAATGTTGAAGACAAGATTCAGAGCCATGTTTCTGCACTAGAGGTGCACCACACCTTTATATCTCATGAAAGTAAACAGCTTCTGATACCTGTTCACTCACAGATGTTAAGGATTCCTCAGCCAATCAGTTTAGTCAGACCTAGTGTTCTCCACAAAGACATTACTGGTCAGTGGGCCTCTGAGGCACATTGTGACTCATTTACTACAGATATAAATGTACATAAGTGGGAAGGAGAGGGCATTTCAATTTATTTTTAGTTTTATATTGACTGTTGTGAGTCATTAGATTGCTTTTGACCAAAACCACCCAGCATCCAGACTTTCAGTCTTTCTCTACGTGGTCAAAGTGTGAAACTGTCTGAGAGAGGAGAGTCTTTAGGTGTCAGATATGTCAGAACCGTCACACGTTCTGGTTATGATGTGGGGTTTTTTCACATGAAAAGAAAAGTGTCTTCCTTTTCTCTAAAACCTTCCTTATCTGAAAGATGAATGTCATCTCTTCTAAAATGTTCTGGACATTACCACGGTGGCGTCATACTTTCCTCTTTTATGTTGTTTTCCTCAGAAACAATATTAACAACATTTAAAACCTGAATCAATGTTATCAAATTGCAATTTTCTAAAGAAACGGAGTCATTGATATTTTTTTCATTCACAAATAGCAAATCTTGTTTAGATTTTTTTGGTGCCTCTGCATTAAGCAAAGAAATAGGCAGAAACAGCTGGAGTCACACAGCTTTGCGCAGACAAGACAAAAAGAGGAAAAGAAGTCTATAGTTTAGATTTTTTTTTCTTGAAAGAAAATGCATCACGTGAAGCGGCAAAATCCACACAAGTCCGAAAGCCGCCCTGCTGAACTCTCATTAAAGTCCTTCAGAAGAGCCGTCTTTACGCACAGCAAATGTTCATCCGACAGATGCGCAAGCTCGTCCTCAAAGACAGATTAGATGCATTCATAGCAATGAACTCATGTAACCCCTTAGCTGGGGATTTTTTTCCGACAGGAGCCGATTCTGTGGAAAAGGAACAGAGGGTTTCATAAGAAACAACAGAAGTCAGCTGTTACGCATTCTACAAAAACATATCTGGACTCTCCGAGTCTTTACCTGCTCTTGCACTTGGGGCACACTCGACCCCACACCGTCGTCATTGTGGCTCTTCTCAGAACTGGACTCGCAAACAGGTACACAGACGGCGTGCACATTGAGTTAAAGCGCGCCAGGATGGCGATGGGATTAGTGGCCTCGTTCCGAAACGTCAAACCTCCCCCGGTCAAAAATTTGACGATGATATTCACAAAAGAAGGACACCATAAGGCCAAGAAACTGATGACAACAAAAATGATGACTCTCAGAGACTCCAGCTTGTTCTCCTTCTCTGGGCTAGGGGGTTCTCTCTCCAGCTGATACCGCGCAACCACGTAGAGTTTGATGGTCATGATGACTTTGGTGACCACGACGAGTTGAAACATAGCTATGCCAATGACGTAATACTGGATAGATTTGGAAAGTGGCAAGAAATTTCTGATCAGCACGTGCCCCATGTTGTAAATCCAGCAGTAGATGTTGGCTGCGATCACCACAGGTTTAGTCACGAAGCGGCTGTAGATGAACGGATGGCACACTGCAACATAACGATCGAATTGCGCAAACATAAAAGTCAACATATTAACCCCTAAGAGCGTCGACAGCACGTAAAATGTTCCGTTTCTCGACGGATATCCCTCATTAACGTCGAACAGGCCCAGATAGAACACAGAAAAACCAACAAGGGTGTCGCAAATGCTGGTGTTGAGCATGAAAATGAATCTGTTCTGAGCGCGGAGCTCTTTGGTGGCAGAGATGCTGATAACAACAGTTCCGGCCAGCAGAACTGTGGCTGTTGCGAATAGAATCTGGAAGATAAAAATGAGGAAATCTTCTGGAGTTTCAAAGCTCACTGAGAGGGGCACCCCCTCTCTGAGCTCTGAGGAGTTGGACTGCATCATCGCTGAAGGCTCTCCTGCAGGTTGCTATTTATGCAGATTTCATATCCCAGGAGATGGACAATTGTTGTCTTCTTTTTCAATCCATTCACTTAGAAAATCAGTCAAATGCAAAACAAGCTATAAGAAAAAGTGTATCTTTGACACAAAAAAACATGTGAGCCGTTTTTCCATTTTTTTCCAAACATTTTTGAATTTAAAAAGCCTTTTTGGATGTGTCCTAACAAATGAAAGCGGTGTGCTGAAGGTGAAAAGTTTAAAACAAAATGCAAATAATGATTTGGAGAGAAGGCTTTTGTGAAGAAACAATCATATTCAATGGGGAATGTTTATAAAAATGAAAAAGGAAAACAAAACTTTTGTCTTGTTAGTAAATACATTTTTGATGCTGCAAATAAAGGCAAATATCTTAAGGCTTGCAAAAAATGATTTATCGAAAAAGAATGTAAGTTAAATGAAGGGTTCTCACTGAGCTGAAATAAAACATCAACAAACTGGAAAGAAAACCTTACATGTGAAAATAACTCAACAAAGATGAAGGTCAAAGAAATGGTCTATACAGACAAAAAATGGCAAATTATTTTCCATGAAAAGTTGAGTTCATTTAAAATTATGCAGCAATATTTTGAGATTAGATGAACAGACAAGTGACTGGTTGTATCTATGAATTACTTTGTTTAACAGGTTAGTTAAAAAACGTGATTAGTAGTGATTTGCAAAGTTGTCAGAAAGCAGCAGAATTAAAGATCCTGTTGATTTGCTTCATCAATCGAGCTTCTTCAGGAGCAGCAGAAGGAACTGACCGTGGTGCTGAACCTGCGTCTGCAGTTCTCAGCGGGGTTTCCTGATTTAAAACTTACTTTACCCATTTAATACATATAGAAAATATGGACTTGATCTATTTACTATGTAATAAAATATGTATTTTTTGAAAATATAGTATCACGTCATCCACGACACAGAAAAAAAAATCCAGATTTCAAAATGCTCAGTCATTCATTAAGTGAATAAAAATCGTAATGTTGAATATAAGACTCCAAATACGCACCGCTTTAAACAGATTTTTGATCTTACCGTTTGATCAAAAATACAAAGAAATAGAATCAATACAAAAAATCCAGTATTAAAGTAAAAAAATGTAAAATAAAGACTAGCCACTTGAGTCAATAGAAAAACGATGTCCTTCAAAATGTCAGCTTATTATTCTCAAATTAAAAAAAAACATTTAAGACAAATTTTCAGGGAGAAATTAGTCAGATTTGTGACACTATTTTATTTTCAAATACAAGATAAATATACAATTTTTCTCTGAGGAGAACATTAAAATTTTAGGCAACAACAATGGCTTTGTTAGATAGCAAGCACCCAAAAGGGATAAAATAATATTTATTTGTTTAGAAAAATTGTTAAAACACAAATGCAGGTCAGCGGGAATTTAAAAACCCATGTGACATCAGTTTCAAGATCAGACATGTGTTCCACATACCGGTATGCACTTATGCTTTAATTTTCACCAAAGTCTACATCGCATTAAAAAAAGATATTTTTGAGATTTTTGAAAATTTTTAACAAATATCAAAGTTTAGTCCATAACCTCAACTTTTTGTTGCAAATCTCAAACTTCTTCGCATGTTTTACGCACATTTTTGCACAATTTCTGCTGACTAATGTCTTAAATAAGGTGGATTTTTCGCTTCTGTCGAGCCTGCTGCGTTTTGCTGCAGCAGCAGCAGACTGTGATCCACGTGGTGCGCACGGCCGCACGCAGGGACGGGCTCGCCCATAGGTACAAGCTCGGCGTGCACAGTGCGTTGCCCCGCGCCAGCATCTTAAACGGATTGATTGCGTCGTTTTTCATGTAAATGTGTTTTCCAATCAGCGATGACAGGATGGTGTAGAGCATGGACGGACTCCAGAGCAGCAGGAACAGGATCACCACCACCACGACGATCAGCAGAGACTCCTTCTTGCTGTCCCTGTCCGCGCCCGGCGGCTCCCGCATCACCTGGTACCTGGCCACTACCAGCAGCTTGATGGTCATGGAGATCTTCGTGAAAATGATCACCATCAAGCTGATTCGTGCGTAAACGGCGATGTCCACGGCTTTGCGCACCGGCACCATGTTTTGAACGAGCAGCAGGCCGTACACGTGCACCCAGCAGTACGCGTTCACGCACACCACCACCCTGGTGCTGATGAACCGACAGTAGAAGAAGGGGTGGCACACGGCGAGGTAGCGGTCAAACTGCGCGAACAAAAACGTCATGATGTTGACCCCTAGGAGGGATGGGATGATGTAAAACGCGCCGTTTTTGGAGGGGAAGTCCACGCGCACATCGAACAGAAACTGGTAGAAGATCCCACAGCCCGTCAGGGTGTCGCTGATGCTTGTGTTCAACATGAACAAGAAGCGGTTTTCTCTCAGCAGAGCCCGGGTGTGCATGATGCTGCACGCCACACAGCCGGCCACGAGCACCGTGCTGGCCCCCGACAGCACGTGGAAGGTGAAGAGGAAATAATCTGCTGCGCTGCTGAAGTCCACACACAGAGGAACCAGAGTCAAGTTCATGGCGAGGACCAGGATGGGGGCGTTCAGTGTGAGCAGCAACCTCTTCCTCCACAGCGGCAGCATGACGCGCAGCCTCTGTCCGGGCACATCAGCGGGCTTTTAAGATCTTCCCTCCGCCCATTTGGGGGTGAGGGTGGAAGTGATGCTTGTTCTTTTTCAATCACATGTCCATCAGGAAATATTCAAATTTATTTTGATTTGTTATATGAAATGCACTAAAGTTAAATGAGAAAAACCTATTTTTATACTCCTAGATGCTTTAAATAAAGTGTTTTTTAAACACAAAATACAACATTTTCTGTATTACCAATATTTGGGGACACCACCAAAAATCCATCATCAGGTCGTACAGCAGTTTATGTTTTATTTTAACACTGAATATGTAACATCAACTGAAAGTAAAAGGAAAAATAGTCTGTAATCCAACAGATCCTTTATGCAGGTTCTTATCAGTTAGTGAATGGAGCTCACTCCCTAATTTGTTTAAAACGTTGTCAGATATTAAAGCAGATTTCTCAAACAGATTTTTGCTAAAGCACCCAAATGCCCTCTTTGCTAATCTCTTTAGTTGTGCTGCATCTGTATCCCAAAGTTGCCCCCTTTAGTCAATAAATCAATTGTTCTGCTTAAAAGCATTCTGGTGTTTTTTTTTTTTTTAATATCATCCTGCTTTTATTCATCCAGCCATCCATTAACCAAACCTGCTTTGTAAACTTGTGGGGTCACGGGCCTGCCCTGAAGGGTGAAGACACACAGGGGCTCAAGTTCATCAGCGCATCCCAGAGTCACACAGAAACTCTCACTTTCAAACCGGAACAAAACCTTTCAGTCTTGTGGAACTTATAAACATCAAACCACATAAAAGCTGATTTAATCCAAACTTTTTTTCCATGAACATCTTGTCTTAAAAAAACTGTTGGCGTTAATAAGAAACATTCGTTCTTGCAAAAAAAAAACAAAAAAACATGTAAAATATGTTAATTTATGTATTATTTGTTTGTTTGTTTTGGATTATGAAAAACGCTAAACATTTTCCTGTGCTCGTTTTCTTCAATTTCTCTGGAGTTTGTAATGCATAAAAACAATCAACGTGTGTAATAATTATGACCGAGACAACCGTTTTCAGTGGAGGACATATCAACAGGATTTTATATGCAGATCTGCTGCAAACAAATTTCAGATCAAAGCTGTAAACTCGATGACAATCAAAGTGCGTTTCTCCTGTTTGCTCTTCCATTTATGTATTGTATATAAAAAATAACTTTTTATTTATTAAAGTTCAGGGTCTTATAATTTCTTTAATTTTTTTTTTTTTTTTTGGCTTCAAGCATAAAAATTGTCATAAATTTTCAACTGAACTTCTCAACAGCTGGGATTTTATGTGTCACATCATGATGCCTTCCAGCAAGCCCCCATATAAATGTACAAATAATCCCAATTTTACACATGGAAAGCTTTACGCAATATTCCTAATAAATAACCTTATGGCTCACGTGTTCATATATTTATGACAGATTAAATTTGCTTTTTGAACAATTTAAATCTCTCTGAGGTTAAAACACATTTTTAAGACCTAAAATTTATGAAACGAAATTCAATGTTGATGTTGAGTCCAAACAAAACTTATTTATTTCCATCAGAGCTTCTGTCACACAATTGTCAGAAAATCAAGATAAATGAAAAATTTGATGTGGAAAACAGGGTGAGTTTCCCAAAACGTCCTGACAACACATGATAAAAGAAAAAAATCGTTCTTCTTTCATGTCCTACTCAGAAATGTCTTTTTAATCTTGTGTAAATAATGGTGCCCACAAACAAAGAAAAAACACGTTTGAGAAGATGCATTTGCAATTCATTCAGATGTGAATGTCTGTGACGGTCTATCTGGCTCATTCACAATGAAAACTTCTAATAAGTTGGGTTGTTTTTAATCCACCTAATGAATTGTTTTTGTCTGCGTTAAAAGGAGCATAAATTGGGTTAAAATGAAACCACTATTACCCATTGCTCCAAAAAGTAACCCAAGAATCGGGTTGAAAATCTCAGCTGCGAACAGAAAACAGGTCAGGGAAAAGACTTTAATTATAGACACAGGTTCGTGCCAGAGCCTCGTCGTGGCTTGCGTGCCCAGCAGAGCCCCCGCCACACTGTTCTCCACACGGCCCTGCGCAGCGCCGGGCTGCCCCAGACGTACAGAGCCGGGGTGACCAGCGCGTTCATGCGCGCCATGATGGCAAACAGGTTGGTGGCTTCGTTCCTAAACGTGAGGCCGTGACTGCTCAGCTGTCTCACTATGATGTTGACAAAGGAAGGACACCACAGAGCCAAGAAACAGATGACCACAAAGACGATGATGCGCAGAGATTCCTTCTTGTTGTCCCTGTCGGCGCTGGGCGCCTCCCTGACCAGGTGATGGCGCGCTATCATGTACAACTTCACCGTCATGATCAGCTTGATGAGAACTATGACCTGCAGGGTCATGACCCCAAACGCGTTTATTTGAGCGGCCTTTGAGATTGGCACCAAGTTCTGCACCGTGAGGATGGAGTAGGTGTAGATCCAGCAGAAAGCGCAGATCAGAACCACCACGGAGCGGGTGATGTGGCGGTTATAAAAGAACGGGTGGCAGACAGCAAAGTAGCGGTCAATCTGAGCAAAGAGGAAGGTCAGGACGTTCACACCCAGGAAGGAGGGCAAAATGTAGAACGTCCCGTTTCTGGAAGGGTAGCCCTCCTTCACGTCGAAGAGCCCGAGGTAGAAGACGGAGAAGCCCGTCAGGGTGTCGCTGATGCTGGTGTTCAGCATGAAGACGAAGCGGTTCTGGCCTCGCAGGGACGGCGTGGAAATGATCGCTAAGGCCACGGAACTCGCGAGGGTCACGGCGCTCGTGGCGAAGAGAATGTGGAAGGTGAAGATGATGAAGTCCTGCGGGCAGTCAAAGTCCACCGACAGAGGGATGGAGGCGTTCAGGAGCATCCTGGCGCTCCATTGAGGGCCAGTCTTGGAGGGGCACTTGCAGTATTTATACTTGAACAGTCACCCTGGTGCGTTCAATGGAACCTCCTATTGGCTGGAACAAACAAGTCCTTCATACAGTTTGGAGTGATCAACACACTGATTCCAAACGGGAAAATCAGCATTAAGGTTCCATTTCTTTTTATCTATTTGGGCCTCATGCACTTTGTCCTTCTGTCTTGACAAAGTTTTTGCTCTCTGATGGGATTTTTCTCGTGATAGAGAGCATTTGTTAAGAAAATAACATTTTAAACTGCATTTCTAAGTTTTTCTTTATTTAAACAGCTCCAGGCTTCCTGTTCGGTTCGATTCTGATGGATCCACTTGCAGACAAAGAGATCCATTGTTGTTTTCCTTGTCAGAGCTGGCACCGCGCACAAAACTATACGACTCAATAATTTTGGAGCACCAAATGGTCATGCTAGGTTGGGGTTGTGAGAGGCTGTAGAGCTTGTAAAGAAACGGATGATGGGAAGTGAAGAAAGACTTACTTCACACCAAGAGTTCTGCTTCCAAATTAGAGGCAAATTTGTAATCAAATTCTGCTGCTCTACAGAAAATGTCCAAGGACCCCCGTCCCCATTTTTAGGTAAAAACAGCACAATCAAAATTAAAAGACCACTGGGGACACTTTTAAAATAGTTCAAAGAATGATGAGATGGCAACATTTACACATTTAATTACTTTTGTTCATTATATTCAGTTTATTTTATGACAGAAATATTTCATTATCTCTGAAACCACTTTCATCAGCTAATGAAGATGTGACTTTTCCTACTTAAACCAAAATAGTTCTTTACATTTAATGTTGCAAATAAATATACACAATTCGTAAAATGCTAGACATTTTATGTGTTGCATGAGAACTGAAAACTTTAGGGATCGTGGATTCATAGTGCACTTTTTGAATTTTCTTTTGCATATCCAGCCAGCCAGCCAGCCAGCCAGCCAGCCAGCCAGCCAGCCAGCCAGCCAGCCAACCAGCCAGCCAGCCAGCCAGCCAGCCAGCCATCTATCTTTTTCTCTCAATCTTTCAATCTTTCTAACCGTCTTGGTGATGCGTAAAATGAATTCCTATTTTAGCCGCTAGAGGGAGCAAGATATTGTTTCGTTGCCATCACACCTCTCAGCTGTATAATATTAGATGACATTTTCAAGATGAATATCTTTGGATTCCCTCTGACTTTAAACTAAAAAGATCTTCTTTTTATTTTTTTATTTTATGCAAGCAAGGCAGGTCAATTACTCTGCTCCACAGCTGCCCATTTTAAATACTCAGTAATGCTGCCCTCTCTTATTGTTTAAGTCAATTCACGAGGCAGATCTACAGGGAAAGAAACCTCACACATAAAAGAATCCAATGTAAGGTACAAAAAAAATTCGATTTTCTCCAAGTTTTTCATATTTGAGAAATGCATGTTTAATGAGTGGCCCAGGTGCAGCTTATCAGGATCCAAATATGAAAGCATTATTATCCTTTATGATTAGCGAGGCCCAGAGGCAAGGATACGGATTTAAGCTTAAAATGGCTTTTAAAAGATGGAATAATCCCAGTGGTGAACTTTTAATCGGATACAATTTTGTGTTATAGACCTCTTTTGTCTTTTAGCTCAAGCTCTTCTGAAAAAAAGAGACAACAGCAACAATATTGTATCTAATGAATGAAACTATCACAATTGGTCTGTTGCATGAAGCCCTACTCCAATGAAAAATCATGTTTTTGGTGTTTTTAACATGTCCTTGTAGAAAGTTTCTGATGCTGGAGAACATATCTTACTGAGAACCAGCCCATTCATGTGTGTCTTCTGTAGGAGACATTTGTTTTTAGATTGTGTCCTCTGACTCATTTGGAAAGTAAGGACATCTTGGCCTTTCCAATGATGTATCATGGGTTTGAGTGGGATGATGGGAAGCTTAGTTTCCTAGGGAGATAAAATTGAGTCTATATAGATGATAAATTATTGGTTCGGTTCTGAGGAGGATAAATAGAAAACATTATGCTTAAAATTGAATTTCTGAGTATTTATTCAAATAATTGCGAATCAAAGGAAGAAAGAAAAAGCTGTTGGAAAAAGCTTGTAGCAGAGTCTTTGCTACAGTGGACTTCCGTGCTCCAGTCCATTTTGATGCATCCATTTGCAGACAAAGAGATCCATGAACATCTTCAGATTTACTTTCCTCGTCTGAGCTGGCATCTGCCTCTAAACGTTACAGCTCCATTATTGTTCTCCATTTTTGTTGCACCAGTTGCACCAGGCTCTAAGCTAACAGGAGAGTGTAAACAGAAGGATGATAGGAAATGAGAACAGGTTCACTCTGTGCCAACAGTCTTGGTAACAACTCAGAGGTGAGGTTTTTCTTCCACTCAGGAAACTATGCCTTGAAACTATGTGTTACAACTGGCTCTAAGCCATAACAAATAAGAGTGGAGACAGAACTGGTTTTATCACTCAAAGCACTTTTAATCTGCACGGCAAACATCAACACCAAGGAGCACGGAAGAGCAACATGCTGCAGTAATGGAATTAGCCGTGATCCGAAAGCCCCTTAGGAAGTGATTCTCCTTCCTGAGGTCCTCTGGTGAAGTTTATATTCAGGGTCACCGAGATGCAGGAGAGCTCAGAAGGGGCCGAGTGTGAAGTGGGGATGAGGGTCAGCACTGCTAAGTCTTAAGCCACGGTTCTTTATTGGAGAAAGGTAGTTTGCTCTCTGGGTGGGTGGAATGCTCCTGCTCCAGGTGGAGGAGTTTAAATATATTGATGTCTTGTTCACAAGTGAGGGAAAATCAGAGCATGAGATTGACAGGCGGATTGCCAAAAGGCAAAGCTCTCAATTTACCGGTTGAGCTTCGTTCTTGTTTTCACCCATGGTCATGAGCTCTGGGTCATGACCGAAAGAACGAGGCCCCGAATACAAGCGGCTGAAACGAGCTTCCTCTATAGGGTGGCTGAGCAGACGAAAATCGATGGATGGATGGTTTCACATCTTAACCATAAGTTTCACCTTATCACATTTCATTGTAAATATGTTTTATATTTATTTGTCCGTCGTGGTTAGTTCTGTCAATATTTGCAAGAAAATATTTTTAAAAATTAAATCTGGGACTTAAGGGAAGTCCATTGTTCTCCTGTATCTGCAGTCATTAAACAGTTGTGTGTTTGTTGTTGTTTTCTTGACATCAGGAGCTGGTGGGGTTTGGTGATGGGAATTGAAGAGACTCTGGTCCACGTGCTCCTGCAGGAGTTTCCTTCATAAGTCTGCTGATGGAAACCTCCTCCTCTGCTGTGCAGACACAGCTGTGCTGCTGTCAGTCTCTGCTGCATGCGCTGCACACCAATGTCTAACAAAAGCCAAGTTTTGTCTCTTCTGCTTCCACTGACGAGCTTCGGCAATGTGTTGATATTTCTGTTCAACATTCTCCTGGCTGCAGCCATCATCTGTCTGAACGTGTCTGTGTTTGTCTCCATCCTCCTCAGCAGGGGACTGCGTGGGGAGAACCGCTTCATGTACATGCTGAGCACCTGTCTCAGTGACACCTGCACAGGTGTTTCCTATTACTACGTCGGAGTGTTTGATGTGACTGACAGTTATGACTCCCCCACCAGAACCTTTTACGTCGTCTACACCTTTCAGGGCATCTCCTTCATAGCCATCCTGGCCGCTCAGGCTGACAGGTACCACGCAGTGGTCTCACCTTTCAAATACTCTCTGCGCATGACCCGAAACAGAACCCTGATAGTCATCTGCTTCTACTGGATCTATGCCTTCTTCATCGTTGCTCTACACAACTTGCTTCCTACTTTTAGTGCCAGACAAATCACTAGTTTTGGTGGTTTGGCTGGGAACATCCTGGCAGTGATCATCATGATAGGTTTCAACATCAGACTGTTTATTATAGCCAGGTACCAACTGGGGAAAGAGGCGCCCTCCGGTGAGAGGGACAGCAAGCGCTCCTCAGTGTATCTCATTCTGGTGGTGGCTGCGTTCTTCATAGGAGCCTGGGTTCCTATTTTCTGTTGGGCCATCATTTGTTTTTTTGCTGACTCACAATGTCCCACTTTTAAGAATGAAGGCACGAATCCCATCCGCATTCTACCCCGAGTGACAGCAGCTGTGGTTCCCATCCTGTACATCAGAGGCTGCGGGGCGCTCAGAGCCTCGCTGTACTCCACTGTGTGCAGGGCCTGCTGCCACAGGAGGTGACGCACAGACACATTTCCTGATTTATCTTATTGCACTTTTATTGTTTAGAGCTTTTGTGTTGATCTTTTGTTCCGTCTCTCCCGTTTTCTTCTGAAAGGAGTGCCCATAGAAGACTTGGCCCGTCCAAACACCCAGTACTGCCTTAAGTCTGCATAATGGGAACATTGGAGATTATTTAGAGACTGTTTGTTTTTTATAGAGTGAATTTAACAAAGAATATAAAGGTACATTGAAATTTGTATTTAAAGCAAATCATCATGTTTATTTGAATTAAATAAATAGGCATTAATTATATATGTGATGCCTAAATTGTTTAGTCTGCTGATTTAAATTGTGTTAAAGACTGTTATTGTATTTTTACTTAAATGCTGTAATGATGTTTTGTACTTTTGGTCACATGTGTTGATAAATGAAGCAGCTTTGACTCCAGAATGAAAATAAAACAATATTTAGATGCTGGGCTCCTACGCGCCAGGTGCAATTTCACGCAGTGGCCACACGATGTCAGCAGAGCTCTTAGAGGTCCTCTGCCTGCAACTCTACGCACGTCTACGTACAAAACAGATACAAAACTCAAAAATAGGAAATAATCTCTCAAAATGTTATTCTTAATGTATGAACCTCGTATTCAATAAAATAATTTTAAATTGCAGGTTGCTTCCAAACTAAGTAGATATTAAATGACTGCATGAGGGCAAAAACCCACCAGCTTGATCTTCCAGCTTTCTATTGGATGTGGAGGAGGACCAAGAGGGGCTTCTGTTGTGGGAGGAGGAGTCTGAATATCACCACACTTCCGCACATCTGGTGCCCACTTTTGGACCCCCATCTTTCCCATTCTGACAGCTCCCCCCACCCCTTTATGTTAAAATAATTAGACCAGTCGTGCAGAATTAAAATTATACTCTGTCCTAACACAAACTACTGACTCGCAGTTTTATACATCTTATATTTTGGGATTCACTTTTTTTTTTCAAAAGTCAGTTTGCTTAATTTTATTGGACAAATGATGGAGTCTAATTGAAATTCTGCGTAACTTTAAAACAATGTTGGTTTATTATTTGGGAAAGTTCATATATTTATGTATTTTTTAAGTATACAGGGGAGACAAAACACCACAAATTGATAGGAAGCTCATTCATTGGAGAGCAGAGCTGCACACAGCAGCAAACGCTGCGGCTGAGAAAGGGCCTACAGCCACAAACGGAACCCCTCCCCGACTGGTTTTGTGGCGCTGCCATCGTGCAGGTAAACTTGCCAGTGGTCCAGGTTTGAGAAAGTGGCCAAACCCTCCCACAGTGGGCTGTATTTTTCTGCTGCGCTCTGGGCTGGTTTCTATTCAAATGTGGGTCAGGGGTGAGGAAGCCTAACGTCATAAGCTTGCAACATGGCGTCCCGAAGGCTGTGAGATGAGCAGGAGGATGGTAAAGAACGCTTGAGACCGATCCTACCCATGTAAACAGGTATTTTCAAACGTTTAATAGTCTTTAATGCTGTTTGTAACTTGACGCCTGCCTGGGCGGCTTTGGTGTCTGTTTTGATCGGATCCGTTTTACGCATCTGCTGCAAGGATTTTTACCGTGGTATCATTTTTTTTTTCACGGCGTGCCAACAAAAAAAGGGGCTCTGCTGGTGCCTATTGTGCCTCCACCCGTCTGCTTGGCAAACCAGGAAATCCTTCAGATTTCCTCACTGTTAGAGGTTCACGAAAAGCCAACATGTTTTGCAAATAAGCATGGAGCTTCTATTGGCGTCGCGAGCGGAGCGGAGATGCCCCACAGGACTACGAGCGTGTGCCAGATAATTACCAGCCTGGCAAAGAACACCAGGCGACGGAAAAATCGCCACAGCTCATTCCCCCCAACCTCCAAACGTTTGGTGAAGCTCCATGGATGCGCTCCATTTGGTTACAAAAAAAAAAAAAAACTAAATAATGGAGCTGGGCACAACTTTATTAAACCAAGCGCAATTTACGCGTGAAATGTATGCGTAAAATCACGAGCTGGAAGAGTCGATTCAGGACGAGTGGTGGACAAACAGTCGCAGCCGAACCCTGTGGTGTAACCTGCATTGTTTAGATGTAGGTTAAGCCACCTTGGTCTTAGTTAGGGCCAATTAAAAATGATTTAATGGGATTGCCTCGTGAACGTGGGCGCAGTGCGTTTGTTCGGTGAAGTTGCGGTTCCGACATGGGTCAAATCGATGCGGAGGGTTCGGTTCCCATGGCTTCTAGCTGAGCTGGTGCCATGCGTGGAGCGTGTTGTGGGTGTAACGTTACAATGACCCAGAAACTGCAGTGTTTTGTTGAAACTGTGGCGCATCAGAGGTGATTGATCAGTGCTTTTCACATTTGATGATTTCATTCAGGAGACTCTTGATAGGAGCTCAGCTGATCAATCGAGCTGAATTACCAAAGGGCACTGCAGTAATAGGCTCCTGGAATGTCAGTCATTTTTTATTCCCTTGGTGTGTTTATTTAATTTTAAACACATGACTTGCATTTTACCTGACATTTGAAACAACTATTCGTTACCCTCTAGCGATTTCATAAATAAAGAAACTCCTATTTGTCCAACAACAGTTAGGTTTGTTTGTAAACTATGGGAGTAACACGGTTTTGCATAATCTCATTTGCCTTTCCAGGCTTTTCTGCATGTTTCCCCTTTAATGTGTCTCTTTTACTCTTTAAATTGTGTAAAGAAAGTTTTAAAAGAGAAATCGTATCTAATTCCACAACCTCCTCTTCTCTACTGAGTTGCGGGACGCTGCAGCCTATAATATGGAGACTAGGAGATGTTATTTTGGCTGGTCACACCCAAGCAGAAGTGCTCAGTTGTTTTGCCTTTCGGCCTTAAAATATGAGTGTATTGTGTTTTTCAGCTGTCATGTTGAAAACAGCTTTCAAGCCCGAACGAGTCGCTTCCAAAAAAACAATTTAATCTAATTTGGAGCCGGGTCGGGCCTCCTGGCTGGGTCTGCCTGAAGCATTTGATGCTATCAGTGTAGCAAACAATTGTATTAGGCACGATGACGGATCTAACAGTAGTCTCCTTCATGGGACAAATGTTGAGCATTATTTTTTAAATGTGTGGGACATGATCTGCAAGAATAGTTGTTATTGCGTAACCAATCAGAGGCACTTGGGTTTTGTTGTGATAAAAGCAGGTGACCTAGCGCTGAGGGTCAAACAAATTAATTCTGGCCATTAAAATGACAAAGTCAACTGATCTGTGGGCAGAGTTTCATTGATTACCATATAGACTGCAGTTTCTGGCCTGTAGGGTAATTTGAGGCCAGCGTGCGCTTGTGTCCCTCATGATCCTCATGATCAGTTGGTGCCTCACCCTTCCCAACCCTTCCTCTTCTCAAATATTACACAGCATCCTGTGTGATCGTGTCTTATTGTGGCATGCATGGGCAACACGGCACAGTAAGAAGGCTGCTTAGTCCATGCGTTCTGCTGACATGTTGCTGGTGGACTTACAGATTGAGCAAGGCCACGAGGATCGGCCGTCCCACCGCTGCCTGTTAGAGGGCCACTGGGTTTGTTCAGCGGTTAAAGCACCTCGGGGCAGGCTTGTTGTTGTGCTTTAAGAAGAAGAATGTGGAATGCAGTGCGGATAGCTAGAAGGTTATGCAGTGTTTAGAAGTTGAAGGAAGAGTAGGAGGGGGGTGCAAAACCTTGGATCACACAGTGTGGCTGCTCACCTGACATGCTGTCCTTAACCAAACAATTATGCACCAGGTCATGTGAGTTTGATGGTTTTCTAAAAGTGCGGCAGTGGGGGTTATCTCATCAACTTGATTCATTGAAATAGAGGGCCCTTAATCACACCAATCACAGCTTTATTTGTTAGTAAAGCAGTTGATTGCTTCACTTCTGTAAAGGGGCAGACTGCATTACCATCAACATGGATGTTTAGTAACTAAACTGCTAGTAGATTCAGCAAGTTTCTGTTGAAATGACTTATTCTCCAAGGTATTGCAGAAATGCATGCTTGTACACAAAACTCTAAAGAAATATCTTCTTGTTTTGGAAATACTCGAGCATTCCTGGTTTCCGTGTTTTGTCTACTTTTATTGTAACTAGTTGTGCTCAGACTTTAAGATGCAATAATATCATCATTAAACATATTCTTCCTTATATGTAAATTGCCGTCTATCTTAGACCAAGAGGGTACAAAAAACAAAAGCAGTCTTTGTTTAAAATTGACGGTTTAATTTAGCAAGAAATGTTTTTACTAACTTCCTTGTGCAATTTAACAAAACACATCTTGCCTTTTGGTATATTATTCCGCTCTGAAGCTTTTATATTAATATTTTTGTCTTCTTATAACCGTTAAAGCAAGAAATGACAGAAACTCATTCTGATTTGGCATTATCTCTTCAGATAACTCACTGCTTTGCAGAAGTACTTTTTTGTTAGCAGGAAGAAAAATAAAACAACCTGATGCCAGAACAAATAAGGTGGTATTATCTACCGCAACAAAACTTGGGTGCAGCATCAAGGTGTCAGGTTTTAGCCAAGAACTAACAGGGCCCCTTTTACCTGTCATGTTTATTACATTTGCCGGACAGAACTGGTGCATTTTGGATGCTCAGAGAGCACGAGTCTGTCCTCCACAGATAAATTGATCTGGCCATTTTTTTTCCCAAATTTAGCTGTGCTCTGGAAATGACTTTTTATGTTGGAGATGTGGCCAAACTGCCTGACAGAAAATTAAATTTAATTGGAGGGATTCTCTTCAGACTGCAGCATGAATAATGCAAGTCATGCCCCTCTTGCCATGCAGCATAGCAATCATGCACCTGTACAAAGGTACCTTTTCAAATTAAAAACAGCAAAAATGTAATGTCTCAAAAAAAGCAGAAATACATTTTCTTTGTTCTAACCACTTAATATTTGTACATTTAAAGATGCATCTAACATGCTGCTTTTTTCTGGCAACTGTACAGAATTATGTTTATCTGCACCACTACAAAATTTTCCATAGAGAGACAAGTTGTTTTGGCTCTTTAACTTAAGTTTTGTCAACCCTGGAACACGTGCATGTTGTGCTTTCAATACTCACCTGACTAAGGAGCTTTGCTCACAAGGTCTAATTTAGAAAAGTGTACATTTATAATAAAAGTACACACTCTAGATATTGTACTCTGTTTTTGGACTAATCTAAGAAACATATTGTTGGCTCAACAGTAACCGATTTCTCAAACTTCCTGAAAGCAAGAAGCCAGAGTTACCTAGAAAAGGCTGAGAGTTAAGAAAAAAACATGCAAGTTTGTTGACTTTATGGCATTAAATGTATGGGAGTCATAGTATCATCTAGTTGAATGCTTTTCTTTCTGCAACAACACAGTAAAATATGTCAGAAAATTATTGGATTAGTGAACGTTTTGTAATGTAAAAGGAACTCAACTAATTAACCAAAGATTTAATCCGTTTGCTCAAGTCTCTTCATTTTATTTCAACATTTTTTGATTTATAAGAAATGCAAACAAAAGTGGCACCATGCATGGACCAGCCGTACCCATGCAAGGTCAGCCATGTTGCTTTGGCTGTGAGGTGGCTGCTCGGTGTTTGTATTTCAAACTGGCTTTGCACCATCCCCCCCGACCCCTCCCCCACTTTCTCTGCTCGCCAGCATACTCCTCTTACTGTGTGTATGCATCTGAGTGCACTGTCTTTTAGTGCACATGCACACCAAGGCCTTATGGCCCCTGTGGGTGATTGCCTCTCATTTTTAAGTCTGTTTGTCCTCAGCCACCAGTTCCTCCGTACAGGTGGGGAAAGTTCACTTTCAGCTCCGCAAAGTCAACTGGTTTTATAAAAACGGAGGATAAACTCGAGACATGGAATCTGAATATGGTTTTAAAATTCTACTCGGTCTGGTTTTCTATCACTTCAAGCAGATGACCTTTCGCAGTTGTAGGGTGTGTTTTCTTATTGCGCCAGAGGACTTTGCCTCACCTCTGCCCTCTCTCTTGGTTCCAAACCCTGTGTTGAGGAGATTAGTCCCTCAACCACTCGGTCACCTTCGCTGCATGAACACTGAATCTGTAACCTATACCTTCTTGATGTTTAATCCAGAAACGCTTCAGTGAGAGGAATTTACCTATGCCAATGAATGAGGTCAAACCTGATCACCCAGCTCCTTGGTGTTTTAACAGTCGAGTATATTGACATTATTTTGGGAATTGCAACATTTTGACACACCTTCTTTATAGTTTTACACCTATGCTTTGCCTGATCATATTGATTAACTGAGTGGAAACGCTCGCCAGAATTAACAGGACAGTACTGTACCACTCCTTACCGGACTGTACCCTGCCGGGCCACTCAGTGGAAACGAGGCTTTAGACAACACTCAGAATTTTAAATGATGCTTCTATCTCAATGTTTTTTGGTAGATTTTTCATAAAATAATAAAACATTAGAGCACAGTGCTAGATGGACATAACAAAAGTTTTTTTTTTTTTTTTTTTTTTGCTTTGTTTCTTGTAGTGGATTGAAGTTTTTTTTACACGTGTGGTGCGTTTTACAACGTGCTGAACGAGGTTTTCTGAATGTGTTTTAGTACCATCATTTTCACAACACAAAAGTGTCAAAGTTTTCAAATTGATCGTGAAGGAAAAATTACTGAGATCTTGTGCCCTGATGGATGGAAAGATTTGCTCTGCTTCCACATTTCGTACAAAGCCTCTTCCAACTGTCAATACTGGTTCATGTACTGACAGTTGGAAGAGGCTTTGTACGAGATGTGGAAGCAGAGCAAATCTTGCCAATCCATCAGGGCACAAGATCTCATTAGTAATTTTTCCTTCATGATCAATTTGAAAACTTTGACACTTTGGTGTTTTGAAAGTGATGGTACCTATACTTCACTACCAAAGCTAAGTCCTTGGTCAAAATTCAACTGGTTTAACTTTCGGCATATGTTCAACTTCCACATGTTTTGATTTTGGAGTCCGAAAATGGACTTAAAACCTGTGTCGCGGCTCATGAATGTGAGAGTTTTGAACTTATAAGTCTGAAATGCACGTGTGCCTTACATAGACTTTTCAGTGGAAGCGGTCACTTGAATGCATGTCATAGTCATACCAACTCTTGTTACCAGCAATTGTGTCATCTCCTAAATCTAATGTCAACAATATATAAATCACAGTCCCTGAGACTACTATGCTGTTTGTATACAGCTCTCTTGTTGGGCCGTCTTTCTAATGGCATGTCCCATTAGATGTCCAAAGGTTTTATATGAAGTTTGTATTCAATAAAACTGGGTAAAATGTAAAAATATTTCTAGATGGTTCACTCGGTACCAGGCATCCACAGAGAAAGCTACCTGTCCCCCGTTGTAAAGTGCCACTTTTTCTGGGTAGCATCATTAGGAGGTGGCATCCTTGCTGCATACAGATCAGCCGTAATCCATTAGTAACTCCCTGGAATCTAGCCGGCGCAGCGCAGCACTGAAGGGGCCAAGCGGTAAGTGTAGCTGTGTGGGTGATGGGTGAAGCAAAGGCAGAACGAGGGATGAGAAGAGTAGGGGGTGGGGTAAGGTCCTTTTTTTTTTTCTTTTTCCTCCTGAACTGCCTTCTCTACCCCGAGCCCAGCCCCCTTTTTATGTCGGTCTGTTGGAAGAGCCTCTTGAATCCCCCATAAAGCATGCAGAGGTGTGTATGGTAAGAAAGGCTTGAATGATATATGGCTTCCTGGCTGGCATGGTGGCAGAGGCCTTCTTTTTTTTTTCCTGCAGCTCCCTTCTCCATTACCTCCTGTGCCGGGCTTAGTGCCGTGAACCCCTTTTAGCACGCACTGTCATTTACCAGGGTTATGTATTCCAGTAAGGTTCATGGTGATTAACACTGGGCACAGTGCGCTGTTTGTAGATCAGAGGGAAGCTGGTTAGATAAAACACAGAAGTAGATATGCAGAAGAAAGACGGGGGAGGGGGAAGAAGACCATGAGAAGTGTCAAAGCAAAGGAGACAAGCCCAGGCGTGGACCTGCACGCACAACCACTTCAGCTGATCGTATTAACCACTCAGACAGCGACATCCTGGTCATTTCAATGTTGGAGTTCAAATTACTTCTTGGGTTTGGGTCTGAGAGCAGGCTTGCTTGTTTTCACATTGGTATCGAATAATTTTCCTCAATGTTCAGCAGTGTGGCGTCCTCCGTTTTAAGCTAGGTTCACACCGGGCGTGTGCGGCACCTTCTGAAAGGCACTGAACAAAGGTTTTTGAACGCGCTTTTAGCATGTAGTCACACAGGTCTGTCACTACCCGATACTAACGCATGTACTCGCAGTTGGAAGAGGCTTGGTGCAAAATGTTGAAGCAGAGCACATCTCGGAAATCTTGCTTCAGGCTTTTTCCTTCATGGCTCTAGTACAGTATATGAAAGACTTGATGTCATAAAATCCCATAAAGGCGCAAACCACAATTACTAATTTCTCCTCCGTGATCAATTTTCAAACAGTTTTGTGTATTGAAAAGAATGCTACCTAACCGCTATTACCAAATCGGAGTCAACGATTGATCAAATTTCAACTGGTTTAACTCCCAGCATGCATTCAGTGGTGGGGTGTTTTATACAGAGCCTGAAAATGGACCTAAAAACTCACATAGCGACAAATGATTGCAAGAGTTTTCAACACAGAAACCCGAAACATGCATATGTTTACGTAGACCTTTCATTGGAAGCGGTTGCTCAAGTGCATGTTTCTGAGCCTGGCATGAATGTAGCACTAAGCCCAGTTCATGCACTACAAAAAGCAAACATCTGTTTTTTTCCATAATCTGTGGCCTTTCTGGTCAGGATATTTTATTTTTCATGAGAAACTAAAACTCCTCTAAAATCCTTTAAAGGTCTCTTATTGTAACATCAATACTACAAGCAACTTCTGACAGAACAAGAGTGGAACAGATCTGTCTTGGTTGGATGAAACCTTCTCTTTTGTGTTCTTGTGTGCATGCAGCCTCACATGACTCTGCTTTCTGCAAAAACCTCGCTAACATAAATGTTTGACCAATCAATATCATAGTTGCTGTACTGTAAACATATTTGGCTCTTGGATCTGTGAAGAACAAGCTGAAAGAACTGCAGACATTTGTCACAACCTTACTTGAGAAAACAACGATCTCACTTGTCACAGTGTATAATCCAACCTTAGTATCGTTACCCAAACTCAAATTTCTTTTATTTTCATTCTCATGTTTATCAATGTTAATGTAAATGCTATGCTAAATAGACAGTCTTTATGCCAATGCCCATACATTTTATATGACTCAATTCTGTTGTTGGTTTCTGGTTTACATTTAAAAAAATCCCATTTCTTTTGCATGTGCAGTTGTCTCATAGATCCTCTACAGACAATAACTAGACCAATGCTTGTTGTGCACAATGCTACTTGTGTTGTTATGGTTGGTGTTAAACTTCCATGGAAGTGGATCATGGAAGCATGGAAGTCTATCTACTGCCTTGACCTGTTTGGACCAGTGTAGAAAAAAGATCTTCTTTACATGACAAACAGTCTGAATGGTCTGCCATGAAAGGAGACAATGCAGGCTTGATGTCATTATCACATTTACTCAGAGATGTTTTATTTGTAGACAGGATGTTGTGCCTATTTTGATCAACTGGCACAATAACAATGACCTTAAAAATAGGTCAATTTAAAAAGTTGTCAATTTCATTCTATTTTGCCATCTCTGCCTATAAAATAAGTAATTATTGATCGGTTTTTGAGGGAGAGAGTTTTGACTGGGGTTTTTGTCAGATGTGATCTGATTTCAACCTTTTAGCCCTTAGGTTTTCCTTGTTATCGCAGAGTGCAATACAGCACATCTTTGATTTTAAGCCATGTGCCTTCATCACTTTAGCAGTTCAGAAGCTGACTATTATGAATATTGATTGGGGTTCAATTCTCGATTAGCAAAGGGGACAAAATAACACATTTTCATATGTTTTATAGATTGAGCAAAAGCATTTGCCAAAGGCAAACTCAACTGCTTTTACTACCCAACAATCTTACAGCTAGGCATTAAGTCTGTTGCTCTAGATTTTTGTAACATGAACTGTTTTTGGGTCAGGCAGGAAAAGCAGAAATGTGGAATGTAAAGTATCATCTGTGAATGATGCTCTCCTGTCTTATCTCTATAAATAAGCACCTCTTTGGCTCAAAGACAAGGGCAGCCACACCCTCCCCCTCCTTCTGTCCATGGTCCTGTGTAGTTTTACCTGCTCAGGTGTCATGTAATCCCTCCCCCAGCCCTGCTTTGCTACCGACCCCCACCCTCAGACAATGGGGCAGGTCTGACATTACCATGACCTAATGCAGACTTGAGTAAGCCACCTTTCCAAAGCGGGCACCCCACTGAAACTAAAGTTACTGTAGTGAAGATGGGATGAGAAACCCACAGGAGGCACCTAAGAAAAGGAGTTACACTATCCTTTCTTCCTTTCCACCTATGTGGCTTTTGTGCCAGAACAAGAGCAATGAACACAACCAGAACTTGACCCATGTAAGGTTGCAATTTGTTTAAACAGGAAGATGAGAGGGGGGGCACGGATCCAGTTTCTGTACTATCATGTGATTGTGTGTAAAATGGTCGAATAGTCTGCTCATTTACCAGTAAGTGCAAGAATTGATGTAATATTAATAGGTTTACTGTAAAACCCTGACTTGCAACAACAATTTTTGAACAAGAAAAGCTTTGTTTGGCTCTAAACCCAAACCTGCTGTTTTGATTCTGCAAGAAATCACAACAAAATCAAAATGGTCTTTTAATCTTTATCAAAAAAATTCTCAAAGCTCTTTTCGGGTTTGTTGGTGAAGTAAAATGTGTGTAACATGTTCTGCATTGGGGCTTTGTCCTCCCAATTAACCATCTTTTGCTTTATTCTTTTCAGCTTTAGGTGGTGCTTGTGCAGGAAGAGAGTGAGAAGGCAAGAAGGAAGGAGGAAATGGAACTGCCAAACCATGCCAAACAACTGCTGCTGCAACTCAACCAGCAGAGAGCCAAGGGCTTCCTGTGTGATGTTATCATTGTGGTGGAGAATGCACTTTTCCGCGCCCACAAGAACATTCTGGCGGCAAGCAGCATCTACTTCAAATCTCTGGTCCTCCACGATAACCTCATCAACCTTGACACAGAGATGGTCAATCCCTCTGTATTTAGGCAAGTTCTGGACTTCATCTACACTGGAAAACTCCTGTCCTCATCCGACCAGAGCAGTGATCAGAATTTCAGTGCCCTTTTGACTGCAGCCAGCTACCTCCAGCTCCATGATCTTGCAGCTCTGTGCAGAAAGAAGCTTAAGCGCAGTGGTGGGAAACCTTTACCAGGCAAGCCCTCTACTCCAGGTCCTATTAGCCGCTTACGCCTCAATAACCAACGCCTTTCCTCTTCTACCCCTGCTGGCCCAAATAACCACTATCCCTCAACGCCTTCAGATGCCGACCAGCAGCAGCCAGATGAAGGCCTTCGGGACAAGCTCTCAGATGATGAGATGTTTGTTGGCAGTTCTGGAAAGAATGGGGGTAATGGCAGCAGTAATGGTAATCTAAGCAGCGGAGCAAGTGCTGGAGAGCCAGATCTTGGACTAGACCTTTCCAAGAAGAGCCCTCACTCTGCAGGAACAGCCACTGATGCCCTCAGCCCTCATAGCAACTCCCAAGAATCCCCTCAATCTGCCTCAGTGTCCACAACCAACAGTGCCTCACTGGATGACTCCTCAACCACCCTACCAGGTGTAGACACATGCACCTTGGAGAACATTGACCATTCCTCCTCTAAAACCTCAGAGGAGCCTCTAAACCAATCTGATGGCCCACCACCCAGCAAAAAAACAAGGCAGGGTGCCCGCAAGAACGAATGGCCTAAAAAGGAAGTATCAGGGTTGAAATCTGAAGATCACGACAGGCCCCTGGTCAATGGGGTGATTGTAGGGCCTAAAGACGGACGGTCCTCCACCATTGGAGGAGGGAATGGTAGCAGCTTTACTACAGACCAACCCTTCCAGTGTAAAGATGATGAAGAAGTAGGAGAGAATGGCCAGGACCACAGTGAAGAAAGTGGACAAAGTGATGGAGAGAGTGCAGGAGGCAGAGGAGGAACAGGAGGGGGACACCAAAGCGCTAACTATGTGTACCGACAAGAAGGTTTTGAGCCAGCATTCGGGGACAACCTCTATGTGTGCATTCCCTGTGGTAAGGGCTTTCCCAGTTCAGAGCAGCTAAATGCTCACGTGGAGACGCACACAGAGGATGAGCTTTATATCAAAGAAGAAGGGGGAACCTTTGTAAAAGAGGAAGATGAGGAGGAAGCAGAGGACCTCTCCGCACCCGTCGGTCCCTCCAGCTTTGGCTCGGAAACTCGTCCATTCAAGTGTACAGTCTGCAGCAAGAGCTATAAAGACCCTGCGACGCTGAGGCAACACGAAAAAAGCCACTGGCTAACCAGGCCCTTCCCCTGCAACATCTGCGGCAAAATGTTCACTCAGAGGGGAACCATGACACGCCACATGCGCAGTCACCTAGGCCTCAAGCCCTTCGCATGTGAGGAGTGTGGCATGCGCTTCACACGCCAGTACCGCCTGACGGAGCACATGCGCGTTCACTCTGGGGAGAAGCCGTATGAATGCCAGCTATGTGGTGGGAAGTTTACCCAGCAGCGCAACCTCATCAGTCACCTGAGAATGCACACCTCGCCCTCTTAGAGATGCATAAAGCCAAAGAACTCTGGTAATAGAAAACAAAGGAAACCTTTCTCTACCTTTTTCCATCTCAAAAGCAAAGAAATGCACACATTCACAGGCAGACATGCATAGTTCTACATAATAATTCCAGTTTACGATGCCCTGGCTGAGTGAATGATGTAGCCACTGGCCACAGTGCTCTCTTGTCGATGGTGAGATCTTGTTATAATGCAAGGATCAAGTCATCATTTCTGTCAAATGACGTCTGCTCGCCTCTCAGGAGTTCTAGTGGGACGATTCAACGTCGTCTCTCTCCAAAGTCACAAAGCCATGGTGGAGTGGCATGACTTCTGGTCTGTTAAATGTGAATGTGGGTACTGATATAATGTCAAACCCCCCTTACCTCATACCCCTCGGCAGCCTTTTGCTTTTAAGTCTTTTTGTTTTCCATTTGGCCCTCAAACAGATTGATTCCCACCTGTACACCAGAGCTATTTTGACCAAAAACCACAAACCAAACAACGCTGGCAATAATTAAGCTTTTTTTTTTTTAAAACCTCTACAGCTTTATATCCATTGTTTAGTTGGTGGTCAGTATCTGTTTGAAAGTAGAGGGGTACCTGAGTTTGGGACCATCTCCATGCTTTAATTGAAAACTTTTTGGAAAAAAAAGGGGGGTTCTCATGGAAAGACACATTTGTTTTCAAACAAAACTCTCTACGGCTGTTTGAGTTGATGTAGAGGAGGTTTTTTTTTATGGTTTTGCCTGTTGGTGCCCCCAGGAATGAACCCTGGCTGCAAAGATGAACCCTTTGAGATACTAGTTTTACCTGAAGAGCTTGTCATGTTTTCAGTGAATGTCTAAACTGGAAGTTTCTGGGATTTTTCTTGTGAAGGGGGAGGGAATCTGGTTTGGTTTAATGGGTTTTAAGAGGGGAAGATTTAGACTGGATAATATGTTCAGTGGGTACGTTTATTTTATTTTTTTCTGTATAGCTTTCCTCCCCTCAAAAAAAAAAAAGAGAAGTCTATTTAGATAGACTTGTGACCTCGCTACCTCTGATTACTCTTATGAATTCTGTTGATTCGTTCAAAGTTTCTATGTAATTAATTGTAAAAAGTGTAGATTATGGTAACTTTACACCTTATGCTTTAACCTGCCCATCTCTCAACACAGGTTTTTGATGCTCATAGATTTAACACTTTAATATTGTTTTTAGCTGTTGTACTTGTCAGAAATAGCTTTCGAGGGGTCCTGGGCACTGTGGCCCCACTTCACGTACTGTAGCATCCTGCCAGGAGCAAATAGTGGGTAGTTTTGTTAGCTTAGATTTATAGTGTTCCAAAGATCTTATGAATGTTGAGAACAGAGCTAACTAACAAGCATTGCTGGACAAGTTCATAACCAAAGTTTTTAAAAAGATGTACTTAAGATATATAGCGTACTAAATTATTTCTCTTTTCTTTTGCTGTATAAAACAAATTATGAATTATATTCTAAATGCGAGCAAAGAAATCCACTTTCCTGAGGGAGTTTTGGCCAATGACTTCCAGGACCGAAAAGGGTTTTGTGCTTCGCAAGGAAAGCTTGTGCTGATTGGTGGGCGGTTATAATGTAAACTTTACCACTTAAAACTGGTGAAGTGTTAAAACATGTTCCCCGAGCATGTTTTTCTTACTTCTTTAAGTTTGTATCCAGAGTCCTTATCACTTTATATTTCCTGATTTTAAAAAAAGGACTTGACAACAATTTATGTTCAGTTTAGACCAAAAAAATAGAAAATATAATCATAATTTTTAATGTGAAGTTCAAGTTGCCTGTAGATTTTTTTTTTTCCTTTTGAGCCAGATTTGTTAAAACTTGTAATAAGAAGGGAGAAGCAGAGATGCACTGGACATCCGGACAACATGTTGGTCTCCTGCAACATCCTTTTGTGTTTGATTATATTCCGTTGTTCACAGATTTTTTTTTTTAAAATTGTTATTTAAAACTGTTTTAAGCTGTACCTCATAGTAAGCAACCACAAGTTGGGAATGACCCCTCTGATTTCTGTCAGTTCCTGTAACTGTCCAGTGTACTGAGTCTTAACAGTCACACTGTGGATGAAAACCCTTCAGTGCAAGTTTTTGGTGTAGGCATTCCTCTGTTGTGTTCAGCTGTACTCTGGATTTTTTTTTTGTTTGTTTAATTTCAATACCTCTTATGTCCTCATGTTAAGGCCTGTGAAATGTTTATCATGGGGATGCAGCTACAACTACACAGATATCACTATCATTTAAGGTACCTGCATCCTGGACTCCCAGATTTGTTACATGGGTTATGTTGGATTTTGATGTCTTGCTGTTCAGATGTTGCTGTTTAGTTATTGCATGGTACATTAGATTTTTCCACACTCCTCAACCACAAAGATGTTTTTTTTTATTGCTTGTAACATTGTTGCTTGTGACCTCTTCAGAGGGAGTCCACAATGCATTGCCTTCAAACACTATTGTACGTTTCAGCACTCACTGCAGTACAGTGTAATGTCTGTAATGCAAAAGGTGTTTGTACAATACGATCTTTAGCCATCTCTGCAAAGTTTTTTGCAGCTGCATTTGAATGCTTGCTTGTTTGATGACATAAAGAAAAAAGAAACTCCAAACTGTGACCATACTACTACTACTACTACTATTACTACTAGAACTACTACAATTCAAATACTTCAGGGATAGTACTGCATCTTTGACTGCAGACTCCAGCTACATTTGTAAGATATAGCATTGTATCGATTTCTCTGTATTTTGATCACAGGAAAATTTAAAACACTAGTTTCATATTTAAGCAGACAGGGGGTACTTTTCAACACGAAAAAGCCTTGACAAAGGCGAGGCAGCTCGAAGCAAGTCTACATTTTAGTTAGTAAACACAGTATGTTAAATAGTTGCAAACTTGTACAAAGAACTTCGAAGAAAAGCTCATACCCAAATTCACAAACTATTTTTTAAACCAAAGCACATTTGAATGATTATGGAACCATGCGTGGCTCTAAATAAAAGAAACATATGTATTTATCTCATTGTTTACATAAACTTTTACAGTTTTACAGACCTCAGAAGAGGCTCGGCCAGGCGGGGAAGTGTTTTTTTTTGTTTGTTTTTTTCCCCCGTGTTTGTATGATTCTTTGTTTTTCTTAAATGCTTTTCCACGGAGAATGCTGCCAAAATAAAACCTTAGCATTAACTATGGAGTGGACTTTTGCATTTTCAATTAGGGGAAGACGGTGTAATTTGGGGAGCGCTCCTCCCCTCTTCCTCTCCCTGCCAGCTGGCTTTGGGGGGTGACCCTGCTCCCCAGTCCTCCTGCCCTCTGGCCTGGTCTTCACATGGGACCGAAGGAAGGAGGGGTGGGAAGTGCATCCTTGACTTAATAATCAAAAGGCATTGTTAGTCGGGGTCTTTAGCTCAGTGTTGATCTGTTTACCAAAACACACTCGAGGAGTGCCTCCGTCTGACACGTCAGTGAGGTGATGTTTTAACTCTGGGTAACTTTTCTCCCCCCTCCGTTGTTGAACGTGGTTCATCTCATAAAGCTGGCGGGTTTTATCTGGAGAATGTAGCATTGATTTGTTCTTTGCATGTAAACAGGCTTATCTGGTAGTCTTAACTGTGAATGTTCTTGTTATTCTGCTTTTGCGATGTTTTGAAACTCCTTTTTGCTTGTATTCTGTGAGTAAAGGCAACCCTCTCCCCTACACACACACACCCGGCTGGCTGAGCCTTTGACAAAGTTGGCGCAAACACTTATTGACAGTGTTCTTTTTTTTTTTTTTTTTATCAAATGTCTATTGTCAGTGATGAATGTATTTATTTCTGGGCCTGCCCTCACCTCGTCAAAGAATTTGCTCAGAGTGCGAGTCTGAGGTGGAGGCAGGATCCCCCTATTTTTGTTTTTGTTTTCTTTTTGAGGATTTCAAGCTGAGAATCAAAAATAAGACACGACATAGCCATTAACCACATTCTGTGAACTTTTATGTGAGAAAAAGGATGTATTTATTCCAGCTCAAAGGAAATGGTCTATGGAATTCACTGTCTTCTCAGTTATATCAGACATTCTGTAGGGTTTTTATTTCTTGTGATTCACTATGGGTGATCTTTTTATTTTTATTTTTTTGCCCATGCTGTCTTGAGTTCTCACTGACTGCACACATTGGTGGACTGAACTCTAACCCCGTGTGTGTGTGTGTGTGTTTTCGTCTGTGGGCGCAGGCAGGATACTGCCTGTGCAAAGCGGAGGCTACTGTATCTTTTTAAGCTTGCTCTCCCTGGGTGTTGCCATGCTGCTGACTCTAAAGAAAAAAAACATTTACACAGCAGAAACATGCACGTTTTCCACACACTTCTCTCTAATGTTCTCGTTTAATCTTTCGTCTCTTATCATAAACCACTTTGCCATTTTCTTCCATCTCTTTTACATACATATATATAAATATTTTTGGTCTTTACTGTGTTAGTTTCCCATCGGAGCATTTTAGAAACATGGATGAGATAGCTTTACTAAGTGCACTTTGTATGTTTTTCAAAACCTGCGGGAGGACCTGAGTGCTTCAGATTTTTTAACTGACAGTTTACTTTCTGTTTTTTTTTTTCTTCTCTCTTCTTACCTCATTATTTTTTTGTGTTGTGGGTAATTTCCATATCATTATGCAGTGTTAGAAAAGCTTTAAACCTTCTTAGATGAAGCAGGAAACCCCTCCGTGAGATTGTGCTTGGACCAGTCTTAAAATGTTCTTTCCTTTCAAATTCTTACTTCCTCCATCTTTTTCTGGGCGTTTTGTACCATAGAGAGGATGGTCTGTCCAGCTGTTACGAAGATGCCCCCACCCCCTCAACGCCCTCACAGCAGACTGAACCAAAGCCACTTTTTAAAATGGCCTCCAGTGCCATTAAACCCTGTCTAAGCTTTATTGTCCCTTGCTTTATCTCAGATACACCTGACCCCTGCTTCAGCCCTTTGGCCCCCAGTAATCTCTGTGTTCATGCGGAGGGGCTCGTACTCTGTGCTTTTGCATTTTTCAGTATTTGCTGGACTTTTTTTTTTTTTGCATTAGTGACTAACAAAATATATAAAACACCAAATTACCTCAAAACATTCAGTGTTGAAATGTGCTGTCTTGCCATTACATGAATCGTTTTCTGCCGTCCATCTGTAACAAAAATGTCTTTTTGGAAGAGTTTATAGCAGCTTATTTTCATACAAACCTTTTTATTTCCATATCTTTATGAAACTCTAAAGGCACCGTGTCACCTTGATGTGCACTGCGTTACCGAACAGACATGATTAGCTGCTAAAAAAGAGAGTACTCGAAGAGTTGATTAGTGGAACTGCTCATGAAGTGAGTGTATCGAGCTTCCTCTCTGGTTTTCTTCAAGAACAGCCTTTCAATAATGTATCAGGATGTATGGGCTGAGGGGCTCTGAAATGGACATGTAGGGTCTTTGCTGATGAATTATTAAAGGCCGAGAGGCACCTCCCCCTTGGCAAACACACTTCACATGCAAAGGTGTACACACCCAGGTGCACTTTTTCCTGCGTAAACCTCTGCTTATTCAAACACAGATGCCACTGTCTAGACTGCAAACACACCGATATTTAAGGTGAGGTTCCCTGACCCTTGTTGTGGCTTTTGGCAGCACCCAGGCTGGGCTCTCTCTTAATCTCCACTCATCAGAGAGCTCGTATTCAGGTCGGAGCCACCGCCGTGCGTAGCGATGGGGCTCTCAAACTCTAAAAGTGTCATAAAAGTGTAAAACAGCTGACCTCGGCACTCACAACCTTGCAGTCTTAATGTACAGCAGTGAGGAAAAATAAACTGTTATTTTATGATCTTTTCATTAAAAGCTTGATTGAAAACCAACACGGTTTGTCCTCGTTTGTCGAGAATGGTACGATTCTGTTTTTGGGATGGTGTAAGTGATCCTTTTTCACAGATACAATTATTGGGTAATGTTTCCCAACTGGCAGGGCCACACTTTGTTGTCTTACTTGAGGAACTGCAGACTTTTTTTTTCTTGCTGCAGGGTTAATAAATGCACACTACGGACATGCCTTCGTGACGGGTTCATAAGGGTTGGGTAACTCATTCCTGTGAAATGAAAACCTGTTGGCAGTCTTCCTCACACACAATGGCTATAAGCGCAGAATGCATAGGGACCAGTAGACTGTGGAGCTGGGTGTGAATGAACTTCTTCAATTAGGTCAGTTGAACATTTGACACCAGAGCTGACTGAATCTTGAGTTCATCCTGGAAGATATCTATTAGTAAACATGAGGAGAACCATCTTCCTCCATGTGTCACAATGTAACTTTAAAGTTCTGTATCAAGAAAGCATTTCTATCAATAAAACTTTAGATTTTTTTTCCCCCTCTACTCAATGATTTTTGAGCTTCACTTTATATCGTACTAAATGTGACTTAAATTGATTAATCAGTCATAAAATCAAAGCCGGTTTTCTCTTTTTGTTTCATATGTTGATGAAGGTTCTCATTCATTCAGGTGACCTTGTCTGGAGGTTAAGTTATAGCATCTGGATTTCTTATTCTTTAAACATTTCATCACTTGTCTACGTGGATTTATGTTGTCTTTTTTTTTTCTCATGAATAAAAGAGAAAAATATTACAACTCGACAGTGTTGTCCAAGTCACCTTTAAATATGTTCCAATTAACTTTTTATTCAAAAGTAGTCCCATATTATTCTAACAAGACTAACCTATTATGTTTAACTTTATAACATTAACTTTTTTTAATACCAGCAGAAATAAAACATAATCTAAAGTGACAAAGAGGAGCGACATGGTTTCAATTATAACTACCAATAATTTTTGTTTAGTAAAAATCCAATTCTTAGCTCCAGTCAGTTTAATAATAAAAGAAACTTGACCCATGCAAACTTTTAAAAAAATGGACATGAGATAAAACAAAGAAACTGAAGTCTAAGTGCCTCAGAAGACCAAAACAAAAATATTACCCAAATAAAAGCAACAAATTTGCAGGCAGAATCCATTGCATTTTTAGAACTATACATATATTTAACATATATATGAGTGTTTGGATCTTTGAAATCTCACAGAACATTTGGTGCTGTAATCTCACTTGGTACAAGGAAATGCAAGTTAAATTGTACAGCCCATTTTATGCACAACTCCAAGTGCTTTAAATAAAACATTAAAAGAAACCTTCAACCAAAATATTTTTAAGGAGTGATGCAAAGTTGAAAGTGACTGACTCGAAGCAGAAAATAGATTTGTGTTTGTTGAATTTTCCCATCATTTCATGCTTCATGGTTTACTTCAAACTGTAACATTTTGGGCAGTTAGTCATTCTAACACACAGGTTACTGGACATGTAGTGAGTAAAAAGTTACACTAAAATATCAGTGTTTTGACTGCTTTTACTGTTCTACAAAAAGCAATCTACTTTTTTGAGAGGGATTCACAACCCTGATTTTTGATTATTACAAATAAAAAAAAATGCTATGACAATAATTAATTTAAAAAAGTAAAGTTACTGATTTCAGAAAAAATATATTTTATATATTATTATTATACATATTATATTATATTATATTTTTATATTTTCAAGCCTTTTTTATTAAACAAAGTTACTTTACAGACGAGTACATCCATGTACGTCTTAATTTTTTTCTTTTTCTTAATTTGCGAGCTGTTATCTGGCTCAAAGCTGTATGGCTCCAGTGTTGCTCAGCATTTTTGTTGCACCGGTAATGTTATCTTGGGACTGTAAGTTAGTGGCAGGGTATATAAACAGATGGATGATGGGTAGTGAGGCAGTGTTACTTCGACAGTCCCGCCCACAACTTAGAAGTGAATTTCTAATAAACTCCTGCCGCTCTGCAGAAATCATGTCCAGAAAACGACAGGTTTTTTTTTTTTTCATTTTTGGCAGAAACCTGCATAAACATGAATTAAAGACCACGGGGAGCACTTTTACAATAGATCAAAAATCAAAGTGGGTCTTGAGTTAATTGAGTTTCAGTAGTTCTAAGAACCACCTCAACAGTAGTCATTGTTGCCCTGTTTACGGCCCGTAATCTTTCCCTACTCCTGTATGTCTTTCTTCTTTTCCAACACCCAAACGGGCACTCCTGTATATCTGCTGTTACTAGCATCAGCTCATCCTTGTGTGTAAATTACACTTACTTTGTATGCTCTGGACTCTTGAATGAAGCTGGTCTCGTTTCAATTATTAATGTCATCATCTATCATGTGAGTGTTTCACCTTCCATTCCCGTCTTGTCCTAATATTGATGTTTTACTTTCCATTCTGCTTCCCTTCATCCAGGCTCAGGTCAGAGTGTAGGAAGCTGGCACATTTGTTTCCCTATTTGTGCCATTTGTAACACACAGTGCCCCCGTAGGTGTCACATGCTAAATGACCCTGAATGGGGGCTGCTGAGAAACAAAAGCCCTGGTGTCGATAGCCCTACCCTGCCCTCCCCCAGTCGAGCCCCTTTCTACACTAATACCAGCGCCAAGTGACACAATGGTGTGGGGAGGTTGACTGGGTACAGACGTTACACACAGAGTGCCTCTCATTGGAGCAAATTTAGTGTTTACGGTGTGCTCTGGTAAACAGACAGGAGGGTTCTACAAACGCCCTTCTCCCCAACGGAGTGGGTCCGTGAGCATGAGTGGAATTCACCAGGGTCTGCCCAGGTGGGTCCAGGCTTGCCTCTGCTCGTTTGGGATGGCCCTCTATAATCTGAGGAATGTGGATGAGCGATGCCTGGCCTGCCCATGCTGGGCGAGGGAGATGGACAGGGTCTGTTTAGGTGGTGTTCACGAAAACACACACACAACCCACACCCACCTTTATCTCCAGTGCCAGATGACCTTCTTGTCTCCATTCTGATGTTAAGCAGATGGACTACAGTCTGTCGCTGGTTCTGTTTTAACCTCTGAGGGAGGAATAGTCTGAAACACTTATCAAGTGGGTTTTTCAGGATCAAACAACTGGTTTTCTTAATTTTTAGGTGTCCTTTACATGAAAAAAAATGTTTTTTTTTTTTGTGCAGTCTTCCGATCTTAAGGCAAAGTTTTATTTTTATGTGCACTCAGGCAATTCAAAGCGCTTAATAGAAATTTATAGGTTTTGGAAACTTACAGCAAAATAAGAAGAAAAGAATTAAACATTTGGGTTTTCAATAAAATAACTTTCTATTTTGTCATGTTTTTGTTTTTTTTTTTAATTTTTTGTGCTTGTTCTCAACAAAGTTTTAACCAAATGAGACCTTTTTGTAGAACAGCTGCAGTGACATCACTGCTGCAGTTGTTGCTAGGCAACAAACACCATACTTTACTGCACAATTGGTGTTTTTCTAAATATCTCTTTCCTGCAGATTTTCTTTAGATTTCAATTAAACAAAATATATTTTCACAAATTCAATTTTAAAACATGCAGCAACTGAAGGCCGTTGTTCGTGAACACAGAAGTAGAGGTTTCCATCGGCACAAAGTTCTTATGAGAGACTCAAGAATCTGAAAGGCCTTTTGAGCATTTATGATGCCTCTATGGGGCATTGAGTTTGTAAGATTTCACATGTGAATTTACTTTCAATGTTTAGATGCACATTTATTATTCATGATTTGTTCAATAAATGTTTTGGAGCTTGAATACGTTGACAGCCTGACAGCACTGGGGAAAAAAAAAATTCTTTGGGTTGGTTGGTGCTCTTCCCTTAAGTTCAAAGCTGTGTTCTCTGGTTTCAGTTTTACCTCTGCTTTCCAAAGCCGTTCCTTTCTTCCTGCCTCTGTCTGTGGGGGTCATTACTCCTTTCAGTGCAGCTCCACTCTCCTCCCTCCTCAAGGGAAGAGGGCATCAGATGCTGTCCCACTGGGAAGACACGTGTCTTGGCACAAAAGTGCAATGCTGCAGGCAATGTATATATCTCCATTTATGTGGGATTTCATTGATTTATTTTCTAAAGTGTGTTTGTGCAGAGATATACATTAATAAATATATGACAAAGCTCCGCTCTGGCTCTGTCTCCATATTTCATCACACCACTTGACAGTGTTGGTATTAGGATGGTGCGCAACTACGAATCACTCCTTCATCAATAACCCATCAGTATTGATGGAGGCTGAGCATATAGTGAGCATCAATACCTGATCTCAAATTCAGTCAGTTGGGTTGTGGAGCATTGAAGGATCTCCAAGGCTTCTCTGCTGAAGAACAAGGCCAAAGCAGATCCACTGGACTCCATAAGATACAGAACTGGAGGCAGAATGTTTTTTTATGATTTATTTAATAAAAATACTGTATATTCTTGCAACATGAATCTTGTCCCCTTTTAGCCTCCATGAAAATCTCTTCCAAAATCTTGTTCCAGGTGCAGCTCGCTCTCTTTTTAATGCAAAACAAATTACTGTGTCTATGAATCTGTCTCCCCCACTCAAGAAATTAATCTGTTCCCCATGTTTTTGTCCTCTTTTTTTATGAGCCTGTATTGAACTTGAAATGCTGAGTCACCAACCGCTTGGCTTGAAAGCGGAGAAAGGGAGCAGAGAGTGAGGGGAAGATAAAGGAAAAAGAGCTCGGCAGGTGGTGGGCACCGCCACAGCTTCATCCCGCCAAAGTCTTTTCAGCTGGCACACAACTGCTCGGCTGCCACGGAGGCCCTGCTTTCCATCAGAATATTAACCGGCTCTTTCCCCTCTTTAAACGATAAACGGGGAGAACAGGCTTGGGCCGGAATAATAGGATCCTTTCTTTATGCCTCTGCCATGTGTGAGGACAGGAACAATGGCAGTGACAGGGAGGGGAAATGATTCATAGTGAGATTTTCACCTGCTCCCTTTAACCCCAGCTCTGCTCCTTTCAGAGCATGCTAATGCCAGTTCGTTTGCCGGGTAGTACTGTAAGGCGTAACACACAGACCCACAAAAAAATGCACCAAACCTTTGTGAGGTCTCTAGGCAGTTCAGAGAAAAGTGCTTTGAGATCCATTATTGTGGTATTTACACTCATTATCAGTAATATCTGGTTATCAGAGCTAAAAAAAAATCAATCAAAGGTTGGTACCTGCTTTTATGTTTTGTCTTTATTGAAGAATGGTAGTTTTCAGCTTAATTAACTATTTTTTTCCTTTTTTTTCTTGTTCAAGCTGACATCTGACTCAAGACTGTACAGTTGGATAGCTCCCATATAGATCCCCATTTTTGTGACACCACTAATGTTAGGCTTGGGTTGTGAGGGGCTGTAAGCTAGCGGGAGAACTGTAAACAAAGGTATGATGGGAAATAGGGGCAGGCTTACTCTCACAAGTCATAGGCAAAATTATAATGAATTACTGCCAGTCTACAGAAACTATGTCCCAGAAAACGACACAGATATTTTTGATTTGGCCCCAAAACCGCAAAATCTAAAAATAATCATTATTAAAAACCCATTGGGAACGCTTTGAAAATACATCAGAAAATGATCGGAGTGGGACTTTAAGCTACACACACACCACGCATGTGGTGCGCATTCAAAAACACTCTAAACGCCCAGAGCCAGAAAACTGCCTTAATAAGGTGCATAGCTGCGTGTGAATGTGATATTTTTGAACGCAGAAGCCTGAAACGTGCATAGACCTCTTTGGAGGAGGCTGCTTAGATGTGTTGCAGAGGGCGGTGTGGACATAGCTTCACATGAACAAAGAAAAACAGTGTGTCCTCAGGTTTGTTAAAATGCTTCAGAGAAAAGTGTGGAAACCGTTTTGCTCCTTAAAGGATTGCAGCCTTCTATCAGTCAAGGGAACTGGAAGAATGACAGTGTCAAGGCCAAAAGCCAAATTTGGTTCGCTCTGTACCTTTTCATGACTGCATATGCAAAAGAAATCCATGTGCAGCTGCATTGTAAAGTGCTGAAATATGAGGGCACATTCAGAAATACCTCTTGTTCATGTCGATGCACATATACAGGAAAAACCTTGATTAAACCTCCCTCTTTTTCAAATGAGAGAACATGTCATTGGCCTTTTATGATGAGCCGTACAGCACATTCAAACCCAGACAGGAAGGTTTTCACAAAGGGAAGGTCTTAAGGAAAGAGTCATGGTGTGGGAGTAAACTGATTTGCTTCTCCTCTCTTCTATAATGAAGGATTTATAGCCCTTCTGTGTTTGGATAATTGTGTTTCAGTGTGGGTCTGTTTTTATTCTTAGTTATAGTTCTTTTCTGTGAGGGTGAATTAAAATCTGCTCCTTATTTATCATCCACATTACGGACTTTAAGTGATAATCAGGAAGGGCTGATAAACACTGATGTCTGACATGGGAACAACTCTGTATTTACAGAATACAGTTGTCAAAGACTAATGTCAATCCAATAGGAAGGGAGCGCCACAGTCAGTCATAAAATCATAAAATGATCTATTAAAGCATTTAGACATCTTGTCTGTTCATACTCCTTTGACTAAAGCTGCTGTTTCTGATCAGCTATGGAAGCTAAATGTGTGGCAAAACAATTAAAAAAACACAATTTAAAGAAGTTTATGAGGGAAACACTCAAATTTGGGAAAAACATACATTAAAAAAACTTCTTTTTTGGTAAATTCCTACATGGGAGAAAAATGCAAAGACCATAAAACTACTATTTTAAGCTTTGGACAGTTTTTGACAAAATGCTGAATAAAAATCAAGAGCAGACACATGATTTAAAACCACACAATGCTTTGTGTTTTAGATTTCACACAGTTCACGTCAATGTTACAGGTACATGATAAAATAAAACTAAATTACACATTAGATACATGTTAACCAGATAACTTCACAAATTACATCAAAACTTTATTTAGCATCATCTTGTATTTCTTCTGCTATTACCTTGCTCTGGTTATTATTATGTTTTGGTTGGGTGACGGACTGTGGTGCTCATTTTTAGTACACATTACTGCATAAAGAATCCGGTTACACTCTAGGAACTAAAATGGGCTTTCCTTTTTTACACAGCTGAAGGTCCAAAGTGCTTCCTAAAAGCAAAATGGAAAAGATAAACCAGTAAGCAAATCCAGTGGAAACACAAAGTTTAAATGGGGCTTATATTTGAATGTAACAAAACTGTAATGCTTGATGAACATTAATAATTCTGGAATTCTTGACCTTTTTGAGTTATTGCAATTATATTAATAAAACATTTTCAAGTTAAAAGTAATGATGATCATAAAATCATTCCTGTATTCAAATATAATAATGTTCTTTTTTTTTAATAACTGTTGCCAGTTGTTTGAATGCTTAGCTGATGCTTTTTGTAATGATCTTAAACATGACGGTTTATGATTGTTTTTTCTTATTTAATTTATTGATAACATGTCAGCATGTGTTGTTAATTTTAGAACTGAAACGGTTTAATTTGTTGTTTTTGTTTTTTAAATGCTCTCAGTTAAGATGGATTTTCCACTGAAGTATTTCTCCTTAAATATATGTTTTTTTTAAATACAGTCCTTTTTTTAAGTAAACATATAGTGAACACGTTCATTTTTCTTATGTACATCTCTCTCAGTCTCTTTCTCATATGTGACTTATTTTGCAGCAGAGGATCGTTTCCTTGATTCAACCCTGCATGCATAAGGTTTCACAGTAATTGAAAACATTGATCTGCTTAATTCCTATCCACTTTCCTTCTAGTATCTCCCTCTTTCTTTCTTTGTTTTTTTTTATCGTTTTACCTTTTTAGAGTAAAAAAAAACATCTAAAACTGTCACTCTTGCGTATCTCTCCTCCAGTTTTCTGTTGTGATCCTGCTTTATGTCTTATGACAGAGGAAAAGCAGGAAGGGGAAAAAAAGGGAAAACTCGAATGTAAGTGAGGGTTGTTTGTTATGGGGCAGAAAATATGGTGACAGAGAGCTACACCCATTGCCCTGAAGGAATCAGATTGCATCATGGGAGGGAGGTCAGTGTTAGACTCTAGAATAGGAGCTCAAAACAACCAAAGGCATATTCATGTAACGTGTATCCGCTCTTAGTGTGTGTGCACGTTTTTTTTCTTCGGGTTGGAAAAAGGCACACAATTCAACTATTATTATGTTGTTGAGTGTACCCGTTCCTTAACAAACAAACAAACAATTGAACAAACAAATAAGTAAATAAATAAATAAATAAGTGGTTTCATCTATAAATGGAACACTGTTTCTTTTAAGAGTCTATGTCATGCTGTTCTTAAGCCTTTCAGAGTAAACTATATCCATATATATGATAATATATTATCTTTAAGATACTCTTTTATGAAATATGAGTTATTTTCACTAGCTCATTTTCCTACACAGAAGTAAGACGCCTTGATATCTGAGGACCTTTCGCTCCTTTTGGGTGCCACTTATTTCACAATGTCAACCCAGAGCCGGCCTCGGCACTGAGCCGCTGTCTCTGCAGATTAGGTGCAAAAGGAACCACTTCTTCCTGGGTCGATGCTCAAATGAAAGCGTTTTGCTGACTGTCAGCTCTGTGAGGATATTGTGTGAGTGTGTTAGCCAGGGGGCGGAGCTTACTCCTCCTGGACGGGGCTGTATCCCACTTTCATACGTAACACTGTGAAGGCCCACTCGTGGATTGGGAGTGGCTGGTCTTCAGAGAGCAGGGCCTTACAGGAATGCTCAGAGATGTGTGAATGGAGCAAAAAACTGCTTTGGGGTTGTTTTTTGTGAGGAATTAACATTATATATGGTATAGAGCCTTTAAGATGTAGATGATTTTTCATCTCATGTCTTTTTCACTCTTACGTTTGCATAAAAATCTGTTAAAGTTTGTGTTCTGCGAACTCCATAGATTTAGCATGAAAAATGAAGGTCCAGAAAGGACAGTGGAAGACCCATTAAATATAGTTTTAAAAATCAAGATCAAATCTATCACTAAATATTCGTTTTTTTCTGTACAAGAAAGTCCTTGTATTATGACACAAACTGAACTCAGTACTAAACACCTGGAATCCGTCTAACAACCTCATGCTGTGATGACCCTGTACTCACTACATCATTATTATGCTAATGCAGATTCTGCAGTCATTATTCAGTCAACTTGTTTGTTTTTCAGTCTGGGAGAGATTGAAGTTGCTATTTGAAATAAGTATAAATATGTCGTTAATATTCGTGGAATCAGATGCTTTCATGTCTGATTCCTACCAGGACATGATGGAGCCCTTGTCGTCTTGCCGAGCTCGCCGACCCATCAACGCTTTCTATCCACGCCCTCCCCTTCAAGCCTCCACTCTGTGTTCTGCACTTGCAGTGATTGGCTTGGAAAAAGATGTTACTCTGCATGAATAATTGAGAAGAGGAAGAGACGTGAAAGCCGACCCTTGACAGCCCTCGACTGTGACCAGTTCTGCTCAGGAATCCACCTTCAACTCTGTATAGCCAAGGTATCAAACTACGCTGTTCACATACTGAAAAGGGTTAAAGATAGATAGAGTTCAATGATGAGACATGGTACTCGAGCCCTTGAGAGTGTGTCTGCATGCAGCGTGGGTGTGCACGAATGCATGCACCTTCATTCAAGGGTCAGTTTGAGGTTGCATTGCACTTATGCTCCCATTCCCAGGAGACCGCCACATTCTGTACGTGTCCATGTGTTTGTTTCTGTGTGGTAGAAGGAAGAGAGCGTGCATGTGAGTGGGTGTGCGATGAATAAGTTTTATGCCCTCCTGGTTTCTTTTAGGGATCCAGGAGCGCCACAAAGGAAGGGGAGATTGTTGCCATGCAAGCTTGACCCTATTCAGCTTCTGAAAGATGTGGAGTGCTCCACTGAGGGTCGGCACAGTCAATCAGACTGTGTGAGGCTGATGGGCACTGGAGACCCTTAAAGGCAAGTAAACACACCACACACGTTCTCACCATACCGTGTGAGGTTGCCATGGTTTCTGGGGAATGTCGTGGGGCAAGTTGAAGCAGATCTCTGGTAATTCCACCCTGCCTGGCAGCGGTGTTTGTGTGTGGCAAGCAGGAGGGAGGGTAAATATGTAGAGGATTGAAACCTGCAGTTGGATTCCAACTTTCTTACTGGCCAGGGAGCGCTCAGATGTTTGGTTTTAATATGTGCTCCAGCAGCAATATCACTTTTCAGCTCATGAGCACAAAGGAGTGTGGACAATACTGAACCATAAGAAGGACTTTGTGCAATGGATTTGAGCAGTTATCTGAGTTTCCCTCTTGGTGTGACTCCATGTAATGCTGCAGAATTAACATTTTATAGCTTCAACGTTGATGGCTATTGATTTAGCGTGGCAGAACAGCCACCGGTCATAAGACTTCTTAGCTGTCACATTTCCTCTTATCGTGTTGTTGTTTATTTAGTTCTCTTTGCATGGCTTTTGTTCTGTAAGAAACAGATTTTTCTGTTTCACAGTGAACTTGCATCTGCAGCTTATGTTAAGAGTCAAATTTATTTTTCATGTTTTTGTGAATTTAAAACAACTAACTTCATTTTACTCTAAATACTTTATCCTACAGTTTGGCTTCAGGCTTTGCTTTTATTTCAGATATTGATTGAAGTTCTTAGGCCGTTGTTACCTACTTTAGTTATGTAAATCTTTACAACAAATGTTTTCTTTTCTTCGTTCATAGTCAAAATACAAAATAACCACCCCATTTAATTCAACTTAACTGCCACTTCCCCTCCCCACTAGAGTTTTCAAGAATAATAAAGTCATGTACATTTATTCTAGACATGCAGGTGGACTTCATAACATTTCTTTTCTGCAATCTGCCACCACTTGTCCTTGCAACGATTGCAGCATTTGGTACTTTGTTGTTTGCATAAGATTTGAAAGAGATTGCTTGCGATTGACTCATTTGTGTGGTTATTTAATGAATTGACCAAGCAACTGTTACCTTGGCTTTGAAATCTTCTTGAAACAGGAAGGTGTAGGGTTGGTTTACTTGTCTTGCCCAGCAGTTAGGCAGACTGATTAGAGCTGTAGGCCTCTTACGTTGGACAGATTTTACTGTTACCTTTAATATTTTGATTGTTCTTGATTGTTTTCTTTATTTCATGTTTTATAAAAAGCACTTTGAATTGTCTTTGCACATGAAATGTGCTATACAAATAAACTTGTCTTGCCTTGCTTTGTTACAAAATGGGCGGTGAATCTTCAGACACACGAGGTGTATATTTGTACAAACCCCTTTTGTGATTGCGGCTACATTTTATTTATATTAACTAAGTATGTATGGATTGCTTGTTGGACTGGACAAAAAACAAGGAGAGAAGGAAAGAGTGGGATGTTAGAGATGGGGGTTAAGGGTAAAAAAGGCAAGGGGAGAGAAAAGGGGATTTAGGGAAGTTGGCGTATGATGAAAGAAGTAGGGGGATGGAATCATAAAGCAACAAGTTGCAGGTGATTTATCATCATCCCTGTCAGGTGGAGATGTTACCCAAAAGAGAAAGTTGTAATCTTAACTTTTCCCAAGAGCACCTTGAGCTTCCTGTTTAAGATTGTTATTTATCCATTTTCCTTCTGGAGTCACCGGGTTGCTGGAGCCTATCCCAGTGACTGAAGACGGGGTACACTCTGGATGGTTGGTTGGCCGGTCCATCACAGGGCAACACAGAGACTTACAAAAACACTCTCATAATCACATCCAGACGTAACTGAAAGTCATCAACTGACCTCTGATGTAACTTTTTGGACTGTGGGAAAAAGCAGAAGAAAAACCACTTTATGCAAAAGGATGCACATGCAAACCCGCTGTACAGGAGACACAACACAGAGGAGACTGATTGATAATGGTCTACAGCCAATCAGGACGCATAACACAGTTTGCTGTTTAAAAAAAAACGCAAGCAAAATTGCATTAAATAAACTGGCTTGTTGTCAAAAATAACTGGATTTGATCATATCATATCCTGGGAACAGTGGCAGACTTACCATAAGGTAAGCAATTGCCTGTGGCCCCCAATGCCTTTGGGGCCCCACTTAAAAAGATGTCTAAAATAACTTCCTCTATCCTTTAAATCTGTCACAGAAAACCCAAATCTCTAAATTGGCTTAAGACTTCTTGTGTGAAAGTGTTTCATCCTCCCCCGTCCCTCTGCAGCAATGGACTATTCCGCCAAAAGCAAGTTAGAGAGCACAGAAACTTTTCAATGAGAATTTTAAAACAAAGCTGTAAGATGAAACATAGTTATCTGAGCGGCGCTGAAAATGATCCTTATCATTACGTTAATGCAATAAAAGAAAACAAACAAAAACCACCTCACACAAAATTCTTACAATGTGACTTAAACAACAATAAAACAGGAAGAAAGGCAAAACAGGAGCAAAAACAGACTCAAAGAACCTCAAAATAAAAATAAAGAAACTCAAGAATGAGAAAAGGTGCAGAAAAGGCATAAGGAAGGACAGAAAATGATCATTTTGAGGATATTTCTTTTTTTATTGACTACACTCCATGTTTTGTTTCATCATTCAAGTATTTTTGTTTATTTTGCCTTTGTTAATTTGCCTCTCTAGTAAAACCTGACAAAGGAAAGAAAAGACAGAGGATTTGTTCCTACTGAGTTGCTAACAAATTAGCGCATTTAATAAATTCAATAATTTTTTACAAGTAAAAACAATGTATATAAAATACATTTCTTTTATATTTAAATGTGATTTTAATCTTCAATTCCTTATCAAAACATAGGACCTCATGTTATTGTTCACCCGGGCCCCCAAACTGCTATGTCCCCCACTGCTTAGGAAGATTTGGGAAACCCTGAAAACCATCCGATTTGGTTTAAATTGCTGCAATTCAAAAATTATAACATTGTTAACACATTTTTGCAGTGGATCATAGTGAGAAAAATCTTCTAAACTCATTTTTTTTAAGTTTGTGCCAACATATGGAAGACAAAGTATAATTCTGTTTTCTTCTCATGTATGCATTTAAACAGCTGTGTCCTGAAGCTGGATATGGTCTCTTGACTGTGACTGTTGAGTCAATAAAAGCCAACTTCATTATGAAATCACCTCCGGCAACTGGACGCTTATACCTCAACACTATCTTGACATGGAACAGTCATGAGGTATCTCCAGGGGAGAAATAAACATAAAACTGATGTAGGGCCTGTATTGTTCATGAGTTCATACACATGCTTACAAATGGAAAATAATAATCTTGACAAAAGATCTTTAAACCCACGCAAATACATTTGCATTATTGTTGATTGTTGAATTCTACGCTTCAAGGGTTTTTTATGAGATTCTAATGAATCTCACATTTTTTTGTGGGAGGTCCAGACAGTCTGTTTATGTGCACTCAGGGTCTCCAAAGCGTTGTGCTTAAAATTGCTGCATGAAGTTGATATTGTTTGTTTTTTTTCTTAATGCAGAGGAAGAGAAATGCTGCTTTTACGGTTTTCCTTGGTCCTTCCACTGCCACTTATTTCTGTTGCTGAGGTCTGAGTGGCCCAGTCCCCTCTTTAGCTCTGCAAACCACAACACCCACCACTGCTTTCCTTAATCATAGTGACCCAGCCCACCTTGAGCCTACGTGCTTTAGCATACTCAGCAGTACTGTGGTAATCAGTAATCAGCCTATTGGTCTAAGCCTCTCTCCACCTACAGTTTCAGCTGTTCTGTCAACTCATCCCAGTCAGAGGGATGAGTGATATACATTTCACTTGGCTTTTGCTGAAACCAGTTCATTCTAATGGTAGTTTATTACGTGAAGCTAATGGTGTAAAACACCTGAAAACACAAAATCTGTCGGTAAACTGATGCTGAGGTCGGAGTTACCAGGACAGAGTCCTTTGACCAAAGAGAAGGTTCATTGATGTAGTCAAGGAGGAGAGAGTTTAATGGAGGCAGATGATTCACTGTGCCAACCTCTAACATGAGCAGCTGAAGGACAAACAAGAAGAGTTAGAAGCACAAAAACCCCCAAGAAAATATAAAAGGTTTTCAAGATACTTATGTCCATCTCTTAAGATAATTCTAAACGCCGTAGCAAAGACTTTTAAGTGTTAAATGATTACAAAAACACACTGATATATTTTTTTTCTATTTTTGAAGCTAAAAACAATAAAAATAGCAAACAAATGCACATTGTTTACATCATACAAAGATAAATAAAACAATGTATTTGAGCCAGCTTTTATGCACTTCACTCCCCATCTACAAAATGAACTCTGCAAAACTGATTCTGTCTAATCAAACTCCTCATTGGATTCTTCATCCCTCTACAGCACCCAGAGACTGGAATCATTTGCCACAAAAAACCCTTTGACTGTTATTTCAAAGACGATTTTCAAAAGGAATCTTAATGATCATCTTGCTGTAACCTAGTTTTATGGTTCTAATTAATTTAATAATGTAATGATTTTAATGATTTTACTGATTGTCTTGTGTTATTGCTGTTTGATCCTGATTGTTTCTGCACCCTGTAACTCCTTATATTTTTCTTTCTTAGAAATCCTTTTACCAGGCCACAGTTGAAAAAAATATTTTTTTCCTTAATCTGTCTTGTAAGTAAAGGTTATATAACAAATATTTTCCCTTTCAGTAGTAAAATTGTGCTCTTTATTTGTGAAGCATTTTATGAGTTTAACATTCTTAAGAAAACCACATTAAAAGTTGATGGGAAATGGAGGAAGTGCAAAGTTAACACAAAAAACATTTAAAGATCACAACATAAAATTGAAAAAAGTAAAGTAAAAAAGTAAAGTAAAAAGAAAACAACATTTACAAAGCCAAAATGAAAAAAATACATTAATAAAATCAGCAAACAAATCTAAATTATTGAAAACAAAATTAATTATAAAAAAATACATATTTAAGAAAAAAAAAATAATTTACAGGAAACAAAATGAAATGTTAAAACATAAAAAAAAATTAAATAAACAAAATTAAAAACATTTCATTAAACAAAATGAAATGTTGGAAAAACGAAACACAACGTGAAACCGGAAAAGGTTTTTAATCAAATTAAAACAAAAAGTGAAAAAAAACGACATTACCTGATTGCAAATTTATAAATTACTAATAGACAAACAAATAATGTTTTCAATTTTTGTATTTTCGTCTTTAATCGAAAATACAGCAAACGAATAAAGTTTAAATTCATTTTTTTTATATTTCACCTGACTCTCAAGGGACCCGGAAGTAGTTTGTGTGATCTTATTTCGATAGCTGCCATAAGCTTTTTCGGTTTGTGTAAAAACAAAAACCCTTTTTGAAATCAAAATGAAAAATTGAAAAACGAAACACCAGGAGTAACCGAAAAAGGTAGGAACTGACGGACATCGCTGATTGGATGATGACGTTTGTTTGAACTGAAAGTTATTTGGCTTGAAGCAAAATTGGATATAATCATCCAATTAGCGATGACCCATCGCGATGTGTTTCTTTTTTTCATCATTTTATTTTGTGTTCTGAATTGTTTTTCATTTTTGAACATTTCATTTTGTTTTTTGGATATTAATTTTATTTTCTGAAATGTTTTTTCAGTTTTATTTTTTTTTACGTTTTGGTTTCTGAAATTTAGTTTTTTTTCCTAAGATGTAATGATGCTTTTTTTTTTAAAACATTTGTTGTTGTTTTTTTAATTGTTGTTGGGATCTTTAAAATGTTTTTGTGTCGAGTGATTTGTTGATGTGATTTGCACTTCAGGGCCACCGTAGTAATCAGTATTGTAGATGACAATCTTTAAGGATATAAAATGGTTTTATTTTTCCTCTAAAAACTAAATGAAATTAAATCAAGCTTTATTCAAGCACTTTAGAGCTTTACAGTTAAAAACAAACAAAATAAAAAATATAAAAACAATACCAACCCTCCCACCTCTTCCCCATCGACACGACCATAACCACACAAGGAACTCTGAGACGAAAACATGACTGTAATTATAAAAGATGTCAAAACTAAGGACACCTAAACTGTTTTGGAAAATACATCTCCAAAAGTGGCATGTTTTCCCAAACATACATCTTATTTGGGGTTAGTTAGGTAAGTTTCTTGTGTGTAAACTAAGTCCCAAATCTCACATGATCATATGGGCTCTGTCTGAATTCTTTCACCACTCACCACTTAGTACAGTTTATAGTGCATTCGCCGTTTTATAGTGCTGACCGACTCTACAATGCCCTCGAAATCTCCCAGTATTCTCTGTGAAAAACCAGTGTGCATTTATGCTCTCTAAATCGGGGAATATAGACCACAATGCATTGCATTTGAACATTTTAGGCAAATAAATGTCTTTACTTTCTTTTTTAAATAAACCATCAACGTTTTCATCATCAGAACACAGTGGATTCATAAACAGTTGTCGAATTGTGCTCTTATTGTGAAATCAGTGATGTCATATTCACCTAAAAAGTAAGCAAATCCACGGCACTAGATGGTCATGCACTATATAGTTTTTTAGTTGTTGGGGAGTAGGGAGGGAATTCCGACATTGCCATAGTGGTGTTGTTTTGGTGAGTTTCATTTTCACTTCCTGTATGTGAATCTTGATTATATCACTTCCTGTAATCCATAGAGAGTGGACGTATCATAAAAAAGATCTTAAAATGTAGGTGACTGGGTAATGTTTATATTTTTTTAAAGTATATTAGACTTAAACATGAAGGGCACCAAAACCAAAACCTCGTACAGTTCCTTTGATGTCTTTTAGTTTGTAGTAAACGGCCACTTTTTTTTGTGATGGAGTCTTTTTCGCACAACTAAAGCTGCAGCTCAGCTGTCTGTTTCATTCTATGAAATCGCCATGATAGCTTTATATTACTGTCTAATCTGACAGAGTTCTTAATTGACTCAAATCCTACCAGGAAGAGATCTTACAAAGTATCTGGGTTGGAGGAGAAAAATCTAAGTTTTATTGATCATCCATAGATTTTCCAAAGGAATCTGTTTTCTTCTCTTTCTAGACCACATTTCTAAACACCATCATCTCCACTAACGGTTTTTCTCATTGCCATGGTGATGACACACAGCTCTCCTGTCATTTCCATCAGATGACCTGACAGTGTCATTTTGCATCTCACTCACAATGGAAACTGGATCATTTGAAACAAAAGTCCTGTTCTTCCCAGCACAGCTGCACCATCACCTTAAGATTTCCTTGGACGTAGACCTCACAAAATCTGCAACTAATTTTGGAATTGTTGTGTTTTTAATATTTGGCAACTTCACGTTTAATCTTAATGATTTGTGTCTGAAGTATTTTTAGGTATTCTTTGTTACTAAGCTAAACTTAAAGAAAGTCATTTTGCATGAATGTTTCTTTTGAAGCAAGATAAATATGAAACCCCCATTTGTCTTAACATGCAACTCCACTCCTTTTGCAGGCTATCACTTTTTTTAATTATTGCAAGACACATCTTACAGCACACTTGAATTTCTCCAGATGATTCTGCATGATGATTATGCATCTGCTCATCTCTTTTAATGAGCATAAAGGGACCTACTTTACATCATTTTTTTAGATCTCTGCACCAGCTTTCTGTTGCAGCTTGCATTAAATTTAAAGCCTCGACACTCATCAGAAGAACAATCAACACACCTTCTTGTCCCAACGCCCTCATTTATGACCTGAATGTCATAAAGATGACATTTTTGACAAGTTTTACTTTAAAGTCCACTTGTAGTTAATTTATTTAAACATTTGATCAACAATGGAAGGATTAGCCTCTTGAGATGGCACATCTTGTTTTTGAGGGGTTAGGTTTACAACAGAAGAAAAGCTGATAAAATAGAGTTCAGTAAACCAACCAAGAGAAACAGAAAATAAAACATAACTTATTATACAAATTAAGTATATAACCGACACAAAACACACACACATGACACCTCTCATGCTTTTACCCCTCATCCCAATGCAGATGTACAAAGCAAATTCAATCAGAGCCCATACATTCATAGAATGTTTGCCATAACAACAGAATGAAGTAAAAGTATCTTTTGTTTTTTTTTTTTTACTTCACACACAGTTTATATATGTTGTGTAAAAAAATATTGTAAAATCAATTTTTATTGATGAATTTTCCACTCATGGACCTCCAGGTATCTGCATTGTTTGGTGTTAAAGCAGCTGCACCTTCGTGCAATCATGTAACTATAGCACAACAGTAAATTAATAACTATAATGTCGGATGCACATGTGTGGAAGTATGTCTGTTTCATTGTGTTTATTTGATGTTGTGTTCCTTTTGTGTGTGTTTGTGCCCCCTTACATCCTTTTATTTATTTCCTTAGCACTAGAAACCTCAGCTGAGGCTACAATTACTTGAGCCAGCACACAAAGACAGTTGGGGGGTGGGTATCATTAGTGTTGCCACAGCAACCTCCATCAACCTTCTTCCTCATTCGGCGAATTTCTCCTGGTAATCTCAGTCAGATGCATGGCAGCAGTTGTTAAAAGATTTATTAAAGAGCTGACGGTCATTTGTGGTCATTAAATCTAAAGGTGTCCGAATATGGAATTGTACAAAGAAGTGCTTACCTGAGATGTGTTTTCGCTGGCATCTTTTTCACGGCTCAGCTGCATTTAGCGGGGAGAATAAAGGAGCTGAACATCTTTGGCATTGTGAGATTTAATAATCCTGACATTACCGTCAGTCAAGGCTGCCTGCAGCTTTGAATGCTGACGAGTGCCGTCGGTTACAAGGATTGTAACCTTGTGCTACAAGGTTACAAAGAATACAATGTAACTCCTGCAGATCCCTCAAAGGGCCCATAACTCACAGTGCTGTTAGTGTTTTGAAGGTAAATTGTCATTCAGTATCTGTGTGTCCAGCGGACAGCACTTGTTTTTATGATCAAATGAAGGAAAACCTCATTCCTTTCAGCATCCAGCTGTTATCCTGCAGGTTTAGAACACAAGTGTGATGCAGTTTCACACAGTACAGTTATTCAGCAAAATGACGTGCTCCAGTGTTACACAAAAACCTGATTGCTCTCAGTCTGACAGAGAGAACTGCATCTGTTTAATCACCTCTTTATTTTCTCAGCTCTTTTCCTCGGCAGTCTTACTTCATTCCTGCATTGATATTCCTCCACATACCTTCCATCTCCCTCTGGGTTCTGTCTCTTTCATAACCACCCCCTCTCTGATTTAGCTTGCGCTCTTTTTTCTTTCTCTGCTCTTTGGCATGTTCATTAGTGTGACAGGAGAACACCGTTAATCGCGGCGAGCAGAGGAGGGAGCTGAGAGGACGCCAGATCCATAATTGGAACCAGCATGGTGCATCGAGCACATAAACATGCCGATGATACCACCTTCAACACTTAAGAGGGTGAGAAGTTTGTCTGCGTTTGTTACTTTGATTATTGGCAGAATATCTCAAATGCATCTATGAATGTTTTACATAAAAGGTTGAATCTGTTCATTCAGAGGTTTTTCCATAGATACCATGCACATGCAACAGGATAATTGGCCAAATGGGCACTATAATGAAGCAACATGATCATAAAGTCATGTAACAACATGAACACTGCCTCACCCCCCCATGCGCTCTGTTAGCCATGCAAGTTTTCACATAATCAGATTGATAAGCTGTTGTAGTTTTAGTACGTTTGTTGTGCCACTAATTCCAATAGAAATCTAGATAAACGATGCATAAATATATTCCGTTTTACTTTTTAAATGCAGTAATTTGACCTTTTAAGGTTATAAGTTGTAAAGATTTTTTTTGGTTTATTTTTTGCTGATGTTTTACTAAAGTAGTTTTCGAATAAATAATAATACAGTTTTTCAGCCTAGTTTTTAACTATTAGGGCCATCATAATGGATATATAGATATATTTCTATATATATATAAAGAGAGAGAGAGAATATATAGTTCTGTTTACGTCAGATTTTAAAGGTTCTGCTAAAATTTCAATCATTTTTTCCAGTAAATCTTTGGCTCCAGTTTTGAAAATGACAGGTGTGTCATCCTATCAGGAATCAGGGAGGATGAGGGAACCTTAAATCAGTTGGCATACAAAAAAAGAAGGTTGAGAGCTACTGACGTGTTTGGACTTAAAGAGGTGAGTTTGCAGATTGTGCATTAATAATGATACCCCAATTCCACACTTTTGCCCAAAACTCACAGACTTTTTGCCCCTCTGAAACTAAACTAATATCTTTAAGATCCAAGGACATTGTCTTTCACGTTCCTCATTCAATCCATGGTCTAGTTAGTATGAGTTTAGGAAGAATCAAGCAGCACTAATGATCCAGATTCCAGCCAGAAAACGGAGACATTAAGATCTCCTTCCAGGTGGATGCATTGGAATGGAGCCTTGCAGGGATCTTGTAGTTTCAAGATAACAACTATAGAAGCTTTTTCAAATGACATTTTTTATGCTCCTGATTCACCATGATTTGGATAAAAAAATAATCGTATTTTTTTTTATGCATGTCCTCCATTATGAGAAAGAACATGTTAAAAACACCAAAAACAACATTTTCCTTGGAGTGGGCATGTAAAACTGACCGTATTTCCCATCATTTTACGGTGCTAAAAAATTGGATTATACTTGGTCTAAAAGTTATTTTGAACTATTTAGAGGAGGGATTGATGTTCAAAGTCACTACTTCTTCCACGCTTTTCTTACCCAATCGATGAATAATCCGTTCATGCCCATTACTTTAGCCGCTTCCTTTAAGTAAGATGCATCTTCCTTTCCCTTTTAATTTGTTCTCCTGTTCTCTTTGGGGATTGAGGAGCACATTTTTCCCTCCGTGTATTTATAATCAAGAAAAACATTTCCCTGCAGCGAGGAAGCAGTTTGCTGCATGTTCATTCCAACACCTGCAGCCTCCTCGCCTATTTCAGCCTCTCATCTGCTACTTTACCTCCATTTTTTTCCCCTCTCTCCCATGGAGTCCCCCTCAAACACTTTTCTCTGTCTTCACCTAAATGCTGCCCATCCCTTATGCAGATAACTCCTTCCACTCTCCAGTCTCCGGACTCTTCATTGCTGAAAACAGTGCGGTCCAGGACCATTCATCTCTGTCACACTGCATTAGTACCAGCAGGAGCTCGTACACACACAAACACACATGCAATTCCCTGGTTTGGTCTTCTGTGGGGGGTGGGGAGGTCATGACAGCAGGCGTCTCCAAAGCTGGCCAATGAATATAGATCACCTAGCTATTCAGAAGCACTGGGGCCCCGAGACCTTCTTTGGCCCTCTGGGACCATAAGACCTTATTCTGGGCCAGACCTGCTCTGTGGACATGCAGGCAGAGCTTTAGATGCACCAGCAGGCTTTGTAGGACTTGCCTGATCAAGCTAATGTCAATACATTGACATTACATTGGTGATTAAATAATGCTTTTTTTCTTAAAAAGCATAACTGAGGTACAATCACTCTTCATGAAACTTATTCAGTTATTCCTGTCAGGAAGAAGCTAGCGCGGAGAATGTTGGAGATAACGTTCAGGAAAAATGAAGTATTTTTGCTGCTAATGATGGGGAGACATCAGCAGAATCTTCAAGATTTCATGCTGCCGCCTGATCTTTTGGAAAATCGTTGTTGTGGTCATGAATGTAAAACGGCCTGCTTTTTATATACCCCCGGGCTACTGGGAAGCCGGCCATTGTCTGCAAATATTTACACATCGTCCAGTCAGAGGTGCCACCGCCCTGGGGCCGCCCAGATGTCGCCCAGTTTTGTAATGGCGTCAACTCCGCCACCACATAACCTCAAAATGTGCCCGGGCAGCCACAAACCCATTTCAACTTTTAAAGAAGAATTGTCCAGTTGTTGGAATATATTTAATTTTTCATAAAACCTTTGCGCAACTGCAACTTCCCGATTTTGCAGAAAAACTTGCATTTAGGTCGCTGCGCGGTGGCATTTTGGGACATGTGACTGTGGTCAGAGAAAAAGAACTTGACTCTTTTAGCCTTACACACTATATTTCTGTTTTAAGAAAATTTACTTTTTTTTTTTGAAATTATAACAAGAGGTAACTGATAAAAAAATCAGTAAAACAAACAATGGAATGGAATCTAGCCTTATTAAAGACCCACTCCAATCATCTTTTGATCCGTTTCAAAAGTGGTCTTTTATTTATGATTATGCTGCTTTGTTTTTTTAGCCAAAATTTTTTTTAAAAATCTGTTTCGTGTTAGTTTCTGCAGAGTTCATTAGAAATTTACCTGTGAGTTGTGGACGGGACCGCCCCTCTCTCCTTCCTTGTTGCTGAGCGTTTGGAGCAGGGTGTTTGTGGCTAAGTTCTACACTGTTAACACACTCTTTTTCAAATAGTATTTTTTTTGTCTGCTTCACAATTATTTGAATATAAAAGCAATTTTGAATTTAACTTCTTGATATATGTCCTCCATCATCAGAAAAATTCCAGAAGAGCATGTTAAAAAACATCAAAAACACAATTTTTACTGGAGTTGGTCTTTGAAATGGTGATTTATAATATTTTCATAGAACTGGCAGAAATGTAAAAAATGTTGAGGTTTCTTTAGTAGTGAGTTTTGGTTTAATGTTTCTTTAAATCGGTGATCGGTGCAGCCAAGAGGTAAAGAAACAAAAAAAATTATATTTTATTCATCCTATTGCTGATGAAAAGTAAGCAGAAAGAAAATGCTGGCTTATTATTCTTCTCAGTCCTTTTGGTGCATCCCAGAATTAGAGTAGGAGAATTCATACAGTTTGTCCTTTTCTCCCCTGTGACTGCAGGCGCAGCGGACCAGCATGCACTGCAGCCATAACTGTTGTAATTTAAATCAGTGCCTTGGTTCCCTCTGCTCCCCCAGTAGCATCTTAATTGACTTTCATTCTTGTTTTTTGATGAATGATTGAAATAAAAATCAGACAAAACCTTAAGGCATAGCTGCACAGTTGAAGTCCCTGAAAACAAAGACTGCTTTTGAATGCACGTGACTATTGATAACTGTAAATGTGTCGTTGAATGCATTACCGTGTGCATATCATATCTAGTGATCATTCCATCGGTGAATGCATGTTTGTTTTGCTCCTCTATATGATTTCTCGTAAGCCCCTGCATGCTAGTGAATGAAGGTGGTGCAAAGAAATCCACTGAGTCTGGTCAGCTGTGTGCCACTCACGAGAGGTAATCTGTCTTGGTGTATTGTGCTCTTGTGCCCAATCCCTTGCAAGCATGCAGTAGGCACCCTAATCTGCTTGGAGAATTACCAAACCAGCTCTAAGCTGAAAGCTGTTGTTTGTTGAGAAATAATAGAACAGAAGGACAGGGGTTGGCTGCATTTTAGTTGCAGAGTTGAAGATTATTTTTACTTAATTGAGGTAGAAACAGTTAAAGTCCCTCTCCAATCATCCTTTAATTTATTTCTTTTAAGTCGTTCCCATTGGGATTTTAATCATGACATAGTTAATTAGAACTTTGTTTCTGCAGAGCAGCAGGAGTTCATAAGAAATTTGCCTGAGTTGTGGGCGGGACTGTTAGCGCAGAGTAAGCCTACCCCCTTTACCATTATCCCTTTGTTTTCACTCTTTCCCACTATCTTACAAGTCCTTACAACCCCTCTCTGGTTATCATTTATAGTTTAATAGAAAAGAATGAGTCTGCACAAATGCAAACAACTAAACTGATTATTCTAGCAGTGGGAAGTGGTTATCTATATTTAAAGCTAACAATCACATGGATCCCAAATGTAAATTCTCAAACAGCAAAAAAAAAACTATGGGGTAGTTCACGCCACAGCTGAAGGTGTTTTAGCGTTTTTCCATGAAAAAGAATTGACGTCTAGTGATGACAGGATTATCCCAGGGCTACGTGAGATTCAAACGTAGACAGTCGGATGGCTCCCTTTCCTAACATGCAAATGGAAAGGATTGGTCCCAGGGCTCCCGGGGAGGAGCAGAGGGAAGCTATCAGACACAGAGCAAAAAGGAAAACAAATTAAAGAGAAAACAGAGCATGAGAGAAGAGACAGAGCATCCCTCCATGCCAGCAGCAAATGTCCAAATGAAGAATTTTTGAAGGCTCATCTGGTCATCTGCTGCGAGCTGGGCGGTGTAAGCAGCCTCCCAGCAGGCTTTGTTTGGACAAAAATCTTCTGACAAGTCCAAAAGGGTTTTGACTCTTAGCGCAAACGAAGACACTGTAAATTGACAAAAATGATCCATGTAAAAGGTTAAAGTTACCAAGATTTGAATCTTTGAAGCCATTATAGAAAAGGAAAGCAATCTGGGGGCAGTCTGCTTTCAAAAGTTGACCTACAGATTGATCTCTGCAGCACGGACAAAGACAAGAGCTTTGTTTGTTTTCATATATGAAAAAGAAACTCATCCCAGACTGTTTTTTCAGCCTTTGCTCTTTCAATACAAGTTCAGCACAGATTTGTTTCTTCAGTTAGTCTTTCCTTTGTGGTTATTTATGAGACAAAATATCCTAAAAAAAAACTCCACAAATTTCAATAAAGATATCTCAAATACATTTTATTTAAAACAATCAAAACAGATTTTTAGAATCTCTAAAAAGCATTAAAATATGTTTCCTAAAACGATTCATTTGTAATTAAAATTAATTTGACAATTTAAAGTCTTTTGCAGGGTGAATCTTAAATCTGTATAACTGAAATCGATCATATTCAAGAACATTTAATTACAGATAATTAGCAGTAACACAGTATTTATTGTTTGACACAAAAAATAAACTGACAAAAAGCCAAGAGGCTCAAACAGGAATCAAATATTTTAATCAATTTGTTTACAGTGCAAAACTGAAAAAAGAATCGAAGCTATAAAAATAAATAAATAAATATGAAAAAAATTTGTAAAAACAAAAAAAAAAACCTTTAAAATCCTAAATGTCTGATGAACTGAATCACTAAGATTTTTTTCTGTTTTTATAAAACAAGTTGTTCATAGTTAATTGGAGCCCAAGTTCCCTTGCAAAGCAGCTACAGCAGAACTACTGTTGTCCTCTGTGTCTGTGAAACACAGCTGATGTCACATCACTATGTCGCTGCACAGATCAAGGAATAAAAACTGCAGGATTCCTGTCAAATCCTGTTGTTCCCGTCATTTAGAAATCCAGTCATGAGTCAGACTTTTCTTTAAGACCCTATTGCAAAGGTCTCATTGGCAGCCACACTTTGGTCCTACTTTCCTTTTTTTATCTTCATCTCAGTTCACGAGCAATGTCCCTTAACATCTACAGCTTCCAAGACACTTAGTAATCACCTTGAGCCTTGATAAACTGATCAAATGTCATCTACCCTGCAGCTCTGACACAACTATCTCAACCATCTCATCTGCAGAGACAGACACTCAAACCTGGCGTCTGCTTCCATTGGCGGATGATTAGGGCAAAGAAAATCTTCCAGATATTTCCTTTCAACATGGACTGACATCTCATAGTGCTGCAACTGTGTGTTTTTTTTAAAGCTGCTGTATCTGTCTGCAAAGTCTGACAGCTCATCAGAATCTCCTCAAAGTTGGGAAAAGAAACTTGTATAGTGCAGTCAAAGACAAAAGCAGGTTCTTCTTTGTTGTTGCAGAGGTTTACTCTTGGCGCACTGACTTCTTGCTACAACCCAATACATCAATGTCAGCTTGACTTGTCATTTCAAACTGCCCTTAGGCAAATGCTGTGGTGAAGTGGTCTCCAGCAGACCCCATGACCTTGACTGGGATGATGGCAGCAAAGAAAATGAATGATTCCAGTTCAGTCTGGTTGATGAAAATTAAAGAAAAAACTTTTTTTTTTTGGTTAGAAACTCAACGAATCTCAGTTAAATCTACTCTTTTGTAGAATTATCCCTCCTTCATGAAACGTTCAGAATCAGACTCAGAGAAGTCCACTCAGAACAAACAGAAGGATTAGACGACTGAACATTGAAAGAAAAACAAACCACTCCAAACATGTCTGCCGAGGGAAAAAGACAAGCATATGAAGTACTGACTCGTGTACACTTCAGGTGTGAAGAGATCCTTCTGTGAAAAGCTGTTCCCTGTTTATGGTGAGCTGTTATTCAGAAGGAAAAGCTTTTTTAAAAATGATCATCCAAGTCACCCCAAACTAAGGGCTAAAACTGCATGTAGGCTATAAATAACATTTCGCCTCATTTTTTACATTTGCCTTCTTTCTAACATAAGTTCTTATTGTTTGTGGTTTTGGATGAGGTGTACCTGATGCATTGAGGTTCTTTTAGATCAATTTATTGATGAAAATTAACACATTAAGCCTAAAAAACAACAACCAAAGAACTTTGAGACAGGATCTTTGAAATTTCTAGGTCAGGCTTAGAACAGCCCATTACAGAGCTCCAGACATTGTCATGGAAACAGAGGATTTATTTAAAAAATAATACCTATAATTTCTTGCCTTTCTGCACAGACAATCTTAGATAAGAAACAGAGGACAAACATTTATTTAATTGAACTTTTTTTTGGTTATAATTTGTATTTTTTTTATATAAATTAAAACAAAAAGAAACATCTCTAAAATGTACAAGTTTGGTTTGAAAGACATTCTATGTAGAATTTAGGGAAGCTTTGGCACAATTTCAATAAAGAAGACCAACCTAACTTACAGGTACGCTTGGTCACCATTATAGGCCTATTAACATAGTGCCACTCTGCAGATAATATGTCCTTAAAAACGACACGTTTTTTTATTTTGGCCAAAAGCATCATAATTTAAAAAACCACTGGGAACACTTTTGAAATATATCAAAAGATGATCAGAGTGGGGTTTTAAATTCATGAATGCTCGTCTTTTTCTGCATTGTAGACAGTTTCTTTACCCTCAAGGCTCCCCAATTTATACCTCTATGGTCTGAGTTCATGCAAGAAGTCAGAGACTCAGGGCTGAACCACCAAAGGTTATGGACTTATTCCATGCACATTTTATGGTAACACACAAACCTCTTTATTGCATTGCTAATGTCTCTCCTTCTTGAAATGACTTTCTATTTGTTGAATATTGCTTTCTTTGTATTTAATATACTGAAATTCCCTGGTTAAATACAGAGTGTAAAGACTCATCAGTGCTGTGCTGAGAATGAACTGACGCATAATAAGTGACTGACTGATGGCAGTGGAGCTGCCATGCTCTGGCGCTAACCTGGCCTCCAAGTGCATTTTGGGATTCAGTGACTGGTCCAATAACTCTTTGATTAAATCGATGGGCAGAGTGGGAATTGCACCTGCAACCTTCCAATCAGAGGTACATCACACAACCTTTCGCCATTAAATGTAAAACACATACTATTTCATAAATGGAAAAACAGATTAGGGATGCATTCACTGCAACACTATTTCTTTTCCTTTTCTGTGTGTATGCCTGCATATGTGTGTGTGTGTGTGCATGTGTCTGTTTTTGATGTGCGAGTGTGTGACGAGGAAAGAGTTGTTGCCTGCTCCCTGGCCTCTCTCATGTAAACATGGACACACTCTGAGGAGGTGCTGAATGGCAGCGATTATGAGAGCTGCTCGTACTCAGACACACACAGAAATACACACACATACACATAGACTGGGAGCTCTGCCAAGTAGGGAAGACCTGCAGTGCAAGGCTTCCCTTGAATCTCTGCCAACAGTCCATTAACAGGAGAGGAGGAGCAGCAGGAGAGGGAGGGATGGAGATCAGCAGTGAGAAAAAAATGAGGTGAAGAGAAGAGGGAAGAAGATCGCAGCAGAGAGGAGGGAAAGTTGACCTTCAGGAAAAGTACAGGGTAAAAAAACCAGCTTATTTGGGAATTACAATTCCCTGCAAGACTGAATCAAAAGTTGCATTTTTAATCTACAAGTGAAAAATTAAGATTGAAGCAGTTTCAAAGTTTGTTTTTCAATTTTTTTCATTCATTTTATTCAAAATGGAAACAGTGTGCATATAACCAGTAAGACCCACTCAGATGAAAATCGTGTTTTGGGTGTTTATTCACATGTTCTTGTGGCATTTTTCTCATGTAGCCAAACAATCTCTGCGTAAAGCCGGTTGTTATTTAGTTGTAATTTAAACATGTAGTTGTTTTAAAATGTAGTTGTAGAGTTAGAAAAGCTAATTCTTTTTTAACAGCTCTAGCATATCACCTGTCAATCACGGGAGAGGATCCCTCCTTCATGTGAGCATCCCCGAGGAGATTTCTTATTGTTTTTTCCCCAGTTTAGCAGTCTAGAGTTTAGTTTAGCAACCAGCTGGTCCTACCAAGAATTCTTATACAATTCTAGTCACTAAGAAATATTCCCTTAAACCAAAGTTGTTTTGATTTTGAAACACTTTCTTAACAAGCTTAATAAGACAGAAAATAGAATTTTTGTGTTGTTAAGATTAATTTTTTTGCAAACAGATCTGAGCAGAACATTTTTTGATTTTTTTTTCACCTAATTTTAGAAAAATACTTTTTTTAATGTTGATGTGACTTTGTCTGAAGAAATCTATGACAAAAAGGTCTTCTTTATCAGTAAGATTTTCCTTTTTGCCTGATTTCTTTGTGACTGCAAGGATTTTTCTTCTGCAAAATGTTAATTTTTCTGTTGACAAGTTGATTACATGTCTCTGTGATGAAATTACAAACTATCCAAGATCCGAAAACTCCACCATGTTGGCATATGGACTAGATTTAAGCATTAATACATTTTGAAAAAAGTTTATTTATTTGGTTTTTGTATTTTTGGCCTCATTAGGGAGCAAACGGGGTTTAGGTGAGCTTTAAAAATTGTATGTTTCTATCAGTTTCATTGAAACAGTTTTACCTACATTCCAATCTTTGTTCTTGTGTTTTTTTAAGCAAATAATGGATCTATTTTTTTTACTCAATTTATCTTGTTTTTCTCTAATTCTGCTTTATTGTTTATGTAAGTTACTTTGCAGTGAAACCATCCCTTTGACCATTTTGCTGCTCATATTTATGTGAAATCATTAAACAACAATCATTTAAAAGAGGAACTGCACCAATATTTCATTTGCCCAGTTTGATCTGGCATGAAGTAAAAAAAAAAACCTGTCAAAACTCTGTTCTTGATACAAGGCGAGCACAACCCATTTGAAAGGTGAACGGCAGAGGGCCAATCTGAGAATAAAGGGGAAATCTCACAGCGCAAACAGACAAAGATCTTTGTCAGGGTCATGTGTTGTTTGTTGGGTCATGCTTTTCCTGTCCTTTGCCCGTCTGGCTTGTTATCAAAAAGCAGCGCAGCCTGTCAGCTGACTACAGATGACCACATGCTGACCCTCACAACCTGCAATCAAATCATGTGATGGACATGTTTTCCCCTAAACTACAGTCAGATACCGGATAAAACACTCGAGTCCTTTTACAGCCGCTGAAACTAAAGTGCAGAAACGGGAAAAAATGTGTCATGAGCGGAAATTTGTAATCTTTTTGCACCTAGTAATCTGATATAGCTGATAGAATAGTCTGTATCCATCCATCCATCCATCCATCCATCCATCCATCCATCCATCCATTCAAAAAAAAAAAAAAAAAAACCTAAAATCTATTTTTTTTCGTAATTTACAAAACCTGTTTACTTCAAGGGGTTGTTTATATGCAAACCCAAAAGGGATTCAGCAGATTCTGAAAATGAATGGGTTTGGTTCGATTAGATTCCATTTTTTTCATTTTCAGCTTTAAAAAACATTATTATACAGTAAGATTAATCAAATAAAATGTTGTGATGCGACAGAAACTCGTCTGGGTTTTTTCACATAGTCACACACCAACATAATTTTACAGAAAGAAAAAAAGGTTTCACTTGAAACTAAACAGAGGAATATTTAATACAAAAGTCAAACTTTTATTGTCACTATCAAATAGTTTTCATGAAGTTTAGCTTACTAAACAATTGTTTTCTCTCCATATTTCTATATACACATTTATTTATTAATCCACATGTATAGTTTTGCATTGTTCAACAATACTGACTGATACATTTTAAAAACAAATCTATCCCCTCATACCTGTAGACCAAAAGTCATTTTTACAAACTGCTGTTGAGTATATCAATGAGTCTGAGTATGTCAAATAATCAAATTCATTTAACAATTTTGTGCTGCAATACTGGAAAGAAAACTGGACTAATCTTTTGTAAATAAAAGAAAGATAAAATATTTGGCCTTTTTTGGTGTTATAGGAGTGAACCTCTTAATGAAATAATGTTGGAAACTGAGTGGACTTATCAAAAGTACGTGTTTGATAAATGTTTATATTCTGAATGTTTGAAATATGTAGTTAAGAAAAAGGCGTTGCACTTTTAGCGTGACTAATTTTAAGTGTTCCCTTTAAATTTAGAAAAAGAAACCTTTTAACAACACAAACATAGATAAAATAAACATGAATTAATCTTTAAACGTATTCAACTTTATGAGGAAAAGTTTAAGGTAAAGGCTGAATCTTTATTACAGCTTAATTATCTGACATCTTGCTCTTCAAGTAGATTCCCTACTCAACAGAATGACCTTCATTTTCTCAAAACACAACAAATTCAACATTATGACCACCGGGGTAACCTCCAACAGTTTACTGGAATCAGCCCTCGCATTTTTGCAGAGAGAAAAATAGTTCAGATGGTCGCTGATCTCTGCGAACACAATAGTTGGAATGAAACTAATGAGAGAAAAGCTGCTTGTTCTTGTCAGCACATTATTTGTGACAAGACTTTGAGAGAGCATTATGTGGATATTTGGATGCTGAGGAAATGTCTGTGTGGATTCAGGGCTTCAAATTTGATCCAGACTTATGAACAGAAGTATCAAGCTGTAATGATGACTAAAAGTGTTCTTGTTCTAACAGGCGGCATGATTTCTTTCACTTGTATCAGAAATACTTCAGAGGCTATCAGGATTTAAAAGCTGTATTGTTGGTATTCAATAGATGTCCTTCTTTTCTTCTGCTTCTCTCTTGTTAGCTTCACACAGTTATGTGTCTTTGATGGCTCAATTAAAATACAGTAACCAATTTCTCCTTTTACCCTCCAATCTCTCCCCCGCTGAGGGAAAAAAATGCGTCTCATTCCAATTTAATGCATGGCCAATTCCTACCTCTGCAGAGCAGTAATTAAAATCCACATGCAATGGCTCATTCATCAGTGGAAATGACAGATAGAAGGGGGGTTCCGTTGCTATAGCCTACAATTTAGGATTTCAAACTTGTGAAGGAGAGCAGGAAGGAGCAAGGGGAGGTTTCTTAAGATTGGTGTTGTTTTTGTGGAGTCCCCGCCATCGTCAGATGGTTGCTTTAGTGTGCAAACACAGATAAACGCGTCATGTTTTTCCTGCAGGCAGACGCAGTCTTTGCTGATGCCTCACTCTCTGCCACCTGCAGTGTTCATTCATTAGCATAACACACTCCAGTTTAATCCCGCCCATCATATTAGTTATTTCTCTACTCTCTTATTACAGAACCCCCACCTGCTGCACTCCCTTCCACAAAAACACACATACGCCGAGCACACATGACCATGACCCCTCTCAGAGACCTGTGCGTTTCCACAATGTCCTTCAGGCCTGTGGGGACAGCAGAAGGGCTCTGATGGGTGTGCGTGTCATTGTTTGCTGTCTGTGCTGCCACCCAGCAGCTGTTTGCATGTTTTATCTCGTGTCCGTCTAAACGGGAGCAGCGTCTGGCGCCTCACTGACACCGCATCCCTCCTGAGCTGACTTCACAGAGTATCAGAGAAAAGTTTCTTTAAAGTCTCATCTTATGATCTGTTGGAAGCGGAAGCGTTCTCAGTGGTCTTTTAATTATGATGATGCTGTGTTTAGCTAAAAACCCAAACTTTTTCCTGGACATAATTTCTGCAGAGCGCCAGGAGTTCATCAGACAGACTGTTTGTGGGGAGTAAGTCTTCCCAGTTTCCCATCATTCCTTTGTTTACATTCTCTAGCTTATAGCCCCTCACAACCCCAATCTAACATTACTAGTGCAACAAAAATGGTGAGCAGTAATGGAGCTAACCAGCCGTACATTTTAGGCTGGAATGTAAGCTTGGGTTTGTGAGGTGCTATCACCTAGCAGGAGAGAGTGTAACCAGAGGAATGATGGGAAATTAATGGAGGCTAACTTCCGCGTCAACAGTCCAGCCCACAACTCAGAGGTGAATTTCTACTGAGCAGCTCTGCAGAAAACATGTCTTTAAAAAAAATGACAGATTTTAAAAAAACTTTCTCTTAAAAAAACTGCATGATCATATAATTAAAAGACCACAATAGAAAAAAATACGGTTGGAGTTGATCTTTAAAGGAGGCGAAGAGTAGCGCTAGACCAGGGGTAAAACTGCAGTGTTGATGACACAGTGTAATTAAACTCCATATTGGTTTTTAACTGGTATATAAGCTTTAAGTGTTAAATAAACGTTTGATATATTAGAGAAGAAGTGTCGCTCTGTATCCCCTGCAGTCCCAGTGATGATGGCATATGTCCAGACCCTCTACTCCCCCTGGCCCCCCTTTAGCCCTTGGAGTCCTAACCATCTCTCTGTCTGCCTCCTTTCTCTTTCCTGCAGTGGACTGCACTTGAGCTTGAATGGCCAAACAGGGAGAGGCAGCTGCCCGGGCTCTGCACAGCGGAGCGAAGGACAGGAGGAGAAAAGGAGGGGTGCACAGGCTTTAATGAGATGCACAGTGTCAATGGCCACTTTCTCTTAAGAGGGGCAAGAAGAAAAGGGGTGCTGGCTTTTTTCTCTCTGTTTCCTTCTCCTCTGTGCCCCCTTCTCCGTCTCCCTCTCTTCTGCATCTTTTGCCCTCCTCTCCAGCTGGCGAGGGCCTTTGTTAGGCGCCAGATGATACCCCAGATGCCCCGGTTTAGCCGCCCCATTCAGCCACATTCACCAGCCTCCCTGCAGGTCAGAGGTCACCACCGGGCATCTGAATGGGTCTCCGTAGCAACAGTAGCCATGGCGGTTAAGGGTGGCAAAGTTTTTTGTGTGCTTGGGTAATTAATGCTGCGCTCCATTAATGTAACTCAGCGCTGTGGAAAAACTGCAGATTTGGAGAAAAAAATCTGACATCCAGGCTCCACAAAAATATTCTTACTGACTGCAGCACTCAATTTAATTTTAAAAAAATGAGATGCTAAAAATCAGCAATGTGAGATGAATTTGTTTTGAAGAAGTTAGATTTCATTCCTTGCACTTTTGACCTGTTGGGAATGCATGATTCAATAAATGAGCTGATGTTCCATCAGCCTGAGGCTCCTTTGGCCCCCTGCTGGGTACTCATGGAACTGCAAGAGGAAGCAATCAAAGTGAGGACCTCAAAGCCTTTCAGAGTTAACTCTGAACTGAATTTAGGACATTTTTTGTTAATCTTAATAACTTAGCATGTCATATATTTTACAATTATTGTCAGAAATATTAATTTAGCTAATTTTTTCGTCATCAAGAAGGAGGGTCTAAGGGCAGGGATGCCAGCTTAGCTTAGTCTGTTTAGTTTTTGTTATATATAATATAATAATAATATATATTTTTGTTATATATAATGATTGACTTTATGTTCTTTTCATAAATACTGGTGTGAAGTCCATTGAGACGCCTGTTGTTGTGATTTTGGGCTATATAAATAAAACAGAATTGTATTGATTTTTGTCTTAGGTTTTAAAGAAAAAATGGCCCAAGATGTTCACATTAAAAATGCTGCACAACACTTGAAAGACCAGTAACCAGTAAAAGTAAATAAAGAAATTAATGAATTCAATGAACTAAAGTATGCTTTCATCAGAGTGTGTCTTCTACTGCTCAACCCTTCTGTGTATATCAGTGGGGCTGCAGGCGAGGCAAGAGGTAAAAGGTTGATGTGAGAATAACAAGGAGGAGGGTGTTGTCGGTGCAAAGACTGAGTTTGCTATTTTTATCTCTACGAGCTGGAACTTTTTCTGAAGTGGTGCTGCAAAGATTTGACTCGAAAAAGAAATGTCATTTTAAAAAGAAACACAGCAGGCAAGGCAGTTTTCTGATGTACACAAGTACAATTGAGGTCAGAACATGCTTGGGAGAAACATGACTTAGCCATTTCCCCCTCATGCACCACAGATGCAAAAATAAAGATGTCAAATACAGATGTAAAAATAGAAAGAAGCTCAAACTGTTTTTGAGATGTTCACAGTCAGAAAATTCAGAATTTCTTTGGTTTCCTTTGAGTTTGCTTTTCCTAGCTCAGTTGGTCACGCTGTCCAAACAGATCAAAGGTCACATGATAAGGAGAGGGCGCACACAAGGACCTATTCACCGCCGTGACCAATAACACAAACCGCGTGGGCATCAAAAACAAGCAGACAGAAAAAAGAAGCTTTTTACTCCACTATGGATTTAATAAGTCATCGTAAAGTGCTGGTTATGTACTCTTGATTCATTTTTAAGGTTTGCTTCCTCCATATACCTGCATGCAAACAAAGTTAGTTCGCCACCAGGCTTCAGTTTGCAGATAAACAGTAACTCCATGCTGGTTGAGTTCAGCCCCTCCTGAAAATGAGCATCAGATAATACAAATGACCAGCAGTGCAGAAGAGAGATTGACCCTCCCACTGCCCTCCAGCTACATGCAAACTGCAGCTGATACGGACGAGGTGTCACCAAGCACGGGGGAACTCACATTTTTGTAGAAATGTTGATATTTTGTTGAATATATTAAGAATAAAATACTAAAGTATTTGATCATCAGAAACTGAATCTTAAGAAAGTTAGAAGACACATGTTTACATAACATTTGTATTATTTTCTGTCCTATAAAGAACATTTTTTAATAACAAAATAATCTTACTTTAAGAAAGTGTGTCTCAACAACTAGAATTTTTTTTTTTAAATAAGAATTCTTGTTAAGGCCATTTTTTACGCTTACTTGAGGTAATTCTTTTAAATTTTAAGAATTTTTTTTACTTGTTTTGAGGATTTTCTCTTTCTCCAAAGCATATAGAGTTAAGCTATTGTAGGTGCATGTTTTATTTTTTAAATATTTCTTAATCCAGTTCTTGGACTCCAGTTCATGAGAGGAAAGCCACAGTCAGGAATCAAACCGGCGGTTTGCTGCTTGGGGGCGTTTTCACCTATCAGCTCAGGCCACACATTAAAATCTGATTATTTCGGTCTCATTTGTCGCTATGGCAACGTCACACATGACAACCAACACCAATCAGATGTATTTACATACATTCAAAGATCAAGTTAAGATTAGATTTAAATTTTATAATAAGTAAATAGGAATAATATTACTGATGTTAGTGGCAGACAAACTATTCTGGGATAATTGTAACAACACATCAGTGCTTCTATTCTGGACAACTTCTATTCCTGATTAGCTCCAGCCTCCCATCAAAAGGCTCGCCTGTCTGCAGACAAATGTCCTTTTCTACTCAGCCTGTTTCCGCACAGCTTTAATATCTGGAACAGTGGAGTAAAGAGTAATTTACTGGACGGCGCATGGCTGGCATGCAGAGCCACAGCTGCACCAGCATCAGAAGCATAATTGTGTCACAAGATGTCCTATAGTTCCTTACATGTGATGAACGAAGGGAGTAGTGTTTCCGTGAAGAAGAAGCTTCACCTTCTCTACAAAAACACAGAAAAATACAGACGTTAGGCCAAAGTGTGGGACATCCGCACATACACTTACCGGCCACTAATAGTGCCATGTTAGAATCCCTTTTGCCCTTATCCCTGCCCTAAAGTTTGGTCAACATCGACATGATAGCATCACACAGTTGCTGCAGATTTGCACAAACTGCACATCCACAATGTTTCACCGCATCCCAAAGGTGATCTAATGGGTTTAGATCTGGTGACTGTGGAGGTCATTTAAATTCTGTAAACTATTTGTCTTGTTTAAGAAACCAGTCTGAGATGATTGCAGTGTACCATCTTCTGACGCTACTTCCAGCAGGATAACCCACCATGTCACAAAGCTGGTCATAAAGGGATGGACATGGTCAGCAACAATACTCTGGTAGGCTGTGGTGTTGTAACCGTGGTACTAAGGGTCCCAAAGTGGGCCAAGAAAATATCACCCACACCAGGGGTCTCCTACCCTGTTCCTCAAGGGCTACCACCTGGATCAGGTGTGTTCAGTCAATCAGAGACTGCGCTGATTCAATCCAGCTAATCAGCATCTACTGAAGCAAGGTTAGCTGCAAAACAAGCAGGACGGTAGCCCTCGAGGAACATGGTTGGAGACCCCTGACCCACACCATTACACCACCACCACCCGCAGCTTGAAATGTTGATACAAGAAAGGATGGATCCATGCTGTCATGTTAATGCCAAATTCTGACCAGAGCATCTGAATGTGGCAGCAGAAATGGAGACTCATCAGACCAGGCAATGTTTTTCTAACCTTCTATTGTCTAGTTTTAGTGATTATGTGGGAATTGTATAAATGAATTTTAGCCTCAGTTTCCTGTTCAAAGCCGACAGGAGTGTTTACCGGTGTGGTTTTCTGCTGCTGTAGCCCATCTGCGTTAAGGTTGGACATGTTGTGCGTTCATTAATGTTTTTCTGCAGACCTTCTGTTGTAACCAGTGGTCATTTGAGTTATTGTTGCCTTTCTATCAGCTGGAACCAGTCTGGCCATTCTTCTCTGACTTTTGGCATCTACGAGCCATTCCCGCCCTTAGATCTGCAGCTCGCTGGATGTTTTCTTTTTTCTGACCTTTCTCTATAAACCCTAGAGATGGTTGTGGGTAAAAATGCCAGTAGATCAGCAGTTTCTGAAATCCTCAGACCAGCCCGTCTGACACCAACAACCAAAGTCACTTCAATCCCCTTTCTTCCCCATTCTGATGTTCACTTTAAACTGCAGCAGATCGTCTGGACCATGTCTACATGCACAAATGCAATGAGCTGCTGAACAGTCAGAGTAGATGTTCAGACATCAACATCTTAAATTCTTGTGTTTGTTAAGTGTTAAAAATGAGATAAACAAAAAAAAACTATTTGTTTAATTTAATTTTTGTCACATTTGCAAATGATCTTTGTTTCTCTTTCTGTTCAGGTCTCAGAAGTGTATCCGTTCTGTCGTGTGGACAAACTTTCAAACAGCTTGAATATGAAACTTGAAGACTATTAACTCCACAAGCACATGAGAAGTCAGGCCAGTCAGTAATCTGCCTCATTAAAAATACATCAAGGTGTTTTCCCATCTGTACAAGATGAAATATTAAGCAAACAGAGCTGAAAACACACCCACACAACCTCCCACCAATTAAGCACATTTTTCAGATGTGAAAAAGTTGGACTTTCTGTCTTGGGATCTATTTATTTTTCCTCGTTACTCTCAGCCTTTTTGTTTCATACAGATTGTTTGGCCTCCAATTTGTTGACCAAAACCACATCGACTGTTTCCTGAGAGCTTTCAGTGCCATGACACGCCCAACTGTCCACCCCCACAAGCCCCAAAACACATTGAGATGCTGCAGCAGAAGTAGCCTTGTTGTTATATATATATATATATATATATATATATTTTTTTTTTTTTTTTTCTTTTTATGGAAATCTTATGAGAGGTTGTCCGATTTCATAGAATTTGTTTTTCTCTTTAAAAAAAAAAAGAGCTTGTATGTTATTTTCACAAAGCTGCTGAAACTGATGCAAATGTGCCAATTTACAACACCGGTTTGACAAGCCTGCGACATGCAACCGCTTCACCACAGGCTTGAACAAAACCTGTTTTGTAGAAGAAAGTCACACAGCAATGTTGCTGTTACACAGGAGACAAGTTCGCGCCAGTTTGCCTCAATCTGAAGCCATGAAGTGGGTTGTTTTTCCCAAATGGATCTCTAAAAAGACACTTTCAACATTTATGAGACATGGCATTTTTCAGTCTATTAGTTGTATTCTCATACGTTTATAGAATTGTTTATTCTGAAAACACTTCTGAATACAAGAGGATGCTGGCTCCTTATCTTTCCTTCAGAGTAGTTTCCACTTTTTTCAGTCATTTTGCAAAACAAGCTCACAAGTTGATCTACATCATAGACATATTTTCATTGATCATTGCTGAAAATACAATTATCATTAAAGCCATGATGCCCTCTGCTGGAGGAAGATGGTCTAACATGTTATTCTGATAGTAAGTTGGCTTTTTTCTATGAAACCTCTGACTCTTTATAATGCAGGATAACAGAAGCATTCCTGACACACCTTAGTCATTTTATATACTGATATATATTATAAATATTAGATTTTTAATTGTTCTTTATTTTGCAGAACACCAATGATGCAAATTGCTCAATTCACCTCATCTTAAAGTTTATTTGAGGTCCACCAATCTGGATTCATAACACTGACCTCCATGTCTGGTTTTTTAGCTGATGAAAGTGGAGCTCCGTGTGGTTTGTAGCTGATATAACCCATCTGGTTTATTGTTCCTCATGTGAGATGATGATTTGATGGTTTTTGGTTTATTTTAATCAGAGGTCTGCAACCTGAGGCCCCGGAGCCACACCTGGCTCTTTGGCATTGAAGGAATGTTTTTTTTTTTTTTTTACTAAATAAAGCAAAAACATATTTTAAATTAAAAGTTCTTTATTTGATCCCATGTGCAATCTCATTCAAAAGGCATGAATATAGAAAAGGGGACAGAAAATGGGTCATGGTACAAATTTACAAAGAAGTTTCTAAAACCAGTAACGACATGGAGGCTCAAGTTAAGCGTGTGGACTCGGGGCAAAGCACTCGGTAAAAACACTTCAGAAAAAAAGCCACATTTGACACAAGCGACATCACAGTTGATGCCCCATCATGCAACTGCCGAACATTTAAACCGTGTCTTAACGCAAGCGTTAGAATTCTGCAACGCTCCATACAAAATGAGTCCCAGTGTTTCCTGGAGCGTGTGTGCATCATCCACCGTCAAAGCTGGCAATATAAAACCCCAAAATGCAGACATTCCCACGCAGTCAAGTCTCACAGGTCATATAAGCAGAGTACCATGCGGAAGGTTGAACAAGTCACTGATCAAACGAAAAACAAGCACAGTAGTACAGTCAAGTACAAGATGGCAAGAGTAGGCCTCATTGGTTAGAACGGAAGTCAGTCTACTTCTCTAGAGTCCACGTGCGCCCACGTCTAAAATCAAAATAATTTACATTCACAAACATTGTTTCCATTACAAACTTGAATAAATAATTTACTGAACGTGCAGATTATCAAGTCTTTCTTAAAGTACTCTGACGAGGGTAGTGCAATAGTTTAATAATCAACAGCAACAACACCGATTTTCAATGAGACAAAAATAAATAGAGGAACAGAGAACAATCCTTGACATTTTTCTGTTTTTTTCAAAAGGAAAAGGTGAAACAATATCTAACAAAATGAGCAGAAACAGTGAATTACGTGGCTCACTGAGGTGAATTTAACAAAGGCACACAGACTGCACCATCAAACATGCTCAGGCACAAACGTTTAGTATGGAATCTGATTCTGGTAATACTGGATCATGTCGTAGGTTCGACTCCTGGAAACACAAAAACAGGGAGCTGTCGTCAGACAAAAGCTTTCTGAGGAAAATGAAAAAGTCAATAAATAAATAACTGGAGGTGACCTGTTACTGAGGAAACAGTTCTGGATGACTTTGATGATGAAGGCAGCCGCATCTTTTTCACTCAAACCAGGGTTGAACCGTTGTCTAGATGGAGAACAAACAAAGGTTGGCAACAAGATCTAACAACCCACCTGATCACCTCTGTTTTTGTAAAAAAAAAAACTCCAAAAAAGGGAGTGATGCTACATTCACACAGGGCTCTGAAACGTGCGTTTGAGCGACTGTTTTCAATGAAAAGTCTAAATCATACATGCATATACTATGTATTCGTGCATATACTATACTATCCCTATACAATAGTATATATTTAACATCCATATGCAAGTTTCAGGCTTCCTCATCCAACTCTCGCGTTCATGCATCTCTACAAATGTTTTTTAATCTGTTTTCTGGCTCTCCGTACAAAACATGCGACTATCAGGCACACGGCAGAAGTTAAACCAGTTTAACTTTGACCAATCAGTGACACGGATTTAGTAGTGATGTATGGATGGCGTCCCTTTCACTTCACAGAAGTGCTAACCGTTTCGTATGATGAGTATTAGAATAATCACCCAGAACAAAAGGGATATTATGAGAATAAAGTCGTGAATTTAAAAGTAAAAACTCATCCATTTGTGACTCGAAATCTCGTAATTTTTTTCTAGTACATGTTTAAGATCTGAAGAGGCCCAGTTTTCAGCATATTCTTTTCAATGTCTTTATACTAATAATTATTTGACTTTAAGACGCCAAAATGATAATTTCTTGGTTTTTAAACCTATCTGGAAGTAAAGTGTCACAAAATTCTCCACATATTTGATCCGTCAGCACAACTCAGATAAACAGATAACTTTGGTATTTTTTTCTTGTAAAAACATATGACTTTGTTCTAGTAAATTTACGCTTTTTAAGTTGTAAATTTACAACATTTAAAGTACTAAATCTACAACTTTAAAACACCTGCATTTATGAGAAAAAGTCCTAAATTTTGCTCATGGCTTTTAAATATACAACTTTATTCTTGTGATTTAACAGTTACGAGTTTTTCTCCTAAATTTACGACTTTAAAGTTGTAACTTAAACTTTAAACATTGGCCTTAATACTCCTTCATAATTTTGAAATTGATCAAGAAGGATCAATTCATATTTGTGGTTGGTGCCTGGTCTAAATTATACCACACCAAGTCTGTCATGCACCGGAATAGAGCTGTGAAAGAAAAAGGCCTGGAGAAAGATTTGTGAGATTTGCACCACTTTGACATTTCACATCAAGCCTCTTCTAAATGGGAGTACATGAGCTAGTATCGGGTAGCAACAGTCCAGCGTGAACACAATATTCTAAAAGCACATTCGCTGCGTTCTTGACATGTCCATCTGTAGCTTCACAAACACATTTGACTTACTTGAGTAGTTTGATGGTCTGCCCTCTGAAGCAGGGAAGGCCAGTGTCCAGCATCAGGTTGACTAAGGAGACCACAGCGTCCATGTATGGCCTGATTCACAGAAGAATGTGTGTTTAGCTGAAGCTCTTCTACAGCGACTATGTTAAGAGAGCTCAACACTCACCTGACAGCCAGGTATCCCCTCACACACATCTCCATGAACCACTTGAAAGGCGTCGCCTCCATCTTCCCGCCCATGATCATCACCATCTCATCGGTGAGTTTAATGTCTGGCTCCCAGCCCAGATTCCCACCAGGAGAACTTTCAAACATGAAGCCAAAGTCTGAGAGAACACACAAAAACACAGCAGCTTAAGATCTATCGTCATCGGGCAGAAAGATGCTGAAAACATCCCTAGGTATGCAAGGGATGGTTTGTTTTTTACAAAACAACAATAAAAAACTAAAAACCCATAAAAAACTTTTTTTTTAATTTGCTAATTAGCAAATAACAGATGAAAACCTTTTAGTTTGCTTATAAAGGAGGTCTGCAAGCTGAGGCTCCGGAGCCACATGTGGCTCTTGTACCCTCAATTATAAAAAGGACATTTTTACTCAAAATTAATGGTACATTAGGCAAGCAAAACAGACAGAAAAGTCAAACGCTATTCAACTGGTTCACAGACAGTTGAAGCTACGCATCATTGCGCCAGGCTAAAGCACCCATAATGCTCCAACAATCCATCAAGCAGTACGGCTTTATAGTTCACCAAAGTCTAACCTTTAGACAGAAAATCCATTTCAGGGTTAGGATTAACCAGAATTCAGGCGGACTGTCTATTATTGAACAAAATTCAAGTATTTTAACCACTTCATGTCTGAATTTATTTCTAACTATATAAAAAATAGTCTTCAATTTCATTGTGTTCAAGGCTAATTACATGGAGTCCTGGATATAATGGTACTATGTGAATACTGACATACAGCATGAAGGGGTTAACTGGGCCATATGGTCCAAAAAAAAAAAAAAAGTAAGGGCCGCAGACCCCATGTGGTACAAATTGTCTTTTATTTTGAAAGGAAGTCATGTAAACTTATGTTCACATAATACTTGGATTTTTTTTTCCTCTTTATGTTTATGTTATTTTATGCAAAAAACCAATTGTTTATTTTATTTATCATTACTACAATAAAATGCAAATTTGCGTCTTTTTTTTTTTTCCCCCAAAGGGTGAAGTTAGACTTTGTGAATTCTAATAAATTGCTTTCAGTGAGAAATTGACCCGAATCCTATTTAAGTGTGAAGGTTGCATACCTCTGGCTTATACTAAGCCTGGTGCAATGTAATAAAACAGTAAATGTAACATATGTGTTTGTCACTATCAATGTAAACGTATGCAAATGTACGTAGTACGGATGCCACCATTCACGTTCCCCACGATTTGGTTGATGGGTGTAACATACGGTTCGGTCTTAAACTGAGAATTGTTGCATTTCTATTGGAAACCATAAGTTTTAATAATAATTCCAAAGATTAAAATTAAAAAAATATATATAAAAACACACCAATGTGGATGAGGTGTCCCTTGCTGTCCAGCATGATGTTGCCATTGTGTCTGTCTTTGATTTGGAGCAGGAAGAGCAATAAGCTGTAAGCTGCCATACTGCGGATGAAGTTGTAGCGCGCCTGAGAAAGCAACAGGAGGAAATGTGTGCTTGAGATTTCAGAAATGGGGGATCACAGTGGAAGAGAAAACTTTTTAAAGCAGCTGACGTGGAACCGACTCCCTGAGGCTGGGAGACTTCTACCTTCTGAAATGCCAGGGTGGACTCATCTCCATACTGGTTTCTGAAGTAGTCGTACATGCCGAAGTCTGTCTGCCGGCCCAGCTGGTCACGAGATTTGCAGTCTGGAATGCACTCGATCACTCCACACTGAGGTCACAACAAAATGTGTTAAAAAGTGACATATAGAACTTTATGTTCACTCTGACAGTTTGTACATGTATGTTTTATCTGTTTTAAGGTTGGGCGATAAAGCAAAATACATACAAATATATTAAAATCTTTTTACTTGAAAAACCAACTGTGATCATCTTTGGATCTATTTTCTAAGCGTTCCCAGCTGTCTTTTAAATAGGATTATACTGTTTTTTTGACAAAATCTAAATACCTGTTGTTTTCTTGGACATTTCTTAGTTCATTAAAAATTCGCCTCCGGATTGTGGACGGGACTGTTGGCGTTGAACAAACACGCTCCTCGTACCAGTCACCTATAACTGAGGTATCTGTTTACAAGCTCTCCCTCTGGGAGTAGGTTTCAGGAGTTGAAACAAATTTGTCATATTCCCACCTCTTGTATAAATAGCCTTCAACTCTGATTTTCCCAAAAATGCATTTTCTAAATTGATACAATTGATTTATCGCCCAGCCCTAACTCGTTTAGGAATTTTTTAACAAATGAATGTGCTTCAATCGTGCAGAAGCTTCATTCAAACCAAGACACGCTGAAAATGTTTGATCGTACCCCTGGTGCAGTGGCCACCACCCTGTAAGGAAACACGTAGAGATCCAGGCCCACCAGCTGGAAGATGTTCTTAAAGAGGCTAATAATCTGAAGAGCCAGCATATCCTGTAACCACAATACATGAAAAGTTAAAAAAAAAAGATGCCTCTGGCTAAAGCAAGTCAAACATTTGTGATGTGTGTCAGTTGTGAGACACCTGTCTGCAGTCATCTCCAACTTTAAAGATGGCTGCCTGCCAGCAGATCCTCCTGGCTTCTTCCTCGCTCTTTTCTTCATCCACAGAATTTGAGCGACTCTGCAGACCTGTGAGGAATTATTAATGGAAAAAAATGAAAACACACTGCGTTTGTGCAGCAGACTACAGGGATCATCACATGAAGCAGCCCAGCAGTACCTTGTTTTTCCAGCTCGCTGACTCCACACCTTCTAACTTTGAACTTGGCCAAGTATGGAGCTTTGGCAGCACTAAATGCAACAGAAAACATTTAGAGATGTTTGTTTAGTAAAAATGTTTCTAAAATGTTGTGAAGGGATATACATTTGCTAAATCATTTCTTTTGACAAAAAGTTGTTCTTTTTTCCATCCAGTCGCTGAAATTGACCAAACTTCAAAAGAAATTTGTTTCTCTGCTGGTTTTGTTTTAGTTTTTACTGAACAGAATTGATTAACCTTCTATGCTTCTGATTATCAATGTGGAGAAAAATATTGTAAAAATTGGATTGACTGACGGAGCGACGCAAGAAAGGGAAAAAAAAAACTTGTTATATCTGAATTTATTTCCAACTATAGTTATCCATACTGACAGTCCCGCCCATAACTCAGAGATTTGCAGGAACTATGTCCTACAAAATGACACTTTTTTTGATAAAACATAGCATCATCATAATTAGAAGACCCCTAGGAACCATTTTTACAAAAGATGAACGGAGTGGATCTTTAAATCCTCCTATATCCAGTTTTTAATGTTTTTTGATTTTCAGTGTTTTCCATCAGGTCCATTTAAATGACCAACTTCAAAGGAAATAAAAAGACTTTTTCAGCTGGTTTTGTTTCTATCTTTTACTATGACATTAATCATCATCATTCTGTGCCACTGATCAATGTGGAGAAAATATTATAACAAGCCTGATTAACAGAGCGACTTGATAAAGTGACTGGGGTAAAAAAAAAAAAAAAAAAACCCTTTTATGTCTACATTTATTTCCAAATAATAAAAAAAAAATGTCTCAACAAGACAAATGTCACAATGAAGGGGTTACATGTGATTTACTTTTCTTTTTCTGATTTTCTTTGGACAATTGACAAGGTTTATTGGAAGTTCAACTCAGATGAAAACAAAGGGGCAGTTTGCTCATTCAGACTCACCTCTGCATGGGAGTTCCAGATGTGTAGTCTATGTCTAAAACTATGGCTTCAGGGTTACTGGGGAGATAACAGCCAGGCTGAACTTTAATCTGAGACAGGGCCTCCAGACAGGCTTTCTTCCTTTCCTCCCCTTTGGGAAAAGGCCTGACAAAGAAAAACAAATCTAAAGAAAATATTTCCACACTTCTGACTCTGACTCTAACTGAATGATGGCAGAATCAACATGACAGCCTGGTTTTGTTGTTGGTCACAGAGGACACTCAGTGGAGAATTAACTAATGGAGATTGGAGGCCAAGAGACACCGAAGGTTCCTCCCCTGGACTGTTGCAATTAGAGGCCTAATGAGGGCAAAGGGGAATATGCCACCCTCTAGTGGGCTGACAAAACACTTTCCAGGTAGAAGATGTCACAAAACAATTCATCAAGCAGCACGAAACGCTCTAGAGGGCAGAAAGTCAGACGCAGAGCTGGTAGAGCACAGTGTTTACCAGACTGAGGCATAATCAGGATGACAGGAGTTCATCTAACAGATTAATGAACTAACAGCAGAGGGGCTTTAGAGAACGGAACAAAACATCAGACTCGTGGGAGGGTGGATCTTCTCATAAACATCAGTAGGATCACAGAAAAGGCAGAAAGTTTCATCAGGATAAGAACTTGAAGTGTTATTGCTAAAGTTTAGTACCACAGAGCAAATGTTTGAAACATTCTTAAGGCAGAAGGAATTACTGTTGAAAACCAAAAATGTGGAAGAAGAAAATATGTAATATAAAGACAAGAAAAGTATGAGACTTGGTTTGGTTTTACTGCCCTCTCAGACCCACTCTAATGAAAATGATGTTTTTAGTGTTTTTCTTGTAGCATTGTTCTCATCATGGAGAGATTGAAAATGCATTTCTGAGTATTTCTTTATTCAAACTGTGTTGGGTCAGGAGTAGATGAAAACCCACGGTTTGAAAAAGCTCAGGTTTGTGACGCAGCAACTGCCATGACAGGCCAAAGTCTCCCTGCTCTGCTACAATCCTAACTCCTCCATTTGAAGACAAATAGATCCATTAGCGTCTTCATTTCCTCGTCTGAGCTGCTTTCTGGTTCTAAACTGTACGGCTGGAAAGCGCTGAGAATGCTCACTGCTACACTAATGTAAGCTTAGGATTGGGAGGAACTGTAAGTTAACGAGAGCGAGTGTAAACAAAGGAATACTGGGATATCAACACAGGCTAACTTCAGTGTCTAAATGGTCTAAACATGGTGGTAGATAAACCAAACGCCTCTATGGTCATCATCTAAATCCTCATTAAGCCATTGGCATTGTGTTGGCGTACTTGATAATGGCTGACACGTTGGTAATCTTGTTGAAGAAGTCAAACTCTCCCTGGTAAAAATCTTTGGCTGGCCCAGAGAGAGAACCGGTGATCTCCTCCACCATCTGTTCCAGCAGCTCTCCGATGTCCGCTGTGACGAAACACAACAGGGTAACGGTGGGTTACACTTGTAAGCCTCGCTTTGCTCGTGCTTGATCAGACTGAAGAAAGGAGTAGGCGGCATCTCACGGTCTTTCAGGCTTCCTTCCTCATCCTGGAAAATGTTGGTCTTCATGTTCCAGATGAATTGGTGAGCCAACAGCTGAGACTTCTGAGCGGCCCAGAGGATGTACTCTCTGACATAACCCATCTGCATTTACAGGAGAAAAGCGCTCAAATCCAAGCAGAAAAAAGCACAAAAAAGGTTTGAAAATGAAGGGGTTACCTTGTCGTAGCGGAGGGCCTGGACTATTTGAGGAATGTAAAACAAAATGGCATCCTTTGAAAAGAGAAAATGTATTAAGAACATTCTCTGATCACGAATAATAATATCTAAAAGTTGTCTGCATTTGTGCGCCTACTGGAGGAAAGGAGCGAAGCACTTTGACCCCATACTGAGCAGTGAGAGGATGAGGAGGGTACATGGAGGAGAAGTAGGACAGCCCGGTTGGAGGGTCTGCAGGGGCCCAGCACAGGATGTGACTCAACTCTGGGGAGTCGGCATCAATCGTGTGCAACGTCACAAGGAACTGAAAGAAAGAAAATACAGAAGTGTTTAGCTCAGAGCGAGAGGACGATCTTAGATGGATCTGATGTTGTGCAGACTAGATCCTGAGGAAGTGATGTTCATGACTAAAACGTGAGAAACAAAACAATTGTGAAAGCTGATTATATCTGCTGAATGGTGCTGCTTGAAGAGGGATTTGTTCCTTATCTTTAGTATGAGGAAGAACTAAACAGAATTACAACAAGTCATTTTTCATCAGAAGATTTTCTCCGAGGACAAAAGAAATGTCATAATAAATGACATTTCAGGAGGTAAAAACCAGTTCTCTTTTGTGCATTAAAACTCAAGTGACAGGAAAAAGCCAGAGCTTCACCACAAAGAGGCTGCTGTGGTGCACCTCACAGATTCCGCCTTGCCTGTCTACCCATGTGTTGAAGTGTCCTTGGGCAAGACACTGAACGGCACATTAGATTAGATGAGTTCCTTTCACCGTGAATGTGTGTCTATGAGTGAAGGGGACTGTGACTGTAAAGCACTTTGGGCCTTAATCAAGCTAGAAAATCACTTCACTATTTTTACTAAAAGGCATAGAAATATGTCTGGAGGCTCAATGTGCTGCATGGAATGAGACAAAACTGAGAATCCTGATAACAGACAATTAGATAGTACACAAAAAATACAAAAACTGCACAATTTAACTACTTTTTTAATGCTAATACACTTTCAAATGATCAAAAAACTTGACCTTAGAAAAAAAGAGATCTTATCAGACGTTTGATTTGTTGTTTTTTCCACCGTAATGTTGATTTATTTTCTAATTATTTGTTTGACATAAACCATTGTACAATATGTACATTTTGTGTTGGTTTATTGTTTTTTTTGATTTAAATGTAATCTGCTTTATTCAAAAAGAACCAAAGCATATAAAATAAAGCAGAATATAACAGCCAACGTTTAGATCATTTATGCACTTTATTTATTGTATTTAAAATGTACGTTCAACAGTTGTAGACTGATTTTAGACATTATTGTGATACAAAGTATTATTTTTACTTACTGAGACAGTGACAGTGTCTACCTATTTTATCTATTTGTTTTGTTCTTCTTCTACTTTTTCTTTTTTGCCGTTTCTATTTTTGTAAAATGTCACATTGTGTTTTTCTATTGACAACCACGTGTGTTTTTTTCTGTATATGCTGTTGTCAGCCTTCTATCCTTTTCAACCTATCTATAGGGACTAAAGATGGGAATTGGCTTGAAAGGCTATAATCTTGTATAATTGCATTTTTATTTGTTACATTAATATATGCTGCCCCTATCGTAAACATACAAAAAAGCTCAAATTGAAAGTTTTCCTTTTTATATTGACATACTGCTGTTATAGCAGCAAACAACACACTATGTTCAGGAAGTGTTCTAATCATTACACAAACTATTTGTTGGAAAATAAACCAAAAACCCATAGAAACCTATTTTAAGGCTAAAACTGCAATGAAACAGCTACAATATTTGACTTTTCAATACAGTGTTATCTATAGGAACTCACCTTAATTGCCTCAGGAACGTCGCACACTGCAGCCGGATCCATACGCACAAGACGAGTAACCTCAGAGGCAATGGACTCGGTGTTTTTGAATCTGAAAACGCACACAAACAAACCTGAATTAATTCAAGTCAAACTAAATAAACCTCTTCTGTGTGTTGGAACACTAAATGTTTGAAGACACATCTTTATTTCAGAATCTGTCAGTTAGTGAGTTTTATTAACTCAAATCAAGAAAAGATGAAATGATATAAACTGGAAATCAGTTGATATTTTCCCTGTTTTGGGCCCATAACTTCAGTAAGAATTCTTCAGTCATTAGGAAGTCCCAACAGAGAAGGTCAACATAACCTTAAGCTTTTTAAAAGCATCATTTACTAACAAAAAATAAAAAATATTAGAATAACTAATGGATTTGAGTGAAACTCTTTGTATGGAAGGAACAGGACATTCTGTTGAGCACCTGGTGGGCAGCTGCAGAGCCAGGTAAGGCGATATACTCCAGGCCAGGTTGACCGTGTCCTTCCATTGTTTTTCAGTCAGGCTGATGTATTTGGACCTCCAGTTAGCAATGCTGGTCTCCACCGACTGCTCAGTAGCAATAGCAAGCTCCGGTGAGGATAACGGGTTGTACCATATTGTCAGTCGCTCGATTTCACTGGCCTGAAGAGGAAGAAGCAGGTTTAAGCCCAAGGTGTAGACATTTTTTTTTGTTATACTTGTAAAGTAAAAATACCAGCAGAGCCAGCAGCAAAGTCCTTCGTTTCATGTAGTATTTGTGGAGCTGAGAACCTCTGTTGCTCTTTTTAGAAAGCCCTAGAACAGAGGAGAAATGCATGAACCACTGCACAGCAGAATGATCAGACTATTGGGAGAAGATGGAATCAGAGTTTCCCTTAGATGAATCCAGACACCTTGTCACTGCGCTGAGGTTTACCTGATTTCTTGGATAAGGTGGACATCCCTGAGGACAGAGGGTATGTGTTGATCCATCCCTGAAGAACCGGCTGCCTCTGTCCTACAGCTACGTCAAGACTGCCACGGCTGTCTGCTACGGCAATTACAGACAGGCTGTTCACCGACATTTCCTGAAGATCTAACAAGACAAAGTTATCCGTCAACAGAAAAATCCAAATAAAAAGAAAGATTGAGATCATTCAAAATTCTCTACCTTGAGGGACCAGCTGATTGGCCGTCAGATACTTCTTGTCAGACTGCAGGCAGGTGTAGAACTTGATCATTATGCTGATGTCCTCTCTCAACCGTTTGTCTGTCTGGGTGGGAAATTTGGGAGTCCCGCTGTAGGAGAACCAAAGTGACCACGGTTAGTGATCAAGATTTAAAACAGAAACAGGAGAGAGCTCCATGTCCCAGTTACCTGAAGTAATCAAAAGCTGTGGAGTAGATCTTCTCTCGAAGGACATTTCTGATGGTCGCATTTGTGACGACGTCAGCATGAAGCAGATTCAAGCCCAGAGTGAGCAGTCTTCAATGAAGAAACACCAGCTCAAGAGTCAGGACATTTAAATGCAACCCGTCTGCCTTAGCCAGAGAAAGAAGAAGAAATTATACCTGAATCGTGGTCCGATGGCGGCAACATGGCGATTCAAGCTGCTTTTGGATCCTCCCACGCTGAGAGACAGAGATCTCTGCAGAACCGACGTGAAGATCTCCACCTGGTCTGCACTGCTGTATTTGGCTATCTCAAACCGCTGTACCAGGAACTGAACGGAGAGCAGTCATTTCAGTTTCACAGAAAACACAATACTTTTGTACCAAATGGATCACATGTTTGTAGTATTTCATATATGGTTCGTAACTCAGCTTTGGATGATCACTAACAGGTGAATCAAAATGATTGATATGAGACATGATCACAGCAAAGGTTGGACTTTATGAGTCAATTCTCTCAACTGTTGTCTTCTTTTACACATAGAGTCATCAAAGGTGCTGATGGAGTAACTAACCAGTGTTTTTTTAAAAGCACTAGAAATATCAACTAAACACAATTAAGTCTTAGATTAAAAAAAAAAACAAAAAAAAAACGACAAGGTATCATAAAGAAAAGAAACTGTATAGTTTGAGATATAAACACTGAACACCTGTAATTTACAAGCCTAATTCTGACCATGTTTGCAACAGAATTAAAACAAAAAAACCTTTTTTAAAAACAACATGTCACAATCCATTGAGTGGTGTTGCTTTGGACAGATATATAAATAAAAGCTTTTAAAAATCAGGACATATCCTTTTTATAAACTCATCTCAGTTTTGCATTTCTTTTGCATCACATCACACTTGTTTTAAGATTAGACACAAAAAACAAACAGTTGAAGACCCACTGATGAAAAGTGTTTTTAACATTTTCTTGAGGTGTTTTTCAGAGGATGGAGGACATATATAAAGAAAATGAAGATCAAAAACATATTTTTGAGGATTTTTTTTCTTCAAATTACTGTGATTTAGAGGCAGATGAAAAAATGTAGTTTGAAAGAGATCACATTTGTGATATAATAATGTATTTTTTTTAAACTTGGCATATTATTAGGAGCCATAAATCAGCTGGATGTAGGAATCCGTGTGTCTGATTTATGTGTTTGGTTTTATTTTATTTATGTATTATTTATTTTTTTAATAAATGCACCAGAGGAGGACTGTACTGCACTCAATTTCATTGTACAATGTACAATGACAATAAAGTTATTGATTGATTATTAAAATATACTCTCCATGTACATCTGTTTTCCTTGTCTGAGCTAGTATTTGGCTCAAAACTGTACGGCTGATAGGCTCCGATATTGCTCACCATTTTTGTTGCGCCAGTAATGTTAGGTTGAGGGTGTGAGGGGCTGTAAACTAACGGGAGAACTTGTAAACAGATGGGTGATGGGAAGTGGAGGCAGGCTTACTCCACACCACCTCAGAGGCAAATTTCTAATGAACTACTGCCGCTCTGCAGAATCAATGTCCTAGAGAACAACACAGGTTTTTCAATTTTGGCTAAAAAACCACATAATCATAATAAACAGTCCACTGGGAACGCTTTTAAAAAAATGCGGGACTTTAAGGGACGCAGAAATATTTGGTTTTTAACAGTGGATACAAGCTTTGTGGTCATCAGGTCATCGGTTTGTGACAAACCTCAATCCAAAGGAAGTGTGGGACAACATCAGGAGCACAGGGTGTCGGCTGACTCTCCTCTGAAACAGCTAGGGGTCCGGCTTCCACTTTAGCCTCCGAAAACAAACCCATCTTCAGCTCCACCGTCATCTGCCAAGCCCCCGCCATCTCACGCATGAACTACGAAGACAGGAAAAGCAGTTCATTTTTTCCCCTCATTCCTCTCTCGTTTGCTCTTCACTTTTGTAAATGAGATTATTTAAAAGAAAGTGAGCGGAGAACATACCGGCACTTCCACCCCGTTGTGTGCAGCCAGGAGCCATTCCCAGCAGGCTATGGCCGTTTCCATGCCATGTTCTGTAAACATCTTCAATGGAGACCAGCACAGATGGTGCAGCAGCTGCTGATCACAGTCTGAGTAACAGCAGGAGAGAGATAACTAAAAACAACTGAAGGAATTCACAAAATCAAATGCCTCAGAGACATAAATATAAGGACAAATGAAGAAGTGAAAGCAGTCACTTTTGGTTGTAATAAGCAGAGCAGCCATCTTGAACATGGTCTGAGTGAAGCCTTCTGGGTCTTCTTTATCAAGGGCGCTGGTCATTTGAAGGATCATCAGCTTTTTCAGGTCCGACTTGCTCTGAGTTGCCTCTGAGAACTCAATCATTCCGATCACCTAAACAAGAACAACAAAAAACAGTCAACAACACAAAAACAGGTTTTCGGAAGCATGAAAAAGCAGCTTTTTGGGGCAGCTTTACCTCTCCTGTGTAACGGTTCCGCAGGTTCAAGGACGCCATGAAGTTGGAGTAGTCCTTCTTCACGCATGCCGGCCTCTCCATCAGCTGGGTGGTCTGATGAGGAAACGCAAAGTCAGAGGCGGCGGGGACAGTGAGACGCAATATTTCTGGGTATGCTGAAGGATTCATGCCTTAGCCCTGTCTTTCTTCATGTAGTGTTGAGACCAACCTGAGGGTAAGCAGCCTACGGTTGGCCACATGGTGGAGGACAACGTCAGCATGAACCAGTTAGCCAAATGGGCAACCAGTCAACCAACCCCACCCGTCCATTGCAGGTAAGTAACCAGGTAACCAGCAAATCCGCAAAATCAGCCAAGCAACCAGGTAGGCAGTTGAGTGCAGTTTTAATAAAGACAAAAATACAACAAATGAAGCAAATGAAAAGACAGATATATGCAGAAGGCAGGCCCCAGACATGTAGGAAATGCAGAGCAAGCAAAATAATGTCACACACTAGTTAAGCATGCCGACATACAGCACTGTAAACAAGTGGATGACATTGTTTACAGAGCTGCTGTATGTCACTGATACAGAATGAGAAACATAAGTAAAGGGTATAAGAAACTTCCAATCAGTACTTACAAAAAAGCAAAGGCTTTGCTAAAGCAGCTACCGTAAACGCCACATTTAAGTTGTTAAAAAGCCATCAGTGTTGGACAAAGGTTAATGCGCAGCAAGTCATCAGCCCAGAGGTGGCTGTGAGATAAACACCTGTCAAGTCTGCAGTTTATTTGTGAAGAAATAAAAAAAAAATCCTTCGTCTTTGGGGGAAAGTTTCCCTAAAGCTCAAAAACACTAACAAATACTCTGCAAGCCTGTAGAGCTATGCTAAAATGACACGCTTTACTAGGAAGAAAATTCTGCAAAATTAGAAACATCTAAATTCAGAATAACTGAATTGAGATGGAAGCAAACTTGGAAGAGCTTTCGTATGAGAGACTTACGCCAAGCGTGGTACTCTGCCTGTTGTAGCCTGCAAAGTGCAGTATGCTCTCCGTGGCCATGGCAAGCCCGGTGTGCTGGGACAGACCCGACACCCAGATCTGATGCTTGTTGAGGTACTCCTATGTTTTATATGTGAGAAACAGAAATGAACCTCAGCAAAGCCACACAGCCTAAAGTAACACAAAACAGGTTCGTATTAGGGATGTCCCCATCACGGTTTATTGGCACCATCTGATTTAGTCATTTAATGTCGAGAATCTGCAGATTCAGAGTTCCAACCCGATACTTTATGTCAAACATTTTTTTAAAAAATGAACAAAAAAGAATTCACTTATTTTTTTACATTAAACACTTCAACAAGAGTACTACTGTGAAGTAGCTTAATCTAGTGCAACTATCAACCAGAAAACATAATTAACTAGTAAAACACATCCTTTTTTCTTCACAAATGCCTTTGTGGGTCATTATTTGCAATCTAGATAGCAATTTTAAATGTTTATTAAAAGAGTTATTAAGTCCAGAAGTCAGAATATCTTGCAAACTTTACCACTATTCTGCTGCATTTTATGGCAGTAAAATGTTGTGATCCGTTCACACGCAGACTTCTACTACTACCATCTGTAATAAAAAGCTTAAAATATTTTTGCAATAATAATATCCAATAATATGCAAAAATATTAAGAAAATAAATACACAATCCCTAATCGAAATACAACATCCGATTCCGATCAAGCCTGAAACAACGTGATTGGGCCTGATTTTAGATCACATGATTGGAATAGGACATCCCTAGTTAATAATTCCATACTTCTTCATTTATTGTAAAAGTCATGAATTCAATCTAAAAGAGAAAAGCCTGACCTGTAGGTGGGACTTTGTGACTGAAGGGGCCCATTTCATCGCCTCCTTCAGGATCTCTCCACAGCGAGCAGCGAAGTCCTTCACAATGCTCTGGAATGAAAGGAGTCCTTTTGAAGAATATGAGGACTGAACACTCTTTTTCTTTTTTCTTTAAAAAACATTTCTGATAAACATTTATATATGAAATAATGACGTTAAGCCTTTTAACACTTTTTGTAATTCTAAGCTCTCCAAGTCTTTAATGATATCCATCTTCTAGATCCCCATTTTTTTTTAATCTTACGACCTTTCTTCCCCATCTCTAATGTCCCACTCTCTCTTCTTCCAACCAGTCCAAAAAGAAATGTGTGCAAAAAAAAAAAAAACTAAAATAAAGTAGACTAAAAAAATTAAAAAAGTGAAGGGGATAAAATGTGGTCTCTGCTTCCCTCTGGTGGCCACAAATGTTATAGCAGATCAAACTTACCTCTCTGGCTTCATACGTGTCCGGCACGGTGATCCTATGGGGGGTGTCTGGAATGTCATAGTATGGCTGATCTTTATGAATGTCCTAAAACAAACGTAGAAGAAAAATAATGCAAACTTTTACACCTGTGATTCAAACTTAAGATGTATGGGTTCAGCCGGCCATCTTCTGATACTTACTGCGCTCAGGGACAGAGACAGGGTTTGCAAAATATCTAGCATGGTCTTCAACACTCGACCACTCCAAAGAAGGTGGGGGAATCTGGTTGTGGAACACAGAAATCCATAAAAATAAAACATCCAAAGACTGGAAACAGACAAGAGGGAACTATGATCAGAACTCACGTCTCAGCCAGACCAGACAGGTATTTGTCTGCCACTCTGCGGATCCTCTTGTGGGTGTGGTTAAAGTTGACCAACAAGAACTGAGCATGTCGCTCCAACTCCTCTTCGTGCTCTTTAGTTTTTGGCTGGAAAAAAAATAATGAAAAAAAATGGAGGAACATTTTTACCATGATTTACGCTCAACGTAATCCTGTTCCAAAGATGTCTTTTGCTTTTCTTAGAATATTCAAAGCTACCTTATCAGCCATCATCTGGAGGAAGACGTCAAACACCTTATCACCTACACAAATGATGCATTGCAGCATCCCTGCAGTGGTTAAAGTAGATGTGAGAAATTCAATGGTAAAAGTAGAATTTGGTCGTTTACTGCGTTTGCGCATCAAACTTTACCAGATTTGTCTTTCTGGATGGCTTTGTCCTCAAAGTATCGAAACATGACCTGGAACCGGTCAGGATCGTTGGATCGCAGCATCCTACCGCAACACAGAGGGGCTCAAAATAAGGCTTTGAAAATCAGTGGAGAAAAATAATGAATAAAAGTGAAGCTGACCTCATGTACTCTAATCTGTAGACAGACAGCAGGTAGGTGGACATGGCAAAGTCCAGCTTGTTAATGAGGGCAGATCCTTCTGGAGTGGGGTCGATAAGATTGCTAATGGTTCCCCGAAGTTCACTCAGCTCAGCCTGAAGGGCAGGAAGTAACACGAATACAGTTAGCACTGGAATCCTTTAAAGTCCCACTCCAGTCCCATTTTGGTCTTTTAATTGTTATTAAAAATCAGCCTCGTTTTCTAGAACATAGTTTCTGAAAGAAAGAAATACTAAGAAATGCAATTTTAAGCATATTTTTTTTTAAAGATAAACCTTCATTATCAGAAAAATGCCACAACAACATGTTGAAAACACAATTTTTATCAGAGTGGGTGTCAAAAACATCTCTTTACTATGTTAATATATATAAAAAAAAAAGATTCTGTCCAGGATTTCAAGATTACCGGCGTCACAGTGTCGTTTTTCAACGCCGAGTTGTACTGTAGTTCAGAGCGAAGTGGTTCTCCACTCGGAAATGTGAGAAGAGGAGACTTGGTAGCAATTTCACACACACCTTCATACCACTCCTCAGGCCAAAGTCCTGAAAAACAAAATGTACCAGAAAAATGGATCATCAGAAACTCTGGCTCCGTCCAAATTCCCTCACTACTCCCTAAAAATATATATTGTGCGGCAGCATCTAGGGCTCTTGAATTTTAACGTAAATCAAACACATGCTCACTTATTTTTTCCCAAAAATTAAAATTTTTTGTAAATATGATGACACCTATTTGCTGAAGTAAAAATCTAATTTAATATAAACATTTTACAAAGACCTTAAATGCATCCTTAAACATGTTTGTGTTGCTGAGAGAAAAACTTTCCGCCAAAGCTTCAATGTGACTTCACTGCATCTGTTCTTTCCCTCTCACTGAGTAGTGAGGGATTCTTTCTTATTCTAGTCTCCTATTTTCTAGTCTTTCCTATTACTATGTGTAAATAGTTATTTAAATCAGTCTAATAACATAATCAAACTTGCCCTGAATTTACGCTTCATTTAATCTTCTTTATTTTGGAGTTTTAGGGAACATAAAGTAAGCATTCTTAAATGGGACGCATCATGAAAACCTCGCTCACCTGATCCCTCTGCAGCGAAACCCATGACCACAGAATACAACCAGAAGTCCCTGAAGAGCTTTTGGAGGCGGGGCTTGGCCTCCTTGATGGGCTGCAGCCGCCTTGTCAACTGCAAGTCAGAAAAAAAAAGGTCAGAAAAATGTAGAATAGGTAATGCTTGAATACTAAAACATAAAAATGACTTTTTTAATGAGCTCATTAGGTAAAGAAAAGTTTGCAAAGGACACCCTTGAGGGCCAAATAAACACGGCACTTTGAATTTCTCCAATTAAAATTGCATCCAATTAATGAAGCACTTCAACAGTTTTGAATTGTGAAGAGTTAAAGTTTTTAGCCTGTCAGTTGGCTTTTTGAACTGTTTGATCTAGTTTATTTGTTTAGGAGAATCAAAGTTCAGTTTTCTGTTATTAGTCCTACAAACAGAAGCAACGCAGCACTTCCCACAAGTTCACAGCAAAGGTAAGACACTTGAGAAAATGACAGCACTTTTGAGGCATCTTTTTCCATCAAAATGCATCTAATCTTACAATTTATTTCTTGAAGGAACCAGTAAGTAAGCTAGATTAAAAAGAAAACTATTCCTCTGCTTTCAGGATGTGGGCCATCGTGGTCATCTCTGCGGCCTCTCTGCTGGTCGCTCCATGTTTGGCCGGCATCAAAGATCTCAGCGCTCACTTCAGCAATCCGGATCCCAACCCCAGAGGCTCACAGCCAGCTGGGACAGAGGATGTGGAGGCCATTCCCATGGAGTTCCACAAAGCAAATACAGTCACTAATGAGTTAATTTTTGATGGCTTTGAGGATGAAGATTACATTGATTTTGATAAAATTCTTGCTGCTGGCAGTGACGATTACATGTAAGTTTTAGGCAAACTCGATATCAGAAAATAACTCTTTGCACTTTATGAAAGGAAAAGTAAATCAGACCCTTTTTATGCTTTTAAAGTAATCCTGATGATTCACAAACAGGAAACCACCTCAACTCTAATGTCTAAGCTTTGAAAACAACCCACAGTTTGCTATTTTATTGATGCAATGACCACTTGTTTTTCAGCGAGGGCGATGAGATTGATGAGATTGCAACACCACCCCCTGACATTGACATCTTTGCCGAACCGTCTGACCCAAAGATTCGAAGAGCTCGGCTCCTGAGGCTGTTCCACGGTCGATCTCGCCTCCAGCGCCTCAACACAGTGAATGCCCACTTCGGTTTCAACCTTTATCGAAGTCTCCGGAACCATGTGAACCAGAGCGACAACATCCTGCTGGCGCCTGCGGGGATCTCCATCGCCATGGGGATGATGTCTTTAGGTGCTGGGCCGGGGACGCAGCAGCAGATCTACAAAGCTCTGGGATTTGCAGATTTTATCAACGCTAGCGTTCACTATGACAACACGACGGTGCATAAGCTGTTCAGGAAGCTCACCCACAGGCTGTTCAGGAGGAACTTTGGCTACACGTTACGCTCTGTAAATGATGTCTACGTAAAGAAAGAGGTGTCACTGAAAGACGCCTTCCGTGCACAGAGCAAGACTTATTATTTTGCTGAACCACAGTCAGTGGACTTCAGAGATCCAGCATTTCTGGAGAAGGCCAACAGCCGCATACAGAAAGTTACCAAAGAGCTGATCAAAGATCCACTAAAGAGCGTGGATCCAAATATGGTGCTGATGCTGCTTAACTACCTGTACTTTAAAGGTAAGTGGAAAGAAAACTCCTAAAATGTGTGGATTTTTAATGCGAGTGATCGGTCAATTCTTCGTCTAAACAGGGACGTGGGAGCAGAAATTCCCAAAAGAGATGACTTACTATCGCAATTTCCGAATTAATGAAAAAACTAGTGTACGTGTGCCGATGATGACCAACAAGGGGAACTATCTGGCTGCCGCTGACCATGAACTGGACTGTGACATCCTACAGGTGGGTGTTTGAAACGCCGGGTTGAGGTGCTCTCAAACCGTCCGCTGGATTGACGTGATGAAGCTGTAACCGTCTTTATGCGCAGCTCCCATACTCAGGAAACATCAGCATGCTCATTGCCTTACCAAGGAAGATCAGCGGGATGAGAACCCTGGAGCAACAGATCTCACCAACTGTTGTCAACAAGTGGCTCAAAAGCATGACCAACAGGTTGGCTGCACTTTATCAATTCATTTACCGTTATTTTTTTGGTGATTTGTCCGTTATCAATGAAAAGTTCGATGCTCATTCCAGCTCTGAGACACTTCTGAATCATGTAGGAATTAGAATTTTTGGCCATTAACATAATTATTTCCGTTAGTGACCAGCTTAGCCTCCTTCACAGTAACGTCACACATTAAAGGTTGGCGTGGAAATTCCTAAAGTCCCACTCTGATCCTCTTTTGAGCTATTTTGGAAGCGTTCCCAGAATGTTGTTTTTTCCTTGGACATTAGAAATGAACCACAGAGTTATGGGAAGGACTGTTGGCGTGGACCAGGGAGCTCGTGTATTTTCAGTGTATTTTCTACGTAACAATTACACTCTTTTTAAACTGCATTTTTTTGTCTGCTCCTGATTCGTAACGATATGAATGAAGAAATACTCTGAATTCTTTAAAGATGCCTTTCATTATCAGACATGTTAAAAACACCAAAAACACTATTTTTGTTGAAGTCTTTAAGAGATCTTTTTTGCCAGCCAACAGAATATATAGGCAACAAAGTTGAGATCTGAGATCAGTGAGTAATTTTCGCAGAAATCCTGAAAATTCCATGTATTCTTTGCTTTTTGATGAGAGTTTCTCTCTTTGATTTGGTCAACTTTTTGGATTTAGATGTTTCATAATCTGTTCTCCACATCTCTCTTTCTTCAGGACCCGTGAGGTTTTGCTGCCTCGCTTCAAACTGGAGCAAAGCTACGACTTGATTGAAAACCTGAAGGAGATGGGCCTCTACGACATGTTCCAGGAGAGTGGAGACTTCTCTGGAATGACGTCAGAAAGAGTCTCCATGAGCTGGGTGAGTCAGATGGAAGCAGTCGCTCCTTAGAAGTTATTCATCCCCTCTGATGGAGTTCAATCCCAGTAATTAGCTCTGATCTCTGTGCGCAGCTGAAGCACCAGGGAACCATCACAGTCAACGAAGAGGGAACCGAGGCTGCCTCTCTGACCCAAGTCGGTTTCATGCCTCTTTCCTCTCAGATCCGCTTCGTCGTGGACCATCCCTTCCTCTTCCTCATCTATGAGCACCGCACTCACTGTCTTGTGTTCACGGGTCGGGTTGTCAATCCTTCACAGAGCTGAAGAGTTCAAAACTTTTTCAAAAAGTCCAGCTTTATTCAGTAGATCAGGCACTTAACTGAGGGAGGGTTTTTGTCTTATGAATGTATTCTCTCATTGAATACGTTGAATTTTTGTGCTGGGATTTTCACTCAGTGAATGAGTGCTATCCTGTTTCTAAGGTTTTATTATCGGCAAAGATGCAAATGGAGAAATATGCTAAAAAATATCTAGTCTTTATTACGCTGTGGTATGGCAAATTTACCAAAAAAAAACCAACACAGTAAAACTATAATTTCAAGAGGCACCTTTAGATGTAACATAAGATTTTATGTGAATAAAACTTTAATTTATATTCTCGAAATGCAAGAACTCTCATACAAATATCATCAGTATAAAAACTAAAGTTTTGGAAGTCTCTTTTTTGTTTGATGCAATTCCTGTTCCAGCAAAACTTTCCTTAGACGTAAACAATCCCTGAAGGACACTGGTATGTGATCAGAATAAATAAAATATCATCCAGCAGTGAACTGGAAACACAAACGTCTGTGCTGAAACCAGCTTGGTCAATATTTGTTCACAAAGTTAAAAACTAACTACACACTTCGCATTTGTCTCGAATACTGATAGAGAGGATTTACCCGAGCTCTGCGGATGAACGGAAACCGTCTGTAAAGCACTCACCACAGCAATCACAGGAATGAGCACTCCGAGGTTTCCAGCACTACTCGATGCCTGTGAAGGGAGGAGGAGCCACGAGGGTCAAATGGGAGCGTTAGCCATTTTTCTGCCATGTTTTGAGGGTTAAAACAATGAATCACGTACCTTCAGCGCCGTCCCCTTGTCGGAGGCCCTCTCACTGGCTCTTTTGCCTTCCAGACCCAGTTGGACAAACAACTCTAAAAGATTTACCAGCAGTTCATCCACGAGCTGCTCCCCCTGCAGGTTGGCTGCGATGTTGGCGAGAGCGTTGATCACTGCCAGGGAGCAGTGTCTAATGGGGACAAAGAAGAGCGAGAATTAAACATAAAATGAGGAAAAAAAAACCACACAAACTTTTTATTTTAATCTGCAGATGTAAACAGCAGTGACATAGATTAAATGTCAGATTAATTTAAAGCTGAACCTTTTCACACTACATAAAAAAATCATCATTAAAAGTTAGTATGATGCAAAAATATGTTGTAAAAGTTAAGCAATAAAAAAAATCTAATCACAGATGGAAAAAGCACCACGTTGCAGCTTTGTAGGTCTTTAAAAAAATCTTTTGAGAAGTTGTGAAATAAGCCCTTTTTTGTTTTAGTAACGTTTTCTCCATTTATTTTTAGTTTACAATTTACTTTTGTACCATTTCAAGATATGGACTTGGTTACGTTAAATTGGAGAGAATAGTTAGTACCTTAAAACCAGAGTAACCCTTTACAATGTAAAGTTGACATGTTTGACACATGTTTCTTACCTGTAACCATGATCCCTGTAGTCTTTGGTGGCTGAATAAACCACTGAGCTGGCTTTGACGCTGATCTGCTGGAAAAGGTTCCACACATCCTGGTAGATGTATTGCTTAAAGCGAAGAAACAAAATGGTAACAAGAAAAAAAAAAGGTTCTAAAAATGTACCATCCATAAATGATATCCTGACAAAACTTTTGTTAAACTTAAATCTACATTTTCACAAAGTGAAGTCCTCAATTGCAGCCTTTCATCCTGAAAATGTGCTAACCGTTGAAAAACAGGCAATTAAACTCTATTAATGTGCCAACTTAACTCTTTTCTTTGAGAACAAAAGAGCTAAATCACGAAAATCTACAGTAATAACAATGTTTAAGCCCATCTGCCAAAAAGAAGGGAGTTCCCTCTGTTCCGCTTAAGCCACAGTAACATCCTTTATGCTTTAAACCTCTGACTCCTCAGCAAACTTTGATTACATTTCAAATAAGACACTCCTGATTCCCTGCAGAAATATCCTCACAGTGACTTTTCACTCACATTTCCTGTAATGACCATACAGCCAAGCTGGTCAACGATGAGAACATCCAGCGGTGACGGAGGCTGGCAGAACTTCTGTTGGAGGATTTGCAGGATGTGCTCCATCACGTTGGGAGTGTCTCTCAGGGCCACAGCTATATGGCCCAGCGCTCGAATGGTGTGATCTGGAATTAGATGAGCATCCCTACCAGCAGAGCATGTGGGTTTTTTTTAAAACTCTTTAGATGTGTCATTTCAATGGAATGTAGGTGGGCCTGTTTTCTTATGAAAGTACAAATGCTGCTCACTTTTCATTCTCCTGAGAGATGTACAAACGGTTGGACAGACTGGCCAAGAAAGCCTCCACTATCACATTATCCATGGTCAAACCAGCCTTCAGACATCTGAGAAGAGAAAAGAACGTCTTGAAAAGTCATGGAAACATCCAGAGTATGCAGCTGTGACCTGCACGTTCAAAACCAACCTGCAGATGTTATCAATGGAAATGTCTCGCAGTTGCTCATACATGGAAGACTGGTCCTTTCTGCTGGACAGCACACTGAGTGTCGACTGAGAGTGCTCATTGGTGACATTTATTCTAATCTCTCCAGTCCCTTCAAAAAGAAAAAATCCTCATCAATAAATCTAAACAAGACCAAATGTTTTGGGTTTTTAGTAAAGTCAACACAAAGGTGAAATTGATGATTAAGGTAAACTCCAAGGTATTGCAATTGACCATAAATTACATTGAAAAGTCCAAGTTACCTTCTTTTTTATTTTAGACAGCAGCATATAAGAGTTCATAAAAAAATAAAATACATCTTTATTGTGTCAAATAAGATCATCCTGCTGCAGCAAGATTGCTTGAATTAAACGTGTAAAAAAGTCAAGTCAAAGAGGACATTTCCTATTATTAAGACTTTGATGTGCCCTAATCCTTTTACTATAGAATATCGACGTTACAATGTTTTTAGATCAAATCTATACATGTAAAAGTAATTCTAGACTTAAATTACTTTGCTTCTTTGCTTTAAGCTTATTCTAATACCAATACATTAAGCCTTTTACCATCATTTTGCTCATTTAGCTATTAAAAATCTAAACATAAAAGTCAAAACTTGAAAATAAATTAATTCCATTAAAATCATTATGTTTTTGAATCACTAGCATTGTTCCTCAAAGACAAGGAGCCAAAATGGAGAGCTGCATGTGGCTCTGGAGCCTCAGGTTGCAGAACTCTGGTCCAAATATTACATATAAAGTATGATAAATTGCAAATAATTTATAACGCTATTTAAAAAAAAAAAAAAAAACCCAAAAAACTACCGGCATAGAACACACAAACATTGTTTCAGGAAAGAGAAGGAGAATATTTATTAAGAAAAATATCATCAAACAAACTTGTGTAAGGACAACCCAAAAACGTCTGCATTTCTTTCTGAGGGGTGAGGTGAAATAACATGGAGGAAAGTATCTAAATAAATAAAAATATAACACAATAATAAAAAAAAATTTTAAAAAGTACAAACTGAAAGTGTTGTAAATGTATAAATTAAAAAATGAGAAGCCTAATGGTGCATTGTAGGAACAATCCTAATTTCCTTACATTGTTTTGCTACCTTAATGCTTTTTCCTTTCATTCTTTTGTGTTGATGAATAACTATTATATGTTCAAAATGTAAAAATGGTTGTATAAAATATAGTAAGATTGGAGGTGGGAAAAATGTGATTTTACTTCTTCCTTCTTATCACTTTCTCTTTTTCCCTTATTTTTACCCATTTTAATTTATGTGAAAATAAAAGGAAATCAAATCAACAGAAACTCCGTTTGTAATATTTTACATAAAACATAAGCGAGGGCAGGGCACATTTAAAAGAACGTGATCCAAGTTAGATAGATGGAGAATCAATGAAAAGGCAAAACCCTGTATGTGTGGCTGTTGGGATGATCGATGATGCATGACATCCCAATGTGACACGAGGTCTTATTGATGCTTCGTGTTTGACATTGAATAACAACATAAATCCCTTCTCGTGGTTATTATTCACAAAACACTGACGGAATGCATGAATAGGCTACACATACAAATTCCATCAGCAAATCAATCATATTAAAGATCAAAACGACGACTAAAAAAGAAAAGCAGTTAATAAAAACATATATTTTAGAGATTTATGACATATAACGTCCTGTTGAAAAGATGAACAAACATCATCATTCAATCAGTGATGTCCCATTATATCTACCTTTTTCAGGTTTTTTTTGTTTAATTCTTTCCTTTTTGATTTAGTTTCATTTTTTGTAATTGTGTTTCCTTTTTTATTACATTTTGGTTTGTAATTGGTTTGGAATGTTTTTTATTTTTAATTTCTAGACTGTACAAAGCCTCATTGGACACTTTTTTATGTGGTTTTTTGTGTTATTTATTATCTGCTGCTTTTTATAGAGCTGTGCTAACTAATCAATTTCCCCGTTGTGAGATCAATGAACTTGTATTCTGTTCTATTTGAATGTTGAGGCTCAGTTAACACGTTGGAAATCTGCGTGATGTGCGTACCTGCACTGTACTGGCTGTGATACTTGTACAGCTTTGTTAAAGCAGGAGAAGGAACGACCAGGAAGTCTCTTAGCGAGGTGGTAGCAGAATGAGCAATCACTGGAAACCGTTCGCACAGACGGCCCAGGCCCTGGAACCAAAGACAAGATGGAAAACTTTGTATTAAAAAAAAAACAAAAAAAAAAACACTTTTTATTTAAAATCACAGTTAAGTGTTTTAAAACCCAAACTTGTTGTGACATTCGCTGGGGTTTGGTTTCTGCTCTTTCTGAGCAGCGGCGTCATACCTGTAAACAGCAGATGAGCAGGGGCATGTGGGCAATGATGACTTTACTGGAAGCTTTGGACTGGAGCTTCTCTGTCAGTTTGGTGCAAAGATTTTCAGCTCCTGACAAAAATAGACACGAAAAGAAATGAAAGTGATTCGCTGAAGACATGCAGCCTCCCTCTGCCTGGAATGCTTGCCACGATTGATTACCTTGCTCATCTTTGACGGCCCACACCATGAGGTCCACGCAGGCAGCATTGGCTTGGCAACGAAGCTTGAGGGGGCTCTGTTCACTGGGCAACCCCCCTGTGTCATAAAGCACCCTCTGCAGCTCAGTTTGGCTGCTGCTGAACTGCTCAAGTACAAAGTCATGCACTTCCCGCACGAATGCCGGCTGCAGATCTGTGAAGAAAGCACGACGCAGCTGTAGAAAAACAGTTTGCTTCAAATGCATGAAAAATATGGATCTCTACCTTTTAAGTTGTACAGAGTGTCTCGCAGCATTTTGAAGACACACACATACAGAGTGTCACTGAACGTTTTGTAGCTGAGGCTGATCGTTGGATTAGACTAAAAAAAACACAAAAAGAAAACAGATTATTTTACTGCTTCCAACAAGTTTCAGTGAAAGAAGCTTTCTCCCTTACTTCCAGGACTTCTGTTATGGCAGCATCCAGAGTTTTCAGGGAGGCGTCGGAAACAAAAGTCTTCACCTGAAGATCAACAATAAAACATGACAAAAAGTTAAATCTGCACCAGGAGGAGCCACAGTCGTTTCATGAGCTCAGTTACTGCACCATGTCGAGGAGATGCTGGAGGACTTCCACAGACACCTCCACCTCACTTTCACCTGCTCCCACAGGAAGCGGAGACACTGAGAAACTGGAACTGACTGTAGAAAAATAGTGTTCAGGGTCCACTGAACTGCATTCTGGGAAACACGCGCCTGCAAACAAAAAAGACGAGGTGATGAAACAGCACAAGACTCTTTCAGATTTAACATTTCAAGAAACGGGATTCATGTCTCACCAGCTTCTCATACTGCATTACAATAAAGTATATTATTTCTTCAATGAGACAAAACAGTCATGCTTTTTTATATGATTAAAAAACAATTATAGGCCAAAGAAAACACACACAGACACAAAATGTATGTTTTTTGTATGAGACACAAAACTTTTTTGGATGAGAAAGAACACATCATACAAATTTTTGATTAAGACAAATCACACAAAACACAAAAATTGTGCCTTTTGTTTGAGAATAAGCACAATAATCCTTTTTGTATGAGACAGGCCTATTTTTTTGTTTAAGACAAAAAACAAAAACAGAAAATTCCTGCTTTTTTGTATAAGATCAAATACACAAGCACAAAAAAATACTTTATGGGTATGGGAGACAAAGTTGAAAAACACAAAATTCTGTTTTTTGGTATGAGACAAAACTCAAAAATCCAGATTTTTTAAGTAAAAAAAACCAGAGCATTAAAAGATTATATCACACGATCAACATCTCTCTCAGCTCACGGTTGACTGTGATTATATATGCACAAGGTCATGGCAGGTCACATCCTGTACTGCCTGCCAATCAGCTGATTGTGGGATCTTATCTGAGGCCTATCATGCCCTTGGAAAAGCACCTAGCCCCACCTTGCCTTGAATTGTAAAAAAAAAAGTTTCTTTGAATAAAGCAAAATAACTAAACAGTGCAGGTTAAATAACTAAATAGAACAGTTAAGAACCAAACTGTTTACATTGGCGGCTTTCATTGATAAACTGCAGGACGCTCTACCAAACCAGTGAAGAAAACATGAATTTACCTTCAAAATAAAGTGGACCAGGAGCTGTGGGAGAGTAGGGAGAATGTCCTGCTGGATCTGTGGAAATCTATAGGACCAGATTTTAACAAAACACAAAATATTGAAAATTTCTGACTTATCTGTAGGACAAACAAATAAGATGATAGTTGAAAATTGGACTTTAAAAAGCCCAAATAAAGCATGCGTGTGGACCTGGGCAGAGGAATCCATGTTGTTCCCCGTGCGCCGGCGCAGAGAATCGGTTTGGCACACCACGTTGAGCAGCGAGGGGGCAAAATAGAACGGAAGTCATTGAAGGATCTGCGCCGCACGCCCTCTGTCTCCTCTGGGACGCATCGGGCCTGCGGTGAACTCCTGGGGAACAGCTTGGTCAACAGAGGTTCGTCTGTGCTGCTGTAGCGGCCAAAGGCCCGAGTCATGCCGAGCAGACTGGGAACAGTGTACCTGCATAAGTAAACTACAGGCAAAATAGCAACTAGTAAGACAAAGCTTTTCCAGAGCAAACACTTTGCTGAATTTGTGCACACACTTTTGTCGTGTTTATCAGGTGTTTGGCACATCTCTTGAAATGCCTGCATGACCTCCATGATGGTGTTTAAGATCTATAAGAAAAACCAAAAACATCCCACTTATGGTTAAAAAAAGAAAAAGAGTAAATAATGAAATATGAAGACCACTTCTCTGCTGACCTCTTGTTGGGAATCTGCATCCCTCTGAGCAACATCTGCCAGAAGTGTGATGAGACAGAAACTGAAATTTTCTGCAATCGGGAGAAATTCTGCAGAACAGAAAAAACCCACAGATGTGAAGCTTAAAGTGCAGAAAAAGAACAGCAAATGCATCTGTTTCACATCTGACCTACAAACTATTTCTTTAGCAGGAAGTGCAAACCTCAGAGTTGAGCATTTTAACAAGTACTAAGTTAACTAGTAGTAGAGGCCCCAGTGAAACAATAACCCCTGGTATAAGAGGATTCCTCTTACCCTTTCCTTTCTTGCCACAGCTTTCTTCGATCCACTGGACCCGTGGCAGCCCTCTCAACAGGCTCAGCAAGTAGGAAACAAGCATGTCTTTGTGCTGCCGGGGTAAAGCAAATCATGACCCACCGTAACAAATTACACTTGGCAGCACTTTCACCACAAAGCTGTGAGAAATCTAAATTAAGATGCAACATTCATTTTGACAGTCAGATGAAGCTTCAAGGCACTATGACACTTGTATTTAAATGGAAAAGTGAAGCTCCAAGCAGCTTTCTCTCAGTGTGACGAGGCTAGAGGCTGACATGGTCGTCTGGATGTCTAATCCTCATCTTAATCAGATTATTGAACTTGTTGCGATGATCCACAATGACAGGTTAAGAGCAAAAATGATCCAGTAGCTGTGACAAAGTACCATATTAATAACATTTGAAAATGTATATGACAATACTATGAAAATAACTACATCTAAGTAATGTTTACATAATAAATCCAATTTAAAAAATGTTTTTTTTTTAAATTGCATTAAGAAATGCAGCAAATTTCTTTAAGAACAACAACCCACCTGTAAGCCAGACTCCACAAGAAACACGCCAAGTGCAATGACAGCATCTATGCGTCGCACGTCTACAGTAAAAACACCACGGACCTCCACTGGACACATGCATTGTAGCTTCTGGACCTAAAAAGAAGACAGCTTACTTAGTACGGAAGAGAAATCATGAAGAAATGTAATAAAGTAAGAAAAAAAATAAATAAAATGACCAAAAAAATGAAGAAATACATTTAAAAAAATCATTAACAGGTTGACAAATTGTGTCCAACAAAGTCTGAGAACTTATAAATCAGGGCTACGTCTGACAATCAATAAAACCTTCATTACAGTCCAATGTGTGGAAATACTTTGATTTTAGCAAAGACGTAACCATACAGTGTGGTAGAATGTTCTAATAAGGTTCCCTTCAGATTGTTTTGAGGTGGGAAAACAACAGTGGGATGAACTTTATGAAACTAAAATGTGAATGGATTTCTTATTGATTCTTGTTTACAAGAAATACAAGAAATCTGAAAAACCCCACATGTACTGTTTAGCATCCGGGTATTTGTCTCCGAGTAACACTGGTGGAATTTTTGGCTAAAGATGTCCTGGAATGATGTTAGGTCAGTGAATCGGATTATTCAAAATGAATCAATATTGACTATCAATCATATTATCAACCACAAAATTGTGATATCCTTGTCAAAATGAATCATTGCACCCCTAAATAGAACACAATAAAACTTCACCCAAAGTCGACTGTGCTTTGAACATGTTTAGCATGAAAGAATGTTTGCATCTCAACACTGCATTCAATGTGAAGATATGAAAAAATCAAACATTTTAACACTGAAGGAAAAACACAATGTACCACAGAACACTGTAAATCATATGCAATCGGTGGGTTTGTTGATGATTACATGTGATGTTCTTGAGAGAAAAAGACATCATTTTAGAAACAGGAACTGTTAAAAATACATCAAAGAGTGCATAACAGAATAAACATGTGGATTAAATGTCACTGGAAGTTAAACCTGTCTGATGGTTATTTCAAGACTAGATTTAAGTAAATTTAAAAAAAAAAACTTTTAGATTTCTTTTTGCAGACTACATAGGAGGGCTAAAATGTTTCCTGATTCCTTGCAATGTTTTAAAGTCAATAAAGGGAAAGTGTCACAACGATAGCACAAAATTATACGCATAAAACAGCTTCTATCTGCTTTATTTTACTCATTTTCCTATTTTAGCAAAAAAAAAGAGAAAAAAGTACTGATTCACAAATCATCTTGATTGCCAAATTTCCATTTAGGAAACAACTTTTGTTTCATTTTAAGAACACTTTTGATATACCCAAACTGATAAAAGTGTTAATGTTCCCATTACAGGCTATTTTTATTTACAATTGGAACAATAAATTGGTTTAAGGTGGAATCAATCAGTGATTGTGGTGTATTGATGTATTTTTTATTGAATGATGAATGTTTTTCGAAGGTTTTTCCGCGTCTTTGCTCCATCCTCCAGTCTCAACAGGTTGTCCTTTCGACCCGACCACACAGTCAACTTTTTCCAGTCATTAAACCTGTTTGACTGCAGTGCTGTGAAAGCGCCGCTCCGCCCGTCCGTCCGTCCGCCCGCCGCGGTACCAGGCACCTCAACGGGACCCAGTCCCCTCGGTGTCCCTCCGTCTCCGCTCACACAAACCCCGCAGTCACGCAGCCGCATGTTCGATTCCCAACAGACCCGTCAAAAACAATCACCCTGCCTGTCATGTTTGGGAGCAAAACAAGTCTCCGCCTGTGCGGAAGCGAAGCAACACCCTGACCAACACCGACGCTACCAACTTGGCCACATAAAGCTTATTAGTTGAAGAAAGATGGCTTGTGTTCTTTCGTTTGTACCTTTTCAAGCGGTGCTGGGCGCTGGGCGGCAAGAGATCGAGCCAAAGACAGAACTGTGTTGAAATAAAACCCTCTCGTTCCACCTCCTATCACAGACATGTTCGTCCCTACATGAAGGCAGCGCAATGAACACAATTAGGAAGAGGCGGGGGATGCAACTGGGAGCTGGGAGAGCCGCAGTACGGCAGCCGGGCGAGGACATTCTTTACCGACAACACACATTTTCTGTCAATAAATCTATTTTATTTATTTATTCATTCAAATAAAATGTTAATTATTTAACAAATGCAAGCTACAATTTATCTGTTCTAGTTGTTATAAATAAAAACACGTTTTTTTTTGTTTGCGTATTTGTTGCGCAGGATTTACCTTTGGAAGAGCACCGCGTGACGTCGTCTGACGTAACAGGAAAAGGAGTCGCTCTCTGTCAGCTGATATACCCCCAAATCATCCAAGGTCTGGCGAGTTGATATTCTCTACTGTTTTTTCGGTGTCGTCGTAATTATAGTTTGTCATGTAAGAATAAGAATGTCCATCAACGTAGTTTTGTTTAGTTGCGTCTGTTATTAATTATTATTATTTGTTGACTCTTGTGATCGTACTAGAAAAGCTTGCTCTCAAATAGCAAGACAACACCCTCGATATCCCCCCTCCTTTAAAATCAATACTTTCGTTCTTGTTTATGCTCTTCGGTAGTTAAGTCTCGAAATATAGTAAAAAAAATATCACCCGGATGCTTATTTCTGCCCTTAAAACTGGCAACAATGAGGATTAGCTAACCGTCTTATTCCTCGAAGTTTGTTTGTTATGCAATAATTTCAGGATTGACCGTCTCAGTCACCAGTGAGTGACAAGCCAGTCAATATGTTGATCTTTTTTTTAATTACTCAACTTAAAATCCCAAATCAATAATTAACTTAATCTTTTATTACATTTATTGCATTTTCATCAATCAGAGAAATACTTATATTTAATGAATCGTTTTTTTTTACCTTGTTGCTGCTATTATTTTTGTTGACATTTGTCTTGGCAGAATAAAGTTTTTAAAGTGGTCATATGAACTTAGTTTTTTTTTTTTTTTTAGACGTTTTGTCTTCTATCTAAAAGATCTTCAACTTAAAATACTAAGTACAGGTGACCTCTTTCAAACTTTTCTGCTATGGAACAGAATCTGGAATGAGTCAGAGTCTTCATAGATATGTTTTGTTACAGCTAAAACACATCTAAAGGTTAAACATGTCCAAAGTTATTTTTACTGAAAGAAAAACTGCTTTTTAAAATATTTTTGTGTCATATAAAAAATTACTTTAAAAAAGCTCAAGTAAAAGTAAACGTTAGTCAAGTATTTACTCGGTCTAGAATAAAACAACAACTGAAAAATTCTGCTTGAGTACTTAACACCAGTTTGAACACATTTGATTAGTACTTTAACTTTATTTTGGTATTTGGTGTATTTGTATGCATAATTTGTGATTTTAGTGTGTGAATTGACCTATTAAGCTTAATGGACTTTGGATTGTTTGCAAAAATGTATAAATAAATAAACTTTTAATGGAAATTAGGTAAAAATTGGATAAATTGTAAAGCAAATTTTAGTGTTTATAGATTCTAAAAATAGAATGTTAACCCAGCTAAATAGAGGATATCATCTTTTTGTTGAATCTTTTTGGTAACAATGAGATTTCATGATAGATTTATATCTTATAAGTTAAATTATGATAGATATTAATTAGAAAAGAATTGTTTTGGACTGACTAGTTTTTTATAGCATCGCAAATGTTAAAAATTGTGCAAACCATTAATTACATCAGTTATCCTTCTTAAAATATATCAAATTGCATTTCTACTTAGTTAATAAATAATGTCCAATTATGAGCATAAACGAGAGCTAAATGTATCACTTTTAATGTACTTTACACGTATTATGTCTGTAAGATTTAAAGGAAAATTGCTCCAGGGTCCCTTGACATGTTAACTTTGGCTATAAAGTCAAAACCAAGCTTTCAAACCTTTATAACGGTGGATAACTTAACTTTATTTTCATTTGTTTTTGCAAATCTCTACTAGTATTTCAATTTACCAAATCCTCATACATCCATAGAATAATTTGTACATTCTTTACAAACAAAACAAATAAGAAGCTCATCGTAGCTGAATAAGAGTAGCAGTTAAATCTACTCATGCTAAAGTGGTCCAGTAAAGCTCATCTTTTACAGACAGTTAAACGTAACTTGTTGCCACTCACCTCCTACTTTTGATGACAGGGTAGGAGAGGGTAAAATGAGATCCGTTTGTTTTCTGTTTCATTTTCTGAACTGACTTTTCTTCACAGATGGCCTACCCTAAATCCCACAATCCATTTGCAGATGATGACGATGAGGAAGATTTTAAGCCTAAAAGCAGGGGTTTTGACGATGACCCTGATGATGGGTTGACTGAAGCACAGAGACGGCAGAGGTACCTGCAGCAGGAAGTGATGCGCACAGCTCAGTCTGCTGTGGACAGCAGCCACCGCTCCCTTGGCCTGATCTATGAATCAGAGAAGATGGGTGTGGAAACTGCAGAGGTGTGTAAATCAAATCACATGGAATGAAATTGATTCAAATAAAGACATTATTTCTGAAAGAGTGGTCTGTCTTCCTTCATAGGAGCTGATCCGTCAGGGTGAGGCTCTGAGGAGGACCGACAAGATGTTGGACAACATGGATCAGGACCTCAATACCAGCCAAAAGCATATTAACAGCATCAAGAGTGTATGGGGAGGACTTGTCAATTATTTTAAGAGTAAACCAGAGACAAAGCTGCCACCTGAGGAGCCAAAGGCCTACCAGGCCAATGAAAGGTACGCTGGTGGCATTTTGTTAGATACACTTAAATGTCTGTGAAATGCAAATTCAAGACAGAGAAAAAACTCCAAGTTCCATCAGTCACCTGAGTGTATGACATTTGTTCTGCAAATGGATTTGAAACCCCCAACCACCCAGTCTCATGGTGGACACTCTTCCACAAAGAAATCCAATCCAATAATTATCAAACTTGTCTTTCCAAAGAATTCAAGATATCATTGATGTGTTTAGTGATTATTTTTACTCACTTCTAACATATTTTATCCTTGTCCTACATGAAAAGGGATGTAATTTAAAACCTCCAAAACAAGAGAGTGTGATCTCTATATTTCCATTTTTAAGAGTCTTAAATGAATAGGAGAAAAAGGTAGATAATAATAATTTTATAAACCCTTGTAAAAATGTTTTTATATTTGAAAACAAAAAATCCAGTTTAGTGAAGTTTGAGATTTATATTATTTGTTGGTAAAATGAAATTAAAAACACTTTTAGTTCAATTTCTCCATTGAATTTTCTTTGTGCAACTTTAACATTTCAAAAAGGTTATCAGAAATCCAGCGTTCTTTTTCAAGGATGTCTTATTCACACTGACAGTTTCACATTGACACCTGAGAACTGCTCAGTGAAACTACTAATTCATCCGTGGGCTATGAGTGGGAGTTGAGAGCCTTGCTCAAGGGCATCTCATTTAGTACACAGAGGTGCACCTCTGTGTAAATTTGATTAAAAAAAATCTGCCATAACAGCACTAACACCTAGTTCACTACTGCTCTCACTAACTGTAATTCCCTTTAAGGTCATCTTTAAAAAAATCTGCTTTTGGAAATCCACCATATTTCTTTATTCCACCAGAATACAAAAAAACAACACATTTTGAAAAGCTACAGTTTTCTTATTTTTTCTCTGTACTTCTGTTTGTTCCTAAAGAAAAGTGGTTTCACTTCTTCCCTTTAAGAGTGCACTTCTACGCACGTCTTTAAATATCAACACAAATACATGTACAGAGGTCAACAGAAACATTTTCCAAACATTATCAGACCAACATGATTACAAAGCAGTCATACTCTGGATGGATGTAGAAAATGACAGTAAACAACAATAAAGTCACTCAGCTTTTACAAGTATCCAAAAATCCTAACTCTCTATAAATGCGACCCAATAATAGGTCAGATAAAATGCCTCCAGTCAGGATATATTATTTTCTACTGTCTACATGAAAGGTATTATTATTTTTGTCACTATTTTGTGGGATTTTTTTTTAGGTTACAGAGCGCTCTGTCCAACAGCAGAGGAAATGAAGACAAGTATCAAGCCAGCCACCCCAACTTGAGAAAACTGGATACATCAGGTAGGACTGATCAAAATAACGTCAATGTTCTAACATGTCACAGAACATCTTCATTCTAGGATCTATGCTTCCAGGGTTTGGAGCTACTGCCTCAGTAGATGGGAGTTCGTCTAGACAGAATGGACAGCCTCAGAACCAACACCTGAGAGAGGCTCATCAGACTCTTGACAAAAACTTGGGTAAGAAACATCTTTCTATTTCAGTTTCAGAGTTGGTTGTCTTAATCCCACAGAGTAACTTCTTAAACTGACATCCAAACTTATTTTTAATCGTTCATGCTCACAACTGGAAATAAACACAAAATGTCCTCACACATCATAATTATTTCATGCGAGTAGCGTGTATCTTCCAATGGTGGCCAGTCTCCACTAGACGGCGGGTCGGCTGCCAAATTTTTGGAATAAACGCCAGGGCTATGTAGGAAGATATATAGTAGAGATTAAATGCAGCAAAACCAAACATGCCAAAGTTTTATTTGATGCATAGGAGAAGAAAGTAAACCTGAACACCAGGTACTGCAGTCAGACAACAACACAATGAGTAAAAACTGCAAATTTACAACTTTTGGAGAAACGCCCTTTTAATCTTAAATTCTTTATATATGTGTCCTCCATCATGGGAAAACGCAACAAGAAAGTGTTTTAAACACCAAAAATGTCATTTTCATTGGAGTGGGTCTTTAAAGGAAATTTTACACAGTGATGAATTGTGGGATATGCTCAGCTTTTTTTTTTTGGTTGAAAAATACTGTTTGAAATGTGTCTTCTTTAAGCATTGTCTGCTGTGATTGATTTAGATGAAATGTGTGGAGGCTTGCAAAGACTAAAGAACCTCGGACTTGGACTCCAGTCGGAAATTGACAGCCAGGACGACTCCATTGGTTCTCTTTTAAGCAAAGTGGACAAGATGGATGGGAAGATCAGTAACACAAACCAACAGATTAAAAAACTGTAGAACTCACTCTTAGGCTTTTCCATTGTGTAACGGGGTCGTCTTCAACTTCTGACCCTTTGACTGAGTTGAATTTACTTTTTTTTGTTTTGTTTTTGGAAAATCTTTCACTCTTTTTTTTTCCATTGCACACTTGATTTTCTTTATCACTAAGTGTAATCAACATGTTTGTCCTTCTTGGCAAAATGTGAGTTTTTTTCTACAGATAAAAAGGAAAAGAAACTGAAGAAAAAGAGCTGTTGTTATTTTGTTTTTTAAAGTTGTTCCTGATGTAAGGAGCGATCTGGATCTGACCCCAACAGATGTATAAAAAGACAACTAAACTTCAAATCAAGCTCAACTCTTTGCCTTATATGTAATTTCTTCTGTTTTGCATCGCAGTTACAATTAATTTGAAAAGTTGTTCCTTAAATCGCTTTTCTCAGTTTTTCCTTTTTGTTATACATTTGTTTAAACCACCTGCTGTGCTTTCTCCAGTCTGACACACCTTGATTTGTTTTAGTCATTTGTGCTAATGATTGTACAGCATAAAAACACAAATATTTTAGTTTTGATTTTAAACATAAGAGATGAAGGAAAACTACACCATTGAATTACAGCATTGACTATTTCTCTTAAATTGTTTCTTTTTTTAGGACAATAAATCACAGTAGTGTACTGAATTGGCAAACATTTTGTATGTATGTTCATGTTTGTGTGTAATCAAACACAGATATTCATTAAAAGCTTTGCTAAGGGACTTTTTTTTTTTATTTGATGGCGCAGTAGCATAAAAATACCACTTGGTGGTGCTGTGGCTCAAGAGGGAAAAGTAAAATTAATCCAAAAGAATTGTTTGAAATTTTTTTTTACATTAAACTACAATTTTTCCCTAATAATAAAAAACACAAAAATTACAGCAAAGTTTTTAGAATAAAATACAGAAATATATATGTAAAAAATGTTTTTTTTCAAATTCAAATATTGATACTTGTAATATCAAAGGTTTTAAACCCATGTCCTGCTTTTTATTCTAATGGGCATCCGATGATGTGTGAGTGTTTAGCATGATGAGCACCATCTGCTGTGTGGCGCTCATGTCCTCACGCGGGAATGTCTTTTCATTATCATTCCTCTGTGTCAAACCAGCTGCTCATGCAGGAGCAACAAGCAGTCTTTAGGATGACTTGGTAATTACAGTTCATGCTTCTTTGAAGGACACATGAGTTGGGGGCGCGACAGAAAGGAAGATGGGGGTACCTGCTACCTAGGGCCCCTTGAGGCCCCTGGCATGTCTAGACGAGTACGCTTTTTGTGATGCCTAATGGTTTTTTTGTTGCACAAGTGATGGATAAGCATAGTTACTTGTCATTTAGAAAGAGTATAAAGACACAGAAGAGAATTTCGGTGTTTTTCGCCTTCTCAAAGAAGAAAGTAGCTTGAAAAGTAATTTTTTTAGTGGAGCATTTGTTATTTACTCTTTTATATGAATACTGTGCTTTTGAGTCGTGCAAATTAGCCTCTGTGGTAATTTTTCATTTATAAGCAGTTTTTTTCTGTCCTTATGTGTTGTTTTTACCATTTAGGTGCTCTCTCTCAAATTTTACACTTGTTGAGTTTTAATTTAAACTTTTTGGTGTCATATTTTCGATTTTGAAATGGTTTATTGCAAGCAATCAAAGCAAGAATAATACAAAAAAAGGACAAACAGAAGTTGATATCTATTCAAAAATATACCAAACATAGCACACTTAGTCATAAAAGTGATTGGAAAACACGCAAAAACTAGTACATAAGTCAATTATTACTCAATTATTAATAAACATTAACTGACACACAATGAAACTATTAAATATTAAAACTGTCAAAAGGAGTGCAGCTGCTTGAAAGGGAGTGGGAGGAAGCAAACTCGTATAATCCCATCCCTTCTTTGCTATACTTAACTTTTAAAGAGATTTTTTGTGATGTTTGTCTCAACATAAAAATATTTCCTTCATCTTTTTTCTTTGTTTAGTGGCTAAAATCGAGTGTTGTCTCAGGAAGAGCATCCAGCAAAAACCTCTGCCAAACCAAATGTGAGGATTGGTGAAAGTTAATTCGCTGTGGTGACCCTTGACAGGATATGACAAAAGGTTAACATTTGTGTTCTATGATCAATGAACGTGATCTGGGAATTATTTAACACCACCTGTTTTGAAATCTTACCTCCACACCAAAGTTAGACCATTATAATTACTGATCAGCGCAGCTTTTTATTCAAACTGCTGGAGAAGAGACCTTAAGGTCAAGGTTCCCCCACATGTAACCAATAAACGGAAGTCACCTCTGGATTCTTTCCCTTCACACCACACACCAGGACCTGGAGGGCTTTGAACAGCTGTCTTGGCAAAAGCAAACAGTGGCCATGCTGTGACAAAAGCCCCCTCCCCAGTGCTGGAATGCCCCCCTTTTCAGCAACTGTAATCCCAGAACACACTGCTGTCGTTGCCCATCAGCCACTGGGGCAAGAGATGAGCCTTCCTGCTCTTTGGAAAGCGGGTCAGCAGCAGAGGCAGCGCAGCAGAGGAGATGCACCGTCAGGCTGACAGCACACTCTATTGCCGCTGTTGTAGTGAGAGAAAATAAAGAGTTGTGCTGACGAAGGGGAGTTTGGTGGAGAGGATGGAAGGAGGACGGCAGAGGCTGCTGGGGAGGCTCATGAAAAAGCTGAAAGTAGAATCAGCAGATTTCAAGAATTCTGTTATTTTTTCACATTTTTGTTTTGTAAAAGCACATTTTTCTCAAATATTCCATCTAGACTGAAACTCAAAATTAAAAGCATATTGATTACTGATCAGATGAACTTGTCATTAAATTGTGAGTAAACAGATTAACTTATGTCACAAAAGCAAAACAATGTTTTGCAAGGCAGACCTCAAAATGTATTTAATGTGGAGTTCCACAGGGTCAATCTTGGGTCATATTCATTTTCTTTTATATACGTACATAAAAGAAATGGAACGTTTCAATTGTTTTGAAACGTTTTCTTTTGCAGATGATGCAACACTTTTCAATTATTAAAAAATATGTTTTTGATGAATCTAGTAAAGACCATGTTTTGGGTTTTTGCTAATAAAAACAGGAGGAAGTAAAACTGACTATTGATAGAGTAAAAATAGATAAAGTAACTGATTTTAAATTCCGAAATCTGGATGAAAATTTGTCTTGGAAGCATCATAGATCATAAATCAAAAGTGGCTAAAACTATATTTGCTTTAAATAATTTCATGCGATGATGTGTGTGTGTTGTGTACTGAATATGTTAATGTAATGTTGCACTCTTCATAAAAAGAACAGGAAGAACAAATACACTCCTCCATAATAATAGAACAAATGTCACATAAAGGTGGAGGAAAATGCCATTTACAGTCTGGAACATTTCAGTAAAGATGATCAAAACAAAAAAACAGCCACAGATGTGCTAACATGTGACGCAAGATGTCGTGCCTCTCGCCCTCGTGCTTCATCTGTCTGCACATCATATTAAATCATACAAAAACAAGCCCCAAATTGCAAAGAAATGTGGCAGAAAAGTAAAATTACACATATTAGTTGTCATCGCTTGTCTTCTTCTCGTTTACATACCAGGAAAAAAATCCCAGGAATGCTACAAAAAACATATAATGATGGTTACATTTTTGATGTTTTTCTTTTTACTGTGCTACAGGTAAAAACTAGTCTTACTGCAGGAGTAGTCATGGTCACTGAATTCACATTTATTCAACATTCTTTTTTAGGAAATATAAAAATGAATGCAACATGGAAAAGACATAAATGGACAGTGTATATATGCTGTAAATTCATAATATAAACAGACAAAACGCGTGGGGAAAAAAGCAAAATAACAGTTTTCCTGGAGAAAACTTTCGTTTCTGAGACAACATCTGCTCTCTTCTTTGAAACCAGCTGTGCTGCTGCTTTTAAAGAAAACACCAAGTCAGGAGAGAAAACATGAGCAGAGAAGAAAACGCTGTTTGAGGCGTCGGGAGGCGTTTCGCGTGATTATCAGCGAAGCGTGACTTATTCTGTATTTATTCAGGAGGATGTTCTGCTGATAAAAGTACAGGACAGGCTGTGAGACAAAGGAGTGGTGGAGCTTTTTCTATCAAAGACACAGAGGAGGACAGAGAAAACCAAACATGGAATTCTCTTCTATGGCTCCTTTTCCTGTCAAACACACTCAGGTCTAAACAGAAGCAGAAGGTGCAGCCATTAGAAAGAGGAGCATCAGATATACAAAGCCAACAATCCCAGAAGTATTTATTTCAATTATTGCAAATGTAATGTGTTTTGAGAAATGTTAATAGGAAAAAATCCCATCAAACATAAATATACAGACTGAAAATATCAGACAAACGTGGATAAACCTAATTCCCACCTCTGAGGGGTTCCGCACTGGGACTCAAACTGTTATTTTGTGTTTTATTTTTGGTTATAAGTAGCTACATAGACAAATATACATTATGCATAAACAATCAAAAGTAGAAATATGCGGTGTATTTATGCATTATGCATTTAGTAGATACATTTGCAATTGTGGAGGTAGATAGAAAGTTTCAGAGGTAAAAGGCAGACTGTGCTGCGCTTCGGGGGGAGAAATGTAATTTGCGTGGCTGTAAAATATAAAAATAAATGCAGAAATGTCTGTGCTAAGCCTTGGCATACAGTACACAGGTTGAGGTGAGGAGTAAAAGTGGCAGGATGCAGCTGATATTCTTGAGTAAACCATCCACACTGTGGATTGGAGGGTCTGGATCAGGCTTGGCCGGAGGCAGGCCCTGAGGAGAAGCCTGTCTTTGGATTCGGATGTCCCACTCAGACGAATAGGACAGAGTAAGGAGGACACCGGCAGCGCTGGGAGGACGATTCCCGCACCCAAGAGCCTTGACAACCTGGAGCTGAAGCTGCTGTCCAGAACGTTCTGGAAACAGGAGTAAAGCAGATCAATAAAGTAGAATTTTTTATTCCTAGAATTCCTAATTTTTAAAAGATAAATCCCCCAAATTTACTGAACACTTTTTTTTTGTTTCAGAGTATACATATTAAAGAAACCTCAAATTACACCCAGGACATAACCATTTCATGAACCATTTTATAAAAAATTCACAGTTTAAATTCATGTATTAAAAGAATGTCTTTGTCTTTATGATCAAGTGTTATGAAATGAGGGAGCTTTTTAAAAGATCATCTTTATAATGACTGCACAAAATAAGACAACTTTTCTTATCTCTCTCCTGCACAACAAAATTAGTATACAAACAGAAAGAGCCAAATTACATTTAACAAACAAATGAAATTCTCAATAAAAACAAGTTATTTTTTTACCTTTTTATATCTTAAAAAAGTTAAAAGTTCAATGTAAATAGTTCATTCTCCGAACCACTTTTATAGATTAAAAAACAGATGTCTTTACCGTGTAAATGTAATACATTTGTAAAAGAAAACATGTCTTGAGTTAAGCATTTAGTTGGGATGTTGTCTTTTCATCACAAAATTCCTGACTCTACTATACTCAAAAAGATTTAAAATTTATAAAAAAGCAACAAAATCCTAGATTTCACTGAAAAACTTAGATTTAACTTTATTAAACGTTTATTTATTCAATTAACGTTGCCAAAAAAATGGTTTGGTATTCATATGTCTTAGTCTTTCACCTTATTTTTTCCAGGCCATCACCTTCACAGCGATCGGACTTGGACATGGCATCGCTCTGACACTCGGCACAGATCAACCTCTCTCTCACCAGCGGAGCGCTCCACAGCTTCAGCTTACAAGCTGAAGTCGCCTGTTTCACGCGCAGATAGACGCAGTAACTGCAGCAGAAGAGCAGGAAAAAGAAGAAAAACGGATGGAATGAAACACTGACTCTAATCCCACTCACATTTGATAATTCTGTCTAAGTTTGGAATCAGCTGATACGAGAGATGTGAGAAAGCATGTGCGTGGATCTAACTGATGGCTTTGGTGCTGATTTTGCAGTGTTGCCCGTGCTGAATAAAAAACAAAAACACTGCAGATCCTCTGCACATTCAGATACAGAGCCCTGGATATGACATTAAAAAAATGGTTCCTAAAAATAACAATTTGTGGCCCTAACTTAGTACTTTTTTTGCACAAATGAGCATTTTCTATGCACAAATTGTCATTAAGTGCACACAAATTAATATTTTGTGGTCTGAAATTAGTGGTTGGAACATCTACTAATTTGTGCCCACATAATGCTTATTAGTGCCTGTAAAATACTAATTTCTTTTCACAAAACACTACGTTTTGGCCACAAAATGCTCATTCTTATGCACAAAATTTTTATTTTGAAGGAACAATTTAGTAGTAACAACAGATGACTCTAAAATACTAATTTTTGTTCACAAAATACTATTTTGTGAACACAATACTTTACAGTTTTCCCCCCAAAAAATACTAACCCGTGGCCAAAAATTATGACTTCCATAATAATTTATGCTTACTAAATACTCATTTATGTGGACATAACCCTCAATTTTACCCACAAAATACTAACTTGTGTCAACAAAATGATCATTCGTGCACATTAAATACAAATAATGTCAATAATTTGTTCTCATAAAATACAAATTTGTAACCACAAAGACTAATTTTTTTTCACAAAATACTTAACTGTGGCCATTAATGGTTAGTTTGAGGAAAAAAATGTATATGCAGTATTTTTTTCAATCTCATGTCCAGGGCTCTGTTTTCAGAGGCTTTGTCTAATGCAAAACTTGCCCGAGCAGAAACTGCAGACCACAATGACACTCTCCTTTAAATGACTGACACAGCCCGATGCCCGCTCAAGTTTCCCTTGGGTTTGAAAATGTGCTTTAAAGTTTATCATTGAAATGAACTCAACAGGTACGAAAAGACAAATCCAGGTGCAGACTCATGTCTACCTCTTCTCCATCTCCTCGTTCTCTGTTCTAAAGCAGTTGAACTTGACTTGATGCCATCTGAGGGTTTAACAAACTGACTGACGATGAGTTTTGTGTCTTTTGAAGAAGATCCATTCATGGTCACCTGCACTATTCTCGTGTCAATACAGCTCTGTGTGCAGACTGGAAACAATTAAAGCTCAGCTTTTCTGATAGCTGTGTTCTTTAGAAGCCACTTTGAACTTCACTCCAACATTTATTTGTCTCTGACTCAGACAACTATAACCAACAAGCTCTCAAAAGATTTTCTTAGCTCATTCTAGCTCTTATTTGGTTGATTTTAATACTTAAAAAAACAGAAATGTAAGCATGAGTAAATGCAGAACTTAATTCAATGAAATGTTCAAATAAAAACTTTAAACCTGTTTTCTTTTCTTCTTCAAATGTTCTAAGAAAGTGGAACATTTTAGTGCATTTTTATTTCGCAAAAACTACAGATGACTAATTAATATTATTTTACAGAACTGTGCTCAGTTTCAAAAGAAAATGAATCACTATTTTGTAAATGTATGCATTTCTATTCTGAGAAATATTCAAATAGTTATTGTTAATCCTCTTTTTTTTCTACCAAATTCTTGAGATCATGTGTATAAACTGGCACTCACTGCTTCTAATATGCGATGTAGTCATAATTCTGCTGTTTTTATCCAAACAAAAGTATCTGATGTGACTTTCACTGAGTTTAAGGAGGATGGAGCCCTTCAGGAAATCAGCCAGGATTTTTTTCCCTTCACTTTCCAGCTCTAAAAAACATCAAGATGCAGCTTGAATCATGGATAATATGAGTGCAGAGCATTTCTCTATAATTAGATCATTGTTGGCTTATTAGTAAATGTCAACTCATGATGCAGAGATTCAGCGCTCAGGTTTGTGTTACACAGACAGAGCAATTACAAGGTTGAGTTTTCCCTGACGACCTTGGCCTTGGTCTGCATTTGCTAATCTTCACACAAAGCTCGCCTCATGCTGACCTTTCAGCTGCACAAACACAACTGATGTTAAATCAGCATTAAATGCTACAGCTCAATTTGTGCCAAAATGAAACTGTTCTGAAAAACATGAACCACTTTCAAAAACATTTTAGTATAATCAGATTCTGTAAATGGCAATATTTTGCTTGGCAGTACTGGTACTGACTTCAAACACTCCCAAAACAAACATGAACCCAGAAGAAGCCAAACCCATTTTCCTCAAAGGAAAATAATGTGGGACAGACCACAGACCACATTTCTAATGTTCTTTTGGTACACTGATGTCGTTCACCATTGGTTCTTAGGAAGATATTTTTGGACAGGCAACAAGCAGAGAATTCACCGCGTGGCGAAAGAGATGGTCGAAGCGAATTTGTTGTGTGAATCGCGTTTGGTGTGAAAGCAGCTTTAGGAACACGTTTTTGGACAAGCGGCTAGCAGAGTCGGCCTGTCCGATCAGTACAGGGGTTTGCGGTTAGTGATGACGTTGCAATGTTTAATTGGAGCAGATTTCAACACTAAGGCTATGTCTGAGTTCCCTCTCTACTCCCTAACTAAACAGAGAATATAACGTCACCGAACTCATGAATTGAAAACTTAATCAATAAAAGCATTTTACGAAGACTGAGTCTACTGTGAATGAATGAATGTTACCTTTAGCACACTATAGAACAAATTATTTATGAAATGTGTTATTTTTGTGAACTTTTTTTCTACCCAGAAGTAAAACGACTCAATCTCTGAAGCTCCGCCTTTCGCTACTACCTTTTATTTTATAACGTCATCCCACAGCCAGCCTCGGCAGTGTGTCTTTACCTGGCCTTCTCCTCCTTGATCATCATATGTGGTCGCCTCCAAGGGTCCTTGAAGTTCCTCTTGAAAGAATCAGGCAAGATCTTTGCCACTTCTGGTTTGAACATAGAATAAGGTGAATACAAAAAGAGACACTTTTGTTTTCACACATACATCTACGTTCTTAATTTCTTATTTTATCAGCAGCTCTCAGTGAATGAATGAAAAAGACTTTTCCAGATGATTAGCACAGTTGGCAACAGGGATGCATGGTTGTTTTTGGACTCATTCCACTTGGAAAATTGTGTGTAATCGGGTGTTTTGCTAGTTAGAAGGCTTTTCTGTTAACAGCATAACTGAGAGTGTTGAAGGAGACCAAGTACAAACGTGCTTCTTGAATCAAGAACACTAACAAACCAAAGTCATATTGAACAGAGTTCCGACTATGAGGACACTCCTGCAGACATGCATGGTCAGGTGTCCAGCGGAGGTCAAACGTTTACCTTTAGCAGCGCTGCATACGGCCATATTTCCATAACATCCTCTTCTCTGTCTGAGGTCAGGACATGGCGCGCCTCCGTTCCGGGGGGGGACAGAGACTTGACGACTCCTCTCCGTGCTTCCAACGCCACACTTGGACGTGCATGAGGACCATGGACCCCAGGAACCCACCACACAGTCGATGGCTACTGGGAGAAGCAGGAAGACAAATATTAGAGAAAACTTATTTTCTTTTGTAAGTGGCAGCAAATTAAGAAAAAATATTTCATTAAATGTAGAAAAAACTGCTTTTATTTTTTAAACATTTGTATATTTTTTTAAAGACAAGAAAAGATTAAAAAAAACCTCTTAGTGCGTCAGAAATCAGGATTATAGTTGTAAAAGTGTTTTTTCTTCTTGTGCGAGGTTAATTTCTACACTTATTTCATATACTTTGATTTCTTTCTTTAATCACTTCTTGAAATGTACTTTTGTGTGTCAATATTAATAAAATGTTTTCTGTGGGCACATGGCCTGATTTTGCACCCTCATTCCCTCATTCCTTCCCATTCATTCTAGTCTGGATAATAGAGACTACATAGAGTTTACCCTTAAGGGGGGTAGAACTATTGACGTATATGAGAACTGAACAGAGAGGCTCCTCCCATATTCTTTAACAGATTTTTGTCAATCCTACGTTTTTTGTGATATTTTTTTCTTTATTGCAAGTTTTTCAATTTGCATAGTGACCAATCATCCTCACGAAACAATAATATTTCTCAATATATTAAGAAACAATGTACTGACAATGCATTCTATATATGGAAGTAATATGTTTGTCAGTATATTAAAATACTGCAATATTTGCTGTATTTATGTATAGTAATATACTATGTAATATATTGTGATTTATACTGAAATATCCAACAAGACTGATATACTATATGTAGATCATATCCCAGAATATCATATAACATAAGTCATATATTAAGGAAGAGGCATTATAAATATATTTATATATATCACATACTATACTAAGACTAATGTAATGTTACATGTGTTATTTAACACTCAGTTTTTTTTTTCCTTTTATTTTGATGATGTAAAAAATCCTTTAGTGTTACAGTAAAACAACATTTAAGTTATATAAATTACTACATAGCCATATGTTTATTATAAGAAATATAGGAAATATAGGAAATATAGGAAAATCTGTTTCCTGAATTCCTGCCTAACAAACAAAAAGACTCAAAGATACAAGAGAAATAAAGTTTGTTTGCACACCACTTGATTTAAAATATATATGAATCAATAAAAATAAATATGTTGGTGATCCTTTTTAACAAATATATCAGTAAGCTGCTAATATGTTGACATACATTTCTAAGATATGTGATATATTTTCCATTATATTGCAATATATTTTTCTTTTGTAAGGGCAGATTCCTCAAAAAAAGTAAGTGATCTCTTGTTGAGACTTCAAAACGTTTGACAGATTTAATGTAGCCCGCTTTCAAGTGGTTCTTGAAAGCATTTTTCACTGCTTATTGACAATACCTGGTTCTACCTGGTTCTACCTGGCTCTACCTGGCTCTTCCTGGGCCATATTGCGGAAAAAAATGATGACTGAATTGACTTGATTTCGTTGAAACCAACTGGATGTCATTTTCTATTGGTGATGTCACACTGGCTCAATCCAGTTTTCAGATACAGTCAATGGTTAGAACTGCAAAGATCTGTTGATTATACCCAAATATTTTCTTTTGAATTCAGTGTTTTCCGTTCTTCTGCATTTAAACCTGCATTTAGTTAACCTGTTTTTCCCTTTTTCTTATCAAGATCAAATTACTAATCGTCACAGTTGCTTCTTGCCTCTAATTAGCTCCACTATTTATTTTCTTCTGGTTATTTTTCCATTTCAGTGAGACGTTTCTCTTTCATTACTGCCCTGAATGCTCAAGTTATTAAATCTTTTCTTTCTACCAAGTACCAAACACTGATTTTCTACGCTTGGGTCAATCATACCTCCCAAACCATTGCTCTTGACTACTGAAATGAGAAGCTTCAGCTAAAATGCTGCAGTTGTGTTTTTGGAGTGTTGTTGTTTTTTTTTATTTTTATTTTTATATTTAATAAATAAATAAATAAATAAATAAATAGATAGATAGATAGATAGATAGATAGATAGATAGATAGATAGATAGATAGATAGATAGATAGATAGATAGATAGATAGATAGATAGATAGATAGATAGATAGATAGATAGATAGATAAATAGATAAATAAATAAATAAATAAATAAATAAATAAATAAATAAATAAATAAATAAATAAATATCATATATTAGTGTTCTAAAGTGTCAACACTAGTTATTTATGGCGAGGGAAAACAAATTTCTTTATCCAGATGGCAGAAGCTTGAAAGTTGAGTGAACGTTTAACCGTCTCTGACTGACTTTTCCTTTCATCTTAAAGACAGTCTGCATGTTTTTCTCTTAACATGGTCCCAAACAAGTGAAACCATTTAACACCACTTAAGACCTTGCTTAAAAAAACATAGAACATCCTAGAAAAGAACCGTTGCAATGTCACTATTGATTCATTCTCAATAAACATAACATCCTGGATTTTGAAAATTATCAGTTGTTTTCACATCAGATGCTCTAAATTCTACTAACTCGGATTCAATCAAAAGGTTGTTTCTGTTTTTCGATATTTCCTTTTAAAGTGTAGCACATGGTGATGTGGACTCAGGTGGGCAGACTTCTCTGTGGAAACCTGTCATTACAACCCCTGTCAGATCAACTAAGAACCAGACACAGGAAGTCTGCAGGCCAGGTCATATGTGTGGGGTCCATTTACACAAAGGCTAATTCTGCATCCTGCCACCCCCACCCCACCCTCCCAGACATGCACACCCATGAACTCAGCATGCCACATAAATAGCAACAACAACAACCATCAGACTCCTTGTTTAGTAGGCTGATTTAGCCAATTACATCAAGCTAAGAGGAAGTTGCATTACTGAGATTGCTTCAATGATCAAAGCCAAGTAATCAGGCCCTGTCCAGCTCAGATATTTAATACAGGGAGACTTTTAACAGCTTTGTTTTGGGGAGGAAATGCACATGCCATAAACATATCAACAGGGAGTAAGTAGCATGTGCTCAAAAGAGAAATCAACAAAATGTAACTTCAGAGTTTCCTATTTGATGAGTTTAGTCCATTTGAGTCCATGCAGATGTGACGGAATGTTAAACTCAGCGCGAGCAGGTGCACATAGGTAGAAGCCTATAATTGCAGAGAAGTCCTGTAACATAACAGGATGCATGTTATCTAATCCGCCTCTTTCTATCATAGTATTCAACAATCAGCACAAAGCTGTGACTGAATGATGGTGTGTGCGAACAGGAGCAGCGGGGCTTTTAAGGAGCCGCCCATTCGTTTCATTCCCATGGTCCTGCCGGGGCTACGGGGGGGTTGGGGGTGGCTGTCTCAGTGACACAGCCCATCCACAAAGCCACTGTGGAATCTCTGGATTCCTGCACATTAGTGCTGCCCACCTGACACATGCCTTTCCCAGATCTCCACACAAGCTCACACACTCGTGAAAAATCCATTTCAGCTCACATACTCATTATTATCTAAAATAAAACTAGAAGGGTTCATTTTGTTCAGAAAAGAGACGGGGGTCAGACACCAGCATCCTCATCACCTCCTTAATTATACAGTTTTCTCACAAGTGAGCAGAGCATTTGAGTCTGCAGAGGGTGTCCAGTGAAATTAGGGTTGGGTTGGTCTCGCACCCAAGGGGCAACAAGGCTATTATTCGCTTGACTGACACACGCGGAAGCAGAACTAAGGACCCGTCTGCAGGTCTCTGCCTGTTCGCCCCAAGCCCCCAGAGTTCGGAGGGGAAACGACTAAACTGTGGTGGTCCGCGGCTCCGCTTCTGTTACCACCAAAGGGATGTCCCACCACCCACACCATCACCCTGCTGACAGTCTGACCCACACTGCTATCATTCTGTCATGATGGCATTGTTGGCAAGAAAGTCCACAGTTGGAGAACTAGCAACCACCTCTGACCTCCGACCCCAAAACAAGAAGCAAAAACTGCTTGGGAGCATATGCAGATTGAGAGTTTGACCACCAAAAACCTGACCACAAATACGAATGAAATGAATAATAAAATGTTTCATTTGTGGCTAAAATATGACATGTGCAAATTCATAATTTTTACAGCACAAATGAAAGAAAAATGTAGAAATGTAAAAGTAGTAATGATTTAAGGAAAAAAAAAACGTTTTTTTAGAAACTTTGAAAGATTTTTTTTAAACATCCTTGCAGATCATTAAAATGTAATTATTTGATCAAGTACAAACCTAAGTCATGATTTTATTCAATTTATGGAGAAATCTATATACAAAAGAAGAAGTTTACACAAGTTAACCACATATTTACTTTTAGACTTTCACATGTGACCCTTCAAACACCTGATTTTTCAGAACGTTTCTCTTCTGCTCTCACGGCTCCATTATTGGGTTTTAGGACAAAAACACAATTTGCTTTATCTTCCTTTAACACTTTGTTCCCCCCATCTGTCCCCTTGTTTTAGACCTTTCTTACTCTCCTTTCAGTTTGTCTCCACCCCACTTCTTCTCTAAAGAGACGCATATGGCAGACAAGGATGGAGGTCCACTACACCCACACAATAACTCGGGTCCTCAACTTCATTTGCAGAAGAATCTGCTGCAACAGGAATCTAGCTTGAAGTTTCAACAAGGAATCTGGAAAACAAATGTTTTCAGATACGCTGAAAAGACGAGTCACTGATGTTGTGACTTCACTTTACCTCATGACACAAACCAGAACATCAGCATATGTGGCACCATGTGAGCTGACAAAACACAAACAATGAACTTAGATAGCCCAGTTTGGACACATTTTTGATCTAAATCTTGCAAACTATATTTTTCAGCGTAAGAAATGTATTGTATTATACATAAACTTAACTGTGATATAATATGTATGCATGTACACACTCCACAGATTTTTTTGTGTGTATCTTTTGCAGAAAATTGACAGAGTTTGCACATTGTTGATGGCTCGAATGCAGATGGCAGAAAGTTGTGTTTTTGTGACATTTTTCTCATGATGGAGAACATATTTAAAGAAAATGAAGTTTAAAATTGCATTTCTTGAGTATTTCTTTAATCAAATCGTTGTGAATCAGGAGCAGATGAAAAAAAGCAGTTGAAAAAAGCTTGTAGGTGTTACGTAGAAGCTACCATCGGCTGACCACAAGCTCCCTGTTCCGCTCCATTCAGATGCATCCAGTTGCAGACAAATAGAGTCATGCACATCTTCGTTTTTTACTCAAAACTGCACAGCTGACTAGCTCCAATATTGCTCGTTATTTTTGTTGCCCACAACTCAGAGGCAAATTTCTAACTAACTCCTTTCACTGTGCAGAAACGATGTCCTAACGACACAAGTTATTGGATTTCTGATAAAAACAGTGTAATCATAACTAAAAGACCAATGGGAACGCTTTGAAAATAGATTAAAAGATGATCTGAGTTGGTCTTAAAGTAAAACCTTATTAGTTAATGAATTTTTAGCATTTTGGTCTTTTACCAAAATAAATCAAAAGAAATATTCTGGCAATTAAACACAGTTTCCAGAATCATCAGTCAGTATAGGCATATAAATAACAGGTGAGATGGTGCCTTAGTCATGGAGAAACTATCCTATGTGACCATCCTGAGATTTTTGATTACTGTAAACAAAGACTTGAGCAAATAGATAATTTCAGTCCTGATGTCAGTTATGTTTTCATTTTTTCGTGAATAATTTGCACAAAACATTATTGATAGCCTCAGTGCAGATGCCAGAAGCTCCATCCAGATTTGACAGTCATGAATATTTATTTGACACAAGTTGTTTACAGTAACCTGAACTCAGTGGTTTTCTATATTCTCAGCATGAATCATATCCAGCTGTTGATTAACTACTGAGGAATTCCTTGATTTGACTTTTTTCTTCTCTGTTTGTCTTTTGTCGTCTTCAGGCGAATTTCCAGCTCATTTCTTGTTTCCTGTTTGTTTTAGCTCGAGTGTGCAGCATCTGAGCTGTTAGAAACTGTTTGTAAAGGTTAGTCATATTCTAAATACACATTTTCTGATCAAGATGAGGCCAGAAGTTAAACATCAAAGTTGCCTGACGCATGCAGTGTGTGAACAGCAGCCGGCATGTTTCTCTAAATGTAAAAAATGTGGGAGAGAAAGAGGGAGTGAACGTTAGTTGGGGGAGAAGCAGACATGCAATTATAATGTACACAGCCCCTCAAGGACCGGGTGAAAAAGAGAAATGCATAATTTTGTAGGAAAGAGAGATGATAGATTGACTAAAGTCATTTCTGAGGACAAGGAAAGTATTTACTTCCTGTCTGACTGAGAACCACCAGGCACCACAACAGAAGAGCTTCCTTTTCATGTGGCCCAGTTTGATCTGTAGCATTTAAAAAAGAACAAGAACTTACTCTGATTTCTAACTGGCTGTGCATCAAGAGGCTTAGAAAAATATTTATAAGAATCAAAAAGTTTTGCTTTCTCTTTTTTTTTGTTGTTGTTTTCTTTGGAAGCTAAACTTCAAACTTTTTCTGTTTGAGCTTCCTGCTGACACCAACCTGCTGCCTGTTTCCTGTCAGATTAAATTGACATCTTTCAGGAGTTTGGCAGCAGACCTGCATCCTTTAACCAACTTTCACTGACACGTCTGTTTATCTGGAACCATTTAATCTTAGACACTCTTTTGGCTCGCGCTGCCGCCTTAGGGGATGTCATGAAAATTGTTCAGTGAAGCATTTGTAAGGCTATAGTTCCCATATGTGTTGTTTACCTCTTCTCTGAGACCTGTGAGCCCGCCGCATGTTGGCAGAAATAAATGTGCATGAACATTTTGGCTCAACAGGTTCAGTTAGCGGTCTACGATCTTGATATTTACTGCAACTTTTGCACATTTGTCCTGTGAGTACTTGACCATCAGAGCCGTAAGGGCCAAACGGAACAGAACGGATGTGTTTGTTTCTGTGATCAGAGCTATAATGGTTAGTTCTACTGAAAACTACTTGTGTTATTTTCCTGTTCACATGATTCAAATTTAGAAGTTTACAACTCTGTAAGGGGCAGCTGTGGTGCAGAGGGACAGAGGTTGTCCTCTGATCAGATGATTACAGGTTCGATTCCCGCCTTGCCTGTCGGTCAGGAACAAGTCCACTTAATTTGGTCTGAATCGAGTCCTGAACATTGCGTTTGGTCTGTATTCCGACTGCCTTCAACCGGACATTTCTGCTCCGGACCATGTGACTAAGAATCTCCTCAGTCACTGGCCAGGAATTACAAGTGCGGGTAAAAGCAGAGAGAGAACGTCTGGATCACCATTTGGTCCAAAAATTTTTATGCTTTTAAGTTTAACTTTAAGTTTTAAAGGAGCAGATCTGGTGAGTCTGCTTCACATTAGGTTGCTTTACTGAGTGTCTGCAGGTGTATTTATTCTTTTAAACTCTCCAGAGCTGTGATCACACATCACAGCCCCACAGGAGCAATAAAAACCTGTCATATAATTAAAACCTAACAACTGGTTCTTATCAAACACTTCATATTCACTGGATGTTACTCCTAAATACTTTAATGACACGTCCTCCCCAGAGGCCGATATCAGACTGGGGAGAGTTGTGCTTCCGTCTGGGAGGGTTCACAGTTTTCCAGAGTTTGAGTCTTTCGTCTGATGTCAGTTGTTTGTTCAGCTCCAGCTGACATGAGTTAATTACAGAGTGACAGACAGAACACAAACAAACTCCTTGATGCGTCGTCCTGCTGCTGATTCACAATCAGATGAAGGCAAAGAGTGGATGATCAAATATGAGGGTGCTTTGATGTGATGTATCCAGCCTGTGTTTATACTGCAAAGGTGCATGTTTGGTTACTGTTACTCACTGTTCCATTCAGAATCTGAAGGTCACAGTTAAGTTGGTTTAGCTCATAGTGACTCCCTGAATTACTCAACAGGCCTGTTTGGATTTTGAGTAACTCCAGAGCGCCCGCATGCACTCAAAGAAAACACCTGAATGACACCTTCAGGTGGCTGCTATAGTCAGATCGAGCTGTCATAGCGGAGCACATGGGGGCTGTGACCTCTGATGAACCATAAACTTGTTCAACTCTGACCTGTAAGCAACAACTGTGCTGGTTCTGTAAATGCCATTTTCATTTTCTCATTAGCATGATCAAAATTTTCCTTAAAACTCCCAACTTGGTCTGTAGTGCATTATTATTCCACTTGGGGCAGTAAACTGGCTTTTCCTGCTGATTTCAAAATGACTGCTTCTGGGAAATCTCCAAACGCTTTTGGCAGGAAAACGTTCACCAACTTTCAAACCTTTATAGTGAGAATAGCTCATCTATTGTTAATCTTTGTTTGAAATATCTACTTGCTGTACTGAAAGAATGCTAAATTTATTGATAAATTATTCTTTATAATGCAGTTACACTGATGTCAATATTTTTACATCTTGAAAACTAACACTGTTGGAGCAAAAACATGTCAAAATCACCCAAACTATAGTAATTATCATGATCTACAAAGTTTTTTTTTTTTTTTTTTTTTTTTTTTTGGGGGGGGGGGGGGGGGGGGGGGGGGGGGGGGGGGGGGGGGGTCTTCAAATCATTAATTTTCTGTCAATTCTTTGATGTAGTGGGCTTTACAGGATTAAACCTCACAGTTGGGACATCTTACTTTTCATTTTCATTGGAGCTTTAAAGCTTCTTCTTATCTAAAGTATATATATAATTCCTTGAAAATCCCCTTGACACCGATTGATGGAAATACACATCAAACTGCTTCTGCTTCAAACTTACCATAATTCTGCATCTACTTGAATTTTTTTTAAATTTCTTTCACAGTTGGAAGTAAAGACAGGAGTCAAGGATTTAAAAAAAAATCGTCAAAAGATCATGAATTCTTGTAAGTACCTTTATATTCTTCTAAAATGTTATCGTAAACTGTATTTGTATGGCACCTTTCAAGATAAAAATCACAAAGTTCTTCACAGTAAAACACAAAGTAAAACACAGAATTTTAAACAGACTTAAAAAGTTGATGACAACATTTTCCAGAAACTTTATAAACAGGGATGTAAAAATATTTAAGAGCAGGACTGAAGCCAGGAGGAGGCAGTCTGTTTACATGACAGCACAGAGACAGCACGCCAACAAAGGTTGCCTATAAATGTGCCTAAATAGAGGTGTCACTGCACTTTAAGAGCTCTTTGACCCTGTGGGAGCTTGTTATCCTGCACTTTAGACTTCTCTTCAGACTGAGAGTACTTACTCACTGATTATTACTGGCAGATGCTTCATAGAATCTCTCTCAATCACAGTTCCCCACTTCTCTGTAACACAGGGAGCACAGCAGTCTTTTCCCCTGATTTCTGTTCCCTTATTTGTCCATATGAAGCAACAGATATGATGATGAAGTGAACAAGTTTCCAAAACTCTCGTTTTTGTTCTCTCAAAGTTTAGCTCTTATTAGGGAATGTGGCTGGTCTTCAACCTTTGTTTGTTAACAAGATTACTGTGTAGTTTCATGCTTTGATGTGAAAGCCAAGGGTCAACGTTGCACATTTTTAAACACAACTTGTTTTAAAGGACTGGGAACAAGAGATGCTCCTGGGAAAGCCACCTATGACTGGTCCCCAAAAACACACAACTACAGATGAGTGCAGTATGTCTCACTTTGTCACCTCAGTGCCAACCAGCCCTGACCTGAACAAATCATGCAGGTAAACAAAGCTAGAGTTTCTCCAAGCTTAAACTGGAAGCCTTTATGCTTGATGTCAAACGAACCATAAAGGAAAACATACTCACCAGATATTTGGCACACGCGCCGGTAGTCCTCGCAGCAGTCGCCGGTCTTCTGACAGTAAGTGTCACAGTAGCACACCGTTTTCCTCCTGCTGTATTCGTAACATTCGTTGTTTCGGCCGCTGCAGCAGTTTGGGCTCACCCTCTCCCTGCAGCCCGCCTCCGTCACCGTGAACAACTCACCGCAGAAAAACGCCAAATATCCACAAACTACGAAACCAAAGCGCGCAGAGTTCCATCCACGCATTCCCATGGCGAAGTTTCTCCGGAACCACCTGCTGCGCGCGCTGTGAGGCTCTTTTTGTGATTAAAAAAAAAGTTATGTCAAGGTAAGTTTGACACTTTCGTTTTAAAATTCAAGTGCAACATCGCTGTGGAACTCCTGTTGACGCACACGACTGATGCGTAAAAGTAGAGCTCCTTACGCATCAGCTCCACTCTATTTGTCAGTCGGACGCCGCCCCTTTACAGCCACAGATGCTTGAGGCGTTCAAAACTGCCCTCTCTCATGTAAGGAAATCACCCCGTGTGATGAAGAAAACGCAGTAGACAATTAAGATCGATTTAAGCCCCAGTAACAAATAGATTCAGCACCGCGGACAGCGACTTAAACCCTGATTTTAACATGACTTTAACCATTTAAAGCCGAATGTGTCACATTTGATACATGAGTCTGTCAGCCCTCCACTAGAGCAATAGAATGTAAATACAAATTTCCTGGGGTTTTTTAATTTTTTTTTTTTTTTTTTTTGCGGCGGCGGGGGGGGGGGTAAATTTGGGGTTGTCTTAGAATGTTTTTATTAGCTCAGGAAAAATAGGTATATTTGATCTTTGTGACCTGCATCAAATATGATACAAATTAAAATTTGTTTAGAAAAAATGATGTTTGCTCAGAGGGTCCTATAAAGGCTCCAAATTCAAAGAATATGAAATTTCTGTGTTAAATTAGGGTTAAATTAAAAAAAAAAAGTTTGTCAAAGTGACAGGATCGTTCAGTTGTAAAACAAACAAATTCCTCTGAAATACTACATGCAAACATTATTAATATTTTTTGTTTTGCTTCTCGAAAAAAAGAACATTCAACAAGGCTCAAAAGAATAATTAGAATGATCTTAAATTTTCAGCACACTTTTCTAATAAACAAACAGAAAAATCAAATCTGTATTTATATGCACTAAACTTTATACAAACACAACAGACAGGGTTGACTAAACTTTTAACATTCTGATTTTATTAGAAAGTTAAAAAATAAAAATGATTGAATTTGGCAAAATTGGATCAGAAGAAACATCACATCTTCTTTGTTTGTTTGTTTTCACCAAATCTTTGGAATGAAGAACAGAAAAGAGATTTCCTTCAACAATGAACCTGTGTGGTTTACTGTCCAAAGATTTTCTTCTCTAATAATCTGGCATTTCCAGCAGCAAATAGGATAAAAGTGATGATGTTCAGCTGTAGGGAAGTTGGTGATCACTTTGATATTCTTCATAAAGCCCCTTTGTACAAATATGAAGAAGAACTAGGCATCTGTCATCAATAAGAAATGTGCAAAAGCCTCTTTGTAGTGTTTGATCCACGTCTCCCTCTAGTGTATGAGATCCACATTGCAGCAGGTTTTAGCCTGTGACCTCATTTAGTCCCAAATATCCAATTATTGAACCTGACTGATCGTTTAAAAGGATTATTTGGACACAGAAAGACATTGGTGCAAATACTGTTGAAAGTTAACATTTGAACTTTCAAATGTAGCCATGAGGTGGCCCAACAAAAGGTGTTGTTGTCCCAGTCCGAAGCCCGGATAAACACAGAGCAGTGTGTCAGGAATGACATCTGATGTAAAAATGCAAATCAAAACTTAAAAGAAAAAAATTCACCTGAAGGCGACTCCTGAAGGAAAAAGCTGAAATGAAAAGAAGGTTTAAACTTTCTACTAAGAAAAATGTTCTGAAATGATCACAACAATCTTACACAGCAGTGGCGCACAAACTCACAGAAATGTTATTCTGATTGAAAAAAAACATGAAACTATTTTAATGCAGACTTTTTGTCACCATTTTAGGGATGATAGATGATGGATTTGGATGATATAAAAGCTCACATATTAGGGTTAGCACATTTAAGCAGATTTCAATCAACATTTGGTGTGAAACATTTAAAACTTATAAGAAAAGTAAAAGACTGTAGTGCTAGTAAAAGAAGCATACGTGATCATCGTGTACCAAAAAAAAAAGAGAGCATGGGATAGACAGGCGGTAATGAAACCACTGAAACTACGTCTCCGAATGAAGGAAAATGGACATTTAAAACAGAAGATCGTCATTTCCTCAGCACCCTGGAAGTACCGTGATGACAACTATCCTCCCAGCATTTGAAGCTGCCCCTTACCTCTGGAGCTTCCATGTGTGAGACTTTATTTGAAGAAAGAAGAAACATGTCCTCCCGCAGTCCAAAAACATGATAGGTTCATTGATTTTGCTAAATTGTCCCAGGTGTGTGCATGTGTGACCCTGCAACAGACTGGCCCCCTGTTCAGGGTGTGCCCCACCTTCATCCAACAGCTGCTGGGTTGGCCCCAGTAACCCAGGAGCAGAAGAAGGGGTCTTCTCATCGTGATGTAGTGGCAGAGCTAGAAGAAGCTAGAAGACTTTTGAAGGGTAGTAAATGAGAAGAGCAAAGTGGAAGACCATTACAAATGAAAGGCTCAAAAAGACGTGTTTCTAACTGTTTTATTTACTAAATGCTTCTTGTGACAAATTAATTGTACTTTCTTGTCATCAGTCTGTTAAAGCTCATCACTTTTAGACATAATGTAGTGCAAGAACATTACATACCACAGGTTTGGCCTCTTCTTCTGATGCCCAGAGCACAAACTGGCGGCCAAAGCCTTCACTTCCTGTTTGAGGTTTGGGCGTAAGGAAGTTGCAGGAAAAGGGGTTTGGATTTGTTTGATTACCTTTTGAGTTGTTTATTTATTTGTGTCTGTTTGTTTTGTTCACTGGACTTTAAATGTATAGTTTCCCAAAAGACCCTTTTGTTGTCGTCCTGCCCGGGTGTGGCCAGCCGATTAACCGGAGCCCCTAAAAGGGAGAGGAGCTCAGTGTGAAGAGGAGGATGAAGAGGGAAAGAGCTTGTTTGAGCCTTACAGCCAATGTGGGCTTCCTGTCAAAGAATTCTGTTCCTGGATTTTCTGGATTCCTAAGTAAACCAGGACGCTCTGGTCACACTACATTGTGACACTTTTTGATCCATTTGCATTGCTTCAAGAAGCATCTGATAATTCTTTAACTTTTGTCCAAAATGATACTATTGGCTCTTAAATGGGGGGGGGCATAGCTTTATCCTCGTCAATATTTGAATTACGGTCATTTCAACAGTTTTTGAATTCTCCTTTTTTGTGTTTTTATTTGCATTTAAGGTTTGAGTTTCTGTTGTGAGACTTTAAATAAATGCATTTAAAATGATGTGTTAACAGTGCTCCCCAGAACCAAAAATGTCCCCTCAGCTAAACTCCGTCTGACATGCACCGTCATCCAGCTGCAGTTTCAGATGGTTTTTTTTGTATATTGGTTCAGTTTTTCTCCAAACTCCCATTTCTTTGCAGTTTTTCTTCAGATCTGAGCATGTCTCACTGGGAGCTCATATGTCTTATGTGGAAGAATGAAAGTTAATTCAGCCGACATGACTTTTAGCCAAAATCTGAACAATGAACCCTGTTGTGTTCTTCTGCTGCCCCCCCTCCGCCTCCACAACCTACATGGCTTGTCCTTGAAACTATCGGCTGCACCCAAGAGGCCAAATCACGAGAAATGATAACCAGTCTGCGCACTTTCAAGGTTTCCAACACTTCATTTAGTTAGTTTTTATTTCTCCTTTCAGCACAAGACTTCACAGTGTTCAGACAAATAGAGGGGGGTCAGATTAGCCGCACAACTGTTGTCGTGTCGAGCCACAAAGCCTAAGCACTCCCCCACACAAACACAGCCCGGAATACAGTCTCGTAATGACTCCTGGGTGTTGGCAGTAGAGCAGCATTTGTTGATTAAACAGAAAAACTTAAAAACAATATGCAGGAAAAAGGAAACAATACAATGCATTTCTTCTGCAGTCTTTAAAGACGTTTTGAACCAAAAGTGATAACAAAGTGGACTAGAACCTCTCATTTACAACAAACACCAAAGATAAAGGCACGTGAGTTAAAAGAGTGACCTGCATGGATCATGGCACTAAAAATGCAGCAATAAAAAGTGATTTTCACCCTGTTGCACACAAAAGGAGGCTGTGAAAACTCCCCATCTCAAGTTTGACATCAAAACATGTACAAAAAATCAACTTATGGGTGATTTATGTAAAAAAAAAAAAAAAATCACAGATGTGAAATAAATACCATTCTCATTCCCAGACTCCTCCACCCAAAACCTGCTTCTAATGTAAGTAAAAGGAAAACAGGTTGAATTTAAATACGTTTTTGTGATAATTATATAAGTTTCCATCAGGGACTCCATGGAGCTGCAGGCTTTTTCAGCAATTATTTAAGTTCGTGATATACACACTTGGCACAGATTGACATTGAAAAGTCTTGTTTACATTAAACATGTAATCTGAATAAATACACGAATAATACAATATGATTTACAGTATAAATATTTTAATTTCTTTGCTTTTTTTTAAAATACTTGACTTTTTTATTTGACCATTTGTAATTCTGACTGAACTTTAATTTTGTTATATGTTTGGCATTTAGCACAAAGCTAAAAAAAAGATTAAAATACTAATAGTAAACAAAAATTAGTCTTTGCCATTACTGTAATATAAAACTACTATCTTTTGAAGGCATTTCTGCGGTGGCTGTGGATGTAAACTACAACCAGCTGCAGTCTGCTTTCTCTGGATTCAAACCAAGGTTTAGCAGAGGAGCAGACAGAGAGCCGACTGGAGAAAGTTCAGACCAACACCTGCTGTCGTACAGTAAACATCAACGAAACAGCTGTGAACATGTGGAAGGAACATTCTGGGAAATTACACCCAGAAAACCTCACAGACAGAGCAGGAGTACACCTGAAAATAGGCATTTTTATGGCTCCAGTAGAGTTAAACCTTTTGAACGTGAGATTTTTTTTTAAAAGAACATTTTTAAACAGCAAATTTTAAGCCTTTACAAGGAGAAAACCCATTAGGGGAATACTTTTTTCCATCTAACCCTGATCTAAGCTGAGCTCTCCGTTTCTGCAGCTGGCTTTAGCATTCAGAAAACTTTTCTAAACTGGGATCCACACGGGAAGCTCTAGTCTCCGGTTGCCCCTTCAGCGGCTCAGTCTGTTTTCCAAACCATGTTCAGGGCCTTCACCACTTCCTCGTAGATGATGAAGACTATGGCCACATCCAGGCACACACGCCCCAGCCGTGGGACTGTCCCTTTGTAGAAACTGCAGGGTGTCCAAAACAGAAAGAAAGCATCATGGTTGGTGATACACGCATATGTTACAGGCTTCTGTTTTTGCATTTAGGGTTAAAAAATTCAACATTTTCTTCATTATTTTAACTTTCCAAGAGTAAATTCTGAAACCTAGATTGTTATGCAGAACTTATTGCACGCCTGTCTTATTTTAAACACAAAGATAAAGACAAAAATGTATCGCAGTGTTCGGAGCACAAATGAAAGGGTGACAAAAGGATCTGGATAAACCAGAAACTCACGCTGCCAGGCCTTCATGTCTGAGAATCTTCACAGCACAGTCCAGCGTGCTTTTATATTTGTGAGCTTCAAGACCCTTGAAGGAAAAACAGAGTTTGCCCTTATTGATTGATTTGGTTTACTTCAAGCAATTTTTTCAAAAAGAAAAAAAAGACAATGAAAAATATATAGACATATCAAATTTATTTAGGGTAATAATTCATAAATTGATGAGAAAATAAAATAATGGTATTTTCTAGACAATATAATTACTCCTAATCATAAATGGACATATTTGTATTTACACACCATGAATTCATTAAATAGAGTCATTATGTTTTACTTTACTCTTTACTTTACTCTTTATGTTTTACTTGTTTTTGTACATAGTTGCCATAATCCGGTTCTTAACACAGATAAATACTATTTCAGTCCGACTGTAGATCATTCATGTCAGATGCAACAGTTTCACAGGTCAGGTGGTCAGTGTGTTTTTTTTTTCTTTTATTTACCTGCATCCGTGTCTTAATAACATCCAGTGGAGTGTTTCCGAACACACTTGCTGCCCCTGCTATTGCTCCAAAGAGTCCAGTCACCAAAGGATTTATCGCTTTACTTGGATTATCGCCTTATAATAAAGAACAAAAACAGTGATAAAACCTTCTGATTTGTTTGGAAAATTCTTGAAAAGATTAAAACTAATCACCAAGCTGCACTTGTAAAAGTTAGATACCCTCTATGGGAAATTAAACAAGCATGTGAACGGACCTTTGTACCAGTTCCTGAGAGACGTCATGACAAAAAAACGAATGGCTTGGTTGGATCCCTGTTTGAGGATGGTCGCTGTTAGTCCCTGATACGTCCCTCTTAATCCTGATCAAGTCAGAGGGAAAAGGTTGAATGTACATTTCAGCCAGGAATGTGCCATGGTGTCAGCTGTAGTACCCCGTCCCACCAGTAGGTGTCAACTGAAAGATGTGCCATCAAACACTCTCCATACCTTGTGAGCGAACAATCTCTCTGACTCCATGGAAGAAGCCTCTGTATTTTGGGTTCCCTGAAGTCTGGTCGTGAATGAATTTCACCTTGAGAGATAAAGAGAACACAATGAAGAAACCCAAAATCTGACTTTTATAAGAACGCTTGACCTGATTAGGAAATATTGCATTAAAGTCAGCTCAATGATCCTTTAAATGAGCTTTGAATTAAGCTACAAAACAACTTTAGAGTGAAAATTCACTGCCATGAGTTACGCAGTATGACATTTTTCTGTAAAAGCTTTTTTTTTTAAATATACCAAAAGTGTTTTAAGCAGAAATGCAGCAGACTTAACAAAAAATCATTCAAAGCTTGAGGAAATAATATTTTTTGCAAAAATAATTAGAAAATTATGACACAATTATACGATAAAACACTAAATCAGTAAATCTAAGAAGAAATCCCTTTTCTATTAAAGTTTTAATCTCAAAACTTGACCCAATATTCATCAGAGTAAAGGATTGTGGCAGATTGGAGCTGGGAAACTTTCTTTGATGTAGATTGTAAGTTGGTTCATACCTTAACAGTTTCCATGGGACAAACCACCAGCACAGCCTCCATGACGCCGGCTCCGAGCCCACACAGCAGGCCTCTGGTGCTGTCCAGCCTGCCGGACTCATCCTTGGCACGGTTACTGAGGATCTCAAACACTCCGAACCTGACAGAACAGAGGCGACAGCAAATTATGACAAAAGAGGTTTTTTAAGAAAAACTGAAGTTTAGATGACACCAGGGGTCTGCAAGCTTTAACACCAAAAGAACCATTTGGGGCAGATTCTTACCGGCCAAAACCCCATGAGAGAAGCAAATTCCCTCTTAAAAAAACCTTTATATGTTTATAACCCATCATTTATCAAATGGAGCGTTTACATTTTTACAATAATTGAATCATAACTGTGTTATATGTTAGATATATATAGATATCTTTAATTTCTTTTACTTTTGACAGCAGCATCTACGGGTTCCTTTCAAAATAAAATACAAATAAGATCCTACTGTTGCAGCAGATTTACTTGACATAAAAATGCAAGGAAGCCAGCCAAGTGATTCCAAACAGGATTCAGCGCGGCCTGAAGATGAATAGATTGAGTTCAAATGATGTGATTAGAGATATATCCATCCATAAAAGTATGCACATTAGACATAACAATGATGGTATTTTTAAATTTTTAATAAAAAGTAGGACTGAAGGAAAATATGTCAAGTCTCACTGAATGGAACAAAGTTCCTTTTTTTCTGAAGAACCAGGATTGAAGGAGTTAAAAACAAAGGGAAGCCACCAAAAGTCAAAAAGGTCTCTTTTTGACTCAGATTATACAGACGGTGAAAGTGCAAAAGGTTTTAAGGCATCACAGGTTGATTATCTGCTGCGTCCTCATTAAAGATCTGGTGTTGTTTGCAGCCATCAAGTAGGAAAGAAGAACTGCTGTGGTTATCCCCACAATCAGAAAATGTTGTGTCGGTGAGTCTTTTAGGAGAAAGGTTATTTTTAGAAGGAATTGAATTGTGGCGACAGCAGGACCCTGTCAGGAAGATTTAACACAGGGGAGGGGGAGAGCTGCCAGACAGCCTTGATGAATGCTGTGATTTCTGCTGTCTGTCTTTGCTCAAACGGCGAGCCAGCTTTAGGTCTGAATTTTTTCTTTTGTTTTTTTTTTTTTTACAGTGGGGCGCCTTAGTGGTCATCTTCCAGCTGAGAAATCAGTAGTTCGATCTCCAGTCTTTTTTGTGCCAGAGTGCAATTAGGCGTGACACTAAACCCAGTGTTTCCTTCGATACGCTCACCAGGGTGTGAGCTTAGATTAAGGCTGAAACGCACAGTCACTGCTGCCCATTTATCTTCTATAATTGGCTAAGATGATTTTATTTTTTCATTTTCTGCTTTTCTGTTTAAAAATTCTCCTCGTCTCATTAAGCCTTCACATCTGTTCCTGCAGTTCTTTGTGCAGAGTCAGTTTGCTTAAAAAAAAAAACACACACTTTCCACAGTTAAATGGCTCACACTGTCGAGCATGAATGAACCTCACATTAAAAAAAAAAGCTTCTTTCTTCATTTTAAACAACTGTCCTTTAAGAATGTAAAAGATAAGATGTACCTGGGCATAGAAACCTTCTCTGGAAACACAAACGCTGTTCATTAGGGACGGAAAAGCTTCACAGCTGGGCTTCCTTCCCTCACCAATTAACATGCAACCTAAACTTTTCAGAATAAGAGGCCTCTTTTTGGCTGACAGCCACAGTTATAAATGAGTCATCCTCAACAGAGGAGAGCAGTCCAATCTTCATTAGAGACTCCATGAGGTCAGATCATCGCATGAGGGTGAAGGTGAAGAAGACGTGGAAACAGCGCAGGAGAGGATGGAGGGATGTTGGTGTGGATGAAGAGCTCATAAGAGGAAAAGGTTAAAGGCTCAATCGCATGTCTCCTCCCTCACATCTCTGACAATCTTCTATAGTGCTCTAGTGATGGTGGATGGGTAATCAGCTAATGGGATGGAGGAGGAAGAGCGTTGGGGAGAAAAGGAGCAAGAAAGGAGGGGAGGAGATGGTGGATAAAACTGATGCAATCACCAGTTAACTGAATAAGGAACTTTTCATTTAAATTTGTCTTAAAGATGTCTAAATTATGTTCTTTAATTTTTATTTTTATTGAAACTTTAATTGATGTTGATTTTTCAAAGTTTAATTTAGTTCTTTGATGCAAAAGGATAATAAAGGAAGTGAAAGATTTTCATCAAGCATTACCAAATGTTTTCACATTTCTGTCAGTACTAGTACACAGTAAAAACTGACTTCATAGCGTAAAAGTATTTGTTATTTTCCATCACCTCTTGTCTCTAAATGACTGTGCAGAAATAAAGTTACACTGTAAAAACAACCAGACAAATCAACAATGTTCAGTTTGGGAATGTTAAAAACACAGCTAATGAAATAACGTTATTTGATGAGAAAATTCAAAACCATTAGGTAAAGAAAGGGGGAAGTATCATCTAGAATATCACAACTCAAGAACAATTTCCTCTGGACTTTTAAAGTCAATTTGACTATTTCTTTTTTTTTTTTGTTCATTTTAGGTAACAGCAATTAAGAAATACAAAAATAAAAATACTTTTTTTTCAAAATTTAAAGAATAAGAACAAATAAAAATGTTCAAATATGAGCCTGTGGGTTCTCCGGGATTGAAAATAACTTTTTTTTGCACAAAAAGAAGCAGCTGGTGTGTTCTAATGCAAAGTACATATGAATTACTTGGAAAAGTGCAAAAAAATTAAAATAAATGTGTCTAATGACATGATGGAGCATGAGATGGATATAAGATTGTGTTAAAGGAAATACAGACATGCAAAAAAAATGAAAATTCCTCTGGTAATAAAAGGAAATAACTTATGAATTAAATTACACCAGAAAATGAATAACGTTTAATTAAAATAACAACTAATTGTACCTCAAAAAATGTAACCAATAAAAAGAAAATGCAGGTTTTAAATTTGTTGTTCAACAGAATCAGTTTAAATAGGAAGGAAGGAAAGGTAGGCCAGGAAAAAAATAATATTTCTAATTTAGTCAAAGCAAAAGTAAAAACACTGTAATCACAAAAGTTAAATTAAATCAGATGTTAAAGAGCAGAAAACAATAAATGTCTCCAATCCAGCAGTGCTCAGAAAAATGTTCCTTAAAACTGATTCAAAAGCCTTTCAGCTCCCAGTGGCAATGATGCTGACAGCTGTGACAACACACACACACACACACACACAGTACATCTGCATACACACCAGCAGCAACAACAACCCAAGTCTCAATCTCTTTCCCCCTCTGAGACCCCGTCTGAGTTTGAATGGCATCTTTGCTCTGCCTGGCTGGGCCTGCCGCTCTATCAAGCCGACATATGCTGCCCTCCAGCATAACACAACACACCCACACTGACAGACACACACATGCACACACACAGCGACAGAATGAAAGACAGGAAAAAAAGCAGAATTACAGAACAAAAAGGGAACAACAAATGCATGCAAAAGACGTGCATGTGCATGCACAAGAACTACAACGTGCACGCTTGTCTGTGGATAAATGCCACGGCAGTGAAATAACAACATAATTATTCCGATGGCTAATGTGGTTTTTCTGCTGAGCCTTGGGGGTAATGGAGTAGAATAATTGGAATGTGTGAGTTGGAGTTTTTAGGCAGAAAATCACCTCCTCTTAGATAAAAGTAACATTGTTATTTAACATACTTAACTGGATCCATACAAAATTATGAAATTACAAAACACAAACAAGTGAAAACTTTATCTTTGTTCATATTACTGCGCATATTTGCTCCATGATTGCAGAAAAACCTGATGCAAATGTGGCGTCACCAGTTTCATTCAGTTGTTGATTGTTGATTCGTGAATGGGTGGATGCTGCACTGCCTGTGATCTTCAGAAAACACAGTGAAGCAGCACCTGGAGATGATGTGGAACCATCATTTACTGCTTTCTGTGGAAACCGCACACTGGACCTAAAGCGAAGTGAGTTCTGTGTTTCTCCTGTCGTCTTCCACAGTCTGGAGCATTTGAGTCTCAACAAAGTTTATTTTGAAAGTTTTTTCTGTAGTCAAAGTAAGATACTTCAGATGTTGGCTCTGGTTCAGGATTGGGTTGGCGTAAGGAATGTGTCATGTCTAGTGTTCATCGGTGTGTGGCGGCTCTTGATGCTTCTCCAAATTCTTTCCCTCCACACTTTTTCATTCCCTTTTTTTTATTAATATGCTTTGATGCTCTGCTACCTACCAGCTTGTTTAGCAAAGACCTCTTTTTGGTTTGCCCTCCTGGTGAAGGGTGTTGATGACTGGCCTCTGGATATCAGTCAAGTCAGCATAATTGTGTAGCCCACCTACAGACTATCCAGGACCATGGATTTTAACGAAATTCCACCACTGCTCAGTACTGTTTTTTTCTTCAATTAGGATGTTTTGCCAAAGTAAAAGCCTAATAAAAATGAACATTTTACATTTATGAATCCACTGTGTTCTGATGATGAAAACTTTTTTTTATTTTACAAACTTATTTTTAACTGACAAATCATTCCAATGGAATACATTGTGGTCTAAAACCGCCAATCTGGAAAACATCGACGCACACTCTGTATTTGGAAAGACTTCTGGGAAATTTATAGGGCAATAAATTTTTGGATTTGAAGAGTTGAAACGTAAATGGCTCATAGTGCACTAAGTAGTGACGGAATTCGAACACAACCATGTGAAGGTTCAGGAAACCTTTGAAGGTGTTTTGAGGTAATCAGTTGATTTGAGAGGATTGCATTACCTGCAGGCCAAAACTATCAAAAATGTAAAAGAGGAAAAGAAAAGGCTTAAAACATTTCAATCTATGTGTAACAATTCTATAAAAAAGTTAGTTTAACTTTTTAAATTTTCTCACAACAATCCAGATTTTTTTTCAGGAAGTTCTCATTTCTTAGATTTACCAGTGAAGCTTCATGATATCTCAAAAGTCTCATTGTTATGTACTTTTTAAACGGAATTTTTCAAATATAGTCTGTAACTATCTGGCTTTCTTCCCTTCTAATCTTCCGTTTGGATTGTTTTGAATTTTATATTATGTTCAAACTTTTCTTAATAAAAAGTTAAGGTTGGCCGTTCCTGTAGCTTAACTACCAAAAATGTTCACAGTTGAGGATTGTTCTGGTTTGGATTCTTCTCTCCGTCTCATTTTTGGTGCTTGAATGGATTATCATTACACTGAATGGTTAAAAGAGAAGCCGCCCTTATTCAGCCTGAAATGTATTTCATGATGGAAGACTCTTCAGTCACTTATCTAGACAACAAATCAAACATGTTTTTGACAAATTTGATTTGAAAAAGGATTTTAACGAAACTCGTGATTTTCTTTGTTGTAGTTTTCTACTGTTCCATTGGTTTAAAAACAGAATTAGACTTAATGAAACAAACTCAAAGACCACATACCTCACAGCAGACTTGGGTATAGATCCATACAGCAATGAGCTGAGTCCTCTGTACAGTCCTATCACACCATGACCCTTTACTGTCTGCCTCACACAATCAACTGGAGAAAGAAACACACAAAAAGATGATTGTTTTAACAATCAAAAATTCACTGAAAATGTTAGATCTTAAAGCTACCAATAAAAAATAAGCAAAGCAAAACCGTTCTCATTGGGATTTTGCAGAAAATATACATTCCTAATTTAAAAACAAATGAAAGTGTTAAAATCTATGTTTTTTCTGGAATAAAATATTTTTGTTTATTTTTCACTGATTTAGTTTCAGTAGAAAAAAAAGAAAAATCACACATTTGTGCTTCGCATGTGGACTGAACGGAACCTCAGTTTCAGGAACAGCAGTGCGGTTTTTGCCCTAGTTGTGGAACTGTGGACCGGCTCTACACCCTGTCTAGGGTGCTGGAGGGTTCATGGGACTTCACTCATCCAGTCCATATGTGTTTTGTGAATTTATAGAATGCTTTGGACCGCATCCCCCGGGATGTCCTGTGGAGGGAGCTCTGGGAGTATGGGGTCCAGGGTCTCTGAATGATCTCATGAACCCAAACATGGATCTGTGAATACCAATGTTATATAGAGCTCTTCAGACTAAATAAACCTGATCTCTACACATCATCCAGGTCTTCCATGCATTGTGAATGAGAAAAACACAGACACTGCTCCATGTAGCGATCAGGATAAAAACATTAGCTGGTAGCTTCTCCCACATGCAGCCGGGGCGTCAAGCTTAAGGAACACATTTTTGGCGAGCAGAAAAAGAGAATTTGCCCCATGAATCTCGTTCTGCGTTAATGCAGAGCTCGGGCATCTGGTCCAAATGCCTCAAGAAGGCCTCCCCAGGGAAGACCCAGGACATGCTGGAGAGACTACGCCTCTCAGCTGGCCTGGGAATGTCATGGGGTCCCCTCCCAGAAGAACTGCGGGAAGTTACCGGGAATAGGGAAGTCTGGGTATCTTTACTTAGACTACTGCCATACATGGTCACGGATGAGCGGAAGACGATGGATGGATGGATGGATGGATGGATGGATGGATGGATGGATGGATGGATGGGGACTAATAGAAAGTAGCTTTTCACTCATTAATGTCACAAATAACATTTTTAAAAAAGCAAGTAACGCAGCACGTTTTTCACTTGTTCATGTCAGAAATGAATTCCTTCCTGGGGAGTTCAGTCCAGCAGACTGTGGAGCTTCATTAAAAGAAAAAAGCCGAGCAGGAAGAAGCAACAGCTGTCTGAAGGGCTCATTAGCATAGTCTCCAGCCAACAGGGCTCCAGCTGAAGTGTTCTGATCCGGGTCTATCCGTGCATGTGTGGATTTGTCTGTTGTTACTCATATCAACAAGCACAGTGACAGCCTGCCAGAATCACTAATGTACATGTGGATGACGCTAATTAAATAATGAGCTCCTGAGAGAGAAAGACGCAAAACGAAACCTGCATGGATGAACGGACAGCAAGACAAACAGATACCGACCTACTCCTCTATATTTTGGTGGATTGGCCTTCTCGTCCAGCTGTAACTGGGTCTTGACGTATTCTGTAGGAAAGGTGATGCAGATCTCGATGCCGCCTGCAATTCCACCTGCAAACAAAGCAAAATATCTACATCAAGTGATTCATCTAAATAAAAAAAATTATCCAACACAGTCAGAAATGAAGGTGAAGGAAAACAGAGCAGGGCTTTCCAATCATCTTTCTTTTGTGCTACTTTTAAAGTCTTCCCTGTGGTCTTTTATTTGTGATGATGCCATTTTTAGGCATTTTCTAGGACGTAGTTTCCTCAGAGCGGCTTCATTTTCTTAAAACACGTCCTCCATCATCAGAAAAATGTCAAACGTACCAATTTTCATCAGAGTGGGTCTTTAAGTGCAGCTGCAGCGTTCCCAAAACTTATTCAGGCCCCTGGCCCTTTACGAACCCCAAGCTGGAGCCATTACGTCATGAATCATTACAGTGACTCTGCAGATGGCTTTTAGTCCATAAACATTAAAAGCATTGCTGCGGAGGGAGGAAGAGTAACGAGCTGCACAAAGATGAATCAACTGTTCCCTTCATGGCGAAAGCGGACCCGGCCAAGCACAGAGGAGGCTGGACGAGCTTGAATTTATTTTGTTTGCGAGAAGAAAAAGTGTGCAGAAATGAAACAAAGAAAAGCTTCAGCAGGTAGATAGAAACGAGTCCAAAACTGAGGCAAAGGCACATAGACGATGGCTTCACAGAAAAGTGGTTTAAAGAGACGGAGAGAAGACAATAATTAAATTATCCGCTCAGGCTGCAGGGAGGGGCTCCATTACCGGGCCAACACTATCCATTAACTCAATGACATGGGCACACACATTCACTGTACACACACATCATGTACTTTCCCAGAAGCACACTAAGAAACCTTAAAACTCATCATTAAAAACGACTCGAGAGGCTTACATTCTGGGATTTTTCGACATCACACCTTTCTTTCACTTTACAGAGAATGCTAAAAGCGTGCTGGGAAACACTGGAACATTTCTAAACTCATCAATACTGTAATATAAGTTTTCCTGGTTAAGTTTACCATTGAAGTAAAAAAAATAAAAATGTGATTCTTGGCCCAACGAACTGGTAGACTGGCACTAATTTTTGAATTTCTCAATACATTTCAACACAATTCGATTCATATCATAATTTGTGGTTCAGAATGTGATTCATAGTCCATATTGATTCATTTTGAAAGATCCAATTCACTGAACTAAAATGGATCCAGGACATCTTTAGCCAAAACTCCAACCAGTGTGACTCAGCGATTAATACCTGCTACGCAACAGCGCAGGTGATGCTTTCTAGATTCCTTGTGTTTCTTGCAAGATAATCAAGTATACATTGAATATGTGTGCAAACAAACAAGAATTAATGGCAAATCTCTTCACATTTTAGGTTCATTTTTGGTACTTTTCAGAAGAATACATTCAACTCTTCTGATCCATATGAGGAAGTGAATGTCAGAGAGCTGGGATTCAGCAAAGATCCCATGAATTTCATATTGATCCATTGTACAGATCCTGATCTAGGATCAGTCATGTCTGTGGAGAATGCATACGACGACCATCATTCATGTAATTTCAGCAAAGAACAAGCTAGCCAGCAGTCTGTCAGGGGCAACAACTCTGCCTCACAATCACGATCCATCCTAATCAGACGCGCCGGTGGAGGAGATGCAGCTTGTTTGTCTTCCGGTCCATTTTGCAGACACACGCTTTTATGGATGACACCTGAAATGACTCTTGTGTAGCTGCCAAACGTGGGCAACATGAGCAAAACAACCATTAATCTTTATTTCCACAGTCTCATACCCTATACTCCTCCCTTTCTCATCCTCATCCTCCAACTTCTCCAGATTGGGTCATAAAAATCAATTAATCCTCCAGAAATTTGTCATTTACCTTTACCGGTAAAAAAAAATTGAAATCCCATAAAAGTGATGCTCAGAGCAAGGCCTGGACCAAACATGAAAAATACAGCTTCCTCAAACTAACAGTGAAATAAATCACAGCAGAGACCGACTGAGCGGATTTACTGCTTAATGCTGTCCTTCTTAGGCCAGACAATAATTTATAACTTAATCAACACGGCAGGTGCTGAGCTCGTGCTGCTCTCAGCCTCAGTCTAAAGACAGCATGTGGAAATTTAAATCCACATTCGAGTGTAGAACAGCAAACTCAAAAAGCGGAGACATTAACGCCCCACCGGGGCACAATCTCTGAAGGTTTGGATGGATTTACTTCAGTAATGGTTGAACAGGGAGAAGTTGTTGCTTTTATCATTAATATCAAAGCTGCAAACATTTAAAGACGCACTCCAATCAATACAATTGAATTTTATTTATACAGCGCAAAATCACAACCATAGCCGTCTCAATGGGCTTTACTCTGGTATTTATGAAAGAATATAAAGTCAGTCATAAAATACAAACAACAGCTGGTTGATAAACTAAGCCAAACAGACTAAACTGGCATCCCTGACCTCAGACCCTCTTAAAAGAAAAACTCTTAAAAGAAACCCTATCTTGAGGAAAAAAAATAGGAAACCTCGGGGATGCCCACATGAAGGAAAGACCCTCTCCCAGGACGGACAGGCGATGTGCTAGAACTGTTAAGGAAAAATGAGCTTATCTAACTCTACAACTACATGTTTGAAGAACAAGAACAGGAGCACAGACGATCCACCTGGAATGTCTCCTGCTCCCCTGGAGGGGAGTGGGAAAGAGGGACAACATATGAATCGCACTGCACCAAACAAAGGCATGATGAATGAAATAAAATAAAGTACTGGGAAATTGATAAAGAATAGAGGAGAGAAGTAATAAAGGACAGAACGCCAGTGCACCATACTTTCCTCAGCTTCTAATTCATTCCAGCAACTAATTGGTACAGAAATTTAATTCAAACACGTTAATGGTAATTTGCGTGTAATATGGCACAAATAGCAGACGGTAATAATAATATCAGTAATAGAGAATCTGCTATTTCAGCATCTCAATATAAATATATTAATCTAATCTAAGCCTGTTTAAGGCCACTAAGAAGAGGGAATGAGCCGCCATGGCCCGGTCAATCAAACCATCCTCCCTGTGCTCAGCTCTGCTGAGAAGTATGTATGGATGTAGTGAAAATCATAATTATTACCCCAAACTTCATTACAGTAGATTAGGTGAGGTTTTGATCCATCTAAAGTGTTCCCAGAGGTCGTTTTATTATGATTGAGTTATTTTCAGTCTAAACAAAAAAATCCTGCGTTGTAGATCATCAGAAATTCACTCCTGAGTGGTTTTGGTAACTCTGCTCTCATTTCCCGTCATCCTTTTGTTTACACTCTCTCTCGTTAGCTGACAGCCCCTCACACCCCCAACCTCTTTGTAACAAAACAGCTAACAATATCGGAGGTATCCAGCCGTACAGTTTTGAGTCAGATACCAGCTCAAACGAGGAAAACATTTACGGATCTATTTTTCTGCAAGTGGATGTATCAGGGTGGAGCGGAGCAGGGAGCTTGCAGCCCACCAACTGTGGCGCCTATGTCACAGCTACAGGCTTTTTCCAAGTGCACTTTTTCATCTGCTCCTGATTCACAACGATTTGAATTAAGAAATACTCAGAAATTTCTTTATTTATGTCCTCCATCATCAGAACAATGTCACAAGAACATGTTAAAAACAAAAAAAAACATGATTTTCATTTAACTACAAATGACTTTTTTAAAGAAAAAAACAACACACCCAGAAGCAGAAAAAAAAATCTGTTCTCAAGGATCCAGAATAAAAATATTGTAGGAATATGTTTAAATCTCCATAAAAATAAAACAAAAGCAAGAACAGATAATAAACTGTTAATAAATGCAACAGAAAAACCTTTAAACAACAGAAAGGTTCTCGAAGTCACAGCCACTTCTCTGCGGAAGCAGGAGAAGAGGTGAGCCAACAGCTGACAGGGAGGAACCTCCTCTGATATCCTTTCCTGCCTGATGTTCACCCGCACTAATGAGCCCCCAAAACATCTGGTTTGTTCGGAACGTTTGGTTTATGTCAAGAGTTTGAGTCAAAACTCTGACATTCATGTGAGGCTCAACTTTTTCAATGCTTTGCTTTTTGACTTTTTGAAAAAACAGAATCCCTTCTTGACCAACATGTTTAACCCGAGGATTCACTTTCAGAAGCATACAAGTAAATGTTACTTTGCTCATTTTGTAAGAATTTATGCTAAAATAATTAATCTATTTTAAGTGATGAATTTCACCCCGCCTTCACCAAACAGTAGCTGGGATAGGCTCCAGCAGCCCCTTGACCCCCAAAAAGAACAGGGGGGATCAACTCGGATGGATGAATATAATTAATAATTATGCCGATCCTTATGTAAAATTTTGCACTCCGAAGAGATAAGTTCAGCACAGAGGGTGTGAGGGGGGGGAACAACGTCATTACATCCACTTCATCAGCACAAATGCAGAATGGAGCCAGAGGAGTGATGCGCTTGACACAGGAAGTGTCCCGTATACACTTCTGAAATGACTGTTTGTGCACAAGATGAAAGGAATTCTCTCCTTTTTTCTGCTTCCTCTGCCCTGCGGGTTTTAATTTTGCAGCAATTCTTAATTACTGAGAGGATATTGATTAATTTTACATAGAAACTGCTTTGAAGCCTGCAGCACAAAAATGAAATGCTGATTTCCATCAACAGGAAAACCCTGCTCTTGCTTCTTTTGCTGTTTACAGTTAAAGCCCAACAGCGCTTTGTTTTTTTACATTTCACACTGACATTAGTTGTTTAAATGTTGAGTTACCCACACTAATGATTAACAATCCTTTACATCAAGTTCAAACTTTCATTGGATCATTTAAAATCGTCAGTTTTGTAGATTTTCTCAAATAATAAACTAAAACCAGTTTAATAATCAGACTAAAAGCTTCACATGTGGATGCAAAATGTCAAAAACTAAAACCTACTTAGAAACTTCTTGTTTGGAATGTTGTCTTCCAGAGTTGTCTTTCCTTAAACATCATCATCCTCATCGGTATTTAGGATGTGCCCGTAGTATCTGAGATGCAACTTTTAAGTTGTTTTGCTGGACAAAGTCCACTGCAAGGTGTGGGAATGGCAGAGTTGCTGGGATGGATTGTTTTCTTCTTTGAAATGGGCTCTGCCGGCGTAAAAATGTGAGATTTGCTTAGAACTGCTTAAAAAAACCTTTTCTAGAAGCTTTTCTGATGTTTCTGTTGGCCTCATCATCTTTGAGGCTACGTTTCTGCAACGGGGACAGAACTACCAATCCATATTAAGGAAAGAATAGTTGAAGCCATGAATGGTGAGATTTTGAACAGAAATCTCCTTCCATCAGTGAGAATGAAACATGTCTGGATCTTCCAGCCGGACTTTGATCCAAAACACCTCACCCAAACAACAAAATAGTGTCCATGTAAAAAACAAGTCAAGGTTCTGGAGTGTTCAAGCCAGTCTCTGGACCTGAATCTGTGGAGAGAGTGGAAATCTGTGGTTTCCAGCAACAGCCCCAAAACATCACAGCTCTTGAGAAGATCTGCATGGAAGAATGGACCAAAAAAGAAGCTACAATGAGTGCAAACCTGAAGACCTACAGGACATCTTTGACTTCTGTCACTGAAACTAGAGTTACATTACAAAGTATTGATGTGAACTTTTGTCACTGACCTGATTTTCTGACTAACACATTTTGTTAAAAAAAATCAAAATAATTTGAATTTCCAGATTATTTATTTACATTATGTTACTGTCATTCTGTTACTGTTGTGTCTATGATAATCATTACATGCCCTGGTTCTTTTTTGCCCCACTATATACTGTAAATGCCCAAAATGAATGTAAATGGAGTTTGTTAATTACAAAAGTGAACATATCTTTGGTTTTTGACTGTTTTAAACACATGAAAAAGGCCAACTCACTGGTCAACCGTCTCATTATGCAGTAATATTTTGAAAAACTTTAGAGTTTACATGTATATGCATGTGTTGTTCTTCACTTTCCTACTGAATCCTGTTCAAGCAGATTCATACTTTTGATTTTCTGTCCGTGAATCTTCCAGCTGAATATTTGTATCCGATCCTGCCCTCGGTTCTGAGCAGTCAAGGCAAAATGTGAAGGTTTTGACAGCTATAAAAGATTGTTGGAAGGGAACCATTACTCCAACTTGAAACAGAGTGCATTTAAGGCAGAGAACCTAATTACTTCTGAACTGATTAAACTGAGCTTTTAGAAGATTAATTTTGCATGTATGCCCACTTCTACGCAGTTCAATTTCTATAAACATGTTTGATGTCAAGCAATCTAAAGAATAATTTTTGAAAAATAGTCTGTGACTGCATTTTATCTGTTGTATGAAGGTAAAAAGAAAAAAAAAAGAAAAATCGATGTATCATTCCTCTAATGGGATCAAAATAAAACAGAATCACACAGTGGAATCATAAAAGATATGTAAAAGAAAAGGGTCAGTTATGGTTTGAATGGATGACTGCACTGTCATTTATTGCCTCTCCTCTTGTGGTCTGAAAGCAGTAAGCCGAGTGGAAGGGAGTGGACTCGGCGCGTTGCTTGTGACGCCAGGAAACCGGGAGTAAGGCAGAGTTTGACGAGCCCTCAGAGCCTGAGAGGAGACAGCCTCTCAGAAAACTGGCTGCCATAAAGCCAGAAAGGGACAGATCACGGAGGAAAGAACAAAATTCATGAAATTAAAAAAAAAAAAGCCAATTAAAGTATGATCTTATTTTGTAGAAACCTTCAACGCTCTGAATATCTCCCTGTTGAGCTGCAGAGGTGCTCATAAAAGCCCCTCCAAGGGGGGTGAAGTACAACCAGAGTCCCATTTAAGCCACAATCTTTCCCTCAGGCGTCTCGCAGACAAAACTCTCCCTCCTTCCACGTCTCAACTTCAGTCATCATCACTGAAAATTCTCCCAACCACTATCTGCAGGCTCTCTGATCCATTAGGCTGTGACCTTCCTCTTGCTTTGTCTACACAGAGCCGAGTTCAAGTGCGTCTCTCTGCCGTAACAGTCAGGTGGAAACTAAAGAAGGAAAATAATATTATTCATTTTTCAGCTCAAGACCAGCGACTGAAATTAGGCTGAAAAACTTGATAAACAGGCTGGACCTGTGATAAACGGCGGCGTGTTGGGAACAGTGAGGAGCACGACCAGTCAGTCAGGATCCACGGGACTGACGGGGCAAAGAGTCAGCACACTTATGATTGTCATGAAGCTTGTGTGTGTGTTTTGTTTCTGCCTTTTCACTTCACACGTACTAAGTCAGCACTTTGTGAGTTCATAACCTCATCAAGTTGTATTTAAATGTGCTTTGATGGAAACAGTGAGTCGTTTCCAAACACAATCCATGGTCTGAGAGATAAGAATGAGATGTCTCTGCTGTTGCATGTCTGCTGCAGCTCAGCACCAAACATCCACCTGAACGCAGCACATGTGAGATAAAAATGGGATTAAGTCAATAAAAATGAGAACTCTTTTACTCGTAGTAGTCTCTAAACTCACAGGTGAGTTTGCCAATCACATTGGCTGTTCACAATGATGTACCACCTCCACCCAAATTACAGTTTTATTCAAAATTTGAAGTAAGGGTTTTAAAAAGGTCCATTTTGGTGGAGCTTCGCCTGTTCTTTTCGTAGACATTTTTCCCATTGTTTTGACCTCGTCTTTGCGTTGTTTTGGGGTTTTTACATTTTGAAATGATCTCTGCATGTTTGATCTTTTATTCGAAAACCAAAAAAACAGTTTGATCTCATTTTTTGCAGTAAAAAAATGACAAAATGTGCTATTCGGAATTGAGTTTTAGAACTATTGTTTTAAAAAAAGGGAAAATATTTCTTAAACAAAAGCTGAGGTTGTTTTTAAAAGATGGATATCAAACTTTGCCCCAAAAAAGATTTTGAAGATGAATTAGAACAAATTGTAAAGTAGTAAAATTACACTCTAAAGGCCCAGAACTTTTAAGGGTTAACTGGTTTGTAAATCAGTTTCTAAGACTCTTGGTGTTCACAGATTTATATTCAACATTCAAAATCGTGGGTTTTTTTTCCTGTTTTCTTCAATCAAAGGATGAATGCAGAACTATCAAACATTCAGGGAGCAACAGCTGCCAGAAATCAGCGCAGAGCCGCCAAAAGCCAGCATGGACCCTTCACACATAAGAGCGACTCTTCATCAGGTGGAGCTGCTGGAGTCTGATGCTGGAGGTCGAACGGCGCAGCAGGAGGGAGCGGGAAACCTTCAGAACGGCTTATTTTAGTGAATATTCTAAAAATACAAAACCTTTGCAAGGGTCTCTAAATCAGAATTATTATGACACACATCATCTGGCTAATAAATGATGAGAAATCCCTTCGATTTGATTAATTTAACAGTCTAGTGAAGTGATGTCGTCAATTTATCAGACGAAAAGTGTCCAAACTGTTTAGCAACACAAAAGGATCAGAGAAAAAAGCTCATCAAGGTCAGCTGAGCAGTTCCTCAAAACATATCTTTACATATCTCTGTAGTGAGACAAACAAAACAGAAGTTTCAAGGCAAAAGAAGAGGATGTAAGCAACGATGAAGAGGCTCTTTGTGCTGCATTCTCAGTCCCTTTGTGATCTGATGGCCATCTCACAATGCACACAAATGACTGGATGCACTGTCCCAGGAGAAGGTCCTCTCAATGACATTACTGCACGCTCCAATTCAATTATATGAATGGCATTTACAAAAGAAATTAAAAAAAAAAAAACAGTGCAGGGAGTGGGACCTGTTATCTGACATCTCCAGAGATTGGATTGTTTTTGCAGAGAACACAATCAACAATCTCTGGAGAAAGAAGATTCATCCTTTAAAACCACAAACATTGCAGTTTGTTTTCTCAATCCTCTAATTTGAGAAAATATTCTGCAACAACCTCATTTATTTATACTTCCATGATTGTTTGCCAAAATCCCTGCAGAACCACTGATTGGACTGGTATTTTGTAACTTTTAGTTATTGTTCACCACTTTCTGGTCTACTGAAAAGTGAATTCTTCACACCAGAAGCAGCTGGTGCGTTCAGGGAACCATCGGGAACAAGAGTCTTCGGCGTCGGTGAGCTCACCTGCCAGGATGGCTTTCCCCGGGTGGGTTAACTTGGCTTTTCCAGCCGGCGCCGCCGCCGCCGCCAGACACCGCGGTCTGGAGAAAGGGTTGGAAAATGAGCTTCGATCCTGCATACTTAATCCCTGAAAATAAAATGTCAAAAATGTCCCCTCCCAAAGTGAAGTGGAGTGAAACGCGCTGGCGCGCCCTGGATGCAGGTGATCTCCGTTGCGCGCAGCGGCCGCTCTCCCGGATCTCTCTGTTGACAGTGGGCGGACACTCTTGAGGAAGTTAGGATCAACTACTTCCAATAAATTTTGTCTGTAACCATGGCAACGCTGGGGCGGATCTAGTGTGTGTGTGTGTGTGTGGGGGGGGGGGGGGGGGGGACTCCAACGACGCTCGTCTTTTTTATTCTTAACGTTGGGTTGGAAAAAAGCGCAAAAAAGAAAGAAGAAAGCTCGGAACGCGCGCCAGGACTTCCTTCTTTCTTTGTTTGCTCCACCTGAACGGATTATCTAAGTATATTTAATCTAAATACATTTAAACATTCTTTTAAATATATTTCAGTAAAGTTTAGAAACATTTACGTCCCATCGAAGTAAAAAAAATAAATAAATCCATGAACAAAATACTAAAACATGCAGTTTCTAATTGTCTTGAGACCGAATCTAAAAAAAAAACTAACAGAAAATAAATTCTTGAAAATAGTACTTAAAATAAAAATAAGTCTGGAGTTAACACCCCCCAGAAATTGAATCTGAAACAAAATGTCAGAGTTTTTTGTTTTTTGTTTGATAAATGAAATATTTCAAATATTTATTAAAATACATGGAACTTGTGCTCCACAACCCTGTAACATGTTTAGCATGGTAGAAGAATCTCCCATTTTTGAATTTTACAAGAGTAATAATTGCAGCACCTAACTCAATGAGATCCCTTTAGCAAAAAGAATATAGTGTTTTTGGAGTTTTTAACACGTTCCTTTGGCATTTTTCTGATTATGGAGAACATATTAAGAAACAAGTTGGGATAACAATGTAAAAAAGATAAATAAATAGTTAAGTAAAGCATAAAAAGGGTGGGAATATATAAATAAAAAATTCTTAATGAATTTGATGTGTTTTTAAGTAAAAATTTGTTTATTTATGAATAATTATAATGGTAATTTTTAATTTAATTAAATGTATAATTAAATGGTAATATTTGTGTATTCTTTTTTCCTTTACGTATTATAAACTAAAACAGCTTCTATTCTCTTCCAGCAGTGAAAAGCACTCAGACCTCTCATGGGTTTGATCAAACGGGGGGGAGTACAGCCAGCTTCTCCTGACGAGTTTTAAAGACATTTGGTGGCTTTGAACGCAGCTCAGATGTTTCAAAGCTCAGCTTGACAAGGAGGGAATAAACCTGCCACTTTAAGTGCACAAACCCAACACTTTTCATAAAATCAAATGTTTAAAAATAAACACACACTGCAGACAACAGATAAAGTATTTCATATTTGACTTCTTTGATTATGCCAGAATCTTTACACACTGCTTTAAGTACAGCAATGATACCTAAGTGGCACAAAGACGTGTGTTTATTCCACAAGTTCTTGGTGCTTCAACATTTTCTTAGCAAGAAAAAGAAGTTTCACAGGAAAATGCTTTTTTCCCCCCTTATTTTAAAACACAACATCAGTAATACTTTATATATTTGAGGTTAACATGACAATTGTGCTCCTGATTGCAGCATTATCATTTGGCAGCACATGCACAGACTATGGCATAGAACTTTTTTTTTATTATTAATATAATATCACCTGCATTCTTTTCTTGTCTTTTGAACAGAATCATCATTGAACTCCTTTTCCAGAAAAAAGGGCTGATGACTTTGTTCCAGCAGCTTGATGCTGCACCCTTTACAGTGTCTGTTGTGTGCAGACAAACACACACACACACACACACACACAGACAGGCTGTAACCCTCGTTATGAAGAGTCCTCAGCCCGAATACAGCAAACACAATGTACCTGTTGTGAAAGGACAAGAAAAACTATTGCACAGTAACCATTTTTCTAGTCAGAGCATGTGACAGATGTGAAGTTAACATGAGCAAACACAATGCCTCATCTGAGTATGTAAGGCCATAACAGTGCATTAGGGGTGACAGGGAAATGCTTCCCTTCTCCACTCCTCAGTGAAGTCTCTTCTTCATCAGTGCAGAACATAAAATATAAAAAAGCTGCTCAATGGATGTCGTTTAATGGAACACCGGCAGGACAGAGAGGTCTGCTGCAACTAATTCTGTAAGGAGAGGTGACGTCATGCTGTTCAGGTCAGGGATGGACTGTCCGAGCGGATGGAAGATGTTGTCACGAGTCCTTCAGTGATTCAACCCAACCAAATTGGGAAAAGTAAAACAAAAAAAACTAGAGATCAAGGTTTTAATTGGACTTTCTCCATGTTTAGACCCAAAGCAGCCGTTTTGGTTTGGGTCACGAGTGAGTTTAAGGACGAAACAGGAGGAGCAGATGCACCAGGAGGAGTTAGGGCTCTACATGTTGAAGCCGTACACCGGCTGGGCAGGGTAACCTGCGGCGGTGGCGGGGTAGCTGTAGCCCGGGTACCCTGGCTGAGGAGCCACTGGAGGAGCAGCAGCTGCAGTCAGCATCAGCTGCTGGCCTGAAAACACAAACACTGTTCAAAAACTCTGCAAGGAAACAACATTTTACCTTCTGGAATGAAAGTTGGAGTTATTTGCTAAAGTAATTCAACCAGGATTTGATTTATCAATGTTTGTGAACATTAAACTGGACTAAACAACTAACTAAACCATCTCGTACATGGACAACCATGGTGGTACATTTTCAGGAATCATTTCTATACTTTCACCACAAACATAAAACATCGTTTCGATTAAAAATCTTGCATTCAGAATGAATGCAAAAACAGCGAAAGTGAGCTCACTATAATAGTAAAAAACATATTAAACTGCATGTTTATATAAAATGGTATTTAAACACCAAAATCTCATCTTAGTCCCCAGCAGAAGTCACACTTATGAAAGCGCACTTCAAAAACAAAGATAAGAAAAAAATAGCATCTATGTAATTGTAAATTGTAAAAACTAAACACCAAACAGGAAATAGACAATTCTATTATAAAATTCTATTGTACATTCATTCAGTGGATCCTAAAATTGATTGTTAAGGACTTATTGGTTTAATAGAGAAACATCAGCGGTCTGTAAACCTACCAAACACCATCGGCTGAGGCTCCGTCACCTCGTCTTCAGTCTTCCTCTGGCTCTCTGCAATGTCCAGTTTGTCCACCTGAGGGCGCCAAATAGACAAAATCACTCTATAGTTTTCATCAAGTCAAGGTCTCTACATCTCTTACAATCTCCATCAGAACAGCTTTAAAAACATATTTTAATTCAATTTCCAGTTAAAAATTAAGTAAAAGTTTTCTCAGGCCAGTTTTTGGTTCAAAATCTGCATATTGTATACAATTTAACTCTAAAAACATTGTGATTAATTGTGATGAATCACAAGTGTGATTAATCTGATTTTTTTTAATCGATTAACAGCACTAATACACAAACATATATTTATTTATTCATTTTGAAAACAGCTTTTTTTTGGTGGAAATGGAGATTTTTAGGTTTTGTTTAATATTTTATTAAAAGTTTTGTTAAAATAGTCTAAATGAACGATGAAAAAACAAAACTACTCTTTGACGGTGTTGGTATAAATGACTTAGAGGAAAAGTACAGGTCAACTGAGAACTTCTAAACCATCAAGGGGCAAATAAACTACAGCCATGCTGCTCACTAAACTATCTATTCTGGCTCGCCAAACTGGAATAAATCCTTGATAATCCTTATTAATGTTTTATTTTCCCTGTAATTCTTGACATTTGTGAGTTTTCCCAAAGTCGGACAGTACTATTTTCAACAATTCCAACACCCCGTGAAAGCAGCATTTTGTATTTTCCCTGAGGAAGATCCACCCATTGGAGCAGTTGGAACACTCCACTCATCTGCTCCTGTTCCAGCCCGAGGGAAAAGTTTGCCCCCTGTTATTAACTTTTTCCAGCATGAAGGTTAAGCCACAAGGGGAAAAATAAACTGTTTAAATTATAATAAATAATATTTGTAAAACTCAACACAATAATATTAAAACATTTTAGTAAATTTAACGTGCAATTTGATATTTAATATGTAAATGTCGCTTGGTTTGTTTCTAAGCAGATTTTTGGGTTTTTTTAGTTCAGAAACAAATAAATATGTATAAAAAGCCTAATAAAATAATGTGGAAAACTATCTATGGAAACAAGGCAGTTACAGTTTTTCATTCTAAAGGACTAAAACATTAAAAAGGTAATAAGGTTATTATTATTGTTTTGCTTCGAGTTCATGCCTGCATTCAGAAACTGCATTTCCTGTGTTGGATCAGTAACTCCACCCCCTTCACATGCATCGCGCTCGCGCCTGTAAGCAGGCCACCCACACTCTTTCTGATCTATGCCCTTTCATTATTTTGCACTAAAACCAGGCTGCAGGTCGTAGAACCACAGTTTCTGCTCAGGCCTTCAGCTTCCATGTGCACTAAAAGAAGCAAGCATTTGGACCGAGGCAACAAAAGGTTCCGTTCAAACAGAAGCCAAGCTCAATTATTGGGAATTTCTGATGAGTTGTGATAAAAAAAAACAAAATTTTAATGAAGTGAAAACAAGTTAAACATTAAGAAAAAGAAAATTAAGTCAAAATAATATTAGTAAATTTTTAAATAAGAAAAACATTAGTCATAAATTAAGTAATAAAACCTTCTAGCTAAAACAAAAACATGGGGATGCATCTTATTGTTTTAGGAGGTCAAGTTTAGCTCATTTTTCTGAGTTTGAATGAAGGAAATGTGAACATTTTAGGCTGATGATTTGTTGCAGATGCAGCTCCATGACAGAAGTGTTACAAGGTGAATATCAGCAGTTAGGCTTCATAAGGTTCAACCTGATCGTAAAGCAGAAAACACACTTCAAGCAGGCTCTGGTTCCAGCATCATCACTCTTTAAAAAAGGGGTTTAAACGAGTTTAAACTTCCATGTTATATTTATGTGTTGTGTTTGTTTTTATACATTAAAAATCAGTAACAATCCTTATTAAAAAAAAAGCTCTTTGACCTCCACTTCCTACTTAATCAGTCTGCATAAAAGCTGTTATTTTCTGTTGTTGAATTCCACATTTTCAATGAAAATCTTTTCACAAAACAGCTTTTCCTGAACATTTAAATTAATTGCTTAAGTTTTTTTTAAGCAAGTTTTTGTTGAAACTATAATAAATGTGAAAGTGAGCCTCAATAGGACTTATTTTTTGTCTGACAAAGTCGCATAAACGTAAGAATTAACGATGAAGAGGAACCAAAGCCTGTAACCCAGCATCACAGATCCTCAGGACCACAGCAAGTTAGGTTGCACTCAGGCTACAATCCATGCTAGCTTCCTACATCAGAAACCTAAGATTAAAGTTACAGAAAAGACAGGACAAAGAGGGATAAAAAAATAGGCCAGAGACCGTCACCTTCGCTGCAAACTCATCAACCTGGAAAAGAATGGAAAAAAAATGACCGCATGTGACCTCGTATGCCTACAGGTCAGCATTTTAGGACATTTACCATAAATGATAGACATTAAAGGGCTTTATCCCCCTCCAGCATCAGGATGGATTTATTCATGTTAGTTCTTTATAAAATCCTTCTCTTTCAATCATTTTTCTCAAACAGCTTCCTTTCTAACCTTTGTGAGGTATTCTCTCATGACCTGGATGAAGTAGGGCATAGCAAAGTCCATGATGTTGTGCCTCCAGGCGAGCTCCAGCACCACGTCAGGGTGCAGGAGGTCATAGGAGGCAAACAGGCAGGCGACAAAGCACTCCCTCCTGCCCTCCTCCAGGAACCACTGCAGCAGAGCCTCTGCCAGCTCAACTTCCTTGGACTCTGCGGCGTACAGCATTGCATCCTGGGAAAGATCGATAGATTAAGCACGACACTAAAATCTTTGATTTAGGGCTTAAAAACAAGAAGCAAAACATTGAGAAAGACTGCCGTCTCCTGGAATGTGTTTTCCTCTTTTGTCCTCTTACTTTGTAGAGTTTGTCTTTCTTGCAGAGCTCCACGCTCTGCCTCCAGCGGTTGTTTCCCTTGTAGAGGTAAGCAGCAATACGCCTGAACTCAATCAGTTCATGTTTTTCTAACCTCTGAGCCAGACTGATGGTGTCGAAGTTGTCAAACGCATCGATGGAGGTTCTCAGGGCCTGTCAAGAAAAAAAAATCCCAATACATGCAAGTCTTGAGACGGTAAATGAACTAAAGTTGAGCAATAAGAACATTTAAAGGGTTTTTGCAATAAAACCTAATGTGTCAAGAATGATAACTCTTTAACTGTATAAGTGGGTTATGATTTTATGCCAAAAAATGAATTTACCAATAATTGTAATAATAATTAAAAGAAAATATACTTCATACATTGTTTTTTAAAGGTTAGCAACCATGAAGTTGATTTTCAGAGTAAAGGTATTACCTGGAAGTCCTCCTCCTCTGTAAGCAGGTTGTTCAGAGCTTCGTTAACAGACTTATTGTTGTGACTCTGGACAGACCTCAAGTATGGCTTGACCAGCTTCAGCTGGTTCATCTGGTCAGGGAAAGACTTCTCATTGAATGACAATAACACAACAACAGATGTTGATCTTCCGGTGGTTACCTTGCTAAAAAAGTTGACAGCTCTGCTGTGGTCCAACCGAGGAGACAAAATAGTCAGCAGGTCGTTGAGTAGGAGGGGTTTAAATTCCAGGTAGAAAGACAGAGATTTATAATACAGCTCCACATTGGCAACCTGGGAAAAAAAACACATTTTACTTAAGGCTGTCAAATTATCACGTTAATAGTGATAAATAATTACAGACATTTTAATGCTTTTTTTATTGCGTTAATCTCTCGTTTCTGTCAAATCCGTTTAAGTCTGAAATACACACCTGGAGGAACATTACCCTGCTCATACCATGATCATTTACAATAAAAATAAATGTTCAATACATTATTAGAACTCTGGTTGTATTTTAAATTCTTTTTTCACAAAAAGCGGACTATTCGCATTGCCATGGTAACAGTTCCAGGTGACGTTCGGCGAGCGCACTCTTCCCTCGCTCTTTCCTTCCTGAGGAAAGCGTTCGTCACGGCAAAATAAACAAAGCATAATTTCAGAGGGAAAGTTTGCCTCTTCCTGCATGTTTTTGACCAGATGATAAAGCAAAAAAATCAATTTCTAAAGAAGCAAAGTCTAATTAGTTCAATTCTCTTGATGTTTCACATCCTTGTGTCTCTATTCTCTTTCTTCTCTGTTTCATCTCAGTATTCAAAAGGATCAAATTAAGCAAAGGTTAAAGGAAACAATAAAATCACATGTGCCTTTTATACTGTCTTGCTGTTGTGATAAACTGTGGGATAAAGTTTGTCATATGAATTATGATATTGTTAAGAAGTTCGTGATCAATTTTTGGTTCCTGTTGTTTTTTTGATGATTTTAATTAGAGCACTGTGGACCTGACTTGTATATTTTTTTTTTATCGTTTGAGATTGTAAAAAATCCCCCTTGGTGGTGTAAAAGTAAAGTCTGTTATAATAAAAAAGCCTTCATCAAGCCACTTTTTAGTTTTATTTTGATCTTTTACTGTGCCACAATCTCACAAATTTAAATAAAAATATCTCAAAAGGAGGATTTTCAAAGAAATTATTAGGTAAAAATAGTATTATATATATTATGCGATTCAATTAATTAGAGTAATTCATTACAGGCCATTATTAATTAATCGCACAAAAAAGTTCATCTCATGACAGGACTAATATTACAAAAACAACAACAAAAAAAATAGAGTTGTTAATAATCGGAGGCAAACATGCTTATGTTCACCTTAGTAATGATGTCTTTGAAGAGGCTTTCTTTCCAAGCATCAGTCGGATGGTTCATCATGGTGATAACGGCGTTGTCGTACTCCTCGTATTTGTCGTAGAGGAACACCAGCTCAGCCCATAAATGAGCCTGCTCCGCTGCACGAAGAACCTAAACGGTAAAACATCCACAAAGATTTTACATCATTCAAGCCAAAGGACACCTTTAACACCAAAGATGCCTCTGGCGACACCTAAATAACACACGCTCTTTGACATATCATAATACATAATTTATTATTAAAAGTTCAACCTTAGTTTAGCATTTAAAATAACTGTCATTTCTACATAAAACTGGTTTATAATACAAATGTTGCAAAGAAAAATCAATATTTCTCGAATACTGTCAAATAAAAAAAATAATTTAAATCCACATTTGTGAATTGAAATGGAATCGTGAGACTGCTTCATCAGGACTGACTGAAAACCTTTATATGTAAAAGTTAGGAGAGCAATTCTTCAAATCAAGGGACTTTTACACTAATTTTTCTTCAAAACAAGAGCATGGCAGCAAAAGAAAAAAGCTCATTCTTGAACAAACTTCAATTACTTTCTGTCCATCACTAAGTCGATCTTTCCTCCAATCGAAAAGAGAAACAAGAGAAAGAAAAGAAAAACTTTGAAAAGGTAATTTTTCACAAAAACTATAATTTTGCTGAAGCTAATTTGACTCAACAGCAGTTTGATCAGTCAAAGCTGAAACCTATATGAATATTAGTAGATGGAAAATTTGGATGACTAGAGCCTCATCATCGCCCACAACAGAGGTTTACCACTGCAAGTTTTTCATTCACTCTCGACTGAAGCTTGAAATGTTGCAACAATTTTGTGTCAACAAAAACTGTTGAAACTGGGAGAAAGATAACAGAGAGAAAATGTACAAAAATGTTTTACTTTAACAAAATGACAAAAGAAAAAATCCTGGAGAGGATGTACCTTCGGTATGTTGACTCTGGACCAGAACAGCTCCAGATGCTCCCTCATCTTCTGCGGTTTGAACTTGGAGTAGAGGATGGCGAGCTCTGTGAACATGCCCATGTGGGCCCGCTCAAGACCCAGGGCAGCCTCCAGCAGCCCGATCAGCTCCTCGAAGTACCCACGGTCCTGATAGTAGCTGATCAGGTCCTCCAGCTCATCGGCGTGGATAACAATGTGCAGGCCGCAGATCTGCGCCAGCCGAAACTCCTCGCCATCCACGCAAGCAAAGCAAACCTTTGATGAAGATCAGAGGGTGACAAGAAAAAGAAGAACGTGTGTGGAGAGTTTGATCTGGGGTTTAGAGCTAACTTGCATTTGAATGATTCACTCAAAGTTGTAAATCTACAGAGATGTCATTTGTGTCAGTGTTTGAGTGTTCTAACCTCTTTCCAGGTCCGAGTGCTGTTGGCCTTCCTGGCGCTGTCCACAGCTGCCTGATATTCTTCCAGGTGGACTAATGTAGAGGCGAGACGAGCAAAGTTGGACACGTTATTGTACAGCAGTTTGGCTGCTTCGTACATGCCCTCTTCATAACATCTATCGCCGACCTACAGAAGGAACAAAAGATATTTACACAATTACCAGTGATTTTCTGTCAATTAATACAAACATCCTGCAGCATTTTTAGGTTTCTTTTTTAGTAAAGGTGAGTTTAACAGGAACCTTTACTGTGAAAGACCCACTCCGATCATCAGTAGAAGTTCATTAGCAATTTGCCTCCAAGTTGTGGGCAGGACCATTGGTGAAACCCCACCCCCACTTCCCATCACCCATAACTGGGAGCACTCTGTTTACATGCTCTCCTGCCATCTTACAGCCCCGTCACATCCCCAACCTAACATTAACAGTGCAACTTAAACAGCTGGCAACATCAGAGCTATCCAGCTGTACAGTTCTGAGCCCGATTCCAGCTCAGATGAGGGAAAACGGAGACGTACATGGATCTATTTGTCTGCAAGTGGATGCATCAAAATGAAGCGGAAAGTGCATTTTTTCGTCTGCTCCCGAATCACAACGATTTGAATAAAGAAATTCTCAAATACAATTTCAGCATCATCAGAAAAATGCTACATGAAGATTTTAAGAAGAGCAGAAATGCAATTTTCCTCTCAGTGCTCTTTAAAGAATGAATGTGGGCCTCTGCGGCTGTTTACCTGCTGTATATGAGCGTTGTTGGGTCCACTGACAAATTCCTCCAGCTCTGCCAGACGGTTTGTTTTCGCCAAAGCAAAGATCAGCTCCGTTTCTACGTAAGATTCTCTGGCTTTCTTTCGAGCCATTTGCAGAAACTTGACCAGATCTTCCCAGTTATCTACAAAAAAAAACAAAAAAAAAACAGATGAGCCACACAGACAACGTACAAATGTAAAGAGTAGAACGGCTAAACAACAGCAGCTTACTGTTCTTGCTGGCTGCATTTACCACCTCCATGTATGCTGAAGGGTCCACGGCTTTAATGTAGGAGTCAATGGCCTCCTTGACCAAGTCTCTGTGCAGCTGCGCTTGCCCTAACTGGCTCCACACTGCAGGCTCATTGCAGCGCTCTGCAAACTCATAGGCCCGATCCAAGTTCCCGATGTGCTCTATCAGAACCTGAGGAAGAAGCAGCAAGCGAAGTTCCAAAAATCTGCTTATTTTCTTCATTTACTAGTGGTTTTGAACTCGATACTAATGTTTTACTGAACAGTATAAGAGACAAATAAAAGTATACTGTTCATTTTGTACTTTAACCCTTCAACACCACATGTCACCACCTAAATGAGACATGCTCTTTGATATACCGCAACTCTTTAACCGTTTACGTGAACAACATGAATCAGCTGATTGTAACACAGCTTTTCATTTTGGCTTTCCACCCATACGCAACTCAATAATAAGTGGTTCATATCAGCGCAAAGCCGCTTTTCTCTGAAAGGTTGAAGAGTTACGCTAATTGAAAGAATGTGAACACTGGGGCTAAAGCTTCAGTGTTAAAGAGTTAACTGGTACACACAAAAGCCTTTTAAAACTGTGTATGTCTTACCTGTATGGCTGAGGTGTTGACGTCAAACTTCTTGAAAATAGCAAACGCCTCTTCGAAGAGCTCATTGCTGATAGCAATGTTTGCAATATCAGGAGCGTCGTAGTTGTCAAGCCGGTTAACGTACTCCATCACGCGAGTGCGGTCAGCCTTGATGGCTGTCAAAATCAGCAGATTCTGGAGGTTTCTGGAGGACGTCACAGAGAATATTAAAAAGACGTCGAGCACAGTAGCAATTAGTTCAGTAAAGATCAAGCAGTGAGAATGAGGTACCGGTGTTCACTGAAGACCGAGTTATCCAGCACAATCTTCTCCAGGAGCTCAATCAGCTCATTGGGCAGGTCTGCAGTCATGAAGGCTTTGACAGTCACTGACACCTCCTCTGGGTCTTGAGTTTCTGAGAGAGCTGTCTGTACCACCTGAGAACAGGTTCATGTTCAACATTCAACATTAGGGTGGAGAAACCTGCTTCTATTAGTGGTTATTTAAGAAGCAGATGAGGAAAAAGTCTAACCTGATCAATGAGGGGTCTTCTGAAAGGGTTGTTCTCATCTAAGACTTTGGACCAGAGTTCTGGGTCTTTCCGTCGCACCAAATAACGAGCTTCACTCTTAAATAATGAGTTTTCATTGCAAACCTGAAAGAAAAATGTTGTTGAAACTTTTCATAAATGGGTTCTCTAAGCTGTAAGTTTTTCTGTACGCACTTTGATGAGCTCCATGTCACACTGTCCTCGCTCATATGCCACACAGGCCAGATGAGGGTCTCTCTTCTCACAGTAGCGTCCCACTATGGCGCTGTCATAGAACGGGTTCTCCTTCAGGAAGCGCTCCGGCGTGTTGTTGCTGTCAATGTAGATCTTAGCCAGAGCATTATGGGTAGCTGGCTCTTCACACCCTTCGTTGATTCGGGACTCCAGCCACGGCAACAAAAGCTTCAGCCTGACGATCCCAAAGGAAAACAAATAATGTCTTTTGAAAAATTAAATAAATTATGAGGAGTCTATTTTCTTGAATTTTACTGCATTATAATAAAATAATAGATCACGATACTTAAATGAGTTTTCACATTGGTATATGTTAAAAACCAGTAACATTGGATAATAATAAGAAAACAAAACCTGTATGGAGTCAAATCAGGATCAGCTTAAAGTGAACGAAAAACCAGATTGTAAATTTGAAAATAGTTTTAAACTCAAAAATTCACATTGTAAGCTAGAAAAATGTATAAAAACATTGTAAATTAGAAAAGAATATATTTTAAACTTGTCATTTCCGCTCCAAAACAGTGTCAGTTGATGCATCAATCTTTAGGACAGCATCATTACTACTCTACGCCAGATCAGAGGAAGAAGGACACTGACAGTGCCAACATAAAACACTATTTTGGACTGGAAATGACCTCACCATGAACTCTTTCACCTGATGTCAATCATGTCCCGGTAGCCAATGGGCTCAAGCCCCGCCTCCACGGGATCAGCAGAGAAAAAAGTATAAAAAAAGTCTGAATTCAAACACTAACTTGAAGACTGATGGAAACAAAAAAATTAAACCAAAAACAAGTTGAAAACACAAAACAGTAGCTGTTAAAAATGAACTATTTTTCATTTTTGGTTTCTGTTTATAGTTTCTTTAATTCAAGTTTTATTTATTTTTTTCAAATTTTGAATATTTCTTTCAAATTTATCCTTAATTCAATTTTCACATTTTCTATTTTTCATTCAAGTTCACAAAGCCTATTTTCAAGTATAAAACTATTTTCAATTTTTTTTAAGTTTTCAAATGTACATAATCTTTTTTTCTGATTTAAAATCTGTTTTTCTTTCAGTTTAAGTTGATCCTGATTTGAACCCATAAACCTCTGAAGCAAAAGTATAAAAGTTAGAGGGATTTTTTTGGCAGTGTAATTCCAAACTATAACACTAGAGGGTGTGTTCTGCATTTATCACTTCTGTCAGTATCAGAACTTTCTTGCTTATCAGTTTAAAATGAAACTGCGCAAGTGTCATACAAAATTTTCTTTAAAAAAGTGAATCATTAGAAGATTCCTGAAAAAAATATTTTGAAAACTGAAGATTTTGGGACGCAAAGTTGAATACTTTTAGATCAGTTATCTGATAAACTTTGAGTCAGAAGACTAAAAAATTACGGGTTGCAAAAAACTGTTTGCATTGAAGTCATTTTCAATTATTCTGCATGATTGTACGTTGTTGTGGCAGGTTGAAGGGGTGCAAAAAGGTAAGAACTCTTTAAAAAAAAAAAAAAAGTGGTGGCTTCACCTGTTCCTCTTCTCCACCTTCTCCACCAGCTCGTCAGTGGAAAACTGCCCCCGAACTACCATGATCAGATTCTTGATGACATCCTCCGAGCAGTCAACGTCCAACAAACCACCGATCACCACAGGCAAACGACTGGGGTTCACCTAAAAAACACACAATGCCAAATTTTAGGCAATCTCAATCTGCAGTTATGAAGCATCACACATTAGAAAGTTATGCACAAATGCCTCAGCATCAGTGTGGATCTTACCTTTTGCACGTAGATTTCAATGTACTTTTGCAAACTGTTGCGGTAGAGGTAGAGCACCAGGTCATGGACAAAGTCAAAGCGATCGCACACAATGATGAGAGGAAGCTGGTCAGTTAACTTAGCCTCCTGCAAACAAAGGAACCGTGAGATTCGTGTACAATCAGCTGTGTGCAAACGCCTTTTTGTCCATAAAGGGTCTCCGTACCTTGAGGAAGTTTTTAACCCGGTCTGGGTCATAGCAGTTGCTCTCCCTGCAGATTCTTTCCACCTCTTTGATTTGGCCCGTCTTACAGGCGGCCTGAATGTACTTGAAGTGGACGTCAGGCTCCTGGCTGAAATTCACGATGGACCCCAGGAAGTAAAACAAGCCTTGAATGGAGTTTGTAAAGGGAAACAGCAAAACGGTCCAAAATGATTTACTTGTTGGAATCCGACACAAAACAGAGAGAACATCATCTCTTACCCTCATAACTCTTGAAGGACTCAAAAAGCTCCACCAACGCTTGAGTTCCTAGCTGCTCGTGATATTTTGAGGCTACCTGGACACACAACTGCAGGTTCTGCCTGATGTTAGCGGACAGCATGGCCCTCAAACACTCCAGCGAGTCTTCAACTGACAAGGAGCCAAAAAAGTTTACGAGCCACTAGAAGATTAAACAGAATAGGGCAGAAAGTGAGGGAAAAAAATGAAACAAGCCCAATGGAGAGGGAAGTTCATAAGCCTGTGCACCACCACAAACGTACCTCGGGGTTGAGCAGATGCGTGTGCACCACAGCTCGTTTGATATCGTACAGGTCAGTGTAGTGTTCAAGAGCTCTCTGCAGCAGCCCCGCCTTCTCGCACAGCTGAGCTACATGAGCCCGGTCGTAGTGTGTGAACATCTGGTTCCCCAGGATTGCATCTGCAACCTTAAAAGGATGGAGCACACATGAACGCACAAATCTGGTTTAATATTGCATAGAATTTGGTGACTAAGTGCCATCTACTCAGGAAATGACACATATTTCATATAAAAACTAAAGTGTAAAAAGAAAAGCTTAAAGAGCCTATATCACACATAATGATTTTTCTTTCTTTAGAGGGCATTATATTGTTAATTCCTCACGAAAAACAACCCTAAATGTTTTGATCGATTTGCGCATCTCTGAGGATACCTCTAAAACGATCCTCTCTCTGCTCTGCTCCCTGCTCTCTCTCTCTAAATCCTTGAAACATTGCATTTAGTTTAGTAATTTAGTTACTTGGACATTTTATACATGACTTGGACCTTGTCTTTGAGGATTTAGATATTTTTCTTTTGTCTTTACATATTTGATTTTTGTTCCATAACATGAGAACTGTTTGATCTTAAACTTTGTGATTTTTGCTAAATAAAAAAGACTAAATTTACTACAAAGAATTTATTTTTTTGCACATTTTGCTGACATTTTGCACAAAGCTTCCTCCAACTGCGAGTCCATGCTCTAGTATTGGCTCACAACAGACCTGTGCTAAAAAAAGAGTTCAAAAACCCATGTTCAGCCTATTCTTGAACGAGATACATATGCCCAGTGTGTACGTTGCATTAGGTTTACAGTTAAAATAAAGGGTTTTTTCTAGCAATATAGGGGGACTTCTGGTTCGGGTCAAAGACTTCCGGTTCTAGACGTTGATGTCTGCAGTCATGTCCTCTAATGTTACATTTTTATCATCTTCTACTACATCGAACCACAGCATGTTTTTAAGATTCACAAAATATCACAAGTTTGGGTTAAAAAGAAAAGCTTGTAAACAATTTTGTATAGCTTAGGTAGAGCCTCTCTGGTACTGCAGAGGCTCTGATGACTATAAAGACACTCTGCACTCATACTTAGATTGATTCTTCTACCCTGGGTGAAAACAGCACAGTTGGCTTCTGTCATGTGGGTGTGAATGGCATCATCATTGAAAATATGTACAGCAAATTCAAGTCAGGAAGTTCACCTGGGGTGCATGTATCAGGTTCATCTCAAGCAGACGTGTTTGCAAGTGTCCTTCGGTGGGTCGGTTGTTCTTTAAAGCATCCAAAAGGAAGGAGGTGCACTGCTGGATCAAGCTGCCTTCCATGAAAACATCTACAATCTACCGCAAAGAAAAGAAAGAAGAGGAAGAAAACTGTTAGTTGGAAGTTAAACTACCTGACACAAAGCTATCTGTGAAGCATGGTTTCACTTGGCAGTTTAGGCAGCAGCCAGGGGACTCTTCATATTTACTTGCATTTGTGGAGGCAACATCTTAATCTACTCTTCCACCCTCTTGTCTGTAACATATTAAAGCGACTGAGTGGCTTTGAAAGAATGAGGGAGTCACGAACGCATCGAATTCCTGAAATTGCTGCCACATCTGGCATAACACAGATGGAGACTCCTGCAGAGTCTTTGTGAGAGAAGCACATGTTGGAGTGCATTTCTTTTTCGCATGAATGGAAGGCTAATGCTAAAATCTGCTTTACCTGGTTGATGTTGGCCAGCGGCTCCTCGTCCTGGACCAGCATCTGAGCGAACTGCAGTCCCTGATCTGGATTGACACGCATCACATTCCTCAACAGAAAGACCCAGTCTGGAGTGTAGCCCACCTATAAAAAGTGATGGAAAATTGTTTGCACCTTAAGTTACATTTTTTACTTTGAAAACGCATGAAAAGAAAATAAGCAAAATACTAGACATTGGAAAAACTAAATGCATTAAAGAAGTATTAAATTTTAATACATTTTCTATTGTGAAAACAAAAAGGAGATAGAGCGTCTCGATTACCTTTTTGGCATATAAGACTATCTTCTGGAATTGGCCAGTCTCTGCAAAACACTGAATGACTTTGTTGGGGACGTTCGCTCTGAGGTACACACTAAGAGCCAGTGTTGGGTCTGAGGTTTTCACCAGGTCTCCCAGCTCCTCTGAGCACTCCAGCTGCATCACAAATACAGTCAAAATCATAAGGATGTTACTTTAACAACAAACATTGTATCAAAACATTCTTGAAAAAGTTGTCAGATGCACAATCTTTGTTTGTTCCTTCCACGAGACCACAGCGGGCAAACTTAAAGATCCACTCAGATGAAAATGGATGGTGGACACATTACAAAAATAAGCTCAAAAATGTTTTTCTGGGTTTTTTTTTTTTTTTATGTTTGAGAATAAGGAGCAGAGGTGAAACTGCAGTTGGAAGAAGATTGTATTTGAGACGTGTTGTAAGCCACCGGGAGAACCTGTGTACACAGAGCTCTCAGTGTCATGGCTGTGGCTGTATTTGGTTTAGTTGTTCTTTGTATTCTGCGTTTTGTGAAAAACATAAGGTTTAGGAGGCCCGAACAGGATGCCTCCCCATTCCGCAGTGGCTCTCTGTCTGCCGGCCAGCTGCAGCGTTTTTTTAACTCTTGATGCAACGCATATGACACCCAAATCACACCGCGGCCCTCAAAACTCGCTGCTGCTGGACTGACACGCCTCTCTCGACACTCAATTCGTGCCGCAGGACATCAAATTGCATCTGTACTTTGACTTAATGTTGAAACTCGACTTTTACCTAGAACGTCATTGTGATTCATTTCACTGTATATCTGAGATGATCAAACTTTGAACAGACTGCGGCTTGATCACGGAGCAAACCAGTCACAGCAATTATCCCTAAATTCTAGCATTGCACTGCTGTTCTTTCGCTCACACACCCACCTTGTCCTCCTTCAGCCATTTCTCTAGGAGCTGCTTGCGGCCCTGTTGCAGAACAGGCCTGCACAGCTCCAGAGACTCAAACTTGTTGAGCTGGCCCTGGTCCAAAAGAATCCCAAAGTACTGTAATAGAGGAGAGGCCTGACCCGGCTGGGCTGGGACGCTCTGGAACTTACGAATGGTTTCTGCTGTTCGCAGGATACCCTGAGGGGAGGACAGACATCAGCACAATGAGGGGATTATTGGTGAGAGGAAAAAAAACAAGGGAGCAAAGAAATGTCTGAATCGTTTCTAGAATTTCATGGTTGATGCGATAAATCCCCATGAGAAGCATGTTTACTTTTTTTCCCCATCATTAAATCACAATGACTCTTGTGTGGAGTTGAAGAGTTTGCACTAAAAGTTTAAGAGACACCGACCTACATGCTGGCGAGCAGCTAAAAGGTAGCAGTAAAAAACCTTCCTTCTCAGGGCACCTGGTCTGCATTAGAACCAGTGCTGTCCACATGCAGAGACCTTTGGCATACCTTGGGTGCTGATGCAGCAACCTTTGCAGCCTCTGAGTAACTTCCCTGAGCAAACAGAGTGTTGAACTTCCTCCCAAAAAGTTCCTCAGCCCCTGCAAGGTTGGACCTCACAGCAATCTTCAGCGCGAGATCCGGATTCTGCAGGACGTTTGTGACATAATTCACAATGTTCTCCTCTTCGACACACACAGATAAGACCTACAAAGAGAAGAGAAGATTCCTTTAAAAAGTTATTTTACATTAAAAACATTCAACTTTTATTGGTCTTTAACAGATTGAATCAATAAAACACTTAGTTCCTCACTTGTCCCTTCTTGTTGACACCAATGATCCCTGACGTGGTCTCATGGGGCGCCGTTACAAAGATGGTCTCTGCACTTATTCGGTTCATGTAGATGCAAACTCCACACTCGAGGTCGTACAGATGAATGTAACCGTACTTTGTGATCAAATAGATCACACCGTGTTTATTTCCAATCTGAAAGAAGAATGCAGAAAGTGGATTAAAAATAAAATAGATCTTAAAAGTCTCGTCTCCTCGTCAGTACTCCTCACCTGCATGGCCACGGGAAAGTCTGTCTGAGCCTCTGGAGGGAAGAAGACGTCCACTGCTTTCTTAGCAAATGGCTGGTTTCCTGTAGCAGGCTGACCAACTTCAATAATGTGCAACTGAAACAAGAAAATTTGCATTAATTAGATGACCATCATGTACAATGACATCAATGAAGATTCAACAACAGTTACTAAAGTGAAGTTTTGGATGGATTTTTCAAAGCCCCCCCCCCCACACACACACCTTTCCTCCAGCCTGTGAGCGCACAGCAAAGCAGAACAGGGTGGAAGGTTTGGCATTTCCCTCCACTTTGAACTCCCCAAAGGCAGCCGCGTGGCCCTCGATGGGCTGGGACACTTTTCTGTCGACAGAATAAAGCTGCATCGCTCCAACCACACGATTTTGCTGCAGAATAAAGAAAAAGTGTAAGAACAGAAGGAAGAATCGCTGGACAGTGACTAATGCTTACTGTTTTAAAATGATCGCAATATATTTGTTTATGAAAAATAAAATGTATAGACCCATGTTTTGGCATATACTATTTTAATGGTATAGAATAAAATATTAGAATAGTGTTCTATAGAAATAATAAAATACAATTTTCAGAATACGTTTCAAGATCTATAGCTTGAAATTTACATAAATACACAAAAATCTATTTGAAATAATAATTTTAAAGTACTAGTAGTTTAACAGACTACTAAAGCAGACACATTTTTCCAGGTTTTTCCAGTTGTTATTGATAACAACCATAAAATAATAACCAGCAATAGGTGAAATCTGCAATGATGATGACACATGTTTTAAGGCTGTAAAACCCCTCACTACACACTTTATGCACTTTTCTCAGAAAGACAATATTTAAATTTTTCTCTCTAGTTTTAAACTCACAAAGTTCAAACTTTCATAGACAAATAAGTACAGTATTATAGAATGAAAACATCGGTCAGCAACAAAAGATTATGTAAATGTGGAAAACTGAACGCATTTTGAACAGGATAGTGGAGGCAGTGCAGACAGTGCAGACTGGAGGACAACTGCTCTGCTTCTGGCTGCCCTGGCTATGAAAGTACATAACTGCAGCCATGTGCTCCACTAACTTTGAGCTAAACTCTTAATCTTTTAAATCTTCAGCATAAAGTCTCCAGACTTTGCGAAGGACTTTTGAAGTTTTTTTTTTCTAAAGTGCCCTGTACTTATTTTATTTTGAGGCTCCAGACTGTAAAGAAAAATTCTTTTTAAAGACCTGAACTTGTGCTGCATGACGTCTTCAGTAAACATGCCTGGGCCTTCATACCTGTGCAGAGATTCCGATCAGCAGTAACCACTTCTGTTGCTCGTCAGTTCGGTAGTTAATGATCTGACATCCCGCCAGACTGGCGTGCCGATCAAATACTTTAGTCGGTTGGGAATCCCCCTCCATGCTCCAGTGGTAGACGGCTGTATCCGTCACCAAGGCAACAGTGTTGACTGATATCCACTTCCAGAACATGATTTCCTCCGTCATTGTATGAGCCTTCATCTTACTTTTCATCTCAATGTTGAAAATCTGCAGCGTCTTTGCAGCTGGAAGGAGAAAAAGAACATGAAACAATAAGCAAAAGGTCAACAGATGTGACTTAAAAATATGTACATAAAATGTCACTCTCTGTTTTGATGATAAATTGGTAGAAATTGTGAACAAAATTATCTAAGAATCTGCAGAGCACATGCTTAAAATTGCTCTGTTCACTGACACCTTTGAGGCAGACTCCAAACTAGAATGAAGTTACAAAGAACAGAGGCTGCCATGTGCTCCATAAAAGAGCATCAGCTTCCATAACTGTGTAGCAAAACAAATATGTGATGTGATGCAAGTGAATGCTGGAACTGTTGCACAAAATGCCATCAACATACAGGTTTTATCATTGTTCCCTTTTGTGTAGCAGAGGAAGGCTGATGTAATATGAACACTGGCACACGCTTACACTAAGCTTTACACACAGAGCCCCGCACCTTTGCCTGTGTAATATCTGATGATGCATACCACAGACACAACAAGTCATGCTAACACGTGCAGGCCTCACAAAGGAGAGGATCTGCCAGCAGGTCACGTCAAAGTGGAGATCCTGTTCACTCTAAGCTGCTCTATGTCTTAAATTTGTTCAAAACGTGAAGAATGCGGGAGGCTTTATGAAATAGACAGACAGACAGAAAGCAACTCACCGTCTGTGAAATGACAGAAAGCAAGGGAGAAAAAGCAAAGTGTCAATCGGGTAGGAGCGAAGAGACAAAGGTAAAAAAACAAGGAAGGGAAAGCAGAGAAAAACATTAGGATCTGCGCTTCGGGAACTACAAACAAGCATATGATCATTTGTTTAACTGATTTGGTATAAAGAGCCATCAGGTGTGATCCCACCTAAAATAGTTATAGCAATTAGAGCACATTTATGGTACTTCTACTAATGTCCTTGGAGCCCAGAAACCGTCGAACTTTTAACGCCTGAGATGTCACTAGCAACACCTAAATAACACACGCTTGTTGATATTAAACGGTCAACATGAATCAGCTGATTCTGACGTGGAAAAATTATGCTTTGTGCTATCATGCAACCATTTTTCTCCACTTCAGAACCCGCTGGAATTTCGTTAATTGCATAAAAGGTTGAAGAATTACAGCAGTCAAAAGAGTGACAATACTGGAGCTAATGCGCTGATGTTAGATGGTCAAAGCAAAGACTTTGTGTGCTCAAGTCATCACTCCATGACTTAGGAATTAAAGCACAATAATAAACTCAATATCTGGCCTTACATCAAAACCAAAACTAACTTTTTATCCCTCAGTCAGCCACAGATTATTTTTCATCCATCAACCAGTGATGTAAGTCCCTGTTTGTTTTGCTATTTGTGTCTTTTTACCCTTTAAAGCGATGACCTTGCTGGCAGGGTTCATTATGGCGCTGTCTGCAGAAATAGGTCTCCTCAGAGGGTTTGTGGGGTCCGACAAGTCAACAATCACCACCTGGTTCTGGTCTCCCACCTTCTCTCTGATGCAGATGAACTTGTCCGACTCCATGGTCAAATAGCTGAAGCCAATGTTGGCTGGGTTCACGCCCAAGTTCTGCAGCTGGAAATGAGAGACAGAAAATATGGAAATACATCCGCCAGCTGTGCCCATAATAATCCAAAGGGTTGAAACTTTCTGATTGTCATTTTGTTTCCCGATTGGCACCAACCAATCACTTCTGAAAGTTTTTGATGATGCTTATTTAGTCCAAAGATAATATTAGTCCTTATTTATGAGTCCGCATTTCAAAATTTTTGTTCTGGTAAGAAAAAATATAAATACATAAAATAGCTAGAAAGCAAATAGAAACATGGAGACGGCATAAACTTTAACATTTTGAAGATAAGTTTAGCAAAAAACTATGATGAAAAATACATATTTGAATTGTAAGCATTTACAGAAATCTCCATGTTGACAAAAAAATCAATTTTTAATCTTTTTATTATGAAAGAAAGAACTTTCCCAATGACTGGACATGGATATGTAAGGGGTAAAGCATGCAAGTCAACCAAAAGAATTAGAAGACCACCAGTTCAAACCATGAAAAGAGACATTTGCACTCAACACGAACATTTGTTTACTGGACTAATAATCTCAAGAGTTTCTGCAGTGAAGAATTAAAACTACCGGACTTCGCATGATGTACACAAATTTCAAACCCAATAAATAATTAAACACAGGAATACAGAAATAAGGCAAATACAACAAGCATATGTATGGGCAGAGATGGAGTTGGAGAGAGAAACAAAAGCTGAAAAATGTTTAATCAAAAGCAGGTTTTGATCAGAACATCTCAAAGCTGTTTTGGGAATAACCTTTGAGTCCCACTCATACAATCGTTTTTCTATTGTAAAAATCGTTCTCAGTAGTCTTTTAATTATAATTATGCAGTTTTTAGCCAAAATCAAAAAGCCTGTCATTTTTTAAAGACATAATTTTCTGCAGCACAGGAGGAGTTCCCTGGACATTTCCCTATGGGTTGTGGGCGAGACTGTTAGCATGGATGCAACCACGTGTTGATATTTCATGATGTCCTTGTTTACAATCTGTCCTGTTAGCTTACAGCCCCTCACACCCTCAACCTAACATTTACTGGGGCAACAAAAATGGCGAGCAACATTGGAGCTTTCCTGCTATACAGTTTTGAGCCAGATGCCAGCTCAGATGAGGAAAATAAAGACGTACATAGATCTGGTCGCCTACAAGCAGATGTATCAGAATGGAGCGGAGCAGCAAGCTTGTGACCCGCCGACTGTAGCCCCCACGTCACTGCTACAGGGTTTTTTCAAAAGCTTTTTTTTTTCCCATCTGCTCCTGATAAACAAACACTTGAATAAAGAAATACACAGAAATTGCACTTTAAGCTTAATCTTCTTCATTTTTGTCCTCCGTCAGAAAAATGTCAGAAAAAAACATGTTAAAAAATGCCAAAATAGCGATGTTCATTGCATGTGTCTTTAAGAGTCTGTTATCCTGGTTGTGGTTGTGCCGGCACACATTCTAAATCAGGCCTGAGTACAAGCAGATATGCTGAGCTGGTAACTCAACAATACCATAAATTTTACTCTGAGGGTTTTTGTAAGTTCTGTGAACTATGGCTAAATATGACAGATTTCACTTTGCAATGTCAACAAACAAATCTCAGCACTAACCAGATTTAATCCCTCCTGCACAGAAAGCAGCTCCTGAAACTACTGTATAAACTAAAAACAGAGCTGAAAAGACTGAGCAAAACAAGCAATGGACTTCCAATGACTGAAAACGCTGCATTACGCAGTCTGAGGCAAGCAGAAAGGAATCCTCTTCACAAGGACACCACTATCTCTCAGTTGGCTGGCAGAGCAGGGCTACAAATCACGACCGCTGAGCCATTTAAGTCAAGTCTTCTTCAGAACAACAAGGATCTTAACGGTCAGGGTTGAACAGATGAGATATGTATTCGAGCAAGAAAGGTCTTTTAATTAAGTCCTTCGTTTTAATTAAATATATTTGAATGAAACATTAACAATGGCATTATTACCATTTATATTTTTAAAAAACAACTAAATCCTTGTGGAAAATGAAATTTACAAAAGAAAATCCAAACAATTCAACCCTCAGATTTTTAACTCTTATTAGATAATTTCCCAACTTCGAACTAAACTAAAACTAACAAACACTTTTGTTGCATTTTGACAGGTTTTGATTCACACATTTTCTTTGTTCTCTCATACAGTCAAGATGAGCATTCCCAATTCCTCTCCTCAAGCTTCCCCACTCTACACATTTTACATTTCCGAAATACAATACACCTGATTCAAGTGCTGTGTTGTTATCAGGCTTCTGCAGAGCTCAAGGAAGTGCTGACAAGCTGAATTATGTGCGACAGCACATGCAAAGTGATTTGAACATGCAGGGCAGAGAATCCTAAGGACAGGCTTTTAGAGATGCTCATCTGAAGCCTTTCAGCACTGAACTAATGTCAAGAACTTGTGGGAACAACCAGCCCTGTGTGATTTCCTCACATTGTGAAGTAAAACAACAAAACTCTCCAACAGACATCAACAACCACAACCAACTGACAGCTAGGACATACAAACCACAACAAAATAACTGTGGGAGCGTGACAGAACAAACATTGGAGAAAGTGAGGAGAAACGGAAGATAAACCTGGCAAACAAGCATTGATTGTATATGAGAACTGGACAGAGTCACCCTGCCCCCCTGGCATTCCAAATAGGAAATACCCGCTGGCTTCAAGAAGCCACCTATGGCCAACATTTGACATTTTCTCTTGAGCCCACTTTCAATGGTACGGCAATTATTTGGTGAAAGTGGTTATCATTGAAATGATGACTCAGACCAAATTGGACAAATCACTGCTCACTGATGACGTCTGGCTCCAACATGATGGCGATCATACCGCGAAAAAATGCCAACTGAACCGATTTCATTTCATTGGCGACAGAAGTAAGCCATTTTCAATGGGTGACGTCACACTCACCCAGTCCAGTTCTCACATACAGCGAATGCAAAAAAGTCAGTGTCGTGCTGAGTTCACACTGCCCTCAGCAATGTGCGCTCAAGCGACAGCGTCCAATAAAAATCTATGTAAATGCAGGTATATTCGTGTTTCAGGCTTTTGCATTCAAAATTCTTGTATTCACACGTCGCTAAGCAAGTTTTTAAGTCCGGTCTCTAAACACTAAACGAAGTGCCACTGAACGTGTTTTGAAAGTTAAATCAGTTGAAATTCGACCAATCAGGGACTCTGATTTGGTAATGACATATAGGTGGCATGTTTTTAATTGTGTAAAAGTGCCAACCGTTTGAAAAGTAATCTTGGAGTAAAAATGAACAGTCGTCCCGCGTTAAGCGTGCCCTTAATCGCAAATCACATTCCGGGTGTGAACGTAGCATCAGAACTGTTTTTTGTTAAGGTCACCCAAGGCCATCCTCCTAAATCCGTTATGATTTGAGAATTCAACTGAAGTTGCAGGAAAAATGGTCCTGAGAAAAAAAACTGAAATTGTTTAGAACATCTGAATTTTTCAACCAAGAGCTGAGAAAACCAACAGGAGAATCCAAAATATTTAAATATGAATGATGGGTCATCTTTCAAAGCATTAGTCACTGGTATTTTGTTGGCATATTGATGACAGCCTTTTCCCATTCCTGATTATTTATTTTTTCAATTTTTTTGACTTTGTAGCCAATAAAAAAATCTAACTTGGTGGGAATTCCTCGTGTCAAAACAAAAACAAATATTAGGATTGCAATGCTAACTAATGCCACAACTTAATCCATTGTTTTTGTCAAAAAAGAAAAAGGCATCTTGAGGGAAGACTGCAAGGAGTTTGTCAGATGACATATGTTTGCCACACTTGCCAAAATTATTTGTGGGTCGGGGGCTAATAAAGTTGGTGGGTACGATGATAAGAACGAAAGCAAAAGCTGAGCATCGCGCTAAAAGAAAGACAGAGGGTGAGAGGGTAAATTCAGTGTGAACGAGCCCAGGTGATATATGCATCTTTGAAAAGAAAGGAGGAAGACTAGACATTTAGGAGTACTTCCAGGAATGCAAACATTTGGCAATTTACTGTCGGGGCATCTGACTCACCCACTTCATTTCAGCAGTCAAACATCAAACATTAACGACAACCTTCTGTCTCCACAGACCTATATACTGTCTCACGCCAAGCATCACACATGACAGGATGTCAGCTCTCCTCTACAAGAATAATGATTAGGAAAATGATTGCACCAATAATGCAGGCAACAGAGCGTCACTGATCACACAACACATCCAGCATTTGGTGAGTCATACAGGATGAATCAGCAGCTGATGATAAAGTATATGAGTCTCTTTTTATCCATCATAAAATAAAAAATACAATACATACATATATATATATATAAAAATAAAAATAAAAACATGTTTTAACCGCTGTGCTGGTTGATGTTTCAGGTGACAAATCAACAAATATTTAACCAATCCGAAATCTTTCTGCTATGGTTCACTAAAAAAAGGTAGAAATAAAGAAAATCTTCATATATTCCAAACATTTTTGTTACAAAAGCACTTAAAACAAAAGCTAATTTAAACTGAACAAAGTCAAACAGAATTACAAATTCTGTCATTTGGAGATGACTGAAAGAGTTTTTTTTACTGGAAACACATTACAAAAAAGGACTTTTACTTTTAGCATTTTGTAGTATCAAATAATTGCTTTTTGGAAATACAGCCCCTATTCAAATGAACAGTTTTCATACTTTTTCTACCCCTTACCATCAGCTTTAGGTTTATGTTTTTTATGTGTTCAGCACCTCTGAAAGGAGACGTGAGGAACGTGTACTGCAGGGAAAATACTTGAGCGTTTCAATGATCAGTTTTCACAGAAAGGCAACAACGAAGTGGGAAAAAAAATATTTACACCATCTCTGTTAAATATGCAATTTTGAGAACCATTTAAAAAAAAAACATTTCTGTAAAGTGAGGAAGACATTTCCCCTGTTTGTGGACTATAAGCCCAACTCCTGTTTTCTTTTTCAGCAGCTGAGTCTGCTTGACAAAATTGTGAAAAATTGTAAATGCAGACTGGAGATGGTGACGTTCTTAGTTTTCTGCAATTAGGTAAACTGCCTGCAGTTTGTCAGAGGCATTTTAGCCTTATGCCTATAACCACAAGAGTAGCAAACATGTGGAATAATGTATTTGCTCTTTCGGTTTAGGTACAATTCTAGGGGAACCAGGGGTGGGTAATAATGAGTTCCAGTTACTCATTTACTTAAGTAACTCTTGGTTTTTAGTTTTTCTGAATCATATTTTTTCCTTAATTCCAGAACATTTTTGATAAACTGTCTAGGTATTTTTTTGGGGGGGATGGGGTTACATTTTTTTTCATGATACCTTTTCTTTATTGCAAGTAATTAAAGGTATAAACTGGCCAATCAGATGACGGTTAAAAGCACGTGGTGCCCGCTCGAAATGTTTGACAGATTCTCCAGAGCTCGCTTTCAGTGAAAGGGGTGTAGCTTTCCAACAAGCTCACTCTTGATTAGCAATGATTGCCAAAGAAATGATGACACAGACAGACTTGGACCATTCACCGCTTACTAACGTCATCTGGCTCTAAAGTGTTGAAGCCCATGTCGCGGAAAAATGGCGACTGAATTGAGTTTATTTTGTTGGATCCGTAGGTAAGACATTTTTTATGGGTGACATAACAGGCATTTTGTCCATCTCTATATGCATCAATGGTAAAACCACATCGTGCAAAAGCTAACATACCTCCTTCATCCTCAATACAATCTCATTTGTAACATTTGTGAAATGTGCTGATCTTTTTATTTAAAGCAAAGCATAACCTTGAAAATGTTTTAGCATATTAAAAAGTGACAAAAAGACTAAACAAGAGAAAGTTTCTTTTTTCTACATCTACAAATACTTTTTAGGCTATAAACCACATAAGTTTGAATTATTACTCAATACTTAGGTCATTCTCGTACTTTTTTCCTCTTGTTCAATTTCTATTTGAGTAATATCCGCTTGAAGTAACTTCTTTTACTTTACTTTAGTACCATTTTTTGGAAAATCCCCTCTGAGTGACACATTGCACCTTTAAAATATGCATTCAACAGCTTGTTTTATGGGCTGCCAGGAGGATCAAACGTCTAACTTTAAAGTGAATCTCAAAGGATGTTGGGAATTTATCATGGAAGGTTTGTATCTTCCCAAACATTCACATTAAATTCACTGTTCTATCCATTACGAGCTTAACAGTTACTGACTTATTGAATTTTACAGAAAGATGCACATACACTAAGTACATGGTGTGTGTGGATTCATGTGAATTCATGGGTGAGTTTTTGGTGACTGAGCACAGATGCTCATCTCGGATGCTGCCAGCTCCTGCAGGAGTCAATGACGTGCTTCCGATCTCAGTACAATTGCCAGACTTTCAGAAGATCTGCTTAGCCTGCCTGTCTATCAAACACGTCTGTTAGTTTGAGGTGGGGGGGGGGCGCCGTTTCATCAGCACAAACTGCTGAAGGGGCTGCCGGCCTTAGAAGCATCAAAGCTGGCCTGTCCGTGCCTGCTAAAGTCAGCAGAAGAGCTCCGTTACAGCTCATAATTCAACCATTCATCTGTTTATCTATTTTGTCATCGTGATTAATGACTTTGTGTCATAAATCACACCCAACCAGAATATTAGCTCACTAGCTTTGACACATTTGGTCATGTGTATAGTACAACAAAACTTTATACGTTTTTCGTTCAGAGTAATAATTTATCATCACCAAGGCACTAAAGAGGCAGCAGAATGGAGAAACAGAACCCGTGGAGCACTTCTGAACCCAGACATCAAACATGGTGCTGTTAATGCTACGCAAAGAAAAAAAAAAGCTCAACAACTTGAGGCCTAAAGTCTTGGGTTTGCAAATTCCAAGCATTTTTCACTCTGTTGGAGCTACCTTGACTCACAACTGGGGTCAGTGCTGGGAAAGCCTGTGTTTTCTTAAGAGAAAAACTTGGGACGAAGACCAATATGGATTGCGGAAGTAGATGATGTCTACAGCATGCTTCTTCAGAAGGGAAAACAGGAGGCTGTTACAGTAGGATGCAAGGCTTTTTTTTTTCTCTTCTCTTTCTGTGCCTGCAGTTTTATGATAAATAGAAGATATTTGGCTGAGAAAGTGGGGCTACAGGCCAGAGGAAAGGAATAGGGAGAGGGGGGTGGGGACTGAGCTTTTTCCCTTTTACTGAAAGGCCATTTCACTGCCTGCTTGTTACCATAACAACAGGCTACAGACCAGTGGAGGTGGAGGGGTGCGTCACAAAGTTTCTCTTTGGGCTGCAGGACTCCAATCACAGAGAGAAGACTCTAAACCATCGAAGAAAAGAATTGCCTCAGAGAAAACGTTCAGCTGCAGATTATTTACATGTAGATGTTTGTTTTCTTCTCTTCTGACAGATTATAAAGGGGTATTCTTGGGCACCAAATGATTGATTGGCAGGGGCAGACTTACCATTAAGCAAAAGTAGAGGCATGGGGCCCCCCACGTCTGTGGGGCCCCGAGCTAAACACTTAATAAAAGCGTCTAAAATAATTTTTACGTCCATTATTAAATAACTGTCATTTAAAATAAAAAAAAACAAATCACTGAAATGGCATATGGCTGATCATGTGAAAGTGTTTCGTCATCCCTCATCTCTGCAGCAATGGAACATTCCAGTCGGCCGGCGATTCCGGCTGCCACAGCTGTCGCCCGGTTTTGTAATGGTGTCATCCCCGCCTGTTACTGGACTGCCACGGCGAGACCTCAAAATGTACCCAGGTGGCCGCTGACCGCTGTCAACTTTAAGAAAAATCGTCTGATCACCATAAAATTTTAACTTTTTCTTAAAACTGCTGCTGCCACCTACCAAATTTGCAAATTTAGGTCGCCGCACTGTGAGATTTTAGAATATGTGACCGTAACTTTAGCAAACGGAGAATTCAGTTTTCCCTGATTGGGCAGTTTTCCTCCCAGTTGAGCAGCTTTTCCACTTATCCAGGTAAATATAGTTTTGGCCGGGTGGACATAATCGGGGCGGGTTTAGGATCGTTTCAGCAGCTTTTAGCTCCTTTTTCATACTAATTCTTCTCAGAGTCAATGATAAAATGAAAGCGTTTTGCTGATCACCGCTAGCCAAGTGGAGAAAGCGTGTGTGTTAGTCTGGGGATGGTGCAGGCAGCACTGACTCTTTCTGGAAGGGGCTGTTCTTCAACGTTCATACAAATGGCGACCCAATCATTCTCGGAAATTGGGAGGGGCTGGTTTTGAAGAACAGGGTTGGAGAAGAATGCTCAGAAGTGTGTAAATGGAGAAAAGTACCGCTTTGAGGTTGTTTTTCATAACAGATTTACTTTAAAATTCACTTAGAACCTCAGAAAGTTGATTTTGCATGATATAGGCCTTTTAAATGCTTGTCAAAGCATTAGGATTCTTGACACTGATTCTGTCTAATGGTGAACAAATGAAGAAGTTAGTTGGTGTTTTAGTCTAGGTTAGGATTTTTTTTTTTTTTTTTTTGTTATTATTTTAAGATGAATAGAACTGCTGTAGAGGGCTCCATTTTATTTTTCACCTGGGCCCCCCAAACTGCTGAGTCCGCCCCTGACCGCAGGCCCATCTTGCTTCAGAAGTTAAATGGAAAAGTGATGCATTATTATGAACCCGTTGAGGCCAAGAATCAGGCCCACGTAGGGTTTGGAGAGACCAAAATGAACTGGTTCCACCTTTGAAAACGTGCTAAAGTTTTATTGATTTTCTAACGGGGTGTGGGCACATCATTTACCGCTTGCAAAGTGGGGATATGTGGCTGTGGGGTGTGGAAACAAACAAAGCTTGGGAGCAAGTGTCATTCAGGTTCAAGTTCCGATGTTACGGAGCCCAATTCGGGGCGAAAATGTTTCGGTTTGTCCGTCTGTGATGACAGAGGCGCGGAGGAAAGCTGGAGGCTGTCCACAGACACGCGCCGGTCCGAACCGGAGCCGGGTACTACCACACTGTTTCATTTCTACAAGTCATCCTCAGCCCAGCGGGAGAAAGGCAGGCCTGTGGCTATATTCAGCACCACCCTCCAGCCTTATTACAGATGCCATTTAAATGCGGCGTGTGCTGTTTGTGCGCGGAACTAGACGAACGCCGAGCGGTCCGGAAGGAAAACGAACCCAAATTCATTTGAATCGAGCTTACCTGCAGATGTTCCTGGAATCGTATTGGCAGGATCTGAGCCATTGTTTTTGCGAGTCTGAAGAATCCACAGAGAAGGAAAGGGGACGGGGACAACGAGAAGAAAGAGGGGGTTTTCTTCTAACTGTGCCCTAGACGCCCCAAAAGCCGAACTGGTAGAAAGTTTTCTGTGAACCGGGAGGCTCGCGCTCTCAAATCCTGCGACTGCTTCTACGCTGAAGCCCCCCTACGCCAGCACTCAATAAAACACTCCACACATCCGCCAAGAAAACTAGTCCTCACGAAAAACAACCAAGCCAAACATGTTTCTACAGAACTATTTAGAGTAAACGCCTCTAACTTACAAAAAATCAACATACATGTATTATAAATGAGGACTACATACGAAAGTCGTGCTGTCTTTTTCCCCCTGCAGTGCTGCACAACACCCCTTTGATATGTAACCTTCCGCAACAACCCCCGCCCCCTTTCTATCCACCAACTTCGAAGTCGGGGTTCATCACGCACGCGCTGCCTTCTCCTAAAGCGCACGTGCACTGAATGGATGCTGACGTTTCTACGTGTTTTTTCTAGAAGCTGCTAATTCGACATTTTTAACCCCGGCTTTCATCACCGTTAGGTGTGTAGCTGAAACGCCCAGAGGCGATAATAAACTGGATTCACTGCAGATGGTTCTTTTAGTTATTGTGTAATATTGAACATTTTAAATAAATATTTGAGAGAATTATAAAAATAAATAAGAAAAATAAATATATTTTAAAAACGGAAGAAAAGACTGTTTTTTTGTTTATCTTAATGTCTTTTCCAGAAGAGGCTTCCCAAAATTTGAACAATTATATTCGATTTGCATTTGATTTACATTTGATTTGCCAAGTATTCCTTACTGCAACCTATTTTTTATTTATTTTGCATGTCTTACACTTTTTTACTTAATTGATCCTTAAAAGCTGTTTTGTTTTTCATTTGGCAGTTCGTTGTATCATTTTTTAATAACAATCCCCAGTTTCTTTATTTTTTTTATCATAAAACAGAAATATACAACAATGAATCTGAAATTGTCCAAAAAAACTTCATTCTGAGTGGTAAATCTAGTCATTTTTAACTGCACAAATAACAAAAACTGAGAATAAACAAGTTTTATGCTTTCTAAAAAAAAAAAAAAAAAAAAAAAAAAGCTCAAATATGCAGAGACAAAACAGAAATGTTTAAATTCACAAATAGAGCCAAGACAAGGTCAAAATAATATTACATTTGCCTTAAAAAATAAGGCTCCATTTAAAGTTTCAAAGAATGTTAGTTTTAAATTAAAAATTTACAAAACTTCAAAAACTTTTACAATCTTTTATAGGTTTAATTTTAAATGACTAAATTGAATAACTATATTAGTGGGGTGTCTTTCCTACGTGATTGTAAACAGCCAATATGATAAGCAAACTCGCCATTGAATTAAGTAAGAAATACATCTGTTCTTCAGATTATGTAAAATTAAATAAAAAAGCAAGAAGGATAAAGTCAAACCAAAAATAGGTCAAATTTAAAACATAGGTAAGGTAAAAACATGCTGTAGTTGAAGTCATTTGTTAGAGAGCACTCCTTTGTCTTGTGAAACTGCAGCAGGAAGTAATGCAACCCTAAACGCTGAAAATCTGCACAGTCCCCAAATCTTCTTTTATTTTAAACATAACTGCACACGGTACAATTTAGTCTTTAGAAAGCTGGGTGTATTTGCAAAATAAAGAAAAAAAAAAGCTTCACATATCATGTTTGATTGTTTTTAGGTGCATTATTTTACACAATTATCAACAATCTGTTTAATACACTTAATAAAAGTGTTAAAATTCTGATGGTTTTGTGTGTGTGTAGCTAAATATCTTAAACAAAAATATGTGAATCTTGCTGAGCCTGATTTGCTGAGTTTTCAAATACTTTGGGCAAAAATGGAGCATTCAGGCCCTCAAAGGACAAACCACGCCTCCATCTCCAGACAGTTCTGCATTCCAAGTCAAAACAAAGCTCAGCACAAACTTTTAGGAAAACAATTCTTTTCCAAATGTCATCACAGTAAAATGTCACACCAAAACGACTTATTTTTACAATCATAAAAGTAAACTAAATGTAAGCAAAAGAAATATTCATGAAATTCCTAATTTAAAAAGCTTTGATTGCCAAACTTTTCCTGTTTTACACACAGTCCCACTGTTTTCAGAAGTAAGTCTGTTACGAAAAAAGTAGTGATTCATCCAGATGTTACATTAAATATCATATTACAAGAGTAGAAAAAAAAGACACACTCCTCAGACTGCCACTGTGGCTCCAGTCCACACTGATGAACCGTTGAGGTATTTGAAAGACCTTACAAGCAGAAATACCCAGTTTGTGTTTGCAGAAGCTGATAAAAAAAAAGTTTGAGTTTCCTAGCAGGCTATTAATTGAGGCAGGAAAATACAGCTTGCAGTTTTGTTTAAATATGACACAATATAAATGAGAAAAATGCTTAGAAAAACCACAAATTACATCTGATCTTCATCCGCATTACTGTGGGGAACTTACTGAGTTCTTGATTATTTATAACATCTTTGTTTTACTGGTTTCATGGAGAAGTGACTGACCTTCTCTAACTGACATTGAGAAATTTGAACTTTTGACCTTGTGACTCTACTCATACTGTAATTGCGGAGTTAAGGGCACACAGGGTAGGTTAAATGCACTGAGTTCTTGGCATGGCTCTTGCTGTCAATCAGGAGCAGTTTATTTTTCTTGTGGTGGGAAATCATCTCATCGAGACTGCTGAAAGTCTAAAGCAGGAATGGAAAAATGGCAGAAATGGTAAACACGGGGAAATCAGAGCAGAGAGGATGGTTTTCTTCTTTGTCCTCACCTCTTCATTCTTTTTGCCCTCTTTTCCAAGGGCGTAACCTTGCACGTCCTCCAGGAAGCGGATGGGGATGTTGTAGACCTTCTGCTGGTAGAGAACGGCGAGGGTGAAGGGCTGACAAGTTCTTTGGTCCGAGCTGCGTCGAATGAGAAAGGCGCCATCCTATGAGGCAGAAGGAGGAGAACAAAACAGGAAAATCTTGGATTTAGATTCACTTGAGATTGGTTTTTATTTACAGTAAATGTCGGATTATCTCAAACTTTATTTATAAACTGTATCATCTTCTTTGTTACTCTATTAGATGTCTATCAATGGTGTCCAGAAAGATATCTGCATATGGAGGTCTACTTGTAGCCATCTAATCTGTAAATATTTTTAGATGTTTTTCACTTTTTCACACTGTTGATAGACATCTGAAAGAGTAACGAGTAAAAGAAGGGATTGTGACAGATTTCTTTTTCCAAAACCTGATGGAAATGTACATATAACAATATACTTCTACAAATAAAAAAAAGGTATTTGATGAATACTTGTGTGTGTTTTTGTTTTAATACTCACTCAATTTTTCAATAAGCTTAGTTCTGTTTTAGCTCCGTTTACCTTGTTTACTCTTTCCAGGAAATCCTCGGCTGTCTTTCTTGTACAGTCTCCAGCAAACCACTCTTTGTCCTGGAAAGTTACACCAACTAGTCAGTTTTAGCTCTGTTTTTGGTTGTTCAAATAAAAATGATGGAAAATGATTAGCAACTAAATTCAATACAATTCAAAAAAAGGATGTTTACACTTCAGCAAATCTACAATTTTGACGTTTTTGTCGTCCTGACACCTTCTAGATTCTTTCTTATGTCACAAAAATGAACGATCAGACAAACATTTTTACAAACTGAAGGATTTTCAGTGTTTTATAAAACAAATCTATAGAGATGTGTTCACTGGATTTAAAATAAAGTACTGTGATAATTGAAGTCATTTCTTGATGTTTTTTCAACAAATAATATCCTTCTTATGACTTACCTCATACCTCAACGGTTTATCCATTCTCATACCTCCTAAAAACAGAGAGAAAACATCCTATGTATACACATACATTCTGTGTCTTCACAGTTTATTAGTTAAAGTGCTGCAGAACTAGTGACAAGATTAGTTCTGGCTTTAAAAGAATGGAAGTTTACCCTGAGGTTTTAGCAGATAGCTCACACCAGCAGTAAGAGTGGCAAATTCAGTGGGAAAATACATGTGGCATGTCTATACCTAGCGGGTTGGTTTGTATTTTGTGTTAAAACAGAAGATGACTCCTGACCTGTTTTTCTGTCAATCACTGGAGGAAACATTGAACTCTGAAATGGAAGTGGGATGACAATGGCATGTTATGATATTGTGTGTTTCTCTTTGACAAAGGAAATTAAACATTTTAAGTATGCTACAAAAGCAAAATAAACGTACAGATTTCCCTCCAGGAATCGGAGGCTTTGCCCTGCTGATAGTGAGAAAGAAAAGCTTGATGCATGCTTCAAAGCAGCAGTGTGATGTTCAACCATGACAGGTCACATTCATGTTACCAAATGAGGAAGGTTGTCGTGAGATAAACTTACATCAGTGTAGGAACTGTAGCCGTTAACGGAGACGCAGGCTTCCTCATTGGTGCACGTGGAGCAGGACACGCTAGTAAGAGAGTGGGACACACAGCTGTGTGAAGTTTTCATCATGTTTTATGATACTGCTGCCCAAATTCCTCGTGAGCGTTTTGTTTGTGCGTGTGAACGGATGCAAATTCAAGGCACCTGCTTCCGGTTCTAAGTACAGGTCATCATTTTCTTCCTAAAACACAGGTAGAGACATGTCAGGGAACAAGGATTGTTTTCTTTAATGTTAAACACAACAAAAACCTTTCCAAATGTCAGTTCTTATCATTTAATTTGCTAAAGTCCCATTAGCTGTCACTAGATGTGTGAAATTGTTGACCCGTCCCCTGGGGGAGCAGTAATCTGCAGACACAGCCGCACTCGGGAACCATTTAGTGGTTTAACCGCCCAATCACAACCTTAAACAGGGAGGTATTGGGTCCCATTTTTAGTCCTTGATAAGACTTGGTTTGGATTTGAGCTCATGACCTTTCAGTCTCAGGGCAGACACTCTACCACAAGGCCACTGAACTGGCTCCTCTTTCTGAAAATCTTTAAATTTAAATGCATAATGCAATAGATATAGATGTTGGTTTTAATTCTTCTGGAGAACATGCAATGTCCTCCTGTGGCTGACGTCACAACTGCAACTAGAAGTTTCAGTCTTTTTAGTCTGGCTTTAGAAAACAAACTACAACGCTGCACAAGAAGGGATGGAAATGTTAAGGGAGGTCAAAGAATTCTGTCTTAATTAAGTCAATATTTAAATAAAAAAAAAAGGAGTTTAAATTTTTGGACTCCGCGCCCTTGCCTGTTTATTCTTGTAAATAAACCCGTTGCATATGGATTCAACCGTCTCAGCCTCTTCGTCACAATACCCAAGAGTTCTCCAAATTGATCCATATGGAGTATTCAAATATTAATGTAATATTTGTATTCAAAGCCCACACAGAGAGGTCAAGGTAAAAGTTTAGAACAAGAGGTTTCACTCACCGGCTCTGCGTTTGGATCCAGATAGACATCTAAAGTACCGAAACGAGACACTTTTACAGTTAGTTTTTAGCAAATAATTTCTCCAATTATAGACATTGTTTGGTTAAAGAAATCATCGTAAATTTTTTATATTCATTATAAAACTTTTTTCCCACTTTCTGCATTGTATTTGATAATTGCAAAATGTAAAAGCTTGTTTTAAAAAATAAATTTTACTGGGTTTAAGTTGTTTTAACTTATCTTAACACATTTTCAAGTTTGTCTCAAAATCAACACAGTGGAGAATTTTTTGTCTCGTGAAAAGCTAAGATCTAGATATAAAGAAATGATGAGACAATCTGTTTGCTCCAAACTCTTGACAATAGAAACATTTGATTTAGGACTAAAAAGAAAACCAAACTCAAATTGTGCTGAAATTTTTTGTTACATTTTAAGGATGTATTTTTTTAAAGTTTAATAAAGTTAGACATTCATTGGCATTCATTGTCATTATTTTGGAAGCAAAAATGTAGTTTTATGATTTAAAATTAAGTGCTAGTTTTAGATTTTATGAGGAATTATTAAATAAGGTAACTAGTACTAAGATCACATTTTGTTCTGATATGAGTGATTTCCACTTATTACACTAGATTTTTGTCACTGTAAATAAAATAAACTACAATTACGTACATTAAAAACTCCAAAAATACAAACCATTTGCTTAGACCTAGGAATAAAATGCTTATTATAGGGCTGGATAGCATTAAGATTTAGGTAATTCTATCTGACAGTTAGCTTTTTTAGCTTATTTTTCACTTTTTGAAATTCTTGTGTCAACAAATTGTCAACAAATATAAACAGTATAAGAAGGCTCCAAACTACTCCTTAAAGAGCATAAGTTCCCACCTTTGCCTTTTCCCCAAACTTATGAAACAAAGATCCCACCAGATGTATTGGCAATCAATTTCCTTATGCTGAATTTAAAGATGCCCTTCAGAAACATCTCAGTAGGGGGCGCTCTCTCCTTTGTTTCAGCTTGGCTTCTGGTGTTGGGTTTTTTCTTTTTTCGTAATTCAGTATATTTTCTATAATGCTGAAACTGATTACTGCACCTTCATCAATAGACTCAGACATTGGAGCAGAAGGAGGAGGCATCATCTTCTTCCTCCCAGGCTTGTCGTTTCTGTCTACTTCAGGTGCTGGTGGTGAGAGGGCATAAAATACATTTAAATATGACATAAAAAGAACATCACCTGGAATTCATGGTCAAAATGATGGCTCACGTTTTTTCATGTCATTGAGTAAATCTTGACGTTGTTGGCGTTTCTGGATGGTAAAATCAAAATTCATTAAAGAATGAAAGATTTACGAAAGATTTCTGATAGTTATTGACAAGAAAAAGTAGGTGTTACCGGATTTTTAGGTTGTCGGGGAGGTGGAGGAGCAGCCTCCCTCATGGAAATTGCTGGGTTGGGTGTCCTCTCTGCAAGTAACAAAAGTTAAACAGTTAGGTTTGTGAGTTTTTTGGGGGGGTTTTTTCATTTACATTAGAAAATTAACAAAGTTTTAGATCAAAGTTCTACCCAAATAAATGTTGTCTTGTGCTTGAGTCTGTGGGACTTTAACTGGCGGACGCTCACAGGGAGGGGCTTCATACATGTCCCCTTCCTCATCATCTGTCTGGTGTTAGACAACGTCAATGAGTGACCAAATGCAAAATTCAGGGACAAAACCTGCAGATTTTTACATACATAATGGAGACAAAAAGATGCTTCTTTTCACTTACAAACTCATCCTGTGGCCAGTCGAATCCAGAGTTGTTGGCTGAAAAATACAAGCATGAGTTCCCACATTGCATTCAATTATTTTCAAATGTGAAACTAGTATCACCTGGCCGTCTGGGAGGAGCTGGAGGTCCAGCATTTCTGTGAGGAGGAGACGCGAAGCTCAAACGCATTGTACTTTCTGGAGAGACTTTAAGAATTGAATCAATCTAATAACACTCACAGGTTCTTCAGTTTTCCAAAGAAGGTCTAAAAGATAGGAAACAAAAAAACAAAGTGACAGAGATGTAGGCTCGGCTATTCTAGAGGGACACAAGCTACTAAGACAGGATGTTTGGCCTCCCATCACATTTTTACAGCTAAAAGGGCCAGGCGTGAAAACTTTGCTCCACTGAAAATGTTTTTTTTAAACATATTTTTGTGGTATTTTTCTATTGGTGGAGGACATATATTAAGAAAATTAGGCTTAAAATACAAATTTCTGAGTATTTCTTTATCCTAACCATTGTGATTCAGAAGCAGATGAAAAAAAATCATTTTGGAAAAGCTTGTAGTTGTGACGTAGATGTTACAACAAGAATGGAAAAAAGTTTTCTGCTTTGCTCCATTCATGCTTCCACTTGCAAGAAAAATGGATCCAGCTGGATAGCTCTGATATCGCTGACCATTTTTGTTGTTGTGTGTGAAGGGCTGTAAGCTACTGGAAGAAAGTGTTAAAAAAGGGATGACAGGAAGTGGGGGCAGGCTAACTCCATGCCAACACTCACGCCCTCAATTCACAGGTTAATTTCTATTGGACTACTGCCACACTTCAGAAACTATGTTCTAGAAAACACACGGTTTTCTGATTTTGGCTAAAAACATCATAGTCATAATTAAAAGATCACTGAGGAGTGGGACTTCAGAAATGTTCACTACCTTTTGTGCAAAAAAAAGGTAGAAAAACATTTTTATTCACAAAAACGTATTTATGTGATATTATCCTAATTCTTCAACAAGTAACCAAACCTAAAACTATTAAATCCATCAATATATTGCCAATTTGGCAATAAATTCAGTGGAATTTCAGTTTTCTTTCTCTTTTAAGGTTTCAACCAAACTATTTTCATCCAAGGTTGCGGCTCAGTTCTTGAGAATGACTGGTCTGTCAACCTATCAGAGAGCAGCAGAGACAGAGGCGGTCACTACGACTCAGCTGGCATGCAAAAAAAAAAATTTTAAAAAAGGCTAAACCAAACTTTTGCTGTGTTATCTGTTTTAAACTATGCAGATCTGGCATTTATCAGAACCGATTGGGCTCCGTTGTAAGGTTTGGCTTAAAAGAAGGGTTCGTAAACACATTTAAATAGCATTGCTCCTGCCGGAGTTCAGGTGGTATCACCAATCACTCACATTTGGCTGTTTATCTGCTTCCTTTATCACTGTAGTCAAAATGACTACACAGGTGCCCTTGTTTAGTGCTGGAAAAACAAATGATCTCTTTAATTGAGCTTGTTTTAAGAAGCGCTTCACAAATACGGTAGTTATTTTTTTCTGATACTGTTAAAGAATCAGATACAATCTTCTTTTTTTTCTTAAGATTTACATATTTTTGCTAAGTTTGCACATGCAAAATTAGACAGGATGATGAATGAGCAGATTTTAAAAACAACAGTTTGTACAGATTGTAAATATGCACCACAAGGATCATTTTGAAAACCTTACATATGACTTTGGTTCAACTTTTTTCAATGCAGAAGTGGTTTTTGTAGAAAAATTGTGTACATGGCTCATTTACTGAATGTTTATTAAATTAAATCATGTCTTTAGTAAATCCTGCATGGGATGAGAACTAATCATGATGTGAGTTTAGAGCTTTGTCGTAAATGCAGAGCACAGATGGCTCAAATAATAATGGAATTGTGTGCATTTGAACACATGTTGGATCATGACCATTTGTCAAAATGTTGTTGCAAAATACTCTTTAAATTATTTCTCTTAAGAGTTTAAAAGTGTTGGATTTTAAGAAGCATCACATTGTTTCAGCATAAAAGTTCTCTATTTATATCTATTTTCAAGAAAAAAAAATCAAGATAAAGTAAACTAATGTATGTCGTAAGCCTCTTTGCTATTTCTATGTGTTTTATGTTAGAAAAGTAGTTTTCATTTTAGTTCAAATTCACATTTTTGAGGTTTTGTCTTGTCAGTACAAATGCAGTCTAATGAAAACTTTATTGGTTGATTTTACTTACTGAAAAATGGCACATTTATGACATAATTGGTATTCTATTTCATGTATAAGTGGATTATATTCAAATAAGATCAGTGAAACCTAATTACAAATTCCGTCAAATTAGACTCAAGCTCCACTGCAGTCAGCAGGTTGAGGTGAAACTTCAGGTTGAACTGAGAAGTGGAGTTTTTCCCACAGTTCTCAGACACATTTTGAGGAAGTGTTGGAGTTGAGTCAATTATTATACACAAATAGCAAGGTCAATAGAAAGTAACTGTTTTCTTTGTGCAAAAACATGTAAAAATATCTTTTTTTACTGTAGCAGAGGAAAGTTTTTCTGGCTCTTGGAGCAGGAATGAGGAAATAGTGATCCACTGCATTTGTAAACGGATGAAATACCCATTATTCAAATGTGACACTGATCACACAATAGACACAGTGTTCCTGTGGTGTCTTGCATGCTTTTAACATGAAAGACTCACAGTTGAATGAATTAAAACAGCTTCAAAAATTCTGTTCAGTTAGACAAACTTGAATTTTCAAAACAAAATTTCACTCTTTCCAAAAAAAAAAAAACCTTTTAAAACACAAAATAATTTTCAAACCACCAAGATAATGAATCTCAGCAAAATTATTTTAATAGAACAATAAAGGAAAATGATCCTTTTTGCTTTTACATCAGGCTTTCATTAAAATATTTCATGCTTCTCATTGAACTTTGACTCACTTTGAAGCTTCAACCAAGGTTCCCATTTTAGCTACAATACTTTCATAACCATTAAACAGATAGCAATCCTTCATGCCCACATCAATTTATGCTGAACACCTTTAAAATATATTTATAACTTTATAAATGTACAGTTAATGCCTTTAAAATATATTCATATCTCTATTTAATTCATAGTCAAACTAGACGTAAACTATGCTTTTATTTTGTAATTCTTATATCCTATAATTCCTCGTTTACATTCTATTTTCATATCTCTTGTAAAAAGTCAAACCACACAAAAGAGAGCCAGCAGCTGAAATTAAGCTCAGTTTTAAGATTAATTATTTGCAAGTTTCCTTAAATATCCCAAACTCTACCAAGAAGCATGTTTCTGAGAGACTTTTTAAAAAAATAAACATGACTGCACAAAAAGAAATAAAAAAAAATGCTTCAGATTATTTAAACAACAACGTTTGTGATTTAGTTTGCTTCCACAGAACTTTCTTTTGAAACAAAATTGACATTTGTGCTGCATTCACTGGTTTAAAATAGTAAAAAACTTCTGAAGGGACAGCACTGTGACCACGTTTAAGTTTCAACATTTGTTTACTTCCTTCTCAATTCGCCCAACGTTGGCAGGACTAAGCCCAAAATATCTGAAAAAAGAAGGGATTACTTTACCATGATCAAGATTTGGGGTCCAGCCTGTGCATCTATGTCATGAGGAAGGCTTTGTTCGGGTCCTGAGATGCAAATGGTTGCAAAGATCAAACTCGTGTGATGCAGTGAGAACATGAAGCTGCTCTCATTGGATTTATTTGCATTTCCTACATGAAACAGCAGAGAGACAACCACACCTGCCGTCAGAGTGTCTTCCTCTAAATGAAATGCACATCAGAAATCACCCGCCCCCCTCAGTTCGCCTCAACAGAAAAAAGATATATCTTTTTAAACGATTCAGCAGAATCTATTAAGAAACTGCTTCAAACTATTTATACAGCACTTTTCACGTGAACTGCACAGAATGCTTTGCTTGACGCAAAAAAAACCCCAGAAAATAAAATAAATAAATAAACAAATCGGATGAATTAAAACCATTTTTTTCAGTAAAATTGCAGCAGAGCAAGAAAACAAAATAAATGAATAAAAATAAATGTGAAAAAAGATAAGACTACAGGTTATTGTAGCAAAATATATACAGAATGTCAGTTTAATTAAAAAAATAATGTATAACATAGAATTTAACATAAAAAATCAAAATAAAACAAGTGGATGACATAAACATCCCTCCATACGTTTTGCTTCTTACAGTGGAAATTGTAAACACACCTCAGAAACATGCAAGCTCTGCGAGGAAAGAAAATCTGTAAGATAGGAAGAGCTGAGACCATTAAGAGATTCAAAAGCTAATGAAAGAATCTTCAAATTGTTCCTGAAGCTGACGGTCAGCCTGTGGAAAGAGCTGGAAAGCAGAGGTAATGTGAGCTCCCCTTCAGTTAAGAGGTGACCAGCTGAGTGCTTGAAAAACTAAAGTTTGGTAATGGACTGCTTAGGACAGGGGTCTGAAACATTTAATGATACAAAAAAAGCTATTTGGGTTCCAAGGGAGAGCCAGAAAGTTCCACTTCCCTGTTTAGAAAAACACTTTCTATTTATGTTTTTGTTGCCTTTAGGCTATTCATTTACAAAAAAAAAGCTTTTAAATGTTTAAAATAAATATAATATAAAGTAAGTGTTGTATTTTTCCATAAATAACTGTTTTAACTTATTTAACTTTAAGAGAACATACAAGATATTTTCAAAATAAAATACACCCACATAAGTGTGTTAAAGAAGATCCTCCCCCTGCACCAAACTTACTTGAAATAAAACTACCAGAAGTCAAACATGGCATTTTCTATAATGACTTTGATTCATCGTCATCCATGATTCACAATGATTTGAATAATAATTGATAAAAGCTATTTATTTAAGAAGTTATTTTTCTTAAAAGCTAAAGAGCCCATAGAGAGTAAAGACCTGACTCTGACTTTTGTGTTTGGTTTCTGTGCTGTGACATTTAAAGGTGCTCTGCTAAAAAGAAAAACACAGTTACCAGTTTTTCACCTTTTACAAAAGTAGATGCACTCTAAATATTCACACAAACGCTGAGCAGTTGTTGTAGGCGGCTCAATTTCACAACAGCAACACCACTTAGCCTCACGAAATTAGCTTTCACACATCAAAACCTGAATTTTGAAATTATATTTTTTAGCTATATCACAATCAGGGGAGAGGCCTGAAAGAGAATTTTAAAAGTGAATATGACTTTTTTTTAACCCAAATTAAAATGTAGGGTAATGGACATGTGTCAGCATCTTCCAGGCACAGATCAACGTGTTTCTGAAATGAAACTCACCTTCTAACACCACAGGGTAATCTGTTTACATTACACAAGAGAGAATGGCCAGATTGGAAGACATTCCCACAGGAACCCATCAAACTGCAGCATGGCTCAATAACTGCAACTCGACTCATCGCAGTTAAGTGATGCATGAGTCAGCACATCAGGAAATCTACCTCAAACTCAGAGCATCAATATTCATGAAAGCAAGACCCATCGCCTCCTCCAGGATGAAACCACCTCACAGCAGGAGGTGAAATGAAGATGGGAGATATCACCAACAGGGGGAAGAAGTGCGTGATGATACGACATGGATCCGGACACGTGTCAGACACACAATTGTCATCCTTTGGAGTAAATCCTTGAAACTTATCGTCCAGTTGAGCTTCGCCTGTTTTTTAAAGACATTTGTCACATTGTTTTAACCTTGTAATGGCTTTGTTTGGGCATTTATACATTTTTATTTTGTCTCTGTATCTTTGATCTCTTGATAAAAACGGTCAATTTTTGTGACTTTTCTCAGTTAAGAAGTGACTAGATTTACCACTCGGGATTGAGTCTTTTGGACAGCTTCAGGTTCATTGTGGAATTATTCTGTAATATAAATTATACTTTTGTAAAAAAGAAGCTGGGGGTCGTACTAAAAAGATGAATATCAAGCATTGCCACAAAAAAGATAGATGAATAGAGCAACTTATAGTTCCTGAATCTCACTAACTCTGAAACATCAGCAGCTGGCAGAAGAACAGATGAAGCAAAAGAAGACAAAACTACACTTAATATAAAATAATGTTTTAATTATTAAAGAGTATGTAGTTTGAATGACAATAAATAATGAAGCCACACAGAATAAAACGGAACTTTTTAAAGCTTCTACAAAACAGTATAAAATGCACATATATATTAATATTGTACAAAAAGGTTTTCAAAAGTATTTTTAAGAAGTTTAAAAGGAAACGTACGATCTATTGATGATTAGGATTTGTTCTTCCTCACACAGAAATGCTGACTTAAGAATAGAACAATCATCACACACTCATCTAGAAAGAAAGAAGATGTTTGTTTTTTGTAAAAAGAGGCAGAATCTGAACCAGCAGATACTTCAAGTTCTTTTGACTCAGTTATGGAACTCCAGTTAGCAAATACAGATAACGTCATGTTATTATTTACAAAATACAAAAACTTCAGGAAATTCCTTGTGATTTATTCCACTGTGCAAAGTTGATGCCACTGTCAAGAGGAAAACTTTTCCAACTGAAAGTGCCGAAGTGATTTCGTTTGACAACCAACGCTGATGTCCTGTAACATTCACCCCTTCATTGAATGATCAACACATATTTTTATTTTGTGCAATGTTATGTTGCTGTAATTGCCCAATTGGGGTTGTACCAGGCTGTAAACTAGTGGTAGAGTGTGTAAACGGATGGATGATGGGAAATGGGGGCGGGTTCACTTAGAAAGAGTTCCGCCCACAACTCAGAAGTGAATTTTTAAAGAACTTCTGCCGCTCTGCAGAAACTATGTTACCACACAGGTTTTTAAAATGTAGGCTTAAAACGGCATAATCATAAATAAAAGACCACTGGAAACGCTTTGAAAATGCATCAAAGGATGATTGGAGTGGGTCTTTCTGGCATAAGCTTTGCTCCTCAGATGTGAGAAATAACTCTTCTTCTGTCTGTACACGATGAAACATTGAAAATACACCTTAAGAAACGGGAAACTTGGGAACGAGGAGCTCCACCAACCCCAAGTATGTTCTTGCGTCGACAAAAATCTGCATCTGCTCTGTTTTAGAACCACAGGTTTAACCAGCGGAGTGAAGGATTTCTGTTTGTCCGCTCACACCTTTTGTCTTTGTGGGCCGTTCAAGCCCGTCTTTCAGGTCAAGTTCAGACCGGATTCGCCTGAATTTTTCTTTTGATCCAGTCAATGTAATTGGTGACGCGTGTGTAGACCCCAGGTTTATCTTTCTCGCCGCAGCCGTCCCCCCAGCTGACCAGGCCCATCAGAGTCATCCTATTCTGGTTCCAACAAACAAGAGGGCCACCGGAGTCTCCCTGTGAATAAAAGGCGGATGGAATTATTATAAGAAGTGACATTAACGGTTGTGGTTTGATGAAGGGGGAAAACATTCTCACCTTGCAGGCGTCATCCTTGCCCCGGGTGTCTCCGGCACAGAGCATGTTGGATGTGACTGGGCGTCCAGACAGCACATCTGGAGTGCAGCGCTCTTTGGGCCACAGGCGGACGTGTCCTCTTTTAACCCGCTCAGAAAACTCAGGCGAAACTACAAAATAAAAATGTAAAAGTATGCTCACACTGCCCCCTACTGGCATGCCAGGAGAATCACAACCCCCTCACTCCTGATCGTCGCAGGGATCTAGCTGAATAAAACAAGCGTTTGCTTACATTCTGAGCTTTTTCCATAGCCAGAGATTTCACACTCAGTCCAGTCGGGAAGCTCCAGCCCACGGTCAGGCAGACACGCAGGAAGAACCTCTTCAGAGTTCACAGCACACAGACCTATGTCCGTTTTCAGCCTCAAAATAGCTGCAAGTGGAAGGAAAATGAGAGTAAGGCATTAGCAACCCGTGGGATGAAGTGTGAGGGATGAGGCAAAAATTTAACGAGTCTTTGCTGCCAATTTACTCTTTCCATATTATTACTTTGAGGTAAAAATACCAATCTTATGTTTTCTTTTTATAAAAACGTTCGGACCCCATTTTAATGACAGTCACTAACCGCAAGGACCAGGCTGTTTTCTTTCTCATTGTGCCTTTGTGTGAAAATGTCACCCCCACCACATACTCACCATAACTTCACCAAAATGTGCACACACCGCGTACCCAGTGAGAACGATTTTTGGGCATTGTCTCCACAAAAATGATGACATCACAGCCGGAGAAACCATCAAAAGCAAAAGTGAATGGGGCCAAAATGTCTTATGTGGCAAAAAAAATGTTTCAGAATCCACTAATGAAGCCAAAACATACGTGTCGGGATATCCAAAAGGAGTTTTGAAATTATTATGGGATGGCCACGGGACCTACAGTTTGGTGGCCAGATTGTGGCAATGTGTGAAATTTGCCAATTTTTACATTTTTGCACAATACGGGAAGAGAAAATTCTTGCAGTCTAAACAAAATTTCACACACACCACAAGGTTAAATCTACCACCACCACCAAAATTGACCTTTGACTATGGGAAGATACCGCCATCTTGAATTTAAAGAAGAAAACAGAGATCTTCAGTACCTTCTACAAATTTAAACTCATCCTCGGGATTTGGATCTGTTGCCTTCTAACTCCTCAAACATCATCAAATTCCTACTTGGGAATTAAAATATTTTACTGCGTTGGCGCAGCAAACTTGCAAATATGGCATTCCCTGTTGCTCACACATTTTGAAATAAAACCTTGGCTCAAGCTAAAAAAAAAACAAAATGACACACAATATGAATATATAAGAAATGTGGACATTGTTAAACAAAAATTCCTTGTTACCAAGGAAATCAAAAAGTTTACTTTTGCTGATACTTCTAAAAATGACATAGATCTGTTCGTCACCCTCAGAAGGCCAAAAAATGAAATGGTTGCTATGGGATAAAGCCAGCATAAAAGCAGCCATTTGGATTTTTTTTCATGAATTTGCAGCTCTGACCAGGCTAGGGGAGAGTGAAGGGCCTGAAGGGTCTTAGCCAACGAGAGCAGGTAAAAAAGGGAGTAACGTTGGGGTAGTGAAGGCAGGTGAAGGCATCCAATGCTGCTCGCGCTTAATTTTTTTTAAAAGTCTCAATTATTTCAATTTGGATTTTTTTCCGATGCAGCAAACCACAAATTCCCAGACAATAATCCGAAGGTAACCCATAAAGAACATAACCAGAGAGAGTCTGAAATAAAAGATAAAAACTCACCGATGTCGTTGTCGTATGTTTCACTGTCAAACTTCTCATGAATCCACAACTTTTCAACCTTAAAAATCTGCTCGCTGTTGGAGTTCTGCGTCCGAAACGTCCTTCCCAAAATTACCTGCAGAATTTCAGGTTTGTCCCTAAAAAAAGAAGAAGAGGAGAGAAACATGTTACAATGTTGTCTGATTATTATGGGATGTGCTGTGAATCGGTTCCTACTTCTCTTGGAAGCAGTGGGCAGCAGACAGCACCCAGCAGGAGTCGATGAGGACTCCTCCACAGAGGTGGAAGTGTCTTTTGTGGCGGGGAACGTAGAAATTGATGGCTGCCTGCCATGGCTGCTCTGTGATGTCACTTCCTCTGCCGCCGAATATGCGGAAGGCTGGACGATTCAGGCTGTTATCTAAACGCTGGCCACATGTTGCTGCAGGAAGAGGAGATTGCATGAATTTCTGAGTGTGTGGCCCAAATTGTTGTAAAGACAACCGGATGTTGCACCTTGGTTGTTATTTGTAGTGGGAGCTCGAGGGCCAAGAGTGGTGATGGTGGCTGGAGCTCTTGCTGAAAAAATGAAGACGATGTTTAGTTCTGCAAGATCTAAATGTGTGTTAAACCTTTAAATAACCTTTTAATTTAATAATCTGTGTTGACCGTTGGGGCACTCACAGCATTTTGGAATGTCACACAGCTCCCAGGTCAGTTGTAAATTCTTGTAGGTGTGACACCACGGCCCTGAATCCCCATCTGGATTCCTATTGGTTAAAGGAAACCTTAAGTTATTGTGCGCTCTCAAGCTAAATCAAACGCGCATAAATGCACGTTTCTCGCTTCCCTGTTCAAAGCTCAACAAGACCGTTTTCCAGGGTTGTAAAGTACTTGAGTAAATGGACTTTCTTACTTTACTTACAGTAAGTATGTTTGGCTACTTTGTATTTGTACTGAGTATCAAAAATATAAGCAACTTTTACTCTCTCCTATACTACATGCTTTGAATGAATATTTGTGCTCTTTATTCCACTACATTTAAATGGAGACACACATTTACTCATTATGTTTACTTGAGTAATTTACTTGAGTAAATGTAAGTCAAAATGTAAGTATTTCACCACACTCAAGTTCACACATCCATGTATTTGGAATTATTCAAACTCCATTTATTCTTTAAGTCCTCTTATCTTTATACTGTAAATTAGAGTTTCTTTATACATTTTTGCTTGAGTTCATTACCTCATTTTCTGTTTTTGGCTTAAGTATGGTAATGTTTTCCCACTAGCTCGGTATAGAATTTGCTCAGTGTAAAAATCAACAAGGTCATACAGTTATAAAAGTCTGGATTTATCAAGTAGCTTTTGACTAATTTCTTATTGATAATAAGAATGTAATTTCTATAAAGCTTTTGATTGAGGTATTCTTATTTTTTAAATTACCTGCAGAAATTGTGGTTGCTCAGCCCCTGATCCAGTGCATTTGGCTTCCAAGCGTTGTTGCGTTTGCGCCTCACAGCGGGAGAATCCCAGGGAAGACAGGCGGAGCCGGTTTTAGTGACAGAAGCTGTTCCTCGGTAGGACTTACCAGAGCCCTGCACGCACTCTCTGCTCCTGTCTGCCCCAAAACACAAACAGAAGCTCGTGAACATTCACTCGGTCAACCCGGGGTGTCTATTATCTGGTGAATGTTTTACCTCCTGAACATTTTGGCAAAGAGCAAAGCTCCCAGACAATCTGAGTGCCTTTGTAGATGTAGCACCAAGGAGAAGCGTCCTGATCAGAGTTCCTGAAATAAAACAAAACGGAAACAGACGTTTTATAACTTAAAAAAAAAACGAATATGTATGCAAATGTTACTTCTGGTCTTGGTAAATCTCTCATAACACATTTACCGATGTTAGCTTTATTATTATTTGTTTATTATTTGGCTATTGACTTTGTCAGTCAATCTCCTCCGTGCCGTGTCTCCTGTGCAGAAGGCACAGAAGACTTATTTTTCTTTGAAGGTTTGAAGTCTGGGAGTTTGAACAAGAAAGGAAACGTGTGCAAATGTTCATGTCTGGCTGAGAAAAGTGTATAAAGTGTGTAGTGAGCAGTTTTACAGCCTTAAACATCTTTACTGCAATGTGCTTTTGGCCAGTTTCCTTTGTGAAATTTCACAACTTTTACCGAAAATAAATGCAGACGCTTTCAGCAGAAATGTTGAAAACAGATGGGGATTTTACATGCAGATTCTACATACAGTATCAGCATTTTTTCATATTTAAATGTTGACTTTATATAGAGATTTCTGTTTGGGGTTTGTCAGTTTGGCAGCATATATGTTCTTTTTTTTTTTAAACCACAGCTTCCAGTTATTCATTTCCCTGCATCCACTGACGTCATGAAATCATGTAATATTTACATCATAAATCTCCTTTTTGCATGTTTTTTCCACACACACCTGCCTCTCATCCTAGTTTCTCTGGATTTCAGCCTGTGAAAAACTTTGGTTCACGTGTTACAAATGATAGCTTTAAAGAAACGTCCCCCTCCAATTATAAAACCTGCAATAATATCAGACTATGATTTACTATGACATCCTTACTGCGTGTCTTTTTTTAAACTGGAAGAAAAGGATCATCCTTTTTCCACAAATGCTCTGGACCACATGCCTGCAGAAGTTGTGATTGCCCAGTCCAAGGCTACTGGCATCGCCTTTTTTCGCCGTGAACTTCTTTCCTCGCAGGGACGTGGAGTTCCAGTTGATGCACTCCGCTCCTGACCGGGTGACGCTCAAGGTGCCGCGGTAGCCCTCACCCTTACCCACAATGCACTTTTCATTAGAGTCTGTCAAAAAGAAAAAAGAAGACAAAAACAAACAGGAACAGTTATTTACAAGTCTGATTTCCCCTGCTGATGTATTCAAGTCTTGTTACAGAATATGAAGAAAAACAGGCGACAAAATGCAAAAACATTACATAAGTAATAGAAAACATCAGCTCACAATATTGTAGTTTTACAAGCAGCGGTTTCAAACTATGTCCAAACATAAATGATGGCTGTATTAACTCTTTTTGCCAGAATCTCTGTGATGACTGGGTTTGGGATAATTATCCCAGGGTGGGGTCTCCCCAAAACCATAGAAACAAAAACATTCATATCCCTAAATGTCTCTCCATCATTTATGATGCGTGTGTTTTTTTCTTTCCAAGCCACAAAGCGATGAAATCAGTTCTGCTGTCTCCGAGTCAGACTGTGACCTTATCAGGAGTCATGAGCAAGCTTTAATTGGGGTTGAATCACAGACCACCACTTTATTGGTTTAGTTATTTTACTTCAGCTCAAATATAAAGTTGTCTGTGAGCTGCAGCTTCTCTCCTGTTAAGATAAGCTGTTTGAAAATGTGTTTTTAGTAGTGGAAAATGAAGTAATTAAGTTTTACAGATTTAACTGTAATTTTTTTTCTTTAAAAACTGGCATTCTTTGCCTCGTCATCTCTGCTACAAAAAGAAAAATCATCAATTGTCACTGAAATAACACTGACAAAGGTGATTTTACATAAAAATTTATTGAAAACTATCATTACTTTGCCATTTTTAAAAGCATTTTAAAGTAAAAACTATTGGAACAGGATTGTACTACTCACATCATGCTTTTTCTGTACAACCTTTTGATGCAGTTACCTGTCAGCAGGTGTTTTGACTCACGCTACTCAACTTTTGACCTATTTGGGATTTATTTTAATAAGGATTATGTTGTTTTCAGCCATACTAATTGTGTTTGTTTTATAGGACAAAGTTTCTGCAGCTTGTGGCCAGTCCAACGTATTTTTTTTTACATTTTTTCAAATTTCTTTTTTTCATCTGCTCCTGATTCAGAACACTTGAAAAAAGAAATTCTTTCCATCATCGGAAAAATAACAATGATGACCCTAGCCTTGACCTTTAATGTCTTTGGTTGTTTTGGGCTGTTTGATGACGCTTCCTGTTATCAGTTTCTTCAGTTTGACATCAGTTTTCCGTTTGCCTCCACATTCAGAAGGGTCCTCAAAGGTTCCTGTGAATCTAAAGTGTCTAAATTTGCAACTTTCAACACTTAAAGAGCCATTTGGGTCGATTTCTCACTGACAAACCAATAGGAGCCACAAAGTTTGACTTCACCTTTTCGATAAATAAGACACTGATATGTATTTATGCTTTTGTTACAATTGTGATAAATTGAAAAGAAATGTTGTTTATTTTTATTTTTTGGCATAAATAAAACAACCATAAAGACTTTTTTCAAATAATGAAAAAGTTTATAACTTTAGATAAAGGATCACGTGACTTTTTTTAATAAATAAAAGACACTCACTGTGTTACAGTGTAATGTCAGCAATGACTTTAAAAAACTGGTTATTTTACAGTTTGTGGTGCATTTCAGCCAGAAATTTTTCAGCTGAACTAATCAAAAGCAAATGAATTGATCCTATTTTCTAACCATATAGGCACTTAAAATCAATTAATTGGTTCAAAAATAGAAACTCTGGCCCATCTCATAATTCTGGTTGTGTTTACTGACCTCCAGTTTATTTTCTCTGATAGATGGTGTCCAAAAATCGGACAAAATGTTTTAGTTCGACTTCTGATTCGTACTGTCCTTGAACTATTTATAAATGAGTTTATGAAAGTTTGAGTTAGTTTACTTTCCTTTTTTTTTAACTTTACTACTTCCTACTTTTTACTCTGAAGTTACTTCTTTAAATTAAAAACTTGTAATTTTCTTTAACCACAGGGCTACAATGGAGAAGTAAAAGAGACATGAGGCTCCGGAGCCACAGGCCTGAATAAATATATGCGGCTGCAGAAGCGTCAAGCTGATGTCTTCACCCTTAACACACTTGACTTTCACTCTAATCTAAATAATGTTTTTCCTCTTTCTTTAGTTAGCGTTAAAATTAAACACAAAAATCAATGTCTGATTTGTTTTCAGAATATTTTACATTTCTCCTTCCATTTGTGAGTTTGTGTATTTTAGTTTGTGTATTGACCACTATGACGAGTACTCACTGATCTCACACCGAGTCCCTTTGAAGCCTTGTGGACACTGGCAGATGTAGTCAGACGTGTACACAGACTCCTTACAAGTTCCTCCGTTGTAGCACTGAGACACATAGCAGTCTGGAAAACACCCAAAGCGTTTAGTCAGTTGAGCGTCACCCAGATTCTCAGAGAAATGACCATAGAAGTGACATAGAATTTAAAATGTGGCTTCTTGAAGAATGAAAATGAGTTTTCTCATTGACTCATTCTTACTTAGAGCCCTCCTTTTCTGGAGCAGAACTACTACTTCCATCCAGGTTTTCATTTATTATTTCTACATTTCTTACAGTCCAGCGCAGCTCAGAATAACAGCACCCCCATCATTCAGGGAAACACGAGGAGCTCAGCGGCCTGAAAATGTGGTTGTAATTTGGTTGAGCCACGCGTAATCATGCTTCACGGGATTCGTCAATGGAGGTGAAAGGGCTGGTCTGGCAGGAGAACTTCAAATAATCTTAGACTAAACTACACCCACTTAAAAAGCACCAAAACTCAGCAGCTTTTCATTTGCACGCACTGGTCATGGAGCAAAGCCACTCATCAAAAAAATAATCTTCAGAGCAGAGAGGAAGACTCAGCAAAGGAAGAAGAGTGGAAAATGATAAAACACTGAAGTACACGTAGAAAAAAAGAGGGAAAAAACTGGGAGACAGTTTTTTCTGACTGTCGCTCAAGTCGCACTCACTGATGACGGGAACAGAATGACAGAGCTCTTGTCCTCTTAATGCACAATGACAATACTCCACACGTTGCCCCTTCCATCGCAGCCACGTGTCCCCATAACTACGTACCGCTGACGTTTCACTATCCACACACAGTACTGGGGAAACACACATGGAAAATGAGTGAACAACCAAAACAAACACGCACAAAAACACAACAAAAATAGATGGTGATTGACAGGTGAGGGTTAGAAGAAAATGATGCTGAGGATGCAGTTAGTGACAAAGGTGGGATGAGGCTCACAGAAAGTGTCAAAGGAAGGTGAGGACTTCTGGACACGAATAATCCATAGCGTCTGTCTAGCTGGCTGCCTGTCAGGCTCACCTCTGTAAAAACGAACTCCTCGCTTGGATCGGAGTAGCTCCACCTGCAGCACAAACCACCAGGTAAAGCCTTAATAAAACTAGAACTACACGTTTTTCCAAGAAGCAAAACGTTGTTTGCACAGATTTTAATTCATCCTTTAGGTCAAATTTAAATTGATTTTTTTTAAAGTGAAGCAAAACATAATAAAAATATAAACTTGGCAATCCACTGCAATACTTACATTGTCCACTAGGAAGCAGTAGAAAACAGAAAGGAGAAGGAGAAGGTGAAGTGATCTTGTCATGGTTGTCTCAAGACAGCTTCAGTTTGCTGGAAACAAAACACAAACAGAGGGCAAAAAACGTTTTAAAAATTACATAGTTTACTTCAGTCTATCAAAACAACAAAAATACTAAAAAAAGACAAACAAAAGATTATCTATACATAGATAAAACACAATATCAATGATTAGTCAGGACTTGACTCGAAAAATAAAAAAGTAAAAGAATACTGATCCATATTCATACATGCATATGCAAATAATTCCATTACTATTACTTATAAATAAAGATATTTTGTACTTGTTGATCCAATCCATGACACCTTAAATCCAATAAATGTGAAGTTTTGTCAAAAAAGGTTAATTATTTCCTTGAAAAGGGAGGAAGCAAATTGACATCATTCCACCCCATCAAATAAAACTTAATTAGGAATAAAAAAAAAAAAAAAACTTTAAAATGAGAGAATACTAATTAGCTTATCTAATTTGCCAGTAGCCTGAATTTCAACATCTTTTATCATTCTTTAAAATTCGACTTAGCAACCATTTTTACATTTGCATGCTTTCTCTGCACATTAAAAGTGTGTTGCAAAAACATTTTTAGGGATATTCAAAAAAGTCTCCACCTCAGGTGAAGTGGAAGCTACAGAAACTACAGAAAAAAGACATGTTTGTGTTATAGTACAGTCATATCATCTAAAATGCCAACACTATGATGCACATATAGGCATGCACGATCAAATGTTGCAGTTATGGTTGAATCTTTCCCCAAAGAGAACAATATATTTTAACATCTGCAGAAAAACAAAAATTGTCTTCTTGTTTGGCTATACATCTTCCTACATTTCTACTGTTTTGCTGTTGAAGAAACACAATCTGGCAAAACTAAAAGCTATTTATTAAAGTTTACGCCAGTTCTTGGCAAAATAAACCCCCAAATTTCTTCAGTTATGTTCCCTACCTGGCTTAGATATTCTGTTTGAGCCTTCTCATAAGTTTGTTCATGATCAGATGCCATTTCCATCTTGAAATAAACAGGAAGTGTAATATCTTACTGTCTTAGTGTCCACTTCAAACATCCATGATTCTTATCCTGATAAGATTTAAGCTCCAGCAGAGAGAAGAAAATGAATCAGAAAAGCAAACAGAACTTTTTTCTTGTTTCACATGAAGGAACAGCTGTTTTTCAGTTAAAGTGTGAATAAACATGAGTCACCATCTGAAGGGGTAAAAAAGGAAGGAAAAAAAGGAAAAGCTGCACCGTTTGACCAGAGAAACACAAAGAAGGAGTTTAGAGCAGCTTCAAAAGCAACATTAAGGAGCTTCTTTGAAAGAAATGTCCATCAGGGACATAGAAGCTATGTCCTCACTTTCTGTGGTTGACTGATCTTATGAAAAGGTTTTGGGTTCTGATCTATCAGAGGTAAAATAGCTGCGTCGGCAGCCACAAATACAAACAGACCCATGCTCAGTGCTCACACAAAGGGAGCTAGCCAAAACTCAGACACGGTTTTACCCTGCAAACTTTTCCTTGACAGAAAACCCTTTAAACATGCAGCAGACACACACTCACCACCAGAAAGGACAGGCTGCAAATAAAAAGCCAGCTTCCCCTTCCCAGACTGAGCCTCACTGACAACAAAACAGCAGTTTCCTTTGTGTTTCCTATGTGCAGCTGCTCAGCACTGTTCATTCTCCAGCTGTGTCAGCTCATAACATGTGTTTCCTGCTAAAACGCAGGCAGGACAGGCTGGAAGGGGCTTCATCATGCAAGAGCATGCACATCCATGAAGAGGCCCTTCTGCATAATATGCATCCAATTTTCTTGATTCATTTATATTTAAAATAGTTTTAGTGGCAATGCTTGATATCCATCTTTTTTGTTTTACAGATATATTTTTGATTATATTTCCCAGTGGACCTGAAAATGTTTAAAAAACTCAATTCCGAGTGGTAAATTTAGTATTTTTTTCTGCAAAAGTAAAAAAGAAATTGAGCTCAACATACTTTTATGTTTTACAACAAAAGCTCAAACATGTAAAGACAAAATAAACAGGTTTAAACCCACAAAGAAAGCAAAACAATGTGAAAAAAATGCAAAAAAGGAGGCGAAGCTCCATTGAACTGAAGTCACAACTGTGTCAGAAATCTAAAAATGTTTGTTTTAATTCTCATATAATTTTAAGCTAAAAACCTTTTGACTGAAAACAATGACAATGGGGGTGTCAATTTCATTTCTGCATTATTGTAAACAGACTCACCAGTGAGTTCAAACACTATGATGAAAACCTCAGGATGTTTAAGACCCACGTGGATAAAAAATAGTGTTTTAACATGTTCTTGTGGCATTTTTCTCATGATGAAAGACATGTATAGAGACAATGAAGCTTAAAGTATAATGTGACATTAACTGAAAATGCCGATTGATAAATCTTGTTGTGCGAGATGCAGAAGCCACAAGCCACAAGCTTCATCCTCCACTGGTAGACAAATAGATCCATGTACGTCTTGGTTTTCCTGATCCGAGCCGGCATCTGACTCCAAACTGTACACCTGGTAGCTAGCAGGTGTGTAAACGGATGGGTGTTTGGAAGGGGGCGCCCACAACTCACAGGCGAAATTCTAACGAGCTTCTGCAGAAACGATGCTGTTTTTTTTAAAGTTTTGGCTAAAAACTTCAAAATCATGAATAAAAGACTAGTGAGAATGCTTTTAAATGAGCTCAAAAGGGGATCAAAGTGAGATTTAAAGACAAAATATTACACATCCGTTTGGTTTTGAAGATTTTTTTTCCAGCTAAAGTCTGGGAACCGATTTTGATCAAATCTGAAAACAAATGCTTCAGCTCCTCGTGGTAGAGGTTCATTGGACCGACACGACACCAGCAATGATGGGGTTAAGGCTTTTGCGTGCTACACCCAGTCTGTTCTGAGACACATTCAACCAAGTATGCAGCCTGTGTAAAGGGAGTGCGGTTCCTCTTGTTAGTAGGTCAAATATGAGTAGTGTAAAAAAAAAACATCTTTAGAGCAGCTGAAGCCAGACTGTGAATCATAATAGTTGGTCTAAAACTGCAGCAGTTCAGGGAGGCAAAGGCAACAAAAGCACGCAAACAAGAGTAAATAGAACCACTCCTGTTTCAGGAACAGGTCTTTAACGGGGATTTTTGTGATGAGTTCTCAAAAGTGTGGATAAAAACTGATGATGGTGCGCTGCTGAGTTTGTACGTGGATGTGAGACGTTCCTCTCTCTTCTTGTGACCAAACAAAGCCGGCAGGAGAATGGAGTTGAGGCAGAAAGCTGCACTTTGCTGCTCAACTAAAATTACAGTTGGAAGTGGATCCCTGAGCCTCTCCTCCTCGTTTCTGGTGTCAGCATCGACAATTAAAGAGGCCCCGCCGGTCTTAGAAAACATGAAGGAAAGTGGACCGTCGCTGCGATATGAAAAGATGTCATCACACCTGCTTTCAGGAGACATTTGTAGAGAAAAGGAAGTAAGAGGAGACAACTAAATAAAATAAAAAAGGAATTGAGAAACCATGAGATTTGAAGGGGAAGTCTGCCATCTGTCTCTGGTTTTGCCTTCAATAATTGGACTTTACTGTGCGACATTTTTCATGAATTCTAGAGGAAAATCAGAGTAAACTCGCTTTCTTACTACCTTCAAAAAGTACTTTTCTGTGATCGAAGGATTGTAAGCTTCCCAAAAGACGTTGTAGGTTTTTTTTTTTATCAGTCAGTGAAGCATCTCCAGAACAAAGATGAGCATTGTAAGTTGTTGGCAGCAGGACACCAGAGCCTCTATCAGAAACCAGCTTTTATGTGAGGATATGAAAGGATGTGGAGAGGGATAATGCCATGAGAAAGGAAGAAATCAGATCCCAGAGGTCAGCAGAGTAGAAGCGTGAGTAGCCCTGAGTCATCCCAGCTTCCAGGACTGCAGACATGGATGATGGTATTCTGGGATTTATGCTTTTCAATATTCCCAACAGTTCAAACATTGCATGTTATTGTAACGGGAGTTGTATAAACCCAGCTGACCGCCCCGCTTGGAATGAAGGACCTGCTTTTTCTCAGCTCATATCTGAGTGATGGAGAAGCTCAGAGTCTGACAATCTGAAGTGATAAAAGGTTTGTCGTTTATTTTTGGATTTTAAACTGTTTTAACTATTGCTGACACTAAATCATGAGGAATTAAGAGCTTCGCATTTCCTCCAAAATGCACACATGTCAGATAACTAAGCAAATAAAAGGTTTGATCTGTTGTCAGAGAGGTTTATTATGACAATACAGTTAAACTTATATTATTATCTTATGTCAAGCTGATGTTCAGAAGCAAAGTTCTTAAACTGTAAATAAATGTATTCTAGCGGGACATATTTTATTTTAAATTGAACTTGAATGTTCTGTTGTCAAAAGTAATGTAATACATACAAATAATAAGTAATATCCTAAAGTAACACAATAAAAAATAGAATAATTTTATTTTTTAAATATTGTAAATATTTATAAGCTGGCTCTTTATTCTTAAGATGGCTCTTTTATAGTAAAAGGTAGCAGACCCCTGCTCTAGTAATTCATTGATTTATTTCTTATTTACATTTAAATAACGAGGCTATAAAGAAGACTTTTGATAATGCTTAGGAAAAAAGTTTATAGTTCTCATATCTGATACAAAGTCACGTTCATATAGCTATTTTTGTGTAGATATCTTAAGATAAAAGTCATTATTTTTTTGTTTTTCTTTTACATTTTTTCTCTGTTGAAGGTTTTGTATTAAAAACAACAGTGAAATCAGCAGTTCTGATGCTCATCTGAATACAAACTGCTATAATTGTGACATAAACGCGCAGTAATGAGTAACAGCAGCGACCAGAGGAGGAAACAAAACGCTTCTTACCGAGTCAGTCTCTCTCTGTCAGGCTCTGTGAGAGACGTGGTTCCGTTCAAAGAAGTCCGGGTTGTGTTCGGGCTGCTTCTGGTAGCTTTTATCGGTCCGCTCCGGTCCCGCAGGATCCTGAAGGGGAGGGCCGACGTGACCTCAGCTGTTAGCGCGTCTTACCGGGCCGGATGAGGGTGGCGCGCGCGCGCAGAGGGGAGGGGCCCCAGCAGCAGCACGAGGACGAAATTTATTAAGATATATAAATATATCTTATATATATACAAGATATATAAATATATCTTATATATATATACATATATATATATGAAAAATACATGTATTTCTTCCGAATAGTTAGTATTATTTAGTAGTACTACAATCAAAGCGCTATGCTATCATTTTAGTATGATTACACCTAAGATCTTTGACACATTTTGAAATAAATACATTGAATAAACTTAAAATAGTTTCGTTTAATTAAAATCGGGACATGAACCCATAATAAAGTCTAACAAAAATACATGTTCTGTTTTTCTAAGAAACGCATGAAAAATATAAACCCCTCTATGTATTTATTAATACTTCCAGCACACAATAATATTGTGTAATGAATAGAAAAAAAACAATCAATACTCAAGCATATTTGTAGGGTTTTTACTTAATTCAGATGTAAATAAAGACAACATTATAATCTAGACTTGGGCATCAAAAACAATGTTATTGAATAAAATAAAACTGCCAATCCTGAGGCATCCAGCTGCTTCTTGAGACAACCTGAGAAACCCATGAAAAATATCAACTTTTCAAAAATTAGATTTATAAATAATTCAAGCAACCCTATATGTTGAAACAAAAAACAATAGATAATCAAACATCGTCACAAGGTTCTTCTGTACTTCAGATTTAAATAAAGGCAACATTATAATCAAAACGTAGGCTTGTACTGTAATATTTTTGACTAATATTGAATGATTCATTTGCCCTCTCAAGTACCTCAGATGTGACTGATAATTGGTTAACTTTAATCTTTAAAGGTCAGAAATGTTGTAATTATTCATTTTATGGTTAAGTCTTTTACTCTGACAGGTGTTAATTGAGATAGTATTTACAGGACATCTTTGACGCTGGGCTGAGACTCTGTCTGGCACCAGAACTAATTCATCCCAACCACACACACTCAACACCCCTTTTGTTCGACCCATCCCTTCCTCAGGAAATCAGCCTCAACAATAGAACCAAGGTGGGTTTTTTACAGAATTATTCATGCCAACTGCTTTGAAACCCATATGGTAATACTCAGAGAGCATCATTTTGGGATGTAATGTGGGGCGTCGCTCTAATTTGTGTCTGTTTTACTACACTTCTCATACTTAATGAAGAACACACCAACAAAGAATACTTTGAAAAAGTTCAGATTATTTCTTGTTAAGTTTTTGACAAACCAAGATATGGCAAAAGTTTTTTTTAATTCTAATTATTTACATGTTGAGTGACAGACTTTTCTGAACTACAATTACAGACAGATCTGATTTGACTATTTGACAACACCAAACCCAGAACTGCTGTTGTACAACTGCTGATATAAATGCATGGATGATGGTTTATTTTGAAATATTTATATTTAAGTCACACCTGCACATTCTGCAAATGTTATTTCAAATGTTTGTGCACAATTAGCAATAGATAAGCTCACCAAAGAAGAGATCATAATGTAACAGATCTGGAAGAACAGCAGCTCTGTAGAAATCCCCTTTGGTCATTTAAACATTTGCTCTAAAGAAAAACCATCAAGAATCTTATTATGAAAAAGATGTGTTTGGTTCATACTTTTTGTGTCTACACTGCAGGAATAAGATTTAAAAAAATCTTACAATTTGGACATTTTCTTCAAATAAGCACAAAACTCTGCCAATGGGAAATGTCAAACAGTCTTACCAAGAATTCACATTTTAAGAAAAAAAGATTCTGGTCACTAATAAGGCAAGTTTTCTTAAACTAAGATTATTTTGCTGTCAAAAAAACTTTATTGATTTGATTATTTTTCTTGCAAGACAGAAAATAAGACAGTTGTTTCTTCTTGAAACAAGTCTTTTTTACTTTCTTAAGATTACGTTTTTGCTGTGTTTAGTAAAATTCAGGAATTTGCAGATGTTGTTTTTCTTGCTGCTTCAACAAATCTCCAGTTATTGCTTTAAAATAAAACATTTGAAATGAGTAGAGTCCATTTTGACAGGCACGCTAGTAAGTAGATTATAGAATTTCCAAGAGAATCCTAACTTAATGTTGTTCAATATAACATATTATATAGATTTTATTTGAACATAGTTTTAGTGTTTGGAGTTTAGATTAAAAAAACATCTTGTTTTCAGAGCATAGATTGAATAAGAATTGCAATCAACTGATGGAGACTGAAAATTTCAAGTAAAAACAAAACATTTGTGAAAGACTTTTCACATTTTATCCTAGAAACATAAACGTCTTGCTTTTAGTGTTTCATAAAGCTCTGCAATGCTCCCAGTTGTAAGTCAAATGGTTGACTGTCTTGCTAACGTTTAATACAAATTTTGAGTAACTGACAGGTAATAAACTACTTTTCTGTCTCTACTTTTAGACCAGATAGATTCTTTTTATATATTTTTTTAAAAGTATTTCAGTTTACGTCAGACAATGGCAGCTATAGAACTTTCAGCTGTTGTTGACACGTGCAATGGAGACTCAAAAGAAAGCAATAAAAGTTGATCAGAATGTGAAATAACGATAAATAGACAATAAAATATCACTTTTACAGAAAGCTTATGTATAATTAAAAGGTCTTTCTTAAATATTAAATCCGTTGTTTTATACTGTACAGACATTTAACAATTAAAATATGTTTGGAAACACAGCATGGGCTTTAGCAATGAGTGGCTAAATCTTTACAATGATGTTTAAACAAACATCCCAAAAGGTAAAGAAAGCAACAACTGTCTTTTCGTGTCACCGCTGTCCTCTCTGGAGGAAGTATCTCATTCTGTTTTCATAAACAGGAAAGTCTTCCATCATCCCTCTAAAATGTCCAATCTGATATCACAGATTACACCACAAAAACATCACAAACCGCCGGAGCCTCTGCTTTTAGGGCAAAGCCCGGCGATGCTTTACATTTCGGATAAACACTTCAATCCAAGAATAGCCTCCACAGCATCATTGTGTGACGCTGGAAAGTTTGAAGTGTGTCTTCTTCTTCTTTAAAAAAAAAAACAAACAGCATCTTTTGACTCAAAAGAATCGATTGGATTACGTCACTGAAACAGAACCTTTGACTTCAGATGAAACCAAACAATTTAAGCTCTATTGGGATGTTTTCGAAATCATCACTTGTCTGTGTTTTATACATCAACAACCTACAAACAAATATCTTGGATGTCTCAAAAATGGGAACATATCAGTAAAGATGGATCTGTTTAAATGTTTTTACAAATCAAGTTTGGCAAATGCTTTGAAATCCAATACTCTAAACAAAAACTCTGTTTACCATGTTACAGTTCTGATGAGTAACTGAATGGAGAGGATCACAGTTTGAACTTGAAGTGGTACTGAAGCTGAGCAAGAGGCTGACTCAAGTGTTACTCTTATTAGAAGTCTTTAATGTTTCCGAACTGTTTCTATAAATGTTTATGGTTGTAGTTATTTGATTCGAGCGCACAGGAGTAATGAAATGTCCTGCTCTGCTTTAATTCCAGAGATGAGCAAATGAAAGAAGACATCTTATCGTTGTACTGTTTTCTTATAGATCAACCGAAAATTTACAGAAAAAGTTTGGATTCTTAGATACGTCTTTAAAAACTGAATGATGTATCGTAAGATGTGAATTTTACTCTGATTTAAAATTGGATTTAGGAACTGTTGAGAAAAGCTGTGTTTTGTGAAGACGAACAACAAAACACCAAAGACCTTAAAAAAGGAAGCGTTATTTGACAGAATTTAGTTGAGTAAAAATTAAAAAAATGTGTCAATTCTCATGTATTTTTAGGCCTTTTTAAAGAAATGATCTTTATGCTGCTTTGTAAAGTATGTTTATTCAAATCAGGTGTAATTTAGGAAATCAGAATGCTCCTGCCCTATAAAAGGGTTTTAATTCAAAAAAAGGGGGAAAAGTGATAGACATGGTGTAGATATGTCTGTAGCAAATACCAAATAAACAGAAAAATAAAGAAGACAATGTAAAAACCCACTGGGAGTAGAAATAAATGAATTAAAAATAGACGTAAAAAAGAAAGTAAAAAGAGCATCTTGCTTTGGCCCCGCCCACAAGTGGGGGGGGGGCTCAGCCCATCACGTTTACAGGAAACCGGAATATCAGGAAGTCCTGAGCGTCTTCACATTTGTTCAAACTTTTCCGAAACTACGAGATTAACCTTCAAAATACAACGTTTCTTGCTGATTCCGAACCGTGTTTGCAGTGTTCGGCTCGCCGAGGTAGGAGGAAAAACCCAACTTTGATGGAAACTACACGTGTGATCCGCTATGAATACAAGAAAATGATGAAATATGTTTGTGTTGGATTGTTTGTAAACACACAGCAGGTCCGAGCAGAGGTCATTTTTACGTTCCAGCAGCGTTGAGACTGAAATAAATAAAACTCTGAGGCTCCACAAGTTTCAGTAACGATAACCAGGCCTCAAAGAAACAAACAGTCTCGGTACTTTATTCTGAAAAACACCGAACCTTTTAAAGTGAAATATTTACAAAGGTTTCATCAGAATGATCTATATACATACATATATATGTGTGTGTGTATGTGTAAATATATAAATTACTTCAACTTCACCATATTTTAACATAAAGGTAACAATTTAATATCTAATATGTTATATTCTTTATATTAATTATCTATAATAGAGCCAGATATATACTAATTGATTTGTTTAAAAAATAATAATAATAACTGGAGTTTTAAAAAAATGCAAGAGGTTTGATTAAGTTAATGATTTAACTGCTGTTTGGATGTATTTCCATCTGAACAGTTTTGAGTATGGATTATTATGTTGGTTATTGAAAGAAAAATTCACTAGTTACCTTGAAACAGACTAATAAGGACAAATATACAGAAAATCAGACATTACTTCGAATTACTTACATACTTAATTCTTTTTGGGGGAACAAACTAATGAAACAATCTCAATAGGTGAGGAGGCCATGAACCGAGTCCCTCTGCAGCAGCCGCAGACCTGCGGGTCCTGGGAGCTGAAGGAGCGACTCGGAACCGGAGGCTTTGGGAATGTCACAAGATGGCAAAATAAGGTAAAAAGAAAAAATCGCACAAAACATTTTTATACTGCAAATCAGAGATGTGTCTGTAAACTTTTACTGTGTTTTTATTAGAACATTAGTTGGAAATGTGATACGAAAAGTAGCCAGAATTTTCTCTAGAAAGAGCATGTTTAGGTAAAAATTAGTGCTGTCAATCGATGAAAAAATTTAATCAGATTAATCACATTTTTGGATTGTGATTAATCACAATGTTTTACTAGGTACATTGTATGTGACTTTTGAACAGACAAAAGGGCAGAAAGAACTTTATCCTTCATTTTTATTGTCTGAAATCTTTTAATTTGTAGCGTTAACTCAGATATCCCAGAAATGTCATTTGTGTGCATGCTCATGTGTGTGTGAATACTCACATCTGATTGGCTAATGGGTGTTGGCGCGCATCTACAAAAGACGTTTCAGTCACATAGGTCACAAATGCTCTATATGACTGGCCAGGCCAGGCTCCATTAAAAAAAAATAATTGCTTCATCTTCTGGATAAAAACAAGCGGTAAGAAGTTAGCTTTCTCTCTGAACTAACTGATGCTTTATTAAACTTTTTGTGACAATCAAGACATATATGGCTTTCCTTTGCGGCTGTGGTCGAGTTCAGGAACACTTTGTTGTGTTACATGCAAAAGAGATCGCACCACCAATCAAATAGTCCGCTTTTGGGGAGAGAGCAGTGTAAACCGTGAAAATAACAAGAATAAAGTAGTAAAAAGTAGTAAAAATCGATTGAATATTTGATTTCTTTTGTGAGTGACCATGGTATAAGTGGGATAATGCCAGACGAAGTGTGCATTTTCAGAAATTGATGCACGCCGTAGAAGCTTGAACCGCCTGACGCAAGCGGAAGACAGATGTGTGATTATTTAGCGTTAATGAATATTAACATGTTAATATTTAGATTATGTTAAAAATTAGCTTAAGATTCCCACTCCGATCATCTTTTGATCGGTTTCAAAAGCATACCAGCAGTGGTCATATTTATGATTATGTTGTTTTTAGCCAAAATCAAACAACCCTTTGTACTGCAGAGCGGCAGTAGTTCGTTAGAAATTCACCTCAGAATTGTGGGAAAAATTATTGGTGTGAAGCAATCCCGCCCCTCTTTCCCTCCCCTTTGCTAAGCAGGGAGCCTATGGCCTGGCCATACTTTTTTATTTTTTATTTATTTATTTTATTTTTTTACATATTTTCTACAACTACAATCTTTTTCAAGACGTCTTTTTTTTTGTCTGCTTCTGATTCACATCGATTTGAATAAACAAATACTCGGAAATGCTATTTTATGCTTAAGATTTAAATATATATGTCCTCCATCAGAAAAATGCCACAAGAACATGTTAAAAACACCAAAAGCACTATTTTCATCAGAGCGAGTCCTAAGCAACAGAAACAGTGATACAAGGTGCTCAAATTCATTATTGAAGATGACAGTTCTACCATTTCACTTTCAAAATGTTACACTAGATGTTAATTATTTTGAAGAAAATTATAAAAATGCTGTTAAAAGTTGCAATTGTTCTGTAAAAAACAGTTTTGCAAAACAGCTACATCTGAAAAGGACCAGATAATAAAAGTTTCAAGGATTTCTTTGTGCTAAAAAGAGGATTTGGAACACAGTGAAAAGCCAAACTGTGGTTCTCTGGTTGTGTAGAAGGAACCAGCACAAGGTTTTCAGGCGCGTTCATATTCCGAAGAGGGTGATGAATATCTGCACGGGAAACCGCTTTCCCTGCATCTAAAATACAAAAGAAATACAGGAGTGACGTCGGTGTAAGTCACAGGAAGACGGTCCGGTGGAGCGCCGTCAGGAGAGGATGGACCGCAGTAGAACATGTGCACACCCACTGAGTGACCTTCCTCTTCCTCTCCTTGTTCTTCAGCTTTATTACTCACCTACAAACACATTTGACATTGAGTCAACCAATGTAATCATGATGAAGAGACAGAAACCGCTTAGCATTTTTTATATAAATTGTTCTTTTAAATGTTATTTCGGCTCCTGACAGGTCGTTCATACTTTTTGCTTAGTAGCATTTATCACAGCCAAACAATTCAGGGTGTGTTCTTATTTACTTTAACATCACACTGCATTAGTGTTCTCTGTAATTAGTGCTTACAAAGACCAGGAGAAATACTTGACAAAGGTGTGTTTAGCAAGCAAGGGCTGTATGGTGATTAGCACTCGCATACAAATCCCTGCTGAGACAGTTCAGTGTGGAGTGTGCATGTTATCCTTGTGCATGTGCGGGTTTTCTTCAGGCACTTCTCACAGTCCAAAAACATGCTTCATAGATTCTAAATGATCCCTGTGTGGTTGTGTGGCCCTGCAACGGAACGGCGAACCATCCAGGGTGTACCCCACCTTTGCCCAACAGTAGCTGGGATTGGCTCCAGCAACCCAGTGACCTCAAAAGAGTTTGGTCAATGTACTACTGGTAACAGTGAGCTTCCTCTATAGAAGATTTCCTGTCCTTTTAATACCATGAGCCTTTTATAGAATATTGACTAAATGATGGGAAGCAGGAGGATTTCTCTTTGTTGATGTGAAACAGTGATTTGTGTTGCAATTCATGTCTGATGGCTCATAGACTCTAGATTCAAAGTGTTTATTGTCATATGGAACAGGAAAGCCAAGTTTTTCCTTTGTCGTCTCATCTGTGCCAACGCGTGTGAATACATTCACGCAAATAGAAGTAATAAATGTAACAGAGAATGCAGTTAGTTACAGAGCAAGATCTTCTATCCACTATCATCTCCTCCATCCTTTGTCCTTTGCGTTGATGCGGGTAAGCACCGACAAACCCTGTCAAACTGGGGCCTGCCGTTCAGAAAGTCAGTTACAGAGAAATTTGTTTTATCTTTAATGTTATTTTGTTGCATAAATTACGTTTTTTCCTTTCATTAATAACATTTTTTACATGCTGCTAATTGATTTTGCAGCATTTTAACCTCCCAGGGGATGTTAAACCCTGAAACACGCTCACTTTGTGTAAACCAATTCAAACAGCTCAGAAATCTTTTACAAAAAACGCTTTTATGCAACCTTAAATTCATCATAAGCCAATACTTTTCTTAGTTTTTCATATTCCAGTCATGCTTCAATGTGACTTATGGGTTTGTCAAGGGTCAAACCTGAGAATGCTGGCTGGACATTGATGACGAGCCCATCTCGACCTCCAGAGGGGACCTCATGCTCAGGGAATGCTCTCTGCAGTTTGATCAGAGGAGAGTTATGTGTAAATGAACAACCAAACCCAAGCATCGATGGAGCAAACTTGACTTAAAATGTATTTTATGAAAGGATAGCTATGGTTAACATGGAGCAAAGGAGTTGGAAATGCAGCTCAAAGTACAAAGTTACAATAAATCTCCAAGAAATGATTTTACTTTCAACTTCTGCTCAAATCTGGTCGTGTTTGTTGTTTCAGGACACAGAGGAGCAAATTGCTATAAAGCAGTGCCGCCAGGAGCTGAGTGAGCGAAACAAAGAACGATGGAAACTGGAGATTCAGATCATGAAAAGGTCAGTTTTTCGTTGAGTCCGAGGGAGGCACGTTCTTGTTTTTCTGATCTTTCTCTCATGGTTTCCATCAGAGCTTCACCTTTTAGCTGTCTTCTCTCTGCAGCGGAGATTCCCTAACTTTTCCTTTTGTTTTGTCTTTCTGTTTACAGAGTTTTAGAAGTGTCTTTTTCTGCAATAACACCTCTCAAAGTCAAATATTAGTTTGAAACGCTCCAGAAAAACAGAGATTTTTCCATTTCTTTCTGGCTTGACTCAGCTTATTAGGTTCTTTGACAAGTTTGACGTTTTTGAGGTTTGACTTTGAAGTACCCTTCCTTTTAAAAAAATATAAAAGCAAATGTTGAATTGGTATGGGCGAATGCCAAAGTCACTGGGTGAATAATTGGAGCAGCGTGGCTGTTGGGGTTATTTTCAGGAGTTTGGTTATTTTCAGCACTGTAAAAATACAGCCTCCTCGTTTTGTTCTACTTAGACGGACTCTTTTTTTTTTTTTTTCTCAATCGGTTTCCGTTATATGTCAGGTCACTGGAGTTCCACGCCAACTTATGTGGGTTTTGTTTTGGAGGAGTGATGTGTTTCTCATTTTATGAGTGTCAACCCTTCTTCTTTTCTTGGACCCACTTTAACAAGTGTGATGTTTTCAGACAACCACAACCCTCCTCAGCACCCACGCTTCAAAGCCACAGGGCAGGGGACGAGGCACACTATCATTATAATATTACAGCTACTTAACACAGATTTACGCAAACACTCAAAAACATGTTTTGTTTTATAAATGCAATGTCTCGCTGGAGGTTGTGCCGGCTTTTTTAAAATCTTTTTTTGGAGCCAAGGTACACTTGACAAAAATCCCAAGGCACACTAGCAAGTGACAATGTAAAAGAAGAGAATCTCTGTTTTAATGATGTGCCAATCCTTCCAGCATCTCGCGTGGAGTTTTTGTAATAGTCGCAGCACAAAAAGCTTGAGGTTGCAGGTATTTTTGTTAATTGAAAACATTTTTCAATTATAATTTTCTACTAAAGGCTTTAGGGTGTCCAAATAGAGGGTTTTTCAAATAAGGCCAGATTTGGTGAGTATGAGGGCCAACCAATCGGCTATATTCTTTAAACTCGTATAATAACGTGCTATTTAAAACTTTTTTTTTTTTAATGGGATACTTTTTATTTCTTTCTGTAGAACAGAAATATATTTAAATACATTTCTACCCAAATTTCTGTGAATTTCTTAAAGACCAGAAATAAAGTAAAAACAAATTCCGTTTGGAAAAAGAAAACTTTAGTCAACCTTAAATCTGTGTTCATATGAAATGTTACATATTATTCATGATTAAATGCTCACTGTAAACTTGTCAGTGTAAATCATGTGAACATTAAAATAACACAAATAGTTAACTGTATCTTATTCAGAAGTACATAATCCCAGAAACAAATAATTCTTCTCGTTTGGCTCTTCAGACTCTGAAGTTGCCACAGGTTTTTGCCAAATTTAATCGAGAAGATTTCCAAACTGTTCTGACAGACAGTTTGATATTTACGTTTGTTGTTCTTCATGACAGCTAAAGATAGCACAGTAAGAGATGCTGCCACATTAACCCAATGGATCATGGGAAATGTAGTGGAAAAACAGTGGCGCTGATGCAGCAAAGGCTTCATTATTTTATCCTCTTTTTCCCACGATCTGTCACCGGATTCCAGTTGGAAGCTACAGCACTAAACATGACTTTTAGTTGTTGTTTATGTTGTAATTAAGAGAGAAAGTGAGGACATTAACCACTTCTGACTGGTTAGATTGATGTAAATGATTAAGCCTCCAAGAATGATTGATGGAGACAGTTTAATCGGCCAAAAAGTAGTGGCCAAGATCGCAATACAGTCATTCTCATCAAAGTGCCTCGAATAGAAATCAAATAAACACAAAGAAAAACATTCATAAATGATCTTTCATATTCCTAACTCCAAGCATGTGCCTGTTTGGATGAACAAATATCCTGGCAATGCTAAAGCTATGAAATCAAAATCAGATCAAATTAAATCAATCTTCTCCTGTTAGCAAAAACGTGCTGTACACCAGAATAAATAATGAAAAACAAGTGAATTAATAAAAAAAATAGAACCTTATTGTATTTTGTTTTAGTCTTTTCCTATGTCTAATTCTGTGCCGTCCGTGTTTGCATGTTTTTGTTTTTTCTTTATTTAAAGAAGTTCATATCCAGAGACGAGGCAAGCAACTTTTTAAAGCACATAGATCCCGGAAAATCCAGTGTTTTACAGTTTTAAAGCATTTGCACGAATCAGGAAAGTAAAAAAGAGATGGAAGGTTTTTTTTTTCTTTTCAGAAAAAGCAATCGGCACCACTCTGCCTCATTTTCATAGCACCATGTCTGACCGGTTTGCTGCATTAGCCACTTTACTTTTACTGTAAGTTTGAGTCACTTTTTGTATCTCTGCTTCATTTCTCTTTCTGGAAAGAACCACATCACATAGTCCCTTCTGGTTTCCTCTGAGAAACTCGGTCATCTGTGAAAGCCAAGCTGAGTTTTTAATCATTTCAATGAAATTTAGTCCAAAGCATTTAGACTTCATTCAAAAGCATGACAAAAAAGCAGAGATTGGAACTTGTCAGTTTGATTTTTAATGCTTAAAAAAACTCTATGAGGACACTTCTGTACCAGGATGGAGAATCATTTGTAAATAAATAAGAAACAATAGAATTGATTCAATTGTCTGGAAATGGAAACATTTCAGACAATTTCTGAGGGTTTGTGAAGAGCCCAAGTGGAGAAGATTATTCCAGGGAATTATCAGCCTGGATGACACAGATGTTGTAGCTTTAAATAAAAGCGTAGTGGGGCATTAAACAAGATTAAATAAAAAATAAAGATATCAAACAAAATCCAAACACAGTTCCTATACACATGCAGAAGCTTTAGTGTAAACTATCTCAAAACATCTATAAACTGGTCCAGCCAATGTTTTCTTTAATGCCATAAATGGCATTAATAAACATTTAAAACATTCAAGTACTTCTGAAATGAACAGTACCCTTCATTTACCACTTTGAAGCGAGAAAACAGATTTTCAACATCGGTATTTACTGGGACTTTCCAAATACGTAGATTAGTGCAATCATCCAGAAAGTCCAAGCCATTGTTTCCATCCGGTTATTGCAGAGTTTCAGACAACCTGATGACTGGAACGAAGCGGATAAGCCTCCTAGACTTGAAGGAAAAAACGTAATTTTGCCTTAGAACAGAAGAGAAATCTAGAGACTAAAATTCTGTAACAAGTAGATGGAATTCAGTGAATTTTGGGTATTGCAGTTTTGTAAAGTTCTACCTTTGCACCACAGGTGCTGTTTGTGCTGTTTAACAACCTGTAATCTTCCAGTAAAGGTGTTTTAAGGTTGTAACGATTTGTCAGTTTTGCTTAAACTCATGAAATAAAAACAAGTGTTATTTTGTAATGAACTACTGCTGCTCTGCAGAAACTATGTCGTAGAAAATGACAGGTTTTCTTGATTTTGGCAAAAAAAAATGGCAAAATCATAATTAAAAAACTACTGGAATGCTTTTGCAATAGATCAGAAGATGATCGGGGTTGGACTTTAAATGTGAGAATGAATGTTTTAGTAGTGCAGAGAAAAAAGTAATTGAAACAATTGAATATTTTTTTATTGTTGCCTCTCATCCTTTCCTTTCTCTTGAAGCGGTCACAGAAGTTTTTATACTTCCTCATCCGCGTTCATGGTTTCTAAGCCATTCCAAATCACGTGGAGACTTCGATTATTAAGCTTTTTTTTACCTGTTATGATAAAAAATGATTTAGTCATAATTTGAAGACAAAGAAAGACTATCTTTTAGTGTCAGTAAGGGGTTATTTGAAAACTGTGACTGTTTATGGAGATTTTTAGGGTTGCGCATTCACTAGACAGAGCATCTTAGAAAAGACTTGAATTTGTTCTCTTTTTGGTCGTACATGACGTCAATCTGCATGTGAGGCCTCCCAAAGAAAGGAGAACTGTTCCTTTTTCAGGTGTCTGTTGTCCTGTTCTCCCCCAGGCTGAATCACGTTAACGTGGTCGCGGCTCGAGATGTTCCTGCAGGGATGCAGAAGATTTTGACCACCAACGATCTACCGCTGCTTGCTATGGAGTACTGTCAGGGAGGAGATCTCAGAAAGGTCGGAAGAACTTTGTATTTAAGAGATGAATCAAAGCAGATTAACAGGGAATAGTAATCCCTTATTATGGCTCTCCTCGTCTCAGATGGATGTTCTAAGACAAAAACCTATAGAAGCAATTAGTAATCAAAGGCCACAAAATTAAAGATAAGCAGTAGGGTGTTTATTATAAAAAAGAAGGTTTATTTATTTTAATAACTAATAGTTGACATTCAAAGGACATTTGTCAGTAAAGAATGATGGTCAGGTCAGGTTTCAGGGTTCTGCTGAGATTTGAACTCTCAGATCACTGGTTTCAAGGGTCCAAAGTGCTAATAGAACTTTTTTACTTGACAGCAAATTTAAAGCATTTGTTACACAACACCAACTCAAAAAATGCACTTTCTGAGGAAAAAGAGAAGATGTCCGAAAGTAATGGGAAAAAAAAGGAGTTTTCCCAGCACACAATGAACGAATGTCATAATGAATGTGGGGGGGGAAAGGAGCTGCACGGTGAATCAGAGTGAGAAGACCCTGGTTCCACTCCCAGCTGTGATCTTTCTGTGTAGAGTTTGCATGATCCCCAATTGTATGTGCAGGTTTTCACCAGGCTCTCCAGCTGCCTCCCATAGTCCAAAAACATGCTTCATTTGTGACTCTAATGTCAAATCTAAATTCCTCCTAAATTCCCTACGGCTTCTCCCTACCATTACAGTTAGCCATCCAAATGGGGAGTTATTTCTCTGCATTAAATCAGGTTTTTGAGGTCAGTCACCCATCCATTCTTTGTTTTAAAGCTTAATAGCAAACACAGCACAATAAAAACATTTAAGGCATCACAACTGGTTGAAAATATCCAAGTTGGGGGTATATAGAATGGATTCAGTTTTTAAAAATCTCTTTACTTGGGCCTTTTTTAAGTTTTAATGAAGCATATCTGTTACAGTATGCTGTTGGAAAGAGGATTTACAATTAGTACTTCCTATTTTTCCTATTTTAGTTTATTTAAAATACTTTCTAAGAGTCAAAAAATCAGAATCTTTAACTCCCTACTAAGATGTCAGTTTATGAGACGTAAAGTTGTTTTAGAGACCAACAGATCTGCTCGAAACAGTTAAATATCTGCAGAATAAACCACATCATGTTCGCTTGCGTACTGTTTTACTGTTACTCAGTGTTTTTTTTTTCTTTCTGCAGTATCTGAACGTCCTGGATAACTGCTGTGGAATGAGGGAGGGCTCCGTGTTGATTCTTCTACGTGACATTTGTGAGTTTACGAACGAGTTTCGAGCAACTGCTTTGAGGGGTCCAGCCTGTGAGAATGACAGAATCATCAAACTGCAACATCAAGTCCGTTTTTTTAAGGAGGAAAAGTTTCTGTGATGCCATCAGTGACCCTCTTGTTAGTCACTGGGGTGAAGCTCCCACTCATTCTGTTAGCATTACGTCAGCTCAGAGTGTGTGATTACAAACATGGTGTACCAACTTAAACATCAACACCTGCCTTTGCTCTATGAATGAGGGCTGACACACAGAGAAAATCCCTTTCCTGTGAAAAGTTGCTGGACATTTCCCGGCAATGACAGATTCATTAAAGACCGTCACATGACCGAGTGAAACACACGCAATCCCAGGTACACAAATGCTACAGTTTCCGCTTTGGTGAGCACTCAACCAGCACACACACCAGTTACTGTGACCTGAGAAAATGTTTTCCTTGACCTTAGGCTGCTGAGCCTCTCATGAGGCTGAAATGAAGTCGGTTTCCAAACTTTTATCTTTTGCTGGTGCCCTCTTGCAAATAAAGTATTTTTTAAAAAGCATTTGTTTATTAGATTTTATGAAATCTTGACCATTCTGGGTAAAAAAAAAACATTTCTGTTGTAAAATTACAGGTATGCTACTGGTAATGCTGCATCACAAAAATAAAAACAAACACACCACCTGCAGGAAGCTTAAGTGCCTAAATAAAAAAAAACCACTTGACTTCCGGGTTGAAGCTTATTCAAAAAGCTAAAATAACTGAGGCAACGTCACTTCACAAACTCACCACTAGAGTGTACTAACAATCTGATCCTCTCTGTGAACATACGGTGTCCCCTTGTTTATTCCGACAGTTACGTTCTAAATAATAACAGCGATAGGTGAAATCTGCGAAGTAGGATTACAGATGTTTTAAGGCTTGCATTGAAAAAAGCGAAACTGTAAAAGCTGAACAGCGATATAGCAAGGAACACTGTATAGACTAAACTGGGGCTATGTTTTTTTGCTTTAATTTACTGTATTTCAAACTTAAGATCAAAGTTTTGTGCAATGTGGTTGTGGTTTGAACAAATCCCTAAAGACCCACTCCAATGAAAATAGCGTTTTTGGTGTTTTTGACATGTTCTTGTGCATTAATCTCATAATGGAGGACATGTAAACTAATTTTAGACTAAAACTGTGTTTCTGAGTATTTTTTAATCCAAATCCTGTAGGTTCAGAAGCAGATGAAAACTAGATGTTTGAAAAAGCTCAGGACAAAGTCTTCCTTTTAATTTTTCTTTTAATAAATCGGGTACATCCACTTGCAGATGAATAGATCCCTTTTAGAAGCAATGATTTCTTTATTCATGTCCCGGGTGTAAACTTGGATGTCATCTGTGAAGTTAATAATCCTCATGAGGCCCCCAGAGGGAGTTTTTCAGCTTCTACCATCACATAATGATTTCATTAACTCAGATACAACAATAACTAGGGCTGTGGCTTGTTACTCATGTAGCAATTTGACTTTATTCACAAATCAAGCCACAATTCGTACTATTTAATATTTCATGTTTGAATGGTTAGACAAGATGATAGTAAATGAAGACGCGGCAACGCATGAATAAAAATATAACTATAAAACACTCGCAGTCTTTCTAAACTGACAACTGAATTTCCAACAGAAACAAACTGTTTCATCTTTAGGGGAAATACCAAAAAACTTCCACACTTCAGACAAATATTTAACAGATGTGTTCCAGTACGGATTCTCTGCCCTACTATTGGACAGTCAAGTGATGTCGCACGATTGATCATGATATTTTTGTTATATTCGTAATTAAAATATACATTTTGTATTTAAATTTCCACTACATTTAAGAAAAATTGTTAAACTTCAATCTTTTTCTTCATCTACAAAAAAACTTCATAGTTTTACTTTGAAAATGAGAACATTCATCAACCCTTTACTTTAAATAGTTATTCTCTTCCTGTAAATGTAGGGCATTTGGTTTGTTTGGTTTATATAATTAGAATCCAACATTTTTCTGCATTTTAGAGCAATGGTCCTTAACAGAATTATCCGTTTGATGGCAGTCTGAGTATAGTCCAAAAGCAAGTTTTGGATCAAATTCTGGTTCGCTTTAAGCGAACCAAATGTGTCAGGTCTGAAAACACCCTTAGTCATTTGTAACACCTTTCTTCTCTCTTTTTTTATGTCGTTTTTTTTTAGCTTCGGCCCTTACTTACCTCCATAATAAGAGGATCATCCACAGAGACTTGAAACCAGAAAACATTGTGCTTCAGCAGGGAGAAAAGAGAGTGAGTTCAAGATGCTATGATGTGCAAATACCCCCAAACCACAACAGAAAGAGCGTCTGCCTGTAAAAAGAAGCGGGTTATGAAACATAAGCAACTTTTGTCTTTGGAGTCTGCATACTTTCCACGTCCATCATTCATGTGGAAAAGCTAGAATTCGAAATTGAGGCTGACATTTGATGGAAGCCTCGTTCTGCATTTCTGCAAACACAGGATTGCATGTCATGCTCCATCCTGAAAAACGTTACATAAGTCAGAGCAGACACAATAAAGAGGTTATATGCATGTTTGTGCACGCTCTGCTCGCTTTATTGGAGCTGAGCAAACAAGCTGTTGTTGTTTTTCTCTTGCATACTAGAAGAGCAATTTTGAGAAGTTATTAAATAAAAGCATAGATTACAGTTGATGCTCAGAAAATGGGCTTCAGCAACCACTCAGAAAAGCTTAAGGACAAGCAGAAATACTTTATCGTGTTATTTTAAAGAACAAATTACTAAAAGATGTATAGTTTTTATCAAAACAAACATGTTTATGCCAGATTTCTTTTCTATTTATGCTACTAATTCTGCCCCAGTTAACTGTTTCCCCTCTGTTCCCTATGATAAACTCAGCTGATTCACAAGATTATAGATCTGGGCTATGCTAAAGAGTTGGACCAGAGCAGTCTCTGCACCTCCTTTGTGGGAACTCTGCAGTACCTGGTAAGCCTTTGAAGGAAACCCCTTTTTCTGCGGCTTCTTCTTAAGTTTTGACTGCAGCTGCTTTTCCCCCTTTTTCAGGCCCCGGAGCTCATAGAGAGGATGAAGTACACCGTCACTGTGGACTACTGGAGCTTCGGCACTTTGGTGTTTGAGTGCATCACCGGATTTCGCCCTTTCTTGCCCACCTGGCAGCCTGTCCCCTGGTTAGTGTTACGGATTACAAAGAATTACTGTAATTGAATTACTTTTATCAGGAACGGAGGAACGTAATGGATTACAGTCAAATTTTGTTAATAAATTACAATTGCTGGCCTATAGAAAACCTTGTTATTTCATCACTTCGTTTGTAAGCTCTGACATTTTCTCTCAGTTAAATGACACGTTTAAAAAAAAAAAAAAAAAGGAGTTACTGGCACATGCTCACTAATGCAGAGTTGGAGAGTACAGACATGCCCAAATTGCTGTAGTCACATCACTTCAATTCAAAGGCTCAAAGATGAGATTCATAAAACATACAGGGTATTGGATGTGCCGGAGTTACACATCTCTTTGTCGTTGAGTACTTTCAGAAATAGGCCTAACATTTTTTTCTCTACATGTGACTTTGAGCAGTGGCTTAGACCACATGTATTGTTACTCATTGTTGTGTGCATTTTCACACTTTTGTCTAAATTTTAATGAAGCCAGGTTATGTCTTGAACCGTGGTCATTATTTGCACAACCTCACTGCTTTAAAAATAAAGTTAAACAAGGGGATTTTGTTTGTGCAAACTCTCTTAAGAATTTAAATGAGTGGAAAAAAAGTAAAGTAACGAGTAGTGAATTACTCATTAAAATTGGTAATGAGTAAAGAAATTTACTTACAATATCATCCAGTAACTAAAGTAAAGTAATCGATTACTTTTTAAAAAAGTAATTTAGCCAACACTGCCCCTTGTGCATCCATGTTTCTTTTGACTAAACTGTATTCCACATTATATTCTAAAGTTTTTAGATTGATCAGTGAAGTTTTCTTATGTTGAGCCACAGCGAGAATATTATTGCAGGACTGTTGGATTCGAGAGCATGAAAAAGGCCCAAAACAAACAGGGTCTGTCAATGAATTGCAGGATATGAGGCCAACGTTAATGTCTCTTGTTTAATGTGGCACCTGGAAGTTGAGGGAAAAGTCCTCTCGGATCAGAGCAGAAACATCACCACTGTGTTCTGCATCATTTCAGGCACAATAAAGTCAGGCTGAAGGAGAACCACGACATTGTGGTTTATGAGGACCTCTCAGGAGAAGTCCAGTTCTCAAAGCATCTGCCCCAGCCCAACAATCTCAACAGGTACATATTTAACTGAAGCAATAACACATAAAATGAGCATGGGAATAACGATTACCCTCAAACATATTCACTCTTGTTTGGCAGTTTGTTGCTGGAAAAGATGGAGCGGTGGCTGCAGCTGATGTTGATGTGGTCCCCTCAGAAACGAGGCAAAGACCCCAATGCCACACCCAGCGACTGCTTCTCCCAGCTGGAGCTCATCCTGAAACTTAAGGTTAGAGACCCCTATCTCACTAGCATCATCAAAACTGTCCTTAAAACCCCATTGTACATAGTTTGGTCCATGTTTTCTGCCTTGTAGTTCATCATCATTCCACTAGGGGCAGTAGCCATAGGCTTTTCCTGCTCATTTCAAAATGGCTGCTTCCGTGAAATCTCAAAAACACCTTTGGCGGGAAAAGTCTTGCTAATTTTCAGAACTTTAAAAAAGTGGCTAAATAAGATGCTTGTTTTCCTTGAACACTCAAGTGAAAATTTTTGCATCTGAAACTAAAATTTTTGTGAGAAAAACTCACCAAAAAAAACAGGCGTGTTATAATCTATACTTTCTATATCTCATTAAAGAAAAATATATTGAAAAATAAATTTTTGGATTTAATCAAAGGGTTTTAAAAAAACACTTTTATTGAAAAAAATACATTTTTGTCAAATCCTTGATGTAGGGAGCTTTACGGTGTTAAATAGAAACAGTGTTTGTATAGAATGAGCAGTGTTCATTTCTAAGCTTAAATATTCTATTTTTTAAGAAATATATTTCTTTGTTTAGTCTCATCTGTTGAAACTTCTCAACTGTTCCACAAACTTTGGTGGTCTGGTTCCACTGTAGATGCAGCAACTTCAAAAACATTTTACCAGTAAATACTGAGATCTGCTGATAGCATAAACCTATAGAAATGTGGGCTCCAGTTTCAGTCCAGTTTGACATAAATCAGATAATTGAGCATAATTTGTGCAGTCTTTTTTGTTTGTTTGACAAAAACAGAGGTTTATATATTGTTATTATAGTATTATATAGTATACTATAGTGTAAATATAATATTTTACCAATGATTTTTTCACATAGTGTGATTTTAGTATAATAATAACATTACTACAAGGATGAAATTATAAAGGAAAAAATAAATAGTAACTAAATCTATTTTAATGATGTGATTGAGTTGAAATTCTTGAAATTAAAAACGGAGTCAGTTTCTCTTTTCAAAATCAATTTTATTCATTTAAATGAATTAACAAAATAAAAACAACGTTTAAAATTCAGAATATTAAATCACGTTACTCCCAAGGATAGATGGGGTTTTTGTTCAACCACCAAAGCTTAATCTACTCAAATACATGTACACAATTAATGCAAAACCTTGTCCTCCTTTTTGAGAAGAAATGGTCCTGACTTCATATCTGTGTTTGTCCCTTCAGCTCGTGCACATCCTAAACATGATGTCCGCTAAGATCCTGACATACTCTGTGGCGGACAATGAGACGGTGGCCGACCTGCAGCTGAGACTAGAAAAAGACGCTGGCATACCTGCAGCCAGCCAGGAGCTGCTGCTGGAGGCGGGGTTAGCCCTGGAGCCACACGTACTGGCTTCACAGTGTGCCGTGGATTATTCGGTAAGTCTCAAACACGCGCCTTTATGGAAACCATGAGTGTGAAGGGAGCTCTTCAACTGTCTGTGTCTGTAGGAGGTGGATGGACGACGGAGAGACCTTCCCCTGGTCTTCTTATTTGACCGTTCTTCCTGCACCTATCAACCCCAGTTTGCGCCTCGAACATTTCCTGAAAATATCCGTTTTATCCGTAAGTGCATAATTTGCTTCCATGTCTGGGAAGACTCTCGTTAATCCAGGTGATGTCTTAAAGTTGGGTTATAGAAACTGGCCTCAAAATCTTTTTCCTTGAACCATTGTTTCAGTTAGGCAGTCCCAGACTGCAGATTGTTTTCGCAATTCTTCTTTCTTACTGCGCCTTTGACAGAAAATTGCACCCCCACCACATACTCATACAAAATTTACACACACTTAGTACCTGGTGAAAATTACTTTTATTCACAGTAAATGACGCTCCCCCAAAAACAATGACATCACAACAGGAAAAAAACGGCAAAAAAATGAATGGGGCCAAAATCTTTTAAATCTAACAAAAACAAAACACACACGTCAAGGATATCCAAAAGAAGTTTTGTTATTATTATTGGATGGCTCGCACATTTTTTACCAGAATATTGTGAAAGTTTAACACATGACTCATTGGGTTAAGCTGAACGAAACAATATTCAATATGAACATATTAGGAATGTGGGCTTGCTTAACACAAAAAAAAAAAACCTCTGTTGCCAAGGAAATCCAACAACTTACTTTTAAAGATTCTTCTAAATATGACATAGACCTGTCCGACACTCCTAGGCGACCAATAAATTAAATGGTTGCTATGGAGATAAAAGCAGCAGAAATGTCGTTAATTAATTTTTCACATGCAGCTCTGACCAGGGTAGCAGGGGCAGAAAAGGGAGTGCGAGGGGTGGGTAGGGCAGCCCCAACGTTAAGGTTAAAACGTCTTCCTTTGAGTGTTCATTTGCCGTGACTCCACTTCAAAACAACTTGCCTTTATGTTTTGCAGTTAGAAAAGTGCTGTGGTGCAAACAATCATGATTAAAAAGCATTTTTTAAAAACGATTTTTATTGTTGTTGTGGTAGTTCCAAGGACATCTATATGTAATAAAATATTTCTAATTAATACGTTTAAATTATATGTTTAAACTAGGTTTGATTTTATTGCTTCTGTTTCACCAGAGTTATGTCACTCCAAGAGCTTTGGCACCAAGTAGTCCAGAGATTGCACTAAAAAAAAAAAAAATCAGCTCACTTACCTCCTTATTTTCATACGGGACTAAATATTTTCATTGGGTGGCGGGTCAAGCCAGTTTAGCACCTGGACTCTTACACCCACTCTCACCACAGAGCCGTGAAGCTCCACAGAAAACAAACATGCGGTTTAGCTTGGAAGAGAGAAAAGGATGGATTTCAACAGTGACCCCTCATGTTAGCTAAGTTCTTCCTCTCTTGTTTAGTTCTGATGGGGCAGTTTTCACAACTTACGCAAGAAATGGGAAGTTTTGATAAACAGGCAACCAAAAAACTATTTTTAAAGTCAATGTTGACCCATTAAAAGACAATTGTGTGGTTTTACCTTTCAGTTGTGGAGCATTGCAGGCATTAAATGAGCTTTTATTGTTTTAATAAATAGTTTTATTGAAATGTTTTCAACAAAACAGCCAAAAGGCTGCATCGTCTCAATATTTAGCAAAAGGAACTTTATTTAGGTTAAGGATGTGTAGGCATCATAGAAATCAAATTTCTACACAGATTTCTGTTCCTTTTTTTATTTTTAAATCTTTAATTTATCTTCATTAATTAATTACTTAATTGTTTTACTATTTTACAAAATGTCAAAAATGCTCGATAAATCCTGTAGATTTTAATAAAACAAGTTTTCATTTAATGAACTAACCTGTAAAGGGTTTGTGTTTTCAAACAATTATATTTTAAAAGTTTTTATCAACTTTTGGGTTTATTTAAAGAAAAACTTTGTAAATTAGATTTTTATTTCTTACTGAGAACCTTTCTCTTTGTTCACCTCTCTTTGTTTCTGCAGAAATGGACCCCCACCACGTCTTGCCCTACAGCCCTCTGAGGAGGACTTGTGGGCAGGCGTGGCACACCATCCGCTCCCTGAAGGAGGACTGGCAAAGGCTGCAGCAGGGCCAGAAAGCTGCCATGTAAGACTCAAGTTTCATTCAAAATCATGCATAAGTTTGTCTGTTTGGTGAGGAAAAAATAACTGTCTCTTTCTCCCAGCATGAGCCTGCTGAGACACAACTCCTCACTGTCCAAACAAAAGAATGAGATGGTGTCAATGCACCAGAGACTAACCGCCAAGCTGGATTTCTTCACCACCAGCCTTCACATCGACATGGACAAATACCAGGAGCAGACAGCCACGGGGATCAGTACATGTTCATTCCATGACGCTTTAACCTGCCAAGCAGCTCATTAAAGACCCACTCCGATTACATTTTTTATGAGTGTTTTTAACATATTTTTCCCATGATGGAGGACATATATAAAGAAAATTAAGCTCAACATTGTATTTCTGAGTATTTCCTTATTAAAAAAAATAAAATTAAATAATCTTCTAGACAAAAAAGTAAAGGAGCTTATTTGTGATGTAGAAAATACTCTTGATGCACCACAGGAGCTCTGTTCCTAGCTTTCAGCAACAGGAAGGGGAAGGGGGCGGGGTTGCTCCGTGCCAATAGTTGTTCCCACAACTGTGAGGTGAATTTCTAATAATCAGTGCAGAAAATGATGTCCTAGAAGTCATAATGCTGGAAATGCTTTTATAATAGATCAAAAGATGATCGAAGTGGTTTTTTAAAGAGTTATATGTATTGTTTATATTTGATCCAGGTGTTTCAGTTTTACTGTGACTCTATTTTTCACAGCATCAGAGAAGCTTGTGAGTGTGTGGAGGGAGATGGAGCAAACGGCTGTCAGCTGTGGTCAGGTAGGACTCAGTGGACCACAATAAGCATGTAAAGCAAGTATTTCCATTCTTTAAAAAGCCAGTGTGGTTACCAGGCAAAAGTGTCTGAACTGGAGGATGAGATGATGCAGCTGCAACCAGACATCGTAGATGTGCAGAGGCAGCCGTGGAGGTGTGGAGAGGCCTTGGATACGCTGTAAGTCTCAACCCAAAAGATGGAAAAATGTAAGGACCAGCTGGGCTTTGAGTCTCCTTCTCTCTTTGATCCTCAGCGAAGGAAAAGCCATGGAGCTGTTCCGAAAACTCAGAGAAAAACCCAGAGGTTAGACCTTTTCCACGCATCACCTCACGCCTTCTTTGACACTGGTTGTGGTGAGGGTATATGAAAATAAAACTCCTGTAATTTGTCTCCTCTTTTTCTTCCCCTTTCCTCCTACGGTATTCCCTCTGCTCAGACCAGAGATGTGCAGGAGACGGTCAGGAGGTGATGCGTCTGGTCCTTCAGGCTGTGCAGGTCTATGAGAAGAAGCTGAAAGATTTCTATACACATCTCAGGTATACAAACTATGCAAAATGTTTCAACATATGGGGCTTTGCATGTTTTGTTGTTGAGATTCAACTAAAAGTCTCATTTATTCATTTTTTACAGTTATGGCTACTGGCCTCTGGTACCTTTGTATCCAGTGCATTTCAGTTAGAATTATTTCATATATTAAATCGTACACTTATTATTAAAAAGCATTTAATTGATTTCTAAAAACTGTTGTGTGATTTTTAAAACAAAAAGGCTACAGTCTCTGTTCTCGTTCATCACCTGCCTCTGGGAATATTTTGCAGTAAGACTGCGGTGTGTCGCCAGCGTGTGATGGAGCTCCTCCCAAAAGTGGAGGGCGTTGTCCATAAGATGGCGGAGAGCGAACAGATCCTGATGAGACTGCAGGAGAAGCGACAGAGGGAGCTGTGGTACCTGCTCAAAGTGGCCTGTGTGAGGATGTGTGAACGCACAAACGCATTTACCTAAACATTGATTAAATCTGGTTAAACAGGTTAAATCTCCTGTGTGGAAAACAAAACACTAAAGTGCGCCATCATTTCTTGTGCAGAGTAAAGTCCGAAGCCCGGTCAGCGGGAGTCCTGATGCACTGCGTACTCCTTCATCTGTGCCGCCTCTGCTGACCCCCAGAGACAGCTTACAGCAGATGTAAGTTCATTTGAAGCTGCACTCTCAAACACTTGGCACAGACCGGTACCGGTCCATGTTGGTACCGGGCTGCAGAGAAAAAAAACCCAACCAGCATTTGTTTCCCTTTTATTTATAATCTGAATCTGAAGGAAGTTTTATTTTGGAAAACTGCTGAATTCTCCACACCGCATCCGACTCCGATCAGACGCCACACGATCTTTTTTAAGAAATAGGAGTTATTTTCATGATCTCTTTATCTTTATCTACTCCTTGTGAGTGGCGCCCATTTCATGATGTCATCCTAAAAGCCATCCTCAACAACGTGTCTATCAATTTCCGTATCAAAAATCCTCTTCGCTTTCATGCGTCTCATTTACCTGGAAACACGCGCACCTTTCTATCTTTGCTCAATAACCCATCCAACCAGTTCTTCTAATTCACTTTCTTTGCACCTCCACCAGGAAATTGTTTGCTTTTTGCTCCGTTTTCTGCATTTGTCTTCTCAGTATTGGGGTCGTTTTTTGTGAGGATTTAACATTGTATTACAGTATATGCCTTTTAACTAAAAACAGTATCTAATACATCAAAAAGCAAAATGTAAACAGTAAAATATACAGAATATAAGCTTTCATTGGTTAAAAAGGTGCCATCACCTGTGCTGTGTTCCATCTCTAACCCCTCTGTGTGTGTCTGCAGTGATGAGTCACTCCTGGAAGAAAGCAGGACGTTTGAGAGTCGCCTCCAGAGTTTACTGAACACCACCATCCAGGAATCAGAGAGCAACATGGAGGTATGTACGTACACTCCTGTACTGGTATGTCTTCAGTTGATCATTTTAGCAAACGTATGCGGCTTTATTTCATGTCCTAGATGCTGAGAGAGTGGACGTGGCTGAGTGGAGACCAGAGTTTCTCCAGCAACCTCTCCTGAACAGGACAAGTGTGGGACTCTACTACCTCTTAGTGGACGGGATGTAGTACTGCAGGGTGGAAGTGGAACCACTTTATTTACAGGCTTAAAACTAACATTCGCTCTGGATTTTAAAGGATAAAACGTGCTCATGGGTACGTCAACCCTCCACAGTGGCAAATGGAAATGACTAATCCACACAAGGAGCCTTTTTTATTTGTTGCAATAAGGTTATTGTAAATAATATTTTTCATGAATTTAAGAAAAAACAAACTTAATTCCCAATTTTAAGAGTGAGTCACGTGTGATATCTACCCATAACTAACTGTTCTTGAGTTCAGATCTCAGATTTTAGCTATTTTTTAATGTAAATTGGAAATCAAATTTCTAATGAATTAAACAGACGTTCTGTATATTAAAGAGTAATTATAATTCGTTTTTTGCTATTACAGTAAAAATATTTGTCTTTACATGCATACATTATTGTAAAACAAATGCTAAATACACTTTAAAACATTTATTGCATATTCCTGGTTTCATGAATGCCATTCAGACTGTAATATAGGCATATACTGCAACATTTTTAAACTTAATAGCTCAGATATGTTCAATGCTTGAAAAGAAGTTGGTGCGTTTTTTCCATTTACATAAATGGAAATAAAAATAAAATAATAATAAAAATAATAATAAAAAAGTTTGTCCACTGCCATAATTACAGTATATATTGAGGGTATATTGAGGGGTAAAAGTCGCAAGTTTCAGTCTAACGTGAACTTTAGTGTGTATTTCAAGGTGATTGTAATAAATCATTTAAGACAAAAATTTCACCAAATGTTTTTGACCAGAATGACAGTTTGGGGCTGTGACCCTGAAAGGGATAAAGCGGCTAAAGCGAATGGACGGACGGATGGATGGATGGATGTCAGTTTTGGTACTATCTTCATTTGTTTTGTTTTTCCTGGAGGTAATACTGTACCAGATACAGTTTCAGTTTAAGTGTGTGACACTTTTGAATAATCTCTCTTAAAGTTGTAATAAAAATGCATTTTCAAGTTAATATGAAAAGGATATCTTTCTATCCAAATGACAGTCGGCATAATGTTCAAGTCACTAAGCATTGGTGTATGTATTAAATGTTATTAAACAAACTTCCTAAAGATAACAGGTTTTTTAAAATAAAAACCTTCAAATGCACTGTGCCACATTATTTGATAGATGCTAAAGAACTGAAAATGGTCATTTGTTGAATTTATTGCATCAGAAGGTCATATTTACTGAAATCAAAAGCTGTTCCTATCAAAAACCTCTTTAGAGGTCAAGTCACATTTGATCTGAAATCTGAAAATCTTTTGGCTTCATGTCTGCAGGACATAAACATCTCAACTACTTAAAGAGAAGACACTGTGGCATCAAGGTGTTTGTAACTGATTTATTCATTAAAATGACTAAGGTTCTAATTTCTTTGCCCTATTATAGAAAGCCCACAGGTGAAGTGAGGAGATCAAGACAAAGAGGAAGTGATGGAGGCCTAAACTAAAGTCGCCTCCACTTTAGAGTCAAGAGGAGCCAAAATTAGACGTTTAGGCAGCTAATTATTCACAGTTTCAGACTTACTAAGATCAAGAGAGAGGATCGGATTCGTTCGCCTCTTGACAAATCTTTAAAATCATCCCTGTTGCCTTAAAAACATGCAAAAAAAAAACACTGCATAACAAAACTTCTTGAACTCAGACTGACTGACCACGTAATAAACTAAATGAAACCTGAAAACATGATTTCAGAGAGCACGCACGACTGAGACAAGTGAGATCCTAAAAAGTTTTACCTTTTAAAGCAACTCATGATTAGAGAGGAATTGTTTTCTGGTAAAACACGTTTAAAAGGTTTTTGTTGGAGCTACAAATGATTCCAAAATATCCCAGACATGAGTCAGTGTGGATTACAGTACTGTAAGGTTTTCCGGGCTGCTTTGGGTTTCAGGTTAAGGCTGAAGAGAGCGTGTCTGCATATTGGTGGGACTCAGAGGGACGATGTGTTGCTGTCTGGACCTGTGCATCATCACATATGGGATCCTCCTGGATCTTACGCCTCCAGGTCGAAACCCAATCCCACTTTGTGTCCGCCGCCATTTACGTTCTTTCCATCGATCATGGCAGAGAGAGTGAGCTTCACTCCTGCAAGACAGATCGTCAGCATCCTCAGAGAAACCAAGGCAGAAATCCAAATCTGATAGTTCAGAAAAACGTCAGCTTACCTGGTCTAAGAGTGTGCGTGTATCCAACTCCAACAAGGCAGGCGTTGTTAACTTTAGTCTGAGAAGAGAATGAAAGCAGCAGCTTCATTATGAACATTTCATCTTTGAAATTGAAAAACTCAAAAATGAGATAACTAAAGGAAAGATTTGACAAAATTAGAAAATACAAAAACTTCAACCCTGATTTTTTTTTTTTTGTTGCACAAATATGTATTTTTAAAATGAAATACTTTTAATGTGCATTAGGTATTTTTGTAACATAATTTTATACATTTATCTCCAAAGAAATTCTCTTTTACAAGCCTTTTGTTGAACTAAAAAAACAATTCCTGCATAGAAACTTTATAATTTTAACTTCTTCCTCTTTGTGCGTCAAAAAAATGTTAAACCTCAAAAATATTTATTTTCAACATTATATTTTGTTGCTTTATAAATACACTTAATTTAGACACAAATTATAGAATATAATAAAAACAATATGTTTAATGCAGCTTTTAAAAGACAAATATGTATAAAGAATATATAAAAATGATTTTAACTGGATTATTATAGGAATACTTTAAACATTTAATGTTTCTCATATCTTAAGAGTTAATCTTTTATAGGTGTATGTTTTTTTATTAATTTGTTATTTTTTTATTAATTTTACACATTAATTTTGTTCAACTGTTATTTTTTCTTATTGTGAGGTTTATAGTTCATTTTGAAAGTATGTTTTGTGTCTCACGTTGCCACCTAGTAGCTTTATGTTGTAGGCAGGAAAGTGGAGGGGCTTGGTTTAGAGGCGAGGGCATGTGCAGCACATGCGCTGACTGTAAAAGCTCTGTTACTGCATCTACAACCCTGTGAAAAAATATAGTCTTTTTGCAAATTAAAGAATGACACAGGAAAGGCTATTTTTTGGAGTGAACATTGTGAGCTTGATAAGCGTTCAAAATTCTATCTAAATTTTGCAACAAGAAAAATGTGAGTTAATGTGGCATTTATGAGATCGGACTGTCTTCCATGAAATCCCGAAACATTTCAGTCTTCTTCAGATAGGCTTTTGTGTTGCAAAAGTCCCATAAAGAAATATCTAAGTGGAATTCAGAAATCAAATAACACTGAGAAGGATCTTACAGAAAGGCTGGCATCTTTATCCAGCTGATATTTGGCTCCAATCCCAAAGCGTGTGTTATTACTGCCTGCCGTCCACGCCAGGTGAACCGCCGTCTCCAAGCTACTGTTAACTTTTTGGTAGATGGAGCCTCCAAACTCTGTGCCATCATTTCTGAAAAACAGCACAAAAATTATAAAGTGGGGATCGAAAGTTTGGGCACCTCAGGTAAAATGTTATATTATTGTGCATGAAGAACCAAAGGAAAGATTGAAACAGATTCTAAAGGCAACAGTTTACAGATCAGATCAGATTTTATTATGTAAAAAAAAATTGGCTTTACTTCCATCATTTACCCTTTCAAAATAAGAACTTTCCATCCCCACTGTAAATAATAGTCACATTGTTTTCCTTTTCCTGCATTGGGATGTTAAGACTCACACATGGGTGTGAAGCTGGAAGTCGCCTGCCTTGTATCCAAGGGCAAAATTGTTTTGAGCGAGTTTGGACTTGGCGGTGTCAAAAGCCAGCTGGTACCCGGCCAGCCAGCCCTCGTAGCCCAGCACGGCGGCGGCGTGGATGGTCGGGCCGGCCATGTCAAAGTCCAGGTCGCAGCCCAGATTCATATAATCCCGTTTGTAACCGGTCTTCAGTTTGGCACTCTTCTTGCTAAGGAATCGAAAAGCAATTATGTTTGACTTTGAAGTCACTGTGTTTGAAGAAAGCGTGTGGAGTTTGGGACGGGGAGGAGTCTTCTCACCCGGTGTTTGGCACAAATGATGTGTCAAGACCAAGCTTCAAGCCCTTTGCCAGCTGCAGAGCGACAAGGAACACAAACTTGCCTTTAGATTAACTAATAAAGTACGAAATCGTCACACGTGTCACAGTACTTCAGGCGTGCGTCTTCACCTGGTCCTCCATGGTAATCTCTGTGGTGAGAGTGTTATCGGTGTTCCATTTCTGATTGAAACTAAGGCCCAGCTCATTCAGCTTGTACTTGGTCTCCAGGTGACCTCCAGACTTCCCCGTGTCCGTGTTGTTGGAGCCGGAAGTGGCAAACTCCTGCAGAGCAGAGAGGGATTGGGTAAGTAGGGGGAAGTTGAAAAAAATGAGCCAGAAAAAAAGCACAATAAAGCAAAAGAGACAAAGACAAATAAAGACGCAGAAGAACAAAGGAAGACGGAACTAGCTGGGTTTTTTTAGCTTTAAATTGTTCAAAAAGTTTTGTCTTTACAACAGAAAAATAAACTGGGAAGAAAAACTTGGACTGTGTGGGAGAGATGCAGACTACAGCTGCAAAAAAGAAACTTCAGGGAAGTTGTGCAAGTTACCGACTTGGACAGTGGTGCACAAGTGTCTGACTATTTTAAAGGAAACAGACATTCTCTCTCTATCTTACCATCTGAAGGAAGAATCCAAAAAGGAAGCAGATGAAAGAAAAGACATAGAGGAAGTTATGGAGAAGGACCCAATGCTTACATGCGTTTATCGGCATACGGAAACAATAAAGCACAACATCAGAACTTCTTTTATCTTTCAGAAAGCAGCTGTACTTACAACGCCACTCTGAGACTTGGTCTTGATGTCCAGCTTTAACACTCCATAACCTGGAAACAAACACAGTAGATTAAAATAAAAAGTTGAAAAATTACTTTTTAACATTATTTTTTTAATGAAGTTTCTCACTAAAGATTAATAATAAAAGTCGCAAGCTGGATTGTGTGGTCCGCACTACACTCCCCTGCCCTGATTGGCTGAGAGGCTGCTATAGGCCCCTCACTTTCCCCCCATGCCCCATTCAGACAAATTAATTAAAAAGAAAAACTTCTCTAAATGGCAGCTTTTCTGTTTGTTGTATCTCTTAGCAACCATTTCATTTTTTGGTCGCCTGGGGGTGATGAACAGATCTGTGTAATTTTTAGAAGAATTGGCAAAAGTAGATTTTTGGATTTCCTTAGCAACTGAGGTTTTTGTTTACCACGCCCACATTCTTATTGTGTTCATTTTGGATGAACATATTATTTCAATCAATTAGAGTCAATGATTCATGTATTAAATCTTCCCAATATTCAAGTAAACATGTGCGAACAACAGGGGAACGCCACTTTTGCGAGCTCTCAATGACAACACGGGTAAAAAAATCGACCAGTGGAGGGAGGGTCATCCACTGCGTGGAAAACTTGGTGCGTTTTTGAGAATGTGGTGGAGGCAAAATTTTCCCTCTAAGGCGCAGTAAGAAAGAATAATTACAAAAACAATTTGGTCCTTGCAGTCCAGAAGTGCTGCAGGCCATAATAATAAATAGGAACATCCTGGTGCAAAGTTGCTGCTGAATAAACAGTCATGTTCTTTAATACATCCTGTCTTCATGAACACTCACCAAAGCCTTTGTTGAAGATGTCTTTGGCAGACTTCCCCAAGTCTGAGTATGCAGGAGGAACAGCCATTGTGCCTGAAAAAAACAAGAGAGCCCTCACAGCAGCGCAGCACAAAAATGACCAATGAACAACTCTGGCTCTTGATATGCTGGAAAGCTCAAAATATATTATTTTAATTGAGCTAGAACTACTTCTAATGATGGAGAATTAGACCCACGTTAAAAGGAAATTAAATAAATATATATTAATAAATTATTAATTAAAAGAAAACCCAAAAAGTTATGATAGAAAGATATGCAATTTTTGAAAAAACGTCAAACATTTACCAAAAAAAAGTCCTAAAACCATTAAAAAAAAATTTTAGCAAAACCTAAGTCATTATTGTGAGCTTCAAAAGTTGAAGCTTCAAAAGTGAAATTGTTTCTCCCAGTTTTACTTAATTATTCTTGAAAAAATGTTGACTTTTTTCTCATATCTTTACAACTTTATTCTTATAAAAATTAGACTTGTTCTCATAACATTTTTACATTATTTTCATACAATTTTTACTTTTTTTTCTTAAAATGATGGGACAGTATTCTCTTAAAATTTTGACTTTTTTCATATATGCGACTTTATAATTGTAAATTGACTTTATTTTAACTTTTTCTCTCAATTTTATGACTTTATTCTCATGAAAGCTTGACTTTTTCATAATTTTACGACTTTATTCTTGTACAAATGTTGACTTTTTTTCTCACAATTTTACAACTTTATTCTCAAAAATGTTCTCATAACATTTTGACATTATTCTCGTAAATTTTTTGCTTTTTTTCTCAAAATATTGGGACAGAATTCTCTTTAAATTTTGACTTTGTTCTCATATTTCTACTTTTTTATTGGAATTTGTTTTTTATAACTTTCCAAGTTTGTTTTCATAAAAGTTTGACTTTTTTTCTCACAATATTGGTATTTAATTCTTGTTAAAAAAATTTAATTCATTTTTAAAAATAATTTTGTGACTGTATTCTCTCCTTTAATTTCTATTTTAGTCATTTTTGTTTATGGTGGCCCTAATACTCTCTTTCAGTTTTGACATGCTAAGATAAAGAATATTGTTAAGTTAAATATTTTTTTTTTGCTGTTAAATGTTTACTTTGCGTTCTCTTTCTGAAACTTGCAACACATCCTCTATTATGACTGTACCATTGTATTAATAAAATGTGGTGTAATAAAAAATTGTAAACAAAATCCACTTAATAAATCTATCAATTTATCAAATTTGGGAATCTGTTTTCTTTTATAGGATTCTCTTATATTTTTAAAACAGCTTTTCAGTTTTTTTTAATAAAAAGATTTAAAATGTTGTTAGTAAAATCTTCACCTTTTTTAGTTCAAGCGACAAGTTATGTGAAAACTGATTTTTAATGAAAAACACTGAAAAGCTGGCAAAGAAAATCATTTTTAAATTGAACTTTGTTGAATTGGAAATCAAATGGTGAAGTGACACCAAGCCCTACACACAATAAAAACAGAGGACAACCGTCATTACATAATACAGACACTAACAAAATTGAATCATTGTTCAAGAACAAATGTAGTAAGAAGTAAAAATCTGAAGTATAAATGAAGGAGCCCTGTAAGCACAGATACACAAATTATGGAATAGCAAATATTTACTTTGATAAAATCAGCACACTTCACTACAGCAACATGCAGGAAGTGAACCTGGCCTCCATGCTGATTCCCTGGCAAGAGTCCAGAAAAGCAGCCATGGTTGTTAAGTTCATAAATCTGTTTGTTTTTAGAAAAAAGGCTCAGATGCAAAGAATGTTTGCAGAGTATTAGACACTTGTGATGAGAAAGATGCATGAGGTAAAAAAGGTGACACAGCCGCTGCAGCAGAGCTAACATAAGCAGTAATCGGGATTGTCCGGTCAGCAGTGTACACAGCTGCACTGCACCACACAGCCTCATACAGCCATCATGGTCCTCTGAGTTAGCATGCATGCACGCCCTTTCAATGAACTATACAAGGCAGATTTGCCAAGTTGACTTTGATGCAGCAAAAACACATCCTAACGTCACTTCCAACTTAAATCTGGTTACATTTTTACCTGTTAACTTGCGTCCTGACTCTGCACAGCTCATGCGGCCCATTTCTAATAACTACAGCATCTGAGCACCACAGAAGAGCAGGACTTTGGCCATCAGCCAGCAAGCCCAGGATGGAGCCATTACAGACTTTCAAATGCTGGAACTGACTGAAGCGGACAAACCATGCGCTCTGGATCTCCATCAGCCATGGATGTGAATTTGCCTGACTCCCCAACATCGGGGATGGGCAACTCCAGGCCTCGAGGCCATGTTTTCCAGTATGCTCTGGCATGTTTTGGCTGGACACACCTGAACCAAGCAATAGACAGGAGTAGGGTTTGGATATCTGGAAATCATGCAGACACACTGTCCCTCGAGGCCTGGAGTTGAGTCCCTGCTCTACATGCACCACTCACCATCATTTTTGTGTGTGTGGTGCCCACTCATCTCACAAACATCTTTGCACTCGGCCTGCTGGCCTGTTCCACTCTTGTCTGGAAGCTCCACAATCTCTTCCGTCTCTGCCATGTCTCTTCAGACAATGGAAGAGCAAACAGACACAACAGGAACGTTTTGGGAAGAACTTCTGAAGTTTAATCTCTGAGATTTCACCAACAGCTTGTTTGTTTTGTCCTGACTTTCAGTTGCAAAAGTAGTGCTGCAGAAACCAGCTGACGAGGAATTTGTGTAAATACATAATCGAAAAGTTATGTAAAGTTGTACGCAGATGTCATAAAACTCTCATAAAACTTCATATGGCATTTGGATTTTATGGAATGCTCAAAAACACACATTTTTACATATAGACCCACGCCAATTATCGTTTGATCTATTGTAAAAGCATTTTCAATTATAGTTATGCTGTTTTTAAGCTAAGATCAAAAAACCTGTGTCGTTTCTAGAACATAGTTTCTGCAGAGTGGCAGGAGCAATACTGAGATATCCAGCCGTACAGTTCTGAGCCAAATGCAAGCTCAGTTGAAGAAAACAATGGCGTACACGGATCTATTTGTCTGCAAGTGGATGCAACAGGATGGAGCTTGTGTAGGAGTGGGTCCTTAATAATACGTTTTGCTTCATAAAACATACATGTGAAACCCAGAGCAGATTTAAAATTTAGATTTCCCACATTTTTATTTTCTAATGAAGTCAGTTGTGTTTTGGTCATGTGACAAATCCACTCTAGAGTTTCACATCATTCTGTGCATTTGAAAATTCAGTTTTAAAAGATATTTTGTCAATAGTCACATTTTTATTTGGTTTTTATGTATTTACAGTTTTGGGTAAAGCGTGTTTGAAATCTTTTTATTCAGTGGGGTCAGCATTCAAGAGCTTTTCATTATTTTCACAGGGCACACGTCAAATATCCCTGCAGTCCCTTTGATGCTCTCAGTGACTAAAGTGCGGCCAGATGACCTGCTTTTTCTGCTGAATACGTAGCTCCATCTTTGTCATTTCAACCGACATCTCGTCTCCCCTCTTTCCAAGCGGCCCGACTCTTTCTCTTCAAGCAAGTGCAGACTCTAAACTTAGCTCTGCAGAACCTGACACTAAAACACATGACCTGGCTGTCAACGCGCGCCCTTTCTCCAAGATCAACCTATTTCTACCCCTATTAAAAAACAAAAAAACAGCTCTGTTTATCTGCATTGTTCATCCATGCTGGTTACACACTAACACACTCATGGTTGGGCTTTCACAACCGGCAGAGAGCCCAGGTTGAGCTCAAAGGTGAAACCGACAGGAAAGACGGGCGCAGTAACTGTCCTGAACAGTCAAACTCTGGACTCTGATCACATATTGTTGAAAACAACAAGTTGAAATCGAAAAATGATAAGAAAGTTTATGAATTTCTATTCTGGTTGTGTTCAGCAAACAATGAGAAAAAAAACCTTTCTGCTGAAAAGATAAGACTAAAGTCAGTTTAACCGTCTGTCCTGATAAGGTGAAAAGAGGCATTTAGAGATGGTTTCAAGTAACTTGAAAAAAACCTGTATTTTTGTGCCAGAGATGAGTTCAAGTGCATCAAGTTTAGACAAAAAGAGCATGCTTTGGAGTGGCATTTACCCTCTATTTACCAAGACTTCACTCACCTTCAGTTTTGGTTGTACAATAACAACATTACTTCTCCGTGTAAGCATGCGTTTACGCACAGTTTGTTGTGTCAGTACATAAAATACTAAGTCGATAACCTGAAATAAATAACTGTTATAGTCAGCAGTCATTGTAAATGTGTTTTTAAAGTTGGAGGCAGCGTCAGCTTGATCACAGCTCTCACATTTAATTAAAAAAAAACTGTTTTCCAAAATATTCATGGCATCACGCCCCCCACCAGTCCCACAAGTGACTGTGTTGTTGAGCATTCTCTCTCCACTTCTGGTTTCAAATGGTGGTAACAGCCTGCAGCGTGCACTGCAACCCCACGTTTTAAAGTTATGACCTCCAGTCACATAGTTCACATGTTTGACCAAACCAGTAAAACACTTTGGGATTGTTCTTTTTCTGGAAGCATGCAGATAATCACGGTGAGAGTTAATGAGCGACTGAACAGGTTTTTAAACTGTTGATGTTCTTCAGTCACCGCAGGCCTGGATCTGGTTTGTGTTGCTGCGGTTCTCCCACCCCTCTCTGTATGATTCATTTCTGCCTCGACACTTAAAAAACGGTTGTCAAGAAGAAAATCCTACGTACGGACATACGAGAGGATTCAGAAATAAAGAAATTTTCCAAACCAAATGTGCACCTACCTTTGTTTTTAAAGCAACGGAGTGTGCACAGCTTAGCAGCACTGTTCTGTGCAGCTGGACACGGAGAAGGAGAAAGCACAGGCTGCAGCACTGCGCATGCGCAGGAGAACCCTCACGGAGGGCGGGGCCGTTGTACTTTTGACATTGAACAAAAAAATTAAATAAAAAAAAAACCAATAAATCTCTCAATATTTATATTCCTTTAAAATATATGTCTATAAATATGTAGTGATTTATGTATTCCCTTACTATCAAAAATGTATATATATATTTATTCTTTTTTTGTTTGTATTTCACAACTTTCTCCCAAAATGCTATTAATCGGAGAAGACCATTTTTAGCATTTTCTAAAATCCAACCTTTACTTTTTCGATGTTCGCATTATTTTACTTTGCGTGTAGAACTAAATAATTCCACACAAAAAGACTATCAGGATCAAAATTATCAGCCCTTTTAAAATCTGACCTTTTTTATTAACATATAGGACAAACGACTGCTGTGTAAATATTTGTTTTAATTTTATAATGCTCAAAGCTTGTACAATCACGTTAAACCTGAGGGTTATCTGTTAATTTACACAGTAATAAAACCTATTTGTTGTCACATGCTGCTTTCTTCTACTACATACTTTACCAGTTTTCTCAAGTTTCCTGTCTTGGTGGGTCTGACCTTTGCAGATTGAGTTATGAACTGCCTTTTTTTCCATATCTCGAGTCGGTTGGTCAAGGTCAAACCAGTGTGCCACGGTACACTAGTGTGCCGTGAGACGTTGCCAGGTGTGCTGTGGGGAATGATTAATTTCACATAATTGCTCTAAAAACATTTACCAGGACATCAGCTCTGTGTTCATCCAAACAGGCACAGGTTTCACACTGAGTATGTAGAAATAGGAAAGTTCATAAAAGCAGCGCCGGATCCAGACGGGGGAGCAAATAGAATATGGGGTGGGGCAAGTTTGGGTATACTGAGAGATTGGGGTGTCAAATCCTCCCAAGCCCCTGAAATACATAAAAACTATGCTAAATGTGCTATAACTGTTGCCTCCTGTGATCCTCTTGATTGTTTTCAAGGTTTTGACACTTTCTCAGTTTACTCCAAACTATAACAAAGAGGACGAGAATAAGTTAAAATAAATGAAATCATTTTAGAGATAGATTTAGAGATTATTCTTTTGATTTCATGGCTGCCAGTACCAACTCCACCAGGAAACTCAGCTGCTCCGAATGATTTATTCTTCTGCCTGACTTTGCAGTAGGGAATCGGCAGCAGAGAAGGGTATTGTTGAGATTTTATCTATACTACTCTTATTGATACTGCTTGATCAGGTATTCCTATCTATATTTTTATCGATACTTTTCTGTGTAAAAGCAAGGAGGGAGAAAATAAATAATATTGTACATGAAAACATTAGATTTTAGAACACAATACAAAATAGTAATTTAATGTCCTTTGCAACACTAACATTAAAATATGCATACATATTGTCTTTTTTTCTCAACTTGACAACAATAGACGAGCAAAAAAATTAAGACCTAATCACTCGAAATCTAGGACTTTTCAAGGCCTTATTTAAGTAAAATGAAATTTAAGACTTTTTAAGGACCCGTGGTCACCCTGGAAAAGCAAAGTGTGAAGTAGTGAATCGTTTTTATCAAGGAACCATCCATCCATCCATCCATCCATCCATCCATCCATCCATCCATCCATCCATCCATCCATCCATCCATCCATCCATCCATCCATCCATCCATCCATCCATCCATCCATCCATCCATCCATCCATCCATCCATCCATCCATCCATCCATACATCCATCCATAGATCCCTCTCTCTCCCTCTTTCTATGTAAAATCAAGGACCCGTGATGGTTAAATAAACCCTGAGATTGGTCTGTCAGGCAATCCTAGCTCCACTGTGCCTTGAGATAGCCTTTTTAATTAATGCAAACATTAATGAAAAAATAAACACAATGTCAATCGTGCTCTTCTGTGCAGAACACGCAGAAGTGAAACAAATTTTAGCACTGCCTTGCAGACAAAACTCAGGGGAAAAACTGTTACCAAATCGGGACAGAAAAACACCTGTTAGCGCCATCAGCGGAAAACAAGTCAACCAAAAACCACTGTATAAGAATACTACTTTGTACTGTAGATTGTATGCAGGTGAATTTTCATTAATATTCAGAATTTGTGAGCTGCAGTTTAGTTTCATGGGTATTAACCCTCTTCCTCTGGGATTAGACTTTCGTGCGCCTGCTCCGTTGCCATAGTGAAGACTCCTACAACCCCACAACAAGTGGTTGATAACCAGAGCGTCATCGAAGAAAAGCCTAATCCTTTGATTAAACGACACTATCTGAAAGGTAAACAGTGGATCCTGATTTTTGTTTGTTTGTTTGTTTTTGATTACCGTTGTGCGTGTGTGCTATTATTTTTCTACGCACGCCTTTGTAAATTCGTGTTCGAGCTCATTTTTAGCTTATTTTAGAACCAGCTAGTAAACAATAGCTGTTCATTCTCATAAATAAATAATGTGAGTGTTAAGGACGCCACCAACAAAAGCTAGTAAACATTTAGGGTTTAATATATAAGATAGATGTTTGAAGATTTGACATATGCTCTATATGTAAGAATAGTATTAAAACTCATAACCACCTGTTTCATGATGGAAATGTGGTTAAAAAAATAACTCTAGAATGTTTTGATTTAGACAGCTGCAAAATACTCTGTTAATTTTAACAATTTTGTAATCTTAGGTAATTTTTTTGAAAGAGAAACCCTAATTTTCTTTATAAAAAAATGGTTTTATTCTGTTCTTTTAATTCCCTAAAAAATAATACTAATAAGCGAACTATGAAACTCTTAAATTGTTAACCGGTTTATCTGGATTAATGCATTTGTCTTTCTTGATTTTAGTTTATAATTTTATCTTATTGCTAATGTTAGTTTGGATTTCTATATTCCAAATGCAAACAAAATATGTAATTTTGATTTTTGTTAATAAAAAGTAACAAAAACTACTAAATATGTATTTTTAAAATTGTTAATAGTACGACTCAGAGGTTCCGAGTTTATATGATGCCTAATGTGTTGAACATTTATAAATGTTTCTTTGTGGACTGTGTTGTTTCTTCTGTTTTAGATGTGCGAGGGACCTTCATCAATATCTGGCCCAATTCCCCCAGACCCTTCGCTGTTTCCTCAATACTACCAACGACCAGCTTCAGGTTAGATGCACACTGAGCATTCAATGTCTTCTCCATTTTGGATCAAAATGACATCATCCTGCTGACTTGTTTCTTTCAGCTCGTGGTCGTTTAGAGGGGAACCATGCTGGAACAATAGGTCTTCTCTTGGGTCCGGTTGCTCCAGATCCTGTTCTGTTTCCAGGCTGCTATAGTTCTCGCTCACCAGTCCACCGTCCACGCATTGGCCCCAATGCAGCCCATATTCTGGAACGGGGTCGGAAAGGGGTTGTGGGAGAATTGATAAAACTAGACAATGTCTCAGTCAGCCCTGCTCCAAAACAGAGTGAGTGAAGCTGCTTTATAATCAATCAGTATTCATGTTTTTTTTTCCTCATCCACTTAAGTCAAAACATCAAGTCCAAAATTTCTCAAATTTATTGTAAATATAAGAAACTCACGGGTAACTAAGACAATCTTTGTGGACTACTTGTGTGTAGAAACTGGAAGATAGAGAATTTGTCTAAGAGTAAAAGGTAAAAAATTAAACTAGCGTTTGTTGCTTGACCCTTCAGAACAGAGAGCGCATGACTTTGGTAAAGAAAACGTACGTCGGCTGAGGGAGATACAGAAACGCTGCAAAGAGCAGGACGCTGAGAAAGCACAGTCCCGCCCTGTTCCAGTGAAAGCTTTGTGGACGTCTTCAAAATACCAACATGTGTCATCTAGGGTGTTGGACCAGCTAGGGGCAAGTACTACTCTTATTTGTCATGAGCATAAAACTTTTGAGTTTTCTGAACTTTTCTATATGAAAGTTCGATCTGTTCTTCTCATGCAGACTTCTACACCAATGGTCAAACCACAGTGTCAAAACTTTCTCAAGGCCCACTCTAATGGCAGTTGTGCTGCATCTTCAGGACCTTCACTTACTTCCAAAAATTCATGCAGCTCTGCACAGGATCAGGACTTGAAGGTAAAAGACTAGAGTAACTGTTAACATTCTATGTGTCCTATTGTGACATATTTTACAAACACATTTGGCACCAACATTTCAGAACAAAAACAATAATTTTAATGGTAATAACCATTATTGAAAATGAGGCTTGAAGCCAACTTTTTTGAAAAGCTGTAGAAAAAATCTCAAGTTTGTTTTTAAAAATGAAGAAATAAACATTCAATATATTTATAAGAAAATACTCTGATGTGTTGGATGCATATCTTTGACCTTTTCTAAGGTGCAAGGTCAGGCCATAGACTTCATCAAACACAACGCCAGAGCTGCAGGAAAAACTGTGACTCGCCGTTCTCAGTCACTGACAGACCTCAGAGATAAACCTGTGCCCAGTGCCGTCAAAGGACAGGTACCTCAGTAGTGAGTATTCCAACATTCTTAACAGGCTTGAGGTTCTCCATGATCCCCTCCAAGATGGAGAAAGATGTGATAATCTGTTGTCTAATGACTTAAAATTATGTTTCTTTTTAAACACATACAGTCTTGAGGAAAGGAAAGCACAATGGCGCAAAGACGAGGAGGAGAGGAAAAGAAATACACCTGATCCTTCAATCCCACCTGGTCATACCTTAATGCGGGACAGTGAAAGGCAGGAAACACTGAAATCCCTGAAAGATAGTATGTATTTACCTTCACCTCTAGTTAATAATGACACTTAATAAACCATTTATAGTGTGAGACAATATATTTCCTTATATTTTTGCTGACCTTTTTTTCCTCAGCTCATCGCACCCTGGTGACCGAATTAAACTCACTCCCTCTGAAAGCTGACAACCTGAGTACTCGCTCACGTCGGGCTCATCTTGACTGCAGGCTTTCTGAAATTGAGGAGGCAATAAAAATATTCTCCAGAGACAAAGTTTATATCAAAATTGATTCTTAACATCTCAAGAAGAGGATATATAAGAAGAGAAAGAGCATGATCTTTTTTAAAATCAACAAAAAAATGTAGATACTACTGTTAAAAATGTACCAAAAAAAGTTGTAATTTATTTGCTATAAATGCATTTTTTTAACTTTACAAAATGTATAGGTAAACAAATGTATATGCGCCTGTGGTGGATACCCTCTTGAAAACAAGATGTTGCACCTTAAGGGTTTAAATGTTTAAATAAAATAACTAATTTATTCTGCTTTTGAGCTGTATTTCACCTACATAACAGTCATTTTTTGGTTTCCTAAACTTTGACCGATAATACTTTTGTGTCTTTTTTTTTTTTTTTTAATTGCTTTTTGACAAAGTACGCATGCGCCGCCCCGCCCACCACCATGGCTCATTGTTCAGTGTGAGCTAACATTTTGCTAACTTGCTAATTAGATACAGACTTACAACTTGCAGCTTTTAATCGCTTCTATATGTAAATATTTCTCTGGATTTTTTTTTAACACTACAAGAGTTAATTGTATCCACCATGAGCAAGAGAAAGGCACCACAGGAATCTCTAAACGAAGGAATAACGGACTTTCTCATTGGTAAGTGAAGCTAAGGTTTGCTAGCAAAGAAGCTGTCTATTTAAAAATAAATACAAATCTTGCTAATTCTGCTTTATTGAGAGTGGCCAAATTGTTTTTGTCACTTCGTTAGTTTGTAAGCTTCAAGATTACCTTGATCTTATCTTAACGAATACACGATAAAATCCCTAAAACATAAACTGACCCTAAGCTAGCAGAGTTTAAAGTGATGAATGGACTGATCGGCGTAATGACGATGAGAGGTGGGAGAGAGTGTATTAAATGTGTTTCTGTTTACAGAGCTGGCCAACTACGAGAAAAATGTCAACAGAGCAATACACAAGTACAATGCTTACAGGTATGTTTGGACGTGTTGCATTAAATTATTTGGAAGAGTGGAGAGTCAATGCCTCATTAATTACAAAAGGAATGATGTCTGCCCAGAACATCCCCGTTACACTTTTTAATATGTTTATGCTCTTCTAATCCTACCAGAGAAATACAGAAATCTGTCACTAAATCTTTCATAGAGCTGTGAACCTAATATTGTGCTTGTGTTATTGTTAGGCTGTGTTTTGTGGTACCTTCTGCTTTCTGTTTCTGCTGCTCCCTAGGGATCGCTGCAGCGAATCATCCGCCTCCATCTACTAACCTTCTCCTCTGCATCCTCCTCACTCACACTACCCACCTTCTCCTCCTCCTCAACAACATCCATGAACCTCCTTATTACATTTTTGAAAACAAAGCAAAATTCCAGAAACCAAAACGTAAAAAACAAAAGTAGTTTCCAGAAAACAAAATGTAAAGTTGTTTTGTAAATATTCGTTTTGATTTTTAAGTTTTTTTTTTAAAGATCTTTATTGATTTGTGCTGTGACTTATTGATGTGATTTGCCAGGGCCCTCATACCATCTGCTTTTTCTGGATTTATCTTCATATATCTCACATGCGTGGGTTTTCTCCGGGGACTCCGGCTTCCTCCCACCTTCCAAAAACATGCTTCATAGGTTAATTGGTCACTCTAAATTGTCCCTAGGTGTGGATGTGAGTGTGCATGAGTATGTGAATGTGGCCCCTGCGACAGACTGGCGACCAGTCCAGGGGCGTCCCCTGCCTTCGCCCATGAGTAGCCGGGTTAGGCTCCGGCAGCCCCGTGACCCCGAAAGGGATAAAGCGGTTCAGAAAAAAAAATGAATATCTCGCATCATTCCAGATTCTATCCATTATGGTCACTCCCAAAGAGAACTTCAACATCTTCATCTCTGCTACCTTCAGCTCTGCCTCCTGTCTCTTTCTCAGAGTCTCTAAACCTAAAACATGGCTGCTCTCATCACAGTCTTCTACACCTTTTCCTTCATCCTTGCTTTTGTCCCACACCTTGCTCCACCCGTTCCAACTTGTTTGCTGATGTCTCTTCACCTCTTTCCCAAACTCTTGTTGCTCTGGACTGTTGACCCTAAGTACTTAAAGTTCTCCACTTTCTTCACCTCTGCTCCTTGTAACCTTTCTGTAACTCAGATACTCTCTTTTCCTTGTCTTCTTTAGTCAGATTTTGATGCCTGCTTGATTCCTTTTTTAACCAGTCATTTTGCCCTCTCTGTCGCTCTGTGTGTGTGAAATAGGAAAGCCGCATCGACCATTTCTAAATACCCCAACAAGATCAGGAACGGAGAAGAGGCAAAAAAATTGGTACGTTTTGATAGATGTTATTCTGGAATGTTTTCAGCCTATACTGATACATAATTTAGAATTCTATTTTGTTTTAACTAGATACAGACATTTTAAAAAAGATTTACTAAAACTAGTATATGTGTTGTCAAATTAAACTTTTTTTTGTAATTTGCATTTTGTTGAAAAGGATTAGACTTTACAGAATATATGTCAAAAATTGTCAGCTGCAGATAATTGTGCTGTATTAAAAATAATCTCTTATTTGATTTGACATTTGCAAATTCAAAACTTTTTTTGTCTTAACTAAGAATGTGCTAATGTTATAAGTTTTACTATAAGATCTATTTTAACCTAAAATGTTTTGTTAACTTATATTTTCTACAACTCCTAAAAATACTGATGCATCCACTGACATATTTAAATTTAATTTCTCTTTCATGATTCAGGATGGTGTTGGTGCCAAAATAGCAGAAAAGATTGATGAATTTCTACAAACTGGGAAACTAAGAAAACTTGAAAAGGTGAGAGTTTAATGATTCCATGGGGAATGTGCTGTGTACTGTTGTCAGACAGACTGATATATGTATGTTTCTGAATAGATCCGAAATGATGACACCAGCTCCTCCATCAACTTCCTCACTAGAGTTACTGGAATTGGGTATGTTGATAATGTAATCATTGTGTAGTTGGATGACATGGTTTATTGACATTTACAATGGCCCCTCAAGAGAACCTCAAAAGTTAGAATAGAATAATTTTATTACCGACTGAGGTTCAAATAACAAGACTATAAAAACAAACAGAAATTCATACATGAAAGGTACAATAATTATACATATAAAAATGCTAAGAACATAAGGCATAGGAGAAAAAACACAAATTGCAAACTTAAAATCTGAAGGGCTTAAAAATGCATCCATACCAGAACCTCCAGACTGGAGACTGATATTTAAGAGTGCTGTGCTTTTTTATTTTTGGTTGAGGGCTAAAAAAATTTCATTCTCTGAGGCATTAAGACGTATAAAATGTAAAAGGTTATTTTAATTATTTCTGTTCTGCACATATTATTTAAATCACTTCAAAAATATGTAATTTGTGTGTATTCTTTTTAGCCCTGCTGCTGCCAGGAAGTTTGTTGAAGAAGGGGTCAAGACGTTAGATGGTTTGTAAAGTCTATGATGTGGATTCCTATTATCTGACATCAATGTGAATGTGTTGCAAATTCTAAAATGTTTTGCATTGTGTTGATTTTCCTTGTGCTTCTTTACTTTTTCAGATTTGAAAAAGGTTGAGCACAAACTTAACCACCATCAAAAGATTGGACTCAGGTAAGTTTTGCTAAGTTTGATATTTACCCGCTCAAATACTCAAAAACAAAACTGCTTAGTGACTAATCTGCATCATTTAGGTACTTTGAAGAGTTTGAGAAAAGGATCCCAAGAGCTGAAATGGAAAAGATGGAGGTAGTTTTTCCTTTTGCTTTTTAATGTTCTCTGATGAAGATGTCGTGTATTTGTAAATCTTTTTCTCATCTTATGTTTTTAAGGATCTTATTATTGCCGAGTTGAAGAAAATAGATCCAGACTATATTGGAACAATTTGTGGAAGCTACAGAAGAGGTAATCTTTACTGTCTTTAGTATTGTTCTTTACCAGCTGAAGCATTTGTAACTGTTTATGGTTTTCAGGTGCAGCGTCGAGTGGTGATATTGATATTTTGCTGACCCACCCAAACTACACCTCACTTACTGAGAAGCAGGTAAAAAAAAGACCATGAATATTTTTTTCCCATTTTTAGCTGCTGCTCATTTTTTTCTTTTCTTTCTTTGTATTCAGCCCAAGCTCCTTCATGCTGTGGTTGACCACTTAGAGTCTATCGGCTTTGTGACTGACACTCTGTCCAAAGGAGACACCAAGTTCATGGTTAGCTCTCAGTTTGTTTTTCTTTCATGTGCTCAGCTCCATGCAATTCCATTAGGTAACATGGTTAGTGTAGTAAGTGCATGCATCAGCTGCAGCGCATGACTCTGGTCATGATGTGCTGTTCTTGTTTTTTCTAGGGTGTTTGCCAGCTGCAGCAGGGTGATGAGGATGAGAATGACGAGGAAGAATACCTTCACAGGCGTATTGACATTAGGTACGTTTATTTTAATGGCAAAAAGTTATTTTTCAAAGTTCACAAATACATTGAAGTGCATTCATTGTGTTGTTTCTAGATTCACTGCGGGTGTAAGGAGTTTTTGTGTAAACTTTTCAGACTTTTAAGAGTACCAACTTGAATGTAACCGCATTTGTCCCAGTTGTTGGTATAATTTGTTTAACAATCCAGGCAGAACTTTTCACTGTTCTTTTTTATTTATACCTTTTGATAAAATTATATTTTCTTTCCCAAAGATTAATTCCTAAAGACCAGTACTACTGTGGAGTTTTGTATTTCACTGGAAGTGATATCTTCAACAAAAATATGAGGGCTCACGCTCTGGAGAAGGGCTTCACTCTAAACGAATACACCATACGACCACTTGGTGTCACTGGTGAGTTTTAGGATCTATAACCAAAGATAGTTTGTTTTGTTTAAAAAAATAAAATAAAATAAAACTTTTTTTTTTTTTGTGAATATTTTTCAGGTGTGGCAGGAGAACCTCTGCCGGTGGACAGCGAGAGAGACATTTTTGAGTACATCCAGTACAAGTTTAAGGAGCCCAAAGACCGCAGCCAGTAAAGAAGCAGATGGAAACTGCTAAAACTATCTTTTAAATAGAGCTGCACTGAAAGAAAAACTGTGTTGGTGTTACTTTTTAGTACTTCCTCTTCTGATACAACTAAGGAAACTATCAAACATTTTATTCAATGACTTGATATTGTTTTTAATAAAGAAAAACAGAGATTTGGAATAGAAGAAATATATAATTTTTAATGTGATTTAACTTTAAGTTTAGGAATCATTGTAAAAAACAACTTTTTGTTTGGACTTCAAATGAGCTTTTCAATTAATTACCTAAAGGTAATATTACCTAAATAAGTGGTATTATAAATCATGTTGTAATAGTTTGACATGCTTTCTTTAGTTGTATAACACTTTTTTTATTGTGGATTATGTCGGCAGACGGTATAGAAATGTTACAAACCTGAAAGATTCAATTCCCACTAATACATTCGATTTTTAAGAAGATAACAGAATTCTTAAGACTGTGAACCTCCTAAGTTCCTGTAATCAAAAATATGTTTTATTTGAATGTGGTGAAAAACGTGAGTCCTCCGTGGTATTTTGGTTATGAAAAAGCAATATGGAGGAGATGGAAGTAAATTATTCTTTGCTGTCAAACTTGAATAGAACATGTTTTTTTTTTGTTTTTGTTTCAAATGGAAAAACAAATGGAAACACACGCACACACACACGTGTGTGTACATATATGTGTGTTTGTGTGTGAGATTTTTGTTCCAACTTGTGCTTTTTTTTTAAATAAAATTATTTAAAAATTGACCATTGTTGTTAAAATCTTTGCGATAAATTAGTCATTATTTAACATACATATCCTTCCTAAGACACGGCTAAAATATTTACAAATACAATTTAGCCAAAAGTAAACATTATTGGGTTTTACATCATAAATGTGGTGATAAAATCCTTTGTGAGGTTGTTAGTTCACATTTTTCGAGTACTTCTGAACTAAAGTATCTATTCCTGATGATACCACAGACCTCGCAAGACCACAACCCCATGAGGCTAATGAAAAAAAACATGATTTATTTATCACAGCCCCACATTAAGCACATTCACTTGAGAAAGGTCATACCACCACGTTAGATAAATGCTTTTTGTTTATATGTTTGTCGTTATTTTAACGCCACCCCACTGTCCTGAACATTTTCGCATGATCAAATTATTTCCAGTGGATGCTCCAGCAAAACCTTGTGCCGCAGTGTATTGTGGGTTGAAATAAACTGCAAACAGAAACACCACGAAAATAGCTCCGCGCTGTCCAATGGTAGTGCGTTTTGTGCTGGTAGCAGCCAATAGGAGCGTACCAAGGCAGCAGTTTTCTCCCGTTACACACCCACATTACTTTTGTGTCAACCACTTCGCGGGAGTTGTCGCCTCTGAAGCAGTCATCCTTTTAAAGCTAGGCTCACTGTTTACGGTGGACCAGAAGGTACATTTATACATATATTTATATATTTCCTTATTGTGTAACCTATTGATTTTTAGCATGTTTTTCGATGAATGAGCGGCGCGTTATTGAGCTAATTCAGCATCGCATCATTGCAGAGTGCGCATGTGGCCACCTGCGGCACACAAACAAATCTCATTATTTCACCAAAGATAATGATAAAGATCGACATCTTTTAAGATTTTTTTTTGTAATATTTAGTATGTTTGGGGTTACGTTTTTTTTTTTTTTGTTAGCTTATTGGCTAATATCATCATCAACGGGAGGCGGTTTAGGTTTTACTCCTCGATCTGATCAGTTGTTGATGAAAACCTTGAAAATTTGACTCGGATCATCGGAAATGTCTTACGTATCCATAGAAACTACGCAGAGCACGCACACTTCCAGCCTCCTTGTGATGGAAGTTATGTAATACTTGTAGAAATGGCTCGTACAAATATTATGTAGCTGTTATGTCACTGCACATCAATAAAGAAGCATTTTTTTCACCCTTCGGTGCTGTTTCTGCAGCCTTCTTTACTGTATTCTATAACCGCGCCTATGAGAGTTGTGATTTATCCATTTGTGTTTTGGTTACCCAGGGCAACCATGTCTGACAGAAAGGCAGTGATCAAAAATGCCGACATGTCGGAGGACATGCAGCAGGACGCCGTGGAGTGTGCCACACAGGCCCTGGAGAAGTACAACATCGAGAAAGACATCGCTGCATACATTAAAAAGGTAAACAACAATCTTTAGGACACAGAATTTGCCCCAAATTGACACAAATGGTCAGATTCACTACTGTCAAAATGTGGTACCCAATTAGGTGTGAAAATACAGATTTGACTGAACTATCACCCTTAAAACTACTGCTTAATTTGGTTTAAAAAGTTTATAAAAATATTGAGTCATCCTTTATTTAATAGAAGAAGGTGTTGATATGTCAGAATTATAAAAATCAGTTTTTTGGAAGATAATTTAGGTGAAAAACGAGCAAAAACAATTTTGTATACCTACAAAGATCTACAAAAAACAAAGAGGTCCCACTCTGACAGAAATAAAATACGCAAAATAATGAAAATACAAATACGGCTGGGGCCGTAACACACCATCTGTGATTCTAAATGGTTGAATACAACCATTATTGGTAATACTGCTCCATATGTAGTCTATTATGGAAAGATGAGTCAAATAATTGAAAACATACTGTTCATAATTGCCTCCATCTATTATCTAATCAACATGACTATGGACATCTGAGATGCTTGTACCAGAAAAAACAGAATCCATCTTTCTCTTGCACAGGAGTTCGACAAGAAATACAACCCGACTTGGCACTGCATTGTTGGGAGGAACTTCGGCAGCTATGTGACTCACGAGACCAAGCATTTCATTTACTTCTACTTGGGTCAGGTGGCCATTCTGCTGTTCAAGTCTGGCTGAGGAAGGTGGTTGTTTTAAAAAAAAAGAAAAAGAAAAAAAACCCTCACTTGACCAGAAGTACAGTACTGACGGACTCCACAAAAGGCACTAATCATTCCTTGGCAAGGGGCCTTTTTCTGTGCTGCTTTCTACCCCGTTGTTTTGAGGATAATGCTCGTGGCCATGCTAAAGAGATCAAATTCTTGTATTTATTTTTGTCTTGTTACATTAGACGTGTCATTTTTTAATTAAAACATAGCTGTAAAGCTGTCAAGAGTTCAATGTCTGCTGTGGTCTTTTCATTACTTTAAAGAATTATACTTTATTCTACAAAGCAAATGCCCAGATAATGGTTTCTAAAATGCTCAGTGGAATTAAAATAAGAGGAACTTGCATAGATTAACTCTGGTTATCCTATACCATGGAAAGTTGGAAGGATATAAAATTAAAAACTTTAAAACGGAAGCAAATGCAGCCTTCACTAGCTGCATGACAACTGCGACCCTTTGACATCCTCCCAGACTTCTGCAACATCATTTTGAGGGCTATTTTTTTACTATATTAATGCATTTATAACTTTGATTTTTGGGTGTTTCGTGCACATTGAAATAGAGACAGCATCAGACGGTGGTACTCTTTATTACAACACATTTAGAAAACCAGCTGGTGTGGGTAGACACCATTCGTCAGGTAAAAGGAGGAGCGAAGATATCCTTTCAGCTGAGGAACTTTCTTGATGAGCGGCAGAAGCATAGAGTCAACAGCCTTCTGGTCCGCCTTCCTTTGCTCTGTCAGCTGGTATTTCTGAACGTGTGACCAAAACAAAAAAGGATCAGATTATTTGTTCCTGAACCTGAATACAGACTTTAAAGGATCCTCCGCACTCGTTACCTCTTTTTCTGTGTCAAAGATCTCTCCCTCTTGGTGACGGGGTTTCCTCAGCTTTTTCTTCTTGAAGTAGGCATCGTTGAGGGTTTTGGGGACCTTCATGCCACTGATGTCAACTTTGGTGTTTGTGGCAATGACAAACTTCTGGTGTGCCCTGCGCAGGGGGACTCTGTTCAAGGCTAGAGGGCCTAACAGAAAAAAAAGCATAAATGACCACATTTCTGAACAAGAACAATTCCTCTGAGTCTTCTTCCTCACCAGTGACAAGCAGAAGACCACTGGAAAGCTGCTTCAGGAACACCACACGCTGGGGAAGAGAAGAGAAAAAAAAATGGATGAATTGGCTGCATTTTACAGTAAAGACTCAAATCAAATCAGTATTTTCTTTGATAAAAACACTCCACCGTGCTATTTAAAATCTATTTTCAATTAACTTTCATTCAAAGCCAACTAAAAAGACGATTATCCTTAAAAATACTTCATTTAACAAAGCAGCCTTACAGTTTGTCAATTAGAGTAGGGACATTATATAGGTCAACTGCAGCTCAAACGGTGTGTGGGCATGCTTGCTTCTTTTACTTGCTTTGCAGCATGTGAGTGGGAGAGAAGGACAATGTCTCTGGCAGAGTGGATCACAGATTAGTTCTGTACTATTGTTCTACAGAATACTTTCTTGAGAAGCAATGAGAATATGACAGTGTAGAGATTCATTTATTCTTAATCTGTGTATTCTAAATCAATGATCTGATGCGTTAATTTGGGTCTACTACCATACAGTTTGCCTTACTGACAAAAGAAGAATGCCACATGTCACAATAAAAAAAAAAAAAAACATCACAAATGTAAAATAAAAAACAAACATGTAAGCCAGTGTTCCTGTACATTGCAATTCCACATAAAATCAATCATGTTTTTGACTAGAAAAGTAGAAATATTTATTTTCAAAACAGTTATTCGTGTTGCAACAGATTTAAAAGTTGCAATTCATTAATTTTTAAATTACTTATATTTAAAAGGAAAAAACAAGTTTTCCAAATTATACCTAAACACTTCTTATCAATAAAAAACACCTTTTATCTGTTCCCCTCTGAAGATGTTGAGTGAAAATTATCCATGCTTTCATACAGATGCCAGGCTCCTGTGTCTGCTCTTGAATTATTAGTGCTTTAGCGGCACGGCGATATCCAATTCCAATAACTTTCAACATGCTCTGCCTCGGTCATTTTGCACTGGAAGTATCCTCAGATCAGATAAACCGGCGGATCTTACCTTTCCGCGGTGGCGGCCAGTGAGCAGAATGAGCACGGTTCCAGGTGTGATGGAGGAGCGCAGCTTCCTCTTGTGCTGGCAGAAGGGCTTCTTTCCATGGCTCTTCAGTTTGCGGGGCACATCCTCTGTGGGATAGTAGCGGGGCTACAAACACAAAAAAATTTGATTTTAAGGTTGATATGAAGGAGATCAAAATTTGGTGCATAATCTCTCCCCCCCAAAAATGGATCCCACATTGGACAGTCTAAAAAGATAAAAGAAAGTGACTATTCACGTTATTTTCTAGATATGTGCGGCCAGCGCTGAACGCTTTGGCCCCATGGACCTGGAGGAAGGGTTAGGTTACAACATTTAGCCTTGGACGCACCAAAAATATGTGTGGGAAATGCAGTAATGTGCATTATGTGTGGCCAAGGTGAATTTCCATCGGTTTTTGTGCTTGGCAACACGTAAATACCATCAGCCACAATAAAATGTGTATGAGCGGTGAGAGTATTTCTGTTGGGTTATTTTTTATAAAAATCTTTACAAAATGAGAGCCAAAACACGTATGTGTTTCTAAGTATAAATTTGTTTGAGTTTGATGAATCCTTGTTCTAATATCTTGGAATAATAAATCTGTATCTATGATTTTAGTCAGAATTTACCTTTTACCAATTGAAGAAATCTACTTCTTCTGAATTTTATCTTTTAAAGAAAAAACGAGCTTTTAATTGTAGATTTTTTTTCATTAACTCATTGTGTTCTTGTTCTAATTTAAATTTGTAAAAGAAAACCAGTTCTTTTTCTTCATTAAATGTCCTCTGACTCTTCCAACTACAACAAACCTTCAAGACACACTATTTTTTTCAATGATTTTTTAACATGTACATGTAACTTCTTTCTTATGATGGAGGATGTATTAATGAAAATTAAAGTTAAAATTGCCATTCTGAGATTTTTATTTTTTTAATTGTGTAATCAAGAACTAATAAAAAAAAAAAGCAGTTAAAAAAGATCACATTTGTTATGTAGAAAACACGCTGGACAGGCCACAACCTCCCTGCTCCGCTGTTGCTGATGTACATCTTCATTTCATTTTCCTTGTTCGAGCTGGAATCTGGCTCAATACTGTACGGCTGGACAGCTCCAATACTAATGCTATTTTTGTTTATACCGGTAATGTTAGGTTGGGGCTGTGAGGGGCTATAAGCTAGCGTGTAAAGAGATGGGTCAGTCGCAGCTGAAGGGAAGGGAGGCGAGTGCTGCCGGTCTGTTTTGGGATTTTTATTAGCTGAAAACGATAATCATAATTTTAAAAAGTCATTGAAAACTCTTTCAAAATAGATCAAAAGATGATTGGAGTGGGTCTTTATAGTGTGAGGAACTAGTACAACATCACATATTTTCTTCATTATTAATGATACACAGAAACAAAGGCAGATTCTAAATTGCTTTCCTATTCTTCTAACTCCTCCTTATAGCTCCAATTGTAGGGTTTACAAAAGCTGTTGTGGTGTCCAAGTCCGAAAGTGTTTTTTAAAGGAGGACCCGTACCGACTTAGGACTGGCTCTCCTGACAGTTAGTTGGGCAAATCTGTTTGGAGCTTGTGGCAGAAACAGGAGGAGAAATGCATTTCTTCACGTGGGTGTGCTCTAAAGCACAGAGGTTTACATTTATATGTAAATATAGATTTTTTTAATAACCTTTTATAGTTATATAACCATAGTTATGCATTTTCCTAGCACTAGCAGCTATGCGCTAACTTAGATGACACTTGATTTATCGATGATGCAAACGGTAATTTGAAAACACTAATATGTAGCGATAGGGAGAAGCAATTTGGATTCAACTCAAGTACTTTGCATAAACGTAAGCCATCATTCTCATCTTGGGAACACAAAGACAAAACAATAACTCTTTTACACACATGACATAATTGACATACTGTTGTACAACTTTCTAATGTGGATCTCAAGGAAATAAATGACTGAAGTTACTGATAAGCGAACCAAATGAAGATGCCTGACAGCAGTTTTTAATCTCCACGTTTAGCTGTGTGCTACACGGAATATCTTTGTTAAAAAAAAACAAAAAAACAAAATCCTGGTAAATATCCCTCACCATTTTGCGCAGCTTGACCACACGGGTGCCTCCATTCTTGTCTCCACCAACAGTCTTGACCACAGTGGCTCGAGGTCTTTCCTTGATCTTTTTCTCCACCTGCAACAGTTCAATAAGAGGATCTAGAAGTGAGATGTTTGGGTATCGGCGTTTATTAGGGCTGCTGGTGACTGGCTTCACCTTGGTCTCAGTGGTCTTGGTCTTCCTCTTGTACATGGCTCTGCGGGCGTACATAGCAGACCGGGAGTAGCGTCCGATGCCCCGGGCCAGAACCGGGTTCCGGCTACCGTGCTTCTTCTTGGCAGGCTTTTTGTCTCCCTCTGCCATCTATTGTAAATGAATGCACAGAAGATGTTAGCAGGTAAAACGATTAAGTTATCATTCAAGACTGGACTAAACATTTAAAGTAAGTCTTTCAGTGCAACAGAACAGTTACCAAACCATTATGGTAAATGAGAAATTTTTCTCAACTGACTCTCCTGGTAAAATATAGAACTAGATAAATAAAACACGAGCATAATTTCGTGTCAGATTTGTGAGTTACTGCAGAGCAGCAGAAATATCACCTTCTGTTATTTGATTTCCAGTAACGTTACCGATCCCGTACATGAGAGCATGACAATTACGCTAGTTAGCATTTAGCACAGGGCTGCGCGACAGTCTCTTATTAACCAGCCAGCCGCTTAATTTGACATTGACTTCAAAAATATTAGTATGTTTTTACATGAAAGATGTAGTTATAAAATCCCGAATCAAGCACCAATGCACGTTTCAGTCAGAAACAGAGCTGACGTTGTGAAGTGACCGGAGGCTAGCCAGCGGCCTACAAGTCCCGATGCAATAAATGATTCGGATTTTTGAGAACTGGCGGATTACATACGGAAATATCATCGCCAAACAGACTGTCTAGATAAAAACTTTCTCCGCATGACCGCTTTATGTAACATGGTTTATTAGAAAAGGCAGATGAAGGCGGATTTTTATTCTAACAGGAACACGAAGGCAAGGAGATCTTACCTTTGCTATGAAAAAAAGACCGACATCCGGGGATTTTACGCATTTAAGGACGCTCGATTCTGACGTAACCGCGTCAAGTTGAGCTGTGATGGTCGTTGTAGTTTATAATCAGTTGCAGAAAATTATAAACTTGAACTAAAATATAAACGTTTTTTCTTTTTTTTTTTACTACATTTTTTAATTTATGACTAAATATATGTCCTTAAAGCCATAACTTTCTTTATATTCACAAAATTGTTAAACTTACATCAATATGTACAATTAGAACTAGAAAATGCCCAAACTCAAGATCTGATCATGAAAAAGCAAAACAACAAAAACATGAACAAGTCGTCTTTGAGAAATTTTATTTGAGATTCTTAAACACTGATGTACAAAATCAGTTATCATAGAAGCCAATGAAGGTTTGGCAACAACAAATCCTGAACATGGAGTGATTAAGACAACAGTTTGTGTTGTTAATACATTACATTGCCATCACGCTCAGGAAGTAACTGATGTTTTGTAAGCACAAATAACCTCTTACATCATGATGACAACAGAGCTATGAATCAGAACCTTGATTTTCTTTCTAGTACAAATCATATGAAAGATTGAAGATGTGATGTTTTCCATCTACCTATAATCTAAACAAGCGTCATTCTACTCAAGGTCACGGGAACCTGCTGAAGAACGTCTCAGGTTTCAGCTGTAAGAAGTGCAATATACACTTCAGGCTATGAGTCCATCATGCGGCACAAAAAAACAAAACATTGTTTTTCTAAAAGGCAATTTAGGGTCATTACTTTAACTAACATGCACACATGAATCTGTATTTATATCTATGGACTGGATTGATGAGGAGTACTTAAAGAAAATGTCAGCTACACATTTTTTAGCTCATCAAGTCATTAGACTTTGAGAAACAGACAAAAGTAGGTTTAGAGCAAATGGAAAAAATGTTTTTTTTTCCTCTCTTCGTTGTTCCTTGTCAGAATATTGAGTGGCCAGTGAGTTTGCATGAGATTGTTTCACGAGATTCCATGTGCTAAGGCAGCTTCTTCGGTCAGCACTTTTCAAGGATGATGGCGATCCCCTGACCTCCACCAATACAGGCAGATCCAACAGCGTATTTTCCACCTCTGCGCCTGTGATAAACAAAAGCAGATGAGTAAAGACATACTTTTTTGGATTTCTATTAATGTACACTAACCATACCAGCATATCTACCTTAGTTCATGCACAAGGTGACCAGTGATGCGAGCTCCAGATGCTCCCAGAGGATGCCCAAGAGCAATTGCTCCGCCATTTACATTGGTTTTCTCTGGGTCCAGCCCAAGAGCCTTTGACACGGCCAGAAACTGAGGAGCAAACGCTTCATTCACCTGTGGAAAGCAGCAGACAACTATGCAACTGAAGATGCAATGACTAAAAGCAGAAAATTGTATCATTTTATTTACTGCATTTATTTTACACTCAGTCTAACTAAAAATTACTTACTAAAAATTTCAAAGAAGTTTCATCCTAACAACAAATAAACGTTAATCTGTCCTGCATCGGTTCTGGGGTGCAAGGTCCTTTTTTTTTGGCATTGACAATGGCACCAAAAAAATTCACCAAACTTTACACTATGAATAGGAATTTTGGGCATACTGAATGACTCCTGCCTTGCCTTGGCAGAGTAATACACACAATTAATGTTTTTAATAATATGTTTTCTAAATGTGCTCGATCGTTTGATTTAAAAGGATAAAGTTTTTAAATGCCGTTAGCGGGGCGAGCTCACAAAAGTCTCATTTCCATGTTGCTTGCACATTTTTTTTACAAAAAAAAAAAAAAAAAAAAAACAGTCTCCATGGGTCAAGATGAACGTAGCGATATGAATGCATTAGGAACATGAGAATGATAAAAATCTCTGTTGCCAAGAAAATCCAAAAATTTACTTCTGCAGATTCTTCTAAAAATTACAGAGATCTGTTCGTCACCCCCAAGCAACAAAAAAATTAGATGTTTGCCCTGGAAAAAGGACAAAGAAAAAAGTAGCCATTTTGAAAAAAAAAAAAGTTTTTTTTTCTTTTTCTAATGAGTTTGGCACATTTTTCAGCTTTAATTTCATTTGAAGTGCATTACTTTCAGCGCATTTTGATTTAGTGTAAAAAAATGCAGTAAATAAAATACAAGCTTTCCTTATCATACATGGGAGGTAATTCTATCAAACCCTATTTTAAAATGCTACACACAAACCTCCACCAGATCCATGTCGTTAAGAGACAGACCAGCTTTCTTAAGAGCTCCTGTAATCGCTGGGACTGGACCTGGAACAACACAAAGAAAATCCAAGTTTATTATTGAAATATGAACACGTTGAGGTTTATTCAGGTTCATTCCCTTCTTTCAACCCAGAGGGCTTCAATGACATCTCTCCGGCAACCGTGTCACTTACCGATACCCATAATGCTCGGGTCACAGCCTGACACATGATAAGCCACAATTCTGGCGAGCGGAGTAAGCTTGTGTTCTTTCAGAGCATCATCACTCGCAATCACCAGAGCAGCAGCACCATCAGACACCCCCTGGAGATCAATAGACTTGCATTTAGGGATATTTCATTTCTTTTTTGCTACTGAAGTCAAATGTCTACCCCTACTAATATCAGAACTAAACGTACTTGCATTTGTTGTAAAGGAGAACTGACAAGTTATTCAATTTCACAAAAATAAGATGAATTTCATTCATGACAAACTGGCTTTGGATCATGTTTGTCACCACTGCAATCAATACAAAAAAAACAGATTCTTTTTTAGTTTTTTGTGAGCTAAAAATATAAAGATAAACATATTTTTATAATGTCCAGAGGTCTGAAAATGCTGTAATTAAATAATGTTTTTTTTATATCAGGTAATATTTTTTAACATCAGGTAAAAGAGAGTGCATGAACTCACAGATGCATTTCCAGCAGTGACGGTTCCTCCCTTTTTGAAGACTGAAGGCAGTTTGGCCATCTGTTCTGGTGTGGTCTGAGGCCGCGGGTGTTCATCCTGAGCCATGGGCACCTTTCCTTTTTTAGTTTTGATGTCGACAGGTGCAATTTCCGCTGTGAAGTGACCCCCTTCATGAGCTGTAAACAAAATATATTTATTAAGAATCTCAATAAATGTTCTAAAACAGCATATTTTAGTACTTCTCGGTGGAAAGAAGGCATCAAAAGTTGCAGCTACTCACCTGCCTTCCACCTTTGCTGTGTCTGGTAGGCATATTTGTCGCAGTCCTCTCGTGTGATCTCGTACTTTTCTGCCAGATTCTCTGCTGTGATTCCCATTGGTATCTTTACATGCAGGTCAGTCAGACCCGCCCACAAGGTGTCCTCCAGCTGTCAGTCAGAGATTTTATTTTTGTCTTAGTGTCTTCCTCTAAGCTGCAAGCTTTTTTCTTTCTGCACATCCGAGGTTTTTGGGGACAACAAACAAAAACAAACCTTAAGATCAAATCCAAACTTTGTTCCAAAGCGAATGTTGCGAACAGCATAGGGAGCCTGGCTCATGTTCTCTGAACCTCCGCACAAAACCACGTCAGACTCTCTAAGGCAAATCTCCTGCAGACACATGTGGGCATTAAGATAAGAAGCAACATCAAACTCATTGATGTAATTTTTAAATAAAAATGAGCTGTCTTTCAGAGATTTAGGGTTTTAAAGCCAGCTTACATGAGTACCATTGATGATAGACTGGAAGCCAGACCCACACAGTCTGTTCACAGTGAGAGCAGGCACGGGGATGGGAACGCCACACCTCAGGCCAACATGGCGAGCAATGTACGGGGCATCCGCCGAGCTCTGAGGCAGAGACGACAAATGAGGAGGAGTTGAACGACAGCAAACTACCAGAAACATCTCTGATAAATGGGTCAGACATGACATACCTGCATGACGTTTCCCATAATGACACTGTTGATAAGCTCAGGGGCCACACCCCCTGCAGCAAGGGCTGCTTTGGCTGCATGCTCCGCCAAGTCTGTTGCACTGTGGTCTCTGAGCACTCCGCCATAGGTTCCAAAGGGAGTGCGCTTGGCTGCCACAACAAACACACCTATGAAGAAAAGAAGCCTTTTAGTACACGATCCACATGCTAGAGGTGAGTCACAGTTACATCACCAAATCAGACTAAAACAAAAAGGAATTGAAAAAAGAAGTTCAAATTTAGAAAAGATTTTATGTTCTCAGATAAATGACGGCAGGGAGAACCCATGAAATCTTTATTCCACACTCGACCTAATATATGTAAATTCCAAAAAAAACCTTAAAAAATGATACCAAGTGTCTTGATAACCAGCTTGATATCCCTTTAAATTATTAATCATTATACTAGAACCTAATATTTGTGATGAGAACAGAATGACCTGCGTCATTAAATACTGACAAACATTATATAACCACCTGATGTGGGCAAATAAACTGTGTTGTGTGATGCAAAATTATACCACTGAAAAAAAATTATATTAAAAAATATTTGTTTTATTTAAAAAATGTTAGGAAATTAGTGGATTACAAAAACAAAACGAAATTAGAGGAACATGTGGATAAATAATTTTTGAAGTAGAAGTGTTAATGCTTTTCACAAGTTTCAAAATGGGCAAGAAACTATAAAACTCAAAAAATTAGAAGAAAATGGTTGTCATTTCTTAAGGTATTTTTAAGACCAGTTGTTGTGTTTTAAAACTAGGGAATGATTTTATTTTAACAGACAGGAGTAAATAAAACATTTCTCCTTAATATTTATCTTTTACTAGACAAATTTGCAATAAATAAAAAGTATTGTTTTTACATACATGCACACAGACACACACAAAAGAACAGCTATTGTGATCAAAGGTAAATGTATGTATTGTTAGAAGTTTGGGATACATAAATATTTTTTTAACTTCAGAAAAATATTGGGTAAACCAATTTAAAATAGAAAAAGTCTATGTGAAAATAGTTTTGGAAATTTAAATCATTTACTGTTCATTATTGTTGAAATAAGACGTGCTTTTTTTGTGGAAAAAATGTTTTTCATCAATAAACAAAGACATGCTATCCTTAAAAAAATCAGGCTTAAGTTTATTAATGCATGAAATGTTGTTTTTGTCGTTACATTCAGTTGATGACATGAGATTTCCTCATTCATAATAATTTTATGGCAGACCTTTGTCTTTGCCAGCTTAGTAATGACCTTATAGTCTCTGAAGCTTTGGACTCAGCTGACATTTAATCACATATACTGTTTCATTATAATGCTAATTTTCAAAACATTTACATCGGGTTAAGAATGCGTTTTGTTGCACTGTCTAGTAAAGAACAATTATCGACCTTATCTGCTAATTGCGTGTTTGTTTACCTCTCAGAAGTGCCATGGTGTTCCTGTAAATTCCAATGCCGACAAAAATCAACTTTCACGGAGTTTTCAATTTGGTACTGAAAGATTTATCGTGTTAGGAACAAAATCGTATACACAAGTGAGTGCAACTCGACAAACCCACTCCGACCTTTCCCCTATATACCATGCTCTTTTTACTTCAAACTCACAGGCAGATTCGACACACAAAATTCCACTTTTCATTTTCATTTTTAGGGAGTTAAAGAATACACATATAGTAAGATGGTGTACTATTTTCCCAGTTGTTTATTTATAAAATTAAATATATGAACTTTAAATGTTTTTTTCTGGATTTTATGCGATGAAGGAAAATTCGAAAAAGCGGCTTCTGGAAGTTGATGCGCTTCCTTCATACGTCATATCCTTGCGACTCAGGAGTCGTATTTCTGAAAGGGACAGTAGATGCTCGTTGTGGGTTTTTCTGTTATTTTTGACCAGAGTTGATCTCTGAATTGCTAAATCATAAAGAGAAGACATGTCTTTGACATTGTCGCGCTGTTTGTGGATGGTTTTATCCCGACAGCCTGTCCCTTCACGGTGAGTTTGATCAAAGACTGTCAAGGTTGTGCTGAAGAGTTTAGTATTTGCGGCTGTTAGTTTGTTTCCCTCAATCAGACAGACTACACAGCCTGATTTGTGCTGGGTTTTTCCTTTTCAGTTTGATTTTAGGGGATAGTCCACATACTATGCGGAGTCCCTTGGTTGTTCCTGTGATGGAGCTGAAGACGTCAGCACCCCTGAGGTACCACAATCCACGCTTCTTAAAAGATGAAACATGTTCATACTGCTGTAAGCCAGCAGGGCCATGGAGAATTTGGGTTTAAAAACTTGAAGGATCCACAATTAAACTGAAACCAAAATAAATCGGAAATAAGTTGTGCAAATCTGAATTTTTTTGTCAATTTCTTCTTTAGATGCTGAAAAAAAATCTTGAGAAATGAAAACAACGTTTCTTTAAATTCACCCATCTGTTCTCAGTTGCATTCGATAAGTTTGAATTCAAACGGTTTACATTTGCAGTGTTTATGTAATCTTAACTTTCTTTAAATCTTATTTTCACGATCACTCTTTTACATTTTTTGTTTGAATGTTTTTTTTTAGTCTTTAAGTGTTTAATGTAAAACACTTTTGATTCTCTGTACATGAAATGTGCTACACCAATAAACTTGCCTTTCCCTACCAAAGAGCGGAGCCGAAAAAGAAAAAGAAAGTGGACCCACGCCGGGAGCAGATGATAAGGGAGCGACTGAAGAAGAAGCTGAAGAAGCTGGAGAAGGTTCCTCCTGAGCTCATTCCCATAGAAGACTTTATCACTCCAATCAAATGCTTGGATGAAACGAGGTAAGCTCATTTTGTATGAATATTTATCAAGTTTCATTATTTAACTTGCCGTTTTTTTTCATAAACTTACTCTGTTTATCTTATAAAGAAAACGTGCTGCTCCAGATCTATCATTTGAAGAGAGTGAGCGCCGAGCGCTGCTCCTGAAGGAATGGAGTCGATACAAACAGGTTACCATTCATTTACCTTATTATTTGTTTTTAGAAGTCTTTTGAATTTTTCTAACTTCCCCACTATTAATATGAACGTGAGTTACTCTAAAATAAAACATCTTTTATTCCGTAGTCTGAATGTGGTTTTTGTATTATCTGTATTGTGGAAAATATAACATTTGTATCTTCTCTGGCATCAGCAACAGCACATGGCTGAAGTGAAGGCTATTGAACTTGCTTTGGAGGCACAGAGGGAGGCGCTGGAGGAGCTTCAGCTGGAGTCTGAAGAGCTGTACCAAGCAGCTCTGAAGCCAGACCTACATCTGTTTCCCTACACCCACGAGGGTCCTGCATACACGCCCCCAATACCAAATTACGACGCCCCTGATGGAAAGTATAATGACATCACTAAGGTGTACACCCAGTGATGGACAATGAAGTGCTGTTTGTGCAACACCAGAGAACTGCTTTCACGTGTTGAAGCTTCACTTGAGTCAAGATGCAGCAAGTTTGAGAGCCTGCAGAACCCTTTCTTCCTTTTTGTGTGATCACTTATGAAGGTCACATCAATATTTTTTATTTTAAAACTTAAAATAAAAAATGTCTGCTTTACCATTTTTTAACTTTGTGTAATTTTGTTTGATTTTAAGATTACAGCTTTTAAACACATTTACTAAGATTGAGTGTTAGCATGACAGTGGTTACATAAGATTTGGTTAAAATGTTCTGCTTCTTTCTGGTCAACCTCACAGGTCAATATATAGTGTTTTTGTTTTTTGTATGGCCACAAATCAAACTTTAAAGAAAAAAAAAAAACAAAGCACAACAAATCTTTTCTTTTTATTCAGTATTTTCAATCCACTGATATTAAAATTAAAACATTTTCCCCCATAATTTCTACGAATGCAGCCAGTGTCTGTTTCCATGCGCTTAAAAGGATTCTGTTTTTTTGAGAAACATCACATTCCATTATAAGGTCTGCATCACAAGACATTCATCTCTTCATAGTCCACTAACAATGTGCCCCAAATCAACAGTGAGCGTTTGTAGTGAAAACCAATGAAGTAATTTTAGGAGTCTTGCGTATTGTCCTGGTTCAGCGGCAAATGCCAGTCTTTTGGAGGCTCACACCTCAGTTCCCACACTGGGTCAAAGTTTTTTTGTTCAGCCACTCGCTTCCTTTCACTTCTCTGCAATGCTTCCTAAAATATGAGAAAAAATGTAATTTTTCCTTTATAATTATGCAATCAAGACAATATAAAGGGTATTCAAAAGTATAAAGTAAATGTTCTAAAGTTGTACCCGAGTTGCTGTGCTTCTAAATTTTTCCCACTCTCTGCAATTATTGTAGTCCTCTTTCCACTGATGGCATGATGGGGAGGTACCGTACGCATAATAATGGTGGAAGCGATTGACCAAACTTTTGCAGTGCCTGAACTCACTCCAGTAGTCTTCGCATGCTCTTGGTGGCTGTACAGACAAAAAAAAAAAGAAAATAAATAAATAAAAATAAAAAATTAATAATAATTACAGCAGGAGAAAAAAGATAACTGCAAAAATCCAACCTGACCCATTTACATGCAATCTGAAAATACAGAATCTCCTGTTTACATAGTTGGCTCATCCTCCAGTTCTTTCGAGTTTGTGTACATGTAGGGCCTTAAATCTCTCTTTTTAAATAATGGTTTTTAAGTCCCACCCTAACTATATTTTTATCTATAGAAAAATTGCTCCCCAGTGGAACATTTAAAAATATTTTAATGGGCGCCCCCTTGTGGTGATTTGGTAATATAACCCTCAATTTTTTTTTATTGTATTATCGCCCAATTAATGCACTACTTATCCTTACACTTAACGATTTATATCCCAATTTTTGCTCAGAGGTTGTGGTAAATATAAAATATGTCACATTCTTTGTTTCTTTTAACCGTGGTAACGATTTTAAATACATTACGGGTTACTTTAAACATTTAGCTGATTAAGCTAGCCACGTTAAAACTACTTCAAACTGAACAATCGTCAACATTAGACTACTAAGAAAAAAGATTCACGAACTAATGTGGAAAACTGTCACGCTAAAAATAAAATCTTCTATGATTTCTTGAGAAATTACCCTCCATGTTGTTAAAACAGGTCGCTCCATTGCTAGGTCCAATAGCATTAAGAACGTTACCCATATACGCGCTTCCGGTCTATTTCAAAACAAAAGCCAATTAAGCGAACTTGTTTAAAAATGCATTGAAGAAAATTATATGTACTTTCGTTGTTGTTAACGCAATTGTTATAATTCATCCAGGTTTATTCGACCAAAGTAGTAAGTTTTTTTTTTTTATCTTTAAAAAGCACTCAACTGAAACTGGTTTATCAGCTTATTATTTTTTATTATTGAGGACCATTTATCTCTTAAGAATCTTAGTATCTAGTTAAATTTGAATTCTATCTTTAATCCTGAAATGTAAAAGCATTAGTCTTAACTTGTGTTACCACATTTTTCCAACTCACAACTTAACATTTATTATCAGAAATTACTAAAAATAAAAGTCACTTAAAGAGATCACATCATCTAATTCAACTATTTTCTGGACGTACAATTTCCACGCAATTAAATAATGACAAGAGATTCCAAAAACAATCGTTTATTTGTTTATAAATAAAGCAGGAAAATGCGTGGGGAATTGTTTTTACAGGCCAAGAGAAATATTTCAGAAATATAATGTTTTTCAACACAACTAAAGCAAAAGTAAAGGTATGCTCCCATTAAATTAGCAAAAGCACAACAGAATTTTGGATACAGTAATCATAATGTTTACTGTGTAAAAAAAATAAAGAAAAATAATACTTAAAAAAAAACACTGGATGTTCAAAGTGTAAAATTATTATAAATACAAAGTTTCCAATCAATTTCTGTGTTGGTGATAGAGTTTATCCTGACAGTTTTTCATTGGTCCGCCCCATACATCAGCAGAAAAAAAAACCAAGTACATGAATGCAACTTTGCTTTATTTGAGCAATTGAGAATTTCAACCAAAAAATATCATCAAAATTCTTCATAAAAGCTCTAAAATAGACATCACATAAGCCCAACTGTCTGCTTGCAGCTCTAAGGCTTTCTGCCTTTTTTGCGTAGTGACTGTCCCTGTCCAGAGAAGGCAATGAACTTGTTCAAGGCATCATCCTGAAAAATAATGAAAAGGTTAAAACTTTGTAGAAAAGTAAATTAATTTTTGAAGCAAACATCTCATCACATTTATAGAAATATTATCAGCTACTTACATCATTGACAACTTTCCTGGGCTGAGGCCTGGAGTTTCTAATGAAAGTGATTTTGCCAACTTTGAAATCGTAGTTGGGAATTCCTCTGTCATGAAAAGATTAAAATAAATAAAAAAGGACATTAAAAAATCAATACTTAGATTCAGATGCTTTCAACAGCTTCCAGTATTTGTTCCAAATATTGCTAACAAGCTCTGCATACATGAACAAATGAGAGCTGTAAGTTTTCTTTTAAGGCTAACAATGATTGGCAATGTTTTGATTTCAGATACAAAACTGTCACAAATTTCAGAGATTTCTGTCCCATATGTAGAAAAGACAAGAAATGTATCCATCTCATAAAAAAGTACATAATTGCTTAAGCTGGGACATAAAAATAAAACAAAAGTTGTCATTAAAACAAAAAATGCAATTGTAAAGACCGTAAATACAAAACCACCTTTTAATGTCACTTGCTGCTAGAGGAACAGGGTTAGGCTCAATTCCTTTTGTTTTACCATCCAGACGATTGCCAGAACCGGTAAAAGCCTGATGAAAAGAAAATTAAGAAAGGTATTTTATTGCTTTAATTTGTCTCACAAGATTTTACCAGTTGGAACATACTCACTCTGAATCCGAGGTCCATGTCAGCATAACTGCTTGGGTCTGTCTCTTCCTCCTGCAAGAATGATTTTTGTTTACAATACTTCTCATGACTTATTTCACTCACTGTTTAAGGTCCAGGGGTGTCCCCTGCCTTCGCCCAGGTTAGGCTCCGGCAGCCCTGTGTCCCCGAAAAGGACAAAACAGTATAGAAGAGGACTGTTTAAGGTTCAGGCCTCCTTACTGTGGGTTCATCCGGGTTCTGAGATCGCCGCTCAGGTTCTTTGTAACCCAGAGGTGCATCGAAGTCAACCTAAACAGAAAAGCAGAATAAAACTCAAATAGGAAAAAAAAGTTTAAAGTTTGTTGTTTCAGATAATAAAGAGGGTCTCACATTCATATCACATTCAATGATGGACACAGCTTTATCTGGCTTAGTCTCCATCACTCGCAGCTCATAGATCTAAAGCAAACACAGGCTTAATAGAACGTTTCCACAATTGATAGAGAAAAAAAATCTAAATAAAATGATTTACCTTTTCATTGTAATTGATAGCAATCACATCACCAGTTGTCAAGCATGCAAAGTTTCTCAGTGCATTCTCCAGCCTGTGATAAAACGAAAGCTCAGGTATTTAGTTTACCAAACTCCATATGCACAAAGGCAAAAAAATGTCCATTGTGTTTACACTGCTTTGGGGTTTGTGATGTCCAGAAAATCAGGACTCTGAGGTTGGAACTTTGAGTAAGTGGCCACCATGAGATTGACACTTTCCACCTGAACCAAACCACCTTCTTCCAGCAGGAGATTTTGCATCATCTACCCAAAAAAAAAGGTAGGAAACAAGACAGACAAAAGAAACATAAAGCTGCTTAGACTTAAATAGCTTCAACAATAAAAATAGTGATTATTTTAGACAATAAAAGCATGCACATACACTTAAAGTAGTAGTGTATTAAATCTATTTGACAGAAATTCTTCAGCTTTAGAGTATTTAACATCATCATACTATTTACTGTGTCTCACCCAGTGTGGTAGGTAGCAGATCCCTTCATCTGCTACGAACTCCAGAACGCCACAATGAGTCATTCTATCTGAATTCTTGTTGGTCAGCTTGAACAGCATTGGGTACGTGATGTTGAGCCTGCCTTTAGAGAACAAAAAAGGGAGAGGAATTTTCCTTATGAAAGAAAAAAAAAGAAGAAGAAATAAGAATGCTTGTACTTACTGAGCTGGTCGAGAGCAGAAGGTGGCATGATTACTGGTGAAAGCAGAAAAACAAATTTTCTTTGGTTACTGACCAGCTGTTATCGAAATCTTTGCTCCCACATTTGTATAAAAGAGGAAAAGTGTAATGTACACACTCAGGATTTATATCAACAGAGATCATTCATATCCAAATTAAAGTAAACTTGTATCCACATTTAAGTTTTCAAACAAAAAACAATGTAGTTTTAAGGAACTGCTTTACTGAAATGTAACTTTCTAAAGGTATAGTACAATGTAAAAATGTATTAATTAGATGAACATTTCTATTCAATCTGTTAGTTTGAGAAGAAGTTAAGATGGTTTTAAACAAAACAATTAAAAGTTATCTGTAGATTTTCTGAAAAAATAAAATAAAATAAAAACAGAACACGAGAGAAGCCGAAAGACAGGTCAGAAACACCTAAACAGCCACAGTAAAAATATTAAGGTTTGCTTTGTTTAAAAAGTTTTATTTTGAAACGTTAACTCAAGTTATTTACTGTTTGATTTAAAGAGCTTCCGCTTTAGATTCACCTTCAAAACAATATTTCACTAATGTTATATTTTTTAAATCTTTCTTTGACATCTCCTTTGATGAAACTATACCAACTTTTGCCTCCTTTCTCTACATCGGAGCGGTCGTTGGGTCCCGCCAGCATGGACACAGAATAGCATCGGTACTGAGTGGAGAAGCGGTTCGGAAAGCCCCGGCCCATCGGGGGGTCAAAAACATGGAAGGAAAACTGCGGAAAAGTACATTACAAATGAAAGTCACATTCAAACCAAACATCAGACCACTTCACACAATTATAAGTCGGCACGTGTAACTTTGTTTTTTTATCGTGACAGAGCATCTTTCTGCTCTGAGGCTGTGTTGTTGTTAGCTACCAGTTAGCCTAGCCGCTAACAAATCCGGTTTATTTTAATAGAAAAATGTCGTCAGCAGTAAATAAAAGTACAATTCTACTTACCATATTGACAAATTAGGTCTTAGAAGAACTAAAGCCTGTAAAATTGATACTTTTTAGGTCTTTTTGTTTGTTCAAGGACCACTGAATGTTGTTTTCCTTTCCTTTCAGGAAGTGAACAAGCTGACAAACGGAAATGACGACTCTGATTGTGAGGTCACCGCTCATGAGCATTTTAATGGTCAAGTTTCAGTGATTATCACAAAGAAATAATTATGACAACGAAAAGAGAAAACATATATATCAAAACAACAAACTTAAAAAACATTTCATTTTAAAAAGCTTGCTGAAACGTAGTTTTTGCTTTGCTTTTTGTTTACAGACATGCACGTTTAAGCTTTTATCATTCACTTCTTCATTCTTTCTGAACGTAAGAAATTTAAGTCCTTTTGAAGAATTTATTCAATTACAAATATGCCTAGTAAACTGATATATTAAAGGAAACACCTATTTTTTAAATTGTAGAATATAAAATTCGACATATAGTATGATGTTTGTTTTTTTGTAAATACTTTAATACTTTTTGCTTTTTTGCAGAACAAACAATGGATTTATTCTGATGGGGAATGTATTTTTCTGAACCTCAACTTATATATGATTTTTAGAATGAAAAAAATGTTGAAGCATTTGTGTCCATCAAACACTTCACCTTTTAGGGAAAAATATGTTTTTATAATTTGCATTAGAAATATTTTCTTCTTTAAGTACTTATAAAAATTATACTTCTGATACATGTTCACTTCTAAAGAAAAAGATGAGATTTAATTAGGTTTGTAAAGAGCATACATTTGATTTTAATATTTAGAAACAATAAAATTCTCATAAGAATAAAAATACTTTACTGTGACTTTGCAGCCAAAAAGTGTAACGATTAAGGTTGACAAAATGTAAAAGGTAGAATAGTTTTATTTGCGTTCAAATGTTCTTTTCATAGAGGCATACATTTTTTACAAATGTTTTTTTTATACAGGTAAATGTTAGCAGCCAGCACTGAGTTAAAAACTCAAAATTCACAACAGTAAACAAGATTGAACTTATTTCGACTGAATGACAGTAAAAGCAACAATATAGAAAACACAAATATGACAAAAGTTGCGGTTTCGATTTAGTATGTTTTTTTTAATATATATATAAACTGCAGAATCTGAGGGAAATTGATCTTTTTGATGTCGACATTGATTTATTGTTTTTTGGTGGTCCGGAGTTTGCATCTATACAGGAGGCCATGTCTTTGCAACTTCCTGGTGAACGGATTCAGGTAACCACTGACAGTAGGCAGACAACAAAACTGTACAAAGAAGAAAAAAAATGATGAGCTACAATAAGAAAACAGGGTTAATCAAATCAGAAACAATCAAACAATAAATTCTCACATTTATCGTCAGTCCTCCAGGTGGAAAGGAGGGCATCCCTGCAGTCAACCTTCTTTAACACCAGAGGGACCAGTAAAGCTTCTGTTCTAGGTTGCAGTCTAGAACAATGATAAAGGCTTCAGCACATTTGTATGTCCTTCATTTTCTACATTTACTTTCAAAACCTGCATCAATCTTGCATAACTCTGAGATTTTTTTTTGTTTATGGAATCAAGTTTCCTGCAATGATGCATAGATAACAGACGCATCCTATAAACATACTTTGCTGTGCTGCATAAAGCAATGGAAACCGCTAGTATTGTTTTTGGGTACAAAAAGTTTTGCAAAAACGTACGTTGTTTTTCCATACAGTGGTCACTCTTTTGAACCACAAAGTTGGATTAACATTTTCACCCTTTTCTCTCTTGTTTAAACTCCCATAGTTTAAACCTTCATAGAAAATAAGTCCAGTATTATTACATAAAACCAACGATCTCGCGACCAAAGATTTATGTAAAGTTGGAAAGCTGAATGCATTCTGCGACCAAGACACGGCACAGAGGAGATTGATTGACAACAGCCAATAAGCACACAGAACACAGTGCACCATGAAAAAGTAAATTAAAACATGTGAGGCAACTTTCCTGTTGACGCCTCCTGAGGAGCTAAGGGGTTCACAGTTTGTGTGAATAACGTGCTTCTGTCTTATAAAAACACAGCAGTGCATCCCGTTGTTTATTTTCATTTACAGAAATAAAATCAGAGGGAGAAAGATGAATTGAGACATTAACCATGAGTAGAAAAAGATTAAGGCAAAAAAAAATAAAGGAGTAGTCCTAAATTAGAGGGTTAACTTACTTTGCCCATGTTTTCAGCATGATGGAGGGGTTGGAAAGAAGACAACTGCAGTGCTTCTTCAGTTTTGGACAAACCTGTTCACCAGGCAAAACAGAAGATAAAAATGCAAAAGTATTTACCACTTGTTTATCAGTGCAAAAATATACAATAATTAGCAAGAATGCAAGCCAATGGAAACTTGTGTTTTAGGGATTTGCTGATGTACCTGTCCCTCAAGAAAGAACCTTGCAAACAGCTTGAACCGCTCCAGCCCCTGTGGATACTCCATCTCCACGGCAGGCAGCTGCCAACCCACACGGACTGCAGAAGACACACAGAAGAGGCAAAATATCAGCAGAAAATATACTCCTCCTGATGCTTTACAGCAGAAAACTTACAAAATGTGCTCGAGCAGTGACACCGGATGGTGCCAGAGGAGGAGCAAAACCACGGCAGAGGCGACTCTAAAGGAGCCCCAAAGTGGCAGTATTGAGGTACAAGCTGTGGGACCCACTCTGCTTCAACAGCTGAAACACCTGAAAGGAAGAAACCACAAACGCAATCAAGCAGATTTAATGTCAGTCTGCAAATCTGCTCTGAACATTCCAGAAATTCCCATCAAAATTTATTGGAAAAATGAAGATATGCAATAAACTTTGTGCACAAAAAATGCTAAAAAAAAGTATTTATTCCCTTAATTATACATTTAGTTTGATCTCTTTTTTTACTGTAAAGCCCTCTGGAACCCTGACGGTGTTGTATTGTAAAGTGCTACAGAAGTAAAGTTTCATTCATTCACTCATTCAGAATGTCTTAAAAATTCTTTTTAGATTCTCTAAATTGCTAAATTTGGGCAAAAATATCTATGACATCACCAACATACGGTGGCCCTGAAGTTCAAACCATTTCAACAAATCACTCAAAAACATACAATAGACAACAATGACAATTAAAAAAAGAAATAAACATGATACATTTTAGAAACTTTAGAAATTCCAGAAACCAAAGCCAAAAACAAAAAGTTTAGAAAACTTTTAATTTCGGTTAAAAACGGCATAATCATAATTAAAAATCACTGAGAACAGTTTTAAAAGTGACCAACAGATGATTGGAGTGGGACATCAAAGAAATATCTTCTGTAAAAAAATATGGCCATGCCAAATAACTTCCAGTTGAAAACGTGAACAAACTTCATCATCCAATCAGTGATGTCACACAGTAACTACCTTTAAGAGTTTCTTATGTGGTTTCATTTTTTTAACATTTCATTTTGATTCGTGGAAGTTACTTTTGTTTTCCAAAACTTTTCATTTTGTTTGGAATTGTGTTTTGCTTTAGTGTTTTTTTTTTATTTATTGTGATCGCATCATTGTGATCTTAAAGTGATTTGTTGATGTGATTTGCACTTCAGGGCCACCGTACAAACAAACAGGATCAAAAAGAAAAAAAAAAAATAGAGACAATGTAAGTGAAATTAAAACTATGAATAAGCTTTGACACCTTTACCTCTCATGTACATTTTAGACGTCTCAGTAATCTCCTGGTAGACCACAAACTCTGGCAGCTTTTTGAACAGGGCAGAACTGGGATGAATAAACACTGGATCGTCCAACAGAGGAGTCTATGAGCGGAAGGTAAATGCAAGAGGTAAAGAGAAACAGAAAGAATGAGAAAGTGGATTTAGCAGACATTTTTGAGGGACGTTAGAAGAGTGTTAAGATAAGACTGGTAGATAGAGAGCTTCAACCATCTCACTCTTGATGTTCTAGTGACGATAATGCACTAAAAACTGAGTTGAACACTAAACTCATCCTGGTAAAAGTTTTGTTGTTTTTTTTGCATGAGGTGAACTTCCACTCCTCCCTGCTTAAAAGTCAGAGTGAAACATCACGTCTTACTTTGTATCCGTTCTTCCATTTAGGGTCCAGCAGTTCTTCTTCATGGACACGCCTTGCAAGATGATCACCAAGTCCTGCCAGGACGATCTGCCTCAAGCAAACCACCTGATGTTCTGTGGGAGGAGCCATCTTAGGGTCCACAAACGTGCCCACCTCTGGGCACACGGCGTTGACTAGGAGGAGGGAGAAGATACGATTTTCTATCTTGTGAAGCTGAAGTCTTCCCCGTGTTTGGTTGGAAGTGTGCGTTTACCTGCGTTGGTGAGTTGACCTCGAAGTCTCCTGATCTCCACCATGGCTTTGTACCTCAGTCCATTGTCCTCGCAAAACTTAGGAGAGCTGCCAGCAAATTCACAAGCACCGACAGCCCCTGCAGAAAACAGAGAACCACCAAGCTGCAGAACAAAATCCTGTTTCAGAGGAATTCCTTTCATTTAAAGTTTATATGCACAGAGGAACCGTATGACCTCCAGTTTAAGCGGGTCAGTTCACCGTCACCACTCACCTCCTGCCCAATCAAACCAGTCCTTAGCCACAACAATGTAAGTTTGTACTCATTTTTAACCTTTTAAAAGTCCCACTCTACCTATATATATATATTTATATTTATGTTTCTATTGTAAAAGCGTTTCCAGTAGTCTTTTAATTGTGATTATGCAGTTTTTAGCTGAAATCAAAAAGCCAAAAAATGGGTGGTGGGAATTCCATTTAATGGGAAAAGGAAAATATGTCTTTTAATGGGATAAAACAAACCGGTAAAGGATATAATTTTTTTTTCTTGCATAAATTTAGAAAATGCTAAAAAAAAAAAAAATCAACAATATGAATCTAAAATCGTATAATAGTTATACAGAGTCTCAAATCTGTTTCATTACTTCCAATTATCCTGATTTATTTTCTGTAAGGATGAGACAATAAAATCACAAAACGTGAGAACAAATTCAGACCGATGGCGAACAAAAATAAGGATGAAACTTTGAGTTGATGCAGCTAAGTGAGGACTGGACCCCCCCACCGACCCCTACCACAAAAAAAAAAAAAAAAAAAAAAAAAAAAAACAAGTTTAAAGGTAACGTAGTAATTTTCTGTGTGCTGCTTCAGTAAACTCACCCAACATAACCATGAGGTCTCCCAGAAGAAGAGAGGCTCCTTGCCCCGCCCACAGCCTCCTCATCTGCGCAAGTCGAGCTCGGCGCTGGACCAGCTTGGAGCTTTCATCTTCACTTCCTGCAGGTCTGAGGACAAATATCAGCTTTAAAAAAAAAAAAAATTAAAGCAGAATAAAGCCAAAAGTTTACTCGCTTTCCCCCCTTTTAGCTCTTATTTTGAAAAGAAAAAAGTCCACCTGTCGAGGTCTTCAAAGAGCTCCCGAACAGTCATGGCTGACACCACAGCGATGACGTACGGCAAGCAGTCCTGCTGCTTTCCGAGAGACAACATCTTTGCATAACGAGGCGACACGGGGAAGGACGCCATAGCCCGACCCAGCGGCGTGATGGGACAGCTCAGCCTCGCCCGCTGCATCTCCTTCACTCTGATAGGCAGGAAAAAAGTTTTTTTACAGAATTTTCAAACTATGACTCCCTCTTCAATCTAAGTAGCCAATTGAGCAACAAGCTTCACTTTTATTTTTACTATAATGTGAAAATAAACAACTAAAAGATGTTAAAAAAGAACACAATCACCCTGAATGGCATTGCAAGTCTGTGTATAATCAGGTGTTAATTAAAGTTAGATCCAACCATTTCTGAACATAATATAATGTTTGCAAAACATTCAAGACAGTTAAAAATCTTTCTAAGAAAGAAAAGCTGAACAAATTCACACTCAGTTTAATGTTTAAAGAACAACAAATACAGAAAAAACTTCTCCCTGGTCGCATACTGACAACACAAGGAACAGCTTGTTAGCATAGCATCAGGGTCGTTTTGTGTAGTCCGTGTCTAATGACGTTGCCATCTCAACACTATTTCAAACTTTCTGTAGCTGTTGTAAGTCGAGCAGCACTGTCTGGATCCTGTTAAATTGTCATATTTCCCGCTGCTTTTATCAGCCAAGCCAAATGCTACAGGATAAGGGTGGCCGTATCAATCTGAGTATCAATACCGCGATGAGATCGATAGTTTAGTTGCAGTTTTTTCTTCAATACGTGCAGTAAAGAGCTTGAATTTGCTTACAGAGATCATGAAAGCACAGCGTCTATCTGTTTGCAGTGTTGCCAGATTGGGCAAAAAACAGCCCAATTTGTGCGAGAAACTGACCGATCTGGCAACATCGTCTGTGTAAACATCCTTCTCTCTCGCTGCTCACACCTTGCCCCTCTCCTCCCTGCTCCCAGATGGTTGTAAATAGTTAATTTACATTTTTAAATGCCAAAAGTCTCTGAGTTGTGTTTTAGTATACACTTAATTAACAAAAAAGTGTTCCATTTCAGAAATTATTATATAATACAACATTTCAAGAACAAAAACATCAGTATTAGTGATCCTAGCCCTGTCATTACTTCGCAGTATAACCCAGCCCTACTACACAGACATGAATTAACAGAGGTAGTGGCGTTCTCGTGTTGTGTGTGCTTTTGAACTGCGCCCGGATGGCAGAGAATAAGCATTAAAAAAATTCACCAAAAAGAGGGTTAAAAAACATGTCTGAATTTGAACATTTACTCCACATGTGGCGAGTAGATGTCTAACTTTTACTCGCCAAAAAGAAAACAAAATGAGAGACTGGTGATGGTTAATTTTAGACCCTGGCCATGAATAACTTTAGAATGAGCCTGAACAAGAGCAATGGGATTGTCTGGAGAAACTTTTATCTACAAAAAGGGAGCAAAACTGAGCAAAAATTAAGAGATGGGACCAAACCTGAGGAACATGTTAGCAGAAAACAGAAAACAATGAAGAACTGTCCCTTTTTTTTTTAACGTTTTGTGATCCGATGATTATTTTAAAAGATGCTGAAGTTATTGCTTTTAGGAAACAAAAATGAATCAAATATGCATTTAAGAAACATGTTTTATCTTGTTTTTAATCAGTAAGCATTATTAAAAAGCAGCAGACCTCCCTGAGTGAGGCGGCTCCTCCAGAGCTCCTAAAGAGATCAGTAGCTCCTCTGCTGCAACAAGAGCCTCAAAGGAAGGAGGCGTCGGGAAAGGAAAGTTGATCACCTGCAAATGCACAAATTATAGGGTTATGCTTTTTCTTAGTATTTTACGTCATTTATGTGCTTATAAATTGACCTTGTCTATGTTGAGGTCTTTCATCTGTAGAACCAGGTCTTCAACAGGCCTGCGAGTGATTTCCGCCTCTGAGAACAGGCTGAAGTCTCCAAACACAGCAGACGAGTACAACCTGCAGAAAAGGGAGAAGAAACCAATGAGAAAAAGCTCCTTCATTGAGGAGAATCCTGAAGCAGCTCAGGCTCACCTGTAGCAATGTCCTGGCTCCGTTCTCCCCGCTCTTCCTGCTCTCTGATTGGCCGAAGCCTGCGACGTCCACGTCACTTTAAAGGACGACACTCCTGTAACCCGGTCGTAGAACCGCTTCTTAACTCGACCGCAGTCGACCACATATTTGATGCCTGGAATGGTCAGGGATGTTTCTGCTACGTTGGTGGCGACCACACAGAGACGAGTACCGGGCGGAGGAGGCCTGAACACCTGCGGGCGCCACACAAACACGCCACTGAAAGGACCAGCTCATCAAATATGACTTTACAGTGATTTCTTATCTCACCTTCGCCTGCTGATCCGGAGCCAATAGGGAGTAGAGAGGAAGGACATAAAGAGGGATGGATGGGTCACATTTATCCTCTACAAAGACACAAAGAGTTAAGCACCAGCACAACACGAAGGATAGCATTTCTTTAGACCCGCCCACCTGTCCCGGAAGGATCATCTCCAAGGTCGAGGTCCAAGTCGTCGCCCTCTTCATCCTCGATGCCCGCCTCCCTGTCCTCATCTCCCTCATCCAGAGGGAGAGCCGAGTAGGTATCCAAGTCGATTCGAGGAAGAGACTGGAGTTAAAAAAAGATAAAAGGATGTGATGAGAAACATTCACAGAGTCAGGGTTTGTCGATGACACACAAACAATGACACACAAACAAAGAAAAAACGTTGTTGCGTGACTTTTACAAATGAACAAATATGCCCGACAAAGTGTCCGGTATCAGAAATTTGCGGCTTCGCGAAAGCAACGGAGTCTTTATTATACCATCGTTTTTCCCAAGACTATTTGATACCCTGTGTGATGGGTTGTCATGGCAACCTGCAGCTCGCTCTGCCGCAGCTGGTGTGCGAGGACTAACCAGCAAACAAACCATTTATGTCATTAATATTCATGAAATTATTCAGACACTTGTGCTCCAAGTTTCGGTTATATCACTTATTTTTGGGCATCCTGCAGCCAATCAGAATCGAGTATTTACCCCCAAGCATGGTATCAGTTTAGATAGGAACACATCCCAATGTATTAACTGTTAGTAGTGACATAAAGCAGTAAATGATGGTTAAAAAAATGAAGAAATAAAACATGGGGGGAGAAGTGAGGCAACTTGAGAAATGATGTAATATTGACAAATTTTAAAGACAAAAACATGGACTCACCGCCATCTTCTTGTGTTTGGTTTTCTTGAACTTCCTCATGTCCTCGCCTGTGTCTCCATCCTCACATTCAGCTATGAACAAAAACAATTTTTGTCGTAGGTTTTCTAGTTCTAAAATGCTGAACAAACAATAACAATAAAGTTGTTTAAATTTTTTCCATGTTGTCGCTCTTTGTGGCAAGAAACAGTTCAGATTAGGAGGCTGCAAAACACTTAAAAAGACGCAGTTTATCAATCACTTGTAAGGCATTTATAAATAAGCTGAACACATTTGTCATGCTGCAAAACAGTTAATAAACTATTAGTAAAAACAATTATTAAATGAATTAATCACTTATAAGTATTTTATTAACAAACATCTACAAATGCTAATACATTTTTTAAAAGCATCTTCTTAAAATCCCACTTTGATCATCTTTTGATGGATTTTCAAAGCCTTTCAATTATTATCATGTTGTTTTTAGCTCAAATCAAAAAACCTGTGTCGTTCTAGGACATAGTTTCTGCAGTGTGGCAGTACTTCATGAGAAGTTTCCCTCTTAGTTGTGGGAGGAACTGTTTACAGGGATGTAAACCTCTGCATATTGACGAATTGTGGTTGATGCTGTGAAGAAAAGGAATCTTTGTGTTTTCTTGAGAGGCTTGTTGTCTAAAAATGTGTAAATTAACAAGATTATAATGTGTGCTCAAAATCTGAGTTGTGAATGACCAGTTGTGCAGAATGGCCCGCTTTTTATATACCCCCAGGCTACTGTTTTAGCTCCAATATTTCTCACCAGCTAGAGGATAAGCGTTGTAAACAGAGAGCTCTCAACTATGGGTGACAGAAAGGTGGGGTGAAGTTGTGCAATGTGTTTTTTTGGCCAAAACGGCCAATATTATTACTAAATGAAAGAAAAATATACGTATATATAAGTGTTTATGGCTAATTTCAAGATTTTATCATTTTATTATTAAAGAAATCTCACCAATAGTTCCACTAACATTTCCATTTTTCTTAACAAGAGAAAAACGTCTTTATTTTTTTAAACCTGTTTTAAGAAGAGAAGGATGTTTCTTTCCAGTGGACACACCTTTGTTTCCCTTCCTGAAGGGAAAAGCTTTTCTGAGTCTCCTGCAGAGAACATGAACCTCGGCCTGACCCGTCAGAAACACCAGGATACCTCCTGAAAAGCAAAAGGTAGTTAAACCGCATGAGATAAACTCATTTTCATAGTTATAATCAAAACTAGTAACGTCTGCATGAAAGTGAACCTGGAGGCAGCATGCGGTGTATTTTGCAGGTCTTTTGGAAGGTCTCTCCGGTGTAATCCTCCAGTGGCGTGCGTTTGTTGAAATGGACGGTGACTGGGAACTGACGAGCATCCACCTTGACCACAGGCGGGGGATTGCGAAACAGCTTCTGGTTTTCTGTGAAGTCCTCAACTCGCAGAGTGGCTGACATGACTATCAGCTTCATGGGGATCCCTTTCTATGGGGAGAATCAAAGTTTCTGTGAAAGACTGTGTTTATCTATGATGGTTCCACAGCAGAAAAACTTTTAAAATGGAGTCCAGATGACCCTTTTTTAAAACTTTTTCAGCAATCAGAAAATATTCTCACAAAGCGTTCCACCTTTCCAAGCTCACCTTGTTTCTCAGCGGTACGATACGTGACAGTAATCCAATGAGGATGTCTGTGTAGACGCTCCTTTCGTGTGCCTCGTCGATGATGATCACGCTGTACTTCTGCAGCAGGAAGTCCTGAAGGAAGAGAAGAAAAAAAAACAGTAAAACAGTGAAACTTTATTAAATCCATAACAGTTTCTTCCTATATTTGTTTTTTTCCTGTTCTGCTTGAAGGAAAACCATTTCATTTTGGTAAAAAATTGTGTTTTTATTTATTTTGATTTTGCAGCTATCTATTTTTATTACATTTAAAGTATTCAACCTTTAAAAAATTAATTCTGTGAATATTTGATATAAATTCAATGGGTAAAAACATCAGGCTTTTAATTTGAAACCCGTATAAACATAATTTGTGGATTAAAACTGTAAAATTATGCTTTCTCCATGAAAAAAAGAATTATTAAAAGGAAGAGCTTTTAAAAAAGTTCAAGGGTAACACAGCAGGACAGTTTGATGCCGACTCCACTGTCAGCCAAAATTTGAAAAGTGCAAAAAAAAGGGGGGCGGGACTAGGACAGGCAGGCTGAGAACCTGGAGCTGCAGAGCACGATGACGTGACACTTCTGAAATGATGTGGGACTTGCACCAGTTGACCAATCCCGAAATTCAACTTCACTACTTTGTTTCAACCTCTACGGGGCAGCACACATGTGATTTTAGACAATATTTTCAGGAATTAAACAAGTTTCTTGTAAGTTGTCAAAAATGTGTCCCGGATCAACAGTCAGCACTTTTACAGCCCTATTTGTACAGGTAAACAGACAAAAAAAGTTGATTTACCATTGTGTTACCCTTTAAAACATATTTCTATTATATGGAAGTTTCAAAATAGTTTTTTCTTACATTGAGATGATGCAATCACAACACTTTTTGAAATTCTGAGAGCTACAGTGTCAATAAAAACAGCAGATTTTAGCTTATCATTTCTATGAAGGTTTGAACTTTGAGAGTTTAAACAAGAGATTAAACTGACTAAATATGTTTGACCAGATTAAAAAAAAAATACTTATCTTAAACATTTTTTACCTGGATAAAAACTGATATAGTACTGCTACTACATACAATATTAATTTAAGAACGAGTCAAATACCACATCTCCCAACTGTGTCTTGGTTTGATGCTAATTCTGAAGGACCAGTATTTTGTTTTTTTTAATAAATTGTATAAAATGTCTTGGATTGAGTAGTAAATTCCTTCTTAGCCAGGACTCTCTTGAAATAGAAATCTACAGATCTCAATGGGACTTTCCTGGGTAAATAATAGATTAGAAAAACTATTAAGTATTCATTTTTGGTGATTAAAGGGTGAAAATGATTGACATAATCTCATCATCTTTACTTACATGGGTTTATTATTAGCTCTAGGGAAAGCTTTTTAAATTATTTTGATGATTTTTTTCCTAAGCATGTTGAAACAAAAAAAACAAGCTTTTATATATATGGTTTTTGTCACACCAACACCATTTCATCCCAGTTCAGTTAGTAAAATGCAACACCTTCTGGATCTCCTTCAGCAGGACACCGTCAGTCATGAACTTGATCTTTGTGTCACTCGTCACGTTGCCTTCGTATCTAATCTGGTATGATACCACCCTGCAGGTACGAAAAAAAAACCCCATCAGTGAATATCTGAATGGGAGACGTGGGTATCAAACCCCATGAATGCATAGATGCGTGTTACCGTGTGGGAAGGTTCATCTCTTTGGCCACTCTGTGAGACATGCTGACAGCCGCCACTCTCCTTGGCTCGGTGATGCCGATCATCCCACTGCTGCTAGAGGAAACGGCAGAAAAGGATTACAACTTAATCACAGTGTGGGTACACGTTTATTAAAATACACAACAATGGCTCAATAAGCTAATAACTGACCTGGAATAGCCGGCTTCATAAAGGAACTGAGGAACTTGCGTGGTCTTTCCACTGCCCGTTTCTCCACAGATCACCGTGCAGGGATTTTCCCTCACAGCCTCCATGATCACCTGCTCCTCTGCCAGTATGGGCAGCTTAAGACGAGCCTCCTACAGACACAGAAAGACACCTTCTTACAACTATAAATTTATTTGGGTTCTATCATGTGGTGCGTGACACAAACCTGGACATCTGGTGATCTGTCAACCGGAACAAAAACAGCCGGCTCTGACAGCTTTTTGTTTTCAGAAATGTTCTTCTCTGCTGTCACTTCTTTCATGGGCCTGGTCTCCAGACAAGGAGGGTTGGTTTGCTTTGGTTCACTTGTCTCTGTGGCATTCTTCACTTCATCTTCCTCCTCCTCAGACGAAGTTTCCAAATCACTACTTTCTTCAGTTTGTTGCTGTACTTCCTCCTCATCCTCCTCTTCTTTCCATTTTCTCTTTCTGTTGGCCCCACTGATGCTGCTGACCTTTGGAGCCACTTCTCCATCTTTCAGCTCATCCGACGACCTCAAAATAGTGACGAAGAAATCTCATAATTAGACTTATTTTAGTAAACACTAAAAATACAACTCTTAGTTTTTTAAAAAGTTGGACATTTAAAAATTCAGATTAGAAATCCCCCCCATTTTGACCATTCATCATTGTTTTTTTTTGCTTAATATTTACTCACAGTTTACTCTGGTAAAGCTTGTCTCCTGTTCCAAGTTTGGACGTTGTGTACAGCAGCTTCAGCTCAGACTCCGGAAGCTGCACCTCAGCCAGTTTACTCAGGATGTTTGCTCTCTGAACACAACATGTTAAGTAAAAGAGACTTGAAAGGAACAAAGACAAATAGATTTGAGCTTAATACAGATATTCTCAGTAAAAGAGAAATTGTCTTGAAATTGTGGGGATTTTTTGATTAGGCCTCATTTATCTATGCTATTATAAACTCAATTGTTTTAAATTAGAAAAAGGCAGAAAATCAAACATATTTTATGAATATTACCCAAAAAAACTAAAGATCGCATGAAAAATTTCCTTTTAGTGTGTGACCACTGACTTCAAATTACTAACAAGGAAAAACATAATTTTGAATTATATTTTTGCTTTAATTTGCTTGTAAAGAGAAATTTGTTGTATTTTTCTCCTTAGAAATAAATTATCAATACATTGATTTAGGTTTGACGTTTCCAATAATTTAAAAAAGGAGGAAAAAAAACATTAAAAAAAAGATGGACCCATTGTAATCCAATTTTTAAAAAATCATTTTCACCTTGTCAAAAATGTGATCAAACTGTACATATACAATACATGTATCCATTACTTTATAATTAATATTATTAAAATATTATGATGACTCACAAAAGACTTTCAAAAAAAGCTGTAAAAAGGTGGCTAAATATTGATTAAAAATAAATCCTAACCATTGACATGTTTCTTGTAGAATGTTAAGATCTTACAGGTTCATATATATTATTTTGTATTTTATTTTTACCTGGGCTTTCTTCTCCTTTCGCTCCAGCACCTTCTGCAGCTCCTTCTTCTGCTTCTTCGTTAAAGGTTTTTTGCTGGGAACAACTTTCAGTGAAGAGTTCTTGTTTTTCTTAGCTCTACTGGCTGGGAGGACTAAAGCGTTGCTTTCATCAACACCTTTCAGCCTGCCTCCACCTAAATACATCAAAGGCACAAAGGTGAAGTATCACTACATGGACAATAAATAAAGGCAAGGGGTCTTTTGTTTTTAAATTCACCAAAATATTGTTTACCTTCGAATTCGACTGTTATCTTTGTTTTCTCATCTTCTACATTTTCAGGCTCACTCTGCTGTCTTCCTTTCCAGTTGTGTTTCTTCCTCAGTTTCCCCATTCTATCCGCAGGTTGGGATATTAACAAGCTACAAAATGAAATAACCAGTCCTTGTAAACAGATCCAAGTACCAAGGTAACGACGAGCTAATCAGCTAGCTGGAGCGTTACGATGTAAACGGCGTTTACGCAACACATTTTCTTTCTTTGTAAAAACCCACATCCACTTAATATTGCGATTTCATAGATGTTGTTTTAAATGTGAAGTTTTTTATAAACATCCTTCATGCAAAAAAACACGTGTAAACATTCGCGTGTCCACCGCTTAAAAGAGTCCGCCTCGACAATGTGAACTAGACTAAAAGGTTCCGGGCCCGGAACCCTGGTTGTGACTCACGCGCCGAGTGTCAGCAGTTTGGGAACCAAGCACACCCCCTTTTTTTGGTATTTTTTATTTTTTATATACGTTCCAAGCTTTTGAAAGGGTTCTAGTGCTTTTGTGTGCGTGAAGAAGCAGCTTTACATGTTGCTATTGAGCCTGAAAGTGCCTGAGCTGATTGTTTAAAAATGAGAGATTTAAGTGGAATAAAGTGTTTATTAAGTAAGGAAATTGTTAAAGCTTTCTATATTTGCAATCACTTTAAGTTTTAAGTAATATGTAGACAGGAAGTATAAATGCAGGTTATACAGTTTGTAAGTAAAAAAAAGTATTTACAATGCTTAAGAATCAAACTGATGTAAAATATTCATGATAAAGGATGTTTTTAATAAAAACCCTCGGGTAAAAATAGAATAAAACTGACAGTTTAGTTTCAGATGCTACTGTCCTTCAAGCGCTCGTATTCAGTCTCTCTTGAGCTTTCTCCGACTGCAAAGATCTCCTCGTTGGTCCGTCTGGCCTCCTTGGACAGCCTCTCAAACCTCTTGAGAAAAACGATGAGAGCTACCAGCAGCGCTGCCTGTGCCGCCACGAACACAAACAGACAGATGAAGGAGGCGAAGGCCAAGTTGCAGTACCAGTACTGACAGGACTCCAGCACCTCTTCCTCAGTTAAATATGCTACAAGCCTCCCTTTCAGGCTGGGGGGGGAGCTGCAGTTCACCTCCATGTGTGCTGTGAGGTCAGCGCTGTGACGCCGCAGCCAGGCCCGCAAGTAGAGGACGCCACAGTCACACAGCCAGGGGTTTCCCTGGAGGGAAACGGAGCGAAGGGAGCTCAGGCCGTCCAGGAGCCCGTTGGGGAGGGTGGTGATCAGGTTGTCATGGAGAAGCAGCTCCGTGGTTCCTGCAGGGTAGCTGGTTGGGATGGAGGAGGAGGTGAGAGACCTGCTGCTGCAGTCCACCTGACCGCCACGACAAGAGCAGAGCTCTGGACATGCTGATGACCTCTGACCTCCAAACAGGAGGAGAGAAGAGAGGAGCAGAAATCCAGTCATGTTTACCAAACTGTGGAAAAGAGAACTCGGATTAGCTGTGAGTAGAGCATCTCATCGTGGACTCCAACTGTCTGTGGCGTTCGATCAGATGAGCTGTACAAGAAGAATTCTGATCATTTATTTTTTCACTATGGTAGAAATTGCTGTGTTTGAAGACCCACTCCGATCATTTTTACAGCTATTTTTAAAAGCTTTGCCGGTGGTCTTCTATTATTTATTTATTTTAATGAAGCCGTTTTTAGGCAAATTATATTTTTTAGGACATGACAATGTCATCCACCTCCTTGAATGTGTCCAGTGTGCAACCCAAGACAGAACCAGCTCTTTTAACAAGCTTGTTTAGTCGCTTTCTGTCACAACAGCTGCCGGAGCTCCAGCCGTGATGTAAAATGTCCATAGAAGTCCCCCCTCCAATGACCTCCGTCCCCTAAGCAGGTGGAGGTGACTCTCACATTCACACCTGGGTATTTTTAAGTGTCCACAATTTCAGTATTCACCCAAAAGTGGTGCTTTGTTAGAAAAATATATGTTTTGAAGTTCAGTTTTTTTTTGCATATTTCCCTAATAAAAATAGTACATTTTATAGAAAATATTCTCAGCTTGAACTTGTAAAACAAGCAACAGTAAAAATAATATATATATATATACATATATATATATATATGTATATATATATAAAATAATGTATATTTGTGCTTTTAGCTCAGCAGATGTGAAGAATTATTCCTGGAATAAGAATTGAACTTGAGACTTTCAATGTCCAAAAGGCAGCTCCACTGTTTCCCACATTTTTGCTTGTAGACTAAATTTTCTTACACGTCAGTCTGTCTGAGAACAAACATCTTTCATATTTTCAACAGTTAAATCAGTTGACATTTCTAATCACGGCTTAACTTTAGTTATGTTAAAGTTTGAAAGGAGTCATTTACCGTTTTCTCTGCGAGTCCTCTGGAGCGAACGCCTCAGAGTGTGAGGAGTGTTTTGCCGCCAGCTGGCTTTCACTGATAAAGGTTGCTGTCAAGTTATGAGCACACACAAACATGTCTGTTTGTTTACGCACACCACCACGTAAGCATATCAGTTATTCTTTGTTTTGCCAGAATTGAATCCTCAAAAACATTTTTAAAAGAGATTCTTATGGTTTGAAAACGCATCCAGTTTTCATTCAATCAGAAAACTGCAAAAACAGCTCCTCTAGAAATAAGTCAAATATTCTTAATTTTCATTTATTTTTATTATTCTTTTTCCTGAAAGACAGATTAAGATTCTGTTCTTGCCGTGTAAATGTTTCATCATGCAGAATATGCAAAGATCTTGATGAGTTGCTTGAGGGGAAAAAAGTATTTTGTTAAAGTTAGGAGACTAATCTCATCATTCATAGCTCCTTTGTTTGGTTGCTCAGCCTGATAAATGTAGATAACTTATTTGCCGTCACAAAACTGATAGCCGTTACATTTGTAAGTCTAGAAAAATGTCATTTTTTATTCTGACAGACATGAAGTGCATCACAAAGAGGAAGAGTGGCTGCAGGAGATAAATATGAGTCAGCCAATTGGGTCCTTGCAGCAGCTCCAGCTGCTGCTTTGCTTCTGCCATGTGGGAGGGACAGACGTCCATTAAGATTGTAATGACGAAGCCAAACAGACAAGAAAATTTGTTTATTTGTCACACCTTTGCAGACAGGCCACACAAACGGAGCCCTAAGCCTTCAAGCAAAGTATATACGACTCACGAGGATACGCACAAACACTCCAAAGAGCACTCTCTCTCTGGATACGTCAGTCTAAATATTAGCTCCTCGTTAGAGATCCCATTGTGGTGTTGAAGCAAACAGCACGTCAAGATGCATTTTGTACAAGCACAGGGACTCGGCTATAAAACAGTAAAAATAGGCCCACAGCGATCAGCAGATGTGAGTAATGGCAGCATGCTCCCACATGCACCCTGTTCTCCACAGACTCTTGAAGGTCTGCACTCACAGTAAGCCACTGGCAATAAGTGCATTTTTCAACTCGGCCAGCTCAATAAAAATGCTGGGAGGTGATGGTTTGCCTGGTTGTTTCTGTAAAAACACCGACTATTAAAAAAAAGGAAAAGGAAAGGAAAGGAAAATTGGATTTTGATAAAAGAAGTTAACAGTTATGAAGGCAAATGGAAACTGGACGGACACCTCGGGTTCAAAGGACATTTGTTAATATTCACTCACACGCCCAAAGTTGCATATTACAAAACTACATTCATCAACAACAAATCACAAAATGTTTTCATACAAAACATACCGCAGCACAAATCCAGATGCCATAACCAAAGGGTTCAGCAATGCATTACAAATTAGATCCACTGAGCACTTACTTAAATTATGCTTTCATATTATTTATGTTGGGGTCACAGCGAGCGCCTAAACATGAGAAGCTAAGTGAAGAAACTCCAGCTAAACAGACAAACCAAAGCACCAAACTGAAGAGTAATGGACTCAGCATTTTCAAAGACACTTTAAAACCACATCTGAGGGCTTCACTGTTGTTCACAGGACGGACAGCAGGTGGCCCCGCCGAGCAGCTCTGCCCCAGAGGACATCACTGGTCCTTCTCGTGCATCTGCTGCTGCATCTTGTTCAGCATCTCCTGCATCCTTTTTAGCTGCAGTCACACATATAGACGTTACAGTAGTTAGACAACGACAGAATCATTCAGTGGAAATACAAAAACATATCAGCAGGTTTCAGTGTGTTCCTTTTAACAAACATCTAAAAAATAAACATATAAATACACGTCTGGATTCATTTATTTATTTTCTATAAAATCCAATTTGAGGTCATCCTTTAACCTTTTTCTTTTTAATAATCTGGGGGTGTCCAATCCAGGTCCTGGAAATCTACCGCCCTGAATGTTTTCCAGTTCTCTTTGCACTGCTTTCTGCTGATCAGCTGACACAGGAGTCTGATTGACTGAACACACCTGATCCAGGCAATCAGAGGCAAAAGTGCAGGGAGAGCTGGAAAACCGATAGGATGGTAGACCTTGAGAACCAGGACTGGTCCATCGCGCTCAAAGACAACCAAAGTGTCTTTTTGTGAGTCTCCAAACCACTCAGCATAACGAGTCTTTAACAGTGACTTTAAACGGAATAAATGGCGGATAAAAGAAACAGTCTGTGCGAAAGGATCTTATTTGTGATGAAGAGAATATGATGGGGTGGGCCACAAGCTCCAATGACCAATGAGGAGGGGATGGGGGGGCGAGGTTGCTCTACGCCAACGGTCTCGACCCAGAACTCTGACGCAAATTCCTAATGAACTACTGCTGCTCTGCTGAACCTATGTCCCAGAAAATTACACAATCATAATTAAAAGACCATTCAAAATGATTTTACAATAGAAAAAATATGATTGGCGTGGGACCTTTTCTTGAAAGGTTCCTGCTTTCAGTTTTTCCTGATACGTCACCATGTTTATGTCCCAGATTACTTCTTTATCATTTTTCCACATTCCCCACTGCTTCAAACAGCTGAGATTAAAAACCTCCTTTACTCCTTTTCTGTTCGATGTTATGTCACAAATGAACTATGTCTTGCCGCAAATTGCTTTGGTTTCTCTCAGTTACAGAAATATTCTCCAGGTTTCTCTTTCCTGCTGTTTCCAATTGTCCTTACAAATCACAGCATCGTCTGCAAACATGGAGATTCTTTCCTGACCTCATTTATGAGCCTGAAGGAGGTCAGAGTCGATCCTTGATGCATAGAGTCTCATTTATCTACTAGTGTTCTTAAAAATCATCATAAGTCAATATCTACTAGTGAGATATCCCTTTGACCAGATTTAGAATCACACCCACAAGCCTCAGCTTCAATTTCTTGACCATGCTCAAAAAATAATCTCAACTTGTGTCAGTATTTCTAATGTCACCTTGGTGGACAATTTTTAAATGACCGACAAATATAAACATATCTTCCTATCTGTTATTTCAGTGAATTTATTTGTATCTGTCTTGGTACAAACATTCAGAATTCCTTTCTTCACTCTTTCAATCTAGCATTGATTTCATCGTCCATCCCTCCTCTTGAGTCTAATTTCTCTGTTTGTTCTGGTGAAATTCAAACCCACATGTATTTCATGGCGTTCTGCTCACCTTGACTCCTTTTTTAAATATCAAAGAACAGTTTTCTGGACACTAAAAAAAAACGGTTGGACACATTGCCTCTCTGCTCAGCATTACAGTTTTTTATTTGGCGTTTGGTGATGAGAACTCAGCATAAAATACTGTGGGTGGCGAAGAACAGTGCGCCATACCTCCTCGTCTTTCATTTTTATGAGCTTCTCAGTTTCCACGTCTGGAGTGGACAGCGGCAGGATGGGGATGGGACTTTCCATCCGGTTGTCTTGTGCCAGTTTACTGCAGAAACAACGTGGGAAAAACGAGAAGGACAGTTTCTAAGCAACGATTTGCAAGCATAAGCAGCCAAGATGTTTAGAAAACAAAACAGTCTTGTTCTCACACTTCTCCTTTCACACTCTCTGACCTGGTCATCTCCTGGATGCACTGCGCTCTGTAGTTTTCATAGTGCACGTCGCAGGTTACATCTTTGAGGTCGTGCATATGAGAACGAATCAGCATGTTCCTCAGCTTAACAAAGTCACAGTGGGACTGATTTTCCACTGAGGAGAAAAAGATGTTTGCTCAGTAAAATCCCAGTTTGGGAATAGTGGAATTATGTCCAGACCGGTTCACATACCTTCCACAATCCCCCAGGGGTACAGTCTCCCTCTGACCCTCTGTCCTCTAGCCTCCACCACTGTGTTACTGCCGATCACCGCAAACGGCGTGCACTCCTGCGCAAACACACAAGAGGGCATGTCACTTTTCAACCTGTCTGCACAGAGAAGCTGCCGCACAACAACAGTGACACAGAGCAGCTCAACAGAAGAATGTCTGTAGATGTTGAGACAAGCGCAAAAGTGGTGCAGGTGAGCAAGTTCACTCTGCAACTCCACAGCCGTCATACAAGTTTATTTATTTTGATAGGGACAATGTACATTTATACACATCTATTCAGAGAGTTGTAGACGTAAATATACCAGATTATCAATGATGCTAATTTGCATCCGTAGTCCCTTGGCAGCCACACAAGAAAAGAGTGAAAAAAATATAGAATCACACACATTACACAATTACACGATGAAAGAAAAGGACCAGCAAATACAAGAGTTCATAGTTAAAATGCAGGACATTCTATAAGATCACAATAAAAGCACTTGACAAGACAGTACAATATCAAGAGAGTTAAGAGAAAAAGAAATGAGGACGTAAAAGCATCTCCCAAAAGATGTAATGAAACTATCTAAGTAACTTCTTGGTTCTTTAGTTATCAGACACGCAACAATATAAAGAGAAAAGTATACATGAAACAAATTTACATATACAAGTATACATGAAGTTATTCATAATATAGACAATGAACGATGTTGCATTAAAAATATCTGAGATTTACACATCTATGTCTTCAGTCAGAAAGTCTCACAATGAACATGAAGAAATGAACAAAGTCATTTAGTTATTTACACAACTAATGAAATATTTTCAATAAATGTAAGACAGAATTAACACTCATTTAATGCGTAAAATCTTCTTGCAAGTGTGAATACCAATAAAAAAGAAGTAATACAAGCAGAAAAGATGAGAAAAGCCAAATGTTGATTTGTTTTTCTTTTTTAATCACAAAATCATCATTATTGTGCTACAAAACTAACTGAAATTTATAACTAGACACTTTTTTCTTCTGCAACATAAAAACCCGCAAACCCTTTTATTTCAAATGTTTGTCTTGTCTAAATGTGTAGATATCTTTTTTTTTTACAGAAAGAATCTTTTTTGTATCAAGAAAAAATGTCTTATTTCTTGCAAGAAAAATAATCTCATCAATAAAGCACAATTTTCGACAGCACAGTAATCTTAGTTAAAAAAACATGTCTTGGTTACTAGAATTTGTTTCTTAAAACAAGAATCCTTGGTAAGACCATTTTATTTTTGCAGACTTTTTTTTGCTTATTTAAAGACAATTTTTCACATTTTCACAAAATTCAGACTTTGTTTCTAAGGTTCCTGTTTTGGTACAGGAAAGCGATTTCCTGAGACTGTTTCATATCTGCCGTTCTATATAAGAAGTGCTTTTTTTGTGGATAAGCTCTTGATACTGAATCAAACATCCCATTGTGAGGAACTTTGTGGAATATTCAAACAAGTTCTTTTCCTGAATGAACTAATTTCTTGTGAGGCTTTAAGAATAAAAACTGCATTCATTTGAATTTAATCCCTACACTCCAGCGCAGACCAGTCAAATTCTTGCGGTATATAACCAAAAATATGTGGTTATATGTGCAACACGTGACCTGGCCCAACAACTAGGTTCTATTGTTTCAGCTGCAAGGCTTCAGAACTGAGAACATGTGCTCGATAATCCACAGATTATGAGGCAAATGTGTGATTGATCCACAAGAAAAACTGAGCAAGACCAAGAAAAATCCTTTGCATTTTTTAAAACTGTTACAAACCCACAACCTAAATAGTTTTGCACATGTTCTGGCATTACAGCATGAATGGTTTTAATGAGATAACAGCCAGATAAAAACGAATGGTTTTAATGGAAGTCAAAGAGTATTTTTTTGCCACAAAGATGAAAAGATGAAGTGTTTTTGCTCTGTTTGAAACCTAAAATGATAGTTGCTTAATCCTGCAGCATCTTTTTTGACTTATTCAAGCCTTTAATTAGCGGCAACACTCTACGCCCCCATATTGAATATTGTCCATAATTTTTAAGGATTTAAAACTAAAATAAAAGGATTTAAGTCAATTGAAAATGTTATAAAGGGTTAAAGTTGCTTGGCAACTCTTCTTCTTTTTCTTTCAGCTTTTCCCTTCAGTAAGTTAGCCTCCTGCTGTCTTCTGCATCCTCTACACCATCTTACACCAGCTACCTTCATGTCTTCATTTACTGCATCCATAAACTTCCTCTGTGGTTTCCCTCCAGACCTCCTGCCTGGCAGCTCCAGACTCAGGATCCTTCTACCAATATATGAACTGTCTCTCCTCTGGACATGACTAAACCATCTCAGTGGGAAATTTATCTCCAAAACTTCTAACGTTTGCTGTCCCTCTGATGTACTCATTCTTGATCCCATCCATCCATCAATTTAACACTATCTTTATCAATAATTGCTGGTTAACTTATTCATAAAGCACTTTTCAAATAACTATTTACAATGCCCCAAATTCAATCAAATACAAAGAGTATGAAAATGTAACATTAAAACACAAAAAATAATAATGAGAATTATATGTAAGGAATCATCAAAACAAGCTAGTGGATATAAATGATTCAAACATGTTTTTGCTCGTCTAAACTCACCTTAAGTTCTTTGTCGAGCTGTTTGAACTCTTCATCCTCATCTGAGTCGCATTCAGGAAACTGGTACACTTTGATCCCAAACTTGTCGATTTCCTCTCTTATCTGGAAGAAGATTCATGCAAGCACACACAGATGCACACGAGGAGGTCAGAGTTCAGTCTGCAGATAGAACTCAGGTAGTTTTAGGCTTCTGACTCACTCTGTCCTTCAGTTTTTTTATCTCGTTGGGAGTGAAGCAGTCAGCTTTTGCAATTAGAGGAATAATGTTGACCTTTTCATGAAGAGCCTTCATGAACTCCACATCGACAGGACGCAGCCTGCAGACACAAATGCAGCAGGAAAAAATAAACACTGAAATTCTGCAGACTGCTTCCTGACAGGAGATGCATCACTTCTATGTTTTTAAATACATGCGCAAGAGATTACCCGTGTCCAAAAGGAGGAATAAAATACAGGCAACAGTGGACTCGGTTGTCCTGAATGTTCTTCCTGTTCAGTCCACTCTCGTCCCGGAAATACTGCTCGAACTGCTGATCTATGTAATCCGCGATGGGCTTCCAGCTAACAAACACACAGCAGCCGCATTACACAAGTGCGTCGTCTTCATCAAGGTTCTCCTCAGACTGGCTGAGGCTCACCATTCGTTGTTGTTGATGGCGTCTCCGAACCCTGGCGTGTCCACTATGGTCAGCTTGAGCTTCACTCCTTTTTCCTCGATGTCCACTGTGTGTTTGATGATCTCAACGGTTTGATTGATGCGTTCTGCAAAGCGCCACACAAAAAACAATAAAGAATGACTCACTACACTAAAAAAAAATCAGACTTTAGTTTGCATTCTTCAGACTTCCTGAAGAGAAGAACTTCATCTCAAGTTGCCAAAAGCAAAATGGTGAAAAAAGCTGAAACATGTCATGATGAAGATAATGAAGGACTTTCCGACTCACCCTCAGCATTCAGTAGCTTCCGGTCTTTGTAGAGGTCTGTTAGAAAGAGGCTGTTGACCAGAGTTGACTTTCCCATCCCAGACTCTCCTTAAAAACAATAAAGTTTTAAAACGTTATTGGCACAAATTATTTGACAGGATGACAATGTCAAGAGGATCAAATTCTGCTAGACAACCACAGCTGGACATCATAACTGAAACTGCGCAGCAACAGAAAGTTTGAGATTTTTTCTTGAGGGTTCCTTCAACCAGGGACTGACCTGCCACCATCAGAGTGAAATCGAATCCCTTCTTCACAGACTTTCTGTGAACCTGATTGGGCAGTGTTGCAAAACCAACATACTGTTTCTCCTGCACAAACAAAGAAGAGAACAATACTTAAAACGCTATTTTTCAAGACTAATTTACAATTTTGCTAAAGTGCAATTAAAACACACGAAGGTCATTGAATAAATCAGTTGAGAGGAAGAAGAAAAACTGCTTTAAAAGTTGATAAAACTGATGTGCAAAAAGAAAAAGATCAATTTTTTAAACAGCAACATAATTCAAATATATATCTATATCTATATAGATATAGATATAGGTATAGATATATGTTCATTTAGCAAAATAATGTAGTAAAATAATTCATAAATCATGATTTCCTTTACTTAAATAAACCATCTTTTAAGACAAAATATTTTGCAGAAAACTTTTAAACTGAAAGGTTTTGTTATAAAATAAACAGAGAAAGTCTCCAGACTTTGGTAGATCATTTGTTGGACTTTTATATTTAAGATAAAGACAAACTTTGTTTTTTAATCTATCAGCTTGTTATAGAAAGATCTTGTCTTGTGTTTAAACTCAGGATTTTGAATTGTTTTTTAATCATTTGACCTATAAAAATCTACTTTTTAACTAATTTAAAGTGTTTTATATGATATGGGCCTGGATTCACACTGCTGTTCTTCACTCTCAGCCTGTTAGGGTTTATTTAAGAAGAACATTGTGAGGATTTTTTGGCAAAAGTTGCACAAACTTCAGGAGCCAGATTGTTAATTTACTCCTGGAATAAAAACTGGTGAGCAGTCAGAGTATATTAAAGTACTGATGTGCTTTTGTGTCTTCTAAACTAAAAAAAGTTACTGATCCAAACCTGCTCCGTGCATCAAAAATGTTATGTTCAGGTGAGAACGTTGGCTTAAAAACCACAGCAACAGGACTAATCAATAGAAAGGTTGACAGTGGTTTTGCAAATCAGTTAATAAAACATGTTCATTTTTTCCCCAACCAATTGAAAATTCCAATAGTATTTTCCAAAGGTAGTTTAAATTTCACAATTTGAAGACAACATCACATTTAATTATATTCCAAAAGAAAATTTGTATTTGGAACAATCCATCTTTGAGACAGAAGTTAATTAATTGATTAATTTACATACAAATATTGAAAAAGGCTGTCTAAATATGTCTATACCTGCATTATGTATGCATGTGAGATTAAATGTACTATTTTTAAGGTGTTTTAAAATAACATAACCTTTATGGAAATGTATTTTAAACCAATGCTAGTCCCATTTCACATGTTATTGACCCTTTAGGTCAGGGGTCTGCAACCTTCAAGATTAAAGACCCATCCGGGTCAACATCTTATTGACCAAAACCCAAAAAGAGCTTCGAATTCTAACTTCACCCTTTAGAAAAATGTAACACTGGTTTGTTTTTATCTTATTAATAGTATTATGACGAATGAACTATTGTTTCTTTGCATAAATTAAACATAAACATAAGGAGAAAAATCGAAATATTTAACATTACTTCCTTTCAAAATAAAAGGCATCCTGTGTCACATCTCAATGCATCAAATGTAATATGGTAGAGTAATGTCAGCGGTAAAAATTATTTTTTTTTAAAAACTGTTTATTTTACAGTTTGTGGTGCATTTTGGCTAGAAATTCATAAACCTATCAAACTAAAATTAAATCAGAGCTAATTAAAAGACCATTACTATATTTTTCTAACCACGAGAAAAACAAAAATTCCTTGCCTTTTACTTTACAGATACTTTTTTGACATTTTTATTTAACCAGAGAGGAAAAATTGAGGGGTAAAAGAGCCACAGGCTGCTCCGTAGCCCCTGCTTTGTAGGCAAAAATATGTGGTAAAGCAAAGGTAAAATAATACATGCATGGACCAACACATGCACAGCATTCCTCTCAGAGCAGCTGAGAACAACCAGAGCCTCAGATTTTCCACTAAACCTCACAAACACAAAGGGGACCACAAGATACCAGCCTCCCATTCAGATGTACAGTAGAATTCACTCCTGCATCTAGCAGAGTGTCATCACTGCCCTGCAGTGCTGCACGCTGACATGTGTTCAGATAAACACACTTCAGTCTCATGGAGAGCATTCACACACAGACAGAAGCTACATTCAGCAGTCCTGAAAAGCTCTTTTTCATTCCCTAAACACACAGCGAGCGTCCTCTCATGTTGTCATAACTTGTTTAGAGACTTCCTGACAGCCCCCTAGTGGGAATGTGAAAAACACACAGTGTTCAGGTTTATAAAAAAGTGAAAGCAGAAACAAACCCTGCAGAAAATCAGTTTGCAGCTACCCTGCAGAGGAGTCTACATGCCTTCTCTCTAATCTCAAGCAGTAATCCACTTCTTTTTTAGGATTTCTGTCTAAACTCCCAAAGTTCTTCAAGTCTGCAGATATTTCTGTCCTCAAATCAAACTCTTTACCTTCTGCCTGGCCGTTCTCACTCGTGGGCACAGGAGCCGCTCCACCAGTTTCTCTTGCAGCATGATGGCATCCATCCTAAACCGCTCCAACTCTGGAGGACCGAAATAGCCACAGTTTCCAGAAAGTTTAGGAGCAGCCCAGAAGCAAGCGGGGTGAAAGCAGATCTGACGACTCCAGACCTCAATAAACTCGTTTACACCACACTGCTTTCCTGTCTGCTCTCTTTAAATAAGTTCCTCACACACCCTTTTTTTCCCCTCCTTTGTTACCCAACTTTCTTTCTTTATTCTGTCCTCTTTCTGGCCTGAAGCAACCCGGCTGTCCCTGTTCAGACAGGTATGGATGAATTCTCACTGTGAGGGGAAGGGAGGCAAGCGCAGAGAGAGATGGCAATTTGAGGGAGGAAACCAGGGAGGGATGGAGGAGGCCATGGTCTAAAAGAAACTCATTCATCGGACTTGTGTTCCCTCCCCCAGCTCAGACGCTTAAAAAAATAAATCCGTACTCTCAGACAAATGACTACTGGCTCGCAGTGAATGCCTGACGGACACAGAGAGCAGATGCTTTTCTTTGTTAGAGAAACAGATAAAAACTTGCTTGAACTTGACTGCGTAAACAAACACGACAGGCAGACGCTGCAAGTGAGGACAGATGCAGGGAGGCCGACGGAGACTCCGGTTAATTAACTCGTCTGTCAAGACGCCGGTGAGTGTTTGTGTGAGCTGACCTGTGGCTCAAAGGTGACGCCAGCTTTCTGTTTCTGCTGAAAACCTCAGGTGACAACTAGTGCACGAAGCAGATGACCAAACAACTCCAAGTAAAACTCCCAAACAGCTCTTTAAATCCAATTACAGTTCAGAAAGCAAAAAGACCTCCAAGAAGGGTTTAGTAGACTCCTGAGTCAGAGGAGTTGCAGCTGTAGGTCACAGAAGTGTAAATTGTTTTCTTTTCATGTCCCGTATCAAATCCCATCATTTTCTGATCTATTGTAAAAGCGTTCCAAGTGGTCATTTTAAATATGATTGTGTCATTTTTAGGAAAAAACAAAAAAAACCTTTGTCATTTTTCTAGGACATAGTTTCTGCAGAGCGACAGTACTTCGGATCATTTCCCATCATCCCTTTGTTTACACTCTCCTGCTAGCTTACAGACCCTCACACCAGAACCTAACATTACCGGTGCAACAACAGTTGTGAGAAATATTGGAGCTCTCCGGCCGTACAGTATTTTAATTTTCTTTTTACATCTTGAGAAAAATGCTCCAAGAACATGTTAAAAAAACCTCATAAAAGGGATGAATATGAGTCGAAATGATGTTGTCTGGACTCATCTAAAGCTTCTATATGTCTGGAAATGAATTTTTTTTTACTTTATACACTAAAATATTGAATTTTAGAGGTCAGCTGTTTCAGGTGCAAAAGGTGAATCTTGAGTGTAAAAAAGAGCATTGTTTCAAGAAAAATGATCTTATTTGCTTTCTTGCGAGAAAAATAATCTTATCGAGAAAGTTTTTCTATGGCAATTTTGAGAAAACATTTCTTGGAACTTTTTAAAAAAAAAAAGAATTCTTGGTAAGAAAATTTTTCTCATCCCATTGGCAGATTATATTGCTCATTTAAAGAATAATTTCAGATTTTAAGAATTTTTTACTTATTTCTTGAGGGCCTGTTTTTGCAGTGTAAAACTCTATGACAAAGTGGGGTGCTTTATTCTTTTTAAAATACATCCTGAGATAAGGATAAAGTCTAAAAATATGTCCTTGAGGGTTAAATGCAGCTACTTTAATTTTTTAAAATCTTTTTCCATTTTTATATTTTGTGTTCTGTTAATTTCTGCTATCCAAAATGAACAAACAAAAAATTCTCAAAAGCGCAAAAAAATATTTCTTGGGTTCTCCAGGATTAAAAGCTATTTTTTAGGAGAGTCGTGAACTCAAAGTGCAGAAATGTCAAAAAGCAAAATCAGAATCAGCGTTTAAGCTACACATATGTTATTTCTAGTTTGGCTATGAATAATTTAGGTTTTTACATTTAGACTAGATGGATGTGAAGTCATGCTAAAGTACCTGAAAGCATAAACATGCAGCAGAGACAGAAGCCATTAAAGTAAACAGAATTTACACAAAATCATTCTTTCCAAACATATCTAACAAGCACAGTTTCCTCCTGCCTTTAGAACATTTGCACAAATAAAAAGCCACATCAAAAAATCTTAATTTTGAGGTTTGGATTTCTATCATTCCTTTCTCACGTGATGATCCTAAAAACAGCTACACAAACTCTGATATGGATTGTTTTGGACAGACATCTGGAAGTTCTCCTCCAGCTGAACTCTCTGGATGTGATGCGAGGAGATCACATGACCTATCGCTGCAGAGACGATTTCAGCCCACTGAATTTCTCTGGTTAATACACTTTAATGAAACCAGATCGATGCTCTGTGAGAACACAACCTGAAGCTTGATAACATCAGAATACATCACATTCCAAACTGGTTTGAAATTTGAATAAAAACGTTTGCGTCAGCCGTCAGAACACATGGTACCAGTTTACTGACACCTCCTGCTGCACATCTGCAGAGGCAGCCTTCTGCTGACACAACACTTACAGCAAACGCTGACTGGATCCTGGACTGTTGTCACTGGACTTTCAACAGTTTAAACGTCAAATTCTAATCTTTTCTTTTGCATCCTTTCACTCATTTGCAAAGCATCTATAAAGTGTTTACAGTACAGGGATTAGGAGTTCATGAGGTCAGGGCATTATATTTTGCTGTTGGAAGCTCTGTGGAGGTTTCACCACATTTTTCCCTCCATGCATCTTCCAGCCTGACAAATCTCCACATTTTGGCGCAGAAATCCCCTTTCTGTGCAGTTCTGTGTCAAATCAGCTGAAAGAGAGAAAACGGGTTTCAAAATAAACCTGGAAAGCACAGTTTCTGTGTCACATTTGCGAAATGTTTTACGATTAATTTATGAAAGATTGTGAAATTAGCTAAAATTCACGCATTTTAATGCAATTTGCATCTAAAGTTAATCTGCAAATCCACACAGCAAAGCAGATACTTGTTTTTTCACTCATTTATAATCCGTTTTAAATAAATAATCTAATCTCTGGGTTAATCCGAGCTTCTCGGCGTCCTAACATCTGGTTCCTGCAGTGTTGCTGCTGCCTGTTAGTGGAAAATCTGTTTTCATACTACTTTATCAATCCATTAATTATGTCTTTTTTTTTTAACATTCTTGAGATCTTTTGAATTCTGAGCTGCGGTTCAGTCTGAAAGAAATGCAGGCTTGCATGTTGTGTGGTCAGCAGTAATCTGGCTGCGGCTGAAACAGCAGGTCTAGACTGAAAATGATGCAAAGGAAATCGGCCACAATGCTCGTCTCCCCCGGACACTTTAGGAGCGTGTCTGTGTGTGTGCATGGAGGTAACAGAGGAATTTCATGACAGGGGCTGGAACCAATTGATTCCAGATGTGACAGTGGTGTGTGTGTGTGGACACAATGGGTGTGTCTGACTAAACGCACAATGCGGGCAGCAGACTTTAAACGCTCTCTGAAAAAGAAGAGGTTTCTGCGTGGTGCAGGAGGTTTAGTGGCTCACTCCACACCACACGAGGGAGACAGAGCTCTCAAAACCTTCAGGGATTAAGCTTTCTGAAGCCTTGAAAAGAAGAAAAACAAACATTTTTCAAGCTCAAACAAATCGCAGAGAAAACGATGTAAGATGCCTTGCGAAGCGTTGAGGTGCTGGTTTAGAGATGAATGAGAGAGCGGTGGGAGGGTCTGTTTGAATAAAAGAAGAAAGGAGCAGATGTCTTCAAATGGTTTTACAAAAGCTCTCTGGCTAAACCCCCTACTGACACCTTGTCCCAGTGTCCAGCTGTCAACTCCTACCAACGACACGCCCTCAAACAATGAATACATCTGATGTGATATGCAACCTTTAACATTTATTTAAAATAATCTTCAAAAAAAAGATTTTTAAAATTTTGTTTAGCTTGTTTTTTTAACTTTTCATTAAGAAATTAATGTACAAGATTGTATGTCCACAAACTTGATCTTTTGCGATAGATCAAAAAATGATCGGCGTGGGTCTGTAAAGATATTTAGGGTGTATTCAGACTGGAAAAGTCCGTTAGTCTGGACGGAGTCCGCTTTATTCGGTCCGGATCGAGTTCTGACCCTTGCGTTTGGTCTGAATTCAGACTGCTGCAAAGTGGACATTTCTGTTTTGAACTAAAGCTTGTAAACAAAACCACATGACTAAAGATCTCTTTAGTCAATGGCCAAAAATTATGAAGCAAAGCAACAAGAGAAAGAATGATGGAAATCCTACGCTTTGCAATCCTTGTTGGGATATTTCACTGGTTCAAACTTTTTAGATTTCACTGAGCAATTTTGTATTTGGTGGTTGCTCCACGTTTGTCCACGACTCATCGGTTGCTACATTTCTAATCTGTTTACGTCCCGTTATACCAGACTACGGTGGTCGTTTTGCTTCAGTTTTTCCGTTCCAGCACAGACCATATTCAGACTGAGGAAACTCAATGTAGTCTGATTGGAATTGAATCGAGACTAGCAAAGATGGGTCCAAGAGAGGTTTCTGGTCCCGGACCAGGGTTCACTTGGGTGTATTCAAACAGATAATTGTTATTGGGGGAAACCAACTCTGGTTCACTTTAAGAAAACCAATCGTGTCCAGTCTGAATACACCCTTCAGAGTCTGTCCTTTGCATCCACCCGCCTTGTTGTAAAGGTCATGGGGTTAATGGAGCTTGGAGCCAGCTGTTTGGGGGGAAGGAAAGGCCCAACAGACCACACTCAATCCTAGAGGGACATTTTGAATATATATGTGAAGTTTTGGGGATTTTAGGAGAAAATTTGAGTACTTTTAAGCTTTTCTTTTTTTAAAGAAAATTTTTGTGTTGTAATTAAAAGACTGTAAGTGAAAGTGTCCAGTTTGCATGCTTTTTGTCTGAAGCACAGAATTTCAAGTTAAACTTCATTTTAGGGTTAAATTTTACATCATTTTAAGCTCATCAGTGACAAAAACGAGTCTAAATTTGTACACATCTAAGATTAATCGAAAGAATCGTTCATATATTTTAGTATTTGTTTAGATTTTCATTTTTCTGTCATTTATTTTCAAAAAGGAGCTGTTTAGATGTTTATTTTTTTATTTTCTTTGTCTCATTAAGGCGCCATCAATGATGGAAATTTAAAGTACTTGTGACAAAACTCAGAAATCCACTATTTCACATTAGAGAAACTACTCATTTTAGGCCTAAATATAAATGGTCACTATACATACTCAGCCGGCCCGTTTACTTTTTTATGTCTTATAATGGCTTAGTGAAATTCATAGGTTGGTGGGAAGATAATAAAGGGAAAATTGCTTTAAACTGAACCCAACAAATACTAAATTAATATTAAACAAATCAAAGAATATGAAAATGAAATCTTGATTAATTTACAGTCCTTCGCATTTTTTTCCCAAAGACTTACAAAAACACACATTTATTGACTGATTTCCTTGTTTCGGTTCCTGCTTTCTCCATTAAATATAACATATAAACACTTTTTTCGGATAGCTGTTTCAATAAACTGTTGAATAAAACTTAATAATAATAAAAAAATAAAAAAAAATAATTGAGTTTGGTTTTTTGAGCCCCGCTAAATTAAAATGATCTCAATAGAATCAGGATGTGTTTGATTGTTTGAAAAATACACTTTTCTTCCTCGTCTAAGTGGATAAAGTAGTCGTTTCTCAGGCTGACAGCTTTATTTCTGCAGAAGCAGCAGCAGTCAGTCGGTCAGTCACCAGCAGGCAGCTCTCAGATTCCTTCCTCTCCCTCAGTCAGAGTTGTCCTTTTAGGAAGCAACCCTCTTAGTGTCACAGCACTCGAGCTCAGTGCCAGAAGGAGCACAAGAGCACTCTGTCTCCAACAGCATCACGCCCCACTGATGATGTCTAAACAGACCAAGAAAATTACAAACAGCTTTGATTTGAAGAGAAAAAGTGAAAACCTCACAAAAGCATTGTCAGAAAACACATTTACAGGCTCACTATAAATGTCCAGTGTTAGTTTTTGTTTTTTTTCAAACCTAAAATAATCTACAGAAGCCAAAAACGACCTACCCTACATGTTTTTTGCTTAGAATAAAAGCGAGTATAACGATTTAATCAATGAATCAATTTCTATTCTTACATTCAAGGTGTTTGAGGAGCGCAGCTCCACTAATCATTAAAAAAATAGGCCTGTTTTTGCCTGTTTTCTCAAAATAAACGGTCAAAAAAGTAGATTTTTTTTCATTTTTTTTTACTTTTTATGAATAGTAAAAAAAGAAACCCAAGAATGTAAGATTTCTTAACAAAACCATAAAAAAACAAGATTACCAACTTGATTATGAGAATTAAAGAGCAAAAAAGCAGCAAGTTAGCGATGGAGCACCAATGACACCAACAGCTGTCCTAACTATCTTGTGGTTATAATTCATTACCTGAAAATCCAATAGGAATAAACTTTTAAAAGGTCAAATTAATATATCTCTTGAGTCAAAAACCTTACCTCACACTGAAAAGACATTTTTATGAAAGTTAGATGAGGACTGAACTCATCAGTGGCTGTTGAAGTTTGGCTGAGCAGTTATTGTTTGACGACAAATTTGAATCCAAACAAGTATGGTAAGCAGTACGCTCCAAGAAGCCAAAATCCAAACTCCCAACTGTCAGAATACCCGTTCCTGCTCTGATACCTTTTTTTTTTACGTTCTTGCTAATCCAATTTTTTTCTTTCTAATATTTTTTTCTGTAGTGCAAATAATTGAAGGTTTAAACTGACCCTAACCCTCCATATTGCTACATAACGGTGACTGAATTGACTTCCTTTGGTTGGAGCCGGAAGTAAACCCTTTTCTTTGGGTCACACTCACTCCGTCCAGTTTTAATATACAGTCAATGGTTTGTGGTCATGGAGCATCTTTAACAATACCGTTTGGCTGTCCAGAAAACGAGTGACACATCTATGAGAAGACCTTGTCCTAAAAACTCCTCCCTAGCCTCTGCCTAACCGTTTCACACAGGAAGCCTTGAAGGATTCCTCTGTCTGATGGGCCAGAAAAAGCACCGAAAGACCACTCTCCCGTCTTTGTTTTGGCCCGGTGAATATGCAAATGTATGCCGTCACATGGCGTCAGATTGGCATGCTAATCTGGCAGCATGTAATTGCAAAGGCACCAATGAAAATGCTGCACTAAAGGGCAATTGTTGACCTATTTATAGCATCTGCCCGTGCAAAGATGCTTATGGAAGCATGAGATCAGAACACAGCACTGACAAAAATATAAATAAAAAATGTCTATTATATATAGAAAAGGGTTTTTGGACTCAGGTCATAAATGCAAGATGTTTGTGGTGTTTTTGAGGATTGCTTGTTCTTGTAATCCCATGGGAATTTAGCAAGTTTTCAAATGCAATCTAATCTTTTGTTTGTTTTGCCTTTTCCCAACATCTCAGACATTGTGCACCACAACTCAAAGCAAGGTTGGAACATCTGTGCATTTGAAGGGATGTCTTGGAAATTTTGACTTTTTTTGACCTGACACAATAAAATCCAAGAAGAAAACAAACGCTCTTTTAATAAAAATAGTTAAACTGTTTCCTTTTTTCTTTTAAAAATACTTTAAAGAAAAGCCACAAAGCCAGAGAAATGAAAAAATGATAACTGTTTTAACAACTGCTCCTTATAGACCAATCAATTAATAGATTTCTTTACACAGAAAAATATTCTCGTACAACAAGGACAATCTAACAGGGAAAACAAACTGCTGTGATGGTGTGAGAAAGAAAAAGGTTTTACATGGTCATATCCCAAAAATATTTTATGAAAAAAAAAAGTTTAAATTGAAACAGAAAAAATCGAAAGCACAAAAGACAACAAATCAGTTCAAACCTTAATTTTTGCGTCACACCAGGAGTTCAGCATCTATTTTATTTATTTTTTACGCTGTCAAATAATCAATTTGACTTAACAACCTTGTTCCACTACACCAGAAAGAAAATTGGACAGTGTTTTTTCCATTGAACTAAAGATGAAATATTTGACCTTTTCTGGTCCTATAGGAGCCATATGTTATTTATAGAGAATGTAAAACCCAAAATAAATCCAGGTCAGTCAAAGAAGCTTTTCTGAGTTCCACTTACTGAAACCTTTTGAAGCAGAACAGAGGCAATCCAGCTTAAAGTGTAAGAATGACCCAAGATGTGAGTCATTTCAGTTACCTGAAACTAAACACACTAAACCGCATTGTTGGCATGTTTGGAGCATGAAAATAAATGCACTCAGGTGCCAAAAAAACACGTTAGACAAACTAACCCGACACCTGCAACCACTGTCACAAGAGAGAAGGCTCCAATTGATGTCAATGAACTAATCTATGCTGGAATTCCAAACAAGTTACCTTCAGCTTTTGTCCCAAATCAAGCAAAAACTCACCCAAAAGACTTCGTCAGCAAAACAAAAACAACTCCAATGCTGCTTAAAGGCGATTGCTGTTATCGTGGGAACAAAATCTTGTTTTCACCTCTCCAGAAATCTTAGGTCATGGTTAACCGAGCAGAAAAATCAGCGCAAATACAAACTATGGAAGAGTTGCTCAGCAATTTTAAAGCGTTAAGCAATTTTTACTAATCTCTTTTACTGACATTCAGGTTTTTGAAGAGGAGAGTTTTATATCAGCGTCTCACAGCAGGAGCTCCAGTGGAGGGGATCAAAATCCCCCTGAGAGACGCCTGTCTCTGCTCTGCAGATGGTCCTCACTTGGGTCCCATCTGCAGCAGGGAGTGTGTGAGAGGGTCTGCACGTCCTGGGATTTATTCTAGACTAAACCATTTTGCTTCTATAAAACAAAGCATCACTAATGAACTTGATAAAAAAAAGGAAGACAGTTTCTTTGGAGGCAAAAGGTCCCGCCCACAACTCAGAGGTGAATTTCTATGGAACTACTGCCACCCTGCAGAAACTAAGTTTATGAAATCTTGTAAAATGGAATCAATTACTACCTTAAAAAAAGAAACTAGACTTTTGTTTTATCTGACTCCAATTCAGTTTTTTCTGATAGAACTAAGTTGTTGTTTACTTCAAAAACTGCAACAACACCCCTAAACAAATGAATTCAAAATGACAGACATAATAGATGAAGGATGTTTGTCATTATGAGTCCAGCATTACATTATTTGTGTTATTTAGTCATGTTCATTAACAAAACGTGTGCAAAAGTGTTAAAGATGTTACAAAAGTCTCACAGCACACAGATCTGAGGATTATTCAATCCATCCATCTTCAGAACCGGGTGAATTCCTTTCGGGGTCACGGGGTGGTACACCCAGATTGGGTCACCAGTGTCTTGCAGTTTCATTTGAACCAGGGCCTTCTCGCTGTGAGGCAGGAGCGCCACCCCACCAGCAGATTATTTCTTCTTTTTTTTTTTACAAATGAACGATGTCTGTTTTCCTTATATATTAATTTAGTTGTTATTTCTGTAAATATTTTAATATCAGATGTACCTGAATGAATGTAAATGTCAGAGGAAACCTATCGAAAAGGATCAGGAAGAAAAGACAGAAAGTTCCGTTTGGTCTGAAGATTGTGTGTTTCGGAGACAAAAACGAGCAAAGTTTCCTACAGAACGCTGCTGCCAAACTTATTTTTTTTACTTTTCATTTACACTTCAAGGTTTCAATTTCAGTTAGCTTAAAGCTGTTGTACTGGACCTGCAAACTATAGATATTTTAGCAGGTTTTAAGTTGTTTTAACTTCTCTTTCATCTCTAGGCTTTTCTAAGAGTTAAAATAAAGAAATAAAGACATTACTAATAAAATGAGTCAAAATAATTTTGAAAAACTTGATTTGAGACTCAAATCTCACTGTAATTTTTTATTAAATTTGAAGGATTTTATTGAAAAATAAACAAAATTTAGATTCATGTTTGAAGAAAAAGTGCTACTTTTAGATTTGATGAGGATTCATTAAGATGGACCAACTTTTACTTAGATCTTATTCTCATTTTGTTCACATTCATGAGTCATTTACATTAATTACACACATTTTTGTCACTGTAATCAAAATAAACTACAATTGAGTACATCAGAATTTTAAAAAATATAAAGCATTTGCTTAGAAATAACCAAAAACATGCTTATTATCGGGATGTATAACATTTAATTTGAAGTAATTCTAACATTTTGAATTTTCAGTTTAGTTTTTTGAATGGTTGTGTGGAATTCCTTGTTTCTAGATTGTGATCATTTATAAGATTTACTGTTAGATAAAATGAGGTACTGCATGGACAGAAAATTTTACTACTTTCTTGTGATTTTCTTGTTCTGTTCGTTTTTGTGGCTAACGCTTTTTGCAACTGTGAACCAATGCAAGTCTCTCAGAACGGGGACACTGGAGTTTTTGTGATGATGTGAGCAGCAGAAGTCTGGATTAGTTGAAATTTATGGAGCAGATTTTGGGGAAGGCAAGATGGCGAGCGAGAGGCGATGCTTTGAGCGTGGAATGAAACGATGATCAACAATTAAATTTTAGTCCAAAGGTTAGCTAAATACTTAATTAAACCTTTAAATTACTCGTGCGCATTGACAGTTTGTGCACTTGCTCAAGAAATTAAACTTCTTTTTGTTTTCTAATGGCGCTTTTTTTTAACCCTGATTCTCATTTATTTTTTCTGTCAGACTGCTTTGACTGATCATTTTTTTCTTCTTGTTTTAAATCTATGAACAGAAAATGTTCACCTAATCCTCCCACACACTGAGTAGTCACCACACTGGATTGTGGGCAGATCAAGTGGAGCTGCCTCTTCTCCACGATACACAAGAGCTGAAAATAGATGTTAAAAAAGGTTCAGTTAAGGAAATGATGAGAATGTGTTGTAAAGGGAGGAGTAAAACCAAGATTTAATTTCATTCCTTCTTCATCCTGGATCAAAAAGTTACAAAAAATGTAACCAGGATTCTATTCCAGCTTTAAAAGTTCGATCCAGAGCTGCTCATCTGAGTAGCTTCTTCAGGTTTTAAATACGCTCACAACATTATCTGATTGTTTATAGCTTAAAGTTTGGTAAATAAAACCTTAGATATCCAAATAAAATCTCAGATAATACCAGAGTCAATACCAAAGTCTAACAAAATGAAGAAGCAATTTGAGGTTTCCTTTGCTTTTAAATCAAATGTAAAGATTACTTTACTTTATTTTTAATAATCTTTATTTCAATGTCCTTAGGAGATCCAGATTGTCAGAGTTTCTGCTTTTATTGACTTATTCATTTCTATTTTTTGTGTGAAATGTAACATTAAATCACTTGTTTCACCTAAAACTGTCATTTTAGGACACAAACTCTTCATTTGTTGGCTTTGAAAAACATATTTGTGACTAAAATAGAGTAAAAAGTCAGACAAACATGATTCATACCTTCATTTAAGAGGTTTACAAAAACCCTACTTTACGTTACTTAATATGATTGAAATGTTTTTAAAGGAAAATCTAAAACAAAATAAATTCTCAATCATCAGTTCTGCACATCCTCGGATGCCCGGACCCCCCTCATGTATTATTAGTTTGATATGTCATCAGACTCACTGGATCTGAAAGGCACACCCCCTTCATGCACTGTCATCAACACCACGAGGAGGAGGAGGAGGACGAAGAGGAGGATGGGTTACCAGAGACCTGACCTCCCCTGCAGGCATGTGTGGCTGCGAGGATTTTTAAATGAACAACGGTCAGGAGGGGGGGGGCACTTAAAACAGCAGCAGCTGCCTGTCCATTAATGAATTGTTTTGACGTGAAGTGCACAATCAGGTCAGCCCTTCATCTGAATCTGCAGCCAGTGAAGATGGAGAGGATGGAGGATGCTGCTATACCGATCCCGCATGACCATGACCTGCTCCATATTAGGGTTTGAAAAGGAAAGGCATCTCCTCTGTGTGCATCCTCCTAAGATAGTATGGAAGCCGAGAAAGGCCTGTTTGCATCCAACTCTGGACCGTTAAGGAATATTTTTGTTATTTTCTGACATTGCAATTCAGTGTGAACCCCAAACCTACGTTTAGAAACAGAAAGTGATGCTGCCTTACCTCGATGCTGTCCTCTGTTGGTCATCCCAGAATGAATGAGGAGACGCAGGTGCAGGGATGTGCAGCGACGCGCAGAGAAAGACAGCAAAGATGAAGCCTTCATCGCAGAAACCCCCCCCCCGGAAGGTCGCAAACAAACTCCCGGAAGCTCGCTCACCTGTTTTGACCGGGATCCGGCTTTTGTACCTGATGTTAGCCGTCATGTTCGACCGCGATCCGCCCTCGATTTCAGTGAAGCGACGGCGCAGGCTCGCCTCTCCTTCAGAGCCCGGACCATAGACGGAGGGAGGAAAGGAGGTGGGGCCCAGCTGACACCTCCAAACCACGCCCCCTGCTCCCAATTGGCCAATCACAATGCAGATTTACGCAGGCAGGAATCCTGCAGGATGAGAGTAGCCTCACCCACTTCAGATTCAACCTTACGTTTGCCTCCCTAAACGCGCATGCGTCACTTTATTCACCCAGCTAACTAATGCTAACATGCTATAGATGTCCAATTATGTGTTATGATCAGGGGTAACCCACTCCCCAACTTTAATCTATAAATATTTAAATGTAAATGAATGATTTAAACTTAGTAAGATAAACTTATAGTATTTATTTGGGTTTTGATGTTCATCATTTGTACATTTTTAACAGGGGTGTCACAATTTATCGACCTAATGAGTCGATATATAGTCTTACGATCCAACCAGATCGATTTGTCTCAGGCAAGTTGTTAATCAAATCAAACTATACCGCAATAAAATTGTTTCAAAATAAAAATAAATCAATTATATTGATTTTGGAAAATATCATTTGGATTGAGACATGGTAGATTTATTCTGACATAAAAACAACCACTAGCCATCACAGATGTTTCTTTTATTTGTGTAATATGCATATTGATAAAATGAGGTCTACAAATGAAGGGATTGATTGATAATGAAAGCGTCATAGATCAAAATAGAGATTTCTCTTTTGGCTTTTCCCTTCAGGGATCGCCACGGCAACACAGCTTCCTCCATCTAAGCCTGTCTTCTGCATCCTAACACCAGGTACCTTCACTACATCCATAAACCTCCTCTTTGGTCTTATATACTTTCTTCCATCTCTACTCAGTGTTTGTGTGAAGATGGTAAGTTTTTGTCAAAATATACATTAAAATACACCCCCACCCTCTCTACTTGTCAAACAGAGAAATAGGATGGTTAGAGGATGGTACTTGTTTGTGATGACTAACTAAAGCCCCTTCCTCCTTCAGGACCCCTTGTGTGCCCAATTTATCATTTGAGTATGGTGGTCTAGAGAGATGGATACTCTGCAGGATGGAACATAAGAAAAGCATATTATTTTGTAATCTTCTCAAATAATTTATAACAAAATTAATATTAAAACAAACATTTCTTTAAAATAATCTGAATTAGAAAGAAAACTCACTTTACTTCACCAAAAAGAGACAAAGAAATGTTGTCACAAAATTTGTTTCCAAAACTCTTGACTGACATGGATAAGAAATCCTATTTTTCTGGAGAAAAAAAACGACCAAAACTAAATAATATTAGTGGCCCAGAGACAGTAAAACTTAGTAAATGTGTTAAGTCAACTACTCACAAAAAGTGAAAAGGATGTCTTTAATGCAGGACATGTTTTTTACACCATTTTAAAAATGTGAAAAAAAACAACAACAGTATTTTGAAAAACAGCACATGTAAAGTACTTATCCCGTAAAAACAGATTATAGGATTTAAATGAAGCAAACAATTGTTCACCTTGTAGTTTGGCACTAATATTATAGTTTACTCTAAATAGAAAAACAAGTAACCGGATAAGTCCAGCAGTTGGTCAAATACAAACAACCACACACAAATAGAAAAAATGGCTTAGTCATCCAAGATTTAAACATTTCCAAATTGTCTTTTACTCAGATTGAAACAAACAGGCACTAGTGACATCCAGAAGTAAATATTATGGGCTGTAAAGTTAGTCAAGCATGATATTAGTAAAACCAAAGTATGTATATAAAAAATTAGGATCTTCTGACCTGAAACATCGTAAGTAGCAGTTCACACATATTTTTGCAAACTAGCAAGATGGCGAATCCTATTCGTACCGTTATTACTGGCAATAATGAAAACCACTGGACATATAGTACATAAATAGACATGAAACCCCAACGGTTTATCATGTAAAACTTGTTTCTGGTCCTGTTTGACTGGTTTGTGGAGCTCTGATTGAAGAATGACAGCTGACGGGTGAAGATTTAGGAAAAGGAGTGGCACTGTGAAGATAAATATGTGATCTGGAAACCTGGGCTCCCCCCTGAACTGGAGGAGGGCCTATGATCAGGACTGTGTCTTTGTGCATGAGCATACTGTAGAAATGAGTGCGTTGGGTGATGGAAATCACCATGCTCCCACATGGCTAAGACTTTTTCACTCGTCTGACTTCATCTTCATCTGTGCCTGCATCTGAGCAATCATCTCTTGCATGCGCCTCAACTGCAGAGAGGAAAGACATTTCAAAAGGAGACCCCCCAAAAAGGTATATATAAAAATATAACTGTCCCTAATAACACAGGATAGATTATCTAAAGAGATGGTTGTGCAGTCAACTAAAGTACAATGGTGAGAAAGAAAAGATGTTCTGTGCACATGTGGCAGAAAAATAAAGGTATTTGAACAATAAATATTTAAATAAATATCAATACATTTTAAAGCTGAATTGATGAAGGGGAATATAATTTTTTTGCGTTATTACAACAGATTAAAGTTGAAATGTAGTAACTACAGCTGCAACCAAACATTTAACTTTCCTTGAAATTCTCGATTATCTATCGCCATCTACTGGTAATAAACGTAACTTCATGGAAATGAGGTTTTCTTTAATAAAATAAAACGTTCATGAGGCAAAAACACAGAACTCAGTAAATGTCCAGCAAATGTCATTTGACTCAACTAAAATACTTCATTTATTTTTCTTTAATTAAATTGAACCATAATTAATTAAATCCAACTCTTAAAAAAAACAGCAGTAAAGTTAATAGATTTGTGACTTGTTGCTGAATGCTTTCGTATAGCACTTGAAAGAAATGAATAGTTTACAGCCATATTTTTATCATTTTGTGTATATATATATAGATATATATATCTATATATATATTTGTGTGTGTAACAAAAAAAGGGAAAACTTTAATTTTCTGGGGTTCATGTAAAGAGCTCAAATGTGTGAAACTTTTTTACATATTTAAACTGCATCTGAGGAATGGTTTTCTTTAATATGTTAAAATTTTGAGATTGCCTTTGTTATTCTTATTTTCATTTTTAGACGATTACCTCTAGAACAGCTGATGAAGTACAGCACAGTTTTATCAAAGTGAATTGTGCAAATGAGCCTTACAAATAATAACTAGAGTAATACTCATTACAGAACTTGATAATTTGCAAAAACATGCTTCAATACATTTCCAATAAATATATGTATTATTTTCCTGTTGGCAACATTCTAGGATGGGTAATAATTTAATAAATATACAATAAAAGCAGAATATTTCTGGGAACAAAAAGGATGAATAGTAATTGAAGAGAGAGAAAAATAAAGTTTTCTACAATGATTTAGTGACTTTGGGTTCTTACCTCCAACTCCTTCTGCAACAGAATCTGGTCTTTGTCCATAACATCTTCGTCTACCGCTCTGCAGGGGAAACAAACAGGAGTTCCTCATCAGCCTTCTCTAATACAAAACCCCTCGTATTGATTTATATGCAGAATCTCACCGGCCGGCCTTCTTCAACCTCTCTGATCTGAAGTTCTCGTAATGCAGGTCTTGAGTTACCTCCTGGAGGTCTTGCATGTGAGTCCTGAAAGAATCAGGTCAGAGTTTCATACACTAGAGGGCAGTAGAAGCACGCTTTGTCTCTGTTCTTTACAGAACTTTTTCAAAAATCTTTATAAAAAAATGCCTTTAACTTAAGAGCTTTAATGACCCAGGAGACTCACACAAGCATGGTTCGTAATTTGAGGAAGTCGTTGTGTTCAGGATTCTCGACCTCTACGACTCCCCATGGGTAAAGGCGACCTCGGATCTTCTTCCCCTTCACCTCAATCAGCTGGTTGGAGCCAATCACAGCGAAGGGAATACTTGCCTTGGAGCAGAATTACAAACCAGAGGTGTCCACAGAAGGAGAAGAGGAAGAAATAAAAAGTTCAGGAAAATGTAAGTATCTGAGAAGCATAAATGTGGAGGAGAGGACATCTCCTTTCACCTTGAGGACTCTCGTCTGCTCCTTGAACTCTTCGTCTTCATCTGAGTCTGCATCTGGAAGCTGGTAGATTTTGATGCCATGCTCAGCGATCTCATCCAGGATCTAAGATGGGGAAAAATAGAAAAACATGGAGCCAAGATCTCAAGGGTTCCTCCAAAGACAAAAGCACCCAACTCCGACATCCCATTTGTCATTTTAAGAGCCGAAGTAAAAAAATTGACAATTACGAACCATTTTTGCCCCAGATCGGTTGTTGTCAAGGTTAAATATACATTTTTTCTTAAGTTATTGTTGAAAGCAACAATCAGAGGTTCAACCAGCAGCTAAGATGCTTTATCGTACAGGACTTGTCATGTGTTCATGGCAGAACAAAACTACTTTAAAAGCATAATCAAACATAATAAATAATGCTGGAATGCTTATTATTGTTAGATTAAGTATTCAAATTTCCATCTGGATCAAAGTATTATTGTATTGTCCTTTTTTTTAATAGTAGTGATAGTTGACAAACTTGGATGCAAATAAATTATTTTTCTGTCTACATGTACATCTGTCTTCATGTACAAAGACAATTCAAAGTGCATAGTTTTATAGGCCAGATTATTCAATGAAAGCACAGTTCATTACATAAAATGTCTTTTCGCCCGCTCCTCGTCTCGTTCTTTTCTTTTCCTCCCCGTGGAACTTTAATTAAATGCGTTGCTGCATCAACAGCAACCTTACATTTTATTACATGAAATGTCTAAAAACTCCAAAGCATATTTCTTACTTAATCTGGACGTGATGTCTGCAGAACTTTGTGGAATAAAGGAAAACAGCTTTGGAGAGGACAGATTTGGTTAATCTTTAAACTTAGGAAAGCAAAAGTAGTACATGGATGTTTCAGAAATTAAACTTTGAAGAAATCTGCATTTCTAGAGAATATGACACAGCAAAAAAAAAAGCAATATTTGAGATACGAGACAAAACATACATGTTGTAGCACTCCATACAGCAGCTGCAACTATTAGGGTTCTTTATGACTAGAAGAATCTCTTCAAAATTTGGTGTTCGGTTGGTTTTCAGGCCTTCTAAAATTTGCAGAAACAACTAAACATAAATGGTTGTAGCAGCACCAACTATTAACGACCACTACTATCCACAGAATCCCAGTCTACGTGATTACATTTCCAGTAATATCTTACCACATTCATAAACCCTCAGAATAAGGGCAGAAAAGCAGGTCTGACCCCGAACCAAAGGCTGATCGCTGCATACAGTAACAGTAAGGTGTGAGCGTGAGCCTGTTGTTGCGGCAACACATTTAATTAAAGTTCCCCAGAGAGGAAAAGGGGAGAGTGAGACGAGGAGCAGGTGTAAAATAACAGTGTGCTGTTTGAAAAAGTCCGAAACAAGAATTCTGAACCGCCATATTTTTTCCTCTGACCATCGAAGTTGAAACAAAGGTGCTTTCTTCTTTGGTGCCTTGAGGAAATATGTCAGGATTTATTTTTCTAAACTTCAAAGCTGCATTTTCCCTTTTGTTTTCAAGAGAACAATTTCTTTACATGCACAATAAAACCTTATGTAATGCAGCCAAAAACGTCAAGTGTTATTTTGGAGACTTTCATGTGCTGTAATGGCGCAGTAATGAGTCAGCCGGCGGTTTGGGAAGTGAGCGCCGGCTTTCCTACGGATCACAGCTCCTGTTTGACTCCTTGTTATGGCTGTTGCTTGTTTTCTCAGTGAGCTCTACGCTCAGGGTGTGTGCGTGGAGAAACTCGGGTATTGTTGTGGTGCGGATCTATAAACAAACAGGCTTTATGCAGTTCTTGGTGGGGAGCGTGACATTGGACCAGAGGCCCCCCCCCACCCTCTCCTCTAAAGCACTCTGGCATATAGGAGCTTCCAACATGGATGCTGGGTAAACACAACTGTGGCGGGGCGGCGCATGGAAGAATTTTGGGAAACTGTACGCCGAGTGGGAAAATAAATACGTGCAGCACAATGACAGGAAAAAATGAGACAAACAACAAAATCCACAGATAACATAGAAATAAATTCAAAAATGCCATCAAACAGCAACTGAAAAGTGATAAGCGGTCCGTATAAGGAGACGGCTATGATGATGGAAATATTTCTCCGAACAAGCTACCATTAAAATATCTTGAACCTTCATCAGGTTGTTGCAGACACATAAGTCCTTTGTCTGAACCATCTGTTTCCAGACCCGGCTAATCCAAAATGGGTGTTTACCGTAATGATTCGGCCCCATACCATGTGCTTAGTATGGCTTGACACCTATAATCAAGACCTCTGTGGGATCATGAGATGTCAAAATCACCGCCTGCTCCAAATCCCTGTTGTCTCCTTTTGATTTACTGTACACAATGTAGGCTTTAATTCCTAATGTTACATCAGACTCTCCTGGACATGATTGTATATTTTCGCTGGCACAGGAATGTGTGCAGAAGAAGTCATTTTGGTTTTATGACCATCCTGTCAGGCCGTTATACGCCCGACATCCATCTGCGCTGTTATCGTTGGCTGAATGCTGTCGGGTTCTGCAGTACCACACCTGCTACGGTTCTGCCTCGAATCGAGCCGTTACAACAGATGTGGGGGAAAGAAGGTGGTGCCGTCCAGTTAGAAAATGGGTCATAAATCCGGTGAATGTGAAAATCCCACCAGACTCCCACAGAGGAGTCACTTAACCAGTTCTAGGAATAGAAATATGGTTTTGAGTGGACTAAAATAGCACACCTGCAGGCCTAAACATAGACGTAATGACACAGGTGATGCAGTAAGAAAGGTGGCTAAGCAGTTTTTCCTGCAAATGAGCAGCTATTTGAACCAAAACATCCAATCATAATGAGTCGAGGGGAAAACCAGTCATTAGAAGACTTAACGTCTTCACCGCGTCCACCTGCCAGGAGAACAATATTTTCATGATTTGTCATTTTTCGTAAGCAAACCCACAAAAATACAAGTGACTCAAAACACTTGCTGAACAATTTCTCTTTGTGCAAAACAAACACGATGACAGGGCAACAAACAAGCCGCGCAAAAAGGAGAGAAAAGAGTCCAAACAAAAGCAACTTCACAGCCAGAACGTTCTCTTGTACATCTCCAAAAACCGACAGTTTCCGCCAAGCGGCCCGTCACAAGCAGAATAATGTCACTGAGCAGTCTCAGAAAAAAAATTAACGCTTTAAAAGCATGAAATGATCATAAGAAGTGGGAATTTAATTCGCATAGTGTTATTTTCAGGCAAAAATTTCTGCTAATATTCATATTCTTCACTAAATCTCTTTCAAGTTGGGATCTTTTTTATATTTAACATCTTCACGCCGCATGTAGTTTATTCACAACATACCAATTAATCCAGGAATCTAATCCAATCCATAATTTTTAATTGAAAATAAGTGCAGTCATGACGAGGTTAAAATATGATCATTACAATTAAAAGTAAACAAATATTTGGGCACAAAACATGTGAAACTTTGCGGTTAATAGAAAGGGGCCCTTTTTTTTCCAAGGCTGAAGAATGAATTAAACTCACAGTGATTGCTCTGATCTTAATAAATCCCAGTAAAGCCAAACTGCAGCTTTCTTTATACCCTGCCACTCCATGCATTTACCTTAACATGAAAATCTATTTAAAAAGAAGCATTGATAGACGTAATCATAGATTTCAATGTGCCCCATTAAAAGGTTTCAACTGTGAAAGATGTGAACTAAATTGTTATATAAGATCAGAGCTGACGGCTGTCAAAAACAGTAACATTTAAAAAACATTTTTGCAGTTTTCCGTACATTTTAATGCTAATTTTTAAAGAAATTTAAAAGAAAGTTGCTTCAGCAATTTCATAGCTTATGAAGTAAAACCATAATTTAAGAGCAAACACAACAAATACTTTAAGAATGACAAATTATAGGGACACAACACACACTCACTACTTCTGATGCGGTCATATTTTACTAACCGTTTTTTAATTTAAATGTATTTTAACAGTTTAAAACCAAAATCCAGTCAAATTTAGATTGATATTTATTGAGAAGCACTAGAGATTGGATGGATAATGTTAAGTATTGAACTTATTTAGGTGATAATTCAAGAAAACTAAACTAACTACTGGACTGTAAAAGAAATCTGAGATTTCTGGGAAAATAATTTTAAAAACGAAAGATTTTGTGCCACATTGTTGAGTTTCTAACTAGAATATGCTACTCTTAAGGTACAAACAAATACTTCTGTATTGCCAGGAAACACCTTTTCTAAACCAAATGGCTCAGCGTCGCCTGGAGGGACCCTGACAGGGCTGATGGAGCCCAAACAATGAGGCTTTAGAGCTCATACCAGCTTCCTGCACAAATACACATGATTTCACATACTTTCTAAACTGCCATAATCTGACTTTATGAGAAAAAAAAACCTGTATGGTTTGCTTGTGAAGATTTGCAGCACCAAGAGGTTTGTGAATGGCCAAATATAGAAAACAAGTCAAGAGACCGCTCACACCTTCAGACGATCGGCACTAAGCCTCAAACTCTATCACGAGCGTACTTTCTAGATCAATCTGAACCAACGCAGATGGACTTCTTATAACTGGAAGGAAGTCCTCCAACCATGGCAACGTGCATGAAGGCCCTGCATGAGCAACAATGATCCTCACAACCCCCCCCACAGTCCCATTGTTTCTGAGGTATTAGTACAGTCAGGACCACCCACCTCTCTGATCAAAGAGCACAGGAAAACTATTGAACTGTCGGTGTAATCTGGTATTTAACAGAGAATTAGAAAAGGACAGTGTGAGTTTCACCCACAAAAAAGTTCTTTCAATTTGATGTAAGGCCTTCAAAGTCTAAACCCAACAGACTAATTAGCAGCGGTCAGGCTGTGCTTTCTCTCTCTCTTGAGAACAGAAGGTTGTGTGACGCCGGCGCTGCTTGCTCCATAAGAGGAAAATGGATATTTATTGTTTCAAAATCAGTAGAGACTTGAAACGTGCCCTGGTACAATGACCGCAGGAGGGCAGAAAAATAAATATAGCCGCGTGTTTGAAACACTGGGAGGAAAAGAGCCGGGCACAGCCGGAGGAGCAGCAAGGAGTGAAGTTTTCGTCATTCAACCTTCTTCAGAAAGCTTGCTGCTGAAAGAGTTTTTAAACCTTTAACTTACTATAAGCACTACAAACAAACAAACTGTTTAAACTGCTGGTTAAACTTCAGCTTTGCCCATGTTTTATTTCAATATAAAGTAAAACAACATTTCAAACACACTATATACTCTTGATGGTGATACTGCTATTCTCTAGAACATTCCAACTAATTGATGAGTGTAAATGATGTCAAATATGCTGGATTGATGAAAAAACCTCCTTGTATATGTTCCGGTTACATTTTTTGTTACCTTATAAACATGTTTTTACTGCAATATTGGAAGCATCAGTTCCTGTTATGGACGACTGACTGTATACAGGAACTGGACCGAGTGAGGGGAATGTCACTCATAGTAAGTGACTTACTTCTGGCTCCAACAAAATTAAGCCTTTTTTTTTCAATATAGACATGTTGGAGCTAGACATTGGGAAGTAAACAATAATCGGTCTTTATTGGATCAAATAAATAATCGTTTATATGACAACTACTCTGAGTGAGCTTGGTATTTCCTATTTGGATTGCAAGAGGGGGAGGAGAGACTCAGTCCAGTTCTCTTATACAGTCAATGTTATGGACAGAAGCACTATTGATTCTGTGCCAAACACAAAATTTTGTCAAACTAAAGTTGAAAATATAAAACAAGATGAGCTAAAAACATGTATTGAATGTATGCAAGTTAAAGGGATCAACAAGACAGGTCAAGTTTAAATATAAAAAAGTAGAAGAGGGATAGTTGACAGTATATGAGACCTGGACTGAGTGACTCCTCGCTCTGGTGTTCCAAACAGGAAGTACCCGGTGGCTCCAAAGTGCAAAAATCCCATAGATTTTCAATATGTTTGCCTGAAAAACCATTCCTGTTCTGCCATGTTTTTTTTAGCAACTTCTTGCTAATTTTTCCTTGATATTTTTTCTGTAGTACAAGCTTTTTAAGTTATAAACTGACCAATCAGATAACTAAATAAAAGTAGGTGGTCTCAAATTGAACGTTCAAAGCGTTTGATTGATAGATTTCGTACTTTTAGTGTTAAGAGTGTTGACCTCCAACAAGTTCACACCTGATTGGCGAGAGTGGTTGCCATACCAACAGTGACTCAGAACGATTCAGACCAATCACAGTTTAGTGACTGGTTCCAACATGAAGAGAACCATATCACAAAAAGTGGCGACTGAACTGATGTTTCGTTAGATTTAGTTAGAGATGGAACTAAGCCATTATCTATGGGTGATGTCACACCCACTCAGTCCAGTTCTCTTATTCAGTCAAAGAAAGACAAAGAAAAGAAACTAGCTCTTTAGTGATGTCTGGAGAACCGTATTTAATCTTGATACAAAGGACAAAAAACAGAACAATCATATAAACAACAAAAATACTGCAAAAGGACTTTTTAAATTAGTTTGAAACAAAAGCAGTTAACTGCTCTGTTTACACAGAATGTGAGGTTTCCTGATAAATGAATGAATTATCGTGTTTTTAAGTTCATCGTAAGAACAAGAGAACCTTTTTTTTTTGTTTTGGTTTAGCCAGACATTTTCACCTTCATGGCTTGGATCACAATTCAAGTTAAAAGCAGCTGTGCAGTTGACCGTTCTGCTTCTCAACCACAAAAAAACTAATAAAGAGGGTTGAGATTAAAGATCTGTACAGGATATGACTGTAAGGTCCCACACTAAGAGGATCAGCCCCTCAATATACCCTCCTCAGGGCAACTTATGACCCAGAGAGACCAGCACCCCAAGTAAAGGAAATTAGTATCAAAGCACATGTAATTTAAAGTAAGAACAAGACGGAGACAACGTGAGGTGGACGTGTAAACAGTTACTGCTAGAGAGGAAGACCTGAGTGAGACGCAAGAGTCATGACAATAAAACTGTATTGACACATTGAAGGAAATGTATATTGTTCTATAGAAGCTGCTTCCTCCTAATAATAAAAAAGGAATGAACAAGCCCTGAGGAAGAGGTGTGTGTGAGGAGGGGGAAATTCTGGGAGGCGAATGGTTCCTCGCTGTGAGAAAGTTTCCTGCACAATACAAACTAATAAATTGTCAAGGAAAAACACAGCGAGTTATACATCATCCTTCGACGCTGTGCTTTCCGGCAGATTTTTGGCTGCTGGTGCTCTGAGCTCAAAAGCAAAAGACTGGAGCCACATTTCAGTAAACCAGTCTGCGATACATTGAGCACGTAAACCCAAGAGCCACTTTAACCACTCAGACCAAAGCCACAAACGCGACTTTCTGTGACATCTCCTGAAGACGATAAATTCTGACTGTTTCTATACATGCACAGTGGCAGATTATTTGGTGCAAAGAGTTCAAAAACAACTCATTTTCAATCTCTGTGGATGTCAGGTTGAATGTTCTTGAATATGATGTTCTCAGGCTTCATGGTAGAATTTGGCTTTGGTGCACCAATATGATCTGTTACAACCCATAGTCCCTGCAAATAAAAAGTACCCTCGTCTATGTAGCTGTAAAATTGAAATAAGTAAAATACTTTTTTGAGCCTTTGTTACAAGTCTCTAGAGATTGCACAAGAGACGAAGCGATGCAGATCCCAAAACAGTTGTGTTTTAATGACTTTTCCCGATTGGAAAGATAGCGTGTGTGTGTTTTTTTATTTAAAAAGTAAATGAGGTCAGAATAAAACAAATTAAAAATGTATTAAAAATACGGTTCTTTGATCTTAAAAATGTATTTATTTTGGAAATGTTGTTATTTGATCTGATATGAAAAATGAACAACAAAAAATTATACTAAAATACCCATGTGGTTAACTTACTTAAAAGGTTATGAGAAATCCTTTTTTGTTATTTTTAAAAATCCCTTATTTATCTGGTAAAACAGTTACTGTAACAGCCTCAAGCCGTACATTCCTATTTGGCAAAATACAATTAAATCAAAGACTCCGCTTAAGATAGCATCCCCTTGAATGGAAAAAGCATTGAAGATTTTTTTATTTATAATGCAAAATCTGTCCTAGAAAACAAGTTTTTTCAATTTTGTTTTGGCTTAAAACATAATAAATTTAATGAAAGACCACTAGAAAAGTTTTGAAAATAGCTCAAAAGATGATTGGAAGGGTTTTTAAGTCAGGATAGCTCAACGCTGTCATTCTGGAAAACAATGTAAACAGTTGCTGTTTTGAAACATTAAAACATTTTGAATAAAAAGTTTTTCTGTTAAAAAAAGGAAATGATTTTCTGCCCTGGATGTAGGTGTGCAGTATTGAGTGTGTTTTGCCGATGTCTCAAGCTAATTGCTGCTTAGTATACAATAGGAAATGTCTTTTAAGAGAATAGTTAGGGAAAAGTGGAAAAAAAAAACAGTTGAATAGATGGTGATGCTGACATACAAGCCTAAAAGAGGTCAGCTCAGGGTGACACTGATTAAATATTTTCATTCCTTGGGTTTATCTCACTGAAATGACTGTGCTGCTACTAGCCACATATTTACAGTAAATTCACTAAAGCCTGTCAGGATTTTTTTTTTAAAAAGGAGCTAGTACTCTTAGGAGAGCTGCCAGTTGGATTAAAAAGAAATGCAGTGTTGCTGATGTTTGTGCCAGAGGAACACTTAGACATTTTGAGGGAAGTCACAACATAAAACAAAACTGTGCAATCAAACGTGTTGGTTCTTAAAGGAAACGCCAAAGGAATTTCTCCTTTGTTATAGAAATGAGTTGCACCAGAGAATGCACATAAATGTGCTTCTATAAAACCCAGTTTACTGAAAACAATGTCAAGATTTTAAGCTAGGAATGTGTCCAGAGTGACCTTTTAAAGATGCAGCATTGGCGATTTGAAGCAAATAAGAAAAAAGTGAAGAGCACCAGGAAAACCCAGCCCCTCATCAGCCAACTGTCGCCTGCCAGACCACTGGCTCCAAGACCTGAATGAAAGGCAAGCAGGAGGTCTGGCCATGCAGAGAAGGTGGAGATTTCCAATTAAGACAGTGTGAAAAGCTGAGCCGAAAAAAAAAGATGTTTGTAGCTTAAGCCCCGCTCAATGGCCACGTGCTTCTGAACAAGGACTGTAACCAGTGGTTATGTCTTTATCTTTCAGTCAACTATTTTCTATTTAAATGAATGATTTTTAATGAAACAATGTAAAAAATAAGACATATTTCAGAGACTTAAGTCAGCAAATATATTGATTTTTTTGAACAAATTATCAAAAAATCGTTTTAACATCAAACAATAAAACTGTTAGTCACACTATAATGAGGGTTTTTAGTTGCAGAGCAATGTATAAAGTAAAGGCAAACACAAAAAAGGGCAGCTCAAAATAAAAAAGAAAAGAAAAAGCATGACTAAACATGCACCAATGAGGTTATCAGGTGAACACAGTGCTGTTAAGTGTGTATAATGAGATGTGAAACTCTGTCTTTTCCTCTCTGGAAAGCTGGAAGCTGAGGAGCGTGCAGGCTAACAGACACCTGGACCGGTTCCAACAGGAAGTGTCTGGGATGGGTAAAGACAGGATCAGGTGCGTTTCATCTTTATTGTGTTCAACAGACTTTTCCTACATCTCACCTCCTACCATTTCCTCTGTTCTGCTGCCCTTTCGTGACCCCTTTAACAATGTGTTAGTGCCAATAAAAACACCAAGTAAATGAAGCAACACATCACAGCAGTTAAGACGAGCATGTGCTTCCTCACATGACCACGCAGATGCCTAATAAGCCCAGATACTGTAGCTGCTATTGTGATGGACTATGTGTAGAGGTTAAACCTTGTGCCAGCCATTAAAACAAGCTTAAGGAAGATGAAAATGAAGAAAAGAAACGTCTCAGCACATGACACGTTTTAGTGTGTATGTTAAACCAACCCTTCTCTTCAGGCGATCCCTCTCCTTTAGTGTCAGCGTGTCAGCCTTCGCAATGACTGGGACTATATTGACTTTGCTGTGGATTGCCTTCATGAACTCCACATCCAAAGGTGTCAGGCTGTGAAGAAAAAATAAAAGCAATTATGTTTTAGGACAATATATACATAAATAATCCCTTTTTATTGCTGGAGAAAAAATAACCTGAACTCCAAAGCAGTCATCTTTATTTTTTACAATTATTATAGATGTTTTAAGACATCCCTCCCTACACACTTTACACATTTTTTTCAAACAGACATGAACATTTTCACACTTTCTCTCTTGTTTAAACTTTCAAAGTTCAAACCTTCATAGAAAAATAAGTACAGTATAATAGAATGAAAACAAAGATCTGATCGCAATTGTAGATGTCTGCAGATTTAGCAAACTGAAAGCATTCTTTACAGGAGACAAAGTACGGAGGAGATTCACTGTCAATAGTCTTCAACCAATCAGGATGCAGAACACAACGCACTGTTAAAATATTATAAAAAGTATGAAAAATTGCTCTAAAAAATCTACGAAAAGTGAACTGCGATATAGCGAGGGACCATTGTATCTTTTATAAAAATCATATATATTTTATTTTGATACAAAAGTGTGTTTTTACCCATGTCCAAATGGAGAAATGAAATAAAAGCAGCAGTGCACCCTGTTGTCCACTATGTGCCTCCGGTTCAGTCCACTTTCGTCATGGAGGTAGCGCTCAAACTGATTGTCGATGTACTGAATGATTGTCTTGAAGCTAAAAAAACAAATTACAAAAAGAAACAGGAATCAAATTGCAATATATTAACACAATCAAACTGAAATGTAGTAAAAAGCTGGTTTAACAGGTCATGTAAACAGGAAGTTGCAAAGCGAAGCCCTTGAAAAAGGAACCCGTTTTTTATGCTGCTCAAGCTTTCATACGAGTCAAATAGTTGTGCCTGCAACTAGACTTTAATGATTATTAAAAACGTCAACTTTTATAAGAGATGTCAGCTTCAATTCTTTTAAAGACTACAGAAGAAACACAGCAGAAGGTCGATCTGAACAGAAAAAGAAAATCATGTTTTTAGTGTTTTTAACGTGTTCTTGTAGCATTTTTCTTCTCATAATGGAGGAAATATATATAATAATTTAAGATTAAAACTGCATTTATGAATATTTCTTTATTCAAATCGCATTGGATCAGGGGCGGATGAAAACTTTCTGATGAAAAGAGTTTGTGACAAAACAACTGCCATGAGTGGGCCAAAGTCCCTCTTCTTTGCTACAATTCTGAAGCATCCACTTGCAGACAAATAGATTCATTAACCTCTTCCTTTTCCTCGTCAAAGCTGGTATCTGGCTCTAAATTGTACAGCTGGATGGCTCAGATATTGCTCGCCGTTTTTTCGCAACGTTAATGTTAGCTTGAGCTTGTGAGATGCCATACGCTAATAGGATGGGAGAGAGTGTAAACAAAGGAATGCTGGGTAATTAACGCAGCTAAACGTCCGCGCCAACAATCCTGCCCAAAAAACAGAATTTAATTTCTAATGAGCTTCTGCAGGGCTGCATAAAACATGACTTAAAAACGTCAGGCTTTTTGACTTTGGATAAAAATGGAATAAACATAAATGAAATTCCCCAGAGAACCCTCATAATAGATCTACAGTTACTGGTCTTTTACTTTTGGTACCTACAAAAACTTAGGATTTGAGATTTAACATGGGAGAAAAAAAAGAATTATAGACAAGTTGTGGCATCAACGCACCAGTCCTGACTGTTGATGGCGTCACCGTATCCAGGAGTGTCGACCACAGTGAGCCGGAGCTTCACTCCTCTCTCCTCAATCTCCACAGTCGAGGCCTCGATCTGCACGGTCCTCTCGATCTTTTCTGAGGATTCAAAGCAGGAGAATACGTCAACACCGATATTATGACAATATTACATAAAAATCCTGGGCTAACAGGACAAGTTAGAGAAAGCACTGATAATAAAGCAGTGAAATACTTCACATGGGTGGGTTTAAATTAAAACCGTTAAATTATAAACTGCTTCATTTATGAAGGGATGCGTATTTTTCTTTTCATAATAAATGACCAAAGAGGCCATAGATGATTGTTTTTTAAGCCTGGGTAAATCCCAATCTTTGTCAAGTCATAAGAAGGCAGGGTCATATTTGGAGTTTACAGCATTCCCAACATTCCCTTTTGGAAACAATGCTCTGCTGGAGACATTTCTCCTTTATTACAGTGTGATTCATAGCGTACCTGCAGCTCCAGGGATGTAGCGTTCAGGGTACAGATCAGTGAGAAACAGGCTGTTTATGAGGGTTGATTTACCTAAACCAGACTCTCCTGAAACACAAGAAAACAGGAGAATATCAGCTATTTTTCAAAGAAACTGTCAGTTCTGGAAAGGAAGAAATCAAGTAATCACTCACCTACAACCATTAAAGTAAACTCAAAGCCTTTTTTCACTGACTTTCGATGCACTTGGTTTGGAAGGTTTGCAAAACCTACGTAGCCTGTAGCATCTGGTAACTGAGGCACAGAAAAAAAAGCAGTATCATCTAGCTGTTGAGTTTTAAAAATGTATACGTGATAAAGACATGAAGTTCCTGACATATAAGGGAACAGTTTAAATTTCTTGTCTTAAATATTTCCTGACAATGTTTTTAAATTGATATGTAGGCCTTTGTAGCTGCATGAAACTTGGAGAGTAAGATTAAAAACTCCAGAAATATGAGTGAGACTGAAAATACTATAGGTTTTGTTTTGTAAAAGAACTTTCCTAAATGAACTCCGTTCAGAGATAAGCTGTCACTCACCTTCCCTTTTTCTCCAGACTGAGACATCACTTCTGTTTACAGGATGTCTGACAACCCTGGGAATGGAAATAAAGAACATTCAACAGAACGAACAAGTATCTGTTTTAAGACCCACTCTGATGAAAATGGTGTTTTGTTTTGTTTTTTAACATGTTCTTGTTGCATTTTTCTCATGATAGAGAACGTATATAGAGAAAATTAGACTTAAAGTTACATTTCTGAGTATTTCTTTATTCAAATCTTAAATCAGGAGCAGATGAAATAAAAAAAGACTGTAGTAGCGATGTTGCAAATACACTGGGTGGGACACAAGCTCCCTGCTCCGCTCCATTCCGATGCATCTGCTGTAAACAGCTAGACATTTCCCTGGTCCAAGCTGGCATCTGGTTCAAATCTGTACGGCTGGATAGCTCAGATATTACTCTGCATTTTTTTAATGTAGTGTTAGCTCAGGGGACTGTAAGCTAGTGGGAGAGCATATAAACAGAAAACTAAGGGGAAGGGGGGCGGGGCTGCACCATGCTAAGTGTTCCACCCAAAACTCAAAGATGAAATTCTAATGAAATCCTGCTGCTATGCAGGAACAATGTTCTAGAAAACTACAGTTTTTTAATATATTATCTAACAAAGGCATAATGAGGATTAAACGACCAATGGGAACGCTTTTAAAACAGATCACAAGATGAGCGTAGTGGGACATCAACAAATCTCATTATTCCTTGATTGCGAAAAGTTTCAGCAATACTTCATGTGATATTAGTTATAAAAATGAAGCAACACAGACTTCAGACTGTATTTCAGGCTTGGGCTTGTTGTCTGGGATCAGAGGGAGAGTGCTGGGATCATACTCTGACAATTGTGAGGAATAAAAAGGATAACCCTAAATACATGCAGTCTACAACTCCCAGGAGGAAAAAAAAAAGATTTGAGACGAACATCGAAGCTGCTGATGGCTAAAACACTCCAAATGTGGGGAAAATTGGGGAGCTCCTTTTTCCAAATTTCCATGAAACGATTTCTGAATTTGAGCGCCGTACGACGACCAGCGATGGCCGCAAAACAGCTTGATGAATGAATTCCCGACATGATGAGTGAGCAGGAAGAGCTGGCTCCATTATAACGCCATCACAGTGGTTGCTTGACAACAGCAGTGTGATAAGAACAAGAAGGAGGCGCGGTGAGGTGCCAAAACAGAGATGCACTGTGATTATACAATGACTGTTGGGGGGGGAAAGGTGGCATGGGAACCTGATGCAATCAGTCTCCAAGTGATGTGAGAAAAAAGACCTTCATGGATGATTCAGGCAATGTTTGCCACTCTTAAACGTATAATAGAGGTGCAGCTCTGCGTTTAGATAAAAGTGGGCAGGGATCCCTCATACTGGCAGGATGATTTCGCTGAGAACCGCACGGAGAACAATAGCTGTTTATCCTTTTGGTTCCTGAAGACTTTCCTATATAGGAAAGCTCAGATGAGGGAGGAGGAAGAACACGCGCCTCGCTCCTGACTACATGTCAAGACCGACCACATGCAGGATATCAAGAGGACACACAAATAATTTTGGGTTCAAAAGGCCAACACAAATGCGCAGCCCAATCAAAAAATAATGGAAAGCCTATGAGGCGTTGTCAGCAACCATCAAACAACAATAGAGACGACGCAAACATGAGTTATAACTGTAGAGAGGAACTGCTGAGCTGAAATTATCAACATAATTTATGATCTCCATTCATCCAAGAAGATTGTTGAGGGTTTTTTTGTTGTTGTTTGTCGTTTTTCACCAATAACAGCTCTACAACACTCCGTTAAGTGGCTTCACAAAGTCTCAGACTAATTTAATTTTGTGAAAAAAGTGGAGGAAGAGTTTGGTTCCAAAGCCCAAACAGAGCGGTGTGCTGCCCAGCAGACTCACTGCCTGGTACTACTGCTGCTTAACCATTGGGTTCGGGCCTAAAAACACATCAAACACAATGATGTGTTTTCATTGTTAATGGACTTCAGGGCAAAGCTACAGCCCACACGAGACTATTCATGTGCAACAAACCCACACACATACCACATGTTATTCCTCTTCCAGCTCTGTGGGAACCAACATTGGTCCGACAGCAAATTAATTAAAACTGCTTCTATAACGCAGTTGTAATCTCACAAAGACAACACGACAGGACAGACAGGCAGGAGGCACACTTCAATAATGCTCCCTTAATAATGGCCATTTAATGGTCCAGGCTGCTGAGCTGCTTATACACATAGCCATCAATGGAACTGACTTGTGGGAGATTAAGCACTTTTGAGCAAAAAAGAAAAACGCCACATTAGAAAGGCCACAGTTCTTGGCACAAACCACAAGTTTACAGTTGATTTATTAGCTGGATTGAAGCCACAAAGGGGCTATAGATGCAGAAGTACGTCTAACTCCCTGACAAACTGCACCAAGCATCCGAACATCTGTTCTACTTAAAATACTTTATTGACAAACTGGAAAAAGACACAAAACCCCTGAGCAATGTAGTTTTGGGTAATTCAGTTTTTAAAGAACTAAGCTAACAGCAAATCAGAACAAAGTCCTCAGGACTTCAGATATTAATAAAGCAGAGCTTCACTGGTGAAGGAAATGAACATCCAAAGTTTGTAGTTGTGAGAAAAATCGGTGATAAAAATATGATAGTATTTAGTTTAGACCATAAATAAGCAAGAACTCTGAAAAGTAAAGTACAGGAAGTTGCTAAAACAAAGGGAATCCATGAGGAACAGTTATAAAATATACTCACATATATACCACTTCCACAAATGCTGTGTGGTAGTTAAAAAGCTTTACAGTTGCACCTGATAGTCAAAGGCTATTTTGATTGTCACTAAAAGTGACCTGGTGTGCGAGACAATAATCTAAGGATGATCAATGTTTCCATGGTGTGGGATTATGTGGATCACAGTACTTTTATTTCCTTTTATTAAACCACCATTTGAGTGATCGGTTTACAACTTGAATAACTTTCATTTATTCGTTATAAACTGGCCAATCAGATGCCTGCCCCCCCCCCATCACACATTTTAAAACATCCAACTTGTACTGGTAAGAGTGGTTGCCATAGAAACATTGACTCACATCACTGACTGTTTATGATAACTGGACTGAGTGAGTGTGAAAAATGACTTACTCCAACAAATTCAGTCATAATTTTTGAGAAATGTTACAACAAGAGGAAATGAAACAGATTGTTAAAAGAGCTAAATCATAGATGTGACATTACTTCATACAGAAGATGTGCTGTAACGAACTCTTTTGGGCTCAATTCAGTCTAAATTGGTTTCTGAAGTCAGGAGCAGCTGCTGTCCTATAATTGGAGTTCATGCACATTTTTTTGTACCACTCACAAAGCCAAATAAATAAGAAAAGAAGGACGATAAAGCTCTAATAGAGGCATTTAAATATATATTAGTGTTCACTGAGGATGTTATCAAAAGCTAAAGTGAGAATCCCAGAAAAGCAGCTAACTGAAAAGGCTCCTATTGGAAGTTCAAGTTTTCCCTCAAAAAAAGTGATTTAAGCAGAAAACATTGTTATGGAAATTAAAGTTCATACCAGGCAGATTGAGAATGGGAATCCTAGTTGACATTATTCGTTCATTCTGAAGTTTTAAAAGTGTTTGAGGCCTGTGTGTCTGACAGTGAATGTCCACCACACCCTGCCTGCCTGACCTGTGAGCTTCAAAATGGGACAATAAAGGTTTTTTTTTGTTTGTTTTTATGTGGGAACTCCAATTTGAAAAAAATACGCCACCTGCCACATTTGGTTCCTGTCTTTAACTTTTTCTTCAGACAAAACAACAACGACGCTGAGTTTACATAACATGCCGAACTTTAGCATGCAACAGTTGGTCCCACGACTGGTGTCAAGTTACCCAGCTCGGCCTCAACAAACTCCCCGGTATGTTCGCCTCCACAAATTCCTAATCCGCACAACAGCTTAGATTAAATTAACTTTAAACAGTCGAGCGAGATCTTACCTCTTCTTAACTGTGGACTATAGTTATTCAACTGGAACTCTGTGCGTCGTTTCTGTCAAACCCCAGGAAGGGAAACCCGGAACTCGCTGCCTTCAGACCGCCCTCGTTCAGCGCGCGGAGTCACTGACGCCATTGTGGCTCGCGCGAGGAAAGATACGCAATACAAAACAATGAAGCTTGAACCCAAAATGGCTGCTTGAGTGTTCTAGTTTCACTGACGAAATCTGCTTTGTGCTGAACTCACCACTTAAAATTCTGGGCAATATTTCTTTAAAGACAAAATGTCAAAACAAGTTCCAAATAAATAAACACACAAAGAAATAATTGTGTGGTATTTATCATCAGAAAATCTAAAAAAAAAAAACTCATCAAACTTTGAATTCTATTAAAGTGGAACCATTTCTGGGAGATGCTTTGGTAGACGTTCAAAATCAGACTCTTATCAACATTTCTGTCTAATCTTTGAAAATAAATAAAATGTTTAGCTATAAATATAATATAATATTATATAAATGAAAAAAAACACCTCTAACTTGTGTAAGTGTTTATGTAAGAGTGTTTTTTAAATTATTTTACAAAAATATGACAAACATGCATCCTTATTACAATACTTATTTTGTTACCGTAAAACATGGTTCACTGTATTTAATATAAATAGAAATAAAACATTTTTGAAGAAGGAACAATAATTCATTTTCTTCATTTTAGTTTAATTACGTGTTTTGTATATAATTACAAAAAATGTGTATAACTTTACAGCAACAAAAATACCTTATCTAAAGAAGGAAACATAATAAACCTTTTATAATTGGATGTAATAACAAATAAACCGTCCTTGCAAAGTGAAAAATGGGTTGAGTTTGTAGAAAGCATCTTGTGGTCATTTTTATTGATTAATAATGTAAGTTTGAGATGTGTCTTAGCTCCACATCTTTCCCATTTGTTCTAAACATAACCTTTTTAGACTCACATCTATTCTGAATTGTCATTCTCTCTGAAAGGAAACGGTCAAACACATATTGTAAAATTGTTTCATTGAAACATCTTTCTTTGAAGAAACTAAAGTATTAAACGAATTTGAGGTGTCTTTTAGTTTTTACATCTTTATGATGAAATTGTGTTCCAGTTTGTGGTCTAAGTGTAATTACAGTCTTAGGTTTGAAGAAAAACTGAGCAGTCACTCATCTTACCATGTGACTGTGTTGCAAAACTCTTCTTTGTTTAGAAACCACATCCATTATGTTGATTTCAGAGCAATAAAGAACTGTGTTGCACCAATGATTGAATATCCTCTGGTGGTTGGCCGCTGATGGATGTCTGTCAGACTTTACTTGACTTACCTCTTCACCCTCACTTATGCCGGTTAGCCTTTTAGTTTTATGCACTATTTATTTGTCTTGATCTGGTAACACCGTGACCTTGTGGTCGAGTGTCCTTTTGCTTTGAGACTGGAAGGTTGTGAGTTCAAATCCATGTCCGAGCCATACCAAAAACCCTAAAAATGGGACCCAATGCCACCCAACAAATTTCACACACCTAGTGTGTGATAATTAATGGGTCTTTAACTTTAATTAGATTTAATTTATATGTTAAAAAAAAACATTCTTGTGTTGCTGTGTGTCAAAATAAAACCAATTGATGTGTGTTTTTGTAAGGTCAATTAAAGTTTTGGCTTTTTTATTTTATTTGGACATTATCACATCTAAATCTTATTTTTTGTATCCAGTTATTAACATTTTTCTAAATCTACTAAAATCATTTCTCAAAATGCACGACTAACTTTGTGAATAAACGTTTTTCTTTATCTAGAACTATTTAGGTAAAATTGTAGTCGTTTGAGATTAAAAATAAAGGGTTTCAAGTTGATATACATTTAATATTCTTTCTTCTTGTTTACAGACAAGCATAGAAGACCTTTATGTCGTGTAAAGGGTGTGAAATGGCAATGTATGGCCCAGACATCCAGCATTAGCTCCCATGTCTGAAAAATCAATAACAAGCGCCCTGATCCACTCTCTCTAATCTTGAAACATCCCCCAACTCCCCCTCCACACAAAAGCCCTCACCCCTCTGCATTGTAAATAACTGCTCAAACGCACAATGCGCTCCGGACCGCTTTATTCAGGCGCACAACTTCCTTGCATTTTCATTGGTCCCGTGAGGATGCGGCGGCAGCGGATTGGAGGAAAGTTTCTCCAGGAGTCCGCACACCCCCCGCCTCACAGATAACCACCGTGCTGTACTACTTTCATTCCAGTTGTTTTCGCATCCAGGGAGCGAGAAAGAGGAGCCAAGGGCTGCTGCCTTACTTACATCTTGCTGGTGATGCACAAGTAACGGCCGCGCATCGACGGGTGAGACTGCACCTGCTGCCCAGAGGGAAGAAAAAAATACAAGAGGAGACCTTGAACAGCTTCAGACAAAACATCAGGAGCCAAAATGGTGTCGGCGGGATTGGAGATCTTGGGGCTTTCGATGTGCGTAATTGGCTCGCTCTTGGTGATGATGGCGTGCGGGCTTCCCATGTGGAAGGTGACGGCTTTCATCGAGGCCAACATTGTCGTGGCTCAGAACCTCTGGGACGGGTTGTGGATGACGTGCGTGGTGCAGAGCACGGGACAGATGCAGTGCAAGCTGCACGACTCCGTCCTCGCGCTCAGCCCCGACCTGCAGGCGGCCAGAGCGCTCACCGTCATCGCCTCCGTGATGGGAGTGTTGGGTCTGATGGTGGTGATAGCTGGGGCGCAATGCACCAACTGCATCCGCTCGGAAAATATCAAAGCCCGGGTGGTGAACGCCGGGGGTGTCATCTACATCATCAGCGGTCTGTTCGTGCTGGTGCCCATCAGCTGGATGGCCAACAACATCATATCGGACTTCTACAATCCACAGGTGCTTCCATCTCAGAAGAGGGAAATCGGCGCTGCGCTCTACATCGGCTGGGCGGCCACGGCGCTGCTGCTGATCGGAGGCGCGCTGCTGTGCTGCTCCTGTCCGTCCGGTGGCAGCCCGGGATACTCGGTAAAATACGCACCGACCAAGAGAGCCGCGCAGAACGGAGACTATGACAAGAGGAATTATGTGTAGCTGTGGCGCGCAGCAGCCGTGCGTAAAAGCAACATACAGCTTTTCTAAAAAACTGTTTTTTTTAACGAACTCTCTTTTTGAACTTGAAACTTTTGATCTTTTTTTAAACTTTGAAATCAGAGGAAGCTTTTTTTTTTGCTGTTTTACACAATGTTTTTTATTATTCCACATATTCAAGAGTCCTTCTTTAAGAGACTAAAAACTCATCAAAGCGATCAAAACAGTTTGTTCTGACTTGTGTTGTTTTAGCTACATTTTTATGTACAGATCTGTGTTCGCTTTCCTTTTTTCACTAAATATGCACTGTCAGCAAGTTGTACTGTAACTGAAATGCGCTCCAAATACCACAAAGAGGAGGAGCAATTCTTCACAGATATTCCACGCTGTAGATTAGAATTCATTTCAGTTGTATATTCTTTTCTTTTCTTTTATTTTTTGCACATTCAGATGCAGAGTCTGGTTTGGACAATGAACACAAAGCGCACCTGCAAAGTTTTTGCATCCCTTTTTCGTGCAGAAGTGCTTTGCTTTTCTCCCCCCCCCCAAAAAAAAACGGTGTTTTCTGCTGTTAATGTCACAATTTCACATACTTGTATAAGAAGATGAAATAATGTTTGTTTCTATTAAGATTAAACTGAATCTATTGTCTAAATTATTTAGGTAAAGTGTCTTCTTGAAACAAAAACAGTCTTAGTCCCAGCGCGTAAAACACGCTGTTCCCACCACAAACCCACCCCCACCGCCGGGGGGAAAAAGTATTTTGGTTATCCATAGAAATCCAGATGACAATGCCCATTCAGCTTGAGTGGTGGGACTGCTGTTCAGCTCAGAAAACTCACGCCCCTCCTCTCCTCACCCGCAGCCAGTGAAAGGCGTTCAAATCAGGGGAAGCTGCTGGAATCGTCTTGTAAGTCATTCCATTCAAGCATAAGACTTCATTTGGACTGACTGCCATTTTTACGCACCCTTCTCCACGCTATGGACATCACCAACAGCCAAACACAGGGAATGACGCAGAAACCCACGAGCTACAGCACCTTTTATATTCCATAAAGAGGAAAAAACATGACTAATAGCGGCCTGATTTAAAATTGTGACTGGATTACAAGAGCTTATCCATACTTGTTTTGCCCAGTGACTTAAGAATCTTAGCAGGTCATATGGTCTCCTCAACATTGAAAATTATATTAAAAAAAGTTTCCATACAGTCAGATTAGTCCATCTGTGCATTCCACACATTTTTATTGTACAAATTTTAGGTCAGCTCTTTGTACAGAGTTTTCTTCAGCTTACCACACTTTGGAGAGCTGAAAAAGCCTTTAATGTTGACAACAAGAGATTTTATTTGTGGAGAACCTGATTGAAAAATAATAAGTGAACTTTAGCCTTGGATATATAAATTCAATAACCTCACTTTGTTAAGTTTCCAATAAAAACAGAAGGAAAATACAAAGTTGATATAGGAGTTGATAAAAGCAGTGAAAGGCAAACGCTTTGGCTCATAAACAAATTTATTTTGCTGTGAAAATCATTTTTTACCATCATATAAAAGAGTAAATTAGGACTCAAATTAAAATACTTAAAAACCTTTTTCAAATAGCTTAGAAATGATAAATTATAATTTGAAGGATCATATAAAAAAGTAAAGGTCACAAAACCAAGAATAGGAAAGTAAATGAGTAAAAAGACAAAATAAACAAAGTAAAGCTAAGGTAGCACTTACAGCCAAATGGCAAACTTCTTGAGCAAAAATTCTGCTGCGCTCCAAGCTATTTCACGGATTTGATGTACAAAAAAGGAACAAAAAGGTCCACTTCTTCAAGCTTTGACCAGACCAGTTGAAAACAGTTAAGCTCCAGTCTGTGGTTCTGGCTTAGCCTGGAGAAGTCACTGTTTCAAAAGACTGAAAAAAAAACATAAACTAACATCAACTGAAAATTCATAAAATAGATTTTGAATCCTTATTTCTGAATGTGATCCCTGACCTGGTTGAGGTGATGGGGTCTCCAGTCAAAAGTCAACAAGCGTGTTTGTTACAAGAAAATAGTTTGTAGTGATGAAGGCAAGAAACTGTTTAGCGATCAAATCCGTTGATCATTTTTACTTTTTGTTTTTATTTTCTTGCCTTATTGACAAAAACCGCTTTTGTCGAAGTTTTTAACGCAGTATGTAATCATTTAATTGGTGTATTGTGTACGCGAAAACGGTTTAAAGCAAACCAAATTCTGTTGGTAACAGAAATCTGAACCATAAACTGATTATGAATTTCATCCGATGATGAAATCTGTTTTTTTTATATCAGTCGTGCTCATTAAGTCCAGGTTTTGAGGAAATAGTGTTTGTCATTGAAAAAACTGACTCGTGCTTAGTGACCCATGTGGATTTTTCAGAATAAAAGAAAAAAAACCAGTTTGATCTGCCACAGTAAGACATTTTTGTCTGATTGTTAGTTACTCTTTTAGTCACGGCACACACACACTGTGATGAAAAGCTAACAATATGAGCATCTGTATGTGTAAGTGAGGGAACTGACTGGGGGTGAGTGGCCTGGGATGGGGGGGTTGCTTTTAAAAAGGCCCTCATTCCAGTAAGAAGAGGGCAAATAGGGCCAGTCACGTCATTCAAAAGGGACTCGCCATGGTAACCAGCAGAACCTGCAGTTGCCTGGCTACGGGTGCCTATAATGTGGTGGTATGGATGAGTCTAATAAAAGGCCTGGCCAGCAGACATACAAGCATAAACACAAACACACAAAGCACACACAGACTCACACCAACGTACACATGAAGAGCAGTCTGCAGGGCTGAAGAAGGATTTTCTGAAAGCTTCTAATAGCTACTGCAAACTGCTGTGACAGCATTGGCCTCATGTTTACAAAGAATCAAATGTTGAGACTCGACTGTCAACAAACAAACAGCAGCACCTTTTAGCTGCCTGTAGTCCAGCAGATGACTGGCTGACGGGCATTTAAACTTGACCCGACGGAGGAGCAGGTCGTTCTGCTGAGGTCGGGATTCAGATATCTGCAGTAATCATTCTGGTAAGCCGCCTCCCTGCACTGATGAGGCGTCGTCTTGTCAGACCTGTATCCTTGACCCGGTTCTTCTCTCCTCACAGAAAACAGATCCTAATAATGGGAACTGTGATGGTTTTTGGCAGTGATTTCACTAATGCACCGGGATCAACGAGGATCCGTCTTGGTTGACTCAGATTTAGTCAGCCGGCAGGTGTACCCAGTCTGCACACTTCTCAGCTGAAGGGAGCTTACTGGAAGACAGCAAAGCCAAGAGTCTGCAGGTGGTTAAATGTGGAGGACAAATGTGGCTTTGTGCAAAGAGTTAAAGACCCCATGAGCCGTTTGTTTGAGAAACAATGAGTGAGCAGCATGCTTAGACATGTGGGAGGAGCGGGGTGTTAAGGAGTAAAAAAAAAAAAAAAATCCACCATCTTGTGTTCTCCAGCATGACCACAAAGTCTACATGCTTGGTGACTCACAGGTTTTTTTGTCCAAAACCCACAGCACGACCAGACTTCCTGTGTGACGGACAACGGAACAAGAAACAGGAAGGAACAGGGAGGGTGTGGAGAGGAGGAGGAGGAGGAGAGTGTGTGCTTCTGAGCGCTGTGGACTTCTGAAACGCAGAGAAAAATACCTTTTGGCGCTTAAGTGATGCTCAAACTATTTGGATTTGTCTAGTCAAGGTAATCTAGAATGATCCCCGAAGGAAACAATGCCAGCGTTCAACGTGAAAAATTCTGCAGCGTCTTAAACTAAATAGGTTGTGAAAAGCCGAGTGGATTATGTCAAAAATGCATCGACATGAGGCTGAAAACAGGTTTTATCTCAACACAGACCTGGGGGTTCATTAGACAAAGATTTACTGCAGAAAATGCCACAGACACAGAGCTTATGTTTGATTTGTGGCAGGAGAAACAGGAAACTTTCATGAAAGATATGCAGAATTCCAAGTAATGACTGTAGTGAGACACAAACACTGGCAAGTCCCGCTTTTTACATTCAGTTTAGCAAGTTTCTATTCGTTCTAGAATATTTGCACCGCAAAAGCAGACCTTAAAATTGTAAACATGTTCATTAAACAAGCAATTGTTGACAATTTAGATTCATTGACATGAATCCTCCATCAATTTCTTAACCTCCTTTATCTCTCTCAGGGTCATGGGGTTGCTGGAGCCTGTCCTGGCTACTGTTGGGTGAAGGTGGGATCCACTCCGAACTCCAATCTGTCACTACCACGTGCACATCTGCAGTCACTTTAGAGTAACCAACTAACCTATGAAGCATGTTTTTAGACTGTGGGAGGACGTCGGAGCGCCCAATGTAATTAAAGATCTCTTCATTCATTGGCCAGGAATTATGAGGGCGGAGCAAAGCAACTAGAGATGAAAATGATGGAAGTCCTGCGCTCTGGAATCTCTAGTAATACTTTATTCTTGTTATTTTCTAGGTTTAGATCAGTTTTTCACATTTAATACCTAATGCGGCCCGTTGTCACGATAACACAAAGCGTCGCTGAACCGGCAGACCTTGACTGCAGCACCAAAGGAAAGCGATATATATGCTGATCGTCATGATAGGTTAAATAAAGCATCACTTCAGAGAGAAAGTTCACCTCTTCCCGCTTGTTTTTGTCCAGACCATGAAGTAAACGTGTGTTTTGAAGAAGCCTGTGCACATAAAACATTGTGACTGGAAATTCTTCCAGAACACCCAGCAGCCAATCAGATTAGAGTATTCCCCTGAACCATTTAAAGTGCAGAAACACAATGTTTGTTTTTATGGATGTGTTTCAGAATCTTTATTTTCTTGGAGTAATACTGCAGAAGTAAAAGTCTTTACAGTTCTGCTTATCTTACTGATGATGTGTTTGATCAAACCTCTGAGTTTACACTTAATACATTTAAACATTTCAGACAATAAAAATGAAGGGAAACATTGTTTCTCTCTTTTATTCGAAAGCTGCGTATCGTATCAAATTTACCTTGTAAAACCTTGTGATTAATCAGCCTAATCATCCAACATTTTTAGCCATTCTTTTGCATGTTTATGAGTCATAAGGGTCACACTTTACAACAAAGTCCTGAGGATTTAAAGAGACAAAGGAGAGGAAGCTGTAACCAGCTTTTAGTTAATCATTACTTCTTGATTAATTTGGAAATCTGTTTGGAAACTAATGATAAATTAATGATTATTAGACACTTATTGGATGCTCAGGTAATGGGGAACCCAGCCGTCACTCTGGTTTATTGGAGGAGTTCTAGGTTTTTTTTTAATGGTGTTTGAGAAACAACATTTTAACAGAAGATCTTTCAGATCTTGTAGATCAAGGCTGCCCAATCCTGGCCCAGCAGACCAACCACCCAACCTGTTCTCCATTTCTCTCTTCACTGCTGGAAAACAAGTCGGGTGGTACATCTCCAGGACCAGGATTGAGCAACTCTGTTATAGATCTTTCTGCTGTAACAATAATTATCTTGAGGGGTTAAACTTAAAACATTTTAAGATCAGCTTTAGAACGTACACAAATGGCACATAATTAATTCATAAATTGTTAAAAATCAAAATCTGTTGTTTACTACGATTTATAAGACGGCATGTTTAGAGCTTTTCACCTCCAGCTGTACATGGCTCCAGAGTGACGGGGTTTGGGGATCACTGAGGGAATCTAATGACTGACAGGATAAATGACAGAACAGCAAGAAAACAAAGCTTTCAAAAGGAAATGAGGACCTCTGACATACTTTCATGGCTGCTCAGACATCACAGTCCCGCATGTCTTCATGTGAGAGGGATCCCTCCTTCCCAACGTGATGACGGAGCAAACGGACAGCTGTATTTGTTTGTCCCAAGCAGTCCAGTCATGCTAATCCCATCTGGAATTTGGGATTGTTGGAGACACAGCAGGAACAGGTAAACAGCTGCCTGCTGGCTTATAGGATGTGGAATTTATCCTCCTTTTTAAATTCTTCTTCAAGAACAGGTTCTCCTTTGGGAATGTTTTTGTTTTAAGAAAACAAACAAGTGAATGGAAACCTTTAGTTTATCAGATCACTTAAAAAAGGGAGCAAATGTAAATAATAAAATGCTCTTAATCAAGTATATCCGCCTTATAAAAAATAAAAGTTGTTTGTCTGTAAAAAGGATAAGTCAGAAGAACTATCAATCAATGTGAAAAGTGACTTTTGAACTTTCGTTAAAAGTAAAAAAAAAAAACAAACAGAAGAGGACCAATTCTATATGAATAGATTTGTTTTTTTCCCATAATCCTTTGTCTCTCAGAAGTTCAGGGGTTGTTACAGTGGTTTCTGTGGTGCACATCACTGATGCCTCACTGAGCAGCTCGGCCCTGTTGAGGAAACACAACTATTTGAGTGTGAACGTTCAAAATAGAGCTCCCCGCATCCACAAACCGCCTCCCACTGCACGGTGGGACGGTTCTCCTCTGTGTGTGTGTGTGTGTGTTTTGGGATGTTGCGTAGCGCATTCCTCAGATGCGGGGAGGCGTACAATGCTGTGGCCTCATTTCACCAGAGGTGCAGGAGGGGGGTTGGAAAGTGATTGATGGGCAAAGCTTGACAAAGCTGAACAGGTGGATGTCCCACTGTTTCTGATCGCTGATCAGGTTTCTGTCAGGGAGGCGTGACAATGGCAAAACAATCGGCACTTAAAAAAGCGATTACCAAGCTGTAGCAAGATCAAAGACTTCATTAAACCATCCTGACAGAAGAAAAAACCCTTAAAATGTCAAATTTAGTTCAAAAACACAGAATTCCTTTTGGTCCTTTAGCGGTTTTGCTGCTGCAGTTTTTTAGTTGGAGACTTCAGGCATGAACACTACTCACAATAAGAAAGCGACGTTGTTAGTTGTGTCATGATCAGAGGGAAAGAGAGGAAGTGACAACAAAATACTTTACTGAAACTGTGCTTCAAGTTGGTTAGTGGTTTTCCAGAGGAAGGACCAGGGCAGAAAAGTGGTTTTCCCAGGTGGTTTAGCCAAAGCTCAGCGTTCTGGAAATGATGAGGGTTCTATGATGTATGTGAGTGTAAAGCGCTTTGGGCCCTCAAGGAAGGTATTAAGCCGTGGTTGAGGTCTGTCACTCATGGGACTCCTCTCTGAAGTAGTTCTGTGTCTTGATTGATGCAAGTCTGCTGATGACACTTTAAGATGCACCAAGTTGGTGCCTCCTCCCAACTTGAAGGCGCTCTATGGCCAGATGACGCCACTCGTCCATTAAGCAATGTTGTGAGTTCATGTCTGTTCAAATGATGAACTTGGAATGACTTAATGGCCAAATCAGCTTTTTATCCCAACCGAATGTTGAAACAAATGCCACGTTGACAAGGGTTTTCCTTTAGAATGTGTTGGTTCCAATAAATAAGGCACACTCTACAGTGTGAGCATGATGTGGAAAACACAAAAATGAGATATATCGCTCCAATGCAACTGCCTCTCTATCCCAAAAATCTGTGAAGTGAAAAGAACAGTGAATACCTACATCCTCTGAGTTTTTTTACTATGTCCCTATAATGCTGCCACAGGACTTCATGTACGTGACAGAGATGCTGCATAAACAAATATCCGCACATCCTGAAATTACAGCAAATGTAATCAACCTCATCGCAGCCACAGTGGGATACTCAGGACGTCTCTTCCTGTTGGTGTAAAGGCCGAGGAAGCACCTGACCAAACACCTCCTTTCTGCTGCTCATTTCTGATGTTTTCATCTCAAAGAGATGGCTTCAGATAGAGACGAGAATGGCTCAATTCAAAGCAGCTGCTGCATCTACGCCATGGGGTGGGAATAAAAATCTTACAGATGGGACTTTCTGTAAGATTTTTATTCCCACCCCACAAATCCATTCAGGAGATTAAACACCAACTACAGGCAGTTTTAGATGTTAATATTTAAAACAAAACTTTTTTTCTAACAAAAAATGTGTCATAATTTCTGACATTGAGAAGCTGAGCTTTGTAATAACGAACGTTTCGGAAGGTCTTCTCAGGGAGGTAGGACACACAAAAAAAAGACATCGAGATCCTGTTTAAGACTCATTTAAAGCAATTTGTGACTATGTCGTGAAAAGTAAACGGCTGTTTCCTCTGCAGGATTCTGGGATAATGTTTTCCTGCAGAAACTGTAAACAACGCCATCAAAGAGGTCAACAATTCAGCAAAATAAAGGAGGCCTTCTGACAAAAAGAGAACAGCATAAAGAACATGGATGTTTCAGTGGCATCCCGATTACCACAGCTTTGCTGTAACCATCAGCACAGGAGTTTCCGTAAAACGCCGCAGAACCAGACAGACCTTTAGGACCTGATAAAGATCTTAACTGCCCCGCAGAGAGCAGCTTCCGGCTTCTCCGTCACAGCCGGGCAGCAACGACGAGGTCCAGTCGACATCCTCTGGAGTGGGCCAACTTCACATGAATCTTTGCTCTACAAGAGCAGGTGTTAAGTTCATAACAGATCAGCTCTTTTCTTATTCAAATGGGTAAAAATACTTCACCTGAACAACAATATGCCCAGATAAAATAGGAATGCTCTTAGTTGCATTAAAGTTGACATTTTTTGGTGAAATTTCAAAATTTCTTACCCTACTGGCAGATTTTCTTTAAATAAGCAAAAAAGAAATCTGCTAATGGGGTAAGAAAATGGTCTTACCAAGAAATATTTATTTTACGAAAGAATTGCAGTCACCAAGACATATCTTCTTAAACTAAGATTGTTTTTCAATTGAAAACCCTTCTGGAAGAGACTATTTTTCTTGCAAAACAGAAAATAAGGCACATTTTCTTTTTTTAAGACTCAGCGTTTGCCGTGTACTTTGAGGGCTTAAATGTTCGTCTGCATTTTAACTTTTTCATTATTTTCTTTCCTAACGTTCATGTCCACAGTAAAAGTTAAAACTGCATCTCCAACTATTAAAAGCAGAGCAGAAAAAGATGCAGCCATGGCATCTCAGATGTGGTTTTGAGCACAAAACCTCTGAATCTTCCTTTGTAGATCTTTGTAGATCTTAAAAAAAAACAATCATCTCACCATGAAGAGCCTAATCAGTGTTTTTAATCATTACAGCATCTCCATTCAAAAAATATAAAACCATTTACGACATTAAAAGGGAAATCAGCTCCTAAAGGCCTAAACCAGATTTAATTTCAGACAGAGGTTTCTCACTTGATGAAAAAGCATCTGAGGCAGACTGCAGATCCGGTTTGATTTATTCAAAGTTATTTAAAATCCATCTAAAAGGGAATTTCACAAACATTTAGTTAAAAAAAAAACTGTACAATTTACACACAAAACACTGAAGAAAAACTTCCGAAAATGAAAACACGGTGGAAGTGTCTTCGTGGTGCAACAGAAGACATGACTGACAGTCTTAAACTCTAATTCCTCTATTTGCCGACTCACTCATGACAGCAGCGTGATAAGTGCATCCAGAAACTTTATCCTGTCCTCCACCTTCAGCTCGATGACTGCAAAGACAACACAGCAGACTTTACAGCCTTTGTAAGCCCAAAAAGATGTCAAAGTAATTAAAAGAAACAATTCCACAAAGAAAATGTATGAATCTCATATTTATATTAATGGCTTTAGGAACAAATGATTTTAAAAATAAAATTTTCAAGTCTTAACATCAGTTTTCTACTTGTCTTAACAGGTATTAACAGAGTTTTAACCTCTGATTCTTGCTTTATGCAGCTGATCACAGATGAATAACTGCATGTCAAACTGAAGCAACGCTGCCACCAAGTGTCTAAAAAAACGACCGACGCTCAATATTCATCGCATACCTGAGGTGTCGAAGTGGTCATGAAGAGTCCTGGAGCTGGTGCTCTCTGCAGCCTTCTCAAACGCTCGACCAAAGAAACTGTCAGGAAGGAGTTAAAGCGTTATGCCAACGTTGCGCAAACATTAGGAAGAAATCTCAACTTAAGCAATTAGTTAAAATAAGTTTGATTCTTGATGAGAATTTTGCTGATTTAACCCCAAAACAGAAAAGCTTTCTGTGGCAAACTCATCATTTTTGATGTGGTTTAACATTTTACTTTTTCACACCAGATTAGTGGTTTTATCTGCACATAATTTGAAAAAAAACTTAAAATACAAAGCTTTATTTGAGTTTTTTCCTTTGTTGTGTGAATTGTGGGTAGAACCTAAATGCAATGCAGGCAGATAAGGAGGTTATAAACTCAGTCATCTTTATTTTTTTGACAGATGCATTACATCTGTGCAAGTTTTCTTGCAACAAAGACTTAAACAGATTCAAACAACTTATGTGGGCACAGCTGGGAGTTCACCACAAAGAAAATAATCAGTAATCAGTTTATAAATCATCATTTTGTTCTCTAAAGACAATAACACATTATTAAAAAGTGCATCCATGAAGACTCGTTTATCCAGGAGGATTTCTGTAGCAGAAAAAGTTCTTTAAAAGTTCAGTTGGACTTAGCTTTTTAGGTCTAAGAAGTTTTGTCTCTTACTCAAGAGGCTTTTTCAATTTGTTTTTAAATTTGAACAAGTTCAAACAATTTATAAAATAATTTATTTGTTTTACTTTAGATGCATTTGTTTTTGTGAGATGATTATCCTTCCACAAAGGCATTTTTTTTTATTGCTGTAAAGTGAGAATATAGATGAAAAGTTTTTACATTTTGCTTTACGACATAACGAAAAAACATCTGAGTCACGACTCACTTCTTTTTGTCAGATGTCTCTGACTCAGGCGGGATTCCCACAACGATGATGGTTCCCTTCTCCACATCTTTGGGAGCAGCCATGACGAGAGGCAGAAGCTTACAGCGTTTGTTCCTCGTCTAAACAAAGAAGAAACAGTTTGAAAAGCACACAACAGGCTTTGAAAATTTACAGTTCAGAAATACATTTTGTTTGGACAAATACCGAGTGGACAAAAGCCTTCAGCAGGTATTTGCAGAGCAGACTTAAGGCCATGGGCTTTGAAAACAGCTTCACATCAGGTGTGCCCTGAAAAATAAAAACAAGAGGACTGAAAAATGGAAGAAAGACTGACTGCTGTCGAGATCTGCATGTAAAGGCCCATACCTCCATGAGGTAACAGTAGAGGAAAGGTCCCTGTGACAGGATGAGGTTGGTACAAACACAGCTGGCTACAGTCTGCTGGATGGCAATGAGCTTCTTCTTAGCCAGATCAATCCCTGACATGAGGCGGTTCAGGTTACTCCTGTACAAAACGAGAACACTTGAATTAAGAGTTTCTGTTATCTGATGGAAAAAGAATTAGATGTTTGATGAAAAAAAGTAAGGTTTTGACCTTGAAAGGGAATCGAGAGCCTTAATGAAGTTATCTGTGTCGCTTTCATCTTTTTCAGTGCTTTCCAGCAAGGCAGCAGCAGCGTGCACCATGTCACTTGCCAGGAAACGGTTCTTGAAGCCAAACTGAGCACCAAATGTCTGAATGCGGATGTCCTTCATACTGAAACCAAGAAATAATTACTTTTAGCGTTTTTTTAAGCTTTCGAGACAAGTATTTTAAAGCCAAATCCCCCACCCGTATTTGTTAGAGGACTCCTCAATAACCTCCCTCAGGTTTTCCTTGATGGACATGTCCATGGAGTTAAATTTCTGTTTCACTTGTTTGAGGGGTAACCTGGTAAAACAGAAACACATGTTATCATTCACGGACGGCTACATAAAAAGTAAATAATCCCAGTAGCATACCCCATATCAGCCAAATACTCCTGGAGTTTCTTTTGGCCGTTTAGGGTCCAAAGCTTGAAGTGGCTGCAGGTGTAGCAGGAGTTGCAGATGCTCTCATACAGAGACCAATGCTGGTAGAGCGTGAGGCGCAGGCTGAGGCACAAGGTTAAAAAAAAAACAAAAAAGATTTTCATTTAAAGCAGTGGTCTCCAACCTCAGGGCCGTGGACCGGTCCGTGGGACAGTTGGTACCGGGCCGCAGATTTAAAAAAATAACTCAACTTGCTTTTTTCCCATTTTATTTATAATTTGATCCTGAAGTAAGTTTTATTTTGGAAAAACTGCTGGATTCACCCCACCACATCCAACTCATTTTTGACGCACATCAAGTTGCTCTTTAGAAAATACCAGTTTAAGTGACTGTTGTTTTGTGTTTATCCAGTTTTTTTTATCTTCCACTTTGACACTTATAGGTTAAGGGGAAATCTATAATACATTTTAATGGCTGTTACACAAAATCCAGTGTACAAATAAAGCTTAAACCAGCTGCAGTTCAGAGGATGAAGGAAAATGTTGCCCTCAACAGTTAAAGTAAACTGAAAGCTGAAAGAAAAAAAAAAAACAATGAACGCCAACATGTGCCTTGTACAGGCCAAAATATTGTTTGACATGAAACCTCTCTGGAGGTTGCAGCTTAAAAGATGTAAATGTGACTAGAGATGAAGTGATGCATGATTTAAGGAGTCTGGCCTACTCGTATTCGAAGGAGATCCTCATGCAGTCGATGGACAGCGAGTTTTCGTCATCTTCGTTACGGTGGCTGTGTCGGGAAACATGACGCTGCATGGTAGCAATATCTGTCACATACTTCATGCTAAAAGAAAGTCACACGAAGCATCTCTGTGAGCACACGATGAAGACACTTTATGTTATGAACATGAGCTGAGAAAGTTCTTACTGTGTTATTTTATCATGAACCCACTGGTCTGTCAGGCCAACAATGGCCCACCTGAAACAAAAAAGGTTACACTAATCCACCTTCAAAGCAGACACAAAAAAAATACTATTTTGTTGATTGAAACACCACAAGTTAGCTCACCAGAGCATGTCTTTGGTGTCTTTGGTCAAAACCCAGGCGAGCTCAAAAAACATCATTGCAGCCTAGTGAATAAATACCACATGAGTTTAACTTCACTGAGCAGAAACGTTTACAGAAAAAATAAAAATACTCACAGATGTCCCGTGGTATTCATATTGCTCATAGTCAAACAAGATTTCCTTTCTGTCAAACATTGGAAACAGCTAGAATGAAACCACTGCACATTCTAATGGAAAATCCAAACAGCAGTAGGTCAGTGATCAGACTTCACCTTCGAGCCTCCCATTCTCTCCTCGCTCGCTGTCTTTCTATTCTCCTCTCCACAGCCTCCTTCAATGGAACAACAAAGACATGAGTGCTTCATTCTCAGTTCTTCTATTTCCGTTAGGTCTACTATCCCAGCTTACCTCATCAAATCTTCTTCGCTTTCCAGATGGCTCTGAACCTTCATCACTCTCATGTCCAGAGTCATCTTCATTCTCATCTTCATCTCTAAAAAGGTCATCGTATGAAGGCACGGTCAGGTCATCGTCCTGTTTGATCAGGAGTTTGATCTGTAGGGAAAATAACAGAAGCAGTTTACATATAGTGGAGTTTATGGTTTTCATAACTGCAGCAAAATAAAATAGTTAGCTGATACACAAGATTCTCTGAATCAGAAAGCAGTTGAGAAGTTTGTGTTTTATTTGTTGTTCTAGAGTTAATCCTGTGTTTAATATTCATAAACACGAAAAAAGAATATCACAGTACATCACCTGGGTGTCATTGTAAACATTGATAACATCAACAGGCCGATGAGTGTCACAGATGAAGAAAATTGAGTCATCATCTGGCTGCAGCATTTCCAGGAGGTCAACATTTGCTCCACAGTTGATGAGAACAAAATAACGAAACTACAAAAAAAATTATTGTATAAAAAAACAAAACATGAACTTTTTTCATAATATAAACTGTAAGTCACACATAGGAGTAAGATTAGAATTGTTTCAATAGGTTTACCTGCTCTTTGTGTTCAAGGAAGGCGGTGCCGAGGTCCTGCCAGCCTGTAACTGGAACAAGTGTATACTGGATGTGGTCACAGTGAAACAGTGCCTAGAAATAAAAGCAGTGATCATTTTATCTAGTTTTCAAAACCAATTTAAAAAAAAAAAAACTTGGAAGACTTAAATTTAGGTTTGAAAATAAATATTTAATCAGCATCAAATATATTCTTTTAAATATTAAAAAGTAGTTTCATATTGATACATAAATGTAAAATAGACAACTAAATAGAAAAAAGAACTTCATTTTGTCACACGCTCGTAAACAGGAATATTTCTTACATGTATTTAAAATCAATGTATAAGCAAAAACTATGACTAAAAGGCAATATATTATAATACATTTAATTGAACCAAGTTTAAAACCCTTTTTGCTGAACAAACAGCAACAAAAGATACAAATACATCTATAAATGCCAATATATTAGAAGAAAACCTGGCATCTGATTTTATTTAAATACTTTAATTTGTACACATCTAAATAATGCTTTATACAAAATTACTGTTTAAAAACGTATATTAAACTGCAACATTGTTGTACAATGGTTTATTTTTGCGCATATACAGTTTTGTTAAGCTCTGAATAATTAATAACCCTAATATTAAAGTTTTTACATAACTACCGCAGCTAAACAGCTTTGCGAGTTTAAACAGGAGTTTTTCTTAAGAGTATCTTACCTGTAGTATTTTACAGGCGCAAAGAGCGTCGATGTCCCCAGCCACCAGAAGTACAACTCTCTAAAAGATATACGATGATTAGTAGAGATGTATAACCTCGTAAATGTATTGGTAAACACTAGTTCAAAAACTCAATCGTTAAAATTAGTTTGCTAGCAAAAAAATGTAAGAAATTTAGCCCCCAAAACTTACTTGGTTGACGACAACTTCATAAAAATCCTTTTTAATATCCGTGATAAACATGTTGCAATATCCAATATAAAAGCTCGAAATTAAACAAGAGCGATTAAAAACAACATAAAATGTATTTGAAAGAGATTTGTTTTTGTTCGCTGTCAAGCTCTGAGCTCTCAAAGCGGAGTAGGAAGTGTTCCGGTTGGAATTGTGGCGCCAAATCTGTAAACCAATCACTTGATGTTGAAAACGTGACGTCATCAGAATAACAACACGCCCACTCAGTTGAAAACAAGAGGGCGCTGAGAAATCTCTGTCCAGTCTTGTTTTGATCATTGAATTATTTTAAAAATTGAATATATTTTTTTGGACTTAAAAAAATAACTTACATTTTAATATCTGCTCTCTAATAAAATGTTGCATTTAAAATATAAATTATTCAAAATCATTCTACTATTATGTTAAATGTTCAGTATTATTTCGTTTTTTTATTGCACTTTTACTTATAAGCTGTGATTTATGAGTGAAAAGCTTCAAAACTAAAGAAACACATTTTTTTTTTTTTGCAAACATCTTTCCCTGTTTTATTCTTACATACTGGATTTTTCAGAAAACTAACGTTCTTTTGCAACCAGTCAAAGAAAAAAAGGCCAATTGAACAGTATTATACAAGGGGGGAATTTTGGAGACATTGATCTAAAGCTCACATTCTTGGAGGGGAGGGCAGGCATTCAATATGTTAGAATATTTAATATTAAAAAAAACCCTTCTAAATAAAATTTAGAAAAGTTCAAGAGCAAACAAAAATATATGACACTACAAAAAGTTCCATTGCAAAAATATGTTGTTACAAATTTGTTGCACTTTTACAAATTTAAAACAATAAATACAGATACCTTTATACCATAGGTTGTTAGTTTTATTTATTTTGCCTGTTTGTAGAGCAGCTCTGGAATTATGAAAAAAATAATAGCCATGTTTTTGTTAGTTTCAAACTTTAATCAATGACTATTTTGGGCATTTTCTTCTATAAAATTTTTTATTTCTTGATGGCATTTCATGTGTCTAATACATAAATAAATAAAGTGTTCTTTAAGGAGCTAAAGACAGGATGATTTTTATGTTTAAAAATGTATATATATTTTTTCTGCTAAACAGCTAAAATTAAATGAAACTGCAAATAAAACAAGTCAAAAATTCATTTATTTTAAGCCATTTTTAATCCGTGATTTGATTTCTTAAAATTACTCAGTACAATAACATACATTAGAATGAAATACATTCCAATTATATACAAAAATGAAGAAAAAATGCACATTTCCGGTTTTCTTGTCTGCAGTCCAACCATTTTGATATAACACACACATAACTGTACTGAACTGATTTTTGGCTAGCTTTAGCATGTAGTTTATAATCTTGCTTGTTATTTCTCAACTCCAAACATGACTGGACCCCAAAGAAAAAGTGTAAACAACAGGCAGCATTGCAGAATTATTCCAAACCACGGTTAAGAGTTAACAAGTTTCATCAAAAGCACCACAACATTCAACCATGATGCTCTCCTGACTTTACAGAAACATAGCAGGCTTTAGTAATGACAATCAAAAAATAAAAAAAGAGTAACCTGTTCCAACATATATGTATCGAGGGGGTTCAAAGTTCAAAGAGTAGACCAGAGCAATGGGAAGAGTGTGTCTGTGTTTGACGGTAAAGCATGCAGGACTTCATCAATATGCCGTAAAGTAAAACCAGAATGTTGTGAAACATGATTCTATCAACACACTCATCATCACAGAACAAAGAAGACAGTTTGAATAAATTAACATGCTTTCAGTTCAAATACTCTAGCACATTTTTTCTGAAGTAACAGACTGAGTAAACATTTGGTTTTTAAAGTCCTCCGTCCACACGATGTAGCTTCTATTCTCCATGTTTTCACTTGCAAAAATAACATTTATGAAAAGAAGTTCAAGTTTTTTGTGAGTTAAATGCTGCATGCCACAATAAACACTGTTTTCAGTCTATGCGAGCTGATGACAATGAAGGACTGATTTATAACAAAGACAAACAGCATCAATCCTGATTCAATTACTGACATTATTCAAGTGGTGAATGAAGGCACAACATTTTCCATTCTTTTGTTTTCTTTTTCTGGAAGAGACAAAAAGAAGAAACAGAAGAAAAGTGCTATGGCCCTGTAAAACTGACCGGATTTAAGTAAAAAACAGAAACAGGAAGTTCACTATGGGAAAAAAAAAACTACAGCAGTGTAAAGTTAGGAAACACCTCAAATGTCAAATCTAGCAAAGTAACAGGAATGATTTTTTTCATTTGACTCTTTTTGTAAAGAAACTCCTAAATTGAGCACAAAATGTAGCCATTCACAGCATAGAAAACCTGACCAGCAGGACTGAGAGGCGGGCATCATCATTTGACCCACTGAGGAACGTCTTAACGGTCTGGATCCGACCTTTCTCCAAAAATCTACATGTGCACACATTTTAACCACAACCGGGCTCCCTCAAGTGGGTGTGTGATTACAAAAAAACAAGACTCAAGTGTCTTAAACCCTCTAAGTTATGCTGTTCAGCTCAATCCAGGATGTGATTATCATTGGAGCACAGCAGGCACTGAAGAAAAGCCGAAAGTAAGAATGCTACATCAGAATGTTATGCTGAGAATTAGACAGAAAAAGGCTATTCCAGATTAAAGAAATCTGGGAATAGAAACATTCAAAATATGCTAGAGGAAGACTAAAAGACTTAAAGCAGTCAAAACATAGGCAGCAATTAACAATTCATGCTAACGGAGTTGATTCAAATATAGTTTTTAAGATAAAAAAAAGTAATTTATAAATGGAATAGTCTGTTTTTAAGAGTAGACAGACTATCTCAGTAACTGAGGCTTACATTTTAAAATGTTTGCCAGATCATTTATAGAAACTTGAGTCATGTGAACATAAATCTATTTTCTAACATTATTGTATCATATTGTATCATTTTTATACTATCCCATCTTCTACAAGCTTGTTCACAATGTCAACACAAATTCAACATCATTTCCAGGCAGCTTCTTTAAAGTTTCACTGATGATTGTTGAAAAATCAGAAAATTTTGCTCTAACTGAACAACAGCTGACAGAGATTAAGGGGCAGTGGACCTTTGGTGCAGTGGTTAACACACTTATCTGCTGTGAGTAGTTTGAAGTTCACCTGAGCGCGGAGAAAACGGCATCATGATCAGCAGAAGAGTCCAAAAACATTTGTGCTGTGGCTTGTTGTCATGTTTACAAGTTTAGATCTTTGCGTAGTTGGACCGTGTGCTAACATTATTTCAGATGATCTCCTTAACTATACAGACCGATGATGGAAGATGTTTTTTCTACACATAAAACGAAGGGTTCTAAAGGTGCAAAACAGGAATTTACACTGTACCCCATTGAAAACAACATCAGTGGAAAGCAACTCAAAGTCTTCTATAAGGGTAGAATGTAGCTGGAGTTGGCCAGCTTGCGGTCTTGTGCAGCGGGAACCGTATCCCTGTGTCGCAGAGGTCTGTGGCAGTCGGTGTCCTGAAGAGGAGGGAAGTGCTGTCTGTAGCAGAGCCAGGCAGAGGCCAGACCCAGCAGAGAGCCCACCAACACATCTGCAAGGAACACACAGCAGGAGTAACGGCCTTTCTACGAAAACAAACCCAGCTTTGTTCCATTTGACTTCAAGTCCTTCTTTTGTTAATAATTACAACAACATAAAATAAAGGACAATCTTGTTTAATGCATTCTTATGAAAATCTATAAGCAATCAACTATTGTCTCTTGATCTGCAATGCATAGCGACGATTACTGGAATGTTGTAATAATGTATTCTGATGACAATCAGTGAGTGTCATATCTGTTACGTGATCCACATTATTGTTTACTGAAACGATGCAAATCTGTTTTCTGAGGATAATCAATAAGCGGTCCATTTTGTTACTAAATAAATAATCTGCACTTGATCTGATAAGAACCACAATATGGAAACTGTGTAAAAAAACTATTTGATTATAAAAAATGGCTTCCTACCACTCCTCTGCAAGCAACAATCAAACTTCTGAAATTCTTTTATAATCATTGCATTTAACCCTGTAAAGCCTGAGCCATTAAATAATTGACAGAAAATTAAAAAAAAAATGAATTTGGAGCCTTTATAGGTGCCTCTAAACAAACTAAAAATGTTATATTTTTTTAATATTTAAATTTCTATTTGTATCACATTTGATACATCAGATAACACAGCTCAAAGATATCTTTTGTCTTGAGCTAACAAAAATATTAAATAAAATATTAAATAAAAGACCCCCAAAAAATACAAGAAATTTGCATTTCCATTCCATTGCTCTTGTGGAGAGCTGACATATTCATCAAATATAATACATTCGGCTTTAAAGGCTTAATGACTAATGTTTCATCAGTGTGTAGTGTATAACTGCAAATATGTCTGTTTATGATGAAAGGCAATTACAGGAATCATCTTTTTTAATCTGGATTTATTTTCTAATCAATGAAAGATTTCAAATCTGAAATAGGCTTAATTTCTCTGTGTTTAGTAATGTTTTGTCTTATTCGTTAATTTTAAATGTTTGAAATACATTTAAAGCAATAAATAAATAATTGTGTAATATGTGTGTACTGTTTGTATCAGTCTATTTCTGATTAGGAGTAATTATAATGTCAGGAAGGTAGCATTGTGTTCATTTATTTTCTTTATTTTCCAAAAAATGTTATTTTCATATATCTATGTATTTGATGTAAACATATATCTATGTATTAGATGTATTTATGTATTTGATATATCTATGCTTTTGTTTTGCCTCTTTTGCTGTTATTGCTGGAAATCTACCAATAAATCAATCGAGTGATTAGCTGTTCATCCTTCAGAAACTCTAAGAGGAAACCAAAATAAAACCCACACACACCTGACTTTAGCAAAAAAGAAAAATCAAAATGATTTCAAGATAACACAATGCATTCAGTTTAGCACAGCTAAAACCTGGAACCGTCTTCCTGATGATGACGAATAAGCCTCAACTCAAGTCCAAACTAAAAATTCTTTAGCCGAGTGTATGACAGATGAAACTATTTTTCTTTAATTCCTCTCTTATCTCAATTTTGTCAATTTAACATTCTATTAAACATATTTGAAATTAGGATTTTGGTAAAGTGCTTTTATTTATTATTTTTTTCCTGCAATTCCCATTCTAATTGTTTTTGATCTATTTTAAAAGCATCAAAAGCATTTAAACGCATTCCCAGAGGTATTTTAAGTAGATCCGTGTATTTTTTTATCCAAAAATAAAACAAAAAACCTGTGTTATTTTTTTAACATATTTTCTGCAAAGCAGGAATGATTCATAAGAAATTTGCCTCTAAATCGTGGGTGGGACCAGAGAGCTTGTGGCATGTATTGTCTACATTACAAATAAGCTCTTATCAAATAAGTTTTTTTTCGTCTGCTCCTGATTCACAACGATTCGAATAAATAAATACTCAGAAATGCTATTTTTTTTAATCAGAATTTTCTTAATATATGTCCTCCATCATCAGAAAATGCCACAAGAACATGTGAAGATCACTAAAAACACAAATTCCATCCAATACTTAAGTATAAATTTTGCTACACAAATAAACTCATCTTTCCTTATTTGTTTATTCTTTTTTAATTAGGTTGATGTAATTATAATAAATTATCATTCTAATCTTATACTTTAACTGCATACCTTGCCAGTGATGTTTGTAGTCGCAGGTTCTAGAAAGAGCGATTACAGTTGCAATCAGCAACGGAGTGAGGAAGGTGCACAGCCGCCATGCTCTGCCCTGACCCGCTGCACTGAAGCACCGCAGCTTCCCCGCAATATACAAGGAGGTGAAACCCAAACCTGCAAAAGCAACTGAGACAAAGCAGAGAATACGATGAGAGACCACGGATATTTTAACAAGGAAGGATCAGAGAGGAGAGGCTGCATCGTACAGTAACACTGAAAGTTCTTCTTTATATACAAAGACATTCAATTTCAATATTTTACATGTACTGTATTTTTAAACCTAAGTCTCTCTGCATCACTTGGCACATTTGCTTTCCTTTAAAAACACTGAAAGGAAAGTTGGCCATAATGGGCTCTTACAGGAAGAGTGCCCGCTGGGAAAGCTTTTTCTGCCTTCCATGACAATATCTGGGTCACCGCTGCAGCGCAGGTCCAAGTTCATCTGACCGTCTGGGAAACAACGGTAGAAGAAGTCTGGTCTGGGCCTGAGGGAAGACATGGCCACACATTTAGGACTCTATACACCGGGGCAATGTTCTTAAGCTGGAAATGGATGCGGTCAGTGTACCTGCCGACGGCGAGTTTGATTACGTTGGTAAAAACTCCGTTAAGCACCAGAGTCAGAGTCACAGCTGGATCATAGGAGGAAACACAACTGAATCATAAAAAGGACAAGTGAACTTGAAAAGTTCAGTAACAAACAGAAGGAAAATATGAAAAACGCTTGCTTGGTTTTTACCCAGAGAGGCTTCTTTTAGATCACCGCGTTCTGATTTATTCAAGAAGGTGAAAGCCAGGATTACAATCAGAGGGGTGAAAACAGCAACACTCTGACACAGACAAAAAAACAAGAACCAACAATAATACAGTTAGCATTAAAACAAAACCAACTGTTTCAGATTCGTGCAAGCACCCAGACTTACAAACATAAGAGACGTAGGTACGTGATCTCTCTCCACCCGGCGGAATTTATACAGCCACATCTCCTCCGGCTGGATCTCCCGGTAGAAAGGAGGAAGCTGCTCTGTCACTCTGAGCACAACATAGGATCATTTGCATTTTAGATAATAGGTCCATTCACTGAAAGACCGAAAGTGCAGGTGAGAGCATACAACATACAGAAACACCAAGAACAACACCAGCCGGACGGAAACCTCCGACAAGAATCCACGCAGCAGCTTCCTCTTCATCTTGATTTTGGGATTGGACTTCAGTCAACATCAAACATGCTCACTCCAACTCCGTTTGACTACATTTGAAGACAAAAAATGTTATTCAAAATTAGCTGAGTCAAGAATTAAAGACATTTTATTAGGTTGACTTTATTTAGTTTGTGACACATATTTCTTCTTCCAAAATTAGCTTTAAAGAAAACTTAGATGTCTTAAACCAAAACTTCAACTTTATTCAATTTTCGGCTCAAGTTGGATTTTCTAAAAAGTGAAGCAGCTAAAAACGATTTATTCACAAGGTTTAGCTTCACTAAATTCAGTAAATCAGAATTATTATAGGTTTAAGTTTAAGTTGAATACAAAAACATGTTCCAAAGTAATTTGAATGAGAAGAGTTGTTGTAATTTGAATTAAAAAGCTGATTCAAGATGTTTTCCTAGTAAAAAAAAAAAAAAATACAGTCTAAATACAGTCTGAAAACATTATTATCTTTGATTGAGACAGGCGGTGAAGTAAACAACCCTTGAAGGCCGTTTCTTCACCCTGACAGCACTTGGGTAAAGTACTAATGCTGTTCTACAGGTTTTGCAGGATTATTACGAGGATTAGGATTAATTAGGATTATTTGCAGGTTTATTTGTAAAGCAAATTCATTAACATATTGAGGCAAAAATAACAAATATAACTGCACGATTAAAATGAAAACAGTGAGTTAAAAAATTACATTAAAATCCATAAAAATAAAAATAAATACGTTTGAATGAAAAACTGATCTTAAAAACAGGTTTTAGTCTGGATTTTTTATTGTTAAGAACAAACGCTTGACCAAAAATAATCAGCAAATAGAAAGAAACATTCTTAAAATATATATACATTTCTTTAGCTTTTGTGGCACACACAGTCTAATTTTCGGGAATTTAATAATAATAATAAAATATAATGCTCGGTTTGAAAATCACAGCAAGGCCAACAAGCTGCACCTGAACGCAACACGTTCAGGTAAGAAACATTTAGGTATTTCCGTTGTCTGTGATAAATCACCAAACTGAGGTCAGAAGCCACACAAATCACTACAAATCATTCCCTAGTTGTAAAGTCTGCTAAAGCTAGTTAGCAACATCTGTCAAACAAGACATCTGGCTCATTTCCGTTGAATCAAAACAAGATTTTACGGTAAAATACTGACCTTTAGCTTGCCATTTCTCAAGCGTCCCTTTCCCCAATAAAGAAGTGGAGTTATCGAGTAGCTCTCCTAGTCATCATCTGCTATGGGAGACAGGGAAATTCACGAATACAAGGAAACAGGGGATGTCACAGTGGAGGGATGTTAAGCTAATGGATGACTTGGCTACTTCCGGTTAGACTTAAGCAATTAAAGCTTATGCGTTAGACGGAAAAATGAATGCGTACAAAACTATATGAAAAATATATGTGCATGTATGTGTATTAAATCAAAAACTAGAAAAAATACTAGTTTATTTATTTATTTGTTTATTTTAATTTAAAAAACGGACAAAAAAACTACAGTAAATTTACTCGGAATATAAATGTACTTGTTTCTAAAAGTGTTTTTCTAAAAAATATATTTTAAAGATAATTTTCACACCACACATTTTTTGTAGTTATTTTTAAAGCATTGTTTTCTAAACCGGAAGTAGGTACAGGACTTATTTAATCCAACTTGATGATTAGATGCGAGAAGCCACGTAGCGTTAACCAATGACTGCAAATCCGAGTAATAACAGGGCTCCATCTTGAGGCCAAAAAAATTATAGACTTCTAATATTTTCTTTGTATTTTCTTTTGAGCACAACGTAGAATTAAAATAAATTGTGCACCACAGCATGAAACTGTTCTTTTAATTTTGTCTGAACTGAATCATCATGGAGAAGCACTTCACCGAGACAGAGTACAGCTTTATTAAAGTCAAACTTCAGGCATGTCTGAACTCTTCAAACTCAACTTTAGAATGAAAAAGGACAGAATCAATATTCTCAAATAAAAAGACAGTCATGTACAAAAGGAGTGTTGTCTCAACAGTCAAATACATTTAGAAGCAGAATTGTACAGGCAAAAAGAGCACGCAACGGTAACATGAGTCTATGCAAGTTCAATGCAAACTATTTACAAGTTCCTCAACAATATGTAGTATACAGTAACACAGGTTGAACAATAAGTAACATGGCATTTTGTGTTCATCCACGTTTTAGTTGAAGCAACATGGAGAGATATTTATGAGTCCAGTTGGTTACTGAAAGCAATTTACTACAAGTGAAGAGATGAGTGCTTATGCATGTGAATTTATTTTTGTATTCAACAATATCTGACAGCATGTCAAGTAAAAACTTATCGAGAGTCATTGACACTGCACAAGAAAACAAAAGACGTCACAGTGAACTGAAATATGCCCTTTGACGATACAAATTGGGTGGCCTATCCTAAATTGAAGTGAAAAATCCTCCTCAGGCAAATTCAAGAGACACCTAAATGAGAATAAACATGCTGTCTTTAAAAAAAAATAAAAAAACAAAAATAGAAACAAAGAACCACCATCACATCTTTAAGGTGAAAGCATGGACATCTAGATTCGTAATACTGCTGCTGTGTGAGCTCGGCAAACTAGCACAAAGAAATGATGGTGATTGTGCTCTCTGCAGGTGCCCAGACAAATAAGGACTGTTTGGTTTTGCAGAATCTCTGTGCAATATTAGGAAAAAAAGGGGAAAAAAGAACAAAAATACATCTTTTTATGATGGAAGCATGCACTTAAGCTAAAAAACATTCACTTAAAAAGGCTTTGAGAACAGGAATAACTCAACAAATCAGCAGCAAACTTTTTTTTTCTGAAGCACAAAGAGTCAAGGGTACATAAAATGAACGATAGTCCAACTAAACATATCAAAAACAAACTCACAAGTTCAAGTTTAGTTGCACAGGCTTGGAAAATAAAGGTTGAAAGAGTAAAAAAGGAGGAAGCGGTGATGAGCTGCACACAAAAAAATAATAATCTGAAAATCTTAAAGCATCCACAAAAAAAGTATCAAAGATCAAAAGAAAAAACAGGATATTTTGTATGCAGAAAAATCGAAATTAACCTTTTTACTGCCCTTTTCCTTCCATCTCAAGACTCAGGGTTTAACAATATGACACAAATTTATAATTGTTGTTTTTTGTATTTTTATTCAAAGCCTGACACAAAAGGCTTTTAAAAATAATTTCAAATGAAAAAGGAACAAAATTCATTGCTTGAAGGTAGAATACAAAAAGAATATTCAGAAAATTTAAGCTAAACTGGTACATTTTCCAGGGTTTAAATGGGTTTTGAAAATTAAAATTAAAAAAGTTCTTTAAAAAGAAAAGAACAAGGTTCAAACTATTTTTTATTAACCCCATAACTAATATTTTAGAATAATAATTTTACAGGAAAAATGTCAACTTTCCATTAAATCCTCTATTAATCTTAAATGGTTTTACGTTTTTTATCTGGGATGCTTCAGGATTTGTGTGCCTATTATAATACATCGGGTATAAAAAAATATTACATGAAACAGAACCAATTGCACCTTCAAATTCCAAAGTAAAGATATTTATCTTAAAAGACAGCAAATGCTCTTGGCATTCAACCACACCTTCAATGAGTGGAAAAGATTTGGCAACACTGGCATCGTTTCACCCTGCGGATCAACTTTTGACACAAACAACTTTATATGAAACAAGAAGAAAACAAAAAACATCAGCCAAAAAGAAAAAAGTTTAGAGTGAAAACTCATGAGATATATTCGGACTCGTGTTCTGATCAGAAACAAACTTTGCACTCCAAAGCTGGAGCGCTTCAAACGGCGACTCACGGTACGGATGCACGAGCAGCTTCTGTTTCCACATGTGGAATCATTACACTTAAACGTGTGCAAATGATAGGACACCGCAAGTAAAAAAAACAAAAAAGTTATTTTTCTTTCCAATGTTTACCTTTTTCATTAACACATAAGTGAGAAAAGAGACCAATCACTGGTGTTTGAAAAAATGAAATTTGTATAAAATGTGGTGTAATAAATACAAAAAAATGTTGATTGAAAACATGATTAAAAACACTGTACAGTTGGTGTTTGAGCTTTATACTGGACTATTGTTACACTGTTTCATGTTTAGATGAAGCCCAGCAATGCGGATTTCATCCTCCAGGTGAGAACAGAAAACATCCCTTCAAGACACCAGGGATTTTTTTCCTATGACGTTGGAAACAAAGTCCGGAAAAAAAAAAAGCCTGTCAAAAACAATCAGAAAAAGGCCCAGCATTCCAAACATTTCAGAACGAAATAAATGACAGCATGGTTTCCTATGTTACTACTTAAGGAGAGGTATCTTTTTTTATGAAACACTTGTTTATGATTTCTGCCCGAGCTATGAGGTGTACCAGTGAGCTTTGTGAAAGTGCTTATCAGAGAAGTTTGGCAAAAAAAAATAAAAATCAAAAATAAATGCACTGCATCGGGGCAGGATGAGCTGAAGAATTGAACTTAAGGCTTGCACACAACAGTTTTAAGACAGCACCGGGGATCACAAAAGCTGGGCCCCTCAGTTGAACTTTACAAAAAACTACCTGGAGGACGCATGAGAACAGAAAAGAAAAAAGAAACAAAAAAAAAAAAAAAAGACAGAGACCTGTTGGTTTAAAAAAGCTTTTCCTTCTTCTGGGAGCCAAAAGGCTTTGCCCCCATGACCTTTAAGTACTTTACAGTATTGTGAGCCAATTATGTACACAATGGCAAGTGAGACTGGTAATATGAAATCACAAGTACTTCTGTAATGTCATACCATGACACTATATACCATTATATTTCACCTTAATAAGACTATTTTCACAAGGTTTGCTTAATGTTCAACACCTAAACAAACATAATACACCACTCACCAAGATGAAGTGAGAGAATCTGTCTGTAAACATTAACAAACATAGATACTGTATATAATTATATTCATCTATATCCATAAGTATAATAAAACCATGGTTGGAATGTAGTGTGGTCCTGAAAAATAAAAATTGCACAAAATCGGCTGTATTCACCCAGCTGCTCTTCCGCTGGATGACGGATGAAGAAACGCTGGCTCGTCTTGATGTTAAAGGCGTCAGAGGAGCTGACCGCAACAGGAGAGGAGCGGCCTTCCTCCTCATTCTCCTCCTCGTTCTCTGAGGAACTGCGGCTCACAACGAGACAACACTTATGAATTCCACAGCTGCAAAAAAATAACAATAGTAAGAAAACACAATGAGGTGATGTTCCGGCTCCCCCGTCGATGGGCACAGTTGAGCTGCAGAGTGTTTAGCAGTTGTGTTTTATGGCAAAGGAGGAGAGGAAACAGCGCACGCATCTGTGTGGTCTCTGCCCCTCGCGTCACTCCCATCGCTCAGCTCCCACCGCAAACAGCATGGAGGCTCTGAACGGCGGCCATGGCATTAGTCAGAAAGCACTGTAATTCCCTTGTGGAGTGCGCAGCTGAAGATCAGGGCATACTTTGTCGGGAATGAGGTATTGTGGGAGTTGAGACATCACTCTGCGGCCGCCCGCTCCCCCTCAAGCTCCTCTTTGACCCTGACCGGGCTCAGAGCGGAGCTGTGCCGCTGGCTCGAGCCGGAGCCGAGAGGACTGAGCGGGTTGTGGCCGGAGCAGCAGGGGCGGTCGTCCAGAGAGGAGGGGGTGAGTGCCCCCGCCTCATGATCCGTGCAGAAAGAGCGGGGACAGAAGTCACAGTGAGACGAGGCCGGGGAGCCGCAAACGCTGCAGTCGTGCCACGGACATTCCCAGCGTCCTGTAGAGAGGAGGCGGAGTCACACAACAGGCAGGCAAAAAGTTCAAGAGGATTAACAACAAAACAAAACAAAATTATTATTAATTTATTTCCAAATTATTATTTTTTCTTGTGAAAGAAAATAGTTTTAATTTCTCTCAGAAAAAACTATCAAGTTAAAGCTCTTTTCTTCTCATAGAAATGAAATTGTGACTTTCTGGAAGTCAGGTTTCAAATTCAAATTTTTTGAGTCAAACACGAAATCTTTGAGTTGAGCAGCAAATCAGTGAATTTTTTTTTCCTGCTCTGAATGACAAAAAAAGATTTCAATCAGTAGAAGCAGGAAGTTGACAGCACAGAAAATACATAACTTAACTACATAAGGTGCTTCAAAATCAAAACTTCCCAGAAGTCTCAGCATGAGCCAGTGTGCGTTGATGCTTTCTAGATTGTTGAATTTAGACCACAATGCAATTGATATGAATTATTTTTCACATAAAATTTTTTTAATCTACTTTGTAAAAAACATCCACGTTTTTAGTTTTCAGAACACAGTGGATTCGTAAATAGTTTTCGTAAAAGGCTCATTTTTATTAGGCCGTGACATCATATTTGCCGTTGAGCAATAGTAAGCATAGTGTCCGAATTGCTTTAAAAATCCAGGGGACTAAATACTAGTAGATCCCCATTGTAAAGTTTTCTTTTACAAAGTTTTTTAAAAGACTAATGCGTGGCAGCAAGTCATCAAACTGGGTCACAGAGAGATGGAAGTGCCGCTGAAATCGGCTGTTATTCAGATGCAGCTCCTGCAGTAGATGGTGAACCTTGTTGTGCTGCGAGTCTCTGAATGACCTCATGAAACCAGATTTGGTTCTTATCAATGCTTTTGTGTAGCTCCTTAAAATAAATAAACCTGATCTCTGAACATCATTTGTGTCTTCCATAATGTAGAGATGAAGCTGAAAACTTTTCCTCCCACATGAATCTGGAGCATTAAATGTATGAGCACATTTTTTGGACAAGCAATTTGAGTCGCGCTTTGCACAAAAATGACTGTTCAGTTAAGAACATTTTTATAAAACTAATTCAAAAGGTCACAGATTGAACAGCTCAGCATCTGCTGGTTCACTTTGTCAATCTTTAAATCTGCGCTGGACATGGGAGTTAAATGTGAACTTGCAAGTGTTTACAGTCGCTTGATCTAATTTAAACTCATTACAATTTAAATTTGTGTCGAAAAATAATTGATGTTTGGACTCCAGCACTAAATACTACATATTTGTAAATAAACTTACATTTTAGGGCACTCTAATCGTTCCTAATTTCAGAATCTAAGTGATTTTTTTGTAGTTTTTTGTAGTAGGTGACCACATTTTTTGGACAGCAAAGATAACCATCTCAAAAATACTAAAGACTTTTTTGGTTTCCAGGTAAAAAAACAAAATGGTAAAGCATGCAGAGAAAAAGAAAGATAAGGGCTCCTTTAGTTTTTACCATATGGAGGCTTAGTGAGGTTGAGACACAGGAGGTGATATGCTTTCGGGCAGTCCTTTCTGTCGCACATCACCAGCTCTCCTCCGTCTCCACAGCAGAAACAGAAGTACTCGTGCGTGTGTTTCCCTTCCAGCCGCAGCTTCCGCTTCTTCGGCTTCAGCTTGGCGTTCCTGGCCTTCTCTTCCTTTTCCATCACCAGAGCGCTCTGGAGGCAACGTCAAGGAGACGCGTTAAATTCTGGAGCCAACCTCACCCTGCTGATGACTTCTGATCGCCTCACCGTCGGCTGGACACCGAGGAAGCCGGAGCAGTTGTCTGACCCACAGTGACAGGATGTTCTCCTGTTTCCCACACAATGTAAGTTGTAGTTGAACGTCAACTCTGTGCCTGTAGAACCAAAACAGAGAACAAAAGTTCAACCCAAGCTGGGTCTGAGCACATAGAGCCAATCTGTGAACTCACCAGCCTCAATGTCACAGAGGGCAAAGATTCCGATGCGGACGTCACCGTTTACTGTCCACTTTTGGGTTTCACAGTTTGGGTTGCAGCTGTGGTTTACGAAACGGGACGAGTTTCCTTTTGGACCAGCGTCTATCACCCGATCCTAGAGAGACATGGGGAGACAAGGACCAGCTTTTTTAATCTTAGTTTCTACAACGTAAAAGTAAAACTTTTACATGGGGTCAAATCAAGATCAGTTTAAAGTTCATGAAAAACCAGATTGTACATATGAGACAAAAATATAAATAAATCAACGTATAAATTGTAAACTTGAAGAAATATTTGGGGAAAAAATTTTTAATTTGAAGAAATACCTAAAACTTCAATAAATAAACAAAAACTGTTAAGAAATGGGAACATTTATTTATTTGTAACAGCTGCTGTTTTTCATTTTTGACTCTCCCATAGGCTGTATATGAGAACTGGACTGAGTGAGAGTGAAGTCACACATTGAAAATGTCTTAGTTGCAGCTCCAACAAAATGAAAACAATTCAGTTGCCAGTTTTTTGCGATACGGATGCAAAATGTTGGAGCCAGACATCAGAAAGCAAGAGTTGGTCCTAATCAGTCTGAGTCAACGTTTTATGGCAACCACTCTTGTCAATCAGGAGTGAACTTGTTGGAAGTCTACACTCCCAATGCCAGTTGAAAACTGGCTACACAAAATTTGTCAAAACGTTCCATTTGAGACCACAAACTTTTACTGAGGCATATGATTGGTCTGTTTGTAACTTGAATAACTTTCAATAAAGAAAAAATACTTAAAAAAGAATATGTTAAAAAACGTAGCAGAGCAAGAATGGTTATTCAGACAAACGTGACAAATTAACAGCTGCTTATTTCTCTATAGAAGTCTATAGAATTTTAGCTTCTTGGAACCAGAGGGGACTTCCTATTTGGAACACAAGGGAGGAGGAGTCACTCAGTCCAGTTCTCATATACAGTCAATGACACTACATCAGAGGAAAGGTGACACATGCGGCGCCAACAACAGACGCTTCTCTGAAAATGTTTATTTAAAAAAATATATATATTTGTGATACCTTTCTGTAAAAATGGTGTGGTGAAAACATGAGAAACAGGTCGAGCTGATGTTACTTTTATTTTAGATTGGACATTTGAACACAAAAACATAAGTCTAATCAGAACAAATTAAATATTTATAGAGACATTTTCAATGTATTTATTGTTGATTTATGAATTCAGGAATTTCTATACCCTGAAGCGTTTTCCTGTACTTTAAACCAAAAATATGTTACACAAACTGAGATGTTACCTTGGTGAGGGTGAGCATGTAGAAGTTGGTCACATGGTTTTCATGTGCTCGTTTGATTCGCTGCTGGCATTCCTCTGAGTCTATCACTTCACCAACATACTCTGCCACAAAATCCCCCTGGGAAAAAAGCGTGTTTCACATGTTTACCATGTTTTAGGCCTCACACGGACACCTGCAGCCATCAACAAGACCCCTCCCTGAGAAGACGCAATTACCCAAGGAAACCTGAAAGACACTCTAATCATGTGGTTTATATGTGAGCAGTTCTGACAGACTTTTATCATAAATATGCTATGTTGAATTAACAATAAAAACATTTACATTTTTGTGCTCCTTCTCATGTATGAGGATGATCTGATTTTTTTTTAACGCCAAAAAATCAAAGGGTTTTAAAAAAACACTTATTAGCTTTTCCTCAAAGCTGTGAAGTTTTGATCTTTGGTGATACTAAATAATGTTCTGTTTATAGCTTTTTTTCCTTTAAAAAGTTTTGAGATGTGGTGCAACTCCTGAAAACTTAAATTCATGATTTACAAAACAGTTGGGGAAAATGTAACCCTAAAATTAAGTAACAAAAACAAAAGGTTGATAAAAATTATTATTTTTCTTCTTTTTACTCAGATGTTTTGTGTACATTTATAGACTTAATGAGTTTGTTTTTTTTCATTTGTAGAACTCCAGGTAACTCTAATATTACACAAAGAAACCTAAAGTTTTTAAAGGTAAAAGAAAAACGCTACATTATTAGGTCTACGGTAGAAGACTTGATGCTCTGAGGGGAAAAGTCAGAATAAAGTATGCACCTTCCTGAGCGCCTGGTTCGTCCTGAGGCCCCAGCCCCGGCCCTCTGTCTTCATCACCTCTGTTTCTGCGTACAAGCGCTTGGTGAAGTTTTGGTTCTCACAGTTCTCTCCTGCAGGACACACCTGACACCACAAACATGCAGGAAAGCCAGTTCAGGCGGTCTCATCCCACAATATCTCCTACAAACATTGGTGGTTTGCCAATCCAAAAACAAGAGATGCGCAGACCTGTGGATGACACTCGTACTGTAGCATGCGGTTCAGACACTGGGAGTCGATGCTGCACGGACGCTCATCTCCTGGTTTACAGTTACACCGTGGGATTTCGGACAAGTCAGCCACATGCATCTGCACTTTCCCTATGGGTTTGTTGGACTGTTATGAAAACGACAGACACACATGGAGCAAGAAGAAACCCAAAGGTTTAATAAACATAACTTTTTGAATGACTAATCGATATTACATGATTATTACCTTGATAAGTTTATATGGTGGAGGTTTGCGAGAGTTGCGCTCCTGTTCTAGAGCCTCCCTGCTCTCCCTCTGTGCCTTGAGCTCCTGAAACCGCCGTGCTGCTTCTTCAAGAGCTGAAACATCAAAAGCTTCTCAGGAAACCATATCAATCTTTATACGCGTTACAAACTTAAATTTAAAAAAAAATCCTCTACGTTTACCTTTCTTGAACGTTTTGTTGATGTTGATCTGACCCGTGACGAAGTTCTTGTCGTTCTCCACGTAAGGGAAGACCCGGCCCTGGTTGATCCAGTAATAATCGTGGGAGCCAAAGAAGAAGACGGGGAAGTCACCGATATCATGACGAAGACTCTGAATGTTTGATGGCACCAAGCGAGGGTTGCAGATCTCTGCAGGCCACCACCTGCCAGGGAAAGAGAGATGATTGTAAAAAGAGAGAAGACAAGTGCAGGGACTTTTAAAAAGGCATGTGGTTGAAAGATTTAGCTATTTCAAGAACAAAAATATATAAATAACTCAATTAATAAAAACTTCTGATTGATAGAGGTGAAGCTTTTGAGAGCAATTCAATCAAATATTAAACTGTCTAAATAGCGATGCGAAAATGACGATGAAATAGCACAAGAATTCATCTCTTTTCTTAGCTCCTTCTGTCGTCTTCAAAGACTTTCCAGCCAGTAGTGAAGAGTTGAGGTAACAACCCTGTTTTAGTCACATCATACTACAATCGCCTGCATAAGCATCACAGTGAAGCTCTCCAATCTCATCATGCTTCTTTGTTTTTTATAAAAAAGAAGAGAACCTGTTCCTCCATTTGTTGAACACATACACAGAAGGGCTGGGTGTAACTGCCAAAAACACTTTAATTTTTTATTTTTTTTTACCAGTCCAAACATAAAAACATTTTTAGGTTAAAAAATTCAAATATCTAGTGCTTTAAACTTAAAGAAGAAACTTAAGATTTCTACATTCTAAACAGAAAAGCTGTTCTTTTGCTTTAAAAAAAAGCAAAATTGCTTTAAAAGCAAAATCAATTGACAACTTTCATTGATCAATTAACGTATTTTCTAATCAATTATTTTTAGCCCAGCTCTGTACACTGAAGCCCTTCCAATCTCAATGACATCCTGTAATATTTATTGCTAAAATTGACTTAATTTATGATTAAGTTAAATACTTACACAGAAAAAAATCTGTAAATTCAAATCCCTATAGATTGAAGACATTATTTTTGCTGAAATTACCAGTACAGGAGGGTTTAGGTGTCATACAGCTTATGAAGCTGTCAGGTCCTACGGGGAGGAGCACGCATTAAATCATTGCTATACTCCTCTATTGGGGAAAAGAAGAAAGCTGCATAAGAAAAATGTTTTTGGTTTAATTCGTTTGCTGTACTTTTCTTAAATTGTTAAAACAGATTGTGTAAACTACGGGATGTGATAATCGTTGAGTTTTAAATCACTAGTTGGTATGTTTTTGTTTACGTGAAGAAGCAGTTGGCATTCATGTTATTTACTACAGGGAGACGTAAGTAAATCTAAATCGGGTTTTTCTGTATTACATGCGGGTGGACTCACAGAATACACACAAAAAATAAATATAGCGTTTCTCTTTATTGTGACCAGACCAAAAAATAACAAAAGCAAAAACCTTGCTTGCTCTCAGCCTACCTGTAGTTTCCCAGTTTCACCCAGACAATCTGTTTGTAGTGCGGCTTCTTCCCTGCCCTGCAATCGCTGCAGGACCATGCACCTTCTGGCATCTCCATCTCCAGACACTCCGGGTGGAAGGAAGCTGGGCATGAGTCGCAGCACAGCAACTTGCCTCCTACATTTGGATGAATGTAGACATGTGCGTGCATGTAAGTGTGTGTGTGTGTGTGTGTGTGTGTGTGTGCGTGTGTTCGTGTGTGTGCGTGTGTGTGCGTGTGTGGGGCATGCATGGGTATGCAAAGAGAGGAGGAGTGCATGATTAGGTGATGCATCTTAACACCTGGACAAACTCTGAATCTCATTTGCAGACGAGACCGAGAATTTGCTTCATGTTTTACCTGAGATTAAACATTACAGAAAAATATTTTCTCTTTCTTCAACTGATGCAAAAAGGGTTTTTGATGTGAGCAACCGCTTTTGGATCACTACACCTGCAGGTAGAACTCTGGTTGGTTATAGCTTCTGCAGCAGCAGATGTCTGACAATCAGATTCAGAGTTCTGTACCAAGTCATGGGGAAACTCATGCAGTAGCACGGGATTAAAGTCAGCCAGCAAGTTAGAAATTGGTCAGTTTAGACACCAACACGTTATTTTGCAATAAGCCAACATGCCGAAGCAGCAAAAAAACTGCCCCGTTGCACATCACATCCTGCACAGACCAGCTTGCATGGAATCACAGATTAACAATTTTGCTTTTTCATTTAGATCTAACATAATGGAGTCATTGCACTGCTTTCCGCCTGCACCAATAGGTAAATGTACACATTCCATTCAAGACAGGTCAAAGCTTCAGAAAATGAGGAGAGCCAAACTGACAAAAGCAAAAACAGAAAACAAAAAAACTCAGCAGGAGTCAACACAAAGCCTTACAAATAAAAGGTGTGGGGGGCCCCAGAGTGCTGAAGCAGAGAAGCAGTGCACCTCCAGCAGTGAAAAGATCCATTAACAACAACCTGAGCTAACCCCAAGCATCCAGCATCGAGGCATCACGCAGAGAAACCAGATGCCTGATGGTAAATCAGATTTTACCGGCACAGACACGTTTACCCACCGTGACTCTTTTTGCAAAGATTCTTCATACTTCGACTGCTTCTGTACAGCCAATGTGAGAACAGGCCTCATGCAATAATCTCCCTTCTTTTAAGAAAATTCTTGTAATGTTTTAAAGATTTTACTCAGATGCTAAACTCGATGTTCTCCGTTTGTGTGTGTCTGATATTATTAGCTATCAACTGTCTGCAACTTCAAACTTCCCTCTTGCTTTATGTTAGTTTGTTTTTATAAATACGGTATGTCTTCATCCTGATTGGAATTGTGTAGTATGAGACAATCAGTTTATGAATGGAACACCTTCAATTAAGAAATCTAGCTCAAAAACCCAAAGGAGCTCTGATTTTTGAGATGAAAAACGGCAAAGCAAATCAGACAGAAGCATAAAACTTCAAATGAACATAAAAATATTATTTAAGTATTAAATACTCGATTACATAACAGTTAATGAAAATAAAAGTGTTCAAGTCCTGCTCAGAATATTTTTTTTCAATAGTAAAAGTGTTCCCAGTGCTTGCAAGTATGATTATGTAGTCTAAATTCACTTGTGGCCCGCCTAGCATATTTTCTAAGTAAAAAAAAAAAGCTCTTTCTCAAACTCCATTTTTTCATCTGATTCACATGATTTGAAAAAAGAAATAAATACTCAGAAATGCAATTTTAATCTGAATTTTTATACATGTTCTCCATGAGAAAAATGCCACAAGAACATGTTAAAAACAGCATTAATGGAAAATGCTTGAAGTTAATTTTTGTCAAAAAGGCTTAAATTTTGAGGTAATTATTAACTTTTGTGCTGTTTTGGGGTGTTATTAAAACTGCGCAAAAAAACTGTTTATTTGAGTTTGTAAATTTCAAAATAAAGGGCTTACAAATCCTTAAACTTGTTCCACATATTACACTCAAACTTAGACGACTTACTATATTTTTGTTTTGGCTAATGCCGATCATTAAAACTAGTTAAAGTACAATTCTACATTTGAAGCAGATTTTCTTTCCAGTGCATTAGTTTAAATCAAAGTAGTCACAACTTAAACAAAAATGATTTTTTTTAACTTTAGGGAAGTACTTTGAGTGCTTAAGGGAACTTGGACAAAAAATATTCACTTCAACTCATAAATATAATTAAAAAATCTTTTTTTTAATTTTTGGTGTCAGAAATTCATGTACAATGAATGTGAAATGTATGTTAAGTTATTTGCAAGACAAGTATATTTTTACAAAAGGTTATCAATTTAAGAGGAAGTTAGCTTGTTAATTAATTTCAAAGAAAAGCAATGAAACCGATTTATACAAAGTCACTATTAGGTAGTTTGAACTTCCTCCCAAAAACAGCCAAACTAATTTCATTTTAGTGTTTGATGCAGATGTGATTCTGAGAGCAGGAAGCTTTATTGAAGTTAAAAATAGACGACATGTGAGCTTACTGATGCTGCTTTTTAAAATTTTGCTTAAAAAAACAAGGCTGCAGCTGAATGAAGAGTAAAGCAACATCTTATTTAGACTATAGTCACATATCCCAAAGTTCCACCACACGGCGACTTAAATGCACCTTTTTTTAGCAAATGTGGCTGCACAGCATTTGTAATTGGGAGGTAGTAGCGGCATCACGCTGTGGCCGTGAAGGTTTTAAGAAAAAGTTAAAATTTTATGGCAACCAGAAGATTTTTTGACATTGGCCAGAAGCCGCCCCGGCACATTTGGATATCGTGCGGCTTCAGTCCAGTGACAGGCGACTGGCAGGAAGGCAGCAGTGCAGTAATTTACTGATAAGGGGGGTCTCCACGGTCCAAGGACCTGCGTATTGATGAATTGCGGTTGATGCTGAGAAGAATACGAAGAAGACAGAACATTGTGCTCTCATGGGAAGATTGTTGTCTATTAATTTGTAAATTTGTTAATTGACAAGGTTATAATGTTTGTTGAGCAGATTGGCCCGCTTTTTATACATCCGCGGGATACTGGGCGGCTGACCGCTGGTAGCACTTGATATGGACAGCTGCCGTCCGAAAACATTTACACATCGTCCAATCAGAGCTGCTGCCAGCTGGCGATTCGGCTGCCATCCAATTGTAATGACGTCATCCCTGCCTGTGTGCATTCATGGCCATGCCAGATTCTGCTGATGCCTTCTCGTCATGTGATGGAAGTTGTATATGTGACCGTAGCATTAAGTAATAGAAACTAATGTTAGTTTGGGTGATTTTAAATATCACAACAAATCTGGGAGGAAGCAGGTTAAATGTAGGCAACTTCCTCAATAATCTACAAATATATTCTTGCATGAGGCCTGCTGTTCTCTGAAAGGCTGACGCCATGTTGTGCCACTCTGCATTAAATTTATTATCGAGCTCATTAATTTTGCACCTGAAGGCTTTGAAATGAAAGATGTTTGCAAAGAAGGAAACTAAATCAAAACGGGAGCAGGCACAACACAAACACAAACCAGTGGGACAAAGGAGAAAGAGAAAAACTGTTCAGTTACCTTTCCCAACATTCTTTTTGGTAGCTGACGAAGGAGAGGGAATCATAGGTAATTTCAACTCAGCACGATTTGACTCAGTCAGAAGGTAGTGGGACTTATAGGCATATGAACTTAATATGGTGTCAGTAAGGTCTTGCACTAACAGCCCTACACAAGACACACAGGAAGAGACGGGGGTGAGCCGCAGTCAAACTCCAAAATTACCCAATTTCACAAAAAGAGAAACATATGCACAGCCTCACACACGACACGGAAGTTGTGACAAACAAAAAAAAAAAGTAAATAAAATTCTGAAACGTCCCAACACTATGAGGCCAAACAGTGCACTCAACTTACAGGATCCAAACTTGCTGAGAAATCATTTTTAAAAGGGCCGAAAAGTTTCCTGACGAGAATTCAGGACAGCACAGATTTGTCGAAGTGGAGTGCAGTGTGGCAGCCTCGGTGGATTATCGTGTTAGTACTGTGACGAACATTTACAGCACTCGTCGTGAAGGACGATGCTGCACGTAAAAACACAGACTTTACCGTGACGTCTTATTGCAGCCGTCACGGCATCAAAGCACTACGCTCTTTCAAAAAAGATGAGTGAGCTACAGTCATGAAGGGTGTCTCGATGATGCACACATTTTAAAAAACACAACAACAAAAAACAGTATTTACTGCTGAGCGGCGGCTCTGGTGATGAAGGGAGAGGGGGCCGAGGTAAAGAAAGCCAGAGAAAGCTTACCTCTTGCACACAAAAAGCACCATCCTACATTGACGGGAGACGAGAGGAGGCCGTTCTTCTTGGTGCTGCCGTGATTGCTGCAGATCATGATGTGATGGGTGAGGATGACGCTGCCTGCCGCCATGCAGACGTCGCTGGTGTGATACGCCATTGGACAGCGGATGCAATGAATCAACCGACCTGGAAAAGAGGAAGCAGTTAGCAAAAGGGGTGTTTCTCTGGACTTCATGGTAACCCTGACCTGAAATAAAAGCTGTGGTATTTTGTACTGCTACTGTGACTCAGTACATCCAACAGGAAACACCATAAGATTGACCTGCAGAGAGATGTGTAAACAAAAGGTGAGATCACTAAAGATCCTCTTAAAGGGCTCGTTACACAAACAGTTCAGTCCATAAAACTACCAAAAGTAAACTTATTTACTCTTTGGTTCCCAAAGCTCGATTTAAACAAACATAATATGATATGACTTGCAGTGGAGACATTTTTTTCTTGAATTGAACTTAAATCGCCTTAAATTTGACCAGATTTTTTTGAGAGTCACTTTGTGTAAAAGCTTCTGTAAAATGACCAACAGTTAGACGTCTCTGACTCAGGTCTGCTGATCAGCTTCTCCTGGAGGTACCACAGTCCAAGAAGAAGATGATCCGAGGGGAACAAGTGTTTTCAATCTGTGCACTGAAGCTGTGGAACGCATAAAGTACGGCAGGCATCCTCACTTTAAAACTCATTTTTAGATGTTTTTTTTTTTATTACCTTTTAACTGTTGTTAATTTTTTTAGCTTTTAATGTACTTTTTGACTGTGGTCATATTAAGGCGCCATATAAATAAAAGTGATTTGATTTGATAAATTAACTACTTGTTTTATTGTGAGCTAAATATTCATCATCTAGAAGAAAAAAGTAATCTGAATGTTAATGGAACTTAACTTGGTTAAACTTGCACAAAAATCAAAGGAGTTTTGCAAAATACTTTTAAAAATAAGACATTCAAATGCTTCCTCTCCCATGAAAACAATTTTTTTTCTACATGGGTCTCGATGTTTTGTGGATTTTATTAGTGTAATTTTACATAGTTCTTTTTTCCACAACACAGTGTGTTCTGCATCCTTATTGGCTGTAGACTTTGTCAATCAATTTCATCTGTACGTATTTTTCTATGAACTTTGAGAGTTTAATAGAAAAACTTGTGAAAATGCTCATATCTGTCTGAGATAAGTGTAGAAAATGTTTGGTGAGGGGTTTTACCGCCTCAACACATCTGTAATCCTACTTTCAAGTACTATTGCGGGTTATTTTTAGAAAATAACTCCTGCGATAAACAAGGAATAGTTGTATTTCATTTATAGTGTTGATGATAAATCGCAAAGATCTTTCATTGTTTTCACTTGTGAAACGGTTTCCTGCTCACTTTCATTTAGGATTTCCACAGAAAATCTGTTTCAGATGGAATATTTCCAACAGATCATTGGAAAACACTTCCAGGGTAGCTGGTGTTTTGTGTTTTCTTCACCAACTATCAGCTCCACCTGACCTATTCCAAGCACGACAGTCTCAGTTAAAGATAGAAGTGGAAACTCCAAGAACCACTTCTCTTTTTCAAGCTTACTTCACCCAAAAAGTGAAAAAAGACACCCTCTTCTGTGTTACTTTTACAAAATTAAGATAATTGACCTTTTTTTTTGTTTGTTTTATAATTTCTCAGTTAAGTGTTTTGTTTTCTCCTGCAGGCGTCTAACAAACAGCGAGGCAGCTCATTAAATGCCCCACCTTTACTGGCTCTCTGGAGGTCTCTCTCCAGGCAGCAGGTTGAGCAGCTGTGCTGAGGGCAGCAGAAACCTCCGCCAGGACTGCTGGTGGTGCCAGGGAGTTTCCACACACAATCCTCGTGGTAGTAACAACTGCATCCAGGGGCGGAGCAGCGAGTCACCTCTTGATCTGTAGTTTTACAGCTGAAACATGGATGGTTGCCTAAAAAAAAAAAAGAAAACAAAACTCTAAAAAGACAAAAACTCCCATCATAAAGTGGTGGCCGGGACTTATTTACTCACTATTTTTACATTCCAAGCAGGTGAATCTGCCATCAGGAGGTGCCGACAAGCCAAGACACTCCAGGTGAAACCGTCTGCTGCAGTCGCCCTCACACACCATCAGACCTTCTCCGTACGCCTCGCAGATCTAAAAAAAAAAGACAGATGGTTACTTCATAAAGCTGCTGATAGCGTGTGAGCCTTTAGAAAAACATAAAATAAAATAATTAAATAGATCTGTGAGAAATAACCTGGCACACTGTGTCTCTTTTCTCGTTGCTGCTGTCCTGGCGAGACAAACCCGAGTCCACAGACTGAGTATCTGAAGCATCTGCATCTGCCGCTGCTGGACTGTCGAGACTCTTTCCAAATAAGCCCTGATGCAAAGAGACACCAAGGCACAGATCTAACATACTGCTGCACATTCAAATTGAAAAATGCAGTGGTACCTCGCATAACAAACAAGATGAACACAGCTGTAAAACATTTCTGTTTAAAAACTGCCTGAATTCCTGTATTGATGTGCTTTTTTGTGCCATTACAGGCTTTGATGATTGTTTTTACTGATGTTTCTTCTCCTTAAAAGTGCCCTGTCTCTAGATTTTACTAATTTCCTTGATTTTTTTTTTTTTTTTGGTTATTGCAGTGAATGAATGAAAAGATTTTCCAGAGAAATCTTAAGAAAACTGTGTTTTGTTATGTGAGTACTGAGTTACAAGAAAATAAATACACACTGTTAAACAGAAATTAAACTTTATATAAAGAAAATGGGAAGGAAAATCACGGTGTTATGATTTAGGAAAGATTTAAGCCAAAAATTGAAAGGCAGAAACAGGAAACAAATGGTGGAGAAACTGACCTGTGGGTCACTGAGGCCTCTGGAGTCAGAATCGGACGTGTCTCTGTACTGAGATGAAGCCATCTCAACATCCGTTGAAGCTCTGCTCCGTTTCTTCAGAGGCTTGCAGGCATCTGAGATCTCACTGGCTCCTAGAAAACACAAGAGTACATTCGATGTTTCTGTACAATGATGAGCATTTCAGCAGGCATAAGAAGAGGATCCCGTACCTTTCTGAGAACCCGTCTTTAACGTCGTCTCTGGAGCCATCTCAGCCTGAAACATTTATGAGACAGAAGACAGTTTTTGAGTAACTTCACCAAAACAAAACTGGGGGATTTAAAAATCAAGATATTTAAACACTTTTTGGTCGTATTTTAATAGTAGTTAATGACATTCTGGCAGCTTATAAACCTCCTTATGATGTGGCAATAGACTGAGCGGAAATTCTAGCTTGTTTTTTCTTTTTATCTCTGTCTTGAATCGCTTAAATCAGTGGTTCCCAACCTTTTTCAGGCCAAGGACCGGTTTAATAACAGACTATATTTTCATGGACTGGCCTGTATGGTCAGCCTGAAGTGGGCATCAGATTTCTTATTTTTTGCCTCCAGTTTTCCTTAACTTTTGAGGGTAAAGTTTATCATCATCCTCCAAAATATGCAGCTGATCTGAACTTTAAAATGTGATATAGATCTTCCCCTAACCCGTAATTGTCAAGGTGAAGCTTAAAAAAGAAAAAGCAGCATTCGTGTAACATTAGACAGCTGGTTGCTGAATATTCTGCATTATTCTTATGGTGTGTGGGAACAACTGTTCAAACAAATCCACGTTTGGGGTAAAAACCTCTGTTTTTTGTCTGTTAAATGCAGATTTCTTTTTTCTTTGAAGTCAAAGGCTCTTCCGTTTCCTCACTGGCTCTTTCCGAATACGGGATAATAATAATCATAATAATTCTGTAATAAAACGGAATGTCCTGATTCGATTCCGAATATGGGAACTTTATTGGGCAGATGGCACCACCACTTTAAGAAAGTAGTGGATTGATTTCTGACACATAACCGAGCGACTTGACATGCGTCAAGAATGAGTCGGATGTGGTGGACAGAATCCGGTAGTTTTCCAAAATAAACTTCCTCCAGGATCATATTATAAATAAAATGGAAAAGATTAAAGTTGTGGTTTTTTTTCTGTGACACGATACCAACTGTCTCATGAGCCAATCTGCAACTTGGGGATTGGGAACCACTGGCTTAAAGCACAGAGAGAATAAAGCTAAGACAAAGGCATTTCCTGATAACAGTGTTATTTTTCGTCTGAACACCTGAAGGGGACGTATACCTGTTCTTTTTTGGTTTTCTTCTTGGGAACTGGATCGGTGCCCCTTTCTGACTCGGATTTGCTTCTGATTGACCGGCGCTGCAGCTTCCTCTCCTGAGAACCTGAAAGAAAGCAAAAAAAATCAAAATAAATCAATCTGAATGTTGTGCCAACTCAAAGAGTCTTTTGGTGAGATAATCCGCAGAACGACCTGCATTTCTGTTCCGTTTACACACCTTGTGGACTGCTGTCCTGAGATCCAGGGGACGAGGTTTGCTGGTTTCCTCCCTCCTCACTTCTCTGGCTGGCAGGAGAGCCTCTCCTTTCATCCCCTTCTTCCTCCCCTTCATCTCCGTCCTCCTCTTCCTCTGGACTGGGCTCAGGTTTAGCTCTGCTGTCCTGCTGAGAGCAACAGTTGGATATGACCTTACTGGTTTACCTTTGCTCACCTGCTCCTCCTGTGAGCATGAAGTGACACCAACCTCAGGTGAGCAGTAACCCAGGTCGGGTTGCCTGGCCTCCCTTTCCACTCTCTCCTCCTTTTCTTCTGCGTTGCCCCTCTTGGGCGACAGAGATGTTTTTTTCTGCAGGAGAGGCCAGTCGCACTTTGTGATCTCCACGTTCAGCCTCTTCATGGTGATTGAGAGGGGCAGCAGCTTTCTGGCCGCTGCTGTTTTCCAAGCTCTGACCGGAGGAGACGAGTCCTGCTGTAATTGCGTTTCGCAGCCAGCGTTGAGTCTCGGTGAGCTCGACTTGTGTTGGTCTGCCTTCTGGCTCCTCTCTTCAGCGGAGGCCTGGGAGCTGTCCTCTGTGTTGGTGACACTGCACCGTCTCCGCGGCTGCTGCCTCCTTGGCGGCTGCTCTCTGTCTGGCGATTTCACACATCTGTCCTCCTTTTTAGTAACTGAGCCGCTAGAACGCCGATTCCGTTTCTCAGGCCTGATGGTGGGCTTCTTACTCTGCTGGGCTTCATTCGGGTCTGGGTCAACATAGATGAAGGTGTAGTTGTCGATCCGCTCCTGACGTGTCATAAGGAACGCATCCTCGGCGTGGCCCACACCCACTTCCCATTGGGACCGCTCCCTTTGAGGAATGGGCTTCAAAAGCTGAAAAAAATTTATTCATTAGTATTCACAACATTTAAACGTTTTATATTTATAGTTATTTTAAAAAAGTATTTTCAAAAAGTAATCCAACTTCACTTTTTTCTCACAACACTGCCTTTTATCAGGTTTATTTGGTTGTAAGAGTAAAAATAAAATAAATTATTCCTGTAATAATAATAATCATAATAATAATCATAATAATTCTGTAATAAAACGGAATGTCCTGATTCGATTCCAAGTCATTTGATTTGGAGTATCTGCAGATACAGAGAATCAATCCGATGCTTTTGTAACACATTAAAAAATGAGCAAATTTAATAAACAGATCCAGGTTTTTATCTATCTATTCTATCTTATTTGACTACATTTCTTATCATTTCATGCTTAAAAAAGAGCACTTCTGGGAAGTAGCTTGAACAATCACGTAAAAATAGTTTAGGGTTAAAAATAGCTGACAATGAGTTGTGTGAGAAAGTTTGATAACTGCAGTTTTAGGACCTATAAATTACATAAGATCAAACGTCTTGGCTAACTCCAGCTATTTGTCAAAGTTCAGTCAACGAAAAAAATTTAAAAAGCAAAGAAACTGCTGAGAACAAAACTAAACATAAATGATGGAACCGGTAAAGTTAAAAAAGTTCATGTTTGTAAGTTTCTGTTTTAAAGCATTTGAAAGGCTTTAAGAGAAAATCTGGCCCCGTTAAAGTTAAGTGTAAAACATGAGGGGTGTCTGTGACTTCTGTGTACAGCTCTGGTATCACAAATACTCATGAAAAACCTGGTTTAGGATGATGGTGGATTATTTTGCTTTCCAAGTGCAACTACTGGATAACATGTCCGTACTTTTTGCCTCTCGACTGGGTTTGTAGCTTTGCGCAGAGTCTCAGCCTGAAGCTCATCAAACTGCTGTTTGCCCTGGTACACCACGATCCTTTTCTCGTGGATCCACGCTCTCTCAGCGACGCTGCCGAAGAACTGAACGTGATACTCCCTGTGACCTGTGCAGCAGCAGGCAGAGAAAACACAGTTGTGGGTCTCGTGGGCTGATCGTGTGCGTTCGGGATCGCCTGATGAGTTTTACCTCTGGTGTTGATGCGAGTGTGGACCTTCATCTGTGGATCTGAGGAGACCATGCAGGGCCACCAGGGGTATGTGCCAACTTTAGACCACACCAGATCTCCAATGACAAACTCCTTACAAATGCCTGTCTCCTGGATCACTGATGGATGATGGACCTTTGAAACCTAACGTGGAAACAGGCGAGTCACAGGTCCGTATCATAAACCCGAGAAATTTCAAAACTTTGTGAGCTTACCTTTGGCGTCTTTGGTTCAGTTTCAATGACGGTCTTCTGAGGCTTCTCCGTCTGGATCAGAGGAGTTTCTCTCGGCGGGAGCTGGACTTGTGTCTCCTCTGGTTGCTCAGTCGTACCTGCCGGCGCCGGGCTCGGATCCTGCTTTTGTTCTTGAGCCTGCAGTCTCGCGCTCCTTTTCCTCTTCTCCTTCTTCCTCTCGTGTCTTCGCTGCTTCAGAACCGCCTCGTTCTTCTGAGACTCCTTCTGGAAATGTGATGCAGTCATTTCAAAATGTGTTCTTGCAAAATCATAAATCTTTTTATTGAAAAACTGTCAGAGCAGCATTCTGAATTGTTTTACAAATGCACGCTTACAGAAAATATATCTGAGATCATTGAAATTATTTTTCCATCAAATTATTTTTAAGGATGAAAAGTCAAAACATGAACGCATCTTTTTAAGAATAAATAAAAAGTCGGTTAATACTTCTGTGATATTCAAAGACACAAAGCATTTAAACAAATGTTTTTTTATTTTTAAAGTTGATTTTTATGTTTCTATTCACATAAACCGTGAGATTGTTTTTGATGATAATTAGACCAAAAAGTGAGTATTTCAAAGAAAAGAAAGAAGAAAATGTTCATCAAATCGTGTTTTTGCTGTGCTGTCATCCAAGTTCATTTTTAATTTACAAGACTAAAAAAGGATTTTTATATGTTTGAAAACTAACTGAAAATCCAGGAGTTTAGTCCTTGATGAAGCTGAAAACTGTACTTTTAATGTTTTAACGGGTTTCTTTCATTTTGCTTCTTGTTAATGCGATTTCGTGAAAAATAAAGGTAAAACGGCATGTTTAGGGGCTTGGTGTGTGCCAGTGTTTACCTGCAGTTCCTGCAGCAAATCTCCACACAGCGCAGATTCAAACAGCTCTTTTCCATTCTGATATGTTTTTATAATTTTCAGCTTAATCTCAGGAGAGCTGGTTTTCTTCATCACCCCACTGGGGGTGTTAGATGGGATGTGGGCAGGCTGGGAAGAAGGGGTACTGTCCACGAGTGAGGGAGGGGGGCTTGAGGAGGGAAGGTGTAAAGGGGGAGGAGGCGGGAGGTTGTGGGTCATGATGTGAGGCGTCTGTAGAAGGTGGTGCTGCGAGGGTAAAGGCAGCGGCGGAGGGCTGTGAGGGTGTGAGTGGGTCTGTATATGGGGTGGGTTGGACTGGAAGGGGTGATGATGGGGATGGAGGTGGTGAGGGTGGAGGTGTGGGTGATGTGTGGGCAGCGGAGGAGACACAGGAGAAAGGGGTCTCTCCTGGAGGACGGGGCCCCTCAGGACCGTCCCCTCCCCTGGCAGGAGGCCGTGTTCCCCGTAGCCCCGAATGGCTCCGTAGCCATTAGCAGACCCGTTGGGGAACTGAGAGTACATGGAAAACTTGGTTTGTGGTTCGTATAAGCCCAGACTCGGCGGGTAGCCATTGGGAACCTGTGGCATGACCTCCGAGGCGGACGGAGGATACGGAAACTCTGCGTCCAAGGAAGCATCGTAGGAGGGACCAGAATCCTCACCCGGGTCACTGCCGGTGTCACAGGTACCGTCCTGTCTGATGTTGGCTGAGTCAATGAGCTGAGGGGGTTGCTGAATTGTATTTCCCATGATCCCTTGCATGAAAGAGAAGGAGAAATCCATTGTTGGGCTCCTGCATCCTTAACTGTCTTTTTCTTTGACTGGACCTGTTGATGACACAGAACGGGACTCAGATTAGACCGAAGCTGTGACGCTGAGCAGCATCTGTGGATGGCCACTACCTCATGTGCTGATGTTTAAGCCTAAAAACATTTTATCTGTCAGAATGATTTCATCACTAACAGTTCACAGAATAAAAGTGTGAGTAATAATTTCCTAAGGGATGTCAAGTCAAAAATGCAACAACACAACCAGTGCACATGCAGTGCAGAATCAAAGCTGCCCTCTGCCTACTTGACATACTTGTGGCGCAGTCATAACGTCATCCAATAAATACTCCAACCAGGAATCTACCCAGCCTGGGCAGAAAGCTTTTGGAGAGTGGACCCCAAAGTAAAATCCATAAACATTTAACAGATACACTGAACACTGCAGACCACATGCAGGAATGTCATAACATTTCAGCCTGCCGCTCTGAAACCTCATACTTACCCCGGCCGTGTTGAGGTAAAAACATGAAATTTAAAGCTCTCGTGTGTGATTTTTGACAGCTGTGGAAAATCAGAGGATTTGTTTGCAGCTTTAAAGGAACGTGCAAACATCCTCCTCTGAAATCTGTAGCAAATACAAGTTAAAATCCCACTTCAATCATCTTTTGACCCATTTTAGTGGTCTTTTAATTTTGATTATGATGTTTTTTAGCCAAATTGTAAAACCTTTGTTGTTTTCTAGGAAATCGTTTCTGCAGAGCGGCACGAGTTCTTTAGAAATTCACCTCTGAGTCGTAACTGACTGTAAACCTGCTAATACGTCCCATCATCCCTTTGTTTATACTCTCTCCTGCTGTCATACAGCCCCTCACACCTCAACCTAAAATTAGCGATTCAACAAAAACGACGAGCAGTATTGGAGATATCAGCCAGATTCCAGCTCAGACGAGGAAAACAAAGACGTGCATGCATATATTTATCTGCAAGTGGATCCATCAGAATGGAGTGGAACTTGTGGTTCGCTGATTGTAGCGCCTAAGTCACTGCTACAAGCTTTTTGTGGCGGCATTTTTCTGTCTGCACCTGATTTGCAACATTTTGAATAAAAAAGTACTCAGAAATGCTATTTTAAGCTTAATTTTCTCATTATATATCCGCCATTGTCAGAAAAAGAAAAAAAGACACAGCAAGAAACATTTAATCGGAGATGTGCTTGAAAGGAACAAACATCTGGCTTTGAAATCTATGGCAAATACAATTTCAACCCAGCATAAAAGAATTTTTAAAAATAAGGTTTTCTTTCATTCATTTTCATGTTTTTTCTTTTTCTTTGTTTTTTTCTTTCTTTACTCTGATGCAACTAATTCTTATGACGGAAACAAAATAACGATTATTCAATGCATACAAATTCTTTCTATCTTCATTTGTTAAGGAATTACGCCTTAAAAAAAATTTGGTAATGTGTCAAAAAGGATCACGTAAACCCTAAGTTAACATTTGTTTAATTTAAAGATAACAATCAGAATACGATAAAACACAAATAAAAAACAAGTGGATGCACACTATGCAGTTTGGATTAAAGAAATTAAAGAAATGGGTGGATTTGCGGGTTAAATATCAGCCTAAAACTCTATTTGGATGTCAGAGGTTAATTCCTGGAAGTCTTTGATGGGTGCAATAAATCACGCATTGTTTTTATCACGTCAACACAAACACATGCTGGACTGCTGTCAAAGACAAAGGATCTCCACACCGTTTTTTTTTTTTAATTCCTCACATTTCTTGTCTGAAAAGATTAATTATTCATGTCCGAGTTTAGTTTTGTGAGCACTGGGAATGCATTGTAAACATCCATGAGGTATTCGTTGGTGGATATAACCCATTTTTTGTTATTTCAATTATTTTTTTAGTCCATATGTGGGTTAAAAAACTCAAACGTTTGGTTACAGTTGGGAGATTTTAGCTAAAAAAAGACTGCGCAGACAAATATTTCACAGACTGATGTAGCTTGCTGCGGTTCTAGCTTCAAGCTACCTTGCATCTAAGGGCTAAAATAGGCTAAAATGAGCAACTTACGCAGGCAAAAAAAGAGGCAAAAAAACACATTTTATAATATAAATCTATAGTGTATATAGCTAAATGCTCCCGGCTAACAATTAAAGCGAAGCACACTTGGGAAAATATGAAAGAAGCTAATGCAGCTAAGCTAACATCCATTGCCAATATGGCTGCCTGTGCCCCTTTAAATCAAATTGTCTGCCGTGATTAAACCTCCATCACTGGCGGTTTGGAGAAAAATGTGCAACAGATAAGAAAATAAATAAATAAAAACGAGCACAAACAGATCCGTGAAGGTGCGGGGGGGACGGTTAGCTACATGCAACGATTAAAAAGAAAAAGAGGCGAGCTCCGGAGGAGAGGAAAGGAGCATCACAGATTTTGATACGGAGTCAAAAGATGCAGGGAAACGAAAAGATGTCACTACCTTCAGCGTGTCCCATTCTAAGCACATACACCAGCCAGCAACGGATCCTCGTTTAATCTATAGGCGGGGAGGGGAATAAAAATAAAAAAAAGGTGTATATATCCTGTAATGTTGATAAAGCTCAGGCCTTTCCTTCGATTTAACGCAATTCTCAACAGAGGGGGAGGACGACGACGAAGAAGGGGGGAGTGTTACGCTATCGGGTCGCTACCCAATCCGACAGCCTGGCTCTCCGTCAACACGAGAACCCCAGCAATTAGTCTGCACCCTTCAGATCTTCGCCCCTTCCTGCTTTATGAATGATCGCCTCCAGCTTCTTCTTCTTCTTCTTTTTGGTTTCGCTCTGTTCTTTTTTTTTTAAGGCCCTCGCGGTCCTCTCAGATCAGCGCCAAATGAGCTGCAGGGGTCAACAGAGGCACACCGGGATGTGTAGTTCTCTACTTGAACAGGAAAACAAGAAAGAGAAGGATACGGGCAGCAGAGCGGCTTTACACGAACACTTCAAAAATAAGAGAAGGAGAAATAAATCGGAAACTATTTATAAAAAAAATATCAAACATGTTTTTTTGATTGTTAAAAAATAACAATTAAACGATCGTTCAATAATAGTTTTTGATCTATTTTAGGTAACACCCCAGACAAATACAGTAGCTACGTCTGCAGCTGCGTCACTCGTTAGCTTTTACAGCCCTCCTCTCCTGATCTGCATCTGGAAAGATATGGGGGGGAGTGACCTCTCACTCTGACTAGATCTTGTGGACTTTTCGTTTTTGGGTTGTGGTCAGCAATTGAAAAATATTTCTGAAAACTAGCTTTCTTTTTATTTATTGCTTTATGTAATGCTAATGGAAAAAAGCACATATTTTATAAATACATTTTGAATAGTTGCAGTAGCTTACCCATAAGATGTATGGACCATTTAATAGTTTAAAGCACAAACATGTTCTTGTATGTGTTTGAGCAAACATTTACAGATGATAGTGAGCATTTTAAAAATTCATCTCTGATTTGTGGGTGATGCTTTTGGCAAGAAGTAAACCCGCCCCCATTTCTCATCATCAATCTGTTTACACTCTCTCCTTCTAGCTTACTGCCCCTCACACCCCAAACCTAACATTACCGGTGGAGCACAAGTGGCGAGCAATATCAGAGCTATCCAGCTTTACAGTTTCTAGCCAGATGCCAGCTCAGACAAGGAAAACAAAGACGTCCTGTACATGGATCAAGTCATCTACAAGTGGATGAATCAGAATGGAGCGGAGCAGGGAGCTTGTGGTCTGCCGATTGAAGTGCCTCTGTCACTGGTACAATCTTTTTAAATAACATTTTTTCATCTGTTCCTGATTCACGATTTGAATTAAAATATTGTCAGAAATGCAATTTTCTTTATAAATGTCCTCCATCATAAGAATAATGCCCCTATCCATCCATTTTCTGAACCAGTTTTGTCCCTTTCAGATTCACGGGGATGCTGGAGCCTAACTTGTGGGCGAAGGCAGGGTACACGCTGGACAGACCGCCAGTCTGCCGCATGTAGGGAGAACATGCAAACTCCACACAGAATGTGGGTCTTTCATGCTGAACTTGATACAAGAAATGTAATTCCAATGTTTTCCATGGAGATAAAAAACATTTTCCCAACTGCATAAATATGCATTAATATACAAAATTAAACACTTTCTAAAATGTCCTTTTTCAAAAGGTGGGAGGTCAGGTTCATTATAGAACTGTGAGAGACAGAATGTAAAAAAAGAAAAATCCAAGAAATTACATCGTATTTAAAAAAAAATAGTATTTGTAAAATGGAAAAGAAAATAAGCATTTAGCTTCTACGAACAACCCGAGCAAGAATTCAGTCCCTCATATTTTCATGGACTTGTTTCCTGTTTAAGAAGCTGTTCTATCCTCCCTCTACCTGTAATAGCGGCACAAAGATGGCAGAGGTGGAGAAAGTGGAGGACTTTAAGGACTTGTGGTCAAGAGTGCAGAACAGAATATAGAAGTTGTTCACATAACTTTGAATCTATATCACCAAAGATTAAAATTTTAATTAACAAACAGTTTTTTTTCCTGAATAAATATCACCTAAAGCAAGTACAAGAACTTTGTTTAGACTAATAAAATTTGATTTTCTTAGTATAGATAATTTATCGATTAATCAAATTTGAAACCCAACCCTGATAATTTTAATGAAAGGGCAAACAAAAAAAGCAGAATAACATTTACTAATAACACGCTTCATACCATTTCACATTGTTTTTACAGTCAATGATACTTAAATTGTGTTACGCATCTTTCTAACATAGACGATCTTCGGGATGCCCACGCAGTCTCCACGCACACACGGTGTGACCTCTGAGTGCAGCTCCTTCACTGCTGCACACACAGTCAGGCTCTAGGAAGATACGGACGCTGGGGGAGATTTCAACGACATAAACCCACCGTAAATGGGTTTATCACTACACCAGACGTTAGTTTCGCCGCATTCGTTCTCATCGGTCGACCGTTTTGGATGGATTGTCGTGTTCTCGACGCACCGAGAAGACTTACAACGCCCATCCAACTGCGGCAGCCATAGCTCGGTCACTGACGCCGGAGGTGAGGAGGTTTTTTTCCACAGCTAATTTAACACCGTCAACACCGGCTAGGCTAGCGCTAGCTAACCGGCTACGCTAACTTAAAAGGATTTGGTTTTTCTTTTACAATTTCACTTATTCAGATTATTCAGCGTATACCCGTCATGTTTAAACCATACATTTACATAATGTATCCAATAATAATAAAATAAGATTGACGTCTTAGAAAACCATTTGGCTTCTCTTAAGTTAGTAAGAGGGGGGAAGAAAATCACAAAAATATGAAAGTAACTTCCGGTATAAGTTTTCTACATTGGTATTTGTCAGAAATGTTACCTTTTATAATTAAGATCGAATTACTATTATTTTAAAACGAACATATATTGCCTGTGTAATGCTGTATTTATGTAATACCTAGCTTACCATTATTATTACTCAGTCATGATAAAAGTTGCTCTTTATTCTTATTCGTTGTTGTGTTTTTCTACCGTCATTAAACATCCTGACTCCTGTCTGTTTTGTTTTCCACGCGAACCCCTTACAGAACCTCGTGTTTTGCCCCAGCAATGGCCGTTTTCAGTCACCAGGTGCTTCTTGCAGTCACAAGATCAAGGTAAGCAGCAAGTGGAGTGTGAGGTGGGGTACTAGGAGCAAGTAGAAGGTAGCAATCACTAAAGTCAACAAAGCCACCCAGCTGTCTGTCTCCAGTGTATTAGTGTGCTCTGAGGAGATGCAGCTCAGTGTCTCTTGATCTCTGTCACACTGTACAGGTGTGTGATATAGACTACTTTAGGAGATTAGTAAAGCCAGCAGCTAAAGATCTCCTGACCTGTTTTAACCCTCTGGTGCAAAGTGGATAGCTACTAAAAAGTAACTCTTAAATGCATTGGTGTCTGTGGTGGAACTGCACACCAGTTACTAGAGTGCTCTCTACTGCCAAAGGCTATATAGTTCCATTCAGTGGTCAGTCGGTGTAACTGCAAGTGCATTTACTTTGAATACAAGATGACCACTTGCTTTACATATCCTGTCAAACTTTCTATTCCAGGGGTCTGCAGCCTGAGGGTTTGGAGCCACATGTGGCTCTTTTATCCCTATATATAACTATAAACCACAGTTGTTAAAAAAAAACCAGATAAGTAAAACTGTATTCAACCCATTTACAAACAGTGGAAGCACGGTACGAATTTTCCAAGGTGCACTGTTGACTTTTGAGAAAAATAAAGGACTTTTTCTGTTTCTTATGATCCACTGAAAGGGGTAGGGTCACTTGATTAGTTCTGGCGTAATTGTAGTTATTCATGCTCACACATTTATGATAACAGTAAAATTATTTGTGTAGACTGACATCACACTAACTGCTCCCACTGAGTTGTGGCCTGTTACAAACCTTCAAAATAGTATGTTCTAGATGGATGGAGAAATTATCCACATACCCAGAATTCAATAATGTTTTGCTTCTTTTTGTCTCCAGCCAAGATTTGTAGCATAGTAGCGCAACTGTGACATGAAAGTGTATAAAAACGTCAGTCTATGTTTCTCTCATGTTATGGAGCACATTTTATACCTGAAACATATTTTTTTTCTTTTGTCTTCTAACAGGGGGACATATTTGTTGACCAAGAAGCACAGCTGCTCTTCCCTGAGTTCCAAAGCCTATCTCCATGTAGCTGTTCCTTGCCACCCATCGTCCACACTCCCTCTCAGGCACTCCCGTTACAGCTCCCCCCACTGTTTCCGTGGTCATGCCCTCAATCGTGGCCACGGCTCAGCTCTGTACGCCCGCTCTTTGCACGGCTCCTGTGTCTGGCTCCAAGATATACAGCAGGACACCAAGACATCCCCAGATTCCACCCAGAATGATTCTAAAGATGAAAAACTGGATTCTGCTGCAGCTCCTCTTCAGTCTCCACCTACTCTAGCTCCCACCGCCACGACAGCAGCCGTCGTTACTCCTGTGCAGGAGAAAGCAATTGTGAAAAAATCTCTGTATCAGAGGATTGTGGATGAGTTGAAGCATTACTACAACGGCTTCCGGTTACTTGGCATCGACATAAAGATCGCAGGCAGGATGGTGTGGAGGCTGCTGCATGGACAGGTGCTCACGCGCAGGGAGAGGAGGAGGGTAAGAAAAGATAAATGTTTAGTTCGTTTCCATTTAGAAACGTGACATAAATGTGATGCTGTGGAGTTAGTTGTATTCATTGGGTTATAAATATTACAGAACTAAAGGGGAAGGAGCTTAAGTAATGTAATAATGTGAAACATAACAGGCGTCGTTGCTGTAATTTCCTTGTGAAAACTAAAACTCTTTTCTGCTCTAGAGTTTCATTACATTTACTGTTCGTCTTGGAAGTTAGAAAGTTTGTCTTTATAATGATGGAAAGTTTGTTGTTACTAATATTCAATACAATGACATGTAAAAAAAAAGATTTTCAATACTCTGGATCTAATCTTTTAATTTATAGTTCAACATTCCTGATTTAGAACATTTTGGATCCTTATTTTCTTAAGTGTGAAGTCAAATGTTTAGATAGAAGATTCAAATTTATGTTATGCAGGTTATTTTGAGTCAAATTACATGACTTATCTCAAGGTTCGGCTGTACACTTAAAAGCCAACCGACCTTACTTGACCTTATAGATAAACCGCTCACTGAACTAGTGTTATCCAAAGCGACACAACCTCTAAAAGGTTTTGTTTATCTCAGATTTGATTTCTGTCATAATCAGACATTCTGTCCATTAGCTTCTTTGCTTCTGAAATGTTGTGATTTTCCTCTAAGAAAAGGTCTAATTCATCAGGGTATGAACTTTTTTATTAATCTTTTGCAGAAAAATGAACGTTATCAGTTTGTGTTGGTTTGTCTCAGTGACGTACTTTTATCACAATCTGTGTTATCAAATCAGTCAGACTTTGTGTTTTGACTTAATTTCAGTTTATGCTTTAGAAAATGCAAAGGTTCCATTCTAAATACATTAAAAAAGGTTTTCATGTGCTATGTGTATTAAGAAGTAAAGTCTATTTAAAACACGTATATTATTCTTTGTATGATGTGTAGGTATGATATTTTGATAAAGTATTCCTGCAAGCACTTTATGTTTTACAAAGGCTAAAAATCTATTTTAAAAAGTTATTTCTGATCCACAAATACTCTGCTTGCTCTGCATCTTTTTTTCCCCTAAAACTTTATTAGATGTTAAACTGCTCAACAACACAGAAGGAACTTTGATTCCAAAAAAGATTTGACAGTTTTTTTTATCTGATTAATAATGACACTTTATCCACAAATCATTTAATCTTGATTTGACTTACTCTAGTTTGTCTTAGCCTTGAGGTTGCTTTGACTTTGAAAGTACTGCACTGGTGTAGTTGTATAAGAAAGTCACAGGAATTCATGTTATAAATAAATCAAAGTTCCAGAAATCCATTCTGCTCTGTCTCTTAAAAACACCATTAAACAGGTTTAAGACAGAATTCTCGAATGATTGTCGGTTTCTGAAAACATTGCTAGCTCTCTGTTGCAAAGATCTGAGCTGTTCACATACCACAACAAAACTCAATTCCAGCTATTTCAGTCGAGGCACGTGTAACTGATCTTACCGGCAGATATGCCTGCAAAAGACATCAGTGCTATAAACTGCCATAGCCTGAGCAGTACCCACTCTCGTGCACTTGTTTTGACACAATGGTTTTCTCTGTGCTTACAGTTATTGAGGACGTGTGCTGACCTCTTCCGCCTGGTTCCATTCATGGTATTTATCATCGTTCCCTTCATGGAGTTTCTTCTTCCCGTCTTCCTCAAGCTTTTCCCTGAAATGCTGCCTTCCACCTTTGAGACAGAGTCTAAAAAGGCAAGTGTTGTACACACAGACAAATGAGCTGGTTGATCCTGCATCATAGTTCTCTTTAATTATCACACCTCTCAGTTCTGTCCAGGTATCAAGCTGAAAATTGAGTTCTTTTAACAACAGCTTCAACCTTTTTGTTTTTGCTTTTGTTTGTTGAATTCTGTGCAACTGGCTTTTGTATTTTCCTTTATGGGTGTAGAAGTGTCTCACCTTTGAAAATATGACCAAACACAAGCAAAGATTATTGGAGGATGACCATTTAAGAGCTAAAGAGGATAAAACATTTGCATTTTTATTTTAAACTTGGCCTAAAAGAGGAATCTAGTATTGACTGCCTTCAGCAGCTGTATCTCTTTGTAACCCAGAGGGGGATGACAGCACATCAAACTGCAGCTGTTTGTGTGATAAACTGAGCAGTGTCCTTCTTCATCTTCACGCAGGAAGAGAAGCAGAAGAAGGGTTTGGCCGCTAAGCTGGAACTGGCCAAGTTTCTTCAAGAAACCATTGCTGAGATGGCTCGCAGAAACAAAGCCAAGGCCCAGACTGAAGACGAGACGCAGCGCTTCTCCAAATATGTTCAGGAGGTAAATGACAGTGTTTGAAATGCGAACACCGTGTTTGTGTCCACAAATGATTTATTTTTTTGATGTGTTTTAAAAGTTTAGATTAGTTATTAGTCACTCATTATTTCATGAGTTGAACCAAAGTTTATCCTGCAGAACATAAATGTTAGTGTTAATTTCACAAAATCTAGAGCCGAAATAACACACGCTGTCTTTAGACTCCTGTAATTCGGAGGAGAAAAACAGCTTTTCTCTGTCGAAATTAGCTGGTTTATGTTGATTGCACAGAATCTGTTAGTTTCACTGACTGCATAAACACAGAATTTGTTTGTTAATTGTGTAAACAGAATCGGTTTGTTTACATTAATTGCATAAGCACAGGATCAATTAACATTTATGGAATAAATGCAGTACCAGTTACTTTATGTTAGGTGAGCAAACGCAGAATCAGATGATTGCGTAAATGTGTAAACAGTTGGAGTTGTGTTAATACAAAGAACATCAACACCGGACTGAAAGTTCCAGTGTTAAAGGGTTAAAAGGTTTGGGAAAATGTTTGAAAAAATGGCAGAAAAGCATCTCTCACTTGATGAAATTTAGTTGTGGTCTCCCTGGGGTCAATTCCTCCCATAACATCTGTGGTTGTGTTAATTTCAGGTGCGTGGCACAGGTGAGCAGCCCACCACAAAGGACATCGTCCGCTTTTCAAAGCTCTTTGAAGACGAGTTGACTCTGGAGCACCTGGAGCGCCCTCAGCTGGTGGCTCTGTGTAAACTTTTGGAGCTGCAACCCATCGGCACAAACAACCTGCTGCGTTTTCAGCTCATGATGAAACTTCGAGCTATCCGATCAGATGATGAGGTGAGAGCCGATCGTTGTCATCAACTGGGATTGATTGATTTTCATTCAATTCCATTAAAATTAGACCATTAAAATAACTAACAAATAGGAAAGTTCTGAAGTATCCAATCCTTAATAAATCTTTGTAAAAAAAAAAAAAAACACAACTTTTTTCTTTTAAGGGTGAAATTCTTTAGTTTAGTGAGGAGAAGAAAAAAAAAGCTTAGCTTATGGAAACTCGGTGACCGTGTGAACCGTTGGAGTTCCTCATCTGAAGCAGTCTTCTTCCTCCTCTCCACTTTGTCACAGATGATTGCAGCAGAGGGCGTGGCAGCCATGAGCGTCTCAGAGTTGCAAGCAGCATGTCGTACCCGTGGGATGCGCTCTTTGGGTCTCACCACAGATCAACTGCGTCAGCAGCTGCAACAGGTCAGAAACTCAACTGTTATTGCTTAAAGCAAACTGAAACGTCATTGCTTTTATGATCGTTTTATGCTTGGATTTGCCTGAATATTTTTAAAATCTTTGTAGTAAATTGAGGGGAAGTAGTTTTCCAGAGGATATTTCTTGATCGTTTTCTGTGTGCAGTGGCTGGACTTGCACCTGAAAGAGAACGTCCCTCCATCACTGCTGCTTCTCTCCAGAGCAATGTACCTGACAGACCTCAAACCCAAACCTCCCGTCATACCACCAGTACCTAAGCTAGAGGTCAGACTTGTTCATTTGACTGCTACGCCTTCATACGTCTGGATTAGTCACGTGTGGAGGTATTTAGTCAACTAAAATGTTATTTTATTTCTGCAGAAGGCTGCTGCTCCTGCGGTGGAGAACACAGAAGCAAGTTCAGCTTCTGAGCGGTTGACAGACCCAGCAGTCGTGATCAAAGACAGGCCGGTTCGTATCTGGGTGAAACGTCTTAATGTTAATTCATTAATGTATTAATGAATTTATAGGGCGCCTTAAGATGACCTCGGTCAAACGAGGCGCCGTACATAAAAACACCAGATAAAAGCAAAGTAAAACAATAAAACAGTTAAACACTCCAGCAGAGCAGAGTCTCACGCCGTGTTAAAGGCCTGGTGATGAAAATGGGTTTAAAAATGGACAGTGAGGATGCCTGCCGGATGCTCAGTGGTAACGCATTCCTCAGCTTCGGTGCACAGACTGAAAACAATCGCTCCCCTCTGAGCTTCCTCTTGGACCTCAGTACCTCCAGGAGAAGCTGATCAGCAGACCTGAGGCACCGGGTTGGGGTGAAAGAACTTCCTTTATTAGTAAATAAATTGACTATCCTCAGTGTAGCAGTGAAAGGAAACTGTGTTTTCTCAGGACGAAGCCTGCAATCTTCTGAATGAAAAAAATGAAAGTCTTTGCACAATTCTGATGCTTCTTAACACCCCACAGACTGTGGGGTGTTAAGAACAGAGTTGACAGTTTTAAAAAGCACAGGTGGAATGTGGCTGTTGGTCTCAATGATATTGGACAAATATGCCTCCTGTGACTTTTTGACAGTGATCTGATAATGATGCCAGCAGTCCTTTTAGAATCTGGAAAGAAACCTGAAAGCTTGTCTCCTTCTATTCTAGGTTGAGGAGATGAGGGACACGGCGCCTGCGGTGACAGATAAGCCTCTGAGCCCTGCAGAGGTGCTGCAGGTGAGCCTCCACAGCAACATCCTGTTTAACATTGGCAGGGATTTGTGAATGAAGCTAACTGCTGGAAAGGTCTGTGTTCATCATTAAACTGTTCCTCCAAGGATAAAAAAATTAAAAATAGGGGGTGTCGTCGAGGTCCTTTACACCCCTAGAGAACCAACCAAGTCTGTGTTCTAGGTCATATGACAGCACAGACGCGCCAACTGATGGTTTACTCCATCAATGAAGGATGTCTACATTCACACCGAACACAATTCGCACAGCAGGAGTGTCCAGTTTCAGTGTTAAGTCAGACGTGATCAGAGATCCTACGGTGCATTCTGAGCATCAGACACGACGCTGCAATCTAGCTGCAGCGCAGCAAAAATTCTGACCTGCACGCAATGTTTCCAGAGTTCAATTATCTGAACTTTAGCAGAGATTTCTTGTTGTGATGCGTTTTTTGATGTAATCAGTGAAGTCCAAAACCATCACGGAGGAGAATCCGAACGTTCTCTAAATTCTTTGATATTTTCCTTTTTGCATTTAGTCAATAATGAAAGTCCCTGTAATTTTATATCTATTTTTTCTGTCCTTGGACTATTCCGGGACAGCAAGTCATCAAACTGGGTTACAGAGAGACGGAAGTCCTGCTAAATTCAGATGCAGCTCTGGTGAAACCTCACAGATTTGGGAGAGTCTGAATGACGTCATGGAGACGGATGTCAGGTTTATGAAGACACTTTTGGACAAGCAATGAGCAGGGAATTTGTGCAATTTACACAGCTTCAGGAAATTTACACCATTAAACCATTAAAAAAACATCTCAATATCCCATTACTTTATGTTGTACCTGGGCAGGTGCCCTTGCTTTATACATCTTTAACATCTTTAATCCTCCTCCTTTTTTAGGCTCAATCTTCAAAGTTAAAACCAGAACATGAGCAGAAATACATAATGTGATTTTTTTTTTTTTCAATAGAGCCTGTAAATGTAGAAGTCACGAGTATCACTCTGTCTTTATGCTCATTTTGTAAGCCACTCTGCAGACGTCTTTGGAGTTTTTGGCACAGAAACCCACCTCAAAGGGGTTAAACTGAAACATTTCTCTAACAACGTGTGAAGTTGGAGATGAAAGCTCTTCTGTATTAAATGTGCTTATCTTTTACAGGCTAAAGCAGCAACAGAGGTGACCCAGAAGAGCAAGATGAGTGCTAACGGCGTGTAAGAGAACTGGATCTTCTGCACTGAGGTGGAATGACCTGCGTTGCCAGGTGTCGTCATGGAGAAACCGGTGTCGGTTAACAACCCAGTGGTTGTAAATTTCACCTGCCCTGTTGAAGCTCCACCAGAAACCTCGTTCTTCTCTTTTTTGGAACGTCATCTCATCCAGCATTTCCGTTACCTTCCAGAAACCTCCTCTGCTATTTTGGCATTAACAGCCCATATCTCTATATATCGTCCATATTTTCTGGTCTTGAAGGCCTCCTAGGATGTGCACCTTTGACCTCTTGTCGGGGATGTACTGGCTCGATCTGGCCTTCGTTTTTGGTGGTTCTCCTGACATTCAGCAGGTCTTCTCCTCCTTCTGTAAATGTGTAAATATGTAAATGATTCTATCTCAAATTACAGAAGCAGCAGCTTTGTACAGTTTGCTATCTGAAAAGCCAACGTTTTCTCAACATAAATGTTTTATTTTTATTTGCAGAAATGTCAAAGTTCCTCGTAGAATAAACGGCTTGCTTGCACTGATGGGCTGAAAGCAAACTTGTTGGAATCTGCACCTGAATGAAATGTTTTAAAGGTGCCAGCGTTCATGCTGGTTTGGGTCTGCCTCAGCTTTGAGAGGGGGCGTGGCTTATGTAGTTTACTGCTGCTTAATTAGCAAATGAAGACTGGTCCTGTGGAACGAACAGACTCACTGCTTTAATCTGGTTAGAGCTGATTAAACGCAGTCTGCTCTCTGTTAGACCCCGAAGGGATTTTCTGGAGAAAAAAATACAGATTTTATTTGATCACACAGAGTATGTATTTTGTTTTAACACCAGGATGTTTAAATGTCTGTATGCCATCCCTGCAGAAGAGTGTGAAGATCAGCAATAAAACAGATGTCATCAGAATCCAAAAATATGGTCCTAAAAGATGACAGATTAGTCATTTTTATGTTCTAATTGGCGTTACTTTAAATGACCAAAGCCTCCAATTCTGTTGTCCACCTTTAACATTGACGGCCTTTGGATTGAGTATTTTCTTCTGTACCTTCATAGAGATGCCATAAATAAAAGCTCATAAACTAATTGACTGAAAAGAAAAAACTCATCTTATTGGCTTTAAAAAGTAATGTTTTATGAGTGGTTGATTTAAACTGTCACTTTAATGTCTCTGAAGTGTACTTTTTTCTTTAAAGAGTGGTTTATATTTTCCTCTGCTGGACGTGTGACCGAGGGGAGAACCCCTATTTCTGAAGTGTTGCTGTCACATTGATGATATAGATGAAAATATTTTATATTTTTGCAGCCTTGTCTTATTTGTCTCAGCTAATGTGTTTAAAGTAAAAAGAATTTGTTTAAAGCAGATTATAAATATGCAAAGGTATTCTATTCTTTCATAGGAGGGATCTTTGTTTGGTTGAAACAGGCTGTTTGCTGAGACTTGAGGTTGGTTAGCCTGCAGCCGCATGGCATTAAAGATCGGCGTCCTTCCTTTTCAGCAGTGTTTGTGACAAATGTACTGTGTTTAAAGTGGATTATTTTTGATGTCATCTTATCATTTTTCACAAAACCGCCTCCTCCTGTGTTACAGTTCTGTCATTCTGCTGCTGAAATCACTTTGATCCTGCACTAAATCTGTGCCTCGCTCCTCCAGGGAACATTGTGATGGAAAACAAGTACTCTGACATTAAAACATTGAACCCCGTGAAAAATTTTTCATTGACTTTCTTCTCATATCACTTTGATAAACCCCATCTAGACCAGAGGATTGCAGCATTCAACACTTACTGAGCCATTTGGGTCAATTTCACAGCCTAATAGGAGCCACAAACTCTTACTTCAGAATAAAAAAAAAACAACACTGCTTTGTATCTAAGTTACTTTTATCATTAATAAATAAAATAACAGTTTTTTGAGTAAGTGGCTTTTTTTTTCAAAATAGGAAATGGTTTATAACTTTTGACAGAGGTTCACGTGACTTCCCGTCCAAATAAAAGACTGTCACACAAGATCATATCAACGCAGTAGAAGTAGTATAGTGTAATGTCAGCAGTAATTTAAAAACGTTTATTTTACCATTTTATGGAGAATCTCAGACAGAAATTTATAAATCGAATGGACCGAATTTAACCAGCGAGAATAGAATAGAATAGAATAGAAAGCCTTTATTGTCATTATACATGGCAAAAGGACATTCAGGAACTATTCTCTTCGATGTGGGGGTCAATACAGATAAATAAATAAAAATAACAGCAGGTTTCACAAAAAATGTGCAAATATCAGACAAATGTGCAAGAATCAGAGAAAAACGTGCAAGTATCAAATGGGTTTAAAGATGGCATTCAGCACAGTCAGCTTTAGAAAGAAACTGCCCCTGAGTCTGTCTGTTGTGGCCGGTACAGCCATGTAACGTCTGCTAGAAGGTAGCAGATGGAAAAGGTGGAAAATGGGGCGAGTTTTGTCCTTCAGAATGCTTCTGGCTCTGCTGAGGCAGTAGGACGTATAGGTATAGTGCATAAAATGACCCTTACTGTCACACTTAAAATCCTTGAATTTGTTCAAAACTAGAAAATCTGTCTTCTAATCTGGTGTGCCTTAATTCTGGTTATGCTTACAGACCTCCAATTGATTCTCTATGGTGCACAAAAATCTAACAAAATGTTTCAGTTTGAATGTAACTGTTTGTTAAACAATGTTTGAGTTAATTCACTTTCTTATTTATTTATTTTTTCTTTTCTACTCACTTTCCTGGTAAAATTGAAAATAACATTTAATTATCCTTTAACCAGAGAGAGAGAGAGAAACCTCCAATATGGACTTTCAAATGAAACTTTCATGTCCAGCAGGAGGAGCTGTTTATGACACCAGGACATTTAGCTCCATGTGATCTGAAGATCATGTCTCTTTTACACTTGATTATCTAAGAATCATGCTTTCTATACAGATATCAGTAATGTTATCAGTTTAAACATGAATATATATAAAGTGAAAGTCTTATCACACAAACCAGATTTATTCACGTTTTTATTGGTTTATGAATGGATTACTTCTAAATGTCTTTTTTTCTGCATATTTTTTTTGTAAAAAACTGAACCTCAACCATGACAAAAAGTAAAAGTGACAGCTTGATAAGTCTCTAATTTTGATGCTGTACAATGTAACTGACGAGTCAACTGACACTATTTCATAGTACTGCATACTTCTCTTTCCATCATCTTAAAAATAAAATTGTAAGACGCAACCATTGGGGAACAGAAAAAAGACACCAAGTCAAAGTTGAACTGCAGACTCTGTCAAGAAGTTTTAATCCAGTCTTGAAACCAGAGATAATGTCTGCGTCCTGAACTGAAGTGGTAATCTGATATTTATTCCAGCTGTGGTTCTGCTGGAGTTTTAATCCAATTGTCCCTTTACGCAGATGTTTGTGTAATTGCTTGCTCTGTCTTACATCGGTTCCTAATGATGGATTATGTTCACTTTTTAAAAGTTTTTTTCCCCTTTTTTTTTAATGATCTGGGCTAAAAATGTTAAATAATCTAAAATGAGTTGAAATACAAAGCATATTTGTTTCATTTTTGCTGCTTTCTTTGGGTAGCACACAATGCGTACATTAGTAACAAACTCCATTAAACTGATTAAAGTTTTACTGATAACGTTTTTTTTTGCTCAGTTTCTTAACTCAAGAAGGCTAATCTTTTATAAAATGAAGTGATGTAAATGGGTTTAGATAAATAAAGTTTAGATTGAAGGACTGTTGGGAGCAGGAGGGGCTGAAATTTCACCCTCAAAGGGGCACGGAGGAAAGAGGGAGCGTTAAATGCTTAAACAGCAGTGGCGGACGCTCTGAAAGCCCAAGGTCAGTATGTTTACTTGTGTGTTTGTATCTGCACAACTGCTTTAAAGAGGATTTTTTCAAATCCACATCATTTTGTCTTTAAAATATATATTTTACTTGTGTTTGCTGTTTTGATGTGTTTTTATTTTTCAATAACGAGAAATATTTAGCAAATCATCAAGAGATTTCACTTTTTATGAGTTTTCATGTCACCACAGAACATTTTATGTTGGTCTTTTTATGTTTTTCCAAGAAAATGTTTTGAGTTTTAACAACAGCAAACAGCAGAGCCTCCAGTGCTATTTTAGTCCTGCCAGATCCATGTGATGACAGGTGGGGAGCATGTGGAGGTCCGTCCGACACGTGACAGCATATTGTATTTTCAGCTGTTTATTTTTCCTCATGTCTATTATAGTTAAAAAAAAAGGAAATAGGTATTATTTAATTTTTGTTCTTCACTGTTCCTTGTAAGATCAGGATAAAGTTGATAAACGGACTTTCTTGATCACCTAATTACCAACAAATTCCAAAAAATTAACAATAAATAAGAAGTCAGAACATTTATACCATATGAAACTTAAACGTGCAACCTAATCTGACTGAAACTTCATCTTCTTCCTCTCTGCAGATCAGTGATGAAGCTGAGTGTAAATGCCGTCTTGGGTTTGTCGCTTTTTTTCCTTTACTGTAATGATTCCCTGGCAATAAAAAAAGGAGGACTGGGGAAAATAACAAATCTTTTTAAAAACCCTTCCAAAAACAAACCGAATCTGAATGATAAGACTAAAGACTCAACTAAAAAGCACTCTACACAACTCAGCCAAGGAGGTTACCCACAGCAACCAGGAGGAGGTTATCCCCAGTACCCAGGTAGACCAGGAGGTTACCCACAGCAACCAGGAGGAGGTTATCCCCAGTACCCAGGTAGACCAGGAGGTTACCCACAGCAACCAGGGTACCCACAGCAACCAGGGTACCCACAGCAACCAGGGTACCCACAGCAACCAGGGTACCCACAGCAACCAGGTTACCCACAGCAACCAGGGTACCCACAGCAACCAGGGTACCCACAGCAACCAGGTTACCCACAGCAACCAGGTTACCCACAGCATCAAGCAGGAGGTTATCCCCAGTATCCAGGTAGACCAGGGGGTTACCCACAGCAACCAGGTTTTCCAGCTCCAGGTTACCCTTATGAAGGTCATTACATCCACTCTAACCCAAACAACAGAATCCTGAGTCCTCACTATGGTGGAAGCTTTGGATACAGGGCCCACCAAGGTGGAGGCGGGTCTCATTTTTCTAACTCGCTTCAATCAATGGGAATTGGTCCATCTGATAAATCCAGAGGATTTGGGCGCAGTGCAGTGATGGCGGCAGCTGGGGGCGCTGTGGCAGGAATGGCCCTCGGCTATGGGTTGGGACAGTTCCCTCGTCCTCATTTCCATTTCCACAGCCCCCAGGAGGAATACTTTTACAACCACTACATGTACAGGAAATATGGCATGAAGTCTGCAGAGGCCAATGACTACAGGAAAAGTTACAGCTCAACTCCACCCGACACTTTTGACAAGTTCATGAGTTCATGCATGAAGAGAACAGACCTTCTTCATCAGGAAAATCCAAAGTCTGACCACAAAGTAGCAGCTACTACAACTAAAACGACCACGGTGGCTGTAAATACGCCTACCTCTGCCCCCACACCCAAATCTGACAACAACAGCAACCCAGCAGTTAACAGCACTGATGCTGCAAAGCCCTCATCTGCTTTCTCTACAGTCATCCCCACTGCCAACAAGTCAGAGGTCAGCCCTGCACCTAAAGCGTCACAGGTTTTTCAGGGTGATGACGATGACGATGACACAGTTAGCATTGTGGAGATTGGCTACCCAGCACTGATCAAACAGATGAAGGTCAAGAGGTGTACAGAGCTTTACATAGTCTACACTGAAAAGCACCAGAAGAACACCCAGAACAATGCATCAGGAAATGGGGTGCAGCCCCTGCAGATAGGTCCATCTGGTCTTCTGTGTCTGCTCACCAGTGTGGTATTGTTGCTCCTGCACGGCAGCTTTTCACCGCTACTGCAGTAGTGGTGTTTGCTGCAGAGATGGACATTTGTGGAGAAAAGACTCAGAGAAAATGGAGGAATTAGAAAATCTGAATGGACACAAGTTTGGTGAGTTCTGGATATGCTGGTATGCTCAAGTCATAAAAGCAAAACATAAATGTGAATGTTTGAATAGTTTAAAAACCACAAAAAGACTTCCTTTTCATTCTCCAACAAACTTTGCAATGAGTGCCACTTAAACCTCAAACATGGATAACTCAACAATCCCTGGTGTTTAATAAATGGACAGATGCATTAAAATGTTAAATATTTACATTTGGAAGAAAATGATTCCATAAACTAAAATAAACAGAAACATGTTTGATGAGTAAAGGCTAAACCTCCAAAGAGACTGTAAAGAAATGGAAGTTCAAGCCCAATAAGAACAACACCGTCCTTAATCAGATCACAAATTTATCAAAGATAAATAATTGTTAATACTACTAATAATAAATGAAATATGACCCAGAAAAGAAGATTAGTTTCTCCTTTTATGTTCAAATAAAGGAATTCTTAGAAACTTTTTTTTTGGTAACATGTCTTGAATATGTCCCATGAATAACTGTAATGAAACATGATTTAACAAAAGATGAAAACATTAATTTATCTTCTAACAGAAACATAAAAAAATTAAGCTATAAAACTTAAGTGCAATATTCCAATTTGGAGATAAACTACTGTCCACCAGAGAACGAAAGCCTCTAAATTCTTGTGTTTTTAGCATCATCGGTGTAAAAATGTAACTCAACTTATAGCAGAGTCTAGAGTCTCAGTCCCTTATTTTAACAACTTTGTATTTTAAAATTCTGGCTTTATCATTGTCATCTCAATTGCTTTGTGCTAGAGTTTGCACTGCCGTCAAGGCTTTTCTCAAAACAATCAGCGCAAACTGCTGAACACGGTAGAAAACCTGCATAAGCGAGAGTCACTATAACAAACTGCAAAGTCATTTTCAATGCAAAATGGGTAGTTCATGCTTCAAAAGCAAAATCCCCTCATCAAAATGGATAAATTGATCTTCAAAAAGTAAGTATGTCAATGAAAATGACAAGTCATGACTCCAGCAGCTTTGAACAAAGTCAAAAGTCAAAAGGTTGCAACCTGTTTTCATAGAAACAGGTTATTCTAGAAATACTTCCCAGTGTCGTGTAAAGTGAAGACAGCCATGCATGGTATTTTGAAAATAATAATCAACTTATGAACTCAACGTATCAACGTATGAACTTTTGCTGCAGAGTCAAAACTCTTCCATTTCTTCTAGGTTGTCTTGCCGTCTTTTTTGGTGTGTGGAAAAAAAAACATGTAAACATTTTACATTTTTACAGCACTTTAATATAATACTCTCTTGTTTACTATAACACTACGCCTCACCAATCTGAGTTATAGTAGCGGAACATTGTAAAAGGTTACCAGGTCATGTCCCAATGCAAGCCTCTTGTCTGACTATGATAGTGCAGAGCTAATTAGTTTGCATTGAATAACCCTGAATTACAGTTTGCTCATCTGTTCTGTCAACGAAATGTCTGAATAACTGAACTGACAGTTGTTCTCCACCCTTTGACCAACCTCAGCCAATGTAAGAACATCATTTATGACATGAACCACAAGTGTTGCCCTGATTACCCTTATTAGTTGTATGAACAATGACTATTCAGCCTGTACAAGTTAATGTAGAAGCAAGATAGTAGCGATCAAAAGCTAGTCAAAAGTGATCATATTGCAAAGATTTGAACTTAATCAATTGCATTCTGTCCACAGACATATGCTATTGATGAAATGACCACACTGCCAATAGGTTGCAACCAAATGACTAAATACTGTGGGGGATGCACTAACTGTTGTGCAAAGTTTAATTCTGTTCTGACAAATACACCAAGATGACTGATAAAAACTGTACTTTGGTGAGAACAAATAAATACAACCATGCTGTGAGAGTAAGTCACTGGATACAAAATAAACAATGGTTGTAAAACTGCTGAACTTAGATGGAACAATGGTTGTAAAACGGAAGAAAGTAGATCACTGTTGTACTTTTCTTGAAAGCAAACACACTAAGAAAGAAAGAAAGGAGGTGAAAAAAGCTCTCTTGATGCATCCTGGTATGGTTTTAGTTTTTCATCCTGTTTGTTATAACAACTGAATGGAAAAAAGTCAAAATGTACCATATCTGTTTGTTTTTTGTGTGCAATTGCCCCATAAGTGTAAAGTTAAAACTGATTGCTGCATATTGTCTTCATTTCCTTTGTTTTTGCTATATTTTCTAAATGCTTTCTGTAAAATTTCAGACATGTTTACCTTTATTTTCATCAATTTATAGCATACCACCATCACAACTTACACAAAAGCAATAAAAAAGTTCTTAAACTCATAGTTTGATTACCAGGTGGGCTGTTTTGTTGAAACTGAATTAAAGCATTTCACAAATAAAGTTATGATGTTTGTCTCCTAAAACTTACATTTTGTGTTGTGATTCTTTATGATATTAAAAAATGATCAAATTGCAAACCAAAATTGATAATACCGGTATTAAAACCCTTTACATTTACATTTTTTACGAAGGTATAAACTAAACATTTACATAAACTAAATTTCTCAACATTAAACTTTAATAAAGTCACAGTTTTCTTGAGGAACAAATTGTAAGCAACTATGTGGGAAAAAATATTTTGAAGATGTTTCCCTAACCCATAATATACAAATAAACAGCTTTTTCACTCTAAACAGGTGTACAGAAATCTGACAAATGTTTACATATTTGGATTTGTTTTATCGATACCTTACAGTATGTGTAAAAACAACAACACATACTGTAAGACTTGTTATTTTAAACAGTTTTCAATAATTAAAATTATGTGAAATTGTCAGAAAGGTCTGAAAAGCATTTATTTAAAGAACTTTAAATTAATGTTTGGAATGGAGGTTTAAAAAATGTGGCTGAAGCAGGATAGAAACACTGCAACTGTGTCGTCACAGAAAGATGCTGGAGAGCGGTTAGGCTCCGCCCCCTTCCTTTTTATCAGTCGATAGATCATCCTCGAGCCGTGAAGAAGCTACTTCTGGACAGTGTTCCCAGGAAGCGGATTATTTTAAATAAAGCTAGACTGATTCAAATCAAGAAGTTTATTTAAAAAAGGAGGGAAAACAGGCTGCCATTGCTCAAGGTAAAACTTTATTTAAAGTCATCTAATTTAACAAATACATTTGTTTACGAGCAAAACTGTGCGCACTCACGACATTATCATGAGCTAAGTTTAAAATAAATAAGAAGTAATAATAATGATAATAATAAAAAACAGGCAAATAAACTGGGAGTTTTTGTAGGATGATGGTTTTATCGGTTAGTTAAATGTTAGAAGGAAGGATTTTAATGGTGAGCGACCACACCTTTGGTCATGTAGGCGCTGTATTTCCTTGTTCTTTAATGTTTACATTTTCACTTTTAACGAAGAAGGCTAACACATTATTATTCATCTCATGCAATAACCGGGATATTTTTAAACTGAAATTAAATGATGTGCACAATTATGTCCACAAACGGAACAGGATATTAATTATTGTTCAAATAATAATACATTTTATTTGCCGGGTATAGATTAAAAACAAACAAACAAAAAAAAAAAAAATAAAAAGTTAGCTATTCTCTAAGTTGTTTGCTCTTTCTCGGGTTCCTGAAAACGATTATATGTGGTCAGAATGAAGGTGTGGTCTCATTTAAATCAGTGAAAAGGATTTCAAAAATTCGAATAAATAATTGTCTGTTAGATATGGATGAACCACCTGCAGCCCTGAAACTTTATCTATCGAGATGAATGTGACAGTTGACAAGTGTTCAAATATCTGTACATTAAAAAATGTTAAGAGAACCTTGTAGAATAATCTAGGAACGTGTGAACATGTGCGTTTTGAAATAATTAATGTTTCTGTTGATAATCATTGAGAAGTTTTCTAATGATAATAAATAACCCGATTGTTGTACAGGTAGCTGTATAGGTATATGTTCAGAACTACGGTTTGACACATTTAATGTCCTAAAATGAAGTGCTCTAAAAAAGAAAAGACTTCCTGATGTATTACCAACAACATGGTTTTGATGTTTTCTTTTCAACATAGAAAAGAGTTATTTAATGCAGAGGCATATAAAAAAATGAGACTTTATGTATAACTGTTATACATAAAACATATAAAATGTATTAACAAAATACAAAAAGAAAATGCTTACATTTAGAGTTCCTTTATAAAAACTTTCAGTTTCAATCTTAATGTTTTTAAAACTCTTTGTATGTGCGCTGTTGGAAAATAACGTAATGTATTTAATAACCACCAGGCTTTAGTGCTTGTGTTTGATGCTTTTAATGGTTCTTAAATTACCTTCTGCGTGCTTCAGAGAGCGTGGTGCTGATAATGTGGAAATTTGCTTCTAACCTTTTGTAAAACAAACAAAACTTTAATAATCCTCTTATCTCTTGAATGTTAACTGCTCTAAAGAATAAAGGGAACACTGCGGAAACACATCCTATCCCTGAATGAATGAAATCTTCCTTTTAAATGGTTTATTCTTTACATATGGAGGTCTGAAGGTGGAATCATACTCGGAATCAAAGTGGAAAAAAACACCACAGGCTGATCCAACCTGGATATAATGTCTTTGAAACTAGTCTAAATGAGGCTCAGTGGTGGGTGTGGCCTCCACGCGCCCGTACGACTTCCCTGCAAAGCCTGGATATGCCTCTGATGAGGCAGCGAAAAGTCTCCTGAGGGATATCCTCTCACACATGGACCAGAGCATCACCAAATCCTGGACAGTCTGTGGTGCAACCTGGTTTTGGTGGATGGACCAAGATTTGATCACAGAGATGCGATCAATTGGATTCAGGTCTGGGGAGCAGGCAGGCCAGTCCATTACATAAATACCTTGGTCTTGCAGAAATTGCTGACACACTCCAGCCACAGGAGGTCTAGCATTGTCTTGCATTAGGAGGAACCACGGCCAATCGCACCAGCATACGGTCTCACAAGGAGTCTGAGTCAATATTGTCAATATTTCATTGGCTATACCTGCTGTGGTGTGCAGCAAATTATGTGATAAAAGGAAAATGTCAGAAATTTCAGATTAGAATAACATTTGCTACAATAAGAATATAAATAGATATAATTTTTTACCTGGACATTTCTTTGCAAACAATAGTCCATTAAAAATTCAAACAATTGAGGTAACAGAAAAAAGTTGAATTTTCTACCGCTTGGGTTAAGTTTTCATGTGTCAAGTTTGTCAAAATCATGCAGGGAACTTGGTAAAAAAAAAAACATCATTTTTATTTTCTTTTTACTTTCTTAAACATAAAGAAATAGCCAGCAGAAATTAGAGGTAAACACTGAAAACTAGAGGGAAAGAGTTGATGTTTTTGACATTTACCAAAGGTGTCTTTTTGCTTACATGCTTTTGTAAAACTGCACTGCCCAGAATTGACCTATACTCTCCTCAAATACAGGGTGAAGATGAAGCTGACTTCATCCTGTTTTCTGTTTCTGCCCCTTCTTCTGTTTCACGCCCCGTTTTCACAGTCCAAGAGAGGAGGTGGAAGAGGTGGAGGAGGTGGAAGAGGTGGATTTTCAAGCAAATCCCACGATAGTAAGAGCAATACGGGCTACAAAAAAGACACCAGAACTCAGGAAAAATATCCGAAACAGCCCGTACATAACAACAATCCTCCACAATTAGGTGGAGGCGTTTACCCTAAACAGCAATATCCAGGAGGAGGGTTTGGGCGGAGTTACGGCAGTTACCCAGGAATACAAATTAATCCACACAACAAAATCCGGAGCCCTCACTACAGCGGTAGCTTTGGCTATGGGGGGTATGGGACCCTGGGCAGGTCTCCGTTTTACCATCAAGTAGGGGGGATGACCCCAGATGCCAGATCCAGAGGATTTGGACGCCATGCGATGATGGCAGCAGCTGGGGGGGCTGTGGCAGGAATGGCGTTGGGCTACGGCTTAGGAAGATTTCCCCCTCCTAATTTCCATTTCCGCAACCGACAGGAGGAGTATTACTACAACCACTACATGCACAGGAAATCCAAAGAGCGGTCTTCTGACACAAAGCACCACAACAGAGAACAGTTCAGGCCCCCGCCGCTGGAATACAGCAGATACATGGACTCGTGCATGAACAGGAACGATCTGTTTCCAGCAGAAAAGCCAAAACCAGCTACCGCAGTGACTAACCAAACTGCAAACAGGATGACCAACATGAGCGCAGAAGGATCATCGTCTTCTGTCCCCGTGACTGCACCCCCTTTAAATCCACAACAAGCCAGTTTAGCACCCAAATCTTCACCGCCAATCAACAGCGCAGAAGATGATGCTGATACAGTCAGCATCATGGAGATCGGTTACCCAGCTCTGATCCGGCAAGCGAAGGCAAGAAAATGCTTGGAAATGTACGTGACCCTTTCTGAACAGCGCCTGCAGTCTGCAGGAAGATCCACAGCGCTAAGTACACGCTTTCAGGGCGTTTCCGCCGTACTCCTGGCCACGATGCTGACAGTTGTTAACAGCAACGCTTTGAAGCTGCTTCAGTGAGGTCTCCAATCGCAGGATAGTCCAGATTTACAGCCGTTATGAGGAAGTCATCGTTCACTGCTAAAGATCTGTTTTCAGTAAACAGTAATGTTGATGGAGGTCCCCTGTCACCAGATAGAGCCACCAGAAAGAAAAGTCACATGAGGCATAGATGTTCCTTAAAAGAGGAATGAAACATTTAAATTCCACTAAAAGAAGACAGGACTAAGCTCTTTGTGAAAATGATAGAACTTTCAGAGTTTTGGCTCACATGGTTTTAGCCTAAATGCTATTTTATTAACACCTTTTATTACATTTTATAAATTCTTGTCAATTTGTTGACTAAATGTTTCTCCTGCTTTGTATTTAATTTGTTTTGTTTTTTTGCTACTTAAGACAGTTTATTCCTGCATTTTAATTTCTTTGCCAAATGTTTGCAAAAATAATAAGCAAGAAAGCTAAATTGATGTTAGAGCAACTGTCCAGGATTAATCTGCAGAAACAAAATCCATATTCTAATTGATGTAGAAAATGAAAATATTTGTTATATTTTATTCAGGCACTACGATGGAGTAGTAGTAGGAGTAGAATAAAAAAGAGAATAAAGTTGTAAATTTCAAATGTTGTCATTTTAAAAGGAAAAATACAATTTTTTTTTAAAAATGAAATTTTACATTTACCTTTTCAAATGTTTCAGAGACAATCAAACATTAGGCTAACTGTTACAATTCAGAAAAATTGGATGGACGTCTCATTACTCAAAAAATGAGCTGAAATGCTTTTTTTGTAAATGTAAAACTTTATTTTCATTAAATTACACTTATTTAAAAAATGACTTTTACTTTGTAAAATTATGACTTTAAATAATGAATTTACGACTTTATTCTCGTAAAATATGGACTTTCAACATTAAAGGGAAAACACATCTTTAATTTTGGGCAAAACCGATAGAAAGGACCAGAAAAAGTCAATTGTATTATCTGATTTGACCTTCACATAAAGACAATCTATGAATGATTGAACTGCTAAAGCACTAAGCAGGACATGTTTGTTCTGTTTAAAGAGGATAATTAGTGATTAATTTCTGTTATTTAAAAATAACAGAAATGACTGGAACTCAAATTAAAGTAGAAAAATCTCCATCATTATTATTATTATAATTTTCTTGACCTAACTGGACTTTTTTTTGGTCTCATTTAAACTAAGGTGAAGCAACTTCAGTGACAGTTCAGAGCAGAAACATTGCATGTTTTATTCTGAAAAGTAGCATGAAATATTCAAAGTAGCTCATTAAGTGTATTAAAGACAAAATGGAACTTTGATTTTGACAATCATGAATTAATCTATACTTGTTTTTATGTTCTGTGATTGCTTTTTCAATGGTGTGATTGCAGGAATACTCGATTACATCTATTCTTATGAACTATCCGTCATACTGTACTCAAAGCTATTCTGCATGTACTACATGTTACTGTTTGTGTCTGCTTTTTTCTAGAAATTAAAGCTAATGAATGTCCAAATGCAGTTTGTAGAGCTTTTTTTTTTTATCATTATCCCAATAATTTAACTGCCTAATTTTAAAGAAATAAAATATACCAATACAGTTGCGTTTTTATCTTTACTTAAAAAATGGTCAAATATGACTTAGTCAGTGATGCTATTGCTAGCAAAATTCTAAAATATTTAAATTTCTAATATCTGACTTGTTCTAGTTTCATTATGAATTAAAATAAAAAGAATTGATACCATTTGGGCTTAAAAAGTCAAATTTGAGTCCCAAACAGTAAGAGTAAACATTTCATTTTGTTGTTTTATTTAATTGATTTACTTACTGTATCTTGAAGGAAATTCAACAATGTTCATAGGTAAATGTTTCTTTGTAATATTCAATTCATTGTAAAAACATATAATACAAAATAGTGAGGGTTGTCAATGTTTTTGAACAGTCAACCTACACGTTAAAAGCATAAACCTGAGGGCCTAACTGGAAATAAACTGAAAACAGATTCAATTGACATAATTTGCAGAGAAAGGAAACAATCAATGCAGGATGATAAGATAAATTATTTTAAACCAAAAAAAAAGTAAATCCTGAAATGCAATAAAGCAGAAGAAGAAAATAAAACAGGAATTAAATATATTAAAAGACAAAGAACAAACCTCTTCCAGATTGAAGCACATTTAAAAATAAAATCAGTAAGTGAAAATATTTCACCAGGCCACTTGGTGCACCCTGGACAGGTCGCCAGTCTGTCGCAGGGCTCAGCTGTTTATGACACAAATAAATCACTTCTTGTTTTACTGGATAATACGCAGTTGTGTTAGTCAAAGTCCACTGTCAAAAATGGACCAAAAGACAAAAATTGTATTTGGATTAAATGGAACGAAAGCCAATTTTATTTAAAAAAATATAAATCCTGAAAATCTCATTTCCTGAAATGTTAGAAAATAAAGGCTCCACAAACATTTACAATTTCATTTTTTTTATTTCAACAGTACACACAGAAGCAATTATTTGATATAAAAACCTACAAAATGGCATGAAATGGTAATTTGGTAAACCTGTCTGCATGTAAGCAACGTGTAAACATGTAGGCTAAGAAAAAACATAGACATAAAACAAACATAAAATATTTTTGATCCTAAGAGGATTTTTATGAGGTAGACTCGCTTCTAAAGGTCAGGTGTGAACTGTCCTCATGGTTCATCTAACGAAGAAAGTGCTTTCAAAAAGATTTTAAAAATAAATGTATTTTACCATTAAGAAGCAACACTTCCTATGAAGTATAAAAAAGTGGTCACAACAAGAGAAAACAAGCAAATAGTAGCTTATGAAACCAGAGGATCTAATAGTTACTCTGCCAAACAGATGGGATCAAGTCTTGTAGCTGTCGTGTCATTCTGGGCGTGTGACCTTAAGGTCGTCCTCTTTGGTGGAGGTGGAACTCGGCTTTTTCTCCACTTTCACATCACTGCCATGCAGTGGCCCATGAGCAGAGACACCAGAGAGCCGACGACGACAATGATGCTGTTGTAGATGGGGCTGCTGGAGGCTCCAGAGTAGTAGTCAAAGTCTCCAGAGCCCTCAGGTTCATACCCCGGTCTTGGGCCGTAACCGCCTCCATATCGTGGGTAGCCATACCCTCCACCGTATCCTCCAAACCCCCCGTATCCTCCATAGCCTCCATACCCATAGCCGTACCCAGGGCGGCTGAGGGCAGACCCCAGCACCGCTCCTCCCACTGCTCCAGCAGCTGCGGCCCCTGCTATCTTCCCTGCACTGGGGCCACTGCTTTGAGGGGGTCTATAGGACTGGCCACCCCACCCACGGTTGTAGCCACCTCCTCCTCCGACTCCACGGCTGTAGCCACCACCTCCCCCACGGCTGAAGCCACCGCCTCCACGGCCGCGCCGGGCCTCAGAGCTGGGCAACAGAGTGGCAAGAAGAAGCCCACAGAGGGCCACCGTTATCGGAAGTTTCCAGAACCCCAACATGACCTGAGATCCAGAAAACAGATACCTGAAACTAACAATAAACACACAATTCAGTTCATCTTTTTAACTCATTAAGCTTTTCTCTGTTTAAACAGCAACAGATTCATTTTTTTAAAAACTATCTTGGTTTTCAGCTTGTATCTCGTTTTGAGTGGTTTTTATTAAGAAAACGTATTCGTGCAAAATATGATTTAATAGTCATGAAGATTAAAATCTATAATGTGAACATGCCAGAATTTAGCCATGAGCTAATCTGCAGTCCTCTGGTAAGTCGATGTTGAAGAAATCAAACAGATTTTAAAAGATAGAAACAACACACACATGAATATCAAACACACAATGCAAAATAGAAATACAGCAGTGTCTGTTTTTGTAGTTATTTCTAGCCTGACAGTTGTCTGCCTGCCTGTATGTTTTGATTTTAGCCTTTTTTGATCCTAATCAGAGATTTTGCGACATCCCTGCAGCTCATTTTATTTTAGAAACCAGCCAGCGTGGTTTCAGTCTTTGTCAGGTTCTTTGCAGACACACTTCTCACACAAACGGACTAATACGATGTGCTGAGCTTTAGTCTTCTTGAGATTTTTGCATTGCTGGTGTATTAAGAGCTCTAAAGAGCCTTTTAATCCAGATTTGAAAAGCCTTATTTTGCACAGAGCAGAGCAGATTACTCAAACAATGACGTGCACATCAGATCACGTCAGTAATCTCCTGTCTACTTTAACCTGGATCACACTGAACTTTTTATAGATCTGAAGAGAAGCCTTACACAAACTTCAGTCAGGCTTCTCCTCAGTTCACCCCCAGTCACAAAACTTTATTTAAATCAAGAAATGAAGACAAAACAGAAAAAACAAACGACATAATAAATGCCAAAAAATAACGATAATCTTTTCTGATCATAATCTATGAGGACTCTCTTTAGTTGTAATGATTTCTGGAAAAATGTGTGCTTTCTTATGTAATCAATAAACACTTAATCAATCTTATTAAATAATGACAAATATCAAATAACATGAATACTTATGGAGTAATCAAATGTTCTGCACTTGGACCAGTCAAGTAGAAATTAGTTTAAGTAGAAGAACCAGATTATGAGTTGATTATATTAAAAAAGTTAAGGAATAGGATTAGGATTATTTGCTTCCTTCCACTCTTTTTCAAGCAATTAATCAAACTCTTTTTGACAAACGTATAAATTTGTGTATTTCTTCATCTTAATTTACTTTAATTTGTTTCCAATCAATCCATGAGGGTTCTAATTCAAGAAAACCAAACATGATCAAACTGAGCTGATTTAGAAAAATGCTTCAAGCGACAGTTTATTTAGATATTATAACTCATGCAAACATAAAAGATAAACATTAATTGATTTACCTAATACAACATTTAAGAAAAGAGAAAATCTAAAAAGGAGAAATGTTTCTATATTCTAAATGTTTTTGTTCCTGACCATACTTCTAAAGACATTTTTAATGATCTTTTTCTGAGTTTGTAACTTTTACTGCTATTATTTTATTCTTCTTTGACAGCTGCAACATTCACCTGAAAGGAAACATTCGAGACCCACCACCTCAGTCTGACCTGCATGACGATGAGCTGCAGACCCTTTAATCTGTGTCCTGCGCTATAATTACAATGGGTCACTTGGTGTCAGAATAATCCAGGAGCTCACAGATTACAGACACTGCAGCCCAGATTCACAAACACCTGACTGTATTCTGAATTATTTCTTTAGAAATAGACTACACTTTGTGGGAACACTCTCACATACAACACGAACAAAAAAATCATTCATTTATTGACTGTTAATACAATGAAAATGTTCTAATTTCAAAATGAAATGATGTAGAAAATGGCATTTCTTCTGCGGAAGAAAGATCTCACCTGTTAAGGAGACAATCCTGGTTTCTGCAGAAGTAAAACGTGCGTGGATATCTCCTGTGGCTGTCCGCTGTAACGTTTGAGTCAGCCTGCTATCCTTCACCTGATCTCTGTCTCCACAGACGGTCATTGGCTGTCTGTCTGGTAAGCTGCTGAAGTGACAGCGCACCTAAATACCTGCAGGGGTTATTTGTGTTTCTAATTTTGTGTGAATTACTTAACCTGACTGGTGGGCTAGAAAAGACCAGAACGCTTATCAGGCCCTAAAGCTTCTTAAAGTTCTTTTCAGGATCTTTCTGATTAAACAACAAAAGATCTGAAGACTTTTTTTTTTTAATTAAATAACTAATACATGAAAAAATGTTCTTTGTTTGACTTGGTTCTTCAGATTTCCGGCCTAAAATGTCTTCAGAGAAATACAAAAGAAGGAAGATGTTAGGATGAACGAAAATCTGGTCATGCACATTCTTACAGACGCTTGGGTTTGAGGTTCTCTCAGATCTGAGTGACGTTTGCAGAAAATGAGAGGTTTGTGCACAAATGGATAGAAGCGCACGTGAAAAGTGCTGAGTGTGGAGGGAAACCACTCAGCTTCAATACCATCGTTCATTTAGGAACATTCCTCTTCGAAAAGGCTCTTCAGGACAAGTGAGACTTTCTTTTTCTGTTGTGCTCCCCGTCAGGAAGATGATGTCACCTTCATCACATCAAAATAAGAGAAAAAAAACCCACTTTTTGGACTATTTTTTGAAAAATCTGAATGAAGAAAGAGTACTTTTTGAGTAATTTATTTTAAAATACTTTTTGAGTAATTTAAATATTAAAAATGTACTTTTTTTTCTGTGATTACAGAAAAAAGTACTTTTTAAAAGTAATTTAGATAAAGAAAAACTACTTTTTTGCGTCCTTTTAATTTAAAAAGTACTTTTTTGACTTATTTGAATTAAAAGCACTTTAAAAAAAGTTATTTAAATAATGGAAAAGTACTTTTTTGAGTAATTTAAATTAGTAAAAAGTGTTTTCCGAGTAAAGAGCTCAACTTCAGGGGCGAAAAGCTCCAACGTCGTGCTCGGAGATTACAGAAAAGGCTGGAACCAGTCTGAAACTGCAACAACTGACAGTTGCTCATCAATTAAACAAACTGTTTTGCTTTTATAAAATTACTTCAGAATAAAAGAAACAAAAAAATTTAAATCAAGAGTAATTTACAATGCTTTTAACAAGGAGGCGTGTTCTCTTTACATTTGGCTTCCTGCAGATCATCACAAGTGGAGCAAACGTGTTAATGGGATAAAGTCAGTAATCAGTGAGCCTTTAGCTGCTGATTGTTTCTGGCTGTATCCAGTCTTGGTTCATGCTTGTTACATAAACAAATACGCTAAAAATTACAATAGAAAGCAATATCTCCTGAACTTCTTGACATTTTAAACCGTCACACTCATTTGTTGTTAAGGTACAGTGTGTTCCTGACCTACAAACAAACAAAAACATTCCAATATATTTATGTTTTCAGTCTCTGCAGTCAGCTTCTAAACTGCAGAAAAACAATAATCAGTTTCTAGATTGACACAGTTACCCAGTGGAGAGTGGGACTGTCCCTCTATCATTCTAACATTTTTGTTGTGCTTAGAGACATCATCAAGCAGGCACTTTATTTATTTACACCAAATGTGCTCTGTAAATAGATTCTGTTTTTTCCAAAGGAGTGGAAGAAAGGGTTTGCGTTGTCGCTCATTCAGAACGGTTCAAATCCCTCGCGGCCAGCTGTCCCTGGCGTGTGCTTTGTTCAGCTCAGTAAACATGTGGGTGGACTGATGTGCAGGATGATGTGCAGCTGACTCTTGGTCAGAGCTGGAAGGATTTGGAGCAGATCACATACACTTTGATTCCTCTGGAAGACAGCGAAGCTGCTTTTCAATGATGTACCGAAGGTAATTATACCTGCAGATGCAGACACACACGAAGCAGTCATCAGTAAGGATGCAAGGAATCATTTTCCCCATGATTCAGTTTTTGAGAGGGACTTGGCTGCAAACAAGTGGAAACTTTACAGCTTACTCCAACTCAAATCCTAACCCTGACCCAAAAAGTGTTCCGAAAAATGAAGCTTTTCTTTAGGGATTTGTGGGGACTTCTAGTTCTGGTTGAGGACTTCCTGTTCTGGACATTGAAATCTGCAGTCAGGTTTTTCTTTCAGTTGGATACATGATTTGTGTGTTAGTAAACAGTATCATAAAAGTAGAACTTTAGAGAAATCTGTTTTTTTATTTGCTAATAAGTGAGTAATAATGAAGAAAAACCTTTCAGTTGGCTCATACAAATCCTGATGTCATGTAATAAAACAATAAATCAATCCTTCCTAGATTTAGCACAACACGAGTTCAACACTTTCAATGTAAACCTTTTGGTATGCAATAGAGATGCAACCATTCACTTTCTACATGACTTTGGTTTAATGGTGTAATATGCAAGTCAGTGGTTGGTTGTGGTCATGTAAAGATGTTCTGGCTTTTTACAAGACTTTAGTTTTTTTGTGTGGTTTTGAATCCTGTATTTTATCTATTTTTTAAAATGAACCTTTTAGTATTTTTTTTCAAACTATAACATAATTTATTTCCAAATGTACTTCCATCCATCCATCTTCTAAAACCTGATTCATCCCTTTCAGAGTCCCGGGGTTAGAGCCTGTCCCCGCTTGGCGAAGACGAGCTACACCCTGCAGTTCAAATTGACTTTTTTTTTAAGTTCAAGTTTACAAGTGATAAATATACCATTCAAATTCAATATTCTTTTGTCACATACAGTACATATACATCCACAGTATAATATATGGTCAAATGTATTGCACGACTGTCCAAAAGAGTACAAGGTCAACATGCAGTAAGTATAAAAAGGTAAAAAACTAATTATAATAAGAAACTTCAATAAAATGTATGCTTATATGGCTTTTATGTGATATTTACAGCATTGGCTGTGTTCAGGTCACAAACTGTAAAGTGTAAATGTGCTGCAAAATATTAAAATAAATAGACGACACTCTGCAGAGATGGTGAGTTTCCTGTTGAGAAACAGCTGAGGTAGAATTGTGTGTTGTGTAAGTCCAGGAAGACACATTTTTACAAATATACAAAGTCTGTTTTTCAGATTTACAATCTGGTTTGTTATTCACTTTAAGCTGATCTTGATGTGACCCCACATAGATATTGAAACTGGACAAAATAAAAATGTAGTTTAAAGTTTCTGCTACCTCCTCCTGAGCTTCTGCACCTCCCTGTCCTCCTCCTCCTTCAGCTTGATGATGAAACTCTGCAGAACAGGCATCTCAAACTTGATATACTGCGCCACCTGGTGGAAAGAAAGATTATTTTTAAGTCTCCGAAGAGTCTCAGAGGACGGACTAATGCACAGGATATGCGCCCCGATACAAAGATGAAACAGGAAGTGTTTGATTGAGAGCCACAATTCTGACTGTCAAAGACAAATGTTAGGAGTGGACTTACATCATACGTGACTTCTTCGCCCAAGTCTTCTTCCATGAGGAAGAATTTGCAGACCTGCTCACATGGACCTTGAATTATCCTCAGCACCAGAGGAAAGTCAGTTCGCTTGAGTTTCACACGTTCTGAAACAAAAAGACAGAAAGTAAATAAAACAAAAGGAGTGGAGGTTCCCAAGAACCTTTATGTCACATCATTTCATGAATATACTAAGATCTAATCAGGACTAAACATGGTGAATTTCATGCAAAGGAAATCTGTAATGATCTCTTAAAATGGTTCAATTTTAACAAAGTTCAACTCCAGATTATGAAAACAATTCCCTTTAACTTGATGTCTGACAGTTTTTTCATTCTTGTTTTAAAATAATTTACATGATAATTTATGAATTTAGAGATTAGTTTAGTTTAGATGGTGCTTTTGTTCCTCTTTTCTTGTAAAGAAGTTTGAATTGCCTTTTACAGTACAAATAAAACTGCATTATAATGTAATCAAATCAGCTTAATTACTGTATGTGGCACTTTTTTTGTACACATTCACAAAGTGCTGTCTTGCAGCAACATTTCTGCATAGCTTTTCCTTCAGTTTACAGTGTTCCCTCACTTTATTGCGGTTCACCTTTCGCCATTTTACAGACTGAAATACCTCCAGCTCACCTCCACTTGCATGAACAAGATAGAGCGCAAAATCGTCCGGGCTGTTCTCAATTTTGAACTTGTTGAGCAGAACTCGCAGCACCTGAGGCGTGGTCATGCAGCTGTTGATCCGAACATTAGTGACCGAGCCATAAGCAGGCGTAAAAACTGCTGTCTGGGGACATAACAATAAACAAACATTATGTAATGATGCGCTTTTTGAAGATAATGTATTAAAGTGCTTTTTACTCTGCTAAACTACAATTAGTGGACAGAAAGTAAATGAAGACATTTTGTATTTTCATTTTTTTGTAAAATGTTTTGTAACACCACCTTATGGTTGTAGAAATGTCCGTTGATGGAGAAGCGATGTCGTCGGATTTTTCTTTGGTTACTTGGGGACCTTCGCTGGCCTCGTCTCAAGACTCCAGCATCGCTCTTTGTTCTCAGGAGCTGAGCGGAGCTCTCACTGTCCTCTGCTCGCTCAACAATCAAGACAAAAGACTTTGGATAAGCATTCTGAGCTCTAACTTGGAAAGGAATGCGAAAATATTCACGACCCTGGGATAGAAATGAGAAATTATTGTGGTGTCACGTGTATTAAGTGTTTTTATGTTGGTTTCAGTGATTTTTTTCAAAGAATTTAGGTGACAAAAAATAAATAGGGATCAAGACATTTCAAAGAAAAAGTTTGATTTACTTTTTAAATCCTGAACAAAAGCTGTTTTTATCATTTCAAATAATTTAAAATTGAAAAGCTGATGTTTAATAAGTAATGCCAGAAATACTTATTTAGCAATATGTAATACTAATAATAATACTTATTGCTCATTAAAATATATCCAGCGCTAAAATACCTGGCAGTTAAGCCTTTCTTTCTGGAGGTTTTGACCTTAGATTCTTAGTCTTTATTTGTATCTTCATAACACTATATGGGAATCAAGAAGTCAGCTGTGATTATTCGTAGGTCCTCAGACTCATATCTTTGCTAAAATACTATGAAAGTTTGGAATCTCCTCACCGTCTGTTTGCTCCTCCATCACACCGTTATTGTCAGGCTGGTTTTCAGGTGGGGTCACCTCCACTTGAGGTGAACTCTGCTGTGCTGTCTGCTGGCCCTCTGAGCTGCCAGGAGGACTAAAGAGAAAACAACAAAATGAAAAACCTTAGGAAATGCACACGTGGATTAAATTGTTGGTATTCCTCTGTTGTTGATAAAAAGAAAACAGAAAAGTCACTGAAGTATCTTGGACAAATGGATGGATGGATGGATATTTTTTGTCATAAAAAAACAAAAGTACAGGTATGTAATTTGCAACTAATAAATAAAAAGTGCATCATTTGGTAAAAACAAGAAATTGCAGACAATTAATTTAATACTATTAAAAGATGCATCAGTCATTAGCAGGGACTTGATTCATTTGTTTTAGATGAACGATTAAATGTTAAAAAATAATTCAAAAACATGCAAAAGAAGACATAAGCTAAAGATAATTCCTTCTAAAAATCGTATAATCCACCTGATGTCTTATCAGATAATGCCATTACGGTCACTGAGGTGTAATTGGATCTGTCTGGACTGTTTACCCTTGACTGTCCAGATTGCAGCCGGAGTGCCAGGACGTGGACGAAGGGGGTGGCCGAATTCGCTCGTGGTCATCCTGCATCTGAAGCCTGATTGGTCGCAGCAGGCCCCAAAAGATATTTAGCAAACCCTCGATGATCAGCTCCCCTTCTTCCTGTGGAGATAAATCAATGCATAAGAACACGCACATGCACTTAGAGTGGGGGACCGGGGGGATTCTATTACAAATGACTGCAGATGAGCAAAGAGTTTGAACAGAGCAACTGTTCTGCTGAAGCATATTCATGAAAATAAAACATAAAGGCAGTCCTCACCTCTCTGTGTCGTAGCTGTAGATTCTGCCCATCGTAATACAGGTTGTATGTTTTAAGATGTGAGAGCACCGTCGCCCTGAAAACACAGGAGATGAATCACTCTGGGGGAAATGCTGTTTACTGAAGAGCAGGCTGCTAATTTTAGCTGTAGCTATGTAAACACATCAATCCTAACTGTTTTACACAACATAGTGAAGATAAGGTTAAATCGTTCCTCGGTAGAAGCTAGATTTCATTGTACAACACGAAAGAAATGGTGCCCAAACTGGAAAAAGCAACACAACCTGAGGGTTTCAAACAGAAAAGTGAGTGTTTGAAACTTTAGAATCCATCATCAGGTCTCTTTAGTGTAATTAATGTACATACTGCTGTAATACAACACCTCTGAATAATACTTGAACCTAACCTTGAAAGCAACACCTCCACCATTAACTCTTTTTTTAGACTACAGTATTTATATATCCATTCATTCTAAACCGCCAGTGTTGGGAATGTTACTTTAAAAATCTAATCAGTTGTAGCTAATTACTTCTTTTACAACAAGTAATTGAGTCAGTTACTGCATTACTCTGTCATGAAAGTAACTATAATAATAATATAAGTAACTATAATCTTTGTTTACTGTCATTATTGCCAAAGACATTACAAAAACATTTTAGGACATTAAGTAAACAAGCATTAAAACACACAGGAGATATTTCTTGCTTTTATCAAACATTATGTTTTTCATTTCTTGTTTGTTATTGTTTACCATGAATGAAACGTACGTTAAATGGATTAAATGATTACTGTGGGTTTTAAAACACCCAGCAGAAAAAGCAAAGATGCAAACTAGTCTGAAAAATTAATGTAAGAAAAATAATGTATGATTTTTATGCACCAATAAATTGAGGCCCTCCTGGAAATTGCATGTTTGAATAAAATAAAAAAAGTGATGTTTTAAAAACAGCGTCAACAGAAGCACAAAGGGCTCTTTGAACAAAATATTCTAATCATTTTACTCCTTTATTAAGTGATTAATAAAGTTCACGGTGAAAGTACATACAGCACCAACAAATCTTATTGTGACTCAGCAAACTGGAGGTCATTTTCCTCAAAAATGGGGAAGAGTGACTTTTGATTGAGACTGTTAGAGTGCTGTTCTATCTATTACAAATGTTAATATCTCAAAGCAACAGTTTGAACACAAGCAGGAAGGCTGATGATGCGTCAGCTAACACATGTTTGGAAACTTACTTGCTGACAAACTTGTTCTCTCCGATCTGAACCTCGTATTCCGTCTCATCCATCCTCCGTCAGCATGAATGGAGCTGGCAAACAAAAAGCCAACAGAGTTAAAGCTCGTTCGTCTCAGTCAGTCCCATGACTCCTCATGACAAGCAGAGAAAATCAGACACAAAGAAGCTCGCCTGAAGAGGAGGAAGAGACTGCAGGAAGAAGAGGAGGAGGTAAACCGCCTGGACTGTAAACAGAAACAGCAGATCATATCTACTTTCCTGTCAAGTTTTTCTTTCAAGATTTTGATAATCACCAGTGGGCCTCTCTGCACACAACAAACACAACCGGCTGTTTCCGAATTTGTAGAAAAGAATGCTGCATTTTCATGCGTGCAGCTGCCATGAGTGGCAATCGGCCATCTCTGAGTCGTTTTTCCTCTGGTGGGGGTTCGGCAGAAAGATCGTCTTCAGAAAGAGATGGACAGGTGTGGGACATATGGGCCACCCGCAGGTTGGAATTATTTCAGCTGCTTGAACATTCATCACTAAGCATTCAACCCTGACATGAGACAAATGCATTTTTACTGACAGGAACTGCAATCTTTAAGCCAAAAACAATCAAAATGCATATGTGGTCCTTTTGGCTTCCTGCCTTTGCCTTAGAGTGGCTGGAAATCCAGATTAAACATGATATTCTAGGAGCGTACCGTAGTGAGCGAAGACTGTCGATTCCTGTGGAGCCTCCTGAGAGATGGCGCTGTCGGTGTGAAGGCACAATGAATGATTAAGCAGGTCGACTTTCTGTCAATCCCTAGTCGTACCTTGTCACGTGTCTGTGTCAAAGAGCCAGAAAGTGGGTCTTTTCTTTGAAGTGTGACAGCAAACAAATTGTACAGAAAACGTCAGGGGTGTTAAAAAGGAAGTGCTCCCCTTCCGTAGAGCAGCTTCCTCCTTTGCTCAGTCAGTCAGTCACACAGGAAACTAACATCACCAAATCCACAGGCCGGAGCTTCCTCAATTCAAATGGCAGAGAAGATTTAGCGTGTTTTAAAAACTAAACGTTCACATGTGACGGCCAGCAGACACACTAGTTCAAAAACGATGGCCCTTACAAGTATGTTTACATATGAAATATTAAAGAACAACCAGCCATGCCAAGCTCATCAATAATTCAGCACTCATATTAGGTCTGCCGTTCACCCGACAGCTCTCCATTGACCCACACAATGGCAGTCACCAGCCCTTCATATCATAGTCTAAGGCAGCTGTGCTTGAAGACTTTCCAACAGCTGAAGCCGGTGCTCTGAAACTGACATGTGGCCAGCTGCTGAACCTGAACAAAGCTCTGATGTGGTGTCAAGTCACAGGAACGACGTGAACTTCAGATCAACTACACCACCATCAAGACCTCAGCGCCGCAAAGTGACGGCGAGTTCTTGAGGTCATGATCAAGAGGTGAAGCTCTGCTTCACCTTCAACTTCTGCTTTATGAACAAAACTTTATTTTAAAAAGTTAACAATTGTCTCCCATAAGGGATCATTGATTTATATTGCAAAAAGTGTTGTATATTTCAAGGTTTCAATTATAACTTTAATTCTTTTTCCTCTTTTTTTGTGAATGAAACAGTTAAGCTTTGTAACTCTGGTTGTTTTATCATTCTTACTTATGCTAACACCAAAATGAAGCTAATTCAAGTGTTTAATTGAGAAAAACATTAAAATTACGGCTGTATATTTAGATTCCTCTCTGAGTCGCACTTAAAAGTTATAAATCAAATGTTATTTAGCATCAATAATCATCAAAATAAAAGTCTACAAAACTAATATTGTTTTTTGCAAAAGTGTTTCTAGCATTTCACTTAAAACTTTGAGTGTAAATTAGGGTTCCACGACAGGAGGAAAACTCGTAGTAGTATTAGTGATCAATATTGCGATGACGATATGACTTGGAATACATGAACAAATAAAATGATTTAACGATTTAACGATTTTTCCATTCAACTTCAAAAGCTTATTTAAATACCGGTCGACATAACTTGTATTGTACACCAAATGACTCACATCTAACAGGGCATCTAACAAAAACGAGGTCTCCCTGATTGGTTAAATGTGTAAAGTGCTCAATTTAAACTGTTAAAATACTTTAACTTCGATAAAATGTATTTAGAATGTGTATAAATATTTAAGTTAACCATCTTTCGTTATTTACGCTATTTTAACAATTGCACAGGCTGATATGGCCATGATGATAAATTTGCAATTTATTGTGAGGCCTCGTATAAATCATCTGGATAAAGTAGAGAGTAACTGAGCCAACATCAGCATGTGTTGGTCCAGCTGTTTAGGATCTCTGTGCTGGAAAGCAGTCAATGTAGAACTCCTTCACTGCCAGAATTCCCATGAGTCTCATTACAACCTCAGCCGATCCAGCCCTCAAATGTCTCAGGCGCCTTTGCTGCATCGCTGTTTTGGATCACAATAAAAGACCCACTCCATGAAAATAGAGGGGATTTGTTCTTGTAGCATTTTTATCATGATGGAGGACAAAGATAGAGAAAATTGGGATTCAAGCTGCTTTTCTGAGTATTTATTCGAATCATTGTGAATCAGGACAAAATAAATGCTGTTGGAAAAACCTAGTAGATGTTACGAACAAACTACAATCAGCAGGCCACAAACTTCCTGCTCCGTTTCATTCTGATGAATCCACTTACAGACAAAAAGATCCATGAACGTCTTCGTTTTCCTCGTCTGAGCTGACATCTGGCTCAAAACTGTACAACTGGATAGGTCTAATATTACTTGCTGTTTTTGTTGCACTAGTAATGTTAGGTAGGGGTGTGAAAAGCTGTAAGCTAGTGGAAGACAATGTAAACAAATAGATATGGGGAAATGAGGGCAGGCTTACTCTGCACCAAAAGTTCCACCCACAAAACAGGCACATTTCTGATGAACTCCTGCTGCTTTGCAGAAACTATGGCCTACAAAAGGACTTTTTTTTTATTTTGGCTAAAACGGCAGAATCATAAAAGAAGATTGAAGTGGAACTTATTTTTTGCCCTTTGGTTGCCTTTGTTGTAAAACAACCCCCCAAAACTGAAAGTCGAACAACACGCTATTAAAACTCAAGACTTCCTGTGCTGCTTCCTCTTCCACACATGCTCCCATATATTCTCCTCGCTTCCGAATGCTCCTCCTGGCAGATGTGGTCAATGAGACGCTCCAAATCTTCTCGCCCTGTGCCTTCTTAGCACCACCGACAGCACCTGCCCTGCCTTTCACCCTCCACATTACTCCTGCTCTGCCTCACTATTGTCACCATTGTCATAGCAACAGCAGAAAACAGCACTGAGCCAAAAATAGTTTTTCCCTATTCTTACTTACAGCACAACTTCAATTCAAAAAATTCCCGAACATTCCAGGTCTCAGATATCCAACCAGGCATTTGCACTGAACAGTTCTCTCATTTGTATGACAAAGGATTGTCCAACAATGGAAATCTCAGCTCAACTTGTTCCCTTTAGCTCTGTTTGGAAAACTACTCTTGACCAGAATGTTTTTATGTCAGCTTTCTGTATCATTTGAAACGTTGGTTTTTAACAGAAATCATTCAAACCTCAGGTTTTTTTTTTAATTAAACTGTAAAGAATGTGAAGTTTTTCAAATCCATCATTCGGTGTGAACCTTGCCTCCCTTTAGCTGTCAAAGCAGTGATGAATCTCGCCTGTTATATAACGGCCACTGAACGCTTCCATACACAAAAAAACCAAACCTATTTCCCCCCTTCTCTCTCTGTCTCTGTTTTTTGGCTGCTGGTTGACGTGAATCAAGTGCTGCTCTGCATATAAATTACAACATGAAAGCCTGCGGTTCTGCGCTGGGCTTTTTCTCAAGAAAAATGAACATTTCCCCCCCACTTATCCCCGACTGTGGGGGTTAGGAACCCCGCACAGACTCCTGAATCTTTTCCTACCGACTTTAGGAGGTCTTCTCTTCGCTCGGTGCCTCTTTTTGCTTCTTAGTCTTTTTCTGGTGTTGTACCAAAAATCTTCCGTTAGCGCTCGGTTACCGTTCGAAACAACCAGACGGGCGCGTGCAGACGAGCGTCCGCAAGCTGGTAAAAGTGGAATTAAAAAAAAAAAAAAAAGGAGAGGAGGAGAGCGCGAGCTCCATCTGCTGTGGTCGAGCTCGCGGGGGTTCGGCCGCGAGCCAATCGGAAGGCAGAATTGGCGCGTCTTTTGTTCGCTCCGCGTGCTGCTCTAGATGAAAACATGACAACAATGAAAGGACCGAGCATGCGCAAAGCTTTATAAAGCGTGCAAGTCACATTGGAATAGTAATGAATGACTTGCTACTGTTCTTTAAACGTAATCTATTACTTTACAAAATAAATAAATACATCTGTTTCTATGGCTACAAATGCGTTTATATGAACTTGAGAAATCTGATACTAATAATAAAATTATATTTATATAGCCCAATATCACAACCATGTAAAAAATAAAAACCTCAGGGATTCCCATATGACTGAAGGATCCTCTCCCAGTACGGACAGGCGATGTGCTATGAACTGTTAAAGAAGAGTTAGCTTATCGAACTCTACAACTATGTTTAAACAACAACTACATGTTTGAATAGTGTAGCAGATGGGCTTCATCCAGCTGAGGATGCGAGACGAGGTCCACAGCCAAAGACAAGAGCACAGACAATCCGCCTGGAATCTCTCTGTTCCCCCATAGTGGAGTGGGAAAGAGGGACAACATGTGAATTGCACTGCACCAAACAGAGCATGGTGAACTAAATAAAATATAGTACTGGGCAATTGATAAAGAATAGAGGAGAGAAGTAATAGAGGACAGAACCCCAGTGCACCATAATTTCTCCAGCTTCTAACTTCTAGTAGCCTGCTAGCAAGTAATTGGTGTTGAAATTTGATTCAAACATGTTAATAGTGAGAGCATGAAAATGGCACAGATAACAAACGGTAATAATAACAGTAATATAGAGAATCTGCTGTTTTAGCATGTCTAATATCAGCCTGCGTAAGTCCACTAAGCAGAGGGAATGAGTCGCCATGCCTGGTTCATCAAACCATCTTTCTATATCTACTGAGCTGTGACTGCTGGTCAGCCTGGCTATAGAACTAAAAAGAAATCTTGGATTATTTCCATTCTCTGACATTAAAGTTGAATAGTATTGGGTTCTGGCTTAACGCAGAGATTTTTTTTTTATCATTTAAGAGGGTGAATTTCCAGTTATTCAGAGACTGCTCCGAGCCAGGGCTGCACCATTTTTATTTTAGCTTCAGGGTTGCTTGTTTAAGCGAGAATGTTTCAGCGTTAAACCACAGTGTTACAAAGTGATCTGAGAGTATGGGGTTATGAGGGACGACACTCAGCTGGCTGATCTCTATACCATGAGTCAGAACAAGGTCTATGATGTGCTTGTGGCAGTGAGTGGGTTCATTTTCGTTTTGTGTGAAACCGACATTATCTAATAACATTGTTATCATAATTACATTGTTTTTATATATTGTTTTGAAGTACAGATAAGTCAAAGACGCTGCTGGTTCAGAAGATGATGTGTTTGTCGGCTATTGCATATCTGACAATCTACCCATACGTTTCAGCTGCAGCGAATGAGCTCATGACTTATTTTAGATGTGAAAGGGTCAGTATGTACATTAAACACACTGACAACAAGGTCTCCTGAAAGTGTAACCAGAAATGTCTGGGATTGTCCTTATTCAATCACCTCATGCTCAGAAACTTGAGATGTTTTTTTTTTCTTGTTGGTAGCCCTCAAACATGTTCCCAAATGTAACGTTCTAGGAAAAGCAGACAGTAAAAGTAGATCATGAGCTGAGCTCTGTTGAGCATCGTTGATGTGAATGAGTCTCTGTGTGCAGCTTCTGGTGAGAAAGATCTCTCTACAATCAGTCTGGCCCCTGGAGAATTTGACCTAGTCTTTAAAAAGAACTCGAGCTGGGGAGAAGTACGCATAACTTAAACTGGTTTTACCAATTTGTGATTCAAATTTTGTAAATTAAAGACATTTTATTTAAAAATAAAGGCAAATAGATAAAGAACATTTTAAAGTTATTTAAATGAAAGCTATAAGTCTGGAGATTACTGTTAAGAGTGAACAAAAATTTTATTTTATGGTTGTGTAAGGATTTAAGCAAATACATGGATTGAACTCTAAAATTTAGTTACAGTTCTGTGTAAAGTCGAAAAGGGAATTTTTTTATGCATACAAGGGACTTTACTTTTATTTTAAGAAAAAAGGGACTTAAGTCCAGACATATTGGTCGAGTCGTTGTTTTTTGATTTTTCCATCAGTGTATGATAAACTCATCTTTGAGGCCGTTTCTGGACAACTGATTATTATTTTCTTACAAACGTCTTTTTTATAATAATGTGATAGTTTTAGCTTAATATGATGAAATGACACATTGAATTGTGTCAGGTCTGCAGGTGGATTCATTGAGCAACACAGCCCCGCAATTCATGCAATGATCGTGAGAGTGGATCATCTTTACTTAGATACGATCTTTGTTGTGATACAGCGAACACCTTTGACGTTATAAATTCCGGAGAAATCACAACATCATCTCGTGACATTTACAGAAAGTGATTTTGGTTTTTCATACTAATATATATATATATATATATATATATATATATATATATATATATATATATATGGTAACATTTCTTTAGTTTTCTTTATCTTTCCGCTGCATCCGATCGGTGTTCTGCGATTAAATGTCTCCGGAGGAATCAAAGTGTGCGAATGTTAGTTCCTAGGTCGAGACTCGTGTAGAGTTAAGGTTGAAAAAGAAAAAAAAAAAAAAGAGAAAAGGCTGGGGTTGTTTTTGATGAATGAATTAATTGAATGAATTTTCTAAGACAGTTAAACACAAAATAGCAAAAAAGGTTTTCTACAAAACAAAAGTCTCATATCACAAACAATCAAAAACTTCAGTGTTCTAATTTTAAAAAACATTTTCTGAACTTGTTTGGTTGAAATGAATTTCTAACGAAGTGTAAGCATTTGTGTTGATGGTATCAACCCATCAACAATGTAATGTGATGTCATGGCTAATATTTGTGAACGTTGCAACAGGCTGGCCACCTCTTCAGGGTGCTCTGCGGGTTCGGAAGATGGATGGACATATTTGTCCTAAATGGAGAAAATTGAATTACTGTATGTGGAGGAAGGAGAGAAGGAAGGTGTGTTTGTAAACAAACAAAAAAAGGAAATGCAGGAGTGTAAAAACTCGGAGAGGACTTACAGGACTTGGGGTCAATGGAGCGTGTGGGACAGAAGAGGTGTGTGTAAGCAAGTTGGAACGGGTGAGGGAAAGTTTTAGGTATGACGTGTGACAAAAGGTTGTCAGCAAGAATGAAAGGAAAGGTGTAGAAGACTGGGGTGAGAGCAGCCATGTTGTTGGTTTACAGACTGAGGAGGAGACGGAATGAAGAGCTGGCGGTAGCAGACCTGAACGTGTTTAGGTTCTCTTTGGAGCAGACCAGAATGGATAGGATCCGGATCAGAGGAGCAGCTCACATGTTTGGAGATAAATGCAACAAATGTAATGGAGGAACAGTGATGACTTTGAGTAAAGGATGCTGAGGGTGGAGCTACCAGAAAAAGAGGCCTAGAGAGGAAAAAAAAGAGGAAGCTCTTGGATGTAGAAGAGAACAGGTTAGTGTGAATGATGAGAATGTAGAAGACGTGATTGGAAGGAAGCTGGTGATTTGCTGTGGCAAACCCTAAAAGAAGCAGCAATGACATGATAAAGAAAAAAAAAAAATCTCTATAATATAATGCTAGCACAATATCGCCCCCTACTGGCCAAGGGTTACATTGCGTCTACATAACAGGAATAAAAAAAAAAAAAACCACAAAACAGTTACAGGTAAGACTGGGAAAAAATGACACAAGACTGAATTCATTCTGTAACATCATATTAAAGTTTTAGGAACAAGAATAAAACATTTTGATGCTACAATTAGTTTACACAACTCTGACAGAATTTTTAGCAAACATTAAATATATTTGTGTGTTTTCTATTTAAAGCTACTTTTCTTGATCTTTGATTTATAACGGCAATTTTTTGTATAGACAGGTAAAAAATTAAATGCTTTAAATAAAAAAAAAGTCACAGATTCAAAATAGGGTCCCAATGTATTTACTTTTAAATTAAAAGAACAAGACAGTGCGCTTTCCAAGATGAATTAAGGTTCATAGTTATGATTCTTTTTCTTACAAATATCTGCTTGCAAAACATAAAATGATGTATAAAAAACAATTTAAAAGAAAAAAAAACAAGTATAATTTTCAGGTGGCACCCCCTTCAAAATAACTGAAAGGGAAGAATATCTGTTTTTAAATACTTCTGGCCACTTTCTTAAGAACTGAGAAGGAAACTATTTTTATTCTAACTGGACCACTTGTGTAACAAACTGTTCAAAATAAAAATGCTTTTCAGGCACAAAGACAACCGACGTCCATTTAAAATGAGAAAAAGGCTGCCAATGAACAATAGGCTCTTAACAAAGTGACCAGCAGGCGTCTCCATCCTGTGTCCAGAAATATGAACAGGTAGAATTCCTGGGGAGAGGTACACCACACAACAGTAGAGGGGGTGGGATCAGAGGTAAAGGAGAGTGTATTATAGGGGAAGATTCAGATGCATGAAAATGAACAGATGCAACGGCATTAAACACCCCCCCCCCCCCCCCCCCCCCAAAAAAAAACAAAAAACAAAACAAAAACAAAAACAGGGTGTCTGTAAATTTTCTGAATTCTACTTCAAGACTAAATGTTCCTGAAGAAACCCTTCAGTGGAGGACAGCGCCCAAATCTTCAGTGCATTAACTCTGGGATTAAAATTACACCATTCACTTACTGTAAAACCTCTGATGTTGAATAGGAGATATGTTTAAAAAGATTTCAGTTCCATTTCTAATATTTTCAGGTGTGTAAATATGACTCTCGGACCTTGGTGATTCTTGCTTCTCGTGCAAACGGCGTTTGGAGCAACACAGCTCAAATCACACACTTTTCCCTCCAGATTTTACACCTTAAAGTGTCTTCATTCTGCTTATAAATATAATAAACTATATATGGAATGGAATAAAGCAAAAAAAAAAAAAAAAATTTTAGAAATAAACAGTAGAAACAACCACATCAGGTTATATGTAAACATGTAAAACTAATGAATTATATTCAACAATGTCCCACAATGGGACATTCAAAATAAAATCCTTCTCCATGAAACCAGTTAGAATATTTTTTTCTTATAAAGCACATTATTAAAAAAAAAAGTAACAATTTTCAGTTGCAACAAAAATGTTATTGCAACATAACAGCAGAAGTAAAATGAGAGATTTCAGCATCTTACTTTGGTAAAATAACAGAGGAGTTCAATTTTCTTTTATCGGAGCTACTCTTCATCCTTTTTAAACTGTGGGTTATTTTCTAAATTAGGTGTTTTGGTGGAAGCAGCACAGACTGGCCAGACTTTGGGAGGACACCGAGCGCTCGTAACTACAGTGAAAAAGCAAAATAAAACTGCACAAATCGAAAGCCAGATGGCTGAATCAAAGTAAAGCCTTACGTCTCACCTACATATCCTTGTTTTTTAAGAACAGTTGCAGTGATCTATGATGGAAACCAGTGACCAACCCACAGGAGATTAGGAATCCCTGCACTGGTTGGATGAAAAGTAATACATTTTCCTGCGGCTCCCTCATTCCCGGCTTTGTGTCTCCAGACAAGGCCTCGTGTCTATAGCTGTGCGTCACTGTTCATAAATGCATTCATGTCACTGTTTAAAAGCTTGTTCCAATAGAAAAGAGCTAACATGTAAAGCAAATAAAAGTATTCATCCATCTTTAGTATGATGCATAAAATATTTTCTTAAAAGCTTAATATGAGAATAACATATTTTTGGAATTGTGTCAGGAAGTTGTGATTACTAACTGGTGCATAATACTGACGGGCAAAGGGGATGTAAACTTGGATGTTAAACATGTTCTACATGTGGAGCTGAAAGCTTATGCAGATATGTGGATCTGAGGACTGGAGGAGGAGGAGGAGGAGAAGAAGAAGAGAGTTGTGCAGGGGCTGTGCAGTGACATTCTACTTTTGAACTCAGGAGGCAGACAGTGCAAAAAAGAAAAAAACCCAGCTCACAATCACATGGCTAGGAGCATCTGACAAGCTACTTCCATCAGTCTGCACTGCAGCACAATCGAGTTCCACGGAGGCTGGCGGTGTGTGCGTGCATCTCAAAATGCGGTTGCATAAAGTTTGGAGGCAAATAAGTCGGAACGTGGTCCCCGATTGACACAACAGCATTGCTTTTTTTTTTTTTTTTTTTTTTTAGGAGAATGCTTTCAAATGAGTCGGGGAATGGGCGTTAGCAGCAAATTCAGTGGATCATCAGCTGAGCGTCGGATGTCCGGATGTGTTGTTGTGGAAGATAAAGAGCTGAGGCTGTTTTTTTCCTGCTGCTTAATGCACACCAACAAACCTCTACCTGGAGAAAACGGTGTGCCGTGACTTGCTAAAGCATGCTTCAAATTCTAGTCTAGGGGCTTAAGGAAAAACATACTGCTGGGGGAGACAGGGCGAGGTGGACGGGTGGGGGCTGGTGCAACATACTTTCTTCCACACAATCCTGCGCTGTGTTTGTGCTCCAATCTCCCATCATTTTTCTTAGTGTATCGTCCCTTCCTCCCATAACTGGACACTCTTAAGATGGATTCGGGCCGCCAGCTATACACGGCTCTCCCCTGCAGCTGTGCCTCCCTCCCCTCCCTTCACTGAGTCCCCGTGTCCCCTTCTGCTCTTGATGGAGTCCTTTCGGCTCCTCCAGTGGTAGCCTGTGAAAGTAGGGCTGATGGGGATGTGTTTGAAAACAGAGTGTCTGCGGATGAAGTCCATTCCGAACGGCAGGTCGTAGGAAGTCATTCCTTCCAGCTCCGCAGAGCTGAGGCCAGAACCACGCTTCAGCTTTTTGATGCCTCGTTCTTCCAGGGATCCTGGAGTTAAGGGAAGAGACAAGTGTCAGAACTCCTCAATCGAGGTAATCAACGACACCAAACACGTGTCTGTAGTGATCGCTGTGCAAAGAAGCATCATGGTGTCAAAAAGCTATGGAGAGAACATAGTCTCATCCAATTTGTGTGTGTGTATAATTCTTGATTTGTAACTCATACAATACATTTTGTGCGTAACTGTGTGCACTTGTAATTGTGTATTCTCATTATAAATTATAAGATACAAAAACCCCCACAAAATACAATTAACCCACGCATGACTTAAAACTACAGCAGCTTAAAACTAACCAACTAACTTTAAACTAAACACATACAAATCTTTAAAAAGTATGCATGAATCCCGATACAAAACTGCATTTACGCACAAATCAGCTGAGACTCTTTTCGTCTTGCCGAGATGAGCGTGTAAATGAAGCGTTTAAATGCTGCTAGAATGCTGGGTCATCAGTTTTCTTATCAGCTGTTTTGAACCAACATTGTGAACATTATTTAGCAAAAACTTGACACTTTCTAACTTTCTTAACCAGATACGCCCAGATATTTAATACAAAAAAAGTCTTAATACGCATTTTTCAAGCAGTCATCCAGAACCGATCGCCTCCTCTCTGCAGCACCTCCTCTGACAGTCCCATCCACAACTCAGTGGTGAATTTCTGATGAACTACTGCTGCTCTTCAGAGACTATGTCCTAGATAAAAACGTTTTTATTTTGGCTAAAAACGTCATAATCATTTTTCAGACCACTTGAAATGCTTTGAAAATAGATAATTGAAGGGAAACTATGAAAAATTCACCTGCAGTTGGGCTCTTAAGTAGGAGCACAGCTGTATAATTGTAAAAGTAAATTTAAAAAGTTCATTTCTTAAAATAAAAACAATTACATTTATTCAGTTTCATGTCTTATTTTTACATTAGAAACGCAAGTTATCTTCCTATAAGTTTTTTTAAATGTCATCAACCATTAAACCAAACACAAAAATATTTTTTAATTGACAAAACATTAATATAGCAGTTCCAGTCAATCAAGTTTTCTGAGAACACTGTTTTATAAACTGATGTTTGCAGAAATAGCAGTTCTTAGTCAACAGAACTGTAATGTCTTGTATTTTTCTCTGCGTATTCTGATTTCAAGTTAGGATTGCAATCAGAAAGGAAACTAAAAGTAAATTAAAATTTAAAAAAAGGGTGGAGCCATGGATGTGCGTCAATCCTTGGTCGCGTCTCTGGTGATATCTGTTTTAATCCCAAGCCATCTCCTCCCAGATGGACGTCCTCGACATGCTCTGCCTTCTTACGCAAACATAAACCTGCTCTGCAGCCACAGCCAAAGTTGTTATCAGTCTTTTACTTTGAAAAGTGCTTCTCTGAAACTGCCATTGAGTTGAAAGTGTTATTGTCTTCCTGCCTTTCCACAGACTATTAGAAAATGACAGGAATCAAACTGACAAAAACTAAATTGAAGAGAACTCCTTACCGGGGATGGTATTATCCAAAATAAAAGCAGCAGAGCCTCCGACAAACATTGCAGTGGTGAGGAGAACATTCAGCACTTGGTCAATTTCAATTATGCCTGAAGAAGAAGAGCAACAATTTTTTTTTACGAATCTCTGATATTTGTTTACGGACAGAACATCTCAGAACCTGCGCCCCCTAAAAGAGGTTCCCACTCACCGGTGACCAGCGGGTTCTGCTTGAGGTAGCTCGGCAGCATCAGACCGAAGAAGATGGAGAAACCCAAGACGAAGAGGTTTCTGGAGGAATTCAGGTCAACAAACTGCAGGTTGGACAGTCCCACCGCCGTGATCATCCCAAACAGCGTGCAGAACAGAGCTCCCAGAACCGGGTCGGGCAGAGAGGCAAACAGGGCGCTGAATTTACCCACGAGCCCCAGCAGCAGCATCATGGCAGCACCGTACTGGATCACACGCCGGCTGCCCACCTGAGACAACAAAGTGACAGAATAAGTTGAACTTTCAAACATTCGTTTATTACTTCAAATGATTTAAAATGTATTTATTTCATTTTTAAGAGCAAAAAAAAAAAGTTTAGGAACAAAAATATTTCCAGTTAAATCTATGTTGAGCCTTCCTGCTTGATTACAGCTCACTATGAGTCAATCTAAAGAGACCTGTGTCCATACAGGGAGGACAACTTGTTTTTTCTCAGGTCTTCAACATTTCAGGATGACAAAAGAAAAATGCAGGCCGCAGGGAGTTACCTTTGTGATTCCCAGGACGCCTATATTAGGACTGGAGGAAGTGGAGCCATTTCCTGTTCCGAAAAGTCCATCCAGGACGCAGGAAATGCCCTCAACAAAAATCCCTCTGCAGAAACGACAAAAGAGATTGACGTGATGAAAAAAAAACACAGTGAAGACCATCTGACATGAGATCGGTGCAGTCACCTGTTGATGGCGTGGATGGGAGGCGGAGGAGCACAGGACAGGCGTGCGCAGGCGTAGTAGTCCCCGATGGATTCGATGATGCTGGCCACCACAGCGCTCATCATGCCGATCACGCCTGCAGCCGTCACGGTAGGCGTGCCCCACTGGACTGTGGAAGTGAGCGGACAGTCTTAAAGCTCTGAATTTATCAGTTTCTATCAGCACTCAGAGGAGAATCACAGTTAAAGTTCTGGACCTGGCGCCGTCAAAATACTCAAAGCATTTGATCCACTTACAGGGATAGGGGATTTTGAACCATGGAGCGACTGTGAGGATGCCCTGACGGGCGTCTGTGCGAGCGTAGAAACCGTACTTGTCCTCCTCTGGTGGGAAAACGTCCGTCACAGTGAAAACGAAACATAACAGCCATGACACCAGGATGGCCATAATGATCTGTTGGCAAAAAAAAAACAAACAAAAAGGCAAGTTTTGCTTTGTTTTGCTAAAGGAAATTGTAGAAAATCAGTCATTAGCCAAGAGCCTGTACAGGTCTCGGTCTCCTGGTGCCAGTATAATTTATATCTGCGTGTCATCTGCATTGTTATGGTAACTAATGTTGTGGTTCTTCATAACCTGGGCCAGTGGGAGAATGTAGATGCCAAACAGAAGTAGCCCCAGGATGTAGTCTTGAGGAACTCCACAATTTCTGTCGGCTCAGATGTGAACTTACCAATTGACACAAAATAGAAAAGTGTAGGTCTTTCAGGTCTTCATCAAGTCCTGAGACCTCTGGTTGCCTTCATAAAAATCTAATTAAAAATAGTAAAATGATCCGAACAGAAAGTGAAAAATTATTATTTTAACAAAAAGTGATTATAGTCACTCTTTAATAAAATGAAAGTATTTAACTCCAAGCATCAAAATACTTTTTTCAACAGAAGACAACCTTCAAATGAAAAATTCTATCCACAGAAAATTAGTCACGATTTGGTTTGAAGGTTGATTTCAAAGTGTTTTTACATTTCAAAAAGAAATCTGAATGAGAAATGTCAAACCAGCAGGCAGCAGAGGCGTTTTTAATGATTTGACCAGTAGAGGGTGGAAAAGGACAGACCCACTCTGAAGGGCCTCCAGGGGAGGGCGATTAGTTCTGTTGAATAATGTGACTTCTAGGAACATGCAGCTCAAAAAGTCTGTGTAGGAGTGAAGAAAACAAAACCAACAAGTCTGAACATAAGTTCTATTGACGCTGATGCTTACAGGAAACATTTTGAAGACTTGCAGCCTGTAGGAGGTCCAGCCCTTCTTGGCTTTGTAGATCGGCAGGGGAAAGTGGACGTTCCTGGCATACTGAGAGAAGAGCAGCACCAGGAAGATGGTCCTGTAGGTACAAAGCGACCCTTTTCATTAGCGTGGCTCGGAGCCAGATTATTAACAGTCTTTTCTATTCCCTCTTTGGAGAACTAATTCAGTACCAGCTTGTTCCACTTAAGCTGGTTCCATGTCAGACAGGGACTCCAGAGGCTTCAAAGCCAATCAATTACTCTGTCTGAGAAAGCAGTGGCAATTACAGGCACATATCCTCTGTCCCCGCGGAGCTAGACGAGAGGCCCTCCAGCAAACAGCAATGACGCAGCAGGAGCTGAAGTCACGACACCTTCATCCCACCAGTGTGAAGAGCAGCAGCCCCCCGCCCCCCAACAGCTTTAATGTCAACCATCAAAAGTGTTTTTTTGCATTTTAGAATAAATCAATTCCACAAGTCTTTTGTGTGGGGAAAAAGTGTTAAATTCATACCTAACCAACGTGTAATGAAGTAAAAACAAAAGTTTCCTTAGAAAGAAAAAGCAGAGGAAAGTTGTCAGGTAGTTGCTATGGTTACCTCGAGGAGTAGCTTCATCTCAGCCCAAAATAAATCAGCTCCAGCACCTGGAAGCCACAGACTTCCAAACAAATGTATCAGTGAACCGAGTTCAGACTTACAGCATGGCGATGCCCCAGTGTTTCCCTGCCCTCTCCCCTGCAGCCTGGAAGCCTGACAGCCCGATGAGAGCAACAGTGGGGGTGATGGTCAGAGGTCCGATGTACTTCAGCAGCATCCCAGGCAGACCCAGCGCTCCGATGCACACCTCAATGAGGCAGGACACGATGATGGCCCCCTGGATCTGAGGGCGCAGAGACAGGACGACATGACTCTACCCAAAAAACAGACTCATGAATGACAACATGAAGCTGGATTTAAACACTTTGTGGTCTGCTCATGCAAACCTGTGTATCTAAAATCAGAACAATTCTCAACCACAGCAGAACAATGATCCTAAACAAATGCTATAAACAAAAAAAGAAAAACCTTTAATGCAAGAGAAAACTCACCAAAATCATGACTCAAGGAATCAAAAAGTGTTGTAAACAGGTTGATGTGGCTTCATTAAAGACCTACTATGATGAAAATGTTTGGTGTTTTTAACATTTTTCTGATAATGAAGGACAGATAAAGAAATTCCCAGTGGTCTCAATTATGATTATGCCATTTTCAGCCTAAATTTAAAAAAAATGTTGTTTTTCTAGGACATAGTTTCAGCAGAGCGGCAGGAGTTCATCAGAAATTCACCTTTGAGTTGTGTGGGCGCGGAGAACGCCTTTCCTCATTTCCCATGATTCCTTTGTTTACACTCTCCCGCTGGCCCACCAACTGAAGCAGCTTTGTCTAAGATACAAGCTCTCTCTGCTCTTGATTCACCAGGATTTGAATAAAAACTCAGAAATCCTATTTTAATCTTAATTTTTTCCATTTTGAGAAAAATACTACAAGAACATGTTAAAAACACCCAAAAAACCTGAATTTTCATTGGAGTGGGTCTTAAAAACTTATAAAGTATTGAGTATTGTCACATTAACCCCTGTAGGAAACGGTTTAGGAGGTTCTAGTTTGTCACACTCATCATCTGCGGTGCAGCAGTGAATCAGCACTTACTGACTCTACAAGTCATCCAGTCCAAGAGAAGCCCACACAGAACCAGCATTTTCCCCCAACCTTTGTCTCTTAAATAACACCAGAATCAGAGATTATGAAACGCAGCGAAGACGTCAGTGTTTGCCTCATTCACACGTGACACTAAAGAGTTACACAAATCGAAAATGCGCATTTTACAGCTGTGACATAAAGCCTGCAGAACGGTGGTTTCCCCCCTGGTCTTGAAAAAAGGCCAGAAAACTGTTAGAAACAGTAATTTGCTTTAAACTATTGAGTTAGGAAACTGCATACTTATTCAGGTTGTGTAAACTCTTATGAGAGCAGATATTAAAGTTGGGTTAAATGAAATGTCACGCTTTTTTTTACTGCAAACTTGCTTAGGCAGGATTACATGGAAGACTGCAACCTCTCATAACCGTCCATCACGTGTGTTCATCAACATAAATCCCTGAAATCTCACCTCCCGTATCCTTGGGTGCCAGATGTGTTCAGTATGTAGGAGTTCTGTCCCGTTCAGCACCGGAAACTCTGTTCAAGCAAGATAATAATAATAAAAAAAAAAAAGTCAGAAAGTAGTCATATTAGGCAGAAGCGAAGAGACAAACAATCGGATCTTATTGAGGCTGTTCTTGAGGAAAGGAGGATTGGAGGACTGTGTTGATGATTCGTATAGGATAAACAGGAAACAAGATGGTGTGCCGGTCAGAGCACAGGGACATGTAGACAAAGAGAGGGGACTTCAGTTGACTGGTGTTCCAGCTTTATTCAGTTGCTGAACTTGATTCAAAGATGTTCTGCAAACAACAAACAGTCTCTTTTCAGCATAACTTAAATGACTTGAAAATGAAATAAAGCACAACAATAAGAAAACTGACTGAATGTGTCACCCCTGGCATAAACTTCTGACACCGAAAATGACTCTTTAACAGATGTGGCACAATAGTGACACCTGGCGACCACGAAAAAACATTGCACCGATAAACGATTAATGCACCTGCGTCCCGTTGTACCTTATGACACCCCATTACATTTAACAACAAATTAAAAACAGGAACTTACGTTTGGTCAATTACTCAATCAACAGACAGCAACTGGAACAGACAAAAAGGTCAGGGAAGGTTCTTGGCACTTCACGTCTCTAGCATGCTGCCTCGAGCACATGGAAAAACTGCCTCAACAAAACCACAGAAGAAGAGCTTTTCAAACAATAGAAGAAGAACTAGATACACAGTGGGCTGAGCCTTTATAACAGCCGCCCCCAAATGTGCAAGGCACATTTGCTTCAAATAAAGACATGTGAACAGAGCTCAAGCTAACCTAATCTTCCCCAGATGGCAATGCGGGTAACATCACTAAACGTGCCACTGGTCTGGTGTATACATGTCCGTTAACCTCAACATCAGCTGACCGTATGTGTCCATCATCACTCCGATGAGCCTTGACAACTCTTCCGATGGGCCACGAAGCACGGGGCAGCTGAGGGTCAACTAACATAACCACTGCACCTATAAGGAGTTCTGGAGTGGCTGAATGCCATTTCTGCCTTGTCTGCAGGGTGGGGAGATATCCGCGAATGAATCTAACCCAAAAATGGTCGGCGAGCACCTGGGAGTGCCGCCAACGTCTCCGACTCAAGATCTCAGTGTCTGGATAGACCACCTGAGGCAGCGATCCGTCAGGCCGCCCCATCAGAAGACTGTTTGGTGTCACAGGGTCGATGTCAGCCACGTCTGCAGAGACGTAACCAAGAGGTTTGGAGTTGAGGATAGACTCAACTTCCAGGAGCACGGTGAGAAGGACCTCTTCGTAGACTGGTTGGGCTCCAACAGAGGTGTACAGGGCCGTCTTCACAGAGCGGATTTCCCGCTCCCACACCCCACCGAAGTGAGGAGCTGCTGGTGGGTTGAAGTGGAACTTGATCCTCTGACGAGCAAGTTGCTGCTGTAGAGTCGGTCCCATGCTTGTGAAGGCCTCCTTGAGTTCACGCTCTCCACCTTTAAAGTTGGTCCCCTGATCGGACCATATCTCTGCTGGTGTCCCACGTCTGGCGATGAATCTCCTTAGGGCCATGAGGTAGGCGTCCGAGTCCATGCTCCTCAAGAGATCCAGGTGCACTGCTCTGGTGGTCAGACTCTTGAAGATCATTCCCCAGCGTTTCTCCTGGCGTCTGGCAACTTTCACCAGCATTGGGCCGAAGCAGTCCACGCCAGTGGAGTAGAAGGCCGGCTTGAATAATCTCAAGCGAGCAGCAGGCAGGTCTGCCATTTTAGGAATGGCTGGTCGTGCTCTCCAGCGCCTGCATCCCACACAGGTATGCTGGTATTTGCGGATGGCCTCTCTGCCACGTAATATCCAGAATGATCTCCGCAACTCAGCAAAGACCCGCTCTGGACCAGAATGTTGGAGGTCTTGGTCATACTTCTTGATCAGCAGCAGGGTGACTGAATGTGATGGGTCTAGGACAATCGGGTGCAATGTTGAGTCACTAAAGCCCTCTAAGCGACGCAGCCGACCACCTACTCTTATTAGGCCTGATGACTGGTCCAGCTCAGGAGATAGAGTGAGTAAGCGGCTGCTGGGTGAGACTGACTTTCCTGCTGCTAACAGTTTGTAATCCTCTGGGAACGACTGCTGTTGCGCCTGCTGTAGGACGAGTTTCTCCGCTTGACGATACTCCTCTGCGCTCAGAGGAGAATCTGAAGGGCTCAATGCATGAAGATCCAATGCTTTAGCCTCTATGCATTCCTGCCAGGTCTTGTAAACAGTCTCTTTTTGGCTGGTAGGTGTAGAAACAGCCAAGCCACAGAAGACAGTTTTCCGAAGCTCCGTAGAGACTTCCTGTGGCTCTGTACTTGGTCTCTCCGGCCAAGTGTCTGGGTCTTGTAGAAGGAAAGAAGGTCCTTGTGACCACCGATTAGGCTCTATGAGGGCTCTCAAGGGTTTCCCTCGTGTCAGGTCATCTGCTGGGTTGTTGACTGAATCTACATAACGCCAGGTATCATTCTTTGTGAGCTCTTGAATCTCGGCTACTCTTCCCCCAACAAAGACTTTGTAGCGACAGGACTGGGATTGTAGCCAGGTTAAAACTGTTGTGGAGTCGGACCATAGCACCGTCTGAGTCACTGTCAGTGTGAGTTCCTTCCTTATGACATGAGCTAGTTGGGCTGCTGTGAGGGCAGCGCAGAGTTCCAGGCGTGGGATTGACTGGACGCGCTTAGGAGCCACTCGTGAACGTGCGAGAATGAAGGACAGGTGTACCTCATCCATGCTGGTTTGAGCTCGCAGGTAGGCCACAGCTCCGTAGGCTTGCTCAGACGCATCAGCAAAGATGTGGACTTGATATGTGGTCCCTCTTGATGTGGAACTAGCAGGCATGTAGGGACGTGGGAGGGACAGCAGAGGCAAAAACTGAAGCTCAGCTTCCCAGCTGGTCCAGGCTTGAATGAGTTCAGAGGGAAGGTTGGAGTCGTCCCAGCCACGTTGCTTGTCCCATAATTGTCGAATGATGAGCTTTGCTCGGGTGGAGTAAGGCAGCAGATACCCCAAGGGATCGTACTGTGTTGCCAGGACTTTGTATATGTTCCTGAGAGTTGGTGTCTCATAGGTCACGGGCCTATGCTTGTAGCCCAGGGTGTCTGTCTGCCAGTTCCAACTGAGGCCAAGAGTGGATTCTTGTGGGTCTGACTTATCTTGTGCAAGCCATAGATCCAGGCTCTCAGATCTGGCATCTTGAGGTAAGTGGCTGAGTACACTTGCATCGTTGCAGGCCCACTGACGTAGATCAAACCCTGCTGATGCTAGGAGGGTTCTTAGACGGTCCACAAGAGACTTAGCTTCCTCTGATGAGCGTAGACTCTGCAAGCAGTTGTCAACATAGAAGCAGTTTTCCATTGAAAATTTCAGGTCCTCACCAGAATATCTCTCATCAACTACCAGGCGTTGAAGGGCATAGGTGGCACAGCAGGGGCTGCATGTTGTGCCAAAAGGAAGGACTTGCCACTCAAAAACTCTTGGAGGTTCACCCACTAGTAGGTCTCGCCACAAGAACTTGAGGAGGGGGCGATCTCCAGGGAGGAGGCGAACCTGGTGGAACATTCCTTTGATGTCACCACTAACTGCAATGGGATGTTCTCGAAATCTTAACAGAACTCCAAGCAAGGAAGCCCCAAGGGTGGGACCAGGTAGGAGGAACTGATTCAGGGACTGTCCATGGTACTCATGAGAGCAGTTGAACACAAGCCGGGATTTCCCGTTGTGGGTAACGAGATGATGGGGGATGTACCATTCCTCCTGTTGGGAGGTTTCTTGAGTGACCTCCTTTACAGCTCCTGCATCTATGAGCTTCTTTATCTCTTTCCTATACACCTCCGCTTGTTCTGGGTTCCTCAGGAGGCGTCTCTCTGTACTGCGCAGGAGGGCCAAGACAGAGTCCTTTGGCGCAGCTAGTAGTGGCATGTCTGGGTGGCGCAGCAGTGGGGTGGCGTACCTTTTGATGCCATGTGCCTCTGAGCGGATTGTCTCGGCTTCAAGCATAGCCATGGCCCGCTGGTCTTCTTTCGAACGTACCACTTCCTTTTCAGGTCGGTATGATACAGTGTCCATCTGCCAGAGCCTCTCAACATGCGTGTAAAGCTCTTCCAGCTTTGGTGGGGATGAGGTGAACAGGCACTGCACAGCGTTGGTAGGCCGCCCCGTCAGATGAACTGGCCCTTGGAGGGTCCACCCAAGTCTTGTGTGAACTGCTGCTGGGCTTCCAGGGGGGCCAAGTCTGACTGGCTCGATTGGTGTGATGAGGTGAGGCTGGTCCGAACCGATAAGGAGGAACGGATCAGCATTTCTGAGAGCAGGAATAGGAAGACCACGCAGGTGTCTGAACTTCTTCTGCAGGCGTTCAATGGGATACGTATGCTGGGCAAGGCTAAGACGGCTAGCTGTGAAGGCACTCTCAATCTTGTAGGTGGTGTGAGGTTTAGCAACTGGGGAGACGTGGAAGGTCACAGTGTATCCATGGAGGACCTGGATATCCTGCCTGACTGTGCGCAGAGGGAGATCTTCAGGTGTCCCCTTAATGCCCAGAGCTTTGGCTGCTGATGGTAGCAGCATGGACCGTTCTGACCCATCATCCAGGAGTGCGAAGGCACTCAGTGTCCGTCCACCATAATGCAGGAGAATGGGAACCACTTTCAGCATGACTCGGCTTCCTGCTCCTGGTCGATCTAGGTATAGGGTGTTGGAAGCAGAGCTGGTTAGGCAGCTCTCCTGTTTGGTTACTTCTCGAGGAACTCTTCCAGCCTTTGTATTAATCTCATGAAGGGCCAGGAGGTGCTTTCCATTGCAAATGCTGCAAGGTTTCTTTAATGTGCACTGAGCCGCAAGGTGGGCTCGTGCACACCGCCAGCAACGCCTGTTGACGTGTATCCAGTCCTTTAGCTGCTCTTGGGAAAGTTGAGCAACTTTGCCACACTGACTGAGATAATGTTCATTGCTCTCACAGTAAGCACAATAGGCAATGATCTTCGACTTCTCCCTGCTGGAACCTTCCTTAAGTTGTAGGGTTGGCTTGGGTTCGCTAGCACCATGGAGCACTATAACACTTTGTTTTGCTGTGTGGTTCTCGCTCCTCATACTCGGCCTGTCTCTGGTGTTCTTCTGAGTGGTTTGGTTGTCGAACCCTTGGCACCAAGACTCGTAGCGTAACCACTCTGACAGGTCAATTAAGGTGTGGCTGGTTCCTGCCTGCTTGAACTGGTGTCGACGGAAATCAGCCCGCTGTTCAGGTGGAAGCTTGCTGAGGAGACGTGCAACATGTGAACCACAGTTCAGTTCGACTTCTCCCTCATGACCCAAGGTTTGCAGCAGCCCCACCAGAGACTGTATTTGGAGGGCAAACTTCTGGAAAGCAGCAATGTCTCCACGCTTGACCTCTGGAGATTCCAGGACACTGGCTATCTTTCTGAGAGCGAGTTGGTGGGGTTGACCAAACTTATCATGGAGAGCTGCCAGGGTGTCAGTGTAGGGAGTTGGGGAGTTCAGATAAGCATCAGCTATGAGCCTGGCTTCTTCTAGCTTAAGGTGGTCCACAAGAACTTGGTATCTGAACAGTTCGGTGGTGTTAGCAGGAAGCAGGTTTCCTAGAGCTATGCGAAGCCTGGCAAACTCACTGGGATCTGGGTTTATAAACTTAGGAATAGTAGGCTGAGGACCTCTGTAGAGCTGTTCAGGTATTGCAAACGGCATGGTGGGTTGAGAAACCTGATTGCTTGGTGCTGCCCTTGTAGCAGGGGAGCAGGGTTGACTTGGCTGCTTTGTAACTACATGAGCTGCAGCTGGTAGAGTATGTGGTGAGGGGGTGGTGGCCAATGGGAGGTGTTAGCAGGGTTTCTGGAGGAGCAATATAGGTGGTTACTTGCCCCTTCGATCTTCAGCTCCTTCATCTTCTGCTGCCAGTCTTCTTCAGGCTCAGGCCAGGGGGGGGATCAGGCCAGTCACTCTCCTCCTGAGGCTCTACTTTGAGAAGGGAGATCTGGGGTAATGAAACTCGGGGATGGGAAGCTGGAATGTGAGACTGACCCATTTCTGCTTTGAGTGACCGAGCTACATCGATTAGCTCTTTTATCTCACTTCGAGCCTCGTGCAGTTCCTTTAGGCCTGTCTGGATCCACTGTTGTGACTGGAACAGCCTTGCGTTCTCCTCTTGAATGGCTCTGATCTCTGCTGAGAAAGGGTGTTCATGGCGTGGACCAGTCTGGTACGAGTGTGTGGGTACAGACCGTGTTTCCCATTCCACATTTGTCCTCTGGAAGCTGGTTGGGGCTAGCTGAGGAGTCTCATAGTGAGCAGCATTCTCCATAAAGCTTCGTGAGGAAACTTGGGAGGATGGGAAGGAACTTAGCTGAGCTGGACCCTCCCGCAGGGGGACGGAGGTCCTCACTGGAGGTGGTGAGCCCCACTGTTGCAGGTCTCTGGGCTGATATCCCACATAATCCACTTCATAGTCTTGAAGTCTGAGAGGACGACGAGTCTGTCTTTTGGGCCTTACATCAGGATGCATCTCTTCTGCTCGATCCATCTTGAGTACTGTTTCCGGCTCGAAGGACCAAAATGTTCTTGAGGAAAGGAGGATTGGAGGACTGTGTTGATGATTCGTATAGGATAAACAGGAAACAAGATGGTGTGCCGGTCAGAGCACAGGGACATGTAGACAAAGAGAGGGGACTTCAGTTGACTGGTGTTCCAGCTTTATTCAGTTGCTGAACTTGATTCAAAGATGTTCTGCAAACAACAAACAGTCTCTTTTCAGCATAACTTAAATGACTTGAAAATGAAATAAAGCACAACAATAAGAAAACTGACTGAATGTGTCACCCCTGGCATAAACTTCTGACACCGAAAATGACTCTTTAACAGATGTGGCACAATAGTGACACCTGGCGACCACGAAAAAACATTGCACCGATAAACGATTAATGCACCTGCGTCCCGTTGTACCTTATGACACCCCATTACATTTAACAACAAATTAAAAACAGGAACTTACGTTTGGTCAATTACTCAATCAACAGACAGCAACTGGAACAGACAAAAAGGTCAGGGAAGGTTCTTGGCACTTCACGTCTCTAGCATGCTGCCTCGAGCACATGGAAAAACTGCCTCAACAAAACCACAGAAGAAGAGCTTTTCAAACAATAGAAGAAGAACTAGATACACAGTGGGCTGAGCCTTTATAACAGAGGCCATTCCATGTTTGGGTGTCTTTGCAGCCTCTAGCGATGAGAGCATGTGCAGCTGAGTCAGAAGTAAACAAACCACAGTTTTAAACCACTGGGTTTACCTGTGTTGTTGCACTTCCATTTATCCAGTGACAGGATGGCTTTGGCTGGTGCAAGGAAAGCAAAGGCGCTGGCCTGGAACAAAGGCAACCTAAACACAAGAAAACCAGCAGTCAGGGATGCTCTGCAAAAACTGTTTGATGCTCTCTGGAACCAAGAAAACTCACAGGTTTCTGCTTTTACTGAAACAGTCAGACATTTTGTAAAGATGGCTCAGAAACGTCTGTCAAGCAGGAATTAGGAGTTCCTCTTGAGAAGCAAATGACCAGGAAATTCTACTCAAATCAACCTAGAAAAGTCCAAAGGATCTGTCGGTCTGACAGATTTCGTACAGAAAAAAACTGCTTCTTTCTATTAAAACAAAGGTTTATTAAACATGAATGTTTAGACTGTGAAAGAAAATTAAACACAGGGCCATTTCCCAGCACAAATAAGAGCAAACACAGTTGACTAATTCAATATGATCTTTGTGCTTTTTTTCCTGTTGTTACTTCAGTCGAAAAAAAAAATGTAACTGATGTCAAAATAAACATAAAATTGAAAGATTAAAATATCAAATTCTTTGGAGAAGTGCGTTTCTCGTTTTAAGGAAATTATAGCTTTTATTTAAGCTTTTTATATAAATTTCCTAACTAAACAAAAATGACTTGATGGATATTTGACAAACAAATATTTGTTTTAACCAAATAACAGAGGTGTACATTATATAGTGAACTGCATGATGATAAACGTACCCAGAAAAAACGATTTTCTCAAAGAATCCACAATCAGAATCCTCTAGAGCTCACAGTTCACACAGTTAGGATTCACACTGTCATTTTGATGTCAACACGGTTCATTTAAAGCCAGGACTTGTCATGTGATTGTTGTGTTTATTCCAAGCTTCATGTTTACACAAAACATCTGTCACAAATACTCAGAGAACTTGTGTGAAGCGCTAAAAACTGTTTCTGATGCTTCTCCGACCTAATATTTCCCTCCTTCACCCGTAGTTGTTTCCCTTTATGGTATTTCCTCGGAGACTGTGACGGACAAGATAGTGGGCGGGGCTACTGCTGTGACACGAAGGCGAGAATCAAGAAATCATTGATTCTGTTTGTCAGAATAACCGTTCTTAGTTCTTAAATCTACACATCTGTTCAAACCATATAAATGCATATATTACATTAAGTACAGAACATGTTTGATCATTTAAGACAGATTACGTTGTTGATGCCCTAGTGTTTTGCTTTAAGGAGTTGACAATACTAAGAACAGTAAATAATCTTTGAGCTTAAATTCACTTCGTTTTTTGTGTTAAGTGTCAACAGAGACAAGAAAAAAAAAGCATCAAACGGCAAAGAAAATGTACTTAATGGAATACAGAATTCTGAGCTCAATTTGTTCCCTGCTGATATGTCTGTAAAACAAACGGTCAAAGAATGACAGCTTACTAAAGTAAAAGATTGTGGTGGAAAATGTGATCTTTTTGATAAGTAAATTACATTTTTGTCAGCTCTGTGAAAAAGACATGTAATAAAGAAAGGCTTAATCCACATCACTGGAGGTGACGCAATTGTCTGCACTGAGCTGAACTTTTATGCGAGTAAAAGAACACTTCATGTTTTGATTACAACATTCCCTCTCAACGACGGCATAAGTAGGTCAGAACAAGAACAATAAAAAAAAAAGAAAACTCTGGTTACAAAATAAACAATCCCATTTGCTCTGAGCCACTTTGCTGTGAGGGAGTGGAGTTCACGGTCCAGAGGGGATGAAGAGGAGGTACTGGACGGACATGGGGGTCAGACACGAAGAGGAGGGAGAAATAGGAGACATTTGCACTCGGGGGAGAGAGCTGCCACAAGTTGAAATGTACCAGAGGAAAAACAAAACTAAGAAGCTCGTGAGAAGTAGGTCAAAGCAGTTCCTTCTGACATGTGCGTACTGGTGAAAGTAGGTCTTCCAACTTTACAAGGTTCTCCCAAATGCCAGCAAGCTTAATTTTGGCTCTTTCCCCGGAATGATGCAATGAACGAACTTCTTTCCTCTGTGATAAACTTCTCAGTTATTTTGTACCCGCATTTTTTCCCCTTATAACCACCTCATATGCCAAAACACAACAATTGCAGTTAACCCTTTAATACTGGAGCTTCAGCTTTAGTGTTGACAGTATTCGAAACTACTGTAACTCTTCATTCGTTTACACAAATAAAGTAATTCCAGCGGATTCTAAAGCGAAGAAAAGTGGCTTTGCACCATTATAAAACATTTCATTAGTATTGTGTTGCATGTCAGTGAAAAGCCAATTTAAAAACTTCTTTTCTCTGCAACAGAAGCAGATGATTCACATTGATCATGTAAACCAAGCATGTCCAAAGTCTGGCCCGTGGACCAAATGCAGCCCATGTTCAAATTCCCACTGGCCTGCAGGCTCATTTCATAAAATCAATAATATGCGTGGAGCTTGAATGTACATAACGGCGGTTTTATAACTTTAAAAAGGTAATGCTAAAACAAAAAAGTCATTACTTAGATTTAAAAATAAACTTCTGTGCTTTAGAGCTCACTCACGTGAAGAAAAGCACTTCTCCTCCTACAGAACCCTACACAGGGTCACACGGAACCCCCTCGCTGCGGAGGGTTCTGTATCCCTCCGCCTCGAGGGTTGCCCTTAAAAACTATTTTTGGACAGCGCTTTTACAACAAATACCCCAACAAATTGAATGGTAGGGAGCAGTGGTAGGGCAAAGGAAAGAATTTGGACCGGGCCCAAAGAAATTGTGTTATTTAGGTGTCTCAGGCAATATGTCTGCTATTGAAGCGTTAAAAAGATTTTCATCAGGCTTTGGAATAAGAGCAGAAAATGTTATGTTGGAAGAATGTTTTTTTATAAACGTTCAAAACTTACAGTTAAAAAGAGAACGACTAAATTGATGCACAAACAGGAGCACCAATGATTTAACGTCTTTATCAGAGCGTCTGTGCGAGGCAGGACAGTGCGTACCTGCAGCCAAACGTGGTCTGCAGCAGGGTGGTGATCCCCACGCAGAAGAAGATGGTTCCTATGAGCTGGCTGGTGGCCCACTGATCAAAGCCCACACACATGGCCTCAGCGAGGAGGAATGGCACCGCAATGGTTCCACTGAAACAAGTCAAGTAGTGCTGCAAAGAAAACATGAAATCCAGAAACTGAGTATGTTTGTCTTCACGCGTTAGAGCAAAAGAATACTGCAACTGAAGAAAAAAAAAAGTAAAATCCCACTTTGGTCTTTTAATTCTGATTATGCCATTTTTGGCCAGCAGCTCAGACGAGGAAGACAAAGATGTACATGGTTCAATTTGTCTGCAAGTGGATGCATTAAAATGGAGCGGACCGCGGAGCTTGTAGCCCTCCCAGCGTATTTTCTACGTCACAAATACAATCTTTTTCAAGCAGCATTTTTTCGTCTGCACTTGATTTTAAACAATTTGAATCAAGAATCACTCAGAAATGCAATTATAAGCTTAATTTTGTTTGTACGTGACCTCCATCATAAGAAAAATGCCACAAGAACACAATTTTCATCAGAGTGGGATTTTCATCCCAAAGATATATGGGATAAAAGAGGGTGTTAAGCGAATCACTGCATAATATAAGATAAATATCAGCATTTTATTTAGGTAAAAGAACATATGAGGCAGAAACATCTAATCTTTTCATAGTTAAAGAATGGGGTATTAAAATAATTTTATTGCTTTTATGTATTTGTGTTTCTTCCAAAGTTGGAAGAAAAATAAATATTTGTAGTGGTAATTGTAGCTTTTTTGTCACTCCAACAAAGAAGAAACTGGTGAGGAACTCCCACAGGAAAACTACTAGGATGAAAATAACTCCCCTGGAAACAGGTGAGATCAACTGCTATTTGAATAGTCTGATTTTATGCCTTTTAGTTTTTCCTCTTTCAACACAGAATTACTGTAATTCACAGAGTGAGGATGTCTTGTGAATGAACGATTTATGAATCAACATGGTCACAGATGGGCTTGCTACCAAAGATTTAGCCGCCACTGAAAACCTGAAGAAGACAGTCTTATCAATGCAAAATCTTGAAAAGTTATTGCAAGAAATCGTGTTTGAAGTAAAACTGTAGTGTAAAGCTTACTCAGCAAACAATAAAGATGACTTTTTCCTCAGACGGTCTGACCCAGACAGTGTTTCTCTCACCTCCAACATCAGTCTCAGTATCTTTATGTGACCTGACAAGCTCGCCGAAAGAAGAAGCTGAGTTCTAAAAATCATACCTTCATGACTCACTGAACATAACTTCACATCATATTAGCAGTGACATGACCCTAAAAATATACCAGAAGGAAGGTTTAAGTTCAAGCCAAGAAGTTTCTAACTGAAGGGATTTGATCTGCGCCAAATTCAAGGTTTAAATTGAGCTGAAATGTAACCACTTAAAAATTATTGTATTTCTTTTTTGTCAAGAAATGTAAATAGTTTGCATTGTGACAGTGACAAATGTGTTTTTGTCTCATCAATCTTGATGAACTGAAAGTATTTGCTGTGAATACCATAGTTGTAGTTATGAGCTTCTACCAGGAGTGACTAATAAAAGATGACATGGGACAAAGGTTTCAGTGTGAGACACGTGTACGATGAGAACATGAACCTTGTGAACCACAGTGACAGTGCAGAATGTAATCCTATTTGTTGGTGTGGTTTCCTGCTGCGTGGTGAATAATGCGAGCCAGAGGAAAAATACTGGCAAAGAGAAAGAAAGAAAAAAGCGTGTAGGTGGTGTTTAAATCACCTGTAAGCCTAAAAACACACACAGATACCAGGGTGGGGTGTCCTCAATGGTATAGATCATATCCATCCTCCGTGCATCTGTGCTTTCGGTGCTGTCGAGCGTCTCAGACATTGAGCTCTAAACAAAACAAAGAGAGAACACCAGGAATGAGTCAGAAATCTTTGCATTTGGTCAGTAAGCTTTATGGAGGAGTATGAAAAAACTGCTGTTCCTGCTGTCTGAACAGATCTCATGAGGCCTTGTGGGGAAACAAAAAAAAGGACTGACGTTTGAACAAATAACTTCTTACAGTGAACAAAAGGGACAAAAGTAAAAAATAACAGCAAGGATCCAGTTTCTTTTCAGCATTCAAAACAGAACTAGAAATTTTGCTAAAATATCTTTCAGCTGGTTTTCATTTGTGAATCAGTTTCGTTCTTTCATAAAGTGCTTGCAGGTGTTGCATTTGAGACAAGAACAGCTCAGTTTGTCTCATCTTTCTCTCACTTTTAAATAAACTGTTTAAATAAACTGTTCTCAGAAGATCCCTTTAAGGTTGCAGAGAAAAGGCCTAAAATTGGGAAGCTGACTAGATGTTTGGAAATGACAAAGTCATCGATCGTGTGACTGTGTCAGTACACATCATGTGACTGAGTATCTTCTGTTTTTCATCCAGCCATCTTCAGAACCTGATGAATCCTTTTTAAGGTCATGGGGTTGCTGGATCCTATCCAAGCTTTTGTTGGGTGAAGGTGCAGGTTGCCAGTCCGTTGCAGGGCCACACACCCTCACATTGGAGATAACTTTTATTCTATGTGAGAAAGCCAGTGTATGGAGAAAACTAAAGCATGCACAGGAAGAACAAGCAAGCTCCATATAGAAAGGTCCCAACTGGGATTTTAACCAGAGCCTTGTCTGTGACTACACTACTGTGCAGCCCTTCTGTTTTTCAAAAACTTTTACAAACAGACTAAATTAATGTCATTGGTCCGTTTTAAAGTGGAGTTACCTTCTCCGCTCCTTGATTATCCTTCGTGTAGACGGACATTAGCTCTGTGTTCTCGGTGTCCTGGTCTCCACTGGCACCACCCACTCCATTAACCACCACCTAAACACACAAACAAACACTTCAAATTATGACGCCAGCACTCTCCACTTGAACAGACACGACCTAAAATGACCTTAATTACAGCCTTTTGAAACAAGCTGGTGGAGGGAATGAAGGCTCCAGCACGTATGCTGTTGATCTGCTGACAAAATCAAATCAAAGATAAATATTGTGGCACATTCAAGCGCTATATCTGAAAGAACAGATGCAAAGTGTGCTGTAAAAGGGGTCAAACATGGGATTCTTAACATGGATGAGCTTCCTGGAGTGAGAAAATGTTGAGTTATGGAAGCAAATCCCCTCCATCCTGTGGGTCCACCTGCAGGATATGAGGATGCTCCTCCAGAACATGTCCCTAATGAGCTCCGATTTTTACTGCATAAATGTAAGGCAACTTCACACCTTCAGCAGGAATAAAAAAGCTAAAGATGATAAGAAGAAGCCTGTAGAAAAACAGGTTAAAATCAGCCCACTCATTTCATGGCACAAGTCGAATCTGAGTTTGAAGATCATAAATGTGTGTGAGAGTAAAGACTGGAAAATAAAGTTAAAGAAAGAATGGAACGGAGCTCATTTCCAGGAGGTTCCAGGATCAGTTCTGTGTCAAAACATCCTCTACAAAACAGATTCATCAGGTCAAAGGTTGTTGGCCTGTTGGTTCTGTTTTCTAAGCTGGAAAAAGATCAGCTGAGCTTCAGCCTCTTCACATCTGACACTTTATGGTGTGGAGACATGGAATCAAAAGAGGAAAAAGAAAAAAGAAAAGAGACATTTCAAGGAGAAAAAAAGATAAATGAAACTCCTGAACTCAGTCGTTTTGAAAAGGACTGACTTTCACATTAAGTGAAAGACGTTTGTTCAGAATAAATGAGGAAACATGCTTTTCTTAACATCTGGTTGGAGCTTTGTGACTTCAGAGGGTTTTACAAACAACTTATTCGCTGGCTTTTATTGGTTTGTGCTCTCAACACCACAAATTCTGTTCTTTTGGCTTTAAGAACGCTTAAATGGATTTGCGTGGCTTTGTTTGCTCTCCTGGAGCCAGCAGGACAAACAAAAGAAATGGAAAGAACTAAGAGAACATGCAGAGGTTTGGCAGGGTGAGGCTGTTCACTCAAACGCGATCCATAAAAGCAATAAAAATCAATGCAAATGTGATTGTGAGAGGAGGAGAGCAATGATGGGAAGGAAGGCAAATGACAATACATTTAAGCTTCCTTTGACTGCGCTTTTGTTTGATAACTTCATTCGCAAAATGGAGTTTTGTACCGGAATGGGGTAGAAATCGACGCCATGCTTCCGGTCATCTTCATATTTTCCGCCGTCACTGCTGCTGTCCAACGACTTGGAGGTGTTCTTTCCCACGCCCATCCTGGCGTCTTCACCGTCCTTCCCTTCGTCTTCCTCAGTCCCTCCTGTGTCTTCTTCTAGTGAACACGCTGCAGATGAATCTCTCAGTCCGATGACATTATCCAGGAGTGCGTCATCTGCTCGGAGAAGAATAAAAACAACAAAAACAAAATATAAATATTAATGAATCATTTTTGTTTTCATTCAAGACTCAACATTGTTTCCCTGAAAGCATCCAGGTCACATGATGAGAAATAATTTGGCACCGATTTGGAAATAAAATAAAGTAACTACAAGTGAGAAAAGGATTGAGTATTTCTGCATTTGGACAATGCAAGATTATTTCATTAATATTTTTATTTATTTTATTACATTTTTGAAAACCAAGTAATGACAAACGAAGAAATAATTTAAGTTAAAACAGCTTTTTGCCAAGTCACTGATGGAGACGAGAAAATAGAGGGAGGAGAGATTATGTAAGGGAGAGGGGAACAAAGGAGGCATCTCTGAAAAATTAGGGAGAGTGTAATCAGAGCAGAGAGATGATGGTGAAAGAGCAGCAGAGGCACAGACAGGAATGTTGGTTTGTCCCATTAGGTGAGTGCAGGTGCCTCCGATTCTCAGTACTGTGTCATTTCCACTTTGCGTGACTGAGAAATGCTTTTGGCTCATGTTCACGCTACAATTCCAGTCATTCCTTGTGTTTTCTCGCAATCTTTACAAATCAAAACAAAAAAAGGGAGAGGAGAAGCTGCCGAGTTCCTGAAAAACTGAAGTGAGAGGAGGTGACATATTCTAAAATCTAATTAAAATAAGCATACTAGACTGAAGCTTGTAAAAAAATAAAATAAAATAAACATCTTTAGTATCGTTTGTTAGGTACATTTTTTTTTTTAAATTAAGGCAGCAAGTCTGAACTTTAACTTGTCATTGCCAAATATTTAAGACAAAGATCTATTTAAAAAAGGGGAATCCCATACTAAAAAAGTTCTTTTTGCTTTATGTTTTAAGGTTGGCTCATTAACCCAGATGCATTAGCGACTGTTCGAGTCTCACCAACAGTAACTGCAGAGTACAGGAGCCTACATGGATCCTGCAGGTTGAAACACTCCTTAAGAGCTTTATTTAAATATTGATCAAGCCTCCAAACATTAAAGTTTTATATGGATCATAGCAGATCCAGCTGATATTTTCCAACTCAACTCCAATGAAGATTGATGCTGGTTACCAAAGCCAAAAAAATGATAAACTAAACAGGTTTAATACTGGTCACTATACATAATGCTCAGAATTACACCAAAAACAAATGATTACCAAATTATCAATATGCAAAAATACTAATAGATTCTGCATACCAAGGAGTATTACAAAAACCAGCAGTTCTGAGGGCAAAACTGCAAGAAATACAGATAGAAATAGAAGCACTTGTGTTTTTAAGCAGTCCAATTTGTCATTAATTTAGTTTTTTTTTTAATCCTGTCGTACCAGACTGTAAACAGGTTTTCCTGGTTCTGAAATCTCTTCAGTTCTAACCCCCCCCTCCCGAGCCACTATCCCGGCTTGCAGTGTAAGATATTGGGATAGGTGTAATACCTAGTTGACACATCCCATCACTCCTGTCAAGCGGGGCGGCTGGGAGCATCTGTGTGGAAGGAGCGAGAGGGAAAGGAGGAAGAGGAGGAAGAGAAGAAGAGGTTTGAGTTCAGAGAAGGGGGGGGAGGGGGGGCACAGAGGAGGAACACACAAGGGTCAGGGATAAGGAGGAGGAGGGAGGCAAGACATGAGTTAATTTTACAATTAGAATTTCACAAACACTGGTTGATACACCGAGTAGAACTCAGACTACCTGGGTTAAATAGTGCCTGAGAAAAACAAGTAGGTTTTGACCTTAAATTAAATGAATACGGGCATCTTCATAAGACCTACGTCATTTCATGAGCTACTCTGAACTCTACAAAACTCTGATGGTTTCTTCAGGTAATTTACACAAGTTAAGATGTATTTTTTTTTAGGTTTATGGTGAGATGACTTTTTTTTTAAAGCCAAACTCACAGGAAGTTTAAAACCCTCTTCAGTTCAGTTAATCTAAACAAGATTTGCATCTTGAATATATGACAAACAACACGAGGAAGGAGAAAATCCACCCTTACTGGTCAACTGAACTAAATTAAACATTTTATGCATCTCAAGTTTGTGTTACCAGCACTTGGACCTGAACCTAACAGACCAGTGGTATGTATTATGCAGAGTATCCCTGCAGGGCCTCAACGTCACCCTTCCCCAGGAGACCCAACACCCAGACCGACTCCTCTGGGCTCTGTCTGCTGGTGCCAACAGGGAATACCATTACACACACAAAACAGCAGCAAAGCTGGTTATGTAGCACATAAGAAATCTGCGGTTTTGCAACAGGAGATTATAAAAAACACAAAAAGGGGCAGAGAACAGAGAAAGAAAGCAAGAATGAGAAAGAAAGAAAGCTGGAAAAAAAACTTTTAAAAAAGGAGTTAGTGAAGAGGAACAAAGATAAACGCAGAGTTCATTTAACATGCCTTCTGTCGGGATGTAAAACCATGGTAATTGCATCTGTGCATCATGTGCTCCAGATGTTTGGGTTACATCTTTTTAATTTGTATCATTTTAATTTGTATCTTTTACCTATTTATCTATTATCTATTTTATAATGTTTTATAAATTTACAATAAACTATTAATTTATTTTAAATTCCTCATAATGTTTTATTGTTGGTTTTTTAGCTTTTAGCAATGTTTAGTTTTTAATTTTATTTTATTTTGTTTCCAGTGCTTCCTCAGTTGGGTTCTCTCTCTCTATGGGTCGGCTGCCGTTCAGCTGCGGCGGCTCTGGATGGGGAACTGCATCGCTTCCTAGCTGTGGTGAGGCGGGTCCCTGCTTGTGTCGCTGCATTTGGTTGGCTGTGCCGCTACTCACGGAGAGAGAGGTCCCAACTATTTGCGTTTCTAAAAACAAACTGTCATGCTCAGCCTGTTTCTCATTGCCAATCTCCATCAGTTAGGGGGTAGGAGGACTGAAAGGGGTGGGGGTTGTGTACAGATCTGAGGGAGGGGACTTTATGTTAATTTATACTTATTTTTATATTATTGTTTGTTTTTATTTGCTCATTTAGTACCATTATTTTGTTTTATTTATTTTTATTTTGTGTAAAGCACTTTGTGTTATGTTTTATATGAAAAGTGCTATACAAATAAAGATTGATTGATTGATTGATTGATCTGTCAAGCGGCATTAAAACAGTGAGTGAGCGTTCATGTCCTGCGTGTATCCATGCAAAAGCTTCTGTGATAAAACTCCACATGACAGAGCTTCAAGATGTTGGTGGTAAATTTATACACACAAGTGGTGATATCCAGAAAGTTCCACAACAAAATGAAGAAAATCAATCAATCTTAAAATAAAACAATAAAAGAAAGAAGGGAAACAATGAGAAAACCTGTCTAATAATTAACGGCTTAAAACCTTTTCAAAAGAAAACCTGACAAGCCCTCTATCTGATCACGTTCTCTTTTGTCTCGTTAATTTGTTGCAGACTCGTGTAGAACTTGCAAAGCAATGTCAGGGTTTCAGTTCTGAAAAGACATCCCTGAAAGGACTGAAAGCAGAACGAAGTCTTAGTCAGGAACACACGGGCATTGAAGATCTGGCAGTTTTCAGCTGAATTATTGTATGGATCAGGAACTGTAAGTTTGTTCCAAATGTCTATTGATTAAGACCATCCTTAAAAAGGATTTTTAAAAAACCCACACAGCTAAAAATCACTGCTGTCTTTGTAAAACATTAAAATCCTTTATTATCTCAATTCCAAAGTAATTTGTTTTATTTGTTAAATGTATTTTTTTTCATTAAAACAAAAAATACTGGAATAAAAACTAACATTTCTTTTAAAACATTTATATTTTTATGCAGTCTTAAATTAGAAGTTTAGGCTCAGAAAACAAATATGATCGCATACATTTTTGTATTTTTCATAAAATATAACTGATAAATCAGTTTGACTTTTTCATTTTCAAAACCAAAATATTTCCTTAGACTTTTCTTCTGTATTTTTGCTACATCTGATGTTACTTTGCTATTGAATGAACTTATGCCACCATCAGGCTTCATGCTTGTTTACAGAGTGAAAAATTGATTCATGACCAGACACTGGTATTATGTCAACACTCAGATTACACCCACAGTGACAGAAACAACAAATATCTGAGAGGGCACAGACGGAGCAGCAGACAAACGATTCAATGGTTGTGTAGCATCCTTTCCCGTCACTGACACATGCATAATTTTGTTTTATTCAGTACATACACTCAAGCAGACCCTGGTCTGGGACCAGGACACTCTCTGAAGCTTTGTTTCTAATCGGACTGAGCTCTGGTTCGCTCTGAGATTCCTCAATCTGAATACGATCTGTTCTCAGAGTGGAATAACTGGACTGAACCAGCTACCGTAGCCGGTGGTCACGTGACGTAAGCAGAATAGGAATGAAGCAACGGATGAGTTGCGGACAAATGTAAAGCAATGATTGTCGTGCTATCAAACAAGAAAGAAAGGGTTCAACAACTGTTCATTTGAATGAACACAGCTGAAAATGCTTCTTACATGCTTTTTTGTGTCTTGTTACGCGCCCGGCACTGCAGCGACGTCATCCTAAAAGCTACCTTGTAGTTCCTTGACAAAATTCTCAATGTACAATGCAATAACACCACATCAATGAGACACAGCAACTCATTGAAATGTGGTCGGATGGATGCAGGCTCACTAAAAAAACTTGTATCATGATGCACATTACTTCTCACTGTTTTTCCAACAATCTAGGACATTTATGAAAATACCTCCATAACAGTTGTCCCCTCAGTAACCACCTTGCAGCATGCCTCCACCATACCAAATAAGGAAGAAGTGTTGATATAGACGTTCAAAGCTAATCAGCGAAATATTTTTGAAGCAGTGAAATATCTCGACAAGGATTGCAAAGCGCAGGACTTCCATCATTAATAATAATAATTTTTGGCCGACGATTGAAGAGATCTTTAGTCATGGGGTTTTGTTTACCAGCTTTGGTCCGGAACGGGAAAGTCCAATTTAAAGCAGTGTGAATACAGACCGAACGCAAGGTTCAAGACTCGATCTGGACCTAATGAGCGGACTCAGTTCAAACCAACAGACTTTTGAAGTCTTAATACATTCTAAGAGGGAACTGAATTGCTTTATTGACAACCTAAAAATAAAAATGGGTGTACAATTTTTGTGACAAACCATAAACTGCATATTGGCATATCCAGAGCAGCTAAACATCGTTTTTGTTTTTTTTTTTTTTTATCCACTTGTCAAGTCTTAAATATTCTCTCTACAGTTAAGCAGGTTTTCAATGAGGCTGATTCCTTTTTTGGCCCAGTTTCAACCACTGCAATGGACTGAGAATGTCTCTAATAAATGTCAATCGACTGTGCCAAAAAACAAAAGAAATGTAGATGCGTTTTGAAGATTAAATGAGATAATAATATGAAATGCATAACTAAGCAGCAATGGGTCACAGACTAAATGAGAGCATGATCAGGAACAAATTCTCTACGGTTCAGCTTCTCAAAGGGAAATTTCCTCAGTGGTGTAAAAGTGGATTGGTTTTTAAAGTCGTGCCAACAGATTTAATCCATGCAAATGCATTTTTCTGCAGCTAAATCAATGTGTTCAAGTTTTGACATATAAGAACCAAATTCTCTTTAAGGGTTTGTGAGACCAAGTCTTTTCCACTTCCTTTACATTCATTTACACTAAACCCTCTTAACTGTCGGCATGAAGACGCCACACGTTTTTGCCGTTTTACCCTCACCAACAACATTTTAGCTTAGTTTGAACTGTTTATCTGAGATTGCATCAAAAGAAATCTGATTTTTTACATTTAAAAGAATCTGATTTTTTTTAAACGTCATGGAAAACGTCGACAGTTTCTTAAACTCTTTAGTCTCAGCAGAGCATAGAATTTCACAAGTTGTACAACTTTTGACAAAAACCATCAGATAGTTTATCTGGGAATCAAAGAAATGTAGGAGGCCCACAAAGTGCTTTTATGACAGGCTCACACGTCAACGACTCGCCTTTCACTACTGAAGGAGGAAGATGTAAATCAGCACCAAGGTCGTGTTTATACTGCCGAGGATCCCGTCTGTGGAGCAAAGGGGAACGGAGATGATATGTGTCCGTGACAGCAGACGTCTGAGCAAAGGTAACGGGGAAGCCCATGCAGAAGATATGAATCCAAAACAGTCTCCTTAACGCAACGTCTTTCAGGAGTTTTAAAACAGATGATAAGAGTCCTGCTGAAATCTACATTAAATCCCTGGTGTACAAGGACAACAGATAAAGTATGAGAGACAACTTGACACCAGAAAAATAACTTTACAAACCTAAAGCCATTCAATCATCTTGCAATATGAAAACTACTTTGAGGATTTCAGTTGCTACTGAAAAAAAATATCATGTTTCAACATTTCATTTGGCCTGTTTTCTGTCCAAATATTCACAGCAAGTATAAATCATTCCCTTCTGGCCAAGTGTTACAAAAAGAACAAAGCCTTCAGCCAGACAGGGACACAAACTCTGATTGAACAGAGAATTTACTCCACATTATAAATGTGTGTGGTTGTGAATTTAGACTGGTAAAGGTTAAATAAACCATTTGCTGTTCTGGACGCTCCAAGTTGTCATTGTAATCTTGTTTTTATATACAGTTCTTAATCTATTTAATGCACTTTAAGCAATTCATACTACTTTTTGTATATTTTTTATTCTTAATAAACACCTCTACAGTTAATATAAGAATAACTTTTATGGGACATAATTTGCTGTAAATAAACCAAATAAAAACAAAAAATGACCTGCAACTTGAAGTTAAATTACCAAATGTGACGATTTTTCCTTCAGCATTCCATTTAGACTTTAAATTTAGCAAAAACCAACAGTTTTCTTTGTCATATCAGATTTCTGGGATAAGAAAAATATAATTATCAACAAACTCACAGATCTCTTAATGACAGTTCTGTAGCAGAACCTAAAAGACAGAAACTCGAATGGAAATGTGAAAGTGAATGAAGAAATCATCTGTGGTTATTCAGCTAGACCAGAGCTCCTCAAACTTTTTGAGGCTGCAGAACATGAGGATTTCACCGCAGTCCGGAGGGGGTGTTGGGGTTTGCAATGACAAAGAAGCAGTATACTTTAAAACATTTGCTTTAAACTTAATAATAAACAGTTCTGACAATAGATTTGATCATCATTTCACTCGGTCATCTGACGTGTGCATTTGAGCTTGTTGGAGCTTCTATGTGAATGTATAAAACTCAGGAGATATACGACAAAAGAACGAAATAAAGTTGTAGTCTGTTCTTCTGTCTGTTCCTGCACGTATCCCATTTGCAGATAAAGGTTACACATACAACTTTTATTGTGTTGCACATCCCTGGACTGCTTTTAGCATTCAAGTAACTGAAATGTAATTGAGAGAATCCGGTTTTCAAAACCAGAAGATTTTTCAGAATAAAAGATCATTCAGACGTAGTCATTTTGCCCTCCTGACCAAACTTTACAGCTCAAGTGATTCAAAGTGTAGCTGAGAGAATCCGGTTATTTTTCTAAATAAAAAGTTTTCTGGATTTTTAAAACAAAATAATGTTTTGTTTATTCAGCGGCTTGGTGGCAATTGATCCGCGGACCAGTACGGGTCTGCGGCCTTGTGGTTGGGGACCTCTGAGCTAGCTCACATCTCTGATGACTGCAAGAAACTCATATTTGTCAAACTAAAATATGAAAACTGAAAGAAAAAGACTAAAAGCATGAATTTTTGTCTCCTACTGGATGTGCTACCTCCTCTCAGTGCTCCTCTTCTTCCTTTTCTCAAACATGACTTGACAAATTCCTTCTGAACGCTGTATGAACACATTAGTAAATGAAGCTCTCATGTTTAGTACCTGAACACTTTAAGGTTGTTCAACCAGCAAAATCTTTAATCAGGTTAAAGACAGTTCAACCATAGGACTAATTGAGAGACAAGAATATCTCTTCATTCAATTAAAGTTTAGTTAAAAGTTATGTAAAAAAGGAAGTATCTTTAGTTCCTCTACCATTTTGTTTGTGTAGCAGCTTTTACCGGTTTTTGATTTACAAGGAAACTTGGTAACAAGAAGAAAAACAAAAAGAATCAAATCAAACTTTATTTGTATAGCACTTTTCCTATGAAGCATAACACAAAGTGCTTAGAAAACTAGTTATAAAAAATGTGATACTGGTATAAAATAAGTTCAATTTATTTTATTTATTAAGTTATGAGCAGTTTTTAAAGAGCTCAAGTAACAATTTATTTCAACTTATAAACATTTTTAAGTTGTTTTTTTCAAGCTGAATCAGTACAAACTGAATATAATCGCCACAAATCTTCTGATTTAATGTGTATTCAAGTCATCAGCCAACATGGTTGGAAGCAGTTGCATTAAACAAACAAAGCAATTTGCATAATTGCCATGTGTAAGAGTCAGAGGCTACCATAATGCTTTGTTAGACAAAGGATTTGTTTGCCTGAATCTGAATATAAAGAAAAATCCACACTTCTATCCAGAGGAAACTCTTTACTTAAAACATTTGACACATCTCATCAATTAACCAATACAGATTAGGGGTTCAAAAGAATCTATTTAAACTATAGGAACCATTTAAATTCTCACTTTTTTTGTGCATTGTTGTTTCATGTAAAATGTAATCTCTTTAATTTAAAATTAAACAAAACAAATATTCAAACTGAAAAACTGATACATTTGTACCCAGCTGTATAGGAACACATTTGTCCATTGTTACAAACTTTTTGAAGTAAATTTGAAAAGAACACATCGTTATATTGTTGTTCCTTCTCATGTGGTTTATTCATTTAAATACATTTAAATCATGAAGCACAACAGAATTGCAGCCTTTATAAAGCTAAAAGACAAAAGAATGTCAGACCTAAATAAAGACTAAACTTTAACTGATTTTAACTCAATAAAAGGCTTTTAAATGTAGTTCATATTGTAGACATTTAAGTAAATAAAAGTCAATTTTTCTAAAAACACTTGAGAAAAGGCTTTACAGTGTGTGGGTTATGTTACATATTTACTAACAATAATAAAAAGGAACGACATAAAAAAGATGAATGTGTTAATTAAAAAGAAATAAATGCTGATTTTATCCACTAAATCAGTACATTAGGCCAGATCCAAGAACATAATAAACTTTTTATACAATTTTAAAAATTGAACAACCCATTATAGCCTTTATTGGTTCAACCATTAAAAAAACCTGTAATCTCTGCAGTGGAGGGTTGAGTTTGGAAAATCATCATTTAATGGAACAGCTCACAGCAGCAGATGCTCATTCTCAGGGGAACAACTTTCATTTGATGATGATGCAGTTTGGTTTAATTACGAGATTAATGCAGCTGGCCTTGCTTGTTGCATAAGGATCATATGCTGTGCCTTTTCATCCCCGTTTCATTTGGTTTTCTCTCTCCATCACAAAGGACACTGACCAACAGTGGAAAGTTTCATTCCTTTCCGTCACCCAGAATCATGCTGCAGATTACCTGGAGCCACTCGCCAAAATATCCACTTTAACACACGCACCTGTATAAAGTGGAGTGGGAAGCCTAGCATGACCCACTACTGCAGTGTAATCTTGGTCACATGCTGCTTTTCTGTAAACTGGGACAAGTAACCATTTCTGCTGCCCTGACCTCAGGCAAACCCGTCAGCTAGTGAGGCGAGCCGGGCTGCATCTTTGAGCTTCTGCGACCACAGCAGCCTATAATACCAGAGAAGGAGGGAAATGAAGAGCAAAAAAGGAAGTAAAAGTGCAGTGTTTACTGCACAATCCTCCAATGGATTAGATAAGGTATGCAATAACAGCAACAAAACAAGCTAGTGTGGCTTATATTTAATAAAATATTAGGGTTTGATTTTCATAGAATGTACCGTTATGTTCTTATCAGTCTGCCGGTGAGGTTTCCATTTAAGGCTTTTGTTGACACTCAGGTTAACTATTTGTGATCAAAGCTGTCCCTTAAAAACACACACAGAGCACAATCATAAAGCCTGTTGATTTGCCCTAAACCTTATAGGAGCTGGGACAAAAGAGATGAAAGAACAGGGAAAGCAGAGTGGTCTAAAGCTTAGCTCTGGAAAAGAAATAGAAAGACTTCAGTGTATGTAATTACTTGAGTTATAGATTATGACATCGTTTCTAAAGATTAAGTTACTGCCAAACGGCTACAGAATTTCCAGTAGTGTTTTTCCAAATCCAGGCTTTCCGGTTGCTTCTACTGTCAGAAATCTTAATGTTTTCCAGAAGAAAAGCTCAATTAAGTTCCTTGTTGTCCTCATTGTCCCCGAACCACCAGGTCTAAAGCAACAGAAACAGTAGAAAGTAAAATATGTCCTTCTTTTTGGTGCTGTAGTCAAACAAAACACACTAAGTTTTTAATAAAAATTCAAGTTTCAAAACCAAATAGAGATTTTCTGAAAATTCCAATAATAGAAGTGATAGAAGTAGACTACATTGGTCTAGAAAGTCTCACAAAGCAGAAAATTGTTTTTATATTCACCAAGCCAGGGTCCATTACTCCAAAATTGTTTTTGTTAATTAATTTCTTTGAGAGGTTTGACTTATTATGGTAACATTTGAACAAGGGTCAAGCCATAGCAGGTAAGAATAAAGGACATTTTCAAATTTCTCGAGGTTCAAAGAGATGCTACATGTAAATGATCAGTAATGAAACTGGGGATAAGAAAGGACATGTCTTATGAATCTTGCCTTTGCTCTAAGAAGGCTTTATTCTCATTAAACCAAAAGGAGAACAGTCACATTAGACAGGTGAGGTTTTATCACTGAAATAGAGAGCAGTTAAATAGAAAAAGGAAGGAATTGAACATGGGTTGCATACGGTTTTGCTGCAGTATGGAGAACAGTCAACGAAATACACATTTTCGGTATAATAATAATAATAATAAAAAAGATTTAATGGTTGTTTGAAAGCCGCTAAGTTAAAGAACCACTCTGATGAAATTTGTGATTTTGGTGTTTTTTACTTGTACCATTTTTCTGATTATGCAGGACATATATAAAGAAAATTAAGCTTCAAATTGTGTTTGAGTATTTCTTTTTCTAAATCGTTGTGAATCAGGAGCAGACAAAAAAATGCAGTTGGAAAAAGCTGGTAGGTGTGGCGTAGAAGACGCTATGGCAAACCACAAGCTTCCTGCTCTACTCCATTCTGATGCATCCACTTGCAAACAATAGATCTATGCATGTCTTTTTTTTATTTGCCTGTGCTGGCATCTAGATCAAAATTGTATAGCTGGATAACTACAATATTGCATGCCATTTTGTTCGACCGGTAAGGTTAGACTGGAGTTGTGAGGGGTTGTAAGCTAGCAGGAGCAAGTATGAACAGATGTATGACGGGAAATGGGGGCAGACTCTCTGTGCCAATGAATTACTGCTGCTCTGCAGAAACGAATAACCTTGAAAACAAAAGGTTTTCTTTTTTTAACCTTCCCATTTAATCAGATTTTTCACTTTATGAGTTTTATTTTTTTCAAAATCCGTACACAGAAAGCATGGAAATTGCTGCATTCCCCAGAAATAACTTTTCAGTCTAAAGTTGCAAACAGATGCCAATCCAGTCTGAATAGAAGTGATGTAATGTCCCAACCTTTAAGATGACTTTTCTTTTCAGGAATAATCTCGGGTCTCCAGGACAACACCATTAGTGAGACGCAATAAATCTTAATGGGAGAGTGAGCCTGAATGTCCTCACTGATGTTGCCTGGAAGCGATGGTTTCTTAGCAGCTCTGCCTGATCACATCTCCTTCATCAACGCGCCTCTTGTCATCGCACGAGCGCGTTCGTCTGCGTTGATGATAAAAGCCCAATTATCTCGAAACCTTCAGGCCTAGAAAACCTACACGCAGTTCCGAGCTAAAACGCGTGAATTAGTGGAGTTTTTTGTGTTAAAGGGGAAAAGATAAAGCGTGAAGGCCGTTCGGGGCATGTTTGACTAACTGGACCTTGATATGTATTTTTTTCCGTAACACCGCAGCATCAGCGGGCATGTGTTCACGCCGGTTCGCGGGGTCCCTTTGATCCGGAGGAGGGACTCTCACATCCCGCCGCCTGTCAGCCTGAACACCGGCTGCGAGGAGGCTCTGACGGCATCCGGACCCCACGTTTCTACGCGCTCTGCGAGGTAAAATCAACACGTGTATCCAGCATGACTTCAACTGTTACTAAATGCCACTCACCTGCCTGACTGAAAAGACGAAGCCCACTTCCCCTCTTAGCTAGGGCTGCTCCGTCCCCTGGTTAGAGCTGGAGCGGTGCTAACAGTCTCCTCGAGGCGGCTCGCACTCACGGCGTACAGAACGGAGGACGTTTCGTAGTTCGGTTCTTCGAGCACCGGCGCCGTCTCTCCGTCTATATAACCCCAGAAAACCGTTGTGAAACAGTCGCCAGGAGCGCCACCCGTGCGCGGACATCGGCTTTCATAAAGCCACGGCGGTTGGAGATCGTCATCAACACGCATGTCCACATGTGTCGTCACAACGCCCCACCTCCATGTCCCCCCCGCCCTTCAGACGGCGGACAGCCAATCAGGAGCCGCTATTCAGTGACATAGCACCGCCTCCCCGCGCATGGAAGACGCAGCAGAAGCACGATGGGTTTTTTTCTTTCATAACAGTAACCTTTCTTGCATAAGATTTATATATTTAAATATTTTATATTTTAATTTAGGAAAATAATCTTTTTTTTTTGAAACAGTGCGTCCTGCATCCTAAACAAAAAATCCCAATCAGTTTTCCCAACATTTAAGCCTTTTGGTCTCATTAGTTTGACACACTGCCATCTACAGGCTTTTTAAATGTACATTTCTCTGTTTTGACCTACTTTTTCAAAATGTAGTGTTGTAACAAGACGTTGGGTAATAAGGCTGAGCCTAAAGCCAACACCAGAAGTGAAACGTGTAAAAACATGTTCATTCAAGCTTATTTTTGCATGAATATAATGAAGTTTGTTATGTACTTAAAATGTTTTTGTTGGTTTCATTTGGTAACTATGGACTTACACATGTATTAAATAATCAGTTTCTTTCTTTCATCTAAGAAATTTGCATAATTGTTGCTATTTCTGCTTACTGTTGGACATTTTGGTGGTTTTATGTGTATTATAAGTCACATTGTGGGTTTTAACGTCAGTTTCTGTCTTCTATTTTGCTTCCCCTTAAAAAAAAACACCCCCTATATGTTCTCTGTAACATCTGTATTAGAAGCAACTGCTTTTAATTTGGATTTTGCCCTTTTTTGACTTTTATCTTTTTCGTTGAATCCATCAGTTTTATGTAGTTGGGCTGTTAACTTTTACACTACTTCATAAAGTATGTACATGTTTGTAGAAATGACAGAAAATTATATGTTGATAGTTTTGTGAAGGGACGGATGAAAATAGTTGAAAAAATGACTCTGATCTCTGAACGTTTAGATCTTTTACTGTGAAATAAACCAAAGAAAATTTCCTGCATGTTAACAGGCTATTTGATTCAGCAGGTTATTTAATTTTATTGAATCTCTAAAGATAATGACATTTGAGATTTAACATCTGTGCAAAAGTTTTTGCACAAACTCCATTTAAAGTTAGTGATGAAAAATTATATTTTGGTTGAATGTTTTGTACGGAACCCCTAAAAGAACACTGAAAGTTATCTGGTTCGCACAAGATACTATCTCACGCACACCAATTACTATCTTGTACGTACCAGTAACTACTCCTATAAGGGGATCTGTAGTTTCGGCTCTTGTAATTATTATTTTTTTCTTTTAAACATTACAAAATTATAAAACTGGTACATTAAATATTCGTTTAAACAATTAGAATTGACAGTTGTTAAGGATTCAAAATACTCTTTCTTAGGCCATAATTGGATTGCAGTGTTAGTTGCAAAGAGAACCAGTTGTGAAATATAGCCATAAAACTTTACAAAAATACTCTATGTTCATGAAGAGTTGAAATTAATGGCTATTGAGTTCAGAGCATTAAAAAATAAAATGTTATTTTGCTTAGATTTTTTTACCCACTCACGGACAATTTCTGCAGGTTTGTTCATGCTTTCAGAAAAATATCAAAAGCAAACAGAAACGATCCAGACTGGTTGCATTTTTCTTTTTTTTATTGAACTGAGATCACAAAGGTCTGACTGTGGTCTACTGTTGTGGGATTCATAGACAGCATGCGTGCATTCACTGAACCATCATGTTAAAGCCTGAATTCAGCATTAAGATAAGATTTGTAGAGGTCATGTAATTTTCTGTACTGCGAAGCCACTTGTTCATGATGATAACACAACCTCACAAAATAAAAAAATAAAAAAAACAAAGAACTTATTGACTATTCCATTTAAAATAATAGTAGATATTAACTCATGAGATTTAATTCAAAATAATTGCAATAACTGAGCTGTGGTCCTGTTTTATTACACTGTGCAGCAAGTCCAACACAACATAGGTTTTATAACTAATAACTATACATATATACAAATGTATGCTTAAATACATACGCAAAAATATACATACTCAATCAATTGTGTACCAAGTGCAGATATCATAAAACTGTGTAGCAAGCTGATTCCTCATCACACATTTTACATGTAAACATGCTCTCATTCTCTTTTCTTTTTGTTCATTTATTAATATTATTTTTTTTAATAAAAAGACAGTTTAAAGGTATAATTCTTTCATCAGAGTCTGTATCCATGCTCTACTCATTTGATCCTCTTTCTCTAACTGATGATATTCCAGGTATTTATTCATTTTTCTCACAAAGCTGGGGTCAGGCAATCTGGAAACAAATCCAGGAATCGGTCTGTACTTCCATAACAGTCATTTTTCAGTTCAGACACATTTTCAGGATACAGCAGAAGAAGTTTAGGTGATAAAGTATAAAACACATCTACAGCTATTTCTGTATTTGTACAGTACCTACATCTCTGCGGGGAGTTCTAGAAGATAGACGAGCTGGGCCTGATGATGTTTGTTTGCAACTTGAAGAATAAAAACCCATCCCAATTCATCTAAATCCTCTATATTACATTTTCAAATAGCTGCATGGAGTTCATGATGTTTTCATCCTGAAAAAAAAAAGAAATCGTATCAGAAGTCTCAAACAAACAAGGGCAATCATTGACCAAAAAAACATGAAAAAGTCAGAAAGTCTAAATAATTTTCTGACAGGTTTCAGAGGGGTTACTAAATCAGAAACTGTCGTTGTTGTTTTTTTTTTTGACTGGTGAATAATTGTCAGGTTTTGTTTTAGCGTTGCACATTGATATAAAAAGCAACAGGGACTACCTTAAACTGCATTAGTTCACTCCCTTTGAGCCTATTATTATGGTCCAAGTCTATGTTTATGTCAAATATGAGGTGTTCTATCACACAGAGTTAACCCTAACCCTCCCAGATGTCAACATAAAGACATAAATTGAAAAACAAGACTTTTAAATTAAAAATGCAACTAAATATCACAGATATGAAGGTTTGTTTGACACGTACAACACAAACAACCAATTGTTGTCCATGCATAATTCAAAATCTTGTTTTATTGATTTAAAATGATTTGATTTGGAATTTTTTAAAACTTGAAATAGTGTTTTTAAGTTCTGACACTTTTACAACGCGTTCCATTAGTTGAGTTTTCCCTCAAATATTCCTACCTGAAGATACAAATACTTTAAAGAGTATTTACTATGTAAAAATATGTTATTTTCTTGGCTCAACATCTTTTTTATGACTAACTAGACACAGAAAAAAAGCATAATTGTCACCTTAAAAAACACTTTTTGAAGCCGCTGAATGCAAAGAGATGGAAGAAAACTAAATGAAGAGTTCAGTCTTCCCTGTTTCCACTTTAAATGTAATTGCAACAGAACGATAACTTGTTATTTTATACTTTACTAAATCCAGAATTATTAATTGTAGTACAAAAGTAAGATTTAAAAACCTTTCGGTGTTGATGGAGCCACAAATCTTAAGCTGGGGAACCCGATGCTTTAAAATATTATTGTATAAGTGGCCTCGAAGAAAAGGTTCATTTAATTCCAGACTCTGCAAAGCTATGATCTCAGTTACTAATGACATGATGTTGTCACTGAGTCAGAAACCTTTGTGTTTTTTCAACTGATGAGTAACTCTGAGGTGATTTTTGTTGTTGTTTGTGGGCGAGAGCATGATTCACCTTCTGACAGGTCTCGATGAATTCTTCAATCGTCACAACGCCATCCCGGTTTCTGTCCATTTTCTTTTCAAAACAGGAAAAAAAAGTAAGACAGAGAAAAGCTTAAATCTGAGGAGATTCTAAAAAGCCTGCAAGGCTGTGTCCTGGCAAATTTTTAATCAACTATCTGCTCTGTGAACCTGGAAAAACTTGTCGACATGCTCAGAGGGGGCTTCTTCCCGCACACAGGGGTAGGTGTACCTCCCCATCATGTCATAGATCGATTTCATGATGGCCAGCATCTCCTGTGGAGAAAAACACAGAAATGAAACACCAAATAAATCAAGTTTCACTCAGAACATCTCGACTATATATTCACAAACCTCTAACACACATGCAGCTTTTTAAAAAAAAAAAAAACTCAGCCGGCTGGATTAACAAAACATTGTCTCTGCTCCATTTGACCTAAAATCCAACTGTTGGAAATTTCCCTTGTTTTTTGTAAAGTAAAACCTTTCTGAAAGTGAAATTGAAAATAGAAACACAGAAGGGAAAATGTCACTAATAATTCAAAAATCACAATTCTGCCAGTGTGTTTGGAGCTGATTTCCAATTTTCAGGATTTTCTTTTTCAAATTTCAACTTCACTTCATGCTAAATTTACTTTGCTTTCCTTGCAGAAATTTGATTAATGATTCTTGGAAATGTCTGTCAATTATACCTGAAGAAAAAAATGTTTCACCAGAAAAAAATGCTTTGTTTTTCTTCCTTATGATCTATTTCTTTGACGGTAAAATGATTCATTTAAACCAGAAAATTCTGCTGAGTAGAGGAAATTTTTCTGACCACTAAGTTCAGTGACAATACAACTAGGACTTGCAATCAAGTAAAATTAGAAATTAAAATTGAATTCAAACTTTATGATGACAAAGTTGTGAGGCACAACATTCACACACACCTCTTTGGTGATATACCCATCCTTGTTGATGTCGTAGAGGTTAAAAGCCCAGTTGAGCTTCTCGGTGACAGATCCTCTGAGCAGCACGGAAAGCCCAATGACAAAGTCCTCAAAGCGGATGGAGCCGTTTCTGTCAAGGTCGAACGCATTGAACAGGAAGTGAGCGTAGGTGGAAGCATCTGTGGACAAAAGATTATTTGATTCTTTTGTTTGGAGCACTGAGCGGTAAAACACACATACTAGAAAGTGGCAGCAATGGGAACACCGTCGAACGGAATTAAGGCAATATGAATACCACGGATCTGGTGAGTGTGTTGCACAAGTTATGATGCATGACAAATATCTGAGACCTAAAGTTAGTTTACTAAAAGCAAAGAAACATTGAAAACAAGTGGATAAAGAACAAAAACCCATACGACAGTTATGAAGAAGTACTTCCTTTAAACCTTATGTCCAGTTCGTTTTCCAAACAAGTTAATATTATTTTTAAGTTAAAAAGTACCATAATCAGTTGAGTTTCTGGTAATTTAGTTAATTTTTAACAAGTTTGAGAGTCATTACAACATATTGGAAGACAGTGGATCAGACTGAGTGCCCCACATTATGAAATACGTTTAAGTTACATTACTAAATGTAAAAGATGAAAAGAAATGGATGTCATTTTCATTTGTGACACAAAATGTTACTTAAAAAAATGTGGATGTAACTTTGTGAAAGATAATAAAGATTTGTTTTCTTTTATTGAAATGTCTCTGCCCTTTGAAGGCTGTTTAAACAGACATGACTCAGAGTAGGAAACCACAGCATTGCAACAGGGAAAAAACATAAAAAAACATCAGCATTAATTGGCCTGAACTCATTTAAGATGACCCCAAGAGCTAAAAAAAAAACTCAGACTCAAAAAAGTTAAAGTGGATAATAGCCAAACAAGATGTTTTTAAAGACCAGTATTTGTGACAAAACACAGAAGGTCCAATATCAATAGAAATTGACTGAGTTTTTAAGACTTAAATCGATTTTACTTAGACGAGTTATGGTCTTAAATTGTTGAAGAGGTGCCTAACCCAACTTTTTCAGTTTTTTAAGGAAGTTGTGGGATTTTTTTTTACCTTATTTGTGTCCATAAGGATCAAGGAACAATACAGTTTAATCTTTTTTACTTAAAAGTTTCAAAAGCTGTTAAATAATTTTCAAATTTGGGTCACTGTTCAAATTAAGAACATGTGCATTTTATTTAGAGCTTTAATAGGTATTTCTGTTGCTTTAACCCAGCAGCAGGCAAACTATGGCCCAGGAACCATGTGTGCCCCATTAAACTAATTAATCTGGAATAAATTATTTTGATAATCGTTCATATTTTTTTAAAATCTCCCTGTAATTCTGGTGTCTCTCCCATAGGAGAGAGACTAAACAAATTCCCCTTTGTTTAGATGCAGAAAGTTATTTTGCATTCATGTGTTGTTGGAAGATTTGCTGTTTGTTTGACGTTTTGTCTGAGCTGGAATCTCATTTTCACGATTATTCCAACACCACATGAATGGAGCATTTCTCTAAGTTTGCACAATTCTCTAAAAACATCAACTCATTGATGCAATTAGCTCTAAACAGAATAAAAGTCACAGTTTTGAAATTAAAAACTTCAAAATGTCCTGTTTTAAAAGATATCTATTTGCTTTCAATCAAAATGAAAGCTGTTTTTTGTCCAAATTCCACATTATTTTTTTTCTCTTATGAGTTGGGTTGGAAAAACACATCACACATCCACTCCTGGTCCAGCCCTTTTGTCAAATTTTAGAACCCTTTGTGGCCCACTAGTCAAAAAATGTGCCACTTTAACCTTGATATCTGAATTTGTTTCCTACTATGAAAAAAACATTATGTTTTTGTTTCTAAGTAGATGCTAAAAAAATAAGTTTTGACGCCAAAGTGGTTGGATGCATATTTGCAGTTTGTGGATTTGTAGAAAACTTACCAGATTATTGTTAAACTAAAAGTGTGACCTAAATAAGAAATTGAGTTAAATATGGCAACATTTATTATTTTAAGAATCCCCACAAACAGTTACTCAAGCAGATAACATGCAAGATCTGACAAAAGGAAAACATAGGCTTTTATACTGACTGAGGGGATTATTACATAATAAAAAAAGATGTGGGAACTGTAGCTGGGGAGACTCTCAGTAGGCAGTGCAAGAACAAAAAACCTAAGTAACTTTAAAAAAAAGTAAAAACACAACCGAAATAAAACAAAATGATAATTCTAATGTAAATTAGAATTAAGTTATATTTTAAATCTATAATGTAATGCAAGATCTCCATCAGAATTTTTATTGGGAATTTTAAAAAGTTTTAATACCAATAAAAGGTCAGTATTAAAACAAATTTATTTCAAAGTTCTTTTAACTCCTGATTATCTGATATGATGAAATGCATCCCTAACTGTTGAACTAATTAAAGACCCTTTCAAGAAAGTATGTGGAAGGAAAATGGAGGAGATGATGGTGTAATTGTCTAACCTCCTTGGGGAAAGAACTGAGAATAGATGGACTTGAAAGTCTCTTCATCGACCAGTCCACTGGGACACTCCTGCCAGAGATGGAAAAGAAAAAGAAAGATGTTGAAACCTCCCACTTCACTTCCAGAAATGTGCTCTGAGAAGCTGGGCGTACGTTCTTAAAGCCTCGGTACAAGGACTGGAGCTCCTTCCTGGTGAATTTGGTCTGAGCCTGCAGCTGGTCCAGCCCCTCCGGCTGGTGACGCACCGTGGACAGCTCCAGGTCGCTGTCGCTGCTGTCTGTGGGAGCAAAACACAGAGAGAAAGGGATGGATCCACAGACAGGAAGGGAGAAAAGAAAGAGGGGGACGAGGAAAAGTGATGAAGGGAAAATAAAGGAGGACGGGACAGCAATTGAGTGAGTGGAAGGAGTCCAACAATTGAAAAGGAATAGGGAGGGGAATGTGTTTGTACATTTAACAGGAAGGCAGGTGAGGAAAACATGCCAGTATAGAGGAAGGAAGTTAAAAAGGGAGCAGGAAGTACTTTCTGTAAGGTAAAATTACCAAAGCAGGACCATGAATCATGTTCTATCGAAAGAACATTTGCAGATGGTTTTTAGATACTTTGTAAAATTATAATTTCAACCCAATTTTCTGTGCCACTGATCGCATATGCTTAAGAGGAAGCACTGCACAACTGGGAAAAAGGACCCAAATGTTTAAAAAAGTAGGATTTTCTTTTTTGAGTTAAACTGATTTTTCTGCTTTTCCATACTTACCATCTTTGGAAAAAGAGAAAAGAGAAAGAGAGGGGGGTTTAACACCAAGATGGAGTGAAAAAGAGTAAATGGGAAACAGTGGGGGAGCGACAGTAAGAGGAGGAAAACAACAAAAAAACAAGTTAAGAAAGGTTGCACCGCAGGAGCTGATCAGTCCAGGGGAAATAAATCCAGTTCAAACCCTCAGCAAAAAAATCAAAATCATGAACCAAAGAAAAGTGAAGGCGATTCTGTCGTTTATGTCTCCATCAGCTTTATTTTGCTGTTGGAAATCCTGAATACAGCAGGTCTGTTATGTCACAAAACTCTGGAAGCTTGAAGTTAGCCACATGACATGAACAAGTCCTATATGTCACTTTTCATTCAAGTTTTCAACACCTTAAAACAAAAAAATACATTCACTGCGTACATGCTTGCCTGTGTTTGTGTGGAAATGAGTAAATAAAAACTTGTGAGCCTGCTGGATAAATAGGTTAAATTTATAATGTAAAAATATTCACAAACTCCACAATTTTTTTTCCAAATAAGCTCTTCATTTTTAAACTGGAACTGTACAATGTATGGCAGTTTCTTGAATAATTAAAGGTCTTTAATTATAAGTTACAAACCAGAACATAAAACATAAAAAAATAGGTAAAGCATGATAGGAGTCAAAATATGTACATTTGTTTCCTTCACTCATTTTCAAGCAATTAATTAAACTCTGTGACATTTAATGGATTTAGTGAAAGGAGAACAACAGTGTGTCTATAATGTAGATGTAAATATTTGTACCTTTTTCACTTCATATTCTTTATTTTCCACTGAAAAAATGAATACTTTTCTTAAACTTGATATATTTATGTAAAGAAGTATATTTTCTTTGTCTTTTTTAGTGTCTACTGTTTTGATTATTGAATAAATCCAAATAACTACTCAAAAACTGTATTAACTATTGATTGTTTAGACATTTTATTTATCATAAGATGTTATTTGGTCATTCTAAAATTTTTCTTTATGTTTCAACAAAATTAAAGACTTTTCCATCCATTCATCTGCTGATGAGCTCTCCTCAGGTCAGAAAAACACCACCAAAAGGGTTTTAAAAATTCAGATTTTGAAAGTCACACCATGAGAGTCTACATTCCAATCCCATCCAGCCTTTTTGGAAAAGAAACCACATTCACAGCATTAAAAAAAAAAAACAATGTCTAAACTCAAGTGATTAGGACGTTTTCTTTAACGTTTCTGTTTAAAATGTTTAACTTGGTCGCATCCATAATTCACAATAAATGAAAACTTGACTTTTTTGTGTGGACGAACATGATAAATGTCTTTGGATGTCCTAAGCTCGCATTTTAACTTTCAGCTAAACTCCACAGAGTAAATATTCCTGATTGGATGTTCGTTCTTTGCTTTTATTGTATGCTTCTCCAAAACTGCTCGTCTTGCCTCAGTCTGGTTGGAAATCACAGATATCTACGGGTGCATTGATCTGTCCAGCATCCTGCTCCTTTCCTCCTCATAGCCCCCGACCCGTGTTGCCTCACCGGTCTCAGTGATGTCGATCAGCCCCAGCAGGTGCATCAGCTTGAGGAACATGATCACCAGGCAGACGATGCCGACCGTCTGGAGTCCCTCTGTCTCCCATCTTACGCTCATATTTCTTCTTCTATCCTTTTTTGTCTCACATAATGAAACCTATTTTTTAAATTAGCCTGACTTCTTGTGTTCCGCTTTCATTCCTTGTCTTTGAAAGAGTGTCACTTCTCATTTTTTTTCCTGCTGGTTCTAATTCTCCTTGAAGCCCTCCCCTTCAGCCTTTTTTTTAACTCATTCTTTTTGCTCTTTTATGCTCAAAGAAGTCTGTTAAAGAGTTCCACAGTAAAACTTTGCTCAAGTTGTGAAACATTTCTGGAAAAAAAACCCCAATCCTAATATTCTCTTTAAAAAGATGTTATTTACATTTTTAATTTGATAGAAAAATTGGTTTTTCTGTCATAAAATAACTATAGAAATAAAACTAGAAATGTGGAATTTACCCATGATTGTCTGAAGAGTGAAATAAAAATTGTTTTGAGCAACTAAAAAAAGAACATTAGACACAAAAAGTGGTAAAATAAAAAAAAAGTCAGTTAATTGTTTCTATTTTTTTGATTGTTAGGAAAACAGTTTCCCACAAAAGTTGGTGTCAAAGGTGGATGGTCACCCTGAATCCATTTTCCATTCCAGCTCAGTGATCCATTTTCCAACTGCGTCTCTCTGGTATTGGAAGCACAGATTTAACAGCAGGTTAATTCAACTGAAACGCTGAACGCTCCCTCAGGTCCTGTGACACTTGAGCAACGCTCACTTCACGCTCTGCCTCCATCTAGTGAAAAATCCTGAAACAACTGGTGAAACATGGCAGGAGACTTCAGATGGTAAACCAAATTTCAAAAAGTTTAAAATCTGTTCATTCATGTAAAATAAAACATTAAAAATAAAAAAATATTATTAAAATAACAGGTATGTATAACAAATAAAAATCATTTGAATGAAGCCATTAAAATGTAGATCCTCTGGTTTTGTTGCTTTTTTTCAAAGGACATTTTCAGAAACTGTATTTATTATTTGCTTAGTTGTTCCGTTTTTTGAAAAATAAAATAGTTAAGACGGTGCTTGGTAAAAAAAAAGAAAAAGTTGTATCTTAAAGATTTGTTGCTGCTCTCTGGCTAAAAAATGATAAAAATACTTTAAAAGCCAAGTTTATATTAAAATACATAAATAGAGTAAAAATTAGTGGCTTTTTTTAAATGTGATATCACTTACACACACATATATATATATATATATATATATATATATATATATATATATATATATATATATATATATATATTTACTACTACTCGAAAAAACAATGACGATCTGTTAAGATTCACTGGACTTACAGCATCCGCTGTTTTTAAGGGTCTTTCCATTGGATCTGGATCCTCCAGTTAATTACAGACGAAGTGATCCGGCAGGATAGACACCCTGCAGTAAATAAATGAACCCCAGAGGGAGCCTGTGAGTACCGCAGTGGCTGATGATGGGGGAAAAAAAAGTGGGATGTGAATTTTGGAAAGCCGGTGTCCTTCACAGTCCATGATAATTATACATTCCATATTTAGGTGGCCTCAGAGAGGGCCTGTTCAATAACGCGTGTATAATTAATGAGATGTAATGCTAACTCTGGGTGTTGGTCCTGCAATAGTGAAACAATAAGGGAGGAGGGAGCTACTGGAGGAACTGAAGATTGAGGAGATTGAAAGGATTGATAAATTATGAAAGGGTATTACTGGTGTTTTTGTTGAATTTATTACTTTGTGAATCTGGGCCAATTGGGACGCACTAATGCGCCAAGTGGAGCCTTCCAGCTTTAATTGCCTTGGCATCCTGACTCCAAGGCACTTTGACTCGCTGGCCGTCAGCCTGAAACCTGGATCAAAGGTACTGAGTTCTCTGTCAATGTCTCAATTGAACACAGGGCGTCCAAGTCTTTATGAGTTTGGTCAACAAAAAACTGCTAAGCCTTTGTCCAGTACATTGACTGTATGTGAAAACTGGACAGAGTGACCCCTACCTGCTGGCGTTAAAAATAGGAAGTACCAGCTGGTGCCAAAATCCCATATACTTCTATTGCAAAACAAACAGCTATTACTCAGTCATTATGTTTGTCCCAATAACCATTCTTGCTCTGGAACATTTTTTTTAACATGTTTTTACCAAACTTAATTATTTTTCAGCATATATATTTTTTCTGTAGGGAAATTTGTTCATGTTATAAACTATCTAAAAATTATGTGGTCTCACGAGGAAACATTCAAAATGTTTGACAAAGTCATTGACTGTATAATAAAACTGGACTGAGCGCATGCAACATTACCCATAAAAAAGGCCTTTTTTCCAGCTCCAACAAAATGAAGCCATTCAGTCGCCATGTTTCTTCAATACGAAAGTTACCGTGGTGGAGCCAGACGACTGTGATTGGTCCGAGTGGTCTAAGTCAATGTTTCTATGGCAACTACTGTCGCCAATCAGGAGTGAGCATGTTCAAAGTCCAAACCCCTCCCCTTCCACTGAAAGCAGGATCAGGAGAATCTATCAATCAAACGTTCAAGGTGGGGCCAGCAGGCACTACATGCATTTACTGAGGCATCTGATTGGCCAGTTTATAACTTGAATAACTTGGAATAAAAAAAAAAAAAAAAGATCATGAAAAAAATTAGGATTTGAAAGGACACGTTAAATAAAGGTACCAGAGCAAGAATAGTTATTCTGACCAAGAGAATCACTAATACTCAATAGAAGTCTATTAATTCTAATAGAGGTTTGGAACACCAGGGTTAGGAAGTGGGTCACTCAGTCCAGTTCTCTACATACGGCCAATGGACAGAGCCTACTTCCAGAAGACGCCTAAACCTAACCATGTTAGGGTTATATTTTATTTTATAATGTTATATTTTATGCCAAACAAATAAGTCAAATGCCTGAAATTAAATTCTACCAAAATTTATTTTAGAAATGACAAAAAAATATAACTGACAATAATCCCAAGTAACTCATTGCAAGTTGTTTTTCCTGAAAATCTTTAAGGTTAATTTTAGCAACCACCTAATAAATAACATAAATGATAACGGATTTTTTACAAATACAAACAACATTTGAAAAAAAGTCATTGAAGCAAAACTATGCACTTTACATTATATTGGAGACTAAAAAATGATCACGTGGGTTTAGTGGTTAAATGCATCCATGAAAATATTATTTTCCTGCATAATCAGTAATAAATATAAACTTAAAAACAGAAATAATTCAAAAAATGACAAAAAAGAACCATAATTTGAATTTTTTTTGTATCTACCTTTTCAAAATGCTATTGGTATTATTACCCAACGGAAAATCATAAACACAGCAGCATTTTGTTTATTTCTGCTCCAAAAAGCTGTTCTATGAAGCCTTAACAGCTGATTTTGTCATGTAAACACCAACTATGAAGTATTAATAAATGACATTTAAATATTTACCTATTAATCTGCACAAATCCAAACACCCTTCTGTCCTTATAATAACAACTATGGTTCCAGGAGAAGAACAGTTTCCACAAGCTGATGAAATATTGGTAAGGCGTCCAATGACAAAAACAGCAAAAAAAAAGTTCTAATTTAAGAATTAAACATTAATATTTACTAACAATTCATTCAATTTGAATATTTGGGGAAACTAGGAGTTTCCTAAAGTCCAAATATTTACCAACTTTGACCAGGATTTGGGCAAAGTGCAGGTATGTTGGCCCCTACCTTCAAAAGAGGAAAAGGGCTCCAGAATGCCAAACTGCTTGAGAACGGCCATGAAAAGAATGACGACCACTCCGATGGCCAGCAGCTCCATGTCTTGGATACCCATGGTTTTCCAGCTTCTTGGAGATCCCAGACTCACAGTTCAGACCCCCGTGGGGGCGAACAGCTGAGACCCCTGAAAGCCAGAGTCTCACAAGGTCGAGTCAAGAGGAGTTTGCAAAAGAGGTGAGCTGCAGAGCATGAGCTTTCAGGCTTGGAATGAAGCACAATAAACGGCTCATCTGGCTGGAAGAAGGCTGAACTCGTGTCAACAGCTGTGCCGAAGTGAAAGATTTGCAGGAGTCAACAAAAATGGAAAAACTCCTGTGAACCCACCAGGGAAAATAGAGTCTGGTTGTTGAGCCTTTTCCCTAAAAGTGCAATAAAAATCCCCTCAGAGGTTTTTCCAGGGCGAATGGAAGCCTTCATACTAGCTATCCTTCAATCCTCAAGTCACACTTTGTGCTGTAAAATTCCATTTCAGTGTCATACGAAAATCTAATGAAGGAAAAGCAAAAACGATGGTCCACTGTCCATTTTCCCACTGCAGAGGGGAAAACTGCACGTCGATTTCTCACCTTTAAAAGCAAACAAACATGGCAACACAAACAGCAAAGAACAAACCGCCTCACCACCACTTAACACAGCTTTCAAAAAGTGGACAACAACTGAGAACAACCTGACTCTACAGTTGGCAGCATCCGCCGCTAGACGATGACATCCTGCTCCTCTCGGTCTACACAAAAAACACGAGCAGACAGAGAACTGCTGACTGGGATCATCCCAGCTTTTATTGGTATATTTCTTTTACAGAGCTCTGTAATCCTCAGGTAAGTCTTTCCGGTTTTACTCCACAGTTTTCAGCTCAGGTTTTTAGTCCAGTTCAGATATGAAAACTTAGCAAGGAGAGAAATCCTGAGAAGCTGAGAGGATCGGTGGGAAACGTCCTACCCTGATGGCCTGCTCTTCTTCCTTTTTTCTCTGTCTGCATGTTTTCCCAGATCCTCTGCAGGTTTAGTCAGCAGTTGGTCCTGCTGAGCTTTGAAACAGAGGCTTTTCATCCACCTGAGACAGCTCACCCATGCCCTTCTCCTGGTCAGTGTGGACTCCAGTGCACTCTTCCTCCTTCACCTTTTGTCTGAGTGATCTGCATCAAGCTGCTTAACTCCTCCTCCTTCTCCTCCTGCACTTTTCCTCTCCTCTCTCATAACTTTTGTCCTCTCTGCATTAAAAGACAACACTGGAGGACACAAGTAAAGGAAAACAATTGCAGTCAACAAGTCCTTTAAAAGATGCTCAAGTTTAAAAGTCTGAGATCTGAGAGTTAAAAGCCGCAGGGTCTGTTTTCCAAAAAGAGCAACTCTAGTGTTTGATATATTTAACACCTTTTATGAATAATATTTCTAATTACATATTGCATTAAAAGGAAACCAATACAAGAGAAAACTGGTTACAAAGGTCTGGACCTTTTTTAGTGTAGTAGTTTTTTGAGTTTGGAGGAAAAAACGAGACTTTACTGCTGCCTCTGGCTTCAAAATTCCCCTTTAGTGCGACATTTACTTTAAATAAATATTCAAGTAAAGTGACTAAGACCAGGACTTGATGTTGAAATGGAGCTAAACCCATACCAAGGGGATTCATTCAGCTTTGTCACTGAAGAATTCCCAGAAAAACACTTGAACACAATTTTCCAGCGTGAATGTCAGGTATGTTGAGTCTAAGTCTGCATTCAGGCTCTCCCTTTTCCATGAAGCACAAACTGAACAGCAGTGTTTATATACATAGAGCAGTGGACTTATCCAAAATAATTTTCACCCATGAAATGTTTATCCCTCTCTGCTGACTATCGTTTCCCTCCATCTTAACTGATTCAGGTTTTGTAAACGCCTATTCTGATTGTAACAGTACAAACTCATCTGAATAGAATGAACTTGGCAGCTTTGTCTTGTTTTATATAATAATATGAAATTCTTTCTAAACAAAGATTAGGTATTTTTTGTAAACTCATAATCTACAATAATAATAAGCCAGTCAGGGAAACTGAACTCAGTTATCGACTTAAAATTGAGTCATTTAAAATGAAAAAAACAACAACATTTTTTTTCCTTTTCTCTGTTTTTCTTTTGTACTTGATGTACAAATACAAATTGTACTTGAAAACCTGCTCTTCTTAACAACAGCAAATTAAAACTTAATGAAAGACACCCAGGTAAAACATTCAGATGAACTAAATCAAAGGAAAAATCTGATTACATTAGGAGGCAGAATGCAATTTTACGTATAGCGAACTGTATTTAAGACAGAATTTTAGAATTGATTAATAAAACAAAATACAGTATCAATACATCTATATTTTTAGCTGAACACTTTTGAACAGTGTTCTTGGACAAATATGACTTTATGTTGAGCAGGTCATAATAAGATAACTGATGAATCAGAGTGCAGTGTGTTTGTGTTCATTGGTAGAAGTTGATGAGAAACTCGAGTAAGAAAGATCTATTAATAACTTTTTTATCCTAAGTAACATGTACTTCACTCAAAAAATGTGTATTCAAAACTTATAAAATACAATTCTCATCTTTCCAGTCATGATTAGTTTGTCTCTTCAGTGTTTATCCTCAATAAAAGTCACATTTAGATTTGAAAATCATACATTTGTTCTGTTTTAATCTTTTCTTCTCCATTTTTTTCCCCTTTTTTCTCTTTTCTTCCTTTTTCTGTTTTTTCCTTCTTTTTCATTTTTCCCTTTCTTTTCCTTTTTTCCCTTTCTTTTGCTTTTTTTTTTAAAATCTGTTAGTATATAGTGTAATATGTTGTTGTATATAAAACTTTTTGTTTACTTTCTGCTTCTATCCTGTTCTCTATTTTTGCCGCACAGCATGTGTGGTCTTTTGTTGTGTGTGTGTTTCATCTGTAAAGCCATTAGAACACTAACAGGGTTTTAAAAGGTGCTCTGTGCTGACACAACAGTCTGCAAACAGAAAAACGCTCAGACGCTTTGCTCTCAGTCATCAGCAAAGACCTTCACTGACGGGAAGACCCACTCGGTCAACACTTCCGCCAGAGCACGACAACATTCTTCATCTTCGCAAACCTTTTCTGTTTTTTTTAGAAATCAGGAATTTTATTTGTTCTTGTTTTCCGCAATAAAACTCATCATTTTTGATTTTTTAATCATTAATTGACTAATAGTCACTTTAATGAAAAAAAAACAAGATTAAAGACAAAAATGTAAAGATTTTTGGGAAAGACTGGCGCTGGAGGCAAACCTGCGGGCCTACCTGAGCGGTGGTACCTGGCTGCACTGTGACCGCAGTGGGAGAGGCAGCTGGGCCGTGAGAGGCGCCTCCTGGCCTCCACAGAAAGAGCTGCCATCATAGCTCCCATCTTGCAGCTGTGCTATCACAAGAGGTCCCACAGGTTCAACGAGGTCGGAAGCTTCACGCAATAAACGTGAAAGCTTGATTAGAAAGATAAATGTTAAAAACTGAAGATCTGAGATGAGAGAGACGAGAGGAAAGCGAAGGTCTGAGCCTCACGGAGCAGAACAGAGGCGGTGCTGACAGGTGTGGGTCAGAGCTTCACATTGTGTGTGTCTTTGTGTGTCCGGGGCAGCATTTGTAAATCTGTTTGAGTTTGTGACACCGGTGTGAGAGACAGAAGATGAAAAAGAGCCCCAGATCAAACGGCACTCTGGAGATTCTGACCTTTCACATCCCACACCTCCACACACCTTTCTTCTTCTGTCTGTCCAACCCCCTTCCTCTCCGCTGATCAGTGCGGCTGTAACTCACACATTCACGCTCAATCAAATTTTCTAAAACAACAGCGTTTCTTACTGGAACTTCTTACAGTAGTTTTGACAGTTTCTTGCAAAACAAACTGAAATACTGATGTTATTTCTTATGTGTTTTGCAACCTCTTCTGTTAGTTTTGGTCAAAATTATTGATAGATATTGTCCAGATTATCAATATATAGCATTTTTTTTAAATATACATTAATGAAAGGGAATTACATGAATTACACTGGCAATTATAGTGCCAAGATGACCGCATAATTCTATATTATTAATTCTCTCATTGATGTCTTAAACAGATTTGATATATGCGTTAATTTGTGTATTTTTCATTGTCTTCGTTCCCTTTTTTAATGTTTGTAATCAATCAATCAAATTTCACAGCCCATTCGATAAGGATTTATCATGAAAAAGGACGAAACTTATCTAAGAAACATCTATTTCAAGTGCCATCCTGGTGCATCGTGCATCCATAATCTATCCAGGATAGATTATTTTACACAATTCATATTTCCTTTTACTTGTGGTTACTTTTTTATTTACTAATAAAACTTTATTGATTCCACAAGGTTAATATTACTTAAAAGTCTTAAAAGTCAATATCCTAACAGTATAATAGATTTTTTGTTGTTTGACAGAATCACTACAAACCTGTTTATAGAAAACTGACAATTTATTTATCTCATTTCCCATCATCCCTCTTGAGTTTCAGGTACATCATTACAACTGTACCAGAAATAAGCAGGATATTGACTAAAAGATCAGACTTTTTTAAAAAAAAAAGTACAATATCATTACATTTAGAAATAACCGCCATTATTAGAAACACTAGAACAACTTTTGAGTGCTTCTTGTCTTTAACTCCTTTAACTGGTGGAATGTGGAGTTGTTGTTGTTTACATGTGAACTGATGTTCATGTTAACATCTGTTACAGTATTATTTTTAAGCTAATTAGAAAGCGGGAAACATCTTTGAAAGTTGTGTGATGACGTACAAGATTGGATCATATTATGTTGTATTGGTAATAATGTTGGTTTTTGTTTTATTTTTATTCTATTGTTTTTTTTATGTAATGCGTTTTATCTGTTTTGGTTTGTGTCCATCAAAACAATATTTTCTTTTTCTGGTCATGATGCTAGAAATGGTGTCTGTTATACCATCTTCATCCACGTGATGGCAGTGTTCAACATCAGCTGAGTAAAAATGCTGCTCACTTTCATTCATAAGGACAGGTAAAAAACTAAACTGAAATATGACTGAGATACCTGTTCTTGTGGCCATAATATTCCTGTCTTAAATACAAGATAATCAGTAGGATCGGGAATGAAAAAATATGCAGAGAACAAGAAAATCAAAATTAAATTTAAATTAAACAACCATGCAGGACAAACTGAGGTTTGAAGCTACTAGGTTTCTACGTGCTGAACCCAGCCCTAAAATGTGCTGCTCTCTGCTCTCATCAAACAACATCTCTGACATTTGAAGCTTTTCTAAAGGTTCACAAACTTACTGACAGTTCTGCAGAAGGAAAATGAATTTTCCAGCTCAAATTTTCCACTGTTTCATGTGTTGAGATTAAAACCAAACTCTTTCACATGAAGGAGACACAACGTCATAAAATGACATAATCAGGTTCAAAGATGTGCAGAAATAAAACATGAACTTCAAATGCAAAGTCGTGCCTTTCCTTTATTAAAAATGTTTTCTTCAGGTTCAATGAGCAACTGCTTAGAGCAAAGGATGTAGCTGCTGTTGTGGCTCTTGGCTTATGCAGCTCCTTTGTTAAAAGAGATGTCGAGAGATGAGAGCAGAGGACAGACTCGCATCAAATCAATGAAGAAGAAGAGGATAAAGCGGTTATTATAAGGAAGGGTGAAAAGAAATCTGAAGAAATCTGTCGTCTGTTTTATTTCAGAAACTAAATGCAACCAATAAAGTTTTGGCTCAATCTTTAAACCTAATAACACTAGAGGTTCAACAACTGACGGCCAAATGAGAGAGAAAAAAGCCTGAACTCTAATGCAAACGTAGACCCCAGGGTTAATTTGGGGTCATTTTGAAGGAAAGTTTTGGTTTTACCTAAACTGCATTTGTATCTCTGAGCTCTTACCCCCTTATTTTAAAGCAGATCCACTGATTTCCCTTAAAGGTTGTCACATTTGACACCTTCCATGTATTCATCTTTCTATTTATAACCCTGACTACCAGAAAAAAAAAAAAAAGAATTTTTTAAATCCACCAAAATCTTTAATTCCTAAAGGCCCAAAAGGTTAAATACATGCTTCATATGTGAAATAAGTGCAAAAAAACCCAAAACAATTCTATCCAATGGACATATTCAAAGTAAAACTTCATTTAAGGAATCAAATCATTGGCTTCCCAGTTCACGCAGTTTAAGTAGGATATGCAAAAATCATCAAAACATGAGGAAATACCTGCAAATATTTTTTCAGAGATGAAACCCAACAAGCTGCAAAGCAGTTTAGTGATTTCCCTCTCTCACTCTGGCCTGTGGGATGTCATCCTTTACCTCCACTAAAGAACATTGAAAAAGAAATAAAGAAACAAAAGAATGTCTGCCTTTGTTCCTCTTCAAGTAAGAATGCAAAATATTCAGAGGCGCAGAAGCATTTTTACTGTTTTATAATAATCAAGAGATTATTGCAATTGATTAATTATAAAAGAACAACAACAAAAATCCACCACATGTGACCAATTATTGACAGTTTTACTCCACAAATATTTGAGTCTCAAGTGTTTTTTCTTTAGCATAAAAAACAAGATTAGTTGCAGGGCAAAAATAGCCCAATGATGGACAGCTCATTTTCCCAACATCATATGTTACCATGGCAACATGTGGGCCTTATACGTTCCTCTACATTTTTTTTGTCTTTTTAGGTGACTTATTCTTATACTCTGAGCTAAACTTTACTTGGTGTCAAAAAATGCTGTTTAAGTGCTCAGCAGAACTGTTGCAGTTTATTGGAGATTCAGTATGTGTCATTAGCATTTTACAGTAATCCTAGTGTAACGCATCATATGGTAGAACCCACAATCACACTGCTATTAAAACTATAGTAAAAAGTTTTCCACAAAAGTAGACTAATATCCGCTAAAATCATGATTTATTCCAAGGTTCATGGACAAATGATTTCAAAACTGACCTAAAATGCTAAACTTAATTAGAGGTAAAGTTGACAATTTTTGAAGAGAATGCAGGAGAAGACCCTGAAGTGTGGATCCCTGTGCTGTAACTCTCTATGACAGAGCCAGACAGTGAAGAACATCAGGGGAAAACATTAAAAACATGTTCACACATCTGTAATTTAGTTAATTGAATCCCAGCACGCTGCTCAGACACCACACGACCACGAATGGTACAGGGATGCTGGGTTTTGCTTTTTCCACTCCCATTATTGGATTCTGCATAGCAACAGGGACATTTTCCCGAAAATTTCATAAGAATAGTTTGTCGCAATAATATAGAAAATGTCAAAATAGCGCGAGGTCAGATAAAATCTTACTTTGAACTGTTGCTGTGAAGTGACACCCGAAGGACAGCAACAGGGTCGCAGAGAGGTGAAAATAACTGCTAAAAGCTTCTTCCACTTACAGTAGCACCTACAGGAAATTAGAAGGTCACTGGAAGAGCATGGACCTCCATTATAGCCAACAAGGGGAAGCTCCCTCAGAGAGGATCTAAGGGAGGGATCTGTACTCCCAGAAGTCACTGGTTTTCTTTAAAAATGATCACGTTTTATAACTCTGCGTTAAAAGCATTTTTTTTTCATTGTATCACAAATAAGTGAAATTACTACCATAGAAACCAAAACAATTCTGTTGAAAAAGAATAGTAAAGAACTTACTGAAAAATCCAAAGCAGAAACTTAATCTAAAGAATAACATTTTGTGACTCCAGTCCCAGAACACAGACACAGTGTTTCCAGTCTGTGCAGAGGAGCTTGTTTAATCAGGATAAGCAAGACGAATCAAACAATGAGGAAATACCTTCAGTTGCTAGCTGCCCCGTGATACGTCGGCCATATTTAAATGAGATGCATCAATTGCATTGCCAGCCAACATAAATTACATGTTTGGTTCTAAACAAGAACACAAAACAAATGTTAGAGTCTAAAGATGTGCAATTGGGAGATTTTATGATAGAAAACCTGCAAATATGTCATTTTATTCAGTCTGAATAACTAAAACCCTCAAAATAATTTAAATCTGAGGATTTGAAATTTAAAAATGCCCAGATTAGAAATCCAACTCTGAGTTGTGGGCTGGACCACTGGTGCAGAGCAAGCTCGCCCCCACTTCCCATCACCCAGCTGTTTACACTCCCTCCCGGCTAGCTTACAGCCCCTCATACCTCCAACCTGACATTACCAGTATAACAAAAATGGTGAGCAATACTGGAACTATCCAGTCATACAATTTGAGCCAGATGCCAGCTGTAACGAGCAAAACTTAGGTGTGCAAGGATCTATGTCTACAAAGATGCCTCAGAATGGAGTGGAGCAGGGAGCTTGTGGCCCACCCAGTGTATTGACTATGTTGCAAAAACCTTCTTTTCAAAATTCATTTTTTCATGATTTCAGTAAGGAAAAGAACACAAGAACATGTTAAAAAAGGCCAAAAACAGGGTTTTCACTGCAGTGGGTCTTAATAGAAGTAGTTTAGAAGTGTCATTTTAAATGCAGCAGAAATGTTTTACCTAAATTTACCTAAAATACCATCAGAAGAGAATGAAACAGAGGGAATAGAATTAATCTTCATACATGGGTCCAACAGACATTAAAATGTTTAGCTTACAATCTTTGATTTTAATCCACACTTAAAATTAAACTTATTTTCCCATCATTCTCCAGAAGATTAAATGTTCCCTGAAAAAAATCCTAACGTCATGGAAACCACAAAAAAACCCCACAAAAGCTTAAAAAATTCAGAACTTTTCCTCATTAAGAAACCAAATAATCAATTTTTATATTCAATCAAAACAACAAACTGCAATATACGGAAAACTGTGATATACAGAAAGCCATATTTGCCATTTAAATATCAATATCTGACATTTTAATTTGATCAAAGCACTGAATCATAACTTAAACTCCTTTTTATTTTACATAATTTACAAGTAAATCAAAAACTAAAACGAACTAAAACCATGACAGGAGAGAAATCTGAATGTAAAGAACCAATCAGGCTATTTTTAAGGTCAGAAAATCCAAAACATTCTGATCCATAGATACAGCTTCCTCCGTTTTCAATATAGCTTCTTCTTGTGTTTCTCATTCAGCACTCTGCCAGTTATTCGCCCACTACTGTCTCAACCTCTTGACATCCTAACCACCCTCCATCACCACACATCCCCTCACACACGACTCCTTTCCCCGTGCTGCTATTTTTAGATGGCAGCTATTATGGAGGTGAGGGTTTGCCTTTTGCCAATGTTCAATCTCTGTTTCCTCTGCAATGCTGAGATGAAGCCGATCCCATTACAGGCATCTCTTCCTTTTACCCCTGTCATTTATTTCTTTTGTACTCACCCCTCTCTTCTTTCACTGGTTCTGTTCTGCAGCCAAAAGAGTTTGCACGACACAAAAGAGTTTGCTTATCAATAAAAACATTCAAAGCGTTGCTGTAAGAATTTAAGAACCTGTAAATAAATGCTATTTCTAACAAGGCCAGCAATAAATAAAAATAATGTAATACTAGAGTTTGATTTCATTTGGCATGACTTCATATTATCTTGATGAAAAAGGGAGGAACATAAATTGCTGCGGCAATTTCCAGAAACCAGCTGACCAGATATAAAATTAAGGTGCAGAATACCTGTTTGGATTCACAGTCTGCAGCTCCACCTATCAGAGCATATTAATGCACATAATTCCATTATTTTTCATCTATTTATCTGTAATTAAATTTGATTTTGTAAAAGAAAATCCACAGGATCACGATTACCAAACAATACAATTTTAGAAGTCTTTCTAATGATCTCTCGGGAAGGCTGAGCTGAGATTTGAAGCATCACTCAGATTCATAAATGTGACTTGTTCAGGCAAAGTTTATGTTTTACCACTATGAGACATTATCAGCTTTTTTATTGCTGAGAAATCTGTTTACTTCTGTTATTTTCGATAAAAATGCCAGAAGGCAGTAATCAAACCATCAACCCTAATTGTCAGCTGCTCCGTCTCCTGAGGTGCAGTGATGCCCGATAGGTAACTTTGCAACTGATTTGAGCCACGAATGATTCTATTATGCACTTGTACATATTTTACCGCAAACTTCTGTGATAGAAACAAGAAAGGTACAAAAGTATCAAAGAAATAAAGAAAGTGTTTGAAAAAACGTAATGAAAAAAACGTTAAAGGATGTGGTTGTGGTTCGGGCGCCTGTAACTCAAGCATTTTTAGTTCTGCTGGTTGCAAACAAAAGAATAATGATGCAGGGTCCCATCTGGACCACTGGATGGAGCATCATGACTTGAGTCTAACACACCGGGACTGAAGCCTGAGCCCGGAGGAAAGGCTGGTGGGTTGGCCTGCTCAACAACCACAACAAGCAGCTAAAAGACAGATAGAAATAAAGAGATTATTTTGTCATTGGATGCATATTAAGCTCTGCAGAAGATTTTATCAGAAATGTTACCACAAACTATATAAATAAAGTTTTCTTTAAGTATTAAAGAAAATATATAAATGTTAATTAAAGCTGCAAGCTGTGTTGTATGTCCTGCAGTTGATAATTGCCCCAGTAGGTCTCTTTTGCCCTGCCCTCACTGACTGAGCGGCTGCTACACGCCCTTCACTCTCCCCATCTTCCTCTGCCACCCCAGCCAGACCTGCACACTTCTTTCACTTTTTTCAAAACAAACCTTTTCTGTTGGCTTTATCTCCATAGTAACCATTTTATCTTTCAGTGGCCTGAGGGTGACAAACATAATTTTTCAATTTTGGAAGAATTGGCAAAAGTAGACTTTTGGATTTCCTTGTGAGGAACAGGGGAACGCCACTTTTGTGAGCCCGCTAAGCTAACGCCGTTAAAAAAATCTCCAAACTTTATTTCCAACTCTTTTTCTCCCATTAGCTTCCCAATGATGCTCAAGGAGTAAGGAGGCAATTGATTGAAATCCCTGAGGAGTTTAAAGGTACAAACGTTTTTTTATTTTGAAAATTCCTGAGGTTAAAAGCCCAGAAAAAAACCTCATTTGTGGTCGTTCAAACAAAACTTTTCTTTTCCCATATTGTTCAAAAATGAGAAAACTGCCAAATTTCACACATTTTTTTCTTTTTTTTATTCATCATAACAGAGAAAATGGGAGAATCTATTTGTCCAAAGCTGAAATAATGACTAAGAAGGTCAAGGGAACCGCAGAAGAGGACGGGTCGGGACAGCTCAGGTGTGAGAGGAGTTTCAATGTCGAACGGTGCGAGCAGACATGTTTGATAAATGAGTGTATGCGGTCCAATGATCTCTGGGTAATTGACCCTGAGGTCAGCTGCCCAAAACAATGAGTCACTCGAGCTTCAAAGACTGGGTGTGCTTCATCCGTTCAAGTCAGCCATCAGTCCTTTTACACCTGAGACAGTGGTAGCAGACAGCACCTGTCACCCCCTCCTGACCGGCTTGCCCCCCCCCTCACCTTTGTCTTGTGCCTGCTTGCTTGCAATAATCCATTTCACCAGGCAGCACTTCATCAGAGCTTTTCTTGAGAATCGCGGCCTTTGCCACTTCCCAGAGTCCTTCACTCTGCCTGGGGCTGGCTCCACGCCGTTGGCATCCCCCAGCAGGCTGCCGTCGACCATCTTACCATCGGCCTGGAAGGGGGAGAGGGGCAGACCATTATGAATGTGGGGGGGGGGTTAAACACTCAGGCTGTTTTACTCAACAAGCCACCGTAAATTAACACTTAAAAATATGTCTCAAAAAAGTTTTATTCCAATTCTCTCTAACTGATGCATTTCAAATCAATGTAGAACAACAATAGATCAAAACAAGAAGGCAACTGTTTGCTGGAAAAGAGGATAAAAAATAAACTTCAGGCTGTAGAGAAATGATAACACAAAAAAATAGAAAGTGGTGGATTATTGCTCTTTAAAATCCAAGGGTTTATACAGATTTAATCTCTCTGAGTCATTTAATCTGTTATTTACTGATTGACAAAACTGACAAGACTGACATTAAAAAAAGCATTTTTCTAATTATTAGAAATACTGATTAGAACAGAGATTGCCATAGAAACCATAGATATGCACAGGATTATGTTGGTAAAAAGACATTAAATCAATCAGGAAGTAAAAAATCGGTTTTCAGTCAACTTTGTCAGTTCCTCTTCCTGTTGTGTCTCTTCTGTCTTTGTCTTTTTATTTACGTATGGTGCAAAAAGATGGCAAGTCCCAAGCTTGCTTCTCCTAAGTCTGGTTGTGTACGATTGGTTGAACCACAGTGAGGGATGTGTGCACTAAACATATGATAACACATTAACATGACACACTTTTACTAGCCATAACGAACAAAACCGTCCAAAAGACTCAAAATGCAGGATTTTTATGTTTGAAGCTGTTATAGCTTGTAGACATTTTGTTTTTGTTGCTTAGAATAAAAAGCACCACTAAGAAAAAAAAATATTTGTTAAAAGTCATTTTTATTTGTAGTTAAAAGACACATTACAATCACAATTGTGTTTATGGTGATTTTGTAGCATTTTTCTGATGATAAAGGACTTATAATATAAAAATTAAGCATTTCTGAGTATTTTTTTATTCAAATTGTTGTGAATCATGAGCAGAAAAAATTAAAAACAATCTTGTTTGTACAAAGAAAATATGTGTGGGCCACCAGCTCTCCGCTCTGCTCCATTTCGATGCATCCACTAGTGGACGACTAGATCCATGTTTGTGTTCGTTTTCCTCATCTGAGCGGCCGCAAAACTGCACGGCTGGATGGCTCTGAGAGTGCTCGCTGTTTTTGTTGCACCGATAATATTAGTTTGGGGGTGTGAGGTGCTGTAGAGAGAGAGCATGTAAACAGGGAGCTCTCAGGGACAGGGAGGGGGGAGTTTTTTTTACTGTTGAATGAATAATAATTGTTGAGAAATCTACTGTATCATCACAAAGTTGTTTTAATCTTTTCTGTATTGATTCATGGACCATGTATTGATGTGTATCAAATCACGTGAGAAGAAAAGATACACATTCCACATTCATATCTATAGTTTCTTCAAAGTGCAGGTGAATCTATTATAAAACCTAACTTATATTGTTTTTTAAGTAATGTAAAGTATCTGGAATGTTGTGAGAGTATGGGTAAATCAGAAAATAATGCTTTTCAGTGGCGCTAACTTCACTGTGATTCTGCATGTGGATGGGAACAAAAGCCACAAGATCTTTTTCCTCTTCCACTACATCAGGGGGAGTGCTGCGATACAAAGATGCATCCAGAGTCCTCGTCCAAATTTAGGATGGAGGAATCACGTTTTCACACATCTAATTTATTCCTGGATAATTTGGGAGCCTGAGCCTCTTTGGTTTGAAATTCAACCTCAATTTACCTGAGTAACTCTTACTATGCGAGACCAGCCCCCTCAAACTCATTCACATTCAGCTTTTGTGCCCCTTTTATATAAGTAAAAACAAGTTTTCTGGCCCTCATGCATATTTTTCAATTTCCTGCCTTCACGTTTTCCCATCACCTTTCAGAAAGCACTGATTCGATCTGATGTGATCGGATTTACAGAGAATGAGTTTTCTTTAACTCCACAAAAGCTCTATTAAGCTACAACTGCTGGGTGCGTGCATCGTGCACTCGCAGATATGTGTAGCGAGGGAGATAAAAGAACAAACAGCAGCAGCTCTGTTTCTTCTGTTACAAAGAGAGAAAAGGACAGGATGATGCAGTGAGAGGGATGCACTCTGGGATTTCTTCTTTTTTTTGTTTAGGGCGAGTTGATCACATGAGAGTGTGATCAGGCAAATACCTTTTCTTTTACGGCAGGAAGACAGAAGCGTAACAGGCTAATTTAAGAGAAGGAGCAAAGATAATATGAAAGGAGAACAAGGTCCGATTAGGTTCCTGGAAGAGCTGAAGTCTATTAGCATACTGAATCAGAGCCTGTCTGAGAGGAGGAGCAAAGGACGGCCAGAGGACAGATGGATAGAGAAAGAAAGATGGAAGGGTTGAAGATAGGAAAGCCCTTTGAGGGGAATGAATTTGAGGAAAGAGGCAGAAGATGAAGCAGCAAAGACAGCAAAAATAGAACATGTGCATCAATACTCACACTAAAAAGGGAAAAAAAAGAGCTGATGCGAGGCTTAATACAATGACAGCTCATTGAAATGAAAGGAAATGACAGGAAAAAAGCCATTTACTCCAAACTCTATCTCATCATATCAAGGATGCCACAGCTGAGAGCAGTGATTTAAAGAAACACAGAGTGGCAGTTCCTCTATAAAGGATAAATGGATGCAGACTTATTAGAAGAAGCTGGAAAGAGAGGGCCGCGAGACACACCAACACAGACACATGCAGAGTAAACAAAAGAAAACCCGAAGCCGCATTAGTTGTTTATTCACGGACTGCTGGACACGTCGGCGTATTCACAATCGCTCGCACAAACATTTTTAACCATATCTCCTGCTCCTTAACGCTTCAGCTGGCTTTAACCTGAGGCAGCACTCCACACACACACACACTACTAAGCCCTGGCCATAAATTTTTAAATATCCGTCACTGTTGCTGCTTCAGTGAATGCTGCTTCACCCAAAAACTAGTCACAGTAAATGTCTAACAAGACACCAAGCTTCACTTTGGAAGGAGAGCCAACTGAAAAGTCTCTTCTTTAAAATATTTGGAGGTGTAGATTGATGGTAAACTGTTTTGAGTGTTTTGTAACAAAACATTTTGTGTGTAACAGTTGCCTTGTATCAAGAATTACACAAATCAGTGAAACAATTTTCTCTGAGTTTGGCTGAAATTTGCTTGTGCCATGATATAGACCCTTTAACATGAAGGATTTTATGTTTTTATGTGTGCCTCTTGGTCAAGTTGCTCTTGAAAAAAAGGACTTCCTGGTAAAATAAAGGTTAAATTTAAAAATTGAGCCGTTCAGAACAGAAGAAATACAAGAACAGGAGGAGATCACGTGCGAATGAGAAAGACGGTGACCTCAACGTGTTTATTGATCCTGATGGAGAGCGACAAACCTGGCAACCCTTAAGACAGAAATAGACTTCAAAGGAGAAATCTGCCAGCAACAGGAAGGCATTTCTCCAACATTATCCAAAACTGTCTCCACAAAGACAGACAGACACTTTCCTCATCCACAACTCCAGTTCCAGCAACTCAACAGTCTCAGATACATGTGAAATTCAATATTTGCTCTGCGACAACAATGACAATGCCTGGGAAGAGGAGCTATATGTCAGACCCTGAGGGAGCACCGCGGGAAAAAACACACCAGAAAATGCATCTCGGATCCGCTTTTTGAAGCATCTGAATCCTCTTTGTCTCTTGTTTTCACAGCTGCAATCAGCTAAATGTAAAACTTGGCGATGTGTTTTATTACAGTGTGACACAAAAACACATTTTGCATCACGTTTTTTAACAATGCAAAACCTCCTTTTTAATAGCTGTCAGTTCTTTAAAGTCGCACTCCAACTACATTATTTTTCTGTGGTAAAACCGTTCCCAGTGGTGTTTTAAATCTGATTATGCAGTTTTTATTCAAAATAAAACAAATGCTGTCAAGTGTTAAGACTTATTTTCTGCAGGGCAGCAGGAGCTCATTAGAAATTCGCCTTTTGACTGTTGGCGCGGAAGTAACCCTACGTTGATATCCCAGCATGTCTTTGTTTACACTCTCTCCCGTTAGCTTACAACCCCATGCTAACATTAGCATAGCAAAAAAATGGCAAGCAATGTTGGCGCTATTCAGGCGTACGGTTTTAAGCCAGATGGCTCAAACGAGATGTGCTCAGATGAGGAAAATAAACACGTTAATGGATCCATTTGTCTACAAACGGATGGGATTGGAGCGAATCAGGGAGAGTTTGACCCACTCATGGCAGTTGCTGTGTCAGAAACCAGAACTTTTTCAAATCGTGGGTTTTCATCCGCTCCTCATCCAACACAATTTGAATAAAGAAATACTCAGAAACACAGTTTTAATCTGAAATTATTTCATTTATGTTCTTCATCATGAAAAAATGCTGCCAAAACATGTTCTTACATTTTCATTGGAGTGGGATTTGATTTTTTTAACATGTCTGTAGGGGGGAGTATAAATGTGATGGCATGTGGTTGACGTGGGCTGGTGTTAAAAATCATAAAGTGTTTGTATATTCATAAACAGACCAATACATTTTGATGAATTGTAATAGATTTTGATAGATTGTGATAACTATCTGAAAACTGCTAGAAGAGGCAGCTCTGTGGAGGAAGCAAAATGTTACATTTCTGGACCAGCAGAGAAAACATTTCAAATTTAATTCAAATTATTGTAAATTCTGAACAGACGAAAAGATGCCATTTGAAGAAGAGCTCATTTGTGACGTACAAACTGTGATGGTCGGGGCCACATCCTCCGTGCTCCACTCCATGCTGATGCATCCACTTGTAGATGAATAGATCCATGTACGTCTTCGTTTCGTTGTCTGGGCCCTAAGGCTGGATAGCTTCATTTTTGTTGCACCGGTAATGTTATGTTGTGGGGTTTGAAGTGGTGTAAGCTAGTGGGAGAGTGTGTAAACAGCTGGGTGATGGGAAGTGTAGGCAGGCTTTCCTACATGCCAACAGTCCCACCCACAAAACAGAGGCAAATTTCTAATGAACTAATGCCGCTGTGCAGAAATTATGTCCTAGAAAATAACAAGTTTTTTTTTTTTTTATTTTGGCCAAAAACAGTATAATCATAATTAAAAGACTTCTAGGAATGGTTTTACAAAAGATCAAAAGCATTTAAACGTACATTTTGATTATGTTTGACACAAAAATCCAGAGAACCGCTCATTGCATTTCTGCTGCAGCACTACTCTACATAATATAAAAAGCAAATCTCAGAAAAAGTAAATCAGCAAACATTTAAAAGCACTAATGAAGAGGAGTGGAAACTACAGGCAGACAGTTTCTTTAATTTGGTCTTAGTGGAAGACGGTCTCTATTATTAAGCAATCAAAGATTACCGGGCCACCTCAGAGATTTGAGCATCTCAAATTTCTCTTTCTTTCCCAGTGTCGCTACTGCCTCCATACCCCACATGTTCTATTAGAGGTTTTTCTGTCTGTTTTAGTACAATCAAAACAAGCTTCAACAAAGCCATTAAAAAATAATTACTTTTTTTTCCCTAGCAAGTCCCTTAGCTTACAGCTTTGGTCGTCTTTTCCATTTCAGCAAACCTTTTTCTTGGCTCCTTTACTAAAATGAAAATCTTGTTATTTCCCACACTGTCATCCTATTTTTCTTAATGGGACGTGAAGAGACAACATGATCTCACGCATTTACATAAAAGAAGTTAAAAATAGGAAAAGATAAAACACTTTGCATGGTAGCAGTAAAGGGGTGGAGCAACAGGGGGTCAAGGAGGGGCAGCAGAACCCATTTTTAAAATCAATATTAGCGTCATTATTGACAAAGACAGAAAAAAACTCATCAATATGGTTCTTTAAGCATTAGCATTAGGACTTTAAAAGAACTGCTCTTTCATCAAATATTATTAGTAACTAGATCATAAAGACAAATTAACGTATGATAAGCTACAATATCCTGAACACCTAAAAATAATAATAAAATTATGCAAATAAAAACAAATGATCAAAAAAATAGTGCGTAAATCATAATTAGATTAATAAATAAGACAGATAGCCTAACAGTTAGTTTATTAAAATAATAATAATAATATATGAAAAGATGCATTAAAAATAAATTTAGTAGATAGAAAGGGAAATCATTAATATCAAACAGAATTTAAAGCTATTTTAAAAGGTAAGTTTTTAGCTTATTTATTTTTTAATCATTTATGCGGTGACTTTTACCCGTTGATCCTCAGATAAGCTCTTTACTGAGTTAATTTTCTTGTAATTTTTGCTGCTTGCATCATGAGAACAAGTTCTTTTTCTCATGAATGCTTGCAAGACTGCATGGAGCTTTAGAATCCTGTCTAAAAAACATACAGTTAAAGTTAGCCATAAAGAAAACGTAGGAAAGAATAAAAGATGCACAATTGGGTTCATGAGGTCCAAGAAAATGTCTAACTTCTTTTGTTCACCGATCATACTCCTTTGCTGCTGTTTCAGATGGATGTTACCAAATAGCAGTTCTAGAAAAGTTCATATTTCTATTTTTTTAAATCTTTTTTGTGTGTCTTTCTATTCTAATTGGGGTTATTTAGGGTCAGAGTTGCTGCATTGCTTCAGTTTAAAATCCCATCATTTAAGACAGAAAAAATGTGCACGTCACACATGAATCCAAGAAAAAACTAAAGAAGCCCCAACACAACAGACTATATAGGTCGCAAACATCAGCATGCACATACATTCCTTAGGTCTGTATCTCAGAACCTCCCACGTACCGCGGCTGCAGCTTAGAGATACTGTGCTCACAAAGCCCCTCCGGGTTGGTAAACAAGTTTATCCCCAGAACTGATGAATAAATTGAACAAATCAGGTAGCGCTGATGGTTCATAGTTTAAATAGGTTTATGTGATTCATGTGTGTTGACCTGCGTTGAGGGGAACACGTGATTGAAATCACGCGATCATTTTAGAAAACAAAACTAATTGACAAATGCCACCATCCAATCAGTGATGTCCCATAGTACCGACCGTTTCCGGTTTCTCGTGGCGTTTCATTCTTTAACATTTCATTTTGATTTCATTTTTTTTGTTTTGTTTCTGGAATTGTCTAAAATGTAATGCTGTTTTGTTGCACTTTTTAAATTGTCGTTCTCAATTAAGTTTCTGCTAAAACCATGTTAGGTTTATTTATTTAATAACTTCTTTGTACCCTTCTTTCTGAACGTGTAAGTTTCTTTGATTAGTTGGTAAACTAATTATTAGGTTTTTTTTTATATCCTGGGGAAATAAAGCTTTTTTTCCAGGCTGCTTCAGAAAAAAAACTTGCAGAATAATTCCAACTTTTAAGTAAAAAATCTTTCTAAACGCCTTAGCATTTTCCTTTTGTTTACTGCATTAATGAAATCAACAAGTAAAGAAGAGTAAAGTCAATAGTTTAGACAGTTGCTAGGAGACAATTTAATGAGAAAGACAAATGTGACATTGTTAGTTGCCACTCACATAATAACAACCGAAGCACTGAGTCAAACTTTTCTTCTCGTTGTTGATTCTTCAACAATCCTTCATAAACTCAGTGATGCAACTGATGTGCAAGGAACAGAAATAACACAAAATGAGAGTGACACAATACATGTTATCCGCACACAAAGAATACGCACATATATGATGGAAAACAACATCTCTGTCATTATTAGCTCCCGTAAATATTTATTGTCTCTTCGCCCTGGTTGTCTGCTAAAGTCTGTCCTCGGTTGCTTCGTCTTCCCGTCCCCTTATTCCTCCCAATTTATTTCCCCGTCAATCACTCCCTCTGGAGCTCCTTGCCCGCCTCTCCGCTCATAATGTCAACTGTCACCAGGCTGCTCTCCAGGTGAGGCAGCGCTTCCAACTGGGATCTGCTCAGGGAGACTCTTCCCCCACAATCTCTGGTGTTTGGAGACAAATGAGAAGAAAGGCAAAGGGAGGAGTGCAGTGACAGGCACTGACAGCACAAAGCAAAAGTGAGCTCTCCATTTTTAAGTAGGAAAACCTTTCCACATCATTTCCAAGGGAGTCAGACGCTTCCAGATCTCTTCCATGCAGAGAATTACACTTACAGGAAGCTTCCTTTATATTCTTTATGTTTGGTGTGTTCATAAACAACACCTTCCTGTGTACATGTGATCTGCATTCATGACAGCATGGTATGAAAGAGAATAAACACTGCAAAAACAGCATCTTAAGAAAGTAAAAAGATCCTTGTTTCAAGAAAAAATTTCCTACTTTCTGTTTTGCAAGAAAAATAAGAAAGATTTTCGTTAGCAAAATCATCTTATTTTAAGAAAATATTGATTTCTTGGTGTACGTTTGTCCGTTTTCTTTGATCAAGCTGATTATTTTCCTGCTGATGTACAAATTATTTGATCCTTGCAAAGATTTAAAAGCTTGTTTTTAGACATTCGTTGGTTTAAATGATCTTTCCAAGCTTTTGTCAAAATCCGCACAGTTGACTATTTCCTGTCTTATTAAGTCTATTTTTCCCTTTTTGAATGCTTGTCTTGTTTTAGATATTTAAATTCTATAAGATTTAATAAATAAAATGACTTTTGGTATGGACAGATAATTATACAACTTCTGCTTTTTTTATTTTTAGGTTAGCTCTTTTTGCAGTGAACAAAAAAAACCCTTAGTCACTGTTTTAGCTGTTTTTTTTTTTTTTATTACATTGAAACTTTTTTCGCTTTTGACCACTTTGATCAAACTTTCCTAAAGTCAACCACAAAGATTCTGCATCACAAAACTTTTAAAAGCTTCCCTTTCCAAAAAACAGTGTGTGCACTTGGAAAGAACAGATGGTGTTGTCATGTCAACAGATCAGAATTGGTAAAGTAGAACAAAAAGAAATGAAACAAAGCCACACACAAAAAAAAAAACTCCAGAACAGTCAGGTTGAAGCAGACAAGCTCACAGGTGCTGCATGGCGGTTCAGCCATCATTTGGTTTTGGCTTTCTGCCTAAAATTAAAACCAGAACCGTTGCTGTAAGCTGAAACGTAAGCATTGTTAGGCGTTCCAGTGACATGACTTGATGCGTCTGTGGATGAGTACTCAACTGTATGATGGAGGCAACGTGACCAGGCTGATGGTCGAAAGCCGATACTATTTGTGTCCCGAGCGCTTGAGCCTCTCAGTATGGCTGTCAGTGCGAATCACTGTGTCTGTGGGAGGATAGCACATCCATATGGACTGCATGCTGTGTGTGTGTGTGTGTGTGTGTGCGTGTGTGTGCGTGTGTGTGTGTAAGAGTGAGAAAAAGAGTGTGAATTATATTGATGTTTGAGTTTTCATGTGGAGACGGAATTAATACCCCAGGGAGGCTTTCAACAAGAGAGAAACCGTACTTTAGCTAACAACTTCTCATCTCAGATACAATCACACACCTTCTCACACAAACACACATTCACAAATAAGTTATATGAATTATTTACCTTTTCCATGTCTCACTTTACTGAAAAGTTACTGTATTACTTTTCCAACTCAAAGGGTTTTGTTTTCTCACTTTTTTTTTTTTATTAACTGCCTTCTTATTTTAAAATTTGGCAAACAGAATCCAACTAAGTTAAAATTCATGTCCTTTCTTTTGTTTAAAATTAAATTACAACCATTTGAAAATGTGTTATGAATTTAGATTCTAAATACTTCGGCACAGTATTTAGTACCACAAATGATCCTGTAGACTTTCCCTGGGAGCCTGGAAAGAACCAACAAGGGTCCAAACACCGGACTTATAGAGCCATTAAAGTGTCACTCTGATCATCTTTGATTTATTCTAAAAGTGTTCCTTTTAATTATGATTATGCCATACTTAGCCAGAATATAAAAACTTTTTAGGACAGTTTCTGCAGAGCAAGAAGATCATCAGAAATTTAGCTTTGAGTTGTGGGCAGGACTGTTGCAATGCAGTAAGCCGCACCTGACTTCCCATCATCCATTTGTGTACATGTTCTCCCGCTAGCTTATAGCTCCCTCACACCCCCAACCTAACATTAGCAGTGAAACAAAAATGACGAGCAATTTTGGAGCTATTCAGCCGTAAAGTTTGGAGCCAGATGCCAGCTCAGACGAGGAAAATGAAGACGTACATGGATCTATTTGTTTACAAGTGGATGCATCACAATAGAGCTGAGCAGGAAACTTCTGGCCGGCCGATTGCAGCAGCTGTGTCAATGCTCTGGCTTTTTTCACCTTACTTTTTCATCTGCTCCTGATTCACAATGATTTTAATGAAGAAATACAAGTTTAATTTTCCTTACACGTGTCCTCCCTGATGAGAAAAATGCTACAAAAACATGTTAAAACATCATTTTCATTGGAGTGGGTCTTTAAAAAAACGTGGAAGAAGAGTGTTCTGCAGCACCTCCTCTAAATGAATTAACATCTTAAAATAAACAAACATAATTTAAGAATCTGGTCCATTTGTGATTATTTGTTCTTGATAAAAAAAAGCACTTACAAGCACAAAAATTCATATTTTTTATAGCCAGTTGGTAAGAATAAACACACACCAACTCCAACTTTCTGATTTTTGTCACTCCGTTCTAGTGTTTCACTGCAGGATCCGAAGTGTCCCTTCATTCTTTTTATTCTGATTCAAAAGAATAGTTTTATAAGAACAGTTAAATCATTTAAGCATAAATCTACCAGTCACTTCACCTATTGAAAAGGTGAGTTCCCAAGAAAACAATGTCAGGTGTAGCATGAAGCATTGTGTGTGTGTCTTCTGTGCGGGTCATTGATCTGTGCAGGATGACTGTGTGTGACTGCTGTGATTGACGTGCTGCCCTGAGGAAACCTGCAACACTAGACTGACTGTTTGAAAGGAACATTCCACCTTAGTGATTGGTGCTGTGAGTTTGACGGACTGCAGAAGGGTTATTAGTAGGATTGTTAGTGAGTTTCATGTCAGATCGTCATGTAAACAAAGAAAAAAGTTGAACTAAAAAAACTGCCACAACCTTCTGGACACTTGTGTTTCCTTCCAGAATCAGGCAACATCATATTTTTTGAGTAGAAATGGAAAGTTTATTCTATTGTCTGCACCTGATCCAGGGGTGGAGATCCAGAAGCAAGGTAAGCAAGCTTTGTCCACTTGCCCCTAAAATCTTTGATCCAATATTGGTATTATTACTGACAAAAATCAGAAAATACTCTTTAAGTATTGCATAAGTAACAATAAACATTCAATTAAATCAAAGTTATTTATTATTTGCCATTCTAGTAGATGCTTTAATCCGCAGAGGAAGATTAAACTTAAATACCAACAATAGAGTTTATACCAAATCTATTGGATGCACAATAAAAGCAGTTATTTTAGTATTTTACCATAAAAGCAACATAATCACTCTAATGCTGAAGTCAGATGACAGTTATTTGCTTGAAATGATCCGTTCAGGTTAACATTAGAGACATTATTTACTCTTATTGTTATTATAGCATAAAAAATACTTCCAACAAAGTAACAAAACTCAGTAAAGATGATCATTTTCTCCCTATACTCCTTACCTCAGTCAGGTAACAGCATTACTTTCACTGAGGACTTTGCATGTTTTGATGAGACCTATATCGTCTTCAGTAAATCCAGCTTGACATCCGATTGTTTAATTGAGCTTTTTTAGCAAGAAGGATCCTGTTTTTTTTTAAATGAAGTTCAATCATTTCTGAACCAGAAATTATAATAAAAATGCTCAATTTTATGTCAAATATTTCCATCAAATGTGTGAAAAATTCAACTTTGTTGAGTTCGTTGACACAAGTACTATTTATACATCTTATGACAGATAACACAAAATCAAATAAAAAAAATCACATTTCTACATTGAGCTGTCATTGTAGTTATGATTTATTAGGATGATATACGTCTGTGTCCAGTGAAAACTGGACTCTTCCTCTTCAGTGGCACATTCGGACCAGTCGATCACCCCCGCATTAGTGTGAATCTAAAACACATGATCGCAGAATCAGCTGAGTGACACGTTCCCAACTCTGTTGTCTCACAGCCCTCGCCTCTTATCTGCTTAGAGCGAGCACAGATGCTTGACTGAGGTGGAAAGAAACGATCCTCGCTTTGCACATTCACACAACCCAGCAAGGCGGAGTACAAGAGTGGCACAGGCTTGATGAAAGGGGGGAGTTGGAAAAAAGGTTGGAGTGAAAATAGAAATGTAAATTTTTTGGGGGGAGGAAAGGCAGCACAGGAGCTGGTCTGATTCTGAACACTTCAAACGTTCTGTATGACCTGGGTTTGGTTTTGTTCACATTTTAACAGAATCATGACTGCAGATCTCTCCTGATTATAGAACAGAAACATTCAGTTTCATTCCTGAATATTTAATAATATTACATTTGGGTTTTTTTTGTTTTGCTTGCTTTGTTTTTGTTTGTGAAGAAACAATAGATTGCATTGAAAATATTTTTTTAAATCTAAACTGAGTGACATAAAGTAAGTAAGTAACCAGATAGTTCCCTCAGTTATGGGTGACATGAAGGGGGGCGGGGTTGCTCAACAGTCCACCACTCAGAGGCATATTTCTAATGAACTCCCGCCACTCTGGAAAACTATGTCCTGGAAACCAACACAAATGTTTGAAATGTTGGCTAAAAATGGCATATTCATAAAGAAAAGACCACCGGGAAAGCCCTGAAAATAGATTTAAAAAATGATTGAAGTGGGACTTCAACGACATTCATACCCATTTGAAATATCGTCCTTACATTTAACATCAGGCCTCAACAGACACACAAAACAAGAGCCAACAAATGTAAGGTCAGTCCAAATCCACTCTGCTTAGTTTTGCATCTGATTGTCTCTGTAACAGATGGTCTAGAATTTACAGACTAATTCATGTGCTAAATGATTGATGGGGAGCATCGTCGGTTTAAAGAAGACTCAGCCTCACTCTCTTACGCTGTACTTCAACACACACATGTGAAATATTTGCACAGATCAGTAACTAAACAAGTCCGCAGAGAAGAGAAGCACAGAGCCAAGGGAACATCGAAAATTCATGTGGAGGAAAAAGAGGACATTTACACATCACAAGTGTAAGAAGACGTATGAACACAGAAAACTTTGTGTGCTCTGCTGCGTCAGCAGCATCCTCTACTACAACAATTCAAACCAATGTGGGGAGACAATGATTGTGTGCAAACGTATGTAGTTTGCAGACAAGATCATAAGCATTTGAAAATGTGGTTTTCCAGGAAATAAACTGCACCCGATTATTACTTGCATTGCAGGAAGTCACAAAAACAATAAATGCAGGGATGTAACAATTAATCGACTTAATCCAAGAAAATTAATTTATATTTGTACAATCTAACCTTTGCTCTGTCTTTAGCAAGTTGCTAATCCAATGTAAATAAACCATTATGAAATCATTTAAAAATGACATGAATGATTTATAATAAATGTTGGATAGTAGGTTTATTTTACTATAACATTAAAAAGACCAAGCATCATCACAGTAGACATGTCATAGCAGCAAAAAAAAAAGATCAAACCATCATTAGTCCAATGAAACACTTTGAATTTTGCAGACTTGTGATATGAATCAAATCCTTGTAAGAACGAACGTTACACTCCTAATAAATAAGAACCAAATGACCCAGAAAGAAGTCGAGAAAATGAGCTACAATTAGGAAGAGAGGGATGAAAACCCAAACAATTGTTTTGTTTTTTGAAGAAAATCTATCAATCTGTTGGGCAGACACGTGCACTGCTGTTTTCTAGGGCAGCCCTGCATCCCAAAATGACTGAGTTTGCATGTTGTAACAGGTTTTTCTGGTCTCAAAGCCAGGAAAGAGACTTAGTGGAGCAGGGCAGCTGTCCCAGAAGCTCCATCACTTTGAGGATGCAGAGAGTCTGATGAGATTCAGGCTCTTTGTATGTCAGTCAGCAAGGCATGAAGGACTAATCCCCTCAACTGTTTCATCAGAAGAAAGATTGAACACTAAAAAGAAAAAATAAAAGCCAGAAGAGGCCCAGTCTGGAAAGCTGCGCCTGACGGTGTGGAGTTTAACTCTCCGTCTGTCCGGTGGATTTCTTCTGCGCACTGAAGGCGACGCGTCTCATCCAGACAGAGCAGCTGCGATTACATAACTTCACTCCCAAAATTTCATCCAAAGTGGTCAGAAATGCGGGGTGCGCAGACGCGCGCAAAGCGAGGATCAGTTCAAACCAAACGATCCAACAAGTACGACAACATCCCAGCCGGACTTCGCGTTTTTGGAGCGCTTCTCCTCGCGCATCAACCAGCTTTTTTCCACTTGCGTGATAACATTTGTGTCCTACCTGCATGTTAGTCTGTGGTGTTCCGGATCTGAGCGGAGAGCGTCCTCTCTGCGCGAACCCTCAGCCTCCAACTACCGCGCCTGTGGATGCGAAGGAATGTGCGCGCTCACATCCACGCACGCACGCACGCACGCAGGGGGACAGGGTGACGGGGGAGGTGGAAACGAGAGGAAATCCACGTTACACAATCAGATTTGAAAAGTGTGGATGCATTTAGGAGAACTGGGAATGCCACACGTCTGGGATGAGATGCTCTCGGATTTGCGCTTTATAAATATAACTGTTGCTTAATTTGGCACGTCCTCACCCTCTGTTAGCAGCTTGTTTTAATGACTCAGAAGTGCCAATTTGTGATGTCATTTAATGAACTCTCTCTAATGGCTCATAAAAGACTCGAACATCTGCCAGAAATTCACAGTTGTAGCGAATAATTAGTTAACAATCTCAAAAAGGCTGGAAAATCTGTCTCTGTGGTGTTGAGCCACTTCAACAATTAGAGATAATGTTTTATATTATCTGATCCAACAGTATTTCTGACACTTATCTCATTTTTTCACATTTAAGCTTCAATATTTTCTTGTTTGGACTGTTTTTTTCCCCCTGAATCCACATGTTTTATTTACACACAATCGCACAAAATAAGTGTGCCAAGTTCACGAAAGAAAACGCTGTGACCCATAGCTGGAATAATAAATTTTAACCCCAAAGAATAAAAATCATTTTTCAATTCTGCAATGATCTGCTGTTCAAGCGACTGGTATTCCTCCTGCTGAGGTTGTGTAATTTGGATCTCCTCGGGGTAAAAGATGTCTCTACTTTCATCCAGGAGCTCCTTGTCTTATAAATAAGAATCTCAGAATTAGAAAAGATCATTGATGTTAACACTGAAACATCAGAAACGATCCACCGTTTCTGAAACCCAGAGGTTGGAGGTTAATTTGCTGCATCTTAGAGACGTCCTCTAACTCAAAATTGCTGCTCTGACCATAAACAATGTCAGACAAACACATGTTGAAGGTAATTATTAAGAATGAAAAAAGCTGAGATGATTGTGAACATGAACCTGGAGTGACAGGGGAGACAACTCAACAAAAAATACAAAGAGGCTACGGAGCAAAAAAGGAAGGACCACCAGACTGAGGAACACCTTCTTCCCAGAAGCTGCAAGACTGCTGAACTCAGGAGGACCCTTTTGCAATTGGGAGCCACGGATCGGAGTTACACATTTTGCTTAACCCTGTGGTGAAATAAATATCCAAAGAAATCAGATGATGGAGAATTTTAAACTAAACACACATTTTGCTCGCCATGTGTTTCTATTCCTTGAGGTCTGTCAGTGTTTTAGGCTTTTACAGCTGAAATCCTGAGTCTAATCCACTCCTGACCCCAGCTTGGTTCTCTTTGGGCTTCCTCTGTAATCTGAGTTTGCATGTTTATCACTGAGTCACCAGCTGTCTGCAGAATCTCTGTGGAGCAGGTATAGTCCAGAGGACATTTACTTTACCGTTGTGTTTACATGGTCTGTCTCTGTTTAAGCCGGCTCTCTGTTTTCTGCTGTGATTTGGAGCTTAAGGTCAAAACAAACGTCTGAAACTAAAACACTTAAAAGAGGTTGTTACATATTACTGCTGCATGTAAATACTCAGTTTAAGGAGGTACTTTGAAGCTTTTTAAGTACATACTTGTGCATTTTTAAGCAGCGGGAAACTCAGCGATGAGCGTTACACTGATGCATACATTTCGCATGAATAATTAAAGTTCTGCTACAGCTAAGATCATATAAAATGTGTTAACATCATCCTGTAATTGTTTTAAATGATAAATGGCTGTAAATTATTAAGTGGAATAGGTCTATTAAGAAATTGCAGCCGTGGTTGTGGCTAATTATCATCAAACTTTTCCTTTACAGTTGATCATAAATAAACCACACTCAGCAAAGGAGACGTTGTTAAATTTAAACGTGTGTTTTCAATTAAAATTTGTTCTGGTCTGATAAAAAAAAATAAACATTAGCTGTACGTTGCCTCCTGTTTTTAATAGGGATTCAAATTTCAACCTAAACACAGCAGCTTGCATTTCAGGGACTCTCAGCATAATCTAATGCGTTAGCATGTTAATTTCATTTTAAAATAACTATTTTTTGGTAAATTTGATAAAGCTTTATTACCTAAAATGTGGGCTCATCCTAAAACATAGTTTGCAAAGAAAAAAAAGGGAAAAAATGAATCAGTTTATATTTTTTGTCTCTGTTTCCTCCTAATCACTCCGGAAGTCAGATAAACCAGTCCAGGTTCTCACTTGTGTGTGTTCACACACTGCATGATTGTCAGGCGAGTTATTGGTCCAGAAATGCAATTAAAGTCCTGCTGGAGAATCCATGGACTCTCTGTGAGGAACTTAATGAATCTTTGGAAGCTCGTCTTTGGGTGAAGCTGCCCAGAGCACGGAGGAAGTGACTGCAGCAACATTTGAAACAGCAATCAAGCCAGGTCAAGAATCCTTACACCTCAAGCTGATTGCATAACCAACAGCTAGAAATGTAAACAGCCTGTGGGACTCATTAGGGAAGGCCATCTGTCTAATTAAAACACACACCTATTAGTCACCAAAAACATGTTTCTGTGTGTTTTCTTGAGCTCTCTGCAGCTGGGAGGCGACTTAAACTGCATTTAATTTTGTGCTATTCCTGCTATCGTTAAACATACTGAAGATTTTCAGGAAATTACCCAAGACAGGTTTGTTCATTTTGGACTTTTTTGTTTTATTTATGGAATCATATGGTTGTTACTTAATGTGTAATTTGAAGAATGATTTTTTTTGTTTTTTCTTGTAGATTTGTACAAAATTGCAGTTCTCCTCCTACGTCTCATCCAGAGAGGCGAGGTTGCTCTCTTTAACCTCATGCACAGCCTGTGATCTATGATGCTTTTTTTTTTTTTTGCATCCAGCTTGTAAAAACACGGTTTGATCTTTTCATCATTAAAACTTGTCAGTAAAAGACCTCAGAGCAGCACTGTCTGTGACTATCAGGGAACCCTCTGATCCACACACTCGGGTGCACACAATTGCTTTTATTTACAGCGAGAAAAAAAACTCTTTTTGATATGCTAATGTTTACATGTATAAAACATAATCAGTTAAATTTGCAAAAGTATTTTAACTTCATGGTCCCCAACACATTGCGTATCCATGATTTCCTACAGAAACTCTCAGATTTGCATCAAATGAAACAGAAATGAAAGTCACACTGATACTAGACATAGGACACTGTGACTCAACAGGTAACATTCCACTGAGACAAAATGACCTGTTTGGAAAAAAAAAAAGTTAAATATTTTACCAAAACAAGTTGAAAAAAATCATTTCTTCTTATATTAGGATGAATAAGTTATGCATTTGACAGGAAACTGCACAAAATACAAATTTATTTCAATACTTCACTTTAAATAAAGTCAAATCAGACAGCATAAGATATTTTTACAGAATTCCTCCTTCCGCCTGCATCAACTTCCTCCTAAAATGGCTCAGCCACAGATTCCCAGGGTTCCCTTTTCTTGCAGCACTGATGTCTAGGAGCCTCTCTCCCTGCACAGACAGCAGCTTAAAAGGCAGGACGGTGGTGGATGTGGGTAGATCATCAAAGACATGTAAATCCTTGTCTGCTGCTGGTGGAGGTTCCCGAGACAGAGCTTCCCAGCTGGAGCGGTACGGCAGCCTCAGTAATCAAACGCAAAAAATAAATAAATTTGTTTTTAAAAGAAAGAATAGCTGAAAAATATACAAACAGACACACAATGGCAGCAGCTTGAGAGTAATTTGCCCCTCTGGATTTCATGTTTCTATGGAAAAGAATTTCTGTTTTTAGAAATGCTAAAAATAGATCTTTTCTTTAGCTCCGAGGCTTGGAATCATGTCTGAATAAACCCAACGGTCTTTGAGAAGTAGGCTTTCCCTGATGAGCCTCTGTTCATACATTGTGTAAAGTTTGCCCTCCCCTGACCATCACAAAAAGTAGAAATAAGTTTAAAGCCAATTGACAGGACAAACAAGATATTGAATTTTTGCTTATTTTTGATGCTAAATCTTCAAAATTCAGAAGGAAACGTATTTTCAAACACTCAAGCTTGAGACAAAATCACAAACTGTTTTTCTTTCCAATATCTAAAACTGAGACAACTGGACAAGTGATCAGCAATGACCCCGGTGACACACTCGCTTCATTAACAAGCTCCAACAAAGTGGACCCACAGCAGCACAGGAACGCCACAGAGTTATTGTGGAGGCGAGCTGGGCGGGGGGTGACACAGGCAGTAACTTTGTAGCCGTGGAAACAGTTGCTAAGTAGCAAACTAAGGCACAAATGGGGACAAATATATGATTGTGAATGAAGCATCGTGCAGGAAAAGATCTGAGAAGGAAAACTATTTTCTCAAACATGTTTAATGTCACACATAGTCATGAAAAAGGTTTTCTTTTTAAACAACTATTTCACCCAAAAATGTGAGTTTACCCATGGTGTAATGCAAAACATACACAATATGTCAAACATAAGTTTCACTGTATCATCTACAGTTCACAAATTCCCTTTAAGACCTCCACTTTACCTTCAAACTATTAAAGCATTTTTCTATTTTTCTTTCCATGTTAAAAGATTCTTGTTTGTTCACTTCTTTTATCAAATTTAGTTTTGCAATCTAACTTTCTGGTTAATGAAAAATCTCCCAGGGCAAATCAAAAAGTTACAGCCTCTCTAGTTTACTCGCAAAACAGTCACTGTAAAAGCTTTTTATGCTCCATTTTTCTGATAAATTGTGCATGAAATGGAACCAAAGGAAGGCAGTCTGAATGTAAAAACATAGCGGCATCTCTTAGCATTTATGGTGATAAAATATTTATCCAAGTAACAAAATAGAAGTAAAAAGAACCGTCTTATTACTTAAACTTTGAAAGCTATTGTGTTCCATCAGGCTTGAATATTTGATTTCATGAATATATCAATAATTTGTTAGCAGAATCCCATCTGCTTAAATTTCCAGAATTAGCTGATCTAAAAATTGTATTAATTATGTTAAAACTTGAGTTGAAAACTCTGCCAAACATCATTCAATCATTATTTGTTTCAGAAGATTACAAACAAAGAAACTTATATTTTTACATTTTATTTATGTTCTCCATCACAAGAAAAAATGTGAGATTAATTTCAAAATCCCTTATTGACGTACATTCCTGCTAGTAAGTTTACATTCCCTGGAAGAAATTATGATTTCTTGGTCATTTTTCATAGAATATGGATGATAGCACAGAAAGGTTTTCATAATTGAAATAATAACAAAAAAAATCTGTTTACCCCTTTTAAATCATAATGACAACAGAAACATCCCAAATGATCCTGTTCAAAGGTTTACATACCATGATGACTTTGTTCTGAAAACATGCACACAAGCTGATACAAAAGAGTCTGATTAGCAGCTAAAGGTAACTATTCTCACCTGTGACGTGTTTGCCTGCAATCAATGTGCTGGCAAACAAGGCTCTCATGAGACTTTTGCATCCTTCTTCTAGTGCTGCACTGACATTTCTGGATCCTGAATCATGGGGAAAGCTAAAGAGCTGTCAAAAAATCTATGGGAAAAGGTAACTGAACTGTACAAAACAGGAAAGACAAAAGATATCCAAGGAACTGAGAATGCCAGTCAGCCAGGTTCAAACTTTGATCAGGAAGTGGAAAGAGAGGCGTTCTGTTGAAACCAAACCACGGCCACAAAGATTTCTGCCACAACAAGAAAAACCCACAAATAACTTCAACTGTGATCCAACACTTCCTGAAAAAATATGGTGTGGAAGTTTCAAGATGTACAATAAGGAGGCACCTGGAGAAAAATGGGCTGGATGGTCAAGTCGCCAGAAGAAAGACTTTTGCACAAATACCACAAAATAGCTTACTTCCAATACGTCAAACAGCATGGCGTCAAACCTCCAAACTAAAGTGATTAGGAGTGATGAGACCACGATTGAACATTTTAGCCACAACCATAAACACTACATTTTGAGAGGAGTCAACAAGGTCTTTGATGAAAATAACACTATTCCTACTGTGAAACACAGAGGTGGATCGTTGATGGTTTGGGGATGTGTGAGCTACAAAGGCAAAGAAAACTTGGTCCAAATTGATGCTCCACATTATCAGAAGATACTGGAGCAAACCTTGCATTTTTCAGCTCGGAGGGTGCGCCTGGAACGCACTTACATTTCAACATGACAACGATCCAACCACAAGGCCAAGTTCAACTGTAACCACATTGATTTACAGTTTCATTCTAAAGATTTAGAGGTACCTTTGCTCTGGATCAGGAAGCACATACTTTTGCATCAACTGCCCTGCATGCTAAAGGTTTGAAAGTTTCTTTGGGGTGGGGGGACTTGGCTGTGCAGCATCTTTGAAGTGAAACAGAGCTGTCTCCTGAGCGCCGCCATGCTCCTCCATCTTCCTCCCTGACTCTCCTGTGCTGCCTGTGAAATTTGAGTGACAGAAAACAGGGACAAAGAGGACATCCCATTAATATGCTAATCCGTGGCAGAATGACTCCAACACACAGAGCAGATTCAGACGCACATGCGTGTCATCTGTGAGGCAAGCTTTGCAGAATCAAAGGAGGAGAGGCGGTGGAAGTTCAGTGGATATGGAGCTGAGACGATGAGCATAAAAACTGAAGAGCTGTGGAGAGGGAATCCCCAACCACAAAAACTCCTCATTCTGCCTTTTGAACGGCTGCAGCAGAGTAAAAAGAAACGTGATATATTCTGGATGGTTGGTGGGATTACGCGCTGCATGTCCTTGCCATGTGTGGCCTCCCTTGCTCTGTGCTGGCATCAATAATCCATGCAACCTGATCTGGTGGGGAGACAGCAGAGAACTCAAGGCTTATATAAGAGTCAGGTCTGAGCTTGGGGGATTGACCAATCCAGACCCGATGATTTAATGGGAAGCAGACAGAAGTATTCTGCTGCATCTCTACTGGACACCGACTGCCAAGCACAGAGCATTTGTTGAGCTGCTGATAAGGTCGATGGTGGCTTGAACTGGTGTGGAATTTGCTGGCAGCATCTCCTCATCCCGCTGATGGGAGGCAAATGGGAGCCGGCGCAGCGGTCTCACCAACACTGGACTTCTCCTGCCTCGCAGAGGAACACTGAGATAGACAGGCAGCCGGAGTGTTTCATCCCTTCCACCTTATCTCCTCGGCCAAAATCCCCTGCTTCCAGAAAGCAATTTAAAGGCCAGAGAGACAGAGGAGAGAAGGAGTCGCAAACGCAGGAATGCAGGGTTGTGATAATGCTTCAGACTTTAAATATACAGCTTCACGCCCACATTTTCTCTCAAGTGACATTTAAGATCAATGCATTTTACGCATCCACGGTGATGGGTTCTCAATCTTTTGTGGACTATAGTTAAAAAGACATTTTAGTCATTCAAACCTCCAATTGCAAATGAAGAAAATATGTTTTAAAGACCACTATATCAAAGAGTTGAAAGAAAATTCAAATTCTAGGAATTGAGATGTTTTTAAACCCTTTAGGATCCACAAAAAAACAGATGATCATTTTTTTAATGAAATATAGATAGTATTAATAAGGATACATGGGTGCTTTGTTAAGTTTTACTCACAGCAATGTTAGTTTAAGATGCAAAAATATTGAATTTTTTGGCTGATGGGAAATTAGCCAAGGCTAACTACTGCTCCAACAGTCCACAACCAACAGAGGTGAATTTCTAAGGAACTCTTTTATGCGCAGCAGAAATGATGTCTTAAAAACAAACACAGGCTTTTTGATTTTTGATAAAAACTGCATAATTATAATTAAAAGGAACGCTTTTACAATATAAAAGTAAATAGTTGAAGTTGGACTTTAAGCACAGTCAGAATAATTCATATGTAAGGCACTCCGGATAATAAGGCACACTGTCGTTTTTTCTTTTTTGTTTGTTTGTTTTTTTTAAGTATGAAGGTTTTTACCTGCACCTTATAGTGCAGAAAACACTGTAAACTATAATGGCTTTACTTACGTGTGTCGATTTATATATGTGGATGTATATCTCTTTTTCTCTTAATTATAACTTTCCAATCAGCTAGTACTTATCATCTTGAGGTTGTTATTCTATGTATAGATGATAATCTATGTCCATAATCTATAGATAATCTAATTCTAATCTAAAGCTTTTTAGTAAAGTTTGCATTATTTCAATACAACATGTACACATTTAAAAATGTAGCACCATAATCCTTTGAAAATTAGCTAAACTTTTCCCACCAAATGTGCTTTTGAGCGTTCACAGAAGCAGTCTTTGTGACTAGGCATATCCCTTCTACTGCCCCTAGTGGAATGATGATTCACAACAGGGAAGAAAACATGGACCAAGTTCTATACCATTTTTAAGGAAAGTTTTGATCATGCTAATGAGATATGGGTCTCAGAAATGCCTGTATTAAATATGTTACCAATGGTTATATTGGGTAGATGTGAGATTCATCAAGCTCTCCATCAGGTCAGAGACAGACTGTCCACCTGACCTGATTTTGTCACAACTTTCTCCAGTAAAAATGACAGCTGTGGCGCTTTTTATGAGGCCTGACTAAGCCTTAAAATGGCCAATTAAAAAGTGGAAGCCCCCAGTCAGCTTGAAAGCACTTGGCTGGGCTTCAGTTTGTGATTACTCTCAACCTGGACGGCTACGGTTAATTAAATATTGAGGCAGCTTAAATTGATTCACCGTGCCTTTGCTTTATCGGTCACTTCTTAAGCTGACGCTCTAATCTCACTTGGCTCTTCTTCTGCTTTTGCAGACAAACTTCGTCTCTTATCTAAAAGAGTGCACATGTTTTAGGTGCAGCCATGCATCCAAGCAGATATTTTAGTACTCAGGAGAAGCTAGAAGAGCTTTTGTAACAGAAATGATATTTTTCTATATTTTTTTTTCTCATTTTTTTTGTACTTGATCAACCTTTTTGATGAATTTGGAAGTCTATTCCTCTTCCTGATTGTCTGAATCCATTCCAGTTGAAGGGGAACTACATCAGCCTATTCCTTATGATGGGAATGCTGCAGATGAGGAAAATGTTTTTAAATATTTGCTGCTTTAGACGCTCGCAGAAGAAACCACATGGCTGCAGAGCCCGACTCTCTCCAGAAATGAGAAAATCCCTCCAACGGCACCTTCAAATCTCCCCTAATTAACCCATGGCATCTTATTTAATCCTGTCAGAAACTGAAACACAAAAAAAACAAATTGTCAGAGAACTGAAATATACTTTAGGCTTGTTGCCAAGCAACAGCTGAATGTGAAATGCATCGCCCTTAATCTTATTGTTCTTATAAAACGTACGGTTTTAGTTTAGAAAAGGCAGAAGCATCAAAACTGCTTTCGTATGATGTGAATTTTGCTTTTGAATGCACTCGCTGAATCCCTGCAAGGCCATTAATAGGTAAATAAAACATACCCATTGTTTATTTTTTTTTTTGCCACAACTTTTACTGTTTGAATAATTTGGATTTTTAGCTAAATGTATTCTAAAGATATTTCTGTGTTTACTTTGCTTGTGTTTACATTTTGTATTAACTTTTAATCTGTTTGCTTAAAACATTCCTAAATTTTCACCGCTTGTAATAAATGTATGTTTGTGCTCTATTACATTCATTTAGCCAACCAGACTGGATGCTTTTAAGAAGTATGTGCTAGTCAAATGCTGTATTTCCTTTGCCCAAATCTTATTTAGATAGTAAGTCACTTACATGTACAGAACTTTTAAGCATCAACCATATCTTTTTATATGGAAATATACATTTTTAAAAGGTGTTTTTAATCTTTTAACTCAAAATCTTTCATGGATATAAAAACACTTGTCTGTAAACTTTTATTTTAGGTTAAACCCTTAACGCTGTATTTGTTAATTTGCAACATGCCATTTAATTTAAGGAATTTACCATCACCTGATTCAAACAAATAGGGATTAAACTAGGAAAATTTCATGCTGTTTTCTATATCCTGTGTGTATTTCACATTAGTAGTCTTGTATTGTACTGGTTTAGGTGGTTTTGTCCAGTCTTTTTTACACTGTTTATCATTTTATTTCAGTTAATGCAAGGAAGGTGGAAATGGGAAACATATAGAGGTTAAGGTTGTTCTAATTAAAACAAGCCATGAAACGTGCAAAGAAAATGGATTTGCATGTCAAAAAAACAGCATGTCATTAGTCCCACGCCAAATAGCAGCCATCTGTGACTGAAAGCGCCACGTCCACAGACATGACTGCAAGGCTTCTCAGCAGAACAGTCAGCAGTCATGTTATATCACAAACTGGTCTAATTCAGGAATCGAGGGTCTGAGTGGATGAAAAACCTTGCAAAGGATAAAGCCTGCAAGTGGATTCAAAGCCAGACTCCAAACAGGCAGACTTATTTGCATGCATTTATAGATCATCTTTGTTCACTTCATTTATTGCACAGAGGGACTGAAGGTGCTCCACTCTAATGATATTCTCTGTGATGAAATTTCTGTGAAAGTCAGAACCCAGAACCCAGATTATATGGTTTAATAACAATCACTTTAGGTGAGCAGCAGTGTGGTTTATTCTACTAGACTGTTCATTCTGTCACACCACTAAATACCAGTTTTGTGGATAGCCTGTAATGTCTCATTCAGAATTATTAACAATTTAATCCTAAGAGTTGAATGTTTTTGGTCACGTGAATACGCTCTTCTAAAAAAGGAGAAATGTCGCCACCTAGTGGGCGTTTTAGGTTACGCATCTTCCCCTTTGGGATTGGATACAAAATAAAACCACTTACAAAATTTACTATTTTACTTTTACTTTTAAATTATGGAACATAAGCAAACATTTCCCTGCACAGCTTTAAAAAAAAAACAGATTTAATTACCAAAATTCATATTTTGACCCATTTGTTTGCAAGTTTTTACTTCTTGCTAAAAATCTAAAAACCTGCTTTTCTTAAATGTCTGCTGGTTGCAAGCAATGATGCTCTAAGTGTTCTATAAAAAAAAAAGACAGGGTGGACAGGTGCTAGTTAATTTCTTTTAGATTTAATACTCTTAGTTTCATATACTAAGGTTTCTCCAGTAGGTTAAACAGAGGAAACACTTAACTCACCTAAAGTGAACCCGTGTTAAGCGTTTTTAATCTGCAGACACTTTAAAAGATGCCCTTTGATCTGTCCTTGCATCTTATATTCTGTTCTTTTATAATTGTATTTAACTGCAATCTTTCATTTCTTGTGTACTTTTATTACTATTTTAATAACGCATTTTTGATCGACTGGATTACAATTCTGCAATTAAGTGGGTAACACAAAGGGTTTTTGTAACAACTTCCTTTATTTTTTATTTCCCATTGAATTTCTGAGTACAAAACATTTGGCGCTTGCAGTGTGAAGCCACAGGAATTATTTACAGCGGTGTTATCTACAACAGAATGAATACCTGCAAACAGACGGAAAAAAAGAGGGAGAAAACAGGTTTAAAAAGTGCTGGATACTGCAGCGGATCTGTTTGGGCATCCCTGGAGCTCTGTCAGCTTTCATCCTGAACTAAGGACCCTCAGACAGAGATCACATCTGTCCTTCAGTCACCTGATCTTCTCCATTCTCCCCCTTTTCTGCTCCGCACTTCTAGCTTAGGAAGTTTCCTCATCGATCTTCGGAGCCAGGTAGTATTTGATATGTCCCATATCAGCAATCTTGTACTCCACCACTGTGAACAGATAAATGTGTTGAGGTCGAGCTACAGCGAGTGTAATTAAGGGTTACACAATGTAAGTGAACCTACCAAGGGGGATATCAGCAGACATGCTAAGAGTAACCGTCTTTGAAAGTGGAGTGGCTTTTGTGAAGAAGTTCAGATAGTTGAGGGCAAAGATCAGCTGGACGGGTTCATTCATCTCAATGGTGACCTGAAGCAAGCAGGATGTTACAAAAACGGATTTTCCTTTGGAGAGCAGCTAAAAGACCGATCCATCCTCTAATACTTACAGCTTCTTCTTCTTTGTCCACGTTGCTGGTCTGGGAAAGCTTGATGTTTCCAGTGCCCAGCTCTCCAGAGGCAGAAAATTTCACTCCGTCTTTGGCACAGGAGATCATGACGGCGTCGCCGATCTGTGACAGGTCACGGCAGATGCGGGCAAACTCTCCAGAGGGCATCTTCACCACACAGCTGTACTCTTGTTCCTGAAGGGGAGAAGGAAGCGAAGATCAGGTGGATGGGAGGGAATGCTGGGAAATACTGCTGGACATGAGAGAAAAAGAAAAAAAACCTACTGGAATGCCCAGCTGCTCCACATCCAGGTCCATCAGCTTCATTTCATAATCGGAAACTTTTTCTTGGTCTGCAGGAATACAAATACATGTGTAAAAATAAAGCATAAAGATTTAGGAGATTATCCGTCATACTAAACTAACTTACTGATGGTCTCAAACACAAGGGCGAGTGTGTCAGCGTTATCTTCTGCTCTGAGGGTGATGATATCCTCATTCCCTGCACACTTTAGGATTTTAGACATGCTGAAAAAATAAAAAAATATATAAGAAAAGTATTGCAACTCAAAGGCTTTAAATTTGAAAGCAGGTTTTAACATCAAACGACAAAACAGTTTGGTTATAAACAGTTATTTACTTAAAACATAGTTATTGTTCATATCCTATCGACGAGTGACGTAAGCGGAAATGTATATTCCCGGGTTTGAGAATTCCCGCCAACGCTGACGGCGAGCGTTTTGGCGCTAAAGTCACGCATTAAGCTCAGCTCGCTGACAGCGCCAAAGTAGTACTTTAGATTCTTAGCACATATTGTCATTTTAAGGGAGATTTTTTTAAGCTTGCAGAAAGCAGGACGGTAAAGAGTTAAGTTTTCAGAGAGACATGCCCGGGCTTCTCCTCAAAGATGGCCTCCATTGTCGACTTCACAAAGACTACAGAATGATCGAGTTTACCCCTTTAAGATTACTATGGGGACATTAGCATGATCGTAACTAACTAAAATCATTAATAAATATCTGAACGTAAGGTTAGCCTAAGATAACTAATTTGACTAAATGTAACAGACAGATGACATGCAGATTATCAGCTAAAGCGAAGCTTCCCATCCCATGACTATTTCCCCCGCGTCACCTGCTAAGGTTGACTCCCATGGCGAGGTTTCTGTCGCAGCGGTAGGAGTCGAAGCCGTCGTGCCGGAGAGTGAGCTGGACCAGCGAGACATGAGAGGAGTCCATGCTCTGCAGAGAGATGCCGGAGGAACTGACGTCCCAGCAGGCTTCTGTGATGAGATCCTTCAGGGCCTCTAGGACCTTCTTCAGGATCGAGCCTTGGACCAGACGTGCCTCAAACATGGTTGCTGTGGTTGAGAGTTACGTAGATCGAAAATAAAGTAAAAGCTGGTGCCGGGTTTTCAGCGCTGATCTGGTAAAAGAGGCTGCAGTGACGAGTAATCACGACGTAGGTGAGGGGAAAAAAACTTCAACAGTAGCCTTTGTGTGGCACGCGGGCTGAAGACGCGTCTTCCACAACAACTAAAAGATTTGAGCTGGAAGCCCGCGCAAACACCCGTTTTTTAGTAACACTGCCTTATTGCGTCACTTCCGGGCGCCTACGCACTTCCTGCAATAAAACGGAAGTCGCAAGCGAATATACAAAAATCACAGATAAAAAACATGCACGCTGACTATTTCGATTATTTTGAATTATATTTATAAAAAATGCAGTCGTTTAAAAAGATAATGTAACTCATGTATTAAAATTATATTTTATTTATATTTTTTAATCAAATGTATTTTCTTAATTACTGTTTAATTTGTTTATGTTTTTGTTTACTAGATTCCCTTTATCGCAAAATTAATTAAGTCAACAGATATGGTACTACTAGTACTACTACTCCTCCAGTTGAATTTATGTAATACTGATCTGTAAATCCTACTTTTTGTTTTAATAAAGTATATAATGTAGTTTAAAACACACTAAAGTACAAAAACTATTTAAATAACGTTACTATATCATAGTGCCGTGTTTTTGAAAACATTTGAAGCAAAAGCTCAACTTTTTTTTGCTAATAATCACAAGGCACACCACCATCTGAAAATATATATATAAAAAGAAAAAAACTGTCGTCTGTAAAAGCAATACATAAACATTCTTATCAAAGCATGTTAAAAAAATCAAATAAACACAAAGAAAAATGTCTTACGAGCTTTCATATTTCTACCTAATCAAATTAAAACATTAGAAACGGGCTCCTATCACAGCAAACTTGTTTAGATTGAATTGACATAATTGTTTTGCAATTAACACCTGTCCAGAGACAACAGATGAAAAATAGCCGTTGGGCTAATTCTGGCACATTTCATGCAATCCTTTTAATGTGCGCTGTCCCTGAGGTATAAATAAAATTTATGTTGAAACCTGGGCCAGCTTCAATGAAAACAGAGCTGATATTCTGGCAATTATTTCTCACAGCACACCAGATAATTTCTCCCATTGTAAATGTTTTTACTTTTTTATGTTTACATTGATGAAACTGAATGTACATTTTTTGAAATGTACTTTTTCTTGCTTATTTCTTTTTTGTTGTTTGGGCCATTTTGTCTTTGCACTTCTTGCAAAGAAGACTCTTTTTGCACATCTTAAACTTGACAAAAACCTCTATAAAACTTTATTTACACTTTTTTATTTATTCTTTTAATTATTTTTTATGATTAATCACTGGAGGTTTTCTTTTCCTTTTTTCTCACCCTTTCTTCCTGTGTCTTAAATGTTTTTTAAACTTTCCATTAACTCCAACATTTTGGTGAACAATAATGACTTTGTAAACTCTAATTATTACTAGATCGAATAGACGGAGCATTAAGTTAAAAAATTTAGATTTTTTTTAGTTTAAATACATGGCGAGAGCTTATGATTGCTTCATGTTTTATTTTTTATTTTTCAATAGTTAGCATTTCAATACATAAAAGCTGAAATGTAAATACAGATTTAAAACTAATTTTATCTAAAGAAATTACACTCAAGTTAATGTCCTTCAGTATTTTAATGTATTTCATAAAAATAACTGAAGTACACTTTAAATGCTTCTGGGCAAACATTTTTTATTTATCTTTAATTTTATCTTATCAACTTCTTTTTAATACAATAATTGATCCAAAATTAGGGACACTCTTCAAAATAATTGTGTAGACCAACAAGTTGCAGTAAAAACCTTTATTAGACAGTGTGCAGTTCTTGTTACACGACCAGGAATAACAAATCTTTTTTTTCCAAATACGTTTAATGCTCACAAAAATGAAAAGAAAAAAAAAGTTTTTGTAAGCAACCCCTGAGCATATACCCATTCAAGCAACTCAATAGGTTTTTTGACAGAAATAGAGCTCAAAGTTGTAAACAAATGAAGAGAAATAAGTATCTGAAAGAGCGAAGTAAGGTTTGTTTTTAATACCTGATTGTGTTTTCTATGTACGTGGAAAATACACCTTTGTCTTTCAGATTTTTAGTTCAGGCCATCTTTAAGGATGTAGTTGGTTGTCATGGCGAGCACAGGAGCTCCTGTTGGAATACCAGGGAAAGGACCACTGGACCCAGCAATGTCGATGTGGGAGTATGGCAGAGGAATGTCAGAATCTACTCCATGCTGTGGAAGAAATTCAGAATTTAGATTTACTGATGCGTTTTCTTCAAACTATCAAGATGTTTTTTTTTCCTGACAGCATGTGAGCACCTTGTCTAGTCCAGAGGCCATGATGAGGAAAGCAGCGGGGCTCTGATGTCCTCGAGGTGTAGCAGAGGATGGCAGATTGTTGGCCTGCAGAATGTCCTCATACTCAGACTTGCCTTTGTGGAACTCGTAGTCCTCCCTTCTGATAGTGGAGACCTCGAACACATCGCCCAGCACTTCTCCAGCTGTTGGAAAAAGAACCTGTCAGAACTGTGGATCCTGATTCCACGTATGAACAAAAGAGGTAAAGGGCTAAAAATAAAGGGTTGGCAATTTTCTGGAAGATCTAAAGAAGGAGTTTTCAACATTTGAGACCTTTCAACTTAAAAAAGCCATTTGGCTCAGTTTCTTAATGACCAAAACCCAGCGAGATCCACAAAGTCCCACTTTACCGTTTACAAAAAACCCCCCAAAAAAACAAACACCTTTTTTAATGTTTTTGTTACTATTAAGCCACTCTTTTACAAAATCTAGCCATTAAACTTTTCCATCAATTAAATTATAACTGTGTTATATTTTTCTATTTAACTTCTTTTACTTTTAACAGCAGCACATACAAGTTCCTTTCAAAATAAAACCCAACCTGTGTCAAATAAGATCTTTCTGCTGCAATGGATTTACTTACAATTAGAATTATTGTGCAAATATGCACTTTAAGAGTATTCTGAGTCTGAACAGCAACTAGTAGTGCAGCAGAAGATAACAATATGTGCTTTAAACCTATTCTAAAACACCCCTCTGACAGTACATTGAACCTTCTACCATAAATATGCCCAGTTATATGATAAAGATCTAAAACAAAAATGACAAAACCTTTTATTTATTCAAATTTTTTTCTTTTGCATTTTCCTTAAAAGCCAAAGAGCCATAATGGAAGGATAAAAGAGCCACATGTGGCTCCAGAGCCTAAAGTGATCATCAGCAGCAGCAGCCATCAGTAAACTCACAAACAAGATTCTAATCGTCATCTTTGAATCGATGTAGGTTTTTAGTAGTATGCCATATCTTCCTAAACATTTCATAAATTGGTAAAAATCATGTCAGCTACATATAATGAACACAAATCAGGAAGCGGAGATCTGAGGCTGGAGCTCTGAGAATGCGTTGGACGGGCGAGCGTCGCGCTTAGAAGTCTTGTAAAATACAGTAACAATACTCAAGTAAAAGAAAAACTCAGTGATAATGTGTGCTACAGAGCTGTGCTTTTCTATTTTTGGGCCATTTTATCAGCTGTTAGTGTATAACTACGGTGAAAATTATTCTGTTTAGACTTATGACACCAAATTTAGTCACAAAGATAAATGTGTTATTGCCAGAAGAAACGTTTTTTTCAGTAGGATTTTGAAGTTTTTCTTCATTTGATTGACTTAATTTGTGTAAAATTGTATATTGTAGGAAAAAAGAGAACGCCAGATGCATCTTTGGTGCCGCCATAACAGACAAGACTCACACATGCTGCATTTGACAAGAATTTAGACTCTGAATGATAACAGAACAACTATAAAGTTTAATGCAATGATGACGGCACATTCCAGTTAACATTACGGCAACTCTGTGTGCAATCACACAATTACATGAGCACTGCGTTGTGCTCCCTTTTAACTCTATGAAAAAGTTACACAAGTGCCATCTGCTGGAAATCCAGGGTATTGCATGTCAAAAGATTTTTTTTTTTCTGCAAATCAAGTTCTGTCTGAGCAGTAAGTTTACTCCAGAAAACACTGACGATTCAACCAGTTTTTAATTAATGTTCATTTAAAATTTTAAAGAATAAAAGTCCTCACATGTTTTCTCTTTACTGTCTAAGTGAACCCTAAACATTTCATGATGAAAAATAAGACATAATTTTAACAGTAAATGATGACGAGTTAAAAAAATAATATACTGTTCTTTTCTTTTATTGGGACGCCGAAACATAATCCATTTTAGGTCTCTTTATTTTGTGGTTACTAGACCGTAACAAACGCCAACAGCAAAAAAAAAAAAACCCAAAAAAGCAAGGTAGGCTGTTCTCGGCTTTCACAGGATAGTGAAGATAAAGAAGTTGTGAAAGGTTTTGGGAAGATTCAAAACAGAGAATTTGGTTAAAATGTTTCACCTTTTTGCCACTGAGCAGCGTTCCCACTGCGATGAGCCGGTCCATTATCCATGATGATCTGAAACATCACACGTTTAAACAGATTCCATCTCCACATTTGTTAGTGTGGGCTGTACATATTCACATTTAGGTGAGTTAAGTCGGTTTCGCTGCAGGACTTACAGAGTAGTTGGGCCCCATGGCTCGGATCGCGTGACCAGTCAGAGTCGCAATCGTAAACAGGTGAGGAGAAATCTCCCGCGGGGCCTGAAGAGACAAATGATGCAACGAAAAAGGACAAAACTGAAGACAGTAGGAGTACATGCGACTTTGATGAACCCTTTCGGACCTTCTCCTTCATCTCACAGAGCAGGTCCACCATCACCATGCGTCCCTCTGCGTCGGTGTTTCCCACCCTGACTCTACGACCCGCGCGGGACACCACCAGCTCATCAGCCACATAGCAGTCTGAGAAAACACACAAGCAGCTGGGATGACTTCCAATAAAAAACACAGCAGATAAACACGAGTGTAAAGGATCCTCACTGACCTGCACCCACGCTGTTCCTCACCATGGCCATCGAGCCAACAACCTTCAGATGTTTTGGCTGCAGGTGGGCTAAAATCTAAAAAGCATAAATACAGAGACGAGGAAAACCGGTTTGAAACAATCGGACTTCCTTCCGAAGTCAGAGTTTGAGGTGTAGATGCGGCTTTTACCTGAAAGAATCCAGCAACAGCCGCAGCTCCACACTTGTCCCTGTGCATCCCGGCCATGTAGCCTCCAGCCTTGATGTCTGCTCCTCCTGTGTCGTAGGTGATGCCCTGGGATGCATCAGAACAGAAATTTTTAAACAACAAAAAAAAAAAAAGGACCAGCTGACTGGATTCTTAACCTAGATCTTCAGTCAGTAGCTTTCTCCAGAATCCCACCGTGTCTGAAGTCCTCCACCACATTTCAGTTTGCCTATTCTAGAATTCTTTGTTTTACTTATTTAAAGAAAATGTTTCAAACTGTAGGTTTTTAAAAAATATATATTTTAGGGGTTTTGAAGTGTTCTTATCTAGCATCCATAACCACTTTTAAAAAATAAAAAAAGAGAGCCATGAAACAAAAATAGACCGATGATGAATGTGACATGAGTGCAAATTTATCAAAACTACTGATTTGGATGGATTTATGGGGAAAACTTATAACAACATTAAACTCAAACTTCTAATGAGTTCCTGCAGAAATTATGTCTTAAAAAAACGACACAGACTTTTTGATTTTGAATAAAAAAGGCAAAACCATAATTAAAATACCATTGGGAACGATTTTAAAGTAGAAACAAATATATGTAGAGTGGGACTTTAAGGACATTTGAACAGCGGCTTTTGAGCTACAGCATCGGACATGGATCTGGTGGAGATTCCAGATGCAGAAGAACATCTGAGAAACTTCTATCATCTGAGTAACATAAAATAATTCAGAAACATGAACGTTGTGAGATTATATTTTATTAACACAATGGGTCTTCCTTAGCACAGTTCCCCCTTTTGTGCTGCTTTGTACGCACCTTTCCCACCAGCATGAGTGTTTTCTGGATCGGCTCCTCTCCACAGTACTGCAGCTTGATGACTCTGGCCTGGTGACGAGGCACAACTAAAGGACAGCAAAGCTGTTAGCGAGTGGACACACATTTCAGAAAACAGCAGCTCTGAACGTTCGAGCTTAGTGTCAAATCTGTGACTGAACGGCATCTTACTGTTTGCACAGCGGTTAACTGCAGCCAGACATGGATACTCCTTCTCCAGGGTCTTCAGATCACTCACCACCTCCACCTGAAGGTGCACAAAGTGGCCTAAAGTCACTGCTTCCAAGTTAGATTTTGCATTTGTGTATTTTCACATGTTCCTCTGTACCTTCACAGGGCTGTCCTTGAACAGCTCCTGCACATATTCCGCCACGCGAGGAGCAGCCATGCGCTCAGGGTCTGAGCCGCCGATGTCACGGTAAGCCAGTCTGCGAAGAAGTCACCTCGTCTGGTGAGCAGCCCGATCGACGGTTGAGGGACAAGGCGAAGGGCTTTTAGACTCACCTCCCGCTCTCTAGAGCATTCGCTAGCTCCACCAGCCTCCTTCCCTCAGCCTCCTGCTCCGCCCACAGCCCCAGGACACACACCTTGTACTGCGACGCGCTTATCTTTGCCTCCCGCAGTTCAAGCGGCTTTTTGGAACAAAGAGAATAAAGACTGAGCCACTTTAAAAGCACAAACATTTGTGTATGCACATAAATATATTATGAAGGAGAATTATCTCTAAATAAATGTAAACGTTTCACAGGTTAAATGTGGTTTTCATTTCACCATGTAGAGAGCATGAAGAGCCCCCAGAGCAGCCACCAGGGGGCTGCTGCTATAATCCTTATGTGGGGGACACACAAGCAGAGGGCGCTGCATGCCAGCTTTCAGGGCTCTGAGGAACAGGGAGGAAAGCAGCAGTGAAAGATGATTACGAAGCAGTAACAGAGACACGAGGAAGCCAGACAGGGACAGCTTCCCTTCACTGACCGCTTGATGCCGTTAATGGCTGCGTCGCTGAAACGTCTGGCATCGTCGTAGTCGCGGTTTACAGGGCCGGTGGAGGAATACACCAGGCGGTTGCCAGGGAGACCAGGAACCTTGAGGACCACCACCTCCTCTGCCAAGCCCGGGTCCACCTAGTTATAGATGATGAGAAATACAAATCTTCCCAAACTGTCAAAGCTGAATTTTCTGGTGCGAAAAGAGACACTAACAGAGTTGTAGTCCTGCAGTGGGGCCTTCAGGGACTCCAGCTTAGTGGGGAGGGACTCATGGCTCTGGGCCACCAAGACGATGCCATCAAAACTAGAGAAAGCACACAGTTACCATCTCTACCTGCAATAAAAACCAATAAAAGTTGAAAACTAACAAATACAATGTGTGGCATTCCTCCCCATACTCACTTCCGGTTCCTGAGGTCACTGGTCCACTCGGTGGGCTGAACGCTGGACAGAGACATAAACTGAAGCGTCACAACACTGTTTAACCAAGAGCAATCAGACTCTTAAGACAGATTTTGCAAGGCTAAATGATATGACACCTGCACAACCTTTGACACTTGCAGGCAAGAAAACATGTCACAGATAAGCTTTAAACTATTCCTGCAAAAAACGGTATCGCTGCGCCAAAAAAAATCAGTAAAAAACACAGTCAAGTTAAGGTAGACGCTCAAATCATACAATTATCTCTGATTACAGTGTTTGATTTGAAAAGCTGGATTTATTTGACACCAGTCACTTTTTTCTGGTATCACATGACATCAAGGAAGTGGATTAAAAGTGAAATATGCAAGGTCTGCAAAAAAAAAAACTGTGGTGACCTCTTTTTTCAACCTGAAACTGACTTTAATATGTACAAAGCAACACAAGATGATCACTTTACTTTAAACTAAACACCCCAGCTCCTCAATTCAAAGAGAAATGCACACAAATAAACAGAACATTGCAAATCGAAAAAGAAAAACTGGATCATTATTAACAAAAACAGAGTATACAGAGTAAAGCTGCTTGACTGATTAAAGTTTAATTGAGTGAAAACCCTCCTCCAAACTCAAACCTGGTGCACATAGCTGCTGTCCTCCACCTCCGGTGCCTTCTCGGTGAAAGAGACGGCGCACAGCAGGAGACAACGGCTCCGTCTTACGCTGAGCTACATTTCGTCACGTGATCTCGTCACGTGATCTCATCGACGACGCCGGTGTTGCCTTCACTGACTTTCACTGCGACGTAGTTGCAACAACGCATCCATAAAAAAGCTAAACTAGCATGCTTTTGCACGTTAATTTAACAGTACATATAATGGAAATATTTATTTTCTCACCTGTTATATTTGCTTTATGTTGTTTTTTACTCTTTTTCTTTAAAGGCGAATTCAAGAACATTGCTGGGATTTGTAGTTTACGTAAAGCTAAGAAAACAATCACCTCAGAACAAAATCGAAAACACATCTTATTTCCTACGCCTACTATATAAAGGTAAACATTGTGTTACAGGCTAATATTTGTTGCAGTTTTCTCGCATCTGGCTTGAAACACGTTCGGCTTTTAGGACTACAAACGTTAACCGGAAGTAGTTGAAACGGTTCGGGGGGTTGGTTTGGTTTTCTGCACAACTGTGGAGGTGAGTGGTAAAAATCGAGTGCCCGAGTACAAAGTACGAGAAAGATAGATTTGCTTAACTGAGGCGGGTTGAAATGTGGTGTTTGTGAAGTGTCGGGCAGCAGGTAGGCAGTTTGACAGTCTCTGCAGTGACTCCTTATCGATAACTGGCGCGCGCCCTTACGTTTATGCTTTATTGCACACCTGCTGATCTTCACTTAATCAGCTTTGGCAGCTTCTGCTTTTTGGTTTTTTGCTCATGTTGCTTTCAGAGATTTTCAGATTTCATTGGCGAATTTTGATATTTTTTTAAAATATTAACTGTTGTAAAACTAGGTAAACGTTAACAAATACTTGAGAAATGTGCAGTAAAGTATTTAAAGAATGCTTTTTATGATGCAGAAAGTTATTCAAACATTAAGTCATTTAACACGGACTTATACCGCAACCTTTAACACTAAAAGAGCCATTTGGACCTTTTTTGTACTGACCCAAAGTATTTGAGGACAATTTTATACAGCTTTGCATTCATTGCATTGTAACTTTCATAATTAATATGTATTTTATTTCTTTTTTTGGTTTGAATGAATACATACAAAGAGAAACTACCATTTCCTCAAAAAGTGTTTTTTTTTTCCTTTTGACAAAAGCTAAAAGGACTTCCTTTCAAAATAAAAGATTTCCTCTGCCAGACAGGATAATTCCAGTGCAGATTATGTATATCAATAAAAAATGTTAAACAATGCCAGAAAAAAATGGAATTATCTGCTTTGGTGAGCTGTCATACTTTTTCCTACTTACTATAGCGATTAACTCAAACATTTGCATGAATTTCATTGGTTTATAATCCACTAGAAAAAATAAAAAATATACATAGATGTTTCCTCTCTGGACAGCTATTTTTGTGCAGGATTAAGATGATATTTGCTTTGAAAAGATCAGAATTTTTACCAAAGTATTGCTCAGTATTTGAAATCTGTGCTTTCTGGAGTGAACCAGGCCTCTGGATGTCAGCAGGGATGTAAAAGCCTTTATCTTACTTCTAGATGCACCTTAAATTATAAACGTAACTCATCTAAATTAAATCAGTGCTAGTTAAGTAATCCCTTCTTTAAAAAAAAAAAGACAATTATTTTATTTTTCTTCAGCCAGATAGTATCTATGGAAGGTTACAGAGCCACACGTGGCTCCAGAGCCTCAGGTTGCAGACCCCTGATGTAAACAGACCCATCATCTTGAATTTTCTCCTTTTCTTCTGTAGATGAGATTTGCTCTTTATTCATTGTCCATCTTGAAGACGTTCATCTGTCAGAGACCAGCTGTAGCGCAGAGGCGAGGCTTGAGCAGAGCAGTGATGCGCTTGGTTCAGTTCTGTTGCCATGGTGATGGTGGTGGCATCCGAGTGGGATTGGAGCAGGGTGAGGGGCTCGGTGTGGTGGACCTGAAGGCATTTGACCCTTCCATGCCGTCTACCGTAAGAGAGCTGCTGGAGCTGGGGGACAAAGGCCGGGAGTGTGCACAGAGGTGTGCCAACACAGTTTTCCCACCAAATATTAGTAATCATCCATCTTGTTTTGATATTTAATGTTCAAACATCATTCCCTCCTCAGAGCATTAGCATCAGGCCAGTGCGTGGTGAACCGAGAACACATTCAGCTGCTGTCTCCTATTTTGGCCCCAGAGAAAGTGATATGTGTGGGTATGAACTATCGGGACCACTGTACCGAGCAGAACGCCCCCATTCCCAAAGAACCCATCATCTTCAGCAAGTTCCCCAGCGCCATCACTGGGCCGTACGATGACATTATTCTTCCGTCAGAGAGCCAGGTGGGTGGAAGCCGCCGGCGTGACTGTCTAACTGGTTCTAGAATAATGTCATGAAACATGTCTTAAGCTGTCAAATGTTGAACTCACATGGCTTTAAGGTAAAAACTTGTCAAAAGAAATGGGTGCATGCTAATGTTGGTGAGTTTTTGAACATATGGCAAGGCACAGTAAGAAATGATGATAATAATAATTCTGATAACAATATGGAAGTTTTTGCAGCCACGTTGAGTTTGTCTCTGTGTACTTTCTATGCTATGGAGTGTTCGTGTCTGTCTTATTCCTTTCCTTTGAGGGAATTGTGAGTTTTTTTTAACCATCATTGCCAATCAGTCGATGGCAATGACTGCAATGATCAGCAATGACTGCAGTCCATAAAAATAACCTGCAGAATTCAGCCAAAGAAAAAAAAACATTCCAAGTGTAGTGGTTTTCTTTAAATACCAATGTTCCTTCAGTAGACAAATCTAAAACTGGTTGATCATTTTAGTTTGAACCCACTCTATTTGCTCAAAAGTAAAAAAAAGTTAAAAGCACAACACAGACAGACGATTGGTGCTCTTGAGTGATCATAGTGTAAGTTCTGTGTGCAGCTGAGCAGTAAGTCAATGAGGGTTGTGATGATCAGGTCAGAGTTCATGTACTGAACTGCTGTGAGGACAAAGGTTCGCTGTTGTGTGTCCTGCAGCGTTCACTCTGTAGTCTGATTTTTTTAAAAGTAAATTTTGGGTGAATTTGATCTATCTACTAGTTAGATGTTGTGTCTAATGCTTAACTTAACAATCACTTTTGTTTTCTGCTTTTGTTTTTAAACTCCCATGAGATATTTTTGCCTGCTGTTAATCAGCCCATGTTGCATCCAAATTATATATTAATATATAATTAATATTTGTTTTGGTCAACACAGTAAACTGGTTTAGAAGTTTCAGTTTAAACGTTTATATTTTCTGATGTCTAGTTTATTTAGTTCATAATTAATATTCAGTGATTTAATTTTTGGTGGGAGTTAGTTATTTAATTAAGGTGGAGCTTACTGAGTCCTTTATATTCCACCTGATTCGTGTTCAAACCTGATTTTTGTCTACTTGTCAGGGCATCTCAGGGCATCTATGTGTACAACAGGAAAGTCTGGGCTCACAAAAGCGTTCAGATATCTGTGATGTTGGGTTGAAATTAAAATGTGGTTTTTCGTTTTTACATTTATTTGAAGAATCTTTGACACAAATTGTTCACACACACACACACACACACACACACACACACACACACACACACACACACACACACACACACACACACACACACACACACACACACACACACACACACACACATATATCGAGCGATCGATCGATCGATAGATAGATATAGATATATCTATATCTATATAGACATATATAGATATATAGACATAGAGAGAGAGCGAGAGAGAGAGATTTATATGGTAGTTTTCTTCTTTCACCAGCAGAGGGAGCTATTTATCCATCCACATTATTTCTCAATTTTTTTCAACCTGAATCTAAACTGTTTATATAAAGAGAACCAAGGAAAATATAAAACATCTAAATAAAACATTGTATTAAAATGAATATTACAATAAAACGGTGTATTCTCTCTGCTCTCCTGCATTCCACTTTTATTATTCTGATTCTTTCATTTCTCCATGATGCTGTAGCTTTGGTTTTCACAGTTTTTGTTTTAAGTGGAGCTGTTCCTAACCTATTGTTAAAATCTTTGATCAAAATGAGACACGATGCAGCTTAAATCTGAGTGGGAATTGAGTCTACAATATTGATCAAAGTAGCAGCCACATCAGAGGTTACGAATCGATTCCTCACAGTTCTCACTTCCTGTCAAGTAAAACTGGTGATGTTAAAAAAAATATACAAATAGGATTTGACACAGCCATGTCAACAACAGAGGACACACTACAGGACAGGCCGTAGGTTATGACAAAGTCCAGAGTGTGCCTCCTGTTGTGAGTGGATTGTGTGACATGTTTGAAATCCATACATTGCAGAAGGTTGAGAAACTCATTTGCATCAGCATCACTATCTTTGTTAACGTGCAGGTTAAAATCACCAGTTATTAAAACGTTGCTATATTTAGAATGTATAAATGATAAAAATTCAGAAAATTCTCGAATGAAACAGGAAGGAGGCCTTGGTGGTCTATAGACGGTAACACATAAAATAGCTCGGCTGCTAAGAAAATGTGTGATTCTCAAATATGGAATAATATTCAACAAGGTCATCTATGTCTAAAATAAGCTCATTCGCAGTAAAAGAATTGTTCAAAAAAGAGCTAACATTTAAAACAGCAAAGTTTAGATTCCCATATGAGTGCAGATGGGTTGGTTCATCGTTTCCATCCGGTATGGTGTGAATGGGATGCAGATATCTGACTGTGGAGCTGGAGGATCTGGACCAGGGATGTTTGTGAAATCTGCAGAACTGGAATATCCTGTGTGATGGATGTGGTTCTAACTGGAGGTGGATTTTGGTGTTGGTCCAGTCAGTCAGTGAAAGGTTTGAGTTCAGTGTTCATGGATAGCAGATGAAAACTTGTTTGGTTTGGATGGACGCTGTCTGGTTTAAAGAGATATAATCTGTTATCGAAGCGTCCTTTAGGCCAGATGTGTCGTAGACAACTGAAGTTATGTCTCCAAAGTGAGGAGATGGAAGCGGACCGGACACTGTTTAGCTGTTTGATGGAGTGAACGAAGGCGATGAAGTCCTTCTTGAAGATCTCAGACTGCTGAAACTTGAGGTCGTTCACACTGGCGTGGACTAATATTGTGTGAATGGGGGGTTGTGATGGGCGAGCTGGTGGGCAGAGGTGGTGATGTCATGGATAAGCGCGCCTGGGTGACAGAAAGTGCAGCTCTTGTTAACGCGGACATGCCTGACCATGGAGGTTCCATGGCGATTCCCTACGGCGGCCAGTTCTGGCCGCTGAGGTAAAGCGGGCCTGTCGCGGCAGAAGGACAAGCGGGCGTCGGCATTACACCTCAACCACCTCAGTAGAACATAAACGCTCATCTGAGCACAGGTGTCGGCTCACCTTTGCAGAAATAGTGACAGAATGAATGCTTTCCATGTGCTGGTTTGTGTGCATCAGTATGTGCATGTGAGCTGTAGTTGTATTGTGTACATGTTGGTGTTGACATGTCTGCAGGTAAAGATTCTTGGAGCCAATAGTAATGTTTGTAACATTTGAGCGTGTGGACAGGCCGTGCCATTTAGACTAACATTTACTCCTGACAGCAATGATGATAAACCTCCAGCACCTTGTTGTTTCATGTATATTATTTATATTTACATAATAAAATGGTTAATAACACATTAGATAAAAGTACACATTAGTACGAGATTGTAAAAAAGTAATAAAACTAACAATTAGACAGTGTATAACATTGTAATCATAAAAATGTTCTCAGCACCATTGTTATTCCAAGCATCCGTTACATTTTTTTGTTACATTTATTTTCCAAACCTCCCATACTCCTCTTGTGGTCACAGGGTTGTTGGAGCCTGTCCTGGCCTCTGTTTTTTCATTATCATGTATTGTCACTAAAATGTTACTGATCGTTACCTCTTCAGATTTTACCTACAAACAACCACATACTTCAATTATAATATACTTTTTGTGTCAATTTTTTTGTTCATATCATAGTCAAAGCTTTTTCCTCACAACCTTAATGCTATACTTGGTATGTTTTTTCTTAAACTGCAAACTTGTCCTACTTTTTGTTTTTTACAGTTTTTTTTAATTAAGAATTTAAAATCTATGTGGAGTTTCTACAGCTCTACAAATAAAATATGATTTAGTTTTTGTTCTTCTGAAAAAAAATAGTTAAATTTGAGACTCATCAGTTTCCATCTGAACAGCTCTCAGAAGCTAAATCTCTTCTTCATGTGTGGTCGGCTCATTATTTTTGAGAATAAAGGTTTTGCCTATGAGTGGTTGTTTTGTGTGATCCGTGGAGGAGGGAAAAAATATAGACTTTGTGTCCGTAAGAGGCGTAAATGCTCGGTTTCCATGGTGATCCATTATCTAAAGGAACCAGTGGTTCCCAACACTCTTGGAAAGTAAAAAAAAAAAAAAAATCAATTTTTTTGGCTTTTCATCTTGATGTTGAACTTTGCTGCCAGGATGTACTGAAAGGTCATCACTAGGTTTCAACACTTAATTTATGACTCTTGTCACAGCAGAGAGTTTCTTCAGAACAAGAGGTCTTCTTTATGTTTTATTCTGTCAGTGGAAAGTGATAGCCACTCTGTAAATCCTGCGAGCGTGTCAGTACATCCTCTCGACTTGAGATAAAGTTTGTGAAGGAAAATCTAAAACCTTCCTTCATGACTTTCATGAGATCAGACACTGGAGCAGAGGATGAGATGGTTGCCGTATTAACCACATAGCCCTATGGCTGAGCAGCAGTTCTATCAGAGAAAAACACTCCCAGCTGTGACAGATCACTGCTTTAGACCCATGGATGAGCTGTAAAATGCCCAATCACATTCTGCTTTTAAAAAAATCATATTTACAGCACATGTTTAGTAAATATTTCTGCTCCAGAAGGTAGAAGGAATTTATAGAATGAATCAAATAAAGTGTTTAACCTCATTTTACTTTAGTCCCCGTTTTTTAAACATGAATTATTCTTAGTTTAATCTCATTGACAACAATCCAAACTTCCCAGCTGGGCTCCTTTTATCCATCGTCATGCGTTCAGGGGGAACTGGGGAGGGCTGTTAATGCAGTTCTGGGACGCCGCTGTCGATCACCGGGGTGGAGGAGACATGACTTTGGGTTCAAACTCTCTGCGTGGAAATCCATCATTTGATTTTAGTGATGCTCAAGCCCAAAGAGCTCAGCTTGTCATTGTAATTCATGGAAGAGACTGTGAGAACGTTGGGCTAAAATCTTCCAACAATATTCTGATGCTGTTGTTCTTCTCAGGGATGGAACAGCAGTCTCTGACAAACAGGCCCTGCGGTTTGGAGCTTTAAACTCCGTGTATTTTCATTGGTTAAACAGTGCACACAGAGCGCAAGACTGTGTAGAATACAAATGTACTGAACTTTCATTGTTTCCAACTCCAGTTTGAACCCATAAAATAGGCAGTCATTCTCCACACTGTTGTGGTTGGAGATCAATGAAGTCAAGAAACTTGAGATGGAATAATAATAATTTATAGAAAAGCTATAAATTGATGGGGAAATGAAATAATTTCATGAGCCAAAGACTACGAATAATTAAAACACATTTTTAAACCTCAGCTTTATTTGTTCATTCATTCCTTTTCTATACCCGTTTTGTCCCTTTTGGGGTCACAGGGTTGCTGGAGCCTAACCAGGCCAATTATGGGCGAAGGCGGGGGACACTCCAGGACAGGTCGCCAGTCTGCCGCTGGGGCCACAGTCACAAACCCATGCAAATCAATCAAAGCGCTTCATAATACATAGATATTTAGAAAACTCTGTTATTATGTGTAAATAATTTCTCAGAAAAACCTAAAATTGACTTTAGAAGTGTCTGAATTTAGGGTTTCAAGAAGTTTTTGAAATGTAAAAATGTCTTTAAACTCACTTTTTTATGTTGCAGTAATAAAAAGGCTTAGAAAGAAATATAGGTGAATAAAAGTTAATTTTGTAGAAATAAAAAGATTTAAAATTGTGTCATCACGTCCAAATGAAACTGCTCCAAAAAGGGTCAGAATGAAAGGCTCAAAGGCTCTAATTCATGTACAGCATTTGTATAAATGTACAGTATATACAGTACACACTTGAGTGCACTTTTTTGGTGTTGACATATGTGCATACAGTGGGCATCAGTTTACAGATGAGATAATTTTTTAATATGTAAAAGAAATTAGGCTTTATTTCCATCATTTACGCTTTCAAAATAATGGTGTGTGCAAGGTTAGTTATATGAAATGATATTTTTTTTCCTTCAAACTTTGCTTTTGTCAAGGAATCCTCCATTTGCAGCAATTCCACCATTGTAGACCTTTGGCGTTCTTGCTGCTGGTTTGTTGAGGTAATCTGGAGGAATTTTACCTCCACTCTTCTAGAAGCCCCTCCCACAAGTTAGATTGGCTGGATGGGCACTTCTTCTGTACTGTACGGTCAAGCTGCTCCCACAGCTCAATGGGGTTTAGATCTGGTAGGAAAGTAGGACTTTTTAATACAGAAGTTAGTAGAGATTGGCTTTATTCTGAAACCAGCCTCTTGTGGTCATTTGAGGAATTGCAACATTAATTTCTTCCCATCTTGCATAAATCCTGGAAATAGCTTTGAGGTCTTGTGCTTGAGTTGCTACAGGGTTGAAAGGTCAAGGGACAGGCATGTCATGCTATGTCATGTGTGTGTTGAACAGAGTACAACTATTTTCCAGACAGTTAGGAAACATTAAAAGAGCCTGAAGTCAACATGAAGTAAGTTCAAAATAAAAAAAAATAAAAATCAATGGAATGGCTCAAAAATGATTGAGGCTGAACAGAGAAGTCTCTGGAATCGTGCTACAAGGTTGTGCATGTTTTTGTCAAACAGCACCTCTGAGCAACAACACCCCCTCTTCCAGACATTTTCCATCTGGCTGAAGTGAATGGAGGAAGGATCAGAAACGTCGGCAAACGGATGTCACATGGTCCCTTCACGCTGCCTGTCTGAAGTGGGACAGATGGGTTTTTGTTGAGCGATGCCTTCCAGCTTAATGACGCAGAGGTGGAATAGTGGGTCAGGATGGATGTGTGTTTCAGACGCTGCTTACATGCAGCTACACTGTGTGGTCAGTGTGGATCAGCGCAACACGTCATAACAAATGAGTGGGAAAGCAAATTCTAAACCTATGCACGATTGAGAAGGATGGGAGGCAGAACAGGATTATTGATTCCCTTTACTTCTCCATCATCCATTAGTTATGAATCTTCCTTTTTCCTACAACATTGATTCTGTCATACAGTACTGTGCATTCTCAACTGTCTTTTTTTCAGGAAAGCTCCATATTAGTCTCTGATACTAAGATAAAGAATGACATGTTTTATTATTTTTATTTGTTATTCCCATTTTAAAGATTTCTCAATTGTTTTAGTCTCTAAACCAGAAAAGCTCTTTAAGGCCTGCTCCAATGAAAGTAGTTTTTTGTGTTTTAACATATTCTTTTGAAATTTCAGACATCTATATATAAAGAAAATTAAGCTTAAAATTGCATTTCTGACGAACCATAACATATGCACGTATCTCTTTTCTTTAAATTCTCAAAGTTCAAAACTTAAAAGAAACATAAGGGAGGTGGGGGTGCTCTACACCAACAGTTGCACCCACAACTCAGAAAGGTGAATGTCTAATGAGCTGTTGCCGATCTGCAGATTCTATGTCCTAGAAAACAACACAAGTATAATCATAATTTAAAGATGAAAAAAAATAACAAAAGTAGCTCAAAGATGATCAGAGCAGGGCTTTAAAGTGATCAAATTTGACAGAAATGGTAATTTTTGGTCATTTTTTTTAACCTAAAGGAAGTGGACTGGGAAGTGGAGTTGGCTTTTGTGATTGGACGTAAAGGAAAGCACATCAAGGTGAGCATCGGGTGATCACAGCTCACCTGCTACTCTTCCACTACGACTCCACTCCCATTTTCCAGGTGGAAGACGCTCTCTCCTATGTAGCTGGGTTCACTGTGGCCAACGATGTCAGTGCTCGGGACTGGCAGATGAATCGCAATGGGAAGCAGTGGCTGCTGGGAAAAACGTTTGACAGCTTCTGTCCAATCGGTCCAGCCTTGGTGACCTCTGACGCTGTGAAAGGTGAGTGCTAATGAGGAGCCAGAGCAGGAAGAACAAAGCAGACGAAGGGAAATTAGAGTCAATCTGGCAAATCATGTAATTATCTGTGATTTTGGATGTCAGCGGCAAGCGGAGTTAACATGCTGCAAATCTGTGAATCGGAGGTGTGGATCTGTGATTACATGCTAAATGTGTGAAAGGAAACAAAGACCATCATTAAGCATCTCTGAAAACCACACACTGAGATGCTTTTATTAAAACGACTCTAGTTGTAAGCCAGCATGGAAGGAGGCGTTCTAAAATAGCCCAAACGAAACGGTTAGCAACATGATGATTTTGGGTCAACAGACAATGCTATCACTAAACTGTAATATCTTTAAAGACCCTCTCCAATCATCTTCTGATCTTTTTCAAAAGCAATCCAAGAGTTCTTTGTAATGATTATATTCGTCATTTTTTAGGACATCGTTTCTACAAAGCAGCAGTTCAATAGAAATTCGCCTGAGTTGTGGGTGAGATCATTGGTGTGAAGCAACCCCACCCCCCTTTTCTTTTCCCATTGCTGAGAGCTCTCTGTTTAGGCGCTCTCCCACTAGCTGGCGCACCCCCAAGCTAACATTACAGGTGAAACAAATACAGTAAGCATCATTGGAGCCATCCAGCTGTACAGTTTTGAGCAAGATGTCAGATCAGATGAGGGAAATGAAGACGTTAGTGGGTCTGTTTGTCTTCAAATGGAGGATTGAGAATCAGTGCGGAGCAGGGAGACTTTTGCCAGCAATGGGGGCAGGTGTGTCTCAAACAAGCTTTTCCCAACTGCATTTTTCCGTCTGCTCTTGATCATCACGACTTGAATAAAGAATTGCTCCAAAATGCAGATTTCAATCTTAACATCTTTTGTCCTCCATCATGAGAAAAATGCCACAAGAACATGTTTAGAACACCAAAAACACAATATCAATGGGCGGGTCTTAAAGGAGATTTGCAAATTTGTGAAGTTAACTTGTAAATGAAGAACTTTCTTAACTGTTGAATAAAAAATCATGTCTCCTTTTACGGCATCTCTCTAGATACTTAAACATGTCATAGAAAGATGTCATTGCGACTTACAAATGAAAGGAAGATTTTGATTCCTCCAGTAATTGAGAATCAGTGGAAGCGCAGCTGCTGCAGCAGTTTGGAGTCACATAGTAAGTCACAGCATCACTAATCTAAGCTGAAGTGCTCATCTTTCCTTAAATTAACTCACTGACAGTTTAATACGTTACAGCCTGACTTGGCACAGTGGCGATCACCAGAGGTTCTGCAGTAGCCTGAAAAATAGCCCGACGGGGAAGAATAGCTGCCAGCTTTATGCCGCAAACCAACGAGAACCAACTTTATTAAAGATCGTTAAATATGATTGAAAACACAGAACACATGCTGTCGTTTGATGGACTTTGACACTTTGCAAGTCTGAATAAGAGTCTCAATATACTGACATAAAAAAAGGGATTTATAATTGAGGAGCTACTGTTAATGTGTTGAGCTCCAAGTTCGAAGTTTTTATATATGTGTGTGTTTGTATTTAAAAAAAAAATCACAAAATCATATCACTTCAAATTCACTATTTTATATTGTCAAATTCTTTCACCGTTTTAATTTAAATGAAAAATAGCAAGTTGATACTAAGAAGAAAATGCTAAAAAAAGGATTTCATGAGCAAAAAATGCAGAATTTATCAGTCAAGCTGCATCATGGGTAATGGAGTTTGGTTAGCAGTCTAACCACTTTAAGTTTAATTCTACATTATTTGTTTTCCTTTACTAAATTTAATAATCTACTAAAGTAAAAAGTAAAAAAAAAAATAACAGCATTTTTTTACTCAATATACTACATTTCTAATATAATCTGTAATGAGTAAACAAAATTATGCATTATTTAGTTCAAAGAGAGACTACATTACCTGGCTAAAGGCATTACATGCAGCTTGGTTATTTAGATTTTTTGTGGGACTTTTGTGGAAAATGGATAAAAAAGAAGTTAAATGAGCAAAAAAATCTTGAATGTGTATGAAGTTAGTTGGGTTCAGTTTAAAGCCAGAGTCTTGTTTCGTTTTTTTTTTTTTTTTTTTTTTAATCCAGTTCAGTACTAAAGTACTTTACTGTTGGCATGACAACACCAAAATATTATGATGCATTGGCCAAAAAATATGCAGGGGGTGTCCATTATCAAAAAAATAAAGACAACACAGAGGTGTGAACTGTGTTACGAAGTGGAGGTCCATTCATTTCTGATCATTGACACCTCAAAAGGCATTATCCCACAAGCATAGCACGACAAAAAGACAGACAATGCACTATGTCCATAAGAGTGCAAAATGGCGTTTAGGACATCGGTATACCATCGTTTTTAAAAGAAAACAAGTTTTTTATAAAAGCTAAAGCAATAGCATCTTGTAATCTTTTAAAATGGACTCTTTGTGTCTCCTCCAGATCCTCATAACCTGGGGATTCGCTGCCTGGTCAATGGAGATATCGTCCAAAGCAGCTGCACTGATCAGATGATCTTCAAGACAGCAGAGCTGGTTTCATGGGTTTCAAAGTAACTCCAGTGTTCTTATCACTCATAGGGCCTTCACTCCCAACACCATCTGTCTTGATTTCCATAAAACATTCAGGATGCTCTTTTTTTCCCCCCACTAAGACGGACCTTAAGTAGTTTCTGCTTTTGGAAAGTTTTCTTATCAAATCATGTCAAGGCTGAATGCATGAAGCATGGCGACACAAGGGAGGGTCCTGTTCATCTGACGCTGCAAAAAATGCACGACTCAGCTGAGACGAATCTATCCCGACTGGCACTCTTTATGCTAAACTACTCATTTAGTGATAAAGCCTCTGCCTGCCAAGCTGAATTATTACAGACAAAGCCTTTGTTTTTTGGACTGCTTGCTGCACACAGCACATTTAACACAGTTTATAGACTTAATTAGAGGTTTTTGACATTATGCAGTTCTTTCACTAATCCTCTATAGGGAAGGTTATTGCATAGTACAGAATCATCACTTGATGCTTAAAGTTCACGCTTTTCTTGCTGTTTCCTAAAAGGTTTTTATTTCTCAGGTTTGTGACGTTAACTCCAGGAGACGTGTTCCTCACAGGCACTCCTCCAGGTGTGGGCGTGTTCAGGAAACCACCCGTCTTTCTTAAGGTGATGGTGCATGACACAAATAGCAGGGCAGACATGCTGCACTTTCAACACACTGGGCATGTGTTGCACATTCAAGAACGCGCTTCTAGTTAGCTTTATTGCAATACATGAAAGGTTTGGTGTCGTAATTCTGGCTGGGCACAAAACACAATTTCTCCTTCAATCATTTTTCAACCGGTTGGCACTTCCGTGTTTTAAAAAGATGCTAACCACACATCTGACCCCTTGATTGGTCAAGGTTTACCCGTTTGGCATTCAAGCAGTTGTGAGTTCAACGTAACTTGAACGGACACCCGGTTTGTACGATGAGCCAAAAAATGGACTTAAAAAATGAGATTTTAGCGTTTTCATTAAAAGCCATTGCTCAAACACCAGCTACCAAAGCCCGTGTGAACACAGCTAAAAAGCACCGAACGTCAGCTCACTTAAAGGGTCCTTTTAATAGAAAACAGAAGATCTTTTAAAAAATAAAATTGGAAAAAGTATTAAATACAATGACATTTTATTTGATTTTTTTTTTTACATTTTTTGCTGTGAAAGTACAAAGTGCTGAGTGATCCAATTCTTCATCGTCTATTTAGCTCTATATGGGTTTAGTTGCCCCCACAGAACCAGAACCACATATTAATTCAATAGAGTTCTTAGAAAGAAAGTGCTGGGAAAACTGACATTTTTATTGACTTTATTTTATAAAGACAAAAAAAAACTTGCTCCCCTACAGCCAATAGTCTTGCCGTATGCACTGAATTTATTCCATATTTGCTTCAAATGAAGTTACAAATACAGCAAAGAACCTTATTTATTCTTAAGCGGGAGTTTGTATCCTATAGGCAAAAGATAAATCTTTAATAAGCAGACAAAAAATGACAGGTTTGTTTAAACGGAGTGATCCAGGATTTCCTCATAGAAGCAAAAAACTTTCGTCCTCTGCTTCTTTCTCTTCTTGATTAAACTCAAAAACAGCCTTTTTCAGTTGTGCTCCTGTAGAGATTTTTCACATTCGTGACCTGGGCTGCAGAGGAAACGCCTCATAAGTCTGCCTTCAGAAGTTTAAATGTTCTGAAACCTGCACGCCACAACGTCCTTTTCAGAAAGTCTAAAACAACTTTCCAACTCAATTCACCCATGCAAAGTGACTTTAAAATGTAGAAATGGCATTTCTTTGACAGAGAACATGTATTAACCCTCTTGTTTTGAACATCTTTGAAAAAATACTTCAGTCATAACTGGATAAAAATAATTTCAGGAAGCTTATTTGCAATAAACTAAGAACTGGTGTGAAGTGCATCAGAATCACTCTGGGAAAACACCAAGAATCTTTGTTTACTTTCTTGGACTGCTCCATACATATGAAGTAGGGCAGGAATCTGAAGCTTGAGATGTACAGGAAACTCACTCACACTGGCCGTGTCTCATGCAAGATTGCTGCCACTCATCTCAACATAAGCTCCGAGTAATCAAACAGCACCAGGTAGAAAACCATCTCTGCAAACTCAAAAGGAAAGATCCTCCTGAACACCGCCCTGAGGAACTGCGTTCTCCCAACTGGACTTTGGTGGAAGCCAAGAAAAGGAGAACTTGCAGGACTGAGTCTGGGGAAAATGGGAGTGACAGATAACTATCACATTACTGTCCTCCATGATGAGTCAAACTAGTTTGAGAAAGTCAGAATGACCATCACATGATCTGCTATCTGCAGATCCAGAGATGCACTGAGACAAACTGTGGTCCAAACACAGAATTAGTGATGTGGACCATGCTGTTCTGTCAGGACAGCTCTGTTCTGTACAGTAGAGAAACAGAGGTTGAGTTCTGGGAGGTCTCCTGTGGTCAATCCTGTTTTGGCGTCTTTGCCCAGCAGACCAGGGTCTCATCTATAGCCAGAATAACAATTAAAGCCACAAATGGCGTATGACCTGCAGGCCCCACCCGCCTCTGCCCTTACTGGCTGCTACACCCCTGATATCGTTGAAAGGAGGCATACTTAATGTCTAAAATGATTTACCAAACTTTTCCTTTAAGATTTAAACTTTGAGTTACTAAACTAAATCTGTTTCCGTTTTAACAAATAGAAACTATGAAAGGATGCAGACCTTTTATCTCAACTATGGAAAGATGTTTATTTTAATCTATTTTGTTTTTCAGAAAGGTGATGTGGTGGAGTGCCAGATAGACCAGTTAGGCTCCATAATCAACAGAGTCATCTGAACCTGAGACGACGCTCATGAAGGAGTCCAGCTGTTCGGTCAGACGCCTCCCTCTGATTAGACGCAGTCACTGTTCAATCACCTGCAGCCAACGCTGGGGCTGCGTCCTGCCTGATGAACGTTTATTCTGGACACTTCAACAAAAGCGAGGATTATAAATGTGGTATTTTTTACTACATGGAAGTCTGCAATTATGTGACTCAACATAATGAATCACTGTGATCAGTGGTTGTAAAAGTGTCCGTCCGCTGCCTCCCACTCGCTATACAGCAGAAACTGTAAACCTCTTGACTTATTTTAACGGGTAAAAATAAAAGCTCTGATCTTTTTAACCAACTACGAATCATAAGGCTGATACAGTTTAGTAAAATAAGTCAAAGCAGCAAATTTCTGTGGTATCCGGTTTGCTTGTTAGACCATTACGATGGAATAAATTCTGAATTGCCAAAAATAAATTCAGAGTTTTGTATTTTTTTTAATTCTTTTTTTATCCACTGAAAGCTTGCTAAAGGTTATTTCTAGAGTAAATATTTCTCTTTAGTATCAGCCACATTGCCTGGTCCCTTGTAATGATGTTCAACCACCACAATGATTGTTACATTTATTTTCAAAGTGTTCCCAGTGGTTTTTTTTTTTAAATTATTGTTTCAAAATAAAAACAAACTGTGCCGTTTTCTAGGACAGTTTCTGCAGAGCAACAGGAGTTCATCAGAAATTTGCCTGAGTTGTGGGTGTGACCGTTGGTGCAGAGTAAGCCTGCCCCCATTTCCCATCATCAACTCTCTCCCCCTAGCCTTCAGCCCTTCACCATCCTTTAAAAGAAGTAAGAAATTTAAGTGGGTCACATAAGTAAGATTATTTTACAACATAGCAGGTTAAAGATGCACAACCAAAATATGAGCCCCTTAACTGGTTTCAGTGCAGTAGTTTTGCTCCGTTTGTGTGCTTTCCTCTGGTTGGTTTCAACACTAGGTGGCAGTAAAGACTCAGCGGCTGGAGATGAGGATGAGGAGCAGGTGCTCTGACTTACGACCGCATAGCCACAAAACTGCCACAGTTCCCAATAAAGTCAAGCATCGATTCATCTCCTCGTCTTTATGTCCAAAGGTCCATGTCAGAGGAGCTCCAGAGGCCTGACTCAGCACGCTGATCCACATTCAGCAGGAGGACCACTCACAATCAGGGGTTTGGATCTTTTCTGTTAAAACGGAGGAGATGACTTATTGTGCTCGACACAAAATAAGGACTTTTGTTTATTATCAATCTGCTTTACATAAACAAAACATGAGCAGCTCTAATCACAAACACCAAAGCGCGATTTCACAGCTGAACTCCAAACATCTACTGCAGTTTTTTCCAAACAACTTTCAATAAAAACACTTAAAGAAATGTCTCCTTCAGAGTTATGAAAAAAAGGAAAAAAAAGTAAATGTACTTGAAAATACAAGCTTTCAAAATGAGCGCTTCCCTAACAAAGGATGAGATTCTGCAGCTGAACAAAGCTGGAGAACATTAACTGTAGAGATACTGCGTGATGAAGTAATGCAGTTTCTGTCTGTTCTCTGACAACTGGAACAAAGGACTGACACCCAGGAAGACACCTCCTGTCTGACGCTGCTCCAAGAGGACCTGAATTAAAAACAACACAGACAGTAATCAGTGTTTTTTTGTTCAGTCACTTTCACTTTAACAGTGTGGGAGCTCGGTTTGTCTTTTCACATCACTTCTTTTCTACACAAACAAGAAAAAAAAAATAGGGCACAAGAGGATAGTTGCCAAATCTACATCGATCATAAAATTTGACTGCCACAGGAGGCTTTTGCACATAAATCTATAAATGGGTTAATGAATGTCTAAATTTAAACAGAAGTTTTCATCAGCCTGAAAAAAGATCAAACCATAGAAAGCCTGAGCGCTAAACTATTTCAGTGGAAAATTTGTAAACTAACATTGACACATAAAAGTATTTTATGATTTCAATTTTATTTCAAGTACATCTTATCTTTTTTCAGATCTAATGGGTGTTAAATCGGATGCCAGTCAGCCATGCTTTCTCTCCTCTTTATTGTTCTTAATCTGCAGACAGAGATGGCAGATGCTGATTTTCTTCGCCGCGTGACAAACCATTTCAGCTTTGTGCTTTACGCTGCATGAAAAAACAACTTTCAGGCTGTAAAACCGTTGCAGTGAGATGATAAAAATGCAGACTATCTGCTCTCAGCAATGTTTGCACTTAGTTTTCGGAGTGAGAGGAGAGTTTGCCATCGGGAAGAGACTTGGGAACAGAAACACTCGACTTTCTTCAACTTGATTAGCTTAATAAAATAAGCCATTTTATTTTATTTTAGGGGTTTTACTGAAAAAAATATTTTTAAATAAAATATTTTGCATGAAAAATGGCTCGATTTGTTATTAGACAAAATGTTTATGTTTAGATATGCTATCTTAAAGGATGTTTGAATTACGTTAACCCTTTGTTGTCTCTTCACTTACTAGTTGTTCGCCAATCACAACGGTTGTCTACAAGGACGAAGGAACGATGACGACCTGCCGTTAATATAGTTTTCGTTCAAAATGTAACTTGAAGGTTTAAAAACTGTTAAAAGCTTTGACATTTTTTGGTTGAAAACAAATATAACTAGAGTTATGACACAGTTATGAAAGCTGTTGAAATACATTGTTGAAAATTTTTCGTTTTTAAACATTTTGCTTTTCTTTTTGGTTTATATATTCATATTTTGTCTGCTTTTAACTTTTGTCAGAAACAGAAAAATTGTCTGGCCTCAATTAAAAAAATATAGTTAAAAGACAGTTTCAAAATACCTAAAAAAATTGTGTTTTAAAAAAAATATGGATACAAAAAGTTCTAAAGGTACATTTTTAGAGCAAATTGTAAAGTAGTTTAAAAAACTGTAAAATGCCCTGGGATATTAAGGGGTAGATGAATATTAAATTAACATTTTGGAATAAATTTGATTTAAATGCAATTAACAAATCTGTTAAATAAAAAGAGTATGATTACAGCAAAAGGCTTTTTTTTTTTTAACCATAACAGCTTTGATCATTAATAATTTTTCACTTCCTGCGTCCCCGGTCCTCATGAATTCTTATGTATGCAGACATTTCTGCATGAAACACAATTTTCTTCTGTCCTGCTACATTAAAATCAGCCCACTTCCTGCCCGTGCCAAAGTGAGGTTCAAAGACATACTCCAGAAAAAGCTGCAGGTTTTTAGTTCTGACACGTGTGCTTATAATATTCGGGTGAACTGGGACACACACACACTGATAGGCTGTCACCCACCCCGAGGTCTATTAGTGTTCTAACAGCAGTGTGTGCCGCCTCCTCCGAGCAGCTCTCTGTGAAATACAGCACAAAGACACACATGAATGAAAAGAACAGGCAAATATCCATTATAGAAAACCAGGTCGGGATAACAGAACAAAGCCTCTACCAGTGGGATGGTAATTTTCTTACTATGTATTATTAAAGGGCATCATTTTACGAAGATTCCCAATCGCTTACGTTTCATATCAGCAACGTGCGACTGTGGAGGCTGATCTGTGCTACAGCACACGTTCATTGGAAAAAGACAAGGTGACAAGCTTTTAAAGTTATGACACAAAGAAACGGAGGATCTTTGTGAGGGTATGTGTTTTTTGGGGAGGGGATGTCACGCCGATCTCACCATAATACTGCTTCTTCTGATTTGCTGTGTTCCACAGATGGGAGTGGATCTGTCGCACAAACTCAGCCTCTGCAGCAAAAGAAAAAAAACCCAGAAGAAGCATTACCCTGGCAAAGCAAAGTCGGTCTGCTGAGCTAGTGGCTGGAGTACTTCTGCTTCAGCGACATGTTGCTTTCTTGTATGTTTATGCTGAGGGTGAAAAATAACTGCAGCTCTGATCCTGCTCTACAGCTTCACTTCCAGCTCCACTTGAACTTAAAAGTAAAAACCCTTTCTTCCTTTTCTAACTATTACTTCATAATTTTGCACTATGAAAGTCCTCCGTTCCTTAGAGATCCTCTTTCTCCAAGTTTTTGCTAAAGATTTTGAAATCTGGGCGCTACCCAAACGTCACTACCAAATCTGAGTTCCTCATTGGTAAAAGTTCAACTGATTTAACTTTTAACTGGGGCTAGTGTTAATGCAAAGAAAATTCACCTCTTCTCGCTTGTTTTTGTCCAGATCATGAAGGAAAAGTTTGTTTTAAAGAAGCCTGCAAATCGAGTCTCATCTGCCCTTATGGGTGAATACTGGATGTCTGCGGGTGAAGAATGGGCAAAGCAGAGAGAAAATGTTCATGAATACTATTTTCTATGGGCATGCTGCACGTGACGGGTTGTAGAGAACACTTAAACAACACGTTAGTGTAAGTGAGGGTCAAGAAGGCAAGAGGCATGCGCATGAAACACTAGTGAATGTTTTTAGATTAAGTGTGTACTGAAGCTGTCTGTGATAATTGGTGTAGAGAGGGGCAGGATAATCCAAGACCTTAAGCCCCCCCAAATGCAATCATAAATTATGATGACTTGGGGACATTTTCATTTTAAACTTCTCTTTTTTACAAGCTTTTGGAATGGATCTAAAGTAAATCTGGAAACTGCATCATTTCTTGATTAGTCATTTTGAATTACTTGGAGATTTTACTTTTTTTTTGACAGAACATTCCAGAGAGCTGTTGAAGTTTTTACTCAATATTAAAGAAGATGCTTCTCCCTAATATTGTCATCTTTTTTTTTTTAAATAAAGCATACAGTTTTTGAATGAAGTGTTGGAGTTTGTATTATGTGACATTTTAAATCCAATACTTTTACTGCAGATTAGTTTTGGCAACATATATTGGTTATTGACCGCATTGATTATTACTGTATTGGCCCTGAAAAAAATATCAATCATAATTCTGAAGTCGCCTCCCATAATCTAAATTTAAATCTTTTAACAGTAAAATAAAAGAAAAAACATCACTTTATAACTTGCTTGTTTCTCTTTTAACTGATAAAAATAATACTTCAACCAAATGCTAACAGATAATAGTGTAGAAATCGACTTCTTTTCAAAAAATGCAGCACTCATACCAGCCAGAGGGGTGTTCATGAGGTCCAGGGCCATGGTGGCCCAGCACAGGGTCCTCAGATGTACAGCCAGCATGCTGCAGAGAAAGAAAAGCATGTCTGGACACCGGCTTGGCTGGCTTATCTAGAGAAGCAGAAAGAGTGGAAAGTCAGAAAATACGACTGTAGGAGTTTTTCTTCACTCTTCACGCCACATGTGACAAACACACTTAATTTAGAATCACCTTGAAAGGAAAAAAACACATAAAAATATGTTCTTATATAATTGAAAATAAACTCCGAAATGAATAGGTTAATTTCAAGATTTTCTTTACCCTCACTGGAGTGGTTAAGTAAAGACATGCTGACCATATAGAGATACGTCACAGTATGGTAAAAATAACTGATCTATTTGAAAACTTTTTCTAACTCTCCGTGTTACAGCAGAGGCAGTTACTACAATGAAGCTCAAAATGATTAAGAGTTGTTGTCGACTGAGGAAAATACTTAACATAAAGTTAAACAATTGAGAATGATGAACAAAGCAGTGTGGGGACCCCAACGTGTTTTTAGTTCTGGATTCATTTTCAACACAGCTATCACAGTTTCACACTTCGGGTACTGTAACAATGTATAATCAATATTGCAATTAAAAAGTTTGATTAATAAATCTATAATATGACAGAAAATTAAGCAGTGTGAGTAAGTATGATCTTAACCCTTAGTCACAACTGCCCTGATGGGTAGGTACAGGACCCGCAGAAAAATAGCCTGTCAAGGTCGTAGACCGCTTGCTGAGCTCGAACAACAAAAATGTTCGAACACATTTTTTTCTACGAGCATGGAGGCGTGTTGTACAGATTTAGAAATTAGACAATCAGAGCATAGTTTGTGTGGGCATCTTTTTTTTGAATAAAAGTTCAATAGAATTACCAGCACACAGACTCCTCCCACCATCTCTGGGCTTAAAGGTGTATCTGCGTCTTCCTGCCAAACCTAACCTGTGCCCCGTTTCCCCCAAAAACTGAAACTAAAACTTGAAACCAAGTCACACACTTTCACTGGTTAACTTCCACGATCATCTTCCTATTTTTTCTCAGGGTGCACCAGTTTGATCAAGAGAGCCTCATTCACTAGTCTACTCCAAACACAATGTCAAGATCTGTCTGGTATTTGAACTCTGGGAAGCACAGAAGAGGGCTAATCTGCAGCAAAGAGAACTCTTGGTCTATCTCTCCCGAGATGGACCACTTGAAAGACGATTGCATCATCATGGCGTTTGATGTTCAGTGTGACTTCGTTTGAAGAAATGTACTGAACTCACGACCTTCACTTTTTAAAATAACAATGTTCTGTCATTTCTCTGACTCTGTTCGGCTGTCGCGCCATGATATTAAATATTGCAGTCGTTGGGTAACACAATGATGCAGGGGGTTTAAAATGAAAAAAACACATCCAACAAAAACCTACTTCAAGAAACAACCTCCGCCTTTCAACAATAATACTAATGATAATTCTAGGATGCGTGAACCATGACCTCAGGTAATGTGTTCCTGTTGTGTTCTAGACAAAACTTGCAGGAGAAGATTGATGTGTGAAGATCAGTGAGTTACTTTTAACATGTCTAGATGGATATTTAGTTATTCTTCCTTTTAATGAGCTGTGAATTTACAAATGCATCTCTGTTAGTACCATGGATAACAACAGAACAGGAGAATATAATATTTCAATAATACATTAGGAGGTTTTTGAGTTTTGTGGAACCATAAAGCCATTCATCAGAAATCTGCCACACAGTTGGGGGCGGCACTGTTTATGCAGAATAATCCTGTCTTTATTTCCAACTATCTGTTTACACGGACTCCCGCAAGTTTACAGCCACTCATAAACCCAACCTAACTTTACCAGCGTCAGCAAGATGCCAACTTGAACGAGGAAAATGAAGATGTACATGGATGTATTTGTCTGAAAGTGGATGCATTGGAATGGAGTGGAGCAGAGAATTTGTGGTCTTCCGTTCACAGATTTTACATAACTTCAAGCTTCTTTCAATGGTATTTTTTCTGCTCCTGATTTGGAAAAAAGATATATTTACAAACATCTTTAGTCTTAATTTTTTTCATATATGTCCTCCATCATAAAAACACACAAAAAAACCCTCACACTTTTCATTGGAGTGAATCTTTAATGGGTTCATTCTGTTATACACAAAATCTAATTAGATCATTTTTGGGGACAAGTCTAATTTATTTCTCCCAAATGATGTTCTTGTTGCTGTTGGGGATTAGAAATCTCTGAGCCTCATCTGCAGCAGATTTCCTTTTTTTTTGTAGCAGCTTGGATTTTTGCCTGTGCACATTGAATGTTTGAGGCAAAACTGTACAGAGCCTGAAGGGCGAGGTGGTTAAGAAATATTTTCCTTTTCGCCTAGTATGGAGGTGTTTTCTGTCCTTATTTAACACCTAAACCAATGGGAGCAGAGCAGGGGTGTAGGGAGATGACGAGTGGGTGCACTGGATGGAGAAAGTTGAAAAAGAAATGTTGTATAAACTTTGGCAAGGCTCTCTGTTCAGCAGACAAAGCTGAGGTATAACAGTGTGGGTGTTTTTACTGGACTACTGTGGGCAACTGGTTCTCCTGTGGCGCAGGTGATAAAATCAACAAGACTGCAAATGTATTGAACCCGTATAGGTTTAAAACACTACACAGCCCTAAAAGAAATATTAGAATTTTGGGTACATTGGTGTCTAAAATGTTTGCATCCTTTCAACAAGAGGAAAAAAAAGCAAAAACTGCAATGTAAAAATGTCTGCTAATATAGTTTATAAAGTTATAAGGATGCTTCAAAAAACTCTTAGCTCACCTACACCTAAATATCTCCACCCAAAACAGGCTGAGCCAATGGTAATATTCAGTGAAGCACTCCCCATGGTGTTAGTTTTACTGGGGAGTGTTTTGGAAAATGGTAAATAAGAAGTCCTCTGAAGTGATGTGAGCACTATTGTGTGTATGTGTGCGCACAAATAGATGAGTGGGAGGCAAACGCTTTGGATAAAAGGCTCTATGCAGCTGCAGTCCATTTACTAATCCATATCCAAAAATTATCCAATATGGAAAAAAAACTGAGATCAAAATGTACCATCATGAGTCATTTATTGAGAGCTCATATTATGCTTTTAGTGGACAATCCCCATTTATCATTTGCATGGGACGTTTCATCACACTCAGCTTGCAGTTCCAATTCAGTCTAATTTAATTAAATCTAACTGGGATTTGTAGATGGAGCCACATTTTTAGCATACGTGTGTTTTTGAGCAAATCGGGTTCTGGAATGACCGAGTTTCTGTATTTCCACAAAGCCATATTCTGCAGGTAAAGCACATTTTTCAATGTGGATACACACACACAGCACACTAAAAAGATAATCTAAGGGTTCACAGTTGACTCCAATAAATAGGCATAAACAGAAACTCTACTAAGAGTAAAACGACAGATAAAGGAAAAAAAAAATCCTCCCGTACAAGAGTCTGTTTTGGCAAAAAGTCAACTGTTTCATTGATGTTGTGCTTGCCTGTTTCTTACAACCAACTAGACTTTTTTGTACCAGAACAGACAGTTTTCATTGTTTTTATTTTTCTATTTTCCCTCAAATGTTTACAGTAGATACTCACCTTTGCTGAGATTGGATTTAAATTGGCACTCTAAATAAACTAAATTAAATGGGAAATTGCTCTCTTTTGAAATCCGCCTGTAGTGGCCATTGAACGAAACAAGCTTTGGTATTTCTTAGGCTTGCTTAAAATGTGTGAACTTCCTGAAACGTGCGCCGTCATTTTTAATCTGGTCAACAGTGATTGGTCCGAGTCGGTCTGAGTCACAGTTTTAGGGGAACTACAGTCACCAATCATGAGTGAGCTTGTTGGAAGTCCATACCCCTTCTACGGAAAGTGGGCTCGGAAGAAACTGTCAATCAAACGTTCAAGGTGGGGCCAGCAGGCACCACATGCTTTTACTGAGGCATCTGATTGGTCAGTTTATAACTTAAATATAATAACTTAAAAAAATAGGATTACAAAGAAGATGTTAAGAAGAAGGTATCAGAGCAAAAATGGTTATTCTGACAAATAAAATGACTGAGTAATAACTTTCTATTTCCTAATAGAAGTCTATGGGATTTTGACCTTGAAACCAGCGAGTACTTCCTATATGGAATTGGGAACATAATAGTGGAGGGGTGGTACTGTCCAGTGTTCCAAGTCAATGGTTAAAACAAGCCTTTTTATAGACTTTGATGGGGCTAAGTGAATTTTTAATTATGTTCTGATCTGTATATCATGAAGTTAGTCAAACTGGGGCCAACTAGTTATGGAAATGTATTCACAGGTTATGTTTCATGCCATCACAATCCCGTGAGTCATTTCAAAGCCACTTTGCAGCATGAAAGACATTTCACAGCCATCAAGCTGGTGGTTTGGTCCCGTTTAGAAGGACACTAGCTGTGTGGTGATGCATATGAAATAAAAGATTAAAACAAATTACAAATAGGAAAAATATAAATGTAGTGTTGATGACAGAAAAGCCTCATACTTTGCATTAACTTCAAGACCACCTCTAATCTTTTTTAATATTACGGTATGTTCCAAGAAGCCAAAATTTCATAGACTTCAAAATGTTTAACAGATTCTCACAAGCCTACTTTCAAGTGGTGGGGTCGTAGACGTCCAATAAGCTCACTCCTGATTGGCGACAGGAGTTGCCATTAGGTAAAGTAAGCCATTTTCTATCAGTGACATCACACTCACTCGCTCCAGTTCTGAAATAGAGTCACGTCTTAGTTAATGAGTGTTTTACTGTCACAAAGTGTAAACACATTTTTCATTGAATAAGAAAACTTCAAAACAGCCAGTGGGGCACAATAATAGACCTTTAATGTTTCTGCACCAACACTAAAATGCTCCTATCAGACTGTTTAGGGAGAAAAAGTAAAACAAAAAGTTCTTTGTACCTTGTACGAGCATAGGTCCTGCTCCTCACAGTCGGAGTCGCTGTGGTAAGGGTCGTCAGTTGTGGTCCATTTCAGAGAATTCTTCTTCCAGAAATCACAGGCAGGAGCAGCACAAGGATTCTAGAAATGATCAATTCATTTATTTTGTGCTAGAGCACATGATGTGGTGCATTACTGTGGACACTTTGGTGGTATTTCTCTGAAGGAGCGCCTTGTTAATTTTGTGTGCTGAAAATCACATGGGGATTAAGAACTTTTCCAAGATCACAGACAGCAGCACAAATTCCAAACCACCATTGATTACAATCATTAAAAAAAAACCCTGATTGAACTGTGAGAACAGAATCAATCTGTTATCTCAGACACAACTGACACTGGTTCAACTTCAAACCTGTAATGACTAAAAAAATATCAACAACAGCATAGAAAACACATTAAATATGCATTTGGATAGAAAAACATTTCCGAAAAATGGAAGCATCTTTTGACTTCATACACTTTAAGTGAAGGCTGCTTTAAATAATTTAAAATAAAAGCTCAGGTTTGGAATATTTTGAATATACTCAGTGTCTTACTTCTTCTGTGATCAGGACACCACAGCGGACCAGACTGTCGATGGCATCCAGAGCAAAAGTCTGAGACGACTGGCAGGGCTGCACAGAGTGAGAAAAACCGAGCTCGAATACGATGCAGTTAAAAGCTTAAAGCGTTTCAATCCATCACCTATCATTGAAGTACAGATGGATAAATCTGGCAGAGAACACGAACTGTGCAGTGGAGATGCAGTACAGATCATAGAGGCAGCCGGAAGAGGGAGATATTTTTTGGTGAGAAATGGGTTGAGAAACAAAGCTTTAAGCAAAGGAGACAAGAGAGAGTAGCTGCTGAAATGAAAGGTGGGCAAACAGAAAGGAAAGGTATTACTGGCTCAGATTCTGAGCCCTTGAAGTCAGTGTGATGAAGCACACACACACCAATACGATCCAAAGCTTCTCTGCCTGAGATACAGGCAGCAGAGCAGGATGAATGGCTGTTCAGCTCCATTAAACATCCATTGAAAGAGACACACTGGGTGTGTGTTTGTGTGATATGAATACAAACTCACTGGCATGGAGCCTGGAGGCAGGAGATGGCAAAGCTGCAGGGCTCTCTCCGTCAGCTCGGTCTGGCAGAGCACCACATCAAACTCCATATCATCTTTGACCTCTTCTCCCTCCACACCGTCAGTCCTTACCCTGCTGCTGACGCCACTGAAAACCACCTCGCGCAGCATGGCCGACACCGCACATGCTGAGAACAAACACATCCTCTTGTTTGCTCTCGTTCTTCAGGCACATTTGGGAAAACGAGCACCTGATAAAGTCTAAGCTGAAAGCAAATCCTCGTCTGACAGAGTAACACGTTTAGACAGTCCTGCAGGCTAACCTCTTCCATCAGCTCAACTTTAATGGAAACCTCTCATCCTTATTGCAGCATTTCTGCAATTTTGTTGGGCTTCACAGACAAATGATCAGCTCCTCCGAAAATGTAATCAAGAAATTTTACTTTAAAAGAAAAATGTCCTACTGAGAGAGGGCTACGAGTGGAAAACAAATCCTCCGGACCTGAGTTTTTGACAAAAGCTCAGCTGTGTGATTCAAGCCGAGGAAAGTTTGATATTTTTCTCAACTGTTTCTCACAGTTTATCACAAATGTTGAGCCAAACTTTCACAAAACATAAAAGTTTTTTTTTAGTCAAATCAAATAACTAAGTGAAGAAAAAAAGTGCAGACAAAGTGGACTGGATGGCTGACAAGCTGCTCGCCTCCTTTTCTTCCCGATGACAACAACTATGTTGAATTTGTTTCAAACCATGTTTGTAGCAAATTAAGCTGTGATCAAATACAACTAAGCATTTGCTGTGTTTCATAAGGGGGGCTGCACGGTCAAATAGTGGCTTGCACTCTCGCCTCACAGAGCTAAGGCCCGGGTTCAAATACTGGTTTGCATGAGTGTTTTTTCGTGTCTCTAAATTGCCCCTAGGTGTGCATATGTGAGTGTGTAGCCCTGCAACAGACTGGTATACCCCACTTTCGCCCAACAGCAGCTGGGTTGGCTTCAACCCTGTTACCCCGAAAAAGATTCAGCGGGTTCTATAGGCTTGTGGCCCAACCATCGTCCTTTCTACATAACAACTCCAATCTTTTTCAAACAGCATTTTATTGTCTGCTCCTGATTAGCACTAATTTGACTAAAGAAATACTCAGGAATGCAATTTTGAACTTACATTTCTTAATATATGTCCTCCATCATCAGAAAATTGGCACAAGATCTTGGTAAAACCACAAAAAACACAATTTTTATTGAAGTGGGTCGTTTAGATGACCTATAATTTCTGACTCAATAATTTAAGTATTTCAAACATGTTGCTGAAGCACAGAACCTTGAAGAGCAAGAGCACGCATTCAGCATCAGACCAGACACAAAATGTTCAATTGGCATTAACTACACGGCTCTTTAAGCATTACGATGAGAGAATGAAGTGGATTTATCGTTACAAGTCGAAGTTGGCACCCGAGAGTAAATATATTACACCGGGGCTTTCGGCAGAACAAAGCCCTCTGCCCACGTTCCTATAAAACAGAGACGGGAAAACATTCAACCCTAATCACTCGAGGAAGGAAAGCATCTTCTCTGCTGCAAACCAACAGAGGGTAAGGCTTCTGCCTGCCTGTGTATCAGTATGAGAATGTAACTGACAGATAGCTTTGGGCTAAAAGCTGAGTAAATATAAAACTCTAGTAATGTTAGGACACTCTGCCATTAGATGCCTGGCATATATTAGTGATAAATATCGTGAAGTTTGCTACAGAGTAGTGTATGGACTAAATAAAACATCCCTATGCATTATTGAAACACCAGCTAATAAAACCTGTACTTGGAAAAAAACCTGAAAGCACAAGAACAAACATCAGTGAAGATATCTGACCTCTTCATACAACTCTCAGTGGTGGCTCTGCTTTAGCATTTCATGCAGTAAGGCAACAGGTAAGTAAAAAAAAAAGTTGTATCCTATTGTGCAAATCAAATACTACTTGCAAAAAGCAACACCTTCATTTTAATGGTTTACTCCATGCAATTAATGAATTCTTTGCTACGAGAAAACTGCATAAGCAGGTCATACCTCAGCTGTTTTGCATTATGTTAGCTCAACCTCGCTTAACAATGCTGACAAACATAACCCCAAGGCAATTGCTGACTATGAACTTCCCTGAAAGAGCACCCGGTCGGGCACAGGCGGCAAATGTGGAGGAAAAGCTGAACTCCACAAGCCACTCCACCACTTTTTTCTCCCATAGGATCACTTAGAGTTGCCAGCATAGTTCTGTTGATTGGCATATCCGGATCGCTGTACTTCCCCCAGGCGGGGTTAATTAATATTATCTTCATTAGACACATCTTCCTTCCAACTAATGCTCTTTTTAGCCTGCATGGAACTAACTATTTTAAGGCTTGCGCCTGTTTTTTGTTGACCAGGGTACTGAACCCAACATTATCAGTTGCCGTTGATGCAGTCCAGCAGTTTATGTAATCACATTTGCCTTGTTTATTATAAATTAGAAGACATGAAGACTATATAATTAGGACGTTGACTGAACGAAAAAGCCTTTAAACTAGAAAATGAGTTTTTAATTTTCAGGTTGATGGGTGTTCTTTCATTGGGGGTTTTTTGTTAGAAAATGGGAAACCATCATAAGAAAACTGAGGAAGAGGTCAAATGCATCTCAATTGTAAAAACATTTTATTCATGTTTTTATCTTCTTTTAAAGACCTATTCCATCTTTCAAGGCTTTTGTCAACATGAGCACAGTTGAGAATTTGTCTCATTCAGAGCTAGGATAAAGACATAAGGAAATTATTATTAATATGAACTCAAATCCTTTCGCTCTATTTTCTTGAAAATAGAAAAACGTAATTTAAGACTCACAATTCTCCAATTTCACTATAATTTTTGGCATTATCATTCTGGAAGCAGAAATTAAGATCAGTTTTTTAAGAATAAGTGCTAGTTTTAGATTTTAAAATGATTAACTAAGATGGGCCAACATGTACTAAGATCATAGTCTCTTTGTTCACATTTTGTTCTAAATTATATGTAATATAATTACGAGTTATTTCCACCTATTAGATGCGTTTTTGGTCACTGTAATCAAAATAAACTACAATAAGGTTTATAAAAACAAGAAAAAATACACAATTTCCTTAGAAATAGCAAAAAAAAAAGTTTTTACTTAACTTTTTATTAGGCTGTATAACAATATATTTTAAGTTATTCTGTTTAAACAGTTTCGATTTTTAGCTTTTGTGTGGAACTCCTTTGTTTTTTAAGATTTTTTTAATTTAAAAGATTTCTAGTTGTGGAAAAACACATGCAGATCTACATTTTAGTGATTTTGTTCCTAAGAGTAGTGGTGTTTCCTATTTTTAGGCTACCTTTTTTGTAGTGCCCTATTCTGATGCATCTACTTGTAGACGACTAGATTCGGTTTTGCTGGTTCAAAGCTCTATGACTGGATAGCTCCAATATTGCTCTGCATTTTTGTTGCATTGGTAATGTAGGTTGGGGGTGAGAGGGGCTTTAAGCTCGAGGAAGAATGTGTAAACAGATGGATGACAGGAAGTAAGGGCGGGCTTCCCGATAAACTCAGAGGCAAATTTCCAAAGAACTACTGCTGCTCTGTAGAAACTATGTCTTAAAAACAACATTGTGTTTTTTTTTTGGCTAAAACGACAATCACAACTTAAAAACCAAAAGGAAAAGCTTTGAAACAACATTATAAGATGATCGGAGTGGGTCTTTCAGGTCCATTTTTAAGTTAATGTAAATTAAACAACAGCCAAATAATTCTCTAATAAAGGAGATTCACTTGGTGTCTAAAAAAATTGCCAAAGCATTATAAATATTAATTTTTTAAAGTGGTGAAAAGGCTGTCAGAAAATGTACATTCATAAAACATTAAGAAGAACAGCAGCCAGGACCTCCCCCGAAAAGGAGGAGCCTGAAGAACGCAGAGTCTCTGGAGGTTGTCCATCTTAAAATATTGAAGCAAAGCTCTCTCAACCACACATTAGTTTACTGTAACTCACCTCCAACACATTCTAGTGTAAAGGCATGAGTCACTGTCTGAGCCAGGAGGGAGAGATGAAGAGCAGAAGCAGCAGATGGACGAGGCATGATCAGAGGGTCTTCTCTAAAGGAGACAAAGCTTTCCCTGATTATCAAGAGCATTATGCATTCATTTTTATACTTGGTGCAGGACATCTGGGCTTGTTTTTGTAGGAAAACCAACCTGGACGGTGCGGCAGCGATGATAATGTGAGGAGATAACAGTGAGAGAGAATAGTGGACGACTTCCACCAAACTTCCCCCAAAGCCAACATCTCTGTTTCTGAACAAGAGTTCCTCAGTGAGCCAAGCCATATCACGACACAAGGCGGAAGCACTCACTCCCTGTGGAGCACAGAGGCAAAAAAATAAATGTATAATACCAAAATCAGCAGCACGATCATTTACCATCTGGTGACATTAACTTGAACCAGTGTGCATGACTCAGAAAAACATTGTCGCGCTCCACTAAACCAGCTTAAAAACACATTTTGTTTATGAGCCTCTTGGAGAATTAAAGGTTATTTAGAGGCCCAGAGGCAACTTAGATCGCAGCAAAAACAAGGTGGAAATTTCTAAACAAAAGCATCAAGACGAGTATGACGCATTTACCTTGCGGTACCTGTGAAGCAAAAGACTGGCCACTATACTGGTGGACATAGCAGCCTTGCAGGAAGATGCAGCTAGAAAGATTCACAAAAGCACTATGAGACAATTCAAACTCTATGTTAATCTTTTAAAGTCATTTTAACTGCCTGCGAAGAGGAACAAATACATAATGCTGGACTTACAGAACATGAGGTGGAGGATGATGGCAACGCACACGTCTTTTTCAGAAGGGCTTAGTTCAGGCGTGCATTCAAATGAAGACAGAAGCCACAGCATCTGCCTCGTCCCATACACATCATCAGCCCTTAGACGCACAATAGAAAAGTTAGGTAGAAATTAAATCACCTGCTGCATCTTACAAGGGGTCTACAGATTTAAGGGCGATAGCTGGAAGACTTTTTTAAAGCTAATTTGAATCAAATTTAGGACCTAGCATATAAAAAGAAAAGTACTTTATGTCCAGTTGAGTTTGCCTGGAATAAAAGGTTGATTTAAAGGGCTATTGGACATTGTCTTATATTTTGTTTTCTTGGCTTGTTGGCAAAGACACAGATTAGAAAACAGATTACTGCTGGATGCAATTACAAAAAATATTAAGAGTTTAAAATGAATTACATTTAAGTGATAATGTACAGATTGGGGGAGACTAACTGTGCCCCTGATGAATGGATAGCTGTTTCAATAATGTTCCTTTGGATGCTTTGACTCAGCTTAATCTAAATACCAAAATAAATCTTAAAATTGTGTTCTAAATAATATTTCACATGCTGACGTCACTGTAAAAAATAAATAACAGAATACAATATAAATAGCTAATGAACAGTGAAAGAATAACGTAGAAAAGTGGAATTTTCCTTTAATGATGGAATCATCACATTGCCACTTTGGACTGGAATGCACCATTATGGCTGAGTAGTTTTTCCTCGCACTTATCTTTTTTTCTGATATTGTGAAACGTGGGTTGTGAAGCTCATGCTTTATTTATGTATTTTAAAACAGCAGCCTTCCAACTGGGCTTTATAAGGTTGAAGAACGTTGATTAATAAAACAACAGTGTTGGAATCAGTGCATTTGTAGGTTTTTGACAGTTGTCCTAACTTTTCACTTTGCTAAGCTCCATTAACATTTTTGGACAACCCGTGTCATGTCATGTCATTGTTATTACACTGTGCTTGACAATGTTTTGAACTTTTTAACTGAACATTTTTGGAAATTATAGCTGTTTTTTTCTCCACTAATATTGGGATATTTGTCAATCCTATAGTTCAAACGAGCAAGTCAGTAAAGCATAATTGGCATTCCTATTAATTTATTAACAAAATTAATCCAAACAGTATAATGTTTAGGTATTTTGTGTGGAGGTACATTTCTCTCAACTCCATTTAATACACATTGAGGCAAAATTACAGCAACTCCTGTAAGATCTAGTTCATATCCAGCCTCACTGCGCTGAAAGATTCTCTCTAATCATCTTTGATCAATTTTAAAAGTGTTCCCAGTGATATTTTAATTATGACTAAATTTTGACTAATTTCTGCAGTTGTAAAACAAAAACACAACAATGCAAAAATAAATGTTCCCCCAAGTAAGAGAACAGATGGAGTAGTGAGGAACTAAAAGTAACAGAGCAGCTCTCCGGTTTGCTACAGGATGGATGATACAACATTTTTGCCGTCAGGACTTTTACATGGAGGTTTTCAAATCAGTCCCACTCCACTGATTTTACCACTTGAAACCCATGTTCTGCGCACATTGGTTCTGTTGATAGTAAGCCTTCTCCATTCCTCAAAGTCAAGTGTAACAAGCTAAATTTACTCTCTTGCGATAATGGAACTTTCAACCACTGACTTGCACACATTTGCTAGGTGGTAAAAACTGATTTTGACCAGTTAATGACCTGAAGAACTCGCAGAATTGTTTTTATTTCTTTGGTGACAGACTGATGTTTATATTCCATTGACAGAACAAAATAATTAAGATCTGTTCCATGAGAACTGAAGACAGTTTAATGCCCCTTTTGTTAAATAAATAATATTAAAGACGTTTTAAGGCTTTTTAAAGGACTCACTTTCAAGCCTAAGTGCTTTGCGTTTGGTGAATAATTATTTTAAAACCATGAAACTTTCCAGATAAACTTGCATTTTAAAAACAGGTCTGGCTTTTCTTGCAAAATGGTGAAAAGGTTTATGGACTCTTAAAAGTTTTTGAACAAACAGGAGAGAAAAGATCACATTTTAAACTGTCAAAATTCTTGTAAAATAAACTGCCCCACGCCAAACATCTTTTGATCTATTGTAAAAGCGTTCTCTGTGGTCTTTATTATAATTATGCAGTTTTTAGGCAAATACCTTGTTGTTTTCTAAGATCGTTTTTGCAGAGTGGCAGTAGCTCATCAGAAATTCACCTCTGAGGTGTGGGTGGGACTGTTGGCGTGGTCATATGCCCAATATCCCATAATCCCTATGTTTACACTCTCTCCCAGTGCTCACACTATGACAGCTCAGATGAGGAAAATTAAGATGTACATGGCTCCATTTGTCCTCAAGTGGATGCATCAAAATGGAGCAGAGCAGGGAGTCTGTAGCCCACTGACTGTAGTTTTCAAGTGACAACTACAACCATTTTTCAAACAGCATTTTTTCGTCTGCTCCTGATTCACACATATTTGAATGACAAAATACTAAAAAATGCAAATTTAAATTTTCTTTAGATATGTATCCTTTATTATGACAAAAATGCTACAAGAGCATGTTAAAAAAGCACCAAAAATCAAATTTCTTTGATTTAAAGCTTTCTGTAGTGCACTTTCATCAATTTAAAAACAGAATTATTAAGGGCTTACACAACAAAAATGTTAGCGGTAACTATAGTGTTAATAGACTGCCAGATCAATCTGAATGAACAGTCCATCAATATCAAAAAGTGGACTTCAAGCTCAAAAACATTGAATAAAAAACAGAGAAACAAGTTTCCTCATTAGATGCCAAGCAGAGATTGAACAAGATGCTGCTTTCTTTTGGTTATCTTTTCAGCTGACAGACTGCATAAAGTTTATGCTAATTGGACCACGACTAAGAGGATGAAACTCTTATCAAAGCTTGTGCTGTACTTGTGCCAGATTTGGGGTTTAGTGGAAACTTATAAAAAGCTGAAGATAAAAGAACTTTATCATGTTGCAGATGACACAAAAACTAAATCCAAATCTCACTGAAATTAGTTCACATTCGGAATTTACGCTTCTATGCATGCTGGTATACGTGGAAGGGGTTTGATTACCTCTTGTTGAGGATGACAGGCAGCAACAAGTTCTGTAGAGGGAGCCATTTATCTATCCTGCATCTTCCTGGCTGACACATCTCCTACAAACAAAAACAACATTCACAGAGCAGAAAAATAAAAGATCTTTAAGACTCAGTTCAAGAGATCAAAATAAAGGAGACATTTTGGACAATCTCTTCTTTTAGGGAAATGTATCTCTTGTTTTTGGGAGCATTTTTCAATGACTATATACATTTGATGAGCTATTAAGACAGCTAAAACTTCATGATGCTGCAAAAAACTTGTGGAAACTTAAGTTAAGATTCAGTGAGACGCTTCTGATAAGGAACAATGAGGAAAGAAGTATTTGGCAGTCTTTAATTCTGCAAGTTGTCCCAATTTAACAGATGAGAGGTTTGTAAAATTCATTGATACAGTTCAACTATGAGAGACACAATTAAAAAAAAAATTCTATGACTTTTGTAAGAGCTTATTTTTATAATGGTAAAAAAATAGATATTTTGTCAATAACAAAAGTTCACCTCAGTACTTTGTAATTTAACCCTGGCAACCACTCTGTGCAGCTGCTATTTTGGTCCATTCTTGCATGCAGATCTTCCATAGAGCTGGGATGTTGCTGGAAAACATGGACTTTCAACTTTATTCATAGATTCTTTATTGACTAGAACACTCCAGAACCTTGAAATGCTTTTTACACAGGCACTCTTTGGTTGCTCAGGCAATGTGTCTGGGTTTTTTGTCCTGCTGAAAGATCCAACCACGTTTTATCCTTGGTGCGCTCACTGACGAAAAGAGGTATTTTTCCAAAATCTCCCCACGCATGCCTTTATCCATCATTTCCTTAATACAGATCAGTCGTCCTGGTCCTTTTGCAGAAAAGCAACCCTAAAGCATGATGTTTCCACACCTATGATTCAAAGTGAGTCTGGTGCTCTTGGATGCAACACAGCATTCTCCTCCCTCCCAAACAGAGAGTGGCGTTTACACCAGAAAGTTCCATTTTTGTCTCATTGGACCATCCAGATGATCTCTGAACAACTTTGGATTGGCCTGGACATGTATTGACTAAAGCAGGGGATTAACGATAATCATTGTTACTGTGGTTCCAGCTCTCTTCAGGTCTTTGACAAATACCTCAGTGTAGTACTGAACTTCCTCACTGTTCTAAAGACAATGTGTTCCTACCAGGTGAGATTCTTGCATTTTGAGGGAGATCATCATTGATCTTTTATTTCTTCTATTTTCTAATAACTATTTTTTTTTCTCTATAAGCTGCTTGAAGATTGTACATTGGTTCATCCTAGTCTTTTTTAAGTCTACAGTCGCGTCTCTGGTGTCTTTCGACAGCTCTTTGGTCTTTAATGGTAAACAGGTTGCACTTCGACTGTTCAAGGGTGTGGACAGGTGTCTTTTTACAGATAACCAGTTCAAACAGGTGCCATTAATATAGGTAAAGAGTGTAAGATAAAAAAAAAAACCTTGAAGGAAAAAGTAAATGGTCTGTGAGGACCAGAATTCTTCTAAGAAGCTAAATACAAGTTTTCTGTAAATTTTTATTTTGTTACATTTTGTCTTAAACATGTGAAGTGTACCTATTAGGAGCATTTAAGACCTCTCATCTTTTTAAGTGGGACAACTTGCAGAATCATTGACCAAAATAGATATTGTTTTGCCCCACTGTATTTATAATGTATAGCCAAAAAAGATTATTGCGTTTTCGTAGTTCCCAAACTATTTGACTTGAGGAACATTTTCAGCAAATGAAACTTAAATGTCAATTTTTAAGGAGGTCCAGAAGAGAAAATATGAAATAAATATATACACCTACTTCCTCACGGAGGTTTGGCGGTTGTCAGGTCCTGACGCGGGACTCACCAATTACCCCTGGCTATTCAATTATTCAATAAATCATGAATTACATGTTTCTTAAGTAATTTAGAATGAAATTTAAATGAAATAGACATATTTAATGACACTTTTAATTATTTATTTCAAATTTTAAATAATTAATGATATTTAAATATATTTATTTCAATTAGTCAAATTTGACACATTTATTTAATAATTTCATATTAAATATACTTCAGTTCATCTCTTCCATCCCACACTGGACAATATTTAAATGTACTTAATGACAGTTTTAATATTTTAATGCCGCACGTTTAACTTTTTTTTTTTTACTTTTCATTTTATTAATGTAATGCCAACTTTAAATAATTAATGAGTTTTATTAAACGATTTAATGGCATATATATTTATTTCATATAGTCTCTTCTGGACGTACATATATTAAGACCAGATGTAAAGGTCAGTGTTATCTTTGAACAATGGTAAATGCAGTTCAAAGAAAATGCTCATCAATAATAACCTGTCAGAGGTTACAAAAAAACCTTCATGCACAGCAATGATTTATCTCTTGGGTCAGATCAGGATTGGAGGATGCTATTTGAAAAATACTAAAAGAGAAAGAAATCACAGTGAAAATACAATGATTTCCACGCTTCTTTCTTTTCAGTCAAGAAGTTTCACGAGAAGAAACTGCTTCAGGACATCTTGGTTGGGCTGATATTTCAGCAGTGCACCTTCAAAGAGAAAGGTTGTCCCAGATGAACCCTCACACTTCCTTCGGGTTTCTTCCAGAGAAGGTCCCAGAGCCACTGCAGAACAGATCTTAGGCAGACCTGTGTGGATCCCTGAAATATTAACACATACAAGATGCACACTTCAGTAAATCACAAGTATGTCTTTGTCACAAAGATGGACAATCCTGCAGCTTGAAGACAAAAGCAGCAGCAGTTTGTGTGAGAACAAATGAACTGATGGAACGTGCTTCATGTCTAAACGTCAGAAATAAATGATGGGGCGAGGACCTTATTATTGCAGTTAACAGAAAGCAACACCCTCTTTAGTGAATTCTCATAGTGCAAATAACAGAGGGCAGGATTAATAGGGGCCAACGGAAATCACAGATGCTTTGGGAAAATTAATTGTTGCTAATCAACCAATGCTGGGCAGTGAGGAATTAAAGTGCAAAGCTGAGAGAGCCTCTAAAAGCCAGATCAGCAGCAGAAACGATAATATCCATCAACAATATGAGCCTCTTGTGAGACAACTCAATCTGTGCAATATGCCCAAAAACAGCCCCATGGCTGATACAAACACAGAAGGCAAACATGCTAAAAAGCTATTCCAAATTTAAAATAGACTTTTCTGACAAATGTATGCTTCAAAGCCTTTGTTTTCTTATTAATAATCAAAAAACGTGAAAAATGGTGATGCAACAGATTCTGGTAAAGCCTTAGTCACAACTGCCCTTAAGGGGGAATACAGGCTGTCTGCGGGTGAAAAATTGACAAACCTGTACGGGGCAAGCATGTGGCCCACACGAGATGAAGGTTGTAGACCCCCCAAAAAATCCCATCAAACATTGACTTGTAATAGCTAAGATCATGCCATTATTTTGTCAATTCATTCATGGGATTTGCTATATGATATAAAAATATAAATTTTCTTATATAAAAACAATTTTGAATTTCCCGTGACAATCATGGAAGCTGCCATGTTCACATTCAGCGCACCTAGCGGTCAGAGTGCTGCTTCTCTCATTTACAATGCATGGGAGACAGATGATGTTTGGAGATCAGGTTTAATTATTTCGAAGAGCTCTACAAAAACATCAGTGATCATGTCTCTATGTTTGGGTTCATAAGAACATTTAGTCTCCCTTTAGCTTCAGTGAGCTTCTCTCCTGCCGCTGTGTCTGATTGATGGTTGCTTCTGCTGTGTTTTCCGTCAGTCTCTGACCGAATTAAAACACTTGTATATATAAAATATTCATTTTTTTTTAAATCTGGCATCAGATTCCTAACAGATACAATCACTTTTACTTATTAAGTTTCAATGTTTTTAGTGTCAACTGAGCACAAAGATTGTAGAATAAACAGATGTTACTCTCATCTCTGCACATATAAACAATGTTGTTTGGGTACTTGAGTTCTAGTCAAACATGTCACGTTTTTATTTAAACACTGATATTTTTTTTTTTTTTGGAGGTAACATGAAACCATCCAACTGTTGTGTAACCTCACACCCACTCCTCAAAGTAGAATGTTTGGGCCGTGGGGCATTGCTCTTGTAATGAGAGATGAAGATGCACACGAGCAGAAAAATACAGTTTGCTGCATGATATAAAATGCACCAATCGGTAATTTAGAAACACACTTATGTAAGCCAAAAATGAAATTTGCAGAACATTGAAAAGATGTAAAGTCATTCATCAATGGATCTCATAAATCAGTGAGCACAGAATCTGTCAAAAAAAATTAAAACAGAAAATCATTTGTTGAACATGTTTTTAATGCTTTGTTTAAACTACACAATTTGTAAAAAAAAAACGGTTTATTACTTATAATTTCATACAAATTAACGCAATATTTGGGCAAATAAAAAAATGTTTTATTTGAAAGTGAAAACTGGCATGCAGTTTTCTTGTCCTCAACTGGCCTGAATCACTTTTGCTCCATTGAGTTTAAGAAAAAAATCCCAATTCCAAGTCAAATCTGTTTTGTCATCCCTTTAGGGGTGTCAGATTGCGTGTTTGCTCTTCTGTGAGAGTTTGCATGTATGCACCTGCATGTTGGTTTTGGTCACGGAGTCATAAGAGATGCCCACTGGGACCAGACTGACATCAGGGACAGATCCCTCTTTGATGAGTTGCCAGATGCGAACTAGCCACTGGCCCCCGAAGCCAGACACGGCTGACACACCAACACTTAACGCCTGACCGTCATGGAGCAGCTCACCTATCAGCTGAGAAGGAGGAGAAAAAGAAACAAATGTGAATCTAAAAAAAAAAATAGCTTTCTAAAATTTTAATGAAAGATAAGAATAGCATCAGATCTAAGAGCAAAGACAAAATGCAGAGCACAGAGAGTAGCCAAAAAAGTTCAATGGAATCCAAAATCTTCCAGTAACCTTAGGGCTTCTCCCTACCCCTCCAATTGTAGAGGCATTTGGAGCTTTAGTGGTGTCCAAAATAGACTTGGCAGCTACGCCTCAAGGTAGACTGGCGACTATGACATCACCTAGGGGTAGTAATGTCTGAATTTATAAACACAATTTTTCTCCGCTTGGAGGGCTAATGTTAGAGTAGGGAGAATCCATAGGGGTAAGGGCCGGGGAAGACTTTGGATTCAGCCTTTAAATATAATAAGCAGAAGAAAAAAGTAAGGAATTACAGAAGACACCATAACTAGTGGTGTCAAAATATAATATAAATCGCGATGAGTTAGACATTTTAGAGCATCATTATTGAAAAAAAAAAAAAACCCACATTAACCTTATTTAGCGCCGGCCTTTAGGTTCCGTGAAGTCCGTTCATGTTTGACAATGCAGCATTATCATTATGTAAATTGTCATTTACAAAAAAATAAATATTAAATGAATTATTAGTATTCAATTTTTTTTTGTTGTTTTTTTTCTTCAGAGTAGACCATTTAAAACGCGGTGCGTCACGTTTTATAATAGCTACAGCGTCCGTACCAACCTCGCCCTGCTCTCGTTTTTTGCTCTCTGAGGAAAGTGATCGTCACTTGTTTTTGTTTAAGCAAAAGTTTGTTTTCAAGAAACAAAGTCCAAAGTTCTTCCAACTAATGTTTTTCTGTTTCTCTTTTGCTTCATCCCAGTCTTTCAAAATGATCAATTTAAAACAGGTTAAAGGAAACTATAAAATCACTGATGTCATTTCTGTTGTCTTGCAGTTGTGACAAATTGTAGAATAATGTTTCTCAACATTTGTATTATGGCATTAATAAGAGGTTCGCGTTCTATATCTTTTGGATTTAATCAGAAAAATGTCCTTCCTGTTTTTTGATGTGATAAATTAGAACACCCTGGACCTGATGCCTTTTTTGTTTGCTTTGTTTTCATTCTCTTGATTGTTCAAGATTGAAATAAAAATCCCCCTTGGTGGTCTAAAAGTACAGATTGAAAGTGTAGTTGTATTTTGTTCCTTGACTGCGTAGCAACACACCGCATTTCAATGAAAATATCTCAAAATGAGAATTTTCACTGGAATTATTAGGTTGAACTAAAAATATATTCATTTCATTAATTAATTACAGGCCATAATTAATAAATAGCACAATGGAATAAATTGCATGACAGCACTAACCATAACGCACGCAAAAATACTTCTTAGCCTCAAGTAAAAATTCCACTTGTGGTTTAAAAAAAAAAAAATCTTAAAGGCAGGTCTACACTAAAAACAATAAAAGTCCGTTAACGCTGAAATAAAATCAATAGACAAGCACACTTTTCAAATAAAATCAACCTGCTCTGTCTGAATGGTTAAAAAAAAAAAAGAACATCAATAATAAATATTGGATGAGCAGCTTGGGTTGTACTCCAAAGGTACTTCGAATGAGTTGTATGGCACAATATTGATCATTAAAGAGCCAGCATGCTCTGAATCAAAAGTTGATTTAATTTAAAGAAAAATGTTAGACAGCACAAATTATGTCTTAGCTACTAAGATGGATTATATTGATGAAGGGATGCTAATTACTGAGGAAGGAAGGTAAATCTTTGGTCAAAGCTAGTTAATCATTGCAACAAAAGAACGAGTATGGAAGGCAACTGAGATATAAATGAGAAGATCAGGGGAGAAAAGTAGAACAAACAATGGAAACTAGGGGGAAAAAAACAACATTAGAACCTTCCAATTAGAGAAAAACCCACTCATGCAGTTCTGCTTCAAATTAAGGTTCCTCACTCCCACAGAAAACTCCAAACTTTAAGTCTCTGCAGCAAAACCTAAGCTCCGGGAAAGTTTGAAAGAGAAACGAGGCCGGGGAATAAAGGTGAAGCAGTAAAGACAGTTGGTGCTGATTGAGGAGTTTGTAACACTCCTTGGTGGAGTGCAATGTAAAAATGACAGTGATTGAATGAGTTCAGAATGCTCATAAACTAAACAGCCAAACGATAAGGAAAGGCATCATTTCCACTGCCTACTTTGCAATTTTATGTAATTACCTGCCCTCTTGCTTCTGCAGGAAGCAGGGTTGTGTTTATACAACATTTTGGGTCTCACATATGCTGCTAATTATGCCGATTGACACAGATGCCATGTTTTGGGTGTTGACAGAGTGGTAAGATGAAATCACACTCTGTTTTTATGGATAATGTGTTAAAACACCCTATTGGTAGAAAAAGTTCTGCCGTTTCCTTTTGGTGCGACACAGACCAGAAATGTGCACTTACACATCAGAAAAACTGAAAACCACACTTGATTTAGTTCAGTGAGCAGCTCAGTTATGATGAACAGAGGGTTTCTGGCTTGTTTATTCACACAGCATTGTTTTGCATCCGTTACCTCCTAAGACAATACAGAATATTAGCAGAGGTGCAAAGAAATACTGCACTGTTCTGCCAAAAACAGGGTGTTCCAGAGACAGGAAGACGGCTGTGTAACTGGTGCTTCTATCTGCAGTAATTTAATTTTAAGGTGATGCCCTCATCTAATAGAGCTCTGTGTATGTTCTCTTACATACACATTGAAATTTTATATCCAAATATTTCCACAAATTAGTTATTTAGGAGTCAATTAAATTTTCAGGAAAATTTTGAGTTCTGTGGTAAATGGAGGGCTGAAACTGATGTTTCTCAGCTTCTACTTCAACATAACGCACAAATTAGAAGAAATGTTTAAGCATTTTCAGCCCTTTGACTATGTGCATAGATAAGATAAAGATAAAGATACTTTGATCCCAGATTGGGAAATTTGTATAACAAGATGCCTTATTTTGGAGCCTCAGATACAAAATCAAAGTCAATTGGCAAAAGCATTTAAGAGACAAATGTAGTCTAATCTTGTGAAATTCATTACTTATTCTTTAAGATGCTACAACTAAATTCTAAAATGATAAATACGATAAAGGCTCGACAGCATTATGACTTCTGTGGAAGATCATGTCTTCCTTCAGCACAAAGAAGAAAATCTTCACAACATCCACAAAAAAAAAAAAAAACCCCATAAACCAAGGCCTTTAAAAGTCAAATTTTTTATAAACTGTATTGGACTGACAGACCATCCAGGGTGTACCCTGCGTTTGTTCGACAGTAGCTAGGATAGGCTTCAGCATCCCTGTGACCCTGAAAGGGATTTAGTGGGTTTGGAAAATGGATGACAGTATTCTCATAGATTTACAAAAAAAAAGTTCTAAAAGATCAAAATCAGAGTTCAATCTGTTCTGAGTATAAAGTTGCAGAAAACGGCATTAATTTACTAAAAATTATACCAGGCAGCAGTGGATTCAGTTTATTTTTATTTATTTGATTTAAGCCAGAGGATTGCTTTGTTAAACTCTTAAAACAGCTTCTTAAATCAGTGAGTGTTTATCTGGATGGGATTCTAGTGTCATTTAAGTTTCGATTTTTAAAGTGTCAGAAAACTAAGCAATTGATGGTACAAGGTTAGTCTACTGTCAGAAAAGGTTAATTAATAGAATAATCTTAAAGCACAAATTCTTATCTTCACACAACAATGAACAATTCTTAAGTATTTATTGCTTTAACATATACATGTTCTTTAATGCTGTAAAGTTTATGATGGATTGTAAATAGAGAAAAAAGGGACAAAGACATCAAAATCATAATGATATAAAATGCCATGTTTGACTCTGCTTACTAGCATTTTTAATTCAAGTAAATCTGCTGCAGCAGGAAGATCCTATTTGACACAGGATGCATTTAATTTTTAAAGGAATTTGTATGTGCTTCTGTCAAAGTTAAACACTCGTTAACATACTAATGTTATAAGTCAATTATTGTAAATGTTTAAAATGTGGATTTTATAAATGACTTAACGGCCACAAAAATATAAAGTGTATTTTTTTTTTAAACAGTGAAGTAGAACTTTACGGCTCTTGCTGGGTTTTGGTCCGTAAGAAACTGGCCCAGGTGGCTCTTTTAGAATTAAAGGTTGCAGACCTCTGGAACAGGGAATAAAGAAGCTTTGCTTTAAAACTGCTTCAGTAACTATAAAAGTACTCGCAAGGCATAGTAAAAATGTTTTACCTGCAACAATTCTTATCTCAATCTGTTTATCAGTGCACTCAAAAACAGTAGCTTCCACCTCTGAATAGTATTTAAATTAAAATACATTCAATACAAACTGAGACATTTGTCTGGTGTATATTAATCTTAATTGGGCAAAAAAACTGTGACGAAGAGAGAAGACAACAGGAATAACAATATTATTTAAAAATATGTTAGTCATTTGAACCAATAAAAAACTTGATGCTGGCGTAAAAAATAAGAAATAATATATTTATCAAAATGAAGTCCAAGTCTGTCAGGAGTCTAAATCAACACCTGGTAATTAAATAATAAAAAACTATGGCCTCCAATAAACCTGTATTAATATTTTTGATTAATTTGAAAGGGGACACAAGTTTTGATGCATAGTCAAGAACATAAATCACATTCAGTCAACTCTACAAGGTTTTTTTTTTTACAAAAAGAAAGCTTTTAGCAATGGAACATTAAATTACTCATTACTGATAAATCTGAAGGACAAAATTCTTATAAATAAAACTGAACACAGTAGCAATGACGACCCTGCAAAGTATTACAGGGAAGTGAACTTACTAAGTAAAGACTTTGGGAGAGGTTTTACTTCAAAGGATATTTTAAACTGTTTTATCCAAATTAAGTTTGAATTTCCTCAGTAAATTTTCCACTTTCTAAAACATTTAACTTTTAAAGTTTAATAAAACAAAAGTTCTATTTAAGGATTCATTCATTAGACCCCCCAAAGCAGATACTCTCAAAGCAAGCTGAAACTTCCACATGAATTTGCAAACTACTGAAAAGAAAATAACGTTTTTTTATTCCTATTAAAGTGGATTTGAATAAACGCTAGACAAAATAATCTAGCTGTGATAGTGAGTTGATTATATTGACACCACGCTTTGAGCCTAAAACTGGTTGTTTGATGCCTGCCACTGAGTGTATCTGACAGAGATCCCATGGTTCACAATTAATCAACATACAGTGTCAAAGGTGACCAAATTAACAGGCCATTAAATAGATAAATAGACTTACAGAGGTCATGACAGGAGAATATAATGTTTCCATTTCAGCCTCCAGCTCAGATGACACAGAGGATGGCAGTAGGACAACTCCTAATTTATTCAGAACTGATCTGTGGGGAAAACAGGAATATATGCAGGACATTTGAAAAACCAACTAATTTCTGCATTTCTACTTCTAAACCAGTTCTGGATCTCCAAACCTGGGAGGAACAGTTGTAAAAGTGGCATCCAATTTCACACTAACACAAGATGAGCAACGTCTGTGTGCAGCTCGCCTTTCCCGGGAGCCTTTTCTGTGGGTTTGAGTGTGTGAGAGCATACCTCAGGAAGGGGCTGTTAACGTGGAGAGGACAGATAGTGTATGGTACTCTCAGGTTGTGACAGAAGAGCACGAGAGGGACAAGAGCACAGTCCACCGAGCTCTGACGCAAATACACATAAACCAGCAGAGAGCCCTGAGTTGGAGAACAGAGGCAGATTCAGATAAACTAAATTCCACACATAGTGGTTCATTACAGAAAACAAAGGCTCGTTGTGCAGAGGTGACTTTTTACAACCAAACACAAGTTTAGATGCTAAACTGAAGAAAAAAGAGCAATAGTTATAGTTTTCCCTTTTTAAACCCTTTGATAATAAAGTGATGTGGGTGTAAAACTTATTTTTATATAGGAGTAAACCACTCAAAGAGGTAGTTTATTAGTTTACTCTCCTCATTTACCAAAACAAACTTTTATAAACTTCATACTCAATGTACAATATGGCTTTCTTATCTGTATAAATAGATTTAACAATGCAAGTAAAAAAGCAAATCAATAGAGTTTGGGGGGAAAAGAATCCAATTATCCATAACAAAGATTTGTTAAAAGGGAGAAGAAAAATACACAATTTTTTCATTAGCACCACACTAATTCTAAACTGCACACTTATGGCCTTAAAGTCCCACTCCGATATTCTTTTGATATATTTTAAAAAAGATAATATGATCACACGAGATTTCCTTTAGTCAATCATGTAATTGTGCAGTGGATGCAAAGAAGTATAAACAGAAAAGAGAAACGTATTTTCATTTTTTAAATTTCTATCTAATTTGTTTGTACAAATCAGAATGTGGAGGTGTGAGAAAAACAGAAGTTTTTAAATCGTGTTTTAAAACTAAAGGTGCTTGAGACACATGGGCAAACAACACGTAAATATTTAAAGACCGCATTAAAAATCTCTCATACCTCTCGTGAAGCTCTGTGCAAAGCTGACAGATGGTTGAGGTTAACCTGAATACTGCCAAACACAGTGGAAAACATCTTCAGCATCGCCCAGCCAAAGAACCTGGATAGGGCACAGAAAGAAACATTTCTGAAGAAAGAAAAGTGTGATCACTGGAACAAAAGGACAGGCAAGGATACAACAATACAAGAGTAAAGTACACGCAGCAGAAAATCATGTGAGGATTCAAAATAAAAGGTCATTTTTATTTATTAAAGTTAGAGGAGATAGGTGTGAAAACATTTAAATGAGATCGATGGTAGAGACGGAGCAGGGAAAACGGGATGAATGATGACACAGGAACCAGCAGAGACTAGAAAGCGATAAAGAGAAAGGTCTCAGAGGCTGACAGCTGCAGATGAGACAAGAACACAACTTTAAATGAGGAAAAAGTAGATGGAGACAAAGGTGAAAAAAAAAAGTGCATTTTAAAAAGATTGGACGAAGAGGAAAAAAAAACATTTTGAGGGGAAAAAAGAGTGAAGTTTCAGCTCCATTTCAGACATTTCCATAATTTCTGTCTTCAACTGTAGCAGCAGATTCTTAAAACTTGAAAGATTGTGTTTTTTTTTTTTCCATTTTCATATATGTCATCTTTTCATCAGAGCAAATGTAGAGGTTGCTTTCCTTCCACGATCAAAAGCACGCCTCTAAAACTGTCAGTCATCTTGATGAACAAGCTGAATCACTGATAGTGCATCAGCAAGAAGATCTCATCAACACTGTAGACATCTGACCAATGTATAACGTATTTAACTCTTGGAGACGGCATCAAATAGAGAAATTAGAGGCGTGTGCTGAATTTCTATTTTTACTGCTCCTTTGTAGTTTAAAAAGTACATTAAAGTTAAAGAAAAGGGATGCTTTTCTGCATAAAGTTTTCAAGATCTAGACTTTGCAGATAGTGTGGGGTAACAGTGAGACCAAATGAGCAGTTTTTTGAATAAACATTGTACTAATTTATTTACTTTATAGTTTTAGAAAAGATCTAAGGCTGAAATATAACCTTAAAGACATGAAGATATAAAAATAAGAACCTTTTTATTTTAAAAATGCTCAGCCTGAGATGTTCTGTCCAGGTGCAAATGTGTTTTCTATGTTTTTACTGCAAATCTAGGGTACATGGTCTTGTTTGAATTTTTTTGCTCATTCTCTGGCCTGATTTCCATAGCAACTACAACAACACTGCACGACTATCATCAATTAAGAACAGAAAAACACAGAAGGCAGTAACAGGTCGGTTCAGGTTTCTCTAAAAATGTCTTGCTTATCTTTTATTCCGTCTCCATAATGGGTTTGAAGCTTTATGCATTCCTTGGGTATTTGGGTTCAGCACAAATCCAGAACTCTGGTGAGTGCTGAAGGGGCAAAGATGCTTTGTGATTTATTCAATGGCATCCTTGTTCATTAAAATGAAAGAAGTGTCTGCCAGTAGCTCATTAATGTGCTTTTAATAGTTTTTGGGATGGCAATAGAGCTTAATGGCAAAGAGTAATAGTATATGCAAGGCTTTGATTACACAGCCAGTGTTTGTTAATTGTTTGAAGTTACTGTTTCATGGGGTTCTGTGGAGTTTAATTAATGGAGCTCCAAATACCTGAACTGCTAAAAAGGTTTATTTTAACATCAATAAGTACAAGTAGGCATATATACAGCCTCCTGTTTCTAAATTAAAGAATGCAGGTGAGCATAATACACTAACTAGGATAATAATTATGTTGGATTACAGAGTTAGTTTACACACAAACCTTAAGAGGCCAGAAGAAATGCAGGTGTTAATGAGAGGAAGGAAAGGGGAGAGACGACCAAGCCTCTCCTGGCAGATTTCCCCTTCAGGTGATTCTGCTGCTACTGCCTCCTTCACTCTAAAATTCAAAGACAGGTTGAGGCAGCAAAAAGACTTCATGGTCTTGAACTTGCATGAACATCAGACTACCTGACTGTTGCACAAAAGCTTACAATGAATCACACAGACACAAAATCAGATAAAAGCTGACAGACAAGTGTCCCAAACTATCTCAATACCTGTTATAATGTAGAGTATTTTTTTTTTAATCTTTAGGTCTCTAATATTTTTAAAGACTCACTCTGATGAAAATGGTTATTTTGATGTATTTAACATTTTTCTTGAAGAATTCTTCTGATTATGAAGGACATAAAAAAGAACATATTAAAAATGTCTGAGTTTTATTCAAACCTTGGTGGATCAGAAGAAAACGCCATTTGAAAAAGGTCGTATTGGTGACATAGAAAACACATCAGGTGAAACACACGCTCCCTGCTCCGTCCCATTCTGATCCTTCTATTGGTAGAGGATTTTGTTTTCCTCGTCTGAGCTGGTGTCTGGCTCCGATATCTGGATAATATCTGGATGGCTCCAATATTGCTCGCCACTTTTATTGAATCAGTAAAGTTAAGTTGGGGGTGTGAAGGGCTGTAAACTAGTAGCACGTTAAACAGAGAACTGAAAGGTGAGGGGGGGTAGTCTTGCAGTAACGCTGCATTCACACCAGACGCGGCCAACGTGTCAAATCCACGTCTGCCGCCTAACTTTTGACACACGTCAAATTTACTGCTCGACATCTTGACGCTTTGGAGCAACCGGCGACAAACTTCATTCGTTGAACACATAACAGAAAACATGAATGATGTTGAGTGAGTAGCTTGTGTTTATATGTTTTGCAGGAGCTTCGCGTCGTTTTAAACATCACTTATGTCTATCTGTGGGCCAGTGTGAAGAATTTCTGTCCCACATTAACCTAAGAGGGAAAAATGTCTGAGCAAACAGATATGAGCTGAGAGCCTCTTGTTTTAGACAGAATTTACTGCTACAATCAGGGATTATAAATCTTCTGACACACAAGGCGTATAACTGTATAAAACCCTTTTGAAATTTAAAGTAAACTATATTATACTGATTATGTTTGTATCCTTTTTTTATTGGACCGGACAGAAAAGAAGACGGGAGAAGAGAGAGAGATTTGGCACAAAAGACAGTGGGAAAAGGGTGAGTTATGACTACAGAGGAGGGTAGAATCATGAAACAACAGGCAACAAGATACTGGAAGTTGATGATCATTACAGTCAGGTGTGACTGTTAGTCTACAAAGGGCGGGGCTTGCTGAAGCAGCAACGATGGCCAGGACTCAAAAAACACCATAATCAAAATAAAATAAAGAACACTGGGAGCATTTAAAATAAATCAAAAGATGATCGAAGTGGGTCTTTAAGTCAGTTTAGTTTTCTGTTCATTTACTTTCCCGCGGCATCTTCACGCCTGCACTCATCTGTTCTTGTGCTCACCTGTTGCTCGAGAGGATTCTCTGCACCCTGTCGCCAGCAGGACTCCCAAAAACCTTCAACCCACTCACATACAGGGCACAGCACAACCTCCGGACCAGCCAGCCTCGATATCTACAGCAAGAACAAACAAAACTCAAAGGAAGGTGGGCGAATGCTCAGAAAAAGGCGTGAGCCGACAATTTTGGATATCAGCATTCTGAATAAAACACTACCTGGTTTTTGTCTCATTGACCTCCAGCGGGTTGTCGAAGCCAAGGTAAGAATTCCGCCCAAGATTCTTGCTCTAAGCCATGATTGAAATAATAAAGAATAACGTTGGCATTAAGTGGGAAAAAGTGCTCAGTTTATAGGGCACTTGTATAGAATAAAACATTTTGTACAGCATTTCTTATAAGATATTTTTCAACATAAAACAATAAAAACATCAACATTAGGACAATTCTTACAGCACATTCAAGCCCTAAATCAGGCTGCACACAACACTTCAGAACACAAGAATAAATGTTTGTGGTCATTTAATTAAGAACGGATTTAATTTTTAGAAAACCACATCTAAGTTCTCTTCAATAACATATGACAGTGTGGGAGGAGGCAGGGACATGACACTCCCACAGACTTCTGACATATGAAGTCTTTATTGCTGAGGAAGTTTTTCAATGAATGAAACCCTCTTGAACATTTAAGTGACAACAGCAAGAACAGCAGGTCGATGTCTCTAAATCCTGAGGAAAATCCAATACTTACTTTATTATCGCCCTGTGCACAGGAAATGAAGAACAGGTCTTAATGACAGAAAACAAAAACTAATGCCACGGAAATTTGCAGGTGCATCTTTCATCGTTTCACACAGCCAGCAATCTGAGCATCATAATCAATGCCACATTTTTTGTCTTGGCATCCTTATGTTCTTTTTTTTTTATCGAGTTTCAGCCTGAACAATTAATCAATAGTTTCTAGTTGATTTAAATATTTCATTTCAAAGTCTAAATTATTGTTTTTAATTAGTCACCCCCTTTAAATCCATACATTTTTATTACTATTACTTAGGTTTTATTCAATGACTTTTACTTGATCGAGGTTGAAATAAAACTGATGGCAATGGTCTGCACGGCGGCGCAGTGGTTGGCACTCGCCTATCAGTAAGAAGGTCCTGGTTCAAGTTCCGGATGGGGGACTTGAATCAGTGTCACCAATGGCGGGCCTTTCTGTGTGGAGTTTGTAAGTTCTTTCTTTTGTAAGTGCATGTGTGTGATTTCTCAGAGACTCCAGCTTCCTCCCAATAACCAAAAACGGTGCTTGTTTTTATGTAAAAATGTATAATTTTAGAGATCAAACGTCCACTTTTATTGGTTTTAATTCACTATAGGAATAGTCAAACTCCCATCAAACCATTCCCAAAAATCACATAAAATGTTTTTCTTTTTTTGTCTTCTAACAGTTAAACTCCAGGCCACTGTAAAAAAAAATTCCAGGCTCATTAGAAAGCAGTAAAAAATTCTTTAAATTAGAAACATTTTCTTTACATTTTTTGCTTTTGCAGTGCACTTGAACTGTTGTCACCACAGCATCACCATTTCAATTTGACAAGGGTAAATGAATTTTACTTTTTTCTATTTTACTCCGTAGTTTCTAAACTGAGCTCTCAGCCACAAAGAATGAAAGATTCTGAAAAAAATCCATGCAACAGCATCAACTTTTAGGGCACGCTGCTAGAAAAGTTACAGTAATCCAGCCTAGACGTAACAAATGCATGGATGGGTTTTTCAGCATCACTTCTTGATAATATATTTCTAACCCTAGATATATTGCGTGGGTGAAAAAAATGCAGTTTTACAAGCCTGTGAGCCTGTGTTCATAGCTTAACAGTTTGTCTCCTTAAAAAAAAAAAAAACAAAAAAAAAACAAAACAGCAGACTCACCAAACTGTCCGGTGTGCACTGGTGACAGCACTGTCCCACAACTGGTCTGAAGTTACCCAGAAAGCTGGGTATCGTTCTCACTTTTTTCTTCACTTTCAATTCCCATGACAACTGAAAAGTAATAACCATTTTCCTTGGTCATATAAACAAAACTTGCATTCCCGTATAGAAATGACAGTTTACCGTATATCTTCCAATTGCGGCCTATTTCTAATAGTCGGCCTCCAGTAAACGCCAAACAGGTTGGGTGCTTGTTACTATAGATACCAGGTTCCTAATAGTGGCATGGCTTCTTTAAGACCCCCCCCCCCATTTTTGGGGTGGATCCTAAACATATCCAAGATGGGTGATATGGAGAAGACAACTGCAGAAAAAGGAGCAATAAGCAAATGATTGCCTGATGAAGGTGCAAAGCAGGGAGCGAATTAGAAGAACTGGTTTGAACATGGATTATTAAGCAAAGACGGAAAGGTGTGCGTGTCTCCAGGAAAAGACAGATGATGTTTCAAAGATAAAAAAATTTCACAGCCAGTGCTAATCAGAACATAGGACAATGTTCTCATCATTTTAATAAATCCTGAAATGCTCATCTGGTGTTGCCTGCATTTCTTGACCAAAATTCCCAGCAAAATGAACACACTATCCATCATCACTGTGTGATGAAATATACGCCCATCTCCAATAAACAACCATCTTTAACAAACGCCGGGCCGGCTGCCAAATCTTTTGGAATAAACCCCGGGGCTACTATTGGAAGATACACGGTATAGTTACATATTAACACTGCAATAACTTCTAGCAAATGCTAATGCTGTAACATCCGTTGAAACAACATTAAGGATGTTATTAAGGCAGCATGGCAATAGTAAAGGCTTCTTTTCATGGGGCTGCTAAGTTTTTTTGGATTATATTGGTTCTGTTTTTATTATCTTTTGTTTTGTCAAACAGAAAAAAATAACTTTTGTGCCACATTGAAAACAATAAAACAGCAGATAAGATTCTTTAAATTGCAGTAATATATATATATATATATATATATATAGAACATATATATAATTTGAGGACAGATTCAGTATTAGACTGGTCTTGCAATGGTTTCCTAAATGACAGCTTCCACATTGTGCAGACAATTGTTTTAGAGTTGTGCGGCTGTGGATCAATGTGGTGAGATTTCTTAGGATTAAACAAGATCCTGACACTTAACTGGGATGAATCTCCTAAAAATCAATCACTGAATAAAGACAAATTACAGAAAACTGAGCCAAAAGTCAAGAAAAGTTCAGTTTAAATAAAAAAAGATTCTACAAAAACAAATATTATTTTGTATAATACTTTATTGAAATAAATTGAAGTGAAAAGAAAGAAATACTTAACAATAAGGCTTATAAATCATGTGTGTGTGGGCAACATTTTAACATTCACATGGCATTTAGTGATGCTTAGAAAATTCTAGATTTTTTTTCCTTCCAATGATCCAGCTTGACTCAGTGATTCATCTGTTTGGTAAACAAACAGAATTAGGCACATGGGGCCATGCATGTTCTTCGGCGATTATGAATGAACAAAGTAGTAGAGATTAGTGCCCACAGAGTAAGATGACAGTGGGAGAGAAGCATGCAAGCAGAGTTCTTACTGCAGGTTTGTTATGTTGACGTAAAAGGTTGGTGTTGTTTATTCCATTATTCTTCTCCTGCACCATGATGAAGCTCCTGCAGACCTAAACCCAAAAAAAAAAAGAAAAAAGCAAGTAGATGACGTGCACGTAAAAAAAAGAAAATGTTTTATTATTTTTAAGACAGACTTATTTATCAAGCTTCTTAAAGGGCTAAGGGAAAAGACTGTCACACTCAAACTAAAGAAAATAAACTCTCCGTCTCTGTGAAACTTTTCTCCAGCTTCTAGTATTTGGCTAAAGAGTGCTGCACAACTGCAGCTACTATTTCAGCAGCTTCTATAAAGCCTTTGCACAGATACCACATTAGGAAAATGATGAAATTGCAAGGAACTTTATGCTAAAAACAAAAATTCTTGCAAATCCTTATGGAACTTAAATGTTTTTTCTCCACACTTATGTGGAGCAAAGCACAGACGGTATAGCTATAAATCATTAAAAGAACAACAGCAATAAGCTGAGAATAGCTCCTATATAACTGCTGGTGGTCCCTTACCTACTTTGAAATGCATTATTGTATCGACAACGAACCAAATGTTCAAGATTCAACAGGTTACAGTTAAAAAAGGAGGTAAATACAGTAATAGTTAATAAATGAGATTTTCTACAGCTCAATAAGTGGACCACTGTTCCCATGGAAAGATCTCAACCCACCATCCTGACAAGACTCCATGCTGCTGGTATAATGACTACTTTCTCCTGAAAAGAGAGGAAGTTCTACCCTTATGGTATCAGCTCTCCCTAAATATATTGGATCTTCCTGTGGCAACATCCATCAAATACAGGAGCCTCACAGAGCTCAAGGATACCTTTCCCTTGGTATCTCTGTCTCTCACTCTGATCCCACTCTGCCCCATTAACTTTGCTAATTAAAACTTAAGCCATACCCATGGGGAGATGCTCCATTTCAGCTGGCTCCATGTTCCCACATTCATTACCAGCTCCGCTGGGAACAAAGGCATTGATAGGAGGTTCCCAGAGCTCAGGTACAGCAGGTAATAGAGAGGATGTGGCAGTAAAATGGGATATAAAGGATGTAAAACTGAATAAAGAAGTCAGAAAACAAGCACAGGTTTAAATAGGCTTATATAAGCCAGTCTAGCGGGAACTAAATACCACATCAAAACGGTTCAAGACAGCAGTCTATTAAGTACATAAACAGCAGGACACAACAGAGTAAAGTGTAGTACTAAATTACCTAACTTTAACTGTGAAAACATGCAATTTTACCCAGATACAAATATCTGAACCATCATTCAAATATGAGCTGTTGTTATGCACTGCTCATGCTTGTGAGGTTCTCACTCTTGGTAATTGACCAATTATAGTCTTTAATTAATGAGCTGTAGTTTGCTAGAATGATAGCAAAGGCTCAAGTAGACCCAGGTTGAAAAATGATTAAAAATTAGAGACCATTACAAGGTGCCAGGTCAAATTAGGGTGAGTTTTAAAAAGGCAGAGATGTTGGTTGGTGTTTTCAAGTCTGTTCTTTGAACTGTTCAGTTATCCAAAAGGGATAACCTTCTGTGTCAAGGACCAGCATGTGGGGAGATTGCGCACCCCCCCAGCATCGCGCTCAGGCGGGGTGCAGGACAACCCGGGGGTCGTGCAGTTATGTCATAAGTTAATTTAAATGCTGCCAATTTTGCAATATTTATTGCAACTTTAATTTATTAACCTTAATTTTCCATGTTAATATTAAATGATTCAATTAGTCAGCCAAAAGTGCTCTGAGTTTATATAGATACTACAATTTATTTTTGGGAAATTACAAGCAAATGTGTCTAATTTTTCTTTTGTATTCTAAAAGATTTTTTTTAATCAAGTTACTGATTATTCATAAATTGATCCATGTTTTTTCCTTTCTGAATTCTTAAATGATAAGGGTACAATGTTTTGCACAGATACTTTTAATTTGAGTAACTTGACCAATAATAGTTGCAGCAGAAAGTTATAAGGGGGGAGCAAAAGGATAAGATCTTCAAAAGGGGGGTGTAAGAGAAAATAATTGCGATGCACTGATATAAATCATAACTCTGGAAAAGCGTACAAGGGTAGAATACACACGCAGCAAACATGGAAAGGATCTGAGAGCTACAGCCTTAAACAACATCCTTGGAAAGTCCTGCATTATTAAACAGGGATGTAGCCAAAGGTTGGTGCAAACACAAACCAGCCTAGCAACCAGAAGTTTAAGTATCCAGAAACTGCACTGAAGTAAAAACAGATTCACTTCAAAATATTACTCAGAAAAGAGTAGAAATAATACACACACAGACTAAGATTTACACAAACTGTTCAACTCCTCGGACTGTGTTTATAAACGGGTCGGTGGGTGGCAGACATTGCCGCAGACCGCTTGCGGCCATTGTTTAGGCTTTGGGCCGGTCTCTGTTCGGTGCGGTCGGAACAGACTAAGAACAGTGCACCCCTGTCGACAGTCACACCGGTCCAGGGGGTCCACAGACAGGAGAGGGGGCACAGTGAGCAGTGACCGGCAAGGTCCGAGCAGAGTTTGCATTCATCCGGTGGGTGACGGCAACGAGCCCCATTCTTCAAGGGAATCCCACCCTGCCTCAGTCAGAAGGTCTCAGGCACCCTGGCGAAACCAGACTGGCAGTTTTTCGTACGCCACATGTCCCTGGTTTGAAAATGTGTATATATATATATTAGGGGTCTATCGATACAAATATCTGCATTGATATTGGCTATTTTGACACCTATCGATATCCGTCTTTTTTTAATCCAACAGCTAATATTAAACTGGTTGTTTTTGAATAGAACAGTGATTGAATAAAACAGGGCAATAATGACATTGTTAGATAAAGTGTGTGTGTATGTGACTAGCGCATGAGCGTGCAAGCCCAATGACCACGCACACTCTGAATGTTTAACATAAAAAGAAGACCACCAAACCATAACTGAAGTGGCTGATAACAAGAAGTCCTACCAATGGTTAGAAAAGGCTGGCCTACAGGAAAGCACAGAAGAGTTCATCCTGGCAGCACAGAGAACCAGAGTAATAGAGGTTCAGATCTACCACACCAGACGAGACCCAGGCTGTAGGCTGTGCAAAGAGGCTCCTAATACAATCCAGCACACAACTGCAAGGTACATGATATCGGCCGGGAAAGCATGCATGAAACAGTCAAGTGGCTGGGATAATATACAGGAACATGTGTGCAGAATATGGACTGGAAACCCCAAAGTCAAAATGGGAAACACCTCAGAAACTGGTAGAGAATGAGAGAGCAAAGATGCTGCGGGACTTCCAGATACAGACGGACAGGATGATAATGGCGAACCAACCACACATTGTAGTGGTGGATAAAGAATAGAGGAATGCTGCTGTGGTCGCTTATGACATACAATTAATCTGCGTTAATGAATACTAATGTGTTAATTTTTAAAAATAACAGCCCTAATATTTAAAGAAAAACAATATATACATGAAAAAAAGCAGCATTTTCGCTCACAAGTGTGAGTGTTTTGGTCTTTCACATAAAATTCCAATAAAAGAAATTTTTGTTTGTGGTCATAATGTGAGTAAATGTGGAGAAGTTCAAGGGGTATGAATATTTTTACAAGCCACTGTAAGTTCTCAATAAATAATGCTTAAACCACATTCAAACCACAACACTGGCTGTAGATATACCCTTAACTGGAATGGCAGACCTTCCAATAAGTAAACCACAAAGAGCTGGAGATGGTAGATGTGCCACAACAGCATATTCAAAAACCAGATCGATATGAAATACTTGGACAGCACCCAAGTCCAGTAACCTTTAATCCAAAAGTGAGAGCTTCTGCCAACTTAGGCCAGTTTAGACCAGTCTACCTCTTGAATGTTGATGGTAAGATGTTCTTCTTAGCATAGGAACTTGGAGGTTAGCTAACTACCAAAAATCGGACTGATGCATCCATTCAAAAAGTTGGATTTTCAAGATTTCTTGAACATACAAGCGTGATACAGGATCAAATTTAGTTAGCAAAAATGGAAAAGCGAGATCTGAATGTGGTTTTTCTAAATTTAGCTAACGCTTTTGGCTCAGTACCATTAAGTTTACAGTAGGGAGCTTTGGAGTACTGTGAAGCGCCAAGCACAGTGAGTGGGTTGGTGGAAGAATATTTTTAAGACATTCAGTTGTGTTTGAGTACGTCTAAATTCACCCCAGACTGGCAGAAGTTGAAAGTAAGGATTATAGCAGGGTGCACATCATCTCTAGTTTTCACAATGGTGGTGGAACTTATTTTTAAAACTTCAAAGAGGGATGTAGGAAGATAAGCCTCCAGTTTGGAGAGCAACTCCCATCCATTAGTGTAAATGGATGATATGATAACAAATACCACCACAGCATCATGTACCAAAAAAGCTGTTAGAGAAGTTTATTCAATTTGACAATGGGCCAGAATGAAGGTTAGGCCACTAAAGTCCAAAAGCATTTCAATGGTAAAGGATGTTCCATCAGATCTGTGGTTCTGTATGAATAGTCTGATGGAAGACTATTGATAAAGAGCAGCTCACAAACCTAAAAAAGCAGGTTATTGATGGTACAAATAGCACTAACGCAAAGAGCTTTTCAATATGGTTGTCATGATTTTTGTCGACATTAATTAACGGTCTATGATACACAAAAGAAAAAGTAAGAAAATATTACTTTTCTTTTTATTGGAAAGTGACTGTGTCAGAATGCTTAAGCATTATGACTTTGCATTGAAGAGGAATGCTTGAGCTCCTGGTAACTTGTCTAACAGAAAAGTTTAAATGAGCTAAGGCCAGACTGGGGATGACCTTATCACAACCCAGGGATACAGTTGTGTCAAGCACAGCTGCAGAAGTTTCTCCAGGAAGGAAGCAGCAGCCAAAGGAGGCAATGCAATAGACTGAGGCAGTGTGTAGACAGATGTTGTTGGACAGGTGCAGCATGGATGTGGCAGCTTTGGCTTAAACCCATCTCAGCAATTACGGTGCTGAACATCTGCACCCGATTAGAGAACACCGGTCGTAGTTAAAATGAAAAACCAAGAAGAGGTTGCAAGACTTGGAAAAAGCACTTACTTAGGTGGCACAAGGTCAATGGATGAGATGGGACAGTATAGGAAGAAACAAACTGTCATGGGAAGACATATAGGGGATGGAGGTAAGCAGAATTAAACTTTTGGTAGGAGCAACATATGGGGTTCTTTCATCTTCCTAGACTTTAAACAGGTGAGGATCTATCTTGTTTATTGTTTTCAAGGGTAGCTTCACATCGGCACATTTGGTCAGGTAAAGTAAGCTCGACACAAGGGAGACTAACATGGAGACCTAATGAGGTGCTAAAAAGCTTTGCAACAGCTACTGGAGGCAAACACATAAAAAATAAATGCAGCAAAGTAGGGAAAAGAAAGCAGAGAATAGTGTTTATTCATAAGGAGAAGTGTTGCACACAGTCTGTGGGAAAGCTACTGGTTAGTTGGAAGAAGCTAGACTGGCAACTGCAAAAACTCTGCAAAAACACAAATTAATGGGGAGAAACAAATGTTTGAGAGGTTAAACCACAATAGTCATGTTTGAGAGTGGTTCTGTTAATTACATGCAAGGAATGAAAAACATAACAGGGTTCGAACACTTCTTTTTTAGCAATGATTTTCCAAAACTTTTCCAAAAACTTTCAGTGAATTTTCAAAACTAAAAATAGACAACTGTAGCCAGGGCCAACACATTAAACCAAGATACACACCGATACATCAAAGTTTGTCTAAAGTCTAATGTCTAAAGATTGTGTAAAAATCACAGCTACCGTATCAACGTCCGTTTGTGTTGGTATAGAGGAAGCCGCAGTCATGTATGGAAGCGTGTTACATTCAATCAAAAATTTAAAAAAATGGGGACCTTTGTTCTAATATTTTAAAAAACTACAAAATTATAGCAAAGTCCACAGAGTTAACCACACCCACAACATGAGAATCCAGCAGGTCACCCACAGACTTTGCTGCTTTGTGTCCAATATTGTCATCAGGATTGACTGACAAATAACATAAATATTGTATATCTTCCCTATTGAGCCCCGAATGGACAGCCCAAGCTAAATGTTATATTATTGTGCATAAAGAAAAATGTTATAAAGGCATCCATTTACAGATTAGACCTTCTTTTAATATTTAAAAAAATATACTTTGTTTCCATCATTTACCCTATCAAAATAACACAAAATATTGGTGTGCAAAGGTTTGGGAACCCTGCAGAGTTAGTACCTTGTACTGCCCCCCTTGGCAAGTATCACAGCTTGTAATTGCTTTTTGAAGCCAGCTAAGACTCAATTCTTGTTTTGAGGTATCTTCATGCATTCTTTTCAAAAGTCTTCCAGTTATTTGAGATTTCTGGGATGCCTGTAACACACTGCTCTTTTCAGGTCTATCCATAGATTTTCAATTATGTTAAAGTCAGGAGATTGGGAAGGCCACTGCAAAACCTTCAGTTTATGTCTCTTAATGTAAGAAAGTGTGGATTTTGAGGTGTGTTTAGGATCATTATATCCATTTGTAGAAGCCAGCCTCTCTTCAAACTCCCTCTGTAAACTCCCCCGATAGCATGATGCCGAACTTCTGCCCCAATTTAATTTAGAATCTGAAGTTAAACAATTTTATTTTTGTATGTTTTAAGCATAAAAATATTAAAATTTAATGACTTCTCCAAAACTTTACAGATTTCTTTTTCCACAAACTTTTCAAGGACCTAGAAATTGTAGTTTCTATTTCCAAAACTTTTCACGTTTTTTTAAATGACTGTACAAATCCTGACAAAAGCAAAAATATTGAATCTGGTTAATAACATTAAAAAAAGCCAAACTAAGAAAATAAAACATACAAACTTTGTTAAATATACGAACAAATCTGATAAAAATAAAAATGCAATTTAATGCAATAAAATAGACTTTTTTTCAAGTATGTTTACGAGAAAATCTACCAGGTAATTTTATATGTGCAATTCCAATGGTGCTCGTTCATAGCATTAGATCGCCTTGGTGTTCCGCAATTAAATCTTACGGGGGGCATCAAAGGATGCAATAAATGGTTCCTTTTTTCAAATGCTGTGAAATAAAATGTGATTTTGGTAAAAATGAAGCCTGGCGTTTCTTTTCATAGATATTTCACACACAAAAAAAAAGAAAAAAAATACAGCAACCAAGATTAAAACAAAATTTATCAAGATAGTTCTAATTTTTTTTAAATATATATGGGCCTTTTTACTGGCTGGCGGGAATCCCGTGAAAAACAGATCTAGAATCTTTTGGGATAAAGAAAAATAAAACGACATAAATAAGGTTTCAATTGCCTTTTCTTTTTTTATAAACAAATAATAAAAATTACAATTTAAAAAAGAGAACATTTTGTGGCTTCATTTAGACAACAATAATGCTTCCACTAATGTGAAAAGTTGTACAAACGCAAGACAAAGTACCTTTAAAAATATGGTTCAATATAGTGGAGTAAAAATGAAAAATTTACGCCAATATCATATTTTTAAGTAAAATGTGGTGATTTGTAGCTAGTTTTAGAAAGTACAAATATAAAGTCTAACCGCGATGTTTCGCATTGTTGCTAGCCACCTGTGCGTCTGAGCACAATTAGCTTGAACGGAAGGATTTGTTGTATAAAATAAACGGTTAGCAGTATTTCCGTCAAGTTGTACTAACCCAAAGAAACCAAATAACACATTTACTGTGAATGGAAACACATTAGCAATGCAAACATAACACAAACGGACTGAAACCGATTATCAGTGTGAAGTATTTCTAAAACTAGCTACATGCTAGCTGTGTTCTGCTATGTATCAAGAACAAAAATGCTGTTTAAAACTCACGTAGAAGATCTACCTGGAGCTGCAGCGACCTTTTCCACCCTCTCGTTTGTTTTGTCTGTACACGAACCGGAGCGACCAGGCTGCGAGTCCGCCAAAGACGAAGCCTATCTGTAGCGAGGTCATCAATGACCCGTCAATCAATGTTAAAAGACGACGCCCAGAAATAGTTTTATATCCCGCATTTTCCTTCTTTAGTCATTACGAACCGCACCAGCATTTAAATGTAGCTATAAATGTTTAGAAATAATTAAATTGTCACAACAATTCTGTGTAATGCTGTCCAGGTTTTCAATGTATTTGCAGAATGAAACTAGAACTTTGTTTCCAGGATTTGTTGGGTTTTCTCACGTAAAAACAGGAAGTAAAAAAAAAAAAAAATCAGTTTTCCTTGTTTCAAATTTTACAAAGAGTAAGATAAAAGTATTGTAAGAATAAAACATTTTTTTAAGGTGGAGTACATGTTCAGTCTTGGTTTTTGCCCCTTGAGATGAACTGTAACATTCATGCACACATTGTGTCTTAAAATCCAGAATCTGTAATGTGGTAATTCAGTTTGGCTGATACTATTCGTACGTATTTAAGTCCACAACCGTGCACAAAACTGATGAAAATTCATGCTGGCCACACATAACACTTGCAGCAAACATGCACAGTGCCCTCATGTGTTTAAGTGAAGGTTAAAGATAAAGTTTCCTTCATTGTCACGCACATATGTGTGTGTAATGTGTTCTCCGCAGTTGACCCATTCCCTGGGGAAGCGGTGAGCTGCAGACACTTAGAAATGTACCTGTGACCCTCAAAAAAACACCAGACACTTCATTGTGTTGTCAAATGTATAATTTTAGTGCTATCTTTTATTATTTGGTGGGTTTTTTTATTTGGTTTTTTTATAGTATATTGTTTTTGGAGCCATGGTAACAAGTCATTTTCTCTGTCAATTGCCGCGTTTACATGGACACAAGAAATTGGAATAAAAGCCTGTTTAGAAAGGCGTCATGTAAAAACGCCATTTGGAATTCTCTGATCCGATCAGACTCCTTTGGATCAAAATTTCCTTCCGATTGAGATGGGTGGGTTATGCTGATTGTTGATCTGATTGTGGTGCATGTAAACAATTTATTCTGATGGTGTTTGACTACTGCGCTGGTTATGTGGGGTGCTCCAGAGGACACTTTGGGTGTTTCTGTTGGTTCTGGTCATGTGCGCATCAACTCAGTGGCCTTGTGGTAGAGTGTCCGCCCTGAGATTGGGAGGTTGTGGTCATTCCAAAGACTCTAAAGATGGTTCTCAATCCCTCCCTGCTTGACACTCAGCCTTATAGGGGTTGGATTGGGGGGTTAAACCACCAAATGGTTCCCAAGCGCTGTGACTGCATCTCACCATTCCCCCAGAGTGAGACTTTAGCTTTAATGTGAAAATAATTTAAACATTTGTTATAATTAGATGATGTTTTTCAGGGCCCATGTACACAATTAAATTCTAATCCAATCTTTGATCAGATTAAAGACATGTTGCACATGTACATTCAGCTAAAGTAGGAGATGAGTATGACTACATTTTGGAGGGCTCAAAAACAAAACTGATAAAAAAAGAGGATAATATGGGAATGGACTTAAACATAGACGTGGAACTTTAACTTGACTAAAGGAAATTAAAAAGCTTTTGAAAAATGAAAAAGAAACCGAATTTTCTGGTGTTTTATGAGATAAGAAGAGGTTTAGAAGACATAAATATATGTAAACTGAATTAATTAAGTACAAAAATGTCCTTCAACTTAAAAACAAAAAACAACCACTGGAAACTTTGGAAACAATCGGTGAAAAAATACAAAATATGCTTATTAATGTCTCTCCAAAAACATGCATGCATGCATCTATATTTAGACAAAAAATAAACCCTTTCCAGAAAGCTTTGAGCCCAGTAATATGCAATCTCTAATGACCACATAGAATACATAATGTCCTAACTAAAGTAAAGATTCATTATTTGCAGCCAAAGAGGAACAAAAAGTTTTTATGCAGGAAAGTCTGTGAATCATTAAAAGCCGATTTAATGAGTGTTTCTCCTCAAGTATTAGCTTTACTAATTGTAATTAGTTGCTGTAAGACATCTTAAGGGTAAGCTGACCTACAGTTGTTGATGGCAGAAAATGAACAAATTCACAGAAACTAAATCCTAATCCCAGGAAAGGGATAAAGAAAAAGGAATGGAACATTATATATTTACAAATAAAAAAACTTAACAGCATTATTGTGATCCTTCTTAAACAAATCAATAGAGAATGAGGACTCTGCTGAGGTGGCAAATAGAAAACACCACAGGGACAATAATATAATGGGCTTATATTTACAGTCTTCAAGTACACCGGCCTGTTTAAAAAGAATGCTAATGTGGTAAAAGCACACAACGTTGCACCTGGATGCGTCAGCTGTCTCGCTGGTTCACTGCACGCGCACAGAGAAAATCAATCTGTGAATCAGTGGCTGTGCATCACGGAGGCGGAGAGTTTTATTGATTTTCAAGAACAAAGGGGTTCCTCTAACTTTAGTCTGCTCTGTCTTCCTGTAGCAGCAAAGTTCTCTCTTTAATGTCAGCGGCACAGTACATCCAGAAAAACCTAACACAAACATGCTGGCACTCAACAAACACACGAAAATGGATTTTAAAGAGTTATACAACTGAAGCAAATCGTATTGGTAATGATTTGATGCAGCTCTGTTTGCACGACTGCGTTAGCTATCTATAGCAGTTTTATTTAAAATGCATGTATCAAATGCTTACAATGCAATTACCTAGTCCCTTTTGGATTTTTGTGAAAAATAATTGTCTTTTTTTACTGTCTTATTGAGCTCAAGAGTGTACAGTAACATAAAAATGTCTATTTTGACAGCATCAAATTGTCTGACAACAACAATTAAGCCTCATCTTGGATGCCTCTTGACATTTCTTGAACATTTTTCTGCTGATTTGCAGAGAAATTGTTTGCATTTGTATATTTAGGAGTGTATCAGCTGACTTTACTTTTCTGAACACTCCTCCTTCTACCTGTGAATCCTTGAGCTCAAAGTATATGTGAGGATCTAAGTGAGTTTTTAAAAGGTAGATGGGACACATATCATTGATATATTTTTAACTGCTGTTATGGTACCATACCATAGCAGATTTTAATACAATTATTACAACAAATTTCCAATTTTGCTGCATAATATTGTAATGCAAATGGGATGGTTATTTTTTTTGGACAGCAGCAACCAAGTGTAAACTGGGGCTTACTTATGTATACCTTTAAAAGTCTTGACAGGGATGTCAGAGATAGTACATCGTCTTTACATTAGGTTTACTCCACAAGCAAAAGTAAATGTGTTCAAAGGTTTGTTAACACAAAAAAAATCCACTGATTTATAGCATTAAAACCTGCAAGTTGCTGAACAACAATAAAGTGAGACAGATAGGCAACCTAAAACTGGCTCTGTGCTGGTTTTCCCTTACAACTTGAATTCTTCTCTTAGCCCTCAAACTTACTTTAGTTCTACTCTCTGGCTTTTTAAACAGCCAAAGTTTGTTTTGGCTGTTTCAGCTGAAACTAAAAGAAAAGAAAAGAAATTTCCTAAATATTTTGAAGCCCCCTCTTTAAAGTCATTGCTCACCAAAGAATGACAAGACAGAAACAGAAAAGTATCTGAAACTGGTAATATTGTTTTGGAAAAACTGGACTTTGATAAGCTTCATCGTGTAATTTTAATCAAACCTTTTTATCTGATGAGGACAATCAGAAAAGTTACTGTGACTGTTTATTTTCTGATTGTCCTCATCAGATAAAAAGATTTTCGTTTCGCTTAGATTCAGAAAAATAGCACGGATTTAACCCCCGACACACATCATCTCTTCCTATCCAACTTGTTAAATGAACAAAAGTATTTTTCTCCTTGTTGTCCCTCTTAAAAAAACTACCACTGTAAACTATGATGTTTTAGTAACTGCCTTGTGAGATTGAGGTAAACACAACAGGGAACAAGACACAAACATGTAAACACAGAGCACTGATGTGTTCTCAAGCAAAACCTTGGAAAATATATTCGTAGAATTCCCCTCCTCAAAAATATTATGCAACATGATGTTTTATGCAGCTGGCTGTTGGGGTACAGGATGAATGGCTGGGCTTAATGAAATGGTTTTGAATGAGATGTGAAAAATACAAAGCTGAACAATGGCCTCCATCAAAGACTGGTCTGATCATTATAGCTGAAGTTTGCAACTTCTGGATACCAGTTTAAACACATTTACTATAAAGAGTTAATATTTATACATTGAAAAAAAGCTTTGTCTCATCTGTGAAAAATAGTCTGTTAATGGGCTTAATTGGCCTGCTGGCGAAAATGTATATGCAACCAAACAAATATTTGTTAAGGGAAAACACAACAAAGCTACAACAAATATTAAAATAAATGCTTGATTTATGCTTACAGGGATATAGTCTGCTCAGGGGCCATGTCTGTTTTGAAGAAACACTAAAAGAGAGATAGGTTGAGGAGAAAAATATTCTTTTTGTGCACATTAAAACTACACTCATTGGCCAGTTTATTAGGTACACCTTGGTAGTACCTGGTTGGACCCCCTTTTGCCTTCAGAACCGTGTTAATCCTAGGTGACATAGATTAAACAATGCACTGAAACATTCCTCAGACAGTTTGGTCCATGTTACAAACACACAGTTGCTGTATATTTGGACGTCCATGCACATCCATGATGCCGATCTCCCGTTCCACCACATCCCAAATGAGATCTATTGGGTTTAGGTCTGGTGACTGTGGATGACATTTGAGTCCAGTGAAGTCATTGTCATGTTCCATGATTCCAGCTTTGTGACATGACATGATGCATTATCCTGCTGGAAGTAGCCATCAGAAGATGAATACATTGTGGTCATAAACGGAGGGACATGGTCATCAACATTACTCGGGAAGGCTGTGGTGTTGTATACATGCAATGTACAATCAAGAAGAATCAAGAAAATATCCCCCACAGCATTGCACTACCTCCACCAGCCTGAACTGTTCATACAAGGCAGGATGGATCCATGCTGTCATGATGCCAAATTCTGACCCTGCCATCCAAGTGTTGCAGCAGAAATGGAGACTCATTTACCAGGCAACATTTTTCCAATTTTCCATTGTCTTGTTTTGGTGATCCTGTATGAATTGTAGCCTCAGTTTCTTGTTATTAGCTGCAGGAGTGGGACCGGTGTGGTCTTCTGTTGCTGTAGTTCATCTGCCTCAAGGTTGGACGTGTTGTGCATTTGGAGATGCTCTTCTGCAGACCTAGGTTGTAACCAGTGGTTTTTTGAGTTACTGTTGCCTTTCTATCAGCTTGCACCAGTCTGGACATTCTCCTCTGACCTCTGGCATTAACAAGGTATTCCTGCCCACAGAAGTGCCGCTCAATGGATGTTTTCTCTTTTTGGACAATTCTCTATAAACCCTAGAGATGGTTGTGGGGGAAAATCCCAGTAGATCAGTAGTTTCTGAAATACTCAGACACAGCCCGTTTGACACCAACAACTAAAGTCCCTTCAGTTCCCTTTCTTCCCCATTCTGATGTTCGCTTTAAACTGGACCATGCCTACATGCCCAAATGCAATGAGCTGCTGCGATGTGATTGGAAATTTGCGTTAACAAGCTGTTGGACAGGTGTTTCCAATAAAGTGGCCAGTGAGTGCAGATTCTATAATTCACATACACTCTCTTAATAAATAAAATGCTTTTTTGATGAGCAGGATGGGTATAGAAACATCTACAATTTTGCTCCTGACCCCACCAGATTACAAATAAGTAACTCAAAACAGACAGATTTCAGATTTATTACTCAAAGATTTAGTCAGCAAAATGGTTCGCCTGGGTTTTCAGAGCTCATCCAATTGTAGAGCATCACCCTTGCACCAGTAATCCCTAAAGACCAAGCATTGATCACAGTCTCCCATGCAGATGTTTATAATGTCACACAGCTGGGTGCAAATACTGTACAGCAGCTTGCTTTTGCAGACACTTCAGCTCACCCAGGATGTGCCGGGCATACACTCATTTTTTGATGTCTCAGGCGGAGGGAGGAACAGCCTCTCTGTGTTTGTGTGTGTGTGTGTGTGTGAGCTCTTGATGAATAATATGTGACAGAGCAGTGTAAAATGATCTGCATTTTTATTCATGGTTGCGGGAGTTATAGTAATGCTACACGAAAACAGTTGACAGGGATGTTAAATCAACAAAGAAGGAGAATTAGGGACCTGCACGAGGCTCATTTCAAATGACCCAACTTTTCATGTAAAATAGGAAATCCTTTCAAAGCAGCAGAACAAGCAAGACTGAGCTTGTGAGGAAAATTATTAAGTGCCAGAAGCCAAGATCACAGAAAAAGGAGAAGTAATAAAAATCTCGTGACCACATAAACTTGTGCAGCCAGAAGGCACTTAAATCGAACAAAATCTAACGTAAGCTATGTCCTGGAGTGTATAAAAATCTACCAAATATATTGAAACTGTGGAATTCCATTGCATCTCTAGAGGCCTTTGTAGCCTGAGGGGGGGATTTTTTACGTAATAAAGCAATACATGTGTGTTGGACACTTCTCCCCACACAGTAAATCACTTTCAGACTGCAATTCATTATGTAGTGAGTATGAAGAGGGAGGCTGAATGCTGCGTAAGCAAGCTCTTTCTTTTAAAGTTGTATTGTATCCTATATAAGCTGCAGACGTTTCATTCTTCTCAGTGACCAGACTTGGAACTGACCTTTTGTAAATTAAGGGTCTTTCACACAGAAGGGTTTTTCAGCTAATCTAAACAGAAGATACAGTATGGGAACTAAAGTTAGCTGAACTAAGTAAAGACAGCCGGGTTTGAGTTCAAGCTTCTGAAAGACATGTGGCTCCTTTAATTCTATTTGAGCAGCTATAAATACATGAGGTTTAAGTTTGCAAATGAATAGAGTTACAGGGTGAGTGTCACTCAGAAAGTTTATTTCCCTGCAGCAAAAATCTGTGCACTGCAGAAACATTTGTTGATTTGGCTGGAAACATGATTTGTTTGTTTTAGAGGCAGATGTTCCAACAAACTGACCACATGCGGTCTCTCTAATGAGATTGTCTGACAAAAAAAAAGTAACAGGGAAACTGATAAGGGTTTAAATTTGAGTGAGACAGAAATAATGCAGGCATCCTGCCACTTATATAACAACTACAATCCCAACATAAATAAACTTAAAAACCCACTCAAATGAAAATTGGGTATTTGGTGTTTTTAACTTGTAGCATTTTCTGATGGAGGACATATATAAAGAAAATTGAAATTAAAACTGCATTTCTGTGTATTTCTTTATTCAAATTATGGTGAATCAGGACGAAGTTTGAAAAAGCTTGTACTTGCTATATAAATTCTACAACTGACAAGCCTCAAGTTCCCTGCTCAGTTCCATGCTGATGCATCTATCTGTAGACAGATTGATGTACTTTTTTTTTTTTTTTTGGCACCGCTAATGTTAAGTTGGGGTTGTGAGGAGCTGTCCGATATTGGGAGAGTGTGTAAACAAAAGGATGACGGGAAATTAAGGTAGGCTTACCTGAGTGGGTCTTTCTATAAGTATATACATAGCTATGCTGGTAATTGGCAAGGTAAAGAAAAACATAATCCAAGCCATTTGCCAACGTCTTATAAGAGGCAGAGAAAGCAGTTTTAATTAACTGGCTTCATAAAGTGATAACTGACAATGACAGTTTTATCACAATTTTATTGAAGAAAGAAAACATAATAAGTTTATTAACATTCACACCAATATTTAAATCTTAAAAAGAAAAAGCTGACATTCTTAATAGGATATTACAATGCAGACACACTTTTCCTGCTTATCTTTGCTAAAACACGATTATATTTGTGATCATTTGAATTTTCAGGAAGGTGAAACACATTTTTTTAAATTGATAGCAAAATCCACTCATTTTCTAAACTCCCTCTTCGCTTCCACACTGGAGCGAAAGCTTCCGACTACCAAAGCTCTTCAACCATGTGTACAATTAATATGATTCCAGTGAATTCTAAAAGCAGCATTGCACTGATATGCACACTTTACGTTGAGTATTTTTGCAGTCAACAGAAATCAGCTGATTCTGTCACAAAGAAAAAGTGGAATTGCATTGTTATGCAACATTTTGGTGCAAACCTGACATGCAAAGACGCTTATGTCTGTGTCAGAATCAGCTGATTCACATTAATAGCATAAACGATTGAAGAGTTCTGGGTTGCTGGAGCCTATCCGAGTCACTGTTGGGTAAAGGTGGGGTGGACGAGTTGCCAGTCCATCAGAGGGGATAAATATGAATGTGTTAAATACATTTAATGTTGCTTTAAACAACATATTTTTTTCACAGGATTACAGACTTATTGTCTTTTATTGTAATTCAAAGATTCATCACTTCATTCTGTCTGGATTTTGTTGACACACAAGTTTTTACAATTAGCTAAAATTACACAGAAATCTATTTATTGGTTTAGTCCCTCAGTCATGCAAAACTCATGACTTAGAGTTCAGTTTTCTTGGCTTTGGTCATGCTTGGTCATGACATTCTTTAATTTCTGTTTCTCTGTTTCCCCCTGTGTTGTGTTCAAACCAGCTTTAGGTTTTAATTATTCAGTTGTTTCAGTTTAATTCATTGTTCCTCAGAGTATTTAAGTTTGTGGTTTTCAGCTAGGGAGCTTCAGGTCCTCTGTTTTCTTGTAGTTAATAGTTTCTCTGCAGTGTAATGCTTTGTCACGTTAAGGTTCATGGTTTTATGCCTTTGTTAATAAACCTTTTTTATTTCCTGCTGTACTAAACGGTCTCCTGCCTTTGTATCTCTAACAACTATCCCATAAGTGTTTTTAAATTTAACATATAACATATGGATTAAACTGGCATGCTTTTAAATATACTGAAACCACTAAGATACTGTTTTCAAAATTGACTTTATTTTGAAAGATCTAGAATACTTATGGCAGTTCTTTAAATTAAAATTACACAAGAGCTGGTATTGGCTTTCATTTATTCCAAAATGTATTATTTTCCTTTATCATATATGAGACGGAGAATCAGAAATTTCATGATAATTAATGAATAAAAACGTTCTTCTGACAACTGAAGTTTTGATATATAGATCAAATTACTCTGAACTTCCTGTTTTTTTTTTTTAATGCTGCAAAACTTTTAGCTGAATGTGAAAGTGTTTGCGTTCTAAGTTTTCTTAGAAGGTGTTCCTTACCGGTACATGAATTGACCTATTTTAGAACATTTACCATCAAGACTGCTTTTGCCAGCTGCTTTATTAAATGTCAGGAGTCCACTTGAGCAATTTCACAGTTTATCAGTTCTCACATGGAAGAAACCAATAAAGCTTAAACCCAGCTGGAGTGTCTGTGAAGAAATGGATGATATAATTTTTTTTCTTAGAAGAATATTTAAAGAAAATAGTCTGCCAGTCGCTTAAAAAAATCTTGGTTTTTGTAGTTGCTGTGATGTAAGATTGCCTCTGCGTGTCAAAAGGTTTAACTTCTCTGTATGGAGTCAGAAGTGGATTTGCTGATGAGAACCAACATCCCCAAACCATTTGAACCACAGGAGGTGGTCACAGTCAAGATGATGTTACCAGGTTTAAAGCGTTGGCTTTGCTGAGGGCTGGATAACAATGGCCATTGTCCTGCTGGAGCTCTACCACCCCTGCTCTCGCTACTTTTGGTGATAGTTGAACACGTGACTCAAACAGTCAGCAGAGCAAGAAAATCTGGAAAAAGAGGCCTGAAGTGACCAACCACAAGCTATTAAAAGTGTTATGTCCTAATACCAGTCTCTGCTTAAGGGTAACAGAGAGTACCCCTTGTTTTACACATACACCCCCTCACATCATCAGCCTCTGTTCAAATACTGTACATATTCATACAGTATTTGATACTTATCTTACTGTAGTCCAAACGATTTCATTAACAAAAACCGACATCACAAAGCGTCTTCGGCACACATTCTGTGCGGCCACTTAAACTGTTTTTAGCCGTTTATGGAACTGAATTCTACACAGGGCCGGCCCTGGGCATAGGTGACCAAGGCGACTGCCTAGGGCGCCATCTGCTGGAGGGGGCATGACACTACAATGGTTAGGCAACTTTTTTTTTAATGCCATTTTTAAAAAAAATTGAGAGCTATAATAAATAAATTCTCATTGCAACATATTTCAAACAGTTATGTTGTTTCTGTTCCGGACGGTGGCGGGGGTGTTGTGGAGATATGGGTGTGTGTGGGGGGGCACAAAAATACTTTTCACATTTCTTTAAAGTACAGAAAAAGTCTGTAATCTGTAGTGCACATTCATCCAATATAATGGGACCTTGATGAAATCGTGGTTACATGTCAGACATGAAGACATGTGAGGGTCATTAGGTGGACTCAAAGAGGAGCCTGTGATGTGACCTGGGTGAAAATGATGAGCCGCCGTCCCTTTTAACAAAGTATGTGAAAAATGCCAACGATTCTTCTCAGGCTACCTCAAAACAATGTGGATGTTGTTTAAATCTTATTTTAAGCCAGACAGCACACATTTAGCAAATATATTTTTAGTTCAGAAGCCAGGGAACTGTTGGAGAAAATTTTATATCGTCAAAGACAAAAAAAAAAAGAGGCCAACTTGTATGAAAGTTTTAAGACAAGAAAATACAATGTCATTTACTACAGTGGGAGACAGGAGTGGTTTCTCATGTGCACCTAAAAATAACTGGTGCGCACTTGAAACTAACTTGTGTGCACCTAAAACTGAAAAATGCACACTTGAAACTAACTGGTGCAGGTCTTAAACTAACTGCACACCTGTCACTTTTAGGTGAGCACCTGAAACTAACTGAGGTGCACCTAAAACTAACTGGTGCACCCATGAAACCAACTGGTGCGAATCTGAAAATGAACTGGTGTGCACCTGAAAGTAATCGGGATGCATCTGAAACTAACTGGTGGGGGTTAGGGTTAACCAGTCCTTTTTTTAATCTTTTTGTTTCTTTAGGGGCTCTATAATTAAAATAAAAAGAAAACGATGGCAAAACAAAAGCAAAACTTTTCTAAAAACAAGTCAAAGTGGAACAACAGAGCAGAAATGAACTGTATTTGTTGTTGCAGCAGACAAATCATTACAGCAAATTTGACTCCGGGGCTTTGTAGCGTTTATAGCTGCAGCTCTCTGCTCTGGCGTGCCGCCATTCATTTAATAAAATATTAGCCAGGAAAAATAAGAAGTGGAACTGCTCAACATGGCATCGTTTAATGTGTGAGACAGCTGTTTCACTGCAATCAAGGAACTCTGTTGATGAGAACGGCTATGATGAGTTTGATTAAGCTTCACACTAATATGACCAATAATATATTATTGAGCTATTAGAGTGGTGAGCTGTAATTCAGTAAAAAGTGTGGGATGTAGATTAGTCAATATGTCTGGAAAAATGGTTCAGAGATTAACTGTTCTTTGTTTTTTTTGTGAAAATGTTTAACCCTTTAATGCACAACATGGGGCAAAAGTGACACAAGACTCCAGATGGTAACTCTCAAGTATATGGAGTGAAAAGACAGTTAACAGGTCAGGACAGATCTCTCAATACATGTAAGTATTGTTTTTTAATTGTTCCTACATTGTTATAACATTACCTAAACACTTTTTGATGATAATTGTAAAGTGTATATTTCATTAGGTTTCGTTACTTTAAGAGTGAAAACATTATTTGTTAGATAGATACAAGTACTTATTAGCTAGCTAGTGTTTTAAAACCATTTTTGTCCATAAAGAATTACAGAAAAAATAAAAATCTGTTATTACAAAACTAAATATTTAAAGAATACGTGGAATTTTCAACTATAAAAAATATATATATATTTCAAAAGATAGAAAGAACAACAACAAAAAAAAAAACAACAACTCAGCCTTCATGAAATAACAGTAAACGTTTTCAGGTCATTTTTGACCCATATTGCGCATTATAGGTGGTGTGGATTTGTGGTGCATCAAAGGGTTAATTTACCAAAAGAACAGAACATATAAAGTTCACTTGTGGAGGCGTTTGCTTAAAAATGTGCTCATGCTCTGCTTGAGACAAATTTGTTTTGGCAACTGTGTGGTTGTTATTTTGACATGTACCACTTACTCCCCCCAAAAATGTCAGAACAAATGCACACCTTTAGAAAGCAGTAGATGAAATATGGAAAAATTGTCAAGAAACAAATCTTATGGTGTTAACATGTCCTACTCATTTTCAAATGACCCACAGTCAGAAAACTACAAACACTTTTTAGTTTAACTCGATTTTGTTGCTTTATGATGCATAAAAGAACTTCTGCCAGCATCTTGGCACCTGATTCCACAGTGGATTTTTCTAACTAAAGGATACTGTTGATGAGAATGATGACAGGAACAGGACAAAGGCCAACAAGGTCTTGTAAATTGTTTTGTTTTGTCAACAATTTAAATTCCTATTGGATTAGTTAGTTTTAAATGTTAAATTAAAAAGAAATAAAATCTACACAATGTCATGATCTTCATTACCAACAGATATCTTTTTAAATACACACCCCAAAGAAAATTATATTTATTGTATATTTAACATGTCGAAGTCGCATTTTTGTCATAATGGAGGACATTTAAAAACTAATTTATGATTAAAATTTAAGAGCTCCTGCCGCTCCAAAGAAAACATGTCTTAAAAAATGACACCGTTTTCAATTTTTTACAAATTTTTGCTAAAAACTGAAAATAATCATTATGAAAAAAACACTGGGAATGATAGTACAATAGAAAAAAAATATATTTTGAGTGGGACTTGCCATCCTGAACCTTTACTGGGAAACTTTTACAGACATAATCACATTACTGCAAGTCAGTGAAGCTTTAAGAAATTACATTTATTTGTACATAAATGATTAATATTTGAAAATAAATCAAAACTAAAGAGTACAAATTGACAAATAAGTTGCTAAAAAACTGGTAAAGACTAAAAACTCCTAAAAACAGAAAACTTAAGATACTAAATGTAAAAACTGTCCATTCTGTTTTTGTTATTAATTAAAGCTATTACATTACCGGTAACTTTTTTAAAGCTGAAACACATTTTAAGACAAGGACAAAGAGTCTTCAATGGTTACCAACAGAAACTGTCTCATTTTCTAAATCGTAATCCTCCTTTTGCACCGCTGCCCAGCCACTGTGTCAGGCATGTAAGACTGTTGAGCTTACAGAACTTGTTTGACTCTTACAGCTTCTAATCTGACATGAGAAAGGTGTGGGAATAGGGGGTTTGTGAAGCTTTTCAACCATCTGACAAGAGGTGTGGAAAAAGTGCAGAGCTTAATGTATGGCTTCAGTGAAGCTCACACTGTTTCGTACACACATTAACACATGCAGGATGTGTAGACGGGGGAGATTATAGGATGAAATGTTCAAAGATCTGCATGCCTGATGGTTGCGGTCATTACCATCCGAGGAGGAGCAAATCACTTGTTGATTGAAAGCGGAACAACATAAAAATATATATTTACCCACAGGGCTAAAGAGTATGAATGACTGAGAGTCACAGGTTACATAATGTTCAGCATTGTGTCTCAACTCGTGACACTTAAGGGAAAAAAGGACATAGAGAGGGCAGTTTTTAGAAGAGGATTAAAGTAAAAAAAAAACAATGGTTAAGAAAGTGTTTTTTGCAGTAAAAGATGTACTATGACATCACTTTAATAGTTCTGCATGTCATCAAAATCTCAGATGGGCTAAATTCAGTTTCTTTAATTCACTTTTAATTGAATTAGTAAAATATACCGACAGCAGTAAAACCACTCACATAAACACAGAAACAAGCTTGAATAAAAATGTTCAGTAAATAAAAATATCGTATGAATGTGTGTAATTGTTTCTCAGCGACAGCAGGGGCAGCAAAAATAAAAAATAAAAACGCAGATTAAAAATGTAAATTTGCTTTAGTCAGTCATTAAACTTTGTTTTATTTTTGGCACATTACTATTTCAGTTTTTGTTTAGAGATAATTAGACAAAACTACCATTATTTCTCACAAAAACACTACAAGTACCATTACTTTTGGTGAAAATTTCAGCTAAGCATTATATTAGGCAGATAATTAGAAATTACTTGCATTCATTTGTATGTTCTCAGCTAAATGTGTCAAACCTGCTGGGTCAAGCACTGGAAGAAACTTTTTAATTTTAAAGAATTTATAGTTTAGAATAACTTTTACAAGGAAAGTTGCTTTTTGTCTCTCCCAATTGACCTGATGTTCGATACAAGTCTTATTTGTTAGCAATAGGCTGCTAAACAAACTGTTTTTCTGAACAAAATGGTGCTCAAAGTGTCTGTTCTCTTATTTGACCCAACCCTGGAATTATCTGCAGTTCCCCTAAAGACCACTGGGGGCTGGTGCCATTTCTTATTGGCATCCACTTGCTTAAGTTTTTTGTAAACAAACTTTTCAATTGTATTAGTTTTCAAACTTCAGATGGTAACTCTCAAACTCTCAGAGTAATCCAGTCTGCATTGCACTGCATGGTGCTTTAAAGTCCCATTCTGAAAATCTTTTGATCTATTTTAAAAGTGTTCCCAGTGGTCTTTTAATTAAGATTATGTTGTTTTTAGCCAAAATCAAAAACACCATTGGTCATTTTGTAGAACTTAGTTTCTGTTGAGCAGCAGTAGTTCATTAAAAATTTGCTTCGTAACGTTGGTGAAGAGCAACACCACCCCCTTCCCATTGCAGAGGGTTTGGAGCAGGGAGCTTCTCTGCTAGCATATTTCTATAACGAAGAGGCAGAGACGTTTGGATCCACGTGCAACCCGTTTATTTTACATGGGCAAAACAAAACGTGGTCAGAGTCCAGGCAAGGGTTAAAGAATACTGGAGCGAGGCAGAGAGACGATGAACAAGCAGAGGTCAGTGCACCGAGAAAAAAAACAAGGCGCACTGCTCAGACCGTGAATAAATCAACAAGACTTCGTGCCGAGCTGAGTCCAGGGTGAGTATATTTACAGAGTTGTGGTGATGATGTGAAACAGCTGGTGAGGACATGAGTCAGCGAGAGGTGACTGATGGGAGTTGAAGTAAGACAGCAACAAAGGAGATCAGTACTCTGGTGAGGGCTCCCTCTGATGGAGGTGGAGCTGGACGACTGAATCCTGACAATTTCCTACGTCACAAAAACGCTGTTTTTAAACTGCCTTTTTCTTTTAGTCTGCTCCTGATTTACAATAACCTGAATAAAGAAATACTCAGAAAATCACATTTGAGCTTAATTTTCTTTAAATGCATGTTAAAAATACCCAAAACACAATCTTCAATTGGAGTGGGTCTTTAAGGCATCATTAAAATGACCTCTTTTTTTCAGACAAAGTTCATTCTTCTGAGGTTATGCTAACATGTTCACATAAAATCCAACTGACCAAATGTGAAACTTGTAAAAGTAAAAACTCCAAAAGGCTAATCTCAGTGCAAAACTTTTAAAGCACCTCATTATCTGTTTAAAATCTTTGTGAAAAGCAGATGCATATTAACCTTAAACTACCTGCTCAGTATTTAATTAACATGCCTCAGGTTAAACAATTTCTTTTTAAAATAACTTTTTTTATGAGTTTTTCATCTTAAATGGTGATGATAGTTTGAGCAGATTTGTTTTTTGGAGAAATGAAAAGCCTCTTTAAATGTAATAAAAACAGGTCATCATTAAAGCCTCTCATTAGTAAAAGTAGCAGATTGTTATTTCAAAGATTTGTGGTATCAAAGTATTTACTTTTTTAACAAATGAAACTGTTCACTTCTTGATAACTAACCATATAGTTTAACTAAAATCACATTTCTACAGCACTTAAATGTTTATTTTTGCTCATTCAAAACCTCTTTGCTGTTTTTATATTTCATTTTTGTCTTTCAGGCTCAGTGGAGGCGTGGGTTCCTGCTGTCAAACAACAAGTAGAGTAAAAGTAGAGGCACGTACATCACATGTATTTAGAAAATGCACAAAAATGTGTCACTGTACAAATAAATTATACCAAAGATATGAATACAAGTTTCTGTTAACGAAATGACAAAGTAAAAAGGTGGGTTTAGACCTGATAAAGTAGTCAGCTTGTGTATTAATTCTGTTGAATGTGGATTATTTTGTTTTTCAACCTCCCTAAATCCTGTGGACCACACAAAGTTAATGTGATAAGTGTGCATGCACCATTTTTTCCCACCTGTTAGGGCAGCTATGAGTAATACCTTCCCTAACAACTAGAGTGTGGCACTAGGGCACCATACCACAGCATCACCTGTTTGCAGCTTACATTAGCCTGACAAATACTTCATGATCCACTTACCAAATGCGCCACAATGATACGTTCTATTTCTGCGCTTCGTAAGATGAGGTTCGAACTGGTCAAACCGTCCACTGACAACCCCAAAGGAGAAATCACATGCAACTGTAGGGGCGTTGACTCGTACAGGTGGATGTGACTGAACCAGAGACTGACGGAGGATTACGTTTGTTAGTCGTTTCTTGAATTTTTTATCTCTGGTCAGATGATGGTCCTGTTCTTGCTCCAGGTGCTCCAACTCCCTCACAACTGTGTTTATCCATATTATTTCTAAATGTTGCGTGGGTTTGAAACTACCATCACTATTGGTTGGTTGGCTGGTTAGCGCCACTGTCTTTGTAAAAAGTGCAAAGCGTTGCATCACATTCTCCCAATCATTTGGGTTTTGATGTTTCATTTGAGTTGCCTTAATCAAAGCCAAAGAGCTCCTTTGCACCTGGATCTTGCTTTTGTGATAGACTTACATAGAGTCACTTTTGTCAGGGCAGATTTCTCAAGAGCCTGGAATGCCCCATAATTATCAGGCACTTCTTTGTTCTGCTGGTACCAGATCTTGTGCTTGCATTTTTCACCCTCTTCGCTTTCTTCTTTTCTATTTTTCTTTTGGTATCTGCTGCCTGTGGCACTATCATTCAGTACCTCATCAGCAGGACTCCAGAATGTTGGCTGACTAGTCTAGGCTCAGTAATATACTTTATTTTTTTCACACCTCTTCTATGTCGTTCTTTATAGCAGATTTTATTCTTAGAGTTTAGCCACTATTTTTAAAGTAGAATCTTGTTCATCTTTAGTTTTGGTTGAAATTTACTGTCCAAGGCAGCAGCTAAGTTTTGCATTTCGGTTTCCGCAGTTGTGATCACATTTCACCTCTTTAAAAATGCATTTTTAATTCATTTTGAATGACACTCTGAAAATCCTGGTCCAAAGTCCTAGTATCGTCTCAGATTTATGTTTTAATAAAGTAGGTGGCTTCAGATTTCATTCTTGAGAGAGTCCATGATTTCAGAATGAAAATAATATTCAAATTAATTCATTTTTGCAACATTTTAAGAGTAAAAATTATCCAAAAAAGCTCAAGTTTGCCATTTTCTAGCTTTACAGGCTTTTACTAGAAAACTGCTGATCTGAAACTGAAAAATCTTTACTTGGGCTTTCTCCCTTTCCCTGGTGAGTAAATGCCTCCCACTCACAGTCCCAACAAATCCAATTTATTTTTTTGGCCAGTAAGGACCTCATGGCACAGTGACCATGCTGTCTCACACACAAGCAGGCGAGCAAAGCTTCTCTGTGGCAGTTTTTCCACTTTCAGTACAAAGGCAAATGGGAGAAAACCCTGGTAAAACCTGCTGAGTAAAAATCAAACCACAGAACATGAACAAAATTATTTTAACAAATTGCCTCCAGAAGGTAAAAATGTGCTCAGCGGATAGAATCTGGTTTGTTCCAAATTCCACACGTCTCATTAATTAAAGAGGTTAGTTGCCCTCATCAGGACATCAACAGAAATCCTGGCACTAAATCACAAGTGCTTTGAACCAAAATCCAGCTTATTTAAATAAAATGAGCACAATTACAGTTACTAACTTCAAGCTGCTTTGGAATTTTTTTTTTATTTCTCAAAAAAATGTGAAGTAACATTTCCTCAACTGAAGGCTTCTTTTGCAGGATAGGATTTCGCTTTTTTTCCCCCGTAATAATCTTTAATAAAATGACATACAAAAGAAAAGAACAAACAATAAAAGTCAGAACGCACAAATCATTCAAAAATCACAACAGAATTCGGTTAAAGTAAGAAGATCAATTTAAAGAGATGCTTTTTGAGTTTTTATTTAAAGACTGGTAAATGATCATGATGCCTGGGGGAAGTGAGCTCCAAAGTTTGGGAGCAGCTGAAAGCTTTGCCCCCCAATGGTACTGAGGCGGGGAAAGAGGAAGGGAGGATGAGGGGAACAGTGATGTGGAGGACACTGGACAGGTATGGGGGCGGAAGGTTGTGGAGGACTTTGAAAGTCAACAGCAGGAGCTTGAAGTCAATTCTGTATTTGACAGGAAGCCAGTGGAGCTGTTGAAAAACTGGTGTGATGTAGTGCAGTGGGGGTAGAGTTCAACGTTTGGCTGGAATTATGTTGAATTTAAAAATAAAGATTTTATAGAGAAAAAAATTCAAACAATTTTCAAGAGTTCACTGTGTTTTTGTCCTTTTTTGTATGAATTATTAGTAGTTAAAAGAACCCGCCTTATTAAAGATCTTTTTGATGTGTTTAACATGTTCTTGTGTCATTTTTCTGATAACTGAGGACATATATAGAGAAAATTCAGCACAAAATGTATTTATTTATACAAACTGTTGTGAAACAGGAGCAGTCTTCAACACTGCTTAAACTGTTCAACTGTGGTTTCAATTCACAGAGATTTGGTCGTATGGTGTTTTTTTTTTTTTATAAGTTGTTTTTTCCGGTTTGTCAATTTTGATACTTCTAAATTGTGTATCCTGTGTTGTAATGAGTAAGGCACTTTTATCTGCAACAACTGCAACAATTTAATTTCCTTTTTTGAATGACTGAATTATGCACTTTTTACGAATGAGTGGTACGTTTTTCCATGAGAAATTGTTGTTTTAATGTATGAGTGTGAACAGCGTGTGAACAGAAAGGTCGCAGCAATGGGGAGGGGAAGGGGGGTGGGACTGCCCTATGCTATGCCAGTCCCTCACAGCCCCTCTGCAGATACAAAATGACACTAGTTTTTTCAATTTTAAAAACGACATAATCACAATAAGAAAAAAAAACAAAACACTGGGAACACTTTTAAGGTGGAGTGAGTATTTTTCTGTTTTGTGTGTAGGTTTGTTCATTTAGGTTTACATTATCATTAGTTTAAACTAATTAAACTCCATTTTTTAAAGACAAATGGGGTTTCGGCAACCTTACAAGTTTTTACTTTTTTGCTTTTGATGTTAAAACGATTATTAATCAGATTTTTTCTAAGAAAAACTATATTTTATCCTATTTGTGTAAACTCTAAGTACATTTCTGTGTGTTTCTATTCTCTATAGGAGTCATTCTATTTTGAGGCGAACAGGCGAAAATTCATTTGTGAAAAAACCGAGCTGAACAAGAGTGGGGGAACAAGCAGGGAAACTAATTTCTACACTTTTTCCACTCTGCTAAGGTCTCCATCAGGAAAACAAATGCAGAGACTATCAGTGTAAGTGCTGGGCAGCGCTTGCTCTTGCTGCTGCTGACACCGCTTTTCTTTTACTTTTGGGAAAAAGATAAAGCGCACACGTCTTTTGCTCTCAAGAGTATTTATGTCTAACACTGCCACTCATCAGATCTGAAGAATGCATACACTTTCCATCTTTGCTTATTTGTGCATTTTCCCCACATTCTCCCCCTGCAGAGAAGCACATATAAATGCCAAACTTTCCTGTCTACTTTTTCTTTCTCATTTATTTTCGCTTGACAAAAAGCTCATCTCCCCCTATTCCTTTGCTTAGTTGTTTTTCTTATCTCTCACATCATTTTCTTTTTTTTTTTTTTTAAATCTTTTTTTTAATCCTTTTCTGCCACTCACTCGACTCCACTGCCACAAGCTGCTTATTTCTCCTCCAGGAACCAATCTAGCTGTGATGGATCCACTCATCTCTTCTGCATTAGAGTGCCAGAGGAACAAACCATAGTATTAACACCACCAATAAAACTGATGATGGTAATAAAGAACAACACCTACATTATCTGTGCTGTTGGTGTAAGTAATGGGTCGGCTAGCTATCTTGGACGGATCTCATTTCTGACTCTCTTTTGTGAAAGCACAAAAAGAAAAATACTGCAAACACACACTGCCAAGAAAGTAGAATCCATTTTAAAGGCCAATTTATGTGATAAGCGGGCTATAACTTCTTAAATTATTCTTAGTATCTTTAATAAGACTCACAATGAAACAGTCTTGAATAATAACAGCACCAACGTCAGCAAGAAACTTCCTTCTGCCTTGAAAGAGCTGACATGCACGAGAGTAGTATTGAAATGTTGACAAATCTTCTTTCTCAGTGCGTTTTATTTATTGTTCTTGAATCAATAGACTCCAGGTCATGGCTGACCCAATGTCAGTCTCTCTAACAGAACAATCAATCCACACTTGTAAAAACATTAGAAACCACTACAGTAAATTCAGCACTGTCAATCCAAGGGGATCCAACCAAAAGACACAAAAGTATATATAAGTTAATAAAATAAGCATCAATATTCATTAATGCAAAATAAATTTCATGTCAGAAGCGACAGTCTTCCGCTTCGGGCGGTTCAGGCTTCCACAGTATGCGTTAATTTCTGAAAATGCATACTTTGTTGGGCATTATCCCACTTATAGCACGATCACTTATGAAAGAAATCATCATTCAATCAATTTTTAGTACTTTTTCTTGCTATTTTTACGGTTTAGATCGCCCCTCACAAAAAGCGGATTATTTAATTGGTGAAGCGGCCCATAACCTGGCCCCACCTTATCTATCTGGTCTTCTCCTTATTTACACTCCCTCCAGTTCTCTCTGGTCTTCTTCTTCTCTGTAGCTCTCCATACCCCCCACCCGACTGGTCTCCATGGGAAGTCGAGCCTTCAGCCCCCCCCTCTCCCTCTGGATCTTCATACCACTGACTCGTTACCCATGTTTAAATCCAGGCTCAAAACCCATCTGTTTAAATCTGACTTTTCATTCTGATTTTAATACCCGTCCATCCGTTGGCTGATTTTATTGTGCTCTTGTTTTAATGTATATTTAATCTTGCTGATTTTGTATACTCTAAAGATACATTAAATAAAATTGATTATTACGGATATAAAAGTCTTTACAGTTCTACCCATCTTACTCTTGATGTGTGCTGTGCTCATAAATACATTTTCTGGGATATCTGAGTTAACACTTTACAAATTAAAATTTAACTCATAACTAATCACACCCTAAAAGTGTAAATAATCTGATTAATTGTATTTATCTATCTATCTATCTATCTATCTATCTATCTATCTATCTATCTATCCATCCATCCATCCATCCATCCATCCATCCATCCATCCATCCATCCATCCATCCATCCATCTATATAATAATTAATGAATAGCACTATGTCATTATCACATCAAAACAGGATATTATGTATTATGTTACGGAGAAAGCCTCAGATGTTTTTATTTTTTTAATGTAAATATGTTTTTATCAACAATAACATTTAGAACAAAAAAATGTGGGAATAAATAGTATTTTTGCCTTTTTCTTTAAACTAAATGTCTTCACCACAAATTCCTGCATCTTAATAATAGAGGGGGAAAAAATCACAAAAAAAATTGTATATATTTGACCTTTTTTTTAACTCTTTAAGTTAACGTGACATTATAAGAAAACTTACTGTGCAGATTTACACAGAGAAAAGAATAGAAATAAAACTGAAAACCATAAAGGTGTTTTTGACTGAAAAACCCCCCAGAAGTTTCCAGAACTTACCTTAAATATATCGACTGTTTTTTTAATATATATAAAACAAACTGTTTTACTACTCTGACTCTTTTCTTTATTAACTTGAAGCTCTACCCTCTGAAAATTTGATTTGCAGTTTTATTGCTGTCTCCTCACAATAAGCGCAACATGTTTGTAATCTAATAAGAGCTCAAATTTACCACCATAAAGTTGTTTTTAAGTCAAATCCCGCACCATTCAGCCAGAAATAGAAAAACGTGGACTATTCTGTCTAAAGAAAAAAAACAAAAGATAAAAATTAATTTTCAAAGTGCAATGTTTTTCTCTGAGATTCTATGCACTACTTCCTGCATGTGGAAAAGTCAAGCTGTGATCGCATTCAGATTGATTAGACCAATAATGCCAGCAACAGCTTATTTTGCCGGGGCCAGAGTCTTTGCTTCCCATCTGTCGCCCACCAGCTCTCTCTTTTTTTTCCATCTAACAAACTTATTTGTTCACAACTTTGAAAAGCTGTCAAATCCTAAAAAAACCAACATCAATCAATCAAAAGTAGTAATGTCAAATGGGAGATGATGGCTTTGATGAGAAGTGCAGTGGGTGTACCAATGCCCACCACTGTTCCTCATGTAGGAAGATAATTTCTCCAGTTGAGCTTGTGGTTTTGGTTCCAGTGCTCAATTTATGCAAACACATGCAATATAAATGCAGACGTTAGTGCATTTTTAATGCATTTAATCATAAAGCCAAATGTGGGATGGAGGGCAATTTTAATTGAAGTTCACTTGAACCAAAACTGAACTTAGAAAACACTTAGTGCCAAAGGAAAATAGGTTCAGGCTCATTATTATGGTTATGTCTTTCGCCTCAGACATTACCGGCTTATTTTTGTAAGGAATACTCAAATTGTGCCGCATTTTGATTGGCACTAAAGATATTTACAATTCCCATGTCTTTTTTTAAAGGTCAACGAGCTGGCAAAAAAAGGGGCGTGAGGGACAAAAACCCGTTTCATGAGGTCCATCACACGTGAAGCTGCAGATGATGAATTATACTGATTCATATGGAAGGGCAAAAAGGAATGCCTCAGTGTTTCAAGAATTGCATCTACTTTAGGCATTTGTGATTGTAGTCCATAAAAAAATAAGGAATAATTTTCTCAAGAGGGAAAACATTTGCGGCGAGACAGAGGCTTTAACATCAAACATCAGTTTACGGCCCATTGGAGAAGGCCTGCATTGCTGTTTGCCTAAGACTCATGAAATATTCATGTGCTGTTTGCACCATCAGAGTTAAAGTTTTCCCTGAATGCCACAGTCCAGTGGCCTTGAAATGAACACATAAATGCAAAAACATGTCCAAGAAATAAATTTAGATCAGCTTCTACATGCGATAAAGTTCTACTGGTTCTCTTGGTCATTATTTTTTGGGGCATTTTTGGAGTTAGGCCCTCTTTTGTGAACTATTCCCCTCAAAAACTTGAACTTTTCTCATTAAAACTTGCAAGTCAAGAGTGTAAAACGATGCTAAGAAGATGAACAAATTGTCCCTGCCCTTTTCCAAAACTGACTGCTGATTTTGTAGGTTTGCCCATTTAAAAAGAAATTGACATACTGTCATCTTAATGGCAGGTTCATTTGAACAGTGAGAGATAGAAAAGCGTGAAAAAAAAATCAAGAAATCCACTTTGAAGCATTTATATAAATGTATTTGTATTCTATTGAGTGAGATAAGTATTTGAACCCTCCTGCCGGAAAGACTGAAAGCTTATTTGCAAGCACAGAGGTCAGACGTTTCTTATAGTTGATGAGCAGCTTTTCTGCACAAATCAGGAGGAATTTTGGACGCAAATGACTTCTAAATCATTAAGATTTGGTAACTGTCCCTTAGCGCCTCTGAAGTTCAGCTCTCTCCATAGGTTTTCTATAAGACTGAGGTCCAGAGACTGGCTAGAACACTCCATGACCTTGAAATGCTGCTTCTTCAGTCATTTGTTGGTTAACTTGGCTGTATGTTTTGGGTCATTATCCTGTTGCAAGACCATCCAAGGCCCATTTTACACCTTCTGGCTTAAGGAGGGAAATAGGTTTTCATTTAGGATGTGACAGTACATGGCTCCATCCATCCTCCCATCCTCAAGGTGAAGCAGCACTGTGCAGAAAAACACCCCAAAGCATAATGTTTCCACCTCCATGCTTGACAGTGGGGATCTTGGGGGTCACAGGCAACATTTCTCTTCCTCCAAATCACTCTCTAAATCATGAAGGTGTTCTTGGGTAAACTTCAGGCGGGCCTGCACATGTGGTTTCCTAAGCAGGCAACACTGCATGTTGGTGAGTTTCCTGACTAACTGGCTCTGACAGGTGTGTTTTCTACAGGGGATTAGTTGAAAACAGGTGTCTTCAATTCAGATGACAGGTTGATTAGGAGAGTCTAATGCAGGATTTACACTGGTCTGTTTGTGGTGCATCTCCTTTGCAATGTGATGACACAAAAACTGAACGCTCAAAAGTCAATCCCCTTTGTCATGTATGAGTCCATCCTTTTGCAATGTAACGCAAGCTTTACGCAGGAGTTTTATTTCCAGTCTGTTGTTGCGTCAATTTCACAGCAAAAATCCAGATAAACGGAAAAGGGGTTTTTAAAAATAAAAAACTACAGTTGTATTTTCAGAATGAAAATGTAAAACGTTTTATTTTAAATTTAAGGTTATGTGCTCACGCAATAACACAAGTCAACACTGCAGATAACACTGGCGTCCATGGCGAAAATGGACAGTTTAATTTTGGAAGTCCAAAAACAAAACATCAGTTATGACATCAAACATGCGTTTTACAAGAACTACTTGGCACAGGTGTGGTAGGACAAACCACTCCTCTGGGAGCCAGGGACGGAAAACACAACGGAGATGATGCAAATGAAGTGACAGTTGTGAGACGGACTCGCCATGCAACGCAAGGGAGACGCACCGCAGATGAACTGCAGATGCACCGCAGACGGACCTCAGACGGACCCATGCAAATCCAGCATAACTGGTATGTGTGAGCCAGATCTCTTGATGATTACTATTGGATCAAATGCTTATTTTCCTTGATGAAATGGAAAATAAATTCATTCTTTAAAGATTTCATAATTTTTCTTGTGATTTCTATCTCTAACTGTTCAAATGAATCTAACATTAGGACGACAGACTTCTTCTGAAAGGCAAACCTACAAAATCAGCAGAGAGATCCAATATTCATTTCCTCCACTATACATGCATTTCTCCTACTTTTGATAAAACTCCATCCAGGTCATTTAAAAAAAATCCATGAAGTTTAATTACATAATCAGTTCCAGATCCAAACACAACACCTAAATTAATCAGAAGTGAATTAAGGCTGCTTGGTTCTTTCTTTTTTTTTTTTCTTTTGTGACCCGATTCCTGCAATCAGCTCAAATGTGAGCAAACTGGCTTTTCTCAATCTCTTTATTCTATAGCAGAGCAGTCTTATAAGAGGAAATACAACCCACATGATAGGCTCCAAAAAAAAAAAAAAAAACCCTCCCTTCCTGTTGCAGCTTCTGGCTCATCTTTATTTTATCAAAGGTCAGCGCTGTCAAGAGGACTTTGCTATTTGTCAGTGATGCAAATTTGCTTGTCAAAGTTTACAAAGTTAGACTCCACACAAACAGGAGCCCCAGGAGTTGAAGGTTCCTGTAAGACACAGAAACAAGGAGGAAAGTAATACACCTTCCAAAAGACTCACATTCAGACACATAGAAGTATTTATTTGATATATATATATGCTTTGTACAAATTGTATTAACTGTCCTGCTTATAAGGGATGCAGAATCTACTAATAACTGACCATCAGAGAGGGAAGCTCTTGTTCTTGGGTCAAAGAATTTGCTGTTTTTCTCAGCAGCTCATTAACTAAATTGAGGTCATTAGCTGCAGTATGTCTGTATTTAACACAGAAGCCACTTCTTTTGGGGCTAAACATTTGTGCCTCACACCTTTAATTTTCTATTGAGGTCATGTTTCATTTAAAGACTGACCTTTCGGAAGGTAAAAGGATGACAGAAGCTCAGGGTTACTAACTCTATCAAACTCATTTTTAATACACAACAGATGTGTCTATAACTTATTCATGCTGGCCCACAATTTTAATCAGGCTTAGCACATACTTTATACATATGCCAAACATACGGTTCCCTGCCAAAGAGGCAGTTAAAGTGTCTGATATCCAACTTGGCAAGTTTGCATCGCTCTGCGACATTTGCTTAAAAAAATAGTAAATTTAATATCATTTTAATGATAATGTTGTCTGGAATGTTTTTGCTAACTCTTGTTTAATGGAGGAAAAGCAGCAATTGTAAATGGATAATCTAACCTGTGAGTGCAAGAGCAGTTATGAGGCTCATTTGACACAAGAACAGGTCCCAAGAACCAGGTTAAGATTTGAACTCATGTTTTTTTTTTTTATTTAAGGAGAAGGTATAAGATTTGCATAAAAGTAGGACCCATATAATTAGCATACAGATGTCAGGCGATTTGTTTGGTTAAGCCTCCACTGGACACTTTTTCAGGTTTTTGGGTTGTCCGGGCCCATGTTGGGTTCCAGGACATTTCTAGGACATAGTTTCTGCAGAGCGACAGTAGTTCATTAAAAATTCACCTCTGAGATATGGGTATTGTATTTTCTACATCTCAAATACGCTCTTTAACAAACAGCATTTTTTGTCTGTACCTAAATCATAATGATTTGAATACAGAAACACTCAGAAATGTAATCAAGATTAATTTTCTTAATAAATATATCATTAGAAAAATGCCACAAGAACATAAAAACACAGAAAACCTGATTATCATCAAGGTGGATCTTCAAGGGGAGCGCAGGCACGTCTTGCTGTTTCCTTGAAGCTCAAACGACCACCTCAAGGGATGTCATCAAATTGTCATGCATGTCATGCATGTGTATCATGAAGTGTTTGTAAGCCTAATGCAAGTTGCATGCACTTATGACATGCGTTTAATGCTGTTATTTGGTGCTCTTACCCTGCACTCTAGTCATCAGTAACATACGTATAATAGTCCCATACTGACCGCACACAAATGCTGCATGCACGGTATGTGCAATACTTATGTGTAGGCTGCCCAGACAAACTACGCTATGATTGTCTAATTTTCTCAGTTCTAATATCACTTATCATGCACTTATCACATGAACAGAACTAATAGGCTCCTTGCGCTGTCTGCCAGCTTTGGGAGGGCTGAATAAAATGAAAAATCCGCGCCTGGGTCTCACCTACTTCTCCCTTATGCAGCCTTGCATGTTGTGTAAGTATTTGCTACAACCTGTTGCTGGCAGCATGCTCGTAGAAAAAATGTGCATGGACATTTTAGCTTTATTGGCTTAGCCAGTGATAAGACATCCCAAATCTACTCATAAGGGCATTTGTGACTGAAGCTTTTATACTCTCTGTGCTCCACTCCAATCTCTGACAATTTGAGGTGACATTGATCATTGATGTTTCTATTCCACGCACCAAAATGATCCTATAGGCATGTTTGAAATGAAAAAAACTCTAAAAATCAAACAATCTAAATAGAAATGTGCAAATCAAACATTTGAAGCTTGACTTTTATCTTCAATCTGCAATAGAAACTTGTTAAAAATTCACGCCTATAATTAAACTTTGTTGGCTCCATCATCTCTTTGGTAAACAAATAAATAGCCGGTTGAATCTGGTTTCTCCTGAAATGCTTCACTCGTCGGTGCATTGTGCTTCAGACATCATTACAGGTAGCCTAAAGGGGGAAAAAATACATGGAGGTGGGGCACACAGAGGAAGAAGACAGCTGCTGACATAAGATAAAGAAGAATGAAAAATAAGAAGAGAAGCCCTTTGACACTCAACTTAGACATAGCATTGCAGGCATTTCCCTCCATACACGACCGAAGTTTGGGATAAAAATTCAACAAAAACAACTTTCCAATTTCTGTTTGGTTTTACCTATTACTTCTTCTTACTAAAACCTTAAAGCAGCACAAAGTCTGTGTTTAATTTAAAATGTTAATGAGCTCAAACTTTACCCCAGGTAGAAAACAAAACAGTTAAATAGGATGAAATGGTGCTCAGGACAAAAACAAAATAGAAACAGAGAAATAAGCGGACAGATACGAAAGTAATTTCTTTAATGAACTTTAACTTAGAAAAAAAAAAAACCTCAAACAAACTAAAATAAGTCAGAAGGGAAAAAGGTCACAAAAGGATCCACCAAAACTATTTATAAGCAAACTAATTATGATCAAGAAACCAAGAAAAACTGAGTTGGTTGAAAATTAAAGCCTGGTGTTCACAGTGGTCCTGTCTTTCATTTTTGTAGGCAGGGCCTAATTACCCCTAGATAGTGAACATACAACACAAGAATGTGTTGTAAAATGTTAATCTAAGCTGTAGTGATTTTTTTGTCAAATTAAAATTATTTCACATGCATTTTTATTTAAATGTGTGGCGTATCTCCTAAAGCTCAACGTGTCTCTTTTCTTTTATGTAAAAACAACAAAATTTAAAAGATTTAGAAAAATTAAGCTTATATAGATAAATGTAGTTGCTGGATTATGTGGTTTTGTTAATTTGTCTGAAGATCCAACTCTGATTTCTTGTGTGCCAGCCCAGCACTAAGTAGATGTACTGTAGATATTCGACGATTTAGAAATAGATGTTGGCAAATATAGATATTGAGATAAATGTTATGTTTCCATTTAGCAAATTTATGATCGCAAATCCAATTTGCGCAAGTTCATAGTTAATGGAAACGCAGCTAGTGAGAATATGTGTACGAATGGTTCAGAAATACTTTGGTCTTTTACAGATCATAATATGTTTAAGTTAATGTTTATGTTTATGTTAAAGCAGCTTTTTTTACTCTTTAAATTTCTTATTCTGCAATCAATTAATTACCAATTATCTTAAGTTTTATACATCTATGTATAGATTTCTTTTTTTAAGGTGTTTTTTTTTCTTAAGGTCTTTGTGAGTTTTATATTTTGTTTTGTTTTTATCAGTTGAAATAAATCAAACATAAAAGCTACTGTGTGTGAAAAAAAAACACTTATAGTCTACATATTTTTTAGTTGTATTTTTTTTAACATATTTATACGTATGTGAACCCTTTCCCCTGCATACAGAGATTCAAATAATCGAATTTGAACAACTTTCACTAAAATCTATCCTTGCTGCTACAAAAAAGGACAATAATTTAAAAACGATGTACTAAAACACGTTTCATGCTAACCTTGGCAGCTGTCACTTGCTCCAATAATGAATAAGTTTTTTTTAATGACAGCCTTTATTTGTGCTGGGCTCAGCAATGCTCTAATAATGAGGTCTTCCAGGGCTAAAATTCTGCATAATTTTACTGAATAGATCTAATTTAACACTTATAATGTGAGAATTTCTCCAACATCTTCCTAGCAGAGTAATTTAATAATTATGTGCAGCCGGCACAGGCAGCTGAGTGAAAATTAAAGGCTGCAAATGAGACTTTGTCCTGGATAACAAGCTTGGCTGTCCGCTCTTAAAAAGCTTGCATACTCCCACGACCAGAAAAAACATTTACAAAGGGGGGGTTTGAATTTGATCCTTTTGTAAAAGAATAGATCTTTTATTTTCTACTTTTAATTTAGAGACGTATATCACCCGCACAATACCAGCAGCAAAAGCTTTGCTCATGCAAATTGTTTTTTCAAGACAAAGATGAAACAATGTTCAGAGCTGTTTGTGTTGGCTTTACGTTAGAGCTTTTTGTGCCGTATAGAAGAAAGGGAGCAAGATAATTAAGGCTGGTTTAAGAAGAAAGGAAGCCTGGTCCACTTTGTCTTTTTAACTAAAGTCCCACTCCAACTAAATTTCTTCACTGTAAAATGGCTCTCAGTGGTCTTTTAGTTATGATTATACCATTTTTAGCCACAAAAAAAAAACTTTTGTTGTTTTTTAAGACATATTTTCTGGAGCACAGCAGAAGCTCATCAGAAATTCGCCTCTTGAGTTGTGGCTGTTGGCATGGAAGTTTGCCGGTGGTAATTTCCCAGCATTCCTTTGTTTACACTCCTGCTAGCCTAAAGAAATTCACAAGCCTAATTTAACATTAGCGTAGCAAGAAAACATCATGCGAGCCGTACAGTTTTGATCCAGATGGCATCAAGACAAAGAAAGTGAAGACGTTAATTTATTTATTAGTCTGCAAGTGGATGCATCCAAATAGGAGTGGAGAAGGGACATTTTGGCCGTCGCAAACCTGAACTGATTCAAATGGCATGTTTTCATCTGCTCCTGATCACGATTTGAATAAATAAATACTCAGAAATGCAGTTTTAATCTTAAATTCTTTTCTGAGAAAAATATGCTACAAGAACATTATAAAAACACCAAAAACACGATTGGGTCTTTAAGACCTGCCTGGGCACATTTTGGGTTATTTTACCACAATAGTTAATTCTGCTTAACCGGATCCCTGTGACTACATACATTTAGGGTCTTATGTGGTTAAAACAAGAAAAATTGACAGAAAAAAAAAAAGAATTGGCAGTTAAAACAATACATTGGGACAAATGTGTACTTAAAAAGAACTACATCCATGCTGACAGTGAAGACACATGAATGTGGCTGGAACCCATCCCCGTTCACATAAGTGATGGGTGTCTTTGGTGAAGGCAGTGGCTCATGAGGAGCTGCGGAGGAAGGGGTTTTGCTCTATGCTGACTTTATTATTCTCCACCAAGCCCTTTTGTCTGCTGCCATGCATCCTAAGTGTGACTCTGAGATGAAGTATGTCATAAGGCTTTCCACAGCTGCCTGGTTGAGTGATATGAGCTGCTTCTTGTCCAAGTTGTTTTTCTAGAGTATTTTCAGGTAGTTTCTGCTGCGTCTTTTTGAACAGTGCTGTGATCTTCACAGACAAAGAAGAGGTCATCAGTGATGAGCCTTCCCAGCATTTAAAGATGTGCACCCACTTCACACGATTTCTATGAATGTAGATCAGGGAAGGCTCAGCCCTGCATTTGCTGCTGTCTAGGATGGGCTCTTCTATCTTAGGAGTCTGAAATCTTAATTTATTTACTTTCAGTGCTGTGAACTCCATTCCTTGTCAGAAACTCAGGAGCTTGGTGTGGAGCTGTTTCTTGTAGTTCACTCTGCACTGTTTTAGATTGACTATGAGCTGTGAATTTAACTGCAAAGATATTTGGAAATCAACTGTTGGCTTTAAAGACCGATTGTCTTTTGATCTAATTTAAAAGGCGTTCCAAGTGGTCTTTTCATTACAATTACACATTTTTGACCAAAATTTTTTTAAGAAAAAGTCCTTTTTTTAGGACATAGTTTCTGCAGAGCAGCAGTAGTTCATTAGAAATTCACCTCTGAGTTGTGGGTGGGGTCACTGGAACGGAGCAAGCCCACCCCACTTCCCCTCCCCGTTGCTGAGATCTCTGAGAAGGGCCCACGCAGTTTTTTCTGAAATACAAATATTTGGTTTTCTTTATCTACAGACCTTAACCCCTTGATGCCTGAATTCAGGCTAAGTTTGGAGTAGAAGTAGTTTGATGCATATTTGCAACAACAGGGTCAAGGTAAAAGCAAGGGATGTTTGAAACATTTCAGTTAATATTCACTGTGTAAGTTTTATTTGAGCAATAATTAAATTTTTTTTATATGTACCTGTTTCTGTCTTTTATGTAGCACTTTTCTAGCTACATTAAATAGTAAATTAAGGCCTGAAACATTTTACAGTAACTGTTCTATTCACTCATTTACATGCATGGTGGCAGAGCTGCCATGAAAGGCAGTTTGCAACATTTAGTGAATATTTATTTCATAGTTTGGAAAGTGGAAGAGTGACATTACAGGGAGAAGAGATAAAGAAGGTGGAGTATTTGAAGTATCTAGGGTCAGAAGTCCAGAGTAATGGAGAGTGTGGAAAAGAAGTGAAGGATTCACAAGTGCATTCACACTTGTTTGTTACCTGTAAAAGAAAAAAAAATATTTAGGACATAAAGCCAATAGATGATATCTACATTTGTCTCTTTACAGAGTCTGCTCTAATGAAAGATTTCACTTCCAAAAGAGCAAGTGACGCTTAAAACGATCACAAGCAGAACAAAGACAATTGATTTGACACCAGACAGCAGGACCTTCAGTAACCGCCCTCTGAAAGTCAGCAGCTACAACAGAAAAAAAATGTCTCTTTGTCCAGAAATCTGTACAAATTCAACTCCTACCCACCAGAATGAAAATTTAAAGACCTACACATATTATATCATGCTGAAAAATACACTTTAGATCAATGCATACTCTGATTCCTACAAAACTGTTGACCAGTGCAGTGGATGCAATTTGATGTGGTACCTTGTGTTTGAAGTCGTATTCTGACAGACCTTGGTGGGGTGCAAAGTATACAAAGCAAGGCACATCTAAATACTGTGACTAATGACTCAGAGTTTTATAAATCAAGCACAAGGTTTCATTTTTATTTTTCTGCTTTTTCTCTCCCGCTTGCAACCTTTTACCTTCACCCTTCAAAACGTCTCATGTTCAGCATTTTAGAAGCTTTCCCTCCCAACAGGGACTGGCAGGGTCCTGGCTTTAAACTGCACAAAGTCACAGGTCACAGATGTTTTAGCTTTAGTCAAGCTTGTGACCTATAATGTCACATCCATTGGTTTTTATTTACTATACAAGATAGTTTCCAGGGGTAAGGTAACACAGCATGAAATCTGTTTTTCCTTTCTGTTTGTGCAACCATGCAAATACACTAAAGAGATTTTATTGACAGCTCACAATGCTCACTACTTTTGTAGGCATTGAAATGCATTCTTTAGTGTGTTTTTTTTCACTTGGAGCCAGTGCTGCTGGTAGAGTTGAGCAAAAAAGAGAAGTCAAACTGAAAGAGAATTGAGTGTTGGTGGAGGTGATAAAAATTTAATGTCAAGTTGCAAAGCTCGCTCCCTGTAGTCTGCCACAGGTTTATTATGGGCACACCTGACGCATACATTTTTAAGATGAGTGCAGAAAAAAAGCTTACGAATGAATTAAAATTTTAACGGAATGCATTCATACTACATGGAAATACGCTAAATCAGCAAAAAATGGATTGGGCTCTTTAAAACCTAAACTTAAATCTCATCATTCAGCCTGCGGGGCGTCTTAATGTGCACGGAATGGCCCAAATATTAATCCTGCTCTGTCTGTTCTGTCTCTAAAAATCTAGAAAGTCCAAGAGGAGGCAGAAAGGGGTGTAAAGGCAGCGCGGCTGAATCCGATTGCTATAATAAACGTGAGGCTGCACTGAGACTTCAAACCAGTGAACAAGTTTTGATTTTTTTTTTTTTTTTTTTTTTTCATAATTAAAGCAGGGTCACAGAGTTCAATGGGAAAAGTGTGTTTAACATTAAGATTTTTAAATAAATATTCAGCCCCCAAACCAATTACAGGGCTAAACTCAGAAATCCTGCAGTGTTTTCAGTTTGAGAAGAGTGGGAATCAGGCTAAAATGTAAAAACACTGGCACATCCTATTGTGAATGACATGTTCCCAACATAATTTTAAGCAAATTTTGGAGTTTTTTTTTTGCACAAAAAGCAGTTTGTGTTGGAGTACACAGAGAAAATGCAAAAAAAAGGCTACACGTCCCTGTAGACTGTAAAAAAAAAAAAAGTTCAAAAGGGCAAATGAAGTATTTGTCATATTTAGTTTGATTTATTTCCAGTAAAATAATGCTACTTTCAAAGTGTTTTTTGTTGTTACTCAGGTTGTAAAAAAAAGGTCATTTTATTTTTAATTCTAAATTTTAGGCCCAGAGCAGACTTTAAACACAGCATATGTAATAATCGTAGAACATTCAAAATAGCATTTTGACATTTCTGCTTTCGGAAATGTCCAAATTAAAATGTCGACACATTTGAAAACACTTTTTTCCGCTGCTCCAGTTGTGATTGTAATCTATGTCATTGAGTTAAGATGTGCAGATATAGGAATTGTGTAACGGAACAGTTTTGACGTTAATGACTTTTTATTTTTATGTTTTATTTTTATGTTTTTGGTGATCTAATATAATTTTTAAACAACAAGTACAAATGCAGGAGATTGGAAAAAATACAATTTTGTAAATTGAAAAAAAAGAAATACGGATTGGTTTAACCTCCGTGGCATTTATTTATTTCAATTATTTTATTACAAATTGGAGAGGCAAAGAAAATGAAATTAAAAAATAAATTAGCTTAAAATTGAACAGTTTTTCACACTAAGGCGGTTTGGATGGACTTTGACATAAAGTTGTAGTTATTTAATCAGGATTTAAATGGTTTACTAACTTTAGCACCTACATTTATGCTGATTTATTACTACAAGTATGATTATTTTCACTTTATTTCTTATCACAACACCTGCTTGTAAATAAACGGAAAATAAATTTCCATTTTCTACTGAAGGTAAACAGGATTCGAAGAGATTTAATAAACATAAGTTTAAGACCCTTTTAAGGCTATTTTTATCAGAAATTAGTCTCCGTTTCACATTCATCCTGACTGAAGGTCGGTGAGAAACTTCACACATGTCCCTCTTTGATGTTAACTAAGCAGGCTGTGTTAAAGGCATACTGCACTTCTTTCTGTAGCTTGTGACCCAGGAGTTAATGTTAGTGTGCATGTAGAGTAATGAAATCTAATTAGGAAGTTTTAAGTTTGAGAGTTCTGATTTCAAAAATGATCTAGATTGTAACCAGAGAAACTGCATGAGTCAGGGGCGGAGCTAAATGGGGGCAGCTGCCCCCCACCAAAAAGCTTTTGCCCCAAATATTTAACTCACTAGTAGTTTCATTATTGACAAAGATTAAGACGTTGTCTATACAAGCCCTTTGAAGTCCCACTCTAAGTAAATTTTGTTGTATTGTAAAATTATTCCCCGTGGTCTTTTTTATTATGATTATGCAGTTCTTAGGCAAAATGACAAAAAAAACCTGTGTTGTTTTTTAAGACATACACATTTTCTGCAGGGCGGCAGGAGTTCATTAGAAATTCTCATCTGGGTTGTAGGCAAGACTGCTGGCAGAGAAATTAGCTTCACTGATTTCCCACAAGTCCTTTGTTTGCAGTCTACTGCTAGCTTATGGCACCTCACAAGCCCAAGCTAACGTTAGTGTGACAAACAGACGCTAACAGATCTATTTGACTGCAAGTGGATGCTTCACAATTGGAGCAGAGAAGGGGATCTTTGGCTCGCCTATGGCAGTTCCTACGTCACAAACTGGTCCATTTTCAAACCATGAGTCTTCATTTGCTCCAGATCTAATGCAATACTCAGAAATGCAGTTTTAACCTTAGATTTTTTTCTATATCTATATGTCCTCCATTGTCGGAAAAATGCAACCAGAACATATTAAAAATGTCAAAAAGCATAATTTTCTTTGGAATGGAAGTATTTAAAAAATAACACATATATTTCATAAACATATATACACACAGAATTGTCAGAAATACATATTTTTTCACGAACAGATGTTTCATTTTTAATAGATCCCCCTCAAATCCTGTGGACTGTAAAAGAAGCCCGTTAAGACTGTTTGAGGGATAGATGCGCGCTCCTTGTGTTGTCTATAGAGTTTTGCCCACATGTGTAGCCGTAGGGGCAAAGTGACTGATGTGTTACTGTTGATTGGAGTGCAACATAAAAGCACTATATGACGACATCATCTGCATGTCATAAGCCCATGGAACTTAGTAGCCTCGCAGATACTTCATGCTACACCTACAAAAGTACGTTCCATTTCCAAGAAAACTGCAAGACAAAACTCCCCTTAAGATGCAGCTTAAATCGTCAGTTCCTCTCTACAACCCTCCACAGGCCCGGACAAACCAAAAACCTACAGTAACCATAAGGGTCAACTCCCCATACAAATAGACATTTTGTAAGCATATTTAAACATAATGTGGAACACCAGTTTATCACAAAATAGATGTTTGATTTAAGGTATTAATAATTCATTCGTCTAAGATTTTTCTGGGCCTTAAAAACTCTCATTTAAGTGATTTTGCAAATAAAAAAAAAAAACAACTAAGACGGGAACATCACAAAATTTCCTGATATAGCATATTTAATCAAGCGATCTTCTTCTTTTCAATCAACCCTGACTTTTTCAAACAATGATTAATAAGCACAAGCAGTAGGATTAAAAGCTCTTCCACTGTCAGACCCAGTCTGTTTACCCTCAACACGCCCCAGGCCATGTGATTAATAAATTCATATGTTTTGGTTTCTCAATTTTCAGTGGATAAACTGAATACACACTCTGAGCAAGCTGTTTCATCAGTATTTTTTTAATTCAAATTCACAGATGATTATCAGAGAATAAGACATTAGCTTCACACCGCCAGTCTTTAATCCTATTAAGACATCTTTGGGAATTACATTCAAACTTTCGGAAGGAGATATCAGAGCAAAAATACAAACTGTTGGAAAAAACTGCAAACATCTGAAGGAAAACAAAACGTTGACTCTGTGCAAGGTCACTAAACAGGGATGTATCTAAGAGCACAAGGTGATTCATGACCTACTTTCAACATACTTTCATGCACAACAGAATGTACTTTTTTTTCCTTTACCTTAAAATATCAAACCGTTTTGTACATATTGGAGCAACATTACTTCAACTGAATTCATACTCAAGTCATCCACCAAGGAGACTCTTTTGAATGGCCTCTCTTCCATTGCTCTGTGGATGTGTATATAATAGATATGTATTATTAAACCACTGCCGGGCTTAGCCTGTACTGAATAATAGGTGTGCCCTCTCGCTGCAACTTGTTCTACAGCATTTACAAAAGGAATATGAAGTTAAAGGAGCATGCATTACTCGTGAATGTCTTGTATTTCATCACAGCTCACACTCTCAGCCGTGATCTGATGGAAACAGAGGTCAGCCTGTGAGTAAAGTATAAAACAATTGTTTGTGCTTTAGCATGTTAACTTTGAGAAATTACTCATTATTAGTAGTTTTGAACATAAATCTGATTTTTTGGTCGAAATTTTATGGAATTAGGCAGACAAAATAAACAGTTTAAAATCTAGATTTTTTTTTAAATATTAACTACATATGTTGTTTAATTTTAAAAACAGAATTGTATTGAAAGCATTGACCTTTCATTTGAACAAATGCTCCAACTGACTGTTATATTTTGCCTAGTTTTTTGCATTTATTTTAAGTGCGACCATGCAAAAAAGTGAATGAAAATTCCTGTTGCCACGTGTAATATGTGGGGCCAAGATGCACATTGCTGCATTTCTGCACGCTTTTTAATTCTGTCCAAGGCTAAATTTAGTTGTTGTTTTAAGGGGTAATTGTCAAAACAGGAATGGTTACCAAGTGGCACAATGAATATTTTAAGTGTGGCTATTAAGCCACGTGTGTTCAGCTTTCAAAATAAGAGCGGCCAAGATAAAAGTTCAGCACCGGCTGCACACATCTAAAAAAATTATGTTTTTGACAGTTTTCAATTAATTTTATCTTTTTATACCTTATTTTTCTTCAGATCAGACAAGCTGAATGCTGCAAAGAATTCACACAATTGAAGTGCAGCAAAGTAACGGAGTTCTTTAAAATGCAATAGATGTAAAACAATCAGGCATAGGGTGCAAAAAAACAGGATGTGAATGTGTAAGGGATGCAAAAAACGAAAAATGCAAATAGAAATATTACAACCCCCCCCCCCCCCCCCCCAAAAAAAAAAAAAAAAATCATGAGGAATTAACATTATCAAACACTTGCAAGCTCAAAATAGTAGATTTTGCACGATATAGGCTTTCTAAAACAGGCAAACATGTATCTCAGCAATAATAACCTGCTGTAAATTAACATTTTACATGGTACAGTTGATTTTTTTCATGAATAATCAATTTTTGTCAATAACTCCAGTACACTTTAATAGATTGCTGCGAATACTTTAGAACTAATGAAGAAAATGTTTAATAATCACAAAAATATGTCATTAAAATGCTAAAAAATAAAATAGGGATAAGCCAGATGATAAGTAGTTCAAAATTAACAGAAAGAAAAAAGTAAAATATGTGTAATATTCAGACTGTCAATGCATTATGGTGAGAAAATACATCCAGTTAGTCTCCTCAAAATGTTTTTTTGTCTCTTAGCTGTATTTGATCTTGCTTTAGCTACAAAAATAAAAAAAACAGTACTTTTAATACTGTCACATAATTGGTTCTCCCTTTAAACTCAAGTGTTGTACAGGCTCACTAATCTACAACAAAAACGATTTTTGAAACTTTTTCAAGCACGATTAAAAGGCCAGAATAGTTGTTGATCTCTGTCTCTGGACCATGACATGCTCGGTTTTCTTCCCACATGATTATTTCAACACAATTTTAACAAAGATAATAGAAAAAAAGGCCATTTAAAAGCTAAAGAGTTACTTTTGAAACATAAAAAAAGTAAAGCGTATTCAACGGTACCTCTTATTTTCTGTTAAGTGGCCATAGAAACATGAATGCTTTCCTCCGACAAAAAAATATCCATTATACAGCCAAGAGTTTAAGCACATACTTGTAAAAACAGGTGCAGGATGTGTCATTAGACGGGAAGCACAGGATACATGGAATGTGCAAAGGAGTCAAAACGATGCGACTAAACAAACTAGGTCAATACCCCCCACTTTTTGGGGTGATCAGAATAAAAATGAAAGATGAGACCCAGACAAACACAAACTGGGAAGACATGTATAGATGCTGCTTAGGACTGTAACGCCCCTACGTCAAACAGCTCGACAGAAATACAAGAAGAACCCTGTGAGTGAAGGGACCTGCATGCAGACCAGATGGAAAAAACAACTTCTCGGGAGTCTAAATCTAATCCCAAAGTGTCTAGAGTTGAAGAAAACTTATTAAAGCTTAAAAAAACATAACTGTTAGGGTCTAAAGGTAGAATGATGTTTATTTTTTTGAGTGATATGGGGGTACTTTGGTTAAATACAGTATTGCCTTGTTATGTCGGAGTTGACCTTTCACAATCTTGGTGCATCACGAATTTTTTTCAGTCCAATTTTTTGCCCTTTTTTTTCCTGAAGCACACTGTGTTCTACGTCCTGACTGGCTGTTGACCTCAACTAGCTTTAATAAAATGTTTATTAAAACATACATTTTTTTTCAAGCAACATGGGGAACATCCGGTTCTGGTCGATAATGTTTGCAGCCAGGTCCTTCTTGATAAGATCTGCAAACACGTGTGCAGGCTTGAGCTGCAGTTTAATAAGACAGCAGTTTTTGTTTTGTTTTTTTTAAAAACATTTGCTCTTGCTTGATGGCATGCATTTTTGTCAAGAAAACATGACATTAAAACATCACAAATCATAAAACACTAGATGCATAAATAAAAACAGTGGGTGGACTCGTTCCGAATAGAATTTCCACTACATTTGTGCCCCCTACAATAACCCCAGTGTACAGTTTTATCTCGGTTCATTGAATGTTTTAAAGGGCAAATGCAAACAGTTTAATTGTAAAAAACATGGGATGTGAGCGCCGTGGAAACACGGCCCGCTGAGTGGTTTGTGGAGTGCTTTACAAAAAAAAAACATCCACATTTCATTCCATCTATTTGAAGACCTCCTCTGACCTTCACTGTGCTGACAAAAAGATTCAATTGAAGTAAATGAATAAACGTTTCTAAAAAACAAACCATTCGATTTTATCACAGAGTCTAAAGTGCTCCATCCTCCAAAATACAATGTACTTTTACGTTGGTGGAAAATAAACAACGAACAGCTAAATAGTAATGCTGCTTAGTTCATAATTTCCCATTGTGTTATGCCAACTGCATAGTAAGAAAAACTAACTAATCAAAATAGAAGCAAATGATGCCTGACCCTTTATTTGTTTGTAAAAGTCATAAAAACATCATATTTAATTTAGCCTATGAAATTCTTAAAAATTATATGACATATACAATTTCAAACAAAATCAAATAATCCTCATGTAATATCAGCATAACTAACAGCAGGATTATTCATGTTCAGGGATAGAATGTAGAAACATCAACAAAACAATCGGAATGTTTCGATAATGTTTTTGAAAAATGCTGACATGGCAAATTATTTTTAACCTTTTTTTTTCTTTAACAACTTCTTGCTTGCGCCCCAGCAATAACAAATGTTTCAACAGCTGTCAACTTGTAGTGTATTCTGGATTTCTGCCAAGCAACAAAAATCAATACAGTCCCTCATCTATTTCCTGCTATGTCATGTGTGCACAATGATAATTACCATACATTGTGACATTAACATTTCACAGGATTTTTTTCATGAATAATCTGGTGTTTCTGTCAATAATTTCAGTACCTTTTGATTAATTACTGGGAAGAATTTAAATTGAGTGTATATGAATATATGTCCCTAAAGAAGTTTAAATGATAACAGGAAGAAGACAGAGAAAAGTTATTATTTAAAATAAACCAAGAATAAATAATGAAAGTAAACTATAATTAGGGAACCAATAAAATATGTAGTGAGCAGATACAATCAATCTCTTCAAAAACATTCTTTTTTTTGCATTTAGGTGGTTTTAAAGATTTAAAGCTCACATTATTGCATCTAAATCTACAAACTAGGGTTTTACAGGCTTACTCTGGATTGTACAACATTTTTGTAACTTTTTCAAGCATGATTAAAAAGTTATCTGTCTCTGGACCATGACGTGCTTCCCACACAATTATTTTAACAAGATTTTTACACAGAAAATGAGAAAATGAAAAAAGACAATTTTAAACCACTTTCATACACAACAACAAAATTAACCTTGTCTCATATTTTCTATCAAGATCTATAGAAAGAGTCAGGGCTTCCTCAGGAGAAAAAAATCCAACAGCCAACAGTTTTGGCAGTTTTGGCAATTTTAGAAGAAAGATTGATGCTGTGCAAACAAGTCAGCTCATTTATGAAAACACACTTCGTGGCTGCTGACTCCACATTTGTGCTGTTGAAAAAATCTAATCAAACTTGATTTGAAAAGCACATTTCATATTCCTGTAACACAAAGTGCAGTGCACTCTATAAACATTTTTAAATGTAAAAAACCAAAAGCAAGACCTTCACATACAAAAAAATATTAAACATAAACACTGTTAACTACCTCACTGACCTAGCATTATAAAGCACAAAAAGATTCATACATACATTTGGAGTAGAAATAGAAATCTGACTTGACGCTTAAGTGGGGAAACAGTATTTTGGGGGCCTGTCTATGCCAGCCACATCCCCCACAAACACTCGTATTCACAGAGGATCCATAGGATCCCCCAGATCAAAGCTAGGAGCCAGATCCAGAAGATCCCACTGCAGAGACCCTATTCACTAATGGAGGAAAACACTGGATGGGAAAAAGAAATGTAAAAGGAATAAAATATATAAAATAAATAAATAAATAAACCTCAATGGACAGATATCAATCCTTAAATGTGAATTAAAACTACCAAATAAAAATTAAAAATGTAGATAAAAAAAGGATGACTACATAAAATGGTTAAATATCTAATAAATATGGGCTATTCTGAAATGTCGGCTAAAAGCCAGATTTAAAAGGTTGGTCTTAAGCCTTCCTTTAAAAACATGAACAGTCTCTGCTGCTCTGAGGCTCTCAGAAAAAAAGTTAATTTCAATAGGATTATCCTCAGTAGTTAAACTTCATAGTTTGTACAAGCAAATCCATTTTTGATTAGTGGAAATGATAATAAGGTCGCCCTGATTTCAGTGCTATTCAGTTAAGTAACGTGATTTTTTTAATTGGGACATAAAACCACCAAAGGTTTCGGGGGAAAAACACATAAACAGGTTGAAAAATGACAATATGTAAATGTTAGCCAGAAAGAAAAATAGATGCATTTTGTTGCCATTATAAAAAAAATGTGAATGCTCAAAAACAAAGTGCACTTTTTCATTTACTTTCACATTTTAGGGGCACCCTTGAGGACAAGAGGGAGGTTTGCCAACGTTTTACAAAAAGAATTATTCTGTGAAAGTCTGCATGATAAATGGCAATACTTCTACAGCTCTAAGATGATGAATACTTCTATCTACTTTGGAAAAAAATCTATGTAATTTGCATGAAAAGTGTAATGCCCGGAAGGGTGACAATATCCCCAGGTTGGGTAATTTTTTGTCATTTGATATATCTCACCTGGGGCCACAATTGTGATAAAGTATTGACATTATAAAACTATTTTTTTTGTTAGATGTTAGTGCTGCAGAGACTGCAGAGTCAAATGTTTGTCCACCCTCAGACTGGGAGGTCATAGGTGCAAATTCACAGTTGACACTCGTAATGCAGCATGCACACGGCAAATTGGTGAACCCCAATCCACTGCACACCTTATTTACTTTTGCACTTTATTGATGTAAGAAACGTTTCTTTTCTAATTTATTACATTCTAAAATAACCCATATGTGGAGAAATTGGTGAAGTAAGATTACAGATGTTTTAGCACTATAAAACCCCTCACAACACACTGTATAGCTGAGGCTCTGGAGCCGCACGCAAGTTCTTAAAGTATCATTGCAAGTAAATCTACTGTATCATCTTGGATGCAGGATGTATTTTATTTTGAAAGGAGCTTATATGTACTTTTGTACTTTATAATTCAATAATTGTAAGCTACATTTTGTAACTGAATGCCCAAACATGAAGTGTTTTTCTGAGCAGTGAAGTGGGACTCTTGCTGCGGTCAGAAAAAAAAAAAGAACTCATTTGGATGTTTGAGCTTGTAGACCCCTGTTCTATACACTGTTCTCAGACAGAGACGGACATTTTCACACTTTTCTTTCTTGTTTGACCCCTCAAAGTTCAAACCTCCATGGAAAACCTGTCCGGTAGTATTGAATGAAAACAAAGATCTGCTCACGACCAAAGATTTATTTTAACTTGGCAAACTGAACACATTCTGTACAGGAGACACAGCATGGAGAAGATTGATAAGTTCACCAGCCAGTCAGGAAACAGACCACAATGCACTTTTAAAAGCAAAATTGCGTTGCAAAAAGTCTGTGAAACAGTGAGACCACAAAAGGTGAACTGCCTTATAGCGAGAGAAATGGATACACACATTTATTGTGCGTTTTCACAACACATTCACGTTAATTTTGTTGCACACATATTCTAACATTTTGTACAGTTTACCCAGCTTGGATTGACATCTGTTTGATATCAATCCAGCAAGCACAGCCCATAAATATAGTAGCCAGGCAACTGGGCAGTTTCCCAGGAAGAAACAATGGACTAATTTAAATTAATTTGCTTTAGTTCTGTTGGTTTGTCATGGATTTCTGTTAATCTTATTTGTATATTTCTTCCTTTTTTATTTCATTGCACAATGCAGAACATAAATGGCCTGGCTATCACAAGCATCACCATTTTACCTGTGGTGTCCAATACATGCTTCACATGGGCAGGTGTTCCCTTTGCAGCAGGAGCTCTTGGCGGATGCTGCAGTTGTATGCAAGCGGCATCTGGACCAACTGCTTGTACTCGTGTAACCACACCCCCGTATCTTCCAGTCATAGCCCATGCGCCACCGGTGCCATCACATCACGCCAACACATTTGTGAGCCGTGTGTGTTCATTAATGTGTCTGGCTTTTTGTCGTTGATAGTTTCTTTGTAAATGTACCACACGTAAGATGTGCCAGGCCATGGAGCCATCCAGCTGTAGTGCATAAAATTCACTGTGGCAAATGCGCTGACATAACTGCTGGAAAAGATTTTCTGACATAACATTCATGCGCCGTGAAACAGTATTGTTTGACAATGTCTGTTTCCTCTTTTTTGCCCCCCTCCCTGTCACAAATTGTCCCGACTATGTCTAAAGCAGCAGGAAGAACGAAGTCTTCTACAAAAACGCGTGAGCCTGTCGTAGTGCCAAAACATATGAGCATGTATATATATATATAATATATATATATATATATATATATATATATATATATATATATATATATGTATGTATATATATATATATATATATATATATATATATATATATAACACCTACTACTCTTGCAATTGAGATCACTGTTGGATAACCATTTTACCACTTTAAAATACTTGCTACTACGTAAATGTCAAATACGTGATATGTGTATACTTGTCTGCCTAAAGCGCTTCCTGCTACTTTCACTGCAGGCTTGCCAATCCACGTTCAAGCGACCGTTTCTAATAAAAAGTCTATAGAAAATAAATAAAATAAATGAGCATAAATGTGTATTTTAGGCTTCTGCATTCCAAACGCTCTGCAATTGAAACTGCGATGAAAGTTAAATGAGTTAAAATCTGAACAACCTAGGGACTCGGCTTTGGTATTCACTACACGAAAGTACCAACCTTCTCAAGGTACTGATTATGGTTCGTATCCTGCTGGTATTAAATGACAGGAAGTCTTTCATAATCGGAATAGAGGTGTGGAGCAAAATTCACAAGATTTGCACCACTTTGGCATTTCACACCAAGCCTCTTTAAACTGTAAGCACATGCACTAGTATTGTTTATTAAAACCCACGTTCAACGTGTTCTTAAATGTGCCACACATGACCGGTGTGGACGCAACAGTCATAATCCCGCTCACACACATTCACACACTAACTGCAGCTCTGTTGCAAGGTGGGAAGCAAACCTGCAATCTTCCGGTCCAGAGGTCAACTACTCACATCGCCGAAACGTTCTGCTGAATCTTTACAAAAACGCAAAGAAATAATAAATAACACAATAATAATAATAACTTCCATAATAACTAATGTAGTTATTACTGAAAAGTCTCATTTAGTAATTTCATAATTCCACTTGATACAAGGATGGTTTAGACTTTCCAACTCTCACTTTTGGTCTCGTATAAAAACATTCCGAATGAGACATCAACTGTGTGATTTGCAGGAAAACTAAATAGAAGATGATCTTTGTTTCCTGCAACACATTATCTGAATTCCACAGTTTGAATTCGTTTCAGGAGATGCACATGACAACGTGTGAAGAACAGCAGAGCTGTGAAAGAAAAGACTGTAGGATCATGTCCTCCAACAGATGCAAAAGCAGAAACGGCTCCTGGAATATTCCAAGAGCTGAATAATTAACTAACCACATCTCCCTAAATCAAATGTTGAAGTTAATACATTTGATGTTGAATAAAACCAACGCAGTTTGTCATTTATTGTTACTTGTGTGACTTCTTTTGTTGGAGTTTAAGCGCTGCTTTTCTGTCAGAACTATTTTGTTGATGACCTTAGATGACTCAAAAGAAATCAGTGTAATTATACAATTAAGAATGATCTAATTGTATCAAAAGATGATCCTAAAAATTATCCACATCAAATAACACCTACCCAAATTGTCTTAACCTTATGTTCTCATATCTGACAGATATAGAAGTAAATGGAGTGTCTTCACTTTGTAATTAGAGATTTGAACACATCCAACTATCTTTAGGGTTGTACCGTTTATGTTTTTGTCCCTTAAGTGATATGTGAGCTCTTTTAAGCTTTTGGCTGTTTTTTTCGAAGCACAATTCTGTTATAATGAGTCAAATTCAGCTTTAGTCATCATCTGATCACCATTTATTGCTCCAGCTTGATTATGGATTTGATTGCAGGACACCAATCCATTGAGATCTCGCTAAAATAATTACAATTATTATCTCTTACATAAAAACAACAATATTAAAAAGCTCTGCTAGGATTTATTTATTATAGCTGTTGTTGGTCTTTTGCCAAGATTAGATTGAGAAGGCTTGAGATTACTTTTTGCTCGAGATTTACTTTTTACCCGTTTTACTTTCTGCCTTTCTGCATGTGTCAGATCTATAAACACAAATGAAAAAAAATGAAAAAATCAAATAAATGTCGTGGAAAAAAAGGAAATAAAGTTGCACACAAAAGATCTTTCCTGATGTTATCTGTGAATTTCCCTTACTCCCACTTCACCAGGGTCATATAATGTTTATATGGTAAATTGTTACAATACAATGTCAAAATATTCCCCAACGGATTTCTTTTTTATATCCAGAAATAGACCTGTGCCTCTTCAAAAAATGACAAAGTGATCAATAATGCGATTGGATGGTATATGCACTATCAAAACTCACCCAGCACTTATGATAGAGACCTCATGCTACTGAAATCAAAAAGCTTTCTGAGCTCTTTAGAGAGATGGGAACAACACATCCGTTTTAATTATTCAACCAGATGTGGTATTTGCATAATTACACATTCCGGGTTTGAGGAGTTGTTTAATTGTTATGAGTACGTAGGTTAACAGTGGAGTTTTTCAGCTTCTAGAAAAGAAGAGGAAAAGAGGAGGACAAAGGTTAATTATGCACAAAAGTTATAAGCAGTAAATACAGACAATTCTCATAAAACTGAATGCAAAGTAATGACCTTGACCTCCTTAATATTGTACTGCAGCACAGCTAATCCACTCTGACTGACTTTCTCTCTCATCAACTAACAAAAGTGCTTTGAGAAAACTATAGTTTAAATCTGCAGAATCTCCAGCCTCTGTTCATCCTTCTGATATTGACACTGCTCCCAGAGCAGCTGCAGAGTGCTGCAAGGCGCACTTTGGATTCTACAATGGGAACAAAATGGCCATGACTCATTTTATATGGAAGGTTAGCTAATGAAGGTCCTCATTTACACAGATGATCTCACCTGTGATCATTCGCAGTCAGCCAAGGCTGTACCACATTCAGAAGAATAGCTCTGACCTGCATGTCAACATATAAAAAAGCTTTTTTGTTGCAGAAACCCTAAAAATATAACACAACTTTAACTGGAAACACAGAAAGATAAACCAAGACAAAAGGAAAGAGGCATCGATCCCTACGATAAATTCAACCAGACTCACTGGTTTCTCAGTAGTCCTTCGGCCTGTTAGTGTCTTCACTCCCTGATCAGCTTCAGGGCGAATCCATATTATTCACAAACGTACCATCCAACCCATCCATCTGAATCTTTTTTGGGGTCACAGGGTTGCAGGAGCAAAGACTTAAGGTTTTACAGCCACAGTCCCATTCACCCATACACCCACACATTCTCACATTCATGGCGGCTCCGCTGCCAAACGCTGGCGCCAATCCATAACTATTAAGAGCAAAGTGGGGTTCAGTTATCCTGCTATCAGAGGTCGATCAGCCAATGAAATAAAACGCTATGAAGTTGTGCCGAAGAGGCAGAAGCGGTTGGATCCATGTACAACAGGTTTAAATGGCGAGAACATACAGGCAGGAAGAAGTCAAAAAAACAGGAGAGGCGTCAAAAGACAAGGGTCAAAAACCACGAAGAGCAAGCAGATAAAACGCCCAGACTGAATCCAAAAGGAAAACAAGACTTCCACCTGGTGTATACCTAAATACTGTTTCTAGTGATTGCATGATGAGCAACAGCTGTTGAGACCTGGGAACAGAGGGCAGAGGCTGATGGGAAACAAAACCAAAACCGAGAAATAAACTGCATCCACTGCTGCTTTTAATGTCCAAACAGAACAAGAAACAAATCTTTCACAAGTGTCTTGATCAGTCTGCACCCTGAAAGAACTTCTGTTCTTACCCCAAATTAGCACAACATACATCAATTTTTCTGGAAAAATCCGAGACATCCAACTCTACAAACCATAAAATATGATGCCAGCATCAGCAAAAAATAAAAAATAAATTAAGAGTTTCTTATAGTGAGTTTCTTAAAACTGTAATCTAGATTATTTTCAAAAAAGACTGGATGATTTTTAAAATATATTTCAATCATTGACTTTTATATTACTCAAATTAAGTGAAAATGAAGAACAGTGAAATATATGAAGAAATATATGAAGAAATAAATAGAATTTATTTAATTCAAAATTAATTGTCAAGTCAGGAAGAATAGTCATCATCTTTATATTTAACACACAACTTTAATCTCTATGTTATAATGTTAGTTTCAAAAACCCGAAAGAGTGAAAGATTGTTCCACTTCTTAAAAAGTAAACTTTAATAAAGTTTATTGACAATCTGTGACCCACAAGTGTAAACAGTGTTCTGATTAAAAAATGAAACAAACAGGTTTTTGAGAGTGGAAAAAGTTTTAAAAGACAAATAACAAAAAGAAGATGAAACAAAACTAAAGACGTAGGCAGAGACAGTTGAATTCATACACAGGAGCAGGAAGACATGGAGATAAATGTATTGCCGTGTTGGAAAGAGTCGTAAACAAAGAAACAGAAAACCCCTTTCCACTTTCCAATAGTGAGGATTTACAAGAATGAAGGAAGAGTAAAGAAACAGCAGAAAAAATCGGGGCTAAAAAAGATTCAAAAGCTGCGCAGAAACTGGAATTGAGATGGAAGAGATGAAAAGCATGTCATGTTTGAGAATGTAACTCAAAAGTGACAAGTAAGCGGTCAAAACAGGGGTAATAGGAATTAATGTGGGCAGCTGATGGACAGCAAAATGTCAGGTTTGCTGTCATTTTTGTAAACAGTGACTCTGTGTGCTTCCATCTCATCACACTGCGCCATCTGGGAGACCACACAAGCAAGCAATGAGATGTGATGTAACCGAGGCATAGTGTGCACCCTGTTCAATCAAAGGCAGAGCGTCAGGCACGATTCAGGTCACCGGGGATTTATGTGTCGCAAACCAGAAGGAGCAGAGTCGCCAAGGCCAACAGGCCAGAGGCTAAATGAATTTGTGGGGGGCTGTCAATGTTCAGTTTTGTTACTGTTGTGAACACATAAGATCACAAGGCCCAGAATAACACATGCACATTGTATACAATGTTATTTTATGGACTCATGATTGTTTCTGCTGGATATTTGTGCTTTGGACTGCTTCAGTAATTCCAATATTGAGGTGATCATTGTTGCATGAAGAGAAAAAATCTAATTCAGAAGAAAATCAGGGGAACATACAGCATCCAATCATCACTATTGTGTGTAGAATGGTGTTTTCTTATTATGTTTTCCAGTTCCATTTTGAAACAATACTTTTTTTTATTAGCAGTATGGATTCTAATCCATCCATCATCAGAACATGCTGAATCCCTTTCAGGGTCATGAGGCTGCAGGAGCCAACTCAGATACTATTAAGCAAGGGTGGGATATACCCTGAAGTCTGTTGCAGGGCCACACCTAAGAAGCCTGTTTTTGGACTGTGGGAAGAAGGCATGTTCCCGGAGAAAACCCACGCATGCATAAGGAGAACATACAAATTCCACCCAGAAAGAACCCACCTGGGATTTGAACCAGGGCCTTCCTGTGGTGAGGGAAGAGCGCTAACCACTGGTCCACGGTGCAGCTCTCAATTCAAACCAATCAGACAAAAGAAACAAATTCCGTCAGCAGTATGTGTTTTCCAGCTTCACAACAGTCTTAAGGGTATAAAAGAAGGGAAACGTGACGCTTTTTTCCAGTCCTATTTCAAACGACATTAGGCAACGACAAACATAAAGTCTCAGGCTTGTTTTATAGTTCTTTATCTGTAACCCATGCAGTCTCTAGGGCCTCATCGAATGGTCTACGATCTTATAATATTGAACAGGTTTTACGCCTGCAGAGATCCTCCTTCCAACTGTGAGGGCAGTTCTGACGAAGCCATTAGGTTGTTTTCAAAAAGACACTAAAGATCACAACTTTGACTCTGTTTTACATGAGCAATCCCTGAGCCGGGTTTGCTTTCACACACCAAACTTTCAGACTAAACTGGGCCAAACTGCCTGAAAAAATACAAATATTCTAAATGATTCCATACACGACTTTGTTCTGGCTGTGCTAATCAACTGTCATCAGTTACATCAGCAGACAAAGAATCCAGAGATAAAGACAAATAGATGACAAAGTAGGACACAGGCTGTGAGCTGTTGATCTTACAATTGACAGCATGTCAATTTAAATAAGTCTTCATATCCAATTTGTTTTTGTTTTTGTTTTGCTGCTCTTTACTCTATTGGCATTTGGTTTCACAAACATTTCCTTGACAACAGTCGATACAAAGGTGTCACTTTTACCTGAAGATTTGAAAAAATCTGGGCAGAGGTGTACAGCAAATTAGACTTCTTTGTTGCTCCCACTTTTACAGCTGATGATAGTAAACAAAGCAATTACACCATCATCTATTGGAAAGAAGATCTTAGTTCACAGTCGAGCAGGTTCTGCTGCGCTGCTTGAGGTGTTAACAAAACTGACTGTGGGTTTATGCAAAGGCCACGTTTTCTTCCAAAACTTCAAACATAAAAAAACAAATTATTCTTTGTTCAGGCCAGATAAATTCAGTTAGTTTTTTTCCAGCAAATTGGCCATTTAGTACATTCACAATTTTAAAAACAAAAACTGTTTCAAAAATGAACACTATTTGGCATCTAATTTTCACCTTCAAACCCAGGAAGATGGAAAACAGCTGGATCGGTTGGTCTCTAGTGATTGGTTAGAGGGAAGAGGAAAAGATCTTTCACAGCGAGTCCCCTTGGAAATCACTTGGAAAACAGAACATACTGGATTCTGTTATGCTGCCGAGACCTTCATCTGTATCTTAGTTTTATAACAGTGTAGAAAAAAACTCATTGGAAATCTTAAGGTTTCATCATTGTTGTTGCACATTAAACACAGAGGCCTCTGACAGGCAGCTGACGTAACACTCTGACCAGTTTAATGTTTTCAATGGATGCTTTTTTTGAGCTCTAAAAGTAATATTTTAAACATTGACTCCAAAGAAAATCATGTTTTAAGATGTTCTTGGAGCATTTTTCTCATGATGGAGAAATGCAATTTAAGCTTAAAACTGTATTCTTGAGTATTTCTGAAAATATCTAAGGCTTTACGTATCATTCACAGAACCAAAAAAGTAAAAAATGTTTGCATATGTTGTATTCAACCTTAATTCTTCCATACTTTCAGTATTGCAGTGAAATTTGGTAAAGTTGTCTTTTGTGAATCCACAAATGCACCATTCAAAAAATCAAATACATTAAAATTTGCAGATATTTGGGCTTGTAAGAATGTCGGAAATTCAGTTTTGTGCCTTTGAAAGCAGTTTGCCCGTAAGAGTTAAAAGAGGAACCTTCCAACTTGAGAGGTATTTTTATGTTTGAATCATGCAGTTAAGAACACATGCAAAATAGAGATGTCTTTCTGTCTTTTGAAACAAGGAGGGCCTAAATCTGGGTCTCCCGGTGTCCCTTCCCAACCCGGATAAAATTCGTGATCGTGTCAGGAAGAGTATCCGGCGTAAAACTCTCTGCCAAACCGCACGTCCAATTCGATTTGTTGTCGCAACCTTTGGAGGAATACGCCAAAAAGTGAACAGCATTTTATGTTTGTGGCATTGTTGTCAACTTGACATTTGTTTTTGTGTAAATTATGCGTTTGGATGGGCTTTGATGAGCATGACGCTTCAGCCCTGCCAAAGTTTGAAGAACCAGATAAACTTCAATCTACATTATTCAAATCCTTGTGAATCAGGAGCAGACAAAAAAAAATGCTGTTTAAAAAGCTCTCAGTTGTGACGTAAAAACTGCGATGGGCGGGCTCCATTCCGATGCATCCGCTGGCAGACAAAAAGATCAATGTACGGCTTTGTTTTCCTCGTCTGAGATTAAATCTTGTTCAAAACCGTATGGCTGGATAGCTCTGATATTGCTCGCTATTTTTGCTACACCGCTAATTGTAGCTTGCGGTTGTGAGGGATGAAGGGATGATGGGAAATTGGCGTACTCCAGGCCAATAGTCCCGCCCACAACTCAGAGGTGAATTTCTAATAACCATTACCGCTCTACAGAAGCTATGTCCTAGAAAACGACCGTAAAAAAAAAAAATTTGGCTAAAAATTGTATAATTACTTAAAGACCACTGGGAAGGCTTTAAAAATAGATCAAAAGATGATTGGAGTAAGACTAAAAGCTGTAAGCATTCAGCTCCAAACAGACCGGAAAACTGTCTTGTTTGGTTTACATTAAGAGAGAAAAACAGAAACCAGGTCAAAGCTCACCATCTTAAAAAAGAACCACCATTTCTACAGGCATCTGGCACAAATTGAGATTAGTTACTGTGCTCTTTAAAGCTTAAAGCTGTAATGTAAGGAGAGATCAAGGTTATATTTATCTACAACTGCATTTGGCTTGAGGTCATATGGTAACTGCCTGCTGTGTTTGCCCTTTTCCGTCTCGCTGTCAAGCACCGCAACAGAGACAGAGAAATCTGTGGGAGTGACCTTTGATGAAGCAAAGCATTTCGCCTCTTTTCCCAGTGTTTAAAGGCTTTATATTAAGGTCAAGTGTATTAGACTCATATCAGGTAGGCCTCATTGGTACTTAATGGTACAACTAAATACACTGTATTTGTGGTCAAAGGAGTTTAAGAGAATAGACCACAATTTTGTGATCAGAGTTTCTCTGAGGGTCTAAAAATACTTTTTTAACTTTCAGATTGTATGTTTCTACTGGACAGTTGTGCCTTGTTGGTGTTTCTCCTATAATTTCTACTTTGGTAAACTACAATAAAGGTTAAGCTCAACACAGCATTTGGTAGATTTGGACACAAAAGACACCATAAGACATGAGAAAACACAATCTAAACCTGATTGTGCCGCTGGAAAATAAGGGATTTGGACTCATCTTACTGTGAGGCCTTTAAAGATAACAGGCATTGGTCATTAACCAGTTCAGGTCAACACAGAAACTAGGTTTGAGGTTTGTACATTCTCTAAAATGTGCAAATCCACTACAGGAAAAAGACAGTGAGTGAGACCATTGGTGCAGAGCAATTTCAATATTTAACAATTTAAGTTGTCTATTTAGGTAACTCAATTAAAAAGCAAAAGTTTATTTATTGTTTAATACTTTATGTCACATATGTTGACAAATGTGACATATTTTTCAGTGTTTTATGTTTTTCCTTCGAACATAAAAAAATAATACTCACAAAAGCAAGTTATTTCCCTTAAAAAAACAAAACAAAAACAAATAAACATTTGACCTCTGAAAAGTTTGAACGTGTACAGTATTTGCCTACCTCTGTATGAATTACTACTGCAGTGCTGTGACAATCACTCTGTGGCAATTTCTTAAGTTTAATGGTAGTCCAGGTTGCATTTAAAGTGGCTTAAGCTTTTTATGTTCTGTTGGGTTTGGAGTCTCTCAGCCTCGGTTTAAGATCAAAAATAGCTTCAAGTCCCTGTCCAGAAAATGTCGGTAAAATTGTTTTCCACAGTGCATTGCTTCTAGTGGACAAATTTCTACCTCATTTCCACCTCTCTATTAAGATGTAGCAATCTATTTTCTCATTAGTCCTTCGGCCTGTTAGTGTCTTTATTAGCAAAGGTACCCTCCTATGTATCCTCCACCATTCAATTAATGGCAGAGAAGTAGTGCCATTCCCTCCAATCCATGAACAAAAACTTCCAAAGCAGGGTTTGGAAAAACAAACTGCATCCACTGCTGCTTTAATGTCTAAACAAAACAAGAAACAAATGCAATTTTTCACTGACACACATTTGATAAAAGACTTGATCGTATAATAAAGTTTCAAATGAGATTCTCGTCACATTTGGTTTGCTCAAAGTGAACTGAAGTTTGTTTTGATAATTTTGAAATTAATTGGAATTACTTAAAGAATGGTGCTATCCCTCTTTTTTGTTGCAATATATTTTTTGTTAACTAAATGTCGAGTCAGAAAGCTTACAGTGTTTAGGCATTTTGATATTTTTTCGCAACTATTGACTAATTGTTATTAAGCTGTATTTTGTTTCTTTTTTTATTGTTACTTTTGAGTTAGTTTGCTGCTTGTGTAAAATTTTCTATGCCATTTCTACTGCTCTACTTCTATAAAGCATTTTGTGGACAGCCAGCTTCTTCAACCCCGACCTTCAGTGTTATCCTACATGTCCAGTCTATCAGTGACCATCACGATAACATCTAGATTTTCATTAAGAAACCAGGCAAACATTTCAAAATGTTTTTAAATCAATTATCCATTTAAAAACATAAAACTTTATGTAATATTTAAATTTTCTGGGACATTGAATTCATCACTTGAAAAACATGTGCTTTTATGTAAATGTTACTATTCAAACAAATTTATTGAAATAGTATCAACTTTGGATTTATTTGAATGCATTTATGTTCACTTTTCTGTTAATGTTGGTCAATAACAATGTTAGGAGGTTTGTATGGCAAAAATACACAGTGCAATCTTAATAAAACAGGTCAGAACAGCATTGGAAAACAAATTCCAGTGAGCTTAACAAAGCAAGCTCATACAAATTGATCTACAGGAAACAGGCGCGGAGTTACGGAGAGGCAAAGGGATGCAGCAAAAAAATTGCATCCCTCACTTGATTTTTGAATCAATTTTAGTTTCATCATTGACAAAAATTGAGAAACCATCAACACAAGATTTTTTAAGCATTGTAAACATAACAAAATTCATATTTTTAAGTAAAAATCTGCATCAAATGATTTGCTTTGCCCCTGTATTATGTATGCGGGCCCATCTGGGCCGCCGTTGGGACCCCGACAATGGCTAAAACCTGTGCCGTTTCCTTGCCATGGTTTGAGGAAGTTCTTATTTTTGGAAAACCCCTTAATAATGTCTCATCAACAAACAGTTTGAAACAATTTGTTTTAACTTTCATGTGTAATGGCCTTCCACTCTGCTGGTCTCATTTGAAAACCCTTCTGCCCGCATATAAAATGTTCTAGCGCCGTCACTGGTTGAAAACAATGGAGCAAAGAAATTGGACGCAAAAGAAACATACATTTATGTTTTTTTATGTTAATCAGATATGATTGGAACAGTATGCACAGCTAATTGCAACACAACTGAAGCTTAAACTCACATGTTGAATATTTTAATAATAATGAGCTGCTTCTTGCTGAAGTGGGAGCTGACAATGTAGTACATTTCTTTTACTCCTCTGTGCACTATGCTGCAGATTTTTCCTTCTACGCTGTTTTAGTGTGACGCTTAGGCATATTTTGAACATCTTCCACTGCTTTGCAATCTGCTGACAATTTGCATATTATGAGTAAACCCATGCACAGATAGCTTGGTCAAGTTATTTTGACTTATACCCAGAATTGAGTGTAAAACCAGTCAATCAATAAACCCATCAATCCTTTTCATGTAAAGGTTCTGTCTATCTGTTATCTAGAAGCAGACGGTTCTCAGTGCATACTAACAGAGGTCGAAGAATTGGTTATGACAAGAAGATTCTACACAATTCAAAGAAACCAAAAGAAAAAAGAATGTGTACTTTATAAAATCAAAATGAATTTTAAATGCAGCATATGATTTTATTGTTCTTTGCTAGGTCTGTAAGGCTTAAACTCAAACTGGAAAACCTGTGAAACAGGAAGGAGAGCCTTTGACTTCAGTGCAGCCCTGACCTCCATCACTTGGGCCTAAACCAAAAAGCACAAAGCCCCACTCTTATAAAACTTCAAGGACTAATATATAAAAAAGTAGATGAACAATGAAATGAGAACTGAAAAAGATAGAACATTAAATAGGAAAAAGGAGAAAAAAGACAAGTCTGGGAGTAAAGGCTTAAACCTCTTAAAAAGAGAGTCCTCTGAAGCGACTGACATTTCAAAAGGCCACATTTCCTGAGAGGCATTGACTGTTCCTCCATTAGAGCGGGGCCTCCATGATTACACTTATCAATAACATCTGAGACACATGCCCTGTTCTTTATGACTTCAACAGTTATTTTACCAACAAAAGGCATAAATACAAGTCCTGGTATCCTTACATGAGTCCGTTTTATGGTGTTCAGAACAACCCTTTGACGATACATAAATAAAATATACAATGAGGAAGCAGCTATTTTATGATGGTAGGATCAGTATTTGTGATATGTAGCAAAATGGATTAAAGTTTGAACAAAACACTGTCTAGCTATTAGTGTTTGCAACTTTCTTTCTTAGCAACAAAGGCAATACCTCATGATCGGAGTTCATTCCAAGCAGGCAACACGTCACTGGCCCAGACCCTAACGGCCAAATATGATGGACTTATTACATGGATACGCAAGTTTTAAAGTCTGTTTTCGGGTTCTACGTTAAAAATGTGTGGCCAGTGAGCACACGTTGAAAGTTAAACTAGGTCAAACTCAGAGACTCAAAAATGGTAGAGATGTATAGATGGCATCCCCCTTAGTTCACAGAAGTGCCAATAGCCTGAAAATTGATCATAAAGTAGAAATCTACAATTGTTTGTGCTCGGCCCAAATTATATGACAGCAAGTTGGAACAGAGCTGTGAAAGAAAAAGCCTGGAGCAAGATTTGCGAGATTCGCATCACATCAGCATTTTGCGCTAAGCCTCTTCCAGCTGTGAGTTCATGGGCTAGTATTGGGTAGCAACAGTCCAGTGTGAACACTGAATGCTAAAAGCACACAAGAACCATCAATCAGTTTTCTGGAACGCTCATCACAAGCCCGGATACGCAGCATTACTGTTCAAACTTTTGCTACCCTGATCCAAAAATGACAAATAATTAAAACCAATGTAGACACTTACTGACAAGGTTTCCTCTCTACAAACAGTTATTAAGAGCTACAGCCACAGTTAACTTATTTACTTAATAACATTAAGGATAATTGTTCAGATGTAAAATAAAGCAGCGCACAATGCAGATGCTTCATTTTCTTTGTGTAACTTTGCCATGAGGTGAAGGCCTTTCTCTATATTTTAAGGCCCAGGCTGCTTTACGGTCACTGATGCTTTCACACAGATCCAAGGAGCCAGTCTGTAATCAACAGGAGCAATGTGAGGTTTAGGGTCTTGCTCAAGGACAATTTGACACAAAGGCAGGCAGAACAAGAAGCAAGCCAACGACCTTCCAATCAGAGGTCAACCAGTCAACTTCTGCCCCACAGCTGCTCCTCTCTTCACACTGCTTCTTTTTTTTTAATGTATTGATTCTTTTGCATTTCTGTGCTCCAGTCATTTTTTTGTGTTTAGATGTTTAGTAAATCACCTGTGCTCATGTCAATAAATGTACCCCTCCCTTACAGACAGCAAGCAGGAACCAATCAGCTGAGAGGAGGAGGAGGGAGGGTCAATTTTTTAGTTATTTAATTTTGGTTCATTCCAAACAACATTGATTTTTTGAGTAAACTATAAAAATGTATTTTAATTAATACAAATGATATTTTTACTGGTTGTTTTGCGTCCCGTTTCTGCCTAATTAGCAAAAACCACATTGTCTTTTATTAAATTATTTTCCAATTTATTAAATGTGTATTGCAATTATTAAACTTCCAAGTGTCTTTTTTGTTCAGTAGGCAGACTGTATATTAGTGGGCTTTGTTATGTCCAACAATGAAAGAGAAAAAAAAAAAACTAAGCAAAATGTCATTAAACTTTAATGAAAGTTGGAGCTGAATCAATAAAAAAGGCGAGTTTTTTTTTAAATCCATACATTTTTTAGGAATTTGCTCCAAATTAGATTCACTTACAAGACATCCACTTAAAATACACTTGTATTACAATATGTTTACCATCAATTCAGCCTCTTTGCATGCATTTCACAAAGGTTTTCAATTATTCTTGGCCCTGTAAAACTGCCAACTAAAGAAAAAGACACATTGTTAAATGCAATTATGAACTTGTCATTTCGTAAAACAACATCGTTGATGCATCTCTGTGCACAAGCTCTTATCTACAGACAAGACGTGCTTTATCAACATCTTAGGTTGCCTTGAAGGCATGCATTTTTCAGCCAATAATGACACGAAGCCCACATGAATGTTTTCTGTTAGTTGGGAACATAGTGGATCTCATTCACATTATGTGTAGATAACAGACACAGAAGTGTGGCAGTGTTTTTTAATTAGCATGGAGGAGTTCTTAGGATATGAACCAGAATTTAAATATGAGGTTTACCACCACATAAGTAACAGAAAACATATTAATTTCATTGAACAAAGTATCCTTCTCTTTGTTTTGGTTTTTAAGTTTAAAAGACAACTTTATTCTGAAAAGTTCCATGTGATAACAAAAGATGAAAAATGCTTTGTCAATAAAGTTTTATTAGTATCTTCCTTAACCTTAAAGATCATGATGACAAGTTTTGTTTGCCATCCAAAATATAATTTTTCAAAGACAAGTTAAAAAAGCCACAAAATACATCTTTTTCTGCAGTTCTTTAGTCACTTTAGCTGTTTTGTTTTTTTAATTCATGTTTACTGAAACATCATTTATTTTAAGGGTAAACCTTTAGATCTAACTTTCATTTTTGTCCTCCTTCTCTGTGTGTCTAGTTCTACTTTAAAATACCAAATTTTAGTACCATACAGCTAATGTTTTTTAAAATTTGAATTTAAGTTTCACGGACTAAACTGATGGTGATCTTATTCCAAAAAGAAGCAATAATAGTATGGTGTCAAAATAGAGCATGAAATATTGCTCGTCAAAACCTCAGACGGAGGCAAACGGAGGTCAATTTTATATTTCTTTTGCTTGTCCGCCATGACTCCCTCAGCAATTGGTAGGATCTGGCAACACTGATGCTCTGACGTGACGCCAGACTTGGAGTCATTCGGTAGCCAATGAGCTCATGGATTGGCATGCCGCTAATTAGACATGTTTGACAGGTTTTAGAATCGCAAAAATAAAGCGCAACTCAAAAAGACGATTTCAGAATGACAAGAAAAGAAATCGCCAAAAATTAGGGATTTTCGTTCTCAATATCGGCATTATATGGTGTCTATTTTGACACCATATAATAGTAATTGATTTACACCTGTTCTAGTTCTGTGCCTCTGAAAGACCAGCTCCAATGTAAATTGTGTTTTTGACATGTTCTTGTGATGTTTTTCTGATGATGGAGGACATAAAATAAATAAATAATAATATTAAAGTTCAATTTCTTTGTATTTGCTAATTCAAATTGTTGTGAATCAGGAGCAGATAAAAATAAATCTTTGAAAAAATAGTGTAATTGATACCTAAAAAATACGATGGACAAGCTCCCCGCTCCTCTCCATTCTGATGCATCCACTTGTTGGCAACTAGATCTACGTGCGTCTTAGTTTTCCTCGTCTGAGCCGGCATCTGGCTCAAAACAGTACGGCTGGATAGCTCCAGTATTGCTGGACATTTTTGTTGAACCAGTGATGTTGGCTTGTGGTTTTGAGGAGTTGTCAGCTGTCATGAAAGAGTGCGAACAGCAACGCACCCACCTAAATTTCAGAGGCAAATTTCTCAAAAACTGCTCTGCAGAAACTATGTCCTTGAAAACGACATATTCAGATTTAAAAGAAAATAGATCGAAGATAATCAAAGTGGGTTTTTCAAAGGAAAAAAACCTCAAAGAAATACTGGAGTCGTGTTATGCATACTATTCAGAGTCAGTAACCATACAGGGTAATTGATTATTTTTGAAAAATCAGTAATAAATTACAATCAGGAAGTAACTTGTACAATACTGTTGACATATGTGAAAACAACTGGCATAACAAACCTCTGAAACAGCCACGTGTTGGAATGACAGCTTTTTCAGGCAGAGTGGTCTCTCCAAGTGTAGCTAAATGAATAGATGTATGAAATTCTTCTTTCTAATCCATTTGCACCAAATCTGCAGAAAAGGAAATGCCTAACCTAGCGTTCACTAGAGCTTGGACAGATGAAGAATGGCAGCTGAGGGATTCTGCAGTCATCCAGCAACCTTTCTGCATGTTCCAGAACAATTCATTACACTTCCAGGCGTTTGTGCCCCTTTGGGTATAAGGGCAAAATATCAGCATGGAAGACAACACCCCGACAGCTTCAGCAACTCGTGCTCGTTTTGTGGACTTCATCTCCCCATTCCCCAAACGCTTTGACGCCACAAAATATGACAAGATGCATGTCAGTCATCTATTATGAGTTTAAAAGGAGACCTTTGTGTGATTTTTCTCAAAGATCTGTGTATAAGCATCCACACCTCAAACCAGATGGGTTCATTGTTGGAGAAGGTTGCATCCGGATGATACCACTTGGCTACCCATTTTTTTTAGTCACTTCACCAACCAAATCATGCATTCAATAATCTACTCTAACAGAGTTTCGCTTGCTTAGAAAACTGGAAACATGGCAGCAGGGCAAAAGCGAGGTCACCCACCGCACTGCGTCTGTTAAACATGCAGATTTGTTACTCGCATAATCCATTTTTTGATGTTTCCAGAATGTGCATACGTTTAGAACATGCACAGGGAATGATCAAACAGCAGGACTGCAGAAGCTTTTTGCCTTTACTGTATGTTTAGCACGTAACTGTGTACACGGGCAACTTTACACACGAATGTCTGTTGTTGCTTCAACTGGGAGACGGTGAAAAGCGACAAAAAACTGTCAATTCTGCTCATTGAAGTGTTTTGGATCGCCAGAGGCAAGGATTATTGAGACACAGGTCATTGCATATCCAGCGTGGTGCTTTTGGGCGAGTTAAGGGGCTGATATTGAACCAGTAATGATGATTAAAGCTGACATTAATTAACTCTTTTTATTTCCCCCCTTTTCTCCAATCTCTAATTTTATGTTTTTAAAGTCCTTTCATCTAAAATGTCAGTTCAGAAGAAAAGCACACGTATTTTATGTTCCGTAATTCTCACAGGGAACTATCTGTAATAACATCCAGCTCACTGAGGATCTTCACAGACTCCTCAATTATAATGCTTGGACTAAAAATAATCGAAGACAAATTTCAAGAGTAAGATGGACAATCTCTCTTTTTAACAAGATTTGTCATTGCTTTCCTCTAAATATGAATGCAATTTGCTGCTAAAAAAAGCTTTCTGCCATTTAATACTTCACCATCTACTCCTCTCTGAAACTACCTAATGTGAAGGATATATCAGTCAAAACTTCTTCTAACCAATCCTTTTACAATATATATATATTTTTTCTAATAATTTTAATGTAATGTTTATATTGGAATTATTTTGAAATCACTAATATCTCAGAACATTTCAAAATGTTTGAGAAAAGCGTGAGGGTCAGGGAGTCATGCTGAGCTCTCCTAACAGCAGCTGCCGGTTGCAAGGCCAGCACATGTCAAATGATGCTCAACTGATTTCCTTTAAAGCATTAAACTGACAGATTAAAAAAAAACAGAGTGTCCTATTTAAACTCTTCAAACTTCTGCTATTTCCCCAGAAAGTAACCTCTACAGCACTCGACAGCCCACTTCTTTCCCAACCCCTCACTTCATGCTGTCCATGAGATAATCAATATCTTACTCATATCCATGCTGCCTCGTTCTGTATACAGTGCCTCTTGATGCCTGGATTTATCATTCAATGAAGCACATAGTAGGGTGGGGAGGTCAGCTCTCCCCACTTGAGCCTTCCAGGCATGCGTATTGGAAGGCAGGAAGCAGTCATGTTGATAAATATAATTCTGACGAACTTGGTCTTAGCGGAACTGTATTCCAGATCCACTAAAAATACATTTCCATGCATGTTTTGTGAGTAAAAAAGTGTATCCAATTTAAATTATTCATAAAATTAACTTAATCAGCATTCTAATTGTTGTACGTTGTTGTGCGTTGGTGCATTTTGGTGTGGAACCCCCGCTAGCTGCGAGCCATCTGGATCCTGGAGCATTTCAGCAACTTTCCTTCTGTCCCACTCTGTCAGTTTGTTGTTCTCTCTGTCCTCATGCAGCCTGTCCAAGTTGACGTTTCTGCCTGTTGGTTTTCTGACCCCTTCTTCTGATTTGGGATTTTGAGTTAAGTCTGCTCCTTTGGAGTCTTTACTTAACCTGGATTGGACTTCACGTGCATGACCCCAGTTTGACCTCATTACGGATTCTTCTCTCCAATAAACTGCATTTATCTAGCCCTCAATGTGCGCCTCCTGGGGTTGTCCGACACCTCCACTCCTTCACATCCAATGCCAAAAAAGAGCTTTTATTAATGGGAAGGGGGGCGGGGTTGCGCCAAGAGACGTACCCCAAACTTGGAGGTGACTTTCTGCATGAACACCTGCAGAACTTCGTTCTAGAAAATGAGAGATTTTTAAAATTTGGCTAAAGACTACAATGAACGCTTTTGAAACAGATCAGAAGATGATTGCAGTTGGTACTTAATAATTACCATTACTATTTACCACAGTAATTACCATGAACACACCCTTTTACTATTTATCAAATCTAAAATACTCAAACTAGCTGCTTTAGCATTCAAGGCAGTTCAGTTAGTATAAAAAAAGATACAACTTGCTTCAGATTCACTCACAAATAATTATTTTTTAAAGAGGAGGATTAATTAATTAAAGTTTGAACAATTTAAAAAGATTTTGTATTACAGTAACAAGAGTAAAAGTGTGGAATAAACCAGATTCAGAGCGAAAGCAATGTCGAGATTAGACAGTTTAAAAATAAATATAAAGAAGTGATTTTCAGTCTTTACACCAAACCTCATCAGATTATGGTTATGTGGTCATTGGTTGTTGATGAGCCCCATGATGATTGTAATGAATGCCTGGTATTTATGATGAGATAATGACATGCTGGCGATTGATAAATCCCCAGAAGACATTTTTTGTGTGAAAGCTGAATGAGTCTTGCCGCTGCCCATCTTCTTTTAGAACATATTTTTTCTCAAGTTCTGTCAAATGAAGTTACAGAAATTGACTGAAAAGGTTGGCATGGCTGAATGAATGATTATTGTTGTCAGTGCAGGCATTGATTTATCTGTTGTTTTTAAAAGACGTTTGAAACATAAATAAACTAAAACCAGGGAATCTAAAAAGGGCAAAAACATTTCCATTCGGGAGTTACAATATGTAACCTTCCTCCTGCTCCACATAGCTTATTTTTTCTTGAGCAGTGAATGACTGTAGTGATGCAGTTTTAACAAAGTAGTACAGAATGTATTATAAAACATGCATTCAGCAACTCGAGGGAATTAAACTTTTTAATGGAGATAGAATATGTTTATTCAAATTTGCGAATTCATTCTGAATTAATTATCAGTATCACTTCTTTCACCCACAATCTGTTGCTATACATATGTGATGACAAATAATGATTTTTATATTCAAACCTGGACAAAATTAAGACCACAGTTTTGACTCATTTTATTTTAAAAAATAGTTAATTATGACAGATTTCTCCTTAAAACTTGAAATAAGAAGGTTTGATCCATTTGCAGAAATATCCAGACTTTGACACAGTTCTCATAAATGAATGCAGGTCCAAAGTACCAAATGTTGCAGTTCGTCACCACTGGAGGCTGAATTCAGAACAAACCAAATTAACTCCCAAATTAGAAATGATATATATTTATACAATATATAGATAAATCTATGCACATCTTGGTGTTTTTATTCTATATTACCTTATGTAAAAAGGACAGGATGGGGCTAAACCAGCAGTTTTGATCAACATTGCATTTTTCTAACCCATAAGTGCCCATGGTGACTTCAGTATGACAAAATAACATCAGATGTGTTTTTTGCTCCATGATTTATCCAACTTAGCTTTCCTTTAATGAAAAATGGTTCTTGGTTATTATTTATTTTAGAAATGTTATTATTTATTAGCAGATGTTGGGACTTAAAAAAACTCACGTTTTTATGGAAAAGTTTGTAAGGCAAAAACGACAGGGTTTCAATACATGGATGGGTTTAAAAATGCAGAGACTGACATCAAACTTGTTTGTTTTGACTGCAGAGCAGACGGAATTGCTTGTAAGGTAAAACTATGCTTCTTCAAAATAAAAAAAATAAAGTAACAGATAGAAGTAAAACTTGCCCTGCAAAGGATGGTGAACTCTCCAGGGCGTAGGCTGCCTTTGCCCTTCGGTAGATAACATAGGCTCCAGCAACCCCGTGACCCCAAATCAAGTTAAAATTGGTTCAGAAAATGAATGGATGGATAAATAGAAAAAACATGAATTTTATTTTGCTAATAGAGAAAAACAGTTAGTTAAAATCACATATGTTATTTTTCCAAAAATTGCTAGGAAAATTAGTGAATGAATATTGGCAAAAATAATATTTTAGTCTGTGAATTTCAAATTTTTTGGTATCTCTGATTACTTAATTTAGACTGCAAATCAGAAATGTTGTTCAAAAACTTTTTTTTCTCCTACACTACAACTTTTTTACTTTGATTATTTGGGTGACCATTTTTTTTCTTTTTGAGTATTATTATTTTATTGAGTCATTTCCTGTGTGCAATTTATGAAAACTACCCATCTCTGCTGATAGGTGACATCAGAGATTATCAGTGCAGTAAATAAATGCCTATAGTAACCCCAAAGGTTTGATATCTGAATAAAAAAGACATTTATAGAGCAGTGAAGGGGTTTAGAATACTGCACAGCTTTTTATTGCTTCACTAACTCTAATATTGTTCTTTTTAAGTAGAATACTGCTATTTCTTATGAAATGATAACCCAAATAATTACGTAAAATAAATAAGCCTAAGCATTTCTTCTTAACTCTATTAAGGAAAGAGTGCCAGACTGCCAAAGCTCAGTCACATGGCAGGGATGTGATACTGGTTGCCTAATGGGAAACATGCTGCTACCACACAGTCTTTAATTACAGAAAAAGTCCTCTGACAGGCTCTTGTGTGACCTGGCAAATTCTCTACAGCAGTTACACACACGCATACAAAATGAAGGATACTCTGCTCAAATACTTGACTGACAGACGGACACTGTAATTAGCTCACACCATAGAAATGCTGCAGCAAGACAATCTGTATTAATGATAGAAAAATCCATCCAGCTTTCTTCCCGTGCTGATCAGTATTCAATCACGCTCTCATTGTCTTTCAAGTCCAAATTTCTGATTCCAAGAAAACTATTAGCGCCTTCTTGGACCACAAATGGATCACCGAGCGGCGTGCCGTGCAGCCATGAGCATCAGTAGAGAGATGATGCAAAGAAGAGCTTTAAATGTTTTAGGCAAATGCAAAAACAAACCAAAAAAAAAAAAACTGCAGCCAACAAATGCAGCTGCTTGTGGAACACAAGAAAAAAATGCAGATGAAAAGGTTCAAAAATGTTATTATAATCAATAAAAATAAAAAAATTCTGGTACAAGGTCTTCAACCTTCTCAGAACCCTGTTTAAGCCTATAGAACCATTGATTAGAAAGGCTTCACAGTTGTATTGATTTTGGAGAGCAGCTTTGACGGATTCTACTTAGTTGTTGGCTGACCACTTGAGGTCAGAGTCTTTTCTGGAGCTGCACACATGCGTCAGTGTGATAACTGCTGGTTTTTCATTTTAACTCTGTTAAGGTTGTATTTTCGGAGAGCAGATTTCGTGCATCTAATGTTGTGAGTGAACAATGATGAACTAGAAACCGTTCCTGCAGAGAAACAGGGAGCTGTTTGCAAACAGAACACATTCGAGGGATGCTGCATTAATATGAACACTGGTAATAACATTTTAGATTTGAAACCACACAAAAGATAATACATTCATCTGCAGTAAAATTAGGCAAATCAAGTATTCAAGTTAAGTGCCAGAAACTTTTTTTTCTAAAGTGTTATTAAATAAAGTATATCACCATTCAAAGTTAGATAAAATCTACAAATGTTTGATTTTATTATATTAAAATACATTTGGGTTATTCTATAATTATTATAAAATATCAATATTCTTTTTTGACAAACGTGGCATGTTTTTATAGTGTACACCTTCAATGAGCTAAATAAATTAATTGGTGAACTTAAGCTCAAAATCATTTTAAAATACTTTAATGATAATGAATATTTGATTCACTATATCCTCAACCGTGATAATACATTAATCTGAGAGTTTTGGAGTCCATTAACAAGATATTTTGAGTTGATCTAATTAATCGGAAAATGTGACTTTTGAGCTTCAAAATGGGGATTTTATATGAAAATGTAATGAAGAATGAAACTCTTTACACAATGTCTTGGTTTTTTAAATGTCTCTCAATGTAAAAAATAAAAATATACATCAATTTGTTATAATTAGTTATTGAATTATCACAAAAAGCAGATTCAGGAATAAATCTGCAATGTAAAAAAGGAAGAACTGAGGAAGCTTCCTGGATGAGCAGCGAAAAGCCCTGCTGCCCTGAAGAACAGAATCCTGGAAAAACTAAAGGAAACCACAAGACCAGGAAACGTGACAAAAAAAGAATAGTTACTTTTCCTTCACTTGTTCAAAATGAATGTTAATGGAGTGCTCTTATTTCCCCGCTCTCACATCAGACAGATAAGGGGGGGGACCTGCTTCATTAGAAAACTGACAATAAAAAAAACCTCTCAGGGTTTTTGATGATGTCAGGACGTCCTTTGTGTTTCACATAATTTGCACAGCGCTGCTTATGAAACTTCTACTCCTGACAAGAAGCAGTAGTTCAAAAGCTTTTGTTCTTCCGCTGGATCCTAATAGAAGTGGGGCGTCCAGAAACTACTTAGTATATTTGAAAGCTCTGAAATAATCTACAAAGGAAAAGCAGCCTGTAGTAGCAGGATTAAAACACGTGTTTCAGGAGGAGAATGTGGCATTTTTTTTAAAAAACCTCCGGTCAATGCGTCTTGGAGTGAATCTGGAAAAAAAGCGAGTTAAGAGGTGCCATTGTTTCGTCAGCATGATCTGTGTAATGTTATATTTAAATCTCATGCAACATTCTTTTTGAGCAACAGCCTCCTGGAATCTGAGAACAGTCTTAGCGGAACATCAGGCTTTTTTTCCTCCTTTTACTGCTTCATCTCTTTGAGCCACAATGAACAACACGCTTTTTTGTGTCAAAATTCAAAGACAGAGCGTTCTGAAGGAGTAATGTTTGATATAAAGAGATGGAGAATCTGTCCATCTGTTCTACAGATAAACAGCCAGATAACAGGAGTCCTCAAACCACTTCTACCTTTCTTCTGCATGCAACAAAAGAAACTGTTTAAAGGCATTTGAAACAGCAAGCTAAAGCCGAAGTTAATTCCACTACTTTATTAATAAATAATTAGAACAGCAATTATACTTTTTGTGTTTACACTGGGTTATATTGATTGATTTTTTTTTACTTTGTTAACGTTGTAAAGCCCACTACAAAGACTTGACGGAAAACTCAATTTTTGTTTTTTAAACACTTACAGATACAGAGTTTGCAATATCATTTATTTATGATCCTTTGGGTGATTTGGAAAAGTTTTTGTTCACTTGAGATGGGATTTATGGCTCTTTGGAGGGAGCGGATTTTTTTTTTTGTTTTTTTGCTGAGGGCTTGGTTCCTCCTTCCAGGGATGGGGTAGGGGACAGAAGCCTAGAGGTCCCACCTTCCTTGTGTTGTTATGGCATGAAGGGCGTGTGTAACATAGGGTGCAGTTAAAACTGGTGGATAGGGCACCGAGGGGACATCTGCTGCTGCTAGCAGTGATGTCCAAGCACCCACCCTGCCAAGGGTCCTACATGTCTAGGGTGTAATTAAAATCGAGTGGGGAGGGGCCCGAATCCATGCGGCAACCAAACGAGAGGGAGGCCACTGCCAAGTAGCTCCACCCCCAAGGAGAAACGCAGGCCGAAATATACAAGAGTATACTGCTGTATATCCAATATATTTTTGAGTTTACATAAATGTATATCTAAACAAAATGTTGAAAATAAAATTGGGGTTAGATTGGAAACTCAGCCTCTCCTCCTGTCCTTCTCTTTGCTGCCATCAGGGCAGGAGATACAGAACCCCATTGGCCAAGAAAAAATATCTGTAAACAATCCTTTACCCTAACGCTGTCACTCAATTACACTTGTTTCAAACTCTGTGTGGATGCTGCAGTTTTCTATTAAATTTATTTTTGAACTATTTCAATAATTTTATTAATTTCACGCATTGAAATTGTTTTTAGTGTGTTCTGCTGTGTTGAAAGATGACTTTTTGTTCATTGAACAGACACAGTTTTTCTATTCTATTCAAGAGTAGAGTTGTTTTTCTAAGGCAACAGTTTCTTCCTTGCAGAGAAAAAAAACAAACGGAGCAGCAAGCTACTTATTTTCTACATTAGCAAAGCGAACACGACAACCATCAGCCCTACTACAATGTTTAGGAGCAGATCAATGGAGGATTAGAGAATAACAGGAAGTTTGACATTGAATCACAATGTAGAATCCTAAGCTGGACCTCTAAATCAGATAATGAACTATACTGGGGTGGCCGTGGTGCAGAGGTAGAGGGGTCGACCTTTGATTGGATGATTGTAGGCTCTGTGTCCGTGTGTCCTTGAGCAAGACATTGAACCCCACATTACTCCTGGTGGTTTTAGGTTGATGCCAGTGTTCAGCTGGCAGAGCGACCATCAGTGTGTGAATGTGTACATGCAAGGAAGAATGGAACGGAGTGATTTGGACCTTCTACGAAAGTAGTCAAGTAGAAGCGATACAAGTATACGCCATTTACTACATTTCACCTCATAGACCAGGCCTTCCCGGGGGTTGCCTCACCTCAATCAGTTTTTGTACAATGTCTTGTCATTATTGTATAAAAATTGTATAGTTATTGTATGCTTATGGGCTTAAAGTTCTGTCTTACAAATCAAACGAAACTAACATGATGGAAATATTTTTGACTCAAATGAATCCTACAACCACTTTATCACATTATCCCTGATAATTTAAATAAAAACAATACGTGTTTTTTTATGTTTTAAGGATTTCCGCTGTGGTTAATATGAAAGCACAGCAGTCTTTTTTCTTTCCTGTTTGGGGGGCAGGACTTTCCAAGAAACAGTTAATTGTGGGGGAAAAAAAAAAAACTCTGCATGCTTCCGAGTGAATATTTGGCTTAGTTTTTAAAAGGAACAACAAACCAAAACGATAACTTGTTTTTATGGGCCGCTGGAGGGAAGTAATATGCTAAAAATGATTCCTAAATTGCATTAATTCTGATTCAAAGAACAGTTACTGATCACGTGATCCTGCAGATAAATCCAAAACAGGAAGAAAAACAACCCCCTACAAAAAGCCAACCGAGAAAAATATATTGCATTATCACAAACTAAGATGACCTTAAATTATTGTTGACAGGAAATGGAAACACTAAAGGAAATAACATAAAAAGAAGGCAATGAAACAGAAAAATAGCAACTAAATTTAAAACTAAAATAGCAGAAAAACATGGTTAAAGTATCATTCAGGGTAAAGAAACAGCATCGCAATTGTTACAGGAAGAGATTTCTTTGATCTTTTGATGAATAACCTTATCTCTGTAAAATGACTTTCTATTGTCAGTGTAAAAACAGCGTCTTAGCTGTCAAGCTCCACATCATTGCACACATCATTATTGCTCCTTTCATCCAGAATCCACTTCCCTCACTGACGCGTCGTGCTTCCTTTTCCCCAAAGCATAAGGCTACTTACCAGAACCTTAACTCCAGTGATAAACAACAGACTCACCATTCCCCCATGAATCAACATCTCTCCTGTCTCTGCACTAAGTCGCAACAGCGATGCAATTTCTCAGCCCTTCAGAGCTCTGATTTACGCTCTGTTTCAATGTCATTGGTGGCTTATTCTCTTTTAACAGCACTCTATCCTCACTAAATCGGTGCCACGTCAGCTTTTCCCCCCTTAATCTGAATTGTTCTCTTCATTCTCCAATTTACGCATATGCATTCCCCTTAATCCAATTAAATTTTTCTTTAAACCGGTTGGCATCAGCACCAAGAAAAAAAAAAAAAAAAACCCTGACAACACAGCATCAGAAATATCCATACAGTTAATATCTATTCCAAAAAATTAAATGAGAGAATACTGTAATAGCATTTTATACAGAACTTTTTTTTTTTCATGATTGCTTCAGCAGAACTAAAATCAAAAGCAGCCAATAGGAGAAAAAAGCTACCTAGGGCGACTGAACTGCAACATGCCTCCTTTATTAGAGGCTTAAAAAAATTATTGGGATGAAAAATGCCAAAAGCAATCATCAATTTGCTATTTGAAAGAAAAGTGGTTTAGCCTACAGCTTGTCTTAGAAGAATCAAATTAAATAAAACTTCTGGTATTAAATTTCTGAGCCAATTTTATCATCAGAACAAGAGGAAAGGAGAACAAAGGGAGTGCGTTGGAAAACACTAGCTTACTGGAAGGTTTTGGAGAGCAAATCACATTTTTTCCCAGCCTTTTTGGTGCCACCTTAAGTGAAAAATACAAATTAATAATCCCAAAATAATGCCAAACATGTGGCGTTTTCAGCTTACATTTTATGTGCACTGCTTTTAGTTTGTGGAAAATGATCCATAAAGAAACTCAACTCATAATACGGCTGTCAATCTAACAGAAATGAAAGCATTGAGCAGGGCCCTACACAATGTAAGCATGAACACACTGGTAAAGTTGAAAGTCTCAGAGCAGCTGATTAATGTCATGGGATTAAAGCAACATGTCCACAGAAGAATAACATGTCAGTGTGAAGGAAGCAAACAGTTCTTTGCTAGATGAATGCCAGGAAAAGAATGTAAACAGCTGAGGAACTGGACCACAGGATATATAAAAAAGCACAGTTTTAATGTTGCTTGAAAAATTTACCAGTAATGGATGAATTCCTTTCTCAGTAAATATGATTCAGTTCTGCAGTTCAGAAACAAAATGGGGAAAAAAATCTCTTTATATATAGTTTTAAAGTTTCATCTGATCATCTTTTTGATCTATCTTAAAAGTGTTCCCAGAGGTCTTCTCAATTTCTAGGACAGTTTCTGCAGAGCGGCAGGAGTCCATAAGAAATTCACCAAGTTCTGGGCGGGACTGTTGTCCCAAACACACACACTTCACCTATCTGTTTCCACGGTCTCCTACTATAGCTTACAGCACCTCACATCGTGTGACCAAAATGGCAAGCAATATCTGAACAAAGAAAACAAAGATAGATGGATCTAGGCGTCTACAAGAATAGAATAAAATAGAAAAACTTCATTCATCCCAAGCTGGTAAATGTATCTGTTGCAGCAGAATACACATTTACTCAATATGGAGTATGAATGGAGCAGAGATGGGAGCTTGTGGCCAACCCAGTGTATTTTTTCTACATCACGAATAGGCTGTTATTCAAAGGGCATTATTATGTCTGCTCCTGACCGATGCACAAAAATAATACTCAGAAATGCACTTTTGAGCGTAATGTTCTTAATACATGTCCTCCATTATCAGAAAAATACCACAAGAAAATGTTAGAAACTCCAAAAATAAAATTTTATTGGGAGTGGGTCTTTAAAAGTTTTACATTTTGAACATTTTTATTTTTTCGTAAAATTGACATTAACTGGCCCAGCAACTGAAACAAAATATTTGAAATTATTTTACTTTTACACTAACTAATGCCCAGAAGGACTTCCTCCTAAACTATTTATCAGTACTTTGACACAGAGATCTTTTTCTGCTTCTATTTATTCAAAGCCCTTTTTAACCCTGTGAAGCCTGAACCATTAAATGTTGTGCCCTGGAGGCATTCCTTTCCCCTCGTCAAGCGACGGCACCTATTCCTAATCATCTGCACCTGATCTTCATCACCATGGCTTTTTAAGCAGCATCAAACCTCGCTCTGTCAGCCAGCCCGCCCGCTCTGTCAGCCAGCCCGCTCTGTCAGCCAGCCCGCTCTGTCAGCCAGCCCGCTCTGTCAGCCAGCCAGCCAGCCAGCCAGCCAGCCCGCCCGCTCTGTCAGCCAGCCAGCCAGCCAGCCAGCCAGCCAGCTCACCTGTCTGCAAGCCAGCCATCCGCTCTGTCAGCTCACCTGCCTGCCAGCCAGCCATCCGCTCTGTCAGCTCACCTGTCTGCCAGCCAGCCATCCGCTCTGTCAGCTCACCTGTCTGCCAGCCAGCCATCCGCTCTGTCAGCTCACCTGTCTGCCAGCCAGCCAGCCATCTGCTCCATCAGCCAAGCTTGCCTGCCTACCTGCCTGCTCTGTGATCCTGCTCCACTATTCGCCTTATCAATAAACATCACCTTCTCATCTTTTAAAACATGTCTGCTCTTGGGTTCCCCCCACCTCCTTGTTCACAACATTAAATAATTGACAGAAAATTCAAATTCTTTGGATTTGGAGCCCTTATAGGTCCCACTGAATAAACAAGCAAATAAAACATTTTTTTTTTCATATAAATTTAATTTTGTATATTTGATACATCAGGTCAGACAGCTCAAATATATCATTTTTCCTGAGCTAACACAAATAATCTATGACAAAAACAAAAAAAAAAGAACAAAAAAAAATCAACAAAACAAGAAATTTCTATTCCATTGCTCTTGTGAAAGTCTGACAGACTCATGCATCAAATATGATATGTTTGGCTTTAAAGGGTTAAACATAATCGCTCCACAATAAAACTAGCTTCCTTTCGTTTGGAATAATAGTAAAAAAGTTACAAGGGGCTGGTGGTGTGGAGGATCCAAATGCAGGGAAGCAAGCAGTGTGGATAGAAACTTAATTTAATGAGCCAACTAACCATATTGTAATGAAAAGAAAAGCTGTACTTTAATACTGTGACAAGCCTAAACAAACAGAAAACCCCAGGACTTTAGCATGGATGGATGGAGAAACAGCTGGCTGATTGGAAACATTGGCAAAAAACAAAGCATAGTTTAAGATTAGAAAACCAAAACAAAATACAAATAATTGTTCAATATTGAGTTGGGATGATGCACTTTCGGAAACATCGCAAATGCAATCAAAACCATAGAAATAATTACATATTTGAACACCTGGAGACTGAGATAAATCATTAAAAAAATAAACAACCCTGACTTTATGCTCGGGCCAAAAAATAAACAAAGATATATGTGACATAAAAAAGCATCTTTGCAGATGTAGTCCACCTCCCAAGTGGCTGTGTGGTGATCGAAGGGGAGAAATTGAGTTGAGTTCTTCAGAAAAGGAGTGTTAGATGAAAGAAAAAGGGACAAACTGATAGATGGGAAGAGAGCTGTGTTGGAGAGGGCGAGTACAACTAAAAATGCAAATGGTGTGGTGGAATAAGACACATTTTAAAAACATCACTAGAGTGTTAATTTGATAGAAGTATGAAGCAGCCAGTGTAGTATTATATAGCAGACTCCTGCAGGGAAATATTGAAACAAATAAACACTCCACAAGCCTCTTCACATTGTGTGGATGTGATGATGCTGCATGCCCTACAATGTGGAGTGGCTTAAACAAACAAAGCACCACAAAGCACTTGGGTACACTGAAGCCACCAGTGTGGAAATGAATTTTACGTCAACATGCTCCTGACGCCCAGCTAATTTCACTTTTCCTAAATCCACTTAGAAAGTTGATGACAGTCAAACACAGACATTATTCATATCCTTTCATAAATTAATGTAAAATTCACCCACATCATTTCTTTGAGTCATTATTTGCCACTGAACAACCAGTAAAACATTGGGGGTGCACTAATATCTAACTGACTTAAAGACCCACTCTGATAAAATTGTGTTTTTAACATTTTCTTGTGGCATTTTTCTGATGGAGGACATACATAAAGAAAACTAAGCCTACAACTGTTCTTTTGTGTATTTCTTTATTCAAATGGTGAAAACATACCATTTAAAATGTGACTTTTCTACAGGAAATTGAAGCGGACTGGACTGTGTTCTCGGATTCTTGCAAACTTTTACAGAGCCTCAACTCAGTGGTGAATTTCTAATTCCATTTCATTTCTAAATATCTGAAACTATTTCTTTGAAATAGGACAGCATTGATTCATCTCAAAAACAGTTGCCCTTATCCTCAGCGATTAATGTGTAGAAGTAACTTTTCTTTCTTTTGACACAGAGCACCAGCATCTTTTATGAATGCTGCTAAAAAGTTGGGCCAAAAATGTGTTTTCTTAGGGAATAACAGACTTGGGAGGATCTGGCTACATTTCTACATTTGGAAAAGCTGCTGCTGGACTTGAGTAATGGACACACCTGTACGTAATACAGAGAGGACTTTGAGAAGCCATTGAGAATTTAGGTATTTAGGCTTATTTAACAGTATTTAGCCTTTGTAGGTCTAAGGGCCATGTGTGTTGTATAACAGACATTACCACAATTTTAAGCAAAATCATATTTATTTCTGTGATGGCATTTTTCCCCTCTGTATTCCTCCACATCCACAAATCCAAATGTGCTAAAAAAAATAAGATTTTGTTTACCAGTTTTGCAGAAGGACTGGGTTGTGGCACATGGTGGAAGTGGTTGGAGCTGCAAAAGATATGAAGATATTTCTAGATAGCTTAGCACCCACGAGACCATAGTTGCCCACCATCTGTCTCCTGGCAAGCTAAAGTGTGACACGATGAGCAGTTAAGAAAGAGAATACCAGCTTTGTGCAAAAGCATATGCTTGAGGACACAAACAAGGCTAACAGTGAGAAGAGAGGAATAGAATCCTGACAATCCCCCTCAAGCTTGTTCCTGTGGTTCTGCATTCAGTGACACTTAGGGAGGAAGAGGAAGGTGGTGTCAGTTGACTGCGATGGACAAAAACAGACATGGTTACATTTATGGCTTTAAGCAGGGATAGGCAACTCCAGGCCTTGAGGTTTGCAACCCTGCATGTTTTCTAACATACCACGCTCTGGCATGTTCTTATTGACTGGACACACCTGGACCAGGTAATCTGGATACCTGGAAATCCTGCAGACACTGCTGCCCTTTAGGCCTGGAGTTACCAATCCCCGACTTAGAGTAATAAGAAAATGTTTTTTATTAAAGACGTATTTAAAAAGTCCAAAACATGAAAACACCAATGACTTTCTTTACCCAAAATCATTGCTTTTTTTTAAAGTCCGCCTTTTGATTTTGTGTAAAAGCGTTCCCAGTGGTAATTTAATTATGATTATGTCCTTATTAACCAAAACCAAGAAGCCCTGTTTCATTTTCTAGGATATATTTCTGCAGAGCTGCAGTAGTTCATTAGAAATTTGCCTCGGAGATACCCCGGCCCCACTTTCCCTCTCCTTTGCTGAGAGCTCTCTGTTCACAGACTCTCCTGCAAGTTTACAACCTAACATTACAGGTGCAACAAAAATGGTGAGCAATATTGGAGCTATCCATGTAATCCCGGTATTCACAACTTGTGCAAAAGATCACAGGTGCTTGGTAGAGAAAAAATAGTCAAGATGGCAGCAAATAGTAACATGCAGTCAGGAGAGGCAGGTGAGGCTGTGCCTCACCAGCAAAATATATCTTAAAAAAATGTATAAACGAATTAAAATGATTATACTTTTTGAAATTTAAAATAAAAATCAAATATTGTTTTTTAGACATGTCTTTTTTATGATGACCTTTTTCTGTCTGGGTTTTCAACGTTTCTTCAGCGAAGTTTCCTGTTCAAATACTTGAGACAGCGGCGGGTGCGGCAGCAGGCCCCTCCCTTCCCCAACGCCGCATACACTGACCGGAGCTGCAGATGACGCATGCACTTTACTAATTCTATCTTTTTATCATCAAAAAAGACGCTTTATTTCAAAATGACCTTATTTGTTTATTTCTCACCATCTGTCTGATCACATCGGCGCCAGTCTGTGACTCATTTATTCTTTTTATTTGCTAAAAATGCCCTTTAGAAATATACTAGGTGAAGCAGGCGTACTATCTGCCTCACCTAGTATATTTCTTTATGGATCGAGTTGTCCACCAGTGGATGCATCTGAAAGAAGAATGGAGGGTATTTTCAATGTAACAAATATAATATTTTTTAACTGATATTTTAAGTCTGCTTCTGATTTTCATTTGAACACATAAATGCTATTTTAAGATTAATTTTCTTTATACATGTCATCATGGGAAAAATGCTGCAAGAACATATTAAAAACAACATTCCATTCGAGTTGGTCTTTAAATTTCCCTTACTTGGTGTTTTCATTGTAAGAATAATAGAAAAGTATAGATTTCAAGTTTGCTTAAGTCAGCACATATGCAGTACAAAGTTTTATCAATGATTTTTTTTATTTACTTTCATTCAGTAAAAAAAAAAATCAGTTCTATTTGAACTTTTTCCTCCTTCCCTGAAGACCGATCTGCCCAGAAGAAAACAGTGTGTTGGAGACATTTGATCAAAAACTGCAGCGTAAACAGAATGAAGTATGAAACAGGATTTGAAGCTGGGCTGAAACTGCTGTTCCAAAGCTAAAAAGTTTGTGAATTCTACCTTCATCCTAATAAATATATATATATGTCTTTCACTTCCTCTCCATAAATTTAGCTTTCAATTTTCTTCATCATTTTGCAAACGTATTACCTATCAGTAAGAGGATATTGGAAGGTATGTTTCTTGTTTCAGGTCCTCAGTGCCTGCATTCTGGATGTTTTCTACACATCTCTGCCCAAACACAACTGATTTCACTCATCATCAAGCTCTGCAGAGGCCTCATAATGACTGTCATTAAATTCAGGTGTGTTTTGATTAGCAAACCACAGAAAACGTGGAGGATGAGGGGAGCCGAGGACCAGGAATGAAAGACGCTGCTTAAAAAACAGTTACTTAATGAAAAAAAAGAAGATGCATGAAAACAAAATATCAATGTAATTTTCTATTCAAAAAAGAAATGTACTGTTTTTTCCTTTTATTCTTTCTTCTTTAAGTGAATTCTGAGTTGGAATATATTCAACTTTTGTGTCTGTTGTAAAAAAGCAAAAATGTGACTGCACATTTGCCAAAAATGATGATCTTTGGGGAAACTTCTCTGCACATTGCAGACACAAATCTGTAATACAATGCATATTGAATCCTGTTGCTACGGCTTATTCTTACTGGGTTTTAAGAACATTGATAGCTGTAATAATTTGCTAAAAAGAAAGGATTAACTACATGAAAACGGAACTAATAGTCTAAAGGCTGTTAGTGATCAGGCCAAATAAGGTGTAGCTGCATAGCAAACTTTAATCTATGGACACACTTCTATCAATGCTTTGCAGAGGGCGTTGTAAACATAGTTTCAAACCTGTTGCTTTTTTTTTTTTTTAGCTTTTTTATACCCAGAGAAATGTCAAACATTAAGATAACATCCGCCCTTACATCCATTAAAAGGATCGATCGGAAGTTGTACGAACCTCAGCTTAGTATGCCTGCTGGGGGCCTTCTCACTGGAATGTTGTTATTCATGTCCAACTGGGCAGACCCCATGACTGACCCTAGAAATGCAGAGGACTTACATATTTTATCTGGTCTGCCACGTAGTATCTCAAGTTCCCCTAGAAGGAGCCAGAAAACCTTGAGGAGGAGCACGTCTGCAGAAATTGACACGCTCTTTTTACAATTCATGATAGCTAGATTGTGGAAAATTGATATAGTTTTAATAGAATTGACAAACAAACACACGAGCACAGAGTAGACACAAATCCCTTTGGAACTTCTAGTAGAAACAGATGGAATCACAAAGACAACATGAACAACTGCTGAAATTCCCCTGACACAAGGCATTCAGAAGGCACAGCACTTCAAAGAACTGCGTGCAAATCAAATAGGCTACATCCCAGCTGGCTTAAAAAAGAAAGAGAACTTGGGGCCGTATTCACATATTCATAATCTGTGTCCAAGGTATGTAGTTCAGCTGTATATAGACTGGCTTCTGACATGAATAAGAAGCAGGAAAGTTTGTTGACTTTCACACAAAGTGAGTTACATAGCATCAAAATGAAATTTACACATATTAATGAAGCTCACTTCCCATACTACATAGATGTACTTACATTTTAAAACACCAAAGAAACCACAAAAGTCATGACAGACTCTTGTTGCCAAGGCTATGAACTCCATGGCAACAATTTTCTTGGTACGTTGCAAAATGAACGTCTGAGGTCCATGTCTGAAAATCACCCCCAAAGGCTCGCCAAAATAATCTTCTACGGAGAGTTAAAAATGACAAAAAAAAAACAACCCCAAATTCAGCACATCATCACAACAATGCAAGAGATGAACGAAAAGTCAATTTATTGTAATATTTGTTCAAAACAGGAAATTGATTATTAGCTTGAAAATACAAGAAACTTCCTGTTGGATCACCACTATAAGAAAAATCAAGGCTTAAACATCAGTTTGTTGGATCGACCACCACGTTTCAGGAAAAAAATATCAGGATGTTATTCAAAATTGTTTATTTTTATGTCCTTCCACACAAAAGGGAAAGCTTGTTGATGCAAAAGTACAAACAAGATGTTTGATTGAACAGAAAATATCAAAATCAGCACCAATTTAAAGTAAAAAGGTTCCCTTAAAGATATTTGCACCGAAAACCAGTTATGCATATGGTGCTCAAGTATTATTTCTCTATTATTTCACTTTTCTATCTTGCTTTAAAGCCCAAAGTGATTTACAGTCAGAGTCCCATTCAATGTGTACACACACATTCACATACTTTTACAAACTTTGACTAACCAAAAAAACCAATCAGTCTGACAGGAACAAGTTTCCTGGAAAAAGTGACCGAATATTATTTTCAAAACAATTTAAAACTATAAATGTGTGTTTCTGTCAGCCTGTTAAAATTTCATGAGAACATACAGGTCCATCTGCACAGCAGTTTTGAAGAAGAAGGTCATGGCACTAAAACTTTTTTTCAACAGCTGTGATAAGTCAAATCAACACATTCTCATCCCAGCAAGGAATAATTGTCACACAAACTACAAAATAAGAGAAAAGAAGGAGGATAGCAATAACACTATTAAAGAATGAAAGTGTTGCATCTTCAGAGTGATTAGATATTCACCAGCAGACAAGTCAAATCAGTGATAATGGGGAAGACATCAATGCAGCGAACGAAGACAAATGAGAGAGGAGAGGGATGAGATGTGACGCAAGAGAAAATCTATGATTCAGAGCCCATTTGATTGCTGTGAACAAATCTAACCCGTCAACAATGATGTACTGAGACTCTGCCTGCACTCATTAACGCACAGTGACACAGTAAAACGAGTGCGGATGGACGTTACAGCTCCTTTCATTGAAGTCTAAATTCTACCAGCAGTCGCTGCACAAACGGACGCTCCTGCAGGATTAGCTCATGTGCAAACATGACACACGCAAACAGGTTTTGCATGCTTTCCTCTCCATCGGAGGGTGAAATGACATGAAAACCTCTGATCCTGGCAGAGCCTAAAAATAAGCATAGTAAAGTTTGAAAAGGTTTTGTGTTTTACTCCTTTCCATCCAGCTGCTTAGCTAACACACGTAGAGACAAAATGGACAAGACAAACAAAAGTATAAAACAAAACAAATCTCAACTAATTACTCTAATTTTTTAGATAAAAACATCTGAAACTAGTTAGTGCAGCAGTGACTTTCCATTGGTATTTAAAATATGATTTTGTCGTTTTTAGACCTCCCAAAAAAGTATTTTTCTAGGATATAGTTTCTGCAGAGCAGAAATTTAGAAATACTCATAATTTGAATCCTAATTTTCTTTATATATGTTTTCCATCATCAGAAAAATGCTACAAGAACATTTTGACGACACCAAAAACACTTTTTAAATCACATCAGTCCAAGGTTTTGAAAAGTTTAAGTTACTACATAGACCCCTTTAAACCTCTCCTGTCGCAGCGTGGTTTATTACGTTACTTAGTAGGCACTAATTTAATCTGAATTTTTTGAAAAACAAGGTAGACCGGAAATTCAACCCTGAATAGCAGTGCTGTGCAATTTAAATAGCCTGTATAGTTATGAAACTGAACACATTATGATTACACAATACTGCACTATGCAGAGGTTCAGGCACTTTGGATGTGCAGATCTTATTTTTAGGCAGCGGAAAAAACCAAAGTGGCCATGATGATTTTGCGCTACACCAGCGATTATGTTTGAGTACATCTAGATGTACGACTGCGTTCAGGTTTTAATACTCGTTCAGGATTAATCCTTCCAGATGTGGAGCTCAGGATGTAAGAAGCCTTATTACTCTGTCAAATGCCCACGTATGTGAACTCTGACAGTCACAGGGATCGAATTTTTCATCATTCGGGCTAAAAGGCTTTTCTGCAGAAAGCAATGTGCAGAAACCTGGATGTGGGTTTTTCTTGTTTTTCTGATACTTTGCCCAGGTTTCCTGAACTGAATACTGTGTGTACTGGACAGCAGGTGCATCACAAAATCAATATCAAGTGTAGTATCAGTAATTGCACAAGTGTGTTCATAACAAAAAAATGATATTTTGTAGAAATTGGAATAAAAAATGAGACATGCTTTAGGGAAAAAACAATGTATGAGTCTATGTTAGAATTTTAGAAGTTCATTTCAACAATTTATTGCTGCCTGTAATTCAGATCATCACAGATAAAAATATATCTGCAGGTTTGTTCGACTGGAAAATAAAATTGCTTCATCAAACACAGCATTAACTTGCAGATTCACAAACACAAAAATATGAATAAATTATCCTTGTTTTCTAATTTTCAAATCCAAAGAATCAATTTATGCAGCATCTCTGGCATAAATATTTAAGTTGCACAGTTTGCATGAAGCCCAATGAACCAAAACAACTTTACAACTCATGATTGTCCATATATTGTCCCATTGAGCTGTTTTAATGAATGACAATATCTCCACTCTTACTGTTCAAAAGTCTATGCAGCACTTACTAACTCACTAAAAATATCCTAAAGAATACGTTTTTACATGAAAAATAAATAAATAAATTAACTGCGTCTGGTTCTCCTGCACCAGCAAAGTTTTTTTGGTTTGCAAAAACCAAAAACTATCCTTGAGAACATCTGTCCACTGAAGTGGCAGCACAAAAATAAAAACAAAATATTGACAAACTGACTTTTCTTTCTTTGTTAAAACACAAGACTAAAAAGAAAAGGTTAAAAAAAATAAACTCCAAAAATTACAGAAATTCTTGAGAACTGAGAGGCTCTGCGCAAACTTCTAATAAGAGTTTATTTCATGCCAGTTTGGGCCGTAAATAAAAAAACACATACAAAACTTAATAAAAAAATAAAAGGAGGAACAGGATGTTAAATTGAGTAAACTGTTAAATCGTCTCTCTGTTCAATACAGAATGACTGTAAATATACTATTCAAAGGAAGTACTTGTCTATAAAAATACTAAGCGATTGAAAAGAGTTTAACCTGGTCATGGAGATAATAAAAATGATTGAAGCTTAAACAGAGTAAAAACAGCAGAAACATGCTGTTGAGGAAGTGAAGGACACTGATTCTGCTTCGAGTTCGGAAGCATCAAAGCTGAATTCTGAACAAATTCCCATGTCTGATGGGAGATGTACAACCTAGAGTCAGTGTTTAGTTCATCAGCTGTTTGCCTGTCGGGGTTACAGGGATGTAGCACCAATTATGCAGCAGGCAGCTGCATCTTTTCTTCGTGTGGGCGGCGATTACACGCTCATGTTTCATCCATGTTTTCAAATCCAGCAAAGCAGAAGCTCCATCCCACAGGTGCGATCTCCTGTGGTATTTATCAGCTGTGTGCCAACTATATGACCTCAGTTAATTACTTTATTCATATGCCTTAGTATTTAAGGGTACAGGGGATGCATTCACACTGGCAGGCTTGATTTGCACAAGGGTTCGATTCCTCTTCATCCCGCTTAGTTTAGCAGGTGTGAAAGCTCATCACACGCGTGTTCTCTGAAGGTGAACTAAAGTGTGGAAGTGAACTAAAGCGAGTGAAGAACGTAGTAAAAAAACACAACACAGAACTGATGATGGAGGACTCACAAAAATGTTCGGAATGTTTTGAGTTTGATTCGCTGAAAATGTATAAAAATATGAATCTCAACCTGTGAAGAATGACAAACAGATTGTTCGGACACCATCAACAATGATCCAAAACGCGATACATTTCTGAGCCTGTTTTAAATCGCTTGACAACAGAGGGAAATATTAAAAAAAGAAAAGGTTTCTGCTTTCTGCATTTTTGCAAGACAGCATAATTTCATGAATATACTTATAAAAATGTTAAAATTATTTGTGTTCTCCCAGATTCTCAGATTTGAGCTAGTTTGCTGTTTAGAAAATTTGTCTTGGTTTTTTGCTTCAAGTGAACTTTACTAAATATTCAGTTTAGAAGGTGTAACTGTCTGAATTTGACCTCAAAAGAGTATACGACTCACAGAGCAATGTATTTTTCCTTCTTATCATCTTCTCTTTAAAGTTTCATGAACCTACATTCACATGATTTATTCTTTCTTACTAAATAACGTTATAGCGGGTCACCGGAGTTCAATTTGGATCTCAGTGAAGCTGCTGTGTGCAGGTTGGACTTTATCACATCAGTGTGAGCTCTCGCATTATTAATGGTTCTGCTTCAGGAATCGTTCCAGTCTTATCTGGATTTTAATATATTGAACAGTTGTGGAGACTGTAAATGTAAAGGTGATTTGACATCTTTATGTTATCTAGGAAGTAAATAAGCTGCCTCCAATGAAGTTTAAGGCAAACTAAGAAATAGATGAGAGCATTCAAGTGCCACGCTGCCTTTACTCTTCATGACGCATCAATCAAAAAAGAGAAAAATAATAGTAGATTCAAACACTTGCTTTAAAAGAAAAAGCAAAAGTAACTTTCAGATGAATTAGAAATGTTTTCTTTTTTTTTTTTTGCTTTATTGATTAAAAATAAAAACTGAAAAGACAGTAATAGAATTTAAGAATTGTTTCTTGATTGTATTTAGATGCGGAAAGTCAACTTTGTTGGTCCAGATTTGATTTCAGTTTTTTCTGTATGGTTTGGTCTTTTTGCGCAAGCACGATGGGAAAACTTGACTTTAGAAAAACAACAATTATGATTGGACAGACAGTCTATAATGTGAAAATGTGAGTTGATGAAACGATGAAGAAGCTTCACCTGAGGAATGTTGATTTCTGGCATCTCTATGGTAAAAAATAACCCTTTTCTTCACCTTCTTCCACTCCTGCCTGGTGAACCTCATACCTTTGTGCTGTTTTGCAGATTCTTAAGCACAGCAGTTTTGCCATCTTTTTGCTCAACATGAACAATACTATTGCATTTTTAGGCTTTCTCATGAAGCCACATTATGTGATGCTCTGTCTTTTCAGGTTTGCCTACTTTATTGTGACTTTCATGGCTGTTTATTCTGTTTATACCCAGTTTTTGTAGTTCCAAAAAGGTTTATGACGTATGCAGTTGGGCCACATTTGGACCAGTTGTTATGAGGTGAGCAGGAAGGGGAGGATCCAAGCGCAGGACACAATTGAAGTTATGAGGTTTATTTAAGGGTAAGGCGATGAATGTTGATGGGGGAAAGTCCGGTATGGATTGGTCTTGCGTCGGGAGCGGAGTTGGATGAGCTCGGGGAGGCAGCAGGGGTATTGGAGAGAAGGCGGGAGCCACTGGCAAACAAACACACAAGTTAGTAAGGCAAATCTATGACAAGAGTGAGTCCTAAGACATGTCTTGGGAGCCAGCACGTTACCGTCTTGGGCAAGCTAACAGTCTGGCGCCGGAACTGGGATCTCCACCATCCTTTATACATCTGCTGGAGACCCAGGTGCAGGCAATCATGGTGGCCATACCTGGTGGCTGATTGAGCACAGGTGGGTGCTGTCATGGCATCTGACGACCCACAACACCAGTTCACTTTCACACAGTATTGAGTATAAGATGTAATACACTTCTAAGCTAAGTTCACAATGCCCTCTGCAACACACGTTCAAGTGACCACTTCCAATGAAAAGCTGAAGTAAACAAGCGTTTACTTCGGGATTCCGTGTTCAAAACTCTGGAGTTCATGTGTAGCGATGCAAGTTTCTTTAACTGTTTTTGGGTTATACATACAAGCAGCTACTGATGGAAGTTGAGCCAGGTCAAGCTTTCACCAATCAGGGAGTCTGATTTGGTAGTGACTCTCTCCTTGACTACATCTTTTGATTTAATATTTGTGCTCTTTACTCCACTTTTGTTTGAAAAACTTCAATAAAAACTTCAGTCAAAGAGAGAGTAAAAGTTGCTTATATTTTTGATACTCACAAGTACAAAGCAGCCAAAAAATATACTTGAGTAAAGTAACAAATTCCATTTACTCAAGTACTTTATAACTCTGCCTTTAGGTGTCACAAATCAAGACTTAGGTTGTAGTCAGGCTGGAAAAGTCAGCTGGTTCGGACTGATTCCACTTAATTTGGTTTGGATCAAGTCCTGAACCTTGCAATTGGTCTGTATTCAGACTGCCCTCAACCAGAAATTTCTGTTTGAACCAAAGGTAATTTGGCATGGCAGTTTTGGTCCAGTTGTTCCGCTCAGAGCACAGAGCCCGTTCAGACTGAGGAAACTCAGAGTGAACCAGAGCTCACCTCAAAAGATGGGTCAGAGAGCGATTCCTGATCTTGGACCAGGGTTCACTTGAGTGTATTTAGATGGAAAACTTGTTTCGAATTATTGGGTGAAACAAACTCTGGTTCACTTTAAATGAATCCAATGTGTCCAGTCAGAATAGAGAGCTGGCTCCAATATTTCTATGCTTTAATTTAATAAATTAGATAATAACAAGTTTAAAAAACTTGTTTTCTTGCTCTTTATCAATTATAAATGGGCACTTTATAATTGCATTAAATTAAATTAACTTTACATTATGAATTTTTTTATTTCTTCAAGTACAAAAGTTAAATTCACATTGTTCTAATAAAAAAAAAAAAACAGAAGTATTGTTTTAATGAAGCAGATTCATGGTTTTACCAACAAAAGTCAAAGTACTAAAGTCTGCATGAATAAATCAAATGTTATATTACTTTAATAAGCAACAGCACACACTTTATAGACAGACAAACCACAGTGGATTTAAAATTGTTCTGGAACTGAAATGAGAGTTAATGAGTTATGAAACTACTCTGCCTTAGAGTTATGACAGTGTGCCTTGGTACAGGGAAATCCATTTACTTCCACTGTGTCTGTTAGGGGATTTGATAAATATCAAATGTATCAAGGGGTACATTTCCTGTTATTACAGTTTGATTAATCACAGGAGCTCGGAACGATGTCGTGATGCTAAAAGCCAATAAATCTACTCTGTGAAAGACAATGCAGTAGTTGGGACTGCATTCTGAGAGCATGTGGATGATAAAATGTAAATGAAGAACACGAGGCCTCACATTAGGGCCTTTTAAGGAGTGTTTATTTTATTTATATGTACTTTCTCTTTATTTAACAATTCATTGTTTACATCACTTTTGTTTTCTTGAACTATTATTTTAAATATCTACGTCTCTGACCGGGAGGAGTTAGGTCGCCTGTGGAAACCTTTTAAATTTTTCTAAGGAAATATAAAAGTTTATCTTCTTTTTTCTTTAACAAAAAAAAGCCCCAAAGAGAGAAAAACAGTTTGTAGATGTTTGCTTGACATTTACCATTGTACTACTAACAGCACTTTCAGCTCACGAACAAGGATCTTTATCAATTCTTGTGAAGTGAGTTCTAAAAAGAACATGTTATTGTGGACCGAGGGTTGCAGGCAGAAGTGCACAATGATTTGATTTCATTCGTCTTTAGAAGAGAGGGCAGCTGCAGCCCTTCCACCCACCACACAATATCCTGCTGGAAACAGAATTTACTAAATGAATTAAAACATCACAGAAACATCAAAGCTTAAGCATGAAAACCTAAATCTGAAACAAGGGACAACAAAAGGGTGGGAAACCAGATAACAACTGATAGTCATGAGCTCAAAAATTCTGAGGACTAATTGAAAGAAACAGAACATGACCTGAACACAAAACAAGACAGATGTACATTAACTAAGAAATTCAAAAGAGCATAAATCTGATTGCGTCATTGAACGCGTCACTTGCCAAAACTGAGTTCCTGATTGGTTGGCGTGACGTCTCTCTCCTTCGTCAAAGTTCAGATTTTCAAACTCTGGATGCACCACATCGCACCACCCAAATTGCATTCTGGTGCTCCAGTGGCACTGCTGTCAGTCTGACACGCCGTACCTGACACTCACACCGTGCTGCGGGACCTCAGATTGCTTCTGTACATTGACTTAACATGGAAACTGGATGCCTCTGCCACATAAATCACTTTGGGTGTAAATGCAGCCTTATTTTTAAGATTTTTCTCTGAGGTTAAGACAAAAAAAAGATTCTAAAGAAAAAAAATTTGAGACAAACCAAGAGTTTCTAGAGTTATAGGAGGTCGTAAGACCTTTTGATGAACTCACAACAAGCCTACCGTTCATCTCAACTCTGGGCTGACGACAACTGAAACGTGCCAATCACAGAGGCATGGCGGCTTCTCTGTAGCCTGTCTAAAGAAATCCTAAAGAATGACAGTAGAAGTATATGATGAAACGATCCCAGACTTTTGATTTATCTCACCCACCAGGGATGAAACTTTTAAATCAAAACTATGTTGAGCCAACTCCGTGCAACTTTACACGTCAGGAGAAAAATTGATATCTTGGCTGGATTGCATGCATTTGTAAACATGCACTGCTGCAGTGAATTACTGAGTCAGTTTTAATAGACAGGAAAGTGAAGAGCTGTGCACTCAATATGAATCACTCAATGCAAAATCTTTCTTCATCTTTTGAAAAAAAACTCTTATTTTGGAGGAGTCACCTGGGAGATGATTGTCTGTCTTGGGAGCAGAATGACCACTGAAGGATTTGATTTTCACAAAAATAATGTCACTGATTGCCCCTCTCGCTTTTCTGAAGGTATGATAATCAGTGGCGCTAAGAGCACTGAGCCCCTAAGGTCCAAATTGTTCCTCTTTCCCTCAGAGGAACGAGGTGTTGCAGCCTGGTATTGCTGTGAGGCTCAATAGATGCAGAAATTAAAGCAGCTCCTCTTGGAGAAGCTCAGAGGAAGTGCAGGTGTTTTCACATCAGGGGGGCTCCAGTTTCAAAGCAGAAAGCCGAATGGGGACAACAGATCACGTAGGGTGCCACTGACAAAGCAAAAGACAAACAAAATCTAGATCCAGCATCAAAGATCAGCAGTGACCTCTTGGGAATGATGGCACCGCATATGGTACCGTGTTACCTTGAAAAATCCTCTATGATGCAAAATTTTACATACATAGAAACTTGGGCAAAACCAACACATTTTCTGCCACTTTTCCCACAAACTTTCCTTAACTTCTGAACTTGAAGTTTGAGGTAAACCATGAACTGAAAAAAACTCATGAATAACAAACTTTGTTTGTCTGTTAATCAGATGAAACCCATAAAAGCAGGAATCTCCAAGGACCAAATTCAGGTCCACAGTACCAAACAAACATTGAAATAGGTGCATTTTCCAAAACAAGACAGATAGATTTTGCTGTGAGCTTGTTTTCCTCCAACTATAATTGACAGGAGAGTGTAAAAGAAGAACAGGTTATGGTCTCCAAATAATAAATAATGGCTTCCATCTAAACATCTCCAGCAACCTCTTATTTTATTTTTCTTATTTTATAAGAGGAGGTGGTGAGAAGTATTGAAAACCTGCTTGAGTAACACAGATTTTTTTTTACCAAAATGGAAAAGCACCCATGCAGTCGTAAGCATTTATGTAAGTATTGTGATGATAAATTAAATAGTAATATTGTCGGAAAACGTTTTAAATTAAAAGTTTCTTTCTTCGCTTTCATTACAATGAAGTTACTACAATATTTGCTTGAAAAAGTTCAATTAGAAAGTTTATTTTGAGCGACGGCTTTCCTCTGCTATGTGTGGTAAAGTTTCAGAGATGCAAAACACTGGGAGAATTATTTGGTAATACTATATGATAACTAGCTATAGCTAGTTAATAAATCATTAATAAACTGTTGGGTAACGAGTTGTCATAGATTGTTAAATTACAGTTTGTTAAAGATTTATAACTGTGCCTTATATATGGCCTATAGATAACTAAGAAGCTGTTAGTAAGTTATTAATGACTTGTACCTAGATGTTAATGATGTTTCTTTGTACCTTATTAATTAGTAATAAACCATAAACACGTTGCTAGTAAATTACATAGGTGTGTCAAACTATTGCATTAATCCTGAGTTATCAAATCCCCCTTGGTGGTGTATAAATAAAGGTTGGAAATCAGTTATAAAAAAAAATCGCGTTTAAGCACACATACTGAACATGGCAGAGCAGCAGCTCATAATAATAATAAGGCTTGAAAGCAGCAATTCTAAGAATCGCTGCTTGGTAGGGAGTCGAAAGAGTCAGCTCTCAAATGATGGGAACCGATTCTTTACTTTTATTATTCTTCGCTGCATGCTCTCTGTCTGCTTGTCGAGTTTCAGTATTAAGTCAATAGTAGACACGATCTGAGGTCCTGAGGATCTATTTTAATCCTCAATTTTCATTCTTATTTTTATGTTTCCACTCTTGGGTTAATGCGGGACAGAAAGTCTTCAAACTGGTTCATTTGTTAAATTTCAGAGTTTTGTTATGCATTTATTAGCATTTATTTCCATCAAGACAATACAAAAGTTATTACAGTTGTATAAGTGAAGAGGAGCAGAAAAAAGAAAAAAACGTATGTTGTGCAAACCACACACATCTTTACCCATTTATGGCAGGAAACACCTTTTTAAGACGGTATCACTGCCGCGATAGTCTGAGGTGCAAAAATCATGGACACACCAAGAAATCTTAACAGGAACATCCAGCCATAGAAGGGGATTTAACTGCATGCTTTGTATTCACGGAGTTGATTTGAAACTCAGTATGCATCACCGTGCTCACTGGAAGGGTAGTGCGCTAGCAAGCGACCTGCATAGTTACTTCAGCGACTGAAAGAGTACTTAAAATTCATAATGCTGCTGTGTTCTTTGTCCCTGTGAGGGGGTGAGGTACAAATGCATTCACAGGTAGGTGGGTGAAAGAGTCACCCTGCCTTAAGCACCAATACATTCCAATTTTGTGTTAGCTATGTGTCATGATTCATTATTGTTCATTTCCACACTCAACAGCCACAATGAGCAATTTGGGGAATGTTGCTGCTGTCAGTCAGTAACAGAAATGCCAATCAAATTACCCTCTTCTCTTTTGGCTCCCATCACACCTCTAATCACACAGCTTTTGTCATCTGGCACACACTGACAACCACAGGAGGACATCTGCATTCAACAATCATACACTGCAACAACCCCCGTGTTTTTCTCTCAAATATAAATGTGAGATTTCTTGAGGAGGAGGACCATGGACATGCTTATGCACATAACAGCTTTTGGATAGAAAGCTCTGCAGTTGGCTGTGCTTTTCGAGCGCACAGCCTGGCATCAAATCCCTCATGTGTAAACATGGAGGATTTGCTCAAAGAAAACCAGTCCTTTTCTCTTGGAAGCCTTGGCAGTTTGTAACTAACTACCATTTGAATATAAAGTGTAACTGTAGTTTTACTTGAAAAAATAAGGCCCAGAATAAGGCAGGATGTTCACAGTTTCAGACTATATATCTTACTCACATGCATCCATATGGGGGGTTGACCTGAACAGGTGCTCTGGGTTTCTGGGTTGTCTGGCCCGTGTTGGGTCGTAGAGAGGAGCAGCTGCATCTTAAAGGGATAGTCAAAGGTATTGTGAAGTATTTGAAAGAATAATGGAAGTTACACGCACTTATGACATATGGGTGATGGACAAAGACAAAAAAAAGTGTGTTTTTGATTAACTTTTTCCAACTTTGAGCCTCTGACCCTCTAAAATCCTGTCAACGTCACTGGTGCCCACAGAAACTAAAATGTTAAACTCTTAAATCTTAAAGTGTTTATTTCCTTATTTCTAACTGTCAGGATGTGTGCAAGGACCGTGCAAGGGGTGCAAAAGGAGCGTGCACCTTTCACTTGAACACCGCCAATGGCCTCTTGTACAGTCTGCAGGGACTGGGGGTTTGAAAAAAAAAGAAAAATCTGCACGACACACCTGCGTCTCACTTACTTCGCCCTCACTTACACACCAGGCATTTGATGCTTGTTCAAGAGCAAGCCATACACACATCCTTGGACTCACATATAGCTCATTGTGTTCACATTAGACGAGCACAGATGTCAAAGGTTTAGTTTCCCAAACCGCAATTAGTCATTTCTCCTCTGTGATCAATTTTCAATGAATGGCACTTCCACATCCAAACTCCCTACCAAATCTGGAAGCCAGATTGATCAAAGTTTGACCTAAAATCTGCAGCAACTGCAAAAACGTGAGAACAAAAGGTCACACAATAAACTGTTTGCTTTGACTATACATGGACATTTACTGTTAGTGATTGCTTATGCAACTCCGAACAAAAATCCCTTTTCTGCAGGGATCTTAGTTTTTCCCCACTTCCAAAATGGAACAAGTCAAGTGGGGTGCAACATCCGGACTCTAATGCAAGGGTCAAATGTAAGGCAGGAGGAGGAAATCACAAACTTTTAAACACTGAGTGATAATAACTAGCTTGGTTGGTCCAAATTTAAACTGGAAATAAAGACAATAAAGGTAATATCACAATCTAAAAAGGAGGCAGGATGGCTTAAAAAAAAAAAAACAAAAAACAAAACTATGAATCAGAAGATGAATTCCTGAAGAGCAAAAAACACAGGAAAGTCAGTGTAATGAAAGCAGAAAATGTTAAGAAGAGAAACATGGGAGATTACAATGGGAACCACTTAGTTCTGTTTGCATGTTGGTGTTTCAATCAGATGCCCACATTAATACTGTTATGAATTAACAGTAAAAGGCTGCTGGTGTCTCTGGTCCTGTCATCTGCTTTGAATGAAACTAAGTTACATGAATTTCTGCGGCTTACAGGATGTGGGGGTTTGTTCACATCACTCAGTCAATAAAGTGGATAAATGTGACACTGACAGAAGTTGAGAGTGAAGGACAAAACCTGACTGTTTTCACACCGAAATCTTCCATCATGTTAAAAAGTCGTTCAAAATTCCTTTTTGATTACTTTGTTTCTGATGTTTTAATAGTCTATAAACAGAAATGTTTTTTATCTTCACCTCCTAAAGTCCTACTCTGATCTTTTGTTCCCAGCTGTCTTTTAATTATGAAGATGCCGTTTTTAGCCAAAACCCAAGAACCTGTATCGTTTTCTAGGACATAGTTTCTGCAGAGCAGCAGGAGTTCACTACAATGTCACCTCTGAGTTGTGGGCGTGACCATTGGAGCTCAGTAAGTCTACCCCCGCTTCCCAGCATCCATCTGTGCATACGCTCTCCTGCTAGTTTACAGCCCAGCACAACATCAACCTAACATTACTACTGCAACAAAAATGGCAAGCAATGTTGAAACTATCCAGTCATACAGTTTTGAGCCAGATGCCAGCTCGGACCAGGAAAACAAAGACCTAGACATAGATCTGGTCGTTTAGATCAATGTTTGGATCAGAGCAGGGCAGGGGACTTGTGGCTTGCCGTAGCAGCTTCCACATCCACGAGTTGAAAAGCAAATATTCAGAATTTAGTTACCTTAATATATGTGAGGAAAATGCCACAATAACATGTTAAAAACACCAAAAACATGACTTTCAGTGCAGTGAATCTTTTAGACCATCACAAGGGTTATATAGCCTGTACAGCAGGTAATTCTGCATGACTGGGGCTCTGTGACTAAATGTGTGAAAGTTTAGCTCAAATATTAGGTTGAATCTTAAGATGTTGACAGAAAGACGTTAGGTTTTTTTTCTGGAAGAGATTTATTTAATTTTCCTGTCACACTTTTCTAAACCAGACTTAAAGTCACATTTAAAGAAACGTTCAAGATAAATCCTTGAATTTAATCTGTACAGATCTTATCTATCATGTACAAGACAAATGGAGCAAAAAATAATAGTTTTGGTAAGGTTTTTAAAAATGTGCAATTTAAATGTTACTGTTCTAGAATATCTTCACTGGATAGTTCGTGCAAAACAGAAAATCACACCAGTGTTTTTTAAAAGAGCTCTGACATTTGCCATTCATCATTGACAGATGACTAGCATGGGATCCTTGTTTGTGTACTTTGACATTCTGGAAGAAAGGCCTTTTTCTTGATCTGTTTTATAGTGTTCCCACATGTCAGTAGGACTCTTATAGGAAATGTTTATTTTAAGAATCTTCAACTGCCCATCTTAGGACATCAGAAACAAGGACTGCCACACATCACATTTTCTCACCGAGATTTTAAATCTGTAAAGGGATTTTTAACAGTCACTTGACCAAATTAACATGTTCCAAAACACCAACACAAGTGGATCTGCCTTATTATCCATGCTTCATCTCAGAATATTGGAAATTTTGAAAATATCCACAAAAAATGAACAGTTTGAGTGTTAAGTGAGGAGAATAAAAATAAGTATCCATTGCTAAATGAACATACAGTTCTTGTCAGCTAGCTTTTTTTTTTTTAGTTTCAGAGTGGATTAAATGCAGAAGAAACTAAGCCTAAAACAGTCCTTGAAGCAGAATAAGAGCCTCTTGGTACAAAGACCTAAATAAGAATAGAATGTTGGGTCTGTGTTGAGAAGTAAATGCCTCTTTGTATCATCTGTGCTGAATGCTCTGCTCCTGTTAGTCACATGGAGCCCTTAATCCACGGCAGTGATGAAGAGTCAGCCGCTGAAACCAGTCACTGTTCAGGTCTTCAAAGCAGTGGAAAGATGCAGGGAAACTAAGGTCAGCAGCACCGTTTGTGTAATGCTTGAATTTTCCTTAGTGATGTAAGACAAAAAAAAAAACAGCTGATAAATTCTTTGCTTTTCCCGAGAGAGGAATATTTTTTCAACCACCGTGCTCTAACTACTTAAAAGTCAACTGTTTATTGGCAAAAACGCAACTGCTACACAAATCTTTGAAAAAAAACCCACAAAGATGATACTAAATGATCTATTATACATTCAAAATTCAAACGTTTCTTTTTTTATTTTCAAAGATTCTTATTAAATCATCTGTATTGAACTGTAGTGTCACAGTGAACTTCCACTGTTTGTGAAAAGGAAGTAACTTTTTGTGATTTTGAGAAATTATTTTGATATATCTGCGCTAAAGTGTCAATAAAGTCAGAAACTTGTGAGGAACAATTAAAACTTCATTTATGAAGCTGTGCTTTTACTCTGAAATGACTGAAAACACCCTAGATATAGTTGTGTAATTTTGAAAGCGCGTCATTGTTCAGGGATCTGCTTCGAAAGTGAAGCATTGACTGTATATGAGACGGTGTTAAAGTCGCACTCACTCGGTCCAACGACTGTGTGTGAGTATTTATTTCTCTATAGAAGTCTATGGGATTTTGACTTTTTGGAAGAGATACTCCCTGTTTGGAATGCCAGAGGGGAGGGGTCACTCAGTTCAGTTCTCATATATACTTAATAATGTGAACTTTAATTATGTGAGACACCTACTTTAATGCAATCACATTAAAAAGCTCTTATTTTGATAATTCACCCAGCTAGATCTGCTTGTTGGCTTCCTGGGAGACTGACTATTTAAACCTGACTCGAGCCAAAACGCTCACTTGCTCTGTATGCTTTTGGAAGTCCTGATTAGAGAGCAGAAGCTGTATCTGTATCTACTCACTTATTAAACTAATCCCTCACTGCTGGGGGAGTTTTATGTGAAGTTTTTTTTTGTCTTCCACATCTGACTGGCTGCCAACATTAGTATTTCTCAGAGGTGATTCAGAATACTTTTAAATTACTCATTTGTCGCTTTGCAAAGTAGACCATCTTGAGTGTTTAATGGCTTTATTAGAAACTGGCACCCCTATGCTGTGAACTGTAAAAAGAAAGTCCCTTTTTGTTCAGGATAATCTGGGGAAACAAATCATCCTTAGTCATCTAAATTACTGTATGTCTCTCATTTGTGTTTAAATGGATCACCGTAATTTCATTTGGGGAAGTTACCTCCTCCAAAAAAAAAAAGAATAGGAGTTCCTTTTTATCAGTTTTCCCAAAAAAGAGTTTATTTTTTTGCAGTTAAAATGTAACATTTGTAAGTGTGATTATAAAATCTAGAGAAAAAATAGATGTAAGCGTTGCAGCTCTGCTAGATTATATTTTTCAGTAATTATCACTTAGTATGTATTTGTGATGGAAAATATGAAGTGTTGTGTACACTATCATACTACTGTATAGCTTAGAGAGGACATGACACTTTCACATCCAAACAGAACATCCTGTCCCAATTCTTGTGCCAAAAGTGACACACACACACACATCCACACACATTACCTCACACAGTACGAATGTCAGCAAAATTCTGGTTATTGTGTTGCCACCATTCTTCCATCTTTTTCTGCTATTCATAATGCACCGCAGTCACTCTGGCGTTCTGGAGTCCAAAACTATCCAAGCATAGATTTATAGGATGAACTGATGATTCAGTGATATTTTTGGATCAATAAGTAAATTGCAAAGTGATGCAGAACCAATCCTTCAGCTAAAATGTGCAAACTGTGTGAGAAAACTGATGAATTCTGAGAAGTCTTCTGACTTATCAAGCTCGGTTTGTGGTCTGAAGGCAGGAAAGTGAGTCACCATTTGTGCGCTGGCACGGTGTGGTGTGTATTTTGCAGAATACTGTTGTTTTTGTTGTTTATGATAAGAACTTTCTCAATCGTGTGTCAAAAAAAGACTGTTTCATGAAGTCCCTGCTAAAAAAACCTCATGTCATTCTTCTTTCGTTATACTTGACATGCTTATTTGTGCGTCTCACACCACAGCAAATATTTTCTGTTGAGTTTTTAAGATCTCAGTCTCCTCAGAGTTCAGTTGAGAACAATTCCAATAGAGCCGTTAAGCTGATGCCAATGCTGCCCATGACAACCATGTGACACTTTTGCCTCTCCACTCCTTCTTTATCAACACCAGGAGGCACAATAATGCGTCAGTGTTTATGTAGCTGTGAAAAACATGGGAGTAATTGTGTCCACAGGGAAAGCAGAAATGAGCCTCATTCCTAATGCAGAGTTTTCCCCCACAGAGTGTCATGAGTCCAGCAGGAAAACTGCGCAGCTTTTGTTCGCAGGGCAGTATATCTGAACTCACACACGGGGACACATCTGTGTCCGTAAAACTTTGTGAAAACCCCCTGAAACTTCTAACACCAAACTAACTCAAAGCAACAACGCTGCAATAAAAATAGAACTCCTTTTAAGTTGCAACACACAAATGCTCCAGTGGAAGCATAAGAGTCCCACTCCTACTAGATTTTTATCTATTGTAAAATGTTTCCCAGTGGTCTATTAATTATAATTATGCTGTTTTGTTTTTTTTTTTTTTAGCCAAAATCCATTTTTTAAGAATTTTCTACAGCAGGGATTCATTAGAAATTGATTTGCGGGCAGAACTGTTAGCAGAGGAGTTAGCCTCGACTAAATTCTCATGTTATAGCACCTCACAAGCCCAAGCTAACATTAGCCTTTCAAAAACAATGGCGAGCAATGTCAGAACCATCCATCTGTACAGTTTTGAGCCAAGTGGCAGCTCAGTGAAGGAAAATGAAGACAGTAATGGGTCTGTTGGTCTGCAAGTGGATGCATACAAATTGGAGCGGAGAAGAAAGACTTTGGCCCGCCCATTTGCTACGTCAGAAACTCTAGCTTTTTCAAACCGCAGACTTTTGTCTGCTCCTGATCCAACGCAATTTGAATAAAGAAATACTCAGAAACACAGTTTTAATCTTAAATTCTTTTATATATGTTCTCCATCATGAGAAAAGTGCACAAAAACATGTTAAAAACACAATTCTTTATTGGAGTGGGTTTTTAAAAAGCAGTTTTTAGTCTGCTTCCTGTTTATTTAACATGTAGTTGTGCTTTATTTTTTATTTAAAAACTTATCAAATGTTTACTTATAGCCAGATAAAATGATTACCTTCTGTATTGATTGTAGCTGCATTCTGTACACAGTCCTAATGGTGTAGTTTATGTCAGCAATTACAAAATAAGTTATGATCTACATAAATATTCCGCATATTAATTAGAAGCACTAATAATGAAGTTTAATGTAATTTGTAAGTAAGCAATGACTAGAAAGGGGAAGGTTTACACAGAACAAAAGGCAAACTGTAAAAGTTCTGATAGTTAGAACAAAAACTTTTGTTTTACACACATCAGACACAGTAGAAAGTGAACATTTTAATTCCCAGATTTGTAAACAAATGACCTTATTTTAGGAGGATTAGATCTCCTTTAGTTTAATTTCACTGTCAAAACACACATCTCCAATTAGCACAAAAATAGGCACAAAAATAAAATTGTAGAAGTAATAACTTGTAATAGAAGGAAAAAAAAAATCTATGTTTAACAATGAAAGCCAGAGCCAGATAAAAACAAGATTAAAGACCAAATCAAATCAAATTAAAACACAAAATCGCAAAATCTTGCCAACATAATAACTCATTACTAGTCAAAAAGTGAGAGGGAGCTTTGCATCAACCTCTAAGGGTTTAGAAATATGATACAACCAATAAAACCTTTCCAGAAGATCTGAGAGATTGTGTAGGTTTGTAAGATTCGAAAAGTTTCAATTTAATTATGGATCTGATTGTGTGGAGCTTTAAAATAAAGACTTTAAATACTTTCCAAAATAAGCCTTAACACAACAACAGAAATCCACCAAAACATTTGACCACAATCTTCATTTCCACCTTGGCCCAAACCCTATTTGTCTGCCAAAACACACATGGATACACAATACCAGAAGGATACACAAAATCACAACAAAATGACCCAGATTTAATCTCAACATCATCATAACACATCAGAAATGATGACAGGCCACCATTGGGCCTCTATTAGAGCAGCTGCTCCCAACCAGGTCAGTGTTTACACTGGAGATAGTGTGCTGCTCTGTTAAACAGTCACACACAAGCGGCCAAAAAGATTTTTTTATCATAATTGCCTGCGTCCCCTAAAAATGACATTTTTATCACAGACTTCAAAAAGCAAAAGAGCATTATAATGTCTCCGTCTTGAATAGGCTGCGAGCCTGCCTCCCTCTGACTCTCATTTCTCATCTTGCCTCTTGGGTGTTTTCCACAGCCAAATTACAGAGAGGGGAAAATGTATCTGGCCTCACAACGCTGGCGAGATTGGAAAAGGGAAATGCTCAGTGGCAGAACGCGTTGTCAACACATGCATATTCATATGGTAAAATGCTACATCCATCATAAATGTATAAATACGTGTTAATGTTTGGCTTTGCGTGAGGCACCTCTCCTTGCAAAGGACTTGGAGTGTGCAGGATTTTTGTTATCTGAAGTGCAGCAGAGGTTAATGAGAGTGTTTTGTAACCTGCTTCTTGGACCATCCATCCTCACGGCGGAGTGTCCACTCCTCTGACCAGCCCTGCTTTGTATTCCCGTTGACGTTGGAGACACTGTCTGTATATGAATATAGATCACTTTAACCCTGCAACCCTAAATAAAAATGCACACTTTGTGGAATTTTAGTCATTAATTTGAGACAACAGCTGTTTTTTTTTCTGTTGATCGGATATTTCGTATTTTTTTAAATCAGGTTAGACTTTCCTGCTTTCCGCAGTTATCTGAGATAACGTATCTGTTCGCTTCCTCGAGCAGCTTGAATGAAAAGACTGCAATGAATATGGAAATTAAACTGTCCAGAGATAAAGGAGGGGCACCGCTTTGCAGTTACATGTTTAATAACCGCTTGCTGTGAAGGAAGAGCAGAGACAGAGTGACCTAACTTGGTGCAGAGAAATCTCCAAACTGCCCATCAGCATAAATCAATCACAATTCATCAAAGCTCAGATGACCTGGAGCATAAGTGGCTGTCACAACAAGTGTGTGTGGCTGCACCTCTTCTCCCGACTGGATTGCAGCTGATGCATTCATGACATTTGGCAACATGCGCTAATTTCTTATAGGCTTCCTCTGTTCTTGTTGGCAGTTGAGGCTGTTTCTACTGCAGCCTACTTCTCATGTCCCACTGTGATAAGAGATTTCCCTGTGACATCCTAAACAGCCTTCAGCCTGCAATGTTATGGACTATTTCCTGAAGTTGTGTTGTCATTCAGGTCTGCTTTATGACAACATCAAATTGCTTTAGATTGCACTTAGCTTCAAAAAGCACTCCCAGAAAAACACTAAACTTTCATATTTGAGAACACGTATTTCTGACCATGTTCCTGGAAATGATCGTCTTTTCCTGTGACGCTTCATTACGTGAAAATGCATGAAACAAACGGACTGGAGAATGACTGGTGATTGTTTTTTTCAACTTGCTTTATTTCCAAACTGGAGGAGGCGGATGACAGATGGAAGATTGCAGAGCTCAGATCAAGCAGTTTGGTCCAAACACAGTTGGGGAAGAGACAGTGCAGGCCGTCATCTGGAAGGGATGTGATCAAGAGGCAAATTGTTGCATCTGTCACCTTTAAGTCATAAATCCAGCTTTGGAAAACAAACAAAGCAGCGGTCTGACCACACCAAGCTAAAGCTGACGTGTTTGGGCATCACTGCAGCTCATGTTTATTGGAAACAAAACCCATGACCTTTGTGGCTATTTTTGCTTTATTTTATTTTTTCAGCTACATCTGTTTGCATTTCTTAAGAAAACAACCATTTCAGATGAGTGCAGGAAGGTCACACTGATATTTGATTTAACCAGTTATTTAAATCCCCCTGCAGCTTTGTGTGAAATGGATTGTAGCTTTAATGTTCTAGAATTCATTTAGCTGAAATTGGCCTCATATATATATGTATATATATATATATACATATATATGTGTATATATATATATATCAGTTTAAGAACTGCAGCAGGAAACGTTTTTCTTCATTCAATCGTCTCTCCCCAAATGTGCTTGTAAATCTGATGAAAGGTTTTATCATGGCTGGACTATAACATGGCTAATGTTGCATTGCAGGTTTTGCATTACACACAATACTGAAAAGTTTTTTCGTAATTTCAACAGAAAGTCAGCTTTAAATATAGTTCAGTCCCACAAATCAACAGCCTGATGGGAAAACTGATCTAATTTGTTCTTATTCCAGAGGAAAAAGTCTGTACAGTGTTCTCACTCTTTCATCAGGTTGCTTTATATTTAGCAATAAAGAATGGTAATTGAATTATAGATACATGTCATTTCAAATAAATAGCAGTGGTTTCAATTTGTGCCATGTGTCACATACGCTAGGAAAAACAACAGAAAAAACCAAACAGGTATCTCAGGAAAACAGCCGAGCCAGATTTCACTGAGTCAGGCTGGTATCCCATAAGGCTTTTTGGTCCCTTGAGGGTGGTCACTGAAAAGCCATGTACACAGATAGTATTACTGATAACCACGAGAGCGTCTCATGGTGGCGATATTCGTCTGATCGCTTCGCTCTTTGTAACGTTGATGTGACAGACTGCAGTGTGAGGCCCATGCCAGCAAATCAGGTCTCTGCTCTCATCAATATTACAGTAGATCTGTCATACACAGCAGCTGGAGGAGAAACTGACACCTTTTTACAGAAACAATAAAGTTAACATGCACGCACGCACACCTGCGCTAACACACTCACACTCACACAGGTCAGCAGAATCAGACGGTTAGCAAATTGATGCGTTGCTGCTGACAGCCCTTGTCCCAAAGAGTCAATAAGCCCGTGTGCCGGTCATGGTTACACGTTTTTGTTTCTTCTTCTCCTTTTTTTTGTTTTTTTTTTGTCTCGGCGAGAGAATTAAATGTACCATGCATCCCATCTTGCTTCTCAGCAGCAAACCAAAAAGTCCCAATATGGAGGTCCAACTCAGGAGAGAGTGAATCAGCCAGTTACATCACACATCCATAGCTGCATTGTTCATCTGTCCTTCAGAGTCCATGTAGATGTCTATCTATAAATACTGTTGATCAAGAGGCAGCAGGGGTTTGGGGGTACATTAGCGGTTTATACAGTTTCATTCTTCTTCCTGTCTTCAGCTTTGATATTTCGCAGTAAAGTTTTGATTATTTTATCGCCTTAAATGAAGCCACTTAGTGGAGGAGAAGTTTAGGCCAGTTAAACGCCCCAAACTGATCATGGAGAGGAGGGAGATGACATTTACATAGTCTTTTCACAAAATCCACAATGAGTTTGAAGTTTGTAGTTCAGGAAAGCGAAAAAAAAACAAACAAAAAAAAAAAAACAACAGGGTCCATGTTTTTTGACTTCTGCAGTGCTAAGAACAAGGTGGCTTTCTACCCACAAGTCCATGGGCTGAGTCTGAAAGCGTGCCCTTGTTTGTGCTATCACATCTAAGATCTTTAGAAACCTTTTCTTGTCGTTGCACTTTAAAATCGAGGAACACATGTTTGCCCTGCAGCTGGACAAATTAAGACTGCAGACGTAAGAAATTAACACTAACCTTGTGTCCTCCTTGTGCTCTGTGCTGATAAATAAAAGCCCCCAGGCTCACAGAAACCTGAGGTCTCTCGCCGTCTTTAACCATTAGTCGTAAACTGTTTAAAAAAAAACTTTGTATATTGATGCATCGATATAAAAAGTTTTTATTCACATTAAGTATCTAATCTCCGTGTCTTTCCTGCTTGTTTGTACCAAGTTTTATAGTGTGCATACATTTCCGCAATGATGCTGTGCCACTTTGATTCCAGCCATTATTCATTAGTCAGGCTGATCTGGAGATAAAATGCTGCATTCACAATCTCATCAGTAGAAGTGAAGTGCTAAGCAGTTAGCCTGCTTTTCCTCTCTCTCTTAGCCTGTTTTCTTCTCACACCTGGCAAAAATCTGCACCCATCAGCTGCTGCAAGTGGGAATTTCATTAAGGTCTATGGGGTTCCTTTGCACACAGGCTGCAAAGCGTTTTCAGATGTGGGTTTCATGCAGTAGTTTCCACTATTAAACATGTTTTGAAAACAGCCCTTTGAATGTGCTGAAAATTTAAATGATTGTTCTCGTGTCTGTGCATCGGCTAAAAAAAGGTGCCCTTAGTGCCCCTGCACAGGATCTTCTTGAAGGCATTCCTGAAGTCTTTGTTGAAGATGGTGTAAATGACTGGGTTGAGAGAGGAGTTGCAATAGCCAATCCAGAAGAAAAACGTAAAGAGGGGTTTTGGAACGTTGCAGGTCTCTGGACACACTGCCTGTAAAGAGTAGGAGAAGAAGAATGGGAACCAGCACAGCACAAAGACACCGATGACCACCGCCAGAACGAAGGTGAAACGCTTCTCTCTGTTGACCATTGCTTTACGCCTTGCTGCTCCAGGGTTGCTCTCTGGTTTGGATTTTCTGCCTGGTACCAGTCGAGCCCCCTTTGAAGTAGCGAGGATGCGCTTGAAAGAAGCTGGGGAGTGGATCCCGCCTCCAGCTGGTGACCCCGGCATGCTGGTGCTGCCTCGACCTCCTCCTTGGCTGTGCTCCATGTCGCTGTCTGTGCTTGAGCTGTCACCGTTGTTGTTGTCGTTCTTTTTCTCCTTCTGGCGCTTGGCCTTCTTCGCTTCCTCCTTTGTCATGGGGCCAGACTGGGGTGCAGGAAAGGGGTTTGGAGGGCCGTGGGGCGAGGTTTCCACGGAGGTGGTGACAGGGGACAGGGCTGAAGAAGGAGATGGGGGTTGCAGGAGATTGTTAACAGTGGGATTTGGGGACGTTTGAGAGTCTCCTAGGGATGGAGAAGGGGTTACAGCAAGGGTGGGAGGTCTGACACTTGAGGTTTTCTTGGTTGAAGGTGGTGTGCTGTCCTCCTCATCCTCATCCTTCCCATTGGCTTTCAAATGTCTTGGGGGCTGACTTGGAGTTGCGCTGCCAATGCCGTCCTTCCTGGGCTCCCCAGGGGGGCATCGTGTCCTCTGCTTTGCTATCTGGTAAATTCTTACGTAGACTAGGATCATAATGAGGCATGGGGCAAAAAAGGAGCCCACAGTGGAGTACAGGATGTACCAGCGCTCATCATTCAGTTGGCACTGGGGTCCCATCTCATTCCCAGATTTGTTGCTTTCACTTTTGTTAAGTGAAAGCAGGGGAGGGAAAGAGATGATGGAAGAGATGAGCCACACAACCACAATGGCAGCTTTGATGCGCCTGGGAGTCCGTTGGCGTCCGTAAGTAACCCTGGAGATTGACAGGTAGCGGTCTAATGAGATGGCGCACAGGTGCACGATGGAGGAGGTGCAGAAGAGCACATCCAGTGCCAGGTAGATCTCACACCACAAAGACTTGAAGTACCAGTAACCCAGCAGCTCGTTGGTGAGGGAGAAGGGGATAATGAGTGTGGCCACTAAAATGTCCGCAGCAGCCAACGACACCAGAAACAGATTCTGAGGACCCCGGAGTGACCGACTGGTCAGGACAGCAATGATGACCAGGATGTTTCCCACAATGGTGAAGATCACCATCAAAGTTATTGCCGTGGCAAATGCCACTGTGGCTTCAGGGGAGTAAGGAGCGGACGACGGGATGCTCTGGTTGCAGGGGGCAGAGGCTCCAGAGCTGCTCTTGCTGCTGTTCCAGCCCGTCAGCTCCATGGAGCAACTGCTGTCCACAACTGACGCCATACTGGGATCACCTCTCTGATTCAAATAAAAAAATATTGAAGCAAAAAAATAAATTATCAGAAAAATACCAACTTCAACTTGTTTTACAATGATTTTTTAAAACCACTTATTTCCACAATATGAATAATAATATTAAAGTTGTGTGTTTTCCTACCTCTATTATCTGTCACTGCGCTGTCTCCAAATGACTGATTCTTTGCAACCTCCACGTCGGTTCAGCCAAGTCCATTTTACGCAACACAACTATCCAGGGAGGTGCATCAAGACGCAGAGCGAGTCTCTTTTAAAAAAAATGTAAAATGGAAAAAAAAAAAAAATTCCACTTTAGAAAACAGTTTCCCATGAAAAAAAGAAATAAAAAGGGAAACAGATTAAGTACATTTGTTGGACACGAGATGCGTCAATCGGTGCCGCAAAAACAGCCCCGAAAACTTTGTTTTATTTTAGATATTTATTTACTCCTCTGAAAATGGAAGGTTTTAATCTTTAATGATCTCATTAGGGATAATTTACAGCGAGGCGGTTTGAATATAGGATGTCGGGTCAGGGGCGGTTTTGACACTCCCCGTGCGTTTAGGTTCGGAGAGATGCGTAAAGTGGATAAAATCCTTATTTAGATCAAGACAAATTTCATCCAGGAAAATTTATAAAGACGCATTTATAGAAACAAAACAAAGTTTTACCAAAAAAGCATACCCTGAGCCGATGCCGCTCCGAAAAAGAACGCGCAAAGTCAATCTTAAGCTCTCCAACCTTTGCGCACAAAGCCAGAGGTATTACCAAAACATTTCTGGAGCGTCAACATTGTCCTCGTTGATCGTCTGAATTCTGAAAGTGAATAATATAGTTTTCTTTTGAGGGGGGATCCTTGAGGCAGCAGAAGTTTGAACGGGATGCCGTGATTCAGGCGCTCCGCTCGCGCAAAGCACCGCTTTCCTCTCAGTCGCGCAGCAGCATCTTGTCTTGCCAACAGGACCTCCTGACCAAATTTAATAAGATGGGTACCTCCCATCTCCCTCCTGCGCTTCTTTCATAGCCGCTGATGTCACTGAGGGGCGTCATGGGATCCTTGCTCTCTTCATCTCTGCACGCCACCCCCACTCCCTTCAAATCTAAACCCGAGCGGCTCATGAATCGCAGTTATATGTCTTGTTCGATGGCACAGCTTCAGTCAATTAACTCCGCGGGATGCTGAGGTGTCCAGCTGGGGGCTGTTACCATCCGAATAACAGCGAAAATTAGTTTCAGGGACTTGTACTCCTGGCAAAAATAATCAGTCTTCTACATCATCATCCCCTCATTGTTTCTAAATGGTTCAAACACGATTTTATTTATTTTTTATTTATTCTTGAGTTTCCTTGAATGGACAAACAAATCTGCATGGGGTAAGAAAAAAGTTCTTATTTCTTGTCTAAGAAAAAAAATCTAGGCATTAGACATGCTTTCTAAAACTAAGATAATTTTGCTGTTGAAAAACTTTATTGATAAGATTTTTGCAAGACAGAAAATGATTGGATTTTATTTTTCATTTTAAATTTCAGATTCACTTTTTGCTGGGTATACATATTCATTTTGCCCTGCACAGCAGTTTTCCCCCCCCCCCAGAAGAAAGTCCACAAATGCACTACCAGAGAGCGAAAGCCCCCTAAATGATTAGAGAAAAATGATCATGCAAATAAGTCCCAAAAGCACGCTCAGTTCCATTGTGACAATCAGGTCTTTTTAATACTGCAGCATGAAAACAAGTTGAGAAGTTCATTTGAAATGAAGGTGCTTACTTGGGGGTTTGAGCTCACCCTGGGTACTAAATCATGAATACATTTAACTGTAGGAGGTCCATCCTCTTGATTAGGCAGAGCAGAGCTTCATGAGGTTCCATTTTATCCATGACATCTTATTCTGAAAAGATTGCAGTTGTTAAAGCCATCAAATAAACGGTGCTGCAAAACTTAATCATTTGGTTATAAAACCAGAGATTTCCTCTCTTTCTGAGTAAATGTGCTGTTGCCCTCCACCTTTGGGTGAAGGTTTTGCAGGCTGTAAATGATCGTGGGTTCACATCATGACTCGATCCTGTACCTGAGATCAAGTGAAACCATCGTTCCGGCTGAAACAGAGGCACACTTTATGCTGCACTCTTTAAAGCTGGTATAGGAGGTTTCTCTAAACTAACAATAAAGTCTGACCATGATCATCTTTTGATCTATTTTCAAAGCGTTCCCGTTGGTTTTTAAATTATGATTATGTCATTTCATCAACCAAAAAAACCATGTCGTTTTCTTAAACATAGTTTTTGCAGAGCGGCATCAGAAATTCACTTCTGAGTTGTGGGCAGGACTTTTGCCATGGTAAAGCCTTCCCATCACCCTTTTGTTTACACTCTCCTGTTAGCTTACAGCTCGTCACAACCCTAACCTAATATTACTAGTGCGACAAGTGATGTCAGAGCCATGCAGATGCCAGCTTAGAAGAGGAAAACAAAGAGATTTATTTGTCTGGAAGTGGATGCATCGGAATGGAGCGGAGCAGAAAACTTGTTGCCCTCTGATTGGAGCATCTACTTCATCGCTAGAGGCTTTTTAAATGGCATCCTGATCATGATTTGAATAAACAAATACTCAGAAATGCAAATTAAATCTTAATTTTTTTCTATATGTCGTCCATCATAAGAGAAATGCTACAAGAACATTTCAAAATGTTTTCATTGGAGTTCATGTACACATGCAGACTTATGAATGGTGTGTGAGCAGCAGGCCTTGTTTACTTGTTTTTGTTGTGCATCTCCCAACACACAACAGCTTTAATGAGACATAAAGCCCACCCAGCAATTCGTGGAATTGCAGTTGGGAAGCCTGCACACCGTTTGCATGCCCTGAAACAGCAGGAAATAATTGGTGTACATTTTTTCACTCTTGCTACATGTTCTAAATATAAAGAGAGAAGCGAGCTTTTAGCTGGAGAGAGCTCTCTAATCAAGTGTCTGTTTCTGTGGGGGGGGTATGCTGAAAATGCATTCGAGAGGTGAGGGGTGTGTCACTGATGCCAGGGTCACAGAGGCTGAGCAGCTCACAGCGTTCAGCGCACAGAGCACCAGCTTTTCGAGTGCTTGTTGTGTAGGAACTCGTACCCTACACGCACTCACACCGAGCACACGAACCCACAGGAAATTCTGCTGTCATGGATCAGACATGCCGGATCACAACTCCACTTTAACATCCAGAAGGAAAAAGTTTGGTTTGGAGAACAGCAGAATAAATGGAAACGAGTTTTAGAAACTTCAGGGAGACAAAAGACCTGCAATGCAAACTGATTCTTTCAAAGACGTCACATTTTAGACATTCAAGATACTTTTGTCAAAGTCACTACATTCGAGAATTCTTTGTCTCATTAAGAAAAAATGATTATTATTATTTATCTCAATAATTAATAATAATTAGGAGGTAACATTTAGAAATAAGTCAAATTACTTTAAAAATATGTACAAGTCATTTGCCCCGCACTCTTGTCGATAAAAAAACATAACTGAGGACACAAAACACCCTTAAATGTTTTAAGAAATGTTCATAAGACATGTAAATGCACTTAAACTTCGTAACATGGAGAAGCCACATGAAATCGCTTACAGTTTTGATAAATGAAGACCATGACTTGAGGATTTATGAAGACGGGCACTAAGAGCTCATTTGGTTCACAATTGGTTCTAAAATGAGTCATTTCTACTTTATAACACTGGTTATTTGTCACTGTAATGAATATGTACAACAGTTAGGAGCATAAAAACTCAAAAAATACAAACCATTTACTCAGTACTAGCAAACAAATGCTTATTATTGGACTGTATGACATTAAACTTTAAGTATTTCTGTACAACAGTTAGCTGTTTTGGCTTATTTTTCCCTTTTTGAATTCTTGTATAGGACTCTTGCTTCGAGATTTCAAAATAAGATTTTTTTTTTGTTGAGTAAAAACTATTTGCTGGATTAACAGACAATTTTACAGTTTTCTTCTTAAAACTGGGGTCTTTACTTATTTTTAGGCTTCCTCTTTGCGGTGTGCATCTTTTTTTTAAATCTGTGCTCAATAAATGCAAGTTTTGATGGTTTTCGTTTCAAATATTACAGCTTTTTTGCCTTGATTCGTTGCCTATTTTCTTTAGAATTCTCCGAATTGGAGATATGTCCAGAAAACATAAGAGTCCCAGATTTAATCCAGAATCAGGTTAGGGGGCTGGAATGAAACTGGGAATATTTTTCCCAAAGGATTACTTTATTATCTCCCAGATTGACTTAGCAACATGGAACCACAAATGACCTCTGTGCTTTTCTACCTGCAAACTAATGCAAGATGTGTTCTCAATGACCTTAGGGTCATTTCTTTAAATCCACTCGTTGTTCTGGTGTGTGTGCGTGTTTGTGTGCGTGCACACATTGTAATTTTCAGGTTGACGGCATCACACTTTTTTTTTTCTCCACTTGGGACTTCTTGTTAGTGTGACAAAGTGCTCAGGTGGGAGCAGTAAACTTCAATAGTAAAACACTTCTTACTCAAGGACTGACGCTTTTGTGCCGGTCACAAACCTGACACACTTCACAGGACACACACACAAGCACCAGTGTGCATGCAAAACACGTCATGAGCAGGTGTTGTCACGGCTTAATGTAATCAGTCCTGACAGTGGTCTAATTTCAACACTGACTGTGACTAATAGTTTGAGTCTGTTTTTATTAAATAATCTGAGTGATTGAGGATAGACTGGATGTGACAAACCTAATGAAAGAGAAACTCGAATGGAAGAAAGATTTGTGTGCTTTGAGACGATCACGACACACAAGAGAAAACACCAACAGATTCAGTGACACTAGGATGAAACAGCACAAAATATATGTAAATAATAACACAAACTGATGGAGGTCTGTGCTTTTATGATCTACTTTTTACAATTAAAAAAAAAAGAATCAAAAACAGTCAACTGGCGCCATCTACTGGATACTTTTTTAGCCATTCACTTTTGGTCATGGAGTTTTCAAATCTGCCACTAGAGGACGCTGTTTAAAAACAAACTCATCGCTTTTCAAAGTATTCTAACTAATGGCAACAAAAGAGGAAAAACAAACATTTATACGACCTTTATATTGTATAACAAAAAATGTTTCCTAAAATGTGTTCTTCTGGTTAACCTTGTTGTTCTTAACACCTGTATTGATCATTTTTCAACAAATGGTTTGTGATATTTTGACATTTTTTGGTTTGCACTCCTTATTTACTTTTAAACAATTGATTTCTCAATCAAATTAGTCATTTATTAAAAAATAAACCAAAACCTTAAGTTCTGTCAGCTTAATAGGAAAGTATTTTGACAAAGAAAAGGAATTGTTTGGCTGCATTGTTTGGATGTGTATATTATTCTGAACTGAAGCTAATTGCAATTTTTGTTGTGCATTATTTGTGATGTTTATTGTTTGTGTAACACTTGTAACCTTCTCAGTTCCTCAAATAACGGCATTTCTGATTGAAAAAAATATGTCATCACCATGAACTAAAATTTGCAGTAGTTTGCAAAAGCTGGAAGAACTGCTTTTTATTTAATCTTTTTTGAGTAAATACAGTTTTGTTTTTACATTTTTTTTAAACAGTTGCATTTTGTTTTACTTGAAAATGTAATTCTGTCTTTGCTGTTCAAGAAATGAAATAAAAGTTTGGCTGTTCTCTATTTCCAAGTTAAGTCTGACCTAAATCTTCAAGTTTCTAAAGAACCAAGAGAAAAATCATTTATGAAAGAAAACTTTTAAAATTCCCAATTTTTTTGGTTTCTTTCTTTAATTTTTCTTTGTTTTGTTTTGTGCAAGGATTATTAAAACTTGATGATGCTTAATACAATATTTAAGAAATTATTTCTTTTTTTTCCCTTCATAGCAAACTATGAGTCTTTGGTGAGGATGCAGCAGCAAGGAAAAAAGAATAACTAAATGTAGTTTTTTTTCTGTTAAGGCTTTGGATCTGAGAAGTTATTTTAAATTTTCCTCTGGAAAAGTGGTTATTATAGTTGCCAATTTTTTTAACAAGGAGCAAAAACACAATGTGTATGGCAAAAAGAAGTGGTAACAGGTCAAAGCAATAGCTTGGAAGAATTTGCTCACATTTTTGTCGACAAGAACCAGAACTGAAGTCCAGTTACTATGTTTCCTTCCTATGACATCACCTGGATGAACGAGAACCTTCATACACAACTAAAAACCCCAATTTTCAGCTGACGTTCACATTGAGTTTAATCAGGCTTAGAAATAGAGAAGTCCAATAGGTATTTTTTTATAGTCAATCAAGTCAAACATGTCAGTTCTGCAGAAGTCAAAATTGCATAAATATTTAAGAATTGTTTTACTTTTACAGTTGAGTGAACATAAGATGAGTTAAACAGATATTTCACATAACTTGGCTTATTTTTGACTGCAAGTCCTCACGTTGGAAAGATGTGAGCAACTGTTTAATAGCAAAAAATTAATTAAAATTAGAGAATTTACCAAGGAATACATTTTGCATCTACATGGAAAAATTGCTTTTTAAATACATAAAACTCTGCAATGGTAAGCAATTCCTAGTTCTCTAAAGCTGGAATCTTCTGCGTCGATGTGGTGAAGTAAACAGCTCTGTGTTCTTCAGTAAGTTTAATTCAGTGGAAAAACAAACAGCAGAAACTCACAGGTATAAAGTGCAGCACATTTCAATGCTATTAAACTCAAATCTAAATATAAATACACATGATTTACATTATGTTTTTAAAAAATTAATTTGAGTGTCACCTTTTCTTCCAGTGACACAGGATTAGTGCATTCTAAATCCAGCATAAATTATGAAATCCTTCTCTTATTGCTGTGAGTCTCTCAAAGACGTCAGTGGTTGCAATACAAAACACTGCAGTTTAAGCAAAAGAAAACAAAAATCTTTGCCAGTGAAAAAGGCACAAACAACACAAGCAGGAGCATTTTCCCTTTAGACAATACTTCAGGGAAATCACTTCGCTTCTGTTCCAACCTGTCGGCTCAGAATCAGTCTTTTCATAGTGTGTGTGTTTCTTAATGATGAGGCTTTGCAATTGCCCATCGCTCTTTGTTGCATCAGCAACAAGTTCTCCATTTTGTTCAGAAAAAGAACACATTCAGTCTTGTGATGCCAGCAACACACGTCGTTTTTCTCCAAATCCTTCTTGAAATATTAGTTCCAATGCTACAAGCGTACAGAGAGACTTTATCCCTGGCAGAGAATATCTGTCTCAAACTGCAGCAGCTGCCCCATGAAAGCCAGGTTGGGGGAGATGACGTCACGCCTCTGCTTCACAAAGTCGAAAGCTTCGTTCAACCGGACGCGCTGCGTGTGCATGAGGTAGGCCAGGCAGATGGTGGCTGAGCGCGAGATGCCCGCCTGACAGTGAACCAGGACCCTGCCGCCACTCTGCTTCACAGAGTCTGTGAGAAAAGATGGAAAGGAGGTCAGCGTGTCCATCAGTCAGCCCTGCATTTATGCAAGGAAATAACTAAGGAATATTTCCTTTGGAACTTGCACTGTGTAATCCTATTTTGTAACCAGATTACCATTTGTCCATCAGTCTGGGATTAAAATTGGATTAAGGAGCATAAGCTGCCTAGGTGTTTCATTTCCTATGACGCCAATTTATTTAGCTTAGCTTGAATGTTTGAGACCACATGAGGCTCACCAATGAAAGCAATGGCTGTATTGAAGCATGCTCTGATGTCTGCAGCCAGCGTGTCCTCCACTGTCAGACGCAGGTACTGAAACTCCCCCTCGTACAGGTTGGGGCAGGTGGAGGAAACGTTGAGCACCGCGGTGATGCCGGCTGAGGTCAGCATCTCCCTGCGGGATGAGTGGACGGCGCTGCCCAGAAACAGGAAGGGAAGCAGCTCCACTGGACCATCCTGCAACACGCAAGAAGGAATGGTTTGAAGTGAATGTGTCCAGACTGACCTCAGACCGTGTACTTGGAAATATTTTGATGCTACCAATAAGAAAGAGTAAACCTGGAGATTTGAAAGATGTTATTTAATGTTGTACATTTATCGTTTCAAGACTGCAGTTTTGAAAAGAGTGAAGGAAAAACTGATTTACACAAAAAAGGTTTTATGTCAAGCGGTTGTAAATACAGAGACGCAAGCTGGATGACAAACTCTGTTGGCATCTTCTTTGATAAAAAAAAAAAAGTTGCATTGATGCTACAATAAGCACAATGAGGCTTTGTGTCATGTGATCTTGAGTCACAAGGCCCAATTTAGGCATGGGCGGGGGCAAAACAAACAAAAATAATAAATAAAAAAGCAGCCTCAACAGGGCACGAACTGGAGTCCTGCTTGTTCCGGTCACAAGCCCGGTGAATGCAGAGGGAAGAGCGTTCTACATATATAACGTGATTTTTAAGCATTTTAGGGAACCTGAGACCTGCACCCCACAGTGAGGCTCTGAATCCAGGCCTGCTGAGTCACAAAAGAGAACCTGGACTTTGTGCTCTCTTTTTCTCAGAGACAGGTTGTTGTTGATCTTACCTGGTCATATGCAGGAGTGCTCCGGCCTGTCACTGCTGGCTCCGGCTCCATTATAGAGAGCTGACTGCTGGCAGAACAGTGGCACAGCTCTGGAAAGGCCTCTGAAAATCCCTCAAATCCACCTAAACGGTCAGACTGAATTAACTCAACTGCAACACCACAATCCTCATTTGAAATGTTTAGCAGGAAAAAGCTTGCATTATTTGGATGTGAAAGCAGGTGGAAATGCACCGCTTACCTTGCAGGAAGCAGATCTGCGCCTGGACTTCGTTCTGCAGGGCGCTGAGCAGCATCTGGGCCACGCTCTCCAGCTTCACCTCAGACAGGCAGCGGCTCCGGTCATCCACCACCACCACAGGGGACAGCCTCCCGGCCCTGAGCCGGCCCAGCAGCGCCTTGTCCGGGATGAGCCACTCCAGAGCCACCACCGAGCTCTTGGATCGACGGCGCAGCATCGAGTTCCAGTTGACATTTCTGGACTCGCAAATACTCGTAAGAGAGAAATCCAGAAAAGGTCGACAGTCCAGAACCACGCACCCGTCAGAGGTGTACTGGTCCCGGGGGGTCCTGAGGATGTGGACCAGCTCATTCCGAGTAATTTCCAGTAAATCACTGTTTGACATCATGAGTAAAAATACAGAAACAAAAACGGAAAACAAACTATCACCTGAGATAGTTTAAAAAACGAGGCGTATTAACTAACAAAGAAAAAATATATTATTATGAATGATATTTACGTATATCTATGAAAGCATGTGTGCAACCGGATCAGGAGCGTTGAACTTTCTATCAGGCCGTTCTAAATCCGCTTTAGATTCATAGTTTCACTGGTTCATTGAAAACAGCTGCGCGGGGGGCGGAGCCACGCGGCTCCTCCTTGTTTTCCGTGTCAACATCAGAGGCGGAAGGACCAAATAAGGTCTGCTCGACACTCCTGATATGGGCAGTGACGTCAAAGCAGGTTTTTCTGCCGGGGTTGGGGGTTATCCGGTGTTTTGGTGACAGAGGACCTTACGATGCGGGTGAAAACAGGCCTCCCACACGGCCCTGAAACCACGACAGAGGAAACGGTCGTGGTCAAACTAAATCCCTCCGCGCCCCGAACGGTCTACGTTTGTGTTTGAGACTCCTGCAGATAAAAGACAAAAGGAAAAATGCATTTCCTCCTGCTATGCGTGTGCTATGCACATAAAAAAACATTTTAAATAAATATATAAATATTACTAACCTATTTATTATAACCAGTACATTAAAAATACTGATATAAAATCATCATGCTAATCAAAAAATACATGCATACATACATATATTATTTATATGAATATATATATTCATAATCTCTTAAATGTTTTTGTGTCAGGGTATTTGATATGTGATTTGCACTTCAGGGCCCCCCATACATTTCTCAAGCTTAAAACAACATTTTTTGTGTTTTTACAGATGGTAAGAGGACATGACATATCAGCGCTATGGTTAAGTGAACTTTGCACTTTTTTTTAAGTAATCAGTTACATACATTAATGCTGTTTTTATGCCTAAAACAGGGGGATCAGAGGAAAGACATGGACCTTGAGGATTATTTGCTTGAAAAATCCCCTTAATTATTAACAGTTTAGCTGTTAAACTTTTGGTAAATTTTAGCTTTTAGTTTTGATTTCTTAATTTGTTTGTGCTGTTTTTGAAGTTACAAGCTAATTTAGAAGCAATACTTTCTAGAAAACTTGAAAAGCGTTTTTATTTAATTTTATTAAACAATTTTAAATCCAGCTCAACCCAATGTATTTCTATATATTTTTCCATAAAACTAAAATGGCTAGCAGGTCAACTTCTGCTTTTTAAAATAACATATTTTTAACATTTTTCCACAAAAACATATTAAGTATGAATTACAGCTATACAGTGAACAACTTTTAGAGAGACATATGTAGGTTTCAGTTCCAGTTGAACATCTGGGATGGGAGAGTTTCCACTCTAAAAATACAGTATTTTCATGTTCAGTGTGTGGTAGTTCACATGACGATGTGTAATGTGACGTCTTTGTCCTCATTTCCTCTCAGCCCACATTCAAGCCACGCTGCTTTCCCACTAATGTCATACCTCAAACCTCTGACTCCCACTTTCACCATGCTCTAATGTTCCTTCTTACTACTTTATGCTTCCCTCTCCCTGCTGACGCCGCATTTTTATGCAGCTTATACACCGTTTATCAGGACTGCCAAGAGTCTCTGAGCATGCCTTAATTGTATACTCACTTAAAGCCATAACATGCTGATTTTAAAACCATGTTGAAGGCTTAAACTCTTTAGAGCTCGCAGATTAAAGTATTGAATGTCATGTGGGTGTCTTTTTTCCCCTCTTTTTTTTTTTTTTTGTTTCGCCCCCGTGTCGGCAAACAGGAAGCAGCCCCACAGATACATCCTGTCATCATCTATGTGGACCACAGCTTTCACCTCACAATGTGTCTTGAAGCCTTTGTTGTCATGGCTCACACTCTATCTATCTTCCTGATGCAAGGCTTCGTCAGAAACCCCCAGAAAACCCTGTTCAAGATTCATGATGGTAACTTCCTGTCTGCTGTGACTCATACAGTGTAACGTTTTTATTTCATTTTAAGTTTTAAATGTTTTAATATTGCTCTGGAGACAGAGTGTCTCAACTTGTCGAAATGGACACCAGGCAACACGTTGAGTGAGTCAAACAAAGGCATTATTGCGCCACTTTATCATGCAGACTTGTAATAATTGATGAGTAGGGTAGAATCATTCGGTACTTTTTTTTTAATAAGTTGTGTCATCAAAATGTAGAATAAGACTTCAGAGTTACAAATATGAATAAGTAAACATCAGCAAAAGCTTTGATTAAAACATCTGCTGTTTGCTTTTTTGCCCCTCCCTCCCAGTAGGGGGGATTATCCAGGATTAATTTGATGGCTGGGGTTATAAATCTCTGAAAAACACTAATCTATGAGATTTACCCGCTCCCCGAATCCTCTGCTAATCAGCCATGTGACAGCGACATCACTTCATTCAGGCAGAACATGTCTCTGTTCAGAAGTGGACACGGATGTGTTTCAAGTGGATTACAGGTTTTTTTTTTCTTAAATGAGTTGTTTTAGACCTGCTCGCAGTGCAGAAATCAAATATGCATTCTCCTGAAGTCTAATTAACCTCTGTGAGGGTTCATTTCCTTGTGATTCTGAGAAGTCACAAAGTCTCATGCAGAGAAACTCATTTAAACACAGAGTAAAATGTACAACCTGAAGTGACAGAACTTTGTCAAAAACTTTCTAGTCATTATAGAAGATGTTTTACTATATTTGATGTAGTTGTGATGTTGTATTCTCTGTATTTTCCTTTCCATTCCTCCGTCTCCATTTTAGGTTGTTGACTTTTCTCTTCTGTGTCATTATCAGTCTAGATTAAAAAAAAAAACATAAAGTACAAACTAAAATAACAAATAACTACAACTTCCTATTGTTTGCCTCCCTGTGTGCATGAATCTAAATGGTCTTAAACAATTACTCATTACAACAGAACTGACTCGTTTCTTAAAATTGATAGAAGTAATTTGCGTTCATATATTCTACTAAATATTAAAATATATATTTTCGCAATGATTCACTATCCTGCATCATTACGTCTGACTGCTTTGCTTCACTTCTTACACCTCCAGCCTTCCTGTAGATATCACACTAAACTTTTTTCCCCCCAACGCCCACTCAGTCTTACCCCAGAGCAACTGTGAGGCCTACGCTCACGATCAGACTTAGAGCAGCAGCCGTGGCAATGACTGGCACCAGCCGGGCATCTGTGGGCTGAAAGGGTGAGTCGCTGTCTCCATGTGGTAGTGAGGGTAGGGTGACAAAAGATCTGAGAGTCTGACAAGGCAAAGGAGTGACTGTGGAGAAGAAAGGATCAAGGAGATTCAATGACACCACTTTAAATAAACACTATGATTTTACAGTCTGTAGCTTGAAAAAAGTTGATTCGCTGAATATTCCGGAATTTAATCAAACGTCTGACCTTGGTATGCTGTGTAAAAAACAGTTGTCAAAATAAAAAGTCAAGAAAGCAGATATAAAATTTTTAGAGAAACAATTTTTAAAATATTTCCTTGGTGTAGTTTCCTTCATATTCAACTATAAATAGTGTTTCTATATTTTCTTTTTCTTAGTAACGTCTCCAAAAGATCTATTTGAAAAGAGAACTTTTCTCAGACCTAATATCCAGTACATTCACCGTCCACTTTATTAGGTACACTTTGCTAGTGCCAGGTTGGCCTCCGTTTGCCTTCCGATCTGCCTGAATCCTCAGTGCCACAGATTCAACAATGAACTGAAAACTTTCCTCAGAGTTTAGTCCATGTTGACGTGAAAGAGGTTGCTGCAGATTTGTCGGCTGCACATTCATGATGCCGATCACCACATCCCAAAGGTCTCTTTTGGGTTGAGATCTGGTGACTGTGGAGGCCATTTGAGTCCAGTGAACTCATTGTCATGTTGAATAAACCAGTCTGAGATGATTCCAGGTTCATAACATGGTGTGTTATCCTGCTGGAAGTAGCCACTAAAAGATGGGAACACTGTGGTCATAAAGGGATGGACATGATCAACAACATTATTCAGGAAGGTTGTGGTGTTGTAATCATGGTACGCAAAGGCCTAAAGTGTGCCAAGAAAATATCCCCCACACCAATACACCACCACCACCAGCCTGAACCATTGAAACATGGCCGGATGGATCCATGCTGTCATGTTGTTGATGCCAAATTCTGAATGTTGCAGCAGAAATGGAGACTCATTTACCAGGCAACGTTTTTCCAATTTTCTATTGTCTAGTGTTGGTGATCCTGTATGAATTGTAGCCTCAGTTTCTTGTTATTAGCTGCAGGAGTGGGACCAGTGTGTTCTTCTGCTAATGTAGTTCATCTGCCTCAAGGTTGGACGTGTCGGAGATGCTCTTCTGCAGACCTCGGTTGTAACCAGTGGTTTTTTTGAGTTACTGTTGCCTTTCTATCAGCTTGCACCAGTCTGGACATTCTCCTCAGACCTCTGCTATTAACAAGGTATTCCCGTCCACAGAACTGCCGCTCACTGGATGTTTTCTCTTTTTCTGACCTTTCGCTATAAACCCCAGAGATGGTTGTGGGTGAAAATCCCAGTACATCAGTAGTTTCTGAAATCCTCAGAAACAGCCCTTCTGGCACTAACAACCAAAGTCACTTCAATCCCCTTTCTTCCCCATTCTGATGTCCGCTTTAAACTGCAGCAGATCGTCTGGACCATGTCTACATGCCCAAATGCAATGAGTTGCTGCCATGTGATTGGCTGATTGGACATTTGAGTTAACGAGCTGTTGGACAGGTGTTCCTAATAATGTGGCAAGTAAAGTATCAAGTCTTATTATGTTATTTTATGTTATGTTTTTCTTATGTTGCTTTTGCTGTAGGCATCAACAAACAAACATTGTTCCTGCTCAAAACCTGTTCAACTAGATTCCTGTATTTTTGATGACTCTAAACATTGGCTATTTGACAAACGACAAAAATAGCAACCCTTTTCCCAGAATGATCAAAGCAAATAAATTCTTTGTGCTTTCCTTTCACAAAGAAGACCATTGCTAAAGGCCATCTGGTACAGAATATGTATTGGCTCTGGGGAGATGGAAATAAGTGTGTGCATGTTCTGAATGTGGTGAGTAGACATATCTCTAAATTGTTGTTGTACCTGTCAGGAGGTAGGTAACTTGGTAAAAGATGGTTCTGTTGTCCTCCTGTAGGGAGCAGCGATATGTTCCCTGTTCATCCAGATGCAGTTGATTTAAGACCACAGAGGACTCGTGCATCACCACCAAGGGCATGAACTCACTTTCATTTAGCTGGTTGTAAGATTTGGGAAGAGAGAATGACAGATGAGTGGGTGTGAAAGCTAAAAATACATGTTGGGTGTGGATCCGTGCGACTGAAAATGGGAAATGATGTCATGTTTGGCTTTCAAGGTCATACAAACAAGGTAAAATGTTTCTGCTACATTAGGTCAAATTGTGATGTTTATGCTATTTTAGTTGCTGTGAGTAACATCAGGAGACCTTTTTAGTTCCTGGCACTCCCGGGACCCAGGAATAGTGGTATTCTGGTTTCCCTGAAATAAGATAATGCCATGGTTGGTAACAGTTGAACACCACCTGGCCTCCTTCTTCAGCTTGCACTGGGTTTTCTGGAAAACAGGGGAGATTAAGAGCCAAGAGATCTTGCCTTTGCATTTGGATTACTCATGTAATCTTTTTTTTTCATTAGACGTGCACATGAACATGCAGCAGCGCTTTGCAGAAGAACACTTTTCTTCACGTGGGATATGTTTAGGAAAGCAGGTCATACTAAAACTCACCACCACAGTTGTGCTGCCCGGATGGAGAGGGGCAGATGTACATCTTAAATTTGCAGGTCAGGCAGTCAATTACTCTTCTATTAAGAAATCCTAAAAAGCAAGCACAAATGTTAACATACATCCACATAATCTCCGGTGTTTGCACACACTTGGTGGGATCAGACTGAATAAACTTACCACACTTGTTTGGGCAAAGTCCTAGAAAAGAGATAGATGAATGATATGAAACTAAAGCAAAACACTGACCAACCCAAAGTACGGTCTGCTTCCCATTGAACTGAGTATGCACTGTGACTCATGTTACCATCACGGATGAAACTGTCCAAATGTTTCTCCAAGATCCTATTGCCTTTCTCCAGGATCTGAATGGTTTTCGAAGTTATCAACCCTTCAGAAAGGAGATGATTTGTTTGTTGTTTAAATTTGTAACTGTTACACTGATGTTGTTGTTATTTTTTGGATCAACCAATAAAAAAAAAAAAAAAAATGGTGGCACTTTTCCATTGCAATTATTCTCACCACTTTTATTTATGTTCCAGAAGCGATTAAATTCACTTTGGTACTCAGTTCTGACTCTGTACAAAGTGGTGGGGTCTAAAAAAATATTTTAGTGGTTAAATATTATGAAGCAGTCAAAATATGTAAAAAAAAAGATTAGAAAGTTCCCCCTGTTCTTACCAATGACACCCTTTCTTTGAAAACTTGTTAGCTTGTAGTTCTCATAGGCATGGTTAACAATCATACTCAGCTCTATTTGATCTTTTACTGCAGTGGAGAGGATGAAGTCTTCATGAAGGAGCCTAATGATGCGCTCACATTGCAGGCAGGTCTCAGCTGCAGGGACGCAGCAGAGCAGGTAGATCAGCATCAGCATCACCTGTGGGTTCTGATGCTTCCCACTGAAAACATTTAACAGTACAGCTCTAACTGATAAGCTACAGAGCATTGCTATGCATACTGATACTATAGTCTACAGTTAAAAAAACGGTGTAGTGATTAGGGTTTATGTGTATTTTACACCGAAAAAAAGATTAAACACATGAACTAAAAGCTGAGACGAAGCAATATCTTGTAATTTATGTTTTGCAGTACAACTGAACGACTAGACGAGTAGTTACACATCAATCTAAAGCAGAAAATGCATTTTAGGATCTGCTGGCCACATATAAATTCATGAAATTATATAGTCTACATGCAAGTTAGCTTGTTGCTGTCACCTAGTGGTCATTTCAAATTTTTTCTTACCTCTGCTCATCTTTGTTCTAGAGGAATTCCTCACAACGTGCACTTCAGGAAACAATGGCTAAGAATGTGTCTTTTTTCTTTTTTAAATTAATACAGAATTACAGATTAGCAGTTGCAAATCTCAATTTTTTTTTTTAAAGATATACTAAAAGGGAGGCATTTGTAAAATTTAGATGCTGGAGTTGTCTCCTTTGGCAACTACTTCTAAAGCAAAAACAAAAAACAAACATATACAAGTAAAAATAAATAAACGGAAAAAACAAACACATGTAAAAGCTAATCAAATTTGCATTTTTATGACGAAATTAAAAAAAGACAACACATGTTATCATCAATCTGACAATAACTATATCTAACCTAAATAATTTGTTTTGTTGATGGTGTGAAATATCTTTTCGAATTTTGAGAAACAATTATTAGACTACATTTCCCAGGAACCTTTGCTTGAGTTAAATGGACGAATCCGCTACGGTTGTAAAACTTTCCGCAGCTGCGCAGTGGAAAGTCGCACTCGCAGCTGTGGTGCACTGTCACATATTTGACCTCAGCGACGGAAATATAAGGTACTCAAATATTCTTTTTTTTTTTTTTTTAAACTAAGACATCAAAATAATCCTCTGACAATGATCACCTTCTGTGCCCTCCCTTAAGATCGAAGAGAGAAAGCCTCCGTTTGCTGTGAACGTCACTTCCCCAACCGTCATTACACGGTTGTGAAGGGATGTTGAACCTCAACCCAGTTTTCCACGACGACAAACAGCCGTCCCGGCTGGTGTCACTGCACTGACGCTGGAAATTGTGGTAAAGTGGAAACTTAACATGTGTCACGTTGATGTGCCGTGTTTCTCACAACAAAAGAGAGCTATATCTAGCTCGTGTTATTGTTTTAAAGATAGTTTGTTACAGATATGGACTAAAGGTGTGGCTGTGTGTTTGAACAAACCCTGACACACATTTCTAATGGGTGTACTGCAGAACTCTGCAGGGAAGACCCAAGATAAAAAAAATACTTCCACGGTCAAACTGTCATTCCGCTTCAAACCTTCAGCTTTTTCATGGAATATCACATAGTTAGGAACGAAAAAGCCCTAAGTGTTTACTGTGAAAATAATGAAATGTTCTTGTAGTGCAAAATGGGATCCATCCCCCCCTTGTGCATAACTATAAAATAAAAATAAAAAACGAATTTTAATAATACATCTGTTTCCTCTTACAGGTTTGGGCTCTATCTGCCCATTGGACAACATGTTAAAGATCTGCAGGTAGACTCTGGACTTTCCCTCAAGGCCGTGCTGCCACAGCAAGCGCTGTGCTCTACCTCTGCTAAAAACTTCCCTGCAAATTCTCAGTATGTATCAGATTGTCCCCGGGGCTCCTGCGGAGCAGCCTTTGACAGAGGGTTCTCATGGCTCGCCATATAAGAAAAAACGGTCCAGTGAAAGTCGGCCACTAGTCACGTCTGGTATCCTGGGCTGTGTGCTGGTCCTAGCGGCTGTGATCGCCTGGTGCTACTACTCCATGTCTCTCCGAAAAGCACAGCTGCTGCAGAACGAGTCGCTTGACCTGAGAAAAGATGGGTTTGTCATACGCAACCACGGAGGGGCAGTCATCTTCACCATGACCTTCAGGTGGGTTTACTGAGTGAGAAAATATGTCATTGCTGATAAATTCACATATTTTGTCTGGTAAACAAGATCCAGTACAGTGTTTTTCAGACTACAAGTCGCAAAAATGCATAAAATAATAAAAAAAAATGAAAATCCTAAATCCAGTAAGGTGGACTTTTGGAAGACATGTAATTTAACAAATACGGGACCAAAAAAGGATATTTCAACATTAAAGTCAAATTATAATATCAAAATAGATAAGAAATATTGGCTGAATATATATATACACTTTACTACTGTAGGACATAAATACTTATTTATCTTCATGAATCTAGTGTATTAGCACAGCATATGAACAACTATGGCATAAAGAACAGACTAACAAGTCATTAAATTCATTATCACTTCATATCCCTGAATCCATGGAATTCTTCATCCACTATGTCACTTTGGATGAACGCCGCCTGGCCTCCACTGTCGTCAGTAGCAGATACCGATACACACAGCTACAGTGACTTCCAACAGTTGTCAGCGGTAAATTAACAAATACAACAAACTTTTTTCTTACCCACAGCCAAACAATGCAAAAAACGTATACACTGAAAAATACGGTATTCAAATCTATAGATTAGTGAAGAAAATCTTTACTTTGTGAATTTCTTTTTTCTAAATATAGGTACAAATAAGTATTTTGTTTGTTTTCATGTTTTTTCCAGACTCCAAATGCAAAACGTTTACTCATAAAAAGCATTCCTAGTTCTAATTAAAAGACAGAACATACAGGAATCTTGGTAATTTGTTTTTCTTTTTGTTCCTTTCTTTTTTCAATCTTAAAAATGTAACTTCCTCCTTACTTGTGTCACTGATGTAGCAACTTCCTGTGTTAGAATGCATGCCAAGATCCATCTGGAAACATGTCGGCTGTTCATTGACAATTGATTGTTATAAGATCTCCAGTTTGAAAACTTTACAAGCGCAAGGAAACAAGTTTAAATGTGAAACCAACTCATTATTAATTTGTTTTTTCCTTCCAGCTGCTACACCATAGAAATTTCAAAATAGCCAAAGATTGTTTTTACAAATTATACAGACCTAATATTTACGTTTAAGTAAACGACAACTTTAAATGGGGATTAGAAATGTATTAACTTCTGGAATCCAGATTAAGAATCACAGTTTGCTGCTATGAAAACAAAGGTCTTTGTTGAAGCCCACTGCACCAAAGTAACGTTTGTTTTCATCAGCACAGCTGTTCCTCTTTGTGTGCTGACCCACATAAATAGATGCCCGTCTGTAATTTGCTGATGGAAAACCAGATGAGACTGACACGTGCTTGCACCCTAAGGGGAGGCAGGCTCAGTCATGACCCACACAGTTTAAACGGACAGGAATAGTCTGCGCTTGAGCAGAAAAATACGTCCTAGATGGAGGCTACAATGTTCTTTGTTGTAAATGACTTTCCGTTGTTTAAAAATCTGACTCGTAGAGTGTCCGCCCTGAGACTGGTGAGGTCAAATCCCCAACTGAGCCTCTAAAAATGCGACCCAATACCTCAATGCTTGATATTCAGCATTTAGGGGTTAGAATAGGGGGGTTTAATCATAAAATCTGGTCCAATGTTTTGAGCATTTCCATTATAAAATGGACCCATCAAGCCGGACCGAACCATTTGTCTGGTAAACCAGACCGTACCTCATTGTACTGCTCATTGGAAGCAAGGTTCCAGGGGTTCCTGAGAGCAGCTGTGTGCAGCTCACCGCTCCCCCAGGGGATGGTTCAAGCAAACAAATTTAACACACCTATGTGCTTGACAGCTAATGGGACTTTAACTTCACTTGTGTTGAGCTTGGCCCTTATCTGTCTTTCCACACTTTGTTCCAGATCTGACAGTCTGGATCTGGACTCCTGCTCTAAGGAGGGAAATACTCTCAGCTGCACTCGCTCGTACTCCGGAAAACTGAACTTCTTTATCCAGACGGTCCGATCAAAAGACACCGTGATGTGTTACCGGGTTCGCTGGGAGGAGCTGCAAAATAATCACTCAATTGAACATGCCATGGCGTACAATGGTTCCCACTGGTATGGAGGGGCAGAGACGGCAGAGCAGTACTGGCCCATAAAGATCCAAGGGGACCAGGACCCGCAGCCCTTCGTCACCAGTGACGTCTATTCCAACCGAAACGCTTTTGGGGGAATCCTTGAGCGGTACTGGCTGTCGTCAAATGCAACTGCGATAAAGATTAACGATTCAGTACCATTTCATTTGGGTTGGTCAGAGAAGGACAGAACACTCAGGTTTGAGGCACGATACCAGAACTCTCCCTTCAGACCTGCACCAGGGCAGAGGGCCTTTCCTGAGCTCAGCTACAGAGTTTGCGTGGGGGCCAATGTTGCCTCCATTCACAAATACATGGTGAGTATCGTCATGGATTTTAAGCAACACCAATGATGCTGGTGGAATTTCCGAGCTAATCTAGCGTCTCTTAATTTATAAGGTTTTTTTGGCAGATAAGACAAACACAAATATTAAAATTGTCATGAAAATTATTTTCCATATCCTTTTTTTTAATACTCGTTCACTTTTTAAATAGCTATGGTGTTCTGAGGTTAAGGTTAAAAAAAGGGCCATAATGCTGATTAAACATCAGAGCACTTTGAGGTTCTGCTGACTGAAACCAAGGGGAAAGATTGTTAAGTTTAAAAAAATAGAATAAAAAAATATCAGGCGGGACTTGGAGAAAATTCATACGGTGAGAAATGCTAGTTAGCCTAGAAGGAAGAGGGAAAAGCGTTAGATTCTCTAAAAATGTCTCCAAACTCAGTCCAGGAGATTTATGTAAGCTTGTTAGAGTCATTCATGTAAATAAAGTGTAAAAAAAAAGTAAATTTTGTTGACTATAAGTTAGTTGGGTAGGTGTTAATGTGTTCTTCTGTCTTCAGTTATTACACTGACCTTAGATAATGATCTGTTTCAAGAAGGTCATGGGTGTCAGGGAAACCAGCTGTGATACAGAAGTCAGGCTAATCAGAATCTTACTCATACCAGCAGTGCAGATTATTGTATTAGTTTTTAAATTGTGAGGATTGATGTTTTTTTTTTTTTTTTGATAGGTTTGCTGTTAAGAAAGAATTGTTCATAATTACCCATATTGGTGGAAATGAACTGTTTGTGGGCAAAGAAAAATCTATAAATCTGCACAAGGCTCATTAGTTTTCGGTGTGAAATATAAAGATACTAGAGTACTTGGTGAGCCTGTGGAGGGAAATTATTTGCACACGTTTTTTACGGGCATGCTACAGGTGACAAGTTGCATGGAACACATACAACACAGAATCAAGTAGCCGTCTACCACTTTACAGTAACATGTGACAAAGGCTAAAGCTCTTTCTGCTTGTGTTGATTATCCTCAGCCATATGCAAGTGATTGGTTTATGCTTTAAGTTTAATTATTTCAAGGTTTAGTTTTTTGTCTAAAACTTGTCCCCTCTGCATGGGGGTCTCTCACCACCATTCCTGACATGTATGCACATTATTTTGCGTTACTTCTGTGTTTCGGTTCTTAGGCACAGAAAGCTCGTCATGTTACATAACTTCGTTTGCAGTTTAAAATAAACTATAGACACTAATGAGCAAACCCCGTCGTTTATGTCTGCAGACCGACTCACCTTTCCAGTTGTTTTTGACCCACATTCTGAGCTCCGAGAGATCATTGAAACCTAACTTTACTCGAAGTGCCTGTTGTGCCGAGTCAGACCTGTAGTGTTTCTGTTTTCGTGTGTCACACAGGTACGGCGGTACTTCCCTAAGCCCATTAAAGTCCCTTCCGCTGAAGTTTTTGCAAAGCCAGTTTGGTCCACGTGGGCTTTCTACAAGACAGCTGTTAGTCAGGAGAAGCTGCTGCGCTATGCAAGTGACATCACCACGCACGGCTTCAACTGCTCCCATCTGGAGCTGGATGACCACTACACCTCTGACTATGGAGAGTTTGACTTTGACCCGCAGAAGTTCCCAAATGCCAGCGGCATGTTTGAAAAACTAAGAAAGAACCAATTTCAAGTGACGCTGTGGACGCATCCTTTCATCAACTACGACTCCATCAATTTCGGTGTAGCTGTGGAGAAAGGCCTGTTTGTTCGGGAGCCCAGCGGTGAGCTCCCTGCTCTGGTTCGCTGGTGGAACGGCATCGGAGGCATCTTGGACTTTACCAACCCAGAAGCCAGAGACTGGTTTTCCTCCCACCTGAGCACTCTCAAAGCTCGCTACCAAGTGGCTTCCTTTAAGTTTGATGCTGGGGAGACGAGCTACCTCCCCCGACATTTTAGCACCCTGGTACCATTGTCCGACCCGTCCACCTTCAGCCGGCGCTATGCAGAGATGGCTTTGCCGTTCAGTGACCGTGCGGAGCTGCGGGTGGGATACCAGAGTCAAAATGTCTCTTGCTTCTACAGGATCATTGACAGAGACTCAGTGTGGGGTTATGAGCTCGGGCTCAAGTCCATCATCCCCACGGTTCTTACCATCAGTATTCTGGGTTACCAGTTCGTCTTACCTGACATGATAGGTGGGAATGCATATCCTAATCGCACTGCAGGTAAGACAAACTAAATTGTTCTCCAAAAATGTGTGCTTTGGATTTGTTGGGATAATGTTGTCTGTTTTCCCACATACTTTAGAGGGAAAAGATGCTCTCCCAGACAAAGAGCTTTATATCAGGTGGCTGGAGCTGTCTGCCTTTATGCCTGTCATGCAGTTCTCTATTCCTCCGTGGGCCTATGACAAAGAGGTGAGTTCTGTAAAAGTTATCTCTGTTTTACAGATAAAAGTTGATTGTAAAAGGATTGGAGTGGGACTTTACATCTTTAACTTTAAATCAAACCAACTTCTTTTGCTAATAGCTTCCTTAACAGAACTGATTAGAAGAAAACATGATTACCGGTATTTTCTTTTGTTGAGAATGACGGAAAAACTTGAAGAAGATTTAAATCCTCACTAGAGGGCAATAAAGACAAGCATTGTAAAGGTTTGCGTCTGTGTTTAGTGTAGTGTTTACAGCAGAAATACATGAGACTTTACTGATTTCATCAGCTGCTGATTTAAGCCATAGTTGATGGGATTATGCTTCACTGTGGTGGTAATACAGCATTTGTGTTCCTTAATCCTCAGGTGGTGGAGATTGCTCGGAAGTTCACAGAACTTCATGAAACTCTGGTGACCCCAAGAGTCATAGAACTTGCAGATGAAGTCCTTAAAACCGGAGACCCAATCGTACGACCGCTGTGGTGGATCGCTAACGATGACGAGGCAGCCTATAAGATCGACTCTCAGTTTTTGATCGGGGATGACCTGATGGTGGCTCCTGTGTTGGAACCAGGAAAACAAGAGAGGGACATCTATCTACCTGCAGGACAGTGGAGAAGCTACAAGGGGGAACATTTTGATAAAGGTCCTGTGTACCTCACTGATTATCCTGTGGACCTGGATGAAATCGCTTACTTTACATGGGTTCCTTCTGTCGAGACCTGATTGCTTTTACATCCCTAAAATAATCCTCATCCTCGTGTGCCTTTCAGAGCCAAAAGGAAAACCGATCCCTGATTGTATCACCAAGGCTGTCTTCCTGCTTAGGTGGCACCTTAATTCTGTAGCTTTAGCTTGTCAGGTGTTCTGTGAGCCAGAAGTAATAACTTCTTCCAGTCCAGGTGGATAACATGTCTGTGCCATAACATTAATCTTATAATCTGATGGGGTTAGGGACTCTGTGGTAATAAATATGCACAGATTTGGATAAACGCAGCTCTGATCGGAGGTCTGCACTGATCATCAGCGTCATTCTGTCAACTGCTTCACCTAACAAACCTTTTCTGCACTGAACTGACAGATCATTGGAAGTAATGTAACCGTCAGCTGCACTTTACTTTTGCTAGAATTTCAGTGTAGTAGAAACTATAATGCATGGATGTGTGAACATGTATTCTAAGCATAAAAAGCTGTTAATATTTTTTAATCCGTGAATGTTGACCTGCTGTGCCATCTTATTATGTCAGTGCCAAAGTAAACAGTCTGCCAACTGCTGAAGTTAAAATGCATTGCTCAGGGCGGAAAAAGAAATATTTTAAATTGTTTTTGATGCACAATGAAATAAGTATTTAGTCACTACAGTTGATTTCTGTGAAACCATAAATGTCACAACTTTCCAGCTGCCTTGTGACTGCCTCGTCTTTTTTTTAGTCGTGAATGAACACAGAGAAGTCTTTGCTTAATGAATTTAAACTTCTGTTCCTGTTATGATTTACCGAGCGCATGAGTTTGAATGTTCCTGTACTGTGACTGCTGACATGACAATAAAGGAGAATGAAGCACAAGGCTGGTTATCTGAAGAGTTTATACCATATATAGCATCTTTGAACCTTCTTCGTAATGTAAATTGATGAAGCATTTATGCTTTAAACTACTGTATGTGGCACCTTAAAGCAGCTGAAAGCTAAAGCAGTTTGCCAGAAAATGTTGTAAAAAAATAGCAAAAATGTTGCAAAAAAAATAGCAAAAAATATTGTTAATATGTCAAGCCAAAGGCCCCCTGATCCCTGAAGGATCAAGCCTAGAAAGAAAAGCACAAAACACATCACTAACTGTTCAAAAAAGAGTCTTAACCTCATTGAGTCAAAGCCACTGTCCTGTTTGCTTTCAAGATAGTCTGAACAAAAAAAAAAAACAGTACAATCAACAGAAAAGTTGCCCTGAAGAACTGTTTAAAAACACCAATTCAAAAACTGTCTTCACCCTTATTTTTTAGCCTCTGATCCAAAGGTCCAGATCAAACATCTGTCTAAGTCATGCAGATGATCTGAAAACTCCTAGAATCAAAAGTGTTTTAACTCACTTCCAATGATGAATAGAGAAAAGGTTAATAGTTGCTATTTCATTAACTGTGTGCCATGACCGGGTGAGAGTCCTGCTCAGTCCAGAGGAAGAAAGAAATGCATATTTTTCAGGCGTCAAACTTCTGCTTTTTGTTTGACTAAGCACATCAGCGGCAATGAATTCACAGTACCACCTTGAGGTGGTTTTATGATCTTTTGCGACTTTTCTGCTAAATGGGATGCTTGAGGGAATCCAATTTCCATTCTTTTGGAACTTTTACTCCCAAAAAAGTGTGCTGTAAAGAGTTTCTGTAGGTGGAGAACTGGAGAGTGCAACCTCATGGAGCTTGAATACAGTTTTGGTTTTGCTGTCTAGTCAGTGCACATACATAAGAAATGGAATGTTTATTAAATCTACTTAAAGCCAAATTCTAATGTAGAAAACATTTTTTAAAGAATGATGTCACACAACTGCTGCTCCCTCAACCATTGCTATCTAGAACATATTTAAAAGGATTGAGATTAATCTTCAGACCTGGGTTCCAAACCTGGGACAATGAATTCAATGAATTCACGTTTCTTATTATATCTAGGAAATACCAGTTTTACGACGTTTTTGCATCATTTTGTTTTTCTTTATTTGGTCTTCTTCATTTCCCCCTTTGGCCAGGTCTCACAGCACAGCTCCAGGAGCAGAACCTCAACCACATCTGTAGCAACCAGCACACCCTCTGCACACTATTTTGTTGTGGGTGTGGCAGGGTATGCTGCCATCACACATCTGAAACGTGACTAAAGTTATCTTGTTGTTGGCATCCACTGTGACGTTGAAGGGAACGTCTTCATCCCAGAGTCTCCGTTTAAACCTGCTACAAACAAATGAAACACTCTTTTATGCAAGACTCTAACGTTTTATGGTTACAGGTTAAAATATGTTGTATACACAAAGCAGTTTCAACTTATTTTTTGTTGTTTAAAAACACTTTCTTTAAATCCTGTTATGTTCACGTTATCTTGAAGGCTGTTGCTTTTGTTTACCAATAACACATGGTCATTGAATATTGAATCTAAGTTTATACTTCTTGATATATTCATGGTCACTTGTACATTACTGTCTCTGCCTCCCTATCTTGTTTTTTTTCCTCTCGCTCATTTGTTAAGCCCTGTCTGTTTTTCTTGAAATGGAACTCATTTTGGAGAGTGTTGTTATGCAGCCATCTGTCAATAAAATTAAGTACTGCATCAAGGACCAACTGTTTGATCTTAGTGAAATGTTGCTGGTATGTGAACATTTATTTATTTAATAAATAAATGTAAAAATAAATCAGAAATAAATCAGAAAAAGTCTCCTGACATGACTTTATCTTTTGAGCCGGGTTGGCAATCTCCCGACGCCGCTGGAACCCTGGGTATCATCTGGGGAAAAAAAACTTGCACACGTCTGAGGAGTTCCTCAGCATTGAAATCCCTTTTGCGAGTTCTGTGGTACCCTGGATCCAGCGGTACTTGGTAATGCCAATCCCTGTGATGAAAAGCTTCAGTCTGAACTGTGAGTATACAAAAAGTTGAGGTTTAAACATCATGACGGAGGTCACAAACAGAAAGTGGCGTATGTGACTAATGAGAGACTGGACGGCGTTTAGATGGGTAATGATAATGGTGATAATGCACCAGCCTGCAGGTAATGGTGTCTGTTGTTGTATATTATTTTGTATTATTGTTAAACTATTATAGTTGTCATGGATTTATTGTTACCGTAATATAAATATAATAGGGGTTCTTAAAGTGATTTTTTTTTTTTTTTTTTTTTTGCTGACCAGGATCAGTCTTGATGAACTGTAGAAAGAATAGGGTTGTTTTATTTTGTTTGTTATTTTGGTTGTGATCAAACTTGAGAAGCTGGTTTCCAGAGACAGCTGTGACACTGTTGAAACCTGATACAGTCGATGCGCTCTGGGGGTGAGGATTGACCTTTAATCACAACTTTTTTTATCGCATTAAATAATTTCCTTAAAAGGAACAAGAAGTTTTGTTCCTTTTTGAGGAACAAAACTACTACTTTGTTCCTAAAATGGGAACAATCCTAAAAGTTGCTACTTTTGTTCGTAAAAGTACCTTATTAATAAGGTTTGGAAGAAAAACAAAAAAAATAATTAAAACCTGGCACTTCACTACTGTAAATACTGTATGATCACTTTGAAATAGAGTGTCTTCTAGCTACAAATGCAAAGCAGAAAAATGATTAAAAGAGCAGTCTATGTTTGGGACACTGGGAGTTAAATGTGTAGATTGGATGGTGTTTCAGTGTGTGGCGCGGTAGAAACTTCCTGTCACTTCTTAATAATCTGCACAGGATTTTTTTCTTTTACTCCTATTAACATAGTCTCATTTAGTCTATAAGTTAATAGAATTGTTAGACACTATATTTATTAAATGACAACCACATATGAGGACATCCGCCTGCATCTACGCACCCCAGCTTCCAAACAAACTCCAGCTCTGACTTGACCTCCATGGGAACTGAAGGTCACAGACATGAAGCTGAGAGAGAGGCTGAACTCGTGTGTGTGTGTGTGTGTGTGCGTGTGTGTGTGTGTGTGTGTGTGTGTGTGTCCAAAGGAGTATAACTAATTGTGATTTTTGAATGCACCTTCAGTGTTCAGATTTAATGTAACCATCGTCTGTCTGCTCTGTGCTTACGAGTATAAGTTCAAAAGATAGGTTTTTGACTCTTGAGTCTTGTTGCGTCTTTTTGTTTAGAAAACTGGATACAAACACAGCATTTCTTTATTCTTTTTTTAGAGAAAGTTTCCTGTCAGTTGTAGTGAGTCTTTATGGGATAAGCATCAAACTCTAGGAGAACGTGCAAAGTCAGTGTTACATTCTTTCATGCTAAAAAAAAAGTTCTAGTTAAGGTTGGATTAACCTACAAGAGTGCAAGACTCAGAGCTTAAACAGGAAATGTCTTTTTTTTTCTTCAATTGTTCAAAATGATCAATGAAAACAAGTTCAAGCTCAACTTTCAGACTTCTAGAGAAAAAGTGAACATGGTTGAAGTCAGGATCACGAAGAGGAAGCTGGATGCAGATCCCCTTCACAGCAGTCCAAGGGACCACAAGTCAAACTTATTTATTAATATCATTTATTTTTTTGTGAAACACCTTAAAAATGTCGCCTGCTGCAGGACTTGGTGATAAGTGTCATGACAGCTTGCCCTCCAATTTGATCGAGAAACAGTGGTTGAAAAGGACCAAACAGACTTTGGTGTCGGTACAGGATGTGGTTTCAGTAGCTGTGCATGTGTAACATCTCAATGCAAGTGCTTCACAAAGCAAAGTATTCAAAAGAAAACACAAACTCACCAAGGCTTAGCATAAAAACAAGTGCACTTTTTGGTAGTGTAAGAAATGAACAATTAATCTGAAGTAAGAACAGAATTGGAAGTTTAAAAAGTATCGTGATGAACTTTAAATGTTAAGCAGTCCAAGGAGAAAAACAGTTGGAACAAACTCCTTTTCTTTGTGTACCGCCAAGTCTGCTTTCAGTTCCTGAAAACTGGCCTATTTATGAACAAAAGACTCCCCCTCTCTGCATCTAAAAAAGAGGCCCTAAAGTGAACTCGATGGAAAAGCCCAGCTATCTCATCCTCTTTGTAATTGCTGACAATCAGACATTCATTCAGGTTTTAGTAAAATGCAATAAAATAAATGCATCTACTTGGAAATTGTTTTACCAGTAATTGGTACAACTCTTAGAAAGACAGACCAATGTAAAAAAAAACATGCTTGTGACTCATTTTACAACAGTTTCATCATACAGACTAAAAGTTTATTAAAACTGTGTTTAAAATCAATTTATACAAAGTCACAAGAAATTACATTTTCTTGTGTAGTTTACTAATTTCAGGGGAAGGATTAAAATTATAATTCAATCAATGAATGCATTTTTTTTATTATGCGCATTGCTTGTATAAAAAATGTATAATGAAATGTGAAAATGAACAATGTCAGTTTTTCCAAAATTCTAATAATTTAGTTGATGATGATTATGCTAAAACATTAAAAGTTGTAAAAGCCTTCCCAGTGGTCTTTTAATTATGATGATGCAGCTTTTAGACAAAATAATAATAATAAAAAAAAAAACCTGAGTCATTTTCTAGGATAAAGTTTCTGCACTGTGACAGTAGTTCATCAGTAATTTGCTTCTTGAGTTAGAGATCAGATTGTTGATGCGGAAGTAAGCCTCCACTGATATCCCATCATCCCTTTGTTTGCACTATCCCTCATTAGCCTACAGCCATTTATAACTCAAAGCTAATTTTAATTGTGCAGTTAAAATAGTGAGCAATATTGAAACTATTCAGTTGTACAGTTTTAAGCCAGTTCGGAGCTCAGAAGAGAAAAATCAAGATATTAACGGATCTGTTTGTCTGCAACTGGATGCATAAGAAGTGGGGTGGAGTAGGAAGACTTTAGTTGTTGTGTTGCAAATATGAGCTTTTTCAAATGGCAGGGTTTTATCTGCTCTTGATCCATCAGGATTTGAACAAATAAATAATCAGAGACGCAATTTTATTCTTAAATTCTTTTATTTGTGTCCTTCATCATGAAAAAAATGCTACAAGAACATGCTAAGAACTCCCAAAACACAATTTTCATTGGAGTGGGTCTTTAAAGGGCCTATAACATGCAAAATCAACTTTTTGAGCTTTTAAGTGTATTATATTGTTTGTTCCTCGTAAAAAAAGTCTAAAGCGGTCTAAAAGCTGCACTCTGAGCACCAGCCCTCCCAATCCAAAAAGAGAGCGGGGTTCGCACACTCATAAGCATGAAAGTGAGGAGCATCCTCTTCAAGGATGAGTCTGCGCTGCCAGCACCGCCCCCAGGCTAACACACAACCATTTTTTTCCGTGGGGCTAGAGGTGATCAGCAATACACTTTCATTTTATTTGCACAATATGCACATCCATCTTTGCAAAAATTCAATTGTTTGTTTTCAAGGGCAAAACACAGAGACGCTGCTGAGGTCGGCTCGAGGATGACATCATGAAATGGGTGGTTGCCACAAGGAGAGAAAAAGAGATGGAGGCATTTTATTTCCAGGAAGGAAAGGTAACTGTGAAAATAACTCAAATATCATTTAAAAATTGTTCTTTATTGTGCTAATAGCAATATATTATCATATATATGGATATAGTTTACTCTGAAAGGCTTAAAAATAGCGTGATTTGGGCCCTTCAAGCAAAAATCCCTTCATTTTACTTTCAATTTTTGAAAACAATTCATGAAAAACACTTGAAATCTCAAATTTTAGGCTTTCAGAGAAAAAATTTGACAATGGCTGAAGTCAGCATTATCAAGAGGAAATTGGACCCAGGTGATGCGCTGCTGTTGCACAAATCCCCTTCACAGCATTGCATGGCACCAACACACAACGCGCTGGTTTGGCAGCCCTTGGTAACCATATCATAACCTGCAAGCAAGAACAAGACTTTTTTTTTTTCCTGTAAACCAATTTCATAATACCACCACATTGTTTCTTTCTTGTGTGTTCTGATTTCTCAGCAGTTACTGGACCTTGTGATAAGTAAAAGGAGAACTTACCCTCTACTCTCAGCGAGAAACAACGGTTGAAAAGGACAGAACAGGCTTTGGTGTCGGTGCAGGATTTGGGCTCGGCTGCAGTGCATGTGTAGCATCTCAATCCACATGCTTCACAAAACAGAGAAAGTGTTCAAAAGAAACCTTAAACTCACCAAGGCTTGGCAACAACAAGTAAATTTTTATGAAAGGAAAGAAGAATTAATTTAAAGAAAATAGTCAAAATGTACACTGTTTTTTCTTCACCACTTTATAAACTGGCTTTAAATCCAAATGTAAAAAAAGAGTTCCTTTTTTAGCCCATAAGAAGAAGAAAGCAGCAGATAAATTAAACCGTTCTTCTCCCTACTAATTTAAAACTCTTAAATTATGTTAAAGCAAGAAAACATTTGATACAGTTAAAACTGCTGAAAAAAGTTTTAAAAACTCACCTGCTGACAAAGCTAAGAACAGAATTAGAAGTTTAAAAAGCATCATGTTGAACTTTAAATGTTGAGCAGTTCAAGGAGAATAACAGTTTGGACAAACGCTTTTCTTTATGTGCAGTTTCCAAGTCTGCTGAAAGTTCCTGAAATCTGACCTATTGCAACAAAGACTCCACACCATGTGACCTGAATAAAAGAGGCTTGCAGTGAGCTTACAGGAAAAGCCCAGCTGACTCATTTTCTTTGTAATTGTTGACGATCAGGAATTCAGAATATAGTTTTAGTAAACTATAATAATATAAATGCAATTGATATATTTATTGTTTTTTCTCTCTTCTGTGGTATTGCCATTACATAACTATTAGAAACAAATCCCTCTTTGCACCAAAGTGGTTTGAAAACCCCATATTTCCCGTATTTAATATTCTTAATAATGTCAATGTATACCCTTTATATTTTTAAATCCTGCTTTATCTGAGGTTTTTTTGGTGCTCTTTTTTTTGTTTTGTGTACTCTTTAACTTACTTTCTTTATTGTTGCTTGCATTTCTCTGTGTCCGTTCTAATTGTTACTTGTTGAACATCATATTTAATTGCCGCAATTATTGTAAACTTCACCCCCCCCCAAAAAAAAACAATAAATAAATAAATAAAAGTAATTATAATAATAAAAACTTGACATAGCTGCTTTTCACAAAAAACACTGCTGATGGATATAAAACAAGGATGATACAGGTGACTGTCGCTTGTCTGTGACGTCACAACACGCGCCGGTTTGTTTTTGCAAAAGAAAGCCGGGCAGAGAGCTAATATGTTTTAATCATTTATCAGCGCACCGATGTCTTGGAGTAATTTCACGATTTAATTACTGTAAACCACAAAAAAATCATGCCGAAAGTGAAGAAGTCCGGCTCTGTTCAGACTTCCATTAGCAGATATTTTGGAGGAAAAAGCAACAACTTTCAATTTTCTGGAGGAAAGGTGAGCCGTGGTCCTTCACTGGTTATATTTACTCAATACAATCAGTTCTGTTGTGTTTCTCTCCTCTGAAGTGAGTTTATTTTGTAGCAGAAACGTTCCTCTGTTGATGAACTGCCGGCAAAACGAGCAAAGCATTCTGAGCAGGAAGATCTGGACTGTGTGCCTGCATGTTCTCAGGAAGGTTAATAAGCTAAACTGTTCAAAAACCCAGAATCCTTTGCAGCTCTAAGTGTCAGCTATTTCCAGCTCCTTAGTAATTCGTCCTTCTCTCCCTCTCATTTTTTTAGAGCCAAATGTTACTCCAAATAGACGTGGAGGCAGCTTATGTTCATCAACATTAGAAAAGCTGAAGGGCTTCACCTCTGTAGCCAAACCCTGCGTCAACAACAGTGACACCCAAGAAGGCACGGAGGCAAAAAGACCCAGCAGTAAGAACTGTCAAAGACGAGGAGTGATACCTCTATGTGAAGCCTCTGATCAACACAAGTTCATAGAAGCATTGCACGAACAAGAGGAGCGTGAGGATAAAGAAAGACAGGAAGATGCACTGGAACAGGTAACATGTAAACAAACCTGCTCCATCCTGTGTCTTTATTAGTGTGGCAAGGCATGCCAAAACAACAAAGAAAAAGGCAGAAATAAAAGTATGCAACACATTTGAAAAATTGCAATAACAACTGCATAAAATTACATAAAATACATTTATATAAAGTGATGAGTGTAGCTAAGGAAAGATTTTAAAAAGGCACCTGCTGGTTTGCTGGTGTTTTTGCTAGACCCCAAGCAAAAGATTAGATGGGCTTTGGAGGACATTATACACCGATTGGATCAAAAACCTTTGTCAAGCGTGTTCAGACTTCCATAGTTTTGTCCAAGTGATCTTCCAGGCCACTGCATCATCCCAGTTTGCCCCTTGTTGCCGCATGGCTACTGTCCTACTCTGACGTTCCTCCTCTACCTCTGCACCATCTGGCTTCTTTTCCGTCCTCAAACTTTGTCATAAAGAGGCATTTCAGCACGAAAATATAACATTTTACATGAGGTACCCAAACTTTCAATCCCTTCTATGTATTTATGCATAATTACTGAACGCTAGCTGCGGGTTGATTTCTTTTAAACAGACACTATGCAACTTATACAACATTTGTCCATTTTTAGATTTTTGATTCACAGTTATTGAAACATTTTAAATCTTTCTTAAAGCTTTTCTGCTTCAAATCATATTTGACTGACCCTAAGTTTGAGTGTCTGAACTCACAAGCTGTTGAATTAGGAACTGAAAGCTTTAAAAGGGGATGTATAATGGATAAAACGCTGATTATTGAGGACATTATTTTTTCTTTTCAGAGATCTTGCCTATCTCAGTTTGCAAAGTCAGCAGGAAGAAAAGGAGAAAAAGGTGCAGAGTTGGGTCCCCTCTCATGTTCCAGTGCCCCTTCAAAATGCTCAAAGAGTACTTACACTCCACTGGAGCAGCAGGTCATCCAGCTCAAACTGCAGCATAAAGATGCCCTGTTGGCTATAGAGTGTGGTTACAAGTATAGATTTTTTGGAGACGATGCTGAGGTGAGAACTAAGGTCTCTATGGTAATAAATCAAAGAGAAGACAATTGTATTCCAAACCTCCATATTTAATAGTCTTGTTCTTGGAAAGCTTAATGTTTTTATGTTTTCTTTTTCTATTAGGAATTTGTCTATCGACTTGTTAGACTTTAAAATGTATCTGTGAACTGCTAGAAATGTTTATATCCCAACTGCTTTTTTTATGAAAGACATCTCAAAAACTACTTTTTAAACCTCATACAACTGTAGAAAACAGAGAACATATTATAACAATAACTTGGAAGAGGGAAGGATGGTTTCCTCAAATTAGACTTGTCTGTCAAAGCACAGATGGATTCTTTGTGTTTATGTGTGAGAACAGATTGCAGCAAAGGAGCTGAATATTACTTGTCATCTGGATCATAACTTCATGACCTGCAGCATCCCAACACACAGACTCTTTGTTCACGTCAGACGGCTGGTGTCTCATGGACACAAGGTACTGAATAGTTATTTGTTTTTGTAATATTAAGGAATTCAAGCTGCTTATAAAATACTGTCTTTACCTTAACCTTCATAGGTCGGAGTGGTTAAACAGACAGAGACGGCAGCAATTAAGGCCTCGGGGGCAAATAGAAATGCCCTGTTTACCCGTCAGCTCAGTGCTTTGTACACAAAGTCCACTCTGGTTGGAGAGGGTATCTTTTAGGAAGCTCTACCTTTGTGTCCTTAATTTCAGCTATAACCACATGAAGTGGTTTCCTTAACAGTTTTGTATAGATGTGAATAAGATCTGCAGCCTGGAGGATGTTGAGGGGAGCCATGATGATGTCATAGTAGACCCCCCTGACAGCTTTCTGCTATGCATCAGTGAGAACTGGGACAAGCTGAGGAAACAGCTGACTGTGGGCTTGGTGGTGAGTTCCAGCATTAACTGAACTAAATTTAAAACACTTACAAACTATACATTTTTTTTCTATTGTAAAATTATTCCCAGTGGTCTTTTATTTGTGACTTATTTATTTAACCTCCAAGACTCTAGCTTATATTTTAACTAACCCCCTACACATGTAATCACAGGGCCCTAGTGCAGCAGAATTAACCACTGTGGTAATTTAACCCAAAAGTGGACGCCAGATCTTAAGAGGTTAAAGAAAATGTGTCAAATTTGAATAATTTTAGACTTATTTCTAGGGAGCCTGTTTTTGCATTGATGGAAGTTCTTAGAAAACCAAGAAACTTTATGTTATGTTATTTTCTGTCTGATTAAATGTAAGTCTTAAATAGTGAAACTGCCAACAATGTATCTTTCTAAGTCCTCTTTTTCAGGTGGTTGGCTGCATGAAAGTTTGGTCAAAGCTGGATTTTGAGTTCAGTGTTTTGCCTTTCTATTACTTCACATATTTTTGTTTTAGACATTGCAAAGTTGTGCCTTCCTGTGCTAAATAACTGCAATCTTTTAAGAAGACTGGACCTGTTTTGATAGCACACATGTGGTAAATAAAGAAATTCCATAGAAGCAAACTACAGCTGGAAGGAGAATCTCTTAATTGTTATAAAATCTCTTTGAAAGCAAGCTGCTTTTCCAAACTGACTAATACGGATGTTTGCAGGCAGTTCAGCCCAGCACTGGAGACGTCTTCCTGGATTGCTTTGCTGATGGCTCGACTCGGTCTGAATTGGAGAGCCGCGTCTTAAAGGTCAACCCTGTGGAGATTCTGGTGCCCTCTGACCTCTCAGAAGAGACTCACCGGCTGCTGCTCAGTGTCACTAATGCCAGGTAATCTGCTGTCTCAACACAAGGGGGCAGTACACATCTATTAGCTGTACAGCAGTGGCTTGGTTCTCAGATGGTCTTTCCTCTGGATCTCAAATTGGATGAGCTAGGTCATGCTGAAGTCACTGGGCCTTTATGACTAAATGATCATCAAACTGCTGAGCTTTTAAGCATCTAAGAACGGCCTATCATAAGTTACAAACACGATTATAAGTTAGTAAAATGTAAGTAGTAAGTAGTAAGTAGTAAGTAGTAAGTAGTAAGTAAAATGAATGAAAGAAGTCACATTGATTTATTTTTTAAAGCACTACAGTAACGTGAGGAAAAAGCTGTGAGGAACATGGAGTTGAGATCCACCCAGGAGGGCACTTAAAGCTGGATTTTTGTGGCTGTTGACGTCAGCATGTTGCTGTCTTGGTCTCTCTGGGAACCGGGAGGAGTGAAGGGGGGCAATGGCAACAGGGTTCGTGTCCATGGAGCAGCTGGTAATGAGTCCCTGTGAGGCTGACGGCGTTCTGGTGCTGTAATAGTGGCTTTTGCTCTTCCAATTCAAGAGTCAGAGAAGAGAAAGGGATTTAGGTGATGGAGGTTACTTTATTCTCTTGCTTCTTTTTTTCCCAAACTATTTTTAAAATATTCCTGAAATTATTCAATGATGATCTTGTCCTTGCAAGACAGTCTCTCATGAATTGATCCTCACAGGAAGTCACATGAACCAGATATTTCCGTTTTTCTTTTTTTTTAGTGAATGACCTTTTAAATCATCTCTGCAACAAAACCTCTAAGAGAAATGTCAGTGAAAATAAAGCTTTTCTTGTTTTGAACGTTTTGTCCTGACAGTATTCTCAAACCTGTCATTGTCACGTTTTAAATTGACTGCATGCAGATCCTTGACAATTGTTTAAAACATGCATGGCATTAGCATAAAATGCATTTCTCTCATTTAGTTACTAAAAAGAGCCTTCCAGGATTTCAAACAAGATATTCAATATATTAAATAAAATAATAATTATATTTTTAAAAAGCAGAAAAAAATTAATACAGAATAAAAGGTTTTCAGCTTTACTGCAGTGTTTTTATTTCTCATATTCATCCATTTTTGCATTTACAGATTAAAAAAACATTTTTTAATTCTTATTATAGGATGTTTTTCACGTTGAATTTGAATAAAATGTATTGTAAAATCTGAATGTTCACAAAATAATGTTCATTCATTTTCTGAACCGCTTTATCCCTTTCGGGGTCACAGGGCTGCCGGAGCCTAACCTGGCTACTCATGGGCGAAGGCAGGGGTTGCCCCTGGACTGGTCGCCAGTCTGTCACAGGGGCCACAGTCACACACTCATGCACACTCACATCCACACCTAGGGACAATTTAAAGTGACCAATTAACCTATGAAGCATGATTTTGGACGGTGGGAGGAAGCCGGAGAAAACCCAAGCATGCACGGGGAGGACATGCAAACTCCAAACAGAAAGGTCTTCCTACTGTTTCATGTCCCCCAGCCAGGACTTGAACCGGGAACCTTCTTGCTGTGAGGCGAGAGTGCTAACCACTGCGCCACCACACACAAAATAATGTTAAAAAAAAACAAAAAAAAACCAAAAAAAAAAACCAAAGGCTGGTTTTATTTCTTTTAAATATGTTCATTTTTTTCCCTGTCCTTTTTTAAAATATATTAAATATTGTTGCCATAATAAATTAGTCTAGGTTTTCATCGTCTTTTAAAAAAGACATTTCCATATGTGATTATTTTTAGTAAAGAGTTTTTGATAGTTGACAACAAGTTAGAATTACATATGATTTTACTATGAGACCAAACTTGCAAATGTATTTATAACTAGACTCTATAAATTGTTTTCCCACTCAATGCTTTCTTGCAGCTGGCGAATGCTGAAATGCAGATATTATAGCCTCGAAACTTGAATAAGTTAACTAAAAACTGTTAAGGGTTAAAGCAAACATGTCTTTACTCTGCAAAAGTGTTTGCATGACAGCTTAACCTCCCTTTTTGAAACAAAAACTCCAAAATCTGAAACAAGAATAAGGCAGCAAATCCACCTGGTGATCAGAACTCTGGTCATTCATTCTGATCCGGATCCAGTTGATTCATTCTTAGACGAAGCTCCTCTAAGCTCCTCCACGGATTTCTCCACTGCAACACTGTCAGTGGATCAATACCAGCAGTTTTAGCTTTTTGTGTAAACCTCATGACATGTTTGAATTGACTGATAAAGTAATTAACAGTTCAAGTTTCACTTCTGGTACAGCACACATACTGATCCCTACAGTCTTTTGTAAAGTGAAATGTGATGATTATTTCATCTAAGCGCTGTGTTTGTGTGAGGGTATTAGAAAACGGAGGAAATAAATTCTCCAGCACTGCGTCCAGAGCCACGTGTTTGCCTTGGTTACCCTGGCAACAACAGAACAGACAAAGTGGTGTCCTTGAGATCAGCAATGCTGCGAGAGTGGATATGGCAATAAAGTGATTCAAAGGTGGAGAAGGGAGATGCTTGTGACGGAGATTTAGCACGGAAGAAGGATTTTTCTTTATAAAAAGTCACACGGAGCAAAGAGCTGTTGGATGAAATTGTAATAAATTAAGTTTTAACTGTTGCTCCCATCCAGTTTGCAGGCTGATGACAGAGCCAGAGTTGAAAGGAGGGACAGAACCCAGTTTGAGTACACCTCTGCAATAAACACCGTCACCCAATTCTACTGCCGGCCCCAGCAGGAAGGTGTGTTTGTGAGAGCCCCCCTTGCTTTTTCCGTCTTTTCTTCTTCACACCCCTTGGTTAGTAACATGCTGTTCCTGAGAACGTCACGGTCTGGGTGGATTTGATGGTGAATGGGCCTCTGCATCGTGACAGCAGGTTAGAGCTGAAGATTGAACATGGTTCTGTGTCTGCGTGATCCAGACTCGCGGTCTCTGTGGAGGGTGGCGTCCTTCGAGAGCCCGGTGATCTGCTGCCTGGGACCGCTCATCCAGTACCTCCAAGAATTCAACTTGGAAAGAGTTCTTAGAAGCGAAAGGTACTTTAAACATGAACTCTGAGCTGCTTATCCCACCAGAATTATTATGGAAGTTCAATTGGAAAAATAATTATTTCAGTTTATTTTACAAAGTGTTCAACATTTCTTGAACAACAAGCTATGTGCATACCAGGCATTTGACATGTGTTCAAGAACTCACTGAAACTGTTGATTGAATACACATGGGGCAGCCATGGTGTAAAGGCAGGGCAGCCAGCCTCTGATCGGAAAGTTGCAGGTTCACTTCCTGCCTTGCCGGCTCATGTATCAAAGTATCCTTGGGCAAGACTTTCAATCCCATGTTGCCTGTGTAACTGTAAATCGCTTTGGGCCCTAAAGGAAGGTAGAAAAGCGCTATACTAGTATACGTCATTTACCATTTCACTTTTAGCACACGGTGTTCACACTGGACTATTCCTGTTGCTAACTGACACTAGCACATGTACAGTGGGGATCGAAAGTTTGTGCGCCGTCATTTTGAAACCAGACGATAGGGATTGGTCTGAGTCGTGTTTATAGTGCAAATTTTGCACACTAATTTGATGCCATCTGGGAAAAAGTTGAAGAGAGGATGGCTTCTCCAAATGGATAAGGATCCTAAACACACCTCCAAATCCACACCGTCTTACTCTAAGAGGCAGAAACTGAAGGTTTTGCAGTGACTTTGCCAATCCCCTGATAGACTTGAAAAGAGCAGTGAGTAACAGACATCCCAGAAATCTCAAAGAACTGGAAGACTTCTGTAAAGAAGAATGGATGAAAATACCTCAAACAAGAATGGAGAGACTCTTGGCTGGCTACAAAAAGCGTTTACAAGTGGTTACATAGACTATTCATAGGAATTGGTCACCGAGGCTGGTGTTGAACGCAGCACTTGGATTTCTCCTCTACCAGAAGAAAAGGTTGTCTGGTTAATTGCTTTTTTTTAAAAAATTTACTCAAAACTACAATTCCCCGAGTTCCATCCTTCATTCTTGGTATAATTTAAAAGTCCAGAATGTCACTTGAAGAAACCAAAAGGCGTTAATTCAGTTGTATACAGTGGTTGGGAGATATTCAGGTTAGCAAATGTCCTCTACAGAGAACACTTTTGCATTACTGGTAAGCAGCGGGTTAATTTAGTTCATGTAATTCCCATGCAAAGTTAAAAAGAAAATGATTGAAGAACTACCATAGAACTTGTTAATTTCACATTTAAAGAAGACTTGTAAGGAAACAATTATAAAGACAATTTTTCTCTCATTTTACTCATTGATTCAAAATAAAACACTTTCAATGCATTTATGATTGTAATTAATAGGATTTCATGCTTTACACAGATCATTTCAGCAGCTGTCCTGTGAGTCAGAGGCAATGATCCTCAATGCTGCAACTCTCAGGAACCTGGAAATACTGAACAATCAGGTAAAACACTTGTCCATCTTCAAACCATCGTCATTTGTATCAAAGCTGTTTCCTTTGAGAATGGATAGAGGATTCATTTATTCTGCCTTGTTTTTTTTTTTTTTTAAATCAAATGCTAGGTAAACTTTATAAACAAGAACTAAGAATCCTATATCGGAAAATTCAACAATGACACCACTGTCAAATCCTTACCAAACACGGTATGTTCAGTGTAGAAAATTCAATCATTATGTAAATGAAGATTGCTTCTTAAGAAGTTTTAATAAGGCAACTCCACCTCTTAAACGTTTGTTTAATTAATCTTTTGAATAGATTAACGTGGCTAATGTCCATCATGCATTGTGTTTTACTCAAATCAAATGCAGTGTTCAGTCAATTTGCCTTCTCATTCAAAACCCTGAATGAGTGAGTGAAACAACCTTCTAATAGAACCTGAACTACGTAAAAGAAATACGTAAATAATTACACACTTACTGTTAGTGAAGCAGGAAGTTTTCATTTGACTTTTTTCAACCGGTGGTATATATGTATATATTTTCTCTGTCTTTTGTGGTTTCTTTTTTGCTCCACAGACAGACAGAAGTGTGAGGGGAAGCTTGCTTTGGGTGTTGGACCACAGCCGCACTCCTTTTGGAAGGCGCCTGATGAGAAAATGGGTGAGCCAGCCGCTCACAGACCTCCAGTGAGTACTTGTGTTCTTATGACCATTTGCACTAATCCAGATTAAGGCATTTATCTTCATATTGATACACAGCATGAATGAGAGCACTTCTTTACCCTAAATCAAGTGACATAATCAAGTAGATAAACAAGTTAAGGAATGTTGACTGAACACAGTAATGTCCCACAAACCATTGGAGAAAATTACAAAAAAGGTGTTACAAGAAAATAATTTGTGTTATTTAGAAAACAAGCACTTTATGCTATAGCTGTGCTTCTTTGGAGCGTCATCTTCTTGAAAGACGGTTGTTAAGGGAATATTCTGTGTGTGGGGGGCTGACCTCCTGCTGTAAAGGGATTATAGTTGTGGATTGAGTGCTGCTTTTTTGATCATGCAGATAGAATCTCTGCAGAATTTAAAAGTCCTGATTACAGCCTGTTTTAATCCTACACGCACAACAGAGAAACGCTAACACAAAAGCTCACACATACATATTTGTGGATCAGTAAAAGTCATATTATTTATTCCTATTACTTTAACAGTTGTTCCAAGATTAGTTTTTTTAAAATATATCTTTTTGTTTTTTAATGTTAAGTTTGAAAAAAGTTGTATTTTCTGACGATTGCAGGTTGACTAAATTCTGCCTCAAGCTGAACTGTAACTTAAAACTGTGGAAATTAAACAAATTGCTGATGTAAAACAGAGAATACAATGAGATTCTAATTGATGAATAGAAAATTATATGCTTGAGTAAGTGTTTTGCTTCTGTTTGTCAGAGATGTGGCAGTTAGAATGAAGTATACTGATCATTTTGTCAGCAGTTTTGTTTGTCAGAAACCTAAATTGAACATTTGGTTTAGTAAATCTAGAATATATTTTTCACTCATGAACTGACTACCACACAACTCACACATCAAGTTTGTGAACAGTTTTGGGATGCATTACAGAAAATCTTATGATCATCCATCTTTTGAACAAACACAAAAAATCAACAGAGGTTATGCCCTTTTTAGCCAAAATGTAAAAATAAAAAGTGTTTCTCTCGTGCTGCAGGAGTTCATTAGGGATTCCCCTCTGAGTTCTGGGCTGGGCTGGACTTGTGATGCGTGGCAATCCCGCCCCTACTTCCCCTCACCCATCTGTTTATCTGTTCACACGCTCTCCTTACAGCTAGCTTACAACCCCTCACAAATCCAACTTAACATTATTGGTACAACAAAAATGGCGAGCAATATTGCAGCTATCCAGCCATATCCATACATTTGTCTACAAGTGGATGCACCAGAATGTGGTGGAGCAGGGACTTTATGCCCCACCCAGCATAAGAAATAAGCTCTTTTTCCAACAGCATTTTTTCATCTACTCCCAGTTTTACTATTTGAATAAAGGCATACTTAGAAATGCAATTTTGAGCATATTCTCCATCATTCAAAAAAAATGCTGCAAGAACATGTTAAAAACACCAAAAACACAATTTTCATTGGAGTCTTTAAGAAGATGACTCTTACACAGGAACCTTCTTTCAGGAGGATGCATGTTCAAACTGGAAACTGCAGATAATGTCTCTACAAATTAACAGCATATTCTTAGCTGAATGTGTGAAATTGCTCATAATGACTAAGCAAACCTGAGGAGTTTTTTATCATTTCCTTACTACCATTCAACTACAATCATCTGAATTCATGTCTGAATTCCTGAAGAAGCTCATCAGCGCTAAACTTAGAAAGCCTTTCAAAGCCGATCCAGCTCTTCAAACGAGGCATTTCATGCTTTAGATTGGGACTTAAATTTTAGATGAATTTAACTCTGGGCCTTTAGTCCTTCTTTGTTATTACCTCTCTTTTTTCCCCCCGCTTGCTTCCAGGCGTATCTCTGAAAGGCAGGATGCTGTGCAGGAAATCATGGAGTCAGACTCACTCATTCTAAACTCTGTGAAATCTTTGCTGTCACGTCTGCCTGACCTGGAAAGAGGCATCTGCAGCATTTACCACAAAAAGGTGATAAAACACAAACACAATTTAAAACTTGGAAAGTATTTTGCATATTTCCACATTACAATACTGGTATTTATTAAAAAAAAGACCTTGTATCTTCAAGTATTATCCAGAGTTTCTCATTGTTTAGTCAAATCAAACTGACTTTTATGTGTATTTTAGATTTTCCTTTAGTTTTTAGACAAATATAAGGAATATTTTTGGAGAAGGAATTTAAACTCATGAGAAGACCAGAGTCCCTTTTAAATGTTCTTATACTAAAATCTTTTATTTTCTCACAGCGCACTTTTTTCTTTTGGTGTTCTTGATTAGCAAGAGGAAGCGGTCGCCTTAGCAGCACTTATGTGATCATCTGGCATGGTCTTATTTCCCGTCAGAGCCATTTAAGAAATGTCACAAATGTGTGTATGTGTGTGTGTGTGCAGAGAGCAAACAGGTGGTTTTATGTGAGCTTGATGACTTGATTCAAACTTCCTTATGTTCAAAGGAGCAAACGTCATTAAATAGACACACAGACAAACGCAGGGACCTTAATCCTCATTTTGCTTGTCTGTAGATAAATGAGCGTGTGTGTAATGACCTGTGTCTCAACGACTCCATCAGCGTAATGGCAGAGAGGGCATGCTTCTGGTCTTTGGTTACTGTCTGTTTGTTTTTGTAAAAGAGCAAGACGGGGGCTGCAGACATGCAGAGTGGTAAAACTGCAGGCTGTGATTAATAATAACCCCTACTATCAGTGTGACCTCCATTAACCTGATGGTTAAGACTGGCTATCATACACCAACACAACACGCTCTACCTTTCAGATTCAGTCTCATTGCAGCGTATTGATAAATTGTTCAAATAAAGCGATCAGCAGTGTGATTGTTAAAATGTCCCAGCGTTGATCTTTAGTAGGAAAGCTACAGTTAGACAACTGAACTTTTGAGTTGTTTTCTAAAATAATTTTTACATTTTTTTCTAAATTTTGACTCTTTTTGATATAAAAAGAAGTCAAATCAAGCTTCATTTATAGAGCACTTTTCCAACTAGTGAAGCTCAAAGTGGTTGACATTAAAAACATTTCCAAGTTTAAAAGCCAAACAGCAAGACAAAAAAATAATGTAAAAAGGAAAAAAGTACATAAAAGTGCATAGAAATAAAAATAGAGGTAATATAGAGATTAATAACAAAATAAATAGGAAAGTGAATTATTTAAATGCATAGATAAAAAATAACAGATATATAAATAACTAAAAGTGCATTAAAAAATTCAAAGAAGTAAAAAGATAAGGTAAAATTATTTAAATATCAATAAGTTCCTACATTTCTGCTAAAAGCTTGATTAAAAAGGTAGGTCTTGAGTCTTCCTTTAAAAACATGAACAGTCTCTGCGGCCCTGCTTCTGGTCAGCTGTTCCACAGGCGAGGTCCATAGTAACTGAAAGAGGCCTCGCCGTATGTTTTAGTTCTGGCTTTTGGAATAACCAAAAGGCCTGTACCACAGGACCTCAGGGTCCGCGAAGGGTCATACCTTAAAATCATATCCGTCAGATATGATGGCTCAAGACCATAAAAACATTTATAAACCAAGAAAAGAATTTTGAAATTTATTCTGAATTGCATAGGGAGCAAATGCGGCGCTTTTAAAATATGTGTAATATGTTCCTGCCCCCTGGTCCTCATCAGCATTGCTGAGTTTTTTAATAGTTCAAGGTTTGATGTTCTTTTCCTGCATAGACCAGGGAGCGGGGCGTTACAGTAAGCATGCATTAGCACACCTGTGCTAGCAAGAGAGAGAAATGGTGTGAACTTTGGCAATTTTTTTAAGATGATAAAATCCCGTCTTTGTTATATTTTTAATCTGTGGAATATAATTCAACTCAGAGTCAAAAATAACACCCAGGTTTATCACACGTTTAGGAGTTTTAGAGTTTTTTAGTTTTGACAAAACAGTCTGTCTCTTGTCTTCAGAACCGATCACTAAAACCTGTTGATGTGTCATCAGCGTAGCAATGAAAACAAACGCCATGCCTCCTGATGACATTCCCAAGTGGCAGCATGTAAAGTTTAAAAAGTTGTGGACCTAGTCTTGATACTTGGGGGACCCCACAATTGATCATAGGCCTTTGAGGAGCATGTGTCCATTCTTGCGTAAAATCTTCTGTTTATGAGATCGGAGTAAAACCATTTCAGAACAGTACCGGAGACGCCCAGAGTTTTCAGTCTGTTAAGTAGAATACTGTGATCTACGGAATCAAATGCAGGACTTAGATCCAGTAGCACCAGGACTCATCATTTATATATTGCCTCATTTAAAAGCACACATTAAAATATCTATTTAAATCTCAGATTTTGCTTAGACTGTTGCCCCTGCAACCCGGTCCAAATGAGCGGAAGAAGAGCGATGGATGTATGGATGTTATCTCTGATTGGTTAGTCACCTCAGCTTCATTAAATAACATTTTATCCTTTTTGCGTTCCAGTCTTCCACTCAGGAGTTTTACCTCATAAGTAGCCATCTTTCCCGCTTGGGGTTGGAACTGCAGTCTCGGGTTCCAGCTATGCAGTCTCAGATCCATTCTGTGTTGCTTCGGAGTCTTTTATTGGACACCCCTGATCTGCTGGCTCCGGCCCACGGCTTCCTCAAAGTTCTCAATGAAAAAGCAGCGAGGTGTGTATCTAACAGCTCAAAAAGAACTATAGAAGGTAAAGAGGGAGAACCAGGTACTTAAAAGAAGTTGGTAAAAAAAAAAAAAAAAAAAAAAAAATCCAACAAAAGTCTGCTAAGTTTGTACAGACATGGTGTCAACACCAGCAATCATTTACATTTTTGACTGTTTTTTGGGTCACTGAAATCAATCTTGCAATGTTGTAGTAAAAATCTTGACAGAAAGTTACAGACTTCCATCACTCCCTTATGTTCGTAAGTGAATACTCAGATTCTATAAAAGAAAGAGAAAAAGCACACTTTGGGCTGAGAAATGCAAGTTGTGTCACAGCGGGTGATGTTAGTTGCCTGCTGTCGCTCCACACATTCAACAGTTGGCACCAGAATGAAGAATGGAAGATGTCCAACTGACATATGGAGTATCCCGCACCCCCCATTTTCAGCACTGAAGGGTCAGGCTGACAAACGGTGTCATTTTAAAGCAAATGTCAGAAGATGCTGATGTCTGAGCCGAGACGTGTCTCCAGCAGCTGTCACACTGGAACTATTTGCAGGTCGGGCAACAAGACGGAGCTGTTCTCCGATCTGTCGGGATTCCCAGTGCTGCAGGAAAGAACAAAACAGATCCACTCTGTCCTAAGTGAGATCCAGGAGCACCTCAAAGACATCCGAATGGTCCTGAAGGCCCCTGGGCTCAGCTACACTGCGGTCTCTGGACAGGAGGTATCGCATGTGTGGGTGTGTGTGTGAGAGGAAGAAGGAAAGAAAGGTGGAAGGAGACTGATGGCCATTTGGGTGTAAGGCCGAACAGAAGAGAAGATTCAATATTTCTCTGTGTGTGTGCCAGTTTTAATCAAGAGTGACATCCTGTTTTGTCCATCTGATATGATTGGATTTTTCAAAGTCCCCATTCTCTTGTTTTCATCTGCCCCCAGTTTCTGATTGAAGTGAAGAACTCACTGTCATCTACTGTTCCATCCGATTGGGTCAAAATCAGCAGGTGAAAAAACACACAAACCATTTCCCACCTAACATTCCCAAAGAACTGCCTAACACTTTACTCTGATCAACACCTAATTCAGTCGCTGAGTCTAAAATAGACTTTTGAGCTCAAGAAAAAAAAAATGTCACTTGTATGGAACAGGAAAATACAGCTGTAAAACTATCTTCACACGCACACACCAACACACATATACAGTAGTATGCAGTAGTTCATTAGAAATTCACCTCTGAGTTATGGCACTGAGTAAGCCAGCTCCCTTCCCTTCATCCCTTTGTTTACACGTTCTTCCACTAGCTCCTTAAAACCCTAACCCAACTTTGCCAGTGCAAAAAAATGGCGAGCGGTTTAGAGCTATCCAGCCGTATCGTTTTGAGCCAGATGCCAGGTCTGTCAAGTAAAACCAGGACGTACATGGATCTAGTCATCTACAAATGGATCCACCAAAATGGAGCGAAGCACAGAGCTTGTGGCTTGCCTCGTACGTCACACTTAGAAGCTTTTTCCAACAGCATTTTTGTCTCTGCTCCTGATTTGCAATGATTTCTATAAAGAAATACTCAGAAATGCAATTTTTTAAGCTTAATTTTCTCTATATATGTCCTCCATTATCAGAAAAATGCTACACGAATATGTTAAAAACACCACAAACACAGTTTTCATTGGAGTGGGTCTTTCATAGATATTTTTTGACCCCCTAAAGAGTTGCACTGTAGTATCATTTGTATGAGTTGTGTTTATTTATTAGGTCTGCTTATTTATCTGTTTAAAATGTGCAAACTTTTTGCAGCTACAGTTTTTCAGATTATTCCGTGCAACAAACCGTAGACAGATGCCTTAAGTTGGTGCTCTCCTGGACAACCATGCATTGTTTTGTTGGGTGTTACAGCCCACAGCTCCAGAATAATTTCTCACACTCCTTAGAAATGAATGTAATTGTTTTTTTCTCTTCAACGCAAGCATGTTTTTTCTTTCGGAAGGTTGCCTTTAGAAAGACTAAAGCAATTTACCCAGCAGTGCAAATGGCTCTATTGATCCTGCAGCTTAAATGCAATCTTATATCAACACGCTTCATTATAAATTTAATTTTGGCACATAAACTGTCTTTATATGGTAGGGAAGATATTGATTTCCTGGACAAAATACTAGACAGCTTATTGAAGGCTCAGAATGTTTAAATATATAATCGTTTAATATGTAATTGTTGTTTTATAGTATTTTTTGAATTAATCTTGATTTGATGGAGGTTAAATTGTCTCATAAATGCTCTGGTGGTATCTTTATTTAATGTAGAAAAGAATCAGAGAAGTGACAGTAGTTGTTTTATGTCATTTTAAAATTGTGAAGAAAAGTATCACCTGTTTAGACTGTTTTGACTCCTAAGGAGTATTTTTAATTTTGATTTTGGAACTTGAAATTGTAGACGTTCAAATTTACACAGTGAAATATATTGAGTTCTTTATTGAAAGTATACGGGTATGAAAACCTGTGTCAATTTTACGTTTAAATCTAAAAAAAAGAGCAAAGTGAAGGAAAAAAAACCCCACAAAAAGTGTTTTTAGATGTTGCGTAATCTAAAAAAAAAAGAGTATTAATTAATTTAATCCTGAAAGAGATGAATAAACTGCTTTCTGCTAAAGGTCATTCATTTAAGAAACGTCATGTAATTCAAAATGTGGTCATTTTCTAATATTTAAGATTATGAACTGATGAATGAATGTCCATTTTGTGATCTGTCCTGGCTTGTTTTTGCAGCACGAAAGCGGTTAGCAGGTATCACTCTCCACTTCTCGTAGAACGCTACAAGAAACTGCAGCAGCTCAGAGAGCAGCTGCTGCTGGACTGCCAGAAGGAGTGGACTGATTTTCTGGAGTATGAGCGCAGTGCACATGCCTGCACACACACACACGCACACACAGACCAATAATAGCACGTTGAAATACAAAAATAAAGTGCTAAAAAGCTTTCAGTCTGTGTTTCAGCATTATGTCTCCTGACCTGCTACATTCATCTTTATTAGACATGCATTGGATCAGTTTTGCATTCTCAAAACACTGTTTGCACCTCCAATAATTTACACTTTCAAATTTCTGTTTCTTGTTCTAACCTCTGTTTGTCTGTAGTCAATTTGGGGAGCATTACCACACTATGAAAAGGGCTATTAGTCACCTAGCAACCATGGACTGTCTCTTTTCATTGGCTGAGGTCGCTCAACAAGGAGACTATTGCAGGTGAAGTCCTTTCTAAGACATTAAATATTGATACACTCACCTCAGTTTGTATTCTATTTGTTTATTCATACTTTTTTGTATACGTGCTTGTGCGTGGGAGGGGTCCTTTGTCGCTTCCTATAGTCTCAGACAGGCTGTGTGTGGGTGTGTGCACCAGTGTGAGCAGCGGGCTCTGCCAGAATACCATCTAAAGCCTTAGTCGTAACTGCCCTTATGGGTGGATACGGGCTGTCTGCGGGTGAAAAATGGCCAAATCTGTGCGGGGCACGTTCGTGGGCCGCAGAAGATTTTAAGACAGTCTGTTGAGGCTGTAAGGCAAAAGTGTCCATGCACATTTTTTGCTACGGGCATGCTGCAGGGCTCAGGTTATAGTGAACATTTAAGCAACACGTAACAACAAACATCGTAAGTGCGTGTACTTTCTGATACACTTACCACATGTCAAACAATTGTATAGAGGATTCACATGGAATTCATTAATCAATTCATTCAAATGTGTACATCAAATGTACTTTCATTAATTTATTGTTAAATTTCTAAGTGTCTACCAGTATACTTAGAGCTCCTCAAAAATTGACTCTAAATATGTTTGAAAAAGAACTGTACACATTTTGCTTTTACCTTAAGAAACATGTTTTAAGCTTAAATTTGCCTTAAAAATAATGAAAATGTACATGTTCTGGTGTAAGCACACCCATTCCGTGGAGACCATCTGTTCTCTGTGGGACTGAAGAAGAAAAATGTTTTTAAAATACTTCCTGCAATGTATTGAGTCCAAATCCTGATTAGATGTCCGGTTTGTTTTCGTATTGTGAGTATATCTTTACCTGACTCCATTCTCTGCATTCAGACCAAAAGTATGTGAGGATCAGCGGCAGATAATGATCAGGGATGGCAGACATCCAGCCATAGACTTACTGATGGGAGAGCAAAACCAGTTTGTTCCGAACCACACCGACCTGCAGGTACAAACACACACGCTCCAATATCAAGAGAATTCTGTTACAAAGGGACCCAGTGACAATTACCTTTTGAGAGACACACACTAAGACACATGAAGACCAAAACAGCACTGGTACCCGCACACTCACTTCCACGCTCAGTGCTGGAGTGGGTGTAGGTTAATCTTGCAGGGGAAGCAGAAGCCAATAGGAAGAGAAGCCAAGCTTTCAGTCCACCCACCTCTTTGACTGTTCAGGACAACATGCAAATATCTTATGCTGTCTTTCCCCATTTGCCTTCTATTTATGTCATGTTTTCTGTTCTCCATACTTCTCTATTTATCATTTAGGGTGATGGCAAGAGAACTATGATAATCACTGGGCCTAACATGGGGGGCAAAAGCTCCTATATCCGACAGGTTGCACTGATCTGCATCATGGCTCAAATAGGCTCCTATGTCCCGGCCTCTGAGGCCCGTTTGGGCTTACTTAATGGTATTTACACCAGGTAAGAGCACAATCACCAACTTATTTAATAGTGTAAATATTCAATGTTTAAGAAAGGTGCAGTTAGTACTTTAATGTGTTCAAATTTATGTGCAATTAAATATGAATGACATGTAATCAATTAATCTAAATAATCCATTTTAAATCTAACCTAATAATTGATATGAAAAGCCTCTTTTTGAGGTATTCTCATTTAAATTTTTGACATTCTGGGACAAGAAAAGATTAAATGAAATTATTTTTAAAAATAAATTATGACAGAAAAAGTGGCTTTACAAAAGTTTTTACTTTACCAGACTTTAAACCTTTACTGTCACACCCCTTTTACACCCCTGTTACCATGACAACATGCCCCACTGTGTCTTAAACTGTGTCATCTGTTTTTTGCGAGAAATTTGAACTTAAAATCATAAAAAGATTCAAGTACTAATAATCAATGTAATATTTATTTTGTTTCGTAAGTGATCATGGTATAAGCAAGATCATTTTCTTCAAGGTGGGAATTATCAAAAATGACTGGACTTGACAGAAGCAACCGTCCGACGCAATCAGGCGTCCATTGTCCAATAATTTCTGATAATGGCCAACTTGTCGGGCATTATTGCTCACATAAAAGATTATAGTTGTAGATTAAAATGAGATTAATGGAATTTTTAAAAAATCGCTAAATTGTCTGAAATTAATCAACTGCGGTTTACATGGTAATCTGACAGTGCTAGATGCAAGCAAAACATTAATTTTTATTAATTATTGAATTTAATCTGCATTTTTTTCTGCAAATGTAGAATTGCTAAATACGCAAAAATGTGACAAACCCTCTCACAGTTTTTTGTGTTATTACAGCTCTAGCTAATGTTTCTTTTGAAAACACAATTTGTTAAAAATAAACTTATTTGAGTGCTATTAGACAAAAACTGGGATCAAAAAGGGCTTTCATTAACTTTTAGTGCTTTTTTGTGAATTTTCTTTAAAAAAAAATAATTGTCTTAAAAACACTGACTGTGTATGAGAACTGGACTGAGCGATCCCTTTCCCTCACTTTCCAAAGAGGAAGTACCTTCTGGCTCCAAGAAGCCAAAATCCCATTGCCTCCTCAAATCAGCAGCTTACTCAGTCATTATATTTGTTAGGATAACATAGATTTTCATAGAATTATTTCTTTATTGGAAATTATTCAAGTTGTAAACTGGCCAATCAGATGCCTCAGTAAAAGCATGTGGTGCCCACTGGATTTCACCTGGAATGTTTGATTCACAGATTCCCCTGAGCTCGCTTTCAGCGAAAGGTGTATGGACATCCAACAAGCTCACTCCTGATTGGGGACAGTGGTTGCCATAGAAACACTGACTCAGTCACAGCTTACTAACCTTATCTGGCTCCAATTGGAGGCGTCCTTATCGCAGAAAACTGGCAACTGAATTTAATTCAGAAATAAGGCATTTTCTATGGGTGATGCTACTCTAACTTGGTCCAGTTCTCTTATACATTCAGTGGTTAAAAAGCAAGTAATGCCGTTTAAAAAAGAAAAGCCCAACGTATCACTTTTTGAAATGTAGCTTTTTAAAATTTTTTGGTTTAATGTATTATTTTAGAGTTACTACGTAATTAATTCTGTTCAAATGGAGCTTTATTTAGCCAGACTAGGTGGATTTTCCTTTGCAGCCACACAAACGTTAACACATTTTTTCCCCAGCTGTCTGTAGTGTTGTGGTTAATTGTGAATCAAATCAATTCTTCAAATAAACTCAAATAGACAGAGATGCAAACATCAAGTTAAAATGGGACTCCCAAATGTTTTTCTTTTTTTTTTTTTTTTGTCTGTGTTTGCGTGGATGGTGACCACAACAAGACTGAGAACATCAGGTAGAATATCAGTGCAGTCACTCATATGTGTAGTACTTCATTCAGTGTTACTTTCTCTGTGACACTGTTTATTTTTAGATCTGACACTCAGGCTAATCCTTTATAATCCGTTTTGTTGCTAACCACATAAGAGGAGGTATTTAAGGGTTGGGAAAAAATGAACAAGAGTTGTTTGAACAGTCAGAGATTATTCTTTCATTATGGTTTGGTCCGGATGGGCACACACTAAGTCTTAAACCCCTCAGATAATGGAGCTTTGTTGAGGATCAGTTTTCCTTATGATTATTCTCCTTATGATGAGTGTTGGGGAGGCCTGCATATAGTTTCCAGTTCTGACTATACATGCTAGTGTGAAACACAAGCCAGTGTGTGCTTTCATATGGCCTCTCTGTACCATGTTATTAGATGTAATGGCTTGCAGATGTGTGTAATTGTCTTTTTTTGTCAGCTTAAGCATGTTCCCATGTATTAAACCAGTGGGAGCCAAAGTCTTGTCGGCACACCTAAAGCATCTGTGTCTCTGTGTACAAAACATGCATGTTGTTCAAGTAAGAAAAACAGGGAAATATTGGAGGTCTATTTGATCTGATTTAACCAAAAATGTTCCGTTTGGAGGTTGAGGAGTTTTAATAATTTATGTGGGAAAAGCAAACAATGATTGGAGATATAACAGATACTAAAATGTGGGTTTTAGGGGTTGTTTTCATTTGTCTTTGTTTGAAAATGTAAAAAGGGGTGATTATTTTAAACCATTTACTTAGTTTTTTGTAACACAAACATTTCTAGTAGCACAGCAATAAAAAAAAAAAAAAAAAAAAAAAAAAAAACTCAAGCTCACGTTTCACACAAAGGTGTGGAAAAAAATCTGCTGTATTTGTATGTTTGGTTAAAATGGTGAAAATCCCTCCCACAAAAAAAATACAAGAGCAGTTATAATTAATATGTGCTGAAAAGTCAAAATATATTTCCGTATATGTTTAGAAAAAACCAAAAAGAAATAAAATTTTTACTTTTTAGGAAGTGTTTGAAAATAAATGTTAAAGGAACAAAGTCTCATGGCCTGTAAATAAAATCTACCAGAAAAAAGAAAGGTCAAAGAAATGTTTATTTTTTTCTAAATAATGATTGTAATAAGTTGGAAGTTGCTGGAAAGCTGAAGAAATGACCTGCAAACCTTAAAATATGATTGTAAACATATAAAGTATTTTTTTTTCTTTGTTTCTGTTCATGTAATAAACAAATAATTTCCCTTGGGATCAATAACGTAAAGTAAGCCCAAGCCTCTATTGCTTTCTGCATTCTTGAGTTCAAATCGACATGAGATTAAGTGATCGTTGATGATCAGGAATGCCAGACTGTGAATAAAGCCCTTCAGTTTGTTACTTTCATATCTTTTTTTTAAACAATCTTACTAAAGTAGATTGAGTTTTATTTTTTCATATGAAGGAGGTAGATGAAAACCTAAACTACTATTAAGGAACGTGTATTTTGAAATAAAGGTTTAGCTTATAAAGAGTTGCTCTTTAAATGGATCACCAAGGTAGAAAAAAAAGACATACTTGGAAAAAGTGTCACAAAGTGTTGGTAGACTTTTATTGAATATTTATGTCTCTAGTTTTTGAAGACAAATGACTGGAAGCAGTCACATAGAGCTAGATTGCACTTTAGCATTGAGTCACTGGGCACATTACAGTGTTTTACATAGGTTTTTTTCACATAAATGATAAACTAAAAGGCTCAGGACAGAGCAACTCCATCAATAGATGGATTTAAAATTGACAAATTAAATTTTATTATTTGTGTGTTTGGTTGAGTGTCCTTTCATTAAAGAATTACAGATTGGGGATATATGCTAATGTTGTCTTTGTCACTGAACTTAATGCTAATTCATATCCCCAGAGGGAATGCTGTCTCCTCTGGACTCTCTTTATCTGCTCTGGTTTTTTCGGTTGTCCTGTCGTCATCTAATTAGACAGTTTGTGTTCTGTCTGTCAAACAGAGTAAGAGCCGAGGAAACTCTGCCTTGGTGCTTTCAATCAATTCCTACTGCTGTGTAGGACTTACTTGTGAGAAAAGCTGAATTAAAAAGGCAGACTTTTTTTTTTTAAGTGGTAATGAAACATCCATCCTGTCTGTGTTTTAAGAGGTGTCATGTTGGTGTCAGGGATTCATTGTAAAACAGGACAAAAGGGCTAAACTAGATTAAACCTGTGTTTTGCCTGACAGCGGTTTCATTTCCCTGCTGCTCTGCCTGACAGCAGTTTGAGGATAATGCTGTTAGTGATTGTTCTTGGAGCATGGCTGCAGCCTGGAGTGCGTGTTTGTGTTTCGCAGCAGCTCACAGATGCACACGTAGAAGTGCACACATGCAGCTGTTCTGCTTTCTTGCCGGCATTGAGTCCTGAAGGTTGTAGAGCGCATTCTTCCATGCCTTCATGGTTGTTATGGAAACAGTGAGAGGAAGCAGAATGTAAAACTGTGTTTTGCGAGGACCTTTAATTGACTGTGGACTTCTGGCAGTGATTTCATTTTTTTCAAGTAGTCTTTCTTGAATTTTTCTAAAAAAGTGTTTCTAAAAACCCTTTTTTATTATCTATTTTTTTCCTTTTGAAATGACAAATTTTGATGAATCTCCAAAAGTGTTTTATTTTCCTGCCAACAGGTCTCTGGGTAACAGAAACACCTACTGTAGGTGGGTGTTTTACACATGTTGAGCATGTGGAAAAATGCAGCACACACCGACACGTTTGTTCCTGAGTTTTTATAATCTCCCATGTCAGAGCGCCTGTGCCATCTTGTAGGCGGTGCACAGATATGGAGAGGACTCTACCACTGAGTAGGACATGCAGTTCTAAATCAGACACGGTTAGGAAGTGCAGAAATTCAGGAATTAAAATGGTGCCACAAATTTGGACTGAGTTCAGAGTATCAGATGCCATTATTTACAAAGTGACACCTTCATGCATATCCATGCATATTTATAAATTATTTCAGTCCAAACAGTTTTCTTCTTATGGAAGAAGACAGTGTGGGCCTTCAAAACTCCTCCTTTAAATGTGTTTGTCACTTTTACGTCACGTGAAAGTAAAAGATTAGAGGATTTTACCAGCCTTAGCAGCATTATGAGATGTCTTTTTCAGGTTGAAATACTTAAAAAATGCAACTACATGGAGATCGAGGTGTTTCAGTTTGTAAAGAAAATTAACAGGATTTATCTTCATTTGTCAAATGCTTAAAAAAAAAAAAAGCAGACAAAGATGATTAATTGAGAGTTATGAAGTCTTAATTTTTTAAAAATATGTTTGTATTTATTTATTTATTTTTTATTTGATCTATGAGGTCTTCATAAATGGATGGGGGCACTCACTGAAGACAACAGTGAGCATTCCCTCATCAAGTGGACAGATGCGGTGATCTAATTCTATTATTTCTGCCTTCTACTGTGAGATCTGTCACAATTCCCCTTCGGTTAAAAGCATGCACAAAGACGCACACCTTGTATTTGCGAATGAAATGCCACAGCATGTCTGCCACTCCTCTTTCCTGTATAGCATGTGTGGCGTAACCATGGTAACCCCTGTTGGTGGTTCATTCATAGGTGCAGAATGTCAGTCAGAGCACTAAAAAGACAGATTTAAGAGGTGGGTCTGAGGGCTGTGGAGATGTGCAAAAAATGTGGCCATGACCTCAAATGAAACGTTTTCTTATTTTATATCTAAAAATAGTACAAACAAATTAAATCCCTCATTTATATTTTACATTTGTTCCTATTTTAAATGAAATCCTTTAATTGAAACTGTGGATATGATTTAAAATACTGGGCCTTTAATACTTAAGTTTCTTTTTGTATAATTTTTATTTTTATTTCATGCCTCATAAAACAAACAGTATTTTAATCTTTTGTAGAAAACCTGTAGTTATCCGCTTTCTGCATGGGTGTAAACATTTATTGTGGTCACAAAAGCAGAAATACTGTGCAGAACTTTGTCTCTCTGTGTTTACTTTAAAGACCCTTTACAACAATATATATATATATATTTTATTGTGAAATCGTTCCCAGTGGTTTTTTTATTATAATTATGCAGTTTTTAGCTAAAATCAAAAAGCCTGTTTTGCTATTTTTGAGACATATTTTCTGCAGTGCGGTGACAGCTCATTGGAAATTTGATTGTGGTTTGTGGGTGGGGCTGTTGGCTCTGAAGTTAGCTGCGCAAAAAAAAAAAAAAAAAAAAAAAGGCGAGCAATATTGGAGCTATTCAGCCGTACAGTTCAGAGCCAGATGGCAGCTCAGATGAGAAAAATGAAGATATTAATGGATCTGTTTGTCTGCAAGTGGATGCATCAGAATTTGCAACAGTTGCTGCGTCACAAACCTGAGCTTTTTTGAACCACAGGTTTTCATCTGTTCCTGATCCAACACGAGTTGAGTAAAGAAATACTCAGAGATGCAGTTTTAATGTTAAAGTCTTTTGTATGTCCTCCATCATGAGAACAATGCTACAAGGACATGTTAGAAACACCAAAACTACAATTTTCATTAAAGAAGGTCTTTAACCTTTCACTTGCTTTCTGTCTGTGTCTGCTTTAGGATGGGTGCTTCAGATAACATCTACAAAGGGCGCAGCACCTTTATGGAGGAGCTCAAAGAGGCTTCAGAGATCATTTCCAGAGCGTCTGAGCGCTCTTTGGTCATCCTGGATGAACTGGGACGAGGAACAAGCACTCATGATGGAATCGCCATCGCTTATGCCACTCTGGAGTACTTCATCAGACACGTAAGTGACTGTCTGAATGTCAACTGAAGTTTTGGAATTTATATTTGATAAATGAGAGCGAACATCACTAGAGCAGAAATCTATAGAAATGTTTTTTCATTTTTCCTTTAGTCTAAATAGACAATGTGATTTGTCAATAAAACATTTGACAGACTCTTCTGTGTTATGCAAGTTAAAATTGAATTTTTTTTAAGAACCGGTCAATTTATTAAGGAGACGATTCAAGAAATTAAAAAAAAAAGTATCTGTTTAAGGATAAGGTACAGTTTATCCATATTTGTTTCTGTTGGTTGATATCATTGTTTCTTTTGTTTCAAGCATGGAGACAAATTAAAAAAATGAAGGCAAAAATATGACAGCAAGTTTAGCACAAGTACAATGACATACAAGTACAATACAAAGTAGTGAAGTGTCTTTGCTTGTCTGAGGTAGACGGCAGCAAGAGTTTTCTGCAGACGCCATTAGATGTTTAACATATAGGAGACTTTAAGTACAGCTAACCACTAACGAGGCCAGTCAAAATAACAAACTTTGATGTAGCTCATCTGCAGGCCTTCAGAAAAGCACTTATATAAAACCATGCAAATGCTTTCAAGAACTACACCGATTGGTGTTTTAACATGTTCTTATTGCATTTTTCTGGCATTTTTAGAAAAATTAAGCCTGAAATTTCATTTCTGATTATTTATCATTCTGTCATGTGATTATTTTTTAATGCACTATTAATTAATTGTGAGCTTTAGTTAATTATTCTAATTAATCTATTTTTTTCCGCAAATATTTTAACCTAATAATTGCTGTGAAAAGCCTAATTTTAAGGTATTTTCATTTAAATTTGTGAGATGGTGGTGCAGTAAAAGAACAAAATACAAATAGTAAAGTGGCTTTATGAAGTTATTCTTTTTATTGTTACAACAGACTTCCAATCTTTACTTTTACACCATCATGGGTTTTTTTTTTAAATAATCAAGCTGTTGCACGTGTTGTAGCTGTCACCATGACAAATCGACACGCTGCATTTTAAAAATTGCGTTTCTAGAAATTTTCAGTATTTACGTTTTTTTTGGTAAATAATCATAGTATGAGTGGGATAATGCTCTTTGAGGTGTGAATTATTAAAAATGAATAGACTTCAAGGAAGCAACTATCCGAGGCTTTGATCAGTTAATTAACACAAAACTTTGACACCCGTCTTTCTTTCTTCAAATCACTGTGAATCAGGAGCAGACGAAAAAATGCAGTTTGAAAAAGCTTGTAGATGTGATGTAGAACCTACAAGGGCAAGCCACAAGCTCCCAGCTCCACTCCATTCTGATACCTGCACTTGTAAACAGCTAGATCCATGTACATCTTCGTTTTCCTCATCTGAGCTGACATCTGTCACAAAACTGTACTTTTTTAAAAAAAAAATAATATCCTTAGAAGTAATTTCCTAATTTCTTTCCCTTGCAAAAATAACATCCCATTCATAATTTTGTGGTAAAAGTTCCCCCTTTGTTTGATTTTAATTCCTTCGGAGAAGTGTAAGACAGAAACAGTTTTGAATGAAAATTTGGCACATTTTTTGATATTTCATCAAATCACTTTAACTTAAAAATCAAAACAGTATTGGGAACTTTTTAAAGAAAAAAAAAATGGTTAAGTCGGCTTATACTTGAACAACAAATATGTAGGCAGGACAGTTGTCTGCATATATCTTAGTCAATATTAGACACAAACTTTTTCTGATCAAATGCAAAAAGTTGTATCTTTCATCCCTAGTTTCAAAAACAACAGCTGCGGGTCTCTTTGGAGCCGGTGCAGTGATGGGGGTCTTAAAAGTGTTCAGGAGCATTGATTTTAGCGGCAGAGATGTTGGTAAAATGATGTTTCTACAGCTTGTAATTGGTGCTGTGTTTGAATGCATGTTGTTGGGGCCTGCAGCCTGCTGTGATTGTTTTCCCGTTTGACCAACCACTGGCACAGCTACAGAAGATAAAAACTGCTTACCGAGCAGAAATGGGATCAAACAGAAGCAAGATCTATAAAGTCGATATTTTCAGTGAGTCCTTGTAGTGTTTTTCAAAAAAGGGGGGGACCCCTGGATACCTAATGTACTGATGATGCTCGATGGATTGGTCAATGATCTGGAGTATTGTGACATCAGCAGTTTCTAACACTGTTTGAAGCACTCCACTGCTGAAAGTTTTCATCGTTAATGGCGGTTCTTCTGTGAATCTTGCACCGCTGCACCACAGGACAAGCAGGAGGAGGAGTCCTACAGGAACCTCATTCACACACAAACAACACATATGGCATTAGGAATTCTTACTTTAAAGACATTTTTTCTATCTGAAAAAATACCAGAAATCAAATCATAGATTTAATCTACTCTACTGATTCACACTGATTTGAATAAAGACGCACTCAGTAATGCAATTTTAAGATTCATTTTCTTTATACATGTTCACCATCATGAGAAAAATGCCACAAGAACGTATTAAAACACAGAAAGCACATCATTTTCATTAGAATGGGTCTTGCATACTGTGAAAAAAAAGAGCTGCATTCATCTAAACAAGAACTGTGTCATTTCTCAGTGTTATCGAGAAATATGTTACATTTCAGTGCACTATTTTGTGATTTTTACTGTAGACATCACATGATAAGAAAGTGCAGATGTAAAAACCAGAAGGATCCACCCATTTATTTTCCAAACCAGCTTTCAGTCACAAGGTTGCTGGAGCCTATCACAGCCACTTTCTACAACTTTTGTTATGCTTTTTGCACTGCGTTTTGTGTTCTGCATCCTGACTGGCTGTAGATCATTGTTTATCATTCTCCTCGATGCCATGTCTGCTGCACAGAATGCAATCTGTTTGCTAAACTTACATAAATCTCCGATCGGGATCAGATCTTTGTTTTTATTTTATAAAACTGGACTAATTTTTCTACAAAGGTTTGAACTTTGAGAGTTCAAAAATGATAGACAAGTGTGAAAATATTATTGTTTGAAAGGTGTGCTAATATCTGTTTAGTAAAAGAGTTTAAAGTTTGTAGTGAGGAGCTTTACAGCCTTAAAACATCTAAAAATAATGCGGATTTGCAGATTTAGCGACTTTCGCACTGCGGGTTATTTGCAGAACAAAAAAGAAATTCTCTGCATCTGTGTTGAGGATTGTGCGGCTGTTTCACTCTTTACAGATGAAGCTTTTTCTAACATTCAAATCATCTATGATTTAAATCAGTGCTGCTTTAAGAATGACCCCCCCACACACACACTTCCTTCCTTATCCACAGCTGCTTTACTGCCTGAATAAGTTCTTAAAGGCACAACAATCGGTGCATTCACACCGAACGTCATTCACATGGTCAATTTGTGGCTGAAAAAAAATGGAAAAAATGGAAAAAAAGTAAAAATGTTAAAGTCTGAGTATGGCTTTGTAGTTTTTTTTTGTAAAGAAATGACTCACATTCAGAAATTCAGCCAAGATGAGGCTGGTTTGAGGTATTATTCATGACAGAGCAAGGACAATAGAAACCAAACGTCATCACACTGGAGAGGCAGATGAAGGAGAGGTCTTCTTGAAAGATGTCATCAAAGGTTTTCAAAGATTTCAAGATGGATTTTAATTTTTCACAGTATTCAGGTCTTAAAAAAATATGCTTACGTTTCTTGGATATTGTATATTTTGCTTGCATCAGTCAAATTGGTAGTAAGCTACATCATTAAATAAAACCTTCCACAAATGTCTTTAAAGACCCATTCTGTTCATCTTATGAACTATTTCAAAAGCATACTCAGTTTTTTTGAACAATTATTATGCCAATTTTAGCCAAAAATAAACAAAACTGTGTTATTTACTGGGACATAGTTTCTGCAAAGCAACGGGTGTTCATTAGAAATTTGCCTCTGAGTTGTGAGCTGGACTGTTGGCATGGACTAACCCCGCCCCCCTTCCCGTCTCTGTAGCTGAGAGCTTAGAGTGGGAGCTTGTGGCCCACAGATGATATTTTCTACGGAACAAGCTCTTTTCAAGCATTTTTTTCCGCCTGCTTCTGATTCGTAACAAATTGAAAAAAGAAATACTCAGAAATGCAATTTTGAGTTTAATTTTCTCGATGCATGTCCTCCATCATTAGAAAAAGTCCACAAGAGCATGTTAAAAACACGATTTTCATAGCTGATCTCTAAATCCCAGCAGTTTAGTGCTTCTCCTTCATTCTGCATCCTATATTTAAATCATTTTCCACACATCTGTGTGTGTATTTGTCTTGTCCACCACACCAAAGCTTTTGTAGAAAGGATTTGTCAGATCAGATGTCCCACGATGACCTAAGGGGGCATGGATTAAATTTAGCATTTGGAGGCTTTGTTTAGTGGAGATCCAGTTGTGGATCAGTGCATCCCCAGCTGCCTCGTCTGTCTCTTTTCATCTGGGCACCGGCAGTCAGAAGCAATAGCAATCACACAAAAATACCTTTAGAGAAAAAGCTTCCACACATCACACCTTCAGCAGTGATCATAATGATACAGTTTTATATTCACACACTTTAGCTGCAATTGCCTTTTCAATATCCATTGATATACCCAAGTGTTGAAGCCAGCCTTATTGTAGGGATCCAGGAGACCGGTATACTGATTTGCAATACATACTTCCTTAACTGCTGATCATTTCGCACATTCTGATGGAAATTCTTTGAATTGAAAATGATGTTAAAATTGAGATGAAAAGATGTTGGAAATCGCCATGTCAGGATCTCGGTTTTAATTCAGCTTGAACATGAGAGTTGATCAGCTGAGTTTATGCAGCCAGAAAATGCTAGTGAGGCTGAGGAGGTGGAAGCTCTCCACTTGTTGTGTAACTACATTGATTTATTAAAAAAAAAAAACACACACACACACACAGAACTATTTAAAGAAATGTAAACTTAAATGCAAAAAGATGCCATTCTTTGGAGATAGCAGCAACATGTTAATAACTAGATTATTTAATAATCTAGTTAAAAGACATTAACAATAATTAGTAATGTGAAGCTTGTTTGCAGTTCGACATATTCTAATGCATTTAACTTTTCATACTATGTTGTTGTCTTTTATGTCAAGAAATAGTCCAAACTTAAGATTAGAAGACTGCAACACACCCAATAAACTTTTAAGAAAGTATTATGAAAGACACAGCTATTATATGAAAAATGTCAGGGCTATTTTTTTTCCTGCTGCTTTCTTTCCTTCCTGAATCAGCTAATCTTCACAAAAGTCAAATCAGTCCACCTTTAACTGAGACACACATTCATCTTCTACTAAAAAATCTCCTATAAAGTATTTAGAAACATAGATAAGTTTTGTTATGCCCTTAAAAATGGAATTTTAATGCAGAAAGATGAGTTGGGAAGAACAGAAGCAATGTAAGATGGAAGCTTGTTCCACAAAACCTTCCTGCATGAAGAATGTGAAGCTACACTCTGCTGCTGCTCTGCTAAGAACCTGTGTTTTGGATGTAGGAGGGACCTTGGATAGAGTTTGCATGTGGCCAGAAGAAATAAAAATCATATTTTGAACTCAACAAAGGTTTATTAAAGAAATGTGTTCCCCAGAAGAGATATAGACAGTTCAGTCTGAACTGCACTCAACCTCAGCTGCTTTTTACCATAATGAACTTCTGATCTCAGCAACAAGACAGTTTCAGAATCATTTATGACCAAATTATCTCAAGTCTGATTTCCAATTTTTTTTCAGCAAACTTTTTATTTAATTGGGAATGGCAAATCTGTTAGACCACAAACTGTTTGTAAATGCCTCCACAAGCATTCTGGTTTTGATATGGAAAAGTTCAAGTCTGGTTTTCTTGAAAGTGCGTCGGTGACGGCAGGAAAGAAGGATCACGCCCAGCTTTACTCATGTGAACTCCCCGGAGGTCTCAAACACCCAGAAACACACTTTTGGCTGCAGACCAATATGCGCATTCTCTGAGCCGCGTATCACTCCACGTGGGAGTAAATGGTCTGCTGTGGTCATGCTGATGCCTGGATCTCCCATCACACATGTCCCACAACTCTGCATGCTGTGGACTTGCACTGTGCCGTGATGTTGGTCTTTGAGCCCTCTGTGGTACCATTACTTAACCAAAAAACCTCGACACTGTAGCTTTTATTAAAGCAGATTAATGTGGGGGTTGGCAAAGTTATTTCTTAGCATGCTGATAAGGAATTTTTATCTTAAAGTAAAATGAAATGCAATAGATTTCTTTAAATCTGTTTTATTTTGTTATATAATTTTAATAACACTTTTTTTCACAAACTGTCATAATCTCTTTGAGAAAATCTATTAACTCGTTGAAGGTGCTTCCCATGAAGTGCAGTGAAAGAACAAGGCCCAGCTGATAAGCAGGTCTGCATTGCGAGTTATCAGATATCTTTCAGGAATAATAAGGAATGTTATTATACAAAGACTCCTCACCATACATGGAGAGTTCTATCACAAATCCAACATCCTGAAAGTGTACGCTAGCCACGATCAGGAAGGAGGCTGAGGACTAGTGAGCGGGGGAGCCACTATCCAGGATGAAACATCTGAGATGAACATGTGTGGAGAATATGGACTGGAAACCTCAAGGTCAAAATTGGAAACGCCTCCGAAAGTGGTAGAGAATGAGAGAGCAAAGATCGAATGTATTTCCAGATACAGACGGACAGGATGGTAATGGTGAACCAACCAGACATTGTAGTGGTGGATAAAGAACAGAGGTACCAGTACCAAGGGATGGTAACATCAAGAAGAAGGAACATGAGAAACTGGAGAAATACCAGGGACTCTGAGAAGAAGTGGAGAAAGCTTGGAAGGTGAAATGATAGTGGTGCCCGTGGTAATTGGAGAACTCTGGGCTGTAACCCCCAAACTGGAGGAGTGGCTACAGCAGATCCCTGGAAACACCTCAGACGTGGACAGCATCTTGGGCCGTGATGATTTTCTTATAATTTTTTCTATTATGCTATGGACCGAATATATTAAGTTCAGCTCTTCTTAGCTCTTTTGTATGTTACTGTCAGACAAAAAAAAAAAAAAAAGTTCTTTTTTTCTGTTTTCTCTAGTCAGTGTCATAACATCTGAGTAACAGTACAAAGACAAAAAAGTGCTTCTAGCTGCATCTGCTGTTCTGTTTTAAAAAACTGATTTAACTATGAACGAAGATAAAATCTTTGCTTTCAATTCCACTACTGAAAAAAACAACCAGAATTAAAAACAAAGAGCCAGTGATCATTTTCATCTTTTTCGTCTTCTCTGTATTTACGCACAGTGTAGATTCAGCTTATCCATACATCAGTTTTCCATCCATCCGTTTTCTAAACCCACTTTATTTCTTTTGGGCTCACGGGGTGCCAGAGCCCGTCCCGGCTACTGTTGGGCAAAGGCGGGTACAACCTGGGCAGAACCTCCGTTTTGTCGCTGGGCAAAAACTGCAGGATTCCTGATCAGTTTCTGACTGATTCAAACCTGGATCTCAAACTGACTCTGCTCTTGAGAAACCAAACCAACACAGCAGGTGCTCTGGATTCACCTCAAACACTTCAAAATAAGCAAGAAACATGAGCATTGCTCATCCTTGTACTCCAAACTATCTGATCTACCAGAAAGTTGAGTTTATGGTGTAGTGCCTGTAGCTCCAGATTAAAGACAGAGTTGATGATGAAAAATTAATGTGGTTTGTATGAATAGAGTTGTCTAAACATAAAACTACAACATTTATTTCAGCATCATCTTCAACAATTTTATTCTTACAATTAACCTCTATTAAATGTTTAATGACTATGATTGATTATTGTTTTTGCTGTAGGGTCATGAGATGGTTGCTTTGCAAAGCAGGGCTCTGGCTTCCCCCTGTGGTTGGGTGTAATGATCTGCCATTAACACATAATCAGATCATTATCCTGACTGCAGCCCCATTCTGCTCTTCTTGCTTTGCTTTTATCTGTGACTACAGCAGAAGCTGCTGCCTTTTCTGCGTGGATGCACTCTTATTGATGAGAAATACATGCGTCTCAGCGGGGTCACATCTACGTATCCTTGCTTGGAGCATGTAATAATGAAACAGCCCATCTCTTTCACTCTGCAGTATTACTAGTGACGTGACCTTTCTTGTTTCCTCTGGTAAGTTGACTGACTGTGGATTTTTCTGAGAGCCACTGCTTTATTTCTTTCCTTCCTATGTCCGGTTTTAAAATTGTCACCATCATGATAAAAGTCGATGATTAATACCGGCACCTACCGATGTTCCAATAAAGCATCAAACGCTTTTTCTAGCGTAATCTATTTTCACCAGAGAAAACATTTCAGTCCTTAGAAAAATAATTTAAGATTTATTGCAGAATGTCTTTGTTCCGAGTATTAAACAGAATCATTAAGGAGGACGTTTACTGTATAATGTGCCTCTGGCACAAAACTAAAAAGCCCTAATGTGGCAAACTAACACATAAAAGGTTTTTGTTTAAGAGTTTAAAATTGCATGTTGTCAACAAAAAAGTACTAAAAAGATTGTTTCTTCTTTTATTTCTAAGCAGGCACAGTAAAAACTGAAAAAAACTTGTTGATAACATTCCTGTTAGCGCTTTTGTACACGTGAGGTGGATTTCAGGATACCTTGGATGCTTTCGAGCATAGAGGACAATAAAACATTGATAATTAGGTTCCAGCTTTGTTTTATTGCAGCTGATAAATCAGCTTCACTGCACTGAAATCAGACACAGACCATTGTTTTTTATTTTCCAGAAAAGACTTCCTGTTGGATTGAGTTCTGGATTTCACAACACAATAAGAACTGCTGCGTTTCCACCCACTGCACGCTTGGTTTTATAGGTTCTCGAGAACGTTTGAATCCCAAATTCTGTGATATTTATGATTAATAATTATTGTTAAATATTTCAAAATATTATTTAAATAATTCTGGTTAAAATGAGATTGTTTTTAGTGTAAAGACTTGGCCTGTCTCTCATTATTGAATAAAAACAATTTACTACAATCAGGGTTGTAATGCATTAAATGACACTTTATAGTTACTTTGTGTGTAAAACCACTATTGCATAATAAAAAATGACAAATGTTCTTACAAAGTACCTGACATTTAGATCGGGTGAAATTGTTTTATAATGATTATTATGATTTATTTTTTGGTGAAGTGAAAAACATTACAGAACTAGCCTTCAGCTGTAATCATTTTAGTCCATGAACTTTCAAATTTAGGTTGTTTATTTTAAATAAAACAGAAATACGAGTCCAAACAGAGAAGTTGTTTGTTTCCAAAAGACAAAATCAAAAATTAAAAAGTGTACCTGATGTTGATACAGACGTTCAAAAATAGTCAGTGAAATAGGAAGTTTGAATAAGTGAACTATCTCGACAAGGATTGCAAAGCATAGGACTTTCATAAAAAATACTTTTTTTTTCTATACAATAAAATTCTATAACTAATAGTACTTAGTACTTAAAATCTAAATACCAGAAAAATTAAGGTGTCAGCTTTTAAGTCTTTGAGGTCCCACTCCAACTATGCTTTTATCCAGTAAAAAATTGTTCCCGGTGGTCCTTTAATTATGATTATGCAGATTTTAGCCAAAACAAAAAAAGCCTGAGCCATTTTTTTCAGACATATTTTTGCTGCGTAGCAGGAGTTCATCAGAAATTTGAATTCAGAAATTGTGGGCAGGACTGTTGTCATGGAAGTAAGCCTACGTTGATATCCCAGAGTTTCTTTGTTTACACTCTTCTGCTTAACGCTAATGATCCATCACGATTTAAGTAAAGAAATACTCAGAAAGGCAGTTTTAATCTTAAATTACTTTATACATGTCCTCCATCATGAGAAAAATGCTACAAGAGTGTCTTAAAAACACCACATTCAGTGGATCTTTAATGTGTATTTCAGGTGAAATCCTTTACCCTCTTTGTGACCCATTATCCTCCTCTGTGCGAGCTGGAGTGCATGTATCCTGATCATGTGTCCAACTACCACATGGCTTTCCTACTCAATGAGACTTGCATCTCTTCTGATACCAACGGTATTTATATACATACATATATATATCATAATAAATTTGAGATGCACTTAGAACCATCTTACCTTGAGTGCAGTGATATTGTTTGCTTGCAGATGGAGGCGTTCTGCCAGAGTTCATCACCTTCCTCTACAAACTAACAGAAGGAGCTGCAGGGCAAAGCTACGGCCTGAACGTCGCCAAGCTTGCTGACGTTCCAGATACTATTCTATGTACCGCTGCTCGCAAAGCGCAAGAACTGGAGAGCGTCGTCAAGGCCAGACGGTATTCTCACTTCTGAACCATTTTAAAAGCGTGTCATTTATACACATTCAGATACATACACATGTCCTTTGAAACATGCCAGCTTTTAATGCTATTTCTAGGGTACAGTAATATTCCTCCTGTTAAACACTCAAAGTAATCACCAATAGAGTCATGGGTTTGATGGAGTCAACTGAGTTGTACAATGTTAGCTTTTAAAAGAGCAGCTTTAACACCCCACTGAATGTTTGTTTAAGCCTTAGCACAGATACTTGGACTAACATCTGAGCCAGAAAATGAACCAGCCTTCCCGCAGAGTCAGAAATATTGCACAAGGACAAGTTAATCGTGTTCTTAAATCAAATTAATACCAGTAAAAATATGTTCAAACAACATTGGATGGATAATTTTGGATAGTTTTTCAAGCTCTTGACATAAAACCTTGTAAACCTTCTTAAAATTTGTTCTGCAAATCCGATTCTTCCATCATTTTTAAGCAAGGTCTGCAGTCCCTGCAAAGGTGACGTTGTGCAAACCTCATTGGTCCGATGAATCTGATGGTGCCACTGCAACTACAGTTACAGTGAACAGTCATGTGGGACGACAGGAACAGAGCTTCAGGTGTTCCTCAGAGATCTGCATGCTCACACCACACTTCATTAAGGGTCATCAAAGGAACCATTATTTTAAAGAAAAATACTACAGAACTAAATAAGAAAACAAAAATCTACTTGCAGTTGCAAAGATTTATGTTATTTTCAAACTGAACACATTCTGTACAGGAAGCATGGCACTGAGGAGATAGATCGTCAAGGTCTCCTGCCAATCTGGACACAGAACACAGTTCACTTAACAGAAAAAAAAAAGAAAAATTGTTCTGAGAAAAATCTGCAGGACAGTGAGTCTGCAAAATGTGAACTACGATATAGAATATAAATATATATTTTATGATTTTTTTTTAATGATCAAAATGTCTGGGTCATTGTTGTGGGTCTTTAGTAAAACAGATTTATTGTTCGTTATAAGCTTTTCTGACATGCAAGTCACACCAACACTCATGTTTTTCAGATAATTCCCCATCCTGAATTTGAAAGCCATATTTTAATCCCTCCCCTTTATGAATGATCTGTCTTATTTTTTTTTCCTTGCTTTGCTGTGAGTAAATACATTGTTTGCACACCATGTTGAGATAATTTCCATGCAGTTTCCAAAGCATTTAGTTTCTTAGAAATTGAGCTGGGGTATTGCAATCTTCAAATCCCCAACTCCTCTGTTGTTTCATCTCCCTTAAGTACTGCAGCTGCTCATAAACATGTGTAGCTTTGTTGACACGAATTCATGTCAGAAACATTTGCAGTGGCTTTACTTCTAGATGTGGCTGCTTCAGAAATGTAGGATCACGGGTTGTTGCTGGTATTTGTGAAGGTGCACGCTGCTTTGCACACACTGATAGTTGTTGCATTTACAAGCGTCAAAAGATCAGCGTGTTGCATTGTCTAAATTCGCCCTCTTCTGTTTCTGTAAATTTGCGATGCGACGTCTCACTCTGTGACAGACAGCCTGCTGGGGGCTGCCTTTAGCCTCCTCTGAAGTTTATCCTCACCACATGAAATATCTGTCAGCACAAACAAACACACGAACGCCAGTCTAATCCTCTCGATATGAAATGTTTGTCCTTTGTTGAAGCAAAAATATGCAGTGTTCGCAGAGCTCTTAAGCATGGCATCGGCGTATTTTCTATCCTTAAGAACACAATGTGCTTAGATTGAAAGTTTGTACTATTTTCTGTGAAACATCTGATTTTTTTGTGTCTAATAATTGGTCCTTTGTTTTTCTTTGTCCAGGCGATCTAAAAAACTTCTCACTGAAATGTGGAGCATCACTGACAAACCATCCCTCATGCAATGGCTGCAATCAAACTTTTGACCTCACTGCAACTGTAATCTCATCATGTCTGCAAAGAAAAATGGTGCTTTCCGTGAGTGAGCGTGCTCAGAAAACTAGGTTTATTTCAACAAAGGAATTTTGGACTGTTTTGATAAACCTAATTATTTCAGGTTCTTGTAATCAATTGTCTCTAAACCAGGAAAACCAGCTGATTATGTGAACCCACAAAGCTGTAGATGATGTTTAACAATTAAAGAAAATTGTCAAACGTGTCATATTCAAAGCTTCTGTTTTTTTCATTTTGAAACGTTCATCATTTTAAGCAATCCTACACAATTTGAAAAATTTTGTTTTTTAAACTATAAAAATTAATACTTAAATATCTGGTTAAAGTTCAGCTGGTAAACTTTGTCAAAAATCACATTTTTACAGAAAGTAATGATAAAGTGCAACAATAGAAATAAAGTTAGGGAATCATACAAACTAAGACAATTTAGTGAGGGAAAAAAGAATGCGTTTGTCCCTCATTTGTGACATTTGAAATGCGAGAGGTCTGTATTTTCATCATAAGCACATTGCTGCTGTTAGAGAAAAAATGTAAACATAAATAATCCAGGAAACCACATTGTTTCATTTTTAAAGAATTTCTTTGTATTATTTTTGAGTTTTTTAAAGATTTATTTCTCCTTCAGGCTGTTTTGTTGTTTTCTTTATCAATAAAATGGCACAAAACAAAATCAACTCAATCTTTCCATTTAAATACCCTAAACACTTTCATTTTATTAATAAAATATTCAACTTAACTATTTTTCTATTATAGTTATTTCCAGTGGTCTTTTAATTACGATTATGCCGTTTTAGCCGTTTAGTAAAAGCCTTTGTTGTTTTCTTTTTTAAGACATATTTTCTGCACAGCAGCAGGAGCTCATCAGAAATTCCCCTCTTAAGTTGTGGGAGGGACTGTGGGAGCAGAACTTAGCCTCTGCTTATTTATTTGTCGTGAGTGATCAGCATGGTTTTAAATAAATACAGAACTATAAAGACTTTAGAAGCAGTGTTATTGTTCTCTGAAACATTGGCAGATGTGCAGAGTTTGGAGTAATATGTCAAAAACCCACATGTTAGGTGACTATAAGATCTGAAAGGTTTGAAAAGGGTAATTGTTGTTAGAATGAACAGTTGGCCCTGGAGCGGGTCAGCGGTTGGGGTCAGACTGCGCTCAGATTGAGGTGAGATATACGCTGCAGCTTTAGATGGCGGTTTAGGTGAAACAATAAAAATCATCTGACAGGGGTTCAGTTTTTTTCTAAAAGGCTTTTATTCAAAAAAAACTTCAGTGATGTAAGCTCTAGTATGGTAGGAATTACTGATGCTGCAATGGAAACAAAGGGGACAGACTGGGGCCAGAAAGGTGAAAAGGAGCAAACTGGGGGCTTGGTAGACTTAAAGTGTAAAAAAGGAAGTGTTTTATATTCAAGCTTCTCTTTTTGGATAGAAAATGTGTTGACTGTCTAATGAATGCAGGGGAAACCGTTAAGCTTTTACTGGAATTAGGAAGCAGTGCTTGATTGCTTCATTTACAAAGTTGATTAAAAAAAAAACATTGACACAAAAGAGACGAGGCTCATAAATGTGCCTCACTCACAGGACCCGTTCATTACACAAACATGATTTTATTTTCTCAATCAAAAATATTCGTGTACAGGGGTAGAGCTACTAAGGGGCTAAGGACACCCCCCACCCCCAGGAAAAAGATTTACCCTCCAACTTTTGAGTCAATATTATTATCATTAGGAAAAACCCTAATTTATAGTTTTTTTTTTAAGTATTTTCCCAAGAAACAAAAGCAGTATTTAAATGAAAGTTTGTGCCCCTGTATTGTGTATTCCAGCCATTAACTGCAAAAAGACATTTGGACCGAGTGACCCCCTTTCCTCGCCTTCCAAAAAGGAAGTACCTACTGGTTCCAAGGACCAAAAATCCCATAGACTTTGATTGAGATAAAACAGGTCCTATTCAGTCATGATACTTGTCAGAATAACCATTCTTGCTCTGATGCCTTTTTGAGAAGTACTTGATAAACCAGATTTTGACACAGCAAAAATATGATCAACTATCATTGCAGTCCAATGTGTGGAAACACTTTGCCTTTAGCAAAGACATGTGACCACACAGTGTAGTAGAATGTTCTAATAATATTTGTATTATTTTGATGTAGAAAAACAACAGTGGGTGGAACTTTCAAACTAAAATGTGAATGGATTTGCCATCAATTCTTGTTTACTTGCTTGTTTGTACATATATTTAATTTACACTTGATTATATTGCGAGAAATAGAAGGAATCTGGAAAACTTCACCTGCACTAATATTGTCTAATATTCAGGGTTTTTTTTTTTTTTTACATTTTCTGAATGTAATTGTGTCCGTGATCTGTTCGGATATTAGTGAATTCTTTAGATTTACTCCATAAACGGATTTTCTTCTGTTATCCTCTGAAGACAACATTGATTGAATAAAGTTGGGCAGAATTGTTCATGCATTTGTTAATATAAACAATAAGACTTTCAAATGTCCACATTTTAGCTCTACAAACGTGTTATTAGTGCTCTCTGCTGCATTTTTGTTGATTATTCTGATTGCTTTTTTTCTGTATATTTCGCGCCAAAACGCGCTCCAGCTCAAGCTCCGCCTTCAATTCCGCCAACACCGGGATAAGCGCGCAGCGCGGAGAGAGAGAAAGATAGAGAGAGGTCGAGGTTTGGAGAGTGAGTGTGGAAGGGAGGGAGAGAGAGAGAGAGAGAGAGAGGACTGTCAAAGCAGATTACAGCGCGCCTGTCTGGTCTGGGATTCTGTCACTCGGTCCATCTCAGGGTTCTCCCTCCGGTGAACCTGTCTGGCTTTAAATTGCCCCCTCGGAAAAAAGAAAAACAGCATGGCTTTCCATTAGTGCGCTCTGGATTATGAGTTCCCCTGCAGAGGCAGGCGCGCTTCCGCCGGCGGAGCAACTTTTCCGTGCGCCACGGCGCCACTGAGCCATTTCTTGGTGGGAAAGTTTACGCTCAGCCTCCAGCGAGCATGGATCCGCGGTGAAACTCCAGCTCTCCCAGTTTTCCTCTTTTCTCCAACAAAATGCAGAAGAGCGTCCGCTACAACGAGGGGCACGCGCTTTTTCTGTCCGCAGTCGCGCGTAAAGAGGGAACCAGGCGCGGCTTCCTGAGCAAAAAGACGGCGGAGAACAGCCGATGGCACGAGAAGTTCTTCGCCCTCTACCAGAACATACTCTTCTACTTCGAGAACGAGCAAAGCGCGCGCCCTGCTGGGATTTATCTGCTGGAAGGATGCACCTGCGAGCGCGTGCCGGCCCCAAAGATGTCCACGACTGGAAAGGAAGCGCTGGAGAAACAGGTGAGGATGCGGAAGAAGGCAGACCCTCCCAAATGGCTCATCATGTCTGTTCAACTTTTCAAAGTGAACATCGTGTAGGAAGACCTGTTGGACCAGAGCATGTGTGCAGACCAAATCATTTCTGTCTGACTGGAGCAACAACAGCAACAGGTTCCTCTGTTTGATGAATGGAAAAGAAACACTTTTGTCTACATTCATTTGAAACGTTTGTCAGTCCTCTCCATTAAAACACGTTTACAGCTCATGTTATATTCATTCACTCATTACGCCTTTTATGGCTGTAGCATCAAATCAAATGGTTAGTTACACTGAGCAGAGCTCTCATAAACTGTGGTTTGGCTGTCCAAACCAATTAGAGCCTGCGTGGTGTAGAAAAACGGGGCGTCATTTGAAACCAAATGGGTCAGATGCTGTGAAGCAAGCCCCCAAAGAAGCGGCCTGGTCTGAAATTTAGCTAAATGATGGAAGATGACCTTTGAAGAACGAAACCTGCTGTGTATTGTGTCAGGTTTAAGTAAGTTAAAAAGTTTGCCTCTATCCCTGCATAAGTAAACTTTCATAACAGTTAAAATTGCACTGAAAACATTGAGATGAGGCGGAAACTGCAACTTAAATGTACATGCTGCTGCTAAAATATGTAAAAGCTGAATACTGTTGGTATTTAAATTACATTTATACATAACTGACATTTTTCTATACCAAACAACCATATATATTTGTATTTATTTATGCACTGCACAACTGTAGAAACAAAAACACTCAAGCATTTCATGCTACAATGCAATAGCGTGAGGATTCGTGCAGCAGCACTGATAAAATGAAAATGCGTCCGCCCTCTGGTGCATCCTGGCAAACTGTCTGACGCAGCGTCTCCAGCATGGAGTTCAGATCTGCTGACGCACCTGAGCTGCCAGCTCACCTGCTTCTACTGCGTTTAGCTGCAGCTCAACAGACTGTTATCTTTTTGACACAAAAAAGCATGAACTTGAGTGCACAGCTGCTAGTACCTGTCTGCAGAGGAACTAGTCTGAGTGCAGCAGAAGTAGCCCCCTTTGTGTTCTGCACACCAATATGAATTTAAAGCTCTGTGGGTTTAAATAATTCATGCTTATGCAACCTGGGTTTGGAAAAACAGACCCACAGCTGAATCCTGCTGAGTTAGTTCTTCAGAACTTTATTCCAATAGTGAGATGGTTGCACTGAAACAGTTTTTACTTCATGGAAGTCCTTCAGCATCACTTTTTTAACTGCAGTTTTGTGTCTCTTGGTTCATTAAAAAAACAAGCATTAGTGAAAAAAACTGAACCAAAGGAACCTAAATTACCTCATCTCTGGGTAAATTAGAAATCCTTGCTGGTGTTTTATTAAGAAAACAAAACAATAACACGGATTCGATCTATTAGATGATGACATTTTGCAGTGACTGCGACTCATAAGCTGCTTTTTTTCTTCACAGAAAGAACGGGAACATTTTGCCCTCAGATCTGGTGTTCAGTTAGCCTCAGGGGCCGAGCCCGTGAGTGCTGAGAGGCATCATGCCCATTTAGATGTAGAGGGAAGAAAAGACTTAAGAGCACTGACTTTTTCTAGTTTCAGTCTATATCAAGGCCTCAGTGAGGGGATGGAGGATGAACCATGTGAGAAATGAAGAAAGCTCAAAAATAGCTGCCAGGAAGTATGAACCTCCTTCAACTCCACTCTTATTGTGCAGCGGATACCCTTTCCTATAAATGCAAAGAATTGATTCCAGATGTTTGCAAACAGAATCTTTGAGGTGGACATGAAAGGTTGGATTAGGGAGAAATAATATTTTTCTCTGAAAATTCAATTACTATAAATACCTAAAAAGCACCATTTTCTGAGTCTGCTTTTACTGGCTTATAAGTGATCTTAAAACTCTTATTTTCTTGAGCTTGGCAGTCTTGCTGTCTTTTCGTTTTCTTCTTCTTTTTTCCCTCCTCTGTTCCAGTCTGACACCACAGCTGTGGTGCTTAATTGGGGTTATTTTCAATCTGTCTGAAGGTGAACTCTTGGATGCTGGTGTGTAACAGTTTGCCTACAAATCCAGTCACACAGAATCAAATGAAAAAACATGACTGACATTTTCTCAAGATGACAGTTTCAATCAACGGGAGTCTTTTTTTTTTTTCTTTCAGGCTTTTATGTTGCACGCAAAGGGTTGACAGAAGATAGTGCTTCCACGTTTCCGTCTCTTTGTCCGCTCAGTCGTGAGTCTGCCAGCAACCTGCAGCATCACACCTCCTCTGAGAGCCGCGCAGCTCCCTCTCATTCTCTCTGTTGTACGTGCAGATAGACGCAAACCCCTTCAAATAATTTGGAAAGCATTTACACCAGTCGGAATGGTTTCCACAGTGACTGTGGATTTGCATCGCTGTTGTGAGCATGTGTGTTAAGGACCAACAGATGTAGCACAACTCACGAGGGCCACGAATCAGAGGAAGCTGTCACATATAGTGTATTTTTTTATCCTTTATTTTATCAGATAAAAACCTATTAAAATCAAATAATAAAAGAAGAAATACAAGTAAAAATCTAAAAGAAAATAAAAAAATATATCAGTAATGGTGTATTATAGGTAAAAAAAATGTAAAATGTTAGAAAGAATTAATCTATTTAAAAGAATACAAAAAGTACTGAGAGAAATAAAATGAGGCAGCTTTATCTCTATTTGTGGAGTGTGTCAGATAGCAGATGCAGCAGAACTAAAAGGTTGTTTTCCAAAACTGGTCCTGACACAGGAGCAAGCAAATGATTGGAGTCACTGCGTTTTATTGCAATACAAATAACAATTGGCTTTTCTTACTACAACATTAAAACCTCGATAGTTTAGGGTTTAAATGCTTGTAAATTCACTTTCAAACACAAAGAAGGGGAGTTTGAACCCTTCAGATGTTTGATAAAAGTCAGGTTTTTTTTAGATTTGGTAAACCAAGAAACCAGCAGAATTGTTTAAAAAGTAAAGAATTAGAAGAGAATTGAATTCAGAAGATAAATCTTATAAAGCAAGTTTTTCTTTTTTAATGGGCTCTAATGGGTTAAAAGTTCACTTAAAATTAATGAACCTTGAATAGATGCACATCAGTTTTATTATCTTATCCACTAAAATATAACAATAAGACTATTTTTATATTTAAAAAAGTTGCTGTAAAGATGACTGCCATGGTTCTATCCTTTGTAGAAACTTGCCACAAGCGTATTTTAAACCAGCCTGAGAGAAACATTCAGTTTGAATTATTAAAAAAAATCATTTGAACGGTTTACTAAAAAAGGTTGCACCACTTCTGTCAAAGTTATCATTTTCATGATGTTCTGTTCTGACTGATGTGGCAAGATTCTAAACTTCAAAGAATTCAAAGACATAATGTACCTACCGGTATATTGTTCTTTCCATTTTCCTGCAATCACACTCACTTCATCCATTTACAAACACATTTAAATACAGATGGAAGTAAAACAGACATCCAGGGCAGGTTGAGTGGTGTTCTGTGAAGGTCCAGAGGCATCTTCATCATCTATGTGAGCTCTTCCAAAGTTTCTTTAACGCTGTGACCTCTTGTTTCCAAAAACATGATACAAAACCACATCCATGTTAAAATTAGATTGAAAAAGGATTTTCCTGATATTCCCTTTCAGTATAATGCTATAAGTAGATGATTTTACAGTGTTAGACACATTTCATGTTTCTGATTTGACTACATTCAGTTTGGTTAAGTGTCTTCATTAAAAAAACAAATGTCCTTCTGGAAAGTTTACAGGGAAAGTGCTGCCTTTCTGATAAACTGAAGTGTTATAGATTCCTGTAGTGTGTTTAATCTGCTCTCTGGAACAGGGTTGATTTAAATTTCATGTTTTTTGGGAGCTATAGGAATAATAATATCTGCTAAAACTAAGTAAGAACATCAAAAGAAAAGGGAAGGAGGAACTCAGACAAACTGTCTTGAATTTGTGCCTCCTTAAGATATTTGTACTTCAGTAAAAACCGTGACACTTTAAGCCTTACGTTTGAGGAGCAGGACTTTCAGAATAATGGGTTTTTATCAGCGTTTCAGATGTGAAACTAGAACTATCAGATCCTTTACAAAATCCTTTCAGCCGTGGCTTGTTTTCACTTTGCTCCATCTTCCCTCTGTCTATCTAACCATTCTAAAAAACATTAAAAAAGAAGAAAAGGTTTTGTTTCAGTGGTTTTTGCAACAGTGTTCCACAGTTGTCAAAAATCCATGTGGGGCATTGACCTGATTCCAAACATCACACGGGTCCAGTGATCTGCTCAGCTTCTTGTGAGAATGTTCTTTGAAGCTTCCTTTCAGGAATTGTATGTTTATTTTGCATAATTCAGACTGACATTATCGAGTCGAACAGCAGCATCTCCTGTTAAAAAGATCAAACAGAACTAAACCTTTAACACCGAAGAAACTCGCTGGCGACACGTGAATTACACACATTCTATGACATACTTTAACACTTCAACTGTTTACATGATCAGTGAGAATCAGCTGCTTCTGACACTGAGAGAAGCGGCGCTTCATTTGCACCAGTATGCATCTCTTCAGTAAAGTGCTGCATAACGGCACAAAGACACTTTTCTCAGAATCAGTTGATTTAATTGTGTAAATGGTTGAAGAGTTACAGTAGTTGAAAGAATGTCCAACACTGGAGCTAAAGCTCTGGTGTTAAAGGGTTAAGAATAGAACGCAAACACTCTAGAGGCTAAAGATTGAAATTCCTAAACCAGAAGCTCTGAGTCTTTTTCCCACCTTTTCAGTCTGGCAGGATCATCAGATGATTCAAGCTGTTGGGGCTCAGTTCATGTGCACTCCTCTTGTCATTAATGTTATTGTTGGAGTTGATCCCATGTATTATACATGCTCCTTCTGTCACAGCAGGTGCAGACAGGGGGCGGTGGAAGGGAGAAAAAGACACGCATCTCACAAAAGTCAAGGTATCAAGGGTTTGTTATTGCCTGTGATTGTGAGGCTGGTTTTCACAGCATCAGGTCAGGCACACAGCAACTCTCAAGAACATACTAAAACGGATTTATGGTGTTCAGACTCGTCTGTTGCTGCATTCTGGGAGTCATAGAAGAACCTTTTCAATTCAGTATCTATTGCATTAATGTGGCTTGATGCTTCCCAACAAACGCCTGCAGCGATGAAGTGAAAGTGGAACCATAAAGCAACAAATGAGTAAGAAGGGAGCTCTCCTCTGTATGTGTATGTGTATGTGGTCATGCAGGAAAACCGGAGGTCAGCAGAGAAAGTAAACTGCAGGGAAAAGGGAGAGATCTGATAAATCATTGATTAAACCTCCAAAGAACAGACCGGGAATTGCTGATCAGAGGATGCTGAGGGTGCAACAGTTATGAGTGTGCTTATATGCGACAAGTGATTGTCAAGTGTTTGTGATTTCAAGTCACAAAAATACACAAACAATGCACATTTTTTAAATTAACTATTATATTGCTAATTTCAACTCTGCAAAATGCAGATGTTGCAGTTATGAAGGATGGAAAAAGTATTTATCAACTTTGGGCATTTAGAATATTATTATTACAGCGTCAAGATCTTTTATTTTTCAAAACTTTTGCCTATCTGGGGTTGCAAGGTATGTTATTATTACACTATGAAATTTGTTGCCTGTTTTGAGGTGAAGGCAGATAAGATTACAGATTAAAGACCCACTCCGATAACAATTGTGTTATTGGTGTTTTTAACACGTTTTTGTGGCATTTTTTACTCTTGATAGAAGACATACATGTAAAGAAGATCAAGCTGAAATGTTCTTTTCTGAGAATTTCTTTTGTCAAATGATGGTGAATCGGGAACAGACGAGAAAATGCTGTTGGAAAAATCCTGCAGCAGTGACGTCGGTGCTACAGTTGGTGAGCCACAATCTCCCTGCTCCGCTCCATTCCAATGCATCCACTTGCAGATAAATAAATCCATGTACGTCTTTGTTTTCCTCGTCTGAGTTCGTCAGAACTGTACAGCTGGATAGCTCTGATATTGCTCGCTATTTTTGTTGCACCGCTAAGAAGTTGATGTTGAAATTTCTAAGTGAACTTCACACAAACCCTAGTTTACTGCTGGTTTTTAAGTTGGTTTGAACCATCAGTTAACTGAAAGCTGTCTTTCTAAACCAAAAACAATTTATGTGTGTACACACTATCTGGATGCAGTATTTTGGCAGTGAAAGTCGTCCCTCATTCTCACAAGAGGCTACTTTGCTTTACCTGTTGTAGCACCAATCAATGATGTTTATGTGGAAAAACTGGTTTTGTGTTTGACTCTACAACCTTGTTCTTGCAGTTTCAGAATTAATATTTTGTAATTGTCTGAAATTGTAGCTGTAAAAAAACAGAATTCAAAGGTGAAACCTCAAACATAAACACTTAAACATAGCCAAAAAAATATATATACATATAAAACGAGATTGAAGACTAATGCAACTAATGCAAATAGTTGTTTTTTTGGGGGAGTTGCATTTCTTTTATTAGTACCTTGCAGTTGTAAAAATTGTCTTCACACATATCAAAAAGTTTTGCATCTACAAGCTAAATTTGTGCAACTGTAAAAATAAATTTGCATGGACTGAATCAATTGTGGTTTTGCAAGACCAAATTATAGTTTGGAAAAAAAATATATATATATGTGGCTGCAAAAAGCTTTTGAGCATGTGGAATAAAAATATCAGATTTAATTATGTTTTATACACAAAAGTGTTTTCAAATCCAAGACAGTTTGATCAAATTGAGTGGTACAAGAGGTCGGCCTGCTGCTGCACATGACGTTTGCTTGCTGGACTGTAGGTTGACATTAATCTCGTAATAATATTATTTTTTTGCTCCCCCTAATACGACACCATACAATAATGCACACAATTGAACACAAAGCTTTAGAATAGAATATGATTTAAAAGAGGACTTTTAAGCATTCCACAAACTCATGAAACTGTGTCTAACCAAGATTAACTTCAAAGAAATTTACCGTTTTGAAATGTGGCTGTAGTGCAGTGGAAGACCGGTTGACCTCTTATTGGAAAATTGCAGGTTGAGTTACCGTCCTGTGTCGAAGTATCCTAGTGCAAACCCTGAACCCTGCATTGCTCCAGGTGGTTATAGGTTGGTGGCAGTGTTCGGCAGCAGAGCCGCCATGTGTGTGTATGGGTGAATGGCAGAAAGCAGAAAGTGCTATAAAAGTATATGCAATTTGCCATTTCAAAAGACTAACATACCATCACAGAAGCTGACTAAACACGTCCGTTAGATGGTGATGGACAATACAAAGGACAATGACCTCGGGTCTTTCCAGACTAAACTTACCACTCTGTTTTATTACAGAAAATCCTGTTTTTAGGGTTTTTTACATTTTCTTGTGGGATTTTTTTCTTACAATGGAGAACATGAATTAAGCTCAAAATTGCATTTTTTTGAGTGTTTCTTTCTTAAAAATGTAGTAAATCAGGAGCAAAAAAAAAAAAGAAAAGTCAATTAAAAAAATTGCTTATTTGTGACATAGAAGCTACAATAGGAGGGTGACAAGCTCCCTACTCTGGTCCGCATCTACATGTAGACAAATAGATCCACGTACGTATTCGTTTTCATCATCCGAGCTTCCATCTGGCTTAAAATTGTTTCGCTGTAGCACTAATACTTCTCACCATTTTTGATGCACCACTAAGGCTAACTTGGGAGTGTGGCTGTAAGCTAGAAGGAGCGAGTGTGAACAGATGGATGATGGGAAGTGGAGACAGGCTTACTCTGCACAAATGATCCCACCCACAACTCTGAGGTGAATTTCAATGAACTCTTGCTGCTCTGCAGAAACTATGTTCTAGAAAATGGCACGTTTTTTATTTTAGCTGCAAATGGCAAAATCATAATTAAAAGACCACTGGGAAAGCTTTTACACTAGATCATAAGATAATTGGAGTGGAACGTTAAGACATAAAATTTTAATTTACTTTGATTTAACACTTAAAAAGTTATCCACCTTTTGTAAAGTCTCCAAAAATACTTCCTACAAGGAGAAAAAAAAAGCATTTTCTCATTTGCCTTTTTCCCATATTATTCTTTAATACAAATATGATGTGTTGTTGCTCTGTAAATAAATGTCCATTTTCTTACATTTCATTTTCTTAAGTGCACAAAGTTTTTATTATAGTTGCAGCTTGGTTGTTTTGCTCTTGTCCTTGGAACATTTAGTGGGACTTTATTCTGCACATTATTGGCCCATTGGGAGCTGAGAACTGAGAGGAAAATGAAGAGGAGAGCAGCAGATTGTGAGTCTGATCCAGCTATGAATCTTTCTGAGACTTTTTCTCAGTAATGACTTTCATGATTTTAGAAGTACATCAACCCTTTCACTGGGACAGATTTTATTTTTTCTTATTATTATTGTCAAATAATAATAAGCTAGCTGTTAAAACGGATGTATGCCCTCATCTTCTTTTTTTCTCAAAATAATTTACTGCTCTCCTTTACACTTGAACTTTTGTTAAAATCAGCCTAATTAAAGGCTATTTGTGTTGGTAAAAGATCTAAATAATTAATATTTATTGATAATATGATGCCAATAATTCCTCCCTGTTCTTGCAGAGTTTTCCCTTGAGGTCTGCCGGCAGCAGGTGGTTTGAGATTATCTTTTGATAATCTTTCATGATCACAGCGTAGTCCCCCTTGGTCATTCATTTTCTTTTTTTCTAATCTTTAGAAGGATACACTTGGTGCAAACTTCCACATCATCCCACACTTGTATGAAAAGCTGGGTTATAAATCCTATTACTGGTCTCCTCAATATTACATCTGAAAATTCTTTTCTTTACAGTTTTTTTGTCACTTCACGAATTTATTCTCTTATAAAATCAATGATCAAGTCCCACTCCCATCATCTTTTGATCTATTTTAGAAGTGTTCCTGGTAGGTCTTTTAATCAGGATTATGCTGTTTTTAGGCAAAATCAAAAAACATGTTTTGATTTCTGGAACGTTTCTGTAGAGCAACATTAGTTCTCTAGAAATTTGCCGCAAAATTGCTGGTGGGACTGTTGACCAGGAGTAAGCCTGCACTCATTTCACATCATGCCTTTGTTTACACACTCTCCCTCTAGCTTACAGCCCCTCACACATCCAAGATAAAATTACAGTGAGCTATGATGCCAGTTCGGACGAGAAAAACAAAGACATACATGGAGGTATTTGTCTGTAAGTGGATGCATCAGACTGGAGTGGAGCAGGGATCTTGTGGCCTACATATTGTAAGTAACAACTACAGGTTGTTTTTGACTGCATTTTTTTTGTTTAATATAATATATATAGGTTTAATATAAATTTTCCTCCATCATGAGAAAATGCTAGAAGAACATGTTGAAAACCTAAAAAATATCTTTACGTTAGTAATGTAAAAAAGAGGGAGCACTGACGTCATTGGGATGCGCCCCTTGGAAATGCGAAGTGAAACTGATTTTTGAGACACATTTTGTGCAGCGAGATTTGAAAACGGAAAAGCAATCTTCATTGGCTATGTCACTTTAACTGTGTCATAAGTAGAAAATAAAAAAGCCATTTGGAGGATTGAGTTGTTGTTTTATTTTTGAGTCAGCTGATGCATCTTTATTGTGAAAATGAAAAAAACATTTGCGGTATTGACTTTTATTTTGAAATATGAGTCACATTTGCTTCCATAGCACTGCTGACCTGTTTAGTCCCCGTCTGGATCTCTGAGGTCAGGCTGGTCAGTCGTGCCTAAACGTGCCTTAAATGAAGCAAAGGCTGCGTTGAGTAAGCTATAGAGGACACAAAATATTAAACTCAACTCCACTATACTCAAAATCTTTTCAAGCTACCTTTTCAAAACTGTATCAAACTTTTTCAGGTACTGATTTCCCTGATAAACCAACATTTAAACATTTAAATGAATATTTTAAAGCTCACAGCTTTAGATATGCATTATGCATCTCATAGACAACAATTCATAGAGGTCTATCGCATATCGCAGTTTAGATCTCTAGCAGAAGACTTTCCCACAGCTAACTGCGTCGCAGTCCCATCATACCCTACACAATAAGAGTTGTCTGAGATGTCTAAACCCTATTACACCAAAAGGAATGGATGTAAAATTACAATGTTAATTTTTGTTTTTTTTAATTCTCTCATAGACATCTAAAAATATCCCAAAATTAGACAGCTACAATAGCGTAGACCTCTATTGCAGATATCTTCCAGAACATTATTGGTAAACATCTAATAAAGTTGTCAGGGATGTTCTGTAGACATCTACAGTAGATATCAACTAGGTGTCTAAAAGACATACTGTGCCTAGTTGGAAATCACAGATTTACTCTAAAAACATTTTAAATTATTTTTTTAACTCCCCCGTGGTATTAAGAGCTATGCCCAATCCTGCAACGAAATCTAAGCACAAAGAAAACTCCAAAAAGATATCTGTTTGTCATTATTTACTTAAAGTTCAAATCACACCAACAAATCCCTCAATGCAAAAACATATTAAAGATCAAAACAACAATAAAAAAAACAAAACAAATAATATAAAAAAACTCTACGCTTTATATATCAAAACAAAATTCCAGAAACCAATAACAATTACAGAATAATTTTACAGTGTTGGTAAAAAAAACCCACATAGTTTACTATGCAAACTCTGACCGAAAAAATTTTAATCTGAATTTGGCTAAACAAAGCTAGCTGCTCTGTTAAGCGTTTCAGTTTAATATCTTAATTGTTGTTAAATCATGTTTGACACACATGGATTTCATTCTGCAGCGTGAGCCAGCAGATCTGCACATTGAGACCTGTTAAATGAACATTTGTCTCCCGTGTGATGGCAGCTTCCTGCAGAACTGGCCATGAAATCCTTTCGCTTCAAGGAACTGACAGTAAGAGTCAGGAAATGAAAACAAGACCCATCTGTGTCATCTAACAGCACAGTTTGCTTTCTAATCAGAGCAGATAGCATACAGTCGTGTTGCATCATGAGAAGTTATTCTGGTCTTTGACCATCATCAAAGGATTCTGACAAATCTGTTTCTGCTCTGCTGATTTTTGAACTCCAAATCCATCATTGTTTGGTCAAATAATTTACCAGTGGATCCTGTTTGTGCTCTGATTTTTATAAAGGAAAAGCTTCCTTTATTTAGTGAACTTGAAGAGGTTTTAAATGTTGGAAATGAAAAACTTTCTTTCTGCCTGACAGTAGTCCAACAGCAGGAAGCTCAACATGATGAATGTTAAAGCGCTCCTGAATAATTACATTTGCAGCCCTTCTTCGTGCTTGTGATTTGCTCAGCGGTATTACATCACACTTCTTTCTGTCATGCTGTCACGGGCTGTGCTTTTAAATGACAGCTGTTTTAAACGATATGTTTTTCCTTTTTTTTTTTTTGGTTTTTTGTTAGGAAACGATGTAAAGCAGAAACAAGATCTACCTCTTTGTTTCTTCAGCCTTGCCTGTCATCTTTTGTTGGCTAAATGAAATTACTTCCAGAACAATGGAGGCCCTCCGGGATGGTGAGTGCATTCGGGCCGGTTTAAAACAGTGGGCTGGCTGGTGGTGCCGAGCGTTCCTGCAGTTTCCAGGCTCAGATAGAGAGACTGGACTTCAGGAGACATGCAGCACTCTTGTGTTTGTACAGCCTTCATACGAGCCACTGAGTTGACTGTTTGCAAATACAACTAATAAGTGGGAGTGCATCATTTCTGTGTTAAATTAAGGTTTTTTAATATCCCAAAGACTTGGTATAAAACCAGATGAGACCTTGCCTTTCGAGCTGTCGCTCATCGTCTTTGGAACACTCTCCCTTTGTCATTATGACAGATCGACTCCGTTGACTGTTTTAAAAGTCAGGTCAAGACGTTCTTTTATACTTTATACAACTAATGTTGTCTTTTACTGTGTTTTACTTTGTTATTACTCTCTTTATCACACTGTGATATGTGTATGATGACTGTTGTAGTTTTATGATGCTTGTCTATGTTGGAGGTGAGCATCTAACATAAAAAGCCTTCATTCAATTGGTCAAAGGGGTCCATCTGATTGGTCAAATGCGTAAAGAGCATTATTTGATTTGTTAAATACTTCAAGCTGCTGTGGGATTTTTTTTTTGCATGTGTGTAAACATTTAAGGTAACCATTTATTGGAGTTTAGACTAAGCAGCATTCAAATTCTTCATTCAGAAAGAATTATTCAGTGCTTTTTCCTGTTTATGTGTAATGTTATTATAAATACCAATATTCAATGACAGCTTTAAAGAATGATATTGCCCCTTTGTGTTGGTCTTTTACATAAAATTCCAAAAAATATATATTTTGCAAGCCACTCTATCTTTTGAACTTTTTATGTTATTTAAGCAGCAAAATACTGTCAAACTAAAGGACATGCAAAACATTGCTGACAAACATTTCTGTTGCTTTAAAAAAACATCTAATTTCCTATGTTTTTTGTTAAATAAATCTATTAGTTAGCCAATTAATAATGGTTACATTGAAATGTTTCTATCCTTTCAATAATGTAATATATATAACACATTTTTTTCAACATACTTGCAGCATACACAATATGCAACACTTATTGAGAATTAGATTTAGACGCGATTGCAGGAAATTGCATCATAGCAAACTGGAGAGAACCAAAACTGATTCTGGATTGTCTGTTGTCATGCATTTTGACATAAAAGGTGTTTTATGCATTCACTTTAATAAATATGTTTTTTACTTTTAGGCTACACCACCCTCCAGTTTATGATAAAATCTTAAACTTTTCACTTTAAGTGGCCTAGATTGCCTTCATTAAGAAGCGGGTGTCCATATGTTTTTCCTTTTTTTTTAGCAGCTCATCCCATCAATTTCACACATGCACATCCATGTGTGCATGAATAATATGAATAGCGTGAACAGCTGTGAAAGTGAAAATTACATGCAGCTCAGGGTACTGACAGGGGACTGTTTGAATCAATCTGGTTGGTGCTGCTCATTCTGAGATCTGTGATGACGGACAGGCAAGCTGTCAGGGGTGCTGCTCCTTCATGCCCCATGGGAGCTGAGTCCTGCTCCCTCTGAGAGCCTGAGCTGCAAAAAGTGAGTAAAAAAATCAAATAAATAAAATAACAAGAAAGCGTTTTAGTACTAAGACTGCTGGATTTCAAACAGATAAACAGCAATAAGATTACAGTAAAACAAAACATTTTTAAGATTGAATCATAAAAATGTGAAAATATTTTCTAGTCTGGTGAAAAATGTGTGATAAATGCATGAATGATGGTTATCATTAATGTGTAGATAGTGAAGGCTCAGATAATGGTTATAGGGCTTTAAAAAACACATTAGTGAAAAATCTTTCCATCTCAATCTAAAAAGCATTTTCTTCTCATGTGTAAAATTGCTGGAGTGATCCATAAAAGCATTAAATGAATGCAAACAGCACCACCAAGCAGAAAATGGAAGTGCAAAAAAGCAGCGGAAGCATCAGATGTAGTGTTGCCATGGAAATGTTATCTTGTTAGGTGGTGACACAATTTAGAAATAGGTACTGGGTTTGAAAATATTATGTAACAGCTCCCTCTTCGCTTTGTGTCCCTGTCAAAGACTTTAAGAGCACAGATTATTGTAGACGCTGACAAATAATCCAGGCAGTGTATCGGAATTACAAATACATTAAAGAAATAGAGATGGATGTTTGTGTGCGTTCAATCGTGTATCTTCAATTCCAGCCCACTGCAGGGGCTGAAGCCCGTCCATCCTCCTGCAGGGCAAACATCTCTCCCCTGGCCTTCGTTTGGTTCACTTAGTTCTCACTGAGAGACACAAAGACATAAAAGTATAAAGGGATGTGGAAATAGAAGAGGAGGAGGAGGAGGATGGGGCTCCAACAGCAAGAGAAGAGAGGATGCTGGTGAAGCGGGACAGAGGAGGTGGAGTGGGATGATAGGTGAAGTGCAAACAGAGAGGAGGGAGAAAATAAGTGGATGGTTGAAAATAGGAGAAGAGAAGGGAAAATCCATGCAGAGTTATGTCCTCTCTGTTTTTCTTGACTAAGAATAGTAGCTCTTCTGCTAACCCAGTGCCCCGGGACATGACGATTTTAATAAAAGCCTCTATCACTTCAGATGAGGCCCAGTGGGTGCATGCTGTCCCGTAGTTGGGCCTGTGTTGGCATGTGTCTGTGTGCAGGAAACTATTTTATAAGCGGCTTCACAAGGAAATTTGTCAGGATAATAAGGGACAAGAGGAAATGCGTTCGAGGGGGACAGAAACTGAGCCGGCTAATTGATGGTGACGATAATAAGCTGGTGGAGAACAGAGATGCAGACAAGACTTCTTTTCACTGAACAGATGACTGTTGAGCCTAAAACCTTTACTCATCCTTTGTCTGTTTGCAGCCTCCTTTTCAAGTAGGAGACTGGATGAATTTATTCAGGCGGGAAGCAGCAGTTTACCAGTATCTCATGTGACTAACAACTCAGATTTATTTAGATGGAAATTTTGTTTTTGGTGTTTTTAACATATTGTTCTGGCCTTTCTCCAATCATGGAGGACATAAATGAAGAAACTGAAGCTTAAAATTGCAGTTTCTGAGTATTTCCATCTGCGTCTGCCATTGGAAAAAGCTTGTAGGTGTGATGTAGAAGCTACTACGACAAGCCGCAAGCACCCTGCTCCACTCCAGACTGATGCATCTGTTCGTAGATGCTTAGAACCATGTACGTCTTCATTCTGCTTGTCTGAGCTGACATCTGGCTCAAAACTGTACGACTGGATGGCTCCAATCTTGCTTGTTATTTTAGTTGCACCAATAATGTTAGTTTGGGGTGTGAGGTGAGCTAGTGGGAGAGAGTGTAAACAGGTGGATGATGGGAAGGGGAACAAGCTAACTCCGCACCAAAAGTCCCGCAGACAACTCAGAGGTAATTTTTTCTAATGAACTACTGCCGCTCTACAGAAACTATGTGGATGCCCACATATGTCCACTCTTACAAAAATGTAAGAATATACATGTTTGGTAGCAAATTAAAAACAGACGATCTTTTTTTCTTCAGCACTACTTCCTCATTGTGTTTGGCCACGACGGACAGAAACCTCTGGAGCTGAGGACGGATGAGGAGACGGAGTGCGACGAATGGGTGGAAGCCATCCAGCAGGCAAGGTACACACAGCACGTTGTTCTGTGGGGGGGCAAATCCAGCAAGCACACAGTGAGTGAAACGATTGTGTGAGTTATTATACTTCTGACCTTTCAGATTTTGCTTAAGAACATATGTTTACTGATGTGCTAACAGTTCCTAAGCATCCTTCAGCCTTTTCGCTGTTTTGTATGCACATTTCTTTAAATTACTTTGTTTTAAACAGCCACACATTCAGTAACACAAATATGAGAGTTCAGAATTATTGCTTTGATGGGTGACACGGTCTTCTTTTTTGTGACACATTGGGGCAAAGTCTTTTTGTTTTTTGTAATTTAATTGCATGCTGGTTTTCATACTAGTCAGCTGGAACCATTGATTGTAAATGAGAACTGGTATGAGTGCCCTGCTATCCCCCATTGTTCCAAATAGGAAGTACCCCCTAGTTCCAAAAAGCCGAAGTCCCACAGACTTCTATTGAGAAATAAACGGCTAATAGTCACTCCATTTGTCAGAATAACCATTCTTGCTCTGAAACCTTTTTTTTTTCTTGCAAATCCTATTTTTTTTTCCCCCGCAAATTTTTTTTTTCCATCGCAAGTCATTAAAGTATAAAAGCATGAGGTGCCCGCTGGCCCCTAATCCAATGTGTTGAAGCATTTGATTGACAGATTTTGTGTAACCCACTTTCAAATGGTGAGGGTGTGGACTTCCAACAAGTGATTGACGAGAGTGGTTGCCATAGAAAGGATGACTCAGACTGACTCGGACCAATCACTGCTTACTGACAATTTCTGGTTCCAACATGTCGGTGTCTGTTTCGCGAAAAAAAGGTGCCTGATCAAAATGTTTCTGTATTGTTGGGGTTAGAAAGCCCCCATCGTTAAGAATCAAATCAGATGTATTTTTTTAATGTGATGATCTTGTATTGCTTTGCAATACTCTGTGCATGTTTTTCTGTTTTTTTCCCTTAGTTATTCTGACATCATCATTGAACGAGAAGTGCTCATGCAGAAATACATTCATCTCGTGCAAATCGTGGAGACTGAGAAGGTGGCGGCTAATCAGCTACGGACTCAGCTGGAGGATCAGGACACCGAAATCGAAAGGCTCAAGTCAGAGGTACAGGGTTCATTACACACAGAATGGATCTCAATAGAATAATTTTCAAAAATTTCTACCAATTTAATTTCAGTCAGCAGTGTACATGCGATTCATTTCAAGTCAGCAACTGTCTTTTCCTCACTCCATTGTGTTTTTTGTCTTGTTTACACCAAAGGCATGAATATTCTTGAATATGTTTTGTAGAAGAGAAGCTGCACATGGGAGCAGACAACATGTTAGCCTGATTTAGTGCTTTTAATTAAAAAAAACCCTTTGCTGCACAGTCGGTTGGGCTGTGCTGTGAGAGACGCTGCTGTCTTTGGTGTCTCCGCCGCTGGAGCTTGATGTACAAATCACTTTGAATGGAACTGTGGGACCAATTTTAGGAGCTTTCCATTACAGAGAGCAATCACAACAAAACCAAATCAAACAAGACACAAGTCTCAAGGATTTCAACTGCGAAAGCCATTTCAGGAGGACTCTTGACCTCCTCCCACACTCTCCTGAACCTCATTATAGATTAGGAAGCAGCTACGAGGATGAGGTATTAACAAGGTAGAATATGATTACACTCTTTTGGAAATTCAGAGAAATGTGTTTGCAGTTTTTTCCAGACAGCCAGTGATCTGTGGTCATGTGGCCTTGCATAAAACACAAAGCAAGTAAGAAGAAAAAAATGCTTTGTTTTAAATAGAAATCATAAATATGTAGATGTTAGCGAGCATATTTTATGTAGTGAGCAGGTAAATTCTTTAGCAAAGGTTACATCAGTTCTCCTGAAAATGTATGCTTTTTATTATTTGTTTATTTTAATTCCAGGCAGTCGACTTTAACATCCACTCTTTTACCAGCCAGCCCACACACTCTTCTGATTACTCTCCAGCCATGAATCACTTGCAGAGAGATCCAAGAAGAAGCATATGTTAACAACTATATATACTTGCATACCGATAGGTCTGCATTGTGTGTGTGATTTCTCGTGACTGTGCTTATGGCAGTGAAGAAGTGGGCGTCTAGGGTGCTCAGTCACCTCTGAGTGTAGGAAGAGAAGCCCAGCGCTCGATAGAGACACACCATCAACCTCCTGCAAACAGCCACGCTTACTGAAAACGGCCTGTTTCTGAGCAGTTGCCAGTGCGCCATAAATCCACGCTTCATGCTCGCACATAAAACACAACAGACCTCTGCAGAAGTGTTGCTCAGGACTGTTTCATTTTTCCAAAAAAGACGAACCACTAGTTATTGGTTTTTATTAATTATATCAACAAAATGAATTTTTTTCACAAAAAGCAAAAGCTTGTGGATCACATTTTAGATAAATATTCTCATGAAGGACAGTGATATATATATATATATATATATATATATATATATATATATATATATATATATATATATATATATATATATAATTAGTGACACTAATTGATTTAGCATCAACTGCATAGGTGAAGTGGACTGAGTAACCCCCAAATTGGAAGGGCTTGGATAAGCCAAAACCCCACAGATTCTATTATATAACCATTATATAACCATATAACCAACTATGTAACCATTCTTGCTCTGATCCCTTTTAACATATTCTTGCTCGGTTTTATTATAAACCCAAAAAGTTAGCATTAGCAAACTTTAGAAATGATGAAAGTGACTATTTGTAATTTTCTAAATAGGTGAGGCCAGTGCTGAATCTTTTTCTTGGCCGCATGGGTCCGGAGAAAGGGTTATGGTTAGAATCACGGTTGGGGTTAAAACACCAAATAGCCTGGCTGTGTTTGCAGTTCACCGCTTGTAACTTTTTCTTAAAACTCTGTGGCCATCGCCCAGCGTGTAGAAATATAACTGCTGTCAAATCCTGCCGCTTGGCCACCTGCAAAATTAGCTGAAAAACTTTTGGAATTTTTGGGATATGTGACCGTAGCCTATAGTATTATATATATGTAAGGAAGTTTAAAGTGACTATTATCTCAGCAGCATAATGGGACTGAAAATGCAGAAAACGTTTGCGATTTGTGTCATAAAGCCTGTTAATCTAAATTTAAAAAAAAAAGTTTCTCAAGACATTTTGTGTCAACTCAACAATGTTTTTTACAGGAAAAACTTTTATTTTTTAGTGCCCTAATATACGTGCTCTGCTGATGTTCCACACCAAAGACCAGAGGGCAGATAGTTAGCTGTTCTTGATGCACAGGGACTTGACTGAAATTGAATTGTGGTCTGAGCTGCAGCTGTCTCCTGGGCTTTATTGTTTGCTTAGTGTGGACAGCTGTTAACGTTTCCATTCTTGTTTCCCAGTTTTGTCCTAACCCATTTGTGTCAATAGTTGCTTGAATAAACATGCAGTTGCACGGGCAATTTCGGTCTTGAGGATGAACAAACTACATGAAATTGTAACTTCTCTTTGGAGCAACACGTGTGGTGGACAGTTTTCCTTACTGTCAGCTGAGATATGATCTCATTTGCTTGAAGCAGTGAGGAAGGCATCTGCCTGTGTATAATTGGACTGCTGATGATAAAAAAGGATTAAACTTTGGGAGCTGTTGTGCCGTTTGAAGTCCATCTTACACTTGTATTTGCTTGCTAATGTGTGGCTCAGAGTTTATGAATAATTAAACCCAGCAGCTACTGTAACTGTCAGCCCTCGGCAGAGAGCCTGCCCTGCTCTCCTCCATTTGTAAGATGTCTCCAGTGAAAGGTTCAATGAAGAATTGCGTCTGGAAACAACTCTACTTTCATCTGTCACGGTTTACTCAATATTAGTGCTGTCAATCAATTAAAAAATTGATCAGATTACTCACACTTTTGGGTTGTGATTAATCACGATTAATCACAATGTTTAATGGGTTAAATTTATACAACAATATAGAGAGAAAATGTTTCTTTTCATTTTTACTGTCTGAAATGTTTAAATTTATAAAGTGTTAACTCAGAAGTGTAATTTGTGTGCACAAAACACATCAACAGTAAGATAAGCAGAACTGTATAGACTTTTATGTCTGCAGTATTACTTCAAGAAAACAAGGATGCTGATATCCAGCCATTAGAAACTAACATTGTGTTTCTGCACTTTAAATGGTCCGGGTAAATACTCTATTCTGATTGGCTGATGGGTGTTCTGAAAGAAGTTCAGGTCACAATGTTCTATATTGCAGGCTTTTCCTTCAATTCCTTTCTGGCATTCAATGAAGTACTAGTAACCTTCGTCTAAGTTTGACCGGGTTTTAGGAGAGAAATGATCCGCGACGTGTTTAATATCTTTCATACGAATTTGGAGAAGCAGCTGTGAAGTATTCTGCAGGGAGGATTACTACCATTTGGATTTGAACGATCTAAGGGAGGGAAAAAAATGCAGTTTGGAAGAAGGACATTCATAAAACAAATATTGTACACATTTTCCGGTACAATTCAGTGTGTGAAACAGCATTTAGTTGTCAGCTTTCTGGGTCTAAATCTGTAAATCGGAGGTCTCTTTACACAATGACATCGCGTGAAAAGAGTCTATTGTCAAGCTTTTTTGACATTTTCCCACTAAGAAAAAATGAGCCTGGATTTCTTCCAGTTTATTCTTCTCTGTTTTAAAATATTATCCTTTTTTCAGACTTTGATAGTTTGATACATTTTACTAACCTTTTAATAAATCTGGAATTTGTGCGAATACTTGGCCTTGTGCTGCTTTTGAAAGCCTTCATTTTCTATCTGCAATCTCGTGAGCCAGCCTCTCACTTCTCTGAATGAAGCCAACTGTTTGGTAATGACAAGAAAGTCTGATTGCAATCTGTTGAAACCTATTCACTGAGCATGCTCCGAGCAGACTCGACCATCTTCTCCTAAAATCATGCCTCTGTTGGGACAGTTTGCTGACTTTATTTTCAGGATCTGTGACTGAACTTCATTTTTAGAATAAGAATTGTAATTACATTAAAAAGCTTTTTAAAAAAAATTATTTCGTTATGCAATATTTGGACAAAAACCTCCTTAAAGAGGATCATATTTCAACTCAGTTGCTTATCATTGCAGCAACATGCTTTGTTAAAGAAGCAATCAAAAATCTTGGAGGATCATTTCTCCTCTTCTATCTCATCTCTGATCTTGTCTCTACTTTCTCAAGATTGTAGCTCTGAACAAAACTAAGGAGCGAATGAGACCTTACCATGTCTACCATGAAAACGAGGACCCCGACATCAAAAAGATTAAAAAGGTAACGAATCAGTTGGACATGTGCATTTCTTTGTGCCGTACATCTATGAAAAGATTTTGTCATTTGTGACCTTTGCATCTGCAGGTGCAGAGTTTCATGCGAGGCTGGCTCTGTCGCAGGAAATGGAAGATAATCGTTCAGGACTACATTTGTTCCCCTCATGCTGAGAGCATGAGGAAGAGGAACCAGATCGTCTTCAATATGGTGGAGGCAGAGACTGAGTATGGAAATATATTTTGCCCAGAGCGAGCATCACAGACTGTAGCACCATTGTCCCTTTTGGCATCATTATTTCACATGGAAAGCATTTATCAGCATTTACTAATTGTTGTCTAATTATTTTGTTTCTCACCTCATATCATTACGTTTTTATTAGATTTGACCATTCTGATTTTATCTATCAAGGAGGGAAAAGTAGATCCAAACAAAAAAAGACACCATGAAGCTAATCCGGCATATTACAAAAGACTTTTGGTGTCATATTTCTTCTGATGCAGTTCCTTAGTAACTCCACGGTCTCTGATGTAATGTGACTATAGCCACTAGTGGCAGACTAAATGCTGATTGGCTTAAATTTTAAGATCCTCTCAGATGAAATTTGTGCTTTTCGTGTTTTTAGTACGTTCTTGTGGCATTTTTATTATGACATAGGACATATATTAAAAAAAATTAATCTCAATATTGTATTTCTCAGGCTTTTTCTTTTATTCAAATTGTTGTGAATCAGGAGCAGAAGAAAAAAATGCTGTTTGACAAAGAGCTTGTTTGTGATGTAGAAAACTCTGCAGAAAATATGTCCAAGAAAATGACACCATTTTGTTTGTTTTTTTTGTTTGTTTTTTTTTTGTTTCTTTTGGCTAAAAATGGCATGATCATATTTGAAAGACTACTGATCAAAGATAAAACGATGATTAGGGTGGGTTTTTAAGATAAATTTAAGATCAAGCTAATCTCTTACTAGCTATGGTAACAAATGTTTCATTAAAGCAAAAACACATAGAATAAGCAATATGATTTGATTTATTAAATAGATTATTATTTGTTTTTGTCCAGGTGGAAACAAGCTTGCGAATTGTATTTTCTACATCTTGTAACTAAGACATTTACAATTGACACCAGGAATAACAAAGAGTAGGTCTTTCAGTTTTCATGTTTCACATTTAGATTTGGTGCAATTGTGCTCAGATTTGATTGGGTTGGTTTTTCATGCTGAGTGGCATAAACCCACCTAGAATGGTAAATCTTAGCTTTTACCATCAGTCAGTCACAGTTACAAAGTTGTATCACATGGGAGACAAATAGAGAACTTTTTGAGAAGGATCAGAGACAGGTTTCTGACTGTGGCTTGTATGAGATTATCTAGATTTATGTAGTCCTGAAATGTGGATTCAGATAAAATATGTTTTTCTTTTCATTGATTTTGTTTGTATTTCTATGTTTTTGATTACAGGTATGTCCACCAGCTTTCAATCCTGGTGAATTGTTTCCTCCGACCTTTAAGGATGGCAGCCAGCTCCAAAAAACCCCCCATCAGTCATGACGATGTGAGCAGCATCTTTCTCAACAGGTAAGCGTGTCCACATAAATGTATCTTGTGTTAAGTTAGAAAAACACTTTTTTTTTCAATCTTTAGCTTTCAAACTACAGAAACAAATAATAAGGTCGTAAATGCTGATGCTAAAATATAAAACACACAGAAGAAAGAGAGAAGAAAATACTACCTGAGTTAAAAAAAAACAGTTGCGGGTGGTTAAATAAAGATTATCAATAATTTTTGATGGTTTTAGTTGAAATTTGGGGCAGTTTGTTACCTTTTACATGTGAAATTTGGATCGACTGCCCCTCTTTTGCCGTGTGGCGAATTCAATGCTTGACGCTTGTCCAAAAACATGTTCATAAGCTTGACGCCCTGTCTGCATGTGGGAGGAGCTACAAATGTTTTTATCCTAATCACTACATTTTTTATTTACAGGGAAAGGAAGACATGGATGATGTTGAGAAATCAGGTTTATTTATTTTGAAGAGTTCTACAAAAAAAAAAAAAAATCGGTAATCATGTTTCTATGTGTGGGTTCATGTGATCATTCAGTCTCTCCCAGTCCAGTGAGCTTGACTCCAGAAAATGTATGGAAGTTCAGGATGAAAACCCTCCTATGGATCCGCCATATTGGATTCTCACCCGCTGATTGAGTCACTGAAAATATCCCGCGCTCAAAGCTGAGTTCCTGATTGGTCGCTGCTCAAAATGGGCTGCTGCCAGACCGCCACGCGCGTCATTTAAATTGCGCCGCAGGACCTCATATTGCATCTGTACCATTAGCATTGAAACTGAATGAAACTGTGATGCAGCCTTGGAGACGCGCAGCGATAGTGTGCGTCCACAGTGATTGTGGGGAAGAATTTAGACTGTTCAGACTTGATTTTAATTTTTCTCTTTCATAACTGAATTGTTCTTTTTTTTCCCACCCTCTGTGTTGCTAAGGCTTACCAAGGCTTACCAAGGCTTCATTCTTGAAGCTGTTGTGTTATCTGGCAAAAGAAAATCTAAATTTGAGTTGAGTTGGGGGGGGTTTGGGTGCAGGCTAAGCAGGTGGTGGTTCCTGGACGCTGCAGCACAGTAGGAGATCTCATTTTAGGCTAAACTAAATTCCTGAAGGCAGTGACCCACCTAAAGAGCCTCCTGATCCGCGTGTACCCTCACATCCACAATGATTACTACCATTCAGAATGGTTAGAGCTGACTAAAAGAATAGGCTTTCATTGGAGAGGCGCTAAAATAGTGCTACTTCCCACAGATTTCTGATACCATTGCCCCAAAAACTCTCTTTAAAGTCTATTGATACGTTTGATGTGACTTCTAAGCTTCTAATGAAGAAATTGGATATTTTTAGCACATGTTCATGTGCACTGTGTGTCTTTTCAGTGAGACCATCATGTTCCTACACGAGATTTTCCATCAGGGCCTGAAGGCAAGGATAGTCAACTGGCCAACTCTGGTGCTGGGTAAGCTGTCACCTGACCTCACACACGGCACACAACACTCAGGTGATCCTCCACGTGTCTCAGTCAGACGTCACAGTCAACGTCACGCTGCCAAGTCATGCACACACACGTGCTCCAATCTTAATCTGTTACTGGCAGTCTAGGGGGCCAGGAGATGCCCCCTAGTTTCACCCCCAAACCACATGCCCCTTTCTCTGACAAGATCAAAAGGAGACGAGTTTGATGTTTGTTAAATATCTTGACTTGATTCTTTGCTTTAGGCTCATAATGACTGTCGACTTTTAATCAACCACAGTTTTATATCTAATCAATTATTGCTTTTGTAAAACCCATGTTTATACTTAATAAACCCACTGAATACCATTTTGTAGTGTGTATTTAAATCTCAAACAATTTGCAGTAACATGTTTGTTTTGTTGTAGAAATACAATTAATATAATTAATACAATTAAGACATGCAGAAAAAATATTTGGGAAAATGTGGTGTCGTTTTGTCAAGAAGTAGACTGTAAGCAGTCATTGTAATTTTCTGATACTAACACAAAGGAAATTCTATCTATTAATTCTGTAAAGCAGAAATAGTCACATCACAGACTAGTTCAGCATCTTTCTTAAAAAAAAAAACAAAAAAAAAACAACAGTTTCGAAAGCAAAATACTTAATATGTGTCTTGTCTCTTCCTTTGTTTCAAGCTGACCTCTTTGACATACTGCTGCCAATGCTAAACATCTATCAGGAGTTTGTGCGCAACCATCAGTACAGCCTGCAAGTTTTAGCCAACTGTAAGCAGAACAGAGACTTTGATAAGCTGCTGAAACAGTATGAATCTAATGCAGCCTGTGAAGGAAGGATGCTCGAGACTTTCCTCACGTATCCCATGTTCCAGGTAAACTTAACTGCAGTGGAATCAAATGAAATCCCATTTAATGACCTGTTTTTGACAATGCTCTTTTTCCCAAAAAGATTCCTCGTTACATTATCACCCTGCATGAATTACTAGCCCACACTCCACACGAACACGTGGAGCGCAAGAGTCTGGAATTTGCTAAATCCAAATTGGAGGAATTGTCCAGGTATGTATGAGGATCATTAGATTTTCTGACTTAAAAGAGTTGAAGTAAGATCATGTATTTTTGTGCATTTTCAGAGTGATGCACGATGAAGTGAGCGACACAGAAAACATCAGGAAGAATCTGGCCATAGAGAGGATGATAGTTGAGGGTTGTGATATCCTTCTGGACACCAGCCAGACTTTTGTCAGACAGGGTAAGTTTTCCTTTACAGTGTTCAACTCCACACCTTCAATCAAGTCCCCACCTTCCATAAATGAATTTTAAGCAAACCCAGAAGTATGTTGTAGTACCTCACATAACCACTGGAGTCTGGTTTCGAAGGGAGCAATTTCCAATTGAAATTGAGGTTGAAGATACACCCTTATTATCCTTTTAGCTATTTTAAAAGCGTTCACAGTGGTCTTTAAATCATGACAAAATAAATAAAACATGTGTTTTATTTATTTTGTAGTTAAGTAGTTCATTAAAAATTCGACTTTGACTTGTGGGCGGTAGCCTTGGTGCGGCGCAACCCCACCAGAGAACTCCGAGCAGGGAGCTTGTGGTCTGCCCAGCATTTTTTACGCCTACTCCTGATTCAATGATTTGAACCAAGAAAAATTCAAAAATTTTGAGCTTAATTTTCTTGATACAGTGGTCCTTTGTTTACTGCAGCACCATCTTTCTCAGACAGACAATAATTTTCCTACTTATCTGTCTTATTAAAACTCAAAGTTCAAACCTTCACAGAAATATAAATCCAGTATTATAGAATGAAACCAAAGATCTCATTGTGATCGAAGATTTATGTCACTCTGGCAATCTGAATGCATTCTGTACTGGAGACACGGCGCAGAGGAGATTAATTGACCTACTCAACAGCCAATCAGGATGCAGAATACAATGAGTTGTAAAAAACAAAAAAATAAATTAAATTAAAAAACATTAATTTCCATCGTACAGGTCCCTGAAAAAGAAATCCAGCTTTGCATTTAAAACAAACCCTTGCACTGTCTGGGTTTAACGCCTTAATGTCTGATTTTTTTTTTCCCAGTTATATAAAAAATATTCTTTAGTACTTTTTCATTTAAGGTGATGCTAAATTAATGAGACGTGGACTAAATGATATGTAGCAAATTAGCAATTTATACAATATATAACCAGTGCTGGATTCAACAAAACTCGTCCAGTTTGATGTTCTTCAAATCTAACCACAAAAAACCTTAAAATTTCCTTATTCTAATTATTACATAATCCCTTGTGGAGAACTTGTGGAGCCACAGGTTGTAGACTGTGAGTTGCTGTGAGGGTCACATTTATTCCAGAGCACCCCACAGTCCACATCAACTTTTATGGGTGTTTGGGTAAATGCCTTGTGCTCTGTCAAATTCCTAAAGCTCTTAAGCTGTTAGGCTGCTGCAGTCCTTTGGTAAATGGCTCACACTTATATGTGCCTTTTTTAACCTTGACTAAGATACAAAGTCTACTTAACACACCTCGCCAAAGCCAGTGGCATGGCCAGATTTTTTTTTTTTTGTGTTAAGTAGTAAATCAGACTCAGTTTAACCTGGAGCTATTAAATTATTTTTATTTGACTCCTGGGGGATGCTTTAGGAGAGGTGGAATTAGATGAGAACAATTTGCACGAGCAACATTGTGGGACTTTGTGCTTTTTCATACGTACTCTGTATAAAAGTGAGTGCCTTTTCGCAACACAAATTCCCAATGCTCAAATCTCGCCAAAATACTAATGACAACAAGACAATGAAAAGTGTCCCTCCATATAATGCTTTGGCTTTAGGTTAAGTTGACTTCTGTTGATATTTTTAATCTACAAAAGGAAGATGAAGCAGTCTAATCAACCTGCTCACTTCAATCCCTGTCGTCTTTTATAGTCGTATTTGACTACAGGACACATGCCTAGAAAGTCTGTGTGCATACATTTGTCTTAAGTGTTTCCACGCACATCTTTCACCGCTGCTAATGCTTGCTGCACACAGCCCCACAGCTTAGTGTCAGCTTAATGAAATGAAAGGTAATCCTGTGACCCTCCTCCTCAACAGGCTCTCTGATCCAGCTGCCATCAGTGGAGCGAGGGAAACTAAGCAAAGTCCGTCTGGGATCTCTGTCTCTGAAGAAAGAGGGAGAAAGGCAATGTTTTCTTTTTACCAAACACTTTCTCATCTGCACTCGCAGCTCTGGAGGAAAACTACACCTTCTTAAGGTGACTGCATAATTATGTGTTTAGTTTAGCCTTATATTAACCAGAAATGTCCTTTTGTGTAATTCTTTACCTCATTGTGTTTCTTAACTACTGCAGCAAGGTGGAGTCTTCTCCCTTATTGACTGTACTCTTATAGAGGAACCAGATGCCAATGATGAGGAGTGTGAGTTTATGGCAGGAAATAACGCTCTTCCTGCATCTGCACACGAACATATCTTATTGGTCTACTTAAACACTTCCTCGTCATGAAGGTTAATTAACTGTCAAACCATAAGTGCTAAGAAATCACCTCCCTTTAAATATCAGATGCCCACCCCTTTAAATGTCAGCTTTAGATCTTTCAACATCACAGACCTGTAATTTTTTTTCCAGTGTATTATTTTTGCACATTGGGAGACCTATAACTACACACGCACAAACACAGGTAGCAGGGCAGTCACACGCGTGTGCATTCTTTCCTTTATTTTACTTCAGGGATGTGGAAAAAAAAGATAGTAACTCTGGTTAATTAACCTTCTGTCCTCATATGAGGATTCGTTCATGTGCACATTTATGTCATTTTGACTTTATTTCTCATAAAGTTTTGAGTTTATCTGAAAAGAAAAGCAAATTCTACCATGTCTGTGTTACAGCTAAAGCTGGTGGGCAGGTGTTTGGTCAGCTGGACTTTAAGCTGGTAGTGGAGCCGTCAGACTTGCCTTCGTTCACCGTGGTCTTGCTGGCACCTTCACGGCAGGAGAAGGCTGCTTGGACCAGTGATATTAGTCAGGTATTATACAAAACACAGCAACACACAGGCGCAACCTCAGAATAACGAGAATAGCAGTTGTCCGCTGGGTGTTGAGAAGACTTGGAGATAAACAAATACAGACTGTGGTGCAGATCCCAGGGGCTGAGCTCTTCTCCACTTCAGTACTTCACAAACAGGCTAACACCATTCAGACATGTGACACTACTCCGGTTCCTACATTAAAGCTTTTTAATGCCTGTGTTTACATTTTAGATTTGACATATATATTAGTTCCCATTAAATAAAACTCTGGAAAGTGGACCAACATTTATGAAGTGACATAAGAATGCCTGGATGATTCCTTTCTCTCATTTGTCTCTGCAGTGTATAGATAATATTCGTTGTAATGGCTTGATGACAAGTGTTTTTGAAGAAAACTCCAAAGTGACCGTCCCTCACATGATCAAGTAAGTATTTCTGCATTGCTAGAGAACAGCAGTCATCTCTTCATGCCATTTACTGACATTAAATTGGGAAAATTAATAACTGACCAAACTGCACGCATGTTAGGTTCTGCACAAACATACCAATAATATTTATTGTGTTTCCTAATCTAAAAAAACAAAACCAAAGGGGAAAAAAAAAACAGAAAATGCCTGAGATCCTATAAATTATATTGTGAAATGCTGATTAAAAATGCAGGTGATAGCATGGGAAGATCAAATGCTTTTTAAAACGTACTATTATAGCACAAATATGTATCAAATATGATATATTTAGGTTATTCCTATGTTTCTCATTTGTACAATCCTTTTTTGAGAACTTTCTCATTCAGCTTATCTTTTTTTGCCATAACTTTTTCTTGCATAGTAACCTGGCAGTTACCCATGCGTGGTTATGTGTGTGTACGTGTGTACCCATCAGATCTGATGTGCGCCTCCATAAAGATGATGTTGACATTTGCTTCAGCAAGACGCTCAACTCCTGCAAGGTCCCCCAGATCCGCTACGCCAGCGTGGAGCGGCTGCTGGAGAGGCTGACCGACCTGCGCTTCCTCTCCATAGACTTCCTCAACACCTTCCTGCACACATACAGGATCTTTACCACGGCAACGGTGGTCATGGACAAACTGGCTGACATCTACAAGAAACCCTTCTCCTCCATACCTATCAGGTCTTTTTTATTTTTGAAAAGTATACATAAATACTGACAGGAACAAAAAGGTATTTGAGCCTTCTTATAGTATGTAAAGTTAGTAAAGTTCAAACATGTTATGTTCTCTCCATTTACATCAAGAAGTCTGTTTCTGTTTTACAGTCTGCACCTATGTTGCTGAACTTAAATGCTAACATTTCATTAAAATAATGGGTTAACCCTTAGTAGTATCTGCATTCACCAGTGCATTTGCCTGTAACACAGGTTGTTGTAGTAATAGCACGACCCCCCATTCATATAGCTTTCATTTAAAAAAAATTTGAAGAGTTCAAAAATGTTTTTAGCTTTGAAATTTTAGGTTTAAGGTCCCACTTTGTTCATCTTTTGATCTATTTTAAAAGCATTTTCTGTTAACTTTAATCATAAATATGCTGTTTTATGCCAAAATAAAAAAGCTGTCGTTTTCTAGAACATAGTTTCTGCAGAACGGCAGAAGTTCATTAGAAATTTGCCTCAGCATTGTAGGCGCGACTGTTGGTCGACACTATTTCTCATCATCCATTTGTTTACACACTAGCTTACAGCCTCTCACAATCTCAACCTAGCAGTAGTGGAGCAACAAAAACGGTGAGCAACATTGGAGCTGTCCAGCTGTACAGTTTTGTGCCAGACACCAGCTCAGAAGAAAAAAAACAAAGACGTACATGGATCTATCAGTCTGCAAGTGTACCACAAAGGAGCAGGGAGCTTGTGGCCCACCGATTGTATTATTTAAGTTGCAAATACCGGTACACTCTTTTTCAAATTGATATTTTTGTTTCATTGCGATTTAAATCAAGAAATTCAATTTGAGCTTAATTTTCTTTATATATGTCCTCCATCATGAGAATAAAGTACATTTTAAAAACATAAAAAAACATAATCAGAATAGGTCTTTAAACAAGCATAACAAGAGTTATGATATATTATTGTCCATTTTCAATGGTTTTGAGGAGCTTCGCCTGGTTTTTTAGACATTTTTCACACTGTTTTGACTAAGATGCTCTTTAGTCATTTAGCTTCCTGCCTGACTCTCATGTCTCATCCTTCCCATTACTGTATCTTCACTTCATCCTCTACTTTCATTTTCATAACTCAATAACTTTTTTGTCTGTCATCCACCCTTCTTTTCTCTTCACATCAACTTCCAACTCCAGGGTGCAGTACCCCTCATTTGATCGTCTGTCCATCTCATCCATCTGTCCTGACTATGGTCTGAAGGTCAAGAAGATAGCCATGGATCAGTCAAAGTAACCAAGTCTTCGTTTCTTTGCTCTCTTCCTGTCACCGTCTGGGTTGCATTTCTTCTGCCTGTTCTGCCTCTCATGTGGTCACGATCTGGTACTAAGCGGATGCATGACTTACCTGCTCCTCAGCCTGTCTCGCTCTTTCCGTGAATGAATCACCAAGGTTGGGATTGTGGATGACCAAAACAGAAATGGAAATGGAAAAATATGGAAAAATATTTTTAGATGGAGATCTGCAGAGGCTGTTCAGAGCATGTTTTTATCAGTGGCATATTATTTCCTTGAGGCAGTTTTTTTTCTCTGTTACTATTTGGATCTTTGCTTCCCATTCCTCTTTAGTTTATACTGTTTCTATTTCCTAATTACATTCTACCATTTGCATCTTCTTCAGCAATTTGCCTCTAATTTCTTTCGTACTTTGTTTATCCGGTATTTTCCTTCATTTGCATTAAAGGTTTTTTGCCTTTTATGTCTGTTTTGAATGTGGTTATCTCTGGCTGAAATGTATGAGCAAATGCACATTCACTTCTTCCCTGCCTCTTACAGCAAAGCTTGCTCAACTGGACTTGTTTGGGTTTATCTTCATAGACTTTTTTATCTTTTATTTATTATATTTTATATATTTGGTTTTATTGCTTAAACCAATCAAGTCGAATTTATTCAAGGACAAGACGCTCTGAAAAAAGCGAAGCAGCAGTATTAAAGAAAAAAAGTCAAAAATCAGTCTCTAAGGTAAAACTTAACCAGGAAGATTTCCTTTAGCTCCACGTTAAATCTATGTTTCTGTCAAAAAAAGCAATTTTTTTTCTTTTTTTTATCGGCCATTATTTTACTTTTTGCTAATGACGTCCATGTCGTCAATCCCAGAAGTGCTTGCTTCAAGCCTCAAATATTGCATCCAACGTATCACAAAATTGATGCTCAAGGAGACTAATTTTTACCCCAGTGATTCTTTCATTTGACAACATGTGAAGCACTGGGACATTAAATTAGTTGCCTCAATGGCAGAAAATCTGCAGCTGATTTACCAAGGCAGAACTTCAGTTTTTGTCCCTCGTGTTTGAGCAAATGAAAGCAAAACTTATTTCTCTCCTTGAAACTAATCAGAGCTTCCTTAAAGACAAAAAGTTAGCCTAAAAGCAATACTAACAAGAGTGCTAAAACCGATCCAGAATCATTCTAGAACATAAAAACAGTTACCTGACAGATGCAATAGCGCTCCAGTGAGCCGAGGGGAAGTGCATAATCTGATGATGCCTCTCTGTGGGTTTGGCATGATTAGAGCTCCACTGACTTCATGCTCAGTCTTTTAGCTTTATTGCATTTCATTTAGACCAGATATGGGCGGTGCAAATGATTTTAAAACAACCTGGAAAAAGCAGAAAGTCACAGAGGGAATATGAACGATCCAGCTATATTTCTTGCATCCCGGTTTCTAAATACAATTAAAAAAAAAAACATTTAATGTTTTAAAATCTTCTGACTGCATTCTGCATGGCTGCTCTACATATTTGTAACAACAACATGAGCAGGGAATGTGTGAGATGCACTTTCACTTTTCATACTCTTAATTCAGAGATTTATTACTCCCTTTATTAACCCCTTCACGCCATATGTTGCTAATTTGCAACCTTCCATACCACATGATCATGGACTCCACTTAGGTTATCATCACCCTGAATGAATTGTACATAAATTCAGTAGGGGTGTAAAAATAATCTACTTAATCAATGCATTGATTTTTATTCCTATGATTCAACCAGATTGATCTGTCTGAGGCAAGTTGTTTACGCTACAATTAAAAAAAAGTTTCAAAATGAAATAAATTGACACTTGAATATCTTGTAAGAAATACAAGGAATCTGGAAAACATCAGCTGCACGGTTCAGTACCAGGGATTTATCTCTAAGTCACACTGGTTGAATTGTCCTGGGTTGATTTTAGGTCAGTGAATCGGATTGTTTAAAATGAACCAACATCAACTATGAATCATATCAACAACCACAAATTATTATAGGAATCAAATTATTGTTTAGATGAATCGTGACACCTCTGAAACTCAGGCGTGAAGGGGTTAAACTGAATTTTCTGGTAAAAACATGTTTGTTAATTATCTTTTTAATGACACAAATAGATGATTAATGCCTTGTGTCTGCAGCAAAAACATGCTGTTTTTCTCTCCTTTTCACTGAACTCGTTCCTAATTGTTTTTTAATACCACATTATTTTACTTACACATTCGCTTTCTTTCGATTCCCAGATCCTTGGAATTATTTTTTGCCACCAACCAAAATAACAGAAGTGGTGAGCACATAAATGACCGGTCTCCTCGTCTCTGCCGCAAGTTCTCTTCTCCTCCACCTTTATCCATCCCCTCTCGCACCAACTCCCCAGTCCGAACTCGAAAGCTCTCCCTCCACTCCCCCATCACTGCCAGAGTCATTGGTCTCGACTTGACCAGCCCGCTGTCCAACTTCAGCCTCAACCACAACTCTTCCCAGTCTGCTGCCAGTAGCCCCACATCTGTCGCCACACCACAAACTCCAACACCTCAAACCCCAACCCCAACTACTACCTCTCCTTCTCCTCCTTCTTCCACCTCTCCACCGCCAAACAATGGCAAACCACAGCAGGAGCAAGCTCCTCTCACTCCATCATCACCGGAACAGAGTCCTTCCTCGATGACAGAGGGGGAAGAAGTGCCGAGGATAGACCCTTTCTGTGGGAAACTTCGACGGAGCATTCGCAGAAGTATGTACATTTTAACTGTACATGCATTTATCAACCACTGAAAATACAGCTTTTGTGACACTGATTTAAATGTAAGTCTTATTAAAAATGCTCAAAATAGGCATAAAAGTTGTAGATAAACAAAAGAACATGTTATGAGTGAATAAAACCAAGCATTGTCTTTCTGAAGGAGTATTTCATTGTAGTAATGTGGGATGTGTCAATGTACTGTCCTAAAACATGCAGCTGTCGTGATGTTTCCCAGGGATTTTGCTTTTCTTTACAAAAAAGGTACAGAAGCCCTGAAGGGACATAGAAGTTAAATAAAAATGTGTTGTGGTTTCTCGTTTGCGGTACTTAGTGGCACCAGAAACTAAGTGGTTATTTGAGCACAGGAGACCTTTTCAGAGTCAGTTACCAGAAAATGACATCATGTGAGAAGGTGGAAAATTTAAGGAATATTGACCAGCCTTGATAGCGAGAGAACAGTTTATTTACAATTTGTCACACAGAGTCATTAAATTCATCCTGAATCGAGTCTGAGGCTCTACCGAGCACGAGGAGTCCTCAAAGAGGGGGTGCATCTCGACCACACCCCTACAAATCATTTCCGCTTCCCTTTCCTGCTCTGCATCGTTGTGGTGTGTTTCTCCTTCATCGGCAAAGCCTTGCATCCTCTGGCTCACTCACCAGTGTGCATCAATGCTCACTAGATTGGCAAATATAGACCACAATGCATTGCATTTAAACGATCTTTGTGAATTGTGTATTTCATTTACTTATTTATAAACCATCCACCTTTTCATCATTAGAACACAGTAGATTTATTTTAAAAAATGTGTTTATTTCTCATGCCCACAACTTACTTTCTGGTGTTCACCACATACTACCAGTACTATATTTTTAATTTCCATGTCCTTTTACTGGCTCAAAAGAAAGCAAATCAAAACAAAAAAAACAAAAAAAAAGCTACATTTTAGGCATAACCTGATAAGTCTGCTGGATGTTCTAACCTGAAATTTGATTAAATCTGTGACAATACTGTTTCGCTTTAAGCATTTGATTTCTCTGGACAGTTCACTCCTTTGCGGCAGTCTAAACATTGCCTTGATTAATTTTTTAATGATCTAATACAATTATCGAGGCATCACTCGTCAAATGACAGAATGTGAAGAGCTACTTCTAAGAGCAGTGCAGGATTCTCAGTGGGATATCATTATCTCCATGCATTTGTGTGCTGGACAGCTAAAGTGACGTTCTACCACACATGCTCAGATCTTCTAATGGTACTGTTAACAGCCCCCTTGGAGTGGAGAGGCACAGTGTCAGGGAATCTCAGGTGGCACGGCAAGGACAAGCTGCAGGTAGACTAATTAGCATGTGCAAACTCAGGCAGTATGTGTGGGTGCTATTATGTCACAAGCAGACAAAAACCCTGTTAGCTTCTCTCACTTCTTTTGCATAGACTGTCAGTTCGTTTAGCTTTTAATAAGTGAGTGCATTTAGATGTTTATACTCACACACATTCGATATCTTTAATTGCCTGTTAAACTTTGACTTTGTCATTGAAGCTCTGTGTATGCAAGTTCAGTGCACTATGTACATGTAATAAGATCCTGCATTTCTGTCTTGATACTTGTGGGGCAAATGTTTATGATATTTCTTATATTTTCTTTTTAACAGCCTTGTGCATTAAATTAACAGCCCAAAACAGAAGAAGAATCCAACAGTAAATGTCACGTCTGCATGCAGACACTGAAAGTTTTAAGCAGCAATAAAGTTCTGTATTGATTGAAGAGAAATGCAGCCGTTTCTCTGGCTTTGTAAGAGCTTTTCACTTTATTACGTTTTCTGTTTATGTCTTATTCTTTGACATCAAAAACAAAGACCTCTAGGTTTTAAATGTCAGTGAAATGGGAAACGCTTTAATTACCTTTCATTCCTGCTCAGAATGCATCTGTTTTTTGTGTAGGAGTATTCAAGCAAAGATTTTTTTCATGACTTCATATAACCAAATATCATTTGGTTTTAGTTGGAAAAATTATTTGTATAAATGCTCATTTCCTTTGCTTAATTTGGATTGTTTTGCAAAAGAAAAAAGAAAAAAATACGGCCTCAGCATCCTCTCTTCTTCTGGTCTGTGTAAAAAAATACAAAAGTAAAATAATTAGAGATCGATCGCTCAATTGTCAGAGGATTTATCCAAATTTGAAGATTCAGAGGAACCATTTGTAGATTGGTCTGATATGTGACACGAGGGATCACGAGAGTGTCACTTTATAAGTTAAGAAAAAGAAGACACATTAATGTTATAGTAGAACAGAAGGGTGCCACCCAGATCACCATGGTAACCAAATGCGTGTTCAAGTGACCACTTCCAATGAAAAGTCTATAAAGGGCGTATATACGTGTTTCAGGCCTCCCTGTTCAAAACTCTTGCCTATATTCATCGCTACGTTGGTTTTTAAATTTGTTTTTTAGGCTTTACGTACAAAACCTGTGGCCATTGAACACGTGTAAAAAGTTAAACCAGTTGAACTTTGACCAATCAGGGACTTCGGATTTGGTAATGACGTGTGGGAAGGGTCCTTTTCAAAACACCAAAGTACAAACCATTTGAAAATTGATCTTTCATATATTAGGGCTGTGAAAAATGCAGCACTTTATTTTGCACCAAGCATCCTCCAACTATTTGTACATGCGCTAAATTCAGCTACAGTGAAGACAGTATGTTAAAAATGCATGAAAGAATCCCTGTTAAGGTGCATTCTTGAACTTCAGGTATGTAGGCTATGTAGCATCACAACTGATAAAGCCACACTACTTCATAAGGTTTTTTCTCTGTTCCTGCCATATCTTAAATCAGAAAAAAAAAAAAAAACTTGAAATCTTAACAAAATTAACTTTTGGTACACAGTACACACCCTGTGCATGTATTTACATACTTTTCATTGGAAGTGGTCGCTTGAATGCATGTTTCCTTGCCCGGTGTGAACTATTGACTGTATTAGAGAAATGGACCGAGCAAGTGTGACATAGAAAATGATTTGCTTTCGGTTCCAAAGATATTAAGTAAATTAAGTTGCTTTTTTAATGATACGGCCGTCACATCATTGGAATCAGAAATAGTCTGGAAGGAGTTATTGGTCTGAGTCGATCTGAATCAAGATTTCTATGGGAACCACATTGACCTCTGAAAGTGGGCAGCTGGTCAGCTTATGACTTGAATAACTTACACCTTAGCAAAAATATCATATCAAGTATCATAAATACTATGACTGAGTGATAGCTGTTTATTTCTTAAAAGAAGTCTTTGAGGTTTTGGCTTTTTAGAACCAGCGGTACTTCCTGTTTGGAACGCCAGGGGTGAGGGGGTCACTCAGCCCAGTTCACTTATACTGTCAATAGTATGAACGTAACATTAATCGCAAATCTATGCATACAGGAATGTACTGCAGTAAACAAATTTTTTCTGGTAACACAAATTTGGTTTGAAAAGAAAATACAGCAATTAAAAAGGACGTACAACACTGTCAGCATTAGAAATTAGGATTTTAATAGAACTTGTCAAATCTCTTCTTCTACCTTTCATCATTTAAAATTAAAAACGCCTTTGTGCCAAGGATGTGCACATTTTTGAGGAAATGCCCTGTGGGACAATAACATTTACTGTCTTTCTGTGTAGCTGTGCTGGAATCAGTGTCACTCGAGAAAATCATCCCAGAGTCTCCGCAGAGCAGCGAAGCCGGGGACACATCTCCATGCCGCTCTCCGTCCACGCCGCGACACCTCCGGTACAGACAGCCTGGAGGTAAGACATTCTGTGTGTTTGCACGGTTTTTTTACTTTCTTCCTCGTGGTTTCAACACAGTGCCAGAGGTGTCGGAGATGTGGGCAGGGCCGTGCACACTGACATGTGACTGTAGTTCCAGTCAAACACACAGGTCGTCTTACAGACAGTCTGACGGTGCTCTGTAGCCGCCAAACACAAGATGAAAACAGCAGATTATGATGCAGTTAGTGAGAGTCTATTAGTGCAATATTAAGGTTTCCTGAGGGTTTTTTTTGTAAGTAGACTCAGTTAGGAAGAGCATTTAATGGATTTCAACTTATTCTTATTTTCAGTGTCTCCAGGTGAACTGAAGAGGTTATCAATGTTTTATTTCTATAAATTGAGTTTTGCTTCAGGATAATTTTCACTCAGTAAGCAAAAGGAAGGAGCAAAAGAAATACAAAATAATATTGTGGAAGTCTAATATTTACAAAAACACTTTTTGTTTGTTGCTTCTTTGAAATGTTAAGATAAAAAAAAAAAATACAAAATTGTTCTTATTAATGTCAAAAACCCCTAAAAAATTGTGAACACGAGGTTAGGCTTTAAACCCAAATTTGGTGACATGCTTAAATATATTTTTCTTCTTTTTCGTTTACCCAATATATTCTTACTATTTTGGGAAATCTTTATTCTTTATTTTTAGTGAGCATCAAGGCGCCTTTTTCACAGAGACGTCTGGGAAATGTCACCGGATTTTGGATTTGTAGATTCGGACAGTCCTACAAAATGGCAAAGGCACTATAGTGGAATAAGGAAAGAGTTGTGAGGGAATCAGGACAGAATGCATATCTTGTAAGGCATCAGAGTTCTATAGCTCTGCGTTTTCATTTCTTTTGAGCGAATGTTCACTTTTTCCATGATAAAAAAAAAAAAAGTCACATGGGATACCACCAACCAAAAATGTTAAAAAAAAAACAAACTGTTGTCACTATTAACCCTAAAGTAATTCTTATTAAAGTGTCTTGAATAAGAATCAAATAAACACAAAGAAAAGAGTTTTTAATGTTATTATGTCTAGGGGTGCAGGGCCTAAAATACAAAACGAATAAATCCAAATGCCAATAAGTTAACTCTTGAATCACCAGAAAAAAAAAAAAAAAAAACAATTCTCTGTTTAAAATCACAGAACGGTTTACTGTCCCAATTGTAAAGTTGAAAGAAAAATGAAGCATTTAACTTAAGGGTGAACCAAGGGCCAAAATACTAAACAAAACACAACCAAAAGTGGAGTTGCCAGGTATTTCAAGTCTCGTCCTCCAATCATCAGCAGCCACCAATCTTCCATCCTCCGATCCTGAGCTGCCACAAGATCTTGGTTCACCAATCCATTAGCTGAAACACAAACACGAGGAACCTACACACATACAATATTACCTTTCACACCATACCCAACCCCCAAAATATAAGAAACAAATACAACAACGGTCATAACATAAGATCTTTCATTTCCTAACTACTCAGTGTGAAACCTGGGCCTGTTTGGATGGACACAGAGCTGATATCCTGACCATGGCAAATGTTTTTAGACCAATTTGGTGAAATTTAATGATTTCCCACAGCACACCTGACCATCTACCACGGCACACTAGTGTCTCATGGCACTGTGGTTGAACAACACTGCTATGGTTAACTTAGCAGCTTCAAATGACATGTTTGTGGAACTTCCGGCAGCGTAGCTAAACTTACTTACTTAGGATTTAAGCTACCAACCGACTAAGCTGCTCAACTGACTGAACTACTGCCACCTTTTGAAGATTACGATTAAATGTTTCATGGGTTTAAAAGATCCTATTATTGATTTTTACAGCTGCATTTCTTAAAAATAAGAAGTATTAGCGTTTTTATCTCTGAGATGATTTTCCTTAATCTTTCTACAGGCTTTGAGAGTAGTTGGATTATCTTGCAAAAGTTGCTTCTAGCTGAGACAAGCTTATTTGTTTTCATTTATATCTTTATATTTCATAAGAGTTTTTCTATAGCATTTGATTTCACTAACTTAAGTAGAAATGGCATTTTGCACAAAAAAAACCTGAAATATTAAATTAGTGAAGTTAAGTAATGATGCATAATGATTTGTGATTTTTTTTTTTTTTTTTGCCACTGTTGTAATTGTTTTTGGATTTATTAGAACAGAGCTTTACTTTCATTCATTTGTGCTCCTTTTCCTGGATCATAAATGCAGCAAATCACATTAGAGAACTGTTACTGCTGATGATAATTATGTGTCTGTGCATCTGCAGTCCAGTCTGGAGAGAATTCCCGCTGCTCAGTCTCTCCTGCCTCAGCTTTTGCGATTGCAACTGCAGCAGCAGGCCATGGTACCCCACCAGGTACACTCGTCAGTACACGCTTTCTGAATGCCTTTAGTTAAAGGACAGACACTGTTTGAGTTGATTACAAACACGTTATAGAAGCCTGAAGACAAAAAGTCCTAAAACATGAATTTGACTTTCTAGTTTTACTATAAAATAAGATTATAACATCTCCATTGACTTCTTTTCTTAGGTTACAATCTAACAAATTAAAATAAGAAATCTTTGGTTGGTTAAGCAGTACTTTTCTGAGAAATTATTAAATAGTATAAAATCAACACATACTGTATTCAGGACGTAAAATTCAACAACTTAAGTGTGACAATGAAGCAGAATTTTACAATTTTATAGAATCAAAACTAGTGAAAATAAACATCAAAATTTTAAATAATTAATAAAAATAATTTTTAAAATATTTCTTCAGTATTAATTATTTAAGCAGATTGCTGAATTTTGCAAAAAGATTTTTTTTTTCCTCATGCATGATACTCCAGTATCTTTACATGTAGTCATGCTGTCGTATCATAGCTTAGTTGTGTTAAAATCGGATTGCGTGCTACCACAGATAATGGTCATGAAGGACATGTTTCTTCAGATGCAGTAGTCTTTCTCTTTTTCAGTCCTGATGACATGGTGTTTAAAGACCCACTCCAATGTAAATTCTGTTTTTAACATGTCCTTGCAGCATGTTTCTGATGACTGGGACATATATAAGAGAATTTCATTTCTGAGTATATTACCAAATGAATTGAATTTTTTTATTCATATTATTGTAAATCTTGTAAACCACTCCATTCTGATGCATCCACTTGTGCAAATAGATCCATGTACGTATTCGTTTTCCTCGTCTGAGCTAAAAACTGTACGGCTGGATAGCTTCAATATTGCTCGTTATTTTTGTTGCACCGGTAATGTTAGCTTGAGATTGTCAAGGGCTGTAAACTATCAGGTGAGAGAGTAAAAAACAGGATGATGGGAAGTGAGGGAAGGCTTCCTCCATGCCCATAACTAAAAGGCAAATTTCTAATGAACTCCGGTGGGAACAATATCCTAGAAAATGACACAGGTTATTTGATTTTGGCCAAAAACAGCATAATAATAATTAAAAGAACACGGGGGACGCTCAAAAGATGGTTGGAGTGGGACTTTAACATTTTACAAATAAATGTATATTTTTTGTCTTTTCTCTTTTAAAGAAATGTTTCCACATTAGAGAACTTTGCAGAATAATTATAAAATGCCTCCGTGTTATGAAACCTTGATGCATTAAGCCATGTTGTATTGTTTAAATTGTCCTTGCAGTGTTCACTAACTCTGAGAGAACCTGTGATAAAGACTTCATCATCCGCAGAGCTGCAACCAACCGGGTTCTCAATGTGCTGCGCCACTGGGTCTCCAAGCACGCCCAGGTTGGTCTCCATTCACATGTGGGATTATGTGTCTCCGTTTGTCTGTGTTCTCATTAAAGCAGGTGACTGATGCATTTGTTGTCTTGCTCTCTCTTAGAAAAGCTAACAGCCACCAATGCCCAAACACATATGGAATATTGTTCCTGTTCTGGCTTCCCCTCAGAAGCGAGTGTGTAATGAATTGAGCATTGACGTATTTTCTGTGCTCCTATCGTCAAAATGTTCTATGTATTTTTTCTTTAATAGTATAAAAATGCTGTGATGAGATCTTCACTTTATTCAGATTCTTGACACACAGTCGGGCATCAACAAATGTCTATCCTTAGAAAGACAGAGTTTATTACAACCAGCCTTTGAGCAAGAATCTAAAGGAGATTAAGTTGAACACAAGAAACTGTAAAGAAAATAAAATATGTGACGTCAGATTTTCTTTTAAAATGCATACAGAAGCACTGTCCAGACAATCAATAAATGACAGTAAAGTAAAGAAGCATTCATTCAAGAAGATGTAGAAATGTCTCATTGTCTAAGAAATAATTGAAGAGGAACAAAGGGCTGTGGAAGACTGACATAGTAACATGAGAGGTTACTGGGTCAAATCCCAGATGGATCCTTTCTACATGGAGTTTGAATGTTCTCTCTGCGCATAAATGGGTTTTCTCCAGAGACCTTTTCCCACAGTCCAAAAACATGCTTCGTGGATTCATTTATATCGCTAAATTGCCCCTTAGTGCGAGTGTGTGACAGCATGTGGCCCTGCAACAGACTCCGTCAACAGCAGCTGGGTTGGCTCCAGCACCCTCAATGACCATGAGGTGTAGTGGTTGGGGCTCTTGGTTTAGAGCTACTGGTTCAAATCCTAAATGGAACCTTTGTACCGCCATGTTTGTATGTATCTATGTGGCTTGGCGATGGATTGATGAGCCATGCAGGTTGTACCTAACCAACAGTGGCTGGGATAGGCTCCAGCAACCCCATGACAGCAAAAGGGATTAAGTTGATTTAGAAAATGGATGTATGGTTTATTATATTAACTAATTTGTACCAGAGTGCTTTTTAAACCTACATCATTGTAGTTTAGATTGGTGCCATGAAGCTATGAACGTTTATCTGTCTTTGTGTAAAGGACTTTGAGATGAATGGGGAGCTGAAGATGTCGGTGATCTGTCTCCTGGAGGAGGTGCTTAGAGATCCAGACCTACTGCCTCAAGAGAGAAAAGCTACTGCCAACATACTAAGGTGAACAGGTTTTAAGAAAGGTTACTTTCTTTAACCCCTTTTTTTTGTACCCTTATCCCCTATCTCTGACTTCCTGTTCCTCTCCTTTTCCTTTCTTTTTTTCGTCCAGTCCAACAATAAATATATACAAACATAATTTAAATAAAGTTTAGCCTCAAAAACAAAAGGGGTTTATACAAATATACACCTCGTTTGTCAGAAGATTCATAACCCCCTATTGTAACAGTAAAATCTGGCCAACATAAGATGACATGTTTATATTTATCAATAAACCATATAAATATATGTCCTTACCTTGATTGTAACAGGAAATATCCAGCGACTAGAGCACAGAAGAAGTGAGAAAATATTTACTCCTTTAGATCTTGCAAAAAGTGTGTTAAAAGAGATTTATTTGCAAAACAATGTTTGAATTTAACCAAGTTAGCAGAAATAAACTATTTTAATATCCCAATCCCATTTTTTAAAAGCGTTTCAGGTGATCTTTTAATTATGATTATGCTGTTTTCATGCAAAATAAAAAAAAACCTGTGTCATTTCGAGGACAGTTTCTGCAGAGTGGCAGGAATTCGCCTCTGAGTTTTGGGCAGAACTGATGGCACGGAGTGAGCCTGGCCTCATTTCCCATCATCCCTTTGTTTTTATGCTCTCCCACAAGCTTAGAGCCCCTCACAACCTCAAGCTATTGGCGGTCCAACAAAAATTGTGACCTATATTGGAACTAACCAGCTATACAGTTTTGAGCCAGATGCTCGAATGAAAAATACAAGGACATACATGGATCTACTGTATTTGTTTTCTAGTGGATGCATCAGATTGACTGTAGCACCTACATCACAGCTGCAGGCTTTTTCCAGCAGCAGTTTTACATCTGCTCCTGTTTCACATTGATTTGAATAAAGAAATACTCTGAAATGCAATTTTAATCTTAATTTTCTTAATATTTATGCTCCATCATAAGAAAAAACCTACAAGAACATGTAAAAAAAACACAATATTCATTGGAGTGGGTCTTTGTTTTAACATTATGCCTTAAACATTTTGCTTGTTTAAAAAAAGAATCCATAGAAATTTAACAAAAAAAAAAGTATCTGTTAATAATGTTCCATTCTGTTCTTCTTCGTCAGTGCCCTTTCTCAAGATGACCAGGAAGATGCCCAACTGAGGATAGAAGACATCTTACAGATAGTGAGATGATTTCAGTATTTGAAAACAGAGATGAACTGTTATGCTCATTTTCTTTAGCATAAATAAAACGTTTAACCCCGTAGAGCTTTTAAACCAGTAGTTTTGAATCATCATACTTTTACGTAGCCTGAATTATATCTCAGCCTGATACTTTTCAGCTCAACACCTTTTACAATTTGTTATAGAACCATAAAGAATTGATTTCCTTATCTGATCTTTTAGCATTAAAATGGTCAGGATGCAACAAACAAACACACATGTTGCTTTTGTGAGAAGCGAAAGGCTTTTCAGTGCTCGCTGTCACATCCACCAGGCAGACAGGGAGGAATACAGCCCCCCTGACTGTCACCCTCCAGGGGACAGTCCACTGTCATCAGCTGTGTTCAACATAGCCACTTTCGCTGTTAGATATTTTTATCTCCAAACTGTTTGTTCTTGTTTTATCGACATTGCCCTTGTTTGCATGTGACTGTTTTTGTGTGTTTGCATGCATGACGGTTTGTTTTAGGCGGATTGTTTGAAGGCGGAGTGCTTTGAGTCTCTCTCAGCAATGGAGCTGGCTGAGCAGATCACCCTGCTGGATCACATCGTCTTCAGGAGCATTCCCTATGAGTCAGTGTCCTTCTAAGTCCGTCTCATGAAGATTATGTACAAACTTGCCTCTGAGCATGACAAATTTTAAAAAACAAAAACGTGTTTTTAAATTTAAGCTAATGTCTGAAAATGTGCTTTGAGTTACTGAGTTTTGTTTTGTTTGCCGTCTAAAGAGAGTTCCTGGGTCAGGGCTGGATGAAGGTCGATAAAACCGAGAGGACGCCCTACATCATGAAAACTAGTCAGCACTTCAACGATGTAACTTCTTCTCAATTTTCCCTTGTACCCTTCTGTTCTTGTGTGCATCTTTCATCACGATCCTTGCGCACCTTTTTGCAGATGAGTAACCTGGTGGCATCACAGATAATGTCCCACACTGATGTGGGCTCTAGAGCCAGCTCCATAGAGAAATGGGTGGCTGTGGCAGACATTTGTCGTTGCCTAAACAACTACAACGGAGTGTTGGAAATCACATCTGCTCTCAACCGCAGCGCCATCTACAGACTGAAGAAGACTTGGGCTAAAGTGAGCAAACAGGTACAGCGACCATCATTTAGAGAGCTCTGTTTAGGAAAATTTCACATACAAAAACGTTTTAAGAAAAAGTTATTTAAGAGTCTATGCAATCCCAAAGTGCAAAGCAGATGCAAAAATACATTTTTGATTTAATTTTGCAGTCCATTCTTAAGATGTTATAATTTTAGGATGTTTGCTAAGACATTATTACACCTGTGAACCAACGTTTCAGCAAACATTTTCTGTGTCAACTCAAAATTTTCTTTGCCAAAATTTACCTCTTTTCCTGTTCTGGAGGTTGGTCAGAACAAAGAGACAATCCTAAGAGTCATTGCTTTCAGAAGCTCTTACTTTTGGAATCAACTTTAAGCATCTGGGGCTATTGGCATCTGGCAATCTTGCATGTATTCCTAGTCCAACATCAATATGAAAAAATAGATTTTCTTTTGCGATGTGGCTAAATTATATTCAACAGAATAAGGGAGAATGTTTGTATAAATATTCATTTTTATGATTAGTTATATAAATTCTTATCTTCTAATGCTATATTTGGCATTATAATTAGACAATTTTTCCCTTTTCAGTGACTTTTGTCGACATGGCCCAACAGTTTTTCTCATTTTTAGAAAGGCCAGAAGTTTTCTGACATCTTATGCCTTAAATCATCTTATTAAGGTCAAGAGCTGGTTTCAATTTTTTCCTGTCAATAAACGAAAATTTTCTGACATTTTTTCAAACTTGAGCCTTTGTGAGTTCATTCGTTAAGTGTTAAACTCACAGAGAATCCAGGAGAGTCTTTAATGTTACACTATTATCTATTTATGTTCAGGGAAATCATGTCATACTACAATCATAAAAATCAGCACTTCATCTGTACAAAAATCCACTCTTTTGGTGCCATTTTTTTTTTCATTGTTATACAAGCACATTGACTGTTTTTAGCTTCTTTGTTACTAGTCGTATGTTCTGCAGTAAAACGGATACTTCAATTTATTCCTACTTTTTTCCAGACTAAAGCTCTGATGGACAAACTACAGAAAACTGTTTCCTCAGAGGGAAGATTTAAAAACCTGAGGGAGACCCTGAAAAAGTGAGCTTATGTTTAAAAATCCCCAAATACTTACAGAACTGGTACATACATGTGAAACTGTTTATGACAAGATGTTATTCCCCAACATTTTTACTGCAGCTGCAATCCTCCATGCGTGCCATACCTGGGAATGTATCTTACAGACTTGGCCTTTATTGAGGAAGGAACTCCAAATTTTACTGAGGAAGGCCTCGTTAACTTCTCCAAAATGAGGATGGTGGGCACAAAGAATATTAAATGCAGCAAACATACTTTGTGCAAATGTGCTTGATGATTGAGAACCTAATTTTTGCAGATATCCCACATCATCAGAGAAATCCGACAGTTCCAGCAGACTCCTTACAGAATAGAGCACCAGGTTAAGGTACGTCCTGTTTCTCCAAGAGAAACAGATATCGGGAATATGACGTTAAAATGATGGTTAAAGATTTCACAATTTGCTGACTGTCATTATTTAGTTTGCATCAAATAAAAACACAGATGTCAGAAGGAATAATTTTCAATTTAAAGGCCCACTCCAATCATCTTTTAGTCTACTTTAAAAGCATTCAGTTAATTATGGTTGTGCCATTTTCAACCAAAAACAGCATTGTTTTTGTTTTTGTTTTGTTTTGGACTTCGTTTTTGCAGAGTGGCAATAGTTCATTTGAAATTTTTCTCTGAGTTGTAGACAGGACCATTGGTGCAGAGCAACCCCGCCCCATTTCCCCTCCCCGTTAGTGAGAGCTCAGACCAGGGAGCATGTGGCCTTCCCTACATATGTTCTACATCACAAAAAAAGCTCTTTTTCAAACATTTTCTCGTCTGCTCCTGATTCATAACAATTTGAATAAAGAAATACTCAAAAATACATTTTTGAACTCAATTTTATCCTCAATCATCAGAAAAATGCCACAACAACATGTTTAAAACACCAAAAACACTAATTCATCAGAGTGGTTCTTTAAACTACTTATTAAGCTCAAATGAAAGTCATTTTGGTCACAGAAAAATGTGTCAGTGAATGCAAAACATGGTGTGAAACTTGGCAGCATTCTCCTTTTCACTATGTTTTTGCTCCAGGTGACTCAGTACCTGCTGGATAAGACCCTGACCATGGATGAAGACACTCTCTATGATCTCTCTTTGAAGATAGAGCCCAGGCTTCCTGCCTGAGTCACATCTGTTTTATGGCCTGTGGCTGCCAGCCAAATCTGGACCCCCTCCAGGGCGACACACCTGTGTGATCTCACATGTTGCATTGAGAGAAATGTTTTGAGAACAGGTTCATATAGAAAGAGATGCAGATGAAGGGAGGAATGGCTGCGTGGCGCAAAGAGTTTAGTGGGAAACTGAGGTAGCGTAACAAATGGAATTCTTAAGAGGTTGTACTGATCGTCCTCGAGAGGAGAAAGACGAAAGCATGCTGACTGCATTGTATGAAGGTTTTGAGGAAACTTCATGCTCATCATTCCTCGATCCAGAGTCTCATGCCCATGACTTCCTCAGACTCAGCCTGAGAGAGCAGCAAAGAGTGGGGAGGGAGTGGTTTAAACAGAGATGTAGCGTATACAGCTTGTACGGTAGAGAGATGTTTGAGCTTGTGTTTCTGTACCCTTTTGTATTTTCTGTTCCCTGTTGCTTTTTCAAACCATGGGAAACATGCAGTTATTTGGATTGTAATGCTCATACAACTTGCATGATTTCAGCTGTTAAGAGTCTTGGCCTTTAACCTGACCCCCTATACTCAGCTTAGCATGCTTTACTCTGACACCACTATGCATTCTCAGTGGGCTGGAATTTTAGCCTTCAAAAATTACATGAAAATAAAGACAATTTTATCCTAAAATCTGAATATTTATTTACATATATGGTTATATAAAGATGTATTCCCTAACAAGAGTGCATTCTATATTTATTTTTGGTCTCTCTTTTATTAAAAACTTAACGGCGACCAGTTATTTTTCTAGTGCATGTCCACATGAATGACACAAAGAAAACATTTTACCAGTGCCTTCCACAAGAGGAGGTTATTTTCCTCTAAACTTAAAAGTTCCTAATCTAAGAGACTTTTTAAAAGATAAATTTCCTCTCAAATCTGACTCCATTTTCTGTAACAGAGGTCAATTCAAGAATTTAACTTCCAAACAGAAAGCAGACATCTCCCTCTACTGTTCAGACTTTGTCATAACGTGCTTCTCCAAAGCTTCTGCAGCATTCCTGAGCAGCTTGATTGTTAAGGCTTTGTAAACTGTCAGTCATTGCCGAGTTCAGGCTCATGTTTGTAGCTGGGACCCAACGAAAACGTAGACAGGAGCAGTTGAACACTCTCTTAGAAGTAGCTGTGCTTTACTGACAGTATGATCATCACTTTTCCTTTATTTCATCAGATTCTGTATTTAGGTTACAAACACATTTTTCTGTCAACATAAATGGTTTGCAGTTGTATTATTATTTATTATCATTGTTAATATTTTATATATATATTTTTTGTTTTGCATCCCGGGTTCTTGTACATAAGAAAACTTCAATTCCAGACATAAAAAGATGCCTTTTAAAGGTTAAAAAATGTAGCATTTCATTTTTTTTATATGAATGATATAATATAATAATTGCATGCACATAACAGCTGCATGCTGTGAATGTCTGAAAGCACGTTCCTTTCTGGTCTGCTCTTTATACTAATATTGTCTGTAACTGTAAAAAAAGAAACAAAACAAAAAAACGTATGAATTCTGTCTGTTAAATCTGGCACGTTTGTCTCTCCATGTACTTCACATGTCAAACGTGGTCTCAAATTAACTTCTTCTTAAAAAGAACCTGATGTTAAATGATTCAATCCAATGGGAACATTGAAGACTAAAAGAATTGTTCAAGTTTCATTGTAATTCTAAGTCTGTTTTCTAAACAGTTTGGGGAATACATGATGTTCTGTTTGTGTTGTAACTCTGTAATATATATATGTGCTTCATTTTTGTGTTAATTTATTCATTTTAATTTTTCACTTTTGGGTTCAGGGGAAATAAATTCAACATGCCTTATGAGACTGTGTTGTTGAGATTATTGGAGGACAGCTCCTATGGTGTTTTACTATGACTAAAGCTTCCTCTGTTGCCAGGTTCAGATACACATGAGAAAAGCAAGCAAAGGTGCCTGTTTGGGCAATAATAAAAAAAAAATGTAAGATTTATCTGCTGTAGTAGTGTTTGCAAAAATGTAAAAGCTGCAGCTTTATCCTTTTAAAGATCATTTATGTTTGCTATCAAACTTGACATTAGAATTTCATCAATACCAAAAAGTAGACAGACATTTAACCTCACTTCAAGGAGCTAGTCTGTTTCTTATAAAGTATACAGCTAGAAACAATTTTTTTCTTCTATTCTGGTCTATAAATGATTATGTTTTCATACTAAAAACATGATGCGACCAACAAGAGACATTTGGTTGTTTTAGGACCACTATGTTGGTTAAAACATAGCCTATTTCTTAGTTAACAGTAATAAGTTATTACTGTGATCTGTATAAAGAACAGTAACCCTTGTCCAAACCATTTTTATCTATTAATTGGACAATGAAACAAAGTAAATGCATTTTTTGAAGTTTACCACAAAATGGTCATTCTGCCACCATGTGGTCATAAGCATATTTAAAAACCTGTACTTTCCTGAATTGCACCCACAACATGGTTCAGCCAGTAATTTCAAAAGATTGTAATCAAAGCTGAAAATGTTTTAATGAAACAGAAAGTAACAAAGATTAGTAAGAGTGAAGTGAGGGGGGCATTGAAGATGGTGAAGAAGGGAAAGGCACTTGGGCCTGATGGTATACCTGTGAAGGTATGGAAGTGTCTGGGACAGACGCCAGTGGAGTTTTTTGACTGCGTTGTTAAACAGGATCTTAGGTGGTAAGAAGATGCCTGAGGCATGGAGGAGAAGTGTGATGGTTTTTAAGAACAAGAAAGGTGCAGAGTTGTGGCAACCACAAAGGAATAAAGTTGATGAGCCACATAATGAAGGTATGGGAAGGAGTAGTTGAAGCTAGACTAGAAGCAGAAGTGAACATTTCTGAGCAGCTGTATGGTTTCCTGCCTAGAAAAAGCACGACTGATGCAATGTTTGCTTTGAGGACTTTGGTAGAGAAGTACAGAGAAGGTCAGAGAGAGCTACACTGTGTCTTCGTAGATCTGGAGAAAGCTTATGACAGACAGGGTGCCCAGAGATGATCTGTGGCATTGTATCAAGAAGTCTGAGGTGACAGAGAAGTATGTTAGAGCAGTGCAGGACATACATTTGAAGTTTTAAAGTATCTAGGGTCAACAGTCCAGAGTAATGGAGAGTGTGGAAAAAAAGTGAAGTGCAGGCAGGTTGGAGAAAATTCTGAGACGTGATGTTTAATAGGAGCGTTTCAGCTCAAATGAAAGGAAAGGTTTACGAAACTGTGGTGAGACCAGATCTTTTAGAATATACTGCAATGTAAATAGGGATTGAGTGTGAGGAGAAGAGTACCAGAAAGGGAGACTCCATGAGTGACAGAGCAAAGAGGATTTTCTGTCTGTTGGCCAGCAAGAGGCTAATCCTGGACCACTGGCCCTGTGTCTCTCTGATCCCCTCTCTGTTCCTCAATCTGCCTTCACTTTGCAGATCGAGCCTCTTTGGACTGAGCTGCACAGAAACTACTGCTGCTTTGCCGCCGTTGTCTTCATCAACCCCGAGGTGAGTGATGCAGTTCCACTGGACATGACTGCCCTACACAATCTTTTTGGCACATAAGATATATCGTTAGTGCTGACTGTGTCGGACTTTTTGTAGAACAAAGAGGAGACAAAACATTAGGAATTACTGAGATTTTCTTTCAGAGTTTGACTGAAAGCAATAGAAAGATTTAAGTCTTCGAACAAGCTATTGAAGTGGTTGTTTGTCTGCTGGTGTTGACAATATTTATAGCTCACTCTGTGTCCCAGACAGCAGCAGAGCCTATTAGGCTTGACCACAGGTAGCAACCACGTGTTGATTACTGTTGGAGACGCCTTCGACTAACCAGAAAATGCTTCAGACCAAATCGTTTTCAAGACCGTCCTGCAAATTGTTTTTGTTTTCCAATGATCGGAGGGGGTGGGTCTCTTTATTTCTTTTCCTCTTCGCCTTTTCAAACCTTCAGGTGGGTGTTGGAAATCCCACTAATCCCATGTTCGACAAGCTCTTTAGATTGTCCTTTTTTGCCCTTTAGTTCTGTCTTGTGACCTTCCTATGACTCTTCACTTGTTGATTGTTACCCAAATTACACCTCGTCTTCTTTCATAAGTTTGCTTTATATTTTCTGCTCTCCCCAATTTAACATTGCAAATTAACATGCCAGGAGGAAGCTATTTCATAAAAGAACATCTTAAATTCACCTTTTCCCCTCTCCTTTATTTGACCTAGTGTTCATTAGACTCCTCCTTCCCACCTGCCATCTTACTAGACCTTTGTTTCAACCTTTTCTTGTGTAAACTCAGGTGCATTCACTTGACCATCAGTGCTTTTGTTTTCAAAGTCATTAAACATGTTAGGTCAGTTATTTTTAACCGTAAAGTATACTGTGTGTTAAATCAAAATGACAGCGCCTCTTTCAGCGTCCAATCACAAATCATCCAATCAGCTGAGCGGGTCATTCTCTCAAAGTGACCAATCAGAAAGCCTGACTGCCTCAACCGTAATCTCATCAGGCAGACTACAGGCATATCTGTTACTTAAGCATCTGATAGCTTATTGCAATAAGTAGTTTTGTCTGGGATTGTATGTGGCAAAATAAGTGCTATATATACAAAAAATTCCTGTAAAAAAGTTTTACTTAAACTTAACCTGATCTCAAGTCCTTTAGATTTAAGTAGAAAGTGGTTCTTTTTTCTACTTATTTATTGCAATTATCAAAATCGATTGAATCCTTGTGCAGACAGACATTTGAAATTCATCTGAAAATAAACACACACATACCAAGAGACGAGGTGCAGATGCAGACTGTTCCCTCGCTGTGCCGGTGAGCTGTCTGCTGTAGCTGCTAATTCCCAATTATCAGCTTCCTCTGAATACCACCTGTGACCTTTATGCAGGATTCTGGTAAAGTTCAGGCTTAGCTAAATTGTGTCTCATTGTGCTACAAAGTGGGGGAAATAAACACAACCACCTGGTTTGACATTTTTACCACCAACATGAGACCATAATCAAGCGTTTGGTTAATGAGAGCCAGTGTTAGCTTTAAACTTAATGGCATTTTCAGAAGATACTTTGACGCCTTGTCACTGATGTCAATTAGAAGTTTGTTGGAGCATAACAGTCACGTTGCTCCCCCCGTTAGGTGAAAACCAGACTGCTTAACCATGGCAAACTCCTTCACACGCATGATTTCTGGCCGCAACACGGCACTGATGATGGCCGTGGGAGCCAGCACTCTAGCATCGGGATACCTGATCAGTGACAGCGCTGCTGCTGCTGAGAGGATGAGGACCTACCCTCCCAGGTAGATGTCTAAACAAGGCTTAACTTTACTCACTTTCAATCCAAGTCATTTATGAATATCCACACATTAACTGAGCTCTTTATGACATTCAACAGTGCTGATTATCCTGACCTGAGGAAGCACAACAACTGCATGGCAGCTGCCCTGACCCCGGCCATCTATGCACGCCTGAGGGACAGGGCAACAACCCACAACTGGACTCTGGACCAGTGCATCCAGACTGGGGTGGACAATCCTGGACACCCCTTTATCAAGACTGTGGGCATGGTAGCTGGAGATGAGGAGAGCTACGAGGTCAGCGTTCACATCCAAACTGAGCTGTTTTGCTCCTAAATGTTGCTAAACTAAGTGCTTGTTCGTCCATCAGGTGTTTTCTGAGCTTTTTGACCCCGTCATTAAGGACAGACACAACGGCTATGACCCTCGCACGATGAAGCACCCAACTGATCTGGAATCTTCCAAGGTTACACACTGAGCTCACTGCTTGTTTAGTTTTCCTTAGTTTCCTGCAAAATAAAACCAAATGCCTTGTCCTCCTCAGATAACTTCAGGATTTTTTGATGAGCGCTATGTGTTATCATCTCGTGTGCGTACCGGCCGCAGCATCCGAGGACTCAGTCTGCCCCCGGCATGCACGCGCTCTGAGCGCCGGCAGGTTGAGCATGTGGTTGTGACGGCTCTGTCCGGCCTGAAGGGAGATCTGGCTGGTCGATACTACAGCCTGGGAGAGATGTCCCAGAGGGACCAGCAACAGCTTATCGATGTCAGTGCAGAGTCACACTCCCTTCAAACACACACAAAAAATTATTTTGATTGTGCTTTTGAGTGCTTCCATGATCTCATGTTTCTACTGATTGTTTTGCCAACTGCACCATCAGGAGCACTTCCTGTTTGATAAACCTGTGTCGCCACTGCTCACTGCAGCTGGGATGGCTAGAGACTGGCCTGATGCCCGTGGAATCTGGTAAGACTTATTATACTTCACTTTTTCGCTGATGGTAAAAGGTGGTTACATCACAGGTGTCAAACTCCAGACTTCTTGGGTCAGTGTCCTGCTTGTTTTCCAACTAACCCGTCATTGTATCTTCATGTTGGCAAAACACACCTGATCCAGCCTGGTCTGGAGGTTTGACACCCCTGCTTTAAAACATCAATTCCTCTTTTAAATCAAGTCTGGGGAGCTTTTAGTTAACCTTTTTTACATACCATCAACCATTTACAATTTTCATTTATTTGAAAGTCAAATTTTGACATTGAAAAAAACTAAAAAAATGCCTTTTTTTGTACACTTCAGTGTGTTAAGATGCTCTGTGATTATGATTTTGCATTTATCCCCTTGACTGACTCAGGCACAACAATGAGAAGAACTTCTTGATCTGGATCAACGAGGAGGACCATACAAGAATCATCTCCATGGAGAAAGGTGGAAACATGAAGAGAGTGTTTGAAAGGTTCTGCAAAGGTCTTAAACAGGTGTGATCCTCCCCCAAAGAGAAATGTTGCCATTTAAAAAAAAATCATGTTCCCATTTCAAGGCACTAACATTAGTGTTTTATTCTAATCTGTAGGTGGAACAGCTGATTCATGAGAGAGGATGGGAGTTCATGTGGAATGAGCGGCTGGGTTACATCCTCACCTGCCCCTCTAATCTGGGCACTGGACTCCGAGCCGGCGTACACATTCGTCTGCCTTTCCTCAGCAAGGTATTTCAGTAAACACTTAACAGCTGCACACACAATGTAATTCATTCATGAATTACCTATTTTTGTCACAACAATCTAGGACCCACGTTTTGGAAAAGTCCTGGAAAATCTGAGACTACAGAAGAGGGGCACAGGAGGCGTCGACACTGCTGCCACTGGAGACACCTTTGACATCTCTAACCTCGACCGCCTGGGAAAGTCAGAGGTAATCTCACATTAAAACAACAATTAAAACCAACAAAAACTTGCAGATGGAGTTAACAAGTCAAATAAGAGAGAACAAGTGTTGCCACAATTATTTGGGAGCTTAAAATAACTCCCTTCCTGCTGCTTTTTATTCTGTCATCCTGGCTTGGAAGCAGCAATTAAAGGGATACTGATTCTTCAACAATTCCAAAACATTTTAAAGCAATTTGAGTCTGAAATCATAGAACTTGAAAAAAATCAAAAAGACAGCATCAAATGTATATTCTTAAGTTCATCTTCTTAAAAATCAATGTACTCAAAGCATCAGAAGCAGATACTGAGAAATTGTACTAAAAGGTCAAGCTCACCGCGTTGCGTTATGACAGCATACTTTTTGAAATGGGCTGTATGATCTTTCATGTCTGTCATGTATTGTTCTACACTGCTTTAGTTTTAAAGCTAGCTTCTTTGAAAACAATGCTCACAGGGATAAATAGTCTCTTTCTGAATCTGGTTCTGGTTTCTCCACAGGTCGAGCTGGTACAGTTAGTGATTGATGGGGTCAACTACCTCATTGAGTGTGAGAAAAGACTGGAAAGAGGACAGGACATCAAGATTCCTGCCCCAATCTCTCAGTTCAGGAAGTGAACGCCTTCTCTGCAGGAGGAGTGGAAGCACGACAGGCACTCGAATGGTTGCTTGTCTAACTAATTTCTCATTCATGTCATGTAAAGTGATGTACTAACTTCAGCGCACAAAAAATCCTTACATGTTCATGAATTCTAATCACAATAAACTAATCATTAACTGAGGTGTGTTTTTGACAAATTTACACATTTGAGGTTTACTTTGACTGTTTATTTAGTGAAATTTTGAAAGTTCTTTTGCGATCTACGCTACATTTCAGTCATATCTGCGTCCCAGCATTCACTCTAGTTTTATTTCTGCTTACACTGACATTTGGCAGCATATTTACAAATTTAAAAAAAGTATTTAGTGAAGTGTTTTAATTCTAACCCAAGTGTCAGCAGTGTCATGCACAGTGCATATATGAACTGACAGGCAGGATCCCTATAGCTATTGGTACAAGTTAAAAAAAATGTCTATTGTGTTTTCAACCCTAATTCTAGAGCAGTAGAACTCTGCAATCAGCAACTGTAGGACTACCAAGAGGAAAAGCAACTACCATACTCTAAGTAACTGGGAAGTACAAGCTAATAGAAATAGTAACAACTCACTCATGATACAGGTGACAAGGATCAGCAGCTGCACCTCCAGTACCGGAGAATAATGATAAATCAAAAACAGCTGTAGTATTCAAAGCATAATCTGGTGGGACAAGAGGAACAGGACACTAGTGACATGTTATTTGTCCCATATACTACATCCATCCATTTTTCAAACCTGCTTAATCCCTTTTAGGGTCATGGGGTAACTGGAACCTATTTCAGCTACTGTTAGTCAAAGCTGAGGTACACTCTGGAGGGGTCAACAGTCTGTTGAAGGGCTACACAACCACACACCCAGGGACAACTTAGATTCATCAGTCTATTAATGAAGCCTGTTTTTGGAATGCGGGAGGAAGCTGGAATGCCTGGGGAAACCCATGGATGAACAGGGAGAACATGCAAACTCCACACAGAAAGGTCCTACTTTGGGATTCTAACAAGAGCCTACTCCCTGTGAGGCAAGAGTGCAAGCCACTACGCTATTGTGCAGCCCCATGTACTCCATGTTTTGAGACTTTCTGCCACATGTTTTTAAGCATACACACAACCACAGAAACAAAAGAACAAACAGGAACCGTGGAAGTAAAACTGGGATTTTCAAAGTAAAACGCAAAGTGCAGTGTGTCCCTCAGAACTTGCAACGTACTTTTTAACAAGATCAATGGTAACTATCAGCAAACTAACAGGATTTTAGAGAGATGAGTCCAAATATTGGAAGTTGAAATGGACAGTTAGGCTTGAAGTGTTCTGCAAGTGTATTTAAGTGGGCAAATGTATACTTAGTGAAAATAAAAGCATGCTGTCGGGCTTTAATGAAGACTCTTATAAAGACTTTAATAAAGACCAGATATGTAAAATCAAGTTTAACTTAGTATTTTCTGTCAGCTTTAATATTGGTTTAAGACAGTACATCACTATAAACTTTACTTTTAGAGTAGACAGTAAAAAGTGACCAATTGATGATTACTCCTGAGCAGCAGGTGGTTAACCTGGCATTCAGACCTCCACAGCCTCCTACACAATATCTTTAATCCCGGTAGAAAAAGGCCAAGCTCATTACTGTCAGGCAAACAGAGCAGACAGGCCAAAGAGAGGTGGGTCAAATAATGCTATACATACAGTATGCAGCTCCATCCTGTTTCCATACTGTGAGGAAATGCTGAAGATTAAGGAATATAATAATATATTTTTTTTAAAAGTAATCGGTTAATGATTTAATTATTTGCGTGAGTGTCCATTCAAATCCTGTATTTCTGTGTATTTCTGTGTATTCTGTGTATTTCTGAGATGCTCTTCTTTTTCTGGCAGCAGATTAATGACGTGAATCTATCAATGTTCTTACAGACACACTGAATAGCCCAGAAACTGTACATATTATAAATGGGTGATAATGGGGAACTGATGCAGGAATTATTAGAAATATAGTCAGGCTAGGATTATTCAGGCTAGGATTATTACAATTCATTTAGATGGTCAAAAACAGCTTTTCCTCTGCATCAGGAGGAATGTTTTGAACATTTTTATTTGCATTATTTTGAATCATCAAAGCACTTAACTTTTTGTGTCTAAGCGCCTCATTTGCTGAAATCGCGATCAGGGAAAGTCCATGACAAGTGACAGCATTTATTGAAGCTGTGCTGAACAGATGTGTAATGGAGCACAACTTACGAGGCTCTTTGTCGCTCCATCATTACACTGTGAAGACAGCATGCTTAGCTGATGATGGTACTGAGAATAATGAAAAAAGAAATGACTGCTGTAATTGTGAACATCAGCTGTCTTGTAAGCTTTTCAAACACTCTTTGAGTCTTGGTCTGTCTGATCAAGTTTGAAAAAATCATGCATTCTATAACTTCATCTCAATTACTTTACAAAATGTAAAGGTAACAAAAATAAGACAGAGAATGGGAAAAGGGAAAATAGTTACAGAAAATAGGCAATAGAGGGCAGTAGAGAGGCAACCTAAAAGTGACTCAGGCACCCACAGATTAACAAACTGTACATGCAAGTCAATTCTGATAATTATATATTTTAAAAAAGGATAAAACGTCTTAACTCACATATAATATATTGTAATTTACTCTAATAGTCATCTTACTTCTTTTGAGGATGTGTGATTTTGCAGTTTGGTTTAGTTTTATTTAACTCAATGGCTTAAACAATACAGAAAATCTCCTTTAAAAAGTAAATCTCATGGGTTCCACTTTGACAGGAGTTCATATAATGCAACTGTTTAATCAATAATAAACTTTAGTTTCAAAGTCTTTTTTGTGGTGTTTACCAGAATCCTTATTTAGAGTTTGACATGTAAATTTTAATGTCTTCACATGTCTGTGAAGTTCATTTACGGTGCTTTCTCTGTCAGAGCTTTTACTCTCGTATCAGTGCAGGCTTTGCAGGAAGTGGAGATGGAGCAAAGACTCACTTTAGGATTTTACTGTTGGAAAAATCTGCTGTGAATGCATCTATTTTTAGCATATCTGAACACTGAATGCTTAATTAAATTGGGTCGCATGAAAAAATGCTGTTATTTGTGCTTTGTTTGAGCTTTTTCATAAATAAATCATCACACATTTTCTGAATCACATTTTTAAACCATTAGATTGAGTTTTTTTTTTTAAGTTTCCAAAGGATGTCATTATCTCGCTGTCTTATTGCAATACATTGCATCAAGGCAATTTATGGGTATTTTTGTATTAAATAAAAGGTAGTGGTAGAGCAGTGGATTTTTGTATTTTCTTTCTCCCCTATCTATTAATTGTTGATGTTGAATTGTCAGTAGACGTGACTGTAAAGTAGTTGTAGGGCTACTATTTACATCAATACTATCAATACTAAAGTGAAAAACAACACAGGATAAGTAAGTAGTATAGTATAAAATGTATTTTAAAAAACAGAACATTTTCTTGACAAAGTACTAGTCATTAAATGTGTGGTTTTGTTGCCGAAATTCTTATGCAGAATCTAGCTTCAGAAATCGTAAAACCTTTTATTTTTCTACTTCTTAAATTATTATGAAAATAATAATAAATGAGCCTTTAACCTTGTGGTTATTATATGTGCCAAGACAAGTTGTACTTTTTGAAGGTTTCCATACATATATTCAGGTTGACAGTAATATCAAAAAGGTACCATGAACACACATTGGAATTAGTTTTTGATCAATTTTAATTTGTATTTTTACCACTTTGGACTTGTCGCCATTTAGAAAGCCCAAGGTTGTACAAAAAAACCCTGCTTTGACATCACAGTATTTGTCATTAAATTGTATTTATGAATGTTTTAATAAGCGAGTTAGTGAGAAAACCACAAATCCAAATAATGCAAAAGTTAGAATTTAGAGAAACTTTGTTATCACTGTAAATCTAATCTTTAACTGTTTTCCTGTGTCTAGATTTTATAAAAATATTATATTATTTTATATATTTTATTTTTTATTATTATTCAATTGTTTCACTACTGTATTTGTACAAAGACAGAAGAAAAGAGCTATAGCTTGTACAAAAGTTGAGAGAAAAACTCAGTTGAGAGAAAGATAGAAGAAAAAACATTTCAGTGAAACTCATTCACATCTATTTGAATTGTTCTATAAATTCATATTGTTCACATTATTTGTCATTTTGTAATAATAACCCACTTAAATGGTTGCAGACTATCAAAGACAGCTGCTCTGCGTAGCTGAAGTAAATCATCAAAGATCTATTTTTTTCTGCAGCGTCTTTAGTACATTTCAGTCTCTAATGAAGTCTGAAAATTGCAACACATCGAGCGAAAAAATACATCCGCTGGTTAATGGAATCATTACAGCTGAGTAGATTCCAGATTAATCCCACGTAAGGGAAAGATCAAATGCAAGCCAGTAAGACGGATGTCGAGGGGAATAAGAGCACTGAGGCTTTTGGTATAATCCCATTAGGAGCTGAACGTTCATTCAGACTGAAGACATTCTGCGTACAGTACCAATGACAGAGATCGGGGGTCAGTGGGTCTGGTCAGAGACAGAAAAGGGCTTCGAACGAAGTCAGTTTTAATGAGCACTGTAGTGTAGCATTTGGTTCATGCTATTAAAAATTTACAATCTTCATTTTGAACATCATTTGCCTTCTGTGGAGGATTTTACATGGACTATTATTGAAAAAGATTGGATTACAAAGAGACAAAGACAGACATGCGTCACTGCTTCATATGGGTTTCCAAAAGCATGTCTTAATACAGAAGGATAACATACGTGGTTATACTGTAGCTACGAATCATTGCAGGCACATCCATTCCTATAATCCTGGAAGGATTTGATCTAAAATATCTATAACTACTGTTTAAATGTACTGATATTAATGATAAACATGTACAGCAAGAGTTTGAATTGAATTATTAAACCAGAGGAAATTTATTTGCCTGGTCTGTTGAGATTTGATATAATCCAACAGAACACTGCAAATATAGATCTATTAAAATACTAGGAAGTACACGCGCGATTTGTGAAAATTAGTGATATGGAGACCGATAATACATATAGTGAAGTATTCTAAAGAGTTATTGAATACCTTAAGGGTGGAAAGTGAGTTTGTGATTTAAAAAAGCAGAGCTGGTTCCAAAGGTTTAAAACATTTCAGAAAAAAAAGTTGGATCCTTGTGGAGGTCTTAACCTGGTTCCAAAATCCTCCTGTTTTTAGTACTTACACATGATTTCCATTATCTTTTTGCAACTTAATTCCAAAATACATTTATTTTTTTTGATTTACTGAAGTTATGACTGCATTTATTTGACAGTATTATGTTTTGTTCCTTCTCCCAGTGAAATATTATCCAGCATCGGAGCGGGGAGATCCAGCTGGAGCTATTTAAAACAAAGAAGAAAAGCAGACGATGGTGATGGACGCACAGATGACAGAAGCAGCCATTTCACAGTCAACTGCAGAGCAAAAAGGTGCAATGACCTTTGGATTGGTAGAAAGGCCACGCTGTAGAGAGCTGATGACAACAAAATGTCATGGATTCAAACCCCATTCATTATTGAATCTTATTGATTTTGTTAGAGATCCTTGTGTATTAAATTTACAGCCAGAAATATTGAAGAAACGAATGAAATCATTAGCATTACATTTATTTTGGATTTCCTACAATTGTTCACGTTTGAGTCGCTACAGGGAACAAAAAAGATGCTCGGTTCTAGGACTGGTTTTACTTTTTCTCAAACAAAAGCAAGATTTCAATAATGCTGAATGACTTAGTAAGATAGACTTGAGTTACCTGGATGTGTCCAAGACCACGACAATCCAATCTATGAAGACACCTACCAAAGACTTGAAACCAAAGAGTTTCAGCTGCTGTGCGGAAATGAATTTAAAATCACAGGGATGAGCACAATATCGTTGCCTTTATAATCAAAAGAAATGTACAAATGCCTATTGGTTTAATGTAATGCCATACAAATGACCAGCTTTGCCATTTTTAATATTATTAATTCAACTTACTGCATATAAATTATCCAACAAAAGACAAGGGCTTTTGCTCTAAGATAATCTTTGAATCTGGATGTTTAAAACAACATACTGGATCAGTGAACCAAAGCACTTTAGCTTTAATTCATTCGGTGTATTTATGAAATAGAAGTAAAAAAAAAAAAAAGAAAAATCACAAAATACACACCAAGTAAGCATTACATTTTTTTAAACTGAAAACAGTTCAGAAACAGAGAGACGTCACAAAATCACTACATCAAAATATGCTTTATCATGCAAGTTGAATTTATTCTTTTAAATGACAAGGCAGTATAGCGATTAAAGAGGGCCAAGATGTCAAGTGGACCCCAAAGAAACTAAAGCACACAGAAAAATAAAGCTTTTACCAATAAATATAATGTGTGACATCATGTCACATTACTTAATAGAAAATAATGAAATACACTATCATTCATTTGTTTGAATTAATATCTATATAGATATGTTAATCTGTCCACACAATAAAACATTTTTTAAATACAATGAAAACTTCAAACATAAGGAAATGTTTAATCATACATGTTTTTTTTATTTGTTTATATTACAGTAGTGTTTTTTTGTTTTTATTTTTTAATGATTGTCTGTGTGTGTGTTTGCTTAAATGTGTGTATCATTCCATTCTGCAGAAATCCTCCAGGCTGTTCTCTCTGGTCTTGGGCAGCTCATTCTGATCTAGTAGTCGGTACTGGAAGGAAACGCGGTTGATATAGTTCCCACTGGACACCAGCCTCACCACTGAGTTATCACAGCCGATCTTCATCTGGGCTGAGGGGCCACAAAAAGCCGAAAAGAAAACAGACTTTGGTATAACAGTTCTCCAAACATGTATTCTCTTGTCAGCTAGAGTGGAAATATCCAAGAAATATTAGACATGAAGTTATCATTTACTCTGGAGTCATGTGACATTCAGATAATTTTGGATTTAAGATAACAGAACTCTTGTAATCCTGCTTCAAGCGGATTGAGCAACACGAGGTACTGCAGTGTGACGGCAAGGAGCCTTTTCAGAATGGTTACAGATGCTGTTGTTTTAGTATGTTTTTTTCAGAGAAATTTGGTTGTGGGATACTTTGAATGAATATATAGTTGACTTCTGCATGAATGCAACTTTTTAAAAAAAAAGTTATAATAATAAAACATGTTTTTTAGGATTACAAAATGATGCAAAGTTTTTACAATACAAAAGATGTTTTATGTCAAAAAGCAACACTTATTGTACAGGAATGTTAACAAAACCAAAACAGAGATTTCTTACTTGATTTTAGCCCATTTAGTTTTTAACAGTGAACAATGTATAACAATGTATAGCAGAGCTGAATGTCATTGTTATTCAGTCCAGAGATTTATTGTTTTGGATTATAGTCTCCAGTTTCTTAGAAAAAATATTGACATCCTGGTGAACTTTTATTACTGTAAGTCTTTTTTGTTTGCATGGATTGTCGTGTAATTTAATCAAAATGCACATGGGGACCACAAGGAGCAATCTGATCTGTGATTGACAGTCTGGATTCTTAGATATGTTTTTCCCTAGATTCAGCTGGACAAGTAAAAGTACACAAATTAATTTGGGTAAAGCGCCTTTATGAATCTGTTGCAGGATTCCTGAATGCCAACTTTCTGAAACTGACTTTAGAAAATCACAGTTTTGTTTTGGTTCTGGCTCTGATTCCAGAGCTGGCTCTGACACTTGTAATGTCACAGTTCCTGAAGAAGAGCCAATTTTTTTTTGGGTTTCCAAAACATTGTTTTCCCAGTAGTTTTGATTGAATAACAGGATCAGAAAAGAAAGTTATGTTATTATTAATATAGTTTATGATAACATGGTATTCATAGGATAAATGGATTCTGGTTTATTGTATGTACACTTTCATTAATATGCTAATGGAAATGTCTTTGGTTAGAAAGAAGTTACATCTGACTGACAGATGAATAATTATATTCAACAATGACTACTTATTTAGAATCAATTTTGATTGTTGAACTTATTCAAATAAAAAAATTGAAATGTAACAAAAGTATTTTTTTAAATGCAAGGGGGGAAAGCAAAGACATGTGACTTGGAATGTTGTGTGTAAAAATACAAAGAAGCAAGCAGAAAATGCTTCTGCTCTCTTCTGATTGCAGATTATGAGGAAGTGATGGCTTAAATATTCAGATATCCTTGTTTTTCTTATTTCTATTACTTACATTTTGTTTAAGACTATGTCATCCTTTCCCTGTGGTTGACAATGTCCTTACTAGTTCTTTGTTAACTTTAACCTGACAACGGGTTTTGTAAAAAAAATAAAATAAACACATACTGAAACCCAGAACTGGATTCCATACTGTTCACCAGAACATGAAAGCATCCAGTAGATTTATTCTTTTTTGAATCAAATAGTGAAGTACATGCATGCACTCACCAAGTCCACTGGGGGAGAAGCAGAGGTCAGCCACAGGGATCATCTTGGAGGTGTCCACACCATTCCCTCCCAGAAGCTCCACATAGTCACCAGACCCTGAACAGCCAGACCACATCTGCCTCTGCAACAGAGCATCAACAGGATATGTGAGTGCAGAGCTGAAGCCAGTGGTGGTGGGACCATTACTCAAGGGTAGGGTGGACATCCTAACACAACTATGCCAAGAAATACAGTTAAATGAATCTCAAGGAGTCCAAACAATTTTGAGAAATGTAAAAAAAAAATAATAATAAATAAAAAGAATTGAGAAGGACATGATTTAAAAAAACTGTACATTTTATATATATATATATATTTTATTGTCTCTGTGAAATGTGGTTTTATATTTGATTTAAGAAATGAAATGCTACTCCATATCTGAATGTCTGGGATACATTTTGATTTTAAGTTCTGAACTTGTTCACAAAACTATTCACATAAGTTGACTTTCTAACTTGGTTTTGGAACAGAGACACTTTTCCTTAATATCTGGGTAGAAATGACTTGGCATAAAAGCCGCCGATTTTCCAACATTCAATTAATCACAGTGTCAGGAGTCTGGCAGCTGGTGTCAGAACAACTGCCAAAATGCTCATCAGTCATCTCGTGGTGTTCAGTTTGATCAGCTTGATTAACACCACTTCTGCCCTCTTTTGACTCAGATCTCATGTTGCATTTATTAGTTTACTTTCACCATAGAACAAAGTATTTCACGTTTTTGATACACACATTTGTAAGATTTTTACACGTGAGTAATTTTAAGTTCTTTTTTTTAATTACACTATTGAGCTGTAAAACTAATGAAACATTTATAAATGTATATTTTTAATGATTTGTTCTCACAGAGCTCTAACTGCCTGAAAGCACACATTTTGGATGACTTTCTTTTACATTTTGGAACACTTTCAGTTACAATAACATCCAAAAATTCAGTGCCAACATTTCTCTGATGATCATAATGCAAAAGCAGAACAAATTAGAAAAAAAAAACAACATAAGAAATAAAGGTTTGATTTTTTACAAAGAAACTACTGACACGAAGAGTCAAACTGGAATCCTAAAATTGGCATAAACCAAACAGCACCACACTTGAGATTACATTTAAGGACCTGACTTTAGAGGAAAAAAATTGAAATGTCAAAATAAAAGTAGAATTTTCTTTGCATCTGTTAGAAATGAATTGCTTGTATTTCACAAATGTAATGAAAACATAAAAAGTCAGACACTAGTTTTTCTTTTTTTTTCTGAAAGTGAGTTACTTCTTCTACAAGTTATTTGTAACTTCCAAGCTTGCTTTCTTCATTTTTAAAATATGTTTCTAAACCAACTAATGGTGTTTTTTGATTAATAATTTGAAAATGTAACAACAGTGTTTTTTTTGTTGCTGTTCAGAACTGAAAACTATTCTGTTTACATGTTGTTTTCCTCACATTTGACATCTATTATAATGCAATACGCGGACCCCTTTACATTTTAATTTGTGTGTATGCTTTGTGTGGCACTAACCAAAAGGCGGATCTCATTGCTCTTGGCCTCCCCTAAGCTGAGTTCTGTCAGTCGAATCTCCACAGGGTAGATGACAGAGAAGCTGCAGTTCGTGCGCTGATGTGGGATCACCATGGTGAAGCTGCCCTCCGGACTCTGAGACATGATGTTGCAAGCTTTGCACACAAACGCGCACACATACACACCAAAAAAAAACAGGTTTCAAGTTTCAAACACTTCTCCATCACCATGGAAACCCATTGAAAACACTTGAGGTCACAAATGTGACATGATCAGATTCAATTATTGGTGCTCAGATTAATTTTATAGGTTGAGAAGTTAAACTTTAGATTGGCTTTTATTTATCTTTTATGATGTTTTTCTTCAGTTTTTCCTCAGTTGCTTGCATCCATAAAAACGTAAATGTAATTAGATTTTTGTTTACAAGAATCAAGGATTTATGGACCATGAAATCAACTTTAGCTGATGGTCATTGTTAGAGTAAAGAGTTACGCTCCAGCCTAAATTTATGTTGTTTAGATAGAAATAATCAGCTCTAACCGCCTTGTTATCCTGCGGGGCTTCTTCTCACAGTGTCTTTGTCTTAAATCCAGGCAGTGATTGTTATGTTGCTTGACACAGTGGTAACACAGTGTTTGCCAAGCAGCTGGAAAACAGGTGCATCCCTCTCAGTCAATCTCTTCATGTCGCTCCTGGCTTGGATTAATGCTTGACGGAGCACAAATGATCAGGAGGAGAAAACGTGTGCGACTAGAAACAAGCAACCGAGTCTGAATCTCAAGAAAAGGAAAGTCAATAAAACACATGTGACTTAAATGCAAAAGCTTTTAACGTCCTCAAGTCACAAGTGTCAAAAATCTGTTGGAAGACTCACGCATGGGGTTGTGCATTTTTTTCACAGCAAGAGTGAATCCACTGTCAGGAGTGTGAATACGAAAGAAGATCATGGCCACGTTCTGAGAGGATCGGCTGCTGAGTCCTGGAGCCATGGTGGAGCAGTAGTCTGTGTAGCGCTCATGTGGGGGCAGGGGGTGGTCATGACTGCTGGGGAACTTCTCTCCCTTCAGAACCCAGCCGTCAAATATCTGAAGCAGCAGAAAGCGCATGGAGGATGCATCAACACTTGCATAGTCCAAAAAACGGCTTCCATGTTTTTGAAACCTTATCAAAGTGCAATACATAAGTTAGGTGGTCCATCATTATTATTATTTTTGAACCATTTTGTGCAAACTCTTGCACAGAAGGTTTTGGACATTAAATCATTGTCTTTAAGTCCTGTTCTTAATTTATGCATCAGTGATACCAAGGTGGAATGTAACCGGCTCTTATTTACTATCATAAATCAATAAGCACTCTATTTTGTTACGTGACAAAAACAAGTCAGCACTTGATCTGACAGGTAGCGGAATGTGACAGATATCCAAAGATCTTAAAAGAATATAACTTGGCAAGGGTGAGAGTATATAAGTTCCCCCCCTTCTACTACTTTTCAAGCAATAAATCAACTCTATTTCACTATAGTTAATAATCACAATATTTTTTAAATCTAATGTGAAATAAGTCTTAATTATGTGTAACTGTAAATGTATATGTGTGTGTGATTATGAGTTATTACAGTTATTTTTCTTTTTACATTTAAGTATTTTTTCTTAGTTTTTGTTCTTTTTAATTAATGCATTTCATTATTTCTGTAATGACTTTGATATATTTGTGTGATTTTGTTGTATTGTCTACTATCAGTGCTTGAAATCAATCAATCAAATCAATATTTCTTTCAGCACTTCTTGCAATTACTGGCTATCAAAATCCAAAATGTCTGCATTTCAGGGCAGGACCAGTATGTATGGGGTTCACATGTCTTTTAAAAACTTTTTTCATTTAAAAATAGCAACACAATTTGTGGGAAACATATTTTAGATCCTGTTTAAAACTGAGTGTAAACAACATACTTTCTTATCTGCTCGTCATCCCCCCCTCGTCTCAGCCTAAAGTGAATGCTATTAAAACACTGACTCTTCCTTTGTAGTGTCTTTGGCCCACATGAGTTAACCGGCAGGCTTGGCTTCTGAAATAAAGCTTTTGCATCCCACACATCCCTCTTGGCAACGTGACCAAAGCGCAGAGGATCTGGGGTTGTGGGGTTTGCCACTCAATCGTGCCTTAACCCTGTTTGGCACTGTTTTAAACAAATAGAAGGGGAAAAATAGAATTCCTTTCCTTGGGGTCTGGGGATCAGTGTGTTCGTGTGTGCAGGGGAAGTGTTGGAGAGTGGGACAACCTTGATGAAGTCTCCAGCGCTGCAGTCAATGTTCACATCAGACAGCTCCAGACTGATGACCTCATTGGGCTCAGCAATGACAAAAGCTGCACAGGCCAGTTGTGGATGGGATGCCACGAAGGTGAAGTAGCCTTCGGTAGCCAGCATGTCCAAGCATCCTGCAAACGCCACAAACACTTCAGGCAGAATCATCTTCAATCCACCACACTGTACTGGGGAATAAAGCCAACTTTATCCCCATTTTTATAAATCAAAACTCACCCTTAAAAAATATTCAAATAAATGATCTATTTTATTTTTGCCACAACAACAATATATAAATATTAATAAGAATACAGGCAAAAAGTCACTTTTAAAATATTAACTCTTCTAGTAAATGAAAAATGTCACCTAACTGTGAAAATCATGTAAAAACTGAATTAATCCAATTTCATCAGATTAAAAAGGGTGTTTGTAAAGTGTGGACACCTGATTTTAATTATGTTTTGCTTAAGAAGTTAGTTTTTCCAATAAATCCCCACATTACTGTTCCCTATTTATGTCAGACCACTTTCAGATGTGAAAGGTGTTGCATTGTTGGACTTAGTCAGCCACTGAATAAAGCCATTGTTCACTGCAGTTCTTACTGAGAGGTCGGCGGAAAATAAAGTCCTCTGATTCCCTTTTCTGGGCAAAACTGAGCAGAGAATATATTCCATCTGCAGCCTCACTGTCCTGCACAAAACGTGACAGAAACATGGGACAGATTTCACCTGGATGCACATGCAAAAACTAAGTTTGAAAGTTCATAAAAATCTGACTAAGTGTAAGAAATCAAACTTGACGGTACCTCGATGTAACGTGCGAGTCCCATCCTTGATGACAGGGAGATGAGAAAGAGCAGCAGCTGTGCGCGCAGAGCCAACGACATACTGAGGCGCGTCTCTGTCCAAGTGAAGCAGGGAGGAAAATAACGGTGCAGCCTAGGAGGTGCAGCTTTTATAGCAGCTCCGACAGGCAGGCATGCCAGCATTACAGTGACTGAAAGCTCTGAGCAGAGCGGACGTACAATTATTTTTTAAGTCAATAATAGCAGCTATTGCCAGCTCCAAACATGCTTAGCAGCGTAAAAAACTAAGAAAAGCGTATGATTTTGTTAAAAACAAGGCTAGGCTCATTAAAACTGTTATGTAAAACAAATTCTGTTGCTTATTTAGGACAGTTTGGTGCTTTTTTTAGCTGGTACAGATCATTAGCTAAACTGCCACATACATTTTAAAATTAACCAGGCTCCAGCTTTGGCAAAGCACACTTTAATTCATAAAAAAAATCAGTTTTATCTCAACAAAAAAATAATAAATTAAATCATTAAAATAGCTTTAATAAAACCATTCAAAAATGATATCCCGTGACCAATTTTTCAGATGAGTTTAGCTGTCAAATACACAGTGTCCTGTTCACATACACTGCGTGAAATTGACCCCTGTATTTGTGAGTTTCCAGAAGCTGGCACAGCAGCCCAAATCATCCTCCATCCATCAATGAGACTGTATGAGGCATTTGCATTTCTAATGTATACTATCTTCAATTCACACAGCTGGGTTTTTATCAGAGGTTTTAGGATTAACTTCCTAAAAGACACTGTTATGATGTACTTTAGTCAAAAATACCAAAAACAATAACAAGATAGAAAATCTGACTGAGAACCTATGAAAACAGTGGTATAAATATTAACTAAGTAAACTGAGGAATCCAAATAATAAAGAAAAAAATCAGCGGTGATTCATCTAAGCCTGATTGGATGGTCAGGAGGAAATGGAGAAGCAGGAACTTAATTGGAAACAGATTAGGGGCTGCACGGTGACGCAGTGGTTAGCGCTCTTGCCTCACAGCAAGAAGGTTCCCAGTTCAAGTCCTGGCTGGGGGACTTGAAACAGTGTTACCAATAGGGAGACCCTTCTGTTTGGAGTTTGCATGTTCTCCCCGTGCATGCGTGGGTTTTCTCCAGGGACTCCAGCTTCCTCCCACCATCCAAAAACATGCTTCTTAGGTTAATTGGTCACTCTAAATTGTTCCTAGGTGTGCATGAGTGTGTGACTGAGGCCCCTGCGACAGACTGGAGACCAGTCCAGGGGCATCCCCTGCCTTCGCCCATGAGCAGCCGGGTTAGGCTCCAGCAGCCCCGTGACCCCGAAAGGGATAAAGTGGTTCAGAAAAAAAAATGATGATGACAACAAACTTAATCAATCTGAAAAAAAAACAGATACTGATTCTTACAATATTGTTTTTTAACTTTAATAATTGTCATTAAAACTATTTTGCCCTTGGGGGAAATTTGAGAAAGTGTATCCCGTACAAGACGATTAAAGCAGACGATTAACAGTATACACTTGTTTTAATGCCTCTTTACACATCATAACTTCAAGGTAATAAATTCAAGTGGTCTCTTTTGAAACACAATAGTTCACAGATTTTAAATGCAATGTATTGTTGCTGTGGGCAAAAAAGCTCAGCAAGTTATGGACAAAAAAACAACAAACAAAATGTTGACTTCAGCTAACAGTGCAAAAATAACCTTCAACAAAATATGTGTGATTGAATTCCTCAAAAACCATGCTAGCAGGAAGCACTTTAGCCAACAAATGCAAAATCCAAATCCAAAATTCTACAGTTGCACCAAAAAGAGCCAAAAACACAGCTGCTGACAAAACTGACAAATAATTAGGATGTTTTATCCATTGCTTCTTAAGGAAAGTCGTAGTCTTGGAGTGTGTGTCCTTCTGTATTGGTCCAGGAGCTGATGGAGGGGATGGGTGGAGCTATCCAGGATGCTTCAGAGTTTTTGAAGCATCCATCTCTCCTTCATCACTCTGTAAGGAGTTCCTGGCTGTCCCTGGCAGATCATTCAGAGAAAATGTAAAAGTTCCATAGAAAGGAAGTCCATTTACAGCGAAAATCTGGCCAAATTAGCATGCTTTAAGAGATGAAGTGAAATATCACTAAAAAAATATTTAGCTTGGTCTGGCATCACACTTAGTAATGAATTATTCCCAAATTATTTACAATCTGCTTTTGCATTGGCTCATCACAGTAACCTCTTTATAAAAGATGTGGGTTAGTATCTTATAAATGAAGTGTTTCCCTTGATCAACACAATTACTTTTTACATAAACATGAAAATGATTTTGTCTGTGGTCCATGAACACATGGAAAAGTTGTGAAAAACGTTTTTTCTGAAACTTTCTTTTAATCTTTATCTTCTAATTAACTAATTGCCAAAATGTTTCATAAATCCATTGTAGTTGTAAAGATTTGCTCAATTAAATGTTGTTTAGTCTTTCCTTTCTACCTCCAGGAGAGAGGCTATGCAAGTAAGAGCAGGTTACCAAGAACAATCTATGAAACAACTTTACAGAGAAATCTATGGACATTGAACATCGGGTTCTCAGTGAAAATCTTAGATCTCCTGCCAATTTGACAATTTCTCTCCTCATACCTAAAATGCTCCTAACCGCCACATCTGCTTGTGTGAAAGTGCCAGACACCTTCAGATGATCTGTTAATCAAGTGCTTTCAAGCGTTTTCTTCCAACAGCAGCAGCTTCAGGTTTGGGAAGTAGGAAAGCAACAAGGGTTTATGGCAAATCTGGGAAAACGGTTAATGCAAAGATGATGCACCATCCAAAGTTCAGGACACGTTGTTCTTTGCCACATGGCACAAGCAAAGCCTTCTGAAAATATTCTCTTAGCCCTTGTCTGTATGTTTGATTCCAGATGTAAGAATGAACACTTTGAATGAAAGTTTTATCAAAAACATCTGAAAGATATCTGACCTTCCCCTTGAATTTTAAGATTTATGCAGTTATGTGGTAACTGTTTTTTATTCTCTCATTGGATGGTGGTGAGTTCTGTTGACCCTAATTCAGTTACACAGATTGAAAAGCTAACCATTGATGTGGGAAAGACAGTGGTCATATAAGTTTTTTTTTTTAAACACATTCATTTAAACTTTTCTATATTACCTAAAACAATATATTTAGTGCCATTCAGCTCACGACGCAACCTGTCAAACTGATTACATTTTTGTCCCCAGAATTAATGGGAATTTAGAGAAAAATGCTTTTTGCGTTTGTTCCCAAAGAAAGGAATAACTTTCCCACTTCTGGGTGATCTGTACATCTTTAACATCAGAAGAGCTCTAGCAGAATCAAAACCTACCGGTTTTTGTTTCCATGATCATAAATGATCTGAAAATGAAAGTGAATCAGGAGCAGACAAACAAAAAAAAGCTTGTAGTTGTGACATAAAAACTGCAATCAGCAGGCAACAAGTTCCCTGCTCCTCTCCACTCTGATTCATTCACTTGCAGGCACACAGATCCATGTGTATCTTTGTTTTCCACATACGATTTGGCATCTGGCTCAAAACTGGGCAGCTGGATAAATCCGATTTATCAACAAAATTTATTTAACAAAAATCGCCATTTTTGTTGCACCTCTAATGTTAGTGTGTGGTTGTGAGGGGTTATAAGTTAGTGGGAGAGATCATGAGAAATGAGCACAGGCTTACTTCTGCACTGTGACGGGGTTCTTCAAAGGCAGACTCAGAAAAAAAATAAGATAACCAAGCCAGCAAACAATTAAAGAGGAAACAACAGGATTTTATTGTCTCCCAAAAAATAACAGTGTCACAACACACTAGAGAGCGCTTGTTGCCACCACTGCAACCAAGACTGCCCTCTCTCCATACTGCCAGATATTCCCTCCTTATAAAGGCTTAGGCCTTTCCTCAGGCCAATTAACCAAACATTTATTTTTAACAAATTCATGCCTGTAAACCTGGGAAATCAATAATACAAATTACAAAAAGTAGAAATAATTAAACATATTTTTAACCTGTGAAATACAGTATGAAACAAAATCAAATAGACAGAAGAAAAAAAAGAAACCTTTCAACTCAGACATATGAGGTCACTTCCTGTTTCCTATGTCTATGATGATGTGTACAAATGGTTTGAATGTTGTGGCAGGAGGCCAAGATGGTGAGTAGAACTCTATTTAAAACTAAGTGTGCACCCTTAACATTTAACAAAATTGGGGCTATGATGTTGTGAATGATTTGTTTGCCTGTATGTGTGCATGTGTCTGGTGCAAACTATAGACTAAAAGACTAGGAGATGACAGGGAAAAACAAGGAAACAAAAACTGAGGCTGGTGTTCAGGTGCTGTCCTGCAACCTGTGACGCTGCTTCGTCACATGCACCAACAGTCCTGCCCACACCAGAGGCAACTTTCTGAGGACCTACTGGTGCGCTGCAGAAACTATGTCCTAGAAAATGACATGTTTTTTGATTTAGCCTAAAAACTGAATAAACATAACTAAAAGACCCCTGGGAACTCTTTTGAAAAATAAATCAGAAGATGATTGGAGCAGGATTTTAAATACATTGATATCAATGAAAGCAACATCTGAGAATCTGCTGGACCTTGATAAAATTTGCAGCTTTTACACAGTTTTGCATTCTCAGGTTGAAATTAATCAAAATAATCCATCAAACACAAAGTTTTCATGAGCTTTAAAATCAGTATTTACACATGTGGTCAATCAAAACCTTTTCAACTGTAGTGGCTCACATGAATATGGAGAACCAAAAGGTCCAGATATATGAAAAAAAAAATAGAGAAGTCTGTAAAAGGGAAAGGTTGTGATGTAATTCACTTTGTAGCAGTGCAACATTTTCATTCAGATGAGACTAATTTCAAGTGTCCAGTCTGCCGTTGTGAAAGGTCAAACTCATATGTAGGCGAGAGCAGGAGATGATGATCATCCAGTCTGTATTCATGCTCACATGTTAACAAAAGAACAACTCTCACATTCTTTCATTCAGCAGAAAGGAAAATTGTGCATGTGTGATTAAACTGAGCTAATGATAGCTGACATTTTACTCTGGTGATGAAGGTCTGCGATGCCACGCGCTGGACAGCAAAATAAAAAAAAATAACAAAATAATAATGAATGAGATGAATAACATTTACGGACCCTCCACCTCTTGTCTTACAATGCTGATGACCTATTCAAGGTGTATTACTTTCATTTAATAGCCAGTGGCTGCCGATGCTAATTAGTTAGTCTTGCAAACTAACTAATGTCCAGGCTTATTAGCCAGAATCTCACTGCAGAAACGTGTTTTCCTAATGCAAATGACATGGGGGAAGAAGGGAAATGTTAGCAAATGAAATATGGCGTTTTTGTCAGCTTCATGTGCTTGTCTTTTAACAATTCCAAAAAATGTGACACTTACATTTTATTAAGGGTATGTTTACTTGTAACTCAGTTAAGGAAATCACTTCCAAGTCTCACACAACACGGAACAAAATATTGTGCGAATAAGTTATGCAGCAAAAACACTACATCATCTGCAAAACTTTGACCTTAAAATGTAAATCTTAATTCCACCCCTTCATTTTCAGTTAATGAATATGGGAGGGGCTATGGATTATACCACTTTAAACCAAAGGCTTTTCTTTGTATTTATTTTTTCCCTTCTTTTGCATCAAAAAAACATGTACTGAATACAGCACGAGTTTCTTTTACAATTCCAAGAATGGTAGAGAGCAGTATGAATAACAAAAAGTTTATTCTATATCTCCCCCTTGGTTAATCAGGAAAAATAATATATTTTTGAAAATGCATATCTATATCTTAAGATGGTCCCGCCATTAGCTATTCACGACTCATAGAATAAAGGGGAAAAAGACATTGAAATCCACAAAAAACAATGAAGAAATTATAGTAAAAAAAGAAGGATTTAGAAATTTCAACTTTACCTTTTTTTTTTAAATTAGTACTTTTTTGAACTTGAAAATGTGAAATTTTGTTTAGCACAAAAAAGTATTCCGAAATGTTAACGCATGACTCTCTGTTATCCCTTCACTGTGGATCTTCTGTCTTTAGAAGAAATGGGGGCCTTCTTGCTGTGAGGCAGGAGAGCTAATCATTGTGTCACCGTGCAGCCCCTTTGTCATTTTTATGTTTTGATTTTGCTTTAAAAAGAAATAAAGAAAACATAAAAAATATCATGCTTATTTTTTATAGTAAAAGGCAAAACAACCTGGTGGCACACCAAAGTCATAAAGATAGAAAATACTATGTTTGGCTTGGTTTTCTTGTATTTTTAATTCAAATAAATCTGCTACAGCAGATCTTATTTATGCACAGCATGGACTTTATTTTGAAAGGAACTTGTGTGTGCTGCTGTCAAAAGTTAAAACAGTTAAAGTCGTAATTATCCAAATATAACAGTTATGATTCAATAATTGTAAATATATAAAAAGACTAAATAGGCCACGTTAATTAATTTGTTTATAAAGGAATGGTTTCATTCATGGATTCCATTCATTACACAAAACTAAAATAAAAGCAATCATGGATTCACTTTTAAATCTATTGAAAACATCTTCTAAAACATCCAAGTCCTGTACAAACATTCTCTGTCCCATCAGAACATCACAAAGAAGTATGGAATTGAGGTGAACATGCAAAGTCGATAAAGAAAGCGCCAACGTCTATGTCATGTTGTTTTCTGAGTGAGGCCCTGCTGAGGACTGTGTGCGATGACTCATCTGAGCATTACTCCTGTTTCTGAGTCACTGGCAGAGCAAATGCACTTCAGCCTACTGAAATCCCACTCCATGCTGTGGACAGACTGCCACGTGAATGCATAAATTGTTGCTTATTTGATCTTTTTTTGGACACCAGACCATGTTTACAGCTGGCTTACAATATTCTTTCTGCATCCAAGTCAACTGTCTCAAAGCGCTATGCAAAAAGCAGAACAGCACAAATGTCCACAATAATCACTTCTGTCACAGTTCCTGTGCGGATGCTTGAAGCATCTGAGCAGTGTTTGAGCGTGAAGATCTGAGCACTGCTTGTGGGGTTTGTGTCTGCTCATGTCCCCTCCTTCCAACCTCAGAATTCACTGGGCACGCTCAGAATTCCATGGAAGATTAGTCAGAGCTTGTTTATAACCCAAACTTGTATTAAAAAAAAAAAGACAACTGATGCTTATGCAAATACAGGAAGTGCTAGAATCAAGACTAAAAATACTGCACCACCACCTAGTGGCTAATGTAAGCATAGGTTGTTGGGATTTATCAGATGGTGTTAAAAGTAGGGAAATGAAAGATATATGCATTGAAAAAACGATCGGGCACTGGGAGAAGCAGCAGTATCAATTAGGGATGTAAAGAATAAATATGCATCAAAAAATTGATGGAGCAACTGCAGTACTGTTTGAAAACCACAGAAATGAACAAGATTATGTTGTTAAAACACTATAAAACCGATCAAGAAGTTAGTTTCTGGCAAGCTGTCAATTTTTCTTCCTGTTTTTTATATACACATGATGCAAGCAAAAGACGTCCAATCAAGCTTGCTTCTACCAAGTCAATTACAAGTGAGGGATGTAAGATGTGTTCACTAAACATATAATTGTTTTTCACAGCACTGCAAACACTACCTTAATAATGTGTCTCTGTCAAAAGGGATGCATTTTTTTTTGTTTTAAATGCCAAATAAATAATAAATATCTAGATTGTATCGATTGTGGCATCACATTGCAAAAAGTTCTTTTCCAGTATGTATCGATTCATGGACCATGTATTCAGATCCAAGTGTAATCATGTGAGAGGGAAAGATACACACCCCTAGCTAAAAGTGAAGCGCAAACTAGAAGTTCAGACTTCTTTAACCGACTTTTAAAAATAGATACAGAAAAGTTGAAGTTTGGCCCCAGCTGGCAGTTTGAGGCTGTCACGTCTCTGTGTGATCAAAGTTAAATTGCAGTGATTGTTGACTCTTGACACCTAGTGATCTAACTCTCCCTTATTGCCCAGCATGCCCCCTCCTGCCCCACACCTGCTCCCTCACATATAAAAAAAGCATTTACTTAACAGTCTGTTGTGCCCTCCCTCCCCTCCACATGCTTAAACAGGTCCGCCTGTCAACCCAGCAGTTCATCCCGGCTCTCCTCAATACCTAACTGATCCATTCATCTCCTGTGGGGGTATAATGACCTGACCCTCCCTGCGTGGACCAACCTGACAGAGAGAGATTACTTTAAAACTCTGCATAGATTTTCTCTATGCTCCTCCTCGCCATTTCTCCCTCCTGAAAATGTTTAATTCAAAGTGTTTTAATGAGGAGCGATGGATAACACACTCTTTGTTTAATTACCTTCCAGCTGAGTTCTTCTGGGGAGGTCTGACGACTCCCGTCTGATGCTGGCTTTTGTTGTAAATGCATTTTGTCAGGGTTTTTTTTTTTTCATCTAACACATTTTGTAGACAAACATTCCATAAAAAATCTAAGAAAGTAAAAATACTCACAGATTAGGAATATCTGACAAGATTTTTTTTTAACTCTTGAAAATGACAAAAGTGACAGTTCAATGAGGAAACAGTCATTCTATTGATTATTAGTAATCATTAAAATTATTAATAAATAAATTTGGATGAGGTATATCATTGTAAAAGTGAATAGAAGCAAGTTACATTTCCTAAGATAAATGTAAGTTACTTCAATTTTACCTTAAAATGTCCTAAAAGTCACTCCTCCATACTTTTTACTTTTATATTTGAAAATACCAGCTGCACATATCTAGTTACTTTCTCTCGTTGTATATAAAATTTGTATCATTAGGTATATAGATTTACAGTTACACATAAAAAAGAAAGTAACATGCTTGTTGCAAACCTGATGCTTAATTACTAGCATTATTTTTTTTTTTAAATTAGGTTTTCAATGACATGAAACTATCCACAACAAATTAACCTTTTTTTGTGAAAATACAATGAAACAAATGAAAAAAAAATCATGAAGATCAATGGCATTTCTTGTCATGTTCACTCATGATTTGACTTGTAATCAGCTGCTTCGTGTTTGTTCAGTTCAGTGTGTACAGCACAATTCTGAGCAAGATCCATATGTTCCTTTGATGCCTTTGGGATTTTTGTGGTTTAGTTCAACTGATAGTGTCCATAATTAACCTTTCTATGTCTGTTTTTATTCTTTCCTGATTTTAGTTGATTAAATATTGTTTTGGAAAGTGTATCATATCAAGTGATTTTTTTCTTATTATCATTATTGAATGAAAAACAAATATGCTGTATGTATTCTCTGCAAACAATTGCTGTCCATTTGAAAAAGTCAGATCAACGTATATATAAAATTAAAATAAAAATCAGTACTCTGTCTTTTTTTATTTACAGTTTTTTGTTGTTGTTTTGCCAAACTGTAGTAGACATCCCTGTATTGGAGAATTAGAAAAACAGGAAGATGTCATAACAACATGATTGCATTGTAACTTAGACATCTTTGTTATCAGAAAGGCAATAGCATCTGTTAAAAAGTTTATTATTTTTAAGATAAAACAACTATTTGTTAACTTTTTTAATTAAAGGTTAGATTTGTCTAACTTCAAGATAATCTTCAATTTGATCTATTTTATGTTGAAAGAATTTCAATTGTTCAAGACAGAAGACTTTAACTTTTGCCGTTGGCTGTTGTAAATATTGTAAAGAACTTTACATTCTGATGTGTCTGCATCCCCTCTGCTGCAATAGATTAACGTGAACTCTATAAACTCCGTGTCTTATTAACATCTAATCAGAAGTTGCAGATGTTTCCCCTCACTCTCAGATATGCTGGCTGAGTTCAGCTGAGGTGGGTGCGCCTTTGACACTCAGTAAATGTGTTCCTTTTATCATTCAGCCTCCACTCTGGCCTTACCTGCCTCATCCAGCCTAATAAACATTGATTAGTCTACATAATCAATGCACTCAATGACAATGATTCAGTGCACTGCATAAATGTATCGACTGCATTTGGCTATAAACAGCAGCTATCTTTTTCATGCTTTTTCTGCATTCTCTTAGTTATGTTTTGATTGGAGACTAACTATAGTGTGACTCTCTGAAGAGCTATGGGGCATATTTCATTAAGCAATACCAAGATGAGATAGAATACATTGATTTTCTGTCTAAGCTTTCAGAAATGTTTTAATATTTTTTTTAAAGAATTTATAGCAATCGAAATTATCGCTAACTGGTTTTTACCAGAAGATGGCAATGTTGAGCTGCTTTAGGTTTCAAACTGGACCCTAGTCTTTGAAATTGTGTTGGATTGCTGTGTGTTTTCCCTTTGAAATTATTCATTTTTTTGCATGTTAACAAAGAAACAACCCAAAATGAGAAGAGTAAATCCCAAACTTGATTTTTCTGTGCTAAACAAAATTGTAGTCACCTTGTTAAATGACATTAAAGTGGTGTCATTGCAAAAATAGGAGGAAAAATAATACTATTGAATCCAGCTACTTCCTGCAAACATAACTTCAGGTAAGGAAAGTTTAGGGGAATACCGTAAAAACACACACATATTTTCAAAAGTACAATCTGAACGTATATATTATCCAACTTTTAACTGTTGAATCAAAGGTAAAAGGAAAACCTCGCCGTGAGGCATGTAGGTTTGCTGCTTCTAGTTTTCGTGGCCATGCATGACCAGGTCATGTAATGAATGTTGATAAAGTAGAAAAGCTGGTTTAATCAGGACGGATCACTGTGCAGAGGTGGAGAATGTCAAAGAGAGCAGGCACAGCTGCTTAGTGAGAAATCCAATATTGACTGTCGGGATAAATGTCCTGCACATACCCTCATCTGTCCCAGGGGCCGTAGTATTATGCCTCTCGCGTTAGCACTTCTAATTGGATTAAAAATGGTTTGTTATTGGGAGAAAAATGACTGAGAAAACTATGATGATTATTGCCTCTCAACAATGTTGGCCCCCAGAGCTGAAGAGCTGGAGTAATTGCCTTCGCTTTGGAAAATGTCAGAAACAGTTGATGCATCCAAACATCCTCCCATGCTCTGCAGATGAAGGAATTTGGATCAAAGCAAAATGACTTTTAGTTGTGTTACAAATTGAAACAATCGCGGTCACATTAAGTAAGAAATGTTGCACCAAAGTTAACATTTCTCTCATTGATTCTGCCCTTTATGCCATTTGCATTTCTAATATTAAATGCTACCCCTCTGTAGTAAACTGCATGTTTAGGTTTTTTTGTGTTTTAGCTCTGAACGAGCACATAAGTGAAACTGACAAACTCATCAGATTCAGTGTGCTGGAATCTGCTTTAGAAACTCCCATTAACAGAAAATAAATGTTTGGCGTCATAAAGCTGACAGAGTCTCATTCATACTGACACTCTGGCTAAATTACACATAAAAGCTCTGATAACATCATCATTAAATATTGATTTTTAATGCAGGTGGAGCTAAAAGCACATCCACGTGTATTTGCCGATGAGGACAATTGGACCAAACATGCTGAGGAGAAGTGACAAAATTGACTTCTGTGAGGAAAAGATGGAAAAGAGAAGGAAGGACAGTGTAAGAAAAGGGCGGAGAGAGGATGGAGAGTGGAGGTAAAGGGTTGGGGGAGTAGAAAGAGATTTAAGGCTGAGGCTCAGAGCAGATGTTAGTGCTGATGATGATGGATGTAGGTTGTTGAGATGCAGAGTTGTTATCATGAGAGGCACTCGCAGCCTCCTCATGGCACACTTTCCCCCAGATGTCACACTATGTCTGAGAGTCTACAACTGTGTGTTTGAGTTAGCGGCACAACAAAATGGAGAAATGAATTAGCCCTGTGCTTTAATTAAACCGAAAATCTGCAGTACCTGTGTGGGATTTTAAAAAGAATGCATGTTCTGAGACCCTTAATGAAAGAAATTCCCTCTCAAACTAAATTCAGCCTTTGGAGGAGCAAACACAAGCAATGAGTTATAACAAAGGAGGATTTAGAGACTGATTGACACAGATGAGACTAATGAACAACTATCTTTAATGCTCTTAGGTGCAGACACACTGAAAATCAACTCCCCTAATGGTTTAAATTGGATTAATTTGGGAGATTTTTCTCTTCTCTCACCCATGAGCCAGGTCACATTCTCCCCAGTTAAAGCATGCATCACCCGGATACCACATACCGCCCGGCAATAATCGAATGCACAGGCTACACACGTAACATATAGATGCAGCAGGTGGTTCTGTGTGTGAGCCTGTGAATGAGGACATGTTAAGTGGTGGTAACCTGCCGAGTGCTCTAACTAAGCAGATAAAAGGTGCAGGGCAGAAACACGTCAGTAATTGATTGCTAATTAGTTCTTCTGTTGTCCTCTATTGGGTTCTGACAGAGCTTTCCATTCACACGCAGCCTCTGAGGCCTCAGAGCCACAAGAATGACTCATGTCGCCCAAACAAATGACACAAGCTCCAAATGAAGGTTCTCAGATGGCAAAAAAAGTTTTCTAAATTGGTAAACCTTTTTTTAAGAAAATACTATTACCTGTTTTGGAAAAAAAAATCTTGCAGATGTAATAGAATACAGAGCTGCAAACTCTTCCTCTCTGCTGTACATCTCCCTCTCTTTCTCATCAGTGCATGAGAAATTACCTAATGAGGAATGGGTCGCACATTTCCACAAACTCATTAACCCACGAGCGAGTGAGACTAATTGCAGCGTTTGGGTAATGTGATTTCACATCTGTTACTGCAGCCCAGGACAGACTAGTCTGCACAGGCCTGGATCTGGTGGGCTGAGCGGTGCCTATAGAACTAGATCTCCCAGATCAACCCCCCCTGGATGGGTGGAGTGGGAGCCTGCATGCAGCAGTTTGAGCCACTGTACTGCACTATCTTGTAAATGCATGCCTTGCAATGTGGGTGGGGCCCCTGTCTTCCTGCTGAAAGAAATAAATAACACAAAAAATGATTGACTGCTGCTTGAATGGGTAATGTAGAGGTAAATACATGTGACAAAGAAGCATCGGATTGTAGTTATAAAGAGGAAACAATCAATAAGAAAAATACCCCTAAAAACTGTGACATTAATCAATGTTTCCTCCTTTTTTCCCTCGGATTGTTTCCAATTGTTTGGAAAATATGTGAATGGGAAAAACTGACCAGCTGTTTTCTACCAAAAAATGACTAGCATCCGATTTCTGTTCATATTTATTACATCTCAAAGCATCTATCTTTATTTCAAACTATTTAGAAAAATGTTTTTAAATTGAAAAACGCACACACATATTTATATATAATATTTATATATATATATATATATATATATATATATATAAAATCAGAAATTAAGTCAACTGTCCTTATATAGGAAAATGCATTAAAAGCCATTTGTACATGTTTTTTTCTTGGCTAATTTTCTGCTATAAATTACTCCAAGTAATTTTATGTTGATGGAAAAAGTGGAAACCAACTGTTTAATGTGGGAAAAGTAATATAGTTTGGTTAATTATGATTAATCCTTGTTTAACCTCACTGCATTGTTACAGAAACTTCAATTATAAGTTTACAGGCAGTGGGACAGCTTATGGTAATGCCATATCTCATCAATTACCTTCCCATGACCACAAATTGGCCTCAGCGCTGGCAACGAGATGAGGTTAACACGCTGATTAATTTGAGCTGCTGTGATTTCAGGCTCAAGTTGACACTTATACTCTTTGACACAGACAGTGAAGTCCGCTCACTTTCAGAGAGAAAAAGGGTTATTTACCTCACTCGGGACTGCTTAGAAGCTCACAGGCAGTACATCTCTCACCAGGATTAATTGAAATTAAACCAAGACATAATAATAATCAAAACTCACGCAAAAGTCACTCGGGTTTTCTTATTGTGGAACCAATTAAGCAATTTTAGATGAATGTCAAATGATCAAAAAGGTGCAAAAGTTAAGCAGAGTATAGAGCTTTTATCTGTCTGTGAATTTGTTATGACACGTTTAATGTAGTAAACACTACCTAAAGTCAGCCTGAAAGAGAAATTCTAATTCATAAATGCAGGTCAGGTGGATAGTTATGACTTTAAAGGGGATTTTAAAAACATACCAAATAACATAATGAGGACTGCTTGTATAGATGCTGTTAAAAACAAATTTGTGTCACTGTGGGTTCAGGTAAATGTGTGAAAGCGTTCATTTATGTGGCCCTTTATTATATTAATGAATTCTAATAAATAAGTATCTCCATTCATCTGTTTTCTTAACCTGTTCTATCCCTTTCGGGGTCACTGGGTTGCCGGAAATAAGTGTGAATACTCACATTTAATTCAATGAAGACATATTTTAGTGATTTATTATTTTTCATTAGGGTTAATTAACAAAAATAAGCAATTAATAATAAATAGATTAAATAAAGTGAATTAATGTGAAACTAATGTGTCTGAATTTCACAAAAGCGTTACACCTTTTGCATTCCTATTTGCATTTTTTTAAAGAACTGATTAGTGGTGTCATTTCCCTCCTTCAATCCTTCAATATCTGAATATTTGGTAGTACTGAATACTTTTACAGTACAATTCTATAAATCCCTTTTCGTAACATAACAAAGTTCTCTTAAAGCACCTATAGCCTACAGAAGCCGAGTCTGCCAACTGGACTCATTTCCTCCAGTCTTCTTGCTTCTGACCGTCAGGGTCAAAAGCAACGACTGTCACATTACTGCACTGATATCTTTACCACTGCTGCCTGTCACCTTCCAGCCTCCATAAGCCCTTTGACCCCTGGATGGAACCCTTGTCTAATGTCTTTAAACTCAGCATTTGGAGGGATGGTCCAAATGAACATTGAAACTGTTTTAAAATGTCAAATTCCCCTATTGATATCAATAGTGAATTGTTTAAATGACTGGCACATCCTTTGTGTTTGACATTCTTGAAAAGTACTTTTATTCGTGTGTTCATTTTAAATCGGTACAAACCCGTGAATGTGGCGCATGAAAGATCAAACATTTAAGAAATATGTCAAGTAATAGCACATACAATAAGTTAAAACATGTCACAAAAAGACCAGCGTGTACAGCAAGAATGTTTCATCTACACAAAACATCCTAAAAACAGATTAGGCCTACTGAGAGATCAATGTATAGATTTTTTTTCTTTTTCTTTTCTTATTTCTTTCGTTGCTTTTAGATTTTTTATTTTTTATTTTTTTTTTACTTTTCTTTTTTTTTTCTTTTTTTTTTTTTTTATCTTTTTTTTTCTTTTGCCTCTTATCCTCCAAAAACTGCCGCTCCATCAGGGAGCGCCTCTTCTCTTTTGATGATTAAATCCACGTGCACTGCGCATGCCCAGACCCGGACCGAAAGGCTCACTGAGAGTGGTGGATTGGTACCAAATATGTCCAATATTATAAGTAACCATTTGACATAACACTAACGTCACTTGAACACAATAATGTGTGCAATGACACACTGATGAGAACAAATGTTTGGCTCTCAGTCATTTGGCCTAAATTCTAGACATAATTATAATAGTATTTATCATCAATAATTAGTCAATCTCTGTCGAATTAAGGCGACCAAAAAAAAGCTATTTTTTCATTTGTCCAAAGGTGTTGCCCGGTTATTTTTCTGTTGTCTCCCATTCTGTGGGTTTCTTCTAAATAGCAGGAGTGCAAACAGAAAGGGGGGAGAAGAGTCACTAGGTAAAGCTCATGGACACTGTGTGCTCCAGCGCTTTGCGCCTCAAAGACGCGATGCTTGTCCCTCTCCACATGTCACTGTCCGGGGAGCTACACAGCTGCGGGGAGCCTGATACGTTCGTGGGGCCGGACAGAGAGGCCGACATCCCCGGGAAAGGCGACTGGTAGAGGTGAGACTGTAGCCCCGAGCCGTTGGAGGACAGCCCGTTTGACAGGCCCATGGAGTTCGGTGGCGGGCCCGGACCCAGGCTGCACTGGGACAGGGACTGCGCCATGCTGGGCTGGCGGCCCAGGGCCGGCGGGAGCTGCAGCTGAGAGACCCCCGGCATCCCCGTGGCCCAGCGCGAGTCGTTGGCGTGGAACGAGCACAGGCTGTTCTCCATGGCGGCCGCGGCGGAGAACTGAGGCAAGCCCGGGGTCGGGAGCAGCGTGCCCGGCGCGCGGAAGACGTTGGTGGTCTTCTTCCTCTTCTTCCACTTTGCGCGTCTGTTCTGGAACCAAACCTAAGGAGGGCGACAGCGCGGATACGGTCAGGCAAGTGGAGACGCATGTCTCAGACAAAACATTTCATCTTAGTTTTCCATGACTAAACACGAGCCAAGCTGCTTTGAATGTTTCTTCCGCCTTTAGTCTAAAAGTCCAAAATTATTTTGATCCATCCATCTTCCAAACCCCCTTATTTCCCATTTAAGGTTGCTGGAGCCCACACCAGCTACATTTTTATTATTATAAATATATATATGTATCTATATGTGCTTCTGTTAAAAATGTAAAAAGGGAAAAAATAACTAATTGCATTTAATAAATGTTTCACTGAATTTAAAATAAACAAAAACAATGACAAGATAACAGTATCATCCTAAAACACTTGAGATATTTTTCAATCTGTTCGTGGTATTCTGATGCTGTGGAATATTTGGGGTCACATTTTGGAGCAATACAAATTGGGGGGGTTCATGTAGATTTCGTTTAAAATAAATGTCCTGCTGGGTTTTTTTTTTTTTGTTTTTTTTTTTTTTTTGCCAGAGTTAAAATAAAAAAGTAGTCCCTTTCTAACCTGGAGTAAATTTTAGTTCGTTTTAGCTACTGTTTTTTGTGTGTAATTATATAGCTGCCCCAACGTGTTTTTTATCCTCCCAAAAGTCTTATTTACTCCTGGAATTTGTCACATATATAGGTTACCTTTAAATACAAACATCCTGCCTCATTGTAAACGTGAAAATATAATGTGCCAGACCTCCACCGACGCGCCACAGACGGAGTGCCCAAAGCGCGCAGTGGGTTTTATAAAGATTTCATCATCTTCGCCTGTGATTAATGCGCGCGCCAGGCCGCGAGTCGATGCCACCGTATTAAAAGTGAAATCTCGCTCTCATTCCGCCCAGCCAGCCGTGAAACGTCGCCCAAAGCCATTACACTCGAGGGGGAAAGAAAATGCAATTTCTCATTCCATTAAAAAAAAGTACAATACATTCTGGAGTCCTATTAAGACGTCGCTGATGGAGCATTTTAGAGAAGAGGCTGTGAAGGAATGCGCGCGCCCTTAAGGCTGCACCTTCATGTTTACTGACAGCGCAGGAGCGCGCAGACAGACTCCAGAAATAAAAGAAAGACAATTAGGGTGACGGATTATTGTTCAGCTTTTAATGCTTCCAATGGGATAATTTGCATGAATTTCACATCATTGTTTAATAAGCCGTTTACTCTTATAAATAAGACTGAAATAGGTTCCTATAGCGTTTGGATTATTATTGGATGGCACTTTATTGTTTGTTCAAATAAAAAGGTCTGTATTGCTATAATTTTAAAATACAATACTATTTACGATAATTTTATAAAAATATTACATTTTATAGCTATTTTTTTTTACTTTTTGATTATCGTTTTATTTTCAAATTAAAAATAAAATCTAAAAAAATAAGTGAAAACACGTTATGTTTAAAATAAACAATTTTGTTCGTTTAAGTCTTAAGTCTTTAAGCTTCAACTTGAACAAATAAAATAAGATGTTCAGATTTGAAATGTTGTCATTTGACCAAAAACTCATATGGCGGTAAATCTGCATTTCACTTTATTTCCTAGAACTTCAATTACTGTAAATTCTTTCATACCTTCATGGGTTATTATAAGGTCTGGGGAAATGTCATCGAATCTGGCTCCTGTTTTTAAGTTTAGCTGTAAAATTACGCATGGAAACTTCATCGAATTTGCGCGCTTCGTCTATTATTTCATGTGAAATTTTTGTGCTCACATGATGCAAAATCCCAGCCACACCCAAACACAACATGAAGAACATTCTAAAATCATCCGCATCTGTCTAACCTGAACTCTGGACTCGGTGAGGCCGATCCTCAGCGCCAGTTCCTCCCTCATGAAGATATCGGGGTAGTGGGTTTTGGCGAAGCTGCGCTCCAGCTCGTTAAGCTGCGCCGGCGTGAAGCGCGTCCTGTGTCGCTTCTGTTTCTGCTGACTGGCGGGTTGACCGGAGTTCTGCTGCGCCTGCTGCTGCTTCTCCTGATCCTTCCCGTTCACCGACATGCCGGTGGAGTTGGATCCCACTGTTGTGATGTCTTCCCCCGGCAGGAGAGTCGTTCCTTCCACAGAGTCCGAGCCGGGGGCCATGTCTCCCGGATGCCCCTGCTCAGCCACTCCACCTCCGAGCCGACACTTTAGAGCATCTCTGTGTCCGAGCAGCTCTGCAGCATCCTTCATCCCTGCAGATGAAAAAGGAAGATCTGAGCAAAAGGCAACTTTTACGCTGAAAACAGCTGCAGAGCACAAATAGATTCACAATTATACATTATTTGCTGTCAGATGAAATGAATTAGACACAACTTAGCACAATTAATTCTATCAAACACTTCAAAAGTTGAACAAAAAGTAGAAATCTTACACTGGAGAGTAGGGCCAGAGTTTAGTGATGATAACTCACCGAGCCGAGCATCCAGGAGGTCGGCGTGAGAAAGCATCGCGTACCGCTCCAGGGCGAAATGCGCTCCAAAAAAATCCTACAACTTTGGGGCAATTTACAAAAGTATATATCGTCTAAATGAACCAAAATTCGGTTTGTGGTTAAAAAAGGAGGTCCCTTGCATTATAATGTCCTTTAGAGCGACGGGGAGGCGCTTAGTGGTTGAAGGAGCCTGTGCGCTTCCTCAGAAGAGAGCCAATCAGAGCAGGAGTTTCAAAATGTCAGAGGGTGCCTCCCTCCCTCTTTATTTATTTTTTCTTCTTTTTCAAGCGCTCGTGCGCGCGCACAAATCCAAACGCGCACAGGACCCTACAATTCAATCCACTGCCATTCCGTCCTCTGATTTATTGGCTTTTCATGCTCAAATTATTCCACGTTAAACATCTTAATATGTTTGTTTAATCTCATCTAAAGCCTGCGCTGAGACGACAGTCTTTGGTTGGCATGAAAACACCCATGAGAGGGCTCTTCTGTTATTTTTGTAAAATAATAACGTTTTTTTCAATAATATGGTTAAAAATCAAAGGAAATATCTGTTTTCTCTCTGCTCTCTGTATTTATCACTGCTGACTTGTCATTATAGAAAGGATAAGAGAGGAGTCTAACCTCCCAGTTCCACGGAGCCTCACTTCCCTCCCGTCCTTGGATCACAAACAAAACAAATATAGCTCGCATTCCCCCATGGCAGGTGATTTGTGAAGACAAATTGAGGAAATAAATAAATAAACGAGTACAGATGGATTTAAACTCTGTTAGTCATTGGCTGATTTAACTCCCATCGACTTTTCATCAACGCAGGTGCAATTAAAGGTATTTAGGCCTGTTTGCTGCGGACAGAATCAGACATGGTGGACCCTAAACGATTGTGCCCTTTCAGCAGAGGTCCATAAGAAGGTCTATTATATAATTAACAGGACAGCCATTGATCTGTCTGCAGACAGTGCTGGTTAGCAAAGGCTTTTGGCAGATGTCAGGGTGCGCCTGCCGAGGAGACCACCGCCTGGGACTAAATGGGGTTTCTCTGCACAATAGAGGCGTCCGAGCGCAGACTCGCCTGCCCTCCTTCTGCGCCGCGTGGAGGCAGCTCATCTTTTATGCTTCTCAACAGCAATCTGCCAGGACGCAGGGAAGCAGCCGATATGTGGCACAGCGTGAAAACTTTAAGGAAATGGTTCTGGTGCACGGTCCACCGAGACGAGGAGGGCTGTGCGCGCAGCTCCCAGAGAAGCAATCAGCAGAGAAGGAGGCTCGATTCCTTTGATTCAGACCAGGACAGGAGAGAAAAGGAGCGTTGGGAGCTGGGAGGCCACACTGCCGTGTGTGAGGGGGCCTGAGCAGGATTTGGTGTGTATATGCTTTGGAGGACACTTGATGCTGTCAAAGAAGAAGAAAGTGGAGCAGTAGCCAGAGATCTGTTCAGCTTTGATTAAAATAACTTGTTTTTGCTTCATTAATTCAAGTTTAATCAGCTGATAGTTTTAAAAAATAAAGTAGATTATTTTTACAACAAATTTCAGTTAGAAACTGAAAAGCAAACAATATATTTTAGTTTTCTAATATTATCATTACTATTAGTGTTGTTATCAATAAGATTTAATTTGTGTCACTAATAATTATTAATCATATAATCCTTCATAAATCAAATTAGCACCAAATAGCACAAACATGATCATGTATAAATCCAATTTAGCAATTAAATATTTATAATAAAAAGCAGAAAACCAAAAGTGAATATTTATATGTGAGACACCATCTCAGTTGGAGAAGTGCAAAATAAAACAAAAATAAATCTCAGCTCTGAATGCTGCGGGTCTGTTGGTGATGGTGAACACTCAGTCAGCTGTCCGATGCTGACGCTGTAACTCATAGCCGTAATAAGAGGAACCCACTTGAAATGAGCCTACGTCTCACTCAGCCTCACTAACTGGACCACATCCATCTTCTCCAGTAGAAGCGCGCTCACACGATCCCCTCGGGTTAATGCGGCGCATCTGGGTGCGGAACGGCTGTTTACACGCGAGGAGACGCTTTTAATGGAAGCGCACCCAAAAAACAAATGCTATTTTGTGGAGCAATTTCAGAGATCAAGGATTCCGTGTCCACCCTCTCCGCGCCTTTTTTAGCAATCAAGCTGCGTTAAATTCATTTCTCATCTGTAGAACAAGTGAAACAAGATGCAGAAAGCAGATTCTTTACAGCAACTGCACGTTTTTTTAGGCATGCAGCCACGAGGGGAGCCGCTTGCTTCTTATGCTCAGGCCCAGGCATCTGCATGCACCCCAGTCATAGAAATCTATAACAGAAAATCGATTTTCCATCTGCAGAAACGCGCCTGGAACAAATCACACTGTAGTTTTGTGCAGGTGATTTGAAAGTCAGAGGAATATAAGAGCCAGCCGGAGGAATAAGAGCGTTGCATGAGCAGCCATAGAAAGAGAGGGGGGAGAGAGAAAGAGAGGGAGGCTCAGACAAGCAAACTCATTAATGTCCTTCCACTCCGGCCACCCGGCCCGGCTGCACCGCTCCGCGCATCTCATGCCCCAATTAGAGCCGCTGGCCTCCGCCTGCGGTCCGCTGCTGCTTGGCGCTGTGCACAGAGTGGTAATCACGACATCAAATAAAATAATCAGCAAAGAAAAGCGATTTCCTTAATGAGGAAGAGGAGGCGCGTGTCACGGTGAAGGTGGTGGAGGCACCAGGAGTGCACGTGTGAGTATGTGTGGTTAGGGAGATGGGGGGAGGGGAGGGTAGGGGGTACCAAAATAGCTTTAAGAGCCAAAATAGATGATGTCATTAACGCAGTGGTGTTCCAATCGGAGGCGTTTTTGAAAGCGTCTCATTATGCTGCTGTTAAATGTGACCCCGTTCTCTGTGTTTGTAATTGAAACTGCCTGCGGATGACTTTAGACTGCAGGTAAAAGCACACGTGACAGTCAAATACTTACAAGAATACAATTGAGTGATTTAAAAAAAAATAAATAAATAATTTACGTACAGCATCAATTTTCTGCATTTACTTTGTTTTGTTTTGTTTTCTGGTCATTAAAATCTCAAAAACTTCCTGAAGGTTTAAGAAAACAAAACCGTAGAAATTATAGCAATCTACAGTAGTTGTGAAAAATTTGATAACTAACCAGATTTGGGTCATTTTAACAAACTTAGCACAACCCAAAGACTAAATATTTTAAACGAACTTAAGGCCAATCTGTTTAATTTATCTGCTGGGCATTCATTATTTCCCTCTTCTGTCAACATTATTGCTGAGTTTTAGAATTTCCATTCGAATTTATGCAAATTAGAACATTTCAAGGACTCAAACCTAAAATTTTTGATTAAGATGAAGTGAACATCATGCACAGGGGCTGTTAAGTTAGTAAATAACGATAAATAAGTAATGATTCATAAATTAAACCATGATTCAATCCTTATCATAATTTGTGACGACTAACATAGCTCCATATTCATTCTTTGTTCGTTTTGAATGATTCGATCTAATTCACTGACCTATAAATCAATAGATTATTTAGTCAAAAATTCAACCTGTGTAACTGAGAGATAAATACCTGGTATTGAACAGTGCAGATGATGTTTTCTTGTATTTCTTGTAAGATAATCAAGTGTAAATTAAATATATGTGCAAACAAGTAAACACACACATTAATGACAAATCCATTCACGTTTTAGTTTCAGTTCAGCCCACTGTTGTTTTTCCACATCAAAATAATACAAACATTAGAACGTTATACCCCACTGTATGATCACGTCTGCAAAAGTCAAAGTATTTCCTTAAATTGGACTGTAATGATGGTTTGATCAGTTCTTGCTGCATTATGTGTTGTCCGCTGTGATGGAACTTTTTAATGTTTAAGTAAAACAAACCCATGGTGTCTCACTAGTATTTTCCAAAATTGATTATATTTGATTTATTTAATTTTGAAATTATTTTATAATGGTATAGATCGATTCAAATAACTTGCCTCAGACAGATCGATCCAGTTGGATTGTATAAAAAGCTTTTCATCGATTAATTGATTAACACCCCTAGAAACAACAGGAAAAAAATAACTTGAAACAAAATGTCAGAGAAGAAAAAGTAATTTGTTGCCTTTTCTAATCTAAAATTGTTCAGCTTTCGCAGAAAAGAAGGCTATAAACATTTGATTTTATTGGTCTCACCAGACCACATCTTCCCCTCCTTAAGCAGAGCTCCTTGACTTTTGAAGTTTTTTACACTTTGGCCCTTCTCATTGTAGTGAAAACTACAACCAAAATGTCAGACATAGGTATTAGTTTTTTTTTATTCTATACCATCATAAATCAAATCAATCTTTTTATTAGACAAAGCAAATTTGTGAGAATGAGCTGAATAAATCGCATCAAACTATCTACTTGAGACTAAAAACTCCAACTAAGTTGTGCTGTTTTTAACTACTCAGGGAAAACGCAAAAAAACACCACAACCCCAAAAATTACAGTGTAAGTCGTGGGAAGTGTTGCACTTTTCTCCCAAAATGCAACTTATACTCTGATGCAACTGAAATATGATTTTTCTTCTTTACTGAGCTTATTTTATTTATTTATTTATTTTGCTGCTAAGGCTGAATCTGAATTCTTCCCCACCCCTATGTCTTCTCCCTACCTCTCCAATTGTAGGGGCATTTGAAGCTTTATTGTTGTCCAAATGTTTTATTTTTTTAAGGGAAAGCATTTATGGACTTATAGGGCTGTGTATCCCTTAGCCGGGATGGTGATCGAGGAAAAACGCATTGCTTTATGTGGGTGTGCTCTGATACTCAGAAGTTTACATTTAAATGTAAGTAATAACGTTTGTTTCAGCATGACTTTTTAAAGTTATAAAAGCAATGTAATGTATTTTCCTAGAGCCGGAAGCTACGCTGATGGCTGGTGACTATTGATGACATTATCGAGACTTAGTAACATCCGACATGTTCCATAGCTCTTCATTTGGAGGGTTAAATGTAGGGGTAGGGAGGAGCCTACAGGATAGGAATTCAGATTTGGCCAAAGACTTATATTCCAGAGTGACTTATAGTCCAAAAAATATGGTATTGCTGAATAAAGTAACCCAAAAATACACCTCAACATGAATAACCCAGTAATTGGGTTGAAGTGTTTTAAGAGTGTCTTCATAGCCAACAGATATGCATGCAAGTCCTCCTGCACCTTGAAAAAGTAGAAAAAACTGGGAGGACTTGGGTCAGTAGTGCCTCTGAGTAGCTTGAAATTAGAAACATGTGCTGGTAATTATGAAACTGCAGCAAAACCACATCATGCAATTTAATGCCTCAGCAAATTAAAGAATAAATGGGATCAGTCTCTTTGACCTTGCTCAGTCTGACTTGATCTACCTGATACTTCAAGTGTGTGACTTGCTCCCTCTGAGGCATGCAAGCACACTCACACTGGCTTTAAAGGAAGCTCTGCAGCTCACATAAACACACATCCAAACGTGGACTACATTTGAAGCATTTGAAGGCAATGAAACCAATAAAAACAAACGCATTCTGTTATATTCCCCTGTTATTTTCACTCATAACCCCAGTCAGCGTTTTCACATTCGTCCCTCACTTCACAAATCCCCAATTTTCCCATCAGTCCATTCCCATTATCTTCCTTTTCTCTCCCCCTTCCTTTCCTCTCAGGCACAATTCTGCTTCTTCTCTGCTAAACACGAGCCTCCAAAGATTAATTGATCATCAATTTAGCTCTAATTTGGACTAAGTCAGCTGGTAAATGGGGCAGTTTTCCCTGATTGTTAGTGAAATGTGCGCAAGTACATTGATAAATTTTGATTATTTATCAATTACATCCAAATGAATTAAATCTATTGAATAAATTTTTAGCCTGATTGCCATAATAGAGTTTGAAAATATAGCTATTGATAATGATTCCAGGCTAATAGTCTTTTCCGGCCCTGGCTGGCGGCTTGTCGGGATGACAACACAAAACTCATTTTTCACAGAATCAGCTGAGTGGCTGCGAGGCAGATCTTTCATTAATCAACCACATTACGGAGCTGATACGCCATAATACGAAACGCTTTCCTCAGAAAGACTCAAACACTTTGTCATATTTTATGTCAATTACCAGTCATTTTGTTGTGTTCCATCAAGACATCTTGTGATAGTTAACATATGCTAAGGGAAAGCTCCACTGTCCCGCCCTCCGGGGGAAGCCGTCTCTGTTTGGGGCAGACAGACAGCAGCTGATGATGAAATGGGCCCTGCTCTTAATTTCTTATTTTCTGGAGCTGAGGTGCTTATGGGAAGGGTGGAGCAGGGGCTTTTTAAATGGACCTGCCACCGTGTTTTGCCAACGTTAATGGAAAAGCAGCTTGCTGGAAAATAGGAGATGGGGGCGAAAAAATAGAATTAGCTCTAGAGGATTTTACGCACACAATAACAAAGCCTGTTTCCATGCAGACATTCAAATTAGTGTAGACGTTTCCTCACATTTATTAATTTAAATACTGCCTTAAATTTACATTCTCAAAAGTAGTACTTCAACAACTGCATCGTTTTATTTTAAGTCAAAGAAAAAGCAAAAAACATCTCCATGGCATATCTCTAGAATTGATCCTGAACAGGCCTTATCCGCGCTCTCCGGCTCCACAGGGAGACAGGGAAGAGTTGAAATAACTGCAATATCAACCTTCCTTTTTAATCAATGATATGTGCCCCTCTGCAGCAATCATGGTTCCTGGAAGCAGCTTAATGATCAGCATTTAGACTGGGCAGGTAAACCATTGCACTATGGAGCCAACACAAGGGCCAACTGCAGGTGAATTAACCCGGTCCAGGTCTAATATGCTGGTGTCAGCTCTGGTTAGTACATGGCTAACTGTAGCCTGTATTGGCAGTGGCATAGCCTCCAACATTGTCTCCCGCATATGCCAGCAGGTAGCTATCTATAATCGATGGCCACTTTTAATTGGACAAGCTGTCTGTTACTGGACACTGAGGTGGGGTAAATAAATAGGCTGAGGACGTTGCAGATTTTTCCCATAAAAAGGCAATCAATGATAGGAGTTGTCTGAAAATTGACATTGAACTTTATGTAAATTCCAGCAGGTTTAAAATTGCCTTAAAAAGTTTTGTTTGTCAGCATAATTTCAGAGCACATTCTTCTCTAAATTGGTCAAACTTGTCTCTAACTATGGCAATAACTGAAATTACTGCATGAAACAACAACAAATCATTTTTCTATATGCTACTTTGTTTTGCAAATGTTATTAAAGCACCACTGTTTCAACTTAAGTACATAAATAAGCTATTTCCTAGAAAACAGATCGGTGTTAGAAGTAATCGGACAGAAATATCTTCCTTTACTAATGTAGCCAATGAAAGAAATCAGTGCGTATTAGCCTAATTTCCGTTGTGGTAAGGAGGTCAAAGAAGAGTAGAACTGTGAATTAATTCTCTTTAAAGTGGAACGACCTACTTTTGCTCGGTTGAAGGGCTTTTTACTCTTTTCCAAGAGCTGTTCATTATTTCCAGTGACCCAGGGAAGTGGCCACTGCCTCTATGAAAGGGCATTTTCTTATTTTTTTTTTTCTTGTAAACGGTGAATGGACCGACAGAATCCAGGAGTTGTTAGGATCTCAAAAAACACAATTTAGCTGTATTTTAAGAAAGCCATAAAATGGTGCTTCATCTGCATTAGAAATGTCTTGTTAACCTCAAATCTCGGATGAATCTTTGCTTATGTTTTCAGGAGCGACGGGCTGATGTCAGCGCTGCGAGGAGGCTGGAATCATGGAGACGGAGGGCCACCGGTGGACATGCTGCTTTTGGCGCAGCCTCTAATTGATATTGAGCGAGCCGCTGGTGAGGAGTGTGCGGGGCCACTGCTGGCTAATCTATGCTTTAATCAGCGCGTGTAATGAGAGCGACGGCGCGCACGGAGAAAAAGAGACTTACAAGGGACGTCTGTCAGATTCAGAGAAAAAAGGCACCGTCTGGCTAATTGTTGTGATTAACGCAATCCAGAAATCGTGTTTATTTATTTATGTATTTGTCTCTTTACAACTAAGATCAAGGAGAAGCTCTGGGGGACCGTATGTAGACGTCAGCCGCTGTCCATGGTGCTGAATGCGTAGACACCAACTCGCAGGTTTCCTTCTCCATTCGGGTCCCCTTTTCTAAAACTGGGTCCCTCCTGAAACATTTCTCTCCAGAACCGGCACACGGTTCTGGTGACCGAGTCCTTCCCCCTACCAGACAGATCCGTGCCGGAGGGAGATGGAAGAAGAGAGGAAGGAGGAAGGCAAGCCGCAGACTGAATAGGAAGCGGAACATTAGTGGAGGTGTGTGTAGGAACACTGTCAGGCAATTAACAGGGCATTAGAGATGGCATACAATCATGCGCACGCTCACAATCGATCACATGTGATCAGCACACGTTTGTCGCTTCGTCGGGCCTCTGATGAGAAGCGATAAGAGAAACTTTAAAATGTTTTTGTAAACATTTCGATTTTTGTGCGTTTTTATTTTTGTCACAATTACAAAAATTCTAAAATAAAGGTATATTTTAAAACTATTGCAAGCATGTCCCTATTATGCTATTGGGCCATTTCTTTTGAAAAACAAAAACAAAGAAATAAAACAAAAAACCTGCGCTATTTTGCTCTGATGGCCTCTGCAAAGCGCGCTGTCAGTGCGCGTGCGACGGAGATTAGCCTCATCTATCCGGTGTCAGTGACTACCGTGTCCAGAAAACCACAGCATAAACGGGACTGCAGTTGGCGAGTGAAGTAGATGAGGGGGTGGGGAGTGGGGGATTCAGAGGAAGAGGTCAACTGATTTGTCATCCAAACACACTAAAAGAGAGCGCGCGCTGCCTTGGTTACGCGGGGAGAGGAATGGTAGAGGGATGAATTGGGTTTCCATGCGACAGAGACACCTCACCTCAGTCTTCCCCGACAGGGTCCGCTTTTCCTGTCCCCGGTGCACTTTGTCCATTCATCAATCACTCCTCCGTTTAGAAACTATCAGACACATTCAGATTTTCTTTCTCTAAGTTTTGTTATGAAAAAAAATGCTCACATAGTTACAAAAATTAAGGGGGATTTTCGTTAACAAATCAATATATCCACCAGTTCACAAAAGTGACATCCTCTGTCAAAAATGATTGATGCTGCTGACATTTTTTTTACAAATCCAGATGTCTAGAATGAAGGGATGAAAAAATGATTAGACTCAATTTATAAGTAGTCATCTTTATTTTTGGGCTCCTGTCTCCTTAATAATTTTCGTTACAGGGATGACATGCAAACGCTAATGAAACGTTCGGAATATGTCCGAATTTCACTATACCAATATGCATTTCAATAATTCTTCTTGACACTTCTTGTGGTTGTTTTAGTTTTTTATTTATTTAATTTAGTTTCAGGGGAAACAAAAGTGATCCCTGTTCTCAAAACAAAGAGGAGGAGATGGAGACATCGGGAACGCGTATTTATGTCTGCTCCACGATAAATGGGCGCAGTTACGCTCCGCCAGCGCACTGCCTGTTTACATAGCTCCATTTCAGCTCCTGCGTTTATGGAGCGTGCCTGCGCGTGCGTGTCAACGTGTGCGGGGGGGCCTTCTGACCTTGGGGAGAGTCACATGTGAGAAGATGATCCAAATAATCAAGGATAGCCGTATGGACGCAGACACACTTGCAGATCCGCCCCCCAAAGTGCTAAGTTTCGAAGGTGACTGATTCATTTCCCCTCCTGCGTCTGGAGAAACTTGCGTCCTGTTTGCACGTTCCCTGAACTCCCCTGCGCCATTACTGCCTGTTATTGCTCATACCGGATAAACCCAAAGTTATTTCCTATACAAATAAAGTGCCTTGAAAGAGATTAGAGAAATATGTATGAAATTGTACTTTAATTTATTTGATCATTCCACATTACAAAGCAGTGCAACGCTCAAATGTGATAACAAGTTTTCGTTTTTTTTCATTATGTAAGAGAAATTAGGTCTCAATGGAATTTCTCTGGGCTGCAGTGTTTCCACGGATAAAATGTAATTTGCAGGGAGAATTTGTTGTATCTGTCACAAATATTCCCAATTAGCTGCGTAATTATTTGAGGGTTTCTGCAATTACAGCTTAAGCCGGTTAAATTTGAAGCTGTGGCTGTCCCTAATTGGTCTAGATTTGATATTTTGCATATTTGCATAATGAGGAAATTGGAAGGAAATTGTGTTCACCCATTTGTGAAAAATTCTATGAATTTTATGAATCTCTGACTCTGTCTGCGGCTCCCATGAGGAAGCGGGGCGGGGACGTGCTCGGCACGCGTGCGCGCAGACGCACTGGAGGAGAGCGTCGGTCAGCTTCAGCTCTTGAGGCAACCGTCGATGCCCTTTAAACTTAGGCAAAAAGTAATAATATATAGTCTGATTGAGTCACACTAAATATTTGCTCTGGGGTATCACATATTTGTTAATCCCGTATCTGCCTCTGTTTTCTGATTCATGAAGCTCCAGAAGAGTCATGGTTTCCTTTTTATTTTCCATCAACTAACAAACAGTATGGCGGATTGGGGTTTATTAAGAAGCCTTTGATTTTGTCATTAGGTTTATATTAGATAATTCATCCAGATTGGTCCATGATACTTAATTATGCATTATCACGGGGTGCTGATTGATATTGAGAAAGCTAAGTGTTCTATGTAATTGGTAATAAAGAAGGCAATTTTAGAAATTTGTCCAATCAGTAATGATTATGAGGCTGTGAGCAGGTAATGGTGTTAACCCTGCTTGCCTCTTACACAGTCCACCTCTACCATATCAAATATTGATCATAATGAGCTCTACAAAAAGAGGAAATGCCTTTTAAATGCACATTATAGGCCATATTTGTGATCTCTTATGAAATTTGTGTAAAAATAGTCAATGAGGCCAACCTGCGATTTGGTTGTAAATGTGAAAAGACTCAGCAGACTGGCATCTACGCTGCTGGAAAGAGTGTCCTCTTCATGCAAGGAGCTGCAGCCCACAGAGAGCCGTATCAGAGCAGTAAAAGAGAGGCTAAGAGCACTGATGAATGTCTGAGAGATAGATGTGTTAAGTGACCTTGGTACATTACACTCTCCTTCAAACACCCAGTGCAGAAGACTGAGTCTTATCTTGTTAACCAATTGTACTTGTGTGTCTTTGCAGAATAAACCATTCCTATAATCGTCTTTCCAGACTCCAAATCTCTCCAGATCTATTTGTCAAAGGACTGTCAAATGGATGCCTCTGCATGCCTTTCTGCAATCAAACGTTTACTGATGCATTTCTTCTGCGGTTCATAGTGAATTTAACTGCATTTTTTTAGGATTTGTAAACACACTAATAATTTTAAAATAAACAAAAAGTAATTAGTAATGCTACAAATATTGTTTTTTTTAACAATTTGCTGTTCAAATACCTGAAATTGATAAAATATTAATTGAATTGTTTCCCCCCTTTTAAAAAAAGGACCACAGATTTTTGCACCAACTTTGATATTTTCTATGAAAAACTTTTTAAAGAAGGCTGATTATAATTTTAGTTAAACACTTTCAGGAGATATGGTATATTTAAACAACCAGTCAGGACAATTAAAAGAAAGTACATGCATGTCAGAGTGTGGAGTTAAATTGTGGAACAACCTTGAAATCCATGTAAAATAACACCCAGACAATAAACATTTTAAAGCAAAATACAAGAAGTTATTGTCAACATATAAGGAAAGGGACCATAAAAAAAGTAAATAATAACTTTGATATTTAGGTCAAATGTAATGATATATGAGAATTATGAAATATTTGAAAGGACAACAAATGATGCAATAACTATGTATTTGGATTATATTTTCTAACATGTATTTGTGTGGAATTGTATACATAAGAACAATGTTGTTATTTTGTGCTCCAAACCATAAACATTTGTCGCCCACAATTTTAAAAAAGGTAAAAGGGATGGTAAAAAATACATTTTTCTTCCTCCCACAAATGTGTTTTTTCATATCTATTGAATAATTGTACACAACCTTGGAATAAATCGAATCAAATTTTTTAAATGCAACTTTTTTAGCGTATCTTGGGTACACTATTGACGGAGTGTTAAAAAAAAAATTTCTTTAAAAAAACAGATGAAGTCTTGTTAAGGGAAACAAAAGTAACAAAAAACAAACATTGAGTTATGTCCTGAAAAGCACAAAAATATCCTTCTTTAATATTCACTTGGAGCTCATGAAATTGGCTGCATAATAATTTTACCATTTCATGGGATATTAGACCATAATGACCACAGTCCACCCCTCTACACCCCACAGCCCTACAGGCTATGCACACTCACTGATATACACCTCAACCCCCTGGGCAGAGCAGAGTTGGGGCTAATTTATAGGTGAAAATGAAAGGCGAGCTTAATGTAATGGCTTCTTAGAGCCATGATATTATTCGCCCCATCACTCAGGGGGTTCAGGAAGAGGAAGAAACAAGTGAGATTGTGGATTAAAGGAGGACGATGGTCAGGTGGGAGAAAAAGAATGGGGACTAAACACTCAGGGACTGGAGGGCTCACAGCACTTTTTTAAAGGGGAAAAAAACAACAGCAGCTATGAATGTGTTCCCAATGAATCTACAACTACAAGCCTGAACAAATAGAATCACAAACACACACACAAACGCAGCAGCAACGACGGCGGCAGCAGCTGAAACTGGCGTATTCTACTCTTTGAGTTAATGGGAATAAAATACCTCAGTGGATGAGTGCAGATGTGTTTGATACAAATAGTCATTTTCCTATTTGCTGCCTCATTGGGTATGATGAATGATGGAAGTCAGGGAGGCGGTGTGATAAATGGCAGCACCTTGGCTCTACTGCATGGCCTATTGATTCTCCTTCTTTATTACCCCTCCAACCCAGCTGGCTGCTCTGCCCTATGCACACACAGACACACACACACACAGACGTTCACACACTAAATACACACACACAAGAGCATGCAATGCTCCCAAAGAACCAAATAAACACATGCATGCAGCCGTGTGCTCAGAGCCTGCACACACATCCACGAAGCATGCAGGAGATGCACGCTTGCTAGGAGCAGAGAAGGGATGAGAGGCAGCAAGGGAATGTGGCAGAGGAAGATGCAGAGTTTGGAGGAGGAGAGCAGACTGTTTTCATGTTCATGGTTGAAGATGTGAGTTGTTCAGGTGAAAGCTGTCATCCAGACAAAGAACCAGCAATCACAGATGACTCAATTAATGTGTTCTGTCTTCCTGAAAATCTGTGCTTTACATTCAAGTTGTCAAAGTCCAAACTGTCTGGCGAGAAACTGACAACAAAGGAGGAATCAGAGATGTGGTCAGGAGGTCTTCCAGAAAGAACATTATATATATATATATATATATATATATATATATTTATATATATTGTGTGATTTCTTTTGAACCCACTTTAAGGAAGTGATGTCAGAGCATCAGCACATGTGATACCACACCTCCAGAGGTCAAAGGATTACCTTCCAATGTAGAAAGATTTACAAACACAGATTACAAGCCCTGCAGATGATCCATCAAAAGCATTTCAGGACAGTCACAGGAGGTAAAATGGACAGGAAGTCTTTTTTTCAACACAAAGGAACAGAGAGATCAAATTCCGCTGACCCCCTCTCTCCTCAATTTACCTGCTTCATCTTTCAGACACAGAGGCAGTGAGAGGAACATTTAAGGCAGGTGATGAATGGTTGTGTGTGTCTGTGCATTTGCCTGTTATACATACAAATACTAAAATGATCATTTAACAAATGCAAAACCAGTGAGCTGGACAAACAGGGAAGGAGCGGGAACTGAAAAAGTCTTGAAACTTGGTTTACGTAATAAATGCATGCATGTTTTTCTAGACTTCTGCAGGAAGTAAAAAGCTTAAAGAATATCATATTTATACTTAAACTTCTAATTTGCAATTTGTTTTTTGTTTCTGAATGACTTGGGTGTGATCCACAGGTTTTCCACGTTAATATCAGCAGGAAAAGTATCAAGATTGTGGTATATTAATGGGTATGAATGCTTCAATTAAATGTTAGCTTTTATTTTAACGGTGTATTCAAATTATTTTTCCGAGTGTCAATTCTAACATTTTATGAATGCAGGTTTCTTTAGATATCCTGAAATTGTCTTAATGAGACCATATGATTTGATCCCTTTATGTAATAAAGAGGTTAAGTTCTTTATGTTTTATTTAAACAAATCACTTATAAAGTGTATTTTTTTTCTTTTGTAAGATAAAGTTCAATAAAAAAAGTTTCCCCGGACAAACAGCTAAAAGTGACATATCTCAGAAGGTGAGGAATGTTTTATAAACTGCAGACGAAATCTCTAAACGTGCAACATTAACATCTTTTACTTACAGTGCATGTTTTGTTGTTAAAGAATTAACTTGAATAAATGATGAAAAAGCAGTACTAACATGCGCAAAGTTAAAATATTCGAGAAAATAAATTGGACACCAACTCACTTTTCCATCTACAAAATACAGCTTTTATGAAAAATATTCTTTAAGTTCTCTTTAATTCTCCTTTGAGAGAAAAGAAAACTGGAACAATGCATTGTGGCTATTTATTAAAAATATTTAACAACTAACAAATCAATTTGTCACAATTACTAATTGCTCTCTCAATGTGTTTTATTAAGACTTTTTAACACATTTGGACTTTATTAAGAAAGTGTGAAATAATTTAACAGCAGTATTAGTAACAGGGAAAAGCAAAATCTGGATGAGAAAGTGTTTTGTTGATCAAAATATATATTCCATACATTATCTCAGGTCAAAGTACTTTGACAAAAAAGCTGCTGCAAATTTCAATTGAAGCAAATTTTCAATGATTTTATAATAAAGCACACAAAGATGAGCCCAGCACATACATACTTTGGCTGCCCTGTTTGCAAAGGAGCTGTGATTACTGTATGTGTGTATTTATCTGCTTGCATGAAGGCTTTAAAAGTCCATTTGGACTCCTGCCTACAATCACCTTCTCATCGTCGCTGTGGCAACGGAGCCAGGCCTAATTAGTATGCATTATCAATTAACAAAGTTAATAGCCGGCAGATTGATTAGATCCTCAGTTATAGGGGCAGAACTCAGGCGAAACATGGAATGAAAAATAATTGTACACACAAGCTTGCATACTCTTTATCTCTCTCACACACACGGAGCAGTAGCAGTCACTTACTAACCTTCTCCTCCTCCTCCTCACTTCCGTAATTACTGTATGCATATGGCAGAGAGAGGATTGGGAATGAAGCAGTGTGAGATTTTGAATAAACCTTCAGTTTTATAATGAGTCAGGCCGCCATGGCTAGTTTAGCTCTGATTGTACTTCTTCTAATGGATGGCAAGCCTTCTCCACCGCACACGCATGCTCACACATAAGCAAAAAGCCAAATTGTTAGTGCATCAATACAAACACAAACACGAGCACAACAAGTGAGTCAAGGAATGCACATCCTTAATGCTGATTCACCAAGTACACACAAAAGCAAGACACACAAACTTGTACAAAGCCATACACACACTGAGAATGTAATCAGGCGTTTAGGTTTACCCTCCTATCAGTGTAATGGAGGTTAATGAATGATTAGGTCTAATAATGTCAGAGTGGAGCTCCAGCTTCTACACATCATGCATCAAATGCTGAAAAGAGTGAGAGCAGCGACCAAATCCTCCAGTCAGCAGCAAAAAATACAAGTCTGCGCAGTGAAGTGGACTTTTACATCAAATAAAAGAAACACCAAACCTTAAATCTTTGACTGGTACTCCAATCAATCATAACAAAATATGCATTGAGTAAACAAGATAAAAAGTCATAAAAGCACTATTTAAAAGGCAGAAGTAGACATATGCAAAATACATTAGTATAAAATAAATAAACAAAATGACAAAATAAAATACTAAAAAACACAGCATATAAGTTAGCTAAAAAGACAAATAAAATAGCACAATATAAATATTGTATGTATTTTAGAAAAGACAGAATAGAGTCCATGTCAAACAGCAATCTAAAAAAGAATATCAAATATAGATGTTCCACTACTTTTAAGCAGTAGTAAAAAAGAAAAGAGTTAAAAAAAACCACTAAAAATACAGATACATGTTCACATGCTGTCATTATCTCGATGTATTCATAACCAGCTCAGTTTACTATAACTCTGTGCAGTTGAAATATCACTAAACAAGTTTGCAAAGAAACTTATACAGTTGCTGTCTGAACACAAGATAGATAACACGAGACACAAACACCTGCAAACACTTTTGCTTTCATTGCAGTTCTATACGGCTTTTCATGCAGTCATTACAGGTTTGTGTCTTATGGTCACACTGCCACAAGTGGGCAGTCTACATGAGCAGGGAACCAAATAGTTTGATATTTGCTGAATGTACAACAATTCTGCAAACCATTTAATGAACCAAAATAGTTCTTCAGATATTTGTATTTAAAATGCTCTTTCATTTTAGATAGAATTAACCTTAACCATTTGACACTTGAATTTAGTTCCAGCTATGAAAAAAACCTTCACTTATATTTTTGCATCCAAGTAGAGGCCAAATTAAGGTAATTCAAGAGCCGAAGCAGTTTGAATCATATTGGTAAAGGGTATCAAGGGGTTAAACTTTAAATGCAAAAATACAAAGAAATCCTAAAAGTGAAACTTATACATTAATTTTTGACAAAAAAACTACTTTAGTTTGCAATTTGTGCGCTTGATTAGAATAAATTCAAGTACAAAAAAAGGTATTTATCATTGAAATATTAAATTATAAGAAAGGAAAATGTAAAATGGGAGACTGGCAAAAAATGTAAACAATTTTTCAAAATAAATCTCAATATAAAAAAATAAGACTTTCTATTCCAAACAATCCTATTGTAAAGTCTGTGTGCTGTTATAAACTACCAGTCCCGTACCTTGTTTTTTTTATATACTAACAGTGCAAAAAGAAAGGCGATAATTGCTATTATGTGAACTTCCCTCTTTGGTCATGTCTTCTAAACGCAGGTCTAAAGCACAAAGACGATGACCTACCACATCACATCATTGAAAGGCCACTTCATGGACATTAAAATGCAAACGTGCGCATATCTCATCGTGCTAAATTTTATGAAGCATTTAAAGCACCGTCCCTCCTGTAGTAAATCCTAATGCTTCCATTTCTAATTCCTAATATTCATACTCGCCCACTCTAAGCAGTGACATTAAAATGTTTTTATCTCCAACAACTAAAAGGTTGAATTGAAAGTGAGTCCGGGTGGGGAGCAACATATGCGTCTACAGCTAATAAGGCACACGTAAAGGCACACAACGTACACCTAGAGAAGGACTTCAGTGCAGATGTGCGCCTGGCCTCCTCTGCTGCATTGTGGCCCAGTTTGCAGCCATCTCTCTCTGATGTATAACTCGTTGTCCAAGCCTTAATGTTGATTTATTATCCATCCATAAATTAGAAAAATATGTTTGAGAATTCCGTGGTGCAGCCGGGCTCTACGGACCGTCTGGGGATTGGCTGATGTGTCAGAGGCGCATATTGGCTCGCCGGGCAGCCTTTTGTTTCTCAGCACCAGCAGGCATTTAATGAGCGCTGATGGCTTAAGGTAAATGTGTTAGGACAGACAGCAACAACAGGCACAAAAACAGCCAGCTACATTGGAGAGATGTGAAGTTTCTCAGCAGCAGGAGAAAACTGCTCCTTTTACTCTAAATGTGAAAAAACAGCATGCCATTAATCATTCTGTTTTTTTGTAAGAAATATAATATATTATTACAGAAGCAGTTTTTTGTTATAAGACTCTTACGGTGTTAGCATTACCCTAAAGACAGATTTGTAGTTACACAAAGCTTCTGTCTTCCATTCAGCTGTTCAATAAATTGCCTCTCCAGAGCCAGCTCATCATTAGCTCCAGTTTCAGCAGTAAGCAAGCCTATTTTTCTCTTATCCTGCTATTATCGAATAAGGTTGATTATTACTGGTAATGATTCTCCAGCAAGCTCTGGCTGACTTGTGCACCCGCACACATACTAATTTCTAATAAAGCTGCAGACATCTCTGGGGTAACATGTTGCAGCTCACACTGGCCTCTGCCACGGCGCTTTCAGAAATGTTTTTTTGTTCCGTTCCCATTAATCATGGAAGTGATCACGGGTCAGGGTTTAATATTGTGACATAAAAAGCTGCCATGACGTACACTGGGGCTTCATTCCCCGTTTACCCAGAACAGAATCTAGCAGCATGACACACACTGGACGGCACATAATCAACACACTGAGACAGAAACATCATTGTCATCTTGTCTGAAGATGACACCGTCACTTCATTGTCATGGCTGTTAGGTTTGTTGTGCTGATGTCCTGCTCCACTGTTTATGTTACAGATGTTGCAGTAATCAGAGCAGCAGCGTGTGAAGGACTCAGCCTGCAACCCCGACCATCAGTGTGCCAGCAAAGGTCATTGTGGAAATGCTGGATGATGCTGACGACTGGGATGGAAGGAGACGTGGCTCCGCTTAGCAATCCAATTTTTCCCCACATCAATAGCGACGTCCTCAGTCGCTCTCCTAAGCCCTCAGATGCTCATATTTCTCCCAGACATGTAAACAAAAACAGAAGCTTAGTACCATCAGAATAAAATGATGCCGTTGTCATTGTTACAGCTTTTTAAAGAGTCTAAACATGAAATAAAATGTGTTGACTCCTGCCTGTAACATCAGCTCCTGAGATAATTCAGCTGCTTAGAAATAAAGGTGCCAACTGTGTTTTAATCATCTCGTTAGGCTTTCAAGCAATTACAGCTCTTGTCAAAACATTAGCTGGCCAGTTATGGTTTCACACCTCAGATCTGAAGACTGTGAGTGCCTTCTCTTGTTTCAAAAACGATAAACCTTTCCTCTAGAAATCCATATCTGGCAGAATACGATTGCTGTTTTGATTCCAGCTCAAGGTGGAGGAAACAACTGATGCAGTTTTGAGGGAGGGGTAAATGATGCCTGCGAGGCACAGTTATTGTCCATCAGTAAGGTTTGCTATGTCTCAGTCGAAGCATTTATCCTGAGCCATAATGGGGTGCTGAGCTGCCGGTGGCGGCCATTGTTTAATGATCTCCTTGGGCTCTGGGAGTAAACTACTGCAGTAATCAGAAGGGTAAACTCAGCTATATTTCAATTTGGAGAGTCGCTCTTCCGTTCAGAGAGGCCGCTCAGAGACAATAAATAATAGGACTGTTTAGCCTACAGGCTCATACACCTAACACACAAACGACTTCTTTTGCACACATAAGTCAGTCTACTACAAATCGTTTGCCTTCAATAAATCAGCTCCACTAAAAGCTGGTGATTAGTAACATCATTTAGCCTCTAAAACCCAAACAGCGACAACTGCTTCCTTCCCCGTTTTGGGGAGTATAGATAGGAGGGATGAGCAGATGGTGAATTGCTTTGAGGGGAATGAACTGCAGCAGGATGACTGGACTCGGACATACAGAATAAAGCCCACATAGAATGCAGATTTAATTTCACCTTGTAGATTATGGCATGGTCACTTGGAGCATAACAGTGTCATTTATGAGCGGAGGAGTTTCATTTATAAGTCCACATACAGTGAAAACACTTTGTCTAAAGTTATCATCTTGTTTTTTTGCAGTTTTTTTTTTTATTCAACATAAATGAACCTGCATACAAGTTCTGACTCACACTGAATCAATGTAACATTTATTTATGGAGAAATCTGTGACATTAGTTTTTATTTTGTCAACAAAGCAGCACAAATTAAGGAATAATTAAGAAAAAAAGCAATCCCAGTGGTATTTTAATTATGATTATGATGTTTTTAGCTAAAATCGAAACCTGTGTCATTTTCTAGGACATAGTTTCTGCAGAGTAGCTCATCAGAAATTCGCCTCTGAGTTGTTGACAGAGAGTAAAGGTGAATTCGCTGCTCACCACGTGGCCAAAAATGTGTTCCCTAAGCTCGCTGCCTCGTTAGCGTGTGGGAGGAGCTACCAGCTAATGTTGTTGATCACTACATGAAGCTTTGTCTGTATTTCATTTACAATTCATGGAAGACACAGATGATGTTTAGAGATCAGTTTTTCTTTTTTGAAGAAGAAGAAGAAGAAAAAAACATCGATGATCTCCATATAGATAGCGGGACATCAAAAAGAAATTAAGGAATATATTAACCATCTACCCACAAAAAAAAATCGCCCAATTTGAAAGCCGGGTACGGTATTCGAACCCGCGGCTCTTTCGATAACAAAAAGTGGACTAACCACATTGTCACTTTATAAAGACAGTTACCCGCAAAATGCTGAGTGAAGGGCTCACTCAGTTGTCACGAAAGGATTTATTTATCCGTGGATTTTTGATAGCTTTTAAACAGGAATCACGTGTTTCTGTTGTTACACCAAGTTGGTTGTATGTTTCAACAATTAAATGAAAACTTCACATTATTTTATGTATTTTGAGTAGCTCACATACCAAAAAAGTGTGAGAACCCCTGATTTAGAGGTTCTCGCAGTATAGTGAGCTTCAGTCCCACTGTGTCTGGATGATGGTCACTTCTGTTGTGCTTCCGTTTTTCTCTGACTGTGTTTGAAGCAGGCTGTCGCCCAACAGTGGCCGGGAAGGGTTCAGGAAACCCGGATGTCCTGAAAGGGATACATCAGGTTAAGAAAATGAATGAAAGGTTCAGGAGAACCGATCCGCTAAATTGGATGTGTACTCTACCCACTGTTACTGAAACCGTCATTTGCCCAAAGTTGATTCCCTGATTGGGTGACACAGACGTTGCGTCGCTCAAATTGCACTGTTTCCAGACTTTTGCGCCGCTTCGGTCGCTCAATTCGCATCGCAGAATTGGCTTTAGATTGAAACTGGCTGCCTCCGCCGCGCGTATCGCATTCAGTGTGTAACCACCTCAAGTCTACCCTTATTTCCCATCATCCCTTTGTTTTCACTTTCTCCCTCTAGCTTATAGCCCCTGACAACCTGACAACCTGACATTACATGTGCAACAAAAATGGCAAGCAATATCGGAGCAATCTAGCTATACAGTTTAGAGTCAAATACAAGCTTGGATGATAAAAACAAAGACCTACATGTCGTCTACACGTGGATTCACTGGAATGGACAGGAGCAGGAAGCTTGTGGTGGCCTCCTGCTGATTGTAGTTTGTTTGTATCAATTACGAGCGTTTTCCAACAGCATTTTTTCACTTCATCTCAAATTGAATAAAGAAATATGTCCTCCATCAACAGAAAAATGCTACAAGAATATGTTTAAAACACGAAAAACACATTTTTCTTTGAAGTGGGTTTTTAAAGTACAATACTTTGTAGAATACAAACTGTTATGACAAAGATAAATAGTAACATTTTCTTGGTGATGAGTATTTTCTTTATTTAAAAACAAATGATTTACACATATTTACAACCAGCAATAAAGTCAAACACATTACGCTTCCTAATCCAACAATTCCTCATCTACTTTGTAGCCATACTGTTCTACTGGTCTCACCAAAGAGGGAACAGACGTGTGTCTGATGATGGCTTCCTAAATAGCTTCAATTAATGGCCTGTCACTTATCATTAGACCTGCTGAAAGGCGGGACACAGGGGAGCAAGATGCAAACAAAGGCACGTTTTAGAATGTCAATTCTAAAAGCACACATCAACTCTCCCTCCTCGCTGCGGGCCTCTGGCGCCCTGGTCCCTGCTGGCCCCACGCCCTGCTGTCTCTCCTGGGGTATTAGAGGGATCTGCAGAAATTAGCAGTTCAGATGACAAGAAGAGGCCAAAGGACGAGCGGGTGTTAATGTCCCCTTTTATGGGAACAAAAGCAACGGGGATTTTAAATAACACATCTCCACTGGCGCCTGCGGCCACTCAAGTCCAAGCGTGTGTGCTAGGCCACTCAGCGGTGTTAATTGATTGAGCTCCCGCTCCAACAAAACCAAGCGATGTGACCGCTGTCTTACAATGTCCTGCATCAAAGCTTGGAAACACAAAGTGATGTCAAAGAAAATGTAAGAAAAACCATGTAAGAAGTAACTCCTATGAAAACCACAATCCCAATGTTTCTGCAATGAGCCTCAATTCCCAAACTTACATCGAAAAGTGTGATTTTAAAAGGTCCAAGATGTCAACTATCTAGAATTTTAATGTATGTCCATTTATTCTGGGACAAGCACGGTTGTTTATTCTTCATTACAGTTCCAGACAAGAAGGGAGATCCTCAAAGAGAACATCCACAACAACATCCTCTTGACTGGGGCTCTGCACTGCAGCTTTTGTCCATTACGCTTGGCCTCCTCATTGACAGCCAATAAATCATTCATTTAGAGGCAAAGCAGGGAGAGAATCAAACAGCCATTTCTGAGCCTGCGGCCTTTCACTGTAGTGGCTGCTGCAGGCCAAAGATCTAATGTAGAGTGGCTAGGCTACAGGCGGCTGGAAGGGCTCTTAAGAGACAGGAGTGCATTGTTTGGAGAGACGCGAAATTCTGCTCTCATTAGAGCCGGAGCTGAAAACCAACCTGAAAGGCCTGCTTCAATTTACCTGTCCTGTGCTCGGAATAAATCATTGGAGTGTGTTTGTGTGTGTGGCATGCACACATACAAAGGAGAAAGCTAACAAACATACTCATAAGCAGATACGTACAAAGGGCTTCATGCAGGCGTTTGGCAGCGTACCTCTTCAGGTTCAGAGTTGTTTTAGCTGAGTGCTTGTTAAAGGCAAAACCTTTTACCCCTCTGCCTCCAATGCTCCTTTTATTAGGATGCTTTTTTCATTCAAATCAGAATCATAATTTTGCTGGTCCTGACTTGTGCTCTCCATTCTTGTGTTTTCTCCAGCTGAGAGTGTGTTTTGTGTCGCAGCAGGCAAACCAAAATGAGAGGTACTTCTACTCGTGGATTTTTATAGATTCTTTGGAATAGTTTTAGAGAATTCTCTGATAATTTTGAAATAATTGCACCCTCCTAAAATAAACATAAAATGAATCAAACAAAATTAATCCTAAAACAAGGTAAAATGAGCTTAATGTCCGACTCCAATTGTATTTGGATCCATCTTAAATCTTTAGATGATCATGCCGTTTTTAACCAAAATCAGAAAACTTGTCATTTTCTAAGACCTATAGTCTCTGCAGAGCTGCAGGAGTTATTTAGAAAATCTCCTCTGAGTTCCCTCTAGCTTACAACCCCTCACAACCCCAACCTAACATTACCAGTGCAACAAAAAAGGGGGAACAATATTGGAGCTATCCAGCTGTAGAGTTTTGAGCCAGATGCCAGCTCGGACGAGGAAAACTGAGGTGTACGTGGATGGAGTCATCTGTGGGATGCATTCGAATGGAGCCGAGTAGGGAGCTTGTGGCTTGCCGTAGTGACTTCTACCTCTTACTTACAAGCTTTTTCCAACACCATTTAATTTTTTCTGCTCCAGATTCACAACGATTTGGATAAAAAAATACTCAGACATGCAATCTTAAGCTTCATTTCCTTGACATGTGTCCTCCATCATGAGAAAAAGACCACAAAGAACATGTTAAAAACTCCAAACACAATTTTCATCGGAGTGGATCTTTATTTTCTGGCATCTGACATGAAGATGCAAAAGTAAGTAAGAAAGTAAGAAACAAATTAAGACAAACAAAGCTGCAGATCAGCAGAAAAGTGATGAGAGACGATGATTTAAATACTGATGAGGTCCTGTGTCTCTCCTCGTCTCTGCTAATGACATGCGGGTCAACGTCAGACAAGAAAACCTTCATCCTGAACCAGCATGCCTGTCACACCAGGACTCAGCGATTTAGGGTACATGTGTGTTTGTGGGCATGGTATTCTCAGATTTCTGTGTTTACAGTCCATAGAAGAAGTGAAGAATTTCCTCTTTCTAGCCAGGAAGTGCTTGCTCTGCATCCTTTATCCACTCCTACAAACTTTACATCAAAATCTATTCTTGTGTCTCCTTAGCATCTTTCCTATCACTACTTTTTTTCCCGCTTTCTCATCCTCGCCTCATATCTGTTTGGCCTGCTGTGTCTCCTCCAGCATTGAAAATTAAGTTGTCATACTGGAGTAGATGGATTACGCACACCCTCAGTCACACACACAAATCATAAATAAGGTGATATGGAATGAGGCTCTTATTGAAAGGCAGCTTGAAAAACTGTGTGGCAGCCATAAGCGCTACATTTGGTTTGAAGCCACATCGATTGGTGCCTGTTATTTGTTTTGTGGAGAATAAGTTTGGGCTAACGACGATCTTTGTCCCTCAGACTGCTGACAGGAAACACGAGAAGTCTGATAAAAACAGATAAGCGGTTCCACATAAAGGGGTGCAATATTTCTTTTTGATGCATGAACACTGACGTTTGTGTCACTGTAAACCCATGCAGGACTTTTAAAAGAACAAGAAATATATTTATTTGGGTTTCAGTGTCAGACAGAGGTAATTGTTATTGAAGAGAGAAAGAAAACTTTTTTCCTGAATGGCCTTTAAAAAAACATCATAAAAATGTCCGTCTGTCTGTTATTACCCTTCCTCATTTTCCCTCTCTGTCTCCCAACTTCATCTCTAAAGCTCGAGTTCTGTTTGATTCAGTGCAATTCAACCTTGCTTCATAATCACATTAAATTGATGGTTTCAGGCAGGCCCAGGAAAAATGCACATAAAACTGAAACTAACTGAGAGATAATAGTCCTCATAAACTGCTCCAAGAGCTCCATAACTCATGACATCCTCAACTTGCTCTGTCTTATACAGCATAAGCTGTCACACAAAAAATAGTGATGGCCCAGAGGCACAAACTGGAAAGCAAACGCAAACAAAAGGGAAACCACTGACAAAATGAAAAATGTGAGACTTAAACCTGCCAGCTCAGTCACATCCATGGTCCTTAAATAAGCACATTTGAAGGAGCAACTGAGTGCAGTCCTCAATCAATGATAAAAAAAGACATTAATGTTTTATTTCCCTACGTCCATACGAGTTTTATCCATTTATGAACATTTCCTTTACCACATATTTCTATACCTAATGGATTATTTTTATACTTGTTCAGAGAACAATTAGAAATGCGGCTTTTATTTTGAAAATTGTAAAATTTCAACCTCAAAATGTTTTTTTTTTTCTTTACTGCAAAATTGGAGAAAAAAAACATTTCTAAACTAGAGTCACCACACCACCCAAACCTGGTTAGAAGTTGGTACTGGTTTTGAATCGAAACTTTTTTTTCTTGAAACAGCAACATTCTTGGTTTGCGGTTTGCTTATTTTGCAGAGATGTATAAAACTGTGGTACTGAAACGCATTAACTTCTCTTTTTAGAATGATTCAGTAGTTTCTTTTCTTTTACTTTTTTATTGCACTCTTTTTTTGCCTTTTGTAATTTTAACTTTGTTGATTTTAAATGTTTGTTCTTGATTTGCCCAATTTAAATTTTCTTTTTGTCTCTCTTTTTATTGTAAAGCCATTTGGTACATTGAGGGAGTTGTAAAGTGCTTTATAGATAAAGCTTCATTCATTCGTTCATTGACAAATTGGTCTGAGTAACCCAATTTGAAGAGGTTACTCTTTGTAGAAATAATTTATTGAACAAATTTGCTGTATTTAATTCTTTTCTGCTCTTCGGCATCCTTCAGTTTGAGTGTTTCTCAATCCCAATCCTAAAGTCCTCCTGCTCTGCATGGTTTACTCTTTTGGTCTTTTTAACACGCCTGACTGAAACAACACTGACTCATCATCAGGTTTCTGCAGAGTTCATGAGGTGAAATCGGCTGAGTTAGATAAGGTAAAAAAAAAGGATGTTATATAAGAAAAGGAGTATACTAGGAGCCAGATTTGGGGAAAAACAGTTATATTTTATGACCATTGTATGTATTTGTGCTTTTGGATGAAAACAATTAACATTTGTGTTTTTTTCTTTGATTGAAGCAGAAACTGTTGTAGGGAAGGGAGCAGGAGAAACTCACCCTGCATATGTGGCTGAGGCTAAATTAATTTTCACTTCAGCACTCAGTGCTTTTAAGGACTCTGCACCGTCCTTAAACTACTTTCCTCCTGGGTCCCAAATCTACAATGTTCATAGCACAAATCCACATACAGCACGCATGGAAGGAACACTTAGTAAAACAAGTAAAGAGGGTTGTGAGTGGTTGTGCATATGCAGTCTCCAAGCATGTCCGCAAGTGCATGAAATCCATGAATCCATTGTGTGTCTGCAGGTTGCATGGGGCGGTAATGGATGGCCAGTGGGTGCCCGCTGACGTGTTATTCTTTTATAAAACATTGCCTCTGTGTAGCCGAGCGCAGGGGAGAGTGTGTCATGCTTGTGATGAATGACCAGAGGGTAACATCTTCACTTCTGACCCCTAACACAGGCATGCACGCTCTCTCCTATACAAGCACACCCTTATAAACACAAATGCACACAAAATCATGCATGCATCCATGCAAGTGAAAAACTTTTTTAGTATTACTGCACCAATACTCGTCAAAAGCAGTAAAGCCCACGAGCAGAGGGTGGTCTGGAGGTCACTGAATATTTAGGGGGGATTTGTTTGAGGGCTGATACACAAAAAAAAAACACTTGAGGTTTCTTTTTCTTTCTTTGCTTGCATTCATGTTTTTCTGATATTTTTCTTGTTTATTTGATGTGTATTTAAATGTATCTCTAGCTACAAGCTCTCATTTATGACACAGCTCAACTAACAAGGCCTGCACTCATCAAAGGCATAGTCAGCTATGCTTCTGAACAAAGCATGAAAGGCCACCATCAAAGCAGCTCCTGTTAGTGCTGACGAGCCCTCGGCTACTGGACAATGCTGAGACCTGGAGAGGTGAGTAACAAGCACTGACCTTCTTCTTTCAGATCACCACTCGAAGCACCAGAACGTGGAAGCATGAGGAGCAGAGAGGAGGGCCCAGGAAGGACTCAAAAAGAGAGGGACACAAGGAGAGATGGGAAGAGAAGGAGACATGATAGAGAGGAAAACGAGACAGAGAAAATGGCGGGGGGGGTGATAGGACAACGAGACAGAGACAGAGTGGGTGATGGGGAAGGGTGGTGGATGAAGCAGCACAGGTTTGGTTGGGTGGGTGGAAGGGGGACAGGCAGCCAGTCTATTATCAGGGGTCTATAGAGAAGCATTTAGGGACTAATAGGACACCACCCCCTGACACCCCAAACCATTCAAGCCCTGTCAGCCAGGCCCATTCAGTTTAAACCCCAGGAGGAGCTGGCAGAGGGATGTAGGGAGAGAGGGGAGCTGGAGAAGGGTGATGGAGGGGGCCCTAAGATGAAGTACCCCAGATCCACCCCTCCATGATGCTTTAGATGCGGTATCTTAGCAACGGCACTCAGGGTGTGACCTGTAGTCATATGGCTCCATTCAGTTTCACACTTTGTGAATGTGCACACACACGTGCATAGATGCACAAGCTCACAGGGGCCCCCAGGAGCTAAAAACAGGCTCTTGTGTTCAACAATTAGTAAAGATCTTGCCTCCCACCCGTCTTCTCCAACCTGGCATTGCCAGCGAGCCCCACGGGGACAGGCCTAATTAGCATCAACAGACAGGGGGGAGTCCATCCTCACACACTTAAGATGATCCTCTTTGCATGCAAACACACAGAGGGCACAGCAGCCCAAACCCAAACTTTCTGTTTCAGCTTGCTGTCAATCAGATGTTGATTAAACCAGCATATTGATTGCGTTCTTCTCTCCCCAATTTTCATAAGGAATTAGTACTTAATGAATTGTGTGCAGATTAATTACAACATAATGATATTTAATTGTTACCAACTAATTGTTGTGGCGGTCTTTGCTGTGCAGTTGCTGGGAACTTTGTTTAATTTTAGTTGAGAAAGAAACAGTTGGCTGGAGGACACTTCATTAAGCTCAATGTAAACCTGAAACCTTTCAGCAAGAGGAGTCTTTTAATCACAATCAGAATTTCCATCCTTACTTTTGCGATAAAAATTAATGAGTTTCAGTCAAGATAAGTGGCACTGAAACAGGACGGCATGTGGCGAGCTAGAGATATGTGTTAATAAACATGTGACATGAGGCCTGAAGTTAACATCCCGCATGTTGACATGCAGTCTCACACACACACACACACACACACACACACACACGCACAGCAGGGCATTTGTAAGATAAAACCCCCACTGGACAAACTTCTTTACGTGATTTTTCTATTTTTTATTTCTATAACATATAACATTTGCAAATTTTGTATGTTGAACTAGTACGTAGCATAAGATAAAAAGTGAAAAAAACACTTGAACAAATCCAATTATCAAAGATGATGTGCATACTGTTCATACGTCATTTAATCTAAAGACATTCCATTTTGTCCAAAGACTGAACTTGTAGATCAAAAGTTGATTTGTCCTTTTTTAATACATTTTATCCACACCTCATAACCACTTGGTCGACATCAGCCAACAGCTTGTGATGGTCCCTTTACAGACAACTTTTAACATTTAAAAAAGGTATTTGTTCTCTTTTTCAACCACATTTTCCAGGTAACAGTCCCAATCAAAAGATTTTGGGGTCTTTCGGGATGATATAGACTTTTTATGACTTCCATTGTTTTTAGAATGTTGCCCCAGAATGTCTGCAATTGTGTGAATGACCAGAAAAAGTAAGTTTGATTGGCATTATTCTGACTACAATATTGCTATTTATTCTCAATTTTTGATGTTGTAAAGAATCTAAAAATACATTTCCATCCAAATTCCCTCAACATGCAATTTTTGGTTAGTTGTGCCTTACACAGTGCAAGCCAACCACTCTCTGATAACTTAATATTTACCAGTTTTTCCATTTTAATTTGACAGTCAACATGTTTTTACCTTGTTTGTGTAGCCTTTTATGAAGTTTAGATCTATACTTGCTTTTTTTATCCCTTTATCTATTTATCCAGCCAGTCTTAAAACTTTACAATGTTGATCATGACCTTGCCACAAAAACACGTATAACACACTCAATTTGCCTTTAACCATTGAGGAATAATAAACATACGTGCAATAATTGTCCCAAAGTCACTTTGATCTTTTTCAGCTCTGAGGAACCTTACAAGAAATCAGAGTTTTTATGACTGCTCATTAAAACACACTTTTATCATTTGTTATAATAAAGTAGTCTCCTCTCAAAATGACACCATTAAACATAATTCAGCTCTAACTTCTTTGTATGTGCTGGTTTTGCTGATTTATCCTCAGTTTTAGTCCATTTTCCCTCCAACTACAGAGCAGCTGCAAACTGCTGCGCTGCCCCTCTGTGGTTTGATGTGGTACTGCAGCAAAAAGCACCTGCATTGCAAACCCAAGTGCCCATTCAAATCAAACTGATGTGGGGGTTTGCTGAAGTACAAAGAGACCTCCATCAAGTTGGTGCACGCAAGGACAAACCGCAGGTAAGCATAAACTATTAAATTCTCGCAATTTGTACACAAATCTACAAACACACAGATATTCATTCGGAGCAATTTAGTAAATGTCATCAGGCCTGCAGAAAGAGAGGGAAATAGGCTTGCCTCCCATCTTGGTATCGGGAGCACAGATGAGATTGATGAGTAACGTCTGTTTATGATATCGGTTATTCAAGATGAAAGATGAGGGTTTGTGAAGGGGTTCCTCCCATTCACTGTCATTGATTTACACACATAAACACACACAAGAGCATACCCACAGTGGGTGTCCTTGCTTTGTCAATACCCAAGGTTATATTATAGACAGTAGACTAAAAATTAAAAACATTTTTTTTCTGTTTTAATGAAAGAAAAAGACTGACGTGTTAAGAGGCACAGTTTCATAAAACACAATTGACCATCGGATTACAAAAAAGATAAGCAATTGTTGTTTAAAAGCATTAAAGCATTTGTTCAGAATTCGAAGCACTCAAAGCTGAGTCAGTTCTGTTCCGGGGAATTAAAAGCTAAACCTGCTTCACATTAGCAGAGAGACAAGTGAATGTGCTGCCCGTGTTTGTGTCAAAAGCCTGTTTTTCTTCCTCTGCCAATTACAGTGACTGTGGCACAAAGGCAGCTAATTTTGTCAAGCTCTTGTAAATGGAATGATGGATGCTGATGGGAAGGGAAAGGGGGGAGAAGTGCGGGTGCATGTATGCTTTGTGGTTACCCAATAACCCCCCCTTTATAAAGCTTTTTGCAGAAAAAACACATGCAGCCAGAAACACAGTGTGAGAGACTGAGATGCACAAACATTCCCCATTCACGGTGAATTAAAAACCCACAACACACAGCTTTTCAGAAGAGCATTCATTATGTAGCCCTAATGTAATGGCATAAAGCGCAGGAGCAACAGCCAACCAAGAGAGGCGATTCGGCTTTTTTCACTTCTGCTGGTTCTGTTGCTATAGGGTAATTTGTTGCACTCAGCAGGGCAAGGTAAAGTGAATCAAGATTAATTTACATGCAGGCGTACACTTAGGCAATGCAGAGAGGTAAGCAAACGCACCGACTCTGCAGCTGAGCGGAAAGAGGGCCGTCCAACACAGGGGGGAAGTGTTGGATAATTAAGGAGAATCAAATGTGATTGCTGAAGGCGGTTAAAAATTGTGGAGTGGGTTCGCACAACTGGAATGCAGTCTTTGCGTTTTAGTTAAGGTGCAATGATGGAGATGTGGATGTTAATGGGAGCAACAGCCTCACTGCAAAGTCAGACTCAATCTTTGTTAATTGTGGTGAAAATCTCCTCTTTAGGAATATTACTTCAGTACAGCTGATCATGACATTACCATAAACTGAGCAGGGAATAGTCTTTTGAGGAGCCAAAGAAAAAGCTCTTGAAGCAGAGAGTTTTCAATTGAAATGTTTGATTTAAGTGATTCAAAGCTGTGCAGAATAAAGATAAATAAATTCTCATGAGACTCGCGGCTGAAGTGACAGAACTAACTTGGACAAACTGCTGTAAACCTTCAGAAACAAATGTAACTACAAATCCAAAGAGAGGAGAATGAAAATACTAAATAAGTTGTTTGAGCCGGACATACATCTCAAACAGGCCGCTGAATTCCTGCCCCACTGAGCAGACGTAACATATCAGAGAAAGAGATCACTGGGATGGGATAAAAAGAGAATAGCTGGTCGAGTCTCTCCCCTCTGTCGCTCAGTAGTAATGGACTCTGGACCGAGCGTGTGGCAGGGGAATCCGATCAAGCATGCCATCCTGGAAACGCGCGCACACGCAGGATCATTCTGTCAAATCTGAATAAACACCAACACACATCGGGTGGATTACAGGGTGCAGCTCGGGGATTCGGGCAGAGCGTCTGGCATATTTGGCCATCTCAGATCTCCTGTCAGGGCCTGAATGCAGGATGACAGCAAGAGAGAGCCCTGAGCGTCTGGAGACCTGTCCCCATCTATGCATCTCTCACATAAACAAATTCTCCTATCGCTGTATTCAGACTAGCCTCTCTGCTCTATTACACACAACACACAGCTGCCACAAGCACTCAGAAACCCAATCAACAACCACAGGGAGGGAGAAAGAGAAAAGGAAGCAGAGAGGGGGAAAAAAGAGGGAAAAGTAAATGGGGAGAAGGGGAGTACGGTGGAGGAGTGGGAATAGCGAGATAGAAGCGGTGTCGGGGGAGATGCTGAGATGAAAATGTTGAGAGGAGGCCAGTGCTCCGGAACTGTGCTCAGCGTTCTGTCTGGCCGAGCAGGAACCTCCTAAAAGCAGGACAGGAGCAGCTCGGATGAAAGAGAAATGGACTCTGGTGGGATGAGGGATAAACAAGGGACACAAGAGGGCCAAACACTTTAAACACACAAAATATTTAGGACCACCTGCTCTCTCTATCCAGTAGGTTCAGGAGAATATAGCAATGGAGGACAACGTCTTGTGCACAAGATACATGCACAACAATATAAATCAGGAGGTCACCTCCTGTAGGAGAAATGTTTAAAAAGCAATCCGCCTAAAAGTCCCACTCAAATCACCAGCATTCCTAGAGGTCTTTTAATTATGATTATGTAGTTTTGGGCCAAAAAAAAAAAACGTTGGCCTTCTTTTTGGGCATAGTTTCTGCAGTGCAGCAGTAGTTCTTTAGAAATCAGCCTCTGATTTGTGGGTGGGACTGAAGTAAGCCTGCACTCGTTTCCCATCATCCTTTTGTTTGCACTCCTTCCTGCTGGTGAGCAACGTCTGAGCTATCCAGCCGTATGTTTTGAGCCAAATGCCAGGTGTATGGTGGCCCTGAAGTGCAAATCACATCAACAAATCACTCACATTTTAAAGATCACAATGACCATTAGAAAAGCAAAACAAATATAAAAGAAAACAACAATTTAGAAAACTAAACACAATTCCAAAAAACCAAAATGCAAAAAAATAAATTAATAAAATGAAAGCAAATAATTTTTTTTCTGAAAACAAAAGAAATTTCCAGAAAACAAAATGAAAAGTTGTCAAATGATAATATCCAGCATATGTAAACAATACATCCAGCATGGCTTCATGTCAAATAATTTTCAGTTGAAATGATTGACAAACATCATTATCCAATCAGCGATGTCCCATAGTACCTACATTTTCCAGTTTCTTATTGTGCTTGGTTATTTAACATTTTGTTTTGATTTCTAGTTTAGCCTAAATGTTTTTTTTTTTTTTTCACGAATTTTCAGGAATTTTGTGTTATTTTATAAAATGTAATGTTGTTTTTTTTTATTTTTTTGTTTTGCTTTTTTTTGTGTGTTGGGATCTTGTTGCGATATTTTTGCTTCAAGTGATTTGTTGATGTGATTAACACCGGCAGATTTGCACCGTAGAGCTCAGACGAGTAAAACCAGACACACATTGAACTACTTTTCTGCAAGGGGATGCGTCAGCTGAAAGGGGCAGAGCAGGAAGCTTGTGGCTTGCTATTGTAGGCCCTACGTCACACCTAAAAGTTTTTCCAAAAGCATATTTCCATCTGCTCCTGATTCACAATGATTTGAATGTAGAAATACTCAGAAATGCAACTTTAACCTTAATTATCTTTAGATATGTCCTCTATCATGAGAAAAATGCAACAAGAATTCAATTTTTAAAAAAACAAAAACAACACAATTTTAATGGTAGTGGGTCTTTAACTGCATAGACATAGACAGTCATCTAAGAGCAGTTAAGGTGCCCTTTGTGTAAAAATCTGTTATTCATTTAAAAACTGTTCTCTGATCATCTATGGTCTGCCCTCTTCAGCCCAATTGATCTGCCACATTACAAGACACCCCTTCCTCCTGCCCCTGCATCCTTTTTCCCCGGCTTCATCTCCACTGATCAGAGAATTGATTCCTGCAGGAGTCGATAGGGTGTCTCTGTGTCATCTGAGGCGGGCCAATTACTTCAATAAGTAATAGTGATTAGATTGTGTCTACATGAGTCCAGGCTGACATAGACAGAGGTGCTGTGAGCAGAGTCAGGGGAACCACTGACAATTCAAATCAGCAGCATATCTGAGACTTGTACAACAGAGTCCATGCAGGATTCTGCTCGTGGTACGGTGCAGTCACTCTACTGCAAACCGTTTTTGCAGGCTGTAGTTGCTATTGTAGGAGGATTTTGGAAGAAAATTTGCTGGTAGGGTTTCATTTCATGGAAGTCTGATGTCTGTTTGCTTTAGTTTGGTCATGCACAAGTCAGACACATTTTTTTCTGCACATTCCTAGCAACCATTTATTTGCTTTCTGACTTTGTGATGCATTTGGTGTCCTTGTTGTGTTGCTTTTTCAGCCACAAAAAATTGAATACTTGTAGAGGAGATTCCTGTACAAATCAGTGACTGCAGTTTCTGACATTCTGTCATAGTTTTTAAAAAAAAAGTATTTAACATTTATCTGAACAGGGACAGTGCACATTAATGTACATTTCTGTGATTGTACCAGTGTTAGCTGCAAAGTGTAGAAGCACGGTGTAGGTTTGCCAACAACAAACATCAGAAACATATAAAATTGACGGTAAAAAGGAAAAAAAACCAAGAAGTCAGAGAGTTTGTAATTTAAACTGTCTGTACACAGTTTCTTAAAAAAATAAAATATAACTTAATAAGTTATCAATAAAAATGAAACCATTTAAACAGTCCGCATCCAACAATGACATACAATATTTAAATTTGCAGCTGCAAATTTAAATATTGCAGTTTAGGAAACAGAACATTGCCTCTTCAAGAGTGTGGGCATTGTTGTTTGGATTTAAGCCACATTTTAAGTTACTTCTTCAATGCATGAATTCAAAAAGGTTCTGTTTTGAAATATATATGTTTGAATCATTCTGTTGGCCTTTGTTTTTTATTATTATTATTATTATTACTACAATAATTATATTATTAATATAATTACAGTGAAATATATACAGTATTTTTTACACTGCAAAAAACTAACAATTTGTCTTAACCTTTTTCACATGCACACTCATGTGCAGGCACACACACATGCACAATGTTTACATGTTTGCCTGTGGCATTAGTTTGACATTGTCCAGATCATTAAAAGAAAACTGTTGGTGTTGTCGAAGGCGTATCTATTTATGTTGATAGTATTCATGGGCAATCTTTTCATAACATTGATCAACAGAGTTTGGCTAATAGGAAAATAATAAACAATTACTCCTGCAGACCAGAAGGGTAATTGATTTTCTTCTGTAAATTACTGCCACCATCAGGCCTGCATACACAGAAAGGTGATCATCTGCATAAAATCAATGGGATATGATCCTATCTATATGATAACTATGGACTGTGGCCAAAGAGCCTCTTTTAGTTTCACATAAACACGAAAAACAACAAGCAACAAAAGAGACTTTTAAAACAAAGACTTTGTGAAATTCAATCTGATAAAGATCAAGACAAATGTTTGACTCTTTCACATTGCAGCACTTCAAAAGTTGATGTGAGCAAAAAAAAAAAAAATCAATGGTGCATATATTTTAATGCATTTGTAGCGTCTCACGTGAACACTGTAAATCCAGGAAAGCCGATTGATATAAAACTAAAGAAGAAAATTTTACATAAGCTAAACTTTTTAAACTCCATAAATTGTTCAAAAAAGGAGGCTGCAACAAATATTTCAAAATGAATTTGGCATGTACTAAGACTACCCCGGTGTTCCCAGCCAGGAGGTGACTTATGGTGATTGCTACACCCGCCACCGGACAGCTATATGTAAGACTATGCGCTGGTCTCCAAATCAATATTGCCACCAACAATAACATTAGTGTGTATGTCAGCCGCTGAAAAACGGCCCGCTATAAGAGGAAACAGAATTAATGGGACTTATTAACACCATCAGTTACATTCACTGTATTTTTGCTCACTCATAGGGGGGCAAAGCAGTGAAAGAAGACAGGATTTTTTTTAAAAATGTGTTTTGGGTTATGATGGAGTCAGTTTGTGCACGGGCCACTTCAATGTAATTGAAAAGTTTGCTAATTATTGACAAATAATACAAATACATACTTTTAAAAATACATTTTCCCCCTTTGACTTTTTAAAATAAAAACATTATATTTTACCAATTCATCACTGTGAAAAATAAATGCAATCAGCTTATTGTAAAAACTGATTTATTTAATCGTAATTTAACTGTACCCCATGATTTGTGTCCAAACATTGATTTATTTAGAAGACTTTTGTTTTGATGGTTGTGCTGAGAATAGGACCATCACAACCGTGCAGCTTGCAAAAAATAAATTAGGCTTTTTTTCTTTTGCAATTTTGCCCATCATCTTTTAATCTGTATTGAAATGTGTTTATTTACAGAACTGAAACCTTCAAATCTGAGTTTAAACAGAAAAAAAATTAGGCTAAAGAGAAATAGAAGGAAGTGCACGCATGGAGCTTTTAGCATGATGTCTTTATGGTTCTCTACGTACCAACTTTTGGTCCTCTTTTCTATTTAGGAGCCAAGCACAGATGTCGTGTCTCATGATTTTGTTTCAAAATCTGACAGCACTCTACTCTATTCATTCTGGGTACACAGAGGAAAATGTGGTCGACCCTAAGACCAAATAGGGGCTTTTTTAATTTCAAAGCTGTGGGGTTTTAAAGCTTAGAGAAAAAGTGGCGACAAATGGCTGAAGCAGGCTTTCAATACATTAGTTTCTTAAATCAAATCACCATGAGGGGAAGACAGAGTCTGCGTCTCCAACAGGAAGAAGCTCTGGACACAGAAGAACTAAGTGAATTCTTTTGCTTCTTTCTGTTCTTTTTCTATAAATACATTTATATGCTTGCTGGAACGAAAAGGACCCATTTCACCACCAAGAAACCAAAACCTTTGCAAAATTCTTAAATGTGTATAAATAAATCACTGTATTATTTTGAAGAATTAATTTGGGTTTGATATGTGATGTTTATTCACAAAAAGACAACTTCGCAGTGGCCTCAGGTCTGGAAAGCAGAATTATTGTTGAAGTAGCTTTGTTCAGATTGATGTCCTGCTTCGGTCATGACTTGCTTGGAAGGCTGAGATCTCACAGCACTAATCAACAGGCTGGACACGAACTAGTCTTTATCACTTCGTCCCCTTTATATGACTCCCAACCTTGGCTGTGCGAGCAGTTGCCTGATTTCTCATTTTGTTGCACTGCGAGTGACAGTGAGCGGCTCTGATTGAGGGGATCCATTAGAGATCAGCTCGAGGAAAGCCTCTTTGATGGATGAGACCAGCAGTCACCTTCAGAGCCAGCTAACAACACCTGTATCCTCTCTGTCAAACACAAACACACTCACACACAGACGGACACACATCTGCTGACGTGAAACAATTCATACACAACACTCTTGTTCTCAGTGGGGAGGGAGAATCAGAGAGCAATTTTCAACGATGACAGCAGTAACAGATCAGTTCAACATTTGGAAATAAAACCAACCAATGGAAAGAAAAAACTGTTTTAGCATGAAGTATTTAATTGTGACCAAATGACGAAACGCCGAAAAGCTTGAGTTCAAGTGAGTCACTTCACTGTAACTCATCAGTCGGTGTCGACTCTCTGTTGAATTCTCTATTGTACATTCTTAGTTTAATCTGATCATTGTAACTTCAGCATTCATCTCTGGCTCCAAACTTTCCAATCCCATTTGACCATTAAGTTAGATTTTTTATTCTTCATTTTATTTTGTTATTCTTTCGTTTGCTGTCACCAACCTGCTAAAAAGACGTCTGCTTTGTCAATCCAATTTTTACTCCAGTTTTTTCCTCTTTAGGCTACATTCACACTGCCCTCGTCATACAGCGTTCAAGCCCTTGACTATATATGAGAACTGGACTGAGTGATCCCTCCCCGCTTGTGTTGCAAACAGGAAGTACCCGCAGGCTTCAAGAAGCCAAAATTCCACAGACATCAATTGAGAAATAAACGGCTATTTCATTATAGTTCTCAGAATAACCATTCTTGCTCTGATACCTCTTTTTTAACATGTTCTTGCTAATCCTATTTTTTTTATTATTTTTTTGCTTTCAAGTCATTCAAGTTATTAACTTTACAAAAACTTGCCTCAACAAAAACTCGTGGTGCCCGCTGTCCCCCCACCTCATTGTTTGATTGACAGATTCTCGCAAGCCCGCGTCAGGTAGGGGTGTAGACTTCGAACAAGCTAGCTCCTGATTGGTGACAGTAGTTGGCATAGAAATGTTGACAGTTCTCTTCAACAGTCATGGTTCAAGCCAATAATGCCTATTCTATGTCTATTTAAACGCACATAAACATGTGTTTTGGACTCCCGTATTCCAAATTCTTGCCTTCATGTGTTGCTACGCATATTTCAAAATAAGCATTTTTGAACTTTTAAGTGTATTTTAATGTGAATTCCTCGCAAAAAGCAACCCCAAAAGGTAATTTGTTCCATTCAAGCATCTCTGAGCATTCCTCTAAAACCCTGCTCTCTGAGCACCAGGCCCTTCAAACCAACAAAAACAAGTGGGTTCTCACATTGTGATATAAGAAAGTGGGGAACAGCCCCTTCTAAGAAGCTTCTGCTCTGCCAGCACCACCCCCAGGTCGAAACACTTTGTCCGCAGAGCAGGCGGTGATCGGCAAAACGTTTTCTTTTATATGCCCAATGTGCACATACATACCAACTTAGCAAAAGTTTGGATGTTGATTGTTTTTCTGGGAGAAACGCAGACACGCTGCTGAGGCCGGCTCTTGGATGGCGTTATGAAATGGATGGCACCTCCAAGAAGGGAAAGGTGGAACCTCAGAGATTCAGTCATCTTACCTTTAGGCAGGAAAATGAGCTCATGAAAATAACTCATATTTCATAAAAATGTGTTCTTTAGTTTGGCCAAAGGTAATATATTATCAGATACATGGATATAGTTTATTCCCAAAGGCTTAAGAAAACCACAATAAAGGCCCTTTAAGACCCTTTTCAGGTTTAACATACAAAAAGTGTCCATTGAACAAGTGTTAAAACCAGGTTGAACTTTGACCAACCAAGGCCTCAGATTTAGTAGTGAATAATGGATGGGGTTATTTTTAATTCACAGATGTGCCAACCACTTGAAAAAGGATCATGGAGGTGAAATTCATGATAGTGGTTTGTGCCCGACTGGAATTATGTGACGCCCAGCTTTTCACATGTCGGAATAGAGATGGGAAAAAAGGAGCCTTGAACAACATTTGCGAAATTGGCACCACTTTGACATTTTGCACGAAGACTGTTCCAACTATAGGTGGCGAACATGGACTAGTATCGGGTAGAGACAGTGCAGGGTGAACACCACCAGGGGTTTAATGTAAACTTAATGCGCTTAACACGCATTCTTGAATGCACATTACATGCCTGGTGTGAATGCAGCATTACTCTCACAAATAGCTTCTCTGGTGTGAACATACTGTCCCGGGACCTTTTTTCTGTCCTTCATTATTAACCGTTGGAAAAACAGGAAGTTAAAGGGATTTTTAGCAAGTAAGTAAGTGATGTGTATTTATATAGCACCTTTACCCAGACAGCAGTCACAAAGTGCTTTACAGGAGAAATTAAGATGACACATAAAAATATGTAAAAATTACATAAAATATTGCACAGTTAAAAATACATAAAATTCTAAAATACAGTCAGCCAGCCAGAGGTCCATTCAATGTGAATGGAAAATCGGTTTTGAGTTTCTTTTAAAATCATTATTAGAGGTCATGGGGCTGCTGGAGTCAAACCCATCTACTGTTGGGTGAAGGCAGGGTGCACCCTGAACAGGTCATCACTGTTGCAGGGCCACATACTCACATGCAAGCTCACATTCACATCTAGGGGCAAGTTTTGGGTTGTGGGATGAAGCCGTAGTGGAGAAAACCCAGCATGCACCAAGAGAATATGCAAACTTCCAACCCAGGATAAGGCCCTCTTGCTGTGAGGTGAGAGTGCTAATCCCTGCACCACCCTGCAGCACCTCTGGTTTATTATACATACACACAATGTTATGCGGTTCAGCTAAGTTAAATATGCAAAACATGGTTCCCTCGCCTGCTTATTATTTGACTAGTAAAAATAATCCAGTCTAAGGAAAACAGTTTGCATGATATGAAGGAAGAATTTTATCTGGAATCAAAACCTGCTGAAAGACTTCAGAAGAATTTTAAAAAGTCTTCACCATTGTTACTATCCTCTCCTCGTCTACTGCAGCTTATTTTCTCCTAGTTAAAAGCAAGGGGTGCACATGAGTATAATGAGTTATAAACCAACGACATGGTTTTTTTCTTTTTTGCTTTTTGTGCAAATGGAATTCTGCAGCTAGCTGTCTAATTGCAGCGAGCAGCGTTTTCTCATTAGTGTCTATCTGCATTTGACATTTAAGTAGAGAGCTGCTAAAAGCCTCTTTGCTAAAAAAAATTAGCATTACCATTAACCACAACCCTTGAAGAGCTAGCACGGACTCGTACCGGACTCTTTTTGGCCCTTTCTCTTTTGATGCGCAGCTTCATACTTTCAGTCTCCAATCGGTGCCTTTTGAAAGAACAATGGTGGCTGTGGCTGCAGTGTGGATGGAGTAAAGTGGGAGCCCAATCATGCCAACAAGAAGGGAACACGGTGACAACTTAAGCAGAGAGGTGGAAAGGAAGACAAGGCTTAAGGGAAAAAAGAAGAGGGTGATGCGGAGAGAGGAAGGTCAGCAGAGCATCGCTGGGGGGGGGTGCGGCTGATGGGCACCAAATGAACAAATTATGACGGCCTCCATTTTGTAGGATAGGGTCACCCACCACCCCCCTATCCCACCCTCTTCTCTCTTCCACTCCTCCTCTCCTCTCTTCTCTCCTGACAGTTCAATTTCCCCCTCTTGCCTCCCTGCTCCTGCCTGCTAATTGTGACTGAAGCCTTATCATGCCCCCCCACCCCCCACCCCACCACCAATCCCCCCCAGTCCGAGGAATCGCTGCATCTGAGAGGAGACTGGAATGTCAAAATGTTATCAGAGACAGAAAACAGCCAGAGAGACGGAGGTCACACACAATAAGACCGGATGTTCGTCCGGTTTTAAAGCATTGCTCACAGCAGGCTCAGTCAACAACCTTGAAAATGTGTTATTTTTGACAAACAAAAGTATACTAAATATAAAATAAAGATTTACAAATGTTCTTTTTGCACTCAGCTTCTTGCCACTGATCTGAAGGATTGGCTACAGTGAACAATGATAAACAGAGCAACAAGGTCACGCAGAGGGAGAAAAATCTCTGATCAAATTGATCGTTTTTATGCATTCACGATTATGCTACACTGTGACACAAAGAACTCAGGCATTAAAAGCAGGAGAAAGTCTTGCAGTGAATTGATTTGCAAGCTGTATAAATGCATGTGCATGGTTGGTCTAAGTGTGTCTCACTCAAATACAAACACTGCTCTACTCAAATCTAGCTTGAGAGTGCTTGACTCCGGTGGGCAAAGTGGAGCTGAGACATGTTATTTACAGACTCCAGGAGCTGGGTTTAAACGACACCTGAGCATAAAGCTCATCTCACGCCCCTGCTCAGCATGTCTCTACTCTGTCATTTGGAATTGAAGCATTGCTAAGTGCATTCTACTCACTATGTTCTGTCTGTTGATAGACAGGCAAACAGACTGAGATGTGAGGCAATCTTTACTCTGAGAGGATCAGCTGGTTTTCAGTGTCTAAAGTCTTTTAACGGTCAGCCTCTGGGGCTGATCTAAGGTCAGAATAATCTGAATGTAGAAAGAACCATCAGGAGCAAGACAGGACGGAATCACTGACCCCAAACGTCCCCCATCACAGAGCGCTAGATGGAGTTTAAGAACAGCGTAGAGGGGAGAGGGATCCGAGTCAGAGGGGGAGAGAGAACGTTCGTCCATATTCCTGAGGTAATGAGGGTTAATTCATTGGTTAGGGATTAACAAGGTGCAAGAATATGATGGCTAAGCATTTGGCTTCTTGAACATAGGTTTAAATCAACCACATCAAGTGTGATGTAATCCCAGCTCCAGAGCCCCGCCTAGTGGGAAAATAGTTCTTTTTTTACTTCAGGGACTGTTCATTAAGCAGAAAACCAAAGATCTGCAAAGCTCATGACGGCCATCTATGACAGCATAAACATCTTTGTGCAAAAGCTTGTCTATCCTTCTGCATATGGATCTATACTAATAAAAGATGTATGTTTCATACAGACATGTATTTTGCAGTATAATCTAAGTGTGTTCCTTTTCCTATTTATATCGCAACCTGCAGCTAGGCTGGTTTATTATGTTATACACGACCACAATCAGTCTGTTTGCGTTTTGGCTTTTTTTTCCTATTAAAAAATAATTACTGAAATTAAAACAGATGATTAATATTATTAATAGTTTCAGTTATTTGTCCACGATAAATGTGGGAGATTAACCACTCTGTCTGGCTCATTTTAATGAGGCCTAAACAATGATAAAAACAAGTGATAATTCAGTTAAAAAGGGGCACACAAAGTCATCTTTATTCAAAGATGTAATAATGACGAACAAAGATAAATAAAGAATAATGAAGAATAAAGAACACATCTTTAATCAAATTTAGAAAAATCAGCCATGGCTATTGAAAAAAACTGAAAAAACACCAACATTGAAAATGATATATATATATATATATATATATATATTGTTCAGATTTTTCTAGCAGGTCAATAAACAACTGTGGTATCACTATAAAAATACTGACATGTTTGATCTGTCTGGAAACAAGGAAGTCAAATTAAATATATTTGTTAGAAAAAAAAAAGGGAAAAAGCAGTAAAAGTAAAAACAAATACTATATCCTGACAGGAATTTTAACAAAATTCAACATTTGTGCAGAAACTGATGACAACACATGAAAAAACAATAAAAGAATCTTGCTGACGATTTTAAATTCAGAGAAATTTAACCACAGAGCTAGAGACGAGATGTGCTAAACTGTAATCACCAGGTATAAACAATTGACAAGCAAGTCATAAATAGGAAGACAAAAATCAAAATAAATGAATTTAACACTTCAAACACATATAAAATACAAAACAACCAAGGAACCAGGATGTAGTAAAGCTAAAAAACTGCAGGTTCTCACAAGCAGTTTTAGAATTCGGCAGAATTTTTCTTTTTTCAATTATAAATATGTTTCGTTTTAAAAACTCTTTACTGTTTGATCGCACAGGCTTCTTGTTCTTAATAAGATGTCATTTAAAAAGAAAACGTATTTATAACTGTAATTACATGTTTTATTGTACTAATTTATTTATTTTATTCCACAAAAGAATTACAAAAACAAAGAAAAAACAACACAACATGCAAACAAGGTTTGTTTGTTTTTTATGTGACAATGAAAGGGGAAAAGGAAGAAGAAAACATATTATTTCTGCCCCTTTAAGTATAATTACTAAAGCCATTGGTACTTTTTACTCTCTAACAGTAGAAAGTTTGCTCAAAGTAAAATTCAGGCCTACTGAGATGAGCATTTTCATTTTTATTTTTCTTCTTACATTTCAAGAAAAAATATTAAGGATTCTTGCATGAAAGAATGACTTCAAAAGTTGTTTTTTATAAAAACAAAAATCCTAAAAAGATTTAAATACACTTTGACTGCATACTAAATATATTTTAAAAAAGAAACAGGTATCCAAATGTGTGTGATGATCTTTGTTTGGCCTTTTTAATATGCACACTCATTTAATAACTGGGTTTGATCTTTGTTTGAAAAATATAATGAAGCTGACCTCCAAGGAAAGCCCCAGCTAAGTAATGATGACCTCAGTTAAGCTAATATTTCATAATGGCATGGTCGGTGTGTGAGCGATCCTGCTGCTAATAGCAGACTAATGGTTAAATGCTTCTGCACCGCTGAAGAGGAGGCAGCCACTGACACACTTGGTGTCCGCTAGCTCGTTTAGCATGGACATAAATGAGTGTGTGAAATGAAGACATGAGAGGGATGGGCACGTCACTGACCCTTACATATATACTTTCACAGATCTGAACACATCCACCAGGACATACATGCGCACACGCACACACAAGCGCGGACATAGTGACCCCTACAGAGTTGATGAGACAGGAGCTGATATGCGAGTCAGACGGAGCCACATTTGTAAAAAGCGATAGCCAATTACAGCAGCGAGAGCTGGGGGATAATAGCCTGCCTGTCAGCTTCTGTGTGCAGCGTATGTGAACACACGTGAGTGTGTGTGCGTGTGCGGCTGTGCCAGAACCCACAAGTGAATATTGGGTTCCTATTCTCATCTATTTGCCCTGTATCGCCATTCCATAGATATTAATTTCAGAGCAGTGCTGCAGCACAGGGCCCAGGTCATTAGCGTGATTCATCTGCAGTCCACAATGAGCATGGAAAAGGCAGAAGTCCTGTCTACCAAAACGGGAGGCAAATGTCTGTAAGATTTCCAAAACCACAACACTTTCCACATTAAATTAACAATAACCTTAAAAAACAAAGGGCTGATCAAGCAATTAATATATTCTTGAGATCCACCAAGAAAACGCAACTGACTGGGAATAAAACCTAAGAGAGACAAAGGGAAACAGAGATTTGAAAGCTCAAACATCAGGGCTTGTCCTGTACTTTCCACAGACACATGATCTCCTCAAGGACTTGGTCCTGTCAGCGGCTGTGGCCAGCCACCTGAAACAGAGGAATGATAGACTATCAGAGGAAGGGAAACTGTTCCAGGGAATTGTGTGGATTTAGTGGTTTAGTGCTGACACATGGCTTTGAGCGTGGTAGAAAAGCACTTTAACTCTTGAGTGCTTTTATCACTCGTACACACTCCATAAAATGGGTCTATGTCATCAGATAGCTCATACATACAGAAACACACAGACTGCATATGATGTTAACTTACAGACAGGAGAAGAGGTGTATCTAAACTGAATTTTTTTATTTTTTTCTTAATAGTTTGCCTTGGTGTTTTTGCATCACTAGAAAGCAGAAGTTAAAGTTTATGTTTGGAAATGGTCTAATGATTAAATAGATACAGACTTGGGACGTAACGATTAATCGAATTCATCAATAAATTGATTTATAATCTTTTCATCCAACAAGATCAATCTGTCTGAGGCAAGTCGTTAATCGAATCGACCTATACCATTATAAAATCAATTCAAAATAAAATACATTGATTTTATTGATACTAGAAAATATCATTTGGATTGAGACATTGTGGGCTTATTTTACTTAAATTTAAAAATGATCAAGTGACATCACAGCGGACAACACACATGTGGAGGCACCAAAAAATGATTATTATTATTATGATCATTACAGTCCAATGTGTGGAAGCATTTTGAATTTAGCAAAGACACGAACACTCTAATGCTGTTTCTATTAGTTTGATGTGGAAAACCAGTAAACCAAGTTCAGTGGGCTTTTAGAAGGCCTTGTTATTATTATCACTACCTTTCTGTACTTGGTTTTGATTGTATTTGGGCAGCACATTTGGATTCTTTCTATGAAAAATCAATTGAAATAAAGATATTCTATTCTATTCTATTCTATTCTATTCTATTCTATTCTATTCTATTCTATTCTATTCTATTCTATTCTATATTCCTTAACCTTCATGCCTAACTAAATTATTTAAAGAGTTTAAACTAAAGAAAGTCTCATTTTTCAGTCTCTTCTGAAACACGGGACTACTTATCAAAAAAATTAAACAATCTTTTGTGGATTCGTTGAAGTTCCAACAATGCTGTATCTATCAATGAGCCTCCCCTTCTGTATATTTCACGTGTACTTGAAGAAATCGGAGCTTCATAACTGAGAACAAACAATGAAGTTAAAGCGTATCATGTGCAATATTCCCCTTTCTCCGATTCATCTCTGTAATAGAGATGCAAGCTCCATAATGCTCGCTGGGAGCCAAGCATGAGATTGAGGATTTCTCACTCACCATGCATTATTCATAGACCTGAGCAACAGAGTGTGTAAGATGAGAATTACACAGCATGAAGAGAACAGGGGAGAGGGGACCGAGGGGAGGTGAGAGGAAGAGAGGAGGAAGGACAGGGGAGCAAAGGTGACACACTGTGGAAGAGAAATACACGAAGGAGAGAACAAAGTCAAAAAGCAGAAAAAAGAGTGATGATATGGTGGACACTTTCAGATCTTTATTTCCTATTTCTCTCAGCTTAACCCCAGGATTGTTTTGGGAGCTTGTGAACAGTGGGGTGGTGGAAATGAATATAGAACCAGGAGCCCAGAAAGCTTCAGCAGATTGGCTTGCAATTTGCATTTGTTAAATGCGAGTCTTGTGAGTTGGTTTGTATTCCGAGCACAAGCTGAACGGTGAGCAGGAAATTTCAGGGTTCTCTTGCGATTCGTGTCCGGCCTCTGTTCTTAGTAATGAAAAACAGTAGGAAGTGAGTCAGGGTTGGAATTGATTTGTTTAACAATGGAAATGAAACAAAGTAGGAGGCATGGACCAAAACAGGAGGCCTGCCATCTTAAATAAAAGCTTGGGACCAAGAAATTGCAAAATTGTGGCTGACACAATTTGACAAATGACTTGTACAGAATGATATATTTTTTCCATCAGAATAATTGATGGATGGTTAAAAGCTTTTACCTTTATTGCAGTATTTCTACAGTGATGTGAAGGAGCCTGGCCAAGAAATATTAAACATCCAGCTCAAAAATATTCATAAACCTGAAAGATCTAAAAGACGTTTCTAACAAAGTATTTCATATTAATTAATTATGGATGGATGTGTAATCATAAGCGACAGGAACATGGATATTTACATTTTTTTTCTGATGTCTGCATTTACTGAGTCTGAAAGGCTTTTAGCACAAGATTAATATAATTTTTTGGCTGTAATCTAAATTCTTTGTACTTATGAGAGAGTGTACATGCCTTTTTTTGCTCATGCATGCACACGTCTTCAGCGATGCAGCCCTAATGACAAGAATGTGACGGTTGCTGGTTTTTTAGCTTCCTAGAAATGAAAAGCTGGTATTAATTTAGGCTACAGATTTCATTTGTTCCGAACAGGAAAAACAATATAAATCACTTTTAAAGTGATTAGAGCGAGAGTTAGATTAATCCAGGCCTGATTAGGGCATTATGCCGGCTTGTTATGGACACACAGGGTGACTGACGGTAATTACTGTCAGTAATAGGAGAGCGCACATTCAGTCAAAGCATGAGCCACGGACTATGAGAGTGAGTGTGATGATAAAGTGCACTTTTGAATATTGTTTGACCAAAACAAAAAACGCAAAAATTAAAAAAAAAAACGTTTCCAGTGAAGGGCTTTCACGGTCGTGTGTGCAAAGATCTTGCACAGAGGTTTTGCTTGCAATATACATACGAAGAAGTGAAAGAGTCATGGCTTTGTTTATGATTTAAGACAAACATGTTCCCCAGATAATAAAAACAGATGGTAGGTAGGTAAGGCAAATATTACGGTGAAGAAAATTATAGAGGTGCCACATCAGCAAATCGAAGCTAGCTGTGAGCAACAGACACGTTTGCGCACACCTGAGTTTAATCCATCAGTGTAACATTCTATGAACCAATGGAATTCCTCTCCCAGGAAACACAGGATGAAATACTTTGTACCATTGTAAGTGAAATGCAAACATGCATAGTGACTTCAAATGTAACTTTTTTTTTTCTGCCGTTTCTCAGAAGTATGAGCAGACTCAGCAAGGACTCCATATGGCACTGTTGTCTTTATTACTGGGAATTTCCTGCAGGTGTGAAGCTAAATTTACAGTTTGGAAGCAGACATAAGGCACCCAATGAGATGTGTCCCATTAAAGGCATGGGAAATAACTATGCATATTTAGCAGGGCATTGCACATCTCTCTTCCGGCTGCCCTCCTCCTCTCATCCACTCTCCTTTTCCCTTTTTTGTCTGACTTTCTTCACTCTTTTCTTTCTTTACTAGCAACAATTCTTCCTTTTCACCTCATCATCAGTTCTCGGAGAACCTTTAACACGCTGTTGGCTTAGCTAGAGCCCCACATGATTTGACAGCCTTTCCACATCTGTCCCTTTTCAAGTTATAAAACAACAGTCTAGAAGCTTATTTTATGAGTGCACGCCTCTGCTCTTTTCATGTTTATGACAAAGATTTGGAACAAATGGCATCCGTTGGCTGAAACAACGAAGATAAATCAAGTCAATTCACTGGCAAGAAGGGAAGCACAGCCACACAGAAAGAGTGCCACTTGATTGCTGACAAGAGGAGTGCTTGCATTATTCAATTAATATCTGAAAGGGTACATTTTATGCAGCATTTACCAAAGCATCCACCAGTCAACATACGCAGGGCACATACAAACACACGTATACTCCCACACAAACACAAGGACTTGTGTTTGCATCCTGGGAAAAGACTGGACTCTCCTTCCATTTTGCCAAATCAAATATACAGTGAGAGCAAGCTAAAAGGCACTTTCAATCAGCCGCTCTGGGTCTGTCTGTCAATCTGGGAACAACAACAATCTAGCCTACTTGGAGCAGTCTAGTCAACATCCATTCCCCAATAAATTCAATCAGTGATGCTTTGTGTGTATGTGTGTGCCACTGTGTACATGTGTACATGTTGCTAGAGAGAAAGATGGGGTTTTTTTCAGCATCATAACATAATAATAAAAAAAAGCCTGTCTATATAAATTTAAATGTAAAGAAATGTCTAAAAGAGAAAATTGCTTTTATGGAAGACGTTAAACATCCAAGGATGAAGATACCAAGTTGTGAGATGAATGCAATTGATAAAATGAATAAATTTTGCTTTGAACACATTCCTTTTCCTCATATTCCTCATTCAGATTGGCAATGAGAATCTTCATTTCACTAAATAATCTTCGAAAGCTGAGGAGCAGAGGTAACAAGCCTGAGCTAATGACATTGATGTGGAGGGCTGCACGCTGGAGTGATTGTCTGACTGTCTGAGACCCAAAAGCAGTCATAGCAGGCTCATCATGGACGCGCTCTCTCATTATTTGGCCACAAATGGAAATGCAAATCGCTCGCTTTGCTGCGGACGCCTCAAATTTATTAAACTAAAAGGTTTAATTTCCATTTTTCTTTGCATCAGCTTTATTTATAAATGTCGTGCCCTATGAAGACCCTGTTATTTTCTCCCTCTTCTGCAGGCTCTTAACAAATCTGCTCATTAATATGGAAATAGAGAATCAATCGCTTTTCCGGCAACACAGGACTGCTTCCTTCTGCAGTGTGTAATGTGTTCTGACTGGTCATCAGCACAAACAATCTCACATGCATTCACATACCATATATAATGCTTTATGTACCATTATAATTTATTTTACTTATGTATAAAACCTACTTCTAGCTTGTTTCTCAACCCTAATAACATTTATTTTTAATATATAGCATAAAAAAGGCTGCATAAATGATCAAATGCATTTTTAACTAAAATTTCCAGCCTATTCAGACACATTTAGGACTTGTGTTTGCCAAGCAAACACAGAATGGCACCAGATGTTGAAGAATTAATAACCCATAATATCAAGTGCTGCTCAGCCAAGCTTTTAGGGCCCTAAAATAACACTCATAGAGCCTAATGAGATCTAATTATGCACAAGGTTCTTAGTCAGGGTAATATGATGATTATTACATCTGTGGCTTTTTACAGTTGGTTGTCATATTTGCCAGCAAATTGCTTCTCTTTCTGTCTGTTTGCTTCCCTCGCCGCCTTCTTTTGTGTCAGTCAACAGGAGTAAAGTGAAACACCACTCTGGACCACGACCTAATAAACATTTCTAAATGGCCATGACCAACCAGTTAAGAGAATAATGTTGCAGCTATTAACCAAAGCGGTTGCTTCCACAAAAAGTCATCTGTGAAAAGCAGCATCGGAGGAGCAGGAGAGAGAAGACAAGCACTAGATAGATCCCCGTTTCCACACACACACAGTGCATTTATGCACACACTTTGCACAGCCTGACATAGCGTGTTTATCTTTCACATTCTGCAGCAAACAAACCATGTGACGTATATTCAACCCATGCTGCAGAGCTTATTAAAGTCTCAAGGTGTGTGTGGGGGTGTGTGCCCTATTAGGAAAATTCAGTTTCACTCAAGGTTTTAGTACCGCGGTTGCAGACCACTGGCCATTGATTATTCATAGAGTCTGTGATTGGGTCCATTAATACAGGATTAGGGAAGGAATTGATGCTGTTTGGGTGTTCCTGTGTTTGTTTGTGGTCTGCATGTGTATTGTAATGAATTCACAGTTTTTGTTGATCAAGACTGTCAAAGCAAAACTTGATATCAGTAGAACATCGATAGGTGGTAATTAAAATTAACAGTATCAAAAAATTGGTATCATTTTATAAAAGCATGATGTACTGTTAAGTCAAAGAAACAAGCTATTTTTCTTAATTTTTCTTAAGAGAATTCAGACATAATAAGGGAACTTTTTACCCCCATCATTTGCCACATATTGCAAGATTTCAACCTAATAGCATTTGTTCTCCAATAGAAACTTAATCTGGGTAAATGGTGCCTAAATGTTTAAATCACATTTACAGGCTGTCAACTGATCTGATGTTCTTCACATGGTCACCCTTCGTTTGAATGAAAATAAATTGATGGCAAATGAGAAAAAGATTCTGCAAAATGGAGTGAGGAGATCAACTGGATCATAGCTCCCCCCAGTGGACATTTTAAAAGAAATCTAGAATTTAGAGAAAAGTAGAGATTTTGGAATTTCAAACAACTGATAATTTTTTATGGAGAAATTAAGTAAAGTCATGCTTGATAATTTATGTAGCCTAAATTATAATTTCTCTATTCATACTAGATATGTTCACCACTTATTTAAAAAGTTTTTAGCAGGACTGACTTAGAATGGATCTCAAAACAGTGAAAATCCTTTTAAAAATTCACCTAAATGTACCTCAAAATGCTTTTATTTTAGCTATGAATCATGGTTTCTTCTTTTTTCTAAAATTTCCCTCTGTAGATTTTGTACATTCACTTAAATTGTACTTTGCTGATAAACAATGAATTTTATTGAAAAAAGTGTTCCTTCTGTCTGGTTACAGGCCTATGCCAAAGTAATTGTTTTTTTGTTTTTTTTTTTGCTTGTTTGTTTGTTTGTTTTTTTTCACATTAACACACAGTAACATGGTTTCTAAAGAAAACATTTTTGCTGTCATAAGTAATATAGGTTGTTTAACTATTAAAATTTGTATGCGAGAATTTTGTTGAGTTATTTAGTGCATTTAGCTTAAATATTTTTGATGCACAAAATATAAAAGGCTATTCTTTCTTTTTCACCTCTTAACTTTTTCCTTTCTTCATTTATGTTAGAATATTGTTCTATATATCTGCTGTTTTAACTTAGAAAAGTTGTTTTTGTTGGTTATGCATTGCCCATGATAGATAAGTAACTCATTCCAACTTAGTGTCAAAAACTCAAAGGTATTTTTGGCGTTTTTTTATTAGGAAGAAATCAGGTAGAATTTGATTAAGCATAATGTAATTATGATCACATCTGTGAAAGTTTGAGTGTAAGCTATATGCTTGAGCCATCAATGTGTTACTGTAAATCTGCAGTCAACCCATGTCTGCTGCATCTTTTTTTTTTGTACGAAAACTGTCAATTCAAGCATATTCTTTATGTTTTGGAGATAATCTATGGTTAAAATGTGTTCTTACAAAAACATGTATAACTGATTTTTTTTAAAACTGAAATACAGAAATCTACTTGGTTTAAGCTGTAAGTGAAAAAAATGTCCACAACTTCTGTCATTGATCGCTCACACAATAGTCAATCTTTGGGGGAGAAATGAATTATGAATTATATAATGTGAAAGTTATGGAATAAATTTGCAGTCATAGTATTAAGGTTGATTTCAGCAGGGAAACTCTAGTATTTGCTCAATGGTTCCCTTTAGGTTTAAAGGTTTTATCAATAGGGCCAAGTCATTTTTTACATCGAAAATTACATTTCCTGATCAAATCGATGTGTTTCTTTAGAGAAAATGTTTGCAGTGTTCTAATGTCTGAAGATGCTATGATTGAGGCTGATCTTGTTAAAACCCATGGAGTCTTTTAGATGCTTCCTGTAACATAACAAACAAACAGGCTTTTATTTGAAAGGCGCGGAGGTGTGACGTGCCACCCCGCCGCACCTGTTTTCCAGCAGTTCTCTACCTGTCCGCCTGCGCTGCTGTCCATGGTGCTGAAACTGTGACGTACAGGGTTGTCGTTCATCACGCATCCTCTCATCTCCTGCCATTTTTGTACTACTTTCTAACTTGCTAAGCAGAGGGGGGTCTCCATTAGCAGGAGGTGCAGACAAAGGAGAGAGGTGGTCGCATCGACGGACTGGTCCTTCCCCGGAGATTTGGGGTCTTCTCACAGACAAGAGGCTGCTAGCAGACAGGCGATACCATGTCCGACTTTGACAGCAATCCGTTCGCAGACCCGGATTTCAGCAATCCCTTTCAGGTGCCTCTCTCGGCTAGTTGACGTGCTAACAGATGCTAGAAACCCCATTGAGGCCTTTGCCAATTTAGCATTTATGCTATTTGTGTTAGCTTGAGTGCTAGCTAGTAGATGTGTTCAGAATCCAAATAAAATCATTAGCCTCCACATTTATCATTTCACTCACCCACAAAGAAGCTGGTTTTATTGAGAAGTACATTAAAACCTATAGTTGTTCCATTTTTTAAAAGTAGTTGTGCTAAAAGTGGTGTGATAAATGTTCAGTTGAGCAGTGCTATTGTTGACGTGTGTTAGCAGGGTAACATTGGCTTAAACCCCCGTTTAAAAACAGTTGCAAAGAGCTTAGCTGGAAATGTGGCTGAAAAATCCAGAATATATTGAATGATCAGCGATGCTGGGATGGAGGTGATGATGATTAACGCGTCTGATAAGATTGTCACAAGAGATTGACATGTGTCTACTGTCACATTAATTTAACAAAAAGAGCACTTGTGTCGGGGGTAATCTACGAAAAAATGTTAAAATACAAACGTCCACGTGCATCAACGACATCCAAAACCGGCTTTTTATGGTAATATTCGAATTAATGTGTTTTTGAGTGTCACATCTGTGTTTATGCAAAGAACATAAAGTCAGTCATAAAATATAAACAAAAGTTTATCAAACCATTTTTCCTCTGCTTCTCTCCGTGGAGAAGTATGTATAATGGATGTAATGAAAATTCCAATTATTCCTCCAAACTTCATTACAGTAAGTGAGGTAGGGCAGCAGTAAGTTTGATATTCTCTGCTTGCTAGCCTGGTAATAAGCCTGTCCAAAGAGAAATGTTCTAAGCCTTATTTTGAATGTAGAAACTGTATCGGCCTCTCTTATATGAACTGGGAGCTTATTCCATAAAACAGGGGCTTGGTGGCTAAAAGCTCTACCTCCAACTGGGCTTTTAGACACAAGCAGTCCTGCATTTTGTGAGTGAGAAACATACAGAAAACCATTTTAGTATGTGATTTACAGGTGCAAGAGAACTTACTTTTCACTTTTGTCACATTACACAGGTAAAGCATCTTTCAAATAAGCTTTTCAGATTGCTCTGCATCTGATTTCCCAAAGGAAATGGTTATGTCTTGGTTTCCCTTTTACAAAATGAAAATATATTAAAATGACTAAAGAATAAATTGGAAGATTTATAAAATTTTTGTTTAGTTTTTAGCCAAAGATTAAACACTTTTTTTTCCTTCTCATTTCACACAGAATTTAAAGCTGATGTGAATATTTTTTTGACATTATCTATGATTAGCTGTGTTTATGTGAAATTTAATATAATTTTAAACAAGCAAAATGTTGTCAATTTTACTTTCAAACAACACAGGAATGTTTCTTTTTTTCTTTTGTTTTTATTGAATGAGTAAAATGTATGCATTTATGGTTCCATTGGAAAAATTCTGTCATTTTGCTGTGGTTTTATAATCCATCTTAAATTCAGTTTGATTCTGCATGTTTTCCTACTTATCCATCCTTCCTCATAGTGTAATCAAAAGTCAATTATTTGTAAAGTTAGTATATTAATGTTATTACCAATTGTAGTTTGCTCTAATTTAGTAGAGTAGAGTAACCTTTAGTTTTATGATCGTAGTCTTTAACTCCTTAAATTCCTGACCTTTCTCCCTTGTAGGATCCCTCTGTGACCCAAGTGACACGGTCTGCCCCTCCTGGTGGTCTGGAGGAGTACAACCCCTTCACAGACGCCAGAACGGTCAGCTTAAGTAGAAGATTTATAAGTATTATCAATATTATTAAGAGTGCATGAATATATTTGTCCCTTAGCGAGTGACCTCATTTCATCCCTCTATTTTCCACTGAAAAAAAACTTGATTGTGGCCTAATTGCAGCCTCTGTTCGCTATGCACTTTTGTAGTACCAATATGATTGTAATAAATGTATGCTGGACTGCAGGCAGCGCCTGGAAGTGGCCCCAAATCTGCACCAGCACCTTCCCAGAACACACAGCCTGCCATAATGAAGCCCACGGAAGAGCCGCCAGCTTATACACAGCAACAAACTCAGGTACGTAGTAAATACTGAAGGAACCGGGACCAAATTCACTGATTCACATTTTTCTTTTTTTTAAAACAGACTAGAATTATTAGAAGTATTAAAATGGAGTAGTAGTATTTTTTTTTCAAATAAAAATGACGCTATTGTATAACATAAATGTGATTTGCTACTGATGGAAATGTTCTTACTTTGGGTCAAAACTGACCTTTCCTTTTAAAAGACAAATAGTTAGATAAAACCTTTTTTATTTGTTTATTTAAAAAATTGGTCAAATGAGGTTTTAACAGTATTCCTTCTATAAATAAAGTACATAAATCTTAATGACAATGCCTTTCATTGGAGTCATACTCATTGGTCTGACTATGACTGGTCAACGATTTAATGCTTTGGTATAAATATAACTGTTAATTTTTTTAAAAAAAGCAGCAAGATTATTAAGTAGGATTTTAGAAATAGTGGGATTGGCTAATTTGTTCCAACAGAAAGACTAGAACTATAACATTGTGTCCTTGGATTGCACACATACTTGTGTAAATAATCTTCATTAGCTGTCCATATACTTCCATTTTAACTAGATGTCTGCATCAGTTGCATCTGGTTTATTTTTCCTTTTTTCTTTCATAAACTGTCTATTGGCCCATCAGCGGCGAACTGAGGTATTTTTTTAATCTGATATATCCATTACCTCATTTTTTCACAATCCAGACCAGTAAATGTATGTTACCATTATTTGATCTTCAGTTGATAGTTGTAGAGCTAATGTAGAAGTGTGAACATTGGTAAGCTTTCCTCTTATTCCCACCTCAAACCAACTCCATTTAACATATCTGAATGGACATTATTTACCTATGAGCTATCCGTCCTCCTAGCAGACAGATGATGAGGGTTGTGGGTGTTTTTGTGCCAGGACCAGGCGCGCGCTCAAGCCGAGCTCCTGAGGAGGCAGGAGGAGCTGGAGAAGAAAGCCGCGGAGTTGGACCGTCGGGAGAGAGAGCTACAGACCCACGGAGCAGCAGGTCAGTCGGTCTGCCAGGTTTCCGCTCTAACCACCCAGCACTTCATTAATCTGAACGGTCATTACTCATAAAAGCAAATCTCACGGTGTGTTACTGCAGTAACAGTGTAACTTGGCTCTTATTTTTATTTTGTTTTACACATTCTCAATCTAGGTCAGTCTAAAAGAAAATATTGTTAACTCTTAATGCATCTAAATGCAGATATTGACTTTGTTGTCCCACTAAGAAACTAACATTTCAACTCTTTAGTTTTGGTTTAAATATGAGGTCAAATCAGGATTATCTCAAAGTGAATGAACAAACCAGGTTTTAAATTTTAAAACAAAATTAGAACATTTGAAAACAGTTTTAAAATTGAAACTGCATGTTGTAAATTGCACCTAGTCTACATTCACATCCTTCTGAGCGTGTTTAACACTGACATTTTGTCCACACAGGTCGTAAAAACAACTGGCCTCCACTTCCAGAGAAGTTTCCTGTTGGTCCGTGCTTCTATCACGATATAGCCGTGGATATTCCTGTAGAATTCCAGAAGACTGTCAAGATTATGTACAACCTTTGGATGTGTAAGAGCACAACCATCTTTGGTTTACTATTTTCATGGTTTTTTATGAGACCTTTACACTTTGTTTTCTCTGCCAGTTCATGCAGGCACACTTTTTGTGAACATGTTTGGCTGCCTGGCGTGGTTTATTGTAGATGCGTCCCGTGGCGTAGATTTTGGCTTGGCCATGCTCTGGTTTCTGCTCTTTACTCCATGTTCTTTCATATGCTGGTACAGACCGCTTTATGGTGCATTCAGGTACGCAGAAACACAAGAATATCACTTTAAAAACATTTTTAAACTAAAAAAACAGTACATGGTTTACCTGCTTTTATTCTTTGATGGATAAAATATTTAAAAGTGCTAAAAAGTGTTTGCATCAAAGGTATTTTTGGTGATAAATTCCTTTAACTCTGTTCTTACTGCAGGAGTGACAGCTCTTTCCGCTTTTTCGTCTTCTTCTTCGTCTACATCTGTCAGTTCGGAGTTCACGTCCTACAAACTATCGGCATCGCTGGCTGGGGCACATGGTGAGTTTTTATAGCTCTCCTTGACTCCCTTCCTCTATGACAAGGGTCCCCAGCCTTTTTATTAAGGTCACAGACCAGTTTAATGTTGGACATTATTTTCACAAACTGGTTCTAACAGTTCAAACTGAACTGGTTCTAAACTGGTGTTTAATGTTTTGAGCTTCAGTTTTCCAAAATTTCAGTTTTTCTAGAGAAAATGCTCCTACATGAAAGGTGGTTTTAAAAAGACAATTTAAAAATGTCTGTAGATATTTTACAAATGAAAAGCAAGTAATTTATTTGTACAAGTTGTTTCAGATTTTTTGAAAATTCAACTCAGGCAACGTTACAGTTTGGGGTTTTTTTTTTTTGATGAAAAGACATTTTATAGTGAGAACCCAATTCAGACTCAAGCTATCTTTTAGGTGAAATATATAATTAATATTTTATTTTAAAATAAATCTTTATTCATTTGCAATTTCTCTTCAACACAAAGAAGTATTTTCTGTGTTCAAGTTTCTAAACAGATACTTTCCGAACGTACCTTTGCTGAAGTATTCTTAAATGCCCCTTTTAGACAAATCACTTTATTTTATTGAATCTTTATTCTCTGTAAAATAGTTGCAGCCGGTTTAAACTCAGACTTTGTGATGCAGATTTTCTCTTAAACGTCAAACTTCAGCTGCATTTAAGGTGTGATGGATAAATAAAACAAAACAAAACTAGTATTTTTTTTAATATAATATTAAGCATGAATCCACTGTGTAACTTTATCATCAGCGGACATGTAAAATTGGGTTTGGTACGTAGGATGAACTGCTTCAATAAATTCATATTTAGAGGATTACTCCTGGTTTTGTCTTTAAATAGCAGCTTTTTTTTAAGTCTTCTATTTCCTCAATTGCTCTTTTCTTCCCTAAGAAACTTTCCGAAAACATTTGTTTTTTAATGAACTTTGTTAGCGTGGGGCTTTTAATTTAGCGATTGGAGCAGCTGCTTTAGGAAGATGGCGAATGTGTTTAAGACATGTGACCGAGGTGAATAACTTCACAAGTCAAAAGTAAGTCATTTTAAAGGATGTGGTGGGCAGAATCTGTAGTTGTCAAAAATAAAGCCTTTCTTCAAAACCAGAAATTATTAATAATAATCCAAGTCTGCGAATGTATCTTATTTTTTGGCTTTTGACCGGTACCAAGTGGCCCAGAGGTTGGGGACCACTGCTCTATGAGTTTGTCCTGAAGTCGGCTCATGTTGCTTTTGGTTTTTCCAGCGGCTGGATCGCAGCTCTGACTGGTCTGAACACCAGCATCCCAGTTGGCATCATCATGTTGCTTATTGCCGCTCTGTTCACTGCTCTGTCTGTGGGCTCGCTCATTATGTTCAAAAAGGTAACTCACACACAACTGCTGACAAAAGTGCAGGTTTTGGAAAGGAATTACTCAAAACTGAACAAATGTCTAAATACAATTTACGACTGTCTGGCTCTTCTTTTTAGGTGCACGCGTTGTACCGAACCACTGGTGCTAGTTTTGAGAAGGCACAGCAGGAGTTTGCCACCGGCGTCATGTCAAACAAGACGGTTCAGACTGCAGCCGCCAACGCTGCAGCCAATGCTGCTACCAATGCTGCTCGCGGGGCCTTCAAAGCTCATCCTTAAAGAAGAACATTACCACACATACACACATTTACACACAGATTGTCATAATGGAGGCGCACAACTCTGGCTTGAATATTCTGATTGTCAGAATGTCTCTCTTCCCTTCATAACAGTGAGTAAGAGAGATCAGCCAGAGTTGTTCATCTTCTCTAACATCCAACATCGGTTAAAAAGCTCCCATCTCCTTTCCTTGCATCGATTAGGTAGCGATGTGCTGTGAGCATGTGGGGTTTTATCTCTCACACTCTGACCTTCCGCTCCTTCTGTCCTCTTGAGGTGATCCCATCAGGCGTAGAATGCAGCTCTTGGATTCCCTGATTTGTCATGGTGACTTCCTGCCTGAAGAATTCAGTGTAGCGTTGTGAAACAGTGGTTTTATCTGAACATGGTGGTTGGCACTTCGTTCCGTTTCCTTGCTGACATTACATTGCGTGTGCGGATTTCTGTGCAAATGTGTTTCACTTTTTTTTTTTTAGTAATCCAGCACTTTGACATTGAGATCTGAAAGGTGAACCATACCCTACGCAGATCTGTGTTTCTAAGATGAAACAAATAGCATTCTCCCGATGGTACCATTTATTTTATAAATAGGAATCTGTTGCTGTTCGTCAGCAACGCCTCTAACTTGATCAGCTGTTCTTAAATCTACGCTGGTTGGGCTCTCCCAGCCACTCCAGATTGAAAGCATGACAGCATGTGCAGCACACTTGAGCTTCAGTCATTTAGTCCACTGCCTTTCTACAGGCTAAACAAGTGGCTTTTTGGGGGAATGTCTGCCTAACTTTGTCCCTCCCTTTCCTGTTGGAGATGACTGCATGTTCTAACAGCTGTGAGATGAAAGTTGGTTTTAATGGCTTGATGTGTTTAACATTAGAAATGGCTGTTTTTATTTTTAATTGTGCACCCATTAACACTACTACTCTTTTTGGTTTTTTTATCATTCACCTAAAAAAAAATAATGCTGCTATAGATTTCAAGCCTGTTGATAGGCTCCTCCCACCCTTGCATTTCCTGTTTGGAGTTTATAATAACCTCACATGTGCAGGACTGCGCTGCCTTTTTTGACAGATGACCTGAACAGAGCTACAGTCAGGATTACTCTGCATATGAGGAGGTAAAAACACTAATGCTGTGTAAATGTACCACACAACTACAGCCCATTCTCATCTGTGCAATCAGCAGTGAATCACTGGGGGAAAAAACTGTTTTGTAGCCAAAATGAACATTAAAAAAACTGGATCCACATTCAGTGATATCACTGTAACACTAACTGATGTGCTGTTCCAACCAGAGGTGGGTGGTTCCATTTACAACATTTACAACTTTTTTGTTAAAAACTGTGTACAACCGTTTTCTTTTTACTTTCAACTGAGTAGATTTACAATTAAAAATCTAAATTTACTTTACTGCATTGGGTAGTTGTCATCAAACTTTGTTCTTTTCTACATTTTTACAATTCATTCTAAAGACTCAGTATATCTATGTCTATGATTGAATAGAAAGGTGAGTCTCGTCTACAGTCAGCATACAGATTTCTGCTGTTATGCTAATGTCCCTTTGACTGAACAACAGCAGTGCACACATCAGAGTGCATGCAGAAATATTTAAAATATCTCACACTGAACAAACCTAACTGCAGTGGTCATAGCAATTCTGTGCAGTTGGCAAATCAACCTTTATTTTATGCAAATGTTTTTTGACAATATTCAACTATTATACATCAGTATTTATTCCAGACTTCTGTAAAAGGCTTGTTGACTTTAAACAAGGTGATTCTCTTTTACTTTGTTGCGATATCTGGAAATACCAGTGTATTTTGTGCAGATTCCATAAGATTTAGTCAAAAATGCCATTCATTGGTTTTGTTTTTAGCCATTCATTTTTTAGTAAAGTAAATATTTGAACAAGTGTGTTTTACTTTTACTTGAATAACATTATTTTGAAGTAAATCTATTCAAGTTCATTTCTGGCCATTCTACCCACCTCTGGTAACAACAGTGTAACAACCTGTACATACTACCATCACTTGAGACAGATTTGATAGTGTCATTCAACGTCCACCTAACAGGTGTGGCTGTTTATCTGTGAAATGTTCGCTAAAGTGATGGGAAAATGAAGGTTTGCTTTTATTTTGAAAATAGTTTTTTGGATCGCACATTTTGCATTAGTGCAAATATGAAACGTGAGGGTTTTTTTTACTGTTATTTATGGTGTTATTTAAGTCGTTGCATTTCCGTTCTCTTTAGTTTTGTTGCCATCATGGGGTTTTGTAACGACATGGTCATAGCATCAGCTTGGCTGCAAACAGTGTTCAATGACTTTGTAAATTGGTCCTACAAGAAGTGTGCCTGTTGAATGCGAATGTTTGAACGCAGTACGTCTGAAACAACGAATGAGCTCCCTAAAGTGTTATTCTATATCCAGAAAAGCTGTGAGAAATCTACCAAATGTCCATATGGATTTGTTTTCAAATCTTGCTTTGTGATGTGTTCCCTTCCGTTTTACTGCTTTAGGGTAGAGAAAACTAAAAATTCACCTACAAGATCACCTTGTATTTGTTCTTGAAACGATTATCTGAAGCCATGTCACAGTGGGTATTTTTTTCATGTAGTTGGCGAGTAGATCTGCAGTACAGGACGTGTTTGGAGGTTTGCTCACACAAGACTCTGTTTTCAACTTGTGACGGTGTTACTTCACTGAACCAGAAAAAAACCTCATCCAAAAGGGACACCTGTATATTTTGTATAGTTTGATTCCTGTTATCAGTCACATGTAAAAAGAAAGTAACCCTCCCTGTCTGGCCTTTGTTGCATGTGAAATAGTTTCAGTTTTGTATATTTATGGTATTAACATGAAATAAAATTTCAAAGAAATATTTGCAGACCTAATTTTGAGAAACTTTTGTCTCTTATTTACACTAAATGGAAAAAAGAATCACATAAAATATTTAATCTATATTTAGACGCTCTGTTATGTTAACTTTATGATAAAAGCTTTTTAATTGAGTACAAAACTAACACAAAAACTGTTGAACTTCTTGAATTATTTCTCTATAATATCTACCTTCTACCACTAGGTGTCAGTGTTTCCTCTAAAAACAAAGGTACAGAACTAGCAGACTTTGTCAAATAACCTTCCTAAAGTCTTCAAAGACGCATTTTTTCTGATTATGGATGATATCTATTTAGAAAACTAAAGTTAAAATGACATTTCTGATTTTTTTTATTCAAAACGTGAATCAAGAGCAGATGAAAGAAAAATCCAGTTTGAAAAAGAGTGTATTCGTGAGTTTGCTGGGCGAGTCACAAGCTCCCTGCTCCACCACATTCTGATGCATCCACTTGTAGATGACTAGATCCGTTAACGCCTTGGTTCCCTCATCCGAACTCGCATATGTCCAGCTGGATATCTCCAAAACTGCTCTCCATTTCTGTTGCATCCATAATGTTAGATTAGGGGCTGTAAGCTAGAAGGAGAGCGTGTAATTGGAGAGTTTTCAGGAACAAGAAGAGGGGGGTGGGTTTGCTTTCCACCACACGTCCTGCCCACAACTCTGAGGCAAATTGCTAATGAACTTCCGCTGCTCTGCAGAAATTATGTCCATGTATATATTTAAATTGGCTACAAATTACATAATCACAATTAAAGGTCACTGGGGGTATGTTTAAATAAGATCAAAAGATGATTGGAGTGGGAATTTGAGTACAAAAATATTTTAGTCTCTCATACATTGCCTCACATTACATAAATCATTCTTGGTTTTACAGCCAAGCAGGCAGAAAGAGTTCATTGTCTGAAGCTATTTACTCTTTCAGTAAAAACACAGATAAATATTGCACATCTCATCTACATTTAAAAAAAGCTCAGGAATGGCAGCTCTTACAGTGAAATGTGGAGCAGAAAAGTAATCCGATATGTAGCAGTACAAAAACAGGGCAGGTGCAAAAGAACAACATGAGGCGCCATTTGTGAATGAAAATAGTCCAAAAGGAAGACCTTGAAGGGAAAATCCACCTTATCAACCTTAAAACAATGTCAAAAACAAGGGTGTGGCAAAAGTGATGCAATTTTGCACCTACGCATAACAACCTGAATTGGCAATGCAAAAGTCATCTTTTCCAAGTTATCAAATCAAATATCAGAGAACATTCGGCAGGAACAAAAAGTATTGAAGTGAGCCCAGAAGATTCATTCTAGAATGTAGGATTCTCAAGAGTGGATACTTGATTACAGACAGATGATGTCTAAGCAGTTGTTTGGCCTGTTAGTAAGAACGTTTGCTTATAATTAGTGGTTTGCTGGGGTCTGCAGGTGAGCCGCAGGGATTAACATCATTATGTGGCTCTAAACATCCGCATCATTTTGCCTGCAGTGCTAACTCTGTCCTTGATCACACCTCTGTGTTATTCACTAACATAACCGGGTTCATAACTACAGAGGTTTGTGTGAGATAAAAGTTTGCATAAGAAACAGTCTGTTGACCTCAAGATCTAGAAAGCAAAACCATTGTTGTTCCCTTTACGCAGGTTTCAGCAGAACTTTTTAAAGGAAGCTTGCAAGACTTTATCAATCGTCAACAACCTTTCATCCAACCCTCAGAGAGGTGTGATCCTCATTCAGGGAGCTTCAGCTCAGAGCAGGCAGATAAGACTTTTGCCCTCCTCAATCTCTTCCTGAACCTTATCACTGGAGGTGGCAATCTCCGCCTGTGCAGACAGGACGGCACACAGAAAGGTAGCCAGTGTTCCTCCTATCGCTGCGTAGAAAGCCCAGCCAAGCGAACAGTTCGCGGGCCTGAAGGGTGCAGCTTCAGCGCCGCAGTAACCGATCACCTTTTGTGAACCCCAGCCAGCAGGGTACAGCATGAGGCCCACCATCAGCAACAGACCTGAGGCAGAGATATGGAGAGAACACACGGCAAAGATGAGAGGTTTGATTCACATAAAGAATGAAACCGCAGAGCAGAAAAAGGCTGCCGGGCAAAAATACGGTGACTCAATGGTGGTAAAGATTGCATCAATTCTTTCGTTGACGAGGTTTAGACTTGTCATAAGAGGACATAAACAGCTGGTTCCACCCATCATGTCTGGAGACATGAGGTCAAGCAATGATCTAATGCTGTCTTAATCCCTTTATTAACACACCTGTGAGAGCCCAATGTGAAAAAGCAAATGCAAAAACAACAAATAGAACTTTAGCTGCAACATTTTTTTTGATGAATTTTAGAGAAAAAACCAAACTTTCACAATCAGATGCTGCAACTTGCCAACATATTTAAACTAATTGTAATTCTGTTTTCTATGTATAAATTTAAACTTTTTTCATTAATGAAAACAACACGAGTTCCTTCCAAAATAAAACCCACCCTGAGATCGTCCTGCTACAACAAATGTCCAACAAAAGACAAACATTGTGTCATTAGAACGTTGGTTTCCTTTTATAATTGTTCTCTTTTTAATGTAAATGTGACAAAATTGATGTGGAAACCAATTTATACATGTAAAACTTGTACATGTAAATGCAAAATATACACTCAGAACGTCGCCTCTGAACAGCAACTAGACCCTATTGTGCAGTAGAAGATTAAACATGTTTTTTAATTTGTTCTGACACTAAATGTAACCATAAAATCTAAACAAATTAACTTAAACAAATTAAACCAAAACTGCAATTCCCTTATTTATTCGAATCATTAGCAAAGAGCCACAATAGAGGACTAAAAGAGTGTGGCTCTGGAGCCTCAGCTTACAGACCCTTGATTTAGGACAACATAAGACAGTGGCATGTTAAAGGAGGATCTTGGTCTCACCTGCAATGGCCTGGAGCAGTCCGCAGATGTTAAATATGCTCTTCTTCAAAATGCTCTGAAAACACAGGCTGAAGATGGAGATGCAGGCCACAAGCCCCAGCACAAGCATCCCTGCTGCCAGAAACAACATGGCAGCCTGCCAGAATCCACTGGCAACTTCCCCAAAAGTCCCAGCGTAAGGTCCACAGCTCACCCCGACGACGCGGGACCCGACGCGGAGGCAGCGGCTGTAGAGGCCAAGCGATGGTCTGTATTCTCCAGAGTCCACGTCGGCCCCGTTCACATCCGAGTCTGAATGAGGAGAGCCCAGCAGCCAATCGGGGCTCATGAAGGTGATGAGTTCAGAGAAGGCCACCACAATACTGAGCAGAGTCCACAGCATGGAGCGGCACGTCACAATGACATGACACATGGCTTTCACTCTTAAACAGTTTAAGGCCAGTCAAACAAATCCTCAAAGTCTCTTTAAAGCAAGATGAGGAGGAGAGTTCCTCGTTCCAATCTAGATGGTTGATCTTATCTCCTCAGAGCAGATGTTTCTTCTCTCAGGACGGCCTCTTCCCCTTTCCCTTCTTCTCTTTAAAGAATCCCGTCGTTTCAAACAGCTACAGCGCTCTAAAACAGCTTCTTGTACTCATGGTGCCACCTGAAACCTGCAAGAATAGACATTAGAAAGTTCAAGAATCAGTCAAACTAGACAGGAAAAAGCCTGAATCACAATCTGTGGAATATTCCATTTCTACTTCTTACATTTTTTAACTAATCTTTCAAATCTGTAATCATCAAGCTGTGAGTTTATCACGAGAAATGCTTTAATGAATGCAGGAAAAGTCTCCAAAAATCATGAACGAGGGTTCTGTGAGCTCAATTTCATCAGTAGGACAGCAGCCCGGTGCATGTTGGCATCACGGATCAGAGCCGAGCTCTGTTACAGCATGCCACATTTAACAAGAAAGAGGAGAGCATGCCTGATCTTCACAACTGTGGCAAATCAAACGAGAGCTGCGTTGTGCATTCAAACACATACTCCAGCATGTAGTGTTTAAGCCCATCTGCTTTCAGTTTGAGAAAAGTCTTCAGATAACGATTCTGACAGGGAATTCTGTGCTTTTGTGATATGTCTAACCGCTGATGTCACTATAGCAACAATATTTTGATGTTCTGTCAAACCTTTTTCTCCAATAACTAAAGTGGGAAGTTTCTTGCCAGCAGCTTTCTGTTAGTTCCCATCTCAGAGTTTCCCTGGAAGTAAAAGGTTTCACAGACACTTCTGATGTGACCAATCAAGAAAATATGTGCAGTCGGGTTTACACTGGGACGGGATAACTCAAGAGAGCTCTGTGTTTTTTCTATGATATCCATCTCTCTTGTTCAGGTACTAACAAGGCCTGCAGAGGGAGGAATGCCTGTGTGACTGGTTATGTACAGGCATGAAAGTTGACGTATTCACTTTACAAATGCTTTGCTTTTCCTCCCAAAAAGACAAACTGTTTACAGCTGAAACAACAGATATGAATAAATAACAGTTTGAATTACAGCAGGGTTTTATTTTTCTCTGTCAGGGTGGGAGTGCAAAAGCATAAATACAACTTTTACATTCATTGTAATTCTGGCAGCGTGTTCACACCACAGGCTCACATTACAATGACAAAGCAAGTTTCCACAAACCTCAAGCCAATAAAAATGGAAAAGAATTTATAAGCCTGCATCTTGATTTTTCTTTCTGTTTTTTTTTTTTTTTCATTTCACAATCCTGATCATTTTGCTTGGTATTGTCTAAAAACAGCAGATGATTTATCCATCACACTTTTAAGCAAACAGGATTGAACTTTTGAAGTCTTCTCATCAGGTTGAGCCCTAGAGGGCAATTCCTGATGCTTCATGTAGAACTAAAAAGCCCTCTTTAGCTCCTGTACTGTTCTTCTTCCTTCAGCATCAGACAGTCGCACCAGACTCACTGAAATCTGGATGATAGCGCACATTAGGGATGTAAGAGGCTTTTTAAGCTTCCCACGACTCCACTGATTCTCTCTGTATTTCTAGGCTGAACAGACAGATCAGTATCTCATACAGGAGGAGACATTATTTAACATTTTTTGCATACTTTACTGGTTTGTTGGAGGTAAAGAAGCCTCTCCAGCCTGGACAAGTTGAGGACAAATCATAAATCAGTCTTTTAAAGGCTAATATATTAAGCTCAGGGGTTTATTTCCAATGGTTTTTACAAAGACTTGCAGGGCTACAAATACCCTAATGCAAATAAGAGAAATACTGTGAATAGTCATCTTAAAGAGTCATTATAAAGGCTAAACCAGTCTTGTAAATGTACACACTTATATGTTTTTAAAATGGATTTCAATTCACAAAGCAGACGTGTTTCCTGGTGTCATTGCTCTAACTTTCACTAAATCTGTCATCTTGTTGAGGATGAAAAGTTCAGCACATAAACATTCATTAGGAGTTTTAAATCACTCCAGTGACCTTAGGGAGGAAAAGAGAAGATTGTGTTACACAAAACTTCTGCTCAAGCCTCTATTTAAGGTTGTGAATCCTCCCACCAAGTCTGAGGAGAATGAGCCCTGACGCTGAATAATGTCTGATACAATTTGACTCTTTTCAAGGCAAAACTTTGGGTTTCACTGTCCACAAAATGAGAGCATAATCTCATTCAGAGATTTAAAAAAAAGATGTATGCCAATTGATCTGAACCGGAAAACAGCCTTAGAGCATAAAGGCAAATACATAAAAGCCCCAGATATGTATTTTGAAATTGTTAAGATGCAGCTGGGATTCACCTCAGAAGAATTTTGATTTTTCTTTTTTGCTGTATTTGGTTGTTTTTGAGTTAATTAAACATTTCCTGCTTTCTTGTGACTGTTTTTCCCATCAAGCAAGTTCAAAAGTCTACACTGGGACTTCTTTTGTTCAATCTGCATATGCTTCATTAAAGCCAGCTGACACAAGGCAGCAATAATTTTGACCACAACTATGCAGATGACTCTCAGGTGAATCTGGTTTGGTGGAGTCAGTCACTGAATTTAAACGGAACAAAACAACTTTCTGCAGCTAAGCACAGACAAGAGAGAAATAATCCTGTTTGGCCCACAGAAACAAAAAGTTTACAGATGGGCTGCAAAGTGGAATAGTGGTTAGCGGGCAGCTGTGGGGCAGCGGTAGGCCGGTTGACCTCTGATCAGAAGATTGCAGGTTTGGAGGCAGGGAGAAAGGGAGGTAGAAGAAGAGATGGGAAACCATCATTAAAGAATGGACAGGATTGTCTGTCTCCAACTCGCAGGGAGAAGCCCACAATCATTGCAGATGACAGGAAATGATCAGTGTTGCCTTTACAACCACTCAGGGTCAGGAGGCTGATACAATACATGGACACAGACTTGAACTTTCAGACAAATTAAATATATAACGTCATCAACGTCTGACCAGTTTTAAAAAATGGCCAGAATTAAATGTATATGGTCCAAACTTAACCTAGAGATTCATTAATGTGTTTATCTCCCACAGGTTAGATCACTGTGACAATCTCAGAACTCAACATGTGATGTGGAGAAGCTGCAGTTCATCTTAACTCTCAGATCCTGACTGAAACCAGGAAGTACGACCACATCAATTCTTTCCTAAGATCTTTGCACTGGTTTCTATTGTTCAGAGAATTGACTATAAATCATTAAAGTCAATTGGGTTCAAGTCTCTCCAGTTGGGATACTTCTGCTTCACTTGCGATTTGTTTTTTTGTTATAAATTTTGTTCAGACTATGAATTTTGTCCAAGTACTTTTACTTTATCTTTTCTGTAAAGCCCTTAGAATTACTTAGGAGTTTGAATTGTGTTATATAAATAAACCAGCTTTGGCGAAGTGGAACAAAACTCTTGGACCTACTCTCTTCGAAAATGTTTGCTCCTAATTAGAGAGGACATAAAGCCTTATTGACAATCATTTCTTTGTAGCCTACGTGAAATGACTCAGTTCACAATAAATTGCATCTGAGCCGTAAGAAATTGTCCCAGTTTGCTGTGAGTCAAAAAAGAAGTGGCCTAAAATAAACAGGAAGCAACAGTGTCTTTGCCTTTGAAGACGATGTTCCTCTGGCCCAAAGCATCATCCTCAGACTGGATTATACTGTAGCACGTTCATATCATGCTTGTGACTCTGGGGAGCTGTGGTTATGAGGAGGAGGAGTCAGTCAAAACTACTAGCAGGTATTTTGAAATAGGTTAATGTGGTTGAGGAGAGTTCAGGGAAGTCCTTCCACTTCTATTATTGTCCTTGAGTTTATTTCAGGCCTCTCCACACACCAGGGCTCCCCTTATCATTATCAGTTTCTATTCTGGAGCAGCTACAATGGTTTCACACCACACTCCACATGAAGTGCTTCAGCACAGCTTCTTTTAAAACATTCTGTACACTTAGCACTGTGTGCAAACATCTTTGCTTTTAGCTTTCCAGTTTAAAGCTGAAGTGACTTCATGAAGCTTCATTTTGGTGCTGATTACAGTCTATCCATCCTGAGCATGGCGCTGTCTGTTAAGACTGCAGTTCCCACAAATTAGCAGCTCTGTCCCTTCAAAACACAGAGAAGGAGCCTAAACATACCTTGTTGAAGCAGTCAGAAGGCACCTTGTGAGCCATCCTACAGTCTTAAAGGAAATCTCCTCGCTCATTCTGCGTTCTTTGGTGTCTCAAAAGCGTGCAATCAGAGGGTAATGAAAAGTTTTAGTGTCTTTCTGTGCAGGGGTTTCAAAGAGCATCACACGGAAATTAGAGGGACCTCTTTATCTGTTTGACTGATCCTCACTGGAGCTTTATTTTGCTGCCAACACGTAAACTGCTTCTTTTACATGCTGCTGTGTAGTTCAGTGTGCAGAAAGGTCACCGTATCCTGAAACCAATGAGAACTTTCCACTTGTTTGGTGGTTGTTGAACAGAACTGTGGGAAAGTGCTTCAGCAGCACTTCCCTGTTAAGGTCAGCTTTTACTTTGTGTTGAAGTGACCCCTGAGGGAGGAGTATTTGTACACTTCACGGCACATCAGACACTCTGAATTACGATTTATTCATAACTCAGCGATCAAGGTACAAAGGGTGAGAGTTCTCCGTCAGATCTTTATTACTGCAGCTCTCTCCAGATGTTTATGCCCAACACTGGACATTGAAGGGATATTTTTTAAATCTGATATGTATCCCACAATGCTCTACAGCCCCAACATAAAAACCAACGCTTGTGCAGTGAGCGCTAATGCCAACTCACCCATGGTTTTCTAATCCCTCTTAGGAGTCTCTCCATCACGTGAAGACACAGTTTCCCTAGACAAGTTTAGAAAAACAACTATCAACGTGAACCTAGCGTTAGCTAAGCAGCCTGAACAGCAATAAAAATTTCTCCTAATGAACCAAATGATCAGTTTCGGTCAAAGCCCCAGACAAACCATTCCATTAGAGGCATAAGTGGGTCAGTCAGTTGGCCATAGAGGAAACCACTGAGGAGTAACTGTAGAGTAATTGGTCTGAGATATCAGCAGCGGTGCTGGTCGCATGCCAAGCTGCTGAGGTAATGAATGCCGGCCAGTGCAGCCTGATCTGAGGGGGTGGACTAGAATGAGGTCTGAGGGTGGGTGGGTGAGAGGTCCAGAGCATTGTTGACTCAGATGATTATTTTTTTCTTTTTTCTTTTTACAAAGCAGAGCTTCAAAAACAGAACTGTTAAGACACTGTAAGAAACAATTCAATTCATGGACATAAACCTGGGAGATATGACCCACATGCTTTTGTTTCCCAGGAGAGCCTCTCCAAAAGGATGACTTCCCACTTGAAGTAGTTCAACGTTGCTCTATTAATGGACTTTCCTCACACACAACCAGAAACCTCAAACCAAGGCAAACTGCCCCTTAAGCGCCTGCGCTGTTCTGGTTTGGTCAAACATCTGGACCAGCCACGAGGAACGCACTCAGACCAAAACCACCCAGAGGGATGTTTCACCATCTTCTGGGTACTGAGCAAATTATAAACCACTAATGAGAATTTGATTTTTTTTCAGCTATTCTATAGCCAAGAAATCAAAAACAAACAATAGAAAGGAACCATACCTGTTCTCCCTAAATAAAAGAAATCTATCGTTTCAGCTTAAGGTAAAATGAGGCACAAGCAAACATTGCAGCCTGAACTTCCAGCTAATTTTCAAATACAGGCTGCATTGTCTTTGCTTCATCAGAGTTTTGTTCAGACACAGCTCAGACACTCAGATCTTGTGTTGACTTGAAAACTTTAATCACGGCTCAGTTTTATCTGCTGAGCAACAACAACACATCAACACCAATCTAAGTTTACCTCCAGGGACCTAAAGCTGATTTTGAAACTCAAATCATATTCTTGCACTGGGGGACATGTTTCTCTTTTGCGAAAACAAAACTTGCACAAATTGCTAATGAGTTTTTCATTACGAATAGTTGTCAAAGCCACACCTAAACGCCTCTGGGTTGAAAAGTTCCACCTGTGTTCACAGTGCTCTCTGCACCAAACATCGGAAAGTCTCAAAAGATGAAAGAAACACAAGAAAGTTGAGTTGGGTTTTGGTCATTTGCACGAGGCGTTCTCAGTTGCTCCACATTTAATGAAACAAGAGCATCTCTTTTTAAAGAAACCTCTCATGCTAACCATAACCATGTGAGCTGCCACTTTTGTTGCCCTCCATAAACACGGCATGAGAAAGCTGCAAAACAGAGAAATGTTTCCCATGGATGGACTTTTACCACAAGTTGTGTCTCATAACTTCGGTCTGTGAGTGATGGGCGCCACCAAAACCCTGTTTAATGCCTCAGCCAATTAGATTCATTTCAAAGACCCTGATTGAACACCATAAAACAATTCGATGACGGCACATGACGAGGGAAAGAGCGCCACGAGTTCTGAATTTTGTATACAACCACCAGACCAACCACCCTAATGACACCAAGAAAACCTGGAAATGTAAACAAAAAGTAAGCGCTTCCCTTCAACAGTTCACCAGAAAATACAGACACACAAAAACAAACATAAACTGAAAGGTGCCAGGCTGCGTCCACTCATCCGGAGCGTGATTGCATCAGAGCGCATGACTGCTTCAGCGAAGTGTCAGACTCACTTCTGTGTGTATGTGTGTGTGTGCAATGCCAAAAAAACTGGATAAAATCAGGATTCTTCATGTGGTGAAGCTGCACAAAGACTTGCCGACACCCCCACACAGACACTTTCCTCCTCAACTCTCAAAGACAGCCCTGAAAGCTCTCCTTCACTCTCAGCGACAGGTCACTGTGGCCCCCTGTGGGTCTGCAGTTTCTGATGCACAAAAGCCGTCAATGACCCTTGGGCTTTTGCCCCTCAAAAACAAGCGTGACAGTCCGGCTCTGCTGCTGCTTTGCACCTGTTCTTTTGTCTTTATGGCTTTCTGTGGACGGCAGTCCCATCATCACACATGCCAATGAGGGAGCATCAACTATTTTTGAGCAGATCTGACCACATCTGACTTCTTGCCTCATCTTCCCTGCAACAAGTGAAACATTGTCTGCAGAATAACATCTGTTTTTCCAGAATCTTGGGAAAATAAAAGCTGAGACATTTGCAGCTTGTTTGGCATGTGAGAAAACATTTAAAGATCCACATGAAAATCATGTTTTGTTGTTTTAGCATGCTCTTGTAGCATTTTTCTCATGCTGGAGAACATATATAAAAAATTGCATTTTTGAGTTCTCAAATTGTTGTGAATCAGGAGCAGATGAAAAAGAGCACATTTGTGATGTAGAAAATATACTGGGTGGGCCACAAGCTGCCTACTCCACTCCATTCTGATGCATCCACTTGCTGACAAATAAATCCATGTATGTCTTTGTTTTTCTTGTCTGACCTGGTATCTGGCTCAAAACTGTACAGCTAGATAGCTGTAATATTGCTCACCCCTTTCGTTCCACCTAGTAATGTTAGATTGGGGTTGTGAGGGGCTGTGAGCTAGTGGGAAAGAGTGTAAATGGAGGAATGATGGGAAGTGGGGGCGGGCTTACTCTGCACCAACATTCTTGCCAACAATTCAGAGGATAATTTTGAATAAACTTCTGCCAAAACTGTGTTTAAAGCCCCACTCTGATCTTCTTTAAATCAATTTTTTTTTATTCTATTGGTGTTTTAATTATGATTATGCAGTTTTTACCTGGGTCATTTTCTAGGACATTATTCATTAGAAATTTGCCTCTGAGTTGTACATTTTATTTTCTGCTCCTGAATCACAACAATTTGGGTAAAGAAATACTGAGAAATCCAATTTTAAGCTTAATTTTCTGAATATATGCCTCTATTAACAGAAAAATGCAACAAGAACATGTTGAAAACATCAAAAACACAATTTTCATCAGAGTGGGTTACAATTTCAAGCTTTAAACTCCAAAGAATTTGCTAAACAAAGGAAACCGCACCATCCCAAGCAGACAAAAAAGAATTAACCTAAGAGGAAATAACATAAAAATGATGTACAAAGGCATCATTTGGTTTTATCCAGCAGGATGTTTACCAAAACAGCATTTACCTCAATGCCAGACGCATAAATACAGAACAGAGCTGCCAATTATTACCTGAAAGCAGGGATTCTGAAATAAAACCGTATTATCTTGTAGTTGTTATGTTGTCATGAACAACTAACTGTTTGCGCAATGTTGTGGGAGGAGGTTTGAAGGCCGAGTCATGTCTGTGTGTGTGAACCAGCGGGTGAGCTGAAGCACTGTATTATCAAACGGTTTTGTAGCCGTTTTGTTCAGACTTTCCTCAAACACACACTGACTTTTTTTTCCCAAACAAAATCCTGACAAAGAACAAACCTTTCAGGACCATAAAAATGTCTTTGAAAAACTCCTTTTTATCACACAAAACAGTCTGATAGCAGAATTTAGCAGCTTCTAAAGTCAAACTCATTGCCAAACCAGAGGCTAAAGTAAGATTTAGGTGTATATATATATATATATATATATATATATATATATAGATTATAGATTTTTTTTTTTTTTTTTTTTTTTTTTTTTAACTAGCTCACGGCAAGCCTTGTTTTGATGAAAGTGAAGACCCATCACCTTCACTTGGCTCCCTCTGTGTCATACAAGTCTACACCTGCCAAAACTCATTCTGGGAAAAATGTCAGGTTGGGATAATTACACTAAAGTTAACGCTAATTTAACGGCACTAAAAAACAATTCCTGGAATTAACTGAACATATATCTTTTGAATTGTACATTTTTGTTTGTTGTTCAGTTGACAGAGATGATTTGTTCCTCTTAAACAGCAACTAGTTTGTCCTTGAGCTCAGCTTGTATAAACACTGCAGATGTTTCTGGTTTTGTTTAGCTCGTGATGTAGTACCACTTCCCCTCCTGGCCAGCTCAGTGCGTCTCAGGCCGAGAGCTCCATGGGTGGCTCTCACATAGATGGACCTCCTCCCTGCACTTCAAGGACAGAAGGTTGTGGTGGAAAGAGGGAGGGAAAGGGCCACTCCGTGGACACGTTTCAAATCTGGATTTAGGACTAAGAGACATCAGAAAAATGGAAAAGAAAGTGTGTGATGCCTTTCTACCACGTGTTGCATTTGACAGAAAAGCAGTCAAAACATACTTCTCCACATGTGCTCAGATATTACTAGTAATAGTGATAAACACAAGAAACCTTAGCTGGATTTAAATCAAATCAAAGATGCAAACCTGTAAAAGCTGTTAAAAAAAACCCTGTAGAACGTCACTTTGACAAATGCAGCCAACAGTTTGAGGAAGTTTAAGCAACATGCATTCATTGTACAGACATACCGGTAAATCAAAAACCTCAGCCTCTACAACAGGATCCACTGATGACCACAGAGTTTCTGTTGCATGACCTTTTCACTCACCAAACTCTGCAGGCCGAAAGATGAGGTGGTGGATGTCTGCCCGGGGCAGCCCAACTCTCCCAGCAGTCATTCACTGAAAAGCAGAGCCTTTCTTCAGGACGTTTTCTCTTTTCCTTCTCCCTCTTACAAAGCCAGCCCCCCATCTGACGTCTCCTGCAGCTCCACTCCCTCCTCCGAGAGAGGACGCCCTCTCCCATCCCCCACGACACAGTCAGAAAGAAGTGAAGGCAAGGCTCCAAACACGCCTGTCGTCTTTCGTTTTGCTTCTGAAGTGCAAGAAATTGGTTGACAACTTAATCTGAGGGAGGAGAAACACAGTCAAAACTGTTTCTAAAAAAACACAAAAGTTTACTCATAGATGCTTTATACTGCTGAGGTTTGAATTTCTTTTCCAGTTTTTGTACTTGTTGTAATGTCTGTATCGTAGGACTTTAATTGCATTTCACAATCCAATTAAAGGTTTGTATCTATTCAAGGATGTCCCAGTAGTTGTTCTTGATTACATTCAATGATGTGCATTTTTTATTGATTTCTCAAGATTATTCCATAATCTGATACCCTGCACTAAAAACACTTTTTTAAGCCCTTAATTCTAACTATACAAGAATTATAGGCAGTATTATAGGCACAATAAAAAATTCCAACTCAATTATTACATTTTAAAGAACAGTGAAAAAGCAAATGCTCAGACAAATGAATTATATGAATGCCGGGAATGGGCAATTCTGAGCCATTTGGTATATTTTCTTTGTTGTTTCTTGTTGTTTCTTTTTGGTTTTTGTTTTGTTTTTATTTTTTGTCAGCTTTTGTTGCTTTTGCCAGCCAGTTAATGTATTGATGTTGTATTTTAAAGAGACATATATGGTTAAAATAGCTTGATTGGTTTAGTTAAATGGAGCAGAGATAATAAGTTTTCTTCTTTCTTTCCCCTTTCATTTTCACCAAAAACTGGAATGATTCCACTTCAAGACAAACCCACAACGTGTTGAAGCAGGAAAATGTACTATGGAGCTTTTTGTCTGTGCAGATGAAATCTTTTTCATCCATTTTTATTTAACAATTTGATCAAATCAGGTTTTTCATTAATGTTTCAGCCTTGTTTATGGTAAAAAAAATCATCTACCAAGTGTGTTTGACATCCTTTTTCACAAACCAACAGATCAGAAAATGCTTCTTTTTTTGTTCATCTTTCTTCTTTTTTTTTACTGAGAGCAAAAGCACTAAAGTATAGGGTTTCATGTCAAAAAAGACATTTAAAGTGTTTCTGTTCTTTTTATAGTTTGCTTTGTGTTTGGCTCCAAGCAACTAAAGGTCCATCAAATCTTCCCAGCATTCCTTCAGCATAAAGTTTGTGTTATTTTGTAAACACTATCAAAAAAGAACTCATTTTTGAGGGGGCTGTTACCAGCTTCTATTTCCTCTTTGGGATGCTGCACAGAGACAGTTTTTTCCTGATTCAGACCTTCACGCCGCCATCCTAACATTCTTCGCAGCTTCATGCCTCGTCTACAGTCTGCCCTGTCACTCACATGATGCCTCAGTTCTGCGTTTCCTCAAAATCACTGTGTCATTTAGTTGATCCCGCATTTGAAACTTTCCACATAGCGGTGCCGTCTGTGTGCATCTTCCTGGTGAGAACTCTGTAGGAGGCAGCAGAGCCTGCGTAGAGGCGTGTGGTCACGACGGCGCTCTACTCTCAAGGCTAGAAAACATTCCTGGCTGCAGGGATCTCCATGGGAACTGAACTGAAGAGACACAGACATGTGAGCGTGATGGTTAGTGGCTGAGGGGAGGAAGTTAAGATGACATTCCTGGATGAAAACAACTTCATGTGTGAAAGGACCAACATCAGTGAGATTTTGATCAAAAAATTATCAAGACACAAAAAAAGGATTTTAACTTTAATGTACGATGTTTGGTCAAAAAGTTGAAAAAATAACCGTCATTGTCGTAAAAAAATACATTTATTAGCTCTTTTATTTAGCTGGTTGATGCTTTTTTTTTTGTTACCTATGCAGAATTTTTACATCACGGGTTCTACATATTGTACTTTACCGAAAATGTGTATTTATTTTTCTTGAGCCAGGTATTCTTATTCAATAATGTATTTTATTTTTTTTTTTTTTACCAAATCTGACTTTTCTTGAGTCTTTGAAAGTCACAACATATGTGACAATTTGCAACAAATTAAATCAATTACTTGATTAGTCAAGTTAGCAAACAATCAATCAAACTAACTTCATTTGTTTAGCACTTTTCCAAATAGTGTAACTCAAAGTGCTTTATGTAAAAAACATTTTCCAATTATAAAAAAATGACAATCAAAAGTAAGACAAAAGAACATTTCTCACACACACATGAAAAGATTTTTCTAACACACACACACTCACACACAACATGATAAAGCATAAAATAATTCACAAATAAAATGCAAAGCAGAAATCTGGCTTTGTGCTGATGTTTAGAAATGATATTTTGGGGACCTATCCACACCAGTGACCTTCCCATTCGTGGTCGTAGAGGGCGCTAGCACAGGATCCCCAAGATCAAAGCCAGGAGCCAAACTCAGGAGAAATGTGAGTAATAAAAGCAAGAACAGGTCAGAATGTTCAGAAACACAATTATAAATCTGAGGAATCATGAGTTTACTTGACAGAACCTGAGAAAAAGACACAAACAGGCAGTGAAAACAGTCAAAAACTGGTTTACGCAAACACAAATCGAGACAGATTGGGTACAGGGATATAAGAAAAATATGTCTGAGACAAACATTTTTTAAAAAGATCTAATTGAATCAATAAAATAACACTGGAAATAGGGCAAATAAGTTTAGATCCTGGCGCACTGGACTGTGCAAAGACAGTGTCACTCTGGATGTTTTTGACACCAAAGCATAAAAACCTGAAAGGTGAATAATTTACCAAATATCAAAAACCTGAGAAATTGGAGAAACAAACTTTCCCAAGAGACTTTTTTTAAAATTCAAACTGAGGAAGATTGCTTCAAAAATGAAAATAAAAATAAAAATAATAATAAAATATTTTTTAAAAAGTAACACCATAATATTTTGTTCTGTCTTTTTCCAACTATCTTAGATTGTTTGGCTTTATTAAATCAATTTAATGGCTTGATAGCATACCTGCACAACAGAAATGCTTGTTTTAAAAAGGTGGGATTTGCAAAGTGACAGCATTTAAATTTTGTTTTCATTGTTTATTTCATCCATAAAAAAAACAATTGAAACTAATATACAATTTAAAGTGTAGCTTGCATGACTATTCGAGCTTCTGACGCAAATTTAAATTGTTTTTTTCATAGAGTGTTGAGAAACACATGAGTCAAAAGGCCTTCTTGCTTGTGATATTGTTGTTTTTGTTGTTGAAACAACAAAAACAACAGAAGAACTTTGAGTGAGATGACAGAAATCATTTTCCTCACAAAATGCCTCCATCTGCTTATAAGTAACAAGCATTGGTTTGACTCAGATGCGTGAAGTCAAGGATAAATGCTTTTAAATAAAGTTTTTTTTTAGAATCATGTAAGGGTCATTTGTGGCCTGAAACTTGTGTTTGTTCTACCCACAGCTGAGACAGTTGTTGATTTTTCAGGCATATTTTGTAACAAGAAAGTCACAAATATCTCAATTAAACTTTTGTATGTGGAACATTTAAAGTTTTCAAACATTTTGACCTATTGATATCTTTCATTTTATTAATTTTCATTTTAAATAACAAGCATTTGCTGTTCGTTTTTCCCCACTTATATGCAATTCTTGGATTTTAGCTGCATAAAGAGTTTTGTTTGCACAAACAACCCTCTGTTGCAAACACGCAAAGTACAAGATCCTCAATATTTCAGTACCATAGTCCTAACTTTACAATGTTATTCATGACTAACATGTTCGTGCTATGTGTGTGTGTGTGTGTGTGTGTGTGTTTGCTCTTGCTGTACACAGATTAAACACCTGTTTCCACCAAAATGCAATCTGGTGGTTCTCTATTAAGCTAAAATGATTATTCAAAAGTAAAACAGTGGTTGTGCTTTTATTATGATTATTTTGGAAATATTATGTTTATTTTAAGGCTGGATTGTGCGCTCATTTCTAAAAATGACTGAAGGGATTTTATTATTTTTTCAGCAAAATCATTTATAAATGTAGTCAACAGATGGTGCAGCGGTGTGTGAGTATGGCTGTGATGAAGAGCAGTTCTCACTAATTTAAGATAAAACAAAAGTGAAAAGTGACAGATTTGTCAGAATTAATAAAAAATAGACAGATGTGTATGTCTGTATGTGATCAGCAGAGGTTCATGGTTAGACATGTAACCTTGTTAGAGTAACAATTTCCTAATCCTATCATACATCCATTTCTTTCGAAGGCCATTGCCACTTCAAGTAAAAATAAAACATTTTGTGCAACTTTTACTTGGTGATAAGAAATTTTTACAAATGTATTATTTGATTACTTTTAAATAAAGAAAGGAAAATCTTAACAATACAAGTTCTTTTCAGCCATCATTTGCACTGACAACAAACACATTTCACATTCTTTTTTCCCTCACAAATACAAGTTTGTGAGTTTTCCTGTTGCTTTGGCTCTTCTGCTACCAATTGGTTGCACAAAAATTGTTTGTTTACTCTGTGAAAAAACAAACAACTCTTTTCACTTATTAAGTTACTTTTACATGAAGAAGACCCAAAGCACTTTACAGTCACAGTCACCCATGCTGTCAAACACTGGCGCCAACTTATAACCATCAGGAGCAATGTAGGGTTCAGTGCCTTGATAAAGGATATGTCTCAACATGGGTGCGCAGGGCAGGAATCAAACCTTCAATCAAACCAGAGGTCAACCGCTCTACCTCTGCACCATGGCCACTCCAAATAAAATTATTTTGAAACAAACTCCCATTAAAAGTATCAAAACATGAGATCAATTCATCATTTCGTATATTCCTAAATACAAGGAAGCAAAGGAATACAAGTCCTAAAGCTTATAGGCTCAGTTTTAAATGCTCGCATTTACCTGCCTGAACTTGAGCATACAATTTGACTTTTGATCAGAAATGAGGAACTGTCCTCAAACTGGAGGAAGTGCGCCCTCTAGTGTGTGACAGTGCAACAACGCTTTTCTTTTTGAGTCTTTTTTTCATCAAGTTCCTAAATTGATCATGCATTTTTAACAGGATTGCAGTTTGTTTTTGTACACATTCAAGATCTTTGTTTTTTGCTTTTTCTGTTGGTTAAAATGAAGACACAAAAGAAAACCTTAGTTCAGCTTAAAACACTTTTTATAGGGATAAAAATGTAATATTTAAATTAGTAAAGTTTGCATAAATTTGATTATACGTAATAATCCGTTAATACCATATGCAAATTTGCTGTGGATTAGATATTAAATCAACTTTTCAGGTTGCCAGATAGGCATTTTGTTAAAAAATGAAGCAAAGTTATTGACGGATGGCACACCAAGTTCACACTGATCAGCTCATTTTTGGAGGCAAGCAGTATTCTTGATCATTGATCTTGAGAAAGATTTGAGAAGTTGCCCTACTGATCACAAAAAATACATAAACTGGAATATTCAGCACTTTTCCAGAGTTTTAAGTCAATAATTAACCAGAAGTGTGTTAAGAACATGCCACTTCACACATGTAAAAATCTGCTTGCCCATAAAGCCTACAAAAAAACTCGCTGTGTCCTCTTCCACAGAGCTTCAAATGTGTTTTCCTAGCGTCCTCCCCTTTTTTTCCTCCTCATTTCAACAACTCTTGCTTGAGGGTTCTGTGAGCCCCCTTCTAACCACTCCCCGTTCCCCCTTCTTCCACCCTCTGATTCAGCCTTTGGTCACTGAAACTGCACAGATGGCGCATTTCCAGCCTTAGCCAGCAAAAAGTAGTCATTTCTAGACAAGAGCATGTAACTAAGTTCATCTGCTGCATCTGAACTGTGGAATAGCTGGAATAACACACAGGAAATTAGACATGTTAGAGATTTATGAGTGTAGATTTAAGAGAGCTGAAAAAACAGTGTAAACTTGTATGGCATGATGTGGAATTTGGGGCCTTTTACAGACAAAAGGAATGGAGCTGTGAGGCCACCACTATGTGAGTTAATCAATGCATGAAGTGGAAGGGCAATGGAGACAAAGGTCTGTAGGAACACCTGATCACTGAAAGACAAAAAAAATAAAATATTATTATTATTCTGGGGTCTTTTGAGCACATGTTACACAAGGCATTGTGTCCGTCATATTGATGTGTTGTAGATGGTTGTCTTTGGTGCGTCTGCAGTTCTTCTGAGACTTGGGATTCTTCTGCGAGGATCTGCTCTCTGAAAGTGAATCACATTTAAATCGTTTCGAGTAAATTAACCCACACACTCACAAATCCATGCTCAGACGTAAAAAACTAGAGGAGGGAAAATCACTGGATTTGTTTCAGGGTTGCCTTTGCAGTGAAAATACCACACCTAATGACAAACAGACCACTCGCTTTTAAATGTAGTCTGAGTAAAAGTGCTTCATGTTTAGTTGGTTTTTATCTGATTTGAAACACGGACACATCTTTTCATACTTTTGTTTACATTTTTCTTACATTAAGTTTTATCAAAAACAAATTATAGCAAAAACAACAAGATTGCTTCCTTAAATGATAAGAAATGTTAAGTGTGCATGGAAGAAAAGGGATGTTAGACTCTCAATTACATTGTGAAAGTCACATCAAACATATCTTAAGAAAAAGGAAAGCCTGTTTCAGAAGTGTTTAACATTTAAATGTGCTCACGTTCTTCTGAATGCAATTATTTTATCTCACTTGTTCGTTTGGTCTCTTACCAGTCAGACTACCTTAAAGCTCTTTAAGAGACTGTATAATCAAGCCTTAAACATTTTGGATTAAAAAACCTACTTCATTTCATCTCTGACATATTTGAAGTGAAAATAGGAGTTTACACTGTATGAATGTTCTCTATTTAAGCCATTTAAAGCTGTTTTTTTTTGTTTGACTGGACTTGCACCTCAGCCGCTCTCTAATAGACCAGAAACAAGAAACGACTACAAGTGGAGACGGTAAAGTCATTTGGTAGAATATCTTTTGTTAACATGCTTTTTCAGTGCCAGTCTGTGGAACACTCCTCCCAATTAATATAAAATCTTTAACTGAACAGTCCACATTTAAAAATAAATTAAATCTTGGCTCATAAGGCAACAGCAGTGCAACCATTTGGAAAAAGATCCTATGTTTCTTTTTGTTGTTTATATATAATTTCTGTAAAAGCTCCTCAGGGATGGGTATTGTAAATTAGCCATGACTTTGAACACTGTGATACAGGCATCAGCTTGTGCCAGTGTAATCATGTGGTTTTTTTTAATTTGTTGCTATTATTTCCATTCCATTTTACTTTGTGCATTGCTCAAAGATAGACCTAGAGTTGATCATTTTTCAGCTTCTTCAATCAATTATGTCATTCAGCTTCATTTAAAAGCATGAAACCAAAGCCATTTATTTATTATGTTCACCACATTTCAGTCACATGAGCTGGAGAGTCCTTTGAGCCAAACTGACAGCATCCTATGATGAACCTTAGATTGGAGGCGGTTTCCTGAACTTTGACTCTGTTGATAAACAGTAGCAGAAGTCCTATCTGTAACGTTCCTCCTCAAACTGGATCAACCCAGCGTTAACAGAATGTTCACACTGCCAAGCTGCTGAAGGTCAAAAAATCTCCATATCTGTGTGTGGAAATGTGTCTCAGTTTGCAGTCTTGTGGGCTGGAACTGGTCTGTGTGAAGCAAATAAAGACAGTAGAGCAGACTTAAAAAGGGGTTAATGGTTAACCTGGAGGGTGGATGCTTGCTTTTTGCCGTGCAGAACAGCAAGAACCAGCAGGAATCAGAAACAGAAAGCCACCAGGAAACTTTTCATGGTTATCTTTAAAGCAAAGTTGCAGGATATAACTGTACTCTGTATATAAAACTGTTCCAGCAGCAAACTAGCAAACAGCTGTGTTCAACAACTGAAAGATATTCAAAGAATTGACAACTAACTTTTAATTCTGTTGCTCAGCGAAGAGCTCATTCAGTTAGATACATGTCATTCCAAACAGAGCAAATGGTTTTCAGTCTGCAGCTCATTAGTCTCCAGAACTGAGAACCATATTATTCAGTCTTTGTTTTAAATCATTTTTTATCTTTTAAAAGAACCACATTTTACCCACAAATATTTTTTTTACGTTTTTCATATTTATTTCCATAAGTTGGAGAGACCCAGATCCATTCTTTTAATATGTTAGACTCCAAACACTAAGTTTGGCATGTTGGGGGTTTAAGGTGGTGTAGTGGTTAGCCCTCCAACCTCGCAGTAAAAAGGTCCTGGAGTTTGTATGTTCTCTTTGTGCATGTAAGGATTTCTCTGCACACTCTGGCTTCCTCCCACACTCATAAGCTTCATAAGATGAAGTTAGGCGTGAATGCATGAGTGTGTGATCGTGTGGCCCTGCAACAAACTAGCAACCTGTCCAAGGGGTGGACGGTACCCACCCAACCAATAATGAATGAATGACAGTTTTGATTTCTCTCTCGAACAGTCAAATTCAAATAAACTAAATTATGATTAAACTAATTATAATTGAAAAGCTGAAAAGTTATATTCTGCTTTGTTTCACTTAAGAAAGGTAAATTTCCTGACGAAAGCTCAGAAATTGTGCAGGTTTTTTTTCTTTATCCTCTTGTTGAGCATGGAGAAGGAACTTGATAACAATAAATCACTTTTCATGACATCAAAGATACTGGTTATTGCATTTTTCCAATTCAACCTCTTGCCTCAGGATATCCTCTCTATATGAATATCTTTTTTATTATTATTATTTGGACACTCAAAAAGAGGAGATGTGAACTATAACCTTTTTCAATAACTTTTGTGTTGTTTTTCCTGGAATTGATTTTTTTTTTACTTTTGAGCTTTCTCTCATTGTTGGAAAAAGAGTTGGGATATGAAGTGATTCTTACATGTTACATAACAAGAAGAGATAGAATAAAGCTCAGGGATTGTGAGTTTTATGATTTGTGGATTGCATGAGCTGAATGTTATAATACTACATCATACTACACACTGAAAAAACTGAATCTTAAAAAAGTGAAAAATGTTATGCCTTTTAAGAAAAAAAAAACCTTATTAAGTTTTTCAATAGCAAAGTAATTTTGTCTTGAAAATTAATGAGTAGACATTTTTTTCTTAAATAAATAAATAAATAAAATAAGAATTTTTCTCACACGATTGGCAGATTTTTTTTTTTGCTTATTTAAAGCAAATGTAAGAATTTTTGGTTTAATTCTTCGGCACTTGTTTTTGCAGTGTAGGACATTACAGATTGAGTTGATTCTATGATTTATGAGATTGTGTCTTTCCTACAATAACCATAGATGTTTCTACCTTTTTTAGAGCAAATAGTGTTGCAGAAATTTAGAAAGGATTCTGTTCTTCAATCGGAAAGTTGATCTGGAAGATGTTGAGCTGCTCCTTAAAGACTCATTCTAATGAAAATTGTGTTTTGTGTCAATTTTCTCAAGGCTTGTAGGCAAATAGATCCATGTACGTCTTTGCTTTCCTTGTCTGGCATTTGGCTCCAAACTGTATGGCTGGAAATATCCAATATTACTTGTCATTCTTATTGGGGTTTTAAAGGACTGTATTCTAGCGGGAGAGCATGTCAACAGATGGATGATGGGAAATGGAGACGGGCTTGCTCTGGGTAAACAGTTCTGCCCATATCCTAGAAAACAACACAGGTTTTCGAATTTTGACTAAAAACGACTTAGCGGTTATCATAATTATAAGACTACTGGGAACACTTTTGAAATAGATCAAAAGATGATCGGAATGGGACTAAAATATCATGGCTGCTGATCGGAATTTGTGTTATTTATGCTCTGACTGCTTTAAAGGTGTGTTAAGTGGGTTGAATGTTAAGATGTCTTGCGAGCCAACACAAATGTCAGCAATCCAGTGATTTTCCAAACAGCTGAATAATGTATTTTTACTTGGTGGGGGGTCTTGATGCGGCTTAGAAGTGGAGCCGTTCTTTATTGTTTTTTGTGTAGTGGGTGTGGACAGGATCCTGGTCTGCTGGGCAAAGCGGTCAGAACAGGACTGACAGAACTCCACCTCAGCTGAAAGAAGATTTGTCCAGTTTGAAAAAGATGACTTCTAACTTCTCTTTCAAACCAACTGTCCTCTCTGTCAATGTGACTTTTATGTCCTCAAAGGATTGTCAGTAATCTTTCATATCCATATGAACTGCTGACTTCTGGTCCGATGTTGTGGTTCTTCTGTGCTGTGCCATCTCTCTGAGGATAGGTTGTTTTAGGCAGTGGGAAGACAAATCATGGAATGCATTCCTGCCTCTTTTGATTTGAAAAGATTACTCCGGAAGGGTAAACAACCATCCTTGAGTGAGCCTGATGTATCTTCCACTTCCCTGGGTTTTGATTTTAAACGATGTGTCATCCATGTATCTGAACCAATGTGTGGGTTCACCACCACAGAAGGATTTCAGGGCTGTTTTTAACTCCTTGCTTATACAGATTGACCACTATAGGGTACACAGGTGATCACATGACACAGCCATGTGTTTGCCTGTAGAATTTCTCTTGTTCTGGTGTCTTTCAAGCAGGGTTGTGTCCTGTCCCAGCCTTTTCCTTGCCAATTCTGTGGCTTTTGTGGTGGGAATACAAGTGAACAGAAATGCCAGATTGAAGGATCGATCCATTCAGAGTTGATCTGCCTCTGTGTTCGTCAGATTATTCTCGTTTAACCCCCTTTGCTTCCCATGGGCAGTCAGAACTTAAGAAGTTATTTGGATGAGCAGCAAAAACGTTTAGCCTTCGGTTGGCTGGAAGAACAGAATCCTGCAATTGCATGAAGGACAGAGAATCTTCAAAGTTTAAGATGTGACCTTTTTATTTAACTTCTTTAAGATGAATAATGTGTCCTTAGCAACAAACACTTTCGTCTATTAGAAGTCTAAGAAAAAAAAAAAAAAAAGAATTGCACAAATGTAGGTTTAGACTCTCAGAATATTTAATTTTGTAAGAAGTAAGCTTTCTGGAAACAAGTAAGAGAATCCTGTGTGATTAGTAAAAGAGAAGGATACATCTCTAGAAAATTCTTTGGGATTCTGACTTTAAAAGAAGATAACAAAATCAAAGAAATTAGAAATAGGAATTTAGCTGATAAATTCAAGGCGTGTCCTGCCTTCGCTTAACAGCTGGGTTGGCTGCATCAACCCCGTGATTCGGTGGATTATGAAGATGTAAATGAAATTATTTACATAATAATTTACAATCATGAAATTATTCATTAAATCGTGAAATAAATAACTGTGTCATTAAATCATTTAAAATTGAATTTTAATAGAACATTGACACATTTAATGACACTTTTAATTAATTATTTCCTATTTTTAATAATTGATCACACTTTTGTTTAAATATTTTATATTACATATTTTTATTTCATTTTGTCTTTTCCATCCCACACTGGCCATGAAATAAATAAATATGTCATTAAATGTTTAAATGTGCTTTTTAATGGCAATTTTAATATTTTAATGGCACATATATTTCAACATTTATTTATTGATTTCCAATTTGATTTATTATTACGCTTTTTTTAAACGATTTAATGGCGTACATATTTATTTAATTTTGTCTCTTTTGGACCTCCTTAAGATAAATCCACAAGTCAACAAGGTTCTCAAAACCATCAAGAACAGCAATCTGGACCAAACTAGCGCCTCACAATTCTCTCATTCAGTAAGAAAGGGGACGGGAGGGAGTAAACACAGCAGTTGTGTAACCTACCACCCACCAATCAGATCCCCACTTATTTTGAGCCCTCCTCTTGTTCATGGGGATTTATTGAGGCCCAGTTCTCCACTCTGTCACTTCTTCTTCTCAAGGAGTGAGCAGTCAGGGGTCCAAACAGCTGCAGGAGCATGGCACCAACTAAGAAGGTATGTTTGGACTGACCCAGACCATTTCCACGTGGGGATTTACAACTGCTTCTTTTGTTCAAAAATGTTAAGATTGGAACTGCATTTAATGGTGAATTATTGTTTAAAAGTTGCAATTTAATTTAGGGGGAGTTCTAGTGAATTCAAAATGTCCTTTTACCATCATATTTGGTTTAAATGTTGGATTTTTGTTTACAAATCATGAGTACTTGTGAGGGAGGGAGTCATACTTTAAACTTGTGGCTGTTTTTGGCTGGAGTATATTTTTGGGTGGAGAGCTCTAAATGCATTTACTGTACAACTAATGCCAGGTCACGTCTCTTGAGGCAAAGGTCTATCCCACGTGCTGTCAGGAAAACTTCACTCCAGCAAAACCCCAATGTTTTATTTTTCGTAGACAAAGGTCTGTTTGTAATTTATTGAAGTTTTTATTTGCAAAAAGACATAATTTGTCATTTTCTGACATATATTAAAATTGCCTTGACGATGTTTTTGTGCCAAAAAGCTATCAGAAGAATTATTTGCTCATTTAAAATGCAAAAATGTTAAAAGCTTTTGTGTAATTAATCTGAAAATGCATTTAGTATTTTTTTCTTCTCTGTCATGAAGCTATTGATTAATGTGTAATCTGAAAATGTCTCCATAGTTATCACTGCATGATATCAGTCACAGAGACTAAACTGTAATAAATCCATAAAAGTTTTGAGATAAGAGTGTGGGGGTCACAGTGTGCACGTTCATCAGCCAGACTGGAAGCTCTTTTTGTGCTCGGAAAATAAATTGAACGGACCATTAAAATGTGGAACAGGATGTTCTGAACTGGATAATTTAAACCAGCTGATGTTCCAGGCTTTTTTCTCTCTCTCTTGGTGCATTATTTGATACATTTGTAGATTCCCTAATCATGGATATACTCACATTGATTAATTGACATAGGGAATCTTGGAGCGCCTCAATGCTGGGGAGATTGTCATTGGTGATGGGGGTTTTGTGTTTGCCCTGGAGAAAAGAGGTTACGTGAAGGCAGGCCCCTGGACCCCTGAGGCCACTAAAGAGTACCCTGAAGCAGGTGAGGATAAACTGTTTCTACTCATAGATGGGTTTCAGTGGGTTTTTTCTGTCTTTTTCTGACTTTGATTGAACGCCTTGCTTGTACAGATGTCAAAAGTTACAAATTCTAGAGTCTCTTCAACAAGACTGATTTTCGTTTTCCTCTGTTAGCACATGCATCAACAGATATTCTAGTTTGTTAGCCAAATCAAAAGTTCGCCAAATGAAAAATGGTTTAATCCTTGGAAATCATGGCCTAACTCTGAACAAGAATGATGGTGATTTCTCTGCAAAAGTTTTTGTTTATTTTAGATGTCTTTGATTTGGATGATTTTCAGTGCGTCAGCTGCACAGGGAGTTCCTGCGGGCTGGAGCCAATGTCATGCAGACCTTCACCTTCTACGCCAGTGATGACAAGCTGGAGAACAGAGGCAACAAGCTCACCAATACTGTAAGCCATTCCAGAGATTACCTGTACTTTCAAAAAAGGAATATCCAAAGAATGTCAGTACTGACGAGATCCAGATAATCCTCCTAGTTCTAAACTTTGTTCTGAACTTCAATCTGCAGGGCGCTCAGATCAACGAGGCCGCCTGTGATTTGGCTCGGGAAGTCGCCAATGAGGGCGATGCTCTGGTCGCTGGCGGAGTGTCTCAGACTCCATCCTACCTGAGTTGCAAGAGTGAAAAGGAAGTGAAAGCCATCTTCAAGAAGCAGCTGGATGTGTTTGTCAAGAAGAACGTCGACTTCCTGATTGCTGAGGTAATGGAAATTAAATTCATTATCAACTATCAACCTAGAATGATGCGAAAACAATTCTTCACATGTGCTTTGTCCTGCAGTACTTTGAGCATGTTGAAGAGGCTGTGTGGGCCGTGGAATCGCTGAAGGAGACAGGGAAACCTGTGGCTGCCACTCTGTGCATTGGACCACAGGGGGACATGCATGGCATCTCACCACAGGAGTGTGCCGTCAGGCTGGTCAAAGCAGGTATCTTCAGCATCTTAAGAAAGTCAAAAGACCCTTGTTTGAAGAAAATTTGTCTTAGCTTCTGTCTTGCAAGAAAAAAATTCTAAATAATAAAGTTTTTCAATAAGAATAAGTAAGAATTCTTGGTAAGACAACTTTTCTTACCTCACTGGCAGATTTTTTTTTTTTGCTTAATAAATCCCTTGATGGCCATTGATGCAAAAATGCATCAAACCAAACCACTTTGGCATTTAAATTACCTCAATTTTTTTCATTAATTAAACTGGTCAAGTTTTAGGATTTTATTTACTTATAGGGAGACAGTTTTTGCAGTTTAAACCACTCATATATTTGTTCAAGATTGTTCCTTTAAATTAAATTTTAATTTCAATTAACTTTAAATGAAATATCCTTGTGATTATTTACATTTAGTCAACACAAGTTGTTGATTGTTAAAATGCAGTCATAGTTCACAGCAAAGTACTGTATGGATTTATAGTAAGTTCACTCTTCTGCTTACCTTCTAGGTGCCCAGATTGTAGGAATCAACTGTCACTTTGACCCTGAGACCTGCGTGAAGACTGTGAAGATGATGAAGGAGGGGGTGGAGAAAGCTGGGCTGAAGGCTCACTACATGGTGCAGCCTCTGGCATTCCACACCCCCGACTGCAACTGCCAGGGGTTCATCGACCTGCCAGAATTCCCCTTCGGTAATCGAATACTTGTGTTGCACATAAAATATGCTGTTCTGTTTCCATGTGTAAAACTTCCATGTGTAAAAAAAAAAAAAAGAATCCTTCTTTCAGCGCCATATGTCGAGCTAAAAAAAAAGTTGCTTGAGAAGTGGATGAAAGTTGAGCTCCTCTCCTGCATGAAGCAGCTGTCGGTTCTGAGTGGCTGCATCAGTTCCCCCTTCTGCTGTCTTACATTAACAAGCAATACACTTTTCTTTTTTCACCACAATCTACTATTAAGCAAATGTGTTGAAATTAACTGAGTTGATTTCATGATCAGGTCTTGAGCCCAGGATCCTGACCCGCTGGGACATGCACAAATATGCCAGAGAGGCTTACAACGCCGGTATTCGCTACATTGGTGGGTGCTGTGGGTTTGAGCCCTATCACATCAGGGCTGTAGCAGAGGAGCTGGCCACTGAGAGAGGATTTTTCCCAGCTGCAACGGAGAAACATGGCCTCTGGGGAGCAGGTCTTGAGATGCACACCAAGCCCTGGGTCAGAGCCAGGTCAGAAGCAGCTCTTATCACTGTACATCCTCATAAACTCAAATTATCCAAGGGTGATGTTTAGCTGAAGACTCTGTAACTGTCTTCTCCTCTTTAGAGCTCGTCGTGATTATTGGGAGAACTTGAAGCCATCCTCTGGCCGCCCCTTCTGTCCTTCCTTGTCAGTCCCTGATAGCTGGGGCGTCACCAAGGGCCATGCTGAGCTCATGCAGCAGAAAGAGGCCACTTCCAAGGACCAACTCAAACAGCTGTTTGACAGGTCAAAGACGCAATAAATGTCTCCTTCTCCTTCACACCTGAAAGCTGATGTGAGTCAAATGGCCGTGCTGTGGGGCTGCTGACGCAGGGGTGCACACATCCTGCATGGAGTTCTGCACCCCTCAAACAACATCAAGCAGGAAATTCTCACTTGAGACTGCACTGTTCTGTACATGTGTTTACTGGGAAAATGAGGCCATGTTAGCTTGAGAGTCTCAATTTAGCAAATGGCCCATTATTCAGTGAGCAGCTTGCCTGTTTTCCTTCATGTTGGACCAGTTTGTTTAATAAAACAAGACCTGATACAAACTGAACTTTGTGCTGTCTTAATTATTTCTTGCTTCATTAATGAAATAATTAACATGTTGATTTAGCTCAAATAAAAAAGGCAGAAGTGATGATAGTCATAGTACAATTTGAAGAGATCACACGGCCTCAGTCTGTTTGTAAATTAGATAATGCTTTAGTTTTGCTGAGCCTCTAAATGCTTTCATTATTTAAAAAAAATCAAATTTAAATCCAGTGTGAGACCATTTCAGCAAAATGTATGTATTGAGACAACTCAAACTAACATAAAACATACATTTTTTAAAGAAAAATATGAAAAGAATGGTCATTAATATAAAAGTCAAAAGAAAGGTAAAACAAAATAAAAACACAGCAATTTGTACAAATACTTTTGAAAAAAAAACTAAGAAACTGCAAAGACATTTATTTAACTTCTTGTCCTCACGGACCCACCCTGCCTACTATAACCATTTTAGGAAAATAATTTTCTGTAATATATAGTAAGTATGCCTTAAATCTGCTTTTTAGCAAGTTACTGTCCAAAGCAACTGTTATAATAAAAAATTTGAATTGGAATGCAGGATCTGGGTGATGACCAAAAAAAAAGTTTTATATAGTCAGTAAGGCATCTTTTACCATAGACGATCTTTATTTTTGGGATTGGTCAGCCAAGAACCACGTGACTAAATGTCCTTTTTTTCTTCTTAAATCTACCGCCGTAATTTTATAATGTTTCTTGTCTATCTTGTATCTTAGACATCTACATTTTGTTACATAACAGTGACTATAATCTTAAAATTTGTGGCTTTTTTATGATTTAACCATTTCTCCGGATCCTGGACGGACATTGACTGGTGATGCATCGTTACAGAGGATTACTACCTTTTTTAATCTCTGCCTTTCTTTAACCTTTTCCTGATGGTTTTGTCAAATACGGCAACTGCAAACTTAGCCACGTACTGTTGGTCTTTTCCTGAAAAGGAAATTTGTAGGTAAGGTGTTATAAAGACAAGACGCAGATTGGGAAATGTCGCCCCTTTATATATATTTAACGCGAGACTATTTATCTATGTGTTGAATCTTGGTATAGCTCAAATTCTTAGTAATTCAGCTTTATTACTGTTTTATATGTTCTTCCTAACCATGATAATAAAAGGGAAGGTCGTAGAAAACATTCCTTATATTCTGCCCTTTCATTTGCGATCTCCAATTGCAGCAGCGCCCTCTTGCGGTGTGTTTCTACGCCTGCAAATAACAGTTGTGTGTTTTTAACCGGAAGTGAAACTCAGAGGTCGTCATGGGAAGCCTGATCAGTTCCAAAATGGCAGCGCCCGCCGCCAGGGTAATTCAGGTAATGTCTTTTTTAAATCGACCCTCGGTATCTTTGTGTTGGCAGTTCAGCAACTGTTTAGGTGAAATTATGTGGGATTTTAGTCAAGTTTTGGGTTGATGTGAGCATCTTTGCACGACTTTACGGGGGTAAACCCATGTCGTACCCTTGTTGGTGTCCTTGCTGAAATACTAAAACAGAATTTCATGTTGTACATTTTAATAACGTTAAGACGTTAAAATTTAATAAATAGGTTCATGTTCGGGGTTTTTTTAAATTTGAATTTTGTGTACGTAGTTTTTTTTTTTCCCCGTTCACATTTAACTGCACAAAACCCACCAGTTATGCTAGTTTAAATGCAGTTTTTAAATAAAATTAATCAGTACGATTTTTAACTTTTCTTCTAACTTATTTAGTTTTAGTTTTTTTTTTTCTTTTGTATTTGTCATTAAAGCTGTAAAATTATGTAGATATTTTGTTTAATAGTTGTAAAATGTGTCTAACAAGTGTAAGCTAGGAGATGCTAGCATCTTTGCTAATGGTAAATATGACATATACGTCATCCTGGATTCATGAATGACTTTTAAACCTAATTATTAAAGTTCCAACACCATTGATGTTTGCTTTGTGCACTTTTTGTTCATACTATTTCACAATTTACGGTGGACTTGGGAGCCAAAGTTTTTATTGCTCAATCATCCAAATTGTTTGATCCAGATTTAGAAAAAAAATAACCTTCATGGTCACAGGTGTATTCAATTCAGTAGAAACATTTGTGGAAAAAAAACTCTTAATTTTAATTATTTGAACTCAATGCTTTAAAGAGAAATACCTAGTAGTAGAAATAGCTCTGTCTCGAAAGAGTAAGACTACATAAACTGTTGCGGTTATACATTTTTCTTTTGCTAGCAAGCAAAGCTGTGACTTTCAGAACTTAACCAAAATACTGAACTTGACTTGACCTTCAAATATATTTTTTTCTCTCCTCTCTTTTAGGCTGTACGGCCTCATGCTCCACTGATCAAGTTTCCCGACAGACATGCCATACCGAGGCCTAATGGTGAGTCTGTACATAAATATTCCTGTAAGTATGTGAAAGAAATCAGCTCATAAAAGCTCAAGAGGCAAACACTAAAATGATTGTTTAATACGGGGAATCACATATGGATATTTTAGCAGCATTAGATGACCATTTTTCCCATAGCTATGATAACCTCTTAAAAAATGCTTTGTGCCAGGTTGTTTTACTTGTGGAAAAAAGACACTAAAAAGCATAATCATTTCCACCTCTAGCATGACAATCATTTCTGTAAAAACAAGACTGTTTTGTCCGAATTCTCTCATTACTTAATCCACTATATTGGGCATTTATTTTGAGGGTGTCCAAATCTATAATTAAAAATCCAGTGCCCTGAACATTTTTGAAAAACTAGTGTGCATCAATGCTCACTAGATTAGTGAATATGGACCACTATCCATTGCATTTGAACAATTGTCATTAAAATATGTATGCAAATTTATAATCAGAACGCAGTACATTTATCAAAAGTCTTTGTAAAATGTTCATATTCATTAGATTTCTTGTTAAGAGTGAAGTCAAATTTGGCACATAAGTGAGCATGTGTCCGAATTGTGTTAAAATCCAGCTATATAGTTTAGAAGGTAAAGTAGTGAGGGAATTCGGACTTGGCTAATGTGCCACATTTCTGCTGGGGTTCTTAAAACCATAGTCATAACTGACTTAATGAGGCAGATAAAAAAGAAATGCTAGCCTAGTTTTTTAAATAAAAGTAAACTGGTATTTATTTGCTTCATGTTTGAAGAATGTGGTTAGACTTGAACCTGATGGAATCTGTCTTTGTTTTGTTCAAACTTCTTCATATTGAATTCTACTGTGCGTTTGGAAAGTATTCACAGCTCCTCACTTATTCCACATTTTAGTATTTCTTTATTTTATTATTTTTTTATTATTTCTTTATATTTATATTGATTATTTATTACTTTATTATTTCTGTGGTAAATCCAGTAGATTGGACATGATTTGGAAAGGTACGACCCTGTCTACATGAGGTCCCATGTCAAAGCACAAACCAAGCATGAAAGAAAAGGAATTGTCTGTAGACCTCCGAAACAGGACTGTCTTGAGGCGCAAGGCTGGGGAGGGTCCAGAAACATTTCTGTTGCCTTAAAGGTTCCAATGAGCACAGTGGCCTCCATCATCCGTATGTGGAAGAAGTTTGGAACCACCAGGACTCTTCCTAGATCTGCCCGGCCATCTAAGCTGAGTGATCGGGGCAGAAGGGCCCTAGTCAGGGAGGTGACCAATAACCCAATGGTCACTCTGTCAGAGCTCCAGCATTCCTCTGTGGAAAGAGGAGAACTTTCCAGAAGGACAACCATCTCTGCAGTACTACACCAATCAGGCCTGTATGGTAGAGTGGCCAGACGGAAGCTTCTTACTAAAAAGCACATGGAAGCCCGTCTGGAGTTTGCCAAAAGGGACATCAATGACTCTCAGACCATGAGAAACCAAATTCTGTGGTCTGACGAGACCAAAATAAAACTTTTTAGAGGGAATGGCAGGAGTTTGGAGAAAACCATTATTACCAGGTCAATACCATCACTACAGTGAAGCATGGTGGTGGCAGCATCATGCTGTGGGGATGTTTTTCTGCGGCAGGAACTGGAAGATTTGTCAGGGTAGAAGGAAAGCTGACTGTAACAGATGTACAGATGTAATGTACAGAGACATCCTGGATGAAAATCTGTTCAGTTAGTGCTTGACCTCAGACTGGGGCGACGGTTCACACGGCACAAGATATGGAAGGAGTGGCTTCAGAACAACTCTGTTAATGTCCTTCAGTGGCCCAGCCAGAGCTCAGACCTGAATCCAACTAAACATCTATGGAGAGATCTGAAAACGCCTGTGCACCCACGCTTTACATCCAACCTGATGGAGCTTGAGCGCTACTGCAAAGAGAAATGGGCCAAACTGTCTAAAGAAAGGTGTGTCAAGTTTGTGGCGTCATATTCAAAACCACTTGAGGTTGTAATTGCTGCCAAAGGTTCAGCAACTAAGTATGGAGCAAATGCTGTGAATACTTTTGTACACATCATTTTTCAGGATTTTTATTTGTAATATATTTGCAACAATTTCAAAAGAACTTTTTCAACAATGTCATCATGGGGTGTTTTTCAAGGAATTTTTCAGAAAGAAAACTGATTTAATCAATTTTGAATTAAGACTGTGGTATAGTAAAATGTGGAAGAAGTGAGGCGCTGTGAATACTTCCCTGATCCATGTTTGTTTCATTGTTTATTATTGCATGCTTTGTCTTTTGTGTGCTCGAGTTTGAATTGTCCCTCTGGAACAATAACATTATTTGAATTGAATTATTTGGTTTTTGAATGTTCATTTTAAAATATTTAATCTTCCCACCAGATTTTATAATAATTTCTGCTTATGTTTGCAGCCCAGGAGGTGCTGAAAGCATTGGCGCTTAACCTTCCTCAGGCTAACAGGTCCCCTTCAGCCTCTGCACCGCCTCAGTTATCTACGCCTCATAGACCTTTAACTCCAATCCCTGGAGTGCCAGATAGCCTGGCCTCTATTCAGCAGATGCCTGCAAGATACCGCAGGAGACCGTTAACATTTGAAGAAATGGACTACATCCAGGTGAGGCCACAGCACTGTTGCTTTTACCTGTTATCAGGTTACTATCATGATAGGTTAGCCCGCTTTTAGGTGAAACTAGACCCACTCTACTTAAAAATTGTGTTTTGTTCTTGTGGCATTTTGCTCATGATAGAGGACATATATTAAAAAATAAGCTTAAAATTCAATTTGAGTATTTATTTATTTTTTATTGAGATTATTGCAAATCAGGAGGCAAGGCTGTTCATTGTTCTAAAGAACTACTGCCTCTCTGCAGGAACTGCCCTAAAAAACGACACTCACTTTTTGATTTTGGCTTAAAACGGCATTATCATAATTAAAGAAAAAAAACACTGGAAACGCTTATTAGATTATCAGAGTGGGTCTTTAGCTGAAGCATCAGGCAACATTTCTGAATGCTTGTGAATGTAGTTTAAAGCAGTGTTAATAGATACTGGGTCAGAGGTTTAAAGGTATCATTAACTCGTTCACAGCAACTACTGGGAAAATAAAGCAAATGAATCCTTAAATACAAAAAACTAAATGTTTAGGATTCAAATACGAATGTTTCGAGAGACAAACTTTATGAAGTTAAAGTGCTCCGAATATTAATTTGTAAAAATTAAAGTGTTTGATTAAAAATAGACACGTATGCTTTTTATGTAGAAAACCATCAAGAATATTTGTTTTAATGATTCCTTTTTTCATGTCTGAAAATAAAGTGAAATAGAAAATGATTATTAAGTAACTAAAGATTGTTTTTTTTTTTTTTTTCTCCTTTGGCAAATGTAAATTTGAGAAGTCTTTTCTATCTTGACCTTTTCTCTGCAACATAATCTTGATACATAAATCACACTTTTGAAAAAAGTTCTATGGAAGAATGGAAAGAAATAGTCAACAAGTGAATGATTTGACTTAATTTTAATGAAGATAAATTAAACTAAAACTTGATGCACCATTTTGAACAGAAACACTGTCCAGAATTGTATGTTTCTACCTCTACTGAAGAAAAGACAAAATCCTTATTTATTCCCCCTTTTGTTTTACCTGCAGCGCGGTGGACCCGAGTGATGAGAATCAGCTTCTGCCACCAGTCTGTGTCTTTAACCCCTCAGTTCAAACACTTTAGCATAAATTATTACAAGCATCCTGTTCAAATGTACATAAGAATTTTTTTGTTTGTAATATAACTAAAGTGTGTTCAATGCAATACACAAGAAATGCAGAACCTTACAGATTTTCTTTTTGAATAATCCGTAGTTTCAGAATTTTGTCCAGTGCACCATTAAACACATTTTCAAAGCATTTCATTCCCTTTTTGTTCAAGTTTTACCTTTAAATCAAAGGAGGAAGCGGTATAACAGCAGAGCACCCTTCATGTCCATCACTATTGTAAATGCAGTTACCAAACAAGGCTGAGCAGATAGTTAATACAAGCTTATGTCAAGACGTGCATTCATGTGAACCACTAAAATATTATTTAAAAAATCCTACTTTTATGTTTTCATCTGTTTTGACGTCCATCCTCAGAACCACAAGGACATTCTGTGTAACAGCAGGTCATCCTTGTTGAATAGATGAGCAGTAATTAGGATACTTTGAGGTGTTTATTTTCAGAACTCATGCTCTAAAGGGTAAACATTCACAATATTCAAATTCCACATCAGTGCAATAAAACTAGCAGCTTCTGGGAGCTGTTCATTACTCGCATGGTTTGGCACAAGTAGTACAGACATGACAAAAAGGCCAAAAGTGAATGACCACTTTTGTGCAGCTGGTGGATTGTCAGCTTTGTCTGCAGAACTGACAAAAGCTCCCACACATTTGAGCTTTTTGTTCTGGAAGTTCACACATCAGGCAAACAGCAGGTCATCTGCTTTTTTGTACGTGTTTAGGCAAAAAACAACCTGCACATGAATTCAGAAAAATCTGTGGATTTTAAAAAATCATTTGGGCTGCAAATACCAGAAAATCTAACACAGCCGAGAGCAAAATACTGGTTAAGCACAGCAAACAGTCAAGTCACAAATGGCTACAACAACGAGAAGGAACACAGGGATGCACAGGTGACGGGTTATTTCAGCTGAGAATATCTTGTCCTCCACGCTATAAAAACAGTGCCTTAATGCTTAGGAGAAATTTGTGCGCATGCCAGATTCAACACTGAATTCTACCAGAGGTTGGTGGAAACCACGCATTAATTGCTCTCTTCCTCCAGTTCCTCAAAGGCTGGTAGAAAATCAGCAATTGTGTCCACCACATAATCAGGCACAAGGCTGTGGTTGGTGCTCAGGTCACTATTCCTGTACTCCTGGGCCTCCTCGATCTGAGACACTCCGGTGAGCGTGAGCATCGTGTCCAGGCCACAGTTGGAGCCGAACAGCATATCCGTCTCCAGGCGATCCCCGACCATCAAACACTGGGCTGGGTCCACCCCCCTGAACTGGCTGGAGATGCACTCGAACATAAAGCGGCTGGGCTTGCCGATCACAGTGGCTTTGCGGCCTGAGGCGACCTCGAGGGCTGCAGTGAGGGACCCAGAACCTGCAACGGGCCAAAGAATGGAAAGATGGGTCATAGTGGTCACCTTTGTACATTGACTGTACATGAGAACTGAACTGAGTTACCCCAGCTCCCTAAAATTTCAAAAAGGAAGTACCTATAGGCTCCAAAAAACCAAATCCTATGGACTTATATGGAGAAATAAACAGCTGGTAGTCATTCTTATATTCAGAATTCTGTATTGTGAGGTTTTCAAGTTGTAAACTGGCCAATTAGATGCCTCAATAAAAGTGTGGCGTCACATTAAACATTCAAAAACTTTCTCCTTCGCTCGCTTTCAGTGGAAGGAGTGTGATTTAACAATCTCACTCCTGATTGTAGAGAATAGTTGCCACAGAAATGTTGACTCAGACCAATCGCTGCTTCATGGCATTGTCTGGTTTCAACATGGCGATGTCTCTATATCCTGAAAAAATGGCACCTGAATTGACTTCATTTGTTGGAGCTAGAAGTCATTTTCTCTTGGTGATGTCATGTACAGTCAATGACCTGATACTGCTGCTTTCACTCTCCTTGTTTACAACTATTTTAATATTTAACTTTATAAAACAATCTTCAAACAAAAATACATAGATACTTTAGCACTTTATGTTGTAAATTATAGGTTCTAAAACTTTTTTCTGTTTTGCGTCAGATGCATTTCCCAGTTGCCATTTTTGTAACTTTTTATGAATGAGTTCCAAATGAGCAGAATAGATAGTAAAAATTAATAATCCAGATCACTTAAAAAGACAAATAGATTTGAATCACTGACACATACGAAAATAATTCCAATATCAATGATACTGCATTATTTTCTATCACTATTTCATATGTGGTTTATAAATATTTCAGTAAAACATAACACGTCCACATATTTAATTTACAATTGAATATCTTTCAAGAAACACAATGAATCTGGAAAAATTCATTGTTCAGTTTCCAAGTGTTTATCTCTGAATCACAATGGTTGAATTTACAGCTAAAGATTTTAGGTCAGTTAATTAAATCGTTCAAAAATGAACCATATTCCCTGTGCCGGACCCCAGCCCGGATAAACAGTTGTGTCAGGAAGGGCATCCGGCGTAAAACTGCCAAACCACTTGTGCGACGTGGCGACCCCTGGCGGCATGTGCCGAAAGGTGCACAACATTTTAAGCATCATTGGACCTTTGTACTGGGTCATGTTGAGACGGTGAAATTGCATGAACACATGTACACTAAAGGTTCTGACTAATTGGGTCAGTACTTAGGTGTTCCTGCTCATTTTGCTGGTTAATTGTTAACCATAAGACAAACATCCTCTGCGGGCTTTCTGCACTTCCTACCTGGCAGGATCCTTCCGCTCGACAGCGGGTGCCAGGGGTCGTTGTCGGTGGCCAGGAACAGGCAGTCCGGGTCCTTCAGGTAGCACGAGGCTTTGGCCAGTTTGAGGAAAGTCAGTTTGTCATCGTGCCCCACCAGCACCGCCTTCACATCTGGAGCCAGGGCGCAGTCGTAGATGGTGGCGTCTGGGTCGTCGGTCTCCTCCAGACAGGGGATGCCCGCCTCCTGCAGCTCCCTGCGCAGCCCCTCGCAGCCGATGACGAACACCTGCCCGCAGACCTTCACCACATCCCTCAGGTACAGAGCCGAGCAGTACGACGAGCTGAAGATCTGCTCCAGCATCACTTCAGTGAAGCCTAGCCTGGAGAACTTGTGCACGTAATTCTCCCGCGGCCTGGTGGAGTTGTTGGTGACGAACACCACGTTTTTCCCGTGGCGGATGAGCGCGTTGACCACCTTGGCGGCGCCGGTGATGGCATTCTCTCCGTGCCATATGACCCCGTCGCAGTCGAAGAGGAAGAAGTCCTTCGCCTCCAGCAGGCTCCTAATCTGCGGACCTCGAATTTTCTGGCAGCCTTTGAAGCCAAAGGCGCCTGCCATTCCGGCGACGTTTTCCTTGTTTTCTTCCGTCTTTCAGCCTCTAGTGACGCCCCATACCAGAGGCTCGTGCATAACACCGAGACGTTAGCAAGCGGAACAAAACGTCAACTAATCCTGTCGAGAATTCACATCGCGCAGAGCCCGCTGTTGCTCTGGAGAACAGGCGGCCACATAAACACAGAGGGTTAACCACGCCTCCTTTATCGAGTTGACCAATTACGTTGCAGCACCATTGCCAATCACAGTTGATCTCAGCGGCTTGCAAGAGTCAGAAAATAAAACAGCGCCCTCCAGTGTTCATATTTATACATTTCTTCTGGGAAAAAACAAATATATTTTTTAAATATATCGTTTTTCTTCCTCTTTTATTCACCGTTTGAAAACTTATGGATGTTGAATAATTCACACATTCAAACAAATTTGTAGAATTATTATCAATTATCATAATGTATTGGCTTTTAATTATCATATGATTTAGTAGTATGTTACAATTTATTCCCTTTTTTTCTTCCGTGAGCTAATTAAGTCGATTTCTTGGAGCTTTTTACAGTACCAGTATTTAAATAACATTTTGGCATTCAATGCTTTGTTTTAGTCTTTAATCAATTCATCAATCAATAAGTCAACATTTATCACATCATTTTAGAAGTGTCTAGACCAGGGATAGGAAACTCCAGGCCTCGAGGGCCGCAGTACCTGCATGATTTCCAGATATTCGAATATATTCAATAATATTCAAATGTTAGCATAAGCCCTACTCAGGACCGATTACCTAATTCAGGTGTGTCCAGCCAATTAAAACATGCCAGAGCACGGTATGTAGGAAAACATTCAGGAATGCGCCCCTAGAGGCCTGGAGTTGCCTAGACTACATTCACCAAAGTTATTAACAGATTTAAAAACTGTTTGATTAAACAAACTAGTTAACTATAAAATAAAACACATTCCAACTTTACAAAATAAGGTGAATCAAATATTCTAAAAGAAACAATAGAACAGTGACAACATTTCATTAAATATGAAACATCATCTCAAATAACAATGTTTTGTTTCTTTAAAAGATGTGGGTGATTGGTGATCAACAGGCCAGATAAAACACCAGCAGAATCTTTAGTTGCAGTGAAAAGCTTTCACACATCTCTATAGTAAAACACTAATAGATGACAAATATGATGCTGTAGCTTCTGAGGTTTCGTTCTAAACAATTTCACACATCTTCTCAGATTTTCATAACCATATCACACCTTAACGCTTAAAATGTTTTCACCTGAGACTTATTTTGAAATTCGAACTTACCAGATTTCTACTAGATTTCTCATGCTTTTTTGATGCATTTTCTTAACCTAAATGTAGCTTATCTTTTTGTTTCTTATCCTCGTTTCCATTATTTTGTTTTCCCCAGCCGAGTGTTGTTTTAGGTGTAAAACACATATATTTTCTTCTGCAGCTAACTGTCAATTGAAAGAGCAGAACAGAGAGGTGGTGTCTTTCAAAACCCGACTTGTTTGTAACATTGTTCAGAGCACAGATCATGGACAAAAAATCCCTTTGTGTTGTTGAAGAACTAACATGGGCTTCAAAAGCAACCAAGAGCAGCGGATGTACAGGCGGGTTCAGAGCCAGTTAGTAGACTTTAAGCATTCCTGTACAGGAATCATTTTTAAAACGTAAGGTAAAACTGTTTAACTTTCAAGTTTCTTCTGTTGTTGTTTGTTTTGTTTCCATAAATGTGCCACAAAACAGAAATGAGCTGTATGTAGTTACCTCAATTTTGAAATAGCAAAAAAAAAAAAAAATTACAAAATGTGCTTTGTAACACCATATTACAATGACTAGTTTAATGTACATGTTGTAAATTATCTTACATTCAGATTACAGCAGCAAAAAGAAAAAGGAATCATAGAAAAAGAAAAAAGAAAAATACATTTAGGGTATGCCAGCAAATATTTTGAAGATGAAAGTTTATATTACAAAACTGTTTTATGTGCTAAAAAGATAAATGAAAGCCTAAACTAAAATGGTTAGTAGAGGGTTTGACATACAAGTGAAGCACAAAAAAGCAGCTGTGATAAACAAACTGATCATTTTTTGAACATTTGGAAAGTTTGCTGAAAAATGAAATGAAACATTAAACTAAAATGTTTTTCTTTTCCAGGTAATATAATAAAGTGATGCTTTTCTGTGTGAAACAAGTCATTAGACAAGCTAGTCTGAATATTTCTGTTGTAAAACAGGAGAAGAAAGAAGCAGAAAAACTAAGTTAATTGAAGAAATATTAATTTTAACTATGATGTCATGTAAATGTATTAACATTTTTAACAACTTATTTGTATGTGGTCAAATTTAATAAACTTCTTTACATTTGTGGTATGAAATTAGTAAATATTTTGACCATAAATAGCAACATTTCTTCAAATATGACGGAGTGAATGCAGCACCTTTTTTCAGACGCTATCTAAAACTGTTGAGCTGCTCGTCTCCATTTTGTTCTGGTTTGCCAAAAGCTTTCCATGAATGTTCTAAGAGAAAAAGAAAAGACATTTAGTAATTATAGTAAGGATAGGTATATAATTCCCAGTGTAACAGAAAAAATAAAAAGCATATAAATTTATGTTGAAACTCACAACAAGCAGGTACTGTGTGGAAGTTTCCATCAGCATTTGAATGTAAGGATGCTTGGAAAGAACAAAAAAGGGAATGTTTTCTTCTGGTTTGTATCCAAGCTCCATGTATACCTGTGTCAAGTGCTTAAAAGATTACAAAAGATTGAAAAAGATTAATATGACTGGAATTAACTTTTATTTTTCACATGAATTGTTGACATATTTTGCTAACACAAAGTTAGAGACTTCGCGCGTACCTCCCTGTGCTCCTCCTGACTTAACTCTGTGTGAAGGGAGGTGTGAGTGGTCATCTTTGCATCTTTGCGGCAGATAACATTTAGCAGAGCAGAAATGGAAACCTTTTCATTCCCAAAGGAAGCACTTGAACCGTTATAGTTTCCATCAGCTTCTAAAGAGGTCAGCTTTGTGTCTTCTATACTTGGCATAGACTGCAACACAGAGACATCATCAGCATGTTAAATTCAAAAGGATATATTTAGTACAACTATTTAGAAATGATAAACAGTTAAACATTTTTTGAAGAAGAACATATAAAAAAAAGAGTTTAATGATTTTAAATAATATTTTCTTTTGATGAATTTACCATGATGAGATGGTCCACAGAGGGCTGTCTGAGAGGCTGTCCCAACACAACGCTAAGAGCTCTGACAAATCCTTGTCTGGGGTCAGGGTCAGCTGAGAAATACTGCAGCATAGACACGTAATCCAGCTGAGGCGGGGAGACGGAGCTGTCTGCAAACAACTGGAAAAAGAACTACAGAGGAGAGCATAAAAACAAACTATAAGAGCATTCAAGTACATTCATAAAGTTGGAAATCTTTTTAACATTTTACCAGTCAAGTTTCAGATTTCATTACAGTTGTGTACCTTGGTCAGGTTTGTGACACGGCTACGAGGAAGCAGTTCAGAGAGATCTTCAGACACAATCTGGACACTCTCATAAGTTAACCAAAGCTCAGTCTGTTAATAATAAAAATCAATGGCATGAAAAGTAAAATATACTGTTAACTAGTCACATTGAGTTTAATAACAGTCAAGTATTTTGACAAAATAACCATTTCTGAATGAAAGACTAACCTGCAGGTACTGTTCCTGATTAATGAGCCCTGTTTCATTAACATCTGCTAACTTAAAACTTTGCAGCGCGTACAGCAGCTGTGCGAGGGAAGGAACTGGCCAAGGAAGAGAAGCGCAGAGGAGAAATCGCCGCCAGTCAACCAGATCATTCGGATCTGATAGCAAAGACACTATTTCTCCCAGCTGCAAAGAACAGAAAGGTCTTCAAAATTTCTTTCACTCAAAAATCTATGATGTTTTTCAATTGAAATAAAATAAACAAATGATTCCCCCTCATAATAATTCATTTTCTGCTTTGAGCCTGGAGCTCTTTGGCTTTTACCAGTATTTGGTTGTCCACCCACAGCTTTGGAATACTGTGTCTGCCTATGTCAATAGAAAGCCTGTCTTTCAGCAAACTGTACAATGAAGAAGTGGAGAGGAAGCCTGAAAGTCATAAAGGAGAACCAATGACAGATGCAAAGATAAACACAAAGATCAATTGACACTGTTGAATCACAACTCGTGTCTGCTGTACACACCTGATGGAGCAAGGCTGCTTAACTGATGGTGGATTGATTCTAGAGCACCTATAGACAGCACATATCCAGACGGTTTCTCTACAAGATCTGGATCTGGAGGAGGAGCCAGGTTTGCCTCCATCTGACTGTTTTCCTTCAAGTAAAAATCAGAGCCCTCCTGGAGGAAAGGAGAGCACAACACTGACTTTAATCTTTGACGATTTAAATATTAAGACAGAAATAGAAATAGAGAGTTGCATAAAGGTGATTACAAACCAACACCACTTCATACTGCAACTTAGCTTCAGCCGTGATGTGGTGGTGAGCCATTTCTACCAACTGGTCAATACTAGAAGAAGAACATAAAAAAAATAGTTCTTACATTTGAAAAGAAAAGGATTTTCAGTTTAAACGGCCAAACAGAATACATTTTTAACTGATAATTCCACAAGAAGCAGAATGTTAATAATATCCTTAAAAAACAAATTAGAGTGTGTCACACAGTATCCACAACCAAATGAGCTGCATGACAGCTTAGTGCAACCTCAGGCTCCAGAACCACATTTGGCTCTTTAACCCCTCGATTGTGGCTCTCTGGCTGCAGACCAAAAAATGATTCATTTTAAAAGCACTGAATACATTTAGTCTATTAGATTTATGAATTTATGAACAAGATGCTCATAAAACAGTAAGATACAATTTGCAAGTTTTTTTCATATCACTGTTGACATAACAATAAATCAAAAGATCATCCACCTGAGTTATTTCTTTGTTTTTATTGATAAAGATGCAAAAATTCAGTTATTTAAACTATAAAAGAAAGTAACAAAAGCACAGAAGAGTGTTGTCTTTTTGTATAAAGTGAGTTGTGATCTAGAAAAAACAGACCTGAATGAATGGATGTTTTAGTGTTGAAGGTTTCAGACATCTGATTTGGTGCAAATCTCCATCTGGTTCATTTACACTTTTAGTGCAGTATGTGTACACACAGCATATCAGCAGACAGAAACAGACGTTTGTATCATACCTCTTCATTTCTGCTTGATAGCGTGCTTGCAGCCAAGTTTCCATTTGACCTAATGTCGCTTGTGCTCTCCTTTGAAACGAGTTCAACATCACCAAACCGTGATTTTTCACCAGCTCAAGACGCATCTTCGCTCTGTTACCTAGGAAACATAATGACTGTTAAGGAAATACACAACAGTACCAACCTCAACATGCACAGGCAAGGCAAGGCAATTTATATAGCACATTTCATGTACAAAAAACAATTCAAAGTGCTTTACATGCAAAAGAAACTGAAGTTACAAACACAAGTCATTGTGTTATGGTCTGTGTTCCCCATCTTATTATAGCCTAAGCCTGAACTTATATCCTATGACCTGCATAGCTGACTGAATGGAGAATGTTATCTTCATGAGCAGAAAGTTCAGTTTCAGCTTCAGATGACAAAAGAACACAACCATGAATGCTAAGGATTTCATTTAAAGCCCAGCATGCAGAAGAAATGTCAGCAATATAGTGATAAATCATGCCAAATTTCAAAAGATATTTTCCTTCATACACTTTATTACATTGTGAGATCACCAATCTAATCAGCTGTGAGTCTGTTTACCTTCATGAGCCAGAGCAGCAAGATATTCTTTATGAAATTTCCCTGTAATTTCCTGGGTTTCACTTTTCTCTGAGTTGATCTGAGATTCAGTTTTTTCTGGCTCATCACCTTGAACAGGAAAACAAAACAAACAAAAATGTTTTTGTTGTAGAAATTGCACAAAAAAATAAATAAAAAAAACCTGTTGTTTTTTTCTTTGCCTTTTAGTTTTTCTGATGAACGCTTTCCTTTCTGAGTTTTTTTTGCTTTTGAAGAAGCCACTTCGACCTTTTCCTGTGATCTTTCTGGTTCTTTAGCTTCCTTCTGATTCGTTTCTTTTATTTCCTACATAAATGGATGTGCAGTAACAGGTTTAAATGATCAACATATAGCACAAAATGTGAACCAGTAGCTGAAAAACATTACGATGTAAACTCTTACACAGATATCCAGAGTAATAGGAAATGTTTCAACGACTTTGAAGGCCTCTTCGTAGTTAGTTATGAGTTTGTCATGCAGAGGCTGAAACAGATCATGAAAATGGTCCTTAACCATGAGTGAGTCACATTTTTGAAAACAGTTTTATCACTTTAGCTGCATAAGATGTCTGACTTTCTCTGGTTGGGCTTTGTCCGTGCTGGTCGTCATGGAGACCTCCTTTGGGGATACAGGATGTGTTTGGGGGAGTGTGCTGCACAAAAGAAGAAGAGTATGTCGCCTGCAAAGGACTTCATGGATCAGCAACAAACAATAAATGTTATGTCCCTTACACTTTCATGCTCTTTTCTTCTCTTTTATGGGCCTCATTTGTGTCCACTGGATTCTCACTGAAAAATGGAAATAAACATTTTAGGACCATCCAATATCTTGTAAATATTTTACATTGTATATGCAAAATGCATATGCATAGTTGACATCAATAAATTAACTCTTGCCTTTCATCCTCAGCTTTGACATCATGGATTTTCACTAAAGGAATATAAGTATTTTCACAGAGGGACTCAAAAGTCACTTGTTTCTTTAGAAGGCTCAAGAAGTAGATCCTTAAAATGTACAGCGTTTGATGAAAGCGGTTCAGCTCTACCTATTAAACATTATAGTCCAATGTTATGATTTTCTTAAAACCACATCTTCAGATAGATTTGCAGCCAAAGTTAACGACACAGTAGAAAATCTTACCTGCATTAGTATGGAGTGTGAGTTTGTAAGGGCAGCAGTGTGCTCCTCCAGCCATTCCTTACTAAGAAGTGCAGCCTTCCTTTGCTCATCTTGCACCTTGCATTTATCAGTAATGTCCCACAGGCATTCGCACAATTCCTGCACCCAAGTGCCAACATATACCTTTACAGAAGTGACTTTTTTAAACATTTCTTTTAATTAGTTGTAATGTTTCTTACATCCAGTCTCTGATGAAGTTCTGACTTGATTTCTTCGTCTTCCCTCAGATAATCAGGAATGCTGTTGAAGTCCTTCTGCCAATGACAGACAAACTCCTGCTTCAAGTTTGGGCGTCCCAAACAGTGCTTGTATCCCTCCCTGTCCACAGCGAAAATCAGGTATTATCCCCTTTTTGATATTTATCAGCAACATTATTTAGAGCCACATACAAATGCTCCTGTTTTTGTTTTCATGCTTTGGGGTAAAGCTTGTTTACCATGCGCTGAAAGCTCGGCACAATACCTGATGTTTGAAAGCTCATGAAGAATGACAGTGCGTTGTGAGCGCAGCTGCTGCATGACTTTCTGTATATTATTGACATAAGAATTACAGACAGAATCCCAGAGTTGCCATAGAAGTGGTGGGATCTCCTGGAGAAGGACATGGAGAGGATAAACTTCATGAATACAAAGAGAAAAGTACTAAAATATGTTCCAAATCCATGGTAGTAACCAGTAAATGCAATTGCATAATGTGTACAGCCAAGTAATAAACTAACAAGACGGTGCTCCAGTAAAATAAACAAAAACAGCATTAATATAAGTTTTATCTTACTGGAGAAAGAGGCTCGTCCACATAGTCCAGACTGCATGAAGAGGCAGACTTAAGTTGTTTTTTGGGGACTGGAGAGCTGTTTTTAGACAGTGATGTAGGGGTTCCACTCCTCGACTGTCCAGCTGTATAGTTACAATTGCATGTTAATAAAGTTTAGCAATCTACAATCTAATCTAATCTACAATGTGATCCAATTACCTTTTGGACTTTGGGGTTTTTCCACCTCAGCTCTTGAAAGATGTTTTCTGGGTGTGCTTTTATCATCCATCAGAGGTGGAAGATGGTCTGAGGGTTGTGGCTGAGTCATGAATGGAGAAGGACCTCCTGCAAGAGTTAAATATGTACAATAAAATTGAATATTGTGAGGAAATTTCACTTTTTTTCCTCAATAGGAGAACAAAGTAAAAACAACACAAAATGATAGTTTAGAATATTTTAAAATCTTGCTTTTAAATGGAATAACAACCAATGAAAACCTGTAGAATTGCAAAAACAGAAAGCAGTTACCTCTCTGCTTTTTCTCCATAACCTGCTGTAAGATCAGCTTCACCCTGTTGTAAAGCTCGTCCTCATCTACATCTGCATCGACATTGACCAAAATGTTTTGCTTTCCGCTGTACCATTTCTCCAGTGTTGACCAGGTAACCTTAAAAGCTGCAATCCTTCAGGGGAAAATCACTTTAGACACTGGTCTTATGGGCACAAGTGACTCATTGCTGATTTCTGTTCGTTACCTCTGTGTAACCTCGGCCAGATATAGTATTTTTTCTGCAGGCTGAGAAGCTGTAATTCCAGCATCTGCAAAGAAACAAACAACAACAAAAACACAAATAAAATAATACATAACTGGAAATCTAAACATTTAATTCTAAAATATAGAAATGCTTGCAAAGACAATGCTTTCTTTAGTTGTTTTGCAATATAGATTCAGTTTTTATTCATTAATTTTCTTATTTTTTATTAAATTTATTTTGGAGGTAATAGAGGCTTCTAGAAGATTGAAAAGCAAAAGATTCAGGTGTTATATGTCCAATTCATTTTTCAATCGAAACTCATTTAAAAAAATGAACTAAATCTAAATTTATATTGTACTTTTCATGCAGAATATTGCATCTTAAAATGCTTGATAGGAAAATGTATGTGCAAAAAAAAAAACTATAAAATGGTAGAAATCATCTGGATTTTGAAACATCAAAAAATCAAAAATGTCCCTTCAGAAACTCCAAGTACAGGATGATTGAGTGCACACATTAACACCAAATCATGCTCCAAAAAAAGCCGAACACACCTGCTTGTTTGTATGCACGTCTAACTGCGCATTCATCAGGAATATTCAGCAGAAGAACCGCGTCTAGAACCGGAGCAGGGGGCGGTGGGGGTGTGGGAGGGTTGCAATCAGCAATGATATCTGTCTGGTCACTTGCAGATTCCTTTCTTCCCTCCTCACACCCACCCAGGGCTTTCTCCAGCAGGTGAGCCAGGCTGATGTCAGATGGAAAACCATCCAGGATCCAACCTGAATGAGCTGGAACTTGACTGTTAAAGATAACTATTTCAGAGTATGTTTAAGTTCCTAGTTTCTTTATGCTAGCATATAGCAGCAACACTGTGAAAATGTTTTTTTTTTATGAAGAACGTCCGATGAGAGAATGGCAATATCATTCTAAGCATAAAAGAACAGGCTGTGATCTCACCGGATTGCCTGTGTCATAATTTCCACTAACAGCTCATTTGGGATGGCGTTCCCTTTCTTCAGCTCTTTATCCACAGCTGCTCCCAGTAGTGCACGAGGAGACGGCTGGTTAAAAGGAACATAAAAAAGAAGGATTTAAAAATGCTTTTATGTTACCAAAAATGCAACAGCAGAACAGATTTTTTTTTACCATAGTGACATAGCTTTTATTTTCTTGAATATTAATATCTGAAAAAAATCAGGTAGAATACTTTTAATTCATAAGGCAGCTGTGGTATATTTGTTTTTTTTATTACGAGCACAAAAGGTACGACAATTGCAAACTAGACGAGTAATTTGAATGGGAAATAAACACACCATGTATGCTCAACCTGGAGGATGTTTTTTTCTTTTTGTCTTTCTCTTCCCTCTGCTCCGTCACCTGTAAATTTTATTCACACAGATTTTCCAGTCTGTGATTAGGCTATAACTGGAGTATGTCATTACAAACATGATGAGTGCTTGCAGATATTCTGCAGGCCTGAAACAATGTTTTAAAGCTGAAGCAAAAACCCCACTTACTTCCTCTTCGTCGTGGTAAGCCTTCAGTGACTCCTCAATCAGAGTGTAGGATGATAAGACATAGATGTCAAGAGCTGAGGGAGAAATCAGCACATCAGTAGAACTAAATAACGTGTAAGGAGTCTTTCAAAGATCAGTCTTTCAGATTTTGATCTCCACAATCTAAAAGCTCAAAGAGAAAGATGCTAAACCCAAATTTATCCTTCTGGGATTATCTGTACATAAGCGTGTCTGAATTTTGAAAAAAAAAAAAAAAGTCTTCTTAAATTCACATGATTTAAGGGGTAATACTGTTTGTCTGTGCGCTTGATTTGATACCTTCAGCAATCCTGGCCAAGCAGGTTGTCTTGCCAGAGCAAATGTTACCAAGGACACAGGCCTTGATGGTGAAGTGAGAATATTCAGAAGAAGGTGGTTTCATAGCAGATGAACAAACATTGTTTTTGAGTCGACGGACAATATTTTCTAGAATGTTGTTAGCGGATGGCAATTTGATCTCGCCTGCATCCTCTGGCCATGCCCAGTCACCAATGGTTCTCTGCAATAAAAAAAAAGAAAACAATTCTTTCTAAAAATAAATAAATCTTCTTTAACTATTTGACCCAGTGAGTTTGTAAAATATAAACCTATTCTTTATTAGCTGTACTTACAGCATATTCATCGTAGTCCAAGTTGTTGAGTGCCTCCTGCGGTAGCTTTTTAAGATCTAAGGAACCCTTCGAAGCCGAGAGATCAAGACTCAGGTCATGGCTTGGGTCATAGAGGGGTAGACCTTGAATTAACAATTCCTTCCAATCCCTCATCGTCTGCTCTGGAATCGTGCTGGAAATAACGCGAACAAAGAAATCATGGAAGGTTAGGGCTACAAAGGAAGATTTGGCTAGAAGGAAATCTGAAAATATTTTCATCCGTTTTAGATTACACACAATTAATTTCTTTTTTAATTAGTTTCAAACGTGTCAATTAGGATAATACAATCAATATAATACAAACTTGTGAATAATTACAGTAATAATACTGACAATCACAACAACAATAAGAAAACAGGTTTGAAAGGGAACCAGCAGTAGCTCAGCTGATTGAAGCCTGACCCTTAAGAAAAAATTACGATTTGACTGACAGGCTAAAGTAATTATTATCTTTTTCCAATTAAACTTGTTATTTGGAAATTTGTGCGTGCAGATGTGGTGGACCAGCTCAGTGGCCTTGTGGTAGATTATACGCCCTGAGACTGGAGCTGTCTGCAGCTCACCGCTCCCCCAGAAGATAGCTCAAATGCAGAGAACAAATTAAAGAGACAACTAATGTAACACATGTTACATAGTTTCTGCATGAGCTTTAACAAATCTATCTCTACAACTGCAATGTTTCGTACTTCTCTGTGAGCTGACGGTAATCTCCAACTTTAATGGCCAGGTCCACAATCTGGTTCAAAAGGTCCTTGCAGTGACTGAAGTATTTTTTTCTTTTGTTTTGACTCCGCTCAGCAGAAATCCTGGTACACAATTCAACGTCCTTTCGGATTTCTTCTTCACGGGCCACCTTTTCCTGCTGAGCTAAAACCTGCGTCAAGCCCAGTCACAAGGATGGAAAAAGATTTGAGCCACTTTGAATGAGTGAAAAAAATACTTTACTCAGTATTGAGATTTTAATTTATCCTTCTTTAGTAGGCACATTTCTGGAATATGACCAAAATGAATATATTAATCAATTCTTAAGGTTTTGAACCTTTTGCAGTACATAGACACTTTATACTTTGTGACCATAACACTGTTACTGATGTTCATATCAGATAGTAGGCTATATATATATATATATATATATATATATATATATATATATATATATATATATATATATATATATATATATTAATATATTTTCTAATGTATTTTCATACTTAACACTTTAATCCTTTTTAATACTTACATATCATAGACCTTGTACTGCGTTGGACAGTCGTGCAATTCATTCACTATATGTACTATGTATGTAACAAACTTATACATACACAAATCTTTACCATTTTTATGCACTAATACCCTTTTGACTCTCTCCTAACAAACAACAACAAATAAAATGGCTTACAATCAAATGATAAAAGAGATTATTTTTTATTCTTTTTTTCTGGTCTCACCGCCTCCCTGTACAGAGCTTCCCGAAAGTCTTTTTCTCTCCGTGCTTTGTACTGCTGCTCTACGAACAGCCGGTTCTCTCGAATCACTTCTTTTTGCATTCGCATCTGGAGAAGCTGAGCCACCAAACGCTGCTCCTGCTTGGTTTGACGTGTCAGACGCTTCACCAGCTGCTCGTCACGCTCCAGCTCCTGCAGAAACAGTGGATCACAGTAAGGAGCATGGAATGATGTGTTAAGGATGTCTCAGATGTATTTCTTAAGATAAAACAGATAACACCATTATGGATACATTATTTTGTCCATTCCTTAAAAAAAACCTGTAATGTAATGTAAAAAAGATCGAATGCAATAATTGAATAATTGTTGACCTGTTGAGCGGCATGGGCTTTGAATTGTTCCTCTAAGAATCTGTCTTGTCTTTTTTGTCTGCGCTCATTCTCCAAAGCCTTCTCCTTTAGTCTCTGTCGGATCTCCTGCATGTACTTGGAGTTGGACTGTAACGGCAATCCTGCTCCACTTTCAGACACTTTACTGCCTCGTTTGGTTACACAAAGTGAAGATTCAGCAGGGAAGGGCTGACCATGAGGACTGAAAAGGATGAAACACTGTGATGTGATGTGTGAACTTCTAGAGTGAAACAAAACTCCACACAGTAAGAGTAACATTTGGAGCATTGCTTTAAAGACCCACTTCAATGAAAATCGTATTTTTGGTGTTTTTAACATGTTCTTTATGACATTTTTCTCATAATGAAAAACAAAAGAATTTTAAGATTAAAACAGTTTTTCTGAGTATTTTTTTTAATTCAAATCGTAATGGTTTAGGAGCAGATGAAAAGAACAGTTTGAAAACGCTCGGGTTTATGACCCAGCAACTGCGATGGACAGGTCAAAGTCTGCCTGCTCTGCTCCAATTCTCATGCATCCACTTGCAAACAAATAAATCCATGTTTGTCTTCATTTTCCTCGTCTGAACTGATATCTGGCTCAAAACTGTGAGAGTGTTTAGCTCCGATATGGTCGCCTTCTGTTTTCTATGGCTACGCTGTTAGGTCGAGAGAGAGTAATCGAAGGGATGATGGGAAATTAGCAGAACTAACTTCTGCGCCAACAGCCTTGCCCACAACCCAGAGGCAAATTTCTGATGAGCTCCTGCTGCTCTGCAGAAATTATGTCTTAAAAACAAAAGGCTTTTCAATTTTGGCTAAAAATTGCATAACAATAATTAAAATGCCACTTGGAATAATTTTACAATAGATAGAAATATAGTTGGAGTGGGACTTTAAAAAAAATACGTTTTTGACATCACCTTGATGAGGAAGAAAAACCATAAGTGACACTTTTTCTCATGTTTTCCTCAAACTGCGCAATCTCAGTCTGCACTCTCTGAGTGAACAAAGCACACAACAGCAAATCAGCAATAGCAGAAGCATGTTCTGTAATAAAACTGATTTATTGACAGATCGAACAACTAATTCACTTCTATTTGAGGTATACCTTTGCCTCTTCCTGGATCTGTTGTTGTCTTCTCTTCATTATGAGGGGTGATACACGATAAGGGGGCTTTGGCACATGGATGTCAGTGGCCTACAGTCAGAAAAAAAGCATTTCAAAATGATTCTAATTCAACACTGTGCATGAGAAAGTGCAAATAGAAACAAAAAAAGCAATACAGTGAATACATCTTTGAAAGGATTGTGCCCAATTGACAAAAGGTGTGGAAATCTATTAAAAACAATATTTTTGTTAAGTTTTTTTGCCTGTACCTTCTCAATGTTTTTCCTTATCTTCTCATCTTGGACACTGAGTTGGCTGTTTCCCACAGCCCTGTCCTTGAGCCTGTGGTATTTATCGCTATGGCGCTGTAATTTCAGGTCAGCATCACGTTTCATCACCTGAGGAAGCTGCTTTTACAAACACAAAGATTATTGACTCTGCTTGTTGCTCAAACCTTATAGGCTTACTTGAAAAATATACAGACTTAAAAAACTGAAATATGCATATTAGCATTTGTGCAATTGCAAGACTATATCTTAAAAATATGCAAACTGATAACTGGCCCCTCACATAGGAATAGATTTTGCGCTTCCTCCTATACAGATTTGCTTCAGCTCTGGGCTGCTCGACTTCCTTCAGGCTTCCAGTCATTTCCGGGCTCTTCCTTTTTTTAAGAGCATCATACAGTTGGAAAAGCAGTTGAGCAGCAGCACTCTGCTTTTCCTGCATCAGGTCCTGGGCTGTGTTCATGTTGAAGGAGATCCCCAAGAGTTTCAGAGTTGGCTCGACGCGCATGAAGTTATTCACTTTAGAAATGGTGGTACTATGAAAAAAAGTGTAAAAAAAAAAAGTGTAAAAAAAAAAAAAAAAAAAAAAAAAAAAAGAAAGATTAAATAACTTAAAAATTAAAGGCGATTTTTTTTTTCAGGGGAATAAAACAACTTCCTATTGTTTTAAAATGATATAGATTATTTTCAATTAAAATTTGGTTTGATTATTGATAAATAATACAGTGGTTAACCATGTCATTCACACAATAATTGATACACACGTTTTTGAGGCCCCTTTCTCACTAGCATGATCAAAACTTTTGTTAAAAACCTACTGTATATAACTTGTTTATACTTGTTTATATTTGTACATGTTTTCCGCCCATTAGTGGATTATCATTTCACAAGAGACTGTGGAAAATTGGCTGTTTCCATTAAATCTCCAAAAGACTTTTGGCAGGAAAAGTTTTCCTAATTTTCAAAGCTTTATGGTAAGAATAACTCATCTACTGTTATTCATTTTTTAATGATTAAAATGCTGTTTTTAAAGAATTCAAAACTTGTTGATCTTTCTTCCTGTCAATTATTACACTCTACAACACCTCATAGAACAATAACTATTGTTGTTTATTTTATTACATGTTTTAACCTCTTAATGCCTGTTATTCCAAATATATGTTTTCAGAGCTGTAAAAAAAAAAAAACTTAGGCATTAATAATTTTCAGTTAATTCTTTGATTAAGCTGAGGGATTTATTATAAATTAGGACTGTAAACAGTTTGCTAAGATATGGCCATCCCACTGAAAACATTACTCAGAGGAACTTACTTTTTTTCCAGAAACTTATTGAAATCATCCTGCAGTTTATACTTATGAAGGATTTCTCCAAACAGGTAACCATTGGAGAAATCTGCAGCAAGACTGTTTATGCCTGTAAGAGAGAATTAGGTTATCCTATGACGAGAAGGCGCATTACATGTACATTTTGGTTTAAAAAAAATATTTTGTTATATTGCATCCCAGCTATGTGCTATAGCTAGGCGTCATGCTAACCCTTACCGACCACTTTAGAGAGCTGGAGCTCCTGGTTTAGCCACCGACACAACATTTCCGACATCTTTCTGGATGACAGAAATTTACCACAAACTTAAGGAGACTAACTGTTGACTTTAGCTTTAGCAAAAAACAAACAAACAAACAGAAAAAAACTAATCGTCGTCGCCTCTTTATAGCTTTATTGACCAGTTTTCAGTTTGTTTACGACAGGGGCTTCCAATTTAACCTGTTGTCATGGCGACGCGTCAACTGATTTACGTCAGCCTTCTCTTTCTTTTTTTCCGTGTGTCAGAAACGTTTTCACACGTACCAGAAAAACGGCAATTAAAATCAGTCCCAGCTTTACAGAATAACATATTGTTACTTTTATTTTTGTTGCTTTTTACTTTTTGAAAAATGGATGTACAGTCAGTTGTTCTTTACGGTCATGTATATTTTCTGAATAAAATTATTATTATTATTCAGTCTATTATTAATAGTACTATTATTATTATTATTATTATTATTATAGTGTCTACTGTGCTAACATAGATTAGGCAGCACGTGACGCTTTGAAATGCTTGAACAATACAATAATAACAATTTTAAAGCAAAAGACATGAAATTATGCAAGATTGTTTTTAATGCATAGAGTAAAATAGTCAGATGACACACTTGTACTGATGTTTCATACAGCATGCATTTACTTCACAAAGAGGAAATTATTTCTTTTCAGACAGTAAGTGTTTGCTGTGCAGTGTTTGATGGAGACGACAAAAATTAAATATGTCCGTGGACCGACAAGAAAAACTGTAAGAAATGTGTAGTTCCTGTGAAAATATGGTGAGTAACTCTAGTCTTTGGCAAAGCAACAAATGCTGTAATCAAACAGCAAGGCAGACAAGTCACATTTCTAACTCAATTCCAGTAACAAGTTTTTGTGTGCTTTCACACAAAACAAATGCACAGCTGTATCAACAAAAGAAGTAGTTTTAGTTACTAAGCTGCAGTCAACATTGAAGTGTATAACCTACAATCTATTCATAAGCTCATCTTTTAAATAGGAAATAAGAACAGATTGCTTAAGTACACATAGTTGCATCCAAAACAAGAATCAGAAATCAAAAGTTAGGATTCTGCTGACCAAAAACATCATGTAACACATCATCTTTTAAAAAGTACACAAAAATAAAGATCAGCAGCCATTATTTAAAAATAAAATTATATCCACCCTTTACTAACACGTTCTGGCAGGGTTTGAAAACATTTTCTAGTGTATATGTGACGACCAAGCAGTGAAAAATATTTATTCAAATATGCTTTTTTTGTTTCAAATTTGATGACCTGTCCACTTGTAACCAGTTTATATGTATATGATACTTTATAAAAAGTCTAACATCACAGTAGTTTTATTTAAAGCTTCTTGGCTGGAAGCACTTAAAGGAAATAAAAAAAGACATTGCACCAGTGTGTCAGAGGCAGCCCTGTCCTGACCAAAATATCCTTTACCTTATTTTAGCAACAGAAAAAGTGCATCAAAGCACATACTTTGCATACACATGTTTTAATAAAGGCCTCTGCATTAGTACATTCTCAACCCATTTATGGTGCACTGAGATGATCACTTAAAAAACGTTGTCGTTGACAAATGCTAGTTGACGGTCTGAATCTTCCAAACCATCTTTTCGCTTTGGTCCCTTCCCCAAAAGTTTAAATAAAGGTGATTTTTATTTTAAAAAGAAAAAGAAAAATGCTTTAACTCCAAGCAAAAACACGTACGAATGGTAAAACAGAGGGTCTGCCTTTTGCGTGCAACGCTACAGAGGAATATAAAACTCCAGTTCATTTTGGGTTGGGAAATGTTAGTGCAAAATGTGAGAAATGTAGTATCATTTAGTATAGTATAGTATCAACAACTGTAATTACTTTCAGAAAGTCAAACATGTCGGTCACAGACTTACCATTTGTGGGTAATCAAGATAACAACTAACTCATTATTATGATGATACTCAGAAAACAATCACAAAAGGACACTGGCCTGACAGGTAGCTATGTTATGTTATAAAGAAAACAAACTGTACTGCTTTAAGAATGATAAAATAATTCAACATAAAGTCTGTTTGTTCAGTAAATCTCATCAGTTGAAATAAATGTTCTAGCTTATGTTACTCTGCAATAAAAGGGTTTCATTACCCACAATAAACAGATGACAAAAAGACAGCACCACTTCCATATTTCTGTAAAATTATCTATTAAATCCTAGTTTAGTGTCACAATGGTTAGGATGTCAGTTCAGAAAAAGGCTCCATTCTAACCATGAACAGAAGAGTAATTGTAAAAATGTTTTTTTTTAAAGAACTGACCTTTTGTTTGTTTGACCTCAATGATTTAAGTAAGATAAAACTCAAGTGACAACCCCAGTAAGTGGGACTTTCACCACCCTCTGTGTCTGATTAAATGCCTTCTTGTAATGTTCTTTCTTTAAACGTAATGCATTACTCAAATTAGGTGCTTTACATTTTGCCCACATACAATTTCTTTTTAAGTGTGTAAATCCCAAAAGTTGTGAAATGCAATGAAACCATTGCAAATACTGCAGCTCAAACACAAGATATGTTTGCAAATGCCCACTTCAGCCTGTCTCAAAGATAAAAGCCAGAGATTCAAATGCCTCCAGGTTTCCAGGAGATGGTTTCAATATTTTCGTAACATCCAAACCATTGCGCTTACACACACCCCTCTGCACAAATATATACATTTTGTATTGTGATATTTTCATGTCAGAGAAAATAACTTTATAGTTATTTTCCATTTTTTGTGTAATCCCCTTCAAATGTGTGAATCTGCTGTCAAAAAGGCATGACTGAAAATGCAGTGCCACTTTAGAGATGACATTTCTTGAAAGAGGTCAAACTTGGTAGCATGTTTAAATGAGAAGTTCACACTGACCCAAGCCCAGAAACACAAGATATTATGGTTTTGAAGACAACAGCAGGTTGCTAAACCAGGTTGCTGCTGCTGATGAAAGCTGTTGTTTGTTCTTTTCATCGCCATCCCCATCAGGAAGGAGAAACTGAGAGGAAGCAACAGAGGTGGGTGATCCAAGAGAGGGGGCCAGACTGCTGGTTTCGGCAGCATCTGTGGGAGAGTCCAAATGCCAGGAGCACTGGGGTTTGTAGCCCACAGAACTGGCAGCCTCTGGCTCATGGAAGGGGTTTGAGGGCTTTAGCCCCATGTCATCACCCAAGACCTTGGAGTGCATCTGAGGCTTGTAACCGCCATCATAGTGAACAACCTCAGGTGGCTCCTCCTCGGAGGATCCCTGTGGATCCGGCTGGAAGACCAGAGACAAACCTGAAGTCTGAATGCCAGTGTATGTAACATCCGTGTGTGCCGAATCCAAGGAAGAGGCTGAGGAAGCAGAGGAGTCTGGGAAACGTGGCCTTATGGGGCGATCATCTACCACCTGGTTGTAGTAGCGCAAGGACATTGGCTCATCTGTGTCGACTGGCTCGTCTTTCTCAAAATATTCATCCTCTTCAGGAATAACGACGAGTGTCTCTTTGTTAAAATCACGCTCAGGCTTTTCAACAATATGGACCATGCTGTGGGGAGACGGCCTCACATCCAAAGGTCCCTAGAAGAAAGACAATGCATCGCTATTGACTGAAAAACAATACCTGCATTTATCTCATGACATTAAAAACAAATAAAGCTTTTATAAACAGATGTGAATTTAACTGTGACTAGATTATACTGGGATTGTACCTGCGGTCTGGACCAATCACCAGGAAGCTTGGGCTCAGGTATGTCTGGATAGAATGCTTTTTTAACCCTGGTGCAAGAAAAAGTAAAGTTATGATTAATTTAGAAAATTATCTGGTATTATTTCTAAATAGTTTCTCTTGAAAACAGTAATAGAATAATTATCTTACACAGTTTTTGCAAATAAATGTAGCACTATTTTAAGGATACAATATCATGAAAACGTCACAATAAATAAGTAAATAGCTCACCATTTTCTTTTTTTGTAGCATATGAAAGTAATAATGATGAGTAACATGGTTATGATTCCCAAAACTGCCAACATTTTCAGGATCAGTGCATCTGCTGTTGGAACAGAACATTTGAAACATTATTTTTTGGAAAAAAGTATAACCTGTAAGAATAATGCATGACTCTAAACCGTCTGGTTACGTACTGAATGGTTCCAATGTGATAGAAGCAGTGCTGCCTGTGTCCTCGCCTGCGGATGTGTATGCTTTCAGTGTGAACTTGTAGGTGCCAACGGGGAGACCCTTTACTACGTATCTCCTCATTCCACTGCTGGACAGATTGGCTATAGGAACAAGGCAGAGTGTAGAAAATAATTTAGTACAAAATCAGTCTAACAATGAAATAATGCATTTTTTGTCCACATTTCTGATTTTTGTGGTTGATGAATAACTAATAAGTGTTTGGTTTCCAACAACATTTACCTAGAAGAGCAAGCTCAGAACCGTTGCTGATGTAAACATTGTAGCCCAGGAGGAAGCCTCTTCTGTCTGAAAGGGGAATTTCCCCCCAGGTAATGACAACATCCGAATCCTGGCTTTGGACAGACAGTGGGACTGATCTGGAGGGAACTGCAGTGACCACAAGAAAAAGATGAAGAAACCAAAGACAGGTTGTGGTGTAATGAATAGGATTACAATACAGTGGTCAATTGCTATATCACGGTTCACCTTGCGTGGTCTCGCTGTTTCGCAGAATTTTTTTTGGTGCAATTTTGCATGTTTTTGTTTTGTAATAGTGTTCTGATTAGCTATGGACCAGGGGTGTCAGAATCCAGGCCTCGAGGTGAGGTGTCCTACATGTTTTGCAACCAACCTACCATAGAAGTACCTTATTGGCTAACCACACCTGATCCAGTTAATCAGTAGCAGAAGAGACAGGATTTCTGGAAAACAAGCAGGAGACTGGCCCTCGAGGCCTGGAGTTTGACAACGGCCAATCAATCTCCTTCATGTTGTATCTCCTGTGTGCAGTTTGCATTATTTTCGCGTACTTTTCTATGAACTTTGAGTTTAAACAAGAGAGAAAAGTGAAAATGTTCATGTATAAAGTGTTTAGTGAAGCTTTAAAAGATCTTTATTGACTGCAATAAAGTTATTTTTAGAATGTAAAAATGAGAGAGCACCATCCTAACTGTCTTAATAAAACACACTTACCAAGCTCCTGAGTGTATCCCTGCCAGCGCTTGATAAGCTGTGGAGAATCTGCAGGGCAGCTGTACAGGGAAAAGTTGTATCTCACTCCTGGCTGGAAGTTCTCTATAGTGAAAAAAGGAGATAATATTGATTAATTTGTCTCATATTTATGACCAGGATGTGCTTATAATATGTGAGAAACCCCAAAAAAACCAAACATAGCAGAGTCATGCTTGTGTCCACATTGACATTTTGCTGCATTTAAAACTTCTCTAAAACAACAGTCACTTTGTACAAGCTTGCATGCCTGACATACCTGACTCAATGGAAACATTTGTGCTCCCAGCAGCCACTCTGATCCATTTCACAGGGCAATCATGCTCGCAAGAGGTATCAAGCCATTCTACCAGATAATTACATGTGTTGCTAGCATTGTGCTGCCAGAACAGAGAGAACCTGCTGTTGGTAAAGACAGGCTTTGACAAAGCAGAGGGTTCCTCGTCTGTAAAGAGAAAAACACATTTGATTTATTAAAATCAATAACTCTTTCTCAACAACTCTGAAAAATATTTAGTTTTTTAACAACATTATTTCCATGTGGAATCAGTTTCAACAAACCTATAAATTGTAGAGGCACACGTGCAGGAGGAGATGCTCCTTTGATGTTTCTTATTATGACAGTCGCAAAAACTTTCTTGTCAACGCCAAGGGAAGTCATTTCTCTGAGGTTGACTCGAACAGAGTAGGTGTTGGGAGGCAGGATTTGTGTGTGCTGCTCAACGTCTTCAGGATTCCAAAGAGTTACCTCATAACCCGTGACTCGACCGTGGCTTTGTTGGTGAGTTGAAGGCTAAAAGCAGTCAAAAGAAGAAAACATTACCACATATATTATTACAAGACGTTCCTTTGAATTTCACGATTGACAGATCAGGCTTCTTAATGCTAAGTAACTTCCATTACAATCGCAGTCGTAAAAGCTGTATGTCAGGTAACGCAATATTATGGAGGCACAATATGGATTTTCAGGCTGTTAATATTATATGATCATTGTTTTTTATATAATTTCTCCCTCCTTTTTATTGAATTTTCCTGCACCTATCTTTAATTAGCATTACTTTAATCACATGTTCCACGTGTGTATTGCTAGCATACACACTTGTTGAAACAATCGCGGCTCTGGACATCTCACTTACCCCCTTACAAGCTATGTTTTTGTTACATTTAAGATAATGCCCACTGTCTGCATCTACTTTGGAAAAATGCAGTCCCACTTTAAAACCTTTTTGCTCGCGGCCGCTCATGATGGCCGCCCATCCGCGTGCGTTTGTCAGAGGAGGAATACGAGAGCGCATGCCGCATTAGCAGCCTCTGCCCTTAGCATTGCAGCAGGAAAAGCAGTGAAGAAAGAGAGAGTAGTGCGCGTCTGTCCTTGCTGTTGCCACACCACTACGCTGGTACCAATAACAATGCCGTTAAGGCTAAAACTTATTGGTCTGGTAATAATTGATGATGTGGAACCAGTACCAAATAGGATCGGTTTCTGTACCACAGATTAAGGATTAAGTAGAGATAATTTACCTTCCAGACAACCAGTCCAGTATTGTCTTTGTTCATCCACGTCCAGACATCAGGAGCATCTGGGACTAAAAACACAGAAGGAAAAAGTAAATAATGATTATTTAATGCCAAAACCAATCATACAAATAAGATAATTTAAGAATTATGTCAAATTTTTAGAATTTTATTGCAAAAAAAAACCATTGAAAACAATTTTGATCTAAGTTAAACAACAGGAGTTTTTAAAACATAAATAAAAAACGCTTCCTCTAAGACTATTTAGAACATAAGACCAAAAACCCATTAAAAAATAAGATAAAGTCTCAGATCGTGAGGCAGAAGAGACAAGAGCATAAACAAATCCTTATTGCTGCAGTCACTGCTCACATAAGCTTTGTTGAAACGATACATTTTTTGTTTTTTTGCTTTTTTTTATCACAGCCATCTTAAACCTTTGTTTTATCCATAATAGATCCTCTTGGGCATCAGAATTCTTCTTTTTTCAGTTACCCTTAATGACTTATAGAGTCTAAACAACTTAATCTGTTCAGAACAACATCCCAGTTGTTCGACTAGTTGAATTCATGTAAATAGAGAAAAACTGATGACTAATTGCTTGAAAAGCAACACTAAGCTATTTACCATCAGCTTTGGTTTTGAAAGAAAACGTCTTGCTCCAGTCTCCCCATTTCCAAAAGTACTTTTGAGCTCCACAACGAACGCGAACAGTGTAAGCCTCATCAGGGTACAGGTCAGACAGCTGCACAGACCGAAGCCCTACACCAGAGAAGACACGCTGCACACACACACACACACAACAGATATATTTCATAAATGAATGCATAATCAAACCATTGAAAATTCTTTAAAAATGAATTATGGAATTAAAATACATGTTATGCTTTTATGTACCGGTAATGCAAAACTTACTAGACTTTTGAACTGATCATTGATGAACTCCACTTGACAGTTCAGATCCAGGGTGAAATAGCTTTCATAGGTCCACGCCCACATCACAGTAGCATTCCAGGCATGGACAATGGAGCTGAAATTAGCTGGTGCAACAGGACGAACTGAGAAGAAAAAGCATCATGTTTTGAAAAGTAGTGTCATTTTGAATGCTTTTACAGATGAGCATAAAAGTGTCTGTCACCGATTCTGCAAGTCGTCCTAATTAACTTTGAGACACAGAATGTAAAAAAGAATCCAGGACATTAATTTTTTGTATTTTTACCAAATATACTTATCTAGAAGTGCAGAAAATAATGTCAATAACAAAAGTTCACCTGGATGCTTTGTAATGCAACCCTGGTAGGTAATGACAGAGGTCAAAGGTTTCCTGTAAATCAGAGGGCCCAAACCTGATCCTCAAGTAATTACTGTAATTACTATATTCTATGACATTAAAAATTGGAATTTACAATCAACCAACATAAAAAACGCTTAAAAGGGCTGCATGAAGTAAGGGTGAAAGAAACCAACTCAGTACCTCTATGACTAAGCTCAGCCGAGTCACTGAGACTGTAATGTCCGAGGCTATTCACAGCCGTCAGTGTCCAGTTACCGTCCCACAGAGGCAGCTTGCACGTCAGCTGTAAAGGATCCAAATCACATTTCCTAGAGGGCAAAAATCAAAATAAGAAGAATAAAACCTGAAGATCTGGTCAACTAAAGTGGAATATTTTTGTTTTGGCTCCCGAACAGAGAACTTTAACCCGCTTTCAGACCATTCCTGTAAAATGCGATCAAGATGTCTAAAAATAGGCATACAGAAGAAGGCTTTTAATCAGTCAAAGGGTTTTATAATTCTTTCTCTGGGATTTTTTTTCTTGTACAGTAAACACTCTTAGGAGAAAACCAGAAGGACACATCATAGATGATTTAGAGATAATTTCTCAAAAGCTAAGTGACATGGGACAATCGTTTTTCCAAGAAAAACCCTTTCACTTCTGCAGATAGAAATCTGTTTTAAAGTGAGTGTCCAGGAGGAGGAAGGTGCATTGCTTCATATCATTCTGACTGTCAACTTTGTGCAGCAAAATGACATCACACTTTCTGAGAATCACACTTAATAAAATTGCAATTCAGATTTAGTTAATTATAAGCTACAAAAATATTTGTTTTTTTTTTATTTAACCACTTCTCACAATTGAATCCAGAACCACAACATGAAAGTATAACAAACTTATTTTATCCTAGCATTAGATAGACTGATAGATGGAGTTCAGCTTTCTAACTTTTACACACTTTTTTATGTTCTCACTCTGATGAGTCAGAGGAGTGGCTGGATGGCTCTGTTGGCTGCGTGTATGACTGGGGCATGGGGAAACCAGAGATGGTTTGCAGGGGGCGATGAGCAAGGCAAGACCCTTCCTACTGCTTAACTATGTAGCCACATAGTCTGGGTCTCTCCATGCACGTCCCCAACAACTCTCAAATCAGACTATACCTGCTGTTCACTGAGTAGCGTGTTCTTCGACGTCCAACATACAGGTGACTGTTGCGAGCTTCTTTCCAGTGGCAAACAGCAGATTTCAAATCCTGAGTTTCACATACAAAATCACTGGGAAGAGGTGGATCTGGAATTGGGTCAACAAGAGCAAACTTAGAATACTGAGATTCAACAGCAAATTATATTTAATATACTTTGTTACAACCAACTGTGCAACAGTAAACCAGTTTCAGAAGTATCAGGTAAGTATCAGGTTCATATTAAATGAAAAGTAAAAACTTTTGTTCAATTCTCATTATTGTCTTTTACTTTTTCCTAGGAAACAAAGATTATTGTCATCTCATGAAAACATGCACATCCAAACAACTCCATGCATTCTTCTTACATCCAACAAACACGACAGCTCCGGTCAGTGAAAGATCATTTAGACGGCAGACAACGTTGCTTCCTGATACAGTAGGTTCCAAATTGACCACCGTTGTAGCATAACTTCGGCGACTCAGCCGTGTTGCATTCATGACTATGTTGCCGTAGAGCATCTCTTTAAAGGTCTTTCCCTCCTCTACGATGCAGCAGAAGGTCTTGTTGGAACCCACTTCTACTACTCTGTCCTGTGGATACATCTGCAAGGTGTTGATACTGGGAAGATCTCGTCCTGAATAGAAGAACAGATGAAAGAAGAATAAAAGAAAGACAAAACTAAAGTGAGTTGGGATCTGAAGCACATTTATATTTGAAAACAAAACGTTGTAGCTTTGGTAAATACATAAGTTCTGAACTAACACGCAAGATACAAGTTTTAATATTTATTACTGACACTCGTTAAGATACATGAGTAATAACTATCCAGTTGACCTGGAAATGTGTCTGTCTTGCTCCATTCACTTGTCGCATGTCCATCTCTTGAGCGGATTCTGACTGACAGTGATGTACACTCCAGGGGTTCAGCAGAGGTCCATTTCCACTCATGTCGACCATTCACCTGATTAAGTGTTGCTGAGATTGTGTTCTACAAACGATGGATAGAGGACAATGTCATGTTTCATGTTAAGTGGCTTTAGCAGGAATAAAATCAACTCTGAAACTGTGCACCTAAATCTGTTCACTATGAATGGGTATCACTGGCAAAATACTAAATTAATACAACTTCTGATTCAACATAAACCGCCTTTAAAAATTAATGGGTTCTTTGTCAAAAGAATCCATTATTTAAGGAGCGAAAGGCTCAGATATCGAGATGTCTTACTGCCAGATAGGAAAAGAGCTTGCGGAAATAACTCATATTTAATAAAAATTGTGTTCTCTAGTCTCCTAAAGGTAATATAGTATCATATATGGATATAAGTTACTCTGAAAGGCTTAGAATAGCATGATATAGGCCCTTTAAATGTAACAATCATACAGGAACTGAACTTAAAACAAATACTGGCTACGCACATAGAAAACAGTGGTATTGAATTCAGTTCTCAGAATGATGAGGTCAAAGGTAGAGGCAGCTCCTCCAAACCAGGATATGGTCAGCTCCTCCAAACTCAGGTTAGCTGAAAGGCTCACTTGCTTGGGTACAGTAAGAACTAGGATATAAAATCAAAACCGCATAAATACAATGTAATCTCAAGAGCACAATATTAAAGATCAAAGTTTAATTAGAATAATAACAAGCTGATTACATACTTTTTAAGAGTAAATTGAGTGTCAATATAATCTAAAATGAGAGCAAACAAATTGACATAAAGATAATTACTTGAGTTCTTACCGATTTGGGAATTGATATGTAAGGCCAAGAGGTTAACGACGGCATAGATAAGCCAAGGAAGGCTACATTTAGGCTTTAAGGTGTGTCTGAATATTAGCTTGGGCATGATTTTCAACTGTCGATGGCAAGGCGGATTTTATGGTGGTGAGCCTCTCCACTACGCCACACCAAGCATTCTGGAAGACAAGATCCAGGAAGATGAGCCCTACAAGAAAAATACATAAAAACAGGGTAAATAACATGGCCTGAATGTGTGATGTTTACCACACATCAAATGGGTCAAAAAAAAGACAAAACCTTTATTACAAAAATCCTCCAACTGTAAAAACAGTTTTAAATGTCAAGATTATTTTCGTCAAAAATTAAAGGTTTTTGTTTGTGAGCCTAACTGTATTTATCAAATATGTTGATTGGGAATACATGTTGTTTGGGTTCTTAGGTTTATTCCCGTAAATCCAGAAAGGGTGCAGTGTCTGTTAATTTCAGAGCCCTGACTTGTTTCTCTGGTGAGGTTTTTTTTATGATCCAAACAAAACCAAGAGGTTCCACTGCCAGGAAGAGGGTAAAGTCAACAGAAGAACACCCACACAATCCTGACAGGTGCTGTCATGTTGGACACTGATGCAAACAAGTCATTTCCAGCTCACCTTTTCTCTACTATTAGAAAAGGCAGGTACAGTAAAGCTAAATAAAAAGGGAGTAACCAGCAGTTAAACCTGAATTTTAAGCAAATATTAATTGCGATAAAAATGACAGCCTTCTTAACAACATTCTTAACACTGCAGCATTAAATATATACGTTTCACAAAATATTAATAAACATTTTTCAAAAGTAAATGCAGCAAATCTCTGTAAGCAGTCACTGAGCAAAACTGAAAAAAAGTGCTGAAAGAAGGATCATTTCAATGGAAAATTATTACAGACTTAAAACTGAAAGGAGCAGCAGCCCCAACACAACAAAATATGGTATTTTATTCAAGGTGTTCCTTATATCTTCCATCAACAGATGGGTTGAAACAAGTATGTCTAATAATAAGATTTAAGCAGAGATATGTAAAGTCTGATAGAAAAAGAGATATGAAAAACATGAACCACTTCCCATAAGCAACACTCAGAAATGGATAGAAGAAAATGTTAAGACTAACAAAGTAGCTTTAGAGACAAAAGACTCTTCACAAGATCAATATAGACAGAACCTTAATAATGCAATACCAAAGTATTGAGAAATTTAAAAAATGCCATGTAATATTTTAAAAGATCTGCTGCATCAAAAACTTTCGTTTTGTGGATTGTAATCAAGGATAAAGACAAAACAGACATTCCTTCACATGCAAAATAGCATGCAAGTTGGCTGTTTTTTGTGTTTCTGGATGTAATTTTTTCCTTTGTTGTGTCTCACAGTTCTGAAACAACCAACTGTAAATCTTGTTTTCCCTTCAGGCAAGCTGGGGCAAGCCCTGAAGCCTTTTTACAATCCTCAGAAGAAGAGACGCTGTCTTTATACAGACAACAAATACAGCATAGCGAGCGACAAGCCTCGTCTTTATTTTGAAGCCAGTGTGTTTCAGACTAAACACAAGTTTTATTCAAACTCTTCATTCCTCTGAATAATCAGAATAATTTACAGTACAATACACATCAAAGCTAAGTTTCTTCTCTCCATGTGTGGTTTTAAAACAAACACTTTTTTTTTCACAAAACAAAACATTTTTATCAACATGTTAGATCTTTCAATCTTGGTTGAGCCAAGAAGATGAGAAAAATGTTGGGCAAAAAGGAAAATGTACTGAAATCTTGTAATATTCTTAAGGGATGATTCAAATTCTTTGCTAGCCTTGTTGTTTTGTTTTTTTTACTGTTTTTTCTAAAGCAATAAGGAATTTAAGTTCCTTTGGGTAAACTTAGAAAGGCATTTTATCTTAAAGCAGGATATGAGGTTATTCAAATATTTACAAGAAGCTTTTAAAGCAAAGAATTATCTTCTCCAATATTAGATTTTCCACATTTCCAAGATAGCTTTTAACAGGGTCTGATGGGAAAAAGAAAACTGTGAAAAGACAAAAGCAGGAGAGGTTTTTGCAAGACATAAAAAACCTAAACCATTGGAAAATACAACACATCGTTCTAAAAAAAACTTTAATTGAGCTTCTAGTTTTTCCATAAATAACAGCATTTCTACATCAGTTAAAAGGTTAAGCTGAGAAAGTATTTATTATGAATCTGAAATTGTGAATTTTGGGTCAGTTTCCTACAACTGCAAGTAATCTGCCGTTAACATCCTTAAATATGTAGATTATGTATGCTCTACCTCTCTAAGCCCTGGAGAAAAATATGTGGAACTTATGGGAAGCAGGGAAAAAAAAGCACGGGGTTCTGGGAAATCTCATCAACAAACTGATAGCTTTGAACCCCCCACTCCCGCTCCCGACACACACAAATCAATATCTCTCCTGTGGGTTCTCATTCTGGTCCTTGCATTGGTAACAAATGTGACCACAAACACAACCGCAAAGGCGCTGTCTGTACTTAAGAACCAGATGCAAACTCTATCACTGTGCATGCAGTTTTCTTATTTTAGGATGGAAAAAAACTCAAACTCATTTGTAAGACTTTCATTATGACCGGCTCTACACAGGATCCTTTGATTGTTTTACTCTTTCACTTTGCTGCTTGCCAAAGTCTTTTGGAATGAAGTGTAGAAAATGTGACAGATATAATCGCATAGAAAGTGTATGACAGATTGACAAGCATTTGTCCGAATATTTGCATTTCGTTTTTACAACTATTAAACATTGACTCTTACTCATAATTCGACCAGTTTATTCTCGTATTTCTTTTACTTTTTTTATCATAAATTTACAAAGAAATGTATCATAAAATTATTACCTTTTCTCATAAGTTTATGACTTTATTATTGTATTTTTTTTTTTTTTTATGGAACCCCTAATACTCGATCACAAAAAACTGGTTTATAAAGACAAAGAAAAAAAACTTTAACTCAAACTACCACTTGTGTGCAGTTGGACATGCAAGGTATGTTTGAATATATTCTACCAAATGATATTTTTGCTCATAGAACTAAAACCAAAAATAAGTTGTTTTTACTTCTGCCTCTGAAAAAAAAAAAAAATAAATAAAGTACATCCCAGGAAGATCAGAAAATCTACACGGTGGTACATTGCTATAATGTGATTCATCTTTTACAGCTTCGCAGCTTTGCGGCTCTTTTTGGTGCAATTTTACTTTTTTTACAGCCTCTTGTGTAATGTGTTCTGACTGGCTGTTGATCATTGTCAATCAAGCTGCTCCATGTGGTGTCTCCTGATGAGCACAGAATACATTCAGCCTCCAAAAAAGACATAAATCTTCGACCCTGAGCAAATCTTTGGATCCATTTTATGATACCAGATGTATTTTTCTATGAAGGGTTAAACTTTGAGATTTTAAAAAAGAAAGAAAAGTGTGAAAATGTTCATGTCTGTCTGAGGAAAGTGTATAAAGTGTGTAGTGAGGAGTTTTATTTAAAAAGTTAATTAAAAGTTAATTAAAAAAGGAGTTTAAAAAAGGCAGACAATTTCACAGCTTTTGCCTATTGTGGGTTATTTTTAGACAGTAACTCCCATGATAAACAAGCGACCACTGTACTTAAAAAGCTATAACTACACATTTGCTTTCCCACTGTAATAAGTAGCTGTGTTCGTTTTTTTGGATGGACAGAACAGAACTTGAAACACAACTTATACCATAATTGTAACCACACATAAATCAAAACACCTGAAAGTATATTCTTTTCCCAGAAAAAGAGAGAAACTTTCTGCTACTTCTTTACAGAGAGACGCTCAAAAACGTAATCATGGTCCTGTCGTACAATGACCACTAGACCAAACACACAAGCACACAGTGGCTCTGGTGCACTAAAAAAGTCAGAGGATATTTTGAAATAAGAAGCTGCTAATTATCCTTGACCTTAAAATGTGACGAGAAGACCGGATGCTACTGAGAGACTAAGTGAACAGGGAGAGTAGCAATCATGGAATGGTTGTCCTCTGACCTCACTGGAAAAAGGGACATTCAGTTCTTTGTGTGTGTGCTGCTCTTGGACAACATCCAGACAGCATTTCCTTCCTTCCTATTTTCTAAACCAACTTAGAGATACAAATCTTTGGAGTACCAGAAAGTGAGGAAAAAAATATAACATATAATAGGAAAAATGAACACCTTGTTTATGGCACACACAAGAACAAAATGTTATGTTGGCCAAAACAAAAGATATATTTTAATTTGAGATTTAAAAAACATGTTTGGCTACTTTTCAGGAAGACAATTTGACTCACTTTCCTGATTTTTAGCCACGAAAGATTACAGTGTCTTATATTTAATTTGTTATTACAAACAAATATTATGCAATGTAAAGTTAGAATATGTTTACAAAAAACGTTTTTCTGTCTAAAAAATTAGCAACATACGCATAAAAAACATATTCAATATAATAGATAAATACAGCTACTGAAGCCCTATATGTGATGTTTCTCATTATATACAAAGAAATTACATTGACCGTGCAACATCATCATGATGATTATTTTTTGGCAGGGCACACTTGTTTAGGTCTCATACATTTGTCACTTTCATAAAATAATTTTCAGTCAAATGAATGCTGACATTCAAGCTACCAGGAAGGAGGCCTAGAGGAAGTCGAATGTGTATGTTTTCAGAAGCAGAAGAGGAGGAAATAAGGATGATGATTGATGAGAGTTCTAAGGATGGAGTTAGATGGAGGTGGATGATTTTGCTGTGTTGACTTCATTGACAGTCTATGAGAACTGAACACATTATCCCGTCCCTCGCATTCCAAATGGGAAGCTGGTCTTAGAAAATCTAAATCTCATAGACTTCCATTCATAAAAAAACAGCTATTACTCCGTCATTATATTTTTCAGCATAACCATTCATGCTCATGTACCTCTTTTTAACAATGTTCTTGCTAAACCTATTTTTTATTATGTATTTTATTTATCACAAGTTATTCAAGTAATAAATTGGCCAATCAGACGCCTCAGTAAAAGCATGTGGTGCCTCAAACGCTTGAAACGTTTTATTGACAGACTCTACTGAGCAAGCTTTCAGGAGATCGTTCCTGATTAGCGAGAGTGTTTACCAAATACATTTTGGCTCAGACCAACTCGGATCAATCACCGCTTACTAACATCGTCTGGTTCCAACATGACAACATCCGTATTGCAGAAAAATGGAGACTGAATTGACTTAATTTCGTTGGAACCAAAAATAAGGCCTTTTCTAGGGGTGACGTCACAGTCAAAAGCTTTGTCCATCTCTTTATACTGTCAATAGTTGACTCTCAAAGAGCACAGCCAAAAACACAAAGGACAGTTATTATTCTTTTTGTTGAAAATGTTTATTTTACGCAGTAAATTGAAAATGTGATTTATGTATCAATAATACCAAGTGTGACGCAATGTTTGTCTTTCATCAGTATGAGGCAGGTTTGGAGGTCAGGGACGTACGGTACGTCATCATGTAGAGTGATTGAATGCCGGATTTTGTTCCTAATAAATATGTCAAGAGGGTTAGAGAAGATGGATTTTCCTCCTTCACCTTTTAATGTTTGTTCATCGCGGGTGAAGCTGCAAAGCTCAACAGACATGCACAAATGTATGAATATCTTTGAACAGATTGAGGTATTTCTTTCAAATAAAGTGTGTCTTACTCATAAATAGTACACGTAATACGCAAATCATATTTAATGCTTAATTTAAATGTTAGTCACTATTTATTATTGAACCTAAACCTGAAACATTTGAGCCATCACAAGGCAATTCTTGAGAAATCTTACTTTTTGCAGAAAAGAAAACAACTGTTAGCATTTGTGTACATCTTGTTAGTACAAAACACGACTTTAACAAGTATGAAAGAAAAAATAAACAAACAGAAAAGTTACAAAAACAAAATAAATAGAGTAAAACCTAAGTAATAAATCATAGAAGGCTGTACTGACACACTTCAGCTTACAAATCAACGATAAAGACCTGTCATCACGCTGACATCGCAATGCGTCCATCACAACAGCACAGAAAGAAAACCAAAAGCCTCAACCATCACCAAAAACTAGATTTTCCAACAAAAATGTCCAACTCCACCATCAGTGAACGAATTGCATCATTTAGCATTAGCATCTGAGCGGGACGATAGAAACCGTAACCTAAACACAACATTTTAAAAAAGCTCATTTAACGAGCTTTTTTTTTTATCATTATTATTTTAACAATATAAAGTGCTGGTTTACACATGTTATAAACCGAGTTTTAGCCTTTACTTTGCTTCCCATCTCCATGCAGGCCACTGATGTCAAAGAAAAAAAAAACATCGCCAGTTCGGGCAGCGGCCATCAACAAACTGTTCAGCTAAATTTATACGTTTTTAAATAATGTTTAAAAATTACCTGTAGTTCAGGGGAAAGCCTTTTACAGCGACTGACCGGCGGTATATTTTGTAATAATCGAGCTATAAACACGTATGAGATATTTTTAACTTGGTGCGCTCACGTTCCGCAACGTAGTTTTGACTTTTCCCTACCTCTCCAGAGTAAAACTGGGATTCCTGGAATGGAGCTAGCTGGGAGCGTGATTGACGTGGTTTCTGACCAATAGTCTTAAAGAGAGGGAGTGTGCGTAGTGACGTAAGGCTGAACAAGGGGCGGGTGTCTAGAGGCCTTGAAACCAGGCAGAAAATCCAAATGCCCACCTGTCCTACAAAACGTACACTGTAGTCGTGTATGTATTTCAAAAGTGATCTATGAAAAAGTCTCAAACCCTAAATTTTAAAAAGGAAAATAAACTTAACCAAGTTGAGATTTTGAAGGTATGTTGTAGGATTTAGGCCTTAAAATATGTTTTAAATGTGTTCTTACAAAGAAACATACCGGTATTCTACGGTATTATACAATAATTATCATTTACTTATGATAAGAACTCACAGAAATGTGTGCTTAAATAACCTTTCAGAGTTTAAATACATTTGAACTGCTTGATTTACTGTAAACCAGTTATTATAAAAAAAATAAAATAAAATAACACAGATTTAATTTGTCATCAGAATACAAATGTTTTTTGCACCCATTAGGTGAGAAAAAGTGGAAAATACTCTTACTTTGACTCAAGTCAAAAGGTCAGTCCCACTTGTAGTCAAAAATTCTGCGTTGAATGGAGCAAAATACTGCGTTGGGGGTGTTTTTTGTGAGGAATTAACTTTATAATACTGGTACACTAAAAAAAAGTTGATTTTGCATGGTATAGTCCCTTCAGCATGGGGGGAACGGCAGTCGACAGTTATTTCCAAACCACCCCGTAAGCTGCAATATAGAACCAAAGTGTGAACCAATGTCTACTCATTTCCCCTTAGAAACATTCAACCAAAAGCAGTTGACATATATAATAGATATTAGTTGGTGGGTCCCAAAATCAATTTTATTAGAAGAGGGGTTATATTAGTTTCCCTCACTCCCTTTCATCCAACTAATCTAACTCTGTTTGACGATCATAACATTTAATGGATTCAATGTGTCATGTTTGTGTATTGTATGTATCAATGCAAATATGCCTGTTTACGATCTTCGGTATTTATAGTGTCTAGAGTTTGGCAAAATCTTTTATTTTATATATATTATGAATCAGTGTTTAATATATTAAAAATGTTTTGATATATCTATGTATTTTTTTTTGTCTTTTTACCTTTTATCTCCTTTTAGTGCTTCAAATAAACCAAGAAATCAATTTTAAGGTTTTTTTCAACATTAAATTGAATATTAAATTAGATTTGATCAATTAATAATAAATTATTACATTTTATTTACATTTTTAATTTTCCAAGAAAAATCTTAAAGAGTTTATTAAATTGTTGTCAATAAACAAAACAAACGTGAAGAAATCACGTTCATCACAGTTATGGTCACAGAGCAAAAAAAAAAAAAAAAAGTCTCCAAACCAGTAGGTGGCAGTGTGTGTTTTTGACTGATGTTCTGTGACCAGCGTAGAAGCGATGTGGGCGCGGTTTTGACGGCACAACAGCGCCACTTTTGAGCGTTTGATAACAAAAACACAAGAGTAGACTGCAGAACTGTGAAGAATTTGCCACCGGAGCGTGTGACAATAACAGAGGGTTCTGTTATACGGAATGCGGTAAAGTCTGAATGTGTCCTGCTAATTATTTTTGAGTAACGTGTTAAAAATCAGTTCTATAAACGGATTTTTGTATGGTTTGTTCACTGCTGCACAACCAATAGTTGCTAGGAGCTGAGCTTGGCTTGCTAACGCCCGCGTCTTTAATTTCTATAAACCACGAACGGGCTTATGCATTTAACATTTGCTTAATGCTCACTATAATGAGCGTAAACTTTTTTCTTGCTAATTTCTTTATCTTATTCTCCTAAAAAGTTTGGTTTGCAAAGAACAGATTTTTCTTTACAAAGATATAAACTTAACTTCTTGAAAACGCTCGAAAAACTTTTAGTTTATTTATTGTGAGTCCAGGTATCGATAATTGTTTTTATTTTATTTTTTTATTTTAAGCATTTAAATTATCTTTGTTATTGTTTATTCACTAATTTTGTCAGTACAATTAAAGTTTATTTTAAATTTAGTTTCTTTTGATTAAATAACTATAAATACACCAAATGTAAATACCTGTGTTTAAAGAGTTAATGCACTATAAATTAAAGGAAACTCACTGCATGCATAGAACAAATAAATAAACACTAATTCAAAGCACTTGTTACCCAATGAGAAACATGGTAGCCCAAATGAAATAAACTAATGGTTATTTTGAAGGACTGCGTTTTATCCTCCCCACTCAGGTCAAACAATATGGTTCAAGACAACGCACAGATTCGCCAGCAGGGTGCCCAGGACTTTATGCTGTACTATGACTTCGCCTGTGCCAAACAGGAGACTTTCCCCGTCCCTGCTGTGAAAGGGAACATTGACAAAGGGATGCTGAACTTTAACGGAGACCGGCTCAAACTAATTGACTGGCCACCCATTCTCCAAGCAATATCTATTAATGAGCATCTGCACCACATTGCTATAAGCAGTTTTTGCCAAGCCAACCACACTTTAGGAGATACAGGTAAGCCCGAAAGTAACAGCAGTGATACTGTTTAAAGAAAAAAACCCATCAGTAAGTGTATGGTCTAAGTTGACTGTTTATATTATTTATTTATATGACTGTACAGCGCTCTGGGCCTTCTTAGAAGATAGTAAAGCGCTTTAAAAGTATACGCCCTCACCATTTTACCATTTCTTATCACTTTTGGATAATAATACCAACTATATCAACCACCAGTTTGGAAGAAGAGGCCTAAATCTACCTTTAAGAAGAAGATTCCAGCCATTCGCTCAAAGGATGTGACATTTAGGCTGTGCAAGGCCTTGAGAGATTGCTTAACTGTTTCATCCAACCTCAAGACTCTGCAGCTTAATGGACTTCCACTTAGAGAAAGGGACCTCATCACTTTGACAAAAGTAAGCAGACGTGTTGTTATTTTTTGCACAGAGAAAGACCACTCTATTACATATTTATTATAGGATACTTACATGGTGAAACCTGTTAAATGTATTCATAACTACTTATAAATGTCCTGTTCCAGGGTTTGGCAAAAAGTACTTTGAAAAATCTTTCTTTGGCTAACTGTCCAATCTCAGATGAGGGTGTAGAAGGTGTGTATTATTTTTGTTTATTTGTTGCCTAAACATAAAAGAAATGATTCACTCTTTGTTTTTGTTTTACCTGTATGTTCCAGTTATTTGCCAAAGTGTGAAGTATTCTACAACTATCAAGACAGTTGATTTCACAGGATGCAGTCTTACATGGAGAGGGGCTGAACATTTAGCCAACATCATTAAGGTAAGGTAGGCAAAAGCCCTATTTTTTAAAATGTTTTCTGCAATGCAATACAATTCAAATGCAGATTAATTCAATTGTTTGAACCTTTTCTTTTTAATTATTAAATATTTTATTGAATTTTCTGACAAAATATAAACCAAAGAAAACTTGATTTTTCTCAAAACACATTAAAAAAAAGATAATATAGAAGACATGTTTTACATGTTGACACATCACCAGTTTCCTTGTTTCCATTTTTTAATAATTTGTGGTATGTTTATAGTAACTGCCAAAGCTTTGCAAAGATAATCAAAAAATTGTTTAATAGTAATAATTTAAAAAAATGTCTATTAGATACATTTTATATATTTACAGATTTTGGTTTTTCCACTATTAAGTACATTTTTGTAGGTGTGTTATGAATAAAGTTGAATATCTTGGTTCCAAATGACAGAATCAATTAGATTTCAGTTTCCACATTCAGAAATATAGTTATTTTCTTTGAATAAATAACATTTTATTTCTTCAATTTCTATTCCATGACCAATTTTTGTGGTTTTGCTAACTTTTTCACAGATACAAGAACAAGGAAAGAAAAATGTGTTATAAATTTGAAGAATCAATATTGCTTTCTCTAAGTGCTAATTTGTTTATTTTAACCTAACCAGCTTTGTTAACTCTACAAAAAAGTGTGTGTTTATTTTCTTTAGATACCACTGTTTTCCATTGTTATTATTTCAGTATCAGGGAATGCAGAGACATGGTACAGCATGGGCAGAGTCTTTGCGATATCGCCATCCACAACTCGAGGGAATGAGCGGTCTTCGTCGAATAACTCTTAACTGTAACACTTTGATTGGGGATAGGGGAGCAGCTGCTTTTGCTCGTGAACTGACTGAAGACCTGTGGATTAAAGGTACGTAAGCGTATAAACATATTCCTGTCTAAAAAGTAGTTGTGAGTTTTGAACTTTTTTTTATCTGATTAAACAGCTTTGGACTTACAGCGATGTGGCCTATCTAATGAAGGCGCACGCCGTTTGCTGGAAGCCCTGAAGACAAACTCTTCTCTGTGTGTGCTAGATATCCGTAATAACCCTTTAGTCGGTAAGACCGTCTTCTTTGTTCTCCACATCAACACTGATGAATGCTGTTATTTTGCATCTAAATACTAATTTTTCAAAACCTTTAGAAGTGATCAATTATTTTTACAATTCCATAATTACCTAAAGGTGAACAAAAATATAATTGCTTTAGAAAAGTTACGATTTTTGTGATGATTTTATGCCTCATTTCTCCACAGAAAAAGCACTGGTGAAATCTGTGTTAGAGAAAGTACTAATGAATTCAGATGGACAACCTGTGGAGGTGAGTTTCTGAAACTAATGTTAAAAAAAAATGAATGCATGTCTTATTTTACGTATATCCTCAAAGTGTTACAGCTTTTATTTTTGTATTGTGTTGCAGTACCACTGGATCAAGCCGGCAGCCACAGAGTCACAGAGAGTTTCTTCACTGACTCAACCTCACTCAGTCAGAGGAAAAACTTTGTTTGAAAAAGGTATAAACATTCCCTCCTTTTCGATCCTCCTTCAGTATGTTCGGCGTGAAGGAGGGTTTGGATTGAGGAGTCAAAAAGGTCAAAAGTCAAAAGAGCTGTTTGTTTAAATCCTTGAACCTATTTTAGTAGACTGTAAAGTTAAATATGGCTCAGTCTCATTCAACAAGAGAGCAGATCCATTTGTCACGATCTACATTACATCCTGTTTATGTGGGGGAGTCAAAAGTATAGTTTCATTTTTAATTACAAAGTGGCAGGCAGGTGTTTATGTTTGTCAGGTAAAAAATAAGTTGTACTATTTTCAATTACTGTGATAAAACAGAAAGTTTGTTGCGCTCACAGTTCCTTCCATCAACTTTTTCTGTGCAAAATCTTTTTTGATCTCTTGATAACTCTGAGCTCTGTGATCTTTTCTTACTAAAATAGCTAAAAAAAAAAAAAAGTAGAAGTTAGTTGAAGGCATTTTTTATCAACGCAAAAGCGTATTTAGGGATTGGAGTTATTTAAAAAAATGTAACTTCAAGTCTTTTTATCTCTATTACCCAATGGTGCAAATATAAAAGTGAACTTGGTCTCTTATTTTTCTTTACAGTTTTATATTTATTCATATAGATTTTTTTTTCTCTTTCTCAAGTCTTCTTACTCTATACTCTTAAAATTGGAAAAAGATAGGATAAGAAAAATGCTCTTTCCAATAATTCTTATATTAATAAAGCAATTCTAGTCACTAAGGCATGTTTTCTTAAACAAAGTTTTTGCTTTTGAAAAACTTTTTTATTAAGAACATTTTTCTTGCAGAACAGAATTAAGGACAGTTAAGGACAATTTATCTTGAATTTAAGATTCAAGATAGATTTCAATTTAAGTTTTTTCTCTGTAATTGTCTAAATTAGTGCCATAATCTTTCCAGCATCTAAAAGACACCTTTAGGTGTTTGTTTATTTTTAGTATGTTATCTATTTACAGCCACAAATGTCCTTTTCTGCTCCAGTCACTTCTAAAGAAATGGTTCCTGGAGGACAAGGTAGAGGTGAATCTAGGACAAGAATCAGGAATTCCCGCTCCTGCTCTGTACCGTGGCGTGCTGCTGCACGAGCTGGACGTCAGAGGTGAGATGTCAAATCTTAAATGGATTCCATTTTTTTTCTCAATCCGTTTTTTGAACCAAGCAGAACAAATTAAATAAATGAATGTCTTCTTATTTTAAAATGTTGTTTGGATACTTTAGTCACCTGAAGGCTTAAAGTTGGTTAATACATTTTTCCCCAGAGGCCTTCCTCCTGGTGTAGCAGTTACAGACCACAGTTTTCAGGTATTTTACTTTTCTTTAAATAAAAGAGCACTGTAATACAAGTGTTAATGTCAAAACATTTTCCAAAGCAATTACATATTGGGCATTCAAAAGATGAGGTTGCACGTCCTTTCATTTAGTACACTGTTCTTATGTTTCATTAGGCTGCAGCTACTGTAAAGATCACTGTGGAGTCAGAGTCAGAAGAAGAGGACAATGAGAATAAACAAGAGGAATTGGTGGCGAATGCAGATCCGAGAACATCTTTTTTTTTCCAGGATAGAATCACTAAACGCCAGTTTGAGCGTCTTGAGGTTAGCCCATATGTGCTAATATTCTTTTTTTTAAAAAAAACTTTTATTATCCTATTATATTAGATTCACTTTAACACTTAACAGTTAAATGTTGTTTGACATAAAGCTAGATGTGTAAAGGCAGAAAGTGAAGAAATTGACTGTGTAAAAAATTTAGAGCATGTCCAGAAAACACCACATCTCTGAATTTTCTATTGGCAGTAGAAAATCATTCACTATAAACACTGAGCAGTGTCATTTAAATGCTGAGCAGAGTATGTGCTTATAAATTACGTATAAATTTTCAAATATATGTAACTATATTTATTTTGGACTGAATTGTGTGTGTGAACGCGCTGTGGGTTTGAGAGACCTGAGAGTGGTGGGGGAGTTGGGGGTTAGGGGTCATTGAGGGCCATAGTTCATTTGGGACATGCCTCAATCACCTTGTTTAAAAACAGGATTTTGGGGGTTAAGCTATTAGCTTTTTAGCTCTAATAGTGTTTTGGTGTCCATCCCCTAGATGGAGCTGAAAGAGTGTCGTCTCAGGCTGGCAGAAGAACGCAGGGCCAGACTGAAGGCTGAGTCAAGACTACTGGAGGTAATTTTTTATATTTCTGCCTCTTCATCAGTTTAAATTATAAAAAAAAAATAATACAGATATTAAGTAAGTCTGTTGTATTTAAATAATAATGCTCCCCGTCTTCCACTGTCCTCTTAAATCTGAACAGTTTGAGTTGGAGAGTGCTCGTCTTCGTGATGCCAACCGCTCCCTGACTGAAGCTCTTACAGCCACTCACTCAGCATCAGCACCGCCTGCTTTCAGTGCTCTTGAAGATGAGGCAGTCCTTCAAAGCATTGAGAACTCATTTACTAAGTTCCATGCTTTCCTGGATCTCCTTAAAGATGCTGGGTGAGAAACCACCTTTTTCTTGTCCTGGACGCTTCTGGTGTCACAGTTTTCAATACTTTGGCTCAAATCGCTTTTTGTTGGATAATTCTGAAAATATGTTGATTCTACAAAAATATTTTTATTGGTGGAGGTTTGATTTTTGGCATTTTTTAAAAATATTATTTGACTTGTTTAGGAAACTTCCATTTATGACACAAAAACCCTGTTTTTGGAGGTTGCATGCAGGCTGCATAAACTGGTGCACACATCTTTTAAAAAATCAAGCTGTAAAAGTTTCAGACATATAATCCCACGTTTGTTTGGAGATTCTATGTGACAGCAAAGGGTTGTATGTGCTAAAATTGTTTGTTTGCTGTATCCTGACAGTTTAATTGACCAAAAAAACCAGCAATTTTTTAAACTGTACATTTTCTTCTTTCCTAGTCTGATTTTGTTTTTAGTAATCCTGCATGTTTTCTGGTTTCCAACGTTTTGTATATTATTTTTGAAAAGAAATTTCATCAAACCTTTTTTTTCTGTTCATTATGTCCTACATGTTATCTTTCTAATTTCAGTTTCATAATCTCTCTTTTTTTTTCATTTGTTTCATATTTGCCCTACAACTCAAACTCCACTTTGTGCTTGATAATCCCAGCAATATCAATAATCCCTTGAAAGGGAGTGAGAAGAAATGTATTTAGATAATCCCAATTCTCATTAAATAAGGACATTTTTTTTTTTTTTAGTCTTGGTCAGATAGCGTCGATGGCTGGCATTAATGGGTCAGATTTCCAGGCTTTCGGACGACCACAGCTCTCCTCAACAGTTGGACCACATTTGGAAGGCGCTGCATCTCTTTCTAACATCGGGCCCAGAGATTTTCAGACAAACAATGATGCTGCCCCTTTGGTAAGGATGATTGAATCGCCGTTGTAGGTACAATTTGACTTTGTTACACTCTGCAGGTTCATTGTTTACATACATTCTGTAGTTTTTAACGCTAGTTTATTTCAAGTTTTCAAACTTAACATTAACAATAGCTTTGTGGATTTGCTTTAGTTTTTAACCTAATTCTTTTCACCTTTTGTTGGTTACAAAAAGAAAATAGTTGCACAAAAAGTTAACTAAGTCTCTGTCAAGGCCTATCTGATCAAAATTTCCCTTGAAATCAGTTTGTTGGTTTTGTGGGAATGGCACAACTTATAACAGATGACCTCTAAACAATACAATCTGAAAACTCAGAACCCCTTTAAATGCAAACAATGGAAATTTAAAGTTTGCTTTTTAAAGCTTGAAAGCTTCTTTATTCATGGATTACTCCTTTTTTTATGTTTTTGGCCTTTTAGAGTTACAATGGGATTTCTTCTGTCCCCACTGACGCCATACCTTGCAGATCTCCATCCCCTGCACGACCATCTTTGACCACAGACAGCCTGCTTGTTCCATTCAGTCAAGCAGTGGCCCTTGCAAGAGACTCTGCAGTGAGCGCAGAAGAGGAACCTCATCAATATTTAAACCCTGATTTCGAGCCTGACTCTGTGTCTGAGCGCAGTTACGGAAGCCAAAAATCCTTTGGTAGTAATTACTTTGGTAAAACCTTCCAGACTCAACCAAACCCCCATGAGACCACTCTCAAGTCTGACAAAAGCAGTAGTTCCCATGGATACAGCCCCAACGGTAGCTTTGTGCACAGACATGCCTCGAGGCAGAGCAACGTGTCCCATGTTGGGTCATCTGAGAGCGTCTGTGATATTATGAGTGACAAATCTGAGTCTGCGAGATCCATTGGAACAAGAAATGGCAGCAAAAGAAACACGGGGATAGGTGGTCTGTCTGAATCAGAGATTGGAGACGGCGCTTTTCTCTGGGAAAGGAAGACTGGAATTTAGTCAACAGCAATTGTTTTGCTTTTAGCATTTTAGTACTGAGCAATGACAGCCAATCTAAAGTGTGAAAAGCTTGATCTTCATGGAAGTGAGTTAATTTTTTTTTTATTGGAACATGTATTTCCTAAGATGAGTGCTTGTTCTTGAACTCTTGTTTGTTTGGCATTTATTTTGTCCAAATGTAAACAATAAAGCATTCTTATGTACATTTCTAGCACTATTTGTTAAATGACTCATGTATATTTTATATAAAACAACTGATCAAAACTATTGCACTGCCTTTAAGTTGTTTCTCTGCAATGAAATTGCTTCTATTTTGGGATGCCAACACCTCCACCAGCATCTCAAATTCACACTAGAACCAATCTTCAGTTTTAAATTCATATACGGTTTAGTTGTTTAAAATAATAATATTTATAGTTTTCATTCATTCTAAAGTGGAACAAAGATTTTTCTGATAGGAAAGCTAAAGGCCTCTAACATTATACAGCAGGACCTTTATTGGTTGTGCGATAAAAATGAGCCAGCAGTGCAGCATATGAACGATGTGTTGAATGAGGGATTTCCTATCAATGTACTGATCTCTGATAAATGGATTATCAAAGCTTTCCTGCTTTATGGCGTCGTAGAAAGTTCTACAACATTAGCTTATTGTTATCGTTGTAAGGACACAGTCCCAGTGTAGCTGCAGCTTTAAGTGATTCTGGCTTCTTACGGGTGAAGGAAAGTGTCGCTTCAATATTACATACGTCTGGCCTTCCTTAGCTGGCCAACTCCAGAGGAACACCAAAAAAGTTAAGACAATTTACTTCACTGTGATTCAGTAAAAGCAGATGGGGGGAGTGACATTAGCTAATTTTAAGACATTTTCATTTTTAAAAAATGCAGTGAAAATGCTGTTCAGCCATCCATTTTCTAAACCCGTTTTGTCTCTTTATCAGTCTGATAGCCTACGGTATATGTGGTGCGTTACACACTCTCATCAGGGGGTACCTGAGGTAATGTCTCGCACAAGTGCACTTTAGCATTCATACCGTCGAGGCCAAGAATCAAAGCACAATCAGCAGACCTGCTCTATTTCTTTTAAACTACAGCACCAGACAGTTCTAAAGCATACTACAATTTCTTTCTGTGAAGTTGCACCATTTACTATTTATAAAAAATATATGTTTACTTAAATAAATCAAAGTTCATAAAGAAATGTATTTTTGTCATCACAGTTTAAATCATGAAAACATGATCATAGACAAAGAACCATACTTCAATGAGATTCCAATGTAGACCAAAGTAAACAGAAATCTGATTTACAACATGTAAACCTTTGTTCTTCTTGATACAACTTTAATTTTATATTTGTGCAGATGAAAGATTACACGGGGATCAGACACACAGATGACCTAAAACAAGAGATGAACCTTTGCATGTATTCCCTTTTCAATATCATCTTATCAAATTCAGTTAGCAGTTCACACTATGACACAGTCACTTTGATCAGCTACCAACCAAACAGGCACACAGTATTCTGTTCTTTAAATACTGTTATCAGTGCAGCATCAATGTCATTGGTTTATTGGTTGAGCTAATAATCAGTCAATAGTTCCATCAAACCAAAGTACAGACTAAAGTGCACGTATGTTAAGGCACGCGTATGCTGGTGGTGTTAATAAACAACTGGAATAGTTTTAAGGAGGAGATCCGGTTTGAAGCAATCAAATATTGATTTCCCTGCAGTGGGATCAATTAAAGTTCAATCCATAATTAATCAAATAAAAACATGATATAATCCAAAATTCGCATCCCCTTTAATCTGCCATGAAAAATGAGGAACGACACGGGTTCTATGAAAGGACGAGGGTTTTTAATGGTCTACAATTTTATTACATCATCACACGTATGTAATGACAGCTATTAGGAATCGGACCATTTATGTACAGCTCCAATCAAACAGTTGCAAAATCCTGAGAGAAGTTTCACCCAAACTCTCGTTTGCGTCTCCCATCAATGCACAAAATATTCCGTCTACATCAACTGCTATGAACACATTTAAGAGGTTTTTTGATTGAAAGACGTCTTCACTAAAAAGGAAACCCTGCAAATAAATTACAAGCATCGCAAACAACAACAACACTGAAGCTTCACATATTAAGACACAAAAACAAACATTTGTAGTTTAAACTGTACAAATATTGCCACTTTTCTTGACAGTTTTCAACAGAGCAATTTGAGTGGTATAAATCACCAGCAAGTACAGTAAAACTTTGATTGCAGTACATTTTTTTTTCTCTTTTTTAAAAGCTCTACATTTTCAGTGGGCTAGAACTGTGTGGTTGCACAGGATAGACAGGAATGTTGTTATTGGAAAAAGGGTCTCTTCAGGCCCAGCAAACAAAAGGCAGATTCAATCCACGTCCAAGCCCATTCATGCATTCGTCCTGTGCTCATCAGTATTTGCCAGGCTCACACTGAGCAGCGATAAAGCCATTCTAATTAGCGGGTTGTCCTTTTGAACAAGCCCACTCTTGATTTGAAAATGGGTTGCTTTGTCGTAGTTGGTCCACACTTTGCTCCCCCAGCAGTTTCCGAGAAAACAGCTTCATAACATTTTCAAATGCGTGTCTTCATCGTCCGCAGCCTCCTTTGGCGACCGTTAGTTGTTTTCCTGTGAAACTGTGGTCTCCTGAGAGAGAAGCGACAGAGATTGACTCGTCAGCATCATTAGTCAATGAGTTATGTCCTTCGTGCACGCTTTTCCAAAAGTTCAAACAACACCACACTCTATGTGGACAAATAAAATTTTCCATTCAAACGTGACTGGCTGGATGACCCCAAAAAAACAAAATCAGACCACAAAAGCTGTCTCGCACTTTGGGCATATTTACTTATCTTATCTTCACTGTTTGATGTTGCAATCAAATGAACTAACGCAAAAGTTAATGCTCAAAGTATGCTTATACAACCTGAAGATAAGGCTCATGTTGGCAGGATGGCTAAACAAGGTAAACGTCTACCTGTAGATGACGCTTTCAATCAGAACTAACTTGTTTTGAGTTCATGAGCCTCCAGCATTAGGGTTCAAACAATTCAACTACCATTTATTTTCCTCTTGCTAAAAAAGAATGAACTGTAAGAAATTTTGTTTGAGGGAACTTTCTTTAAGCCATCTGCCTCAGTTGCTAACAAGCTCAATTTAACAACAGTGGAAAACTATATAAACCTCCCACTTCCTGCCCGTTTTATGAAAACATCTGGGTTAAAAGTTTCCACTATTCCTGTATTTAGAAGTGTTTGATTAAAAATGCAACTCTTATTTTGTAGGACCACGTGATTTATGCTTAATATAAAATATAAATCTAATTCGTTTTGTTTCCGGGTTTCAGTCGAAGGTTTGGTAATTGTGACAAAAACAGGAAAAAACAATTCTTACAAATGGAGTTCTTTCTCCATATTTGCTCCAGAAGGTCATCTTGACTGTGTTCTTGTGTCCCGTCCGCTGGTCAAAAGTCTGGCAGGTCTCAAACGGGGGGCTGTACAGGTGCAGACTCACTGCGCACTCTGTGTGGCTTACGTTTTCGACACGATGCAGACCAATGGAATCTGAAACCGACGCCAAGAAGACGAATTATAGAACAACTGTGTGTCACTTCACTGAGATAAAATCCAGATTTCAGGCAGTCACAAGCAGTTCAGATCAAACATCACATTACTGTAAAAGAAAAAAAAAGATAAGTGGGCACTGATCTAAGGACAGATGTAAATGATCAACTTAATGATCTAAAGAACTTAAGAAACAGATCAGTTTGTTTTTTTTACCATTGATGTAAGCAACCTTGTCTTCTTGGAGGACTCTCTGGGACTTTGTGACCATGTCTCCCTGCGACTTGCCGTCCGGCCACTGAAAAAGCGTCTCCTTGAGCTGACCTTGCAGCAGCTTCATGAAACAGTGGGAGTTTGTGTGATCGTGGATGCTACTGCAGAGTGGGAAAGAGCAAACAAGCGTACAGCGTCAGAACACGTCCTCATGAACAGAAGTGACGCATCTGATGGATTTCTGTCAGCTAAGTGTGTACAACAATATCTGTGGTAATGAACCTTAAATTTGGAGAAACTCACCTTCCGTGACCTTCACCCCAGCAGAGAATCATAAGATTAAACTTGTCGTTGCCTTCATCAACCAGGTTCCTCGTGTACCTGAAGACAAGTAAATAAACAGACGGCTATCTTAAAATCAGAGTTTTCCTAAAGTAGAAAGTTTAGAAAACATCCATTTTCAAATCTTGTAGCATTTTTTTAAAACTTGTCTTCAAATTTGAATAGAAATTGGGATTTTCTTCTGCAGAATTGTAGTCTGTTGGTGTGACAATTATTGCTTAAAAAATTACAATTTTATTACTTTATTATAACTCCTAATAATTTAATGACACATGCTGATATGTCAGACGTGCAAACATCCTCTCACGTGTTTTACTTCTAGAAGTCCTTCCAATCACATCAATCTGTTAACTGCTCTTCAGCCACTGATTGACTGCTCCCATTCTGCGGGTGTGTTTCTGTTCTCCGTTTCTGATTGGATGGGCCCCTCACAACAATTCACAACCACCAGGACACTGATGCAAGTCGCTTTTTGATCAAAACCTCCACAGAAAAAAGCCAAGAGCTTTGCAAGGAGGAAGAACCTGTTCTTCATCCCCACGACCCTCAACCTTTTCAAATTAAACTAATCTATCATGTTCCAAACATTCACCGCTGCCACTTTTACACCTCTGCAACAAATTCAATAAAATTTTGAATTAAAATTTTACTTTTACTGTGGTTTAAATATTCAGGATGGTAAACAATCTAGTTTAGTTTAAAATAATAAAAGTTGCCTAACTTATGCACTTTAGTTCAAAGAGGTAATAAAAATGTAACAATTTCTGCATAAATGCTCTCAGTTCAGAAGCTGGCTCTTACCTGTACTGGTCAAACTTTGCATATTTCCTCCACTCGTGAGGCTTGCTCTCATAGGATTCCATGAGGTTCTGCACCTCCTCCACATTGATGCGGTCACTCTGGAAGATCTGGTGCAGAGTTTTGATCAGGTCATCCAGAGTTTCGGGCTTCACCAGCTCGGTTTGCTCCATCTCTGTGTTGCAGAGGGGGGTTCTCGTATGCGGTCCGGTCCACTCTACCTTCAGGCAAACTACTTCTTCTGATGACTTCACGCGGTCCTTCACTTTTATACGTTGGCACCAAAATTTGGGGACGAGCTGGGGAAGGACTGTACCATTATTGGTAAAAAAGGTGAACGCCCACAACTCAAAAGCATATTTAAATAAAGTTAGAAGCAATTTAAATACTATAACAGTAACCGATTAACTTTTCTTTCAATTTAAATAATACAAATATGTTTTTTTTAATTACACGTGTTTTAAACGAGAACAAAGTTATTTATGAGCTAAACTTTAACTTGGACTAATCCTTCGTGAGTTCTGTTTTATCACCAACACCCCCTTTATTATTAACCCATCAGTTTTATTTTTCATCAATTCAATAACAAATTAACTGCAAAATGTTTTTAATACTGTTTTTGATTGATTTTTGATTTTACATAAAATTATTTTTGACAAACCAACCAAAAAAAAAGGACATTCTGTTTATTTGGACTGAGAAAGACTTTGTTGTGAATACTATATATAAATATATATATATATATATATATATATATAATCATTTTTATTAAAGTAATAAAAAAATTAATAAAATAATAATAAGAATCAAAAGTAAAAACAAAATGGATAATCTAAAAAAAAGAAAACATTTCAGTGTTCATTCCGACACGTTTGTAATCTGACATTCGTTCTTTCTTTGTTTCTCTGGAGCTCCTCTTCCTTCACTGTAAATCATTCTCACTGTTCTCTGTGTCCTCCACAGTAAAAAAAAAAAAAAAAAAACCTCTTATTGTGAAAAGGAGTTAATTGCTGGTTAAGTTAGCAGAGAACAACACGTTCACTTTGAGTTTGTTTACTGGAGATCTGCATGGGTGAAATGCAAAAAAAATACTATTTAAAATAGAAATAAAATGCCGGAAAAATGTCTATTACTCGTTCCTACTTTTTAAAAGATACCTGTAGTGTTTCTTTAATTATTGTTTGAAATTCTATTTATTTCATTGAATAATTTGACACTGACTGTTTTAAAATCAAATCTATAAGAGTACTGAACCTCAAAAAATAGTTTTCCAACATTTACCAAATTTTCTTATCTTGTCTGGGTGAGGAGAACTCAGACCAGCAGCCGGCTGCCAAACTGGCAGCATGAGAAGTAGAGAGCATTGAAATGTGCCAAGTTTCACTCTCAGCTGCCACATCATCAGATGTTCTCCAGCCCCACCCCTGGCATGAACCTCAGTCTGGGACTCATGGAACAATAACCCTTAGATGATTATTTTTTTACTTACTGAACAGTAGGGCATTTTAGAAATATCCTAATGGCACAATAAAAAAGGTTATGCAATCTAAAAAATAATTATAATTTTGTGCACTTTAACTTTTGAAGCTACTCAAGAGAGCAGAAAAACACCAACATTAATTGCTGACAATGACCTGAATGTGTCAGAATATTTATAGACACTTCTCTTTGGAGTTTGCTATCAAGAACAGATAAGTACCTCAGATTGCAATGTTTTTTTGAGCATTTTTAGAGAGTTTATGCTCTCTTAAAAATGTCTCGGGCCCTTCACACATAAGGCTTTTTAAAAATTGTTTTAATTATTCGTGCAGTGCATGGTTACCAGTTAACAATTTAGATGTGTAAGTTTACCTTTTTTTCAGATTTATTTATTTATTTATTTTTTCCTTTTGACTTTTCATTTGAGCACAAGAAGAAGATCATAATATAGACACCAATAAGATTTTTGGAGTACAAACAAGAACTCTGTTTCTTAATAGGTGTACACTGTATAGCGATGGAAATGGATTTGTGTTCATGTGGAATTTAACTTGTTGAATTTAACAAGCAAAAATGGAATTTAGATGAATACCATACTCTTGCACTTTTACATCATATTTCATTAAAAAAGCAAATAATAAAACCGGCATATAATTATTTTTGCAATTTTACCACACACTAAATGCAGGATAGGAAATTCGCTTAACTCTAGTTTTTTTCTGTACATGTTTTTTTTCTTCTTTTTGTAAAAGTTGGAATTTCAGTGTTTTTAGAGAAGTCATGTTAAAGGGACTTTTTTATTTGTATTTATTTTTTTTTTTTACCATACCTCTGAAAGCTCTGTACAGGTTTTTTTCTTATTCGCAATCTGCTTTATATCAATTTACTGTAGATTCTAGAAAAAAGCATTTCATTATTCGTGTTTTGTAGTGTTTATCAGTTGGAAAATAAAACATTTTGTGCTTTTAAGTTTTCTTTCATCAATTTAAAATAAAGTTTACCTTGATCAGGAAGATGTTTGCACAGTAAATGTCAGTAATACTTTCTCTAAATTGCAGTTATATGATGTATGCATGAAGCTTTGGAGAAGCAATGACTAATTGTGATCCACCTAAAATAACATTAACATTCAGATGGTATGTTTAATATGAAAGGAAATGTGTTTGGAAGTCAAACTTGAGGTATTGTCAAACATTTTGGTGTGAAAGAATGCTGAATACTAAATCATGAATTTTCAATTTAAAAATATTGTAAAAATGAAGCGATTGTAAAACAGTTTGATATATTATTAATAGAAAATATGAGTAAAGACATGTATATTAAACCGAAATTATCAGTTAAAGCAAAAAACTTGGGTTATAATAATGTATTTTTTAACCTATATATTTATGTTCCAATAGTAGCTTGAGATACATGTGTCATTAGTAAAATAAAAAAAAATTAAAAAAAAGAATGTAACAAGTACAATCAGTGACCAATAAGTTGTATGCTCAAGTATGCCCCCATGTGGATAGGATTAACAAAGCAACATAAAAAAACCTTCACACCTTCAAACAATACATTCTTCCTCATCAATCTGCAAGATAACAGTACTATTAGAAAAACTGATAGAGCCAAAAAATAAAAAATAAACAGAACAATTGACATTAGTGCAACTCTAAACTGTCAGGAGCTTCCACTGTAAACTGTAAAAGTCCAAATGCCTGGTTTCAATAGATTATAAAATACATTTAAAAATGTAAAAATACAAAATCAACAAATCTTCACACTGTACTTATACACAAGTCTTTATCTGGCTCTCATCAAAGCAAAAAACAAGGTCAGCCCAGCAAAGGTCAGCATTCAATCACAGGGCATCAAAGAGACAACAGCTCACACTACTTCCAAAGAACCATTTAAAATGACCAAACATCCGAATGCATGTTTTGAACTGAGAAAGGAAGGCAGAGTAACCTACATATGACAAGGAAGAACATGCAAACTTCAGAGATTAGGCATAAAAACAAAACAAATCAGAGAAGTATTTGTGTAATTTCCAGCGTTACATCCAATTTTAGTAATGTATACATCTCCATAATTCCCAGTCCAAGTCTCACTGACTTTGGAGAAATATTGTCCCATTCTTCTTCATACAGTTCATTGAGATTCCCTTGTTCAAGTCTCAGGACTTCGAGGATAAAATGGCGTCCTGTCCACACTTGTTGCTGGTTTGATTGTGAACTTTTTTAGACTTATTTAAATTGCTTCCCACATGCTGTGCCAGAACTACTGTGTGATTGGTCAGATATTTCAGGTTGGTGTAGTTAATGTAAGCAAAAGATAAGTGCATGAGATTGAAGCAAAGCATCGTCTGAATTCTGTGATCAGACTCATATCTGACAAGTGACTGTCCATGTTTCCTTTACTTTCATGTGTTTTTCTTTAGCCAACTCAATAACTACCATCCCTGTCATTGTTGCTATACTGTTATAGTTTTTCTGTATTAACATTGACATTATTTTGAGAAATGACTGATTCTGTACACCAAGTTCTCTCTGAAGTTTTACAGGAGCACTTTAATAGACCTTGAAAAGCTTTGGTTTGTGCCTTTTTTATTTGGCAAGTCTCTAGACTTGGAACAATCTTTTGGATCATTGTCTTGTTGAATGACACAGTTTTGACCAAGCTGTGGCTTCTGGACAGATGCCCTCATGTTTGTCTGTGAAATGTTTTGGCTCATTGAGGAGTTCATGGTCACGTCAGTGACTGCAAGATGTCTAAGTTCTGTTCAAAAGAAACCCAAGCTTGACTGTTTTGCTTGATTTGTTGGTCTGCTTTGGCAAAAATCATCTATACTTTTTCTTGTGGGTTGAAGGAAAAATATCATAAAATCCAAGCAAACCATATACATAAATTGTTCTGCCTATAAAAATGATCATATAACCTATTATATTGTATTTATTTTGTTGTGACTCTCACAAGCTAACTGGTTGCTGTTATCACTCAAGTAGGTCAAATGTTGTTTTTGAGCATGGTTGTGTTTGATTGCTCTTAATGTTTATGACTGTCTTCCTAATTACATAATGTGGTTAGCTGGTCAACATTTATCAGTGGAATGGCCATCATCAAAGAACTACACAAAAAACGTGATAAGAAACATTTACTGATGAAAGCTTTGGGTTAATACACGCCTGTTAGTCTTCTTTGTCTGGTCTGCTTGTGCATGATCACAACCGCTCTGTCACTTAAAGTAGGGTAAACCAGCATTTGTCAAGCTTTTTTTTAAATGCATAGTCTGTTGAATTTTTTTGTCAAGTACCTTGTAACAAATGCAAAGCAGTTTATTTGTTTACTACCTTTTGTCCACAAATACAATGCAAGTAACTTTGCAAAAACGTCAAAATAGGACAGCATAAAAGACAAGAACTCAACCAAAAAAAGTCCATAACTAAATCTATAACTAATTTTTGGAAATCCCATATCAATGATATCACAAAGCACTGAATTTGTTGTATTTTTTTAAATTAACTTCTTGATTCTTCCATATCTAAATTACTATATAGAAATTTGGGGAACACATGTAAAACATACTTACGTTCAATTTTTATTTTACAAACAAGGCAACAAGAGTTATCTTTAAAAGTAACTACAGATACATTCGATCCATTAATCAGAACATCATAAAAATTAAAATGTATTTCTTTTTCAGCAAAGAATGTATGAACTTCTCTTAGTCAATGAGTGTCATTTTTTAAAAAATTAAAGCAGAGTCATGAATAGGACTGTTTTTTTTAATTCAAACTAAAGCAAACATTTAATCAAACATTATATTGATTAAGGAAATCTGTTTAAAAATATATTTAAAGATGGGGTTAAAAAAAACTGGGACAACGTCCCTACAAAACAAAACAAAAAACTACTGCTTAAGTCGTGAACGACAACATTTTGTCCTATTGCGGCTCCTGTAGAAGCAGGACGAAGAACGATCACTGGTTCTTTGACGTGGAATATTTCCGTAAAGAGACGATGGAGGAGTAGAGGCGTGCAGGTCGAAGCCTTCACTTACTAACTTCACATCCACAGACTGGGATTGTTTTAGCGTTTTTACCCAGCCAGGTGTGGGCTTTTCCGAGTTGACGAACAGCAGTCAACGATAAACGTCTCCTTCCTCTTTCATTTTAGCTGCAATCATGATTAAAGCCATTTTAATTTTTAACAACCACGGGAAACCAAGACTTTCTAAATTCTACGAGCATTATGTGAGTAACAACAGCTTGCTATGTCATAAAAACGTCTTTAAAGACCTTATTTTAGCAAAGTATTTTCTGCGTATTTGCCTAAGAAAAGGCTACCGTTAGCTTATTAAAATGTACACACTTTATTGTGTTTTTACTCGTTTAATGGGTACAAATTGAAATTACGATGAAAAGAAACGGTCAAATAGCTGTTTCCGTCGTAGCAATGTTCTTGTGCATATATCCAAACGTGAAGTCCACGTAAATAATCCTTTGAAATATGAATAATTAAACGAGCGAAGGTTTCACATTCAGGCTCGTGCGATAGAATCTCCTTTCTTCTGGTCTCGCGGGGTTTCACCATCACCCAGTTTTGGGAATGATCATTAGTAAGTTTATTTTGTTTGTTGTGTGTGTCACATGACCGAAACCACCTCCTTGTGAGTAACTCGTGTTCCCTTTAACCTTGCATCACTACATTGGGTTATCTTGTGTAGAAGTCAGGCAGCTGTGATTTGTCTGCGTGTCACAGAAGGAGAAATGACAGATTTACATAGTAATCCATCAAAGGCAAGCCATGTTCGCTTGATCCTACAAGTGGATTTCAATCTGTGTGCAACCTGTATATTCAAATTACAATATCAAGAGGTAGGCCACTAGATACAATTGAGAAAGCCATCACTTTAATGAAAGTAGATGTGCTTATCTGTTTTCCAATGGTGCAGATTAATAAAGATTATTGTCTTTTTCATTCTTTTGACCATTTAGGACACACAAATAAAGTTATTCTATAGATTACTTGCTTAAGTTTGTTGTGCAAAGCACAAAACAATGCTGTTGCTTTTTAAAAATTGTTGCAATTGTTGAAGTTGGTGATAAATCTACAAACATAATTTGAAATAATCCTGTTAGCAACAACGGATTACACATTTTGTGAGACTCCAAGTGGTGCACACGAGGCAGGTGTTGCACTAAAAACGCCAGAGGTATATTTGAACAGCCGCACCACCTTGTAAACACAGCTTAATCCAGACAAAACAGACCAATGAGGAGCATTTAAAATGTAAATGTCCAACATAAATAAATGATTTGATCTGCTTTCACCTCCTAACAGAGGCAGACCTACATTTGTTTGTATTTGTGAAGGATCATTTCAAATTGATCGGATTACACGCGAGCCACACAATCGCCATCTGCTATATTGTAAGATGAGGTGTCGGCTTAGTGGCTGCTGGGATATAATATTTCATATGTACACCAGAATGAGCTTTTCAACTTTTTTTGTTTGGTTTGCTGAAGTAACTGTGCAGGCATAGGCTATAAAAAAAAGTGTATTTTTGCAGGATGATAGTACAATAAATGCATTCTTATAGAGACAAAATGATATCACCCTGATTTGTGCTCACGTAATTCTTGATTTGTGCGTAACTTTGGATTTGCAAAGAGGAGCAGGAGCGGGAGGCCCTTCGAAACACCCACTATTTTCTCTTCATACATTCTGGTATAATTGTTTGGTTGTATCAGCCATTAAACTAAAATATAAAGGGGATTGTTTCTAGATGGGCAGAGCAAAACTAATTAAAACTGAAGATTCGAAAGCATTATCTTTCCATTATCTAATACAAACATAATGTTTCCTCCCATAAAGGTCTAAATTAGACCGTGATAGGAAGTATTCTTACATATAAGATTCTGATGCATTGTTGCTGTTGTTAAAATGGTTTTATAAGGCAACATGTAAAGAATGCATCCACATGAAACAAACTTTTTAAAACACTACCATATTATTTACTGTGCTGTAGTAAAGATACATGGTAGTGTGTCCTTTTTAACACAAGTGTGAAGGAAAGTATATGAATAATGAATGAGCTTCATGTAAACCTGATATTGAATTATTCTTAATTCCCATTAGAGAAGATATACTCATGCTGATCCTTGAGATGCATTATTATTTAGAGTATTTTCTCACAGTTTTTACAAATTGTTTACCCAGAAAAAAAACAAGTTGATAAATTTGTCTGTGTTTAAGTTATAGATTGCAGAGAACAAGCTGTTTATCATGGGTCACCTGACTCACTCACTGAACTCTAGAAAAAACAACAAAAGTAGTTCAAGGTTCATTTCTGTGCTGTTGCAGTGAGGCTGCAACAGCACAGGATGGCTAAAGCTGCAGGTCTCATGCTAAATGTCACATGGTCTCTTCAGACTTCCAGGCATCTGCAGTGCACACAGCTCACTCTCCTTTTGCTCACTGACCTCATATGGGCTTGGAGAGGACATTAGCAGCCTTTGGTTAGACTGACCACTGTTGAGTTTTCACCAATAAATGTCACATTAGCAATAAATTCCCTATAAGTTTATTTTGTTCTTTGTATCCGCATCTTTATTACGTTTATCATGTTAAAGCAAAAAGACAGAAGTAGATGAAGGACTCTTTTTTTTTTTTTAGGAAGCTTTTTTAGAAGGTCAAACAGAAATGCCTTTAGCTCTGATAACCGTTGTCAGCCTGTCAAAATTCGCTCTTTCTGGCTGACTGGATGATAACTGTCAATTTAAACAACTTGCAGAAAGTGTGGAAAATCATTCACAAAGACAGGTGAAATGTTTTTTCCAGCTCAGTCTGGATTCATTCAAGCTAGTATGTACATGAACTGGGAGTTATTCACCATCTTTTTGTTGTCTAATGATGCTTGTTTATCCGTTTCATCTTACAGAATGAAGACACGGAGCAACAGATCATAAGGGAAACCTTCCACTTGGTCTCAAAAAGAGATGAAAATGTCTGCAATTTCTTAGAAGGAGGAATGTAAGTTCTGAAATGCTAATGTGTGGGAATGAAATAGAAGCAGAAGTGACATGATCTTCAAAACCAGTGCAATAGAATTCTGTCCAATCATAAAGCAGAGTTAAAGACCCACTCAGATGAATATTGTGATTTTAGTGTGTTTATTGTGACATTTTTCTGATTATTTATTTATTATTATTATTTATTTATTCTGATTATTTGTACAGTTTTTCTTCAGTGACTTCCTCAGAGTTACATCCCTTTCTGTGGGAAAAGAAAACAGTTGATGAGCTCTTGTCAAAGCCAGCGACAAGTTTTATCTCTTCCCTTCTTATCTCTTGTTATTAGGATATCTTGTGGACAATCTTTACACCCCTGACTGAAAAACATCCTGTTTTTTGCTCCCTCAGATTTCTCGGTGTCATAACATGTTTACCTTATTATATTAGGTTGGGAGATTGATAAAGAGCTTTTTTTCTTCTGCTTGTTCTAAATTGTACCTTATTTGCGCCCTATTCCAAGAGAAAGCAATAAAACCTGAGGAGAAGAGAGGAGTTTCAGTAAATCTGCTCTAAAAGAATTTTTGCTTGATTTTTTGCAATATTTTTTCTTTAGTTATCATCATTTTTTTCTGTGTTCCAGGCTTATCGGGGGATCGGACTACAAGCTGATCTACAGACACTATGCCACATTGTACTTTGTGTTTTGTGTCGACTCTTCAGAGAGCGAATTAGGCATTTTAGACTTAATCCAGGTAAAAAATACGACTTTCAGAAGAATTTATGCTCCTTTGTTAGCTATGCTATAACTCTTCTCTTCTTTTGACAGGTATTTGTAGAAACGTTGGACAAATGCTTTGAAAACGTCTGTGAACTTGACTTAATTTTCCATGTAGACAAGGTAGGAACATTTTTCACCTCTGTGATGTAACATGTTTATTAGACTGTTTCAACCTACTAATCTCTTTGACCCTTTTCATTGTAATAATTTCCCGTCGTCATTATTATTGCCGGTTATTATCCGATAACCTTCTGTTGTGCAACTGCAGGAACTTGTTGAGTAAACCATAAATACCATACGTGCTTTAAAGTTTCGGAAAATAGAGAAACCTTTAAACCAACATTAAGTTTAGCCTGTTTTCATTTTGTTAAGGAAGTTTGTCAAAACTTTTCTTGTTGAAAACAAGTTGAAAATCAGGGAAATCTTATATAAACGTCAAATAAGTGTTGTTTAAAGGCGCTCCAATGTAATTTGCTTTTATTCCTTCAGGTCCACAATATTCTTGCTGAAATGGTGATGGGTGGAATGGTCTTAGAGACCAACATGAATGAAATCATCACACAGGTGGATGCCCAAAACAAGATGGAGAAAGCTGAGGTATGAGGTTATCTGCCACTTCTTTCTTTCCTCGGCTTCCCTGAGGAATGTTGCACAGTATGCAGGCATGTCTGTACGCTGCACTCTGCATGCTACTCTGTGGATGCTCCCCACTTTCTCGAGTGTTTTTTGCTCTTTTCTGGCCTCTTCTTTGGCTGCTCCTCTGCTCTCAACGCAGCTCAAACCTCTATAGATTCTCTACTATAATCCAAATATACATCAATTCTGCAAAAAAACTGTTCTACACCACTGGTCAAATCACCTCCAGAATCAGCGACCATTAAAACTTCCTAATCATGGAATGACATTCAGCTACATACTCATTATGTTGAGGGGAAACTTAGGATTTTAAGATACTTTTCCGGATGCGATACTTGTTAAAGTCACTGTCTTTGCTCAGAAATCTGTGCTCTGCAAGTACGTTTGTTTGTTTTTTATGCAGCTTCTTACAGAAATCGGCTTTCATATCTCTATTGGAAAGACGGACAGCCAGAGACAATTTTGTTTTTTAGCTCAATGTGGATTATAGCCTCTGATATTTATCAAGCACATTGGGTAATATCTACACACTTGGTCAGCAATTTGCAAATACTTTGTTTCCCGTTAAGAAACCACCCTTTACAAAATATGTACTGTATTTTTTCGGATTATAAGTCACTTATTTTTTATCTTAGTTTGGCCGGGGCTGAGACTTATATTAGATTTTTTTTAAACAAATAGCAACAACAGCTAGAGGGCATTGTAAATGCGTGTATCAGCTTTTGCTGTTGACAACAACACATTAAAAGACGTACTGCTCAGTCTTACGCTGGGCTTGGCGGAGTTGTTTCTAAAAAAAAAAAAATTCAACAGATCTAGTGATTTAAAGTGATATAAGGAGGTCAGTTGCATGTTTTTTATGCTATGGTTATCGGAATGATTGTTCATATGTTGTTCAACTACAAAATTCCTCTTATTTTTGATAAAATGAAATTATCAATCTGTTACCATAGTGAAGCGTGCATATATTTAGTCTATTACTATTATCTATTCAGTTATAATGATTTGTCCGTTCTTGTTCCTGTATTTTGTTACGTTTCTCCCAAAAGTGCGACTTGTATATGATTTTTATTCTTTACTATACTTTTTTTTTTTTTTTTTTTTTGCTGCTGCGACTTATATTCCGGAGCGACTTATAGTCCAAAAAAGCTCAAAACATCACGTCAATGTTTATATTATTGTATTTTTCAGAGGCTGTTCAGCTGTTTGTGCTAACTGTAGGGTTCTGATGTGTAACAATCTGGGCTGCACTGTTGGGTTTAACCCAACAAAAGCTTCTTGTTAAAGGAGAGTCTTTTACTGTTCTCGTATCATCGTAGCTGCTCTGTCTATTCGCTTCTGGACCGATCGTAGACCACAGAACGCTCAGAACCAGGTACTTTTCAAAGAACAGTGCCTGCCGAGTCTTCTTACAAAAAACTCTGATTTAGTGGCAGTAGTCATTTTTCACATTTACTGGAATCTTTCACATCAATGTTGTTGAACCAAAAGCAACTGCAGAATTGATTGGAAGTATCAGCATTCCGTTTGCAGATGTGGTGTATGATGGGTCCTATCACTTTCTGTGGAGATAAAACTGTTATTACTTTAATCTGCTTTAACATTCCTCATTCCTCTTTTTTCCTGACCCTGTCCAGTTCTTTCCATTCTTCTCTCTCTTTACAGACGTTTATCTTTCAGTCTACCAGGCAGGACAGGTAGACACAGGTACTGCTAAATTTACAACCAAACACACTAACTCTAACTTAGCTTCCCTTTGAGTCTCTCCACACCCCCCCACACCCCACCCCATGTAATTTTAACAAGAAGAAGGAATCTTTCATGACAGACCCAAAAGTATTGCAGGTTCTTTTCAAAATTCTTAAAATACAGAATAATGTTCCGAACCTGTCACATTTTATTGTGCCAAACATGATAATCTTAATAAAAAAATTTAAACGGATGTTCTACAGATTAGTATTGACCTTTTGTTGGCAGTAACATTGCATAATTGCATTTTGATGTTGGGTTAACCTTTTTAAATGAAGTATATCCTTTTTACTGCCAGTTTCGAAATGTATTTGTCCAGATTGGATTAGTTTTTTTTTTCTCAATTTATATCCAAGACAGAAAAAATACAAATAATCTGTAAAAGTAATCTAGCTGGTATTGTTTTTTTTTTCTTTTTTTTTTCCACTGTCCAACTTTAAGGTGTGTTCAATCATCAGGGTTTAGTGTTTGTCTCTTCAAGCTTCTTACATGTTACATGTGTAGCAGTGCCTTTCCTATTGGCTCTGGACTCGAATACTTTTTTCTGTTTGTTTTTTTTTTACAAACATGATGCTCAAACAATTTTTAAAATCAAACTTTCAGTTCATTAAAAGGCAATCCAAGGGTTCTCACTTTTTTCTATAGATTTTAGCTGCGATGTGTTTTTCACACACAACCAAAGAGAAGGAAGGAGGAGGTCTTTATGTTAAAAACTTACATTTGCTCACCCTCAAAGGGCACATTTCTCTAAAATAATCAAATTAAACATCCGCTTCGATCATCTTTTAATCTATTTTCAAAGCATTCGCAGTGGTCTTTTAATTATGATTATAAATTAAATTAAAACAAAATTGCGTTGTTTTTGAGAACCTAGTTTCCGCAGAGCGGCAGTAGTTAATTAGGTGTTAATTAAGATAATTGGTAATTACGGTTTTCTCTGAGTTATGGGTAGGATTGTTAGCACAGAGAAACCCCACCCCCCTTTCCATCACCTATAACTGTGACCTGTTTACGTTCTCTCCTGCTAGCTTACAGTCCTCGTGGGCACTTCCTTCAAACAAATGCATGACTTAAAGACAGTGAAAAAGATTAATTACTTAATACTTTTACCCCAGAGGAACAACTTTTATTTATATCCGTTTGATGTATTTCTGAGATTAACACACCTCTGTTGGAAATACTTGGAATGTTTTTGGGTCTGTCGATAAAGATTTATTTTTAACCTCTCTTAACAGTAGTGGTTCTCCAAAGTCCGCTCACACCTGACTAAAAAAACTAATACCATTCAGTTTCCACAGATGGGAAATTGCTCCAGACAAGCTACCTTGATGCCCTTCAATTTTGTATATTACATTTCATCATTGAGATTCACTGTTGGAGGGTACAGAGTAATATTCTCAATACAGTTTAGCAGCTTTAGACTTAAACCTTTTCAGTTAACTAAACAGTGTATGTGGTGCAGCACTCTCTTTCCTCTGTTCCAACGATGCATTTAGACAGAAACATGCTGTAATGTTTAGGCTCCTCTGAGGTCATTTAACCAAGGAAAGGTATAGTATCACCTGTCCTATAATTATTGTTATGATAAAGAGTTAAAACATACATTCTTTACATGCATCTATCCAAACATAAGCTTCCATCTTCATATCCAGATCCATTTTTCTGTTTTACCAAATTCTTTTCTTTGCATCCTTGCCCTTATTGGTCCCGAAGAGTCCAGTAGGGTCCTTTACTGAGCATATACGCCCTTTGTTTCTGTAACCAATGTCCTGTAGTGCTCAAAACATCCGATTTAGTAGTCTTGTACACTATGTCCTCACAGTTGACCCTTAATTGGCTCTGGTTGTGATGTTCATTTTTCTAGAAATGAGTAATGCATGTGCATAAGAAGCTACAAGGCATCTGAATGTGTGTTTGCACATGTCGTCTGTCTCAGTGCTTTTTGCATTTTGTAAGCAGTAGTTTCTCGTCCAGGTGTTCGTGTAGCTCTGTTTGTCTTGTATTCACTGTATATATTTTTTTGGTTCTTTGCTTCACTGCTTTGTTTCTTATCAAGCCTCTTGTGTGTTTTGTATTTGCGTCGTCTGTGTGTATAGGCCGGTATTGCAGGGGCACCCGCTCGTGCTGTATCAGCTGTGAAGAACATGAACCTGCCGGAAATGCCCAGAAACATCAACATTGGTGACATCAGCATAAAAGTGCCAAATTTACCTTCCTTCAAGTAGTGGCAGCGAGATCCAGAACCTGCAGATGTCCACCACTGTTTACCAAGAAGTAATCTGTTTACCAACACCTAACTTAAATCAAAAAAATTGAAGGTACTGAGTGATTTGACACTCCCTTTATTTCTATTTTTTTCAGTTTAAATATTAATGTTGAAGAGTTTTAGCTGTTTGAAAGAAAAAAAATATATCTATATATCTATATAATTATTTGTGATACATTCCTGACAGGAGTTATTCTCATTGCATTCAGATTTACCAGTACAGACCTATTGCAGTTTCTGGTTTAAATCATTTTACTTGAACAAATGTTTCACTCCAAAGAAAAAGCAAGACAATTTTATGACCTTTAGGTTGTTTTTGGTTGTTTTTTTTTAGCTTCAGATCAGAAAAGTTAACCAAAAAAAGACTTAAATTGGATTGTATCCATTTCAAAATGAGGAAAACATATCCTGAAGTTTAATTATGAAAATACTGAAAAAAGACATTAGGTGACATTTCAGATACTGTCTGACAAATATGGCTTTATTTGCTTGTGTATTTGCTGACAAAAAAGGTTTTTTTTCCTTATTTTTGCACAATATTTTAAAAATATGAATAATCTGTTATCAGATTTTTCTTAGTTCTTATCTATTGCTCTTCTTTTTCAACAATAAATTATGAAAACCCTTCTTTGCTGTTATTGATGTGTTTTATGTACTCTGTTGCATCTAAAGCATCCAAAATGTTCTTTATCATGTGTAAAACTTTATCTGATTAAAGAATCACAATAAAAATGCTAATAGGTTTTCGCCAATTTTTATAATTCCATTTTTGGAGTTTCAAAAGACTAGGAAGCTACACACGTGGACAAAATTGTTGGTACCCCTCAGTTAAAGAAGGAAAAACCCACAATTCTCACTGAAATCACTTGAAACTTACAAAAGTAACGATAAATAAAAATGTATTGAAAATTAAATAATCAAAATCAGCCATCACTTTTGAATTGCTGATTAACATAATTATTTAAAAAAAACAAAATTGTGGGTTTTTCCTTCTTTAACTGAGGGGTACCAACAATTTTGTCCACGTGTGTAAATTGTAGATGTCCTGGTGAACAAAGCTGAACATTTCTAATAAATCTGGGGACCATAAAAAAATATTAATGTTGTTTGTGTACCATATATTTAAATATTAAATATTGAATTTCTTTTTGAACTATTACCTTTATTTAACCAGGGGAAACCTATTGAGATCACGTCACATAAATAATGTTACACTATAAAACAAATGCAAAACAAAACAATGACTTTGGGATATTTATAATATACAATTTGAATATACAATATACATTTCTAGCATCAAATTGTTAATAATTGTTAATTGCAAATAATATAATTCTAGTTCTTTTTTTAATAAAAGGTGAGTAGAAGTTGTGTTTACAGTCGAGTTTAAATTTCAGCAAAAGTGTCATTTTTCATTCATAATTATTTTCTGTGTTCCATTAGAACATCATAAAAAGTGACCATAAGTTTGAAAATATAAATGATTAAATATAATAAGCTTTCACCAAAGTAAACCCATCAGTTATAGTGAAGTATCAGTTAAGTATTTTTCATTCACAGATTCTTCAAGTTTTCCTTTCTTAAAAAGCTGAGAGAGATCTACAATGTTCATCAGAGATACACTTCAGCTGTGGGAGGCAGAATGTAAGAAAAGAATCCAGGAAATCACATTTGAGACAACACTAGATTGCCTCTTCAAATATTTGTAAAGGAACGCGCTCTCAAAAGAAGTGAACTACAGTATAGTTCTGGATTAGGATGCCATCTGTCACCCTGCTTTGGTTCAAAATAAAGTGAAAATAATTTAGAACAGCACCTCAGCAGGAAACTGACAAATGACTGGCAGGCACAAAGTTTGGCAACTTGCTGCAAAGTGGACCTCCAAAGTTCATGTGATCATCAGGTTAGCTCAATAATCACCAAGTGCAATGCAGTGTCAGATGAAATGGTGGGAAGTACTCTGCCAATGCAAGTGGAGACATTCTCTGGAGACACAAAAAAATGTCATTTGTTTTAATTGGATGGAGAAGTGTGGGTTATGTGGTTGCCAGGAAAACGACCTTTTTGACTTTATTGTGTAAAGTGTGAAGTTTGTGTTAGTACTGGTGCAAAGCCCATTAAGACAGCTATGGTTGTGATTTTGGGATATATAAATAAAACAATTGAATTGAAACGTATTCATGAAGACAAAGTTCAAGTTCAAAGTTCGTGCACAACTTAGCAAAAAATATATGAATACCAAATTCTTTTTTAGGTTTGGCATGTCTGTTTTGAATACGATTTGTTTTTGTGTTGAATATGACTCTTGCTCGTTTTGAATACGAATTTCTCCTGTTAAACTATCAAAAACACGTCACGGGGTCACAGGCATTTAAATTGAATTTCACTGCGCATCTTCACTGCGCAGCAGGGACTGTCACGTGAGTGTCACCCGGAAGTTGAAGTGTCAACAGTTAGGATGCTGGTTTTTTGACACTTTTTGTTTTTCGAAATACAGAAAAAAAACCGGGAAATAATGGCTTCTGTTTTAAAAGAAACACAGAGGTGAGTCCGTTCCTATTTATTTCACAAACAACCAAGTCTTCTAAATGCAAACCTTATGCGTAAAACACCTTAGAGCCAAAGGTACACAACACACATTAGCGACATGTTAATGCTAAAAGTGGCATCAAAAGATGAATGCACTCTAAGTTTGCCCGCTCTCCTTTATTTAGTTTTGTTGATAAAAACGTGACCACATTTAGTTTTCCAAGTGACCATTGACTTTGGTTCTGCGTCGATGGATGAAGTTGTTTATTTACAGTTTTTGTTAAAACAATTGTATATTCTCACATACAACTACTTTCATTAGGTTTTATTTCATTTGTTTTATTTCTCATAAACATTATGCCGTTGAAAAAGTAGCAGTCATTATATTGTGTATTCTCATACAGTCAGTGTAACTTGGTGATAAAAGGAAGAAAACAAAATAAACCGGACTAGTCCTTTTAATATTCTGATGTATGGATTTTGAGTTGCAGCTCTAGACAAAAGGAATGATGAGATTAACAGTATGCTGTAAAATAAATGAAATGTGACGGCTCGGGATGCTGGTGAGATCAAGAGTTGAATGGTGTAGAAACAGGAATGCTGAGAAAGACTAGATGCAGAACTTCTGCATCTGCATCTTTCTGATTGTTGTTGGAACAATTGGTCACATTATAATACTCCTCCAAAAAGAGTCAAATTTTTACTGTTTTTTTTTTTTTTTTTATAAAATTGTACTAAGTAATGTGGTCCTAAAGTGAAAAGTGATTAACTACAACAAGAAACTAAAAAAAGTTTTACAACAAAGCAAATGAAAGGAAAAAGATTAGGAAAAAAAAGACACAACTATTAACCTAAACATTCAAAGAAAATTGATCTAATGGCAAAAACTATTATTTACGTTTTAAATGTAAAAATGTTTAAAAGTTTAAGAAAATTTATTTTGAGTGCCAGTATGTTTCATCATAAAAATACCAGTTTTGTTTAAAAAAACTAAACAACAACCCATAAAACATGCAGTTTATTTACTTTGATTGTAACAGTCTAAATAAAAGTGGGATTCAGTGATGAAGCTCAACTCTGTGCTGGGGGAAGGAGATGAAGTCTGAGTTCAGTGAAGCATGCATATTTTCATAGTCATTCATACTTTATGGTTTCAGACAAAAAAAAGGAAAATACAAAAACATGAGGAGAAGGAGGATTCGTTCACTTTACAGTAATGGCTCATCAACTCATTTTCTCCATTACATCAATGGGAAGCTTCTACATTGATATCAGCAACAAAGAAAATCTTTTGTTAAGACACAAACCTAATTAATTAATCACTCTAATTAGATCATTTAAGTAATAAAATATAAATAGAGACTCCACACTGCAAAGTGTGGAGTCTCTAGGGGATATTTTTATTGTTTTTTTTACCTGTTTAGTTCTAAATTTAGATTACATTTTCTTCAACTACAATTTAAGGTCTATGTGCCACAGAAAGCATATCTTTGTGATATTTTTGTAAGTTTAATCTCAGAACATTTTTCTACAAGGTTTCACTTTTTCGTTAGTTTCTTTTCACAGCTTTATATCATGAATAACTACAAACACTGAAGCTTTTGACTTACTGCAAAGAAATTGCTGCCATATAGATAAGCTAAAGGGAGTTTCTAAAGCACATGTAACGCTTGGCTAAATCTACAGAAATCTTTTACACCATTTATTTATGTATACCCTCAATTTTGGTTGCTATGCACAGTTCACACTTAATTTGCTGGTCGTATTTACCCTGAGCTGCACAGGGCAGGGGTTTACACTTATTGGTTGTGTATATATAAATACAGAAAAGCATCTTTATTTTTATAAAAACTATAAATTTGCATTCTAATCATTTGTTTTCAATGTAGACGTCTGAACCCATACTTGATCATTGTTTTTAACACTTGTGACGGTTGTGTCTAAACAGCATTAAAGAGGCGGTGACCTTCATCAATGCGGTTGAAGTGAATAAGTTCTCCAAGCTAATCTCACGGATCATTCAAAAGCTTCATCTGAAGGTACAGGAGTTGTTTGTTCTTGTGAGGCAGAGCTGGTGTGTCAGAAATAGCTGTCCATGCATAATGACTGTCGAGAGTCAGTCAAGCGCAGCTTTAACAAGTTAACACATATTAAGTTCTGTTGTTTATCCTACTAGAGATGCTGTCCAGCTTTCTTTATAACTCCTGAGATAGTTGTCTTCCCTGACATTGTTTGGACCTGTAATATGCTCTATGAGGATGCAATAAAATATTGACAAATGTGTTTTTTATTAATGATCCTTGTGATCATAAAGGTTTTGCCTTTAACCAGAAGATTTGACACTGTGTTGTGCTTATTTCACCTGTTTCACAATATTTCTATTGAGTAATACTTGTGTTTAAAACTTTGCCTTATTTTGTGTGAAACTTTAAAGTGTTGATGATAATGCTAAAGTGTTGAATGTGCGCAAAAATGCAGCTTTTCGGTTTTACTTGTTGAAAGTAAAAATTATGGATGGGTAGTTTTTGACAGTACTAGTAAAAGGGATTTGTTTTCTTCCCAGGGAGAGAGAACATTCAGTGAAGAAGAAGAGGAAAAACTCCAGATCGCTCTCTCATTGGATAAACATGGTCTAAATTTAGTCCTGGAAACAACTGCTTTTGTACTCGAGCAGGTTGGTGTTTGACCTTTTTGACAGATAGTGTGTTTAATGTATAAATGTTATACTGTTAATAAAGGTTACTTTTTAAAATTGTTTAATATTTTTTTTATTTAAAACTAATGATAGAAGACCTAATAAAATTAGTTGTGCATGATTGGACTGACGTGTTGCACTAAAGAAACAAAAATATAATGACTTAAATTCATTAGAATTTTATTGCCTGTTTTTTAAATCTTAACTATTATTCACATTAGGTTGTTAGAATGACTAAATATTGGTTTTTTTTGTAAAAATTAGAAAAATTAAACTTTTCCTAACAATATCTAATTTAAAAAGATTAAAGTGACTGTGACCAGATGTGCAAATTATTTTTACGCTGTAACAATATCCTGTATTTCCAGTAGGGGTCACTGTTGTATCGTCGATGAGTGTGAAAGTGTGTTTAGTTTGTTAATCACGTTGGTTTCAATGTTCCTGGAAGTGCACAGTAGTTTAATCGTTTATTGTCTGTTACCTACTGTCTTCTGGTTTTAGGCAGCTTATCATAACATAAAGCCGGGGTCTCTGCATCAGCAGCTGGAGGGGATTCATGTGAGCCCAGAAAAGGCTGAGGTTTTTGCACAGGCCTGGGCCACAGCTGGACCTGACCTGGTGGAGAAGCTGAAACGTAACATTTTTGCTCCTAAGAAGGTAATTAGATAGGATCTCTCATTTTTTGCAGATTATGTCAAGTATGGGGGAGGTAGCAATTTCTGTTCTAATGTAACACAATTTAATGAATATATTCTTCTGTACAATATGTTTGTACAATTTTGTAAATTACATAAATTCTTAAAGACCCACTGTAATCATCTTTTGATCTCTTTACAAAGCGTTCCTAGTGGTCTTTTAATTAGGAATATGCCGTTTTTAGTCTAAATTTAAAAACCTGTGTCGTTTTCTAGGACATAGTTTCTGCAGAGTGATAATTGGTTGATTAGAAATTCACCTCTAAGTTGTGGACTGGACTGTTGGTGCAAAGCAATGCTGTATCCCTTTCCCCTCCCTGTAGCTGGTAACTCTCTGTTTACAATCTCTGCCTCTAGCTTACAGCCTGTCACAACCCCAACCTAAAATTACCGGTTCAACAAAAATGGTGAGCAATATTGGAGCCTTCTAGCCATCCAATCCTGAGCTGGATTCCAGCTTGGATGAGGAAAATGAAGACGTACACGAATCTGGTCGTTTACAAGTGGGGGTATCAAAACAGAGTGAAGCAAGAAGCTTGTGGCCTACCCTGCACATTTTCTGTCACAAATATGTTCCATAAAGGATTTAATTGTCTGCTAGCTCAGTTGGTTAGGTGTGAGACTAGCACACGAGATTTAGGGTTCGATTCCCAGGATGCACAATGATCTTAATCTAGTATTGGTCTTTAGGTAAGACCTTTTACGCTACTGCCAAACTAAGAGGACCAAAGTCTGGGAAAATTGATGACAAATTGAAGAGACGGATCGTTCGAATTGTATCCAAAGAGCTCAAAACAACCTCCAAAGAAATTAAAGGTGAACTCCAAGGCCAAGGTACATCAGCGTCAGATCGCACTATTCGTCGTTGTTTGAGCCAAAGTGGACTTCATGGGAGACGACCAAGGAGGACACCACTGCTGAAAAACAATCCTAAAAAAGCCAGACTGGAATTTGTAAAAATGTATGTTGACAAGCCCCAAAGCTTCTGGGAGAATGTCCTTTGGACAGATGAGACCAAACTGGAGCTTTTTGGTAAGGCACATCAACTCTATGTTCATAGACTCAAAAACCAAGCATACGAAGAGAAGAACACTGTCCCTACGGTGAAACATGGAGGAGGCTCAGTCATGTTTTGGGGCTGCTTTGCTGCATCTGGCACAGGGTGTCTTGAATGTGTGCAAGGTACAATGAAATCTGTAGACTATCAAGGCATTCTGGAGAGAAATGTGCTGCCTTGTGTCAGAAAGCTTGGTCTCAGTCGCAGGTCATGGATCTTCCAACAGGACAACGATCCAAAACACACAGCCAAAAACACCCAAGAATGGCTGAGAGAAAAGCGTTGGACTATTCTAAAGTGGCCTTCCATGAGCCCAGATCTGAATCCCACTGAACATCTGTGGAAGGAGCTGAAACATGCCATTTGGAGAAGACACCCATCAAACCTGAGACAACTGGAGCAGTTTGCTCATGAGGAGTGGACCAAAATACCTGTTGACAGCTGCAGAACGCTCATTGACAAATACAGAAATCGCTTCATTGCAGTGATTGCCTCAAAAGGTTGTGCAACGAAATATTAAGTTATGGGTACCATCATTTTTGTCCAGGCCTGTTTCATTAGTTTGTTTTTTGAAATAATTATGTTAATCAGCAATTCAAAAGTGATGGCTGATTTTGATTATTTAATTTTCAACAAATTTTTATTTATTGTTACTTTTGTAAGTTTCAAGTGATTTCAGCGAGAATTGTGGGTTTTTCCTTCTTTAACTGAGGGGTACCAACAATTTTGTCCACGTGTGTAAAACTCTGCCAAACCATCTGTGGGAATCATTGAAAAGCCGTTTCGCCATGGCGTCCCCTGAAGGCATAAGCCGAAAGGTGAACAACTTTTTTTTGTCTGATTCACAACGATTTGAATAATGAAATATTCCCCCAAAAAATCTTGATTTTCTTAAATAATGTCCTTCATCACTGCAAAAACGCCACAGAAAAAACATCAAAAGGATGTTCAAAAGGAGTGGGTTTTTATACCATTTGTATCACAGAAAGCACATTAGTGTCATAACGTCAAAATCTCTATTTGATTTTTGATGGTAAATTGTTGCATTATATTAAAAAGAGGTTTTATAATGTTTTTATTTTTGCTGTATTTAGAATAAACAAAGGTCTATAACTTTGTTTTAAGAAAATAGAAAAATGTTACAATTTTGATGCTTAAAAAAGCAACTTTGTTAAAGTTTAGTTGATACTAGACCTGTTCCTGTTTTTGCGGTGATTGGCAATGAACAGCAAGGATCTCTTTGACTAAATGTTTTTTTATCTTAAAAAACATCCTATCAGAAAAAAAACCAATCAGAAATGTTTTTACATATAGTGTAATAGAAAACCAATTGAGAAAAGTACCCATCAAACATTAAACTAAATGTGCTTGTTTTTGTGATCTAAATTCTCATGCATTTAGTTTGATTTATTATCTTATAGTGAAATGAAATTGAATCACATAATGGAGCTGTAATGTCAAAGACTTGAAAAATGTGGCCGAGTCTTTCCCTTCCTCACACCTGTCCTGATGCTGTTGAAGCATCCAAACCAATAAGTCACATCTGGTTTATTATTATTATGGCCTCTGTCTGCATCATAAAACACTTAAGTGCCTTGCCTTGACTCAGCGCTTCTAATTCATCACACCGCTGCCGCTGACTGATAAAAATTCCCCTCTGTAAATCACACCAGCAGGTGGGAGGTTGCTGAGATTAGTGTGACAGGACACTATAACCTTTAAAATCCCATGGACCCATAACATGTTGGCTGCTTTGGGATAAAAGGGTTGGACAGAGGTCACAAGAAACCCAAAAGCCTGGGATTTAGGATAACTGGTCAAAATTAAAATACAAATGTTTGTGTTAAAATGATCAACTTGTGGAAATATCTGTTGGATGCCATTTGTTCATAGGATTTATAAAGTTTAAAGTTTAAGTTGTCTTAAAGTTTGTGACAAAAAGCAAGAAACATTAAGTTACATGGATCACAATTCTGTCCATATCCTTCCAACAAGGTCTGATTGTATTAATTGTATAATAACAACCTTTATAAGTGACCAGACCAGATTAAATTGAAAGATTTTCAGTGTAATCCCTGGACTGAGGAAACTCCTCAAAGGAAGATGGGAAGAAACCACCAGCACAACCAGACTCAGTAAAAGCGACAATCTGCCAAGGGCAGCCATGGTCCAGAAATAAAATGAAGAAATAGTCTGGAAAAATCTTTTGTCAACCTTAAAGCTGGGTTCATTTGAAATGTTACATATTATTAATGATTAAATGCTCATGTAGAAATGTATATTTCTAAATGTAAATCGTTTTGTCTTATTTAGAAGTACAAGCCATTGTGGTTTTGATTACAGAAGCAAAAAAAAACTACTGTCGTTCTCTTAGGTCTTTAAGGCTTTGAAGGTCAAGTTAGTAGCCACGGGTTGTTGCTACAGGTTTAATGGCTTTTAACAGAATTTAGCTAATCACAATAAACTTGAATTCCTAAAAATTGATGAGGGCATTCGATTATTGATTTCAGGACAGGAGATTGCAATGCCTGTACTCTCTATAAGTAGTTGAAAGACTCAGTTTCAGATGCTAAAAATCCTGTGAACTGCTCCGCAGAACCTGGTTACTGAAACACAGTAAGCTCAAATTCGGATACTTTTTTTTTTTTTTTTTCACTCACTTTTCACAACCATCTGCTGGTTTTTCCCTGTCGGCACAGTTCATTAAAGAGAAGCAACGATCCGTCTTTCAAAGTTCATGTCACCCCATTTGACTGCTCTCAGTATGATAGTGAAGGTTCTTCTTCATCCCAGTGATGTTGTCTTGAAGTCATGGCATCTGGACTTCAAGAAACATTTCCACACTCATCCAAGTGTCTTCATCAGTCTCTCAGTCTGTGTATGCTGTATATTGTAATTCAACGATTTCTGCTTTTCTCACTAATATTCCTGAGGCTTTCATTTAACATGAAACAGAAAATGAGAAACTTTTGTTTATTAACAGTGTAAGGACAATTCCTGGTCTTAGTTAAATCCACTTGGAGTGTATTTATGAAATAGATGTGATAAAACAGATTTTTCCGTTTGTCTTCTAGCTGGATTATGTTGGCTGGCAGTTGAATCTACAGATGGCCCAGTCCAGTCAGGCCAAGCTGAAGTCTCCCAGCGCCGTCCTTCAACTCGGGCTCCGAAGCGAAGACTCTGAGGTATGAGCTCATGGTTTGCAGACTCACGTGTGCCTCATCCCTTCAATTACCTCGTGCCATCTCCTTTATGCAGAGCAGCTGCAGCATGCTGTGTAATTAGGTTATTGTTTTTCACTCATGCTGCCCAAGAAGCATCTTTAGAATATCCTTCTCTAAACAAATAGCAGTAAAGCCCATTCTGTTTTCTCCAAAGACAGACCTCTGACTCTGAAGTGATTGGAGCGTAAAGACCAGAAATCAGGGAACTTGTTATCTGAAACATCCAGGGTCTCTTTGTTGTCTGAAGAACCTTAACTAAAATAATGCAGTATGTGTGTTTATTCTGGAGATGAATTTAAAGTCCATTAGAGAGGATTAGCTTTGCTCTCCACATTCTTAATACCGATATGCAGTTTTTGCATGCTTTAAAAAATTCATTTATGAAATACCCTAATAATCTCTCACACCAAGGCAGCTGTAATATAATGATGATAATAATGATAATAATAGAAAAAAACACTTGGAAATCTGAAGAAAATATTGTTTTGACAGTAGATTTGGGTAATGTCACATGCTTACTCTGACTGACAGGACTTTATAATCCTCTGTGACTCATTTCTGTCTTTTCCTCTGGAAGAAATACTGCTCTGTTAGCTCCCCCTTTCCTTTTTACGGGAAACAGTTTTCGTCCTTTGAGGGGTGTGGTTTACATTTATTTAGACTTAATCTTTTATTTCTCCTAACAAGATATCACCAGTTATTCTGAGAAGCTCTGTTGATGTTTTAACAACGTGAAGACTGTAAAGGCTACATGCTACTGTTGTCAAGGATACAGTAAATAAAAGTTATGGTCTTGAGGCATTTTGAGGGGCTTCTTTTAAAACAGTTTTTATCAAATCTGTGAGGCTGATTATCCTCTGAGCCTGGATAGTGTTGTTCCAGCTGACTAGCCAAGTGTCTTTCCTTGAGTGCTGCTTTGTATTCAGCCCCTGGAGAATGCCGGCTCAGCCTAAATGTGGAATTAACCATGACATATTTAAATTCTGCCATCTTAAATGTTGGCCTATAGGCAAAAGCTCAACATTTTTTATTTCTTTATCTTTCTGAAAGCTGCTGCAGAAAGACTGTTTTAATGTTTGAGACTGTTTTCTGCTGTTTTCCTTGGGCTTAAGAAGGGGGTTAATTTATTTAAATCCACTAACACAATTCCCCTTGTGGGAGGAGATAGCTTTGGGGCTAAAACAAAACTGGGTAAACGAGGAGAATCGCTCAACTTCAAGTTGCACTTCCACATTTGACCTGCTGGGGGCACTGTTGCCCTACAGGTTTTATAGCAGCTCCTGTGAACCAAATTAAAAAGCAAAGAATTCCTCTCACTTTGTATTGAGTCCTTTAATTTTCTTAGGTGTTCTCTGATGAATGTTTTCTGACAGCATCTTGTTTTTTTTTTCCTTTTTCTTTTTAACTCTGAAGAGCTTTTTTTGTGTGGTTTCTTTGGAATTTTAAGACACTGTTGTGACTGGGAAGTAAATTAGCTTTAAAATGAACACAATTCAGTAGAACGTGTCATACTAATTTTTACTACTTGGTGTCCTAAAGAAAGAACCCACAGGGAAAACTGCAAATTGGGAAGAGTAGAGGATTATGATGAAGAAAGACATGCAAGGGAAAAAAATGGGTGGAAGTAATGAATGCAAAGAGGATAAAGGTGACAAAATTAGCAATACGGAATGAAGCCAGTAGCGCATTATATTGTTTATTTCCTGGAACCCAAGTGGAGATTGGGGCTCTCCCCTTCTAACAAGCCTTTTGCTTCATTAGATCTGTCACTGAGGACGGGGAGGATTGCCAGGGCGTTTCATATCTCTTTCTCTAAACAACATGTGACATGCAGAGCGTCATGAGTAAAGTAGATCTGGGAGGACACACTTGAAAATAGGAGAGCTCTGGTTTCAAAGACCAAGTGCAATGTAAATTTAGTTTTGTTTTTTACATGTTCTGGTGGTATTTTTCTGTTGATGGAGAACATGTATAAAGAAAATTGAGGTAAAAATGGCATTTTTGAGTATTTCTTTTTTCAAATTGTTGTAAATCAGGAGCAGATGGGAAAAAAAAACTCTGTTTGAAAAAGAGCTTATTTGTGATGAAGAACATACGCTGGATGGGTCACAAGCTCCCTTCTCCAAGCTTTTGGCAACACGAAGGGGAATGGGGGCGGGGTTGCTCTGCACCAACAGTCCCACCCACAACTCAGTGATTTTCTAATGAACTCCTGCCACTCTGCAGAAACTATGTCCTAGAAAATGACAGTTTTTAAAAACATTTGGGCTAAAATCAGCATAATCATAATTAAAAGACCACTAGTAACACTTTTAAAATAGCTCAAAAGGTGATTTGAGTGGGTCTTTAAGTAAAATTGGATGTCTTTGCTGCAGGTTTGTGAACACATGTCGACTGGAAACAGACTGTCAAAATACGATAAATCATGCATTCTGCATCGTAGCACCCACCTATGAGGATTCCTGTGGTTTATTGTATTATAATTTGTATTGAGTTCAGTTGCAATGTGTAAATGCATTCCAGAACCTCAGTGCCCCAACAAATGAGTTGTTTTTGGCATTTCTCTAATTTGTTTTAAGAGCATGTTTACAGCGCACCCATAAAGATAAATGGAAATTGTTATATTTGATGCAGATATGTCACATCACTTGGGGCTCTCCTTTGTAGGGAAGAGCTGACGAAGAGAAATGGTGTGAGTGATCTGCTGTCAGAGGGGGAGTTAAAGAGGAGATTTAATGCGAGCAGAATGGAATAGAAGGGAGAGGTAGAGGATGCAAGTGAAGGTGAGAGGAAGGACGAAGTCGCAGGAGGATTTGAAATTGACAGTGAAACGATGACAGTGGGAAAGCGTTACGAAGTAGTGAGACATTTTCTAAAGTTTTTCATGGGTCCAAATGAAATAGTAATAATGTAAAATGAAATCCAACCAACTGGGAACTAGCTTTACTTTTACTGCATGTTAGACTACAGCTATGTTTTATTTTTTATCAGCACATTCTGATGTCTGCTGAGTTTTTGATCGGTTGTTCTGCGCCTGTAGAATAAGAGACTTTCTTTCTGTAGATGGTGCATGAGCTTCTGTAGAAAGCAGCTTGTCGTGCTTTTTTTTTTTTCCAATATTATTTCTGTATTCAACATATAAATTCTAAAAAAAAAGTAACACTTAGAAGAAACCTAGATAAACGTTTACGTTTCTTTTTTTTGAAGTGTCTTTCTGTGGAAAATGCATTATATAAAATGTGAGGACAAGGAACGTCTTGAAAAGCAATTTAGCAGGAAAACATGCTAAATTTGACATTTGACATTTATAAACCCGCCCATATCCACTTGTAATTATTATAATTGTTAACCTGTGATTATTAGCTTTTATGCAGTTTCTAAATACAAATCTGTTCATGAAATTACATATGAAACTTTTTTATCGTAACATTTTAGAAGCCATGTCCTCTTATTCTTTAAAACAAACTATGTACTGCTCATCTAAATGCAGATCCTCTCTTGTTTATGGTAAAAACAATTACCAACTTCGCTGTTGAAAATCAGTTGCTCAGGTTTGTATAAAATATATAAGCCTATAAATGTAACTGTTTGACTTTGTTTTAGTTGATCTTTTCTAAAATAGCATCTAATAAAAAAAAATACAAAAATCTCTAACAAGTTGCCAAGTTATCTTGAATAAATTAACTTTATTTTTATACTGTAGTACTTTACAGTGTGGGTCTCTAGGCAAGACCCTTCAACCTACTAATGTTGTACTAATATACCTAACAATGTTGCTACAGGTGGACTGGAGTCTGGGACTCCCTGTGCTGCTCCCCAGCCCGGATGAAAGACAGGGTTGTGTCAGGAAGAGCATCAGCTGTAAAACTCTCTGCCAAACCAAATGATTTATTTTAATTTCTGTCTATATGTTTTAGTTTTTAATTGTAAAGTGCTTCGAGCTGGACAAAATACTCAAGTACTTTTTATAAACAAGGTTGATCAATTGAATAAAAGCAAGAAAATTAGTTACCACCCACCACTAAGTATTAAAAACTGTTCTAAAAAGGTAATGTTTTAAGTTAAAACTGTTTATTTATGTGCAGCTCTGGAGATATATTATTCCAAACTGGGGTCCGGCAACAGAAAATGCAAGGTCACCCCAGTGATTCCTGGGTTCATCAATTAGATGCTGGTTGGAAGACCTTAAAACTCTTGAATGGCCGCAAACAGCTGGAGGTAGACCATTGAGAGGATTTAAAAACAAACAATAAAAGTTTAAACTAAACTCTAAAAAAACATTTTTCTATGAAAGTGGGACCTAATGATAACAGTTGTCCTGTAGTTACTGAACTTTTTAAAACTGGCATTCGTGTGGAGAACAGAGCAGTGGTGCAGCATGTCTAAACTGAAATATGGATGAGATTTACTCATAAATTGAACAGTGACTGATGGCTCATCTGCAGTGCCAGTTGTTCCATTCAAAGTATTTGCCCATGGAATTATTAGCTCAGCATTAATAATGCAGCTGCAGCATTTCACTTCAATAGTTTGAAGCCAGAAAATGCTTCAGTGAGGATAGAATGACTGAAAACATTTCTTTAAAAAATGCAATAACAATGGAGAAAAATGCATTCTCTGGTTTCTGATCAGTCTGTTTTAAATCTAACTCTTTATCACCTGGAAATGCTCAAACAAATATTAACAGGGATCCACGTAACTAAAAAATATGTTATTACTTGTATTGGATATTTTTGCTTAGTTTGAAAAGTGTCAAACTTATAATAAGTGATAAATAAGTAATCATTAAATACTATTTAAAAGGCTTTTTTGATTCCGATGAGCCCGAACATCTCTTAAATATTAGACCCACAACACTTGTTTTTGCATCAGAAAGTTAAATAACTAGCTTATTTCTTTTTTTTTTTTTTCTTTGAAAGGAGCATCTACTCCACTGCTCATGATGACATTTACAAACCTGCCCATGCACTGGAAACTCTGCCACTGGAGGTTTGAATATTCACCAAGCCAGGGTGCAGGGGCAAGCTCAGAAGAATTGCACTAATACAGCTGCTGCTTCTTTTGGCTTTTTCTTACCCTCCACTTTGACTTCAAAGAATATCTGTGGTCGCCAGGCTTGATGATAGTTGATAACCTACAGCTTTTCCAGGTTTTTAGACTCGGAGGAAAATGAATGTACAAAATATTGCCTTCAGTAAAACCTTGCATTTTCTTTTCCTCACCCTACAGCACCTTTCATCAAGATTTATAGGTAAGAACAGCTTTTTAACAGATCAGTGATCTCCATTATAGCCAATTCTGCTCCTCGCTGTAGAAAAAACTAAACTGTCAAATTATATATATATATATATATATATATATATATATAGACCAGTTTTACAAATCTTACTCTGCCTTGAGGGGCTTTACTGTCTACAACATTTAAAACCCTTTTTCCATAAACCCTCTGTGCTGACGGGACTGAACCTTTTCCTTAAAAAAACACTAAATGGAAGAGAAGACGAGTGCAGAAAAAAGCAGCTGAAGAAGAACCCCTGTTGGGGACACTGAAAGCAACGGATGTCAGTGAGGAGAAGCACAATAAACATTGGGGAAACAGGATCTTAAAATAAGTTTAGAATTTTCCAGGTGTTGGAGAAAAAGGGCTTTTTTCTCACTTCATGAATGAGTATTCAAAAACAAACTAAGAAAACTTCTAAATGAATGACGTCATATTTGCTGATTACAAAAAAACACAGTGAGCATGGTGTCCCAATTGCTTTTAAAATCCAGGCCACTAGGTATTCCTGGACTATAAAGTTTTTTCAGTAGTTGGGTAGTAGGGGGGGGAATTCGGACATAGCCTGTGTCCTAGAGAATTACGCAAGTTTTTGGAAAAAAAATGGCGTAATAATAATTAAAAGACCACTGGGAATGCTTTTTAAAAAAGCTCCAAAGATGGTTGGAGTGGGACTTTAAGAAAAATATTTACAGTAGACTGGGTTTCAGTTAAGCCTTTCATTTTCTCCCTTTTTTTGACTCAAAACTTGATATTCCCAGTTTTTTGGGGATTAAAACATTACTGGGTTACGTTTCAATCACACTTTCTATCAGATTTTCGTACAGGCTCATTCAAGTCTGAAAAGTACAGATTGTTTTTCCTTCAGGTCATCTTTGTCTTTTAACGTTTTACCAGAAAACGTCTGTTTTCTGGTTTTCCTCTTTATGTTAAATTAAAATGCATTCTTTCCTACAGCTTTAAATGCTTCATTTCTTCGTTTAAAGGTCGCACATTTCAATCAAGCCATCATACTGCAACAAAAAGTTTATTTTTGAGTCAGACAATTTTCAGTCCATTTCCTGCAGCTTCTGAATAAAAGATGAGACATTTCATTGTTCTAAATGGAGATAATGTCTTAACATCAACTTTTAGTAAAGTTTTAACTTCAAGAAAAGCTCCAGCTGCACTTGTTTTAAATTTCTCATCTGTTGAGAGTCTGTAAGTGTCTTTGCAGCCCTGCTGTTAATTGTACTCATTCACACACACATGTCTCTGAATTGTCATGGGGATGATATTTCTGTCAGATCAGAGAGTTGCAGCATCTTTGACTTGCATTATGCTGCTGTTCAAGTTTCTCTTTTACGGCTCCCAAGGCAAAAATCACCATGCAGTGTTCCTTCGTTTCTTTTATTTAAACCTTATTCATAAGTTAAGATCTTACTTGTTTTTCTTTTCTTCAGGAGAAATTTTGTGTCAAGTTGTCCCCAGCTATCTACACACACCGACAAAACTCCTGTTTGTGGAAACCTGCCTGTTTGGTTATCAAAGCTTCAGACATGAAAGGCTTTTTCTTCCTGTGATTCTAATTTACTCTCTCTGTTATGGCTTACAGCCCTGGTGCTGTAATCAGAGAAACGGAAGGTCTTTGTTCCAAAGAACATAGATTGCCCCCGACATACATTCCAAGCCCTCCAAGTGAAGGGTGCGTCTTTATTTGTAAATGCAGTTAGAGGAACAATGCAGTCAACAATCCCTTTTTGACTTTTTGCAAGGAGGTTGTGTGGATAAAAGCCCCCCTCCCTGAACATCCCATGATGTTTCTGTCAAACTTGCATCATGAGCAGCAGGCCGAACTTGAAAGTCAGCTCAGTGCTTTCATGATGAGTTACATAAATCCTGCTTCTTTCCTCCCACCTGCTGTTGTCATGTAGACTCTGCAAACAACACATCCTGGGTATATCCAACCTTTTTATTTATTGTTTTAGGGATTACATGACCCAATCAATATATTGGAGGGGCTCAGATGTAAATAGTACCATGTTCAAATCCTTCACTCCATGCCACCCACCAGCCACAAAGCACAAAAGCAGCTTTGTCTCAGTCTCTACTTGCCTTGCTCTACATGTCCCAAGATGCTTTGTTGCTTTGTGTGCACATCTTTTTAAGAGTCCCCCCTTTCTCTCTCCATCTCTCTCTGTCTTTTTCTCCATCCCTCCCTTGCCCTTTCACTTTCCCACTGGTGATTTGTTTTTTGTTTTTTTCCTCTGGTGGGATTTGGGATCCCATTCATTGGGAGCGCATTGTTCGGCTCTTATCCACTGCGGCGTATGGGCCCCGTGAGGCAGAATGGGTGACTGTGGGTGCTTTCGTCTCTTCCTCCCTCTCTCTTTATGCCCTCATCTCTTACCAGCTCACTCCCTGCTTCTTGCCATGCGATGATGTCATGGCTTTCATTTGCTGTGGGGTACCCATTGATTCTCTCTCCCTATTACCCACTCCTCATACTTCCCTCTTCTATCCTGTTTTCTTCCAATCCCCAATCCTATACTTTTACTTTCCCAGATTCTTTTACTTCTCAAAGGGCGCTGGGGGGATTTAGAGATGCTTGGATGTTGTTTTGCACACCCACGGAACATGTTTGACACCCAGATAGGAATGGCATCAGCATCTCAAATCCTACTCCAATTCCTATTTACATATTATAGGGTTTAACGTCTCCCTTTATTCTTATATCACCCATTCCTGTGATGACTTTTCCTCTCTCACCAGTTTTTTTTCCAGGCTGCTCAGTTCAACACACAGCTTCTGCACTAATCATTAATCCGTTGATAGCATGGTGCCATTCTGCCAGGGCTTATGATGACAGTGGTAAAGGAAATCATTTCAGTTTTTTGTTGTCGTTTATTTTGGAGAGGCTGCTCTGCCTCTTGGCTGAACTGTGGGTGAGAAATCTATTTCAGTTTAAACAAGACACACTGATTGCAGAAGCACAGAGCCAAATCATATTCATTCATTCCAGAGAAAATTGTTTGATGGGCACAAACAGCTGAGAAAGACGTGTTTTTCCATTCGGCTATCCATTTAAATGCCAGATATTAGTAATAAACTAGACTTAATAGAATACAATGAGCAGGTTGTATTCTCTGGGTTTTTGCTTTTTCCTTTTTTGAGTCTGGTAAGTATGCTTACATCACAGTAGATCTAAAACAAATCAAAGGATATGAGCATCAGGCCTCTTCTGTGCTTTTGAAATCTGAATATAATGAGTGGGTTGCAGCTCAGCACAGTTGTCATTCAACGTACAATGATAGAGCACAGAGTGCTTCCTCTTACTGTATGAACAAATTGTCTGTGTCTTCCTGAAAGGCCAGTGTCTTTGAAGTTCCACTGGCATTTGAATGTTTTGATAAAAAGTAGCTTCAGGATGATGTGTGTTTATCTCCAGGATGGGTGAAACATTACCTATATAGAATAAAGACTTGCTGTGTGTGTCATTATCACTGCCAGCAGACTGCTAGATTGACTACATACAAAGTGAACACAATAGTAAGGAAATCTATGTTTGGTTGACCATTTCTTGTAATGACAAAATTCCTTGGGAGTAAATCCCACACTGTTGGGAAGTAGCAAATAAAAAAAAGCCTCTTTGAGAAGAGGTAAAACATCTTCAATAATAAAAGATAAACCAAGTTCATTTGACTCATTTTTTTTTACCAACTTCTTTGATTTTCAAGAGTAAACGTTTTATGGCCAAGAAGCCTTCCATATTAATACTCTAGTCCTTTACTGCACTTGTGAAACAGACAATTTTCTAACAGGTAAAGCATAGTGAAGACCCCATAATTCAGTAAAGACACACTCGAAAGCGAACTGTGTTTTGTGGCTTGTTTCTCATGATGTAGGACAAGTGTAAAGAAACTTAAGCTTAAATTTACATGTTAGAGTATTTCAATATTCAAATTATGGTGAATCAAGAGCAGACCAAAAATTCCTGTATGAAAAAAAAATTGTAGTTGTGATGTAGCTGCTACAGTCCACAAGGGCTGGGTCGTTCCGATATTGCTTGCCATTTTTGCTGCACCATTAATGTTAAGCCTCCTTTCCATAAAGCAGTATGGTACAGCCCTGTCCAGTATTTTGAGAAATCCCATTATATAATGAACCCATTAAGCTGGACCTCCCTTGGTTGTGGGTCCACTGTCGTCACACAGTGAAACCTGTTGACTGGCGGCAGGTCATTATGACAATAGTGCAAACGTTTCCAAACAGCTTTTAGAACTTTTTTTTAGAACTAGCTGTATTTCTCTTTGCTGCTCGCAGTCTTCTCTCAAAAAACATTAAATGTTTTGTGTGTATATACGAAGAGCCAAAAGCCAAGCGAAAAAAATGTGCTGCTGGATGACCTCCATTGTTGTTGCTAATAACTTTGTTTTAGCTGTAGTCGCACTACTATGACACAATTTTATTTTTTTATTTTTGCAGTAATAATAATAGCTAAGTATTTAGATTTTGGTTTGTGTTGTTGGCTAGAAATAGAGTTGTCTTGATTTGATGGACGCCATTGTGGTTTCAAGTTACTGTAAATTCTTTTCCCATCTCCTGCTCCCACACAAATTTCAGTTCCTTCGACCCTTCCCCCTCTTGATGAATGAGAGCGACAGTGTCTGCATACCATGGGGGCACAGGGTGGCTGCCTTGGCAATCGCCTAACTGTCACACAGAGGGGGAAACGGCCCTTACAGTTGTAGAGGAGCCTTTACTCCTCTTCTGTGGGCTCTCTCTTTCTTACAAAACCATCCATCTATATAAATGCAACTCAGTTGCCAATGCCCTCCCCCTACTCCAACCCTGTGCCCACCTAATATATTAAAAAAGCTACTGTTTCAAAATGGGGACCTTGGCTGCAGGGGTTGAGTGGCTTTTATCTGAGGACTTGGCACAGCCATCGTTAGTTAAAACTCGCACTTTAAGATGTTGGCTTGCTGATTTCTTTTTTTTTTTTTTTTTTTTTTTTTTTAAGTTAAGCCGACCCACTTGCTCTTAGAAGATTAAAGTTTTCCACTACTTTTTCAGATGCCGCCTTAGTGCCATGTTGTTTTTCTCAACAGACTCCAAGTATTAAGTTTGAAGGAAACGCTTGACTTGTAAAACTTGGATTTTTTTTTTAATATATCCAAATACATGGTTGTCATTTTTGAAGAAAGTCAGAACCTCAAGCAGGATTCTCTAGTATTAGTTCATATTATGCATTCAGAACCCAGCCAGTGCAGCTTTCTTGTGGTGGCTGAACTTCATTATCCAGCCCTGTTGGAAAGGAAACAGAGAGTATTTGTTTGGCAGCAGAAGCTGGTACATGACAAGGCAACCTCCCTCTTTCTTCATATCAGACAGCGGTTACTTGCTGCCACCAACATAATCGTCTTGTTATGGCTTACAAACGGCTCGTGTTCCTTGGCTTGTTTACCTTGGCTCTTGAGCTGATCATGTCTCCATTTCCTCTCCCTTCCAGTGTGGAGCTTCCTGATTTAGAGGCTCTTAAAAATGAGTGGTTTCAGCTTAAAATAAAAAAGACTGGGATACATTTTGGGAACTGTTAATATTAGGTGCTTGGATGATTTAAAATATTGTTTAAGTATTATTGCCAATTTGGTTTATATGAATCATGAGGCAGTTATTGATCTGTCTTTTGTAGTAATAATCACTTTAGCTTTACACCTTTAGAATTTCCAAATAATGTTTTTCCCAGTAATAGTATTGCATTAGAAAACCCATGAAGACTATTGGTTTTGACATTTTCAGAGAGAATCAGTGTAAAAATATGGTCTGCTTTATAGTATTTAACATTTTAAAAAATGCTCACAAGATCCTGAAGGGACAGAGTATGTAAATACTTACTAGACAAAACTTCAAGGTCCATTTGTGTAGTTTGTCATTTATTTAACACTAACAATAGTGCTATAGGTAATTATGTCCAACTTGGGGATATTATTTATTAATCTACTCTAATGTGGTGTGACAGCAAAACAAGCAAATAAAATAATAAATAAAATGATAGAGGTATGTGACTTTATGTAGCCTGTTACATGACATTTTTTGATGTAGTCATTAATTAACTGCCAGAAGCTGCAAGCACCCTACCTGAGACTCAGTCTGTTTTGTAGAAACAGAAATTAAGCCGGTTCTATTCAAAAGATATATTAATTTAACAGCAATTTGTTTTTTGTTATTTTGTTATTTATTTTTACTAAATTATAATAATTGGAGACGTGAACCCCTGACTGTAAGGTTTCTGGTTCAAGCCCCAGTACTAACAGCCTGTGAGTAATAAAATTAAACCAGGGACAGATGCCTGGTAGCATTTGCTCCGCCTTCCTAACACCACTAGGTGCCCTTGAGCAATACTCATAACAAAATTGCCTCAGTAATGTTGCTTAGTTGTTTTGTAGTTGCACTGGGTATCTCCCTGCTATGAATTTCAAACTGTCTGAGTCTCTACAGGGCTGCCTTCAAAAGGGAAGGTTAAAAAAAACACGGAAACAACATTTAACTGACCAGAAAGAGCTTTTTCTGATTTAGTAGTACAGGTTTTATTAGTGTAGTGAAAAGTTGTTCTCTAAAACACAGCTTCTATCAGATAAGTACACATTTAAAGGCAATATTTAATGTCAAGAAACAATTTGTGATTCTTTACATTGTTCATAATCAGGACAATTTAAAACGTAACATGAAAGTAAGACAATCAAAGCAGGTGATTTATGAATGAAGTGTTAAGGCAAATGTTGCATTTACTTTTATATTGTTGCATTCACTTCTTTAAACACATGATCCTGTAGGTTTGTTCTTCAGGAGCTGTAAACTTAGTTATTGATGAGCCTACAGTCAAACTCTAGGTGCAACATATAGGAGTGAAAATGAAATGATTCAAATGAACTAATGAACACTGCTTTTTTGCCTAACATTTAATCTTAAGCAGCATCTAAAATATTCCAAAATCCAACTCCAAAACAACACTAGGTTTTGGATAAGTAGCCCACAGATGAACATTTCCTGTGCCCACAGAAAAGCTGTCAGCCCTCATTTCAGTTCAAGGTTAAACAGCTGGTAGGTGTCTAAGGTGATTTGTTTCTTTTCACTGTTTTCACTATCCATGCAGGCAGTGTAGGAGGTGTAAACAGCATGAAAGCATTGAGGTCTTTCAGGAAAAACCTGGCTTAGTTTCATTTTGACCACAAGATGATTTTGTCAGTACTTTGGATCTTTGTAGAGTTTTCTGCATGGCTCTCTTTATTCCGACAACAGGAACCAAAGCCTAAAGTTTGATTATGGAGTTGGAACTTTTGACATAACCCAGGACCTCCTGACTTTAATTGTAGTAGCGAACTTTCATGAGTGGTCGAGTATTCCCAGCTTTTCTGTTAAAGTCATCTCTGCCTTCATTGCCACAATCACTTAAGATCTTTAAAATGTGTTGTAAATAGAGGTTTAACTCTTAGTAAACACAGCATTCAAATTTAGAAATGTATGCCAACTCTAATCAGATGAGAAGACACGGGGTATTGAGCTGTGGTGGTCCAGTGAGCCTCAGAATTGAGGCAGAATTTTAAGTAAGCAATGAATACAGGCAATTTAAAGAAATTGTATCTAAGCAAAGCAATGTTGATTTCTGATTTGTTTATCCAAAGCCGATATTCCCAAATTAAACATACTCATACTCACTGAAGTGTAGAAACTTGGTAGTCTTCGTTTGTGCATTTTCTAGTTTGACGTGTTTGGTTTGCAGGTTGCTGTTTGACCGCTGCGGTAGTTTCGGCAGGTCTGCTGGGAGTTTTGGGGTGGAGTACCTGTCTTCGTTGTACTTAATCTGTTTAATCCACCCAGATTCTTGGATATCAGTGGAGGATTCAAACAAAGTTGTAGGTATTTAGGTCAAAAAGTGCATTGTGCTCTTTTGAAAATTGGTTTAATTTGATCAATGTGGCAAATTTCAAAAGTTATTACGAGATAAATATTATGTAAATGAACATGGAAAAGTTCTTGTTATTTTTCTTTGTTATATAACCTTACTTGTATGTGATATTGTTCAGGGCATTTTCGTTCCAGTTTCTGCTTGTTTTTTCGTTAGTTGACCGAGTAGAAGTCAAATCTATTTTTGACAGATCTGCAGGATTAAGGTTAGCATAAGAAAACATATAAAATTATCTTTAAAGCTTTTTGTTCATTATTGCTTCTGCCATTCCCACATTCTCACAATTAGTCATGTATTTTGCTAACTTTGCCAGCCCTGCCGTCACTCATGCGTCTGTGTTCAGTTTTTGACTCACCTCTTCTCTCTGCACATTTTCTGCTCAGTTTTCATTTGCATCAAAATATGTATTCAAACTAAACAGGTGTCATGGCTCTTTGAGGATTATCCTGACTTCACAGTCTACTAAAGACTGTGAAAAGCCAAAAAACGTTCTTTTTCTATCTTAAAGAATGTTGAAACCCGTGTGGTAATCTTTGCTCTATAATTTCTTTTTGAAAGCCAACTTTTCCAACTCTTTTTTGAAAATCTGACATTTTAAAAATGCTCTTTTTCTGGGATGGAAAAGGGTGTTCTACTACAGTGATAAAGAACATGTTTTCAAAAAACCAAAACAGGTGCTGTTACAGTCCTTTGCCATGGGTCATCTGTGACAGACTTTTAAAGAAAGTTGACTCCTTTTGTATGACTTGTTTAGAAAAAAATAAAAAGGATGGTTGCACTCCAACAGCATCTCTAATGAACAAACATCTATTATCTCCCAGAAGAGCTTGTCTTATTTGTCCACATAAAAATTGCACACTAGTGTCAAGAGCCCATTACAGCCTTCTCATTTAATATCAGCAACTATCAACATTATGGAACATTTTAATTACATCACATGCATGCCTCTTTTTTAGGAGAGTTGTTGCATGACAGACACACAGGAACAGGCATCAGGTATCCCTTATGCAACCCTATTATTTTTGACATTACACCATGACGCCATTATTGAAAACATCTGCTTCATTCGTTAAAGATTCAGCTGTTACGGTTTCAGTAAAGCTGTTGTAATTGTAACTGACAACTTGAGATTTGTTTGTGGGTTCAAGTACAGATTAGTGATTAATTAGAAGTTTATAGGCTGGGCTGGAGGCAGCTACTGTTTTTAGTGCTTCCCAAAAATAGTTCATACTCAACAGGTATGAGAAGAACACTGTATTTAAAAAAAAAAAAATCAGTACTCATAACTTAGGATAAAGGGAGATTGCTGTTTATTTTCTTTCTCTTTTTAGCATTTTTGTCATTATTTTTTTGTCAGCATTTGTGTCAAATAAAATACATATAGATCAGAGCAATAGGTCAAAGCAAAAGATATGTAATATTAAAGACACATTTTCAGCAATGTAACCCTTAAACATAAACAATGGTGAAACAATTTTCAGACTAGAATTTTTTTTAAGGAATTAGGAAGACTTTTTTTCCCTGTGACCATTACCTAAAAATTATTTTTGAAAGAGAACAAACCTCCACGCTACTTTTTTCTGCAGATTGAGCAATGAATGGCTTTTGTCCATGTAGCGGCAAAAACAGCCACAACATGCAACATGTATAAATGTTTAATTATTTTCTTTCTGAGAGTGTTTGGAGTTTCTAGCATTTTTTTAATATTGCATACAGACTGTCTTGTTTGAGGATGGCCTGATTACAGGTTTCTATCTCAGCGAAAGAAATATGGGACAGTTTGAAAGAGTCTTTGTTTCAGTACAGACAGTGCAGTGAATCATATTCAAAGCTGTATACAAGGCTGTCTGTTTTATGATAATGTGGGTCAGAGAAAATCTATCAAGATGTTGAGAGAAGAGACGCTGAAGTATCTCTTATTTCTCACTCTGGTTTGCCAGTTTGTGCTCTTTTTCTGCCACTTCAATCTTTATTAGCCTTCATTATACCCATATGTTTGCAGCTTTATAAACCTTGCAAGCACGTTGGATTTATTCCCAAACAACCATTTAGATCTTAAATTATACATGAAAAATTTTGAAAGATGCTCTAAAAAGTCATTTTCTTCAGCTGCACATTTAAAATTGATAGGCACAGTGCACTTATACACTTATACAGACAACATGCATTTATATGTAAATGTGCAAACACTGATTCATATTACTGAATTTGGAAGAACATAAAAGTTGTATTGAATAGCATCTTTAAAAAACATTTTTCTTTTATTTTTATGCTAAGATATTCCTACAATAATTTAAAAATGTGTATTTTAAAATTTTAAGATGCATCAGCTTTACCTTTGGAGTTTTTACACGCCACTTTGTAATAAGTTTAAAAGAGAATGGTAATTTTTGTGAGACTTGGGTTCCTCATTTTATAATTTTTTTTGTTTAAAATGTTTATTCTCCCCATTAAATCATAATCATAAAGATGGTTTTCCGTTTTGTGCAATTCATAATATTAAGATTGGTATATTATGGCCCACTAATGGTTAAAGTTTTTTCACAGATAGGCTTTAGAACTTTTTCCATTAAGATTGCACTAAACTCAAATAGACCAAATGCCCTTTAAAGTCCCCCTAAATCAAAGAGTTAAAAAATCAACCTAATTTATATCACACTTTTCATGTAAACGTTTGCCACACAATGCTTTGCCCCAAATACAGTAGGAATCAACACTTTAAAATAAAACACACACACAAAAAACAGCAAACAGAAAAATTGAACATTTTAAATAAAATACAAATGTAATTCCAACTCTGCCATCTTTTTTTACACGAACAAAACATTAAAAACTGTTGTAAAAGGACAAAGGTTTAAGAGATATTTAAAAAATAAGTATTAGACGTCAATAATTAAAAGTGTAGTATATAGTGTGAGTTAAAACATTTTTTTTTGCATATTTATCTAATAAATGAAAATAAGTACTAAAATATATGAAGCAGCTGGCTGCATTTAAACCATTTTTGAAGGAGGTAGGTTTCCAACTTGCATTTAAGTCTTTTCTGAAGCAGAAGCTCACAGACAATGAAGGAGGTGATTCTGACCCCAAGAGGGAAAGCAACCTCACCACGAACTTTGGTTCTTATGGTGGGAAATGTTATCAAACCAGCATCTGAGGTCCTAAAGAGTTCTGGGGGAAATGTAGGATACAAAACAGATCTGAAATATAGAGACCAATGAAAGAATCTTATAATTGATTTTGGAGCTGACAGGCAGCCAGTTAAAGACCTGGAAGCTGATGTAATGTGAACTCTCCTTCTGTTAAGAGGCGAGTCTCTGAACCTATTGAACTTTGTTTATCGACTCCTTACAAAGACTAGAGATGACGTATAAGCTTCCAAATAATGAATACATGAATAAAGATCTCTGCACTGGCCCTGGAGAGAAAGAGTCTGACTTTGTCTGTTTCTTCTTTCTAAGATTAAAAAGAAACCTAAACATATTAGTTGTGCAATTAGCATGTGGTAGGAAACCACTATCAGAATCCGAATATATTCCAAGGCCACTTGCTGATTATATTTATTTTTAACTCTCTCAGCCTCATATAACAATTTCTCACTTTTGTTCTGGTTTAACTGCAATGAGTTCATGGTCATCCATATTTTAAGAAACAGTTGAGAAGTGATTTTATGGGCTCCTTGTCATCATCTGAGCTCCAATCATGGCATGTGCAAGTTAAAATGTGTAAGACCTTGCAGTTTAAAGGAGCAGTTACCTGCATAAATAGAGTAAAAAAAAAAAACTCTAACTGTGAGATAGGATTCAAACCAACTATAAATTGCTCCAGTATAAGACCAACCAAGTTATGTAGTTTGGTAGAGGGATGAGTCTCAAAGTCTAAGCAGAGGTCAAGTAAAATTAGGACAAAAAAGTTTTTGGTTTCATTGTCAGCATTGAGCCGAAAGTTATTTACAACTTTCACCATTTCAGTCTCTATGCTTTGACTTGAAACCTGATTGGAACCCAAAGAATACAGTCATTATTAATAAAATCATTTACTGTTCAAAAGTATGTTTATTTAAAAATGTTACAAACATATCAAAGTTGATTACCGTATACTGTTCTGTAGGTTCTTAAAACCTGAGATATTTAAACAGATCTTCTACAGAGGCAAAATAGCCTGTTCATGGTTTAGGTGGTATTAGGGACAAAAATTACGGGACAGATGAATTGTTGACAGTACATTTGAAGTTGTCTGCTAAAATCTGGTTTCGTGATGAATAGTGGTGGCAGAACAAGATTTTATTTTAGTGGACAGAAATTGTTTTCAGAAATCAAATCACAAATCTTGCTTGAAGATTGAAGCAAGATATGAAGAGCGAGAATAGTAGTAGGGGAAGATTTTCCACTGTTGCAGAAACTGTCACACTGAGACAACAGCATGCAGTGGCATTTGCAAAAAAGAATTTGTGGATAATAGAATTTTTCAAATGATCAACATTGTGTGTGGGAACAGAGGAGGTGGAGACGATTGATGTTGTAACTCATAGCTTTCTGTAGATGATTGGGGATTTTGGGGACTGAGGATTGTCAATAGAAATCCATTTAAGAATGTTGGGGAGCACATCGATTCTGTCGTCTGTGCATCCAGACACACAGACGAATACTTGACATGAGCTACAATTATTGAATTCCTTGTGTCGATCCACTCCTGAACCACAAATGTCAAAAGAATATATTCCAGGTGTCAGAGAAAATTAATTGAGCTGTTGCTTTGTGATCCAAAGCCCTCTTTTTAAATGAAATTAAGTGTTGTAATTTCTGATAGTTGTGCCGAAAGTCATTTTTTAATGGTATGAAACAAGGTAAAACGTAATTATTTCATCATCAATGTGATAGTATTTGATTACTATCAGAGTTGCAATGAATACTCACAATTCACCGGCAGCATGTTTGCACTAAAAACGTATCAAAGGCTTGTGGGCGAAAGTCCATGTCTCTTTAATAAAGATTTTAGAAATTACTTTAAAAACCTCTGGATAACAAGTGAAAACATCACTTTTTAAGATTCATTTTGTGTTAAATATTATTACATATTTTTTTTCTCTTAAATAATATGTTTTGCCTGTTGTATTTTCCATGTAGGAATAGTTTGCATTGGAAATTAAAACAAAAAGCTCAGAATAAAAAGAGGAAACCTTACTTTTAGGATCAATTTATGAATTACATTGTTAAATGTTTTGCAGGATATGTTCAGTTTAGTTTGAATTCCCACTACCGGGTCATTTTACAATTTTTCAATGAATACCTGACTAGTCCAGTCTTTGGCTTAGACCATATCTCTTAGTATTGCCCCACTGTGTATTTGAGTTTTGTAGACTGACAAAAAATGTAAAACTTTTTCCACAAAATGTACATTTTTTAATGTGCCAGTATTTATATAAAAAACAAAGCCATGGGATGTGCTTCATGACCTGAAAGTTGTTGAATTCCTAATTGACATTCACATTGCCACTCATCTGAAATGTGTTTGCTACTTAATGACTCTTCTTTCTCTTGGAGTCCTCCTCTAAAATCTCATGTCTCCTCCGTCCACTTATATTCTAGCATGTAGTTGTGCTTGGTTTTAAGATATTGCTGCATGATTTAGATGCCGTGCAGGAGACAATTTCTACTTAACTGGTTTTCATTTTAATGTCTGTAGGCTGATTAATGAAAAGTGCTTCTTACAGCAGCCGTAATTGTTTTCTAAGGCAATTAGTAGTCCACAATCTGCTGTCTCACTCTAACCGTTTTCTAAATGATACAGGAGAACAAAAAGTATGAGCACTTTGGTTATCATATCCTATCAGATCTTTGCAACCACAGCCCTTTATCATAAAACCTAGGACATAGAACATAGGAAATAGGCTGTTGTTTTTTGTAAAATGATTTTTCTGATTCTTTGTTTTTGGAAGGATTTATTTTAGGAAGAAATTAAAACGGACATGCAGACATACAATGATGATGTTTCTTGTATTACATATTGCATAAGAAATTAATTTGCTGCGTGTACAATGCTTATGCGTCTGGACTATCAGGAGAGTCTTCAGAATCTGTTTTGATGCATGCATTTGATGCAGGATCCTGCCAAACACAGCAGAGTTGATGCATAATCAGTTCATCTCGTCTATAATGCATATCCAAAATGCCCATCTTGATTTTCATCTTCCTCACCAAAAGCTTCCACTCAAACTAACTCAGACTTTTTCCTTGGTCGTGTCTTCTCCTTGCATTGGAGGGGTGTGTGTCTGGTCTCCGTTCTGGATGTTTGAAAGTGTGTTTCAAAAAGTTTCCCGTCAGCTATAAATATTAGAGTGAGCTGAATCTGAAAGTAAAAGCAGTCAAACTGACAGTCTTGCCTTTGATGGTTTGGTCTTACAAACAGAAGGAACCAAAAGGTGGGTCAGGGAGCTGGGGAGCATGACAGTGTTGAACTGAGTGCCGTGCTTCTGTCATCTGCAACTTAAGTTGACATCATGGAAAATCAGAGTTCTCTTATTTTTCTGACACTAAGACAAAAATGGCACATGTTCAGCAGCTACAGAAGCACTCAACACTAGGTTTCTGGGTGGCCTAGAACCTTTATTATTCAAATGTTCAAGTGAGTGTGACTTTTAAGAAAGCCTTTTGAAACATTGCAAAACTTTTGCCAAAATGTGCATTGTTTTGGCTGATATCTCGAGTAAGAAAGAAAAATACAGACAAAGATGATAAGGTGCATTTTCTCCTTTACTATTGTTTAAAATAAATATGTGATAGATTCTATTGTCTGTTACTTAAATTGGTTAACACACAGATTTGACCAAATTGTTATTTTCAATACTATCTATGCGACAAAACTTGAGATGATAACATTTTAACACTGGTTTGCTATGAATTTGAACGTATAATAATAAACAAATAAATTAGTGGATTTTATTTTTACATTAGTTATGATTGACTGACAAAAGAAATATCTTTGTTTCTTCATGTATCACATTAGCCCTGCTATTTAAAGTCCCACAACAATCATATTTTGACCTATTTTAAAATCTAGTGTTTTTTTTTTTATTTTATTTTGATTATGTTCTTTTTATTCTAACATGAAAAAAAAGTGACGTTTTCTAGGACATAGTTTCTGGAGAGCGGCAGTAGTTTATCAGAAAATCGCTTCTGAGTTGGGGGTGGGACCATTGTCCCAGAGTAAGCCTGCCCCCTTCCTATTATCCATCTGATTACACATGGCGAACAATGTGAAAGTTATCTAGCCATACAGTTTTGAGCCAGCTGCCAGTTCAGACAAGGAAAAAAAAAGATGAACATGGGTCTATTTGTCTACATGCGGATGCATGAGAATGGAGCAGGGAGAGCAGGAATCTTGTGGCTTGCCAGAGTAGCTTCAATGTCACACCTACAAGCTTTTCCCAATTGCATTTTTGGGTCTGCTAATGATTCTCAATGATTTGAATAAAGAAATACCCAGAAATGAAATTTTAAGTGTAAAATTCTTTATATATTTTCGCCATCAAACCCTAAAATCGTTCTTTTATGCCATACTGTTGAGTGTTGATATCTTTCTGGGGACAATTTTGTTCAAAGAAAGCAGTAATTGGAGGTGAACACATTCCGCATTTGTGTAACGCCAAGGAGGCCAATTTTCTCATCAGGATATATTTCTTTTTTCACCAAATATAAAAAAACAAAACAGCTCAGAGATGTCTCACTGCTACATATGTCATATGCCCTAAGCATTGTGTGAATCAGTATAAAGAAAACTGCCACTAAATTATAGGGCAGATGTTTTTCTCACTGAACAGTTTTTGGGGATGTTTGTATATAAATGATTAGACATGAATATTCTTGTAGTCTTTTATGTAAAAGCGTTATACAAGTGTTCACAGTTGCATGCTGGGTACTGCCCTGCTGTTCTTCGTAAAACTCCATTGTTCATACTCTTTGGTAGAAATAGATTGGTCTATTCTGCCTTCAACATTACACAAGATGAGGGCCATTTCATTTTTTTTTCCTGCTTCTTTCATTTTTCTTGAATGATTACTCAAGTTTAAGTAACCTCAATCATACTGGTTGACTGAGTTGTAGCTGAAATCTGTCTTCCAGAAGAATCCCGTCTAACAGCTGAGCTGCTGAGATAGCTGCAATCCTTTCTTTGAGCGGTGTCAGTTTGACCCCTCAACCAGCCTCATGCTGCAACCCCATCAAGGTGCTCAGCTTTGGCCTTTTCAATAATTCAGCCCCAAATTTGCAAGGACGGGTCTGATGTTAGTCTAACAGTTTGCTATTAAACTTAGTCCATGCTTTAATTGGAGTGACGTGCGATCCCCATCGGTCTGCGCTTATTGTCAGGAGAATAAAGTCCAAATACCAAAAGCTGTCACAGTTCCAACAGCTAGATTGAAAGTGGCAGAGTAAACTGTGGCTGACCTGTCAGGGATTCGTGTGATTAGTGCGACACACTGACACATTCACTGCCTGATGCACTTTATCAACACCAGCCGTTCACTCAGGCTCATTCTTTTTTATAGAATAAATCAGTAAGCATGCATATTTAAACTCCTCTCCATTCTTATTTTTACAAATCTTTTCCACCAGTTCAAATATCTCTTGTTTGTAAAGGCCTGATTTAATATAAAAAGGTGTTATGAGCCATGTGCTGCTTTAGCTTCAGCCTCACTGTGGTTCTCTTGGAGCTAGTAAGAAATTTTGCAGGCGCGTTTGCATTTAAACAAATGCACAAACCCATAATGCTCCACCTTGCAAACGTGTCATGGAGAGGTATAATTACAACAGTCTAAAATCTGTGTGTTTTACATTCAGCTGACCGTGCCACACTGAACTGTAAGTCAAACAAAGCCCAGGAATTGAATCTACATGTAACATATAACTCCAAAAAAACAAGGCTATGTTCCCATGTGACTATTAAGGCAAATGCACTGACGCACAGAAGCCGCTAACATCCTTAATTACCTGATCTGAGTATATCCCCAGTTTTTAAAGCTCATTTTAAACACTTCCAAATGGCTTCCAGCTGTGAATTGGTAGTGGTTCAAACCCCTGGAGGTTGCATTGCTTTTTAAATAAAGCTGTAGTATTAAAGGAAACGCATGCATTGATGTTTGGGGGATGGAGGACATTTTTCTGGTACTTGTCTGAATGTTTGCTAAACCACTGTATATTTTGCTTTGCCAAAAACTGGCACTAAATATGTCAGCTCCATACTTTGTACACTGCTACTAGTATTAGTAGTTTCAATGATTTCCAAAGGTTGCAATGATCTGCTGCATTATGAGGTTTTCCTCAATTCTCAGCTCTTCTCTTGCACATTTGTCACTGTGCTTTTGCACAGAGAACAATGCAGAACTTGACAGCTTGTCAGATGGGCCAGAACATTTACAGTATGGTGGGTGTAGAGGAATAATCCTCATTGTTTTAAGACTAGTACAAGTGTCAGAACCCACTTGTTTATGTAGGCGTCTTTTGTTTTAAATCTCTGAGGCTTTTGCCCAACCATACGTTTGCTTGTGTGTGCCTGCAACGGAATAAAAAATACTGAAATGTTGTAGACATGCATGATATTTGTGCTCTCCAGACACTTCCGAACATTGCCACAAACCCACTTTAAGTGAACCAACAACTCTCTCAAATCTCAACATTTTCAGAAAGCGCCTTAAAGCTTTTGCTAAATGTTGAGCTTCTTAATTCCCATTGAATAATGTGTTGTCTAGCTTCTGGTAGATGCTATTGATGACCAAAGAATTCTTCATTTTCATTTTATTCAGTTGTAAGGATTGTGTGTAAACTGGTTTTACATGTGGGAGTGAACAGGCAGGTCATGGACTGCTTCTCAACAGTTTCTGTAAAGACCTGATGATGGCTGTTAATAATAATGCTTAGATGGCATAACTTACCCAAATAATTCTCCCTATGAGTCATGCAAATAACTTCTAAATAGAAAAAAGGGTATTGGTTGTATAATGGTTAACAGGTACATGTGTGACCTTCATTTCTGCTGGAGGTTCTTTTAGTAAGCTCTAATTAATACGTCTAGAAAGGGTTATTAGTCATAAAAGATGACTGAATAAGTGGATTTCATTTCTGAGTATTTGTCCTAATTCTTTTGAGCAAAAAATGAATGGAATGCATTTTAAGATGGGAGTCTAAAGCAGCATTAAATGGCTCTTAAAATGTTCTGAGAAACTGCAGAGGAAGTGGGTTGTTGGTTGTGGAGAATAAGAGGAGACTATAACAAAGACAGAAGAAGAAAATGTTGGATAAAAGTGCAGGTTTAATGTTCTTCCTGAAATTTTAATGAGAATTTAATATTACTTCCACACTAAAAGATAGTGAACTGCTTGCACTTGTGCTGCTGCCCTTGACCTAGGAGCTGGAGCTTGCAACTGGGTGCTTCACTTTGAGTTCTCTGTATTAATTATTATGGCAGGAAGAGGTCAGATGAAGATCAGGAACCTCTTCACAGAAAACTAAAACATCTCTAACAGAAAAGACGGAGACTTGTGTGGTTGATTTAATATCATTATCCTAATAGCCATTTTACGGTATAATTTATACTAATGTGTCTATAAACTAGCTGATGATAATTGAAAGCAGTTCTAGTGTGAAACCCGTACAGTTAGCAAGAGGTTAGTTAAAGACAGTGAAAGAATTTTCTATTAGATCCAAACATCGCATGTGCTTTTTGATAAGGAAACATTAATGTATGAGTATTTTCATGAACAAAAAAGATTTGAAAGAAAGCAAACACATTTCCTCCAAGATGCATACTCAGTACATGATGCAAGATGTTTTCACAAAGTGATTCCAGTGTGTTTATGTGCTTTCATTCCATCCCCAAGTCAACCATTAAAAACAACAGGTGTGGTCTGCATTGCTGGTCTAATTCTCAGCACCTGCAGAGACTGAGGGAACAATGAACAATGAACAAAACTGTCTGCATGTCTCTTCATGCTGCCTAAAATGGTGTGGCGCTGTCTGTTTTGACATCTCTTTCAGATCTGTGCTGTGGGGAATGTTTTCTTTTTTACTGCAGTTACATGACTCATCACACTTTACCTGTGCTACAATAATACGCACATTTGACAAGAAATTTTACTCGACAACAGTAGTTGGCAAGGAGTCGTTAATGAATGCGTCTGAAACTGTTCTTTTTGTGATGCCATTTGCTTCAAAACCTATTCAGCTTTTTTAAAAGAACACATGACATTTTGCCTTTCTGTAAATAATGGTTACACAAAATCATAAAAACCTAAATTTGTTTACGACAGTTGTTGCAATTTAAATTTAAATATAACATATTATTTGTTTGTGTGGAGTTTACTCTTTGCTGTTTTTAGCATGCTGCTAAGTTTTTGGACATCTTTACTGTCACTGAAAAAATGGCAATTATTTAAAAGCCAATATTATTGTTAAACCCTAATAAAAATTGCTTAAAATATTCCGCTTAATATAGCAATTAGTTTATTTCAAGCAATAAAAATAGAGAAAGTGAAATAAGGCAAATAAAAGAAATACATATTTATAAATAGATATATCCAATTTATTAATACATGAATTAGGATTTGATTGGAAAATACAAAGCTAAAAATTCAAAGAAGACACACATTCATAATTATGCATCCACATACACTTATAAATTATGCCAATATAATGACTCTTAATCATAATATGGCAATATTTGCACATATACATATGGTGAAGTTTGTCAAAAGGAGTTTATGTAATTGCTTAAAAAGGAGAGGGATATGAGATTGTGTTTAACTGTTTCATTTACATTTTTATCTGTTAGTTGTTTTTTTTTTTGTTATAGAATTTGACTCTTAATTTTTCAGATTCATATTAAGAAGTAAATTAGATAACTGTTTAGGGTTGATGAATGTCTGCATGAGTGGTAAATGTTGTTGTTTGGGTTAGCTTTTCAGACTCACTGGGATTGCCACAAGGCAGATAGCTGAGACTGAGGTTAGTGACGGTTGCTTCTGCTCATCCTAGCCTGGAGACCTGCGAAACCTTGATAAGACATTTGGATTTTAAAGACTTAAAAAAAAACAGTAGTGTGAGGAGCAGGATGGGGTGATTGTCAGGTGGAGGAGGCAGAGGTAGACAAGAAGGAGGAGGAGGAGGAACTGCAAGCAAACAAAATCACATTGGAAGTTGATCCAATGAAGGCTGTTTTCTCTTTTTGTTGCCATCCACTTAAAAAAAATTCCCTCAATCCTTTTAGTTACAGTAGAGATGGGAGAAACCCTCACCAAGAGATGCACATTGGAAAAAAAAATCAGCTTATTTAAAAGTTGATCTATTTTTGCTGGTGGGTTGGAATATTGTTAATTCCATCTGAAGGCATATTTTAGCTTTGCTGCCATTTTTCCCCCTTCATGCTGTGACAAACTCAACTTCTAAAATCAGGTGTCCAAAAAATTAGGGTGACACTTCAGCACATATCTCTGCAATGAATAACAAGATAGCTATTACAGCGGACAGTAGATATGTATATATGAATAGCTTTTTACTCCCTTTCTGCAAATAGGAGTTTCAACTGGAAATTGCATCTTCAGTACGGCACTTAAGAGAGAAAAAAAGTCATTCGTCTTTGAAAAATATGACACATAGCCTGCTTGCTGGAAATTCTTTTACAGATCCTCTGCAAAATGTTCCTGATGAGCTTCCTGCTAAGGAAATCCCCTTTTTAACTGAAAAAGCAAGAGCTCATTTTCGGAGGCTCTGCAGACGACATACAGCACCGAGCTCTTACGTGTTTAATGCCCTTACAATTTGTTTAGGAGATGGGAAGACCAGATGAGGATGTCGGTTACGAATGTGTCCCGTCTGTGTACAAGCCTGTTCGACTGTGCAGGCATGCAGTGAAAATAATTTAGGTGGTAGAAAAGAATTTATGTGTCTGCGCATGAACCACAGTGTTCCGTCAGGTTAAAATAACATGAATTGATGGATAGCTGGAGGTTTGGATGGCAAAGGAAAACTGGTAAAAGCGTTGACACTGAGGATGGTAGTCCCTGGATTTGTTTTGATTTGCTCATGAAAAACTTTGAGATAAAACTGGAATGCAGAAAGCCTCCTTTTGTTCTGGTTTCCTTTACACTCTTTACACACTTTACACAGTCAGAGCATTTAATTGTGATTGGGAAACAAGAGGGAAAAATAACCCTAGCCTGCCAAATAGAAACATTTGTACAGAAATATATTTCTACACTTATCCTGGGAGTTACGTAAAAAAAAAAAAACTGCAATAAGTGAAATCTCAGAAAAAGTTATTTTTATTTTTTTACAATGATCAGAAGTTATAGGCTGTAAAATCCCTCAATATATACTTTATACACTTTTCTCATGAACTTGAACTTTTTCCTACTTTTCTCTGGTGTTTAAACTCTCAAAGTGCAAACGTTCGTAGAAAAATACGTTCAGGGTTATAGAACAAAACAAATATCTACTTGCAGTTTAAGTTTTATATTGTTTGTCAAACTGAATAGATTCTTTACAGGCGACACAGCACAGGGAAGATTGATTGACAATGGTCTGCAGCCAATCAAAATACAAACCACAACGTCCTGCAAAAAGAAAGCATGGAAAATTCAAGTTCAAAGCAGCTGATAAGACTACTTTAATGATCCAGCATTCTAGCAGTATTTAAACGCATCTCTTACGCATTAGTCTTGGAGATGTGAAAAGAGTCTCACATCAGATTTGTGCCTAAGTGGGATTTTGTGTGTGCGTAACAAGCGATTAGTGTGTAATTTTTAAAGATTTGTGCATGTAGCTTCAAGCAGTTGTACTTTTAAGTTGTGCGTGTATAAATTATCTTTTTTTTAAATTTTCTAATTTTTTAGTACTAATGCACAAAATATAAAAATTAAGTTAAAAATCAAGAATTATACGCACAAATCAAGAATTGCGCACGCACAAATCCAAAGCTACGCACAAATCAAAAGTTACGCACAAATTAAGGATTACTCGCGCACAAATCCAAAATGACGAGAAAATCAAGAATTACGCATGCACAAATCGGGTTGATACTATTTTCTTTCCATAAGAGACAACTGCATTTCAGTTGCTTAAAGTTGAACACGGCAAAAAAAAAAGTTGATGTTTCAAGTTTGTCTTAAAAGTCAATGCTAGTTCTGGAACGTATACTAATCCCCACTCATCTTTTATGGATTTTTTAAAGTGAACCGGTGGACCAGCAACTGATTTGGTTAGATAAATTAAATGTTTATTTCTTGAAGGAATACAGGAAATACATATTTAATTTTTTTACGTTTTAAGCACGGGTTTGCTTTCTTGCAAAGGTAAAGAATAATTAAAGTTTACCAAAACAACATTTTTATTTGTCTAACTACATGTATATTAATTATTTGAGACTCTTATCCTTATAATATTTCAGGAAAAACGAGCAAAACAATATTGACATATATTTTGGGCAATCTAGACAATTGTTTTTTTTGCACCTGGTAGTTAATGTTTACAATGAAAACAGCCAAGATGCTTTTGGTTGCTCGGTAACCACTGTATGGTCAAGAAAGACCTCTTGAGAAATACTTTATCTTGAAGCACTTACATCCATTTACTTAATGTCCCAAAATGCTCTTCTGTTCCTTTAATGTTGCAAAGCCAGGGTTATAATTCAGTGTGATTTCTTGCACTCACCTCAGCCACCAGTGTGTGACTGGCTGGGACACCTGAGACATACCACAAGAGGTGATTGTTTCACTTGTGAATGAATCTCACTGCACAGACTGAGCTCATTATGCAGCGCTTTAGAGCTCCTGCTGCCAGCAGTCTTTATTCTATATGCTTCATATATTATTCAATTCTAGTTTTACATAAGTAAAGCATCCAGGTGGCTTAGGGCGAAGTAAACATGCCAAAGGAAATCCATGGTTAAGTTATTTATTTCTAAGATTTTCAACAATCAATGTCATTTGCATGGGAAATTTCTACAGTCGTCCTATAAGTTGTAGTTGATTTATTTAGATCAGTCACAATAAAGCAAACTAGTCAATATTTCTATTTTATTGCTTCTCTGTTTTCTGAACATGTCTGCATTTTGTCAAACCATTGTTCAGCATCGCAATTATGTAACTACAAATGTTTTTCCATATTTTAAATCACAAATAAATGTACATAAATTCATGTTCAAAATGTAAAGAGGATAAGTCTCATAATTCGAACAATCGTTCCAAGTTGTGTATATGAATTAGGATTTTAAACTCATTCATAAACTGACTCCAAGTCATAGTTTCATAATTAATGAAATTCCTAAGGGTTGATCAACAGAAGACTTTGGAGAATTTAAAATTAGTATAAGTTTTACATTATTATTTTTATTATTATTATGTTAAACTACAATAATGTGACGTAACTAGATCTTTGATGTGCCTTCTCATAAAGGAGTTTGTGAACCGCTCTTTGTCTGGCTCGTCACTCAGGACCTGTCTGCCATGAGAGACCCTACCAGGAGCCGAAGCACCAGACAGCATAGCTCCTGGGATCCTCCGAGCACTCAAACCCCTCCACCACGATAAGGTGGCGGCAGACAGGGGTGGTGGCCCCCCTCTTCAAGAAGGGGGACCGGAGGGTGTGTTCCAATTACCGGGGAATCACACTCCTCAGCCTCCCTGGGAAAGTCTATGCCAGGGTACTGGAGAGGAGAGTCCGGCCAATAGTCGAACCTCAGATTCAAGAACAGCAATGCGGTTTCCGTCCTGGCCGTGGAACTGTGGATCAGCTCTACACCCTGTCTAGGGTACTGGAGGGTTCGTGGGAGTTCGCTCATCCTGTCCATATGTGTTTTGTGGATTTGGAGAAGGCGTTCGACCGTGTGCCCCGAGGTGTCCTGTGGAGGGTTCTTTGGGAGTATGGGATCCGGGGAGCCTTACTCAAGGCTGTCCGGTCTCTGTATGACCAGAGCAGGAGCTTGGTCCGCATAGCTGGCACTAAGTCAGACCTGTTCCCGGTGCATGTTGGACTCCGGCAGGGCTGCCCTTTGTCACCGGTTCTGTTCATAGTCTTTATGGACAGAATTTCTAGGTGCAGCCAGGGTCCGGAGGGGGTCTGGTTTGGGAACCACAGGATTTCCTCTCTGCTCTTTGCAGATGATGTTGTCCTGTTGGCTTCATCAAGCCAGGACCTCCAGCATGCATTGGAACGGTTTGCAGCCAAGTGTGAAGCGGCTGGGATGAGGGTCAGCACCGCTAAGTCTGAGGCCATGGTTCTCGACCGGAGAAAGGTGGTTTGCCCTCTTTGGGTGGGTGGAGTGCTCCTTCCCCAGGTGGAGGAGTTTAAGTATCTTGGGGTCTTGTTCACGAGTGAGGGAAAATCGGAGCGTGAGATCGACAGACGGATTGGTGCTGCGTCCACCGTCATGCGGTCGCTGTACCGGTCCGCCGTGGTGAAGAGAGAGCTAAGCCAGAAAGCAAGGCTCTCAATTTACCGGTCGATCTACGCCCCAATACTCACCTATGGTCATGAGCTCTGGGTTATGACCGAAAGAACAAGGTCCCGGATCCAAGCGGCTGAAATGAGCTTCCTCCGTGGGGTGGCTGGGCGCTCACTCAGAGATAGGGTGAGAAGCTCGGTCACCCGGGAGGAGCTCGGAGTAGAGCCGCTTCTCCTCCACATCGAGAGGAGCCAGTTGAGGTGGCTTGGGCATCTGGTTCGGATGCCCCCTGGACGCCTCCCTAGGGAGGTGTTCCAGGCATGTCCCACTGGGAAGAGGCCCCGGGGAAGACCCAGGACACGCTGGAGAGACTACGTCTCTCGGCTGGCCTGGGAACGACTCGGGGTCCCCCCAGAGGAGCTGGAGGAAGTGGCCGGGGAGCGGGAAGTCTGGGCATCTCTGCTTAGACTGCTGCCCCCGCGACCCGGTCCCGGATAAGCGGAAGAAGATGGATGGATGGATGGATACAATAATGTGTTTGCAAAATACAAAACGATTCACACTAGGTATATAAAAGTAATTTAGAAGTGTAGCTTTATTTTTAAAGATCATGTGGCATTTATTGGAGTCCTTTGATGTTTTGCAGAACATTTGTAAAATATTGTTGTCATTTAATATTTTATGAAGCTTCTCATTTTTGAAAATATAACTTGTAGAGTTTTTATGTTATCATTTTAATTCATTTTCTTCTTTATTTTTTCTGTTTTGAGACTTGTCTATCAGTCTGGGACTAAGACAAAAATGATGCAATTGTTATCTTCGTTTCATAATTTTTTTTTATTTTTTAGTGTTCATGTACAGTCAAAATGTTTTACTACTTTTTAAATACCTGTAACTTAAATAATTTGACTAACTATAACCATTTAGACTTGCTTTTCAGTTTGGGTGTGACAAACCTGTGGAATAAGTCCGATCCCAATAATTGCACAAGCTTGGGGCAGAAATGCAGGGCTAAATTCATGTTTTCCAGTCCTTTTACACTTGCATTGTGAATGGAAATAAGCTGCAACTTGCCCTGAAAGTAGTATTTGAACTGCAAGTTTTTTTTTAGTTTTTTTGTTATTTTAAAGCCAGAGCTTGTACTTCCTTGCTTTGCCAACCATCTTATAACTTATGACCTTTTCGATAAGGTTAAAACGGAACACGAATCAACGTCTTCTCATGAACTTTTGCTACAAGAAGTTTTTACTTGTAACATCCAAGATTAATATGACTTTAGTGAGGCTCAGTTCTTGACAGCTTTTGACACATATTCTTCTCAGTGTAGAATAAAGCGCAGCTCATTTGCCTAAAGCACATTGTTCACTCTGAGTGATTCCTGGCCAAAGCCAGCTCACAGTGTGGAGGTAATGATAGCTGTGCCAACCTTTAGATAATCGGCTTTTCCTCAAGAGTCCATTAAAAAGAAAGAGCAGGTGCCTGTAGCACAGTGACACAGGGGCTCAAAAAGAGTTTGGTAAATGGATTTTCCATTTCTGTTCCTTTTTTTTCATCCTAATGGTGGAATAAATCACATATTTTAAAGGATTTTTGTTGATTCACTTTTATTTATTGTCCCCAATCAAACATTTAACAATATTTATACTACAAAGTTGTGTGAGCGTCAGTACTCTTTGACAAGCAGAAAATGAAGCAACGGTTAAGAAAACTATGTTAATTCAGAAATCAATCTAAAATAGTTCTATGTTTTATTAATACTGCTTTCTGGTTTATTTGTCTTTGATTTTATACAAAGATTAGTCCTCACCTCAGGTGTCTTGTTGACATAATTTTCTTATTATGTATCTGAAAGTATCTATTCTTCTTGCATTGCTGTGATTTATGTTGTTTGTAATTGTTGTGGTGTTTTTGGAAGAGTTGGGTATTGCTGTGCTTTTTACTTCCATAGACTGTAGAAGGAGCGCTGGATCATAACGATCTATTGATTTGTTTTGTTTGTTCCTTAGACTGTGTGTGTTGCATATAACCTTTTTATATACAGTTAGTTTGAGATTTTTAATGATCTTCAAGTAAGGTCAGAATCTTTGCCATTGGTGGATATCCTAATAAGTGATTATGTAATAAGAATTTTAGTACCTCGAATTGAGAACATGACCTAGACTTTTAATTACTATTATTATTATTATTATTATTATTAAACAGTTGGATAATAAAAAATAAAACTATAGAAGAAAATCATAATTGTACATAAAAACAGACTTTTAAGAGTAGAAAACTTCTGAAACAGAAAAGAAAACAACTTAGTGATAAATTAGCATTGTTGGAGGGATTCTGTTTTTTTTTTTTTTTTTTAGAACACTCAAACTATATAGAAAAATAAAATTAGACAACTTCATCTCAATTTATAGAGTTCCACACAGAAGATGCAGCAGAAGTAAAAGCTTGTTTCCCAAAATTGGTCCACACAAACTGGGAAAAAGCAAGTGATACAAATCACTTGACCTAAGAGCGTAATGCCTGACTGACTTTTGCAGGAGATATCCTAAATAGATGGGACAAGGCCAAGAGGAGTTTTGATCATTCATCCAGTGAGAACACCTTTGCATGCTTAATGAAGACCAATTTGCTCTGGCACACAGTTCAGCGATGAATGCACTCTCTTTTTGAGTAGACGAAGCTGTTGTCCACTCAAAAAAAACAGAACCTGCTTTTAAGACTGCATACAACAAATAGTAATTGTTCAATTTGGTTTTGTAAGATAACATTTAAAAATTTAATTTACATAAACTTTGGATTCATTCCTTTAGCTTGACCTGCCCTGTTAGCTGCTTGTTCGCGTCTATGCCGTGCCAGGTCTCCTCTCCTTAAAGTGTCAGGCTAATTAGGAGACATTTCTGGTTGTGTTGAGGAAGGCAATAGAAATATTGGATGTTAAGAAAAGGCCAGCATTATACCAAGGTGCAAGAGGTGATGGAAGAACAAGGAAACACATTTTAAGATCAACAAAAAAAAATCAAATGCATTATGGACATTCAGGGTAACTTAATATGAAATTTACCCAACAAAGATTTTTTTTTGGTCCTCCAAATTGAGTCCATCTTTTCCTAACTACTTATCTTTTACTTTGGTCTTTGCCTGCTTTTTAGACTGTGAAATGGAGAGTGGTAATTTCCCCCGTTTCTCTCTGTATGTTAATGAAGTGCTAATCTGTTCCTGAGCGAGAGCCTTAATGAGGGCGACGTGCTCCTTATTTTGCAGGCTAGCTCCTATTAAGCTACCATTATGGAAATAGCTCTGTACTACGTGCCGTCCTGGGACTGGACTCAAATGTATGCCTTATTTCCACTTTTGAAGCTTTCTTCTCCTTCCTTAACAAGGTTGGGTGTTCCTCAGAGGGTGCACGCTGCAGATAAACAAACACAGTAATGACGAGCACAGGGAGAAGCTTCACACACTTTGAGGTCTGGCCTTTTTCAGATGCTAGCAGAGCAAAATAGGCCACTGAGGAGACATTTTTGGAGATGGAGCACAGGATATGAGCCAAGTATCATACCTCTCTATTCAAATATATACAAAAGTTAGCCACGTTATCATTATTTAACATTATAATGATTTGTAGTGCTTTTTTATTTGCGCTGGCACCTAATTCATCTTGTAATCTCCTGCTATTTTAAAAAAAGTACATTAAGAAACTGAATTAACAGGGATTGCTTACATTATTTTCCACTGAATTAGCGCATTCCGTTCATTGCGTCTCATCCCCCCACTGTTAACGCCTGCCGCTGATGATAATTCTTGGCTTTATTTAAAGAAACGCCCAAACCAGATTAAAAGTAAGAACAGATGCTGCTTGAAGCTGAACACGTTTCAAAGCTCAAATCAAAGGATATTTTCGCTTTATTCGTTTTGCATGTATGTAGGCCAGCCCAGCCCCTGACACTCCCACAGACCACATATGAGAGGGGCTGGGGTGGATGACTGGAGAATAGATTTACGTTTTTACTGGCTTTAATCAAAACGACATTTTTCTCCTTGATTACGCTTGCATATATTTGTGTCTTTATATGTCATGTGAGTAAGATTTGTCTTCAATTACAGAATGGGCATTAACCAACCTTCACAGCATTCTAAGTTTCACTTTTGTTTGTGGATCGCACATCTGTCAGGTCACCTTTAAACAAGTGTTGAACAGTGTTAAGTGATGCCACAGTTTGCATACGTAATTATAAAAGTAATAAGTGTGTTTTTAGTCTTCATATTTTTTTTCTTGAACCAGAGGAACATTTCTGCATTGTCAAATAAACCAAAGAATTAGACTCAGTTTGAAATATCCGTCTCCAATTTTTGAAGCACTTTAATTAGTGCAATAATAAACTTGTTGAATAATTACATCAAATTTTGTTAATCAATAAAATGTAGAGCCTGTAGTGTTATTAGAAGTTGAGGAGCTTAAAAATACTCTTCCTATTTTATTTTATTTTATTCAAACATTTTTGTCATGTCGTAGTAAAGAGTATTTTTATTTTTAACCTTGGAAAAGCCACTGGATCAAATTTGGCTCTTGTGTGTTTTTTTTTATTTTAATAGATTTTTTCCTTTTTTTTTTTTTTATATTCTTAATTTAAAAAATGTTTGACTGCCTAAAACCCAAATTCTTTTTATTTAACTTTGAAAGCCCTGAAGAAAATTGTTGTTGGGTTCTCCAGGGTTAATAGATGCCTGAATTTATTTCCTGCAATAAAAAAAAGAAAAAAATCACAAAATCAAGTTTTTTCTTTTATAAAGATCCTAAATTAAGGTAATTTGGGAACCCAAGTGGTTTGGTGCATATAGTTCTTGCATCAATATTCATCATAGAGGTTAAATTATCAATTTTTTCTTTGAGTTATCTAAGTAACAAAAAAGTGGCCCAGATTTCCTCACAAAAGCTTCTTATTTATTTTTTTCCAGTGCATGATATATGTCCGCTTGATTTCCGATCGTTGATTGGAGCTCAGTTTTAACTAACTCTGCAGGATATAGGATCTGGCAAATACATTAAGCTGTATGAGAAATTTTATTTTTAATAAAAAACACACTCACACGCAATATCTTAAACCTACTGTAGGTTATAAATTAGGAATTAACATAAAAGCTTGCATTATCGATTTGTCATAATTTTTAGCTAATCTAAATCCACATTTGGATGAGACAGTGAAACTGTGTCTAATCAATAGAGCAGGCTTTTCTCCCTGATATATTAGTTTAGAGTAAAAGACTGTTTTGCCGGAGGCGAGCCAACAGCTACAGAATATGGAAGATGATTCTGTGCAGACGTAACGAGAAGTTGATCAAAGAAAAGCTCTGTTTCTACTCTGCAATGACCACAGTATTGAGAAAGTAGAATAGTGGATGAGGATCGGACCCATTTCCCCAGAGAAGGGAGTAAAGAATCTTCTGTGGTTGAATAATTATCGGGCTGTACTGTATCTCCCCATGGTGTGCATAAAGGGAAACTGGAACATTTGTTCCTCATCTTTACAAGAATCTCTATCAGCACAGAAAGAACTTTATTGTCTTTAACCCTATAAAGATGTTTTTAATTAAAGTTGTGGCTTCTGAACGGTGAACGGCTTTCCTGAAGGATGTGGCGAGGATGTTGCTCTCAGTCATTCTCAGTTGGCTCGCAAACAACACTGAGGAGCCCAAATATCCTCATGGGTCCTCTAAAGCTCCACCATTGAACCCTCACTGCAAAATGTGAGTTTGATAAACACAAACAAATATTTAAGCCTTCTTGAAATTGTGTTTGTTTAGGAATATTGCTACATGATGAAGAAACTTGAAGCTCCCCAGCTTAATCTACTTTTGCCTGGGTGTCAAATCTCAACTACACTTTTGCGCAAAGTTTGGATTTTTTTTTAAAACCTGAAAACAGCTCTATTTTGCTGTATGACCTTTTTATTTCACCAGAAGAAGATTTTTAATAGGATCTTTACACTTTGCCAATTTTGAAAAGATTTTTTATATCTAATCCTCAAAAAGAACGTGTTTGGTGTTGTTGTGTTGTTATTCACATTGTGGGCCCTAGAATGAAAGAGCTTTTTTAGGTCTTTCCCTTACAGAAACACAAGTCTATATGCTATGCGTGCATTTGTGTGACATGCCTGCAGAGACTGAGTGAGTGTCTGTCATTGGACTTCATTGAGAGACCCACTGGAAGCACACAATCCCAGCTTTGTGTGCGCGTCCTGCTGCTATTCTCTGTACTGTACTGAAAGCACTCTTGGGAGTCAGGCGTGTGAAAATCACTCCCTTTGCCCACCTAAAGACTTTGAGCAATGTCTCTCTGTGTTCATGCTAGACAGAGAGAGTAGCAGTGTGAAAAATCATAGTGATGTGTGTGTGTTGGTGTGTGTTTTCTCGTGTGTGTAGGTTGGGATGTGGTGGGTGAAACGGAACACTGCATAACAAACAGCCACTGTCTGTGTTAGACATCATAGAGAGTTCCCGTATTCATCTTTTAATTTATTAACTGTGGAACATAATGACCAGGCAAATGGTCCTTTTTTATAGCTTTCCAAAACTTTTCCTGGACTTTATGACTTTGATCTGCACACTTCCTCCAAACTTTTTCAACATAAAGCTCTTTTGCTGATTCTCATTGCACAGTTAGAAACACCAAAGTTGAACATTTGAAAACATGAACCTTTCTGTTGTGTTATGTTGACCTTTAAAGAAAAGGAGTTTTGAGACAAAAAAAACCCTTTACCGTTTCTTTTAGTTAGTGAAGCTGTGTTGATATAGCATCACTTTTATTTCCAGTTTTACATTTCTCAATTCTCCATTATTTTACAACTTTTTTTTTTTTTTTTTTTTTTTTGCTTCTTTGATGCTTACAAATTCTCAAATTTCATCTTAGGAGAAAAATTTAATAAAGTTCAGTGTGGCTCTTTTACATAGGCCCAATGCAATTTGCAACAATTACATTGTATTTTACACATTAAAAAAACATTTCTGCTGATTATTCAATTACAAACAAAAAGCATTAGCAGGCTTTAATGTTTGTTTTCAAAGTGCATTGAAAACAACTTCAAAAATAAACACAAACTAAACCAAAGAAAATGTATGTACATGCAAACTCCAAACAGAAAAAGGCCCAGATGGGATTTGAACCCGGGCCTTCTTGCTGCTAGGAAAGAGTGCTGGCCACTGCGTCACCGTGCAGCCTTACAAAGAGCAAGTTATTATCTTTTTATCTAAATTTCTTTTCAACCATAGCATTTTGTAATGGCAACATCAATGATTTAATGTGTTTTCTGTGTATCTTCCAATGCCTACAACTATATTCAACAGGAGATTCATTTTATGTTCATGAGGTTTCATTGGTCTAATTTGGAGAAACGATCATTCAGCCCTATCTCCTCAGATAGAATTGCTCTATTTTGATAAAAGTCTTTTACCAGAGGTAAAACAAAAAGCTAAAATTAGTTACTAAAACAGAGGAAGACCAAGAAAAACAGCCCAATTGTGTTATAAAAGTATCTGGCATTAACATCCCTGTGTCTTCCTGTTTTCTTTTCTCGTCTATGAGATTCCAACTTGAATGGATCCAACACAAGGAGCCTGTCATCATAAACAAGCAGCTCATGTCCATATTGTTTTGCTGCATAGCATGGGAAGAGTCGAGAGGCGGATGTGGGAACTGTTAGGTCGGATGGAAGCCTGGTCACGTCTCATTGTGCCCTACCACAACACAGGATGGGGTGGATTCCAGTTTGGATGGACGGTGCAGGAACACAAGCAAATAACGATTAAACACATGCACTTACGTGGAACAGACAGGACATAGGTGACCTCATCCACGTGAAGCAAAACCACAGGCAAAATATCCAGCATTCAATTCAGTCCACCACGAAGGAGGTTATTTGTTTAGCCACAGGCGCTGCCTCCTGCTGCCGGTGGTAAATATCAAGCTTCATCATTACTGAATTAGAATGAAGTGCACAATTTGGCTCTATAGGGCGTCTCCGTGTCGTTCAGCTAAACTATGTGTAGCTTTGTTCTTTACGTTTTTTATTTATTACTCTCTCAACGTCCCTGATTTTTATTTTTTTATTGCCTCCACTTAGTACTGTAGGTGGTGTCTTTTTTGTATTTCTTTTCAGGGGATCACATATTGGAGAGTTTCATTCAATCCCTCTCTTTGCTTCCGCTGTTCATTTCCGTTCTTCTATCTGTCTGCCTCTTCGGTTTTGGTATTTGTTTGTGTTTGTGGCCTTGCCTCCCAGAGCATGTAGACATGTGCACTGTTCTTCCTCTAATTGGTTCTCTGTATTCATGAGGGGATGCAGAGAAAGACGGCGAGGCTGCAGCCAAAGCTGACTCTTAATAAATGTCAGTCCACAGCTGCGCTATGGACCGACGGCTCACTGATGGGCTGCTTATTATAAAGAGGCAGTTAATGCAAGAGGAGACAGCAGCTGAGGCGAAGTTTCACAGATAAAGAAGAGGAATGCATCGAGGATGGGGGGTAGGAGGCAAAAAGATGGGGCAGAACTACTCCTACAGGAAAACCTCACCTCGTGTCGTTGTGGCTTAAGGGCAGTTATTGTGAAAGTGGCTGGTGTGTCTGACTGGAGGGAGGTCACACACAAGCAGGGATGGAGCTTTTGTTCGTCTCAGCAAGCTTGCGATTTTCGTGCATTTATTTGTCCTGTTCTATAGAGTGAATACGTGTTTGTTTTGTGTGTGTCTGCAGGGGGGTTGTTAGGTATGTGTACATGTCTGGTGTATTTCCACACATTCATCCTGTCAAACTCAGAGTGACTCCTCTCCTCCCAGCACCTGTATTCTCACACAAGTCCCAGGATTGTTCATTATCCCCCCCCACTGCTTTGTTCTGGATTGTTTTAAAGTTCGAACAGACCCTCCCAGAATTTTTTCTCAGTATTCATTTTTGTATGGTTTATTCTAAATTGAAGCTTTGGTAACACTTTAGAAAGAGTTTCCTTTATACACTACTTATAAGACATTAACAAGCATTAGTAATGTGGTATTAAGATGCTTATAAATGCATTAATTGCATATTTTGGATATATTAATAAATAGGAAAATACATTTAACTTTAGATTACAGTCATTATTTGCCCACTTCTTCCTTTCAAAAGTAATTTGATTAGCATGACAGACTTGGAAATTGTTTATTTTCTCAATTGTTTTATACGTTTGGACGCGCCTGTGTTTGTGTGCATTTAGGAGCTTGTTCAAATTTATGCTCCAAGTACTGGAGGTGACTGACAGTTTGTAGTGTTTGGCTTTGGCAGCCTTTATTTGTTGCAGTCAGCAGGCTTTTTTTTTCTGAAAAGCAGACGTTTTTTGAGTTTGCTGTCTGTCATTCTGCAGGGGCTGCAGGGCAGTTTTGTGGACAGTTGCTCAAGCCCGAACCCCTCCCTTCAGCCTCCATGTTTACTGCACACAGGGCTCCTTCAAGCTGGTTTTGAATGGTTTGGATCCCTAAGGGTCATGGGAAATTAAACACAAATTTTTAGGGTTTTTTTTTCTTCTGTTTCTTCTGTTTTGTATTATTATTAGTTGAGATCTTAAACAAAAAAAGTCCAACCATGCTTTTGCGATGTGCTGTTTTCTGTTGGATAAAAAGAAAAAAATCTGTGATAATTGCTTAACCCTAAACCTCTACTACCAAGAATTCCTAATAAGGTTCTAGGTCTAATTTATTGTTCACATGAAGAAAAAAGTCCTTGTGCACCAATGCCAACGGGGCGAGGTTATTATGCAGTTTAGCTAAGTAGCATTCTACTTCTAAATTGCAGTAAAGTTTCCAAGATTTCAGAAAGCTATTATTATTATTTTTATATGTATTTTTTTTAAGTACATGGGTGTAGAGCAGAGTTAAGCTGGATTTAAAAAAAAAAAAACCATCAAGCAGAAGTATTTTGTTTTCTACCTTAGCAGAAATATCTTTTTTTTTTCTTCTTACAAAAGTAAAACTCAAATAGGCTTCTATTTAAATACAATTTAAACAACAGAGATTTGCAAACCTTGTTGTAGTCCTATTTCCAAAAGAAATTATTTGCCTTAACACTAGGAATTCTGTTCATTTTTAAATGAAAGTTTGATATTTATTTAGAATATTGATGTTCATTTTTTACACTTGTTGGTTTCTTTTTGGGTGAATTGCAGTTATGTTATAATCTAGAACAGATACCTGCAAATACTTCTGTTGTTTGCTGTGTAAAGGTGTTGTTTACATGCTAAATGAATTATATAAGGGAAGACTACAGCATGGTTGTATCCGATAAATTCAGATTTTAATACATCCTGACATTTTCAAAATGTTAGGGGTCAGAAACAAGAGCCCAGTTTTGTATGATGGCAGCCACGGCTTGTTTACAACATGTAGTAAGATTACTTATTTGATTAACAATATAGTCAATTTGGTTAGATTTGCTCGCCATAATTAATAGGAAGCTGTTATTCAACAGAGGAAAAAGCCTCAGGCTGAAAGACCTCTGTCTCATCTGGTTCATTGTTTACTTCCAGTAATGCTTACTAACCTCATCTCACTTTTGTATCTGCTGCTCAGGCTCCAATAATGGAACTATAAAGTATTTTGTAGACTTTAGCTTCCAAATACTGCAAAAAATGTCATAGGCTCTTAACTTAACATACTATATATAGTATTGTAATTTATACAAATGCAGCATTGTATTCGGGTGGTTTCCAATTCTAGTAACCTAATAATTATGAAGATATGCATTTAATGTGTCCCAGCATTACATTTTCTGTGGAAGACTGCAACTAAGAGCAGAACGATGCAAATATATAAAACAAAAGTTTTCAAATATTGTTGAATTATTATTGTACACAACAGGCTCAATCTAAAAGTGTGTCAGTCATATTGCTTTTCATTGAACATTACTCTCTGCCACAAGCCAGACACGCATCTCTCTCTTTAAAGTCCCACTCCAATCATTTTATAATCTATTTTAAGTGTCTTTTACTCTTGATTATGCTGTTTTTAGACAAAATCAAAACACGTGTTGTTTTCTAGGGCATAGTTTCTGCAGAGCGGTAGGAGGTTTATTAGAAATTCGTCTCTGAGTTGTGAGCTAGGACTACTGGCGTTGAGTAAACCTGCGGTCATTTCCCATACACTCTCTCCTGCTAGCTTACAACCATCACAACACCAAGCTAACATTAGCAGTGAAACAAAAAGGACAAGGAGTATTGGAGCTATCCTGCTGTACAGGTTTGAACCAGATGGCAGCTCGCACGAGGTAAATGAAGACTTTGGGGAATTTATTTGTCTACAAGTGGATGCATTAGAATGAAGCGGAGCATGCAGCTTGTGACCAATTGCACTTTCTACATAACAACTACAAGCTTTGTCAAACGCCATGTTTTCTTGGTTCACTATAATTTGAAGAGATACTCAGAAATGTAGTTTTAATCTTAATTTTCCTCACATATGTCCTCCATCATGAGAAAAATACTACAATAACATGTTAAAAACACAATTTTCATTAGAGTGGGTCTTAAAACTTCACTCCATGTCCATAGCTGCAAAAATGTAAAATTCAGTCAACAATGTTTGCCTGCAGACCGTTAGTGGAGTCTGCTTTAAGTTATACAAAAGCATTCACCAGGATTATTCCCCTTGACTGCCGCTTTCCTCTCAGGAATTTCATCTGCTACTGTCGCTCTAGAGTTTTAGGCAGCTTCAGTCCATGCCACTTTCATTTGTTTCTGCACACTGCTGGAATGAGCAATCAGGTGCTATCAGAGCAGGCCTGTGTCTCCGCACCTTCAAGACACTATGGGAGACTCTGTCCACAGGGAAAACCTCCTCCCCCTGATATCTTCAGCACACTAACATAATCAACCAGCACTTACTGTCAACTTCCATGCATGCTTTGCCTATTGATTTAGTGTATAATGTGTATATCCCAATTTCCAAAGCTTGAATTGTGTTTCTCACTGATAACATACTTTGAATAAATGTCTGTTAGATAACTAAATATACATTTCAATCTACCCACCTGAGATGCTTAAAGAGTGACTCCAATGAAAGTTGTGTTTTTGGTGTGGTTCTTGTAGTATTTTTATCATACTGGGGGACTTGTATAAAATAATGTAAGATTAAAACTGCATTTCTGAGTATTTCTTTCTGTGTTTTTGAGATTTTCTAGTAAATCGAGTTGAATCAGGAGCAGATGAAAACCCATGTTTTGATAAACCTCGGGTTCGTGATGCTAATATAAGTTTGGGGTTGTCATATAAAATAAGCTAGCTGGAGATCGTGTAAACAAAGGAATCCTGGGAAATTAGCGAAACTAGCTTCCAACTGTCCCGCCCACAACCCAGGTGAGAATTTCTGATTAACTCCTGGTGCTCAGCACAATCTTTTTTACATTTTGGCTGTAAACTGCATAATTATAATTAAAAGACCACTGGAACCAATTTTACAATAGAAAAAAAGTATAATTGATGTGGGACGTTAAGGTGGGCAAACGTTTGCAAGGTGCATTCGGCTCACGAACAGACATACAGCTGACTGATATGACACTTTTTACACAAAAAAAAAAACAATTAAGATTTTGATTAAACAAAAACGATTTTCTAAGTACAGTTTCAAAGTACAGCTGATTCTCAGTTTGAGTGACTGTAACAATGTTGCTGCAGAAACATGAACATCAGTAACATTCCTGCAGGAAGTTTTATTAAGAAAACATGAAGTCAAAGAAGCATAGGAATACTAATTTTTGAATGTTCTCCTTTTTTATTACAAAATGAAGAACATCATTAGCATTAATGTGAAAATTTAACCTCAGCTTTGGGGGAAAAAAAACAAAACATCTCCGTAGTAGCATCCACTCATGCAAAACTAAGCTTAAAAGCAAATCCATCCTGAGTGACTCCTGGTGATCATCCATCATCCGATGACAGAATGCAGCTCCGTCAGTGTGAGTTTGTGAACGTTGGGCTTGCACTGACAGATAGGTGACAGACAAGCTGAGAAAGAATTCCAAACTGTAAGTTATTTGACAGACACAACTGCACAAAGAGTTGGTTTTATGTTGACCGACAACAGAGAGTTCGAAAAGTAGCCAAGCATGCAGACAAGCGGTTATCACTCACCCCCCCCCCCCCCCTTTTTTTTTTTTTTTTTTTTTTTTTTTTTTTTTACATTTGTACCCATGGAAACATTGGAATTTACAAACAAACTTTGTGGTGGTTTGATTGATGACTGTCTGGCTGTCTGGTGAAGCAAAAGAAAACCAAGACATTTTATATTTGTTTAGAAAAATTACAGTTATGGCAACCGAAAATGGGCGTATTTGTTTAGTGCATGTCTGTGTTTGTGTATCTATATGTTGAGACTTACTGAACTCCGACAGCCATATTCTTCAGTGATTTTTATCTTTCAGTCTGTCTATTCGTCAGACATTGTCAAGATTTCTCTGTCAGGCAGAGGCACACGAACGACCAAACAAGTCCAGTTGGACAAACTGTCAGGAATGTCAAAGTTACAGAGGAATCGTGATGCTTTTAGATCACAGAAGACATGCCTTTCTGTTAAATCATCAGCTGGTGAAAGTACAGTAATGCAATGGAAATACAATAATACATTTTTATTTTATACTGGTTCATGAATCTTGTGTTTTCATGAAGAAAATACATTTTTGTGTGTTTTTTTTAAAAGCTAAAATAAAATGTTGACAAAAGCTCACTAAAAAGGTCTCCCTACAGCTTTGTAATATTGTTGAATTAAATCTGTGTTTTTTGCACTTTATATCAATTTATTGTCCTATATTATGTCACACACTTTCCAACGTATTTTTAAACAATAAATTTACGGTAACATGCTTTACAGTTATCACTAACTTTAAAGAAAAACTTAAAATGTAGATTTCATTTTGTTCTAAAATTTACACTGTATAACACAATAGGTCAATGGAACCGGCTTTTACAGCTTTCTGGTTACAAAAAAGGGCAGGAAAATTTTTGTCTTCTAAAGTCACAGCTGCACTGCATCTCTGATCAAGTTATTCCTTTGCTTGTTTGAGAAAATAAAAAATGACTAAAAAGCAAAATGGAGAAGCTATTATTTTAACTTCATCTAGGCCCTCAACTTCTTTTTACCAATTTCACACAGAGGGTGAGTTGACATTCAGCTGTTAATCAGAGACTTAAATTTTTGTCAGTTTTGAAATCAAATATTAAGTCAAAAAATTACTTTTTTAAAATCAACCGTCCTTTGTGCCCTTTTCATAATTTTTTCATTACTAAGAAACCAAAAAAAGGATACTTCTCAAGCAGCTTGGAAGTATGTTTATTTATTTCTGTACTTTGTCATATTTTTTGTGTTTTTAACATGTTTTTGAGGCATTTTCTTTACATGATAATGGTGATATAAAAAAATTGTAAGAATAAAACTGCATTTATCATTGTTTCTTTATTCAAATCAGGATGAATCCAAGGCAGATGGAAAAGTGTAGTTCAAAACCGCTCTTTTTTTTTTTGTGACACAGCAAGTGAAATGGGTGGCCAAGGTTTCCCTCATTTGCTCCATTGAAACACATCCACTTGTAGACAAATAGATCCATTAACGCCTTTGTTTTCCTCATCCAATCTGGCATCTTGCTCAAATCTGTACGGCTCTATTGCTCCAATATTGCTCGCCATTTTTGTTGCACCACTAATTTTAGCTTTGCGTTGTGAGGGCCTATAAGCTAGCGCGTGTAAACAAAGGGATGATAGGATATCAACAGAGGCTTACTTCCGCTCCAAAGGTTCTGCCCACAATTCATATATATATATATATATTTATATATAGAGAGAGATATAGATATAGAGATATAGATATATCTCTATAGATATATAGAGATATATCTATATATAGATATAGATATATCTATATGTATATATCTAGATATATATAAAACTAAAAGGGTTTGTATTTTTTTACTTTTTCAGTTTTTTATAACCATGACTTGGTGTGAATGTGACACATCTAGATAAACTGACAAGCTCTGGGTTAAAGGTGCTCCTCATGGGCCCCATCCAGCCCTGCGGAAACAGCCGTAACATCCACCGCAGGGACCTGGTTTTCTTTCCTACCTTTAATGTTTTTGACACGACTGGGTCTTGGCAATTTCAGCAGGTCTGACAGTATCAGCAGGATAAGGATTTTATGTAGGCAAACGTGTGGTAGCTGCAGAAATGTGAATCTTCCTCCTGCCTGAGGGTTTGGCTGACTAAAGACTCAAGCTCCAGCTTTAAACAGGACTGCCTTTTTATTCAGACTAAGCTGCTATTTGCAGGAATGCTAATTATGACAAAGTTCTAATTTCCCATAATTAATTGCAACATGTTCCAGAGATGTGAATGCAAAGACGCTCACGGACAGAAGATGGCACAAAAAACAAACCGAATTAGTTAGAACTCATCAACTAAGATGAAACTAAGACAAACGTCGATAATGGCCTTTAAAAGCCAATTGAAAACTATAGCATGAAAAACACAGTGTTAGTCCTGCTTCTCAAGGTTTTTTTTTTTTTTAAGTACTGAAAATGAACTTGAAGTTAGTCATGAGATATTTGATCAATACATGAGTTCTAGTTCTTTACCCACAATTGTTTATTTATACACATCTACAATGCAATTCAATATTTTGCTTTCTTCCAAACCCATTGATTGCCACTTCGCCTCGACACTTGGGCCTTATTTGTTTTATTTTGCAGCTGTGTGGTTATCGACTTTTACCATTCATGTTTTCAAATGCTGCACCAATGCAAATGGATGACATTCAGCTTTCCTGATATTTAACAAAAACCTTTGAAACCAGACAAAATAGATAAGAAATTATGTTTTGTCTTTAAATCAGTTTTTGCTTTGAGATGCCGTCACTGAACGTCTTTAAAGTGTCCTGTTTCCTTCTGCCACTCGCAAGGATTAAGTGTGGAGGGAAATTTCTTTCCTCCACACTTAACCTGTCTTTTTTATGCCCTCTCTCAGCTCTGCCTTCCCATCAGCACCACCGTGTACTTCTGAGTCCGAAGAATTTCAGTTTCTTGGAAGCACTTATGAAACAAAATTAAATAAAAAAGAAAACATGGCTTTGACAAGATCACCAGATGTGGGCTATACTTTATTTCACTCCAGTAAATAATTGATGGGGAGCTCCATTTTGCTCCAACCCAAACCGATTCACAAAGTGTCCTTGTGGTATTTCACTTCCACATGCTGCACTGAACACCACAGCCATATAAAAGTACATGTACCCGACACTTCCTAGCAACTGATAAAGTAAGGGCCAAAATTTTCCTTTTGTAGTTTTTTTTGCTTACTTTTTGTGAGACTAAAATAGAACGCTTTAGCCGAATCCTTGCTATTCTATCACTGCACATGCAGCTTCAGAGTGGTCTTAGATTGCAGATTAACATGTAGAAAAACAGAGAGCAGGTACATTTTAAGTTCATTGTTTACTTTGATGGCTATTTTTTCCCCTCTTTTGTTATAGTGTGATTCTGAAAGAAGTTTTATATTGGAAAACAACTGGATTCTCCCCACCACATCCGACTAATTCTTAACGCATGTCAAGTCGCTCTGTCACCTGTCGAAAATACAACTTCCACTTTCTTAAAGCAGCTGTACTGACTGCTAAATTGAAACCCTCAAGCTGGCTTGGAAAGTTTACGTTTGGTTTAATGTCTGGTTTAATGTCAGACAGGTATGTACAAGGCTGTAGTGGGCGTCCAATTTTTAAAAATATTATAGTCAATGTAAACCCACCCGTTTAAGCAACTTTTTAGCAGCATCCTCGTAACATTGAATAGCTGATATCTGAATATTATGCATTATTATTATAGTGTGTGGGAACAACTGTCGCAATAAATTCACATTTCAAGGAATGAGTGCTGTTTTTTTGTCTGTTAGATGCAGCTTTCTTTTATTTTTTTAAGTTGAAGGCTCTTTAATATTCTGCAAAAAGAAAAGTTTACTTTTTGTTAGCGTTGCTAACTTGGGGCTTTCAAAGTAGCGGTTGGGGAAGCTGCTTTATAAAAATAGCAGGTGGATTTTTGAAAAATGATGGGGCGATGAAGAACGAGTCAGATGCAGTGGGGAGAATCCAGTAGTTTTCCAAAATAAACATTTGATCAAAATCAGACTACAAAATAAAACTGAAAAAATGTTGGTCGTGTTTTTTCCTCTGCAGCCTGGAACCGGTACCATTACCACCAAAACAGAGTTTGATGATGTTAGTAAATGCAGAGAAATATAAATAAAGACAAAGTTGTGCACAAATTAATTATTTGTGCACAACTTTTGATTGACAAGGATCTTCTTTTTTTTTTTTCATTTGAGTGTAGTGGTTTGTCTACTACTCTATTTTTGGGTGTGTTCCACCACTTCTGGGTCTGAAACTATCCACTGGTGCATTGTTTACACGATTAGCTGCTGTTGCCTGACAACCACAAAATGCGGCCGAAGATCACTGCAATACGATCTGTTTTATTCCATTTTCAACAAAACTATGCCTGTCAAGATGATTTTCCAGTTACAGGATCAATAACATCCGAAAAAGTTCTTATTTTAGTTTAATAAATAAACATAAAAAACACGCAATTTCAACTATCGATGTTCCGGTACTCGATGTTTATGCCTGTGACCCTGTGATGTATTTTTGACAGTGAGTTACCAGAATCAATTCTGTATTCAAGATAAAGAAAAGTCATATTCAAACAGATCTTGTTAAACCTAAAACTAAATGTTGTATTCATATTTTTCTGCAACGTTCTGCACAAAGTATTGTTTTTGTGCACAACTTTGTCTTTGTGATAAGACTTCTTGTCTTTATGATTACGCCTCTTTTTTGAAAGATTCCTTACCCCTATAGTTTCTTTATTAGCAAAAAAAAACCCTTATATTTATATGTTGTGAAAAGTCATTTCATGAATTTCTTGTATTCTTGCTGCACGGTAGTTTTTCTTAGTGATAAAGAAGTGTTTATGAGTGTGCATATATGTGTGTGCATGATGGCAGTCTGGATGATGCATCCTATCCCCATTAGTGTTAGCCTAGATCTGTCAGAGCTTTGTTGGGTTACTGCCTAGGAAAATCTCAACCCTCAGGAAGAATGTGATGGGCCAAACAAACACTCAGAAGAACAAACGCGCCCACATCCTCCAGATTTCTCTGGATCTTACAGGCTGCATCTTCCTGATAATCTTTCCAATCTAACAGTCGCACATACCCCCATACATTTCCACACTTTGATTCTTATGTGTAACGTTTTGTGGGTTTTGCTTTTTTTGTTGCTCAGTTTTGACTGACGCATGTCGAGCACATCACTCCACTTCTGGATTTCAGTCTTCTCATTGCTGGTTTACTTTTCCCTTAGTGTGGCAAAGTTACTGCATTATTGCAATACTGTTTATCACTATCCAGATCAATAAAAGAAGTGTGGTATGAGCTGAGATAAGTGCTGCTGGTAATACAAGCCATTTCTCGTTCAGATAATTTAATCACATATTTTTCCATCAAAACAAACTAGTTTTCCAAACTCTCCTGTCTTATGTATTTTCTTTTTGGCTTGCTTTGATCTGCAACTTTATGCCATCCCACCTTTCTTAGTTACAGCACATTAACACAACATTTTCTTTTCCTTTGGGGGTCGGCTGTTACCACTGTTTGTAAGTAAACACAAAGCTGTCCTACATTTTCCCTTATCGGTGGAGCTTCTGTGTTTTGACAAGAGCTTTGTGCTCGCTTTTAACATCTCTTCTAATTAATTTATCTCTCATTAATGTGCTGTGACACATAGCCTCCCTCTATCAAACCAACCAGTCAGTCTGTTAACTCACAAGCCCCAAAGCCCCCTTTAATCCCTCACTTTCAGACCTGGGAGGAGAACTTCAGATATGTCTACAGTCAGTCGCTTCTCTTGTTGTTTTTCCATCTCCAAGCATATATTCTTTCCTCTTTTTGTTTTTCTTTATCTGTCTTTTTTAAACTTTCTGCAATCCCAAAATACATTAAAATTCTCATAATTGTCTCACTGTAAAACCTGCTCATTTTGATAGATTTTTTCCTTCTTATTGGAGTGATGGCTGCTCCTTTAAAAGGCAAAAGAAAGGATAAGTACATAATAAAAATACATTTCAATTGCTTTTTTATGAACTGTAGAGGAAGTTAGATGCAACAGAATGCTTTTAACTTGAAATTATTTGGCTAAAACCTCTACTTCTGGTTCCTCATCAATAATTAAGGGATTTTATTGTTTTCCACACAAGAGCCTTCTATTGTCAGGCTTTGAGCCCTCTGTTTCATTACTTTATTTCAGACAGCGTTGTCAGCTCATTACACTGATTTCCAGCAGACTGTTTTTAAGGTCTAGCCTCAATAAAATAGCTTCAAGAAAGAATAAATAACAGCAGAGGTTTTCAAACTTTTAACGATAATAAAACCACTTTTCATAATTTATTCAGTTATTTCTGTTCTCTCGTGTCTGTTGAACTCTTCAGGGTCATTAAATTTTGTATATTTTGTGAATATGCGAAACATTTTTAAGCCTGTCTCAACCAACACAGTTTACATTAATAAATCAAAATGAAAATAAATTGTTTTAGTTTTAAAGCGTTAATTTTTTGTAAAAACAAACAAATACCTAATTTTTTTTCTCTTTTTGTTCATGAAAAATAATATAATTAAGATATACTGAAAGTAGAACTATTTTAAAAGTGGACAGACTTATTTATACGCTGCTTAAAGACCCACTCCAATGAAAATCAGGTTTTTGATGTTTTTAAAATGTTATCTAATGTTAGCTTGAGGACCTGTAAGCTAACGGGAGAAAGTGTAAATAAAGGAGTGCTGGGATTTTAATGTAGGCTTGCTTTCACTCCCAACAGTCCCGCTCACAAACCAGAGGCGAATTTCTAATGAGCTCCTGCTGTGCTGCAGAAAATACTTCTTAAAAAGTGACACAGGCTTTTTGATTTTGGCTAAAAACTGCATAATCATAATTAAAAGACCACTGGGAACGCTTTTCCAATAGAAAAAATTATAGTCTGAGTGGGACTTAAACAGTCATCAATTCAAGCTACAATATAAAGTTAGAAAATCCATAAACTCTGATTTTTTTTCTTCATCCACTCGTGTAAAAACCTGATGCAAGTAGAAAGCAATCCTGACAGGCTAATGGAGGCATAATGTTTTTATGGTCAAATATGGAAGCTGTTCCCTCCAGGCGATGGGGAAGAGGAACCATCTGACTTTTTGTCATCACTCTGTATAAGCTGGTTTGGGGAAAATATATGCTGCAATTTGGAAGTTTTTTTTAGGAAAAATACCTTGATCTTTGCAGAAACAATGCCAAACTGCATTCTTGACATACTCAAACAGCATCATCCCATCTGTAGGAGTGTGGGTGGTTCAACTGGAAACAGCATCAGTTTTCATCATCTGAAAATATTAGTGAAACTCAAATGAGGTGATTCACTTTATAGTTGCTGTGTTCTCAATCTTCAAAACTGGGAAAAGATCTTATTTGACAAGTGCAGTTCCTTAAAATGTGCAATAATTTCAAAATATGGTTTTAGAATATTAAACCTAAAAATTGTGTATGTAAAATGCTGCTGTTTGTTTTTTTTGTGTGCCCTTGCAGGGAACAACAGTAAAGTACATATGATTCATAACATAAAACAATCTTAATTTTAGCTTTTAATATTCTATCATTAGTCTGTCTTCATTAAATTTTAGTGCTTAAAATATTCACAATCCAATGCATTCTTTTTATTGATAGATTTTCAAAGGCAGTTGAAGATTTTGGGGGGGAAGGGGCAGCAAATGAAGGAAAAACACATTGAAGTAAAGCAGAGTGGATAAGAAAACAGGGGTTTGCTTTCCACAAGTTGCTGCACAGTGACGTTGGCTTCAGTTTATTTTTAAGCACGCTGATGGATAAGACTTGGGGATGGTACATGCTGTTCGGAGAACAGTAATAATTAATGAAGGTTTTTATGAAAAAGCACAAGAAGCCAACTCAGCAAGTTTTATTTGTGACCCTTTTGCTGGAGCTCTTACATGTTTCTTTTAATCTGCTCTGTTGTTGTCATACACCTGCATCCTATTTTAGTTTTGTTTTTTTTCCTTTTGCTGTTATTTCATCTTTCTCCTCGTCTCTCTTTGTCTTTGTTTTTACAGGCTCAGGAGAATGTCTTTGTTGAGTTTAACCACAAGGAGCTGCTTGAGTTCTACAACAAGGTCTGTTTTAGTCTTTTCTGTTTGCATACACTTACATTTCAACATCTTGACACGTTTAAAGCTCCATTTGTACGCTCTATACTTATCTATTTTTCATTTCTTTGTGAATCTTCAAACCCCTCTTCTTGATTTTTGTCTATAAATTGTCTTTCAGGCTCTCAAAATGTTCTCTTTTTTTCTTTCAGCTTGAAATGGTGCAAGGACAGTTGGATTCCCTAACTTGATTCCTGGTACTTTATGTGCAGCCGCACTCAGACAAACACAGTCTTTAGCGCAACGCTGACTGCTCTGTCAGCTGTTAAAAGTTGAGCAAATCCAGTTTTTTTTCTTTGATTTATTGAGAGGTTGACCGAACACAGCAGAGGGAGTTCTTTTTAGTCAGCTCTTTCTTGTCAGTCAGTGAATAAAATGAGATTTTGTAGTATACAGCAACTTACCTTTATATCAAAATGAATTACACTTAAACAAGCTTCTTCGTGGCATTTTTCTATAAACATATTTTGACTAACGTGACGCTGAATTTTTTAATGTATTGCTTATAATAACAAAATGTGCTAATATCTAATGGCGTGCACAATGCATGTATCTTGATGCAGAACAAAACAGTTATGTAACTTGGGGAAAAAAGCTGCATTGCTATTAAATATTTCAGTGATAATGAAACCTGTTCAGGCTGTTGTTTAGTTAAGCCTAATTATTTCTAATTACAACCAACCTGGACCTGGCGGTTCAGCAGATGGGAATTCTGGGATGCTCAGTGGACCTTCATTGTGTGTTTGTGTGCTGATGGACTCACACTGAATTCTTGTTTGTGGTCTTATCCATGAACGTAAAGAGGTAAAGAGGAAGAAGGGGAATGTCTGTAGTCTGCCAGCAAACATAAGTCGCAAACACAAGCAGGATCATCATTCAGCAACAAGATTATTAGCTTAGTGTATGTTTTAGTGTAGTTATTTTGAATAATGGAAATAGACCATTTGAGATAATTTTGGGGTCTGATTCTTTCAGGCATTGTAGATTAGAAAACGTCTAAGCAGCCAATTGCTTAACTATAAATAAAAATCTTATTTCTGAGTATTTCTGTATTCAAATCCTTGTGAACCAGGACCCAACAAAAAGAATTATGTGTAAAAGATGTATTATTGATGTGGAAAATACAATTAGCAGGCTAAAATCTCGCAAATTGATCCATGTATGCCTTAATTTTCCTTATCTGAGATGGAATCTGACTTGAAACTGTACAGCTGAATAGCTCCAATATTATTAGTTTTTGTTTTTGTTGCACCGGTAACGTTAGGTTTGGGATGTGAAGGAATTCTAAGCTAGTGGGAGAGAATTCTCAGCAACAGGTAGGGATTCGGGGTCGCTCCGCGCTAATGGTCTCGGCCAAAACTCAAAGGGGAATTTCTAATCATTTACTGCCGCTCTGCAGAAACTATGTCCTAAGAAATAACACAGGTTTTTTTATCCTGGCTAAGGAAAAGACGTCTGGGAACACTTTTGCAGTAGATCAAACGATGATCAAAGTGTTTTTTTTTTTAAATAATGAATACTAAACAGACTTAACAGAATAGAAAAACGTGTTCAAATTTCAAATCTGATGAGTCAGTTAAGTAAACTATTCACCAGGATGAGGGTAGATGGTACAGCTGCTAACTCACTCTATAACTGTCCTACTTTTTTTCCCACAGGCTGCTTTCAGTTAAATGTTTCTCCATCTGTAATGGCTTTAACAGTTTACCCCATTTAGCCTGGAAAGTCATCAGGTCACTCTGAAAGAAGTGGTATTTCCAAAGCCACTCTGTCTGACCTCTTTCTGTTAGTCACTCTGGATTTAGTCTTCCACTTCATTTTTTTTGGTTAATTTTTTTTTTTATCAATAATGATGAATATTACTTGATAAAGTAAATTATTTTAAACAACATTTAGTCAGCATAATGCATTTGATAAATCTGTTCAATCAAACTTTGTCAAATGGATGTTTATCTGTCTTAAAAAGCTATTCAGATTTAAGTTTCATAAAAACAGTTAAAACATTGACTCTTTTAATCCGGTCAAAAACTTTATCTTACTCCACTTTGGTATATGCTAATTTAATGATTGATAACTGAATTATTATGCTGTAGTCTTCATATATATTCTAGGTGCCATTTTTTTGTCTTTTTTTTTCACATTTTTTGCCATCATGTGAGACCGCCTGCAGCCAGAGGAAGCACCTTGTTCCACAGCATGTGAACAGATGGCAGGGCCAGGCAGAGATTGCTCCCTTAAAAAAAGCTTATAGAAAAAGAATCTCACACGTCAACACTCACACTGAGACCCAGCAGCACCGAGCAGACACAGTCCCGACACGAGCGTCACGTCTGGTGAGCTCTGTCCCTGCATGTCACCTGTCTAAGCTGTTGGGTTTGTGCTATAAAACAGGCATGTTTTTGTTTGGACTCCACACAAATGCTGCTAGTTGTGGTGTTGATTTTGGTTCTATAATACATGTGGAGTGGGCTAACCTTAATGTCTGGCTGCGAGCAACAAAGCTGAACTACACATATCAGACACCTCAAATGAATTTTTGGCAGATATCAAGTTCGATACACAAACTAGATGTATCTTTATTAGTTATCCTTTTTTAAATGTAAGATGAATGAAATATAGGACATAGTCTTTTTTTAGCTGTAGAAATATTACCAATATCTAATTTGATCCTGTTTTGTGGTTACCTTTTTCAAAATTAACGCATTTTTCTTCTGGCTTTGGGACATGGTGACTTTCAGATCGTGCCTGGTCCATCTTTAGAGAGAGCTTGTTTTTTTTTTTCATTAATAGAACACTACTGCAGCTCATTTACACAACTGTAAGCAAAATTAAAAAAGGCAACTTTACATGAGCTTGAAAGTACAAAATGAAGTCCCTTGTGCCTTAGTCACAACTGCCCTTATAGGTAGGTGGATGTGGACAGGCTACAGTAGAAAAATGGGCAAACCTGTATGGGATACATAGGTTACCCACACAAAATAATAAGATTATAGACCACTTGGTTAGGCCCTACAACGAAAATGTTTACGCACATTTTTTTCTACAAGCATGCTGCGGCCGACAAGTCATAGTGAACACTTAATAAACACGTAAGGAGGCAGAAGGTGGCACGTCGTACAGGTTATTCATCTTTTTCGTCCTCCCCAAACACTGTACTGTGGGAGCCCTTTAGTTATGGAGTCAGTTCAGTCTCATAATTCACAAATGCACACACTCTGATTCACAAATATCATGTGACCGTTAAAAACAAGGAGATGGGACAATCGGAGCGTAGTTTGTGTGGGCATTCTACTAGTGTCTTTTGGGGACTCAGGAAACACCTGCACCTATGCGTGTAGAATTCCCACTTTGGCTTTGGGTCATGGTGACTTTTGGATTGTGCTGGGTCCATCTTTTGAAGTGACCAGGTTTTTCTATTGACGTGTACATGTAATAAAAATGAGCACATTTTACATTTGCTTGAAAAAACTAAAGGTAATTCCCTTAAAACTGTGAGTAAACCTTTTTGAAAATGAGGTTGGAAAATGTAGTGTAACATCACATCTTTAAATTGCTCCACAAGAAAATAAAAGTATGAAACAAATCAACAGTTTTGGCAGAACAAGAAGCTAAGACAAACACAGTAAAGTAAAATGTAATTTAAAAAAAGCGTCTTTTATATTTCAATGTAATCTAAATATTTAAATAAATATATATCAACAAAACTGTGGTTTTATGTTTGAACACCGTGAAGTGCTCAACTTCAAATGGCCACACGAAAAGTTTTAACCGTGTAATGAGCAACAGTCCTTTACAGTGGCCGAGGAAGCTGAAAGCTGAAAAGCACCTAATGTCATGACCTGCCAGCGAAGTCACATTAAAGCCGTGCAGTGTCAAGATCAATCTGGTTTTTCATGCTGCCCTCTCCTATGTTCCTGGTAAAATATTTAGCACATCCTCACTCACAGATGATGGAGCAACAACGCTGGAAAATCTGACCCACTTTTCAATGTGGCTACGATCAACTTCTGCTGTTTAGTCTGTTTTAATTTAGATCTTTGCTTCCAGGTCACATACAGTTCAGCCCACAGAAAACGCCAAACATGCCTTTTTAATTGAGCCTGTCAATTAATCTATATACACGGTAATACAAGCTTCAGGTAAATGTCAATTGAATGCATATAAGGAGGACATGAACAAAACTGCCTGAGCCTTTGATCCAGCTTCACAGGGGAACCAAATCTGTCCTTTAGCATAGTAATACTTGAAAAAAACTCAAGTATTTTTAAAGAAAATGATAAAAGTAAAAACAATAAAGCCTATCTAGTTGCGTGCAGTGGAGCAGTGCACTCTGTATGCTTGAGCTCCACTACAAAAGTATATTTTTTCTACCTTAAATGATACCTTTCATTTTAATAATTACATCTTGTTGTTGATTAAAGGAAACATGTCTAATTTGAGAGAGAAAACTTTTTTTTCTGAGGTAGACTGTTCAGATAGTTTCAATTAAACAAACAAAAAAAAAAGCTTTCATCTTGTAAAATTGATGATTTTAGTGCTTTCAAAGCTTTAATCACTTGAATAAAACTGATCTGGTGAAATGTACTGAAATTTGAGAATAAGCATTAAAGATTTCCACTTTTTTATGAATTTGTCTTTATTGTTTTATTAGGACTCAATTAAAGCAGTTTAAGTGTAAGCTTGTTTTTTTTAGTTTTTCTAAGTGCATTTTCTGAGGCATGTGAAGGTAAAGAGCAGAAAAATATAAACAGCTTTATAAGCGAAACTATAACACATTGTGCCCTGAGGGTATAATAGATTGGAAGCATTTTCCGGCACTGTACACCACTTTACTGCAGATAAGTGAGTATAGCACCAAATGACATGTCACTATTTTTCTCCTAAAACACATTTGAGGTTATAAGTGGTTTTTTATAAATGTTCCCATCGCTTTTGTTAATCGCTGAGGCATGAATCTAACAGCCTTCTTTGTTGTATAACAGATAGAGGCGTTTTTGAAAGGACAATTTTAGGTTGAACTACAATTGTATATATATTTGTCTCTTAAATATACTCTCTATGAGACCTATAGGCCTCAGGATGGGGCCTTTTTTCAGTACTCTGGAATAACATACCTGAAGATCTGAAAGTTTCTGCATCCGTTGAGATTTTTAAGTGTAAATTAAAAAGACTCTTTTTGATGAAGCATTTGCAAAACTCAATGAAATAGCTCATTAATTTATCTGGCTTTTACAATGTATCTTTTGTGCTTTTTTACCTTTTCTATCTATTAACCTATGTGTCCTCTCAAATCATTAGCCACAGCATTTCCTTCCATTTTATATGTGTCTGTTCATTGTTGTTGTTTTTATGGTACTAAAGTGTTAGTGCTGCCTAAACCTATGTTTATAAATGTATTTCATGTCAATCATCTTGGGTTCTACGCATGTTGATGAAAGGTGCTCAACAAATGAAGTGATGGATTCACTGGCTGCCTCACTTACCTTTCCCTTAGTGTCTTTCCATTTGCCTGGATATCTGTCCTATATCTGCCTCTGTTGTTTTTGTATCATATAAACTTATTTTTACTGTTTTATTTCTATTATTTATGGAAAATTGCTTTAAAAAATGCTGTTGTGATAATTGCATTTGGATCCATTTGGATCAATCCAAAAAGAAACTCTCCAATTATCTTGTTGAACTTTAAGTCTTATAGGTGTTGTGCATTTAATTTTTCTCACATTAACACCTTGCAAAAGTGTAAAAATTGTGAATTTTCTTGTCTTCTATGCAAATCCTTAGAAATGTAGTTTCTGTGGATGATTATATGAATCTTCATATAGAAAACATAAACAAGCATGAACATTTTTATTACAATTATAACTACTTAAACTTCTGTTGCTTTTGCTCTTGAGAGAAAAATTCAAGTCATGAAGGCAAATTCAGTCTTATAACACAAAATAGCACAGACAGTGTTTTTTCTTTTTTGATGAATCAGTTTAGATGAAATTAGCCAACATATAGGCATTTTTTACTTTCGTGAGGTAAAATCATGAACAGATCAATCTCAGATTGTACATAAAAAGGAGTATGTGGAAATGGAAAGTTTTGAGGAGACATTAATGGTTTTGTTCAGCAGAAACAATTTGGACCAGTACATCCACACATAAATCCCTAAAAACTCTGACCTTTTATTTAAAGAGCATTTAGGTTTGTAGTATAATGCCAGTTTAAAGTGCTTGTTGCTGATTTTTGCTTTGCAACTGTGTGACAGTGTTTATTTAGCACACACAAAGGTTAGGTCATACTGTTAGGATTTAATCCAATTGTGGATGTTTTAGCCTTGTTTTTGCAAAGTTTCTCAAAAGGAAGCATTTGCAGATGTCCCCTAATTCCATGAATTAAATTACTCGTTAATGCTCCCATTAAAGCATTATTGTCTTCATTAAAACAACCTAACATCTTGCTACTAACAAATCTAATGGATTATTAAAGCAGGCTGTGCTCTCTTAGAGATCATCAACTAAAAACCAAACTGATCTCACATTCTGGAGCTGTTCCTGACAAAAGAGAAACCTAAAAGAAAAAACAGAAATGGTGGCATCACTTACATAAAACATCTTTTTCACTTTGCACTAATCCCAACAAGAGCCACATCACAAATTCACTGTTTGTTTTCTTCAGAAATAACTTTTTCTACTTTGAATTCTAACAGGTCATCTGTGGTTACTCCATAAAAAACAAATATTTCCTTTCCTAAGCTGTATTCTTTCAGTTTTCTACCCGTCTCTCGGTTATTCCCCTTTAGGATTTTACGTCTGGCTGTTGGTCAGGGAAAAAAAAAAGAAACCTTTGCCTTTTGTTTATACAAAGTGTGCTGATTTCCACCAAAATGTCATCCCAGTACTCACATGAACTTGCACTTCTTGCCGCTCCCTTAAATCTTCTTGGTTTTTTTTCCTTGTAATGATAGCGCTCCTGTTTTTGAACATGTCTCTAGGAAAATGATCTACTCCACCCAGCCTTGAGCTGACCTAGCAGTCCTCAATTCCACAGATAACTCCTCACAAAAACAAAAAAGTCCTCACAGATTACTCAGTGTTTCCCTGCCCAGGAGCACTTTGGCAGAATGATTTACATTTGAGAACGTCTTTTCACACAATAAAATAAAAGCTTCTAAATCAATGTTTTTCTAGCTTCTGCAACATGTGGCACAATTAAGTGTGTTGAATAGGGTGTTTTGTTGAATGCATTGACAAATGGCTTCAGTATGCAGTTCTCCTTTTATTATGCATTTTTTCTTTGCCAGCCATCCTCTAGCTCAGGTTCTCTGATTTGCTTCCCAGCTCACAGGGTGCTGTTTCCCTCATTTATGATAGTGAAATGAAAATGAACTTGATGATTGAGGCTGGATTGAGGTCTCTTCACAGTTGGCAGTGAGCTACCTTTATTTCCTTGCCAAAGCTACGCTTATGTCTTGTGTGTACGTCAGCTCTGGCAGCTGCAGTTCTGAAACTTCTCAATGGTTTCCATAAACTCAATGGTTTCCTGTACAAGATCTCTGAAAACAATCAATGAAGACAGCATTTATTTTATCCAAAATCTATGTGTATTATTTCAAAACTCAGACATTGATAAACCTGTTATTTTTGTGCAAATAAATTATTTTTCTTAAAAATAACAGTTCTGTCTCTGTTGCTATGGTACCGATGCAAGCAGAAGTTACTGCACTTATTTTTATTAATAATAATTTATTGCATTAATTTAACAACTGGATTAGGAATAATGCAACACTGGAAGTTACAATTAACTATTACATGTTTTATTAACTTTTAATTGGTAAAAAAAAACAAAACAATGACTTTGTGTTTAATATCCATACTATAGCTAGATTAAAAAGAGCCTCTCCTCTCCTTTGTGTAGGGCAGGGTCGATGCGATGTGACCAGAACTGCAACCTATAAATTATAAAGTGCATATGTTTTCTTCCAGGGACAATGTATTTTTAACCTGAAACCCAGAAGAGGGAGAGCAGGGTAAAAAATTGAAGGGACTGTGGGAAAATGAGGAATCTGCAGCCACGTCAGTTGTGCTCAGCGTGTACGTCATCATGTAGCATTAAGCTGAACATGAACAAGAAATCAAGCGTCATCTGAATATTCATTTCATTATATAATAGAACAGAAACTCTGCCACTCAGGAACAAGGAGACTGGAAAATCCTTTTTAGGCAAAGCAAAGCAAGTTTATTTGTAAAGCACATTTCATGTACAAGGACAATTCAAAGTGCTTTATATAAAGCATAATAGAAAGAGAACAATCAAAGGAAATAACAAAGGTGTGATCATTGAAAAAGGATTTAAAGAAAGTTAAAAATAAGTGAATTTGAAACAAGCATAGACAAACAATGCAGATGTAAACTTTTGAAAACAAATGAATCAAATGCAGCTGAGAACAGGTGGGTCTTTAACCTGGATTTAAATACACTGAGTGTTTCAGCTGATCTAGGGTTTTCTGGAAGTCTCTTCCAGATCTGTGGAGCATAGAAGCAGATTCTCATGTTTAGTTTTGACTCTAGGAACTGACAAGAGACTGGATCCAGATGAGCGGGGAGGTCTGGCTGGTACATACTGGGTCAGGAGGTCAATCATAAACCATTCAAAGCTTTCTAAACCAGTAGCATAACCTTAAAGTCTATTCTCAGACAGATAGTCAGCCAGTGTAAAGACCTCAGAACTGGACTGATGTGATCTACTTTTTTGGTTCCTGTGAGAACACGATCAGCTGAGTTCTGAATAAAAATACAAGTTCTTGTCCTCCTTTTGGTCCTTCTTACTTTATCAAAGTCTGGCCTCCAACAAACCCTCCCAGCTACGACCACGACGTCTTCCTCAAACTGCCATCTTTTTCCTTCTTTTCTGCTTTCATGCTCTGCCTTGCTGGCTGCATGGTTGGCAAGGCAGATAGCCTCTCCATCAGCTCAGGTTTCTTTGGATTTCTGGCCTTGGTGGCAACTCTGGGCACCCAGCCCATTCTGGCTGGGTGGAGTCTGGTTCCACTTATGGAGCCAATCAGGACTTGTTGGGCCTTACTCATGGTGCACATCGTTTGCTCTCCCCAACATTACTTGAGTGAGTCATCTTTTCATCTTGCTGCCAGCCACAACACTTAGCCAGATGGGCAGATTTTCCAATAAACAAGTTGCTGTTTTGATCTCGCATACGGTTTTATAAAAGTCGACCTTGGCGCACGCAAAAAGCACCTGGTCCAAAATAAGGGAAGTTTGCGGCTGCTTCACTGGACATGTTTACTTTCTTTGATGTATTATTTAGCATTTACTGTTTGATCAAGTTAGCTCCATGCTGGGAGTCTGAATAAATATGAAATAAAAAGCTTCATATGACAACCCACCAGAAAGTCACATCATGTCAACAAAGTAAAAATTTGATTTTGCCTTTTAATTATTTATTTGTTTATTTATTTATTTATTTTTACAGATTTGTTTAACATTGGCATTTAATGGGTTGTTAGTTGTTGGGACAAAAAGAACTGCATATTTAATATAAATTTGCGTTGCAAAAAAAAAAAAAAAAAAAGGAGGATTAACTTATATTTCTAGGATTAATATCTGCACAAATGTAAGACGTGACAGATTTACAGAATAACCTGCATCACATGAAAACTTTAACAGGAAGCTATCCAGGATGATGCTAATGAATGCACAAACATGCACACTTGAAAATGTATTTATTCTTTGTTTTGCATTTTTGATGTTTTGCAATTTAGTGTATCATTAAAACTTGCCAATGATTTAAAAACAAATGGAATTGAAAATGTGCACCTGACCAACATTCATAGTTTGGTGTTGGGAATTGAAATAAATAACATATATTTTATGAAATACATAAAATATATTTTATGTATTTTATGAAGTTTTTCAGAAAAGCTGTCCGTCTTCCCTGGAGTGTTTGCCTCAGTCTCCTCATCTGAAGTCTAAATCCACTATAATGCAACTACATTTTAGTTCCGACACAATTTTGGGGGGAAGTTACTTTTCACAGAGAAAAAGTTTCTTCCTTCCATTTTAATGTAGCTGTAACTGTTGGAGCTTCCTCCTGTTAAAATGCCTTTTTTCTGTTTTCTTTTTCCTGTTCTGTGTAAACAGGGAAAAAAATGTTTTTAGGTACATGTTTATGTTGCTGCACAGCTCTTGAGAAAAAACATGACAAAGGGACAAACAGAAGAGAACTAAACAAGTATTGTTTGCTTAGAAATGTTGCCTCTGGTGTCAAACAAGAATTTCAAACCAGCAATGAGTTATATGACTGAACCAAAAGACACTTTTAACAATGACCTGCTGTCAGATGAGAATAGTCAGGATTTAACTCTGTTAAAGGACTCATATCTTCCTATTCTTAAGCCTTTCAGAGTAAAATGTATAATATAATGCATTTGGCACCCGAAGAATGGATTTTTTAAAATGAAATATGAGTTATTTTTCAAGCTCCTTTTCCTACTCAGAAGTATGATGCCTTGATCTGAGGCACCACATAAGTTATTCTCACTATAAAGTTTGAAAGTTAGCAAAACTTTTCTTGCCAAAAGTGATATTTAGTGCAAGCAGCCATTTTGAAATTAGCAGGAAAAGCCCTTCTACTGCAGAAAACATGGTCCAAGTTATATACTTTTTTAAGGAAAGTTTGGATCACGCTAATGAGTTGGGATAACTATCAGGAGACATATCTTAACCTCTGTCAATCGCGTCAGTAGAGGGATGATGATCTGGGCTTGTTTTGCAGCTTTAGGTTGTGGTAGTTACAATCCTACTAAATTGGACATACTATGTTAAAAGCAAGTACAACAACAAAAACATTCAATAAAGAATTAATATAAGACTGCTTAAGAATATAATTTAGCTAAAATGATCTCAAAACTGGGAAAAAAATGTCCTGCTTTATAAGATCTGAGCTAAGAGTGGACATTTGCTAATAGGAGCAATATTTCTTTTTAAAGGTCAGCTGATGGTAATTTTAATATCCAGAGAAATCTCGCATCTTTATCTTCCACCACACAATCACCACCTCCTTTATATGGATATTTGCTCTGTTCTGCCTCAACACAAAGAGCTCGGGATTTGAGCTGCGGTGTCAGTTGAAGACATCTCCACAGTCAGCAGACCCCACCAAGACATGACAGCACCGTCTCCCCATCTCCCCTACAGTTTTCTGTGGCTCTCCTCCACCCACACGTGTTTGCTTCTGTCCTCACAAGCGCCTCCACGTCTCCTCTGACAATGCGTGTGACATCACCTCTGTTGTTTGTTCTTTCTTGTCCATTCTTCATCCTTTCCTTGGTTCTTTTTGTTCTGGGAGTGAACAGATACAGTGGCAGCTGCCTCCCACTCCTTTGTTTACAATTCTGCAAAAGTGAAATCGGTTTTAATTAGTCTTTTGATGGGATTTTGAGCTTAATGACAGACAACAGCCGATGGCTGTCATTTCTGTTTAGAGTAAAATGAAGTTGCAGGACAACAAGTGGTGGCAGTAACACAAAATCATTTATTCTGGCATTGTTTCCCAGCTGCTTTGTTGCCATTGATGGGTAATTTGTGCAACAGTTATGTTGCTTTTTTCAGAGCACGGTGAAGTGAGGCACATGTGCTGCTCTGTCCTGCCACAAACCCTACAAGGTGATTCGTGGTGTGTGTCTGCAGTGGCGGTGGTGTGTTGCAAAAACAGCAACAACACAGATGGTGCAGCATTCCTTTGCTCTTGTCAAACTCACAGACGTCATCGTCTCATCTCTCTCTGTCTTATTTGTCTGTCAGTGTCATTGTTTGTTTTTCTGCAGCGGTCTCATTGTCTCTTGTGTTGTTTTGACTGCTCCTTTCTCCTTCTGCAATGTTTGTGTCACCTCCACTGCAAGTCAGACAATTTAGAGAAAGTTCTGGTTTCTGTTGTTTAAGTTTTAGGTTTTCTTGGTCAAAAATACAACAATTATAAGTTTGGTGTTGTGATATGTCCTACAAGGGTTTGGCTGCACTAAACAGGAACAGCTTTTTCTATATCAATTAAACGAGTTAAGGCCTTATCTTAACAGTGTCTGTTATTGATTTTGTGTTATGTGTGAACATATTCACATTTTTGATTTTGCTTCTTATTTGTGTTTTTGTTTGGTTTTACCCGTCTTGTATTCCCATCACCTTACTTATTTTGTAAACTCCTTTCCAGCCACATGTATTTTCACTCACTTGCGTGTCGTCCAGCGGCGTGCACCAGCATCATGTTCATTTTCCTGATCTGCCTTGAAGTTATAACACTTTTCTGAGCAGCTTTTCCTTTGCTTTGCCTCGTTGCAACAAAAAGTCTCGGGTCAAATCTCCGCCGGGGCGACCCCTGACGGGATTATGGATGACATACAGTATATAAAGAGAGTTTGGACTCAAACGGCATTTCTGAAGATTTCTTTTCTCAAATTGATGTGAATCAGGGGCAGACAAAAAAGGCAGTTGGAAAAAACTTGTAGCAGTGACGTAGAACCTACAACAGCAAGCCACAAGCTCCCTGCTCTGCACCATTTTAATGCTTTCATTCTGATGCATCCACTTGTAGACAAATATATCAATTTGTTTTCCTTGAATTAGCTGGCATCCGTTCAAAACTGCATGACTGGATAGCACGGATATTGCTCAACATTTCTGTTACACCGGTAATGTTTTGTTGACGTGTGGGTGGCTGTAAACTAGCAAGAGAGAATGTAAACAAAGGGAGTTATTGCAGAGAAAATATCTAATGAACTCCTGTCGCTCTGCAGAAACTATGTCCTAGAAATTGACAGATTTTTTTTTAAAGATTTTGATTAAAAACTGACTGACCACAGCAGATGTAAACATAGTTTGGATTAATGGAGTGTTTGGTGCAGAATTGATCAGAAAAAAACAAAAAATGTAATAGATCCCTTAAATGTAAGAAAATGAGAAGTGTTTTACAGATCCAAGCTTCATGGAGCTCCATCACCAAAGCCAGGTAGTCTGCAGCAACCAGGAAGCTGCTTCTTCTCTTTAAAGGAACTTGTCCTTTAAGAAGATTCATTTGGGAGAATAGAGTGTAAAATGAAGCAACATCAAGCAGTATTCTCCTGTGTTCATCGTTGTGTGGCACGCCTGCCCTTACCTCCTCAACTTCTTTTAGAAGTCTATTCCTGAGGAACTCAGGAGCTGCAGTCTTGAATAGCTCCTTTCTTGCTTTCCTGGGGTTCTCCTAAAGTTTTGGAGAGACAGTTTTCCTTTTTAGAAATCTGCTGTTTCCCTTTATAAAGTATGCTTGAGTTACAATAGATAGTTAAATGTATTCAGAGGTTTGTCCTCCATTGGACAATATCTTTTGTGGCTGCTTTTTGAATTATGAATGAACAGGTTAGAGTGGCAGCAAGCCATTCAAATGACAGTGGGTTGATGGGATTTTGATCAGCTATTCAAAAGCATCTAATTGGTCATGTTTAAAAAAGAACTAATAACTGCCTCACTGTGTGGGTTTATCCAAGAGGTTACAATTAGTTTCACTGAGCATAAAACACCCAAACACATATCTGAAACTCTGGAAGTCCATTTGTTCCCACTTAACTCTGCAGCATCTCAGAGGGATTCCTGTGTGCACAGCGAAAGTATATAAACTAATTATCCTATTTATAAAGTGTGTGCATTTCTCCCAGATCAAATCAGAGGAAGACTTTAAGCTTTACCAACTCAACTGCTGCACTATCATTGCTAAATTGTATATTTCAAAGCATTTTGTTATTAAGCAAGTGCACATTTTTTAAAAGCTACTTTTCTGTAATATTTATTTGATTTTTTTTTTCCCTCTGGGGAGAAACACAGTTTTCAGCTGGAAACATTTTTAGCTATGACAAAACATTTGCAATTTTTTTTTAGCATTTTAAAGGCTTTTAATCCCAAATATCCCAAATACAAACCATTTTTGAGCCAAGAGATCACCAACTTAAAGTTTATGCATTTTTAAGAAATACAAACTATATGTTTAATGAATGTATAATGCAAATATAATTATTCTACATTGCAGTTGTTATCAAAGTTCAATAAAAAGGTACTTTCATTCAGTCAGTCAACTTGTGGTTTGACTTAAAAAAATACTACCTTTTGCTCTAAAATAATGGATGGGTTTTCCTAAAAATATTGTGGTTTAGAACAGTTTCATCCACTGCAATCCCATTTTAGTGAGATTTTATGCCAAGACATTAAAGTTATAGTTCCATCAATTGTCAGACACCTGCGAGTGGGAAACCTGTTCCCAGTATTGGACTCATCCCCCTGGGGAGTGGAGAGCTGCAGTCCCAGCTGTGCTCAGGAACCCTTTGGTGGGTGTTTTAGAACTGCAGCTAAAGGAGACTTTAGTGTGATGATTGTTTCATAGCAGTGACAGGGAAAAGGTGACTCGGCAGTTCACTAAAACACAGGGAAGTGATCTTTTGAGCTGCTTCCTGCACACCAGCCGCTATTTTGTAGAAAGTGCTTGGCACATGAAATGGACTGTTGTTCCAAAAACTTGCTGATCTGACGTGAGGGAGTTAAATAAAAATGAATTAATTTTACATAATTTACAGAAGCAGCGTAATAACAAAAACAAAAGACAACAAAAACTTTTCCTTTGACTGTTTTATAAAAATGTCAACAGTTTTTTTCTCAAATATATTCCAGAGACTTTTTTTTTAAAACTCACTGGAGCTTTAAAGGGATCCAGGAATGCTGTTTTTAGTCTGTGACAGAGGAGTTTAGATGCAGGTTGAAGTTAGAGGGGTGCAAAAAATTTGAGAGGAGGTGAAGGATGGAAAGCAGGAAAGTAGGACAGAGAGCTGGCTGACTGCTGCTGCCTCGGCTGGTCTCATGTTGAAGCTGATGGCTTTTGAGCATGGCATGCTACCAATCAATTCAGTCCAAATTTCCTGGAGTCAGAGATGAGGAATTCAGCTCCCTGTCAAGCAGTTGCTTCTATTGCAGCAGCTGCCAAGTCTAATTTAATACTGTTGCTGCAAATATTTCAATTAACTCTTCTGTTAAGGAAAAAGGAAAAGGCTGGGTTTACTTTTTCTAGTTTTCAGAAGCATATAAACCCTCAAAATGCTATAAACACAGCTATGTTGTGTTGTAGTCCAAATCTTCAGATAGAGAAAACTGTTATTTTATTTTGTACCAATGGATAGTTTCAGCCTTTTGTCAGCCCAGACAGCAAAGGATCAATTTAAACATGTTTGACCTTAAAGTTAGATCCATCCAAAGAAAACAAATATTACAATTATACATTTTATATCTACTAGAATGACTAAAAATGAATGCTGTGAAAGTTTAGAGTCTGTATTTAGTTGACTAAATTACTAATAAACAGTGCATCATTATGATAATGTTCTAGGCAAAGAAGCAGATTTTTGTTGATCTTCCTGCAATATTTTAACATTGCAACACCTGTATGCATTTGAACTGTATAGTATGTTGTGCAATTCTGTCCATTAACCCTTTTTACATCACTAACACCAGTGAGGAACACTAAGCTGAGGGGATTTTTGAAGAAGATCTTTTCTCCAGAGGAAAGATGGAGGCTGAGATGAAGAAGTTGAGGTTGGATTGGATGGATTTGGAACGCCAAGCTAAAGTGGTTCAGACATGTTCAGAAAAACATGAAGGTAATAGGATACTGAGGTTTAGAACTGCCAGACAGGGGGTCTACAGTAAGACCAAACCATATGTTGTAAAAATGAAATGTACTTTAATCATTTGACTCATAAATTGTATTGTTTTATAACGTAGATGCTAGTAAAAAAAGTTAATCTGAAAATACTTTATGTACCACAGAGATGACATTCCACACATAATTGAAGAAGAGGGAAAAATTAGACAAATAAATCCCCCCAAAAAAAACTTTCACTTTTGGTTTCTACAAAGGCATGGTGCACTTTTGGCAACACAAGAAAATTAACACAATATTTCATCTAACCCAGGCAGTTTTTTTTAAGTATAAAAATACAACTATGTTGATATGTTATGATGATCTTGATTGGGATGCTGTTTCTTCTTAGAAGGGATTCGTATGATTGATTTTCTCCACACTCAAAGAAAACATCAACTCTTCTTCCACGCTTGTGAAGATTCCCCGTTTTTCATTTTTCTTGGCAGCTTTGTTGCTTTGTGCACTTTTTTTAAAAAAAGCATCAAACGTTTCTGTCAAAAACAGAGAAACTCGATCTCCCGCTTTCCTTCCCTCCCATCTTCTCCTCCGTGCAGAGCAGCGACAATGCTTGCGTGCATGAGGGCGAAAACTTTCAGAGGTGATATTGAGCAGAGTGGCTCCACGCACGTCAAGTGTGTGTGGAGGTCACAGTAATATCATCTGGTGCCCTTTGATTTATGTATTAGCTCTGTTCCTTGTTGCTGTATTTGTACATCTGCAGTTGGAAATCTCGTCATATCAGATGAATCTTTTCCTATTTTAATATTGCTGTATTTGTTCGAAGTATCAGGAATAGCAAAAGCATGAAAAGAGATGCTGCAAGTAGATTTATTCAGTGATGTGTAGTTTGTTTTTGGCTTTAGATGAAGTTGAACTTTAAATTTTAGTGCATCAAATCCTACATTTATGATCTTTAAATTTGAAGCTTAAATAAAAAAACTTGCACTCATAATATTTATTATTTTTCCTCTTAAACATAATGTGCAAAAACTCCTAATGACTACAAGGAAAATCTGGACAGTAACAGGAAAATAAGAGTATGACCTAAAATCTTCATAAGGAATAAACACACCAAAACTGCTTAGAAACCAAGAAATAAAGAGGAAAGGGTCTGTGTCTGTGGTGCTTGCACTTGTTAAGATCAGTGTAAGAGATACAAGTGAGATACAAGAGACCTGGATAGTGTGACTCCTTCCCAATCACGTTCCAAACAGGAAGTGGTCTTGCTAATCCGCATTTTTAATCACGATATTTTTTTCTGGAGTTACTCAAGTTATAAACGGACCAATCAGATGCCCCAATAAAAGTGTGTGGTCTCACGATTGACAGATTCTCCTGAACCCGCTTTCAAGTGGCAGGGGTGTTGGACTTTCAACAATCTCACTCCTGACTGGCAAGAGCGGTTGCCATAGAAATGTTTGCTTAGACCGATCAATGTTTACTGACAAAATCTGGCCAACATTGTGACGTTAGTGGCAAAAAATATTGACTGAATTGACTTCAATTCATTGGAGCCAGAAGTAAGTCATTTTCTATGGGTGATGTCACACTCTCACAGTCCAGTTCTCATATGCAAACGAGGATCTGAACCAATTGCTGCCTGCTATGATTTATTAAAATCTACAGCTTGGATGCTCATTGTTTATTTCAAGTAAGTTTTATTTAATTTTGGTAAAAGTAAAGCTGATTTGCCCCTTAGCCTTTTGCCAAATGCACATTTGTTATGACGCACACCTGCCACTCTGATCGGCTTTTCCTCTGTTTTGTGACAACTTTCAGTGAAAATACTTCATCAAAACTCAATATTTTGACAAAGCAAGACAAAAGAACGGTTAATTTCTTTATCCACCCGCAAACCCACACGACACAGGCCTGTTTAGAGCATGCTGCCCCCATTGCATTATTACACAGCAGATAATCCTGTTCTCCAAATCCTAGTACCTTGGATTCCACTGAGAAAATCCTATTTGTGCTGCACATTTCTCCATATGATTTCGCAGACAGGAATCCACTGTCCTCCAGACTGCCTTTGTCTCTTCTCCCAGGGTTTTCTGCAGTAAATCACCCTTAAAATCCCTGCACTCCATGCATAATCACCAATGTCACAAGTTTATTATTGAACCCATTGTTTCCCTTAACATGTTACAGCAGACACAAAAACACAGACAAATGGGACACTCGCCATCCGTCTCTGCTTCCCCTTCTGTTCTTTTGCTGTAACAAAATTTGTGGTTTATTTATTGCTCCTTTGTTTATTGATAGAGTTCAAGTTAAGAATTCATGAGGGTGTAGTCTTTCCTGTAAAGACGTGTTTCAGCCGACGGTGGCTGTCAAATGACCTCCTCTTTAGACATCAGTGTTTGGGCATTTCCTCCACAACCCCAGACAGAAAGTATTCAATTGTCACTCTCTGCTGACACAGTCCACAGCATTGTTAGCTTGTTAGGAGCTTGATATTATTGTTCATAAAGAAATAAACTATAATATTAATTGTTGATAGTAAAGGCTTTAAACCACATTGGGGGTTTCATTTCTTTTTACTTGTTTTAATGTGTTTTGAGACTTTTTGCTTTGAGTTTTCTTTCTCAAGGCTTTGAGGTATGTTTGCCCTTGTTTGCATTGTTTTTTCTTCTAAAATTATGGATTAATGAGCCTCCTTCCTTTTTGTTGCTGCCACTGACATCTCTGATGCTGGAGCCTCGTTGTCTTGTAAATCAAACTGGTGCATTGAATCCTGAAGCTCTGCAGAAATTGTCTTTGACGTACCGACCTATTTGAATTTATAGGGATGCAATATAAAGGGAAAATTTAAGAATTAAATAATAAAAAAAAATATTTTCCTTTAAATGTATTGACAAAAAATTCTTATCAAAAACTTTCAAATTAATTCAATGTGTTTTGTTTGTTTTCTTTTTTCCTTTAGCATCAGTTGCATTTATCTGGATGTCAGAAGCTAGGATAAGTTGAGTTTTAAGTGTTTCTACATGTAACTGATATGTGGTCTGTGGTTCAGTGCTTTCTGCTCAACTGAATATCTGTAAGTGCTTCGCTGGCATCATGGGTTTTCTGGAAGATTGCATGTTCAGTCGTTTGCCTCAACCATCTGCCTCTCAGTTCTCCCAGTGCGTCAGCATGTAGCTGTTGAGGTATACATTCATGTGAGAGAACTGGTGAATACAAGTGTTTGGTATGTGGTTTAAAGCATGAAATCCCCCCCAAACTCACATGTAAACTTCCGTTAAAAATTTTGGGGTCACTTTGAAATGTTCCTATTCTTGGAAGAAAAGCAAAAAATGTTTCAATGAAAATAACTTCGAACTAATCAGAAATACACTCCATACTTCAATAATTATTAAATAAAAAGACTATTCTAGCTGCAAATGTCTAGTTTTTAGTGCATAATCTACAGAGGTGATTAGAGGCCCATTTCCAGCACCTATCCATCAGTGTTTAATGCAATACAATGTTCCCTTAAATTGAAGATTTCATTCAATAGTATGTACTATCTTCAGAGAACAGTGCAAACAGGCTCTAACCAGAGTAGAAAGAGGCCTCGCTGCACAACTGAGCAAGAAGATGAACATTAGAGTCCTTAGTTTGAGAAATGGACACCTAACAGGTCTTCAACTGGCAGCTTCATTGAATAGTACCTCCAATAAGCCAGTGTCAACATTGAAGGTTGAAGGAAATCTTCAATTTCTTTACAATTTCTCACATGGAATAGTCTTCATTTCTAAGAACAACAAAGGACTGTCGAGATTCACATGAAAGTTCTCTTTTTCTGGCCATTTAGAGTGTTTAATCGACCCCACAAATGTGGATAATGACCCCACATGTAGATAATGTATCAAAGAGATTTGCAGCTAGAGTAGTCATTTTTAAAATCATCTATAGTCATTATAATCATTAATGATGCGAAGTGTATTTGGGATTAATTTAAAGTCAATGAAGGGTGCATCCTGCCTTTGCCTAACAGTAACCGGACAGTCAACGGCAACCCCACAGCCCCAGCGGGTTAAGAAAACGTATGGAAATGCCGCACCGGCCGCGTCCGGTGTGAATGCAGCTTAACAAGCACTTATTTGGACTGTTGAAGCTGTTAATGGTTGAAATTCACACATTCAACAGCCCAGAACAGAATAGCTCGTATCCATGCCAATCCTCACAGTAAGATGATACCAACCACATCTTTAAGAAAAAAAAAACTTAAACAGCACAATTTTCTGAAAAAGGAATCACTAAACACTTATAGGAGCAAATGGGTCAAAAACATATCTATAACATTTGAAGGGGAGGCAGCAAGACCAAAAAAAACCAGAAAGTGAGTAAAAACATTATTGAAATACATAAAAAGTTTATTTATTCCTTTTAAAAATAATTTATACTTCTATCCATATTGTGTAAATATAGAAATGTAAATGTGGACATTTTTAAATGTACATTTTTTTCTAAACTTGACAGGTCTTTGTCCTCCTTCTGGTTTAGTGCTCGGAGGATGCTCAAATGGTCCTGAGGGAGCAGCACAGCTCTCTAGGCTCTCCATTGTGCCCTAGTCTGCACTTGTTCAGTGATCCATGACACACTGAAGCGCCATCATTTATGATGGTCCCCACAGATTGAATCAAAAGATGATAAAACCGTGGTTTTATGTCAGTTTTAAAATGAGCTCCAGCACTTTTTCTCTCTTGTAAACTAATAGGATAGAAGTGGGTGGCTACCTCAAACACAGGAGAAACAGAAAAAATGCAATGACAAATTAAATCAATTGCTAATAAAAACAGACTTAAATAATTAACTTTTTTTTTTTCAGAACTTTCAGAAGAAACTAAAGAGCAAATAATCTGTCATGGACTACAAGCAGGGGATGATAAAACAGTCAGAAATCAGCTTTTAGGAACTAACTGGTACAAACATGGTGAGAGGCTGAGCATCAGGGGGTGAAACACGATCAGAACTTTCTGCAAAAATAAAAAAAAATAATGATGCAAAGTTCAACCAAACATGAGTTGATCAACAAAAACAAAAGAACAAAATTATTAATGTCTTACTTTTGGCATTTATCAGAGCTTTTCTGATGATCTTTTGAACACATCCTTCAGAACATGTTTAAAAAGCAAACTGAGCTCAAATAGCTTTAATGTTAAAGTATCACTCCAACCATCTTTTGATTGTTGGAAAAGCATTCTAAGTGTTTTATTTTATTGTCATGATAATGCTTTTCTTAGACAAAAAACCTGTCATTTTCAAAGACATACTTTCTGCAGAGCGACAGACTAGTCTCCACTTCCCATCATCTATATGTTTACATGTTCTCCTACTAGCTTATAGCCTCTAACCTAACATTACCGGTGCAAAAAAAACAAAACAAACACGCAATATTGGAGCTATACACCGTTCACATCATACATTGATCTATTTGTCTGCAGGGGGATGCATCGGAATGGAGCAGAGCAGGGAGTTTGTGGATTGTAGTTTAACAACTACAAGCTTTTTCCAACGACATTTTTTCGCCCTCTCCCGATAAACAATGATTTAAAGTAAGGAATACTCAGACATTGAATTGAATTTATTTTCATTAATTGTCATCCTAATTTTCTTCATATGTGTCCTCAATCATGGGAAAAATGCTGCAAGACCGTGCTAAAAATCAAAAACACTGTTTTCATTGGAGTGGGTCTTTAACGGAAAGTTTTAGCAGGAAAAGATCTTTGATTACAGCAAACCACAGTCATATCTCCAGTTAAAATTAATGTAACGTAGCAAAGAACAACTACATCTAAAGAACATCTACTTCAGTTACTCAGTAGAAGATTATGAATCTCACATTTGACAAAGTGAAAAAAAAATACTGCAGCAGAATGAAAAAGTTTCAATAATGGGAATGTCTTAATGTGTTTGTAAATGAGTTTACTCCCCTATGTATGTACATTGAATACTTTCTGTGTTTGTGCCTGTTTTCTGTCTCCAAAACCTAGGAAGACTCTTCACATGTGGAGAGGCTTCCAGGTAAAGAGCGATAAAAGCCTTTGAGCAAAGAGCAAGTGCAGGTGTGTGTTTGCTTTGCTGTGTAAATTGCAAAGTGAGGGTTTTGTGCGAGTTCGCGTTTGTGGGAAAGTCGAATTTTTCATCGAGTTGCAGATAAATATAGAGGGAGGAGGACAAACGAAGGGAAAGGGGGTGGGAGGGAAAGCATGTTGCTGCAGAGTGAGTGGTTTTTTGGAACCGAACCGGTAACCTGCAGTGCTGTCAGCACATTAAATGGATGAGAGCCAGCGGGCATGTAAATGGACGGATGGGATGAAAAGCACGGGATGAAGAGGTGAAATGTAGGGATGTAGAGGAGAAACCAAGCAGGAGACAGCCAAGAACTTCACAAGTTAGGAAGGATGAAGAGCAGGAGATGACCCCTGGGGAGCCCCATCTCCCACATCAATTACAGAGGAAGTGTGAATCAGATGGAGGGGGGGGTCTCCTTCTTACAGCACATTCATCAAACCACTTACTCAGACACAACTACTCAAACAAATCCTATATTTTTATTTCAATAAATGAGTTATAAAAGCAGTTATAAGAGTTTTAACCACAGGAAGAGACCAAGATTGAATGTTTGCAATTAAACGAAACACACAGCATGTGGCCTTTTAAATGGAGAAAAACGACTTTTTAGATGTTATCTCAAGTGGAATGTTTTTATGACCATTTCTTTCAACTTTGCTAAAGTTTTCTGAAGCACACCAGCCAGTGGTGGAGATGGAACAAAAGACTTTTGGCAAAGAACAGCGATTACCAATGAAAGGATCTAACTCATGTATTTCAAACTTTTTTATTTTTGTTACAGTTATTAATATTAAAACTGTGGTTCTTTTAGCTGAGGTTCTATTTCTAAAGCTGTGTTCACACCAGGAAATGCGTTTTCAAGCAGCAACTTCCAATGAAAAGTCGACGTAAACGCTCATGTATGTGCTTTTTTGGGTTTCAAAACCCTCGCGGACATCCATTGCACGCAGGTTTTTAAGTCCGTTTGTGCACTCTACTTACAGAATGCACAGCCATTGAACACTTGCCAGTTGAACTTTGATTAATCAGGGACTTGGATTTGGTAGTGATGTATAGGTAGCATTCTTTTCAAAAGACAAAAGTGCCAACCATTAGAAAATTGATGACGAAAAAGAAATTAACTATTGTGGTTTGTGCCTGTTCAAAATTATGTATATAACAGAATATAACGGTGAAAGAAAAGCCTTTTGGTTGAGTCCTGAACCTGTCATCTACCAGATACTTCTGCTCTGAGCTAAGGCCTGTAAACAAAACCACGTGACTACAGATGTCTTCAGGCAATGCCAATGGCCAGGGCAAAGCAATGAGAGAAGGAAGTCCTTAGCCTTGCAATCCTTGTCGGGATATTTCACCCTTTCAAACTTTAAATTTTGCTGACTTATTTTGAACGCCTGTGTCAATGTCAGGTACAAATGTTTTTGATTGCTGCTTTGTCTTTATGAACTCTATGAATTTGTATTCGACAAATGCAAAAAAAAAAAAAACCCAAAAACCCACACCCTGGCGTACATGGGGGCTGTATCCGGGTCTCATCAGGTGTTTTAAGCTGATAGAGTAACATGGTGCCCTGTAATTTTCTCTACTACCTCCAAAAGCCTGAGTTGCTTATAATTTATAAAAAGCTCATAAAAATAGAATTATAGCATACAAGTCAGATGCGCTGGGTTGAGAGTATTTATTTGATTTAAAATGATGGCTTTCATTTGCGAGCAGCTTTTTGCATAAAATTGGGCATTGATGTCATCGCTCATGAGACTCTATTTACTCAGCCGTGACCCGTCACCGGATGTGAAGCTTTTAGGCACGAACAAGCCTAAATCTAAACCAACATGAACAAGTAATGTTAAAATCCCACAGTGCTGGCTTTAAATAAAAAGCTTTTATGACGGCCTTGTTTGATGGGTGTGGGCTCTGTTGTGTCCAGCACGCCTTTTGTTTTTGTGTATTTTCCTGCTTTTACCTTTTTGCTGATGAGCTGTCAGCAGCTCCTCCACCCTCACAGCTTCAACCGTGCACTCTCTCTGTGGAGGTCGACGCAAAATGTCAAGTGTGATGGATGCTGCACTTCACACGATTTACAACCTTTGACCTCTCGTGTAAGAAGGTCAGGTCAGGATGAAACTCAGACGACATTAAAGCCCCATCCGGAGCCAGGTCAAAGCGTTCTCATTACAGAACAATTGTTTTTTTCTCTTTTTTTGGTTCAATATCGTCAGAAAGATATTAGTACACAGATTTGGGCAATTCATCAGGTCTTCTCTCATGAATAATAAGGAAGAATCAGATAGAGACCACCACGTCATTAATATTCATGTGGTGAGCCTGACATACTGGGGAAGTGGTCATTTGAATTTCAATAACGTGCCAGATATTTTGAATCGGAGAATTTTTAGATGAAACAATTCCCTAAACCGTCGATAGATTGTCCATCCAGATCCTCCAAAAAATACATTTCTAACCGTCCATCCAGGGAAACCATCAATGACCTGTCACAAACACAGCCTGATCCTTCACCTTTTAACCGCCCACTCTGAAATCATTCACCAGCTTGGAGATTATTAGCTTGTGTGTGTGTGTGTGTGTGTGTGTGCGTGTGTGTGTGCGTGGCGTAAGGGAGGATGAGAGGAATCTGGCGTACAGTATGAATTTCCATCTGGAGTGACAGGAAATCAATGTGTAGTGCAGCCGTTTGTGCTCCAAAACCTGAATGCATCTGAAACATAATTACCTCATAGATGACCTTGAGGGCTTTGGAGTGTGCACGTACATGCACACATGCACATACAGCTCTACATATGGATGCAGCAGCTGGCATAAATGCTGTTCCCACAGGTGTTAGGCTGAGACAAATATGCACTCGTAGCAACAAAAGAGGTTCACAATCACAGCGAGACATTCACACACGATTCCACATTGTTCTTTTTTTACAATTCACTTCCACAAAAGCAAAAAGGTTCACAGATATTTAGTAAAAAGATGGTCGTACTATGATGACCCTGCAGAGGTTAGAATTCACCAGTTTTCCCTCCAAGAGTAAATCATGTGTGCCTGACATCTGTGCTGGCTTTCTTATTTCTAGAGGACTAATCTTCCAAAAGACCAGGACTTGAACTTTGAGCAGCAAGATGGCATTTAGAAGTTATTCTTGAATGTATTGTGATTGTCAATATGCAACTTTACAGTGATTTGTGTATATTGGAAGTGTATATACCCTCTTGAGAACTAGTCCATTTATCCATTTGTTTTTTTTAATGTGTCCATGGACTCATTTGAAGTTCTCTACTAAGACCTGAAGTGCTCAAATAAGGACATATTGATATATCGTGTGTTTTGGTGGTATAATGAGACTGGGTATATAGGGATTGTTGGCACGAAAACAAGCCTCTGTTGATATCCCATCATACCTTTTACACACTCTTCTGCTAGCTTACGGCCCCTCACAATCCCAAGCTGACATTAGCTGTAAAAAAAAGGATGTTTAATATTGGAGGTATCCAGACGTACAGTTTTAAACCAGATGCCAGCTTGGACGAGGATTAGAAGACGTTAATGTATCTGTCTGTTTGTGGATGCATCAGAATGGAGCAGAGAGACTTAGGTTTGCCCATTTTAGTTACAATGTCACAACTGAGAGCTTTTTTAAAATACCTTTTTTTTCCTCATTTGTTCCTGATTCATCCTGGTTTGAATAAAGAAATACTCAGAAAATCTATTTTAATAGTAAAATTTAATATATATATTTATATATATGTCCTCCATCATCACAAGAACATGTTAAAAACACAATTTTCATTGGAAGAGGAATTTTTTTCTAAAATCAAAATCTTAAAATCTGTTGCCTTATAATAACTGAGAGCTTCTATTTTAGTAATAATTACACAGTTCGCTCATCTCAATTGTTAAAGGTAAAATGTTTTAAATGTCACATACATATATGCATAGTTGGGGAAAAAAAAAAACGTAATTTCCCTGGAGAGAAAACTGATCCCTGCTGTCCACAGGGAGAGAAAGATCCAACCTGCAGCTGAGACCTTGTAGATCACGGTTCACAAGAGCAGTAGGGGGCAGTCGTGTGTGAGTGCGTGTGTGTGTGTGTGTGTGTTTGTGTGTGTGTGTTTGCACAGAGGTCGCAGATTCTTGGCAGCTGTGCCCCACAGCTGAGCTGTGACTGACATGCTGGTGGCTGAACTGATGGGCAGGAATTGGAGGCTGGAAGCTTGTGGGGCAGTTGACAAGAAAGAGCGAAAAAAGAATAATCGTGTTTGACACTGTGATGGTGAAGCTTAAAACAATGAACAGAGGCTTGCCGTGAGCTCTGCATGGAAACCATTTGACCATGATTTATTTTCTTCAGGTGACAAATGGTGTCAACAATTTTTTTGCTGAAACTTTGCATTAATGCTCTAAAATTTAAATAAAATGCAAGTCATGCTTTAAAATCATTGTTTCAAAAAAAAAAGCTGATAAAGTTTTCAAGTAGCTAAATTTAAACAACAGAATTGGTTAATTATGTGTGTATGTTTACTTTGAAGGTGTGTTACTTCTTCGCTCGTGCATACGTGTGTTTGCTACGCCACACCCAAGCAGACCAGATGGCCCATATTTTCTCCCTCATCTCCTCATCACACACTGTGATTATGGCTCCAGGTAATCCATGCAATTATTATCAGCACAGAGTTTTGTGGTTTGACATAAATATAGATGCAGCATCATTGTGCTGCACCAAGGAGCTGACAACGTCAGCGTGAGCAGAGATAAAGGTGAACCGGAGTGCATGACGAAACACAGCGCTATGTTTATATTTAGAACACACCTCATTACGACTTTAAGTGGAGTACATGGGTTGCTGTCACAATGTAGGAGTTCACAGAGGCAAACAAAGTGAGAATTGTTTAAGACTCTGCAGTATGCGTTCTCTCCTTTCAATTAACATAGTTTAAAAGCGACAGACTAATACATTCGGTGTTTTATTGCTGCTCATATGCAATTTGTACTATCAGATATTTTGATTTTTCAACAAACTAAGCTGTATGCTGTTTCTTGTGACCTACAGTCGTCAACAAAACAGCAAATTTACCAAAAAACACCTTTAGATCCTCATACAAGTGGTGGTTCTTCGGAGGTTCAGTGCCAGATTTCCCGCTTTGCAGAGGGGAGGGATGATCTGGATTCAGGCAGCACCAATTAGCCCAACTTACCATACACAGCCTCAGCTGCAAAAGCTAAATTAATTGGACAGACATTACAACAAGAAATCAATTTGTTCTGACCGCAGGCATCCTCAGACAAGCACCTCTAGAGCTGCAGTGGGAGTTTGAGCTCTGATTGGTTTCAGTATAGGTGAATTTCACCAGAAGTTCTCCGATTCTCAGGAGGCTGCAAGCTTCCTGCATACTTGACCAATACAGTAAAAAGTGTGTTTGTGAAATGTCTTTTTGAAAACACAGACCCACCTTAGAAATAAAGAGAGATCGCTTTTAAAATATTCATTAAAGACCCACTCTGATCATCTTTTGATCTATTGTAAAAGCTTTCCCAGTGGTCTTTTAATTAGGATTTTGTTGTTTTTAGCCACAATCGTTTACCCAAACTGCTTCTAGGCCGTAAGCTGAATCCAAATTGCTGCCCCACCCCTACGGCTCCTCTCTATTGCTCTATGCAATCATTTTAAACTCATCATCAGAAAAATGCCAGGAGAATGTGTTAAAAACACCAGAAACGCAATTTTCATCTGAGTGGATCTTAAAATATTTTTTTTTAAAAGAAAGGAAATGATTTTTCTAATTCAGGATCCAGACATGCTTTCTAGAAGTGCATGGTGGGAAAGCAGCATCATATGAATTGTGAGGTGACCTTGATCAGCCAACAGGCAGTAAGTTACAGCTGTGAGTTGATGAATTGTATACAGTTCTGACAGTGTCAGACAGGGCACACATATAATACTTGCAGTCTGTCTGAAGCTGGTACAAATGGACAGCATTTAGATGGTATTTTTTCTGTCTGTCTGGCTGCTCAAACGACGTTCGGCCATCGCACACATGTTCATCCGACACTTCGCAGTCTGTCCTTCCATATCCCACACAAAGACCTTTGCACACGTGTGTTGCAGAGGTCAGACATCCAACCGGGTGACTCCCCTGCAAAGCAATGGGATTTAAAACCAGGCAAAATAAGCATTAACTTTAACCATGTCATAAAAAAATGTAGAATTAAGTTATTCTTGTTATTTATATGCTTTCCATTTGAATCTGTTCAACTGAAATCTGAACCCAAAGACAACAAGATGAAACATCTTATCTGTTAGAAGCTGAAATGGATATGACATTTGAAATACAAAACTCAGCTGTTCAGGAAATTCTTCAGGAAAAGTCCCTGATGGACTGCTAGATAAACAAACTCAAGTGAAGTATAAAAAAAAAAAAAAAACTACAGTTGATGACAGAAAAAGCTTTAAAAACTACACAGCTGGCAGCAGCAGCTTCGTCGCGAAAGGGCAGGTGTGAAAAGCTCTGAAACGATCAGCTCACATATATCAAGTGTGCCAGCTGATTCCTCAGCTGCAGCAACAGACATTTTACAGCACAGTCCCTACTTGTTTTGTCTGAAAACAACAAGCAGATGCCAATAGAAACTCACATGCCTCCTTTTATAATGGAAAACAACACGAAGGGGAATGCTGTACCCCCCAAAAAAACTTGTTTAGGCAAAGCATAAGGGCTTTTTTAAACTATTTGAGTGTTTTTTTCTTTTAAATAGCACAGTCTGTCAGATGCACAAGATTTGTCCTGCATCTCAGACTGGTATTTTATCCACTGTCTAAAGTCATGGTGCTGTCTATATTTTGTTTAAGCCATGCTGTGCTGCATGGATCCAACAACATAATCCTGCCAGGTGTTATCCCATATTCCTTTTGGTTTTTCAGCAGCAGTCCCACAACCAGATGGTCCTAGAAAAAAACTGTCTCCAAACCACTTTGGAGTCTCTTTAGTGCTTCTGCTGTGGCCATGTTTTGGACGTCATTGTAGTGATGGATTCTGGATATTGTAGGGCCATAAGTAAAGATGCTGTTGTCTTTTAAATCTGTGGAAAGGAATAAGTGTTGCACGTTAAGCCAGTCACAATAACATCTGATCTTAGGGTGGTTCCGACTGGAACTAGAAGTGTGATACAAACATTGGATCGGTTCAGGCTAAAACATAAGACAGCTACAAGCTAAACTTACTATGATGATAACTTATGGGTTTACCTTAAAATGAGGTCTCTGTCTACACTTGTTATCAGATGCTCGGTCAGCTTTTCTCCCAGTATTCCTTTTTTCCGCAGGATTCAGACAAATCCTCTGGGGAGCTGAGAGGCTGCTTTGTGCCGACACATCTGTGCTTCAGCAAGGCATCCTCATTTCATATCACAGACTCTGTTTGGGACAACAGCCATCGCGACACACATCTGCATTTGCTCTTACAGTGCTGAGCTCATACTTCATAGATGTGTGAATTTATGAAGTGGTTCGTCTGCCACAAAGGAACAGCTTTCACTCAGGCATCTGGATCAGCAACAGTCAAGAGTTTGTGTGCCTTTCCTGGAAAAACATTGAAGGAAATCTTGACCTTCTAAAGTTCTTGACAAAAGCAGCAGTTTGGGGGGCTTTTCCCAAAAACATAAAACTGTTATTTTTTAAGTCACGATATCCAAACTACATTTGCAGTTAATTTATATTCCTACTGTTATAGTGAGTAAACAGAATGTAGGTCAACTTCATCCAATCTATTTGACATTCCTTTTGGCACTTTCTTTATCTTAAAGTGAGTATTTTCAAAATCCTTTTGCATCACCAGCTATAATGAATGTGTTCACTGAGGTTCACCAATCTTTTGCATCTTATCATCTTGGAGCAAAATAACATCTGATGACCTTTCTTCCTCCCAAAATAAAAACAACAAAACAAGAAAAGAGCAGTCTTGTGGGCGCATTTCATCTTACTCTCAATCTGAGCAAGATTCCTTTTTAACTGTGCCAGAGCCAAAGATGTTACACAAGCATCTGTACTTCCCACATACTGCGAGATTTGTCTTGATTGTGCTCCTGTTCTATTACACAGAGCTGGCAAACTCATTGTTGCTTCTGTTTTCTTAAAATTTCACCTTAGCCACATACAACCATACGTACAGACCGGTTCTGCAGCGTTCTTGGATTGTCCAGGCCCATGGAGGGTTGCAGAAATGATCTCAAGGGGAGCACAGGAGATTCTCACAGTCCACTTGAGGCTCGTGCGCTCACTTTAAGGGATGTCAGGAAAATAGGACATACCAGTGTCGTGCATTTGGTAAGTGTATTGTGAAGTATTTGTAAGGATAATGCAATTTGCACACTTTTACTGCGTATGGGTGATGCTGTTATATGGTGCCCTTATGCCACACTCTGGTCATTAGTAAAGTTTGAGTTGCCCCTTACTGACCATGCGTGAATGATGTTCTCACCCGATGGACATATGATCAGTTGTGTCTGTAGGACATGAATAGGAGGGAACACAAACTAGTTTAGTTTATTTATTTCAAGTTGCTCTAAAAACAGCAATAGATCGATGTATCCACTCACTGAGAACAATCATCATTCAAGAGTCTCCATTTGACAAAACTGAAGAGCAAAACACATGTTTCTAAAAGAGATGGGCAGAAGCTGTAGTTGATTTAGGCCTACTGCCCTACACCATTCAACTTTGACAATAAAAAAACTACTCTCCGATTGTCTAATTTCTGCATTTCCAACAGTCTGACTGCACGCAGGGAGCGCATACTGATCACGTGAACAGCACCCACAGGATTTGGGGGGGCAAAAAAAAAAAGAAATAAAACGTCTACATTTCACCCACCGCATTTTTCGCACTGTTGGGTGCACCAAATTTAAAGGCACGCCATCGGTGAATAGTCTTTATTAACTGACTACATTAACTACGTTCATAGTAACTCTTTCAGGGGTCTCTGACCCCGTTTCTCGTGAGCTACCGCCATGCTTGTTTTAGTAATTACTGGTCACCTGGATCATGTATGTTCAGTCAATGAGAAACTGGGCTTACTCAACCCACCTAAACAACAATTTCTGAAGCTGCAAAACAAGCAGTAACTTATGAGGTACAACTGAAATGTTATCAGGATGCTGCTAATCTTTATTGAAACATCATGCAAAAACTGCCAGAGGAGGAGAACGGGTTTTTCTCAGCCCAGAGATCCAACCTTTACAATCAGGAGAAATTGCTTTTAAAGCAAACTTACAACTTTGTGTGGTTAGCTAGGTTTTTTTTGGTGTTTTTTTTTTTTTTTTTTTTTTTTTAGAGCAATGGTGCTAAAAGTGAAGCCCAGTCACCCTCACAAGAAATATATCTTTTTTTTTTCCACTTTTGTGCCTGACAAGCCCAGACACTTCCAACTGACAGCAATGATCAGGCCCCATATCGTCTGGATAAGGTGTTGGATGAACGACCAGCACATCCCATGCTTGAATGATGACAAACAATAATGGGACACTGTGGCGTCTTTTCTTTATAAAGTGTCAGTCCATGTCATTTTAAATTGACTGGAATTCAGAGCAACAAACACAGTAGAGTAACTAATGACAGCAAAACCCAGCAGTGGGGTTGATGACAGCAGGGTAAGTTTCTTTTAACTAAATTGTAGGATTGTCCCACTGCACCGTGAGTCCACCACAAGTTTCCATAATCACTATAACAACAGAGGCATCGGAGGATGAAATGGTTCTAGTAATTGAACCTTTCACCGAGCAGCCCTGTTTGTTAAGTTTTGTCAGTTTAGGAAAAATGAAGCATTTTAAAGTAACAATCAAATTCCATTTCTCATACTTTTTACACTGGCATTCGGCAGTGCACGACTGACAGCTTTTAATGCTGCTGCAAAACTTCCTCACAATTTAAAAACCCAAACTCGAACTATACCCGTAACTGTAAGCAGCGCAGCAATGGACACTAATACACAGATACTTATTAGCAGACCTCTAACTCCATTTGTGGAACTTTAACGCACAAATACACAAATGTTTTTGTTTAATTATGTTTTAGAGACCAGATATTATTCTTCCTTTCCTGTTTTTAATGATTTCATGTTTACACCTGTCTTAGTTTTCTATCATCACTGCTGCTGCTTGATTTTAGCAAGTATCTCATCATATACCACCTTGGTTGTGGTTGTTTTCTGTCTGATTCATATTGATTTTTGTTTGCTTTATGTTTTAGAACTGTCCTTTTTAGTTTTTTGCAAATGCTGTTTGCTTTTTTTTTTCAAATTGATTCCCCCAAAAAAGTTAGAATTACTTAAATATAGGCAGTGCAACTCCAATATTAGGCTTAAAAAGGACCTTCAAGTAAAAATCAGCAGCCTCCATTCAGAGCTTTCTTTGCAACTCCTGCAAACTCCATTCTCAGACCTTGACCTCCCCTTTCCAAGACTGCAAAGAATATTTTGTACTGATGAAACGCCATAAATTCATTTATTAATGGGTTTGATTAACATTTTGAACAGCTACGTTGGATTGCAGAGCAGACATTGTCATATGCAGCTAAGTCTAACATTAACAATACATAAAAAGAGTGTTTTTCAGGTCCCGCCGGAGCGCTTGACAGTGATTTTGGTTGTTTTCGACAGTTGCGCTCCTGTAGTTGTACAGCATTAGAGCGACTTGTTTACACTTTCCTGTGGAAAATGAACAACCTATGCAAAGCAATAAATCAGGTGACATTTCTCATTTCTTTCTTTGTCACTGCTTTTTTGGCCCATCACAGAGAGGTGCCTATAACAGAAACTGAACAGTCAACAATTCAGACTTTTTTTTAATTCTCTTTAATTTATCACCACACGCCACTCGCTGCACCTGCAACAATTAATTAAAAGGTCTCTTGCTTTTTGTTGCACTCTTTGTGTGACATATGCTGTTGTGATTAAACCTGAATCTGGGCTTGAATTATGAAAACACCAGGCGTGTGGCAGGATATTTGGACAATGAATGAAACAGAGCTGTGTGCGGTCACATTTTTATTTGGTTCTCTCATTGAGGACAGCTTTTAGAAACCAGGTCACAGATTATTGCAAAGTAAAAATGACTGACACCTCTGGAATCTTTTGGAGACCCTTTTCTGTTGGTCACTAAAAAGTTTCTCCAAAGTTTGCAGATCTATCCTGAACTTCTGGAGTTTGAACCTCATGCTGTGTTCTTTCCATTGGTGCCGTCTCCTTTTTGGTTCGTCTCTTCTTAGGCTCATTATGTCCTTAGACTTCGTGCTTATATTGGATGTGTCAGTTTTGTGCAGATCTAAATGTGCATAAGGCTGATGGTTGAGGAGCAGACTTCAATCCCATTCCCTGAGCTCCCTTTCAACATCACCCATGGGCTTTGTTTTTATCCCCATCCACAGCTACCTCATAAGCTCCTTGCCCAGTATGCATATGTGCAGGGCCACAGCGATGAACGCACAGTGCACCCTGAAGCCTTCTGTGATCCAAATTTACACCGCCTTGCCCTTATTCCCACTGCCAATTTCTCCCCTGCATGCTTGTCAGCGTGTGCAGTGCAAGGCTTATGAAAGCAGAACAAGGCTTGGCTGTTTTCCCTGCTCACTCTGCCATCAGAAGTCCCAGAGGTATACTCCTCTTACTGCTTCTTTACAGCCTCAGGCTTTTTTCAAAGAGCGGGAGACAGTTGCTCTTGCCCTCCTTCCTTTTCTGAAAATATTCTGCTGGATTGTTTTTAGGTTTGAAAAGTTTAAGCTGAATGATGCATGCTTTAATACGCAGGAAGTAAAACAAGAATAAGCTATTTTTGCCAAGTCAGAGTTCATCACGCTGCCCATTTGGAGCCATTTCCTAAAAAGCATTTAAGGGCTTTAATGGCTTCCTAGTCAAATGTCATTAGGCTGATGTTAGCCCAATTTCTTAGGAGTACGGAAATGACATTTGTTTAAATTAGGAAGTGATCTGTAAACATACATGTGACACCAAAAAGACCTGTCAATCAATATACAGCAATTAACTTGGGTGCCCAAACTTTTGCACATGCTATTATTTTGTCATCTGTTATTTGGAAAGAACAAATGACGGAAATAAAACGTTTTTTTACATATTAAAAGAATGACTCATCTGTAAACTGATGCCTTTAGGAGATTTTTCAATCTCTCCTTGGATTCTTTATGCACAATAATATAACATTTTACCTGAGGTGCCCAAACTTTCAATCCCTGATGTAGTTTGTTGACATAAAATATTTAAGTTTTTACATAAATTTTGTGTTTTTTCTATGGAGCTCCTTACAAGTAAAATATAATTTGTTCTGGTTTTGGCACCAGAAACTAGCTGGTGAGCACCAAAATAAAAAATAGTACTGGTTTCTCATGTGCACCAGAAACGATAAGGTACGCACCTTTTATTGAAACTTTTTAATGTGAATAAATGATTTAGTGTGCAAGATCAGCTTAAAATTGGGCCAAAAAAACGGTAATCCTTTTATTCTTTTCAAATTTGTAAAACCGTTAACCCTTTTAATGGAGCTTTAGCCCCAGTGTTTACATTCCTTTGACGATGGTAACGTTTTAACCCTTAACGCGATCAATGTGAATCACACTTTATATTAGTAACATGTTGGACATCGGTGAGAAGCCGCTTTAAAGTGTTGCTTACTGAGGCATAGCCGCTTTTCTCTGCAAATTCGCTGAATCACGTTGATCGCGTAAGGAGTTACATATGTCAAAAGGTAAAGTAGGTTTTGACATCTGTGGTGGTAAAGGTTTTAAATAAAAAAAGCAAAACAAATTTAGCTGTTAGGGTCGCTAGTTAAAAAGGTTTTTTTGACCCAAATTGGGAGGGTAGAACATGAACTTTTGGTTCTGGACTTCTAGTTCCAGCTAATGATGAATGAGTGCCATCTTGTTGTCTGCAACCAGGTCCTCTTGAGTTTTCCTGGTAAAATATGTTTCATGTTTCACTTTTAGCTCCCGGGAAAGCAAAACGGCTTCTTCATTGACTCATTTACAATTTTCCATGCTTCTTAAAAAAGTACATCTAAATCCATTCAGTGGATATTTTGTTGCCGTTAAAGTGTCTGAAATATATTCATGCTCATTTGACAATGGAAAGAAGTGACCCGAATGCTTTTAATGCTTTTACCATGGGTATAATGCCTGCTTTGCATTAAAGTCTGGCAAGCAAAGTGACGTTTTTTCTTTGGTGCAAGATGCAATATGCTTTTTTGAAAGGGCTAAACAAGCCTGCAAAAATCACAGGATCTTTTAAAAAAGAAAAGAATTTAAGATGTACAGTTTCAAGCGTGATCCAAGCTTAGGCGAGGAAATGAAGACGTTAATGTATCTATTTGTCTGCAAGTAGATGCATCATAATGGAGCGAAGCAGGGAGCTTGTGGCCTGCTGGTTTTAGGTATTACATAAGAACCACAAGCTTTTTCAAGTGGCGTTTTTTCGTCTGCTCCTGATTCAACACGATTTGAATAAAGAATTTCTCAGAAACAAAGTTTCAATTTTCTTTCTAAATGTCCTCCATTATGAGAAAAATATAGAGAAATGCCAAAAGCATTGGGTTTTCAGTTTAGCATCTACATGAAAGCAAAAACACAGGATTTTTTTTCATAGCTGGAAATAAATTCAGATGTCAAGCGGTTATGAATCTTTTTTCTCGTTCATATTTAACTGCAACATATTTACGATTTAGGGTTATTTGAAGGGATTTGTCTCTAAGCTAATTCCTCTTTAAAAACAGAATATGTAACTGACCAAAATAAACTAAGAAAACTAGCAGCTTTATATGAGCGTATAAATGTAACCCAATCGTCTAAAAGCATGAGATTACCTTTTAGGTTAATTCTCAGCTTCTGTAAAAAAAATATTGTTGATTGAAAATGTTCTACTTGCTTCCTTAAAATTCCAAACAGTCTCAGTGAATGCAGTCTGAATGTCGCATACTTACACTCACATGCATCAAACCCCGGCAGGTTAATGAGGAGCCGCCCAACATGGAGTACGGCTGTTGGGGGGCCAATTGACTCTCATTAATGGTTCTTACAGCAGATCACATTGAATCCCCAGTGGCACATCACTTAGGATCCATGTGTGTTTGTGTGTGGGACAGACAGATGGAGCTTGATTTTATGAGGTTTGTCTTTATCTGCATCTTGACCTAGTGGGTTTGTTGTTTTATTAATGATCGTTTTCCACTCTGTTTTTTTCACCCTGAGTCTTTCTTTTTTTTCCCTTCTCAGTCAGCGTAACTGTGAAATGCAAACAGGCAGAAAAATAAGTGAAATAAACAACAGGATGTCTTCCACTTGAAACAGCAACTGATGCAGACAGCCTCTCTGAGTGGATAATGACTGACTGCTGGGTGCAACAACATGGATTAGAGTGCAGTTTAGATGGTTTCAGCCACAGATTGTGGAGGCACTTAAAATGAGCACAGGCAGACTATGGCCAGCCCAGTTGGATTAGCGTAATGAGGGACTGGTGTGGACTGGGTCCCGATGGTTTATGTGAGGTTAGCTGCTCAGCTGCCGCATCCTGGTTGGTTGACTGCTTTAAAACAGAAAAGAGCCATCAAGCTTTGGGATTGACTGGTCAAAATGCAGGATCATGAGCCATGTTTGATTGTTTTTTTGCGGCTGCTTTAGAACAGATGGACGCACTGCATTTACAGCAACTGCACTTAAGCAGCACTTCAAATGTGCCAGCCAGAACGCTTGGTAAATAAAATCAACAGTAACATTTTCATGACAGTAATTTTATTTATTAAATTCCAACTTTCCATTTCATGATTTTATTTTGACACAGTGCTGGGAAATGTGCCTGCACTGAGACAAAAAGTATGGAAAAAAAACAAAATATCGTACCAAAATATGTTAAAATATTACACATAGACTTTGCCCCTACAAGTAAGCGAAGTCATCATTTTAAGTTTAAAGTTGAGAGAAAAAATATGTAATAAAAATGTAATATTTGTTTTCAAATGAGCTTGATGGATTTCTTTTTAACAACAAGGACAGCTCTATAGAAGGACAAGGCAGGGTAGAAATGAACTGAGCCTTCCACACAGAGTTATTCAAAGGGACTCGCTGAAAACAGCACAAGGTCAGGTCTTATGTATGCAGCATTACACTAGGTACAATTCAGCGTTTCTTGTGGCAGATCTCAAAGCAAGCAAATCCTAGACATGTTTTTCTTCATCTGTAGTACTTTATACTATAATGTACCAATCATGAGTGCTAACATACTGTTACACTGCACATCTGAGCACCTGTAGCAAAGTAAACACAATTGTAATATTAGACACCCAAAAAAAATATCAAAACCTTATAGTCGTTGTTTTTTTATGAGACGGTAAAGTTGTGTTTTCACGACGAAAAGCAAACAAACATTTTGTTTTCTCAAAACTTAAGCTGTCAGCTACTATCAGATTTTTGGGAAGCAGAACTTTACAATCAAATAGTACAGGACAAGCCCAGTCTTGTAGAAATCAGAATGTTAAACTACAAGAAAAAAAAACTCTATTTTATGTGTTTCAGACCAGAGACCCCAACTTGAAAGCCAAAAAAAAAAAAAACCTGAGATTGAGAAACCAGAATCGGTCTCTAACTGAAAGGTCTCTCTAAAAATGAAATTCCATCACTCGCTCCATGAACCCTTCACGTTCAGGTCTTCTATGAGAAGCCTGGGAGTTGAGGGGTCTTGTTCAAGTTTTTTTTTTGTGGATTTTCCGGGGACTGCATTTCTCTGGACAAAGATGTCAGATGTTGCTCCTGGTGTTAGTGCCACTTGGTTAATGTATTCCATGTATGCCCTACCTACTAGCATCGTACACCCTGCCGTTATGGGCTGATTGTCTCAGGGTCGTCTTTGCTGAGCCTGTACCTGGAGTCCTGCCTGGTGGGGTAGATCCTGCCCTCTATTAATCTTGTGCTTGGAGCCTACTCCTGTGCTGACATTTTTTTTGCTTCTGTATTGTCTTTCAGTCCAGCTTTGTGAAGACATGGTAGATACCATGCAGAGATTTGTCCTTCCATGGTGGTTACTGCTCTTCTTCCTCCGGTTTTTGCTGCTTCAAGTCTCCACTAAGCACATCATCACTTGGAGTCGCATTTCTGATGTATTCTCGGATTTTTGTTTCATCTTGGATGATAGATTTGGCGCTTACACATCATCAATCTCCTTCCTTTCACTTAGTGTACAGTCAGGGTGTCGGATTTGGGGTGAAACCCTCAATGAATTGGAAGGAGTTTCCCTTGTGTTGTGTTAGCTCCCTCTAGCTCCTCTTTTGGCCACATAAAATTACTTGTTTTTGACAATCAAATGTCATTCAAACAGTATTTTTATTAGCATTAAATATTCTAATTTAAGCATGTTGTTATATTATATATCTGTTGTCTTATATTGTCATATTAACCTCCCCTCAACCATAAATGTTTTTGACCTTTTAAAAATGTGATCTGTGAAGCAACACTGACTCATTCAGCTCCTCATTAGGTACCATTGTGCTCCTGTCATGTTAAAGGAGAGCTATCTGAATCTGGATCTGTGACCAGCACAACAACACAAGGGTGCCTGGATTGAGAGAACACAATGCAGCTTTGTGGAAGCAGCAACACGCCTCATTAGCTGCACCACAACCTGGTTATCTGATCTCCATTCAACCTGACTTGTGCCAACGATTGGACCTCATGACTCCCCTCAGAATCAAAGGCAGGTGTGTCAAACTTCCTGCCAAAGCCAGAGCTCATGACAATGAGGTGCCAGAGAGGTGCTAACAATAGACACTGGAGACAGTTGTTTGAAGCCATCATAACTGGGAACAGTGTGCAGTGATTATATGCAGGTGATGAGATTTCTGTTAGTGATGTGTTGCAGTATTATCCCAAAGTGTCACTGTCTTAGATTTCCTGGTGTTTGAATCCAACTTCAATGTAAAATGAATTTTCAATTCAACTTTATTTATATAGCTCAATATCACAACAGTATTTATGCGAAGAACATAAAGTCAGTCATAAAAATATAAACTGGTTGCTAGCTAGTTGCTAAACTAAACTAATCAGACTAAGCTAAACTGGCATCCCTGCCCTTAGACCCTCCTTCTCTGTGAAGAAAAATTCATTAAAAAAAAAAACAATCTTAACCCTAAAAAATAAGAAGCCTCAGGGATGTCCACATGAAGGAGGGATCCTCTCCCAGGACGGACAGGTCCTGTGCTAGAACTGTTAAGGAAGAATTAGCTTATCTAAATCTACAACTACATGTTTGACTAACAACTAAATGTTCAAATAACAACTCCATGTTTAAAAAACAACTGCATGTTTAAAAAACAACTACATGTTTAAATAACAACTACATGCTTAAATATCAACTGCATGTTTAAATAACAACTACATGTTTAAATATCAACTGCATGTTTAAAAAACAACTCCATGTTTAAAAAACAATTACGTGTTTAAATAACAGCTATATGTTTAAAAAAACAACTGCAAGTTTAAAAAAAACAACTGCATGTTTAAAAAACAACTGCATGTTTAAAAAACAACTGTATGTTTAAAAAACAACTGCATGTTCAAATAATAACTACATGTTTAAAAAACAACTGCATGTTTAAAAAAATAACTACATGTTTAAAAAACAACTACATGTTTAAAAAACAACTGAATACTTTAAAAACAACTGCATGTTTAAAAAACAGCTACATGTTTAAAAAACAACTTCATGTTTAAAAAACAACTGCATGTTTAAATAACAACTACATGTTTAAAAAACAACTACGTGTTTAAATAACAGCTACATGTTTAAAAAAACAACTGCATGTTTAAAAAACAACTGCATGTTTAAAAAACAACTACGTGTTTAAAAAACAACTGCATGTTTAAATAACAACTACATGTTTAAAAAACAACTACGTGTTTAAAAAACAACTGCATGTTTAAATAACAACTACATGTTTAAAAAACAACTACGTGTTTAAAAAACAACTGCGTGTTTAAAAAACAACTATGTGTTTAAAAAACAGCTACATGTTTAAAAAACAACTGCATGTTTAAAAAACAACTGCATGTTTAAAAAAACAACTGCATGTTTAAATAACAACTACATGTTTAAATAACAACTACGTGTTTAAATAACAACTACATGTTTAAACAACAACTGCATGTTTAAATAACAACTACATGTTTAAATAACAACTACATGTTTAAATAACAACTACATGTTTAAACAACAACTACATGTTTAAATAACAACTACATGTTTGAAAAACAACTACGTGTTTAAATAACAGCTATATGTTTGAATAAAAACTACATGTTTGAATAACAACAACCTGTTTAATTTACCAACTATATGTATGAACAGTGTAGCACATTTATTTCATCCAGATGAAACTGTGGGGTGAGAGACGAGCCAGAGGGGAAGTCCACCTTCCAAGAACAGGAGCACAGACGATCTACCTCGAATTTCTCCCATTTCCCCATAGGGGAGTAGGAAAGAGGGACAACACATGAACCGTACTGCACCAAACAGAGGCATGATGAACTAAATAAAATATAGTATTGGGTTATTGATAAATAATAGAGAAAAGAATTTAAAGAGGACAAAACCGCATTGCACCATACTTTCTCCAGCTTCTAACTTCTAGTAGCTTTCTAGCAACTAATTGGTATTGAAATTTGATTCAAACATGTTAATGGTAAGAACATTAATATGGCACAGATAACAGATAGTAATAATAACAGTAATAGAGAATCTGCAATTTTTTTTCAGTCATCTTTACAATTTTTAGTCTTGTGTTTCACTTATCTAGTTAAATCCTAGTTTTCTACGCAAATACTATTACATCTTCCTTTGCTTCACAACTTTACTTTAATTTGTGATTGATTGGTTTATTTTAAACAATTAATAAAAAAAACAAGGAAATAAGACAATAAAAAACCAATGGATATATCAAATTTATTTTAATTAATTCCTAAATTGATTAAAAAATAAATAAAAGAAAACAATGCTATATTCTCTTCTTTATAAATGCTCCTAATCCTAGACATATTTGGACTTGCAGTACACATATGTCACACTGAATCCATCAAATATATTGTCTAATAAAGTTTGAGTAATCAATTCGGTTAACAGTTCTTTTTCTTTTACTTAACTTTTATTAATTTACATTTTTTTAGATAGTTGCCATAATCCGGTTTATAACATCTACTTAATGTTATGAATGTTTTTTCAATCCTTTGTAACTTTGCATTCCTTTTTAACCTATAAAGATAAATAGATTGATGAAAAGCTCTTGGATCTACACAGACGAGCCTTATGTGAAATGTAAAATTTCCATTTGGAGAAAAAAAATCATCTTAAGGGAAGATTGGTAGTTTTAAAAGCACAAAAGAAATGGAGGTCACAAAAGTACAACACTCTTCTTCAAAAAAGAGAAATGCTTCCTTTTTCAAGAAGCTAGAGCTCCTGTGTATAATAAGTACTTAGATGTTGCACAGAAGTTTTGGCTGCAAAGATGAAGACAGCCTCAGGCAAAGAACAAGTGAAAAAGTCAAGGCCATATCACAGTTTTCATGACAAGAATTTTATTTTCTTTTTTTTTTTTATTACATTTTGCATTAAATTAAAGAGGTTTTTTTTCATTTCTTTACAACATACATTAAGCTGTGAATCAGATGTTAAGGAAGTGGAGAGAACAGGGCAAAAAACTTTGTGACGTCACAATATCTTACAAGCTTACAAAGTTCAAAAGGTTGACAGTAGAGTTGGTTTGCGTCTAATAGCAGTGTATTATAACAAAGGTGAGAGACAAAAAGGCACACACTAAAGAACCTCACTGTCCACAGCAGGCTTCACTATCAGTCCTAAAACCAAAAGTCTTTAAACCTTCCTCTGATATCAAAACGCTCAATGCTCTCATGACTTAGTTCACTTGTCCCAACAGGAAGGGAACCTTCAACCTTCTCACAGGGAGAGGTCTTGTTGCTCACATTCTGTGAGGACATGTGAATCCCCCCGACTCACTAAACTAAATATTTTTAAAACAGAAATATTTAGTTTGGAGTTTTTTCAAGAGCTGGGGAAGTCAATGGTTCACACACTGAATGCACTGGAGGGTGAAAAAAGCTGTGAATTTATCTGAAGTGAAAGCACTTTAATGGCTAATCTCGGGCCACTTGTATTTTGAAGGTTTAATTAGTTGCTGGGATAACTGTCTTAGCTGCCCCCCCAGACTGTCCCAAGCACAGCACCTTGGCTTTGGCCAGTGCTTTGACCTATTTTTCCAGTTGCAACCAAACCCTTCAAGCATTTCTGCACACATGCAAATCCGGTCACAGATCCTACATGTCCTTGTTTTCGCTGTGGATGGAGACGTTGTTGGCTTTCTTCCATTGAGAAAAAACAAGAAAAACGTTGACCTATCTACACATACAACACTAGGGAGTGCTTCTCTGGTTTTGAAGTGTTATAGTGACAGTGGGGTGATGAATAAAATTCCCAGAGTCAATGAACAATACAAACAAAATTATTACTAGTCAAACTCTCAGCAACTCCTAAGGCCTTGATAGTGAGAGTTAGTGAAGCAATATTAAAAAAAAAAAATCCTCAGATTGTTTTCTCTTACAAAAAAGGGGTTAATTAGGGAACACTTTTCACTACTGTTGATTTGATAATGTCAACTTTAATCACAGGAACCAGCCTGTTCATACACCTATTGAAGGAATGACTGCGAGAATGCACAAAAGTAGCTCTGTTATTACACTGGAGCTGCACGTGTGTCTTAGAATGTACGATGTTGCTGTGTCGTTGATGCATTATTATTGCAGTGCATCAAGCAGACATGCACAGGTTTGCCTTCTCAATGAGTAACAAATGTTCCATCAGTCAGTCAGTTCACCGTCACTCCAAACAGACAGACAGCCAAAAACAAACAAACAAAACAAAAAAATCCCCAAACAAATACTAGGACTTTTAGCTTGTATAAAACTGAAAATCGGAAACGCTCACAACATCTTCATCGAAACTGCCAGCACAACAAAAATGCTTGCTTTAAGCCTTTAATGGCACAATCAGAAGAGAACCACAGATTAGTGTGCATGTTTGTGCATGTGTCTGTGTGAGTGTGTTATCTGTAGGAGAGAAGAAGCAGATGAAAATAGGGACAACTCTTTCCACTCCTTCCTCTGGATCGTCCGTGTGTTATGTCTAGGGACCAGAATTACAATAATAACACCTACATTCTTGAATTGCATTTTTATCAAACCAGGAAAATATCATGATGTAAGAAAAATAAAATAAAAAAGTACAACAAGTAGACAAAGTTAACAGCTATTAAAAAACACATTGTCACTACTTTAGGGTATAAGGCACAAATTTACATGTGGAAAAAGAAGCAGGTGATACAGATGCTCTGTTGTTTTCATTTTCATCTGCTCACCTGTGTGACACCACAGATGAGATGTTTTCAGGCATCTCTCCATTAGATTCTTGTACAGCTTCAATTTGGTGTCTGTAGACCTTCCGTAATGTTGCATACATACATATACATCTATGTGTTTATAAATGTACTCATATATATATGCAGGATGCAACATTGGGCTGGAACTGAGGAGCAGCAAACCCATTACGGAAAATGTTCCCGACTCCAACTCAACCACAGTGCTAATTGGGGGGGATGCTCATTGGAGGAGTGAAGGGTTGTCTTTTCTGATTGGTCTCAACAATGGAAACTCTGGTCCATAAAGATGAAAGTCCTGGTCTGGCACAGTTAAAATAAATATCTCCTTGCCGCAGAAGTCACGTATACCTCTAGTTGTAGGTCCCACTGAGCACGCAGTAAGACCTGGTTGACCTTCAGTCAACAAGAAAGTTCTACTGGCTCCAGTTTAATGACTTTAAATATGTTTTTCATTTGTTTAATCAATATTAAAACATCTCTTCTTTGCCTTGTTCCTCAACGAGCCTGGAAAGTCTTTTTTTTTTTTAATTTTCCTTTTTTTAAAGCACTTATTAAAAATAAATACAACAGGCTATTACTATTAACAGTCACGTGTTATTCAGTAACCAGTACAGTAAAGGATTCCTCCGGCCAGGCTTTAGGTCAAACCCAGGCAGGCTTGATTGCTGTAACACTGAGAGGCGTTTCACAGTTTCCAACAGAACTCAAGCAGCTGAGTGTCTTTGAAGTCCATCTTTCTTAGTTCTTGCTCCCATAGATTCGCCAGTTGTACTGTACAGCGTTTATTCCGCAGCGTGCTTTCGTCTTGCGTGCTTTAATTGGCACGTTTAAGAAGTCGTGATGACCAAAGACACAACGCACAAGACAGCCACCGCCTCAAATGCTACACGGTGCCAACAGTTTCGGGACAGGCGCCATCTTTTCTTCTGTAGCACACGTTCCCGCTTGTGTTTTCAGTGGAACTGGGCACCAGCCAGAGCATGAGCTCATTGATGGCATTAACAGACAACAACCATTTTATATGTACATATTTATATAAAAAGAAAATGTTTTCTTAGAAAAAAAACTTCCACTGTACTGTACACCAAAAACAAACAAGCCAAAGCACGAAAGAGGAGATATATGTTGTACAGTATTCCCTGTTATTTTCTTTCCTTCTTTCAGAAAACAACTTTCAGTGCTGCATGTTCACATTGAACTGATGGAATAACGAGCCGACTATGTGCCGGATTCACTGGACTTGACTTTTGTTGAGAGTGAGACTACAGAGGGTTTAGGAGGGACGTCAGGCCTGAGGTGTTTGACACCTGTTCGAGGCAGTGACCCATAGGAGCTCATTCCAGGCTGCCGTGACAGCGAAACGCCCTGTGCTGTCATTTGTATTGAGTCCACCCTCTGGGGTGCAGGTGGTGGGGTCTCCACACGGAAGCTGTGATGTCTTGCCAAATGGGAGGAATTAGATGAGTTGGTGTTATGCTTCTTGAGGGCGGAGGACCCGGAAGCAGCAGATGCAGAGCCTTTCCGGAGGCCATAGACTGATGAGTGGACCTCCAAGCGTTTGCCCATCTGTGGGACAGCAGGGGGGATGGTAAGAGAAGCTTCTCGCTGCGGCACACGAGGGGGCAGCATCCCATCTGGATCAACAACGTTTAGGTTGTGACATGGATTCTTTACTGTCTTGTACTCAAGAGTGGCTCCCTGGTCATCCATAATGCTGTGAGCTACACTTAGATCACTGTGATGAGGCTGCTCTACATATTCATGCTGATAGGACTGCTGCAGATGAGGCTGAAGCTGGTGCTGATGCTGAGGAAGGGGCAACACAACCACGCTGGGGATGTGTCCTGGCGATGCCCTCAGGGGCAAGTCTGTGGAGATCACTGGAGAGCCCATGGAAGGCATGTCCTTGGTGCAAGCGTTGATGATATTCTGATTTCGTTCCCACTCCCGACTTCCCCGGCTTGTCTTGCGGCGTGGCTGCATGGGCGTGGACTCAGGTGTTGGCAGAGCAGCAAAGTCCAGGTGGTGCTGCTCGGCTTTTATCAGCATCTTCCCATTTGGCGTCAGTCGCCCGTTGTGTATCAGAGGGGTGAGGATCGCCTCTGGGCGACCCTCTTTGCCTTGCATCTCAAACAGGCCAGTAAGCTTGGTCACGCTGTTCATTGATCCTCGTCGGGAGTGCAGGTGCAGGCTGTCCTTTTCCTTGCGGCCTGCCAGGTCAATGTCTCGCCGCCGGTGGTCGCAGACGCAGTAGACAATTAGGCCTGAGAAGAAGGCGCCCATGGCAAATGCCAGGATGACAGCTATGGCCAGCAGGGTCACGGGAACCAGCTGGTCACGACCCTTCTGGTAGCTCTCACGGATCACGCCTGCAGAGACAGATTCACAAAAAGAATTGAGATAGACGCACTTAAACACAAGGACACTTTGCTGAACCTTGTGTTGGAGGGAAAAAAATGTCAACAAATATAGCGTACGACAAATCAAAGTGGAGAGAATAGGAGTAAGCTGCACAGAATAAAAGACATGTTCTGACTGAAAAGATTAGATTCTAAAGTATTTTTCATGAATGTAAATGGGAAAAAGGATTTATTTCATAATAAAGAGCTAATATCAAAAGATAAACATTAGCTTGAAATAGCAAATGTGAATATTTTCAGCGAATCCAATCTTGGGCTGTAAATGTTTTGGAGGGGTGATTAGAATTCTCATTTTAAATCCCCGATAAAACCTTCGCCTGGAATGAAAGAGATGAGAGCTCAGATAAAAGAGACTGCAATACCCGATCCCTTTCTTCTTATGGATGCAAATGTTAGAATTTTCATAATACTTGGATTCAATCTTGTGAATCCCAGAGAACACATGAAAAAGCCTCTGATTAGGTGCTAAATCCAATGAGCTGTATCATCACTGTCGTGTGAAAGCATGTCTTATTATTTAAAGAAAGCCAGAGAGGCACTGCAATACAGCAAATAAAAGATAATTCAATAACAGCAGCTGTAAAGTATTTAAAAGGGTGGGTTGGGGGAGGTCAGGGTAAGAGTTTGTGTCAGAAAAAAATAGGGTCACCATGAGTGGATCTGGGGATGTGCACATTTATTCATGGATAATGACCTACAGCTTTTTGGAGGATGTAGACATCTGAGAGAGCATGCTGTCCTTCACGTTAAAGAGACCAGTCCACAGCAGAACTGATTTATTATTCCCTCATGACCCATGTCCAACACATTGGCTACTACAGACAGGATTAGGCAGGTGGACTTGATCACATGAAAGATCCTCCGTGAGCACGGCTGGTTTTGATGCATGCATGCACTGCGCTCGTCTCATAACGCAGCACATATTTCAAGCTGAAAAGTGCTCAGACATGAAAGATTTCTGGAATTCTGAAGACCATGCTGCTTGTATTAACTGTTAACAAAAACTACCTGAAAAGATGAAAATGTCAGCCAGTCGAAAGATTCTTTTGAGGGACTTAGGAACAAGTACAATACATACATTCAAGCCATTCGATGTCTATGCTCTTTTACGAGCAGTGATTTGATCCAACTAAAGCTGTCATGAACTGAATATGTGCATCAGTTCCAATACAAAATACATGCAGTGAAATCCTTCTCGTTTTGGAGCAAACATGTTCATCTGTTGGCTAATCCCATCAGGGGTTGCCACAGCCAATCAGCTTTCATTGATTCGCACAGGTGGTTTGGCAGAGATTTTTATGCCAGATGCCCTTTCCTTCCTGACACAACCCTGTATTTCAGTCCAGGCTGGGGACAGGCACAGGGAAACCCAGACTTAGGCTCCTTGTGGCTACATAGGCAGTAGCGTGAAAAGAAACCTTAAACTAAACATGAAATGAGCTTTTGTCTTTTTTTACAGTCTGCAAAGTGGAAATAAAAGATTATCATTTAACTAAAAAACACGAAGAAAACAAGACAACTAGTCTACATTTGTCCTCAAATCTCTGTCATCTAAATTGAGATTTTTATACTGAATCCACTTTGATGTCAGAATCCAGAGCTGCTGTACTTCCTGCAAACAGTAAAAGAAAACACCAGAAGTCATCAAATTTAATTAACCAATTCACATTTTTAGTGCTCACATTTTAACTGCTAAGGCTTGTTAATGTGACTTGCTAAATGTAATTTATTCTCAGCCAATTTACAAAGGCACATTTTCTATCGTTTTACAATTGTGAAAACTTCAACAAAATACTTTTTTTTCTTCTTGTATTTTAATAAAAAATGTTAACACACACATTTGGTTTCGAAGCAATACAAAAAGCGTGTGTTTTTTTTTTTTTTTTTGAATGTGGTTTTTTTTTTGTGTGTGTGTAAGGTAAGTTGCTGGCATGTGCCATAAAGAAATGATGCACACCTGCTTAATTTCAGGATTTAAAAACAGTTTTATTCCAGTGTGTTTGCCTCAAATATTGCTGCCTGTTCCTTGATAGGATCATTTTTAACTATAAAAATGATCACAAAGAAAACTGCTGATTCAGACGAAGATTAAACACTAAATTTCCTGGTATGAAAAAAAAAATCATAGACTAGCACAATAAACAGGACTAAAACTTTACAGTTGCAAAAATGCTCTAATAGTTTGAAGGTATTGATAAATGATGTTTATCTCGAGTGTTTAATACTGCTCATATAAAATGGTGAGAACCTATCATTTCGTTTTTTTTTCTTCTTTAAGTTCAGTTTTCTCCCTACCATTATGTTTTTTCAGTGTCACCTCTTTTTTTCAACCTAATTTTAGTTTATCACGTTGGCTTTTTAGGTGTTCTTAGTCCTGTGTATATTTTAGTACAGCGCCATAATTTTATTTATAATTTGTGAAATCATCTTAGCATTTGTTAAGTTTTTACAATTTAAACGTGTTGGTTTGGTTTTTCTGTGGCTTTTCCATTGAATCTAAGTTCCCGTTTGTACTCCTAGTTAAAACACAAAAGTTATATACTTTTTTCTGCCAAATCTTTGTTCTTAGCCAAAATAAAGCAAAATAGAATTTTTACAGATTTCTGAGATCAGCCTATGTGCAAATAATCAAATGTCAAATACAACTGTAAAAATGAAAGTTTACTTGTCTTTGTGGGAGACTAGAGACAGCATGACGATAATAGAAAAAAGAAATTCTGGTCAGAATATTTTATCACATATAATTTGTCCAGTCATGGGGCTGTTGTGAGAGGGATTAGTATTGTGTGAGTGTGGTTTGAAAAGCATGACGCACTAAAGTCATGTAACTAAACGGTCTGCCTTTCTGGTGACACATCTACTTCCTGCCTCATCCATTAACTTCTCAGAATGAGAGATACTTTTCTTTGCTGTTATCTTTCACTGTGATTACTTTTCCTCTCATGTTCTGCCACTCGCAACTTTTTCTCGTGTTTCAAAGTGTTTTTTCTCTCACACCGCCCAGCCACCATAAGTGATCTATTCTATTCTGTGGAAACTGGGAAGGCTGCAATTACAACCTCCTGGTCTTTGAGTTATTGTCTTCTGGCAGAAACATCAGTGGAGGCGAGCGCCTTTTGAAACTTTTTGGTCTAAACATTTCAGCAAACATAAAAGAATGGGGTGGAAGGGTGGAGTTCAGGTTGACTCGACACGAGGAGCCCTTAAGATCTCCAAAGAGCACATTCTACACATGCAAAAAGGGAATCTTAAGAAAGTAAAAACACTCACAAATAAATGTCTTATTGCAAGAAAAATACGTTTTTCAATAGCAATATAATTTTACTTTAAGAAAACATTTCTTGGTTTTTCTTTCTTGGCAGATTTTTTTTTTTGATTTAAAGTATTTTTTTTTTCAAATTTTAGGAATTGTGGGCCTATTTTTAGGAAACCTGTTTTTGCAGTGAGAACAGGAAATACAAGAAAAATGTAATGACTTTCTCAAATCTTCCTATTGTGCAGTAAAAGCACATCAACTGCTTGGATAAATGAATAATTCTTAGGGGGTTATTTGGGTTTAGGACTTTGCTTCCATTTTTGTTGACTGACAGGAAAAGAGAAACGGGATCTTCACTTTGTTTGAACATTATTTAACCTAATGCTCCTAAATAAAGATGTCAAAAAAGGTATTGTTTTTTCCCCCTTCTGTCCATCACTCGCTTTTCTCAAACACAGACTTTGACTTCTAGAGGGTGTTCAGCCCAAGGCCACAGGTATAATGCAGACGAGGGGAAAAGGGAAGAGCTTTGAAGACTCTTCCCTTTTAGAGGGTTTGTTCCTCTGACATCAAAGGGAGTGAAAGTTTCCACAGAGGATACCTCAGCTGTCTCGGTCAAATCACAGGACTTTAGGCTTTTAATTTGAGATGGAGACCCCATTCCCTTTTGTGACAGCGGTTTACGATCATTGGCTACAGCTCTTTAACTCAAGGTCATTCCATGCAAATTATGAAAACTTTTTTAAAGCCTAAAGATGTTCAGCTTCAGGCTTGGTCTGTTAGACTTTGTTGACCTCTAATCCTGTGGTTTTAGCTCATTCTCGCCCCAAGGCTGCATTGTTGGAGTTTTGGAATCGGTTTTAATTTCTCTCTGCTTCAGGCTAAAAGCTGTTTCTTCCTGTCGAAACAAACTGGATTGGCAACTTTTACCTGAAAATCTTAAAAACGAATGTGTGGTGACTGGACTGTGAGGGCTTTCCTTCTGTGTCTGACACTCGAACTCTCTTTTAATCTCCTCACAGGCACCATGAACTTAAGCACACAGAGCATTTCTTTGTGTAGGGGAAACTTCAAAGGCAGTTAAACATCACAGAGAGGTTACAGAAAGGCCTCCTAACCTCTGACCTCCAGCCATTATCCGAGCATTGTCAGGAAAAAGGACACAAATCATCATCAGACTGAATCACACTCACCGATGTTAGAAGAGACGGCAGCAGACTTAGAAAGCGAGTCGAAAACACGCTGATTGTTCGTTTTTGCTTCCTCTTTTTTATGAGCTTGTTCACTCGCAGAAAGAACATTGGTGCTTACACGTCACCAATTCATTAAGTTCTATTTAAGCTCTAGTTCGGCAATTATCCCATTAAGCCTTGTGTATGTTTGCGTTCAACAGCCACTTGTGTTAATGGTATTATTCAATATTAAAGCCATCGCCAGGCCATTCTGAGTCAGTACACCACATACTGATGAGCTGGTTAAGGTATAATTAAAATCCTAATTATATCATTCTGAACCTCAGGTATTAACTCTGAAACATTAACCCACAGCCAAATCCCTGCATGCAAACTGCAGTGTTTAACAATCAGAAAACATCAAGTCAATTTGTCAGTAAGAGAAGCATTTTTTAGCAGTTGGTTAATGCCTTAAACTAACATCATAAGGCAAATTAAAAAAATAATTGTGTGCCACTAAAACCTTTTCTTTGAACTGCAGTGTTCCCTCACTACATCCCAGTTTACCATTTGCTTTTTCAATGCAATTTTGCAGGCTTTTTTTTCATAGAGCACTGTGTTCTGCGTGCTGATTGGCTGCTCACCTGGTCAATCAATTTCCCATGTGCCATGTTGAATCTAGATAAGTCTTCAATCTTGACTTCCATTTTATTTTACAGGACTTATTTAACAATAAAGGTTTGAACTTTGAGAGATTAATCAAGAGAGAAAAGTGGGAAATTGTTCATTTCTCTCTGAGAAAAGTGTACAAAGTATGAGGAGTTTTACAGCTTTAAAACATCTGTAATCTTACTTCACAGATTTAAGCAGAGTTAAATTTTGTGATAGGTGATATTGCAGGTTATTTTTAGAACATAGCTCCTTTGATAAACGGGGGAACACATACAATTTACAAAATTTAAGGCACCTATAACCACCACTGTACTTTGAAATCATATAATGAAAAGTTGGAAAGAAAAACTACTTTATGAAAATAAGTTAACTCTATGTTTTTCCTAGAATAATGTCTTTAAATTAAAAATGGATTGAAAATGATTGGTTTCGATCGTCAATAGGTTTTATTATGCATGGACAACACAGATGATGTTGCAATCACGTATATTTATTTTGAAGAGCTCTACAAAGCATCAGTCAGCATGTCTCTTTGTCTGGGTTCATGAAGTCATTTGGAGTTTTTTTCGTTAGTTTTGTTGAGGTTCATCAACTACTGCAGGAGCTGCATCCGAATGACGGCCACTTTCAGAGGGACTTCCGTCTCTCTGTGACCCAGTTAAACGACAAGCTAACCTGCAATGATCCAAGGCAGGAAAGACTAAAAATATGAATAAAATTAGAGGATCTTCTAATCATTGTCTTGATGCAAAGAAAAGCAGAAAAGAATCATAGAGTTCAGGAGGAGAATGATCACATTTTCTTCCACGTTTTTTTTTTTTGCCCCACCTTTTCCTCAACATGTCACAGGTCATAACTGAGTCCCTGATTGGTTGAGGGAACATGTCTTCTTTGCCAAAGTTCAGATTTCTCTGCGACTCCCACGCTGCTGCCATACCAACACGCTGCACCTGATGCTCAAATTGCATCTGTACATTGACTTAATAATGAAACTGGGCGCCTCTGACGTGCCAATCGCGTCTGGTGTGAACACATCTTCAGGACATTTAATATTTCCTTTAATTGCAAAATATTGCTAAGAATCTTTTCAGTATACAAAAGTCTTCACAGAGAAACCCCAACAAACAAAGACTTTTCTATTATTTTCTTGATGAGTGATTCCCTGATGAACACCATTAACATGACAGATAAAACTGAATAACGAGGACTGAGAAAAAGCCTTGAAAGCACCAACGGATGAACCGTCATGATATGAGCTTCCGTCTCACATTGGCCAAAGACAGCACAGCTTTTGTGCAGACCGTTGCTGCTGAGGGGGTTCTTGCTGAGACGCATAGCCAAGAACACAAAAAATGGAGGAGTGAGTGGCAAATGTGGATTGAAAACAAAGGCTGTCTTGGAGAACAATGAGCTAATCAGTGGAGGAAATTATGGCTTGTGACTTGACGTCAGTCAAGCAAGCGTGCAATGCTGGGAAAACATCCAGTCTGGACTTTTTTATTATGACTAACAATTGAGCGCAAAATAATTCATCTGCTGCACAAAGGGCTATCTCAATCTCAGGCCAGTGAAGACCACAAAACCAGAATCCTCCCTTTAATGTTAGGGTGTTAGAATGACAGGAAAATGGGTCGTACAGTAAGAAAACGTCATTAGTTTCCTTTTTTTCTTCATCGCATTGCTTTGACGTGCCTCAAAAGGCCATTACACCAACCAACCTTTAACCTAAATCCTATCATCCTTTTTTCTTTTACAGGATTAACCCAGATCCAATCATTCAGCTGCAAGGACATACAGAGGGGATTGAAAGTTTGGGCACCCCTGGTAAAATGTTATGTCATTGCGCATAAAGATCCCAAGGAAAGATTGAAGAATATCCTAAAGGTTTCAGTTTACAGATGAGACATTCTTTTAATATGTCAAAAAAATAGGCTCTATTTTCATCATTTAACCTTTTAAAATATCAGAAAACCAAATAATGGCATTTACAAAAGTTTGGGTATCATTTAGTTAGTACCTTGTACTGCCCCCTTGGTAAGTTTCACAGCTTGTAAAGGCTTTTTGTAGCCAGCTAAGAGTCTCCCAAGTCCTTCTTGTTTGAGGTTTCTTCATCCATTCTTCTTTACAAACGTCTTCCAGTTCTTTGGGATTTCTGGATGTCTGTTACTCTCTGATCTTTTCAGGTCTATCCATAGATTTTCAATGATGTTGAGGTCAAGTGATTGGGAAGGCCACTGCAAAACCTTCAGTTTCTTTTTCAGTTTCCTAATTTAAGACATGTAAGATTTTTGTACAGGTATCTCTTGACAGTAGAACAGTGAACCACAACTCCAGTCTGCCTGGTCTTTCTGGAGGGATGGTGCAGTCAAACGTGGGTTTGGACTTGCTTTTCTCACAATATTGTGAGCTGCTCTGTTTGAGATATTTCTTGGTCTGACAGGCCTTGCTTTAACTTCCACTGTTTTTGGTTACTGCCATTTCTTAATGACATTCCGAACAGAGAATATTAGCATCTGAAAATGCTTTGCTGTCTTCTTATAGCTTCTCCTGCTTTGTGAGCACCAACTATTTTCAGTTTCATTGTTCTGGACAACTGCTAGGAAGAACCGATGATGCTGATTGTTGGGTTAAGGTCAGATGACTCAGATTATATCAAATCTTTGAGATTGAAATCACCTGGTCTTTGCAAACAATGATTGTGATGAACCCATGGCACTGTCAGGTCTCAACTTTTACAAAGGGGGCGGTGAATACTATGAATTCTGCAGGGTGCCCAAACTTTTGTTATTTTGAAAGAGTAAAAGATGGAAATAAAGCCTATTTTTTTACACATTAAAAGATGTCTCATCTGTAAATGGATGCCTTTAGAAGGTTTTTCAATCTTTTCTTGGGTTCTTTATGCACAATAATAAAACATTTTACTGGGGGTGCCAAAACTTTCGATCCCCACTGTATAATACCAATATTAAATGACCCAGTGAGCTCAGGCTTTTAGGATTCTTAAAACTTCACCAGTCATTTGCTCAGTTTGACAGAAGTGTGCAGTAAAGTAAACCTGAGCCTCTGTTCCCTCAGAGGGTGATGGCTCATCGCCAAAGGAGAACGATTTGTGCTGCTGTGGCTCCATTTGCAGAGCTAATGTGTGGATATATTTTGTGGTTAACCTCAACCTTCCAAATCAAACAGTGTCACATTATATGTATTGACCTTATTCAGAGAAAAAAAATCTTGAAGTATCTGTTTTATACACACTTTCCTTCTTAGATCCTGTCCAAAAATACCTGTTGCAGAGGAGCTGTCAGTTAAATTAGATATTGTTTTTGTGATAACTAAATGGAAACTTTTTTTTTTAAAGTACAGTAAATTACAGCAGCTTTTTTGTCAAACCAGTTAAATTGGATAATCTCCCTTTTTTTCCCTCCTCATAAACCCTAGACATGTGATATTCATCTTATTTTCCTTCAGGCTGACCTGAAATGAATGATAGGAGGAAACAAAAACATATCTACAAATTAACCACATCACCTGGGAGTGTTAAAAAAATGTTTTCCTTATTGGATCATGGAAAGAAAATATTATAGTACCCAAATAATGGATTTAGGAAATAGTTTCTTCAGAATATTTTTGAGAATAAACACACGTCTGGGTTAGTAAGATTGCTTGATTTCATTTTGTTACTTGTAACATGTGGCTTGGTTCAAGAAGTTTTATGCTAAATTTCTCCCATGTATTAATATGTCATCCTAAACATGTAATAGTGCTACCCATTGACTGAAAAATGAAAATTCCAGTCAAATAAAGATTCTGTCACCATTTTTTTGTGATATGGACGTCGCCGTGTTGCATCAGTGAGCAATGATTGGTTCAAAATGGTCTGAGTCAATGTTTGTATGGCAACCACTCTTGCCAATCAGGACTGAGCTTGTTGGAAGGCCACACCCCTACCATTTGAAAGCAGGCTTTGGGAGAATCTATCAATCAAATGTTTGAATGTTTGATGTGTTTTTATTAAGGCATCTGATTGGTCAGTTCATAACTTAGATAACTTCCGGCTTGGTAGGAACATGTAAAAAATAATATTCTGACAAATATGCTGGAATGACTGTTTATCCATGGCTGTTTATTTCTCAATGGAAGTCTAAAGGAATATGGCTTCCTGAAACCAGTGGGTACTATTTGGAACGGCAGAAGGGAGGGGTCTCTCAGTCCAGTTCTCATATACAGTCAATGGTGCAACCTAATTTCCAAGAATCAATGCCAATTTCAAATCAGAAGAATGGTCATTTGTTTTTTTTTCAAAGATGTTACATCTATGTTAACCCATCTTTTCAAATTATGATGAAATCTTTTCACTCACAGCAACTTTGGTAGTGGAAACTAAGTAATCCATCTGTTCTATTATGACTGATCACTTATAAACCAATCACATGATTATTTATCCATACAGTCTGCAAGAAGTGGAATGCATCAATGTAATGAAAGTGTAGTGAGTAAAGTCAAGCGTAAGAAAAATTCTCTAGTAAAGCTGTGTTTTAATGTAACTTAGAGTAATACTAAATGCATCTGCAATAATAATAGAATGTTTGTGCAAATTGTATATTTTCTGACTCGTGATAGTTTTTCAAAGTAGGTTGCCTTTAAAACCTCAAACTTCAGCCTGAAACTTCTCAGTTACATTGAAATGAACTTTTTTTTTTTTTGTGAATGATTACTCATTTGTGAATTTAGTGTGACCGACTAAGCTAAACTAAAATATCCTGCGACTGCAATGATAAATGTGTTCCTCCCAGTATTACTCTAAATGAGTAGCTGCTGTACGTAGATGCTGCAACAAAAGAGTTATATTTTGACTTTCTATTTTTAAATGTGAGAGAGATCTGGATAAAATATAGAATGTGAACTGTTCTGGTTAATATTAACCTTCCCAAATGCAGTAACAAATAATCAGGAGGGACAAACAGTTGTTAAATCTGTCCTTCTGCTACATCTCAGTACATCTTAAATCCGATTCTCCTCCTCTCCATCTCATTTTTTCATATCTCTCAGCAGCTTTTCCCACCTCCTATCTTTTATCTTTGGTATAACCTTCCTTGCTACATTATTGTTCTGCTCTTTTTAATAAATCTTTATCATGTGGTCATGTATTCACTCATCCCCTGTGTCTCCTTCCCTGTAGCTTCTCCCCGTCCCTCCTCTCCTTCACCTCCCCCTTTCCCTTCTCCCTGAATAGCAGCTGTAATGAACCTATAAATTGGAGCAACACAGCAGTATCTACAGGTCGGGGTTGGGGGAGGGTGGATGTAGGGGGGGCTGAAATTGACAGAAGGTAAGACAGGTAGGAAAAGTGGGGGGAAAGAAGAGAAGCTCCGAGGGCAAAGGAGGAATCTTTCCCTGGAGATATGGCTCCAGCTGGAGAACAGACACACTATGAGGGGATGAACCCGGAAGATGGAAACGGAGAAAGAAGAAAGGAGGAGGAACAGGGGGATGAGGTCGTTTAAATTGGTTTAGGGACTCATTTGCACCAGGTAAGGTACAGCCTTGGAACGTGCCACCCCGGTCAGATGAGGGGTCCTGTGGAAGGGAGACTGATCACAATGGCAGCAGATGGTGGTTTTAAGGGAAGGGGGGCGGGGTAAGCCGTGGGAGGAGAGGGGAGAGGTCCAACATGAAGTAGGTGAAAAGATAGCAGAGACAGATGAGGGCCAGGCGGACCCCGCTCAAATGTACTGTGAAACACGAGCAACCTGCTGTTTACTGCTGCGATCCCACTGGAACGCCAGACAATGCTGCTGCTGCTGCTGCTGCTGAATATCATCTCTGTGTGTGTGAACACTCATCACTTTGCAGCATTTTTTCTAATTACTCTGGTGGTGTTGGGCTAATACATATTTTCAGCGCTGTAATATTCATTAGCAGATAAGATTCCAGCATGTCTCAACTGCAAATGAAAAAGTTGCAGGGTAATTTTAATTCCTTTTAAATCCCTAACTGGCTTACAAAACAACTTCGGATGCAAGACGATATATACTTTTGCTCTAACATAAACTCGAGATTGATGATCTGGTAAAATATTTATCAGTTATTGCTTGCGTTTAAGTGCAGAAACTTATCAGTTCTATTAAAATGCAAATAACGGGTTTGAAACTCCCCAGTATTTTCTCAATATGTGTATATTATATATACTGGTGCACTTAGTTTGCTAAGTTTTCACAGTACAGTTGACACCTGAAGCCAATAACACTGAGGGGGCGACAGGAAGGATGGGGAAAGAGGATGGGTGGAGCGGGAAATGAGTGTTGCTGGCTGTGGTGCTCAATTTGCCATGCTCAAAAGCATTAAGCTGTATGGAGGCAAAACTGTGCTTAATACCATCAAAGCAATCAACTTAGGGAAAAAAAAAACACAAGATGTAGTCCTAAACCAAGCCATGCAAGTTATCAGGAAATTCTCACAATAAATAAAGAAAAAAAGCCTCATAAGAGCAGACTGTCAGAGAAAATGAAAATCAAACTGATCATCAGAACAAGCCGAATAAAGAAAAAAAAAAGATAAAAATAACATTCAGACAGAAAGAAAAACAGTAAGAAGCTTTTTAAAAACAAAAAAGTGAAGCCCTGTTGCAGTTACCTGAGCATCAAACAACCTTTCAATCAAATACAATAAAAAAGCATTTAATGCTTTGTGGAGAAATTTAGCTCTGAGATGTTTTTAACCATTGGTTGTGAGGCTGGAGTAATTTTACACCTTCTCAGGTAACGGCAGCTGTGCGAAAAGGGCAACAGCCCGTTGTGATGCTGGCTGTAGGCATGCTGTCTGAAGTCTCTGCCACCATTGTGTTTGGATTTACCCACTGGTGCCTTACTGCTTCCAGCTGACATTGCAGTCACTACTCTTCCTCTGTTCCTTTCACAAACAGGAGATAGTGAAATGCATCACTAAAGACTGGAACAACCCTTTCAAAATGAGCGATATTGGGATTTTATGGAGCCCCAATTTCATGGCTCTCGCGGGTAGTCTTACATCTCAGCCCTATCACCAAGTACTTTTGAAATCCTTTGAATTTATTTATTCAGCACAAGTAGAATCAACCCATCAGTCTAACTTGTCAGCACTAAAGTTCTTCAGAGACTCTTCAGCCTATGTGAATGAAGAAAAATTCTGTGTGTTCTTTTTCTGGCTGTATTTACTCCCCAGGTGGCAAGGAGAAATGTTGCTTTTTGCTAAACAACTTTTGTGACAAAATAACTCAAAGCTGAGCAGCTTTTTTTCCGTCTTTTCATATACAGAGGAGGACGTCTGTAGAAATATATCAATTGAGTCAAAAATTCAATAAGTTTTAATCATTATTTTCCTAAGGGCAGTGGTGATACTGCTTTCAATAAAAATAAAAAAGGCAAAATGCAGGGACATGTTACATTTAGTCCTGCTTTTAATGAATTGGCAGAACCACAAAGACACCTATTCTCCAACCCCTCCAGTGTGCGTTGTCCCTCTTACGTCCTCCCCTCGTCTCCTCCCCTTCTATCCTTTTCTCTCTGACTCATTTATCCAGTGAGCCGTCCTTGAGGCGGCACAGCATTAGGCAGGTTGTTAACACAGGAGAAAAGGGCGTTCAATGTCGTGTCACTGTGTTGCAAAGTATGACAAACCAAAGGAGCGGGCCATCTACTTGAGGAAATAAATACATCGCCGTCCTCCTTTCCGAAGTGTAATGGTCTGGATATTACATCTCCCGTGGGACATTACAGTCCTCGAATAATAAATCCACCCAATAACATGCACGTGTGTGTTTGTGTGCATACATGCATCGTAATGAGTGTTGAATGCGTGTGCGGTTCACGTGTGTGTGGTGCAGTTGTGTTTGAGGTTTCCAAGCACAGCATGAGGCAATTTGTCCCCCTGAGAGAAAGCTATCTGCCGTTTCTACACCTTGTCAGCTGGAAGCAGTCAAGCAGCTGTAAATCTCAATTACATGAAGCTCTCCCTTCCACTGCACCCCCCCACCCAACCCCTCCTACACTCCCTTGCCACAGGTGACAATGGACAAAAGCGATTGCTCGCCGTTGTGTTCCAAGGCTTACCATTGGCTTCGGACTGAGTCTGAGAGGGCACGGCCAAGTAGGGGTCCTCCCCTTTGTCTGAACTCATGGGGGGATCCTTCCGCTCCACCATGCGGCCCCGCCCTAGGGGGCCCTCGGCGGCCTTGGGAAGGGCCGGAGTGGGAATTGAGAGGGAGTGGTGATGATGGTGGTGATGGTGGCCTGCTGGACACAACACAGGTTAACTTACGCTCACGGCAAAGTAGGAATGCTAGGCTGCACACACATCGACTTCTCCTTTGATGCTCGAGCACACATAAACACATACAAGGACAGCTGCTGAGCTGTGTGAGTTCAAGTATTCCCTCTGTGACCCTCAGCAACTCATTAGGCAACGTGTTTGTGAGTTTCCCAGGATTGATGTGTTTCCTTTTCTGTCATTCTCTGTCTCTGTCGTCCTCGCTGTCCCTCCTCCTGTTTTGACTGTCACGTCAGCGCTCTGCTGGGCCTGTCAGCCTACAGTGCAATTGTTTTTCTCCACACTAACCACAGGGAACGTGTTTGTCATATGTGGGACAAAAGTCTAACTTTCTCCCCATCGCCCCTGATGAAAACGCAGTTCTGTGACTTTTCCTTTGCTACAAAGCAGCTCCAACTCTGTTCCTCTTCTTCCCACCATCTACTTAAAGTCTTTTTTTAATTTAATTTGATTTCCATTGAGCATGATGCTAGCAAAAGATTTTCCAAACTTTCACATTTAACACCAGAGCTTTAGCTTCAATGGTGACATTCTTTTGACTACCGTAACTCTTCAAGCGTTTACACAATTTGAACATAATTCCAGCAGATGTTAAAGCGGAGAAAAGCAGCCTTATATGCAACAGTAGTTAACGTAAATCATCTGATTCTGTCAAGAGGACCTGGCTGCAGACATCAAGGGTCGTAGCCAGGAGACCCCCCCAAATTGCTCAAAATTTGTTTTTTATTTTAACTGGTGACTTTCAATGAAAAGACCATGCAAACACCCGTAAGGAAATGTGCGTTTCGAACTTCCGCATTCAAAACTTTTGCGTTTACGCATAGCTAAGCACGTTTTTTTTGTCCATTTTCAGGCTCTACGTACAAAACGCGTGGCAATCCAGTGTTCGTAGAACGTTAAACCAGTTGAACTCTGACCAATCAGGGACTCGGATGCCCTTTTCAAACACAAAGTGCCAACAGGTTGAAAATTGATCATGAAGGAGAAATTAATATAATAATATACCGGAATAAAGCAATGAAAAAAAAAAAAAAAAGCCTGGAGCAATATTAACGAGATTGGCACTGTTTTGGCATTTCACACCAAGCTTTTTCCAACGTAGCATAACAGTGATGATTTTTGCAGTTTTACGCTTCAATAAAAGTTTTTTTTCCCATGTCTGAACACTTTCAGATTAGGAGAAGTTGTATAATTTCCTCTTCCACCTATGCTGTTGGGCACCATTTTGTTTGCAACCAGGTCCCCTTCGATTCGGTGGCGAAGAAAAGTAGTTTTGCGCCGTAATGCAACACTTTAGTAATATGTTGCATATAAGTGCAAAACTGGTGTGAAAAGCTGCTTGTCTTCACATCAGAATCAGTTGATTCATGGTGCATCGCATAAATGGTTGAAGAGTTATGGTATGTCACCTATATTTAGGTGTTGCCGGCGACATCTCTGGTGAAAAGAGTCAATGACCAAAGTTTAGAGAAAGAAGAAGAAGTAGAGTTCCCAAATTTGGTAAGTCCTTTTCCATATTCTGCAATATCCTTTAACCCAAATGAATCCATGGTGATATCAGTGCAACAGAAAAACATCTCCAATGTGTTCTCTGGTCCACTTGGTCTGTGCTATAAACCACTTCATTTTCATTCAAAAGAAAAAGATTCTGCATTGCTATGAGTTAATTCTGATTTGGACAATGATGCCTTTTTTAACATTATTCTTGGCAGTTTATTAATACATTCATTCAAAGCATGACCATTTCAAAAAGGCACCACAGCACCAGTTTAAGTTGGAAATCAAATCAATACCGTTCACCCCAAAAACAACCGTTCAAGCTCCTGAAATAAAGCAGATAAGTCTCTCTGCTGAATGAATCAATCTTCAATGTGTGGGTGATGGATCACGCTTTCTCCTCTCCTTCTGCATCTGCTCATCACTCACACAATCACATTCTTTTCCCGCATGCCGTCCTTAGTTTTGCATTTCCTCCCATAAGCAGAGTTTTTGTGCAAGCTTTGTCTGGCTGCTTTATTTTTTAACCGTGGTAATCTCATTATCATTCCACATGCTCACAGTTAAGCCACCCTACACAATTTTACCAAAGCAATATATTAAATTTGGTATAATGCATTTGTGTGCTTAAAAGAACACATGCACACACAGACTTTATAACATAAAGAGTGACAACACTTTTATCAACAGCCTCTTGTGGAGCTCAACCTCCAGTTAGCATTTTGACAAGCTCTCTCTGTGGAGGAGGTGACAGCATGTGAGTGTGTGTTGGTTTTGGGGATGTGTGCGTTCTGGTCCAATATGTGTTTATGCTTGCATCTGGAGACGGAGGGGAGTCACTAGTACGCATAGAGACACCCACTCACAACAACACCCAAAGCCTCTTCCTCCTCTGTGTGGCGTGGCAATCATTAAAATGATTTATTTAACTATTGGCCCAGGGCTGAGAGATTAGTCTGACAGGCCTATTTTATAATTCATTCCCCCAAAGCCAGGGGAAATGCAATGCAGGCAGATGACACACATAGAGACCTCTGAGTCTCGCAGCTCCTCCTCAGATCTTAAACTGCAAGATGCACGTCCCTCTCTTTCTACAGATTAAAAGAGTGGCGAGGATTTCTGATCTGGGGAGAAAAGACTGAAGCAATACCAGATAACAGAGAGTTTAAAATAATAACTGAGACTTTGGGGGTGGTGTTGTAAAGAGGGTGTTGTCTGTGTAAGCTTCTGAGATTGAAAATGCACAGAATCGTCATATTCTGCACAACAGGGAGCACAGAAACACAGATGCTTTTACGATGACCCTGGTTCTTACAAGAGGAAAATCACAGCGGGAGGAAACAGCCACAGAAAGGTGTATAAAAAGAACACTTTCTGGACAGACTTCAAATTTTCTATTTCTCTCGCTCTGTATGGATCTGACTGGTTTGATCTGGTAGTATGTGTGTCAGAGAAAGAGAGAGACGGCAGAGAGATTCGTCAAAAACCCAAACGTCGATCAGATAAACCAAAAAGGTGGATGTGAGTGTAGGTGTCGGTGATATGGATAACTTTGCTGCAGGCTAATCACATCTGTCAATTTTTTTAAAAAGGTTTTTGAGGAAAAACTGTACTAAACACAGCAGGATGGAGTGAAGCTGTGTGGCGTACTTATGAGTAGTCTCACCTTTTGTTAACAAAACGCACTTAGTTTTAAGAACAAAAAATAATTGTTTTCATGTAAAAGTTTCTACTTTGGAAACAAATTAACTTTTTGGGGGAAATAACGAGTAAAAAACTGTATACATTTTTTATTTATTATAGAACAGACTTCAAATTTCCACGGCCCACTGGCTTCGGTCATTTAATCAATAATATGGGGCTACCAGAACTTTCTAAGAAACACAACTTCTTGATAGTGATTGGTTTAATTATGTTGTAAACTTGTGGCCTTAAAGACCAAATGAGGAGAACTGATTTAATTGTTTTTCTGTGATCAAAAACACAGTGGCATATACAGCTGAATAATATAACCATTTGTGTTGTTTTCTATGTTAACGTGATTTAAATTGAGAATTTTGCAGCACGCATTTAATTGTTAATATCTATGAAATGAAACCCTGATTTAATGTGGCCCTGCGACAGACTGGTGACCTGCCTTCACCCAACAGTAACCGGGTTAAAACAAGTTTAGAAAAAGGATGAAAGGGTGTATGCATCGGAATGGAGCAGAGCAGGGAGCTTGTGGCCCATCAATTTTAGCTTATATGTCACACTCAAAAATGCAATTTTTGAGTTATTTTTTTTAAATATGTCATCTATCATCAGAAAAAGGTCACAAGAACATTTTAAAACATTATTTTAAACAGTGTGGGTGCTTTAATATCTAATTCATAGCATTCGACTGATGTTAGTCAGCTTTCCCATGGCTCCTGTCTTAGTAGTTGTTACTTTAGATGACTTGCTAAAGTCACTTTTGTTTACCTTAATGTATTACTGACTAAAATAGGACTACAAATGAAGCATTCACTCAAACCAAATTAAAAATAAGTTTAGACTACCCCCAACAATTAGGCTTATCTAAATAAGAATACAAAAGTTAAGTCAATACCTACACAGAGACGATGGGCACTAAGCAGGCAGGAAAAAGGGGCCAACAAAACTACATCAGGGTCAAATATTATTGGGTCTTCCTTCTACTTTTACTTAATTTAATCTAAAAACTAAGGGTGCTACATGAAGACGAGCACAATGAGAGGAGAAAGTAACTTTCGTTGCTTTCATTACCTTCATAACCAGATGGAATATCTAGCAAAAAGAGGGAATGAAATCAATTTGATTAAAACCTTGAGTCATTAATATCCCGTCTTTACACACATGGGAGGAGTTTTCATTTACTTGAAAGGGGAAGATTGAACTGAGTAGATGAAGAGGTGTGGCTGCAGTTAAAGATTGAGGGGAAAAGGCGACTCAGCTTCTAGTTCTCATTTGATTGCTTTGTGCAGCGTGTGTGGGACACTTACCATTCAGAGCCACAAAGGTATCTACAAGAAAAAGAAAAAGGAACTATGTTACTGTGTGCAGCAATAGAGGCTAATGTGCTTTAGAGCAACAAAAAAAGCCATGATTTTTAGAGTAATTTAGCTTTCACTCACTATCTTATTTTCAGTTTTAATCAGCAGGAATCTAATCTGAAGATGAAAGTCTAGGAGTCGGAGTTTCTTTGGCTAAACATGCACTTTGAAGGAAAATTCATAGCCTTTATTTACCCAATTACTTATTGCTTTGAAGTCTTTTATCTTCTTTATTTCTTTAAAAAAAACTTGAGCAGCTTGGGAGAATATCAACAGTTTATCAGTGGTTTAAATCCAAACATTTCTAATGAGTAGTGTTCGTGGGTGGCTTGCTTTGAAATCTCTCATACCTCAAATGCAAAAACGAGCCCTTATCTATCAGTAAATGTCTACGTTCTTGATGAGAACCATCAAAAAAGGATGTCTTCACCTCACAGGACACAACGCTGGGAAAGAGAAAAACCACAGAAACAGCCAGAAAAGGACAGGAGAGGACAAGAGCCGAAATGAGCAGATGGATGGAATAGGCTGAGAGACAGGATTGTGATGGAGAACAGACAGGAGGGAAAAAAGGTGAAGAAGGAAATGCAAGGATGAGAGGACAAAGAAAAAGAGTGGTGATGAGGGAAGGAGAAGAGTAGGAAAGATAAGAGTGAAGAGACCCTGCTTACTTTGGCAGTCTCCCAGACCATCTGTGTTACCATGCTCCACGTCCTGTTCAAAGGCTAATCTGCAGGGAACAGAGAGGACACGGTCACCAGTGGACAACTTGCTTCACCTAGAAGAGTAACAAGACTATTACAAAAACACATAGCTGTGCTAGAATACAGTGTAAAGAGCAGAAAGTCTTGTTCTGGAATAGAATCAAAGGAAACACACAGGTCTAACCTTATGGATATATGGGATGCAGGCAGGAGAGAAAACCCATAGCAGGTGCTGGGCTCTCTGCCAGAAATGTTAGCAAACGTAGATTGTTTTTTGTTTAAAAATGAATAAAAAGTTATATTTTTATCTTTAAAATATTTTTTTTCACTACAAAGATAACATAAAACATAAGAGTTCTTCTTTAAAATTCAATTAGCTTAGCACAAGAAAATTCTGTTGCTAGCTACTTAGTGTGCACCTTGTCTTTACTTTTTGTTGTTTTAAATAACTAATGGAAAAATTTCTTTAGTCAGGATCCACAAAAATGAAAGTATATTTTTTTTTAAAAAACAGAGCTCAAATTTTGTCCCTTTGGAAAGTCCCTCTCCAACAATTTATTTTCTTTTGTAAAATTGTTCCCAGTGGTCTTTAAATTATAATCATGCAGTTTTCGGCAAAAATTATAAAGCCTGTTTTAAGACACATTTTTTGCAGAGCAACAAGAGTTCGTTAGAAATTCGCCTCTGAATTGTGGACGGGACTGTTGGCGCAGAAGTTAGCTCAGCTAATTTCCCATCAGCCCTTTATTTATACTCTTTCCTGCTAGCTTCAATCATCTCACAAGCCAAACCTACCATTAGCGTTAAAAAAAGAGGGAGCAATATCAGTTGTCCAAGCGTACAGTTTTACTTTCCTTTTTTTTTACTGTACAGGGGTTTCATCTGCTCCTGATCCAGAATGATTTGATTAAATATATTCTCAGAAACTCAGTTTTAATCTTAAATTCTTTTAAACATGTCCTCCATTATGAGAAAAATATTACAAGAACATATTCAAAACACCAAAAACATGATTTTTATTGGAGTGGGTCTTTAAGTAAAGAAGTGCAACCTCTTCATTTTAGCTCTTTATAAAGTATCTGTCCACGCTTATGATCATTTTTCCCAGACAGCAAGTCTTCCAGCCTCAATGGGCCCCTTGCTGCTATATCCAACTTCAAACTCACTCTGAAGACAGGGCTACAAGGGTCAACCTGCTCAGGTCTTACCAAGAAGCCAAGAAGGGCCACTTTATTTTTATAAGAACCTCATGACATGCAGTCTTATCTCCTTTCACACTCCACGTAGCTTGGAAATAGACGTGCAGTTACGATCACATGGGCTGAGAACTGAGCAATGATGGTAACCATGCCTGAGGGTCGTCATATGACTCAAAGGAAAATAGTTTTGTAGATTTCTTTTTTTTCTGACGCATTGTGCACTGAGAGCTGCTTTTCCTTGAACCACAACCAAGCAAGCTGTAAGGAGATCAGTGAAACAAAGCGGCCCAACTGTCAGCCACTATAACAATCACAGCAGCTTTTCACAGGCCTGCTCACTGCTTCTCCTCCTCTGCCTGCCCACCCACCTCTCATCTTCCTCATCCTCCACTGGCCACAGCAATGGACTGAAGAGGAATCATTTTCCAAAACACTATCACTCATCTTTTTTGCTCTGATCAGAGTGAAAATACGGACCTCACAAGAACAGATGTTTGGATCATATTCAGCTGCATTTCTATATATATATTTTTGATTCTTTCCAGAATTAAAATTAAAATCCATCCTTGATAAATTAGAATAATAAAACTCCAAACCACTGTCCAAATAAAAACACAGGCCAAATTGTTACTATGGGAGATTCTATACTTTATGTGGATCCTTTGACAAATATGTCCCATCAAAGTAAAGTTGCAGATCAAACAGATACCCATTGAGATTGGAGAATCTCAGCTCAGAAAAATAGGGTGACTGTAATCCCTTCATAAGAAATGTCCCTTCGAAATCGTGCACAACAGTCACCCAGCAACAAAAGCAGTGTGCTCCCTTTAATATCTGGGGGTTCAGTTAATCTGCTTATCTGGTTTGCTTATCATTCACAGATATAATCACAAAGATGCAGAGCAGCAAAAAGGAGCCTGGCATCTGCGGGATATTCCTTCCAGACATTATCACCACACCCAACAGGGCCATGAAAAGTTGATTGTCTTTTTTTTTTTTCCTTTCCTGACAGTCTTGTCGTCATGCTTTCCAGGCCTGGTAAAGATGCACACTGAAAGCTTTTAAATCCCACTGACTTTGAGATGTATCAACAGCAAGCATTTGCACTACATGTGAAGGGTTTGGGCCTTCCATGGCAGATGTGAAGAATAAATGAACCGTGGAGTAAATGGCGTAGGTTCAGGGGTTCAGTCCCTTTACTATATTCTACCAACAGATGTGAGATGTGTTTGAATGTAGTACTACAGGCGCTCAGTTCAGGGTTAGGATCCCACTGCTACCGCATACATATTTAAAGCTGATTTAAGCTGCACTGTACAGTACTGGAGGGAACCGAAATCTGTTTTATATTATCTTGCATCAGATGTGATTATTAAGAGATGTGAGGTTGCAGGGAGGGACTTTTGTTTCTGACATGTGGGTCAGGCATAATAGTGTTAATTATTCATATCAGAAGTGAACTGAAAAGCAGGGAATATACTGTACGTGCTGCACGAACACACATGCAGATGTGTTCTCCACTTTGATTCATGGCTTTCTTTAAACAGGAGTAGGTTCCTATCAGGTCACAAACCAGCATGTGGTCACATTTTATGTTTATCTGATGTGCAGATTATGGCAACACAATTTTGTATGTTTTTACTAAATAACAACCATTCAAAATCATATGCAATTATATGCATGAAACGGGGAGGTGACAGTGGAGCATATTGCAGAAGAGCAGAGTGCAAGCTGTTTTTAGGCAGTAGGTATAAGAGGCATAGCTCCACATGGGAAAAGCTGGCACACTAGCATCAGGGCCAGATGGAAGAAGAAAGAAAGGGAGGCTGGCAAGAGAGCAAGAGTATGACAGAAGAAAGATGGAGACAAAAATATGGATCACAACACCAACTAGCAGATTGTTCCACGGTTCCTTCCATTATTTCTAACCTAAAAATATTATTCCGTCTTTAGCTCCTAAGTAGATGCTCTGTCAGAACTGTCCACAGCTTCAGAATCGTACATAAGGAGTCTGCTCGTTTGCTGCCTATGTTTATGTGGAGCATTTGCATACCAAACCAGTCACTTTGTGGCAGGGGGATCATTCATCCTTAAATAGCTGGTGATGCAGTGGTCATTTTGTCATGATTTCATCTGTAAAATGTTTTTCCCACCACAAAACTCCATCTGCAGTTTGTTCAGAAAGCGTGACCTGGTTCTGTGTCATAACTGCAGCCACAATATTATAGTTGTCGTGGCCAAGCTCTGCATATCCAACCCAAAGCCTGGAGCAAACAACTCTTTCCTTCCATCCATCCTTCCAAGAGCCCCTTCAGTTTGAGGTGACTGCACTTACACACCATAAAATTACAAAGCTTCAGAGAGAAATGGAGCCATGTTTTAGAGAAGGGTGGAATACTGGTTTGCTAGTTAAGTTCAACCAAGTCCAGAGGCCAGATGGATACACACAAAAAAACCCCATCATGTCGTGCTTTGTTCCACGCGATATTTAGAAACAGAGATTGTGCAGTGATCCTGTGTGAACAGTATCCATTCTTCAGAACATCCATATGCGTGTTTATGGGAATTTGATGATGTGGCATTTTTGCTTTTATATTGTGTTTTATATGACACTTATTTAAACTTTTTTACTTATAGTTCTTAGCCTATATTCTTAGCTGTTGTTTTTACAGTTTCTGGGCTTTTAATGTACGGCACCTTGTTTGACTGCGGTCATTTTGAGGCACCATATAAACAAATATTCTTAAGCTTAATTTAAACAGCACAATAAAGAAGATCTGACTGCGATTTTCTAAAATGTTTGCATTGTTTAATAAACTCTTAGCAGACCTCACAAGGGTTGTAAACTGTTTGCAAAGATTTTTTTAGGCTCGAAAAAAAACTCATCTAACTTTTAAATTTGGGAAACTTCTGGGATGATAAGAAAAACTCGAAATTGAGGAAGCCTGCTGCTTTTGAAACCGAAACGGATGACACATTTTTCCAATCTAAATCAAAAAATATTTTTAAAAAAACTTATGACTACTTGTTTTGCCCTTAATATAACTGATCATAAGAATGGTAACGTTTAATGAACTTAAATTTAGAGTACTCTTGAATTTTCTCTTCTTCACTAATGAGTTTCACAAATTTATTCACAAGTTTGCTCATTTGTAATGCAAGCTTGCATAAAAGGGGAGTGTCCTCCTCCATTCGTCGCTCCAAGTGGGAGTTGAAATCAGGCTTGTGCACAAATGTGAAAGGCCAGGATGAATGAGAGTTATGAAAGAAAAGCATGCATATGCATGACTTTGGAAATGTGGTGAAGATAAAAAAAAAATTTACCCTTTGTCATTCACAACTTTATCCAAGAAGAATGCTGTTTTATTCATCAGGCTCACAAAGTTTCACTGAATTACTCACATTTCCAACTAATAATTATTCAAAAGGACATTTACAATCACTGTTTTGGGGGGAAGACGTATTGATTTGATATTTTGACACATTTTCTAACATTTCAGCCAATAAAATTGGATTAGCTAAGAATCACTTTGAAGAGAATCAATAAAAAACATTTTTAAATTCTCTACTTAGGTGATGGCAAATAATGAACATATTTAAATGTGAACCATTTTTGAACACTGAAATCATTACATAATGTTCCCTGTCACAATTAGCAAGTGATAAATATGCATGGTCTGTGTATTGTCATGGGAAATTACAGTGCACATAATAACCAATCCTTTAGGAGAAATTTTTGAATGTGTTTCCCGGTTTTTATCAATTCTACACGTATTACCATACTCCAGTTGTTTGTGTTTCGGTTTTAGGGGCAGTGCGATTATAGATAATTGAGTACAGAGCTGGTGAACCAGCGTAAGAGAAAGTTTTACTTCTTAAACGTACACTAAACCAGCCTATTTCTCATCAATGCCGTAGAAACCTGATAACCTAAAATCCTTTTTACGATTCAAAGCCAGCCATCTGGTCCAACCCAGCTCTCCCAGTTTTCTAAACTTCACTGTTTATTTCTGTTCCAGTGTCAGTGGACAGCGGGGTTCTTCTTCAGTAAACAATAGCCTGAATCCCCCTAAGTTCTTCCTCTGGAAAGTTAGAGTTTAAATATGCGTTTAAATACTCTATTACAAGTTTAAAGAACATTTTAATCAGAAACTGTGATTAGAAACATCTCTTTAACATGCAAATAATGAGAAATTTTGTTTTAATCAACATTCTTTTATCAGTTTTTGAATTAAAAAGGCAGTTTTGTGCACATTTGTCCTCTTAAAATATTAATGTGGTTTCAATCATTTAGCTCCATCACCCTCCAACACCTTTTATTCATCTCACCTGATCATATCATCATAAAGGCATTTTCATAAAAGTGTTCACTGCGGTTCTGTGAATGTTGGCGGTTTAAAAGAAACCTGTTGCATGACCTCGTTCACCTTTTGAAGGGAAACACATTAAGTGGCAGCAGATGTTTGGGGAAACCAAAACATGAGCAGTTAGAACAGATCCTGTGGTGTGGTAGAAGTCAAAGCAGCATGAAATGCTCTTCTTTTCAACCGCCCACCAGTATTCTGCAGCTTTAAAAAGGACCTTTTGATGCTCATTTGAGGGTTTTGTTTCTATGATTTATCTTTTAAGCACAATATGTTGGATACGGTTTGTAAAAAAAATATTAATGAAGTCTGGCGTTGATTCAATGCTTGGTTTGCAATCTCTTGGGATTGCGTCTGCATTTACTTACTTGGTCTTGCCAACCACCTGTCTGCAGGCCCCCTCTGACACCCAACCGCAATAAGGATCTCTGGAGGCAATACAGGACCTGGAGGACAATCACAAAACACCCCTGCGTTATACACCAGAGAACAGCCTGTAGAATTTGAAAGCATTCATCAAACTTACTTCTTGCAGCGTCCGTGTCTTTCACACCGAGACAACGGTACTTTAACAACACACGAGGTGAAAGCAACCCACATGGCATGGCTCTTGCTATCAATCTGCATGCCAATAATGCGCTTGTCCTCTACTCCATCTATGCTGCACCTAGTAAGCAAAAAAAAAAAGATAAAAAAACTTGCATTGTGTTGCGAGATTTCCCAGTGATTTGAAGTTCATTCAAAGAAGCAAAGGATGGAGATTAGGATGTTACACAGAGACAAAGTGAGGTCAGCAAAAACACTGTTAATGCTTGACAAGCGCAAACAGGGTCAGGAACTGAGTGGGAGATAAACCAAGATAAAGGAAGTGGTGATACAGATACAACAGATAAACAGACAGATGGGCACTGTGAGCAGTCAGCAGCACCAAAATGCAGACCAGGATACCGTATCCTACCAGTACTCCATTCTTGCTAGTCGCCTTTGTCCCCACAGGGGCGCACTAATCCCTCTCTGGGGCGTGTCAAGCCTAATTCTATCCCTTATCTCCTCTCCACTTGTCTCTTCTTTCTGCCATCCAGCTCCTGGGATTTAATCGCCCGTTTCCAGAGCTCTGGTCCTGCATTAACGCTCTCAATTAGGGCTTAGAGTCCATCTACACAGGGTAATGCACGGCAATCGGGCATGATCCAGTCAGCCAACCAGCCGAGGAGGCAAAAAGTCACTTACTGTACGCAACTAGAGCCAGATGGCCAGAAGCAAATGAATGCTCAACAAGGGAGGAAACAAAGGAAAATGCTGAGAAGAGGCAAGGAGATCCAGCAAGTACAGATTAAAGGAATAGAGATGACCCTGCACTTCTTTCCCCTGCGTGAAGCTCATCACATGGCTACAGTATGTTGCACTGAAACCTCAAAGCTCTCCTATCAACTCCCTTTCATGTTCTTTCTTGCTTCCAAGCTTTCCTCTATGATCTCTGTAATTGTTTTCTCTCCCTCTTGAGTCTGTGGTAACATGTGTTCTCTCTCAGCCACTACCAACCAACACACGCTTTGCTTTGGCAGAACTTCTCTGCGGGTGACCTTTACTCATCGCTCATGCTTGAAGATGCTCGTCTCTTCACAAAATCTCACAACCATCGCAAACCAACATGTGTATAATGTATTAACAACGATCCTAAATAGGCCCTGAAGATAAACACAGACCCCAGCGTGAGCGGGAGTGTGCTTCCTTTAATCAGCTAACGTTATGGTGGAGCAGGGCTCCGTTGCGGTCAGAAGCCATGCTGCTACGTTATCCAGAGCCTTAGTGTCTCTGACTTTAATTTAAGAGCTGCGGTTAGGCAAAGTGTAACCTGATAAAACTCTTTAAATGATAGAGTAGCCATCTGGTTGACTGGCGTCACTACAGAGCTTTTGTCAGGGGGTCTTACTGCGGAGATGAAGCTGGTGGGTTGGCTACGTTGATAGATTGTGGAAACATACAAATTTAAACACATACTTTTACTCCAGAACAGGAACATGTGCATCAACTAGGTTTTGTGCCTTCATAGCAACTGTATCCTCAGGCTATACAAATAAGAGCTTCGTACTTGTCAGGGTTGTAGACGTTGACCTCCTCTAGAAACAGGCTGTTATTCAGGAAGCCATTGTTCATCTTGGCCAGGAATTTCAGGATGATCCCTTTTTCAGATCCCAGGAATACCACGGTATTGTTTCTATGAGGACCTGCTTCGTTGTCCACCACAATGCGTGTCAAACGATACCTGGAAAAAGGAATACCAGGAAAAACAAATCAGTCAATCGCTTCATTAATTAGTCAGTTTGTCCGCCAGCAGAGAAACGGAATAGCTCTCTGAGAGAGCAACAGATGGTGATGCACATCACAAGCACGCATCGTTGTAAACTCCAGACCAGCACATCCTCTTCTAAATGTCATTGTCGTGATAATAATTGCACCAGCAATCAGTCAGTGAGTTAATATGATCTCCATTGTGTAGGTCGGATGTCTGAAGATGACGACAGGGGGACGATTTCCTTCATCGATTTTTCAATTCATCATCAGATTGGTAAAAAGCCTTTGAGCTGCCACTTAAAAAAATCATTGCAGCCAAGATTCTCAAGTAACACATAACAAACAGAAATGTATTTTCTGACTGATAACAGCTAATGACTTCGCACAGAAACTCCCAGGATACCTGGGAGTTTTGATAGTTAAACACGTTGGATTTTTTATTTTTTAAAACTGATTACAACTGATCAGATGACAAGAACTGTGTATTCATTTTTTATTTTATTTAATTTACTGGTTTATTTCAAGCATTAAAATGGAATAATGTAAAAAAAACAAAAAACAAAACAAAACACAGATATATCAGACTGATTTCAGATATTTCAGAAGATGATGCCATCTTTTTGACAGTGTAATTACTCTCAACCATAAATAGATGTATTTGTAGTTATGCCTATATACACACACGACATTAATTAAATATAAATATGATCATATAAAGCTAAATTAAGTCTAATTTAAATGCGTTATTTTCATGGATTTACTTGTGTTTATCTAATTTTTCATGTACTCCTCTTAATCTTCCTGAGTAAATGTGTCTTACATTGGATTGTCACAGTGTTTAAAAACACAAGTTCTATAAAAAAAGCAGCATTTAAAAAGTAACATTAAATAGATGTTGCTTCAGTTTTACATTTAATTTCATAGAACTAATATTGTAAAAATTTGAGGAAAAAAAGACAGATTTATTCACTAAAAAAAAAAAATATATTTTCAATTCTGTTTTTCTCCTTTGGTGTATATCAATGCTGATGTTGTATTTCAAAACTCTTTTTAACCTTAAAGATGTAGAGATGACGCTGACTGCAAAGGATGCTTTTAGACGGGAGTTTCAATAAACAGCTTATGGCTTTAGCGGTTAACAGAAGGAGATGAGATTTAAAGATTAGACATGGATCTCATCTGAAAATCTAGCAAGTCCACTAATATCCTCATTATTGTCTACTGGAAGCCTTTCATGTCCAAATAACTTTAAATGTTCTCACTTGTGCGTTCTAGCTGTCTTTAACAGGAGTTTGGAGGACAGAATCAATAGGTTGTCATGAAATAAATTCAATCCCAACAATCTAGACACACGTCTTTTCATTTCTGAGATATCACAGCAGAAAGGAGTGTTTAGTGATTGTTTGCCAGCTGAGGTCCTTGCCACTGCCCAGGAAGTCTGCAGACAGACCGTTTTGTTTTATTGAGAAAAAAGCATGTCCTTGATATTAGGGGCATCCTCTCTGGAGAGCAGAAAATATCTAACTGTAGTACAGATTTCATTTCAAGTTGAATTCTGTAAAAGCACCAGACTGAACCCATGAGAGATATCCAGCCTACAATATGTGTTATCATGGAAAATACCTGCAAATCTCTAGAGGAAATTCTTTGCAGCTGAAAGTTTAGGAGAGGCTGTTGCTCGTCATGGTTTCAGAAAGAAGCGGCGACCTTTAACCCCGCACTGTGCCAGTTGAGGCTGAGATCCAAACTAATAAAGTTTTCAACTTTTTGTTTGTGCTGAAATTGGAGGTTTTGTCAAGAAGCTGCCTCAAATGTCACTGCATAGTTGGTTAATTAATTTAAAATGAAATTATGTTATCTGCCAGACAATGACTGATTTAAACTGAAATAAAAAAAGAAATCCCACAAGAAAAACAAAGGAGTTTGAACTCAAGTATCTTTTTTGAAAGACTCTCAGAGTCTTATGACCAAAACCTGGGGAATTAGAAAATATATTCTTGTTTAAGTGAGATATTCAGTATAAAAATGAACAGAATGAGTGCGCTTTTATTACTGCGTAGTCATTTGGGGAGAAGTATAGTAAGTTGGGAATTTGTGCTCCCTGCACCTAAACACAAAAATAGGTCACTGGCTGTTTGTAATGGAGTCCTACTATCATTTAATGACTTTGAATCTCTGAGTAACACTTGAAATAATTACCGTCCTGGGCTGACACGGCTCACAAACTCTCTGATGCCAGCAGCTTTTGGAGTGTGAGATGCTTACCGAACCATAGTCTTGAGAAACCAGGGCCTGTTGGCAATGGAGGGCACGGCCTCGTCCATCAGAGGATGCATCTTGATGAAGTTGAGTGTGTCGTCAGGGAACTCATTAGATATCTTATACCTCTCCATGGATGGACTACCAGCACAGCTGCCAGGTCTGTGAGTGAAGAGGAGGTGGAGAGATAATGGGAGAGGATTAAAAAGAGTGGTAGATGGAGAAAAGAGCCCAATTGAACAAAACACTTGATGATAAGAGGCTAGGAGAACAGACAATCTCACTTCCTTAAAATCAATGAAAGTGAAGCCGTAAATGACTGAACTCTACTTTCAAGAGGCTCTGGTCAAACAGGAGAGCACACAATGTCCTCTTTTCTCTAGATTAGCAGTGAAGCTCGGTCACTCCCTTTCTATCTGATCCTTTTATAGCAAGCTGGAGAGTTCCTATAAAAACAGGAGCTTCTTTTGATAGCACATCCTCAATTGGAGACATGTCACCTCAAGCCTATAAAACCCCCTTTATAGCCAGGTCTTTGATACCCTTTCACAGCACAGAAACATCCACAAGTTTACTGCTGCAAGCACCACACAGTTATAATGCTGTTTTTAATTAATTCAATCATTTTAATTAATTTTCCAATGCAGCAAATTTAAGTTAGACATGTGGGCAAGTCAGCAATCATGAAAAGCCCCAAAGTGCAATGTGGCTCACATCGGAAACCCACATCAACTTGGTATAAACTCAAAAAAGAAAACACATCCTCAATGGCTTTTTAAGCAGCTGTTAAATTCCAGATCTACAGATTCATTTATGTGGATTATTTCTAAAGCAAAGCAAACATCCAAACTGCTACTGTTAGTATAATGTTTATGCGTTTGCACATATGGACAGCAGAACGGGACCAGGCATCTCTGAAATACGAAAATCTGCAAATAATTTAGAACGAGCACATGGAGGAGCAGTCTGCTGCAGGACCAGACCTTGGTGGCATTGCTACAACTCTCTGTCTGCCTGCCTGAAGATAAAAAGGACTAAACATGCCTGGGGATGCAAATGAAATCAATCATATCCATCACTACAAAGAAAAACAAGAGAAAAAAACAGGGGGCACACCTGTTCCTTGAAATGTCTGACCTTGCTGAACATAAACCGGTTTCCACATGCTAATTGATGTAAGAAAGTAAACGTACTCGTTTGCACAAAGCATTCAGTTGAATACAGTTGCATCCCTAAGCGATACGGCTTTACACAAACACACACTGTTCCACCAGTTATCAGAGCTCTGATCTTAGCAGTAAATCTTTTGGGTTTTTGGTTTTTTTTTTTCCTTGAAGGTATTTTAAAAAAAGGGGCTCTTTGAGCTCTAATTAGTGAGTAACAAATGGGAGATTGATCATGTTGGTACATTTTCGAAATGAACCAGCCTCTGAAGTGATCTCACGCTTCATTTATTGATGCCTGGGCAGCTGTGTGTGGGAAAGAGCTAAAGGGAATGAGAGCACCCTAAATGATTGTTTTTAGAGAATGCAGGTAAGGCACAATAGGGCAGGAAGTTCATCACTGACTTCAGTGAGTGCAAATGAATGAAACTAAGCCAAAATTACTACTTAAAATTACACCACAGTGTTACCAGACTGCGTTCTGGAGGAATATATATCTGCGTGCTTGTGTGAAGTTGTACCTTGGTTTGGGAACTTTTTCCTCAGGAAAAGGTGTCCAAGTGGAGTCAGGGGATTTCTGCTCTTTGAAACGTCCCGTAAACGTCTTGGCCACTTCAGCCATGTCATAGGCACACACCGCAGAACCGGGAATACTGTCATGACACAGAGAAACACAAGAAAACCAAATGTGCAATCCTGCTGATGGGACATGTCGCTTAATCTCATTTCTGGTTTTTGGAACATCACTAAGACTAGGAAAAAAAGAATTTGTGATACATGATTTGCTTCAGATTGCAATTCAAAATTTCACATTTTGATTTGGATTAAAGTTTTACCCCAAACTGCAGAGTTAACGAATAAAGTCATCAGTGAGAGATGCCCATGAGGACACACACTCCCCTTCTCCAAAGCTGGGGTTTCCCCATGAGACTTGTGGCCTCAAAGTTCATCCCAAGTACAGTGTTGGGCTCCAAAAATGGAAAACACATTATCTCGTTACAGCTGCATCTTTCTCTGCATGTGAAATCAATGCATAGCTGATTATTGAGTCACTTCTGTATTTACTGCGCATCTGCTTTCAGAAGTGAAAACTAAGAGCTGTTTACAGAATGAGAAACGCCATTCTCTCTCCTTGCTTCCAGGATTTTCATGCTATTGCATCATGGGTTAAATCTGTCATTGAGGAGACTAAAACACCAGGGCAGCATTGCAGACAGTAATGTCAGAAAATGTTAGTTTCTGGCTCAACAACTCTCCCAGAATGTGTTGAATATACAGAAACGTAGGCAGAAACATTTCTGTTTATTTGGAGCTTTTAATGAGGCAGACTGAGCGTGTTAATAAGTATCATGGCCACTTGGCTGCTCCTTCAGACAGATACTTTTTTGACACAAACCTTCGAGTGTCGTCTGCATTCTCCGCATGCTTCCTCTAATTTCAATCCTCCGCTATGAAATGAAAAACTAACACTTTGATCAGAATGGGAGCCCACAGAAATGTTCTGAGATGCTGCTTCATTGGATTTTAATGTCTATTAACCACGCTCAATTGCATTGTCACAAGCAATTGTCTTATCTGCTAAAAAGCAGCCATAAAATAGAAAATTGCCATATGTGCAGACTATCAGACTTGTGTTATGGCTTTGTGATAATTTTCATTTAGATAAGAACTCCCACTGATAGTGAGAATGCATCTGAAAAAGGATTATAAACAGAAAAGTAGGGGTGAAGCACTGCATGTCGGGAAAGTAGCTAAACTGTTTTGAGAGAAGAGGTAAATGTTGACCCTGTAATGCTCATAAATTACATGTCACCTAGAGGCACAGCCGGGGCACACACTTCGAGCATTAACAAAGGTCATACTGCTGATGAGGGTCTTTTAGAAGGTATTTCAAATCGAGGGAGATAATCCGGATAATAAAGGGAAAGTTCAAAACAACTTTGACGAGCTTGAACTCATTTGAAATGAGGATAAAGGACAAGCTGTACATGTACATGAGTTGTGCCTCAGAGTACCTGTTGTAAGGTGTGGAGAAAGTCGCCAGCACAACATCCCTCCCATTAACATGAATGACGTCCGTCACGGCCTGCAGGATGTTGAAGTAGAAGTGGGAGTCGCCAGGGATGGAGCAGTTCAGGCGAGACTTCAGAAAGGATGTCCACTGCTTCTCCAGGACACGAGGCGAGCCGCCGCGGTCGTTCTTACAAACTCGCGCAACCCGAGGAAACACCACCTGTTCGAGTCGCGCACAGATTGAAAGGTTGTGTTTTAATAGTCCTAAATCAGCTGACACGTGTCAATCTGTGGCGCCCGTCAAAGAAGGAGCTGCACGGATTTAGCACTGCTCCCTGCAGCACTGTCAGACTGTCAGGCGGAGTTATCAAAGGGATCACGACTGATGTCGCAGAGCAAAGAAGACATCATGCGACGTCACTTTAGGCAATTTATTGCTTTTTCCTTGAACCTCTTGAGTCAGTCCACAATCCAAAAATGCATTTGAGGTTTAGTAGTGACTGCAAAATGGTCCAAAACAAATAAAGTTTACCAAATAGCTGTAAAATGAAGAAGTGAAAACTGCAATGTGGTGGTGACTAATAAACTGATTAAACCAGTCATTATTTTATATTTAAGATGAATTTGTATAGATTTTATGATAAATCATTACACCCTGTGGGATGTTTAAAGGAAATATCACTGAATGGAAAAATAAGGTGTGTACATACTTCTAAAATTAAACAATAAATGAACTGGCAGTCTACTTTAACAGCTTTTTGGACTGCTTTAGCACATAGACTGCGATAAAACATAAATAAAAAGAAAAAGGTATAATTGGGTTAAACACGATGGATGACATCTTATCCCACATTACGCAACCTTCTTGTAAAGGCAGAAGAGCAAATGCTGATGTGCTGTTTGAGAGTCAGCACCCCTGGCAACAGAAAGTTTCAGCTTTAAATTGGAGCCAGTGGTGTAATTACAGCCTCGCCTTCAAATCTTGTTGATAGTGTTGTAATTAGCTGTTGTCAAACTATACTTAACAGCTATGACTCCAGCCTCAACCTGAAATTGATAGTGCGGGTAGAAGCAAACATGCATTTAAATGCAGACCTACAAACACGCATCTTCACCCAATACCATACATACACAACACAATGTATCATTTCCAAAATCGACTTTGTAAAATCGTCAATAGGTCATGTGCAGGTCTGTGCGAGATTATTGTAAAATCGTTTGACATTACAGATGATTCTTCTTCGCTGCAGGTGAGGCTAAGTTGTTTTACCTGTTCTAGTGTATGCAAAGCTGGTGAAAGTTTTCACATAAATAGGAATATGAAGATTTTATCAGTAATCACCTTTTTGAAAATTGATGTATAATTGTTTTTTTTTTTCTTTTTTAACTGCAGGTCCCCTTTAAAACAAAGGGATAGACAAATAGACATTGGCATTGGCTGTTTTTAGGGAGGCTATTCTGCTGTGCAATAATGAAGAGATATCATTCACTAAATGTTAAATTGCTTTGCGCTTCATCAATTCTCCCACCACATGCATAATTACACTGACATTACTTTCAAAACATCGGGCAGATTGAGAGGCCTGATCTGTATTCATGCTCTGTATAACACATGGCAGTCACTTTTGGCAGTGAGTCCATTATTTCTGTGTTTGTGTTACCTCAACTCTGTTCTCACGCCATCCGTCATATTGCGTGTGTGTCTCCTAATGCATTCTGCAAAGGACGTATTCATTTCCAAAATTCCTTTTCTCCTTATAACCCCTGACTGAATTGAGGAAATTCATTTAAAATTTTCCTCAGAAGGTAACTTTTTTTAAAGGCTCGCCTCTTTGATTGCAAAGTCTCATTTTGCAGAGACACTCAGGTGGAATTTCTCTAGAAAAAAAAAGGATGACAGGTCAAACAGGAGCACAACTGCTATATTTAGACTCAAAATGGGACCTCCAGACACTCATAGATTCTGTTTTGAGTCTATTTTAGGTTCAGCATCCTGCTCAGTGTTGCTGAAAACTGTTTTTGGCAACTTAACAACTCCTGAAAGCCTCATTCTCATTATGTGATACACCCATATCCTGTTAGCTTCCCCAGGCACTTCCTGATCCTCTTGGTAAATAGGAAGTCACCTCTGATTAGAATTCAGACAATGGAAGGACAATAAGGTCTCTGCTTACCTTTCCCATTGTGTTGTACTCCATAGCAATTTCCCGAAAGAAGAAATAGATGAAGTTCCCGTAATCAACTGCCTGAACAAAGTAGGGCTCTGCAAAAAAAATGTTTTAAAGTCGTTTTAAAACTGTATTTCAAAAGTAAGCATTTAAATGATCACTTGTATTGTACAGAAAAAGACAGTCAGCTTAACGCCTCAACTAGCAAAATAAAAAACAGATCTGTATGAAGTTAGATTTGTGTTAAAATATTGTCGTCCGTACAGAGGTTTCGTACTTCTAATAATAGATTTGTGTCTATAAAAAGATTGCATAACTGTAGTAAGAAATTGGTGCGACTGTAAATTCGTGTTCGTAAAAAGATTTTGTTCTTGTAGAAAAAAAATGTCCGTAAACCTCATCTTGTACCTGTTATAAGAAATGTATGCATCTGTAATTATGAAAAAAAAAAATGCTGTGTCTACGTGCGAAACGTCATGCACAGGAGTAGACCTGCACAATATGAGCAAAACCTGCGATATGCGATATCTGTCTTTGAAACTGCGATGACGGTGTGTCTTGGGATAAATGGACAAATAGCAAAACAAAAATACATTTTCATTTCACTTTTACAGTTTTATTTAAATAATGTTTACTTTTCAGGATGTTTTGCATAGTACCTGTGTTTGGAGAACGTTGCCTGTCCTGAAACCAAAGTATCTCCAAATATCCAACATTAGGGGTATCACAGATCAGAAAACTCACGGTTCAGATCGTGTAAAGGTTTTAGAATCACTGTTTGGATCATTTTTCGTAAAAAGGGTAAAAAAAAAAAAAAAGAAAAGTCAATTTACTCAAGTACTTTGCAACTCTGCTAAACTTGTGCTCCTGTCACCTCATAGGCAAACAACTTTCATCCTGGTCAATGTGGCTAAATGAATCTGCAACAAGCAAAGCATGCAGAATCTAACAAAACCGGTCCCTATTTTCCTACCATTTTGTGAACCAAAGAGGTGTTTAGACATATTTGCTCGAACATCATAAATCACAGGATACACGATCCAGCTCAGTTGAGTTTGATGTCGTGTCAGTGAACTTGTGGCGCTGCCTCGCCACAGAAACTTTTGCTTTCGAGTGTCCCCAACTCACCTTTGAGCCATTTGGAGTCGTGTTTGACAGTGCGCAGAGTCGGACTGTCGCCAAGGCTACGGTAGATGACTGCATCGATCGCTAGAAAGTCTGTTACAGTGGCTGAGTACAGCTTGCCATCTGGACAGGAAACACAAAGGCAGAAGGCAAAATGAGGAGGAAAGACGGAGATGAAGAGGCACAAAAGATGAAAAAGAAATGAGGATGAGAGTCCTTTTCTAAAACAACAGCTACTGAGGGATTTTTATGCATTTGAAAAAGCACTAACAGATGCTTCAGATGACTCGATTCTGGGTAATGACTGAATCACAAAAACCAAAGGGGTTCTTTCATGGGCATCAAATGGACTGTGCACTCTCTTGAGCATGTTGTGCATTCGTGATTACCCAGTTTATCAAACACCAAAAGCCATGAACTCTCATTCTGTCTTATGCTCCGCAAAGAAAGTCAAACAAGTCCCTGCACTTTGGTATACACACACACATGCTTCACAAACACAATGCACTGCCAGACTGAGCTCAGCCGGCTCATCTGTGACCACAGTGGAAACTCAAACGACGTAATTGAAAGGATAGCGGAGGAACCCTCTTGATTACTCAGAGCTTCCAGCTCCGTCCACGCAGCTCTGCTTCACATTAACTGTTAGAGCTTGGCATTTACTCTCGTCATGCGCTTCAAAACAGCACAGACACTTCATCAATACTGCCATAAATCGTTTCACGATTAATATGAATGAGAACCGAATGTCTTTAGCAGCCTCTTTCGCACCCGGCCAGCGCAGAGCTGACTCATTCTTCTCCCATCAGCCCTGAAACAGAACACGTTAGACTGAACCAGAAAGAAAAGGCAGTTTTTTGAGTGACTGTTACTACACTCATACATTTGCAATGACTGGCACGGTGGCATTGTTTGCTCCAATACCTGTTAAACATGATTTGTAGAATACTTCTATCACGGCCTAAAACAATGCCAAAAACAACTGATCCTTCTGTCAAATGACTTCTCTAATGTTTTATACTACGCAGAGATGAATATTAGGATGAATGTTTTTGCTTCATGGAAGTCAGCATGTGTCAAACCACCTTAATCTACTTTCTTTTCATGGAGTCTTGTCTTTAACTCATTTAGACCTGAGGCGCTCTCTAAGCTCTGGAACTGCATTAGTCATGTGTTGCATCAGGTTTAAATGGGTTAGTAACAAACCAAGAGCAAAGGGAACAAATATCTGAATCGAATAAAGGTAGTCGTGTTCAAATTAGGAGAGATGCTTAAACGTACCAGCAAAGAGGGCCACATTGGCGTGCTTGGCGTCGTAAGGACAGCGTGCCATCCCACTGATCTCTTCCCCCACTGCATCCAGGGTTTCCGTCTAGGATAAAAAGGTGGAAAGAGGTTAAGAGTGCAACAAATATTATATATTTTATTGTATCAAATGAAAAAATCAACACAGCAGATTAAAGCAAGGGTTTAATGAATGAGTTGAAATGTATTAAAAAAAAATGTTAAACTTGTTAAAAAAAAAAAAAAAAAAGAATCAAGAATGAAAAGCCCCAAAAGCTGGATGACACAGTCTGTAACCTCATGATGATCTCTCTACTGTCCCTCAGAGGTCAAAGCCTGATATCTTTGAGTATCTGGAAAACTGTCATGGAGACAGATAAAAAAAAATTAAAAAAATACATTTTTTTTACACTTTGGGTGTATAATGTTTGCTTTCCCCTGAATTTTTTTATCCCTTAACTGCACTAATGTTAAAGCAATTTTTACAGCCCTCTGATCTCAAACCCATTTGGTGCAGCGCTTTCCTCTGCCCTGGTTTCTTAAGGATGAGCTTTAACTGAAAAAAAGGGCACACCATCCTGAGTGCAGAATGAGAGAAACTCTCCTCATTGCAGTTTTAAAACAGTAGAAGATAAAGAAGTGATTATTTTAGTACAATTTAGCAGTCTTGAATCTCAACTAAGTTGTGCAATCCTTTTTCCCTCACCTAATGCTTTTCTGTGGAGGTCCTTATTTTTAGTTAGCGCCCAAAAGATCAAAGTATTACTTTTAATGCCACAAGACATTAAATGTATTATTTCTCAACGTTTCATTTCTGCGTAATCTACTGTCTTAGAGCCACGAGATTCAATCTCAGTAGAATATGCTCAAACCAGAATTTAGACAAGTTTTCCTTGTTTTGAACTCAGACTGGTTGTGATGCGGTTGGCAGAACATGGCCAACAGTCTGATGTGGGTGAAGGGTCACCATCATCCCTCCATGGGTAGCCTTGTCTTCCCCAGCATGCCTCAGGACACTCGCTTAGCCTGGCTGAAGACCAGGGGCACGCTCACACATGAGTGTACCACAAGAGAAAAGAAGAAAAAAAAAAGAATCCACTTACAGACCAGCGGCTGTGTTAAGAAAAGATAACAGAACACAGTCTGACTGCAGAGTTCATGCTTCTTTCAGTATCTACCGTCTTCCTTATTTTCACCGTTCTCTTGACAAAGGGAAGTGCAGTTCGGCAAGGCTTCAAACTGCTTACACCACTTTTTCTGGTCTCTAAGCAGGTCGTTTTGTTTTCTGCTCCTATCTCAGCGGAAACGGCCATCATCTGCCCACTAAAAAGGTCACACACTCCGGAGCAATGCTGGAGAAGCTTGCCAAAGAAATTGTTGAGGATGATTTGGCAGAGAAAATTACTAGTGACCTTTCAGAACAAACACATAACCAGCAGCAGCAGTGATTCTTTCTTCCTTCTGTCCTCTCAGAAAGCAAAATGAACTGATAAATAGAGGAAGACTCCTATAAAGAATATTGTAAATACAGATAGGACTGGGTTCATCACAACAGACACAGGTGGTTTTGGAAAAGCTGTGCACACTGAGTCGGAAAGTTTCAAACTAGTTGAGCTTAACAAGTTGTGAATGCAACACAAATGCGCCTCTCCTCGTCAGCATGACACAAACATACGCTCGAAAATCTGTCACACGGTCGCTGCTGCCTCCACCCCTGCCATCGCTTCACTTGATTTCACCAAGGTGGTGACCTCTGTCTGCTGGGCTTGGCTGCCTGTCACTAATCTGTTCCTGCCGTTTGAGCAGGGAAAGGCACTCCCAGCCCTGCCATAGATATGCGCATGACTCCAGCCTCCTGTAGGGCTGGCGTGCTTGCAGAGACACCACTTCTGCTTCCTTCCATGACATTAGACCTGTCAAAAGCAATACTCAGTTTTTTATTTTTTATTATATGCTGACAGATCTTTATATCTGCCCAAAAAATATATTCACGTCTAAACTACTATGTGGATTTTTTTCTGTTGTTTACCAGGCAAGCACCATTATGCTGTCAACTCTAATAGCTGCAACAAATAAAGAAGTCAATCCTTTTTGCAGGGTCCAAACAGTTGGAGGAGTGCTGCTCTGTCAAATGCGCTGCCTTCATAATTTGCACCTACTCTGCATCAGAGATGACTGAATGCCCTCCAACCCTGATTTAAGGTCCAATCCAAACACATGAAAAGCGCTAGCTGTTCTTTTTTTTAATTCCTCATGGTAATAAATCGATAAAAACAGAATGTGTTATTTGACAATAAGTAGTTATTTGCACACTGTTGCTTTCAGAATTTTCGGTCACATTTATCCCCCTTCCTTTGTTACCAAACAGCATTCCATAAGCTTAGCGTGGTCACGTATGACTAACTCAAAATAGAGTCTGTTCAGGTAAATCACTCAAAAAAAACCAGCAGAATTAATTAGCATGGGAGGGTTTTTGTGGTAAATGCATTGTTGTTTGACTCTTTTTGGATTTCTTGAGTGAGGTTTATTATGGACGCTGTCTTGTGCTGCTCCTCTCTGGAGGCCTGCATGTCCCCAACCTGTCTGCAGCCATTTCGGCCAGAGTTCACCAGGTCACATCTGCAGTTTTATGCTGAAAACTACAGGCTCTAACAACAGAGGTAGCTGATATTTTTCTTGGTGGTTTCTTGATTGCTTATATTTAACCCTGACTCGGTATGTTTTTGCTATTTTTTTATCAATTGTTAGGCAGTTAAATGTTAAATTTGCATAACTTTTGTTTATTTTCTTTGAATTCTTAGTTTTCCTTGCTTTTTTTCTAGTTAGAGGATTTTTGTTAGTTTTTACTTTGTGAAATCCAAAGTCTTATTATGATAAAAGTGACTCTTAATTTGCCACCATGTGTTGACTTGTTCTCAAGTTTGAGAATGTAACTGAAATACACACTATAAACACTCCTTCCCTAAGTATGTGACTCTAAATATGCTGAGCTCAGCTATCCCCCAGTTTCATCTGGACAAAGCCCATCTTTTCATATATGTTGTTGTTATTTAAACATGTAATTGTAGAGTTAAATAGCCTAATTTTTATTTAACAGTTCTAGCACATCGCTTGTCTGTCCTGGAAGAGGATCCCTCCTTCATGTAGACATCCCTGAGGTCCCTTATTTTTCCCAAAGATAGGGTCTTTTTAGGAATTTTTCCTCACTGAGAAGGAGGGTTTATGGGCAGGAATGCCAGTTTAGCTTAGTCTGTTTAGTTTAGTTTAGCAAACCAGCTATCGTTTATATTTTATGACTGACTTTATGTTCTTTTGGATTCGGTTTCAAATAAATACCGGTGTGAATCCCACAAAGGCGGCTATGGTTGTGATATTGGGCTGTATAAAAAAAGTTGAATTGAATTGAGGGTGACATGCCAGTATTAAAAAGTAAAAAAAAAAAAAAAAAGCTAAAATGGTTTCTTCTGCGTGGAGATCTCTTTATGATGGATAAAATATTGATATGTTTTCATGTTTAGGAAAATGGCTTCTGACAAAGACATAACATGTTGTGTGTTTCCTCATATTATAGTATACATTTTTATATATTTTTAGGGGGTAAAATGTCTCAAGAGATTGGTTTAAAAACATTGATTAGTCAAACCAATCTTTACTTTTAAAAATTCTAAAATGTAAAAAATATCACCAATTTTCTTACATTTGAATTTTATCTATTTCTGAAGGAAAAAATGTTTTTCATGTGTAATCTTATAAATACACATTCCACTTTTGTTCAGCTTAAATAGCTTTTCTTAAGAAATGTTTTTTTCTTTATCAAAACAATTGGTTTAAGAACAAACGTTTTACCAAAATGTCAATATTTAATCAACTTCTGTTGAACTTGGAATCAACTCAAATTGCGATCTTAATAGTGATAAATATCAAATCAATTTTGTTTTTTTGGTTTTTTTGCAGAAACACACCCCTAATTGGTGAAGAGCTAATAAAAGTTTTGTTATAAAAATCTTCCCTGATGACATAATCAACCAATCCTTTATTGCCTTTTTTGAATATGCATTAGTTAGTTGACATGAGCTTCATACTCAGACAATAATGTTGGGTCTTGACTAGCCTCCTCTCATGCACAAAATCCGAATTTTCCTCTGACAGCGTTTAACCTGCCAAGTCTGCTGCCATGGCACCGACACTCCAAACTGAATCATTCTTAAGGGAGATGTGAGGCTACACACTAATATCGGGATGTTTTGCCAGAAACACACTTGAGCCTTGATGAGGAAATCATGGACAAGCACTTGGTGCTGCATGTGCCGGACACATGGGGCTCCAGACAGCTATCAAGTGATCGTATAGAGGCCAGAGTGGCATTGATCACATGCAACACAGATCAACAAGACAGGATATTAACCATGTGAGACTGATAAAGTCCCAACTACTACAGGAAGGACTAATAGCCACTAAAGATAATATTTCACAATTATGTTTGTAGACTAATGTCTGTTTTCTTTTTTTAACTACTTATTTGACACAAAAGCACGTGTATAAATGATAAATGCTATTCTTTTCCTCTGAAGAACAAGGGTGCTTATTCATACACTCTTGTACATTTGAGTAATTTATGATTTTGTCTAAGTTGTCTGAGTGACAGATCGTTGGCCTGGAGCTTGCATCTGGATTGAGTTCCAGCACATGTGTTTAAATACAATCCATATTGTCCACCTGCAACTTTCATAGAGGTCAAGTGCTCAAGTTCACACACAAAAACTTGTGTAAACTTCAAAAAAAGACAAATCTCCTTTGGAGAGGAATCTCCACAGCTCATTTCTCCTTTCCTCGTTTCTGAGTGGTGAAAGATGAAAGCTTCCATCTTCCTGGTTTACATCACAGCTGGAAAATGAAGTCTCCCAGCTGCTGAAAAAGAAACAGAGCTTTGACAGAATAAGAACCCCATTCATAAAAACATTCACCCAATTTTTTTTTTTTTTTTAATCATTCAGCTTTGATCAAGTCACAACTGTGGTCTTCTAGATTTTTCTTGACTCTATCTCACAATTTATTGCTTTTTATCTTCGAAGTGATGTGTAAATTATTATTTTTTTTTTAAATTAAAAAAGCAAAGATCTGATTTAAATTGAGCTGTAACAAATGAGGGTCCATCACCTGGGAGTCTCCAGGACTCCCCATTGATTGCCCTGCTTCACCTGGCAACATGCTTGGAAACTGACTCCATTCATATATCAACACAGCTGGACTGGGTGTTTATTATTTCAGCACAGCAAGGGAGTGACAGTGGGAGAAAGCAACAGAGGGGAAGATGGCATGGCGGCGGGGGCCATGGGAGGGAGGGGGGGTTGGCAAAAGAAGAAAGGAACGCCGAGAATGGGAGGGTACATTCAAGAAAAAAAAAATGGAGATGGGCGCTTTGTGGTGCTAAAGGAGAAGACTGTGTGACACAGTCAAAGCGTTTCTTTCTAAATACATTTATGGAAAGGAAGCAAAAACTTCACAGGTGTGAAAGGAGACAAACTCCGAAAGTGGGTGACAGTGAGGAGCTAGCATTACGGGGAGGCTGTCGTAGAAGAAAACAACATGAGATGGTGGCACACACCACCACCACCATCACCCATTCTCCCCCTCTATGCCTCTATTCCCTCCTGCTTGCCCTCGCATTGCTGTTGATTAATGTGGGATGACTCTGAGCTGGAAACAGAAGCCCTTTTCAGCACTGTCACACTGGGGAGATGGAGAGGCAAACTGTGGCCAAGGTGGATTTAGCCACAAACACACACACACACACACTCAGCATGTTTGACCAAGCAGCCTGGATGAGCACCGCGGGCCATCAAAGGTCTGGTATCTGCCCAGAGTCTGCCGGCCTGCCAGCAGAGGAGTTTGTGCGTGTGATGCCTCTGTTACAAGGGCGTGCACGATTTGAAAATGTGCAGACTTTTTTTTTTTTTAACCAAGTTCATGAAGTGCATGTTTGTGTGAGAAACCAATGAAAAAATAAGTCCGTTTTTAAACAAAATTATATTTTAACAGCCTCACATTTGTCTCCGAAAGAGCTTTAGAGGACACAGCAATGCATGAAGTACACCTATATGAAAGTAAAAATGATTACATGGAAAAATGTAGCTTGTTGTGTTTTGTCTGCTCACTACATCATTTTAGTATATCTGTTTTTTAAAGAACCTCCCTTTAACTCCAGCAGTCTAGCAGCAATATCAGTGCTGTAAAAGCTCAAACAAATCTCCAATCTGTAACCAGAGGCGCTATGAAAACTAACCACCCCTGATAAATGCAGCGACAGAAATTCCACTTTCCCTGCCCTGCAGGACGAGTCGGTGAATTGAAAGATGTCCACTCTGTGTGCTTAGCATGCTGAACCACAAAAACCAACGGAGCAGAAATGTCTTGCTACTCTGATAAACAGATCTAGTGGACCAAAGCAGGAGAGTGTTCCCCACAGGCTACGCAGATAGCATCTCTGTGTGCTGTTGCTGTCACATCACATCCTAACAAAGCAAACAATAACGTTTGTCAGCACGGAGCTGCTGCACAATCCCCTCTGTCCTTCTGCTCGTCTGTCTAACCATTCTCCTGTTCATTTTATTCTAACAAACTATTCGTAGTTTATTCAGAATAAACTTTGACAGTTGTTTTTGTATGTTGTAGCTGCAAACTTAAAACTTTCCACTCAAACATATGGTGAACGTGGGTCCATACAGCTGCTTTATTAATGTATTCATTTTTTATTTATTCTTTATTTTGGGGAATATTGACGCTACAAGCTACATTAACACATCCTAGATGTTTTAAGGGAAATGTGGGAAAGCTTCATTCTAGTCTTTTTGTGTGTCTGGTGGCAGTGTGGTTCCTAAATCATTTTTTAATTCGCTGCACAACAGGGATCCAAAACAAATCATATGTGACAAAACTGAACAGAGGAGCTGTGATCGAAGTATAAACAGATATAAACCAGAAAAAGTAAGTAAAAAGTGTATTTGTGCTACAACATTTCCACCTTCACATCAACTTTCACAGAATGAACCTCCTTTATCGATGTAAAAAGGAAACATTTTCAAATGTATTACATCCAAAAAAAATATGTAGAATATGTTTAATTTAGTAAACTGATGTCATCCATCTGTGTCCATCTGTGTCAGTCATCTGTTTCTCCTTCACAGACCCACTCTGATCGTTTTTTGATCTATTTTAAAAACATTCTCAGCTATCTTTTAATTATGACGGTGCCATTTTTAGCCATTTTTAGCAGAGAGTCATTTGAAATTCGTCTCAGATGGGTTATTGGCGGGAAAGTTAGCGCCCCACGATCCCGTCCCCATACCCTCTCTGTTGTTGAGAGCTCTCTGTTTACACCCTCTCACGCTGATTGTTTACTCAGCCCCTCGCACCACCAACTAGCTGTGCAACAAAAATGCCGAGCAACATCGGAGCTATCCAGCTGTACAATGTTGATCCAGATGCTAGCTCGGACGAGGAATTAAAGACGTACATGAATCTATTTGTCTACAAATGGGGTGCTATGGAATGGGGCGGAGCAGGGAGCTTGTAGTTTTTCCGTCACAAATACGCCCTTTTTTAAACAACATTTTTTTGTCTGCTCCTCATTCACAATGATTGGAATGCTCCAAAATGCAGTTTTAAGCTTAATTTTCTTTATATATCCTCCATCAAGAGAAAAAAATGCTACAAGAACACGTAAAACGTCCAAAAACACAATTTTCATCAGAGTAGGTCTATAAATCAAATGTTTCTATTCTTTAATAATCTCCTGTCTGTCAGACTATCTTCTTTGTCCTTTGACCTCCTTTTCTATGCCAAGATCAATAAAAAAAAAGCATAGTTTCTTCTCACATTTTAGCTTTTCTGAAGAAAGCTCAAAACTATTGAACGGATAATATAACCAAAGAAGAGCTCCAGGGACACGGTTGAATAAGATTTCAGGACTGCGACCTTACCTGCATTTCACAGTTGCAGGAAAGAATGCACGTTGTTAGGCTTCTGTGCTTCTAAATCCAGTGTGTCAACCCAGGAATACAGCTTTAAGAGGAATCCTGCTGACTTTTGAAACTCATCCATCTACATTCACGCAGCTATAGTTTGCCTTCTCTAAACTCACACAGCTGGAGTCCAAAAATACCTTCAAGTGTCTTGGAGCGCGACAGAGTAGAAAGGCAGGGAGGGGAGGATTTTTGAGGTGTAATATATCTACAGTGTGCATGGCAAACGCCTGTCATCACGTAAAGGTGTTTGAGCTCTTGGATTTGGATGCCTGCTTACCTTGTAAGTCCGACAGGAAGGGTTGAAAGCGTTTGTTCCACACACAAACAAGGTTTCTTCATTTTGCTGCAGGAGGACTTTGATGAAGTTGTGACACTCATCCTTTTGTCATGAAGAAAAAAAGAAAAATAAGTTATCTGCTGTGACGTTTGTGTCTTTGCTTTTCTTTTTCACACACTAGGTCGAAGATAAAAAAGGATTTTCTTCTCTTATTTTGAAGCTCAGCAGCTACGAGTACATGAGTCATAAATCAGGGCATAATCTGTCACTTAGTGCTCAGAAAGAATTTAAAAATGTGTCAGAATAATAATAAAGTAGACTTTTGAGAAAGTTTATCTTTTTTAATCCAGTAACTCTAAACATGTGTTCTATTAATTACACTAACAAAGCTTACATTAACTCTAAGAGGTGTTTCATTGCACTTTTTTGTGTGTACATTGTGTTAGAGATAGCGGAGACATTGCAAGAGCTTCATTTAATTTTCATTTGATAAAGTGTGAGTGATTTTGGAGGTGTTTGGTGGAGCACAAGGTGACATTTGTTCTATTATTGAAGTTAGGGTGTAAGAGCACATAGGAGGTGTTTGAGTGTGTGCTCTCTCTACCTTATGTTTCCCTTTCATTCTGCAGGTGTCCACATCTGCTTGTCTGGACTTCCATGTCATTTTCTGAAAAAAACACCAAAAATGTAAGGCACATTAAACTTTTTCTTTAAACCCTCTAAAACTGAACTGTACTGCAATGATATTGCTTTTGTTTAATATAGTTAAATTGACGTGATTTAAAAAATAAGTTATTAGTTAAGCTTCACCAGCCTAAAAAGACTAATATTTCACTTTTGATTCAACAATATATTCATAAGCACTCAAGTTACCATCAATTTTGCACATAAGACAGCTGATTGTTTATTTCTCTGTGTTTTCTTGAATAAACATCACAGACAGCTGATTAACAAACACGTCTTCAGGTTTTTAGTGTTTTTTTTCATGAATGACCCTTTTGCTGCCCTAACTATGGAGCTGATCTTTTCATAAGAACAACCTTGATAGCCTGATAAGAATCAATAAGTAAGAAATGAGTTAAATGAGGTGAATGCAAGAAACTTTACATGTATTTAATGTTTTAAAATATAATAAATAATCAACCAAATATATATATAAACTTGGTTTACCCACACAAAGTTGTCTTGATTACTTGATTAAAGTTATTGTTTTTTTTCTTTTTTTCTTTAAAATTCTCAAACTATTGACATTTTCTTTTAGTTTCTTCACTGAAGTCCAAGAAAAAGCTCAGAATGGAACGAGCATTCGGCAGAAATGCTGACTGTTCAATGAAAAAAACGAATAAATAAATAAATAACTTCTTGTAATTAATTTTTATAGCCAGGCTTTTGACACAGCATGAGGTTCTGCTGGTATAATTTATTTAGATGTAATTTAATAATTGGTAATTTAGTATAATTTGATATGATTCTTGGTAAAATAATTGGTATAATTTTATAATTTATGAATGATATAATTTATTTTGTAATGTTTACTTTTTCATTATTTACCTATTTATTGCCATTCGAATATTTGAGTTTTAATCTACACCACCTTGTTTGTGGTCATGTTAAGGTGCCATATAAACAAAGCGATTAATTGATTGATTGTGGGCCACTAAGAAATTGTACAGCTATTATAAATTTTGGCATTTTTAATCTTTCTGTTTTTTATCTATTTGTTCATTTTCTGAACTAAAGGATTGTTTGCAGCCCATTTAAAAAAAACAACAACAACCATGAAATATCCCTTTAAAGAAGAAGACAAAAAGCAGCTCTATACAACTTATCAACTCATTGATCAATACCCATTATCTACTACACAACCATCACTGGTTGTTCTAATGAAGCACCTGTGCTAAGGATCAGCTTACCTGCTTCAACATCTGTCAGTCAACGAAACATGACACTGACCTCTGGAGCAGAACCAGGAGTCTGCCCAGGGACGGGTCCTGCCCCAACTAGCACTTATCAATCATTGCTAAGCCTCACACACACACATTAGGCTCCTGCACCAATCTGGCCCCCTCCTTGTGTGGTCTGGGGGTCAGTGTGGAGCCATAGGTCCAGACTGCTGCGTAACCACTACTGTTGTTCAACATGTTTAGAGCTCAGCCACTGATTAAAGACCCCAGTCATCAATCAATCTGTGCCTCTCACACCAGCCTTTCATCTGCAGCCCGCTCTCATTAAGACCCACTCTCTGGGCTTTGACATTGAAGTGGATGAAGTGGGGAAGGGTCGGTTTGGTTGCAATAAGGACAAATGATGCCACACAAGGCTGGGCATAATAAAGTAGAGTGGGGTTTTGACACTTTCTCACAATCTGAATCCAAGCAGGGGTCATTATCCTCTCTCCACCTCTGCAATCCGTTTTTTATTTCCCCCTCCCTGTTTCAAATTCCTCTTCTTATCCATCCCTTCTTTCTGTTTCCACTTCACATCCATAAGACCTGCCGCTGTCCCACTAAGGAGCGTTGATGACGCAGGCTAGTTTGGTAACCGATTGATTGGATAATCGTCTTAACGGGGTTACCATGGCAAGCGTGGAGGGATGACACCAGTAAGCAGGTGTGTGAGTACTAACAGGCACGTGCATGCTAACATGTAAACACACAAAAACAGAGATATTCAGGGTCACTCAAACGGTCCGACATCCCACTCACCTTATTGAAAAAGATCTCGTCGCTGTGGGCAGTGTCCGTGTCCACTGTGTAGATGTGGTCCCTGTAAGTGGTGAAAGGAGGGCGGAAGAGATGGAGAGACAAAAACGATAAGAGGTCAGACAGCAGCAGTTCAACATCCGTCGTCCGTCTCCCCCCCCCATATTATCCTCTGCAGGCTGCATCTGTAAACTGAGCTTTGAATAAACTTTGTTTAAACTTCAAAAAATGACAATAAACAAAAGGAGGTCAGAAGTATTTGCTCTGGCAGACAGAAACAGTCAACAAAGGTTTAGAGCACTGTGGCACTGGCCTGGCGACAAAAGCCCCTTTGTCCCTCAAAAAGGTCCTGGGAGGAGGGGAGGTTGGGGCGGGAGGTGCCAAGTCACTCAGAGCTGTTCGGGTCAATTAAGTCTTGTGTTTGAGCCACAGGAAATCTATACTAACACTCATTACAGCTCAGACAAGAAGACTTATGTGTGCTGGCCTGGAAATATACAGGCGTCTCCTGTATTACGCAGACCAGCCATAAAAGCCCCAGCAGGGCATATGGAAGACATAAAACGCACAAGGGTTAACTAGATCTCAGACAGATGGACCAGCTGGTTAAACAGGCATGTCACTACACCTACTAACCATGAAAAGTTATTGTGCAGACAACTACAAGGTGTGGAGGCGGTGTGAACGGAAGTCGTAGAAAGAAAGGGGGACTTGTCTTGCTTGTAGAATCAAAAGTGACCCAACGGTGCTTTAATTTGGTGGAGATTAGCTGCCGAGTGTGGTTTTAATCAAAGTGCGTGCAGCAGTGGCATCGTCAGAACCTTGGATTAATTACGGTCCAGCTCCCTAACCTGGGCTCCGTCTACCAGCATGCCTCATTCTCTCATTAACCAAATCTAATAAAGTCTTTGGCGAAAGAGGCACCTTGAAATGAATCCACTTATATTGCTGTCCTGGGGGCTGGCCCCCGCCATGTCCTTAAGGACAAAACCCAGTCAACTGTATGTAATCTGCCACAAAGCTTGTACAGAAGAATTAAGAGATTGCAGGAGATTTCTGATCTAATTCTGGTAAAAATTTGTTTTGGAAATGGATTTCTGTCTTTACTATAAAATGAAATATTTCGCACAATCACTCACGGAAAACTGACTGACAAGAATGTGACACTTATGCTGTGATATTCTCCTTTAAAAAAAAAAGATTTTTATGTTGGTCAAAGTAAAAGTTTGCCACAAAATAACTTACACAGAGATTGTTTTCATTGGTGTCGTTTCTACACTGATATTCAAATCAGACCACATAATGCAAAAATAACAAAGTGTACAACACCCAAGGATAAATAACCAGATATTTTTGGAAAGTTATAACTAATTAAACTTTATTTTCTGTCAACATACACAAAGCACTTGATCTGAACTTTTAACTTTCTACTTTTGAACTCATGTATTTCTCCTTAGAGAACATTTTCCCTTTGCAAGACAAAAGACAAATTAATCTGGAATTCCCGTTTTTGAAATACAACAAACGCGGCTTCAAAGCCAAACTTGGTGTTTGGTCAAAAACAGATGAGAAGTCTGGATAAATCCAAGCTGTGTCTGACTGTGAAGGAGCACCCTGTAAAATCTGGATATTACTGTAAAACCCTTTTTTTCATTTGCAAAGTTGTTAAGTTTCACAGAATGACACGCTATTCTAACTTATGAGGCCCAAAACAAAGTGGCAAATTATTCTTTTAGTTTAAGAGTCGATAGTCTTAAACATTAAATTGTGCGTTCAGAAGCAATTTTTTTTGTTTTCATCCTCAAAGTCAGCATAGAGACTTTTAAAATAAGCGTCTTTATTGCAGACTTTATGAAAACGTCTTCTTAAAAAAGAAAATATTTTTGCTAAAAAATAAGCACTTCTAAACTATTCTGAACTACTACAACTTTTAGACTTTATTTCCAGAAATATCTCCACATTTTCCTTTAATAATCTATCAAACAACCATAACTAACAACAGAATTGATATATATATATATATATATATATATATATATTTTTTTTTTTTTTTTTTAATGAGCAAAAAAGACCTTTAAAAAGTGTTTCAACAGCACTATCAAACTCTAACTAAAAAAAAAGACAAAACTAAATTTAAAAGCTATTATATTAAAGGATTACTTGGTGGATTTAGTTCAATCCCCAGGGTTATTCCAGTGCCTGCAATCCTAAAACAGCTCATGAGAAATCTGTAATTGGCTGCTTCATGATTTTCAACACTAACTTTCCCTGCTCTTCTTTCGTGGGGCAGACAGCGTCCTTAAGGGGCAAGGGCCTCCAGCTGCAGGGTTTTTGGTTCCAGCAGAGATTAGAGAGCGGCGAGCTGTGAGGCGTCCCTCAAACATCCTGACAGGGGATGGGGAGAAGGACAATGGGGCGGCTGTGTCTGTGTCAACAGCAGCTCCCCAAACACATCCATGTGTAGAAACTACACAACCCCCCAACACCCTTCTGGTTTTCACCACGCAGCCTTTTTTAACACTGCAGCTGAACTTGTATTGTTGCACATTTATTCCCTTCTTTCATTGAGATTAATTTAACAAGTCATATACAAAAAATATGATATAATGCAAAAGTAACATTTTAAGGATTTGGAACATCTCAAATCTAAACTTATAATGACACGTAGCTGAGATGAATATTTCGTAGTTTTGCTTTTAAAGCACAGTTAACAATCATGTGTTGTAGAAACATTAAGCAGACATTTGACCAAGCAGCAAAAAAAAGGACATTTCTGCATGACTGTGAAAAGGTTTTTAAGGTGTGAGTGGTTCTGCTGACCAATGGTTTCAAAGTGACAAAAGGGATTTCCTTTTGAGCTCAGCCATAACGGAGCAGCCTGCACAGATGAAAAAATGCCAAACGTTAGTCTAAAAAAGTAATTTCTTTTGACAGCCTGTTTTTATGCATATTCAACATTCCATGGGGCATTCCGAAACTGGAGGTTTTGATGGTTTGAAATTTTAAAAATTGTCATTGACCTGTGCAATTTTTAGGCTTTGTTTGATTTTTTTCTCTCTTATGATTTTAATTCTGTAAAAAGCTTACTCAAAACATTTAACTACAGAATTACGTTAACATTTAAATACAAAAAGTTAGCTCTGTATGTGTTTCATACCAACTTAAAAAAAAAACAGTCACAGTTGGCCCATTTATGCATAATGCTTTCAGACATGAATGGTAGGTGACAAACAGGGTCACGATGTGTGAGGTGGACATGACATGCCTCAGAAAACAGAATGCCAAAAAAGGATGGATATTAAGAAATTAAGAGAGGAAAGAAAAAGAGAAGGGAGGACATTGGGCTTTGGGTGAACAAAGTTTAGCAAATAAAAGGTTAAAAGGTTAGAAAAAGAAGCTTGACTTACTCATTTGCGATTCATTCATAAGTTAAGTTTTATTTAAAACATGATAAACCATTTTTGGCCATTTTGTTTTTTGATTTAGTGCTTTTTTAGCTAAGTTATTTTCCTCTCCACAGACTGTAATTTATTTTTTTATGAAAATGTTTATTTCTTTTTTAAGAATCAGTTTTGCTGTGAATAAAAGAACAAAATAAATTCTTTTGTGCTCAGAGTGCTCAGTTCTGACCACTCTGTACATGTCAGTTGTCATGTTATTTTGTCACAAAGATGATAACAATAGTGAAAAATACCATCATAATTTAGAATTGTATGAAAAACAGCAGAAAAAAATTGCTGCCGTGTTAGGGGCCTGTAAAACTTCTTTTCATGAGGCCCAAAATCCCTAGAAGCGCCACCTGCCTGTACTTCTTCTAACCTTGTTTGCAACATGTAAAGAGAACAAACTGATACCACTAAAACAAATGTTACTGTGACTACGCTAACTCTCATTCTTGTTGGTAACACAAAAAAATACAGTCCCACAGCGCTACACATTAGCCATGTTAGCATATCTACAACACCACCTTGTGTTTTTATTGACCTGCCTGACTGACAGACTCACATTTTGAAAGAGTGCCGTGCATCTCCCAAAATCGCTTCAACATCAGCAAACCCAACCAAAGTTAATCCAGATATAAGGCGCTCTGGATTATTAGGCGCAATATCATTTTCTGAAAATAATTAATGCTTTTAAATGTGCCTTATAGTGTGGAAAATACAGCAGTTATGTGAACCTTTATGCACTTTGTTTTTGTTGGTTTTCTTCTTGGATGTGACATTTTTATGGGTATCAGTGATGTTTCCATTCTAAGGAAACGTGAATTGCATATGTTTGATGAGCTAAACTGCAACACAAGTGTGTGAGGTACTTCACTGAGGTGTCACATCTCTACTTCAGCAGGCCTCTGAATGAGTGCCCCTCGCTTTTTAGATTTGTGTCACATCACCAAGGTCGATTTCAGGTCAGCCAGGATGTTTCAAATCTCCAGACCTTTCCAATTTTATTAAATCAAATATGTCTGTGAGTCGGTGGCACGCTGCTGATGCAAGAAACATGAAGATCAAGAGGCTCCGGTGCCAAAGATGAAATCTGAAAACAGAGGCATTTCAGCAGCAAATGAAATGACAGAGGCCATTGACACAGAGTAGTGCAGAACATTGGGTGTCAATGTGAATCACTTGGCATAGGCTTTACATTTCCCAAAACTCTGACAAATATGAGTGAGTATGGTGGAAAGTATGCAAATGTTCAGTTCGGCACAAACATGTATGCACTGTGAAAGAAGGGAAAGTATTAAGACAAGACAGTAAAACAGCTGGGAATGGGCTGTAGTGTCAAATCTGTGCTGGCAGAGTGGCATAGAGGTTCTGAATATGAAAACACAGGCTCTTTGTGAGGAAGAATGCCGTTTTCAAAACGACACATTCCTTCGAGGGTGACTGCAGGCCAGACTGGTCCATCTGCCAGGTCTTTGTCAAACTATCTCACAATTCAGCAGCAGAAAAGAGGAGAATGTGATTAACATGCATCCCACACCTTAAACCACCACCCCACTTTTATGCAAACGAAATGCCTGCACGTCCACCCTCCTCTCCATCTCCCACTCTCATCCCTCTTCCTCCCCCATATTCCTGTCTCTTCATAACCGGATCATGGGTGGTAAAGGAGAGCCCATTGTGCATTATTTTGGTTCTCATTGGTTCAAATGCTCTTCACAAAGTGGATGGGAGGGGACTGGAGAAGCCAGCAGGCACCTTTGGGGCTGCTGAAGGGAGTTGTTGAAGTTCTGAATGAGCTGAGGGCACGAAGAGGCCCTCGGTGATGTGGTGGCATGAAATGCGACAAGCCAGGGTTCAGCCACCCCTGAGCCGAGGCAGGTTGTTCTTTTTGAAGGTTAAGGTTCTCATTACGGGTTTTTACATTCTCCACACAGTTGTCTTTGTGTGCGCATTTTTGTGTGAGGTTGCTCAGATAGGGTGAGGGGCATGTTGTGAGCATGCAATTATGCAAGCATGAAAAATAACTGCATAAAAGACGTGACATTCTTTTTGTTTCGTGTCAAGGTACTGGCCACTTTTTCCCACAAGGAGTAACTGAGTTGTCAACATGCAGTCTTTACTGTTGATCAATCATTTGCATTTTTATTTTACCATCTATGTACATCGACATTTATTCTAGCTCACAAGACGAAACCATATATTCAATACATTCACAGCATGCTGTAAAAACGAAAGTTAAAATCACTCATTACAAAGCCTGGTATGCAACAGAATAAAATCTGTACTTCATAATTAAAAAGTCACATTTTCAGAGGTGACGGGACGTTGTACCTCCGTTCACTTCTTAAGTTGTTACTGAATTGGTGGAAGACAGTGGAATGCATGAAAAATGTGCTTCTTCAGATGGCACTTTTACACATTTTAATCCTTTAGAAGAGATGAGGGAATGCCAGCATGGAATTTCATGCAGGGAAGGACTCTTTGATTAGAAGCATTAACATCCCATAATATATTTTCTTGAATCATTTTGAAATCAGGTCAATCTCAGTCAATGTGTTTATCTTAGCATGTTGTTACATAAGGTCTTATTAAAATAAAACATCTCTAAACAGACGTTGATGGGTTGAGGTTTTTTGTGTTTAATGTTTAAAACACAGTGCACTGTGTTTACTACTATATTTAAGAGATTTAAAATCACATTTTTTAGATTTAGGCATCAAAACAAATAGTTATCTTACAAAAATTTGTAAAAATGTGGATTTAGATACTCTTAACTAGAACAAACATATATGTGTGTTTTAAAAACCCATAATTACTGTCATTATACATGTATTTACAGTCACAAATCCACCTCTTTACACTCATAATTTGATGTTTGAGTGCATGTTTGACTAAAGATGAGTATTCAGTTTAGGTTGTTGTAAAATTGTGCCCTAAACACCAGACAACAAGACTGCTCATGTTAAAACTCACTTTACTCTTCAGTTGGTTTGGTTTTCAGTTTATTCAGCAGATGTTGCTTTCTTAGGCTAAACAGATTGACTTGAAGAAGGTTTTTACCAAACTTTTGTTTTTGTCATGGTAAAAAAAAGCATTTTAGTTTTAAAAACTAAAAGTTAAAAACAGTATTTTTGCTTTTTACCTCTTTTTAAGTAATTTAGAGGTTCCTCAGTAACTAACACATCAAACTGGGAAGCTAGTGTGTATCATGACTTCATGTAATCTCATGTCCTGCTGTAATATTGCAATGAAAAATATTGCAGAGCACCACAAGGAGAATTTGTACATTTTTATTAAAGAAACGTCTGCACACTGTCAGATTTAACAAGCTGGAGATGTTTTTTTATAATGAAAACTTGCCTTAATTTTCACTTTAGGCAATTGTTGTTTCTGGAGTCATGAGCTTTGTTTTAGAGCATGAATATGGCTGAGTGTCGTTGGTGCTGTGACTAGAGTGAGAAGAGGCAACTGTGTAATCCCAGTCATTAGTGGGCTTTAACAGGATTTGGTGGAGCTACAATAATGGATACTCTAGTGGCCTCCAGTGCAAGAACCAAAGAGACCCAACAGGGAGCAAAGAGCGTCCACAGCGGCATGACTCTGTTAGTGGACTCAACTCAGAGAAGGTAATCTGGATTTTTGAGAGCAAGTGTGTGTCTCTGTGTGACTGCAAATGGCAGCCACAAATTTTGCTCCTTCAGTTCTCACTCTCTCACACCGATCATTCTGTCTTGAGGTCTCTCTTTCGGTCATACCAGCACACACACACACAGACACATTCTCCCTCTAATTCCCATGCTTCCCAGCCTCACAGAGGGGTGTAAACAAAGTGTGGTTGGTGTTACCATGGCAAAGGCAGACTGCAACCCAAGAATGGCGGCAATGCCCTGCATGTGGAGAGACCCTTGGCATGCATGCATATACAGTAACACATTAACGAATGCAGGCTCGGGCTGTCTCACTTTGCCCTTAAATTATACACAGACTTTGAAACTAAACTTACATTTCTTCAATTTTGAGTTATATTTCTTAGCTTTTTGACAATGTAGAGATGAAATATGACATCTAGGGCAAATTATAGGGTTAAATTTAACCCTTTATTCACTGATAAACACATTTTGTGGTTCTCACATTAGCCTTTTATAGACCCAAGTCAATGAAAATTGGGATTTCGGTGTTTTTAATATGCTTTTCTGGCATTTTTTTCTTATAGTGGAGGACATATGTAAAGAAAATTTAGCTGAAAATAGCATTTTGGGATATTTATTTATTTCAGTTGTTGTAAATCAGGAGAAGGGCAAAAAAAAAGTTACTTCAAAAAGATTGTAATGTTAGGTTGGGGTAGTGAGGGGCTGTGAACTAGTGGGGAGTGTGTAAACAAAGGTATGATGGGAAGTCAGGGCAGGATTACTCCGCGTCAACAGTTCCTCCCACAACTCAGATGTGAATTTCTGATCATCTCCTGCTGCTCTACTGAATATGTCCTAGAAATCTAAACAGGTTTTCTTATTTGCGCGAAAAACTGCATAATCATAATTAAAAGACCACTAGGAACGCTTTGAAAGTAGATCATAAGATTGGAGCGGGACTTTAAATGCAAAACATTCTGTAAGCTAATAAGAGACTTACCATTTTTAGATACCATTTTAGAATTCAAGTTTCTTCAAAATATTCATTTTATGCACTTGAAAACACAACTTCATGACCACTGATCAAGTAATATTGATTGACACTGCTATGTATACTGTTGAATGAGGAGAAACACAGGAGTTAACATAAAGCTTAACGTTCCCAAGAAAAAAAACAAGAAAGATTTTTATGGTTCACCTTTCATGATGACTGACTGCTACACTGGCCTCAATCAAATGAGTTTCCTGCAAATACTGTGAATATTCACTCCTTGAGGAGCAGCTGTATTCATGAACACACCCTGAGACACAAGCAGATATTTTCCAGAGAAATCAAAATGATAAATCTGCCTCTGAGCTGCGATAAATCCCCTCTACATGCTGCACACTGCGTCCCCTCCCCGTGAAATATGGACCTTTGGGATGGGCCGAGTCCATCCCTCACTGAACAGTTTATTGCCCTTTTTAAACGTTACTCTGCTGCCGAATGGCTGAAACTCACATGACGGAAGACGAGAATAAACCGCAGAACTCAGATATGAGGAAGTTTTTATGGTCATCACCTATACTCATATTTACTCTATTGGAAATGCATGACTGGTATCTGCAATAAAAATAAATATTAAACTGCCTCTATGCACAGTTGCAGCTCGTGTTTATCATTTTAACCTTTTCCACATGTGGTCTCATCCTAATCACCACAAAGACTGGGTTACATTAGAATATTATCTAAATTTGAATTTATTCCAACAAAATATAACAAATTTAAGAGAAGTCCTGGTATTCAAACTGTTTTTTACCCTTTAACACCAGAGTTAGTTACAATAGATACAATATCAGGGCAAAGTCCGGATGAAAAGCATGTAGTGGTTATGAATATCTCTGCATAAAGCAAGCCAACAGAAGTAGAAAAACAACTCTTAAGAGCTCACTCCAATGAAAATTGTGTTTTTGGCGTTTTTAATATGTTTTTGCTGCAGTTTTATCATGATGGAGAGAACATTTGGATTAAAACTGTGTTTCTGAGTATTTCTTTAGTAATCAGTGAATTGGGAGCAGACAAAAATGCTGCTTAAAAAAGCTTGTAGTTGTTATGTTCAAATTACTTTAATTAATTAAATTACTTACTCAAATTACTAATCTCTTCCCGCCAAATTCCGATGCATCCACTTGATAAAAAAAAAATTTCATTTATGTAGCTGAAATCAAATCCTTGTAAAATGTTGTCCAAAATTCTGTTGTCGATTTAACAAACTAATAAAGTCTCTGATGTCCGCTTCTGACATAAGCTAGATTTCATTTCCTTGAGCAGGTTTATTTTTATTAAAGTGAGACTTTTGGCAGGAAATCTGACATTTATTTGCATTTGTTAAGAGCAGCTATAAAAACCATTAAGAGACGATAATAATACACATAATGCATAATAGGCGATAATCCAGTGTGAGTTTTCTTCAATCTAAACAAACAACTGGGCTTTTAAACAGCCTGTGCATGTAGAGACTGGAGTCTGGTCTCCTATCAAGCTTTAGTGTCCCGCTGGATAAAACACTTGATGGAAACGGAGCCCGGAATAAGATGCAGAATATTAAAGAACTAAACTCAGCATGAGCTGAATTCCTAATCAACGTTCAATATATGTGAGTCTAAAAAGGCTAATGGTATTTTATGAATATTGGAAAAGTCATATCCCCTCATCAGACGAGGCCATTTTCTTCATTACTTGTCTGCAAAAAAAGTTCGAAACAAAACTGTCTGAAAAATACACTTCATTCAAGGCTGAAAACGAAGGATAAATTATCAATCATTGCATCTGTTGCTGAGCTCGTCTGCTGCCAAAGACTCGACTCACTCCCTCCATGGTTTCGGCGACTCTTTATCCTGTTACAATTTCATCAGTTTAAATCTTTGTACACATTTCACCCCTAAAAGTCTTTTTTTTTTTCTGCTGATGCCAAAAGAGAGGCCAACAGATTTAATACACTGAGCGGTCATTCAGACAACAGTGCTGGGCTTTGGACTGTGATCACAGAGGCCATCTGCAAGCTGCTGCGCACCAAGAACTGAGGCGCACTGGTCTGGAGGCATGATGGCAGAGCAGTGTGATGCTGGCCCCACTATAAACAAGCCATTTAGCTGGGCAATCTTCATAAAAGCAGCAATTGATGTTGCTTGTTTTTTCCCCCCACTGCAGTGTATGTTGTCTCCTAGCTTGAGTCCTGTCAACAGTTGGCTTACTGTCACATTGATTTCTGAAGTGGTAATTGCCATTGCTGTTTCCCAAACACTGTCATTTGACTTTTGCATGTCTTCATCGATATCTTGTTAGAGCCAGTCGATGTTTGCGCCACGGCTGTCTTTTGTGCGTTCATGCAAGCGTCTTCGTCATCCGGCTCGATTTAATCTCAGGCAACCGTTCCTCTTGATGCAGGGGGCCACATACCACCAAGGCCATGTGTCAGAATTCCTGTCTGCTCCCAGTGAGGACACAAGCTGGGGACCAGCTGGGACACGCTCACATTCACACATGCGTGCAGACATGGCTGCAGGCTGTGGATCCTACACTCACCAGTATCCTAAATGTAAATCCACACATGTGGCCTGAAGGGCTACATTTAGATCAACGAGACAACTGTTCTGCAAACTAAACCGCCTAACAAACCCTCCTGCTTTCTCTCCGCCACACACCCTATCCCACACACACCACTCCAATAAACCCTGTGTGTCTCATTTCCTTTTTTGACCCTCCAGGCCCCAAACAGAGCAGGTGGTAACCAGCCAGGGCTAAGTCTCTGACAGCACACACACACTTCCCTGTGTTTCCTCTTACTTTCACACACTCTCTTTTAATGATGGCAGATATGTTAAAAAGCAGTTAAAGCAGTTGCCTCCCTCCACTGCCTTAATTTGACATGCTTCAGCTGAAACAAAGACAGGCCTGTATTTGTGCTTCCAATCAAGCCCACCACTCATTTAGCCACATACTTCACAGACATAGGCGCGCATTCAAATCACAAATGAATGTGAACCCGCCTATTGATGCTTCGAAACGGAATATGACCGTTTTTCTGATTGTTTGCTTTCCCACTGGATCAAACGATATTTGTGAAATGGTTATGACAAGAGAGCAAGAAATCACTCCGAGGCTCCTGATGGTGCAATTGAGCTACCTACTCTCAAGGGATGAGCCTCGCAAAAATAAAGATGTGCAGGTGAAAACACAATGACAGAAAGGCAGGAAGCAATAAGGACAGGTGCCAGACTGAGAAAAATACATCTAAGCAAAGAAATAAAAATCGATAGAGAGTGTTATCAAAATAAACTGCAACACATTTCTGTTTTAGTTGTGTGTTGGTGTTTATGGACAACATGGAATGTGAAAAAAGAGACTGTAGATGATGAACTCAGGCTTGATGGAAACGGGAAACTCTTAAATTTGATATCTTGTTTAAATCATCAGTTTTTTTCTTTCGTGTTTGACATATATTTCTGCTTATGCCTTCATAACATGCAAACGTATGAGTGTTGATGCTGTGGGCTTTGTCCGGCCCATAGAGGGCCGTCAGGCAGGTTCGGCTGCATCTAAAAGGGGAGCGCAGGTGTGTCTTTCAGTTTTCTTGAGGCCCGTGTGGCCACCTTAAGGGCAGTCATTTAAAATGGAAAATATCATGACCATGCGTGTGGTAAATGAAGTATTTGTAATAATAATGTAAGTTACGTGCACTATTGATGCACGGGTGATGCAATGCCCTTTACTCAGCACTTCAGTCATTAACAAAGTGCACGCACTGGCTCCTTACTGACCGTAGAATGTCCACACAAACTACAATCTGATTGTCTAATTTCCTCATTTCTAACAGTCTGGCTGTACGCAAGGGATGCGCAAGGAGCAGACACCTTTTCTTGAAGAGCTCCAACAGGTTCCTTACACAGGCATAAGTCTTTAAGCAAAAGGGAATCTGGCAGACAGCAAGCACATAACAGAAAACAACTGGAAGGTAGTGAAAGGAAAAGTTCACACCGCAAAGACTTGGAATTTCCCTCATTAGTCCCTAGTTTTACCAAAGGAGAAAAAGGAGTGCACACCAGGACTCTGAAGTTCAGTAGCAGAGCTGGACTGCTGTGGGCTTCACAGCTTTCAGCTTTTACTTTATTTTTTTTAATTATGCGTAGCTGAAAGGTCAGAGCTAGTGCTGAAGAATATGGGGAATAAATCAAGAATGTGTGTCTTTTTTTTAAAGCTAATTTTGTACAGAAGAGTAATAAAAGTACATTCAATCAGATACATTTACTCAAGTAAGTTTTTGCAGAAACTCCTTAAAGTTTATCATAACTAGGGGGAAAAAAAGATCAGATACATTAAAATAATAATAATAATTCAAAAAGGTCGATATTCATTATTCGCCTTTGTCTAATCAACGCTATAGATTGAATTATTGTGCATCACAGATTTGATTTAGATATCAGTCAAAGCTTTGTTCTAACCAAATCGACAATAAAGAAGGGGTAGATACTCATATAAAATAATTCTAAGTTTTATTTTGGCATCAGGAAATCCTAGAATTTACACATAGCTTAAAAAAGACAATTTTTTTGTTCAGTACTTAAGTACTTTTTTAACCATTTGCTTACTTACTCTTGCTCAAGTAAGTGTTCAGATGACTGCTTTTTTACTTCTATTTGAGTAATGTTATTTTAAAGTGAAGGGATTCCTCCTTGAGTACAGATTTTAGAGACTTTACCTACTTTCAAAAATGTAGAGGAGGGAAAAAAAAATGTCAGATTGAACATCAGCACTCACCTGGCAGCAACGTATAACGTCCTGTTCATGATCAGAATGAGCTGGATGTCCAGTTTGTGCCTCTGCGTGTTGTTTCTTCCAGGTTTATGACCCACAAATGCTGGATACTGTTTTGTATCTATAAGGAGAAAAATCCTGACATCAGGCAACAGTAAATTTCACTGGTGTCTCTCTGGTTTAAGCTCAATGTTGACCTGTGTTTCCTGGTGAGTTGAGGAGACATTTCCACAATTGTGGGTTGAGCTCCCGCTGCAACCATAAATTGTTGGCTATAAATATGCTGCACAGCACCATGCAATTGTCTCTTTGTCAGAGGCTTTGGATGAAAGCACTTGGTTTGAATAAACAGCCCTATAGAGGAGCATAGGTTTACTTGAGGCTGGCTTGTGCCTCTGCACTCCAGGCCAGAACGTTCAGCAGTACACCCACAGAGACCAGAGCACGACAAAGGTAGAAACAGGTAAAACGAAGAACACAATGACCATATCCTTGGAGATTTTCAAAGAGTTTACTCCATCACCAAGAGCATTAGGAACTTGACAGAAAAATAAGGGATTATCCCTTTGATGTGGGGTGGGCTCAGCTTTCAAATGCTGCCTTAAGTCTTCGGCTGTGTGAGGAGCCTATCCTTGGACACCAATTTGCGCTCCTTTCCTTCAGAATGGGTTTAGTTTACGAAAAGTGAGGGTTGTGATAATTATAAGGGGATGTAGAGGGGAAAAGGGATAAAAGAATATAAGGGATACAGCAAAAAGAACGTATAATGTAGAGGGCAAAGAAGTGACTCAGTGCTCAAGAAGAAGGAAGGTTCACCAGTGGAGACATTTAAAAATTATACACTTACAGTTGCCGTGAGAGATGCTTATTGGCTCGCTGTCCTCAGGGAAACCCGCCCCGGCTATTTGCAGTAGCGTGAAGTAGAGTAACAAGGCCTCCGACCTCATGGTCGCACTGATGCCGCTGCTGCTGCTGGTCCTCTGCTACAAAATCTTGCTCAACCTGTAGACACAAAGACAGAAAATGAGAAAAGAGAAATTTAGGTTTAACAGTTAGTTTTTCCACAAAACAAATTATTTACTTTTCCAGCATTTTTGATGTACATGACTGATGTACGTGACATTTTGTACAGCCTGTTTCACTTTGTCAGAGATATATTTACATGCATTTTCGATGACTCAAGTAAGCCACAGTGGACTCAGTTCAGAATTAATTGGATTAGGGTTGTAATATGCGTCATAGATCGATGTCAGGCTGAGAAGACCTGCATGCTTCTCTCTGGCCCTCCATGTCAGTGTGTGACAAGGTCTTAGAGGAGTAGGAGGGATTTCCGAGATTAACTGGCTGTTCAGTATCAGTGCTGATCGGAGATGGGGAAGGATAACACAGTAGGTTCCTTCCTGCTGTCTGGGGAATTCTCTTAAAAGAATAGTAATCTTGTTGTCAAACACACACAAATGACTGACAAACACTGGCAAAAGCAGAACACAAGTCAAGATCGAAATATTGGTAAGAAAACCACAACAGTGATTGAGGAGACACCTAAAGGTCTTTTACTGTCGTTCCTTATCTTCCATTTTATTGTTTGTCAATTGTCTTTGCACCAATTCCCATTTTTCCCTAGTTAACATGACAAATCTGCAAAACGTCAGGACGATCCGTATTGATTATGTTCTTCTAGCTTTGAAAGGTCTAGCAACCTTCATTTTCATTCTAATGCTAACTTCACACCAGGCTCGGAAACATGCATTCAAACGACCACTTCCAAATAAAAGTCAATGTGAATGCGCACCTGTGCACGTTTCAGGCTTCCAAACTCTCCCGTTGCTACACAGGTTTTTTAGTCAGTGTTTGGGCTGAACGAACGAAATGCGTCAGTTAACCTTTGACCAATCGAGGACTCAGCTGGTGACAAATAGCGTTCCTTTTAAAAAAACAGAAGTGCCAACCATTTGTAAATCGATTACTTCAGAGGTATGACAATAGAACAAATTTTATATTTTGCTCTTCTTAAAGGGGCTAAAGCAGAAAGTTACTAAATTGATCAAATTCAGTTGATGAGCAGAGAAAAAGTAATATAATATGAACTGGATACTGAATACTGTTGATAAAAAAAACACATTTACTGCATCTAAGTAATGATATTTTTTACCACAATCTATAGATGATATGAATGTTCAATAATAAGCTATAGTTCAATTTAAAGGACAGAAACAAACTTAAAAAGTATGAAAAACTGAAACGGGTCCCATGGCATATAATCATAGAAAAACTTTTTACAGGAGCTGGAGGTGCAGGGCCTAATATGCAGGAGACCAGGCTTGGTGGCAGAAACTTAAACATTTCATAAATAACCCCAAATGTGACCAAACAGGTAACAAAGCTAATGACCTACACTGAAGAACAGAAAAGCAGACACTTACATACACAGAAGGTAATTAACTAAATGAAAACAGATCTGGATGATCAACCTCAACCTGGTGAGACCGACAGGACAACTCACAACAGAGGATGACAAGAATTAAGGAAAACATAGCTAAGAAATCCCAACCAAAAGTGTACGATCCTCACACCTTTAAAAACCAAAAATAAACAAAGCTTTGCTTATGCCTGGACTAGCCAACAATCTTTAAAAACTGTAAACTTAATTATATTAATACTCAGACATCTAATTTTCTAATGGCACCTTCCATGTTGTAGTGGATGTTTGAGCACTGCATTAATGTACTGTTTTCATAGCTCAAACCATGGCAAGTGAAGGTTCCCACTGCAGTTTGCAGCCATCATAAATCATCCTCGACAATTATTGCATCTGTAATCTAATCATGAATAAAGCATTTCATTTGCATCAAGAACCTTCATCTTTTTTTTTTTTCAGCTGAAGCTCTGAGGATGAAATGTAGCTCAGTAGGTACAGAGCAGCGGATATTTAAGGGTTGAGGAATTGAACAGTGGATTTTATTTGCTCCACTCTGATAAAAGTTGTTTATCCCACGCTGTATTTTCCCTCCATTGTATATCCGAGGAGGGAACGAACAAGAAGGAGTAGGGAGGAGGGGAGGTTACTTTTCTCTTTTCTCTGTCATGTTTCTCTCTTCCCCCCTCGTTCTTTTTCTCTCCATGCTCCTGTGAATCTCATTCAGGAGTGGAATGAAAACACTATTCACTAGTAGATTCATTTTACCACTGAGGAGAATACCAATACCAAAGCCTGGATACGACCTTGATCTCAAAAGCTTCTCGCATCCTCTCCCTTCCTTCTCACTCTTTGGCCTCTTATTCCATTTTTTTTTCTTCTTTATACCACATTCTACTGTATGGTCTCTGTAGGAAAATACACAAAAATAGGTCTTCCTTATCCATATTACCCTCTACCACACTTCACTGAGCTCAACCGAATGTTTAAGCTTGTCTGAATGTTAAACGGTTATTGAATTTTCCCATACGGTAGTTTAAACCTCTTTGCTATGGAGGGTTACGTTTTGTTCCTGATCTGAACCTTGACCCAGAAATTCTGCAGTAATTGACTGATGGATGAGAAGGCAGCAGAGTAAGAGAGGTTTGCCCAGAAGCAGGGGAAATGGTGATTGATGGATGGAGGCCATTCCGACCAATAAAACAAGATCTGACTTAGTCAGGAAGACATTCTCTCACCGTACTTTTAGACACTATCTTATTGTTCGTTACCACATCAAACTCAGAGTTTATATTGACAGGTTATCTTGTTTTTCGGTTTTTACTTTCAGGTTTTGCATGTCTGGTGTTTTCTAGCTAGTGGAGGCTGGAGGTGATGCAGATCTTTCATGTACATCTGCAGGCTTTTACATGGATACTAAAAGCCATCTCATTCTGGCGCCTGTGTTACACAAAATACAATCAGCACAGAAAGACTTAAGTGAAACCCATGAGCCTTGCTGTGGCCCTTTCATTACCAGCTGCCACGCATGAGTAAGAGCAAGGAGAAAGACACAGTCGGTCCTAACAGAATTACAGCCTTTGCATGGAGAGGCAAATTGTTTCTGTGTGTGTGCATGAGAGCATGAATGAGTATGTTAAACTCTCATCTAAAATGCTACTTCTGTACAGTACTGTGTAAACACACAAGCTTGGAACTCAAAACTGAAATATAGTTCAAGAAGAAAATCACTTGCTACCACAGAGGACCAGTGAACACTTAAATATGGGAGGAAATCATCTTTTTGAAACAGAAAACCATCCAAAAAAGGACATAAAAAGTAGATCCTGTACCTGCTGCACAACCTTTTGACAGATAATACTATTTTGAGAACATTAGGTGCTATTTCATAACACCTCCCACACAATCCAAGTGAAAAAGTAGAAATCCGCATGTATATGCAGAAAATGAAAGAAAGAAGGTAAAAGAGGACCTTATAAGGCTAGCAGAGCAGCTTACCTTAAGTCATTAAGACACACCCACCTCCTAGGATCCACATAAAAGCACACATACATGCTCAATCACCTCACAACTGCTCTCAGCAAAATTCCCAAAACATGTGTGATTTAAAGCTACAAACACAGAGCTACACATATGCACCCAGGGGGTCAGCAGTGCCAAGTTACATTAGCTCTGAAAATAAACACATTAGTTAGCCTAATGATGTTATTGCTACTCTTGCATCAACACCTTGGTTAAGAGTGCTCGGAGCTTCAACATACTTATGAAACCACACATTTATTATGACCTCCAGGTCAACCCAACGGGCTTCAGGTGAGGAAATGTTCTCCAACAGTTTAAGCAAACGCAAATACAAACCAGGAAACACATTTTGAGAAAGTTTCGGTTGATATTTTAAGCCCCCGCTCCGCCAATTCTACAAGTGAAAGATGGTCACTTGATCACCGGCAAATAGATCTGGTCAGCACTGGTGGGTAAGGAGCGCCAGTAAGGAGGTTAAGTTGCAAACAATAGACAAGGGCTTCACAAAAAGATTGAAATCATGTCCACTCTGAAAGATACGTCTATGGCTTTGATTAAGTATTGCGTTGTTTTAAATATTGTAATGATTAACTGTTATAATGTTGTACTTTATCTATTTGAATAGAAAGTGTTTTCTTATGTATTGTTATGCTTTTAATATCATGGCAAGGAGACTACAGATGAAAACTAGTCTTTGGCTAATTCTTGCTTTTTTAACCATGTTTAACTGTTTAACTGTCCCCATTTAGATAAACTATTATCAATATTATTATTAGAGCAGTTGATGATAGACAGATGTCTTTAAAGCTGTTTCCAGATTGGTTCTACATAAACAATTATGTAAGCATTTAAATGTAAAGAAGTGTTTAAAGCGTTTGGTGACAAAATATACTCTGACTTCCTCCTACAGTCAAAAACACGCAAGTTAGAAGATTCCGTTTCTCTTTGTGCGCACATGTGTGTTTGTGAGTGCATGTGTGTTTGTGAGTGCATGTGTGTGGTCCTGCAGTGGAGTTCCCGCCTCCTGCCTAATGACACTGAAGCCAGGTGACAGCAGATGCTCAGATCAGAAGGTAATCGGTAAGAAAATATGAATAAACCAGAAAGAAATACATTATAATCTGGTTTTTGTAATGGGGATGAACTCATGACAGGTTTCTAATAAGATCATTTTGTGTGTTCAGTCTAAACTTGTTATGTTTTCGAACAACTATAATGGTGACTTTACTAAGAAGACTTCACAGAACAACCATGAGGTGATGGTGGAAAGGAGCTGGGTAGCCTAAATGTCTTAAAGCTTTAAATGTGACAGCGTTATTTTGGCATTATAATTTCCAGAAGACAGGAAGTGGCAGAAGGTTAGCAGCTTACTGTCCTGGATTAGTGGTTTGCAAAGAAGTGCATTCTTTGTAGCAAAACTAAGGCAAAAGGCTAAGTAGTTTGATTCATTTATTTCTTGGTGGTTTATCTTGTTACTCTGCAAAACAGAAAAGAACACCTTTTTGGAAAAATGTATTCAAAACAGTTGATTTAATACTTTTCAAGGTTGTGAACTTGTACGAAGTTTTGGATGGAAACAGAAAAACCCAGATATTGATCCGAAACTTAGATCAAACCGATGTGAGTTCTCAGGTGACAGTGATCCTTTGACTGGCTGTTTAACAGCATCAAAACAGCATCTGTCCCAGAACCAATGCAACCGCAAAGTCTGTGTCCCCCCCTCACTTTTCACACTTGTTGAAGGAAAACGTACTTGGACTGATTTGTAAAGTAAAAGAGACCGCGCAGATACGTCTGGAGAGGCAAAGTCAAGGTGGGAATAATGTATCAAATCAATCAAAAGGGGATAGAAAATGGGCAACATCCAACCACCTACAGCTCCTAAATGGACAAGTTAGCCTGACAGATGTTTACACTTGTCATTTCTGGCCTGATAAATCAAGAGAAAAGGCAGGAGGAGCTGTCTGCCTGAACACGTGAAGCCATGATAAGAAGAAGGAACAGAGGACCCAGCAGAGAAAAAGAACCGGCTTCCAACTCATGAGAAGTGTGCATGTGTGTTTCCTTTTCTACTCTTGATTTTCAGCACTCAGATGTTGCTTTCAAATGAATATCTGGGTGCAGGCAATCCATCATGGTTTGATTATTAAAAGACAAGGAAGTGGACATGAATGAGGCACCCCGTCGATGCAGGCCAGTGACTGAAACAGAAGCCGAAGCGCAAGAGTTGACGGATTGATTCTGGAGGCAGGCCAGCAACAATGAAAGAAAAAAGAAGAAGAAAAAAAGGCAGACTAAAGACACAAGAACATGAAGGGAATGAAGGCAAAGCGCCAACTTGGAACAACAGCAACCTGACAAAGATATTCAAAGACTGACGATAAGCCATCGTTATAATACTGCTTCTGTGATCTAAAAACCATTAAGCCTGGACATGCCTCTGTGATTCTTAGTCATTAAAGAGAATTATCCAGTGTAATGTTTTAGAAATATTCTTTTTCAGGATGGACTGACTAGACTCTGTATAGCAAATTCAACCAAGTATCAAAACGAGCAAAAATATATTCTGAAATCCAAAGGAGAAAAAAAAAGTCGTTTTTGCTGTCTAAGAAGAATCCAAGGTAAAGTAATATTCACCAACCTCACCTGCAGTGAAAATTCAAAAGATGAGGACAGATTACAAAACAGACTACACTGCGTTTAAAAGTAGGTCAAGAGAGGATCCAAGGCAGAAATGTGTTCACAAAATTATTTCCAGATCTAAGAGCCAGCCACTTAAACGAGGTGTAAATCATAAAAGCACAAGAGGAGTAAATCATCACAAAAAAAGCCAAGATTTAGTTCCATGGTGTCTAAAACAAAAATCTAAACATTTCTACATTTTTCTCAGTGACACATTCTTCAGAATCACCACTGTTCAAATATACGTTTCGAATGACTATGTCGGTCAATACTAAATGGTCGAAAAACCAAGTTTCTGCTGCTATGCCGAACATGAAATTACATAACCATTAGTGGTTAACAGGACTCAATGCAAAAACCAACATTCTGCCTTTTTTTCGCTTTTCAACTTTTCCGCCATCTGTGTATGTTCTCACTCCTTTCACACCCTTCTCCTGCAACGTCCTGTCTTTTTTTTATATGTATTCACTGGTGCAGCTCAGTGTGGGCTACTAACATTCTCTAAGACCCAGAATTACATTTGGGTTTTCTTTCAGTCTTTAGTGCTTCAGATATTCAGACACATAAGGACAGAAATCAGGTTTACAGACAGAATGCTGGTGGTGCCAAAAGTGGTGGATTTGCATGGAGCATGCAAATCCACCACGATAAAAGCTGTGGAGACCTAAAAAAGTCAATGTTTCGTTACTGTTTCATAAATATGGTGCTTTTGCATGCCCACTGGACACAGACACATCTATTAGATATCTAAATCATGCAAACAAGCCACCAGTGCACATCACAATATTTGTATTCTACTTTGTATTTTAAGTCGTTGCATTTAGTATTTTTATCCTCTATTTTTGGTTTTTTAATTACTACATTGATAACTTGTATTTTTTGTATATCTGTTTATCAATATGCATATACATGCACCCGGATAGACAAAGTAAGAATTTCACTAGATTGTGCACTTGACAATGAACACAGAAGCAAATTTCTGAGACTTTTCAACCCTCAGTGTGTTTCAGAAGAAATCTTTGCTACTTCTTGGAATGTAGAATTTTCTGATTACTAGTCTGTGAACAAAGTCACAAATAAAAGTAATTGTAAAATTGCATTTTTTTTATCTAATATATTTTTTAAAGGTATTCTAATTGACATTGAAAAAAAACACATTAGATTGCTACTAGTAGGTGTGTGGGAGACGTTTATACATGTATGTTGATTTCTTTTAGGACTCAGGTGTTCAATAGAATAGCAAAATAGAGTTGTCTGGAATGTTCAGTAAACATCTACAATAGATGTATTTTAGTTATCTAATAGACATTTTGTGCCTGGTTGGTGGGAGTATTTCAGCTGTTGAATTCATGTCAGGTCTAAGAAGAGAGAAAATTGTGAAATGATAAAGTTTTTCCAGCTTACTTGTGAGTTTTGTTTTTATGAAAAAATACACCAATAGGAGTTTTAAAACTGCTTTTCCTGTTTCACCTTCCGTATTTCTTCAATCTATATACATTTTGTTATCTCTTAAAAATTAATAGAAAGGTAGTTTTTGAAAAAAAAAATATGGCTCCTGTGTTTGCTTTATCTGGGAAAAGTATTTATGAATCAAAACAAGCCTCCGACCCCATGACACACATACGGCCGGCCAGCCACACACACAAACTCAATGATGCAGACGCTCAAGAAAAAAATAAAAAGGACTGGCTTACGCATTCAAATACCAGAACCTTTTCCAGGGCTGCCAGTCACTTCCTGTGATGGTATTAGCAGACCAATCAATCTGGACGCCGCTGATACAGAGCGCTGTTGGCAAATCGGAGAAAATTACCACCGATAAGGACATGTTTGATGACACGTGGCCTTCCTGTCTGCCTTTTGATCCAGTTATCTCCCAAGTCTGACTCAACTTTGTTCGTCTCTCTGATTGTCGTATAGCCCCTCCACTCTCTATATATCAGGGCAAACTTGGTATACTAGTTGGATATTTAAAGTAAAGTTCATCTCTCTTGTGTGTGCTGCACATTTCCAACCTTTTCCCTCCCAAATAAATCAAAAGCATTTAAGAGTAACAACTTTACCCCTCCCGAGAAAACAGAAAAAGAAGAGAAAAATGTCAAATGTCACTAAGATAAACGGGCCATTAACTCCACAGAAACAGATGCTGGCATGACAGAGGCAGCACCCCATGGAGTAGCAATGGGAGTACTGAGACTATCACGCAGCAAACAGCACATTTTACATGTGGAATCTCACTTTAAGGCCAGCTGCAGGACGCCTTCAGGCAGTGCTGTGCAATTTCATGCTATGCTTAGTCATGATATGGACCTGGAAGTTTCAGCCTATAAGGGTGGTGAGTAGAGTAATACTTCAATCTAAGCTGCCTGGGGCTGAAAAAAAAATGACAATATGTTCAGGAAAATCTGTCCAAAATCCCATCTATGCCCTCAGGTTTATGGTGAAACTACTAAAGCCAACAGGAAGACAGTATGATGGACAAATCTACCCCAGTGGGTTTCCACTAACGTCTTTAATCAGAAGAGTACTGAAACTAGTTTGTGCATGAAATGTCTTAAAAGGAATAAATATGGTTCACCAACTAGGACAGGAGAGACCACAACAATCTCCAGAAAGGTTTTAGGCTCACGGCAGAAAAGGTTCTTGGTTTAAAGGACTAGCTGGGGAATGTTTTGATCCTGGGGTAGTTTTTCCCCACACATAAAATGGAAAAAGTTGTCCATAAATTCATTTTAGTATTTCTAGCCTAAATGTTTTTCAGTTTTAAATCTGTCTAAAAAATAAATTAAAGCGTCTAAATCAACATTCAATAGCTGTTCTCTAAATAAGTTCATTGATATAAAAAGCAAAAGGAGATTTGGAGAAAAGATGGAGGCTCATTTGTCCTTGTTAGACTTCAATGGAACAAAAGATCAAATTGCATCAATGTGACAAGACTTAAAGAAAAATCTCAATGCCTTTTAGTACCGCACTGTGAAAGTTCTGGGTGTTTGGGTCTGGCGGTTTTGCTAAACCTTGAACTTCAATATAACCAAAGATAAAATGGGAAGTAAAACAAAAAGTGCAAGTTAGCAAAGACAAAGCTAAACTCCTAATCTAATCTGCTGTGACACTCAGCTGCAGATGTTTTTGACTTGTTCTTTTCCTCTCCCTGAAGCAAAGCTGGAAAAGCAGAAACAGGATATAAGATAAAAACAGGTGACATGCAGGGAGGTGTGATGCTTTTGTTGTTGTATCCATCTGGTGCAGTTTTCACATCTCACAGCCTCCTGTTTCTACATAAAACGTGTGCTTTGGAGTCGCTTAAGGTGTGATTCAGCCTCTTTCTGAGCCTCATTGTGCTTTAATGCAATTATCATTGTCGTTTTCAACATTCTCTGAAGAATTTTGGGGTTTTTTTTTTCCTTCAAAAAAATCATAGATTTGGTATACAAGAAAAGACAAAAAAGGTTGAAAATCCCTCCACCGAGTCACATCAGATGCAGTTGTTTCAGTCAGCAAAACTGCAAAGTCACCCTGATTAAATTTGCTGGTCACAGAAAATCATTTTAACTCTATTAATGGCTCCTTTTTTGTTGGAGCTCTCAGTTCATTTGATGTAGCTTCCATTATGCTAAGTGACTGAGCCTGTGTCCTCACTGATAACTGGCTAACTGGCCTTCTGTTCCTCAGCAACAGGCCCATCAGATCTGACTTAGCGTGATGCTAATCTCTGTTAGGGTGGCCATGGGACAGCGCAGACCGTGTTAGTTTTTCTCTCTGCTGCTTATTCACTTAAAAGTCTCTGCTCACTACATTTTAGCCTCCTTGTCTCAGCTCCATGGCATTTTCTGGTCAGAAACGGGGAATAAATCTTCAAAGCCAAAGAGAACCTCATCCCACAGACTCAGTTTTCTCCCCGTGACAGGAAACGTAGTTTAAATCGGAGAATGGAATAAACTCAACACAATTACAGTCGGTGTTAGCCTGTGATATTGTGATAGTGATAACAGAGTATCTTGTTTTCTGTTAGTGCATCATTTCCAATAGCTTCATGAATCATCTGAGATAAAGTACGACATTCAATCCCGCTGCAACACAAAGCCAAAGTCACCACAAGAAAACGCACAGTACTGCAGCTGTACGGCCATTGTGCAGAGCGAACGTTGCAATCTGAATGTTGTTATCGCTAAAAACCACAATGAAGCAGCGACGCAGCTTGCAGACACCTCACAAAGAATGAATGACAAGACAGTTCAAAAACCGTCATCAAAATCTGTATGCAGAGGAGGATGTATGGAAAGGAAACACATTACACAATGCACTGCAAATTGCATGTTGTCAGTTTGAAGTAGGGTGCTGCTGATTGTCATTACATCATTATGTCATGAGATGAGGTAACACAATACAATAAGTGCAGTGATTTGCCCTGACATGGAGGAGACATTTAAAGTCCGGTTCTTCTTTGTCTAACAAATACACCCCACTGCCATGGAAAACTCTGAAACTTAAAAACAGAGCATTCAAAGAGAACTGATGAAAGGACCTAAGCTGCCAGAAAACCAGTGTCTCTGTCACTGAACATGATTAGCGGCAGGCCGATCAGCACAATTAGTGTGTCAGTGTACCCTGTAGTGCTGTAGAGCGGTACGCTCGAACATGTTTGCTGAAGGACGCCCTTAAAGGCAGCAGAAACACATCTGCAGACAAGCAAATTGGGAAAAGAAGCAGAACTTTTAATGGTAATTAATTCCTGTGTTGTTAAGTAAAAATATCATTGTTGTCACTTTGAACCAATGTCAAAAGAGGTTCACTCTTTACTTTTTAGGTAAAAGCTATAACCTTTCAACCGTACAGGCTGTGTCCACAGAATCGGCACACGTCTGCAAACTAGATCCCTTAAGGTTTGCACACTGACTCTGTGTCAGATTATTGATTAACCTCAGTTAACTCTTGATGTGCTCTTGGCTGCTCCAGCATTTCAGATGCCCCGTAATGACAATTAACACTGCAGTTGGTATAAAAATAATGTGATGCTTTTTTTCATGCACCGAGGGGAGATTTAATAAACACTGAATACCAGATTCAAATAATGAAGCCAAAAGTGCATTCTTCCCACAACACCCCATAATTAAGACAAAACAGGTGACATTACTTTTTGCAGCAATGGGGAGAAATAGTTCATGAATAAGCAGCACAACAATGTCTGAAAATGACAACAAATTTGGAATGGTAATCTATAAGTTTATTTTAACTTTTTGATACATAAAGGCTATTACTGCACACTTTTCAATACTATAGCACAATAGTATAGAACGACTAAGTAATTGTCTTTTAAGTACCACTCCGACCATCTTTTGAGTTATTTTCAAAAACGTTCCCAATGATCTTTTAATTATCATTACGCCCTTTTAGCCAAAATGTAAAAAATTGTGTTGTTTTCTCGGGCATAGTTTCTGCAGAGCGGCAGTAGTTCATTAGAAATTCACCTCTGAGTTGTGGGTGGGACTAACCCTGCCCCTACTTCCCATCATCCAACTGTTTACACACTCTCCTAATAGCTCACAACCCCTCAAAACCCCAACCTAGCATTACCGGTGGAACAGAAATGTTGAGCATTATCAGAGCTATCCACTCATACAATTTTGAGCCAGATGCCAGCTCTGACGAGAAAAACAAAGCTGGACACGGATCTAGTGGTCTACAAGTGGATGCATGTATTTTCTAAATCATAAATACGCTCTTTTTCAAACTGCATCTTTTTAAAAGCCCATGAATTACAACATTTTGAATAAAGCAATACTTAAAGATTGAATTTTAAACCTTATTTTTTCTTTGTATATGTCGTCCATCATCAGAAAAATTCCACTAGAACATGTTAAAAACACAATTTCTTTTATTAGAGCGGGTATTTAAAAGAAAGAGAGCTTGCCCAGCCCTCTCAGCATCGTCTTTGCTGTGCGACAATCACATTGCAGGACTTGTCTGTCCTCCAACACAGGTTTCACAAAACACAAATGACGGTTCTCCAATGAGCAATATTGCATGCGATGTCACAGTGTCTGCATGACTACTTACACATTCTATCAGCAATTTTCTAATGGAAATGTTGCATTAATGTCCATGCTGGGGCCATTCATCAAGATGGCAAAAGCTGCTTGTGAGTGGTGAGCTTGACCAGGACCTCAGGCAGATTTTCCCGTTTCATGAAGTCTTTTCATCTTGAAATGATCCCACTCCAGTTCTGTTATATTTCATTTATTTTACTTAAGTTTGCTCTTCATATTTGAACTATCAGAACTCTTTAGAAATTTTAGTCACCTCTAGCAGACAGAGTCTACATAAGAATGCTGTGAGTTTGAGCCGGACTTTGCCTGAAAACCTCAAACGATTACTCGCCTTTCATCTATAACCTTCTAACCTCTTCCATTGCCCCAGTGGGGCGACATCTAAGGATCTGCATTTATGACTTCCTGCTATCATAAGGGCAGAGGAGGAGGGAAATAAAGCAATTTGAACCAGCCTGAAAGTGGTGAAAAGCCACAACCTTGAACTATTGTTCTCAGTTTGAGTGATAATGAAGGATGGAGTGTGAAGAGACTGTGGAGTGAGACCGTAATGATGGGCTGCTGCAGGAGCATGTGCAGCGTGGTTATGTGTTTGGAGGTGTTGTGTTACAGTCTGTCAGATGGTGGGCGTGCACCTACCTGTAGAATTACAGGGAACCCGGAGCAGACAAGCCTGCCCACTGTTATGTTAAGCTAATGCCAAGATTACTGCCTCCTTTCAATCAGAACCATGAAAACATCTAGCTGCTTCATTGTCTGCCTGCTCTCTTTGTCTGCAGCTCTGTCTGCCTGAGTGCCTGCCAGCAAACAAATCTCTATCTGATGAAGCAGCTTCTCTTAATTATACTCATTCAGGGCCTGCAAGCGGAAGTGAAACGTTTCAGCAGAAGTTTGCAGATGTTGGTTTGTTAGGGAAGGACAAATAGCAAAAAAAAGGCACATTTTTCATGCCAATCCTATTTTCACAGAGGTTTAATGAATCAAGAGGAGTGAGCGACAAAAGAACAACAATGCATTATGAAGTCTGAATGATTCAGATTCAGAGACGTCGATTCACGCCTGCAGGAACATCTTTGTTACCTCAGTCAACCTCAAAAACGTACTTTGTGACTGACAGCTTGGTGCATTTTAAAAACTAAGTTTATAGATATTCAAGTAGATAGTTTATAGATATAAGAAAGCTTCTACAAAACCTATTATTTCCTCTATTATGAATTTGAAAGTCTGTTTTTCAGTGGGCGAAACAAACATCCTCCATGAGACAAACAGCTAAACAATTAAAATTCTCTTGTAAATCACTTTTAAGGTCAAATACAACATAAATTAAAAATCTTTTGTACAGTCATCATAAAATCTAAGATACAAAATCTTTTGAATCAACCTGGATTTTTTTTATCATATGAAATTGAACCTTGTATTAACAAATCATGGGGTTATTTGGCAAACTACAGCTGGATCGAATCGGTTGCTTTTTCAAACAGGCCTCAGTTGGATGGCTGGAGGGTTTCTGCTTGATCTCGAAGTACTCACATTTTCAGATTGTGATGTGAACGTTTTGAGAACATTATGACTCTTTGCAAGCTTATTAGAGCTAATACTAACCTTGGAAAAATGAATTCTATTTCCATCAAAATTTCAAGTCCATTTTTCATGGTTCTTCTCCTCAAATGTAATCTTAAACCCATTTTTCTCAAATTTAATTGTTTCACAAAACATTCACTGATATTAAATAGAGGATGTATCAGTTAGTGTGAGCACTACTATGTACAATTTAATCCTATAAACTGTGAAAGATTGATTTGTCATCACTTTAAAGACCCACTTCAAAATAAATTATGTTTTTGGTGTTTTTAACATGTTCTTGTGGCATTTCTTTTTGATGATGGAAGACAGAATAAGAAAATGAAGCTCAAAATTGCATTTCTGATTATTTTGTCCTTCAAATTGTTGTGAATCAGGAGCAGATGAAAAAAATCGGTTTGAAAAAGAGCATATTTGTGATGTAGAAAATACACTGGGCGAGCCACGAGTTTCCTGCTTTTCTCCATGCTTGCCATTTTTGTTGCACCAGGAATTGTAAACAGATAAAGGGCGATGGGAAGGGGAGTCGGGGTTGCTCTGCACCAACACCACAACTTAGAGCTGAACTTTTAATGAACTACTGCTGCTTTGCAGAAACTATGTCGGACAGTTTTTATGATTTTGGCAAATCCTAACTGAAAGACAACTGGGAATGCTCTTAAAATAGATCAAATACGATCGGAGTGGGTCTTTCATTTAAAGTTGTTAATGAAAAGCCTCTTTTCATACATTTTAAACTGTAAATGAAAGTGTTTAAATTACAGCTAACTCTGAATGGAGGTCCATTGAGTAAGTACTTCTGTGATAACCCACATGACTCAATCCCTTTTTTTTATTTGATGAAACTGCAGGAAACTTCACATTTCTCCTAAAAAAGTTGACATTATTTAAAAAACACTTTGCAGTCCCTTTTAAAATCCTAAAGAGCGAGATGGAAACATCCAATCAAACCCTCACCAACATGTCAGCAAATCTTAGGAGTTCCACACTTTTTTACACATTTTATTCCCTCCAGCAGCTGCAGCAGCATATAGAATATCAGCTTATAGCCAGAAAATACAATTCCCTTCCCTTGAGAAGTTCGTAGTGTGACTGTAAGCAAAAGTGTATGTGCATGAGCCCGTCTGTAGTGAGCTCCGGCTAACCATCTGATTTCTTTATGGAGGACTTGGCCCGGCTGCGGCTGCGTCCGCTGGCACGCTTACTTTAACGTTTCATCCTGCTAGTCTCTGTCAAAGTAATTCATCATCAGCTAAAAGACTGTGACCAGAGCTTCCCTCAGCACCACATCTCCTTTTTTTGTTTTTAGTTTATCTCTCTTTTCTTAATTTTCTGGCATTCCCTGGTGTTTGTTCTGAGCTTCTCACTTCTATCCATCTGGCTCTTAGGATAAATACTACCTTAGGTTTCCTCACTAAGACAATTTATCTAAAAAGATGAGCACAAGGCCATTAACTGCACTGGCTATTCAGTTATAAACAGTTTGTGTGCTTCGTTTTTTATACCAAAGCAGGTTTTGTATTTCCCCCTTATTAGCCTTTCCTGGGTTCAAATTTGCAAGCAGATTATGTCCAGAGGGGACTGTGATTAATGAGTTTGTCTGAATAAATGAACTTAATAGATTAGGAGATCCAAAATAAAAGAGTGAAGAGAAGCAGGAGTGAGGAAGCAGATGAGGAAGGACATGGCTGTTCAGGGTTCAAATATTAATTCAGTTGAAAATCAGCAACAATAAGCAGACCTCAGGTGCTGTCACACTCAGAGAGGAGGAAAAAATAATAGGCCATGTGCTTTTTCTTTCTTCTTGTTTCCCTCATTCTGTCTTCCTATGATGAGTCCCTGGAGTAGCCTGCCCCTCCCTTTCATCCATCGCTCAATCAAATTCTCCTTTCATCCACCCAGATTCGATCCCATCCAGACTATTACCACCAGCAGCACCTCCATCTCTAATCCAAGGACAAAGCTTCTAGCTTTATACAACAAGCCCACGCTGGTGCAAGCACCTTCACCTGCACCCAGTCTCTGAGAAAGCCTGCAACACAACATGCTGGAGTCCACAACAATGAAAGCTGGGCTGGATTTTTCTTTGGCAAAGTAAGAAACCATAAAGACATAAGAGGATCAAGTTGCTCATCCGGCAACTGAACCATGTAACTGTTTGTGCTTTTAATTGCAAGTGACAAGAAATTTATGAAGAGGAAACACTGCAAAGCAGTTATCTCGTCAATCAGTGAAGAAGCTTAAGAGCCCAGTCAAGCTGGCTTAAAGGCTATACTCCAGCTAAAATTGACAAAAATACTAGCAGAAGACACTTCAACAACGTTAGCCTGTTTTTTTCCAAAAAACAAAACCTAAGAGTTGGTCTCCAATGTAAAAACATTTCTGTCACAGATAGAGCTCAGTTGTACAGCTCACCTTTGAAGGCGAATTAATGTTGATTGCCTTAAAACTCAAGTGATGCTAAATCTATAAAGGAAGGATAAGGCCTCTTGGGACAATTACCAATGCACACACTGATTCGCATTAACGCTAAAGCCAATCTGCTGTTAAAATGGAGTACCATCCTGGATAACATTGGACGTTAAAGTTCATTTGTGTCCAACCACCTAAAAAATTAGACAGATCAAGCAGCAGGGCAACACACAATACTACCATCTGATTTATTCAGAAAAGCTCAAATCCTCTAAATTTTCACCCCAGTATTCAATGAAAAAAACAATGCATTGATACAAATGATTGAGGAAAAGCTTTGTTTTCTGGTCACTGCAGTTCAACATCAAAATAAAATGTCTACCTCCTAATAGGAATTATAAAATGCTTTAACTTTGTTCAATATCTCAAAATTATATCACTTTTTTAAAATAAAAATTGGCTTAAATTTTTTAAACGTTTTTAAAAATATACATTAAACTCATCATGAATAAAAGAGCAGATCCTGCAATTAAACGATTAAAAATATAATATTTTGACTAGAAATGCACATTATTATTATTTATTGACTCATTCCAATGAAAATTGTGTTTTTAACATGTTCTTGCAGCATTGTTCTCATGATGGAGGAAATTTATAAAAACATTTTAGATTTAAAAAAAGCATTCCTGAGTATTCCTTTATTGAAATCATGATGAATCAGGAGCAGATGAAAACATGCCCGGGCAGCAATTGCCATGGGTAAGCCAAAGTCTCCCTTCTCTGCTCCAATTCAGATGCATTTTCTTGCAGAAATATAAATCCATTCATGTCTTCTTTTTCCTCATCTGAGCTACCATGTCAAAACTGTACAGCTGCATAGCTTCAATATTGGTCGCCAGTTTTTCTGTTACACTAATGTTATCTTGGGCTTGTGAGGTGCTATAAGCTAGCGGGAGAGAGTGTAGACAAAGAGTTGATGGGAAATCAGCCGAAGCTAACTTCTGCGACAACAGTCCCACCCATAGCCCAGAGGTGAATTTCTAATAAACACCTGTGGTTCTGCAGACAATGTGTCTTAAAAAAATGACACAGGCTTTTTTTATTTTAGCTAAAAACTGCATAATCGTACTGAAGATATCATTGGGAACAATTTTACAATGGAAAAAAAACATGGTTGGAGTGGGACTTTGACATCTCTGCTTTATTTCTTTTTTTTGCAAGCATTAAGAGCTTTAACTGCAGCAAATGAAGTAGAAAAACAGATTTAAATCACATTTATAAACCCCATGTCCAATTGTCACTACTTTTTTTCTTTTCTGGTAATTTTAGTCTCTTGAATCTGGCGCCTCAAACATTTTTTCTCCCATTCTTCTCTGAGCCATCTGTGAACTGATACACCAAAGCTCCAGATCATTGGGGCACATTAATGTGATGAATTTAAATAGATGAATGTGAAATAACAGGATTGACTGGGAGCACTAAAATCAAGTATTCTCTAAAAACATTTGTTTTTCTGCATGGGTTTTTTGACTAAAAATAAAAGCTAAGTTTAATCTTATATGGTAGCACATAAAAAGTTTTTGCAGTCAGGTGTCCCCGTTTGCTTTGAGGAGCAACAATCATGCTAAATGACAGTTTTGTGATAAATCCAAGTCACTTCTGTTGAACTGAGCATCTGACATGTTGACTCCTTTCCTCCTGCTGTTAAAACGCTGGATGACAGCTGAAGGGCTGTCAAAGCTAAAGCGCTGAGTAAAACGGCTCTTTTGGATTGCTTCACAACAAATGCACAGTTGTGTTTCTGGTGTTTGTTTGCTGGTTGAGGAGAGCGGACTGCACTACTGCAGAAGACAGTTAATCCCTTCAAGCTTCAGCATCAGTGTGTACCACGAGGACAAACAACAGACTAATGGAGGATTGGCAGATGGGGTCAGAGGTAATGAGTGACAGGTTTGTAGCAGAGAAATTCCACATGAAAGGAATTTATATAGTGTTGCTTTTTTCATTAAAACAACATTTCAAGGAAACCTCTTTATGTTTTTAAAGTATATAGGGGTAATGCCTACAAGGAGACACGCCTAGTACTATAATCCATTCAGCAATTACCTTGCTTTGTACTTGGAAAACAAATTAGCTTTATGTACATGTAATTTGTAAATGACAAGGACGTCTGAGGGCCAATTAAGTTTAGCCCTATCCACACGGTCCCTGCAGCATCCCTTCATGCAACCTGATAAGTGAATGTCCGGATCATTAAAATCCTCTAAGTGTTTAATGTTTATCCAAATACAGATGACGTAATCTTCAGATGCAATTTCACACCAATCAGTGCAAACTGATGAATTATTCCAAGCATTTTCCGTCATTTGAATGACAACCAAGTAAACTACAGCAACAAAGCTTTTTCATTTTTTAACTTTTCCGCTTTACCCAAGTACTAAAAGCGAACATGCTTATCCAGAGAGCATCACAAACTTAAAAAAGATAAATGCCCAAAAAAAAAACCCAGCTGGGATTTTTCAGTGTTTCTTTTCAAGTACAACGAAAAGACAGATGAGTACAAAACACAGTAGTATTACAAAATAATACAACAACATATGTTAAATTGGTTCTCTGTCTGTTGTGTATCAACATGAAATTCATCATCAGATTACAAATGTCCCACCCCTCTCCAAGTCCACGCACAGATAAGCATCTTACATGATACTGAATGACTTATATGAGCAACTAGAGCCCATGCTGAAGAGATGTATGGATGCAACAACAACTCAGGCTAATCCCAGCAATGCGCCTCAGAGGGGTTTAGCTGAGGGGGAGGGACTTAGTAGAGAGAGGGAAAGGGGACAGGGACTTAAAGCAGCCATTGTCCCTCCAGGAACAGATTAACTATTTTAAAAGCAGAGGTGACGTCTATCGCTGGCTCGCTCCGAAGGCCGGTCGGTACTTTTAAGCTCCGACTGAGATCACGTTTCTACCTCTAATTGTTTATCTCTCGGTCTCAGCAATTCCTTGAGTAAATTTATCTTCGGTTCAGTGCTCTCTTCATCTTTCCCACCTCAGTCTTCCTCTTCACACATCTGCAATCGCTTTTGTCTTTTTGCCCAACAGGGGAGCGACACAATCTCATAAGGAGCTGCTCCAGCAACAATCAGTGATGTCTGTTCAGGGAACTGAGCTGAGGCTGTAATGAAAACACTGGGTGTACTGTGAGGACTGTCGTATGCTATTATGGTGTTGCAGAAACGGCACCAATGAGTGAATGAAGGAAATGATGCCAACGGGGTTCTGTCCACAAGGAGCAGCAGGTGATGAGATGTGAGCAATACATACAACCCGTACCGGATGAGGTTGCTGCTAAGGGGAAGAAAGAGGAGAAATAGCATCCTAAGTAAACACAAGGTAATGATAATTACAGAGTTTTGCAATGCCTGATGACATGCATGAGCTCTGAAAAAGGCAACACAAGAAGTTAAACAGGTACTTCCATTTGAATTGTGCTGTTTTTTTTACTTCAACTTGGAAAGAAAGAAACAATTTTAAATTCCTCATTTAGTTTTCTGATGGACTTTTATGTTGCAGTGATTGACAGTAACAATATTCTTGGGGATTTTTCTAGTGGAGTTTGTTATTTTTTCAAAGCATTCAGTTTCACATTAATATCAAATATTGAAAAAACAAAAACAAGCTGGGCCAAAGCAAAAATGAAACTCTTTTTAAGACTTTCAAAAACCTGAAGCAACTTGTGCAACAGATCTCTGTCAAAACTCAAGCTCTGGAGTGTTATGTCTCATTCATGTCAGTCTTAGAGCAAACACACGTATAGTTTATCTAGCGAAGGCCAGTCTGCAGGAATGCATGGCAGGGTTTGCATGATGCATAGCAAAACCTGTACCTTCAAAAGGCAAAAATAACTGTGGATTTTGAAACAAATTCCAGTAAATTTCTGTGTCTACTCATGTTAGAGATATTGCTTGATAAATATATCAATTAAATATGACTCAAAAGGAGTTACAAAGATTTGCAAATCTCAATTACCAGAATTAGTGCACCAATTAAGCAGTAAGTTGCAGAATAATCTACTTGAAGTGATGCATTGTTGAAAGACATAATCTATGACTTCAGATAAACTGTACAACAACCCCGTGTCACATGACATTAAACCCTGGAGGTGTCTGAAGTCAGAAGAGGTCAGATGTTAAAATAGCTCGACAACAAAACAGTGCTGCCCTGATTCACTGACTGCCTTACTGACATGCAAGGGATCTGATAAGTCATTTTTTATGTTAGACATAAATATCTAATGTAGTTATATAGTTATATTCAAATATTTTAATAAGAAGTGTTGCCTTTTTAGGGTCACATTTTAACTTCTAAAAATGCTACTCTGTTTGGAATCTTTTTTACATCCAGCCATATTTGTTTCCTTGTTTTTGATACTTACGGTAACCATGCAGTCAGCTACAGCGAGCAGAAAGAGTTTTTCTGATGCAACATACTCAACGGATTGTCAACAGAAATTATGTTCATCAGCCACCAGTGGTGTTGGCACAAACAAGCTTCAAACTCTGCGTTTTTAAAAGATTTTAAGGGGTATTTCACCAATAGAAAGCTAAAAAATAGTGAGGTAAGAGAGACTTACCTCACTATTCAGGACACATGCATGCTTAAAAAAAGCCAGAGAAAGGAGAAAATACAGAGGATGGAAATGCTAATTAACTCTCTGTGGTCACTAACATGTTATTATGAACTCGAAGAAACCGCCTGAGATGCATGGAAGGAGACGAGGGAGAAGTTAAAAACACACTACACCCTGATCATTATATTTCTCTGTACCCTGCCAGTGTATAAAAGTGTTGTGTTTGTATTATACTAATCCACTACGGAGTCACACTTTCCTTTCTTCTTCACGCAGTAAACCGGTCCTCTTGTGAGATTTGCATTATGCATGAATGCTCTGCATAGACCATCAAGGGGGAAAATGAGAGTTGAAAGCAACAATAGGAAGGAAAGCAAACTTTGTGTGTGTGTAATCTGTAGTTCGAATGAAATATTTCATGAGCCCCTTAGCACTTTCCTAGAAACTGCAGTGGAGTTGGTCCCTTCTGCAACACACTGCAGGACATTTAAACCAAAGAAAACATCCTCCTCATCCACAGTTGAGCAGTCTGATAAAAAAAAGAGTAAGCCCTGATTATACAAACATACACTGAATGCCACACATGTTTACATGAGCACACATGAGGGCCTTCGTGTCCTGCCTGTCACTCTCTTTCTTATTCCCTTTCACACACACATTCAACCCAAAACAATTCAGCTGCATCATAGTGAGGCCATCTTGATGAGGGACGCACAGTTAAGAGACAGCCATTCACAGAGCGGAGTCACTCAGTCTCCTCGGCGCTCTATCTGGCGCTGGCCCCAGTATATGTGTGCTGTTGGCTACAAGGGTGTGTGGTCCCCATAAGAGAGGCCTGTGTGGGATGACCTCAAAGAGACTCCCCTTCACCAGGCTCAGGCACTCACACTGACACGCACACCCCGTGTTCCCAGCGTTCCTGGCAGCACCAGCTAACCCGCACTGCGCCTCCTCATCACTCGGTTTATTTTCTTTCCTTATCTCTTACTTGACTGTTTTTCCTCAGCTTTGTGGACAGCAATGGGCCAGAGAAGTCATCTCACAAACACATGATGTCTCACTGTTTAACAAAATTAGAACAAAGCACTACAATTACCAATGAAACAGCTGGCTTTCTCATCGGCTGCATGCGGGACAGGTGCGTAAAAATCAGGCTTTGTTTCCTATGGGCGTGATGAGCTGAATCCCGTGCGGGTCCATAGGCAAGACCCTTCATGCTACTGCCTATCTGTGTAGCAACAAGGGAGGTTGGGTCTGGGTCTCCCTGTGTCAGCCCGAAAAAAAAAAATCCGGGTTCTGCCAGGGAGGGAATCTGGCATAAAAATCTCTGCAGAACCAAATGTGCGAACCAGTGAAGCTGATTTACTATGGTGACTCTTAACGGGATGTGCCGTAAGTCTTAAAACAAGACGTTTCAGCAGAAAACTTTAAGTACTGTAAGTAGTGGTAAATCAAGGTTTGCGGTGAACATGTCTTCTCCAATAAAAATGTCAAACTTTATCAACTGTATTAAAATATGCAAATGTCCAGTAAAATTAAATGAAACTAGGCTAAAAAATGCACAGTTACCAGTACTCACAAAGTGGATTTTAAAACTTTAAGTCTAAAAGTTGCAATTTGACAAATGTGTAGCAGCTCTAAAACAAAGGCAGTAAAGTTCAGTTCAGTCATGAAATACAAAAAAAGAACAAAAATAGAACTTTAGAGCCGGGATTGCCAGATTGTCATCCGGTCATCTCTGGGTCCCTCAGCCCATGTCGACAGCCCTTGTCAAATTCCATGCGACTACCTTCTGATTGCTAGAAGTCGTGCGGTGACAGCGGGATGGCAGCACAGGGGCAGGGGGGGTGGCAGTCTGAAATCATTAGATGATTTTGGGGGCCTGGGAGACCTGCCCATCAGTCAATTATTACGCTGCAGCCTTCCTGCCACCCGCCTGCCACAGTGCAACCCCCAAATGTGCTAAGGCGGCCCGATGCAAAAAAAAAAATAGTCCGGTCACTGCTCAGCTGCCAATGTGCGGACACTGGCCGATTTTGCAGAAAAAGTGGCATTTAGGTTGCCAAGCTGTGGTATTTCGACGTATGTGAATGAAGTTTCAAATGATATGCTTGGCAATTAAATAGACGTATAGTAAGCATTTTTTAATTTTGATTTGGATTGTTTCTGCTGAAAGAAAAACCGACTGAACTCCATGTTGACTTGAGTGGTTCAAAGAAAAGGAAGTTCATTAACTACAGAATCAGTTCACAGACATGCATGGGTCAAATCCAGATTCTGAACCAAAAGCTCACAAACTGTGTCACCATTTTGGAAAAAAGAGCAACAAAAACAGTGTATTTTAAAACATGGCAGAGATAGGGCAGCTTCTCCCCCTGCATGGTAACTGAGTCCTTGGTTTACAGCATAACATTTGATAATCTGTGTCTTAGCTCCAGGTTGTCATTGGAAAGTCTGTCTGATGACTAAAAGAGTAAAATCTTGAAAATGAATTATTATAATATCATTAATATTGTTTTATAAAAAGCAAAAAGCATACAATTTAGTGAATGACTTGTTTTTCTATCAATGATCCCCTCCTTTGTGCTACAGGCGTAAACACAGATTTGAAGAACCATGACAAGGTACTTTTTTACTCTGCTGATGAATAATTAATCTGTTTTATAAGATAACAACAAAGAAAACCAACATTAGTTCTTATTAAAGAAAAAGTGCATTTCAAATTAGATAACATTGTACTTGGCGATGAGGAAACATTGTTGCAAAGAGAAAACCTTTGAGGAAAAGCAAAAGCTAATCAACATTTCCAGTTCTAAAATGAAGTAAGGAATCATGTTTTAAGATTGAGACCTCTGTGCAAGATGTCAGTCCAAATTACAGCTGAATCCCTGGTGAATAGGGCAATTTCACATGCTTAGAAATGAAAATTCACTCCCAGAACCATGCGAGGGGAGAGGAGTTTGTTCTCGAAAGGGATGCTGCATGAGTTGTCATGCTGATGAATAGACTGAATTATAGATTACCTGCATCATCCTACCCAACCTCCACCTCTCCCTCACTCTTTGTCAGAATGTGATGAGCAAAGAAACTTAAGAAGCAGCTTTCGGTGTGAAACGTTATCCTTCTCCAGGGGTTTGAGCCATTTTGTTGAATTTGCATCTTAACCACCTTCCTGAGACCACTTTTTCCTAATTGAAAAAGTGGTGTCAGAACCCAGAGTCTTGATCTCTGATATGGTAATTACCTTCCATTTATGTCGGTGACTTTCAGGAAGTCCTGAGATGCAGCTGCAGCAGCTGTCTTTGAGGAAAAAGCATAATGACCTGCATATGTTTCCCTCTTTTTGAAATCTTCAAAATACATTTGGCGAAGGATTTTTATCTGTGGTTCAATTGTCTGATTGTATCAATCTAATAAAGTGTTCTAATCTTTTTAAGAGGCGAAGGGATATAATAAAAAAAAACAGTGAAGAAGGAATGGGTTGAAAGATAGGGGGTAAACCTTCTTTTTTGTGGTTTCAACCCTCTCTGAAATGAGTTCCAGAAGCGAGTGTTGTGCCCCGACATAAACTTTCACATCTCAGCTTCTGACAGTCTGCTGCTGGTTTGCTGGGGGAACTCTGCTTGGAAATACAGTTTTAGTCAGAATGGTGGTGATAAGCTGGCAGAAGCAGAAAAACAAGCTGAAACTCAAATAATCTCATACACATATAAGTGTTCCCCATAGACAGATAAAAACACACAAAACTGACAATTTGATGATCAATTCCGTACAAATAAAAACAATGACTTGCAGTGTTTGCAGTCACAGATTTAAACAAAGATTTGGTTTCTACCGTTTTAAACCCTCCCAGAAAAACGACACAAACATTCATCATTTGAACTGCTCTAACAGCTTTCATCATTTGATTAAACAGCATCTTTCATCTGTATCTACTGTATAGATCCCAATGTCAAAACAAATTGAGGGACTACTTTCAGGGAGAGCCAGATGAATTTGTTTGTCTTGGGTAATCTTATCCTGCGAGCATGCGTGGGTGTCAGCATGCTGGCAGGCGTGCATACATATGTGCTTCGCTAAACCTGGATGTTCCAACCATATAGCACCCGCCTCAAAAATAAGCACCCTTTGCTTGTGTGAGCTGAGTCCACGATTGCCTTTTAGACAATACGCTCACCTAGTCATTAACACTGCAATCACTTGGCATGATTTCGTCAATTAAATTAGTCTCTTTGAGAAGACAGACTAGCCTCTTATCGTGACTGAGCTGAGAGGAGGAAATGGAGAGAGATGGAAGGTTTACTTAGACCTTTGCGGTCCCAGTTCTGTCATTTATGGTCTTTATGTCTTTAAGATAAACTATTAATTTTAGCTTCTTCGGCTTCCAATTCAAGATTTAGTATTGGTGAGGTCATAAAAGCTAAAAGGGTCATTAAAACTGCTGGGGAAAAAAATGAAGCTTTTGATTTAAAGAGAAAAGAAAAGGGGAAACATTTCTGTCATTACAAATGATAGTTTCCACCATCGGTCCAACCCTTTCATCTTGTGCAACGTCACCATCAGAGCCACAGTGCTAATTACATAAGGACATTATCTCTTAGAAAACATGCAAGTTTCCCTCTAAATCCTAATCAATACAGAGTTTGTTAAAGAGCCAGTAATGTCTGTGGCTCCATGCTTCACAGACACTAACGACATCGCTCTGAATCCAGCTACGACAGCTGAAGACACCCAGCACACACAGAAATCAATACCGACTTATAATGGCTCAGCCTTTTGCCTACTGTCTTCCTCCCTCTTGCTTTTTAATCTCTTATTCTTTCCTTTATCCCCTACATCATTTTCTTATCTGTACCTCGCTTTTGTTATGGAGAATTTCAAATTTGTCCTTTTAGTTCCAGAAACTTTCCTCATACTTTCCATACTTTTTTTTACTCTTTCCGTCTCATTCCATTCCTTCACTGCCCATCTTTTTCCCCTCCCATCCTCCTCATCAAGCCAAAAAACTTCATTGTCCTTGGGTCGCAGTGAACAATGTCGCCCCACATGAGGCCCCTGTGCAGTTTCAGCCGAGAAGGCAGGGAGCACCAGAGAACACCCATAACTCAACGTTTCAAACGGGCTGCAGGGAGAAAGGGAAGCCTCACACATGGCTGACTATATGGGTCAGCTTTGGATCATTTGTATAGGAGGAGGCCAGCAACCGACACCAGAATCCCCCATCAAATGTGTGTATACGTGCGAGCCTGAGAATGAGTGAGTGAATGTGTGTCATGTTCCATTGCAACATAGAGGCAGAACCCCCCCCCGGCACAGAGTTCATCCCAGCCAACCATTCTATGGGAAACCTGCTCGTCACCAATGCCAATTGCTTCACCCCCATCTTCTACGCAACCGCACCCCATTCCTTTTGTGAGCGATGAGGACAAAACAGGGAGCTCTTTGGGGCCACCAATTAGTCCTCCCCCATGGGGCGACATAGCCGATGAATAGAGGGACCCCCAAACCGTCCACGCATGTAATCTCAGCCTCCCTTTTTGGAGTCATAGGCATACAGATTCAACCTTGTTTTCAGAAAAGTCTCCTTGATTTAAAGGCACGGCCCGTTGGTCCAAAAAATGAGCATCCGGATGCCAGTGAGTCACTTGGTCAAAAGAAGAGGATGGGACTTGTTCTCTGGGCTGTGTTCAACTGTGGCTTTGGGAGGGGAGGAGAGCGGACTTGGGAGAAGTTGAGTTTTTCCCATCAATCACCAAATGACATCAGCAACAATAGCAACTTGGAATCCATTACCAAAATAAACAAAGACATAGCAGGAGAGTCTGTAGCACGAACTTAAGACGGAGGGGCAGCCTATGTAAACTAAAGTGGGGATTGAACAGACGCTGGGGGATCTGCTGAATAAAGAACCCAATTGCTGGTGAACCGAAACGCATGTCAAAGTGACGAGATGTCTCAATAGTTGCATTATCACCAAAACCAGCCCCTCTTTTCTGCTGTCAATAGGCACTAGATATTGAGAGAGCGAAATTAGCTTTTAAAAGCAGTCTCATAATATTCATTCCAACACCTGAAATGAAGGCTAATTTGTCTCTGCGCCTATTTTGCTTTCATGATTCAAATTATTCACAGTCATTACATCTTGATTCAGACTCCAGAGACTTTTGTATGAATTTCTTGGTCTAACACTTTCAGACTCAAATGTTGATTACATTTTCTAGTTTCTTGGAAAATAGTTTGAGTTTCCTTGAAAGATTTGGCACCCAGACTATGAACAGTCTGGCACTAGCCCACAGGGAACTTGAATTAACATGAACACACTTTACAGGACACTACACTAATTTCATTCATGTATTAATAAAGATTTCTCAGCCAACTCTGTCTTTAGAATGCAAAGATTGGAGCTTTCAGCTCAAACGCCATCCTGACGGCTTACAAGGGAGACAAGAGAAGGTGAATTCAAAAATTCCCAGAAACAACTTAAGTGTCAAAATTGTACAGGTGAGCCTATTATTAGGTTGAAAAGTCGAACTCGAATTAAATTTTCTGCTTCTTTTAAAACACCCACTCCGATCATCTTTTGATTTATTTTAAATGTTTCCAGTGGGAAACATTTTAGCCCACTTTCTCTCCTGCTAGCTTACAACCCCCCCCCACCACCACCACCACCACCATCACCCCCCCCCACACACACACACACACACATACACACACACACGCAACCCCAACCAAACCAAAATGTTGAGCAATAATGGAGTTATCCAGCCAAATAGTTTGGATCCAGATGCCAGTTCAGACGAGCTTAACAAAGACGTACATGGATCTAGTTATCTACAAGTTGATGCACCAGAATGGAGCAGAGAAGGAAGCTTGTGGCATGCCCGTTGCAGTTTGCATGTAACAACTAAAAGCTTTTTCTATCATCATTTTTTTTCCATCTGGTCCTAATTCACAAAGATTTGAATAAACAAACACTCAGAAATCCAATTTTGATCTTAATTTTCTTTATACATGTGCTCCATTAATAGATAAATGCAACACGAAGATGTTAAAAAAAACAAAACGTAGTTTTCATTGCAGTTGGTCTTTAAAAGAAAGAATTGAGACCTCCCCTGTGCAGCATTGCAAGGAAACATTTTCAAAAATGATCCTCTCTCCAAGGGAGACACATTGGTTTTTTGTTCACCATCATCAAAATACAACTCCAACAAGCTATTTAATGCTTGACTGGAGCGTCGGGCAGCCTTTTATCTTCGTTTCACTCCACATACCTGAGTAAAACTTTTCAATTCCAAAATGTTACGAAAGGGCGAGTGGTCTCCAGGTTTGTAATCCATGAACTACAGCTCACCGCCTGTCCATTCCTGATAGAAAGCAAACACCTCTGATGTAGGTCAGCCCGCTGTCAGGGTGTCACTAAAAGCATTTCTAAATGAAGCATCTTTTTTATCTTATTTTATCTTGTGATAGAGATGGTATGCCATCTTAAGGTGAAACCTGCAGGGTCCTGATGGTTTTTGCCTTTTCAGTGCTGTGGAAGTATGTGTATCTGTGTGTGTGTGGGGGGGTGCTACTAGGCAATAGATCAATGACTCTCAGTTCCCACTGAGAGATATGGAACATACAGGGAAAGCAGCAGCTGGGGTCTTAAAATAGCTCCTCCAAATGCAGCACATCTTTAACCAAAATAATAGTGAGACTCACCGAGGTCTACTTCTGTGTCATCCTTTTGTATTAATTCGGGCCCTGTCAGAAGGAGCTCAAACAGAAAAGGGATTTCAGACTGAGGAGACAGAAAACTGGGAGATGGCTCATCCTGTCTCTACCTGCTCCTTGCTAAACTGATGTGAACTCCTGATCTTGAGAAGAGATCAGGGTGTAAGGTGGCACAAGCACCCACAAAAAAAACAGAAAGAAAAAAAATCCAGGGGTGTGTATTGAGATGGCTCAAGCGTGTGGCAAGTCGGTGTCATCCATCAAACCTGTCAGTTTAGAGCAAACAAGTAATGGCTTCTGGGGAATGTCAGCCAGTCAAACTCTCACAAACCTGCCCACACAGACACATGCATACATCACTGTCCACTTAAAACTTTCTGCTCTACCGGAAAAAATCACAGCAAAACCTTTGACCAGTAAAGAATGATCAGACCTGTGTTTCATAATGCAGCAGATAAAACAATATCGTACCTCATATTGCTTCCTCCGTCTGGTCTGACAGGTAATTTCTCTGAGCGTGGCAGAAGCATTTGACATTATCTCTTTTGAAAAATGAGCTGTATTTGTTTTTACAGCAGAATTTGACTGACAGGTAACATCATCGGTCATTGATGTCTGTTGAATAACATGAAAATGAACACAAGCAGTTGAAAAATGGTTCCACAAGTGGTTAGTTAAAACTGAACTGCATCTGTTTAGCAAACAGCTGTTAGGAAAAATTAACCAAACCCTCATCCAGCAAATCAGACCGCCAAATTTGCCATATGGTGTTTTTTTGTGGATTGACCAGAACATTTTATTCAAATAATTATAATAATATGCTTTTTTTTCAGATGAGGAAAGCTTTAATGAGGTGAAAAATGTTAAAGTTAAGGTTCTTCCCTGCATTAGAGCATCTGCTTACACTCAAAACATCATTTCTGTATTTAAAGCAGTGCCGCATTCTTCTCTTTGCCATTATTGATTGTCTTCGCTGAACCAACATGTCCCAGGAGGATGCTGAAATTCTTCCTACCTGGCTATATATAGAACATCAAAACACAAAAGTGAAAAAAATACAGATTTTGCAAACAATGAAAAAAGAAAAAAGGATATCTAGTCACAACATGTTTTTGTATGTTATCTGGAAGAGGCTTGATAAAAAAAAGACTCGGCAGTTCCTTGACCCATAAACTAAATCAGCATGTTAGCATTAAGGAAACAGGGAAACTAAAAATGCAACCTTAAAAAGAAATAAGGTAAATAATTACAACAATGATGATTCCTGACAACCCAGATCATTAGTAAAATAACTTTTGAGGAACCTCTACCTCATTTTGCATCAAGAAGACTATGCAGATCCCACAGTGTGGAAAAAGTTAAGCGTCCTCCCTGTTTTTATTTCTCTGTGCTTTCTTTTATAGTTTTGCCCCCTGTTGCGAAGGATGTTTCTCCCAACCTCGTTTCTTTCTCCGCTCCCTTCAGCGCTAACCCTCCTCTCACCTTCACTCACCATTCTCAGGGTCAATTAAGCTACAGTAGCCTAACAGCAGTGCACCCTGTCACATTCCATCCGGGCACCTTCAGCAAATGAATGCAACTTCAGTAAAACAAATGGGCTTTTAGGAAACCTGCTTCAGCAGCTATTACCATATCAACGACCCACTTCCTACAGCACGGCGGGCTACCTTGAGAGACCTTCTTTGGCCTCAGGCTGCCCCATGTTATTAATATGTTATAAAGAAAGGGTTTGCACGACTGCTTTCCCAGCCTTGCAAGGTTCACTTTATGAGAGGTCAACATATCAGCACAGACACTCACATTTCTAGGCATGTGTGCACAAGCTCACAGCATGGGTGGGCATTGCCACAAAGAAAAAAAGAAGCATCAAGCAAAATCTTTGATGCGCAGAGATTTTTACTGAGAAAACACGAATACACTTTGAAGTACATCGACACCCTACTGTGTTGCTGAGAGGTCAACTACTGAAGATACATCCACAGCATTTCTCATATCTGCATTCCTTCTTCTCAAAAATGCTTCAGTTTTTCAAATGTGTCAGCAATAGAAACCTCTAATACTAATTGTTCATATGAGACTGTCACTATCCAATGCTACCCAGAGACTTCTAAAATATCGAAAATCTCATGAATCTTGCTCCAGGCTTTTTCTTTCACAACTGTATTTTGATATATAAAATCATTCACAAACCAGGCACAAACTGCAATTATTGATTTCTTTTCCTTGATCAATTTTCAAACCCTTTCATGAATTTAAAGGGATGCCATCCAACGTCACTTCCGAATTCGAGTCCCTAAATGTTTAACTAAAACCAGGTTTAACTTTCAATGCGCGTTCAATGGATGTGCGTTTTGTAGCCCGAAAATGGTCGTAGAAACTTGCTTTGCGACACATGAATGCAGGAGTTTTGAATGCGGAGGCATGCACATTTACATAGACTTTTTATCAAAAGTGGTCGCTTGAGCGTGCATTGACGAGGGGGGTGAACATAGCTTTAAACTAATAAACTTTAACCTTCTTGATAATTATAAAAAAAATTGTATTACTCCACAAAAAAGAAAAATAAATAATAAAATAGAACTTGTTTTTGATAAATTGCCTGGCCACACATCTTTACTTATCCATCGAACAAAGTCTGCTGTATGATTGGTCAAACATTTGGCATGATTGTAGTCTGACATCATCTGGTATGAAGTGAAAATTCCTCCCTTTTTTCAACTATGGTAGCAAATCTTTTTATTTTTCTGCTTCAAACTAGAGAATCTTGCTCATGTCTCAGCGGTTGCCAAGTGCTGTTGCTGTACCAATGGCATTTTGTTGAAGGACTTTAATGAAGTTCAAGCTTCACATAAAGTGCAAAAATGTCCTTTGTTCTTGTTCTTGTCATGTTGCCTACAAGAACAAGTTTCTAGTTTTTCTCAAAGTATGAAGCAGCTTTGAAACTCTTTGCAGTAGTTTAACAAAACAGCAGGTCTTGGATGGAGCGTTAACACAGTTTGCTACTGTAAATGTCCTTAGAAAACTCAAATAGCTACCAAGTTCACCCATCTAACTTAGCCAAAACAAGTTCAAGCTATGACTGTAATGTTCAAAATCTAACACCTGATTGGTAGATCAGCTTTCCTGTGACCTGACATCTATCCATGTCCTTATACCTTGAAGAACAACCTTGCTGCCGAAAGACTCAAGACACAAAAGGAGGAAGTATTGCATGATTTCATCAGGCGCCTTAACTTAAGTTTGTTCGTCTTATCTTTACATTTGATCTATTTGGTGGAGGATGTTTGTTCAACTGGCTCTTTGTGAACAACTGTTGCTCATGCTTTCATCCTTGGCCCGTGAGTCGTGTGGGAAAGCAATCTGACTTGACATAGCTCTAGGCCTCACTCAGTGAATCAAAGCAATTTTGTGCTTTGTTTTCAAAGGGGGAATTCACCAATTTCGTTTTTTTGAAAATATAGCAAATGAAAGCTGATGGTGATACAAAGTCTTATATTTTGCTGTAAAATTGTAGCAAAATGTGTTTTATTTCCTAGTTTTTTTGTTTGTTTGTTTTTTTTTTTCTTCAATAGCTGATTTTTTTTCTTTTATCCAATTCATTTCTTTTAAGCATTACATTTTCCAATCACAATGGCTGGACTGACTCAACAAAATAAACTAGAAATTTAGCAATTAAATTTGAGTGGGGTCACCTACCAAATTAAATCATTCATTACTAGTCCATAGATCCCAGCTGACCCCTCATTAAAGCAGGTTGTCCAGCAGGTATCCGACGCAAAACAAAGAAAACCTGAGTCAGAGAATCCGGCTTCTCACGGATCCGATCTTCATCTGACCACAAAGTCATCTGACTCCCAGCACATGTCCGTCTCACCGATACTTGATACACAGAATTCATCCCAAATCCCTCACAGCAAACACCAGTGAGGAGTCCATACAAAACCCATAGGATGTCTTCAAACTCAGGAAACATGTGCTTCTGAGTAGTTTTGTCCAGAAAAGTTGTTTGCCTCCGTACACTCACCAACATACTTCACTGCACGTAGAACCTGATTTAATACATCTGGAATGCGTAGCGTTCAATCTTTGGTACTTCTGCCAGCATCTTTTTGTCTCATACACATAATTGTCCATTATGCACAACCATAAAACCCCTTGGAGCTGGATAAAGTTCCATCAACTGCAAGGTAATGAAATCCAGTATTTGTTCTCTGTCAAATGGCTGCAGTACAGGTGCGCCTCTCCTTCTGTCCGTTTGAGAGATAGCTATCAGTTAAAAGGGTAACCAAAGCCTCTTTCCTAATCACTCACTCCCCTTTTTTTCTCTCTGCATTAAATCCCACTGTGAATAATGTCTCCCTTAGCTCTGTTTACTTGAACCATATGGCAGGCTCACTGTAGTCAGCAAACTGCTCCCATGACTTCCCAGCATGGTTTTTCGGCCGCACTCTTATGACCACATCATATGATTATTTTCATGCAGATCAGAACCATGAGCTGAACTCATGACAGGAGCAGTTTTTCCCCTAAAAGAGGAAGACACCAGTGGTCTTTGAAAGCAAGGAAGAAAGAGAGGAGAAGAGAGCATTAATGCTTCTATTGATCACAATCTCACCGTCAGCTTCTGCGACCTTCTAAGATGTAACACAACGCATCCAAGAGAATGAATTACCATTCCAAATGGCTATAAAAAGCTCTTGAGAATCAGCTAACATTCTAAGCACTAAAATCAATATCTCTCCCAACCACAATCTTACTTTAATCTTAATATGGTAGTACAAGGGATTAAAGAAAAAAAAATCCAGCCATTGTAGACAAGCAATTTCAATTTATGTATTGCCACCTAAATTAACTAAAGCTAGGCCAATACATCTTATCCACAGGCTGCACAGCAGAAACGAGTCCACAGCGACTCAGACAAAAAAAAAAAAAACAGCATAAAAATAGCAACCAGCTGTCCGTGGCGTCACACTAACTCCAATAAGGGATTCCAAATAGCAATTAATTAATTAAAGCATCTCCTGTAAGCTTATCCTTTCCATTTAGTTGATGCTGTCACAGCCCAGGCACTATTTACTGTAGTAATTAGCCCAGTGTTACAAGCATGAAAATCAGCGTGATGAGGGAGGAACTATCTGACTGCCCCCAGGGTGGGACAGGCAGTGAAACAGAAAGTCACAGCTTATTACAGTTAGGTCTTCAGCAGGTAATTATAGCCTTATAGCCACTGCTTTGAATTTATATACATGAGACTGATGCAAGTGTAAAGTGACATGAAACCTACAGCTGAATTAAAAGATGGGGTAAGCGTTTAATAAGACAATGAGTTTGGTGTTAACATGTTCAGTTGCATTTTTTTTCACAATGAAGGATATGTATAAAGAAAATTAAGCTTAAAATTGCTTTTCTGAGTAAGTTTTCTCAATTTAATTTTATTTGTATAGCCCAATATCGCAACACAATTGTCAAAACGGGTTTCACACCGGTATTTGTACAAAAACTTCAATCATTAAATATAGTCAATAGATGTTCGCTAAACTAAACTAAACAGACTAAACTGGGCATCCCTCCAAAGAAGGAGGGTCTTCTGATGCATCCACCTGAATCCTACTGTAGACGACTAGATCTGTGTGCGTCTTCGTTTTCCTCAACCAATCTGGCTTAAAACTGTACAGCTGGACAGCTCCAATATTACACCGCTGAGGTTAGGTTGGAGGTTCGAGGAGCAGTAAGCTAGCGGGAGAGCACAGGTGGGTGATGGGAAATGAGGGCGGGATTGCTCTGCACCCTCTGTCCCACCCACTACTTAGAGACAAATTACTAATGAACTCCTGCTGCTCTGCAGAAACTATCTTCATTTTCTTTTTTTTTATTCTTTCTAAAAACAGCATAATCCTAATTAAAGTACCACTGGGAGCACTTTTATAAAAGATAAAAAGATTATCAAAGTGGGACTTTAAAAGGCAACGTTTTGGTAAAGTCAAGTCATGAAGCATTATAGATTGGTCAAAAGAGGCCAAACCCTTGCTAGATTTTTTACTACTGGTTTGTCACAGGCTTTTGGCTTAAAGACTTGCTTTTTTAAACCAAGAATTTGTGAACACTAGCTAATATGCATGAGCTATGGGGCATGTTGAGGTATGAAGACAGGTGGATGTTTGAAAAAACTGTTAAAAGATCTGCTGCTGACAGCCACGTCCTCATTTTTTTGTGTCAACCAGTCTTTTGTTTTCACTGTGACTGTTCATTTACGGCATTCTGAGTCACCAAGAATTGCACAAAGCACTCAAGCAAAGACCAACACGCTCGCAAAGTCCTTCACCTGTTAATGTGTGAAACAAATGACTGCTGCAGTGGCGCCAGACTCCGCGCACCACCGTGTCCCATCTTATCAGCCAGCTCCATGAAAGGCTTTTTGTTCTACACAGTGTCTGCCACAATCAACCAGTTTTCTTAGGGGAATTTGGCTGGACCAAGATGACTGCACCTCTCTGGGCTGAACAGAAAAGCAAGTTCAACTGCAGCACACAGGAAAGATGAAGATCAAAGCGAGTTACAGGCTGAATGACAACAATAGGCCTACACCGCAGGATCAGCTTAATGCTCCAAACTCCCAGTCTTATCTAGGTCAGAGCTGAACCTCCAAACAGTTATCCCACCTCTTTTGCTACTTGATGTCTTTGTTGTGGTATTTGCTGATGTAATGTACTGTAATTTTGCAGCGTAAACTCATGATGGAGACCAGGTTCTGCAGCATCCTTACAGAAAAAATTGAACATAATTGATTTTAATCTTTAAATTCAAGATTGAAATCAAGTTGAAGTCCCACTCCGATCATCTTTTGAGCTATTTTAAAAGACTGAAACAATCCCAACCTTACATTGCAAGTGAAACAAAAATGGTGAGCAACATCAGAGCTTTCCAGCATACAGATCTGAGACAGATGCCCCTTCAGACGAGGAAAATGAAGATGTATATGGATCTATTTGTATGCAAGTGGATTCATCAGAATGGAGCAGAGCATGAAGCTAGTGACCTATTGATTGTATAGAAACCTACGTTTTCCAACATAATTTTTTCATCTGCTCCTGATTCACCGCGATTTGAATAAAAAAATACTCAGAAATGCAAATTTAGGCCAAATTTTCTTTATATATGTCCTCCAATTGGAGAAAAATACCACAAGAACATGGTGAAAAACACAATTTTCATTGGAGTGGGTCTTTAAAAAGTTGAGACAGCCTTTTAATAAATGGATGAACTTGCTCGGCTAATTAAAATAAGTAGTGCTGTGCTGTAAAAAGAGATATAGGGTGTCGGAATAAAACTGTGACATGTAAATGATTAACAGGCTTGGAGAGCTTCACATCCAGCAGTGTTCTTATCTGGTTACCAGACTGGTGGATCTCATGCACGCAGAAGAAGCTGACCTGCGCTCCAGGATGACACAATGCCTCAGAGAAGGGAATGACGAGCAGGAAGGGAGAAATTGAGACGGGTGACTAATGGATTGGCTCTCCTCTACTTTTCCTACCTGTTGGACAACGCAGGGCAGTGGTTTTAAGGGCTTTGTGCAAACAGAATTTGATGGTGGGAAAACAGACACATCCGAATAACAAGCCTAATGTACTGTGATGATGTCTGAGCAGTTTTGACTCATTAAACTGCCTTCAGAGGAGATGGGCGAATAGCCAGGCTTCCTCACTCAGATGCCAAATTCAATTTAATAATCAGGGGTTTTATTCCTGTGTAATTCTACAATCAATAAACACTATTTGCGGTATTATTGGAGTGAAATAAAACAGGGAGCCAAACAGAGAACGCACGGCTCAGAATTTTACAAGAGTAGTTAAGTAGAGACGAAGATGAGAAGACAGCGTGTGTCTGCACCACAATTAAATCTACCCAAACAGACCAACAGTTAAAAACCTTTTCTATGGTAGATTCTTCAGCTTCTACACTCGCATGTAATCCACATAAACAAGGCATTCAAAGCAACATTTTAGAAATCTACAAGAGCGCCTGAATAATTCAGTGAGCAAAACTAAGTAGGTTTAGAAAAGCAGCAAGGCTTTTGAACAAATAACAGAAAAAAAAGGCCCCCAGTAGGCTGAGATGAATGAATCAACTCAAGCGTGCTGCGAACGCGATCAGAGTCACTGTGAACAAATACATTATCATGCGGGGCACTATTCCACTCCTCCTGCCTCTCAGCTTGTCTGTCTTCTTACCTATCAACCTGCTTGCCTGATTACCTGCCCACATACAGAGCACCTTTTGTCCCAATTAAAGTGGGACGGATAAAGCAAAGTAAATTATTTCCCTGTCACCAAATTTCGTTTAGAAAACAAAATGAATTGACTTTCTTTTAGCTGTGGGATTCAAAGCCATGTTGCCTGTCTTCTCCCTTTTTTTTTTACCGGTCTCTCTGACAGGCGGTTTGGCTCTGAATGTCTTATTAAATATCTTAGTTAACTCTGCGAGGCTGGACTTTTCTCTGTGGCTTTAACCTACTCCATCCCTGCATGCCTGTCAGAATAACTATGTGACTTGCCAGTTATATACCTCAAAGAATTTCCCTCTGTCCTCAGTATAATTCATTCTAATTTTGTTATTTTTTATTTCAATCCAAAGAAATATCAGTTCTTCAAAAGAGTTACTGTTAGCAAAAGACAATTAAAGTTTCACTCCGATCATCTTTTGATCAAATTTAAAAGCATTCCCATTCCCGGAGAGAAAACTCACCCCCATTTCCCATCATCCTTCATTTTACACATTCTCCCACTAGCTTACAGCCCCTAACAACCCCAACAAAACATTACTGGTAAAACAAAAATGGCGAGAAAGGCTTTCCAGCCGTACAGTTTTAAGCCAGAGAACAAAGAGGTTCATGAATGTATTGGTCTGCAAGACGTTGCATCAAAATTGATCAGAAAGCTCGTGGCCCCGCCGATTGTAGCTTCTATGTCACTGATAGAAGCTTTATCCAACAGCATTTTTTGTCTGATCCTGATTTACGAGAATTTGAAAAAACAAATGCTCGAAAATGCATTTTTAACTTTCCTTTTGTTTTTTAAATGTCCTTAATCATGAGAAAAATGTACCAAGAGCTCATTAAAAACACCAAAAACGGCATTTCAAGTAGCGAGTAACAAAAATCGAATTTAATTGACCTGTAGAGGCGAGTTCATAAAGTTTTATAGTTTTCACATCCTTAATGCTTGTATCTTAACCTTTTCCTTTATCTCTGTGTCTTCATATGCAGCCTGCTTAGTTCATAAAAATGAGTTCATACAGATAATGCTTGTGGAGTTTGTGGAACTACATTCCAAGTATCTAAATGTATTTTTTTCCATAAAAAGGCTTCCTCGTTTGCATACAAGGCTTTCTTCCTCTCAAAGTCAGCTCAGACTGCTGACATCCCGCACATTCATACATTTAATCAGCTACTGTGAGTGGTGTCCCTGCGCTGACTGGACTGTGAGCATGCATGTGTGTGTGTGCGCATGTGTGATGTGAGTGGGCCTTTGTGAGGCCTCCACTCAGCAGAGTGATGATAAGCACTCCCAGCCCAGCGCTCTGCATGAGCTGATGGACAGACAGGCCAGGAACACTGGGAGCCTTGTGGTTGGGCGTGTGCATATGTGTGTGCGTGCATTGTGGTAAAAAAAAAAAAAAAAAAAAAAAGAGAGAAGAAGGAAGGCAGCGGCTGAGGACTGGGGTGCGTGTATGCATGTGTGCGTTCCGTTTTTCAACAGCCGCACCACCAGACCATGCCACATGGCTGCAATTTGTTCATTAGCTTTGTAATAAATGTACACACACACACAGAAGTAATATTGTTCAGAGTTCTGCCTGATTGGATTGTGAAATAGAGGACCCTCCGGGGAATCACTTGTAGTCTGCCAGCCACTGTGACCAGGAGAATTTCTTAACAAGGACTAGGGCAAAACCAAGTGAAGCATGAGCATTCTTTATTTTTCGCTTTCCACTTTGAATAGAAACTCAGCATTGTGTCGGTTGGTGCAAGATTGGAAATTTTACCTCATATTCCGTTTGCTGTTAAATTTGGTGTTTATGTGGTTTTAAAGACCCGCTCTTGTTGTGTTTTTTAGTGTTTTACCATGTTCTTGTAGCAGTTTCCTCATGATGGAGGCAATATATAAGGAAAATTAAGATGAAAACTGATAATTGTGTATTTCTTTATTCACATAAATAGAAATCAGGAGCAGACAAAAAAGGATCTTTGAAAAAGCTTATAGTTGTGACAAACTACAATCGGCAGGCCACAAGCTTCCTGCTCTGCCCCGTTCTGATGGACGCCCACAACTCAGAGGCAAATTTCTATTAAACTGCCGCTCTGCAGAAACTATGTTCTAGAAAACGCCACACAGGTTTTGTGATTTGGGGTAAAAACTGGAACGTTTTTACAATAGATCAAAAAAATGATCGGAGTGGGACTTTAACCATGAGGTTAAATGGAAATAATCAATATTCACCTTGGACCAGTTACAAAAATGATTATCTTTAGTGCCAGAGGAGCTAAAGATGCGTGCTTCAATAATTGCTCATTGTCTCCAGGATTTCAGTAGGCCTGTGTTTGAGCTAAGCTTGCCCAACCATCCCTAAGGGCAGCTCATAGACGTCTCCATCATGATGCAGTAAGCAATATTAGATTATCTGATACTTTATGCCCCTGAAAGATAATAGAAACTTGGCTGTGGCGAAAATCTAGAAACTGGGTCATAAATCTGTCTGGCCTCTTTTGGCTTTGAGATTGAAACCAGCAGCAAGGCTTAGGAGAAGAAGCTGCTTCTTCCACATTCAGTGAAGCTCGTAGCCTCTGGGAGCAGATGACTGCTGCTACTTCATGAGCATACAGATCACCTTACACACACAAGCTTTCCTCCTCTTTGATGATTGACACACACCCCACACACATGCATTCCTGCTTCCACACAACTACTCAAGAGCATTACAGATTTTGGACACACACACACACACACACACACATGCACCATTACCCCCATCCTCCACCTGGATTCATTCACCTGCTGCACCTGAGAATGCGACCCCCATGATGTCACCCGCAATCCCATCACTTCAAAGGCACAAAAGCACTTCATGTCCATCAGTGGAGAGCACAAACGCACCCTCTCACTTTTCCCTTTGTCCCACTGTCTCATAACGGCAATTCCCCTGCAGAAAGTCCGTGCACGGAGAGGGGAGAATTACACTGGGTACTCCACAATCAGGTAATTCTTTGGTTTCTGCCCACTGGCACCCATTGCACGCATCACAGTAAAAATGACAAGCTTTCTTATTCCTCTTTAATCTTACTGACATGAAAGAAAGTGCCCTCCTGCTTGAATTTGAGTGCACTTCAATATGTCTTGGATGTGTTATGGGGTGAGTCTATTTGTGTACTCTCAGTTGAGTGAAAGGTGGCTGTGTCTACTGAGGAGGCCATGATTACAGCACTGCAAAAGCTCCCGCTGGAAATACTTACAGGCTGGGTATGATGTGAAGAGACAAGGCGATAATACAACCACCACATTAGTGCAGGGTTGGCCATTAAAAGACCCAAATGAGATTATGAGGTCATATGGGAGGTACCAAGTCTACAAGAAGCATTGTTCTGACAAAAAGGCTTAATTTTCAATGATTTTAACTGCACAAAAAAATCTGAATGTGAAGAAAACAAGACAAGAGATGCAGAGTTTTTTTGTCTTTGGAATTTCCATTTAAGTAATCTATCAATAGCGTTACAATAGTGCCTAATTCACCATGGATTACTATCAAACTCTCCAACTGAGCATGAAACAGGAGGCCCAAGCCCATCTTTCATTTCAGCTCAGTGAACACATTTCAATTTTAAAGTAATGCGAAATAACAGCAATTCAAGGTACTGTGAAAACCCGAGATGCACCAAACCTGTGTCTCAAAACGGGACCCACTGTAAAAATATGCTTCTCCTCTCTTTAGGAAGCAAAGAGCAGGAAACTGGAAATAGTTCACACACTTGTGTCTGAAGGAAAATTGATAAGATGCACTCTCAGGAGGAGATACAAGATTCAATGCTGAGATAAAAATGGAATCCATTTTGGTTCTTGAATCACTCAAATCCTCAGTGTGAGAACCTGCACAGTGTGTTAGGCTGCCTTTTCTCTGTCATTCACTTCCCCTCTTTCCTCTACTTAACTGCACCCAACACTTCTTCATAGCATTTCCCTCCTTGTCTCTGCAGTTACGGTTCCTACACAGCTTCCCCTCATTTCTCTTCCTTTCCACCTATGCCTCCCTTCACTATTCCTCACTGTAACCAGCGAGGCACCCCAACACAGTCTCAGGTCCTGAAACTATGGCAACAGAATGAGAGAGCAAGCTCTCTCTATGATTAATAGATGAGAGATGCAGTGCCAATCGCTGGGGCCTGGGAGGAGGGACAGATGCACTCAAACAACGCCACACAAACACGAACACATAGTCGCAGAAAGAACACACAGTGACTTCACACACATACACTCTTTCCTCCCCCACCATTAGCCACCCTCCATGCTTTGTGGTACCGTACACACACACAAAAAGGGAAGAGGTCTGACATTATCAGCAGTGTCATGGCTTAAGAGCCAAATGTCACGGCGGTAGTTTGACGCTAAACATCAACAGCGCGTTCATTCTCGTGCCAACAAATAAAAAGTAACCACAGACACAGAAGCGGATCTGGCCCCCGTGAGTCCACGCACAAAGCGCCTGTTCCTGTGACTCACAGCTCCAGTCTGCACCTGTAAAAGCAAAGCAACAGCAGGACGGAGAACTGGGACATCATATTTCAACACTGGGCGCTGTGATTTACATCATCTGATGTGGTGTACAAAAATTGGGTCTTTCAAAGGCCAGTCATTCATCCATTTCTCAGGCACTTGCACAAAGCCCTGCTGCTTTTGGATTATCCCCTCAAATGCATTTGCTTTCCATTTGAGTAATGACAGGCCACCAAAGTGAGCTGTGACAAAGGTATTACCACATGCTAATGTTGCATTAAATGGGAAAAAAATAAAGGACTTCAACTGCAGTATATAATCTGATTGTATGTATGGTTTGCTTGGCGTGCAGAAAAAGTGCTTTTCCATCGTCCATTCCTGCAGTAGTGATGTGCTGGCGACCACTTTTTAATTTACTTAATTTCTAACAACAAAGGCTTGCCAAGAATCAACAGCCAGCAACAAGCGCTCGCTTGGTTCCTAATGCCGTGGGTTTTTCCTGGCAAATAGATAAAAAAAAAAACCTTAATCAATTATGCTAATCTATTAAGAATAAAGAGAGCTAAAGACATGAAAGACTGATTCAATAAACAGTCATTTCACGGGCTCATAAGGGTTAAGGCTAAGTAGGAAAGAATAGAAACACTTGGAAACATGGGAAAAACTGCTCTCGAGTTCCATGCCTCTGTTTGTGTGTTTGTGTGCGTGGAAGCAACAGCAACAACAAGCCAAAGCAAGTGATTAAAGGCTGATTACGTTCTCAATGAGCCATGCTGTGGATACAGCAGGCTAAACTCCTCTGCCTTATAATACATTGACTGCCCCTATCTATAAACTGTGAGCAGTTCAACGTAAAGTCACACTCCAACTATATTTTTTCTATTGTAAAATCGTTTGCAGTGGTCTTTTTAATTGTGTCATTTTTGAAGACATATTTTCTGCAGTGCAGCAGGTGCTCATTTGAAATTCGGTTCTGAGTTGTGGGTGGGACCGTTGGCTCGGAAGTTAGTGTTGGCTAATTCCCATCAACCCTTTGTTTACACTCTCTCCCACTAGCTTATAGCACCTCACAAGCCAAAGCTAAAAATAAAGACTGGCGAGCAATATCAAAGCAATGTAGCCTCAGAGTTTAGAGCCTGACGTCAGCTCAGACAAGGAAAACGAAGACGTCCATGGATCTATTTGTCTACAAGTGAATGCATCAGAATCGAAGCAGAAGAGGCAAACTTTAGCCCGCCCATGACAGTCGCTGCATCACAAAGTCAAGCTTTTTCAAACTGCAGGTTTTCATCTGCTCCTGGTCCAACACAATTTGAATAAAGAAATACTCGGAAACACAGTTTTAATCTTACATGTGTAGGAGAAAAATGCTACAAGAACATGTTAAAAACACCAAAACCAGGATTTTCATTGGAGTGGCTCTTTAAGGATGGAGGATGGAGCAGAAGAAAACTCAATATCTACCCCTCACTGGTCTTCTCTCATCTTCCTAGTGTTAGTATAAATGAAAAGCATTCATCAAAATATTAGCTCAGCATTAGAGGCCAATAGAACTCATAGCTGCATTAAATGAATGAGATGGAGCAGCAGAAGGTTAAATAGAAAAATGTCTGTGCAGAGGGGGAGTTGCGTCATGGGTGAAAGTAGGTTAGAATACCTTCCTGTTTCTTTTTTCACTTGCTGAATCAAAACACTGAAAGAATGAACTGCCAAATGAAACAAAACTAAACTAAGCTAATGAGCTGACGCCTCTATGGGAAAGTTTCCTGACAGGCTAACCTGTATTTCCACAAGACAAACGTGTGCTAAACCCTATGTAAATAGTCATGACTATCATATTTTGTCTGAAGAAGATGTTTGTCATTTTGCATTAAGGCAGCATAACTGAAGCAGCAGCAATTCAGAGAGATATGGAAACTGGAAAGCGGGTTAAACATCAATAAATCACAGACAGATGAGTGAGAAGCGTTTGATGTTTTTTGTACTAAAATTGTCTCAAAAACAACCCACACACCCGGGACATGCATCAATTAAACATGGCTTTTATAAATTATGCATAAATACACAGCGCTAAATGCTGGGTATTGACACTGACTGAATGAGGAGCAGTGGTTAACAGCATTCAGATGGTCTCATTGTTTAAAATAGAGGGACAATTCATTTTAACAGCAGCAACGCCATTTATCAATTATTCAGGCTGCATCTGCATGTGTCGTTAAATGGCAAAGGTAAATATGAAATCCCTTGGCTTCTTTTTTATGTCTGTCCCTGCATACACACAAACTGTGACAAATTCTCATCAGTCACACACACTGTCGTTCCCATTGCTGCTGTTAGGGGATCGGCAGATCAAACGCTCAGCGGAGCATTGCTCCAAATACAAGCATCAAGTCAGGTCGCAGTTCTGTGTTCTGCTTCTCCAGGAGAACAAGAGGCAGGCTGTTGTCACAAAGGTAATTGTGCTGTATCAGCCCATAGGATGTCAGTCTGTGATGTGTGTTGATTGTTTGAATTATTTGAAATAAAACTTTGGGGTTCTCATCCATTAGAAGATCTCAAACACTGCCCCACAAAAGCCTTAAGGCGGTATTGTAGAGAACTGTTAAAAAAAAAAAAACAACCATATCCTCAAGATTTATCCCAGCATAGCCTGCAAAGATGCATGAGGTCACAGGTGTAAAAACGTGTTCACAGGAGGACCACATACTTAATGAGAAGAAAAACATAAATGTAGTTGCTTTTTCTTTCAAAGTTGGAGAGAACAAATCAATTTCTTTGTCTTTTTCTGACTTTTTAAATTTATTTTAAAAATACAAGAACCTGTCATTTGCTAAACAGTTTCTGTCGTCTCCTTTGCGAATTTCATCATCTATACCTTACATTTAGAGAGTCCTGATCCTTTTTTTATTTTTTAGTTATTGAGTTATTGTGAGAGGAGAGATAAGGGAGCCATGGAGTGGGTGTTGGCAGTGGGGCTGCTGAAAATGGTTTGTGAGGCCTCTGTTTTCTTCATGCTTGTAAAGAAAAACTAATTTGCAGAAGCCATTTTTTTCAACAAACCGTTTTTTTTTAAAAGCTTGAGCACCTGATCGTCATTGCAAACATTTGATTGATCTTTTTTTTAAAGCTATGTGAGTAAATTTTAAACCTTTCCTACACCACAACCACCACCACCTCCTGGTGGCTTCAAACCCCAGAACACACCCTAGAACGAGTGCATAAGCAGAACGGGTAAAGCTATGACTCATTTAAAAAATATCAAAATGATTTGAGCCATTGGCTTGATTAAAATGGTTGAAATAATTAAATAAATCACTGCTTTAAGTAGCAGAATAATAGATTTTTTTTCTAGCAAAAATTTCCACCCAAGTCTTGGGAATATACTCATAACATCCACTTTGATGCGCACTTTCAAATTAAATAATGCATTAATGAGTCATTACGCATTGATAATTGGTTAAATATGAGGTTTTGTGAACACAGAACGCCTCATTCATCACTTGTTATTTAAAGTCCATTCAGTGCATGTCGGAAAAGTCCATTTAACTCTCCAATTTCCCAAACGTGCTGTGTGATTCTTAAATGATGATCACATTTTTGAGTTAGTTGGATGTCGATGTGATCCAGAACGGCTCCTGGGAGACCAGCACGTCTTTATTCCATGCGAGTAAACAAGGGAAAAAAGGATTACGCACGACAGAGAATTCTGTCTGTCTCTGTTTCCCTTGCTGAAAACCGCCGTATTCTCGATGGAACATGTCAACTATACGTTTGCAAGTTTCACAAAGTCTTCCAAATGCGTCAAAAGGGGGGGTTAAGTGAATAAAGTAGGCACTGTAAAGCTTGTGTGCACTTGTCGCCTGCGCCTGGCTGCATCTACGCCGCTGGTGGTGGAGACAGACTGGTACAGTGACTACACGCGCGCAAAGTTTAAGATAAACAAAGAAATCTTACCTTCAGCTCATGAATGAATGTGCCTCGAAGTGGATCGTGGGGTTCTAGTAATCCATTAGATCTTGTTCTGAAATCAGTTGAGAAAGTGCTCGTTCTGGAATAACAATGCGAGCGCTACTTTTCTCTTGCGCTTTTTTTTTTTTTTTTTTTTTTTTGCTACATGCCGCGCTCAAATCACACCTATTCAGATCGGAATATCCATCGAAAATCCACACTGGGGAGGGACAGAGAAAAGGCGATGCTTCAGTTCTTAGATTCCTCTCGGGTAAACTAAACAGTCGGAAACAAACGGGAAGCTACGGAGCTGCGCGCAGTCACTTCTTCCACAAAAGCCGACGGTCATCCTATTTGGAGATGAAGCTTCTTACCAGACTGGAGCGGAGCGCAGCGAGACCAGCTGTCACCCACTCGACGCACACACACACACACACACGCTCACACATGCAGGGAGGAGCTATGTGGAACAGGAGCTATTGTGTCAATGGATCCAGTTAACTGACTTACTATTTTTACGCAGCGGTATTTCAGAAGAATGTTCGTCGAGAAGGAGGAAAACTCTAACAACATGTGATGTTAATAGATTAGTTTAATCACAAAAAATGACACTTGGGATGTAAACGCAATGCTTTGTTGGTTTTTGAAGTGTTACAGTGACTATAGGGTCGCTGAAGAGGCGGGTCTAACGCGGTTGTAACCTGGATGCTCAAAGGGTCTCTTGTGCGCCCTCTCCTCCCTGGTGGTCCCTCCTGGACTCGGGGTGACGCGCAAGGCAGAAACGTTTAGCAGTTTGTAGGACTTTACAAATGAGCCTTTACTTTATTTGGCCTCCCTCCTGCCATCAACATCTAAAGTTTAAAAAAAAAAAAGAAAAAGTTTATGGCACATCTGATCTGATGTCAGTGATGCACGCCCCATGTACTCTGTGTCTCTTTCACAGGCAACCAAGCCAAAAAAACAACAGCAAAATTCCCAGACTTAACACAGGCGAGCAGCTGCACATGATTCCAGATATGTAACTGCACAATAGGTTGTTTATCTGCCCGCACACACCTACACAGACATTCAGATCACATGTTAGGGCTCACTATATCATAATCAGTCATAATCAGATGTATGAAAGTGCTTACAGGTGTTGACTTGAATGTAATCGTGCTCCTGTGAAGAGGGCTATGTTGCTGTCTTGTTACTGTAACTGCATTGTGGTAAATTGCTGTTTCTGCAGACGCCAAAAGAGTCACACAGTACTGTGGTTGTTCAAAATTTACTAACCTTGTCCCACCTTTCAGCACTGCACTCAACAAAACAAAGCTCATCATGAAAAGAAGAAAGCATCACACAACTGACATTTTGTTGGTGGTTTTTTTTATTCATTTTGAAGTATTGCAAGCAAACAATCCCTCTACAAAGTGTACAAGGACAAAACACCTATAACTTTAAAAGAAATTAGTAAAAAAAAAAAAATTACAAAGTGAACGACTTGTTTTACTGATATTTTTGTCTTACTCCTCCAATCATCTTTTGAGCTTTTTTAAAAGCATTATCAGTGGTCTTTTAATTATGATTATGTGGTTTTTAGAAAAAAAAAAAGAGCAAGGAAACCTGTCAAAGTTTCTGTAGAGCAGCAGTAGTTCGTTTGGATTTTGCCTCTGAGTTGTGGGTTAAAACTGGAGTAACCCTGTGCTGAGAGCTCTCTGTTTACACACACTGCTATAACTTACAGCCCCTCACACCCCCAACCTAACATTAGTGGTGCAACAACATAACTGTACAGTTTTGAGCCAAATGCCAGCTCATATGAGAAAAATAAAGACGTCTATAAGTGGATGCATTAGGAAGAAGGGAGTTCGTGGCCCGCCCTGCGTATTTTCTACATCACAAGTAAAACATTTTCAAACAGCATCTGTTTCTCATTAACAACAATTTAAATAAAGAACGACTCAAATATGCAATTTCAATCTTCCATCCATCCATTTTCTTAACCCACTTTTTCCCTCACAGGTTCACTGGGTTGCTGGAGCCTGTCCCAACCACTTTTGGGCCAAGCCAGGATCCACCCTGGACAAGTCGCCAGTTTGTCGCAGGGCCACACAATCACACAACCACTCCCACTCACATGTGCACATCTATGAAGTCGAAGCCACTTATGCACAGGGAGAACATGTGGGATCAGAACCAGGGCCTGCTCACTGTAAGGCGAGAGCATTTTTATTTTAATTTTCTTCATAAACGTCCTCAATCTGCATTTTTCATCAGAAAAATGCCACAAGGATATTTATTAAAACCCAACTTTTATTGGAGTACTTTTAGTGCAAAAAGGAGTCTGGGACCTTCATTTTACAGAGAAATGATGGAAAATGTAACAATTTGTGGAACAGTGATGTTACATCAGACTATTCAAGTTGCACTTTTTCTGCTTCAAACATATAATTGAAACAAGCTATTGACAAGAACACTAAAACAAAAAAAGAATGAGTCATTGTTTTTGAGCTTCCAAAGCAAACCATTAGCATGAATTCTTGTGCCTTCATTAAATTTCATAATTACATATTATTTTTAATCACTTTTTAAATTTAGATATTTTTCTGTCTTAAATTGAAGGCAAGTTACTGAATGTTAATGTAATATGTGTGATTACATCCTTGTAATTTTTATATATTTACTACAACAGTCTTTCAGGGCTTCCTTATCATGCATATCATTTATTTTTACAATTCAAAATATGGTTTTTCATTTTTTTATTTGACCTATTAGATTTTCTCTGTTCATCGCTCTCACAAACATTCGTGCAGTAAAAGTGCTTTGCATTGTGGGTGGCATGCAGTGTCGTAGATCCGGCTCAGTGGTGTGCAAAATGCACACCAGCTAGTTTGAACTCTGGAAATATGCTCATGTCGTAGCTTATCTCACTTATCTTGCTAAAGTTGTCCCAGGCGCATTAAGACTCAGTAGAAGAGGTTGAAATGAAGTAACCATCACAGCCCAGACAGACAGGGATGCACAGCAGGCACAACACAGCAATTCTTCAGGGACTCAGTCAAGTTCACATCCAGGCTTTTCTCCTGACTAAACGACTGCAGCTCACATACCCGCCTGTCTTCTCTCTATAACCTCCAGAACTTAATATAAAACTTTTCTTTCCCAACATTACAAAAATCCTTAACTCACCTCACCAGTTTCCGTAATGTCTTACAAGTTATTCTCAGCCATGTTCTGGCCTGAAAAGACCCTGAACATACTGCAATTACCTTTCTCAGGTATATGGCATCATTTTTTTTGTAACATGCAATTTCCCGTGCTTTTGACATTTCACATTTTGCCTCCTGCCTCTCTCCAGCAGATGAAAGCAATAAAAGAAGCCATACCAATGCTTGAGCGTTAAGAAAAGCAACTCTAGGAAAAGTTTTTTGTGCCATGACTCTGTTTAGAACTGAAATAAGGCCTCTGTAACAAAAAGACTACTCAGAAATACAAAACAGAAAAGAACATGACTACCTTTACATCATATTCGGACAAAATGAGAATTTCTTTGTGTTTCATGACTGAAACCTTTGCAATTTCAGTCATTGCTGCTTTCTCTATTTAGGTCACAGGTCAGACAATAGGCTTGGAGAGATTATTTAGATGCACCAAAAGAAAAGGAAAAAACATCAAGCTGTGACCGTGTGGGGATGTTGCAGTGCCCTGGGCAAAAATAATCATTACTTGATGACAGCGCTAACACAAAAGGAGTGCATTAATGCCTCGGAGAGATGTGCTGCTTTTAAGATGACATTTCCTTGTAGACATTAACAAATTTTCCAACCATACAAGGCTAGACCACTCTCTGTACACAATATGTCCAAGCAGCTGAAAGGGAGGGTGCTGGTTATGGATTGGTCTTCCCGCGTTCCTATCTGACATGTTCTAAACAAAGAATCTGTGGCAAAAAGGTTTGATTCCTAAGTGTGATGTAAGTATGAAAATGCAGAAATGGATCTAATACCCTATTTTTTTAATTCATGATTGCTTTGTTAATCTCTTATTTTGACAGACATGGACTTTTCTTGCACATATTGAATGCACTAGCATGCCTGCTACTCCTTTTTGGACTGTGTTCCTCCACTTTCTGAGTCTGACGGTCCATAGGTGCATCGTATACGATCAGCCTTTTGTTTTCCCAACCTTTCTTTTTCTAAATCTTGTTGCTTAACAACAACAAAATGCTGCCGGATAAGCAACTGGTTATTGCAGGAGCGGCCGAGGAAACTGGGCTCCTTCCGAGTTTGCAGGCCCCTTAAAGAGTTTTTGATGATACTGTTGTTGCATCTGCCCTCTTCTACGGAGTGAGCTGCTGGGGGATGTGTGCACTGACAGGGACAGGAAGAGGATCGACAAACTGGTGAAGAGATCCGGCTTTGTTCTGGGATGTTCCCTAGAGTCTGTGACTGTGGTGGGTGAGAGGAGGATCTTAGGAAACTGGAATCCATGGTGGACTATCCTCTTCATCATCATCCTCTGCATGAGACAATGGATGCACTGAGGTGCTCCTTTAGTCAGAGACTTTAACACCTCACTGCAGGAAGGAGCACTTTCGCATATTTTTTTCCTGTCAGCTACTACAATTATTGTTGCTATTAGTTTTTTAGGTGTATTTTTAGTGTTATTTACAAGGTAATTTTAACAACAAGGGAATTTCCCTTTTGTGGGATCAGCTGCATCAGGTGAGCTCAAGCAGAAAACATGCAGGTAACTTGCAGATTTCCTTAGCATTTCATATGACAGAATGAAGTGTTACAGGTGGTTCTAACGTGAATAGAATAGAATAGAATAGAATAGAATAGAATAGAATAGAATAGAATAGAATAGAACTCATCATCAAGCTCTTCAGAAGCTCGACAATGATGACAACCATGTACATTTAAGCAGGGTAAGATTGGAAACGGGCTGGATAGTGTGCCCTGAGAACCAGGAAACATTGCTTTAGAAGCTTTTCTAGGTGTTGAACTCTAACCTGCCGGAGTCTCAGAGGTTGTTGTGTCTTTGCAGCAGCATGGTGTCCGTCTGATGCTTGCAGTGCAGCCTCTTTTTTCTGGACCACAAGAGCCGGAGCGTTTGTTGTTGTGACTGCCTTTACCTATTTTCCCATGGCAGCTGCTCGCTCTCTGTTTTCTGTTACTTTAACTAAAATTGAAACTTTTTCATTTTTTACAACAGGTAGAAGGCCCAGAATGCAGTTATAACTAGCGGCTTAATTGAACTGCTGTTAATCTTTTTGCACACATGGGTCTTGAAGCTTTTGAACAATAGGCTGTTCAGCTGCTGCTGACATAAAGTTGAAACACAGATGTTAGTCATGCTGGAAACAGACAGGAACGTAGAGATTATAAGGATCTAGCCTTACTCCAACACACAGTTGCTGTTGAAAGGGATACTGTTGTGGTGGATAAAATCAGTTTATTGTCCTGTAGTTCTCTGTCTTTACAACTTTTAAAAGTAAAGTAGTAAAGTGTACAGACATTTTGCATTAATGTGTTTTGGTCTTACAAAACCTCTTGTTGACTTTTCATTTAAAAAAAAAGCAATTATGAATCCTATTTTACATAGTGACTTTTTAATAGGATAAAACTGATATTTCTTTAAAACGTAACTAACTTTGTTTTAATAAGGAGGGAAGTGTAATACTGTTTCTGCTTTGATTATTTCTTACATTTTAATTATTTCTAAGATAGAAAACATCTATTTTTTCACTACATATTATATTTTTTTGTTGTTTGCTTTGTTATAGTGATTATTAAACTATTATTTTAGTAGACTGTGGACAGAATGATTCAATTGAGGATAAAAACTCAACAAAATAGAAAATAATCTCCCAAGATTTTTCTGTTTTCATATTTTCTCCTTGTTTCAAACAAAAGTTGCTGTTGTTTTTGTTTTTTGTTTTTGCAAAGGTTTAAAACCCCTTTTCTTGCTGTGTTACTCGGTCATTTTGATGACAGACTTAACAATGTTTTAACCTTTCCATCTCAATTTTTATCTAGAATCTCTCTTTTTTATTTAAAGCACCAATGTGCTAAAATGTTTATATTTGTTGTTGTTTTCTATGTTTGCTTTATTCTGTTGTCAGTAAGCTGTATTTGTCAATAATTGAAGTCTATACCACTACATTTCTCCTATTTTGCACTTATTATCTCCTGTAAGGTCAAATAAAATACAAAGAAGTCAGCATTAAGTAAGAATAACTTCTTATTATAAAACAGAAAATTAATTCCTGCAACTTTGAGTAAAACAAGAAGCTGATATTTTTATTTTTAAATTAACAGTTTTGCCCAGATTGTTTCATTTAAACTTTTCATTTAAGTTTCAATTTTTTAAATTTAATCTCATTCACTTTAAAGTATTCATGAGTTAGTGCTTGTAAATGTAAGACACTCACCTTAAATGTGTTCCCTTCCCTTTTTTAAAGGCTGTCTGATCAAGAAGTTAGGGCTTCATGTTGTGGTCAGTAGTTGTCCTTAGTCTTTATTAGTTACTTTTTTGCAATCTACTTTTTTAAAAGTTTCCCATCCCTATTAAAAATTTAGATCAGGTTTTACACTTGTATCTTGGTGCCTGATTGTTTGAACTTCCACATGCGTGTCATGGGTTCTGTCAGAGTCTAGCTCCTTTAAGAAGAACATCCAGCAAAAAAGTTCAAACTAATGAGAAGACTCAGAAACAACTAGTATTTAAAAATGTGTTCTTGTTGCTTTGCTGCATAGCATCTACTTAAAGAAGCAGTAAATGAAAGAACTGGTGAAATTCTGCAGCCTCAGAGATCGTTAAAACCTTAGTTTGATGTTTGTACTTATACAGTATGCTGTAGTTAACAGTTTAGCAAACATTAGTCCAGTCATTCAACTGTTTAAAAAATCAATTAACCTGTACAAAAGAAAAAGCAGTACATTCTGCATGACTGAAGTAAAGAACTTAAAGAAAAACTCGAAAGACGAGTGAAACATGACAAGATGTTAACTTATAGTACTTAATGCAAGAATTGAGCACTTGTGAAATACTTAGTTCGGAATCAGCTTTAACACCACATAATTATTTTCTTCTTACTGCGTTTGTTATATATTTGCTTGCGCTATTTGCGCATACACTCTATACACACATAAACACCTGCTGACGTGGGAAAAAGACTGTTGTATGGGTCACAGTACAGGTGAATACTCTCACAGAGCCACTTATTAAGTAGAAATGGTACTGGCAATTCAAAAACCTATAATTATCTTGCCCCTGAGCTGCATAATAACGATCATCAGACCCCCAAAAGGTAGCTCACACTAGGAAATGTCACTTTCACCCACACTGTTAGTGGTAAATATGTGCATTTTATTCACATCATTACACACGTGCAAACATTGTCTCTAATAAGATATCAGCAAGCATAAAAAAACACAAGAATCACAGAAGTACATTCATTTTCAACACCATCTATGTGCCAGGTGACACTCTCACACAGTTTAATTGGTCTCCAGGAAATATCAAGGCCACTTTGTCATGTGTGTCTTTACTTAGGCAGCTGAAAGTTTTGGAAAACTAATTTTTATTCCAAAATGACTCTTTGCTACCAAACCTTCGTGTAGCGACCTTGATGTTCCACTCCGATCATCTTTTGATTCATTGTAAAAGCGATCCCAGCAGTCTTTTAATTATGATTATGCTGTTTTTAGTTTAAAAAAAACAAAGAAGTAATTAAACTTTTATTTACAAGGATATACTTTCTGCAGAACAGCAGCAGTTTATGAGAATTTCGCCTCTGAGTTGTGGGAGGGACTGTTTGTATGGAGCAATTTCCCATCATCCCTTTCACACCCCAGATGCCAGCTCAGACAAGGAAAACAAAGACGTCCATGGATCTATTTGTCTGCAAGAGGATGTATCAGAATGGAGTGGAGCAGGGAGCTAGTGACCCGTTGATTGTAGTTTGTACGCAACAACTACAAGGTTTTTCAAACTGCCTTTTTTTTTGTCTGCTCCTGATTCATCACAATTTAAATAAAAATCCTCACATTTTATTCTTAATTTTCTTTATATAGGTCCTCCATTAGTAAAAAAATTCTTTAAGAACATGTTAAAAACACCAAAAACACAATTTTCATTGGAGTGGGTCTTAAAAATGCTGAATGTTGCTAATGCCAATGCTGCTAATGTTACCAAATGTGATCCATGGCTTGAGTTTGATGCTGATAAACTTTTGCATGCTTGCCATGAACAGTCATACACTGACATTTCCTGCTTTGAAACATCAGCAGTGCCGTCTCGTGCAAACCTCTCTTTTCCTATCTGTAAATGAGCAGTAAAATTAAAATGTGATGACATAATACTGTAAATGATATGTTCTGCAGCTCTGCCGAAATGGACAGTGTTTCTTCTTTAATATATATATTGCCAGTAGTTGCCAAAAATGTTATTAGAAATTGGCTCTAAGTGTAAGTCAAAAGACATTTGTGTCAGCATTTATCTGCCAAATGCAGGTGTTGGTGACCCATAATGACATGGCTAAGTAAGGTGCTTTAATAAAATGATGCCATGCACACACACAGATGCCATCCAGCTGGGCTCCGCCCCAGCCCTCTTCAGTTTCCTCTGTGCATCGAGGGTTGCATGAAAGCCATGAATAAGTCAGCATTTCTGCATGATAGCTCTGTAACTAGGAGTGACAGTTAGAGAGCATAGTCCTTGGAATCTCAGATGGGATTCCGTGTACTCGTGTGTGCGTTTGTGGACGAGTACAAGGCTGAGTGCTGGTGCGTGTGGGTTTGTGGCCCCCCAATGGACGTCATGCTGCTGATGAGGCCTGAAAGTGAGGCTGTTGACGTCAGCTGCAAATTGAGCTGTGAGGAGCCATTGAAGGTACACATATACAGAATGGGTTCTCACATGAACAGCTGTCTGCATCGGTAATCTTACATGTAAATACCGAGCTGCTAATTGAACGTTCTGTTTTACATACTAAAGCCAATGTGACTCCCAGGAAAATTAGAAAATCACTGTAAGAATATCACGAACAAAAATATAGGACTTTTTAACCACAGCAATGTTTTATTCACAACAGAAAACAACAAAACAGACATTTAAATAAAGATGTGTTACAAATTCACCTAAGAAAATGAAGTGTTTTACCTTCTACATGTTTTTTAATAGTTTGAACAGGTGTATAGTTGTTAAAGCAAAGCCTTATCTTTGTTTTGTAAAGGCTGAAGATATCTAGGTTTGAGTCTTGATGTTGGCATTTGTCCCCCTTCTTATTTGTTATGGGTTTCCATTTCTTTCAAAACTTTGTGAGTTTTTTGATGCCCAAAAAATATATTTTTTAGAGGGTATTTAAAAAAGAGGAGATATTAGGAATGCAAGTAAAGATTTATCTGAGTTACAAAAATATGCATGAAATAAGTCCATCATCTTTGGCGGGTAGAATTTGGGTCGATGATGTCTTGCCCGCTTGGAATGACCGTTGATGTATGAACCCCAGAGTCTAGACGCTGATAGTTAGAGGCCAGACCATTCCAAAGCATCGCTCCAGGTGGAGAACGGGGTATAGGAGGGCCGGCGAAGTAGAGTCCAGTAGAGTTCAGTTGGCATCTGCTAATGGCACAATTGATTGGTTTTACTGACACAGGATTCTGAATATATTTCTATATTCCTGGTCCCAAATAGTAAGATATTCAGACACAGTTGTGCAGATAATGAATGCAGTGGAAATGTAAAGACCACATGAATCCAATAGTGTCCCCTGTGCACAGGGATTCCCTCCATTGCTTTGAAAGTTTTGTTCATTAGGAAAACCTTTCCAAATTTATTTTTAGGGGAAAGTTATTTCATGGTTTTTATAACACTCTGGCCCTTTAAGAATCCCTGTTGTTGCTGTTCATGTTGCAGACCTTATATCATTTGATTAAGAAGATGCAATTCTTTCCATCTGACAAAATTAGATTTTGCTTTCAGCCATTTTTGTCAACTATTATAAGGCCACAAATAAAATGTAAACACAAGCTAATATTTTGTATGTAATTGCAAACGTATCTGTTTTTTTCAGTGTAATGTGAATAAAAAGTTGGCTCACGTGGTTTTAATGTATTGCCGCCCTCCAGAGCTTTTCTCCAACGCAGTACAATGTCTAAGAAAAAAGAAAAATTATGCAAATTTGCCCATTGTTGTTTTTATCCTGATCCCAGCCTAGCGAACCCAATCCAGATCTGCATCTATCCCCAGCTTCTCGTCTTTCTCCGTGAGCCCGAGCCTGAACTTCACCTAAAGCATGGCAGCTGATTTAATGACATGTACACACGGTCTCTGCTGAATAAGTCATCCAGCCTCTGCTTACACACCCAAAGGGCTCATCTATTTTTTAGTCCAGGGAATTTTCTGTCTCCCTCTTCTCAATGCAGCTCAGTCTGCTCAACCACAGCTCTCCCTCTTTTCCTGCATGTATAGATATATATATGTTGTTAAACATTATCTGACGTAATTGCTGTTACACACTTTCTTGGTTCCTGTAAAGCCCTAATGGATTACTTCTATTGAATTGTTTTTGTTTGTGGTTGATTGGGGTGAAGTGGCTTGGATCCATGTAACAGTAGGAGGGTGGAGAACTGAAATTGAACTCGACCTTGAAAAACCACAGGATCCACACTTAATGTGACACCTTGTAACAAATCTTCAGAGTGTTTTAAGTTCTGTCTGCAGCAATGCAGGACAAGAACACATGGATGCTACATACACGTCCGTTTCTTGGTGTCATTGGAGAGTTGCTGTCACTTCGATCCCATTCTCTGAGTTCCTCCACAGCCATGTCTTCTCTTTGAACTGGTAAATGATTGATGAGTAAAGACAAAAGCAAATGTAGGTCACTGTGGGTGATGGTCAGCATGAATCAGACTGAGATAATAAGCAGATATTATGAAGGATAATGGTCTAACCGCAGCCATTCCAAGTTAATTCTATAACTATAACTCATAAATCGGATTCATATTGTGTTGTATATTTTACCAAAACTGATTATAATGACTTCAGTGGTTTCAAATGTTTAATGATTAGAGGGTTTGTGCCCTGAATTGTCTTTCGAAAAGGCAGTTATAGAATCAGGTTCCCCCTTAGGTACTGATCACTCAAGTAAGTTTGACAGAAAGTTTAAACTTCTTGTTAAAATATCTTTGAACTTCACTGAATTTGAATATCTGTGCAAGCAGTTTGTTACAGGAGACTGAAGAGATTCCTGGAGTAATTGTCTCTCATCAGCAGTTCTTTTGCACTGAATGTGATTTGTTATCAGACATTGTTTGAGAGCGATGTGCTGCGGACGCCTCTCAGTGATTTCTGCCTAAATCATGTAAAAATATTCCCCTCTCCTCATTAAGCAGGTTCCCTCCACGTTTCCTGAGACAGGAGAACGATGCCAAAGAAAGAATGGAGCCAGAGTATCAGGCGCTAAAGAGAGTTCAGCTTCAAAGAAAGTCAGAGTACATCAAGGCGAATGGAGTTCAAAAACACCAGGAGAAGTGGAGTGCTGTCTTAGCATTGGAAGAGTAATCTACAATTTAATGGATCTGAACAACTTTGTGATCTTAAACTGACGAATTTGAAAAAGAAATAGCTATTTTTTTTTTTTTTTTGACAGAGATACTTTCTTGCAAAAAAAAAAGCTCCAATTTTGGAACGCTATTACTTTTGAATTAATTTGAAATCTAATTTTTTTTTTCTTGAAACTTGCAAACACAAGAAATACAGACACAAGCCTAATACAACTGTTGGTCATTTGAGCTAAGAACCCTACATTATTCTATCATAGTACATTGTTGTGTATCATAAAATATTCACTGCAACATTACATCCATATTGCATTACTTTGCCCCAGATTTTGGTTGAATTTCTGACATACTTTGGGTGACGTTGGGGCTTGCAGTGTGTGGCAACGTCTTTGGTTTTTTTTTTTTGACAACATCTCCTTCCCTGAGAGATGCTGGTCCACTCTCAGATTGCTGTTGAGGACACTGAGAGTGTGTGGTATCTCTGATTCAATCTAAAGATCTGCTGCAGACTCAACAAAAACACTTTGCGGGAGGGATGAGGGGTAAAATGGCATGAGGAAACATTTGTGGATGAAGACTGAGATGACTCACATAAAAGGCAAAATTGGGGGAACAGATGGATAGAAAAAAAGATGTTAGAATCATGAGTCACAGGCAAAAAGAGAAGGGGGTGTTTAAAGAGTAAAAGAGAGTGTCGAGGGTAAAGATTGACGAGGCTGTGGAAAAAAGAAAGGGGAAAATGGCAGGTGATGGAGGGTTAGTGACGTAGGGAGGTCTTACTTGACCTTTGTGGGACCTCTTTCTGGATCCAGCTGCTGGGGAGGGTAGATGGAAATGGGTGCAGCAGCAGCCCTACTGTGGTGGGATATCCTGCCTGCTAACCCCTCTTCCTCTGACTGCATCGTCCGTTCCCATCGTTGCAGTCACCTTTGCAGGATGACTGTACTCAAAAGCAGGTTAAGCAGGGAAAAACACTTAACAGGCGCAGTGACGCACACACGTTCCTGTACCAGGAAATAGAAACAAACGCACACACAGGTGGATGCAGCGCGCACCAAAATACGCAGGGCCTTTGCTCATGCTGACATCCCAAAACATGCACACAAACTACATTCACAGCGAAGGGCGCTTTCACTCTGTTCACTGCAGAATACGACAGTGTTGAAACCATAGCACAGAGGTCATGAGCTGAACACAGAAAGTCTGCCAGAATTGGCAACAGAAAAAAAAAAAACAATGTTATCATGCAGTGCAAGGCTGTTTGGTTTGCAGAGCACAAACAAAATTAATTCAAATAAAAATGTGGACCTGAAGCAAAATATCCATCTGTGATTGCAAGGCTGTGAATGCTAGCAGCCTTTTTACCATCATGCATCATTGAGGTTCCTTACATGTGTCCCTGCATATCTGCACACTAAAGCTCACCAGCTTGTGGGTATTTTTCTCTGTGGAAAAGTTGCCTTGCCTCACAGAACCCAAGAACCATCAAAGCAAGGCCACACTGAAACTTTGGACCTCGTTTGGAATTGCCCTCCTACCACCAGATCCAGTAATTACAGCTTATACAAGACATCACCATTAAAACCCGTCAAACCACCATACAATAATACCACAAAGCCTTTCCAAGACAACTCACGTTTCAAGGGAAAAATAAAAAATCTTGGGTAACTAAGAGGAGGGACTGAATCATCCCTTCAGAGCAGCTGGAGCGCACTGCAAGCTAATAAAAACAAGACCCAAAACTGGACTTTCAAGATTTATGTTGATTTGGAAATGAAAATGAGTGAAAGGACAGATAAGGGCAGGGATGTTTTACCACCAGGTATTTTGCAATTAAAATGCTTTGCCTCTTTCTCGTACAAGAACAGAATTTACACAGTAAGATTGCATTTAAATGCAGTAACAGTTCTCAGATGAGTGGATTCACAACGGAAAGCTTTTTCTCCAAAGCATGTTTCAACACTGCCCTCTGGTGGCTGGTTGTCTCTCTGCAGTCCTCTTTTTTTGTTTCGCATTCTCATCTTGTTGAAAGCAACAAAGAGGTTGTCATTGGCAGAGATTAGAGCTCAGCTCAGAGAAAAGGTACACCTTGAACAGGTCATCTAGCTGCATAGATGTATACCCTTCAACTAAAAGTCCAAACTCATCAGAACATGCTATGAGAGAAACTAAACCAACAAGATTCCAAACACAAAGATGCTGAATGACATGGAAACCAGAAAAAAACATCTCACTGCTGATCTTCCTTCACAATTTTAAACTCTAACTAGAAAGAAAACACACATTTTCACATTGTTTATTAAAGTTCAGAAAAGATCCCCCATTTATTTTTTAGAGTGTTATTTTTCATATATAAATGTATTCTTTTTTTTTTTAAAGAAAGACAAGACTGTTATATAATGAACAGAAAAAAAACAGTAATAAGTAAAATTAATAAGCAAACAAACAAACAAAAAAAAGTAAGTCTATAAGTTCACACATTAATTCATGAATAGCACTGTTATTTAACTTAAAATGTGTTTATAAAAGTATTTATGAAATCCCTGAGAAAAGATTTTGCACTTTTACTTTAATTAATAAACAATCTAAGCACCCTGAGTTGATGCTAAATGAGTAAATAAAGTTACCAACATGGCAACTATTGAACAACAATAGAATTTGATATTGTAAAAAGAAAACATTTATTTGTTTGGTCGGTTTTCAGTGATTCAGAAGATTTCACTTTCAAGATACACCAGTTTACAGTAAAATACAAAAACAATTACATCAATAAATCCTGTACACCACAGGTTTGCCGATTACTCAGCAGCCATAGACGGTGAAACCAGAGACGTTGATGGAGTGACATGAAAGCAGATGCTGTGTCTGCCCGTGTGCAGGTGTGTGTGGGAGTGTGAGGAAAAGAGCTCTGCTGTCTTTGACACCTTTCACACATGTCAGTGCACTTAACTGTGGGCGATGCCTTCCAGGTGTGCAAAGACAACAAGTGTGAGAGTTTGCATGGTTACGTCGTAAAGCACAATCCTTATTAAAGCCGTGACCTACTTCCTGACTCAGATATCAACAGTTTTCAGCATCACTTCATGTTGACAACCATCCCCAATGCCACTGACATGTCAGCCATTTTAATTAGTCATGAAGAGTGTCTGTCCTATTTATCTCTGCGCGCCTTCAATGAATGTTGATGCTCTTAACCCCTTATTCAACTTTACATTAAATAGCCTTAGTAGGGGATACTAATCAGATACATATATGCTTGATTGTTTAATAATACAGCTTAACAGTAACATTCTGATGGTTATCTTCTGAGAAACTAAGTAAATGTTTCATTAATTTTTAAGTTTCACTCCTTTAAAAGTGATAGAAACTGACATATTTATGAAGGAATGACAAAAGGAGAACATACCCTAAATTTTTAACACAAGCTAGTTTATGGAGTGGTTTTTTTGTCGTTATTCCAAGCACAACACTCCCTGTTTTGAGCATAAATCTTTGAAAATATTGTGTGTTCAAATAATAATTTTACATTGGAAACAAAAAATAGTGCTTGAAATTCAAAAATACATCCAAACAAAACAGTTTTTCTCTTGAAACTTACAATTATGAGTAATCAAAACAAGAAATATTATCTCTCTCGCGTGCTAAAACCACAGCAGGGCACAAATGTGCCACAAAAGTCAGCCAACCACAAACATTGACATGCAGGTTGATGGTGATTGATCAGAAATTCTTAAAATCAGCTCATAGACTGCTGTCTGTTTGTTTGTAACGCATATCTTTCCATTTTAAGAGCAAACTTTTTTGTTGCACATTTTTTTAAGTTTTAAGAGTGACTTTTTTTTTTTTTGCACCTCTTTTTGAGCTTCAAGTGCATTTTTCTTTTTTAGGTTCAAAATTATTTTTTGAACACCAGCATTTCTTTTTAAATTTTACGCTGAAAACATTGAATGTTTCTCTTGGAATAATGACACAAATATCACTCCATCCCTGTACACTTGATGAAAAACAAGTCAAATCCACTGTACAACAGTGACACCCAGTGGTTGTTTTTGATACAACTCAAAAACTTCAAGAAAAAATGCAATTCTAATAATTCACAAATCAAGGTTTTTATTTTAAAATGCATTTAAAATCACGAATAAAACTAGTACAATTAAAGATAATGCTATTCCCCATCTGTCCCCGTGATATGTTATCTTTTTGCAGATTAATTGTGCTAAAAGTCATTGCTGCTGAACACCTGAAATTGGATATTGTACAGAAAGACAAACAAGCAAAGTCAAGCAATGTTAGAATGCAATGTGACATTGTCAGCAATTCACAAAAAAAGGTAGGATACCAACACATATTTTCTTTCTAAAAAGACAGCAATTTAGAAAAAAACATATTAAAAATATACATATTTTAAAGGCTTGAAATGTAAACATATGCTATACATTAAACCCAGAAATCTTTAATGAAAAAATGTGTATGGGTCAGGCAATGAAACAAATAAGCAATTATGAGAAAAATTACAAATGAAGACAAAAACATCCTAATTGGATGTTTAAACGTTTTTCCAAACTAAATTACATCACAGTAAGTAGTCAATTTGATCCAGCCAGTTTCATTAATAGTTTTCATGTTACTTGCTGAGAAAGCACTGACAGCAGTTGTGATTGAAATATGGTTGCTGGTTTGATCATAACTTTGCATCTTTAAAGAAAAAAGGTTATTTGGGCAGTTAATAAAGCAATGCCACCTCACCTTCTCTCTACTTTAATGTGATTTGGATCATAGTTTCTGCAGACGCTTTACTGTAAGAAATGTATCTTTAAGGTTCTTTAAATTGCTTCATCCGGAAGTGGATTATTTTGCTTCTACATGAAGATTCTGCTTCAAAAATAGCTTATGCATTATACAGTTAGTCACTTTAAGTAGATTGTTTATGTAAATTAAATATTTTCCTCAACCAAATATTAGAATAGTTAAATAAAATATAAAAAATCAAATCAGTCAATGTATTAAAAATATCAGCATAAAACACGTTGACTGTTCCAAAAAAGTAAAATTTAAAAAAGCCTGAGTTTTACCGCAAAAGTAACAGCCCATAGCATGAAGAAAAACCTGAAAACACATCAGGAAACACTAATATTGTTTCTGTTCTCGTTCACAAAATATTTATCTATGCACTTTTGATCAAATTGTTAATCTTATGTCCCAAAACTATCAAATAAACCCCAAATTAAAGAACAAAATTCAAAAAGTTTAGGAAACAACTTCTTGTTGTGGTTGAGTGAGCTCTCCCCGTTTTGACTCCGCTACTGATAAACTTCAAAGACCACAGTGCATTGCGGTGACACAGTCGTTATCCGGACACATCTTCAATACAGGGGAAAGCTTCCTCTGTAAATGCGTTTTACTCAACCTTGTCGAGAAGGTAGCTCCTTCCTAGAATTTTATAAAAATACAGAGTTCCTTACTTTGACCAGTATTGACTTATTGCCTCTTAACGCGCTTCATATTTTTAGTACAGCTAGCATTTATGCTAATGAGCTATCTTAAAGAGAGCTTCGCGGGCTAGTTACTAGCTAACCTAACTGAGAGAGGACAACGAATCTACAAAGCTGGGACGCTGAATTCAAGAACAGCAGCTGACAGGAGCAACACTTGACTGGACACTTATATGTTTTGTCACGGTGAAACACTACAAAGTAAGTACCTAATCTATTCGTCAATGTTTTCCCTATGTCAGAATGTCTATTAACACATCATGGCTAGCTAAACTTGAATCGTAAGTTGCTGTCACAAACTGATGGTGGGAAATATGACATCGTGTACACGACGATATGTAAACATTTGTTTTTAAACCGGTGGTTCTTATCGTTCCAAGCGCTGGCAACTTTTGTCATAATACGTGGCGTCAGTTGTGTTTTAACGGACTCGAGTGTGAAATGTTATCACGTGAGTGGCCACAACACAGGAAGCATAAATGCAGTCTTCTATTACAAAAGTCAGGTATAAAATGTCCCAATGCATCCGCGAGCTCTGCTCTTTTTGTGAGCGCATGCTTTTTGGGTACATTTTTAGAGACAATATTTAACTGTTATTTAAAAAAAGAAAACTACTTCTAGTCATGCTAGCTGCTAGCACTTGTATGCCTACCACTATGTGTGCTATTGTGTTTCAGACATGTGATATGGATTTCAACGGCTTTTCAGTTGTGAACTATAACAGAATTGCGTGCACAAAGAGTATAACAGAAGTTTTAAGGCTAAAAGGAACAAGCATGCTGCTAAGTAACATTGTTATTCTGCATTGACCCACAAACTCCTCTATACCTACTGCACCCTTTTGATAATATACACTAAACTTGTTTTGCTGGATACCCACTGAAGTGAACCTCTGTAAATGTTTACAATTTCCCCCAACAGTAGGGATGTAAAGTAGAAGGGTTTTTATCCTCGTCAGTTTTTAAGATGAGTTTTGAAATTTGCAGAAGTCTCTACCAACACCACCTTCCTTGTATTATTCTTTTGAAAGCCTTCTTTTGTGTTTACCGGTCTGTTCTCTTTTTATCATGGGTGTAACTTAGCTTTCTATGCATTCTAACCAGTTTCTGAGAAACTTGGTGTTGCACTGTTATGCAAAAGAGCTCTCATGTCTAATCTCTGAAGAGACGAGGCATAGCAGTGGCATGCAGCTTGATCTGCAGGCTCAAAAGAGCTTGATGTCACCATACTCTATTTGGTAAGATTTTTAGACAATTGTTCGTGTGTTTAGCTATCTAGTCTTATTCAAGCCTAGTTATCCAGTAGAAAAATTAAAGTTATAAAAACATCTTTTCAAAATTTACCAGCCTGCCCTCATTTCCCATCATCCCTTTGTTTACACGCTCTAAAGCTGGCTCAAGTTCCTCACAACCCCAACCTAATATTACCAGTGCAACAAAAATGGTGAGCAAAATTGAAGCTATCCAGTGGTTCAGTTTTGAGCCAGATGGCAGCCCAGATGTGGAAAACAAAGTTATTGGATCTATTTGCTTGTAGGCTGCTGACTGTAGCACCTACGTCACTGCTGCAAGCTTTATATATAGATAGATATCTAGAAAGATATATAGACAAATCCAAACTTGTGTAGTTAACTTCTCTATAGTATGTCCTCTGCTCCCGTTTACTTGATTATGATAATCAAATTTATACCATGGTTATCATCAGCATCTGTAATGCCCCAATGAAAGTAAAAAAAAAAAAATAGAAAACATATCTAATAAGTTTCCTTTAAGTATCTATTCTATGTTTACATTTTTCCTTCTTTTCCCAGTAACAGATGTTCATTGGATGCAAGGGAAGATGACTAACTTCATCCCATGTTGTCCAGTGAATCTCACTTGGAGTGGGAAGGTTTTATAACAAAAAGAGATTTCAAGCACCTTCAGTGGACTATAAAGATCAGCCATGAATCTTCATCAAGTCCTCACAGGGGCTGTCAACCCCGGAGACAACTGCTTCTCGGTTGGGAGTATCAACGATATGCCTTTTACGGTAAGATAGTTTAAAGACCAAATACAATAATCTTTTGATTCATTTAAAATGGTAAAATGTTCCCAGTGGTCTTTTAATCACGATTATGCAGTTTTTAGCCAAAATAAAAATAAAAAAAACCTATGCTGTTTTCTAATATATTGTTTCTCCAGTGGGAGAAGTTTATTAGAAATTCAACTCTGTTCTGGACGTGATTGTTGTTGTGGAACAACCCCGCCCCCCTTTCCATCCCTGTTACTGAGACCTCTCTGTGTAAGCGCTCTGCCGCAAGCTTACAGTCCCTCTCTTCCCTAACCCAACATTACCAATGCAACAAAAATAGCGAGCAATATTGGAGCTATCCAGTCACAGTTTTAAGCCAGATGCCAACTCAGATGAGGAAAACGTCTTTAATGGATCTAGTTGTCTACAAGTGGATGGATCAGTATGGAGTGGAGCAGGGAGCCTGTTGGCTGACCATAGTATTTTCAACATCAAATACGATCTTTTCATACAGCATTTTCACATCTGCTCCTGATTCACAATGATTTAATGGTTTTAAGAAACACTCAAAGTGCTATTTTGAGCTTTATTTTCTTTTAATATGTCCTCCATTGTCACAAAAAAAAAACCACACAAGAACATGTTCAAAACACAAAAACGCGTTTTTTTTTTTTTTGTTGTTGTTGGTTTTTTTTGTTTTTTTTTAAATCAGAGTGGGTATTTAAATTCTGATAGATGTTTTGTTGCCAGAACTTTGTGTTTAATACATCTTACGACATGACACAAAGCTGAGTGATTTTCTTTGGGGGGTTTTTCTACTCGTGTCAAACCAAGCATGTTCTTCATGAGATGCTTTTGATTCACTATAGGAGAAAATCTAAGTTTCCAGCTTGTGTCTTAGCTTGTTGTGGGACTTGGGTTTTAAATAGTGTAAGAAAAAAATGGTTGAATGAGACTCAGTCATTGTGATTCAGAGTCCATGTGAGGATTTTCTTTACAGAACCACATAAATAGTCAATAAATCTAATCTTATTCTCCTGCACTCCAGAGCTGTCATGTGATGGCATGTCTGATTCACAATACTTGCTCTGGGGCAAGGTCAGGTCAAATGACCCTCTTTCACACACATACATACTCAGACACGCACACAAATGCAATCTTTTTTTGTGTGGTTGTGAGTCATCCCTGCCTCTCATCACCTTCTGCTGTCTGTCTCTATAGGCGTATGCGTCAGGCTGCGATGTGGTGATTTTGGGAAGTAATTTTGAGCGGCTGCAGATCATCCCAGGGGCCAAACATGGCAATATCCAGGTTGGATGTGTTGACTGCTCATTGCAAGGGGGGCAGGTAAGAAGAGTCAGAAGATGCTCTGCTTTTTGTCATCTTCTCAAGATGCAGGCTTTCATATTTTTTCTGTATCCACATTGCAACAAATGTTTAAAAATCCTACCAGTCTAAAAAAAAATCACATTTGATTAAAAAATATTTGAGCAAAAAAGCAAACTATTATTTCACAAAGCCTTCAAACCAGTTGATTTAACATGTTGAGCTCTTGATTTTGCCACTCTGCTTGTTACCACAACTTGGAAGCCTTAAGAAAAAGTAATATTTGTTTTCTTTTAATTTTATTACTCTAAAGTTAGTTTTTTTTGTCTAAAACTACAATATAATATTTTTAGTTTCATGCTAGAAAAATATTATTAACCCTGAACATTAACTCTTGTGTCACAATGTTTAGATGTTACAAGAGTGCCCTGGTTACATAAAAAGCAGACGTTCTTAAAATTCAGGAACAGAAGTTTTTTTATTCACTGCAAATATACATTGGCTGCACAGCTCACACAAGCTCTTTTCTCCTTCCTGTCTGCTTCCACACCGAGCTTCTTCCCTTTTGTGGGCTCCAGTTAATTGGCTGGCCACGACCAGGAGGGAAGCCACCTTAACTGTACAATAAATAGGAACTCACAGTAAAAAATCGAGGTGTGTTGGAAACTATACATTTAAACTACTGTAAACAAAAACAGACATAAATTAACAAACAGCTCAAACCATTACAAACCAAAAGGCAAGAAAACATATCAAAATTCCTTCTACTTCTTGTTTCCAACCCTAAAACACAAAGTGAAGGCCTTGGCCAGCATTTTGTCCTCTGGGCACCAGGAAGAGGAGATGAGAAGCATGACAAAATCAATAAACAAGTTTAAACATCTGGTGTTTGTTCTGTTCCTTCATGACATGTCTAAAAGTGATGACCGACAGACAGGTGACAAGTAGATACAACTACTTTGTTGATAATTAATTTATTTCCATTCATTTTATTTTGAAAGGTACAATCATAACTTTACAATCTTTTTGACAATAAATACATACATATTTTAATCAAGACAATCTTGATTAATCTTTTTAATATAGCTGATAAAAATTTTGACATGAAAGATAATTCTAGACACAATATTCCAGTCCTTTTTATGGAAACAAAACTTATTTTGGTGGTTTCTTAATTATTTTAAAACTTCTAAGAACTTGACAACAGACTAGCACAGGTTTGTTTTATTTCAGCAATTCAGGGCAAAAGAAGTACATTAGAGAATGAAATGTGCTCAACTGTCCAGAGTCGAGGAAAGTAGGGAAAGCTAAAAAAAAAAAAAAAAAGTCATTGCTAAAGAAGCTGAATGCTGAGAGTGTTTTACCCAAGCATATTAATGGGAAATGAGTGGTAGAAAATGGTGGATTAGAAATAGGGAGAATCAATACCTTGTGGATTGTCAAACAAAATGTATTCCAAAAATTTGCGATAACACAAAGAGTAAACTGTCTGGAGCCAATACATCAAAAATCACCACATACAGACGAGTACTACGGATGGGCTACAAATGTTGCATTCTTCGTAAACAAGAGACAACGTCAGGATTGGACTGTTTCTTATTGGTCCAGGGTTCTCTATTTAGATGAAAATTCATTCTTCATTTCATTTAGATGTTAAGGTCCCATTACACCTGTGCAAAACCACAGGCTGATCACCTCCAACCAACAATGTATTAGTGCTGTAATTAATACTAAAGGAGTCCAACAAAGTATTGAATACATAGAAATGAAGATATTTGTGCAGGAAGCTTTTTTTTCCTATTTTTTTGTTTTTGGCCATAACTTCGGAAACTACTGGAATTAAAGACTTGAAATATTTCAGTTTATGTGTAAACATTCTCTATAAAAGGATTTTCATGTTTTAAATTGATGGGGGAGAAAAGATTGTGGTTTTTCACAATTTAATTTACTTCTAAGTGTACATGTATCTGTACTTGAAGCTGCTATTTATTGCTGCAGAATCTAGCATTGTTGCACACTGATATATGGAGATCATACCTATGAAAAGTAAATTTACTGTGTGACAACAAATACATTTCCATTTACTCTGTTTTCCCCTTTTCCTTCTTTGTCATTTTTTAAACTATGCTCTTCAGTAGTCCTGGATCATCTGCAGTCTTTTGCATTTTAAATGCAGAATATCCAATAGGTTTATGGTTATTCAAAAGGAAGTTGCACAATAATTCAGATGACTTTTAGTAAAAGAAAAAAAACATCTTTGTTGAAACTCTAGTCTGCCTCGAAGGCTTCTATCATGTGACAGTGCTTGTGCACTTCTGCCTTCATGAGTGTGCGTTTTTTTTTCTTGTGCTTGTGACCCGCTTCATCTCTGGTTTGGTTTTTTTGAAATGCACTGCATTTTTTTGTCACGCTAAGACATATTCATTAACAGACATAATCAGAGAAGGTCTAGCAAATAATATAAAATATCTAGATGCTGAAATCCTGCAGTTAGGGACATTTCTAAACGGCTTTTACAAGACATCAGTAGTTTAAAAGCCAAAGTGGCTCCAGATTTTATAAGGAGCGATCGTCTTTTATTTTAAAAAGTTTTAACTGATGTAGTCATTATCCCATTTTTTCTTTGGTTCATTCCTTTACAGTCTTGTTGCAGAGAAAAGAGAAAAATTTTTGAGCAATACACATTATTGCTTAAAATAAGGATTAATATGACTTATGGCTGGTTTAGGGTATTAGTTAAGACACTTGGCCAATCATTAATCTGTGAGTCGTTCAAGCTTTTGAAATGTCAATAAATGTCTTTCACATACTTTTTTTCTCATCACTTTTACCGGTTTTATATTTTTAGTGCATGTTTACATGCCGTGCATAATTATTTACTGTTTCCTTCCTTTTTTTTGTTTTTTTGCTTATAGGTGGCAGCTTCCTATGGAAGCACTGTATGTGTCTTTGAGCCCGTACAACCCCCAGATAGAAAAGATGCACCACTCTCTGTAAGTAGTTCAAATTGTTTTGAAGCCTTTGTCTGTTCATAGCTGCATTCACAAGATCTGATTACAGAGAAATTAATATTTTGATGAGGCTGTTTATATCTTCATAATAGATCTTAGATTTTTGTCCCCTTAATTCAACTGTAGAGCAGTTTCAGCTCTAAATCCAAATGTTGAACCAAATTTGAGCAGCTCACCACCGTTGGAGAAGAAGTAAAGAAAATGTTAGAAATTTACTACATGCGCTCTGTCTGCGGTTCTGTCATTGCAGAAGTTTCTATTCACATGACTCTGATTAAGCTATCTGTTAGTTTTTCAGTTGTTCCACTTGAGCTCAACTTTTTACAAAAGGAAATGTTATTTTTATCAATTACTATTTAAATCTTTTCTGTTTTTGTATTTTGTGTACACAGAAGGGGAACTGCCAGTGGCAGAAAACTGGTCAGTTTGTGTTGGAAACCATGGTACAAAACCTGGCTTGGCACCCCACAGGTACTTTAACGCACTGCTTTGTCCCAAACCCACATAAGCATGATGGTATTTTTCTTCATGTAAATTTATTTCACCAGCAAACTATATTTTTTTATACAAAAACTCAGTGGTGACTGTCTATAACCAATCAAACAATATTTTTTTCTATTGTAAAATCATCCACAGTGGTCTTATACTTAAGTTTATGCAGTTTTGTTATTTTTTTTTATTTTTATTTATTTTCAGCAAAAAAACCTTATCTGTTTTTTAAAACATATTTTCTGCAGAGCAGCAGGAGTTCATCAGAAATGCTCATCTGCGTTGTAGGCGGGACTGTTGGAGCGGGAGTTAGCTCCGCTACATTTCCCATCAGCCCTTTGTTTACATTCTTTCCCACTAACTCATAGCACTTCACAGTGCCAAGCTAACATTAGCATAGTAAAAAAACAATGAGTAATAATGGCGGTATCTAGCCATCCAGTTTTGATCCATGTGGCAGCTCAGACGAGGAAAATAAAGAGTTTAAAGGAGCTATTTGTATGTTTGCAAGTGGGCACTGTAGAATTGTGTAAGAGAAGGAAGACGTTGGCCCACCCATGTCAGCTGCGTCACAAACCCAAGCTTTTTCAAACTGTGGGTTTTCATCTGCTCCTGATCCAATGCAACTTGAATGAAGAAATACTCAGATATGCATTTTCAACCTTGAAGAAATTAATACATGTCCTCCATTATGAGAAAAATATTACAAGAACATGTTAAAAACACAATGTCATGAGAGTGGGTCTTTCAAGAGTCATTAAGGTTTTGATTTTTTTTAAAGGTAAAACCCTCTTGACGGGTTCCAGCAGCCTCCAGCTATGGTCTAATGTGAATGGTGTTGAAGATGAAGGTGAAAATGGGAAAAAGAAGAATCAAATGACCATACAAGGTTCTGCTTGGAGGTGTATTTGGCAGAACAGGTAAGAACAGAAAATTCCTAAATGGTCGCATTATGCTATTATTCACAGTTTTTTCCAAAATTTTGCACCAATTCGATAACTTGGCATCTTGCAAATATGTTAAAAATGAATTGACATAAAGTCTTTTTTTTACTACCGTTTTTGTGTTAATGTTCTTGATAAAATAATGTATTTTTCACTTTAACTTGTATTACATTTTAGGTAACAAATTCACACTATAATGTCAATGATGACAATGTAAAAATCTTGACTTTTTTTTTTGAAGGACGGCCTCACCAGTAAGTTTTATGAAGTTCTCTCCAGATGGGGAATTTTTTGCTACTGCAGGGCAGGTAAGTGACTATGCGCTGCTAACCCTTTCAGGATAAACGTGTGTACAGGCGCACTTGTTTTTGCAATATAATTATTAAGTATTTAAAGATAATTCCCCAGTGCTGCAATTTAGAATTAGGGATCTGTCATGACACTGTCTTTTTCTTTCTGTCTCCTCTCTTCAGGATGATTGTTTGGTGAAGGTTTGGTACAGCACCAATAAGTGGAAGTCTGGTGTTCCCAGACTCTTCACGCCCCCAGATGCCAGTGTGAGTGTTCAAGGAGATTTGGCTTTTTCCTTTGTGTACCTGGCCCATCCTCGTTCTGTCACTGGTTTCTCCTGGAGGAAGACCAGCAAATACATGCCACGGTATGAACACTGTCGTGCATCAATTTAACAGCCCCAAAAGTGCAGTGTTTATTTTTATTTTCACACTGAAATGTAAACCATTGCCATTGATTTCATTCTGTAACAAGACCCCTTCAGAGGTAATACCTGGTAAGGTTGCTTAGCACTGAAAGCTTTACTCCAGCATAACCCTTTTTGTTATTTTATTTAGAAAACCATGTTCCTATAATAGCAGGTAAAATGTAAAATATTATGACGTCTTAATGGCCTCAAGTTGTGACTTCCTACATTAAATGTAACACTGAAGGGTTTCATTTTACTAATTTATTTACATCTGTTTTCCAACAGTATTAATAATTAGAAGAGAAACAATATACCTTTTAGACATATTTATTACTTACCTAATTTGCAAAGTCCTGTGTGATCTGTATTGTAGTTTTGTCAGCAGTTAGAGGCAAATAAAAATGATCACTGTTTTTGTTCTGTTTACACGACATTCTCAATTATTGTTTTCTCCTTTTCATCGACAGTCGACTAGACTTAGGGTTACATAACTTTAAAAGATTGCTTAGAATGCTTTTTTTCTCTTAGAACTAAATAATTTTTATTTGCATGTTTTTGTGCTGTTGATTTATACTTGGAGCAATACTAATTTACTATTATTGAAAAGTCCCCTGCAGCCTCAGCATAACCTTTGCTGTTTCCTTTCTCCCTAAAGAGCTGCAGTGTGCAATGTTCTGCTCACCTGCTGCAAGGACAACGTTTGTCGGCTCTGGGCAGAGACGATGTTACCCGGCGATAGTTTCCTCTCTGGTCACTTCAACAACCCAGATTCTGGTTATAATGGGGAAACAGTCAGATGTTCTGACCGCTCCGAGAAAAACACCCATAATGGAAAGACACAAGGAATCTCCTCACAAGAAGTAGGTGTCTTTAATGTTGTATTTGCAGGAAAAGGGGAATCTTATCTGTTATCGGTTATCTCCCACTTGTAATTTCAATAGTAAAGTTCTTGTTTAATTGAGTTTAGCCCCTGGAAGTGTGTTTTTTTTTTTCTTTTTTCTTTTAATACTTTCATCACCGAAGTACATGTTTACAGAGTTGAGACTTTGAACCCCTGCGAGATTTTGTCATATGTTGTAAAAGTCCAGACAGGCTTTAAAGACCCACTTTGATGAAAATTGTGTATTTGGTATTTTGAACATGTTGTGGTATCTGGTTCAAAACTGTATGGCTGAATAGCTTTAATATTGCTCACCATTTTTATTGCAACTGTAATGTTAGGTTGGGGGTGTTAGAAGCTGTATGCTAGCAGGAGAGCGTGTAAACAGGCCAGTTCTCTCCTCTGGGTGATGGGAAGGAAGGGTGGGGTTGCACTGCACCAGTGGTCCTGCCTACTACTCAGAGGCCAATGTCCACTGAACTACTGCTGCTGCTCTGCAGAAACTATGTAAAAAAAATGACACCGATTTTTTTTTATCTTGACTAAATAATCGTAATAAAAAGAACCTTTGGGAACACTTTTAAAATAGGTCAAAAGATAAGTTAATCACTACCTCTGCAAATTTAGAAATTAATTTGATTAACGTTTTTCCCACAGTTTAATTTTCAAGAATCATGGCATTCCTCCTCCTATCGGGATATCCCTGTGCCCTCCTTGACTGGATGCCTGCCTAACCGCCAGAGCCAACACTATACCCACAAGATGAACAGCAATGAAATGCCTCACGCTAACGCTCTCTGCCATTTCCACATCGCTGCAAGCATCAACCCTGCAACAGGTCTGATTCCAGCAGTTGTTTCTCTATTGATCCCACTCAACAGCATCTTGTTTAGCTAACAAGTGAATCATCTTTGAGCTGCGGGATCAGTTATATACAAAACAACTATGTGCAATACACAATGTAATTATATAAACATTATTCGTGCTGTGGTTGAATAAAATCAAACTGCTGTCAGAGGACTTCACCTCTGCCCTTCTTTACTGCAGAAAGCATGTTTTTTTTGCCTGGTGTAAAGTTGTATTTGCAACATAGCAATGAACTTTTGTGCTGCTCTGATAGCTGTTGGCATTTTCTTTTCTTGGTTTCTGTGTTTTATTTTGTTGTTGTCACAGCTTAAGTTGACCTGAATCAGGGAAAAGTGTGAAACATTTTCTGCCTTTAGGCTGAGCACTGGTACAGTTGCATTTGTTGGCTTCACTTACTCTTTTAGCATGGAACGTTGCCAACTGTGCTTGCCTTTGTTTTAGTTTTACATTTCTGCCTCTTTGTGTAATTGTGTGTGTGTTTGTTCTTGTCCTTTTAAAATGTTTATTCACACAACTTTTCAAATTTTTATAGACATTCCTTTACTGCCCTCCATATCCTCTCTGGGTGCTGTGAATGATGAGGAGCAAGGCGGTCCCTTTACTGTCCACTGGCTCAATAACAAGGAGCTTCATTTCACTTTATCTATGGCGGTCTTCCTTCAGCAGCTGAGAAGCACTTTGGACGAACAAAACGAAGGCTCAAATGAAGGTAACGGGACAAACCTTTTGTAAATTTAATCTTTTTCAAGCATCAATTTAAATAAAATGAGGCTCAAAGCAGTTTTAATATATAAACCTAATATAAAAATTAGGCTTAAAGATGTTTCTATGCTGGCATAATTTTCCAGAACCTGAAGATGAAGATACATACGATGAAGAAGATAACCCTAGCAGTCCAAATGACCCCAAAGAAAATGAAGGTGTGGAGCTTCCTGTTGCAGCTTTGGAGCACCAAGTGAACGTTTTGTTGGAGGAGTGGAATAAAGGGGCTGACATGCTGTTCAGTATACATCCCATGGATGGCTCATTGTTAGTCTGGCACGTGGACTGGTTAGATGAATACCAACCGGGCATGTTCAGGCAAACTCAGGTACGCCACCTATCACGCTTTTTAAATGACAATTAAGAGATGTAATCCAAGTTATCTTATTTGCTTAGATTTTGTTGGTTGTTACTTCTTTAGTTTGGTATAAATAAGACTTCATATGAATAAGACGATTTACTGTTGTTTTAAAATAGTTTTACATAAAATTTATCTCAGTTTTTATTGCAACTCAGATAGATTTGAGGCTTTTTGTTTCAAAGTTTTGTTTTATTTAAAGACCCAGTTTGATGAAAATATGTTTTAGGTGTTTTTAGCATGCTCTTGTGGCATTCTTCTAATGATGAATATATATTAAGGAAATTAAGCTTAAAATTGCATCTCTGAATATTTCTTTATTCAGATCATTGTGATTCAGCAGCAGACAAAAAAAGGCCATTTGAACAGCATTTTATTGTGGGATTTTGTATATTTGAACACCTAATGTTTCTGAATATACACCTTTTTCCTGAATATAAAGTTCAAATAATTCAAAACCTTATTATTTTTTATGATTTGAAGTATATTGATATTTCTGTTTTTTTCTTAGGTGTCATTTGTGTCCCGCATCCCTGTAGCATTTCCTACAGGTGATGCCATCTCCTTGAGTCACAGTGTGGTTATGTATGCCTGTAACAAAAACGTGGATTTGGCGATCCAGCATGGAAGACAGCGACCGCCAGGGACCTCATTATCTCAAACAAAGACTACTCTGATAAGCTATGGATGCCAAGTAAAAGCTGCGAGCAGCAACAGTCTTCGATTGAGCATTTTCACTCCCAATGTCCTTATGATCTCCAAACATGACGATGGTTCTCTGAACCAGTGGGCTGTCAGCTTTGCAGAAGACTCTGCTTTCTCCACTGTGCTCAGTGTCTCCCACAAATCACGCTACTGTGGTCACCGTTTCCACCTCAATGAGCTGGCCTGTCATTCCTTACTCCCACTCCTCCTCACCACTTCACACCACAATGCCTTGAGGACACCAGAGGCAGAGAGCATCCTGACTCCTGCAGAGGAGGACCGAATTAGTGTTTCCCATTCTACGTCTCTGGATTGTGGATCACGGCCCAGTCGAGTATCCCTGGGTGGGGTTTCTCAAGATCCTAATGCAATCTACAGCGAACTGATTTTATGGAGAGTGGACCCTGTCGGCCCTCTGTCTCTGTCAGGCGGGGTGTCGGAGCTTGCTAGAATAAATTCTCTTCATGCATCAGCCTTTGCTAATGTAGCCTGGCTGCCCACACTCATTCCCAGCAGCTGCCTTGGTGAGGAATATTCATTTTAATATTATTATTATATTATTATTATTGTTGTCTTTTTTCGTTGAAATCTCTGCCCTACATAAGTCCCAACTTTATATTATTTTGTTAAACAGTACTTTTTAGTTTTCAAAATGTTTTTCTTTTTTCTGAACATTTAAATTGTGAATCCATTTCATCCTGATTGATACTTGTCCAAAAAATGATTAAAAACTCTTCATGGAAGCAACAACATTTTCATCTCAAGTTTAGTTTTGTTTAACTTCTCAGCACAAGTGTTTCATATTTGCTGAGTGAATCAGAACGTATTAGTTTTTCTCATTTTATTTTTTTAATTCTTCTCTCTGCAGGTGTGTATTGTAACTCACCCAGTGCTTGCTTTGTGGCGAGTGATGGTCAGTCTCTACGGCTGTATCAGGCCGTCATTGAAGCAAAGAAACTCCTGAGCGAGCTCTCCAACCCAGAGATTTCTGTGAGTCACAGTTTACTAAACAGACGCATAAGGAGGCTATAATAATGCCAAAAAGTATATATTTTATTGTAAATTCATTTTTGTACATTGAATATTTAAGTCTATGTTTTTGTCCCCGCTTCTATAGAGATATGTTGGGAAGGTTTTCAACATTATCAGTCAGCAGTCCACAGCCAAACCAGGCTGTATCATAGAGCTGGATGCTATCACTGACTTTGTAAGTATACAAAAAAAAGTTTTTAATTATTTTTTTGCCATTCAAATTCAACTGAATCTTTCCCCTTCTCCTCCTTGCCTAATTAACACATCACCATAGCACAAAACACTGGGCAGTAGGCATGAGTTTGTGAAAGGTCAACCTTTCAGAAACAAGTTCTTCTAAATCCCCTGAAGTATTTTGTGTGTAGATGAATGGATATCTGTTTATTTAACTTTGCCACAGTCTGTGTCTGTGAATCTTCCCACAAGATAAGACATGCTCAGCACAACAGTATGTTATGATGCGTCGCATTTCTCATTATAACACTTTCTTCTGTTCTTTATAGCAGGGGAAGGAGACCCAACTACTACACGTCTTTGAAGAAAACCTGATCCTTGACAATTTGAGAGCTGAAGGCCTACAAGAAACTGATTCCATTTGTAAAAGTCAATTTTGTTTTTTAATTAAGTTAAAAAAACTTCACATTTAAAAGCAAGCAAAATGATTTCACTGACGTTATTTTTTGCAGTTTTCAGTGAGCCAGCCTTCTCTGCGCGCTTTTTTCTGGTGGTGGTAGAATTGACTCAAACAGGCCGCTCACTCCTGCACATGTGGCAACTGCATCTCGCCGCTCTACCTGTCATACTAGGTAGTTACCTCTGACAAAAGATCCCTCAATCCTCTTTTTTTTAAGAAGTTTCATGGTTGAATCAAATTTCATTTTAGCTCAAGCTAATGACGTCTTTTAGTACTTTTTTCTTTTAACATTACCTCTGTTTTGGCAATTAACACATTTTGGAGGTTCTCTACATTCACAAAGCTACATGAGCTTTTTGATCACTTATATTTGAGTTTATACATATAATAATTGAAACAAATTATACTAATGGATAACAAATATTGTAAATAATGTTTGCCAGCAGATTTTTATATATCAATAGAAACACAGAAGGATTTTTTATTTTCTATGTTCATAAAGAGTTGACACTGACATTCCATCATAACCAGCTTATAACACTTGGACAAATTTACAAAGGTGCACCATTACGAGTGGACCGTGATTTACTCATAAGAAATATATATTAAACTCAAATTTGCCGATCTGAACTTCAAAAAGTAAAAAATTAAAAATACTCCCAGAAATTGTATGATTATTTTATAAAGCTACTTCAAGTTGCTTTCACAAAAATTAATGAATCTTTTTTTAATAGTTTTCTCTGTATTTATTTCCCACAGAAGACACTCCAACTCCAAAGGATCTCACCACACCTTCTCCTATGTACAACTCCCAGTTTCCCTTCGACGTTCCCAGTTCTCCAGTAATTCCCAGGCGTAAACCCTCCACTTCCAACCTTCAAACTGCCTGTCGCCTCAGCCTCACAACACGAAAGCTGTTCAGCCAAGAACTGTCACTTCCGCCTGGGGTCGAAGCAATAAGTTTTACTCCTTCTGCAGGTATGCATCATCTGCAGTTCCAGTCAGTTTGTGCAGAGCAGGGGAAGCACAGGGTACACTGCAAGACCCCTGCCGCTTGCGCTTGTATTTGAACAGGAAATTGGTAAATTTACAGCTTTTTTACCAAACAAATGTTGAAAACCCACACAGAAAAGTAACCATAGAATATAAATGTCTAAAAGTTAATATTGGATTTTTATTTTCAACTAAAAAAGTGTATTTGTTTTATTTTAATTATTTTTAAGCTATATTTGACTATTAGTGACTGCATGTCGTTGGCAGACACCGTGATTTCATATTTTACTTAAAAAAAAAAAAAAAAAGAAGACAATTTCCACTTGTCATGGAAGCAGTGGCCCTCACTGTCAACTGTTGTCTTTCATTTATTGCTGGAAATAATTCAGTTCCAAAAAAGTCAAAATCTACAGCTGCCATTTTAAAAACAAGCTACTAAGTGTCACAGTAGGATTTCACGACAGGGCAATAACTTACAATGTATTTTAGACAGCCAACATACAGAAAATGTAATCAATAGTATTTTGATATTATTGATTTTATGAAAGGAGCCTGCGGGCCTTTGGAAGTTTCAGCGTTAGCCACATTTGGCCCACAGTCTGGACACACTTGAGCTAAGCAAAACATCAGGTGAAAACAAACAATATAATATTTCACCTCAGGTCTTAACTGTTAATTGTCATCACCTCTCTTCTCAGGTCATTTGAGTGCGTCGTGTTCTTTACCAGCTGGCCGTGTGCCGTATCTTCTGGCTTCTTCCTGTTCGGATGGAAAAGTGCGCTTCTGGAAGTGCAGTGTTTCAGCACCAGAACCCACCAGCACAGATGACTTTGCATACCAGTGGGAGGAGTGGACTCTCCTGGTGGATGAAAGGCTTCCAAACTGCAGTGCAGTGAGCGTGCCTGGTCGCCCTGTCAATGTGAGCTGCTGCCACAACGGACGGATCGCTGTCGCCTACCGACAGACGCCAGACCCTTCAAACTCAACACCTCATTCAAGCTCAAATGGGCTACTGTCTTCTCCTCCCACTTTGGCATCCTCCCCATATGGATTCAGCAACAAAACGCATCCAAACCAAACGCCCAACATGCAGCCCATTCCAAGTCTTAGCGTCAGTCCTAACCCAGCAAAAGCAAGAGAATCACTGGTCTACGTCAGTATCTTCCAATGTGATTCCACCGGTGGTTCGGAATGGATTCTAGAGCAGACCATAGTTTTGGACAGCGCTGATCCTGCAGCTTGCAGTTCTGTGAAAGGTGCCAATCTTTCCAGTAATATCGACCTATCTGTGCCTAGTGACAACTGTCTTGGCTCTGCAAATAGGACAATGATTCATTTGGACTGGGTTTCCCAAGAAGACGGGTCACACATTCTGACGGTTGGTATTGGGACAAAGATCTACATGTACGGCCGCCTGTCTGGGAAGCCTCCAGAACTGGTTCTGTCTTCTGATGCTAAAAGGGACCACAGTTCGTCTCGCCTAGTTTTGCTTCGCTCTGTCAGTTTGGTCTCCTCTGTTGACGGTTCATTGCCAATCCCTGTTTCCCTCTCCTGGGTGAGAGATGGTATCCTGGTTGTGGGTATGGACTGTGAGATGCACGTCTACTCCCAGTGGCAGCCGCCAGTACCTCCAAAACCTGCATTCACAACTTTCCAAGGCACCGATATGAGCAGCAGCGTCTCCTCCATAGTGTCAGCTGTCAGACAGTTCCAGGAAGAAGGCGTCACTTTCGCAGCACCTACACCTCTCCTGGCCCCTCCCAAAAAGGCCTTGACAAGATCAATGATGAGTCTGGCGCAGAAGCTCAGTGGGAAGAAAACGGTTTATGACCTGCCTGTAGAGATGGAGGATTCTGGGCTTTTTGAAGCAGCTCACCAGCTTTTTCCCACTTTACCTCAGTACCATCCTGTACAGTTACTGGAACTCATGGATCTAGGGAAGGTAAACAACAGAAAATACTTTCAGTTCTGCTTTTACCCTCCAGAAAACACAAATCCAAAGCAGGACACAGCTTCTTTATTTATTTTTTTACTTTTCCCACTATGTGAAGATCTCTCAGCGAACTCTGCGGCTTCTTGAATAGATTTAATTAATTTTATTTCTACTAAAAACAGTAACTTCAACACTTGTGAGTCTTATTTGTGCCACAGATCCTACAGTGATGCTTTGTCTGTTTTCAACCCTAGCAGTGCAGTCGAAATTTGGGCTCCTTTGACTTTAAAAGCCAACGTTTGAAATATTTATTTAAAGAAAGTTTTACTGAGTGTGATGTTTTGCTGTAGAAGTAAGCAACCAAAAAAGAACAAGTTGGAAGGAAGAAATGTGTTGCATTTTAATTAATTGCTGTAAACATAGATAATTATTTGAAATCTTGTTTTCTATTGCTAGATTTCCAATGACAAAAGGTTTAAAGTTTGTGTAAAAATAAAAAAACAATATACTTATGACTAGTAGACTAGACTATGATCATTTTCATTTTTAAACAGGTCCACCGTGCCAAAGCAATCCTCTCCCACCTGGTGAAATGCATAGCTGGTGAAATTGTCACGCTGAAAGAGAGTACCACCATCCAAGAGAAACGCATTCGCTCTCGAACAATCAGCGTCGGAGGTAGCACCGCCAGAGATGAGAAGATCTTCAGCAAATCAGAAAGCTCCAGCCCTGACTATACAGAAATAAGCTCCGTTCCCCCTCTGCCTTTGTACGCTCTTCTGGCAGCTGATGAGGACACACCACAACTGGGTGAGTGTGTAGTTTGTTCATTCAAGTTAAATCAACTTAGTAGTTTTTAAAACTACTGAAGAATTTGGGTAAATCTTCCCTTAAAGACCCACGTTGATAAAAATTGTTGTTTTTGGTGTTTTTAACATGTTCGGATCGCATTTGCCTGATGATGGACGTGTTTAAAAAACAATTTCTTTATTCCCTACAAAAGGGAGAGGAAGAGGGATGGGGTTGCACTGCGCCAGCAGTCCTGCCCATAACTCAAAGGCACTTTTCTAACTCCTGCTGCTCTGCAGAAATTATTTCCTGGAAAACGACACAAGTTGTTATGGTTTTGTCTAAAAACTGCATAATTAAAAAGACCACTGAGAACAATTTTAAAATGGCTGGAAAGACGATCAAAGTGGGACTTTAAGTTAAAAAAAAGTATTAAATACGATTGTACTGCACTGTTACTAAATAGGATAAAATAAGTTACTATTGTTAATGAGCTTTTTCCCTGGTACAACATTCATAATAAACTTATCCCTCTTTCTTCAGGTTGTAATAAAAACAATTCACAGCTTGTTTGTGATGAAAATGTAATATTTCACAGGCAAAACACTAATCTTCTATTTACTTTACTAATAATTTTGTGTTTTGGTTTATCATCTGTCAGTGAAAGATAGATTTCAGTTTACACACTTCCATCATGTAAAATGAGCCAGCCCTGAGAAGGTGTCGAATGTCTTTCATGTAATTACTGATTCAAAGAAGACCTAATTCCAGGTGGTTTTTGATATTAGATCTTTTGTTGACTCCACAGAACATACAGTCTCTTTGAAGAAAGAGAAAATGGGTCAAGCTTTTACATTTTATTATCATTTGGTTCAGATCACATCTTAAAGGGAGAGACTGTTCTGGTTCTGGGAAGCCAATATTCTTAGAAGACCACAAATCAGTTTTTCACTGGTTTGGTGTTAACATTTCAATCTAGTCCTAGTGTCTTTGCCAGCTTATTTTAATTAGTTATTCATAGGCAATTTTAGTTTTAATGGATATGTCTGGAGCCTAATGCATTACTCTTTGCAAATGTAAATCACGTCCCTTTTCAAAAGCATATTGTATGAAATACTGTCTTTCTTTTAATTTCTTAATAGAAAAAGGTGGCAGTGTGAGTGGAGATAGTGGGCATGGTTCCAGTCAGACGGATGCTTACGATGAACTCTTTCATACGCCCAATATTGTGGATCTGAACCCACTGAATGAGGATCAGGAAGAAACTGGGAGTAAGGTCAGTTTCTGTAGTTTTGTGTGCTTAAATAAAATGTCTCAGAATGGCAATTTGATTGTTAACATGCACGGGTCATAGCTGGATCTTGTCCAACCTTGTTTTTAGTGATTTTATGAAAGGATTTCTTGTTTGCTAATTTTGAGTCACTTCACATCAATGTTTGACTCTGCCAAGGGCAAAAAGATCATTGTTTCCAGGAACAGAACATGGCTGTGTCTGTAAAAAAAATATTTGCCTAAAGCATCTTTCTCATTCTGTAGGTCATAGACCTGTCAAAGTACAGTCCCACATATTTTGGACCAGAACATGCTCAGGTTCTCTCCAGCCATCTCCTCCACTCCAGTTTACCTGGACTAACTCGAATGGAGCAGATGTCACTCATGGCGCTCGCTGACACCATTGCTACCACAAGCACAGACCTGAAGGATAATCAGGCAAAGAGCAAAGGTAAAAACCCACATTTTCATGCGGAGTCTTAAAAAATGACTAGATTAACCTTAAAATTACACATTCGTTAATCACATTCATTTACTTTAAGTACTGAGACTTGCTTGTGATTAAACAGGAGGGGAGACTCTGGATGAGTGTGGCCTTAAGTTCTTGCTGGCTGTTAGACTCCACACCTTCCTTTCAACATCCCTGCCTCCAGCACACCGTGCACAGCTGCTTTGTCAAGGTATATAATTGTTTTTTATTGTTGTTTTTTTGCTGTTGAGCTTAATATTTAGGTTTTGGTGAGTAATGCACCAAAGCTACTCCGTTCACACTCAGAGATTTTATTCAGAATGCATGATTTTTGGACCATGTTGCATCTCCCTGCACATTCTGAATCCATTCCATGTTCCTACTGAGGTGTTAATCTCCAGGATCTCTAAAGTCCAAAAGTTGTTTTATGGTCCCAGCTGTGAATACTTGACTGTGTAACTTGTAATGACAGTTAAATGAGTGTATTTATCATTCTTAATTGCTGCAGTTCAGGGGAAATCTGTTCACCCTTTCAGTTGCAAGATAAACTCTCGATCTCTATTTTAACTTTATCGAACTGATTAAATGTTTTCTGTTTATTTGTTTTTTTTGCCTTACTTATTTTTTTGCAGGTCTGTCAACATGTCATTACGCCTGGGCCTTTCACTCGGAAGCTGAGGAGGAATTACTGAACATGCTCCCAGCTATGCAGAAAGGAGAACCCACCTGGCCTGAGCTGCGCTCCATGGGTCTCGGTTGGTGGCTGCGCAGCACTGACAAGCTGCGCACGTGTATCGAAAAGGCAAGACAGTTGACACAACCAAAAAGCAGGACTGGGCATTATTGCTAAAATATGGAATCCAATTGCTATTTATATTCACATCTTTGAGATTTAAATAGAATAATTTGTGTTCTTTGGAGCGACAAACTTAGCAGTTTCTAGTCCAAATTGTTACAAATTGTTACATTGAAACAGAACTGCAGCTTAATGTTTATCTGCAACTTTGCAGCGTCTTGGTTGTTGGTATGTGAAACGCTTTGTACTTCAAAACTGATTACTCTTTTTAGAAATAAAATGCTCATCTTAGGTGTTTTTTATGAGGTTGCTTTAACAAAGCATTATCATCATAGGACGTTGATGTTTATGTGTCGTTTCTGCTTTCTTCTGTCAGGTTGCCAAAGCTTCTTTTCAGAAAAGCAATGATCCTCTGGATGCAGCTATTTTTTATCTGGCTCTGAAAAAGAAGGCAGTGGTTTGGGGACTCTATAGGTAGGCATAAATGACAAACCTTGTTATGTCAAATTCCTGAACACCTGAGACACTGTTGCTGTTTGTCATTCTTCACAGGTCTCAGAAGAATGTGAAAATGACAGAGTTTTTCCGGAACAACTTCAGTGAGGACAGGTGGAGGAAAGCAGCACTGAAAAACGCTTTCTCTCTGCTGGGAAAACAGCGGTTTCAGCATTCTGCAGCTTTTTTTCTATTGGCTGGCTCCCTGAAGGATGCTGTGGAGGCAAGTACAAACAGTGGGAAAAGTCTTTTAAGAGAGAAATCTTCTTTCATCTGCTCTGCTACTGTCCTGCCTGTTTAATTTTTCGGATCTATTGTAGGCGTGAGGAAAGTAGCATTAGTAAACTATGAGATTGTAATCAAGATTTTGTATTTCTTATTATAATGTATTGTTTGTGTCTTTACAGAAAAGTGGGCTCATCAAAATCCAGATTTCATGAGCAACTCTTCAATTGGCTTCTCTTTAGATTTATTTTACTAAACCACTTTAGTTCATTTCCAGAAGTTATTTTATCATACATTTCTATGCATAATTTTTTTCAATATTATAGACTAGTTGTGTGTCTTTGTATAAAGTTTATCCATTAGTCTCTTTATTCTGCCTTTGGTCTTTTATTTATGATTAAGCAGTTTCTAACCAAAATAAAAAAGCCTGTGTTGTTTTTAAAGGCACGTTTTTTAAGGGGGCATGGAGTTGTGGTGCGGAAGTTGACACTACTAATTTCCCATCAGCCCTTTGTTTACACGCTTTCCTGTTAGCTTATAGCACCTCACAAGCCCAAGCTAACATTAGTGTACCAAAAAAAAAACAATTTTACAGCTATTCAGCCTTACAGTTTTTAGACTAAAGAGCAGCTCATAAGATGAAGACATTAGATCTATTTGTCTTTGCAAGTGAATGCATCGGTATTGTAGTGTAGTAGAAAGACTTTGACCTGCCCATCACAGTTACTGTGTCGCAACCCTGAACTTTATCCAGCCGCTGGTTTTCATCTGCTCTTGGCCCAATGCAATTTTAATAAAAATATACTCAGAAACGCAGGTTTAATCTGAAACTATTTATTTATCATGAGAAAAAATGCCACAAGAACATTATAGAAACACCAAAAACACAATTTCCACTGCAGCCGGTCTTTAAAGACCCATTCTGATCACCTTTAAAAGCTATTTTTAGAGCATTCTTTTATCAAGAAAATGTTTTTAGCTAAAATCAGAAAATGTGTCATTTTCTATAATCGTTTTTGCAGAGCTGCAGTAGTTCATTAAACATTTGCCTTTGAGTTGTTGGTGGGACCGTTGGCACGGAGCAACCACAGCCCCCCTTCCTGTCACTTATAACTGAGCTATCTCAACGATACACAATGATTTGAATAAAGAAATACTTAGAAATGCTATTTTAACTTTTCATTTCCTTAATATCAGTCCTGCATCTTCTGAAGAAATACCAAAAGAACATGTTAAAAACTCAAAAAATGTGATTTTCATTGTAGTGGGTCTTTAACAATAAAAAGGATTACTTTATACCTCGTTCTTGGCAATATTTCTGCAGGTCAGTTTTTTAGATTAAAATAACTACCATCTATTAGTGTTCTATTAGGCTAATAAAAGGGAAGTTCTCAATATTCAAACGAGGACTAATCCTCTGATTAATAATTTCTTTATAAAAGTTAATTCTGCTTGGATAATCCCCTGGGCATAGAGTCTCATTATTAATCTGCATGAGTAACACAAATCTCTGTTAGCATTTTATGGAAATTAACATTGCCCAGGCATAAGGCTATCATTGACTTTGCTCGGTCTCTTTGGCTGGAAGGTTTGCTCATTAAAATGCGTCTCACACCTTATCCGCTTGGAGCATCCTCAGCAAATTGAGTTTCCTGTGCTTTCGTTTAAAATCAGTTATGATAATAGTTTTTGGAATTTAGTTTTGTTCCCTTTAGGCAAAGCAAAAATGTTTTATTGTACTATGGACAAAGGATGCTCAAACTTTCTCTTTGTGTATCTAAAGTAAATGTACTCTCTTTTCAGGTGTGTTTAGAGAAAATGCAGGATCTGCAGCTGGCCCTGGTGATCTCCAGATTGTACGAGTCTGAGTTTGAGACGTCATCCACCTACAAAAAGATCCTTCAGAGGCATGTTTTGGGCCAAGACAAACAGGTAAGCACTTGATTGTGTTTCTAAAGATTTATGTTGCTGACATGAGGAGCTGTTGATTTTGTTTTTAGAAAAAATAGCTTTCATTTAACTGACTGATGTTCTGTCAATACTTTATTTAGAACTTTAAAAAAGCCATTTATTAAATGCTTTATTTTCCAGATTCCTACCCATCCAGATCCTTTCTTGCGAAGCATAGCCTATTGGGTGTTAGAGGACTACAGCAAAGCCTTGGACACTCTAATTGAGAAGCCTTCAAAGCTGAAAATCTCTGGATCCTCTCAGATCAAATGTGACACTGGTACGTGTGCTGCTGGTCTGCATGGTTACTTCTTTTATCTTGTTTGCTGTCTGCTTTCTTAGCGTGGACATACTCGTGTCTTTCTTATTTTTAGGAAAATCTTACCATTTTATCTCTGCTGCTCTTCTTTATTAGTTTTACATTCTTTTAAACATTTTAGTTTTTTTTGTAATTTATAGGTTACAGCAACCCATTCATATAGATAGATAACTGTATTTTTCATTTTTATGGTTACTGTTAATCTGTAGACTACAAATGCACACAGGACTACTGTGGGACAAATGAAACACAGTATAACAATAGTTCCTATCATATATTTCCTATTGTACTAGAACTTTTTATTATGTTATTATGTCACACTGTGACTTCTATAAAAAATAAAATAATTATCTTGTGTTACACTTATTTTAGAGAAAGCAGACCAGTGATAAGTTCTGTTTAGCTCAAGGAATGCAGTTTGCACTTGTTAGACTTTTTATAGATTTAGTAAACTTTCTTTTTTTTCTTTTTAGTTTTTTCTCTTTGTCTGCTGGTCTTTTTTCAGTTTTTCAGTTTTTTTAATTTAGTTTTTATTTATTTTCTTTTTCTTTCTGTTACTTTTCTTTTGTCTGTCTGGTTTAACTTTGCATCTTTTTTCAGTTTTTCTTTCTAATTTTCTGTCTTTCTTCACTCGTTCATTCCCTTTTTCATTGAGAAGTTCAATTTTCATGTAGTTTATGTATTTTACAATGTTTTTTTTCTATTTGTTTCTCATTCTTTCTTTCCTTCCTACCGATAAATTGCACACATAAAGCGAAAGAAAATATTCTGCCATAAAAGTTCACAATGAAAACATTCATAGAAACAGAGGCTCTGAAAGGCTTTATTTGGAAGGGTAAATGTCCTGTGTCTAAAAATACAGCACAACAAGACTGTCCTGTTGACAGCAGTTCAAACTGGAGCAACTGCATGTTTACCTCTGTTGTTTTTCCAGCGTGTTTCTCCATGTTCTGTATGTAAACCACTGATGATAGTTTAATATGTAAACCGTTGCTTTGGAAACTGGAAAATGCAAATAAATATAAACTTCATTTGAACTCTGGTTTACTTAAGGCTTCACTGGCCTTTGCCACATAGTTCATAAATTATGTTGTCAAATCACACTTGCTTGCAGAAGAAATAAAATTAACTTCAAGAAGACTTAAAAAGCTCATCTACTTCTAAGAAGAATTTGCTCTTGTTCTCACAGATTTTCAGTTCAAAGTTTTATATTGACATTGACATAATTAGATGAGAAAAAAATCTTGTTTCTAGACTTTGTGCTCTTAAGCTTTTTAGCTCTTAGCTTCATTCTAAATTTCCATTTGAGAGGCATTTTATATTTAGACCAGCTTTTGCTGTTTTGATCCATTTGTTCAAATTTGTGCTTTTGTTATGTGCTCTAGTGAAAGCAGGACGTAAGATATCTGTCTCTTTTCATCTCTCACAGATTCCTCTTCAAAGACTTTGTGCAACCAGGAGGTTTTTAACTTTTACATCTACCTCCGTACACATCCACTTCTCCTTCGCCGCCATTTTGCCATTTCTGACAAGGCTAAAGTTGGCCTGACCACTGAAGGTCGTAGGGCTGACTCCATCAGTCTGGATGAGAGGAGGCTGTTTTTCACCACTGCGTATGCTCACCTCCAAACTGGATGTCCCATGCTAGCACTTGAAGTCCTGTCAAAGATGCCCAAAGTCCAGAAACATTCCAAACTTCCCAACCAAGATGACACGAGTATTTCAGCTGAGCTCAGTGTCGGGAGTAAGAATGGACCAGCGTCTGACCCAGACTGGTCTCAGTCGGCTCTGAACGGCTTCGATTCGGCTGGAAACAGTTTGTCCAACAGCCAGTCCGACTCCTTGTTAAGTTTCGATTGGAGCCAGCCATCGCTGAACCTTCCAGATGAGCCGCTGGAACTGAAGTGGGACAGTGACAAAGACGAAGAAGATGAGGATGAAGATGAAGAGCCACAAATGACAAAAGAAGGGAAAGACTGCAAAACTACGGACAACAGTGTTTTCCAAGACATTCAAAACTCTTTTCCAGCGGGTATGGAAACCTCAAGGCAGAGCGACCTCAAAGATGAGGATGATTGCATTGTTCCATCTGATGACATTTTAGTGTGTCAGCTTAAGTTCACCGCCTGCTTGAAAATAATGACCAATGAGCTCCGCACCCTGTCAACTGGGTATGAATTGGAAGGAGGGAAGCTGCGTTACCAGCTGTGCCAGTGGTTGGAAAGAGAGGTACAAATGTTGCCTGGAAAAGTGAAATTTTATGGGGTTTTTTTCTTATTAATCTTAATAATTTCAATATTAGAGAAAAAAAAGAAATTTTATGTTTTTGGTTGAGTATTTTAAATGTGTTGGTTTTTTTTTTTTTTTTTACCTTCAAGGTTTGTCTCACTTTGTTTCCAGTGAAGGAATGATAGATTATACAAATGTGAGGTGAAATTGTGTGCTTTTTTTCTCAGGTGTTGGCTCTGCAGCGTTGCTGCAGCTACAAGCCTTGCCTGCCAAAAGCATCTTTCCAGGATGATCAATCTGTTTCTGGATTAGTGGAGGAGGATCAGGTGGGTGTTGATATCTGGCTTGTTGCTGAAGCAAAAAAGAGAAGAAGAGCAGAACAATATTTTGTGAAGTTCTTGTGCAACATTCCCTTTTGTTTTGCTCCTTCATTATTTCCAATAATATATCTTATTTTGTTGCAGAGCAGAAGAGACTGTTGTGCATGGGTTTAAAAACAATTATTTTCACATCACTCTGGGGATTTTGTTGAATACCCACCAACTGGACAACAGTGCCATCCATGATTATAGAAAAACATACTTATTTCCACACGAGTAATGAAGCTTGTAATGTTTTTCAGCCCCAGAGCCCCCGTGCTGATAGCCACAGGAGCAGAAGACAGTGGCTGCAGAGTAACCAGCCTTTATTGAGGATGTTTCTGAGCTACTGCAGCTTGCATGGCTCTCATGGTGGAGGACTGGCTTCGGTACGCATGGAGCTCATATTGCTGCTTCAGGAGTCCCACCAGGTAAATAAACCATGTGCAGCTATGCACCACAGGCAGCTACGAAACAGAGGGGAAATGTTATTTCAGCATCACAGTAATTTCAGTATTTTGAAAAACTTGGTGTTTTTAATACCACAGAGCTGGAGTATCTGTGCTCTTTTCTGTCATTTCTTTACACCTGGGCCCACAGCAGCCAGCTTTAAGCCTCCACTGCATCTATTTTTGAACTGATGTTACAACTTCAAAAAGGAAAGCAAATGTAGCGTGATTTAAAATTGTTGGTGGAATTTCGGATTTATGTAGCTGCAAACACACATCCATGTGTAGTTTGGAGTTAACAGCTTCAGCAGTTTCCAAAAAAACTAAAAGGTTTTTGTTATTCATAGGCTTTTTTTTACAAACCATTCAACATTGTCACGAGGATACAGACCAATGTAACGTGTGATTTCCAATTATAGAGCAAGTCCATAGCCTAATGTTTAAAGACCTACTCCAATTAAAATTGTGTTTCGATGTTTTAAACATGTTCTTGTTGTATTTTGTCATGATGAAGGACATGCATAAAACAATTTAACACTGCTGTAGTTGGGCAACTTGTTTCCTCATGTGGGTAGAGATCCTCCAAATAATGAAATGTAATATTCTCTTTGAAAGTGTTCATACTGAGAGGATGAGCAGCAAAGCACACACAAAAAAAAAAAAGTTGGGCCATCTGAGTGACACAATTTCCCGATGGACACATAGACACTCCGGCATGGTGACTGTACTCTGTTTGTGCACCTACAGCAGAGTGCTGGCAGCTTGTGCTGAAGCTTGGAGCTCTAGCAAGCGGTTTAGCCTCCGGCTAAATAAAAAAAAAAGAATTGTTCTGAGAGGTAAACAACTCAGAGGTCCAATGGGGAAATTTGCTCAAAGTTGGCTGTAAGTGGACCCTGGTGGTCTATCCTGCTCTCCTCCTTTTGTTTAAAAAAAAAAAAATTCTTACGTTTCGTAGTTGTCAAAAGTTTTGATGGTTGTCAAGTATTGTGTGTGTCTGTTTTCTGTGTTTCCTTTATCTTGACTTTAAACTTGCGTTAAAAGTTTCTGTTAGGTAGGTTGGTGACAATGGAGCGATTCATTGTGGCTGAAAACATTTTTTATTCAGGTGTTAGTTACAGACAGACACGCTTCCTTTCCACTGCTGCTGTTTCTCTTTTCCGCTCCTCTATTGTCAGTCAAATCTTTGATGACATTTCTGCCAGTTGCCTCATTTCTGTTCTGTTCATTCTGTTCACTTAAAGATAGCGAAGCGCCTCTTCAAAGTTTCAGATCAACTTACTTCGCTTAGTTTTTTTTTGCAAGTTGACTACCAATTAAGGATTGGAAATTAAGATCTTTTAGAATGTAATTTGTTTGTTTACATCTTAAAATAAATATCTATAAAAGTTTGCATGGGACTTTTACATGATAAAGCTTTGTTTTGAGGATGATCTGACCTGTTCCTCTTTGATTTCCCTCCACAGGACGACTCTGTTAAATCAGTGAAGCCACTGGGTTCTCACCATACGTCCATTCCTCTTCTTATGGCTTGTACTGCCAATGTAAAGACGGTGGTGGCTAATCCCATTGTATACCTGACTAACCTGGCTCATGACATCTTAAACACCATCAACGCGCTCGACTCCCCTCCACATCCTGACGTTGTTAACAATGAGGTCAGCCAGATATACATGCTGTTTTTTTTTTATTCCAGAACATAACTTTGAGATGCTTAATGTCAAATAGTAATTTTAATAAACCATCTTGCAATGCTAACAAACAAAGTGAGATAAGTACCTGTATATCATTTTTAGTAAAACTGTGCAAATCTGAGCAAACAAAAAACAGCGTTTGACATATGCTGTTTTTACTTATGCATTTAAGAAAACTGTATATTTCAATTTAAAAGCATTTTTTTCCATTTATTTCAGATCTATGTGATGCACACTCTGGCTGCGTCCTTGTCCGCCTGCATATATCAATGTCTTTGTGATGGACATACATTCAGGTAAATGTCTATGCAGTGAATGCTTTGCTCACACCTGTCACCCATTGAGCTGTAATTTGTATTCTAAAACTAGTTAACCTTTTTAGTATTATTAACTTTTATTTAATCTGAAGCTAAAACTATTAAGAATGAGAACTAGTATTTAAGAACAAACTTTAAACAATTGCATCAAGTATAAATGTAAAAAAAAATGATAAAGAGTTATGCGAAAGGAAAAATGTACAAAAAGAAAACAAATAACTACATTTGCAATCACTGGCAATGCTTTGTGTTTTTATATTTGTTTTATAAGAAAACTTGTAATGATGCTGAATGAGTCAACTTTCAGTCAAACCTTTATTGTCCTCTGTGAAAATGTTTGACTGAAAAAGATATCTACTTAGCAGTTCGTTAAGATTCCACTGATTCTCCCCTAAAAATACAGGTGGTGTTTTTGTGCAACAACGTTCATCTGCATCAAACAAGCAGTTGAAATGTAACGCAGAAACAGCAAAATGTGCCAGAACTGAAAGATGGTTTTGCTAACTGCAGTTAAGGGTAAATGAGCATTTCCTATTGCAGGGCATTAAAAGAGCATTTGATGCTAATCTATCATAGTTAAAGAGAAAATAGAAAATATGTGATTCCAAAAAATGCACTTTTGGTGTAGTTTATACTAAAATCAAACCATAGAGGCATAAAAAAGTTCTTGAAACCAGGCTGTGAATATATTTACTTATGTTATAATGTTGGACTGCCTAATATGCGATATAAATGGGGTCCTAAAGTGCACCTGGCTTAATACAGTTTTAGTATTTAAACCTGCTTTGTTCTGGAAGTGTTTTTTTAATCAGGCTCAAATTACTTTATTAAAAAGCCTAAACTCTTTATTTCTGTAGTCATATACAGTGGTCCCTCACTATATTATGGTCTTACCGTTTTGTGGGTTTTTTTCAGTACAGTTTTGCTTGTTTTTATTCATTTATTTATTTTAGTGCATTGTGTTCTGTATCCTTATTGGCTGTAGACTGATAATCAATCTCCTCTGTGCCATGTCTCCTGTACAGAATGTGGTTATTTTACTAAATTCACATGAGTCTTCAGCAGCAAGCAGATCTTTGTTTTCATTCTATAAAACTGGACTTATTTTTCCATGAAGGTTTGAACTTTGAGAGTTTAAACAAGGAAGAAAAGTGTGAAAATGTTAATGTCTGAAGTGTGTAGTGAGGGGTTTTACAGCCTTAAAACATCTGTAATCCTACTTTGCTGATGTCGTTTAAATAATTGAGGGACTACTGTATATATGGAGGTGTGCATGTGAAAAAAAATGTAATTTTTCTGCTCTTAGCAATAAATCTACGTCATTATGCAGGCAACCATAAGAATTACTAAATGGAGTCAATTACATGTTATTCTGCTCTGATTTCTGGGTAATAAACCATCTCGTAATGCTAGCAAACAATGTGAGATATGTATTGGTATCTCACATTGACTCTTGGTACTTAAAAATAGGAGGTTAACTTGCACAATTTTACCAAGTAAAACACTAAAGTCTTAATCAACTAAAGCTGATGACGAATTTTACAACCTTTGTCACATATCTTTTTTAGTGAATACAAAGTGCGGTAATGTGGTTTAAGGTGAAGATAAAGAATTACTTCTTACTAACAAAGAATAAAATCAACTGTGGTTTTTTTATCATGTTGGATATGAATTATGAAAGCTGCAAAGATGCAGTTTGTCATTCTGATTGTACATGCTTAATTACACTGCTGGTTCCTGCTGATTTTTTTTTTTTGAGGGGAGATTGCATTGTTTATTTAAGACCCTGATGTTTTATAAGTTCCAATCAGTTTGACAACAGCACAGAAGGATTCAGACTTCATAGAAAGGAATGTGCACGGTTACTTATTTATATTTCAGAGCTTTGGCAAACAGCTGTGCTGCCTGGAGTTCTTGTCATGCTTCTGCCATGTTGCCTCTTGATGGGTTTTTTTGAACTCTTGCTTTACCAAACTGGAACATTAGGACACCAGGGTGTAGTTTCAAAGACAAAGTCAAGTCTATTAACAGATTGTGTTATTTTCTTTTTAAGTAAAAAATATGCCTGCTTTCCTCTTTACTCCACGCTTGTTAATAAAATTGATAAGAAAATTTTCTTTATTCTAAAATACTCAGAAGAAGTAAAGGGATAGAACAGCAATCTGTCACCTGCTGTTGAGAGTTTAATGGTTAAGAAAGCTCTTTCCTATTTCATTTAACTTTGGCAATTATGATATGAAATGTTATAATATTTTTCTTCATTTCACCCTTCTCTAAGACCCAAAAGCCTTCATTCTCTCAAACAAAGTCTATCAAGTTGACTGCTATGGGACCCACATTAATCTTACTTTAATTAGGTCAATTGTTAAAATAACTTATATTCATAAATGGCTTAAAAGACTTAGATATAGTGAGACAAATAAGTATTTGAACACCATGTCATTTGCAAGTTCTCCCACTTAGAAATCAGAGGGGTCTGAAATTTTCTTTTTGGGTGCATGTCCACTGTGAGAAACATCATCAAAAAAGGAAAAGCTGTCCAAAGACACCAGAGACAAAATAGTAGAGCTCCACAGGGCTGGAAAAGATCATGGGGAAATTGCCAAGCAGCCTGGTGAAAAACATCCACTGCTGGAACAATTGTTAGAAAATGAAAGAAGCTAAACAAATTTACCCCGGACCGGTGCTCCATTGAAAATCTCACCTCATGGGGTCTCGGTGATCCTAAGAAAGGTGAGGACTCAGCCCAGAACTACACAGGATGAGCTGGTCAATGAGCTGGGCCCACCGTTTCCAAAGTTACTGTTGGTAATACACTAAGACATCACGATTTGAAATCATCCAAGGTAACAGAAGGTTCCCCTGCTTAAACCAGCATATGTTTAGGCCCGTCTTATGGATCGTGGCTGGGTCTTCCAACATGACAGTGATCCGAAGCACACAGCCAGAGTAACCGAGGAGTGGCTCCGTAAGAAGCATATCAAGGTTCCGGAGTGGCCTAGCCAGCCTCCAGACCTAAACATAATAGAAAATATTTGGAGACGCTCAATCCCCATGTTTCTCAGCGACAGCCCACAAGCCTGACAGATCTAGAGAAGATCTTTGTGGAGGAGTGGGCCAAAATCCCTCCTGCGGTGTGTACAAACCTGGTAAAAAAAAAAACAGGAAACGTTTGACCTGTGAAATTGCAAACAAAGACTACTTTACCAAATATTAACATTGATTTTCTCGGGTTTTCAAATACTGATTTGCAGCAGTAGCATACAAATAATTTATTTAAAGACTCATACAATGTGATTTCCAGATTTTTTTTAATGTTGTTTTTTACAGTGGACATGCACCTAAGATAAAAAAATCACTGAAGTGGGAGATTTTGCAAAATCACATGAAGTTCAAATACTTTTTGCTTGCCTCACTCTATACAGTGTCTATGCAAAATGTCTGGAGAAAAAATGTAGAAGTATTCAACTCCAAAATACACAATGCATTCCTTAAACATATATTTAATTTTTGCTTTGTCAGAGTATTGTTTTTTTTTTGTTTGTTTTTGGAATTGAATTATGTAATACATAAAAATGCAGCACATTTTGCCAAATAACAAAATTTATTGTAATATTTCTTATTTTGTTTACCTCATTGATTCAAAACTATGCTCTTGTTTTAGGTGCAGTGTGTTTGTAGTTGTTTATGGCCCTCTTGATGCATTTCGAAGGCTATATAAGCTTTCAAGATGTTTTGTTTGACAAAAAAGAAACAAAACTGGACAAAAATTTTCTCTATTTTTATTCAGTTGTTCAGACAGAAATACAGAATCAAAATTAAATTACATTTGAATGTTGATTAACACCTAATTTAGAGACGGAATTACTAGTAAAATTCATATTTGGCTTAAACTGTGTAACTACCAGTAGTCACACTACTATCTACTTACATGCACTGACGGTACATTTTATTGCTGAAATCATGGTACTACCAAAAACTGTTGGTACATAAAAGTGTGAATCTCTGTAGGAGGTGGATTAAAAAGAACAGTGACTGCAGCTTCGTTTGAGCGCTGTTTCCTTTTAACTTTAGGAATCGTTTTAAGAAAAAGCAATTAAGGATTTTCCACAGGAATTGAAAGGAGAACTGGGGACCTAATAGACTCCCTGGTGGCTGAAGCAATGCATAATATTCCCGTCCAACATTATGTTTTTGTTTTTTTACACAGGGGTTTAAAAGCAGCTTGATGTGACAGCTTGTCTACTGATGTTTCCATCATGATTAGCTGCTTCTTCTCTGTTTCTGTGCAGCACAACAGGCAGTGATTCTGAAGTGCTCTATTATCTCATGTTTTGACAGATCACAGCATGACAACATGTCTAAGAAAACCCACAATTTATAATAAAAGTAAAAACCCTTTAAATTAGTGATTTCTAGATAACTATCGAAATGACATACTCCAGGTATTTTATGTGATTTTTATTTCTCAATTCAAACAAATTTAAGCTTATTTATGATGGCACTGGGTTCTTTTTCCTGTTTTTTCCCAAAGCCATGTGAACCACTTCACCGGGACTGTTTATCAGAGCGTTTTGCTGTCTCAGAAGCAGCTGCTCAGAGCTGTCAGCACGGATGAGTCTGCTCAACCTAACACTTCTCCTGCTCAGTGGCCAGGTAAGTCAAGATGCATCTTTTGCTTGATTGAAGAGAACAAAACAAGGAACACAGACCTTCTATCCTTCTTGTGACTTATTACCTGTCTCTGTTTGCATCACATTTGCTTCTGATCTAGATGTATGTATTTTTTCACGTTGTTCATAAATATAGGCAACCTTCATTGCTGTCACCTTTCTTGCACCAACTTGTTTTTTGTGAGAATTTCTTCATTTTCAGATGTGAATTCATGCAGGTTTATGATCTTAGGTTTACATGAGAAAAGTAGAGGGTTTCAGCGCATTAAAGCATTAACATTTTTTTCAATGTTCAGCGTTTAAATCACACCATGAACAGCACAATGGACTTTGAATACATTCTACAGCTGTTCTACATTGTTTGCAACACTGTTACATATTTTCTGTAAATCAGTGGTGAGAGGACATTGTTCTGCGCAGTCTTCTTTTGAGACAGCAGCATCAAAGTCGGTGACTCAGAAACTTAACAAGCCGATAAGGAAGGATGAGTCTGTCCTCTGGGTTACACTGAGGGCCCCTGGAGCTGATTGTGGTATAGAGAATGCTGTATGATAAAAAATTCAATCGAGGCCACAGTGCACCATCTGCACAAATGTACTCTTAAAACCGCATTGGAATTTCAGACAAGGTCTCCCTCTGCTACAGACGTGCATGAGGTCAATCCTCCACACAGAAACAACGATACAGACATTCCCTAATGTGACATTTTACACTCCAAACTAAGTTTCCCTTAGGCGATTTAAATGTATGTAAACAAGATAAATAATTGGATTTATTTCATAATATGTATTCTTTATGCTTCTTTTTTGTTTTCTAAAAAAAAATATGAACATTTGTGTTGTGAAGATGTTTTGGTGATCCAGTAAAATCAAAAGACTTCCTGTTTTGATATCCACTTTCATCCTCTTGCTTTCAGGTATTGCTTCTCTCATTCGTCTGCTGAACTCAGCAGGTGAGGACAGCCAGCCGGGCTTGGCTGTGCTGCTATGTGAGATTCTGACTGCAGTCTACCTGAGTCTTTTCGTTCACGGCATGGCGACTCACTCCAGCAATGAGCTGTTTCGCATTGTGACCCATCCGCTCCACAGCAAGCTGTGGGTGAGCGTTTTTGGGGGAGGAGCCCAAATTCCAGTCATAGGGAAACTCAGCAGTCCAACAAGAACACCTCCACCAGGTAACTGTATGGACATTTTTGTCATAAAAATGGCTGAATAGCTAAATGAAATCTAGTTTGATAAAGTTGATTTAAGTCATAATGGGATAAATCTCCAAAGTGAGTGAAGCCCCTTTACCCGCTTCTCTTTCTCCACAGCTTCTCCAAGTGGGTCAGAGAGGAAGACCAGGCGTTTCCGGATTCTGTCATCACGGGGTGGATCAAAGGAAGAGTCTGGGATTGAGCGAGAAGGCCCATCCAGTCCCAAATTTGGTTCTGTTGTGGAACACGGAGTCACCTCTGTCTTTAAGGACCAGTTTGTTCCTCCAGAGCTCAGCATTTGGGATTACTTTATTGCCAAGGTAATACAACTAAAGAGAAAACTGTCTAGTAGAAACCTGCCTTGTATTTTTACCACATCTATACAGGTTCATTTATATTAAAATAACAGTTTAATATAAAAAAAAGACTGTTCATGTGACTTTGTTGTGCTGCGCTTTTCTTTTCAGCCTTTGCTGTCACCATTAGAAAACAGGGTTGAATATGACTCAGAGGAAAGCCTGAGCAGCGAAGAAGAGGATGATGATGACGACGAATGTGATGATGTGTTTGAACCCAGCTCTCCACAGAAAGAGCATGCAAATAACAATTCATACAGGTAGGTGGATTTTGCAGATCTGATCACATGTTCAGAAATCTTGCTCGATCACGTAGTTTCCGACTCAATTAAAATCAGATGTCGCATCCCGATCAGGGATCAGATGTTTGTTTTATTCTCATTATCATGATCAGGGCTACATATTTCTAGCGTATTATTACAGATAAATACTCTGCTTGAAGGCTGCATATTATGAGCGAATCAAAGCATTTTATTTCCGTAAACAGCAGTAGAACACAGCTCTAGGTCGAGCAGAAAGTGCACAAAAACACTTCAGTAAAGTTAGCAGATAGTCACAGATTTGGACTTCCAGGCTCAAAAACTCTTAATAAAAACGTTTCAAAGTGACAGGAAGTTTCTCTTTTTTCTTACCTCAAGCAACGACTTACAAATGCATTTTAACAGAAAAAAAGATGGGATTTTTGTCTCTTTTTGATGAGAATGGCACTCTCCTGCTGCTGACAGAAACGGCAGTGAGATGGCTGCCAAGGGACCATCTACAAAGTGCAATCTCTGGAAAAACACTATTAAAAAAATCTTATATGGTTAAAAAAATGACCAAAACAAACAAAGGGCTACATTGATATGAGCTAGTAATGAGTGCTCATCATCATTCATGCTACAATAACAATCTTAGAAGGTCATTTTTAATTTTTAAGAATTTTTAATGGAGATGTGAATCACATCTGATTAAAAGATGTTCAGAGTTAAGCTACAGTCACCAAACCTTCTCACATGACTAATTATCACTTATTTTTACTTGTTTATAGTTAACCACCTTTTCTAGTTGATAGTTGTGCTATTTTTAGTTGATTGCTCAAACTACTTCACAGAAGTGCTCTTTTTAAGTGTTAAACGACAAAATAAGGTTAAAAAAGTAATAATAAAGTTGCAGATGGAGCCGAACTTGGAAACCCCCCCAGTCCGACCCCTTAATGTTGAGGTTCAAGCAGGGAGGCATTGGGTCCCATTTTTAGAGCCCTTGTTATGACTCGGGCCCGGATTTGAACTCATTTTATTACACACACTCTTTGTACTATTTTAACTTTTCAACCGTTTACGCATTTGCAGCCTAAAGTGGCTGCTTTTTTCCACATCATAATGACCTGGATTACGTTAATTGAGGCAACTGTTAAGAGTTACCATACCTCAAAGAACATCAACACTGGGGCTAAAGCTCCCATGTTGAAGAGTTTAATAAAATTGGTTCAGCTTGTGCTGCTAAAAATCTTATTACTTTTTTAACTTTAAAAAAATAAAACATTTCCTGTGTCTTTCCTTCCAAAAATATAATAAGTAATCTGTTTCCTTCCAAGCTGGTGTTTGATGCGTCTGGCCATGGTTCAGCTGGTCTTGGTCAACCTCAAGTCCTTTTACCCAATGGCAGGATATGATCTATTGGGTAAACAATAAAAATACACCACCCATCACGCTAACATCTTTAATGCAGATGAGCGCTGGCCTACTTTTCCTCACCATTCCTGTCTCCTCGTTTCTGTGTTTTGCCTTTTTCCTGACACAGATTTGCCCGTGGCCTCCCCTCTGTGTCACGCTGTGCTGAAGACTCTGCAGCGCTGGGAGCAGGTGCTGCAGAAGAGACTAGAGATCTTCGGGGGCCCCCCACCCAAATACATCTCCACCCACCTTCAAGATGAGAACATCACACCAGGCCCCGCGTTGCTGAGACACAAAGCCCTGTTTGAACCATGCAACACCCCGTTCAGGTATCGTCAGACTTGTTGACCTCCCTTTTTTCTTGTATCTGTCTCTACTCTCCTCCAAGCAGTCTTTGTCATTCACAGCTGCACCCACTGCTCACCCAGAAGCTTTGTAACGCCACACTGTAACATCACAATAAGCTTTAGATTACATAAAGGCTTCATCTCTGAGTCACTATGGCATCCCCATTGAGGTGACATGAACAAAGGTGATGGTGCCATTGTTACCCCAAATTTGCGTCTCCTTCCTCTTGTTGCCCCCCCGAAGCCTAAAGGCAAACGTTGACATTGGAAAGACCTAGGAATTATGTGATCATTTCTGTTGGTTTTTCAAATGGTTGCAAATATCTTTTTGTTGGGGATGTAAAAGATTCAACTACGTATCAAAAAAGTAGATGTAGTTATGAGAGTAACAGCAGTGTCAGTCGAGAGCTCCAGATACACACAAGAATATGTTGTTAAAAAGGTATAAAATTGATCAGTAAGTAAATAATCAGTTTCTTGCAAACTATCAGTTTCTTTTCCTGTTCTCTCTTCTGTCTTTGCCTTTTTATGTAAGTATAATGCAAACAAAAAGACGGCCAACTACAAGCTCCTACCAAGTTGTGACAGTTACAATTTGCTGAAGGTGAACCACAGTAATGAATGTGTGCTGTGTGCACTAACACATATAACCCTTTTTTTTATAGCACTGCAAACAACACCTCAATAAATTAATATTACAGACTTTTAACCACAAAAAACATAAAAGACCATAAAAGGTCTGAAAGACCAAAAATTCCAGGTTTGTCTGTTTGAAGCCATTATAAAATATATATTTTAATTTATTTTCAGGTGATTTTATGAAAAAAAATGGGCCATTAAGATATTTCTCTAAACATTTGATTTACCCCTATTATTATAAGCCTTAGTACTCAGAAAAAAAAACTTTTCTCTGTACTAATTTAAACCTTAAAGACAGATCTGTTTTGTCTTAAAGGATGAGTGGAAATACTTCTCTAGTAATTCTCATCTCCCCCTGTTTTTAACAAGATATTTTAGCTATACATTTACATTTTTTTACTAAAATTACGAATTTTCTCTTTTCTTCTCAACTCTTTTACTTTGACAGTTTTTACCAACATTTTTACTCATATAAAAATTGTAATCTGTTTATTTTTCACAGAGCTAGTCACTCTTCTGCTCTGCCAGCGAAACGTTTATGGCAGTATTTGGTGAAGCAAGAAGAACTGCAGGAAACGTTCATTAGAAACATCTTCACCAAAAAACATGGCACAAATCAGGTAGGTAAAAGTAACTGTGTGGCACTCAACTGCATGACGCACTGTGTTAACCAACACTAATTAACACAATATTTTGTCCTGATAATATCGGTCTGCAGCCCCAGACGAGTTGTATCATGATTGTTTTATTATCCTGGCTCCTGAAATTGTGAGGATTTTTTGTGTGTGAGGGGAAACTGCATGACAACTGCACTTGCATGATGGCAATTTAGTTTGTGTTTGAAATAATTACACCCTCTGTGATTAACACCACTGTAATTGAATCTGTGTATCTGCATGGTATGTCATTGTCGTGTGTTTCTTGTGTGTTGGTCTACGTTGTGCTGCTTCCCAAATCACTAAAGTCGGACCAGGCTGACAATGTGAAATGTTCAGGAATGGACGAGACAGGAAACAACCAGGTACCGCTGCTTTAGATCAGTTTTTGGTTAAGATAGAATAATATAGGTATCATCTTTTTATTGGATTGCAATGTGTCTAATCTCTCTACCTGGGTTTTTTATTGGGGTAAAAAGAATTGTCAGTATTTTCAAAGATATAAGAGGTCTGTAATGTTCACTTCCACTGTGAGATGGAATTTAAAACAAATAATCCAGGAAATTATTTTCTTTGTATTTCTAACCCTCTATGGCATAACCCTCATGGTGTTGCCTTCAGGCAACAACCTTTATTTTGGCTCACACACAACCTTTTCACAAATAAAACATCACTCTAGCAATTTGATGACAAGCGTGTGACCAAATCAAATTTGAGATGGGTATGGCTTGGCCTTTTTCCTACCTTTTTTGGTACCATCCAACTTGCTTGTAAGGGGTACAATAAATTTCACTTTTTGATTATGTTTAAATTTAAATAACTGTTTTTTAAATATCTGTGATGTGCATACAGTTTTGAAGAAGCATATTCGATTGAGGAGAGACTTCATTTATGCAGCAGTTTTTTATTTGTTCCCCCATGGTAAAAATGTGCACTTTTGTGTGATCTATAACACGCTTAAGGATGGAAGTGTGTAGGGATGCAAAGTTCTCAGCAAAATCTATTTTTTGCTGTACCGCATCTACTTTTACTTACTGGAAATTGATGCAACTGCATTTTATGGGTTTTTGGAACATTGTCTGATTAAAATATGTTATAAGAACCCTCTCCCAGCACCTAAAACTATGGTTAAGTATTTTTTTCCTCATAACATAAAAATCATGCCATTTTGGTGGAGTTAAAGAATTTATTTGCATAATGGTGCAAAAAATAAGGTCAAAAACAAAAGTTCCCCTCAATACTTCGTAATGTAACCCTGAGTAACAATGACAGAGGTCAAAGGTTGGTCTTCAACATGTCACTGCTTTTTTGGTCCATTCTTCCATGTAGATCTCCTCCACCGGTTCTCTATTGGACTGAGGTTGAATTGAGTTCTGGAGACTGTCTAGGCCACTCCAGAACTGTTTTTACACAGCGACTGCTTTGTTGCTTAGGTGATGTGTTCATTGTCCTGCTAGAAGAGTTAGCCACATTTCCTCCTTAATGGTTTGAACGATGGAAGCAGATTTTTGCCCAAAATATCATCATAGATGGCTCCATTCATCCTTTCCTTCATACAGATCAATTGATCTGTACTCTTTGCAGAAAACCACCCCCAAAGCAGGAGGTTTCCTCCCCCAAACACAGCGTGTGGCATTTCTACCAAAGAGTTCCATTTTGATCTCATTTGGACCTCAGGAGCTAAAAACGTATTTTCTGCACTGTTGTACAAATAAACTGTACAATAATCAAACAGTGTGATATCTTGAATTATTTTTTTTAATTTTGCCTCTCGCAGTTTAAGTGTTTCTAATGAACATTACAGACCTCTTATCTTTTTATTGGGACAACTTGCATAATCAGCGACTGACAAATACTTTACCCCGTTGATATTTAACTGAATGTACTCATTGTTTAATTTTTAAGGAAACTCTCTGACCTTTGAGTGGCAGATACTGGGAGATTAAACCAGTAAAACATTTACAGAGTAACTGTTCTTTATAGACCTGCCCTTATAAACTGTGATTGATTTGGCAACATACCAACACATTTAAAACTCTGTTAAATATCAAAGTTTTGAAAACTTTCATGAAAATATTGAGTGTTTGTATTTGCAGAATAATCAGTTTAGTGTGAGTAATCTTTAATGGAACAAGACCATATTTTATGTGACATAAATCACGCTGCAGTTTGCACGGCTTTAATTGTACGTTGCTACAGACAGGCACGCACACACTGTGTTATGTAGTCTTTCTGTTCCACTTGGAAAGAAGATGTGACAGCAGCTTTAATAATAAATGATGAATGTGTGATCTTGTCAGAAATACAGAACATTTATTTTTAGGGCCACAAATTCCAAATGTTAACGTCAGGTTTTGATCCTAATCTTAGATCCTACTGTCTAAATATTCATGAAAATGTGAAGCATTAATCTGGAGTTATACTGTACGCCGTTGACGGTTTCTATTCTTCTGCCTTAAGTGTGCAAGCTGCTATATTGGAGGTACTCCATTGGTTCAGTGGTAATTACCCCGCACTCTCAGAGGAACAACTATGAAGCTAAACAGCTTCACATTAATGAGCCTAAAACTGTCACTGTGAATCTGCGTCCTACAGGGACTATGTTCTCTGTGAAAATGGCAAAACCCCATTTTTAGATTTCTGCAAGTCAGGTTTATTTCGCATCATTGAAAACGCTTTCGACTCTTTTCCTCTCGACTAAATGTAAAGATTTGATCTAATCTAGAACAGCACTGGCATCAAAGCCTTCATAATTCTCCACATATAATGCAGAATTGCATTTCAGTGTGCTTTACTGCACAGATTAAGCTTTTCTCCTTATTCTGAAGTTTTTGTTGTCATCCAGTAATGTGACTTTAGGACATAATTTCTGCAGAGAGGCAGGAGTTCATTCGAAATTCCTCTAAGTTGTGGGCGTGACCCTTGACGCGGAGCAATGCCTTCCCTGATACTTTCTTTGCACGCTCTCCCACTAGCGTACAGCACCTTACAGCCCCAACCTAACTTTACTGGAGAAACAAAAATGGCGAGCAATTTAGCCAAAAATAAAAAAAAACATTTCTCAGCTTTCCATTTGAATGTAGCATTTTTTCATTTTTTTAGCTTTAATCTAGTTACATTAGAAAAGGCTGTTGAAATGCCTTAATGTTTGAGTTGTTGACATGATTTTGTTGGGGTTTTTTTTGCCACAGACAGAGTCAGATCAGAACAGTGCTGGAGGTAAAGCACGCATCATTCACAAGGAATCGGACATTATCACCGCTTTTGCAATCAACAAGGTAAAATAATTGAAATTTCCCAGAAAAAGAATAATGTTGAAAAGATGGTGTTTTGTTTAAACTTTTAACACTTTATATCAATTTGAATGTATGCTTTTATTGTGAAGTTTGGCACAATAGATTTTGCCCTTTTATTTACTAGAAATTTTCAAATACATTTCAGTTGACTTCTCTTATTCAAATAATGTATAAACGGCAGATAAACAATTTTTCTTCTTTCTGTTTCCTTTTCGTTTTCCTCATAAAACAACATTTGCAAGATCTTTTATTTTGTTGTGGAAATAAAAAATAAAGAAATTGAAAGTCACAGATCTGATCAATTTAAATCCATATATTGCTTTAGTTTTAAGAGTTGAACCATTTTTTTGTCCGTTAACAACATTCTTTTCTTTTAATATTTTCCTTTTGCTAAAAAAGTTTTCAAGTTCCAAATCTGTATTTTCAGTTAGAAAAAAAATACAGAAATGGAATCTCTGTGCCAACTATGTATTTATTAACTTTTATTAACTTTTTATTAACATTCACAAAGTCTAGTGAGTGTTTCTTTCATGGCAGCTGATGAAATAAAACCTTAAAGTAACATGGAGTCTTAAAAATCCAATAAAGTGATGCATCGTCACTGTATGTGACAGCTTCATTATGACACACTAGGAGATGTAACATTAGTGCAGGCCAGCAGGGGAGTTAGAGGGAGGGTCAGTCCTACTTGAGCACAGTTCAGATTAATCATGTCTGATGTGAAGAAGCCCTGAGACTCGACCTTTTCCATCCTCCACTGTGCCCCTTGTCCACCGCCTCTCCCATTCCTCACTTCCTTTCTTTGTTTGTTTCCCAGGCCAACCGTAATTGCTTAGTCATGGCCTCGACCCACGACATTCAGGAGCTGGACGTGTCTTCCATCTTGGCCACACAGATCCTGACGTGGATCGATGATGAGGAGCCGGAAGCCAAAGGGTATGAAGACAATCTGTGGCTTTGCATTCCCTTACTGTACTTTCCACTCACACCAGAGAAGCTCCAAATATTGTGTAATTGGTGGTTGTGTGAGTTGTTGACATGAACTGCTAATGGTTTTTCCAGTGGTTTCTACTTTGATTATTAATTTGTTGATACACTCCCAACATTCAGAGTCAGCAGTCTGTGATTTCTGTTCTTGCTGTAGTGTTGGAGGTGATGACTTCCTGGTGGTCCACGCACGTGATGACTTTGCTGCACTTCACGGCACAACACCTTACACCCACAGCAGCCCTGGGACACCTATCAACGTGCCCTGGCTGGGGGGCATGCAGACGGGCAGGGGTGCAGCTGTGGTAAGTTAGCAGTGCTATCTGACTGTGCTTTATTTTGTAAAGGGACTTGTTCTATTCTGGGTATCTGTTGAGCCTTTGGAAGCCTCATAAAAACATGTAAAGCTTTAACTCAGACATCCCAGTAATTTAATTTGTGAGCACAAAACACGTCAACAGTAAGATAAGCAGAACTCTAAATACTTTTTATGTTTGCAGTATTACTCCAAGTAAACAAAGATGCTGATATACAGCCATAAGAAACTAACATTGTGTTTCTGCATTTTAAATGGTCGGGGTGAATTCTCTACTCTGATTGGCTGCTGGGTGTTGATATGCACCGGAAAAAAATAAGTTCCGGTCAGATAGCCCAAATCACTGCTACAGGCTACTTTTAAACAAACCTTTTGCTTCACCTTTTGGACTAAAGTAAGCAGTGAGAGGTGAACTTTCTCTCTGAACTGATGCTTCATTGAACCTATCGTGACAACCAGCATACATCGCTTTCCTTTGCCGCTGCAGTCGATGTCTGCCAGCCCAGCTACGCATTACCGTGAGAACGAGCCGCACCACAAATCAAGTAGTCTGCTTTTTGTGGATAAAGCGATCTAAACCAAAATAATAACAAGAATGAAGTACTAAAAATGGATTGAAAATGTATTTCTTTTGTAAGTGACCACAGTACCTGACAAAAGGTGCTTTTTCAGAAATTGACGCACGCTGTGGAAGCCTGAACCGTCCGAAGCAAAGCAGATGACAGTCGCTTCTGACATGAAATTAATCTGGGTTAATAAATAATAATGCATTAATTTTTTGAATTAATCGTGTGTTAACGTGTTAATGTTGACAACCCTAGAAAAAATGGGAAACATTTGGGAAATGTTAATCGAGTTTAATCGAGAGCCATCTTTTTAAAGTTTTAATTGATTTTTTAAAAAAGAAAACTAGTGTTTATTAAAGACAGCTCTTTGTACTTATATTCTGTTTAATTTTCCTTTTTCTTAATTTTTTAGATGATCAAAAGAAATATTAACAATGTCAGAAGAATGACCTCTCATCCCACTCTGCCCTACTGTAAGTACAAGACTCAGCTGTTCTGTGGATTCAGCAAATGAGAATCTGCTTTCTTTATTTCATCCTTTAAAAAAAAGTTTGCTGTGTTTTTTTTTACCTGAAATGGAGATAAAATGGATCATAAAATGCTTTTATTTTGAAAAATAAATACAGAAATTCAGCTGTTTCACATGTTAAGAATGACTAATTATTTGAACTGTGTAAGATTGAGCTTTTTTAAATTAACTAAACATTAAAAATATTTTTACTAAATCTTGTTGATTCTGTTTAAGTTCCACTCCAATCATAGTTTTCTTTTGTAAAATCGTTCCCAGTATTCTTTTAATTCTGACTGCAGGTTTTAGCTCAAATCAAGAAGTTGTTTTTTAAGACATGTTTTATGCCCAGCTGCACTTGCTCATTAGAAATACAATTCTGGTTTGTGGACGGGACTGTTGGGGTCACTCTATTTGTGCTTTCACGCGTGAGCTTATAGTCTCAAGCTAGCAATAGCTGCACAAAAATATTGGCGAGCAATATTGAATCAATCCAGCTGTACATTTCTTGAGCCTGAATGTGACAGAATTGCAATTCACCACAGCACGACTGTTAAACGCTCATTTTTCACACACCTAAGCATGAGTGAGCCAGGGTGTGCGAGGGAGGGAGGAGACTTTGGCACGCCCATTTCAGTTGCTGCGTCATTAGCTCAAGCTTTTTCAAGTATCAGGTTTTCTGTTACAATTTGATTTGAAAAAAGAAATCCTCAGAAAAGCAGTTTTAATTGTACATTCTTTTATATAGGTCCTATATGATGAGAAAAATGCTACAAAAACATGTTAAAAACACATTATTTTGGATTGGAGTGGGTTTTTAAGGTGCGCAGGAATGTAAGCCGCGCTGTCGGTCACAGTCAGTGTTTCTTGTGTGTCAGACCTGACAGGAGCTCAGGATGGCAGCGTGAGGATGTTTGAGTGGGGGCACTCCCAGCAGATCACCTGCTTCAGGAGTCCAGGCAACTCCAGAGTCACCAGGATACGCTTCAACCACCAGGGAAACAAGGTGACTGAGTCGATCACAATGCAGACTTTACATTGAGGAAGATTTTATTGGTTAACGGCCACCTCCAGATCTCAAGCCGTGTAACTAGACTCCACAGTGATCTGTGCTGGGTTTAGAAGCATCTTCTTAAAGCATGGATTCCTGCTTGCAGTTGGTCTTCACAACATATTGTTACTCCGCTAAATAAAGATGGCATTTTAAACTCAAGCATCTGCTTTAAGCCAATCATTGCTTCTGCCAGTTCTCGCTTATCTACTTATTAAAAGCCAAACATTCTTTGGAAAAAGAAACTTCTCATACTTGCTTATTTAAACAGAACATGGGCTTGTGAGATCAATTTTGGTAAAAGAATAAAAATATAGATTGGCAAATGCATTAAAATGCCAAGCAGTTGCATTAAAAACATAATGCTATGGAATTTTAATACTATCTGCATTTAACTGCAGTGAGGTCGCATTCAAAGTGTGCTGCAACCAGGTTTAAAAGCAATCAGTTCCAAATAACCACTGATGCATTTAAATGTGATACGTTTTTGTTTAAAACGTGCCGCAATGCATTTAAATGCAACAAGTTTTGGTTCAAATGAATTTAAACACAACGTATGTTCAAAAAATGTTTCGGTTGCAGTTTAAAGCACAACAGTCATGTTGAAAAGCAGCCACAGATTTAATGCATTTAAATGCGTTTTGAACAAACATGATGCAGATGCAGTTAAAAGCATTGCAGTAACATTGAAAACATGCTGCAACCAGCTTTAAACGTGACCAGTCACATTGAAAACTAACCACTAATGCTTTTAAGTGCAATAAGTTTTGGTTCAAAACATGCTACAGATGCGTTCAGTTTCAATGCAATCTTATTAAACCTTTGCAAAAGATCCATGTAAAGACAATACCTCCATGTTGAAAAACGCTGCAGATGCATTTAGATACAAAAAAGTGAGGTTTTAAAAATATTTCAGCAAATCCTGACTGGTTTGTGTTGTTCCTCAGTTTGGTATTGTAGATGCTGATGGAGCTTTGAGTCTCTGGCAAACCAGCACAAGTGGAAATACACCCAAACCATACCTGGTAAAAAAAAAAAAGTTTGTTTCAAACTCTGTGTTGTATTATACCTATGTGTTGCTCTTCACATGCACGTTTCTCTGTGCCAGACTTTGCAGTGCCACAACAAGACAGCTCATGACTTTGTCTTTGTGGGCTCCTCCTCCCTCATCGCCACTGCAGGTCTTTCATCAGACAACAGGTATCAGACTCATCTCTACCTGTCATGTCTGCTGTTTTCAGCCGAGCAGCTGAATGCTGGTTCTTTTCCATTTAGCTTCACATAAACACTGACCATCACGATGTGTTGAAAAGGCTGGACAATGATGTGTTTTGTTTTGTCTTTCTTGGCCACAGAAATGTGTGTCTTTGGGACACTCTAGTGACTCCTGCCAACAGCCTCGTACACGGTAAGACGCCTCACAAAGAATTTTTTTTGTGATTTATAATTTTGAATTGAGTCTAGTAATCTCTGATTTATTAGCCTTTCGGTTTCCAGCAGAAACAAAAACAACAGAATTCCGATTTGTTCCTCTTTTCTGTTCTGTAGCTTTCTGCTGCCACGACTCCGGTGCCACTGTGCTCTCTGTGGCCCCTAAGCGGCAGCTTCTCATCACCGGCGGGCGGAAAGGCTGGATAAGCGTCTTGGAGCTCCCTAACAGGCACCAGCAGCAGAGCTTCCAGGCCCACGACTCACCGGTCAAAGCTCTGGCCGTGGATTCAGTGGAGGACTGCTTCATCAGTGGATCAGCTGAGGGCAACATTAAGGTATATTGATCGGCTGTGTTCCAGAGGAGGAGGGTTAATCACGTTTAATGTGAACGTTTATGAGCATTTGTTGATGTTTTCATTGCTCGCTGAAAAACGGAGAGCAGACAGTTTGATCTATTAGAGAATTTATTGCAATAAAAGGTCTTGGAGCACCTTTTAAAACAGTATTAATTTTGTATGATGGCTTCAAGAATGAAGCAGTGGATATTCAAAAGGTTTTAAATCATTTCTACTTCATAAAGCAATGGCACACCTGACAGAAACCATCCTGCAGGGTGTTTGGCACCCAGGTGTTAATGTCTCTGGCTCTCCTCCACCATCAGCGATAGTGTTTATCCACAGGGGCAGTGAGCCCCATCCAAGTCAATACAAATCAATGGCTCTTGATGATCTAGCACCTGCTGGTGACAGCAGAGACGGATGGAGTCTAGGAGGAAAGGCAGGAGGAGTGGTGGAACCAAAAGCACTTCTGAAGGTGCTCAGCTCAATGCTTCCAGAGGGAGCAGGTCTCTAATCTCTTTGACTTGGTGGAAATCACATGGCTGTCCTGTCCTGGCCCGTGGAGGGTCATGAAGAGGAGCGGCCACATCTTAAGGAGAGAGCAGATGTGTCTTGCAGTACCTTTGAGGCTCATACGGTTTCCTTAAGAAACGTCATGAAAATGGAGGGTATCATTGTCATGTGTGTAGTGAGTCTCATAAAAGATGTGAAGGGATAATGTGTGTCGTACACATGTTTGATGTCTGGATGATGCTGTCATATGGTGTGCTTCACGCCGGTGAGGTGCGTGTACTGGCCCCTATTGACCATGCACAGATGCCGCACACACGTGCAAGTAAAACAAAAGTACAACACCACTACACTTTAGGTGTATGAAGTCATCAGAAAAATGGACAATTTTCCTATACATTAGTAAGTTTTATAAGAATGTATGATGATCCAGCATTAAAGACATGTATTTAAAAGGATTTTTCTTTTATTTCAATAAATGCAGGATGTAAAGAAACTTCATTCAAACTGCTTTAAAATGTGTGTTTAGATCCTCACCTACACACTTCTCAAGGCAACTTCCTTTCTTTGTTCCTCACACGTGTTCAGGTGTGGAGTTTGGCCTCGCAGAGTGTCCTCTACACCTTCCCCAACGAACACGCCCGCCAGTCGCTGTTCAGGAACCTCGGGACGGGCGTGATGCAGATCGAGGTGGGACCAGCAAACCACATCTTCTCTTGTGGCGCCGACGGGACCATGAAGATGAGGAGCCTTCCCAACCGCTTTAGCATGGTGAACAGCAGCCACAGCAATGTCGGAAACAACGTCAAGTTTTTCATTTAGATGGCGGTTGCACAGAAACGGAGACCACGCACAGGAGCTTTTCCAAGTCTTTTTAAAGTGTAGCTACAGGGTAAAAACTGAGTACGTTCAAGATGAATAAACAAAAAAAAAAAAAACACCTCGTCTGACATCGATGCGCGTCAAACTGCCATCAGGACAGCACATGGAGCCTTTTTCTTTTGTTTTGGTTTTGCACATATGAAAGCGAGGTCCAAGAGCTCACACAAATTCGCCTTTCCTTTAGTTCATGTTAGACAATATGAAGTGAAGGGTCATCCTTTATATGGAATTCAAAGTCTCAACCGTGGATATCAGAGCACATCGTCCAGCCAGGGGAACGCCACCTCTCTGGGTGGTAGAAGACGAGGAGCAGACGTTTGTCACCGTCAAGGCTCTCCTCCCCAGCAGGTCGTCTTCGTATCAAATGACTGTTGAAGCTTTTCCAGACCTCCTCTCCAGCTCGAACAAACTTTTCTGTAGTTGTAAATAAACCATATCTATTAGGGTAATCGCAGCAGCTCCACATTTTAGGATGTATGGTAGAGATTTTGCATCGAGCGCCGCGCTCGTGTCTGCAGAACGTGACGCAGCTCACAGACTGGAAAAGAGCCAGTCTGGCTGTGTGCAGCAGAAGCAGCCTGGCAACGTCACTCGACTTCATAAATTAACACATCTTGTTTGTTTAATTAAACAAACTAAACGATAGCGGCTCTTAACTCCACTGCTGCCAGCACAGATCCACCGGGGGAATAGCTTTATGGTCGAGAATAAACTAGCAAATGAATTTTACACCGGCGGGATCTGGCTAATCTGTGAGCTGCAGAGCCGTTTTTATTTGTCTCAAATTAAAACCAGCTCCCGTCTTTCACAGACACGAGCGTTGTGACTCCGCCCATCCTAAACATGGCAGCTCCCTGCAGAGTCGTTGGGAGTTGATCTTCCATTTGCACATTAGTTGAGCTCAATCACGTATGATTAAAGTCATAACTATAGGAGGCAGACGAGGTAACGCGTGCAATGTTTTTGGCCCAGCTTGGATAGAAGCAGCTCTTAAAGTGTCCTTAATCTTAACTTCTGCCAACCTGGTACACGAGTGCTAATATTGATGAGTATTGGTACTGCTTTGCACAAAGTAGCTTTAATTAAACGAGGCTCTCATTGATGTGAGAGACCAGCAGTAATATCTTCTGGCTACATCATTATTCTTTTTTTTTTTCTTACGTGTGGCGGCGGCGGACTGTGATGTCATGCAGATGACCTTGTAGCTTTGTCGTTGAAAACATGCACAAGTGGAGAAATTTTAATTGAGGTCCTGTTTTATCCTGGTAGCCTTGCACCTCCCTCTCATCATCCGACACCTGCCTTGCACGCAGTATTTGTGCCCCCCAGCTCAACTAGCAACCTTTACTCAATTAGCCAGTTACGATCACCTGTATTTTTTTTTTTTTTATGTAATGTTTTGCGTGTAATTCAGGTCCTGCACATGTTTGGATTGCATCTGAGTGATATCTTTAATTTAGAGCAGGTTTAATGCAATTATGTAAAACATCACTCACAGCATAATCACAGCTAGTCATAGATGAATAGTGAGTAATAAAAGCCACTTTAAGACATATTACTCTGTACAGACATATATTTATGAAACATGTTCATATATTTAGTGTAGATCAACCAAGAGGCAGAGGTTATTCAAATATTTTTCCTTTTTTTTTTTTTGACAAAGTGGTTGGAGAGCCTTGTATTCCAGCAGCAGTTGGAGTAAAGTCTGTTTTATCAGATTTATGTACTCAGTCACTGGAGAATACTTTTTTTTTTAATATATAAATATATCAGAGTATTTCTTGATAGTCCGGCCTCACGAACTGCTTCATGTGTAGGATTGCAGCTGTTGCACAAGAAGAAACATTTCAGCTTTATTAAAGGATTCTCTTTTACCCTCCATCAGCAAATGTGAATTTAATCAGATGATTCTAATTTTCTAATGTCAATTGTTGCAACACAAATGTGCATAATCCATTAAAAATGTATGTAAAACCAGAAGCTGTGTGGGACTTTGTGCTCAACAGTTTGATTCAAAGCTTGTTTCCTGCCCTTCAAAGTTAAAAAATCATCTTCAGCTTTTGCAGAATAAGTTTGAAATGTTTAGCTTTTGTATCCACCTGGTTACAAAATTCTGCTTTTCTTTTGAAGTGCATTTTTATGTCCTGCAGCAAACGTGAACAGATTGTTTTTGTAAATCTTTCTCGTCACCCCTGTCACATAGTCAAAAAACTCACCAAAGTATGCTCACCTATTACTCGCTGAAAATGAATTTTAGGCAGCGTGAAAGGAAACAAAGAAAAGATGACATCACAGCAAGTGAAACAGCCAAGAAAATGAATGTGGCTAAAATCTCTTGAGGCTCAAAAAATTTCAAAATCCACTAATAGAAACTAAAAAACATGTAAGAAGTTTTGAAATTATTATAGGATGACCACAGGACCTACAGCTTGGTAACCATTTGATGGCAAAGTGACATTTTTCATATTTTGCCACAATACTTGAAAAGAAAACTTTTGTTCAACCGATCTTTAAAATTCGCACGCGCTACTAGGTTAAGTTTACAACCATCATTGAATTTTTGTTGACCCTTGACCTCAGGCACAGACCGCCATCTTGAATTAAGAAAAAAAATACTCTTAGCACCTTCCACAAATTTAAGCTCCTCCCAGGGATTTTATTGTTTATTTTTGGGATAATGATCATTTTTGAAACATTAAGCGCAGAAATATTGAGCCAAAGCTCAAAAAATATGTTTGAACGTAAAAATGAATTCAAGCATTTAAGAAACTACAACTTTTATTCTACATAAATGATTTTATTTAACTGCAAATGTCAATTCCATCCGAGCTGCACATTAAATGTTAGAAAAATGTTGTTATAATTTGCATAAGTTCTTAATAAACTGCTCAGAAAACTGGTTTTAGTGCATCAGGTACCATTCCACTGGGTGAAATGTTCACGTCTGACGGAAGTGCAGGCACCAATTAAAAGTCTGGTTAGTTCTTGAGTATATCTGTTTTGATGAGGAGCTCAGAGTTTAGCGTAATCCTTCAGGATGACCTCCAGCTTCTGACTCAGCATGATGTTCCCCTTCATTTTTAGCTTCCCAGAGAAAAAAGCCTGAAAACAGAAAAAGATAAAGTTCAGTAATTACATTTTTTCCAAAGACACAGAGTGTCCTTTCCTTTGCAGCTGCCTCTCCTCATTATGCACAAACGGACTCAAACCTGCTCTGAAACAAGAGTAGGCATGAAATAAACTCGCCTCAGCTACAGTCAGTCACATGACAGAGTTAGGATGACAGGCAGCATCATTTTCAACTCCACCTGCAATCAGCCTTCATCTTCTCCCTCATCATCCCAGAGTCCAGCTGAGGGACCTTAGGCCCACTGACTCTTTGTAAAATGCAGGCACACACCCTTCCGATCAATAGCGAAGTCCCCAGGAGACAAATGAAATGGCCACAAAGACGCCCCTCCACACACACACACACAATCTGACAGATGTAACCGACAAGTTCAGCTCATTGATTGTCTTTGCAGAACCTTTTTTTTTTTTTTTTATCTCGCATGATTTTTTATCCAATGTGATGAAATCAAAGTGGACTTCATTACAGACAGGAAGGCACCTCCGCTTTGATCACACTGTACAGAAGGGACTTCATCGTGTCAGGGAATTACATTTTCTTTTTATACTTTGTCCAAAATGGATGAAAGAGTTTGAAAGAAAGCACAAGCCTCACCTTCTGAGGCATCAGGTTCCCCTTCACCACTTCCATGAAGTCCTCATCCGATATGGTGATGGTCACATCTGCCTTTTCATTATACGGGCCTTTGTGAAGGGAGCCGCTGCCGTTCTTCAGATCAATGGCTGCAGAAAGACAAAAAGCATCCATTGGTTTGGTTTGTCATTGAAGAGACAGCTGTTCTGTTTTAGGTAAAAAGCAAAGGAAGTCCCTTCAAATCTACATTTTAACAGTGAAAGAACAGTCCTCGTCATATAGATACTCAAAAGATCCACCATCACCTTTACAGCTTTTTTAAAAGCGTTCCTAGTGGTCTTTTAATTATTAAAAATGAAAATAAAATGTCATTTTCTAGAACATTGTTTCTGCAGAGCGGCAGTAGTTTATTGAAAATTCACCTCTGATTTGTGGAAGGGACCGCTGGAAAAAGCAACCCCGACCCCCTTCCCCTTCCCCTTTCCAATGCCCAGAGCAGCAAATGTTCTTACCTAACAAATAGCCTTTTTTTCCAAGCTGCATTTTTTTTGTCTGCTCCTGATTCACAACAATTTGAATAAAGAAATACTCAGAAATGTAATTTTTTTTTTTTACATACATGTCCTCCACCAATGACACATGAACATGTGACATTTTCAGAGTGGGTCTTTAGGTCCCACATAAAATAAAGAAATACACATTTATTCATTTTTTATTTATGCAGACATGAGACTTGTGTGCACAACTTTGGTGACAAACTGTTGGTAAAATATGCTGAAGGAACAAAAGTGGATTACATGTTATGTTGAAGGTAAATGGTGTAAACTTATATACCTTACTTTGAGGCCCAAAATGCTTTAGTCACAGTCCCATTCACACACATTCACACACATGATGGTACTGCTGCCCTACACTGGCACCAACCTCCAACCATTAGGAGCAATATGAGGTTCATTCTCACATGCAGTCCTCCAATTAAAGCTCTCTACCTCACTCTCATTTCTGTTCAAGAATCTTCTAAATATTTCGTTTAGGTTTTACACAGCGCTGACTCGGCTGCAGCTTCTTTGATTTCTGCTCCTTCTCTGCCAGACTCTTCAGAAGGAGGAGCTTCTTTCTCTCAAGAAGCAGACTGAGCATGCTGCTCTTCTATGCAGACCAGGCTTGAGTTTTGCTCCATGCTCTGATTCCAACACAGTAACAAAAAGACTGCATGAGACAGCCTCATGTATGTTTAAAGTCCTCCTGTTCTGTTTCCTATCACACCAGCACACATTCTTAACTATTTTAAAGAGCTCTGCACTTTTGCACATGATTTTAACTGAGCTGACATATTGTCCGTGATGCAGCAGTGTCATTTTTTTTTTGTGTTTTTGCTGAACACTCACTCCACTGCGCTGCTTTCTTCCCATCCTTTGTGATCTCCCAGCCGAACACGGCGTTCACCTTCTTGACCAACTCTGAACCCAAGTCTTTGATGCGATGGCCGATTTCTGCGAACACCAACTCGCTCTGGAGGCCTCCTCCCTGCACAGAGGCGGAAAAATGAACACTTGATCTGAACCTTGGGTTTTTTTGCTGATTTATTTATTGTTTTAGCAAACTAACTTCCAGAAGCCTTTTCTATCAGTAAGTCAATTAAATTAAGTCATTTACAGGGAGCAGATCTGCAAAAACTAAGGATTGTACTCCCACACTAACAGGTAGTTTTGGTGAATAACAGCTCAGTGGCCTTGAGGTAAGAGTGGTCCACCCTAAGACAGGAAGGTCGTGAGTTCAAATCTTCATTTTCCTCGTCTGAGCTGGCATCTGACTCCAAACCGTACAACAGGATAGCGCCTATATTGATCGGATGGATGACAGATGGATGATGGGAAGTAGAGGCAGGCTTACTCAGGGCCAACAGTCCCTCCCACAACTCAGAGGTGAGTTTCTAATGAACTCCTGCCGCTCTGCAGAAACTATGTCCCAGAAAATGACAGGTTCTTGGAGTTTGCTTAAAAACGTCATAATTCAAAGACCACTGGGAACGCTTTGACAATAGATGAAAAGATGATCAGTGGCAGTGCATTCATCTTCAAGGCAAAAGAAAAAGAGTTTTGTCGACAGACAGGAGTATTTGTGGATGAGCCACCTGAAGGAGCTTTTCAGGAGAACCCTCAGAAGTGCCGTGTAAATCCACGTAAGCCCCGGTCAGCACGACGTCCCCGGTTTCCTTCACCTGAGTGAGAGACGATCAGAAGAGCAGATGTGAGAAAAAGAGGTTCATTTCCCCTGTAAACCTGTTAAACGTCCGCGATCCACAGCAAGAGAACACTAACTTTGCACTGGACGTGGATTCTGTTGCCCTCCTTCCACATCTCAGTCTGCAGGGACTGACCCGGAGTTACTGGCTTTGCAAAGCGAACCTGGAAAGAGATGATTAAAGCAGGACTATAATTGAAATCATTTTATTATCCTGATCTAGTCTCTATTAGAGGCTGGATTTAATTCTGTTGGTTATAGAAAATTCTTGGTCCCTTAAAAAAATAGTTATGCAGCTAAAATGGCATAAATATCCTCAGATCAATAGATAAAGCACATCTAATCGATGGAGATAATGCATGAACTCCAAAAGTCAGTTCATCTTTATGCATAACATGTTTTTTATACATAATTAAGCTTCCAAATGAATTCAGATTGAGGCTGCACAATCACAGCAAATACAGTTTTCACCTCAGGAGAGAGGCGGAGCAGCAGAGCACAGTCTCAGTGACAGACCCGATTCTTTTCCGTAGGGTAAAATCAATAAATATTGTGCATTTTTAGTGACTCATTTGATGTAAAACCAGGACTTTGTCACTCACCTTGATCGCCTTGAATCTGGAGGGGTCGTTGTCTGCAAACTGCTTGAGAACGTGTCTCCCAGCAAAGCCGAAGGAGCACAAGCCGTGTAAGATGGGTTTCTCAAAACCTGACCAAAGAGCATTTTTTAAATCAACAAGATCAAAAAATCTTCTAAAAATCCTTTTCCTTTAACCCAAAAGGAAGTTTGAATCGCACAGACTGACCTCCCATGGCAGCAAAGCTTGGGTCTATGTGAAGAGGGTTCCAATCCCCGCTCAGACGGTACAAGGCAGCCTGAAACCGCAAGGGGAGCAGGCATTGTTTAGATCCATATCTAATTCATAAGGTGGTATGAAATTAAATCATCACAGCGATTCCTAAATATGGAAACATCTTTGAAGTCATTCAGTGGTTTGAAAAGCTTCAGGGACTTTGTGCTTTTTTTTAATTCTCTTATTTCCTTTTTTACTTTTATGCAACATCACGTCTGCAGAAATCCTTTTTTTTTTTTTTTTTTGACACAGAACAAAAACTATGTTCAAGACTTCCGTCTGACGCTCCCATTTTGTCTCAAACTTCATGATTATTTCAGAGGAAAACAACTATGTTCTATTTTCACCCACATATAATCAGTTTAGCTGATTTATTCTGCACCAAAACCCACACAGTCGCACTCACTTGGTCTCTGGTGGTTGAATCAATCACCACAGCATCTGGTGCACGATTAGGAGGAGGCAGAGGAGGCTGCAAGAAGGTAACAGAAAACAAAAGGGAAATTATTAGACGGAAGACTGTTTAACTTAAAAAAAAAACAAAGAATATTTCCTTAAATTTCTATTTGCTTTAGTCTAATTTAAATGAGTTTTAGCTCTGAAAGTTCAGCATTTTTAAGTTTTTTTTTTGGTTGGGGGTGTTTTTAAATGTCATCTGTAGATAAAGCAGTAATATTTGAAAGTATAACTATAAGCCAATTACAGATTTTTTTTTTTTTTTTTTTTTACATGGAGCTAATCGTCCACAAGTAGATACATCAAAATGGAGCAAAGCAGGGAGCTTGTGGCCGTCCAGCATATTTTCTACAAAATAAAACCCCCTTTTTTTTTACCCAACAACCTTTTTTAATCTGATCCTGATTTACAATTTAAATTAAAAAATAGTCAGAAATGCAATTTTAAGGTTGATTTTCTTTATTTTCATGTCCTCATCATCAGAGTAAAAACACCAAAAACCCTATTTTCCCCCAAGTGGGTCTTTAACTGATTAGCAGTTCATCACTTTCTTCTCATATTTGTCTAAATGTGAAAAACAAGATCAAAACTAGAAACGTACTTTGGCTTTGTCCGAGTTTCGTTTTACTCCAAAGCCTCCAGCTCCAACCACAAACACAGAAAACTGGCTGTAGCACACCAGCTCCTTCCCACTGTACGTGTTCACTGGAAGACAAAGCCAATGCTGCATTTTCATGCCCAGATTTAAATCAGTTAAATTCAGTTTTATTTATATAGCCCAATATCACACAATGCAGATGTCTCAATGGGCTCCACACTGATATTTATACAGAACAACATAAAGTCAGTCAGAAAATATAAACAATAGGTGGTTGCTAAGCTAAACTGGCATCCCTGCCCTTAGACCCTTCTCAGTGAGGAAAAACATTTACAGATTTATCACTCAGACTTGTTTATTTACAAAGACACAAATGTATTTTGTGTCTCTGAGAAACTTAATTTACTTTGTAGAGTTCAAGCAACAAGTAATGATGTGATTTTATTAGTATATGCTGGTTCCAGGGGGGACAGAGGAACTAATGAAAAAACGAATTCTCCTCAGCTCAGAATAGTTTAGGGTTAGTCAGATTGCTTTAAATAGATAATTTACTACACAAACTGTCAGAAAAGAGTCAGCCTGACATGAGTCTGAGCAGCCTAAAACAAGAGGCTAATATCTAGAATTCAGAAGTAAATCAGATTTACTTTACATCTCGAGAAATGTCTGATAATAAATTCGCTAACAATCAAATCTGCTTTAACGAAACGTTAGCCTGACAACAGACATTTATAACAACAGAACATGACTAAAATCAATTGTAATTTTATGCAATGATCCTTTAGCAGAGTATGCGATTTCCCGCAGAGCATCCCCTTGTTGTTTGGGGGGACAAATATAGATCAGAGTGATTCTCACAACATCCATCTCTGAAGGATTGTCGAACAAAACCCTGAGCTGTTCCAAGTCTATAATTCCAGACTTTTAATTACCTTTTTGATTCAGCCCGTGAGGTAGATCATTGAAAATGGCCCCAAAACAACAAATACTGTGAATGATGACATTTCTGCAAACTCACCATCCAATAGAATGACAGCTCCAGAGCCTTTGTCCAGCACATCTGCGACAGTAGCTTCAGAGATCAGCTCCCCTGTAGATTTCATTTTAGAGTTTCACTTTTAATTTGATCAAGCTGGTTAAAATATGAGAAGATAATTAGCAAAACCCTTAAATAAAGAGATGAAATATTTCAATTCTATTCAACATTGACAAGAAGTACCAATAAAATGCATTTATGCCTTTTTCTGCTGTACTGAGGCATGTCGCTAGCACTTATACTCCTTGTTTGGAATATAAAAGCAAAGTTAAAGCAGATTCTCTGTGTGCAACAGAAGCCACAGCTTCAGAAGATTCCAGAAATAACATCCAAAGCAGCACCAAGTGCTGCTAAACGCCCCAGTGGGAGCAGACAGACCGTCGGGGATTCATCTTCTAAACAAACCAGAGCTGTGTGACTTCAATGTCGTGCTAATGCAGAAGGCACAAACAGCGATCACACTGATTCATTTATCACCCCGGTACGAACATGGTTTTTTTTCCTCAGTATGCATGTATGCAGTGATGTTGGACTCGGGTCCGGTTTTCAGACAGATTTTTTTTATGTTATACCTCGGAATCTGATTAATTATCATTCATTCTTGTTTTGAATAAACAGGTCCCTGAATTTTTTCATTGAGATCTTTCAAGACCTTATTAAGTATGTTAATGTAGTTGGACTTTCTGTGAGACGTTTTCCATTCCATCTTGATTTTTAAAATTCAGAAAAAAAATCTTAATTTCAAGCAAAGTTCTTTAAATGCAACAGATTTTCAAGTTTTTTAAAAAATTGATTTTTAGTCATGACTAGTATTCCATTATAGAAACTGGCTGCTTACAAACACATCAGACTTTATTACATTTATTTCACATTCTTAACACTTCCATATAATAAAAACTGTTTTTTAGAGTGAGATACCTGATGTAGGCAGAGGTTGGTAAAGCTCCAGGTACTGCTCTCCATGCAAAACCTGACAAAACACAACTGCCGTGACACACATTTACAGAGAAGCCTCACAAGTGTGTGCTACTACTCCTCTTGTGTGTGAAATATCCCATATGGATTAAAAAATCTGCAGAAACTTGCATTAAATTAAAAAAGCAAGGCGGAGACACTTGTGCAGAGGAGAAACGATTGCCTTACCCGTGTGAAGTCGATGTTCAGTCCAGGGACTGAGCTCAGCCCGCCATCCATCATCGAGGACTGCGATGGAATGACCCCAAAGGTGGGGAGGCAGCTAAAGTCAGGATGCCCCTCATACAGGAACCTACATCAACATGCAAGTGTTACTGAAGTGTGAAAAAACACGCAGAAGCAAGATGCAGGCAAAAATAACAGCACAGATGGCCACAGACGTGTGACACAGTCCTCTCTTTCTTTCAGGTCACCGTAAGAGTAATATCTTTTTTTTTTTTTTTAATTCAAACAAATTGCTTTTTCAGAGTCCCTGAAAGCCACTAACACACACAGTTGCATACCTAAGGTGGTCGGGGTCTTTGGTGGACATGCCCACTCCCAGAGCATACAGGATACATTGAGTGTGAGTGTAGCTAAAGGAGGATGTGGGAAGTTTTTGTCCAACAGCCATCGTCTAAGATGGAATAAAAAGAGACAGAAAAAAAGACTATTTAGACCATTCAAACATATCTAAAAGAGATCAGAAACAGTAAAGTGTAGCAGCACAAGATGGTGGTGTGTGGGATGACTCTGGTGGTGAGGAAGATGAGTCTTTGTCCAAAACTAATTAAAGACCTATTTTTCAATCCATTTTAAAACTGTTCCCAGTGGTCTTTTAATTATGATTATGCAGTTTTTAGACAAAATGTTTAAAGAAATCTTGTCATTTTCTCTGAGTTCTGGGCTCACATCACTCACCATCTCTCACAACCCCAATCTAACATTAGAGGCGCAACAAAAATGGCGAGCAATATTGGAGCTATGCACCCTGATATCACCTCGAGGGAGGAAAACCAATTTGTCTGCGAGGAGATGCATCGGAAAGGAGTGGAGCAGGGAGCTTGTGGCCTGCCCAGCGCATCTTTTACGACTTAAATACAATCTTTTTTTGAACAGCAATTTCTCATCTGCTGCTGATTCACAACAATTTGAAAAAAGAAATATTCAGAAATGCTCATTTAAATCTAATTTTCCCTAAAAAATATATGTCTATCAGAAAAGTGCCAAAAATCATGTTAAGAAAACACTAAGTGCCGTATCTTCATACTGTTCATTAATTGCCAATAAGCAGATTTTTGCTCTGTAGAGACAAAAAAAAATGTAAACTTTAAAGGCGGATCTTCATTTTGTTGGCTACATGTAAAGAAATAACGTCTGCTGAAGTGTAATTGTTGGCGCTCAACTATTCATTAAGGTTTGTCATGATTTCATCAAGGCCAGAAGTTTCACTGTAATTATTAAATAAATAAATAAAGGTGAAACACTCCAAAATTTGATGAAATGCATCTTTAGAAGAGTCAAGAAGATCACATCTAATCTGTGATTATCAGCAGTCCTTGCAGTTTAAGGACCTGAGGGGGTGTCAGGGTTGGAACAAAATCAGCAATTCAGAAAAGAGCTGGAGGGCACGAGGTAGAGGTTTGTGAGCGATCAGCAGAACTTGAAAATAGGTCCTGATTTTGATGGGTGGTCAAGAACTGCAGGGAATTTGTGCCAGCATCCAAACATTAGGAAGCAGCCTGAAAACAGGCTGGAGCGTTTTGACGACACAAATGGAAACAAGTGAGAGTTATCCCACAGCAATATTGGTGAACTAGAGTCTACTGAAAACCGTCAATGTTCTGTACGCTGAAGGCAAAAAAAAAAAAAAAATCAGTGAAAAAATAAAATCAACTAAACAAAAGTACATTTAGCTTATTTCTTCTTCTGTTCTCAGATGTTCTTTGTAATTTTATTTTGTATACACCATCATAAACACAAAATGCTATTTTTCTTTTGCATTTTTCAGGGGAAAAAAAACAGTTAAAGAAAATGAAAATTGTGTTTTTAACATTTTTATGTAGCATTTTTTTCCTCATAATAGAGGGCATACATAAAGAAAGTTAGGATTAAGTTCAGTTTTTCTTTATTCAAAATTCAAATCAATTTAAGTTCCTTAAAAAATACACTGGGCAGGACACAAGCTCTCTTTCCCGCTCCTTTCCAATGCATCTTCTTGCTGACAAATTCTATTCATGTACGTCTTTGTTTTCATCGTCAGAGCTGCCATGTGGCTCACAACTGTACAGCTGCATTGCTCCAATATTGCTCGCCATTTCTGTTGCACCGCTAATGTTAGCTAAGGGTTAAGTGTTAGCTGTAACCTAGCGGGAGAGAGTGTAAACATAGAAATGATGGGAAATGAGCGCAAGCTTACTCCACGCCAACAGTCCAAATGAATCCCACTCTGGATATTACCTCTCAGAAATCATCTTAAAGCAGGACCTCTGGAGACATTAGAATAATTAAAACTGCATTCAAATGCAGATGTGGGAAATGCTGCGGCTTCAGAACAATTTCAACATTCCTTTGATTTCATGTTATATGTTCCCAAATGTTAACACAGAGATTACTGGCACAGCCTCCTGAGGTTTTGGAAAAAAAAGATCCCATTATCAAAAGGGGAAATGAGTCTTCAAGCAAAAAAATGAGCTGCTTTTCAAAGGAGACCAGGCTGCTCAGTAGAAGGATTTCACTTGTTAAGCGTGTTTCTTAATGAATCTGCAAATGTGGATCAACTTTAGCTTTTTTTAAATAAAAAGTAATAAAAACCCTACAATAATCACTTTGGTAACAATAATCCCAAAGCAAACCGACAAGATTTCTAATCTTTTGAATCTTGCACAGAAGCTCATCTTACAAATCTTTCATAGAATCATATTTCACATCTTTTTTTGTAAAGATACTGCCTAAAAGATTACCATTACAGCAAAAAAGTTTCCTTATAAGTAAAGGGAGTTGAGTCTAAAGCAGGGATGTGGACCCCGCTCTGGCACGTTCTAATCCACCGAGCACACCTGATCCGAGTAAACAGCTGTCAGTGAACCAATAACATCTCGAAAACATGCAAACCCTAGATCTTGAAACCTGGAGTTTCCCAAACTCTGATCTAAAGATTTGATTATCTAAAGGAAGCAAAAGTCAAATTAATGTCTAACTTTGACTATGAGGCACATTATGGTTCTGCAGGATGTAAAAAAAAACAACACTTAAGATGAATATTTTGGTTAAAAAAATGAATGTATGAATGCACAGCAAACCAGACAACATTTGTGTCATATTCTAGCTGCAGCTCTGCACATGAGAGCTCATTTCTCTTTTCTTGCGGTGAGAGAACCAAACAAAAGGACGTTGCACTGCACAGAACAAAGGTGACAACTACAACCTGTGAGAGAGGTGGGCGACTTTTCTGCAGAACGGGAATAAAAAGCTGAGCAAAATCACTTTTTTTTTACTGGAAGTCATGCTGCTTTTATTTGATTATTACACCCATTCTGTGCAAAATGTTTCAGCTTCCTGTTAAAACCCTTCAGGTCTTAAGGAATTTATTATTTTCAATTACAGACTTGGATGTTTCTCTGCCTTTTTAAAGATTCAACCTCTTTCTAACATCTTCTTTGCCCTTTTGTAAAAGCAGCAAATGTTTTTCATCACTTTACAAACCACAGTCTCATTTTTTATGGGGGGGAATTTCAAAATTGTTTGATGCTTTTTTATTTTTTGTTCCTAGAAAGGCATTTTCTCCCCATTCAAAAAGGCACATAATGTAAAAGATAAAAGTAGCACAGAAAATATTTCATGTATGAGCATATATTTTTGACATTGTGCTGGAACAAATTCCCATAAACACAAAAGTACAGCGCCGACAACAGGATGATGCGGGTCTTGAAGCTGCAAACAGCATCAGCACCCGAACACACACTGTAAAAGTGCAGCACAGCAAAGATAAATCATACATTTGAAATTTTGGGGTATTCTGTTCATCTCTTTGAATTCAAATGGAGAAACAGCTTCTGATTTCAAAATAAAAATTCCTATGAGTATTAATAGTCTTCCATACCCTTAAACGTGAATGGACCATCGCATTCTACCAGAAGCTTCTTGAGAATCTGAATGTCTCAGTGAATAATTTCATGTAGTATGATTTCACTCGTATCTCAATGTTTTATTGAAAGTGCTCAGCCTTATGCGAGCTGTCAGCAGTTCGCTGCAAAGGCAAACGGAGCAACGTGAAGGAGCTCCTACTAAGGGAGCCTCGACTGCGCTCAAATGTCTTTTTTATTTTGGATTTCAAAAGCTAATCGGAGCAGATGCTCGTTTGGTGTGCGAACTTCCAACATTTACAGGAGATATCAAAGTCGTTGTGTGTCATAGGAACTTTGCTAAGAAGGTTATTGTTGTCCCTGACTTCATACTGTGTGGAGTTATTAAAAAATCATGTTGTCAAGTTTTAAAAAGCCAGAGTTTGTAGCGGTGTACTTTCAGAAGTCATTACAGTACAGCTCCCGCTCAAAGAACCAAAACAAAAACTTAAGAGCTGTATGAAAAAAACAAAGAAATCTGTAAGGTAAACTACTGCAAAAAGGGGGCAAAAATAAAACACAGGATTACAAAAAGCCATATGCAGTTAATGAAGTAACCACTAGGGTTTAGCAGGTCAGGTTCAAATGACTGTAATGTTATGTTTAAATTTAGAGATCCTTTTCTCCATTTTTACCAACAGAAAGTTGCATGGAAAAAAGGCAGTTCATATTTGGTAGGTTGGCTTTGTAGCTAATTTAGGGACAACAGGATTTACGATAGCTTATCATCTACTCTTATAATTACAATTGAAACACAAGAAAGCTAATTAAAGTGATTTTTTTTTTATTGTTGCAGACATGAAAATAAACCACCACAATTTCCCAACTTCTGGAAAATACAATTTTGGGACATTGTATTTGTGAAACTAAATTATGACAATCTGTGTAGTGTTGAATTTCCTAATAATTAAGTTTTTAACTGACTGACGCAGGCTGAAAGTGAATCAGAGGGAAAACATATCTAGTTTCCTTCTTAAATACTTTTAGACCCCAACTGTTTTGAGTCCTGGCACACAGCGTAAATGTTTCCACCCTGGAAAGTATTTGAATGAAAATGAAAAATAGCAAGATAAGAAGATAACAGAAACACAAAGACAGTTATAACCATGGAGGAGCAAAATCAGAGGAAGACTGGAAAAAAAAAAACACTTGTTACCATCGCTCAGCAACAGGCAGTCATCAAACACATGCAGCAACAGGTCTTCTTAATGAGCAACAAATGAGGAGGCATGACAAAACCATGCTAATGAGAGCAGCTACCACGCTGTGGGACTGCCACCCCCATCCAGCAAACATGAATACCGCCACCCTCCTCTCTGGGAGGGTGAAGAGGGCTGAAGGAAGAAATAATTAACATTCACCGCCCTCTTATTAGCATCCCACCTTCGGGAATGCTGCTCCGTACTCACTGCAGCTTTTCCGCTCCACCCCATTCCCTTGATCTGTAACAACATTTGGTTTGTTACCAAACTGACGGATCTGATAATTACAGACCACAATGAAGAAAGTGGCTTGTGTGAGAAACTGCTGTTCTTCAAATGTTTTGTGCTACATTCAGGGAAACGGAGTAAAAGACGAGAGGCTCTGAATGGATCAGCACATGGGTAACAGACACATTTGAGGAGAAATACCAGCAACAGCAGCAAGAGTTTAGAGAGAATCTCATTCAAATTTAAGGTCACAGAGTAACAAATAAACCCATTTGAGACGCCAAGTCTGTTGAAATCTACAAACTGACAGAAGATTTTTTTAAATATTATAATTTATAGCTTTTATTTTAAAAGGGCTGGATGCAAACATGTAATCTGATATAGACTATAAACTGTGAATCGGGGCAGAAATGACCTTGAGATCATGTGTGAATATAGCAACAAATTCACCAATGGCTGAATGCTAAGAAACACTGCTGCTTGGCTCTTATTTCTCTTTATAACATTTGATCATCATTAAGCATTTTTTAATGAGGAAGCAGTAGGTTTAAAATTTGTATAAATAGTTACTGTAAAAGAATATGATTCTTATATTTTTAAATTTCGTTTCTGAGCATTTCTTTATTCAAATTGTGGTGAATCAGGAGCAGATTAAAAAATGCTATTTGAAAAAGCTCAGTTGTGACGCAGCAACTGCAGACAAATAGTTACATTATTGTCTTCATTAAACAAAGGGATGATGGGACATCAGTGGAGGCTTCCACACCACACTGCCCGCAATTCAGTGGTGAGTTTATGATGAACTCCCGCCGCTCTGAAGAAACTAGACAAAATTTTGATTTTGGCTAAAAGACCACTGGGAACGCTTTTACAAAAGATCAAAATATGATTGGAGTGGGACTTTAAAATGTCTAATTCGAGAAAAACTATTAATTTGTCAAACTTGCTGTCCATAAACCAATAACAATTTAAAAATAGCTTTTTTTGGTGCACATCTCTTATTCTAAAATAAAAAATATCCATCTTCATTACAGTTGTCAGAAAAAAAAGCAATCAAAGTTAGGTCATTTTATTTTATGGTTGTCATGGCTACCCCTTCTTCACTCAATATCATATGAGTGTAGCATAAGGTTAAGAACAACCCACCTTCCAGGATAAAGATAAGACATAAAACCTTAACAGCATTTGAGCTTGTTATCTAGTGGATTTAGAGAAGACTTCAAGGAAATAGGATATGTGGATTTAAGTTCATTTAAAGTTTTGCCAAATCATATTCAAAATAAAAAACGTTTGCCATACGGACACAACTGGATACAAATACATTTTCCATAATTAATGACTAAAGTAACCAAAAGAGCAACCGAGGGGGAACATATAATGACTTCTAAAGATCTGCAAACTGCATATATTTTACTTTCAGAGAGAAAGGTGCATCAATAGCCGTCTTGACTCACAGGATTAATCCCTGTGTCTGACGCCGCCGAGGCTGCAGCCGCCACTGGGTTTGCACCGACTTCTCCTCCTGACTCCACTTGAGACAGCACATTCACAAATGATCCCATGGACTCTGCAAAGTTGAAAGGAGCTTTCAAATATTGCAAATGACTGGACTGAATTTTGCAAAAACAAATCTGTATATTTTATACATATATATTTTTTTAACTTCTCAAAACCTATATTCGTAGCTAGGCACAGCATGAAATTCTGCTTTGTTGGTGTGTATCTCTGTTTTTACTTTTGCTTTCAATTATATTATTGATTTTTACTATTTTACTTTCATTTGTTTCAACCTTTTAGTTGCTATTTTTAACTGTTTGAGCTTTTAAGTAAACAGAAAAAATTTGAATTGAAATACTTTAAAATATTGCAATACAAGTATCTTGTATTGTATTGCATACAGAAAAGTAGTTTAAGGAAGTTTAAATTGTAGTGTACATACTATTCTTTCCTAATGTTAAAAATGGGGAAAAATCCAAAGTCTTTGTTTGACATTTCAATCAAATTTGAGTTAAAAAAAAATGTTTTAATGTTTTAATGACTTTGCATAGAAATCATTTAAAAAAAAAAACAAAGATCTTAAGAATTTTAAGCTGCTGTCAAGATAAGGTTTTACTGGAAACATTCAAGAAATAAAAAGCATGAAAAGTAAACAATAGTTTTTTTAACTTTTACTTTATGAATTTAATACTTTTTAATCCTAATTGTCTTATTTTTACAACAAAATATTATCATTCCACTTCAGAACCAGAGTATGTGAATATTAATTCCTTTGTTAACACTATTATTTCATATAAACATTGCTCCATAAGACTAAAAAGACCGCAGTCATTACCATTACTTAGGAACCTGCAGTTACCAAACGTACGTAGCAACACATCTCTTTAATGAACAACAAATGAAAAGGTGCACCAGAACATCTAGCATCCTGTGGGACCGTCACCTTCCGTTCTTGCATCTGAGCGCGTTAAGAATAGTAAAAGGGCAGAACAATAATTAACATGAACCACAGTCTTGTCTGCATCAGACCTTCAGGGAACACTGCACTGATTCGTGCTCAACGTCCTACCTTTTCTCTCTCTACCTCATTGACTTCATCTGTAACATCATCTGCTGTTCGTTTCGTTTTAACTCGCTGTGATTTATGAAACCTGATTATAAAAGGAAAGAATGAATCATTTGGCTTCAAAATCAGTCCAGTCTAGATGGCATCTCTTTCCATGAAATCTTGGACGACTGCACCAGCAGGTTAACTCCAGAAACATTGAGTCAAGCATCACTCTTTAGATGTTAATGCATAAATAAAACTGCAGAGTCCATTTATACATTGTTTTCAAATAACACGTCTGTCTAAATAACACCTGCAATTTTTTGTTTCAGATGAAAACATTGCCAAGAATATAAAGTAATAAAGACTAGATTTTAAAGACTGCTTTTGTTTTAGATCTACTTTAGCAGAATCAGAAACATCGTAGTGGAATTATAAATTGTCTAAGGGTGTATTCAGACTGGAAAAGTCCATTGGTCCTTATCCGAGTCCGCTCAATTTGGTTTGTATAGAGTCTTGAACCTTGCTTTGGTCAATATTCAAACGGTTGTCAAACTGACCTTTTTGTTTTGAGACCTTAATGTTGATTTATCCAAGTATAGCGATATTTTCTAAACCAGCGTTTTGAACCAGCAACTTCTAAAGATGTTTCCTGTTGTAAATGTTTTTTTTTTACCTTCTCACCAAGTTTTGCAAAATGTTTTTACACTACAGTTCTGCAGACTATAATTTTCTGTTGTGAACAGCCCATCCATAATGCTGGCCCTTTGTTTTAAACAGGATCAAGCATGTTAATGCAGAAACTCCTGTAGTTGGTCGTCCCATTTTTTCTATTATATTTATAGCACTGTCATTTGGTTTTTGTATGTTTTTAAAGGTTTTTGATTGCTTTAAACATAATGAAATTCCCAAATAAAGATGTAAGTAGGCATATATGGAATTCAGCCAAAAAAAAAAGGAAATACTTAGTAAAAAATACCTTTTTTATTTAATCTGATTGTGTGGTGGTAAAAAGAAATAAAGACAATACAATGCAATGCTTGACTTTGCTGAAAAACTATATTCTCATATTTGTTTAGATAATTATTTGTTAGTCCCAACAATAATAACTGCAGACTATATAGACCTGTGAATAGATGTGTGGTATAAATCATTCTGCATTAATAAAAAGGTTTTCTGGGCTGATTACTTTGCTACAGTTCAGTTATCTGTTAACAAAAAATGGACGTTATTTTGACACTTGCTTTCTTACTAATAAAGTTTCTACCCCCATAATTCACTGTTGCTTTTGTCCTTGTAAATTCCCCCCACAGCTGCATCACACCAACACAAGCCATGCTCTGTGTATTTTCCTGACCTTGTATGGTGGTGGGCTTGGTGGCATTTGTGAAATCACAAATTTCATTCCACTGGTCCCTCACAGCCTCAGGAGTCATGGGTTTGCTTTTTTGTCTCAAAATCCGACCCTGTGAACGTTCCCAGCGCACTGAACAGACACACACCGATAAAAAGAGGGTCACTGCACAGAGCAGTCCCACACATGTGGTACCGAAGGAAAACGGGGGCTTATAAATATCACAAATGCTTTCAGACATCTGAAAAAGTACTCACATTTACCAATCCAGCCTGCACCAACCTGAAAGCAGATGAAATTTGAGAAAATGAGCAAACCCGTGCAACATCAAAGAGATGTTTTCTTCCTAAGAAACCCAATGCAGTGCTGTTCTCTGACACACAGGAGAAAAATGACATACAGTAAAGCTGCAGGCAGTACCGTTGCAAGAGTAAAGTGTTATTTTCCCACGTACCTCAAACAGGCCTCCGTTTTCTTGGCACTGTTCATGACAGAGCCAGAGGACCAAAGGAGCAACATACTCCGGCTTCAGGGAGGCCACAAGATCTAAATAAAACATAGAGCAAAAACCAAAACAACAAACTGCTTTTTAAAGCTCCGACTGTTTGTTTGCCTGTAAGTTCATGTTTAGTCATGCACTTGCCCTCCTGCCACAGCAACAAACAAAAATGTGCTATAAATAATTTCAACATTTGAACAAAACCAACCTTGAATGAAGCTTAAAAATTGGAAAAATTATTTATTTATTATTTCACAATGTTAATGTAAAAAAATGTCTACTTTAGTTTTTTAGGAAGGATTGAAATCAACTACATATTTGAAGGTTTTTATGCATCTAATATCATTAAAAGCATAAAAACAAGTCTTTTTAAACAAATTAGAATTTTCTTTCTATAACAATTCATTACTGTAAAATTCATTTATTGCAATCAATTAAAAACAAAATGTGAGACATCACAAAAAAACTATTTACTTTAGTGGCAAAAAAAAAAAATCAGCTCTGATGGATTTGCTTGATTTTCCTTTTTGTTCTTTTTTTGTCTGTCGCTGAAGTCAAAGAGAGCCAGCATATGGAAACAAGTCATTTAGCAACATGAGGCCATCCTGTGACAGTTGGCATGGTCCAGAGTGACAGATGCTCGTGCAGACCAGCACAGAGCAGAAGAAAAACATTTCTGGTCTGTCATTTTATGAATTATTAGAGCTGCAACCACAGACCACGCAGGATACATCTTTGAGACAAGATTTTTGCCGAACATTGACTTCGCTGGCTGGATTATTAGTTACTCAAATACTTTTTAAAAATCTCTGTAAATAAATAACAGTAGCACATTGTAAAAAATCCACTCCGATCACCTTTTGATCTATTTTCAAAGCATTCCTATTGGTCTTTTTTAATTATAATTATGCCGTTTTTAGCCAGAATAAAATAAAAAACTATATAGTTTTCTAGGTCATAGCCTCTGCAGGGCGGCAGTAGTTTATTTGAAATTTGCCTCTGAGTTGTAGGTGGGACCGTAGGCGCGGACAACACCGCCCCCCCTTCCCGCCCCCTTTGGTGAGAGCTCGGAGCTTATAGTCTTTATAACGTATTTTGCATGTCCCAAATACTCTTTTTAAAGGACTTGGAAGTCTAATCTGGAGGAAGTTTGACTAGAAAACAAAAATGTGGTTCTTTAGAACCCACTGTGGTATGGTTAGTGACCACAAGTCTTTTGGGATTCCCTAAAAATAAGATAATATCTGGAAGAAAATCAATCCATGGATCCTGTGATATTTCTAGTGGATTTACACACTGAATATTCACTCACCAAAGATCATTGTTATATTTTGCATGTTCTATTGTTGGCTGGCAGAAAGATCGTCACCCTAAACTGGTTTACGCCATGCTCACCAGCTATAGCTCATTTGACACAAAAGTTAAGACAGGTCTTTTTGATGGCGTGTTTCATTGCCCAACTACAGCAAAAAATTGTCAATTTTTCAAAAAGATGGTCAAGAGTGTCTTCCCTTTTGGACTCATTTTTGTTGTATTTTGTTATGTTGCCTCTACATCTGTATCCATTTTTTTCTCCCTTTATTTTGTACTTCCGATAAGCAAAACCAAAACACATTAACACATGTTAATGGTTGTTAATTATGTTAATTACACGTAATTTTACATTTGAAGGAAACAAAGTTCTAAGAAACAAACAAATATGTTCTTTTTCAACATTTTTTGTTTCTTCCTGATTTGGACAAAATACTCAGAAATGCAATTTTAGGCTTAACTTCCTTAACACATGTCCTCCATCATTAGAAAAATGTTCAAAACACCAAAAACAGAATGTCAGTACACATATTTAATTTAAAAAACTTTTAGGGCATAACTCTTTGTTTTTTTTTTCATTAGTTTAAAGATGTAGCTACAGCTTGCATTGAAAGGCCAGTTTTTATTCATAATCTTACAAATTAAAACCAACAAAGTACTGTGATCCTATTTTGGTAGCACAAAAAGAAAAATTACATACTGTTCATGAATATTAGATGAATAATTCGCATGTCTAACACCAGAGCTGATGCCTCACATTTTGTAAACAAACAGCTTGCAGGGCATTTTAAAAGAAATGTAAAAGTTAATAAATAATTAACGTAGATTAATTACACTTCGCGAAGCAACCATTTTCCGCCAGTTTAGGCTTTAGCGGCGTGTGTCAAATTCTGAATACACACTTCACAGAGCACAATTCCAGTCACTTAAAAAAAAATTACATGTTCAATCAATTTTTAGTACTTTTTTTATGTTCCTTTTTAGGTTTAGATCACTTTTTCACAAAAGCCGGACTATTTGATACGTAATACGGCCCGTTGTCATGGTAAAAATACGTCGCTGGGCTGGCAGACCTCCACTGCAGCGGCAAAGGAAAGCGATATATGTGCTTATCTTCACTATATGTTCAATAAAACATCAGTTAAGAGAGAAAGTTCACCTCTTACCGCTTGTTTTTCTCCAGATCATAAAGGAAAAGTTTGTTTAGAAGAAGTCTGCACATATAGAACATTATAACCAGAACTTCTTTTGGAACACCCAGCAGCCAATCAGAATAAAACATTGTGGTTAATCGTGATTATCACAACCCAAAAGTGTGAATAATCCAGGAGCACCCAGAAAAGAGAGACTAAATCAATACAGTGTTTGATCTGTGCTTACCTGGCGGCATGACAGTCTCAGTGAGGCGTGAGCCTGCGATGGGAGCAATGGTGTTGCAGTGGATGTTGTTCTTGCGTCCCTCAATAGCTAAGGTGTTAGCCAGCCCCAGCATGCCCAGCTTGGCAGCGCTGTAGTTTGCCTGGCCAAAGTTACCATAGATCCCTGCAGCTGAGGCTGTCATGATGATTCTGGACACAGACAACCCGGAGAAAACCGGTCAGTGTTAATGCAAAGTGACAAGAAGCGCTGTGGAGTAAAAGGAAACTGTGACAGCCCACACAAAACCTTACAGAGACAGACACACATTTCATGAACGCATAAACACAGTCAAGCATTCAGCATATAAAAACTTAACACCCACACCTCTTTTTTAGTGGTTTTAAAAAGCAATATTTGAAGCATTTAATATGTCATTGTAAGAAAAAATACATGTTTGAATACAGATTAGCATTTATGGGCACAATTTACTGCTGACACTGTACTATAGTTGAACAGAAGTAATGAGGTTAAGCAGCAATGCCACGGCAACTGCAGAAAACATTTGTAACAAGCCATCTCACTGGTCATATGGAGGCAGTGATCCATCGCAGAGCCCACTCGCATGCCGCACAGTGGAACAGGACAAGCAATGACTACATTTTCTTCACATCAGTAACTTTTAGGCACTCACGTCTGCAAGATGTTTACAGAGGAACTTTAGAGAACCCATTGAACTTAAAGTCCTTGAGCCAGATGGCAGACGAGGAAGATGAAGATGTTTATGGATCTATTTGTCTGCAAGAGGGAGATTTAGAGGTATAGCGGAGCAGGGAGACTTTGGGCTGCCCATGGCAAGTTGCTGCATCACAAACCTGAGCTTTTTCAAACTGTGGGTTTTCATCTGCTCCTGATTCAACACAATTTGAATAAAGGAATACTCAAAAACAGTTTTAAACCTAAATTATCTTATACATGTAAAATGCTATAAGAACGTGTTAAAAATGCCAAAAAACACGATTTTCATTACATAGGGTCTTTAAAAAAAAATCTCTCCGTTTAAGGAAACGTTTTAAAAATGTTGCTTTGGAATTGTGCTGTCAATTGCTTAAAAATATTCATCAGACTTTTGAATTGTGATTAATCAGATTAAAACAGAACACTTCACTTACAAAATACAGGACAACTCCAATTAATATTCATTTATCTTATAAACTTCCAGTGTAAAACCACTTTTGTTCATCCATGAAAATAATTTGTCACAAATTCAGTTATTTAAGTTAATTTAATTTAATTCCATCCATCCATTTTCTGAACCTGTTTTGTCCCTTTCGGCGACACAGGGCTGCTGGAGTCTAAACCAGCCACTCGTGGGCAAACGTAGGATTAGGTCTCACACACATTCACACCAAGGGACAATTTATAGTAACCAATGAACCTATGAAGCATGTTTTTAGAAGGTAGGAGGAAGTCAGAGTCCCACGCATGCACAGGGAGAACATGCAAACTCCACAGAGAAAGGTCCCCCGTTGGGGATTGTGTTTCAGTCAGGATTTGAACCGGAGACCTTCTAGCTGAGAGGAAAGGGTGTCAACCACTGCGCCACCGTGCAGCCCTTTAACTTTAATTATTGAGAATAACAGCGGAAGTTGTCAAAGAAGATGCTTAACATTATTGTCATTTGTGCTTCTTACCGGCCAAAATTTTGATTTTTCATGTGGTTCCAGGCGGCTCGGGAAACCAAGAACGATCCTCTTAAGTGAACTCTCTGAATGAGGTCTTGGGGAAAAAAAAGAATAATAGATGCAACAATGAAAACAACTACACTTAAAATTAAAAAAATACATTTAGACTTTTAAAAAGTTTTTTTTTTATTCATTTTTCAAATCAGATGATCTACAAAAGACAGCAAAGGTAAATGTAACAACAAAGGGATCCTTTTCTTACCCCAGTCCAAATCACTGGTCCTAGCAAATGATCGGTCACGAAGTATTCTAAGAAGAAATGTGTAATAAAGCCAAAGTTTTAGTCCAAACCTAAAGTCTTCTTTTAGAAAATCATAACCACACTATTATACTATAATATTATAATAATCAAACCAGGAAGACTATTTGATTAGGAAGTGACGAAATGAAATTTAATAAAAGACTCACCCTGCATTGTTCACAACAATATCTGGAACAGTAAGATTGTAGATAGATATTATTTTAATTTAATAACAATAAAAATAACATTTTTCAAAAAAAGAAATTTAAAAAAGCACCTATTCTTCCAAAGGCATCCAGCACTGACTGAATCAGCTTCTCCCCATCTTCAACAGAATCTGTGAGCACATAAAACAACTTTTTTTCTTTTCAACTCTAACATAATTTGGATTATTTTAACGGAACAACTTGTTTTTTGTTGGCCGAGACCCGATTAATGGCTACTTAGTTCTTCTAAATCAGTATAAATAGCTTTTGTTTGAGAAATAAAATACACAAACAGGAAGAACCCTGGAAAGTTTTACAACGAAAAAAAGTAAACTATGTTGAAAGTGATGATTTGAGTTATGATGAGTTAACATTTTTATTGATCTTTGGCCATTGTTGTTCACAACAAGAACACATCTGACTTAAAGAAGCATGGCGTGGCCAAAATTACCAATAAATCACGGATCAAAGACCTTTTACATTCTCAAAAACTGCCTTTTTCCATGAAACCAAGAAGATGGTGGAAACAAAAGGAGATGCGTTTATCTTCAATACTCACTGTTTCATCCTTGGGCAACAGACTGACAGAAATCAATATTGTTTTTAGTCTGTCATTACTTAAACTATCCAACTTGTGGAAAACAAGGTGGGGAAAATAACAGAGGAGAGAATAAAGAGGGAAAGAGAAGGGAAGGGTAATCCATACTTCTCACCATAGTTTGCAACAGCTTTGCCTCCTTTTGCTCTTATCTCCTCCACCACCTTATCAGCCGCTGCAGAACTTTTCCCGCTGCCTTTTGTGTCAGCCCCAAGGTCATTCACTTCATTACAACAAGATAAAACAGAAATAATAGCATGAATTCTGTCATTTTTTTGTAAGTGATAAGCGTGCATTAGTGTTCGAGCTATGCCGATGACTTGTCAGAGTTGAGGCTGACTTTGTTACCACAGCAACTTTCAAAATTGAGCACAACTTAAGTTGCTTCACATCATAACAGAAAATTTAGATGTGAAACACTAAAACAATATAACCAATCAGTAGAACCTGAAGCCTCATGTTTTTTATGCCCAATATGCACATCCATCTTTGCAAAAAGTTCGAATGCTGTTTGTTTGTATGCCACGCATACACAGGCACACTGAGGCCAGCCCTTGGATGACGTGAAATGGGTGGGACCGACAAGGAGCAAAAAACCGGTGCCTCAGAGATCCAGTCGTTTTACTTTCGGGTATGAAATGAGTCCAAAAAATGAATGATATTTTATAATTTGTTTTCTAGTGTTTCAAAGGTAATATATGATTATATATATATGGATATAATTTATTTTGAAAGGCTTAAGAAAATCATGGTTTGCAACCTGGGGCTCTGGATCATGTAGATAACTATGGTGAAAGGTTTCATCTACTATCTAGAAGCTTAAAGCACATACTATTACCTTCTGCTGCAAAACAGTGTCTAATTGGTGTTCAGTAGCACAACTCTTAAAGAATATAAATGCGTTTACATTTATGGATCTTTTTTTAAATTGGGTTCTACATCTGGTTGTAAACAGAAAAAGAATGAAGGCGCATCAAAGTCAAAATACTAGAAAATCCCATATTTTAAAAGACTTTCTTGCATTTTTTTTATTCAGGTGCAGCAGGAGGATCTATTTGACACAGGATGTAATTTATATTGAAAAGAACTTGTATGTGCTACTGGAAAAAGTAAAAAACAAAACAAAAAAAGGAAAAAATTGGCATAAAAAGAAAAATATAACACTGTTATAATTAAATTATTGTAATGTTTCAAAGCTAAATTTATAAATAAATTAGGATTTTTTTCCAGCTGCGTAAAAAAACACTTGTGTTTTTGCTTCTAGGTACACTAAGTTAAAGTTAGTTTGGAGCCAAATTGGTTGGATGCATTTCTGCATCAAGAGTAAGTAACAAATTCTTATGAATTTAGTTTGAAAAGAAAAAACATAACCCCAATCCAGAACCTTGTGGAACACCAGAACTAACTGTGGTCTGTGAGGAGAACAATGTAACAATCTCTACTACATATTTATGATTTTGACAGAAATATTTTGTAGTTTTGTTTGTGTGAAATGTGAAAACTGGTTCCAGAACTCACAAACTGAACTAAACCTAATCCCCTTGTGAGGTAATTAATTCAGATGGAATTTACTCTAAATCCAGATTAAGTGTTGACGACATGAACTCCGTGACCCTGCAAAAGACCAAACAGGTTTCTGAATTATTGAGTGAATAAATGTGGATCTTCCAATAAAGGAAGTTTGATTTTGATCTGTAATTTGGTGGCACAGAAGGATCAAAGGTGGGCTTGTTTGGCAACAATTATTTATCACAGTTTAAAGTTTAAAAGATAGTGGATCCACTCAGTTGATAAAAGGAGACGGATATGATCATTTGAAGAGGAGATGATAAAAGACTGAGCCTCTTTTCATCAAACCAAATAAAAAAGTGATTTAGCATTTTAGTCACTTAAATTAAAATCCTAGTATTACCTCAGACTGGTCAATGCAACAGAATAAAATATCATTTTAAAACTGATTTTTCTCAAAAAATGATCACAAAAGTGACCAAAAAAAGGGCTGCAAGAGATGTGAGGGAAGAATTGTCTTTTTTCCTGTCTAACTAAAAGTATCACAGTAAGTATAAGAATAAAACATAATTTAAAATAAAAAAAAGTCCATCATATTTATTATACTTCTAACAAATTAGCAACAAAAACGTAATTAAAACATAATCCACAGCACTATTGGGTTCTGGTTTTCTACAACATTTTTGTACAACGCAAAACTAACTTCCTAGGTTATCTTTGTGAGATTATACAAGCATCCATTTAACAGTTAACTATGGCTTATGAGTTAAAATGTGCTTTTCTTTAAAAAGTACTTTTCAGACAGTAATAAAGCTTACTATAAAATAAAGTTTGCTTAAGCCAAAAGGTAAAACAATTAGGTACAAGTTAACTTTTCATTCTGCCTTGGTAAACAGAAGGCCACACACTGCTGGACATGTACACAGAGTACTCTTTAAAAGAAAAAAAAATAATCAATATATGCATCCAATGTCTGTCAACAAAAGACACAGCAGAGGCCGACAGCATGTCCCGCAAAAATCTGTCATATATTGTGTCTGAAGATCACTGCCTTTTTGTGTTGCCATTATTTACTGTCACATTATGTCATTTCTTAGGGGTTATTGCAAATGGTACACCACTGCAATGTGGTTCGTTTTGATTTTATATACATATTCATTAATACAATATTATGGTTAATATTAAGTTGCAAAAGAATCATATTTATGTTTTACTCACCGACTACTGAGGCTCCTCTTGCAGCAAAAGCCAGAGCATATTCTCTGCCAAGTCCTAAGAAGAAAGACTTAATTCATTAGAATAAAACTCTCCCATGGACACTCACTCAGTCACTCGTTGTGCCCTTTCACACACTTTCATCAGCCTGATTGTAAAACACTGCATTTCTCGTACTTTGCTCCTCCGTCTTCTTTAAACAGTTAAAGGGTTAGCTTGTCAAAAGTGAAGAATCGTGTATAGTGTATATCTTTGTCCCAACTGGTTATTTCACAGAAAGGACCCACATTTGACAGAATTGTAATGTCATTTTTTACTGATTCGCTCCAAAAAAAAATAATTAGCATTGTAGCAATATAAGCTAAAACCAACACAACCGTTTGACAGACGCGGAAAAAGCTAGATTTACCTCCTCCAGCTCCAGTGACAAGCACGACTCTTCCGTCAAAGGACAGAGACATTGTTCTACGTTACTAAATCAATGAGGGTTTAAAGCCAACACCAACTCAGAGGCTGCACGGTCTGAGTCCGCAGAGGTGAACTCCTGCAGAATCCACTTCCGTGTTTACAAAGGGGTCGTTCCCAGCTGTGACCAATCAGAAATCAGGATTCTGTGACGTACTTTTAAAGTGTTGAACTTGACTCCACCTTTTCAGATTTAGATTTTCATTGTAAATCGAATATAATAAGATTTTAAAAGAGACATTTTTAGTTTGCTTTTCTTTTTTTATTTATTAATACAAATTCGAAGACCTAAAAGACTATAGTTGCATAGTTGCATATAGATTATTATTTTCATATCAATTCCTACTTTTAAAAATCTACTAAGTTCATGTTTAATAACTACAATTATTATTTTTTTTTATTTGAAGTTCTGATTTAACACATTGAAATTTTATTTTTGTGAGTGACAAAATATTTCTTTTAATTTGATCAAGTAACCGCTTTTTAAAAATCTTGCCATTTCAGATAACCTCGAGTAAAAATGCACAACAGGGTGATGGGCGCTTATTACTAAGATTTGCAGTACAGCAAACAATGAAACTGCAGATGATCAATAAAAAATGTTTGCAATATATTATTCAAAATTTAGAGGGAAAGCATAAAGAGCAGGGGTCTGCAACTTGAGGCTCCAGAGCCATATGTGCCTCTTTATCCCTCCATTGTGTTAATAATTTTGATTTTTAAAAATTGTTTGTAGTTTTGATTTCTTTCATGCTTTAGCGCTTATGTTTAGAATTCCAACATGTCAGATAACTGAGCAAAGGGATGGTAAAGGTTTTAATCTACTGTCCATCCTTGTATCCATAACAACAGAAAGTTATGACGTGTTTGACTTTGGCTTTTTTTTTATTGCATTTAAATCTGCTGCAGCTTGAGGATTTTATTTGACAGGGTCGATTTTTATTGAAAGGAATGTGGATGTGCTTCTGCAGTAAACAAAGTCAAATATTCTCTTTTTAGAATACAATTATTAAAAAGACGTTTAAGATATTTTATAAATGAATGGCTTAATGGCCACAGAAACATAAGTAAAGTGTACTCTTCTAGCAAATAAGGTGGGATTTTGCAGCTTTCGCTGGTTTTTGGTCACTTAGAAACTGCCCAAAAGGCTCTTTTATAGGAGTGTAACAATTCCTTTTAACAACAATTCAATTCATAATTTGTGCTTGCTGATGTGATTGGTAGTGGATATCGGTTGATTTTGAATGATCCAATTCAATCCAATTCAAAAGTCATTTTGAAAAAGCAATAGGCAAAAATTCAACCAGTGTGACTCAGAGATAAATACCTGGTAATAGACATTACAGATTAGGTTTTCCAGATGCCTTGTAAATGGGGTCAATTTAGGATCAGCTTCAAGTGAATGAAAAATCAGATTGCCAATTTGAAAAAAAAAAAATTGAACATTTGACATCAAGACATTGCAAGTTAGTTTTTTTTTTTTAGTTTGTCAACATCTATTAGACTCCAAAGTGCACATTGTAAACTCGAAGGAATTTTTGAAAATTTGAAAATAAAATTGTAAATTTGAAAAAAATAATATTGTATTAACTCTGTCAAAAAAATCACTGAAATGACAAAAGACTGCTCATGTCCAAGTGTTAAAGCTTGACGCTTCTGCTGCATCGGCCGCGTCTGGTGTGAATGCAGCATAAAAGTTATTTGATAGACGTTCTTTTAAAAAATAATAAATTCAACCACTGCAGAAGGCCCCATGTTATTGTTCGCCTGGGGCCCTAAAACTGCTATGTCCGCCACTGCTGAATGGTCACATGTCTTTGCAAAATTCAATGTGTTTCCATACATTGATGGCTTGATTTTTTTTGCTGGCATCAAATGTATTGTCCGCTGTGATGGAACGTGGTCATTTTAGAGTAAACCTACCATGTTTCAATCTAAGATCGATTATTGATTTATCTCATTCTGAAATTATTTTTAATAGTTTTGGTTGATTCTGTTCTATAACAGATCGATCTGGTTTAATCATGGGAATAAAAATCCATTAATTGTTACTCCCCTTCTCTTTTTTCATTAATGGTTGCAGACTCCTGGTTTAGAACATTTGTCGCATACATTAAAGTATCTCAATTTCTCTGCAAACTTGTAAATTTTCATTAATGCAGCAGGATGTATTTGAGGAGTTTTTATATTTTTTGTGGGGAAAAAAAGATACTTAAACCTGAATTCCAAGCTGAAAATTAATTTTATGAAACCTTATAGCTACATTGTATGACTCATGTATCTAGATTTGACTGTTATAAGGAAGGAAGGGTTTTCATGAACTTTTTTCAGCACAACGAACATCTTTTCACATCATCATGACAGTGTCAGTGGAAGACAACAGTGAGCAGCAGTCGGAGTGGATAATCTGAGGGTGGGAGGAGAGACAGCAGCGCGCACCAGGATGCTCTGCGCCCGGACGCTGCCTGCTCTCCTCAGACTCTCCAAGGAGGCTGTGATGGAGACAAGATGAACCGTGCGAGGTGTTTTTCAGCGGAAAGTCTGGCGTCACCACCAAAAATCGGCTCTTTCGGAGAAAGTGTTGGAATACATCCCATTTGCTTGATTTTTGTGGATTATGGACCGTAGCGGCGACGTGCCCCGTGAAAAAAGATGTTACTTGTTCCTCTCTGCTAATATCTTTCACCACCAATTCGACTATTTTCATTCCTCCCCCCAAGAAAAAACCCCGTCATCACGCGAAATCTGTCATTTGTCATTTGTCTACCCGACATAGACACGCGTGCGAAGGCGCCGCTTGTCAGACAGTATGATCCAATATTGTGATAGACCGTTATTTTTGTGGTATGTATTCCGCTCCAGTGCGCATGCCTGGCGGTGGATGTAGAATGCCGCCCGACGCCACTTCTTCGCCTCGTCCTGACCACGATGTGGGAGCAGAAGTGGAAGGAGCGCAGAACTGAAGGAGCATGCGTTGGCAACACCAGAGGATCTGTCTTGTGTTCCTTCACGAAATAGCCCAGGATTGTGCCCTAAACTGAAGGATGTCAGGACCGCCAAATGCGGAGGCTGAAGGAGTAGTCTCCAAAGTACAAGTGAAAAAGGAGATTAAGACAATCGTGGAGAATTTGGAAACTATCCTGGGAGACCTTAAGGATGTGGCCAAAGAACTAAAGGAGGTGAGCTGGATGTTTTTCTTTCAGGTGGTCCAAGCACCCTGATAGGAGGCTGACACCCACCTCTGTGTGGCCTGGAAATGGCATATAATCATGCCTTCACACATGCACAGACAGGGCTGCACTCCTCTTAATGTGATCATCATCTCCAACATGAAAGACATTTGGCAGGGAGGATGTGGGGAGTGAAATGACAGGACAGATTCTTCACTCTGACTCACTCCCAACTATGATGAAAGTGAGAAAAATGTAATCACAATTAATATTTAATGGACAAGTTGTTTCAACCATGAAGGCGCCTTTGCATTGCATTTCATCATCTAAATGCTGTTGCTGTTGTTTGTGGCAAATTATCTCCTGGTGTTTAAGAGAAATGCATTCCGCCCTTTGTTTTGTGCTTCTTTTTTGTCGTATTCTTTCCCTCTTTTTTACCCATTTTGTGATCTTTTTCTTTGCGAAATATTAAAAAGTCGGAATTTAAAGTAATGAAGAAGCAGACTGCTTTAAATCAGGCATGTCCAAAGTCCAGCCATAGGCCAAATGCAGCCCGTTTTAGCTCTTTTTATAAAATCCATCATGCAGCTCCTAGCATCTTCACAAAACTGCATTCACAATTTCTTGGATTGGCCGAATTATGTTTTAAGCTGTGGCAACACTGCCGCGGGATCTTTCTGCCACACTTTCTAAAATTTCTACTGTAAATAAAAAAGGAATGTTGACCGGTGAAGGACACTGCTTCCAGAACAAGTGGAAATTGGCATATTTTTACAGTGAAATACAAAACAATTGTGTCTGCCTATAATATGCCAAAAGACTGGCTGTTTTCAAGGAGTTCAAGACAAGACAAAATGTGCTACTAACTACAACAAACTAACTGGGAAACTGTGCAAAAAAAACAGTAATGTTAGTATTTGTATTTGTTTCCTATGTGAAGAAATAAAAAGTAGTTAATTGTAATAAAATGTTCATTTGTTAATTTGCATTTAATGGTTTTAGAATACCTCAAAGTATGGTTGGCCCTCAATTATTTTCACCTCCCCAAAGCTGGCCCTCTTTGTAAAAAGTTTTGGCATCCCAGCACCTTTAAGATTAGTCAAGTTTTCAGAAAGGTTATTTAAATGGAGCTCCCATACAGAGAAAGCCTTGATCAGTCACGTTTTCATGTCTGTATTCATTATGAATGCTTTTCATTTTTACTTTTTATTTTGCTTGTTTTTAACTTTAAAGTTTGAGCTTCGTGGCATGAAAAAGATGTTATTTTTAATAAATAAAGCTTGATTTGATTCTAAACCAGGGGTGGGTAAACTATGGCTCGGGGGCCACATGTGGCCCGTTAAATGGTTTAATCTGGCCCGCCTTACTGGAATAAATTATATTGATCTTTTTTAATGTCTAAATACAATGACCTTTGTTTAGGTGCAGAAATTGGAAGACTTGTCATTTTCTGATGCTCTTGTGTGTATTCCAAGTCGAGCAGTTATTTTTCCAATCATTCACATGAATGCAGAATTTCTTTTGGTTTTTTGCTTTTCCCTGAGGAACATCAACTAATTGGTGTAATTGGCATTAAAGTGAGAACAAAAGTCCCCGTTTTGAAATAAAATATTCATAATGCTCTGTTTTAATATATATATGTATATATATATATATATATATATATATATTATTTTTTAATCAAAATCAAACCACATTTTTGTCCAGATTCCATGTTATTTTTCTCTCTTATGAGGTGAATTAAATAAACGCTCCGGTCCTTCAGTCAAATTTTAGAATCGCTTGTGGCCCAAGTTAAAAACTTTGCCCACCGCCATTCCAAACCCAATCTATAAATCCTAATTTCAAAAACACACACACAAAAGTTAGAGCTCAAGCTAACATACATTTGCAAACCACGCATTCTGGCTGTTTTCCTGAACCTTTGAACTTAACAGGACGAGCTGTCATCATAATAAAGCCTTGTTACTTTTACATTATAGATGGGTCTCCTTCTGCTCCTCTGCTCCCACTTTTTTTTTGCATCTTGCGATTAATAAGACTTCTTTTTAAATTTTCTACATGTTTAACATTTACATCAGCAACCATCACAGTTAATAAAGAGGACATTGTTATCTGTCTATTGTGATCTTTTTCTAATGTGCCCTGTTTCTTTTGCTCTCTTTTTTTCTTTGCAGGAAATTGTGTAGAAGATCAGTTATTCTGACACTGCACACACATTGAATACATACCTCAAGGGGGTGTTTCAATCAAAGCCAGTGTTTGGGGCATAATCCATCTGAAATGCAGTTATCTGTTAAAACTCACAGACAGGGTTGGAGCTCAGCCTGCCTCTCCCTGCCCAGATGCTTGGCACAGGCGCTCGTGCTGCCTGGCCTACAGCAGGGGTGCACGCTGGGATGCTGGTGTCACCTCTTGTGTGTGTCCCAACAAATTATCCCTTTAAAGACTGCATAGAGAATTTAGCTCTTTGCCTGATCTGTACTAACGGACTATCTCTCTCTTCAGTTGGATCTCTTCTTTTTCTTCCGGTTCTCTCTCGTGTTTTTTCTTCCTTTCCCGGCTTCTTATCAAGCCACTGTTTGGTCATACTTTTTTGGTCATCCATTTCAAAGCCTTACATGCAGTCGTGTTTCAAAGTAGACTAACGTAGTTTCTGAAGCTCTACTTCAAAAAAGTGAATATACGTTTTGTGGTGGGGTGGTTAGCGGTGTTGCTTTTTCACAAAAAGGCCCTTGTTCAAATCCCAGCCGGGTCCTTACTGTGTGGAGTTTGTATGTTGTCCCTGTGGAAATATGTTGGTTATTCCCTGCTTCCCTGGGCCACAGCACATAAACATGTAGGATTAACTGGTGGCTTTAAATTGGCTCTTAGTCCCCAGTAAAAGAAAAAAGGAAAATGGCGAATGCTTAAAGAGCGCTTTTCTACCTTCCGTGAATGAGCTTTATAGTCACAGTCCAATTCACATACACATTCACACTCATGGCAGCTCAGCTGCTGCACACTGGTGCCAATTTATAACCATCAGAGGCAAAGTGGGGTTCAGTGTTTTGCCCGTGGACACTTCGACACATGGTCAGGGAAGGCGGGAATCACACCTGCTGTCTTCCGATCAGAGGTCGACCGCCCTACCTCTGTGCCACGGTCGCCCTTAACAACAAATTGACTTGCAAACTCTCCATGGTGTACCCCACCTTTGCTCCAAAGTAGCTAGGATAGGCTCCAGCAACCCCTTGACAAAGCTGGAGTAGAAGATGGATGGTTTGGATAGAAGTTCTGTCACTGCAGTAAAGTTAAATGTTTAAAAACTGTTCAGTTTTTAACAGAGCACAGTTAAAAATTCCACTCCAAGGATCTTTTGATCTATTTTAAAAGCATATCCAGTGGTCTTTTAATTATGATTATGCCGTTTTTAGACAAAATCAATAAACCTTGGTCGTTTTCTAGGACATAGTTTCTGCATAGCAGCAGAAATGATCAGAAATTTACCTCTGAGTTGTGGGCTGGACTGTTGGCACGGAGTGAGCCTTCCTTCCTTTCCCATCATCCATTTGTTTACACTCTCTCCTGCTAGCTTACAGCCCATCATAACCCAAACCTAACATTATGGGTGCAGCAGAAATGGCAAGTAAAATTGGAGCATTGAACCACTGGCATTTTTTCGTCTGCTCCTGATCTGAACAAAAAAATACTCAGATCTTCAAATCTTAATCTTAATTTTCTTAATATCTGCCCTCCATCACGTGAAAAATGCTAGAACATGTTAAAAACACAATTTTCATTGGAGTGGGTCTTTAAAGTGCTTTCATCATCAGTCACAGTGTTGCTCCAAATTCTAAGTCATTTAATTAACTCAAGTTTTAAGCATCTAAGCAGATTTCATCAAAAGAAACAAACGTTTAACAGAAACATAATGAGGGAGCGCACAGACATTTTAATAAATCAACTTTAATTCCAGAAAGAAATCACTGAAAATGTCTATATTTCACATTTTTATCTTTTAAAACCATTTATCTGAGAATCAAGTACAAGTGACGTGGTATAAAAAGTTCATCTTTTAGACAGTCCAGTTTTGGCCTTTAGATGGGTAGTGTGCACGGACTGGAGGATGGTTGTGTACCAGATTCATGCCCACTTTCAGCAAAGATAGGCTCCAGTCCCCCCAAAGGCTCTAACTAGGCGATGCAGAAACTGAAAGTATGGATGGATGGTTGGATAGATAGACAGATGTATGGATGAAGGAAGTTCAATCAAGCATCATGTCTTAAAGGATTTTTTTTCTTTGCAGAAGTTTAAGTCTTTGTTCCTTTTTTGTATGCACACACATTTCCCCAAAAATGTACTTTTGAAAACACAAATTTCTGATCTCCATAGCAAGTCAAGAGAGGAATGATAAAATATAACACAGCTCTTCAGATCAGATATACCGGTTTGATCAAAGTTTTTTTCAGTAATTTGTACTAATTAAATTGAAGCATTGTGTGTTTCGGGGAACTTTTTCCTCTTTTAATGTTGTGCCCACATATTAAAGAGAAACATTTTTAAAACAGTAGAAGTAGTTTACTTTTTTAACATTTCTTCCTATGCGTGATCATACTGAATTGTTTTTGGGTCTTGCCTTCCTGGTAGTAAAAATGAACTTGTTTTTGATTGCATTTTTGAGGTACAGTCAGAGTTTTAAATAAGCTAATTTATATTTTTTCAGTGGGAGTTAGGTTTTTTCCATTATTTTAAGTTATAAACTAATTGATTTTGAAAGCAAAGGTTCTGAAAAAATGTTTGATTAAATTCATTAGAGAAGATTAATATACAGATGTGACAGAATTTGTTGTGTTTTCTCCAATAGGCTTGTTTTCTTTCACTTGCTTTTATTTACAGCTGAGATTGTTATTGGTGATATTTCCTAGTCTCAAGCCAAGTTGTCACATACGTTTATTAACCCTGACCTGAGCTGTCACAGTGACATGTCTCCTGTTTTTCACCAGGTTGTTCATGAGATTGACACCCTGACCTGTGACCTGCAACTGGAGGAGGAAGGACTAACAGACAGCTCAAAAACGGACACGCTCAACTCCAGCTCCAGCTCCACCACCACCACCACAACTGCTTCTAGTCTGGAGAAGATGAAACTCTTTCCAGACGAATACTTTTTTAAAACCCAGGTGCCCTTCAATCCAGTGCCTGCCAATCCCTCGGCAGTCTTGACTGTCCTGAAGAAGCCACACCCGCCCCTACCACCGCCGAGACTCACCTCACACAGGGTTGAGGATCACAACGTCAAAAGTCTGCCTCATCCGACATTAGTTTTATCAGGGAATATTTCAAAGGCTAACGGGTCTTTATTTAGGAACGGCGGGCTTTTCCCACTGAAACCAAACAAGGATTTATTCTCCTCTACTCCATGCTTCATTTCCAATGATGGCGGGATTCCTGAATCAGGTCTTGTTCCTACATTGCCGAAGCCCATGCCGCTTCTGCGGCATGACAAGAACAAATGCCCAAAGGCCCCTGGCAGGGAGCCCCGTGAGAGAGAGCGTGTCCGTTTCAGTGAGAAGGTCCAGTATCACGGCTACTGCCCAGACTGTGACCTCCAATATGATGTCGACGAGACAGAACTCCACTTACAGGCTGAGTTGAACGACCTACGGCTCAGCCCTGTGCACTGTTGCTCCTCTTCACCCCCTCCTTCCCATCCTCTTTCTCACGAACTATTGTTGGAAAATGGCGGGCTCCCTGTCAGCCACAGCTTTCCACCAACAACAAACACTCTTCCACCTTGTGTGCATCCTCACGCACCTTCCCTAAAGCCCCATAAAACAATCCTACGCAAATCAACCACCACAACGGTTTGACACCAAGCCCCTTCTGTTATGTCGTATCCTAAACAGTCTTGAATAGTTACGTGTTTTTTAACCTCGTGAGCGCCTTCTTCTCCAATTGAACTTTGGATTATCCTGACAACAATAGGAAGGGTCGGGAGACAGGCAGGAAAAGAGGGATAGAGTGCATGGAGAAGGAAAGAAATGCAGCATCATGCGGTCGACGACGACAACAGTGAAATCCAAATGAGACGGTAAGTGTTTGTGCATGTGAGACTGTGTTTTTCCGGAGGAAGAGAGTAACAAATGTGTGTGCGAACTGATGCATGACCAAGTGTCTCCATACATGTTTAATTGTGTTCTTCATGTTGACCCAAGTGTGAGGTTCACGGTTTGTTTATTGACAGAAACTTGTCAGGATGAGAAACAGCATTAAAACTAAAATGTAGTCCTGAGTGTTCTTTTTAATAAAAACTCTGAAAGCCAGGATGTTGTTTCTGTGAGAGGATGTTTAATAATTGAAATATTTTTGGATAAAACAAGAGAAGCAGCTTCCTAGAGATTTCATCTATGGGATAGAAATGCTCCCATAAGTGGACACGCATAAATGTGCAGAAGGTAACTGTATTTTAATTCACTGTTTTACTGATAAAAAAGACAACATTATTTGGAGTCAGGAGTCAAAGTTTCAGTTCTCTGATGAAAGAAAAAAGGGAAATTAAAGATAACATACTTAATGGACAAGACGGGTTTCCAAAGGTAGACCATCTGCTTTATATAAAACGGGAAGCTCAAGATCAAAGGCTTTGTATTTCATATCCTCAGATTAGGACAACAAAAAGTAAAGGCATAAGGAACTATTTATGTTTATTTCTTTTCCTAAATTTCAAGTTTATTTGCACGGTAATAAACATTTGCAAAAAGCAGATATTTGCCATGCAGAAGCTGTATTACCTGCATACATTAAAAAGCATATTTACATATAAGAAAATACAAAAAGGTGACACATTTTGACAGACTGTGTTTTCCTTTAACTTCATAATAATACCCACATTATGGTTTTTTAAAAATGAATACAAAGATGAGATTTTTACTTAGTTCAGTGGTCTTTTAAGTAGGATAATGCAGTTTTTAGCCAAAAAAAGAAACAAAACAACTTTTCCAAGACATAGTTTCTGCAGAGCGGCAGTAGTTCATAAGAATTTCTGGAGTTGTGGGCGGGACCGTTGGCGCACAGCAACCCCACCCCCCTTCCCCTCTCTGTTTACACAATCTGCCACCAGCTTACAGCCCCTCACACCCCCAACCTAACATTACCAGTGCAATAAAAATGGCGAGCATTATTGGAACCATCCAGCTGTGCAGTTTTGAGCCCGATGCCAGCCCAGACGAGGAAGACAAAGACGTACATAGATCGACTCGTCAGGGAGCTCGTGCATGGCCTGTCAATAGTATTTTCTACGTCACAAATATTCTCTTTTTTTCCCATCTGCTCTTGATTCTCAACTATTTGAATAAAGAAATACTTAAAAATCTTACTTTTTTTTAATATGTTGTCCACCATCAGAAAAAAATGTCACAAAACATGTTAAAAACACAAAAAACACAATTAGGTCTTTATACAGACAGTGCTGCATTCCATGTTCAATCTGATTAACTCCATTTATTTTTAATTTGTGTCTCGCTATCCAGTATTTATTTATTTCTTATTGATGTTTTAATCTTAAAGAATCACCAAAAAATGCTAGAATGAAGCAAAGTAGAACTGCAAATGCATCAATTAGTGAAGAGTGAAGGACTACCGCAGATACAACAAATATTCCAAATAAATTATTAAAACAGTAAAAAAGATTTTCAAATTTCTGCTTCAACATTTATGATGTGTTAGCCACTTGGGCTTGGCTTAAAAAAATCATTTAATGAAATGGAATTGATCTGCACTTAGAAAATGTAATATTGATTCATCCAATTCACAAATCAGTTTTAAAGCATTTTTCATGTTATTTTCAGGCAAAAAAAATTGATTGCTGTTAGTTTTTAATGCAAACATTTATAATTTCAATATTTATAAAGTTCCACATTTGTTCAGTTGAAATCAGTATGTGAAAACAGTTTTTAAACAAAGTAAGTTTTACATCAAAAACTTGTCAAATATATTAATATTTGTCAAATTCAGTTGAATTCAAGATCATATTAAGCTGGAAACGAGTAAATCAAATTGACTCAGTGCTTTGGCAATGACTCCCACCTTTGTTAGCCACTTAAGGAATCTATAGAACCATCATTTACCCCAGAGGCTGCTCGATCCAAGATAGACACAGCATAATCCTCATTCTCTCAGCAGTTAAGGACCGTCTTTTGCTCTGATAATACGACAGATAAGGAGCATTTTGGGAAAATCTTCATTTATTTTTTATATTTCACTGTAAATCTGTTACATTAACAAATGCAATTAGAATCTGATGGTGCAAAGACAGAAAAAAGAAAAGAAAAGACAACTGCAACAAGATACAACACAGTAAAAGCACAGATTGTGGTTGAATGAGTCACAATTTCAGGTCTTCCTCTTTTGAAATAAGTTGAAGCTCTCTGATCTGAACTGAAAATGTAAAAGATCGCTCAGAATATTATTAGCTACAAGTTTAAAATGCCAGGCTCTTTGATAGCGTGAGGTTGTCAAATCCCTCAGCAAAGGCAGCTTACAATCAGTGCAAATACTACTTTGTATTGGAAAGTTAAAAAAATCTACCTTAAGACCATTTTTTTCTCAAAAGACTCAGGCATTTCGCAGAATCCCAAAACATTTTTTGTATGCAAAATGCATGAGTGTGAAAGTACAGAAGTAAAGAAGATTCCTGCAGCCCAATTTCCTGCCGTCTTAGAAGAAAAGGCATGAAAATCTCTTACCTATTCCCTTCTGTACCTTACAGTATGATGCATTTAAAGATTTTAACACCCCAAAACAGGAAAATCACTTTATTTGAAAGTAAAATTTATACACAATGCAATTCAAAGTGATTTATAGAAAAAGACAAAGTAAAAAAACAAAAAATCTAATTTAAAAAAGAAGATTAAAAGAGAAGTTGATTGGTGTCCATCTTTTTGCAAAGCTGGGAAAATATTATGAGGTCATTACCTAATGGTTTACTTTTACAATCTTTTCCTTTCTGTACATGAAATGTCTCTTTTTTGGGTAGTCACCCACACTTTATAAATCAGTTATACGATAACTTTTAGGCTAAATGGACGGAAAGCTAATCAGTTCTGCTCTTGAACGGAGAGAAAGCAGCAGGATAAATGGAGCACTTTATTTCCTCAAAGGAATATAAATCAGCAGTAATATCACATCCTCCCAGTCAATATTGAGCAGTTGGTAGTCTCCACTTTATCAGCCTCTATTAAAGGGTAATAAAGCCTATAAAACCGGTGTTTGATGTGTGCGCTACTACAGATAATTATTTAAAACAGGGAGGGTGTTGGAATTCCTAGCTGTGCTTGTGTGTCTGTTTCTGCTCGTCTTTAAATGTGTGTATTTGTTCGTAAAGCTGCATGTGGACATGTAAGACTTGGGGAGACAACATGCCCCCCGGTCAGATGAAAATAGTGCTCTTTCCTCCCAGCAATGCCCTTAATTAGCCAAATTAGACTACAGAAGGCGCTAGCGCTGCCTTGGACAGATTTTGCAACATCGGCCCTGTCAAAACTTATAACCCAGGCTGCAAATATTTATGATAAACAGAGACAGCAGAAAGGCAGAAGTAAATAAGAAAATGTACATAAAGGGCACTTCAAAAGCAGTTCGGTTAGAAAGAGTGTATTTGAATGCTTGTGTCTGGTGTTTGTGCAGGAATTTTGGGGGCAGACTATTTGAAGGTTAAGATTGGGAAATCACGGTATGATATAGCACCCATTGATGAGTAAATCTAATACTCTGACTGACCCTGCAATCACAAATTGGCTTTTTTATTAGGGGTCAGTGAGTATAAAGCAACGAGAAAATGAGATTGCGTAAGAGAGTGGGGAAGAGGGATGATGAAAGGAGAAAAACGTGGGGCTTAGAGAAATGAGAAAAAGAATGAAACAGGCATTGGGTGGAGGCTGGTGGTGCTTCGACTGCACTTGCTGTTATGAGGCTGCAACTTGATGGTAGCTCCCAGTGGAAAACTTTCACGCTAGTCACCTTGTAAGAGTGGATCCTGATGAGTCTGAAAACAGTGTGCAGTGCTGAACAGAATAGATCATTTGAGGATTTGGTCTATTACCACAGAGGTACATGTAATGCAGTACTTACTGAACCCAAAACACTAACAAAAAACTATGGTTTAATGAAAACATTTGAATGAAAATCAACAAAAATCGTGTCTTTGGTGTTCTTGTAGAATTTTTCTCATGATGGAGAACATATAGGAAAGAGTTTAAGATTAAACTGCATATTTCCCAACCCTTACGGCTTCTCCCGATCCCTACTTTTATCCCTCCAAGCGAAGAGATATGGAAAGATACTGTCTGACAATTCAGACGTTACTATAACACAGGATTTTGGCTAATAATTGCATAACCATAATAAAAAGACGACTGGGAACAATTTTACATATGGAAAAAAAATTAGTTGGAGTGGGACTTTAAAATTTGAACCTGTCCTTTTATTTCATGTTATCTTTTTATTTGAGAGCTTAAAACTTCAGTTGTGTCTAAAAATAAGAGGAAAATAAATTGTAAAAATGTTTTGAAAGTTTGGAAAATTTGATCCTTTTTGCATTAGCAAAAGTAAAAAATAATCAGAAGTCACCTAAACTTCTCCTTCCTAGCATTCAAACGTGATTTACAGCCTTTGACTGTTGACATTGGTGAATACTGCTGTAGAAGTCACTGAAGCCTGCATGTATGCTAAATATTTGGATGCTAATGTCACAGACGAGCTTCCATTAGTTAAATATTATGTTAAGGCAAGAAGCTGGACCAAAATATTACCAAAGAAAAGGCTTTCAGGCTAGGAACTCCTTTTCGAGACTAAATCGATTAACCTGCTTGTGTTCTGTGTACTCTCTGGCACAGATAAAAAAAGCTGCAGTGCTGAACTTCCGTTGAGGGGTGCACGACTAATCTGTGAGCTTGGACCTTTTTTCAGTCTCTGAAAGTTTGTTGACCTGAAGTTTAAAGCTCCTGTTTGTGCTGCATAGCAGACATGTGGTTCCATTTGAGCAAACTATATGCTTTTCACCATAATTCAACTCTAATTTCCAAAATAATGGATGCTGTCAGGGATTGAGGTTTGTGGAGGAGCTAAGTACAAGAGACATAACTGGGTGGAAGGAACTTAATTGAATGTAATACTGAAGCGTAGCTAAACAAAAACAAAGCTCAAGCTAAAATGTGATAAACCAAAAGCAAAATGTGATAAAAGGATGGAAAACAGGCAAATATCTGTTAACGCCACACGGAAAACTCTCTTGAGGTAATTAACTGAAACAGAAATATCTGAAACTGAAGCCTGCTGTGCTGTGACCGAGGTTAAACAACACACAACTGAACACAAAAATGACTACAAATAAAAAAACTAATCACTAATGCTTACCATGTACATTACTGTACTAAAGACATATCCTTTTAAAGACCCACTCCGATGAAAATTGTGTTTTTAGCATGTTCTTGTGGCATTCTTTTTATAGTGGAGGAGAAAACTAACAAAATTAAGTTTAATATTGCATTTCTGATTATGTTTTATTTTCATTATTATATTATAATCATTTTCTTATCATTTATCTTTGTGACTCACAGCAAAATGTCGTTGGAAAAAGCTTGTAGGAACGACGTAGAGCCTAAAAGCTCTCTGCTCTGCTCCATTCTGATGCATCCATAGACAAATAGACCCATGTACACCTCATCTGAACTGCCTTCTAGCTCAAAACTTTACAGCTAATAAGCTCCAGTGTTGTTCACCGCATTTGTTCCAGTGGTAGAGTTAAGGTTAGGATTGTGAGGGGCTGTAAGCTAGCGGGACAGAGTGTAAACGCAGAGCTCTCAGCAACAAGAAGGGGAAAGGGGGCGGGGTTGCTCTACCTCAAGACTATAATAGCAAGATAAATGAAAGAATGTGATGAAGGAGAAATCACTTTGACATCTTCTGGAAGTTGATCAACTGCATGAAAATGTTTAGACTTGTCAGACATTGTTACATAGATCTGTAACCATCAATCCCACTGTTCCAGTGTGTAATGGAAACCACCGACCATTAGTGTGGGAGTCTTTCTTTGTTTTTGCCATCTGAGCTCTATTGCTTTAGGCTGAAGGATAAGGCTGTATGGGCAGGGAGGAGGTGGATCTTCACTGCCTCCAACGTGAGTCAGGACTGACTCAACTGCTCTGACCTACTCCTCACAGCTCACCGCTCCAGTTCATAGCCCAGCGCTCTGACTCCCTCCCCCTCTCACGGTCTTGCTCTCTCATTATTTCTTTATTTCTTTCTTTCCTTTCCCCTTGGCTGATGCATTTACTCCTACTCAGCAGCATCTGTATGCAGAATAATATCTTTGAGCTTATGCATGCGCACATACACGAGGGTGCAGTTGCTATTATGAAACAATGTCATTTTTGGATCATTGCTGAGTACAAGTTAAATCAACAACTTTGGCTATTTGTCTTCATATAGAGCTTTATGTCTTCTGCAATTCTAGGGTCCTTTGAATAATAAAAAAACTTTCATGAATGAAAAAAGTATTTCTGGCTTAACGCCTCCACAGGTATGTTTCCATGCATATCAGATGCTCCATTTAATTCAAATAATCTCGTTTATACATCATCAAATCACAATTTAAGTCATCTAAAGCTGCTATGCCTTGCACAGAAAGCAAACTTAATCAAATGATTATACTATTATAGATTAGATTAAACTGAATAATGCTATATCACTTTACATGACTTGAATTACATGAAATTAGATTAGATTAGATTAGATTAGATTAGATTAGATTAGATTTTACTTTATTATCACTAAAAATGTACAGTACAGGTGACAAAAAGGAAGTGCAAAACCAGCAAAAAACTGACAAACGTCAGTTGACATTTTTTGTGTGGATACTCAGTTTATTATAAAATTTATACAACATTACCTATTTTGTTGTGTTTAAAAAATGCTGAGGTAAAGGGCCTACAGATAGCACTGAACACATTTTCCGTCAACTCCCTATTCTGTGTATGCATTACTTTATAGTATGTCAATTTTAAAAAAATATAATAAATTAATAAAGTAACAGTGAGTAAACCTGCTTAGTCTATTTCCTGTTCTAGTAACTTGGTTGTGTTTCTATAATATTCGAACCTCGGAAATGCATTGCATTCACTGATACTCAGTAAATGTGTCAAAATGAGGCACACATTTTGCCAATGAATATCAATTAACTGTTGTTTTCCGGTCTGTTTTTTGGTAGTGATGCAAACAAACATGTTGTCTTTCTGCTCATCTTTTTCTGCATGCATCATTTACTTTGATTTTTTTCCCCCATAATAAAATGCACATCAATATGATTACTGGAAATGAAAAGAATAGGAGGCACAATTAAATTAAGTTGTACAAATAAAGATGGTGTTGCACACCAGTGGCGTTACATGTCTAATTGAGATACAGTATGCAAGCTTCACTGGAACACACACAAAAAAAAGGCATGACCTACATAGCAAACACCAGAACCTGGAAGCAAATCCAGAGTATATTAGAAACTAATACTGGCTGGTTTTTGTGCCTTTATCCATGACTCAGACAAAGTCATGATATTGTATAGTAAGTGTTTTAGCTGTTGAGGCATACCCGTTTACATAAAATATCATGTTAAAGGGTTACGTATGTTTGATGATTATAACAGATATCACTGCGCGCTCATGCAGACGTGTGTGTGTGAGTGAGAGAGTCAAAGGCCAGCTGACGGTTCAGTGCAATTTAAAAAGCTTTGGTTGTGAAGCAAACTTAATGCGAGGATTTCACGCCCTTTGGAGATTGTTAAAATTTAGAGGCATCAGCTGCACTCTACACTCAGGGGAAGTAAACAATATCTCCACCACTGAACCAGGTTTGTAGGAGCCTAGGTAGTCCAGCTGAGGCCCGCTGCTTCCTGGACTACTCCAGATTGATTGAGAAACATTGAAAAGAAACTACAGCTGCTTATAAAATGACCTCAGGTGAGGTCATTGATGTTTCTGCAAATGAAAAGCCCATTATACTACCCTCACATATCCCAAAATGCCACAGCGCGGCAACCTGAACGCAAGTTTTTCAGCCCATTTGGCAGGTGGCGGGCGGCAGAATTTGTACTCAGGAGGCGGCAGTCACATTTTTACATGCTGCGTGGCGGATGTAGAGGTTTTAAGACAAAGTTAAAATTTCACAGTAACCAGACGATTTTTTGACAGCGGTCCGTCCAGATACAAGAGGCTGGCAGTGAGGCAGCAGCGTGACAATTGACTGATAGGAGGGTCTCTAAGGTCCGCAAAAAGTCTTCTGATTGACCGTGTCAGACTGCCACCCACCAGGAGCAGCGCGGGCACTCGACGAGGGTTGTTGACATGGTTGTAGACATTTACACTTTGTCCAATCAGAGCAGCTGTCGCACGATGTTTTAATGATGTCATTCCTGCCTTCCTGCCTGCCTGCCTGACTGCTTCCGTCTACATTCATGACCACACCAACAATTTTAAAAAAATTGGGCGGCAGCATGAAATCTTGAAAAATATGCCAATGCTTTCCCATTGCACGGTTGCAGTTGTAATTGTCACTGTAGCATAAAACCAGACACTTAACTTTGACGAATTCAAAATGTGTCATTGGGTGATGAGACCTTTCATTTTGCTTTACAAAAAAGCAAATGTTGCTGCTGTGCCTGTCAAGTAGTTCTTCTCCTTGCAGACAGACATTCACACTAATTTGTTTCCTCTTTTTTTTCCATCCGCAGGGCCCATTGAGATACTTGAGTTACAAGAAAATGGGGTGATTGCCACAGACAACTGATGGGCCATGGCTGATCAGACCTGGAGGAGCTGAAGCAAAAAAAGAAAATCAAACATCCTTTCTGAGATGAATAAAGTGCTAACTGCTCTCAACAGACAGAAGACATGAGTCTAAGAAATTCATATTTTAATTTTGAAAACAAATAATTGTCAACCAAGCAAAAAGAAAAGGTGAAATAAAAGGACAGCCACTGTTTTTCAAAGCAGACAGATGAACTTAGAGCTGTGATAATATGTTTACTCAGACAGATGGTTGAACCAAAAAGTTAAAATACTGCAAGACCTTATCATCAAAAGTTATGAGGCGAGTTTAAATGAAGCTGTGCAAGACGGGGTGAAATGATATAAGCCACAGTTTGATTGATGCTTGCACATACTTTTGCACCGCGCATTCTTAGATGGAAATCAATAGCTCTACTCGACCGATGATATTTTCCTTTTAAGCATTGTAATTGTTTGTGTTTGAAGAGACCAATAGGTCTGACTGTGAGAAAAATACTGCTCTGCTGGACTGCAGAAAAGGATATGATGTCAGTATGTGCCATATCACAGTCACAGAAGACCAATGTTTTCAAAAAATCAGTGACAATGTGGTTATTGGTCCGTGTTCAGATGCTCTGTTCATTTGTTCATCGTTCAGTCCACTGGATCCATGCGTCCACGTTTTCAGTTACTTAAAAAAAGGTGTGCTGTGCCCTGTAGTTACAGCTTTAAAGGGTTATTGACAAAGTAATAATTTGCATCAAATTTTATTTGTATACAAATATACATGTACATGTTTGATATCAATGTATTTCAGGCATTTTTCTACAGAGACTTTAACATTTAAAGAAGCAGTATTTTTGATATGTTGGTGGATGTGAGAGTGATTTAGTATTTTGGTTTGTTTGTTCTATTTTTCCTTACTGATGAAAGCTGGCATTCCCTCACAGTTTGTGAAAGTCATTTACATATTCTGGATAGAGTTGCTTGGATGAAAAACGTTAGTGTTGACACTTCAAGACACTTTGCAGAATGAGCTCCTTTGTGATTAAAAGAGCTAAGAAAGTGAAAAGAAGTGGCATAAACCAAACATTTGCCATAGTTTGTTCCAAAAAAAAAAATAAGGAGGCATGGGTCTTGATAAACGCATGGCTTACTCTTCACTTGGTTTAGCCATCGACATGTTTTTCTATGCATTTATGTGAAGAGGTTGTTTGTTGGTGGGTCCTAAAGGCAAGGGACTTTGCTCTCCATAGTAGAGTTATTTTTAAAAAATTTGTTCAAATAATACAGTAAATTATCCATGCAATTACTGTAAATCTGAAGGGTTTTTACTGTTATAAGTATCGGTAAATAGAAAAAACATAATGTTAAAAATATTTACTTTTTAGAGGCTATGAAGTCAGGATAGAAACCAAATTATACCATGAAAAAATCTGCAATTCTGCAACATACAGAGTTGGGCAATTGTTCAGTATCCTTATCTTAACACTCATAGTCCCTCATATAGTAAATTAGAGCAGCTCCTCTTGAAAAGTCATTCCTGTTGCTCTCATTTGGCGTAAAGTTTGGATACATGACCTCTGTCTGGAACCATGGAGAGTTGGTTCAAAAGACAATCAGAATGTCTTGAAAACTGTCTGTGATGTTTTATTGTGTTCACAAACTCCTAACTTGTGAGAAGTAAAAACTTTGCACTTCACTGCTGGCGTATGAGTTTTGATTGTTTCTGTCAGAAAATGTCGTCACATGGTCACAGGCTTTGTTTTTCACGAGTCTGCAAAAGTATCCCACTACTAGAAAGCAACTTGAGGTCAACTTTTAAGGAGAGAAACACTAAACGAGGCTTCATCAGCTATATCTGCAAGCTAAAAACGAGTCTGATGAGATTTCAGACGGGCTGCACTTAAGGTCACGAAATGTGTTTTAATGAGGTCATCGTGATCTGTCATGGTCATAGAAACTCCGGCTTTGACTGCGGTGAGCAGCTCTACAGCCTCATAATTAAAGGAAAGGGTCAGGGCAGTGGTGGCCTAAAAAAAGTGAAAAATGTGAAAAATCTGAAATATTTTTAGCTTTAAAGATAAGGACAGGACGAGTCAATGTGAGCCAAGTCAATAGCAGGAATTAAAAACTCAACTCAACTTTATTTATAAAGCACTTTCAACCAGCAGGAAGCTGAAACAAAGTGCTGTACACACACAAGATAAAAACAAGATAAAAAAGACAATAAAAAACAAATAAAATAATAAGAGCAATAAAATATCAGTAAAAACAGCTGGAGTCTCATGTTGTGTTAAAAGCAAGGGCATAAAAGTGAGTCTTTAAACGAGTTTTAAAAGAAGATGGGATTGGTTAAAGTCAAGTTAAGCATATTTCCCAGCCCTTTTAATATTTAAACCTGATCAATATTTACTATAATGTTGGAACCTAATCAGGAAATCACATGGCATTAGCTTATTACTTTTGGACATGGTCAAGGTGACCTGCTAGGATTCAATGTGAGTATCGGAAAGGGAATGAACGATGATTTAAACGAATTGAGATAGTTTTGGATGTCAACCCGGAAAGGTTCATGTTTTTATGTATCATTCTGACCCAACAGACCAGGCAACATTTTCTAATCTTCTCCTGTCCAACCTGAGTGAGTCCTTAGAAACTGGTGGCTCAATTTCCTGTTCTTATCTCTGACAAGACTGACACTCAGCATTATCATCTGCTGTTGTAGTCCACCTGCCTTAAGGTTAGACGTGTTGTGCATTCAGAAGTGGATTGCTCGATGCTTTGGTTGTGAAGGCTAATTATTTCATGCTATGTCTCTCTAACATAAAAAAATCACCTTTCATCTCGATTCTAATACCCAGCTTAATCTTCAGGAAGTCTTCTTGACTAATATTTCAGTAAAAGAAACACCCTAAGCTACCTTCTTATAAGTGGTTTCTAACAATCAAATCCTTCAGCCCAGAAGTGTTGAACTCGAGGGCAGGTTGTTTATCAAATATTCCAGAAATTCTGCTACTGATTACCTGCTTCAGGTGTCCTTTTTTTTAAGGAGCTGCAAGGCTGAAAAAACAAACAGGATTCTTACCCTTGAGAACAGCAGTTTGACATCTGTGCATTAGCATAAACTTTTCTGTAACCCAAACCACAAGTAAAAAGCAACTGTTGCCTCAACCCTACAACAAACAATTTTCATCTGAGCTTCCAAAATTAGATTGACAATTTGTTTTTTTGTTTATCCATTTTAGGTTGTACAAATTACAGCGGCCAAAAAAAATAAAATGAAATATATATATGAAATGTTTAAAAAGCGGCCATTTATGACCCTGTGGATTCTCCAGAGTTAAAATAAATCCTTTGTTATAAGAACTATTATTTGAAATCCCTTTCTGAAACCCTTAAAAAATGTTATTTTTTATCTCTGTGTTGTTTTTACACATAGAAATCAAACTTAATGTTTTTAAAAAGCAAGAAAAAATTCAACAGAATATGGTTCTTAATGCATTTTAGAAGAGCACGCCATCATTCCAGACAGACTCATATTTATGATTCACATCAATATATTAATTGTGTTACGATAAATTAAATATATAGGGTTAAGTACAAGCCACTTGTCTGGTTAACAGCGTGGAAATGATCTTGTTTTGACTTTCCTTGAGTCACATTTTTATACAAAATACAAAATAATGCAAATCTTTATGCAAGTGGCTTCTAATACTTCAATCTTAATTAACTTACTGTTCAACACAGAACCACAATAAAACCATTGCTGTCTAAAGACACCATCTGTGTTAGATTGATAAAAAAAAAACATCTGTTTGCGATTTGCTTCCTCTATTTGAATAAATCTAAATAAAATCGTTTTCTTCCTTATTTTATGTGTTTGTGCTATTTATTTTTAATCATTACTCTGACAACCACAGAGTGAAATAATTCCGATTCTAGGACTTATTTACTGCAACATAAGTTTATAAAGTAAACAGAAATTATTGTATCTAATGAAATGCAGATAAAATGCACATAAACATTTATGCGTGTTTATGATATAACATCTATAAAATAAGTTAAATATATAGGGATAATCACCAGGTATTTGCTTGAACTTGGTTGGTTAGAAACTCATCTGTGGAGATGATTTGTGAATGATTTATTTGATTTTTGGGGATAAAAAATGGGATTTCAGCTCTCATTTCCCCCCTTTTTTTTTTTTAAATAAAACGTATTCCTGGGTTATTTGCGTTTGTTTATTAGCCAAGTTAGCTGCTTGCCAACTGCCCAAGGACAAAGACGGGATTCGCGTGTTCATTGTCACTGTACGTCCCGCTTTGTGTTCCTCACCATAAGTCAATGGAGTTCTATGACAATCTTTGTAAACACCGCCCACTTCAGATGCCCAGGTGTACAAATACAACTCAAATGTAAAAAAATGATCACGTGACAATGAAGCAAGAAAAGAGAAAAAAGGAACGAGAAGCACGTAAATATAAACAACAGGAGTATTCTAACTTTTTCCAGTGGGTGGCATCTTTTATATTAATCAAACAGTGAAAACCTAAACTTAGCGTAGTTCTGTGTTTTGTCCTAACTTGTAGACGAGTCAAGGTTTTACGGTCCAACTGCGGCTCCACCAAAGTAGCTAGTTGGCACAATAGAATAGGACGTGTGTTGTTACACACAGCCGATTCTTTTTGTCCGAATGACTAAAACGTAGGTCTAAAAGGGCATTTCCTCCTTTTTTGGTCAAAGATTTGTGAGTTTCTTCTTCTCGTCGACTCTGAATCATCTATCCGGTCACAGTTATAACATGACGAAGTAAGCCGGAGGGGTGTGAAGGAACAACTGATGTGGAAAATATGTCATTTAGTTCTAAAACCAGACGGTTTTCTCGGGTGATTGACGTATAGATAACCAACAACGTCTAACACAAGCTGTTCTGATGCTGTCTTTTTGTGAAGGCAGACAGAGGATGAGCTGAGATTCCAGGTGGGATGAGAGGACTTCTCTGTGATAAGCACGTGAGTAACATACTACTACATTTAGCTTTTAGAAGAACATGTGTAACACTAAACAGATGTTATCTTCTTGTATTAACTGTTATTTAACTTTAAACCAGAGCTTTCCATCTTTTACCAGATACTTTCCTGATTTTTTGTTGTCAATAACTCCTCTCATTGCATAATATTGTTTGATCATATCTAATCCATGTAATCATAAGTAGTAGGGACACAACAATTCAGTTTAAACCTCAGTTTTTGGGGTTTTTTTTTGTTTTGATATACACTTGCTGGCCACTTTATCAGGTAAACCTTGCAAGTACGAGTGAGAGATGGTCTTCTGCAGACGTCGGTTGTAACCAGCGATTATTTGAGTGACTGTTGCCTTCCTATCAGCTGGAACCAGTCTGGCCATTCTCCTCTGACCTCTGGCAACAAGGCATTTCCACCCACAGAAAAACCACTTATGGGACATTTTCTCTTTTTCAGACCATTCTCGGTAAACCCTAGAGATGGTTGTGGGTGAAAATGCCAGTAGATCAGCAGTTTCTGAAATACTCAGACCAGCCCTTCTGGCACCCAACAACCATGCCACCTTCAAAGTCACTTAATTTCCCTTTCTTACCCATTCTGATGTTCAGTTCGAACTGCGGCAGATTCTCTTGACCATGTCCACATGCCTAAATGTATTGAGTTGTTGCCAAATTATTGGCTGATTAGAAATGTGTAATAAATAAAACAATAAATAAGAAAATCATTCTTAAATTTAGCACAATATGTGGTTGACACATATTGAAACATAAGACACAGAATAATTAAAATACAAGTAAAACATAAATTTAAACTTGTAAACGTATAACTTATTATTTAGTTTAAGCTATTAGTTGAATTAATTTGATTTTTTTTTAACCAAACAAAACTGGTTCTGGAACAGAAAAGTGAAAATTGAACATATTTATTAATAAATATCATATGCAATAAATCAATCTAAATTGTGAAATTGTAAAACTAATTTGGATCAAGTTTGTATTTTGACAATTTTAAACAGTCCTAGTCCAAACCGATGATCTTCAGCCCTGGCCCCTCGAGGACTACTGCCCTGTTTGTTTGTTTGCCATTTCTGCTAGAGATGTTGGGGATTATCTGGATTAGGTGTGTTCATTCAAAAAGAATCTGGATTTACCTGATGCAGCTAATCAGCAGCAATCTTAGGCAGGAAAATAGGCAGGCAGTGGCTGTTGAGGACTCTGGTTGGTCTCTGCTTTAGACATTGATCTGCTCTGGACCTTGCCTCTACATAAAAAAACACATCATCTTCCAGAAGAACATGGCTCAAAATTAGCCTGTAATTAACCTGTTGGATTTTCAAACTAAAGAACAACAAGATTGGCTTTAAAGGTTATAGAACCGACTCCCTTAAAAAGGCAGCATACTGTTGTGACAATCATGGCTATTTTTATTTTATTAAACAGTGACTTTTGTTTTTTTAGGAGAACAAATAAAGAAAAAGATGAAGCTGAACGAACGCAGTGTGGCACATTATGCCACCTGTGACTCACCGCCAGACAAAACAGGCTTTCTTTTCAAAAAGGGAGAGCGCAACACCGCTTATCACCGGCGCTGGTTTGTTCTTAAAGGGAACATGCTTTTCTACTTTGAGGACCGTGATAGTCGAGAGCCCATTGGGGTCATCATACTGGAGGGATGTACGGTGGAGCTGTGCGAGTCCATGGAGGAATTTGCTTTTGCCATCAAGTTTGATTGTGCCAAATCTAGGGTGTACAAATTGGTTGCTGAGAACCAGGCATCCATGGAGTCTTGGGTGAAAGCCCTGTCAAGAGCCAGCTTTGACTACATGAGGCTGGTTGTGAAGGAGCTAGAGAGGCAGCTAGAGGAGATCCAAGAAGCTGCAGGCGGTGGCGTTGGTGATGGGCTGCAGGGAAGGCCCAATTCGTCCCCACTTAACCAAATGGTACAATCCAGGTCTGCATCATCCTTTCTATCATCCTCTGCATCTTCCTTATCATCGTCGTCAACCACTGCATCCATGACAACCCCTCAAATGGCTCAGAAAATCTACCAGGAAGAAGTGCAGCTAATCTCTAGGGGTTCCAAGGAGAATGGAGTTATATGGACTAAACCTCTTACCTCCTGCGCTAACGGCTCTGGTGAGGGAACGCCATCCTGTGCAGTCTGGGAAGGCTCTGCAGATTCTGGGGTTCCACCTGTGCCACCTCGGAGGAGAGGAGCATCACTGGAGGGTCCAGTCTCCCCTGGCACTGGTTGCTTTTCCAAACTTCATGACTGGTATGGTAAAGAGGTAATGGAACTGAGAGAGCAGTGGCTCCAGAGTCAGTAAAATCACATAGGTGGATCATCATTTCTTTTTTTTTTTTGTTTTTTTGCCTTAGTTTACCACTTTTTTCAAGTCTCAAAGCCACACTAATCTTCAAAACTTTCTCATTAGATAGCTTAACTTTATAGTAACATTCAGTCAATTATATTATACACAAAACCATGTTTTAGGACTTATTCCAACTCTTGTCTGGCACAAGAGAACAGGTGTTTGAATTTTAATGCTTTTATTTTTCTCAATTAAAGGGCTTCTATCATGCTATTTTTAAGCTTTTCATAGTAAACTATATCCATATGATAATGCATTACCTTTGGCACACTAAAGAACACATTTTTTAATTAAATATGAGCAAGATCCTTTTCCTACCCAGAAATAAAACGACTCAATCTCTGGGATACCACATTTCGCTTCTTGTGGGTGCCGATCATTTCATGATGTCATCCTAGAGCCGACCTTCATGGCGTGTCTGTGTTCCTCCCACAAAAACAAACATCTGAACTTTTGCAAAGATGGATGTGCATATTGTGCATCTAAAATACAGATCACTGCTAGCTCCTCTGAGAAAGTGGGTGACTGTGTTAGCCTGCTGGTAGCATAGACTCTTACTGGAAGTGGCTGTTCCACACTTTCATACGTAACAATGTGAGGACTCCCTCATTTTTGTGTATTAGAAGGGGCTTGTGCTCAGGGAGCAGAGTTTAAGAGGAATGCTCAGAGACGTGTGAATGGATCAAAATACATCTTTGGGGTTGTTTTTATGAGGAATTATGATTATAATACACTTAAAAGCTCAAAAAAGTTGATGTGGCATGATGTAGGCCCTTTAAAGAAATAAAATGGTTCCACTTTTCTATACACTTGACAATGACAGTTCAATATGTACTTAAAGTCCCACTCTGATCATCTTTTGATCTATTTTAATAGCATTCTCAGTGAGGGTTTTTTTTTGCAAAAAAAGAAATATAATTAAAAAGACAAAGTTTCTACCGAGCGGGAGTAGTTCTTAAGAAATTCACCTCTGAGTTGTGGGTGGACTGTTGGTGTGGAACAACCCCACTCCTCTTTCGTGGTTTGTTTACAGGCTCTTCCGCTATCTTAAAACCCCTCACACCTCCAACCTAACATTAGTGGTGCAACAAAAATGGTAAGCAATATCAGAGCTATCCAGCCATACAGTTTGGAGACAAATGCCAACTCAGACGAGGATAACAAAGACAAACATTGATCTAGTCGTCTACAAGTGGCTGGATCAGAATAGAACACAACAGGGAGCTTGTAGCCTGCCAATTGTAGCTTCTACGTCACAAACAATCTTTCTCAAACTGCATTCTTCTCATCTCCTCTTGATTCACAACGATTTGAAGAAATGACATTTTAAGCTTAATTTTCTTTATGTATGTCCTCCATTATCAGAAAAACACCTAAAGAACATGTTAAAAACATGCTTTTCATTGGAGTGGGTCTTTAAAGTTTAAGCCTTTTATCTTACCTAATACTTTATTCAGACACTTGTCATCTCTTTGCTTGATTACGACAATGACCTTATAACAAGGCAACCTGCAGAACTCAAAGATTTACATATGACCTAACATGCTGCTTTTCCAAAAAAAGGACGCATCACACCAACTGTGGAGATTTCTGGACTGGCTGCATATGGCTCCCCACATCAGATTCAAAGCCCTTTGGCATTTTCTGCAGTGTACCTGAACACCTTTATCCAGGTCTGCAACCCTTGATGCTCTGCGCTCCACCTATGAATGAAAACTGATGGTCCCTGCAGGTCTATTATAATTCTGGTTTTTATAATTCACCTGGGATAAAAGCTTCTGCTAACATGTTGCTATCTGACTGAAGATACGTTTGTCTGAAAAATATTTACACAGGGCTGCATATGATTAATAGAGTCCGTTATGACTGTTGGAAAAACATATTGAAAGTGTTCCTACCTTTTGAACGCGTTTAGCCTCTAGATATACTCATTCTAGCTTGTCAGGACATGTTTTTTTATTTTCAACGTGAAAACAGAATTCTTTGTCTGAAAAATATTAGAAAAAGTTGTTGCATAAAAGCAGCTTGTGTGGCCCAAGTTGCTTGACTTTTTACTTCTTATTTGGTGCCGCTTAAGATGTTCCGTCTTGGTAATAAAAACGTTTCAAAGCTGAACTCAATGCATAAATAAGGAAGTCAAATGTTTTCAAGTCCTATCAAAAGCCAGACCTCTGGCTTTACACATTTGCTGTTATGTTTTCGAAAACCTTAAGTTCACCTTTCTCCAAACACTAATGTTGGAACATCCTCTCTACAGTCCCCAGAGATCATGGTGGAAGCTGGATGTCAAGCTCCGAGCAACACACTTTATTTTTAGCTCCTGTGTTAGCAGGCATGATGTTGGGTCGTCATTGCCCCTGTGACCAACATCTCCCTCTGTTCATAGAAAGAAGGAGGTTTGTCCTTGAATTCACAGACCAACCACTTGCAAGAGTTATATATGCAATTAAGAAGACCAGTTGCTTTTGTGACATTGTAACCTGAAAGTAAATGAAAGATGGAGCTCTGTTTATACTCACTGTGAACATCTTAACTCTTAATATAGAAACTAACTGTTGTATGTTGGAAACAAAAAATGTTTGAGTTTCCTCTGCTTTTTTAATACCAGATTATGTTATTTTTTAAAACATTTTACATTAAGTTAGCATAAATATCAGTGATTTGTGCCACCCCTTTCCTTTTCCCTGTTAATCTCGGTACAATCATGTTTTCATCAGTATAGCAGTCTGCGTTGTTTCATAATGCAACCATTTCTGCCACACTTTACTTGTGCACAAAACAGAAGCTTGAAAAAAATTAAAAGGGAGAGTTTTTATGGCAATCCTTGTACTTTTGTCATGTATTCTCTAAAACTTTTGTATTACTTTTTCAAAACAGTCACAAATAGTTACTGATGTACAGAAAAAAATGAATGTCTATAAATAATGTTTTTTCTTGAAGTACATATTAAAAAGGATTTTACATTAATCTTTTTTTTTCTGGACATTTGAATGTGTCAATGTGCTAAATTGCTTCTTTGTACGGAAAGATTTGTACGAACCAATCAATAAACCTTGTTGCAATATTTAGTTTAATGTGTTTTTTATGCTCCAAATCAAATTTTTGTTGTGTTCTCTATTTGTCAGACATTTAAGATCTTAAAAACGCTTTGTTTTACGTTTAGTCATGTTTATTACTGCCCTGCAGTCTGACTCTCACCAGGTGGCGCTGTACAACATATTTTGTTTTTTAACTGACTTATCTTGCAGGAGACAAGGTTTAAAATGTAAAAATATGAAAATGTAGTTTTACCTTTATCTTAATATTCATAATTAATACATTTACAATTAGATTTTTTTTAACAGAACCAACATTTTATAAGTGATACATAAACAATGCACAAGTTGATTTTCTATGTTGCTTCTCTGCAATTCATTTAGAGCATTTAAACTTTTTTTTTTTTTATCCCTTTAATGATTCCATATTTACACAAATCATTCTGTGCTGAAATGGCATCCTACTCCAACCAGCCTTTTTTTGGTTGGTTCTTTTCAAACATTGTCTCATTTGATATTGTGGAACACAAGTCTAAAATGTAAATATAGGCCAGGAGTCTGGAACTTTTAATGCTAAAAGATTCAGTTTCTTTTAAATTAAAAACCCCAAAAGAACTAAAGTCCTACTTCAGCTTAAAAGACAACTACTTTGTTTTTGTTACAATTCAGCAATTTGTAAAATATAGTTTTTAAAAATGTTCCTAAATTAAATGTTACTGATAAATATAGTGATAAAACAATATTTTTCTTTATATAAGTTTTTTTTAACTTCTTTTACCTTTGACAGTAGCACAAGTTCCTTTCAAAATAAAATACAACCTGAATCAAATAAGACACAGATCTCCAGTTTTACTGAATGAAAATAGAAAGCCAATTAATGCATGATATTTTCTACCAAAATGACTTCGTTGTGCCCTCATTCTTTTTCTCCTTTTTAAGTCAAATAATAAACGTGACAACATTGATCTGATGTAATTTTCTTTAAGATCTATGCATGGTTCTGTACTTCAAGAATTTTGCTCAAATATCTGTCACGTATAAAATCTGAAACATAAATGAACAAAACTACAAACATGTTACTTGTGTAAATTGTTGGCATATCTCTCCAAGGCTGAAGAGCCACAATGAAAAGGTAAAAGAGGAACAGGTTGCAGACCCCTGACATAGGACAGCAATCATTCAGATCAATTGAATTTGGCTCTCTGGAGCAGACATTTATAGCAGCAGAGTCAGAGATCACAGGTGCAACCAATCAGACTCCTGATTGGACACACCTGGGTAATTCAGAGCTCACATCAAGGGTCAAAAGCAACAGCAAAATGAACTATTTGCAAAAATATTTGTCAATGAATGCAAATGCATGTTCTTAGCAATATCAATAAAAAATGTAAACGTAAATAAAGTGTAATATTTATTGCCAATGAGCAATGTTTCATTAAAGAAACTCCAACACAAGTTTCCATACTTTGCTGCTTTAGTTTAGGGTTGTTTTAAAGGTTTAAACCATATTTGAAAATTGAGCATAGATTCATTTGATGCAATATGAATATTACCATAATATCCGGTCAAAATAAGTTCACTTTTTGCTTGAAAAGTTTCTTTCAGCAAGACTTGGCACTAAAAGATGGGACGCTTTCTTCATCTTTCACATTCCGTTCTTGTCCGGGAGGCTCCAAACAGCAGTTAAAAGCAACTTCCTGTTTCATTGTTTCAAAATAAAGGAATTGTTTACGTTTTTGACTGAAACATTACAACGAAAGTTGCGTTTGTAACTACAGTTCAATGAACGGTCTTGTATTGTGTGTGTGTGTGTGTGTATGTAAAAGACATAATCCTACAAATGCATATTTTAATTAAAATCCTGAAGTCTCATTCTCAACTGGGATCAGCTTTAATATGCAATAGTTGTTTATTTGATATAAATAAATAGTTTGCTTGTTTTAAAATCTAGGGAGAAGATGTTAAGATATTTATTTAAATATGATTTGAGTCCTTAACATTTTATTATTCATTAAAAATGCATTTTACACAACAGTAAACAACATTAGCAGATATAGAAATTGAGAATTCAGAGAAATAAAGCAGTCCATGAAGGATTTGGAAGATTTTATAGGGCATTCAAGGAGATTTGTGCCATTAAGATTGCATTTTCCCTTCTAGTTATGCAATAAATAATCAATGGATCCGGCAAAAGCGGTGACGACATAACTGACCAAATTGTATCATGTTTTGTCTCTTGTTTTGAAGAAAACAATTTTGCCGGAAGTCGTGCTTACTACTCCCACCATCTTTACGAAGCTACCACAGACTCGCTTGGACCGCGGCAGTTTTTTTTTTTTTTTTTTTGACAGCGGAAATGAGCAGTAGCCTCTTTTTTTCCGCGTCAAGTTCATGGCTGAAAGTTTCTTTTCCTATTTTTTCGCAGAGGACCAGTCGCACGCGGTCACCATGAGCGAGAAAACAGCGATGTTTTCAGCGTGCTGCTCTTGCTCGGATGTCCACTTATATCTTCTCTTCACCGACGTCGCCTAGACTTTACTTTTGATGTTTCTCAACACATTTCCGTTATGCAAAGTCCAACTTGGTGGTTAGTCGACGTGCTGCGGTGGGTGCCCGTCCGAGATAACGGAGAACGTGAGTATCCTGAGCAACAATTCTCCCTGTTTGAAAAGCTCGTGCATTAGCTAATTGTTATTGTATGCGGATTAATCCCTTAAATTGACCGTAGTAATAAGGCAGTCATTTTATCAAGCTTAAGCTAAAGTGGAAACTGTGGTTGTCCAGAATTAAAAGAAAAAAGCGTGCCTGTCTGAAGTTTAAAGGGTCTTCCTCTTCTCCTATTCTGTTTCTTGAGTAGTTTTTGCACAGAAAGGCGAACTTTTTTTGCCCCTTTTGACAACTTTTAGTGGTACTATTTGTTATGCATCGCCTAAATATAGTTTACAGAGCACGTGCACGGTGGTGCTAAACGGTAGATTGAATACTAGGCCATTTATGGAAGAAGGTAACAAGTTTTAGGTGCAGAATTATCGGCGGTCACCATGGTGATGACGCAACCCTAAACCTATGGTAACATTTTGGAAATTATCATAACACCTGAACCTCGTGGGGGTGACTTACCTGTTCATATATTTATGTATATATTGCAAAATTAAATGTGTTGTTATTGTATACAAGGCAGCCATTAAGACTGAGAACATCAACATGTGGGAAGCGGGTACTTTGTTTCGATGTGAAGTGTTGTGTGTCAGGAAATCAAAGGTGTGTGTTGTGGAGTACTGTATCATATTGGGTTTTCTGGCAGTTTAGTCCATATTGTTTTAAAACGTCCAGATTATTCCAAATGCATAACAACAACATGTTGATTACATTAAAGGAGTTATGGCGTAATCCCAGTGGAGGGTAAAACTCCCTCTAAATGAAGCATATAGATAGAAATAATAATCTAGAATAGATCACAATTTTAGTAAATTTGCATAAACCACTTTATAATCATGTGTAATTGGAAATCCAGATTACACTGTTCTGTTATAACATGTAGAAGTTGCTTACGCATCTCAGGTTGGTTAAAATTAGAGATTTTCTACTTGGGAATTCTTCACTTGACTTCCGTTATTTCTATACTTTTTCAGTTGGAATTTGTTAATTCCTGCTGTTCTTTCCAATCTTGTGGAAATTTCAACACTTTCTGTGCAAAACAAACTTTTATGCTAACCCAAATTTGTTTAAAAAATGCCAAAGTGTGCCACAGAGTTGCTGTTTGGTGCTCTTTTTCTATTGTCAAAGAGCAGAAAGTGCCCATCTATATTTGTTTTATACATTCCATAGTTTTTACATTTCCAGCAGATGGTGTGTAATTTCTTTCTCATAGATCCAATTTTCAAATGGGGTTATGAGGCCAAAAGTGACTAAACTCAAATTTTATTGACATTTGGGATCTTGTTTATTTGCTTATTAGATCACTAACGTAAATGTTTTATTATTTTAGCTATTTATTTGGTTCCTAAACACTATAATTTCTCATTAAAATGATCAGATGTGATCATCATAGAGGGTCAGTCAGGGAAACATCTTATATATCACATGAACAAACATTTCACACATCGCTTTTAAAACCAGCACCCGGCCGAGGTTTGCATTCTGTTATTTAGAGACGCTCGCTGTCACACCTCAAGGCATTTTAAATGTCATAAAAAACAAACGTCTTGGAGTTGTGGAACTAACTGATTGTTCAATTAAGGATTTGTTACAGACAGTTGTCCCAGTATTACCGCCTTTCAAAGGCCTTTTATAAAGGCTTTCATTGCTGACCGATTACCAGGTGATTTATTCAATAATAAGGGAATCAGAGAATTTTCCCTGAAGTGCTCTTTCCTGTGGATCTTCTCACTGGTGAGATTGGATTATCTCATTAGTCAGGTTATACTCGGGCCAAAAGAAACAAAGAACACACTGTTCATAACTGTGTAAATCACACATGATGCAGTTGTACTCTAATAATTTAACAGCCCTATTTATTTTAATTCATTACCCCATTAGAGGAGTATTTCTAATGAGAGAAAATTCTCTGTAAAGTTTCAAAGTTTCTCCCCTGATTACGCTTTTTTAGTGAGATCGAACCAAGATTTTCTCCATTTGATATAAACACATCCTCGGTGAGTTTAATCTTTACCTTCATCTTTAAAGGTTTCCTTGAAAGCAGCGATTGCGACTTGTTTCATAAGAATTGCTGTGCATGCATTCAAACATGATATCCGTCCCACAAAAAGCAAGCCTTGCCTATCAGTCGTGTATCTGACAATGTCATGGCTTCACGTCCTTTTACCAGAGATGTTATCAGATGTCAGCTTTTCCGTTTCCTCCAGGGGTTCTAAGAAATCAACTGATGAGACCACGAGAGAGGTCTGACCCTTCATTCAGTGATCCCTGAGGAGGACAGAGGAGGGTGAAGGAGGCGAAGGGATAGAGGAGCCGTGGGAGATAACAGATGGGGGTCAGATTCTTGAGAGTAAGAAAAAAAAAAGACAGAGAGAGTAAGCTCATCAGTGCAGAGCGTGGACGGAAATGAAACCTCAGTTTGTTGATGGTTGAGGCCACCTTTAGCTTTACACACACCACTGATGTTTATTTGTAAGACCTGGACTGAAGGACATGTGGCTACCATATCCGAAAATCTCAGCTTTAAGCCTGGATTGTCACCAAAGAAAAACAGATTAGGATTTAAAATAAGTCGAAGCTTTACCTGTACAATGTTTGTGCTTATGTTCAGCGGGAATAAACACATTTCTCTTGGAAATATTAATTAGACCCTTAAGAAGATCTGTGTGTGTTTGCCCAAATGCATCCCTGTTGTTATGTTCAAAGAATGTTGATTATAGGCCTGGTATGGTTACAGTTTTACAAGTATGTCACAGAAGTGTAAGCAGGTATGCAGGCTGCACTTTTTTCTCCCCAATTATAGTCATAGTTTAAAAATACTGTTTCTTTTAACATGTTTTGAAAGGTTCCACAAATACAGAACAAAGCACCAACATCTACAAGATAAAGTTAAATATTTATATAAAGATTAGAAGTTTTAGACTAGACTAGAAGTTTTTGTCAACTTATATAGTAGTAAAGGTGTTTTTCTTTTATTTTAAAGCTGGAATTATGTCCCTGCTGAAGTGAAACAAGGTCCCATTCCCACGCAGAACACTCTGTTTGCATCAGGCTGCAAAAATGTGTTGTGAACACCAAAACAGAACTTTCTGCCACAGAAGAACAAGTTTATGGGGAGAAATTTGTTCATCAGAAAGGGGTGTTTTGTAGAAACTCCTCGCTAGTTCCAATGTGGAAAAACCGATCACTGAAATAGCCTTCCAGGAAGTCAGATGGCTACGGATGATTCACAGCAGATCAGTGACTGAAGAGATCCGTTTTCTCACAGCCTGGAACAGTCTCAGACAGTTATTCACACACGCTGTAGTATTGATGCACATCGTAAACATTACCATTAACTCCTCAATTCACAGTGAATCAGAAACGCATCTGAAGAAAGAATGAGTCATTCATGAAGGGCTTGTGGATTTCAGATTTCATACAAAGACGTCTGTTACACTTTTTTTGTCACACTTGAATGCTTGAATTGCTGAATAGTATTGATTTGACTCAGCCTAGTTGCAAATGACAGAATGTTGTTTGCCGTTTAGAAACTGCAGCGGTGATTAAGAGTTTCTTTCAGCTTTTTGTAACTGGGATGCTTAACATGTCCTTCATGCTGTTTGTATTTCACTTTTTACTAGATGCTCTGCAGAAGGCATTTTCCCAACTAAAGTTTGAAGAATCTTTTCCCGTTTTTACTGAACAAAATGCACTTTTTTTTGGTTTATTCTCATTAATTTCACATTATTACTCATTTATTGTGATGGGAAAATTGCAGAAATATTGGCATTTGTTTTATAGAAATTGTTATGTATGAAATGTGTAGAAAGGGAGGCAAAAAATACAAAGTTACTGTTCTTTATATTTTTCATTCAACTGCGATTGCAACATAAACTTTCAGCCGTGTTTTTCCTAAGTCCTGGTTGACTTTTGGTAATTTCCTTTGTTTTTGCCTCTGTATACATCAAAACTTTTGTAGTTTTTTCTGTCAGTAGGTGTCCTAATCCAACCCCGTTCAGTTTGAATGCCTAATGTTGGGATGCGTGACGTTTAGAGTCAAGTCGTTGCACCGGTAATGTTAGGTTGGGGTTTTGAGGAGCTGTAAGCTAGTGGGAGAGCATGTAAACAGGTCAGTGCGTGACGGGTTGGTCAGCGCCAATGGTCCAGCCCACAACCCAGAAGCAAATATTGAATGACTTGCTGCCACTCTACAGAAACTATGTCCATAAAAAAAAAAAACTACAGATTTTCTCAAAAAAAACCAACGTAATTATAATTAGAAGACCACCAGGAATGCTCTTTGAATATATCAAAAGAGAATTGAAGTGTATCTTCAAAATGCTGGATTCACAGTCATGATAGAAGCACTTCTAGAGATTTGAATATTAAAGGTTTTGGTCAAATGAAAGTAAATAATCTCACTAACATGTTTTTTTGGGCGCAGTGAGATTTTTGTTTTATCACAGATGCAGACTTTCCTTCGCCTTGTCCGTTCCCAGAATGCAGGAAATGACCACAGAGTGGGTTTTTTGTACATCTCAAGAAAAGCTGCATTGTGTTATTGTTGTGGAAACATGAGACTCAGCTAAAATATTTTATAGCCAAAACAAAAAGCCCATGTATTTGTGTATATATGTGACAAAGAACCACATGTGTGACACAAAGAGAGCTATTTACTTACGTTTCTGCATCATTTTGGGTTTTTAAGAAACAACTGGCAATATTAAGTTAAATGTAAAAAGCAGGATTTTATCAAACTGAATTTATCTCCAAGCTTGTCGCTTCTGTTAAAGTTTTTTTTTAATTTAGTACTCTGTAACACAAAAGTATTTAAATTTTTCTTCTTTGTCCACAATTAGAATTAATTTGACCTCTACAAAAAGCCTTTCCGTGTGTTTCTTCAAAACCACGGAAGTAGTGATTAATTTTCAAGTAATTCCAAGATGCCTTTTTGCCCCTTCTCTTCTTCCCCAGGATTCAATGATGGCATCCACAGGGTGCAGGATTAAATGTCAAAGTTATCTCAGGTTTCCGGGTTTATTTCACCCTGTGTGCACCTGACTTTCTGCTCTCTTTATTTTAAGTTTTTTTCAACCTGTTTTTTACATTATATCAACCAGTTACAGTTTGGATTCCTGTTGGACCTCTTTATTATGAAAGCAGGACTTTGAAAAGACTAACCAAATTAATGTTGGTTCTGTCTGGTTATCCTATTTTCATGTAGTTTATTCTGTACTATGCCGTATTCATGTTTAAAAGGTGATGTAAAAGGAAGGATGAGAAGAGGAGTGCGTGGTATCGGTGATTGTTTAGGGATGTCCTGGTTATCCCATGGTCAGTGCTATTCAACCTTACAAACCTGCGGTGACGGGGGTTGCTGGACATTGCTTTGAAAAAAGAGTGATGGAATTTGATAATTTAAAATGTACTTTCTTATATCTTACTTGATGCACTTTAAATAATCTAATTTTGAAGTTTGAGATTACTTGAGAAAGTTGGTTTTCAACTTCATTTTGGGTCAAAGTTTTAATTGACAAGAAGTGACAAATGCACATGAGTGTGTTGAGTCATCATTTCGGAACCATGGAAATTCAGAATGACTTGCTTCTGTAAATGCTGATGCAGTTTTCACAGTTCACAACAACCCACAATTTCACAAGTCGAGTGTGTTTTGATCAAAAGTTTTTTTATTTTAGTTGTCAGAAGTCTTTTTCTTCTCTTAGAAACATTTTAACCTCTTTTCTAAGTGGTTAGGAAACGGTATGTTTATATCTTTAGACCTCCTGCTCCACAGCCATGCTTTCCAGCTCCTTCAGGGGAAGTTGGAGGCATTCTCTGTCCAGCTGCAAGATGTAATCTCTCCAACGCGTCTTTGGGTCACTCACAGGTCAATAGTGGGATAAATATTGCAAACACCTTCACTGGAAGGCTCTTGATACATGAAAACACATGAACATTTTTGAAACCCCTTCAGGATTTTAATCCCAGCTGTGAACTAGAACAGCATCTCCCAGCAAACTGCATTCACTGGGGAGTCTCCATCTGTCATCATTTTGCTGTTGTTGAATTTTAAACATGTTCAAAAACTTGATAAAATTAAAAGTCTTTCTGAAAACTTAGACACAAAGCTCGAGTGTAGTTTCTAACACCCTTTGTACACTTTACTTTGGGAACAGGAGACATTTTATCCCACTAGTGGAAAGATGTATTCTTGTCTCTAACCTGGACCGCACGTGGGGTTTAGTAGTCCAGGCTTATAACCATTGTGGTTGATATTCCACTGGGGTGACATCTAACACTGTTCCATATCATGTTTAGAGAAGAAAAGGAAGCTCAGAGGGGAACGAGTGTTTTCAGTCTGTGCACTGAAGCTGTGGAATGCGTTACAACTGAACATTCTGAAGGCATCCTCACTGTTCATTCTAAAAAAACTTCTTAAAACCCATTTTGCTCGTCAGGCCTTTGACATGGCACGAGTCTCTGCTCTGCTGGTGTGTTTTACTGTGTTTACTTTGCTTTTATCTGGAGTTTTCATGTCATTTATTTACGATTTTTATCTTTCACTGTTTAAACAGTTTTTGTTGTTTTTATTGTGTTTTAATGTTGGGCGTCTTGTCAGACAGCATTTTAAGGCGCCTTTTAATATAAATTAATAAAACTTAAACAAAAACACATTAGTCCTGTTTACACTGAGCGGTACGGTAGAGCCCAGTAATTTGAGAGCTTCCATTATAAAATGGACCCATTAAGCAGGACCAAACCGTACAACTTTTGGACCCCCGTTGGTTGTAGGCCCATAGGAAAATGCAACGGATTTGTTAGAGCTGTACCTACTGTTTAGACGCATTGGTTAGTGGAAGTCATTACAACAAAAAAAAGCAGCTGTATTCTTCTTCTCCGCTCGAAATCTTCTCCCAAAAAACATGAAATCCCTTGTATATACGAAGTACCGAAAGCCAAGCGGTACTTCGTAGCTTCGCTTTTGTCTTAGTTACACTACTATGACACAAAACACAATTGGTCTACTCCCCACATGCGCCGTTCAACTTTGAGTGGAAACCCTCACCGGATTCGCCCGGACCATTTTAAACTTGACCCTACCGCACCGCTCAGTGGAAATAAGGTTATTGAGATCCCCATCAAAGCCTATAATCCTGCTGCTGAAGCAATGTTCTCAACGAGACACATCTTAGTCAAATATTCCAAACATTTGTCGAAGCTTGCATGAGTTTAGGCACGTTTGAATTTTCAACAGACATTTTGATTACAGTAGTGGAGTTATTGTTTTCCTTTTATAATTTAGATAAAATATTTTGTAAATGGAAAATGCACCATTACCATAGTTTTAATAAGTAGAATTTCTTTATTCATCCTAAATCAATATGAGGTTATGACTTGTAGCTCTTTAAAGACCCACTCCATTCATCTTTTGATCTATTGTAGACGTTCCCAGTGGTCTTTTACGACAGAGCGCTAGGAAAAACAAAAACATTTTTAAAAAAAATACAACTTCAAAACTAAAATTACAAGAAAAAAGTCAAAACTGTTAAATTTCGAGAATAAAGTCTTATATTTATGACTTTAAAAGTCATAGGCTGAATGTATGACATTTTTATCTCATAAATGTATGTGTTTTAAAGTAGTAATTTTATTCCTTTAAGTCTCGTAAATGTATGACTCCTCATATGTTAACGAGTTCCCAGTGATCTTTTACGACAGAGCGCTAGGAAAAACAAAAACATTTTTAAAAAAAAATACAACTTCAAAACTAAAATTACAAGAAAAAAGTCAAAACTGTTAAATTTCGAGAATAAAGTCTTATATTTATGACTTTAAAAGTCATAGGCTGAATGTATGACTTTTTTATCTCATAAATGTATGTGTTTTAAAGTAGTAATTTTATTCCTTTAAGTCTCGTAAATGTATGACTCCTCATATGTTAACGAGTTCCCAGTGATCTTTTACGACAGAGCGCTAGGAAAAACAAAAACATTTTAAAAAAAAAATACAACTTCAAAACTAAAATTACAAGAAAAAAGTCAAAACTGTTAAATTTCGAGAATAAAGTCTTATATTTATGACTTTAAAAGTCATAGGCTGAATGTATGACTTTTTTATCTCATAAATGTATGTGTTTTAAAGTAGTAATTTTATTCCTTTAAGTCTCGTAAATGTATGACTCCTCATATGTTAACGAGTTCCCAGTGATCTTTTACGACAGAGCGCTAGGAAAAACAAAAACATTTTTAAAAAAAAATACAACTTTAAAACTAAAATTACAAGAAAAAAGTCAAAACTGTTAAATTTCGAGAATAAAGTCTTATATTTATGACTTTAAAAGTCATAGGCTGAATGTATGACTTTTTTATCTCATAAATGTATGTGTTTTAAAGTAGTAATTTTATTCCTTTAAGTCTCGTAAATGTATGACTCCTCATGTTAACGAGAAAAGAACCAGTTGTCTGTTTATCTGAGCCGTGGTCGAAAATGAAAGACGTGGAGCATTTTGTGAAGCTTTATTTCCAAATCGGTGTCAAAAACAAAGAAATTCTGAACCTTTTGGCTGCTCAAATTCAAATTATTATCAATGAAGACAGCTTTCAGGGGTTCAGAGTCAGTAATGCGTAGTTTCGTATGTAAAAGAAGGAGCTCAGAGACACGTTTGCAGGACTGTAACTTTATTTTCTGGATGAATGAAAATACTCTGTTACATTAGCACAAGAACATTGAAAATGCAGAAAACTGGGCCTCTTCAGACAGAAGCATCACACAGACTTGGAGGAGATCTCGTCTTTCGTGGAGGACAAACTGAAGTGGACAGCTGCAGGGATATCGATGGCTTCATCAATGTGCACTGCAGATATCCTGCAAACATTAATAAACCGTAAATCAAACAAAGGAGCTTCCAAACATTTGCAACATTATAAACATTCAGCTTACCTATTAAAATCCAAGACGCTTTGACAGTTTAGTCGGTCGGCTGCTGCACACGGCGTTCACTCGCTGGACTGTAGACTCACTCGATTTAAAGTCGCAAACTTATGACTTTAAGTCTCGTAATATTACTTTTTTTTTTTTTGGTGGCCTAATTCTCTGTTGTGGTCTTTTAATTATGATTATGTTGTTTTTAGCCAAAAAGGAAAAAAGACGAGTCATTTTTAGGACATTTTCTGCAGAGCAGCAGTAGTTCATTAGAAATTCCCCTCCGAGTTCTTTGCAGGACCAGCAACCCCGCCTCCCTTCCCTCCCCATTGCTGTGAGTTCAGAACGGGGAGCTTGCAGCCCCCCCGGCATATGTTCTACGTCATAACTAACTTTTCAAACTAAATGTTTTCATCTGCTCCTAATTCACAGTATTCTGTATATCACAATACTGAATAAAAACGCTATTTTTAGATAAAATTTATTAATATATGTTCTCTGTCATAAAAAAAAAAAAATGCCGCAAACACTAAAAACACTTTTTTCATCGGAGTGTGCTTTAACACAATCTCAGAAGCTCAGTCCAATGATAACAGTCCATGCTGGTGCACTTTGCATGAATATGTGCATTAGTGTCTTTGGTTTTGTGTGCTTGTAGCTGCTTGCCAGGGCAGGGCTTCCTGTCGCTGTGATTGCTTCCCAGCCAGAGCAACCTTTGGTCTCTCTTGCTTTGCCACCTGGACTTTTCAGCCTACAAACCTGGCGCCATCTCTTCTCCTTTTACCTCCCCTTACCACATCCCGTCTGGTCTGACATTATCTCGTTCTCTTAATCTCTCTGATCCTTGTTTTTCTGTCTCCCCCTTGTTCCTTTCTTAAATTATTGTCTCCCATTCTCCTTTTCCCGTCAGGCTCATTGTTTTTTCTGTTTAAGCCAACCAGACTGGCACAGTCACCAACTCTGCTCAATAAAATGATCCATTGCTGTTTCATTCAGTGATTCAGAGGATTACAGTTCAAACGTGGTAATAAAAACAGTTTTTAAGCGAGGCTCCGTGATGCACATGTTTCTGCATTTTTTTTAATCATTACACTCCAATTATTACAGGAAAAGCTAATGTGTTTGATGTCTCAGTGAGCCTTGATGCCTTTCAAATTAATTGAGTCACATTCAGTGGATTAAATTCGACTGACATCTGCAACAAGGCCGAAACTTATAAAAAGCCCAGATGAATGTAGTTTGTGAGAAAAAAAAATCTTACATTTTTTTCACACCAAATTTTTTATTTTAATTGCTTTTTTCTCCCTCTTTTTACTTTCTTTAAAAAAATACAAACGACAGTATATAATTAACAGCAACTATTTTATTTTAACATCTCCTTTGGAACTATGCTCAAACACAAAGTTCAACTAAATAAAAGCTGTAAACACATGTTTGTAGATCAATGCAGCAGATGTTTTGTGAGCTACCACTAGCTTAAGCATCTCATAAAGAGAAACACTTCTCTTCTCCTCTCTTCTTACTTTGTGCCAACACAGACAGCCTTGCTAATTGGATCTTAATTGTGCCCTTATAACAATACTGAACCAAAAAATAAAACGTTTCAGCATTTTGAAAAAATAAACAAAAATCTGACCACAAGTTGAAAAACAACAAAAAAAGGAAACTGTAAATGCTGATGATAGTCCAGAGGTAAATATAATGCAGGCAAATGTTGGCAACACTGATATTCACACACACTGGTGTGGTGAAATTTTGGAGGTTTGTGAACTTGAACAGTAAAGTAAAGCTCCTGTGGAACTGCAGATAAACTGCTGGTGGTTGAATAGAATTCCTGCCTCTAATTCTCCAGGTGCCATTGGTTATGACAAGATAATAGTTCATGTTCTGTGCCAAGAAGCATCCGTCTGCATGAGTACAGACTTCTGCAGCATTTTACTTTTGGGAATTTGAACAAGATATTGGGTTCAAATAACTCCTCTGCAGTTAACCAGTTAACAGGATCCTAAATCACCTTTGCATTAGACTCATCACGCAGTTTGACAGTTGCTGCCTGCTGTGAATAGATGACCTGAAAGCTCAAAGACCACATGCTAATGCGTGTGTCCAATGCACCAAACAAGATTTCCCAACTGGGACAAAAGGGAGCACATGCTGGTGTGTGAGAGCTGATACTGGGCTTTGGAGATATAAATAGACCACCTTGCAGTTGGGCTTCCACAAGTTGCAGTGATAAGTATCTAAGGGTTGTCTAAGACCCCTAGTCTGTAGATTTTAATTTTCTGGTTTGTACTAAAATACATACCCTCTCCCTTTCTCTTAGAAAAATAAATATAATAACAGTGACGTGTGAGTTGGCGGTGTTGGTTACGATGAAACTACATTTGGCTCTGCTCCCAGTAGGCTTTAGTCAGGACGCTGCTCTCGTTCTACAAGTTGTCCCATTTCTGCGTCTCGACATTCAGTGGGAATTGCATACCACAGCATTCCCTAAGGTTAAATTAAGGTTGTGTTACAAACAGACTAAGTGAGATTACATTTGTCAGGAGTTTATCCAAACCCGCATTGTAAATTCCCTTGAAATTCACAGATTGCATTTTATTTCTCCTTGTTTTAGGTAAGTTTAGGACAGTTCACATTAGAAATAAAGATTTATTTTAAAGAAGGATTTAGTCCTTCTCTGTGGTTTTGGTTATGGAGTTGTCCTGCAACACCTGCAATAAGTTAGATTCAGGCAATTTGTTCTGGTTTTTTGTTTTTGGATAACCTTTTATATATTTTTTATGTATAAATATACCTTTACATAATTTTCCTGGGGATCAATAAAGCGTTTAGTTATCTATCTTTATTTCTGTAAAGTCTAAAGTGGTATCTTTTGATTGGTTGTTGTGCTTATTCTTTAAATAATTCTAAATATATCCATATCATATAGAGATTAACAGTTTTTCTATTTTACTTTTCCAGGAGTGTTTTGTCCTTTGGCTCATAAAAATAGTTGTTAGTCAGTGAATGTAAATGTGTGTTGGTTGTGGTTAGCAGTGTGTTTCCGCCAAAAGTGTGGATGTTGTTGCAGAAGTTATGCTAAATTTCATTAGGGTGGGGGAAATGGGCAAAGAAAGCAATCAGTGTCCAGGGTAAATGTTTCTCAGAGAAGAATGTTGGCACTGGAGATAAAGAGAAGGGAGGAAGTAATGAGTGAGGAGAAGGAAATGGAGAGGCATGAGTGTTTACTCTTTTCATCGCACAAGTATTCTCCATTTTCAGCACGGCCCATTTAGGCTTTCCTATGTCATCTCCAGCTAAAAGCAGTGAAACAATAGTTTTTAATAGTTATAATGTTATTGTTTCACTACCATAATAGAGAAACAATAATATTGTAACAAAAACTGCTAGTTCAGGGTAGAGTTCCTGGAGACAACAGAAAAAAAACATTGTGTTAGAGCTTTTGTGTTTCTCTTTGGGCTTCAATCGAGGTAAAAGAGAAGGAATCCACACACAGCTGGAGATCCTCACAGCAGAGGAGGGAGACTTTAGATGCTAAAAAGAACCCTGGGAACAGAGATGACCAAAAACCCCAGAGGGATCTGGCAGGAGGAAGCGTCTGTCTGAGCGTATATGCGTATGTGGATGTTCTGTAGTCAGTCAATGCTGAGTCATTGTTGTGCTGGTCAGGCAGATAGAAACATCTTTTGGGGGGGGGGCACAAGGTGCGTGCGCTGAGCATGCTCTAAAAAGTACAGGAAGGGAATTAGTTGTTGTGACAGGACACATGCAGGAACTGTGGTGACGCAATATTTAGTGAAGCCAACTTTTGTGGCGTTTCTGGCATATGTGTTTCCTGCATGTGTGAAAATGCAGTCTCGTTGCATGAGTTGATATCAAGCTGAACAACTTATTTTTGTTGTTTTAACTCCAAGCATTATCGCTCAGATCATAGAAAAGTGTTAGGCATTAAATAGGAAAACATATATGTCCATGTTTGGCCAGACCACGATGATCCCCCCCCTGTTTTTTGTGGCTTACTTTGTACTGTTGAACCACAGTCTTAGACTCCCACTCCCTACTGATGCACACACTCCAGTATTCACGCGCATTTAAACTTCTTGCATTTAGAATTGGCCTTTGTGCTGCAGTGGATGGAAATGTTATGTACTTACAGCTCATAGTGAACATCAACGACAATCAATCTTTGCTGATATTTAAGTAGTTCACTGTGTTCTGTGACAACAGCTCCTTTAAGACGTTTAGTAAAAAGCAAAAGTGTATTTGCAGTATTAGTATTACATTTTTTAAACTTTTTTTGTCACGTGTTTAAAGACCCACTCCAGTGAAAATGGTTGTTTTAGGTGTTTTTAACATGTTCCTGTTAAATATGTCTTCTATCGTGAGCAAAATGCCACAAGAACATAATAAAAACACCAAAGTTTCCATTGATGTGGGTCTTTTAAAGCAAACAACTGGGTTTTCAGCTTAAGATAAGAACTGTTGGAATGGAATTGCATTGCAAAGCAAGGTAAATCTATTTGAAAAGATGTAAAATAACAATGGCATTTTCCTGTTTTCATTCAGAGAAATTAGGTAGTGTGTTTCATAATTAGGTTACAAGCCCCCCTCACCAGGCATACTTTATGTCTGATTGAGAAATTCGCTAACCAAAATGTCTTTAGTGTGTCATTCCCTTGTTTATCTGACATTGTGGTCTAACTGACCCCAGCGGTATTTTAAAACTCTTTTAAAACATCATTATAATATCAATGCTTAAATGTACAAAATAAAATAGAAAAAAATCTGGTAACATTTTACATTAAGAATGTTATGATAATGATAGCAAGCACAATACTTATTAAAATGAACTATGGTGGGTATTTTAGGGTAGTTTAGTACCATTACCAGAGAGGGCAGGTAATAAAAATATCAGCAAATGAAACACAAATGTTTGTTTCCTTATTTTTAAGCTTTTGTTTTTAGCTTGATTTAATCCACTAAAATTCTCTTAATTACTCATTTTGTTTTGGAGAAGATGTAGACTTACTTATCCATAGAATTATTTTCTGTATGCACAGTGTAATCTGTATCTGCAATTTAAAAACCCAATCTGATGAACACTGTGTTTTTGGTGTTTTTTTTAACATGTTCTTCTGACATGTTCCTATGATGGGGGACATATATTAGGAAAATTAAGCTCAAAATTGCATTTCTGAGTATTACTTTATGTACATTATCGTAAATCAAGGGCAGAAGAGCAGACAAAAAATGCTGTTTGAAAAAGAGCATATTTGTTACGATGGCCAGGCCACAAGCTCTCTTCAGGTGCTTCTACTTTTAGACGACTAGATCCATACACGTCCTTGTTATCCTTGTCTGAGCTGGCATCTGGTTCAAACATGTATGACTGGATATCTTCAGTATTGCTCACCATTTTTGTTCATGTTAGGTTAAGGGCTTTTAGCTAGCAGGACAGAGTGTAAACAGAGATCTCAGCACCAGGAAAAGGAATGGGGGTGGAGTTGTTTTGTGTTGGCAGCCCTGCATACAACTCAGAGGCAAATTTCTAATGAGATACTGTCGCTCTGCAGAAACTATGTCCTATAAAGCAACATTTTGTTTTTAATTTTGGCTGAAAACAGTTTAATCATGATTAAAAGACCATTAGGAACGCTCTTAAAATAGCTCACAAGATAATCAGAGTGAGTCAATTAAAATTTAACTTTGACTGTAAATTCTAAGCAATTGAACTCTTTAAACTGAGAATTGGCTCAATCTTTATAGTTCTCTTGCTTCACAGTTGGTAATCTTGATGTTGCGCAACACCAACATTACTTCACTTACAGAACCACTCTTAGAACCTCTCTAAAACTAATGTATCCCATTTTCTTTCTCTTTTGTTTTTCAGAAGTGACTCTCATCCAATTTGGTTACTGCAATGAATGGTAACACTATCCATCCAGTCAACACCACTTTAGCAGAAGGTCCAAGTGTAGCAACGCCCCCAAGAGGCTGGAGGGAGTTCTGCGAGCTACATGCCTTTGCCACGGCCCGGCAACTGGCCGGACATTACCGGAGCTTCGCTAGAGAGCATCCGCAACATGATGTGGTCCCACCAGAAGCTTTTTCCAAGCAGTTCACTGACCTTTTTCAGCAGCACTTCTGCTGCGAAGTTGACAAAGATAGCCTTCCATTTATCCCCAATGCGCAATGCTCTGCGATTGCGGGCAGTGCTGCTTCCACGTCTTCTCTGGGCTCAGCTCTTCCATCACACACTGTGATAAGCCGATTTCGGATCACCAATTTACCTGAAACGCAGGACTATCGAGAGGCGGGCCGTCCAAGTGGAGGAACTGCTCTGCTGTCCCTCGCACCAAAGGTGGAGTCGGTGGTGCAGAGCCGGGAGCAAGAGCAGCCGCTGAGATGTGCTGCAGGAAGCACCTTCACCGGATCACGTCGTGTGTCGTGTACAACACCACTGATTCGTAGCCATAGCAACGAGGAGATCTCCAGTACTGATAGGCATCAGGTGTCTGAGCATTATTCCTCTGACTCGTTGGCATCAAGCGTAGGACGTGCCAGCGTCACTCATTTCTCTTTCACCCAAATCCAGCAGACTGTAAGACATTTTTTTAAGAAAAGGCCCATTCCCAGCCCCCGCTCTTCTCAGGACCTGTCTCCTAGCAACCCCAACAACAACAACAATCCCACAATCCTTGGTGACAGAGTGAGTGGAATTTCCTCCACTGCCGAGGGAGTGTCATCTTCATCCTCCTCTTCCCTCTCGTCCTGCCAGAACTTTGAGGTCACACCCCAAGCCAACTCACAACGGCCCGGAGTGTTCTGTCAGTTCCTAGACCGATTGAGCTGGTTACGCAGCAGGAGCATCAGGCAAAGGAGGTCAGAAGTAAGGGGCTGCTGTAAGGAGGGCCAGCTCAAGTACCTGGTGGTGGATGACACGATCTCAGACTCTCAGCCCCACTGGCAACGCTGCCGCCTGCTGGTCAGGAGGATCAGGGACTCTCCAATTGGAGGCATAAGAGGAGGAGGCGAGAGATATCAGTTGGAGCTCTATGATCCTCCAAAGGTAAAAGCACATCTTTACACACTGTATCAGAATTATAAACAGGCATTGGTTAATTTATTATACCATTATTTGCACTTCCTGTTGTTCACCTTTTGGCACATCTCCATGCTTTTACGCTGGATGCCCTTCCTGACACAACCCTGCATTTTATCCGGGCTGGGAACCGGCACAGGAAGACCCAGACCCAGGCCCCCTTGTGACTAGTTAGGCAGTAGGGCGAAGGGACTTGCCGAAGGACCCACACTGGATGAAGCACATCACATCCCCCTAAGAAATGAACCCTGCTTTCACATGTGCCAGTCCTACACGCAGCAACTCAGCTATCTAGCTGCTGATTGAGCTTCCTTTCCAAAACATATTTTAAAAGACTCATAATTTTAGAGTTTTCTGGTGTTTCATTCATGAAGTCACAGAAGTAAAGCAATAGGTTAAGTTTTTTCTTAAAAATCATCTCACTGGTGTTAATACATGTTGGCTTGCTGCGTTGTATTTAAGTATTACAGATCGCTTGTTTCAAAGTGTTTTCTAGGTTTGTTGTCACTAAACACAAAAATGTTTTGTGAAATGTGACGTTGGTGTCTTGGAAAATCAAAGCAAAACTGAATGCAAGCATTTGCTTTGCAGATTAGCAGAAATGTCAGATTGGAAGTTAATATCCTATCATTTTTTTGGAGAAAGTTACATAACTTTTGCATAGATTTTGGTGTAATCTTCTCTTGAAGAAAATATCTCAAATGGAAATATCTCTAAAAAGATTTTTTTTAATCAAATCAATTTGTTTGAAAAGTGTTTTTAGGCTTTGGTTGAAAAAAAAGTTGCTTTTTGTTAAGAGATTTCAATGTGGTAAGCATGGATATTTCAAAGTAGGATCTTTCTTTGGTGTGACTGAGGTAGTTTTGTTTCTTTTGAGGTGATCGTTTTTTGTGTCGATTCTCCTCTCGGAGTAGGTGTAGCTTGGTTTCACAGGGTTGTTCTTCGGATTGGGTATCTGCAGTTCTCAAAAGGTTCTTTTACTTCTCAGAACTGTGCACTTCGCAGAGCCATTTAACATCTGGCAGGTTCCTCTTCTTGTGTTTCATATCTGTGTGAGATACGTCTGCAGATCTGTTGGTGTCACTGAGACTGGCAGCCCACAGGGGCCTTTGAAGGATTTTGTCAGTTTGCCAAGCATTGCTACAAACTCTGAATTCAAGCAAACACGAGCATAAAAGCTCGAAGTTGCCACCTTCTTTTTGTAGCTGTGAAATGGATGGGGGTTTCCCCCACTTCCTTTTTAAAATCGCTTTATTCTGTAAGATAACTACAAAAATTGTATTTTGCTGTTTTGAGGGCTCTAAGGGTGCACAACGCTGCATGATAAAACGACACAAAAGCTTGGTGACATTCAGCTCCTCTTTAGAAAACTGCTGGTTTTTAAGATGGCCTGCTTGTGATGCTGGATTTTACTTTAAAAGAGCAATCCAAGAGCATTCGGAGACTTTATTTGTTCCGTTTATAGATCAAAGCAGTTTATTAAAAACAAATCCAAAATGTTACGTGCTGCTTTGTTAGAAGCACTGCTGAGATTTCATCATTTACACACTGAAAAAATGTTCACATCGTCAGCTTGGATGGCACATTGTAGTTTTTTATTTTATTAGTACTGACTGAACTTTCTGTATAAAATACAGGTTTTGAAAATGGATACTTTTTTTTTTTGTTCTTCCTGTTTAGCATCTTTCTACTACGATGCATCACAGAATCAGTTGCATTCATGCCTTCTTTTACAGTTTGGTGTCTAGATATACCTCCCACACAATTTCCTGTTTGTTTGGGGTTTTCTTTAGCCAGGCTCCACATCTCTACATTTACTTCTTAATTAGAACATCCACTCCAAAAAAAAAAAAAAAAAAAAAAAAAAAAAAAAAAATCAAACATAAAAATGTTGAATATATTTTTTAAACATTTTTAGCACAAATAGCATTTTGATGATAAAATTATCAAACAGATTTCCCTATTCTGCTTTTGTGTTAGCATTTACTAGCAGGATTTACTAGAATATATTATAAGAATTCAGTTAAAGAAGTTGTTTCCTGTTTGCATTTTCATTCTCATAAATTTCTCTGACATCTGCAACATAAACTCTCTACACTAAGTCGTTGATAGAGTTGGATTCACCTGGTTATACTGTGCTTTTGTTAGCCAACCTCATTGTTGCTCTGAATGGTTTCCCTGTCTTTGGTGTGTGGGTGTGTGTTTAATCTTGCTTGGACAGATGCAAAGGTCCATGGGAATGGCCTTAAAAGGAAGGAAAGTGCTAGAGCTGCCTGCTTATGCTTAAACATAGACATAGAACAAGGATTCACACCCTAAAAGAAGACATTCACACACTGTTCCTGTAATTCATATTAAAGCTGTACTTTTTTCTGTTAATCTAAAGCTAGTTTTAACATGTGGCTTTTTGTGTCAGTGAATGAACATATGTTTGCAATCTACACATATCTTGAAAAAAGAATGGATGTGTAGTGCTCCAGTGTTCACTTTCTATTTATAAGTATTATTGGGGGGTTTTTCTGCATGTGGAGAAAATAGAAGTAACATCTTAGTTCATTTAGTACAAAGGAGCAAGCTGCATGGAAACTGATAATGCTTTTCCGTGAGAAAGATGCAGTCAAGGCGCAGCTGTAAGTTCCTGAGTGTACGTGTTAGAAATGCAATACAAGCTCTTTAGCACCACACATTATCATTTACTATTTTTAAATCCTTGTGACTCTTGATTTAATGAAAGGTTTTGTAGCAACACACTCACATGGTCACCTCTGTAAACGATGCTTTTTTTTTTTTATTTCTGTGGAAAAGTCTTGTCATGTGCAGGTTTCATTATGCAATAGGTGACCATGGGCCACTGTGTGTGTGTGTGTGTGTGTGTGTGTGTGTGTGTGTGTGTGTGTGTGTGTGTGTGTGTGTGTGTGTGTGTGTGTGTGTGTGTGTGTGTGTGTGTGTGTGTGTGTGTGTGTGTGTGTGTGTGTGTGTGGTGGTGGGGGTGTCACTTCTGCATAATCAGAACATGTGAACAGCTTCACATGTCAAATGTTGCTGCTTTTAAAAGGAACAAGGAGGTAGCAAAAGTTAATGAATGAATGATCATATTTTTTCAGTTTTTTAAACTTTAACATAAAGATGATGATGGTCATGCTGTCAAAAATGTTATTTAGTTCCAAATAAATTAAAAGTAAAGCCAAATTTAAATTCTTAATTGTGTGTATTCATGTTTTAACATTTAACAATTGATTTCTTTGCTCATCCTTTTTCAAAAGCCTTTAGTTTTTGGCGTATTCTTGGAGGTGTGATGCATTATTATTTTTTAATATTGCATATTATGAGGAGTTTTATGTCTTTTTGCTGGCTTGTGGTGTAACCTTAAAGTGACGAGCAATCATGACTGTTTGCTTATTGCAGAAGTGAATCCCGTCTTGTCAGCTCAACAGAGCAGAAGTCTGCACTGTTCCCTTTTATCCAAGACTTCTACCTGCTCTTGCCGTTCTCATTTTGGTTTTTCACAGTAGCTTTGATGTGGACCAACTGACACACATCATTCCTGCTGTTTTATGAAGTTAATTTTGTAGCTTTAGTGAAACATCAAAAGCTTATTCTTTCACGTTTATTTCCTCTGGTGTCCAATACTCATCTTTTTATAGACAAGCTCATCTTTACGCTGGTAAAAGTGTCCAACTCTGTTTTTTCGAGGCTGTAAAAGTCTGACGTGCTTCTGAAGACATCCCAAAGCCTCCATCTTAATCATAGCCTACTCATTGTATTTCAGCTTTGTGTGTGTGGGTGTTTGTGAGTTTGCATGTGCTTGTTCCAGCTCTTCCAGCCTTAATCTTTCCCACATGGTTTTATTTCATGCATGTGTTTGCATGAATCTGTGCTATGTCATCTTCCTCTTGGAGCCTCATTAAACTTTGTTTTTTTGCTTGTGTTCCTGCTTTAGCTTTTCGCACTTTATTCCTGTTGACAAAAATAATTTGGATTTGTCCTTTTGTCAAAATCAAACACCAGCACAAGACGCAAAAGGAAATAACGAGACATCCTTTTATTAAAATTTAAATTCCTACATCATAGACTGAAAACTCCAGCTTATAATGGCAGTTTTTCCTAAAACACATCATCAGGTTGTATTGAGTTAAATTAACAAAATCTTAGTTAAAACTCATTCATGTTCATGTTAAAAAAGTTTGTGTTATCATGTTTTTCTCTCTTGTGCAGGTTCCCTTGCTCTGACAGTAAGATGCATTTGCAACATCAGTGGAAAATACTTTTCCAACAGCTAAACCTCTGTGTCCATCTGTTCTCTGTTACTCAGACTCTTATATGGCAACATGCAGCATTAATTCGTTTCCCACTGCATGCCGCAGCTAAAGCTCCAAACACATTGAGCTCCTTCAGCTGAGCGAGAAGAAGAAGCTGAGATTGATAGGAAGACTGACAGTACAAAAGTCCAGAAAAATGAGGCACACCAGGAGCAACACAAGTCTAAATGCGCCAGAAGTGTGAATGGGAAAACATGTTTTTATACATTGAGTCTCACAATTTACCTGCATTTGCAGGGTTAGGTTTAAGTATAGTTTGAGGCGTTTTTTAATATCCACTCCAGTCATGTTTTGATCTATTTTCAAAGCATTCCCAGTGGTCTTTTGAGTGTAATTATTCTGTTTTTAGCCCAAATATAAAAAAAATTTCTTTTTTTTAACCTAGTTTCTGTAGAAAAGCAGTAGTTAGACATTTGCCGCAGAGTTGTGGACGGGACCATTGGCGTGAAGCAGTCTCACCCCTCTTCCCCTCTCTATTACTGAGAGGTCTCTGTTTACACTCTTTCCCGCTAGCTACAACTGTTCATAACCCCAACCTAACATTACCAGTGCAGCATAAATGGCAAGCAATTTTGGAGCTATCCAGCAATTTTGAGCCAGATGCCAGCTTAGACGCAGACAACAAAGAAGTACATGAACCTCGTCATCTACAAGTGGGTGCATCAGAATGGAGTGGAGCAGGGAGCTTTTGGCCTGCTCAGGGTCTGTTCTACGTCATAAATATGTTCTTTTCAAACTGGATTTTGTTTTTTGGTCTGCTCCTCTTGATTCACAGCAAATAAAATAAAGAAAAACGTAAAAATTTCCTCCGTGATCATAAAAATGCTACAGAAACATGTTAAAATCGCCACAAAATCAATTTTCATCAGAGTGTGTCTTTAAAACTTTTTGTCTTTCCTTAACAATTTTAAATTAACGACTGATGGGAAGAGAAAATGAAAGAATTTTACTCAAACTGATTAGGTCTGAGTGAGATCAAAATGCTTTTTTTTGCTAACCTTCTTCCTACATATATAAAAAAGCAGAATATACCCCTTTGTCACATCTATTCTAAAGCCACTAATGGCAGCATTCCAGGCACAGTTTCATTTTGCATCACCGGCATCTTTAAATCTCACCCGCAGTGTTGAATCTTCTCCTCTTTTCAGGGATAAACTCTTTTGAAACTTAGAAATGACGCCTTGAAGTGATTGAGTCATGTACAGTGTGTGGGTGCGTGCGCATTCTTTCGCAGCATTTTCACTAAATGCGGGTTCTTGTTTGTATATGATTTGAAATATTATATCACAACTCTTTCTTTTTTTGTTGCTATCAAAGCAAAAGAAAAGACATGCTTGCATTTTCCCTCAGTGGCTGATTGAGCCGGACTCCTTAAAAACAATGTTTTAACTACAAAAGTTCTGATTTTTATTTGTTTTATCTTGGCTAGCTCACCAAGTCTTGCTTCACCTTGTTGAATACGGCTCACAGAAACGTAGTCATGTATAATACTCAGGTGAAAAAGCACAAAAGTTTTTAAACTTATTGGGTTTCTTTTCCTAAAATATTTACTTTTGTTTTTTTATTGTTTAGTAAGTGTTTTTATAATACTTTTTACAGCAAAAGAGCCACATTTAATAAAGATTGTTATTATCCTTATTATTACATTTAAGCAGAATACTAGCTAATAAAATATAAATATATAAATAAACATTATTTTCACTTGTTTATCTTATAAAGCAATTTAACCAAACTTTAAAATGCCCAGTATTAGGTCAAAATATGCTTTATAGACTATTAAATTATTGATGTCTGTTGATAATATGCCTGGTAGTATGCCTTTTCTTGTTTTTCTTTAGAATATAAACATGACAACATTGGTGTAAAATCTTTTTTTATTTTCATGTCTTTTAAGCTTATACTAATAACTAATCTTACTATCATTTTTCTCAGTTAGCTGACATGTTAAAAATAAAAATAACTAAAACTAAATACCGTAACTAAAACAAATGAACTCATTGATTATTGAAATTGTTGGCATTTTTCTTCAAGCCAAAGAGCCACAATGGAGGGATGAAGGAGCCAGATGTGACCTCTGACCTATATGAAAGATAGCAAGAGGGATTGGAGCCAAAGAGTGCTGTAATAATTGCTCTATGTATTGTGGAATCATATAGTCATTACCATTCTGATCTGGGAGCTCTGATAATAAAAAACAACTTCAAGGAACTGAAGCCGTTCCCACATCATCAGCTATTGTTAGATCAGTTGATAGCTGACTGTTTTGGAACTTGCCTCAGCTTGCTTTTTGCTCGTGTTAAATTTTTTCTGGAGAGCAGACAAAAAAACATCCCTGAATCATTTTTTAACACATCCTTCTTGTCATGTGGCAAAGCTCCCACTGTAACCTATGATTAGTGAAATAATCTCAGTCATTGTGTTGACATGTACCACCTGGCCTCCAAGGTTTAGGTGCAAAGATTTACAGGCCTTTTTAAGAACAGTGGTGTAGTAGTTAAAAGTAAGTGGTCAACAGATACAAAATAAAGACTTAATGTGTTAAGAGCTGGTTCATTCAGCTTAAAATCATTCCTTCTTCTATAGCTAGAGAGAAAGGTGTCCTTAAAACCTTAAAAACCTGCAGTAGTTTAATTGAGTAAATCTGTGTTAATATATTAAAAAAACCAAATGAGAGATTAAAGGTGTACAGTACAATGAAGAACACTCCAAAAATAATTAATTTGACTTCACTTTTATGCATTTTTTTCTTTTCTCATCAAGCTTGAGAAAACAGAAAACTTTCTCAAACAAGGCAGAGATGTCACCCCACATTTTTTTGTAGATGCATGCGTTTGCTCATGAGTGCTTCAGTGTGACAAAAATCTAGAGAAACATCTAAAGGAAGTAAAGCGGTTAGAGTCATGTGGTCAAGATGTTTGTCAGATCTTTTGCTCTGTCTCTTTGTAGTTCATTATTTTCTTCTGCTAAACCGGTTTCCGTCCTGCGTTTGCCAACAGCTTTTGTAAATCTTGTGTGCTGGCCTTCACATAACTTCATTTTTGGTTGTTTTATTGCTAGTATTTGATTGTTAATGCAATGTATTGCAAATGCATTTTTATCTCTGTAGTACTTTGTTGCTGGCCTGTATTCTCTGTGTGTGTGTGTGTGTGTGTGTGTGTGCGTGTGTGTGTGTGCAGCATCTAACCACAGTGCCAGTGCACGACCTTGCTGAATAGCATACGGAAAGCCCCCAAAACAGTGCAGCAGTTATTGAAAAGTTTTTATCTTGACCTCTTTTTTTCTTAGTCATCAGCACTCAGACCTACCAATACACCGTCACACCTATTTACCTACATGTTCACACACCTGCAGACATTGTGTTACCAAGCATCATTGTGCTATGATTTGAGTATATGCGACTGCTGTCAGCAGCTTCATTTTCAGTGACTTTTTATGCATGTTTGATGCAATGCTAAGGGCACTTGCTTAAATCCAGTTGAAGGATCAGCAACAACACGATAAAAACACATGATTAGTTATTTGCAACTTTACAGTCCAAGTACTATTTGCATTTTTTAAATCCAACCTTTAAGTTAAGTATTGCTTGTTACAAACAGCGGTAATAAAAATATGGAGCCAGAGTTTAGCAGTTATAACTTTTTTTCATTCCTTTAAAATTGATATTGTATAGTATTGTTGCATGAAACTATAACATCTATGTTCTTTCTTTGCATGTTCCACACACTTCTTCTATGTTGGTATACAGTGTCTTCGGTTCTCTTTTCAAAAGAACTGAAAGCTTTGTGGGAGCTTCAGTGACTGCTAGAAAACCTGATAATAGTTTTCTCAATCTGAGAGTATTGATGTATAACAGACACATATCTGTATGGAAGGTATACAGCAATCAAGGATTTGTTTTCAGATAGCAAAATGTATAATAGGTGGGGTTTTAAAGGTTTTCAAGTCTGCATTTTCACTATGATATAGACTCACTCCAACGAAAAGTGTGTTTTTGCTGTTTTTAACAAGTTCTTGTGGTATTTTCTTCTGTTGGTGGAAAACATATATCAAGAAAACTAAGATTAAAATTGTGATTCTGAGAATTTCTTTATTCAAACTGTCATGAATCAGGAGCAAATGAAAGGCCCAATCCGAATTCTTCACTTCGCCCTACCACTTCTCCCTACCACTCCATTTGTAGGGGCATTTGTAGTGAAATCCAAATTTGGAGACACTAATTTTTCCATATCTCTCTATTTGGAGGTAATAGCGCAAAGAGAAGAATTCAAATTGGTCCAAAAAATGCAGTTTGAAAAAGCTTGTAGTTGCTACGTAAAATCTAAGATCAGCTCCCTGCTCCTCTCTATTCCGATTGATCCACTTGCTGACAAATAAATCCATGGAGTCGTTTTCCTCTTCTGAGCTGGAATCTGGTCCAAAATCTGGATAGCTCCAATATTGCTCGCCATTTTTGTGGTTTCGGTAATGTAGATTGGGGTTGTGAGGAGCTGTAAACTAGCTGGAGAGAGTGTAAAATAATTGGATGATGGGAAGGGTTGGCAGGCTTACACCACTCCAACGGTCCCACCCATAACTCTGAAGTGAATTGCTGATGAACTACTGACGCTCTGCACAAACTATGTCCTAGAAAACAACAGTTTTCTTTGGCTCTAAACGGCATAATCATAATTAAATAAGAACTGGGAACACTTTTCAAATGATTTTTAAGATGGTTCGAGTGAGATTTTAAGGTGAAGAACATTACCTTTACCTTTTATTATCCAAAACAAACTGGAAGACTGACATTAATATAAAGCAAAGAGTTATTTCCCTAACTGTAGAACCAACCAATAAAGAACAACAGCAAAGAGAATAGTGACTTCCCACAATGCACCATGCCCACTGAATAGTGGTGGGAATCTGGAGGCACCTCACGATTTGATTTGATTATGTTTCAGGAGGCATCGATTAGATCATAAAACAATTATCAATGCTTCCTGAATCGACGTCTTTTAGAAATGTTAGAAATATGGTTTCAAGTCCTTTGTTTTACAAGCTCCAGTTGACTTGGTTATTTTCGCTTAGCCTTTTCCGATGATGGTAGAAGTGTCTTTAGGATATCTGACGTGCTTTTTGACCACTGGAAGGCACGCTCACGCCAGTAGCACCCAAATGGTTTCTTCCTTCCTCCAGATGGAACCATAAAATGTGATTTTGCAGATGTACTATGTTCCCTGCATATTTAATTTTGGTTGATTTTAATTTTGAGCATTGGAAGTAACTTGCTGTTAGTGGGGAACTGTGCTGGACTGTGCATTACCTCTCTTGCAGACAGGCTTGTTGGCCCCACTAGTGTTTACTTTTCCTTAGCTGCAGTAAATTCTTGAGTCTGTTTTTCTCCAGTGGGTTCAGATTAGTGTGCTGTGGTGCATGCACTGCTGTAAAACACAACAAAAACCCAAACAGCCGGGCGTCATTTTATATCAAACATGCCACTTATACGGCTCAGATGTGTGCACCCCCACTGAACCACCATACACACTCACAAATGCGTGCACAAAAGGTGGAGAAAGATGACATGGCAGCCTGTGAATGTGCAAACAAGTTTGCAGGAGAGGAGTCGTCCTACTAGTGTTGCAAATTAAACAATGCAAGCAACAGTTTGCTGTGCTACAACTGCTGTTTATCTACCAAACGAGGAGTGGGTATGTAAAGACACGGAAGGGTTCCTCAAACAGAGTCAACTTCAGAGTAAATTCACATTATGTTCTCGCCAGGGCTAATGAAGGTCAGTCATAAATGAGACGCACACGTCCGCCCAAAACAAACTATCTACACAAGCATCTCTAACGCTCCATGTGGAGACCAGGCCCCCACCTTCCGTTCCCAAATTTAATCCAAACCAGGAAGTTTCAAGTGCTTCATAAAAGATCACTAGAAGGTAGCTGCAGGGAGCAATTTCTCATTGACTCTCACGTTAACAAGCCAAGTTTTACACCAAAGTCAACGTCTTTACAGTCTGGTTTTAGGAATCTTTTCAATGTATATTGCTTTGACAACTGTACGTGTGGGGTGAGGTTAAATCAATTTAGTTTCATTAGAGGTCAAACTTGTGCATTTTGGGGGTTATTTATTTATTTATTTTTGATTGGCAGGTACGTTGACCCAACAGAGATTCACATTTTATTTTATAAGAAATTATTGGACCAGAGCAGTTGTTTAAAAGCACACAAATCAGACTTACTGATGGCTGTGGTGTCAATTTTGGAACAGTTACTTTTGGAAAGCTCCGCAGTTTAAGCTCGACTTTGTTGAAATTATATCTTTTTTGCTAAACTTTGTTCAGATAGAAGTCTTTTGTTGAAACAACATCGTGAAGAAGAGAAATAATTGTTTCCCAGAGAACCCTCCTTGTGGAAGTGCCCTTTGGGAAAAGTTTTAAATACTTCCATCCCTCACAGCCAAAAACACTTCTTTTATATCTTTTAATAGCAGCAAAGCTCCCTGCAGAACAAGACACACAGGAAATTGTTTGACTCAGAAACGTGAGCGGCTGTACCGTCCCTCTAGCTTGTTTGGTTTATACCAATCTAAGTATTTATGACATCATAAATACTAAACATTTTTTTAATTTAATTTTTTAAATTAAATCAGAAAAATGAACATGTTAAGTATTTCTTTAAACGATGCTTAAAGTTAATATTTTCAACAACAAAGGAACATTTAACTCAAAAACATACGTAATTTGAGTTCCTGGAACAATTTCAAAATTAAATCCAATTTTTCAACGCGTCTGTTATATAACTCTGCCCTCCAAGGAGGTAGTAACTTTCTGTGAGTCAAAGACACACCGACACATGAAACGGCTGTCGCTTACTCCATCCGTTCCAGATTGCAGTGCGTAAGTTCAACTCATGCAGGGCAGAGTTGCTTCCGGCTACCCTGTGAAGTGTTTCAAATCAACATATGTGGTTTAACAGCCGCTGAAAATAACTACATTTGGACATATAGTTTGAGCAAGCCTGCATCACTCTCAGTGCAGGGAAATAACGTTGAAAAAAAAGCTTTTTTTTGGTTCAACTTCTAAACGTTTTAACTTTTTTGACTATAAATACAATTTAAAAAAATGTCTCTGATATTTTTGATTTGTGCATTGCATTCTTTTTTGCTTTCTGTTATTGTATTTAAAAAAAGGAGTTTTGCAACGTCTTGCTTTGCTCCCATTTTTTCTGCTTTGTCAAGTTTTTGCGCTCTTTTGTGCAGCAGTTAGCTCTTTACAAGGAACTTCTTCCAGTTCTGTGAATCTGTGTGCGCTACCTTAACTTCCTCATATTTAGGCTTGTATATCAGTATTTCTAAGAAGTATGCAAGGAGGGCAGTGCAGTAAGTGACACATTTATTCATAGGCTACATCTCTGACAGTGTCTGACTTGTTTCCAAGAACACAGTCATCTCTATCGGTGTCGGTAACCCCATATAATGCTCGGTGTGTGTGTGTGTGTTTCCCACATCCTCCATGATGCCACAGATAAAGCTTATTTTGAATGTGATCAGCTCTAGTGATCTCCTGGCCGTCTACAATCCACCTATGCACATAAACCAAAACGAATGTGAGCAAACGTCAGTTTCTATCAGTGTGTGCAAGTTTTTAAATTCATGTATTTAACTTAAAAAGTTCAAACCAATCATATATAAATAAACCAAATGCATAAATATTTCTAACATTCATGTCCCCATTAAGCCATTTTAACAAAGCTCTGTCATGTTATTATGGGTAATCGGAGAAAATTCTCATGCATTTTTAACATTCTATTATTATCAATGTTCCAGCACATCTTTTTGGATTTGTTTTATTAAATTGAAATTGTCTTCCAGCAAAGAAAGCATATAGCAGGAGTGAGCTAGCTGCAGAAAAGGCGTTCTTTCTTTCCTCCCTGCTCTGATCCAGTCAGTCTGCACCGCACAAACAACAGGTGCTGGGAGCTGCAGCGAAGGGCTGAGGTGAAAACAGTGCCAGCTGTTTCACACCATTGCTCATAGCTACAACTTTACATACATTTTTCAAAAACACAACAAGAATTTGTTTTCAGTTAGTCAGAGTTTCATGCAATCTATAGGAACCAGCTGTTAATGTATGAAAAAGTGATCTACAACTTTGTTTGGATGCTTCCTTTGCAGCTGATTCATTCAAAGTTGTTGCTTCCTGATTAAAATGATAAGAAACCTCCACATGAACATGCACTCTACTAAAGAAACTTATCAGTGCTGGACTACTGATGTTACTCAAAGTGGGCACATTTATATTTATCTCTTGAATTGTGCTATGCAGGTTTTTCACAATAAAACCGGGCAGAAATGATTAAATGTCACAATAGTCCAGACTATCTTGCGCACAGCTGGGAAAGTCGATTTCAACACGGGAAAAGTGCAAACACCATCTCATATGTCGGTTTCAGTGATTAAGGTCATGGCCTCTTCTCATGATTGCCACCTTCTGAATCATTACATCGTCTACGTGTGTGTTTTTGTGTGTGTGTGTTTGCGCGACAAACACATAATTTAGACATTAATTTCCCTGCAGCATGCAACATCAATCAAGCACCCTGGCACACATGCATGCACGCACCCGGACAGCGCTGGCTTCCTTGACCCTCGGAGGGATAGAGGAATGTTGAGTGTCAGTCAGTTGCCGCAGCAACAGCCTTGAAAAAGGGACCCTGGGAAGATCGCTTTGGACTCCAAACATCCTGTGTGTCACCCTGTGTGGGTGTGTGCACTTAAACTGTAGCTGTTTGTGACTCTGTGGGTGAGAGGTTGATGGTAGCATATGCAGACGTTTTTTCTGTTTGTGCATTTCTGTCAATAAGTGTTTACGTAATTTGCTGCCCTCTGTAAACCTGTACAAATAAAGTTATTACACTAGTTCCGTCTAAATGCTGCCTGTTCGTCTACAATTTCTCACTTGTAAGTAAAATGATTTTGTTGTAAAAGTTGGTGCATTTCTAAAAGTCAGACAGAAAAATTCAAGCACATCTCAAAATACCACTTGAAGTTTGCTGTTCCTTTCAGCAAATTCTGCAAGAAATACGTTAGTAAAAGAACTTAAACAACCCATGAATGAGTAAAAAAAAAAAAAGAGTTTCAAGTTCAAAAAAGCCTGAATCGACACGGAAGTTCACAGCAAGCCCGGGTTCATTCTGAATTGCATGTTTGTGTTTCACATTTATATTTGTTTGAAGTTGAAACAAAGTAGTGAAAGTTGAGTCAGTGTGAAAAGATGTGGAGTGACAACCGAAAAGTCAATATGTGGTCATATTATTACTGTGCGGTTCCACATCTGCATCTTTAGAGTATTTTTTTTAAATTATATTTGTCTCAAAATAATGAAAATATTTTTTTCCGAAGAAAACAAAACTCGTGAAGGAAATTTGTTAAGAATATTTACCATATGTTATAGTGAACCAAAGAAATAAATAAAAGTAAATTTGTTATCAAAACTCATAAAAATGTTATTTTAGATTGTATCTAAGTTACATCTTTGTCTGAAAACTAAAAATATTTACCATTCGTCTGTTAGAAACTTAAATCATCCAAAAAAATATGTTTTAGTTCACTGTAGTAACAACTTTGCTACAAAATCAAAATTTACAAGATTAATATTGTTTTGGCCTTTTACAATTAGAATACGAGGTAATTTTGTTAGTTTGCTTTTAAAGTGTATGTTTGGGGTCATAGTAAAAAATGAAGTTTACAATATTAAAACAAAAGTTGTACCTATGGTGTAATATTCTAAAACTTTACTCAGAATTAGCATAGTTTTAGGAAATATCTGTAACAAACTTGTTTTATTAGGTTTGCTTTTTTTTACGAGCATATTTTGCTTTGTTTGATATGTTTTTGTATTAAATCTTTCAGATTTAATCATTATTAAATCATATTAAATCTTTCAGATTTAATCGTGGGGTTTTTGTTCTTTTTGGTGTTACTGTTTTTCTATTTGATTATTTTTTTTAAGCTTGTTTATCATTCTTTTGTGAATTAGACTCTGGTTATAGAGGTTTTTTTCACGTATATTTCATAAATCTATACATTTTGCTTTGTTTTTCCTAAAGTTTTTATTAGAAGTTCAAAACAAATCTTGGCCTAACTCCATGAAGAGACAGAACAAGAGTTCAGCAGCTTGTTTAGACGGGATGTTCATGCTTTTTGCTTGAATTGTGACCTCTTGAGGCAGGATTGTAAACTGCACTACAGATGAGTCAGAAATGACGTGTTGTTTGTTCTCTTGCTCAAGCAGTCTGAAATTTGTCTTTTTCTGTATTTCACTTAAGAGTTCCCCTTAGAGTGCAGTCTGAATCTCATTCACGTTCTTACAACACACTCGTCAATGAATGAGTCAACTCAAGAGCTCACACGTTCATTGCAATGGTTGCAAATCGACTGTTGCACATCCTGTGCAGTTATGACGCCGGTGAGACACTGCACTACTCACATTTTATAGGCTGGACCAAGCAGATGTTTATGTGCTGCTTTTTAACCTCATACAATCAGTAAATATTAGGGAAGATAAAAAAAAAAACGAACATTTTCCTGTCAAAGCTTGAGTTTCTGGATTATTTTTCTGACTAACTGGGATGGGATGAAGTCCCATGCTTCTCCTTTGTGGACCAGTGTGTAGACTGAGATGCATGATGCAGTCATTATGCATCCTCACAGACACACAATCCTGTGCTCAAAGTGTGCAGGACACTTCAGAACAAACCCAAAACAACAACTAAGAGGCACTGCAATAAAAATCGGGTTTTTTGACCATTTTTCTCATAATGGAGGTCATATATAAAATAATTTAAGGTTAAAATGAATGCGCTTTGTTGTTAATAGACAGGTATGACACATTTCTACAGCATCGTAGAACAAGAAGTTTTGGAAGTTATCCTTGTTTCCTTAATAATCTGTCAGGAGGACCTGTGGAAAGATGAAGCAAAGACTGGAGCCAATTATTCTGTTCTGAGACCAGGAGATCCATCTTTTCTGTCGATTGCTTACTTTTTAATCATATTTTTGTCAAGGTTGCGTCTTCCTTGTTGGTTCATGTATTGCATTATGTTTTCAATTCTTTATCTGACTCACAATGGTTTTAAACCTAGCTGAGGTACGTTAAGGTCTTCAGTTTGAATCTGAGAAGCAGTCAAATTCAGAAAACAAGTCAGATTTCTAGGAACTTCTCTGACTAAAATTCATGCCATTTTTTTACCTTTTTATTTCTCAGTTTCTATTCAGTGACTCACAGCACTAAATGAGTCACCTCTTCTGCATTTCTGCTTCGGGTTTTCTTATTGACAATATCAGACATCAGGCTGAAAAGGCGAAGCTCTGCAAACGTTCATCGTGGTTGTAAATCTGTTCTTCTGAAGTGTGGATGTGTGTGTGTTTGTGTGAAGGACTAACATAGACATTCCTGAGGCTCTCACAGTGTCACATAGACTCAAACTCATCCAGTGCTCAAAGCCCTGAAAGCCCTGGAATCTGTCCTCCCTGCTCCTCCTTCTGCCCTCCATCGCTCCCACCCAGCGCTGTCTCGTCTGTTTCCTTCTCTGCTGCTGCTCTGTCATGCTAACTTTTTTTACTGGTCCGCTCTGCTGTTTGTCTTTAACCCTTTCACGCCGAATATCGCCAATTCACAACCAACCATTCAAGTCAAGGACTCGACTTTATTTAAATCACTTTGAAAGCAAGAAACACAGGAATATTATTTTTAACATAGTTGGAAACAAATTTAAGCTTGAAGTGGTTAATCCACTGGAATTTATTTGTTGCTCTACTTGATTATAAGCTTAGTTTGTCTTTATATAATTGAATATATAGTCAACATATAGTTTGTTAATTGTTTAATTGATAGTTATTGCTGCATGTGTCTTTTTTTTGTTTTATATTGTAACACTTTTACAAAGTAATAAGAAACATTTAACTTTAAAACCTCAAAACTCTCTTTAGTGCCATTTTATTATATTTAGTTTTCAGTTGAGTAATTATTCCCCCAAAAATGCGTGATCTTCCTATTTTTTCTGCAAAACTTTATTTTTCCATAGCACAGGCTGCCCTTTCTGTGTTTTTTAATCGTTTAAAACAAAGCATCAACAAACTGAACATGCGTGTCTAAAGTATGTATGTCTGGTCTTGTTCTAAAAAAAGCTGCATGTGTTTGTGTGAGCAACAGAGCTGGCGTAAAGCTCTCACTGTCCTAACAGGTGGGTTGGGATCAATGCTGCATGAGCTCTCCCTTCTGTCTGCTTCTTGAATGAAAGAAGATCATTGAGGCCATTTTGTGACATCGTCGCTTTACATTTATGGAGGTCTACTTCCTCTGACACGCAGCTTGTAAAAACGCATTCAAACCGACCGGCTTTCTCAATCGTCAATTTGCCTCTGCCCTCGATTCATAATTATACATTATTAGACATTATTGTTAATCTACTTTTGGTATTTTTGCCGTAGCCAGCAGTGCATTCCCCATTTTTATTCTAACTTTATTCATTTAAACTGTTTGTTCTTTATAGAGTTTTTAGTCACAGGTGTACATACTTTACATGCGTCCATGTTTTTACAAGGAAAGAAACATTTGTTTTTTCTCACTGAAAATCATTTAAAAGTGATCGTTTAAAACGGCAAACAAAACATTGGTGGATCAGCAGGGTCTTCCTGTGGGGTCTGTATGTTCACTCACGAAGTTAAAAATAATAGCACAGCAAAAATCTGTTGTGCAAAAAGATATTTATCAACCTATTTAATCTGAATTATCTACAGAAAAGTGAACGTACAAACAGGACTGTGTGAGAGAGATCATTTTTTCATTTTTAGTTTGCATCTTTGTCCAGGGGAGAATAATTAGCTCAATTCAAATAAATCAAAAGTTCCTGCTGTTATAAAATATGCTCAGACTGCTGCCTTTCGCTTGACGCCTTAATGAAATGAATGTGTGATCTGCAGAAGATGAAATATGTCTGTATTGTGTTTTTAGGCGTCCAGTCCAAAGCTGACAACCCACTGCTCTGATATCCAAGAAGTCCGTCGCTGCAATCGGCTGGAGATGCCCGACAACATCAACACGTTTGTTTTAAAGGTTTGTTAATGGTCTTTGTTATGTGGAAAAGTTAAATTACACTATTGTTATAATTCAAAACTTCAAAATCAGAGCCTAATGTCTTCCTATAAACCAACAATGATGAAAACTGTTTTCTTCATTGAGATCTGTAGATCATGTCGAGTCAAAACCAAGTTGACCTGAACTTTCCAAACAAAGCGTGATGTGAGCGTCTCTGCCTGTGCAGGTTAATCGAGGTAGTCTGATTTTTGAGACCGACAACGACCAGCAGGTCAGCTCCTGGACCACAGAACTGAAAGAATGCATCAGCAACAGGTGAGCTTCTCAGTTCCACATAGATACGTGAAGAAATTTCCATTCAGGCATTAACCTCTGCGCTTCTGCAACATTCAGTCCTTCAGAAAAGACATATTCCTCCAAAAATCGACATATATTTTGTCAACAGCTTAAATATGAAATATGAAAGTGTGGCTTGTTTGTGTTTAAGGATGGGGCAGAACAGGAGCGTGTTCTCAGATGAACAACTCTCGGAGAATCATTTTCACAACAAACACATTTGTGTCTGAAAAAGTTGAGGAGAAAAAACTGAAGGCTTCATTAGAAAAACAACTTTTTTTTTTGCAAATATAATGATCAAATGTAGAACATTTGGCAGCTCAATGACAGCAGCGTGAACAGTTTTTAATGAATTCAGGAATAAAATCTTCAAACCTAATAAGTAATAAAAATAAAACCAACATTTGAATGATCTGGAGATAAGTTGAGCTCAAAGCAGATATTGGTTGTGTTTTCTGAAAACATTAGAGACATGCTGCCGTGAATCCTCTTAATGTTTGTTCTGGTTATGAACAACATCTCATTAAAGTCAGGAATTATTCAGAGCTTTGATATTCAGATGCAGATAACAGCGGATGATCCACTCTGATGAAAATCGTGTTCTTTTAGCCTTGTTCTGATGATGGAGGACAAATATAAAGAAAATTAAGCTCAAATTTGCATTTCTAAGTAATTGTTTAAGTTCTTGTGAATCAGGAGCAGGCGAAAAGATGCCGCCTGAAAAAGATCATATTTGGACGTAGAAAATAAGCAGAAAAAGTTGCTCGAAGCTCTCAGCTATTTGGAGGGGAAGAGGGTGCGGGGTTACTCCGCACCAACAGTTTCGCCCATAACTCTAAGCTGCTTTTCCAATGAACTGCTGTCACTCTGCAGAAAATATGGACATGTTTTTTTATTTTTATTATTTTGGCAAAACCGGCATAATCATGCTTACAGTTGATCAAAAGAGGATCAGAGTGGGTCTCTAATAGTCCATCAGTCGTAGGGGTATGTGCCTTAACCCTTTACATGCCTCACTAACCCCAGCAGGTGTTTTTGGATCCGATTTCTTTAAACATCACGGCTCCATCAGGGCTGAGTTTAGTTTAACAGAAGTCTATGAACTGCATGAATTCAAAGACCCCACACAGCAGAGTCTGAAAAACCACAAACAACAAAGATCCTTTGATGTTCTGTAACGTTTAGGAGGTTCGATTCCGTTCCGACCTAAAACATACAGGAGCAGACGTTTGTACGAGAAATGTTTCTTTAGCTCGTAGGAACCTAATCCTGTTCTCGCCACAGCTTCAAAAGAGCTGAGCTACTGTAAATGTACTCCATACCCTGGAACCTTTCCGGCCAAAAAAGCCAAAATGTCATCGCTGGTGTGTGTTACTTTAGAGCTCCAGCAGACTCCACACATGAAACGGCTTTAATGATGAACACTGAGCGCAGTGTGAGGCTGTTTTCTGGCAGGAACACTCCTCCTTCAGATGTGGTCCGCTTAAGTTAGAGGATATTGAAGCCAGAACTTTAATCGCAATAGACACAAAAACACAAACACATACACACAGTAAGGAGAAGCAGAAGTCTTGTGTGTCTCACTGTGTGTTTGTGCAGCCAAACATAAGAACAGTGCGTCTTTGATCAGATTTGAACTGATGAACTGGACTAATTTCCTGTCTGTTTTGCATGTCTTTGTGTTCCCATCTACACACACACTCTCTCAGACACACACATCCCACTGCATTACAAACGGTCTGCAGAAGCTGTTACTTCTTGTAAACTAAAAAAGCAGCAACAGGACAGATTCTAGCATTAAAACCTGTGGTGTCACTTAACAAACTGACCTCAAACCTGAAATGACATCCCAGCATCCAAGATTTCATAGGTTGACCCTAATTTTTCTTTCTGTTTTTGTGTCTAAATACATCAGGACACAGAAAATAAGTCCTCTAACAGTATTTTTAACCAGTGTACTTTGGTGCACTAGTGTGCCATAACAAATTATTCAATTTCCTGTAATTGGTCTAAAAAATGTAGCGTTGCCAGAACATCGGTTTCACACTGAGTAGAGTTAGGAAAATGACGGATCCTAAAATATATTTTTCTTTGTGTTTATTGGATTCTTATTCAACACGATTTTATAAGAATGACTGTCCTGCGATTTTGCCACAACTTTTGCTGATTTCTCTAATTTTGGAAATTTAACTGTCTCCACCAATCATGGCTTAATCATGCATCATCAACCTAACCAATCAGACGTAGTTAACGCCCTCACTTCCTTTTGTCGACATGGCTCAAGAAGTCTCTCAGTTACAACAAAAATAACAATGGTTTTTAGTGATTCCTGCTTAACGGTGTCAGATTGTATAAAAAGTGCATAAAATAGTGAAACTAAAAGACATAAGTCTGTCCAGCACTACATCTCCCATGATGCACTGGGTTAATGTGGCAGGATCTCTTACTGTGCTACTGTTATTTAACGTGCATGGTCTCTGAGGAATAAAAAAATGTCTGTTTGAAGGAAAAATTCAATTTCAGACTTCAAGCACCTTTAAGTTAAGCTTTAAATAGAAGTCATGACAAAATAAAAGAAGCAATTAAAGTTAAGTGGCCAATAGACAGATTTAACTGAAACTAAATTTAAATAATAGTCTTTTTCCCCTCAAAAAATATAAATAGTTTTTGGTTACATTTTTTAAAACAAACCTTAATAAAACAACTCATACAGCTATTAAAAATGCATTTGAGATTCTGGTATACGTTTATGTGGACTTCAGAGTTTCTCTTTTCTTTTTTTTTTTTTTTTTTTTACATTTTATTACCGGTGTGCCTCGTGATTTTTGTCAAGGAAAAAGTGAACCTTGGCTCAGAAAATGTTGAAAAACACTGATCTAACAGCTGCTTCCTTATCTTCTCATCAGGAAGCTAACAGGAACAGCTGATGTTTGCACACAAGCAGAGCTGAGATGATAGAACCTGACACTTTCAGTGTGTTTCTGATCTTCAGGCCAGCCAGTGTGAACATGGAGCCCGCCCTCTCCCAAGCCGAAAGCTCTGTTCCCACAAACCACCGGAGGAGTTCCGAATCAGGAAGTCAAGGTGAGTTCTACAACCCTGCTGTTTGAGACACTTTCTTTGTTTTCTGATGGAGGAGTTAAAAGCAGGTCAACAGATCAGACTGCTGCTTCTGAACTTGCTCTTCTTCTCTCCAGGTCCCATTGTCTTCACTCTGCCAGAGCAAGCCCTCCAAAAGACAGACCACTTCCTGTTCTCTTACCCCTGGTTCCATGGACCCATCTCCCGCGTCAAGGCCGCCCACCTGGTCCAGAGCTGGGGCCCGCAGGGTCACGGTGTGTTCCTGGTTCGACAGAGTGAGACTCGACGGGGAGACTACGTCCTAACGTTTAACTACCAGGGAAAAGCGAAGGTACGCAAACGACGTGTTCACATTTATTGCTGGAGCTCTCAGTTTTGCGTCTCACCCACTGAACGCATCGGCGTCTGCTTGTGTGCTGCAGCACCTGCGCCTCTCGCTGTCTGAGTGGGGTCAGTGCAGGGTGCAGCACCTGCGCTTCCCCTCCGTCATGGACATGCTCAGCCATTTCCGGATCTTCCCTATCCCGCTGGAGTGCGGAGCTGCCTGTGCCGTCACGCTGTCCAGCTTTGTTGTGGCGAGCTCCAGTCCCCCATCGCAAGGTAAGACCACCCCCCCCCTCCAGACAATGCCGAACAAACGGAACCGGACGTTTAGGACTCATAAGGATTTTAGAGTATTTTTGTTAAAAATGAAGTTAAAAAAAGGTCTAACTAGTGAAAGATCCGTCTGATGACTTTGGTGTTTTAACATGTTCTTGTGGAATTTATGAACTTGGTCTTAAAATTGCACTTCTGAGTATTTCTTCATTCAAACTGTTGAGGATCAGGAGCAGATGAAAAAATGCTTTTAAAAAGCTTGTAACTGTATAATAGAACCTACAAGCTCTCTGCTCCACTCCATTCTGATCACTTGTAGACAAATAGATCCATGTACGTCTTAGTTTTCCTCGTCCGAGCCGGTCCGGTAATGTTAGATTTGGGTGTGAGGAGCTGTAAACTAGCGGGAGAACATGTAAACAAAGGGATGTCGGGCAGGCTTACGCCACGCCAACGGTGATGTCAGACCCACGCCCACAACTTAGAGGCGAATTTATGACCAACTCCTGCCACTCTGCAGAAGTATGTCCTAAAAAACGACACAGGTTTGATTTTTGCCTAAAGACGGTATCATCATAAATAAAAGGCCACTGGGAATGCTTTTAAAAACAGATCTAAAGATGACTGGAGTCATGTTGAGGTTGTTTGCTAACTTCAGTGAGGTTTGTGGCTGCTGTGCTCATTCCCCACCTCCTGCTCTCTGTTCCTCAGGTCAGCTTTCAGGAGCTCTCCTCATCCCGTTCTCACTCCATCGTTGGAGCTCGGAGCCCAGCTTGGCTCACTGCAGCCTGACTCGCAGCTCCAGCCAGCCCGCCACCGCCCGCTCCTCCACGCGCACCAGCAACTCCACCCCCAGCTCCGTCCACCAGTCGGAGCATCACCAGCTCCCTCACACCTCTCCTGCTCCTCCTGAACCGGCGCCCCCGCTTCTGAGACGGAGCGAATCCGTGGGGAGGAGGCCCCTCCTACGCAACTCCCATGCTCCCATCATTCCCCAGCGGGACTCGGACTATGAGCTGGAGCCCGACCGGGGGCGTAAGCGGGCAATAGACAACCAATACACTATGATGTGACCCGCCCACTCCAGCAGCCCCCGTCTGAAGCAGCACACTGACGCTGTGCATGCACGCCAGACCCCCCAACCTCAACCACAGAGTCCACAATGAATGTATTTCTGCAGTTTCCAGCTGTGTGAACTTTGACCTTCTCATGTCAGACTCTGAGAGAGCCTGAACAACCGAAGAACCCAGATTCTTTCCTGGGGGTTTTCTCTGAGGTGTGCAGGTCTGCAAAAAAAGTCCAGTTTCTACACAACCACCAGCAACCCTGTTTGAGGTTGATTACCTTTCTCTTCATGCATTACCACCTAAAGTGCACGTTGCTTTCAGTGCACTTTGTGAATGTGGTGTATGTTTGTCAGCACAACACATCTTTGGCAGAAAAGATGTAGTAAGGTCAGGTGGGGGGGTTTGGAGGTGCAGACCACGCTCCTTAAAACACTGTGACCAAGCACAGCCTTTTTGATCAGCTGCATGTGTGGTGTGTGTTGATGTGTGTGTTGAGGTGGATGTGAGCGGAGGGATCGTGACCAGCAGCTCGTTTGAGCTTTTCTCTGAAGATTTCAAGCAGGCGCTTCCATGTGCACAAAGTCAGCTGATGGGACGACCAGCAAACACAACCAAAGAATCAGATTTCCTCAGTCCGTAAGGCTGTGGGACGGCCCAGGCTAACGTTTGGATCATCACTGAGAGAAGTGACGCTTCCTCACACCAGCTGGTTTTGTGCACAGGAGAACCTGACATGGACTGAAGAGCATCTGCAGCATCAGCTTTCCAGTAAATCCTCCAGAGGGCTTCAAACAGCAGCTGACTTGGGATAACTTCAGGCTCCTCGCCGCTGGGAGTCGCATAATTTTTCTAGCTTTACTTTTTACAATCATAGCATTAATTTTTTAAAAATCATTATAATGTTCTGACTTCACCACAAGTCCTTTTGTTTCCAGGGACTGTGAAGTTCGTGTTTTCACACTATATGTATGTGTTTCTGTAATTGATCTTGTGTATTCGTAATCATAGGTTTGGGAGTTTCCCAACACGGCATGAATCTCTGATCCGGAGCTCAGCGATCATAAAAAGGTGCCTTTAACATGTTTGAAGCTGCACTGATGCCAGCAAATATCACCTCAGGACTGCATTTCCATGCTCTATCCTGAGTCAGAATTGAAGAACATAAGAAAAAATAGACGTTTCGTCTAGATCCTGCTTTGTTTGTTGTGGTTTATCCAACCAAAAACGATCGAACAGAGTTTTCAAGCAGAGAAAGCTTTACTTTCTTTCAACAGCAGCATGATGCTTTTGGGTGTGTGAAAAAGATTTATCTCCTAACTTTGCTTTAACACTAACTTAAGCAGAAGAAGTCCCATTCACCTTCAGCAAACATCCTCTGACAGCGGGGCAAAAAAGGATTTAGTCAGCCACCAATTGGGAGAGTTCTCCCACTAAGAAAGATGAGAAAGGCCTGGAATGTTCATCATAAGTTTACCTCGACTATGAGAGAGAAAATGAGAATAAAAATCCAGAAAATCTCATTGCCTGATTTTTAAGATATTTGTTTGTAAATTAGGGTGGGACATCAATAACAAAAGTTCAACTCAATTCTTTTTTATATATATAACCTTTGTTGCCAATGACAGCAGTCAAATGTTTTCTGCAAGTCTTCACAAACTGTTGCTGGTATTTTAGCAGTGATATGTTTTGGGGCGGTCGCGGAGCAACACAGACTTTCAACTCCCTCCAAAGGTTTTCTATGGGGTTGAGATCTGGAGACTAGCTTGGCCACTCCGGGACCCTGAAATGCTTCTTACAAAGCCACTCCTTCATTACCCGGGCAGTGTGTTTGGGATCGTTTTTAATGCTGAAAGACCCACGTTTCATTTTCAATGCCCTTGCTGATGGAAGGTGGTTTTCACTCAAAATCTGACTATTCATGGCCACATTCATTCTTTCCTTTACAAGAATCAGTCATCCTGGCCCTTTTGCTGAAAATCAGTCCTAAACCATGATGGTTCCACCCCCATGCTTTGCAATAGGTATGGTGTTTGAATGTAACTCAGCATTCTTTCTCCTCCAAACACAACGAGCAGAGTTCGTACCAAAAAGTTCTATTTTGGTTTCATCTGACCAGAGTACATTCCCCCAATCCTCTTCTGAATCATCCAAATGCTCTCTAGCAAACTTCAGACGGGCCTGCACACGTACCTGCTTTAGCAGGGGGACACATCGGAGTCCCTGGAGGCGTGGTGGGTTACTGATGGTAGCCTTTGTTACTTTGGTCCCAGCTCTCTGCAGGTCATTCACTAGGCGCCCCCATGTGGTTCTGGGATTTTTGCTCACCGTTCTTGTGATCATTTTGACCCCTTGGGTGAGATCTTGCGGGGAACCCCAGATCGAGAGATTATGAGTGGTCTTGTGTGTCTTCCATTTCCTAATAATTGCTCACCAAGCTGCTTACCTTTTGTAGATTCAGTCTTCCCAGCCTGTGCAGGTCAACAGTTTGGTTTCTGGTGTCCTTGGGCAGCTCTTTGCTGTTGACCATAGTGGAGTTTGGAGTGTGACTGTTTGAGGTTGTGGACAGGTGTCTTTTATATAGATAACGAGTTCAAACATTAATACAGGTGATGAGTGGAGGACAGAGGATCCTCTTACAGAAGTCACAGGTCTGTGAGAGCCAGAAATCTTGACCAAATGCTTATTTTCCACCATAATTTACTAATAAATTCTTTAAAAGTCAGACAATGTAATTTTCTGATTTTTTGTTTTTCCTTTTTTTAATCTTTCATAGTTGAGGAATACCTATGATGAAAACTACAGGCCTCTAGTCTTTTTTTAATAGGAGAACTTGTACAATTGGTGGCTGACTTGATACCCTTTATGCCTCACTGCAAGTGTGACTCTGATGATGCGTTTTATTATTTTAAGTAAAACCTGCAAACTAAGTTCCTCTTAAAAAGTAATCTGCTGCCTTAAAGTCGTCTTTTTCTTCTAAAGTTACTTTTTTGTTTTAATGACAATGGTTGTTTTGTTCTCTTTCCCGTCTTGAACAAAGCTGACATCTTAAAAGGGGAACAAAAACAAGAATGTTTTTGGCAAAAGTACGGTTGGTCCTCCATCTAAACACATCTTTCATTTCTGCTAAACGGTAACAAAAGCTGTTGTGCGCCTCTGTCTCGCCTCCTGTGCAGGGAGAGTGACTGTGCTTTTGCCAGAAAGCTGCTGTTGACTTCCCCCCTTTTCCAAAAGGCTCAGGGTGTAACTGTGTAGTGCAATAAATGAGACGCCCCCCCCCCGTGCTTCACGCCTGCTTTCAGCTAAAACCCGACCACTAACAGGAGTTAGTGCCGTTCCAGGAACAAGGGCTGCCACCGATCGACACCAGCTAAGATCAACAGATCATCCTCAGCAACCCCCCCATCCTCATGTTTTTATATGTATATTGTCCAGTTGAAGAATGTAAATGTTCTCAATACTGTTGATCCTGTTTGTTACCTTCGCACTGTAAACATTCCAGTTAACTCCGCCCCCACAGCCGAACCACAACAGCTTCTGAAAAACCATCGGGTCTGCATCCCTTCCAGTTAAAAGCATCTAAATTATATTAAATATATCAACTGTATATTTGACTTTTCATAAATAAACTTTACCAAAAAACCTGTCTTGTTGAATTTTGATTTTATTTACAAATGTTTTAGTTTGATCCCAATTCAGTTCATTGGTAAAAGAAAAAAGTTTAAGGACTGCAGCTCAAAATAAATAAAGTAAAATGGTTCAGGCAGGTTTGCTCTTTTGCAGCCCCTTCACTAAAAACAGAACAATTAAACATTGAAATAGGATTATAGACATTAGGAATTGCAGGCTTAACATTTAGAAACTCATTCCAGTTTGTTCTGTTTTCAACTGATGTTTAGTAATGAGCGTGTTGGAGATTGACACGTCTGTTGATCCTCAGAGGTTTGGTTTCTCAAAGTTTGCTGATTAAAGGAAAAAAAAAAAGACAAACTGTTGCAGTTCAGCAGCAGCTTGTGGTTTTTACCAAGAATCCAGGAGCTGAAGATGCTGAGAGACCATCAGCAGAGAGGACGGACGGCTGTCAGCAAACTTCAGAATGAAAGTGCTGAATTGATGCTTAGGGATGAAGTCAGCATCACATCTCAAATTTAATCAGGGGAATCAATTCCTGTTAAGGATAATCTTATATCATAAATAATAGAACCCCCCCCCCTTAAAATCAAATGTAAATGTTTGTTTTAATTCCAAGGCTTCAGATGAGTGCATGAAGGTAGAAAAGCTCATTTCAGTCCATGCATTACTATTGAAAACACAAATTCTACTTCAAACTTCTTTCTGGACTCCTTAAAACTGCTTCTTCAGACTTTGTAAACATGATTATGGTTTATAGAATTCAGAAACCTTCTGGAGATGCTGTTGCTTCGACCTCTTCAGTCTTAGGTCAGCTGTTGGTAGAAGCTGCTGTTCCCCAGGAGGCCCTCAGTCCCTGTGGATGCATTAGTACAAGCTAAAGCACAAAAACACAATAAGCCGTCCAAGTTTTTAAAACTTTTTTTTATTGTTTTTATTTTTTTGCTCATTTTTAAATTATTTATATTATCTACAAAGTAAAAGTTTTAACTTAAAAGTTACATATGGGTCAGATGAGAAGTGGGATCTGATCACTTCTGCCTTTAGAATTTTCTTTTTTCATAAATAAAGGTTTCTCTGTTTCCCCTTGGCTGCTAAAGTCTATTTCTTTCACAGGAAGTTTCAGGTCATGTTTAGTTTTGGTTAGAAACTCGTGGTGTGGTAGTACATGGCAGCAGCAGCAGCAAACAGTAGGATTAATACTGTCTAAAAGTCGGAATATTTCCTCTTTCTTCAAAACAAGGAGCAGACAAAATGCTAATTCCAGCTGAATCCTCTTCTCCCTTCTCCCTCACTCTGGATGACCTCCGTCTCTTTTACATCTTACTTGGCAAACAGAAAAGCAGCACTGTGTGGCCCTGACCGTGTGTGTGTGTCTGTGTGTAGAGGCGTGTGTGTGTGGATGTGAACAGGGTCTCCACAGAAGCAGTCTTTTCAGTAAAACTATCTTGTTAGAACTTCACTGCATTAACTTGTTAACATTCTCTTATTGCCTAGTCTGGGGGGGCAGGGGGGTCTGATGTGAAGCTTATCTGGCAAAGATGATAAAAGAAAGGAGGTGGGGGGGCTCTCAGTCTCCTCTTTATGGCCTGCTTATGAAGGCTCTGGTTGAGAAGCATGAAGCAGAGCAGGTCCTCAGCTCGCTGGCGCCCTCTATCTACAGCTGCTGCTGATGAGGTTGCACTGCAAGTAAAACAAGAATGATGGGAAAAAACACATTCAAATCAATTTCATAAGATAGCTTATTTATCGCAGGAGTGGCGTTCTAAGATAACAAAAAAGGATCTGGCTGCAGATGTAAATCGGGCAGGACCAGAAGTCCACCTATTTAGCTTTATTTGAACTGGCGATCATAACAGTAACTTTTGTTAATGTACGTTTTTCAAAATGTCAAAATTACCCGTTTTTCCCTCCACTTTAACTGACAAGGTCAACAACCAATCAGGATGCAGAACACAGTACGCTACAGAACTAAAAAAAAAACTTCACTGAAAAAAAAAAATCTCTGAAACACATTTTTTAAACAAAAACTTGTTTGAAAGCAATGCATTGTGGTCTACTCACCAATCTAGTGAGCAGTGATGCATACGAGTTCTTCTCAGAGATATTTTGGGTACTAGCTTTTAAAATGATAGATTCTGACACCCCCAAAACAGGGCAAATAAAGTGCACAAAGTAGTAGCGGCTTTGCATTGAAATCAGTGCAAAGCTGCTTTTCTCTGCTCCAGAATCAAAACACTGGAGCTATAGCTCTGGTCTGAAAAGGTTAGAGAGGCGGGGCCTAAATGCTTGTTGGCTCTGCTTGTGGAACACAACCCCAGAAGCTCTCTGGGATCTGCAGCTATAACCTTTGGTCAGAACTAAAATGACCAAATTTAGCTGGATTTTACACACATTCTGAGGATAAATAAAGCTCCCTCTGCAGGATTTGTAATATTTTGATGACAAAAACCAATGTAAGGAAACACCAGAGGAATCCAATAATATAGCAGTTCTTCACTGTACCTTGTGGATGTGCCAGGTAAGAGAAATGTGTGGTGGAAGAAACAGGGATTGGGTTCAGAGCAGTCTGGCCCATGGGTCCCTGTGGACCCCCTGGAGGACCCTGGGTAGCCATGAGCATCATGGGGGGGTGGGTAGGCGCCGGGTGGTGTGACGGCACCATCCCAGACTGCATGTGGGCCTGAAGACAAACACGAGCAGAAGGACAGGAATGAGTTTAAAAGCTGAAGCAGATGCTTGAGCGCCTCTACACTCGCAGCGGCTGCACGTCTGCTGCTAAAGGTGCAGCGGGAGACCGCCGCCGTTTCTCTGCTAAATAAACTTCAGATGCATCACCACTCTGACACTTAGGGCTGGGCGATAAAACGATAGCTTTCGATATCGTGATAGTACTTTGTCTCAATAGTAAAATGAGAATATCGTGATATACTTTTATTTTGAAGGGTCCAAAATTAACACTCGCCAGTAGTGAGCATTTTCTCCTGTTTGGCGTGTAAAAGTTAGAGGGTTAGTCACCACATGGTGAGTAAATGTTTATGTAAACTTGGTCATGTTTATTAGCTCTTCTTTTAGTAAAATTCTTATGTCTTTTTTTTTTACCATCTGCATGCGTGGCAAACAAAACATGCGCGGCTGATTGCTGCTGATGCTATGATGTTAGCTTGTTAGCCGCTGATGCTATGATGTTAGCTTGTTAGCCGCTGATGCTATGATGTTAGCTTGTTAGCTGCTGATGCTATGATGTTAGCTTGTTAGCTGCTGATGCTATGATGTTAGCTTGTTAGTCGCTGATGCTATGATGTTAGCTTATTAGCCGCTGATGCTATGATGCTAACTAACTGCTCTGTGTGCCTGTGTGATCACGGACCGGTTTCAAGTCGGACAGTTTTTTAAAGGACCGGCGTTTAAGACGCGTTCATACCATTTATCAATTACTTTTATGAAATTTCATTTTCCGGAAAAAAAAAAATTCTTTCAAATTTCAAAAAAGTAAAACATAAGGTATTTCTGTGTAAAATAGTCAATCGGTCAACAGAGTAACGTGCACTGCAAATGAAGAAGGCGTGTTCCTTCTAAAACTGGAAATACCACCAACCTTTTTTATCATCTGAAGCAGTGCCACCAAGCGAGTTCAAACTTCAACGGAAATAAACTATAATTCTCCAGCAAAAACAAGAAAGTTAAAACATTCACAGCAGCAACAGTCTAAACTATGAGAAGAAATTCAGAGAATTTGCTTTTAGTTCCTAGCTTAGTCATAGAATGTTGACAAAACATGTTTGTCAATTGTTTGTTCTGTAAAACTATTTGTAGAATTAATGCTTTGTTTTTAAATGGAACTGATCAGGCAGTCTAGTGTTCTGTTTTACTGATGTTCTCTTTTGAAACTTAAAAGCTTTTGCTTTAATTTTCTGTTTAGTTTGTGATATTTATTCCTTTTTTTTGTTTTCTGGGGGGAAACTGTTGCATCATGTTCCTTCAGTGCATCTGTTATGTTTGAAGTAGAAAATAAATATTTCAATGAAAACAACCTGCAGACACATTTCTCTAATGAGCACCAGAGCGTTCAAATTAGACAGATTAAGTCATTTGGTTTATATCCTGAAAAATATCGCCATCGCCTGATTTGAAAAAACAAAAAACAAAATCACGATATAAAAAAACTCACAATTGCCCAGCCCTACTTTAACTTCCATCTAAAGGTCCACAAAATGCAGAATGTTGAACTGAAATTCTGTTTCGTTTTATATAAAGAAAAGTCTTCAAGTTCTTACATTAAAGACAGTCCTTTTTAGAGCATAAACCCTGGTTTCTGCAGGCGGACGTACCTGCTGCACGTGAGCGATGTGGCTGTGGTTGTAGCCGTGCTGCACCTGCTGAGGGTGGATGTAGACAGCCTGCTGGGCGGAGGGGAACGATGCCTGAGGGGACTGTGGGTTTGGGCCGGGCGTCATTGAGGGGGGCGTGGGAGCCAAAGCGGAGTACATCTGCTGCTGCGGGGGCTGGCTGGCCATGTGGAGGGCCTGGGCTGCTGCTGCTGCTGCTGCAACACACAAACACAGGAGCATTGGTGCAAAGCTGGACCTGAAATGTTTGGGACTGAGGGTTCAGACGTCAATGAATCACCTGCTGCTGCCTGTTGGTGCTGAGGATGCTGCACGGGGCTGGCAGCAGGGTGGTTCGGAGGACCCCCGTGCTGGGGAGGACCACCCTGCTGGGCTTGGCCTGTGGGAGTGGCAGAAGGCTGGGGATGCTGGGGGTGTGGGTGTAAGGTGGCACTAGGGTGAGGGTACTGCTGAGGCATTGGCCCTGCAGACACTGGGACACAAAGCATAGGAGGATTCATCACTGATTATCTAACCATCATCACCATCAGTGTCGGCGGGCTGACGTACCATACATGGTGTGAGTCTGCTCAGGGTACTGAGTAGTTGAGGAAGATACCAGGCTCGGTTGGCCGTGTGTTGGAGGCGCCATCATCCGAGTTCCACCCTGCATCACCGGACTGAAGACGTGCTGAGCCTGCAGGACCAACAGCTACTCTCACTACAAACAGCAGCTTCACAGGATAAGCCGTAGAATCACCAAACTCTTCAGTGGTTAAGGTATTGCACAAAGACAAAATCCTAACCCAAGGTTGATCTGGGTGGATCCCTGTGGATCAAAAGTCATTGGGAAAAACATATATATGTGTGTGTGTGTGTGTGTTTATATATATATATATATAAATATATTTTTTTAACTTTTTAATTGCCATCAGCCAACTGTCATCCTCACCATGAAGTATGTCGCTTGATTGACATGGAAAAGAGCCAATCAAATATTCTCTGATACATGCGTCCCTCCACATTCTTGTTCGGCAGCAGCTCTGATTGGACGATGTGTGGCAGTATGAAATCAGCCAATCGTCAGACGTTTTGGGGACCTTGAAGACCCTCCCATCAGTCAATTATCGCCTGCTGCCTTCCTGCCATCTGCCTGTCACTGGACTGCCACCACGCGACCTCAATGTTGCTGCGGCCACAAGCAGATTTTGCTGAAAAACTTGCATTTAGGTCGCAGCGCGGTGGCACTTTGGGATATGTGACCGTGGTCTAAACTGAGAGCCACAGTTTACAGATTTGGAGTTCTCCTTCCTCATAATTTTCAGAAAGATGTGAGTCAAATTCCTAACTGTTGATGCAGCTGCTAGTGTGCCTTATGTTTCCTTGACTGACCTGAACCTCGAACAGAACGTGAACAGAATGTTTCTTTTGTTGGCACACCGTGATCACTGCACAGAGATGCTGGTGACATAACTACAAACATGAGTCCCAGTTCAACAAGCTGTTGACGGAAAAACGACATTTTTATCATGTCTTAATCTTACATATTCATCTACATGTATCCATTTAATTCAAAATAATTGTCTGATTCACTTTAAAATGTTCATAACAAGTCGATGCATTTCTGTACATATATATATATATGAAATTTTTAAATCATGACTTTATAATATATGATTTCATTGTGTGCGCGTGAAGAGCTTTTGGATCTTTAGCAGCTTAGAAAAGTATGGGCACCCCTGCCTTAACCCATCCTGACCTCAGTCACACTTCTGAGTCACTGACCCCTATCAGTTGTAAACAGCTAGAAAAACAGATGGAAAGCAGTTGCTTGTGCGGTAAGTCTTACCTGTGACTGGTAGTGGGGCATCTGCTGCACCAGCGGCTGGCTGGTAAACTGCTGTGGGCTGCAGGTGAAGTACTGGGTAGAGTAGGCTTGACTTGGTGCTACAATCTGGGGTCCTGCTGCTGTTGCTGGGTGCATCATGGTGGGGGTACCAGGCGGGTGGTGCTGGTCTGACCTCTGCTGGGCCATACTAGGAACTAAAAGTTGGAGAAACCCCAGGAGGAAGAACAGTCAATCAGTGCATTTGACATCATCAGTGGCAGCTAATGAGAAAACCATCACCTGTTTTTCATTAAAGACCAACTTCTATGAAAAGTGTATTTTTAACATGTTTTTATGACATTTTTCTCATGACGGAGGACATTTATAAAGAAATTTAAGCTTCAAATAGCATTTTAAGCTCGTAACGAGCAAAGCTTAAAATGGTAACGAGCTTGCAAAGCGCACACATGAAGGAGATGCACACGAGAGAGAGATAAAGACGCAACGACTAAAGACATCTACAAAAAAAACTTAAAGAAAAGAGTGAGACTGGAAAAACAAAAAAAAAAAAAAAAAATCAGAAACCTTTTCACTGTTAATGATAATATGAAGGCAGAATTTAGAGTCTCATACAAAACCGGCTCCACAACCAACCTGTCCAAACACCAGAGAACAACCTTCTCCAGAACAGGACAGAAGAAACCATTGTTGCTGTATTTTATGTTGCTTCATTTTAAAAGTTAGATAGTAAATAATTGTTTTTAGTTTTAATAATTTCTTCTGTACATTTTATCTGAAAAGAAAAATAAAAGCACATATTTGTATACAACATTTTTTTTACATTGTTCATTCTGTGCACAAGTTTAAAAGAGCTGCATAGCTAAGAAGAGCCAGATTTCCCGTCACTATTGTGAAGTTTGCATAAACTGTTAAGTGTGTGAGGAGCTGCAGCTCAAATGGATGATGATGGGAGAGGACAGCCTATTGCTATTGCAGCCTATTGGCTTCATTCTTGAAATGTTAGTTTTAGTTTTTTCTGTGAAGATTACAGAACAGGTTACAGGTTACGTGTGTCTTTCTGGAAAACCATAAATGTTTACGTTTAGGCACAACCTGTGATTTTTAGACTCTTTCTGTTAGCCGACAAACTGACCCCGGCCCCTCATCCGAGAAGAAAACAGTCACAAGAAAAAGTTTGGGGACTCCTGGGTAAAATCCTTTGAAAACAGATCAATGCTGTGACATTGAGTCTTTTAAAAATTTGCATCTCCATGCAAAACCACAATCTTGAAAAGGAATTTTTATTATAAACATCTAATCTTTGAGGGAAATCCATGCACCTTTCAGTGAGAAGCTTTTTAGTCAGGATTCAACAGCTCACAGGATGAAAAGAACAAAAGAAAAGAGGACAAAAAGTGACTAGTGTTCTCACCTTTACCTGGTCTGAAGGGTTTAGACTGGCTGACTGTCATGTGAGGCATCTGAACCTGGTACATGGCTGGAGACTGGAGGAGAGAGGAGTTAAAACAGCAGGTGAAAACAAAACTCTGGGCAATGATCAACAATAATCATCTCTGGACTTCAAATGTGTCAGTTTCAATCATTTATCTTCAGATATTTTCATTTATGTTGATGGCAAGCAAACAATGACTTTTAAATTGCGTTTGCCAGTTAATCCCTGTCCTTATAAAACATTATAATAATGCAGAATAAACATAGAGCTTGTGGGAGGTTTTTTTTCTTTACAGGAGGGGGGGGGGTACATGCACAGAGTATAAAAAGTGCATTCGAACCCAATCTCTGCTCAGTACTTCATTCCATTACTTCTCCATAACATCATGCAACTCCATCACAGAAATACTGCACCAGAAACAACCAGGCTTACATTCATTTTAGCTTGCAGACATTTCTTTGGTCAACAGAAGAGTAGAAACTAAATGTGGTTTTCAGAGCATCAATTGCAATAAGAAGTTGGCAAACCAACATCTGATGGATATTTAACAAGCAAGCAAAACATTTCAGTGTCGATTGGGGTTCAAAAGAAAAACAGGGGGGGGTGGTAAAAAGAAAAAATTTAGAAAAATGCACAAACCTTCCATATTATGCTTTTCTAATGGAGCGAGAGAGACAGGAGGAGGGGGAGAAAAGGGAAGAAGAACCACTTTTGTTATGTATTTTCTGAATCTGATGTTGGATCACCAAGTTTTTCTTAAAGCAACACAATTAACAAACTACACAAGTAACAGCTTTCATCAAAAAATAAAGTTGTAACAAATGCTTTGAGAATTCTTAACATTGTTTGAATTTCACTCGAGTGTTTTTAAAGCCATAAATTCCTTTTCAGCAGTGAAAACATTAGATAATAGAGTATTCTCATGCATCCAAACAAACACCTTAGTGAGAAAACAAACTGAGGGAACAGGAATAAAGATAAATCAAATCGTTAGAACGTTAGATAAAAGTCACACTGATGAAAACTGCAATTAGTTTCCATGAAACCTGCCTTTCATGCTTTCAACGTTATGTTTATGGTGATTTGCAGTCAACAGCTGTAAAGCGCCTCCATGTGGATTGTTTCAGAATGCAGGTGAGTCTCACCTGAACTCCAGGACTGACTGGTGTGAGGGGATACATCTGAGGGAAGCAGACTGGCTGCCCATACACAGTCTGAGGTGGAGGGACCACGATGGAGGGGCTGGGCTGGCCCTGAGGCCGGGGGGGTGTGGGGGTGTTGGCGGGTTTGGGCTAATAAAAGACAGACAAGAACACAAAATGAGAAACAGAACTTTTCTGAAGCTCCACCGAACATTAAAAAGCTCAGATTATTATCAGATACTCTAGAAACAGCGCTGGAGCTGTTTTACAGCCGACCTTGATCTGACCTTCTCCAAACACCCGTCCAGCAGTTTGTTTTTAGACTCACAGCACAATATGCTGCTATGTAAATGAGATAGAAAATGCAATAAACACAATAAAATGTCAAAAGGTTGAATCCATCTGCAAATCTTCAGGTATAAACTTCGGGTGTATTCACTCCTAAGCCTTGTGTTTGGTCTGTATTCAGACTGCTGTCAAATGGACATTTCTGCTTCGAACCAAAGATCTCTTCACTAATTGCCCAGGAAATACGAGGGGCGGGGCAATACAACAACAGAAAGAATAATCCAAAACCAAAATGGAGGAGTATCTGATCGTTCAACTCCTGAGCTTTATATTTTTCTTATTTGCATCGAGACAACAATAAAGAGTTTCTCTCCTCTGACTAAAACAGGACAGCAAGACTTCAAACTGGGTCACAGAGAGACGCAAGTACCACTGAAATTGGCCTTCATTCAGATACAGCTCCAGCAGTAGATGGTGAGTGATGGTCATTGTACTGGGAGGATCTCACCCAAACATGGGAGACATGCTTACCGATGCTTTTGTAGAACTCTTCAAATTGTCTAAACATCATCATCATGCTGTTGTGATTACAAATTTCTATTTGGATGTTGTTCATGGTGGCTACATGGGATCCGTCTAACTCTTGGTTGTGAATTGCTGCAGGACGACACTGACCTGAGTGTTGAACCTGGGCTTGAACTCGTTAGCATTGGGGTTCAGAGTTGATTTTCGTACTTGACTGCAAAGGAATAAAAAGAGCAGAAGTTAATTTTTCCATTAAAGGTTGGTCCAGAAATGTATTTTGTTCGGCAGCTTAAATTTCAAGCACATTTGAAGAAAAAGAAAATTTAGCATTTGTAGCCCCTAAAGGAAACGTTTTTTTTAATCTGTTAAAAAAAAAAAAATTCAGGATTTAATCTGCAGAGAAACATTTAAGGTTTTATCGCATCATGACCGCATGACCATATACACTTCTACTTTACTCACTCTTGTACTGCCTCCTTTTTCTCCTCCTTCTCCTCATGTTTGGATCCACTCAGTGTAGATGTCTGGACTCCTTGGGACGTCACATCCAGGCCTGCCCTCTTCGGGTCTGCTGCTGAAGGAGATGGAGAAAGTGCAGCAGGGCTGTCCGCCTTACTAGTGTTTGAACTTGTAGTGGTGGGAACCGGTGCAGCCTCAGAAACCGGAGCAGAAATCCCTGCAACATTATCTTCAGCAGCATCTCGTCCCGCTGCGGGGGCTTTATCTAGAGGAAGATCTTTTGGCTTGTCGGCTGGATCTCTGACAGGTTTGGTACTCACTTCAAAACTTGTGTCTGAGTTTGAACTAGACTGAAGCTGGAAAACACATGAAGAGATTAGTTAAGGAGCGACTTTTTTGTTTCCTAATAGATTTATTAAAACTTTTGTGTCACGATGGACAAATTCTTACCTTAAAATCTACACTAAATTTCTTCAGATTATCTATTTGTTTTCTGTGGTCTGATGGCATCGAAGGAGGTCCTGAAGGCAGACAAACTGATTTAAACTTTAAATAATAACATCTTTTGACAATAAGATGTGTATTATTAATATGTAAACAATTAAATATCGTTGTCTGCAGTGGAATTTAATATGTATTCTAATGAGTCTGATCACAATCAGTGGTCTCCAATCTCCGGTCATTTGGTACCGGGCTGCAAAAAACTAACATATTTACTGTTCTATTCATCATCTGATTCTGAAGACATTTTATTTTGTAAAACTACTGGATTCTCTTCACCAAATCCGTCAATGACTCAACTCATGTCACGCATGTCAAGACGTTTGCCTCGGTCACGTGTCTTAAATACACCAGCTATCTTCTTAAAGAGGCTGCTCCAACTGAACACTGTTCTAAAAATATGGACTTATGGCTAATGTTACAAAGATTCACTGATGTTATAATGATGCTGTTAATAAAGTTGGATTAATGTTTATTATTATATTAAGAAAATACCAGTTTGTGACGGTTGTCTCATTTTCATTTGTTGTATTTTATCCATCACACCTTAAAAGTCACAAAGTAAAGTCACTAAAGTTGGCGCCCAGTTTCTAGGTTCCACTTAGATGGTTAGGAGACAATCTATATCTCATTTTAATGGATCCAACAAAAAACCTAGTGCACAAATGAAGTTTAAACCAGCAGCAGATATTTTACAGGAGATCAACATTTCCCTGAAAGACTAAAAAAGCAAACACCAACTTCAGCCTCGTAAAGGCTGATCCATGTAAATATTGTTTGACATTAAACCAGTTTGTGACCTGAAAAAAATTGTAATTACAATTACATATTTTAATTAATTGTAATTAAAACTAATTACAATGACTGCTTTGACAGACAGCATGTCAAAATGCAGACAAAGTGCAAACTTACACATACCTTTACAGATTGCTCTATTAATACTAGGTGAACTGTCCAGGGACTTTATATCCTTGTTTGCTGACGGGGGTGTTTGTCTCGTCTCCTGGATGCGACATTCTTTAGCTGAACAGAAATAGAATTCTCTTAAGCCCCAAAAACAGGGCAAGCATTTTGAATTTTTGCTCAAAATATTGGGAAACTTTGAGCTTACTGTCTCCTGTTGGAGATGTGACCATACTTGGGGTGGGGCTAGCAGTTGTAGGTGAAGCTGATGTCAGCGCTTCAGTCGCTCCCATCTGGGGCGAGGGGAGGGAAGAGGAGCTGGGGGAGCTCCCCCCAATACTGTTTTGTCGGGGTGAACGAGGGCGGTGAGCTTAGAAAGAGATGAAAAGAAAGATGCCTTTGTTGGAAATCAGAATTCTAGACTCATCTACAAACCACTATAGCACCCAAAACCAACTGCTATAATGCGTTTGGAAATATGAGGTCATTTTTAAGCCATCAAATTACATAAAGCTGGAAATGAGACATGTTTGTTAAAAGTCGAGAAAGTTTATTCTATGGTGATACTAAATCTAGGCACTGTTTTAAACAGCTCATTCCTCTATGTTTCATCACAATGGGTGCCTTACCTTACTCAAATCCTTCTAATTTCACCTGAATTCTATAGCAGTGACAAAACTCCCTGTATGACAATAAAAATGTTCATTCGGTTAGTAAATAAAGTCAGTTAACAAAGTTCTGTCAGAGAAAGGACCAGCATGCCTTTCACTCATCTCATGGTGTGATGCAACATTTGATCAGAGTTTGTGGCGTCGACCACAAAAACACTCAAACTGCTTAAGTGCAGCTCCGCAGATAAACGGCAGCTGTCAGGAGTTGAAGTGAATGTCTTGGTCTGATAAGCTGAGGGCAGCTAATCAGAAGTTAACTGATGTGTCAACTGATTACCTTGAGAGAAATTTTAACTCCAAACATTTAAATATATTAAATCTTGATTTATTTTCTGGGGAAAAAAAAGAAAATTTAAAACTACTACAGTTTAATTTTTTTTTTTTTTAAAAGCACATGAAGTGATTTGTTTGTCTAAACCTTGTTTAGGAAATCTGCTGTGAAAACCATAGAAAAATAAAGTATTTCAATACATTGAAAAGTTAAACATCAATTTAGAAAAATGATTTACCTCCACTGACTACTGAGGACCAGGTTCCTCCAGAAGAGTTGTTCCTGTTCGGTGGAGCTGTTGAAACCTCTCCTGGTGAATTGTGGGAAATCAACTCCACTCCGGGGGGGATTCCACTGATTCGAGAGGGTGGCACTCTGTGAGAACGAGGGGTGCGCTGAGATTTTGGAGACATCCTGGGAGGGCCTGCAGATAAACGAAGTATACATTCATAAGCAGACAGAGATAAATATACTTTTTTAATAAGATTATTTCTAAGATTAACATTTAAACCCCAACAATATGCAATGTTTGAATCTTTAAAGTAAGTTTCAATGTCACAACTAAAATGGTGAAATGGATGTTAATAGACAAACTGAAACTGATAGAAAAAAAACAACAAACAAAAGATGAAGTATTGGACAAAAAAATTGGTCAATTTTATATCTTAATCTGTTTTTAGCTCATGGACTTCCGTTTCAAATAAAAGCAAATCAATCTGTTTATATTGTTGAGTTTGAGTGCATGTTCTCTATTGTAAGTATTCCATTAAAAGCATGAAGCTCTAAATTATTCATCCCACCTTTCAGTCAGTGCATTTCCAGTATCCATTTCAGTTACAGATACAACTGCACAAGGTCATTAAATCCAAACACTGTTCTGGTACCAGATTATAACTGCGCAATTCACTAATTTGAGGACTGAAATATTTGCCATTTTACTTCTGTACACAACAATGTTTCCATTTAAGGTTGTGTCTATTACCTCCCATATCCTACTGACCTATTAAACAGCTTTCAAGAAAAATAAATAAATAGAAAAAAGCCAATTATTATTAACATTTTGTGTGAAAAATAAAAATAAATAAATAAATAAAAAACTGTATAGTTTAGACCAAAACAAAAATATAATAAACTATCGTCACTGCACAGATATGGAATTCTGTAAAGAACATGTTTGTTTTGACTTCAATAATTTTAACATGTTTACAAGGCTAGTTTGAGCTATTTTATTAAATATTGGCTGAATGGGTTATTATTAGATTTTCAGCATTTGCAATTACTCAGTGCTGGCTAAGTATCACTACTGCTGTTTGGCACAACAACTTCCCAATGTGTGCCGGAAATATGGTTAAGTAGCTAGTGATGGTCATGCAGAGACATAAAGAAATAGTCAATTTTTTTAATATATATATATATATATATATATATATATATATATATATAAACTGATGTCAAAGCTCATTAAAATTTCCATCTTCGTAGGCATTTTCAATCCAGTGACCTGCAAATGCAGAAACAGAGCAAACAACATCTAAAAGAGATTAAAAATAAACTAAAAAACAAAGAAAAATCGACATTATGTCTACTGATAATGTTCAAACATCTAATAGTATACTACTTTTAAATGTCTCATTGGTTGTACAGTAGTGGGTTCTATGAAAACCAAAATTATCAGTCTGATAGGAGATCCTTGCTTTGCTGCAAACAAGTCAAGAAACTGGTGACTTTGCAAGTTGTGACTGAACCTTTGTTAGGCAGAAAGCACAGAAGCAGCACAACACTTTGATGCACCCACATGCCAAGATGAAACTGCCTAAATGACTGACAAAGGGTCAGCCTTGAGCACCTCAAACTTAATGTAATTTGGTCAGGGGTAAAGTAAACACACAAACAAATTTTTTGGCTGATCTGTCAAGAATCTGACCCTGAATCAGTCTGAGAAAGCAATTTCACCACTTCTGTTTCACATCAGACCTGGGCAAATTTATTATGAAAGTAGTTTTTCATCGTATTTATTCATTTTTGTGACTTTTCTATTATTTTTAAGAGCACGACCAGTTCAACCCCTCAACTTTCATGGAGTCTTTGCCCAGGTCTGCTCCACAATCATGTGGATACCTTCTGAAGACATGCGTTTGGGCAGAGTGGAGGCTGGCGACGTGGGCCCATGGTGAGAAAAGGAGGATGAAGAGGAAGAATAGGAGGGATGGGACGAATGAGAGGAAGGCCTGGAAGGTCGAGAGGGGGGTCTGGAGGGTGGTCTTGTGGGCGTGGTCGCCCGAGGAGGCAGAGAGGAGGGGCCAGACTGGTAACGAGAGGGGGGACGAGAGGAAGGAGACGGACAGGGTGAGGGCCAATGGGATGAACCTAAAAGAGGCAAGGACAAATGATCAAGGATGACAAACTAGTAAAAGTGGAGGCGGAGGAAGAAACAAAAAAGTAAAGCAGTCATAGAAAAAGGGAGGGTTGGAACAACTAAAGCAGAATAGCATGAATAACATGTTTTTTTCTAAACATTAAGGATATAAAATATTAACTGTTACTCTACAAAAACTATAAGAAACAAAAGGATAGAAAAAGAACAATGTAATAAATAAGAGGTGGCCACGTCTGTGTCACTCCACAGAAAACATTTTATTAACATCAATTACTTTCACAAGTTTTTTTTTGTTAATAGAGGGTAAATAGTAACCCCTGAGTTCTGCATTAAACATACCTCCATTGACCACTCTCTGGTCGGTCCCAGAGTTGGGACTGTAGTCGTGGGGTCCCGTTCGAGGAGCTGAGGGTCCAACAGAGCCTTGACCCAAACGAGACGAGTTCTGACGCCCTGTGCCCCATGACAAAGGCTCCCTGTTCCGCTGACCTGGTGGAACATACTTGTTCTCTCTGCATTTGGATACAAAAAGACAACACAAGAGGTTTTCAGATAAACAGGACTATAATTGATCCTTTTTATGAACTGATTTATTGTTTCGGCTGCATCGAGAGAGCTGTTTTAAAATAAGATTTTAAGAATCAAAAGATTTTAGCTGAGCTAACTTTTCTGACAAAAGTAGATTGGTGAATAAATGAAAAACAATTTAAAAAAATACTAAAAATACGGACGAACTGCCCAAGTCTCCTGAGAGATCTTGGGCACCATTTGATCTCTTGGGCAGATCAAATGGTGAAACTTTTCTTTATGGTGAGTCTTATGGTGGCGTTGAATGTTATAATCTTTGAGCAGAGCAACTTGTTGGTTTCATACCAAGCACACAGCTTTTGCATTCCGCTCAGAGAATAACGCTCTGTTCATTTTTCCTGGAAAGCTCAGCACTCAACGTCAGACTCTTTTGTTTTGGACGACATTTTGGTATTGGTGTTACAACTGATTTATTTATAGGAACGTAACTCCGGGCACCAAGCTGTATCTGCAGATGAGGCACGCCTGCAAAGATCTCGTCATGCCGGTATTGCTTTTTATTTGTTCCACCTAGTGGTGGAATTGTGAATTTCTGCTATTTCTTTAAAGAACCATAACATAAATAAAATAAAACATAAATAAAAATGGACTAGAAATTTGCTATTTTTTCCCCCCACCAACATGTTTTTTTCCATGACCGGGCTGGATTAAACTAACTGGCGGACCAAATAAGGCCCGTGGGCCGTATGTTTGACACAAAACGACTGTAAAAACATTTGTATCTATTGCTGTCATCAAAGGAACTGGAAGCGAAGAACCACTAAAAAAGTTAAAAATAATAAAATCACAACATGCCATTAGCCTCAACTGAACCTCAGAGCAGAGATGTGTCCCTGGCGATGGCTTGTGGCGTGTATCTTGCTCTAACCTGCTAAGTGTATGAGTCTCTCTGTCCCCTCGCACCACAGCAGTGTACTTTTCCTCCTCACTGCGTTCGTCGTTCTCCAACGCCACGCGGGCCTTGTATGAGGCACTGGCCTCAATCTCCTCTGCCAGCTGAGCAGCACGAGCTTCTCTCTTCAGGAACTCTTCAGAGTTGTCACGCTCCAAGGGGAGTCTGGGAAACAAGATCGAAAAAGTCAAGAATGGTGCAGCCAGGGTTATCTAACATGCATATCCAGCCTTTGCGTTAGCAGCATGTAGATGAAGCAGCAGAGACTTTGAACAGGAAAGTCAAACGAGCAGAAAACACACTGGAGCTTACGTATATGTGGAAAGGCTGCTGTCATACGTGGACAAGACTCCATACTTCTCCTCGTTGTACTTAAACATGTCATTGGGATCCCATCCGTTTGACTAGTTTGAGGAAAAGCAGAATTTAACAGAAAAATTCCCAAAACGGTGACATGTCAAATAGTTTGTCAATACAGTGGTTAAATGACAACTTTTTTCTACCACATGGAGGACATCAACATTACTGTAATGTTTGTGTTCGTTTTCTCACCACATCTGTATCTAGAGACTCGAGGCTATCAGAATTGTGAGCATCGCCTCCATCCCAGGGCTCCAGATCTTTCTCTTTGTACTCTCCATTGATCCTTCCAGTGACGGCTGCATCTGTGAAGTTGTCTGAGAACAACGTAAAACAGAATACACACCTCATCACTGGCAGAATATAGAAACACAGGGTTGAATTCCTAATAAGGCAAGTAAAATTTGAACAAATGTATTACGATGTTTAGATTTTGAATCTGCAGAAACATCTGCTCACATGCAGACATAGATTAAATTACAAAACACAAATTCATATTAAAAGCTGCTTAAGATTGGTTAATTTAATCCAGAAACGATTGAAATCCAATCCATGATAATATAGACAAATACAAATAAATACATAAATATAAAAACATTCTAGTGCAGGGCTGGCTAACCCTGGTCTTCATGAGCCTCAAACCTGCCTATTTACCAGTCCTCCCTGACCAGCTTGCTGCTGATTAGCTGACTCAAGATTCCACATCCCGACTGACGTCCTTGATTCAGTTGTGGTTTAAATTAGGAGTCTATAGTTTAGCGTGTCTATAAAAACAGACTTGTTTTATATTAGGTCTCATGAAGTATCTGTACTTGAGTAGGTACAAAATGCTTTGGCCAAACAAAGTTTATGTATAACAGCCGTAACTCCAACTTATACCTATAAGGAAATGTGGTTGTATCTTTGCAGTCATTCTAAGACCCGACACCGATGGTCATACAGCAGGAATGCACAACTTTGTCTTCAAGTATACTAGTTACTCTACCACAACTCAGAGCACTTCAAGATTAAACTTAAATTTAAAGACAAAACATTAAATAAAAAGCTAATATATCCTGTGTCCTTTAAAAGTTCAGTTAAAAGTGGCAAGTCCAGCTTCAGGACCAGTATTGTAGTAGAAATAAAAATACAAATTCATAAAGGTCTAGGTAAACACTAGAAATTGAAAAGGAACTAAAATTCATCCTATAAATTCTATAAAAAAAAGCAAAAAGATCATTTTCCACTAAAAGACAGGGAAATATGGGCCAGTAAAATAATGTTCATTCTTCATTTACTAAAATTAGCATAAAAATGAAGTAACATGTGGTGATATTTCATGCTGACATGATTACAATTACAAGACAGCCACATTCAAGTTAATGGAGTTAACTGCAAATAATTCCAGAGAAATGCCATAAAAAAATCATGCTTTACCTGTATCAGTGGACACTAGACCAGAGGAAAGAAAAAAAACACATGACATAGTAAGAAGACAAACTCCTACAATCTTGTCAATTAAAATTGAATCAGTGCAGCAAAATGTCTACTATAATCTATCATTGTTCAAAAATATATTCAAGTTACAATAAACTACTTAAAATATGCTTATTTACACTTTACTGAATGTTTCTGTTGTGCTGGGGCCAACTGCAGACACAATAACAAACCATATTAGTTTTTAAAGCCTGGCCAAAATCTGAGTACAATAAAAACTCAGTCTCATCTATCCATTCAAAATAAAAAAAATACTCAATACATTAGAAACTAGAAATGTTGCATTTCCTGCGGAAAATGTGTAATTGCTTTTTAATTGTGTAATTGCTGAAGGCGGTTGCTTTAATTCCTTAACTGCATAACTTTTTGCAGAAGAAGCTGAAACGTATTAAAAGGAAAATGGTTGAATAAATTGCTGTTGCTAATTTGCAGAAGTGTTTAAAGCTAAAAGTGTAAAGCTGGTGAACAGCCTTCCAATTGTAATGCAGTAAATTTTAATTAACCGCACAAAGAAAGAAGTTGCTGAAGTATGCTTAAAAAATCTCAGTAAATGTCCTCGATAAGCTGAACATGTTGACACTTGAATGGCAGAAATCAGATGAAGCATGCAGAGATATGGGTGACCGAAAAACATATAGAAGTAGTAGTGGAAGAAGAGGAAGAAGAAGAGGTAGAGGAGGAAGAGGAAGAAGAATCAAACTCATGATTGCAGAATGCAAGAAGCAATGGTTTGATTGCAGAATGCAAAATCATGATTACATTTTGCAATCAAACTAAAAAGAAGAGCAAAAGTTTCAAACTCAGTTTGATTGCAGTTGTAATCTAGCAACTAGATTTGCGTCAGATTGCTGAAAGCAACCAAGATTTTAAGCATTTTATAGTTGTTGCTTTCAAATGCCAAAAATATCCCATTTAAATTTGACTGCACCTTTAAGTTTCATCAATCTAGTGAAATAGCTGTTTAAACTTTCTTTAGACCGCCACTAGCTCGTGTTAAAGATTTTAAACAGATTTCTTTTTTTTTTTAATTTAGGACAACTTAAGTACCCAGGATATCAACGTTGTTTTCTATTATCTACTCTAGTTTCAGAGATCTCCACTTAACTACACGAACACCGTTCACAGGAATGGCTATATTCTTTAAATGGAATTTTTTAAACATTGAGAATACAAGTCTTTGAAGAAAAAATACTAAACTTCTTTGATGTTGTCAAAAAATAGCAGGTAGAACTTGTAAAGCTTCCAGCAGGTTCCATTTAGGACAAACATCCACTTGATATGTGGTTTTGATGAGTTATGGGTGTTGTCTGGTCTCATTATTTTGGATTTTTAAATATCTTTTTACAGGTTTAAAAAGTGATTTCTATTACTTAAACACTTTTGGAAAACTATTTTTAAAACTCTAAAGAGCTTTCTTCTTAGCATTGTAAGCAGTTTTTTAAGCCTTCATGGTCATTTTAGTACTTTTCAATAGCTACTCTTGGGTGTTTTATAAGCGTTTGGAGGATTTAAATAGTTTATTATAGCTTTCATAGCTTTAAAATCCTATTGGTTATCTTCTAGGTTACCTTTAGAACAAACAGGCTTTTTACATGAGGTTTTGAGGCATCATTTTGAAGGCTGATTAATTTTCTATGGGATATTTCTGTCAGAAAAATTTTAACTAAACATAAACTTTTTTTGGCTTTTGGAACCAAAGTAATAGCAAACAATGGAGATTTACAAAGCACTTTTGATTGCATCTTTATCGCTGCTTTGATTTAGGAGCAGGAGCGGGACAAAAATCCGGCCAAATAATAATATTAATAATCTATAATCAATTTGTAGGAGAGCATACTCTGATTGCTTTCAGCTTTCAGCAATCAGACCATAAGAAAGAAAGAAAGAAAAAAGAATATTTGTAATACTGCAATCAAAATAATAAATATTGATGGGTGTCTGTTTATTGAAATGTGCAGAAATGTTCTTGTTGTGTATTACAAATTAAAAAACATGAATTACCTTTTCGAGCAAAATTGGGATCTACATCTTTAAAAGTCACGACTACAACATCCGAAGCTTTGAAAATAATGCTTTCTACAATATCTTCTTTCCTGGGTCCGATGCTCGGCTCTGGGCTTTTTCTGTGGGCTGCATCCAACACCAGGTCACACTGTGAGAAAAACAGTTGGGTTGAACTAGATCACAGAAGACATGACTGTGAAAACGTTTGGTAAAATTTAGTTTTGTATCCAAACTCACTAGGAGAATTTGCTCACACTGTTAGTTTAGTGGGTCAGTGCTGAAGGGCTGTTGTGTATATTTATTTAATTAGATTTTAGAATAGAATACATAAAAAACTAAACTAATTCAATGCAAAGCCAATACTCGGACATCTGACTATTAACCAACAAGGGACTTGAACTCGAGTTACATCTTGTCCAGCCTCTAAATATTTACAGACTTCGTCACAAAAAGTCACTACATGCAATTCTAATAAATTTAGGCTTTTCTTGTTTTGTTTTATTCAGTTCATTTAAGAAATTTGTTCAAATCAAACTAATTGTATTTGCTGCAAGTGTATATTTATGACAGACGCTTATTTACACCATTTAAAAACTCATTAACCAATACCTTCTTTGCCGTGTTCCCTAACTATATCACTATATTTTTTTCAGTGCAGTTTTACATGTTTTGTTTTTTGTTTTTTAACTGCGCACTGTGTTCTCTGTCCTCATTGGCTGTTGACCTTGTTCATCTCCACAGTGCAGCGTCTCCTGTACAGAATGTGCTCTTGTTGTCAAATTTATATTAATTTTTGAATGCGAGCAGTTATTTGGTTTCCTTCGATAACACTGGACTTATTTTTCTGCTAAGGTTTGAGCTTTGAGACTTTAAAAAAGAAAGAAAAATGTGAAAATGTTTGTCTGAAAAAGTTGTTGTGAGGAGTTTTATCAGTCTTAAAACATCTTTAATGCTACTTTGCAGATTTTACTTATCGCTGGTTATTTTTAGATCATAATTCCTCCGATAAACATGGGAACACTGTACACTTTAGTTGAAGGAAACTAGTGTGCACATGTGCTTGGTTAGGATTGTTATTCCAAAAGGTAACTCTAAAATCTTGGTAGATGATCAAGTCCTGTTTGGTGTCCTAAAACATTTGGGTTTCTTTTCATAGGAAGTCTGAAACCTTTGAGACAAAGACCATTCCACTAATTTCTGCTCCATCATCTTTAATAATGGGCACAGTGCAGTCAGAATGGTAACATTTTACCAGCATCAGCCAAACTTAAACTCAGTGATGTAACTGCCAACTGTAAAGAATGATTTGTAAATCTGGGAAAGATTTTTCTACTGCTTCACAGTTCAGTGGTGGTTTAACATTAAACTCCATCTGATAATGCAATGGTTTCTGGGAACCTTACATGTGTTCAGCCAGAGAAAATGATTCCACTGACAATGATCTGTATTTTTCCCTTTTGACTTCTGCTTATTTTCATGATAAAATTTGGATCTGGTCATCTATGCAATCTGGAAAGCATTACTGCTCTGAAAACACAGAGAAGTTTGGAAGGGGTTGACTAGGCTCAGATTTTATCTGAGCTCCTATTGTTTTGAAAATCTTCTATTTTCCAAACCTTAGATTTGACCTTGAAACAACTTGTCCATTCAACAAGCTTTTACAAATGCGGTCCATCAATCCACCTGGATTACTCTTTAACCCACAGCTCAATTTATTTATTTTTATTTGGTTTGCCATCTTTTTTTTTTTTAACATGTGAATCCTAAACAGTAGTTTTTATTGAGAAAAAAAATATATTATTAATAAATGATAGCATTGACCTTCATCAACATAGACCTAATCTAAATTTTAAAGATTCTGCAATGTTAAAACATGGACACGCTTCTAAAATAATTAATTCCATCAATTCTTATAGTACACACATTTGAAAGAAACCAACTCTATTCACTACATTTTACACTTTCTGCAACTACTAAATTAATGTTATTTTCAAAAATGAAGAAAGGAGCTTTTTTTGTCAAGTAATTAAGTAATTGAAAAAAGGAAAAACACAAATGTTGGCAATGGTTTGAACATAATTAAGTAAATCAAACAGTTGCATAATATAAATCACTGAAAACATTGTTGCAGAGTCTCAACAAGCCCCTACCCTCTAATCATTCTCTGCAGCGTTGACTTACGGTCTAAAAAGAGCTAACAAAAACGTTTAAATATTTCTGCAAATATAAATGTCCAGTTTAGACACAATGCTGTTATAAAAACCTAATGTAAGGTTTTACTTTTATTTTTTTATCTGACATGAAGTGTCATTTGCTTCTGCAAGCAAAGAAGATTTAGGCTATGTCTGAATTCACTACCTACTCCTTAACGTCTAAAAAACTTCATAGCGAGGGACTTTCTAGAGCCCTGGATTTTAAACAATTCGGACACAACGCTCGTGACTTTTGTTTTTTTTTTTAAACAACAATTGTGACATCACCAATTTTGATAAAATGGTGAAAACACTATATAGTACACTGTGAAGTGAGTAGTGAAAAAATTCTGACATAACCTTTGTTTCTTTTTGATACGCTGCAGTCTTTATTGCCACAACACACATGGAGCCTTAGAGAGGCAGCGACATACTTAAGAAACATGAACATAAAAGTAGTAAAGGAAAAGCAGTCTCTCGTGTTTAGGGTCATGCTCCACTGAATAGGCTGGTGTTTTTCATTGCTACGGTAAAACTGTTCATTTGAACAAGATATTTTTTAAACAAACAAGAGATATTAAAAATGTTGAGTTTAAAGTGCTCAAGAATAATATACAAAGAATTAATAGAAGAAATGATGCCTAAAAAATATACTACAGTATCAAAGTGGTTATTAGGTATGTGCAGAATACAATTACAATGAAACTTTATCCTTACCTCTGGACCATAAGTCTTAAATACGCCTTCGTACACCGAACCATTTTTTACCTCCAGCTCACACTTTGTCCCCTGTAAAAAGCAATCTTGTTAATTAGTGTATGCAGCAGCCATTTATTCAATTAATGTAATCATTATAGACAAAAAAAGAAACTTCAAAGGATCAATCTCATCTTTATCTAATCAACTGCTACCTGTAGCCCTTCTAAAAGCACAGTATGTGCCAAAAGAAAAACTCACGTCTATTAATCTAGTTATTTTATTCACAATATGTTTGACTTGTGCTTCATGATAAGGTACTGTTAATTCCCATTAGAAGTACATTAAAAAAAAAAAAAAGATATTGCAATTAAATCAGGATAAAGTCAACATACCACCACTGATGTCAGAACGTGGACCATCCTCATATTTGCATAAACACCACTGAAAATGACCTAAAAAAACAAAAAGAAGAAAAAGAAAAGAAAATGCACATTTAATTCAATGCTCAACATTTGCAAATAAATAAAGAGTAGCTGAATTGTAGGTCATATCAGTATGACTCGCACAAAACATCAGCTTACTTGAGAATAAAGCGCAAGAAATGTTTTAATTAACTTGAGCTTTTTGGAAAATTCAAGGCTACTTTAAAAAAAAATGTTTAAACCAATATATTCAAAACACTTGCAGGTAATACGGTTAATGAATGCAGGTTACCTTAAATTTTACATATTAAAACGATTTGCTTATATATTGTTTTAAGAATTGATAATTACTTACAGCTGCAGGGCCTTTACCACTGTGTCTTCCCCTGAGAAATAAAAAAAAAAATACATTGCTTTCAAGCTTCCTATTAACATATGATGCATTCTTCCATAAACATTGCATGTTCTGACAGGATAATTTTTTTGGAATAGCTCTCTACCGCAATAACATAAAGCCTTTCCGTGCTGTTAGTGTGAAAGAAAATGCCATCGTTAACACAAATGTTCCTTTTCAATCTAAAAAAACAATTTCAGGGTGGGCCGTTTCTGAACCGCCGTGGTTACAGAACGTGTGAGATGAAAGAGGCGTCTAGATACACTTTGGCATGCACGATCAATAATTAAAAATACGTGTAAACCTAAAAAAGTGACATTCATACCGATACATTACTGGACACAGCAGTTAGGCCTCGCTAGCCGAACTGCAAAACGTTTCACCTGATGACCAGCATGACGCAAGGCCCGAATATCACTCTCTGACACGTACAAATTATACTACTTAACATGCATGTCATCTCTTCAAACTAAAACCATTAAAGGTGATTATGTGAATGTACTAAATAGGGGTCACAGATACCTTTAGTACAACTTATTTTACTGAAAGTTTTGATATTACAGACCTGCCCAGATTTTGTCTTCCACCGCCGCTTCCTCCGGCACCAGAGGCGGCCCCACCAGCGGCGTTACCACCGCCGGGCTTACTGCGATTTCCACCGGTCTTCAATGACATAGTGATCCCATAAAAAACAAAGTCTTAAAATGACAACTTCTAGACGCGAATTTCCTCGGTGACAGCTTGCCAACGTGCTAGCAGGCTAACGTCAACGTGAATGCTATGCTAAGACGCTTGCTAACTGGTGCACAGTTGCACCAGCAATCTGTACAAGTCTTTTTAAAACAGGGGAAGAAAAAGTTTTAAAAAGACGACGCGCTTCTACAATTTCCCCAAAATACGCTATGCCACTTGTCAATAATTTTACGAAATCCTAACAAATGAGAAAAATATGTTTGTTTGTGTTTTTCTAAATACGTTCACAGCTAGCTTGGGCTCTTTCCGTTGCTAACAGTGAAAAGACCAAAACAGTCTGAGAGGTACAAAAACCGGCGGAGGGATATAGGAAAGGCGTAACGGCTTGTAACATGTTAGTTTGTATCATTTATTAAAACGTGTATGACCGCATTCATTCAACTAAGCACACATATAATTTATATCAATGAAATGTAAAATTATAAACATATAAGTTTCTTTTTTTTTGTTTTTGTTTTATTTTTTTATTCACCAGCACCTTGGCGCTATTTTCAGGAAGTCCGTTAATTTTACATGGATGTTTTATGGGATCCACGTGAGCCGGCGACCACATTACACACGATGGTTCCATGTTGACAGTATTTGTCTTTATGAAAACAAACAAACAACAAGAACACAAACGCTTTAACTAAGCATAGACAGCTTTCAGTCACGCGAGACCTTGGACAAAACAAAATGATGGATGGATGGGTAATAATTCTCATTAGACTACCATCTTTAAGCAAACTTTAAAGTTGTTTTTTTAATTATGTGAAAAACCTTTTTAAACTTTAAACTCATACATTTAATTGTTTCCTTCATGTTTGCTCCCTTATTTTAGCGCATTTTATATTGTATTTTATTTAACGACACAGATCTCTTGCTAAATTGAAGACATACGCATTTGGCAATATTTTCTTGTTCAATCACATGTTTTTGTCTTTTGTTTTTCTCTTTTTCATATATATTCTGGTTTAAAGAGAAACTAGAGGTCAAGGTTGATGTTTATGCAAAGTGTGGCTTGTGTGTACTTTGTCTTCAACAACATATAGTTTTTTTAATATTGTACATTAGTTTTTATTTTGTAGAGCACATTCTGTTGCTTTGCATTTATAGTGCTTTGTTTTAATAATAATTCCAAATTCTTATGTTCACAAATGCTTGCAATTGTATTTTAGCTTAATTTTTCATTGATTTACAAATGCATATTTTAAGCAGGATGTTTATTTTTTTCTGTAGCCCTTTCTTGAATTTACTATAAGGATTGGTTCGATGTCAGATGTAAAATAGTCTGTATAAAACTGAATAAACCTTTTTTTTTTTTTATGAAAATGCATTTTATTTTAAATACATTACCCTCTGTGAATGAATGTGTAATAATAGTTCAAAAATCCAGAGTAGTTTGAGGCAAAAAACATAACAAAAACAAAGCTACAGATAACAAGTTGACCATACTCTTATTTTGTTATTATGTTACTGGTCCGGCCCACTTGAGATCACACTGGTTTAATGTGGCCCCTGAACCAAAATGACATCCCAGTAGTTGGTTCCTATACTATGTAGCAGTTTGTAACCATTTGTCAACAATTTACAGAAAGACACAACTTAAACAACAAAAAAAAAGTATCTAACATGAAAATTATAAAACAGATTAACAACATTCAAACCAAAAGGCACTAAATACAGAAAAGAACATAAAAACAGAAGACAATTCAGGTGGAGAGTAAAACAAGGCACTCCATTTTGCAGTCGTTGTCTAATTTTTGCATCTCTTAACCGGACAGATGCTCATCTCTTAAACTATGAGAAAATAAAATATATTTTTAAAAAATGAAGATTTTTAAAGCAATAATAATTTCTTATTGTAAACAGACATTGCTGATTGACAAAATGATAGTGGTAATGTTTAAAGTGGCAAAAAAGAACCACCAATAAAAACAAAAAAGTTATTTTTTAAAAAGAAATAATTAAAATAATTCAGATTTATTCATGGGTATGCGTGTTTGGTGCAAGTGTCAGTTGATGTTGGATTTTACTTAATTATAAAAATTAAAAACCGTGTTGCTTTAATTGCTTTTTATGGGGTTTTCTTGAAATAGTTTTGCAATTTTACACAAAACGCCTTAAAAACAAATCTATTTTAAAGATGCTGATTAAACTTGCATGAAAATTTAATCCACAATGAAAAGTTAATGTTTTTCAAAAGACCCAATATACTGTTGTTTAAAAAAATATATAAAAATAAAAAATCATCACAAACAGCAGTTTTTTCTAGATAAACTGCACTAAGGTTGAATTGGTTCTCTGTTCAGATTTTTGATCAGGCGTTCTGCGCGGACAGCTACTGCGTCGTACCGACTCGGCTTGTGTTTTTCCTATGACAAGTAGCTTGGGGATTAGCAAAATAGAGCAGAGATGCAGGTATCATCTTGGTCAACAATGAAAACGCACTTTGTCACCCTATGTTGTCATTGATCCCCACCATTTTATCGTCGTTACGACCATGTCTTACTAAAGACAGTGATCATATGTCGTCTGAAAACTAACTTGTCTGAGTTAGCTAGCTAACACCTACAGTTCGGCAGCATAAGTCGCTGTTGGGAACGCCGTGTGCCCGTTGTGTCAAATCAGTGTTGATCTGCTCAAGAACGGAGTGTTTTCAGATACCATTTTCGGCCAGAATTAGCTCTCTCAAACGTGTTTTATTGTTGTGTGTACGGCTTATTTGTTAGCAACCAAGCTTGCCACAGTCAAGCTCAGTTTCAGTGACTTCGCAACCTTTCTCCGACTAAAAATATCGTTTCGGCTCCCGTGGTCTGACTGTAGTGGGGGCTAGCAAGCGTTAGAATTCAGCTTTCTCTACTTGGACTTTCACGCTCTTCATGGTCACTACGGTTAACGCGAGACGACTGGAAGAGCAAGTCGGACTCCGAGGTTGTGATCCGAGCTGGCCTGATCAAACGTCACCCCGCAGCGGCCGTGGGTCTTCGGGTTTCGAGGGGGACCCCATTCAGCTGTGGCTGATCCGTGCTGTTATGGCCTTGTCTTGTCCCCAGTAGTGCTATAACAAGCCTTGGTCCAGCCCAGGGTCACAAGGCCAAAGTTTTGAAAAGGTCCTGTTATAACGACTCGTTTCTCCCCCCCGAGACCGGTGACAGAGTTCATCTGACAGAGCAGCATGTCAGAGGACGCAGACAAGTTCATCAAGGTAAGTGAAAATGTCATTTATTGACATTTCTTTCACTTACTGAAGGGTTTATGTGGCTGCCTGTTGTGACAATTACCCAGACCAAATTTAATTTATTTAGTTTTATTTTGTTACTAATGGGATTACTCTAAAATGTAGCCTCACACCGCCATAAAACATGTGTATGACATTGGTGACAACCAAAAAATATACCTGTCCTTTAGACAACATGAGTTTTTGTTGCCTAAGCTAAGTTTACAGATCTCAAAAGCTTAAGGGTCACTAACTGCAAGAAATAAAAACATTTTTTAGTTGTTTTGTTTAAAAACTTAAATCCACAAAGCAAGTTAAATGTTAAAACCTTTTACCAAAACAATGCATGAGGCTTAAATTCCATCCATTTTTGTTTACGCTCAGCTGATTGAATTTTCAGGGATTTGAGGGGCAATGTCATCCGCGATGATCCTGTCTTAATTTAATTATAAAACCAAGGGAAATAATAACAATTCCCTCTTATTTTATGGTCAAGTTTGGAACAAAACAATGTGAAGTTGAAGAATTAAATGATTTCTGCCCCTCTGGTTGCATTAAATGCCCTTTAAAAGTCCTAAAACATTCCTTTCGACAGCAGTGCTTACAGCCTTTCTCAGGTGTTGGGTGTTTTATGGTAGCCAAGCTGTGTGTCTACAGGTAATTTGTGTTTGGGCTGACACTATTGTGAAACTATTCACCTGATAATGGATGTTTAGCCATTGCTAAACCTAGTGATAACAGGGTAGAAAGAACTGCGTCACACTCTTACTCTGAATGCAAACAGTTCTTGTTAAAGACCCACTCTGATGAAAATGACACTTTTTGTGTTTTTAACATGTTCTTGTGGCATTTTTCTGTTGATGAAGAACAAATAAAGAAAATTAACTTTAAAATTGCATTTCTGAACATGTCTTTATTTAAATCAGGAGCAGATGAAAAAATGCCATTTGAAAAAGATCAAGTTTTTTGCATAGAAAACACGTAACAAATTTAAAACCCTGTATTATGATTTACAGTGTTTTAGTTGATAACGTGGGTTTTAAAAGATCATTTTCTGCATGTGGCATCACTTTTGTAGTGCTCCAATGCAAAATTGGAGAAAAGTAATTGTAAGATGTAAAGTGGTTCTACAAACTTTGGCTTTTACTGCATTTCAATTAAGTAGATACTTTGTTACACGTATAATAAAATGGTACACATATATGGTTTGATTTGTTCTCCACCTGTACAGGCATTTTTGATAACTTTATAACCTGTTTCCATTTTGAACAGGAGTCATCCATCTTGGATGAATACAGTATAAACTGGACCCAGAAGTTGGGAGCTGGAATCAGTGGCCCCGTCAGGTGAGTGAGGAACATTTTCTTCATCATCTCAAGTCTTGAAGCAACTCAGTTTAGCCCTTTCTGTGTTCAAGATATTATTTCTTTGACAAATGACCAGAACAAGTGATCCTGCGTTGTCATTTTTGTCCATGGAAAGGAGTCCCCACATTTTCTGTTGCTAATATTTATGATGCAGAATATAATAGTAGAAAAGTTACTTTTCTGAGTCAGCAGAATCCTTGTGTTATGACTCAGAACATCCCCAAACCTTATGATATTATTATGCAGAGTTAAATGATGCAGTCCACCCCGGCCGCTGAAGTGCACTGTTAAATCACTGGAGTGAAGACTGCTGCAGAGCTGATCTTAAAGCTGGTTTTGATCGTTTGTTTACTGGTTTACCACCTATTTATCTGCTGCCCAACTCCAGTTTACTCACTTTTTTTGCCTTTTGGTTCTTTTTTATTAACTCAATCTAAACAGACTGGATACTACAAAGAAATAATTTAGAACAGGGATGTATTTAACACTCAGTCATTGATATTTCTTTTATATCAAGTTGTGTTTTGATGTCCTAAATATCCTAAATACTTCAGACATTTGAAAGATTAGTTTAACACATCGCAGTTCAACATTTCTAGTTATAACTTATAGTTCTTTTCCAGCCTTTCTGCCAGACTTGCTGATTTCAGCTGGATAAACCCTATAATATATCAATACCTGTCACCGCTTTGTTTTTGCTCCTTCAGCATTTTGAAGCTGTAAGAAAGAGGCATATTTCAGATGTGGAATTCAGCTTCAGGCAGAAGGATGATGGAGAAATCTTTCATCCTTTTTACTAAACTTACAATTAGGTTTTGTTTTTATTTATTTAGTTTTAAAGATGCTCTTAATCAATCTGAGTCTGCTTGGCTTTTAATGGAAAAATGTAGCTTCTACTTTTCAAATTTTTTCAACCCATTCAGCTCCTCTTCCTTTCTGACTGTGTTTCATTAGGTAGGTGTATCTACTCACTGCAGTGACCTTTAAATAAAGCAGAATGTTTCTTTTGGTGAGACTTCAATATAATAATTGGAGTTTAGGGGCCAGTGGGAGCTGCTGTATATTTAAACAGTTGAACTATGGAGTAAAAAGTTTCTTTAAAAGCCAAAATGACGAAGATGCGAACCCTGTCATAGGAAGCCTTATCTAGTATTTTGTTAAAGTTCATTTGCAAATAAGTTTGGAGGTGTTTATGACCACTTTTGTTTGTTTTTAAGTTTTAACTTCTATTTTCCAGGAAATGGCAAAAAAAAAAAAAAAAAAAAATAAAAAAAAAACACCCCAGCCTTAGCAAGGAAGGTGAATCACCCTTCTGTTGTTGATTATTTTCACTAAGTTGGACTTGGTGTCGAAGCAGTTTACCAAGCCTCTGCTCCTGTGTTTTATACACAAAAGGTGTAAATATTCAGAGGGAAATTATTATTATTTTATTAGACCCTGTTCATAAATCAGCATCTCTAGCAAATGCTTAAAGTTTAAAGGGCATAGATCATGCAAAATCCTTTTTTTTTAGCTTTGAAGTGTATTATAAGTGTAGTATTAAGACTCCAAGAAGAAATTTCTGACTGAACATCCAAACTTTTACTTTGTCCTCACTGATTTAATTGATTTAGTGAACTCATCATCCTCTCGATGCAAATAAAGACAGACTGGAATCAGATTTACAGACATGAAACCTGGAGCTTCAGATGAAACTATTCCTCCTTTGTGAATCCCATAAGAATATTTCCAATGAAAAAACTTACAATTAAAACTTAAATTAAACAACTTTACAAAACTAGTTGTTAACTAGCTGTTAACAGTGGCGCCTTTTTTGTTCAGAAAGATATAGTTAGCATAATCAGCAAAAAACAGGTTTGGAGTACAAGAAAGTTAAGTTTTGCTCTGAATGAACAATTTCCAATCAAACATTCCTGTGAAGTTATGTTTGTATATTCTGTCTAAAGTCAGTCAAGTGCCATGTAATAGAATGATTTTCATTTACCAAACTGCTTTCATTACACACTGGACAATGCTTACATCGGATATTACAAGCAAAACATGCTAAATTATTATTTTCTTCCTTCAGCAGATTAATTGTGGGTCAAACACTGCCCGGTTTAAGGAGTGATTGTTGGCAAATCAGGCTTCATAACAATTTTTATTTAGAGATAAATAGAGATAAATTGCACACCCACAAAACCGTTAGCTGTTTTTTGTCTTAGCAAAATAAACTGCATCCACTGCTGCTTTCTGTAATTATCCTGACAGTCCGAAACTAGGGATGCAACAAATACTTGTCTACTGAATGTATTTGACCGAATTCAGCAAAAAAAAAAAAAAAAAAAACATTGTTCGGCTTCTGTGCGAGTGACGCCAAATAGTGGCTGAATAGTGGTGCTTGATGCAATGACACAATCAACACGTATTGACAATCTTGCACCTAATTTGAAATGTCGACTTTGTGGAAATATTTCAAAATGCTTGACAGTGATAAACGATCTGCAGTTTGCAGCGGCTGCAGAACTCAATTGTCACCAGGGGTTTATTGGCCAAAACCAACACCACATCTTCTTTACTTGGACATTTAAAAACTAAACACCCAGAACAGCATGAGGAAAACGAGAAAGAGACTGCTGCGGGGGCTAAAAGTAAGGATTGCTGTGTTAGCGGCACTCCATCCGTGTCTGACTGGTTTAAAAAGATGAAAACATTTGCAAGGGATAGCACCAAAGCAAATGTACATTGCACATACTTAATAATAATAATAATAATAGAAATAATAATATGCACAATAATAAAATATGAAATAGGCATTTGCTTTATTTTAAAACATTGGTAACATTTATTCTAGGCTGTAGCTTCATTTTTGAAAAAGAGGAAAAACTCATCATCCTCATTTGATATTTGACCACTATTTGGAATTTGGCTAAGCATTTTAATTATTATTCAGCTTTGGTCAAAAATTTTCACTTTGGCGCATCCCTGTCCAAAGAAAGTACAAATTTGCACAATTGAAATATCTGGGCAAATCCCAAAAGTATTGGTGTAACTCCTTAACAGTACAGGAAACACTAAGGAATTTCACCAGGTTGAATGATGAGGCAACCATCCTTTCCATGAGCTGTCCCTGCCACCCACGCTGCTCTCTGAGCACATCAGAGTGGGATTTTCTCCTCTTGAAGAAACATACTAGCATATATCCTTAAAAGACCCCTCTGGGTTAGTGGAGGGGGGAGTAAATGCTACCACGTTATACTGAAATCTCTAAACTCTGATTTTGATTGTTAGAACACAATTATTATAAATATTTAAAATTATAGAGAGTGTGTTAAAACAATACAGAATTGTTTCTCATGTTGCACAAAAGGGTCTTTTCTGATTTGGACTGTAACAGAACATGCCACTGTGAATTTTTCCTTTTTTTCTATCTCTTTCATTAACTTCATACTTTAAACTATTCTATTCAGGATACATTTGAGGTCTTAAGCTCTGAAACTCTGTTTTGGCAGTCCATCTCTGTGTTTTGGGTTGAGTATCTCATAAACAAACATTTGCAGACCAGGATTTAGATTTAAATGAGTAGATAAGGGAAGATTCTATACCCAGCTTTGTAGCTAATAAACATTTGGAATGTTGCATTGCTTAACACATTGCTGCCTCTTTTTTCTTCTTGTCCAGAGTTTGTGTGAAGAAGTCAACTCAGGAACGCCTGGCGCTGAAAATCCTCATTGATCGCCCCAAAGCCAGAAATGAGGTTAGAGGAGTCCCGGTTCAATTATTCCTTCTTTTTGTTTGTTTGTTTTTGGTTGGATCTACAAGCTTTTTTTCTGCTTTCAGTCTTCATTCATCACTATTTTTCATTCATTAATAGTCTGTCACTGTCTTTTGTAAACGGTTTTAATTAAGAATTCACAAACTTGCTGTGCTAAACTGTGGGAGCAAAAGCAGATTATTCCCACTGTACAATATTTCAGGCAGTCTTTGTTATTTTTAAGTAGCTATATATACAAAACAAGTTGAGTCTTAAACTGTAAATGAGTTATTATGTGTGGATGTACAGTTGTGCTCATAAGTTTGCAAACACTGGAAGAAGTTTTGATTTATTGGTCATTTTTCATAGGATGTGAACGATACACAAAAAAATTCCACTCATAGTTAGTGGTTGGATGAAGCAATTTACTGTCATCAAATTTAGTTTGCTCTTTTTAAATCACAATGACAACAGACATTTCCTAACGTAACTTGTTCAAAAGTTTACGCACCCTGGACTGACATTTCTGGATTGTTAGTCACGGGGAAAGCTAAAGAGCTGTCAAAACATCTATGGGAAAAGGTAATTGAACTGTACAAAACAGGAAATAAGAAGGAGGAACAAGGAACTGAAAATGCCAATCAGTAGTGTTCAAATTTTGATCAAGAATTGGAAAGTGGCAGGTTCTGTTTAAACCAAACCACGGTCAGGCAGAGCAACAAAAATGTCTGTATGTAAACTTGTGAGGGCAATTATAAATGTCAACTGACTCACATCTTTTTTAAAGCTGTAATTTCTTAACAATAAATGGTGAAATAGTCCTTTTCAGATCAAACTGTTGTCTATACTGAGTTTTATTAAAACAGAACAGAAAACTAAAGGTGCTGCTCTGTCTTTAGTTACGCAATTGTTTTTTCAAACAGGTACGTCTTCATATGATGTGTGCCAACCACCCAAACATTGTGCAGATCTTGGATGTTTATGCCAACAGTGTCCAGTTCCCTCATGAATCCAGCCCCAGGTAAAAATGTGTAGCTCTTTATTTCCACTCTAGATATCTAGTGAAAGTTTTATGCAAATTTGAATAACTTTTTGAAAGATCAGTCAGCATGACTGTGCAAACGGAGCAGCTAACCTTGCAGATAATTTATTTCAAGAGTTTAAGCTGTCTACTGTGTGTCCTGTGGAGTTAATGTGTCACTATTTTTCCTGTAGATCTTTGTCGTACTAGTTACTTTTGTGGAGACATTCAGGTATTTGTTTGATTGATGAGAAAAATCAGTGGCAGCAAAGAACTTCCTTCAACAATCCGAATGAATTCAAAATAGAATCCAACTATCAATTAGTTTGATTTCTGTACTTGTAGCACTTCCTCACACACTTTCCTGTGTGAGCGCACATCTTTTGGTAAATGCTCGCTGTTGAAAACAATCCTACGATGGCCCTGAAGTGCAAAAACAATTAAAAAAGCAAAATAAAATATAAAATAAAACAACATTACATTTTAGAAAACAAAACAACATTTCAGAAAGCTAAACGTAATAAACAATGACAAAAAAAACATTGTAGAAAAAAAAGTAATTTCCAGAAAATAAAATGAAATGTTTGAAAAAGGAAACACAATGAGTAATCGGAAAAGGTAGGTACTATGGGACATTGAAGATTGGATGATGATATCCAATATCGCTTCATGTCAAATAACTTTTGGTTGAAACGTCATTATCCAACCAGCTCTGTACATGGCTGTATTAATTCAAAATATTTCATAATTGAACCCAAATTCTACTAAAAAAAAAAGGGTGGGAGAATCAAGTCGTTGGAACATATCCAGTAAGGCCATTAAGAATCTAAAAGATATTTGTCTGTTTGCTGAAAGCAAACAGAGTATGGTGTTCTACCGGTTTATTCTATTTTATTATTATTATTATTGTCTGTTTGCTGAAAGCAAACAGAGTATGGTGTTCTATCGGTTTATTCTATTTTATTATTATTATTGTCTGTTTGCTGAAAGCAAACAGAGTATGTTGTTGTAAAACTTTATTATATTTTATTATTATTCTTTTTCTTCTTATTCTTCTTATTTATTATTATTATCTTTTTTCCGTCAATTTTTTGAATGGCTTCTAGTTCTACAATTTGTACAATAATACAATGATTTCCACTGTAGTTTGTAAAGCTCAATTGGGAGCACTGTGCTATTACTTTTGGTACACATCTGTACTATGGTTTAATTATTATGAATATTTTTATGAATTATTTTTCCCATAGGAAATGAATTGAAAAATTTTTGAAGGCTTATATCTCAAAAACTACTGAACATAATAGTATAGGATTTTCTGAGATAAAAGTTCATTGGTTGCTGTACATAATGTTATAATTGTAGCTCTATTGCGCCACCAGGTGGTCAGTGGTGGTACAAAACGCGTTTTGGCCCAGGCCTCGCATACCGTTTGACGAAATTTAAAGCTTTTTTTTTTCAGGGCTTCCTTGGATGCTAGAGAAACTTTTTGCCTCTAGGACCGCCCACTTCCGCCTAACTAGATTTTTTGCTATTTACGATTTTTCGTAAAACACATTTTTGGCTCCCTATTCAACATACATTTGTCAAAGTTGACAAAACTCTGTACTTACCCTATTTGGAGTACCCCGAATCCAATGGGGCTACTCATTTTGCACAGTGATGTACCGTTTTTGTACAATAAGCGATGCAAATTAGTAGGGTGTGGTCGTAAACTTTACAATGCTTCAAGTCCTTTATAGTAAATCCAATCCTCACCAAAATTGTTGTGTAGGATCCTTTCAGTGTGCTTAGTTGATACATAAAGTCTTTTTTGGTGATTGTCCAATAGGTGGCGCTGCAGAAGCTAACACAAAGTTTAGTGCAATATCTCCAAAGCTGCTTTAGATAAAATGCTGAGATTTTGTACTTTGGATGTCATTAGGGTCCTGTAAAACATAGAAAAAAATGAGCCCTCTTACGCCACCTAGTGGTGACTTAGAGGGGAATTTCACATTCAGGTTAAGCCCTTTAATCTCCTAAACCAATGCAGATATCAACATGCAACCACTTGTAGTTTGTAAAGGTCCTCATTGAGATCATTGGTTTACAATTTCGTAGTATTCAGTGCTATGATTGATTTTATATAAATTTTTAAAAACCAATGTTTTGCCATAGGAAATGAATGGAACCCACTTTTGAGGACCCAAATCTTGAGAAGTACAATGCCCAATGCTATGAAACTTTGTGAGCAGATACTTCAGAGAAATGTATCCATGCTGTAAGACGTCTGGCTCTATTGCGCCACCTGGTGGTAAGTTGGAGAAAAAAAGTGTTTGGGCCTTAATCTCCCAAAGCATAGGCCACAGGAAAATGATGTTGTTCCCCAATGATTCACTGGATTCTAGGATCATAGTGACTATGTATCAGCCATCTGTACCTCATAAGATTTTGTCGCAATTTACGATTTTTCGCAAAACACTTTTTTGAGTCCTTATGCCACATAGTTTATACGATCTTTGCATAACTCTGAATCTTTCTTATTTGGACTACAGCAAGTCCAATGGAAACACCAATTGAGCTGAATTCCATATGGTTTTTGCACAACACGTATTGAAAACATAGACAAGACTAGTTGTCAACTTTGCACCCCTGCAGATTCTTAACAAATTTATATAACCTTACCAAATTGTATGGAGTGCTTCCTCAGTTGAAGATAAGAAAGTGCAAGAGCACTCATAATGATGCTCCCATAGGTGGCGCTACAACGTATTCCAATGTGTTTCCACTCATATCATCAAAAGTCTTTGACCAAACTCCATGAAACTTTACATACTGGTTGTACAGAAGGTCTTTAACACTTCCAGCTTCGACATGTTTCATAACGATATTTGCTTTCAGCAAACAGACGCAATTTCTTATAGGAATTATATTTTCTTATTCCGTCAAAAGTTTGATAGGCTACTCCTCCTAGAGTTTAGGAGTTATCAAGTTGCAACCAATTGTAGTTTATAGTGCTCCTTTAGGAGACCTGTGCTATTACTTTTTTCGCCCATTGGAATTATGGGTAATTTTATATGAATATTTTTATGATTTTTTTTTCCCATAGAGAATGCATTGAAAGCACCTTTAAATGGTTATATCTCAAAAAGTACTAAAGATAATTTGATGAAACTTTGTCAGCTTCTATGGTATAGGGGTTTACACATTCTGTGAGATTTGTGGCCCTGTGTGACTCTACTGCGCCACCAGGTGGTCGATTGTAGTAAAAAAATTTGTTTTGGGTCTATCTCGCGTCCCGTTTGTCGTAGGAACTTGTTTTTTTTTTTCCTTGGGTTCCTTGGATGCTAGAGTAACTTTTTGTAATTGGGACCGCCCACTTCCGCCTAACTAGATTTTTCGCTATTTACGATTTTTCGTAAAACAGGTTTTTGGCTCCCTATTCAACATACTTTCGTCAAAGTTGACAAAACTCGGTACTTACCCTATTTGGAGTACCCCGAATCTAATGGTGCCACTCATTTTGCGCAGTGATGTACCGTTTTCGTACAGTACGCGATGTAAGTTAGTAGCTGTGGTCGTGAACTTTACAATGCTTCAAGTCCTTTATAGTAAACCCAATCTTCACCAAAATTGTTGTGTAGCATCCTTAGAGTGTGCTTAGTTGTTGCATAAAGTTTTGTAGCGATTGTCCAATAGGTGGCGCTGCAGAAGCTAACACAGCGTTTAGTGCAAATTCTCCAAAGCTGCATTAGGTAACATGCTCAGATTTTGTACTTGGGATGTCTTTAGGGTTCTGTAACACATATAAAAAAACGAGCCCTCTTACGCCACCTAGTGGTGACTTAGAGGGGAATTTCACATACGGGATAAGCCCTTTAATCTCCTAAACAAATGCAGATATCAACATGCAACCACTTGTAGTTTGTAAAGGTCCTTGGTGAGATCATTGGTTTACAATTTCATACTATTCAGTGATTCGGATCATTTTATATGAATTTTTAAAGACAAATGTTTTGCACGACACCCATTGAAAACATAGACGAGAGTGGTTGTCAACTTTGCAACCCTGCAGCTCCTTAACGTATGCACGTGACCTTACCAAATTGTGCACACTGTTTCATTAGTTGAAGGTGAGTGAGCGCAAGAGCATTCATAACGATGCTCCAATAGGTGGCGCTACCACATATTCCACTGTGTTTCCACTCATATCTCCAAAAGTAATTGACCAAACTCCATGAAACTTTACATGCTTGTCTTACAGAAGGTCTTTAACACTTCCAGTTTTGACATGTTTCATAACGGTATTTGCTTTCAGCAAACAGACGCAATTTCTCCCAGGAATTGCAATTCTAGTTATTATTATTATTATATTTTCTTATTCCGTCAAAAGTTTGATAGGCTACTCCTCCTAGAGTTTAAGAGTTATCAAGTTGCAACCAATTGTAGTTTATAGTGCTCCTTTAGGAGACTTGTGCTATTACTTTTTTCACCCATTGGAATTATGGGTAATTTTATATGAATATTTTTATGATTTTTTTTTCCCATAGAGAATGCATTGAAAGCACCTTTAAATGGTTATATCTCAAAAAGTACTAAAGATAATTTGATGAAACTTTGTCAGCTTCTATGGTATAGGGGTTTACACATTCTGTGAGATTTGTGGCCCTGTGTGACTCTACTGCGCCACCATGTGGTCGATTGTAGTAAAAAAATTTGTTTTGGGTCTATCTCGCGTCCCGTTTGTCGTAGGAACTTGCTTTTTTTTTCCTTGGGTTCCTTGGATGCTAGAGTAACTTTTTGTAATTGGGACCGCCCACTTCCGCCTAACTAGATTTTTCGCTATTTACGATTTTTCGTAAAACACGTTTTTGGCTCCCTATTCAACATACTTTCGTCAAAGTTGACAAAACTCGGTACTTACCCTATTTGGAGTACCCCGAATCTAATGGTGCCACTCATTTTGCGCAGTGATGTACCGTTTTCGTACAGTACGCGATGTAAGTTAGTAGGTGTGGTCGTGAACTTTACAATGCTTCAAGTCCTTTATAGTAAACCCAATCTTCACCAAAATTGTTGTGTAGCATCCTTAGAGTGTGCTTAGTTGTTGCATAAAGTTTTGTAGCGATTGTCCAATAGGTGGCGCTGCAGAAGCTAACACAGCGTTTAGTGCAATATCTCCAAAGCTGCATTAGGTAACATGCTCAGATTTCGTACTTGGGATGTCTTTAGGGTTCTGTAACAGATATAAAAAAACGAGCCCTCTTACGCCACCCAGTGGTGACTTAGAGGGGAATTTCACATACGGGATAAGCCCTTTAATCTCCTAAACAAATGCAGATATCAACATGCAACCACTTGTAGTTTGTAAAGGTCCTCAGTGAGATCATTGGTTTACAATTTCGTACTATTCAGTGATTCGGTTCATTTTATATGAATTTTTAAAGACAAATGTTTTGCACGACACCCATTGAAAACATAGACGAGAGTGGTTGTCAACTTTGCAACCCTGCAGCTCCTTAACGTATGCACGTGACCTTACCAAATTGTGCACACTGTTTCATTAGTTGAAGGTGAGTGAGCGCAAGAGCATTCATAACGATGCTCCAATAGGTGGCGCTACCACATATTCCACTGTGTTTCCACTCATATCTCCAAAAGTAATTGACCAAACTCCATGAAACTTTACATGCTTGTCTTACAGAAGGTCTTTAACACTTCCAGCTTTGACATGTTTCATAACGGTATTTGCTTTCAGCAAACAGACGCAATTTCTCCCAGGAATTGCAATTCTAGTTGTCAATTGAAAAACTAACTTTTGTTAGTAACTTTGTGACAAAAATAAAAATTACACAGAACAAAATTCATATCCAGTAAAGTTGTTTGGGATATTTAATGTAGCCACAACAGCAAATCTAATGTTTTTTTTTTTTTTATTACTATTGTGAAGTTGAACCATTTTGCATTGAAGTGAATGTGCACCACTGACTTTACACAGCGAATTGGTCTGAGCAAGTGAAAATGCCCTTCAGCGAAATGAAGCCAATTCAGTCGCCATTTTTCTGTGATACGGAGGTCGCCATGTTGGAGCCAGACGACAGTGATTGGTTCGAGTCGTCTGAGTCAATGTTTCTATGGCGACTATTGTCACCAGTCAAAAGTAAGCTTGCTTGAAGTTCACACCCCTTTCGCTGAGAGCAAGCTCGGGAGAATATGTCAATCAAACGTTTGAGGTGCTTTTACTGAAGCATCTGATTGGTCAGTTTATAAACTGAATAACTTGCATTAAAGAAAAAATATAATAAAAAAATAGGATTAGCAAGAAAATTTTAAGAAAAATGTATTGGAACAAGAATGGTTATTCTGACAAATATATTGACTGAGTAATAGCTGTTTATTTCTCTATAAAGGTCAATGGGATTTTGGCTTCTTGGAGCCAGCAGGTACCTCCTGTTTGAAATCCGAGGGGAGAGGGGCCACTTAATCCAGTTCTCTAAACAGCCAATGATGTGCACTTGGTTGCAATAGGAACACACCCCTAGTGGCTACTTGTGAACTGCACATAATTTTAGTTATTTTGGTTTTTAAACAAGCTTTATTCTGGAAGTCAAAACTGTAGTTCCTTTGTCTTCTTAAGTTTACTGATGTTGACTCTCTTTTTTTGTAACAGCCATCATTTTATTTTTATTTTTTTTTTAGAGCAAGGCTCCTGATTGTCATGGAAATGATGGAGGGTGGTGAGCTCTTCCACAGAATCAGTCAACACAGGCACTTTACTGAAAAGATGGCGAGTCAGGTCACCAAACAGGTACCTAAAGTCACACACACACACAATACTTATTAAAATCCGTTATAAAACAGTTTTAAAGCACAAACATTCCTGGTTGCTTCTGCATACAAAAACCTTTCTGCTTTGATCAGGCTGCTCACATGGTGATTGGAGCTGTTAATAAAAGAAGAAATACACTCTAAGATTTGTTCCAGTTTGACCTTGTTTTTTTCCTCCCCTACAGATTAGTCAGGCATTAGCACATTGTCACTCCCTAAATATTGCACATCGTGATCTGAAGCCAGAAAACCTGCTGTTCAAGGATAACTCTTTAGTAAGTTTCCGGATTTACACTGTTATACATTCATGCAAATACTGAAGTTTTCCTAGAATACCAGCACTGTCACTATAAAGGCTACTAAAAACTCACTCTGATCAACTTGTGATCTTTTGCTAAAGCAGTCCCAGTGGTCTTTTAATTGTGATGATGTTGTTTTTAGGCAAAATTTTAAAAAACTTTTGTCGTTTTCTAGGACATAGTTTCTGTAGAGCAGACAGTAGTTCATTAGAAATTCACTTTTGAGTTGACTGTTGGTGCAGAGCAACCCCTCCTCCTTTTCACTTTAGCATTCTGAGAGCTCTTTGTCTACACTCTCTCCCAATAGTTTACACAACAATTCACAGCTATTTAAAACAGTAAATACCCAGAATTTTAATCTTATTTTTTACTAATTATTGTATTTGTATCTTTCATCATCGGAAAAATTTTACAAGAACGTGTTAAAAATGCCCAAAACAATTTCCATCGCAGTGGGTCTTTAAGGCGTACACGGGGGATCAGGACTTCGTCGGGTTGTGTCGGAATTCCCTCACTACTTCCTAACTCTAAAAAAAACGATTTAGTGCCGGACTATCTATTCCCTGAATTTCAATACAATTTGGACACATCCTCACAACTTTATTTATTTATTTTTGAACACAAAATATGGCAGCACCGATTTGCCAAAGTAAAAATTCAATAAATCTGAACATTTTACAGACTGAAAACTTTAATTTAAAAAAAAAAAAACTTTTAATACATTTTCTTGAAATGGCAAATCAGTCAAACACAATGCATTGTGGCTTGTCGAGTGAGCATTTTGGGAAATTTCTTCTGGATTTTAATAATTGTAGATTTGGACAGCCCAACAAAATGGTAAACACCTTATATTGTGCACTAAGTAAAGAGGATTGAGGGAATTCCGCCACAGCCTCTGTGGTTGTTCACCACAATAGAGGGTTTATTTGGTAGAAGTAACAGAAACTCATAAATTGGAGTTGCAGTTTAAAGCACTAACACCCCTATTTGACATTGTTAAATAAGGTTGTGGTACTTTTACTTTGATATTTTTCACTTTGTCACACAGTTTTGTTTGTTTTTTTCTTGTAGGACGCCCCTGTGAAGTTGTGTGACTTTGGCTTTGCCAAAATTGATCAAGGAGACTTGATGACCCCTCAGTTTACCCCTTACTACGTAGCACCTCAGGTACAAAATAGGTCAACATGTCAATCTTAAAGCTGCTTTTTTATTTCAGAGGAGTTCATGTTTTCTTTCAGGTACTTGAGGCTCAAAGAAGACACCAGAAAGAAAAGTCTGGAATTATACCTACCTCGCCAACTCCCTATACATATAACAAAGTAAGACTCCAGCCAGAAATGAGTCATTCTAAGTGGGGAAATTGATTAAAGGGGCTGTGAGGTCATATTGTGCTCAACTAATGTTAAATCAATATTTGTTGGCTCCCTGCAGAGCTGTGATTTGTGGTCTCTGGGTGTGATTATCTACATAATGCTGTGTGGCTATCCACCGTTCTACTCCAAGCATCATAGTCGCACCATCCCAAAAGACATGAGGAAGAAGATAATGACGGGCAGCTTTGACTTTCCTGAAGATGAGTGGAACCAGATCTCTGAGATGGCTAAGGACATTGTACGCAAGTACGTTTTTTTTTTTCCTGCATTCCCAAACAGATGCTCTTCAACCCATCATGTTTCTCATTTTTATTGGGTTTTTTGCTTTAATGCTCCCCTTAGGCTGCTGAAGGTGAAGCCAGAAGAGAGGCTCACTATTGAGGAGGTCTTAGCTCATCCATGGCTCAACTGCACCGAAGCCTTGGACAATGTGCTGCCATCTGCACAGATGATGATGGACAAGGTAAGCTTTCTTTTGTTCACCTTTCCAGAAAACCTTATTTTATTTTGTTGTCAAAGTCCTGATGGTATTGAGGAAAAAAGTCTTTCTTACATTGTGATTGTAGGACTTGTCCTTCTTCCTCAGTCGTCTCTCACGTCATCACAAACGTATCAGGGAAAATGCAGACATCACGCAGCTGTTTTGTTCCTCTGCATGTAACGGTTTTCACGTTCTCTCCTTTCCAGGCGGTGGTCGCAGGAATCCAGCAAGCCCACGCGGAGCAGCTGGCCAACATGAGAATCCAGGATCTGAATGTCAGCTTAAAGCCCCTGAATTCCGTCAACAATCCAATCCTCAGGAAGCGGAAATTGCTTGGGTGCCGTCACCTTTCTTCCTTCCATGCTTTTTCTTAATATATTAGCAATATTATGTTGCCCTGATGTTACCGGGATTTTTTTCTATTAGAATCTGTAATTAGTTTTAATGACTGTGTTGCAGCCCCAAACCCAGCGACAGCTTTTTCATTCACGATCCAGAGATCGAAGGCGAAGACTCCAACGAAGCGCTGGAAAAATTACGAGATGTCATTGCACAGTGTATTCTACCACAAGCCGGTCAGTCACACCGTCACATTCTGCATGTTTTGTTCCCTCACACTCTTTAGGATGATGTTTTTAAATAGTTTTTAAATTGAGGAAAATGTCTCTTGGTAGTTTTTGTCTAATAAAAAAAAGCTGGGCATCAGGAAATATAGTAAACTCCCAAATAAGGATGATGAAGTACAAGAGTGAGTCAGTTGCAAGTGAATGCTGCTTCTTTTCCAGGAGAGAACAAGGATGAAAAGCTGAATGAGGTGATGTTTGAAGCCTGGAGATTCAACAGAGACTGCAAGCTGTTGAGAGACAGCCTGCAGGGGCTCAGTTGGAATGGTCAGTAGATGGAGTTTATCTTAAAAAGACATTTCATTCCTCGTTGTTTTATGTGCTTTTAGTTTAGAGAAACTCTCTCCAAACAAAATCCTAAAATAAGCTCAAAAGTTTCTCACCACTCCGTGTTGTTGGTTTCTGCTATTATTTTTGCTTCAGTCATTGTGTTGCTGAAGTCACAGACCAGAACTTTAAAGACCTGCTCCGATCAACTGTTCCAAATGTGGGATATCAGAACAAAGAACCGAACATGTCTTTGACCATCAGTGTTTTCATTGCAGGACGGGCCTTTTCTGATAAAGTTGACCGTTTGAAGTTGGCTGAAATTGTCAAACAGGCCATCGAAGAGAAGACAAACCTTCAAGAATCTCACTGAAAAAAAAAGAAGCTGTCTTTCTGTTCCCTTCTCTTTTTATATCGTTTGTTATGATCCTTTTTTTTATCTCATGTCTGTACAAAGGCTTTTTTATGTCAAAATGACACGCTATTCTTTTTTTTTTTCTCTCTCTCTCTTTCGTAACTTACTTGCAAGACATGTTGATCTATCGCAAGAGCTATTGTACAGCTGTAGATACATTTCAGAGGACTTGTTGGTACTTTGATTTTTTTAAAAAGACAATTGCAAAGAACAATGAAAAAACAGTATATATTTTCATTTTTCAAAAGAAAACCTGAAAAAACCCTAATGAAATCTGTGAAAGAAATTATTTTTGGGGAGGGAATTTTTATTAGCTGCTCATATTAGATGTCATTCATTTTATCTTGATCATTTCATGATGTTATTTTATTTTAATCATCCTACTAGTTTTATTTATTGAAACAAAATTCCAATCTTTTATACATGTCATGTAGTCAGTTGGTCGTGTGCTCTAGATGCTCTCCATAATGTGACTTTGTTCTTCCGCACATTTGGTCCTCATATCAGGTTTTTTTTTTGTGTGTGTGTTTGTTTCCTGGCATTTTTTTAATGGAGATGTCGAGGAGTCTGGAATGCAAGATGATCATCTTGTTACAATCACCTGTTTTAACCCATTCAGATCTTAGGTTCTCCTGGAACAGTCCCACTTAGAAAAAAAACAAAACACCAGTTTTCTGTGAAAAGTTGCTTTTTTTCCTTTATTTTTCAAAGAAAAGTTTAAATTTGTTTTATTTTTACCAGGCTAGAACGGGAAAAGCATGCAAATGTGTCTCCCATGCTGGGGGAAAAAAGATGCATGCGTCTGTTTCATCTGGTCATTTTAAGGGGTTAAAACTTGTAAAAGACCTAAATGAACATATCAAAGCCAGGTATAAACTTTATATGGCTTATTTTGTTTCTATGTTTGGCAAAAAAAGAGCTTCCAGTTGTCTTGGACATCTTTTGAGGGATGTGGTTAAAGATTTAAAGAAAACTTGATTCCCAAAGCATATGAGGTTCGTGCCTAGCAAATAAAAACCAAGTGAATTTTCTCACGTGCTTGTTAATGTCTTTTTAAATTCCTTCCATGAGTTTCAAACGCCTCAAATTCAGTCTTTGGTGACCCGTGAAACTTGCACCGTCAGAGCTGCTTTTGCATAAAGTTGCTGGAATTCAGACCAGAAACGATGTTTTCTGTCAAATACTTGAGTCAAGAGGATGAAACAAAATCTGATGTTGAGTTCTTGAAAAAGATCAGAAAAGGTGTGGATCTTGAAGACATTCAGTTAGACTTGACATGAACCTTTTGTATTCAGAATGTGCGCAGCCTCTCTGCCAGTGTTACTGTTGAAAGACATTCCCCGCTTTATTTCAGTGGGGATTTCCCCACACCTGAAACTATAATTGCATCACTGACTGGTCAAACTTTACATTTTTTTTCATATCTGAGTTTATTTCTGCAGATTTTTTATTTTTTATTTGACTGAATGCCGAGTTTACTGAGCAGCAGTTGTATATCTTCAGATTTACTTGTTCTCCTCTGCAGCTCTGACGCTTTAAATCTCCTTCCCTTTATGAAACGCTGCGTCTCTTTTTACAACAGGAAATGTTCCGCTGTGATATTGTGACCTTTTGTGAGGCAAAATGCTGCAAGCATTGGCTGAACATCACTGCTATCCAGTGAAATCTCCTTTTTCGCTGTTGACTTGAAGGGTTAAGCCTGCCCTTGAAAAAGAAGTCTTCCTTTGTATGTTGATATTTCCAGTTTGGTGTAAAAGTGAGAAAAGTTTCATTACAAATGTAGCCCAGAGAGACCGTTTTTGGCTCCTGAAAGCTCAAAGACGACCACAGCTTGTGTTTGAAAGGCCTTTATTTTGGTGAGCTCTTGTGCACTAATGTGCCTTGTACAAAAGGGCAGCGTTTGCATCCTTTTATTGTTCTTATTTACAGAAGCGGATCACAGAAAGGTGACAAAAGTCAATCAGAAGAGAGGAAAGAAGGGCAATGATCCGTTTCTCATTCCACAACTTATCAGAGACTCAAAGTACGGTCAGATTTGCACTAATACCATATTTGATAACCACGTAGTTCCTAAAGGGACATTGAAGTAAGAGTATTATTTCTGGTGTCCGTTTAGGGGGTCCATAGATAACACAATTTTCCCCCCTTTTTAATTTTTTTAAGTGAATCTCAACAAATTTTTGAACATTTATTTTTAGTTTGTGCCACTGAAACACTTTTAAAAAATGCAGTTTTCAGATGTTAACATCTTATTTCAGTTTAAAACGAATGTAATTTCTGTCTGTGGTCATGGCCAGCCTTATGTTCCATTTACAACAGCGGGATAAGATGCCTTTATGAATCTGCCGGTTTTTGTTTTTAATCCACATAAGGCAGTATTTTTAGTTTTAGAAAATTAAGGCAACAAATACTTTAAACTATTAAACAGTACAAATTTGTTGACAAAACTATTTTGCAAACTTATCATCAAGAAGCTAATCTACTTTATTTTTATTTCTCAATAAAATTGACCTAACTACAAGTGAAAGTATTAGGAATAACAGCATCTTATGATGATCTGTTCTGCTGTTTTCTGCTTCACGGTTGTACTAAAGGCATATTTGAAAAGATGAATCCCCGTTTTCTTCAGTTGAGCAGCTACGGCAGATTTTTTTTCACTTGTCAGTAGCATCCTCTTGGAGGTTTTTTTTTTTTGTAGCAATCCTCATTTTGAAGGATCTGTCCATTTTTTAAGCATCTCATTAAAACAGAAGCTTTTTATTTCCTTTGGGAACTTTCACTCTGAAGATGAACAAACTCCTGCTGTTGTAACCGCGATGACATGACGGTTTTACATCGGGGAATAATGAAAATCATTTTCTGACTGGCTGTACTTTCCGTTTCCACATGCATTTGTGCCCCTTTCTGCCTTCTCAGAATGTCTTCAACATGCTGACTTTGTAATAAAATACAATAAAATTTCAGCATTGAAAAAACGTGTGATTTATGGGATTAATTTTTACATCAAGCCAAAAGTGGAAGTTTGTTTAAATATTTTCAGAGAATTAGGACAAAGCTGTTTTTATCTTTATTGCAGATTGATAAAAATCTAGGAATAATTCCCCTCAAAGGAAAAAAAAACACATTTTGCAGATATTTTAAAGTATTTTTTATTCAGATGGAAATCAAACAATGAAACCTTGTGAAGCTGATCAATATAAAGTTATTTTCATGAGGTCTGTATTAACAGTAAAGTGAGTTGTTATTTTTGAAAGTGGAGAAGTTACAAACCGCAGTGCAAATGAAAAGGTGACTGTTTATGTACACTTTGACCACAAAAGCAATTTATGCACATCACTGCCCCCCCCCTTAATTGAAGTGACAGGGACTTAACCCAATTACAAGGCTTAAGTCTCCAAGAAGTTCTAAAGCTCGAATTAAACCAGACCAATCAGATCAATTTTTAATTTTCAATAACACGTTTATTCCCATCCTCACAAACAAACTGCATGTTTACAATTGGTCTCAAGATCTTTGGTCACTTTTCCCCCTTCTGTACAAATATTCTCTTCACAGCGTGTTTCTCCCAATATTCCAAGAACCTTTCCCACATAAGGAAAAGGTCGTGGCAAAGCAGGCTAACTGTAGATGATTAATTCTGTGCTTTGAAATTCCCACTCAGATGTGAAGGGTTGAATGTTGAAACAAAGCTACAGAACTACAATGGAATTAAAGCATCAGAAACAACCGTTTTGGTCTTAAATAGAGCTTTCAAATGTCCACAACCCTCCCCGCAAAATTAAAGGAAGGCACTTGAATATGTTTCAACGACATCGGCTCAGTCCGAGTCTTCATCGTCCAAATACTCTTCAGCGTTGCTGAGTGTGCGGGTAACATCTGAAAGGAGAGAAATTCAAAAAGGTGACATAAAAGACCCACTCCGAGTTCATTAGAGTTCACTACTTCATTAGAAATTCGTCACTGAGTTGTAGGCGGGATCGCTAGCGTGGAGTAACCCCACTCCCCAACCGTTTACGCAATCAACGCTCAAAGCTCCGGTGTCAAAGGGTCAGGCAAAGCAGGGAGCTTGTGCCCCGGTCAGCGTATTTTACATAAATATGATCTTATTCCAGCTGCATTTTTTTTATCTGTTCCTGATTTATAGCAATTTGAATATTGACTCAAATGCAATTTTGAGCTTAATTTTCTTAATGTGTCATTCATTACCAGAAAAATGTCACAAGAACATGCTAAAAACACAATACTCATTGGAGTGGGTATTTTTTCTAAGTAGCCTTGATGACTTTCCGGAATGAAAAACTGAAAGACTTCAAGGAAACTCGTCAATTATTCACTCAGTTTTGAAGATGAAGTGCTAATTGTCGATCCAGACTGGAGTAATTTAATCATTTCTAAAAATTGCGGCTTGTCCCCCTCCCCGAAAAATAAAAAATCTAATTTTGCAGGAAAAACAATCCTCCTTTTAAACTAACAGTAAACAGAGAACATGCACGCGGTGCGTGTGTCAGAGGCCCCACCCAGCAGCCAGCTTCACTTACTGCTCGCCTGCTTCCTTTTGAGGAGTGACGCACACTGGGCGTTGGTGGCCATGTCCAGAGCCAGTTTATTCTCATTGTTCCTGATGTCCGTCCGTGCATCTGAAACAAAGTTATGAAGCTGCTTGAACCCAAGAGAAGCCCAGCAACAACTATAAAGCTGTAGCGTGATATCCATAGTGGATGTGTTGTACCATGTAGAAGTTTTAATCATAACACTCAGTTATCTTTTTTTTTTCTTATTTTCAATCTCTATCAACATGAAAACAAACAAAAAAAACCCTCACCTTTGTCAAGCAGCATTTCCACAATGTCAGAGTAACCCTTCCAAGCTGCAGCATGCAGCGGAGTGTCCCCAAGTTTATTCTGAAACATAAAAGCACTTTCACATGTTTGACTGGTGCTCGAGCTCCCTATGTGTCTGTAATAAAGCCATTTTATTTCTTTAGTGTACAGCGTAAAACTGTTTGATGGCAGCTGAAGAAAAAGGATTTGTTGTTTTAGGAGTTATAGTTTAACATTAGTTGTGTCTTTGTTGATTCTGTCCAGGGCTCCCTTGGAAAAGAGGTTTTAAATCTCAATGAGACCCACCTTGGATAAATAAAGGTTAAAAAGCAAAAAAGAAGAAAATCTCACTTCAGCTCCTGTGGCTTCCTGAAAGTCCCCGAAACCGAGTCCAAAAGCTTTTAAGAAAGGTAAACTATTTCCCTATTGTGGAACAAATACTCTTAAAATGCTCTTTAATAGAGCACATGGATCAAATACTCCCACAAACTAATAACTTTCTTCCCAATTCTGCATCTTAAACAGCAGCACATGCATTAAAACCACGCAGACACGATCCAACCACAAATCACTACAGTTTGATTAGTTCAAAATGATGCTGGGTGGGGACGTCCTTCGTTATACCCGACCTGTGAACACAATTTTATAGGTACAGATAAACATCCCAAAATATCAGGAAGAACCTCAGCTAAGAGGCTGTTATAACTGACAAAAAAAATGTAAACCCCTAAAAAAAAACAAACAAACAAAAAAAAAAAAAAAACACGTTAGCAAATAGCACTTAGGCTAACATCATTTCACTGCCTTTCTGGTTTCCATAGCAACGTCTGTGGTTGCTCTAAAGTTATGACTGGGTTAACCAAACTGCTGACTGATGGGGAAAAAAAACAGACTTTCAGATTTGTATTTTTTTCTAGTGAACATTAATATTCCAGTTAGAAGAAGAAAGAACTGCTGATGAAGTCCAACGGGGTTCCTCCTAAACATTCTGTCATCAAACTGCAGCTGCCTTCTGTCTGATTGCAATAAGGTCAAATGCAGCATAAGACAGATCTGCTAAGTTTGGATTAGAAAAATAAAACAGCAAATTTTGATTTAGCTGGCAGGCTTCTTTGTGCATGCCAGCTCATCTTGGGGGGGTTTCCTCCCCCAGTTTTCCTTTTCCAGGTTGACAGACCTGCCATTCTTACAAAGGGAAATATAGATTTGCCAGGAAAACACCTAATTTTTCCAAAACTTTTAAACAGCTGACTGAAATAACAGTTAAAGGCTTAAAAATACCAAATGTTAATGATAAACTAGTATTATTTTAATATATGTGTAATAATAACTGTTCAGATTCACTATTTCACTTTAAAAATTCAACACTTATGAACAATAGAGGCTATCAGATGCATCAGGAGTTTTATCTTACTAATATTTTCTTTAATCCCACCTAAATGAAAAATAAAATGTAGGGTTTTCTTAATGTGTTCCGGTTTCATTGAGCAAAATGTGCATTTTTTTAGAATAGACCCAGTTATGGTGTTGCTACAAACGCTGCACAGATAATAATAATCGCTGAATGGATGAAAGGGCATCTGACCTGCTGGTTGACCTCCACGTTGGACTGGCTTAGCAGTAATTCCACCACATCTGACAAAAAAAAAAAAGAGAACAAAGATGACGGCACCTATTATAAAAACAAACAGCAGGAACAATGAAAGCCAGAGATAAAACTTCCTGTTTTCTTGTGCCTAACTTCTCATATGAATCGAGTTGTTGGTGGTATGTTTAAACTGCATTCACTAATGCTCAAGAAGGTACCAGAAGGAGCTTCCAGGTGTCTTCGGTGTTACCTTTATGTCCTCCGTGGCATCCCCAGTAGAGAGCAGTGTTTCCAGCCTTATCCAGTCCATTAATTCCAACCTTGTTGTCAACACATTCCCTCAGCCAGCTGAGATTACCTAAGAACGTGAGCATGGTAGGAGTGGTGCAACAGGTGTTTGAAAAGTCTAACTTCTTTAAAAATGTATTTAAAAAAAAACTTTTTCTTTTGTATATTTAGATAATCTTACCTCTTTTAGCTGCTTCATGCATTGGGTTATCAATAGACTCTGCCTGCTCAGCCACTAAAGAAAAAGAGCATCATTCATCTCCATTTTTCCACGTGCAAACTTCTTGACCTCCAGTAATTCAAGATTTTACTCACCATAGTTACTTGGAATTAGCCCTGTCCTTCCTCTGCACGTTCCCTTCCACCAATTACTGTCACTCTGCAATCAAAAAAACAAGCATTAGTGAACTGTTTAGGCATTAGGACTAAAAAGTACATGTGGAGAATTCAGAAAAGCTAAAGAAAAGCAGCAAAAATAACTGACAGAGAGGGTGGAAACATGTAACACAAATTAAAAAAAGGGAAAAACTGAGAGAAAAGAGTTTAAAAACTGGAAAAAAAAACCACTATACTGCAGCTCTGTCGTTTACTTTACTCACAGTGTCAGAGATGTACAAAATGTCGCCTTCTTCAAAGTACAACTCGTCTGGCTGAAAATGGGAAACAGGCTATGAATTTAGAGCAACTGTTATATAATTAGTGACAGGATCAGGGGAAGATGTTTTGTTTGCATTTCTGTGATTTTTTTTTTCATAAATGAAACTGTTGCTTTATCATGTTTTGAAATGTTCATATCCCATTGAAAGGTCCAAATATTTAATTGCATCCAGTTTAGCATCAAAATATGCACCTTAAACAGTATTTTTGAGAAATATCACAACATTTTATGATAAATGAACTATTGGAAAATATATATAACAAACAAGCATGGTCATCAGATGTATTTTTTTTTATTTGAACAAATATAATCAACTTTAAATCACTGATACATGGATAAAACAAAAATATTCTTACTGTTCTGGGATCAAAGTTGTACAAGGCTCTGAAAACCTTGACTTGGCCTAAAAAACAAAAAAGCAATGTATGTTATGATTCTTTTTTGTGTTGCTGCCTGCAGAAAAGCGTTAAATGATGTTTGAGCATCCTGCTACCTCTTCACAGCCTCACATACAAACAGCTTGGTTCCAGTCAGATTTGATCTGACTGCAGCTGCCCTGCAGCAGTGAATGTGGTCCAATGACAGAGGTGTGGCTCCTTTGTGGCAATGACAACATGCAACGCTGCATGTATGCTGTGTAGTCATTGTAGGACACCAGCCACCCTGTGTGTATGTAACCTGCTCCTAAAATACTACCGAAGTGGTTGTGGCTCGTCATGGTGACCTCCATAAATGCTTAAAAAGGCATTTTTGCTTCTTGCAGAGTGCCAGACTATAAATTTATAGCAAATGTACAAAACAGTGTTACTAGCTGGTGACAAACAAGTCTACGTTTGAACCATTGCTTTGCATCAGGGGAAGTTAAAACCTTTCAATGCCACTTTTGTTTTTAAATAAAACACATTTAATTCAATTAGAGATGTATAATCTTGAATGGCTAAATATGTTAGAAGTCATAAAATCAAGATTATTCACCATGTAAGAAAAAGGAATCCTGATTATTCAAAAAGCAATGCTGACATAAAGACATTTGAAGCTTAAATAAATGCAAATCACACGACCTAAGCCTGTGCCTTCCTTGTGCTGCTGCACAGGCTCTCATTTTTAGGGTAAAATACTGCATCAGTGTCTTTGATGGAGGGGTTTAGTGCTGCACAAGGTCTGGACTGTGCAGCAAGCATGTCAGCTCTGCAGGCCTAGTCACGCAATTCAAAACACACACATGCCGGTGCCAACTGCACCAGGTTCCTGCAGCAATTCAAACCCAAGACATGTAAAAGACAAAAGAATTCATGGCTTCCAGTGGAAAAAAAAGCGTATGCTGTAATTTACTGGCAGACGTTTTCATATCATTTTATCAACTACAGGAGCTGCCCCCACAACCCCCACAAATCTATACATTTTCCATGAAACTGTGCTAGGATCTGTAGTAAAGATTCACTTTAATCTTCTTCTCAGCTGTTTAAAAAGCCTTCCCAGTGGTCTTTTATCTAAGATTATGACGATTTTCAGCTAAATCAAAAAACTTGTTGTTTTCTCTGACATAGTTTCTGCAGATGTAGTGTACGGTATTAGAAAGTCACCTCCAAATTGTGGGCGGGAGCGTTGGTGTGGAGCAACCCTGTCCCCGCTTCCCCTCCCCGTTGCTGAGAGCTCTCTGTTTTAAGCGTTGCCGTGTTCTTGTGGCTCTGCCAGTGTATTTTTTACATCATAATTAAGCTATTTAAACTGCTTTTTTTCCATCTGCTCCTGATTGATTCGAATAGAGAAATAGGAAATTTTAAGCTTTATTTTAATTTTAAGAGGAAATGAACAATTGTGGCTTGTGTCAAGTCAGAATTATATGACAGCAAGTCGGAATAAAGCTGTGAAATGAAAAGTCTGGAGGAAGATTTGCACCACTTCGACATTTCGCACCAAGCTTCTTCCCACTACGAGTACTTGTGCTAGTATCGGGTAGTGACAGTCCAGGGAGAATACCATATGCTAGAAGTGCGTTCAAGAATGCGCATTTAGCATGTTCTTGAACGGATGTCAAATGTCTAGTGTGTACGTAGCATTACAGTAGTAAAGCATGCATATATTCAGCCTACTAGTATCTATTCCGTCCCTTCCGTATTTAGTTAAATCAATTTCTCCCAAAAGTGTGACTTGTACTCTGGAGCGACCTATAAAGGGTGTCACTGCTCATGCCATTCACGCATGTTCAATCCGCCACTGAAAAACTTGCTTTTCGCGTTGGAGATGTTACGGTGTTAAAATGCCGCAATGCATTCTGGTATGGCTTATACTTTAATTTCGATTCGGTACAAGGTACAATGGGCTTAGTTGACATTTGCGAGCCAACAACAGCTTTCTTGTGACTTTGAATTGATTTCAAAGCTTTGTGAAAGGGACAAGGTAAATCTCCAAAGCGGAATTCGTTGCTGCAGACCCAAATCCCACATGCCACATTGTGAAGAACTATGTTAATGAGTAAGGAGCCTTTATTAAAGAGTAATAACATGTATTTGGCCTGTAATATATAAATTGATTATTTAAAAAATATTAAAATATGCTCAAGCACCTGACTATTGTCCTGTGACAATGTGATGGTGTTTGGAGCACAAATAGGGAAGAAAAATCTTGATATTTGAACCTGCGATTACAAAGATGTCCCATCCGAAAAAGATTAAGATGTAAAATATTTCAAACTTGCTCAATTTTAGGTCTCTTTAGTCTTTTTATTTCATTTTTGTTCAGAATTAAAAGCCCTATCATTTGTGATCACTACATCTTTTCCTCCGGGCTTTAGAAGATCGCTGCTTGTGTTACCTATCTATAGAACAAAAAAACCCCACAGGTGTGCCGTATAATATCAGAAATGTGCCACAAAAACATGTTAAAAACACAATTTTCATCAAAATGGGAATTAGATTGTGTGTTACATCAATAATTGAGCACATTAGAGCCACACACCTCGTCTTGTTGGGAAGTTCAAGGTTTAATTTAAACTGTCATCCCAACACAATCTCCCAGGAATCATCTTTGAAGTGTGTGTTTTGCATATGGATGTGAGCTTGTATAAAACACATTTTTATATGTGTTTGTTTTTTCATTCACCATCCCTTCACCCATAAAACCCGCTGAATCGCACCTCTTGTCCTGTGATGGAAATAGGGAAGTGGCCGAGGCCTGCAGCTATAGTGGTGGACGCCCCCGTCAAACAGCACTGAAGCTTCAAAAAGCCTCAGAGCCACCACATTCCTGCCGCGGGCCTGGACCACGACTACCTGTATGAATCGCAGATCTTGTAGTCCGTCCCTTTGCTTGTTTTTTTTTTTTTTTTTTTTTTGCAAATCACCAAAGTCACCTTTCATTTCCCACGACTTATTCCAGCCAACAAGCGAGTACAGAGCAGAAGTGTAGACGAAAGTTTTACATCGACTTCGTTTGGAGTTCGGTTTTTACCTGGCTTGGCCGGCTTGGGGGGAGGCTTGGACATCTGTGGTGCTCAACAAAAAAAAAGGAAGAAGAAAAGAAGAATGAAGCTCGAGCCCGAAACGTCAAACTGTGAGACAGTTTGCACCGAGAGCTCCCAATGAGGAAGTCCTGAGGCGGAAAAGGGACTCTGCGCATGCGCGGCACCTGCAACTGCTGATAGTGGTGCTCAGCCTAAATGAGTACACCTCAGGAAACCGTTAGTGTCCTTTCAGAATCAACATTTTCTACGAGGTATTATACTACAACATACTCCCACAAATGTGGGGCACTGATTGCAAATAAGATTTGTTCATTTGCACACACAAAAAAAGTGATTTTCCCAATTAATTCATTCAAGGCCATGTTGCAAAAATGAGTACACCCAAAGTATAGTTTTGGGAGAAAAGCCACAACTAAGACTACAAAATTCTAATGAACAGTCATTCAATCACAGGTGAGTCTAATGATTCATTTGAGATGTGTCCAGGACACAGGTGACCATAAAAGAGGATTACTGAACAAAGAAAAACGCTTCCCGTGTCATTCTGTCAGAAATGACTCCTCATGGAAGAGAAATGTCACAAAATCTGAGAAAATTTACACCGAGGGCTACAAGGAGATCAGCAAAGCTTTACATATCAGTCAAAATACTGTAGCAAAAGTCACCAAAAAATGTAAGAAAGATGGAAGTCCAACAATTTTACAGTGACGCCTAGGCCGTTCACAGAAATTACCATCTCGACAGGAGCGTCTTCTGATGAGAAGGGTTGAAAAAAATCACCATGCAAGTTCTCTGCAGTTAGCTAAAGCAGTAAAAAGCCAAACTGGAGTGACTGTTTCCTGTGACACCATATGGTGCACACTGCAGAGGAATGGCATGCATGGGTATTGTCCAGGAAAGAAGCCTCTCCTAAAGCCCAAGCATAAAATAGCACAACGAAACATGGTGGTGGCAGTATCCTTATGTGGGGCTGCATGAGTGCTGCTGGTGCTGGGGAGCTGCATTTCATTGATAGTATCAGGAACTCAACAACGTACTGCTCCACACTGAAGGAGAAGATGCTGCATCACTCCATGGACTTGTTCGTCATGCCTCTGGTGCCTTATCACACACTATGTGATATACAAACATATAAACATTAAAAAGCTTGGGCAGTAAATAAAAACAAATGTGAAAAAAGCAAAAGCTCTAGAATATTTAATGAATGAAAATTTGGGTTAGAAGTAATCAGTATTGTGTGGCAGTTAGTTTCCTTAAATGTGCAAAACACACACAAAAAAAGGTTAATTAAAAAACGTCTTTATATCAGCATTGTTCTCACATTAAAAACGATTTAAATAAAGTATTGTGTCACTTCCAAGGAAAAAAACTGTTTTTATTTTTCAAATTTATGGGCGGGGCGTCTATGACGTCACAACCACCTCCGCGAATCAGGAGCGACTTTATGCGGAAAAACATGAGGGGGGTCTTTTAACTACGTGAGAACAATGCCCACGTTTCTGTCTTAAGCTTGAATTAGGAATAATTATTCGTGCTCAGCAGTTGTCCAAATGATTAGCTGCGCAGTATACTGAAATGAAGAGGCTGATTGTTGGAATTGGTGGGTAAGTGAGTGTGTGACTGAGCGTGGAGGGCAGTTAAAGTGGTTTCATGTGTGTTGACCTTTATGCGCTGTGATTCCACGGTCTGTCGAACCCATACAGTCATTTGGACCTTAGATAATGCTTAGACCTTTTCTGACCTTTTGGTTTTGCTTAATGCAACTTGGATGTGCAGGTCAACAAAACAGCATTTCTTTAAAATACATTTTAAAGGCAAACACCAGTGAAGCCACTTTACACAGGAAAAATAACAATTTTTTGGATAATTAATAACGTTTTTTTTTAAAGGTAATGAAATCCTCTAATTTTCCTTAAAATGTAAACATCAGCATTGCTGCTGCATAGTGTTTTTTCTGTCTCATTTTCATTTCATTTTTTTAGGATGACCAATGGAGGAAAAACTACTCTTTCCAAAAGTCTGCATCAGAGGATCCCAAACAGCTGTTTAATTGCACAGGATTCCTATTTTAAAGTAAACTTTACATTTTTTTTTTAATTCAGCTTTAAGACCTGATGCAAAAAGTAGTCTATTTGTATTAAAACTGAGTTAGTATACTTGAAGTTTACTTTTTATATACTATCTATATATTGTGAGCTTAAAATGTTCCATTTTAGACTGAAGAAATACTAGGTAAGTATATTACACGGACACGGTCTATGGTATACTGTGCTTAAACTCAAGTATTCTTAATAAAACAAACTTCAAGTTTACTACTTTTTGCTAAGGTATTTCACCTTCTTGCTATCATATATTCTATTATAACTTTTTTTTCGTGGTACTTTATGTTCTTTTTACTTTAGGATGAATCTATAGTTCCGGTGGACCACAACGGCTTTAAGCAATTTGACAGTGAGTGCAGTTATTTTTGGGTGTTTGAAATGACCATTAAGACCCTTTTATCAAAATGGATCAGTCTTAACTACAGCAAAGATATTTTTTATGCTAATTTTCATTTAAACCAACTAACGATGCAGATACTTCCCCCTTTTTTAAACTTTCTCTTTATTACAAAATAAGCAGATTATCTAAAATTGTTCTGTTAATATCAATATGTATTTTTATTTTTTAAAGTTGGATCTATTTTGTCATAAAATATGTAATGAATTTGAATGTTACATGCTCTCTCCATGCGTACTGTTTTTTTTTCCTGTGTAGGAACATGTGTGTGGGGTTTATCACTGTTTATCGCAGTCTAAAATAGCCTGTTACTGTTTTTCTAATGTGTGCAGCCCTGTGATAAACCAATTCAGGGAGTGGCCTGACTTGTGGCTGAAGATGGCTGGGATAAACTCCTGCAGATGATCCTGAACAGGATAAAAATTAGTAGTGACTGAAACCTAATTTTGTACCCGAGTAATATTTACGTTACATTTTAGGTGAAAGAACCAGGAAGGCAAACTTTTATCAACAAATGTTCATCTAAAATTTTAAAAACAAAGCTCGAAAAATACATGCTGCAAGTGCACAGTTGGCAGAACTTAACTTCTTTTTTTAAAGAGGCTGACTAAAGTTTGTCAGTTGGAGCAAAAATGAATTGTTAGTTCTCAGGATGACCTAGACGAGAGTACAGCCTGTTTGAAACGTGGCTTCTGGATAAAGCCACAGCTGGAACATGGTGTTCTGTACCGATAGGATTACAGTGGAGTGTTTCTTTTTTAAGGTAAGATGAAACCAAAAATTCTTAATGTAAGCACAAACGCCTCATATTTTGCAATAATCCAGTCAGCTATGAGTCCTTCTTTCTACTACAGTGCTCTATGGTCGAGAGTGAAGTAACTTTTCCAAATTTAAGATGTCAACGGAAACTTAAACTAGGTCAGGGTGATCCAAAAAAAAAAAAGAAAAGAGTTAGTGTTTCTGTCAAGTTTGTGGCAGAATCATAAACGCTGTGCATAAATAAGTTCCTGCAAACCTCAAAGAACAAATAAATCCCTAAAGATTAATGTGCCAAAATATCTTCTAAAAACAACTACTTCATAGAATTGCTTTTTTAAAAGCCGCTTTAAGGTGTTATTGAGTGAAATCACAAGGAAATATAATTGGAGTTTGTTTCAGTACTTAATGTAAGTAATAAAAGTTATTTGTTTGAGATTATATTTATGATAAATACCCCAGCGAAGGGCTGCAGAAGTGAATGTAAATGAACTAAAGACTAAACCTGCCTTACATGGAGTTCACTCCATCTACAGAAAATAGTAAAACAAACTATTATTCACATTTACTTTTATGGCATTATTGTGGTCTATGTTACAGTTAAGATCTTTTGGATAAATATATTTTATCAATATATGTTCAAGGATATTCAGGAAGCGTGTCATTAAAAGTTTGTGTGATCGTTGAGTTGAAAAGAAGAATCACACTCGTGTGTTTTGTTGAAGCGCTTGATGCTCTCCATATGGAGAAGATGATGAGCGAGGTTAACTCCTGGAGAAGAGATCCTGTCTCAATCCAGAAAGAGAAAGCCGGCCTGGACGCCAGTTCTTCATCAGCTAGTGGGGTCTTCGTTTTGATCGTGGAAGGTTTCCTCATTTTTAACTACAGGTGATCTGAAAATTTCAGCATCAAATTTATGAATTTAACTTGCTAGATGTATTTATTTTAAAGTTTTTGGAAATAATTTTACTATTCATAGATAGGCTTTGATATCTGCATAAAGTTAATTTAAATATTTCAGAGTAGCTGTTTATCATGGAAAATTAGCACAGACTTTACGACCACTTGATTTAAAGAAAATTTGCCATCAGCTAAAGGAGAGTTGTATATAAATACATATATACATATTTATAAATGTATGTATGTTTGAAAGGTAATGATTGTTGCAAATTGCCAAGTATTGTTAATATTAAATATCTAAAGTTATGTTAGCATAAAATCTTCTTTTTAATGTGAATTAAAAAAAAAAAACCTTTCTCCCTTTCAGGCCTCTAAAAGATCTGTTTGACAAAAAATACTTTTTGGAAATACCTTATGATGTTTGTAAGAAGAGAAGAAGGTATATACTCTATATTTTTGGATTTGCGTCTTCCTCAGGAAAATAAAATGCAAAAACGTAAACTGGCTGTGATTGTTCTAGTTTCAGGATGTACACACCTCCAGATCCTCCCGGCTATTTTGATAGATATGTGTGGCCCATGTACCTCAAAAATCGGGAAGAGATGGAGGCCCTTACATCAGAAATCGGTAAGAGTCCAGTAAAAGCCCAAGTAGCATCAGCATATGATTAAATAAATACAAATGACAATGTCTTAATCTTTTTTTTTTAATACAAACATATCTTTATTAGTGTTTTTGGATGGTTTGAAGCCAAAAGAAGAACTCCTGGCGACTGTCTTTGAAGAAGTTAGTAAAGAAATAAATAGACTCAAAGGTAACATGATGCTATTTCTTTTCATAGTGTCTGATCTCTTTAGATAACGTTTCCAGTTTAAAACATTGCAGTTTGCTTTTTCTTTTGGCTACATTCAATCTTACAAATATTTTTTTTTCCCCCAAGCTGCTTCCACATGATCCAAAGATGGACAGGAATTCTTCATGGTATGAAGGGATGTTTGTTTTATATCAGGGGATTATCTATAGACTGAATAAAATAGGAATCAGTTACAAAAACAAAGTGAATTCCAGCAGATATCAAACATTCATTTTATTTGTGAAAAAAACTGTAGATTTGAATATTTTATTTGTTTGTTTTGTTTGCAGGGAACACTACGATGATGGCTATGATGGGTTGTCCATCTGAAAACAGAAACTGGATTGAAAAAATAAATAAAAAATTTTCTTTTACTATTGTGTTACTAAAAGGACTAAAACTTGGGTTTCAGGATTTTTCCTGTGTGAATATGTTTGTTTGAAGTTCATGTTACTTTTATTTTACATTCCAGATCTACATTAGAAACCCTCTGAGTGGCGCTGTCTCTTGGTTGTATTTTTAAAGGAATCCATTGACGATGGCCTTTTATATTGAAATATGTTCTCAAACTGCAGCAATAAAAGCTATTTATGTTTGATTTCCCAGTGAATTACAAAAGTATGACTCATGTTATCCTAAAATATGCATCCTAAAGGAAAAGTTCCATAGGTTAATCAATCAAGAACTCAAAAATATAAGGATATGTTCCATATTACCTCCATTCTTTATAATTAAGGACATTAATAGTGTCTTTTTAAAGCTTCTTTAGCTGAAGGAAACGTTCCTCCTTTTAGACTTTAGAGGCTCAAACACTTGAAGAGATTATTGCTTACCAACACTTGCCAAAGTAGGCTTTGATAGTGAGGCTCTTGTGTTTAAAGTAAATCCTCAAAAAGCGATCATACAAAAAATAATCAATTTTGGATGAAATATCTTAATGTTTTCCCTTTATCTTTAATTGAATTGGATTGTCTGGTGTGTAGTCAGTCTACAAAGAATATATCAGATTTTCATTATTTGCAGATCATAATATCAGTTAAAAATTAAACTCAATTTTAAGTATCTATCTATTTGTTCACATTTCCTCTTTGATATATGAAATCTGCAGCTTGAATTATTTTCTTAATCAACTTGCATCCCATATAAAAGAGGAGAAGGGGATTTTAATAGTATGTTTGTTCCTCTTGATGAAATCACTGCAGTCACAGAAGACCAAAAGCAGGAAGCAAACAGTGAAATGCCACAGACTTTTAGGAAACTCTGGCTGGATCCTTCTGATCACCTTGTCCTCAGACATTTCTTGTAATCAATTCACTGCCTCTTAAAGGTGATCTAGTTTAAAAAAAAAACTTCAAAATTGCATTTTTTTCCAGTGTTTATGAGGATATATACCATACATTTTATTCAAGTCTTTCAACTCTTTATTTTAAAGAGCTCTTACTGAAAAGCATTTTAAAATTCCCCATTGTACCATCTAGTGCAGATGTGGAGTGGATAAGACTTGCAGAAAATGTAAATTATTGCAGCAGTAAAGGCCAGAGCTTTCAGACCCTTTATTTAAATTCAAATTTATTTAAACTAAATTTACAGAAAAGCTTGCATAAGTAAACAAGAAGAATCTACTTTCAGTCTGAAAGGGTTTTCATTTCAATCTGAATTCAATACATTCAATACAATGGTGTTCCAAATATTTCATGTAACACAAATTGTTGTTTGCATTTACATTTTACTGAAAATATTCCAGATTTATGTCTAATTTTTGTTGATAAACACAATTCTTGTTTCTATTTTTGAATAAAGTTATCTAGTAAAACAATATCGGCTTCTGTTCTCCTTTTGTTGATCTACAATGAAATGTATAAATCCTATTAATTTATGTTTCTTTCTTTAATGTTTTCCAACCCAAACATTTTAAAATATCTTGTGTCAGATTAAAAAAGTTATAGTTAATGAACTCTGGGTTGGCGCAGGAATTTGGACAGTCTTTGCATGCCTCAGCAGGGAGCTTCCTCCCTGCTGCTGCTTTCATTTTTACTGAGGCTCGTCTCGCAGCCATGTGAATATCAGCAACAGTTGACTTTTTAATGTTCTCATGCAATCTTTGTGGCTATTGTTACTAAACCTGTTATTGCTGCAGTATTTCACCACCACAGACACTCAAACTTTTAGCAAAAAATCCACGAAAAATATTTGTTTACCTCAGCAACCGACTCGTCTGACCGGTAGGAGTGGTGCAGCTCATCTGGGAAATTCTCACTTCCCTCTAAAAAGTTTGAATATCCTCTTCTCGTACAACATATTTAACTCTGTACGTCTGTTGTTGTTCAGCAGCCTAGTCTCCTAGCGTCCAAGGACCAATTGGCTCATTTTTAACCAGAAAAATGTCCAGAAAAGAATTTAAAGTTGAGATGTTTTTAGTTTTTGTTTGTTGGTTCTGCTGCAGTCGAGCTGCGCCGCTAAAACCCAACCAGGAGGCTGTGAATGACAGACCGGTGATTGGTGAGTAAATTCTCTCATCAGCAGTTTCTTGTTGGTGTTTGATTGACATGTTAGTGTGTGAAATGAAACAGAAGAAAATGACAACTTTTCTGAGGTCTTGCCCTTAATCTCCAACAGGCATCTTGACTATGATAGTTTCAGATGAGGCCATGAAACCTTTTGGAGAAACTTACATTGCTTCCTCTTATGTGAAATACATTGAGTCTGGGGGTGGCAGAGTGATTCCAATCAGGTGGGTTAAATTGCTTATTCTGGCCATATTAGCATGACATTGACCTGGGACTATTACAGGGGTCTGCAACCTGAGGCTCCGGAGCCACATGGGTCTCTTTGACCCCTCCACAGTGACTGAAGAAAAGTAAAACAATAGTAACCCAAACTTTTAAAAATGACTTAGTTAGCAGCGATTTAATTTAGATTAGTTAGGTTTCTTGGCTGAGGTGTTCCTAGAATAGTGAGATAATCAATATCTGCAGACGTTACAATAACTCTAGAGGTCTTGTGTGCGCTGGCATTCCTCTACCACTTCACACAGACTTCAAATACTATCAAAACTTCAGTAAAAATTTTGATCCTTGATCACTCTTGTTATGTTATGAGTTTGAGACACATATTTTATGCAGTTTTCCAGATTCCTTGTGTTTTTTGCAAGATAATCAAGCCAAAAAAATAGGTATACAAACAAACAAACAAACAAGAATGAATGTCAAATCCATTTACATTTTAGTTTCATAAAGTTCAGCCCACTGTTGTTTTTCCACATCAAAATAACACAGCATTCTTAGAACATTCTACCACACTTTATGGTCACACGTCTTTGCAGATTTCAAAGTGTTTCCACACATTGGACTGGAATGATAGTTGATCATTTTTTTGCAGCCATCATATGTGTTGTCCGCTGGGATGGTCGTTTTTACGTTATAGTAAAATAAAACTACCATGCCTCAATCCAATCTGTATATTTTGCAAAATCTTTTATCGATTGATCTAATTTCGAAACAATTTTTTATGCCTCAGACATATCAATCTGGTTGGATCGTAAGTATAGAAATCGATTCATCAATTAATTGTTACATCCTTATTTATTAGCAATACAGAAGGGAGTTGCTAAGAAGATAAATTTGAGTATTCTTATATTATTTTTATTGAGTAAACCAAGAAAGTTCATGTTCAGGTTTGACTTGCGGTGTTTCAAACTTTTCCTGGGAGTACATTAGCTTCACTGGGATGACGCTCTGAGACTCAGAATGTCTTTTATTTTGAAAGGAGCTTCTGTCAAAAGTAGTAAACTATTTCACATTTGGAGCAAATGCTTTCTCTCAGTATATATTTTTTATTAATGCCAAAAAACGAAAACCATTTATATGTAATGTTAAAAGTAGCAACGACTCAAATGCAAAGTAGTTTCAACATTTTCAAAAGGAAAAAGAAAAAGACCTTGCTCTTCCTACTAGATTTTATTCAGTAAGAATCAGCCCCAAATGACTCTTCTTGTGTTAAAGGTTGCAGACTCTTGGTTTAGTGAGTAAAACTGATTTAAATTGATCCCACAACTTGAGGATTTACAATGTAGGTGCTCATGAAAATGAAAGTATTTTTCTAGGTATATCAATCTAGTGGCATCATTTGGATGATTTTAACATTTATTCTGCTTACAGATAGTGCTTTTTATTGATCGTGTGAGCAAACAATCTGACATTGCATTGTTTGTCTGCACAGATTAACTCTTACCTCTTCTGAGTATGAAAAGATCTTCAAGAGTATAAATGGGTGGGTATGGCAGGCTTTCAGAAAATGAGATGGTTTAGTTTTTACAGATGCACTAACTGAATTTTCTGCACACTTATTCGTCCAGCCTGCTTTTCATTGGTGGAGCTACAGATTTGGAAACTTCTGATTTTGCCAGGGTGGCCAGGATTTTCTATAAACTTGCACTGGAGGTTTGTACAGCACGTTAGATCTTCTTTTTGCCATTTGGACTTTCTCCTACTAAAAATCCATCATTAACCTGGAAAAAACAAACAAAAACAGGAGTAATTTTATGTTGATAGCTTTTGAAACTGTACGCCATTGTAAAGCAGATTTTAGAAAAAACAAATGTCTTGGAATGCATGAGCTCATTGCAGAATGAACATTTTAATTTTGGGAGGAGAAGACTTCCATAAAATGACAAAAAACTGTCACTTTGTTTTGTTCAATTTGCCAAATGTAGCATCATTTTACTCACTTTACTGATGGCTCTTTATCCATTTTTCATGACATATTTAGTTAATTTATACACTACCTCATCTCCTTGTAGAAATAGTTTTACAAATGCTCATATTTTATTATACTCTCATTTTAATTTATCTCATGGTGTCCTTTCTTGGTCTCTAGTGTGCTTTTTTTATTCATCAACTTGTGCTTAGAATCTCTATCTAACCAGTCTTTTGTGTGTCTGTGGTTCCAGGCCAATGATGCTGGGGACTATTTTCCCATCTGGGGCACGTGTTTGGGCATGCAGTTGCTCACGGTCCTGGTGGCCGGCGAAAACCTTCTTTCAAAGACAACAGCAGAGAATGTGGCGTTGCCCCTCAACCTCACCACAGGTAACTACAGGTAAACTCGTTTAACAGCTGTCTGTGACAAATATTATTTATTAAAAACATATTTATGATTTGTTTTTCAAATCGAGGACATTTTAAAAGGTTTTGAGTAGCTGTGTGCCTAAGAATGAAGCTTTATTTATACAAGTCCTTCAGGGTAACAAAGTGCTTCAAAATAAAAGAAAGACAAAAGAAAGTAAAAAAGTAAAATTAAAAACAAAAAAAAACTCCTAAAATTACAAAAAGCAATTAGCAATAAAATAAATACAAGACAAAAAAGAAAGAAACTGAGTAAAAGGGGTTCCTGTGTCAGGAACTGTACAAACCTCATGTAAACACTTGGTGTCAGTATAGACAACAAGGAGACAATTTGTTACACACATACTAATACTAAACAACTTATGAGAAAAGATATATATATATATATATATATATATATATATATATATATATATATATGTATATAATCTTTCTTCCTGCAGAGGCTCGGTCCAGCAGGATGTTTAAGGATTTCCCTGAAGATATCATCAAAGCAATAACACAAGAACCTCTAACTGGCAATTTTCATCATTATGGTCTTGCAGTACAGGTACCTATTTATTCATTTATTTATTTGTTTGTTTAGTTATTTATTTATTCATTCTTTCATTTTCTTTTTTTCAGATTCATTTTAAGGTTCTTTAATTTAATTAATTTTTTTAGTTTATTACTAAACTTGAAAGAAATTGACTTAGATTTTAATTCTTGAATATTTTCTGGTTTTCTTGTATTCTTAATTAAAAGAGTCTAATTTTGTTTTATTCTTTATTCTTTATTTTATTGTTTTATTGTCTATTCTATTCTATTCTATTCTATTCCTTTACATTATATGTGTTATTCCTTGTTATTCAAACTATCAACTAAAGGAGTGATATTTAACTCTAAAACGAGTGCTGGCAGATATTTTATCAAATCAAATCAAATCAAATCAAACTTTATTTGTATAGCACTTTTTCCATGAAGCATAACACAAAGTACTTTACATTAAAATAAAACTGATTAAAAAACAAGCACAACCATAAAAATCAATCCTGAAGCAGATGGGGAGCCAATGCATGGATTTTAAAATCAGAGTGATGTGAGCTCGCCTTCTGGTCTTGGTGAGAACTCTTGCAGCAGAATTTTGGAGAAGCTGAAGGTTCTTAATGCTATTTTCTGGTAGAAGCATGCATCAGCGTCTCCATATTAGCAAGAGAGAGAATTGGGCGGATCCTAGCCAAATTTCTAAGATGATAAAAACCAGTTTTAATCACCTGCTTGATATGTGGAATAAATGTTAGCTTGGAGTCAAAAATAACGCCCAGGTTTCTGACTGACAGAAAAATTTAATGAAAGTTCTTTAAGTTTCAGCAACTGTTTCTCTCTCTTGGCTTCAGGACCAATAACCAAAATTTCAGTTTTCTCCTGGTTGAGCTGCAGAAAATTATTTTCCATCCATGATTTCACATCTAAAATACAATTAAAAAGTGCTTCTATTGGTCTTGTTTCATCAGGAAACATAGCCATGTACAGCTGGGTATCATCAGCATAGCTATGAAAGCTGATGTTGTGCTTCCTGATGACATTCCCCAGAGGAAGCTTGTAGATATTTTAGATATTTTAAGCAGAATATTAATATTTTTTGTCTCTAGGTTAACCTTTTAATGTAAGAAGAATGTATATAATGAATAAGAAAAACAGAATCAAAATTAATCAACAAAAAGCACAACTTTTATAATAATGAATCGTAGTTGATCTCTGCTAAACTGTTATAAATGTCACAGACCTTTCAGGAAAACGAGAAGTTGCGCAGTTTCTTCTCCCTCCTCTCCACCAACATTGCAGAGAATGAAGCTCACTTCGTCTCCACCTTGGAAGGTAACCTGATCATGTATGTAAATGAGAATTGACTTGCCGCCGTGGATCACTGCTGAGGTATTTTCTGTCTGCTCAGGTAAAAGGTATCCCTTCTACGGAGTGCAGTGGCATCCAGAGGTCAACCGCTTTCAGTGGGACAGGAAACTGAATTTCCCTCACTCCTCCCATGCTGTTCATTTATCATCTCTGCTGGCGGAGTTTTTCATCAATGAAGGTAACACCACAAACACAATCAGCACTAACTTCATTTTGATTGACCACAAATGTAGATTAAAATCAGATTTTTTTTTTCTTTTTAAAACTTTTCACAGTTATGTTCAAGGGCAGACATACAAGAATCTAGACTTTAAGATCTTTTCCTAATTCTTTCACTAATCTGGTGTTTCTTTAAGTTAATGCTGACCTCCCTGAATGTTATATCAACAAAAGTGAAAGTGAAAAACCACTAAAGAGAACATAAAAAATGCTTGTGGATACATTTTAAATGACAAGTTTGTCCAACATAATTTACTGGCAAATAAACGTAGGCACAAAACCCAGAAAAAGTTGTTTTAAAGAAGGGTCCTTCATTCCAACTTCTGTTTACAGTCTAACTAAAAATGCAGATAACAGTTTACATCTGACAAAACATATTCTGAACTACTGCTTTTCTAGTTCTGGTCTTTCTTTTTCTGGTGATGCATGTCTACTGTAAATAATGAAAGATTTTTGAGAAATGTAAAATTTTCTTTTCTTTTTATCCTTCACCTTCAATTATTTTTCTTTTTTTGTGCACATTTCAATGTATCCTTTCTTTGCACATCGATGCCTAATCCCCCCTAACAATTGACTTTCCCAAAGGCAAGATCAATAAATCTCATCTCTTATCTTTAACGAGTATTATATCACAAATATATTGTTCAGGATACTAAACCATAATAGCCACAAATTTAAAAAGATTTCTGTCAAAACGTCACCGGCACTATATCTTATTATAGCCTGAACTGTATTTTTTTATGCTTCTCTTGAATCCTGTCTGTTCTGTTCAGGAAGGAGAAGTTCACATCATTTCGACAATCTGGAGGAAGAGAACTCATCGCTGATTTACACCTACACACCCCTCTACGCAGGAAACTTCACAGCATACGAGCAGGTTTATTTCTTCTGAGATCAGTGGCTGACTGGATCCATGTCTGCTGCTCTCCACATCCAAATGTGCTGGTGTTGATTACAGAAAAGCCTTTGAACGGAGGTCTGACTCGCCCCTGTTGTTTCTGGGTGCTCTATCTCATAATTAGGAACTCTCCACTTCTGGATTTGTAACTTTGGAGACACAAAAGCAGCGATTTAAAGTATCAGGAAGTGATTTTGACCAAATAAAATCTTTCTTTTTATGAATACTTACAGCTTTTCTCCATGACTCCATATGTATAACAGCCTTAACAGAATTGTACTCCTCCGATAAGCCATGACTTCTCAGCGATTAGTTTTTAAAAAATGTCTTTAATAAGTAATTATTTAGCTGATTTATGATTGATTCATTATTTAAACCGGTTAATCTTTGATGTCTGACAATATTTCTATCCAACAGAAAGGTTAACAAAGTTTGTGAGACTTTTTTCACAGATAAAAATGAAAATTGTGCATTTTTCCAGGTATTTCATTTATTTTTATCTAATAAACAGTTAATGTTTTTTTACCTCTGACTTTCTGTTAGACAAACTTTGTAACACTTTTACTCAAATACATAAAAAAAATACAATGAAATGACCCCCAGGAAAAAAAGTTTATAAAAGTTTATAAAATATTTTTTGATTATTTTAAGAAAGCTACTCAATTACAGCTACATAAAAAATGTGCAAGTATTATAGTTACTTTTTGAAAGAGTTTTTAGTTATGAATAGGAGGAAGATCTGGAACAGTGTCTCTCAATTATTTAATAAAACAATTACATATTTTTAAGCAAAAAGTAAAAAACCTCTTTTTAATTCTTTATAATTAAAAATGTATTAATTAAAAAAATAATTGAGGGTCAAAGTTGCCAATGAAACTGAAAAGCATTTTGATAACAACATTTAGAAATAACAAAAACAGAAAGAAAATGCAGAATTGGCTTGACATGAAAATTCTCTAAAATTGCTTATATTATATTTATTTTATATTTGATAAATAAATTAGACTATTATTATTTATTATTGATACATTATTTATTTTTTATACTTACTGCATTAAATTGTAGTGCACATGTATTTATATGGTGTAGGCTTTATATCATTATTTATTTATTCTTTAACCATAGTTATTATTTGATAATAATAATAATAATAATAATAATAATAATAATAATAATAATAATAATAATAATAATTTCGTTTTATATATATATATATATATATATACACACAACGGATGGGGTCCGCGTCTGTGCCCCGGTGCCCTTTGTTAAGAGAATCGCCCATGACCGTGAAGGCGTCACAGCACTCACCGTTACGCAGCGCGTGGATTGGTCAGTGCGCATGTCAGTAGCGTCTGCGCGGGCGGGGTGAAGGAAAATCGAGCCCTGTGCTCCAGTTTTCCAGCAGTGCACTGATGCTGCCACCGCCGCCGCCGCTTGTGGGTCAGTGTCATGTCATCTATTAATAAAGCGGGAGACGCAGGACGAAGAAACGAGGGAATCCGCATCCGCAAGTCTGCCGCGCGGACGATCCCGCGCGCACGGAACGCGAAACAACAAAGCCGCAACTTCTGATAGACACGGACGCCCTTCATTCACGCGTTCGTCCGCCTCCTGCCACCTCCTCTGGGCTGCTTTTGTCTCCTTCAGCCTATCACCCATCCGCGCAGGCGACCGCGGCTTGTTGGTAAACACGGATCCCGGCAGGGAGGACTCCCTCTGGCGCATTGATGCACCCGTTTCAGTGGTGTAACGGTGAGAACTCCTTTGATCTATGAGCTGTAAAACAACAACAACAACACTGAGATTCACTGAGTGCAGCCATGGACTCTGTTGGAGGTACCTTTGACCAAATACAAATGAATTACACAAATGTAACAGTGACTCACAACATAACAACTGTCCAACAAAAGTCCAGCCCCACTATGGGGTAAAACTGGGTGTGTTGAGAGTTTGGGGTGCCAGTCCCTCTGAGCCCCTAAAATGCATAGATGCTATCGTCATATCAGTTCATCTATCTATATGTCTTCTCCTTTGATTGTAAGTTTTATGTTGAATGCTCTTCGTGACTCTGCCTTCTGCTTTTTACCGGGCTTGGGACGGGCACAAGCAGGACCTGGTTTGTGCCCTATTGAGGCCAAATCTTTATCCATGACATTTGATGTCTTTCATTTATTGATTTGGTTGTTGTTTGTGGTATTTTCTTTGGCCATTTTTATTTCTTTATTTTGGTTGATATAGGCAGTTGCCCATACCTATATCCGACCTTGAGACAAACACACACAAAAATTCTTCTAGGCTTCTAGAAAAGTAAATGATTATTGCATAATTGCAGTCCTCAGCCCTCCTGCTGTCATAAAATGCTTTGACATTCTTTATGAGTCAGTGATTACGCCCTAACTGTTAATTACAGAGCTATGAATCGTATATTACTTGTTTTAGATTCTGCTGTGTATTAATTTTGTTTTTTCCTGAACTTAATGGAGACTTTTGCAAATTAATAAATCAAAAATATCACTTTTAAAGACCAACTCCAGTGAAAATAGTTTTTTTTTAGTATGTTCTTTTAGCTTTTGTGTCATGATGGAGGACAAATATAAAGAAAAGTTGGCTTCAAACTACATTCCTGAGCATTTCCTTATTCAAATCACTCTGAATCCAGAGCAACTGAAAAAATGCAGTTGGAAAAAGCTTGCAGATACAATGTAGGACCTATTACTACAGCTACTCCACTCCATTCTGATGCATCCAGTATACAACTAAATCCATGAATGTCTTTGTTTTCCTCATGCGAGCTGGTATCTGGCTCAAAACGGTGCAGCTTGCCACTATTGCTCACCCTTTTTGTCGCAAATATTAAGTTGGAGGCGAGAGGAGCTGTAAGCTAGGGGGACAAATTGCAAGCATGATGGGAAATGGGGGCAGGGTTCCTCCGCACCAGCAGTCCTGCCCTTAAGTCAGAGACAGATTTCTAATTAACTGCTGCTGCTCTGCAGAAACTATGCCCTAAAAAAATGACAGTTTTTAAAATAATATTTGGCTAAAAACAGAATAATCACACCTAAAAGACCTCTGGGAACGCTTTGAAAATAGATCCAAAGATTGGTCCCACTCCAATGAGTGATCGGTCCATTGCTCCTTTGTTTTTACCTCTTGTAAAGCCCTGTGGGATCACAATGCTGCTGTCATTGTGCTAAGCATGGAGAGTTTTAGGTGTTTGTTTACTCAGACTTATTGTATTACTTTCACCTCTTGTTTTACACCATTTATCATCTCAAGGCTAAAAGCTTCAGAAGCTTTGTCGTCACACCGGCGACTGTAATGATCATGCTGATGAAATGGTGTCAGTGCCTCGCCGTGACGGGGAGGCCTGGTGATGATGATAGATCGGTGGTATTTTTTTTTTTCCCTCTGACTTTGCATGTTTGAATGCAGCAGCCTCCTGTGTGGTGGTGTTCAGTCCAGAACAATTGCCCCCTTTGTGCAGCTCAACTCCCCTTCTATTCATAGAAGGGGACATACACAGCTAGCCTGTGTTGGAAAAATGAAGCGGGTATCAAGCAGACACAGCTCGTGTCTGTCCTGCATGTATTCGCTTCTGTGTGGTTTTCGAGTTTGGGACTCAACCTATTTTCTTACTACGGCAGGCATTCTTGAGCGTTTCCTCTCATCCGAACTCTTGAATATTTGATGGAAAAGCTCTGTCTTTGGTGCAGCAGAAGCAGCTTTGTGTGAAATCGGCATATATAGGACAAAAAACCCCCCACCTGGCATCCCGTCTCAGGGAAAACATTCACATTCGAGGTGTTTCACAGCTTCGTCAAACCACAGAGGGACTCCTCTGACAACACAAGAATTCATCCGACACAGATCTGAAAAGTTCTGCTTTATCGCTGCTGTGCATGTGCTACCTTTGGCAAGCATCGCAATGGGGCGTCTCATGAGAAAGCCAATATGTAGGTCAATGGTCATGCAAGGCCCCACCCCAGAGCAAAACTCATCACTTCTAACTGTCTGACTTTCATTCATGCAAAGGTGCTGGAATGAAAACAAGGCCTTCCAACCGTACGGACAGTTGCAGCAAACTGACCCAGATTTGGTTTGTGAGTCTCACAGCAGGTGATCAGCTGCACACTGACATGATTACCGAAAGGTATGAAGAACTTCATCACTTCCTGAGTTTCCCTTTGTCTTTCAATGGCAGATTTTTTTGAGTCAGACGACGATTGTGGAGAAAAGGAGGTCAGGATGTCTATTTGTTTGCATGTTGACATCCTCACATGTGTACAGCTGTGACTGCAGAGGATAAGGTCATGTCCTTCTAGATATTCTGGGAAACAAAAACTCTTTTTTTGCTGTTTTGTCAAAAACAGTAAAAGAAGGAATGACCTCCTTTTGTGGTGAGAGAAAAAAAAGTAGTAAAATATCTTGAATCGTTTTAGACAAATGTCAGAAATCTGTCAGTTCAATATTTTTAACTTTAGACAAATTCCTAAAGCTTGATAGTTTAGAATAGCTCTCAAAATAGCCCTGTTTACTTATACTAGTTTGCAGCAGCGGATAAAGTCTAAGAAAAGCGGAAACCCTCTTTTTTTTATCTTAAAATGTGTTACTTTTTGGTCAAGTTTGGCAAAAAATGAAAAAGAGGAAACAATATTGAGTGTTCACCTTTTTTTTTTTTACTGTTCTAAAATGCTGTTAGGAACTGGAAAAAAAAGGTCTGTTTCAAAACAAAAAATGTGCAAACTAATATCTGTAAATAAAGATGGTCAGAAATCATGTGATCCTTCAGTTTTACATTTTGTCAAATTTTTTTTTTCATATTTTATTTTCAGTTTAAGTTTAAGCGTAATATTTTGTCAATTTGACCCCTTAATGCTGTATGGAGCTAAATTGTAGCGTATCACTAAATCCAGGATTTACCTTAATTTTTCATCACCTTGATCAAAAAATAAATAAATAAAACCACAGAATAATATTGTTTAATATAATTGGAAATAAAGCCAGGCATTAAGGAGTTAAAACTGGCTTTTTAGTTGATGACATTTTGCCAAGATTTTAATTTGTTGTAAAATTTTAAATGATGCCTTTACATTTATTTCCTAATATCTAAAAATGTACTTTATTTTTATTTTTGTTGGAAAGTTGCAGTGTTTAACATAAAAGCCTTGTGAGACCAGATCTTTCTTGGGGAATTGACCTAATTAGCCCCAGTCAAAACGTTACAGGGTTTCCAGCCGACAAGAAGATGGATCATTTCTTCTAGTGGAACTTTGTGAAACTTTGCATCAAAATCATATGGAAAAATAACAGTAATTCATTAAAGAGCTTGTATTTATACATTATTACTCTAAGGGGCTCAAACACAAATGTTGTGACTAAAAATCTGTTGTATATCAAGCAAATACTGCTATAATCTTTATTTCCTTGTTTTATCATTTCATTTTACATCTTTATACATATTTGTGGTTTAACATTGCCCCTTTTAAAGTAAAAATAATTCTTATTTAACTTTTTTTAGATTATAAAATGTTTTTTTTTTGTTGATGTAAGTAAGTGAAGTTCATCTTTAAGGCACTTTTCTCAGAAATAATTATAATGTGCTTTACAAAGCAGATAAAAGGCCAATGTTAGCTAAAAGCTAAATTAGACAGGTCTTCAGTTGTGCATCAGGGGAGCGTAGGGAAAGAGGTAAAGGCTTCCAGAGTTTGGGAATCAACCCTCAATCCCCAAATGTGAGCGTGGGATAGTGAATAAAACCTGACTTGTGGATCTATTATTTTATGGAATCAAAGAAGCTCGGAGATATAATGTAGAGCTCTAAAAGTAAAAGCAAAACTGTTAAAATAAGTTCATAAATGAACTGAGAGGCAGAGGAGTGATGCTAAAACGGCAGTGACGAGAGTTCTGCTGACGTACAGCCTGGAGACGGTAAAGCTCCTTTTGGTACTTTAAACAAGTACAAAGACTGTTACAATAATCCAGGTGTCGTGAAATGGAAAGTAATGATATTAGAATATTGGTTCCAGGTCTTGCATTCATGCTCTGATTGAGTTGTAGTGCTGGTTAAGGAGCAGCGTCATGTTTGAGCACAACTCTAGGTATTGGGCAAAGCCATAAAATCAAATGCTCAGACGTCTATGCACAACAGGAGCTTCGTTTATGGATCATCCATTTAGAATTGGATTTAAGCATTTTCAACAATTGCACAAAGGGATTTACTGCCTAAAGCACAGTCTTTTATTTTATTTTTTATTTTTTATTAGCAATTATGAACCATTATTGAGTACCTCTAAATTTGAAATTAAGCCAAGTACCCAAAACCAGGATCACCAGCCCAGACTGCTGACTCCCTCTCTGTTTACTCTATGCCAACACGTCCTGGTTCCAAGTCATTCAAAGATTCTTCTCTGGAGTTGTAGTCATGAGTTTATGTTGTTCTGTTTTATTAAAAATATTCTTGTGTTAAAATGTTTCACCAGAAGTTTTTGCGTGGAGCTTCAAAGTAGCCTGATTTGATTCTTATTGTGCATCAATAATGGGTTTGTTGGTTACATTTTGTTACCATATTTAATTGTATTTTTTAATGAGGTGATCCTATAATAGTAAAAAAAACCTTCTTTTTATCCACTCCTGGTATGACGCTAAATTAAGATTAAGTTTTATCAATCCTCCAAAATGCACACGTCAGTTAAATGATGAAATCTTTTGTCAGAACTGTTTAAAGCACACGTTCTTTTTTCTGCTGTACACCAGTACCTATAGTTTCTGATCAGAAGCACACAAACGTTCTTAAATGAGAGAATTGCATTATAATAATATATGGATCTGTTTTGACTGAATTTTATTTTGAAAGGGACTTGAATGTGGAGCTGTCAGATTAAAATGCATCTAAATTGTTATAGGCCTATTGAAAAAATAACACTGTTATAGTTTAATTATTGTTAAAATTTAAAAGCTACATGCTATAAATACATGCCCCAATGGCTGCAAAAAAGTGTATTTTTATAAAAAGTGTAGTAAGATTTTGCAGTCAGTCGGTTTTATCTTATGTATCTCATGGAATATTTACAATGAATCCATATCAGACTTTTTCATCTTGTCGACACTTATCAAATGAAGCTAAAACTGATATTTCAAAAACAAGTCAAACTCATTTTTTAATGGGAAATCTGAATTTAAATTATTCTGATCCAGATCTCAGTCCATCAATCCTCCCAGTGATTATTTCCAGGATTAAATACATAAACTCCAGGCTGGCTTCTTAAAAATGAATAAATCTAGAAAAGAGCCAGTCTTTGAAATGGTTCTTTGAAATGAACTGAACCAAGAGATTTAGCTCCCTAAAAAGAGCCATAAATCCCATCTCTAACGCGCACGCGCCGCTCTTCTTGTAGTTTGAATGACGGGGTTTGCATTCGCTTTTGGGCTGGCTGTTGTGACATCATAACGGCTCGTAAATTCATACGGAGTGTTTTCGCCACAGTTTGATTGACAGCGATTTAAAAGGAGAAATACTCAGGAATGCAAAAAACAAAATGATTTCTTATTACATTTCTTCTCTTTTATAAGAAAAAGGCCACACATACATGTCAAAAACTAAAAAAAATATAGATTTTTATCGGAGGGGGTCTTTAATGTTCGTCTGCAAGCGGATGCATCGGAATGGAGCAGAGCAGGGAGACTTTCACAGTTGCTGTGACAAAAATGTGATCTTTTCAAACCAACATGTTTTTTATCTGCTCCTGATCAATCTTAATTTGAATAAAGAAATATTCAGAAATGCAGTTTTAATCTTAAACTCTTTCATACCTGTCCTCCATCATGAGAAACAGGCAACAAAAACACGATTTTCAGTAAGGGGAACCTGGTTCAGGTACAACCTCTCAGACATAAACGCATTCATGACTCATCCAGAGGAACCGCTTTCACACATACTGCATTTTTCTGTGGAATTTTAAAGCTATTGATCTTTAACTATTCAGCTGGTTTGTCTGCTAATTAGTGTCAGGCATTGAGGTGAAGGTGGGCTAATTAAAGGATGTGCTGCTTTAGTGTTTGGTAGGAAAACAAGTACAGGTTGTCCCAAAATGTTTGCTCCCATGAAAACCTACAAAAAGAGTATATCAGCAAACTGTGTCTTGAATTTGCACATCTAATTTTCTGAATTTGTGAGCGTGATGCTGATCTCACAAAGGTCCTTTCACCCATGCAGACACTGACTTACTATCGCTTCCACAGACACTCGAAGCACAAGCGGGGCCCTCTTTCTGTTTATCTTGGCCATGCTTATTTCTACAGTGGTGCATAACATACTCCAATGAAATCAAATCAAACTTTATAGACAATTTCAAAATAACTTACTTGATAAGTGATTGATATGCAGCACTTTATGTGATTATAGAAGTCAAGGATGCAAATACAATGGAAATTGTTTTGCACAATATGAATGGTAAATTCTTGATAGTCATTTCTGAAATCTTCTCTCTCTCTCAAAGTAACCTCTAGAGCTTCAGGTTTCTTCAGTTAAGACAGACTTCACTGAATATCCTTGTAGTTGGACCTTAAAAGATAAACCAAAACTGGAGCGGAAAGACATCAGACTGTTTTTTTTCTCCTTTTACCTATCCAGCTCCGTGCAGCATTTGTTCTTCCGTCTGTCTGCATCTGACCTTGGCTGCAGACAGAAACACTACAGTGGTGATTGATTTCATGGTAGAGCAAACACATGCACAGGAGTCCCCCCCCCCCCCCCCCCCCCCCCCTCGTGAATGTGTGTATCATCTGTTTTATTCTGGAACATTCTGCAGTGCTCTTGTAGAAAAACATTTAAATTTGGCTGCGTGTGCAAAAAAAAGGTCTATTCCTTTCTTTTTTTTCTATAAGTAACAGTGCAGCCCAGTGTGAGCGCAGCTTTCCTCAAAGAAAGCTGAACTCTTCAACACAGAATGAACACTTTATGGTTCCTCAAAAAGTACTGTGCTCTCCATCCTTTTTTTTTTTTAGTTTAGCTCAATCCTTTTATGTTGCATTATTGTCGAGCTGAATGCTCAGATATCTGTAGTTCTCCATCCGCTCCACCTCTTCTTCCAGGATAAAAACACTTTTGTTTGCATTTTTTCCCTCCTTGCATCCGAGATGAGATAGTTTGCTCTGCATGGTGTGACAAAATAGTCCATAGTTGCTTTGCACTCAGTTTCAGATACGCTCAGGAATTTCAGATTCGTCAGAGCATTTCTGAAGATGACGAGGCTCTGAAGTGTGCAATGAGAACGCCCTCCTGTGCTGCCAAATCGTGTTTTTTTTTAAGGCCGAGCCTTTCATGCTCACAAAATATGGTCTACTGGGAGGGGTGAACTGTTCATCAGGAGGTCGAAAAGCATGTGAAAGCATCCTTTTGTGCAGAAGCTTATGGAATCTGAAAGACTTTAGTTGTGTAATAAGGTGTGATAGTAGTTGCGTCTCTGAAATGCTCACGAAAAAAGATGTCAAGACATTAGATCTGGAGTATTTTTGGACAAATAAGTGAAATATGTTGCACGCTGGAATGATGCAGGATGTCCACAGGGCTGAGAGCGTTGCAGCTTTGGCTGGAGAAGTCCAACAACATTTTTTTTTCTTTTTGGGCTCTGAAAGAGAAATCAAACCAAATCAAATCCCTTTACTTTATGTTGCACCTTAACATGACCACAAATCAATCCATTAAAGATCAAAATCATTTAAACAACAACTAAAATGCTAAAATTACTAAAGTGAAATATAAAATAACTCACATTGTAAAAGAATACTTCTGATTACACAAAAGCAAAAACAAAGTAAAACACGGAAAAACCTGGAAAGAGAATCTAAAATTAACTCTAAAATTCGCAGGAGATTGGGATGATGTCCCACTTTCGAGCTCCGACTGAAACAGGAGCAGTTAGAGATGCGCGAAGATGACTTTAAAATAATGAAAATTACAATAATCCAGTTGTAAAGAAGGATTTCTGTCTCAGAATTTTGTTTTGGGAAAAATGGCTTTATCTTCACCAAGTGCCTCAAATAAATCAAGCTAGTCCTTTCGTTAGGGTGTAAAACCCCTGTCCATTTCCAAGCATTTCTGTAGATGACTTGGGGGTGGGGGGGTGGGGGTGGCCGTGGTTGGGGTGAACTCCACCCTGTAAAAAAACAGTTCTTTAACTCCTTCCTAAATGGCATCATTCCATTCCCACCTCTTCTAGATCTGGAGTTATATTACAACAATTTGAAACAGGATGAAAGTTTGAAGGTCCGTGAATGAAAGAGGCTCTTCTTTTACTTTTCTTTTGTTCTTTAGGGTGCTTCTGTGGTTTGGGATTGGTTTACTCCAACAAGTCGTGCACCATGCCGCCCATCACCTTCCAGGACCTGCCCCTCAACATCTACATGGTCATATTTGGAACAGGAATCTTTGTCTTCATCCTGAGCCTCATCTTCTGCTGCTATTTCATCAGGTGAGGGTCTAAAATCCAAATAAAAAGAAATGTAGCTGCTAGTAGTTTATTGCCTTTGTTTACTAGACTTTAGTATATATAGATCTGCACCAATGCAGCAGTTTTCCAACAAACTTTTCAAAAAGTAACACGATTTTCAGCAGTCCTGACTTTAAAGAACAGTTTGATAAGTTTCCTGTAGATACCAAGTTATGTAAAAGCACGCACATGGTAATGCACACACAGATACAGAACCAGTTTCTTTTAAATTATCTTGTTGAGTTATGCTTGAACTACTTTTTAAGCTACTTTGAGCTACTTTTTTGCATAAACTTGCATTTTAATCCAAGTCGCAGCCTCTGTGACGGTTACATCTCCTTCTTTCTTATAAGTCATTCTGCAGACGTGCGTTCCCTACATTTAATGTTTGCAGAGCCATGACTTTCATTTGTGTTCATGCGACGCAAAAGAGTTATCTGTCACTTTGACTTGTGCAAAAGTGGGATGTTTTGACATAATGTGTGATGAAGGATGGTAGAGGATCAAAGCTGGCTGAATTTTTGACATTATTTAGAACACAGTTTCCTAAATTCTTGAAAAGGCACGTTTATTTTTGCTTTCCTAAAGAAGGCTTATTTTCTATGAGACTCGTTAGCTTAAAGTTTGCAGACACAGATTTTTCCTAAAATTCCTTTTTTACCTCTTTGAATGCAAATTAATCTTTAAAGTTTTCTTTTTGAACCCCAACATAATTCCTTGAGTTCTAGTCAAAAAATGCAGATGTGCATGGCTTGGTTTCTATTGTCGGAGTTTGTGAAAAATAGCGCTATCGGAATTATCTTTTGTTAGAAAATATCGGCATAGATTTTCATCTCAGATAATTTGATATGCAAATATCCGCCTTTGTTGGATGATTGTACTGTAGTTCACAGATGTTGTAACATCCCTGTGCTTTTTAAATAGATCACTCTTTGCCTTCAAAGTGATTAAAAATAAAAAATATATATAACTATAATACATAAAAACAGAATTAAATGTTACTCATCAAAAAGACAACTTAAAAAAAATGAATAAAGAACCCACTTAAAACTCCAATTTTAAAATATTTTAAAAACCCACTCCAACGAAAATGGTCTTTTTGGTGTTTTTAACATGTTCTTGTGGTGTTTTTCTCATGATGGAGTGCATATTTAAAGAAAATTAAGATTAAAAATGTCATTTCCAGGTTTACTTCATTCAAATCATCATGAATTAGGAGTAGCTGGAGAGCGTACAAACAAAGGGATGATGGGTAATGAGTCCCGCTCACAACACAGAGGTGAATTTCTAACGAACTCCTGCCAGAAACACAGTTTTTTTTTAGGTAAAAAAACTGCGTAATTATAATTAAAAGACTACTGGGAACACTTTTGAAGTAGAACAAAAGATGATTGGAGTGGGATCTAACTGAAAGTTGAAGACTGAAAATAATAATTTAAAAAAGCTTTAAACAAATAAGTTTGCAAAACCAGATTATGTTTTTCTGACCATCCAAGTAGCTCATCTTACAAGAATTAGTTGTTGGAGTATCTCTCATATTAAAAAAAAAAGAAAAATGTTTCAACTGAAACGAACCTCATTACAAAATACCAGCAAAACGTCTCATTACATAGTTTTGAGGTCAAATCATAGCAACTGGACTTAAAAAAATGAATGTATCCCCCCCGAAGTCCAGTTGCTATGACTCAACCTCAAGACAATGCGACCTAGATGAATGAGAACCTTCACTGTCGTCACATTAAATAATAAATGTTAATTCAGATCCAATAAAATCAATTTTTACAGCGTTTTTTTTAATTTTATTTTGCTTGTAAAAAAAAGTGTTTATAATGAATACATTTACAAAAACAGTATTTATTTTTGCAAAAGACAATAAATCAGGCAGGACAATTATACCCAAACATTCATAAGGAACGGCAACATTTGGTCATGAAGCAAATCTAATCTTTCAAGACGGATAAATCTGCGTATTAAGCTTCAGCCTCTAAACACTGCTGAATATCTTTAGCATTCTGCACTGTGCACACATGTCGTCAAAACTTTACAAAAGTTTGCTTTTGTCTCTACATTTTCACTTCCCTAAGCCATTTGCTGGGAATTTGCTTAAAATGTAAACAAGTTTTTTGGTTTCAAGTAGTTTTTGACAAACCATTTCAAAACACTTAAATCTACTTCTCAGTGAGGGTAAAAAAGAAGAGAAATTCAAAAGACTTTTGCAGTCTCTTTAAATGTAGTCCAATGATTATAGAGACAGTTTACATGTGGACAGACTGCAGACAGAAGGAGGCTGACTAAAGAGGAGGAACACCGTGACCTTCTCTACAGTAGACTATGAACTCCCTGATGAGCTGTGGGAGCATGTGTCTGCAGTACAGGATGTGAGGCAACAGGAAGCTGCTCGCCACAATGCGTGTGGACAGCAGTGAGCTCAGAATAAACCCAGCCTGAATAGTGCACAGCGAGAGGCTGCAAAGCCATCTTACACAAAAGCCTGCATTAGGAAAAAAAAAACTCCTCCAGGAGACATCAGCACCTGCAGGAGAAGGAGTGTTTGTGGTTTTGTGCTTGCTTCATATGAATCAGCACCTATATTTGGCAAATTACCCAGAATGAATGATGTGGTACAATTTTTGATATTTAATTAAAATGTTTTCTAAATTAGCACGTCATTGAAATGCAGAAATAGGCCTCTTTTTGGTGCTGAAATAGCTTAGTTTAGTTTTTTATCGTGCGAAATCTCTAAATCTCTTTTGCGCAAAACCAAGTCGATGTAATATAATTTAATTTCAGAATTGTCCATCAGGATATAGATATATTATAATCCATATTTAAATGTAAAAAGTAAAACAGTTAAATTATTCTTTTAAATCTGACTTGTCTCCCTACACTACCAAAAACAAGTAGCTAAAAAATAGAAAAAGAACACAATTGTTTTTAAGAAAATCACTAGAAAATAGTAAAATAATCTGTGAATGTGGCAAATCCTTTTTACTAAAAAAGTATCCTATAAGCTATTTAAAAAAAAGAGGTTCCACACAAGCATTCAAAAAGGGAAAAACAAGCCCAAACATCTAATCGTTAGATAGAATGACTTCAGATTGAATGTTAAACAGCCCAAAAAGAAGTATTTTTTGCCACTTCTAACCAAAAAGTTTATATTTTTTGAGTTTTCATGTACCCAATTGTTGTTTATTTTGATTGTAATAACAAAAAACTAGTTTATTAAGTGGAAATGACTCATTTTAGAACAAAATTTGAACAAAATGAGAATACGATCTTAATACAAGTTGACCCATCTCAATAAATGCTTGTAAAAGCTAAAACTAGCACTTATTCGTTGAAATTTTGTTTTCAAAATTGTGAGAAGTCTAACATTTATTTAACTTTATAGTAACATCCATATAATTGAACCAAAAATTACAATTACTTTGTTTTTTTTTTTTATTCATAAATCAAGTTTATCTATTGTCAAGAGTTTGGAGCAAATTACTTGTACTCCTTTTAGAGTCACTCCGATCAAAATTGTGATTTTTAAATGTTCTTGTAGCATTTTGCCTATGATTCAAGACGTATATAAAGAACATTAAGATTAAATGTTATATAAAGATAAGATCCTCAAAATTAAACCAAAAATCTCAGCTTTATGAGTCATAAATCAAGTTTTTCTACTGTCAAAGGTTTGGAGCAAAAATAGCTTTGACTCATTTTAATAAAAGGCTCTTATTCCTGGACCTAATGAGATTTTAAAAAAATTCTTGAAAGTGCTGATTTTGAGAAAAGCTTGTGAAGATGTAGAGCAAAAATTAAGTTAAAACCTGGTACTTAAATGTCTAAAAACAAGGTTTTGAATCTCTGCAAGCATTAAATAGTTTGCATTGTATGCATTGCCACCACAAACTTGTTCGCATTCCTCCACTGTGCGCTCAAACACGATCTCATTAGCTCAGCGCTGAAAGAAACAAATTTGAATCTTGTTTGAAAGTCAGAGATGCTGAGCCTGTTGTCTTTCAAAAATGAGCTTAAATCAACAGACTGAGGTGTCGTGTTACTGTTGCTGTCTTTACTTGAGTGACAAACATTTACTGTGTTGCCTGTTGCTTCAAGCTGAACAAACATAGACCCTAATGAGAAATTAGTGCTAGGGTACATTTGTCTTACATTATTCAAAACATGTGAACAAAGTGTTAAAACCTCAGCAAGTAAAGGGACCATAAGATGAAGGTGGGATGAGGAGCGGTTTTTCAGGGACCGATCTCAGCCCTCCTGCTTCTATCCAAGTGCTTTCCTCTGAATCACAACCTGACTCACTTCCTTTGCCTCCATTAACAAGCTGAATGTGGTCTTGGGGTAGGAGTGTGGTTGTGAATTCATTTATAGAGCGGGTGTTTCATTAGTGAGTGATGAATCCCTGTTGGTGACAGGTTTCCCTTTGTCTCGCTCCGGCTGTGTGTGGGGGAGTACGGCTCAGTCTAAACTTTGTGATGAGATCCACAAAAAAAAAAAAAATCTGTTTCCGTGCTAGGATTCTTCAAGAATCATTTTTATTTTTCAGAAAATCCTCAGAACAGCGTCATTCATAGGCTCTCATAATAATTTTATCTTCATAAAAAGATGCCTCTGCTTTGTAACAGAAGTGCATTTTACTAAAATAGTTGTATTTTTATCTTGTTAAAAGACAATTTTGCTCATTTATTTTCTCCAAAATCTAAAATCATGCTAAAACCTTACTTTTGCTTGATGAAGTTTTTAATTAATTTTAGGGGAAAATGTAAAAACTTTTTAGAAAGTAAAAAAAAAAAAACTCTTTTTCTTGTGAGGTGGACAAGAAATATCTTCCTTTTTTTTGTTTATTTGAGGAAAGGTGTGAAATAATGCCATTTCAAATTCTCTTGGCAAAAATATGAAGGTTCTTTATTATCTGTAGAAGACGGTTTATATCTGAAGATGGAAAAAGATAAAATAATACTTCCGATTGAGTTTCTGAATATTCTGGAAGGAAAACACATTGATGTGCATGCCAAGATTGTAATGTGATTCCCCCCAAAATCCCCAAATCCCATTAAAAAAATATTTTTTTTAATTAGCTTTTCTAAAATAAGATCCAATTTGAGATAAAGTTCCTGATGTGAGCGCAGGAATATGAGCCGCGTAGTACTGCATATTAATTTTTTAGTCAGACTAATCTGTAAACTCTGTGTTCTTTTCTTAAATCTCTCATTTCTGGACATAAACTGACACCAGCAGGACTTTTTTCCGTTTTTAAGTGACTCTTGTTAGTAAATGAAGGCAGAGGAACTAAAAATACACAGCAGGAACAAGGCAATGGTCGTTTTACCTGTTGGGATGTCAGCTGTCTCATGCAGGAAAGCAAAAAAATAACATGTCAGGACATCATCTTACACTGAAGATGCTTTATTCATAAAAACTCAAAAACAGAAATATTTCTGTGATTGCAACCAATTTAAACACACTGTTCAAACTATTATTTATGTTTTTATTGAAATATAATCTGCTTGTAGGTAATTTGCTGCAAGACAACATTTATATTCTATGACACATTTGTTTGTTTTTTTAACTATTAAATAACAATTAATTCTGATTTGTACATATATTTTTTTCTATACTCTGACTTTTTAACACTACGTTTTTGCTTCCTGAAAGGGCCACAATTGATTGATTAATTGATTGATTGATTTCAACAATAATAAAAAAAATGGAAAAAATACAAAGATATTTCAAGCCTATTTAAGATACGACTTCATAAATGATTAGAATTTAAACAAAATGAATAAAGTTGACAAAGATCATTTGGATTTTATTCTTCTTTTCTGTTGTTTTAGTCTTTTTTAGTTGGGAGACAACTTTCAGTAATTATTTTTATGTGCTGATTTGTACTTTCTATTTTAATATATAACAAGTAAAATAAAAAAGAACGAAAGAGATGATTATTACATTATTTTGAACCTGAGCGTGGGAAGTTTCAGGTCGTCCAGGTCAGTGTACGGGGCCCTAAATTGCAAATTTCCCAATGCAATACACGTATTAAAGGTCACAATTAAAAAAGCGAAATACATGATAAAAAAACAACAATACATTTTAGAAATCAAAACATGAATAAAAAACGAAAGTGAAAAATTAAATGTAAAAAAATGACACAAAATAAAAAACTGAAAAGGGTAGGTATAATGGACCGTCCATTATTTCCACCAAAAGGTTTTTGGCATGAAGTGATACTGGATGTGCTCCGTACTTATCGAAAAACTTTTTTTTGGTTTGTTGAATATTGAAAAAGCTCATCATCCTTTTCCGCTTTCTTATTATCTTTCATTTTTTAACATTTGATTTTGATATCTGGAAATTACTTCAGCTTTCCGAAACATTTTACTGTAATTATTTTGAATTTTGTTTTGGTTTCTGGACTAACGCTTTTTTCTAAAATGTATTATTGTTTTTTATTTTATTCGTTTAACTTTTTACATTTCCGTTGTGATCTTTAATATGTTTTTCATTGAGCACGATTTAGACTTCAGGGCCACCGTAGGTAATCGCCAGATTTTGCTCTTCAGCCCGACTGGACTTCAGAGCTCGACTTTCGCGACTCATTCGAGCTTCTTTAGCTCATAGATCTCGCTGAATGCTGTTTGGAGCATTTTAACATCAACCACTCGTGTAATCTATCAAAAAAACATTTGTTTTTAAGAAGCAAAGCTGCAAAAACCAGTTTTGTGATCCAAAAACTACTGGAATGATGTGATGTCTGCAGTATAAATGATTTTGGCTCCTACGTGTGCTTTTATCATGTCACTCATTTTCACAGAAACCTGCAAATTCTCCAGAGGATCCAAACAGCAGCAGCAGCAGCTTTTAAAAACAGGAAGAGCGTTTCGGTGCCACAATGCAGCGTTCCTCCATGTCCTTTGAATGCTCAGAAACAGCTGCAGGATTCCTTCCTTAAACTGCAGAGCTGCAGTGACAGTTAAATCAGAAATGCTTCAGCAGAAAGGAAGGGCATGTTTGAGGTCACTCACTGGTGCACAACCTTAACGTGGAAAAGTTTGTGGCACTACAGTAATGTTAGAATAATTTTTAAAAAATCCAAACAGATTTATTGTGACTGACATGCTATTTACATGCCATTCACTGATGCACACGCGTGTATAAAGCTGCAGATGGGAGGAGCTGGAGGGCTGTGCGGCTTTAAAGTGGGGTCAGGTCTGAGGAGTGCAGAGTTCATGAGAAGAAGATGATTATTTACTCATGAAATGCCCGACAGGGACTTCTGCCAGTTTGACATATAAGTCGTATCAATGTGTCATTCATGTGAAATGTGTAGAGACACACAGAAGCAGATTTTCAACATTCAGCTCGTATTTTAGAGGTTAAATTAGTACCATCTTTATGGTATTATCACAAAATATATTATATATTGTTACCATTTGGCAACACTTTGACTTCTAGATTTGGGTGTATTCAGACTGGACACATTTGGTTCGCTTAAAGTGAACCAGAGTTTCTCTTCCACCAATAATTTGGTTTGAAGCAGAAATGTTCAGTTGATGGCAGTCTGAATACAGACCAAACACAAGGTTCAGGACTCGATCTGGACCAAATTAAGTCGCCTCGGTCCGGACCAATGGACTTTTCCAGTCTGAATGTTCTCTAAAGTAACCTGAGGTTCGTGACACCTTAAGTCAACAAACCAAACAGCTGACACGCAATTGTGATCCAAAAATCCTTCTATGGCTAGAAAGGGAATATAAACATTTTATTTAGTTTTGTTTTGTTTTGAATTTTATTCCAGAATAAATTAGGACGTGGAAATGAACTTCCAGAGTCTAGTTATGAGGGATCAAGGCAGCATGACATTGACTGCATATTTCTGCTGATTTGATTCACAATTGAGATGATCTTTAATGCAATCTCAGTTAATCAAATCTAGAACATTTTCTTCTTCTAAAACACCTTTTTATATTTTTTCAGGCAAAAAAAAAAGTCTTTTTTTGGACAGTTTTTAAATGAAAAAAAATTGATTGATTGATTGATTTGTTTATTTCAAGCATAAGTTGGACAATACACGAAAATAATTCCACAAAATTATCAAACTCATTGTTAAGACAATGAAATGCATTGATTGAGAGGGAAGAAAGAAAAGGAAAAAAAATCAAAAGAAACCAGTGAAAAATGAACAAACAAAAACAACGGACTTAAGTCACATTTGTAACATATGTTAAGTTTAGTGATTAATAACTGAAGTCTAGTAGAGCTTGATTCATTGCTTGAAAAGGAGTGGGAAGAAGCGAACTTATATAATCCCACCCCTACATAGTTACTTCATTTCATAGTCTTGCATAGTTTTCATAATCCGGTTCCGATCAGAAACATTATTGATTCACACTTTAGGTAATCAATATGTAATAAACATGATTATCATTAGAACAGTAATTACATTGATCTAGTAATCATTGGTACATATTTCCAGATCAAGTAAAGAAAATCGGTAGTTCATCAATAGATTGTGATTATCTTTCAAGTAACATTTTAGTGATCATTATTGCACATTACATTACAATTTAATAATAATTTTCTAATGAAATCTGCATAACTTTAGGTTATGGATAGAAGTAGAAGAGTTTTTGTTACGTGAAGGCATTTTTTTATAACCAAAACAAAACTGATTATGGAATGGAAATGTAAGAAATTCTTGATATTTCTTTGAATCTTGTCAAATTGTAAACTTGTATGAAACAGAACAGAAGCGAGTAGGTCACATGACTGCATTTTGTTCTTCTTATTGAAAGTTGTAAACTATTCGTTTAAAAACGAATAAATTATTTAGAATTTGTAGGTATTTGTTGATTTATTATTGTTTCTATGTTATTTAAAAATGTGGTTGATGTTATTTTTCAAAGCTTAAAGCAGCTCGTATTGATTAATTGATTTTTTTGTCAATAATGACACTAATATCGACTCAATTTCTGGGGGGCGGCAAGTATGGGGTAATCTTTTTTGATGGACAACCCCAACCCCCTGCCCCCCTAGCTCTGCCCCTGTATCTGGATGATGGCTGATCTGATCTATGCTTTTGCTAGAACATCTTAGAAAGATGTCTTTGTTTGTGAGTCTGCTTTTACAGCAAACAAAGCAGACAGTTTTATCTTTAAGCTCAAACCACAAGAAATTTGAATTAAAGATATAACTTAAAACAAACTTTAAAATTCGATTTGGAACTTTAAATGACACATTTTTTTAATTAAATGGTGCTTATGAAGGTTACCGATTTTTAATTGTGTGTCCTTGTTTTAGAAAAAACACAAAATTAACTACCTTTGCCAAAAACAACTAACAAATTCATTCTGTTCTCCTTTAAAGTCCCACAATTTTAAAAACGTTTTCAGTGGTCTTTTTATTATGATTTCGCCATTTTTTAGCCAAAATCAAAAACCATTTGTTGGTTTTTTAAGCCATTGTTTCTGTAGAGCAATTCATTAGAAATTTGCCCCTGAGTTGTGGGCAGGACTGTTGGCATAGAGCAACGCCGCCCCCACTTCCTCTCTTTGTAGCAGGAAGCCTGTTACATCACAAATACAATTGAAATTTTTCAGACTGCCTTTTTTTGTCTGCTCCAGATTCACAACAATTTGAAAAACAGAAATGTTCAGAAATAAAATTTTTGACAATTTACTGTATATATGTCCTTTATCATCAGAAAAATCCTACATTAAAAGATTAAAAACACATAAAAAAACATTTATATTGAAGCTGGTCTTTAGAATACCCTAAAATTGTGTGTCTTTGCTAAGTTTTATAGAATTGAAAATTTGTTTTTGTAATATACATATAAGGACAGCAGAAATTTCACAAAAAAAGCATTTTTTGCATTTAATATCAGCATGCTATACTTTGGATGCCTCAAAACTGAACCTGTAAAAGTAAAAAATGAAGAATTCACAGTTCAAAGTTGGATGAGAATCTGTTTGGTTTCTGCAGATCCTTTCTTGCTCAATAATTGAAGTCAAACACTGAATTCTTTGTCGCATTCTCCACCCTCCAAACATTTCACCTCATTTTCCAGCTCTGGAAAAGCTCAACAAATGCAAACCGTGCATCCTCACATTGTTCACCGAAGCGCTGTTTGCAACGACTCCTGTAAACAATCAACTCAATGACAAAAACAGAGATAAACCGTTTAAATCCTTACTGTAACATTTCTTTTTTTATTCCTTAAGAATGTCCTTACCTCGTAGGGTGTCATTACATGTCATTTTTGCTGTGCTTAGTTTCAGGATTAATTCATAGACAGTGGCAGACATTTAAGTCTAAGTTTAGTTGTGTGAAAACAGAAAGCCAAAAATAACTGCCTGAACAGACGAGCCTCGCCAACTGATAAAGATCTCCTTTCCATTGTTGGCTTTTCAGGGGTGGTGTGGGGATTCAAAAGACCCAACATACTCATTAGCTGTGTTTGTGTGCTTACAAAGTGTGTGTCTGCATTTTGAATGTAAACACTGTGTGTGTGCACTTGAAGACAAGCATCTTATTGTCTGTACTTGTTCAGATGACAGTTATTAACCTGGAAAAACCCTTCAGTTATGCAAATTTTGTCGCACCGAATCCCACAATTCCACTGCGCAAATTTAAATCTTAGTCTGACTTATGATTATGTGCGATTCAATACAAGTCTGTTTGAAAACGTTATCTGCAGACGGTGCACAAAAACCAGATTTTTATTTGGGGTTCATTTATGGAAAAAAGAATAGACCCAGGGGATTTCCTGTTTTGTCTGCTTCACTTTTATCCTTGGCTTTTGGATTTTCATCTGCAGTATATTTTAAGAACATCTGAAAAAGTAAAGCTTGTGACGCCCCGTTGTGTTTCCATGTCTTTTCTCAACTCTTACAGGTCATTCCGGCTCTCAACAGTTATTTCAAACAACTGATTTTAATAGAAAATTGCAAATTCAGTGCAATAAACAATATATATAATATATATTGATATTTCTGTGTAAATGCTTTGTTTTTTGCTTAATTTTTTCAATAAAAAGAGTGTTTTTGCTTCATAGTTAGTCGTAGGCTAGTGTTAATCCATTTGTTTTTGTCCTCTTTAACAGCAAACTACGACACCAAGCTCAAAGTGAACGCTTTGGATACAGAGAGGTAAGAATGCTACCCTGCATGTTTGAAAAAACTTGAAAAATTTGAAAGGAAGCAAAGCAAATGAGAAAGTTCTCATATCATGTTGAAAAATGAGACCAAAAGTGGGAAAAATGTGTAAGAGATTTCCAAATATAGCAGAATCCTTATTCTAAACAAAAAATATTAGTGCTTAAGGGAACACGATGGTTTTAAAATATAATTTACTTGAATTTTAACCCTTAGTAGATTCTGAACTCACCATTGAGTTTGCCATTCACAAAAAAGCATTGTTATTATCCAAATTTTAAAGTAAAATTTTCAGAATTGTTTGAAATTTCAGGTTTAAAAAAGACTAATAATAGTTTATATAGTTTATTGCCGATGTGTCTGTTTAAACCAAAAACATTTTTCACCATATATATATATATATATATATATATATATATATATATATATATATATATATATATATATATTGGTTTTTTTTGTACACACTGTACAAAACAAGTGGATCTTAAATTTTGAGATTTATGCAGTAAAAAAATCCTGTCCGAATTAAAATTGTTGTATTGTTCCAGGTTCATTTTAATATTGTTGAGGGAAATGATAAAATGATATTTGGCATACCAATTATCTGAGGTTTTACAAAAAAAAAAGCTGGTGTTTTAAAGGTGAATTATTAGCAAATTTTAAAGTTGTAAAAATGTTCAAAAAGGCCCAGAACTACTTTCAGCAAGGCGATGCGGTTAAGCTGAACTATCCACTATTTGTTCCAGCATGTAACATTTAACGCATCATAAAACCTAATTGCATAGCCCCTTCATATTAAAAAAACTATATAACACAATGAGTTTTGATTGTTAAATAAAGTGAACATTCATCAACCTTTCATCAAAATATATCATTACTCACTTTTTAGTTTGTTTTTAATGAATTTTAAATGTTTTGTCGATTTTTCTGTCATAGCTATCGGTTTTCATTAATATTTTTGATACCACTTTATGTTTACCTATTTATTTTTAATCACTGTTTTTCTTGCAGGTAATTTTAAAAGGAGACCCCAAAAAGTTAAGTCTTCATGGGGTACGTTTGACTTTTTAAAAATTCATATAATCAGTTTTGGCTTTAAACTGGTGACTCTGAGAATTTCATCATTTCTGACTTTGCTCCGTCTGTCATTCGCACAGCAAACATGCGCTGTCTGTCTGGAGGACTTTAAAGTGAAAGATGAGCTGGGAGTGTTACCATGCCAACATGCCTTTCACAGGAAGTGAGTACTGAAACGTCTTCCTTGGTGCTTGTTGCCCACTTCACAGCTGCCGAGGTTTCTTAAAATGAGGAGCTGAGGCTTGGGAGATCAAAATGTTGGATGAACTTCATCTTTCAGTCGCATCCACTGGCTGCGTTTTCCGTTTCAGAGGGGAGAGGCAGGGCCGCTCTCCCATCAGTGCTGGAAAATCAGGCTGAAGCTTTTTAATGTCTCCTTTATTGTTATTCGCGCTTTATTTTGTCTTTGTAAATTAAAAATAGCAATGCACTAAATCTATTGTTTGCAGACTTACAGACTGTTGCAAGTTGGTTTTAAAAGAAGCAACATTAAGGAAAAATTTGTACTTTTTGGGCTTCTTGATGGAAACTTCTTAAAGTTTGACAGAACTGCAGACGAGTTCCTGAATCTGACTGGGTCAAGAATAGTGGTCACCCTCGTGATTATTTATCTGTGAGCCAGATCCTCAATAGAGGGCTGTGTAAGCCCAGTAATCCTCTCTGCAGTCCTTACCACACTCCTCAGAGCCTCACTCTGGGTTTTTCTTGTACAAGTTCCACTTCTATGGACTGAATTTGGTAACAGAAGTTAAAGAAATACTTTTCTGGAACTACAGAAAACCACCTCTTCAAGTGTGCTTGAGACCCTTTCCAATGAAAATGGCGTTTTTATAATGTTCTTGTAGCATTTTTCTCTTGGTGGAGGACATTGAAAACTATTTTTAGATTAAAACTGGGTTTCTGAGTGTTTCTTTATCCAAATCATGTTGGATCAGGAGCAGATAAAAACCAGAGGTTTGTAAAAGCTCAGGTTTGTGATGCAGTAGCTTCCATGGACAGGAAAACCTCCTTCTCCGCTACACTTGTGAAGCATCCACTTGCAGACAAATAGATTCATTAACGTCTTCATTCTCCTCAGCTGCCATCTGGCTCAAAACTGTACACCTGCATACCTCTGATATTTAGCTTAGACTTATGAGGTGCTATAAGCTAGCGGAAGAGAGTGTAAACAAAGGAATGCTGGGAAATTAGTTTCTTTAAATATGCCCTCCATCATCAGAAAAATGCCACAAGACCACAATTTTTATCAGAATACGTCTTTACGCCAGCATACATTTGGATCTTTTCTTCCTCATCGCTAAGAACTTCTGCCCTGCGTCACGATCTAGAAACTCCTGAAACATTTGACTTTTTTGTGGAAAACAAACAGGAAAAAACAACAGCAAAATGTTGATTTTGTAGAACACCAACTAATAATTAAGTGTTCAAATAAACAGAAGTTTAAGCACATTAAAATTAATTTCTTGTAATAGCTGTTAAGTAACAAACACTTTTGAGGATTCCTCTTCACCCACCAAACAAATGGTCATCTGAAGAAGTTCTCATTTATGACCAAAAAATAATTCCAGGAACAGATTTAAATCAATGCAAGTATGTTGCAAAAACAGTCTCCTCAAGAAATAAGTTAAAAAAAATTAAACTTTATACATTTCTTTAAATAAGCAAACAAATACATAAAAAATGCAAATAGGGTAAAAAAAAAAGAAAAGGTTTTACCAAGTATTCTTTTTTAAGAAAAAATTGTAGCCACCAATATATATATTTTCTTTAACAAAGATTGAAAAACTTTCTTAAAAAGATAATTTTTCTTGCAGGACTGAAAACAAGAAAATTTTTCTTCAAACGAGGGTCATTTTACTTTCTTCAGATTCCGATTTTCCTGTGTGAAATGTGAACTTCCTCATAGATCGCAAGTCCAGTGTTACTTGGATGAAGTCTGGATAAATGAGTCAGGAAAATTCACAGACTAAACACAACCTTTTGCTCAGATCCCCAGAGATCATTAATGGGATGCAGCAGGATTTAAAAACTTTCGTTGGGTTCATGTGTCTCTTGTCTTTGCAGGTGCCTGGTAAAATGGTTGGAGGTGCGCTGCGTCTGCCCCATGTGCAACAAACCAATAGCTGGACCTCCAGAGCAGCATCACAGCATAGGGACTCTACTAGATGAACTGGTGTGATCCTTGAACTGGCGTGAGGGGAAGGCGAGCAGTCAGCCACACCCGCTGGTGTGACCAACAGGAGAAGGGAACACCTCTTTGCCGTTAAAAAACCCCAACATTATGATCACAATTTGGGGTAACCTAGTTACCACCCAGAGAAAGACACTTAAGAGATGCAGTTGCCTAGCAACAACCTCTGTTAACGCAACACAACACCTTCAAATGTCTGAGAGATTATCTTCAGCCGCCCACTCGTTGCTCCACCACTCTTCTTTCAAGTTCCCCCCTTTGCACTTGTTTTTTTTTTTATCTTTTTCCCTGTAGCTGCCATCAGTGAGGTTAACAGCACCGCCGGGGGAAGAGGCAGATTTTTCACAGCAACGGATGAAAGTCGTCAGCGAGAGGCACCATGGGTCGTGCATGTCACGGTCGGCACAGGCATGAAATGATGCCCATATCAGCTGAAACACCAGCAGACACCCCGACAAACCCTTCCGATGAGGAGATTTGGGAAAAGCTACATACGGACAAATTTTGCCTCCTTTGTTCCTGTAAGAAGCACAAGATTGTTTTTCCGACTTTGTAAAGTAAAATTAGAGAGCTGAGTAAGTAACACTGCAGTGAGAACATTTACAGGTTTGACCTAAAACATTTTTAAAACAAAAATAATGTAGATTTTTGACATTTTTATCACGTCTTATTTCCGTAGCTAGACCTCTTTCCATATGTAGCAAACGTCTTTATTGAGTCAACTAATTTTTTCTCATTTTATGTGAATTCCTGTCTCTTGTTATCTATTTTTGCCCAAACATACTACTGTCTTAATGGAAACATAATTTATTTGTTTGTTTGTTGGCAAAACATTGTTTTTTCTAAATGTTGCACTTTGAAATAACAGATTTTGTCCATTTTTATTGGTAGACCACAGAGCAGCAGATCATCTGTTTTTAATTCAGCAAAGTGAAGCAGCTGGGAGATAAAGACGTGCAGCCCTCTGCAGGCCTTGAAGCCTTCGTTTTTGGAAGCAGAGGAGCATTTTTGTGGCATTATTGCATGTGATTCCCTTTTTTTCAGTCGTAGGGGTGGATTTTTCTTAAAGCAAAACACTGCCTAAATTGAGCACAAAACTCACAGAGCACATAATCCAGACAGACAGAGCACTGTACAAAAGAAATTGTTCATGAGCCACGAAAAAAGGTCAATTTTGTCGCATTTTCTGCACATGAGAAAGAAAAGTGTTACCGACCACATTCCACATTTTGTAAGCCAACAGATGTACATAACTTGAAATGGTAATAAAGTTGTCTGTTTGCTCAGCATCTCACTTGATTTTTGACAGCGTGTATGCGGCGCCACCATCAGGCGAAATGAAGCAAAGGACTCAACCATTCTAATCTGACAGTTTTCATTCAAAATCAAAGTTTTGGAAAAATTATCTTAAAATATTTTCTTTTAAGAAATGTTTTAAAATAAGTTCATATTTTTCTTTTTTTTTTGCATCCAGCTGTTGGCGTTTTTGTTTTTAATTCACATTTAGGGATCTCAAGATGATGACTTTTTTTTAATCGGATTGTTCAGGATGTTTAATTTAAATTTTTTAAAGTGAAAAAAAACAAAAAAATGCATAATAATCTGTCCTCAACTCTGACGTATGCCAAATAAGAAAAAAATAATTTTTTGTCACAGATAAAACCATTTAAGCTTTTAATTTGAAATTTTGCATCCATTCGTCTCAGTGTCAGACACAACCTTCAAGCCTTTAAATAGGCACATAAATGACAGCATGTTGGTTTCAAGTTCCATCCAAGTCATCTTTTACTTTCTTACAGTGATTGTTGTCTAATCTACAGAGTAAATACAAATGTAGTCAAATCAATTTAGTTTTATTATTGTTATTATTGAGTAAACTTGAGTAAAAACATCGAATTTTTCTTGTTTATGTCTTGTGTATTGTACTTCTTTGAGAGATGCCCAAACAAAACTGCTTATTCTGAGCCTAATTTTTGTAATTTTCCATAACTATGAAAGGTGTCTTTTATTACTTTTTTATACTAGTTGCATTTATATATAAATATTTTTTTTTTACCTTGAAGCTCCTATTTGCTTTTCCCCCAAACAGGTTACCAGCTGGGGGTTAATGAAGCTTGAAGGACGTCCTTTACTGGGTTTTACCCTCTAATTTGGCATAAGGACAGAGAGGAGCCCGACCTGTGAAGTAATTATAAATAACACCAGATGGTGTGAGGTGTTGTAAGGATGCAGAAGTGAGTTGTGGTGAGGAGAAGGAAGGGCGCTGAGAAGAAGGGAGGTGCTGGGAGAAGGTGGGGACTGAGCGGAGATAGTGTGTTTCAGTTTTAGCTTCCGTTATTACTTGTGCATTTAGGTGAAGTTTTAACTTTCCTCTGAGTTGAGCATCAGCTGGTAAGTGTCACGCTTTCTCCTAAATTGCTGCTCCAGTAATGTGTTTGCATGTTTCCCTCATGTGAGCGAATGATCCTCAAAGATTGACTAGTTGGGAGGTTTTAAGCTGTGGTGAAATCTTTATAGTCAATTTAAAGATCGAATAAGACTTCAGAATGAGCCTTTAAGGAGAGATGATCCAATCCCAATTAGATTTTTAGGCATAAAATCCTTCAAAAGTACCATATATTTCTAAAATGTATCCATTCAAATCTCTTCTGTCAACATTTTCCTGATTTTGCAGGGTTGTAGGGGTGTGTTTTATTCACACACAGTCTGCTTGTTTGAAATTGGAAACATAAACAGGTCTTTCATGAACTCAGCCTGTACCTGATGTGAATAAACTGGTTGTTGAAACACACACTTGCCCAAGGGTGGAGAGACCCACAGAGAAATGCTTGTTTCTGTCACTTCCCAGCGCTTTCAGCTTTGTGGCAAACAAACTGCCTCAATGACAGGTGAGGGTGTTCTGTCCTCCTGCAGCAGCCGAACCCAACCGGCGGTCTTGATGAAGCAGCAACAGGATCAGGAAAAGAACCGGGTCAGGGGAGCAGGCTGCCTGCAGAAGCACTGACAATTGAAGTTGTGTTGCTTTTGCTGAGATCTAAAAGTAAATCTAAGTCTGTGTGAGGCCTCAGTGAAGGTGGAAAGTAAACCTGAGGACTCAAGATCAAAGTTAAAAAGGGAATGTAATAGAAAAATGCTCACAAAGAAACAAATCCTGTCAATTTTATTTTAAGAGCTGAAGTCTTGGACATACTTTTGTCAGAACATAGCAGCAATTTAACCCAGAAGAACCCATGGTGAAATAAGAAGAAATGTGTTCTGTTTCCACTTGGTTTAGTGTTTATCCCACATAAGGATCTTTTCCTGAAAAATGGTTCTGGGTTCTTATGGGTTAAAAGCTACAACTTCTTCCCACATCATGAAGACTGTTAGTCATTTTTTTTCGTCAAAATAAAAAATTTGATTTACAAGAAGAATTAATGTTTTTTCTTCATCAGAACAACTTTTCTGAGCCATCTGTCAATTTCAAATAGGCTTAACTAAGTCTGGTCAAAAATGAAAGATAACCAAGTCCACCTGACAGCGTTTTTATCCAGTACTTTGATAGAAACTACTTGGATAAATGAGTACACGCTAATTCCCACTCCGATCATCTTTTGAATCAATTGTAAAAGCGTTTCTAGTGGTCTTTTCATTATGATTATTTTAGTTACTCACAAAAAAGGTGTTATTTTCTAGGACGTAGAGCAGCAAGAGTTCATTATAAATTCACCTCTGAGCTGTGGGCTTGTCCACTGATGCAAAGCAACCCCGCCGCCCTTCCCCTCTTCGTTTGCGTGCCATCGTGTCCCAACCTTATTATCATGGTTATCAACATTATCGTTGCAACAAAAATGGCGAGTAATATTGGAGGTATCCAGCCATACGGTTTTAAGCCGGATGGCAGCTTGGACGAGGAAAACCGAGGCGTTCATGGATCTATTTGTCTACATGTGGATGCATCAGAATGGAGGGAGCTTGTGACCTGCCATTATTTTTTAAATTGCATTTTTTTTTTTTTGCCTGTCCCTGATTTACAATTATTTGAATAAAGACATATTCAGAAATGTTACTTTAAGCTCAACATTTGCTTATCTGAGTCCTCCATCAATTGAAAAAAAAGCCACGAAGACATGTTAAAAACACCGAAAATACTATTTTAATCGGGTGGGTCTTTAATGAAATGCTGTTTTCTCACTTGTGCGTAATGTGATGAAATCAATACAAGCAGAGGACTTATTTTTCTCAAAGAACATATAAATGGCGATGTTTGGTGAGATCTGTTGGTCTTAATTAACAAATGGTTAATTTTTTTGTTTGTTTCAGAGAGTTTGAGACCTCTGGAGTTAACCACAGTTGCTTCCTCTGTATATATGTTGAGATGCTGAGAAGAACTTGCAAGATGATTGGATCAAAGCTGAGAAAAGCCCCTCTTTTTATTTTTGTTTAAGAATAACGCCCTCGTAGATGTGTTTGAATGCTTCCTCAAGAGCTGGCTTTATTCTTCAGCTGTATAAAAGTCGCTTCAGAGCGTCCACCATGTTCCGTCGCTGGGTCCTGGCTCTGATAGCTCGCTTAGGCCTCATTGGTGTGGGCTTCAGCTGCTGCCTGCTGCTCTTGTATCTCCTGGCCTGTAAACCTGCTTCTAACAGCAAGAAACAGAGTCTGCCTTGGCCTGAAGGGACCACCAGTAAGGAGGGGTACATGGCTCTGCTTCAGGAAAGGGAGGACTCCCATAGGCATTACATCAACAGTTTGACGAAACAGATCGCAGAGCTGAAGGAAGCTCTCCAGGAGAGGACGCAGCAGCTCCAGGAGTCCCTGGATAAAGCGAAAGCCAAAGGAATTCTGCCTCAGGGTCTGGAGAGTCTGCACAAAGCAACCATGCAGTCCGACTTGAAGGTAGAAGAGAAAGCATTCTCAATAAATGTTGGACAAGTCTTAAATGGCATTAAAGATGCTGCAGTGAACGTTGTTTCATGTCCTGCAGGAGTTCTTCCGCTCACAGTTGAACCAGGCGGAGGTCACCTCAGGTGTGAGTCTGCCCAGTGAATACGCAGTGATTCCCTTTGACGCTTTCACCCTGCAGACGTAAGACACCGCAATCTGTCAGAAAGAAACATCTGAGGTGTCTTTTGCCTCATCCAGTGTTGCTTTTTTGTAAATAAGACCTTTGGTTGTCTCGTTTAGGGTTTACCAGCTGGAAACGGGCCTGTCGAAGCACCCGGCTGAGAGGCTGGTGAGGAAAGACCGCAAAGATGAGCTGATCAGCACCGTGGAAACAGCTCTGCACATCCTGAATGGACCCCAGCAACACCATGAAGACACCAGGAGAAAGCACACATACTCCCCATCGGATTTCATACAAGGTAAATCAACCAATCCAGACCTATTATTGTGTGTTTTTTTTTTTAAATTCAGTCAGGAATGTAGCATTATTGACCTTTAAAGCAAAGGTTACGTTTGTCTTTGTAGGGAAATTAAGTGTCCCCTTCAAAGAATGGAATCTGAAGGCTGATTGGTGTAAATCTGAAGGCCGTGCTGTTGGTTTTTCAGGGCTGACCCGCACAGAGCGGAACCGAGGCAGCGTCTACGAGCTGGTGTTCAAAGGCGACGGCCAGCAGGACTTCACGCAGCTCCTTCTCTTCAGGCCGTTCGGCCCACCCATGAAGGTGAAGAGTGAGAGCGTGAACACGCGCAGCACCGTCATCAACATCATCATCCCGCTCTCGAAAAGGATGGAGGCGTTCGGACGCTTCATGGGGAACTTCAGGTACTGCTTGGACACAAATCGAGGCTGATCCCTGAGTTTTCCAAAAGAGTCCAACCATATTTCTTGTTTGTGTTTTGATTCAGAGAAGTGTGCATCCAACAGAACAGCAACGTTCATCTCACCGTCGTCTATTTTGGTAAAGATGAGGTGGACCAAGTGAAAACTGTGCTGGATCAGACCACCAGGTCACTCATTTCAGTGTGTACTTCTGACCTTAAACACAAAAATATTACAAATCCCCGTATAACAACCCTCAAAGGGACTGTCTTTGCATACAGGAACAATCAGAAAGCTCTTTTCTTGATTTTATTGGGACTAACTAACTTTTGCAAACAGTATTTTAATGAAATAATGAGCAGTATGACTCTACCGTGCTAATCCTGGTTCCCTGCCTTGTTCTGATTTCAATAAATACTATCAAATGAGTCAAATCTGTTGTATAAAACTGGAGGGAAAAAATCTAGTCTTTCTTTAACTTTCTGCTCTCTTTGAGACTAAAAAAGGGCACCTGTTGGGTTCCATAGGCCAAAAGAAGTCTTTGATTTCCAAAAATGTTGCCCCTCCAGAATCCAAAGTGCAGATGAATGTCTTTCATGTTAAGGTATTAGTAAAATCAGAGACTCCTTAACTGTTTTCCTCCTAAGAAAAGCTTGTTAGGACTTTGACAAGACTTCATGCATGTTAGATGGATGATTTTGTTTCCAAAATCCTCTTCTGCTCCCTCAGAGAGACCCGGTTCCGGAGCTTCACACTGATCCAGTTGAATGAGGACTTTTCTCGCGGCCGAGGCCTCGATGTGGGAGCCAGGGCTTGGAGACGGAGGCAGAACGTGCTCCTCTTCTTCTGTGATGTCGACATCCACTTCACCGCTGATTTCTTGACGTCCTGCCGAATGAACGCTGAGCCTGGTGAGGAAAAACTACTTTACTTCGAGCTCTGTGAAACACGTTTAACCTACTCTTATAGTACAAGTATTCTATTCCTCCTTGCTAAACAAATGGAGGAAAGACTAACTTAATGTTACTGTAATGTTAAGGTACTACTTCAGTGAACATGAATATTGTATGAGTTCAAAATAGAACAATGTAGTAATTTTCATTGAAACAGTTAAGATAATCCAAAATTAATTAAAAATCTGGAGGAATGATTTAAATGTTTTGTAAAGTTTAACTGTTTTTTATTAGTATTTTTATTCTGATTCCTAAAAGTACTTTAGTATTTGGTCCCTATTTAATAAGCTCAGCTAACGGTTCTGGTTTCACATCAGCACTAGTCTCTTGAGATATTTACTTTTAGGAACCAGGAATAAGAAAACCTAATAAATTTAGTTTAAAGGCTCTGAGAATAATATTACTTAATTAAGACGGATTGATCAGGTGAAAATTTTGTCCCAAACCCAAAAGAAATATTATTTATATATGATTCTGACTTAATAAAGTAAAATAAAATAAAATAATTAACACAAAATGATATTGTAAAAGGCCATATACTTGTATAGCGCTTTCCTGCCTTGCTTGAAGACCCAAAGTGTTTTACAGTCCCATTCACCCCCTGATGGCAAACACTGGCGTCAACCTCCCACCAGAGGTAAAGTGAGGTTCAGTGTCTTGCCCAAGGACACTTCGACACATGGGCGGGCAAGGCGGGAATCAAACCTGTAAAATAAAATAAAATAAAATAAAATAAAATAAAATAAAATAAAATAAAATAGAAAATTAAAAAGAAGATGTGTTGGCTAAATAGAAAAAAAAACAAAATCTTAAATGCTCTGGAAGTATTTAAAAAAATTACAAATAGAATAAAAGAAAATAAGGTGAAAATAATAATAATAAAAGACAAAAATAAATGATAAAATAAAAAAATTATTGTGCTGGCTACAGGGGAAAAATCAAAATCTTCCATGCTCTGGAAGTATTGTAAAAAAAAACAACAATTTATTAATTTTTTGACATACTAAGACCATTTATGACGACGAAATATCATGCTTTGAATATTAAAACATTTGAGAGGTTCAAATATTTCATTTTGTAATGTTAAAATGTTTAAATAATTAGTTTTTTTCATTGTTATAGAGATTTGAGCTTTTCATCAGATGGTCTTGTTTCTCTAAAGTATCACTGATGACCACTTGATGTCGCTCTAAAAAAAGGCGACAAACAGACTCGCATCTCCAGTTTTTACTCATCCTGTAGTCAGTAACTCCTCAGAGAGGATGTGAAGCCTTTTTATTACCCATAATGTCACATCATTTTTGTTCTTCAAGTGTCTGGACTTGTGTGTTTGCGTGTGTCACAGGGAAAAAAGTCTTCTACCCTGTGCTTTTCAGTCAGTACAACCCGGCAGTCATCTACAGGAACAGCACACACGTGCCGCCACTTCAACAGCAGCTGGTGGGTGAAAAACAAGACTGATCATCCCATTGTGGGAACATTTCTCATCTTGATTTGTGTCTCAGGTGATAAGTCAGGAGACTGGATTCTGGCGAGACTTTGGGTTTGGCATGACATGCCAGTACAGGTCAGACTTCATCAACATAGGTAAAGGCGGATTTCAAACCTTGTATCATCTGACTGCTTTGGTCAAAAAAAACACATAGCAGGAGTCCATTTTTTTCCTTTATGCACTTGTAGAATTGTGTCATATTTGTTAGAGGCTTGTGGTGTCTATTCTATTCTATTCTATTCTATTCTATTCTATTCTATTCTATATGTAGCCTCCTACCAGGAAACTGAATGTATGGTAGCTGTGCCTGAACCTTTTGTCATTTTGTGTGATTTATTTTAGTTCCTGCTTTAAAATAATTGTTTAAAATCACATTTTTCTTGTTTATCCATGTGTCTCCCTAAAGGTGGGTTCGATCGCAGCATCAAAGGCTGGGGGCTGGAGGATGTGCACCTCTACAGGAAGTACCTTCATAGTAAGCTGATGGTGATCCGCTCGCCAAGCCGTGACCTTTTCCACCTGTGGCACGAGAAGAGCTGTGCAGACGAGCTTCCTCCAGAGAAGTACAAGATGTGCATGCAGACCAAAGCCATGAACGAAGCCTCGCACGGCCAGCTGGGAGAGCTCTACTTCAGACGCGAGAAAGAACAGCATCGAAACAGATGATTAAGAGATTTAAGAAGAGACAATAAATCAATTCAATGAAATATTTCTTGAGTGTTCATGGTTTTTTTTCTGTCTATAAGTAGAAACCACATGTATATAAGTTAAAAATGGTTTTATCCTAATTTAAAAAGAATGCTGATGAGATGACCTCCTGCAGAAAGCTGTTGCAGCACACAAAGTTGGTGAAGAACTTCTGACTTTACAGACCAGGGCTTGAAAAACACATCTGAACGTGTGTTGTTTAACCTGAATGAATAAATGAATAAATGAATGAATGAATGAATATTTATTTAAATAGGACTTTACAAGGCCATCACAGTATCAGAGTGCTTGACGATAAAAAAGAAAAACAAAAAGAAAATGTACAATTGAGCAGATAAAGAACGAAAAAAAAAGATTAAAAAAAACTGCATAAAATTTAAAAATGCAATAAAACACTTAAAAGACAGATAAAAATTCAATAAAATAAGGAAAAGTAAACAAATACGATTAAAAGGAATTTCTTCAAGCCACACAAGTCCCTGTGTCTTTGGACCCGGGGTATCTTTTGCTTCTTAATTAGGAGTTAAGGAGCCTCTAAAACTGCAGCTTTCCTTTTATCCAAAATATTTTTTTTCTTTGTAGAAAGACTATGTCTCAAGCAACATCTTTCTGCCACAACAGAAGTTTAATTAAACTAACGTCATGCCCATTTTATGCCAACTATCTCACCAAAGCCAATGTCTTTATTATAGGTTTTTTATTATCAGGGGAGTCCTTACACTGGAGGGTTTCTCTGGTTTTAAGGCCTTGCTTTGCATTTTTTTCTATTTTTTATTTTGTTTTTGGACCAGTTCCAACACTTAGGATGTTCTATGACTTGGTTATTTTCTGAGTGAGTCAGCAATAATATCCAGTAGTGGTACATTCTTTCTAATCGGAAGAGGGTTTGGTTCTAGGCCCCATGTGTCGAAGTGTCCTTGGGCAAGACACTGAACCCCACGTTGCCCCTGGTGTTTACAGGTTAGCCACCATTAGTGTGTGAATGTGTGGGTGAATGGGATTGTAAAGGGCTTTGGGACTTAAGCAAATGTATGAAAGGAAATGTATTCAAATTTTATTTTATTTTCACATGAAAAACCCTCAACTTTAAATGTCAAGTTTTTCTAAAAATTGAAAAAGCAAAATCTTTCCTATTTGTGCTTCTACAAGCACAGTGCACCCTGTGAGGATTACTTTCTGTGATTAAATTTGTTCGTTTTAAAGATAAAACTACAATGGAATGTCTCGTGAAGACAGAGTCATAAAAGTTGGCAGAAGGTATTTCCTGCCACTGAAAGACATCCCCCTCAGGCATTAGGTTTGGTCCTGAGGAGGGAGTGGCAGCTGTGCGTCAGCCGACAGTCCTTCCTCCGCCCTCCACTCTGCACAAGGCGTGCTGCCTTCAGGCGCACCTCGGAAATTCAAAGTGATTTTTTGTTTCTGTTTTTCCTCTGCAACCTAAAGCTCTGGTGGGTAAAGATTTTTTAAATTTTTAATTGAAGACTGCATTTTTTTTTCAATTTGAATTATGAAACTTTGGAACATTTGTTTTTCTGTTGTACATATTCCGGGGCATTCTGGTTAAACATTAGAAATTAGATTTATCTTAAACTTTACATTTCCCATTTTATTTATTTCAGATGTATCATCAAAAATAATATTTTTTCCTATTTTACTACTCAATAAATATCCCATTTAAATGGAGAGGCAACAAATCCTCCTTCCCATGTTGTAAAAATGAATTAAAAATATATTTTTGGGAATTAAAAACCTTGGTGTCAAGAGTGGGGCTTGGTTAAGGGATATTCATGGTCTGCGGTTGTTTTCCAGTTTCAGTGAAAAGAAGTCTGAATGCCTTACAATACAGAGAGATTTTGGCCAATTCCATCCTCACAACTTTGTGAGAAGTTTTCAGATGGTATCTTCCTGTTCCATGACTGTACCACAGCTCTGAGCAAGTCCAGACAGACACGGGAAATGACTTTGTAGAAACTTGAGTGGGCCTGCAATGAGTCTCAACTTAAAGACGAAAGAACACATCCGGCATGAATTACAGGAAAAACTACCAGTGGGACTTTTAATTATGAATATGCAGAGCAGCAGGAGCTCATTAGAAATTTGCCCCTGGACTTTTGGTGCGAGAGTTAGCCTCCACTAAATTCCCATCAGCCCGTGATTCACACTCTCACCAGATAGCTTACAGCCCCTCACAAGCCCAAATGGAGTGCAATATCAGAGCTTTTTTGAGCCAGATGGCAGCTCAGATGAGTAAAATAAAGATGTTAATTGATCTATTTGTCAGCAGGATGGATGAGAATTGTAGTGCAGAAGGGAGACTTCGGTCCACCTGTGCCAGTTGCTGTGAGCTTTTTTCAAACTGCGGGTTTTCATCTGTTCCTGATCAAACATGGTTGGAACAAAGAAATACTTTTAAAAAAAAGCAGTTTTAATCTTAAATTATTTTACATCTGCCCTCCATCATGAGAAAATGCTACAAGAACATGTTAAGAACACTGTTTTCATTGCAGTGTGTCTTTAAATATGAATGCAGAGGATGGTAGGATTTCCCAGCTGCACCTGAAGGCGTCATTAATCAGAATAGCTCTTGTGTGCGTGGATCGCCGGTGATGTCTCATCAGCTGACAGTCGCTGTTATGAGGAAATCCCCGGGTGTTATGATGGTCCGTGGGGAGCTGGCAGGGTGAGCGTCCGTGTGCTGGTGTCACTACTTTACGCGCGTGGCCTTTTTGACGCTTTTATTTAATTTGGCATCTCGGACAATCAGTCGCGGGACCATGACGCTGGCATGTTTTCACTTCACGCTGGAATAGCGACACAAATGCGACAAAGGTTGCGCTTTTACCCCCCCTCTAAGCCGCAGAACGCCACGTTTTTTCACGCACGACGAGAAAAAGAAGAAGACGAAACATGTTCCAAACCTCCCGCATCCTGCTCATCCTGCTCGACGTTGCCTGCCTCATTTTCGGTACGTACATCTATTTTAATTCTGTATTTGACGTTGTAACTCCAGAATGAACGTGTTAGAACAACAGAAAGCAGTTTCTAGTGAATCCACTCAGTAGAATCCATTCAGTTTCCAAGAGTCAGACAGGACGGAAAAGTTTCCACTCTGCGCTTTTACGCGCAAACCTGCATTTTACCTCTCACCGCGTGGAATGCGGTCCCAGCTTCCTGGAATGCTACAACGTTAGAGCTATTTAAAGGGGTCTCAAGCGCAACCCAGAAGACAAACAGACCTTGAACTTTTCAGCTGCTGTTCAGGAGCTGCCAGTTAAACCCCAGAAATCTTTCCCCGCGAATAATCCAAGCTCTGTCATCTTGCTCAGTCAGAGAGATGTGGTTTGGATGTGGTTTGACTGCAGCTATCAGTCCTCTGCTTTGATTTTTGTTTTGACCTTTGTCTAGTGTCAAAAGAGAGGTTTAAATCAACATGCCTATAATAATAATAAACATAATAAAACATGTTACTATACCCCACCCCATACACACAAAATACGTTTTTTTGTTTCATTTACTTAAACCATTAGAATTCCAGCGATAGAGTCACGATGATTTTTTTTCGGTGTCTTTTCACATTAAAGTCCTTTTAGTTTTTGCTAAGACTTTTTATTTGATTCTAGTTATTGATATCCAAAAATAAGAAAACCCTTCCAATTCAAATATTTTGCAAAGTTGAAGGAGTTTATTCAGTCAAACATGTCTTGTTCTTGTTTTTGACTTTGATCTTAGTGTTTTGTTGTCCTTAAAGTTTTAATGTTTTAGGTGCGATAAGCCTCCTTTTTATCTCTAAGAAATGTTACATTTGACTGTTTTTAAAAGCTGCCGTAACCCTCATTGTGTTCTGGTCAAAACGGACCCATTTTTAATTTCACACCCGGGTCACTTTTGACCCGAACACAATATAAGGGTTAAATCAATGACCCAAACATGTATTTATTAAGGAGACGTTGCTGACAACAGGTTGAGAAGAAAAGGAATAACTTACATTCTCATGCAGCGTCCAAAATGCACATTGCTGCATATATTTAACCCTTACTTTAACCCCGCCCTAATTGTTTTCTTAAAACTTCATGGTTTCAACTGAGAGCCAGATTTTCTAGCATATTTCTATTTAATATTTTTTCTATCATTCCTCATCTTTTGCTTCTGTTGCCATCGGTTACAGTCAAGACTAATATTCATCAAACTTCACGACAGCAGCCACATTTTTTGTTTTTACATTTTTACTTGATCGATTGCTTTTATTTCATGTGATTTTGAGGTTTATTAGAGTTACAGGAGTTCAGTAGAAATTCACCTCTGAGTTGTGGTTGGGACCACTGGTGTGGAGTGAAACTGGTTTGATTTCATTTCTGGTTCAGATTGCACCAAGGAGGAATGGATGAAGACAGAATGAAAGTGGATGCAGGCTCTCTCGCACACACACAAAATTTGCATATTGGTCTAACTTTTACTTTTAAATGAAGTCCATACAGCCCCCCCTCTGGGCAAAAATCCCAGTAACTTTAGCAAAAAAATCTCTCAGTTTCAATTAAGATGTGTTGGTCCGGCATTGTCATCCATTATTTATTACGTCACGTTTTGCTTGAAAGTCCAACTTTGAAACGTTTTTGCAGTCAGGGCAAAACATAAAATAACAGACCCCTATTAAACTTTATTAGCAACCATCAAAGAACAAACTTAAGCTCACGAGGACCTTCCTCGTTGAGGCAGAGCTACTGCCTGCCTCACTGAGTAAACTGTAGACCAGGCCCGGCCCTGGGCTGCATTGCGCCCAAGGCAAACAATTATTTTAAGTCTTTTTGTTTTTACTTGTTTGCTGACGTTTCATTGGGTTTCACTTTTTATCAAAAGATTTTCAGTTCAACGGTTGTGAAAATTTGAACTTGCAGTTGGAAATCCAGTTTTAAGAGAGTGTTTTTTTTTTAAATCTTGAACAACTGTAGATCCCATCTTTTAACTAAAGTTACAGCTGCCCCTAATCTGACGTACATTTCTACAACTTGAAATCTGACATTTTTTTTCCCTGCTTTCACACAGTCGGGCTCCCCTTTTTTATTCTACATAATCAACGCAACCCGTATAAACGGGGTTTCTTCTGTAACGATGAGTCCATCAGATACCCCTTTAAGGAGGACACCATATCTGACGTGCTGCTGGGGGGAGTCTTGATCTCCTTCACCATCATTGTAGTAAGTCAACTACAATTTCTGCAGCCTTTTTTACCTTTACAGATCAAAATATCTCACTTCACTATGTTCACTCGCTCTTATTTCAGGTTTTGTGTGGGGAATTCCTTTCTGTCTACCTGCCTCTCATCAAGAACCAGTCTTTGTGGAGGAAGTATGTGTCATGTGTGTACAAAGTGGTTGGAAGCTATTTGTTTGGCGCAGCTGCTAATCAGTCTCTGACTGACATTGCTAAGTACACCATTGGCCGTTTGCGGCCAAACTTCCTGGCAGTCTGCAAACCGCAGTGGGATCGCATCAACTGCAAAACAGGTGGATACATTGAGAACTTCACCTGCACCGGAGATCCCCTCATGGTGGAGGAGTCTAGGTGAGGATAAGGGAAGAACTACTTGAAACTGTTTGGAGCTTTTTGAAAATATCTCAGCTGTATCTGATTGATCTTGTGGAAGAACCTGTACAAACAAGTTTTTCTTGTTCAGACATTTTTCCATGTTGTTAGCAGTGACGCGATGCCTGATGTGAGAGCACACAGGGCGTTGCATTAGACTGTGAAGCACACAAACAATGATGCACTTAAAATTCCAAAAGAAGTCCACGTGGTTTTAAAGTTGTGTTTTTAACATATATTTAGAAAGTTAAAACTGCTTTTCTAAGAATTCTTATTCACATGATTATAAATCTGGAGTAGACACTAAATACTATAGGAAAAAGAGCTTATTTTTGACAGAACTATTAAGTTTACTGCTACTTTGACAGAACAACTATTATGTACCATTATGTATTCAGAGACAGAAAAAACATTGACTTCCCACTCTCACTTTGCTGGTTGTCTTTTCTGAAATTGGTATAAAAGCTGTTAAATACTGAGGTACAGCAAAAGCAAGTGAAAAGAAATATAGAAAGTCAATAAAGACTGACTTTGAAATACTCGACTTTTATACTCTGATTCAGGCAATAAATAAGAAAAATGTATTTTTTTTTAAATCTCTAAATGTTTCAGGTTTGGCTTAAAAAAATACCTAGGTAGTTTTGAGAGTTGAAAAAATATGGAGCTTTAATTTAACATCCTAACCCCATCTTTAACTTGGTTTTGTATTTATATATATATATATTAATGATAATAAGAATATTTTTAATACAGAATAATAAAAAATAATAATGCATCAAGCTTTTAATGACAAAATTCACATTTAGTGGATTCAGTGTATCATGTATGTTGATGCACAAATATGTCTATTCATAATAGAGTAATTATCATGACACAATTTACCTGTATATGTGGATTTATATATATAAGAATGTATTTTCTTTTAGTTTTTAATTTCCCATCAAGTCATTTCTAATCATATATTCTAGAAAATATATTTCTTTTGTTTATCTTTTTTTGTATTTTAAAATCCAACACGATAAAGAAATAACCGAGAATGGTTGAAAGAAGAAAAATAATTACAATATTAGAAGAAATTGTCAGTATGAAAAGCATGTATATTTTTAAACTTGTTCCTATTTGAATCTAGTACACACGTGGACAACATTGTTTATAGAGGTACCATCATTTTTGTCCAGGCCTGTTTCATTAGTTTGTTTTTTTTAAATAATTATGTTAATCACCAATTCAAAAGTGATGGCTGATTTTGATTATTTAATTTTCAATACATTTTTATTTATTGTTACTTTTGTAAGTTTCAAGTGATTTCAGTGAGAATTGTGGGATTCTTCCTTCTTTAACTGAGGGGTACCAACAATTTTGTCCACGTGTGTACATCAACCGCGACAGGGACAATCTAAGGCGTGGATAGTTATATGATCAGCAAACTAACTGATGCTTTCAGTGGAGCCCAAACTCTGTAAAATGCTGTTTTTTTTTAATTGACATACAGGCATCAATGAATTTATAAATAATATCTCTATTTATATACAATGTGATTTAATTTTTTTGCATCCTTTTGCTTTATATTTAGGCCCTAAATGTATACCTTGAGCCCAAGATATGTTATTTTCCAAGAGTTGCAAAACATTTACTACAGATGAGAACAATTGTGATATAAATTAAAAAATAAAAATAAAGTGCTTTTTTTTAACGCTCTGACTTTTTTTTTCTTCTTGCAGACTCTCCTTTTACTCCGGTCACTCGTCTTTCTCTATGTACTGCATGATCTTCCTTGTGGTTAGTACATAGTTTTACAATTTAAAAACAATTTTGTGGAAGGTTATTTGGATCACAGTCTCTTGAAACATTGTTGTACCTTATCTCTAAAAGAATGGTTACTAAAAAGTTGGTGTCAGCAGTGGGATTTACTTACAAAACTATAATCAAGCACCAGTTTCCTAATAATTTGTTATTTGGTTGTGTTCTTGAATTGCAGTTCTACATTCAAGCCAGGTTAAAGTCCCAGTGGGTGAGACTGTTACGGCCTACTTTGCAGTTGTTCCTGTTTGCCACTGCAGTTTATGTGGGCTTGTCCAGAGTGTCTGACTACAAGCATCATTGGGGGGATGTACTCATGGGTCTCCTGCTGGGAGGAGCCGTTGCTATTTTTACTGTAAGTTTGTGTTTATTTGTTGTAAACTGTAGAAATATGCACAAAAAGGTTTAAAATTTGTAGAACGAAAGCGTTAAAAGCCTTTTTTTGTCAAGTCAAGGCTAGAACTGAGACTGTGACGATTCTCTAAATTTGTTTTGGTTTGCATAAAGTTACCTTATTGTGGTTCTCTACTTGGTTTTACATTTTTTATACAATTTAAGTTACATATACATGAAAATACCCTAAAATTAGAAAAATATATTTAATCTTCTTAGAATTCTAGCGTGAATTTTAAATTTAACAATGTTTTATTACCCAGCTTAAAATAAACAGTGACACAAGTTTATATGTAAAATAAATTATAATTATTATTAAAAGCACTTTGTTTTACCCTTCATTATTGAGTTAAAAAGCACATATAAATGAACTTTTTTTTTCTTCTTGTTTTCTGCAGGTGTTTTGTGTCTCTAACTTCTTTTCGCAGCCAGTAGAACCAGTGGTATCACAGGAGGAAGATCCCCAACAGAACAGCCTACAGGACCACTCTTCCAACGGAAACCACTATGGCACCACTGACTGAAAACATAAAAAAAAAACCCTCACCAACAGTTATCTTGTTGAAATCTCCATTCCATGTGATGGTAAAAAGAGGGTGTGAAACACAAGTGAACTGCAAGCCTTACCTTTAAACTGCTGCCAGTGGGAATGCATGCGTTAAACCCAGTTTGACTGCAGGCTTCAGCCTAAAGCTGCTGACTTGTGCTTCTTACAGACACAGCATGCACTTCAATAAAATATAAAGAATAAGGAAGGTATGTAGATGAAAGTTTACATTGACAAATATCACCAAATTGTTTTGTCATTTTTTGGCAAAGGTTATTGTACTGGTTTCCAGTGTGTTTTATTGTAGATAAATGAATTGGATTTGGCTTAGATTTCAGTGTCGGAGTGCACACTGTAAGCAGGCTTGTAGAGGCCGAATGGTACCTGTGAATAGTGTCACTAATGACATAAAACAGAGGTTGAACCGAGGAGAAAAAAAACACATTCAAAATGCATTTTATAAACAGACTTTGCCTTAGATTTATGCTGATTCCTGCTCTTATATTCCTTTTGTGATGTCATTTTCTTTGTTTTAGGATGTTTTCATCTGTACAGAAAGCCAAAATGGTTCAATGGCTCTCCGCTGTATTGAGGAGAACAAGGAAAATAAAGAGAATGTCAATTTTGTTACTTTGATACAAAGGAATGTGTTTGTTTTTTAACTAAGTAAAAGATGAATCACATAAGGATGAATATCCAGGGACTCGCGGAGCATCGAACATAAACCAGAACAACTGAGATGCAAAGAGAATTTTTGTTGTTTGCTTGATCCTGTTCAAAAGTGTACACACCTCGATGACTTTGCTCTGAAAACATGCACACCAAAGGGTTTGAATGGCAGCTAAAGGTGACCATCCTCACCTGCGACTCACTTGCCTGTAATCAATGTGTGTGCACAAAATCTGACAGAAGAAAATCTTGGAGTTTCTAGGAGTCCAACAGCCAAGACCAATTTCAAAATTCTTTTAAGAAGAAAAAAAACAAAAAGGTTGCACCCGCATCAGGCCGTATATGATGACACATGCCAGATTAAATTCAAATTCATGTCTCAAGTGAAAATGGGTTCTGCTGTTCTCATGATATTTGTTCATTCGAGCCCAAATATTTAGGAAATCAAGTGAAATAATTACTGTCACAAGACATTTTTGGTATTCTTCATCGGCTATTGTCTTTGTCTTGACTAAACTTTGTTAAATCTGCTGAGTAAATTTGATTGAGAAGACAGCCAGCTCTATTCAGTTGAGGACACAGACTATCTTGGAATGTGTTTTGTTCACTCTTTTCCTGGCCCTGTAAGAAACCACAGATATGCTATAAAGCTAATAGATACATGCAGCATGCTGCTTTAAACAGTAACAAATATATTTTATTCATAAAAAAGATCACTTATGAATTAAGGAAGTTTATTTAAGAAAGTACTCCTAACTTTAGGCTGACCGTGGCCTGTATTTGTGTTGTCTGTTGGTGTATAGAGCCCTCTCTTGCTGTCACGCTGACATGAACAATGATCCTTATTGAGAGAAGCTCCATTCATTTTGTCACATGTCTGACTATCTTTACAAAAAAAAAATTCTAAATGCAGTTTATCCAAAAATAATTCCAATAACAACTTAAAACTGTAAAATTCCATCTGATCTCTCACAGTATCGTGAAGTTCTTTGAAATAAGCTTGATTTGGGAACTGGCGCCTTACAAACCTAATTATATTGAGTTAAAAGTACCACTACAGTCATTGGAATATCTTTCCTTTTTTGTATGTGTTTTGCATATCTTTGCATGGCTTACTTCCTGTTCTGATCAGCAAGGGAAGCAAACACTGATGAGCAAACTCTTTCAGAGGAAGAGGGGTGTCAGCATCCAGTTTTTAGATTCACAAACACATCAAGAGGTTCCGACATACCCACGGGTTACTAACTACTTGACTGACTACTTGACTACTTAAGTCTGATAAATGTCTCAGTCAAACAGGGGCTACTGACCTCTATATGATCATGTTTACTGGTGTAATAGTGTTGAGATTTAACTGCTGTTGAACATTTAGAGGCTGTGAGTTGTCTACACACTAACGTATGAGGCCACCTGCTGGACACACAACAATGAGGCTGCACAAAGGGATTATTATCTGAATGATCATAATCCAAAACAGACAGTGAGTACATTCAAAGTAGATTATTTTTTTTGTGGAGCAGCCATGGTGCAGAGGTAGAACTTAAGAATGAGGGATTGCATGTTCAGTTCCCCATGTGATGAAATGTCCTTGGCTCCTGGTGGCACCGGTTTCTGACAGCAGAGCCACCATCAGTGTATGAATGTGAATGGGTAAATGGGGCTGTGAGTTTTGGCTCTTAAAGGAAGGTAGAAGAGCACTATAGAAAGCATTTTATCACTTTAAATACTGGTGTGCATCTATGACAACATATTGTGTAAAAAAAGAAAAACTAGCTTCACTTCTTAATTTTCAGTACAATTTTTTCTCAAGTTTTGTTTTAGCTTTTTCAAGTGTTTGGAACTCATTTTAACACCAATGTTCAACCATGAAAACACGTTGACCTTAAAAGCAAGCAGATTTCTTTGGATAAACAAAGAGTTCTAGTTCCTGTTTTAAAGAAATAAATCTATAAAGGCTTCTATTTAGTTACTAGTTTGATCAAATTCTCATGTTTTTCTATGCTTTTTCTTTTTAATTACTCTATTTTAAAATGCTCTTTATCTCTTCATTGTTAAAGACTTTGGCACCCTAATAAAGTTGTAAAGTGACAGAAATCTTTCAATTGATCAATATTGATAATAAATCTACAATAAATCAGATGGATTGAAGGATTTTAAGAGAAAACATGTAGTCTGAGAAATTTCTAGAGTATTCAGTAACACGTTAGATGCAAAGAGAGGAAGGAAGCACTCAGGCCTCTGAAGTTTTCATGAAACAGATTAGAGCTCTTATTCTCCTAAAACACAATTTATTAAGAGATCTTATCTAATTATTTGTTCGAAATACACTTGTATTGGAAAAAAATGAAGGTAAAAGGTTTTGCCTGGGAACATAAGACAGGACAAAATAAATCCCAGAGTCAGAGTTTATTATAAGGTCAGACATTTCTTTCCACCTGAAAACATTTGAGAAACTAGTTTATAATCCTCTTGTTCGATCCAGAAGTTGCGTATACTAAACCTAATGGAACTGAAGAAAACTGATTTGACGTTTGTTCACCAGAAACCTCAAATTTAAAACCATTTTAAATAATCAGCTATGTCTTCAATGAGCTTTACAGCAGAGCGGGGTTGTAAAATTTTATTTGGAGAAATCTGTACATGGAGGTTTCGGCCTTCAGTGTGTTCACATAAGCACGACAGGGACACAGACATGTAGGCTCACTGAAGATCAAGGGAAGTGCAATCTATTACTCAAAACTGGACAGGAAGTTAAGTACAATCTGCTTCAATTTAGCATCCGATTGCTCTGAAATCTTGCCGTCAGCCCTGAAAAAAAAACAAAAAAATCAATATGCAATCATGTATCGCAATTATTACTATTATTTTTTGGCTCGATAGTTTTCTCCTTACTTGATTGCAGAAAGCAGGTCCTGGTGCTGACTGAGAATGTGCTGCAGGAAAGCCTTCTCAAACTTGGTGATCTTGCTGGGCTCCATTTTGTCCAGGTGACCTCTGACACCAGCATAGATTACTGCTACCTGCTCTTCAATGGCCATGGGAGCTGGGGGAGACAGTGGAAAAGTAAAACACCAGCTTTGTACTTTTAGTTTTCTTAAAAACTGAAGTCACTGAAACTCACAGTACTGTCCCTGCTTCAGCAGTTCAGTGAGACGAACACCCCTGTTAAGAAGCTGCTGAGTGGCAGCATCCAAGTCGGAACCAAACTGAGCGAAAGCTGCCACCTCACGGTACTGAGCCAGCTCCAATTTCATGGTACCAGCCACCTATAAAGGTAGAAACATAAGTTTGAAAATTGTTTCTAAGAAGTTTCTTTTAAAAATACAGTTAAATATTTGTAAAAACTTGACCTCAGAAGCTTAGAGGTGTACCGTGCATTCAAGAAAGCTTTACTTAAAAACAGCTAGAGGAGAGTCCTGAACATGACATTTAAAATTAAAATTAAAACGTTCGCTCAATTATCTTGTGCGCACAAGATGCTAACTTGAGTCAGCAAAATAGCAATTTGTGCACATACAATGCTAAAATGAGGCAATAGTTTATTATTTTTAAGTTCTGTCAGGGCTCTGTAAACTAGACCTCTAAAGGACTAAAACTTTGCTTCAGTACCTGCTTCATGGCTCTGGTTTGGGCAGCAGAACCCACCCTGGACACAGACAGACCCACATTGATGGCTGGGCGAATACCCTTGTAAAACAGCTCCGTCTCCAAGAAGATCTGAAGCAGACAGGATGAGATGCCCAATGAAACGATAAAACATTTTTAATGAAAGATCACCATCAAAACCTTACTAATGAGACAGACCTGGCCGTCTGTGATGGAGATGACGTTGGTGGGGATGTAGGCAGACACATCACCAGCCTGAGTTTCAATGACAGGCAGGGCAGTGAGAGAACCGCCTCCAAAGTTGTCGTTCATCTTGGCAGCTCTCTCCAGCAGACGAGAGTGCAGGTAGAACACATCACCAGGATAAGCCTCGCGACCAGGAGGACGACGCAGCAGCAGGGACATCTGACGGTAGGCAACAGCCTGGAAAGAGAATAAACCATTAGATAACTCCAAAAACCCTAATGGATGGACAGGCTTTAATTGACCAGTTTAGCTTGAAAGGTAAATGCCTCACCTGTTTGGATAGATCGTCATAGATGATCAGAGCGTGCTTGCCGTTGTCTCTGAAGTACTCTCCCATAGAGCAACCAGAATAGGGGGCCAAGTACTGCAGAGGAGCAGCATCAGAGGCAGTGGCAGAGACCACGATGGTGTACTTCATGGCATCAGCGTCGGTCAGCCTCTTCACCAGCTGGGCCACAGTGGATCTCTTCTGTCCAATGGCCACGTAGATACAGTACAGCTTCTTCTTCTCATCGGTTCCATCGTTAAAGCGCTTCTGGTTGATGATGGTATCGATGGCAATGGCAGTCTTGCTGCAGAAGAATTCAACAGCAATACATTTAAGATGGAACCCAGGCTGTCTCAAAGTATAAAGATTTTCTTTAACAATTACCCAGTCTGCCTGTCTCCAATGATCAGCTCACGCTGGCCTCGACCGATGGGCACCAGACTGTCCACAGCCTTGATTCCAGTCTGCATGGGCTCCCTCACAGAGATACGAGGGATGATGCCAGGGGCCTTCAAACCCACACGCCTGCGAACTTTGGAGCCCAAGGCACCCTGAGGAAGGAAGGTACAAAGCAACACAAAAATCAAAGCATTTGCTATTTCATTTTCTGACGTACGTATAGGTTTTTCATTGAAAATAAACTAAACAGCAATTGAATGGCCTAAACATTAAGATGCATGCACTGATAAAACCCATATGCAATGTAATCAGATTCAATGAGAATCTGATTACATTAACTCTTAAAACATAAAAATAATTTCATCCAATAATGAAATGAAGCCTCAACTGACTTTTCCATCGATGGCATTTCCTAGAGCGTCCACCACACGTCCCAGAAGCTCCTCACCCACAGGAACATCCACAATGGCCCCTGTCCTCTTAACAATATCACCCTCCTTGATCAGCTTGTCGTTACCGAACACCACAACACCAACATTGTCAGGCTCCAAGTTGAGAGACATGCCCTGGAGAATACAGACACAAAAATTAAACAATCTTACATTTGATCAAAACGGGAGTTTGGGACAGACCTGGCCATAAATTTTGGACATACTTTCAGACCAGAGGAGAATTCAACCATCTCTTCAGCCTGGACATTTCTCAGCCCGTACACTCTGGCAATACCGTCACCAATTGAGAGCACACGTCCAGTCTCCTCAAGGTCAGCAGAGGTGTCTGCACCAAGGATCTTCTCCTCCAAGATTGAGGACACCTCTGCTGTGCCTGTAGAAGAAACACGCAAAACATATTTACGTCAAGTCATTTTCACACAATTTGTTTCAGATTTCAGCTCTGCAACATAGAAGTTTGAACTTGTGTAACTTTAAAGCATTAGTTTAACAGAGCATTTTGTAGTGACACTTTCATAGCATCAATGGATTGGCATGTTGCTGAACTTTTACTTTTTTGTAAGAAGATGCATCCCAGCATCGCTTTAAAAAGATTTGCATTCTTAATTAATTAGCCTGAGCATAACTAGCATTGTGAAGGACAAAGTCTCAGTGAGTGGTACCCGTCTTCTGCAGCCATGGTCTGTGTGTGTGGAGGTGGTTGACCCCAACGCAGGCGGCCGGGATGGTCTTGGAAACCTAAATTGAGAGACGGGGAGACACGATAAAACAGGTTATCTGTGAAAAGCTGCCGTTTGATAGTTAAAGCAACACATCCATAAAGTGTAGCAGTAAAACTGCGCAGCACGGAAAACAGACATGCGCTGTCGAGCTTCCTGACCTTCAAGCGTGCCTCAAAAAGCCGCTAGCTCACAGCTAGCATTAGCTTAAAAGCTAACTTCGTCAACTGCGGGGCGAAGACCGACTTTACAAGGGCAATTACAGTAGACACGATTAATGCAAATATTTCAAGACGATTAGTTCAAATTAATAGTTCATTTAAATGATTCTTGCGTCAAAATGTGTTTATTCGATGGTAACAAGCGCGACCGTGGCCTGTGAGTTTGCCATTACCCTTCACGCTAAAACTGTTGAATACATATTTAAACGTTGTATTTTATTTATTTTTTTTTGCTCTAAATTCTTTACTTAAAATACTCACAAATCCAGCCCTCCTGGGCAGGCTCCTAGCCAATGCAGCTGCAACTCTCACGGACAACATTTTCCCTGCTTGTTAATGACTTGTCCTCCACTGAACGGCTCCGACCTGCCTGTGACTGAACGTAATGGCTGAATGAACTCTTCTTCTACTTATTTCAGTTTGTGGGAAACAGCGCCCCTACAGTCTCGGTTATGTATTTGTAATGTATTAAATAAATACATTCAAACTGAAAATGTTGCTTTTTGAATATTTCACACATCTGCAAACAATACAAATTAATTTAAAGTGATTTTAAAAAAGTAAAAATGCTCTAAAATGAAAGGACACCTTGGAATTTAAAAGACAATTAAACAAATCTACCATTAAAGTTAACTAAACAATGATACCTTTGATGATTAATTTATAATCTGAAAAAAACACTATAACATGCAATATAAAACCAATTATAACATTATTGTGTATCTCTTTTGAAATACTGCATACATTCATTTTGATTCTCAAGTTCATTATTTTGATGTTATGATCAACATTATGTAAATAAAGATAATACACATTTTACAAATCTCCCACACCAATTCAAGTTGTATGGTTTCAAAAATCAAATTTTATAAAATGAGTGACTTTAACTGCTCAGAAGTTGAACTTTCACCAGTAGCATAATAACATTTATAAATGACAAAAAATTACTTTTTAATGGAAAGAAAACCAATTGTTTTGAAGAAAATCTGTGTCAGTTGCTGAGGTTCAGCTGGCCCTTGAGCCGATGAACAGGTTCCTGTTTTACCAAAACCAGAAATTTGTGTTTGTGCCTTTTGTGGAGATTGTGCCAGTTTGGTTAAGAATCATAGTAGACGGCTGTCTTAACTCATGCTCATATTTAGCGTTTCATAATTAGTAGTCATGTATTGGAAGTTTGCTTTCCTTGAATGCTGAGGATGTGGAAATGCTTTGTTCTAGTAAAAAGAAAATGTATATAAAAATGAATCATCATCTATTGCACAGTATGTTGCACGTAACACTAAACTTGTGTCTGTTGACTTGATCAAATGAATACATTTTCAATCAAAATATCTAGGAAAAACACAGCCTTAAACAAATCCAGATCTAGTCTGTGGACTATTTATCACCAGCACACAGTACATCGCCAGAGCTAACAAAGTACTAAAAGACTGCTCTCACCCTGGCCACTTCTTTTAGAAACTCCTGCCATCAGGGAGGAGATACAGGTCCACAGAGCCAGAACCAACAGACTTTAAAACTCTTTATGTAAAGTTATATGCTTTCAATCTAACTGACTGTAAGAAAAATTTATGTAATCCGAGCGGTGACTTATCTCTATGGCCTCAGCATTAAGAAAGGTGGATTAAGGATTAATTTTAGAGATATTTTAGAAGCTGGCAGCGAAACAAAAAAAGTATGAATTTACGCAAAGAAAACATGTATAAGAGACAGATCACAGGTGCGTTTTTCAACATTGCATCTCAGCTGAGTTGTGGTGTTTTATAATTAAAAGCCCTTCATCCCTGTGTGTGAGCAACTCACTTTATCTGGTACCAACAGCAAAATAAATATAGTTCTCACCTATCACATAGGAAAGGGCCTACATCCTGGCTTCACTACCTGCATGTTTAGTGATACAGATTGAGAACAAGCAAGTTGATCTTTGAGCCAAAGCTCAGGCAGATTGTCTGCAGAAAAGAGTTCTGGCAGAGCATCGGGAGACACTTTGCCAAAGGATAGGTGGGATTTCTGGAGACTCAGGCTCCGGTGGAGCTTTAGAAATAGCTGTAGTTGAGGGAGACACAGACAGAGGAATAAAGAGAAGGGCAGCAAAGAAGTTAAGCAGGTTCTTGTCAAAAGTTTGACCCAAAATGGAAATGAAATCTTCTGCTGATTTAGCTAGGCTTCACAATACTGGAAAATGTGAAAAACAAAGACAAGAACACAGAAGCGGATCTGTCATTTGACTGCCCTCGGGCTGTACTGACTTTCTTTTTCACTTTGCTTTTTTATGTAAAAACAATAACTATGACAGAGCAGAGGCAGGTCAAACTAAACATGACATTTAAAGTTATCTTAAGTTAAAAGCGTTCCCAGTTGTCTTTTGATCACAACGATGCCATTTTTAGTCAAAACTAAAAAACCTGCCTCGTTTTCTAGAACAAATATTGCAGAGTGGCAGGAGTTCATAAGAAATTCGCTTTTGAGTTGTGGGTGGAACAGTTGGCATCGAGCAAGCCTGCCTCTCCCTTCCCTGTTGCTTAGAACTCTCTGATTATACACATTTCTGCTCGCTTACAGCCCCAACACAACATCAGTGGTGCAAGAAAAGTGGCAAGCAATATTAAAGCTATTCAGCTGTACAGTTTTGAGCCAGATGCCAGCTCAGACAAAGAAAACAAAGACGCACATGGATCTAGTCATCTACAAATGGACGCATCAGAATGGAACAGAGCAGGAAGCTTGTGGCCCACCCAGCATATTTTCCACCTAACAGCTTTACCAGCTGCATTTGTTGTCTGCTCCTGATTCACAGCAGTTAGCTTAATTCTCTTTATATATGTCCTCCATCATCAGAAAAATGCCACAAGAACATGTTAAAATGACCAAAAACAAAATTTTAATTGGAGTGGGTCTTTAAGTTTTTTGTTTTTTTACCAAAACTGACAAAGCCCAAAGGAAAAGTACAATGATAACACAAAAGCAAAACTTAAAAAAAAAGTAAGCAAAAATTAGCACACAGTTTATCTGTCTGTTCATTACAACAATAAGACGGACTGGTACAACTTAGAAGACCCTCCTCAGGCCTCTGTGCCATAATGTGCAGGGCAGTTATTTTTCTTTTTGTTTCTATTTTTTTTTTAGCTTTTCACTCCACTCAGATTCAGTCAATGCATCTATTTTTGACTTATACTCTTAACTTTTAAAATAGATATTTTGATTGAATTATTAGTTTTTTTTTTTGGTAAGGTGGACTTTAAAGTCCCACTCCAATTATCATTTGATCTATCGGAAAAGCGTTCCCAGTAGCCTTTTAATTATGATTATGCAAAGTTAAAATTGAGCCAAAGTTAAAAAAAACTTGCCTTGTTTTCTAGGACATAGTTCCTGCAGAATGGCAGGAGTTCATTAGAAAGTTGCAGGTGAGACCGTTGGAGTAGAGCAAGTAAGCCTACACTCACTTCCCATCATCCTTTTTTTTTTTTTCTCCCACTGGCCTGCAGCCCCTCACACCCCAACCTAACATTAGTGGTGCCACAAAAATGACAAGCAATATTGGAGTTATCCAGCTGCACAGTTTTAAGCCACGTTCCAGCTCAGACGAGGAAAAACAAAGATGTATATGGATCTAGTCGTTTACAAGGAAATGCATCAGAATGGAGCGAAGCTTTTTCCAATGGCATTTTTTCCCCGTCTGCTCCTGATTCACAATTTAAATACAGAAATACTCAGAAATGCAATTTTTATGTTAATGCTCTTTAAATATGTACTCCATTGTGAAACAAATGCCACAAGGACATGGAGCGGATCTTTGAATCAATCGTTATTGTTAGTAGTAGCCTAGTAGTAATGAAAGTACAAATGTCCTTCAGTAAGATTTTAAATTTATTTTATCTTAATTTTGACCTATTAAACAATATTGTTAACAATGACCAAATAAAAAACACCTAAATATAAATTTATTGCAAATATTTAATGATCTTCAGTGTCACCAAAACAATGTGGTTTCGTTTATAAACGGAGGCTTGAGTGGCCCGGACTGGTTAACCTTGAGACACCTCAAACCGCATCGTGTAGAAATGCAACATCGCCCTCTTTTGTTTCGGACAACAAATGACATGTCTGCCTGTGTCAGCGGCAAGCAGGCGATACAGACGGTCGTAGGGTTTGCCTGTAGTATCAGCCAGCCACCAACAACCAGCCGCCTGAATGTAGATCCGCATGGGCTGTTACTTCTTCATCTTTTTAAATAACCCGGCGGAAAATTAAAATAAGGATCCAAGGATGGTGTTAGTGCATGTCGGATACCTGGTTCTCCCCGTATTCGGCTCAGTAAGAAACAGAGGTACAGTATTTAAATTTTAATATCGATCAGAGACATTTGCCCTGTTTATCTTAATATTCACTGCAGCTGTCGGCTAGCTAGCAGGAGCTCCACCTGTTAGCTCCTGCTAGCTAGCCTAAAATTAACGTCCATTTTCCTCGCGAAATTGCTCGAACTGTGCTACAAATTGAAAGTAAAAACGTCGAATACGAGTGAAATTGGTTAAATATGTAGTGCATTGGATTTTTACGGGGTACATTCAAAGATTGTACCGCTGCTACAGAAAAGCTATGTGGCTCGTTGTCCTAGGCTATATCCTGGAACGGAAACATCTCTCACAAAGGCTTTCACATGCTCAGACCGTGTGCTTCTAAAATCCTGGTGATATTTTGCAAAAATACACTCCAATTCGTGTTAACTTGCGTTGTATTAAGTTCGTTTCCCCGAAACGATTTAGTTTAAAGTTCCACTGTAATATTTGCGATATTAGTTTCGTTCGAAACGATCGGTGTGTTTGCTGTGATACTACACCGCGAAATAGACGTAGCCTTCTCAGCCAGTCAGTTTATCTGTGGTTGGATGATGTCATTTGAAGATCATCCGCTGCTGCCAGCGCTCGCAGATTTCTACACCGTGATTAGACAAACCTGACAAGTCAGTTTGACACTTTGCTGGCCGATAATTGACCGGATTGATTGGAAAACGTTGATATCCGACGCGTCAATCTGTGGATTTTACAAATTGGCGATCCAGCAGTTGCTTGAAGCTGCAGAATTCCCCAAATATCCGGTGACAGTACACCTTGATATAGCTCCAGTGTATCATTAATTTCACAACAGTGGCATCAGTGATTTCATTGTGCTTTTATTTCTGTTCTTATTTCCCTGTTTCATAGTATGGAGGCTGGCTCTACATTCTGCATTTATCAGATCTTTGTCGTCCCCCCATTGTGTAGCTAATGATCATCTGCTGCTGTGTGGTGTGGCGTGGCCTCTGCCTGTTCTCTGCATTTAGCTGTATTGTGAATCCCTTCTTCATTTCCTCTTTCCATCAGAAGACGACATTGGTATTAAAAAGCACCCCTTCCCAAGATGTATTGAGCCATAATATTTCATGTTAAGCAGACTAAACTATAGCTAACAACTAGAACACAGCACTTTTTGTTGTCTTTTTTTCTGTCAAATTGCTGTAGTACTAAGTAAACATTTTAGCTCCTTTCTAGGTATCAGTTGAATGTCATTGTGTACCTCCCATCCAGTCTTGATAGACAACATGCTGTAAATTCCTGTAAAGTGGATACATTTTGCATGATCTAAAAAAAAAAAAAAAAAAACTGCACTGCATTGAACACCAGAATTTGGCTCATCTTCCTTATTTTCACACAAGGTGCAATGTACATTTCCAAAGTGACCTCTGATTGGGGGGGGGGAAAGCATGCAAATTGAACCCCTTGCATGCCATTTTATTGCAAAACTTTTTTCATAAAATGCTATCATGCAAATTGCTTGAAGTAGCCCCAAAGGTACACTGCACCTGCTCACAGCAACCTGCCATATCTGTCTCCCATTTTTGTGTAATCCTTTTGTTCTTGTTGCAAATTTCAAGCTTTGAATTGCACTGAATCGTCAGGGCTTTTTGCCCTGTATGTGGAAATTCTACCTAAAAGGATAAATTAGCAAAAAAAAAAAAAAGTTCACTGGTTGTTCATGAATACTCAGTTTACTTCACTAACACAAGAGCAAAATGCTATCCATTTCACAGGGATGCTTATTTTCCTGCACTGCTAAAGAGATCCTTTATTAGAAATAACGTCTTTATTGTTTGGTTGTGGTCTCTCTTTACCTTTTGTTCTGGTAATAGTACTTTCAATGCATGGTCACATTTATGATTCATAATTTTTGTTTATGTTTTTTCTACATTGAATAGTGAAAATCCAATGTAATCTTTCTGTAGTAAAGATGTACCCTTGCTGTACTGAAATCATGTGCTGTAGCCAACACGTCTGCTCATTGGATGCTGCTTTTGTTCTTTTTAACCCTATATGGAGCATGGTGGGCCTTGCCTTCAGTCTATGTTGTTTATTTTTGTTGCATGGATTTATACTATTATTACAAACAAAGAAAAGGACACACAAATTCCACATATACTAATAATTTTTTCAATAAAGAATCTAGTGTTTTTCCTAACCTTCAGTGTGCTTCTTGCTGATTTCCATTTATTGTCCTCCCTCTCCCTTGTCCCTCCCCCCACCCACCTACCTACCCCCCCCACCCACCTCCTCTCCTGCTATGACAAAGATAGACGATTTCCATGCTTCCTCCATCCCAGGGCCTGAATGAGTCTATCTGCTGTCATTCACGGTGATCATTTTTCACTGAGTCGCTTAAGAACGCAGTGTGTTACCCTGGAGTCTAGACGCCAGCCTTTGACCCACAGTAGGGAGTTCATCTTTTGTCTGCGCGGCTTTTCTGACGAGCTATCGAGCTGGAAAATGTTTCTGAGAAGACATACTGCTACTCTTCTGTCTGTTTAAACAGATTTCAGGAGAATATATGCAAAATAAAGTGGCCTTTTTATTATCCATAATTAAAAAAAAAAGTTCACAAAAGCATCTTTAAAAAAAACATCACAATTTTAATTTTAAAGACAGAAAACTGACTTAGAAACAGCATGAAAGCCTGTTTTCCTGCAGGCTCACTTTACAAGCACAGCAAAGTCTACAAACTCTCAACCACACTGCAAACTAAAATGCATCTTTTTCTGCAGTACAACACAAAGTAACTTTTCATTTTTCCGTTTTGAGTCATCAGTGGGTTCTCTACTGTAACCAAATAGTTGTGGTCAGACAGAGAAAGAAAAAAACTAAAAGCCTTCCAGCTATTTCCTCTACACGCCTCCAAGTGCTTACACTGCAGAAGAAAAGTACATTCTTACCAGCTGTGTTATACGGTCAAGCTTCACAAAATGTTTGGGGGGTTCGAGACAGATGTAGTTATAATTTACAGAGCGGATTATTGCAAAGTGCGCTGACTTCCTGTCAGAAGCCGATTTTACAGTTACAGTTGAAGACCTTACAGGCAGAGTTCCCCTGCTGTGAGTAAGAAGACCAGAAGTTGATCAAGAAAACGGGAAATTCTGTTAAGGAAAAAAAAAAAAAAGTTTGCAGTTTTTGTGTCCAGCACCAATAATGGTGATCATATTCATGGTACTCGTGGTAACCATCATTCTTCCACCCCTACAGAAGTATTTTTCACCCTAGGTAAGAGGTAGGGCTTCATTAACATGCTGCATTGCACACAGTGACACCACATTTCACCACAATTAATTCCAGCTCCTTTTTCTCCCTCACACGTCTGATAAGTTCTCCTTTTCTTCCGCAGGATCCCATTTTAACCGGCAACAACAACAACAGCAGCACAGCCATGCTACCTCTTGCCGGCACTTCCAGCTAGGTCCTCAGGCCCCACTGCCCATGGACTTCCCCATGCCCCACCCAGGGCAGCCACAGTCAGGCATAAACCCCCACCTGACCCCACCTGGCCACCAGCATATCTCTTCACTTCATCCGCCCCTCAACCCCCTGCCTGCTCCTCAGTTCCAGGATATTCCCACCCCTCCCTTCCTACCTCAGGCATTACACCAGCAATACCTCCTCCAGCAGCAGATCCTGGAGGCCCAGCATCGGCACATCCTGCCACCATCCAGGTATCCGCATGGGTTAGGCAGAAGAAACACAGGGTCTGCAGATCATACTAAACGTACAGCCATGGGACTCAATAACTCCTTTTTTTCCAGGATGTTTTCAAATGCATGGGTTTTTGTCTTAGTAGACGCACCCCAGAGAGAGTCCCCCACCAACCCCACAGACTACGGCCAGGATACGAGTTTGTGCCTCCGCTTCACGTCCCTCAGCCTGTGGTGCAGCAGCCCAGATACCTAGCTGAGGGCACTGACTGGTAGGCAAAACTTCTTTGTTAAAAAATCTTAAAAAAAGGACTAAACTGGACTCGGATGCATCTGCTAGATCTCAAAACTCAGCTGTCAGAAAAGTTCCATCCCACGTTTATTTACTTCAAGGTCACATTTTCAGAAGTGATGCACATTTTCTTTGCTGCTGCTCTTTTTTAAAAGATGCAGCTGGGAGGCTAAATTACACTCATCCTGAAGCGCAAATCATGCGACACAACAACCTTTGAAAGATCACGACAACATTTAAAAAAAAAACTACATGACATTGTAGAAATCAGAAACCAAAACACAATTCAAAAAGAAAGATCGGAAATAAAAATGTAACGTTTTAGAAAACAAAAGTAATTTTCAGAAATCAAAATGAAATGTGATAAGACAAAACACAAAAAGAAACCGAAAAGGTTTGTACTATTGGAGATCACTGATTGAATGATGACGTTTGTCCATCATTTCAATCAGAAGTTATTTGGCATGAAGCGATACTGGATAACGTCATCCAATCAGTGATGTCCTATACTCCCAACCTTTATGGATTTCTTCTTCTGTTTCAATTTTGTAACAACTTAATTTTTTGATTTCTGTAAATGACTTTTGTTTTCTGAAACATTCCATTTTAACTTCATTTCAAATTTTGGGGAGTTTTGTTTCAATTTCTAAAATGTTTTCTTTTTTATTAATGTTATTATTATTTCTCTTGATTTTTTTAATTGTTGTGATCTTTAATATGTTTTTTGCTTTGAGTGATTTGTTGGTGTGATTTGCACTTCAGGGCCACTGTACTAAATACTGTGGGGCAAAACAAGCATTTAGTCAGCCACCAATTGTGCAAGTTCTCCCACTTAAAAAGATAAGAGGCCTGTAATGTCCATCATAGGTATACCTCAACTATGAGAGACAAAATAAGAAAAAAAATCAGGAAATTACATCTGATTTTTAAATCCGATGAAAATCACAGACCTCTCTGATCTTTTTAAGTGGGAGTTTTACAAACGTAAACATTATTTTTAGGTTTTCTGGGGAGTGCAGGATTTGATATGTCTGTGTCATTGACTCTATAAGAGAACTGGACTGTGTGAGTGTGACGTCACCCACAAGAAATGACTTACTTCCAGCTCCAACCAAATTAAATCAATTCAGTCAATAGTTAATGTGACAACTAGAATGACTGAGTAAAAGCTGTTTATTTCTCAATAGAACTCTATGGGATTTTGGCTTCTTGGAGCCAACAGGTACTCCCTGTTTGGAACGCCAGGAGGGAGGGGTCTCTCAGTCCAGTTCTTTTATACAGTCAATGGTCTTTACTCAGATTATTTTAGGAGATGTGGAAGTGTACAACAGAGTTTTGTCTTGTAATTAAATTTTCTACATCCATGTTCAGGGATCTGAGTGTTGATGCTGGGCTGGCTCCACATCAGTATCATATCCACCCACTGCCGCAGCACTATCAGCACTACTTGACCTCCCCCAGGATGCACCACTTCCCTAGAAACAATGCCTCAACACAAGTGGTGAGTCTGCACCTTCCGTCGTATTTGACCTCTCTTTTGGTGTCTGACATTTGCGTTGAAACCTGGCAACATGGGTGACCCGTCACCCTGCTGCTGTGTGATTTCTGCCGCAGAGCTGACTCAAGCTTTTGTTTTTTGAAATCTGTCTTCTCCTAGGTTGTCCATGAGATCAGAAACTACCCCTACCCCCAGTTGCATTTGCTGGCTCTGCAGAGTCTCAACCCCTCCCGCCATGCATCTGCTGTTAGAGAAAGCTACGAGGTGGGTGTAGCTGCATCCTCCCTCTCTGCCGCAGATACAGCGGTCTACACTCATTTGTCGTTAATTTCTCTGTGACCAATGTTCTGGACAGCCTCGAGTGTGTGACTGATTTTCCCATTTTCAATTATCCTGGTTTCCAGATGAGTCCAGCTGTCCATAATCCCACATTTGTTTCTATCTGAATCTGTTGCTTTTCTTTAGTGCTCCAGAAAGAATTAGCATGGCTATTGAAATCGAATGTCTTGTGTTTTCTTGTGAAAAAAGAAGAAAAAAGAACTTTTTTTAAAAACCAGATGCCTTTTTTCCACAGGAGCTCCTGCAGCTGGAGGACAGACTGGGCAGTGTAAACCGCGGAGCAATTCAATCCACCATAGAGAGATTCACTTTTCCACACAAGTATAAAAAGGTAAGTGTGGAAAATGTTGACCTGCCAGTTGAGGAAGGAGTCGTTTGATGTTCTCTGGTACAGAGGAAAGACATAAGAGGACTGAAAGAAAAATGACAGAAGGGAGCAAAGCTGCTGGGTCAGGAAATCAAAGTGGAGAGATGAGAGTGGGGGGGAAAGGTCAGGACTCTTGCAGAAGTTCAAAGGTCAATCTAATTTCACTCTGCAGATTAATGAGACCGAGCTGCAGCATTCACAGTTCAAGGCGAGGGATGAGTCATCCTGCTGTCTGCACAAACGTGCTATGAATTTAAAAAAAAAAAACAAAAAAAAACCCAGCAATACTCAATATGACCCAAATCCTCCAGGAAGACTGGAGAAAGAATATTTGTTTTTTTTCTGGAGAACTCGATAAGGTGACTTTTTTTTTCATCTTTTTAATCCAGCCTGGGCTGACTGAACCCCCCGTGGCATAAACACAGCATTCTTAAAAAAAAATGAAAGTCTTTTTGCCTGTTTATCTCTGCAGAGAATACCCCAGGACCTGAAGATGTGCCTGGATGATGAGGAGCTGGATACTGATGAAAAATGCACCATTTGTCTTTCAATGCTGGAAGATGGAGAGGACGTCAGGTAGTTATTTACCAATTTTTCTATAGCTCAGCAGGAAAATGTAACCGTTTCTGGAGATAGACGTTGTTTGGGGGATGTAGCTTAAATGACCTGCAGCCTGCAGGGTTTTTAAAGATAAATTCATGTTTTCAACGTTCACATCCCCCTTTTTTCAAATAGTCCTAAACATCTGAATTAACACCTAAAGGTGCATTCACACCAAACGCAACAATGGTGATCACGTCTCCATGTTTGAGTTCATGAAAAAATATTTTTTTTTAACCCAGGCCAGCCGCGACAGCCGCTCAATTCGCATCTAAACCTTTGACTTTTCATTGAAATTTGCTGCCTCCGCTGCGTAAATTGCATTCGGTGTGTAGGCACCTTTAGACATGTTTTTGAAACACTGTCTCTGTCTCCACTGAACAGTTTGACAATTCTTTTACATTTCAAATGCTTCTCAAAATTAGAAATCCTCCCTTTAACCAGAATGGGGGATATATATATATATATATATATATATATATATATATATATATAATAATTGTCTTTTTCAAATTTTAATTAGTTGATTTTGTGACTATCTATTATGACTTTTTCATTAAGCTCTAGTTATTTATTTAATTATTTTTATCTGCTTTTATGTATTTTACTTTTTAAAACTATTGTTTTAACTGCAGTGTTTTCCTTGGGGCGGATCCTCCACACAGTGACCAACCCTTCCCAGGGAACGGGGTCGTTGCTTTGGGACCTCCCTGGTCTGGCTGCTTGCTTTCTTGCTTTGATCAGGGGGTATCCCATGGTGACGTCCTCAGTGATCATGACTGGGTGGGTTGCTGGCGTGGACAGATCCCCAAAATATCATTTCCTCACATTAGCATCAAGTCAGGTTTCTACTTCGGTTTCTATATCTATTTATACTTTGAGTTTTACTCATGTGTCGTTTTATATTTTGTGATGTTGGGTACATGGGGTCAGGAGGCGTACAGTGTGATTTTATGTTTTTCATTGTTTTAAGCCTGTAAAGCCGGCATGTCCAATGTCCGGCCTGTGGGCCAAATGTGACCTGGATTCAAATTTCTACCACCCTGCAGGCTTTTGCCATAAAATCCATAATATGTGGCACTTTCTAAACACATTATATGATGTCTTGATTGTGATAAACTAAATTCTGATGTAAACCTGTGGCTGTGACGCTTTCTAGCTCATTTATAAAATGTTTTGTTCCAATGATCAAAGCCACAGTGGTTTGTACTTGTAAATAAAATAACTCTCATAAATTCTCATTCACAAATTTACAGTGATCATTTAATAGTGAATAATAGGTATGTGAATCCAGATTTAACATTGAAATATTTTTATTTTATTCTATCTTCAAATACTCTTAAAAAACACAGACTGTTTTCATTGCATGACTGCTTTAAGTTTTAAATTTCTTCTATTTTTAATGTTATTATCTTTTAAATAATACATTGAATTCCATTTAAATAATAAAATGAGTTACTGACTTTAATTAAAACTACTGATTAGGGATATAGGACAACATAAATATGGCTTTTGAAAATTCACAATTTTGGTTAAAATGTATTTAGATGTATTTCTGTTTTATGAGAAGAAATGAAAAATATTCCAATTGTAAAAAGAAAATATCGTTAAATAGTTAATTTGCATTTAATGTTAATATAAGGATTGAAAGAATGCAGGCCGATTGGTTGGCCCTCACACATTTCACCTCATCAAATCTGTCCCTGTTTGCAAAAAGTTTGGACACCTCTGCTGTAATGTGCTCTGTGATGCTGTTGTATGGAAAGTGCTTTACAAAAAATGTTTGATTTGAATGAATCCAGTTCTTCCATCTGCATTGATTGATGTACTTCCATTATCTTTAAAATACTGACACATGTTTTATTTATCCATAACAGGTGTTGATTTATTAAAACGTAAAACAACTCAGTACTGGACCGGAGTTTAAGGAACTGAAACATCTTCATAGTGGATCAACAGTAACAGAATTGAAGCATTTTTCATGCAACTCATTGTACCCCCCAATTTCAAAGGTTAAATGAGCGTTTCAAAAACTGTTATCTGACATGTAGCAAAGTGACAGCAATCATTTTTTTTCTTTTCAAAAGATAAAAAGGAACACAAGTAGCTGATGAAGAGTTTGGCTTTTCTCAGGTTGGGGCAGGTGACTCATTTTTAATTAGAGGGAACAAAAAGACGCACGCTTTGTTGATGTAAACATCCATGCACAACACAATGAGCTTTCATAGATGCAGTTGCAATCAGATAAGTTGTGTTGTGCAATTTGATCTGAGGAGGTCATTGGAGATGCGTTCTGGTGTGAAATGTGAACCTCAGCCAGACAGCTGGATCTGCTCCAGAAAAGATCTGGATACTCGGTGTGACGGGATCCATTAATCAAATGCACCTTCAAGATTTCACGTCTGTTAACTGGATGAAGTCGAGCTGAGTGAGGACAGTTGAGTCAACCCCTCTTGGTTTAGCATAACGTTACATTAATCGATGGCAGACACCAAAGAGACACTTGACCCACATTCTGACTGTTAAGCTACGAACAAAACAGGCTTGTGATGCGGATTCTTCAACTAGCCTTTAGCACATACGGTATTCACAGTGGACTGTTGCTTCCTGATACTGGTGCATGTACCAACAGTTGGAAGAGGCTTGGTGCGAAAGCGGTGCAAATCTCATGAATCGGAATCCAGACTTTTTCTTTCTCAGCTCTATTCCAAAATATGAACGACTTTGTGTCAGAGAATTCTGGCGCGGCACAAACCACAATCATTACGGTCTCTGTTATGATCACTTTTAAAACATTTGCCGCTTCTGTGTTTTGAAAAGGAACCCATACGCCGCTGGTCAATGGTTCAATGGTTTTGTACGTAGATCCCAAAAACTGTCTTAAAAATCTGCGTAGCGACGCATGAACGCAAGAGTCTGGAATGCACTTTTATAAAGAGTTTTCATTGGAAACAGTAGCTTGCGTGCGTGTTTCCGAGCCCGGTGTGAACGTAGCATCAAACTCTCAAGCTTGAGAATAGAGACTTAAAGAACCACTCCAATTATCTTTTTATCCATTTTAAAAGCATTACCAGTGTTTTTTTCATTATGATTATTCCGTTTTTAGCCAAAAAACAAACAAACAAACAAACACACAAAAACTGTTTTCTTGGCCATAGTTTAATAATTTTTTCAATCTGCATTTTTTATCTGCTCCTGATTCACAGGAGTGAAGTTTGAATGAAGAAAAACTCAGAAATGCACTTCTGAACTTATTTTTTTTTAAAAAGTATATTTTTCTTTAATCAGAAATATATCTATCTATATCTATTTTAAGGAAAATCCTTAATTCCACTCTAAAATATGAGCCTCTAACCCTTGCTTTGCTGCTGTTTTCTCCCCCTCCAGGAGATTACCCTGCATGCACCTCTTTCACCAGGCGTGCGTTGACCAGTGGCTGGCCACCAGCAGGAAGTGCCCCATCTGCAGAGTGGACATTGAGACCCAGCTGACCCCTGACAGCTGATAGCCCCCGACGGTTCCCGCGGCTTCGGATCTGGTCTCGTTAATTCTCCCATCGCCTCCCTTCGGGGTGGGGGCGAAAAGCTCTGCCAAACACCCCTCTTCCCCTCTACATCGCTCAAAGAGTCTGCCTTCTGAGACGGCTGTGACAGGGGTCGGGGGGGAAATCAACAAAGCACACTCAACTACAAGGCGACGAGGGGAGACGGGGGGTCGATGCACGGATGGGTTGCTGGACTGAAGGGCAGTTGAAGGGACTTTGCTGAATGTAAAAGGTAGGAGCAGATAGGCAGATGTGCTGAGGCTTCACCATTCTACACCCCTGTGCACACGTTTCCACCAAAAGACAGCCACCACAAAACCTCCTCTGCTCAGCGCGGTATTCTAATACCACTTTGCTGCCACTACATCCTCTGTCCCCCTCCCTGCCAAGCCAGTGAAAATCCTTCTAGCTGTTTTCTGCCTAAAGCCCTCAGCACATCTGTACAGAACATAATAGCATGAGGTTGTATGACGTGAACTCTTGTAGCTGAACGCTTGCGGTGTAATGGAGTTTAGTACTGAATAAGTATTTACAGAGTAACAGTGTTGTGTAGCAAGCAAAAGCCTTTTGAGAAATATGTTTGTGAAAAATTGCGCCTTCGGAGAGGGTGAACGCGGCTCTAGAAGACTCCGTGTGTTCAAAGCAACAAGAGAAAGAGCTCGCCGTGTACAAAAGGCCAAAAAAAACAAAAAAACAAAAAACAAACAATCCCTCTTTCTTGTCTAACGTGAATTTGGACTTACAGTTAGTAGATGCCATCAGAGTTGATGCTAAACCCGCTAACTGCAGGCATGGCTTTCAGTGATGTGTGTAGTGTTGTAGTCGGGCCTCTATAACCTAGAAGCAGAGGCCTCAGATGTGCATGCTGTATGGCAGGCTTGGGCTGTGTCGTAAATGTAGTGGAGCAGTAGAAACGGGGACTGTGTCTGTGCATGTGACCTGTTTGTTATGATCCTGATGATCGTGCTCATTCATAAAGGAGGACAGAATGCTCCTGAATAGCCCACACCTTCTTCCCCTCCCACCCACTCACTCGTCCCTCGTAGACCAAAGTTGCCCTTCGACACCGACCTCAGACCAGCGTAGCATTTTCCCCAGCGGGTTCGGATTTAAGGAGCTGCCGTCGGGTCCGTGTCTAAAGGCAACTCTATCTCTGTGGCCTTGCTCATGGCATGATCATGAGAGGCCGGCATGGGGCTTGAGGATGCAGTGCCTGAGTCTTGCCATCAGAGTGACATTTTTATTACCAGAACCTTATTGCCTATCGAACAAGCACATTGTGATTTCTATATACAGCGAATCACCTCCGTTGTCTGTTGGTTCCTTTCATTTCAACCTCAGCTGCTCCAACTGTTTGATATAAGACTGTCTGGTGTTACAGGGAAAATACAAACTAGCCTGCCTGTGATTTGTGCTAGAATGTGTATGATTGCTCCCGCCCCCTCTTTCCCATGGTACTCTGTATGGTCGATGGTATTGCTAGAACAACTGTGACATGTGCAGTGATAGAAGCTGTTTCTCTATATCATGCATGAACCATGTTGGCGTGAATTCACTTGAAGGAGGGTGAAAGGGAGAAAAAGCCATCCATTTAATAAATACCAAACAAACGTTCTTAACATTATTCTTTTATTTTGATTTTTCCTCATACTCTCTCTCTTTTTTTAATTGCCTGTCTGTTTATCCTTTTTTTTTTTTGCTCACCTGCCAGTTTTGGACATGGTACTAACATGCCGAGTCCTTGTCCATTGTAACCATTGTGAAGAATAAGCTGCAATGCTGCAAAAACATATGTTGTTGTTCTAATGTAGCTTGTGTTTTGTAAATGCACTATAATATGGAGTTGCCTGATCTTTTGGTTTTCGGTGGTGTGGGTACTTCTTGTCCTAGATTTTGTGTTCTTATTCAGTTCCAAGTATCTTCATGCTTCCTTGTGTACTTCTGGAAGGTATTTTGATTGTTTGTGTTGCTTTTTGGTTTTTATTTTTTCTCCTTTTCTTTTTGTATGAAGCCTCCATCCAAAAAAACTACACATGGATGACCATGGAGGTTTGCTAGTTCACATAGAATGCTGTGATTAAAGATGCCTTAAGTATTAAACAATCATTATTTATTACTAACTGTAGCTAGCTAGCTATTGTGGTGGAATATTTAATGTCTCTATCTCATAACTTTGCAATTTAATCAATATATTTATTTAAAATAACACAAAACATTAAAAAAAATACCTCATTATGCATTGGTCGGTGGGGATGCTTTTGCATGCCGTCTGTGTGGTTTTTTTTTTCTCAAAGGCGAAAGAAACTCGTTGAAAAAGTGGCTGGGGTGTTTCCCCACACATTTTCTAGCCAGCATGGTGCTGTTTGATCTATATTACATTCCATTCATGCCATTTCTTGATTTTTGTATGTTTTTATCTCTTAAGAATCTGCTTTCATCTGAAGCAGATCCCAGGGCGAGAGCCTGCTCGTCTTAGCTCGCTTCCCTCATCTTAACCAAGTCTCGATTTAGGTTTTTTTGTTTTTTTTTTTTTTTTCATTTTGTTTGCAACCGCTTTCACGGCATCCGTTATATCAGGATCTAGTTTTAGGTCACACAGCTTTATTATTTGTTTTACGTGTTGCTGGCAGTTGCTTTGTGTGGGGCGTATATCTAACATGCTAACTTGAGCCATTGATCTTTCGAGCAAACTTCTGGTGTACTGTGGTTTCACAAAATAGATGTTTCACACCCGGGTACTATAAGCTAACAAAACGTTTCGAGTGTGCATTTCCTTATAATAATCTAACAATCCTGCAAATTATTCGGACGTGATTAGAATAAAGCCGATGGATCCAATTCTCTAATTTTGTGCTCCAACTGGCCTTACCCCGTGCCCTCCACAGTGTACCCCGTAAACTCCAGAGTGAACTGGACAGTAGCCATAGTATTAACTCAAGCTGATGAACCGGAATGAACAGTAGAACTTAAAGCACAAGCTTTTTAATGCATGTCCTTCTCAGGTTTTCCTATGTGTATGTGGGAGTAGCTCTGTAGATGTGTTTAATATGATGCTGTATCTTCTTGAATATTTCAGATGTTTCTTTGCTGCTGAAAAAAAAGTTGATTATTAACCTGCCAGTGAAAAAGGGAAGTGGCCATCTTTGTACAACACACTGCTGTTTTGCTGTAACCGCGCAATGTTTTATGATCTTGAGTATTTTATAGAAAAGTAGAAGTATGTATCAATAATATGAAAGCAATAGCTAAAAATCATAACGAAGAATAACATGATCAGTGAATATTGTGGAAAATCTTTAGATTCACTCTGGGTGGATTTTGTACTGTATTTATTACTAATGATGATGCAAAAAGTTGCATAGCTTAACCCAAACTGTCCTGTCTCTTTTTTTATTTATTGTCTTGTATATGATCTTTTTGTATGTGTTTTTCAAATAAACTGCCTAAAATGCTGAGACTTTACGGAGATGCTGTGTTGTTTGGGGGAAAGAAACCTTTTTTTTTGGCAGGTATTCCGAAAGCATTCAAATACAGTTTGGAAAGCTTAAATGGATAAATGTTTGACTTTTTTTGTATATTTTTTTCCCCAAAAGCTAACTTAATTTCTTAAAATTATCTAAACTTAACAAGAAATATAGAAAATAAATGATACGTTATTTTTTAAATGTTATTTTACCTATTTTTTTAAACTTGGTTATCTTTTTTGACTTGTTTTTTCACATTTTGTAAATAAATTACAGGTATAGTTTCATTCTGTTATATATCTACTTAGTTTGCATAAATCATTTGAAAAAAACAAAGCATACATTAAGCTTGAAATTTGTTTTGCCTTATTATTGTTTGGGATATTCTGTTTATTTTAGGTTAAACTCAAGCAAATAGAAAAATAAATGGTAGAAATGTTTATTTTTTAAGACGAGGAAGGTCCTAACATTTGGCACAAACTTTAAAAATAACATTGGTTCTTTAAAATGAACATTAAGCTCTGGAATTTCAATCTTTTCCAGCCCAAACAAAGACATCGGATATGACATCAGAGAGAAAAATGAGGAAATCAGTTCTTACCATTGTCTATAAATGAGAAGTGGATCTAGTGAGTGCGAGGTCACCCGTAGAAAATGGTTTGTTTCCAGCTCCAAATGAAGTCAATTCAGTCAGCGTTTTTCACATGATCTTTTTCAGGAGTGAGCTTGTTAGGAGAATCTGTCAATCAAATGTTTCGAATGTTTGACAAGAAACCATTCACTTTTATTGAGGCATCTGATTGGTCAGTTTGTAACTTAAATAACTTGCATCACGGAAAAAAATATCATGAAAAAAATATTGGGACTAATGAGAACGTGTTAAAAAAATCATTCTGTTGTTGAGGTTTTAGCTTCTTGGAACCGTTGGGTACTTCCTGTTGGGAGGAGTCACTCGGGGGTTGAGGGGTCACTCAGTCCAGTTCTCATATACAGTCAATGGTTCTTACCAAACATTTCTTGTACTTCCCATCCTAATATTTGGGGTAAAGCACCCTTTGAACCTGACCGTCAGCCTTGTGAGCGTCCAGCCACTTCCCACATGGAAAGATGGTTGTGACCGAAGTAGCGGTGTTGGTAACTTCGACGCACTCTAAGAACCAGCCGCCGTTTGGACTGCTGCCATCGTGTTCCACTTTAACTCTTAAGAGATCGCCGAGTTCCAGCATCTCCAAGACGAAAGCGTCCGTTTGCCCCCGCTCAAAAAGGTTGCGAAACTTTTTCCGCAACTCACGCTTGCCTGAGTCCCCGTTGACGCCATAGATGGTGATGGAGACATTTGAGTCCGTGCCAGCACCTTTAAGATCCCCAGTTATTACAATGACTCCATATTTGACCGGAACCAGGTTGCGGACTTTGCTCGCAAAACTCTCAACTGATTTGTAGCACTCGAATGTCAGAAAATGGTCCTTTTTGGCAGTCAGCGGGATTTGTGCATCACAGTGGAAGAAATACCTGAAAAACAGAATTGAAGTTTTGAAGTTTACATTAGACGGCAAACAGCAAGTTGCGTCAAATTGCACTTACTTGTTTCCGAGCTCCATTTCTGTAACCTCCACCTCCAGAACATGCCAGAAAGCTTCTTTCTTCACCCTCTTTCCGTCTTTAGTTATATGGCCAATGCAGATGCTAACAATGTTCCCCACATGCTTGGATGAGAACTCAAACACGTCAATGGCACCACTGTCAAAACATGTAAAACATAAGAACTCAACATATGTCATAGGTGTCTGTTTTTTAGGTAAGAGGAAATCAACCACTTGGATTTGCACTTTTTGAAAACCTACCGTAAGAACTTCTTTTTCTTATTCTCGAGAACAAATTCCTTGGAGCGGGCTTTCCTTCCCTCCAACAGAATCCAGGCGTTTTCCGTGGTCGAGGCGTCACTTGTGCTAGCAGTTGTAGTGGCAATTTCATATTCTGTCAATGCAGAAACACACACTGTAGCCCTAAAATCGTTTCTCATCTGCCTGAAGCTGGTTATCTCCCATTATTGAAGATTGATCAATTGCGTAATCCCATTTTCACTGACTGGTTTTGTCGCTGAGGTCCACAGAGTCATTGTTGGCACAGGCCAGCTCCCTCATAATCTGCCCATCATCTTCATTTTTGGCCAGCCATCGGTCGCAGGGAAACCTGAAGGTTTGGTCCATCGCTTCATCTTTCACGTCAATGTATTCCAAGTGCCAGGCAGCAGCAGGACCTGTTCATGGTTAAAACAAGGCAATGGCGACCCTGGGCTCATTAAATCAACTCTTATTCCTACTAATTGAAAAACATTAATTTTACTGTGCATGTTTTTGCTTATTACATTGGTAAACAGCCTTTTGACAAGAAAAATGCCGGTTCAGAATATTGTTTGCGGTTACTCTACCTCAAAAAAACCGACTGGTTGAGCTATAAAATAAAGTGACTCAATAAAAAAATATTTCTTGATGTTGTATCCTTGAGGATCTTTCAGTTATCACACATTTTGGTGTCTCTACACCTCACCTTTGTTGTCGTGCCACACTCTGACCTTCGACAGTTCACCCAGACTGAGGATGTCAGGAAATCGAAACACGTCCTTAGTTTTTCGCTCAAACTTGTTCCGGTTGCTGCTCTCTTTCAGGGCCAGTGTCCCAGTGTCGCCGAACTCCCCGAACACGATCAAAAACACGTTGGTGTCAGTGCCGGCACCTGAAACATCACATGGGCTCTTTCTTCAAATATTCCTACATTTTCTTTTCTTTTTAAAGATCTCAAATCAAATGGTAGCCACATCCCTTCATCGATTTTCCGTCTAAACGTAGCTGAAAAAAGCTAAGTCACACTGAGGTCACGATGTATCACACCTGCTAAGTCGCTGGTTTGAACTTGGATGATGTAGGTTGTTTTCTCCACCATCTCCTCATCATCAACCACAGCTGGCAGCTCACACACTTTTATCCTCTTTGGTCCTTTGGTGCTGGACAGCCAGTTCTCATAGGTGAACAAATATTCCTCCTCTGTAGTCAGATTTCGCATGAGGATCTGAAAGTGATCATTGGACCATCACTACCATGAGGATAAGATTTTATTTTTCAAATTATAATCTTACTTTTCTTTTTTAAACAAAGCAAAAAATCAGCAGAAATATAGTAAATGTTTTATGCATCAAAGCTGAATATCAACCAACTGACATAAAAAAATTACAAATTCATACAAAAAGATGGACTCATGTAACCATGTACTTAGGAAATACCAACTCTTTGTCAAGAAATGTTCGGATGTTTGTTGTATTGTTGTAATGCATATAATTATCTAACACAAAAAATTACAGTAAAACAAAATACAGATTTTAAGTTACAAATTTTTCACACAAACTTGGAATTTTGGCCAATTTTGAGCTCCTCAAGCCATTTCTATAACTTTGCTGTGATAAAGTTCCAGGTTTTCATCCCGGCAGTCTTTGTCTTACCCTGTCTAGAAACCAATCTGGCCGGCTCCCGGTGCCGTCGATCCGAACTCTGATCTTTTTCAGTGGAGCAATGTCGTCTATCTCCAGCACAAATGTGTCTTCTTGGTCTCTTTCAAACCTGAATGACACAATTTGAAAAATTGACACACATGTTAACAACTTTAAATCCATTTACGTCCATCTTTTTAATAAATGCTACAGTCACTGGTTGGTTAACTAGCTATACATCTATCTAACTATCTCTCTATTTGCAATAAAGTAACATAGTTAAGAAGGATTTAGTATCAGTGAAGTCAAGGAAGTATCAGTGAGAAGCAGAATATTGAATTATTTTCTTGAGTCTTTGTTTGATCTACAGATGAAATAAGCAGTCCTGTTTTGTGAAGGACTGAACTTATACTTAGTTATTTGTTTAAGTCTAGTTTTCCAAAAACATTTTAAACCTTTAAAAGTTTTAAAGGGGAAAAAGAACGCCTTCAGGGGTTGGTGTTAAGATTACAATTTCCTTAACCTCAACAACTTGTAGGTAATTTTAGAGATGTTGGTTGATTATATTTGTCAATGAAATCAAATATTTAGGTTCTGGTGAGGCTTTACACACATTTTGGACAGTTTCCTCTCAAAATATAATACAATTAAGGAATGATTAGGCATTATTAAGTATTTCTAAATCTAATATTCTTTGCTACGTTTTTATTTCCTCTATTTTATCTTGTTCAACTTGGTGCTGTTGTTTCATGATCATCACTAAAAGTAAAACAAATCATCTGGAATGTCATAAAAAAGCTGACAACTGACCTGTCTCCATTTTTGGGCAGTAAAATTTCCTCGGTGCTGCCATTGACTCCAGACACAGTCAGGAAAATGTTAGTATCTGTCCCTGCATACTGAACATCTCCTGTGACAACTGTGGCAGAGTAAACAACCTAAGAAATAGTAGATAAAATGCAGGAGACTGCATTTATTTTGCACATTAACTAAATGTTCTCAAAGACATGTATTTTAGGACTCACTTTACGAATAATATTGATCGTTGTGGAGTCCAGGACATTGAACAGTCTAGCAGTCAGGCCGTCTCCCCTGTCTTTAGCCAGCCAGCACTTACATGGAAAAATGTACATGATACCTTTGGTTGGCACGGCAACAGACAGCTCATCCACCAACCAGCAGCTTTCTGGTGTGACACCGTTATGGCCAAGCTGAGAAACAGACCAGAGAGAAGACAAAGACAGAGAGTGGAAAAGAGGAAGAGCTGGGAATAGATATACCATTTCATTTTGTTTGATCTGCATCCCACCAGGCGCAGCTAGCGTTAATTATTGCTGAGCTAGAAAGCTTTTGTTTGAATTTTTAACATCAGTGCATCTGTGGAGGCAGCAGAGGAGAAGACAGTTTCACAGACAGTCCTAGATTCTCACTTCCACCCTCTTGATTTCTCCTACGTCAGTTCCATAACACAGAAAGTGGTCCATGGAGCCAGCTGCAAAGGATTTCTTCCCCTCTGGCAGGTCCAGCCACAGTCGGTCCGTCTCAATGTCGTTGGGGCCGATGACGATGACATAAACTCTAGCAGTGGTCGCGGCATCATGGTCAGTCCCAGTAGACAGTGTGAAGTGATAAGGAATTACTGTATGAAGGAGAAAAACAGCTTGAAAAGGGTTTTTCTTCTAAAGTTTTTGTCTCAACTTCTCTTTTAATCAACAAAATTTAAGAATAAATTATTAAGTGACAACAAAAATTAAGATTAAAACTGGGTTTCTGAGTATTCCTTTATTCAAATTGTGGTGAATCAGGAGTAGAAGAACAAGGTGTGTTGGTAAAAACCTGTAGCAGTGACGCAGCTATGATAAAGCTCAGTGTTCAGGATGGCATAGATGGCTGTAAGACCGCTGAGGGTCACACTAAGATACATAAAGACAAGCTTTAAAGACCCACTCTGATGAAAATTGTGTTTTTAACATGTTCTTGTGACATGACAGAGAAGAAAATTAAGCTCAAAATTGCATTTTTTTATTCAAAAAATTGTCAGTCAGGATCAGACAAAAAAACGCTGGGTGGGCCACAAGCTCTCTGCTCTGCTTCATTCTGATACATCCACGAGATGACTAGATCCATGTATGTCATTGTTTTCCTGGGGGACTGTTTTCCAGGGGCTGTAAGCTGGCAGGAGAGAGTGTAAACTAAAGAATGATGGGAAATGCACGCAGGCTTACTCTGCAATCATCTCACAGCCACTGCTGTTCAAAATGTATTCATTTTGTGCAATTCTGTCCAAATCTACAGCACTTTTTACTATTTTGTGTCAAAAAAAATGCTAGACAAATAAAGACTAGTAGACTGGATTAAACTAATACTTTGGTGCACAAACAGAGATTAAAAAACCCCTCCCTTCCTTTCAGGCTTAAAACAGAGCAACAAACTCTTGCTTTGCCAAAAACAAACATCCATTAGATCTACTTGTTAGGGTTTAGCAATCTTAGACAGAGTAATGATGTAATATTTCCAGATTCAACCCTTTTTTTCAAAAGAGTTCATAGCAAAACAAACACAGAATTAGTCTGCACTCTTACTTGGACCCTCTTCAGCCATCGCCACCTTTTTCTTCTTCTTTTTCTTGTTGGCGTTTTTGTCCAGTCCTTGTTTGGTCTGGGAAATCTTCTTGAAATACTGATCAGTATTCCTTTCACCTTCATACCCCTACAGAAGACAAACAAAGCAGTATAAGTGGTATGATCCATAAACCAGTTCAGTTGGAGCCAATATTGCGGTTCAACTAACTTTAACATAGAAAATTCTGTCTATTTGTTTGTCCTCCTTCTTTGTTGACAGCCAGCGCTCACACAGGAACATATAGACTTCCTCTGTTTCCACATCCAACACCTCCACCTGATCGAGGTACCAGTCTGCTCCTATCATGGAGTTGTCATGGCGGATGCGTATCTTAAATACCTGGCCCAGATCCACAGCCTCTATGGTAAATCTGTCCACCTAAGATGGAAACGGATGTTCAGATCCAGAAACGCAAACAGTAACCCTGTTTATCATAACAGACCTCTCCTCTCTCAAACTTGTTCTTGTTGTTCTCTGATTTGGCGAGTTTGCGTTGTCCAGTGTCTCCCAGGTCTCCATAGATGGTCAGAAAGACGTTGGCATCGGTTCCAGCTCCGTACATGTCACCTGTCCGCACTGAAACCTTATACATGTGAACTGTTGGGAAACAAAAGCCAGCAGTGGTTGAAAAAGACGAAACGCAAAATCAGGTAACTACCATTGCAAAAAAATATTGAGAATTACCAATTTTAATAGTTTTTATTTATTATATAATATATTATTATATGTCACAGCCAAAACAAGCAATACATGAACTAAAATGGCAATTTACATCTGTGTGTGGAACTGCACATTTTAATAAGCATTACTATTTTTGTTTGACATTTTTTTTTTATTTTCCGCAAGATTTTAGTTTTATAAAATAATAATAAATTAATGAGAAATTACAATTATTTTTTGTAACAAATGAATCTGAAAAGCAGATATAAATGTACAGTAAAAATTGAGTTTGGAGAAAATGGAGAAATAAACTGAAATGAAACTATTACTAAAGTTGTTAAAGACTCACTCCAATGAGAATTATGTTTTATGGCATTTTTCTCATGATGTAGTATATATGTATAAAAAAATAAGTATTTCTTCATTCAAATCACTGTGAATAAGGGGGGAAACGCAAAAATAGAGTTGGAGAAAGCTTGTAGCTGCGCCATAACAGTTACTACGGCAAAGCTACAAGCTCCCTGCTCTGCTCCATTCTGATGCATCTGCTTGTAGACAAATAGATCCATGTACATCTTTATTTTCCTCATCTGAGCTGGCATCTGGCTCAAAACTGTATGACAGGAAAGCTCCAATATTGCTTGCCATTTTAGTTTCACCTGTAATGTTAATTTGTAAGCGCTTCCATGCAATTCAATGTCTCATGAACTCCTGCAGCTCTGCAGAAACTATGTCGTGGAAAACAACACATTTTACAAAGATTTTTGGATAAATACAGCATATCACAATTAAAAGACCACTGGGAACAATTTTAAAATAGATCAAAAGAGGATCATAGTGGGGCTTTAAAGAAGAGTCATAATAGGTCTGTCACAGAAGCAAGACTAAAACTTACTCTCAAGAGCATCCTCCACATCAATTTCCGTCGTCTTTAGCGTCCCATCCCTCATGAGTTTTTCTGTGATGATGCTTAAAGGGACGAGTTCCCTGACTGTCTCCCCATCGTCCTCAGACTTGGCGAGCCAACATTCACATGGAAATATGGTCGTCTCTGACCCCTGTCATTGAGCAAACATGTACCTTATACGTGGACAGGCAAGTTCATGGTCAAAATATAAGAAAATAGAGAGTTCTATATTGTAATGATGAATTTAGATTATAAAGGGTTCATAACAGTGCATGGATTTATGCAGGTATCTAACAGATCGTCACTACCTTCCCTTTCCGGAGCTGTCGCCTGATCTCCACTCTGTCAAGGTGCCACCCTGGGTTGGTGCCCCTGTTGTCGTGTCCGATCCTGATTTTCTCTAAAACATCACCTATGTCTTCCAGCTGTGAACAGAAACTTACAGTGAACAGGCCTGCGGGGAGAACGTCAAGCTGTCCTTTGTTCAAACCGACAGGATCACCTCAATGATGAACATGTCCTCGGCTCCTCTCTCAAAGTACATGCGCCTCTCTCTTTTGTTGACACACAAGTGTTTCTGCTGCGTGCAGAGCCCGTTTTGTCCGTACAGTACTATGAACACATCTGCATCCGTGCCCGCGCAGAACACGTCACTGGTGAATATTTTTATTTCATACGGCACAACTGAAAAACAGAAAGAGAAAAGGTTTTAAAACAGGAGACCTGATAATATAAACTTCTAACTGATATGTTCTGCTTGTTATAATTTTGGTTTTGTTTTCACTGCCAGTTCTGTGCAGGTCCGTGTACCTTTTCTCCTCCCTCTCACCTGTGTCTCCTGCTGGAGGTGTTCACAGCTGCATCCTGTTTTGTTGATTGTGTGTTTGTCTATTTAAGCCTGTGTGTTTCAGTTTCCTGTATTGGAGCGTTTTGTGTGCTTTACTGTAGGTGATCTTGTGTTCCTGTAATTAAAACTCCAAACTCACCCCTCTATGTCCAAGCCTTCTCTGCGTCTGGGTTTTTGAACTGCACCCATAACACTAACACTTGAACAGGACAAATGCGATAATATTTCAGGCAAATAGACTGGTTTTCTTTCCTCCAAAGGCTCTTCAAGCTTTTTCTTTTTTACAACACAGCCTATGACAGTCATTGTAGGGTTTGATGAGTAAAAACTTGGAGTAAAACTTCTTGATGGTTTTAAGATCCTTCTGTGTTTATACTAGAAGTTAATCTGATTATTAGCAAAGCTCAAGTGTTGATGTTCAGAGTATTTCACTTCATGTTTGTTAAATGCTTTGAAGACCCACTCATATGTAAATTGTATTTTGGTGTTTTTAACGTGTTCTTGTGGCATTTGTCTGATGATGATGAACATTTTTAAAGAAAAAATTGGCCTGAATTTTTTTGATTTAGGCTAAAAACGGCACGACCACTATGACAACAGCTCAAAGTTTGATCGGAGTTGGTTCTTAAATGATGTCAGGATTCTTGTACTTAACTCAAATATGAGTGTTGTTCTATAAACGTAAATAGTTGCTTAGAAAGGAAACAGTTCTAAAAACTTCTTCACTGTATGTCTTTCTCTGTGTCCTCTCCCTCAAATTTAGATCTACATTTTTTTTGACTTTTTTCCACTTTGAGGCTAATCTTTCTCCTTTTTCTGTGTCTCCAGACAAACATTTTTTTTTTTTTACTTTTGTTTACCTATTTTTGTAATTTGTGACCTATCCTCATTTAGCTTCGATTTTAGTCACAATGATGTTGTGTTAATCGGAGACATTGTGTATTTTTCTTAAGAAACCCGGATGGCAACCACAATGGCAAATTAGTCCATTCATGTCAGTTTTCATGCTTTAACTGGGAGTTCATGGCACTGAGACGTTTATAACACTTCCATCACACCTTTATCAAAGCAGGGAACATTCTCTGCCATGTTCATTTCATTGAACTTTTGCTCACATGGGGTATAGAGTTCAGTCTGCAGCTCAGCAGGATAAAGATCCCTCACAACGACACCATCGTCTTCCCCTTTATCTAACCAGCGGCCACACGGGAACCGCAGTTTCTGACCCTGAGAGGGGGCGTCGATCTCAACCCAGTCCAAGAACCAGCCAGGTGAACCTCCTGATGGGAAAAATAGATGAAGCATTATCAAAATCTCACTTTCAATGAATCATTTTTCTTTAATGTGCTCACCTGAGTTGTCATGTCCAATTCGAAGCTTCTCAAGGTCACCCAAGCCCACAGCCTCCACCGTGAACTCATTGACCATCCCTTGCTCAAACTTGTTTTTGTAGTTTTTACATGCCTTCAAATTGACGATCCCTGTGAGAGAAAAAAATCAGAATTTCTCATTTAAGCTCACTCAAAATTAAGCTAAAAGTGTACTAACACGGGAAAGTTACTGCACCTGTGTCATCATTTTCACCAAAGAGGATGGCAAAGACATTGGCGTCAGTCCCAGCGTACTTTTTCTCTCCAGTTTTGATTTTAATCGTGTATGTGGTAGACATTGCTGCAATACAAATTCAGAAATGATATCTGTTCCCTTGATGTTTTCATTCTGGTGACAAAAAAAATCAGACATGGGACAAGTTTCTTACATTTTTGCTCCAGACCCAGAGTCGCTCCTGTTCCCTCCTCCTCATCCCTCCTCATAAAGGCTTCGTCCACAGGAACCAACTCTCTTGCTATTTGTCCGTCATCTTCATCCACTGCGAGCCAGCGGTTGCAGGGGAAAAAATATCTGAACCCCCCCAAAATTGAAAAACTCAATTCAGCATTACTAAAGCAGTACACAAGTTGGAACACAGCTACATTGCTATCATGTTGTCTTTGTTATCCTTGTGGTGAAAAAAGTGAAGCAAATCATTATTCCCACTGATTTTCAAATACTTCTTAAACATTACAAGTCTTTTTACAGAAAACAAGATTTAAACAAATGCATTACATCTTACCCATCTTTTTTTCTGAGTGATCCAACAGAATCTGAGCTTTATCTTTAAGTTTTACCTACACAGTATCATCCTTTGTGTCCACTATCTCCACGCGATCCAGGTACCAGGATGAGAAAGACTGCGAGTTGTCATGGCGGATGCGTAACTTCTTCAAAGGGCCCAAGTCTACAGCTGTGACGATGAAAACATCTTCCTACAGAAGCAAAACACACGGTTCTGTGCAGAGTTTTCATTTTTTTGTATTTGAGTTTCTGATTAAAAAAGTAGGTAAATAAATAGTATGAATTTTTTTGTGTGACACCTTGAATAACGACATTTATCTGAAAAAAATGCTATAAAATATTGTTAAAAATTAGGGAAAAGTGAAGTACAACAAATAAAAGAAAGATAAAAATCCTATTGTTATGCCCAAAATCCAGTTTTATTTTTACTGATGTCTTTGTGGTTTATTTCTTTTCTAAATTACACTTTGCAGGCATTGAAGTGAGAACAGGAAGGATGTGGTGGAAACGTTGGAATCTGAGAATGCTGCATTGGATTTTTGGCCCCCCGACACAAAGTGACGACTGCTAAAGGTGGTGGCAGAAAGCTCGTGTCGTCTCCGGTATTAGTGAAGCCGGTGATTAAAATAATCGTGCATTTTTTGGTACAAGCACCAAACATGGCATGGATGTACCTTAGGATCCCCTCTTTCCGAAAAGCTTGTTAGCCATGAAAAATTCCAAGATTTTGGAACATAATATGTAAAGACATATGCTAGCATTCTGTATGTACCCCTCAAGTTAAAAGACAAAATTTTGTGTATGAATAGCCCACATTTTTGATACTGCGACAAATAGACATAATTTAATTTTTAATTAATTGCATGTTGCCAGAAAGTAAAACGAAACACTTTTTTAACCACAAAGAATAAAACCGCCTAAAAGGCTGCAAATGCAAGATAGATTGTGTTGTCACAAATATATTTGAATATTTAATGTATAGATTTTTGGGTCATGTATCCGGCAAGTCAATTCAACTCAAATAAAACTTGGGAAACAGTAAAAATAGTAATACTTCTATTCAGAGACATTGGGTCTGCCAAGTCTCTCAGGTGTCACTGGGTTTATTACACTATCAATGGTGAAGTGTGTTTTAATCACACTCACATACATTTAATATAATTAAAAGCTAAAATAAGTTAACTTTTTTGGGAAAAAAACAGGATTAGTGAACATATTCATAGGAAAGCCTCAGTTAGAGTTGAAACTTCAAAAACAATCAAGAAACTTTTGGATTTGAAGTTCTTTGCTTCCCTCTTTTTTTTAATTCTCTTTAGATGTTTTAGTACTGGCCATCTGATGAGATTTCAAGCTCTGTTCCTATAGGGCCAGCTGTAATGTAAAGATGAATAATTCAAAGACGATAATAAGTAAAAGTAGGACAAGTTTAATGACACAAAGAACTCCTTAGAGTTTGTCAAAGCAGCCTTGCCTGCAGTAAAACTTATGCTCCCACAAGAATACCCTCCCAACCGCTCCTCAGTGTCAGACCCCTGATACCTGGAAATGCTCAGATTTGACAAACTGCGGATTTATTTTAGGAAAGAGATCAGGAAAGAGTGCAGAAGTGTTCAGCCTTCATGTAAATTAGTGTAAAGAAAGTTCTAAATGTAAGCAAGAATCACTTAATTTTATGTTTCAGATCTTTTTTCATTTAGAAAACGAGTGGTAGAGGTTGGTTCAGCGTGCTGTACCTGCCCTCGTTCAAATTTGTTGAGGTTGTCAGAATTCCTCAGGGAGCGCTCTCCGGTGTCTCCATTCTCCCCATAAATATTGATGTACACGTTGGCATCTGTCCCAGCGCCGAGCATGTCACCGGTGAAGACGCACACTTCATAGGTGTTAGCTGTCACACAAAGCAAGGGATGAATTACTTACACCTGCTCTACCTGTCCCCACATGTCAGTCTGGAACTCCAGTTAAATCCACCACTTGCAAATCAAGCTTATCAAATAAAATGAGGTTACAAATCAAAAAAACGAAAAAGATCTAAGAACTAAATTACAATTTTTTTGAGACTTGACTCTCTCTGAAATTGCGCAAAATAAACACACCGATTATGCTTTCAATGGTTCTAACTTTGATAAAAGTGGTTCCTTAAAAATGAGAGAAAATACTCACATTAATGGAAAAAGTAAAAAAATAACTTCACAGTATTTTGCTTTGTCTGTGTGTTTTGTCTTAGTCTGTAAAGGTGTAACAATTTTAATAACGATTTGATTCATATTATTTGTGGTTGCTGATCTGACTCACAGTTGATATTGGTTCATTTTGAGCTGATTCACTGACCTAAAATGGATGAAGGACATCTTGTGTGACTCAAGAGATAGTATTGAACCTGGTACTGAACAGTGCAGGTGACGTTTTCCACATTCCTTGTATTTATTGCAAGATAATCAAGTGTAAATTAAACATTTTAGTTCGATAAAGTTCAGCCCAGTGTTGTTTTTCCACATCCAAATGGCATTTAACAACATTGATTATAGATCGATTTATTTCATTTTGAAACGATTTTATAATGGTTTAAGTTGATTTGATTATCAACTTGCAATAGATGGATTGATCTGTAAAAAATTACTGATTAAGTCAATGAATCATGACACCCCATTTAGCTACAGTAACATATCCCAAAATGCCACTGCGTGGTGACCTAAATGCAAGTTCTTCAGCAAATTTGATGGCATTTGTAATCAAGCGGCCGTCCATGTCAAGTGCCACCAACCTCCCATTAACCCAGGGGTATATGAAAAGCGGGCGTCCTGCACGCCTGACTGCCACCATCTACAATCATAAACACGTCAAAAATCTTCAAAAAGATCGGACGGCAGCACAAAATCTTGAAGATTCTGCCGATGCATCCCCGTTTTGCTGTGGCAGTTGTATTTGTGACCGTAGCATTAAGCTGATATAAAACGGATGCAGATTAAATAACTTTAATTTTGTCTTTAACCCCGTAAAAACCAAGAGCAATTTTCTTCTGGGCTTTGATGTGAATTTGGCAATTTTTTTTGTGTGTTAATTTTGAGAAGCAGCAATTATCAATGGCAAAATAATAATAAAAAACTATAAATATATTAAATGGAATTATATATATTTTTTAAAAAAAGGTGGCCAAATTGGACAGCATGGTTTCTCTGGGGTTAAAGTTAAAAGTGGCCTGGCGGTTTGGCAGTTCTGATAACCTCAGTGACACTACAGCTTACATTCACTTGTAGGAACATGAATTCCATCAGTGCCTACACATTTTGTCCGTCAAACTTTAAAAATCCTAAAATTATTGGAGTTCACAGGGAATAATTAGCTTATATTTTGATCTGATTTTGTCAGATCCTTGCTTCCCGTCACTGTTCAGGTCAGATTCATTGTCTATACGTCACACCTTCAAGATCCTCTTCGTCTTCAGGCAGCAGCTCCACCACCAGCTCTCCATCCTCCTCTCCTCCAGCTAGCCAGCGTGAGCAGGGAAAATGATACGTCAGCACCACTTCCTGCATCTCTTCTTCTACTTCCTCATCCTCCTCCTCTTTCTTCTTCTTCTTTTTCTTCTTCTTGTCATCTTTCTTCTTCTCTTTGGGAAGCAAAGCCATGATGAGGTGTTTGACGTCCACCGACTCCAGGAACCAGCCAGATCCAGTGCCAGAGCCATCATGACCGATCCGTATCTTGAAGATCTTCCCCACATCTTTGGCCTCTATCTGTGGAGCAGTTGGGCGGTTTTCACTCAATATCTTACATGTTTTTATGTTAAAATTGTTCAGTTGAGAAATGTGTCAGAGCAGGTGTTGATACCTTAAATATTTCTGTTGTGTCTCTCTCGTAGTTGTTGGATCTGCTCTGGAGGGTGAGGACCTCTGTCTTTCCTTTGTCTCCGTAGATCTGGATGAACACGTTGGCGTTGGTACCAGCAAACATCACATCTCCGGTTACCACAGTGATTTCATAGTTCATCACTGTGGAAAAAAACAGGTAAAAGAATGCATTTAATGATTATTCATAATAAAATAATGAAAAAAATTACTCATTTTTAATAAGCAGAAACCACATTCTCTTTCACCATCAAGAAGGAGGAGTCCAAGTATTAAGATTATTTGATTATATTTGCTGTAAACTTAGATGTTATAATACTCTCCCCTGATAAAATTACATTTTAGTTTCAATAAGGACATATATTATGGATGTCAGAAAAATCGGATTTAACAACCAGCTTGAAGGCGGTTTCAAAAGCATCTATAACAATTTTCAGTTTTCACTTTGGTTTTGCCAAAGTTTGTTATTATTTTCAATAATGCACTTTTAAAATGAACTTATGATAATTATAGTTCCCATTTATTGCTAGTTTCATGCTTTTCATTCCTAATACTCACTTATAGAGTCCAGAAATGAGACTTGTATATGACTGCCTGACGGTAAGTACAGAACAAAAGCACTTTTTCTTTGTGGTATCCTATTTTAAAGTTTTATGTGATAAAACAAACAAAGCAAATTTCACAGCTCTCTGTAGGTCATGTTCTCTAGTGCTGCTTGATCTCCTGCAGCTGTTTCCAATTGGGTCATTTCCATACTCTCCTTCCTCCTCATCATCCTCACCTGTTCCAAACTGTATATGTATTCCTCTGCATTGCTCTTCTTCCCTGCAAGTTTGTTGTAACTTGTGCCCATGGTCTAACCTTGTTCTGCTATATCTTGTGTCTAACTTTTTTTTTTTGGGGGGGCTGGAGCTTTGTGTGGATCTGGAATACCCTTTGGATTTATTGTACCACCAACCAGAACCTCACTGATCCTCATCCTTCCCAGTGTTTGCTGAGCATCCACCTAAACTACTTGAGAACTCCAGGGACTAACATTTTTAAAATCTCCACCACTTGCTCAGCTTTCTCTAGGAAACTCTTTTCTGCTCCTGAATCCTTGCCTTTTTGTGTTGTCCGTCCTCAATCACGACCATTCTTGGTGTAGAATTCTTTTGACAGTGTGGTGTTACGTATTGAAGAATCAAGGGGTTGTAAAGAAATGATTGATTTTTGAAATTCACTGAGTTAAGAAGGACAGTCTACCAGAGAGCCATTCTCAATGCTTAAAGAGATCATATAAAAGCAGTTTTTCTTTTTCTCAGAAGGCCTGCTTGAGTTTACATAAAGCCTCAGATGTTCTGTGTCTGTATGTGACGGCAGTCTTCATCAGCTGAGTGTCACCTACATTGTTGCAGCTCAATGATCTCACTCGGGTAAATCTCCACCTCTGTCTTCCCGTCAGCCTTATCCTTGCACAGCCACCGGTGACTGGGGAACATGTAATTTTTTCCATGAGCTGGAACCATTATCTGGACGCTGTCCAAGAACCAGCCAGCATTCATGCCGTTGTTGGTATGACCGATGATCAAACGATTGATCTGGTAGAAGGTTGAAGAAAACACACTTTGGACATGCCAAACATACATGTGCTCTGAATGTTGGTTCTTGAAAAATAACCACAAAAAATGTTTGTTTTTTTTAGCTGCTAGAAAAGCACTAACAATAAAACAAATGTTTTATTGAACTTATTACTTAAAAAAAAGAATTCAATTTACTGTGTTGTTTGAAATGTCTTAGATAAAATATGAGCACTACTAAATATAAATATGAACTTAAAATAATATAATATTACACAAAAAAACATTATATAATTATACATTATAAAACATAAAAGTGTACTTCATGTGGGAGTAATCAGAAAAATGGAACATCTATTATATACATTTGATAAATGATGTGCAAAGATCCTTATGATCACATGCAAACCTGTCCAATGTCATAGGTTTCCACTGTAAAGATGTCAACTCGACCCGATTCAAAGTAGTTCCCCAGGTCGTTGGACGACACCACCAGCATTGTTTTGCTGGAGTCTCCCTTCTCTCCATAGAGCTTCACAAACACATTGGAGTCAGAGCTGCCTCCAGGGATGTCACCGGTCTTCACGGCAATGTGATAGTTGATATCTGAGGCGAGCACACACAAAAAGTAAGAATTAGAATGACAGGGAAACACTATCAAAGTGTCAGAACTGTTTTACTGAGTGTTAAGTGAATTTTGTCATTGAATTACTAATTACAAATGAATTACTTACTCTGCAGTGTTTCTGACTCAGAACTGTAGCATATATTACACATTTTGTATTATTTTGAGGTCACTATCAACAAAATACCTGTAGAAAAAGAACCTAATTTAAATTGACATCACAGAGCATTTCACATTTAAACCATTGACAGTTTATGAGAACTGGACTGAGTGACCCCTCGCTCCAATCCAAACAGGAAGTACCTGCAGGGTCCAAGAAGCCAACATCCCATGGACTTCTAATGAGTAATTTGATGACCTCTATATGCAGATGTCTTTCAGAACACTATTGGTAGACATCTAATCTTGAAATTATAACAGTTTAATTGCAAATCACAAAGCATCCAAAGCTGTTTAAATTTAAGTAGATGCAAAGATCTGTTGGACACACGTAACTTTATCCTCTTACGACCGGAGTTAATATTTGAGCTAACCCTCTAAACACACAGTAGATGCGTTGACGCCAGGTCTTAAGCGGTTAAGACCAAATGATTTTTTTCTGTTCATTAAAATCTAGACACAGGATATAAAAATGAAAGATTTTAGATCAGTGAACGATAACAGGAAGTTTTAGTAGTTAAGTTAAATTGAAAATGAAAGCTCAGAGTGGCTGACAATGGGGCCATTTTTATATACTCAAATTTTAGCTGGTAAGTCAGTTGTAATATGACTGATACTGTACATGTAATGAGCTTAACAGTACAACAAATATTTGGAATCTGTTGCTGTAAAACATAGCTTTTGTGAGGAGTTGTCTTACTGTAAAGACGCTGGCCATCTTCGAACGGCACGAGCTCTCTGACAATCTGTCCATCATCTTCATAGCGGTCCAGCCACCTGCAACAAACAATAATGAAAAAAATGACACTCTAAAAGAAGCTGAATAGCTATCAGAACAATAAAAGACTGGAAATTGTGCAAATCTCATTCCCATGAGTTGATTTAAAGATACCGTTGAAGCTTTTTTACCATGTAAAGCAAGGAAACATATTTTTTGTGAGAACCTGTTGCAGGGGAACTCCACAGCATGTGCTTCAGCCTGTCCTTCCTCTCTTACAGTCACCTTTCCCAGAAACCAACCGCAGCCTCTGCCTTTGCCGTTGTGTCCGATCCTCAGCCTGCGGATTGGCCCAAGGCTCACCGCCTCAACTATGAATTCATCAAACTAGGACAGGAACAACCCAGTGTATTAATCAGCACACAAGGGTGAGGTCTGGGGAAAGGTTTTCAATCCCTTTTTGAGTCATTTCTACCCACATTTCCTTTCTCAAACTTGTTAGCGTTGTTTTTGCAGTTGACCAGCAGCCGGTCCCCGGTGTCCCCGTGCTCTCCAATCAGATTAATGAAAACTGACGCATCCGTCCCACTTCCGCCAACGTTTCCCGTACATACAGTCAGCCTGTATTTGATCACTGCACACCACAAGGACAATATTCAGAGTTATTTACAATGGTGTTCACATTTCCTTTATGTAACTATGACATGTGCACAGATGTACAGGGCAGTGGCTCATCGATGAGGTCTCCAGAGGCAGGAAGCTCTCGCACAACTTCATTGTCATCCTCATTGATGTCCAGCCACCGCTCACATGGAAACGTGTACTTCTCCTTTGTTAGGGTCTTTATCAGAGTTACCTGAAGAAAAAACACAAGTCTTTTAGGTTTCAAATATGTTGCAAAACACATTTTCTGGGTCGATAATGTCACAAAAGCCAACAAATGTGATCTCTCTACTCTACATTTTTAAGTGAAAAGGTTCTGCTGCGCTGGATGTTTGGAGTTAATAGTCATTTCCAGACCCAAATATTTCCTAATAATCAAAGAATAATCTCATTTTTTGAAACATCCCCTTAATTCCATCCGCCCACTTGAAAATATGGGGTGACTTGTTCTAAATATATTTAATTACTGCCAAAACATGTAAACAAAAATGGGACATTTGAGCAAACTGAACTGATGATACATGATTGGACGCGAGAGATCTCACCTTACTCAGGTGCCATCCCGCAAAAGCACTTCTCTTTTCATGCCAAATCCGAAGTTTGGTCAGTTTCCCCAAATCAGGCAACTCCACCTGTGAAGTCAAATAAAAGAATGAAACCTTTTTATCACACAAACTGAAGTTTGAAGGAAATGATTGAACTTACCATAAATTTGTCGATCTGTCCCTGCTCAAAGTTGTCACTCTTGTTGTCCAGCCTGATTTCGTCTGACTTGCCCTTGTCTCCGTACACCTGGAATGAGATGTCTGCATCGGTTCCTGCACTGGGCAGGTCTGACGTCCAAATCCACAAGGACCAGGGGTGTTCTGTGAAGATCCATGCCATAAATCATTGGTGATTATAGAAAATTAAACAGTTTTTTCTGGGATTTGAGATGCAATTAGCACGATTTACATCTTTGGGTACACAGGTCAGTTTCTTTACTCCCCCAGTTTTCATTAGAACTCACTGAAGAGTTTTTCTGCTTGTTAAAACATCTTCTTGGAGCAGAAACCATACTCTGAAAGAAGTGACGCTCCTGGACAGAGCATGGTTATTTTGTGTACAAACACTAAGCAAAAATGTTAAAAGAAAAACTCAAAAGGAGGGATTTATAAAATCAAAATGGAAAGAAAGTAAAAATAAATTGAATTTAAAGTCAGCTTGCAGATGTAAACTTTTGAATCAAAACTAATCAAATGCAGCCAAGAATAGGTTGGTTTTTAACTTGAATTTAAATGCGTTTGACACTTTGTGGGGTTGTCTGAATCTACAATTCCAAAATCCAGCAAGAAACTTCCCAGAAGTCTCTGCAAAAAAACAGAGTGCCTGAATGCTCACTAGATTGGTGAATATAGACCACAATGCTTTGCGTTTGAACAATTTTCTATATGAAAAAACATGTATTTTTAAAAACCAACCAAGGTTTAATCTTCAGATCCCAGTGAAGTCATAAATAAGCTTTGTATTTTTATGGTTTTTACTTTTGGAAATTGGTGACATCCTATTTGGAGTTAAAAAAAGAGCATGGCGTTCAAATTATTTTTGAAATCTAGAACACTAGATAGTCCACACTATAGTTTATTAGTAGTTAGGGAGAAGGGAGAGAATTCGGTCATAGCCTAAGTGTTCAAGCTGATCTTTCTGGAAGTTTGTTCCAGATATGTGGAGCATAGAAGCTGAATACAGTTTTTTCTAGGTTTGGTTTTGACTCTAGGAGAGCTCCTAACTGGTAAACTGTGTAAGAATACAACACAGCTTAAAAGGTTGGTGCAACTCGTTGTGTTTGGTGTGACTGGGTTTTACCTAAAAGATTTAGGTGATTTATTTTACAGCATTTGGTTCTGATGTTGAAAATCTAAAGTAAATCCTGTGTAACTCACTCTTCTGCCTCTTCTGCCTGAGTGAGACCATCTCATAAAGCTCCCTCTCGATCAGTCCGTCTCCCTCTTTTTCGTCCAGCCACTTCCCACACGGGAAGGTCTGCTCTATTCCTGTGAATGGACAGTACACCACCACCTGCAAAAAGCGTTGACCCATCTGAGCAACGACTCACACCAGGACGCCGCCATTTCCCATTATTGCTATTGTCAGCCCACCTTCTCACAGTACCACCCGGCACTGAGTCCATCATTGTCGTGTCCAACGGTGACTCTGCTGAGGGGGCTGAGTAGGGCGGCAATCTCAACCACGAAAATGTCCGTCAACCCCCTCTCAAAGCCCCCCCCCTCCAAAAACACCTGCAGAAAAAGGTAAGAACAGGTAGAAGCCAAAACTCCTCCCCAAAATACACATTTTCAATTTTGCTTATTATTCCTTATGTAATAATTAGCAAATTATTACAAATAATTACAAAATTCATGGATGTTTCAGTGCACACTCTGGACTGTAAATAAGATGAGGGTCTCGTAAAATCTGCTCTGAATTTATTTTTGTTGATTAGGTTTGCAATTTGATGGCTTAGATGCACCAGCTGTGGTAAAATAATCTTTTTTAAGCACTGCGGACATTACACTACCGACTTACATGTGTTGCATTGAGATGATGCTATATGTGGCACAAGGTGTCTTGTTCTGAAAGAATTTCATGTGAACCTCTGTCAAAACTATTTCCTATTTAGAAAAAAGGCTATTTCCCACTTATGTTTAGTGTATGCCAAAATCACCGATTTATATTCGGGGTATGTGGTGAACATTTATTTTGGTGCGTGTGCTTCTAATTTGGGATTAACAGAGTAAATTGATCATTCGATTTTTGATTATTAACTGAATCATCATATTTCTGTGTGTTTGTTCTTATTTTTTCCTCTTTGTGTGATTTTTGTGAAGTTAAACTCCCTGATTCAATGTGTTTGGAGTGAATCAAAGGTCCAGGACGCCGACCTTGCCGCTGTTCTTCATGCCTTTCGTGCCGTGCATCACCATGTGAATTTTGGAATTGGTCCCAGCTCCTCGAATGTTTCCTGTCACAATCTGGACGTTGTACACAATACCTGGTGGATACGGTTACATGTTAGTCTATCACAGGCAAGGACAATGAGTCACTGTGGCTCAACACATACAGCTGGGTAGAAGCTGTGCAGGAGCAGGACCATCCTGATCCTATCTGACAAAATCAGTCAACTCATTATTACAAGTCTATCTGCAAAATTTTGCCTTCATCAAACATTTTTTTTCAAACAATCTGTCTCGCATCTTTACATAATATTAACAGACTGAGGAAGAGGAGGATTGCTCCAAAGAGTGGGGAAAAATGTTCAAGATCTCTGCTTCCATCTTCCTCTCACTCCAGGTAAATATTATAATAATATAATAATAATATAGTATAATATAAATTATTTCCAGGTAAATAAAGCCGTTTTCAGTCTCACCTGTGGGTTGGTTTCCTCCCACCAGAATGTCTCTCTGTATCTTTCCATCATCTTCATCCAGAGCAAACCACCGATTGATGGGAAACTCATACACTATTTTGTTTCCCATATCATCTAAAATAACCTGAGTAAAAAGGGACAAAGTTGTATTTTAATATCCCTCATCTTTTTTCTTGTTTAAAGTGATTTAAACATAAGTTTATGTTGCCTCTCAACAGATTTTTTGGATAGTGGAACAGTCTGCTGTAAATTGATATCTCGAGCTGCTCAAACACACAAAGTCTTCCATTTAAATACTTATTCAGCCGATGGCGACACAACCTACTTGTGAAATGCAAATTTGTTGTCACTCCTGAACCTTGCTGTCAGTCTGTAGCAACAAATCTACGGACTCATCTGTCTGTTTGCTGTAAGGCTATCTCCTAATGAAAAACGGTTTCTCTTTACACAGATAGGATGACGACACAGGTCTCCTGTGTGTGTCCATTTAAATGAGCTTATCTAAAAGCTGCACACGGCACAGTATGTGTTTGAGCAGCCCGAGATTAGAAAACTGATGAACGATAAGAGGTTCGCGTGTCTTAAATAACACTTAAGAGGCAGAGTGGGGGTGAAGAAGTCCCAACAGGAGTTCAAAAACTTTTTTGGTTAATCTTTTACCTTTTCTGCAAACCATCCTGCAGAGGAGCCTTTGTTGTTATGACCAATTGTGATTTTCCTAATTTTACCCAGATTTGGTGCCTCGATAGTAAATTTGTCCTCTGTGGCCTTTTCAAAGTTGTTTTTGTCACTGTCAAGTCGCCTCTCACCTGCAGAAAAATTTGATTTTATTTTATTGTTATTGAAAAATGCACCATCTGTCTCATTGGATTTTTAAAAATGTTATTATATTTTAGGTTTAAATACCTAAAATTGATTATTTTTCACTTAAATCTTTACAAAAAAAACCAAAATATTGACATTTTTATGCATAAAAACCTACAAACTAATACAAGAAGACAGATTTAGTTTCCTTTATACAACTACTTTTATGCACTTCAGGAAAAATCCACAGTTTGTTCACAATCTACTTACTAGTGTCGCCCATTTCCCCAAAAATATTGATGAAAACATCCGCATCTGTTCCACTGCCTTTGACATCAGCAGTGAAAACACTCACCAAATATTTATTATCTGTCAAATTAGAAAAGAAAAAAAAAGAAAAGTTGACAGTTTTTGTGTTTAATTCAGAGTCAGAGTGAAAACATTGACTTCCTACATTTGGGTATATCCATGGGGTCTGTGCTGCCCAGCAGGTCTCGGACATAAATGCCATCTCCCTCCGTTTTGCTCAGCCAGTTATTACAGGCAAAATAAAACCTCAGGTGAGGCCGCAGCACATCTGTCACCAAGACTCTGTCAAGGAACCAGCTGGCACTCATGCCAGTGTTGTCATGCTCAATCCTGTGAAAGCAAAGGAGTAAAATCATCCACCTGATCAGCCGATGTTGTACTCCTGGTTGGAATACCTTATCTTTTTCAGAAGTCCAACATTGTGAGTTCTTATTCTGAAAACATCTGTTTTGCCCTTTTCAAATGCTGTGCGGCTCCTGGAAACACAAAACAAAGCATAAAAAACTCAGTAAATCTATGTTTTTCATGTCAATTATGAAAAAACTTCACAAAACCAACACAAAAGAAGACAATTGAATCATTTACGCAAACCAGGCTTGAGGAAAAAAGAATATACTCATAGAGCATTTGATCTTCAAGTTTTGGCTTTAACATACCAAAGACATTTTGAACAACAACAACAACAAAAAATCAAAAACATGCAAAACCAGGATCACAGCAAACATGTTCTCAGAATGAAGCTTCTTACTTCTTTTCTGTGCTGTTCAAGAGGAAGAGAAAAAGAAGAGTGTTTTACTGAAAAGGTCAATATAAAATACGATGGATGAGCATCTGATTTATTCACTACAAACACAAACGTATTGGAGCACATTTCCTGATCTCTACCGTAAATTCAGGTGCTTCAGTAAAAAAATAAAAATACCACAAAAGTGTTCAAAATCAACTACATACCCATAAAATCTGAACATCTTGTGTTAGAAATGGATGTGAGGAGAAAAGAATAAAGATCACAAAAAGCCACATGTCCAATCCCTGCTCACACTCACACATCACTCATCATCATCATGGATGTGCAGCCGACTAATCTGCGGCAGCTAAGTGATGCTCTCATGTCAACACGGACCAAACTCTCTGTGTTGTTGTTTCTAGGACCTTGTTAAATCTATCCCACCAAGGATTTGCCCGTTGAGGCCTATTGATGCAAATATGCACTTCCTGCCTTCCCACATGGTCTTTACAGTAAAGTTTTTCAGGAAAACAGTCCATGCAATGGTTTTAAACAAACGGTTTGGTTTCATTAAAGGGAAATCAGATTAGTTTTAATGCCAAGACATTCCAAGGAGGATTCTTCCAACTTTTTGGAGAAATGATTAGTAAAATGCAGCATGACTGTCTCTGCTCACAAAGATTTTAAAGTCATTCATTGAAGATTGGGGCTGGAAGAGAAAATATTCTCACAGAAACATACAAAAATCTTGTGGAAACTTCTCTTAATTGCTAACTATTTACAATAAAAATGCCATTTACTTTAGGTCTGCTTGAGTTGCGGCCCCAAACTCTTTGATGCACATAGTGTAGAGGAGAAGATCTCTGAATCTGACCAATTTCTAGACTTACTTGCTGGCCAGGTGAACTTTAGGTGTGATGCCGTATTCTCCAAAAAGAGTGACAAATACGTTGGCATCAGTGCCTGCTCCTCTCTCATCTCCAGTGATGGTCACCACCTCATATACTGGAGGGTTTTGGGGAGACAGATTCAACACAGAAATAAAGAGACTTCATCTGGTCTGAAACTGTGCAAAATACATTAAAAGAGTTTTTCTTGCAAAAAGGAGTCAGTTTATGTCAAAATAAAAGCTCAAATTATGTTCAGTCTTGAGGACAGTTGTTAATAGCGAAATAATTCTGAACTATTGAGATTTTCACTGGGGTGTTTAATGCAAGTAATAGCAATCATACTGTGTGTTGATGCAAAGATTGAACAAAGGCAAACAATAATGCAAAGATGTAAAAGCTTCATTAGGTATTACTTAAGTTATCTTTTAAAAGTACATTTGACATAAATGTCACTTAAACTTGAAGTAGGATTGAGTGTTTGTTCAGGATGATTGAGCAGTTAGGCATCTCGTATTTGACACTCTTCTTGAAATTTCAAATGCAGGGATTGATGTGAGACTGCTGCTTAGTTGACAGTATGACAGGTATCACATAGCAGGAGGCTGACAATACCATAGCGGCATCTGTCAGGGTTACATTACCATGAACATTAAACTAATCTCTTGCCTCTTTGCTGGAGAAACTGAGCCAACGTGTCGGCAATCAACGATTAACCTCTTCTCTGAGTGTCAAATATCTTTGCTCAAACTTTGTTTTTTTTAAATTATGAGACAGGTTGTAAAATGTGTTTTTACCTTTCTTTTTATGGTACTCATCCTCATAGTTTTCCACTTTTTCTGGCTCGTAGCTGCGAAGCTCGTTTTCATATATCTCCACATAATTTTCAATCTTCTTCTTTTTGCCTTTTGATTTCTTGGTGTCTTCATCACTGTCATCCTGAGACTTCTTCTTCTTTGCTTTCTTTTTCTTCTTCCCCTCCTCTTCATCTGAAGCAGCTTGCTCTTCCTTCTTTTTCTTTTTATCCTTTGATCCCATTGTGTCTCTGATAGAGGACTTCTTTGAGAACTTCTTGGTTTTTCCGGTCACATCAGGAAGTGTTCCTCCTTTCTTTTGATCTCCAAACTCGTTATTGTTAATTTCATGGTTCAGTTTATCTCCGCTCCTTTCTTTGTCTTTTCTCTTTTTGGTGTTGACTTCTCTTTCTCTTTCTTTTCTCCTCACATTCGTCTCACAGACCTCAGAATCCTCCTGTTCATCGTTCTTAAACTTCTTCTTCAATCTTCCAGCATCCTTTGATTCACTCAGCTGCTTACTTTTCTTCTTGGGTTTAGGTTCCTTACCCTCAGAGTCTTCGTCATCCACATCTTTGGTTTCCTCTTCTTCACCCGAACTAGTTTTTTTCTTTTTAGCAGACATCTTTAATTTATTTACTACCTTGTAACCATAACCGATTCCTGTGTGATCGTGTGAAACTTGATTAAACTGACCTGTGGCTGAACAGCAGTGACCAGCTGGCTGGACAGTCCAGAGCCAGAGCCTCCATGAGGCTCTTCGCTAGGCGCCTGAGGAAACCCCACTCTGCTGCTTAACTTACACTTGTCATTAACAATGATGAACTGCATGTAGTCACCTGATCACACGAGGAAATGCCAGGAAGGATGAGCTAATGCCCTTACTCATTTTACACTAATAAAAGACGATTACTATCCATAGATTAAGAAAAAATAAACTCAAAAAGCACAAAATATACCTTTGCCATTCATTTTTTAATCTTCTTTATTTTAGGCTCAACCTATTAGCTGTTGTCTTGTTGGTTTATTTCTTATTTCTGGAACAGAAAATGCACTTTCATTCAAGAAATAGTTACAATTTCACTATTAAAGGAAATGGGTAAAAACAGATGAAATGATCAGTTAAAACTAACATTTACATTTACATTTTTACCTTATTTTACTTTTTCCATGCATTTTTCTGAAGATCTTCTTTATTTAAAAATTTTGTTGTTAGTATTTACATATCAGTGAAGGTGACAGTTGCAAAAATAAGAAGTACAATATAATACAATTGTTCAAAATTGTATTATATAGATACATACATTGATTAAAAAAATCATATAAAACAAAAGCAATAATTTATCAATAAATTGTTTATTGCTTTTTTACTTCATAGTTCCATAGTTTCAGCATTCAGAATCATTCTGAATAACGCTTATCATACTTGAATATAATCAATCGATTACTTTAACCCTTTTTAAACAGCTTGTGAAGTCAAGTTTGTTTGTTTTTAGGATTGTTGTTTTAAGAAATCATTGTTTTAATGATGAAAAAAAATGAATGTAATATCTAAATAATTTTAAAAAATTATAATTCAACATTTTCAATGTTCAAAAAACGTAAGATTAACTAGGTCTGGTGTTTTTCTTTAAAGTAACTTTTTTTTGCAAAGCTTGGAAGTGTTTTTTTTGTATAGTCTAATTCTGGCCAGCAGAGGGAGACATTCTCATCGTGCTGACAGATGTGGATGCTCCTCAGCAGAATCAGCACCTGTTGATTTCTGATCTGATTCTCCATTTTATTGAATAACCAGCCTAATTTAGAAAAAAGAAAAAAAAAACTACTTAAAAGTTACCAGAAAAATGTTGAAATACATAAGAACAAACTGAAATACAACATTGTCATTATGTCAGATGAGTAATTAAAGAAGCTTTGACGTATAGCACAACAATGAATAAAAAGAGAACACCAAAACAGAGATTTCAATTTTTTTCAAGTATTTTCCTAAAGAAAGATGCTCATGGCTGTAGCACAGAATACACCGTCAGCACGTTAATCATTTCAGCATTGTTTTCTTGGCTCTACAGTAGACATCGTGACCAGCATGACACACTAAGCCGCGATGCTTCCCTGGAAACGTCCTCTTCCTTGTTCTCATCTTCCAGCTCATGTTTCTCCTTATTGCCTTCCTTTCCTTTCTTGCGGATTGAGAAAACTTAGTCTCAGCACCTGATCTCTAATGAGTGATCCTACAAGAGCTTCAAAACCATCTGGTTACTCATCATCAAGGTCTGATTGTTGAAAAAGAAAATTTAGACTGGAAAAGTCCATTGGTCCCGATCAAGTCTACTTAATTAGGTCTAGATTGAGTCCTGAATCTTGGGTTTGGTTTGTATTCCGACTGGAGCCTACAAGACAATTCTGTTTCGAATTAAAGCTTGTGAACAAAACCACATGACTAAAGATCTCTTCAGTCATTGGCCAAGAATTAGGAGTGGTGAACTGCTGCTTTGGTACGGTGGAAACACGCTGCAAGGCGGTTACTGCGGAGATGACGGCTGTGAAGGTGCGCTGATAAGTGTTTATGACATTTTGATTGTCGGGCAAATAGCGTGAGATCAAAAAGTTGTTTGGAGCCTGCATTCATCTGACCACATTTCAATGAGCTGCTCCACGTTTTTCTGCAGCTCTCTGTTTACATCCCATAATGCCCGGCTGCAATGGTTTGAGTATGAGATTAGACTGAGCCATTTGCAGAAGTTTTTTTGACTGCAAAGATTAGGTTAAAACGAATCACCGTTTTAAAAAACATTGTTTGTAATATCAGTTTTTGTAGTGAGTACATAGGCTCATCTGTAATCTATCATATACAGGGTGGTTGGGTGAGGATGTGGTTGTAAGATGACCATCCGCAGAGAAAAATCCAGCGCTTTCAAGTCTGTTCAGATGTCTCTCCTTGCAATCCAAATCAGCTCTCTTTTAAGCTCTTTGTGTTGCGACTGAGGCAGTTTAGACAACGGGAGGGCAGATCCTACAGTTCACACACAGCATTTATCTGAGGAGTCTCTAAAGATAGAGAGAGATGGATTCTCAAAGCTCCTTATGATTTAATCAAGGCTGGCTCAACAATATTCTTCTTTTGAAAGAGAATTTAGATTAAAAGATGCTAATCTTTGTTTTTTATTGACCCTTTAAATGAATAAGATTGTTTTTGCACTTCGTTTTGATTGTACAAGGTTTAATGTTTATTGGGTTTTTGTTCAATCTTGTTTTTTTTCTATTTGTTACTACACACCTGGTTTAACTTTGCCAATCATTTAACAGTTTCTGTTCTCAGTCATATTTAAGTACTTGGTTTTCAGTTCGTCTTCCTCAGATCTGCTTCATCTTTATGATCTGGATTTTAACAGGTCATCTCTAAGCTCTTTTTAAATGTTATTTTCAATCAAACTCATGTTTATTGATCAAAATATTAGTTTCTGCCATTGTCAAGCCCGGTTTCCTGTATTTTGGGCTCTTAAAAATGCAAACCTTACAGTTTGCTGCAAAGATTTACTTTATCATTCCAGTAATGGCCTTTTATGATAGCAAAAGGAAATGTTAAAGTGGAAAAAAACCAACAAAAAAGCCGCTAAATCAAAGTACTGACCTTCATCCCATTTGATTTTTATGCATATTTTATTTTATTGATAATAAATGTTTATGTTTTTCATTCTGGAAAGTGAATTTAGTTTTCAGTTAATTTTTTTCATTTCTTCACATTTTCTAAGTTTTGTTTCTTTCATATTCACAGTGAACCCGACCCAAAGTTCTGACACTACTTTATCTTTAACTATATCTTTTTTTTAATTTAGAACTTTGGCAATGACTTGAAATGACTCATTTAGAAAAAAGTATTGCCGTAAAAAGTCCTTTGGTATTTGTTTGATACTCAAAATAAAATCCTAAACCCTGCAGTGCAAGAAAAATTCAACTAAGTGAGCAGTTGAAACAGAGTTCTGTAAAAATGTTGTGTCGTAAATATTTATTACATTAGTTTTTTGACATGTGTGATTTCTCTACTTTCTTTACTGAGACCTTTCTTTTTAATTATGCCCTCTTGAAAATGTTCAAGACCGCCTGTATTTAGCCTCTATGCAGTCTCTGAGCACACACTCGTCTGCGTTTTCCTGCAGCAAACACACAGACACATGCACTGTCTATTAGGATAAAGGAAATCGCATATATTTGGATTGTTTCAGGAAACAGCAGCTAAATAAAACAGAGTTCAGGTTCAAACCGTTTATTGTTCAGAGGGTAAATAATCAAATCATTTCGTGATTTGATTATTCTGGGTGAAGAGACACATGAGAACACGATGAACCAAACCTGAGATGGATAAAAAAAAGTTCTGAGTTGAGCCAAAATCAACATAAACACATGCTAGATGCAAAATTAATAACTTGAAATTAAAATAAATAGTGATACAATGCTTATTTGACTAGTTCTGAAGAAAATCCGACTGCATTATGAACAACAACATTACAAATTAGCCTTTTGTGACCAAAAAGCAGCTATTTTAGTCTGTAGCAAAAATCTGTAAGCGTTAGCATAGTTTTGACGTAACTATAAATAAAAGTAGTGGGGAAAAACAAACACACTTATCTGCTCGACACATCCACGACACCCTGATTCCTTATCAGCTGCTGGAAATGACCTTGATTTACCCTTAAGATGAGAAAACCCGGAGGCCTGCTGTGCGATGCTAACTTTCAGATCCTTTAACTTCAACGCTCTCCCAAAGTTTGTTTGTTTTTTAGCCTGTCCAAAATAAACACTGTGATAACACGGCCGTGACTCTGCGACAAAGGAGATGCTCTCCAAGCAAACAGTGGAGCCTGAACAGAAGGAAGTAAAGAGGAAGTCATAGCAAGATACGTGAGGAGCAAAGTCCCTGACGTGGTGCACGAGCATCCCACTCCAAGACTCAGGTCCGAGACTCGGGTCCCAGTCTGGACCGTCACTCGGGGTGAAGCCTTTGAACAGATGCTCGTGTGAGAGCTGATTGCGCAACAGCATCAGAGGTCACTGCTTGTGTTGATAATGTCATTAATGTGCTGAAGAAGAGACTTCATGACGCAAGCATTTCCCCCAAGGAGAAGAGTGAACGGAGGTCAACTGTGGGGCGACTGAGTCCAGGGCTCGTCCACACACTGATGCCCAAGCTTTACCGCCTACAGTAAATAAAACAGTTTGTTGATTGTCACAGGAAATATCCTGTTGTTTTTATTTATTTTCCATTTTTTTCATCAAAACATTCCAAGGTTTTGTTTTGTGGCTTAAACCATGCACTTTGGGTGTAAAACGTTCCTGTTTTTTTGCAAAGTTTCAGTCCTCCTGACCAGCAAAGACGAGATCAGAAGATTTAAACAATGGGTTTCAGGCTTTATAGTTAGCATGATTCAAACTTTAGTGAGGACTTCCTTTAAAATTTTAACCAGCAAATACATGGAGTCTTTCCAAAGGTTTTTTAAGACAAGTTCCCTTCCAGAGGTGGATGCTTGCTGAATGCTGAATACTGCAGCATCAGGCCGCTTATCGGAAGTTAAAGATTCTTACCCAATTGGCCGATTTTCTTTAGAAAAGCAAAAAGGTGTTAAGAAAAATTATGTTTTTTAAGAGAAGAATTCTAGTCTCTAAATGAGTAAGATTATTTTGCAATTGTGAACTTTTTTCTTTCATTTTTCTTGCAAAACAGAAAGTAAAACACATTTTGCCAATTCTTTTTCCTTTCTTAAAGTTCAGATTTTCCAGTCCATGAAAGAGATTCATTAAAAAAAAACCAAAAAAAAAACATGTTATTTTAAATCTTTATTCCGTCGTTCTTCATGGGTAAGTCTGAAGCATTTTGCAGACGGTTGAAAGTCACGTTTGGTCCCGTGATGGATCCCTGCAGGATGTGCAACGCCCCTCATTTGATGACAGTTAAGATAAACCCCTTGCCCTTAAAACTCCAAAAAGGTCATGCACGGACCAATTCATCCAACACAGTGAAAATGAAACGATTTATCTGATTAGCTGGGGTGGAATTGCAAGAACTTTACTGTCTTCTCCTTAAGCTGACACGTTAAAATGACTACTAGCTGGCTGAGATGCATTCTCATGTCTTCTTGGCAGGCAAAACATGCACGCTCCACAATCATTTTTTATAATTATCTGAAAAATGTGTCATTATTTTCAAAGTAAATTGCTTATAAAGTCCAGAGAAGCCTTCTGCTTCCTCCTCTGGTACTTTCATGAACCTTTTCAGGTTGATTTATGGCTTTTTCTATTAGTTACTCTTGGCAGCCTAAATGACCCCTGCACTAAATCATACTCTTGTAGAGTAATGTTCATTTTAGTGGAGGTTCCCACACATACGGCTCGACAGTAAAGATAAGGTAAATTAACATCAGAGAGAACTGTAAGCTCAAGTAAAGTCTGAGTCATTTTACAAAAAAACAAGAGTTCAGCTGACATTCCTGTAAACTGAAAATATAATCTGAACAGTGTTGGTCTGAATGAAGCAGTTCAAAATAATATGGATAACCTGAGCGATGAGTGGAGAGGTCAACCGTTAAAGTACACGTCAGCAAGTTCCCTGAGAGCCGTTCGAGTCCATTCGAGGAGAAGTTCCCTCAGAATGAGATGCTCTTCAGTCATGATCAGCGTGCCGGCTGCCTTCGCTGCCATCCCATCAGGACAGTAAACTCCTGCACCATAACGTACACATATAAGTTCATATCATGCATTCAGAGGTTTAGTTTTCCATCAAAAAACACTCATCGTTTGGTTTAAAATTTAAAATGTATTAATATGTATTTATGTCATGATCTACTTGCCTTGTGTTGGCCGTCTGTGACTCCGCCCATTCTCCTCACAGCTGCCTGCACTTCAGTCTCAGTGTATTAAAGAACTCTGTTAAAGCCTTCAGGGTTGGCCTCTTGGTCCTTCTGACTAGTTTGCTGAGCCATAGCTCTTGTTTGAGGATGTATTTTGTAAATAAAAATCGTTGCTGGTATATGCACTTGTGGTTTTTCTCTGCATCTGTAAGCATTATTTCAACTTATTTCCATTAGTATCATTTAAAGTCATGTTGTTTTTGAGTTACGAGTGCTGAGGGGACCATCATGGAATAAAATAAACAAAAAATAAACAAAACAAATATATTTGTGCTGCAAATAAACTTAGCTTTGGTTAATCATAAGTGGAACTCATCTTGAGAGGCAGCACTGCGGGAGAGTGTGTGCAAAAGCTGCACAAGGAAACCTCAGGACTTTCAGGGCATTTGCTGAACGAAACATGAAGAAAATTGTTGTTCTGTTGCTTGTCTTCAACTGAAGGTAAGTACAAGAAATTACAGCCCAAAACCTTTTTATATTAATGATCTGGTTATATCTGTTTAAGAAAATGGGAAAATGTCAAGTTTTCACCAGATAATATTCACAATCTAAAACTCTGATGAGCCAGCATTCTAGCAGCATTTAAACACATCATTTACACGCCAATCTGAAGATGTGAAAAGTGTCTCACATCTGATTTGTGAGTAAAAGTGTATTTATTTTGCATATAATTTGCCCCGAGCTACCATTCTTCACACCCTGATGTCTCCATTAACTTTTAAACTGGGTAAAGTATGACTATACATAAATAAATAAAGCAGTAAAGCAAATTTCCGGTATAATTTTCTCTAAACAATAACTTTGTTAAATATTTGTTGTTTTTTTAAAAGGATTAATCTGACGAAAAGCGATAACGCAGCCTCTGCTTTAACTGTGTGTCTGCTCTGGCACTGGGGTTGTTTTGTGTTGTCTATAATTAAGAAGGACAGCTGACGAGAGGAAGCAGCTCCCTGCTGTTTATCAATGAGCTGATGGTAAGCAGGATGTCAGAGCAGAATGAGCACTGACAGAAAGCAGCTTCTCGGCTTTGAAGGAAGCCGGACGTTACATGCTGCCCACTCAGGCAAGCAAAAATACTGAAAAGCATGCTAAAGTCAGTGCATAAACTTGCCAGTTCAGGGTTTATAACTTTTCTAAACTTTACCTTTTTACAGTAATAGCACTTTTTGCAGCAAAACTAAACAGAGGCGGAAAGAAAAGTGAAAGAAAATGGTTTTTAGAGCATGTACTCGAGTCATCTTGAACCATTTGGAGATGATAAAGAGGAAAGGAGAATGTTATGTAGATTCATCACGTAAATATTTTTGGAAACTTAAAGCAGCACATGAATCAGCTGTCATCTGGTCCTTGAAAGTCTATTTTTTGACTGGGAAAAATTGGTTTCCAAGCTCAACAGAAAAAATAAATGTTTGTGCCCCACTGCTGTAGTCAAAGTTGTGTGCCAGGAGCATCTTCTTGTCTAAACAAATTAGACATGCACGTTCAAGTACCCACAAGAGTGATGTTTAGGATGGCTTGCTAAACTTTGACAAACGTGGAAAACACATAAACAAAGAGCTCTCAGCAACAAGAAGGTAAAGGGGGGGCGGGGTTGTTCTGCACAAATGGTCTCACCCACAACTGAGGTGAATTTCTGATGAACTTCTGCAGAAGTTTTGTTCTGTTCTGCAGAAACTATGTCCTAGAAAATGACTAAAGACCACTGGGAACACTTAAAACAGACAAAAAGATGATCAGAGCGGATCTTTAAGGTATCTAGTTTCCACTAGGGGTAAAATAATCCATCATTTAATTCTATTCCTACGGTCCAACCAGATCAATCTGTTTTAGACAATCTGCTCATCAAATTTAATCAGTCTATACCATCAAAAAATCATTTTAAAATGAGAAAATCAAAAACTGATCTTGGAAAATACCATTTGGATTGATTGACTTCATTACAAAGGTGCATCACAGCGGCTACACACACATGATGGCAGCAAAAAATGATCATCAGTACACCGTACAGTGTGGTAGAATGTTCTAAGAACGTTTGTATTATTTACCACTTTATGAAACTAAAATGTGAAAAGATTTACTATTAATTCTTGTTTACTAGTTTGTACACATATTTAATTTAAACTTGATAATCTTGCAAGAAAGCATGCTTTGACACCATCTGTATCCATAAATGTCCGTTTTTGTTGGCTTCTCAGGAATGGAATGACTCAGGCACCACTTTGAGAAATGTCTATGTGGGGTCAGATGCTGCCACACTCAGTCTAAACCTTCACTCCATTTTTAACATTTGCTTTCGAACTGGATACCGAGGTGAGTATTAATTACTGGAAGACTTTATGAAAATCTACCGCAGGGCTCCACAACGGTAAGCTCTTTTTTCACAGTTTAATTTAATGAATCCATGTTGTTCCCAGAGTCTGGAGGACGCCCTGACACCGTCTTTGCCTAAGCCACTGAATTGCTTGCTTAAGCTCACGTTCAGTGAATCTTGAGCTTAAGTTGTGTTTATTTTTCAACGAATGAAGCTCGCACTCAGCCAGGTCTACTTCCTGTAACCCTGACTTCTTTTTCCATTCGAGCTGAGAGCATGCGCCTCTTTTTTCCCTGAGTGCACTCTTGTTATTTGTCTGGTTAACTGGGGTCACGAGATACTATGACCAAATTTGCTAGAAGGAAACAAACGCATGAAACGCACAGAGGATGTTTTATGAAGTTCCACTTTATAGTGACAACATATGTATAACACTTCATCGTTTTCAGGAAACAACAGTATGAGCTCTAAAACACAACTCCAACTTGACTTTTACATATTTATATTTAGGTTTTCAGTTACTGTAATCTCACAAATACGGAGTCAGGAAACTTCAGACACACTTTCAAGAATCCCACTTCCAAAAAACCACTCTTGATTTACAAAATAAAGTGCATAATTTTAGTGGTTTCAAAATAAATTAAAACTGTTCAAGAGACTTGGGCCAAATCGCAGAAGGCACAGAATAAAAGCATCTGGAGACGCCCCAAAAAGAAACACCACAAGTGCCAAACATTGTGTGATATAAAGAGGTTAAAACAATAAGAGCAAAACAGTTAAAAAGTATTTAATTTCTAAACCAAAAGACAGCAATTTAATGCTTCAACAACAATAACAACAAAAAAGAGCAATTTTTCTTCAGGTGAAATATTACATCATGGATCAATCAAACTGTTTGCCTTCAGAATAACTTTATCTAAATATAAAGTTGAGAAACAGAGATCTCTCGTCTGTTACCAAACACACCTTAAGATGGCACGGAGACGGAAAGCAATGTTACTCCACTCTGCACAAAGCCGAGATGGTGTTACATAAAGGAGTAAATGGAATCTATTAGTGACTACATTTAAAGAAAAATTGCAAAATAATGTTTGTAAAAAGATCTTGCATAAGATTTTCAGATTTAATTTGCTTCTCCTAAAACTCTTCATTTTTGTTTGAACAAAACTAAGAAAGAAGGTTGTTTTTTTTCTTTTTTTTACTGTTTCATTAACAAATGAACCCAGAGCAGGAAGTTTTTATCCAGTAAAAATGTTTTACTCTCATTTATTCTGGACTGAAAGCTGAATAAAAACTTTTACTGAAGTAGAATACTGCTCAAACATTTACCGTACAGTACACAAACAAGTCATACATCTTTCTTTTTGATTCATAACCCATTAAAACATGCGTTTCCTTGAACAAGAACCTTCTCCTGGAGAAGAATGAACGTGAGATGCTACTTTATCTCTCTAAGTGATGCCACAGTATTCCACTTTTGTCAACATCTAATCTAAATATTTAAATTAATTTTCTGCAAAACAGGAATTTAATTTTTAAAATTCCCAGTTCATTATCAGCTCAGAAATATTTGTACCCTCAATGTAAGATAGTTTGTAAATTACATATTCATGAGATGTCCTTGTGCTGCTCATGAACATTTGTTTATGAACAAATGAAATAGTACTTTGTCACCAAACTTAACAGATAAATAAAAAGTTCTTGAAAGCTTCTGATCACATTATTTTAGGCAGTTAGACACAAGAAACTAAGATACAGAGCTTTTATTTCTGCAGAACGTCTGAATTTTTTTGGTGCGGTCTTTCTTTGCTGAGGCAGCTGAGTGCTGACAGTGACCGAACTTTCTCACAGCATGAGTCTGACATCACAAGAAGGATGTTTATTATTTGTGTGCGCCTTCCTCTCTTTCAAAAGTTAAAATACTCTCTCAGCAACCAGTATTCTGGTCAGATGCACTTTTCCTCCACGGTCTCTGTGTTCAGCGTCACCTGAAGAGCTGGATCTTTCAGACACGGTAGATCTGAAAGATCAGGGATCCTCTCGTTCTTAGTCTGGGATCCAGTGCTACCCTTCTCAGATGAATATGAAGCCTGTGAGTTTCTCGCCGAAGACCGCTGTAAACCAAGGCTATCCATCTTACAGGAACTTTGAATGCATTGATTACTTTCTTCAGGCTGATAGAGAAACGTCTGGGAAGTGTTTGTGGAATCTTGCAGATCCCGAGTCGCCAAGGAGTGAGGGTCCTGACTAGAGATGACAGAAGTAAGCTGCTGAGCATCTGTACAGTGGAAGTTTCCTTGGCGCTGTTGCCTCCTCGCTCCAATCTTGCAAAACAGGCACTTGACTTTCTCAATGAGCTTGAGGAGAACGGCCTTGCGAAGAAGGATGTAGATCCAAGGGTCAAGGATGGGGTTAAAAGACGCAAAGCGTATTGCTCGCAGGTCAGGATTTTTGTCCAGCCGCAGCTCCACTGGGGTTTTATAGAGCTGGTTCAAAAACACCTGAGCCTGTAAATAAAAACGGGAGTCCACAATTAGACAGCAACTTTGAATGTGCACTAAAAGCTTCAATAACTACTCAAATAAATCAGTTTATGGTTCGATCGGGATATAATTTCATGAGCATCTTGCTTTAATTCAAACTTTTAGGTAGGACAACTTGGGATCTTTTTGTGTGATTTTGAAACTTAAACTAATACCTTTAAAAATGAACATGTTTTATCAACATATAGTCAAATCCACCCTGAAAAATAAATAATTTATCTTACTAAGGTGCATTTGTACTATACAGAGCTGTGCGTAAAACGTGCGTAAAACGTGCGTAAAACAGATCCAGCACTTACAACGAGTGGGATGGAGCAGATGAGCACCACTGCTGATGTGCCTATGAGCAGAATTACCATCTGAATTTCTGCACCAGCCAAACGCCCGAAGCTGCGCCCTCTCCTCCGCGGATCCACGTTGCGCGTCAGATCCGTTCCCAGCGACATCCTGCGCACGAAGCGCCGGTGCATCCGGATCAAAGCTTCGCACACGAGCACGTTACAGATGACGGTGGCCAGAATCAGCAGCGAGCTGAATCCCGCGTACATGTAGGAGTAGGCGGCGTCGCTGGTCTTGTTGCTCCGCCACTCTAGAAAGCACCACGTTTGCGGGTATTGTTTCTTCACCTGACCGAAGCCCACGATGGGCAGGGCGCAGAAAAGCGCGTTGGAGACATAGATGGCTATCAGAGTAAATCCGGCCAGCTTCTGGTCCACGTAGTCATTGTAGAAGTAAGCGTGGTTGATAGCGATGTATCTCTCCACCGACATGGCGCAGATGATGCTGAGCCCCGCCAGAGAGAAGAAGAGCATAGTGAAGCCGAAGTACTGGCACAGCGGGTCCTCTCCGGGCCACGAGCCCTTCACGTACGTGGCGATGGTGACCGGGCTTGCCAGCAGCGTGCCAAGGAGGTCCGTGACAGCCAGTCCACACACGAGCGTGTAAAACGTGGTTTCCTTCTGTTCTCTGCGAGATTTGCAAAGAACAACGATGGCGATGAGGTTCCCAACCACCCCGAAAATAAACATGATGGAGGGGATTGTCGGGACCATGGTCCTCCCGGTCATCGACTGGTTATTCATGGTTGATTACCGGTGTCGTTTAAAAACAAAACAAAAAGAGTCTTCTTAAGGTTGGGAACTCCAGCCTGAAGCTGAAAACTTTGTTGCACAGAAAAAAAAGCCAAAGCAACATGGCCAAAAGTTTTCTTTTTAAAAGGAAAAGTCATGGAAAAACTAACCTTCACCTCAGAGCATCTTCTCTCTGCTCCTGTGGGTCGTGAATTGGACTCATTCACCAGGACTCTGCATCGAAGCGGACAGCAGTGAGGACATGAGGCTCTGCCCTGAGCTTCCTATACAGGGTCCAGTCCCTCCCCTTCACTGCTGTGTGTTTAAGGACTTTTTGGCAACCAAGAGAGTTAACATGATAATGAGAAAAGAAGTCCATAAAAAAAAACAATAAAAAAGATTAAAAGTCTTTGAATCTGTCATTGTCTTACGTTCTGAAGAGTTCTTTTTTCATCTGAAAATGCATTCTTCTGTTTTTGAATGTCTTGTTTGCTGTTTCTTACTCTCCATTCTAGCATACTGAGACCCCACGCTGTTCTCTGTAATGTAAATCATATTTTTGCCTAAAAGTACTGGCGGAATTTCATTTTTAAGACTTTTTTTTTTACTTTAAAAATGCTAATTTAAGTAACTTCAGTTGTAAATTGCTTGGATTAAAGATTTAATAGACATGTATTTAATAGTGACTCTAATGAAAACTGTGTTTTTAGCATGTTCTTATGGCAGTATTTTTTTATTCAAATGATTGTAAGTCAGGAATACTGCAGCTCTGCAGAAACTACGGTCTAGAAAAGGCTTTTTGATTTTGCCTAATCATAATTAATACACCACTTGGAATGCTTTGAAAATAGACCAAAAGATGACTGGAACTTTAAGACAACTCACCATAGAGGCTGCAGCTGAACAAAACTTTGTGAAATTGATTTCTTCATCATCTTGTCTCATTTATGCTATGGATTTATTGGATTTGACAACATTTAATCAGTGGTTTTCCTGACTTTTGCTGAGCAGTTCATTATTCTCAAATGTTTTCCCAGATCTGCAAACTATTTGTGCAAAGTGACAAAAAATTCCGAGACCTCTTTAATATGATACCTGAAAACCCGCCACATTAAGTAAACTGCAAATTCCAAAAGTGCTCGTTTGGTGGGGAATCAGAGAAAATGTTATCAAGAATTGGTTAGAACCTCTTTTATATCCACATGGATCTAGTCATCTACAAGAGTGGAGCGGAGGAGGGGGGTGTTGCCCGCCCAGTGTTTTTTCTTTGTGACAAATACGCTCTTTTTCCAGTGGTATTTGTTTTTCTGCTCCTGGTTCACAACATTTTGAATGAATAAATACTCAGAAATGCTATTTTAAGATTAATTTTGTTTATAGAAGTCCTCCATCATAAGAAAAATGCTTCAAAAACATGCCTACAATTGGAGAGGATTCAAACTAGATGATGAAGGATAAAAAACTTAAATAGTAACTTGATACTGAAAGTTTGTCACACCAGAGTGACCCTGCTTGGTCAAAAAGCCAAAAATGGAAACACTCTGAGAAGCTAAAAGTAATGCATCCTTGAAAAAAGGATGCCTGCTCTTTAAGTACTATTTGTATGTACACACCTGGCCTTAACATGTCAAACTCTAGAACAACAAAGCTTTGCGTAACTAGGTATAAAGAGAAACTTCTCTTGTTTGTTGCTGTAATTCTATATCAAGCCCCAGAGCAGAATGTGCTGCAAGTAGATTAAAAAGATTAAGATTCTTATGAATGCGCTTTTCCTGGATTTGTTCTAGAAGTCAGATAACTTACTGCATGGTTGCAACTCTGACTAATGAAGCCAACGCTACTGAAAGAATCTGTTTTCCTGTAAATACTTCTGTTGTAGACAATTGTGCACCGAAGCAGGTCTTTTGACTGAAATGTTTGGTTTTTTCGGACACATTTGTTTTGTGAGGAAAGCAAAGAACTGTCCAAACACACCATTTGGGCCAAACAATCCTAATATAATGGGGAAAGTTTCCCAGGTATTGACAAGGGTTCGTTTTGTTTTTCTCATGTTTGGAATTTGACGTAATCTAGGAACAACAGCCCAGCAGGAAAACTGGAATTCCATTTAAATGGCTGTGTCCTTTTAGTAAAACTCTTTTTGATGTAGTCCTGATTATTCACCTTATTTAAAAAAGTTTTGGTTAAACTATTTACTAAAATCATGCAAGTGTTGCCTGCTGAGGATAAATCCTAGAAGACAGATTTGTTTAAAAACAGTCTTGGAAGATGCAACAAAGAAATTCCACTTTTTCAAATTTCAGATAGCATCTCTGCACGTTCGGAGACAGATTGCATTTCATCAGGCGACAAGTTTAAGTTGACGAAGGAGAGAGGTTCTTCGGAAGTCTTTGAGGAATAGATAGCTCTTTACGTAGGGACATCCCATTGGGAATCACATTTCTCTTCCAAGAGCAGAAAACCAAAACTAGAGTTAAAATAGGATTTTCTAAATTAAACAACAACTCAGGTTGCAAATCCTTGCAGGGTATTCTCTGAGAGGATGAAAAAGTGAAGCAAAAACACAAAACACGTAAGAAATTCTACCAAAATGTGATCTTTCTGTTAATGATTGGTACATTCAAACACCAGCACCTTTTAAAACAGTAACAAAGGGAAGCAATGTCTTCCAAATGAAAAAAAACAAACATTTTTTTCAAGGAAGAAAGGTTTAAATGTTTTTGCATTGTTGTACTTAATTTTATGTCTGTAAGTTTGATTGTTGGGAATTTTTAGAGTTCAAGTGTCAAGTTTTCCTTTAGCTAAGGGCTTCTCTTCTAAAAAGTTCTGGCTTGTTGTGGTTCTCGCATTCCCAGAGTCTAAGAACATTTTTCTGGACTAAAAAAATGAATGTCCTTACGAGTTAGTGGGTTGAACTGCTGCTTATAGCAGTTTACTTTGAGAGCCACTGTTGATTCCCAACATCTCTGAGAACAGGTCCAGGTGGGCAGACTGTTGTCTCCCAGGACTCGCTGTGAGTTTGTTTTTAAAAGTAAAGTTTGGAAAAAGTTGGGATGTGTTTATTCTGGGAATCCGGAAGATTCAAAGATAACATCCGAACCTAACAAAGAAGCGGTTCAGGGAATCAGACATAAACTGTTTGATCTGGCACTTATTTGCCAGCATAACAACAGAAAGTGTTTACTTTTTTGGTTTTATTTACAGCATATGTTCAATAAAACTATTCAAACATGAGATTTGACACTCAATCCAGTAATTTAAACCTTGCTGAACACATGAGCCTCAATAAAATGTTTTTACATTTTTTTTGTGTCTTGTTAAAGCTAAAGATAATCGTCATAGAAAAAAATGATAAAACAGTCTGCTGCACATGACATGACGGATTTTCACACAGGAGGAAAGTCAATCTGCAATTGTCGCGGCAACAGACTAACAGCTGGAACAGGATGTGTCATTCGGCTTTGAACAATCCAGATATCACGGAAAAACGACAGTGTCACATTCATTGCTAGAATTCTGGTGGTAATCATTACCAGTGAAGGGAACTTAGAGGCGCGTGTTGCTAATCATTAAATGAACGTCGTTTCTCATTAATACGGTGGAAAACACCATGAATGTTTTTGGGGAAAATTCAAACGTTTGACTAAAGGCAAATGAGGATGCTGCAGCCATTAAGGGAAATTTTAAAATATTATTCTGACAATTACTTAGAGAAAAAAAAAAAACACTGTTTTAACATGTGTTTATGGTGCTGCTTGTGGAAACACATAATATGATTCAATCCGTTTGTCTTTGCTTTTATTTTGTAGCAGTTTATGAAAATATTATTTTATAAAACAAAACACTCGTAAATTAGGATTTACACCTTTGCAGACAGAAATATGTATTTGCAGTTTAACATCTTAAAAGATAATCCATTTCTGGTCGCGGCAGAAAGACAAATGAACCAATCAGCAGACCAAAAAACAGCTTCTAATCTCAGGTGTTCATTACTGCAATATATGACTCCACGTCAAAACTAATAAAAGGCGTCTGTCTCCTCTGGACGAGAAATTTAGATAAATTAGACATTATTTGTTTTTAGTTATCCCTGTAAAATGTTAAATATTACGCTAAAGAGCTTGATGAAAACTGAAAGACTAATACATTTGTTTTCCTGGTGACTGGCTAAGAGTAAGAAACCAACAAGTAGCATCTCTTAATCTCCTCTGGTTTACAGGTGAGGGAGAAGAATTTGTTTGTTATTTTATCTCAGATGTAAGACAAGGATGAAAAAAAATAGATTTCAATCCATTTTCAAACAAATCCTTATGCGTCTCAATTTTACGAATAAGCTAGCTTCAAATGCAGCAGCAAATGCTGTTTGGTGTATCCCATTTTCTCTGTTATTCATTGATGTTGACTTTTCTCAACTAACATCCCCCGCCCCTCCATGAAAAAACACGGGTCTAAAACGCTTAAAAGGCTCTGGGAATTGGTGTCACTTATGTGAACGTCAAACTTCCTGATAACTCAGCTGGTTGGTCTCATCAGCAGATGTTCCGTTGACACGGTAACCATAGAAGGATGCTTCAGGCGTATTCAAGTCTTTCAAAGAGCATTTTAGAATGTCGTCGGGAGATGATGCAGCTCTTTAGCTTCTCGTTTTGTTCTTTATTTGCGGATTATACATCTCTGTTAAATATTAGGCATTAACTGGAAACATTTACAGCAGTAGAGATGGGAATTTTAATCTGATTTTATGTGCTTTGTTCAGCAAAAATAAGCAAAGACAGGGAGCAATTTCCTAAAAATAGCTTAGTTAGGTTCGCATGGAAGTGTTCTGTTCCTGGTGATTAGGCTAAATTGAGGTTTTTGCTTGAGCATCTCCAACCTTTCTGCACAAAAATAAAATATTTACTAACTTGGACATCCTTCAGTTTGCCCCCTGTTGCACTGAAAGGTTAGTCAGGCTCCATTTCAAAAGATGAGAAATACATTGCTTTTCAGCAAAACTAAGAAAACGTTCTGCTGTTTTCAAAAAACATGGTAAAAGCCGCTGGATCACAATGGGTCTCGTTTTAGGTTTTTTCTTTTGCCCCATTCTTATTCATCCTGAGCTGCATACTGGACTTTTTCCCAGGACCATGTGCTGAATACTGAATAGAGGCAACGTAATGTGAAATGAATGCACTCTGTGCACCACAACAACAGCTTTTTCTCTTCAGGAGATCTATTATCTTATCCCCCTCCACACAAGCACAAAGGCACAGTCTTTTTCCTCAAAATCTGTTTCTATATTAGCTAATGCAGCACTAACTACATTTGCAATTTCTGTCTTTTAGAGATGATCAGGCATAATTTGTGTTTTCCTCTGTGATAGTAAAGGCATTCCTCTTCAGGCAATGAATTAAAAAAAAAAAAAAAAACAACACATGGCTGAGGAGAAGTAAACGTTGTGATAAGAATAATTTTGACATTCCCTGTATTTCTGCAGCTCAAAATCAGCATTTCCTAATGTTTGCACGTATTGGAATAGTTTTTCCACATATCACAACACACAAAAGTCAACATTTTTGACCCAGACGTCCACAGTTACATCTGAAAAATGCAGTAAATGATACAAAACAGTTTTGTATAAATAAAAGCTTTGAAACAGTTCAGAGTCTACGCCTACTGAGCCGCAGCATTGGCAGCCAAACGCTCCTGTTTCTCCTGCTCAGCCTTCTCCCTCATCTCCTCCTCCCTCTGGATCAGCTGCCTCCTCTCTGCCTCCCAGGCCTGTACCTGGCTCAGGTACTCCTGCAGGTCTGGTTTCTCTGCATCAGCCAGCTGCTGCTCACTCACGGTTGTCACTAAAGCCTTGAAGGAGGTGGGCTCTATTTTACCCTGAGATTCAAGCCGGCTCATCAGCTCCTGAAGAGGAAGGGAAACAAGAGGAGGTTGAAGAACAAAACATTCGACATCCTTCATAACTTTTATCAAAACTTACACTTTTGTTTATCAGTTGTAGGATGTTCAAAAAGCCCAGAAAGTCATCTTTATCTTTTTATTTCACACCTTGTGAGCAGGTCTTGAACACTGGTACTTGCCTACAGCTTGAACTTTTCAAACAAGCATTTGTGTTGTTTACAACACAGCAGCAATTTAATTTTACTTCCTTTTGGCCTTCATTTGTGCAAATTCGGCAGCAGCTAATGAAGATGAGGTCTTTTTTTAAAGACAGTTGGAAAAGGCCAAGATTATTGCATCTTGTTTGCCTCACAAAAGTCTTTTTCACACGAGGATGTGTTTACAAAATAAAAGCATTGTACAAAAAAATATATGAAATAATTATAACAGAAAACCTGTTATTGGGGTCAGGTTTGGGTCAAGGAAACCTGGTAAGATGCTTTTCTCTACAAAAACACTGATGAATAAAAACCATTACCACAAATTGGAAATAAATAATTCCTGAAATTAAAAAAAATTGCTGTAAATTTGGAATAACTGGCTAAAGGGTTGGCTTTTATTTACGGTTTTTGTTATTGGCGATTTGTACGAGCCTGAAATGAACGTGCCATTAAATTTTATGGGATGCTTTATCAAGTCTGCATTAATCCAATTTAAAAAGAGATTTTTAATTATTTTTAGAAGAGTGTGTGTTTTAACGAGGAACTAGTCAGATTTAAAATGGCCTTGAAAATACCAAGAATTGATAGCAGCTTAAGGAGAAAGCAAACGGGATGTTGGTCATTAATTTGACTTTGAGACAAAAATTCAGACAATTGATGTTGAAATACACTTTTTGTCTTTTTCCACATTATAATGATACATGACACTTGACGGAAAGAGTTACAGTAAAACTCTCCTCCTCTGGTTCTACATACATGCATCAACTACTGATACTTCTCATGTTTACTTTGTGTTGTTAAAAAGTCTTTTGTAATGAATTTATTGAAATGTTCATGGGGCAGAACTATTCAGTCTTTCATTCTGAAAGATGTCCATTTAAAAAGCTGAGAAGCCTAAAATGCTCATCAAAAATACACTTTAGAGACAGAATATAAAAAAAGAATCCAGGAAATCCCATTGAAGGATTTTTAAAGAACTTAGTTTCAATCTAAACAAAAGTTGAACTTCATACTTTATAATGCAACCCCGGTTAACAATGACAGACGTCAATCATTTCCTGCAGATCATTATCGGCTTTGAATACACTGTAGCTGCTATTTTGGTCCATTCTTCCATGCAGATCTTCTCTAGAGCTGTGATGTCTTGGAGGTGTTGCTGGGCAAACACAGACTTTCAATTCAGTCAATAGATTCTCTGCTGGATTGAAGTCCAGAGACTGGCTATACCTCTCCAGAACCTTGAATTTTTTTATTTAGCCCCTCCTTAATTGCCCAAGCAACGCATTTGAGATTAATGTCATGCTAGAAGATCCAGCCGTGCTTCATCCTCCACTGATGGATGGAGGTTTTGGCCAAAATCTCAGCATACTTGCCTCCATTCATCCTTTCGTTAATGCTCATCAGTCCTCTTGTCCCCTTTGCAGAAAAGCAGCACCAAAGCATGATGTTTCCACCCGCATGTTTAACAGTGGGTATGGCGTTATTGGTATGAAGTTCGGTATTCTTCCTCTTCTGGTGGCATTTATACCAAAGATTTTCATTTTGGTCTCATCTGACCATGACACTTTCCCAAACCTCCTCTGGATCATCCAGGTGGTCTCTGGTAAACTTTAGACAGACCCGGACATGCGGCAGGCTTAAGCAACTTTTGAGTCTCGCTGGACTTTGATACATGCCGTGTTACCATAGTAACTTTTATTACTGTAGTCCCATCTCTCTTCAGGTCATTGACTAATCCCTCTGATGTAGCTCTGGGCTGTTTCCTCGCCGTTTTTAAGATCATTTGTACCCTACTGGGTGAGATCTTGTATGGAGCTTCAGGTGGAGGGAGATTATCAGTAATCTTGTGTTTCATCCATTTTCCAATAACTGCTCCACCAAGCTGCCTGCTTATTGTAGATTGGTTCGTCTCAGTCTTGCTCAGGTGAACATCTTGTCCCGATGTACTTTGACAGCTCTTTGGTCTTGGTCGTAGTGGAGAGGATGCAGTTTGACTGTTTAAGGGTGTAGACAGGTGTCTTCTATACAGATTTTCTGATCAAACGTGTGCCGTAAATACAGGCACCAAGTGGAGGACAGAAGAGCATTAACTGGTTTGTGAGGGACACAACTGTTGGAGCTAAACACTTATTTTCTGCACCATTATACACATAAATTATTCAAACAATGTGATTTCCTGGACTTTTTTTCTTTAATATTCTATTACTACACAGTTGAAGTGTATCTATAATGAAAAATACAGACCTCTCATCTTTTCAAGTGAAAGAACTTGCAGAATCTGTGACTGAAATACTTTTTAGCTCCATTAAAAAAATGTGTTTCACATATCTTAAAATGCTTTTGGTACATCAGTAGTTTTTCAAACAAATTTCAATAAAACTTCAATAAAAAGGTTCCTGCAGTTTTTACATACGTGGATTTCAACAAATATCTCCAAATAAAAGTTTAAAGAATTCTGGGTTTTGCTCAATTGTGTGAGAAAAAATGCTCTTAATTTCTATGTTACCATAAGGGAGGGCCAGAAAAATATCAATGCTTATGCAGACCATTTACATAACCCAGATTCCAGATGGTTCTTTGCACCACCTCAGACCTTAAGGTGGTGGCAGCAGGTCAAAAGCCCTGATGTGCCAACAAAAGCAGGAAAGATTAAGAATGTAGCTGAAATATGTGAATACAACTTTTTTATGAGGAAGGAAAGCCTTTCAGTGCACAGTGGGTATTTGTTCGTAACATGAATGTAAACAGATGAAGGTTAATCAAGAAATTATATCTTGAGCCACATTTCATTCCCTATGAGAGTCATCCATCCATCCATTCATTTTCTAAGCCTGCGTAGTGCCTTTTCACGGTCAAGAGGTTGCTGGAGCCTATTCGATACAATATTACTATCAACAAGATGAACACGGTGAACACAGTAAGAGCTGCACTCCAGACATAACAGTGGAGATCCTTAGCAAGGAAAACTACTATCAATCCAGCTATAATGTCAAACTTAACGCTGCAACAGTCACTCACCTCAAATCTGCTGACATACTTTGGGAGCTTAGCCTTCTCGGCCAGGTCATCTTCATCTACCTCCTCTTCTGCCTTGTCCTCGCTTTCCAACTGCTCTCCAGAGTTCTTGTGCGACGACAACTCCTGCAGAACGGCGTTGACAAAGTCCAGCTAGAAAACAATCAAAACATATTCAAATGTTAGGTTGCAACTTTTTCTCTACAAAGACGCAGTTCCCATATGCTTTAGGAGCACATGTGTAGTGACTAAAGAGGCCTGACTCCTAGCTTGACAACTCACCTTTTAATCTCAGGAATGGAATAATTTACGGTGGCCTGAGGCAGCACCCGAGATATAAAACATCCTCTCTGTCCTGCTGCGTTATCCTCTCCGTCTACATTATTGCCAGGTGGCTTTGTGACAGCAGCAGTTTGCTTTCTGTGGAGCTGATTCTCACAGACACCTTACATGCTCCAGGCCTCTCCAGATCTTATTAGATCTGAACAAAGATTAAGTACAGAAGTGGACAGAGCAGGTCATAAAGGAGATGCTACCACCAAGCATGCATATGGCAGGAACCTGTGCGGTCCATCTGAACAGATGGAAACTGGAAACCAACAAAGTCAGACTGTTTCCCAGTTGTCTGTTAAAGACATCCATCTGATTCTCATTGTTGTGAAAACGTATTAGCATCCTTACCATTTGTTTCTTTAATGATGTGTTTCATTGCATGTTTGCAACACTTAAATTGTTATGATACTTAAGTTGTTTCAATACAGTCAAGGTAAAACTAAAAATAAAGCATCCCTAGTAAGTTAATTAACGAAGAAAAAAAACTCTGTGCTTCTGTTAAAAAAATCCATATGATTTAAAAGAAAATAATAAAAAGAAAATTCGGAATCTGGGGTTTATAATTTATGTACTAAAAAAAAAACATAAAACATTTAGCCTTGTTGATGTGATTTCCCACATTTCGGCCGTGAAAAAAGTTGAGTCACAGAAGCTGAGATTAAAATCTTCTTCCTTGAATCTTAATATTATATATATATATTTAAAACTGGAGATTACCTGCACACATTTTAGGGAACAACTACACTAACAGAAAATCCAGATGCATTCACTTTAAAATGTAAAAAGACATAAAGATAACCCATATTTGTTACTTCTGTAAATGTCATCTCTTTGAAAAATCAAATGTGAATTTAGAGAGCCTGGGTGAACAGCTGTCAGTCCATAAAAGTGTTTGACAAAAACGAAGATGTGGAAAATAACTAATTGCAAAGATGAGCCAAATAAACTTCTCTCAAGCCAATTCAGAAATTGCAAACTTTGGGTGAAGGCTTTGTTTCTTTTGGCATTTTTCACTATGATCAGAAACAGGCGGGCCTAATGAGCTCATTTTTGGCTAAAAACAAAAAAAAAGAAACACATCCAGGAACCTGGATCAATTAACATTTGATATAAAAGCGAACCAGCACGACACGTCTTTGAGTTTAAGTACATTCTAATCAGTTTTTCTGATTATAGATCATCATACATTTAATAAAATTTAATTTTACAAGTTTTTTTTCAACTTACTGAGTCTTTGGACAGCTTGACGTCACTCTCGTCAGCAGCAGCCGTCTCCATAACGTCCAGAGCTCGTCCCAGATACCCTCGAGCCCAGAAGAGCGGCATACCCTTAAAGACGGTGTGTATGCCCTTTAAAAACTCCACCTTGCCTGCATGAGATGGATTGAGGAGGATGAATGAGACAAGCGTGTAATGAAAGACCACTGGATGAATCAGTCAAGACTACTACAGATGGAGGAAAACAAATACACACCAAGAAGAGCGTTTCCAAGAAGCTGAGCGCTGAGGCCGACAGTGCTGTGCTGCTTTTGTCCACAGAGGAGCAGAGAAGCTCCCAGAGATCTCTCCTCTAAGATCTGATCAGGCAAGAATGAGATGGCTTTGATCAAATATTCACACTAATTACTGTGAGGCAGCTAATCTTTGGGGGCAAAATATGAAAAGGGGTTTGTGTGTGTTGTCACTCACAGTAAGTTGTGGTTTTGTTGCCAGATAGTTGCTCAAAGCGTACAAAGACAAGATCTGAGTAGAACGGAGGTCAAACGCCTCCTGAAGCATTGCTTCTTCAACCACAGAAGACGCACCTGTGCCGTTGGATGAAGGAAAAACATTTTTTAAAAACATGTTTGTCGCACAAAATTTCAATTTTAGTTAAAGTTGATGGTACGACATACAGGAAAGTCATTTCTAAAATTAATTTTTCTAAAATTCTTTTTTATTCACAGCTTTAATTCACAATTCCCAGAAATGAATATAAACTAAATCTAAATTCAAATGTTATGAATTTCATGCTTCTGTCACCATTTTAAATAAACAAGAACACTTTAAAAAAAATGATTTTCTTTGTTCAGAGTAACTTTACCAAACTATCTGGCCTAAAACATTGTGAAAGTCTTACTTTTAAAATCGTTGTCCTTAATAAATGAATCCAGAAGCAGGTTAAAGGTGAAGTCGTTTGGAAATATTCCGTACTGGACCTGCATGCAAACAAATGCAAAAAAAAAAAAAAAAAGATTTAGAAAGTTGTCTTATCTACTTTGAGAATTAAAAAAATATAAAAGTAAATTAGATAACAGGAAAAAAACGGACAGAAACGGACGCAGAAACAGAAGCACTGAACTGGCTCCTACATATCTCAGTATTGAAACAAAAAAAGCTGATTCAAGCTGACCTGATTGTGAATAAAAGTAGCATTTAGCAACAACAAGAAAGACTTAATAACATTGTGCACATGCACCTTATTTTGTAGTGTGTGCAGGGCTTTATCTTTAGCTCCATACTTCAGACACTGTCGGATCCAACCATGAATGGTCCAGTCTCGCAGGTACCAGCAGTTTGGACTGTGACGAAACCTTGAGAAATAAAAGTAAAAATCCTCATTAGAATGAAGTTTTAGCAAACAAAGTTTGACCCACTGCTGTAAAAGATGACCCAACAAGAAAGCTGGAGCTGAATTTAGACATTTCTGATGCTCAAGCAAGGAATCAGCACTTTTACTTGAATGATTAACTATTTAAATACAAAATCTGTTAATATAGCCAAAAATTATCCACAAACTTTCCACTAGTTGGATCACTTGATCACCAATTTTATTTCTTAGACATTCCTAAAAAACAGCAATACACGCTAAAACCAGCAAATACAAGAATGGGTGCAGATTCCAAAGGAAGGAGTAAACAGGAAAAGTCTGGAGTTGCTCTGAACAAAAAAAAAAAAAAAAGAACCCATGTGACTTAACAGAAACCAAAACAGACAAAACTAAAACACAACTCACTCCAAGAAAAACACAGAAGTTGGCAAAACAAAGAAAAATAAAAGTGATGTTTTTTCATAAAAACACTTAATCATAATGATGCCGAAGAAGAAGACTGGTTTCTCATACTTGTAAAGGTAATATTCCGCTTGGTCAACTTCCTCTCTAGATGATATGTTGTCAACAAACTGCAACAGAAAACATAGTTACTAACAATGATTCACACCGGGAAAAAAAGTGAGTAAAATTTACTTAAATGTAGATGCATCTTACCCGTGAGATTGTGAGCGAGCTGACAGGGAAGTTCCTGTCATATGTTCTATCCATCATGTTTGCCAGTGCAGCTGCAGGTCAAAAACGATATTTTATCGGTCATATTTAATTTAGGAATGCTTAGGAATATTTCTGGTGAATATTATTTATTCTAGAACAAATTAAATGGGATTATGAATGTCAATTTGAACTCATGACCACATGAGGACGCAGGGCCACCAAGCGGTGACTGGATGTCATTACAGCAGCATGTGGTTGTGAGCTGTTGGAACCACAATCTGTCAAAAAAGTTGTGATAAAACTAACATTTATTGAAAAATTTTTTCTTTAAACATTTTTTAAATTTATTAGGGAATGTCTACTTTATTGAAACTATTTCTTTTTTACGGTAAGGCAGCTCAGAGTGGTGTACCTGCACAGTGTTTAGCTTTTTCCTTTTGGTTGTTTCTTTAGAAGCTATTGTATTTTATTAGTCTTCTATAACAACTAACTCAGCACTAAAGAAAAAAAATCCCTTTAAAGCATTTTTTCCCCAAATCACTGGATTTTACCTGTTTCTAATCTGCAGGAGAAGGTTTTGTTTTCCAGTTCCTGCATTGAAGTTGACAGCATGGCGTCCAGGTGAACGAATATACCCAATGTGGCAGGCAGTGTTACGTTATGATCTCTGGTTTGTGTGTGTATAAAAGACGGTGTGTGGGTGGTTTTGTGTTTTATTACCCAGGTTCTGAGGCTCAGTCTCCCTCGCCTCCCATACCTTGGGGTCAGTGTACGCCGCAGAGAGCAGCCATCGTCTGACTGAGGATAAAAAGTGAAAACAGACAAGAAGCTTCAATACAGAGGATGTATTTCTGTATTCCTTCGAGTATTTCTAACTCGAAGAGACACAAAACCGCCAGAACAAAGCAGATTAAGATTAAGATACTGTTAGCATAGGAACAGATGACATTAGCTTCTTTTTCGCTTCATCTACAGCATTCGGTTAAAACAACGAAAGAAGGAAATGATATAAAACTCAAACGCATAGTTACACTATAACAAAGCACATGTCTAAAAAACAAGTTGGACAAACTTACCAGAGAGAAATGGGAATAAACTTTTAAATTTGACAGGCAAACATCGTTTGATCATGGAGGCTGCCATCTTGGACGATACCATTACGTGGCTAATGCGGGAGATTAGGTTATACCAAACCTTTGAACTAATCAAAAATGTATAAAAAAAACAACTGTCCAATTGTGTTTATACAATCGCACTTTTCTGCTTTTTTTCTCGCTGTTTTTCTTCTTTTTTTTTCAAATATATAATTTTTAATTTATTTTTTTCCCCCTCAATTGAACTTGTTCATCTGTGCACCAAGAGTATGCCAGGTAATTATTATGGCCCGCAGCAGCAGGGGTCCTGTCTGCAAGTACCATATTGTTTTTTTTTAGTTAATCTTTCACATCATAGTACATCAAGTACTATTTTTTGGGAGGTATAACAAAGGACTAAAAAGTACATGAGCTCTTTTGCAGACTTGTGGATAGGTAGGACATGTCAGATATTGCAGGTTTATTTCCATGTCACAATGTTTAAGTCTCTGTTACAAATAAACATGAAGAAAAATCATATTATAGACTGAAATGTGTAAAACAGAGTTTTTGAATTATAAGATTTAGGGTGTGTATGCAAATGAGTTGATTCCGATCATTTCGATGGCCTGGTCAGTTCAGATTTGGGTGGTGATGGACACAGGTTTTTAATGAATAAGAATCTTATTTAACAACTTTGCAAAAGTTAATAATTTTCTACTCATTTTAAACAACATTACATAATAAATCATAATTCCACTATCAGAAAAAGCAATTAAAACATTACAGAAAAAAGCTAATTTAAAATGTATTTCTTTTTAGTAAAATAGTCTCTGTATATCCCATATTTCTTGTCCCTAATGCATCCTTTTACTGGATACAGTGACTTCCATGAGTAAAGTTGAGCACAGAGTTTTCTCGGTGGTTGATGAGCATAAAAACCAAGAAAGAATGTGGCTTTGGTGTGTTTCTAAACACACACACAAAGAGGTCAGCAGAGGACGCTCTAAACAAAGAGAGGACTCACCGTGAAAATGCTTATTGACACACTACCACATGGGAAAACTCCTAAACTTGTTAAAATATATTTTTCTTGTAAAAATCTGCATTCAGCCATTCTTATTGCCTTTTTTCCGTTAGAAAGGCAGAGTTTCCCCTCTGTATCAACTGATCATCGTGCAGTTGGTATTTTGGTAAGCTCCTGGGCTGTGAGGAAAAAGGAGGTGACGGGTTGAAACTGGGGTGGGACGGTTTCATCAAACAAAACACAAAGCATGATCTCTTTTTTTTTTTAAAGGAGAATCAAGAGAAGTAAACAAAACAACCATTGTTATTTGCTTCTTTTTCTCTTTCTCCTATCTTTGGATATTCCCATGTTGTCTGCTTGTGGGTGAGGTTTACAGAAAATGTATTAGAAAAAAGCTTGAAAGTCTTCTCTGTCTGCTGTCATTTAAAAAAGGTTTGTGCTCGTGCTTTGGTAAACCAAACAATTCAGAAGTATCTGTTTTCAATACCTGTCTCTTCTTCCTTTTTTAAGCACGTTGCACGTGACTTTGTGCACGTAGGTGAGTAGAAATGCATGCGACACAAAAAGAGCATTGTGTGAAGACAATAGTATTGGGGAACATCTCTTGAAGAGATTTAAGTCAGGCACAAACCCACAATGTGCCAAAAGAACCACAACAACACAGCCGTGAAATAGAAGACCAAGTTAAGTCACAGATTTGGCAGACAACTGTTTATAACGGAGTTTAAAGACCCACTTCAATCATCTTTTGATCAATTTTCAAAGTGCTTCCAGTTTTTAATTATGATTACAACTGTTTTAGCCAAAAAAGAAATGGGACATAGTTTCTGCAGAGCGGCAGTTGTTCATTAGAAATGTGCCTATTATGTGGGAGTGATTGTTGACCCAGAGCAATATGCTCCCCCTCCCCATAACCAAGAGTGCTTTGTTTACATGCCCTCCCACCAGCTTACAGCCCCTCACAATCCCAACCCAAGCAAAATCAGGGGCTGTTTGAGTCAGATGCCAGCTCAAATGAGCAAAACAAAGACTAACAGTACATGAATCTAGTCTTATACAGGTTGATGCATCAGAATGGAGCGGAGCAGGAAGCTTGTGGGCTGTCGATTTTAACTTCTACCTTGTTGCTATAATCTTTTTCAAACTTTTTCCATCTGCTCCTGATTCACATCATTTTGAATGAAGAAATGCTCAAATTCCCTTTTAAGCTCAATTTTCTTAATTTATGTCTTCCATCATCAGAAAAATGCCACAAGTAAGAACATGTTAAAAAACACAATTTTCATTGGAGTGGGTCTTTAAAAAGAGACCTTCACTGAAGATCACAGAAAGCCTTTCCACAAAATAATTCTCCTGAATTTCTGCCAACTGAGAGTGCTTGAAGTGCTCCTGCATGGCTGCCTATCAGTGCACAAAGTGGACTCCATCAGGTGTGGTTGGATTAGTTTAAGGGTAAATCTGTCTCTGATTTGCACAAAACCCTGATTGCAGTCTAATCCAACAATTTCAGACTGAACTGGAAGGAAAAACGTGAATGCATGAAGATAAAGAAGACCTAAGAAAAGGAAAATCAAGGTTCTTGTAAGCAATGTCATTAATGGCTTGAAAAAATTCATGCTGAAAACAGTTTGTTGTTGCTGTTAGCCATCTTTGTCCTAAAAGAAATGCTGCATGGGTAACTGGAGGAGAGTCGTGACCGTCAAGGCAGACTCTGTAATCTGGATCAAACTCTGATTATAAAAAAAGACAGTAAATCTTAAAAGATGCCATAAATAAACAGAAGCTCTCTTTCAAAAAGGTTGACATTTTTTGGGGGTCAAATTGTTCATTTCTGTTTCACGTAAAAAATTAAGAGCCCTTCAGTCTTTAAAAAACACGTTTTTACTAAATGCCAGAGTAAATCTTTAACTATATATATAGCATATAACATAGTAAAACTATGAAGTAAAACACTAGAAAACCTATTTTCCCCCTTTTTTTTTTTTTTTTTTTTTGCATTTTAAACTTCACCTCAAATCTACTTTACATCCATTTTAAACTTTTACACAAAAAAAGGAAAACAAATTGATTTTAGATTCATTATTTCCTGGATCATGCGGTTAAACACATTTTAAAAATACATGGAAACAATTTAATTGCCATCAGTTATTTGGCACTATAAAGAGAAGCATGTTTATGGCCAACATTGTATTCTTTCCGAAAAGAATACAAATTAAAATCTAAATATTTGAACTACAGAAGTGGTAAATAAGTGAAATCTAATTTCACAAATAGTTTCAACAAAGAGTTGAAAAGTGTCCATAGCAGTTGTTTTTTACAACATTGTTTTTTTTTTTATTTTATTTTAAAGTTTCTCGTTTACATGGAAACATCAAAGGAAACTTTGTTCTTTGCTAGGCTAAAATATGAAATCAAATATGACTAACTCTTTATTTTCTTTAGATTTTCTAAATGTACACAAACAAATTCGGATGCTCGAACAACATTGTGACCAGCAGCAACTTTGCACAATCATAAGAAATTAACACAGAATAGAAGGAGGAAAGAGACAGCAAACATGAGGAAAGAAGAAGACAGAAAACAAAGGGGATGCAGTTGGGAAGAATATATAAATCATCATTTATCTTGCAGAAATGTTAAAAACGGTTGCCAAATAGTGCTGAATTATTCCACTATCAAATCATAGTTGCTGTACTTTAGCCACTAACATTCAACCACCTCTTACAGCACGGGGCAAAAGGAGACTTCTATTGTGACTAAATGAGTTTCTTTGCAGCCAGCATCAACATCCTGCTGGTTTTTAAGAAATCTTCCAAATGATTATCTGCATCAGGTGTGTTTAGCCACAAAGGAGCTTCGATGCCAGCCAGGTCAGTAGGACACTGGCCCTCGAGGCCTGAAGTTTGACACCTGTGTCTTGATGCCAAACAATATAATTCCAGTGACATCTCACAAATGAAGTTTCTTTAAACAGCAATTTGTCTTTTTGCTTAAATGAGATTAAAAGTTTAGTTTTAAGGGGAAAGCGGAACATCACCAGTGAGTGTCATGGAGCTGTGTTCCTGTTCTCCTGCCTCACTCTCGTGTTCACTCATGTTTCAGTTCATTAAAATCCAGAGAGGCGGCTTCACGTTCATCCAGTCAGGCGCTGGAGTCAGGAGGACAGCGTGACAGTAAGGGCGAGAGGAGATGACTTTTGCGGCCATATCTTCCGCACTCCCTGTGGCTTTTCTTACTGCCAGCAACTGGAATCAGAACGTGTGTAGGTGAGGAAAGGAAAGAAGAGGAGGATGTGAGAACTTCCGCAAACTGTTTGCTGTTTCGGCCTTTGGGACACGGTGGTCGTGGCTGGTAGAAAAAGAGAAGCTCCTGTTCTGCATTTCATCAGACAAAAATGACAGTGTTTACCTGAACTGGCACAACAAAGTTCCAGTAATAATTCTTGCTTTATTTTGAACAGTGGATTTGTTTGTTGTTTTCCTTCCTAGCATTTTTCTTCTTGAGCTATTCCTTCATGCTTTTATTTTCTGTGCTTCACTGGGAGCCACACATGCATCTTTTGTCTGGGACACCCACTGTGTCTGTTGCTCGTGTTTGATGGCCAACTAAAAGAGAGACGAGGAGAGGTGTTTTCTCTTCCGCTTCCTCTGCTTTGAAAGAGAAGCGCAGGGAGAAATGCAACCTCTCTGAAACTTGCAGCAAACATCTTCTAAGGTTTGGGACGACTCAAATCTGGACTTTTCTTCGCCCTTTAAAGGCATTATTGTTGAAAGACACAAACAAGAGGCTCTCTGCAAGTTCAAGCTTTTATTTTTGTTCAAAAGAATCATAATCATGACGTCGCCATACAAGAGAACTTCATTCTTGAAAAAGTAAAGAAAATAACATAGATTTATACTTCAGAAATAAAACAAAAATCTATTTATCTCTGTTTATTTGTTTTTTTGTTTTTTTTTTGTAAAATAAATGTTCACAGTTTTTAACTCTCACAAAAAAATAAAGGAAGTCACCTCAAAATCATGTGCAATCACCTGATCAATAATACTTTTTGATTTTTTTGAATCGAAGATTAGAGAAAACAAAGTTTGAGCCAACACTGTAAAAGAAATTACAAAAATATCTAAAGCTTTAAATACGTTTTTGATTTTTATTTACAAAATACTGCATAATAATTCCTCTTATTAATCCACATTATTCTTCTCCAACTGACATTTTCAACAGTGCATTAAAAGAATAAATGTTTCACAGCTTTTTTTGTTGTTTTTACAGAACCTTGGTAGATGAAATTACAATTTTTTTATGAGTTCATTTTTTTCATGTTCAGACCAACATATGTTTCTTTGTCCACGAGGATGTATGTGCTGGAACATCCCTTTTAAGATTTCCTTTTATTGTCATCATTTTCTGTGGCTTAACCCCTTAACGCCTGAATGTAATTCCAGCTATGAAAACAAAATGCTTTTGCTTTTAAGTAGATGCCACAATTAGGTCATTTCAGAGTGGAGGTGGTTTGTCGCTGATTTGAGGGGTTAAACTAAAAATTTCTCCCATTTTTAATTCATGTGTGACGAGATGATCTACTCGGACTCTCGAACAACATCGTCTGGCTGCAGTTTTCTTTGCTCTGCCTGCTCTTGTTGAGAATCTTCTGAAACAAACACACATGTTCGTATATGAGCTGTTTTGCTGCTTTGTTCTTGCTTTTCTCTGTCTGTGTAAGAATCACACAGCTCCACCTGACTACCTGTGATATTTTCTCCTTCATCTGCTCTGTCCTCCTCTTGTTTCTCGTCTCTTCTACTTTTCTCACACTTTTCTCGTTCCTGAGTAGGTCTCAGTTCATCAGGACCGTCCCGTCGTTTCTCCTCCAGCTCAGAGATGTACTGCTCCTCTTTTGTGGGCTCCTGCTGGTCCACCTCAGGGCTGTACTGGCTTCTTCTGTACAAACTCTCTTCATCCTCCTCCTCCTGGCAGGAGCTTCCAGGGACACTCTCACCGTCAGACTGGGAGAGGCGGAGGCCAGGCTTCTGGGAGAGGTCAAACGGCTCTTCTTGGCTGAAGTGGGAGAGGAGCCCCATTGAACCGGAGAGGCACAGCCCTCCTCTCTGCTGAAACACTGAAGCCAGAAAAATGTCTCAGAATGGTCATCTTTTGCGACAAACACACATTTCTGACATTTGTCTCCTTACGTCTCTCATCCAATCCTCTGTCCATGACCCCATGTTTGACCTTCATGTGTCTGGTGAGGTTTCCCTTCAGAGTGAACTTGCTGGGACAGTACAGACACTTGAAGGGCTTGCTGTCTGAGTGAAGATGCATGTGGCCCATCAGGTTGTGCATTCTGTTAAATTCTTTGCCACAAAGCTGAAAAGAAAACAACATTTTTACTTCACCTTAAAGTCCCACTCCAATCATCTTTGGATGCAGATACCAGTTCAGATGACGAAAAAAAAAAAAAGATGTGCTTGGATCTGTCTGTCTGCAAGTGGGTGCATCGGCATGGAGCGGAGCAGGGAGCATGTTGTTTAGAGGTTGTCGCACCTACATCACTGCTGCAAGCTTTTCTAATGGAATTTTGTTTTTTATTTACAATGATTTTAATAGATAAATACTCAGTAATGCACTTTTGAGCTTAATTTTTTATATATTTGTCCTGCATTAAGAGAAAAATGCCACAAGAACATGTTAAAAACACAGAATTTCATTTTAGTGGATTGTTAAAGTTCTGTCAGCAGGTCTGTAAACACTGAGCCACGAGTGAAACAAAAGAGATTTATGTTGCGGCGACTTTTCAATCGTTTTCTGCCATGTCTGCTTTGACAACATTTTGTCAAAATGCAGCACAGCAGGCCTACACGTAATTTCAAATGAATGCGCAGGCATTCGGATGTTCACACACCCTTTTTCCCTCCCTCTTTCCTTGTTTTCATCTTTTCCTCTTTGTCTTCCCCCCTGTCTCACACACACATGCACACAAGAATAACAGAAGACAAAAAGAGAGAGGAAGCAACTCTGAGACAGGGCTAGGAGGAGAACAGGGAAGGGCAACTCCTGCGCTGTCCTTCCTCTGCATTCTTTTTTATTAGGGTGGTCCTTTCCTTCAGGAGGAGAGAGGGACTGTAAACTGTCCAAGAGGACCGTGAGAAAACAGGAAGCTCCCTCTAGCAGCAGAGAAAGCGAGATGAAATCTATTTGCGGGTTTTGTTCTCTGGGGAGACTTGGGGGACCATTGTTAGAGAGGCAGTTTGTGCAGCGATATCCTTCCTATGGACAAGGAGGCTCCCACTCCCATAAAGCTTCTTTGCTATCTGGTCACCGTCTTAGTCCTGGCAGCAAGGTCAAAACACAAGCTTACTTTAAGAAAAACTGGCTTTAAACTGATTCAATCAAAACCTAATCAAATGTTGTACTATTATGGCAACCAAGAAAAATTGAGCGATAATCAAGGCTTGTTTGAAATCCTCACGGCACACATCTAATCTGCAGAATGCAAGAAACATATTTCTCCCTCCACTGCAAGACCAATGAGCGGCATTTCCACCGACCTTGCATTTGTAAGGCTTGATGTCAGAGTGCACGATCATGTGAGCCTTGAGAGTTTGCTTTTGGACAAAACTCTTGAAGCACATGTGGCACTGGTAGGCCCGTATGTTGGTGTGGATGAGGACATGGCGCTTCATGTTGGCCAGCAGGGTGAACTCCCGGCCGCAGATGCGACACTTGTGCTCCTTCACCCCCTGATGTGAGAAAAAGTGTCTTCTATTTGTTAATTTGCAAACATGTGTTTTTTTTTGTTTTTGTTTACTTTGTTTGAATTTACCTTGTGGGTGAGAGTGTGCTGTTTGAGGTGGTGTGACTGGATGAACTCCATCCCACACTCACTGCAGATGTAAGGTCTGATGTCTTTGTGTTTCATCATGTGGTTCTGAAGCTGACTCGGATACTGGAAAGTCTTTTGGCACTCAGTGCACCTGCAGAAACAACAGAAACACACTTTTTTTGCAATCAAATTAAACTAAATGAATAACTTCCTTTTTAGTTCTTTAGGAAAAATACTGTGAAATCAAGCTCTTCTTTACATGTTTTGCTGTTGTTGCAGCTTAATTTTTAACTGTAAGAGAAGAAGAGTAGAAGAAAAAGCAAAACTAATATTTTTCTTTGTCTCTTTTTAAAAAAAAAATTGGGATCTTCAAGTTTGTAGTTTTAATAGTTTAATGTTAGCTGATAAAAAAACAAATTTAAAAACCTCCCAAAATGTGGTCCTCACCTGTACAAAGTGGGACCCCGATGAACGGTCAGGTGCCTCTTCAGCTGGGCCAGAGTGGGGAAGTCCAGTCCACACTCCACGCACACGTTCTCCTGCCCTTTTTCATGCTTCAGCTCATGTGCACGAAGCTCGCTGGGATATGCAAAGCCTCTTCCACAAACGCTGCAGCTGGAGGCACAAAGAGGAGGATGTTTGAAAAGAACTTCTGGAAGGATAAAATCAGTCAACAGGGACGAAGGATTTTACCTGTACGGCTTCACGTCACTGTGCTGCATCATGTGTCTCTTCAGGTGGCTGGTCTGGGTGAAGGCTTTGTGGCACACCTGACACTTGTGGGGCCTCATACCTTGATGTGTGAGCAGGTGTGTGTGCAGGTGGCTCAGCTGCTTGAACAGCTTTCCACAGAGATGGCACCCGTGCGGCTTGATGCCATTGTGACCCAAGATATGCGTGACTAGATTGTACTTGGAAGTGTAAGACTTCTCGCACATCCGACACTTCCACCGCTTCTGATCCCCACCGACGTCCACGTAGTAGCTGTCATCCACGTGGACGCTGAGGCCCAGCTTCTCTGCGCTGCTTGTTTCGTTTTGAGGAGCTTTCTCCCCGGTGACCTGATTGGAGCGGAGCTCCTCTTTGGGGTAGAATGCTCCTGAGGGAAGGTGCATGAAAGGCCCGGGCATGAAGAAAGGATAAGGGAGAAGGCTGTGGGAGAGCGCTGAGTAGTAAGGAGGGCGGAGAAGCAGAGGAGAAGGAGGCCAAACAGGTGAAGGACTAAGAGGCTCTTGCTTCACCCGGACAGGTACGTTAACACCTGGTAATCTGTGATGAAGCTGCAGCCTGCTGAGGTCAATCATCCCAGGGATGGGTTTAGAAGGTGTGGAGATGTAATGAGGTGTTAAAGGGACACCCATGTGGGGGAGGCCCACTGTCTTCCTGTTGCTGCTATCTTCTGCCTCTTTGTCAGAAGATTCATTCTCCTGGGAGTCCATATTAGGAGAAGTTCTTTTCCGTTTTTGGGGTCCCTCTTGGGTGTAACCAGGACCAAACATGGGAAGGAAAGCAGGTGGACTGAAAGTGCTGAAGGGTTCTCCAGTGAGGGAAACGCTGTGGTAACTGGGTGGGGGGAATCTTGAGGGCTTGACATAAAGTGGGCTTGTGTTTAAATAGAAACTGTGCTGAGGGACTGTTTGTCTCGGCTCATGTGTGGGGGGAGGACTTCCTCCTGAAGACGAGCTCGCAGCATCACTTTCCATGTTCTGTCTGCACAGAACAGAAGGAGAAATTGTGATTAGCTGCACTTGTGGAATGAGGCTAATTCAAAAACCAGTTCTCCAACACTTTAATTTTGAAGGCAGAAAACCCTGCAACACAGAAGCGTGTTTGTTAAATCTTTTTTTGGAAAGATTTTTCGGCCGCTCAAAGGATGGAAGATTTTCTTTGACATGAAATTGGTCATTTTAAAAAATACATTTAAATGGAATCTTTTAAAATTAAAATATTAGTTCTCCTAAAGCAGTAGCTCCTGTCACTTGCCTCTGTTGACCTAATTTAACAACTAATGCAGAAAAACACTGAAGGATGAGAGTCTGAACTCAATACTGTTTACTTATGTCATTAAAGTTCCTTAAAAATCTAAGCTGTGTTGTTTTTTTGCAGCTCTGTTTTTTTACATTTTCAGACAATTTGATTTTTTTCCTGCATGAATTGTGCTTTGAAATCGAATGCAGTGCAACAAAAAACACATTTCTGAGTGGATTTCTTTGCACCGTCGAGGGTCCGTCAGCCGCTGACCCTTCGGTTTCTCTTAGTCAATCGCAGCATTTTGTCTGTGCAAAGTTCCGATGAAAAAGCAGACACAGAGAAACATTTTCACCTCTCAGAACCTGACCTGAAACCTTTCACTTCTTCCTTTCTCACAAACCTGCTCCTTCACTGAAAGTAGGAAGTACTCTATGAAATGTTCACCTCTACCTCCTGCACACATTTCGCTTCCTTGTCTGCTTTTTCTCTGTTCTCTTCATCTTTTTTCATATATACAGTGGCAGAGCTTCCTCTTTTCCTCTTCAGTGGCAGGGCTAACCTTTCAATCAGAAGGAACAGCATATGTACGTGCACTGAAACGATAGATCAACAGTAAATATCAAACGCTGCTCCACTGACGGTCATGGATTAGAAGATGCTAATAATCTAAAGGGAACTTTCTTACTTCTGCATGATGTTCAGAACAGCTTTTAATAACTTTCTTTATATTTATATCTCATTTCTGCATTCAGTTCACTGCTCTACTCTCTTAGCTGCAGGTTGCAGATCTTTTTGTCAAAATGAAGTCAGTAACTCAAGAAAACAAAATCCTAAAATTCAAAACTGAATGAATATTTGTAATTTTCTTGAAATATTTAATATCTCAACAAAAAATCAGAAAAGGATCTTGAAAAGTTAGGGAAATAGAAGTTCTCAAAACAGTACAAAGCATTGCTAACAAAAAAAACGTTTGATCAGTTGATCAATTGATTTTTTTGTGAATACAACACTTTAAAAGCACGATTTTTTAAAATAATTTTACATAAAACACATTTTAATAGAAGGGCATGGACATAAAAAGTCCCCTGATAAATAACAAAAACAGTCTAATATGTTTAAAAAGATTTGGATGTGAACATGTAGCAAAGCACAAAAGAAAAAAATTATTATGGTATTTACTTTATTATTAAGCTACACTTATTAATATTAAAATCTCTGCTTGTTTAGAAAAGATTTGAAGTACCCCGCTTTTTGTTCTTTTCCCCTCCCCGCCGGAGTTTCTCTGTGCAGAGACCCCTGCCTTTTAGCCCCATCATGCATTCCAAACAATCCATCAAAAACCAAAGCCCCTCCTCACGTGCCACTCAATGCCTGGCGAGTCTGTCTGGAGAGGTTGCAGTGTACCCTGAGCGTAACTTACCACAAGAGTGAGTTTTCTGTGATGCTGTGGCTGAAGTGCTGCTGCTGCTGCTGCTGTACCTGAACTTCTGCTCTCTTCCTCCTGCTTGCACTGCAGCTCTCCTGACAATGAGCCGCCCATCCACGGATAGCATTTGAAGTGACTTAAGAAAGAGAACAGGAACAATCACTTTGTTCTCATTTTTCAGATGAGTACCTTCGGAGAGAAGGAAGGAAGGGAGGGGGGAGGAAGTCAACAAGCCTAGTGCCTTCCTGCTGAAAAATAAGGAAACACTAGATAGACATCTGCATTTCTTTATGAAATAGGGATTAGGGGAGCTTTGTGGAAGAACGTTAGGAGGAAAGTGTTGACGTTGAAACAGTGCATGTGACTTATGAAGTCACATGCAGGAGTGGAGGATAAACTGGCAATGAGAAAACCTTTGGGCTCTTTGATCATGCTTCCTTTATAAAAGGGAAAGTATTTCAATTTAATCCAACATCTTTTGAAAAGATTACGTTTCAGTGATTACAATTTTTTACGATGTTGTTCCATCTGATTATTTCCTGTACTTCCTAACCTAACAGAAACAGCATCAACACACGTGCCGAGTCCACCACCAGGAGGCAAGAGAGTCCTGGTCTTCTGCACTTCTGTTTGCATCTGAGTGTGAAATCAAAAGTCACATCCTGCTTCTATGTTTTGTGCAAAAGTTGGGATATAATTGGGATGAGTTGGTGGTAGAAGTGTCAGCAGCAGTAATTGAACTTTTATCATTGCTGAGGTAAAGCTGTCTTTTCGAAGGCTGTGGCTGGTCATTAGCTCTGTTAATTAGCTCATAAACCCAATTAACCTCAGACCTGGACAATGCGTCAGTCCCTGTGAGGAATTAAGCACAAAATGAAGTACAAGTTGTCCTTTTTTTTGGAAATCCTTCTTTGTTTGGTCAATATGGTTTCACAGAATGCCTTGATCTGGAAACAGACCTCTAATTACCTTTGGTCTTTACACGACAAAAGAAAACCCTAAAAGGCACCAAGTATTTTTTTTTTTTTTAATAACAGCAGATAAAGTTGTTCTGCCTTCATGTCCACTAATTATTTAAATGATTTCCTTTCCACCTGCCCCTCTTGACCTTTCTGATTTGCATTCATCTCTGACATGTACGGTCACGCTTTATGAATCCTTTTTTTAACGAACCTTCGCAAAAAAGGAAGCAAACGAGGTCAGACGGCTGCCTGATCCTTTGACCCAACCTGCTGAGTGGTCAGCTTCATCTCATAGGTGACCATAGCTAAAACAGGTTCATTCATTAACAATTTTTAAGTGGCTTTTGGCTTTCTGTGTCACTCTCAAAATGAGATTTGGAAGTATATAAGACACGGCAGTGGCACAGGATAAGTCATCTGAGAGAGTCTTCAACAAGAAAAAAGAAAACTTCTTTAAAGATTGAAGTTATTTTTCTTCCTTTTGCTTCTTTTAATACCCGCCGAAATGACTGGAACAACTGTGTCCGTGTGCCTACTTTTCCTCATGTCCGTGTGCTCAGCGTGTTACATCTCAAATTGTCCGATTGGTGGAAAAAGGTCGGTCATGGATGCACCGCTGCGTAAGGTAAGCTCCTTTTTTCCAGCTTTTTTAATAATGTGGAAGTCCTGGCTCACCAGAAATACCAAACTGAGCCTTCACGTATCGCGTCTGCTATTTTCAGGTTTCTCATTTAGATGGAAAATAAACCTGATAAAGCGAGAAAAGGTCTTTTTGCACCAGACAAATGTGGAATGTTTCATGTTTCATGTCTTATGTACACTAAAAGCTTTTTCCAATGTGAAGATACTGATAGATAGAAAGATACTCTTTTTGTTATAAAAAGCATAATGAAAGGGTTAATTGCTTGAAAGTGCAATCATTTATGTTGTTGTCCAGTGCATGTCCTGTGGCCCTGGAGACAGGGGTCATTGCTTCGGCCCCAGCATCTGCTGTGGGGATAGCTTCGGCTGCCTACTGGGCTCCCCAGAATCTGCAGCCTGCGTGGAGGAAAACTACCTGCTCACTCCCTGCCAAGCAGGAGGGAGGCCCTGTGGTTCCGAAGGAGGTCACTGCGCTGTGTCTGGACTTTGCTGCGATGCAGGTCAGAAAGCTGAAAATTAGAATACCGGAAGGAGTCAGAGTTCTGTGTTCAAAACTGCAGTTAAATCTGTCAAAAATGCTGTGTTTTCAGTAAAGAATAGAAAACAACAATTTTCTTTTCATTTAATACATCTTTAAATACTTACATTTAACTAATTAAAATTAAGCTTCTGTTCATTTTTTCCTGAAATGTGAGCAAATGACTTAAAGTTTATTTTCGCTATCAGTCAAACATTAAATAAAACTAGAAAAAAAAAACACAAAAGCCAAGTACATACAATATCAAGAATAATTAAACTACATCCAACTGGTTGATGGATTTGAATTCAGTTTTAAGAAATATTTAATTCACTTTTTCCTGAAAAAAGCATAAAAATGTGTCATATTTTATTTATACTTATTATAGGATTGATACAAAAATTATTCCAATCTAATCGTTTTGTTTTTCATTTGCTTGGAGAAAAGCTAAATATTGTTTGTCGTAGATGCTGGTGAGGAGAAAAAAGAATTGTGTGAAAGCTTAACCCCTTGATGCCTGCATTTATTTTGAGCAATTAAAAGAAAAAAATGTTTATTAAACTTTTTTTTAATTTAAATGTTCTTTTTTTGTCTTTTTAAATCTTTGTTTTAATAAACAGATTAACAGGAGTTAAAATGAGGGTAAAAAAAAACTTCTGAACTTTACTGGTGCTTTACTTTGCCCTTTTGATCTAATGAGTTCATGAACCACAAATTGTGATAACAACAGCTTGTAAAGATGCAATAAATGGTTTAACTTTGTTTTCCTTTTTCTTTTCTTCGTGGAAACCTGATCATATAGAGAGTTGCACCACAGACCAGTCCTGCTTTGTTGAGGAGAACGGAGACGACCAAAGCAGCCCGCTGGAGATCAGCGAACCTGCTGACATCCTCCTCAGGCTTCTGCATCTGGCTGGCCACACTTCTCATCGAATCCACCAATAAGCTCCTCCCAACTGTCTCACTGCAACGAATTGGCTCTTCTGTATATTGTGTTTCCTCGTTTTTGTTCCATCATCATTGATCTTGGAGTGCTTCTAAAGAGTTCATTGATTTATACTTTTTATGTATAAAAATAGGGATGAACACAGACAGATCATCCAGATATTTGCATGCTGAATTAAAGTTTGGAGACAATAAGAAACTCTGAGTCTTGTGTTATTTTAAACTCCGCTTCATAATCACCTTATAATTATAAGGTTAACATTAGCTTTTCAGAGACTGTGACTGATTATTATTCCTGCTTATCCTTTAGACTCTCGTGTGGCGTGTGCTGTCATCTCACCTCCACTGTAAGAACATTGCAGCTGCAAATCTATGATTATCTGGTCACCCTTGGCCAACACAAACAGCTGCAGTTCATTCAGAGAAGGTGAAAACCTTCACGCTCTTCCACGTACAGGTTCCAAAAGTTGTACTTAAGTACTACTTCAATCGTGTTGCGCTAGTGCACAATCTCTGTTCCTTTTAAACCTTTAACCATCATTTTTAAATTGGCAAATTAAAAAATGCTGCAGCACAAGAGTAATACGGATTTTAGCGTGAATTACTCTAACATGAAGTGTTTTCTTTTCATTGTGTTTTGTTGCTGTTGTCTGGATGTGCACTTTAAGTAGTCCAGGTCACACCAAACATTTGCCTATAAAGGGAAAACATTTTCAAAGCACCCTTTTCCCTTTGTATTCTGTAGTGTAGTTTCAATAAGGGCACAACGAAACAAAAAACATATGGTAGGATATTGTGAAAGAGCGAACAAAAAATAATGACGACAATAGATAACAGTAACTAAACAGAGGATATGTTACAAGGAAAGAGTTCGCTGATAATAAAAAGAAAAAATGTCTAAAGAGTCACTCGTGCTTTTAGATCCTTATTTGTACACATGAAAATACGATCTGATTTATAGCTTTCTCCTCTGAACTTAGGATAACCAAATTTGGTCAGCTAGCGCTGTGCGTCGTTTAACTTCCTGTCGGCCCCTGTCTGCTGTGGTTGATTTCATGGTGAGCTCATCTTATCAACAAGGCTCTAATTCCAGTCAGATTGGATAAATTATTAACCCTGTGGAGTATAAAATTCTGCGACAACCAGCTGTTTCTCTACCTTCACTAGCCACCACCATGTCTTTCACTGGAAAGTACCAGCTTGAATCTTCAGAGAACTATGACGCTTTCATGAAAGCCATTGGTGAGCTACCATGAGGGATTAAAATGTGATGGTTTTTTACTTTTATGCAATTGACTAAACGCTTTCTGCCACAGGGATTTCTGATGAGAACATCCAGCTGACTAAAAGCTTGAAAAGCACCACTGACATGGAGGAAAATGGTGACAATTTCACAGTGACGGTCACCACTGGCTCACATGCCATAACCAACAGCTTCACCATTGGAAAAGAGACTGAGATGCTGTCCGCCACTGGAGAAAGGATCAAGGTAAACAAACATTTTTTTTCCTTATTAAAGATGATAATACTTTATGATGACTTGTGATGAGAAACGTCAAGTGTTGTCGTTGGATTTGAAGACAGTGGTGCAGAGGGAGGGCAAAAAGCTGAAGATGCGTCTGAACAAAGTGGACATTGTCACAGAGCTGGTGGATGCAAACACGATTGTGACGGTTAGTGTGCAAAAAACAAGCAAAATAGAAATAAAAATACATGTATTTACTTGTGTTTTCTTTGCAGAAAATGACTCTTGGTGACATTGTTTACAAAACAACATCCAAACGGATTTAGTTCAACAGCAGTTGGGTCACACTGTGGAAGCAGATTCTGTCATAAAATGTTGACTTCAATGACAATTTTTACTAAAACCAAGTCTTGGAAATCTGTTCAAATCTGGGCATGTAAGAATCTCCATTGCACATTCATCGCAGTTCATTTTTAAAAAGCTAAATACATGTGTTTGCAGAAGTCATTCCTGTAAGTTTGGAGCTTGGGCCATTTGGAAATAAAAAAATAAACAAAACTAAAGAAATTTGTGAGTGAATTTTCTGTTGTTTTCACAAAACCTGCAATCTACACTTGACTTGATTTAGTTTTGTTCACCCTCTTAATGTCAAATTTTGGGTTATAAAGTACTACCACAGTTAATTCTGCTTGATTGGGGCCCTTTCACATATCAACCAAGAGCTCGGGTCTTAAAGACCCACTCTAATGAAAATCCTCTGTTTTTTTAACAACTCCCTTTCGCATTTCTTCTGACAATAAAGAAAATTTAGCTCCCATTCTGATGCACTTGTAGACAAATAGACCCATGTACGTCTTTGGTTTCCTCGTCTGAGCTGGAATCCGGCTCTAAACTGTACGGCTGAATAGCTCCAATGTTGCTTTCCGTTGTTGCACAGGTAATGATGGGTTGCAAGTGTGAGAGGCTGCAAGCTAGTGGTAGAGTGTGCAAACAGATGGATGATGGGAAGTGGGTGGGCTTACTCTACTCTCTGCTCTATTACTCTACTACTACTCTACTCTTAAGAAAAAGAAATGAATGATTTGGCTTAATTTTGATGTTAATTGGATGAGCTGGAAAGCACAACAGTTCAACAGGATAGTTTATTTTTTAATAAAAGTGTAACTACAAAACATGATACAGAAAATGGTTGTGTCACTTAAATTTAAAGACTGTAACGTGAACACTCAGAAGCGTTCATCTGTTCACATTACACATGCTCTCCGGCCCCTGGCCCCATTAATGAGTTACTTCCTCCGGTGGAACAGATTCTTGATTCCTTCTTCCATAGACTTGGGTTCATGCAACATGGTCATGGGCTTGTTTTTCAGGGCTGCTTCTCTCATGCTATAGTAAACATACTCGTTCTGTTTGAACATCCTCAGTTCCATTTCTGTCTGCACACGCATTGCCTGCAAATACAAACAGATTTTTCTGTCATGTTCTAGCAGTATATTGTGTTGACCAACAAAATATAACTTCTCATGCAGAATGTGTCTCTGTAAGGTGTTTACCTCCAGGTCCTTGGTGATGGGGTGTGTTGGACCATGTGTGACCATGAGAATAGCATAAGCCTTGCAGATCATACCATGTCCGACTTCTATATCCCCAGCCTGCCAGTGAGTCACCCCGGCTCGCATGGCAGCCATTCCGAGAGTGGCATTGTTTGGGTGATACAACTTCCTGCAAAAGAGAAGAGTTGATGTGAGCTTACTTTTTCTCTAGGAATGCAGCATATTCTGTAAACATTAATTCTTCAAATGTGGCACAAAATGCCAAAAATAAAAAACAAAAAATAAAAAGACTATTTTCAAAAATAAGTGAACAAATGCATACTGTCAGGGTATTTTGATTTTTGTTGTCACTATTATTATTACTATTTTTGTAGTAATAATGGTGCCATTATGGTTTCTCCATAGTTGTTTTGCCTGTCAGTCAGTTAAATTTCATCACACAAGTTGCACTCACATGTATCCCTCCACCATTTTTCGGGAGTATTCTGCAGCATCGTTCAAGTACTGCAGGTAAGCTTGCACTTCACTCATTGTGCTCCACATCCTGAGCAGGTAGATGTGTGTCTCAGCCAAAACTGGTTCTGTCTTCTCAATGCATTCCCTGCAGATTTTTACTACCTGCAGTAAAAAAAGGTAACAGTAAACGTGTAGGCATTTTACAAACGTGATTTTGCAGCAGTTCAGTCGATTTGTTGCACCTCATGGTAGTCGCCATTTAATCGAGCTTTGTCCATCTTCTCCAGCATCTGATAGCAGTAATCAGTTGCCTCTTTCACTTGCTCCTCTGAAGGCTGTAAAAAAATACTTCTTAAATTCTCCACTTGCCTAGTAAATTCCTTTTTTATTTATAGAATTGGATTATTTAACAAAATTATTCAGGTTTATTCATGAAATGCGTTGAATTAAAAAAATTATACTCAAAGTTTTTTTCCAGGTTAGTATGACACAAGAGCTGTATTTACTTTTGACCATTTTGGATCAGGAAGACACTGGAGTTATCAATTAAACATTATAAAAAAATAAATAAAACAAAACAAAAAAAAGTTAATAAAAACAAAACCAAAATTACTGTAAAATATGAACACCGTAAACTATTTACATATATAGTATGTGTGTGTACTATAATATAATATAATATAATATAATATAATATAATATAATATAATATAATATAATATAATATAATATAATATAATATAATATAATATAATATAATATGTAAAGTTTAAAGGAGTAAAAAGGGAAATTAAAGATAAAGACACATGTAGGCTTGTTAAAGTTTTTGTGAACATAAAGTCCTGCTTAATCTGCTTAATATAATTTTATAGCTGAAAAAGAAGGAATTCTAGAAAATGTACTCCAAGACAAGTTTGTTTTATGTGATTGTTTTGAAGGTGCAGAAATAAACTCCTTAATTATGCTGTATGGTTAAAGTTCATGATTCTGTCTAATAATAGTTGATGACACAACAGAAGCAAACTGGCTTCCTGAGATCATCAGCTTAAGATGTCGAGCTGCTCTGCTTAGCATGTAGCAGGAAATGAAAGGTCGAACAAACAGAATCTATCAAACGAAGATGTTTTATTTTAAAGTTGTATTAGATCACTGAAAGAAAAATCTATTTTAAAACGTTAATTCTCCTTTTTTCGTCTCCTTAAATCCTTTTCTTAAAAGCATGAGGGAATGCACAAAGAGCTGAAACCGCTTGTGAGATATTTTTTGCCTAAAATAGCTGCAGTGGCCCTGCTTCTCGTATTTCCCACCTGTTTATCTCCCCTGACACTTCTAAATGTCACAAAAGCGTTTGGAGCTGATACTAAAGACACAAACCTTCACTCCGTCCACTTCCCTTCCTCCCAGCTTTATGTCGTCTTTGGTTTTATTCTTGCAGTGTTCACACGTGCAGTCAAAGAAGTACTGAGTTTTCAGAAGCCTCTTCCGCTCCTCTGACAAATTCAGGTAGTCCACATAGGCAACTGTGAGCTCTTCTCCTTCAGCAATTTTCCCCAAAGAGCGCAGCTCAATCCTGAGCAGCAAAAAGATGGACATGTTATGAGGACTCGTTCAGAGTAACTAGGGGTTAAATCCAGCACAACCTAGTTTGAGTATCATGGATATTAGCGTGTCAATGCCACACGGTACATCTTAGAAGTCAGATCAATGATTTTATGAGTAAACTGCATGTTGGAATTCACATGAACAAATATGAATATCTACATGTTTATGTTTTATTTTGAAAGTTCATTTCATACTAACAGCCTAGTCTTTTATTGATCTTGTGTGTCTATTTCTGTTGTGTGGTCAGGTTTCTGTATTAACACTCTCATTTTATTTTTTTCTCTTTGCTACCAAGCTGAAAAGTCCTGTTTATATTTCTCCCTTCAGTCAAAGTAAATGAGTAACTAACCTTTCTCAATTAATAACATTTAGGATGTAAACTATCAAAAATAATTCACTAGAAAAAACTAATGAATTCCTTTACACAGAAACATCAACTTGACTTTTCTTGCAAGATAAAAAAAAAATGAAAAGTTAAGTAAAAGGTCGGTAAGTAATAAAGTTAAAAAAAAAGAAAAAAGTGAAGTAAACTAATCTAAACTTTATTGAACTCATTCACTAACAATTGAAGGATAGTACGTAGCACAAGTCAAACTAAAACATTTTGACAGATTTTTGTGGGTCATGCACCACAAAAAAATCAACTAGAGGTCAGTGAACGCAACCAAAAAAAAAAGGCATCAGATTATAAGGCAGATTTTCTATGTTTGAAAAAAAAATTTAGGATTTTAAATGTGCTTTATGGTTACTTCTACTAGTATTTGCTGCATTGAGATGATCATATGTGGCACAGGCATCTTTTATTTTGAAAGGATGTCATGCGAGTCAGTGGCAAAAGTTAAAAAGCACTTCAAATTTTGAAAAACGGGTATTTAATCTTATTGTTTATGTTCTATTTATGGCAAAAAAATAACAGTTAATTTATAATTATCGTTATAGTAACAATAACATAAATACAAATCAGTGCCATATTATTTTAAAGGGTGAGTTGAGACATTCTGACTCCTACTAGGTTTTAATGACCTTTAAGTGTTGAAGGTTACAGACCCCTGGCATAGCTCATCCAAATATCAAAACTTTCCAAATAAAATTCTCAAAAGACTCCTCTACATGACATCACATTTAGATGAAAATGTTATTTTGAGTTGTTAATGGTAAACTAGTTAAAAAAAAAACTTGTGACAAGTAAACAGTTGTGTTGAGTTAAGCAGACAAACTTTTTTTTCTGTTTTTCAACAGAAACACACGCAGAAAAACAGTGTGATTTCTCTAAATGAGTTCAATCGGGGTTAGAACATCGGAGCAACAATTTAAAACCTTGTGAGAAAACCATGTCACATCAAACATACAGAGGTGCAGGTGACACTAGTGAAATAAGTTCTACCGAGGATGAACGGGGTTATATGCACGTGAAATGTTTATGAAGCATTCAGAGTCCTAATCTGAATAGTGCTCTAGTGAAAACCACTAAAAAAAGTCTAAGGCTGAGGTAACGCACCTCCGTTGAGAATGAAACATAGTATTCACAGCCGATTGACTGAAAGACAAATAGGAAGCACTTTTACACTTCATGCAGCCCACAGAAACACACCAGTAGATTCATTCCAAGTGGAAAAGTAAATGCACGTGAACGGAAGCAATTGTACAGCATAAACAGTCTACTTTTATTTAAAGCATTTCAAAATATTCTATTTTTCTACTTTTAAAGTGCACTCTGAAGAAGTTGCAACAAAATATTCTTTGAGAAATTACTATTCAAAGAAAGCTAAAAGAAATGCACGTATCTGAGCTTAACCTGCAATTCTCTTAATTTACCATATTTGTTAAAGCAAGAGGAACATAATAATCTTTAAAGAATGTTACCAAAATATGTTTAGATAATCTTGCAGCTCGAATATACTTTAATTAAGCTTTAAGCTGATTTAGTTAACTTTTATGTACATTATATTTAAGTTAGTTATTCAGTCATCAAACATTGGAGGTAGGGAGAGAAAGAGGTCAAATTTGGGCCCTCCCACAACAAATAAGTGGTAAACTGCATAGGCAGCTGAGCTGATGCATCCTAAACAATTCCAGTTTACTGCAAACCTAATAATATTAGTTGAGGTACTAGTTATTAATCTGAATGGAAATCCACCTGAGGATTCTGAAATTAAGTAAATGTTACTTCCTTTGCACTTGGGACCACACAGAACATTTTCCAATCAGCAACTGAGGCAGCAAATCACAATGTCTGTTGTTTTAGCACTTACTTGCCATGATTAAGGATTACAGTGCAGTTTGGCCAGCAGTCATGATTTACCAGGCACAAATTTGGAAAAAGACCCACCCCTACTGCCTGTAGGCCCCTCTGGTCACTCACTGAGAAGCCATTGCAGTTGATCTGGAGGAATAAACGTAACATTTTTAGGAGTTTTCTTAAAATCTTTGCTATCTTTTTTATTTTCTAGTGAGATTTTTACTTTTTCCGATAGAAGCTCAAATGCAGAGTAAAACCCAAATTAGATCATTCTTTAACTAGAGAGATGTTCTTTTACATTGTGTGATGAACTGAGACAAACGGTGGTCTTTCTGACTTTTTCTAGTCTTTACAATTAAAAAAATTAAAATTCTTTGCTGATCCTCTAAGTTTAACAAGATTTTAATCTGTAAAACATGTTTTTTTCTTGGCTCAGTAGAGGAGCTGGTTAGGTTGATAGTTCAGACAAATTGTACATTTTGTGGTATAAACACCAACATTTAATAACCGGCTCCACTTTGGTTCATATGAAAAGTGCAAAACAAATAAAGTTTGATTGATTGACTTTGGGCAAAATGCAGACGACTTACTAATCCAACAGTTTTAATAATTTAAGGGCATAGGTTATCAAAACAATGATTCAAAATATTAATTCTTACTATAAAAGTTTTATCATCATCTTCAAACTCACCACAGTAAAATGAATAATGATAACTCTTTCCCTTATTTTGGAGTTACCTGGACCTGAAATCTTTTTAGCTGAACAATGAATTTTTAGGGTGCCAACAACACAGATCCAAAGAAAGAAAGAGTCAATAAAACTAGCTCTAAAAACATATATTAATACATACAGTATATTAATGGAAGTGTATTTCTGTTACTTTAAATTGTTGGATTTTCCAATAAAGTCACAATTAATAAATAAACTAAATCCAAATCCTGAGTCTGGACGTTCTCCATTTCTGTTTCGCTGCAGTTCTATCAGCTGGACTCATCAGCTGGGGGGGGGGTGTGTATTGTTGTATAATTTTAGAGGAATGGGATTCTGGGACGTACCACTCCAAATAAGTGTGAGATGTCATCCACTGTGTGCTGCTTGCTGGTCCGTGGCCAGAAGTCCAGGAAATTGTGAATGTCCACTTTGAGTTCCTTCAGCTCGTCTTCTGGCATGTCAGTGATGTGGTCCTCCAGCTCATCCAGGGTGGTCAGCTGCATGTCAGACACCACGCTCCCATCTTTGTCGAGGCGCCACAGAATACGGGCCACTAGTCTGACCACACAATAAAAAAAGGAGGAAATGTGGGAACATCATTCATACATGGTCCACTATGGACAAACACAGCTGCTTTGCAAATAATTACAAAGAATAGCAGACACATATCCAGTTGTATGGTTGAAACAAGATTTCAAACTCTTGAAATAAGATTTCAAAGTAAAATATAAATATGAGACCTTACCATGAGTAAAAAAAGAGAAAAACTCTTCAGATCCTCTCTTTTTTTTTCTTTTTCACTTACCGGATGTTCTCATTAGGTACTTTTCCATAAGCTTTGATAGCACCGCATTCTTGCTTGTGTTCAGGCCAGCCAGCACGCTGGCAGGTTCGATCACAGTAATGAGCAAATTTACACTGACCACACCTCTGGAGCTTCTCTTGCCTGCGGAAGCAGCTGTGGCATATGCGTTCCGCAAGACTGGACAAAAAGAAAGAAAAATTACAAATCCAATTTTCAAGCAATTCTGTTCATCTTTATGTTTTTATACCTGTTTAAAAGTCGCTTGATCTACATTTATTCCAAAAAATAAGAAATGCAAAATTCAAAGCAATTTACAAAAGTTCCCACCACAGTTTCTACTAATGCCATACCTGTCAAACACAACAGCTGCGAGACTGGCCTCAGAGAATATGACATCTCCAGCCCAAAACTCCTTGGTGGCCTTTAAACCCCTTCCTTTCCCAGGGGAGTCAAAAATCACCACGTTTTCCATGATCAGTGCTCTTCTTCCTGAAACTAACGCGTGGAGTAAAAGTCTGCACTAACTTTTTATGTTTTTCTGTGACAACTGCACATTCATGGCTTGTTGCACTGAAATAGCCACACACCTCTTGAACTGTACCATGATGCACAGCGAATAGGTGCAAGTGTCTTTACTTGACAAAGAAAAAAAACGTCTTCCAGGGATGAATGTAAAAATAAAAAAATGGTTAGAAACATCACCAAAATTGCTTGCCTCTTCATTTACAAAAAGTCTTTCAGATGTGTTGACACTTTAGAATTTTTTTTCATTTCATCTGCATTCCTCCCCCTGTATTTCAGTGGTAGTTGCCCTCTGAAGGTTATTTTTGTCCCTCAGTTGTGCCTGTCCATCAGGGTTCTGTGGTGATGCTGAACAGCTGAAAAAAGTCCTTCTCTGTCTCACTGCCTCTACTCTGTTCTGGTGCTTTCTCCAACACGAGTCTACCTGTAAAATGAGTTGGGGTGTGACAATTCTTTTACAACGATCCGATTCACTTACTTAAAATCGATCCAGGAGATCTTTCACCGGAAATCCAACGTGAAAGTATGTTGCAGTTGTTGGCAGTTTTTCAAACTTTTAGTTGAATTTTCTTTTTATGTCCCCTATGGGTAAAACATTACAACAAAAACAGAAAAAGTTTTGTGTATCACAAGCATTTTTAGGGATACCGTTGGAATGAAAGTGAAAGAGTTTTTTAGAGCAGAATTCACTCATAGATGCAGTCCATTACACCCAGAGTGAAATTCAACTATGTTCTGCACAACTCTATGGTGAAAGAAACATAAGAACTTACACACGTGGACAAAATAGTTGGTACCCCTCAGTTAAAGAAGGAAAAACCCACAATTCTCACTGAAATCACTTGAAACTTACAAAAGTAACAATAAATAAAAATTTTTTGAAAATTAAATAATCAAAATCAGCCATCACTTTTGAATTGCTGATTAACATAATTATTTAAAAAAACAAACTAATGAAACAGGCCTGGACAAAAATGATGGTACCCATAACTTAATATTTTGTTGCACAACCTTTTGAGGCAATCACTGCAATGAAGCGATTTCTGTGTTTGTCAATGAGCGTTCTGCAGCTGTCAACAGGTATTTTGGCCCACTCCTCATGAGCAAACTGCTCCAGTTGTCTCAGGTTTGATGGGTGTCTTCTCCAAATGGCATGTTTCAGCTCCTTCCACAGATGTTCAATGGGATTCAGATCTGGGCTCATGGAAGGCCACTTTAGACGCTTTTCTCTCAGCCATTCTTTGGTGTTTTTGGCTGTGTGTTTTGGATCGTTGTCCTGTTGGAAGACCCATGACCTGCGACTGAGACCAAGCTTTCTGACACAAGGCAGCACATTTCTCTCCAGAATGCCTTGATAGTCTACAGATTTCATTGTACCTTGCACACATTCAAGAGACCCTGTGCCAGATGCAGCAAAGCAGCCCCAAAACATGACTGAGCCTCCTCCATGTTTCACCGTAGGGACAGTGTTCTTTTCTTCGTATGCTTGGTTTTTGAGTCTATGAACATAGAGTTGATGTGCCTTACCAAAAAGCTCCAGTTTGGTCTCATCTGTCCAAAGGACATTCTCCCAGAAGCTTTGGGGCTTGTCAACATGCATTTTTGCAAATTCCAGTCTGGCTTTTTTAGGATTGTTTTTCAGCAGTGGTGTCCTCCTTGGTCGTCTCCCATGAAGTCCACTTTGGCTCAAACAACGACGAATGGTGCGATCTGACACTGATGTACCTTGGCCTTGGAGTTCACCTTTAATTTCTTTGGAGGTTGTTCTGGGCTCTTTGGATACAATTCGAACGATGCGTCTCTTCAATTTGTCATCAATTTTCCTCTTGCGGCCACGTCCAGAGAGGTTGGCTACTGTCCCGTGGGTCTTGAACTTCTGAATAATATGAACCACTGTTGTCACAGGAAGTTCAAGCTGTTTAGAGATGGTCTTTATTTAATTTTCAATAAATTTTTATTTATTGTTACTTTTGTAAGTGATTTCAGTGAGAATTGTGGGTTTTTCCTTCTTTAACTGAGGGGTACCAACAATTTTGTCCACGTGTGTAATGAGAGAACAAAAATCAGTTTTTTTCCTCTGGTAGAGGAAAGCAGAATTCCTCTTTTTTTTGGTTGGCTGCAAAATAGTTATTAAAGAACTTATTGTCTGTCTTCATCCAATTGTTACTGTGCATGTTATGAAGTAATTTTTGCCCATCCTATTAAAATCTTTCTGATTTATTGACGTTTGTCTTTAACCGTTGCTACAAATGCATCAACAGAGTTAGAATCAAATTCAGTAGAATAAAAACATGGAGCTCGGTCTCCACAGGTATCCTGGGAATACCTGAATACTGGGAACACCTGAATATATTTGAAATGTCTGGAAGTCATCTTTTGAAGCATGTTTGTATCAGTGACACACCTGTGAACCTCAACAAGAGCTCAGAAAATGAAGCGGTCGCTACTGCCATCTTATGGAAAATCACTGGAATTATTCATGCTTGAATGATTTCCTCATTGCAGCTGAAAGAGGACTTCCTTTCTGTTTTCTTAACTCCAGGAAAAGAACGTGATTCATATCAGAACAGATTTTAGAGCTACAGTTGTAGTGGGATTAGTTGACAGTAATTTATTTTGTGAGTCTGTGTACATTTAAAGCACATATAGAGATCAAGAACCAACTTTACAAGCATTAAAAAATTAGCTATGTGTATAATATGTCATTTAATGCACAAATACTAAAGATTATAAAGAAACAAGGGGCAAAAGTTATCGATTTAGAGGTGTGTATGGGGATGCAGTGGTCTTGTGGCCTCCGCACTTTTGTTGTGTCATATTTTTATTTGAATTTCATAATGTAGATCTAGGAATCCTTTCATAAACATCCACACTGTTTGTGGTGCCGTTGGTCTACTTCTTGTAGTATCCCTTAGCAATTCTTTATTTCCTTCATGACATATTTTGTTCAATTCTAGTTGTTTTACTTTTCTTTTTTCTCACTTTTTTCTCAAATTTTCTGTAAATAGTTCATATTATTAATTATATTAAAACACCAACACCACAAACATGCATTTTAAACCATGTTCTCAATCGCTGGACTAACAACTGCTCCTGACTTTAGACTCCAAAAAGGAAACCTCCTCACCAAGAAATTATAGTATGACAAAGCAATTTTATGTGCGTGTAAAGTGAATTACAACTTTATTCAAATTAAACTTTAAACTGTAATTAGTCAATGCATATTTTAAAAACATGATGCTATCTGATAGATATCTTGCTTCAGAAATAATAGTAAAATTTGATTTTCCCTCACTTGTGAACAAGACCCCAAGATACTTAAACTCCTCCACTTGGGGAAGGAGCACTCCACCCACCCAGAGAGGGCAAACCACCTTTCTCCGGTCAAGAACCATTAGCTGTGCTGATGCTCATCCCAGCAGCCTCACACTGGGCTGCAAAGCATTCCAGTGCTTGCAGAAGGTCCTGGCCCGATGAAGCCAACAGGACAACATCATCTGCAAAGAGCAGAGAGAGAATGCTTTGATCCCCAAAAAAAGGGCCCCCTCCGGCCCCTGGCTGCGCCTAGAAAACCCCCCAAAAGGGCAGCCCAACATGCACCTGGAACAGGTCTGACTTACTGCTGGATATGCCACTGGCATGGCAAACGGCCATTTTTATCCTGTAGATATTTAAACATGTCTGTGATTTTTGGCCTTTAGCATCTTATTTATCAAAAAAAATTTATCATGTGAATTATATGGTAAAAGTAAATCGATGAAAACAAACTTTCAAACATGTCTGTGATTGTCCGGCATCCTCAGGTGATTGAAAACTCAAGTTATTTTTACGTTGCATTTACCAATTTAACTATTGTATACACTATTGTATTTTTTGTTAAAAATGTACATTAGAGTATTTTCATCATACCGTACCTTTTATGCTTGAGTTCATTTATATATATATTTTTAATTATTTTATTCAGTTATATATATATTTTCTCACTAACATTTGCATTATTTTTCCTAAACATCATTAAAAGCCTTTTCATCACCAAAAAGAATGTAAACATCTGGATTTTCCATCTATTCAATATTTAGAGAAATATTTTTTAAAATATCTATATATAGTTTTTTGCCTGCTTGAATTATCATTGGCTTAACAACATATTGAAACTTAAACATTCAATTATTTAGAATATAAAGAATGCAGAATTTTAAATTGTTTGCTTCACTTGATCTTTCTTTTTTTTTACTTGAGATAAAACCATATATCTTCTTCCAGTTGCCTTTTGTTTTCCTACTATTATAACTGATCGAACGACTGTTTACCTTTACGTGAGTGGTATTTCTGGTGATTTTATTTTTGTTTGTGGCTCCTGCTTGTTCCCGTGGAAGTGCACTGGATGTTTGCCAAAAGGGGGCGTTTGTAACATGCAGCCAGAGGGGCGGGGCCAGAGGTGGGTGTGTGTCTCTCAGCTGATGCGCGTATTAACCGACCGACTCCATCATCAGCATCCGACGCTGACAGCATCGAAGACGGCATCCCTAATAGAAACGAGCCACGGCCAGCGGCGCAGGATAATTCAAAGCCTGGCCGAAAAGGACTGTGACGCTGCCAAACTGTTTTGTAGGGCTGCCATCTTACAAACCGCCAAGCTGCAAAATAGTGAGTAGCCTTTGATGATGGACCGCCAGGATGCTACAGTCGGTAAATCAAAGCTACTGCATGATACGTCGTCAATGTCAATGGCGCTTTGCATTTGAATCAGCCTTCGTTTGGTGCGCTTTTTGTGTTCGCTGAGGGTCGCGCGCTGTGTTTTTGTCGCGGGCCTCGCCGGGTTTTGTTTGGGAGCGCAGTGGATTCAGGGTTTGATGCAGCTAAAGCCGCCCTTGCCGCCCAGGGATGCAGAGAAAAGGGAGCGCGAGGGAGTCGTGAGGGGAGGGGATGGAGGCAGAGCAGCACATATATATAAATATATATACCCTCTGCATTTTACTACTACTACTATTCACCCAAGTGGAAGGGGATCGGTTGTAAATGGCCTATAAAGGGGAGGTGCACTTATCTATCTATTTATCTATCTTTTGTAATCTTTTGTATTCAAAATCTAAGGTGTTGTCTATAATCAAAATTGTAGAAAGGTTATATGAGGGACGGTTCTCTTTGAAAATTGTTATTTTGATTTGTAAAGGGTAAGAAATGACTGGACAACAGGACCTGTAGGGAGAACATGGGATCATACAGGGGTCTCAAAACCAACTCAGGTGCTAGAGCTGCCTCCTGATTCCCTGCAGACTACTATAGTGTTCAGTGAGAGGCGCCTCTAAAATAAAACACCTTTTAACGGGCTTCAAAACCAGACAATAAAAACAGAATTGAAATAGTTGGTGATTTGGGTTTGGGCAACATTTTCTTTAAATTCTGTTTTATACATGGATCATTCCAAAATTGGAAGACATTTTACATTATGTTTCAACATAATCTCCATACAAAATGCAAAAACATGTCGTTTCTGACTAAATGTACTCGTCTTGAGACCAAATCTACAGAAACTAAAAGAAAGGAATGCTTAAAAATAGTTTTAAAAATATCGAATAAGTCTGGAGTACTTACGAAAATAAAAATGTTCCATTGTCCCACCCCCTAATGTCCAAATTAAATCTTAAATAAAACAGTTTGTAAATTTAATATATGTTCATTGGCGTCTCTTGTTACCTTGTTTAAATAAACAAAATATTTCATTAATAGTAATTATCGATGGAACATGTGTCCCAACCCTGTTACCATCCATATCCTTCTTAGCATGATTGACGATGAATCACATGATATTCTGGACTTGAAATTATCAAACAGTTTTCCAAAAAAAGGGTAGAGCAGAGGATTTTCTTCTTTTATATTTACCATATTTTTACAACATAGTTAGCCTTGATTGAATATCTCAGTCTAACCCTGTTACCTGCAATAAATGGAAACAAGGTTGCACCAAGTTTTGCAAACAACAGATATATTCAGTGTAATAATAATTGCACAATCGATCTGTAGGCTGAGCTAATCAATACGTTGACACCTATGAATTAAGAATATGTAGCAGAAAAACAGAAAAAAAGGTTTACTTTTCATGAATTTTATGCCCTAAATGTCTTGATTCTGGAATGACCCAAATATTCTATGTAACATGAACTTGTGCTAAATGATTGGGGGTTTTTTCTAAGGTTATGAAGTTTATAGTTTTTATTTTACAAGTAAAGCTGCATATCTAGGAATATATTTACATATTTACATATTTACATAGCATTTTAAGTTAAATTTTTCCAACTAAGTGAGGAAATTGGGTCATTATAAGAGCCAAAACAGAAAAAAAATAATAACCCTAGTATGTTTTTTGACTACATTTAACTCATTTTTTGTTTGATCTAATCTGCACTGTTATTAGTGAAGCCCTGCCACTGTAACTGATATTTTTACAATTAAAATACTGAGTTTTTCTTTTAAATAAAACTGTAGTTCAGGAATGCTGGCAAAACCTCTGTAGAAGGATAGGGTTTTGTATCAAGAATGGGTTTTAAAATGAACATACACAGTTCACGTAATACCCGTTTTGTTATTATTATTTCAGCCTTGACTTAAATGAAAGTATCAGAAAATTTTGTCAGGTTTGTGTTATAATTTAATCAAATTTTGTGTAATTTAACAGATTTTTGCTCAGATGCATTAATATTGCACACTATTATCTCTTTGTTATATTCCTTTGGTCTGCAGAAATCTTAACAGCGAACAAGGTTTTTAAAGACCCACTCCAATGAAAATTGTGTATTTAACACATTCCTGTAGTATTTTTCTCATGATGGAGGACATATATCAAAAAAATGAAAATTGAAAATTTTGTTCGTGAATTTGTAGTCATACAGTACATCCAAACTACAATCTGCGAGCCAGAATCTCCCAGCTCTGCTCCAGTATGTTGCATGCGGTTGCAGACAAATAGATCCATGTACGTCTTCATCTTCCTCATCTGAGCTGCCATCTGGCTCAAAGGTCCATGCCTGGAAAACTCCAATATTTCGTTATATTGAATAGTTTTTGTTGCACCAGTAATGTTAGACTGGGGTTGTGAAGTGCTGTAAGCTAGAGGGAGAGCATGTAAACAAAAGGATCATGGAAAGGCTAACTACGTGTCAACAGTCCCGCCCACAAATCAAAGGCGAATTTCTTATGATTCTGCAGAAATATGGCATAGGAAATGGCATAATCATACTTAAAAGACCACTGGAAACACTTTTACAATAGAGCAAAAGATAATTGGAGTGGGACTTTAACGAGTTTCAGCAAACTTAGTATTGTTTGTGGGCTTTTGTTTTGAAAGGGATTAGACCTCTTTTTTTGTATCTACTAAGGCCAAAAAAATAAACCGAAGAAACAAACAGCCTTCATTAAATGGCTCTCTTCTCCAGTTCAGGTATGTGAACTAACGTAAAATCAGCCATTTTTTATGCATTAGAACTCTTCATCTCACCAAAAAAGAAAAAAAAAAAATCAGCGAGTCCTTACATCACATTCAAACTCTGAACATACAAAGTCATTGCCATAATCCGGATCACGTTTGCTCCTCATTATTCACTCACTTTGATGTCCAGATTGATCAGTCTGACCTTTTCATTTTTATCATGGGTGGAGGACCATTATGCCCCTGCCTGCTGGGCTGGAGTCTATTCTACATCTATTACTGTGTAACGAGTTATTATGCAATTGCAATATTGTTATAACTGCTTTCATTTTTCTGTGTTCTCTAGTGTGTGTCCCCCCACTACCTGCATTAGGTTGTGATGACCCACACTACTTCCAAATGTATCTGTGACCCTCCCAAATCCTGACTCCTAACCTCTAATCCCTGACCTTTGACCTCCACTATGGGCAGTGTTGGCAGTGGGGTGGCAGGAGAGCAGGAGTTTGCCATGAAGTCCGTGGGCACCAGGACCACCCTGCCCAGAGCTCCTCCTCTCTCTCGCCGTTGCCCTGCCGACCGTAGCTGCAGTGCGGAGCGGCTGCCGCGCCCCCCAGCGACTATATCAGACGGGACGGCTTCTAGCGATGAACGAGGAAGTGTTAGTATCGGGACTGGGACCTGCACTGGAACTGACCGGCCTACAGAGACCATCTCCTCCACCAACACTGAATGTACCATGACCGCCCCCTCCAACAACAACCAGTTGGACTGTGGCAATGCAGCTGGCAGAAGGGACAGGGAATGGGAGAGGCAGCGTGAAAGGGGCAGAGACCGGGATCGGGACCGAGACTGGGACCGGGAGAGGCTAGAGAGGGAGCGCGAAAGAGAGAGGAACCGGGAGAGGGAGCGGGAACGGGTGGAGAGGGAGAGGCTGGAGCGGGAGAGGGAACGGGAGAGGGAGAGGGCCAGGGAGAGGGAACGAGAGAGGATAGAGAGGGAGAAGATAGAAAGAGAGCGGGAACGAGAGAGGGAGCGGGAAAGGCTGGAGAATGAGAGGATGGAGAGGGAGAGGGAGCGGGAGATGCACGCGGCCGGTTTGGATGTTTGTGGGAACCTTGTGGGTCGAGGAGTGAGCGAGAAGACCAGTGTTGGCGTGAACCACCACCAAAACAGAGAGATAGCCGCCGCCAGAACTGACAGTGAAAACAATCTGGCCAGCCATAACCCTCCAAACCACAACCCACCCAAGATCATGGCGGTGTCTGGAAAACTGGAGCAGGTACACTGAACAAATCACAATCCAAACACTTTTTTTTTGCTCTCTATTGTCATGAGATGAACTCAAAGATCTGAAACATTTTCTACACAAAAAACACATTTCTCTCAAATGTTGTTCACAAATGTGTCTAAATCTGTGATAGTGAGCACTTCCCCTGTGCTGAGATAATCCATCCCACCTCACAGGTGTGCCACAGTTGATTAGGCAGCATGAATATTGCACAGGTGGCCACATTATAAGGCCCCACTGACATGTGCTGTTTTCTTTTATTGGGCGGTCAGTATCTGCTGTGACCACCCTTTGCCTTGTACAGTGCAATACTCTCCTAATCTCCTTCGCATAGAACCAAACCTGTGGCATTTTTCTCACGGATGGAGGGCATATAAAAATAAAATAAAAATTGCATTTGTGCGTATTTCTTTACTCAAATCGGTGTGAATCAGCACCACTTGCAGACAACTAGAACTGTGCACATCTTGATTTTCCTCGTCTGAGCTGGCATCTGGCTCAAAACACTCAAAGAAAGACACTCAAAGAAAGACTGGGGTCTCCAAAAAAGCAGTGGATTTATTCAGTGTATTTATTTGCAATGGCACAGAGTAACAATGCAAAAATACTAGCTTTAGTACTTTCAGTATATTTAACTTTTATACTCTTGATGTGTTGTTTTTTAGGAAAAGGTGTACTGAAAACTTGCAATCCTTGAAGCCACTTTAGGTGCAAACAGTTATCCCCACTTCAAAAATATCCTTCAACCATACATGAAAACCATAAACACACATTTTATTTCCAATATTAGTGTTTCAAGCACTGTTTCTTTTACCCCAGCTTCTCTAAATGAATGCAAATACTTTTTTAAATCAAATTTGCGTTTTTCTTGTGATGAATTTAGCACTAGAACAGCCATTATGATATATTGTAACCCATGAAGTTCAGGCTGTGTGTTGACTTTATCCTGTTCTTCTGTTTTTGTGTTCCTGTTGACTTCACAGGCTATGCAGAGCAGCTCTGGTCTAGTTCGTCCATCTGCCTTCAAGCCGGTGGTTCCTAAAAGCTTCCACTCCATGCAGAACCTGGTGGGCCAGGCGGGAGGGGCTGGGGGCGAGGGAAAGACTGAGGCCAGAGGTGAAGGGTTTGCAGAGGGCAGAGTAGGTAGGAGAGGCAGAGATGGAGGAGGAGGTGCAGTAGACACAGGGGAGGTTCCAGAGGCCCTGCTTCTGGACCAGGACAGTCCAGTTAGGGTGAGCAGGAGTGAAGGAGGGGGGAATAGCATTGAAGTGGTTCAGGGAGGGATGTCAGATTCTGGGAGAAATTCCCTGACCAGCCTCCCCACATACACCGGCTCTGGGTCAGGTTGTGGGCCCCCAGCAGTTTTGGGGCCACTCAGTGCTTCCACCAGCCACATCAACAGGTTGGGCATGGCTGGGGCAGCTGCAGGCCTAGACAAGCTGGAAAAACCCGGCTATCAGGTATGACTGCACTTGTTTTGTTTATTTTGTTTTAGCTTGTTGTTGCCATATTTTTTGTAGCATCATATTCATCATGACGCGGCTCCTCTCTCCAGAATGGACTCAGTGCATCAGACAGTGGGCGGTCTTCCTCAGGGAAGAGCTCCTCCTCCTATCAGAGACTGAGTCACCTGAGCGACGCCCCAGGACCTCTGCGCCCCTCTCCCTCCTCTGATGACATCATCCAGGACCTCGAAGACCGCTTATGGGAAAAAGAACAGGAGGTCAGATTTGACTAAACGGAGGCTGAATATAGTCATTCTGAGTTTATGAAGGAGTTTTTCATATTATCTTAAAGACCAAAATATTGCCAAAAATATTGTCTCCATCTAAAAGTTACATTAATTCTGCGTTACCTGATGATTTCCTCCACCTGCCCTCCAGGTGCAGCACATGCGCAGAAACCTGGACCAAAGTGAGGCTGCGATCATTCAGGTGTTTGAGGAGAAGCAGCGGGTTTGGGAGCGTCAGATGGACGAGCTCAGGCAGAACTATGCTTCACGCCTGCAGCAGGTGACCTCAATACACACTTTAATAAAGTGAAAAAAAAGAAAAGACAGAAGAAAAAATGTTTTTAATGTTATTTTAAAGAAGCTTTCTTAATCATTGTCAATAATAGCCCTAATATTGCTCCACTCATTACTGTCCTACCTCTGACTTTCTAAAAATCTTACTTTCCTGCATTTATCTCCAAAACATTTAACATGAGCTTTGATGAACTCATTCCTCATCTCATCCATCTTCATCACTCCCAAAGAGAACCTCATCATCTTCTTCTACTTTTTCTTGGAGCTGCTGTTGCCACAATCTGTAACTCTAAAGTTAAATCATGTCTTCTATAAATCGTCTGCTCAATATGTTGAAATTGATTCTACAATAAAAACTTTTATAGCTAAATACATTTTTCAAACACTGCTTTATGTTTTTTTTATCAAAAAATACAAATTAAACAACCAATGATTTACAAATAGATTTGCATTAATATACTGTATGGGCAATTTGAAAGCGTTGAAAGTTGATATGGATGCTTCTCCTCAGGTTACCCGTCGAGCTCAGCGCTCCCAGACTGCTCTGCAGGCCCAAATAACTCGTCTGTCCCAGGACAAGAGGAGGCTCCAGGAGGAGATGGCGGCTCTGTTGGCTCAGAGAGAGGAGCTGGAGAGAAAGTGTCTAGATTACAGGAAGGAGCAGGCTGACATCCTGCCTCGTCTGGAGGAGACCAAATGGGAGGTGAGATGGTTTTACTTATCATTTTGAAGTACAAGATCATGTCAGAGTTTCTGATGTCTGAAGGCTGAAGATACTCCTGTGGTGTTCGTGTTCCAGGTGTGTCAGAAAGCAGGTGAGATCTCGCTGCTGAAGCAGCAGCTGAGAGAGAGTCAGGCGGAAGTGACGCAGCGAGCTGGAGAGATGGTGGCTCTGAGAGGTCAGCTGAAGGAGCTCAACGCCCAGCTGAGAGAGCGGGAGGAGGTCATGCTGGGTCTGAAGGACTCCTACAGCACCAAGTGTTTGGAGCTGGAAAAGTCTGAGGGCGAGCTGAGGAGGACTCTGTCTGAGGTGGGAAAACAGAAAAGTCCCCTAAACACACCATGACATCCAGCTTTTTATCAGATTTGTAAATGTGAGTAGAAAACAAATTATGGTGTAATGGTAGAAAAAGCATGATGAGGAGACCGTATAGATCAGTGGTCTGCACCGGATATTCGAGAGGTGTATTTGGCTCTTTTATCCCCATGTTGTGGTTCTTTGGCTTTGAAGAAAAATGCAGTTTATGTGTACATGTCAAATAACTGAGAAAAATGATGGCAAACATTTTTGTTTAGTTTGAGAGTGGTTTTTATTCTTTTATTTCTAACATTTTTGAAATAAAAGAAAAATTCAAGTAAAATTGAATCCTACACCAGCATTGTGAAGTTTACAATTGATAGTAAAAGTAGAAAAAAGTATGAAGGCGCACCAAAGTCATTGAAGAAAAGGCTTTCTTAAATTTTTGATTTAAAATAAATCTGCTGCTGTAGATATTATGTGACACGTGGTAGATTTTATTTTGAAAGGAACTTGTGTGTTGTGCTGTCAAAAGTAAAAGAAGTTAAAATCGTCATCCATGAAAAATATAACGTTATAATTTTATTGTTGAGAATATTGAAAAAGCTACATTTAATAAATAAATGACCCACTGGTCAGAAAAACATAAATAAAGGGTATCTTTTTAAGATTTGCTAGGTAAAAATCCATATTAAATGATTCCAAATGGCTCTTTTAGCATTAAAGGTTGCAGACCCTGACATCGATGAAGCTATACATCTGGAAAAGGAAAAAAAAAAAAGCCATCGGCAATAAAAAAAATTTAAAAAAACATCTTTCCAGACCTGGTCCATCTGCGATACAATCTTCAGCCTTTCTAGACATTATTGTACAGAGACAATCAAAGTTCCTGTTTGTGAAAATGTGAGGATATTTAGCGTCTGCTTCCTCCAACTGGCAAATCTGAAGTTCTATAATTTCATAGATTTTCCTGTGGTTTAGGAAGAACTGAGTCCCTAAAATAAAATAAATCTCCAGATAGCACGGAAGAACAAAGGTTTATCAGAATGGCTCACAGGCAGAAGATGATGGGTCGGCAAGGATAGGACCGGATCCTGCACACAGAAGAGGGGCAGCGCTGAGCAAAATCTCTGCATCTCTAAGCAGCAAGGACACCGCTAAGCATCTTGCTGAGACAGCAACTTTTTTCTGGGATGGTTGGTCCCTGTTTGGGCAGAGGAGGTCCTCCTTCGACAGCTCCCACACTCCTGTTCTCAGGCTTGGAAACAGTTCTCAGGTTTAGTCAAGAATCTGTTTTCCTTGCTGGACAGGCAAAAGACAAGGGGCAGGAAGGGGCAATTTCTAAATAACTAAATAATCCTACTAAATGATTCTAAAGAATTCTGCTTTTTTTTTTTTTGCTGCTGATTACCTGAATCAGGTGTGTTTAGCCACTTCAATGGCAGATTGGTTGGAAAACATGAAGGACATGTAATTTTCTTCCGTTTTTTTAAAATCTACAATCAGCTTCCTGTTCTGCTCAGTTCTGATGCATTTATTTGTAGACAAATTGATCAATTTCTCTTGTCTGAGCTGGTATCTGGCTCAAAACTGTATGGCTGGATAACTCTAAAGTTGCCCAACATTTTTGTTGCACCAGTAATGGATTGGGGTTGAAAGGGGCTGTAAGCTGGTGGCAGAGAGCGTTAACAGTAGGATGTAGAAACAGGGGCAGGCTTACTCAGAGGCAATTTCCTGTCGAACTCCTGCAGAAACTATGTCCTCTGGTAGAACTTTAGGAAAAACCCAGGATTGAGCAAAAGGGTGATATGTATGAGGTTAAGCAACTGTTGAGTCTTCAGATGGTGTCGTTTCAGCGTTTTGATTTCCAGTCTCGGCATATGCAAAAGCTCATTTGCGAGTGGGCACAAAAAACTTGAAATGAGAATCAATTTGGCAGACAGGTAAACTGAAAAATAACGTTTATGTAAAATGGCTTACTTTTTTTTTACAGAAATAATTCAAAAAAACTTTCATATCACTGTGGGAAAAACATGCTTTTCTCCACAATTTTAATTATTGTTTTACAACTTTTTTGCTGCACATCCTTGGTGTCATTACTCAGCTGGATGACCACATTTCAGTCAGCTATAGCTGTTTACTTTGTAATTTAAAGGCATTTGTGTTTAATTATATGAAAGTGAGGTGTGCATGTTCACTCCCCGTCATCATACTTGATCTTTTAAGAAAAGACGTAGGACTGCACTTTATCACAATGGAGTAATGATGCTCAAATTTGTTTTTCATGTACATTAGAAATGTTAAATTTGATGTGTAATTTATTGCTGTTCATCTGAGGCTGATGTGCATGTTTTCTTTTGTCCAGGTGTCCATCCTGAGAGAGAAGCTGGGTGTATTTGAGGCGGAGGTGCTCAGTTTAAAGCGTGCTCTGAGTGAAGTTAGCAGAGGGGCAGAAGTCGTTGTGAGCCCAAACTTAGCTGCGGCAGGGCTACTGCCACCATGGGGAGCTGTGCACTGCCCACGAAACCCCTCTGAGCCCTCAACTAATTCCCTTACCCCCACGTCTGACACCCTGCTCAGCCTACAGAGTGATGAAGCCAAGGCCCAAAGGCAAGAAGCTCAAAGGCAGGAGAGGCAGCAGCGCGAAGAAGCTCAGTGGCGGGACGTGCAGCAGCGGCAAGACGCCCACATGCAACAAGACATTCAAATGCGTCAGGATGCGCAGATCCGACCGGAGGCCCATCTCCGCCAGGATGCCCAGCTTCGTCAGGAGGCTCACCTCCGTCACGAGGCGCAAATTCGCCAGGAAGCGCAGCTTCGTCACGAGGCCCAAATGCGTCAAGAGGCTCATTTACGCCACGAGTCCCAACTGTGCCAGGATGTGCAACTGCGCCAGGATGTCCATCAGCCCCAAAGGGTCCAGGAGGGTCACTGGGATGAAGCTGGAGAGCTTCGCAGGCAGTTAGAACAGCTGCAGGCAGCATTACGCCTGGAGCGGCAGCAGCGGGAGCGTCAGGCCCTCAACTTTGACCAGGAGCGCCACACGTGGCAGGACGAGAAGGAGCGAGTTTTGAAATACCAGGCACAGCTGCAGCTTAGCTATGTGGAGACACTGCAGAAGAACCAAGCTCTGGAAAAACGTATGAGCCAGCTGGGAGCCAAACAAACCACAACCTCCACCACCACTACCATTACCACCACCACCACCACCTCCCCCACAGCCTCCAACTCTCCACCTCATTCACAAGCTCTTTCACCCTTGTCTCCTCAGTTGCCTCCTTCTCTTTCTGGTCCATCTCCCCTCTCTGGTCCACCATCCCTTTCTAGTCTGCCTTCCCTATCTGGTCTACCCTCCATTTCTGGTCCACCATCTCTTTCTGGTCCACCTTCCCTATCTGGTCCACCCTCCATTTCTGGTCCAACATCTCTTCCCGGTCCTCCCTCCCTTTCTGGTCCTTCTTCCCTATCTGGCCCAATCGCCCTGACCCTGTCCCCACCTTGTGAAGACCAAAAGGGCCCTCCTTCTCTCCACCAGCTTGCCCCTCCCTGGGCAGGACCCTCACGCCTGGAGAGGATCGAGTCAACAGAGATTTAGGAACAGCTCTAAGAAGAAAACAACCCATTTTCAGCGACAAGGCCTCTCACACAGAACCACTTGTAAAGATTAAAAAAACTACAAGTGAGAACACATCAAAATATATCCGTTCAGTCTGAACTACTTTTTAAAACAACAGTAGAAACTCAAAAGGGCCAACTATTAAAAAAAATTCACTGAAATATAAAATTATCAAAAAGATTTCAAGCTCCTTTTATTAGCTGCACTTTGCTGCATCTTACTTCCTCAGTATTCATGGAAAGTGAATTACATGAATGGATTTAGGTAAATGTTTTACATGACCGTGTTAAAATGACAGCACTTACACATGCATCATTTAATGTCCACGCTAGAAAAGAACAAAGACAATCAGGGATATTGTCAGAAATGATCAATGAAAACATAACGCAGTATTTATTTATTGTATGTTTTTGTTACTGGTTATGTAAAAGTAGAATTAGTGGTCAGAGTGTGTGATGTTAGCTTCCATTTTTGGCCAGACAGCGCCTTACTCAATTTTTTCCCAGCACGTATTAGTGAATAATTAATGCTGGGAACACATGAAAAGAAAAAAAATGGTGTGAATAATATTTTAGTGCTTTAATTATATTTCAAAAATAAGGTTAACCATCACTGATAACAAATGCTGATCTCAAAGGGCACATTTTCACTGATCCCTAATTCAGTTTTCAAGGCATTTCATGCTCAGGGTCAAACATATATGACCTAACACATTATAAGCAGAGTTTATATTTTCTACTTTTGAACTTACATAGGTATATTTAATCAATATTCAGCCCTAACTGAATAAAAAGACAGTTTTGGACATAAAAAGTTCTGCTTTTACTTTAGCTTGTCTGTAGTGACTGGAAATGACCAATAGGGGTCCCTAAAGCACCATCCCAGCTCCCTTTAAATTACCACGAGAACCTGAAAGGACACAGAAATTGAAAGATAACCATAAATGTGTCCTTGTGCATTGCTAGCCAAGACATTTGAGAGAGCTGTCAGTATCCCCAAAGTGAAAGAAAATCATAGAATGTATATTATCCTAGAAGAAAAAATACTTATAATAGTTATAGATTGTAAATGTGTGTGTGTGTGTGTGTGCATGTATGAGTGAACAAGAGGAAGTGTGTGCCAGCAAGTGTGTGCATGTGTCTACACATATGTAAAGCTTCAGCTTATGAGATTGAGGATAGAGGGACTAGTGGCAATACAAAGGAAGATATATTTAACAAAAAAAGGGGGTTTAAGTACATAAAAATGTACATCAAAGCGTGTAAGACGGAAATATTTAATTGGGAGTGTGTGTATATCTTGGAAGACACTTACTTTCTTCTGTCTATTTAATTTGAACACAGAAGGTGAGAAAAAAAAGTTTTTAAAAAGATCTGAGGAGCGTAGAATCTGCCTTTTCAAAGGGGAACATTCAGGATCACTGCAACATGGAGTGTCCTTCACCCAGGTTATGATTTACAGTAGACTCCAATGTGAATATCATGGCTTTTATATGTGTTGTTTATGCCAGCATAAAAAGATATTGCTCAAGAATATTAACTTATCTTTAAAGTATTACATAGTATTATCATCTTTATTACTGTTATTATATCATGGTGGACTGACAGCGAAAATATGTGCCATTTGAGCTTTCCTTTATGTGTTTTTTAACTGTGTAGATAGCCTGTTGGCTTACCATAATGGTGCAATCATAGCAACCTTGTCCAAAAATGATGTTCCTTTTGATGTAGGTGATGTAGTTACAGTATTGCATTGTTTAGAAAACAAAATATTGCAGATTTTATACATGTTTTAAAATTATTGTTTGCATTTATGTTACTAGTATTTTTCTGGCTTAATTCAATCTACTAATTTGTTAAAATTCCACAGAACTAATAAAGATATGTGAATACTTAACCTTTTTTTCAGTTGAATGGAGTTAATTGTGGGGTTTTTTGGTAATAATTAAAGACATTAATGCACACCTATAGAGAAATTGTTGGGTCAGACCTCTTTTTCACCTAATTTTCAGTAACATAATGCGTTTTTTTTGTTTTTTGTTTTTTAATCAAACTGGAAAACAAGAACACATAATGTATTGTAATGAAGTGTTATTTTATTTACACATTTATGCAATGCTCCGGTATTTACTTTATTTTTTTTCTTTTACTCACTCAAAAACATTTAAACAAAGCTATTAAACTTTTTTAAATTCTGTTTTTTTTTATTTGTAGAGAAAATGTTGGTGAATTTAAGTTTTACACTTCAAAGATTTTTTTTTCAGTCAAGACATAACATAAAAAAAAACTTGTATTTTATTGAATTTAAAAGAATATTTTTAAAAAAGTTGTTTTTTACCGAACCAAAGATCAGGTAAGTTGCATCTTCTTTTAAAAAACAAAAAACTTGTCATTATTCTGTGATTTTTGATAACAAAAAATGCTGCATTTCATCTTTTTCCCAAGCAAGCTACATATTTAAGAGGGATTCTTTAACTTTGTATGTCGCATGTAGCGCAGTTTCTGAAATAGTAAACACAAAAATCCTTATATGACCAAGGACTGAACTTTTATTAGAAATATGAAACCGAACATCAATGTTCCTTCCTGTTCAAAATAACCCCACCCAAAGACAAATTTATTCTAACAGATTTGGGTAGGTGTTTTACCCCTGCAGGTCAATGTTATTTACATCACTTCTCCACCACAACCCATTCTGTCCAAAATCTCAAAAAAAAAAAAAAAAAAGAAATGTAATAATAAAAACGTAAACAGAAAAACAAAGTACAATGCACTAACATTGAAAACCACACAAAGATATACCAGATTCAGGTTAGTATGTAAAAGTGAATTTTACCAATACAGTGACGACATTTACAACATTCAATACCCAGAAAAGTAAATAAACTTTGATTCATTTTCAAAAGCAAAATACCGATCATGGTTTCACACTTTTTTTCTGAAACTGTTCACATGATTGATTGATTGGTTGATTGATTTGGGTGAAGCTCTCTTGATCCAATAACAGAAATAAAAACTGTTTTGTGAAACGTTTTTTACACCCACTGCATCGTTTTCCAATCGACAACTTTGAAGGACATTTGTCCCTCATCGGCTACCGTAAATGCACCGGTTGTTTGTTGATAGCTAGCTTCCTATTCTATATAACTGCAACCAAGAACCAGACAAAACTCTAAACTGTCTGAGTGAGCATGTAACGTATGTCTTGTTTGCTATAACCCTTAAAGGTAATGTTGTAAATATGAGCATTTTGCCATGGCTAAGTGTGAATGCGCTAAGACTAGTTATGGTTAGCATGTAGCTCTAGCATTAGCAGTGCTAAAGCAGCCACTTTAGACTGTATTCAGCTTAACTACGGCTTGTTTAACACCATAGCAAAAAGTTCTAGCTAAGTGCCATAGCAACCCAGTTGTTTATTATTTGTAATGTTTTTGTTATCTTTAAATCTTCGTAATAGTAGCACAACTTTATTATTGACTAATGTTTTTAAGTTTTTAGATTTGTCAGTCCATATTTTCGAAATAATCGGGAAAGAAAGTAAAAGTGGTTAAGGATTATATTTTCGTAAACCCTCTACTGGTTTGGTTGAGATGTGCTGTAGGTGTGACTGAGGAGGTGGAGGTGAGACTCCACCAAGGACCAGGTTTGAGTCCCTTCCTGTTTGCTGTGGTGATGGACAGACTGACAAATGAGGTTAGACATGAATCTCTGAGGACCAGGAGGTTGGAGAAGAAGTTCCATGATGGTGATAGCAGGCGGAGAGACAATTAGAGATGGAGATTAGCTCTGGATCAGAGAGAAATGAAGGTCAGGAGAGTGGGACTGGTAAAGAAGTCCAGAGCAGTGAAGATGATGGAAAGGAGGTGAAGAGGTGTGTGTGCAAGCAGGTTGGAATGGGTGGAGAAAGGTTTCATGTTTGATAAGAGTGTCGGCAAGAATGAAAGGTGTGCGAGGTGATGGCAAGATCACACATGTTGCATGAAGGAGTGAAGGAGGACATGTTGGTGTGAGTAAGGAAGACACAGGGTAGAAGGTTAGAGCAATCGGCTGTAATGAGAGGTTTTATTTTACTGAAATCTGACTGATTTAGTTGACTAATAAGGATTTAAAAATATGCTACAAAGTTTATGTTTATTCAAGCCCTTCATGTGCTTAGTAGAAAAACTCACGAAATCGTTAATAATTCACTGTAAAAGCTGCATATTCTTGTCATCCTTTAATTTTGTTAGTTTGACTTCTTTGGTCCATGAACTTAAACATAAGCTTAACCACTGAGACTATATCACATTAATGTGGGATAAAATAAACCCCTCAGACAGTTCTTTGCCTGCATTCACTGAACGCGTGACATTTCCTTGACCTATAAGACCATCATATGCAACATGACTGCTCATATTGTACAACACTGAAATTGCTTTGTGTCCCTGCAGGCTTGATGAAAATGGTTGTGAATCTCTGTTTGCCACAGTTTCACACAATAGTTCACTGCAACAAGGTATGACTTGTTTTTGGACCTTTCCATAAATCTGCACTTCCCTGAAGCTAGTTTTGTTCTTTGCTTTTGGAATGTTTCATAAAATATTAAATGTGTTACAACATCCACTGTGCTGCAGTTCACAAAGTAAGGAGATAAAATCATCCACAATAATAACATTTTCACTTGACTTTTATGTAGTGTCATCCTATTTTCTGATAAAATTTTAAAGAAAGAATCCACAGGTCTTGATGTATGTTCAGAGAAAGTTATACATGAAATGATCCTGCTGGAAGGTTGTGGACATTGAGAGAAATATAAAGGAGCGTATAAAATGTTGTGTGGGAGACTGCATCACAAATGTCCTTGTTTTTTATTTTATATTGTGCTGTTCCAGCCTTCATTCTCAAAAGAAACTAGAGATGTACTTTTAGTTCAATAAGAAATACCTTTATTTTTATACCTCTACACAATTGTGCAATGGTATGATGTCTCTTTTGATCTATTTTTCTTTTCTTATCCAGATATTGCAGGAAAAAAAAAGTATAAATAAATGATGAACTCAAATAGTTGCTTTTGTTTTTCAAAAATAAAGTATTTTATGTTGTTGGTTTTTGGTTGTAGTAGTTGTTGTCTTTTTTATTTTTGTTTACTTGCAGTTATGTGCAGACGGTTATGATGTCACAAACCTCGTGTCAGCTGACCCTGTTCTCAGGAGACGGGGTTTCAAGCTTGAATACTTCCTACGCCCCCCGTTACAGGTAACACAATGATGCATTAATTTAAAGAAATCTACATATTTGGAAAGTAAATCGTTTTAACAGATGTTTCTACAAAATTAATCAATGTTGTTGTATGGAATATTTCCACTTCTTGTAAAAAAAAAATATATATATATTTTTGGTACATTACACCCTGTTTAGTAGTTTTACTCTCTTTTTTTTTCGGCTGACCTTTGAAAATAATTACCATGCATGTTAAATTTCTGTAGTTTATTAGCAGTATTTAAAAGGAAAAGCAATTTAGCAGAAAAAGCTTATATTTAATCTCTTTGACCACACAGAATTATTACAGTTGAAAATCCTTCTGTCAAGCTAAATGTGAAATTCATTATGCTTTCAAACCATCATGTCAATAGTTTTAAAGAGGAATTGTGTGGGCTTTTACCTTTTACATTTAGCTCAGGGATAGACAACTCCATGTCTCGAGGGCCGCATTCCTGCATGTTCTCCAACATACCGTGCTCTGGCACGTTTTAATTGACTGGACACACTTGAACCCAGTTATCAGTCATGAGTAGAGATATCTGGAAATCATGCAGACACTGCGGCCCTCGAGGCCTGGAGTTACCTATCCCTGATCTAGCTTATTCTTTCAAATATGTGTTTTATTCATAGAAAACCCTTTTTTTGGTCGAATACAAACTGCATCTTAAACATATGTTTTGGGCTTGTATATACATGCTTTCACTCTAAATAACACTAAATACTTGTGATTTCCCACTAATTTACTAGAATCTTGTTGTTACAGTGACTACCAAAAGTGTTTATCGTCATAAATCAATTTAATACAAAATCAGGTTGTATTTGGGAAATTAATTGACTGGTTTTGTTAGAACAGAAATTGAACATGTTCTCATGAAATCTGCCGTTCCACCTAAATTATAAATTATTACTACTCATTTGTTTCTAAAACTATTTCTTCCAAAGGTTTTGGCTTTTGCATTTTTCAGCAAAGCAGGGGATCATATATCTTTGCTCCAAACAAATTTTACTAAGACATTTGAAGATTCCTTAAAACAGCAGGAAATCTGTAAATGTTCTCTAAGATGTAAGATGTTTGGAGATGATTTACATATATATTCTCTAAGGAGAAATAAATAGATACCCCTGTGCATCATTATTCAATTTAGTTTCTTTTTAAAATAAATTAATGGATATTATCAACATTTGGACAGCCTTCACTCATGATATCAAGGATTTCTTAGCACAAAAAGCCTTTTTTGCCTGAAATAAGAGCATATTTTCAAGAAGACCAGTGTTTTAAAATGTTGAAAGCTGTCATCTAGTTCATTTACAAGCTGTATTGTTGTAAATTCTCCCTTTTAAAAAACAGAACTTGTACCATTTTCCACCTAAAACTAAACATAAGCTGTTGATGTTCAGTTTTTTTGTATATGTTGTGTTTTTCCTGAGTTTTTTTGTAAATAATATGTGATGTACAATCCAGGAGACTCAACTACTTTTCGTTTTTTGTCCTCTCAGGTGATTTTGAAGTTTGGCTTCCAGGTAGAGTTGAGCAGGGTGGATGTGGAACTGTGGCCCTGGGGGATGGACCGGGGACAGGCCTGCAAAAGACTAGAGATTAGTACCAGTTCTGTCCTGCAGCTTCCCACCGACCACAAACGGGTGGAGCAAAAAGAGCAGAAGAAGAAGGAGGTGAAAGAACAAAACAGACAGAATCAGCAAAGAGACAGGACAAAGTCGAGGCAAAGTATTAGTACTCAGTGGAGTTTCCAGGCTCGTCAGTGGAGTGAAGGAGCTCCAGGTGGGTCTCAACAAAGAACATATGAGTCCAACAGTCAGTCCGGCACAAACTCCAGCTCCACTGATTCTGTTGAGCAGTTTAAGTTGGTCGCTCGTTGTGAACTGAAAGAAGAAACCCATGTCTGTTTCTTCCATTCGAACTTTCGCCCTCGAGTGCCATTCCTTTCTCCTCCTCCTCTGCCGCCTGAGAACAGTCGGCAGGTGGAGCTGTGGAGTCGGGGTTTGGCGTCGCTGGGAGCTGTGACACAGCTTCGAGTGACTGTACCTTTTGGTGGTGGAGCATCGTCCTTGGGGCTGAAGGCCTTGGCTGTGTGGGGTCAGCCTGCGAGCTGCTGCCCCGCAGGAGAAGTGGAAAGGATTAAAAAGATCCATGAATCTGTGGAGAGACGGCTTTTAAAACCTGCAGTTTTTGGACCTTCTATCAGAAAAACCACACAGCCTCAGGAATCCACTTCAAGGTTGTTCACAGATTTTAACTCTTATTTTTCCTGAACTCAGATTATGGAATTAATAATAAAGTTGTCACAAATAACTGGAATGTCTGGAATGTAATGTTATGCATCACCAAGGTTTTGTTTTGACAGTGTCGGCATCCCAGAAGAATTCCTCGATCCGATAACTCAGGAGGCGATGCTGCTTCCTATGCTGCTGCCCAGTGGTGTGTCAGTGGACAACACCACACTGGATGAGTACCAGAAGAGGGAAGCTGCTTGGGGTCGACCTCCAAACGACCCTTTCACGGGGGTCCCGTTCACGTCAACCTCCCAGCCTCTTCCCAATCCCCAGCTGAAAAGCCGCATTGACCGCTTCCTTCTTCAGAAAGGGATAACAAAGAAGGACGGCATGCTAGGAAGGCAAAATCAAGAGGACAATCCACACGCCTCAAGACTCGTGACTTCAAGCAAGTGTCGACAAACCCACAGTTCTCTTAGTTTTATCAAAAGCTTAGTAAATACTGACTCTGCTGAATCTAGCCCGAACAGAGACTCAAGCTTGACTTCAGGGCAAAGAGAATGTAATGAATCAGAACCATCATCAAGTCCTGAAAGGTCCAACTGTAACCCTCGCCTTAAATCAGGTTCAAAAAGGAAAGCTAAACTAGAACCAAGTGAAGTCTCCAAAGAAGTGTCAACAGCCGAGAGGGAACTGCAACCTCAAACAAAACATCCAAGAAGGGACTTAGCATCTGGTGGGTACAACGCATTGTGTAAGATTTTCTGTTGAAAGTTGACTCAGTTGAAGTGGCGCCTTGAGCCCTCCTTTGTGGCTCTCCGGTTAAAGGATGATAAAGCACTTTCAGCTTTAAATAGTAATGCTTTTCTCCAACTATATGGCACATCAAGCAAAACAAAACATTCAGAGAAGTTGAACTGTATTCGTTTAAGTCACAAACAGTTGAAAAACATCCCTCTTCCAGGCTCCTGACCACGCCAGCTATAACTGTACAATTCATCTCGTATTGCGGCTTTGTTGTTTACCAAAGCTGAACTAGTTGACATATTTTTGAACACCATGTACCGCAAAAATATTAATTTGAGCTGAGTAAGCACAATCAGCATTTATTTTTGAGGCGCACCGGATTTAAGGCTTATTGTCTATAACTGAATAAAATTCAATGATTTTAAGTTTGCCAAATAGTCCAAAAAGAGTGGTAAGGGTAAATTAGTTCTGATTTAATTTTAATTCATTAGACTTAAACATTTCTGGCTGAGATGCACCAACAACAATAAATAAACTGTGTATAGTTTTTTTCTTTTTTTAAAGTCCTTGCTGACATTGTACTAACAACTACTACGTTTGCTGTCAAATTGAGGTAATCCTGTATGGTACAAGGTTTCATATTTTGTTTTTGAAAAAAATGTTCTCTTCATGTTTATCTTTTATTAATAAAAAACTAATTTATTTAGATTTATTATAATAGTAACATGAACATAAATGCAAACTATTGTCTTCGGTTTTTAAAGGCTGACCTGAGACTTTGTGGCTCCTACTGGTTATCGTCAATGAGAAATCAACCTGAAAGTGTTAATGGTTTTCTAGAGTGTTTTAAGGTCTTCCATATGTGGGTAGAGTCGGTCACCAACATCAGGCTCTTGTTCCTTATGCATGTGTACATTTCCAAGGTTAAGATTAGTAAATTGCTAGTTTGAACTTGCAAACTCTTGTAAAATAAGGAATGTAGAATGTGTTCTGGCCTTCAGCACTACATTATAAATAATCAGTATGTGTTTTTCCTACAGATATAACATAAAAAAAAGATGTTCCATATCATTTTAATAGTTAGGTCTGCATGAAAGGCTGGCCTTTACCTGTCAGTACCCCCAAAATTGTATTTATGCTTTTATTCTGTTGACCTTCCTCTTTTGATTTTCCTCTCCACGTCTCAGACGCCAGCAGTGGCTCACATGAGCAGCGTTTGGCCGCTAGTTTGGACGAGGCGCTCTTCTCTGCCCTCAAAGGCCGACCCTCCTTCACCGCAAATTTACCCCACCAAGGACAGGGTACTTCTGAGCCTGACCTGCAGACCCACGCTCCACACAGCACCACGGCAGGTAAACGTCGCCTGAAGAAGATGCACACTACATACGTTAGACCAGGGGTGGTCTGTTTTTATTCATTTTTTCATTGATTTCAAAACAGAACATTTTGTCATTTTAATTCCAAAACTGTGACTTCTTTTCTTATTTTAATGACTGCAGACGTTTCAGATATGAGTTACAAGAAATATAAGTTAAAGGAAACGATTAGAAAACTAGAATTGAAACATTTCTTATCTTTGTCCATAACCTTGAACTTTTTTGATAAAAGTATATAAAACCTTTTGCTCTTCCTGATTTAGATGAATTTAACATTTTCAAGCCATGACTGGGTGTTTCAGATAATCATACTCGTCTGAAGATCCAGTCAAACTGGGCCACTCGGTTTTGCTATTTACAGGAGCAGAGACCTTTAAGGAGGCTAATTGTAATCATCACTAATAGATTATCATCTTAAACCAATACATTTCATCCTTTTTGAATTTGTGCTTGTTGTTTTGGTTTTTTTTTCTCACCAGATGGGAAGGTGTGTTCAGCTTGTTCCTGCTCTGTGTCTGTTTACTCGCCGTCAGCTTCATGCATCTACCGACTGACCTGCAGCCACTTGCTCTGCAGGACCTGCCTGCAGAAGCAACCAAAACCAGCAAGTTCAACATCCGCTCTTATTTTGTGTCCAACCTGTCAAAGTGGTACTCCACGCAGTCACATCGTACGCGTTCATCATTGATGAGCAGCTAAAGAACATGGATAAAGGCTGCTTTGGATGGACAGACACAACATAATGAAAGGACTTTTTGTCTTTTTTTGGAACTAGCAAACAAAATGTCAAAATTATTTCATCCACCTGTCAGATAAACGTTTTTCTGCATAAAACTTTCTATTTATTTATTATTTATTTAAATTACAGACAATTACAAAAAAATAACAGACTTAAATATGTCTGCAATAAATGGTAAAACTTTTTTATGTAATGACAAAAGTGGTAAGACTCTTGAAGAATAATAGTCTTTTAAATTTACTTCAATGCTTCTGTTGTCCACAAGCAAAAAAAAAAAGGGACATCTGTGAAAGCACCGACCTTTTCAAGTAGAACATACTGAAATACGTGGGTAATTATAAATTCTTCTCTTCCGCTCTCACTTTCTTTCCTAGCTTACTCATTGGAAGTGTGGCTGCAGCCTTGGGTCTGCAGTCTCTTTACACAGGCTGGTATTATAGAAACTGGTGATACATAAAGGGAGGTTGAGGGACTGCTGCATTGTAAAAAAAGAAAAAACCGATACAACTCAAGTGAAAATAGCATTGAGCCAGAGATGTTGTCATTTTAAGGAAACAGATGGGGTCAGAATCAGCTGACCTCCTGATGTCGTGTTTTTGTCTGCCCCCTACCTCCTTTTGGTCCCTTTCATCGCTTCAGCATTCATTAGCGTCTGTGACTCATTCTGCACATTTAAGTTAGCGTCGAAATCATAATTCCTTGAATGTTCAGAGGGCTTTTTCTGTCCTTGATTTTGTAAAACTTTATTTATAAAAAAATCTTTTAAGAAACACACTGTTGTGAATTTGTCAGTGCAGCTTTCATCTGTTTTTTTTAGACCTGTTCAAGCTCATAGAGAGCTAAAGTCTGTCTTAAATGGAATCTGAGGAAATCACTGAGGTTGAAGTCTCAATTTTACACCTTAAACCAGATTGTTCCTGCTGTTGTGTGTGAAAGGGTTAAGAAGTGAGGAGACAAGAATGTACTGCTCACTGGGCTTCACAGTCACAAACAGCAGAAACTCTGTATTGGTTTCCCTGACAGCATTAAGCTTAACCAAGGTCATGATCCTGTATCCGCTCAGTGAGGCTGTAATCACAGGTTCTGCATGTCCAATAGAGACAGTCTGGAAGAGGCTGATAAAGATGGCGCCTCTAAATAACACTAAATTAAATGCTAAAGAAAGTTTTCCCCATCTTTAATATCGCCAGTGTGGGACTGCACGGTGATGTGGTGTTAGCCCTGTTGCCTCACAGCGAGGAGCCCGTTCTGTGTGGAATTAGCATGTTCTTTTTGTGCGTGTTCTTTGGGCTCTCCCGCTTCCTTCCACGGTCCAAAAACATGTTTCATAAGTTGATTGGTGACTAATTTTAAAAAACAAAAAGACCCCCTGTGTCAAACAGGATCGTCCCAGTGCAGCTAATGTTCTCCTACGAAAGGATTGACACAATGTAAGACCAAACTGTTATACTTTTGGTCTTCTTTGGAGATCCGTCATCCTTTTTCCTACTTCCTAGTGCTGCAAACCTGGATGTAGATTCACTTGCCGACCACTTTATTAGGTACACGTTGCTAGTACTGGGTTGGACCCCCTTTTTCCTTCAGAACCACCTTCTCTATCCTTGGTAGCATAGATTCAATGAGGTCCTGGAAACATGCCTCAGAGACTTTGGTCTATGTTGACAGCATCACACAGCTTCTGCAGATTTTTTAGCTGCATATCCATGATACCAATCTCCTGTTCTGAGATCTGGTGACTGTGGAGGCCATTTGAATCCAGTGAACTCATTGTCATGTTGAAGAAACCTTTCTGAGATGATTCCAGCTTTATGACATGGTGTGTTATCCTGCTGGAAGTAGCCATCAGAAGATGGTACTCTGTGGTCATAAAGGGATGGACAGGGTCAGCAACAATACTCAGGTAGGCTGTGGCATTAGAACAATGCTCAGTTGGTACTAGGCCCAAATTATACATCATTGCACCACCAGCAGCCTGAACCATTGGTATGAGAAAGGATGGATCCATGCTTGCATGTTGCTGACACTAAATTCTGGTCCTACCTGAATGTCACAGCCAAAATGAAGACTCATCAGACCAGAGAACGTTTTTCCAATCTTCCATTGTCCAGTGTTGGTGATCCAGTGTGAATTGTAGCCTCTGTTTCCTGTTATTAGCAGGAGTGGGACCAGTGTGTTCTTCATCTGCTGTAGTTCATCTGCCTCATGGTTGGACGTGTTGTGCGTTCGGAGATGCAGACCTCGGTTGTAACCAGTGATTATTTGTGTTACTGTTGCCTTTCTATCAGCTGGAACCAGTCTGGCCATTCTCTCCTGACCTATGGCATCAACAAGGCATTTCCCCCCATAGAACTGCTACTCACTGGATATTTTCTCTTTTTCTGACCTTCCTCTGTAAACCCTAGAGATGGTTGTGGGTAAAAAACCCAGCAGATCAGCAGTTTCTGAAAGACCAGCTTATCAAAGCCACACCCTTCAAAGTCACTTAAACCCCATTTCTTCCCCATCCTGACGCTCACTTTGAACTACAGCAGACTGACCTTGTCTACATAACTAAATGCATTGAGTTGCTGATCGGCTGATGAGAAATTTGCGATAAACGAGCAGATGGACAGGGATGGCTATAGTGGCCAGTGACTATACTTTATCTTAGTTGCACTTCCGCCACAGATTTATAAACTTAAATAATTTGAATTGAATCGATGCTAATTAAGTAACCTTACTTTTAAAATATTTTATTTTCCTTCAGCCAGAGAGCCCCTATGGAGGGGTAAAAGAGCCAACGTTTGGCTCCAGGGTGTACCACACTTTCACCCTGAGGTGTCTAGGATAGGCAATAGACATAACTAGTTTTGTATGCAAGAGAAAGCATCTCAAAAGTATTAATCTTTCGATGTAATTTACTAAATGAAAGCCGGTTTGAATGCCAGGATGAGTATTAAGGAACTCTTTCACTTCTTGACCTGCTGATTCTCTCTTTAGCTGCTTATTGTTTACTTGTTAATTAGCATCACAGCAGCTAACAAGACAGATCTGACTCAAAGCATGCAGCAGGATGCGAAATCAGAACAATTAACACAAAATATGATTGTTGGAAATGCTAATGTTATGCTCATCAATAGTTTTGTGTCGGGGGGTTAGGGTTAGATCATTTTTGTGACCGTGGAGCCATTCCCGCAGCTTCTGCACTGACAAAAGTCCAAAGTGGCAGAGAAAACCAAGCATGATCATCATGAAATGTTCTTCATCATTTCATTTATTGCAGTAAATATAATTAGTTGTCCTCAAGCTCAGATGAATTGTTCATGTCTGGTTCAGATCTATTGTGTCATCCAGAATTTGTTTTTAAAAAGGGATTAGTGTGGTGCAGCGCTGAATACAAAAAAGGCATCTTATGCTGTTGCTGCTGCTCCTTCTTTAGATTTGTTAGATTGCGCGCTTCTGATGCAGTGCCACACCTGCTGCGACCTCTTGCGCACACGCCGTGCACGCGCACCAGTGGCCTTCCGAGGAGGAGAGCTAGAGCAATGGTGTTGTGACGTCAGGAGTTGGTTGTATTGTCAAACCTTGTCCATGTGTTTATAAATGACAAATGAGCGAGCTGTCCGTCAGACGTCCACACCGACAGCCTGCAGCAATGCATCCCTCCCTGCTCAGCCTGTGCGCCCGGGGATTCCTCGCTCTGTCCTCTGCCTGTTACATCCAGAACTGCCCCCGAGGAGGGAAGCGAGCACTGCCGGAGGCTGGAATCAGACAGGTGACATTCTTTTGGTCTTTTTAACATTTAATTTCAAGCTTTAGTGAATGTATTCAGTTAGAGAAGGCAGTATCACTGCGTTTTTATCTGGTTACATCAGTGAAATAACGTGTCATATACTGAAAAAATACCTAGTTGATTTGAGGTTTGTCAGGAGAAAAAAAAACTTTAAAATATTACATTCATTTCAATTAAAAGTTTATTAGGAACCTTATTGCTGCAATAAAACATTAATGGTTTTCCATTTTATTTCATTTTTTCAGGTTTTCTAGCTTAAAGAAGAGATTTTTTTTCCATTCTTGTTTATAAAACGTATCCATTGTTTATGCTGCTAAGCACCAAGGCCAGCAGGCAGAATCGTCAATCTTGGAAGATGATTTTCTTGGGAAAAAATAATATAATTACATATTTTTGGAGAATTAAAGATGCTTTAAAAGTTGGTGACTGTCTTTTTATTAAACTAGAGAGTAATATTTTACTTCTAATTTGACAAATTGATTTTTTTTTCCTGATTTGGCTTTTTTTTTTTATAGGACCTTGAGGTGTAAATGCATAAAAAAGGGTTTTTTTTCAAAGAAGTAATAGCAATATTATTGATTGTGTAATTTGAATTTAAAAAAAAGGGGGCAAAGCTGTGAAGAATCTTTTTAGTTCGACTGTGTATTTAAAACAAAAATCCCTGTTTCTCTTCCAGTGCATGTCTTGTGGCCCTGGCGAACGGGGTCGCTGCTTTGGCCCCAGTATCTGCTGCGGGGAGGGCCTCGGCTGCCTGCTGGGCTCCCCAGAATCGGCTCAATGCGTGGAGGAGAACTATCTGCTCACCCCCTGTCAGACAGGAGGGAGGCCCTGTGGATCTGAGGGAGGACGCTGTGCTGCTTCTGGACTCTGCTGTAACTCCGGTACTGTTCTGTGGACAGCATGAGTGCTACTGAAGGCTACAAAACTGTTCAAACTGTTTCATGCTCCTTTCTTCTCCTCCTCCTCCTCCTCAGAGGGTTGTGTGGTGGACTCCGACTGTCTGGGGGAGACAGAGGTTATAGACTCATCTCATGGCTCGGCGAGGAGCTCACCTGCAGAGCTGCTGCTGCGTCTCCTACATGTCGCCAGCAGAGGACAGAACGAATACTGAAACCTGCATCTGCAGCAGACACGACGCCTCGACCTCCTCTCAGCCAAATGAGACACCGCTCTTTGCTCTCTGCTTGAACTCTCTTCTTTTAGGATACACATATCCAGGGGAAAATGATCTTAGATTTCATGTTTGTTCTCTCTTAAACAAATGTACATATGACTGCACATATTGTAAACAATTCAGAGCCTCTGTTCAAAGAGAAACAACAGCAAACTGTAAATAAGTCACGGATTGAAATATAAAAAAGATGCCACTATCTGTAAAACAGTAAAATGAGAAAATGGCTCTCATGTAGTAGAATTATGCCTGTAGAATGAAAACAAAAGAAAATACAGAATGTCTCATCACAGCCAAAATATCTGCTTCTGTTTTTCTTTATCTGTAGCCCCAAACTAAGTACATTTTTTTACAAGATGGTGAGAAGTTATGTGTGTGTGCGAAAGAGAAGCAAACGCAATTGGAAGTATCTCAGAGATGAGTAATCATCCACATCAATTGTAAATGACACTTTAGGTGGTTTTGCTTTGCTTCCAGTAATTTAACATCTTCTGCTTCTGATGATGCACCGCTCTGGCAGCTGTGTATCAACATGTTCAGAGGGATGCACTGGCATTTCATTTCAGTCATTGTGTTTTGTGTGCGTGTGATGACTGAAAGTTGGGTTTTGTGCCAACGATGATGGGGAAGGCAGTTTTTCTGTTAAAGTTTGTTTTAACCTGGAGGAAGCGCGGAAAGGCACCGCCTTTTATTTGACAGTTACATGTTTTGACTGATAAAGCTTGGCTCTATTGGAAAGGCAGAACCTTAAATCCTCCTGATGAGACTTCTAAATCTCAGCGAGTTCCTCAGTTTTCAGTGATAATCCCAAAGTTGGAGCTTTTTCAGCTCCCTGGCAATGGCAATAAAGAGCAGGATTTCCTCGCACATCCAACCAAGACATTTGCTTGTTTAGTAATGTAATATTACAACATTTTTTTTAATCAAGTTCTGCTCATTGTTAGCCATGTAAATACAGTTTATGTTGCCTTTCATCAATGGACAGACCATCTGCTACAAGCAAACCTCTTTAAATTTGATGATTCTACCTCTTTTTTAACAGACTGAATGTTCTACTAGAAAACAAGTACTTAATCCTTTGCTGATTGTGTAGATTTAAAAATGATCGTCATCTGAATGGTACAGAACAGTGAGAGACAGAAAATTATCAAATCAAGAGATGGACTTTAAAGAATTTACATAAAAGTATTTGCATTTCATTGAGAGAAAAAAGTATTTGATCCCGTAGTTTATTAAGGGTTCTGGTTCATATAGACCAGTTAGACTCTTCTAACCAACCTTTTACCTGAATTGAAGACACCTGTTTGAAATAATCACATGACATCTGTCCACAGAATCAGTCAGTCAGACTCTCCAACATGGGAAAGACTAAAGAGCTTTCAGTGGATTAAAGGGAGAAGATTGTAGACCGGAATGGACTGCAAAACCATGAGCAAGAAGCTCTGGGTTAAGGTGGAAACATTATGCTTTGGGGGTGTTTCGCTGCACAGGGCTACTTCACCGTGTGGATGGAGTGAGAACCTCCTCCATAAAAAAAGTCATGGATGGATCCTCCAACAGGATAATGACCCAAAACATGCAGCCAAGTGAAGGTCATGGAGTGCCCCAGCTGCAAAGTTAAAGTAGAGCGAACCAAAATTCCACCTAATACGTGCAGAAACTTGCTCATCAACTTCAGAAATGTTTGACCTCTGTGCTGCTAATAAGGTTGTTGCCACAAAGCTCAGGGCTTTCTGGTAAAAGGGTCAAACGATCCAAACATTAGGATGACAGACTGTCAGTTTCGTTTTAGGTGGGCAAAACTACAAAATCAGAAAGGGATCAAATATTTAGTTCCTCCTCTGCGAAACATTAGAGGTAAATCATGACAGATGTCACCAAGTAAGAACTGTTGATTTAATGACTTTTTATATATTTATTTTGCAGCCACTGCCTTTAATAGGTCAACATTAGCCTGAAAGTGTTCCACAGCAAATCCTTTGACATAAAAGTAAATCCACAAGTCAATGCTACAAAACGTTTAACTACAAATGTGTAAATCAGTGAAATCTTGCCACTTGAGGGTTTATTTGACACCAGACTTGAGCACACCAATCAAACTCAACCATTGAATCAGTCACCAGTGTAAGAACTGCTGCCAACCTCTATGTCATATTTTTATTCTGTAATGCTCACCTTTGCATGTCTGCTCCTATAAGAACTCGGTTGACACGTTTGTTTTCCCAGCAATTATACTTTGTACTTGAACGATGGTTTGAATTGCACAACATGCCTGAGGTCACAATGGGTCTGAAATAAAGGAGCAACTGTCAGCAATTCTGCCAAGTGACTGGCTCTTTGAATCCACAGATCAGAGGCTGCTCAACTGTTTTGTTTTTTTTACCTGGTGCATTTTTCAGAACAAGTTACTACGTGCCAACAAATAAGCATTTATTAGACTTTGAAAAGTAAGTCTTCAATTAAAGGATTGTTGTAAAAAAAAAAAAGTGACAATGAACCACTTCCTAGTAGAATCATCACCACGGTGCCTTGTGGTTCAAGTGCGGTCTTTAAAACAAATGAATTGGACTTTATTGTAGTTTTGGCGATAGATTTAAACATACTTTTACCCATGAAAATTAAAAAATTCAAAGAGAGAGAACAAAGCATTTTTTTGTCATCCAAATCAATTACTTTTCATTCTGCAAACAAAAGTCTGTGTGTATCTGGATCAAATGTAAAGTTTTTACAAATGTTAAAAGCAGGAAAATGGAAAATACTTTTAAATGTACGGAGCCCCTGAAGGGACATAAAAGTTTCTTCAACAGAAACTATCTACTTCACACCAGAAACTACAACTAAATAGTAATTAGTACTGGTTTCTACAGGTAAATAAGAACAAGTACTAATTTCTCTTTCACCAGACACCAGTAAAAATTGTTCTTTGCTGACCTTTAGAGGCTTTGTACAAATGCACCTACAGAATAGAGCTTTACAAATTACCAGATTAATCTAAGCTTTAGCTCCATGTAAAGGAAACTGCATATTCTGCATTATTAATTCCCTTCCTAGTTTTTCAATAACACAAAAAGTTTTGAATTTTTTTGCAGAAAACATTTGTGCAAATCGCAAAACTCTATTTGAAGATCTCCTTTTGAAACCGTGAGAAATCTGCATTCTTCTTCTAAACGAAGACTTTTAGCATTTAATGACAGCCTGTCTTTTGTGGCAGCAGGTGTGGCCTTTCAAGGCTTTTTATTAGTGTCAAACAATATTTTGCTTTAAAAATGTGGTATTGAAAGAGGCTTTATACTTGTCCATACCTGTCTTGGTGATTCACACAGCATCCATTAATCTAGCTACCTTTTGAATATAGAAACCTAACTATTCACTCTCATTACCCACATAATTCACAGTGTTATCTGTTTTGTAGCTTTTTAAAGCCTTCAGCATCTTACGTTTAACACCAAACCGGATGGGTACATTTCACACCAATTCTATAGCAAGAGGGGAGGGTGAGTTCATACCTGCACAGGCGTGTCAGTATTTAAGCAGCAAGCGGTGAATTTCTCCCCACAGAAGCGCTTCCATCATGGACGTGAAGGGAGTTTTCCTGTCCCTCTGCTTGTGTACTTTAGTCATCACCTGCATTGATGGTAAGATCTGCACTCAGTCTTTGCAACCTTTATAAAACATTAAAATACATTTGTATTCATAAGTGAAAATTGAATAAGTAGAAAAACAACCCACATATTTAAAAAAAACGAAAATTGCAGAGGATATATATATATATATCCTCTGCAATTTTCGTTTTTATAAAACTCTTCATTTAAGTCTGTAACTGAAATTTCTAATGTATTTAAATAGACCTTTGGTTTGCTGAAACAAAACACAACCTAGTTTGTGTTGTATTTTATTTTTCCAAGTGTTATTTTTACTTCCACAGGTAAAGAGAAGAACTGCAGTCCTATTGGTTGAAATAAATAAAAGATTGTACTCATAATAAACTTGCTTTTGCTGTTTTTAGCTGCCATCCCTAGATGCTGCATCAGCACAGGTTCATTCCCACAAGCGTTAGTAAGGAGGATCCATCGCGTACGTTTCCAGCCCAGCAACACTGCTTGTGACATCAGGGCAGGAGTGTAAGTGAATGAACATTTATGCTAGTTTCTGCTCCATCTTTACACAGCCTTGCTGCCTGAGGTCAATATTCTTTTAATGACAGACATGCATGCTTTAGGTCAGGTACAACATGATTTATGAATCACTCATGTTTTTTGCTCTCTTCACAGCGTGTATGTGAAGGGCTCCCCGAAACCCATTTGTGTTGACATCGAAAGGGCAAAGCAGATTTGGACCGAGTTAAAAAAACCAAGATGAAAACACAACGTATCTAAAAGTTGGAGAAAATCTCTCCCTCTGATTTCCTTTTATACTGTTCTCTGGTTGTTCTGTGTTGAGTAGTTCATGCACTTTGGTTTTTTTTACAAAAGTTTTCTCCGATTTTGTTAATGTTACTCATTATGAACTCTATTTTAACTCTGAGAGATAAAAAGTAGGCAGCGTTAAAACATAAAAGTACAAATACATATCAGGTTTTGTCTATCTTAGACACAAATGTGTCTGTTATATTTTTACAGCAATAAATACAATATGTATAGATATGTTTAAACGCATCTTGAATATTGAAAAACTCCTTGATGTTAGAATTGCTGTCACACATAATCCTCTTAGTGTGTTTTCTGTATTTGTAGTTTGGTTTATTTCTGTCTGGTGGTAACTATGCATTATATTATGCATATCATATTTTTATGGAATGATAACATCTGGATTCATACAATTAGAATCAAGGAACTATTCTGCAAAGTGTGATTTATGTGTCGTATTCTAGGTTTTTATTTGAACAGCGCTCTCTACTGACACCAAGTGATAAAATTCATCCATTTCTTTTGGATTACTTTGTTATATATTTTGTATTAAATGGCATCAATTTGCATTAAATGTGTCTTAATTCAACTTGTACTTTGTTATAATTAATTGTGTCATGAAATTGAAGATTAGTAGATCATAATGTATGACCTATTCAGCAAGAAACCTCAGCAAAAGACAAACAACACATGAAAATCAGAAATAAATGGTCAATTTGGTATACAAAAACTTTTATTTTTACATCCAAGATCATTCTTCTTTAAATGTGATGGATCATATAAGAGAAGTTGCTCCATATCTCCTTTGAGAGGAACCAAACACCTAAATCCCCTGAGGAGTTCCTTCAGTGTCACCAGCTGTTTATCTTTTATTGTTCTATTGTTCTCTTAAATATCAGTTTAAGCAATATGGATGAACTTTTGGTTTTCTTTTCCTTGGCTTTGTGGAAATGAAAATGAAACAATAAAATTTTAGACGCAGCGTGTTCTATGTTATTTCAGCCAAATTCCTGTAATTTTTTTGTCTTATATTATTTACTAATGTGATTTTTGGTACATGAATATTAAAAAAATAAATGTTTTATGTTCTAAAGAGCATTTTTTAAATTTTATTGTTAGTAATAAATGCGATTTTTTTTAAGCATCCGTGTCAGTAATGATCTAAACATCTGAAAAGGGTGGGAGCCCTGAGGTGACTCAGCAGACGGTAATTCATATACAACATTTAACTTATCACACCTTTGAAAATGTAAAAATATGTGTATTCACACATTAACATATGTGAAACGTCAAATATTAAACTGATTTCTGGAATTGCTGGATTAGGAGTTACATTTAGTCATGTAAACAAACGAACGGGAATCTGTTTAAGTCAAAGCAGGCTTGTGCAAACATGATTACTCAGAGTATCCTAAAGGTGTAAATGGTTTACTGGGATCACATTTCATCTTCTCTGCAGGAGCTCAGAGGTCAAATAGCAGCAAAATATACCAATAAAAAATGCATACATATTCAGGCTTAAATGTAAAAAATAAAACTGACAAAAGTAGCAATTCAGTTTCTAACATTGCACACATTGCCCATGGGCAACTGTGACGCAGTGGAAGAGCGGTCGACCTCTGATTAGAGGATCACAGGTTTGGTTTGGTCAAAGTGTCCTTGGACAAGACACTGAACCCCACACTGCTCCTGGTGGTCAAAGGTTGGCACCAGTGTTCGCCACTATCAGTGTGTGAATGTGTGTGCATAGGTGAAGGGTAATGTGACTGCAAAGCCTGAAAGCAAGGTCTAAGAACGCTGTAAGTATGCACCATTTACATGTTTTAGCATGAAAAAGTTCCACACATTGATAAACCCTTCAGGCACTAATCTGGGAACAGTTAATCTGTCACAATGGGTTAGCTCATTTTTACCTTAAAATACAAAAAAAAATTAGAATCCACAAAGATCAGTGTTGTTTCTTCCTTAAAAATCAGTGATAGACTGTTAAAAAGCGCTCCAGTGAAACATCCTGCTCAAAGATCTGATGCTACAGCCCCATCTTGTGCAGGCGCTGAGGGAACGAAGTGATAAAAATGGCAGTTTATGGCAATAAACTGAACCCAAACAACTCCCACTGCAGATTCCTCTGCATTCACAACATGTCAAAGGAGAAAAACTCATCTTTACAAGCATGGAGAAGCAAAAAGAAAATGGATGAACTCAAATTGGAGCAAAAGAACTTTCTGTTTCTTCTTTTGTGAAATGTAATCCATATATATTTTGTTATGAAATGAGGAGATCACATCAGTAATAATAAGAACTTCAAGCACACTGATGAAACAAGTGTTTTTGTGTTTTTAACATGTTCCTGTGGTATTTTTCTAATGATGAAGGGCATGTATTGAGACATTTAAGCTCAAACTTGCATTTTTGAGCATTTCTTTATTAAAAATGTTATGAATCATTTGTTCCATAGAAAATACACTGGGCAACCTACAAGCTTCTTGCTCCGCTCTGGTGCATCCACTTACACACAAATAGATTCATTAACGCTTTTCTCATCTGAGCTGGCACCTGGCTCAAAACTGTACGGCTGGATAGCTCCAGTATTACTCCCCATTTTTGTTGCAATAATAACGTCGAGTTGTGGGTGTAAACAGAGAGCTCTCATCAACAGGAAGGAGAATAGGGGAATAGGGGAACTCAGAATTTCTAATGAAGTATGGCCGCTTTGCAGAAAAACGTTTTTTTTACATTTTGGCTAAAAACGGCATAATCCTAATAAAAAGACCACTGGGAATGCTCTTAAAAACAGATAAAAAGTTACTCTTGGAGATTTAATGAGGTAATTTCTCCATCTTAACTCATGATTTATTATGTCAGCCACACATTCTTTTTCCCTACCTGCTAACTGATGTGTGACAGATTTTTTGTCTAACAATGTTTACCTTGGAATGGCAGAGACAAAGGACCGTTTGAAACTGGGAGGGTATGAGCTGCTGCACTACACAGTGATTTGATCAAAAAAAACATCCTGTAATCCATGCATAAGGCTCCGTTCATTTCTGCTCCAATTGTAAAAAACAAACAGAAAGTAGAAAGTTCTCAGACTTCTGGAGTCTCCTATTTAACATCATTTCACACTCCATTGGCACACATCATAGCTTTTATTGGGAAATGATGTCATTAATCATTCTATCTTCTTTGTTAAAAAACTATAAGAATGAACCAAACCAGACAAATGTTTGCAGTTCACAGATCATATTCAGTTAAGGAGTTATATCGCTAATATATAAAGAGATCAACTTTGCTGAAGATTATCTTTCCTTTCCATCCATTCATTATCTTCACCCGTTTGCCAGCGTCTAACCCAGCTACTGTTGGGCGAATGCAGGGTACACCCTGAACAGGTCACCAGTCCGTCGCAGGGTAACAGGTTTCTTTCCCAAAACAAATTTCAGTGTCATCGCTGATGTTCACGTTACCACCATTAACCGAACAATGACAGGCCTAAAGCTAGTCAGCTTGTTCTTCTCTCATTCTGGTCAAACAAGAGTTTTTTTTTTTTTTTTTTGCTTTAGTGTATGTTTAGTAGAATTTATTATTGTGCTTCAGATGCAATTTGTTGTAAAACAAATGATGGTGAAGAGAATAGATGGGATTTTTTTTTTACCCCCAAAAATCTAAAATAGTGAAAACTTTACCCATCAATCAATGAATTGATTGCTTGTCCTACGATCAAACCATTTATGAAATTATTTCAAAATAAAAGTAATTTAAATGAATAAATATTGGAAAATGCATTTGGATTGAGGTACAGTATTATTTTGATGTGTAAAAACAACAAGATGTGAAGGGATTTACCATCAGTTTGTGTTTACTTGTTGTTTGTGCAAATATTTAATTTGCACTTCTTATAAGAAATAAAAATGGTTTTTGTAGACGTTTATGAGTAATTAGTTTTCTTTGTACAAAATCCCTCTTGAAATAAAATGACTGTACTAAAAACATCCTTCAACAAGAGTCAAAATGTGTTGCAACAGCGGAAGGAGCGAAAAATGAATAGAAAAGTAGAACTAACGTCTGCTGACCTTTCAAAATAATAGTCGTGTGCTTTTTTTTTTCTCCTTTCTGCTTGTTAGGCGATTAAACTCGACTCCCCCCTCAATTACACAACAGTTAAAGGACCGCCCACCTGTGCCTCTCCTTTCCTGTTTCAGGAAACAGGAGAGTTTGAGCCGCAACAGACGGTTATAAGCCATTTCCAGGCGCTCGGTGGGCCTGCGGTTTGAGAGCATGTCTGCAGAGGAGCGGAGGGACGCGGCCGACCACTCCGCGCTGCACAAGTTCCTGTCGGCCGTCTTCTACGCCGGCAGCTCGCTCCTCATCACCGTGGTGAACAAAACTGTGCTGACGAGCTTCAGGTTGGTGTCATACCGTCACTGTGAGCTGTGGCACAGCACGCTTATCTGCTGCTTGTAATCAGAAGTGATCGAAATCAATTAGACTATTTCAAGTTTTTTAATTGATCGTTTCTAATTACCTGATTTTAATTGTTTTTTGGTTTTCACTTCATTGTTTTATGTTGGGTTGATTATTGTGTTTTACACTTGGAGTAAACCTCCATATATATATATATGTATATATATATATATATATATATATATATATATATATATATATATATATATATATATATATATATATATATATATATATATATACACACACACACTTTGTATTATATCTTGAATCTTGTCATAAAAGGAAACAAAAAATAACTCTGTTGGCCACAGGTTTCCCTCCTACCTGTGTCTGGGAATCGGACAGGTAAGTGTGTGGATTCACCTTTTTTTTTTTGTCAAAGGAAAACACACACAAATCCAAACCTTATTGTTTTTCAGATGATCACCACAATTGTTGTCCTCTATGTGGCTAAAATGAACAAAATGGTGCAGTTTCCAGACTTTGACAGAAGCATTTTCTTCAAAGTAAGTTTTTTTTTAATTTTTTTAATTGGTTAAATGTATTTCTTTCATGAAAATATTGTTAATAGTATTTATTGGGCAGATTTTCCCTCTCCCCCTGCTGTATGTTGGAAACCATGTAACCGGACTGGGAAGCACCAAAAAACTCAGGTTAAAATTTGACTTATTTAAGCCAAACCTTCCTTTTTAGGTTGAAGTTTCACGAGTGTCGCCTTCTTGTCTTCCCTAAAACCATCTTTTACAGTTTGCCCATGTTTACGGTGTTAAGGAAGTTCACTATTCTGATGACAATGATGTTGGAGGCATATATACTAAGGTAAAACCAATTTTTTGCCTGTTACTTGGCAATTTGACCTTAAGACCAGGTTAGCACTGGGCAGAAAGAAAAATAAAAGAATAGTATCCATATTTAATGTCTCTTATTTATTGACTTTTTTCTTTTCTTTTTATAGAAAAACATTTCCGAGGCGGATTGTTTGCAGTGTTATGGCAATCATGTTTGGTGCCCTGGTTGCTGCAAGGTAAATGTCCATGGTTAAATTGTAATACAAGTATTATTATTATTATTACTGTTGTTATTAACAGTATTATTGCTATGTTGAACAAATAGGATACCAAGTGTTTTCTTCCTTCCCAAATTCTCTCTGGCAGCTCTGACCTGGCCTTCGATGTGGGGGGGTACACTTTTATCCTTCTCAATGATGCCTTCACCGCAGCAAACGGAGTGTACACCAAGAAGAAACTTGGCGATCAGGTAGCCATTTTTCTTTATGTGTTAAGAGAGTCTTGTTTATTTAGTGGTGTAGTGATTCATTTTAACAGCTATTTGATTCATATCGTAGTTTGTGGTTGACAATCGGATTCATAGCCAATAATGATTCACTGACCTAAGATCCAGGACATTTTTAGCCAAAACTTCAACCTCAAGTTTTTATTTTTACAACAATTTTATAACGGTATAGATCAATCTGATTAACAGTTTGCCTCAGACAGTTTGATCTGGTTGGATTCTAGGAATATCAATCGATTAAGTCGATTAACTGTTACACCCCAATTATTTTTTCTATCATTAAGTTCAAAGATTTGAAAATCAGAGTAGTTATAATGAGTAACACTCAAAAAAATGTGGGAAAAAGGGAAACCGATTTCAGAGCATCATTTATTTACGTTTCCCAATTAAAACCAGTTTGTTTCATCTATTTTTATCGAAAACCTGCTGGTATTTTATTCGCTTCTGGACGTCAAATGGTAAAAAAAAAAAATCAAGGACCAGATGCATATCTGAAAACAAGTGTGATATCATTTCTTTCCTTTTGATTTTCTTTAAGAATAATATTTGCTAGTTTTAATCGTGGTCGTTTCATTGGTTTTGCAGCAGCTTCTCGCAGCAGAAGCAGGAAGCAACCCAGAATTAAAAAGAGAGTGGATGAAGAAGTAATTTATTTTGATTTGGATGCTGGATTATTTTAAGAAATGAATGAAAAAAGGTTACAGCTCTCAACCACCTAAAGCCAAATTCACCAATAAGGTACAGAAAGATTTAGAATCTCTGTTATAAAAAGGCAATAGATCTTGGAGGTTCCTGCATGATCACATAACAAAAGGATATGTGATCATAAACAAACAAAAAAATCTTATCTTACAGTTGTACTCTGAATACCAGGTACTAAAAACCGTTGCCTAAAGTTTCTCAGCAATTTTATTCTCCAATGTACTTGACTAACTTTGTTTTTAATTTTGATTTTAATAAACAAACCAAAAAGTCCAGAAAAGGTAGTAAACTAAATGAATTAATAAACTGGGTTGCTGTACTTTTCTGTATTTCTTATTCTAGCTTACACCCTTTAAGTAAACAGACTCTTAAACACATAGTTAAATATCAGTAGGCATTTTATTGCAAGCAAATATGTGATTAAAAGTTTTGCAATATAAATATGTATAACCTTTTTTCCTGTCACACTGAAAGGTTTTACTGAAGCAGCCAAAGTACAGCATTCCAGGGCATAATATGTGGGTTAATATTTGAAATATTTTCTTTGTTTCTGTTTAGGGGTTGGGGAAGTATGGTGTCTTATTTTATAATGCACTATTCATTGTCATCCCCACTCTCTTGGCAAGTGCTTTGACTGGTGATTTGCACAAGGTACGTACAACCAACATGGCCTGTTGACTTTTACCTCTCAACTAAGCGTTTGTCTCACTTATCCACTTTCGCTTCTACAGGCGGTTGCATTTGAAGACTGGGGCAAAACCGCATTTGTTCTGTGTTTTCTCATATCCTGCTTCATGGGGTGAGCCTTTATACTCAAGTGTGAGCTGTTGTGTTGGTGGCGACAGTCACAAATACGCTGCGTTTTTTTCTACACCTTTGTCCTTTAAGGCTTGTGTTTTTGCAGGTTTGTGCTAATGTACTCCATAGTTCTGTGCAGCTATTATAACTCAGCACTTACAACCACTGTGGTCGGGGCAATAAAGGTAAGAACATACCGAAAAAAAGGCATTAAAGGCAATATCTTTAAATTCACATGGCACCAAACATCATATATAAAATTCTCTTAAATGAAAGGGAATTTTAAAGACCAAAAAATAGTAGAAGGACTGGCTGATGTTTGTGTTAGAGGCTTTCGCTGCTGCAGGAAAACGTCCAACTTTAGACTGGAAACAAGTTTTTCCAAACATTCACTAAGCTCTCATCTTTTAAAACTGTTTCAGAATGTTGCTGTTGCATATATTGGCATCTTTGTTGGTGGAGACTATCTGTTCTCTTGGACAAATTTCCTCGGACTCACTATCTGGTAAGATTTCTCCTCTTGCTTGCACTTTTTCTTCTTATTTGTTGTTTTTTTTTTTTTGGAGCACTCAAGAACTATAGTTAAAAGTACAAACATGCATCCTTTCGTGTCTGTAATGTTTTGCTGAGATTAAGTACTGAAAGGACAAGGATTTGGTCAGATTCAGTCTGATTTGCTATGAGACTGTATTGCATTATGAAATAGATCATCTGCATTTGCATATATTTAATAAAAGATTGGATTTGTTGGTTCGTGACTCCTTTCCTGTAATCTGTGCTCACCTGCAGCTTCAGGTGGCGCTCTTAGCTTTTTGGAAACCGTGAGAGGAAGAAGGAAACGGGCTTTTTAAAACTGCAAATCCTTGTAACTTGTGTTGTTTGAATGAAATACTTAAGTATTTTTTTGGATGAAAGCTGGTGCTCACCCACCAATATTGTGAAAAAGTTATATATTTTTGTCAGCCATTTAAAAATAATGAAACTCATATTTCATACAGAATCACAACATTTACATTAAAATAAAGTAACCCCTTGTTTCTTGTAATTTTGATGATTATGGCAAATAATCCATTAAACCTATGGATAAAAACCTGAAATTTAAAGTCTCAGAAAGAATATCATGTCAAAGCCATTAAAAAAAGATTTTCTTTTCTGTAAAAATATCTGTATTATGTTAATTTGATTACTTGGTGAGGCCTATTTCTGTAGAATTACATTACATTTTGTAGAATTGCATCAAGCCTATCCCCTTCCCACCATCCTTTTGTTTACATGCTCTCCTGCTAGCTTACAGCCCCTCACAACCCCAACCTAACATTACCAGTCCAATAAAAATGGCGAGCAATATAAGAGCTATCCAGCCGTACAGTTTTTGTCCCAGATGCGAGCTTGGACGAGGCAAACAAAGACATGCAGCACATGGATCTAGTCAAGCGGAGGCATCAGAATGGAGCTTGTGGGTTGCCGTAGTTGCTTCTACGTCACGCCTACAAGAATTTTCCCCTTTTTCCTCTGGATTTGTTTGTCTGCTCCTGATTCGCAATGATTTGAAGGAAAAACGCCACAAAAATGCCTTTTAGGTTGGCAAATATAGACCACAATGCATTGCGCTCAAACAGCTTTTCATGTGGAAAAAAATGTCTTTTTAAAAATGTATTTTTTAATAACACACCAGAGGTTCATCAACAGAACACAGTGGATTCATAAAAAGTCTTCGTACAATGTTTTTCTTCCGCTCCTCAGCGTGTCTTGGGTCTTTTAATGTTTTAAGACAATCTAGTTTTCATTACCTTTAACCCATGGTCATCTGTAATAAGAAACATAGGTTTAAGACTATTTAAATTTTTGTAGAATACCTAATATGAGTTTCCCATTTGAAACTGGCTGACTAAAGCTATTGAACATTTTATGACATTTTTTAAATAGGTTTATCTGTTCTGGTTGACTGCATAAACCTGCTTTAGTATTGAGTAAAATCATTCCAAATAAAGTTGAATTATATATATATATATATTTGGTTTTGTTTGCAGTATGTCAGGTGGACTGGTGTATTCATATCTGACATTTAGCACCAGCAAATCCCATCCAAGTGACTCTGGAGACGCTCACGAGCAGAAGATTCCCACAACCGAGGATTCACCAAGGAAGCACTGAGCCTGCGGTGTTTGCATTTACCACTAGGTGGTGCTGTTCTTCTCCATATTGGGGAATTCTATTTGATATTTCAAACTGAGTTCTTTGGTTTTACTTGTAGAATTTTTTTCGAGTTCAACATAAATGGACCTCTTGAAATTGGCAGAAAAACACAACGGGTCTGATTCTGTGAATATTTATTACAATGATAGAACAGCGTGGGACAGCCAGACTGAATCATAACTGTTAAATGTGGAATAAAATGACTAACAGCAAGCAGCGTCATCTAACGAACAAGGAAACTGCTGTAGGATGTTAGCAGAGGCGCAAACCCGAACTACTATTAAATCTCCAACAGTAAATAGAGTGACAAACACTACATTTATATATTAAATGACTTTTTTTTCTTCTAAAACACAAGACAAGAGCTTGGGGATTATGATTCTAAATATATCAGGGCACAACAGTGTTTTTTTTTTTTTAATTATCAGCGATTTGTCTTCCAGTTGATCCCAGCATCAATCATTTTAACACCAGATTCAATCGACGCATCCGCTTTCCCTAAAACCTGCGGCAGACAGATGTAAAAGTCTGTACGGTCAGCTTTAAAAGAAGTTACGTTGCTTTAAAGAAAAAAAAAATAAGTGTCCGGGGAGTTTCCCTTCACCACACAAACCAGGTTCCAGATAACGGTGCCACTCTCCTGCAAACAAAACTAGTTCTCACTGCATCGCAAGCCTCATTCCACACATGATACAGGTTATAAGTGCTTTGTCTAGACAGAACAAACACCTGAATTCATCCGACAGATATTCAAAGAACACAATCTGTTCTTCCCTTTAAAGAAGGATCAAACATGAAGGTTTCCACGCTGCTGCGATGCCGTCAGTGTAAAACCCGGTCTGCCACCTTTTAATATAAAAGTTGACATCTCCTATAAAGCATGTCTGGCTATGGAGAGTACAAAAAAAACAGGTTTTCTCCACAATGAAAAACGCTTTAAAACAATCAGAGAAAATGAAAACAGGTGGCATAAAACATGACAAAGTGTAAGTGTCCAAAGTTGCTGGGGTTTTTTTTTTTTTTTTTTTGCCTGATCTGGGTTAAAAAAAAAACATTAAAGACCAGGATGACAGCCTTCTGTCAAAGTTGAGAACCAGTGAGGGAAAAACAAATCAATTCTCAGTCCGTTTGAACATCTTTGCCATTTAACCCCACCCTGCATCCTTCTGTTCGTCTGAGCTTAACCAGCCAAACAATCTCGCTTTGTCCTCACAATATACTTAAACTCGTTACCAAAGTGCAAATGAAACAATTAAAAAACATAATAGATATTCTTTCTTTGCCTTTAGAAGACAATAGAAAAGAAAGACATTCTTCATATTGTCAAACCCTATAAGTATAGCAGCCTAAAAGGATAAAATGAAAGCTCAGTAAGGTGCTTTAGCTTGTGCCTTCCTGGTGCTGTGAGGGAGACTGTATGCTTCCGTGGACAGATCTCACAAAGCAAACTAAACTAGTCACTGATCTGTGCTCAAGACGACTTTTAGTAACAGCACACGCTGCAGGAAGGCAGATTGGAGACGTGGCCCGTTTCAGGCTGACAGGTTGTTGGCCAGCTCAATGAGAGCCAGAGCGCCGTGGAGACGCTCCCGTTGCTCCTGAAGACGCCGCCTCGCCGCCCCACCCTGGCTGCCCTTCTCCTCCTCTGCGGACGCTTCTTCTTCTTCGTTTTCTTCATCCGACTGGGAGAACTCCATGGGATCCTGCTGCTCTTGGTCCTCTGCTCTGGCCTTGCCCTGCGGCTTTATTTTGCAGGTTGTAGGCGCGCGCTGCTCACGGGTTTGCCAGTATCTGAAAAAGAACACATAAGAACACCAAGAGGCAGATTAAACCCCCACTCCAATCATCCTGTTATCTATTGTAAAAGCGTTCACACTGAGCTCTTAGTTATGATTATGTTGTTTGGGTAAAATCAAAAAAACGGTTTTCTCGCATATATTTTCTGCAGGACGGCAGCAGTTAGATATAAATTTACCCTGTGGAGTTGTGGGTGGGACTGTTGCTGAGAGCTCTCTGTTCACACATTCTCCTGCTAACTTACTAGCTTTTCAAAAGGCATTTTTTCATCTGCTTCTGATTTACAACAATTTGAATAAATACTCAGAAGTGCAGTTTTTTGTGCTTAACTTTTTTTTTTTACACACGTCCATCATCATCAGAAAAATGCTACGTGAACGGGTTAAAAATGCCACAAATTTTCGTCGGGGTTGGTCTTTATGCACAGATTTCTGTAGATTAATTGCTTCTACATTGACTTACTTTGCCAGCCACTCTGCCACAGCCTTGTTATCTACAGACTGAGCCTTCCCCACGCCCACCTTTGGCTCCTCCCTGTTCAGGCGAGAGAAGGGGTGTTTGGGGCAGTGACGGTTGGCGTGTGTGAACCGACTCCCACATCCTGCAGAGAGAAACAGCGTGAAGAAACAGTAACATACAAGAACACCCGTTTTCCATGATGTACAGTGTTCAGCACTTCTCCTTTTTTCCGCGAATGAGGCAGTGTAATATTTCTAAATAAATCGTAGTTTTTAATCCCAAACATTCATCATTACAGTCAGACAGTGCTGTGCTCTCTTTGGGTACTTTCCAAATGTGACAAATGGAACTGGGTCAGTAAAAAGGACACACTGGACCTCTGGAAAGTACCTCACACTGACTTAAAGCAAAACTTTCTAAATATTCACTTGGTTTCTCCCACCATAAAAATAAAAAACAAAAGACCTTTCTCTGAGCAGACGAAGGGTTTTTCGCCTGTGTGCAGCCTCTGGTGTGTTTTCAGCTGACCGCTCTGCACAAACGCCTTCCCGCAGTTTGGGTAGTCGCACAAATATGGCCTCTCTCCTGAAATCAAATGAGTGTGAGAGGATGAATATTGTTGAGAAAATTTTTTTTAAATGGCTTCAGAAGAAAGCAAAGGCCCTTTGTATTTCTTCTCTGAATTGAGCTGTGACCACATTGATGACTAAATCTGCTTTCTAAAAACAGCAAACTTGTGTTTTGACAGTTCAGGTTTCGACTTTCTAAAGTTATTATTCAGATTATGAATACATGTCATTGCTGATTGTAGCTAGGTTGTTTTTTTTGTTTTTTTTATTTTCACCTGGGTTTTCCCCACATTTGTTTCTCAGCTACCTCACCTGTGTGTGTCCTCTTGTGAGCCTGCAGGGACTTCTCTCTGGGGAACACCCGGTTGCAAATGTTGCAGCGAATCCGACTGGATGAAGTTTCCCCCTCACTTATCAGCTCCCGGACCGTGTCGGCTCTTGGACGACCCCTGCGAATACCATCCTGACAGCAGAAATAAGCGCACGTTAAGAATAGAGTTCAAAACTGTGTTTCTAGAGACACAGAGAGATATATTCTCTTTAAAATTGTCAAACGACATTTATGTACAAAAAAAGTAGTTAAATAGGCGTAACTTGTTTCCATGTTTTAAACGTTCGAAAATCTACTTTTTTTCTCAAAAGAACCACTGATGATCCAATACTGAGAGGAAACCATTTTGTATTCCTTTTAAATGATGCTACATTAGTACGGAATATAATCTTGTGGGATGTTGCAAGGAATCTGACTGGATGAAGTTTCCCTTCACCATTAGTAATCAAGACTGTCAGAGCTGACCTCTTATAAAAAAAAAAAAAAATCTTTATTGCCAGATTTCCTTTTCCCAAAATGTGGTCTCACACAAATGCTTTCTGAAAAAACTTTACTCATCTAACCCAACAAATAGCTAAGCTGTTTGGCAAGAAATTGTTTAGTTATGCTGCTTATTATAAATAAATGTGGGACTAAGACATTTTCAAGGGTTAATAACAATGAATTAAGTTGTTTTAACACTTTAACGCGCTTTAGTAGCTATTCACATCTATTGTGAATATTTGTTACTGATTCAATAACACATAAATCTTAAATTAATATTTATTTCCTTCATCAGACTTTATTTTAATCAATTAACATTTTTTAAAAAATTCTCAATTTGATCCCATCATATAATTATTTAAAATCAGTAATGTTTCATCTAATGTTTTTTTTTTTGCATTCTCATGACTATTTATTCATTCTTACCCCTGGCACTTTTTATTTCCCATGATTCTTTATTGATATGTTTATTGCATTTTTTGTACTGGACCTAACGTTTATAATAAAGTTTTTTTTTTTTTTTTTTTTGGGGGGGGGGTCAATTTTTCCCCCTAAACTTTAAAAAATACAAAAAGTTAGGTTAAAAAACACTACAAATACTGTGCAACCTGCACATTATGAATCAGCATTAAAATTCATAAGTATAAATGATCTTTTTGAGAAAGAAAAAAAAATCACTTCCGGTAACATTTTGGCGCGCAGCTCTACGTCACGTCAGAGCAGCTGCTCCAAAAGCAGGAAGTAACTGGGGTTTAAAAATCCAGTGTCACACCCTAATGCGCGGGCGTTTTTTTAAATGACTGCTTGCCGGCCATGTTGCCTTAATCCAAAAAAAATATTAGCAATTGTTTTAATCTCAGGATTGCAATTAATTTTGAGATCTTCATATGATTAATATATGAGTTTTAAGAAATACTTTGTCGTCCATGATTACTGTTGTCAAAGCATATAATTAAATAAAATCAATAGCGCTGCTGAAGTTATGTAAATCAATGATATGATTAGGTCATTTGCTAAAAAACAAAATAATTAACTAAATGATAGTTAGGATAAACAATTCTGCAGCACTGCTCAGACTGAGCGGCAACAGAAATGCCTGATGCTCAGAGGAGTGTCATACCTTCATTTGGTCAGGCGACGGAGCCGTGTCCGCCTCCCGAGCCATCTGCGTCCCGGTCGGGGAGGCTGCCCGGTTCACCGAGCCCGGGCTGAGGGTCACATTGTGGGCGTTCTCTCCCCATTTCCACGGGTAGACCATAAAGTCGCTGAAGCCCGGGCTCGTCGGCATCAGCGCGTCTGCTTTCTTGGGTTTGATGGGGGTCGTTTTGATAACAGAAACCAAAACTCTTTTCGGGGAATCGTCGCAGTAAATAACGCGGGGATGCTTCGTTTCTGCCATCTTCTAGAAAACGCGTAGATGGCCGCAAAGAACAAAACTACAATGATAGTTGACGGTTTGGAACAAAAATATCGAGTAACAGAAATAGCTATATATTTTCAGCCGGGGGCAATTTGTCCTTCATTTCGCAGAAGGAAGAAATAAAACGTAATGCACCCCTTCAAAAAAATAAATAAAAATAAAAGTACTCCGTAAAGAAAATCCTTTCAAACCACAGCAGGTTGTCTGGACTGAGCTGTGTGCTCACACAGGAACGTTGTCCCGCGTTGCAAAATCGCGCCTGTCTGGCTAGTTAACCAATGACAGACGCGTATCCGATCCCACGTGTTTAAGGCGCCCAATAGTAGCGTCTCAAAGTCCAACGTGCAAACCTCCAGCCAATAGAAAGAACAGGAAGTGCTCCCTGTGAAATGATTGGCTAAAACGTCCTGACCAATAGGATGCATGCGCGCCTTTGGAGATTGACAGCAGCATTAGCCAATGAAAGCAAGAAGAGTGTACAGCGGAGCCAACAACTGAAAAGGGCGGTTGATTTTGCTTTCACAGTGGAGCAGATGGCCATTTCCCGCGCTGAGTGATCTGTTTATGTTTTATCGTTTTTTAAAGGGAACCGGAAGGGCCCAGAGGCGCCAAAGTTACGTAATCATTTTAGGTCAGACACCAAAAGGGGGCTCTGTATAAGAACCACTCTAAAAAAAAAAGAAACACGGTAATGTTGGGAAATTCTATTTATCGATGATCTACTTAAAAAAAAAAACATTTTTCCATTCTAATGATAATCCTCAGAAACGGTGTGTCGTTTTTGCAGTATTTTTAATACTTAAAATCGCCCTTATGCGTAATCTACTAGTGTATAGTCTTAAGTTCAACAAAAAAAAAAAAAAAAAAAAGCAATACATGTATTATTTACTAAAATACTGAACGAACTGTACATTTTAATTTGTTTAAAAAAACATGAAGCACACGTGCTTTCCTTTCTGACCACTAGAGGGAGCTCCGTGTTGTTTGATATATTTCCCTACTAAACGATATGCGGCTGCATTGTCATTTTCCATGCTGTTCCAACAGGATCAATAAGTCTAATTTTAATTGTTTGATACCACCATTTTCATGCAAAACAATGGTAATGGTTATATAGACCATACTGGTTGTGATATTTATTTTCTAGGCATTTATATATTTTCCTGCTGTGTGTTGACTTAAACGTTATTGCAGATAATCATGATCAACAAATGAATCATTGAACTATCAGGATGGCTCTTAAGATGTGTTTGAGATGACCCTTAAACGTCATACTGCAACCTGCAGCTCCAGAGCCATCTGCATCTCTTTTAGCCCTCCATTGGTTTTTTTTTTTTTTGTTTTTTTGTTTTTTTTTTGCTTTAAACAGAAATGCTATTAATTTGAATAGCCTAAATAATAACTATGTATGTCAAATTTTATAATTAATGTCTAAACTTGTAAACTGGGGGGATTTTATAATAGTAAAACAAACTGTAATATTTGTATTTGTTTGCCACAGCTGACATTATACTAAATATAGAGTAAACCACATGCTTTACAATTCCTCCAAAATATAGACATATGTCAGATAGGTGAGCAAAACTTTGGTAAAGGGTTTAATCTACTGTCAGAGAGTTTTATATATATAGTATAGGTTAAAAGCACATGTTCTTATCTTCTGTTGCACAACTCTGTTCAGAGGCAAATCTCTTCGATTAAAACCTTTTTTTTTTACAATTTTAAACCAATGCTGTCATGTTTTTTGTTAAAACTCAAGTCTAAGAAGAGAAGACAGATGATAATGATAAAAATGTCCATGTTTGACTTTGCATTTTTTACTTATAGTAAATGTGCTGCAGCAGATTAGCACAGATTTTTATGTTAAAAGGATCTTACATGTGCAGAATGTAAAAAATAAATTAAATATGTTATAGATAGACAAAAATCCAACACACAAATACAAACAAAAACACAAACAAGTGCTTTTTATTTAATTAATTATTTTATTTACAGTGAAGTGGTGATCAGTGAGAAACTGGGCCAAAAGGCTCTTGAAATGTGACCCACTGCCCTGGAACATGCTAATTCTACTCAAATATGAGTTTAAAATTAAACTGTTAACAATTTTTCTTTCAAATTGTGATCTTTTAAAAACTTTTGACGTCTGAATTGCCTTGTCAGAAACACTAACAAAAAGTGAACAAGTTACATGTGAAAAATATCTATGCACGTTTATTTGATTAATTATTTAATTTATTTTTTTTTTACAAACTTTTCTACTTTGACCGGTTTCAGTTAGGGTCACACAGTTCAAACAAGCAGAAATAAAAAACACCCCGACAGCCTCAGTATGAAGCATGAAGCCAAGCCTGCAAAACGGATATTGATTATTGGGGAGCCAATTAACGAGCAAGGGGGCGTGGCCAATGCCTTTGCAAACATTTAAAACAGTGCGCAGCAAGCGGCTGCTTAATGCTGAGAGGCACAAAGATTCACTACACTTCGTATTTGGATTATCGGCCTGCAGCCAACCGCCAAAAACGGTGTTTATTCTGCTTCCATGAAAGCTGTTTATGGGTTAAAGTCATCTTTAGGTGAACCTCCATGACCTTTACTCCTGTCGAGCAGGTGAACATGCTGCCGGACGCCTTCGGGTGCGCTGTGGCCAACCGGTTTGGGGACCTTCTGGACGACGAGGCCGACCCGCTCGACCTAATTAGCCGAGTGGAATCACTGAAGGATAAAAAGAAGAGGAAGGAGGAAGAGGAGAGGAAGAACAGGCAGAAGAAACCAGGTCAGAAGGAGTCGCAGAGGGACAGGCGCGTGCCAACCGCGCCGGATGTTCAAGACCTGGTTCCAGGTGAGCGCAGAGCATGCTGGGGGATCACTGCAACATTTGGGTGATGACCTGACCCAATTTTTGGTTTTGTCTTACATGTTGATTTCTGTATTATTAAAATGATGTAGGCAGTGACCATTTATCACATTAATCTTATTCCCAACACAAATTTTTGGGTTAAGAATGATGGCTGATCATTTACAGGCTCTTAAACTCAAACTAAAATGTTGTAGATTAGTCTGGAAATTAAAAAAAAAGTAAATATTTTGAAGGTTTTTGAGGACTAATGTTTCATAAACTCTAACACTAAAAAAATGACACTAATTTGGCGTTAACGTTCATTCAATTCACCTCTGAATTGTGGGCGGGACCACCGGTGCCGAGTAAGCCCACCTCTACTTACTGCCACTCATTTCTGAGGGGTATCTGTTTACATGATCTTATCTTATGAGAAATCGTGGTGAATCAGGATCAGATGGGGGAGGAATGCTGTTTGGATAAAGCTCTGTTGTAACGTCGAAGCTAAAACGGGTGGGCCAAAGACTTCCTGCTCCGCTCCATTCTGATGCATTCACTTGCAGACTCATGGGTACATCACTGTCTTTGTTTTGCTCATCTGAGCTGGCATCTGGATCAAAACTGTACAGCTGGATAGCTCCATTATTGCTCTTGCTATTTTTGCTGCACTGCTAATGTTAGCTTGGGTTGTGAGGGGCTGTAAGCTTTTGGCCTGTAAAAGAGTGTAAACAAATGGATGATGGGATATCAGAGGAGGCTTATTCCTGCCCACAACTCAGATGCGAGTTTCTCATGGACTCCTGTTTCCCTACAGAAAATTTGTCTTAAAAAAAAAAGGACCAGCTTTTTAATTTTTAGATTAAAAAAACTCCATTGTTATAATTTAAAATCCCACTGGGAACACTTAAAAAAATGGATGATCAGAGTGGGACTTTAAGTATTCTCACATGGCAGCTAGTTTTGACTGACATGCCCCGTCCTGCAGCCACACAAAGAAAGATGAAACTTGAAACGCATTTTATTCAGCGAAGGTAACATTTGTGGTGCTCAGTTGTGGTTCCAGCCATATGCAGTCAAATCAGCATCTGAGCCACTCCCCTTGTGTCCTCAGTGCATAAGCAGCAAGCTCATCCTGCACCTCTGACTGATGGCAGAGACGGAGGAGAGGAGGCCCAGAGGGGTACCAAGAGGGCTGCTGCTGAACCGCGTAGGGGCAATAAAGAACGTCCACTGCAGTCATCAATCGTCAAGTATGTGGTCTTAACCTGAGCTTTAGTAACTTTTCAGATTATTATTAATGTCTTTTTTATTTAATTTTAAACGGTTTTAAATGAAGCTTCCTGCTGTAACATTTCATGGTTCTGCTCTCATTCCTGCTTGATTGTTTGTCCCATAAAAGGCAGGATTTGCTGTAGGAGATGGAGTTGCTGCCTCTCCAGGTTGGTTAGTCTTGCCTGTAAAGGATGTTCTTGGGCAAGGCACCTAACCCTACTTTATCCCTATTTTTATGAAAGTCTCTGGATTAAGTTGCCTTCTTTATGATCAGCAACAGCAAAAAGTATCAACTGGGTTTGTGTAACGCTGGAGCTGCTGCAGGAATAAACAGAGCATCGATCTCATTGCAGGCACTCCTATAATGATGACTCTGACCTCAGGGACAGAGGGGGGAGCAGGGGGAGGAGAGGAGCTAGAGGGGGAGGACTCCCGAAGAGTTCTGACACTTTCAATTTAAGAGGCAAGAGAGAGTTTGATCGGCACAGCAGCACGTGAGTTACCCTCTTCACAGCGCACTAAACGTATTCTGTCAGTTCAGTTCATTTTAGTTTAAATGTTGCAGAGGTCTGTCTGTAGAGGAGAAGAGAGGAGGTCGAGGACCTTGGAACTGGGGCTGTGTGGATGAAGCTGGCAGGTGAGTGAGCTTCACCTTTGTGTGGTACCTGAAAGGGCAGATCAGTACATGCACAGTCCTCAAAACAGCTTTTCCAATTAATACATTCACTTGATCCTAAATGTTTTTAACAGGGGTGTAACCTTAATTCATTTCATAATTTGTAGGAAAATAAATCAAGTTTTTGTTGTTTTTAAATTAAGACGGAACATTCTGAAAGGTTAGACTCACTCCAATCATCTCTTGTATAATTATGTCGCTTTTAGCCAAAAAAACCCTTTTCTTTTCTAGGACATAATTTCTGCAGAGCAGCAGTAGTTAATCAGAGATTCACCTCTGAGTTGTGGGTGAAACTGTTGGTGTAGAGTAAGGCCCACCCCCACTTCCCATTTGTCTCTATTCTGCCAATTTGCAGCCCGTCACAACCCCAACCGAGCAAACTTTTTGTTTTGTTGTTCATTTTTGTGCACTATTGCAGCTATCCAGTCATACAGTTTTGAGCCAGATGCCAGCTCAGGCAAGGAAAACAGACATGCATCCATTTGTTTGCAAGTAGATGCATCAGAGCGGAGCAGGGAGCTTGAAAGCTGCTGTCGTAGATACTATGCCACTCCTAGAAGCGTCTGGTCCTAATTCACATGGATTTAAATAAAGAAATACTCAAACACAATTTTCAAGCTTATTTTTTATACATGTTTCTTTATATATGTACTCCATCAGAAAGATGCGACAAGAACATGCTAAAACGAACCAAAAAATGTAAATTTTATTACAGTGGATCTGAGTGGGTCAGAAGCAGCTTTTCAAGCCTAGAAATAATTTTTAAAAAAGTACTTTAAGACAAAACATTCCAAAGGTAATGAAGTAAGAAGAGGACAAATGTAAAAGTTAGATCTATACTTTAGTTCAAATATACAAAATTAAAATAAAAAAGCATTAAAAACAATTTTTCTTTTGCCTATTTTTAAAAAAGAAATTTAAAGATGCAAAAACTTATTTTAATAGTTTGTCTTGTTTGCATAAACTAAAAAAGGTTAGCTGACAGTTTTAGCTGTTGTCAAAGTAACTTTTCATCAGTGATTGTGAGAAAGTATAATTTCAATGTACAATTTTGGCAGGACAGATGGTTTTTCTTTTAACAGACGGGTCTAGTGTTCAAACCCTCAGCTTTAGTGCTCAGTGCAGAGCTGTGCTGCACTCTGGGTTACTTCTCTTTGATTGTGTAGTTGTAAACGCTGTTTAGTTTTGACATGTTCTGAACTGGAAACTAATAAAATGACACACAAATGAATGTTTGTGTAGTGAAAGGGATAAGTATGCATTTGTACAGTTTAAAATTTATGGACGTGTTTGTTTGTTGAAGTGAGCTGATGGAGGTGACGTCTGATGCTGTAGGGAAATCCGAGGATCCCCAGACCCCTCTGGAGGGAGAGAACCTGAATTTGTAAGTTAAAGAATCAACAATCCAACAAATTAGTATTTTCTTTAATTATTAGCAACGTATAAAAAAAATTCACATTTGTTTGCCAAAAGTGTTGTACTGTTCTCATTATCAAATAAACTATTTTATGTAATTTAAAGCTTCCCTCAGTTTCCAGTAAACACAAACTTTGTTTTAAATGTCTTATTGTTGATGTAAATGTAAGCTTCTGAAGAATTGTGACAAAGCCAAGTGACTGTTGTAGTTCATCAATTTTGATAGGGCAGCAGAGGACAAAGAGATGGTGGTCCAGGTTGCTATGGAGATGACCCTGGACGAATGGAAAGCCATGCAAGAGATGAATCGCCCCAAAGCTGAGTTTAACATCCGCAAAGCAGTTGACAAGATTCCATCCAAAGCTAAAGTTATCCACCAGTCCAAGAATCTGGAGGCAAGAAAACTCTCCGGTCATTTAATGAGAACATCCGTTCGAAGCTCAGTCTGGTTACAGATGTAGACGACCTCCTCAGATTCAGTCTGAGCATCAAAATTGAATCATTTTCAGTTTTTAAATTCCTGTGTTGCTTTTAAAAGATCGTATTTGTTGGATCTTAAACTAGAAATCTTCCTATTTGACAACTGTATTGATTAAATATTAGCTGCATGACTATAAATCGTACTTGGGCGTTTTGTTTAGGTTTTGCATGTCCTTTAAATTTTTTAGAACCTGAAGGAAACTATGGAGGAAGAAGGGAACTTCCTCCGCAGATCCGTGAACGACATCACTTCCCTCTTAGACATCAACTTTGGGAGTCTTGGGCGTCCCAGCCGTGGGGGTCGAGGCAGAGGAGCAAGAGATGGTCAAATGACTCGCCCCGAGATGGCCAGACCTATACTAGAAAGGGTACGCATATCAGCATTTCTGTAAAGGTTTCGACAGTAAATTTATTATTTGAAAAGGTGACTTAAATGGTAACAATTTCTTCACTTGAAATGCTTCTTCTTAGGAGTGTAACTACTTTTTACAATTGGATTCAAATCAAAATCTGATTCATAGTGAATATTGGTTGGTCACGCATGCTGGTCATTGTCATGGAAATTGGTTGTTTTTACGTTGTAGTACATAAGTCCAAATGGTTTTGTTTCATTTTCAAATGATTTTAAAAAACTGTATAGATCGATTTGATTAGCAACTTGCCTCAGACAGATCATCCTGGCTGGATTGTAGGAATAGAAATTGGTCGATTATGTCATTGAAATGTTACATCCCTACTTCCTGCAGATATTGTTTTAAAATCTAGTGGTTAACATAAACACCTTTTGTGCTGGCAGCTTTTACCTAAAGGTAAAAATCTGCAGTTCCTACATTGAGCCAAACAAAGTCGCAGTATTTTGTTACGGTTTTAGGTCTTAATGATATACTTTTAATTGTTTTTCTTGTTTAGTGTTTGTTTATAACCTTAAAATATTTCAAAATAACATTTTAATTAGCTGAACCTGGATTTATTGTAGTTCAACAACCCAAACCTCCATGTTTCGTCTTGAAAGGAAAACATTAAAAAATCAATGCAGGTTATACAAATTAAACATTATTCTATTCTTGAAAAGTAGAAAAAAGAAATAAAAGTAGAATTTTGTCCTTCTAAATTAATATCAGAAAGCTTATAAACATGCTGCTTGAAAAAATGCTTACATTTAGGTGTAAACGTTTTTCAACTGTTATTTTCGTCACTGTTAAAAAATGTGAAGGGTTTACCTTTTATTTTACTGTGGTAATTTATTCCTGCATTATAAATGCATTTTCTGCTGTATATTGGAATCTATTTACAGCCCAGTCTCAGCTCTTTGCAAACTTTACTATGTGGCATGAGAAGCTCAAACTGAGACTCCATAAGAAATCGTCGTCATTTAGCCTTTAAAAATCTGTTTCCACATCAGGAGGAAGATCTGGCACCAAATCCCGACGACCCAGAAGACTTCCCAGCACTGTCATCAGGAAAATGACAAATTCACACATGTTTCTGTTCACCTCAATCCACCGTTCAATAAAAGCTTTTGCTAAGTGTTTTTGTTTTGTTTTTTTTCATGTTGAATTTGTGGGAAGTAAAAGCCTGTTTCTCCTTCTGCTCTTAATGCTTCTGCTTGTGCAGCTGATGATGCCAAATAGAGAGAATCCTGAATAAGTAAAGTACTTTTCAGGCTAAAACTGCAGCTGGAAGCTCCTCTGCAGGATGCAATGTGATTAACGCTGACTTTGTATTATGACTGTTTACATTTTTATTTAGCTTAAAAACCTGTAAGAATAAAAGCTTCCAAATTAGAATATGGAAAAGAAATTTAACTAGGTCTTTGATTCAGTGAGCGAGGCCTCAGTTTTAACAGTTATAGGTGCTGTAAAATTACCAAAAACAACTTTTGTTTTATGAAGTTCTTTGCTCAGTAAATGAGTTCATGGTCTTTGCCCTGCACAAATCGGGCAGAATTTGAATAGAAAAACTATTTTAGGATTTCATAGTGTGAATCTGTAGTGCATTCACAAGGACCTTTGACCTTTATGAGAGCCATGTTTGAAATCTGTTTTAATTACAAAAACACCAGGAGACATATTGGAGTAAATTTATTTAAAAAAAAAAAAATTTTTTTAATATATGAAGTAAATGTATTTTATGACCAAAAGAAATATAGCTTCAATCACAGGACCATTTTATGGCATGATTCTAGAAGTATAAAATATTTACAGAATATATACTGAGTATTAAACATTTTTACAAACTTGGAAAAAGCATTAACTAAAATGTTTGGCAAGTGAAGAGTAAGATGAGCCAGACATTGACTAGCAGTACAAATAACCGGTAGTGAAGTGTCATGATTGAAGTTTTGATTAAAGATATTTGAAGTAAAATAAAGAAAACCTACACGTGTGCTGCTTCCTGTCAAAGGAAAAACAGGTTTCCTCCTAAATTTGAGACAAATTCCACAAAAGCAAAGCTTCAGATCTGAGGGCTGCTGCACAGTGATCTTCTATGATTAGGGAGTTGCACATTCACATGCTGCTCTGGTTGAATCTGACATTTGCTACTGCATGCTTCAATAGGTAGAAACAAATCAGGCAACAGAACTCAAGTTCATTACATGATGCAGAATTCAGAAAAGTGTAAAATCTCCAAGTGCCTCAATAACAAACATGTCACAGCATGTTGGTTAAGATTTCCACAAACTTAAACATGAAAATAAAATCCAACATTGCACAGTTAATGAAAATATGAATCTGCAGAATCCCCCGATCAACAGGTTCACCGGAGTAACGGAGGCCAAGCTTTAGGTAGAGCGTGACTGAAAAACAAACACACAAAACCCGGATTCAGTGCACATTCCTTTGCTACGTTTTATTTCTGCGTGAATTTCATTAGAAACTAAAAAGACTTGACTGCACAGAGTAGAAGCTGCCACTTATAATAAAGAAAACAAGAAAACGGATACCATAGTTTTGATAATCTGATTGGGGGGAGTGACTTGCAACCTCTACGTGGCCTGGAGACAATGCGTCTGTTGTAAAAAAGAAACAAAACAAAAAAGATTCAAGCATTTAGAAAAGAGACAGAAACGAGGGCTGCAATCAAGAGAAACTATAGCCAGTCACACTCCTATAGAGACATTTGGAGAACAAGCCGCTAGAACAGTTGGATATGAATGCAGCCTCCTAATGAATGTCAAATTGGTTCCAAACAGTGGTTTGGTCAAATTTTTCAGTGAAAAAAACGTGGTTGGGCTTCACCACATTCAGTACACATTTACAATGTTTTTTTTTGTTTTGTTTTATATTTGTTTAAAGAATTTGAATTTTTATCTAAAAAACGCACAAAAACGAACTTCTTTTTTGTATTTTCTTAAGCTAAATGCACAGTTTGGAAGAACATCTACACAAAAGGGTACATTTTTTACATTTGTTGATGCAGAACATTAAGGATTTTTTTAAATAAGGGGAAAAGGGGACATCACTGGAGTTCTGACTGAAACTTACACCAAACAAGATTTTTTCTTTCACCTAAAATATTGCAATTCTCTGATAATTTAGATGTACACATTAATTGCTAATTTATCAGCAGAGAGCAGGATTATTGCTTACAAAAAGCAAAATGTCACATTTCCTAAAGTTTAAACTATTTAATTTATTTACAGAATAATTAAAGCTCAAAATACTTGAGTCTTGACTTATTTTTTGCATTTTGCTTTTTAAGAAACATTTAACTACATTTTAGATTATCCTGAACTCTTTTTCTTCCCACAGTTTTTTCTGGCTTGTTTTTTTCTTTGTTAAAGTACATAAACAGATTCTCAAGCCTTATCATTGTTGTCCGTTTTCTCTTAAATGAGAATAATTGCGTGAATTTTTGTGTTTTTATTTCTTTTGTGCCTCTTTTTGTTCTTTGTCTTTCACAAAACTAATGAGTAAAGGAATCCAGATATTTGTTTTTCACCAACTTGGGTAAAAAAAGCAGCCCAAGTCTCCATATGGCTCAGTGTGTCTGAGGGAGCTTGCCTGCAGGTGGCCCTGAGCCATGTTTAAGTTGATGAAGCTGGCCGTGTTGGGTGTGACATTGGCTCTGTCTCTGCCACATGGCTCAAAACACACGCTTTCTCTGTTGCCAGCCATGACATGCAAGTTGCCTAAGGACCTGGCCAGTCTGGTGTGGCCCAGGGAGCTGGCAGAGAGAAGGGAAGCCGTTAATGAAGAGGATCCATGAATGGCTATAGCTTCTTGACTGCTTTTTAGCTGTCAGTGCACACGCGAACTCTTTTTAGAAAACCAGATCAGGAAATCGGACTTTCAAAAGAAACATCTGATCACAAAACTTCTTTGAAAGGGAACAAATTATGAATACATTGAAAATAAAAGTCAAACACCAACCTTTTGCCTACTCCATTAGCTGGCAGTGAGGCTCTAGTCCTTTTTCTGCTGTCTGAGGGGTCAGACTGAGTCAGTGAGCTGATGCAGCCTTGAACCTTGCTGCACAAAAGATAAACATCAACCTTTGGCCTTTGTTTTCCATCTGGAAGGTTTTCATCTGCTGCATGTTACCTCAGAGACTGTGATGCTGATCTGGTGTGCATCCTATTCTCTTCTTGTCTGTAAAGACAAAGTCACATGTCATAAGCGGGAGGCTCTACATAAAAAGACACAACAGAAGCACAGGAGGAAAGACTGCATGGATGTGGGCAAAAAGGCTAACAGTTTAACAGCTTCAGATTGGTTGCAAAACAAAAGTATCGCATTTAGCAGCAAAGTTGGATTAGTGCAGCCAAGTTAAGAAGCAGGAAAGGCCAAGAAGAGGCAAATGACAAACTTATAAAGGAACATTTAGTTTGAAAGCTTTTCTTTTGTGTGGTTTGTATAGAGAGGATATAGACTCACTGGATTTGTGTGTGTGTTACTCTGTCTTGTAACTTGCGTTTGCCTGTTTGTGTGTAACTTTGGATTTGTGTGTATGGAATTCTTGATTTTTAACTCACAAAATGCATTTTGTGCTCAATTGTGTGTTCTTGCAATCGTGTATTCACATGTACCCTCCAACTGATTTAACTGATAAAATTGCACCACACAATTCAATTAGATTACGACTCAGTAGGTAACAATTTGGCTTTCACTCATTATCTGAGTTTGGAGGGCATGATATTTTAGCAGCAAGTCTTTGATTATAAAATGAGCAGTTTTTGTGAGCTATGATTCTGAAGTCAAAGCGTGACAAAAAATAGTAGCAGTGGGACTTAAAGCGAAGTTGGGGATGGTCGGATGATGCAATCTGCAAAGTCAGCCATGTTTGGGTGCTCTACAAAAACGTCAGTCAAAAACACTTTACGTTTAGTTCCGCTTATTGGTTTTATTATTTTGGATTATTTAAAATTATTTAAAATTCATGAAACGATTCAGAATCATTTATGGATCATAATTGATGCATCTACTAATTGATTTTTTTCCCCCCATCCCTAGAAATGACACAATCTTAAACTAGCTACGCATACAAATCTTTAAAAAGTTTGCAACAATCGTCTGATACACGCAGACAAAACCACATTTACGCACAGATCAGAGTTACAAATGCACAAGGGGTTGTGAGACTCTTTTCACGTCTTCGGATTTGTGCGCAGATGATATGTTTATATGTATTCTTGTGTACATGTGAATACACAATTGCAAGAATACACAGTTACCAACAAAATGTATTGTACAAGTTAAAGAAATTTAAGAAATACGTACACACAAATCCAAAGTTACACACTAACAGGCAGACACAAGTTAAAAATCAAGAATTATACACACACAAATCAATTGAGTCTATTTTCTCTCCGTAGATTTACCTGCAGTTTTTACAGTTGGATTTCCAGTCAACACAATCACAAGCAAAGCGTGATATTTAAAGATGGCAGGGTGACAGGAATGCTTGTGAAAAAAAAAATCATACAAAACAATGACAAAGCCAAGGCAGAAGGTTTTTTTTAACCAGGCTCATCATTTTTAAGTTTGATCAATTTACAAATAAAAAAAAAATAAAAAAAATATATATATATATATATAAAAGGAACAAGCTAATGATTTTAATGAAAATTTGGGGAGTGGATTAGAAAGAGGCCAGGGGCTCACTTACAGCATTGTCACTTAGAGCTCCAGAAGGAAGGGCAGGACAGGTTTTTGGGGGGGCTGACGGGTGGTAGGGCTCATAGAAATCCTAACCCGTCTATACAGAAATGCAGGATGGAAGAAGGGAAGCCATACACAATCCACCACAGGGCAAGGCTAAACAGGGAGGAGAGCAGCATGGCTACCAGCCATCTGAAAGGAGGACAAATCCAACAACAAGAGCAAATGGAAAAAAAAAAGAGGAAGGAGAGACAGGAGATGTCTGGGCAGGACACAAAGCCACTGATGTTGTGCTTTTCCATTGCAACTGGATTAGAAAAACAACTTCTGATTGATCTCGAAATACAACAGATTTCTGTTATGTTCTTAATTTGAAACACTAATTAAAGATAATAATATATTGTTACATATTGCATTAAGATTTGAATAAAATACATTTTAAAACACTCCTGATGCTCGCCACTTATTAAAAAAAAGGTAATATTTTGGTTAAAAAGTGACCAAAAGGGATGAAAACTAGAAAGCTACACTTACATCTATCCAGTCATGAGAGCAATGAAAAAAAACAAAAGGCAACAGACAATGATCCAAGCCCGACATTAATTACATGTTAGACACAAACTGATTTAAACAGAGGCACGTGCATGAGTGCATGTCCAGGGGTGTTGTGCCTGCTGTCATGCATGGGAAGGCAGAAAAGATGAAGAGAGGCTTGCATAGCATAGCCACTGTTTCTAAACACTGCTGGAATTCCACATGCACTTCAGTGTTACGCAACACAACAAACAGTGGAGCCAGATGGTGAAATCCAGCTGGAAAAAAGGTGTTTAGGTAGCAGTGCATACAATGCTGCAACGTGGAACCTGAAAGTGCAAGCAAATCTCCCCTCTGCCTAAATTAAAACCTGATTTAAACGCGTAAAAATATTGGTTATCGTTTTTAATTTTCCCTCAGATGTTCACATTTTGCAAATATAAAAAAAACAACCAGTAGTAATATTACATATTCTTTAAAAAGTTATCACAAAGCTTAATAAAATCAGCTCAGCTATTGTTTGATTTATCTAAAAAGTTTACTACATGAGCAAGCAAGCTGAGGAAATACTGCTGAAGCCCTTACAGGAAAATAACAGAGTCTGTTTGGATCTTTATTTTTCCAGTCATAACTGGTGGAATAATTCTTGCTGCTGCTTGAAATCGCTGCGTCATCGGTCAACATTAAGTCTATGAAGCAGACAATGAAAGGCTTGTGAATGTAACGCATTCATTAGGTGTATTTTCACTTATAAACATCCAGAAAAAGGAAGACGAACGGGTGGGGGGGCAGGAACAAGAAGCAGACTTTGAAATCAGCTGCACTGTAAGCCGTGCCACTTGCTGGCATAGCAACGTTTGTCCGTAGGGAGTGAAAATCAGCTAGAAAGAAGAGTGACATGCACTTACCTTCATCATACCAAACCTCCCATTTTCTCTCCCTTTTTTCCTCTCCCCCACTCTTTCTCTGCCTCTTTCTGTTATCTTTTCAGTGGCAGGCAGCACATCGGCCAGGCCGTGCCAATGAGGCTGCAGCAGAACACTGCCAGCGGCCTGACGTGGGACAACAAAAGTCAAAGCACCACACGGACAGAGGCTGCCCAGCCAGGCCAACACCCCATACTACATTTGGAGGTTGTGGACTACCAGCATTAAATCAGTATGAGGTGAGCGCCCGTCAAAGAGCTAAACTAAGAGAGCTTTCCTACAATCTGGACCGAAGGAGGAAATGTAGTTACATGGACGCCGATTAACTTTAAAGTGCTGCTGCGATGAAAATCACGTGCTTTTGTTTTTAACATGTTCTTGTGGCATTTTTCTAATAATGGAGGCAAAATGATAGGAAAGGTATTAAGCTTAAAATTGTATTTCAAAGTTTTTCTCAAATCGATGTGAATCAGGAGCAGACAAAAAATTGCCGTTTGAAAAAGAGCGTATTTGTGGCGTAAAAAAATTTGGGTCGAGATCCCTAGTCCTAGATCTGAGAAATGGGGAGGGAAAGGGGTAAATATGCACCAACAGTCCCACCCACAACTTAGGTCTCCACTGGATTTCTTTATTAATTCGTTGGCGTGGTCATGAATGTAGATGGTGGCAGTAAAGCGGCCGCCGTCCGGAGATATTTACAGATCGTCCAATCAGAGCTGCTCCTGGGCTGTGATCCGGCTGCCACCCACTGATGTCAACTTTTATAGAAAAATTGTTCGGTAACTTTGTCTCAAAACCTCAGCGGCCAACCGTGTGGCGTGTAAAAATGTGACTGCCGCTTCCTGGTTACAAATTCAACTACTTGCTGAATTTGCTGAAAAACTGAGGGGGCCCTTGAAGATGGCTCCAAAACACGTCATTAAAAACACCATTAGCTGGAAGAGGAATTTTTACATCTTTATCCGGAAGCAGAATTTGCGTACCTATACTAAAAGATTCCTAACCGTAACCCTAACCTTAAACGTAACCCAGTTCTAGTCTTTTTCTCGGTGAAGAGCGCTTTTAAAATAGATCAGCAGATGTTTGGCGTGGGTATTTAAAGGGTTAACAATATTCAGCAGTTCTTATTAACTAAATAAAGAACTCAGCAATATTGTTGTACCAATAACCTCCATGACAGAACAGCACTTTCATACCAAAGGTGAAATCTTATTTTGCGGTAAAGATTGGCTTACAAAGTCTACTGTTGCAAAATCTTGTACTGATTCAAAGATTGGCCTGGTCCCCAAACTAACTTTGTAAACTGATAACACACTGACACAGATTAGAACGATGAGCTGAACGCTCTGAACGCCTGAATACAGCCAGGAAGCCTCAGCTCTTCCAGGACATTGTTGCTTTTCTAAATCCAGCCTCAGAGAAACCTTCTATTTTGGGAAGGAGGGTGTCAAATGACAGTACCTGCATCTGGCAATCGCTGAGCTCATTTTCTTTGCATTTATTCATCACTTTATTAATTGTCTGATCAAAGACAATTTGAAGAGGCCTGACTTGTGCAACATCAGGTAAAGACTTCAGAGAGATTTAAAATGATGTCATGTTAATGCAGAGCTGCCAGTTTTTCTGGCATACTAATAACCTTTTCATAAAGTTCTTTTTTCAACCAAAGTGTTGTTTTGAATGATGATTTCTAACATGTGTCATAAAAAGAGGGTCGTGTGTCACTAATTAACACCAGAGGGATTTTATTGATAACTTGTTTAGGTTACGGTTTTGTTTCCTGTTTTTAATGGATCAAACAATAAAATATGAGGAAACGACTTCAAGGATGATAAGAAAGTGCATAGTTTGTGAAATATTTTACTTTTGATTAAAAAAAATACTTCCTTGTTTGATATGACCCTTGTTTTAAGTGTAAATTTAAACTGTAAGGTAAAAAGAGAAAACAATTTGATTTAAAGGCTGAATGCAAACTAGAAAGAAAAATCCTCTCACTAAGTAACACAAAAGGGGCATTTGATTACGAGGACACAAATCTTTAGTTTCCATAACGATCTAAGAAGCCGAAAATGACTCCTTAGCTCAGATACTTACGACAGGGAGCCTGAAGATGCTTTGGCCTGCCTCTTGCTCTTCAGAGCTCGGAGTTTATCGCCTTGTGTAAGGCCGTTTCTCTCCTCATCATCATTGTACTGTAAAGCAGAAGGGCCGCTGATTGGATAGAATTTCCTTCATTTCAACAGGCAAGGTGGGCAGCAGGACTGGAACGACAAACTTACGGATTCCACTTCTTCTTTCATGGCTGTCCTGTTGTTGTTGCTCCCATTTATGGTTATTTCATCCACCCCAGACAGAATTCTGGTCACGGCCTTCTTCCCGTTCTCTCTGTCCTTAAGCATTATCTCCCGAAAAACATCTCCTTCCGCCCACAAGCTGTTCTGCTTCCTGTTGTGAAAAAAAATTACTCTCGTTTAAAACCTCACCCTCCTCAAACCCACAGTCAAGACAGCAGAGACATAACATCGTAAGTCTCTGTGGTGTTACAGACCCACTCCCATGAAAATCATGTATGTAGATTTGTTTTTTTACATGTTCTTGTGGCATTTTTTTTGGAGGACATTTTAGAAGAAAATTTCAAAAAAAGTTCAAAATTGCATTTCTGAGTATTTCGTCATTCAAATTGTTGTGAATCAGGAGCAGATGAAAAAAGCAGTTAGAAAAAAAGAGCTTATTTTTGACGTAGAAACTACAATGGGCGGGCAACAAGCTCCCTGCTCTGCTTCATTCTGATGCATCCACGACTAGAATCACGCACGTCTTCGTTTTTCTTGTCCACCATAAAAATAATTGCTGTGGCTCTGAACACTTACTCTTCAACAAAGTTCTGCTGAGGCCCGATAATAGAACCCGGTCGACAGATCCGTATCCAGGCAATGGCCTCTGCTGCAGTCAGGCAGTAATGTTTCATCATGTAGCAGCCAATTAGGGTACCCGTTCTCCCCAGACCAGCTGAAAACAAAAAAGAAGAGTTTAGCTAGGAACAAACTTTAGTTTTTAAGTGCAAAAATGTCCCTTGGAGTAGGAGTCCTACCCTTGCAGTGCACGGCTATGGCTCCCTCTGCATTTTCACAGATGTTGAAGAACTTCCTGACAATGGAGTCATTGGGTGTGCTCCCGTCCACAAAGAACAGGTCGTGATGTTCAAAGCCAGAGTCTGTAAACCGTCTAGCATCGTACATCTTTTTGTTAAGTCTGATAATGGTTGTGATGTTATGCTTCCTAAAGTATGGGATGTAGGCTTCAGGAGCATGGAGAGGGTACCCTTAAGAAAAGAGGGAGTATTACGACTTCAGGGGTGCTGAATTAATCATAAATTGACCTTTTGTTCTCTTACCATTCTCTATTTTGCTTTTTGGATGTGGTCCACTAAAAGCAAGGAACTTCCCTGGAATGATCCAGTTCAGGTCTCCGTTTTCTGCTCGCTCATAATGCTCGTATTCTTCCACGTCAAAGTTGCAGAAGTCCAGCCAGCCGAACTGCAGCGCCTTAACATGAACCGTTTGTCATTAGAAGAATTACAATTAAAAGAGGAAAGCAGAAGTATTTTTAAATCCATACTTTGTGAACACCCCGAAGGCAGTCTAGGATGTTCAGATTGTACATACATGTCCCAAAGGAAGCATCTCTGCAAAACACAAAGAAATAATTAATCAAATGAAATTATTCATCTGACTTATGTTCAATAGAATTTGATTCGCCAGTTAGTTGATTCTAGCTTTATCAGAACTTCTATTGTCCATTTTGGGAAACTTCAGTCCAGTATCATAGAATGAAATCAACTATCTGATCGTATTCAATTTTATTTACTGAACTGCACGTATCTGTACAAGAGACACAGTGCTGAGATTGATTAACAAGGTCTCCAGCCAATCAGGATGCAGAACACAATGCACAAAAAAGCACAGTAAGACCACGAAAGGTGAACCGTGATATAGTAAGGAAGTACTAACAAACGGATGAAAGTTTTAAGGGAATGCGCCAGTCTTTAACCACTATCCTGCCTTTGTGTCAAACCACATTTGATATGTTTAAATTGACAAAAAAAAGTACTTCATTAAATACTCTACTTTGTTTGAACGCTAAAATAAATCTTTCTATATTCAGTTAACATGTATATTGGTTTAAAATGATTTTTTTTAACAAAGTAGCAATCATGTTATCTAAAGAGAGTATATTACAGAGATTTTGTGCTGTTACCTGAAAGGAATAAATGTTGAATTTCTGGACACCAGCAGACTGTGGGCCTCCTCAGGCGTCATATTCAGGTACATTACCTATGACGACAAAAATGATTTAATATACTTTAAAAAAAAATATGACTTTGATCTGCAGATTTGATCCACACTTACTGCATATGATCCTATTAAATAGGCCGCATTGGCTTGTTTTTTCTGATCTCCACAGGTATAAAAAATGATCTTCTTGTTTGAGAGTGTTATGGACTGTAAAAAAAACCCCACAAGATTAGATCTCATGCTTTTTTTTATTTAACCGCAATACCATATTGTGTAGAAAGTGTTTAGTTAATCATTAGTTTTTCCACTTTTGCTGCAAGAAACTGAACACGGTTATCAGTAGTTGTAAAGCTGATTTGGTAAAACACCAAGGAGGAACAAAAGGCAGAAACATAAAAAGTATATCTTTAATCTTAAAAAGTTCAAAACAATCAATTCTGGCATCATAAGACAACACATCCACCAGGCGTCCTCCTAAATACTAAGTTCAGATAAGTAGGTCTATAAACCGTACTATAGAATAAGCTGCAGACATGTTGCTTTATTTATTTTTTGGTTCCAATCATTAACCCACCAGCATCATGTCACATGCAAAAATGTGTCAAATGCTCCAAGGGAAAGCGGCTAAAACACACATTAGTATCAATAACTGTGCATTTTTTAAAATAAAGCAGAAAATGTGATAAGGTCAAAAGAAAAAAAATACTTGTTCTCTTTCTCAAACACTGCAAAAACAGTCCCCTAGAAATAGGTCTTTAAATAAGCAAAAGAAAATCTGCGGTAAAAAAATGTCTAACTGCAAACCCTTATTTTAAGAAAACACATCTAGTCACTAAGACATGTTTTCTTAAAATAAGATTAATTTTCCACTGAAAAACTGACTTGATAAAATCATTTTTCTCGCAAGACAATTTTTCTTGAAACTTTCTTAGGATTCAGTTTTTTTGCAGTCCCACAAGATGCTGATTAATACATGTTTCCCCCCCCAGTTTTCCAGCAGGAAGTGTGTTGAAGAAAAGAAGAGTACTTTACCTTGAGCTTCTTTGTCAGCTTGCAGCAGAAGCGATAAAACATGGCTAGGTTAAGGGGGCCAAAGTCTGCATAGAAGCTGAGGAGAGGATAAAGATACAAAGGGAGAAAGATTTGTGCAGCCTGCGATCATCTCTGGGGAGGTTTCACTACAAAGAATAAGCTACCTCAGACTGACGCAGAGAAAACACTGACAAAAGTAAAAGCTATATTTGAACACAAAAATGGAGGAGTGGGTCAATTGGACATGAGAAAAGCTGAGGAGGCAAAGTCTGTTTCTAAACCACTGAGGTGTAGTTCTGAAAGGTCAGCCTTGACCTCTTTGGAGGCCAAACAAATAGAAAACCACTGATGTAACTCTGCACTCAATTACAAACTATAAAAGTTTAATAGTAACTGTAAGTGTATAATTTACATGAAATGTCAAAACTTTACTTAATAGTAACAACAGATTCATTACTCCCTACTTGATGGAAGTAGTTAAGATTTTCAATCAGAAAACCTTTATTTAAATCATATGATGAGACAAACATGTGAAAGACAAATAAATGCAAATGCAGGATGGGATTAACTACTCACTTCTCATATGCAAGCTCTTCATCAATGCAGAAACAGTGTCGGTCGTTTGTGCTTTTCATCTTTTGCTGAAGCATGGCAAAGTACAGTTGATCTGTGGGTGGAAGGAGGGGACGGGGTCCGGGAGAGACAAAATTAAGACACTTTGTTTATTAATAAATGCTTTGGTTTCCTCTTTGCAACACCGTTGTTCTTAAGTCTGCAGCTGTTTGAGGTGGACTTACCCTTTTTGAACTCGATATATCGCGATAAAACATCGTCAGAAGTCATCTTGCAAGCACTTTGGAACAAGATGTTTTCAACAGGATTTTTTTTTTTCACGGAAACTTGCGCATTCTACGTTAATTTTACACGAAATGTTTTAAATTATATAAGCAGTTTACTAAATATGTTGAGTTTGAGAGTATATACCTTGTCCTTGACTTTGTTTTCGGGAAAAGAAAAAGTCAGCAGACGAGAAAGAAAGGAATTTTGAGTCGAGTGCAAGTGCGCACTCCCCTTAAAGTCAACTAACTTTGACTCCTCCCCTTTTTATACTGCGGGCCGCCATTCGCTGTGACACTTGCATATCCTATGCCGATTGGAGGAGTGACCTGTCAGTCAAACTACACCCCGCCCATTTTAGTTTAAAGTTCTCTAGATAAGGCACATCATAGGCTCTGGGAGGGTTGCCAAGTGGTTGCTAGGACGATCCGTCAGCCAATCAGATCAAACGCGGATCCCTTTTTTTTTCAGACTTAAGCTAATCAAGGATGAACTGCATCAACGAAACGAAAGAAAGGTGAACATGAACATCTCGGAGGCTGACGGGGATTTAACGGGACATCAATCCACCACTGCATCTCTTTCTATATGTATTAAATTAACCCCAAATGTTTGTTTTTGTTCAAGAAAATGTGTTATTAAAGAAAAATACAATGACCTCATTGCTTGCACGGAAACGAACGCCCCTCATGTCTCTTTTATTTTGTAATTCTGTGCAGAGTGCAAAGGTAATACCACCTCAACTCATACAGGGACGTACACTGTCGTCACATTGGAGCAAAAGCGAAGAAAAACTGAAGACTTTGAGAGTCAACATGTCGCTAAGTATGTTGAAAATAAGTGGGTTCTTAGCGCAGACCCCCTTACCTGTTATCTCAATGTAAATATCCGAGTTTGGCTCCGCCTCTGGGCTGCTGTGAGCCGCGCAGCGCTTTTTCCTGGACTCGGCTCGTCTCCTCTCGCTTTTGCGCTTCATTTTCTCCTCAGGGATGCAGGATGGGCATTCCTGCGCAGCTGCAGCAGCTCTCTGCGGCGTGTCCGCCTTTTGCTGGTGTTATTGGGCCATGTCTCAGCTGTTATTGCGCCCGTCCAGGCGCGCGTGAGCAGCGTTTGTGTCAACCGAGGTTTGCTGCCTCTCAGCCTCTGTGACGGTGGTGACGTCTTTGAGGCTGTGACGTCTCAGGATTACATGTCCAGTGACTACATTAAATGTTTACGGAGCCCTGGACATGACATTATAAATAAAAACATTTGAACATAACATTAAAAATGAATAAATAAACACATGTGGCCATGTCATTGTCATGGAAAAATAAATAAAGAAATGGTTGCCTTATTTTTTTCAGCAACAATTAGCATATCATTTGTATTTTGTGCTCACAAAATATTAATTTGTAGAATCAAACTTGTAAGAAAGTAGATTTGTTGCATATTTGTTGTATATTGTACGTCTGTAAGAAAAAAGTGTTGTACTTGTAGTAAAAGATTTGTGTCTGTAAAAAGATTTTGTGCCTGTAGAAAAAATTGTCTGCAAAAAAGGTAATAATTAGTCAATTATATAAGTTTAATAAATAACAAGATGCAAACACAAATTTAAAAAAGCAGGATAGTGTCAGATATGTCCAGAAATTTCAGTTTAACGCAGATGACTACTTTTTAAAAATGTATTCCTGGTATGAGTTTTTTCTTTTGTCTGCAACAGTTGCTTCATTTTTAACTTCTGTCTGATACCAACTCAAAAGTATTTTCACAAATTCATTACATTCAAAAACTCTTCTTGCAATCTGGATGGCATAATGGGAAGACACACACAAATCCACAACAAACACAAGATTCCATGTGAAAGAAGAGGAAGTGTTTAATGTCTGCTCTATTTCTAGGTCACGGTCAGGCTGCAAACCCAATGAATGTGAGATGTCGTGTTTCTTTTGCCCTTGTGGATTTTCCCCAACTGTTCTCGTAGCCTTGCCAAAGCACGGCTAATCACAAAAAATGTTGCATACACAGTAAAGTACTGCTGTGGCACACTGCCCACTATAATACAAGACTGCTTCCCTAATAAGGTGTCATTCATTCCAACTATTATGTTAGTACACCGTGCAGTAGCTATACTCTTCTTTTTTTCAGAAAAATATCTTTCTTTAATGTGGTTTGATCCACCAAAACAGTACTTCTTTGATTCGTGTTGCCTCCAGCAGCTTGGCCTGAGCATTACTTCCATATTTCTTTATCTCTGCTAGTCAGCAGACTTTTCTAATGGGAATGAGTGTTCCTATTTATCAAAAACACTGTTTCTAACAGTCGCATTTCTTTGGTTTTTTTGAACGGATCAAGAAAAAAATAGCCCAACACAGCTGCCTTCAAGCTAAACAAGGAGCTGTCCTGCAGACTAGTAACACTTGATCAGCTTCTTCCCATGTTGGGAGGGGGAAGGAGCTCCCATTAGATTTCATTATGACGAGCTATAATGTGTGCTTCTTAGCTGTTCTGTGCTCACTCTCAGGCGCCGTGCACGGCACAGTAGAGCAAACGTGCATTCATCTGAGTATCATGTTTCCATTCCCACCAGTGCAAGCCAAAGTTTAGAAATACCTGCGACTGCTGCAGTCATTTGACACAGGACTGGCTGTCAGCTGGAGCCTTTAGACTGATCATAAAGGCCAAATGTTCCTGAACGTTAGCGAGGCATTGAATGCAATGGGTGAAATTTCACCTTAAGGGGGAAAGCTGCAACACAATTTAAACAACTAACAAAACTCTTTTGATCGTCAACTACAGGCTCCTCTTTTTCCATTGCACTCAAGTAACCAATGTGAGAGTTTCTCAAAGTTTGACAGTTAAATCTTTGCCGTGAAACACGACAACACATCAGCACCAGATTAGTTAACTCACAAAAGTATCAAGCTTCATAAGGACCAGCCAAATGCTGCGCTCGGGCTTTCAAAGTAGTTTTATCAAAAATGTCTAAAATACCAATATTTTTAAGAATAATATGGTTTTATTTTTCAATTACATTTGTTTCAGATATGTTGATATTTACAATGCAGTCAATATGAAACAAAATATTAAATTATATTAGTAATAACAATAATAAAATTCTAATGATGAAAATGCAGCACATGTTTGAAAGGGGGTGGAAAGATTAGCTTATTGAAGCCAGCCCATTCAAAACCAACTCCAATGAAAATCGTGTTTTTAATATGTTCCTGTAGCAGTTTTTCCATTTTGGAGGACAAATATCTAATCATTTAAGATTAAAACTGCATTTCTGGGTATTTCTTAATACAATTTGTGATGGATCAGGGGCAGATGAAAAACCGTGGTTTAAAAAGTTCAAAGACAGTTCAAAACTTGGCTATATATATATATATATATATATATATATATATATATAAATTATTATTACTATATTATATATACATGCACAGATACATATGTATATTTATACATATATAAATTTGATCTCTGGATTGGTATCATCATTATATTGTGCCCGTACCATATGCTTTTATTAGTTTTCAAACTCTTTACAATGTTTTTGTTCAAACCCCAGACTATATCAGATTTTGGGTTTTTTTTTATCTGCACACAGAACCTCTACAATTGGTTTGTATCATTGGTTCTGTGGTTTTCTTAAAAATTCTTAAATATTTTGGCAGTTTAGTTGCTAAAATCAAATTTTCCATTTAAAGAACATTCACTCACTAAATTGCTGATTTTGTGAGATGGAAAGCAAATATCTTTCATTTCCACACAATTTAGGCCACAAGGGTTCACACAACAGTCATCCATGCATGTACTTTTATTATTATTTTATTTGACGGAAGGTAGATCTGCCAGATAAAAAAGCACATGTTTTGAAGTACTACAAAAACAGACCAGAATTTTACACAAGCAGAACTATTTAAGGTAGTAAATAGTAACAGAATGAGAAAAGGTCTGGTGGGATTGCTGCTGTACTCATGGCCATGTACTGTATCTTGGGGGATCTTTTTTACATACTTTGAAGTTGGACATGACCTTGGGTAAGTTTCAAAACTTCCCAAGAATGACTAGAATGATAAATAGGGCCAAGGAGTGCAAACTGTCATCGATTTTCCTCAACATTCCAAAGCTCTGTGATTCAGTGTCAGTTTGAGGATATAATAGCTATGAAGTTTTGTTCAAACTTGTGAAGTCATATGTCAATACGAGCAATAAGAATCTGAGAGTTACTGCGGGCTAAACATGGAGGATTTTGGGCTTATTGCTGAAGTCTACAGTCTGTTCTACTTCTGCAAGCTGAAGGAGCCAATTGATGGGAATGTGATCCAAACGGTTCATATCAAAATGACAAAAATGAACTTGGGAACCTGAAAGAAGAAATAAAATATGATGAGAGAGCAACTTTAGGATTGGACAGTTAAACAAACGGGTTGGCTCACCTGGTCCTACAAGGAGAGCGCCCCCTTGCTGATACATGTCACCCTGAAAGTCAAAAGCAGGGCTGGTCATTGCCCTCCATATGCTTTTCAGTTGTCCCATTAACAAACCAGACTTCACATGGGGACTGGGGCTTGCTAAATAGTACAAACAAACAAGTATAAAAGATTGTGTTAATTTGGCTTAAAAAAAGGTTGACTGTCACTGTTACACACATGCACACATTTTACCAGACTCTGTGAAGGTCTCTTCTCTCTTCATTCCAAGCTTTTGGTAAATGCATCTTTCTGGATCTACATACATTTCATAAGAATACCCAGTCAGCAAACAGAACGGCTAGACGAGGAACAAAACAAACAAACATACATGTATTTTATCAAAAAGTCACATTGTTGATGCATATTTCACAAATATACAGAATTAACAAGGAAAAGAACAAAAACAGTGAAATATTAGAAACACAATTCATACTGATGTTACTAACAAACCTTGTTTTCAGTTGAACACCTGTAAACTTTTGTCACATCGACTGTTCTGGTTTACTTTGTTCATAACCTTATCTTTGTATAAAATACACGTCTTCTGCTTATTCAGAGGAGATAAAAAGGCAACAAACTGCTTTTGTCATCACATCTTTTTTTCTGATTAAAGGAATAAATTTGCATAATTATTTTCAGAACAAAAATTGCTTTTGCCCAGAGCGAATCGTCAGAGCGTAGAGAAGAGACTATAACTGGTTCAGGTAATTCCAGCTACTGTAAACAAGATGAACTGGTGAGGCTTTTGTGACTCATTGGCTTCTTGATATGATTTGTTGACAGCTTTTGGGCTCCCTGTGCTGTCTGTCCACACAAGCCTGGCACTTGTTGGAACAAATGACAAGGGGGGTTGTGGCAGGGAGGAGAATTTGACTGTAAGAAGTTTGAAATGAAGGCTTTCAGACTAAAACATTTTACCTAAACAGATGCTTTAATTTGACATAAAATGCTGAAAAACGTGCATCTAGGTTGCTGGGTGGTGGCATTTTGGGGTATGTGATCGTAGCCTTAGTCCAGTTTTCTTATAAAGCCATTAGTTCTCAAACACAGTCAATGTTATTGACACGTTTTTAGCAAGTTAATTTAAAAAATCTGTTTTATTTCTGTTTTATTCAGACAGTAGCCTATAAAATAAAGTAATACTTTATTTAAAGTCCCACTCCAATCATCATTTGATTTTCTTATTACAAAGTGATCCCAGTGGTCTTTTCGTTATGTAAATATGCTTTTATTAGGCAAAATAATAATAATAATAATAATAAAAATACCCTGTTTTCTTGGACACAGTTTCTGCAAAGTGACAGGAGTTCATCAGAAATTCCCCTCGGAGTTGTGCGCCTGCCTGCCTGCCTGCCTTCACTTCCCATCATCTTTCACTCTACCACTAGCTTGCAGCTACTCACAACTCCAAAATAACATTACTAGTGCAACAAAAATGGCCAGCAATATTGGAGCTATCCAGCCATTCAGTTTTTGAGATGAGAAAAACAAAGACGTACATTTTAACTTTAACTTTTGTTCTGTAACTGAATGCATCAAAATGGAGCGCAGCAGGGAGCTTGTGGCCCGCTGACTGCAGCACCCATGTCACTGTTACAAGCTTTTTTAATTGCATTTTTTAATCTGCTCCTGATTTACAACAATTTGAAGACAAATTTAAAGAAATACTCAGAAACACAGTTTGAACCTTAGATTTCTTTATGCCCTCATGATGAGAAAAATGCCACAAAACATGTTAAAAACACAATTTTCATTGGAGTGGGTCTATACATGCATGCATGCATGAAGTGCATGCATGATCATATAACTTCATTACCTCTATGTGATGATGAGAAGACTGACCAATCACAACCAATTTAACTCCAGCATCCTACAGACATTAAAAGAAGTTCATTTACTTAACTTTGAATATATTTACTCACTTTGTAAAGCTGCTTAAAGTTTAAAGCTCTACACGTTTTACTTGGACTCACCTCCAGGGCTTCTTTGGGTATTTTGCTCAAATCTTCTACGTACTCTTTGCAGCTGTAGCATAAGAAGTTCTGCAGAAATATGCAGGATTGACATCAGGGCATTGACAGGATTTGACATTTACAAGCAGGAATTCACAGTTTCAATAAAGTTAATAAAAAAAAAAGCGTCATCTCCTTTCCTGGTTGAAAAGTTCAGAGCATCTGGACTCACAGCAAAGCTGGAGCCCAGAGATTTTTTTACAATAAAGCATTTTCATGTTTAACTTGTATGAAAGAGTAAGAAAAAACAAAAATCACTTCCTACCCGAACGAAAACAATAATAGTTTTCCTGTCGTGATATAAGGACTTGAACGGAATGGAGTCTCCGTGTCGGTCGTAGATTAAACAGTCTTCAGAGTCTTTCAGGTGAAAATCTACAGATGTTTTTTTAGTTTTCCAGCTGCCCCTGGTTATTTGTCGGGTTACTGGTGGAACAGTTTCAGCCATGTTTCTCTTTCCTTCCAGACTTCTGCTATTCTGGGAGTCGCCGTTCTGGCTTGTGAAGCTGCAGCCTGAATATTTCCGCCCATGACCTGCATGCAAACGCACAGAGGCACACAGAAGAAACTATGCTTCATTTAAAGAGTAGTTATGATCATTTCCACTATATGTCACCTGTCTTGTCAAACTTGAATTAAAATAAATATGTTTTTTTTCTGGTCACAAATATTAAAATCCATATAGCAACTGTTTCTTTTCTTTTTTCTCTTTATTTCTTTATTTTTACACTTTTTACATGATTTTAGTGCGAATTTAACTTGATACAAAAACGGGATTATTAGACTGTGTGATGAATGCCAACATTAAATATTCTTTATAAGAGCATAAAAAGTTGTACCGTACAGCAATTAGGTTATTTTATTAGAGAAATAGTCAAAATAGATAAAGATATGAATTTGCTCTATCATTTTCCAATGCAAACTTTTGTTTAAAATGGTAAAAAAATTAGACTTGGGGTGAAAATACTTTGGAGCACAATAATCACAGGGATAATGGAGTTCATATGACATGTTACAGGGCTTAAACATGCTTTCACAGTATAACACTTGTATAGTAGTCGTTTAAAAAAAAACTGTTGTTGTTTTTACTAATAGATGCAGCAATTCAATTGTACAAAACTATAGTGATCAGGAAATCAACAGATGTCATTTGATTCCTGCAGTTCAAAATAATGAATATCAACTAAACTATGGACAGATCTGCAGAATATAATACCTTCACTTCACCATCAAACTAGATTTCTATTCCTAGGTTTATTAATACAATTAATTACCCATTCAAATGATTAGATTCAGATTTCCTAATCACTTGGCCTGGCCACCGGTGTTTAAAATCAAGCATTTGGGCATGCAGACTGTTTTCACAAACATTTCTGAAAGAATGAGCTGCTCTCAGAAGTTCAGTGAATTCCAGCTTGTAACTGTCATAGAATGTCACCCGTGCATCAGCTCCAGTAGTAAAATTTCCTCACTCCTAAATATTCCACAACTGTCAGCTCTATCATAACAAAATGGAAGAGTTTGGGGAACAACAGCAACAACAGCATTTGGAAGTATTATATTTTTCAGAATATGAAAATACTACAATTGTTGGTGTTTTCATATATGATAATATACTATGAATATTTTGTAATTTATGCTAAAATGTCCTGCATTTCACTGAAATATACTTTTCAATATATTGTGAATTATGCTGAAATGCCCAGTAAAATTAATGACTATATCCCATAATAACATAGAATAAGCCATATATTGAAAAAGGGGTTCAAATATATATTTATGTAGTATACCTTAACATAAGACATAATATACCCAGACTAGTATCATGGTAATAAACACATAGCTATAGCTATGACTTAAAGAAATATCTTTTCTCTTTTTTTTGGTTAATGAAAATAACAAATTAGTAGAACAGTCAACGGTATTTAAGTTATATACATTATTATATACCCATTTGTGGTCCATCCTTCTCTATATTAAAAGAAACATAGGTTGCAAAATCTGATTTGGAGTTCTTGCACAACTTATAAAAAATAAAATCGATTTCAACAATGATACAAGCGATTATGAAAGAAAGCTTGTTTGTACACCATATATTTAAAAAGATATGAGTAAGTGACTGATTTGTTTGGATATATTTCTTAACATGAGATATTTTCCAGTTTATTGTGATGCATTTTTCTTTCATAAGGGCTCTCTTAATTTTATATTTCCTTGAAGCCACATCTACACATGATGTACTGCTGGAAAATGTCATCTTAACTAACATTTTCTCAATCATCTGATCACCAATCATCTGGGATTCTTAACTTGTTACCCAGCTGTTTGGCTGTGCTTGAATGACAAATGTCAAATTTGTCCTCGCCGGCTTCCGTAGCTCTGCCCCGTCGCTGCGGAAGTGTTGTCCTCAAGTGCTGCAAAGCAAAGCTGCTACAGTCTGGATAAACGCTTCGGTGGTTGTGCTGTAGGACTCTTTGCGGCCGCGTATCTCCATGTCAGCGCTCACCGTCACCGTGAAACCGTGAAGTATTATGTGAACAGCATCCGGACGGAGGGAGCACCGCGTGAAGTGGTGAGAGCTGCTTCATGTTGAGCCTGGGGAACAGCTAACTTAGCATTTGATGGAGGAGCAGGTTAGCCTCTCTGAAGGCTCCTAGCTGTTGTCTCCAAAGGAGTTTGAAAATGTGAGGTGATATTTATCCTAAATCTTTTGCAGAGTGCGGGAAAAAAGCGCAGCCGCGACGTTTGGCTGCTCTTTGTGTCGTTGAAATGACCACCTGTTCAGTGTTTACATCTTTGTGTTTTCAAGTCGAGAGCAGATCCATGAAGCTCTCTCGTTATTAACAGATACAACGAGGAGGACGAGCAGTTTTGTCCCTAAATATATATGACCATTTGCAGTTATATAAGCTCTGACTTGTAGTCAGGTATCAAAATAAAGAAAAACGCGACTGTTGGTCCAATGGGTCCTACTTGGAAGAATAAATGATGCTAATTCATTTGCTATTTTTGCTCATTCCATAAATCAATTGGTATTTTCTTACAGTCATTGTATTTTAACTTGTTTTAATGTGCATTTTCTCATGCACATTTCAACCAGCAATATTTGTGCAATTTGTTTATATATTATATATTGCTTTGATTTTGGACTGTGGTTGGTTCATACTGGTTATTAGGGGTGTAAAGATTCATTTTAACAATTAGATTAATGTATTTGTTGTTGCAGATCCGATTCATAGTCAATATAAGTTCATTTTGGATGATCAGATTCAATCCAATTCACTGACCTATTGTTGATCCTTAAGCCAAAAATTCAACCAGTGTGACTCAGAGATAGATTTCTGGGTACTGAATAGTGCAGGTGAATTTTTCCTTTTTCCTTGTATTGCAGGATAATCAAGTTTGGATTTGGAAATGGTTTACTTCAAGCAGGCAAGAATAACACGTGTAACACCATCAATCAAAAGAGATTTACATCCGTAAACGTGTCAAACATAGGATAACTAGGCATCAAAAGATAGACTGCTTGAAACGGTAGTGGGAGGAAGCGAACTTATAAAATCCCACCACAACAAGTTTAAATTAAATATGTGTATAAACAAACAAGTTAACAAGAATTAGTGGGAAAATTCACAATTAGCTTTAAAAAGTTCAGCCCTCTGTTGTTTTTTCCACATTCTGTATAGTCACAGTTTCATTCATCCTGACACATTCATACACTGATGGCTGAACATCACCAACCTGTGGACCACCAGGAGCACAGTGTTGTTCAATGTTTTGCCCAAAGACACTTCAACACAAGGGACGGCAAAGTGGGAGCCAAACCCATGATCCTCCAGTCAGAGGCCGACTGCTCTACCTCTTCTAATGTAAAATTATTTCTCTAATTATTGTTCTCCGGGCAGGCATACTTTTTTTTTAAAATTGATCTAAAACGTATCCCTTTATTTTATAAAAAAAAAGTGTGTTTATACAAGAGGAATACATTTTGACAATTAATAGGGTATAACTGGGGTAAAAAATGAGTGCGGTTCCACTTTCAAAACCTGGAGAATACCCAGTAAACTAAGACCCACCTGTGGCCTCTAAAAAGCTACATATTTTTATACCCTGCTTTTCTGTCCGATAGTCACCTGGTTAAGCTGCGCTGTAGTTGTGTATGGGATGATTTACCAGCCAGTTCCACCACATCAGTTAACCAAACTGATTTTTTAACATTGAAATTTTGCAGGTAAGAAGGAAAACTCTGAGTTCTTATGCTTTTATATTACTAAATTAAAATAATTAGAGTGTGGAAAAAGCGTCAATTGTTTAGTCATTCATTTCCACTTCTCTGTCAACCTCACTTCCAAATGGAAAATGAAATTCTCTGATGCTATAAAATGACAACTTACTTTATTGCCAACATGTCAATATTTTTTAAAATAACCTTCAAAAAAACAAGAGGAAAAATTCAACATTTTTTCCTCACATATCTTGTCATTTAAATGTAAGATTGACTTTTGTTTCACATTCTGGTCATTTTGTGACAACTTCCCTTTTGGTTTTTTTCCAGTTACCTTGAATCTTCTATATGGGCCATATTTTCTCGAAAAATGGTTTACACCTGAAGAAGAGGACCCGCAAGTTGCAGCACAAGAAGAAGAAGAAGAGGAACTGTTTCCTGCAGGGGCCGTGCATGCTCTGTTTCCTCGTCCACAGCAATAGCAGTGGTCTGGACGACGACGACAGTGACCATCTGGAGGCCGGTGTGAGCAGGTGCTGCCACAACACAATCACTGGAATCAGCGTCGCCCACATTGGGGGAGTCGGCCTCGGACCAGCAGCTGCCTCAAAACTCGCGGAGCGATACGCAACAATCGCCTCACCTGAGGAGTGCTCCAAGTACCTGTTGTCCCAGAGGGAACTGGGGATCTGGGAGGGCCAGGGGAGGGGCATTTTGTCCACTGTTCCTGCCAAACTGATTCCAGCGCAGACTCTTTTCCGAACGGCTGGTGTGTCTGTGACTGTGCCCATTCCTGTGCCTATACCTAACTGCACCGTCGACTATACTGAGATGGTAGGCACTAATCTCACGTAAAAAATGTGCAGCATGAATCTGTCATCATAGATCAATTTTTTGCTTCATGAGACCTGCAGCTGTTGTTAAAAAAACTTTCAAGTAAATATTCATAATTTGATCATTACTTTAAAAAAGAGGTTTGTGTTTGGGATTGTAGGAAAGTTTCTTAGATACTTTAACTTTAAAACATTTTCAAAAAGAGCATGCAATGGTCAGGAGTGATAGATATTTTTATTAGTTCTTAAAATCAGCAGTCTGGTGTGTTTTGGTGACTTCCTTGAAAACTAGTTTACATTATTGAGTGTGTCTGTGTGCAGGTGTGTAAGAGGAAGTGCTCCGAGGTGCACAGGTGCACCCCTTGCAAGCAGCCGCGCTGTGCCTTTGCTGTCCCTGACGGAGGCCTGGAGACTGACGGAACGGGAGGAGAGGCTGCCTCGAACTCTGAAACTGGCCACTGCCACCTTCCCCTATGCCCAATTCCCTCCTCATCCTCGTCGTCCTCTGCATCCGCCTCCTCACCGGCTGATGGCTGCTGTGGGCTAGGTCTTCATATGGACTCGCCCCACTGTTCAGACTCATCCCCCTGCTGCTTGCATCACTATGACGACTCTCAGGCGAGGAGTTCTGATGCTGCTGATCACTTAAGTATCAACCACCTGCCTTCCTCCATCCTTCTTAAGGTCAGAAGGGCTTTAGTTTTTTTTTTTTTATTTACCTAAAGTCCCACTCACATCTTCTTTTAATTTACTTTAAAAACGTTACCATTGGTCCTTTAATTACAATTATGCCATTTTTAGCCAGAATCAAAAAACTTCTGTGGTTTTCTAGGACAGTTTCTGCAGAGCGGCAGTAGCTCCAAGGGCGTCAAAAGTTAGTAGGAGAAAGTATGAGGCTACCACTACTGCTTATCTATGAGACAACTTTCCAAACTTTTGAGGAGGAACACCTGAAGGACAATTGTTTGTAAAGTAAACTTGCTTCTAACATTCAAGTAATTTTTCATTTGCTAAAGTAAAGCCTCTTGATTATTGTCTTGACACGCAGGAGGTGAATTTTCACCGGCTACTTTTGAGGCCCCTGATTGAATAAGCATTTTGCCTCAGAGTTGTGGGCAGGACTGTTGGGATGAAGTAAACCCGCCCTCTGCTTCCCGGCATCCCTCTGAATCCACCTTCTTCTACTATCTTCCACCCCCTCATCCCCTTTAACCCAACAATACTGGTGCAACAAAAATGGCGAGCAATATTGGGGCTTTCCAGACGTACAGTTATGAGCCAAATGCCAGCACAGACGAAGGAAACAAAGGTGTACATGGATCCATTTGTCTAAAAGTGAATGCATCAGAATGGAGCAGAGCGGGGAGCTTGTAGCCAGCCGACTGTAGCATCTACGTCACAGCTACAGGCCTTTTTCCAACTGCATTTTTTCGTGTGCTCCTGATTAACAATGATTTGAATAAAGATATACTTTGAAACGCAATTTTAAGCTTAATTTTTTAACATACGTCCTCCATCATCAGAAAAGTGCCACAATAACATGTTAAAAAAACGAGAACACGATTTTCATCTGAGTGGGTTATTATTTATTTTGATACAATAACATTTGTTATTAAACCTCCTGACTGCCAGCAATAGAAATTTGTCTGCAGAAGACATTTCCAATCCTGAATATTTCCCAACCACTCCATACTACTGAATCAAGTCTTTTTAGTATCTACAATGATACCAGTTGTGAAGCAGTGGGGCTCTGGGAATTGGAGTTTTTGGTGGATTGAAAGCAATTTTTTTTCTCTGGTATTCAGGAGGATATTTATGATTAGTGTTTATAAAGATGAACAACAATTTTCCTTTTTAGAAACTGATCAGACAAAGAAGCATCAGTTGTTAATTAGAAATTTGCCCACCACCCCTCAGGTGCTGTCCCACTTGACAGTGAAGGAACGCTGTCTTTGTGCCTCTCTGGTTTGCAAATACTGGAGGGACCTCTGCTTGGACTTTCAGTTCTGGAAGCAAATCGACCTCAGTGGCCTACAACAAGTAAGAGACAACGCTCTTTCTTAAGCTGGTCTTTGAATTTCATGAAAATAATACTTTCTTTTTTTTCCTGCTTGTGTTTTTATACTATTCAGTAATTCAATTGTTTTGATATAAATTTGGGGAAATAACTATGTAGGATCTTATTTTTATCTCATTTGTTTCAGGTCAATGATGATCTCCTTGTGAAAATAGCTTCTCGAAGGCAGAATGTGACAGAGATTAACATCTCGGATTGCAGGGGGGTGCACGACCATGGTGTGTCCTCTTTGGCCTCACGCTGTCCAGGCCTGCAAAAGTACACAGCCTACAGGTGCAAGCAGCTGGGAGACATCTCTCTGTCTGCTTTGGCCTCACACTGCCCTCTCCTGGTCAAGGTGCATGTTGGAAACCAGGACAAACTAACAGATGCATCACTGAAGAAGGTATTGTATTAAACCTTCTCTGAGAATGCAAAAAAAATCTGAAGCTTTTATTACCAGACAGAAAAATCTGAAGATCGCATTCACTTGTCTTTGCTTATTTAAGCCATTAAAACCTCATTTTTTGCTTTTAGCTGGGAACACACTGCAGTGAATTGAGAGATATCCATTTAGGACAGTGCTACGGGATCACAGACGAAGGCATGGTGTCGTTGGTCAAAGGATGTCCAAAACTGCAGAGGCTCTACTTGCAGGAGAACAAAATGGTCAGAATCCTTGTTTTCTTTCATCTTTTTGTACTTTTCGTCCTGTTGTTTTGTCACGTGTTCTCTCAACCTGAGCATACGGTGGTTTGAAGTGACAATGTGCTATAAATGGTCAAAAAAGTGAGGGTGGAGGATATTGATTAATTGAAAATAGGACACACAACACAATGCACTGAAAATAATATACAAAAAGAATCTACAAAGCAGAGAGCCTGCAAAAGGTGAACCGAGATAAAGCGAGGAACCACTGGATTCAGATTTCATATTTAAGAGGCTTTAAAAAGGAATCTGGTATTTTTTTGGGGCTTACAGAACAACTGGTGGAGGAAATTCATGAATGGGTTTCTATGGAAACCTGGTTTCATCAGAGTTCACATTCGACTGAGAAACATGAACCAGTGTGCTCAAGGTTGCCTCCGTTTCCCAGAGTTCCCCCTGGTTCTCTGACTTTAAAAGGTGTGGTCATTGCTGAGGGGGTTGAAATGTCAAGTCCACATCAGCAGTCTAAGAATTGAATACAGATGTTCGTATAGGTACACTGGCATGGTTGCGGTGTATACATTAACATAAATAAAGAAAGTGGTAAAACATACTGAGGTTTGCGGTATTCACCATGCACGTGTGTGTGATATACAAAGTGAACATTAAGAGGGGGCGGTAATGAATTGTTCATGAGGAAAAGGTTTGAAGTCGCGTTTGCGCCTTGAAGATTTGTCTCTGATAGAGTGCAGCCTCTGGTTGTGGCTTACATGCGTGCCACAGTCAGGATCCCGTTACAGGTCCTGCAGACAGGGCAGATGGCAGCCAATCATCCACACAACAGAGACTATGATCTGCTGTCGCCTGCAGCAGCGGAATAGCGGGCTGTGATGGAGAAGGTGAGACTGACATGCCAGACAGAATGATGGGGGTGTGTGAACCGTGTTCCTTCTGAAGTCTGACCCCATATCAGTGGCTTTCACAACATCCTGAAGACACCTTATGTGTATTTAATTGTGTGTGTGACTAATTGGTGTTTAATATAACTTTATTTATGTTAACATGCGATTTCAGGATGTTTTAAGACCCACTCCGATCATCTTTTCAGCTATTTTAAGCGTTCCCAGTGTTTTTTTAAAATTATCATTATGTTGTAATTTAAAAAAATTAAAAAAAAACAGTTGTTTTAAAGGACATAGTTTCTGTAGTACATGTTCGCTCGCTAGCTTAAAGCCCCTCCCCAAACTAATATTACCGGTGCAACAAAGATGTCAACCAATATTGAAGCTATCCAGCCGTAGCAGCAGTTTTGAGACAGATGTCAGGAAAACAAAGACGTACACGGATAGTCGTCTACAAGTCGTCAGACTGGAGCGCAGCAGGGAGCTTGTAGCCCGTTCAGCGTATATTCTACATCACAAATGTGCTTTTTCAAATTGTCTTTTTCCAGAGAGTGGGTCTTTAAATACATTTTGACCTGTCCTAACATTGAAATGTCCTGACATTCAGTATAGTTGATTGCTAATCCTCTGCTTTAACCTTTTTATCCAGTTTCATAAGAAAACACAGAAAGGAACATTTTATTTACATTGAAATGTATTAATTTCAAAACTCTGTTTTACCCATTTTTCTGGATAATATGTCTCCTCAAGTAACAGTTATCTCAATGAATTATTTCCCTTTAGATTATTAATAGAAGCAGAGTTTTTTTTTACACCCCATTTGTCAATTTAATGGAAAATGACGCTAGTGATTGCTGCTAGGAAAGATATTACTATTTCTGCTAATAATGTTTCAGTAACAGCCATATCAGTTACAGATCATTTTTCAGATGCGAGAGGGTCACTGTTATTTTAGCTTTCTGTTGTCAGGGTAGAGACAGATGGGTAGAAATTACATGGGAACTGCTACATTGCAGACAGTAGGTTGGTTGATGTCAATTTAGTTAAAATGAAACTGCCAGGCCTCGAAAAACAAGCTTGTAAAACTCAAATTTCTCTTCCCTTCAAGCTCAGATTAAAAATGTGGAATTTATTTGCAGGAACATCTTTGTAATTAGTTTCCAGTTAAGTTTAATGTGTTTAATTTCTCTTCTGTGGCAGTCCGTACTTGGTTTTCGAGGGATACAGTTGATTAAAAAGACCTCACTCTGGATGAGCGCATGCCTTTTGGGATCTTTTTTCATAACGGATCAGCTGTTCATTGGCCGACTAAAAGGTTTCAAACCACTGGGGAGACGGCTTTCTGGAAGGTTGATATAGAAAAAAAATAGGCAGCTAAACTCTTCAGGGACTGTTGCATGAATACATTTATGAAATTGTTTTTATTATTTTTTGTACTGTTGCTTGTTTCTAAAATGCCATAATTTGTAATGCCATGGGAGGGGAGTAAAATCCTCTTAAGCAGAGCTGTAGCCTGCAGCCATAAACACTATAAATATAATTAATATTTTTATTATTTATATTTATAAATCATGTTTTAATTTTTCCAAATGGAATGAAAATAAGACATAAAACGTCTCATCTGCGTTTTTTCTTTTTGGACGTTCGAAATGAGGAAACGCCTTATGATGTTTTTGTAATACGTTTTTGGGTTAGATGCAAAGAGAAGTTTGGTGACTTAATAAAGCCACACTTTAAGTCTTTATCCACAAATTGTGATAGCAATATATAGCAAAAGCAGTGATGGCCCTTCCCAGGAGTGACTGTCCAACCAGAACTCAAAGATGACATGCATGAAGTCACAAAAGTACACACAACTTTCCTCAAACAGCAGCCTCACTTGCTTTAATCAGATTTAGCCATCTTCCACATCAAAGAAAATGGACAACAATAAGAAAAGATATTTGCAAGCCAACATGTCAGGTAATAAACTGGCTTCCTCCAAAGCCTTAGTCATATGCACTCCATAAGAAAAGGTCAATATATGCCTTTCAAAACATGTGCTTGAAACTGTTTGGCTTCCTTAAGATGCTTAAATCTACTTCTTTTCTTTAGCTGGCTTTTGTTGCTTCCTCCTGTTTGTCCAAATCAGTCACAGATAGGGATGAGTCTTTCACTATCTTTGAGCTGCCAGTTCTTCCTCCTCCTCCTCCAGGAAGTTATAATTGAATCTCATCAGGATGCCTTCGTGGAGACTCACAGACTTCCTTTTTTTCTTTGTCCTGTGCAAACCAACACTTATTTCCTATCTGTCTCCTTCCTCATCTGTACGTTTGATTCTGCACTAGAGGCGTTGTTTGCTGGGTGTTAAAGTCACATCAGGCTTTGCAGAAGATGGGTTAACCCTCCAGACAGGGAGTTGTGCAATTTCTCTGAGCAAGCTTGTGCAGCTTCAGAAAACATTTCTGTAATACTTGCATCCAAACATTCTTTATGCAGTTTCATGTTAAAATCAGAGGAAATATACAGCAAAAATGTTGCATGGAAAAGAACAAAGATGCTTGAGATTTGGTAATGCGGTAGAGGTTTCAAAAGCAACTCCAGAGACTTTTTTTTTTACATCGGCCAAATTCAAGTTTGCCCCTCATTTCTTGTCATAGCCCAGGGCCAGGTCAGCCCAGGGATGTGGATAGCCTGGATGAAGAGCATTCTTTGGGTTACTCTGGTGTATCTCTGCCTTTATTATTTTGACATCCATGTCACACTCTTTATTGGTATTCATCCAGTATTTATGCTAGAAATGGATGTATTGCACCAGATGCCTTAAAAATATTTTTTATTCCTTTTTGTTTTGTATTTCTTTTTTCATTTTCAGCCCATTCATTTTTTTTTTTAAACGATTTTGCTTGTTCCAACATTGTGGCCTATATCCGCCAAACCAGTGAGCATTGATGCACATTGGTATTTTACAGAGACTTCTTGGAAATTTCTAGGACACTGGATTTTGGAATTGTAAATTCGGACACCCTAAAAAAAGGTGAACACACTATATAGTGCACTAAATGTTTGGAGGAGTTTGGACACAACTTAAGAAAAAAAAAACCCTTATATGAAGCATGGAGGAGGCTCATTTGTTCTAGGGCTTCAGGGTGCAAGAATATATCATGACAATCGAGTGTGAATCTGAAGTGCTTCTTAGTTTCAGAAAGTTCAAAGGTCACGTGTCACTCGATGGGATATGAACCCAAAACATTAAGAGCAAAATATAAAATTATTCTGAAGAGAAGTTCTATGATTTTAATCTTATTAAACATGGAAGGAGAGGAAATACATCAATTTTTAGATGTTTTAGGGGAATTTTGTTGGTTTTTCTACCAATAATTTTCATCACACATTTTTCTTGACGAACTATTAAATGCTGAAGCCTCAGAAAAATCGACTATCACTTAGGTTTTTGTTTTATAACTTTGCTTCAGTGTTTCTTTCAGTCAAACACTTTTCTGCTGTGGAAGCACTTTCCCACTTTCTGTTCTAGTCTTAAAAAAATGTTATCGCCTTTCTTTTGTTAAAATCAAATAGTTTGAACCTAAACTTCCTGCATTAAGAGGGGGTTATTGTTCTCCTGGCTCTTCTCAAAGTCACGGTGTCTGCCTTTGATTATTTACAGTTTTAATTAGTCCAAAACACGGAAATGTAAGTGGAATTCAAGATGACCTAACATAGATTAGCATGTGCCCTCAATTTAGTTGTAATTACTCCTTGGCATGTTCCATCAGAGCTCCTCACTTGTGTTTTTATGGGTTTTCCAACTTGTGGAGTGGATGTTCAGGATGAAAGGAAATGCGTTTGAAAGTGGAATGATGGGAAAGTTGGACTGTCAGTGTAGTGAGGGTTCCTTGGCGGTAGGTCAGTGAAAGAGTCTGATTGTCTGTCTGACTTGTCAGTAGTTTGGCTTTTCATTGTCAGAAGAATAGCTCTGCTCGAGTCACAGTTGTATATTGTGTATTTATCTATATTTATATAGTATATGTATGTATGTATGTGTATATATATATATATATATATATATATATATATATATATATTAGTATGTATATTGAATTAAGAGGAAAACGAAAATCAATGAAGTTCTAATGATAGCTCTCACTTATTAAGGGATGAATTTTCTGTCATGAACCAATGCACATATGTAAATCATTTACACACCTTTGCACAAATTGTATACGTGACAGAATCAAATGCTTTACATGTGCTGGTTTGTATGCATATGTGTGGATGTGAACTGTAGTTGTTTTGTGTACATGTTGACAAATTTGTATGTGAAGACTCTTGTAGCCAACCGGTATGTTTGTAACAGCTGAGTGTGTGGACAGGCCCCACCTATTTTAGACTAACATTCACAACTGTAATGATTATAAACTTCCAGCATCCTGTGAGCTGTTGTTCTATGATTCTGTCCCCCTCCCCTGTAATCATCCTTGAAGGATACAAACATAATCGATATAAATAAAGTGTAGCCTAAATCACAAAAGAGGTTTATACAATTATACACCTTCTGTGTCCGAAGATTTATAACCCCTGATTGTAACAGTAAAATCACAAGAGGCGCTTGGCTCATATCTGTGTTACTCAGCTGTTGGACAGGACAAGTTAAAAATAAATAAATAAATATAAGGACTGAGTGTGACATCAATCAAAAAATGGCTGACTTTCAGCTCCAACGATGGAAAATCAATTCAATTGCCGTTTTTTGTGCAATATGGATGTCATCGTGTTGGAGCCAGACGATGACAGTAAGCTGTGATTGGTCAGAATCTGTCTGAGTCAGAATTTCTATGGCAACCACTCTTGCCAATCAGTAGTGAGCTCATTGGAAGTTCACTGGAAAGTGGGCTTAGGATAATCTGTTGGACAAATGTTTTGACACCACATGCTTTTACTGCACCATCTGATTGGTCAGAAAAAAAAGTATAATGAAAAAATTAAAAATTATTCTGACAGATATGACTAATGAGTAATAGCTGTTTATTTTTCAATAGAAATCTAAGAGATTTTAGCTTCCTCAAGCCCATGGGTATTCCTGTTTGGAATGCGAGGGGGAGGGGTTATTCAGTCCAGTACTCTTATACAGTCAATGATGTAACATACTCGGATGCTGGATTAAGATCTTTGATATGATGCCCTCTTGGGAAAGAAGGGGCAAAATAGCTGCCAGCTGCACTGTAACTTGGGATGAAAAGGTTTTTTCTACGCATGACTGGTCAGTCACACAAACAGAATCATTCTAACAGATAACAACACATCATCAATTTATTAAGCCCCTTGCAGCCTTTCAAAGTCAGGATTTCTGGCTGCTGTAAACTAACTCTTCCATGTCCGAAATGTACAGAATTCTGCTGCTTTAATGTCATCAAGAACACTTTTTTCACTTCCACTCTTTGTGTATTTTACCCATTTAAAATTTTAAGTTTATTTTTAGCCATATTTAGCTTGCATAAAGCTTTGATTCTATTTAAAACCATGGACTTTAGTGAATATCTCGTCTATTTTCTTTTTCTTCCTAGAAACCCCTTTCTTCTAATCTGTTGGATGATCTAAAACCCCAAATAGCCACAAATTTAGTGTTAAATATCTTTTTCAGTTTGACAACACAGAATCTCAGATTTAAGGTATTTATTTACACATTTCTGAAATGTGTATTTATATACCGTCACTAAATAAGTGTAAAATGAAAACGAAATGTTTATTTTTCTAGATGGGTGAACAGTAGTCAAGATTTGAATTTGACTTTTTAAATTTTATGTATAAAATTGCTTGACGTAGATGAGCATCTCTTTGTTACCTAACAGAGCTAAAAGATCTAAAAAAAAGATGAAAGCTGTAACACACATTTCTAAATTAAGTACAAAAAAATTTATAAAATTATATTTTTTGGTAAAAAGAAATGTGTGACCTTAAACTTTTCCATGGCTTTCATTCTCAACATGTAGTCTAAGTTAACAACCCATTTCTGTCTCCTACATCTTCCTCTTTATTGCTGAGTTGAAGTGCCTCAGTATTGATCTCCGGCCTCAAAAAGGTCTTGAATGTTTGGGCGGTTGTTGTTCGTCTTTTTCCTGGAGAGTAAACAGATGCATTAAATGAGCGCAGACTTTGGTGTGGACGTAGGGCTGTGCTCACACCCAGACTCTGTCAATATATTCTTCTCCCTGTCTGGTTGGGAACAAAAGGAGTTTCAAAAGCAAGGAACAAGAAAGGGAGGAAACCAAACGCACTTTTGGAAATACAACTCTGTGAAGTGTACTTTCAAAGAGATATTAGCCTTGTGTTTTCTATTAAGTGGTAATAACACCCCTGGGGAAAAAAGAAATAAGAATTTCTTCTTTTTTCCCTCTGAATCTAACAATTCAAACTTTAAGCAAGAAGCCAAACGCTTTTGCCTGGAAAAAATCATTACATGTGTAGAAAACAAAAAAGTTGTTTGTAGGCTTCTTTTCTGATATGAAAGATGTGGATTTTTCTTTATTTCTTAGCAAGATGGGCACATTTTGGATGATTTTTTTCTGTGAGATCAAAGGAGGGAGGCAAAAAAAAGTTTCTGATATTTACCTGCAGAGGGCGTTGTAGGACTGGCCAAGAGAAGCAGCGATGCTAACATTAGTGTGAGCAACCAGGACTTTTCATTTCTGAGTGCTCATCATATATCCCAAATAGTGTTAATGACACAAGAACACTTATGAATATTTAAGTGACCCATTTTCCTTCTAAGCCTTTTTTTTTTTAAAATGTGAACAAGATACCACTTTAAGCATTAATTTAAAATGGAACAAGATGATAAAAAGGGTCTATACCTTCCTGTAAAAATATAAGCTACTGTCAATGATTTGCACGTTTAATGTTAAGAAAGGAGTTTAAAATTTAATACAAATAAAAGTGTATGTTGTCCTAGCCTCAGACTGAAACTATGAATAACCTCTGCAGTGGTAACATTTTATTCTCTTGGTGCTGGAAAATTTAGCAGCACTCATCCCCACTATCATGCTTTTGCCTACAGATATCAGAGAGCCAAAAAGGCCTCAGAGGAATTTTAATGTAACTGTGTGACTTCAATATCTGCATTCTTGCTTAACTCTGCCTGAGTAGTCGGCGACTAAAGCCAGACAGCGTGGATAAAGTAACATTAAACCCCCATTAGAGGCTGCACAATTTGGACTACCTTCATCTTGATATTTCACTGGAGCTCACACGAAAGGCTGACGCCGTTATAAATATAAACGGGGTTGTAACTTAGGTGAAAAGGCACAAGACTGTGAGAAAGGCAGAAAACTGAAAGGTTTACATTAGAATGGTTTTGTCACCAAATAAATACAGTTTGGGATTTTTAGTATAAAATAAGTGTTTTAAAGATATTATGCTGAACAACAAATTAGTTATTAACACTTATTAAAAGCCTTCGGTCATATAAATGTAAATAAGCTTTACTTAAGTTAAAGGGCAAACTTTTTTTGTTTGAGTACAGATTTATTGAGTTATTACAAAAGCCTGATCGCTGTGTTCTCAAAACTAGAGTCTAAAAGTCCCAGTAAATCGAATTTAGTAGAAAAAAGCCCCATAAAGGTATGCGAGTAAATAAGTGGAAACGGCATAAACCTCCTGTGCAAACAGCTTTTACAGGATTCTGCGCTGCAACCCAGGTTATGTCTATTTAAGGGAAAACTTTACTTACATCTGTGACTTTTTAACCAAACATTCTGTTTGCATGACAGCATGAGTCTGTGGCAAAAAAGAATCTGAGAGCTAAACCGACTTGCCTTCAGCCCCAAATCAACACCCTGCATATTTTTTGGGGGTTTATTATGAAACGAAGACGAATGAACATTAATTGTTGAGCTCCTCAGACCCTATATATGGTATTGTAGAAAAACTGTTGATGTTTAAACTGCAGCAGCTGGTCCTCTGAGTAATGAAATGTTTTACTGTGAAAAGAGGAAGGGATATAACCGGAGTGGATGTGACCATGTTCCATCTTTGTTTGGTAGATGTTGCTCATACAAAAAAAGGAAAAAAAAAAACCCAATGTTTTCTTTTCCCTAAAAGACATTTTCTATTTTCCAAAAAATAGATTAGATTTATTTAGATTTATTGTTTTTTTCAAGCATTAACTGCAGACAATACAACAAGAAATCACAAAGATATATCAAGCTCTTTTTTTTTTAAAGAGAAAAGCATTCATAGAAAACAAAGAAAATTAAACAAAAATGTAAGAAAAATTTGCAGTCCTCTTTAACAGTGTACTTACTCATAATCATAGAGATTTTTTGTAATGATGCATACTATACATCCTTGGGTCACATTGACTTACTGCTTTAAAAGGAGTAGGATGAAGCAAGCTTACAGTATATAGTTCTACCCTACTTTAGACTATGGTCACATTTTCCAAAATGCAGCCACCGGCCGCGCAGCGGCATTTGTAAGGGGAAGATGGCAGCCCCTTTCTTACATGCTGCACAGTAGCTGCTGAGAAAATTTACAGCGACTGGACAATTTTTTGACATTGGTCACCAGTGGCCACAGTGGCAGTCCAGTGACAGGCGGGTGGCAGGAAGGCAGCAGCACGATAATTACTTGAAAGGAGGGTTTCTAAGATCCCCAAAGTCCAATTTCAGACTGCCACCGTCCTGCCATCTCCTTTCCCTCTAGCTGCCGTCCCACTGCCACCGTCGGATTGTTAGAAATCGTATGGTAGCAGCGCGGGCAGTCTACAAGGGCTGTTGACACGGGTCTGGGGCATAGTAATGACCAGACGTCAATCTGGCAATCCCAGGCATCCCGGGTCCAAATGAGGAGACGGCATTGATGTTGCACAAAACTCATCATGGCATTGATAGCACCACAGTGACTCTGAGACCTGCGAAGTGACGAATTGTGGTTGATGCTGAGAAGACTACACAAAAGACAGAACATTGTGCTTTTCTGGGAGGCTTGTTATCTAATAATGTGTACATTTGTTAATTGACAGGATTCAAACTCGGAGTTGCGAATGAAAGGAGGCCCGCTTTTTATATACCCTCAGGCTACTGGTCGGCTGGCGGCCGGTGGAACTTGATATGGACTGCTGCCTTTACACATTTACACATTGTCCAATCAAAGCTGCTGTTGGCTGGCGATCCTGCTTCCGCTGCCCTGTGATCGCCCAGCTTTCGCCAGATTTTGTCATGGCCCCATCACCGATGCTGACGGCCCCCCGATGGCTGCCAGACTGCCACGTCTACATTCATGACCACGCCAACGATTTTCAAAGAAACTGGGCGGTGGCATGAAATCTTGAAGATTCTGTTGTATTTGTGACCGGAGCATTAGTGTAATTCCCATAATTTCTTGGATTAACCTCTGGTTGAAAACAGGAACTAAACTGAAATTTTGGATTGTTAAAGCAACTTCAACAGATGACTTTCAATCTGGACTAATTTGAGTTTATCAGAGGGCCAACCCTGCACTCTGACATGGTAAGTGTTTAAATAGCTTCCCTTTTAAAGGCCTACTGTGTACCCAGCTCTAGACAGCAGCAGCAGCAGCAGCCTCTGACACCCAGCCAGGGATGTCACCATGATTCATGGCCCCTGCCGACACCTTGCTCATGCTTTTACTCTTCTTAATCTCTTTGTGCGCTCCTCCTCCCTGTTTCTCCTCTGCTCTGATGATGAGTTCTCCTCTGGTTGGAGACGGCAGAAATGATGTCATCATTTAAAGCCGGAGCCCTAAGTCAGGATGGCGACCTCGCCTTTGGCCCGAAGCAGCACTTTGTATGTATCATGATGAATGGCCCCCTTTCAGGATCTGCTTCTGTGCTGCTTTAGGGAGAAAATACAGAGGTAGGGCACACAGAAGGGAGACGGCTCCTCTTTCAGCCTATTTAATCCCATGACCTCGTCTACTAACACGCTTCGAATAGATTGTCATCTTTAAATTTTGCGTTTCATACCCCTCTCCACTATTTCATGGTATAGAAATCAAAACTAATCTGAAAAGTGACCTCATTAGAGATGATTGATAACGGGCAGAAGACCCTGTGACAGCAGGATTGTCTGTAGATGTTGGGAGCTGTGTATCAACATTTGCACTATCCACTCCTTCTATAAGCCTTCTCCTCCTCCCCCTCATCGCTCCCCATGATGAATTTGGGGCTAGTGATCGCAGCAGTCGTTCAATACAAGAGGTAATGAATGTGTTTAATAAGCACAGTGGGTCGATGGGTTTAATGAAGGTGTGACAGAGGATGGGCTTGGATAATGCAGCACCAACAAGACTCCAACAAGCCTCTGGTGTTAACAAGGTCACATTCTAATTTTAGTTTCTTTACCTTTACAGTGTGATCATGTCTTTTGTGAGTTTGCTTTGTCTACTGGTTTGTAACTTCATCTCAGCCTCTATTCTGCTTTTGTTGAATTTGATTGCACACATTTTTGCTTTTACACAAGAATAAAGTTATTCGACATCCTTTACTGTTGACATTTTTAAAAATTAAATAACGGTTTGAAAAAAGCCAAAGCAAATTAAGAAAAGAGGCAAAATTTAGACAGTCATCAGGTGTCTATGAAGTGCAAATCACTTTAACAAATCACTCGAGGCTACAACGTATTAATGATCACAATGACATTTAAAAAATCAAAACAAATAATAAAAAACATTACATTTTAGAAATCAAAGCAGTATTCCAGAAACCAAAACTAATTTCAAGAAATCAAAATGAAATGTTAAAAACTAAAATAAGAAACCGGTAAAGGTTGGTATCATGGAACATCACTGATTGGATGATGACTTTTGTTCACCTTTTTGACCAGATAGTATTTAACATGAAGCACTTAAACCAAAAGCACGAATGTTACTGATCTCTTAAACAAGCTGCCCAAAGAGCAACTAACCCTAAACCACAAGCACTGCTGAAGTTCTGTGATTGTTCAATCCACTATTCACCACAGTGCGGGTAAAACATCCTTCTGCTTTCCCTCTTTTTCAAAACCTACCTGTACCGTTAATTATATATTACATTTTGTTTTTCTAAAATATAATGTTGTTTATTATTTGTTTTGCTTTTTTAGTTGTCAAAATTTTTAACATGTTTTTGCATTGAGTCTTTTGTTTATGTGATCTTCAGGGCCAGTGTAGTAAAGCGCTTTGAGAAAGTTTGACCCTCGGTTTATTTTCTTAGCCCTGTTTGAGCATAATACCAGGGAAGCGGCATTTGAGCTGTTTTCTCAGACAAGCACTTTTGCTGTGAATAAATGTGGGAAGGCTTTTGAAGTAGATGCTCAAAAGAAACTACTTTTTTTTTGGAGGACCTGCCTGGAGAAAGTATAGTTAGTCTAAGACTGCAGTAGCATGGATTGGGTACGTTTTTGAACAATGAATTAAGACGGGCAAGTCTAAATTAGAAATATATTTAACCACAAAACACAGCAAAATGTTTTCTTGAACAAAAAAGGCATATTGGCACCAAAACGTCATACCAGCTGTCAAGCATTGTGAAGTAAAGTGGATAATTTACTCTTAAAATGCAGCTCTAAGACCGAGGCACCTTCAAGCCATTGGGCCTCTGGTGAACCTCTCTTTATTACAGTAATTTAGTCAGATGTGAAGCAGTCTGTCAGACAGGAGACGCCCAGCTGAGATTTGGTCATGCAAGATTAGTTGAAAAAGAAAAGATTTCTAATAATTCAGTCTAAGTTCAGACTTAAGGCTGTTTCAAATGGAGTGGCAGGTTGTTACGGTTTCCATGGAAACATGACATGCTTCCCTCAATAATCTGCTAGACAAAAACACTTTTGACAAAAGATTATATAATATATATACACTATATTACCAATATATGTATATATAATAATACACACATACACACACTATTCTGTCTCTGGTTTATTGGTGAAGTGGTTGTTTGATTATGTTGAAGTGACATTCAAGTTGTGGCCTAAATGTGAGATTTGAGATCATATTTTTCCTCACTTTCCAATATTTTCCTTTCCTTTCTCATGATTCTTCATGCTTTCTGTTTGCTCTATTTTAACTGAAGCCTTTTGGTATTTTGAAATATTTCATTTTTGACTTAATGAGTTTATAACTTGTTTGGGTAAGTCCTAACATCCCATGTAGTTAATACATTTTACAAGCCCTTTTAAAATCTCTTTGGGGTTTTTCTTTCTGTATGTTGCAGATCTCTCTTTCTTTCACTTCTCTGGAGTGTGTTTTTTAATAGCTGTCAACGATTGTAAAAAGAAAGCATCAGTTTACTGCTTCCAGCTACCATCAGCATTACCCACTCTGGTCATCGTGAAGCTTCTGGTTTTTTCTGCCTCCTGTCCGGCTCTCCAGTATTTCATTAGTGGCGAGTGAGACTTCCAGGACCTCACATTTCTTCTCACGACGTTGCCAAGGTGCAACACCGTTATGAGATATAGCACAGAGACGTACAATCGATTAATGGTGCACTTAGCTGAACTAATTAGCATCTACAGAAGTGGAGAAAGCACCAAGAAGCGTCAAGCAGGTTTTTTCTGTATCACAAGGACCTGGATAGCTTTTGAAGCACATACCTGTTTCCACTCCTTTTCTCAGGTTGCAGGGTTTTTGTTCTCTGCTGACACTTGGTGTTTAGGCCACATTATTTGTAAAAAACAAAAAAACATTTGCATTTTTATTATTATCCTTCTGCTAACAAAAGTATTTATTTAATAATTTGATTATTTCTAACCCGTTTCTCTTTTTAAAAAAATTAAAAACACAGCTTGTTTTCTGAAAGATGGTAATATTCATCTGTAATCTGATTTCATGCATCTTTCTTGCTCTGTATCGTCTTTGCTAAATTATAAGACTCTTCCCCATCTATGCTTAAATTGAGTATGGCTTAGTTAGTTCAATTAGGACTCAATTAAAAGTGAATTTAGAGAAAATGAGTGTACTCCAGAGGGCACTCATGAAATGGGAGGCAGAGGGCTGCCTGACCCTTGACTCGTTTTACATCACCGCCTTCAGATTTTCAGTGCTTGCGAAATGGGTTTTATGTTTATGAAAGAAGATACTACATTTTTTCCTACAGAGATGATCCCGATGGATATATGGGTCCTAATGGGATTAAAGAATCTGAATTCAGTTCCTCTTATTGCTGGACGCTGCTGACTGCAGGAAAAGGTGTGTTGTGTGATTGTAAATCAGTTTCCTCCACTTTATGAGGCGGCAGCGATGGGATGGAAAAGAATTCTCATTACTGGAAGCATAGGTGTGTTCGTTGGCGTGTGTCTTTACAGAATGAAAGTGTATTTGACCTTTCTGGAGCTGGACAGGACCAACAAAATGACTAATTGGAGCTGACCTCCCTGTGCTTGCAGCCATGTCATACAATTAAATGAAGATACGGATTTTATGGATTTTTGGCAAATTGGTGATCAGAATTTAGAAATGGCACAGATTGAACATCCAGTTTTATTTTGTTAAGTCTTGAAACAAAAGACATTCAGGTTTTCTGAAATTAATGCATTCTGTGGTCTAATATAAACACCTGTATTGTAAGGTTTTTTGCACAAAGCAAAAATAAAAATGCAACCAAAGGATTGGGGCAGTAAAAGCTGTGGCTATTATGTTTTTTAATGTTATGTCTTTCAACTTAAGGCTAACACCTTAAACACTTTACAATAACTCAAAATATGATTAAAGTGAAACTTTATTGCACATGAATTAAATTTAAAACTGTCTTTTTATAACTAATATGTTCTGAAGGTTGCATAAACATTAGTTTGTAACATTGACGTGTTTGACAGAAGAACCACAAAACCATCATATACTTGTTGGGATGTCGATTGGGAGTTTAGGTTTTGTGCAGGTAGAAAAAAATGTGATTGAATAAAACAAATAAATATATGTGATATTTAGAAATGTGGTATTTTTCCAGTTTATTGGATAAGTAAGCATCCTACGCTGTGACCTCCTGTCACTTTTTATTTTATTTATTCTCAAAAGTGAAGTGACTTGCCTCAAACCTTAATTTGATTTTCATACTGTGGGTATAAAACAGCATAACTGATTAAAAATTGTAACCTTACACTGCGTCCTCCTGCTTTTTCTGTGCCTGTGCAGATAGCAGCTAATGGTATTCAGGAAACTCTTCCCCAATCCCCTTTTGTACTGTACCTTCCTTCATTGATCTTTCTCCTCCTCTGTAAATCCCCCTCTTCCATGTGTAATCCATTGTGGCGTTCCCATGTCTGCTGGAGCTCTGCCAGAAAAGCGTGGTATTACTACAACTACAGACACCACACACGAGCACACACAAACGGGCAGCCTATAGTTACACCTTCAGGTTTCTCACTGTGTGCAGAAAAAAGGGAATGTCCTCAGGGGGTGTCCATGCAGTGATCCTACCTGGATTCATTGGAAAGTTTTTTTTTTTTTTTTTTTCCTTTTGAATGACAGTAGTTTAAGATACCTTTGTTCCTGGCTGGAAAAATTACAAGAAAGAAGCTGATCTAGGAAAACTTTCGCCCTTTTTAATCACTTTTGCACAGTCCTGTTTTAGACCATGTCAGCTTTTGTGAAGGAGACAGAAGGAGGCAAATCACAGAGGTTAAATGAGGAAAAAAAGTTGAAAACAAGCGTAAGGAAAAGATTGACACGCTTATTTATTTTGCTTTTTAAAAAAAAAAAAACTTAGCTAAGGCCTTTGGTTTGAATGATTTAATCATCGCAAAAACTCACAAAACCAGCGCAATTTTTAAGAATGACCTAAAAATTGAGTACCAAAGTCTGGTGGTGTTTACACAGTTGTAGCGCAGCTCTTGTCACTGGTTACACAACTGCGTTTGTTGTTGTAGGAGTCTGGTTAAACATCTCCTCCTCAGATATTGAAGCTTTACGGGAAGATGTTCGCATGTTCCCATGGATCACGCTGTAGTCCCCTCATCCTGCCAAATTCTTCTAGATCCTTTTCCTTATTTGCTGAGTCTTCTGGGATGGATGGTAACAAAAGAAAGTGTTTTTTTAGTCTTTACCTTAACTGACGGGCCAAGCTTTCACTGTGTATGCAAAGAATTCGCTCTGGATTAGAGGCACTAACATTATTTGCTTTATTGAAAGTGTTCATACACTCAACATGCAGCCAGCCTGAAAAGATTTTCAAATGAAATCACAAATTATTTACATTTTTTTAAGCATCCACAGTGCAAAAATAGCTCAAAATCCGTACATTAGTGAGGCAATGGCTTCTAATTGGTTTTATATTTTGTCTGCAATCAGTTCAAGTAGAAACCAGAAGAGAGAGACAGAATGACTAATGGCACAACATTTTAACTGGAATAAGTTTTTGGGATGCTTGAAAATCACTACAGAAGCTTACATTAAGGTAAGAATTCTTTTAAAAAACCCTCTGATGATCTTTTTTTAAAGTATTCTCAGTGGTTCTTTAATGGCAAAAGAGCTCTCTGTTTACATGCTCTCCTGCTAGCTTACAGCCCCTCACATTACTGGCCCAACAAAAAAAAGTGAGCAATATTCAATCTGTCCATCCAGTTTTGTGCCAGACGCCAGCCTGGATGAGGAAAATGAAGACCTAAATAATCTAGTCATCTACAAGTGAGCTCATTGGAATGGAGCGGATGAGGGAGCTCATGGCTCATCCATTTTATTTTCTATGTTGTAAAATACGCTGTTTTTCAAATGGCATTTTTTTGCAATTTCTTAATTTGAATTGAGAAATATCCAGAAATGCAATTTTAAGCTTAATTTTCATTATATATGCCCTCCATCTTGAGAAAATGTTATAAGAACGTGTTAAAACAACAAAGACACACTTTTCATTAGAGTAGATGTTTATTTATTTTAATTGTTGTTCGTATTGCACAAACAATATCAAAATAGCAGCAATAGATAAAACGGAGACATTACCTGTACATATGTTGTTTCACATGAATTAATCAGGTTGATTGGTATAACACAGAAATTGCTTCCACATAATCCACTGGTCATAATATGTAAATCCCTTCTGTTTATGATTAAATGAGAGTGGAAGTTGCAATGTACTGTTTATTCTGTTTTCCTCAACCATTTACTGATCTCTTGTGTTGATTTGAGTAACAAGAACTCACATTTTCTCATCATTTGAGACATATTTCTTGAAAATAACAGTTGGTATGTTTTTGTAAGACAGTGACATTGTACTGTTTTAAGCCTCTGTTTGGTGGACTGACACTGTAGGGGTCGACTGGGCTGACGAAGGTTTGCTGACTTGGGGAAATAAAGAGTTCTCCACTGCATTATGGGATTCAGTAGGATCAGGTGGAGCCAGACAGACTCATACAGGTCCAAGCAGGTGTGTGTGTGCTAGTGGGAGAGAAAGATTATACTGTCTCTTCCTGCCTCTGTCTTATTTTTCCTTCTCCCCTCCCCTCTCTATCTCCCTGTAATAAAGCAGAGTATTTATTTCCCCCCTTCAGCTCTCAGGTCTCTTAAAGGGAGTTGGGGACCAAGCTGATATTATACCTTGTGTGTGTGTTTGTGTGTGACAGAATGTTTGTCATTCTCTCACACTGTGCTACCTACCCGTCTCATCACCCATTCCAAAGCTACAGTTCATAGTAGTGTGCTAGCACACACAGATTGAAAGTTGCTGATTCTGAGCCGTGGGGACTCGTAGAGGAGTGTCCACTGGTGTGGCCTGATGGAGCTGTGAGGTAGAAAAGTTATAGAGGCCTGCCATTACCTGCCAGCACCCATGGAGTTTATTAGAATTGCAGATATGTTCTGGCAGAGCTCAGAACCGCTAAGAGAATAATTTTGACCATTGTCCATGTGGGAGTTGATGCTTAAAAAGATTTGAGTCAAACACGTTGACCGACGTTGAGCTTGAGCTCTTTGTGTTTGGTTTTGACTCTGCAATGCTAATTTGCAAATTGGTTAAACATTTTCGATGTCAAGTGTACATAAGAGGCCGGAAGTGGCCACACGTTGGATCCCTCTTACATACTGAAACCACGCCAACCCTTCACATACGGCTAGTTTGGCAGTTATTGCAGGTTTTCTCTGAAGTTCCTGTGTAATGTAATTAGGATCATAATCAGTGTCATGCTGGATTTTTTACAAAGTGGGGCACACACAACCCCAACAAGAGCAATGATTTGTAGATCTCTGTGCCGAGCTCGGGGAGCAGAGCAAGGATCAGCTCCGAGCATTGTGTGAATTAGTTCTTTGTGGCTTTGGGACCAAGTCTGACAGTTGGCACAATGAAGATGATTTATGACTGGCCAGGAGAGTCAGAGATGGATGAGGAGAAATAACTTTGATCAAAGTTTTTCTCTAACAGCAGCAGAAAGCTTCCTCTTAGTCCTTGTTGATGTCTGGAAGTGGCTTGACTTTATTTTCCTGAGGGAAGCAGTCTGTCTGCTTGTGTTAATGGTTAGATGGCAGTTTATTACAGAGTGCTAACTGTGTTCACGCAAATGTGGGAAATCACGCCATTATGCAGCCTTCATCAAGAGCTTTTTCTTCAAATCACAGTTTTGTTTATTTGAAGTGATTGTGCAGAGAGTATAATTATGATCATGTGAAGACAATTTTACGATGTGTGCTGACCTCTGTGTGTGGGTCTTTCATTTCAAAATTTTTGTTTCCAACAATGCATAGAGAGTACTAAAGAATAAAGCAACTAGACGATATAACAAAAGAAATGTATATAAATTATTTTTAAAAATGACATCAGTATATTGTTCAAAAAGGAGTAGGAAAAAGTAAAACTTGTTTAATCCTACCCATAAAAATATGCCACAATACTACATCAAACACAGACATTAAATACATTTAGGTATCATCAAATATCTACCAACATAATCACAAATCTACACATACATATATGCAAACATGCCAGATTTGTCATTCTTATACTTTTCCTGTCCATAATTCTTTCCACTGGAACCTCAACCCTGTTATCCTCACCAATAATAAACAATACACACAACACATGAAGTCATTCATATAAACAAGCATTTATGCAAACAATAACCTGAATAATAACCTGTGTTGTTTTCATTCTTTAAAGTTGGAAAATAAAGAGCAGGTAACACTAAAAGACGTGATCGGTTGGTTGTGTTTCTACTCTGTTCCCGTGAATTTTCTAAATAGTTTGATTTAAGGTTTTTTGTTTTTTTTGGGGGGGTTGGTAGTTTTTGAGTGCTTCTTTTTAAATTTTTGTCCACATTTACATGCTTTCACTGCCTATATAATATAAGCAACAGGAAAAACTGCCCTGGATTATTTTATAATGCCTAAACCTTGAATCTAAAAAAACAATTTCTAGATTAGGAATGATCATTGAGGGGACTGGCAAATGAACAGGAGCTCCTTAACTGCTCTGAACTTTTCTCTTTTGGTTCTATGACCTGTACTTTTCATTGGTTCAGTACTCGCACTACTTTCTTTGTTCATCTTTAACCCACACCATATTTATTAGTACCTTTTCTCATTAAGGTGCACTTTAGAGAATGACTCGACACCCAAACCTGGTCATTCATGTTCTGTTGTCTGGTTGGACAAAGGGGGTAACAATAAGTAGCCTTTGTAAACAGAAAAATACCTTTTGTAAATGTAATTTAACAATGTAATTTGACATGTTTTTCTTCACTTCCATTATGGCTAACAATACGTTAACTAGTGTTTCTGATGAAACTATCTTGCCTGTCATCTCCGTCATACTTGTATGAAATGACCCTCCAAGCATTAGACTTCTGGCATCAGGCTGCCCCGTTACCAACAACCAAAAAGTGCTGTGTATCAATTCTGCACACGCCCAGAGACACAGTTAAGTTCATTTATGCTGCAGACTCTTTCGAAGATTAAATGTTCTGCAGCCAAGACTCATGTGGTTTTCTTGCTCAGTGTGTGTCCAGAGCCAGTGTGAGCAAGGATGGGTTGGCTTTTTACAGGTCACAGTCTAATCCTGTGAAGGGCTTCTGGACCAGTACTCCCAAGGTAAGGGGTTATGGAGTTTATCTCTCGGGGACCAATCAGGACTAACTATCTGCTACGTGGTTCATATGTTTTGATTCAGAAGCCAGTGAACAGCAAGGTTTGTGTGGCGCGAATTCAGCTGGTCCATTAAAATCAAACGACATTCATTGTGCACAATAAGGAGCATGAATACAAATGCACACAGTCTGATTCACCCACACAAACACTGCTTTTGCAGTCTGAATACAATATGTGGTTTAAAAGAAACATTGTCCTTGCTACAGCTAGCTTCTTTTTGTGTCTGATTTCATATGACAATTTTCCCACCTTTATATAACCTCATCAAGGTTCAGACTGCTTTACTTTGTGTTTCTCTTTCTTTTGATCCTTTCACTGACTTTCTTCCAGTACATTTGGCTATGCATTTGCTCTTTATGCAAGCTCTGCTTTTTTTTATGGTACTGCAACATGGAGATTTAGTGTGCAGCCCAACTATTCAATCATTGACCATTCAAGTAGAAAGTCAATGCTTTTGATTTGGATTTTTTTGTCTGTTTCTCTGCCTACTTTTTTAAAGTCCCACCCCAGTTATCTTTTAGTCTATTTTAAAAGCATTCACAGTGGTCTTTTAATTATGATCATACAGTTTTGATGTAAAATCAAATATAAAATGTTGTTTTCTTTGGACATAGTTTCTGCAGAGCAGCAGTAATTCACCAGAATTTTGCCTCTGAATTGTGGGTGGGACTGTGGTGAGCCTTCCCTCATTTTCCTTGCACTTTCTCCAGCTAGCTTGCAGCCTCTAAAAACTCCAATCTAACTACTGGTGCAAAAAGAATGTCGAGTAATATTGGAGCAATCCAGCTGTACTCTTTTAAGGCAGGTGCCAGTTTGGATGAGGAAAACAAAGATGTACATGAATCTGTTTGTCTAAAAGAGGATTCATCAGAATGGAGCTGAGAAGGGAGCTTGTGGCTTGCCAATTGTAGCACCTACGTCACTGCTAAAGGCTTTGTCCAACTGCTTTTTTGTTTACACCTGAATCACAATTATTAGAATAATACTTTTTATTTGTTCTCCATCATAAAAGAAATGCTACAAGAAAATGTTAAAAGCCCCCAAAACACGTGTTTAGTTAGAGTAGGTCTTTTGCCTCTTTTTCTGCACCTGTTGCAGCTGCTGTTTTGCTCTTCTTCATCTTTGGAGTTTTCTTGTCTGCCCTTTCTTTGCTAAGCACTGTATCGCAAGTGTCTTTGGTTTGAGTATCAATTGCTGGAAACAAAACAGAAAACTGGAGAGCAAAAAATATTGATTTGATTTGCTTTGCCTGCCTGCCACTCGAAAACACACAAACATTAAAAATAGAGTGTGAACATCATTTCTCATTGTTGCCTATTCTGGCCTTTGCAATTTTCCATTTGTGTTAGATGTGTTCAGCTATGACAAAGAATACATTTGTTTTTTAACTGGTCTGAGTTTTTTTGGGGTTTTTGGTAATTAAACAACACACACATTTAAAAACAGACACTATGTTACCGCTATGGTACCAGGAATAAAAAGCAGGATGAAAATTTAAAGTGGTGAGCCCACCAGGGAACAACAATTTAATTTTTGCGGTGATTGCTTGGAGTCTTGATTATAGTTTTACTATTAATTAGTTTTGTGTAATCCTGGCCACCTTGAGCCAAAATAACAAAACTTCTTTAACTACATGGTTGGTTGTTAGAAACTTGTAAAATTCCCTTTATGGGCAGCTGTTAGCTTTCTGTGATGTTGCTTCCATCTCTCCCTCTGTTTACCTGCTCTTGTCTTCCTCTTTTTCTCCTTCCACATCAGAAACTTGTGGGCTTTCTGAGCTCTGTGAGAGTCAGAGATTGATTTTCATCCTCCTGTGCTCCCTAAAACCGGAGCGTTCCTCGTGTTTCCTTGATGTTTCATTCAAACTGACCTGGTATGCTGGTGCATCTCTGCCCAGTTTACAAAAATCTTTTATCTGCCCCACCTCCTCCAAGTCTCATCTCTCAAGATGGACTTGAATTTACAGTCCAGCCACCTCTGTTGTCTGGACTTGAAGCATGTTCAGGTCGCTTTGTTCTGACTTATAAAAGAAAGAAAGAATAGGGAGGGAGGAGGATTCATTCAAGCTCAGACTAGACGACTCATCTGTTTGTTGAGCTTGTGTCTTTCCCATCCCTCCCATGGTTCCCCCAGCCTTTATTCTATTATATGTGGTGGGGGCAGAGGATATTGGGTCAAGATGCATGGTGAACTCTGAAGTTCCATGACATTGCTGTAATCCCCCCTTTTTTCTTTCTTGTCTTCCTGCTGTCTGTCTATATATCATCACCTTCTTTTCACACTTCTTACCTTTTTGTCTGATCTTCATTCTACCTCTTTTTTTAACATTTTCTTTTTGGAAAAAGGGTTTTCTTTCATTTGGAGGTCAAAAGATGACATTTGGAGCAGGATATACCCTCAAAACATTATTTCTTTTATGATGTGGCTCTGCAGGCATTTATTTAGCCTTTCTGACCTGATCTTTGTCACTTAAAGTAGAGTGTTCAGCCCTTAATTCGATTTCCTGTCTTTTGTCTTCCTTTCCTCTATCTCCTCTCCTCTCTTGACTGGCTTTTGATTAAAACTGGGTCATGTTTCTTTTACTTGTTGTGTGCATTTCAGCTCTGTTTACGCACCAAATCCACCTCCGTTTCAACCTCCCTCTGACCACTCCATTGTCCTCAGTTCTGGGTCATGGTCATTGGTCCATGTCAGCTTTCTCTGTGGACACGTTTGATGGCCTCTCTCTTTTTCCTTAAGCTCTCCGGGTCAACAGAAACAAAGACCAGGGGTGTGAAGAACTTAGTCCTTTATTTTTTTTTCTGGCCTTTTGTTTGATGTACTTGCAGGGCAATTTTGCAGACATGCGTTTTCCTTTTAATAAACATAGAAACAGTTTATTTTTGTCCTTTCTCTTGCTGATCTTGGCATCCTTTGTATATTATTCTTGTATTCATGAGCGTGCAGTAGGAGGGATGGACCTTTAACCTTTACAGCGATCTTTGCCACGTTAGGTTGATGGCGGGCAGCAAGAACAGATCTGAAAATTTTCTGATCACACAGCGGAGGAACTCGGGCCAGCGGGTGCGCCTCCCGGTTTCCCTGGCCTTATGCCCCGTCTATTGTCATCCTCCAAACCTCTGCTCCTCTTTCATCCCAGCTCATACTCTCAATCCCACGCCCGCCAGACTATTGGGAATTCCTGCAGGGATGAGACAGAAAGCAAGTTGGAGGTAAAGGCTGCCTTGTCTGCTCTGTCACTTCATGCTGACACGGTTTAAGGCGGAGTGACACTGAGCTCAGCCTCCCTGTCTGGAAGAAGGCTGGTCCAGAGAGTCTAACCTTCATGACCCTGTTCCAGACCAGTGGGATAGATACTGACTGCTTTTTTCTTTTTTGTGGTGGTGGTGGTGATGGTTTGGGGGTAAGAGTGTGCAGAAAGAAAAAGTCAGAAATAGTTAAAAAAAAAAACGGCAACCAAGATTTAGCCCCTTAAGAGGGATTTTCATTTCTAAAATGTTCTGATCAGCAAAGCTGTACAGTTTATAAAATAGAAGAAGTTTATGACGACATTGCTTGGCAAAAAAATAGAAATTTGGTGAAAGGTTTTAGGGTTTTAGTTCTATTTTGTCTTGGGGTCGAAGAAAAACTGAGCCTTTGCTGAACGTGAATGACCTTTCAAACTCATTTAAATGCTTTTTAGACAGAAGGTTTTAGTTTGTTTTCCATGTTTATAAAGGCTTTTCAAATACAATTTTACATAATTACAATAATTACAATGATTTTCTCCTTTGTGTGATTTTTCTGTCAAGCATTTGCAGCATCTTATTTTATTTTGTTTATAAAAATCTGAAGTTGACATAGCTGACGCACCCCACTTAGACCACGGGCACATATCCCAAAATGCCACAGTGTGGTGACCTAAATGCAAAATTTTCAGCAAGTTTGTTAGGTGGCTGTCTGTATCAAGTGCCACCAGCCACCGGTAGTCTGGGGGGGGGATGGCGGGCTTTTCTGTACGCCTGACAGCTGCCTGACTGCCCCCGTCTACATTCATGACTACACCAACAATTTTCAAAAAATCTTGAAGATTCTGCCGGTGCCTCCCCATCGAGTAGCGGCAGTCGTATTTGTGCCTTTCATACCCAACATTTTGACTTTTTGGGGTGCTGTAGTTGAACGTCATTACCGTTATCTTTTATTGTTTAAAATCCTAAGTCTACTATGAAGCTCAAATGTGTTCAGTTTTCTTCAGTGAATTCAAAATTCAAAATATAAAACCAAAATCTGGTTGTCTTTGGCGTTTTCACAAGCACCTATCCAATCACAGAAGTGAGTCCTGTCTTTGTTCGTTTGCATTCAGTGTTCCTGTTAGAAAGTCGGGATGAAAATGAGAACTGAATTTCTTACTGGATTCTGAATTCAGTCCAACTTTGAACTGTCAGTCAGAGTTTACTGGTTTATCAACTGTTTGTGTGCAATCAACACAAGCTGCAAACCACAGAGTGGGATTTATTCAAAGATACATCTAAAGTTGCTTGTCTAAAAAACTATTTCATCACTTAAGGGCCTGAACATCTGTCACAGCGTTCATATTATGATAGTGTTTGTGAAAGTGAAGTAAATTATACAGCTGACCAGGAGCAAATGGTAAAAAAATGAAAGGGTGTTTGGAGTTGTAGCCAGTTTTGTCAATGTTACATGATTTTTTTGCCTCTCTTTTGAATATGTTATTTTCAAATTTTAAATGCGCATCAAATGACACCCTGTCTGGAGCATTCAGCCCAAACACACGTTTGACATTAGAGAAAGACGGCAGAAAACCGAATGGGTTCAGAAGTGCTGTGTGTAATAAGCATTTGCTCTCAACAACTCGCTGCGTAAACAAAGCTTTTGGGTTAATTATTCTGTGTTCCCCTCTGTTCTGTGTTTACCGGATCTGTCATTCTGTTGCACTTGCCTCCCCTGAAATCCTGGAGGAGGTGATGGACTTGTGAACAGAATAACCTCGGGTCATCTTCCAGGTGCCTGGATTTCATTCTTAGCACTGGTCTGAAATGTTCCACAGCTGGAAATGTTTCTCTCCCCTGCTGCGGCTCTCCAGGGAATAAGTACGAAGCTTTGACAAACCTCACAAACCAGGGAAAAACTGGCCAGCTACTGTGTAGTGACCTTAACAATGCAATTACCATGCAGCATATGCTGTCCCATTGGCACCATTGTTGCACTGTAGCCTAACTCTGGCGCTTTTGTTCCCGTCTCACCTTTGTTTGAATTTCACTGTCAAATAGTGCTTTTTGTGGAAGCTAGACTTTACTGAGAGCTTGGAATTCAAGGACACAATGGTACTGACACTCAGCAGGCTTTTACTAACTGTAGCCATCTTAAATCTGAGTGGAAGGGTTCTTTAGATATGTGAGAAAACGGAAGAATTAGAAATTGCAAGTCCCAGTGTAAATGCCTCAAACCCTCTCATTCAGTATCAAAAGACTTGGTCCATTTTAAAGTTAAGAATTAAAAAAAAAGTGGTGGTTGCCACTCTCCTTCCTCTGTTTCATCAGCCCTCTTCCTCGCACAAGAACTGCGATTCTTTGTGGAGAAAACATGGACGTGCTGCAGCTCCATCCATTTTACAAATATACAAGTCTAGTTAGGCCACTGCACTTTCTGGTCTGTGTGTAATGATGTCTCCTGCACCAGCACAAGGTAAGATAAATGGAATATCTCTGCTGCACTTGTTTATGTAAGTCCCTCAGACGAAGTAGTGACATTGGACTTCCAATTACCTGCTCAATATCAATGTGGTGCTTAGAATGGAGACTTGACTACCCTTGGGGGGATGATGGCTCCATCGCTGCAGGTCTTTACTTCAGCTCCTAATATGTGCTGCCATATAATAAAAGAGTTAGAAGATTGTTTGGACTTTTGCTTACATGCTGTGGACCGCAATGCAATTTGGAAGTGTTTGTTTTCATTGTCTGTTGTGTGTTACCTGTGTCTGCCACGAGAAACAAAAAGTGTTTTGCAGCAACTCTGTTTCCCATCTTATTTCTGTTCTATTAAACCCTTAATATTATCTGTTACTTCTCATGAAGCGACCTGACCAGGTGGCACTCTTTGTAGGAGCTGTAATTTAACATTAGCTGCTGTCTGCTGGGTGATGCTGCTCAAAGGCAGTGCTGTGAAGAAAACAAGAAAAAGGAATGTGTTCATTCAGTAAGGGTGTTGGTGAGTTTTCCATGGCAGCTTCTTTTTTTTTTTTTTCTTTTCTTCCCCAGGAATTTGTAACCGTTTTGGACCACAAGTGCAGCATTTTCTTTAAGACGCTGCCTCCCACAATCTGTTCTTCCATTGTCTCTTCAGACCATGTCCTGATGTGCAAAAGCGCGCTCGTCTCCCCTCGAGACCTGTTGGTGTTCGAGCAAGTGAGCAAGTGTTGTGTTTTTTGGTGCTATCAGAAAAGCTAATTTGCTGTCATTCAATCTTGTTCAGTTTAAAAACAATTTACACAAAATAGAAAATTGCTTTAGCTAGGTAATCCATCACAGTAAATATGAAACCCTTAATTTGTTATGCTTCCCCAAATTGTAGCAGGAGACGAGTATTTTATTTATTTTATTTAGGATGGCTCTTTTTTTGTCAGTTTCTTTCACTCATATTTGATATATTTTGCTGACAACATACAATGAAAGCGCAGCTTTACATTTAAAAAAAAATATAAGCATAGAATTAAACACAGTTCAAGCAAATAAAAATAAAAAGTCACAATTTGGATTCAACAAAAAAAGTACGTCGTAAACTTTATACACCAATTAATCTTTTGTCAAGTTTACTCAGCAAATGTAGCAGATAATTATTGCCTGGAACACCAGCTGAGATGACAAGAGTAAGCAAAACTCACCTTTTCTGCAAATACATGTTTAAAAGTTTTGTTTTATAAACAGGAACTAAAACTAATCCAAAGAACTTGTAATCAAATTCAGTAAATAAAAAAGCACCAGACTGATCTGTCTTTACCTGAAGGGGAGACCTTTGAGGTCAATGTTGTTCACTGAAAACCAGTGTTCCAGTCACAGAATCCCACATTTAGGTTCATCAGAAAACGGTCCACCACATTCTGTGGAGTCACCGACTGAGTTTGTTGCTGCCTTTAAGGTAAATAAAGAAAAAAAAAACATCTTGTGAAAACCTGTTTCTTATAGCAAGGATGTTAAATGGTTCACGTTTGCCATAGACGACAGATAAAATGCTCATTCTGTTAAAACTAAAGTTATACCGGTGTTAACGTATTTCTACAGTTTTCTTATTAAAGAGATTTTTGATTGGAGTCCATATTTTAGATTGTAAGCACTCTTTTCACGCCGTCTTAAGTCAGGGTGGACAACACACCAATTAGGCAGCAAAGCAAGACTAATGACTGTGGTTAACTGGACCTCTGACGAATGGAGCAATCTCTATTGAACGGCCTCATTATGTGATTGAGTGGAGTGTGTGCACATCTTGTTGAAGCGAGATCTAAATGATAATAACCAGATGCCTGCAATACATGCATCCACCCATTACTTGACCTTTGTTTCCTCTTGAGATTTCAATATGAACACCTCTGTGCTACCTTTCTGCCTCCCAACAGGTCGCACTGTGGGGATTGTTAAATAGAGGGTAAATACATTTGTGTGGTTCCTGGCCTTTTTTAAGAAGCCAATTAAACTCTGTGTGTTGCATCCTTTAGTTCTAGCTTTTCTTATTTTCTTTTAGACAGACATGTACTAAGAACACATTACAGTGTCTATATGGTGTTAAACCAGCCATTGTCTCTGCTTCAATAATTACCAAATAAATATCTAATGCTTGAAGAATGCAAAGAAGGGCTATAGATATGAGTGATAAAAGTGAATCCCACAGCACCTTTTAAAAACGTCACACTTTTTTAAAATAACAATTTAAGCAAACATTAAACTTTTTCATTTAGATGAGTATTTCTAAATAAAGCTTTGAACTTTGGGTAACTTTCTCCCCGCATTTTGAAAAAAAAAAAAAGTTTCAACCTAAAATGATTTCCCACAAAATTGTTGTACAGGATGAAAGGGAGAGCATGGATTTGACCTAATTGTGGACATCTGATATATTTATTTGTCTATAAATTATGTCAGAGAGCTTGAGATGGCTTTGTGCAGTTTTTGAATAACCAAAACATCCTCTTAGCTTGCATTACTGACCTAAAAAATGTTAGGGCAACTTTCTTCTCTTTGGAGAGGCCATTTACTGCACCAAAGGGCTTAACATTAAAGTGTCTCAAACCAAAACACTTTCCATTTTAAATCAAAAGCCAGTCCTTGGAATTTTGCTTTTCCTTGTCCTGACACAGTCTGGTTTGTTTTGTTAGTCTTTTATGGATGTTGGTTTAGTTCATTCCAATCACTTGAAGGTCCACAGTGAGTGCGTTTAAGCTGAAGTAGATTGGACGAGTTGTGCTTTTCTGAGAGTGTTTGGTTTTAGACTCTGGCAGCCGCTGGCAGATCTTGATTGCTTGCTCTTGCTTGGATGAATCAAATGCGCCACTGACAGAGGGAGAGGTAGTGCAGTAACACAGTGAGTGGACCTGTCAGCTACCTGCTGTTTACATTTAGTCAAAACAGCCGAAGACTTAATTTCTCCTGGGAGTCACAAATTGCATCGCCCAACTTGTTGCCCTTGCCCCTTGCTGATATTTCCACTCACTTTTAGGAGAAAGGGGCGGAAATTCATGCAGGAACGAAGAAGAAGAAGAAAAAAAACTTCAATAGAATTTTAATTTGCTCTATTAATTTATGTAAATGATGCAGAGCAGCTGCTTGAAATAGTTAAATTGCTTACCCAAGCATCACCATGTAGGCTGTATGTAAATTCTAGTGTGTGCTAATTGAAATTCAATATCTTTCTCATCAGCACAAGTTGTTGGCCTTCTCAGCTGAGCTGCCCTCTTCCTCACCTTTTTCTCTTCTTCCTCTCCTCGTTTCATAGCGCACGTGTTTGCCCTCCAACCTTACCTAAGTGGGTCTTTAATTTAAAAGTAAGCACATTAACTTTTTCAAACACGTTCAAGATAAAGTACCTTTTGCTAACAAATGAATAAATGCTGAAATAAATAACACTCCCGCCCAAGCAGACACAGAAACACGCAAAGGAAAATCGATAAACGGCGGTATTGAAGCATCTCTCGAGGTCTGCGTCTGGCTCGGTGTGATGGCTGATTTATTTGTCCTTTGCAAGTGGTGGTAAATCAGTGCTTCCCCTCAGGCCGGATCCGCTCTACCCAGCCAGGCAACCTACTTAGTGTCAACCTTCCACCCAGCTGGCTCAAGCATCTGTACAGAATCTTTCTGTTTGTTTGTGCTTTCCCCCCAAAAAATTATGTTTTCAAATTCACCTTTTCCTTGCTTTGAAAAATGTCCAGCACCTTAAAGACCACCGCAGGCGCTCTTTGAGAGCAAGTCGCCGGTGTCGAGTGCAGAAACAATGCCTTCTGTTATTATTCAGAAAGTGTAGGGTAAAAAGACTTGGCTTTTGGGTAATTGCTGTTTAAAGATGTGAAAAAATAGAGCAGAGAAGGACTAAGACGAGGGCTAACCTTCCCCCAGGGCTCTCTCAGGGGTTGGAGCTATGTGTCGATTCCTTCTGCTCTTCTGCTCTCCTCTCTGCTCTTCTTCTCTGCCCGTTGCCCCAAGACAGGAAGGCAAGCTGTCCTCACCAAGTGGCAGCACTCACCGTTGAGACACAACCCACCAGTACAAAAACTTTTCAAGCTTTTTTCTCTCTCATTTTAATACCTTTTTCCTTTTTTACCCATAAGAGGCCCCATTTAGGTTCACATACTTGTTTGATTACTTTGTCTTTCTTTCAAATCAACTTTTTTGTTAACTTTTAATTAGAGTTCACATCAATTTATGAACCGTGACTCCCTATGCTTAAAAGGAAGGTGATGCAGAACTGGAAGTTAGTTTGTATAACTTTGTGTAGCTCTCAATAATATCAAAGCTGCCAAACTGCTAGCCTGACAAGCTAATTATGTTTGGCTCAAGCATCATTTGGCCTGAACTTCATACCCACAGTGTGTGCACACAGTGACAGCTGGTGCCCATATTGCTCATTGGGGGTGTGACACAGCTAAGAGGCATCAACAAATTGGACTCACTCTTGGCCGAATGCTGTATTTCAAAACACATTAAGCCTTTTCAGCATGGTTTGTGCAAACCTCCAGTACAGTCTTATTGTTTTTGTCCGAGCTTTCTGCCACTTGCCTCTGCACTGTTATCCATTCATCTGCTTCCTTCCCAAGATAAATGACATCAGCAGTGTTTATAACGTATGGGGGTTTCAGCTTTCAGTCCCAGTTTGAACCCATGAAAAACACAAGAGTAGCACAAAACTGAGGACTGAAACAAGAGCTTAACATGTTAAGGAAGTCAGTTACAGAGAATAACCGGTCATTTTCATTAATCTAGTCCACTGTGGCACTCTTATGATGGCCATGTAGTCTGAAGCTCAGCAGAATTGGGGTTTTAACTCTGGAAGGGTCACAATGTTAAGATCCCTGATGGTGGTGGAGCTGTGAGATCGGGAAGTAGTAGATGAAGCAGTTTGGGACGTGTCTGTCAAAATAGCCACTGCAACAGGAGGTTGCCTACAATAGGCAGAGAACACGAATCCTGAAAAGAAATTACTAGAAAGCACTAAAATCTGTCCATGCAGCAAGGACAATAAATCTTATAGTGAGATATTAAAATTTAGAAATGAGAAGTTTCACACAAGAATTTAAAAAAGGAAAAAATCATCTTAAAAAATCTTTTAGGTAGAATTTCAAATGGAATTTTATAAAGCAAGTAAGTAACATTTTGGTAGTTCTGAGCAATGGTTTGTATTTTTTGAGTTTTTATGTACTTAATTGTAGTTCATTTAATTACAGTGACAAAAAAAAGTGAAAATAAGTCATTTTTTAGCAAAATGTGAACAAAATGAGAATACCATCTTAGTATAAGTTAAGCCATTGTAATAAGTCCTCATGAAATCTAAAAGAAGTGCTTCTTTTTAGAACTCAACTTGACATTTTTGTTTCCAAAATGATGAAAATGAATGTCATTCTAACTTTTAAACAATTATTAAAATTTAAAGTAACATACTTAAAATGTAACAAAAAATTACAGAGCATTTAGAGTATGTATTTTAGTCTTAAACCAAGTTTTCTTTTTCTATTTTCAAGAGTATAAAGCAAAAGGATTTTGAGTTATTTTAACAAAAATTTCCTCATGAATAAAACAGTTATCGACTGTGTTGATTTTGAGAAAAGCTTGGAAAGGTGCAGAGTAAAGATGAGTTAAAAGAACTTAAAACCTGGTAAAATATCTGGAATTTCTAACAGGAAGATTATAAATCTTAGCAAGTATTAAATAGTTTGCAGTGTGGGTTTGATAGGACACCTGTCAAGCAATGTTGATAGGCAAGATAAAAAATTGCAGTCAGTATATTTAACGTCAGGATTTTTAACAAATTATCAAGGAATCCTAAAAATTTAAAAATCTTTAGCAAATTTTAGAGTTTTGTTGAAAAGATTAACACACCACCTTTTAGCAAAAAAAAAAAAAAAAAAAAAGTGTAGAGTTTCCTGATTTCCCAGTATTAATTTCATGGAAATGTATTTGACTTTTAAGTGTCCTCTAAATTAGAGATCTAGTTTAACACTGCTTTAGAATTCTCTTTAAATGCTCAATTAGAGTGATAATTACTCCTCAGGCATGGTTACGTTTATACTGGTATGTTCATTAATACTCTGGGACATGGGTCTGTGACCAGCAACTCTGTAAAATTAAATTAAAGTCTCAACATGGAGCTCAGAGAGCTTTGGAACGGTCTCAGCACAGCAGGAGGACACATTCAAGGCAGTGGTTCCTTCAGCTGTGAAATTCTGTTAAGGACTAACTGCAGATAAAAGTGGTTTCTTTAAAAATTATGTTAACTGCTCTTCATCTGGACATTTAAGCAAATTGTGCAATCCAGAAATTGATTTTTACACACAGGAAATATCTACACAGTAAGCTGGTTTGTGAAAATGGAGACGACGCTTGCAGGGATTTAAAGTAATTTTATGATATATTTTGTGGTTTTGAATAGTCAAAAAAGAATGCACTGACAAGCTAAAAAAATAGTTTTTTTCTTCTCTTGTTATTTTTTAACCTCCCTTTTCTATCTTTTTTTTATCTTCATTTCTCTTTTAAGGAATTTCTTGGAAAAAAAACAAACCGTTTGTCTTTTCTCTGGTTTAGATTCTTACTTTTTTCATTCTTTGAATCAAAATGTTTCTCAAAAACCTCCCACTGATTCCCTTCACTGATTTAATCATGCGTTTCTCTTTAGGTTTTATAAAAAGACCTGCTCACAATGGTTTTGCTTTCACTTCGAATTTGCCCTCCAAAGCCCTCTTTTTCCTTTTGGTCATGTCAGTCCTTTAGTGTATGGAAGCCCAGGTGGTTCTATCTTAAAGCGGTCAGCACTTAAAGAACCTGTGATAGTGGAGAGGCTTTATTATTATCACAAGCTGCATGGATCCAAAAATAAATTAGATTGATTGGGGTCAATTCATTCCAACTATCTGAGTGGGTTAATGGATACATGAAAATCATGAATCATAAAAGAGAAAAAAACAAAGTTCCATAATAGCATGTGTTGATTACTTTTGCGTTTGTCAAAATCCCTTTTCATCCTTTAAAAAAAAGCATGTTTTGCTCATTTTTTGTGTAGAGTTTTAACAGTTACTTAAATTACATTGAACTATATTTGTCAATTAAATGAACCAAGGTAAACCAATTTTCTTGATCAATGTTCTATTGGAAAAAATGTACAACTGAAAAGTTATATTTGCTTTTTGTCAAATGTGGATAAAGTGTTCCTTTCAATTCATCAAATGTACATGACATTGACTGGAACATAAAGGGGGTATGACCACTTCAAAAGTTTTAGCACCGAGGCTGTAAGAAATTTATTTGAATAAAATAGTATTTTCTGGCCCTCGCAGAAGATTATGAAGTGGCCATAAACAAACAGTGTCTTTCATTCAATTACTTTTTAAAAATGTTAGGCAGCTCTCTTCATCTGTTTGGCTACCAGCTGTCATGAGAAGCCAGACTGCTTTGGCTTGAGTTCTTTCCCAGAAGGAACAAACAGTGCTGATGGAGCCCCAGCATACCTCTAATTGGAGTTTCATGATTGTATGTGTGGCTGGGATGTGGCCCCTTGAACTTCACTCTTTTTAGCTTTTTAGAATATGGGATAAACACAGATTTGTTCCAGCTTTGGTTGCTGTAGCAAATAGATGAAAAAATAAAAATGTTGACTTTTTAATGTATGCATTTTTATGTTGCGTTGATTAGGTTTAATTTCCCAAAGATGGGGGAAATCATGGTGAGGTTAGGTTCCATGCAGGGGGAACAAAAATATATCACTGTATTTGTGTTTTTTCCTGAGGGAAGTTTTAAAAAGACTTATTTCTTTGCAATAATTATTTAAAGTCCCACTTTAATCATCTTTAGATCTATTTTAAAAGCGTTCCCAGCTAAAACTATAAGCCTCCTTATATAGCTATAAGGAATTTAAGATAAAAACAGCTCTAAATGATGAAAATTGACTGATGAAAAAAATCACCAATAACATCTTAATTTATTTTTGCTTTTGTTTTGTTTTTTTTTTTGCATAAGTTGGGAAGGCAAATGCTTTTTTGGCATCACTTTGTTTCTTTGATAATATTGGGTCTAATGTAAAAACGAAGTGGAGTCTTTTGGAATTGAAAGACTTTTGGATTAGAAGGTGAATAAAAAGTAGTTGTGCCAATAAAGGTGTCCTCCAGTGAAAATTGCTTTTTTTTGCATGTTCTTGTGGCATTTTTCTGATGATGTTGGGCGTGTATTCATATAATAAGCCTAAAATTGAATTTCTGAGTATTTCTTTAATTAACTTGTGAATCAGGAGCAGACAAAAAATGCCTTTGTAAAAAAAAAAAATAGCATAATTGTGATGTAGAAAAAATGCACTGAGTGGGCCGCATGCTCCCTGCTCTGCTCCACTCTGATACGTTCACTTAAAGACGAGTAGATCCATTTATGTTTTTGTTCCCTCGTCCAAGCTGAGATCTGGCACAAAACTGTACGACTGGATAGCTTCGATATTGCTCGCCAATTTGTTGCACAAACAATGTTAGGTTTGGTGTTTGAGAGACTGTAAGGTAGCAGGAGAGTGTGTAAACGGAAAGCTCTCAGCAACAGGGAGAAGAGGGGGATGATCAGCATCAACAGTCCTGTCTGCAACTTAGAGGTGAATTTATGATGAATGACTGCCACTCTGCAGAAACCATGTCCTAAAAACCTACATTTTAAGCTGTTTTAGTTAAAAGACCTGGGAACACTTTAACAATATATCAAAAAATGATTAAAATGGGGCTTCAAGAGATCCAAAGACTGATTGAAGGAGCTCATTTGTAATTTTTGGACCTATGCTATTTATTGAAAGATCATTTAAGAAGCTAAATCTAATTTTTGAAGCCCACATTATATAACCAGGACGTTTGTGGTGGTACAAACTTCTTTCCTTGTTAATTCTGCAGCTTCAAAAACTGAAGAAATGGCAGTAGAGCTTAGGTTAGCAAATTTGCGTCGTTTGAGGCAGACAAATTCTGGAGAGAAAACGCCAAAATGAAGATGTTTTGAGTTTTTGTCTTCATTCAGAATAAAAAAGCTCATCTCAACAATAAAAGTCTGTCTTTTCAGGATTCTATTTTTTAAATTTTATTTTAAATATATTTTTTTAGAACTTCGAGCTCTCACAGGAGCACATGATGTTATGGATGAGAAAGGGAAGCTTTGGATGATGCTTTGATGTACAAACATGCAGGTGTACATGCAGCCTCTGTTGTTGGTAGCTTGGTAGGTCCGTGTAGAAGAAACTTTATTTCCCAGCTGGTGTTTAGTCATTTGTGTGAGCTCGCACAAGAGCTGACATTTTTGGAACAGAATGAATTGATCACTTTTGTTTTAGCGATGGGAAAATCCTCACTTAAAACTTGCACAAAGCCAAAGGGAAGAGCGCTGAGAGGGAATGTCTGCCTGAATGTCTTTTAGCACCATCCTGGTTTCATAAAAATGACTACAACCGTTTGGTTCCAACTCGGCCCCTGAAGTACTGGCTCCGGGAAAAATAAGTCTTTGAACAGTGAATAGTGTCAGCCAAATTTCTCTGAAAGGAATTATTGTGCTATCATTTCTCATGCGCACTGTTTGTTACAGCTTTGTAAGCACAGCCGTGAGCCCAGATAATACTTTATCAAGCTTATTCATGCATGTTGTTCCTTAAGATTTTGATATGTGTTACATTCATGCCTTTTTCTAGCTTTTTTTGGTAATTCAAACCACTTTTCTTTTTAAAGGTTAAATTTGTTTAAAATAAAAAAAGTACTTTGGCTTTTTTAAAAATGCAAACATGGAATTAATGTTACAGATTTATATCCTTTAAGCCATTTATGTTTAAAGCTTCACTCCCAACTCCAAGATCTTCTTTCCGGATAGGAAAGGAAAAATAAGATGCTATAAAGCTCAGACGCTGGAATCCTGACAGTGGAAAGGAAAATAACATTCTGTTAATACGTTTTTTTTTTAAGAGAAAAGTATTCTGTTTCATACCAGAGATTTTGACGGACAAATAAATGAAGCCTTTTCATCTTTGACCCAGCTTTTGGCCTGTGTTATGATCTGCACTCTGTCTTTATTGATTGAGCTCTCATGATGGCCAGAGGCTGTCCTTCATACACGCACAGACTTATATATATCTCAAGTATTTATGGTGGCAATCATTACCTCCTGAGATATTTTTTTATTCTGGTAAATTCTGCAAAGTCACTTGGTGTTTGCAAAATTTATCTCTATTCCATTGATTTCCACATCTGTTTGGATGAGAGTTATTATTTATTGTTAAGGACATAAAAGTGATGATTTTTGATAAATACAAAACAAAACAAAAAACCCATAGGAAACTTAAATTAAAGTAAAAAACAACAAAAAAAAACTTAAAAACTGAGATGACTAATTGTCAATATGACTTTATTTTTTTACATTTTTGAAATTGTTTATGTAATTACCTATGAAAAAGGATGTGAACTTAATACATTTTATTTTCTATTATTACAGAAGTATTTTTATGAAAAATATAGTTGTGATCTGAGACGGTTTTATATTTAATCTCAATTTTACTTGTTTAAGTGATAAACGATCTGCTTTGTAAAGAAGTTAGTCAGGACAGTAAAAAAAAAACAAATAAAAAAATGTCAGTTTTAAAGTAGAAATGAGAAAAAAAACACATTTACAGGAAAATTGGAAATGTTCAAAGATATTTTAAATAAGTGACAAACTAAATTGTGCCTTTATTGTTCCACACAAAGATTGCTGTTGACAGGTCAAGTACACCTTAAAAGTGCTATTTGAAAATATAGATTTTCAATTCATTTCCTCACCTTTTTTTTACTCAAAATTACAAGAAAGTAGAAGTATGCTTAAATTGTTACTCTAGAATTGTATTACTCTCAGTGTAGATCAAACCTATCCAGCACAGCTCATTACTTTGTTCTTTGCCAGAAAGGCATAGCATGTTTATATGTGCTTAACAAACATAGATTTACCACGATTCTTGTGTTTAAATAATAATAATAATAAAAATCAGGTGGTTCTTGGCTATGCCCCCCAAAAGATTTTATGCCCTTTCTTTTGATTTTTTTTTTTTTCTTTAGCATAAAAGACTGCATGTTCCACATTCGAATCAAACTCAAATGTCATGTTGTGCATGTAATCCACACAATATGCCCCTTTAAGGATCAATTATTCTTTTGGTGTTTCAGCTCTGTGCACCGTCAGTGTTCTTGCTGCCACTGTAGGCTTTTGGGTATTTATAGCTTCACATCAATTGTAGGGATCACACCCACAACCTTTTTGTGATGATGTGTGCAAATGTGGAATTTGTGTGGCCCCTTTGATTTTCCCTGCAGGTTTTTCCATTTGAGCGAGTTAGAGTAGGTTTTTAATGTCTTCATGGTATAGTGTTGTTTGCGTGTAGCCAGAGGCTAAACTCTGTTTATAACACTTTATATGGGGAAATCAATCCCAACTTTATTCTGCTTTTTTTTATTACTATACTGGCTTTATTTATCCGGAAAAACAAGGAAAAAAAGCAACAACTATTTTCTTGGCAGGGCTAAAGGGGATCCTTCTGATGTTTGGAAAGGTGTACTGTTTAGGTATTCCTGCTTTTTGCTTGTTTGTTCAGTGGGAGCCCATTGTTTTAGTGTATAATTCAGGGCAGCAGAGCTGTGCTTTTGAATCTCCAGGTTTCAGATTTAGAAACAAATCACTTCTTTTATCTTCAGATGACCTGAGAAATGTGAAAGCACTTTTTCCTATTCAGTCAATTGTAGATTTGTCATAATTATTTTCAGATATTTACATTATTTCAGGAATTAAGATTTATGTGGAAAAAAAACCCAGATTTCCACGCTTAGAAATTGTACTTTCATATTTTAAATTACATTAGTAATAGTTTTTTTTCGTATTGTTTTAATAATAGGAAACGTATACAAGTAGTCAGAATTTATGCAATATTATATTCATGTTCAGAGAATGTATAAAAAATAAGGTTAAAATACAGCTTTGGGCGATTTGGCTGCACTATATTTTAATTTCCCCACTTTTTATAAGCACTCCCTCAAACAATGACCTTTACTTATTAAAAAATATTTGTTAAAAAGCTTCATGGTCAAGTGTCTTACAATAAGAGCTTTTGTCCCTGAGTAATAAGTCTTTTGAAAATTTTAAAGTCCGCCATAATCCATATTGTTATTAAACACACTGGTTTCATTGTCTTTTTTCCCCTCAGCTTTAAAGCTTTTTTCTGTTAATGCAAAAGAGAATTGAGTTTTTTTTTGAGTGGTTAAAAAAAATGTTGTGTCGTCCCAAATGTCAAACCTTAACTTCTTTTGTCATCCTTTTTGACTTAAGGTTGTGGTTATTGTTGGAAAAAGAGTTGTTTGTTCTTTTTATGAGTTTTTCCTGGTTTTCCTGGTTTAAGGCCACATGTAAATAATGTTAATCTGCTTTAGTGCAGGTAAAAATTTGAGGAAGTTATCATTCAAACTTTCTTTAAAACCTCTAGCCTGGACATTAAACTTGTGACGGTTGTTTTGCAGTTGTGAGACAGCCTGCTGTCTGTTACCATGGCGAAGCTTTATGCAGTGTTGGTTTTGTATTTAACCCATTAGTTTAAGAACGGTCAGATGCTCAACCTTTGTACGTGTGTTGCGGGTTTTTGAGTTGTCTGGACCTGTGGAGTGTCGTAGACAAGACTGGCTGGTTCAAAGTGCATCTTAAGGGGAGTGCACGTGTGTCTTACAGTTCCCCTCAGGCTCACTGGAAATGATACGTACCATAGTCATGCATATGACAAGTGGATCGTGAAGTACTTGTAAGTTGCATCCCTTCACCCCACACTCGAATCAGCAGTAAAGCATTAATCACAACTATTTTTACGGCTCGATACAGGCTGTCTGCAAGAAATTTGGTTAAACTTGTTTGGGGCAGGCAAGGACCACACACTTAACACATGAACAGCACATATACTGTCTGCAGGATTTTGGAAGGGTCAAAAACATAACAAATCCATTCAGCACATTTGTGTCTCACCTACTTCACCCTTACAGTCTAAGACGTTGCTATTTTAGGCAAACCACCTGTGTGACCTGGACAAGTTTGCCCATTTTTTGCCCGCAGGTAGTGTGTATCCAGCCACTAAACCCGTTAAAAAGGTTTTAGGTGCTACTGTGAAGCTTCAGTTCTGCAAGTTAGTTTCTTTACTTTAAACGAAAAGCAAAAACTCTTTGTGTTGGGAAAAAAGCAATTGTTTCTTTTTTAGTGGCATGTGATTCATAAAATCACTCCTTTTTCTGATCTTCCTTCATGTGTAAAAACTTGTCGATGCATTGACCCACCAACCTCCTATAAAATAAATATAACTGAAAAAGTCTGCTAAAGGTGTTTTAAGGTTTTTTTTTTTTAAACTTTCATTGAAATGGGTGGAAAGTGAAGAAACCGGTGCCAACGAGGCCGTTTCCCAAACCTTCAAAAACCCCAAATGATCTTAATTAAAGTTTCGGGCTCTTAGTAGAGTGAAGCCGCACTATTTGTGGTCATCTTTAAAAGCCTTGTGGAAATTCCCCTTTCAATCCATCTCAGGCGATCAGTGTGTGTGTGTGAAGGTGCGTGTGTGTGCCTGTGCACGTGTGTGCGACAGTGTTCAGGCCTTATTAGGCTTCAGTGGTGTTTGGACAGCCGGAAGAGCAGTACTAATAGGACAGAATGATGCAGAAATGGACAGAAAGCCCCATTGGAGTTCTTGAAGCTCATTTTCACTCTCCCTCCTTTTACCCTTTCACTCAGCTTCAATCACTTACTCATTTTCCTCTCTCTTTCCACTCTTCATCTGCTTCCTTAGCCTTGGCTGTCAAACGGTCCTGGTACTGCTCCACTAATTTTTCACATCCCTTCATTACTGCTATTCACCCTTTCCTGAAGCCACTTTGAGCCAGCAGGGGAAGCTTTTAGCTTCTGATGACTCCTACACTGTGATTTTCCTTGTTTTGATTGTTTTTCTTTTTGTTTCTTAGTAACCATTAATTTAGTTGTGTACTTTTTAAGGCTCTTATCTCTCCTTGTCCTCCTTTTGCACTTGCAGCATTCAGTTTTTTTAGGCTTTTAACCCACCCTCTGTCAGGTTGTTTAACAGTACAGCTAAACATAAAACAAGTAACAACAACACAAACGCATTTATAATTTAAAACTAAATGGCTGCACCACTAACAGACTTGTAGCCCCAAAACCCAAAGGCAGGAAGAAAACAGGGCAGCTCACAAGCAAGATCCCAAATCAATCAGTTCGTTTTTTAGAATTTCATTCAAAACCAATTTTTTTGGGAAATGAAAACATTTTCACATAATTAGTTTAATAAACCATACAAAGCTTGAACATTCATTTAGAATATCAGTTTTTTAACCTTAAAACAAACTGAATTTTTTTCCCCCAAAAAAAAAAATAAAACACAATAATAGTTTTACAGGAAAATTGTTTCATAGATTTGATTAGGAAATATTGAGGTTATAGAGATTAATCAATTAAGCTTAGTCCTACAAATAAAGAAGCATCTGCATCTCCAAAAAGCTTTTGGTTTGTTTAGGAGAAATGACTCACACTTGTCCATCTAAGGGGTTGTAAAGAGTTTTTTTCAGTTAATATTCTTTTCTCAATTAAATGTTCCTGGGGAAAAAATAAATAAATCTGACAATAGCGGGTTGGGAATGTGAAATATTTGTAAAACTGCAAAGTCGTGGACATGTACTGTGAAGACACAGCCTGGATGACATTTAAAATAGAATCAGCCAGAATGTGCTTTCTATTAATTTTATTTGTCTCACTCTCAGAAACACAGTGAAACTTGGAGTTTTTCATAGATGATTAGGAAGTGTGTCAGATGCTTTCTTGCTTTTCCTACATATTGTTTTTGGGGAGAAGTTAGGGGCAGACAAAACTCTAAGAAAATCAAAGCCCTCAGTTACCTCTGGGGTTATTCTATCAAGAAAAAGGACCTGAGGAACTGTGATCTTTTTTTTTTTGGGCATGCTATGATCCCAGATAAGCAAAGGGCCATGAAATAGTAGGAAAGGGGATGTACAGATGGACTTGTTAATCTAAATGACTAATCTGAATTTCACATTCATTCATTAGAAAAATGGGTATTAAAATACTTAAAACTAACAAAATATACAACATTGAGTTATTAAGGTAATTAATGTTTTGTTGTGAGACTGGTCTTTGCTAAAAACCCCAAAGGGTCAGTTTACATTCAGTTTTTAAACGATGATTCTCATTTCCTAAGGTGAAAAATAAAGCAGATGTGCAGCTTCCTCCTTTTGGGAAATCTGCACTTCAGGTCATGATGCTCCCTCCTGAAACTCCCTTAAATTATCATTTTATTTTTGGGATAACCTGAAGCTTTGGGGATTTTTGATGTCCTAATTTGTGACTTCTGTGTATTTTCAACAAGGTGAAGCGTGCCTCTGCAAGGAAAGGATTTTGCCACTTTGTTGCGATACCACAGAACTTGTTGAACAAAATCGGGTCATTTCATTTTCATTTCATTTTCTGCTGTGTGCTTTATGTTGACTTCTCCTTTTTGTCAGTAAATGGTCAATTCTCTTTATTCCCGTTGAAGCCTTGAAAGCATACAGTCACAAACCTATAACAAAAAGTAATAATAGAGATCTGACTTATCAGAAAAAGGAAAAAAATAAAGCTGTGGATGAACAGTTGACCACTGTAGATGAAGAATGGGATGAATTGCTTCTTTTTTATAGTGGCAAATGTTTTGTTTTCTACCACATATTTAGAAATTGAGGATGAAGTGTGTTCGTATTGGACCTCCATCTGGGTCAGTTAGTAGGTAACTGCCTTCTTAATGACAGTTAATGGTAGTGTGGTTGTAAAGATCAGTGATGACCACAAACTGCAGTCACTGAAAGCTGCTTTATTTTTAGTGTGGTCTGATTGATCTTTGAGGGGCTGAACTCCAGCACCTGTTTTAAACTCTAGTCTTCCCAGGGCTGCTCTCTCACTTTTTCTTCCAGGAGTTGAGCCTCCAAGACCCCACACTTTTGAACCGGTCCTGCCACTTGGAGGGTTGTAGACAGGTGTGGGTGCATCTCAAATGGAGCACAAGTGTGTCTTGCAGTTCCCTTGAGACTCATATGGCCACTTTTAGCGTATGATTGTCGTGCGGTAAGTTTATCATGAAGTATTTTTGTAAGGATATAGTAAGTTACATGCATTTATGATGCACGGGTGATGCTTTTGACTGAGGCGCATAAACGGACTCCTTACTGGACGTGCGCAGTATTTGCGCACATCTGTAAGATTCCCACACAAACTATGGTCTGATGGTCCAATTCCCTTATTTCTAACAGTCAGGTTGCAAGCATGGAATGCACAACTGGCCCCCTGCACAGTGCCCAGGTTTTGGGGAGGTTTTGGGTGTCATTTGCCTATATCTCACATTCGTTGCCCTTACCTACCCTTACGTCTTGTTCGATGTATTTGTTACGACCGTCGCCTGCAGTTGCATGAACATTTTCTCATAAGTGGTCTACAATCTTAACCCAGAAGAATCCAGACCCATTTTATTTAAAACTAAATTTAGGTGGGGTGTAACACAAGCCAAGTGGACCACAGAACACATTTCTGTTTTTCTGTTACACTGTCACTGTGGGTTCTTATAAACCTGCCTCTGTGTTTGCTGCAGACAATCATATACACCCACAAGGGCAGTTGTGACAAAGGCATTATTCAATTTTTATTCCCACAGTTTTTTTCCATTTGATCAATTGGTTTCTTTCTGTTATTTCGTTGTCACTCGTCTCTTTCCTCCTCATTCCTCTCCTTTTTTCTCTTTTTATTTTCTCTGATTTGTCTGTGCCCTCATTAACGATACAGTACACTCCGGTTTGCTCCACAGGCAATAAAGACAAATGAAAGCTTGAGTGAAGAATTGGCTCGTTGGCGCCTCGTCTGCCTCCCAACTCAACATCCCCCCCAGACATTTACTCTTTTACCGCTGTCATAGACTGTTACCTGACAATCTGCTGAGCTGAGATGAAATTGTTCAATCATTTTGAGCAAAGCTAACACTGAGATGATTTTAATCTGTATAAAGCACTCTCCTTCTGTCTGGAAACTTTCTTTAGAAGAAGAAAATCGATTATCAGGAAATTCAAGGCCTAGAGCTCACATGAGTAAAGTGTTGAGGTGTATATCGGGCCTTTTTGAGTTTTTGTGACAGGCTTTTTTTTTTGAGTTATTCTTTGCTTTCAGCAATGGCTGTAATTAGCATAAGAAACCCCAGTGATGTGGCCCTGGCTGCTTTTCAAGGTTGTTCTGTCTCTACTTTCTGCCCCAGTAGTTTTTGTGTCAGTGCTCTGAATGAAGTTGGCATCAGCTTAAGTTTCTACAGATTGATTACAACTGTCTGTAAAGCATCAGGTCATAAAAAAAAAGGCAAAGAAGAAAAAAAGATCAATTCCTCAAATACAATGAATGAAGATGTTGCATTATTCTTCATAAACGACTGACCTGTGACCCCCTCCCTGCAAAGCTTCCTCTCTAATCACCTCAACTGAAGTTTCTGTTTCATTCATCTAATATTAATCCACTGAGGAGATTAATAATATATTATTACAATTCAGTACCAGACATCAGATGGTCGCCATGAAATAATCATTTTCCATTTGCTCATGGCACATTGATAATTTATCTTTTTCTTTCATTTCATTTCGTTTTCCACCTTCTTCCTCTTTTTTTCACCCCCAAAGAAGCTCCACACCTGGTTAGGGACCGTGGCTCTGTCACTGTCCTGTCGCCATGGTGATTAGCGGGTTAGAAGCCCCAAAGGGGACAATAATAAGGAGGAAACGGGGTGTGAAATGAAGGCTGTAGGACAAATATAGCATCTGTTTTTTGTTAGTAAAGCTGTGAAAACAGAGATTTATTGTAAATAAGCAAAAATGCAAACAGTTAGCGGTTTGAACTGTAGTTACCTTTGCTTGAAGTCTGGTTTCTCATGACTATTTCCACCTAGTTTTCACTGTGCATTCTAAACAATGCTTGAAAGCTGTTTACATCACATTTTATTGAAGTGGGTCTTTTCCCTAAAGCTGCTGCAACACATTAAATTTAACCACTTTCAAAATTTTCAATCTCATTGGTTTAGCCTTTGGGCGAGTCCTCGCATATTAGGATTAAAAGGATGTTGGACATTCGTTTAGCGAAGCCTTGTGTGCTGGAGAAGGGTGACCCCAGCTGTCTATGCTCTCATCCTCCGGTTCATCTGTTCAATTCTCAGATGCTTGTCTCTCTCTGTGGATAATACTCAGCACAGTCCAACTCTTGTGCTCTCAAAAGACTATCATAAATAGAATTGATGAGAAAGAAGCAGATGAAATGAATGTGGGACTGTTTGATGTTCACAGCTCAGTTACTTTCTGTTTTGGCTTCTTTAGTAACGAGACAGCGCGTTATCCTCATCTCAGAATGTATTCATAGCAAACCAGACAGAAAAAAAAGCTGATTTTTGGATTACATTTTAGGAACAGTGCATTTATTGTATTGTGGTGTATTGTGTGAGCTGAGTTGCATGCATTATGGTACTTTATACAAACCCCTCTGTGTTCTGTCACTACTTTTTTCGTGTTTTTTTTCTCTACTCTCATTATTTCCTATCAAATCCTTTTGTTAGACATCCAGATTTCTTTCTTTTATTCTGCTCTTATTAACCAAAGCACAATCAGGTTGATGGATGAATTAATAGAAGAGCTGATCCAAAATATTGGTGTTATTAAAACAGAATCTAAAGAATTTTAGAGTATTTTGCATTGTCCTTTTCTTTCATTAAAAATAATCTGTATTTTTGGGCACTAACAAAAGAATCGCATGCACATTTCTACTCAGTTAAATCAAACGAAGTCCTTCTGCTGTGACATAACTTGAAAGTAATGTGAGCAGCAGGTGGAACAGAGCGATGAGTTGATTTAATTTCTGCAGCTCTGCATTCCTATTTGTTTTCAGATAAATGTGGGTTTTCATGTTTGTTGAAAAAAAAGTTCATACAGTTTTTATATAACTGAGTTGCAGATGTGTTTTTTTTTATTGCTGTCACGTTGATTCTATTTTTTGTTGGTATATTTAACAAAAAATAAATAAATCATTAATAATCTGCATTTAGTGCCTGAGGTTTTCCACCTGTAGCTTTAAAAGGTATGTGACTTGCTGCATTTTCTTTTCATATCACAAAAAACTGCCCTGGAAGGCCACATCTTTGTGTCATCGCCTGCTGAGCCGACTCTACAACAGACTCTTCTGTAATATCAGATTTCTATGCATCCCTCTGTGGCTGCATGTAAATGTGCCACTCTTTTATCCTCCCCTCTGCTTTCCTTTTTCATTCCAAGAAGTGAGTGAGGAAACCTACTGGGTTTGCCCACACAAACGCCTGCAAAGAATAAAAAAAATGTTTGATAGGCTTCAGAACTCCTGCAACCCCTGAAAGGGAGGAAACTCTGAGAAAAAAAAAAATTAAACATGGATGGATGAATCCGAATACTGATGCCAAACTGTATGTTTTTCTTTATACATGTTATTTAACACAGACACACTCATTTTTCCACAGCTACCCTAATTTATTGCTTTGTTTGCTATACTGACCCCGAAGCCTAACTGGTTGATACAGTTTGTAATACTAATGCATACATTATATATTTGTAATGCTGCTTTAAAAATAAACTAATGTGAATAAAATATTTAGAGCAAAGTACATATTGAAAAGTTAAATACACACACGCACGCACTCACGCACGCACGCACGCACGCACACATGCACACCCACACACACACAGACACACACATATATAGATATATATATATATGTATTGTGGATTGGATTAAATTGGATTGTACCTTATTAACAAATTATTAACAACAAAAGTAGATTTATGCTGAAACCTCTTTTTTTAAATTACACACTATTTTCCAAAATTCTTTATAAGTGTAATTACAAACATCTAGGTTGGTATTTTAAAGTTTTGTGGTTCGGAAAGGTTAGTAGTTTTTCATAGAAATAATAGAAAAAGTACAAAATATTACTGTTTTAGTCATTTAAAATCTGATTGGAGTTTCTGCCAAATTGATGTCTGATGGGAGCGGGTTTGAAAAGAGCACAAAGGCCAAACATGATTAACTTATTTTTGTCTTATACACGTTCTCAGACCATGTTGGAAATATTAAATAAACAAGAAAAAAAGAAAAAGAAAGTGTTTGAAAAGGATCGCTCTATAATTTTGGCTAAATCTGAGGTTTTTTTTTACTTTGTTTTTTTTTTAGCATTTAGAAGTGTATTATTACCCAAGCACACATTTTCGTACTCTTAACTTTTGCTGAAATAAGTCGTCTTTTAAAGGTCTGTAAAAATCTTGAATGTTATAAGTAGAAACCTGTAGAAACCTTTCCTACTATTAGTACTTTCAGTACTTACACAGTACTAATAGGACTGAAAGTACTATTGTGCCTGTTTAAGTTTCAAAGCAGATGCAAACTGCCAATTTACAAAATTATATTTTTAATGTCCAGGCAAGTTTCCGGCTCCTTTGATTCTTTTTTTTCTCTCCATTTTAAAATCATTCCCTTGTGATTTCTTGTTTTCTCACTCTCTTCTTACAACTCCTAACACCCAAGAGAGCAGCAGTTTCTTAACGATCTTTGCAGAAATTCTCTGCACCTCATGACTGGGAAGTGTGAGGGAGTGAGCTGCACAAAAGGTCAGTTTTCCATTTTCCAGCTCTCTGGTTCAGGTCTGCAGATACCTCAGAGATTGTTAGAGCCATGCGTTTTGCACACCTGACAGTGGACGATCTGCTTTCTGTGGAGTTTCTGTTAATGTAAAAATATATAAAGGTTTAAAAACAGATACTCCAGCTATATTTTTTATTGTAAAATTGTTCCCAACGGTCTTTTAAAAATCTTTTTTGCAGTTTTTAGCCAAATGTGTCATTTTTTTAAGACATTTTCTGCAGTGCAGCAGGAGTTTATCAGAAATGCTCATCTGGGTTGTGGGTGGGACTGTTGGCGCAGATGCTCCACTGATTTTTCCATCAGCCCATTGTTTACACCCTGTCCCGCTAGCTAAATAGCACATCACAGGCCCAAGCCGTATCAAAAAACCATTGGGCAATATTGGAGCTATAGAGCCGTACAGTTTTGAGCCGGATGGCAGTTTGGACGAAGAAAATGATGATGTCCATGGTTCTGTTTCTCTGAAAGTTCAGGCTCCAGAATTGAAGCAGAGGAGGACGCTTTGGTCCGCCCATGGCAGTTGCTGCGTCACAAACCCGACCTTTTTCAAGCATCCGGTTTTCATTTGTTCCTGATCCAACAGGATTTGATAAAGAAATTAGAAATGCAATATTAATCATACAGGATGTCATGTACAAGATGCTACCAGAACATGTTAATATCACCAATAACCAGATTTCCACTGGAGTGGGTCTTTAAGCAACTCTCATAGCCCAACACAACTCTTTTGAAGAGTTTGCTGAGTAGACTAAGATATTGTTGTTTTGTCTCAAGAAATGATTAGCAAAGTGACGATTTTCCATAAAAATATTTTATTATGTGCATCAAAACCAGAAGCTTTTCGTGCAGGATGTTTTATCAGAAATGACCAAAGTGTTTATAACATTTTGAAATGTATAAAACACATTGAATTAAAACATCACCATGAAGTGTTGAGCAGCGAAAGCAAGAAAACATAGAAAGCAGCAGAACTGAAACACAAAAGAGCAATTTGGCAAATTAAAAATACCTTGTTTTGTTTTACTCAAAGTGTAGAAATACTTCACTGAAATAGCTTGTTGTCCTTTTTATTGAGAAATTGTGTAAACCATTTATTTTTTTAATAACTTTTTTTTAAAAATAAAGCTTATACCATACCATTTTATTTTGGTACAAAATTACAGAATCACACAAACTCTTGAAAGGCTCACTCTAATAAAAAATGTGTTTTGGATGTTTTTAACATCTTTTTAACAAGTTTTTTTGGAATTATTCTGATGACGGAGGACAAATATAAAGAAAATTAAATTTAAAATTTCATTTATTTAGTTTTTTTTTAATCGTGAATCAGGAACAAGCTTAAAATGCTGTTTAAAAAATGTTGTATTCGTGGCTATAAATGTCCTTTTTGCAGTTATATTATTACCTTTGTTTGCCTATTTTAGTATTTTTATTATTTTCATCCATTTGAAGTTGCTTCAAAATTGCTTCTTGGGAACTACACGATGGGTATCAAAATATGAAATATAATTCTACGTCAGAAGTATGCTTGATTGTAGTCTGACATACATAAATTGCCACCTGCTTATCCTTCACATACGTTCTCTTGGGGAGACGGTTTTAGAATATGGCTTCTTTAATACATACATGGAAGCTTTATGCTGTCCCTGCTCTTTGCTTGAATCATACCCATTTTTTTCTGACAGCAGATATCTGCTACTATCACTACCTCTACCATCAACATTCAGTTGGGGCAAAGCTTATGTATGAATTCTGCTAAGATTACTAACACGTAGTGACTGTCTGTTTTTTCCCGCTGTGGGTCTTGGCATTTTCCTGCATAACATAACACCCTGGGAGCTGCTGTGTTTGTGAGTGTATGTAAACTTCTACAGTATTAGGGTGTCATTTGTCCTCAGCAACACTTCTGTTGCTGTAATCATGAAGCCCTAACAGGCAGAGGCTCTGAGCCCAGAGGCTATGAGGGCAGAGAGGGCTACTATCTGCAGGGCAGCCCCGGGTCTTTCTGGCCTACGATGACACAGGCGACGCTGGGAATGGACAATGGGTTTTTTTTTTTTTGTTTTTTTAGTAAAGCAATGAAAAGAAAAATGATCTCTCTGTGCTCTAAAAATTCTGTTTTCAAATGTTTAATACATTGGTCGTAAAAGACAACAGAAAATCCCAGAAAATGAATTAAAACAAGAATTGTAGAATTTTAAGGAAAAGAAATTCTCTCCATAAAGGATGATGGGAAACACATACTAGTGAAGACAAACTATTATCATTATGATTATGCTTTTAGCCCCCAAAAACATGGCATTTTCTAGGACATAGTTTCTGCAGAGCAGCAGTAATTCATCTCTTAGTTGCTTACAGCTTACAAGCTGTTCATAACCCCCACCTGACATTACCACTGCAACAAAAATATCCAGCTGTTCAATTTTGAACCAGACACCAGATCAGACGGGGAAAATAAAGACATTCTTGGATCTAGTCGTCTACAAGTGGATGCATCATAATGGAGCGGAGCAGGGAGCTTGTGACCCGCCCAGCGTATTTTCAAGATCGTATTAACAAATAGTCTTTTTCAAACTGCATTTTTTTTTGTCTGCCTATGCTTCACAACAATTTGAATTCATGAATACTCAGAAATTAAATGTATGTACGGCTGGATAGCGCTGATTTGCTTTTTGTTACCCCGCTAATGTTAGGTTGGGGTTGTGATGGTTTGTAACTAGCGACACTGATTTCTTTTAAATTTGTGGCTAAAATGGCAAAATCATGATTAAAAGACCACTGGGAATGCTTTACAAACAATACAAATTATTGGAGTGGGTCTTTAATATATGTCCCCCATCATAGTCATCACTTTTGCGATTGCGACTATTAACACAAATTCAAGCAAACCCCGCGAGTTGTTGCACACATTGTAACTTAACATTTTCACCGCAACTTCACTGCAAATATGACCGGGTGACAATGTTGTTTCACAACCATTACTGGTGTGGCTCCTTCCTGGGCGCCATGTTTTTTTTTTTTTTTTTTAAATCTTTCTTTAGCCCTCTCCCCTTTTTTTGTCTTCAAGTCACCCGTGAATGGTCAATACATACGTGTTTGTGCTGATCGAGTTACGAGAAGGTCAAAATCCCATAGACTTCTATTGAGAAATAGACCGTTATTACTCAGTCATTTTATTTGTCATAATAACTATTCTTGCTCTGATACATTTTTCTTAACATATTTTCTTAACATCTTCTCCAAGCAAGAAGCCCCCTTGGGCCTTTCTGTGTGGAGTTTGCATGTTCTCCCTGTGCATGCATGGGTTTTCTCCAGGTTCCTCAGCTTCCTCCCTCCATTAAAAAAACATGCTGCATAGGTTACTTGGTCACTCTAAATTGTCCCTAGGTGTGGATGCGAGTGTGCATGGGTGCGCGATTGTGGCCCCTGCAAGAGACTGGCGACCTGTCCTGGAGTGTCTCCTGCCTTTGCCCATGAGTGGCCAGGTTAGGCTCTGGCAGCCCCGTGATCCTGAAAGGGAAAAAACTGTAAGGAAGATGAATGAAAAATGGAAAAATTGCAACTTTTACTGCAACTTTTCACAAAAGCTGCCGCAAAACCAGGCATTTTTGACTGCAACAATCATAAATATCTGCCGCAAGCAAAGTCATGTCTCTTCTGGTATGAGAAAAATGCCACAAGAACGTGGTAAAAACACAATGTTCATTGGAGCGGGTTTTTCAGAACTTTAAGTAAGTTTTAAGTTGGTAATGTAGATAAAGTTGAGAGTTTCTAGTCTCCAATATGTAAAGAAAATGCACCTTCCCATTTTTGTGCTAGTTATTCAATAGTTGAAACATTTTTGTGTTTCTAAATAATAGGAAGTGTTCACAAAATTGATACTGAAGACTTTTTTATGTGGACTTGGATCTATAATCTTTTAACAGTTACAGAATATTTCAAGAAAGGTTCTGCCTGCTAAATTTCAAATACAGCTGGTGAGTTAAAAACGATTTGAAATAGCAGTGACAATGATGCAACGGAAGTTTATAATTTACAAACTTACAAACATAAAAAGTGACAATGTCTGTAGATTTTACTTCAAATTTACAAAAACTGCTCTTATTTGTGACACACACTGATACACACTTTAGCCACTTAAATCAATATCATGTTATGTGATTAGGTTTTTCAATGAACAGTTAAAAAGATACATTTTGTTTCAAAGAAGCTACAAGCTTTAAGAAACTTGTTTTTACTTTTAGGAAGGACTAAAGCCAATTGCCAAAGCCAACTCCCTCAACTGTTGCCAGCTTCTGTTTCACGCTTTAGCATGATGTCAATAAGAAGAAGAGGTGAGATTCCCTCCATAGACTGCTGAACAGAACAATCCAATAGGGGCTAAAGCCGCAGTGCCAGACATCGATGGGTGGGCTGCAGCAGCACCCTGTCATTCCGGTCCAGCTCCTTGGTCAAATTAGCCCCCTTAAGTCCCATTTTTCATCATTAGCACAAGACATGCAACTGATCTATAAGTACAGCAAAGAGTCAATTTTTTTGGTCTTCTTTGATCAAGTTTGCTGGGTAGTTGCCATGGGAACAATGAGGCAAGGGTTAAATGTTCAAAGTTGTGCACATCGAGATGTTTGTTGGTGTGTGTAAAGGTGACAGAAGACCAACTCAGATCCCCAGAACCAGAAGAACAGCTAAGAGTCAACTGATGATCTGAGGAAATGCATTATATACTCTTTACATTGTCTTGTAAATATTCTTTTGAAAACCTTTCTCACAGGGATTGTGTTAACTGATTGGAGTTTAGATTATCTTTTTGGTTCACAATTAAGGATCAATAAATCTGAGACAGATTGTTTTGTTTTAAAATAACTGTAGGATTAGAGACACCTTTATTAATTTTCCCTAAAGCCTCTTTAAGTTTATAAGTCGAGTTGCATGAAATATTTAGCAATACAGTGTTAAACTAAATACATAAAGAAAACCATAAGCTTGAAGATTGTAATGATTTATGCTTCTCTTTTGTATTTTAAATTCCTATAATCTACTTACAGTATGCTTTCAGTTTTCATTAAAAAGTAAAGATGAAAACATCACTGCTGATCTGGTCATAATAAATATCTGTATGCGGCTGTAAAGTTCACCAAACGTTTCCACAGTTCTGCAACACTAAAATTATTTTTGTTATTGTTGTACATTTAAAGGTGTAGAATCCCTAAGATTAGACTACTTGATGTCAAATTTAAAGATAATCATACTCATATAACAAAACAGAACATATGTGGCTCAGAGTGTGTTTGGAAAGAAAAGATCCTGCTCATGTAAACATGGACAATTTTTCTTTCCAAGTTAGGCTCTAAAATATAAATGTTTTTTTTTTTAAATGTGCATTAGCTTTTTACGGCTGACAGGCACAAATATTCTTGTGAGTGTGGGTTTTTGTCATCCAAAACTATTGAAGGTCATATAGAAAATTGATGCCTGACTGCATGCATATTGTAAGGTTTTCAATGTAGAAGCTGAAGTAATGCATTTTCTCTGGGTCTCAAAAGAGAAAAATGGGGTTAGCTGTGTTGTAAAATGTTTATTTTGACAAGTACAAATCCAATTTATGATTTTTCCACATTTCGTTGGACTTTCTGCTTTTGGAAATGTCTTCTGAAAATTTACATCATTGCAGAAATGTAAGTAAAGTGTGTCGGGCTTGCAGGAAAATAAAATAATTTGATGCTTTATGAAGGATTTGAGAATGTAGTGAATGACAGCTGCTATTTCATGTTGACAGAAGTGGTTTTAACCTTTCCAGGAGTGGACTTAAAATAGTAAATAAAAATAATCAGTGCTTCTGTGAAACACATTTTTGTTTTATTTTAACAATTGTACCTTAATTAACCAAAAGACAATAACTTAAACTAAATTACATCTCGGTGAAAATAGATGAATTAAAGTTGATAGACATTTAGAATATTGTAGACAGATTGTAATTTCTCTGTAGGCCAGTAGTAAAAATGCACCTTTGTTAGATATTGCCATTCCAATCCAAGCTGTTACTGCACCATTCCATAGGCTTTACCCCCATAATAACAAAATTGTTACCCGTTATCAGTAGGACCCTGTTTTTCTACAGGTTATTCACCTTATCAGTTGTACAAACAGTATTTTTACATTTAGGTACATCAAAATTACAGAAAAAAAAAATACCTACATACACAGAAAATACATGGCTGTTGTCTTGAGTGTTATCAAACAAAGTTAGAAGAAAAAGTAAAAATGGATAAATAAAAGTTGTGGGTACAGATGCTCCAGACAGTATAAAGGTAACAAAAAGAACACAGTTGTAAGGCAGGAGTTCAACATGAGCTTTCCAGTACTGGACTGCGTAACCTTTGCATCATTATTTCCCCTTTTTTGACTTATCCCTAGTCGACACTCAAATTTTCCACACTGATTTGAATCTTTGTGCAGATGGAAGTGTTTCACACACCCCACACAGTGGGATTGCAGTAGGCACTGTGTTCATTGGTTTACAATTCATCAATGAATGGATTGATAGTCACGTGTGAAAATATTTGATGATCAAACTAGAACTGTGCCATATTGGTAGACATTTTAACCGTGCATTGGCTCACAACTGTCAAATATCAATGCACTCTTTGCTTGGTCGAAGCCACAAAAAAGTGCATACTTTCAGTCAAATGTATTCCGGGACAAAATAGATTACGTGGTGTGAGTGACCTTAATGTTAAAATGGAAGAATGTTCTAATAAAAGAGTTGGACATACTTCAAATTATTTCCAGTAAGTAAGTGGATTTGCTGATAGAGTCCCTTAATGCATCTTCGTTATGCTGGAAACCAAACACTGCCCCTCCAGTGTGCATTTTCACCCACTCTTGCACCTTTTTGAAGTATTTCCAGGTGTGAGAAAGACGTTATGCTGCGGACTTCCTGGCTTTTGTCATCTTTAAGAGCCAGCAAGTGTAAACAAGAGCCAGACCTGATCTTACAGGACATCCTCTGGTTCTTGTGAAATGGCTTTTGTAAAGGAACCCTATAAAGATCACATGAGACTTTGAAAAGTTCAGAGAAGGGTTGCAGGCCTTTGGTAATGTGGTGTAATATCACGACTTTACATTTAAAGGTGTAAAATGTGCCCTCTATGCTTCCTTCACATTTTCTTTTCCTGATTGCCATCTTACATGCAACAAAGAGCTATTGATATCTTCCTTGGGAAAAGAGCACTCTGAGATCGAAACCCCAAGAGAGCCATTGGGGGGCTCAAGAGAGCTGTTGGGGGGGGGCCTTGACAATGTGATATAATGACATTGCATTTAAAGGAGTAAAGTGTGTCTTTTAGGTTCCTCCACCACCATGGCTTCTGGTTTCAATCTGAGATGCAACAAAGCACTATTGATCTTTAGGAAAACAGGGTGAGAACAAGGCTTTTTCCTTGTTCCACAGAAACTGCTATATGGTGGATTTTTCAGAAGGTTTCAGTCAACCCATCCCAAATGCACAATCACAAATATACCAAAGTAAAGACCAGCATGAGAAATCAGTAAAGGAATCAAGGACTTAAAAGACTCATTCCAATGAAAATTGTGTTTCGTTTCGTGTGGCATTTTTCTCATGTTGTATAAAGAAAGTGGAGCTTAAAATTGCGTTTCTGAATATGTTTTTATTAGTGCTGTCAATTGATAAAAAAAAAAATCGGATTAATCACACGTCTGGGTTGTGATTCATCACAATGTTTTATAAGTTACATTATATATGACAAAATGCAGCTTTCAAACAAAAAAAGGCCAAGGAGAAAACGTTTCCCTACATTTTCACTGTCTGAAATATTTCAATTTTAGAAAGTGTTGACTCAGAAGTTTAATTTATTTGCAAAAACATATCAACAGTAAGATAGACAGAACTGTAAAGACTTTAATGTCTGCAGTATTACTCCAGGAAAACAAAGATGCTGATATACAGCCATAAGAAACAAACACTGTGTTTCAGAACTTTAAATGGTCTGAGTGAATACTCTGTTCTGATTGGCTGCTGGATGTTCCAGAAGAGGTTCTGTCACAATGTTCTATATGTGCAGGCTTTTTCAAAACAAACTTTCTTCATGATGTGGACAGAAACGAGCGGTAAGAGATGAACTGATGCTTTTTTAACTTATTGTGATGATCAGCACATATTTCGCTTTTATTTTGTTGCTGCTGTTCAAGTTGGCTTCCAGCTCAGTGACGCATAGACATGTTATCAAGAAAACAGGCCGCATAACGTATCAAATACTCCACCTTTTGTGAAAAAGCAATCTAAACCTAAAAAATACCAAGAATATAGTACTAAAATTGATTGAATATTTATTTTTTTGTGCGTGCGTTAACGCGTCAACGTTGACAGCCCTAGTTTTTAGTGAATCAGGAGCAGACACAAAAATGTCTTTTGAAAAAGCTTGCAGCGGTGACGTAGACGCTACAATGGCAAGCCACAAGTTCCCTGCGCCACTGCATTCTGATGCATCCCCGTTTAGACATCTAGATTCTCTTTTGTCTTCATTTCCCAGAGCAGGCATCTGACTCAAACCTGTATGAGTGGATAGCTCCAGTTTTGTTTTTGTTGCACCACTTATGTTAGCTTGGGGTTTGAGGGGCTGTAAGCTTGTGGGAGAAAGTGTACAGGCTGTTGGGAAGTGGCCTCACTCCGCTCTAACTTTCCTGCCCACAACAGGCAAATTTCTGATGAACAAGAACCGCTCTGCAAAAAAGTAGAAATGATAGTAGAAAACAACACATGTTTAGTGATTTTGCCTGAAAACAGCATTACAAAAATTAAAAGACCTCATGTAATGCTTTTTCAAGAGGTCAAAAGATGATCAGAGTGGGACTTAAAGTCACAGAACAAATGACAGGTAATTTTCTGCTAGATGGAAGAGTTTGGGGCAATGAGACGACCAATCACTTCGGTGATCGTTCATGCAGATTCCAGTCCTCTATGGAAGCAGATGAGATGTAAAAAATGAGACCGGATTGCTTGACGAGTCAGAGAAGCATTCACTGTGCATATGCGTAGAGGGCAGATTAGTTTATTTAGAAACAAAGATAAATCATGAATGTTAATTTTCTCTGTCCTATGAAATCATCACTAGAAAACAGGTTGTTTTTTCTTCATTGTGAGAGGTGATATAAAGGCCAGGCCAAGTCTTTTTTAGATTTGAAGTGTCTGAGATGGACTCGGCTTGAGAAAAGACTTTTATTGATTCCTGGAGTCAACAATCTTCAACATGGTCATTTTCAAAAAATGAGCTTTGATTTTTGAAATATATAGTGCACTCTTTTAAGATGTCTTCATGATACTGTTGAGCCAGTGCAGAGATGGAAAGAATATGATGTATTGAGATGACTGTATATATCTCCAGCTAGACTTGATCATTTACATTTTCAAAGTTCATGCTTGAAACTAATTGCAAGAAATAGTCATGCATATATATTTTCAATTAATGTGGTAAATAGTATTTAAATTAAACGATGAGTTAATGAAGCGTGAGAAATTACGGGATTACTCCTCACACATTTACAGAGCCAGTTCCAAAACAGTTTGCTTTGCCTCATCTAATGCCAAAAACACAAAGATATTACATTTTCAATGATAGGACAAGTAATAAATGCTCATCCCTGAGAAACACAAAGTGCATATAACTTTCTATTTCTGGCAACATAAATTGATCATCAGCATTCTTGCAGACGAACAGAAATTAGCAGGATTTATTGTACATCCATTGTTTCTCATAACGTTTGACAGAGAAAGCAGCCGCACACAAATCATTTACTCTTCATCAAAGTATATACATGGTAATATTTACTTTATGCAGTTATTTTTTGTTGTTGTACTATATGAGAGGTTCCCTCTACACAAAACAATAACATAAAAAGGTTGAAACTTATTAGGGAGTGCTACATTTTTAAAAAAACGATTCAACTGATTTAATTGTCGAATCATTTTGTTTTGTTTTCTTCATCATGGTTGTTTTTTTCATGGAATAATGAGGACATTTGCTTGATTTAACTATTGCGTCTGTTTCTACTTTCTGCCACAGCTTACAGCATAATAAGAAACATGAAAAAAGGAAAGAGGAAGGTGAAAACGGTTACTTTTGATAGTTGTGGTGGTTAATTACCATAATTTAGAAAGAAAAAGTGCAGATGCTTGCTGATTATGCAATCTAGATCAGGGATACGCAAATCTAGCCCTCAAGGGCTGCATTTCTGCACGCTTTCCAACATACCATGCTCTGGCATGTTCTAATTGGCTGGACACACCTGAACCGGGTAGTCAGTCATGAGTAGGGCTTGGATATCTGGAAATCATGCAGACACTGTGACCCTCGAGGCCAGGAGTTACCGATTCCTGTTCTAGATGCTCACTCCCTTCCCAGTGCTGGTGAGGGCGGTCAACCGTTCAGCTTGTTTTCATGTCACTGCTGACAACGGATGAGCGGGGGTGCCCATCAGCAGGTCATGGTCACGCAACACCCATGAACATCCCTGCTGGTGGCTAAAGGTCTGCTGGGTGTGAAAACTTGACAGCACATGCACCCTTTTTCTGGCAAACTCCACTGCTTTTCTTACTGTTGTGACCCGTTTTGATTTCTGAGTCAGAACTCCTGCAGAGGAAGAGCTGGGGTCAAACAACCACCTGTCCAGTCCGTGGTGCAAAGAAAAAATACTTATTATACTTCATAGTTTGTTTTTGAAAGACCCACTCCAATGAAAATTGTGTTTTTTAAAGTGTTTGTGGCATTTTTTTTATGATGGAGGACATGTACAAAGAAAATGGACCTTGAAATTGCACTTCTGAGGATTTCTTCATTCAAAGTTTTTAAAATGCTGTTTAAAATTTGTAAAAGAGCTTGGTGAGTGAAATATAGCTTATTTGTGATGTAGAAAATAAGCTGGGCGGGCCACAAACTCCCTGCTCCGCTCCATTCTAATGCATCCACTTGCAGGGGAGGGGCTAAAAACGGCATAATCTAATTTTAAAGACCACTGGAAACACTTTTACAGTAAATCAAATGATGATCAGATTGGGATCAGATTTTTTAAATGTTCATTCATTCATTTTCTGTACCGCTTTATCCTTTTCGGGGTCACGGGGCTGCCGGAGCCTAACCCAGCTACTCATGGGCGAATGCAGGGGACACCCCTGGACTGGTCGCCAGTCTGTCGCAGGGGCTTTTTTTTTAACGTTGTTTCATCTTTTTATGACATTAATGCAGGTATAATGTTGAGTTAACATCTTTTTATTTAGAATTTCCACCATCTTTTTGTCAAGATTTTCCCAACTGGCAAAAAATGACTTTTTAAACAAAGTCTCTTGGTGAGCATGAAGATGGATCGCTAATAGAATGTGTCGCAGTGTGTTCAGTAATCATTATTAATCTGCGTGTCGGCAGATTTTCTTCTCAGCTTGGCCCTGTGTTCATAAAGCTTGGTTAATTAGACTGATTGATTAGATGTGGGCGATTCAGAGCTCTCACTGCAGCCTTTCATCCTCGTCAGTCCTCTAATAGGATCAGATTGCTCTCATATTCATGTACTCCCCCTACCCCACCCTGCTTGTTTGGCCTGTCATTGCACCGCTCCATCATTCTCATCCCTCTAACTGTCTGTCAGTCACATATTCAGTCAGGAAATACTGGCGTGAAAGAAGCAGTCAGGCTTGCTAGCACACTGAAGGCTGAGGTGACATGTTAGCATGAAAAGATCGCAAGTCTCTCTCTGCCTTTCATTCTTTTTTCCATTTTAACTCCTTTTTTCCCCTTTTTCTTCCACCTTGATTTTCACTTCTCTCCATTCTGAGTTCCCATCTCACTGTAGCTCATAAATACAACTATTTAGCTTAAAAAAACATAATTCAGAATAGCTGGAAAACAGAAATGTCTCATCGAACATTTAGCTTCATGAACATGCTGCAGAAATCTGCCTGTTGACTTGTGTGATTGCTTTCATTCCTGAGCGTGAAAAGTCATTTACACTTGTTTATTTGCAGATTTAAATGAGAACCTGCCTCAGTCAGTGGCAGATCAATATGCATGTTAGGCTCTAAGCTAAAAGCTCTGCATTTTGCAGTGCCTGCTCATCAGCGCAGTAAAGAGACTCTCCTCGCCTGCAGTAAAACTTTACGACTTTCCACGCTGCTTTTGTCACTGAGCATCAAATATTACAGAGGATGATGAGTCTTCATTTCAAATTTAGCCAGATCACCAGCCCGACATATCAATACAATCTATCTGAGCTCTTTAAAAAGCAAAGTGAGTTTGGTGTGCTTGTGTGCACATTTTATGACTGCATTTTTATATTTGTTTGTGTGTTCTGGGGCGGTGATGAACTCGCTGCAGTATTACTCCTGTGAGAGCGTTCATGGAGAAAATGATTAGCTTGGAAATAACAGAAGTTTGATGAAAATCATCCCACTTTAATATGCACCTTGCAGGCATGTAGTTGTTCTTGTTTATTTATAAAACGGGAAAGCTTTAAAACGGCACAGTGTACTTCAGTAACAGAATGTTTTCATAAAGAAATCATTACTTCTTCGAGCGGAGTTCCAGCGCACTTTTTTTGTGTGCTGACTCAAACTGTTATTGTGATCATTTGGTGTTTATCTGTCTGTTTGGTGAGCATTTTAATGGGAAGTACAGTATTGTTATTAAGCTCAGTTTTAATGTATTCCTAAAACCTGCATTAATATGAGAAGGTGCTGTCAAAAAATCTGCAAGCACAGCAGAGCTTGAGCTGCTTTACAATCTCATGCTAATGTTTCAAATAAAAGTGACTTCAATTTACAATTTCCTGCTGCAATCTGCAGCCCTTGTTTCAACAATGCGAGAAACTCACATTTGCACGAAACAAATGAGAAGTGCAAATGTTCAGTCTTGGGTATACGTGTGGGTGTCTCCAAGCACATCTGTTACTTTGGTTAATGTGTTCAAGTGTTTTCCGAGCCTCGTGTAGAACAGGGCAGACTGAAGTAGAATTGAAACCGGGGGGCGTAGCGATCCATAAATTTACTCCTCCTCACATCAGCACTCTCATCATTTGGAAATGTCAAAGCCCCTCACACTGACACACTGTGACACTCATTTAGCAAATGAATATGTTCAGAAAATTGTTGCTGCTCAGATGGTGAGGAGTGGCTCAGCCTGAACACACTTTAACACATATCTACTGGCACAAATTGAGTTTTTTTGTTGAACTTGTACAAAGATGTTAGACTGGTGTTGTAAGAGAGTTCATGAAGTTATTTATATAACTAAACAACAGTGGGTTAAATGCATGAACCAATACAAGAATAACATCTGCTCTTGTCCCTGTGAAGTAAATACATGCATGTTTAGACTGATCAAGCTCAATGATTTAAAAAGTAAAAAGAACGAAAACGGTTCTAAACAGTGCAGTGAAGTTTTCTAGATTCCTTGTATTTTTGCCAAGATAAGCAAGTGTAAATTAAATATGCGTACAAATAAACAAGAATTAAAGGCACATTCATTTTACTTTCATAAAGTTCAGCCCATTGTTGTTTTTACACAACAAAATAATATAAAGGGAGCATTATTAGAACATTCTACCCCACTGTACGGTCACACGTCTTTACATTTAATGTTTCCACGCATTAGACTGTATGATGACTTGATCATTTTTTGCTGCCATCATGTGTGTGGTGTCCACCTGGATGGTACTTGGTTGTTTTTATGTCATAGTAAAATAAACTTACCAGGCCTCAGTCCAAATGGTGTTTGTCGATATAATAGATTTATTTCATATTGAAGCTATTTTTTTTATTGATAAAGGTCAATTGAATATGGTTTAATAACAACTTGCCTTAGACAGATCAATTTGGTTGGATTGTAGCATAAATCGATTCAGTGATTAAGTCGATTAATAGTTACATCCCTCGTTAAAGTAATTGTTAAAGCTGTAAGTGCTCGATGCTAAAGTAGTTGAACAAATTAAACACAATCAAACTTAATGACCATTTAGTAAAACCTAATCCTAATTGTAAAAGGAGGTTTACATACTGTTAAAAATGCATGGGTAGATACGATATATGCTGAATCCATGTAATTCATTTTTTATAAACTAAATGATTGTGACAGGAAACCTAAAATAATGAGCAAAAAACAAGGCTGTATGTTGGTGCACACTCACCTCACAACAAGAAGGCCCTGGTTCAAATCCCGACTGTCTGGTTTTCTTCCACAGTCCACAAACTTGTTTTATAGGTTAATTAATAATTCCAAGTTGTCCCTTTAACTTGAATGTGTTGTTGTGTGTCCCTGCGATGGAATGGCAAACCCACCCAGGGTTCTCCCAACAGGTGCAAGGATAGGCCCTGCAACAACATGACCCTAAAAGGGAATAAGTGAGTTCAGAAAATCGATAGCTGAAAAACGTAATTGTATATAGCACAAATTATGACAAAAAGGTTTAAATGACGAATTGAGTGGTGAATCACCTGTTTTATTTAATTTTAAATGAATTTAAAAAAATAGAGCACAAGGAATTTCTCAGTGTCATTTAAATGGTCCAAAGTTTGATCCTTTTGTCAGAATTATAATGGCGCTCATTAAACTCAAGAGCATGAAGGATTTTAAACGTTTCCTATTCATTTTCAATGACCTTAAGACTTTTACGTATTTCAAAAACCATGAAAAAGAGCAGAACCAACAGGACAAGCAGGTAAGAAGGTGAATGTTTTAATAGCAGAGGAGATGATTAAGCTGAGAACAGGACGAAGTGGGGAAAAAAAACAAAAAAAAAAGCTTCTGTAGAGTCAGAAAAAGGTTCTCATTACAACTGTAACATTGACACAAATGGTGCTATAACCATCTTCTAAACACAGCAGAAAAGCATGCTTACTGTTAAATAATAATAATAATAATACTAATAATAATAATAATAATAATAATTCATGTCCGTAAAGCAAAACTCTCATATAAAGCAATGTCTGTTTTAATCCTATAGAGTTTTTCATTTCATTTCTGTCTCTTACTAATATTCATCTACCTTTTTCATGGCAGTTTCTTATATTCAGTCAAGGTAATGTCCTTATGTGTCAGAAATTTCCAGCGTCTTCTTTTTTTATTTTATTTTTTTTATAGCTTTCCTCTTTGTCGTTTGCTACACTCAAGTGTTTGGCCTTGGGTTCAGCGTCATGTTCAGCAGGATGAACCAGTAATGACGTTCTGTCAAGCAGAGTTTAGATTGTCTTTTTGCTTTGTTTAAATCTGCTTTTCAGTGTATTTTTAAAATTTATTCTATCTAACAGCATTCTAACGGGCCAGCATCAAGAACCTGATTTCATTTAATTCTAAAACGTTTGTTTCTATTTAGGCTCACTGCTTCTGTTGGTTATAGTTAGATAATGTAGATTGATTAAAGATAGCCGTGACTGTTATAAAATAAAATTATAATAACAGTTTGGTATAAGTGTTTGATACTATGATACATTTTATATTGTTTGATTTTACTACACTTAGTACAGTGGAAAATCAAATGTTTTATCTTTAAACGTCTCAATTTACAGCAAATAAGCTATGAGTAGCTCAAATCCAGTACCAGAAAATGTAACAGCTTCCGCAAAATGAATTTTCTCTGTTGTGTGTTCCTCAACTGTGTGCTTTTTTATTAAATATAGACACATTTATTAAACTGGGAAGATATAAATCCTATAAATAAAACAAAAGTTGTGCAGTTGGTCTCACTATCTCTTGGTAAACCAACATGTTTCTGTTTATTTGTTTGCACTTAGAATTACAGATAAAGACAGAAAAAGCAGCAATCAAAGAAAACATATATTATAATTAATAATGCCTTAAATAAGAGATTGATTAAATATGTAAATTGCTATTGGAATCGTTGTTGTGTGCATTGCTTTTCTTTTTTTTTTTTAAAGCCTCTTGAGTTTCATTTATGAACTCAAGAACTGATTTTTTGGGGTTTGTTGAAAGTTTTATTTTGGAATTTAAAAAGCTTAGACTTAAATGTATCTATATTAATAATTAAAAAAATAAAATGTGTTAATAAATTCAAACTTTTTTGAGCATATTTAAATATAAAAAGATATTTAACAGATAAATTCATAAATAAAAGTAGGCATGATATGGACTTTCTTGAATGCTCTGTTTTGTACCAGAGGTTGCTTTGGGTGTTATACCAGCTTTTTAGACAACAGAATGTACAAAAGCCCAGCACAGCACTCTGCACTAACCCCCTTGTTCTTGAAAACATACAAACACTTCCTTTTAACTGCAGCATTTTCACCATTCAGAGCCCTGTTTTCTCTCTGTACTCTCACTACCCCTCCTTCATCCGAAGACCGTTAAAACTCGGCTTGCCAATGTTCCAAAGTGCGACCATTTTTCCCCCTACGTTTTTATATCAAAATGCATGAATACCTGTGGGGTAATGTGGACAAAAAAAATTTTTGGGGTGGCTTTTGTCATTGTGCGTTGGGGACTAAACTTAGTTTAAAAAAACAAAATGTAAAACTTTAATGTAAAATGTAAAATGTAAACTTGTTTTTTCTCCATTTCCTTACTAACCCAATGAGATTTACTGTAGATATTTAACCTTCTCTGTCTTTTTCCACACCTGGAGCTTGCACACTGTTGGTCCCACACACTCTTCTAACACCAACATTGGCATTAAAGACAGTCTGAAGGTGGAGTATGTTTTGATGCCTTTGCCTGTCTGTTCTGTCTTTTTGGGAAAACTTTTTGATTTCATGGGTAGTCAGCTTGAAAATATTTTCCTTGATGATTTTTTGGCAGGAGCTGTTTGGGGAGCTCTGCCTCCTTTACCTGCCAGCTGCTCAACTCCGGCTGGTTCTTTTGTTTTTTCTTTTTTTTTTTTTTTTCTCTCCTCAACCTGAAAAATGCAACCCTGACTCGACTCTCGTATCTCCACCTGGCCTCACAGATCAGGTTCCATATTCATCAGTGTCTCCGAGTGGGAGCACCGGCTCACTGTCGATTAATCTTTTCTGACTGCAGTGATTGCCGATGGAAAGTGTGGTGGGTCCAAACCTGTGGTACACTCACTTATTGATTGCTCTAAAAACCTGTGCTCTGTGGAAAGCTGTTGCAAGTAACTGCAACTTGTACACAGAACTGTCTATTACAGAAAGTTATTTTTGTGGAAGGTTTGGAAGAGAGGTTTTACAAAAACAAAAGGATTTTCTGAACTTCTCCCACTCTGATAAAAAGTAAGTTTTGGTGTTTTTGTCATGCTTTTGTGGCATTTTAGGCACAATGGAGGGCGTATCAAAAGAAAAAAAATAAATTCTAATTTGCATTTCAGACTATGTCTACGTTCAAATTATTGTGAATCAAAAGCAGACAAAAGAAGTAGTTTGAAAAAGATAGAATTTGTTACAGAGAAAAAACGCTGGGTAGGCCACAAGCTCCCTGCTTTACTCCTTTTTGATGCATCCACTTGTGATAACCTGAGTTGGCATCTGGCTCAAAACTGTACGGCTACTTCAATGTTACTCACCATTTTTGTTGCACTGATAAGGTTAGGCTGGGAGTGTGAGGGGCTGTAAGCTAGCATGTAAACAGAGAGTTGCAGTACAGTGACTGGCAGGAGGGCAGGATCCAACAGTTCACCAAGAGGTGAATTTATAATGAACTCCTGCTGCTCTGCAGGAACTATGTACTGGAAAACGACAGAAGTTGTTTGATTAATGCTAAAAACGTGGGAAATCAGGGTTCGATTCACAGGGTGTGCAATGACCGTCATCAGTGTGGGTCATTGGGCAAGACCCCTTTATACTGTGGCCACAGTACCCACAAGGGGTGCCCCAAACGTTGATGCCCCTGTGCTCGTCCCTAACCCGGATAAAATACAGGGTTGAGTCGCTGTGGCGATCCCTGAAGGGATAATCTTGAAGATGAACACCAAAAAATGGCTGTTATATGCAATTAAATCACTATGCAAATTGAACATTATTTTAGATAAGTATTTTAGTTTTAAAAATAGTTTAGACCTTCTCTTTATTCAGTCTTTTTGTTGTCCGTTGCATTTAGATACTCTATTTTTTCTTAAAACCTAGAATAGAGATCTGAATATTCATTAAAATGTTTTGGACTTTCCTTTTCTTTGTGTTTCATGTGATTAGTAAGTTTTGTTAAATTGCTGAATCAAAGCCCATTTTGTTTTTTATTTGTGATTGAAAATCCTTCCCTGTGATATTTTCTCATGAACCATATTTTCTTTGCTAACATGTTGGCTCCTCACAGATAATGTGAGAGACAAAGCTTTGGGCTTCAAGGCGTTTTACCCTGAAAAGCCACACAGCGAGCTGGTGGAAGATAAATGGACACCTCGCTTGTTTTTTGCGAGTTCTCTCTGCTCTCACTGCCTCTCTGGGTTTTTCATCTTCCTCCACTGGGACTCGATAACCTTTTAGGTAGTCCAGGAAGAGTCAGTGTGGCATGTGGGGTTCTGACTATGGTTTATTGTGGGAAACTAGTTAGTAGAGTTACCTTTGAGCTAAAATTCAATTCAATTTTATTTTTATAGCCCAATATCACAGCAATTGCCGTCTCATTGGGCTTACACCGCTATTTGCAACGAACATAATGTCAGTCATAGAAACTTAGACAAAAACTGGTTACTAAACAGACTAAGCTGAACAAACAACTCTGCCCTCACACCCTCCTTCTCGGTGACGAAGAACTCATAAAAAAACCTATTTTGAGGAAAAACTAAGACACCTCAGGGTTGCCCATATGAAGGAGGGATCCTCAACCCCGGATGGACAGGTGATGTGCTAAAACTATTAAAGAAGAATGACCTTATTTAACTGTTTGAATAACAAGTATACTGTATGTATAATAAACAACCACATGTCTAAATAAACAGCTACAGGTTAAATTAACAGCTAAATGTTTAAATAAACAACTACATGTTTGAATACTGTAGCAGATGGGAATAATCCAGGCGAGGTCACAGCCAGAGACAGTAACACAGACGATGCACCTGGAATCCGGAATTTCTCCCGCTCCCTTGACAGAGGGACAACATGTGAATTGCACTGCACCAAACAGATGCATGATGAACTAAATAAAATATAGTACTGGTAAATGATAAAGAATAGAGGTAATAGCAAATAGAAAATCTTCATTTTTCATATCAATATTAATATAATCTAATAGTCCAGCCAGGTTAAGCAGAGGAAATTGGTTGCCCAGGCTCGGTTTATGAAACCGTATCTCCTCTGCTTAGCTCCACACAAAAGCCTGTAATAAATGTAATGAAAATTACAATTATTCCCCCAAACTTTGTTACAGTAGGTACGATAGGGAATCAAGTTAAATATTCCCTGATTATTAGCTAGAATGGCAATAAGCCTCACTGATGCTTGATTTTTGAGGTCATAATTTAAGCACCAAGCAAATATGCACTTATTAGCAAAGGTGGGTTAAAAATAATTAACTTCGAATTGATCTTTACATGATAAAAACATTGCTTCATGAAATCCATACATCTATTTTTCTTTAAAGTAATTCTTTTTTCAGCAAAAGCTTTTTTTTTTTAGTTTTAATGTAATTTTTTAGTTTAATGAGTTCCTCCTTTGCTTAGTTTAGTAATATGGCATAATATTTCCTTTACAGACTTTCTATAGTAAAGATGTTAATAGAAAGTTCTTGAAATGGTTTTTGGGTGTTTTTGTTGTTGCAAGGCTCTGAGTGTAAGGATGAAAGGTGAAGCCTGTTTTGATGAGAACAGTGAAAGCTGCTATGATGTTCTGCTTTGGTATCGATATCTGATCCATTATGAGCTGTTACTAAACGACAAGCGGAATGATGGGAATGGTTCATCCATCATAAGTTGACTCCCATACTACTCGACACATGCTGAGAAATCGTATTCAGTTGTTGTCCTCTTCTGCGTCTATAGTCCTACTTCTGCTCATTTCCTCTGTTGGATAAGATGTTTCACACCACAAAATCACAGTATGGCCGATTGATTTAAAAAAAAAAAAGTACTCTGTGTTTTTGTGTGAAAGGATTTTCTTACACCTCACAATCACAACTTTAAATTTAAGGGCTCATACTCAGTTTTTACTAAGATGTGTTGTTTTCTTATTCAAGACAGATATAAAAAAAAAAGAGTTGTTGATTTTTCTTTTTATAAAAACATCGGCTAAATGATGTCCTGTGAAGCAAAAATAAGCGTGCTGTTGAAAACATCTATTTGTAATTGATCGTCTTTGTTGAGCCAATTTTTTCTTAAAAAGATCTTTTTCAAAAGGGAAACGTTTGTTTGGCTTGATCGAATAAGGATTTTATTTTTTAAATTGGAAAATGTTTCCTACAACTAAAAAAGTAAGACTTTCTCCAAGCAAACCTTTTCTGGGGTGAAAAAAAAAAACCTAAAACATGTAGCTGCATTGACCTTTAACTTAACGGAAGAGTGAAGAAATCTTGAAATATCCACCAAGAATATATTTTAAAGATAAAATTATAAGTGTGCAGAGATATTACTGGGTTTTCTATGATGTTTAAGGTGAGAAACCTTAACTATTTACAGCATATGAAGACTGAATTTTTTGTATTTTTAAGGAAGAGGTGTCATTTTCTTCTCCTTAGCAAATGAAGCTGCTCACTCTCGTTTGTTAATTCTGTTTTCCAGGTCACTGATCAGTCTGTGCGGGCAGTAGCGGAGCATTGTCCTGAGCTGCAGTTTGTGGGCTTCATGGGATGCCCTGTGACCTCTCAAGGTGTCATCCATCTTACTGCGGTAAGTTTTGTCCCAATTCTCACCTAAATAATCAGTTTTGACCTTACATGAACCTGGCATAAACGAAGAGCATGTATTATTTCCTGTCACTGGTGGTGTTAAAGGTTTAAAAAAAGAAAAAGTTCACATCTTTTTTTTGTTTTTCTTATCTTTCCAAGCCTTTTTTTTTTCTTCCATAATCCGGTTTCTTTAACTAAACTCTTCATGTATCTTCAGGCCACACGTCCTCCTCAGGAATTTTGTTGACTTTCTGGGGAGTAAATTCTTGACCGTACTGTGTGTTTTATCTCAGACTTAGTTTTCCAGTTATTTTGTGTTAACTTTTAAATCTCATGAAAACCTAATGAGATGAATCCGAACAATGTTCTCCTGTTCTGACTACACCCTGCTGTTAGGATATTACCATGTTAATGAGCAATGCTCGGTGCTTAAAGCCGTTCCATGCAACACACCGTAAACACGGACACACATACAGTGCTCTCACACCATGGCTGAAATTGAAGTTTCCAGGAAAAAAAACCAAACATTTCATCTCACTTTTCTTCTCAGACATTTTCTTTTCCCATCATGGAACCTGAACAGAGTGTGTGTGCAGTGATGTGTGAGTCCACACCCTCCTGTCCTTGTGTACAACAATTTGATTTGTGCTGATATACACTTGAGTGTGCACACACCTCTGTGGACCTTTATGCTCTCCTTCCTCCCCAAATGCAATTACAGTTGTGTTAATATGACGGAGGCACCCGATGCTGCGCTGCATTATTAGATTAAACAGCAGATTAATTTGTGCTCGTAGTTTTGGCCTCCTATCATCTCCGCAGCCTCCTTTGACCTTGGCAATAGTGTTGTAGACAGACAGTAATGAAGCCAGCCAGTCATAACAGCATTAGCATACATGGAGAATGGCGTGAGCCCCCAAACGCAGTCCAGAAGTCAACTCTTATTTATTGCAGTATTATACAAAATCAAAATTTAGGAGCTCTAGAGAACAAGCTCACAATACTTTTCATAATATACAAAGATTTAGATTTACGGTATCTAAAATTATTTTTAAAAAATGTCTGTACAGCTTAAGGTTACATTCTAAAAATGTTTGTGTGATGAGTGAAATCCACAAAGTAAGATTAAAGATGATTTAAGGCTATAAAAACCCCTTCTACCCTTTTTTTTCACACTTTTCTCTTGTTTTAACATTTTCAAAGTTCAAACCTTCGTTGAAAGTTCAGTAGTAAAGAATGAAAGCAAAGATCTGCTCGCAATTGAAGATTTATGTAGATGTGGCAATCTGAACCCTTTTTTTACCGCAGGCATGACATGGATGAGATTGATTGACGGTAGTCTACACCCAGTCAGGTCACACACCACAGTGTGCTGTTAAAAAGAAAAAAAAAGCTCGCAAAATTCACAGAAAACCATCTGTCAAACAGCGAGACTGGGAAGGGTGACCTCTGATATAGCAAAAGACCACTGTGTCACATCAATTGAAATAATACTTTACCATTCTAATCAGTAATGGAAAATTCATAAAAACCTGACTCTGACCAGCTACTCCCCTAAAAAAAAAAAGAATGTCTTCTAGTTGCTATTGTCAGAGTTGGAAACCATTCTAACAAATGGAATTACTATAATGGACCATATTAATGGGCTAAAAAGACTTTCTAGAACAAAAAGTTTAACAATCTTGGCTTTTATTTCCTTCATTTCATTCATTACCATGTTTGATCCATATGCTTCTCTCCGACTCTCCGCCTCCACCTCTCTCCATCTTTCTATAATCTCTGACAGTAATTATCTCATTTAGCAGTTGATTCCTGCTCTCATTGATTCTCATTTGGTCCCATCCAGCATCGATTAAAAATCATATTCTTGCTTTTAGAATCGTTGCATTTCTGATGACTCTATGGACCCACATTGAATCCGAGACTGAAGCGTGCCGCTCTTTTCCGATTATCACACATGCCCTTCCATCCCTTTCCTCCTCTGATCACACGCTCCCTGAGATTCTACTGTACCCACTCAGTTTCTATGTGCCCCCAAAAAAAGGATCCATTACTTTTATTAACTCCTCTCGTTATACATTCTCTCTCTCTATCTCTTTTTTTTAAACATTGGCTTTTCACCAATTAGAATATGTGGAAATAAATTAAAATGTTATTTTCCAAATCAGAAGAGCTTCTGGTTTTAGGGTCCCTCTGGTGCTGACAAGTTCAGTACAGATGATTCGGAAAGTGACTTTAAAGCCTTTATGATCGTCTGGTGGTTTTGCATTGCGAGACTAGACTAGAGATTTGTTGTTATGCTGTGATACACAAACAAAATGCATTATTAGTAGTCCGGTACCAGCTAACAAATCATCAGCAAGTTAATAAATTAAAGTACTTCTGTTGGCTCAGAGTTAAACTAATTGAGAACAGGCTCTGTGACACTTTCTTCATTGACTGTAAATTATACTTAACACGCGGCTTTAACGTCAGAGCGAAAACTGATGATTTTAAAAGTAAATGTGTGTTTGATGTGGGATTTGCAGAAATGTTTTTATTTATGGTTGGCGTTTAGATTGAAGCTGTATGTGGACCTAAGTTGCCATAAATAATACTTTAGTCGATGAGGTTTGTCACATCTCAGGCTGTGTAATGGATACTGGACATCTTGAGAGGGAGGCTTTGTTGGTGTTCCAGAGTCTTTGGTAAGTTTCTGCTCCTCCCAGACGTTCGAGCTCTCTCTGTTGCCATTACTGGACTTCCAAAATCAAAGTCATCATGCGTCTCTTCCAAAGATGCTGCAACCTGTGGCCTTTACTCATCATTTCAGCTCCATTTATCTTTTTTCTCAGTTACGTGTTTTGTCTTTCAGTCTCTTTCACGCACACAAGTGTTCAGTCGGCTCGCGTCCTTGGATCTCGCTGCCAAACGGCTCTCTTCTTCTGGTAGTGATTAAGTCCAAGGTCGGCTCTATCAGAGAGCCAGTGTTTGAGGGCAGCTCCCAGTGCCAAAGAGCCTTCATTCCTCCAGCATTAGATGTCCCACTGATGGCTTTCCTTTGCTTGTCATGCTTACCCACAATGCCCCTCCTCATACATCAGCCTATCCCTGCCCCTTTAGACACTTGTGGCCTCAAAGGCCTTTTTTGTGTGCGTGAAAGTTCCCACCCTCGGGAGAAATCCAAAGACATAACAAATGGAGAGACTGTTGAAGAATGTGTCAAAGATGAAAAGGAGTATATTTGGACACTGTAACAGCTAAGTCTTACGTCTCTGATGTGCAGAACTTGCACAGAGAAGGTTTCTGGTCTTAATTTGAGGCCATGTAAATTAATTCTGCCGTGCCGCTCTGGTGGTTTTGTTGTTGTTCTTGAAGAGAAAGTTGGGACTTTTGATAAATGCTTTTTGGATTTGACAGGATTGGACCATGGGCAATACCTCATTCCTTCTTTGTGTGTTTATGACCAAATAAAACCGTCTGGTTTACAACGGGGAAGCTATATAATTTCATAACTGAAGTCATATGTTCTTCGCCTGGCTGGTGGCTTAGTGGAGCTGTATGAACAGTACTTTGTTTTTACAGCACATTCTTAGTTTGGATTCAGCTCAGAAGCAATGAATACCTTTGAAATTGAATGCCATTTATGTATTTTCCCCCATTTATTAGCAGGTAAGCCAGTAAAGTGGTAAAACCAAAAAAGGTTGAAGGTACAGGTCTTCACTCATCACACTTCTAGTCTCTCCCTGTGAAAGGTGAATGCTGTCTGGCTTTGCTGTAGTCTGCCGGGCCCTTATCTCCTCCCCTGATGGGAGCACAGAAAATACATAATCACTGTGTCCTGTGACAAACTGATAACCCCCAACACAAACTAAGAAGTGTGTGTGTTTGTGTTCACATGTTTGCGCGCCATGTACAGACATATGTGGGACTGAAATGTGTGCTCTGTCTCAAAGGAGGTAGCCGAGAGGATAAAGGAAAGAGGAAACGTCAGAGGGATTTGAGGAAAGAAAGGTAATGGGGCAGTGGGGGTTGCGGAATGAATCGATATTTTAATAATAATTTTCGTGACTGCTGTATGGAAGAGATTGGGGGATTTATGAATATAATGAGTGGAGGAGAGCCTAAGGATGATGTGTGTCTCATCCAAGAGTAATTGAAGAATAATTTATTTGGCTGTAAGACTTTTCACCAGCAGACAGATGGAGATACATAGGTTTTTGACCTCTGGAAGGATGGGATATCGTGTCTCATTACAGCCACAACTCTTGTCACTGAGCTGTGGCTGTCATTCAGTTTGTCATGCAGTTTGCACGTTTGCCTGAATGGACATCTGCGCACTAAAAGAACCTCCCTCCTTCTCCTTGAGTCTTTTCTCCGCTACTGAGTTTGTTATCTAGACCGAAACACACAGAATTAGTGACTTAAAGAGTCACACAGAGCGCAGAAGAGGAAAAATAAGCGATGGGCTCTAGACGGGAAATAGAAGAGATAAAGATGGGAGCTAAGCAAATATGCTCATGAAAGCACACTCTAACATGCATGGATCATCTCGCACCAAAAATAAATGTGCAACATCATAGTCAGTGTTCATCATTTTGCTGTCTCTTGTTTCAAATCTTCACATCATTTTGAGTTCAGACCTTATGGATCTATGCTTACTTTTAAGAGGGAATGGATGCTATGATTTTGGCTTACCAGGGCTCTTTCCGTCTTTTTGGGGGGGCGATCTTGAATGCATGGCTGCACACTTGAATCACCGCTGCCATCCGTGCCTTGTCTTGCCTCACACAGTTCTCCAACAAAATCCAGACAATCAAACTAAGGCCTGACTTCATTTCTTTCCTCTGCCTTTGAATTTATTTCATATCGACCTTTGTGTTATGCTCGGGAAAAAAAAGTTCACCTTTTATATCTATTTTTTTTGTCTCCGTTTTTTTTTTTTTTAAACCTGCATGCTCTGATAATCACCTCTAAAATATTTTCACTTTGAATTCACAGCTTTTAATGGTTTTATATCATTAGACCCAAAGTGGTTTGACGCATATTTGCATCAATTGGCATTAAAATGTTATGATTATTTTTTTTTTTTGTCCTATTCCATGTATATGGTACCTTGTGGTTGTCCATGCACCTTTTGAATTCAAGAAGAAATGTATTTTGCCTGGCCAGGCTTACATGTTAAATGTTAACAGGGGCATAAATTTAGTGTGGCATTAAAAAAGCCGCTCATTTATTCCCAAATCATACATATTTTCTTTTTATGATTAAAAACAATGCTCGCTCTGTTCTGACTTTTTGAATGACATGTGGCTGCTTGTGAAATGGTGAATACTGATGGTAATGGACAGCTACAGCCATGAACTCCTGGGGTTTTGGCCAGCGCCTAGAGTTATGACATCATCTCCTCCACAGGGTCCACTGTGTCTCGACTTCCTGTTTAGCGTCATTAGGCTTGATGCTGTGTGAGGATTTGTAGTCAGGCCGTCACTGCAAGGCAGCCCTAACCCAGGCGTGGGGTCTGTGTGCTCAGCAGCGTCATGCTGGAGAGTTGAAAAAATGCCAAATTAACCTTTTCATGTGTTGCAGAGCATTGTATGCTTGGTTGAAGGATGACATGGCTTTCTTTTACTTTTTCCTTATCATTTTCAGTAGTGTTCTGGGCTCGACCTCTGACTCACACCCTCATTTTTCTAGGCTTTAAATCCAAGCAGGAAGGAGCTGGCTGCTCAGATCTCAGAGCGCTTGTCTGGCCGTTTGGACTGAATGCAGCAGCTTTTCTTGTGTGTTTGTGTTGCTGCGCTTGTGTCTCACATAGTAACCGTTTTTTTTGTTAGTCATTAAATGCTTGTGCTTTTATTTTTGTAATTCCTCTGTCTTGTATTTGATGTTTTTCTTATTGGTTTGAGCAGATTAGCTCCATTAATAAATGCTCAAAAATGAGTCATTACGTGTTTACATATCAAAGCCAGGTTTTGTATTCAGGAAATATTGTCTATTGTTTTCTCTTTTCCAATACTGAATGGTTAAAATAAATGATCTAAAATTGTTTTCATTAATTAATTTATATTCTATTTATTTATCTGTTTTTTTTGTTAAACCTTTTCAACAACCCATTTTATAATGAACAGATTTTTTTTTGTTGTTGTGCAATTATTTATGCGCATTTAATTTATTTGATCATTCCTGTTTTTCCATCTTTTTTAAGTAATGTTCAGAAGTGATTAAATATGATATTAAGTTCTTGTAAATATTAGTAGAGAATTTATTTTGTAAAATAATGTAAATATATATTTTTTTTACTTTTAAGTAAAATATTTTTATTTGGCAGCTTAAGTTTGAAGCTGTTTTTGTAGTGAGAATGCTTTTCAAATTAAATTTTTTTTTTTTTTTTGCATACTTGTCCTAGTTTTTATTGTAGGAGAAAATATCTATATATAAAGACATAAACAAATGTTTTTAAGAAATAAAGGAGTGTGGTTTTTACTGACAGATGAGTTTCATAAACTAAGCTACTCAGGTTATTCTCCATAGGCCTTTCTATACTGTGCATGTGTGCGTTCACTTACTTCACATGAGTTTGGGGGCCCGTGCGTGCGTTTGCAGGGCAGACGTGACAAACGCAGCGCAGATGGATGTTGCAGGTTTCTCTCTTTTTATGAACGGCATGAATAATTACTGCACTGTAGCTGCCAGCTCTGAGGAGACAATACAGAGTCTGCCTGGTGACAGACTTCAGCCAACGAGGAGAAAAACCTGCCGAAAATCCCCCTGCTCATTTTCCTTACTTTCTCCCTGCCTTGCTCTCCTCGCTCTGTTTCACATTTTCTTCACATTTTTCTTTTTTCTCTCTCTCTTTTTTTTTTTTACCTTTGCCTAAAACCTCCTCCTCACATTTACTTTTTTCACTTTTCCGATTATTTTTTTCTGTTTATTTGGAGAAAAGGCTCAGATTGGACTTATTAAACCCAAAGCTGTCACCATAACCTGTCACATTTTGCAAGTGTGACTAATTACTAAGAGATTGCTGTTTGTATGGCGTTTCGTACCAGGGACTTCTGGGATATTTTTCTTTTGGCAGATGCTTGGTAAATGGTGGAGTTTATTTTCGTACAGTGGCTTTCACAGATGGATTAACAAAGTCAGAGTCTGAGCCGTGACTGGGTCTCTATGCTTTCATGCAGACATCTGCTAAATTTTGGGGTTTTCTACAACCTAGCTACACAGTCAGCCAATCAGAACTACTTCTTGCTGCCCTGATTTCTTATTGGGCCTCTGTATCAATGAAACGCTGCTCATTGGTTGTAGTAGAACTTCTCTTTAGTGGAGATAGACAGTTTTGAAGATTTGGGGAACAAATACTTCAGATGTGGATGCTTTGAAAATTCACTTCAGGCTTATTAGTCAGAAATACTAAATGAAAAAAGTGTTTGTGAGAGCAGAGTGTTGGGATGTTTTTGTGTGTATGCGGAGAATGTTGATCAGTGTAACTGCATGTCTACTGCTGTGATTCTTTTTTTCCTCTTTTTTGATCTAATAGCCTGCATCTAAATTTAAATTATGCAGAGCCCTTTTTTAACAAACAATTCAGAATTTGACCATAGTTGTGTTTCAAACTGTTTTGAATACTTTTTTTTTATTGATTTACATGTATTTCCTGAAGTTCTGTTCTAACCTTTACTTTAATAATTAAACCAAGTTTCAGCCAAACAGCAGGAACTATGGGAACATTTACTCCCCTAAGAATCTAAACCCATACAATTGGAGCGTATAAACATATTTATGCCCCTCAAACTGAGTAATAAATACAGCCACATGCATGCATGCACACCCTGATCGGCTCCCTTCTGAATGAATAATTTAGCACTTCGATTCACTATTGGCCACAGGGGCACATGGCACTTTGTATGTGTGAGTTTTTCTGTGTGCGTCTTATCACCTGCTTGCCTGTGTGAATATCTGTGATGACAGCTTAGGAGTTTTCCCCCTTTATATTAGGTTCCGGGGTTTATTGTATTATTTTCGTTGTCCCTGAAGCTCACTGCTGTGCTCTTCACTCGTCTTTGCCTGCATAAGCTGTTTTGTGTCAATTACATTAGCGTGCCTTTGGAGTCAAAAGTCCGGCTGAGGTGCCAAAAAAATCAGCGTCGTGCCAAACCTGAACTTTTCGAACAGGAGGTGTGTTTCCAGCCTTCTGTGAGGATTGACAGAAAGCCACAGGCTGCACGTTTCCTTCAGAACAGTCCAGCACCTCGCAAATGTTTGTCTCCAGCCGGAGTGTTTTTGATTCTCTGTGGTGGCAGAGCACAGTGTTTACATGTGTGCTTACTTCACACAGTGAGCCATTGTCCTTATCCGTTCCCCCCTTGTGTCTTCATGCTGGTGCATATATGTCATGCCTACAGAGCTGACAACAGTATGCAGTGATCTTAACACCTACTGGAAGCTTGTTTTCTCTTTAACATCGGCCATGACATTTACTTCTACACCTCCCTGGTGGCTGGTTTGGATATCATGCCTCTCATCTTGCATCCCTTGCGCCTGCGTTGTTGTGGGTTTCATATATTTGTGTGTGTATCTTTCTCTTGAATACTTATGAGGAGGTGTCACTGTATTCACCTGTGCTGGCTCGTGGAAAGCCTTCAGCGTCTGTTTAGCAGTGTGTCAGCTGGAGTTTTCCCAGAATTTTTAAGGAAAAAGAGGCTTTAACTTGAGGATTAATCTACATCCCGCATATAAGCTATTCAGATCTGGAAGTAAGATTGTTGAATGTCAGGGGGATGAAGGCAAGGAGGAAAGAGAACACTCACATTGGATGAATACCCCAGCAAAGAGTAACTTCTCCGCTGTGTTATGCATGATTTGGTTTTTTAGGAACACTATAGAGCAGAACTTTATTCACTGTAAAGATTAAAATCATCTACTTCCTTTAAAGTGCATCGAAACGCGAAATGATTCCTTTAATATCTTTCACACAGCGCAGAGTAATGCTCTGAAGTGTTTGTGAACTGAAAGTACAGCTTAAACTCCCTGATGAGGCTATTTGTCCTACATGTAGTTTGGTTTTGATATTATTAAGTCCCTGTTATTGTTTGCATTTATGTCGTCCTGTAGCTTCATAACCTGAGCGTCCTGGATCTGCGGCACATCTCCGAGCTCAACAACGAGACTGTGATGGAAGTGGTGAGGAAATGTCGCAAACTCAGCTCCCTGAACCTTTGCCTCAACTGGAGCATAGACGACAGGTGAGTTGGGTTTAGCTCATAACAGTGCACTCTGGCTCAACGCAATAATGAACATAATAGCCAACTGCAACACTGAGCAATTAAGTACGACAAGATAAGAGAGAAACAAGCTAAGAGCCCTACATTAAGCCACCAGATGTACCACTCAGTCTTGGTTGAGGGGCAACAACAAACATGGAAATGTTTGTTTTAAAAACAATACTAAGGTCCTTTTGTCACACTGACCACGTTCTGTTCTGGTAAAAGTGACTAACAAGGTGAAGAGATTTATTCCAGAGTACAAAGACAGTAAAGTGTTGAGACTTTAAAGTTGAAGAACTTTAGAAAAATAACCTAATTTAGAATTTTACTAAGATTGTTTCCAAAAATATTTATAGTCGACTAATTTTAATGATATTCCCTGCAAAGATTTAATTAATAACCACATTCAAGAAGAGGAAGATTATGCTAAGTTTGAGACAAAGGAACAAAATGACCACTGCAAAAAAATGATCGAATTGAACCAGAACAGGTCATTTTCTATGTGTGACGTCACACTCAGTCCAGTTCTCATTTACAGTCAATGGAAAGAACACACACTCCTGAAACTATTGTAATGCTTTGACCGTTTACAGAATTAAAATAATTTCAATAGACTCTAATAGAAAAACATCCATCCATCCATTCACTTATCCATTTTCCAAAGAGAAAATACCCAGAAATATGTTCTTTGTTGGGCAAGCAACAGCAGGTTAAGAAACAAATCAAAGAATGAAATAAACAACAAGAACTTTCTGGTGCTTCTTCTTTGTGTGTTTGTGTAACTTTTCTGTTCATGTTTTTCCTCTCATATTGAAAAGAAGGTTTTTACTGTGCAAGACAACCAGAGAAAACCGTCTCTTCTTTTATTTATTGGCTTGTGTTTTATTCATATGTTTCTATTTAATCTATTGATTTACAGCTAAAGCTTCTCCGCAGACTGCACTCCCACTTTGGCTTAGGAGTGCCATCACAATATCGAATGTACTATGGTGCGTAGCAACAATGGGTGCTGGGAAGCCGTGTGTATGTGTGGGCAAGCATGTGTGAAAATGTTGCTTGTATTATTGAGTTTACAGCCAACATTTGGTAGGCAGGTTATGGAAATACCCACCTGCCTTTCAATCAAAAAACATGGAGTTGGGTGAAATCCTCCCAGAGAAATGTTGTGTTATCGTCTTCCACTGTTCAGCCGGGATTGATTCAAAGCTGCATTGATTCCATAATGATATTTACCGCATCGGTCGAGGGGCTGAAGGTGTATGTGTGTCAGATTAGGCTGGATCACCTGGGGGAGTACTGGAATTGAAAACGGTGTGTTTTGGGGCAGTCTGTCTAGGAGATAAGGCTCAGCTCTTGGTGTGTGCGTGTCTCTGTGTGCATGTGCAGTCTTTTGAGTGAAAGATGGACAATAAAGAATGACAGGTGGCAGTGGGCCAGTAATAGTTAAGGAGTCTGAAATAGTTGAAGAGTCTGCTGCCCAATTTTGGTGTCTCCTGCGCATGGATTCAAACCGCAGGATGTGTGAACACAAAAGCTCTGCGTAACCTTCCTCTTCCAGGGAACGCATGTAGATTACATTTAAATGTACTTTATACCTCATAGGGATATTTTAAATGTAAAGAAAGACTGTGCATGCCACTCGTGTTTCCTGAGCTGTTTAAGCCTGATATGTTGACATGGGGAATTGAAGTTCTGCTGCTTATGGTCACAAAAATTATAAAACCAAAATGTTTCTAAGAAAAGCAATGAAGTTCCAAACAGAAAATATATTTAACTTTGTAAAATATTTTTTTAACCAGAAAAATTGCAAAAGGGCTGTTTTGAAGTCATGCCTATCTTCTCTAACAAATAATGTTTAGCAGAGCCATACATTATAAGAAGTAGGACTAGCCTTGATTTTTCCCAGAGCAGTTCTTGATTAAGTGGATGAGATTACATAAGTTAGCATTTGGCTTCTTTTCTGTTCATTCTGCATTGTATTTAGTTTTATATTTAGACAGATGTTTTTTATAATTACACCAACATTGAGCTTTATCAAATAGAACGATGCAAATGCATGGACTAATACATTTGTGAGTGTGCACTGTTTTCAAGAGAATATTTTTATTTGAAAAAAATCCATAATAATTGATTGCACTATAGGTAATTAGTTAAAACAACAGGTGTTTTTAAAGGTTTCATTTCAGCACACTTACTAATATCTCTGAAATGTGGAGTCTAAACATTTAATTACTAAGAGATTACAGATTATATGTAAACATTACCTGACAAATAAAATGGGAGAATACCAGTCAAGATGTCAGGGCATTTTTTGTGGTGTCCCTCAGGGTTCGGTTTTAGGTCCCAAATGATTTATCCACTACATTAATGACATCTTTAAAGTGTCACAGTTATTTCAGATAGTATTGTTGGATAACAAATATATTTTATTAAGATGATAACTATAATTACCTAACAAATATAATACATCACAAATTGACAAAACTAAAAACATGAATGAATATAAATAGGCTTTCTATCAACTTAAAAAAAAACGAAGGTAGTCATGTTTGATAATTATAAATCAAATTACAAACAATGCCCGGACATTAAACAATTTACTTACAGAGAAGCTGTTTTTAAAATATATGATGAGCGAACAACAATGATGACTGTGAAATGTTGATTGTGGAAAAGGAGAAAATAGAATTGTGTGGAATATTATTGATTTATTTGTGGTAAGTAGATAACAGATTGGTTTAAAAAAATCATTGTATTCTACCTGTCCCCCTTTTCAAATGTTTTGCTTTTTTTTTTCTTTCACGATTAGTCAAATGTTTTTTTTCTTCTTTTTTATGTACTGGAGATGGTGATTGCATTTTCTATTTTATGTTGTTTGAAATATAACTCTTCATAAATCAAAAAAGAGCCAAAAAGATTTTATAAACAAATTGTCTTCGTTTTACTTCCAAGGAAAGACGCTGGAGTTTATTGGCCTTAAAGTTTAAAGTGTTGTCTGTTCATGGGGGTCACGTCTTTTTGAGAAACCAACACACACATGCATCCTCACAGAGATGCAGGCTGCTCTCCTGTCATAGTGATGACCAAAATGCCCCAACCCTCTCCTTACCTTTCTCTCAAAGGGTACAGCTGGGTCAGCTTGTGTCTGTTTCAAACCAATGACAGTATGCTGTGAACAGGTAAACAGGCGGAGGAAATGACCCCTGTATTTCCAGGATCAATTTGACCCCCAACTAGACGCTATTGAAGAGATGGAGCTCTGTGGGAGGTAAACTACATCAGCCAGTTTTCTTTCCCTTTTTTCCTTTTGTAGCCTTCCCTTGTCTCCAACATCACAAATAAAATATTTGAAAGGAAAAAAAAATAGACTGAACTAACGGCATAATTTGGCTGCCACCAATGTTCTCAGTAATAGCAGAAAGCAGCATCTCAAAAGAAGGAAAGTGAGAAATAATAACCAAACACAGGCTCCCATTGCTACAGTCGGATGGGCAGATTGCGCCTGTAGGACGCCCATTTTTGGGTAACTGTCATTTCTTGGAGAGAAGGGATGGGCTGTGCTGCAGGTGGGCACAGTTGGTAGCATCCTCTTCCAGTGATGATGGGGGACAGACAATATGAGATTGTGGTTCTCAAACGTCACAGCATTTGAAAATGGGAAGGGAGTCAGAAAAAAAGTGAAATTGCTGAGCAAATGGCAGCGCCAACTTTTTAAAACCTCACAGTAAGAAAGTTGCACCAGTTTATTTCATTTTGCCAAAAGTATTTAAGGTTTTTTTCATCTGCAACCAGCTTCTACTAGTCATTTAAGGAATTACAATGTTTGGTATTTTGGGAACAGAAGGTGGAGGCTTTCTCAAAACACTGATGGATTTGTTTTTCAAAATAAAATATGTTCAAATTAGGGTGTGCCTTTCTTTCCAGAAGCAACAGAGATGAGGTATTTTTTGAACTGCAGTTTGACGTGTATATGATTTTTTTTCCTCTTTACCATTCGCTTTTGGCTGTTTCAACTCATACTCCAGAGCGACTTATAGTCTGAAAAACATGGTAAATCATTTTAAATTAGCTTAAAAACAGTTAAATTTCCACTTAAGCATTACTCAAAACATTCTATGCTCGTAAAGAAAAAGCAAAAGTGAAAGCAAACAAAACGGTCAGTGTTGCTCTGCTCACATTTATCCTGCTAAATGCTTGTGTTTTGTGTTGACATCCAGATTTATGTGTGTCTGTGTGCGTTTGTGTGCGCGCTCTGGTCACTTGGCCTGCAGTCATTGCTGAAAGCAGATGCATGGAGTAAGTGAGTCATTTATTTTATGAGACCTCTATTGTTGAGGCTTGGTCATTTCCCAAGAGCACTGGCAGTCCTTCCCTCTTTCCCCATTCTCCGTTTATTCATCTTTCTTTCTGCCAGCTACATTCAAACAGGGAAATCAATATTCGTCCATATTTCCTGATTTGCTTTGTAGTCGAGGCCAGCATTTTCTGCATATCTCCATCACTTACTGTCTGAACATCACAAATCACAGTTCAAATTGGTCGTTTTACATTTTGCCCCCGCCTACAGAAATCGGACTAAGCGAATCATTACCGCAGGCCCCCCTCTCACTTCTAGAAACTCATAAAGGAGGACATAATTGGCGAAATATTTCTCCCAGCACCTCAACCTCTCCAAAACATTTTAGCATTTGCAGGTGTTTGCATTAGGAGCTCATTCCAAATAGTTCCTGTCTCTGCCAGCTGGCAGGTTTTACCAGGCCGGCAGAATTGTAAAAACCTTCGAGTCAGATGCTTTAATAATCAGCAGTGTGTTAAGACACTTGGTTTCTCTCACTGAAGGTGATCAGTGTTCATCTTTAAGACCTCACAGGGTATGTTGCAAAAATGTTGCTCTTCTTTATTTTCTGAAAACTTTTCAACTCTACATATTTGTTTGATTTTCATGGCTTGCATTTTTTTCTAACCAAAAAATCTCTTTGGTTAAACATTTTGTTCAATCCAGAGTTAAATAATGCAAAGATTTAGTCCATGTGAAAATTCCATGTCATTGATGACTTGTCAGATTTGCTGAAGCAAGTTTTCCACATCCTAAAAGCCCCTTTAGAATATTTTTACAGATGCTGGTTGGTTCTTTTCTAATGAATTGTTGACTGCTGTACAGACTAACCTTGAAATAATATGACATTTTTGTGTTTGTTATATTCTGTTTAAAATATAAAAGTTTGAAGGACATGGATTTTTCAGTTATGGATGCTTCCTTTGAGGTCTGCTTTTTTGTTCTGTAGACAATATATATCTGGTGATTTATTGAATTTTTTTCATTTATATTCACATGACTTGTGACATTGTTCCTGATCTATATTTATGCTTTATTCTTTCATGTGATTCCATCATAAAAACGTAGTGTATCTACAAAAGCAAAGTAAAAATATACTACCCACATTTTTTCACTAGTAATAAACAAACCTTCAGTTTGGTTTCATAAGCCGTTTTTGGTGATGTGTTTTGATCGACCACCACTGCGGAAACCATCAGGACCACATGGAGCGTCTCTTTAGTTTTACATTCTCAAGAAGTTTTCCTTTTTTTTTAACCTCTACTGCACATTGGATAGACTTTTTGGGTGCACCACCAAAGAAAAACAAACAAAACATTTCAGAAAATAAGCGTATGTTATTTGGTGAATGTAGGTGATTGGGACTGTGACTGTAAAATGCTTTGGTCCTTCTAAGAAGGTTGTAAAGTGCTATTTAAGTTACGATTTTTACCAACAATAACCCTCATTGGTTTCTATGATGCACCAGTTCTCCAACTGATCTCTTTTCTTACCTGTTTAATCATATACTCCCAGTTATGTGAAGAAACAACATGGGACCACTGGAAAGTGAGCACATCCCAAAGATATGGGACTATTTAAGGTATTAGCATCTCATTTGAAGGAGCTAGCTTCTTACCACCCACGTCTGCTCTTACCATGTATTTCTTAGCTTTTTCTCCTATAATCTCAGCACTTGTTATTGTGTTGTTTCCTTTACCACCTGTGCAGATTTATGCGCAGGTGCTGGGGGCCTTTTTTCTGTCAGGTTTTATTCTGCACATGTGTTTTTACTGTTCCTACACAGAAACGTGTTTTTATGTATTCTTCCAACCTGTGTACAACTGTACTTGCATGATCTTGAGATTAAAGTTGATTTGTTTATAGTCAGCTGGCTTCCTATACTGTAACATATTATGTTCCAGTTCAGACCAGAGTCCTGCTTATTAGAGTGCACACAGAAAGAGAGCTCGTGTTGTCCTTCTGTCAGACATGATAGGGACGTAAAAGTGCACTAAAACAGTGAGGTGTAATGGAGACGGAGTGATTAGGCTCAGCAGATGTGCTTGTATCTATGAAGCAGATTTTCTCTTATTTTCCCTCTCAATTACGCCTTTCATCTCAGATTTTGCTCTCTTTGCTCTGTCTTTTTTCACACTCCATTTAGCCTTTCTTCTTCTGTCTTTCCCTCTCTTTTTTGTGTCACACGTACAAACACCCAGGCGATTATTTTTGGCAGGTTGCTTGTGAAAGTGTGCTACGGAAAACATGCCGTCTTGGTTATTAATTTTGAGTAATAGCAGCGTCAAACTCGGCTGCCTTGATAAGTATCGGTGATAGAGAAATATTTGCAGCGCGGCACAGAGACACAATGAAATCAAGCAGCTTGAGCTTATAGACTGCAGCAGCATGGGAGCTGCTGTTAAGTTCAGGCACAGATCCAAGATAAAAACTGTCCTGCATCTCACAGTTGACACTCTTATTTGACTTCTGACTGACTAAAATATGTAATATAAAATCAGTAAAATATATACGGGACTGAAAGTCTGACCTCCTGAAATGGTGCCAAATCGTCCTGGTGCTCAGGAGACTTTTATGTGATTGGAGTACTCTTATATCTGAAAGTCATAAGATTTGATTTGTAATACACTGTTGATGACAAACAGCTGCAGACTTTAAGAGGCTGTGAGCAATCTCCACACTCTAATCCTGCTCTCCGTGTGGCTCCAATAAGAATTAAATTAACCTCAACCGCTCTTTTACATTTACAGGTCACAGAGGTAATACATTTTGTGACATCGGTCTTCGGCTATTTAATAGCAGAAATAATTGTTTTGTTTTTTTTTTTGTTCGATTTCTGTCAACAAATCAAATTCAACTTTATATGGTTTGCGGAATAACCTCTCTCCTAGTCTGGTTCTATTTTTATTGTTTGTTTTTTGAGAGGAATGATTGCGTTCTGAAGAAAGATTTTTTCAATTTTCAAATCTTAAGCTCTAAAATGCTTATTTTTTGTTTTATTTTAACAAAAGTTGTTCCAGCTTTTTTTTCCCAATAAGTTTAAAGATCCCCTCCAATGAAAATTGTTTTTTTAAACATGTTCTTGAGGCATATTCCTGTTGATGGAGGACACATACAAAAATTTGGCTTAAAATTGTGTTTCTGGATTTATTTTTTAAATCATTGTGAATCTGGGGGAGACAAAAAAATGCATTTAGAAAAAGCTTCCAGCTGTGATATAGAAGCTATAAGTGATGGGAGCGCTCAGCTCCTCTCAATTCTGGTGCATCCCCTTGCAGACAAATAGATCCGTGTTCGTCATTGTTTTCCTCATCTAAGCTGGTATCTGGCTCAAAACTGTACGGCTGGATTGCTCACAGTTTTTGTTGCACCGGTTTTGTTAGGTTGGGAGTGTGAGGGAGAACGTGTAAACAGAAAGATGTCGGGAAGTGGGGGCTTCCTCTGTGCCAACAGTCTCGCCCACAACTCAGAGGTAAATTTCTAATAAACTATTTTCTAGAAAACAACGCAGGTTTTAAAAAAGTTGCCTAAAATTGCATAATGATTACTAAAAGATCACTAGGAATGCTTTTAAAATCGAACAAAACATGATTATTTTAGCTGTGTTTTAATTATGATCGTTTTAAACTTCACTGTCTTAACATCTTCTTCCTTTAAAAAGATGCTGAACCACAAGGGGGGCTTTAGTTTTTATTGCTTCTCTCCTCACCTTGGGAGCATCCCTGCTTATCCTCCAAAGTAAGAATTTAAACAAGGTCTATACTGTAAACTGTGTGTGTTCATTCTCTTTTGGTGAACGTCCTCATCAGAAAATACATCCAAAGAAATGCTGTCATGAAGTGGTCCAATGGGCAGAAATAAAGCAGTGGACTGAAGTCCATAACGCCTCACTCGACTTGTTTCCTCAGCAGAGGGAGAAGAAGTCTCCACTGTAATCTGAAGCTTGATTTTACGCTTGGCAGTGTGTTTTTCTTTTTACAAAGTGGCCTTACGTCTCTCTATGATCATTTACCAAAAAAATTATTAAATTGAGCTCAAAGTGGTACAAATTGGATATTTCTTTGTGTTTGCAAAAAAAAGAAATCTATCATTTGGTTTTCGGATGGGTGAAAATAAATTTACACTTGTTGAGGTTTAAGATTTTTGTAAACAAGTAATTTTGGCTGACAGGTGGTACAATGAGAGCCTTGGTTTATTACAGTCATCACTGTTGGGTCAAAAAGCTGCCAGTGAAGAGACGCTGGGGGTTAGCTGTCCTGGTTTTACCATGCTGGAGATTTGGCGTTTGGCCTCGGATAGATGACAAAAGCAGTCATTGTCTTTGTTTTTCTCTTTTCTCTAAGGCATCAGGAAGACTGGGTCAGATGAAGAAAAGAAAGACTATATTTATATTGCCCATCTTTTTATTCCTTATTTCTTTATCATCAAATGAGCACATGTCCTCATGCCCTTGTTCCATCCCACCAGCACTTTCTTTATTATTACTGTTTTCTTTTCTTGTAAAGCTGCGTTTCTTCATTGACACTCACTTCCCGTCTTTCCTTCCTTCCCTCACCTCACTCCTTCTCCTCCCTGAAGCGTTTCCACATTCCCTTAGCATCTTACAGATTTGCGAGATCGCCTCCTTCTTACCCACAGCACATCCGCTGCAGCACCAATGAGAGCAGCGCAGGGAAGAGCATGATGCCGGGCCCATAGAGCGAAGTTTAATGAAGCCAGCCTAAATGAATTTACTGCTTCGCATTGAGCTGGTTTGTCCCATGCGACGGACAGGAACCTCAGCCATTGTTCAGAAGGCCTCCCTCTGCTCAGCTTCCTGTTTGTCTGACACCTCTGTAATTAGCCACCTCTATTGAGGAGACTAATTGCATATTAGAATTTTTTATTTATTTTTTTTTTGTAAAGGGAATTGTAAAAAGTGTGCATTTATATGCAAATGTTTGAATCGGATTTAGATTAAGAAAGTGACTCTGAGTTTTAAGTGTTCGAGAACTGGAAGGAGGGCGTTTTCTTTCAAAAGACAAGAAAGGTTTAAGGAGGAAGGGGATTTTTGGATCTGTTGTGATGTTCAGCGAGATGCTCACGTGTGTCTCAAGGGTAAAGCTTACTGTTGTGTGGCTGATTTTCTATTTCATACTCCTTTTTGAGCAGCGCTTTGTTGTAGGATTTAAATAGCAAAGCAAATTGGAATTATTAGCATGTATTGTTCACCTGCTTTTTATTAGGAGCTTCTGGGGATACAACCTACATTAAGTTTTGTTTTGATATACTTAGTTGACATTTTGGGCATGCCTTTCTTTCCCACATTTGTTACAATTCTGGAGCATACACAAGCATCAGCTGTGAAACTACAAAAGCTAAGACCCTAAAATAGGGAAACATGTTCAGAGTAAATTGCCCCCGACTGCCCCTTATTTCAGCCAACACTTACTGGTAAAAAGCTAGGACATATGGCCTGCCGGTTTTGATCAGATGGTAAACTTATGATGCTCAGATTTAATGTTCAGCCAGAGCAGAGTGATGCATAAACAGCTTCCAGATATTGAGCCTTAGGAGCACTGCAAAAGCTGCTTGTCTGCTTGTTTGGACTGCACTGTATATAGCATTTGTATGTCCATTCATTCTTTGGGGAACATGGACATGGTATGTAGTGTTAGCAGCAATAAATATACATACACTTGTAAAAATGGTAAAATCATACAGTTTCAAATGTTGCTCATTGACAAAACAATTTAAGTACACAATATAAGACTCCAAGACAGGTACGTATCATTTTACTGCTAAATGAACTTGTGATCTCACAAGTTCTCCCTGATAGAGAGTGCTTGTATAAGCTACCTCTCTAAAGCGCCTGATAAAACTTAAAGTTCCACATCAGAAAAGACTAAGCTCTTTTCTGCAGAGAACCTTTGCTTTATTTTTTGAAGCATCAATGCAGTGTGTTTCTTTTTCTGTATACAGTTTTTGATTTTTGCTTTAACTGGAAAAAGCTACCTAATTTTTTTATCTTTAAGATCTACTGCGATCTTTGTTCTTCAGCTGTCATTAATGGATTTGATGTGGTTGGGCAAAAAGTATTTAGTCAGCTACCAATTGTGCAAGTCCTCCCACTTAAAAATATGAGGGAGGTCTGTAACTTTCTCCATAGGTATACCACAACAATGAGAGACAAAATGAGAAAAAAAATCCAGAAAATCACATTGTCTGACTTTTTTGTGTACTATTGTACCTGTATCTACTGTCTAGTTATACATGGGTACATATCATGAAACATACAGTAAGTTAACAAGTAACCCTCTCCTTACATGTGGTAAGTACAGAACCACAAGAGACACATTAACTCAATACCCAGTAGGTACCATGTAAAAACCCATTGTGTACAGAATAAACACCCAGTAGGTTTAACTTAAGTAAATACCTGGTATGTACCCTGTTAATATGAACCAAATAGAACCACATAAATACACAGCAAGTACCAACAAAAGTGCCATTTAAATACCATGTAAGTACCGTACTGTAAAAGGAAGCATTACCCGCTAAGAACATGGTATCTCCTGTGATGCAGTTTTATTAGCTGAATGTGCTCAGTGGTTGCACAAAAGAGCCCAACTTCCATTGTGATGGTTGTAGAACCAGATTTAACTTCCTGCATAATTGTATCAGTCTGTCATAGTCGCATGTTTTTCTTTGACAAACTCGCACATTTGCTTTTTTTGGTCGTAAAGTTTTCTTTTGACAAACTCAGTGACATCTTTGACTTTTAAACATTTACTTTATTGGCCTTGAAGAGTGTTTGGGCTTATCTTCTGGTTGACTCTTATAGCATGCCAAAGCTCCCATCCTTTTTTCTTTTTACTGTCAGAGGTCTGCTTCCATTACCTGCTAAGCCTTTGTGAGATTGCAGAGCTGTGAAGCAGTCCCCTCTCCAGTGGTAACATTGGTTTTCAGGACCAAGTCTATTCAGCTCACGCCACCACCCTTCAGAGACTGGTAATAACTATTTGCTCTTGCTTATACATTCTCACTTATTGACTTACTTTTTTTCTCTTGTTTTCTTCACTTGCCTCATTCATCGCCCCACATTTACTGAATTCACATTTCTTTTCCTCCATCGATTTCCCCGGTTCATACTCCATTCTTCCCACCTTGACGTCACTTTTGCCGTCGACAAAGCTGCAACTGTCTAAGCTTTTCTCCTCTCCAGCGTCCTGTCGAAGCTTCTAAAGGCCGAATGTTATTAAGAAAGTGTCTCTAGAGCTTGACCAATGTGTGCATATGTACAGCAAGTAAGAGTTCTTTTAAGGGCATTTCAGTTTGAAGATGCGCTTGGATGGATTTGTGTATGTTGAAAGTGTCTCTCCTTTTTGGTCCTCTGCACTTTCAATAGGATCTTGAACTCTGGTGGGAAATCTATTGGCAGCAGATTCACATGATTATGGAAACTTTGTCTAGTGCGAGACAGGGGGAAAAAAGGATTGTGGTTTGAGGGGTGAGAGGGGTTTGAAGAGTTTGCCATAACCCAGAGAGAGTAAAAATATGAATATAGTGTGGTGTCGATGACCTTGTGGTAAGAGGTTTTGTGTCCTGTGCTCACTCTGGTTAACCAAATGGGAAAACAGTTTAAGCATTTGCTGAAACACGCACTTAAATATACTGTACAGCACTGTGCACCCTAAATTAAAATGAAACAAAGAAATGCGCTTTGATTATAATTCTTATGAAAGGCATGGTTAAGTTCCTAAAAATGCAGACCATAAAAGAATCTGCTCAGCTTTTTCTTCCAGTAAATTAGTGTTTAAAACTAATATTTCCTCCGAAGGTTAAATAATTTAAGGACTTTCAATTAATTAAATGTTCTTTTTGCTTTTTTGTACGCATGTTTAAAGGCTTTGTTAAACTGAATGATTTAATTTTGCTGCACAGGTGTTCAATGCCTTTATCCACATTGAATTTTTTTTTGGTTTATTCTTCATAAATTCTCAAGGCTTATAGTTTTTCATCCATTGCTCACATATTATGTTAGAATTTAGCTTCTTCAGCTACCCCCATGATCTGTGTGGGCCAACTGTCTATTTAAAGAAAGTGATTCAGAGAGATGGTTGCAGAGAGGGAGAAGGACCTGTTTAGATTGAAGGAGCTGTAATGTGGTTGAAATGGCTACTCAAATATGATAGGCCATTAGCTATTCATCCCTACTGCACTATTAATGCAAGGTATGGAAAATGCAATCATGCAAATCTCTCTTCGATCAAACCCTTTCATGGAGGAATAAATGCTGACGGCGTGCAGGGGAAGGAGCGTTGAAAATGGGCATAGGATAAGTCCTGCACTTTACTTTCTCTCTGCTTTCCTGTCACATACTTGCCTTTGTCCTTATGCATTTATCACCTCTTCTTTTGGTTAATTGTATATGTGAAGGCTTACCGGTAATACGCCGTCACTGGAAAGAAAATTCTGTCTGAAGTCGCGTGCTGTGCGGCCAATCATTTTTTAGATATTTGCAAAAAAAGTGGAAAACTTGATCCTATAGAAATTCGTATAAATCGATCATCAAGATATTTACCATTTCCTCTGTTTGCAAGCTTAAGCATATTTTCATCAGGACGCAGTTTAATGATTTATTTTCTGTCTTCATGGTATTTACACTGCACTTCTTGTTTTAAATGTCCATTACTGCTGACTTTGACAGCACATTTACCTACTTTTTTTTTTTTTTGCTGTCCACTGGTGGGTTGATTCTGAAAGCTACAGTTTTATTAAAGGTTTGGTAGCAGAAGTTTTAGCTGAGTGTAAAGGGGAATTGTCAAGGTGTAATGACTGATGTGATGCAGATTGCAGTTGAATCAATGACTGTGATACAGCTCTTACAGGATTTACAGTTTTCAGTCATCTTTTATAAAACTCCCTTTTTAACAACAATTTCAGATCATGCAATTATTTTGTTGAAATTTGTTTGCTTTTAATTATTTCTTTTACTATACATGTTGTCTTCTTCAGCTCATTTAGTTAGATTGGCAAGAACTGGTGGTTTGATATCACACTTTTTTTTTAAGTTTTGTAGCTATAATATTTAAAAAATGTTATTTTTTTTTAAAAGATTTTTTCTTCATTCAGCTAAATTATTCACCACATTGGTTTTTATTTTGTGAATGGAATGTAGAAAATTGAGTTCACATTTTTGACACTTTTTCAACTGAACATATTTGCTTTCCTTACACTGAGAAAAGACTCAGTCAGGGTTCAGACTATTCATGCACTTAGTTTTTGAATTGGATCCATTAGTTCATCTGGAAAGGGCCATTTTTACTGTGGAGGAATTCTGAGGAAACATTGATACCTTTTATAAAAAGAGAAAAACTGCTCGCAGCATTTAATGACTCAGCAGTTGATGATGTAACACGCATTACAAGGAGTTATCTTGAAAGTTTAAAATATGAGTTCAGTACCTTGACAGTTTTTGTAGTTTTCCTTTGTCTCTATCCACAGCTGTAAAAGTCTCTGTGTTGATACTACAGACTTTTACAGACCTTTCTGGTGTCTTACTACTTACTACATATGATCATTTTCCAAACCAATACTTGGTGAATTCTATTTACTTGGTTGATATTTGCTATCCAACAAGTGAGTCTGTGCACATTTCAGCACAGTGCTCATTTGGATCTGAATGTCTCAAACTGTAAAATAGTCTTTCTTGTTTTTAGAGCTTCTTCATGCAGTCATGATGCCTTAGTCACCTGCATCTGTACAGGGATTGACTCAGATGAGAGTTGACCCGTGTGGGCGCTGCGGGTTGTCCGGGCCAATGGGTGTTGCATTGGGTGTGCCAAAGTGTTGCAAAAAAAAAAAAAAAAAAAAAAAAAGAATAGTTGTCCATAATAAAAGTCAAGGTTTTTTATTTTTTGATGAGAGTCAGTCAGTAAAATGCTTTATGATGCAGCAGAGATGGAGGACTTTATTTTTTAGGCCAAATTTGTCCTATTATGAGGGAATAGAGTCTTTTGAAACCATTCATAGGAGCTTTGAGCCTGTCTGCAAGTCCCAGTGTTTAAAATGCAAACTGGAGAACAGTTTACAGACTGACTTTCTTTAGGTTCAATAAAGAAACGCCTTCCTGATAACTCCATCTAACAGTTGTGGCGGGCCTAAAATCTGCCACTGAAATCTTGTTAAGTTTTGGCATCAAACCACTTCCTCTTTATTATGGGGGGTGAGATATGGTTCTCCTTGGCTAGTCACTTTCAGCAATTGAACCTGACAGTGAATTTCCCAAAAATACTTTTACAGTCTCTCGTAAAATACTTCAACGGATCTCAAAACTGTTGATTAGCATATTCACCTAGGATAGGCCGGCGCAGTCCATATTAAATTAACAAACCGCTAACTGTACAACATTTCATAAGTGAGATGGTGAGGCAGAGAGATGGATGCCTTTTTTGCCACCTTGTGAAATGTGTAATACGTCTTCATTTTATCGGGTGTTGTAAATGTCAGAGCATAGATATTCTCTTAATGAAAAGATCACCTTGTGTCCAAACTTTGACAAATGTGTCTGGTTTGAGCGGAAAACTGGGGAGTCGTTTCCCAGTTCCAACAATTTAAAGTGTATACAGACTCGAGCTGTTGCCGCCTCCTGTGCAGCTCTCAAGTTGATCAGTTTCTGATGAAACCCTGCTGCATCATCTGTTGTCATTGCTGTCTTAGCGTCTGGTGTGGTCAGGATTACAATTTCTGGTGGTGCTTTAAAATTGATCTGTAGCTGCAATAACTAACACACATTTGATCTCCAATTCACAGTCTAGAGTGTAAATGAAAATAATCAACTTAAATATGAAAACTAAAGCATATTGGTTTTGTCAAAAGCAGCAGGAGATTGATTCAAGAGGAGGGTAATTTTTCTTAGAATTTGTATCTTTTTGTTCATTTTTTTGAATAATTCAATGCTGCCACAACCCAGAGCTATTATTGTGCGTCTCAAAGCAGGATCCATCGTGCAGGACTGTTGATTGCAGAAGGGTTATTGTGGTTCAGGATGTAAAGATTGTTTTTTTTTTTTTCCCTTCCTATGTCTTCCATCTGATCCCACTATTTTACAGAACTTACAACAATGTCACTGACATCAATTTATCTCTAAAAGCTGAGCGGCACCAACCCATTATGGAGTGTATACTAACACACAGTATCCCAAGAGGAAGTGACAAAGGGAGAGAAAATGAAAAATCAGCATATAGATGTGCCTTTGTTTTTCCTGCACTTTACTGCACACAATGCAGTGATTTTTGTCAGTATGTGCACAAACAGCCATTTAGAATATATTACAATAATATGGCTTTACAGTTGAAAGGGAAACTGCACTTTTTCTGCTTTACATACCATAAGGTTTGTGTCTGTGCTGTTTTTCATTCTATTGATACACGTTTCAGAGCATCATCTTATAACTGGACTGGCCTTCACAGCCGAAAAAATTAAAAGGAAGTGAATAATAAATGAGGATTTAATTGATCAGTGCTCCTGCAAGGAAGATTGGATATCTGCGCCCTTGATATTAATACTTAGAGTCAACCGAATCAATGCATTCGGCTATGAAAAGCTAACGGAGAGGAGAACTGTTTTTTTTTTCATTATTGAACTGTTCGTTGTGGTATTTAAACTTAAGTGGATCAAAACAGATAACTGCATCTTGAAAGGCCAGAGTAAAATATATCCTTAAATAATTTCTGGGGAATGTTTACTTGGATATGAATGATTCTCTGGCCCAGAATTAAGAGTTGGAAAATGAAAAAGGTATTTTTATTTTTTTTTTATTTATTTTTGCAGTTCACTAAAAAAGAAGCTTAAGTGATCAAAGTATCTAAAGAGGTCTCGGATGCAATGGGCAATGTAGTACTGCTGACTCGCCACTTAATAAGGCCTTAGTCATGACTGCTCTTATGGGTAGATGGGGACGGGCTGTCTGCAGGGTTTGGCCCATTAGGGCTCTTCAGGTAACAAGTACATGCTCATACATTGTGTGCGGTCTGACTGTTGGAAGTTAGGAAATTGGACAATCAGAGTGTTGTTTGTATGGACATCCTATGGGCATTTATGTATCACCTGCACCCTCCGTGTGTGCAGCATTAATGCGTGCTCTGTAATGAGCCAGTACACGCACCTCACTACCCATAGTGTGACATAAGGGCACCGTACGACAAAATCACCCATAAGCAAACCGCTGTATGACTGCATGTGACAAAGGATACGTTACATTGGCCTTCTTATATTTCCTCTTTTTTTTTTTTCTTCAAGTCAGTCAAGTTTGAGTGACTTAATTTCTATATTTTTGTGTACTTTAATCTTGTTTTTTTCTGGCTCCATGAATAATACCGGAATAATTCTTTTTAAGTAACTGAAGTATCTTCTTCATTTCCTGCTTAAAAAAAAATGAAAGTAGAAATACGTGTTTTTTTATGTGTAAAAATCAATTTGGTGTGTTTGTGTAACTTAACAGTAAAAAAAAATAATCACTTTTTTATCGGGATGTGACAGAAAACCGGATCGCAGAAAATGGCTACACTCACAGACTGAAGGGCCTGTGACATGTTGTTGATGTTCTTTGTAACCTTGGTCTACCTTGTTTTGGCAGGTCTATTTTTTATTATCAATGTGTTGTGTTTCATTATTCTTTCTTTGTGTGCACCTAAAAGCTATCCTGGTGCACAGCTGCTTGTAAGCGTCTTCATTTATCACTGAAAGGGTGCAGATGGAAGGACACAAAGCAGCACAAATAGTGAAGGGGAGAAAAATGCTGGAGTAAACAAATGTATTGACTGCTAATGGCTTTATTGGAATGATACCAGTTATTAATTACACTCCCTTCTCTAAAAAAAGACAAGCTGAAAAAAGAAAGTCGTTGTTACAGGAGGAGAGCAGCAAGCACTCTGCAACACAACACTTTGACTAATAGCCAGAAGCCAGCTTTTACTGATCACTAGATGCCACTTTGTTATTGATGATTGTGTGTTTCCTTTGTGTTTTCTGTATTTATATTGAATAATGTGTGGTTGTGTGTTTACTCGAGCTCATCGCTGGTGTGTATTGTAGATCTTTTCATGTTTAATGGCTTGAGCCTAATATTCTTCATGTCACCTGTCTTATTCTGACATGTCAGGAGACGACCTGTCCTTGTCCATTTCTCCGCTTTACTTCGTCCATCCGTCTGTTCCTGGTCTCTCTACAGGAGAAGCCCCCTTTGCTTCATCAACTAAACAACTTTTGACACAGTTAGAGATCACAACAGCAATACATCAGTTCTCTTTTGCCCATATTTTGTCTTCAGTGCATCTTTATGGACCTCATTTTTTTCTTGCAGGAGTATCGTCGTGTATTAGAGTTGGGTATTACAGATGGATTGTGAATCGATTTGATTACTATTCTGTAAGATTTAATTAAATCTTGAGACCTGCACCTCTCGATACACCCAATGTGCTTAAATTATTGCCGCTAACTGAATTTAGAATGACAATCATTACTGCAATTTCTGATTGTCTTTTTTAGAAGTTTATTTAAATGTTCTGGAGGAACTGCTGTTGGGATGAAGACGGTCCGTCTCCACAAGGAATGGAATGATTATCGCTTTTCTGGATGTGTATCTCTACGCTGTGATTAACCTCCAGCGGTTTGTGTGTGTGCAGTGCTTTTCTGGGTGGTGCTGCTGTGAGTGTGTGCGCAGGTGATTGGGTCTGAGGTGTAGATCTAGTGGAGCCAAAGGGATAATTACACTGAAAAGGTCAGATTTGTCTCCTGGTCCTGCAATTAACGTGCCAGGGGAAGAGACACATGAGTAAGTACTGCAGACATGGGGGTTGGAAGGTAAAGAAGTCTAGGAAATGCAATTTAAGGGAGTGAACCCACAGGTGGAGAAAAAAAAGGTCAATTGTTTAGAGGGATGTAGACGGTGACAGAATACTGTCATCATACTGTCATAGTGTCATGTTGGGTTTTTAGAAGAAAAAATAGTTGTGCTCATTCTTTTTCTTTGAAAGTTGCCGCTGAAACAGGGTTTCAGGCCACAAACGGGTTTAATATCAGACAATATTTGCATGGATTGGTCTACTCGAGGCTGAAGTGGATGCCCGATTTTTAAAAACATTTTTTTAGACCCCAGTTTCCCTTGAGTTTTAAGGGTAAAGTTTATCTCTTAACTGTCATAATGGAAGCTAAAAAAATTGGATGTTAACTTCAGCCTTGTCCAACTTAATGAAAAAACAAAAAAAAAAAAAGTCACTAAAAATGCTATTTGTAAAAATAACAATACATGTAAATTCACAATTTTAGCAACTTTATTTGCAGCATCGTGTTGCAGCCTTCTTTTTATTTTGAAGTCAAAGGCTCTTTTTCTGTCTTCTCACTGGCTTTTTTCTGCGAAAAGAAACTTTCTAAATATGTTTGTTTTTGTCAACTTCACAAGCTTGGAGAATTCTGTTTAACGGTCACTGCAGCCGCCTTAAGAAAGTAGTGGATTTATTTCGACACATGACGAGCAACTTGACGTGCGTCAAGAAAGAGTGAGATGTGGAGGGGATAATCCAGTCGTTTTTCAAAATAAAACTTCCTTTAGTATCAGACTATAAATAAAATAACAAAATGTAGATTATGTTCTATTTTCTTCACGGACCGGTTTTGCGGCTCACACTGCCCAAAAGGATTGGACTGGAAATCTGGTGAATAAACCTGGGTTTTCATTGGGTTTACGTTGCACTTTTTGGAGCTAACTGAGCTTCCAATTAAAAAAAAAACAAACAAAAAAAAAAAACAACTCATGTTGTTTCCCAAAACAAGCCTGACTAAAATGTTTAAAAAAGAAAACCTACATCTACATATTCCTCTGAGCCCCACATCCATCTTTGGATCTCTTATAAATAAAAAATAAAATAAAAAAAGCGCCAAAATGAAAGGAGATAAAACCACGACATATAGAAAAGTAAACAGTCGCTCCATTTACCAAAGCTTTTTTTATTGTTCTCTGTCTGTGAAAAGTGGGAAGAAGTGTGTTTGAATGTTTCTCTGCCGTGTCTTGTGAACATATGTTATTGAGCATCTTAAACTGTTCTTGAAGTCACCAGTCATTCAAACAGTGTGACTTTGGAGCTCAAATTGTATTTATTTCAAATCTTTGACAGATTCTGTCTGTAATGATTGCCTGTAGCTCGTGTTTTTAATCACGCGAGAGAGCAAAGCAGTATTTTGTGCTTTCGTGTCTCTTCAGTGGATTTTGACAGATTCTGTTAGGAGCGACACCACTCATCTGAAGATTACAAGAGCTTTGACAGGTACCTGTGTTCTGAGTCAAGGTACAGATTCCTCTGTGACTGAGACGAGAGTAAATTGGACTGGTTGGAACAGAGAGCTGAACTTCAAACACTGAGATGCACTTCAAAAGTTCACAACTTTTGCACAAAGTCATCATTGTTTTTTACTTTGAGTTCGAAAGATCTCTCAAATGGATTTTCTACGTCAAGAACTGTTCTTGACTTGAAGGTTGCCATTGGCTTAAATATGAGGTTTTAGCTTTTGAACTGCTTTGCTGGCAGGACAGCCCACGAAAGGCAAAAACTCAAGTGCAATAAGGGTCATCAACTTCAGCCAAACCATCTGTTTTTCAGCAATCGCAGACAGAGGTGTCAGGCAGGACTCCTGCTATTTCCATTGCGTTTTCCTTCCCAAGATTTTAATAGCTGCTGGAATATCAAAGTGTATCACATCTCTGTTGGTGCAGAGACCAATATTATATTGAGATATTCTCTGTCATTCACGTTATGAGTAGTTTTCTATTTCGGTTTTACACTTTTTAATCTATTCTATGTTGTTTTTTTCAGGCTAGAGGTTTTTTAAGCATAGGAGTTAAATCACTCACAGATCTATCTTGTGTGCTGTTGTGCTGTATTGCCTCACTACCTCCTCTTTCTTCTAGTTCAGTAACTTTTTATGTTTCACCGTTATTTAAACAAGAAATCAGTTAAGTGTGAGCTCTTCTTTTGTAAGAACCGCTTGTTCACTCACACATTTCTACATTCATACCTGGCAGCTGTCCAGGACAACCACAGCTCCATCTGTGCCCACTGAGCACTTCCACTGCAGCAATTGGGGTCAAGGGCCTTGCTCATGGTCACTACAGTGGAGTAATAAGAAAGAAACCTTGCTGTAAATCTTTTCTACTCTGATTTTTATCCTGCCAGTCCCGGGACTTGTTCCCGTGACCTTCCAGCCAAAGGTTCATATCTTCATTACTGTTTTGTCTCTTAAATACCTGGTACATACCATAAACACATGCATTGTTGTACATCTTTTTTTCCCCAAAAATTAAAGCTTTGTGGTCCAATAGCAAAGGAAGGAAGCGTTTAATCTGTTAAATTCCAGGCGTCTAAGCTCCAAAACAATATTTTAAGTGGCTTAAATAAGAATTTCACTAGACATTTTTTTATGTTTTTCACACATATTGGATTTCTTTTACCAAGTTATGACTTTATTGACAAAAATGCATCAAGCAAACCTTGTACAGCTGCTGTACCCACACACAGCAGACTGAACTATGATGTATTGTTCAGTTTCTCTGGGTTTTATGGCACAGGTTGTTGCTCACTTAAAACAAAGAGTTCCCACACAATATCATTAACAAAATTACTTTGTGATAGATTAAATGAAATAAAGCTTTGCCTGTCGAAAAAAGAGCCGAGGTGCTGTTTCATAACGTATTTAGTCCTTTGGCATTATTGTGAAAGATATTTTTGTTTTTGAGGGAAGAACCACACACGTAATTCCCCCTCTTGCCAAGGGTGTTTCTCTGGAAAACTTGTTTCAGTGTTGTATATTGAGTTTATTTTAGGATAACTTGTAATTTTAAACTTAGAAAATGTGCGCAGACTTATTGGTAAGCTTCAGCATTGCTTCAGGGTTTAAGGAAATAGATTGTGTTACTGCTTGTTGCTGGGGACAGGTAGCAGAGGGATTGGCTTCGTCTTCTTACACCTTCCTGACAGCGACAAGCTCATTTTCTACCAGTTCATCTGGGAGTTTGCTACAGTTCCCTCTTCTTCACGTGCATGCTCACGAACTTTAGACCACTTGACCTTGGTTGCTATGACAGCAGCGGCAGTAAAGGCTGCACCGAGGTCTCCACGCGTCTCTTTGACGAGTCCTGCAGGCTCCCCAACCCCTGCCCACCCTTATTCTCTGTTTGTGTGTATGTGTGTAATGATGATTAATACCTTTGTTTTGAAAGTCTCCCGAGAGTTGCTGTGTGCTTGCGTCTGTGTGTGTGCTCCTGCGTCTCGGTATGTTTTGTGCGTGTGTTCTGGCTGCTTGTGTGCATCAGTAGTCTCTGAGCCTCGAACCCTCTGAGCTGTCATGAACATGATTGTTGTTTATGGTTTTGACATTTTGCACCTTTTCCCTGTTTGCTGGCTTCTTTGTGTGTTTCGGAGAAATCTACTGTCGTTCAGGGCTCTGCCTTGTCAGATTTGTTTCTATGTAATGGGCCGGCGTTGCAGGTCATGCTGGTCATACCTTACAGTGTTTTGAAATGTGGAGAGGTGGTGGCTCCAGCTAAACCAAACAGCAATTAAGTTGACTCACAGAACCTCGTCTAATTGGCTGTTTATCTCTCAACCTTTCAGTTCACTGTACCTTTTCAAAGAGTCTCATTACTATGTTCTTATGAAATTAGTCACAATGACTTATTTGAATTACTCTACAGAGAAAAATAGCAAGTATCTGGTCAGGCGTGCATGCGTTTGAAATTTAATTTGGGTAATTTAGGATTTCGAGCACACATTTTTATAGCTTATATTATCTTAAGTTGTTTCTTATCAACCTCACATTTATTCTGCTACAATGAACCGACTCCAACTGTTTGGACTAAGCAATATTAAACAGCTGCTCATGAATTGCGCTTTTTAAAAGTAGTTGCGTGTATTTTGACTAAAAGATTATCTTGCTGTACCCTCACTGCACCCTCTTTTTTTATCCATGAGGTTTGAACATTAAGCAACTTACTTTTTGTCTTTTCTGTGTTTCCCTCTGATGTTTCTGCATTAAATCCAGGTGGCAGAATCAGTCATTATTGCAGATCTTTTAGTTGTCTTTGAATAAAACTGTTTATGTTGCTTGTAAATTTTAAATTAGACTAATTATTTTGGCTAATTTCTAAATGATCGTGAACATAATGTGTTTTGTTCAAAAGAAAATGGGTTTAAAGTGGTAATGGATATGAACTTTTCCTCCACTTTTTTTGTCTTTGATCCCCTATTTCATTATTTTTCATTAATGTTCTCCTCCTTGCATGGTTCTAGTTTGGTGGTGTTCATATTTTATGCCTTACTTATGTTTGTTGGCTCCACATGAAGAACAGTTTTAATAGCTTTTGGACGCTCCCCATTCTTCTATCCAATCTCTGGCTTCATATGTCTTTTGCTCCTTTACTTCCTGTGGCTCCTCCCCACCCCCTTTTTCTTGCTTTCATCCTGTCATCCAAATTTTTCATAGTCATGCTGTGAAGTCGCAGCAGGACAGAGCACTGGGCAGTTCTTTTATGAGGCCTGGACCTGGTTTGACTTGTTGAAGTCATTGAGGTCATTTTCTGCTGCAGTCAGGTGTGATGTTCCTACTTCTGCCAGCTTATAGCTTCTGCCATCTGTAACTGCCCTTCCCCAATCTAGAATCGCGGTTGGCCCCTTTAACTGTGTTTGTTTGACAGAATTTGTTTATACTCTATGTGTCCAAGTGAGGTAATTGAGTGGATAACTTTGGGCTTGTTTTGCTGGCAGCCATTACTGGAGTGAGGAGCACTACGCTGTTGCTGGTGTGGTCTGGTTACCCTGAGTGTAGCACACCTTAGGAGGTAATGCGATTATGGAGCAGGGACAGGGGATTTGTTCAAAGGGCATAAAGAGGAACATCAAACAAAAGTAATATGGGATTATGAGAAGATGAAAGAGGGAAGACAGTCATTTTCACTGGAGATATTCCCCATGTCGTTCCTCATGTAGCCACAAAGAGAGGAGGGACATCGGATATAGATGTATTCTCTCTCGTTTGAGCACCTTTATTCTCAAACTTCCTCTCTTTTCAGATTAAAACAATAGATCATAGAATAAACACGCTCTATAAAGAGGTTGTACAGAACTTTATGAGAATCATACATCAATCATAGGCAGTATTGCAGAACCCCTCTGGCTTCTTCTGAACTAACTCTCTGCTAGGTTAAGCTTGCAAAGATGATGGAATCAGTACTTCATTTAATCTCAGGGTTTAGTGCTAAACGTTTCAGTGGAATCTAAAGGGAAATGTTTTGTGCAGTTCAGGGCCGTTTGTCGAGACAAGATCAGATAACGCATCGACTCTTAGCGTTTTCCTCTGAAGAGATGGCTCCATTTGTTTGTGTTGGTCTTTGTTCCTCTCTGTATGTGGTCAGACATACTGATGTTTGATTGCAAAGTGACATCTTTATTGTATTCAAGTCAACACAAACTTCATTTTTATCAAAGTTAAGACTGGGTAATCTGCGAAGGGTTTTCTTTTTTGTCAGTGTAATGACTTGCACTTGTGTGGCACATCTAAACATGGCAAGGTTAGAATATTCTGAATATTTGCAATACATATTTTAAAGTGAAATAAAAGTCCATACAATCAAACTGCCCCTTCAGGGGTGTCAGACTCCAATCCTTGAGGGCCGGCCTTCTGCTGGTTATTCAGAAACCCTGTCTCATCTGCTGCTGATTACCTGGATCACAACTACAGTGGCAGGTTAGTTTGAAAACATTATCACTTGAGGCCTGGAGTTTGACACTTGTGCCTTACATCATTTTGGCGAATTTTAAGTTTGTATTAAAATTATATCATTTTTGCATCGTTTTTTCTTATGACTCTCTTACCCAACTTCAGTGGCATGGCTTCATTGTATTTAAAGGCTTCAGGTTTAAGCCATAGACTTTTTAGGTTATAGTCTTTTGATTAACTGACTCATGCTCTGTCTTGTAATTTGATGTTTTATGAGTTTGCAAGCGAGTGAAAAGCTGCAGTGGAGAGCAGAGAGTGAAGTTCCCTGTGATGTGTCTTTGCTCTCTGTTCATATTCCAACTACAACATTTTAAATCACCAGTTAAGTCTTTGGTAAAAGGCTTTGGTGTGTGTTTCCAAATACAATCTTCCATTTTATCCCCAAAAAAATGAGGCGAGGAGGAGAAGCTGACTTATAAAAAGTCAGTAACTCTTCCATCAGTCAGGGAAAGAATGTGTGGTTTGGGTCAGCATGTGTACGTATTTACATTCAGTGCATGTGTGAGTATTGAGCTCTTGGACATGTGTAGTTCCAGCTAGTTCTTCTGGGCCTTACCGCTGTGAGGTTGTAATAGCATGGTTTCTCACGCTGGTCAGTGGAGCTCATAAAACGAGCAATGAGAGGTTGATGTCATTCATCCAACCACAGTGGCTATTTGTGTCCCTCTAACGAAGAAGGAACTGGACAGACAGATGAAGTTGGTTTTCAGAAAACTCATAGGGATCATCTGACCGAGGACAGGTCCATTGACCTGTGTTAGCACACACAAAACCCCATCTCCCTCATGAGCTCTTTTAAATTGGACCAAAGGAAACATCTCGGCACCTGTTAATGTGAGTTTTGGCTCTTTTATGGGCCTCTGTAATGTTTTTAGTGACCTGTTATTACAGCATGTTCAGTTTCAGTGGCCTTACTGATGTACACTCTAAAAAAGCTCTTTCTTCATGTAGCTTCACTTATAAAACAAGCTATCCACTCTCTTGTCAGCATTTTTTTAATATTTGGTATGTGGTTTTTGTTTTTGATGAATTCATTTACAAAGTTTGTACTTTGGTCCATTTATTCTTGCAGTTCCTGATGCTGTCAAAAGTCTTTATGGTGTGCACAAGTGGAATGTTTTAAAGGTTTTTTCACACTGCCCAGGGAACCCACAATGGCAAGGAAATTTGTCAAGTACAACTCCTAATAGTTCTGCAGTAATCATAGTCTATGGCAACAAGTATTACTGATTAAAAAAAAAACAGGGGAGTTAAATAGAAGAAGAGTAAAGAACGAAAGAAAAAAATGTGCAAAACTGCATCACAAATGGCATTATGCTAAGCATTTGGATGCAAAATCAGATCCATAATTCATGCTTGCCAATGAAAGCTTTTGGGGGGGGGGTGCAGGCAGAGGGGAGAGAACTGCACTGATCTGATGGGAAGTAATAGTATTACCATACAGATACAGTTAATGCGCTTTCCATGCCACACACACTCTCTTCTCCACTTTTCTCCCCCTTTTTCCCCTTAAATTCTTTCCTTTTCCACTCTGCAGAACAAACCTCCACTTCCTATTAAAGATCAGCAGCTATATTTGCAGTGAAACACTCCTTAAACATATGTAACTTACAGTTACACACCAAGGTCTAATGCTTTTGTTGGTTCGGCAATCATAAAAATTGAAAAAAAAAACGCAGTTTGGACTTAAATGCAGTCTACATTGTGACCTTGGACCTTTTGACTTTCTGTGTTGCAAGCATTTGCCACAACAACTTTGCTGCTAAACATCTACATCTGTATATTTTGGTATTTAGAACATACCTTTATCCAAGCTGACATGCAATGAAGATGTAAAAGGAAAAAATGTGTCAGGGTCAACACCATCTAAGTTAAGAAATCTGTCTCTAGCCAGGAACGACTTTTCTTTTTTCTGGTTTTTCCAGGGTAATATTTTTTTCTTTTTTAAAAAAGCAAGGCGATGCAAAGCTTTTTGTGTCTAAGCAGTGCCTTTCTGATAATGTGTCTCATTTTAGAATAAAACATTATTTTTCTGAAAAGTAATGGTTGTCTTTTACTGTAACCTCATCATTTGCTTATACTTCAATAAAGTATTGTAAAATAATGGTAAGATCTTTTATCGTAACACACAGAGGGCAGAAAAGTACTTGTCAGTCGCTGATTCTGCGATTATCCCACTAAAACTATGAGAGGTCTGTAGTGTTCATCAAAGATACACGTCAACTGTGATAGAGAGAATGTAAAGCAAGAATCCAGGAAATTACATTGCTTGACTCTTTTTTTAAAGAATTTATTTGCTTATTGGTGCAGAGATTTGGTCAAAGCAATACTTTATGTAAACCTGGTTTGCAATGACAGAAGTTAAAAAATTTCCTGTAGTTTTTTTAGCAGCTTTTCACACTCTGTAGCTGCTGTTTTCCCCATCTTTATATGTAGGTCTTCTGAAGAGCTCTGATGTTTTGAGACTGTTGCTGGGTAACACAGACTTTTAACTCCCTCCACAAATTCTCCATTGGATTGAGGTCTTGAGACTTGCTCGGCCACTCCAGGACTGCTTTTTACGTTGCCACTCCTGTGTTGCCTAGGCAATGTGTTTGGGATCATTGTCCAGCTGGAAGAGCCAGCCACTTTTCCTCCTTAATGGTTTGAATGATGGAAGGTTTTTGCCAAAAATGTCACTGTACCTGGCCCCATTCTTTCTTTTCTTCTTACAGATCAGTCATCCTCTCCCCAGAAAAGCAGCCCCAAAGCATGATATTCCCACTCCCATGCTTTACAATGGAGATTACGGTCTTGGGATGTAGCTCAGCAGTATTCTTCCTCCAAACACTGTTAGTGCCATTTATACCACAGAGTTAAATTTTGGTTGCATCTGACCACATGATATTCTCCTTTGGATCATCCAGATGGTATGCCAAATTTTAGACAGGCCTGGTCATGTGCTGCTTTAAGCAGGGGGACCTGAAGGACTGCAGGATTTCAACCCCTCACGTGTTACTAATAGTAACTTTTATTACTTTGGTCGCAGAATTACACAGTTCCCGTGTGTAGTTTTGGGCCGTTTACCATTCTCAGGATCTTGCATAAGGCCTAGGTGGAAGGAGATTGCCAGTGATCTGGTATTTATTCCATTCTCTAAAAAATGTTCAAACAGATGATCTCTTCTTTTTTTGTCTATTGTTGATGGGCTCATCCCAGTCTTGTTCAGATGTACTATCTTGCACCCAGTGTCCTTAGATAGTTTTTGGTCTTGGTCATTGGGATGAAGGTGCTGTTGAGAGTGTGGAGAGGTAACTAGAGGAGGACAGAATGCGTGTTGGGTCATTTTTTCAAACCAAACTCTGAGTATGCAACCAAACTTGCATACTGGACATTGCATGTGCAAAAGTGTATTTCTCTTTCCTGGCTTCTCCTCAGAGGACATATATTTTACTATGACCTCTCACTACAGAATCTAGACGGAATCATTTGCTCCAACTTTGCAAAAAGAGTTGACATTGTTCCGAAAAGATGTTAAAACAACACAGGCAGTCAATGGATCAGTACAAAAACCAACTGAGAGTGTGTTCATCTATAGAACAAAAAGTGTGTATTTGTCATTATGGCCTGTGTTAAGGTATGTACGTGTGTGTTCCTGTGGTCAGCGACTGGAGCGGACACAAGGCCCCTGCAGGTAACTGGACCCAGGCTTCAATGAGTCATTTGGCTTTGGAGACAGATGTGTGGCTCCAGGCCCTCCTGCAGCTGTGTCAGAAGCCTGGCCAGAGATCACTCTTGCTGCTTTGAAACGGTCTTAAAGTTTGGATTATTTTTCACTTGAGTGTAGTTATGATCACTTTTGTTGAAAGGTATAAAGACAGTGAAGAGAAAAATATTTATAATCACACATTTGTGTATTCTAATAGTCCTAATGGACACTAGACAGAGTAGCTGTTTCCACTTTAAGCATGTGTACCAGACAGCCTGTTCTTTTTTGTGCCTTAAAGCTGCTTTCAAAGCCAGGTTCAAAAGTCTGCCTTTGCAAAGGCCTACACTCTGCTGTTTCTCAGATAAGACCTGGTTTTTTCGATTTGGCAAAGTGACACAGGAAAGGGGTGATTTCAGAGAGGGGATATTGCAGGTGTTTAGACTTATGATCTTAGTATACAGTAGAAAGACCGTGCCAGTATTTTATGACTTCAAGTTTACTCTCAACACAGGCTCTGACAAACAGACAGAGAAGAGTGTCACCCTAGAGCATGTCAGCCAAGTAAAGAGGAAGTGAAAGTTTTGGTTATCGTTTCTTTTGCTGAAGCCACTGGAAGTCAAACAGCCTGTAGTCAAATAAGCTGCCCTCTCTTGCTTTTGGTCTGTTGGGCTATGATGGTCAAAGACCCTGCTACTTTCAGCTTCAAACTGCAGCTTTTCAAAGGTTTCATGGAGACAGTCGGTCCATCCATCCATCCATCCATCCATCCCTCCGTCTGTCAGTCAGAGCATCACTTAGTCAATATAAAGATTCTCTCTGAGGTCCTTATGCCCAGTGGTTATCTCTCAAGGCTTTCTCATGCATTCATTTATAAGCTCAATGAATTCTGTGCAGGGAGGGATCTGATTAGATTGTCACATTTCGCTTTTTTTTTTTTTTTCTCTTGCTCTAAGTGCTGATTTAATCTACACATTTCACTCGAGCAGTCTTCAGTGGCCCTCGAATTGGTAAAAGTTAGTTGCTAAACAATTTAAAAACGTCCACAGTCTTTCACTTTTGATACATCATGGTTTGTTGATAATTAATATGTGGGCACAACTGAATATATGTGCATTGTAAATACTCTATATCCTTTATCACAAGAGGCAATCTAAATAATGAAGGGACTGGAAAAAAAAAGAGCAGGGAGTATGTTGATGGGAGACAGCGGCAGAGGGGGAAAGAGCAACGGGTCCAAATTATAATACAAATCACATCAAGTCAATCATAAAAGAAGCTGAGATTTACTAGTTTCATTTCACTTCCCGGGGTTCTTCAGTTTAATAGGGCAGCCGGGAGAAGAGAGAGCAGGATTGCATGAGTGAAATGGGTTGTGTGTGCATGCACGCACACATGGTGTGTGTGTGTGTGTGTGTGTGTGTGTGTGTGTGTGTGTGTGAATAACTCTCCGGCAGCCATCTCAGCCACTTGCTCACAGCCCCCCAGCTGGAGATAGAACTGTAATGTCTTTTGGTCATCTATTATTGAAGAATCCGATCTCAATGGAAGGTTGCAAAACCCAAACCCAACTGTAAACACAAACAAACAGGTTTGACAACACATTTCAGACACTTGTGCATAAAGTTTCCAGGTTAACAGGACCAAACAGCATATCTGTCCATTTGCATTCTCTTTTTGCCCAATTTAACATAAAAAAGCTATCAGTGTTCTATATGCAACATATAAAAAGACTGAAAGGTTTTTGATAAAACTGGATGACATTTGAAAGACAGTCTGCCCTCGAATGCAATAAAAAAAAGTGGATTTTGTTATCATTTTGAAGCGTATTCTCAGTTGGAGGACTCTACTAGTAATTTCTCTTTGAAAAATCATTTTTGAAAATAGTTTTTGCTTCTCATCTAACCTTGAAAAAAAAAGATTTCATTATTTGCTCCAAATTACCTCTTCCAAATTCCAAATGTGCAACAGAGGAGATTCAAAGGACTAAGTGATGCTGTAGCACTGTATTCATGCTGCTGTTTAGCCATGTTTGACAGGCTGTTTGCCTGCCTTATCACTCTCAATCACTCTGTTGTGATTGTGTATGTATGCAGTTGTGCCATCTTCATGTTGGGACATTGGCAAGATCATTGTTAAGCTGTCAGAATTGCCTGAGCGAGTTGAGATGGACATCAGTCTATGTGACAGTCAGCAATTCAACTGTCATAGCTCTCCAAAGACACTCCTACTCCATCATCCTGCCATGGAGGAAAATGGTCAAAGAGAATATAGATTTAGAGGACGGACTGGAGATAATAGAAAGTAGGCACTGTTTATTGTGGCAGTATAGCAACGTTGATCGTTTATTTTTGCTCGGCAGCCTCTCATGATGTAGTCTTGATGCTCAGTCTCTGCCTTTTATTTATTTGGAAACAAAATAGCTGCACTGGAAATACTAGATTCTGGCTTCAGCTATCATCTATATTTATAGTCAAAGTTGAGCATTTGAGATCTAATCTTAAAATTCAATTATACAGTTTTCTTTCAGTTTTACAAACAGGGCTAACATGTGTCTAAGGGTAATTATCTTAACCTGCCTTGTTGTTGTTTACCCCGTCCCTCCAGGAATTCGCGATGGTGCGATTGCAACTATGAAAGCAAATTCAAGCAAACCCCGCGAATTGTCGCACACCCTGTAACTGTACATTTTCACCGCAACTTCACAACTTCTTCACAACTGTTACCGGTGTGGCTCCTTCCTGGGAGCCATTTTATTTTCTTTTTTTATCTTTCTTCAGTCCTGTTCGAAATCTGCATCCTGCCGTATAAAATGTAACTTGTAAAACGGTGTGATTAATCCAATTAATCACAACCCAAAAGTGTGATAATCTATTTTTATAATCAGTTAACAACACTAGTTTACCTCAATAATTTGGGTTATTGTAAGCAGGGATGACCAAATGTTTATTTGGGGTTCCACAGTTCTATTGATGTTGAATGAAAGCACAACAATACGCATTGATTGAGAACACGTCGAAAGTTAAACCAGTTGAACTTTGACTGATCAGGGACTTGGATTTGGTAATGAGGGTGGCGTTCTTTTCAAAGCACAGAAATGTCAATTGGTTGAAAATCGACCATGCAGGAGAAAATAAAAATTGCAGTTTTTGCCTGGCTGTTTCTGTCATATATTGGAATAGAGCTGTGAAAAAAAAAAAGTCTGGAGCAAGATCCACAAGATTTGCACTCAATCTCGTCAATAGTACAACAATAAACAAAATTAAAAAACTGCAGTTTCAGTGTTAAAAACATCTATGGTAGCATGTTGGTAACAAAAGGAAGCCTGGATGTGTCTTGCTAGTCTAAACAAAGACACCTATTGCATCCTATTGCATTTGTATTAGTGGTGCCCGGGCACAGCTGGTGCCAGGGATGACAAGCAATCAATCTCCTAACATGTTAGCAACATGGTTTGGAACAGATGGAATGCTGAGTATGCCGTAACTTTCACACAAACCCTTGCCTCTAACACAGCACACCGTCATTAGTAATGACTGTTTAAATGATTTGAAAAAACAGCATAGTAGCACATTTTTGTCTGTGTGTGTTGAACCTGCGTTCCATTCAACTGTAAACTCTGTTAAGTTTAACAACTTGGCTTAGGTTGACTAGTTCCCCATTTGTGTCCCAACAGAGATTGCCCATGAACCAACCTTCCTCTTCCACAGCCACCTAATGGGCTTCCCCACAGCTTCACAAATAGATTGGATAGTTTTCTTCTTTTAGGTCAGACTTTGCAGAACGAGCACCCTGAAAAACCTCTACAGCCTACCTGTATAGGCTTCCAATAAGTCCTCCAGCCCGCTTTCTGGCACTTCTTTGCTGGCTCCTGTTACTTTGTGCATTTTTTAATTTTTCCTTTGTCTTTTCTATCCACTCCTTTCAGAGCTCTTTACGTTCAAGCACAATCAGCTGTTTTGTATCCTCTTACTTGTTGATTATGTCTGGTTTGAGTGTTGCTATTGTAATATGATGTGAAAACTTCAGCTGCTTTGCTGCAGGTCAGCTTTGCAGCTGTCAATCAGAAGCTGTCCAGAGGAGAACTGAACTAGTAACACTTTCCCAAGAGTTGATATATAGAAGTGATGGTTTTTATTGTGAGTCACAATTCAGTTTAGGCTCCAAATGTAAATTATCCTTCAACATTTTTTGCATGTTATGGTTTTCTTTGACTTGTGTTTACATTCAAGCTTTTAAATCAGTGGATTCTTCCACTGACACGAAACAAATGTCTCACGCAACAGCTAGTTTCTGCTTTACATTTGAGGCATTTGTTTATGACATGACTCTGTTTTTTTGCATGAACTAAATTATTTGAACTTGTATTTTAACTGTCAACAGTTGCACAACACTGTGCAGTTTATTTTAGATGAAAAGAAATGTGCAGCACTGTAAAGTTTTTCCCTATTCACAAGTTTGTTTTTATGAGAGAAATAGTCCTCTGTAGTCCTTTGTCATTTGTGGAGCTTTTTATTGCTGCTTTGATTCCATCAGTTCATCAATAGATCTTCATTTGGGCTCAGAGATCCGTTTTGTCTGCTGGAGAAGAATCAACCAACTGTGCTTAAATTAAAGTTCGAGTAAGTAGCACTGAGAGCTGGCTATTTAACTTTCAGTCATAAGTAATTCATAGATTGTATTTTTTTCCCTTTGTTTTATGGCCAACAGCTAATGCATTTTGTTGTCTTTTTGCTATTTGAAATGAGCTCGGTATATCTTGTTTTTTATATATATATTCATAATACGAGTTTAGGTGAGTTTTCACATTTACTTTAAACAGCTTGTCAGTGCTTTTAAGCTATTACAGTATAAGAAGTTTGTTTTTACTGAAAGATAATGACATACTTCATATGTCATCTTTTGTCTTGACTTTAAACCTAGTTTTATTTTTTCTCAATCACAACACAACTGTTACAAGTTTTTTTTTTTTCTTTTCTTTTTTAGCCGTAAAACAGAGTTCATTCTGGAGTTTATTCCAAAAACCTTCATTTATTTGAGGAATGTAAGCTAAGAATGTAAATCTATGTTTCACTTGACGCTCCAGAGATTCCCATAACACTTTAACTGATGTTTGAATCAAGTGATTTGTGTTAATGGCTACGCCCTTAAATCTATTTAGCAATACAGAGCGGATGTGAGAGTATGTGGGGAAAGTCTCCAGAAAGCATCTCTTGGAAATGGTGTTTACACCCCTGGGCATGCTTAATTCTGCAAAATAGCTTCATATTTTTCTGCTGTAATGTGATTTTGCAGAGAAGTCACCAGAGGTAGTTACAACAACTAGATGACTGTGCGTTAAATGGTTTTCCCAGAGCCAAATATGTAAAGAAAATTATTTCGAAAGTCAAGGATGACAGTAAAAAAGGTGTACTTGTTTATATCCTTAATGTACCGCATTGTCAGCACTATGTTTATGAGCATGGTTAACTGTAAATATTATTAGAGCAAAATGAGTTTATTTGAGCAAAGTGAGTATATTTCTTAATAGCTGCAGTCCTCTCAGAACATTATTAAAACTATTAGAAATACACATTTCTGCTAAATGAGCCAGAGATGAACAGAAATCAACGCAGCAATAACTGTTGTTTCACTGCTGATTCACAAATGATCCAGGTAGAGTTTAGTATGATGACTCAAGTGTTCATCTGTGTGTAAACCTATTTGTGCTATACACACAATGCGAAAAGAAGTCACAAACACAAAGGAACCTGCAGGCTGCATTGTGCACTCTCAATGCTAGTTTGAAAGCCCTTTTTTAAAATCTCCGTTTAGGACATTATGTGTGAAAGGGGGAAGGCTTGGGGGCTACTCAGGCTTAGGATCAAATGAAAGTATCACTGCTGTGTGTTGCTGTTTGTATGGCCTTCTTTATGCAAGCAGTGGCAGTCTGGCTGTTCATCAAAAACAGCCTTGCAATTGAAATTTTGAGTTTTTGGCAAACTTTCCAATAGTGTTGGTGGTGCACCTTCTTCTTCCATCAACATGACAAATAGTGATGGTTCTGCATGTGTTAGTGCAAAACTTGGTGGTAAATTCAGAATCATACATTTTAGGAGCTGCAAATGACACTTATACATTAGTATGACAGGTTTTCCTTTTGGGGTCTTTAGCCAAAACTATTTGTTATAGTGCTGTACCTTAACACAAGTAAGCGGGTTGTGCCTGAAAGTTGTGGTCTTAGATGGAGCAACTGTTTCAGCCATACCAAGCTTAACTCCAGTGTTTCCCCACGGGAATCCGCTGTTCCGGGGTCCTCCTGCCTATGGGTGAGCTGGTGCTGCGGTGCTCATTCTGATTGGGGCAGCTGGGGTACCTCATGTAGGGTGGGCTCTGGTCTGCCCTGTGTTGGGTAGGGCACTGCGGTGATGACCCCTGTGGTTGGGCTGGGCCTTGGAATAAACGGATCCCCGTGATATCGTTTCTCCACAGCAGTACTGAGCCAGACTTTTTCCTTAGAGCTGCAGTTTTCAATCTTTGTTCAGTTTTCCTGTGGGGGGTGTCATGTATTGTGGGGGCTGGGTGGATGGAGGGAGGAGCTGGGGAGGGAAGGGTGGTTGTAATTGTATTCTTTTGTTATTATTATATTTTTATTATTATTTTTATCTTATTATATTTTTATTTTATTTATTTATTTTTTTATGTAAAGCACCTTGGGTTTTCACAAGAAGGAAAGGTGCTGTACAAATAAATAAAGTTTGATGTTTGAAGTTTAGAGCCCTATAAGAATACCAGTATGGGTCATTTTAATAATTCCATTCCTCAGTTTTGTTCGGAACCAAAATTTCCATTTTTTCAGACACTAACATGCTCCACTGTTTCATTGAAAGATAAGTTGTCACTCTTTAAGTCCCAAATGTTGTGCTTTTTAAAGTCAAGCATGATCTGTACTTTAGTGACCGACGTCACTGATCTCATGAATCCACTAATACAGACATAGTCATGTGTATTAACTTCCATCAATAGGCAGCAGTCCTAGATAATCATGCTTGATCTCTCAGGCGCGTGTCGCTCTGACCTTTCTGTGATCTGACATGACTCCATTTTCCATGCAGACTCACACACGCTCTTATTCAACTAACACACACTGACCTTTGTTTTATATGTAGCAGTCTGCTCATTTTCCATGAAAGCTCATGGAAGGCTTCAGTCAGGAACATGAGAAAACATGAATTCAAGGAAAATCGAGGTGGAGAAGGAAAAGGTCACATGTGGCTGAGAGTTGCCCTCAGCTGAAGTCTTACATCAGTCAGGTTAGACCTTTTTCTGTGTTCTCTTTAGAGCCATTACTGTTTGAAAAACTGCTTCAGGCAGTTAAATCTGAAAGAATAATTGTGCAATGTTCATTGTTAATGTCTTTATGCCTTTTAGAGCTCCAGGCTAAAAGCATTCTGACCATTTGCAACTACGTTTACGGATGTGCAACTAAATTCAACGGCAACGATAGAACTTGAAATCCCTGCCTTTAATCATCATCATCATCATCATGACCTTATGAAACTCTATGCTGAAATTGCTGCATGCTTGTGTTAGATGTGAGTAACAGAAAATGTAGGACTTTCAGTTGCGTTTCATTTTTATGTCAGAGCCAGGTTAGAAGAACAAGTTTTTGTGAGTTTCGTTATGTAATTGAATAAAAAATAAAAATAATAAAAAAACGTTCACACTTTTCAATGTCTCACAATTCTGTCACTAACATCAATTATTTCATTTCAGTTTCTTACGCAAAAGCAAAATGCAAAGAAAAAGAACAATGGATCTGTTTTTCAATGTGTGAACGGGATCTTAAAAGTGCTGCAGTAAAGCACATTTTAGGAAAGTCCTCATCTGTTGTGCTGGTGATCCTGTTCAGCTTGAAGCAACAGTGTTTTTTCTCAACAAAGTGCTGCTTCATCCTTGATCCCACTTTGTTCATTCTGTCCTTATTTAATCCTGATTTAGCCCAAGAAGCTACGTCTGTGATTTGGTGCCCTGAAGTGCATTTTCGGCCTGTCTTTTGCTTTTTTTTACTTCTTTTAAATTCACTGAAGAGAGACTTTCCAGTGTGTGTGTTTCCCTGAGTCATCTCGGATACTTAGTTCCTGTCAGCATAAAAGGCCTTTCTAGGGTAAACTTTAAAAACTTTACAATGGGCCATGCCTTTCAGACACCAGGTTGAAATATTGGTATCACCAGGTAGAAATGTAATTATGGTGGCAGACGTGTTAGAAATCAATAACAAGGAAGTACAGTGAAGCGGTAAACTGAAAATGTGTTAGTTTCAGTTTTCAGTGTACACCACAAGTCAGTGCTTCAAGTCTTGAAGCTTCAAGACTTCTTGGTAAAGGTGAATCTGAGTGTCAGACGAAGAGAAAAACTGGAATTGAGTTGAATCTGACTTAAATGTCAGTCGAGACTTTTATGCACAGGAAGCCAGAGGAGCTCCAGTATTAACAGATAAATGTCATGTCAAACAATAAAAAAGCAAAGATTCATCAAACTTTTTTTTGCTGCCACACTATGTTTAAAATCACTCCCCTCATTTGGATTCTGTGGCTAAACTCTATACAGTATAGCCAGTCACTTTACAGATACACAAGTGTAGGTTTTCCAAACTTCTTAATGAGTTTAAAAAGTACATTCTCAACAAAAATGAAGTGTCATTTGTGGATTTCTTTTAGTTTTAACCACAGGTTAAGGTATAAATTGACGTGTTTTTCCATTGTGCTGAGATCACAAACAACTCACTGCCATGTTTTCACAATAGATAGGAATTAAAAAAGAATCAGGGATTGATTTTAGAACAAGTCTTTCATGAAAAATGCTACAAATGCTACACCATTTTTTGCATGTTGGATTAATCTAATAGAAGTTAAAGTCTACTGTAATTTCCACACTTTAAGGCATACCAGATTATGAAGTTCATCATCAATTTTTATTAACTCCATTCATGGTAGTTCTAGAACTCGTTTTTGACATGTTAGCCATGTTAGAGTATTCACAATTCCTGCAACTCCCAACCTTGTTTGCAACACATAAAAAAAAAAAAAAACAGACAAATAAATGTTGCTGGGACTACACTAACTCTCAATCTTGCAACCTTGCCAGTAACGTAAAGAAAAACACAGTCCAGACACCACTACACATTAGCCATTTTAGTGTATTCACACTAACACTCGACCTGGTTTAGAACTCAAGCAAAAAAAAAAAAATTGCTTCAACAGCAGTAAGCACAACCAGAATTAATCCAAATATACGGCACTCCAGATTATAAATCGAGCTGTTTGTTTTTTTTTTTTATTAAGGCTTTTATCGTGTTGAAAAATACAATATATGCTTGAGAGTTTCACATCTGGGACTAGTGATGGAGTCCACAATATCCATGTAGGAAAAATGGCTTTGACTCATGACTCTCAATGACGCTTAATAGCAATAGTTAGGAATTATTTAATTCAGCAACTGTGGTAAAACATGAAAGTATAAAACGTCTGTATGTTTTGATAGTATATTACCATGCAGTCTAGTCTTTACACAGTCTGTTTGAACTGCGTGTAAGTTGATAGACGTGAATTTTTCGTTTTTTTTTAAATTGCTGAGTTTGAAATTTGGTCTTGAGTTATTCATTTATTGAAGTTTTTTTGGAAGTTCAGTAGTTTTGCACTTGTTTATTCTGTTAAAGCCTGCACTTAAACAACACCTTTGTTGAAGAAAGGACTTTGCACTTCATTTTTCCCCCATTTTTTCAAACGTATTTTAGAATTTGCCCCTCAATTGAAATTTTAAATACGCTCACACAAAATTGATAAAAAGATGAATATTTGAGAGAAGCCGAGGTAGTTTTTGCTTCCATTGAATGAAAAAAAAACACTTGTTTTCACTGCTGCCAAATGACTGTAAGGCTTATTGAGGTAATTCTATCTCTCTTTTCCATCCTTGTCATTAGTTCACCAGCTTTTTCAGCATGGAAGGAAGGTGATTGCCTCTGATTGGACATATTTATCTCTGACTGCTGTGACAACCATTAGTGACAGTGGTGTGGAGAGGTGGCAGTTTGACTGATTACTTGTATCTGCCTTTTCTCTATTTGCGTTGTAATGTGTGAACGTGGGCACGTGAGACAGGTGTACCAGAAATTACGATTTTGATTGTATGTCTTTGTGTAATCAAAAATGGAAGAAAAAAATTGAATTTAGCACAAGTGAAATTTTATAAGAAATTGGTTGGGTTTAATGAAAGGATGCTCTAAGACATGATCGTTCCAAGTCTGCAAGTCACTTTGATGTTCTTTCCACCACTGGTGTCATTTTTCACTTGAAGATTACAATAATCTTCCACAGAAGCAACAACATGTTTGGAAATAATCACATAATGTGTGTTCTTCCAAACCAAAACACGTTGGTCATTCAGAGAACCATTTTTGCTCCCACTCAGAATCTGAATCTAAATGTTGAGAAGAAAAGGAACAATATTAGTCATAAACTCAAAGAGCAATGATGGGAGAAAAATATGGATGTTTATGAAGAAGGGGAAAGGTTGTATGTTGGATAATGGTGAGACGATAGAAAGTGAGACAGAGAGAAAGAAGGCATCTTTATTCTAAAGTGGCCCTGCTTGTGTCTCTGCACAACATCCTGAAAAGATGAATTTGCTGCTGTTATTTATATTTATGAATTCATGCCATTTGGCCCAGTGTGAGATGATGGGTCATTCCCATGCAACAAGAAGAGCTGGTTGTGAATTTACAATCAGCCACATCAACCTCCTCCCTCACCTGTTATTCCACGTTCGGATCTGCTGAATATGGATGGCGGTGGAGCGAGGTGGAGGGAAGGAAAGTGAGGGGTGATGATACAGAGAGCAAAAGGACATTTCTCTGTCTGAGGTTGCTTCTCCTCCCAGTTTCACACCTACGGACATGTGGCACAGGGACTGGCGGCGTTCAGGAGCATGGCTAAATAGCTACAGGCAGCGTGTGTCTGAGCTGATGTAATGCATGCAGCAGGAGACGTTTGCTGTTTGGCCCCTTGAGAATCTCAGTTATGAGCATTCACAGATGATCAGTGGGTGAGGACGCCTGCCCCCAATCTGAAGAAATAATGAATCATTTTGAAAAGTCGAAATTACCACCTGGGCCCAGCTAATTATTTGCTTCATTTAAAACTGTGATTCTTGTGGAACAGGCGTGATTAAGCTTGTTCATTAAAAGCCATTATATTTCCATCAGAAAGAAACGGGGATAATAACGGACACATGCCCATCCCAGGATTTAATGTTTCTTTTGGTAATCACGGAAGAAACAACACGCTGAATTGTTTTGATAATTAGAAAATGCTGTCTTTTGAATGAAATTACATTTTTGTCTCAATAATAAGTGATGAACACAAAGGAAAAAATGTGCTGGAAAATTTGAAAATAACTTGGAGTTGATGACAGTTGCCTAAGTAGTTTATTCTTGGGGTTTTTCTGTAATAATTAACAATAAATTCATGAATTGTTAGCAATTGCTAGTAAAAAAGTATATCTTCATGAAGTCAAAATAACAATTTCCAAAAAGACAAACTAGTATTGAATCTTTAAATGTTTTTAACTTACAGAAAATATTCTGGTATTCATGATTCAAAAATGCCTGAGTAACCTAAGGGGCTTTCTCTCACCGCAGTAAAGGCCAGCTGGAGGCGTGTCGACTGCTTTCGTTTCTGTACTCTGACATGTTACTTGAGTGTCAAGCTGGCTCTGTTGGATCCATCATGCCATGGCTTAGCTTTACAGGCATGGCTGTTCTACCTGACCATGCTTTAACTGCTTGAGAGAGCTGTTGGATTCCCTGCTGCTTTTATTGTAGCTAAAAAATAAAACATGAGACCGTTTTTGGACATTTTTGGGTTTAAAACAGAGAAAAAAATAGCTTAATGTGTTTTTTTTGTGATTATTCACTGAAAAATTATTGATCTGTGTAATTGCCCCAATATTTAGCTTGAATTTGTTTGATTATTTTAAAAAAGTTTTTCATATTTTGCACTTTATTACCATATTTCATTTATCTTTGTGGGTGGACACATTTTAAAACATGGTTGTTCATTCATGTTGCTCTTGTTTTTCTATTTTTGTGTCTTCAGATAAATCAGTTCTGGTTTTGATTTTGGTCTAGAGTTGAACAATCAAACCAATCCTCAAGGGCCTGTAATCACAGCAAAAATACTGAATTGACTTCCAGTCAAACCCTATTGGATTAAAAAGCATTTTAGTTGTTCGATGTCAAAAAACTGTGTTGAAGTTGAGTTATGACATCTGGGATTTATTGTCTTTTCTCTTGAAACGTTTTACTGCTCATCTCAGTATTTTAAAGAAGAGAATAACATGTCCAGATGTCATAAGAATCTTCAGCGAAGTTTTGACAAACTGTTTTCTAATCTTTAGCCTCTTAAACTGAACAAAGTTGGAAATTTCATTAATAAATGAGGAATTTTTAAAGGAAAAACTAAGAAAATAAATTATTTGTATTTGATTAAGCCATACTGCATTCTCTTGATTCATTCTTGATGTGGAAGTCAATGGAAACAGAATCCCAATAAATAATTGTTCAACTTTTTAGGTTACAAGTCAGATTTTTTCCTACACAAATCTGCAAACTGGTTTAACACTTGGTTCTGTAAGCAGAACTAGCACAAAATCATCATGTAAAAGTCTGTTGTGTAGTGTCACAATGGACTTTTACTCTAAGAAAGCAGAATCACACATATGAAAGGCAGGAATATACTTTTGAAGTGCACTCATGTGAGAATATCTCTTTTCACAAAAAACAAGGCAAAATATGCTACGGAGGAATTTCATTGTCCTTCGGCAATCAAAGTAACGACACTAAAAAACATGGGAAAAACAGTCTATTGCTTGTATTTGTTCTTTTAATTAAGCAGTGATATTGGCCACATTTATCTTTCTTCTACTAATGTTGCATTTTCCAGTCTCCTGATATTTCAGTATAAAAGCTGTGAACTCCAGCATTCAAGCAAATCAGCAATCAAACAATGTGGGCATAAAATGCAATTACTCCAAATTGTTTTGGTTTCCAATGTTGAGTGGAGCTAAATGGAGTGAAATTTGTTGGCGGTAACTTTGAGGATAGATCAGAATGAGATTTTACCTTGAATTTTTTCTAGCTACTGTACATTTACTGTTAGTCGGCAGCAACAGTTGAAATTGCTGCTGTCCTTAATTGGCTCAAACACATATAATTAGCAATGATTGCAATCAGCAGTGGCTGCCCAGAGTTGAGCAGTTTTGTGTTAAGGTATGTTATTATAGTCATTAGCAGCAGCAATTACTATTATACTGTGATGCACCGTTTATGTTAGCAATTTTCTTTAGATCTTCTGGATATTGTCATAAATTTCTGTTTGTTTTTTAAATGTAAATACAAATAAACTATTGTAGTGAATGTATTTATTAGGGAGTATCAAGTTAGTATGCCGGTCTGACTTGTTGTTGATGAAAACAATATATTCTTTGAATAGTTGCTGGTTTATAGACTCTTACTTTACTGCTGTAATATGCAGTAAAAATGGAGCTTACTTTACTGTCTATAAAAGAGGATTTGTTTTGTTATTTGAAATGGCCAACATTTTTCCAAAAGTAATAAGTCTTTCAAGATTGAAAATTATCTCAAGCAAAACGAGGGAATAGATGACAGAGCTAAAGTTTAAATCTATTGTCTCACCGTTGTTGTGAGGACTTTAAACTGCAAAACAAGGCATTTCAATACCTGACAACAACCATATTCCAACACCCAAGGCCCCGTCCGATCTCTGCCCACCTTTGTCGTAATGTAAAACAAATTTGAACAAAGCCTTGTGAAATTGAAATAAGCCTCTCTTGGCATTGGCCTTGGAATTAGTTTATTAGACTCTAAAAGGAGCCTCAAAAGACATAAAAAGTCCATTTTCACAGGGAAATTAGTTTTCAGGGAAAGCTGCGTTGTTCACTTTTGAGGATGATGAGTTGCTTTTACTCAAAGGGAATTTATATATTTACTTTTTTAAACCACACACTTGTATCTGATCAAGTTGCTAGAGATATTGAACTGTTAGATTCTGTTTATTGATCCATGGTCGTAAGATGAAATGAAGACGAATACATTTTAGCCATTGTCTCCAATTTATTTTCTGTAAAATCTTAACATCATGTTTGTTGCATAGTTTTGTTTTGGAGTTGCCGGTCAGAGTTTTTAAAAATGTTTTCCCTTAAGCATCTAGACAGAATATGAATAAAACAGTGTTGCCTCTGTGGGTTGAAGGTTCACAAACAGTCAATAATTTATCCTTAGATCTGGTTATTTATTTTTTCTGATCTATTCTATAAAGCACTTTAAATTGTCAAGGTGCTGCAAGCATCCCTCTGTAATCCTTCCCTTTTGGACAAACAAACTTTTGCATCAAAATATTTATGTGCAATCACATTTTTTTATTCTCATGACATCAAAATAAAACATTATTACACGCCCATTGCTTTTCAAACTAACCTTTCTAAATCAAAAACATGGATTTTATCTATGTATTTATAAAAATAAAGTGAACAAATAAATCACCTTTACTGCTAGAAAAGGAAATGAAAAAAAAAATTGTCATTTCTCTTAAAATGATTTTTCTGTCAATTCTTTCCCTCTTATTTTCTAAAGTCATTAAAGCGTCTTGGTAACATCTTCCCCTCTCTACCAGTTTACTAAATTTCCCAACCTAAGGACATTTTTGTTGCTTTTTAGAGATGTTTTTCAACTTTTTTGAAAATGTTTTTCACTTGATTATCTTTACCACAGTGAAAATCTTACATCCTACTGCCCATGTTGTAAACTTGAAGAAGATAGATGGATGGTCACAAATATGACAGAATAAGGAATGGAAAGCAGGGAAGCTAATGAGAATTGATGGACAGAAGGAGTGACAAGGATTGAGTAAAAGGCTGTGAAGGTTTTCCGATTGACAGACACATGGGTTGGTAGATGGATAACAGAAAGGAATTTTGCATATTAATGTGTTTCTCAACCATTTATAAGTAGGGCACGTTCAGCAGCAAGAGGAGGGATATCTGGATTTTAGCAGTTACTAATGGATTCAGTTCTCTTTCTCCATCTAATAAATTTCTGAGTCACAGGTGGATTACAAAGAGCTTCTGATGGACTGAATTCATCTTTCCATTTCTTTAGTCAGACATTTGTATCTGATTACAGGTCAGAAAAAAGGCCTACTCTGTCATAGATGGAGGTGTTTCTGCCTGATCAGATAATGGATTTTATTCTTCCCAAATGCAAACCAATACATTCTCTGAAACTATGAAAAGTTGCACATAGAGCTTAATTAAAATGACTAATATAACACCTCTTTTTCACTAAGCTGTTGTGTAAAAGAAAAGGTTCAGTACAAAATAATAGTTAATAATGATATCAACATTTTCAACCTTTCAAACCATTGTGCAAGTCTTCAATGACTACATTTTATTTCTTATCATAACAGATTACCGCCTTTTAGGTTTTAATTATTTGCCTTTTAATGTTTTTTAGTCTAGTTTTAATTAAAGCAAGTTATTAATGTTTATCTGGCTTTTTTAAACTTGTGTTCTTAATAATTTACACAACTAAAGTAGTATTTTATTTGTGCTTGGAGCTGATAAATAGGTAAAAATACAGAATCACTTTTTTGTGATTGTTGCCTTTGTAGTTAACATGTTGCCCCCCTGGGCAGCGGAGCTTTCTAGCTCTGTCTGACTCTGTGTGGCGGAGCTTGCTAGCTCTGTCAGACCCTGTGCGGCAGCCGTGCCGCCCGTGAGCGACTGGCTACCATAGTGGGCTTGATCGCTCCAGAGCCATGGGCTCTGTGACAGGTATGTTGCCTGTCCTGGGTGTATCCCTCCTTTGCTTTACAGTAACCGATACTACTCTCCAGCAAACACGCCAGCAGGTTAAGAAAATGGATGGAAGTTCAGGACAAAAATCCTCTCATATAGCGGCCATATTGATTTTTTTTCTTACCCTTTGATATAGTCACTGTCCCCAAAGCCAAGTACCTGATTGGTTGACGTACCCTGTGCCAAGGCCGACACCCAAACCGTGCTGTGAAAACCTCAAACAGCGTCTTTACATTGACTTAACATTGAAACTTGACGCCCCTGCCGCGCGAATCGGGTCCGGTGTGAATGCACCTTAAGGCTTTACTTGGTACACCTGAAGCATCTTAGGTGGTATAAACTTTTTCCTCAAGCATTTAAAATAATATTTATTTATGCGTCTTTATCCATGAAAACAAATGCTCACTTGGGTTTATTGACCAAAGGTGTAATATTCATTCTAGAAATTTGCAAATTTGTGACAAATTTACCATTAATTGTACAAATCGACTTTTTAAAAATAATTTTTAAAAATGTGTTTTATTAGCTTTTTATACAGGTTCTTGATGTTGTTTAGGAACTCTGCAGTTGTTTCTACAACATAAATGCTTAGATTTATTAGTTAACACATTCATTTTCTTGTCACCCTGAGTGTGTAATCATATGGATACGGGTGTTGATCAAAAGTGCGACACCTGGATATGAATATGATGGACAGACTGAAATGAGCAGAAAACATGAACGACAACTGCTAGTGTTTGCAGTGGGGCCATGTGCTTGAGAGGGAATGCACCCTGCAAGGTGTGCATGTGCAGAATTAATTAAGCAACCTGCACATCCACCACAAGCACCTCACACAAGAGGACACGTATTTGCCAGCAGTGGTAAACAGGATTGTACACCCACACATGCACGTTGGACTACTGCCAGAATACTTACTCTTACCGTTGATTCACTCCATGAAAGACGAGTGTTGACAGAAGTACGTAGTTAAGAAAGTAGCATTAGCGTGTGTTTGTGTGTACCTGGATTCAGTGTGAAAAATGGGGGTTTTATATGCCAGTTATAGGGGCCACACTCCCTGTTGTCATTTTTATAACAGCTTGTAGACAAACTCATTACATCCAACACCTGCTCCTATCACGTTCACCAAGGGACTGTTAGTGTGTGGGAAGCATGCAAGTCAAGTGGATTCTTCTCAGTTCAACTGTTGTCTCCAGTGTTTGGTTTATCTTTGGAAACAACTTAACAACTTCAACCTAAACTTGCAGAGTTTTAGATTCTGCTAATCTATTGGTTCTATTGCATCTGTCTGTTTTAGAAAAGTTTGATTAAAACATAGCAACTACAGCATAAATGACATGAAAACTCTGGAATTAAACCATTTTCTTTAGTGAGACAGTGAAGGTTATAAAACATAATAGTTTTTCTTTTGAAATCAACTGTTTTCACTCATTTTTCTATAGAGGATCACTTTGTTTGTCTCCAATGGTACAGTTGATTGATTGATTTGGAACAGATTGATTCTTAAAGATCCACCACGGTCATCCTTTAATCAATTTTTGAAACGTTCCCAGTGGTTTTTTAATTAGGATTATGCTTTTTTTAACCCAAAAAACAAACACAGACACAAATTGTTTTTTTCTTGGACACAGTTTCTGCAGAGCAGCAGTAATTAGAAATTTGCCTCAGAGTTGTGGGTGGGACTGTTGACACGGAGCCACCCCACTTCCCCTTCTGACCACCCATAGCTGAGAGCTATCTGTTTACATGCTCTGTCACTAGCTTTACATCCCCTCACACAAACAAAGTGTATACTGTGCAAATTAAAAAAAAAAAAAACCTAAAACATATTAAGATACAATTTATAACAAAGCAAAAAGAGAACAGATCAGATGAAATTATGCTAAGAATGCCTACTTGAACATGTGAGTTTTAAACCAAGATATTAATCTAAATCTATCTTAATCGAACAAACTTTATCAGTTCAACATTTGATATTCCAACTTTAAACACCATGTAACAAAGAACAGAGGTATTACACACTAAGCATGTTCCTTTCAAATAATTCTGCTGTTTGCCTCAGCTTTAATTCACACAGTTTTCAATCTTTGTACTAATTTACATGAATCGAAACCTCACATTTTCTCGTACAAGTAAACAAGGGTCCAGATGTTTCTCATCTGCTTGGACCTTAATCATTTAGACTCACATCTTATAAAATCATAATAAGGAGCAGACACTTTTATGACACATGTTTGTGTATTTTTGTGAAGCCAGTATTTTATCCAGTTCTTAACATGTGAAATAAATGTCAGCTTTGGAAGAAAACATTGAGCTGTGGTTGTAAGTCATTGTGTCTTTATTCTGTATTTTTCTTACATTTTTCATTTTGGACACTGGAACAGAGATGTCCTCATTAGGTGTCAGACTTGACCATGAGTTAGTGCAGTGGAGGAAATGGTTCTCAGATGTGTTCACTCTGCAAACAGTCCTCCCTTTTGTTTTCAAAGCCATGACACAGCCGCACCGCATCTTCAAATTCTACAGCCCGGCCTCGAGAACTGATTTGTCAAGTGCATACAAGGTGGCAGTGATTGCCTATGATGGATGAATTTACTTTCTTCTCCCTCTGAGCTCTGGTGCAGTTGACTGCAGAAGAAATTATTGCTGTAATTGATTTTGCATATTCACCACATCTGCTTTTCCAACTGAGCCACCGGGGTCCGTGTGAAAGTAGGAAGAACGAGCAAACTATACACGCAGAAAGAAGTAACAACTCAGTCACACTTCGACGTTGGACTGAATTCAGTTTAATATTTTTTTTCTCTGAAGAGTGTTATGTTTCTCAAAAGCCAAGATTGGACAGTAAAGCAGTTCATTAAAAAAAAAAAAACTCTGTCAAGTTCAGCTGAGGCGTTCAGAGGTAGTGTGGAGATTTTACTGTACTCTTAATGTATTAGCAACGGAGCTTCCCTATAATTTGACTGGGGGATTAGAGGATAATCCACCGTGTCTCTTCGTTTCCTTCCATTCTCGCTCCTTCTACCTTTTGCCTAATTTCCCCTCCATTACTGTTTCTGTTGCCATGAGACAGAGACAAGACAGCGCTAAAGAGAAAATCAGGACAACAATTAGTGTGTGTGTTCATGTATGTGTAAAACTCTGCATGAGTGTGCAGGGAGACTCAGTCTGCGAGGAATTAGTCCTGTTCTAATGTCAGGTCATTAGCCTGAATGCCATTCAATTTTTTCAGAATATTCACTCATGCAAAGAAGAAAATACACACTATGTGTTTTTGCTTCTTAAATTCAACGTATTTTCCTTTTTTTTGGCAAATTATAGAAAAGAAGACATTTTAAGACCTGCTAAAACTGAGTTTGTTTTATTTCTGGGTACAAGGGGTGTAATCATTATTCGATTTATCGATGTTCAAAGTGAATCAATACTCTCTATGAATCATATCGTCAACCACAAATTATTATATAAATCACCCCCACTAGGTACACAAAGCTGTTCATTAAAGTGACTCTGATTCTGCCTCGTTCTAAGCTGTTGACGCTGAGGTAAGCACTGACGAACAACAATCTGGTTGTAGAGATTTTTCTATTCTGCTGCCCTTAACCACTCTCTTAACACAGAGAGATAAGAGAGGATTTACACACAATACAGAGGCCATTAACGTCAAGCTTTTTCTCCCACACTCTGTTATTTTTTTTATGCTATCAGATCCAAGGGGATGTGCAAATGGCAGATTGAATGTCCACATCCATGGAAAAGGCCAAAGATGTCTAACCTCCTATTCACACACAGCTAGTCTCATCAACAGAAGCCCCTTTGTGCCACAACAGTCAAAGAGATGGTCAGTACAAGATAATTGCCATCAGACAATACGAGTCTCTTCTGTTTGTCTGAATGTGTACAGTCTCTTTGGGATGAAATGCTAGTGACTGTGAGAGAAAAAGAGAGGGGGGCTCTGATTTTGTTTGTGTGTCTTTGTGTGTCCCAGAATTTCTCTCTTAATGCCAGTGTGACAGAAGAGGGTAGATGAAAGATTTTTGAAGCAGTTTTCAATTCAAGTTGTGGTTTTATACTGAATGGTGATTCAGGGTGAGGACCGGACAGTGAAGTCATGATGTCATGGGGAAATTAGCTTAGGAGCTGTCGGACTTGAAAAGAGAAAGAGACACAGTAAAGGAGCCAGAGTTGCTGCTTCAGTAGACTTCTGAACATTTCCTACAGCAAAATCACTTCTCACTGGAACCAGGTGTAATTCTGTACAAAGATGGGAAGGTATCGCCATGCCATAAAAATGTCCACATGTCAATTTGAGTTGACTTTAATGGTTTAAAGGTTTTTAGTGTTTTATCCAGAAAATTGTTCAGTGCCTCGCCCTTAGTGTGGAGGGAAAATGGGTGATCCCACAGGTTTCAGCTCATGCATGATGCAACAATACATGCTTAACATATGTGTTTGTTTGGACAAGTATGTGAGCATGAGCTGGGATTTTTACCCCCTCCTACCTGTTGATCATCCTCCAACTTGCTTAAACCCTATTTTCTCTCCCATTTCTTTTGTACCCTTATCCTCCATCTCTAACATCCCATTCTTTCCCTCACTTTTCTTTTTTTCTCTTCCAGTCCAACAAGCAATGCACCCCCCCCCCACACACACAATTACTATAAATAAAGTTTAGTCTCAAAGACAAAGGGGGTTCAAACAAATATGCATCTCATGTGTCAGAAGATTCTTAACCCTCTATTCTAACAGTAAAATGTGTCCAACACGAGAGATTCAGCTCTTATGCTTGCTCATCTGTTAAACAGAACAAGTAAAAAAAAATGTTTACATGTTCTAAGGAGTTTTTTACAGAGCAGGTTAAAGCCCATTTACATGATTTCACCACTTTTATTTTGAAATTATCCCAGTACCTTAAGCTGGATTTCTGTTTGTTTGCTTTCAATAGGGTTTCTTGTGTTTACACGTAACCTCAAATGTGCAAAAATAATATTCCCAGTCTCTGTTTTTAAACTCATTAACCATTGGGTTTAACCCTGTTAGCCATCGATTTTTGAATAGCAAACAAAAAGACTGAAAGACTCGCTGCTTCAGGAAAAGGTTTGATTTTTAATCTGCTGATCATAAATCTCTATTTTCCAACATGTGTTGCTTAGTGGCAGATGTGTGTGTGTGTGTGTGTGTGTGTGTGTGTGTGTGTATCTGTACTTATTCCTCCTTTTATATGAATTATAATTCACATAAGCTTCTATTTTTTTTAAATGAAAAAATACATTTTTATCTATTTTTATCATAGTTGCTAAATCCCCTTTTTCATGCAATCCTTTAATGTGAGTTTTTACTAAAAGTTTTCTGTAAGTCTTTCTTGTATTTTGTGGTGATTATGGCCTCAAACAAACAAACCCTCTCCCTTTTCATAAAATTAAAGAATCTCTTCATGTTTAACTAAGGCTTGTATACATTTATTTAAGATTAAAAAAACAACAGGTGTTTAAAAGCTAAAGCTAGGGAAAAAAAAAACACTTTTCCAACCTTTAAACAATTTTAGAAACGTGTAGTGGCTTTTGTTAAGTTTTACGTCTTTTTATTTTTTTTTATTTTATTTATTTATTTTTCATGGGGCTCATCAGTTTACTTTGGACATGCATCCTTAAAGCAGTTGAGTCAAAGGAAAAAAAAACACTTTTCTAACCTTTAAATAATTTTAGAAACGTGTAGTGGCTTTTGTTAAGTTTTACCTCTTTTTATTTGAAACTCATAAATCATCTTTAAAGTATTGTTTAAGCTGTCTGATCTATGTGTGCCAGACGGAGTGGAGAGGCTGTAGAAAATTTCGAAAATGCTTTTTTGGACCACCACGTATGACTCAAAAAAAATAATGTGGTCCACATCAAAGGAGGCTAAAAATCCAACAGTCTGTGTGAAATTAATGTTCCATGTGAAACTATGTAGCATTGTTTCTTAATGTACTTCTTAAGAAAAGGCTGAGGTGGATTGTTTTGGCCTCATAATGAATAGAGTGGTCCAGGAAATAATGTCAGCTTCTGTCAGTTGTCACTGTTCTGTACGAGCGTCTCTTGACAGGGAGGAATCACAGCCGGCGCCTGGATCACTTTCTCTGCTGCGCCGCCTTTCCTTCCTCCGTCTTTCTCTGGTTTATCCTCCAGAGCCTCCGCTTACATTCATTCATTTCCCTGCTTTTTCTGTCTTTGCTTTCATATACTGGAAAATAAGTTGATTTTTTTTTGTTGCTCATTTTAGTCAAATGATCTTTTTGTGATGCATTTTTTGTCTCCTTTCATCCTTTTTTTTTTGCCACAGAAGGTGCACTAGGGCTGACAGGCAGTGAGCTCACAGTTGTAACCTCCCTGCCACCATGCCAGGCGAGGCGCCACTTGAGGGTTTGGCTACAGATTGAATAGCTCCCTGAGATGTCATATCCAGACAGCATCCCTGAATTACATTTCCTGGTCTTCCCTGCCTGGCTGCCTGCATACCCCCCACAAATCAAACAGCAGAGTTGCCATATGGCTGCCCACTCCCCATGTTTCTTTTCTTTAGATTTTCTCTGTTCTCTTTTTCTTTTTACCTCAATCCCTCTCAGCTTTCCCACTTACAATCTCTGGGGTGTGTTCCTTACGGAAATTATTCCTTTCTCGGTTGTCAGGCGGTCCAACCGCTGTGAGGCAGAGCAGCAGATGGGCGATCTGATTGGCTGTCAGCTTGTGTTTATTTCCTTGTTGTTAGGATGTCAGATGAGATAAAACATTGTTCTGCTGCATTTGTCCCCATCTCCCACAGGTTCACAAGACATGACAAAAGTGTCGGCCAAAGGATACACCGCAAAACTTGAAATAAGTGTCTAACTTTCTTGATTTATATACTTTTTTTAAGCTCTTTTTAAAATTCGTCTTGTGTCAAAATTATTTGCAGTTATCAAATGAAATCTTCGCTTCACAGTGTAATTCTTGTTGATACATAGCTTAATCTACAGAGTTTGGCCACATTTTATTGTTAATAAAACGGTTAGGATAGAAATAATTGAATAAACCTGACAGCATGTCTGTGTTCATGTGTATGATTTGCTATGACCAGAAGGTGAATTAAGAAAGGTGTCTGTCCTTCATAAACAGAATAATGATGAGCAGAAACAGTAAGTTATATTCATGACCAGAGTCTGTAAGATACATCAAATATTGTATCCTGTTCATAAAATATGTAAACAGATAAAATATTCATTACATGCAGAACTCATTGACAGTTTGGCTTTGAACGTTGCTAGGTTTGATGCTCGTACCTTATATATTTTTACAGAGAGATGCATGAAAAATACCCTTTAGGTGGAAGTGTTGGCGTTTAAGCTACGTGAACTTGTATTAAAGTGAAGAAGCAAAACAAAGCTGGCAGGATGGAAGCTGCAGCCCCCCAGTTTGCTGGTTCCGATTGAGTGTGCTCGGATATGTATGGCTGCTGAAAGAATAAATGTTTCTGAGGATATTTGCTTAGTAATGTGTGTTGTTGCACTTAAAGTGTCCAGACTGGGTTTTTTAGAAGAACCCTCCAGATTTTTGAGGATTGTCTCACTGACTGGCCTTGGATTAGAGCCAGATACTGGGGAAGTGTTGAAAAGTTGTTGGACTACAAAGAATGTGATTAGGGATTGAAAAATGTCAGGCTTTATGTGGTAGCATTATCACCTTGCCTAATTAAGAATTTCTGTCTGAATTTTTGCTGTTTGACTCGTTTAGACTGGTGGATAAAAGTGTTTTCATGATTGCAGAAACAGGAAAGTGGCTCACATCCACACGCTCCCGCACACAGACTTTGGATTCTCCCCTGTGACTTGTGCACAAACGATGCATCAGAATGGGCTGATGTTTGCATGTCGATGTGATACGTGTTACGGCTGTTAATGGAGTTGGAAATTAACATTCTCCATGGCTGTGTTTCATATGAGAGGGGATAATGTGGGCCATAAATCTGCTTGATTTGCACGCAGTGCCTTAGCGTATTACCCGCTGCCGTACTGTTGCTTCGCTTTGCAGTGATGGCAGTATCACGTGGTTTTGTCCAGACACACTGTCACACAGTTGGTGCACAATCCTCTGCTGCAGAGGTCCCTGAGTTGCCTCTCTCTTGCCCATGCTGGGCATGTAATGAGCAGAGCTTGAGTAAGATTAAGGCAGATATTGTATTGTGTGAGAGCACGAGTGTCACTATGAACCCCAGTTTAGAAGCAAAGGAACTCTGCAGTGCGTCTACAAGCTGAAGGACCGGCAGGATCCCCCGCTGTTCGACTCCTGTCATTTGTCATAGTGTTTTACTCAACACCACTAATATGTTTCAAGACAAACACGCACCACCCATTAGGGGGGATTTTCTCTTTGGAAATGTGATCCCAGTGTACTGTAAGGAAGCACGCTGGGACGACGGCCATGAACGGACGAAAAGCAAGGGGCAAAAAAAAAAAAAGAGGGGTTTGGAGGAGAATGGTGAGCTGAGACATGTGATGTGGTTTTCTGTTCCCTGTGAAGCAAACCAGGAAAGAGTAGGGGGGGGGGGGGGTGTCCTTGTGAGAAAAGGATGGTGTTATGGAGAGGAAGGAATCAAAGACAGGATGTAGGAGCTGGAAAAACAGATGAAGAGGACAAAGGGGAACAGAGCCACAAAGAGAAAGGAATGACAAATTGAGAAGGTGACAGATGAGGAGAAGAAATGGTGCAAAGCACTGGACATGAGAAAAAAAAGTATTGCAAACATGGAAACGGTAAGAAATCTGTTTGCTGTTATCATCTGGCATCTATCAAGAATGGACAGGCAGCACGAAGAGGCTATAATCCCATCTATCAACAATACTATCTGTTAATGTTCGTTCTTTTATTTCATCTACCTCCCTCTGTGTCTCCAAACCACCAGCTTTGGTCAGACCTTCGGCACTCTAAACAGAAAATGAAGAACAGCGGTCAAAAGAACAGAAAAAAAGTACTTTTTCCTCTCTCTGATTCTAAGTTAATATTGTTCTCCTCCTCGGTTGAAAAAACAGACAAAGATGATGAGGATTCATTCTGATTTCAGTATATTATTGTTAAAAGCATCACAAAAATTGATTTCCACTTGATTGAAGTAACATATTTTTGGGATATCTGTCAACATTCATGAGCATTCAGACACTCTGTCATACCAATGTAATACTTTAAAATATAACAGTTGAATCTCTCGTGTTTGTGGAAATACAGGATGAGGGGATGAAGACTGAGTACTGTTTGTACAAAACTGAGTGTTCCAAGTACTCTAAACTGATGTCATTTCTGTATCTGTTATTCAGAATTGGGTATGAAAGGAGGTTCAATGGTGCATGGAGTTGTCATTTATTGTACTCAAGAACCAAACTTGCTTTGAACACCAACAATTCATAAATAGATCCCACTATTCAGTTACATCAAACAACTTTGGCCTCTAGCTGGATTTTGAGATCGAGCTTCTGCAATCATCAAAAAAATGCCTCTTTTTCCTGCTTGTCATAATTAGCAGAAAATAGTTCTTAGAAAAAACGAGATTCAGAAAAAAATGATGGTAGGTTGGAAAACAGCAAAGTGAAAATGTATTTTGTCGGAGCAACAACCCTGTGTGGAGAATCTGACTGATGAAGAAACTGACTGAAGAAACAACTTGTCAACCTTGTCCAAAATCTCCCCCTATAGGAGGGTTCACATCCCCTCCTCTAAACATTTTAGAACTGTACTCTTTCATGCTTTGCAGATTCAGTTTGAAGAACATAATCTTCTCTGATGTTTCAAAGTATTTCTGTGCTACTCAGTATTTTTGGTCTTTTAGACCTGCAATGAGCTGGAATGAGCCCAGCGGCTATTTTTTGTCATCTGCTATCCCTGGACAGATGTTAAAATTATCTTCCTAAAAGACTAAAAAAGAAAAACAAATAAAAAGGACAGACGATGAAAATAAAACGAAAAGACCATATGTCTGCCTGTGCAGCTTATATCCGGGACTGTACATTGTATTTTTCAATAAACATGCCTCCGCTTTTTCAAATGTTCTCATTTAGTTTAAGCCCTGTCTGCTTTGATAGCAATAAGCTGACATGACTATTGCCTGATCAAAAATACTTGGAAAAAAATTCACTTTGCCATTAAGCTAATTTGATTTTCCTGCGTCTGCCTATGCAATGCTATACATAGCATCTTTGGACTTGAGGAGAGACTACCCTTGGCCATCACAATGAGAAAAAGAAGTCAGCGACTTTCTTCCTCCACCTGCCTATTCTTCCTTTAAAAAAAAAAAAAAACCCGAAAGAGGCTCCTCACTTTTTTTTGGCATGGGATCAAACACTAAATTCTGTTGAGAAATTCACTTAGGATTCTGGTGTTTTCTGGGGGTGTTTGGGCCAACAAGCTGGCAAGCAGCGCAACATCTGTTTTCATGAATACCTAATGGCTGCGTGTCACCAGAGTCAAACACTTGCTCCAAGAGATGCTCCTACCATTATTGCTATCATGATTATTTAGCCAGGCGTTTGTCATTATGATGCTTCTCCATCCTGTTCCTATAGCAGGACCAAATTGGATTAGCCGCTAGTTTTTATAGTACATGTAAGAATCCTCCCTTTTTTTATTGACAATTAGACTTTTTATGGAACCTGTGTTTGCAGTGGGATTTGCTTTTTCAAGCTAAACTACATATTGTGTTACTATGCTAACACCAAGGGAGTGAGAATTTATTTTTGATCATATACCTCATATTTGTGGTATAATAGGGTTTAATTACCAACCACTCCTCTTGGAAAACATGCAAATATGTTCTTATATGAATACATTTGTAAATGTCACAAAAACATATAAAACATTTATGATGGTAGTTCTGTATTTTTCCCCTTAGATGCAGCATAGTGCTTTCCCTTAACCATGTTTGATCAATACTAAAGCTTGTGACTATTTTTCTTCTAACTTTTATCCTGCAATTTATTGCATAATTTTAACCAAAATAAGTTAAAATTGAATGCCTTTGGGATTGCGGGGTTGCCGGAGACAACCCAGCTACTGTTGGGCCAGAAGCCGGAGTGCTCAGGGAAAACCCATGCATGAGGAGAACACCCAAACTTCACAAAGAAAGATCCCAGGAAGGATTCGAACCAGGGCTTTCTCATTGTGAGGCAAAAGCGCTAACCACTGCACCACATGCAGCCCTGCTTTAATGCATTAAGATGTAAAAATAACAAACTGTAAGTTCATTGTTTCTTGATGATTTCTTGCACAGTGCTGTCACTTGAAACTTTGTTTCTCTGTAAAGCCTTTTACCAGAGAAGTGGCCTTTAAGTGTGAGTATGCGTGTGGTATTGATGAATGTTGTATTAAACATGTTGAAGTACTTTAATGGACTATTAACATCTTGTTAAATGACGAGCGCGTGGATGTGAGCAGTCATAGCTGTGGTTGATGCGATGAAGCTCTCCAAGCCAGTTCTTTGCTCCTTTTACATGTTTTTTCTTTTGCATGGTCTCCCATGTTTTTTTTACACGTTTGTTCCATCCTTGTGATGCACAGGCCACCAAAGTACAGCCTTCTGTCGCATCATGGAAGGTCGACATAGTCATGTTGGCACCTGTTCACTGTAAAGTAATGTTACTTTTGCGTCTTTGCTGAAAAAGAAGGTTTAGGTTGCCACAAACAACCTGATATTCTTCTAGATATGGGGCGGCCGTGGTGCAGAGGTAGGGTGGTCGCCCTCTGATCGGAAGATTGCAGGTTCGATTCCCAAAGGTTTTCTCTGGATACTCTGGTTTCCTCTCACAATTCAAAATCATGATTCATGGGTTAATGGTGACTCTAAATTGTCCCCTCCTGTGTGAGTGTGATCCCGCTGATAGATTGGTGAATTGTCAAGGGTGTACCCCACCTTTGCCTTGAAGTAGTTTGGACAGTCTTCAGCATCTCTCCCCAGAGCTTAACAGGATTACACGATGGATGGATGATTCATTCACTTTGTTTAATTTATGTATTTGCCAGTAAATACAATGCCATGCTTCTACAAGATGCTGACACCTTTTTCTCGGTAAAAGCAAATAAAATGGTTTGTAACTTGGACAATGTCAGTGACGGAATAAAAGATCACACAAGACAGTCTGGGAAGCACACATTTTAGCCATTGATCAGCAACCCTCTGCAGTCTGGTATCCACTGTTTCTGCTCCTTCAGAGTCTTTAGAACCACGTGAGGCTATTGATTACACTTTGGCATCTCTGTGTGTGAGCTGGAAAACCAGTGATCATAATAAAGTTAAGGCCATCCGGCCAGGCTGCAGCAACACAGCAAATACAACAACAAAAAAGGTTCTGGCATATTTTTTCTCAACAGGAGATGACATATAGGGAGAAGTTCGTCTCATTAAAGCCATTTTGCGTAATTGAAGTTTCTTCTTTCTATAATAGCAGAGAGGAAATTATGCACTGCAGTATGACATGTTGGACTATTGTGCTAAATTTGTTTTGGTAAAATTCAGCGACCTCATCCTTCCCTGTTCTCTATTCTGCCTTCATCTCCTCCTTTTTTCCTCTTCATATCCATTAGCCTAATGAACACCCTCCAGTTTCCTTCCACTGGGACAAACCTGGCTTGCAGTATTGTTTTCTTTATTGTGCACTCTTACTGTACTGTGTGCACTTTACTGTACTTGTTTGTCATGTTTTGCATGCATGTTTGACAGAGAAAACAGGCTGGAGAGATTGCGCTGAGGAGCTCTCATTAAAATAGATGCTGGTAATCAAAGTGCAGAGCAATTAGTCCCGGCTGAGTGGGCGGAGGGTGTAGACCGACTGCCACTGTGTCAAACTCACTGGTAAACTTTGTGATTGTTCACCTCACAACACTTCTCATACAGTAGTAGTGGTACGATGTTCAACCCAGTAGGGTTTGCTCGCCTCAATTCATCTCATAAACTGGCTGTTTTCTCTGCCTCAGACTAGATTTTGATATTAGAAAGTAGTCCTTGGCTCTTCTAGTTTCTCTGGAGAAATCACATTTAATCAAAGTGAAAGGTTTTTTGTATTTAAGGTTCTTAGGTTTTAAAATACCAGCAGCTTGGTTACTTAATTGTTAACAGCATTATTTGTTCCTGCAAATGAGGGAGTCTTAACAACTGGTTTGGTAAAGAGATTAGTCGACCTTGAGACTTTTTAGTTTCCAAGACAGACGAGTGAAAAGAAAAAAAAAAACACACAATTCCTTAACCAAATACCCAGACGACACACTGAGAAGTTTTCACAGATATTTTATTTTCTTGGCGCAGCTGACCGCATTTCTCTGGAAGTTCACAACAGATAACCAAATGCATCTTTGGGGGCAGCCAATTGTTAACCTAACTGTTCATCTCACACAGGCGCAGTTCCAATACATTTCTCCCCTGAACTCATTCAAGCTCACACTCACACGAACACACTCAGACGCAAACACTACTGTGTCAGCTCAGACCTGAGGGTGTAGGTGTTATCGCCATCTGCTACAGGGCACTGCTCATCCTCTTCTGAGTTATTTATTGTGTTGCGGCAGCAGTGGGCTGACCGCGGACACAGATAGGGGCATGGCATTGCTTCACGGAAAGCCAGTTGTTCATTTAAACGGAATGTCTCACTCGCATGTCCTTAGGGAGACTCCTTGGTCGCACTAAATTAAGGAATACCAGTGGCTGAGTAAAGAGATGTAATATGAGTGATGGCAGGCCAGTCCAGTTTCTGCTGGCAACCATGTAGCGGCTTTGAAATGCTGCTTATGCAATCATGGAGTCCTGTCAGTGTTAGTGAGAGGTACCAGTCTGCCTTTATGGAAGGTCTTCAAATGATTAACAGCCCTTTTACCTCACAAAAGACTGTTTCTGTTTTCTAAGCATACCTTTTTAATGACACTTCTGTGAGAAGCTGGAAAAAACGATCATTTGGTTACAATGAGTTTCTGTAATAAATCTGTTATTTGAATATAAATCGCCAATGTATTAAAACAAAGATAATGTATAAGGATAACTCAAAAAAACAACCATCAATAAGATCCTTTGTGTTTGTTTCAGTTTCCCCAATTGTCGAATGTTTACTCCGTCTTTCACAGACAAACAGAAAATTCACGGGTTGGACAGGAAAGCCGAGGATGATGGCCAGTTATATCTCCAGTTATGATCCCATTGGCACATTTTTGAGCAAGCCAATGACAAGCTGCTAGAATGCCCTGCTGGTGTGCAAAGTGGTTTGAAAACATGATTAACGGTGGTGGAGCACAATAGGAATGTGATACTCATTTGAGCAGCGGGTACAGCAGGCTAGCCTGGGAAATCATCCAGGCCCTAATTGCTGAAGCAGATCGTGATTCAGACTGCTGGAAACTTCCACACATGCCAAGCACTCACTCACAGACGTGCTTAAGCAGATATGGGTAAAAATGGGGTTGTAGAATTTACTAACTTAGGTTAAATATAAAATATGTTTATTAGTGTGTCATTATTTAAGTTTAAACTGCTTTAACCTTAAAATCTGTCAAATGAAATGACTTCTTTTTGCAGAATAACATTTTTGTCCTATTACGGTCAATTAAATTGCAGGTAAACAGCAGTGGAAGTCTGCAAATATAATCAGAAGGTCAGCTGTTTTAGAGGAAAAGTCATTAAAAAAAGCTCCTGTCATTCAACAAAAACGATTTTTTTAAGAATGTGGTTTGCTTTCACTACCAAGTATTCGCTTACTGAAGAGCTCTTTTGAGGTATTGGATATTTTATATCCTTTTATATTGGCCCAATGAAATAGCCCTAATTTTTTTTTGTACAGACGTTTTCAGAAACTCAAGTGTTGCATCTTCTCTAAGCGAGCATAGCTCAGCTTCTTTTGCGTATGGATTTATGGGCGATATAAAGAAAATTTACAGCAAGAATAGTTTTGCAAGAGTGTTGTCCACAGAAGTATAACCCCCATTTTGCCTCGCTGTCCTCCTCTTTGCTTCTCCGCCCTTCCATTTCATTAAAAACAGCCATGGAAGTCTGAAGTCTTTGTGTCAACACTTCTGCCTTCACCTCTTCCCTCTTTTTGTGTTCTAGGCCTCGCCCTAAACCTTCAACTGCGTTTCTTTATTCGTTTCATGCTTACATATTTTTCTTTTTCCAGCCGTCTTTCGAAATATCTTCCATTTTTATTTCCCTGCTCCTTTTGTGCGAGCGGACAGCCGTGTAATTGCTGGCCGTGTGAGGAGCGGGATGAGACAAGGGCGTGTGTTGGTCTACGCTGCGCGAGTGTACCTACCTACAGTCACTCTCCCAGCCGCGTCTTTGTTCCCGCTCCATTGTGGTCGGCTAGCTGAAGAGAAGCGCGACACATGTTGCTTGACTGCAAGACTATCTGCAGCCTTTGTGATAAATATGGACCTCTGTTTCTCTCAAGTATTGTTGCTATTCTTCCCCTTGCTGCCTGTCTGCTTGGATACCTTTGGGCTTGTTGCATAAAAGGAGATTAGCGTCACCTCTGAGAGACACATGCACAAATGACACAGTGTGCACCCTCACAGGCTTAAGACTGTCCCTCAGACAGTTTTCTCCCTTTCCTTTGTGGCCCCCACAGCCTCTTACAGACACTTTCCAGTTTGCTGTGTGCGTACATAGTGGTTAGACTGGGAGAGCTCCAACAGTGTGCTCCACAGACATAATCTCTGTGACAGAAGTTAACCAATTTAAAACCAGCAGGCACATGCTTGATCATTCATGGATTATTACACAAGACAGGAATTGTGAAAGGTTGAACGCACTGCATGAACTGATTTTGAGTGATAATAACGTTTTACTTTTGTGTATTGCTAATGTTTGATCAGCAGCCCACCAGCTTAAAACGAATGAAGCCAAATTAGATATTAAAAACGATGGTAACAGATTTTCTAATTGCAGATATTACAATGGTAACATCCTTAAGGAGGTGGTTAAGTTTGATCAGGATTAGGGGCTGATTACGAGGCTTTGTCAAGGTTTACCCTCATGTTCAGCAAAAACACAAAACAGTGAGGAATCTCTGTTTCAAATCAAGGTTGAAAACAGCCCAGAGTCTTTCAGTATTTTTTGTTTAAAGATGCAAAAGTTGATCATTTTTTATGTTTTGTTCCTCTAGTTTAAAATAAAAATCTCCCCCAAATGCTACGACAAAAAAAAAACAAAAAAAAAAACTGAAGTTCTTCCTAAGTTCGTATAAAAAAATATTTCAAGAAAAGTTTTTATCATGACCGATGTTATTAACACTTATTTACAAATGATCAAACACAAAAACTGAAGGGAATTTATGGCGGCCACATGTGATCAGTGTGGCCAAAATGCACATTGCTGCATTGCCTACATGTATTTTAACGAAGGATGTCAACGTTAGGGCATGCGATTGACTTAAAGACGCGAGATTAATTACACATCAGAAGCAACATGTAATTCCGCTTTGCATTGGCCGGTTTACGCTTCCGTGGTGTGCGTTAATTCCTGAAAATACACACTTCGTCAGGCATTCTCCCACCTACAAAAGAAATAAATATTAAATCAATTTTTAGTACTTTACTTTAGTTATTTATCTTTTCACAAAAAGCAGACTATTTGATAGGTGGTTAACCCGTTGTCAGGGCAACACAACAAAACGTTGCTGACCTCGACTTTAGCGGCAAAGGAAAGCAATATATATGCTGATCATCACGATAGATTCAGTAAAGCATCAGATCAGAGAGAAAGTTCACCTCTTATCGCTTGTTTTTGTCCAGAAGATGAAGCAAAAAGTTTGTTTTAAAGAACACGTAGAGAAACATTATGATTAATCTTGAATAATTGATTAAAAAACATCAACTTTTGCATTTTCCAATAAATATTGAATACATCTTTAAAAAGATCAAGGTTATTTACAGTCAAAGGGATATTGCAAGATTCATTATTATTACAATTTGGGATGTCTGTTATATATTCCTGGGGTAAACTATAGGCCTACATTTGATTTTTTTTTTTATATAACGGCTAATACCAAATGTATGGATTCTAATAGGTTTTATTTAAGTTTTCATCTTTTAAAAGGAATTAAAAATAAATAACTGAAAGACCCTCTGAGTCTTTACACATTTTTATCTCAACTTTAATTTATATAAAAGCCAATGATTTTTAGTGGGCTTTTATGTAAATCTGAGATAGGAATGTGATTTAGGTTTGTAAAGCCTGAGAATGTCTTTCAATATCTTATCATACAAACGAGTTCTTTGTTCGATGGCAGTCTGCCTGCTTTAACAGCAAACATCATTGTAGAACATTAAAGCTAAAAATATAAAAGAAAAATACAAGTGCAGAGAATTACACCTTAAATAGCAATATCCAGTCTGTCTATCATTTACATCTAAAGACCCTGGAACAATCTTGAATTATTAATGAACTAATTATTTAAAGAATTTGTTTTTGCTGCTTATTTATTTGGCATATTTTTCTTCAGAAATAATTAGAAAGATTGGATTTACTGCTGACAGTGATTTAAAAAAAACATTTTTGGAGTTTGTGAAGTTGTAATCTGATCTATCAAGCGTCTATATAACAAAGAAGTGAAAACTTGATTTTCTTTTGGTTGAAGATGAACTAAATCATCTGCAGACAAACCTCTCCAACTGTGAAGATGGAGTTAAACAAAAGCTTCCCTTTTTGGCAGGCAGAGCCAGATGTCAGCCAAGAAAGCTGAAAGGAAAGGGATAGATGTTTGAGGTTGAGCAGAATCCTCGGAGGTGCTGTGATGCGGATAGAGTGATTCAATTTGGAGAGAAAATGTGTGAATAACTTTTTTTTTTTTTTTTTTTTTTAATATGATGACGATTTTTTTTTTCCAATTCCTGGAAGAGCAGCCAAAGTTAAATTCTTTTCGTGTGTGTCTGTTGGATGGAGATAGAGAAAGGAGTGTCAGTTTTATTGTTTACCTCTGGCTATTTGTGCCAGCAGTGGGGCGACAATAAGCTGCACACTGACCTTAAATGAGGCTCACACTCTTTGGTCTTCTATTCCCTCCTGGCAGCTGGTTACACTAATCACTTACACATGCAGTACTTAGTTGTCATGGAAACGCTTTTATTGTCATTAAATTGGCAAAAATGGCTTTGAGCTGTGTTTGGGCTAGCTAAATAACTATAACAAAATGCTTTCTCAGGGCTTTTTTAATACTTGCGTGATATTTCTGAAAGCAGCCTTTTGCCCTGTGGTCGCAGAGATAACTTGCTTGAGTGTCCCTGTCAATCGTCATCCCTTTTTTAAAAAAATGTTACTCTTTGCACTTTTTTATTCGTTTTTCCTCAACGTAGAAAAATCTTTCCCATGAGCTTCCCTCCAAACCTTATTCTGCTCATATTTATATATATATTTTTGGCTATTTTGTTGGCTTCCCAAATCCCATCAGCAGTTTAAATATTTTTCTCTCTTTTCCAGTTTTGTAATATGAATCCATTGTGTCCTCGCCTGCGGTCGTTACACTTTTTTTTCCTTTCATTTCTTCACCTCACATGCCGTAATCTCACCATCCGGACTGTTCTGTCACTTCATCAATCCGCCCTCATTCCTGCTTTTTCTTTAAACTAATCCTTCATCCCACACACCTCTGTTAAGGCCCTCATCTTTTTTTGTACTTTCTTTTTAATCAGCCATCTTGTGCCAATCTTTTTAACCAACCAAAAATGTGCTTTTTAATGGAAATTTTAATATTTTAGTGCCACATTATTTTCAACATTTATTTATTGATTTCCAATTGTATTTACTTAATGACAACTTCGCTCCAGGGATCTGCTGTAGCCACTCCTCCAGTTTTGTATATATATATTTGAAATATATTTATAGCTATTTCATTGAATGTCACCCTGCTGTTCCATGTCTCTGTATTTTTCTGTCACTTTGCACATGCTACTTTAAAACACGAGTCAATTTTAACACTGTTGAAAAAGGTAATTGGATAACTCAAAGTGGTCTTTCTTAATCTTTTTGATGTTTCTGCGTCATGTTTTTCATCACTTCTCATTTATTATCACTGTCCCTCTCACTTTTCTTTAGCGCTTCCATGATGTACCTCTTCTGTTACTGTATAGTGATTTCTACTTACTTTGCTTCCTGCTGTAGTTGCTTCCCATCTCTCTCTGCTCCCTCCTCCATTCATTGATCTCTGATCTAATTGCTTTTGCTCCCACTCTGGGGACCCAGGCACAGTGTAACAAGCTCCCTGAGGATGCGCTCAGCCTTCGTCGCAGGATCCCTGAATTGCCATTTTCTTTTTTATGTTTCCTCACCAGCCCTTCCCAGGGCATTTATTCATTAGCAGCTTTAATGCTGTAGCCCCAAGACACACAGCATGATATTGTGATGCTCCAGGCTTAACAAAATCTAATCTGAGATTGGCTGCAGCTGAGACTTGGTTCAGGATTGACCAATTGCAACAGGTCTTCTCCTTCATTTGAAATGGAAGCTGCCTTGACTGTCGTATAGAAAGATGATGCAGAGAAAAAAGCAAAAAGGGGGAAGAGGCAAGCACCAAGATATTCAGGAAGAGGTGGGAAGGAGACTGGCAAAGTAAAAAAAACAGGAAACCATGATCATGGAAATTCCTCACAGGAACATGAAACACAACATGATTTACAATCCAAAGCAGAAAAATCCAATCCTGTGGACTAAACAAGACAAGGAAGTTTATGTAACAACCACTGAAACATCAAGGATTTGAGAGACGTGTCACACATTTCATGTTTCCTATTGGTAGTAGGAATTTTTTTGTCTTTATTTCAATCATGCGGTGTGATATATCACACTTTAGCTGACATCCACAGATTCTGTCTTCTTAACTGAATCCTGGAGCTAAAGCATCCAGAAACGCACATTTTTTGTCCAAATTTCACCATAGTGAATTCCCAGTCGATCCAAATCCTATTTTCACTCCTGTTTGCTACATGTGGATGATCCGGGATAAGCAGGGTGAAAGAAACAAAGCTGGAACTGGAAACTTGCAATGAGTTCTTATGCTTGTGCAGGTTGTGGTGGAATAAACCACCGGATAGTGAGGGAATATGAATATGAGCTGAGCTGTCAGTCATTTAGACTTCCCGTACACGTTGTAAAATACAAACCTCAACAAGCAGCTCAATATTTCTTTTTGACACAGAGCTCAGTGACAGCAGAAATGTCAACAAACCTACTGAGAGAGCAGCTCGGTCCGGTTGTGATTCGCTCATCTTGATGATACCACACCAGCAGAGAGATCAAACATTTTCTCTTGAGGGTTAATGGGTCAAATGCTTAGATCAAAATCCAGTTGTTGCATGCACTCCTCTCATTAGAAGCATTTTGAGAGAATCGTTTGGTACAGATACTCTGATCTCTGCCTCTGGGCCTCCCCAGTGTATCCTCTCTCTCCCACACACACACACACACACTTTGTTGGTCTTGTGGGCTTTAGCAGTGGGCTGAATGCAGATATTCTTCTTTGAAGTGAGTGAACCCACAGTTAATAAGTGCATGTGCCCTCACACACATACACACACACGCACTTCTACGGTGGAGGTGCATGCTTTTTAATCAGATAAGGTGTTTAATTATTAACATGTGTGTTGAAAGAAGTAGAGGCAGAATGTGCGAACAGTTGTGACCCTGCAGCATTGCTGTTTAACCTTTACTGAGGAATAATCCCCTGTGTGCGCGAGTGTGGGTTTAAGTGTGAGGAAACTGCAACTTGTCTGAAGGGCCGTGTGGGCAAAACTATTCCTCTGTGTTTTCTGATACAACAGAGATGCATGTTGTACATCAGAATTTTATATGGATATGTATTTGTTTTGTATCAACACAGGTTTAAAACACCACACATATACCGGTGTGTCAGAAATAATCAGCATTGATTTATTTTCCTATTTAATTGCAAACAATTACAGATATGCACTGTAATGTTTTAAACTCATGAAATAACTATTTTTATCTTTATTATTTGAGATCATTTTAGACTCTTTACAACCAATGTTGACCTTCTTGGTTCCAAATTAAAGCTTGTGTTGACCCCGGAGATGTTGCCGGCGACACTAAATAACACACTCTTTGACATACTGAGCGTTTAAGCAATCCATGCAAATCAGCTGATTCTGACGCGGAGAAAAGCGGCAGCTACTTTTCTTTGCAACACAGTCAGCTGGTTTATGATTACTTAAACACTTCAACAACTAAAAAGTGCTCCATGTCTGCGCAGGGCCGCTTCAGTTGAAGAGTTACTCTGATGTGAAAGGGTTAAGAACTAAATTAGCTGAGACTAACTTCGATTAAAAAAGCGTCCTCTAGGAGCTTCTTACTGAGCAAGTCAGCCCCCCTTCACACCAGTCTAAACTCTTTAATCGTTTTTATTCTTTCATAACACCGGAGCTCTTATATTATGTTAGACGTTAGCTGTTTTACAGAAGCATCAATCACAGGTGAGTCTCAGTATTAAGCTGCTTACACACGACTGCTTTTGACTCACGTTTAAGTGACCACTTTCAATGAAAAGTCTATGCAAACGTGCGTAGACCAGAATTTCAAGCTTCAGCTTCCAGAACACTCATGATGGCACATCAATACGCAAGTTTTTAAGTCCGGTCGCAGTCTCTACTCCCAGAACGGGCATTAATTGATCACGCAACTTCAACCTGTTGAACATGCTTAAATGCAGCAACGTGGCACAGGGACTCAGATTTGGTACAGACATGTGGAAAGTGTCAACTTCAAAACATTGAAGTGCCAACGTGGTAAACATTATCATGAAGAAACTAATAATTGCGGTTTGTGCCCGGTCGGATTCATATGAAAGCAAGACTGACAGGAACAGAGCTTTGAAGATAAAAAGGCTGGGAGCAAGATTTGTGAGATTTGCACCGCTTTGGCTTAGCGTACCGAGCCTGTACCTATTGTAGGTGGTGGATGAGCGCTAGTGAACAGTAAAAACACAACAGAAGAAGAATACACCTACCTGCTGCTCCCTGCTTATCTGGCTCTAGTCCGGAGTGAACACCACCTGCAGAATACGCATTCATGAAACTGCGTACAGCACACTCTTGAACGTGCCACATGTGGCCATGTGAATGTGGCTTTGGAAGAGCTTCATCAAACACCTTGAAGCATTTGTCAGGCGTCTTGTCCTACATATTTGCGCATGTTTTTTTAAGAGTTCAGCTACAGTCTTTTCTTCCAAAAGGATGACAAAAAGAAACCTAATACACTATCTTAATATCCAGTGCTGTCAGTTTTTTTAGTCAGTGAAAAAAAAAAAGTTTAAGAAGCAGTTTGCCTTTTTTAAATAAAAAAAAATTTGGTCTGAAATGATTTGTTTTGTAGCATCTGTGTTTTGAATTTGGTCCTCTCTCAAAGTGATGGTGTTGTGCTCATTCCAAGCTTACTGATGGGCAGCGGGGATGCTGGGCTGAGAAAAACATTCTACTCCAAGTTAGTTCCAGATGCCCTTTTGATTAGGTAGGCTTGCCAAAGTTAGCACCAACTTTATCAGTGTTGTTCCGTTTCCAATGAATTTTGTCTATAAAGGATCAGTGCATAACCGAAATTGTCAACATCATATTAAGATGTTCCGATATTCCATAAGCTGCATTAAAAAAGTTGAAAACAAGAAGAAATTGGAGAGTGGAGTTCACTTTCTTGTTGACAATTACAGAAGACTGGAGTACACGGCAGCTAACAAATGACTTCAATCACTATTTGACTGTTAGGAACACCATCAAATCGCATTCCTGTATCATTTGATTGTATCCGTCATCTGATTGATACGTGGATAAAAATGAGTCTCCATTTCTCGGTATTCATGCTTTGCAACGAGCTATTGAGAGATCCAAACAAGAAAATCACAAATTGCATTTCACATGAAACCCCAGGTAACCTTTTAAACAGACTGTTTGTTTCTGCAGGTGTGTGGAAATCATTGCCAAGGAGGGGCGAAGCCTGAAGGAGCTGTATCTAGTGTCCTGTAAAATCACCGACCACGGTAGGATACTTTCTGTTGCCATTAACTTCCAGCATTATTATCATAACCATCATTGCCCGCATTCACAGAAGTGATATAGGAGACATTTGATTTTACAGCTCGCCTCTTATGAGACCGCTAACGGTAAAATCATTATGAAACATTTCACACAAATATAATTCATGCTTCTCATTGCCTCCCATTTTGTTTACTTTCAATAGAATGGAGCTCCACTCAGTAGATGGTATTCTTTGAAAGTTGATTCAAAGCCATCATTTATTTATGATTCTGTTATGTATTTGTCTAAAAATTCCTATTTATTTATGGAAATAATTATTTAAAAAAGAGAGGTCTTGAATATTCAGGTTTGTGGAGCGTTGCTTTGGTGCACAGAGACTACATTTCCCTTCAGGATTCTGTTTTTGTGCTTTTATTTGTGGGAGTTTGTATTGTCTGACAGGAGACAGGATGAGTCTTTCTTTTATTTCTTTCTCAGATAAAGTCTGGCAGCTTGTATATTCCTGCACCATCATCTCTGCTTTTTCACTACCTTTGCGTCTCCGCTTGATGCTGTTCACCCATATGTTCTGCTGAATATTCAAGTCTTTCATCATCGACACTACAATGCACAGTTGGAGTTCTTCACTACTTGAAGTGCTGACTGTGACTGTTTGCATGTGCTATGGGTTTCTCGGTGTGGGTGTATTTGTTCAGTTCTGGAATTGCAGATAAGCATGAACTTCTTAAACTCCTCAATACACCCAAATTTTTACAAGGTGATAGCGGTTCACAAATCTTTTTTTAATTATTATATCATAAACAATACACTTTTTTTTCCCTGTTACCAATAAAATGTGGATGTGTTAACACAAATACACGGAGAGTACCAACTTTTGCACAACTCTGCATACTCCCATCTTAAAAGGGGTAATTTGAAGGAAGTCTGCAGCTGTACTTCTCTCATCAAAAAAGAATTACATTTTGTTTGCTATACAGCATTGAGTCACAACTAAATGGTCAAAAATGAACTCAAAATCTTTCAATTTTCTACTCCTCCAAACCCTACTGGCACAAGGTGCCAGTTCGTGCTGTTCAACTGATAAGTGCACGCTCCTTTAGTGCCCGTTGCGAGCTGGTCAACTGGTGTAAGAAAAAAAAAACTCATTTTGGTCATAAGTGAATATGAAGAAACTGTTACCAGTTGAGAGTTTGTCAAATATTGATATCTGCTTTGAGGTTACAAATTGTCTTCCAATATTTGTTTAAAATGTATTCTCATTTGAAGGTAATCTAATTTCAGTTCTTTTATGAATGGTATGTGTGTGTTTAAAAACTTGCAGTAAAACAGAAAATGTCAGGCTTGGTTCATGTGAATGCATCCAAGGTGTTCTGAAATTCTGATCCTAGATTAGATTATCAATCCCAACCAATCAAAGCAGTCATAAGCACATCTTTCATTTCTTAAAGTTTCCTTTTCTTTTGACCCTGTGATCTTTGTCTTGCTGCACAATGTAACCCACCCTGCACAAAATGGTTATTAACTAATTGGATCACATCTTTATGGGATGTATTAGCTGTTTTAATTCTATTAAGAAGAAATGTTCTCCTTTGTCTCTGAACTTTAACCTTACTTCATCAGTGTTGAAGGGATGATGCTGTTTGGTAACTTAAAAATAGATAAACATCATTTTTATTTATATACTGTTGTTTCTTTGTGTATCTTTAATCATTTTGACCAAGATGAATAGTTGATATCTGATCTACTTCCTTCAGTAATGACCGTTCTGGTCTTCTTTAGCTGCTGATAATGTCTATATGTGTTTGTGTGTACACTTGTCTTTCCAAGATAGAGTAGCCGCTGCAGGAGCTCTGTGCTCTAACACAGTGATTGGTGGATTTCCTGCCTCGCTCTTTGATAAATTAAATAACTGAAATGAGATTTTACATCTGCCAAGCTGGCCCACGTTTTTTCCGCCCATCTCCTGTGCTAATTATTTTTATTAATGGCCTCTCTGAGTGCATTTGAGATGTCCACAAGCCTCTTGTGTTTGAGTGTTCTGTTTTGCACTCCCAGCTTTTGCTTCCTGTCTGATTTTTATGGGAGCTTTGAGGACAGACAGAACAAGAAACATAAAAGCAGATTTACATGGCTGAATGAAAAAACTGGTAGTATATATCTCATTATCTATTTGTACACTCAGTTCTGGAAATAATTTTGCAAGAGGGAAAACAAATGCATGGAAAAATGAGTGGTGGTGTTTTTAGTGTAATGAGTAAGCAGAAGCCCTAGGAAAGGGGGAAAAAAATCATTATGCTCCTAATTTTTATCACTTAAAACCAGAAATGTCCACGTCAATGATGTCTTTGTTCCTGTTATTTCTGGACAGACAGTTGTTTACTCTTGGATTCAATGATTCACACTCGTTCCTGAGGTTTGTGGAGAAAAAAACAGGGTTTCACACCTGTAATATCAGTCACACTACTGAAGGATTTGACTACATTTTTAAACCATGTTTTCCAGATTTCCTTCGTGTGGCGCTAAGTACTCCTTGTTCTCAGGAACCTCTTTTTCTTTTCAAACAGATTTCTTTACTTGCACGTTTGACTTTGCTGTGTAAATCTCAGCAATGAACTTAAGCTGTGTCAAAGCTGTCCTAAAGATAAAGAAATACTTGATACTTTCTACAAAAAAAAGAACACTAAACCTCAAATTTCCAAAGATCCATAGATCCATCCATTTTTGTGCCCACTGAAGCCGTTTTGGGGGTCATAGAGTTCTAACACAACCACATGCACTCACATGCGCACCTAAGGACAATGTTTGAATGTTTTTGTTCCGTGACTGGCAAACTACCCCCCCACCCCACCAAAGAAAAGAAAAAAAAAACATTAGATTGAACATTTGCTCAAATTAAAGATCTATATTTGAAATAGATTATTCAAATTTGTATTTTGATTTGTAAACGATCTAAAAGAGGGAAACAAAAAACCGTGTCACTGTGAAAAGAGTTTATTCCAGCAAAGCTTTATGAAACTGTTTCAGTTCAGTCACAAACGAAAACGATTCAGAAGTATGTCATGCATGCAGGCAGCATTTATGTTTGTGAAAAAGTAAACAGACATGTGTGTTCATGTGAGTGTTTGATTACTAGAAAACTACCAAAACGGTCAGTTAGAAAGGAAGATGTAAACCCAAAATAGGTTACCAAGAGACGCGGCAGAAGAGACCATCACCGGGACCCCCAAGTTCTAAGACATGTTGCTCAAAATCTATTTCAAGGCTTCATATGCCCAAAAGTCCCACCAGCCCCAGAAGAAAGGGCTGCTACCACCTGAGCACCCCCCAGAAGCAGTCTAGGGCATCCTCAAAAGTACCCACACATCGTCTCAGAAACTCCACGTCCTTATGGAAGGTCATCATATGAGGAAAGGGGCCAACAACCTACAAGACCAACAGGTGGCGCTCCGGGAACCCTCAAGCCTTTTAACATGACTAAAGTAGCACAATGTTGTAGAAATATTCAACAAGCAAAAATACAAATGGCACAATAATAATGTAAAGTTTTTTTGCCTGTGTTGATGTAAAAAGGTAAGATAACATTTTTTACTTACTTACTTTAAGTTCAACTGGCTTGAAAGTTGATCCTGATGAGAAAAGCTGCAGCATTTCTCTCCCACTCTTTATCAGATCTCCTCGTCCACCCTCTTCTTCACTGGTCTACCTCAAAATGTATCTTTGGCACATCGTGTTCGATAGTGGTACCTCCTTGTCTCCTCTGATTCTGTCACTCATCATCAGCTTGCTCCTTTTGTCCTTTTTGTGCCAGTTTTGTATTCTGATGCATCCATGTGGGTGTCTCTATGCTGGGAATGTGAGAGTAAGCATATCTGCATGTCCTTATCTTGCTCCCTATTGCCCATCTGCTTTATCCAGGTACAAAAACAGAGACCCAGTCACCTCTGGTCCTTACATATGGTAATTCTCCTTCTTCACCCACACATGCCCTCCTGATCCTTTGCATTGTCAGTCATGGCCTTCTGTGTACATCTGTGTGAATACAAGATAGAGCAAAACACCTGTGGGAGGTTGTGTGGCCGAGCTTGGGTTGGCTTTTACAGGACTTTGAGCTGAGCTGGCACAGACCTGAGGAGATGTATTTCAGCATTTTAAGATGGCGCTTCAGCTTTCTCATAAATTCTGTTAAGTTGTTATTGAAATTACTTAAAGCTTAAAACTTAGTGAGTTAAACATTCATTTTTTATTAAAGTAAATCACCATCAAACAAGATAATAGTGCAGTAACCTCATCTCCAAATAGAAGCTAAACATTTGAGCTTTTCAATATTTGACTTTGACTAGGATTGCAGCAAATGTATTAGTAAATTTAAAACATAAAGTCAATATACGTATATATGTATATATGTAGTTTAAAAAAAAAAAAAAGATTTAAAGATTCATTAATCAATATCAAAACTTTCACTTGAAGTTCTTTTGAAGCAGCTATTTAACTGTTCTGTTCAATAATAAAAGGTGATTTCCAGTTTTAACAGTAACGACTAGCAATGAAAATAGTAGGTGTGCTCTGGCTTCTTTTCGAGTCATTCCAATGTGCTTTTGAGCTCAACAATCTTGTCCCTGCCTTTAACCTGAAGGCAGTTGTGTCTTTTTATTATTCCACGTTGTTTGTGTGGATTGATGTGCATGTCAGAACCTTCAGCACAATATCCATTTTATGCCCTTGATGTCCTGCAGGGCATGATGCCATTTTTAAAATGTCACACGTGCTGGGATCACAGCACTAAAGAAAATTGATGAAGACTTGAATTTGTTTATCAGTTATTGAATTTACATGTTTACATCAACAAACATAAATTTGTATCTCGTCTTGCTGTCTTTCTTTGTCACATCGTTGTTTCAGTTTGAAGCATTTGCAGGTTTTTCTCCCCTTCTCTGTTTTATTAGGTTATTCAAAGCCATACACCATGTGCTGTAAAACATTACTGCATGTAAATATAGATAGTGTAATAGCTAGTTTGCTATTCCACTATCTCTGTTTGGCACTCTGAAGGTAAACAGGAAAACAACAGTCAATTAAATAGCACAGAGCCGACCAGCATATTTATGTGGAATGAAGAGAACACCTCAGGATAGTAGCATTGTTGTTTTGCGTATTGTTGTTTTGACACACCTTATTTCTCTAATGCTCCATTCACCCTGAATGCAAACCACATGTCAAGTTAGGTTTACCATCTCCTGCAGAAACAGTAGCTGCATCTGGATGATGGTCACTTTCAGCAGTACATCTGTCTCTCTGTGACCTGGTTTGATAATGTCCTGTATTAGTCAAAAACAAGATTCAAATTAAAGGACCTTTTTATAGTTGTCTTGATGCAAACGAGGAAAATATCAAACATTTCAGGAGGAGAACAATCAGATTCTCCTCCATGTTGGTTTAGACTCCACCTTCTGACTACATCATCAGAAAATCACAGAGCATAGCTGAATCTCTGTTTGTGTGACACGACACAAATTCTTTGCCAAAGTTCAGATGTTTAAACTCTGAATGCAACGCAATGCCCAAAATGGCCTACTCTCAGATCGCTGGACCGCGTTTCGTGCATTGACTTGACATGAAACTGAACACCCCCACTGCACAAATCACGTTTGATGTGGATTTAGCTTTAGTCTGTTTTACTCCTAAAAACCTGGATATCAATTTTCTTTCTTACCCTCTTTTATCCGTCACACTTCAATAAAAAGGCCCAGTCAGTTTTGAGTACAGTTTGTAATTTAGGTAATCAAGGTTCATAAATAATCCATCTTTGCTCCTTTGTCTTAGATCTGAAATAAAGATAGATAAATAAATGAATAAATGAGAACATCTTTGGCATTGAATGAGTGTTTAGTTGTTTTCGACATACTTTTCCTAAAATTTACTTGAAGTAAATAATGTTTATCAAAATGATTTGGTGCTGAAAAACAGGTTTAAAAGTTATTGTCACTACGTCTTTATTTATTATCAAGTTAGTTTATTTATTACTTACTATATTTCTGATGATGGAGGACAGACAGAAGCTCAAAATTATTTTTCTAAAAATGTCTTTATTCAAATTGTTGTGAATTAGGAGCAGACAAAAAAAGTGCTATTGAGAAAGAAGGTATTTGTTATGAAGAAAATACACTGTGTAAGCCACAAGCTCCCTGTTCCAAACCGTCAGCAATGGGATGTGTGTGTGTGCTTCGCACCGGTGGTTCCGACCACAACTCAAAGGCAATTTCTAATGAACTACTGCCGCTCTGCAGAAACTATGTCCTAGTAAACGACACAGGTTTTCATTATTTTGGCTAAATCATCATACTAAAAAGAACGCTTTTAAAAAAGCTCAAAAAAGCTATTTTATGTTAACAGACATATCACAATAAACAATAGTTGAACAGAACTACTGTCACAAAGTTTTCTTTGTGGTATAACTTTATTTGGATATATATCAATAGAACTGGACATAGTTACATGCGTGCCGTTTACCTTGGGACTAATAACATAATAGAAATGCTGTATTTCAGCTGGTACACAGTTTCACCCAGACATAAACAATAAAATACATTTTATTCATTTATTTTTCAAATTGGGTACTGAACTAAATACTCACACGTACTTGTAATCTCTAATATTGCAGACAGCTTTTCATAAGTACGCATGACCTACCATGCAAATAGTTTGATAAGCTCTCAAAGAATTAAAACTATTCTAGTCAATACATTTCCCATGGGAAAGAAGTTTAACCTTCATTCTCTTTTTTATGATTTGGAAGTAGATTTAATGATATGCATAAATACTAAGAGAAAAGCAAGTATGAAAGGAGCAGAGATGGTTTGAAAAGGAGAATTTGAGCTTGCTGTCCTTTGAAGGAAGTCAACTAACTCCACGGTCACTGCTCAAGTGCATAAGTACACGTCTATAGCACTCCGATATACAGATAGTCCATAGTGTGCAAGTTCAGATTTCCATTTCCTTACATCACCCTGTGGTTGTATTTGCAGATTGGAGAGCCGGGCAAAGAAGCTGGAATTGAATTAGTTTCCATATATTGTCCTCTCCTCCTCTTTCTTCAACTAAGCCCAGGGGTCTATCCACTGTTTGCCTTATGGGGGAGAAAAGTGAGGGAGGCTTAAGCACTGAAGACCCCGGCTTATGCTTTTTGCCATCTTACTGGTTACCCAAAAGCACAGTCACACACTTTCCCTCCGTCTCTCACCAGCTCACAAACACTCTTTCTTAGAGGATTACAGCTTGGCAAGTCTCGTTTGCAATTACACGTGTGAGGGCACGCACAGTCACACAGTCACTACACACTTCTTATAGACTTCTGAACTCATTCTAATGTCCTTGTTGACTCACATTATTAAACTACAGTGCAGAAACTTTGTCTTAACCTCTGAAAACAACAATAAAAAAGCATAACGTTGTGTCATTTGTCCATCTGTCAGTGGAAAAAGAGAAGGGTATTGACTGTCATTCTACATTCACACAGGGCTCGAAATAGACGCATTCAAGAGGCCACTTTCAATCAAAGGTCTCTGTAAATGCTCGTGCATGCGCGTTTCAAAACCTTTTTGAACGTTTTTAACCTGTTTTTGGGCTCTGAATGCATGACCATTGAACGCTTGTTGAAAGTTAAACCTGGACTCAGATATGGTAGTGTCGTAGGGGTAGAGGCTTTTACAAAACCCGGAAGTACCAAATGTTTGAAAAATAGTCATGAAGGAAAAAATAACAATTGAGGATTCTGCCTGGCCAGAATTATATGACAAAGAAAGATTTGCAAGATTTACTTAGACGTTTTGCACCAAGCCTCTAACTGTGAGTACCGGTACATGCGCTTGTATTGGGTAGCAACAGTCCACTGTGAACCCCAAATGTAAAAAGCTCATTCAAGAACACCCGTTAAACACCTTCTTGAATGTGCATGACATGCCCGGTGTGTACGTAGCTTTAGTGTTTTCTCTAGAGAAAGGTAGATCCATTTATTACTGGACCCATTTGTGTGTAATTGGCTGTAATAACAGTTTTTTTTTTTCTTTTTCACTCATAAGATTTCACTGTAGTTTTAATACCAGCATGGTTTAAGTGTACTCATGGGACTTCTCAAAGCAGTGCACATTATCTGTCATTGCTGGCTACACGTTTTTGTTTGTTTTGTCAAAGGCATTGCATTTTCTTGTTTTATACATTGTGTGTGGGAAAAAAAAGAAGCCTTTTTCTTGAGATATCATTATATCCACTGCGCCTCTGCCTGCACGTAGTACTGATACAGACCTGAGACAGGTGTGAAATGCTCTGTATCCCTTTTCTCACTGTGGTTGTCTCGTTTTTTGGTTTTTTTTTTGCACATTGTCGATTTCCCCATCCCCCAATGTCTTGCTGTCTTACACTGTCCATCTCTCCTCGTCTTCCTCCTACTCATCTCTTTCAGGTGTGAATCGACCTGTGGATTATGTGGTTTCTGGTGTGTAATGGGGATCAGATTTAGATAATAGTAAAAGATAGGGTTTATATTTAGTTGCAGGCCTGCAAAGTCCTTCAAGGAAATGCCCACTTGCTGTATGAGAAAATCTTTTATCTTTAGCTCCTTTCAGTTCAGTCTCATTACCACTTTGTCTTAAGTTATGTTTGTCAAATGCAACAACTTTTCTTCGTTAAAAAATCTGAATTACACTTATACACCCATATAAATTATAAATATCCAAAGAAATTCAAATAGCAAAGCAGATACAGTAAAGAGTTTAAAAGCACAGAAACCATGTAAAAACTGCAGGCATTTGGATGATTGCAAATTTTAAAATACTTTCTTACAAGACATGAAAACCTTATTGCTATTTTGAAATTTTGTTTGAAAAGCTCAACTAAAGTTAGTTACTAAACAAAGTGACTTTAGAGTTATTATTAGCTTTACTTTCAAGCTTGACTCGAGAATTAACAAGTTAATGAAATCATGCTGTGGTTAGATCTCGTATCAAAGGTTTAGCTGTTTTTCGGAAGGCAAACTTTCTCTCCGGAAGGTCACTCACTCTTTCAATTTTCTGCATGTGTATATTTTAGAGATAATACCTCCACTAATCCTCGCAAGGTCAATGCTTGTATTGGCTGATTATCCCCCACTGTTTATTCATACTTCCTGCTGATGTCATTTCCTCCTGCTGTCTTTGAACTTTGACCCTTCATTTACCGCCAAGCGTTGCCGTGGTTTATTCCACCATGGTGGCTGCGGTAAAGACAACATCCCCATTTTTATCTCTGTAGGTTTCTGGAAGGTTACTGGAGGATCTAAATGCAAAATCTTTTTGTAGTTAAAGGTCAGTTTTGGTTTAGATGCTAAGTACCACCTTTTCATACTTTTGTTAAACTTTTCATTAGCTCATGTATTTATCTTAATTCTTAGTTGGCTGGCTGATAATCACAACAATTATCATCAAATTAGAAAATTATTTAGGTTCTGACCCTTAAAATAATGTAGCTGTGTCTTCTGCAATACTATCTCAAAACTATCCAACAATAATCATAGTGATGGACAAAACCTGCATTTACTGCAATGCTTTTCTTTATGTTTTGTTTGAGACAAATATTAAAGTGATTCTCTTACACGTGCTTAAATAATGGTTGTTTTTTTGGATGAAATAAATGAATAAAAATGAATTAATTTCATCCCCCCCCCCCCCCCCCCCCCCCAAAAAAAATTACATAACTAAATGTTTTTTCAAATAAATTAAAAACTGCACAAGTCATTTACTAACCTAATATATTTACAAATAAGTAGACTTAATAGACACATACTTAATAAATACTAAACTTTTTTTGTTTTTTTTTCCAACTGCAAATTTGAGGTCACTTATTTTACGTTGTGAAATGAGCAGGTTCCGACTATTTATGAATACACTTGTTCTGATGATAATTCACTGATGGTGAAAAAAAATATACGAAAAATCGCAAAAATTGTTCCAGTGCAATAGACCACATTGTGGTCTATAGTCCTTAATCTAGTGAGCTTCGAAGGACACTGGTTTTTCAGCAAAGAATTCTGGGAAATTTCTAGGGAACTTGATTTTTGGACAGCATTAGAAAATGGCAAACCCAGAGCATGAAGTAGAGATTAGTGAAGGAATTTGGACATAATCAGTGTTTTTTAAAAAAAAATCTTTAATAGTTTATTTTGATAAATCCATAAAGTTATGATCAGTTACAATCTGCCATTTAATTTGTCCGGTTTCTAAATGCGGAATGATAGGAGGAAAGACACTTCATTCATTTTGTTGTCTGCATCAACAAAGCAAATTTAGCTTTAAAGTAACTGTCAATCTATCAAAATCTCATTCGATGCTCCAGCCTGCCATGTCTCACCTGCTCTTAAAACATTTTAATCTTTCTTTGTATCCTCTTCAGCTCCTGTCCTCTATTCTTCCGCTATCGCCGAGTCCTATAGAGCCTCATTTGCACAGCAGAAAAATCGGATGTGTTGCAGTAGAGGCCAGTGTGTGGGAACAGTGTGAAGCCTTAAGATAGTGAAGCTCAACAGAGAAAAGCGTAAGCTCTCAGTTTTGTACCTGACAAACCAAAGTGGTCTCTGTGGGTTTTTTCTTTTTTTTTTCATGTGTTTGTGTCATTCCATCATTAAACGTCACTGACTTGACATTCATAGTCCTTTAGCAGATGCTGTTTACAAATGAGGTTTGCATCTCAAATCTGTAAGATTATCAAAACCTTGAGGATATTTTAAGTGCATATGAAACAACAGAAAAGGTCAGCTTTATTCTTTTTTTTGTTACTGTTGGAAGTACAGGATGCAAGCAATATAGAAATTACTTATCTTTTTATTCATCTTTTTTTCTCGAACTCATCTAATGAAAGAAAAACAAATGTATAAGCAACATATATACCATATTTCTGTTCTCAGTGAGGCATCTTTGCTTTAATTTATCTAAGAAAACAGGGTTGAATTAGATGCACTACCTAATTATTTTCTGCGTGTTAGCAGCTTCTGCATACATTCACATCACAGTCCATCTGTTACTTTGTTTTGGAACTTTTATTTTCTGCTGTTTGGCATGCACTTTTTAGAGCTTTAATCACAACATGTGGTAGAATGGTTAAAAGTATTCATTTTCTTGATTTCTAAAATGATACATACATTTGAATTCCTTGTGCCCCTCATTCCCAGCCTCTTTGGTGGCTATCACTGTGCAATCTTCTTCATGTCAACCCTCCTTAATGGGAAAAGTCATGTGCGGCATCCTTTTGACCTTTTAAGGACATTCAGATGTAAATATCCTCATATCAAAGAGATAAGTCATTTTCCCTTATACCCAAGAATTTGTTACATATTCACCAGGATGGGCACAAGGGTCTGAAATCTCCCAAAAATTATATCTTTAACACACAGTAAGTGATTGTGCTCATATTAGGTTTGTATTTTTATATTCAAATCACTGCAGAAATCCCAAGCACAAGTCACAGTGTAGAGTAATTAGAATGCGTCAGTCTTCTTTTTTGTGATTTTTATCCCATTTAAGCATACTGAATCTTTGTATAATACTTAGCATAATCAAAGACAAAAACAAACTGCGAATAGAAATAGTACTTTTTGTCTGTAAAAGTTTTAAATTAACTTTCATATGCCTGATTTTAAAAAAATATTTCCAAAAAAACTTGAAACATGAGCTAAGAAGTGGATTAGATGTTTACCAAAGATGTTAGGATATATAAGATCATTATGCTGCACTATATATAGGGCCCAATAAAATAGGAGTCTGTTACCTTTAGTGAAATAAAAAAAAAAGAAAAATATTTTCCAAAGCCTCCTAGCTAAACAGTTTGTTGGCACGACGGAGCCATGTGGATCCAGCTCTTTCCCATTCCTCTTTCAAGGATGTTCAAAGCTCTAAGGGAGGGCTCTGTGGCATCGAGCCCTCAGAGACACTAGCGTAGATGAACAATGAAAAGGTGAGCTTGGGAGAACAAACAATAAATTGTGATTGAACATCTCTGCCGCTTAGGTTCACTGCTTCAAGGCTGCCTATCTCTTTCAATAGAATATTCATTGCCTGTATTGTTTTGTGGAGGCATCCAACCTTTAGCAAAAAGTAACAATGCAGTTCGACCTTGCTTTTCTGTCTCATTATCATGCAGCCAGCAATACAAACAAACAAAAAAAAACTATTGCTTTAGTTCTTCTCATATGAAAGAACTACACTAACCCTTTACCTCTGTATGGTTCTTCAAAAACAGATTATTAGAAAGTGCACACTGTAAATTGCAGTATTTACACACAATATCTAAAACATGCTAGATGCTGTTCACTTTCACTTCTAGGAATAAATAATTGATTTTTTTTGAAGTTGTACGTACCGGGAAGCAACAGTAGACAAGAGGAAGTCAGCTGTCCCCAAAGGCAGAGAGAAATCTCACTAATGGATTATATTTTTATAATGACTTAGTTTACAAGTACAACAGGATCTGAAGCCCATGAGCTTTTAGGCATTTCAGTCTCATTTCTTCCAGGAGCTGTAAATATGACATGCCATAAAATTAATTTGAAAATTCAACATTTTAAATATTTTTGAAATAAAACAGCATTTCTTTTGTTTTGTGGTTTTTCTTCTTTACTAAAACACTAATAATCGACAACTTTCAAAGTAAACTTTCTCAATGTCCAGATTGTACCTGCATCTGTAGACAATGCGATGAATTTTGGACAAGACTATGCAATTATATCTATATGTGTATGGGTGTATCTACACACACTTACATTCTTTTTTTCTGTTTCATATGTATTATTTTGTCATTTGTGATCCATAAATTGTTTACATTTCTCCTATATGTTTTGAGTCGTAATTACACTACACTGGTTATAAAGGGTTTGCCTGTAAAGCACATCTGTTTTAGTGTTTGACTTGAATGTTGTGCTGTCAAAACTGTCGTATTCTAGTTGGGTTCTTCTTGTCGAAATCATGTTTGACTGCTGTGATACTGACAGGCTCCTCTTTGGTCTCGGTTTAGTTAACCCTTCAAGTGATCTGGCTAAACAGCAGCCGGTGTCACACAAAGGTAGGCTTTCAAGCTCTCAACTTGGCAGGAAACCAGCTGTTACGAGGTCAACCTTGCCTTTATTACTTGTTATTAGTCTGTATTATACCTCATTGGACATTTTGCATAAGCACACACCCACATATACATGCTTACAGAGCATTAAGCTCACCAAAGCAGTTGCTTAGGTCCTGACTCATACTTGTAGACGTACCCTTGGGAGCTCAGGTAAACATCATTGCTGTGTATTCATGTTTATTCTGTGCCTCTGGATTAGCAATTAGGCTCTCCTAGGAGTTGCAATGTAGCTTATGGAAGGGTAACATTCCTCTAATATAAAACAAGTTGCCTTGTTTATAGCTTTTATACTTCTAAACCATAAAAACGCAGGTACACACATTTAGACATTAAGTGCAAATATCATCATAGTTCTTGTAACATTGATGAAAGTGCACTTCTTTTCTGCAATTGTTGATATGTTGCCTCTTTTCTTAAAATCTTGTTTGTGGGACTTAAGTGTTTAGATAATGTAACCTGTCCCTCTGTTACTCAGGGCTTTGCTTTGCCTATGGAGCCCCACAAAATTAACCAGTTGGAACGCAGCAAATGTGTTTACACGACAGATGCTTTCTATATGCGTTGACTCTCTAAAAAAGGATTAGATATGTTGTATGGCTAAAACAACAACAATTGACATACATGTCCACTGACATGCACATAAGGGTTGGTTGGTGCCCTTATTTCAGAGAAAACCCAGTGTGCTGCCGTGAAATATGCTTTTCATCTGCACTGACTATACTAAATTGGGTATATTTGGGTTTCCTTCCCAAAGTGGTCCAAAAAGGTTGTAAACAAGGTGGATCGGAATAGAAAACAGATCTATATATATATATATATATATATATGTGTTTATATTTCAAGCAGGGCTGTAGAAATTCTCAATGTCCATTTATCAATAAAGGGAAATTAGAGGGAAATAGGCATAGAACAATGTAATGCTCAATAGAGTACCACATCCAAATTGACAACCAAACCACAAAATGCACCTTGTTCTTGCTTTTACTCCTACTCCATCTCCCACTCTTTTGCTTTACTTGCTCTGCTCACTTATTATTCACCAACCATAGTCCAGTGCTAAGTGCAGGTAAAAAAAACATCATTAAGTGAGAAGTGTGTGTGAGTGCGTTTGTGTGTGTGTCCAAGGGAGAGAGTGACAGGAAGACAGATTGCTGCCCATTTTAAAACATGACATTCTAATCGGTGTGCATGTTAATTAAGAGACTTTATTGAAATGTTTCTAGTGGTTGGAGAAATTGGAGGCTTAATGAAAACACGCAAAGAGATTGTGTGAGTGTGTGTGGACGCACACTGAAATGCTCTGAAATAGGGAAACTCTTGCTCCCGTTGAGACTGTACATTTATTTTCCAGAGCCTTATCTCTTTAGCCGATTTTTTTCCCCTTAATAGTGTATTTTTAATTTTGTGTTTGAAATCTGAGTGAGTCTTAAAGTCGGTTTCATTTGACTCGCTCCTTTTTTCCTATTTGTCTCACCTTTTGTCTGTATTCCAGCAGGGATTCTATGGTGACACTTGAACAGGCTTCACTGACATTTGGAAACTATATTACTTATTCGCCATATGCTCCGAGTAGAGGCGCAGCGGCAAGTAGTGTATGTGCATGCATGAGCGTTCATGTCATCTGGGTGTTTGCACACGTTCTTTCAGATAGTAGCACCAATACGATTATATGAAGTCTCATTTTAATGAACCCTTTCCTAATGCTCCGTCATGATTGTTGGGTTTTGTTGATTTATTTTTTGGTTCAAGGTTTTTAAACATGTTTTGTTTCTTGTCTGAGGTTGTCAGGGTGCGTTTTGTAAAATGGTTTTGTGCTAACTTTGAAATTCCATGCCCTGCTTTGTTGCACAATATTTAGAAAATAACCTAAACCAGAATGTTCCCTTCCTCTGGAATAAGGTGTGCATATAAACACAGTACAGGGGTCCCTTGTACCACTGGAGTTACATTCTAAAAATACATTTACAATTGTTGCAGATGGTTTTATGGCTAACTTCTCCCTACACTCAAAATGCATTGACTTTTTCCCTTTTTTTGCCTTGTTTAAACTCTCAAAGGTCAAAATTTCACAGGAAAAAACAAGTCCAGCACTTCAGAGTCATTCATGTAAATTTTGCAATCTGAAAGCATTCTGCACTGTACAGGAGACACAGCAAGCAACAGGTTGAGAGATAGTGGTCTACAGCCAATCAGAATGCAGAACACAATGCCCTGTAGAAAAAACTTTTTTGGGGGTCAAATTTACTCTTGGATCTGGTCAGGTAATGCATCGGTCGAGTCATATCTAGAGTGTTAGACAAAATGCCATCTTGGGAACTTGAGGAAGTGATCCACTGTCATGTGTCCATAAAGGAAAGGTAGTAAAGTGTTTCTACCACAGTATCAGGGACCGATCATTGACTTTGTTGGAGAATTTTTGTTTCACCAACTCGCTGAGTTAGTTGAATCACAAGCTTTTCTCCCACTTCTTCTACAAAATGTCTTTTTTTAATGAATTGGCATCTATTATGTTTTTTTAATCATAGATCATCAACTACTTTGTTTTTGTAAAACCTACCGAGAAAGAAATCAATTTAACGTCTTCATGCCGTCATTTCTTTTCTTTAGCATCTGCCTTTCAGGTACACACACACCCATTACTCCTTCAAAGAAAATGTGTTTCATCATGTCATCACGATCACATTTTGATGCTTCCACACTTTTTCAAATATTTTTACTTAAATAAAAAATAGTCATGTAAAGACTTTTTCCCTCCCTTGTAGCTCAAAAGTGATCTAAGTTTACCTTTGGACGTAAGCAGAGAAACTTTTTCTAAAACTTGCAGGACCACACAGAGCTTAGTTACAGCTGGTTGCCTCAATCGATGCTCAAATAAAAATACTTTACAGAGGGAACCTGTGCTGTAGGGCGAATGTTTATCCCTAGGCAGCACCTTAAGGCCTGCATCTTCATAGGAACTGAAATGTACATGAAGAACTGGCCCTTCACAGAGTTTATCCAAGACGAGCTTGTGCTGAAGTGCAGAGAGTTTCAGTGTTTCTGGAAAGACTCATGTTGTTATCTGTGGATCTTTTCTCTTCTTTTTGCAGCAACTCTTAAAGAGAAGCCTGTCACATTGGACTGTCAGTTGACACGTGCCAAATGTCTCTTCTAATGTGCAGTTCAAGGAGAGATTGGTTTCCAACCACCTTCCTGCATTTCCTACAGGGAGAGAGGTGCCAGCATGCAGTGATAAGTGGAGTTGCTGGTGGTTCTTGACAACCTTTCAAATGAGCCGTTAAAGCTGTACGACTGAGTCTCTTTTTTTCAGTGTTTATCGGTTCTTTTAAGTGCTGCCTGCAAATACCTCTAAAAACTTGCAACTCAAGAGCTTGCTGTCTTCCATGTGTTACATGCTTGCTGGTATTTAATGTTACTTTGGCTTTATATTCTGCTTTACATCTGCAGTAGCAGATGTGGCGGACCGCCTCCCAGCATCGGCGATTCTCATCACATTGGATTGATAAGCTGTAGTGAATAGAATCATTTCATTTAATAACAAATTAAAAAATCTTGACATGGAAAGGAGAAATGAGTGTCTTGGAAAAACCACTTTGCTCCACCAAAAACAAAAGGCGTAGATCCAGTATGCTAAATTGTGTAGATAGGGCCTCCTTCCTCAACAAACACTTGAGGTAATGGAGCTTGCAAATAGCAGCATTCTAATCGAAAATTATTGGACATTTGTGTTTTCAAGGGCTCTTTCATGGACAGCTTCTCTGCCAAGTTATGTGGCTGTTGCAGATGGAGGACAAACAGGATGATGACGGACAGACCAGGGACAGGTTGACAAACAAGCTCTGTCCACGGAGCCGTTATTGATTTCTGCTCAGAGGTCTCTGCTTGATATGGCTGCAGTCAGGGTCAGCCAGCGCTCTGACTTGGAGCTGCTGGGCTATTAGCCTGCATAGGAAAATTTGAGTGGAGACACTATTATAGCCCTCGTCAGATTCAGGTATATGTGCAAAATATTCTAAAAGACTACATGTAACAAAGCTTACAGGCTTGTATGGTGTTTTTCCAGGTATTCTTTTTGACTTTTGGAAAGTCAGAAAGTTTTTCTGCAAGTAGCTTTATTTCGGAATAGAAATGTAATTCTGGTGCTTCGATTTGGTTCCAGCAGCTTGGAAAGCTTATTAATAAATCACTTAGAATTTTTCATAGAGGGTAATATATAATTGAAACAACATTTGATATACAAAAAGCATGTTATCTCTCCTACAGAAAAACAATTTCATATGTTGCCAAGAGGTGCAGCAATACCCCGTTTCCACAAAACTACATATGAATTGAGTTGCATTAGTTTCTCCTTACGTCACCCTTGTTTGCATTTTAATATGTCTTTCATAACAAGTTGGAAAAAGTGTATGCCTAAGACAGATTGTTAAAACCAGAGGCATTAGCTTCATTTGTGTGAGAAAACCTCTTTCTGTTTTGCAGTTCAACCAGTTACTTTATTTGGCTTGCAGTTGCATTTCCATAGTCTTGAAAAGGTGTACCAAAAACACAGCTCAGGTTTTCAATATTTTTTTATTATAATTTAAAAAAAAATCCTGTAAAATATGTGGTAAGTATTTCTGCATAAAGTTTGTATGGGTCTATGCCATTACTTTCCAACTTAAGTTGGGTCTTCTGTGTTTGCCAAATGCCTAATGGTGAAAAAGTTCCAATGTAAATAGGTAGCGTCCAACGTCTGTACAAACACAAATCAGACCCGTTATTAGCACGAGGTGAGTGTCAGTCTCGATGCCGGATGGGATTATGGGATTTGTGTTCCTCTACCTGGCAAGACATGTTTCTCCACAGCACTGACGGCACTGATGCCCTGAGGATTTTCATCTGCGGAGTGGAGCTCATTACTGGTTCTTGTATTTTTTAACATGCGTGCTGCTCATTACCTCCACTTTGCTGCTGCCGGTTTGATCTGTGACAGTGTACTGTTACCACTTCATGGCCCATCTGTAAATCGGTAAAGGAGAGCTGATTTATACATCTGTTCTGCTGATTACTGGAAATATTTAGAATCTAGCAAATCCAAACCTGACCTGCCCCTTACTCATGTTATTGATTTTTGTGTTTCTACAGAATTGCTGTGTAATCCACTAAAACTACACAACTGGATTTTTATGTAAATTTTATTTTTACATGTTTAAAATCCCTTAAAACCCTTCAAGAAATACATCTAAATATATAATGAACTTGCTTAATAATGCAGGCAGTGTTTTATTATGAAAGTGACGGGGGTTAAGAAGATGCTCTATCGCGGAAGCACTGATGGTGAGGCTATTTCATAAAAGCTGTCTTAACTGTATGTTGGAGCGTTGCCAGGTTAGTGTCCTGGCGTTGAGTTACAATCTTCTGGACTCCAGTTTTATGTCTTTGCCCTAAAGGGTGCAGTGGGAGGGGTCAGCTTTTTATGTACTTTAATGATAAATAGATGAAATAAAGTGAATTTCAATACATTTAATGAATGGGGTTGTTTGTGATGCACAAAGACCAATTTAATCAAAAGTAGTTGTATTTTATATTTAAAGCTAAAAAGGATTGGATGCTTTTTAAATAAATTGGATGGCAAGCTGGTATGAAATGTCTACTGGACCGTCCACGAAATATGTTTTAAGCCTGTACAAGCAACTGCTGTCTAAATTAATGAGCCATGAACGCCTCCCTGCACTTGTGAAATGAATCGCCACTCACACAAACCCCATAAAAGAAATACATTTAAAAAAGTATTTTATATCAAAACGTAATTTTCATACTAACTGTGTTACATCATTGTAAAAATAATGAGTCCTATTAATCTGAAGTGCATGCAAGAATCTAGTATAAAACATTGAGTTTCATTTCAGGAATTTGTTAAAGTATTTCATCAGTAGCTGTAGTCAACCTGCACTGAACACATCAATAGGTCGAAATGTAAATGTTTGGTTTAAGAAGAGTAACGTGGTTAGTTAGTCAGGGGCCCTGTCTTATCTGATTACAAACCCATTTCTTCTTGTTGTTCTTCAGGGGTCTGTTTAGATGATTAAATTAGAAGTTTTTTAATCAGGAGACAAACTTTTCACTTTCATATACCCACACAAAAGTGCACACACATTTGTCTTAGAGGTTTTAAGTCTTTTATGGTCTTCACTAGGACACAAATCCATAGATTTCTTGATATTTTTGATTTTTGGATTTAAGTTATTTATATGTAAGGAAAATTCGTTGTTACAGTAAATCCTCTATTTTATCAGTAAGGGAAATATTTAATTTCATGAGGTAATGAAAGGAGTGCATCCGTTTAGGTGTTCTTTATCTGTACAAACATTAAAATCCCTCTCCAATCATTCTTTGAGCTCTTTTAAAAGCATCCCCAGTGGTCTTTCATCGTAATTATGCTGTTTTTAGTCTGAATTAAAAACATTTTCTCTGACATAATTTCTGCAGATCTCACAGCTTTACAGCCCCTCACAAACTCAGCCTAACATTACAGGTGTAACAAAAATGGCAAACAATATTGGAGCTATCCAGTCTTACAGTTTTGAGCCAGTTTCCAGCTCGGGTGAGAAAAACAAAGGCATACATAGATGATTGATTGTAGCGCCTACGTCACTGCTACAAGTTTTTTTTCAACTGTATTTTTTCATCTTCGACTGATTTGCAACAATTTGAATAAAGAATGACTTAGAAATGCAGTTTTAAGCCATATTTCCTTTAGGTATGCCCATCATCATCAGAAAAATGCTGCAAGAGCATGTTAAAAACACCAATAACACAGTTTTTATTATTGATTGTCATCTTATTTTTTGGCAATGTGAGAGTAACCACAAAAACACCAAGTTTGGCAGGAAGATTTCAGATAAGTATGGCTTCCATGGAGGTAAAGCCTTTAGTAAATCAGTCTACGTTTTAAAAGGAATGGATTGTTCTTGACAGTTCAATGGCTAGGCTAACATTTTGGAAAAATGTATAAAGCTGGGCTCAAATAAGTCTGACCTTATCAAAGGCTATGTTTTATCCATTTAAAAGCACACCCCCTGACGCTTTATGCACCACAGCTGCTTACCTTCAATCCCTCCTTCATTGCTACTTTCCATCTCTGAATTGTCTTCCTCGTAGGATGGCTCACTGTGTTCGTGCACATTTTTCTTTGGCTTCCATCTTGGACTGTGAATTGGTTCCCATCTGGTTGTTTGTTTATCCATCCGTCAACTGCAGTATCTTAGCCACCATTTCCAGAGTTTTGATTAAATCTGATGGGATGATGCATGTCTCCGCTTTGATTTGGAGTTGCATAAACAGAGCTCATTTCCAAAAGGAAGGTTGAGCAAAATATTATTGTGTCACCCTCCACGCTCTCATTCTGCAGATTATAATAAATTGCAAATATTAGATAATACTTGTAGAAGGGTTAGGGGTCATTTAGCTTTTGGAGTAGACTCTAAACCAATCCACCTTAGTTGGAATGCTAACTCAAACTTGTTTGACTTCTCATCAAGGTCATGATACGTAACCTTCCTAATTATTTACATCCCATTCTTCTCTCATTTCTCTTTTTGTGTTTCTCAGGTGTAAACCATTTTATCCAGCTGACCATCATTTACTATTGTACTAAAAATGTCCCACTTCAGCTAAAGATGTTTGAAATATTTTAGAAATGTGTGTCTTTAAAGAGATTTAATGCATCATTGACAAATAATTCACAATTCTTATTAGACTAAATCATTGCTACAATGAAACAAAGAGGGTAGCTTATGCTGTGTGTTAGTTATTAATGTCTTAAGTTCTGTTACACAGACACGGTGCAGTAAACTCACTTTGATTCTTGTTTTATTTCATTATGTAACATAAGGAACACAAGCTTACTGCTAGATTTTTGTTTATATTACATTGATGGTCTGTAGATAACTAGCAAAACTTTATTTATTACCAAGACTTATCACGCAGATTTGATCAAATGGCTCATTTATAAGCTGAAGATACTGTCCTCCAGGGTTGATTCCTTGTGAACTGTAGAACGTCTGCATCAGTCTGTTGCCGCTGATGATGCTGGACAGTTGTAACTGTAACTTCTCGTTGAAAAAGCTCAACAGAACAAGACTGAGCGGGGCTTTGCCAGAGCTTGAGATTCTCCCAGAGGAAAACCAACCAGCTTGTACAGCCAGATCTGCACCAACTAGAGGAGACACTTTGGACAAGTTAAACAGTGATAAATCTCTATGCCAGTATGATTTACACCAAGGTTGCTATTTTCTGTCGACGACGTGTCATATCGTCGCCCCTGCAGGGCTCATATTGTCTGCACGTGACTCCTTAAGAGGTGAGGGATGATGAAAGAGTGAGAGGCAACTCTGACAGGCTTAACTTGTGAAGGGAAAAAGTACAAGCTTTGATTAATTGCTGTGGAGGTGATTTTGAAAGGAGATGCAGAGGGGGGTACAGGTTTCACATCCAGTGTGTATGTGGAGGTGGCATTGGCTGTTGGCTTGTTGTTTTTTGTTCCTGGCCAGGTATCTGCTGTGAGAGAAGATAGAAATGAATAAATTAAAATTCTGGCTTGGGTATTAAATGGATAAATAAAAAAAATAGGGAACAGATCACAGCAGGGGTCCTCAAACTTTTCCTTGTGAGGGCCACAAAACTTTTTTTTTTTTTTTTTTTTTTGGTGTGGGGCTGCAAACAGAAAAAGTGTAACAATCACAGGGTGCACCGTATATGTTGTTTGGACCCTGAGGCATGATGCCCCAAAAGGCCAGTAGGTATTGGCCAAACAAACACTTGTATTTGCAGCTTTATAACGGATTCAGCGTTACCTGAAAACGCCACAGTGTGCTGCCTCTCGTGCATAGACAGAAAAGATAATTTTACTGAGTAGTCTGCCACCCACCCACTGGCCAGTTAATGTGGGCCATTAGTGTACATACGGCATAATTGGCCATTATGTTCTATTGAAAAGCAGTCCATCCAAGTCTATTGACTGGTTGAAGGCACACATTGCATTAGCTGACTTTTTTTTTTAGACTTGCAACTGTAAAGAATAATTAATAGGAGTCTGGGAGTGGGAAACGTTTTAGGGGCTTAAATCAATTACAACATACAAGCACAGCATTACTTTCGAAGCGGTCAGTTTTATTTTTTACAATCTTTCTGCAGGCAGAATCATCAAATCCATGCTTCTGTTTGACTAAAAAATATGCTAAAAAGAAATAAACCATGCTGCTTGTAGCCTGAACACTCACTGCTGTGCCTGTAAGTCAAGTTTTATGTGACTTTAAGTGCAGATTTGTACATCTTTTATTTTTTCTCTTTGCATGCACACACACTTGCACCAACGTGCCCACAAGGGCAGTCACTAAATCATTCATGCCCTGAGTGTGCACCCTAACCCTCTCCATTCCTCTCCATAATAGATGAAAGGTTTGATCAGCTGCCTGGATCAATACTTCGCACACCGAGATTTTACACACTTGACATCTGACCTTGTAATGTTCTCACCGTCATCGCTACTCGTAGAGTTTCACCTTTGTATTTCAAAGTGAATTAAATTAAAAATACAATCATGAGGTGAGAGAAAAATACAAGTGGACATTTTTGCAAAAATACAAATAGGTGTTAGTGATATATTTAGCAAATAATGCTTCCAAAACTGTCTTTCCTTTTTTATATGTTTAAATCTTTATTTTTAATTTTATCTCTGGTTTGAACCCTTTTCCCCTTATATTATGTATTTAAAGGTAAAGAAAGTTGTTTGTTTTTTTAGAAATGCTGCATCTAATGGTCAGTCTTCAGACCTAAATCTCATCCATAATCCTTCATACCACAAGGTCACTGCAGCTGTTTAAAGGTCAGAAAGGATACTGAGACATGCCAAGAGCTTTTGCTGAAGCTTTTTAATGGGAGGGAGCCGTTTTAAATAAAATACACAAACTGAAAAAAGTGCTTGTAATTGTTGTGTATCCATCCACCCATCTCGTGGATTTCCTGAAGCTAACCTCCTGTGTCGCCACAAACAAAGGAGTTTAGTTAGAAAATCTTAGTCTCGCTCCAATCTTATTTAGATCGATTTCAAAACTGTTCCTAGTAGTTCTTTAATTATGATTATGTTGTTTTAATAATAATAATAAAATATCTATAATTTTTAGGACATAGTTTCTGCAGAGTGGCAGTAGTTTATTCGAAAATTGCTTTTCAGTTAAGGGCGGGACAGTTGGCGTAGAGTAATCCCGCCCCGCCTTACTGTTACCAATCTGGTAACAGGCTCTCTCGAGCAATATTGGAGCCATTCAGTTGAACAGTTTTGAGACAAACTTCTCTACTTCATGTTTGTAAAATACAGCAATTTTCATGGCTTCAGTTTCCTTTTTTTCTTCACTGAACTTCTTCCTTATATGAATCAATAAATTAGCTAACTTTTTACATTTTAAACTTCTGTATTTAAAGATTTAAGATAGAGTACATGTCCTGTAACCAGAACTCTAAACTTGCATTATTTATTTATAAAAGTTGTGTTTTTTTTTCCCCTCTTTGGTTAAAAAATGATTGTCCTGAAAGGCATAACTAAATGTAAAACAATGAATGAGTTCATGTAGCAAACACAAAACAGCTTTGAATAAGGTTCAAAATGAGAATTTAAAGAATTGGTTCATTTTGTATTGAATGCTTTTCCCTCTTTCTGTTGGGCTCTTCTGCTTAAAGGCATGCTTTTTGGTTTAACGTGGAATAAAATAAGAAGTCCGCTATAAAAGCTATTATCCCTTCATTTCTCCCATGTCGCTAACCTTTCTTTGTGTCCAGTGGAATTCTGAATATAAAGCGTGATTTGTAAAAACGATCAGTTCAGTCTCTGGAGCCAAAAGCTGCTTGACAGCAGATGGAATGCCGCTGCATTGTCAGGGTCCAATAAGAGGAGGGGAAAAAAAACTGTTGACCGTGCTTACTGGATTTTCTGCTTCAGTACCGGGAGCATCAGCGTGGGAAACAAGCTGTTTCTAATTGAAAGCATGGGCCTGACGCGTTAACTTGAACGATGGCTTCACAGTCAAACTATAAATCCCTCTTCTCTGCTTCTGAGGTGCAAATGAGGCACAACTCTCCTTCCTTATCATCGGTTCAGAAAGACAACCTTCTTTTTTTTCCTCTTAATTTTGGGAAATGTAGAGCTTTGTACAAGTAAAATATAGACTAGAAAAAAGTCTAACAAAAAGTCAAAAAGGAAATACTTATAGTCCAAATATATTGATTACTAGAAAATGTTTCTACAATATAGATGAATGTATAGCTGGGGGTAACTGGACACAAGCAATGGGGTAAAAGAAACAAGAAACACTAGAGGGCACCCTCTGTCTCCATACCCCTATGACATATTCACACACACACAGAACTCACAGAAAAACATGCTGAACATTCAAAAATGAAAGTCAGAATGACATGTTTTCCCAGCTCTGAGGAGACAATCAATTTAAATTGTGTTTATCAGCTCCTGCACTTCTGTAGTTCACTATTCAATTACCATTGTTACGTCCTCCCCCCTCCCCCTTCCGTCTGTGTCAATATCTCGGTGTCGTCCCGTAGTCACTATCTATATTAATATTTCCCATTGTTTTTTTTCCTGATTCAGCAGCACAGATGATAGATTTAAGCTCTTCTGCATGGATCGGAAAGTCGCCGTAACACACCCCAGCAAACTGTTTTCCAGCATTCCCTCTTACTGCTCCTTTTCCTACTTATTTCCTTGACATTTATGCTTCGCTTCATCTTACCTCTAAAGTTTTTTTGTCTTTCTCATAGCTGTGTATTTTCCTCTTCTGTCTTTCTATGCTAAATGGGCTGCATTACTGTAATGAGCTGGTAATTTATGAGGGAGTAGTGCAGGGCTTGTATCATTTGCCCGCTATATATCTGGGCTCACTGAGCTTGCCCACTCCCCGTGGAAGTGCACACATGCACTCCTGCAGCCAAACACGTGGGGAGATTGTCAGAAGTAGATGGGGACACACACACACACACACACAAAATGACAAACACCTTACTCGCCCCATGCAGGGAGCCAGCACAGCAGCAACAGCTGTGAATTCTCCACCAGTACACACACTGGATCCATTCAGCAACTTTACTGATGTGAATACAGAGCCACACATCAGGTTACTCAGGCATATTTTTTAAAAATCAATAAATAAAAGCGCCTTTGATAAATAATGAGTTATGAGAGGAGACTTATGAGTATTGAACAACTTCTGCAGCCAGCTTCACTTGTGGAATTTCATCATGGCGTCACAGAAGTGTAGTTTGAAAAAGCTCAATAATGAATCTAAATCTTTGCAGTATCTTTATCATTTTCTATGTTAAAGAAATCACAGATGATTAAATTAGTTACTTCAAACAAAGGATGTGTGTGTGGTTGTTGCACAACTTTGTAATTTATTCTAATTACTTTATTGGAATGTGCATGAGCATGATTTGGAAAAATGGAGCAGAAGGAAAAATCAGGTGACTTCCTCTTACATCTGTTTGAACTTTAACAAAACCTCCTCAGATTACCATTATTTTTGTTGCTAGAGTTTTTCTTGTTGCTTTTGTCGCTGTGTAACTGAATAGACTTGTTTGTACCAGAGGTGAAGAGGTGAGACTGGGTCAAAATAAAAGCATGGGGCAAAGAATGAAAAATAAACTTTCTATAAAGCTTTCTTTCTTCTCGTGTTTTCTCTAAAGCATTACTGGGAATGCAAACATCTAACTTAACATAGAATTAGAAAAATATATGTACTTTGGAAGTTTCAAGCTATACCCATATATACAAACAGCCTCCCACAGAGATGTTAATCACCTAGGCGACAGACAGTGACCATAGGTCAAAGGTCATCAGAGCTGCTGAGATGGTGACAGTGACCCTGAACACAGGAAGATCCTTTAAAAGGGATCAGAATGGGGTGGAGAAATTGTATTAAGCACAAGGGTATCACTAACATCAATGGGCAGAGCCGGGAAATGAAAGGGTGACAGGATGTGAGTGGAGAGGGCTGTGAGAAGTGAACCAAGATGAGACAATGAGGAAGGAGGCAGGGGGACCAAGCAAATGATGGGAAAATAGGAAGTAATTCAGCTACAGAGATTAATATCTTTAACCACAGGTTTTTCAAAAAAGCAACGGAACAGCATGGAAATGGTGTAAATTATTCATTACTTTGTTTTTTTCTTTTTAATACAGTAAATTTTCTGTTTGATTTGAACACATTGCAAGCTAAGACACCTTTTTACTCGAGATTTGTGCCTGATTAGTCTTAGGGTGTATTCAGACTGGACACATTTGGTTTGTTTAAAGTGAACCAGAATTCTTTTCCCTCCTGTATTCTGGAATTAATATTCAGTATGAATACACCCAGACGGACCCTGTCTGGCCCATCTTTCAAAGTGGTCTTGGTTAGTTGCCAATCGAGCCGTCTTTCTCTTGTTGCTTTGGCCTGCCCTTTAACTCCTGACCAATAACTGCAGAGATCTTTAGTTACGTGGTTTGTTTCTAGGGTTTAGTTCGAAGCAGAAATGTCCGATTGCCGGCAGTCTGAATACAGGACAAACGCAAAGATCAAGACTTGATCCGAACCGAATTAAGTGGATTCTGTCCAGACCAAGGGACTTTCCGAATATACCCTTAAACTAAACTCCCAGCACAAATAGGCTTTTTTTGGTATAATTTGTCAGATTTTTTAAGATAAGATGAGAGGAAAACATTTTTCTGTGGTTATTAAACATTTTCCCTCTTACCTTTGTTACATTTTTTGCTGCATGTTTGCCTTGTTCTGTTCTTCCAACATCTACTTCCAAAGGAGAAAATTACTTTATTTTTTACTAGGCGTTCAAACTGTGCCACAGCGTAAAAAGGAGGTGCTTAAACTGTCATTTTGCATTAAAACACACTTATCAATGTCATGGTTACCATCAAAGCAACAGCCTCAAATAAGATGAGAGTTATTCTGTGTGCGTCTGAAATGAGCCTTGGGTAATGTTTGCAATAAACTGCAAAAGATGTTTGATCTATGGCCAGGTATTGATCAAAAACAATGCCGAAGCTCTTGAAAATGTGAGTTTATGAATCAAGCACTTTGGTTAAGTGTGTAGTGCATGTTGGAATGGCATCTGACTTGTGATGTAGGCTTACGGTCAAGTATTGATCATAAAATATCACCTTAGCTTAATACTTTTGTAAAAAGCATTTAAGATTTGACTTATGAAAGACTTATAGTCTGTTATGAACTTGCATAAAATGAAACTAACTATCCTGCCAAAGCCAAAAATTATACAGGATTATACAATTTAAAGACATACCATTGTATTGTAGCCTCCAGTGTTAGAAATCCTCCTTTTTAAACTGTGGATATTCAAAAGAAGCAAACCAGATTAAGATTCTTGCAGCCGACCTCCACTCAATCATCTACTGATTTGTTCTTTTCATAGAAATCAAATGTTTGACGCAAGCTAGTAACTCAAGTATAACCCCCCCCCCAAAGAATCACTTCTTAAATAATTAAATCGATCGTCAATATAAGGCTTTTGTGTTTGACGATTTTCTTCTGACCCAACATTGACTCAGCAGAGGGTGTAATGCAAGGCAGCTGAGTTTATCATTGGTTGTTTTATCAGCACACCACAAAAACCGAATCCTAAGAAAGTAAAAAGACCCATGTTTCAAGAAAACATTTCTTAGTTTCTTAGAATAATCTTATCAAGAAAGTTTTCAAAATTAAAATAATCTTAGTCAAAGAAAACTTCTCTTAGTGACTAGATTTCTTTGGCAGGACCACTGTTCTTAGACCATTGGCTGATTTGTTTGCTTATTTCTAAATTTTAAGAATGTATGACTTATTTCAAGTGGCCTTTTTTTTGCAGTGTAGGGAGGAGTGGGCTTAATCAGGGTCATTTCTTGGGTGGGAATACTGGCTATTAATGCTCTGCTTTTTCAGTTCAGCTAATTGCTATTGCATTATTTATTTCTGAAGGGTTTTCACGAGGTAATCACACCCTTAATTCACTAACTGAAAAAGCACAACAAACACACTTGGTTAAGAAACAATTTGGTGGATTTGTATCAGAGGTTTGGGGCAGTTAAAGTGTGGTTCTAGTTAATGATTCCCTCTGGGTTAAAGCAGACAGAGTGGACTGTTAAAAGCTGAAGATAAGACGTAGATTTAGACTTGGTGGCATTTACAAGTGTGTGTGTTCCAGGCAGAAACAGAAGGGTGTTTTGAAGGAGAAAATAAAAAAAATATGGCAGTGGCACCAGCGTATAAAAACAAATACCTTTTTGAATCCTTAAGCCACTCGCAAAACTTAAATAAAAAGTGAGCTCTCGATAACAAGCTCTATTAGATTTCTTGTAAAATGTTGTCAGTATTAAGATTGGCAGAGAATGCTATGCTGTGTTAACCTGTACTCTGTCTAAGCAGCATGTAAAAGCAGCCAATTTCTTCTCAAACGTAATAGGCGCGACGTAAAAGGGGCCCGTTTCTGGCCCCTGGATCCAATAGCACCGTGTAATTACTTTAAAGGCATGTTCCATATACTGCAGGATTAACTGTAATCCATAACTATGTCATGCTCCGTTAATTCCAGACAGACACGAGAAACTTGCTAGATTTGATGCCTTCTGTCTTCGTCTTTATCTCCTCTGCTACTTTTAGGCATCATTATCAGGTTTGTCTCACCTCTGCATATGAAAAAAAAAATCCATAAAGTATTTTGTTCCTCATTGAATGTGATATCAGATTTTGTGCACTGCTTTCCCGTCGTACACAGTCAAAGAGGGGAAGAAAGAGACGAAGTAAATGGGTAGGATGAGGCAGAGGATGTAGAGGATTAATGCCCTCAGAGGAGAAGTCCATGGAGGCTCTGTTGATGTAGATTTGAAATGGAGATTAATGTTCTTGTTTGAGCTGTCTTCTTTTTTTCTTGATGTTGTTTGGAGAAGGCTGAAAGTCAATAGTAAGTGAAATAAAATAAGCACATTTAAACTACAATGAGCCATTGAGGGTGTATTCAAAATGTTATTGGAATTTTCTCCTAAATAAGAAATCTACTTTATATGTAAATGAAATACGGGGGACAACCTTTAAGACTTTAATTTTGTTATATATAGTTTTTATGGATCTAAAATCTTCATATATTTTTTTTCTTCATAATCTTATCATTGTTTTTATTTGGTTAATGGTTAAAATCTTTGAGTGTTGGACCATGATTTGCTCTTAGAAAATATTTTGTTTACAAATATAATATATTTATATATGTATGTATATAAATATAAAAATAATATTTTGTAACATTTTGTTACAAAATTTAACATTGTGGCTTGTAATTGTTTTGTGTCCCTACTAATGAATGTCTTTCAGTTGTCATTTTTTGTGTGTCTGAAAAGCAATTGTCATTAAACTATTTCCCTTTTTGCCATTCAATTTTGTTTAAGCATCGTTGTGACTATGAAGAAAGAAGCCCCGTTTCTTATATTTTTTTCATTTAAAAAAATAGAAATAAAAGAATTATCTTTGAAGATTTTGTTTATCTCATTTGTTAAACAGGCTACAACCTTTTATCTTCTTAGTTTTAAAGGATTGGCAGCCTCTTTTATAATACTTTACCTCTGTGTTCTATAGAACGTTTGTTTTTAAAATATTGGATACATGTATTATTATTATTGTTATTGTTATTGAATAAACAACAAAAACACATGTTCTTAACGTTTAGGTTTTTCTAAGTTATGGTAGGAAATCTGTGAGCTAATGCTGTTTGAAAAGCACCTTTTATTTCCCATGAGACCAATGCATCATTTGTATGAAAACCAATCATTGAATCTTTAAACTGATGCAGTTTTAGTGGCATAACATTAGAAAATGTCTGATAGTCCTTTTTTAGTTTAAAAAACATTCTAATGTTTAATGCCATTACATTTTTGTAACTTATAACTTTTTTTGGTAACATTTTTGTGTTTTGAGTTTCATGAGTCCAGGAGTGGCCACACGCTGACAAAAAGTTCATTAAAAAAAGCCACCTAGATTCTCACAGGTAAGGAAGAGGTGGTTTTGGACCATCTTCCATCTGATGAATATTGCTGACCTGTAAAGTGAAGTGATGCGCTCTCCGGCGCTGAGTATGCCTGTGCGAATTGGTGAGAAAAGCGTGTTGTAGGTCACCTGTGTGATAACTCCATCTCTCCTTATCACCTCCTCATTCCATCTATCTGTCCTTGCCCATCACTCGATCTCTCCCCCTCACTCTTCCTGTCACTCACTCACCTTTCCAATCTTTCCCAAACCTCACAACTCTTCAACAAGGTTATCACACATCCACCACTAAAACAGCTTTTGTGTGAGTGTGTATTATTTTCTGATTCTGGGACACCATGAAAGATTTGTTGGTGTTCTTTTTTTTTTAGTTCACTGATGATATCTCACAGTTTAATCATCACAAAGTTTTCTGTTTTTTTTTTTTTGGTCTTTTTTCTGTCATACACACAAGAACACAATATAACATATAATCATAAAAGCATAAAGTGCCACAAAAACTCTTCAGTGTCAGCTGGTTTGCATCACATTAAGCCTAATTAGGAAAATGTACACGCACACCGCCTTCACTGTGCTCCGGGTTTAATTCATCTCCCACGTTGAGCGTTCTCCACCATAAGGTGCTCTTCCCTTCTTGTGTCTCACTCAATCTGTTCGTCTTCTCTCTTGTATTTTCCAAGCAGGCCCGAATAATTTAAGCTCCTTGAGCCTTTGATTGCATTAACCAAAAGGTCAGGGCAAAGAGAATCATCCTGTTGAACTTTTGCCCCTCTAACTTTGTTCCTGTTTCTTTTTTACATGTTTTCTTTATATTACTTGACTTTCAGATTCATATTTGCTTCCATCTACAAAATTTTACTGTTTTTCATTCAAATGTGGAAATTAAGAATTTAATTTCTCAGCCTATGCAGGCAAAAGCTCTTCCATCTTTCCCACCTGCTGAGCATGTATGTTTCACATGCTTCTTGTAGTTTACAGTTTACCAATTAGTTTGGGGCCCAGTCAGGCGGCTCTCTTTGAAGATGAAGATAGACTGTTCACATGTCCCACAGCGAGGCTTGCACTTTCCCAGGCCGGGCATAAAATAAGTTCAGTAATGTCCATGTCCTTCCTATTTGAAGCTGCATTCTCGCTGGCGCCACTGTACGTCATGTGATTCCAGATATCACCAATAGGAAGTATACAGCTACAGCAGGATCTGGCCACATAATTGTATGCTCTTTCTTAATAACTCACGAGGCTAGATTGTTGTATCAGTACAACTGAATTTTGCAAGCTTGGTTGTTATTTTTTTTCTAAAAAAAAATAAAAAAAACTGTGCTGAGAAATGGTACAAAGTAATTAATTACATTGTGCTATGATGTCAGGCATTCATCCATTAAATATATTGTAGATAAAACTATAAAGTAGCATTTACTTGAAGTGGAATGACATGAATACTTCTATTAAAAAAAAAAAAAAAGATAAAAATCCTTGCTGCTTTCTATGTTAACAGGAGCACTAAGTTCCTGAGAATTGGACAACCAAGCAATTGTGGCATGTGATTGTGATACTTCTGTCAGCGAATAATCCTTTTCCTGCAGAGGCCTGCTAGGAAGGTAAATATGTGCCAAAACATACAAGTTTAAATCACATACACATGTAAAACTGAATGTAAAGTTGAAGGAAAAAAAGGACCATGTGATATTTACCCTCATAGTCAAACTGTTGAAGAGATCAACAATGTAGACATATTTAACAGTTTATCACGTTTTGATCCTCGGGTTCTTGCTGATAAAATCCACACTGCACCATTCCGTTAAATGTTCCTTTTTGCATGGAATTTCAAAATCTGATCATAATGAAAACCTTTGGAGTCTGTTGTTATTAGCGACCAGTCTGTGGTTGTTCTCACATACTGGTTTCTAATGAATAACTGGCTTCTTTTGCACTGTGTTCCTATAGATAATCATGTCAAAAATCCTCTTTCCTTGATTTGCAGAGAAGAACTGGCCTGTATTCTTTCAATCAAACCGATAAAATCCAGTCAGTCAGGTGATAAATCAATAAACCTATGCACAACCTATGTCCGCATGGGAAACCATCATAAGCGCTTTCAAACATCACCCTAATATGAGTTTTCTATTCGATTCACATTAAGTGTTTCAGGAGGGCATGTCCATTTGAACTAAAGCTGAAAACACCAAAATGCGTCCTTGAGCACAACTGTCCAACTCCATAATGAAATTCTCTACCGTTTGATTGTGGCCTAAAGCTGCATATGAAAATGTGCATTTTAGCCATGACAAAAGCATTCATCTGTATTCTTTTCTATGGAAATCTCAAAGAAATACAATTAATACCCACTTTATGACTGTCAAAGAACCACTAGTAAAGATTTCTTTTTTTTTTTTTTTTTTTGGAAGCTTTTAAATTCCTTGATAAATAACTTAAATTGCCCAAGAGCTCTTTGAATTTTCCAAAGCTTCTATGAAATTGTTGTTTCCATAGAAGGAGCATCCTGGTCTTTTTTCCTGCAGGTTTGGCTTTTGTACAAATAGTGTGTCACTCTATGACTGAATTACCCTTTGGCCTCTAAACAGTGTTTTAATTTGATTATAGAAAATGCTTCATGCAAGCTGTGTGTGCAACTGGATAAAAAGAAGATTGGTGGCTGTTCAGAATAATCACACCCAGAGCCTAAGTGGTAGATTTTGAGGGGAACTTGGTGTTTCTCTTTGCATTTTCTGGTGAATTTTCTTCACTCTTTACCCTTTTCAAAATCCATGATCTGGGAAGCTTGACTAAGATCGCAGACGAATAAAGGTAGAAAAGCAAACAAAAAAACTCTAACCTTTACAATATGATTTGGTATGTTGAAACTATATGTAAATGCCTCACGGAAATTTAGCTTTAAACAGTTGTAGAAATACTAATTATTTAATTGACACTTTTATGCAACAACTTCTTGGTATTTATGATCAGCTGAATTTACCTCTTAAGACCCAAGCTAATATTTGAGCTAACCCTCTACTCTGTGGATTCTGTGGTTTAGTTTGGTTTTATTATGTTTGTTCATGTTCTAAGTTGTCCTTGTCAGTCACACCAGTTTCAGGTTAATCATCCACAGCTGTTCTCATTTAGTTAATCAACCTCAGAGTATTTAAGTGTCTGGTTTTCAGTTCATCATGGTCAGGTCATCCGCTTTGTTTTGTCGCTCCTTTGTATAATATTAACCAAGCAGGGTCAGATTATACCCAGGCTTTCTTTCTGTTCTTCCAAATGTCAAAATGAAATGTGAACACGTTTTAAAAGTAAAACTACAGCTGATCACAGCTCCATTTACTGGGGTGAAAAAAAAGGAGAATGACGCTGTCTATTTGCATAAATGTCATATTACTATGATGAGCATACGAACAAAAAAGTAAAAGCATTTAATTTTACATGCAATAAAAGTACCATCACAGAACCAACTCACATTAGGTTACTCAGGCTCATAATGTCAGAAAAGATAAATAAGCCAAAAGCATACACTTGTAGTACCACAAATGTAGTACATGCTGGTTTCAAACAAACATAGTTACATTTTGATTTAATGCCAAAAATGTTTTAAAAAGCTATTCATTATAGTTGGTGATGGCACAGTTGTGAAAGAGAAACTTTCAAATTGTCACTTTATGTCATAAATGTTGCTGACCCCTGCTATAGACCTCTTCCCTGAAAGCTCTAGACTCAGCATCCTTCTACCAATATATTCATTGTCTCTCCTCTGGACATAACTGCACCATCTCAGTCTGGCCTCTCTGACTTTATCTCCAAAACCTCTAACATGTGCTGTCCCTCTGATGTATTAATTCCTGATCCTATTCATCCTGGCCACTCTCAAAGAGAACCCCAACATCTTCATCTCTGCTACCTCCAGTTCTGCTTCCTGTCTTTTCCTCGGTGCCTCTAGGCCGAACAACATGGCTGCTCTCGCCACAGTTTTATACACTTTTCCTTTCCTTTCAGCTGGAATGCTTTGATGACACATCATACATGACACTTTTCTCCACCCATTCCAACCTGTCTGCACTTGCATCTTCACTTCTTTTCCATACTATTACTCAAGACTGTTCACCCTGGATACTTAAAACACTGACATGCATCTAGATGTTGCATGTGCAAATACAACAATCACCCCTGGCAAGAAATCGTTTCTGCCAAAAGAAGCAACATGTAGGAAAACAATTAGAAAACATTCTGTCCAAATTATGTATAGGTTGAAGTGACTTACAGAAAAAAGATACAGGAAAAAGCAAAATAAAAGCTTTTTCTTTATTTCTCTAAGAAAGCATTAAGTAGACTTCTTTGAAAATCAATTATCACTGCTTTAGAAAGATGTATTTTACATTATGAATAGCTAAATGGATCCATTAACTTTGCAATTTCTCTACGATTTTTAAAATATGGAATAAAAATTGTGGGTCCATTACAAAAGACCTACCATTATTTGCAGCAAAATAAATACAAACAGTAAAACATTCTTTTCAAAATCCGCCAGACATGAATCTAAAGACGCATGCTTATAAAAAATATCAACTTATTTATAACACTTTGCATTGATCTGCTGATGGATTCATTCTTTATTCATAGAAAATTATATTCGTTTTCCTAAAATCCTTGCAGAACTTGGGATAAATTGGTTTTCAAGGTGAAACCTCCTTCAAACCTGTTTCTACTAAGTGGATAAACTTTATCCACCCCCCAAAAAAGACTTAGTCAAAGGCAGGTTAAGTATACCATGTGCCAAGGAAATGATGTCCAGGATTTAAGGACAATCCCTTAGTCTGGTGATTTTCAGCCTAAAGGAGTGGTGCACTGGCACACACATGCATACAAACAAAAAGGTGTGGAGAAAAGGCTGATCCTAAAGTCATTTTCAGGCCGGGCAGGAGAGTGTGTCCTCATTACCGCCTGTGACTGTGTAGTTACATGCCTAACTGACAAAATTGGATTTTACTTTCTTTATTTTCCCCTCCCGAATCTTTCACCTCTTTTTGCATTTTTTATTTCACATGTGGTTGTAAAACTGCAAATTATTGTGAACTGTTTAAGACAGTTGATGCTTTTACTCTGAAAATACAGTTTTCTACTGTTTGTCAATACAATGGAGCCAACTTACCAATTCGTCAACAAACTTTAATAAGAAAGCAAGATGCTATTATTGATGTTTTTAAATGAACCTCAGTCTTGTTCCTTTTAAAAAATTAAACTAGAAATAAAAAAATATATATTTTAAAATATTACTCGACAAAATTTCTTGAGCTCAAGGGTAACAAGTTAGCCACCCAGTTGTTATAATGGACAGGCATATCCATATGGTGTTACAGTGATGCTTAGGATATGTTAGAAAAATTGGGGAACCTTAGATGTCCAAAATTATTCTTTGTTTTCATAATAACTTGTTTTTATTTCTAAAAGACTTAAATCTTGTATTTTAAAGACACAATGGTATATGGCAAATACTTGTATAGCGCTTTTCTTCCTTCCTTGAAGGCCCAGATCGCTGCACAGTCACAGTCCCATTCACACTCTGCTGCCGAGCACTGGCCCCAACCTTCCACCAGTCAATGTGGGGTTCAGTGTCTTACCCAAGGACACTTTAACACACGAGCGGGCAAGGCGGAGGTCAACCACTCTACCACTGCACTGTAGAACTGCAATTTAAATTCTAAACCTTGATTTGAACATGAGTTTCTCTTCCTGACCTAATTTACCAGAATAATAAAGTCTAGCCATTTAAGACTTTTGAACGACTATATTTTATTTCTTTCTAAGTCATGAAAAGAAAAATGATGTGCATATGCATAGTTTAACAGTAATAAAAACTACATGCATTTACTGTGTACAATGTTAGCTTTTTTTCCTTGAGGTCCACATCACAAAAGCATCAACATGTTTACTCATACCGGTAATCAAAGGTTTTTCTACATTTTCTATGCTTTTACAACATAGTCAATATTCTCTTTCTTCCAGAGGTAACTGGATTTCACAAACAAGAAGCAAAGCAGACATAACATCAAGATGTTTTATTGAATGTTCTAAAAACTTGGTGACTGATTATCTGGTATTGAGTTCTTTATCTTTAAACTTTGCCAATAAAAGTTCTCTTTATACATCTTGTCTCTTTGGGTCACGTCTGGTCTTCTTGAACTGCCATCTAATCTGTCTGTATAGTCTGGCTGCTCCTGCCATGCATTCATAATTCAGTTAAGATAACTGATGTCAATTTGGATAAGTGCAGTACAGTCATGTAAATTTTTGTGAAAACATTTTACCCACTTGCACGTTTTTTGACTTTTGCCATTGTAGGGGAGTGCTTGTTTTCTGTAATCCACCTTTTTGGGGTTAAAAGTTTAAAGTTTGAATGGCAACAATCAACAGCACATGTTGCGTTTTTTGGGGGGTTTTTTTCCCCCAAAATTCCAAAGTTACCTCATGCTATTTTCATCTATTTGGCCTTCTGAAGCTTCGACCCAACTAAGCCTTTATGCGTGAAACATGGTGTAACTTCAAAGCTGCATTACAGACTGTTCAGCCTAATGTGCTATTATATATGGCACAATGAAGCACAAAGAAAACCACATGTAGTGCACTTAAAAAGTCGTCGGACTATACAATACGTCGTTGCACACTGTATGCACATTTTGACTTTCGTCCACATCACACAGCAGGGAAGAGGTTTAATTACTTAGGAAAAAAGTTCCCTTTCTGAAGTGGTACTTACATCCCGTACCCATTCTTATATTTCATGCAATAACCTGTGGTGCACCAGTTGTAACTAAAAAAAAGTAAGATAATTGTTTAGCCCTCTTTTTGGGGGAAGAGATGCCTTAAGCTCATTCATAAATACAAGTTTGAAGTCAAATAGATTTTTCTGATTGAGAAAGCAACATCAGGGCTAAGGAGCTATTTGAAGGTGCTGTCAAAGGCTTTCTAAGGCTTTATCCTTTGCCTTTCATCTATTTCTCATTCTTTATACCTCCTCCTACATCCTCTTTCTCATTAAAGATGGTTTTGAGAGTGAAGAACAAAGCCTTGACTTGCCAATCGATCACTAAGTTGCACTATCAATTGACTCGTGAAGCACAGGTCTCCACCATCTATGCATTGATTGACGGCTCAAAGATTGATGACGAAGATTAGGTGTCCTTCCGTGTTTGTATGTTAATGCAGCAGCTATCAGAGATAGATCATAGATTTTATTCACCCCATCTCTGTCAGTTCATATATGTTTGTAACGGACACATAAAAAGATGCTGTAAAAATAAATGTGAAGTTACGTACACACTGGGTGTGTGTGGCGCATTCGAGAGCACGCTGAATGTGGGTTTTTGTTTGCACTTTTTGAAAACGGTGTTCACACTGAAATGTCACTACCCGATACTAGCGCATGTACTCACAGCTGGTAGAGAGTTGGTGCTTAATATTGAAGCGGTGCAGATCTCGCAGACGTTTTCTTTTACAGCTCTATTCTGATAAGTGAAAGACTCGGTGTTATACAACTCCGACCAGGCACAAACCACAGTTATTAATTTGTCCTTGATGAGCCCTTTTTCCAACGGTTGGCAATTCCATATTTTGAAAAGAACAGTACCCAGACAGCCAAGTCCCTGATTGGTCTGGTTTAACTGTCAACGTGCAGTCAGTGGCCACGTGTTTAGTAAGTAGAGCCTCAAAAGTGACAGAGAAATTGCATAGCAATGCATGAATGCAAGAGTTTTGAACGTGGAAGCCTGAAACGCAAATATATGTGCGTTTACATTTACTTGTCATTGAAAGTGAACGTCTGTTTCCCAGCCTGATTTGAACGTAGCGTTAAGGAAGCGAAGATGTTCACAGATATTTATTTCTGGTGGGTACTCTTTAACCTGACACTTTCATTCTGCCCTGACAGCAGTAAACACATGCAAACACAAGCAAAGCAAAACACTACCCTTGCATGGACTCGCACTTTCCTGGCGCTGTCACTGCCTTGTCAGGGCTGTGACTTGTGCCAATATTCTGAGACAGGAAGCCTGTGACCATCTGAGGAAGCATAGGTGCAGGCGCTATTTTCAATATGCAAGTGTGTGCATGTTTTCAAGGTGTTGTGTAAACATCTGAATGATATGTCACAGTTGGCCAGACGAGTTGCCCCGGTTTCATCTCATATTTTTGTGCATCCCAGTGGGAGAACATCGCTACCACATTTGCATCAGAAAGGTTGTCAGACTAACACATTTTCTTTTTTTTTTCTCTCTCTCCTCCCTTCTTATTTCCCCAATTCCTGTTTTCCATCCTCAGCTTTGATAGCCATTGGCCAGTACAGCACTACCATAGAGACAGTGGATGCCGGCTGGTGTAAAGACATCACAGACCAAGGAGCCACACAGATTGCTCAGAGCAGCAAGTCACTCCGCTACTTGGGTCTCATGAGATGTGACAAGGTAACAAGGCACCATGTTTTCTGGTACTGGGCTTCTTTTTATTCCAATTTTTTCTGTTTTTTTGCATTTCATTCTTGGAAGCCAACATATATCTTTTTGCATGCAACAGATTAGTTTCTGTGTTTATTGTTTTGAGTGATTTGTAAGTTAATTTAAACTGTACCCAAACGATTGTGTCACCAGTTATCAGAGGAAGAAATGAAAAATGAGATATCTGGGCTTTTGAGTTACCACCAGGCAAAACAAGCAATGTAATAAGACCACTGGAGACCCAAAGTCTTGGACAAGAAAGACTTTATAATGAGGATATCTCAGTAGTTTATCACCATAACCTGCAACCTTATTTTTTAGAAAATATGTATTATTCATTTGTTGCCCCAAATAAATGTTAATAGATTTGGTGGCACACAAATGACTGCACATCTGGCAGTGCACATAGAACTGACTACTAAGAATATTTTTTAAGAATGTTGATATGCATCTGTGCATATGTTTTATTGAAAATGATACACTGCTTAAAGCCACAAACATGTGCTCAAACCTCAGCATTAAAACGTTTAAGCTCCCAGTTTTATGGTGACTTTTCTGGTAGACTGGCCTCCGCCCTGAACGTCAGAGTGTTATGTATTAAAGTTTCCTGGTAGGAGTGACAAATAGAATCTTTGTCAGACTGACTTTGGGTTTGTGTGACATTCTTTCCAAAGTCACCCTTCCTCCTTCATCTTGGCCTTTTATCTGTCTAGTAACTAACCTGTTTTCAGCACATGTAGTTGTGCTGCCATGGTAACAACTTTGCCCACCTCTGCTGTTGGTTCACTTGAGCACAGATGCATCCACTTAGTGGGGGATCATGCAGTCTGACATGAGTGGGATGAGGGCAGACAAGAAGGGAAGGAGAGCAGCTGCATGGGTTGACCTAGACACTTTAGTCTGCCCTGATAGAAGTCTAAAGTTTATTGTGAAGTCCTAAAGCTTGTGCGCTACATTTATGTGGATATGATATCATTTGGATGGTTAGATTTATAATATTTTTTTACTTTAGATTTGTAGTTTAACAAATGTATTATAAACATCTTTTGTTGCTTCAAGTGGTGGAGGAAATTGTGCTTTTTTTTTGGGTAAGAAGAGGGATTCTTTCTCACACATGAAGCAGATGTTTCAGCAGGCGGGAAACTCATTGCTTTCATTCCTTCATTATAAAGTCAGCGCCATCGTCATGCTGTGCCCATAAGGTTGCCCTATGGATTTCTTAGATAAAAATGAATGGCCTCCTATCGTTAAGTGGGACAAGAACATCAGTGCATCATAGTTATCTATTTAGACTGTAATAAAATTAAAATATACGAGGATTTGACAGTGACCTCCATTTGCGAGGTCCCAGAGATGAGGCAGCACTCTCCGTTTGCATTACTGCAGACATGAATGTGTATCTATCATATTTATCTCTGAGTAGTAAAGAATAACTGCATTACACAGAAGGTGATCACTTAGATTCCATTTTCATTTAGTTCACCACTACCTCACTGACTCAGTGACCCAACAATCGATAGGTACAGCCAAGCTAATAAAAACACAGTGACCTACATCTTTCCTGAAATGACCAGGCTTTTTTATTCATTTGTGAAGGATTGAGAGAGTAAAATGCACAGCTTGCTTGTGGATGTTTGAGGTTGATGCTGCTTACATAGCTAGGATATCGCTAAAGAGTGACAACTGTTACTTTTTTTCCCAAGAATACGTGAACCACCAATTTGTAAAGCATAACATAGCATCTTTTGATGATAACTTCCAAGCAAAAACAGTTTGAATGAGAGTTACAAATAGACAAAGTTCCCTTCATTTTTGGTTCATCTTCATTCATTCATGCTGGGTTTATTTTGCACCTTATTTAATATCATCATAGTTAGACGTTGAGATATTATTGCTAAGGAAAGTGTTTTGAAAAATGTTGAGACTCAAAAAAAAGTTCAAAAAATATTTATGGCAAGATCAAAATTAAACTATAAATCTTTATTCAGTTAACAAGTCAACATGTTTCTCTGTCTGAACACATTTATTTAACCCAAAGTGCTTTTTTTATCCTCTTTTGCTCTTGTTTAGGTGTTTACATGCGTAATTATTGTGCCAAAAGTCATGACTTTTTTTCTGAATTTGCTTTCAGTTCCTTCATAACCCTACATTTTGGAAAGGTATCGACTGATTGCTATGTAAGTTGTTGCAACCAACAGTTTACATAGCATGAAGCTGTTAATGAATGAATCTAAAAAGAACGTGCTTTGAGGCTCTCACTAAATGTCTTTACTCATACATTTATATGAACAATATGAACTCATAAGGAAATTTGACATTTTACCAAAGAAAGAGAAAAATGAGAGACTGACCTAAATAAAGAGCAGCATTAGGGTCAAGGCCACCTTTCCGTGAAGTACATGAGTCATCTGTGCTCACAGACTGTTCAAGAACTGTAACTGAGATTATACCCTATTATAAACTGAGTCAAGGCTACAGGGTGATCACAAGAAAAACCTTATTATAAAAAAGTTCTTTTCAGGTTAATTTAGAAGCTGTAGTTATCATTTGGTAACTTTGTAATCTATGTTTGGCAGTGGTGTAGCAGAGAATGGACCAAAAAAAAGAAAAAAACACTGGGCTAGCTAAAAAAAAAAAAAAAAAAGGACTTTCAATCTTAACGGATTTTTAGTATTGTATTTTTTATCCCTCTGTTTATCATAGATGTTAGTTTGTTCAGCACTCTTAGGTTGACCCTTAACTAAATCCACACAGACATTTACCGTCTTGACCAAAATGTCTTAATATTTAGACATGATCTAACTTCTGGATCACAGTGTTATTGCCACAGGCTCCATTTTGAAGGGATTTACCTCTGCATACCTACCGTGGTTGTTTGCATTGCAAAAATAAACACCTGACTGCACTTGTACAAGATGTTCTGCTTGTACTGGTAGTACTGCCTGGTGAAATGTGTGTTGACAGTGTTTTAGACATATTGCAAATACTCAACAGTCAGTATTTACTTATAGAGAGTTTGATTAGAATCTTTTTCAAGATGTGTATTTTGTTGGAAGATGGAAGAACAACAACAAAAAAATGGAAAAAGTTGAAAAGAAACGTTCTCCTGGTGGCTTAACCAACAGTGTTACCACCTTCCATGTTACAAAGTCTCATATCACCTTTGAAACATACATTGGACCGTTAAAGTAAATAAGGTATCATTTTCTCAGATTCTTCTTGCTTCTCTGTGTCATGTTCTCAAAAATATCCCGGAAATCTCATGCAGAGTCCGCTAGAGTACGTTTTTGGACTGTCAGTTCTCAGACAAACAGACTTATGATAACCTTGAGACAAGGTGCAGACAAAGCGGGCGGCTCTGTGCTTTGGCACAGCAGCTTGGACAGAATGAATTTGTTTTAATTGTCAAAATGTTTGGAATTTTAATCTAACAGTCACCCTGAATGTCACAGAATTTGAAAAGTGTGAAATTCATCCAAGAATTGGTAACAGTATCCAGGTGGCTGTGCTCATTTGGAACAGTGTGAAAGATCGTTTTCCTTCGTCACAGTTTATACAAATGTGCTTCCATGCTATATACAGTTTGAAGTCAGGCCATCCAAACATGTTGTCCGCTCTTATTTGGGTTGATAAGGGGATTTTTCTCTACAGACTTTGCACAAGCAAGTGTTGCAGAAACCCAATGGATGGTCACTTTATTTTCCTATTTGAATATGTGTTTGGTTGCTATATTTGGCGATGTTTAGAAAGGAAAGTATAAACTCTTCATTCCGTACTTTCATGCAGCTAAAATGCAAGGTCTCTGTGACGGTGTGAGTTACATTTTGCTGTTAACACAGTTAATGACATTTTGAAATGAGAATCCTCGGGCTCGTGTGTGAATGGCACGTTTTGCCCTCAAATGATTTCAACCATCTGACTTCGGGGGCCAAACAACCACATTCTGACGAGAAGAAAGAATGCAATTGATCCAGACTCACCCCGAAACATCAAATCAAATCACTCGGTTCTCTTTAAGCAATGGCGCTGCCAGTCTTTTGAAGTCTCCTTTCCCTTCTGAAAATCAGATCTTTTTTCTTTCATTCAGTGTGTCAGTGCATGTGCTCAGCAAGTCTGCAGAGAAATCCAGCTTTCTGCACCTCAACAAACACATGCTAACATCATGTATTTATCCAGACTGCGCTTTTGACTTCTACAATTTAAGACGCTGGCAATGACGGTCGTTTTTAATATAAATAATCTCTATAGAGGAACAGTGATTTGTTCGCTGGACTTGGCAGACACGAAGACATATGTACTTTTCATATGAAACTTTCTTAATGCAAGCACACCGCACTAGCAGTGTCAGAAGCGTTCCATCAAAAAGCTTGTTATGCAACACTTTAGCTTGACTTTTTGCACTTCTTATCTGGACACAGTTTTCATGCCTCTTTCCCAATTTTTGTTAAGTTGCTGTTATTTTATTCTTTCTATTTTTTTTACATAATGGGTCGTCCTGGCCACCCGGTGAATATTTGGAGTCTTCATTCTCTAATGTGTCTCTTTGGGAATATTTAATCTTCTTCTGCCCCAGTGGAATGTTTTCTTTAAACATTTTCACAGCTTGTTCAAATGCACCTTTTTTCCCCTGGCACGCTCTTTCTTCTCCCTGCCTCCCTGCTCCTCACTTCCATTACTTTTGAACTTCCCCTGGCTGCTTTTCTCTTTCCTGTCTCGAACCAATCCTTCCTTTTCTGTCTTCCCCAACTACCTCTCCACTACTTCATTAGAGAGAAAACAAATGGCCACTTCAGGTTGTGAAACAAAGAGAGGCAAACTCATGCAGTCAGCATGAAGCTGGTTTAGGAAAATAATGACACTGTTTGCTGCTGGCCTCTTCAGAGACGACTGGTAGAGAATGTAAGAGATGCATTGATCAGGGACAAGAGCAGAATGGGGGAAAAAGTCTACACATATTTAACAAACATCGCAAACTAAGAGGAAATAGGAATAGAATTGGGCTAAATTAAACAGCCAAGTCAGTGCTGGGTATTTGTTTTAAAATTACACTTCAAAAAGTGTTGAGTGTAAGCACTTTTGAAGTGGGTTCCCATTATCTGAATTGAGGTGGAATGGCGTTTTGGGAGCAGACATGAGCACTGCAGCACCCCCTGATAGACCATCCAGACAGGCCTTGTTAAAAGAACAGACATCCCAATCAATATGGTCGTTCCACTGGTGCACCCAGCTGCCAGGGACTGTACATAGATAGGCACGGCACAGCAATTTGCAGGCATAAACAAGGGCCTAATTGTTCAGGGCCTGGAGGCTTACAGTGAAGAAAACATTGATGAAGCACGGCGAGGAGTTAGGAAGCATTTTAACTCTCGTTTAGAAAACGAGAGTTTGGAAGCTCGACAAAACTTTCTCTGATTAGTGTTGTTATTGGTAACAGCGGGGATCCTCAGCTCAAAGGCTTGTGACATGAAGGGGAGTTAAGGAGAAAGCCACCCCATTCGTGGCCTGAAGTGTGCGGAATGGAGCCTATCTGGTTTCATTTTTCCCGGCTTTGGTTGAACCCGACTGTTCAAAGTCAAGAAAGTAGTTTGAAAGAGTCATTTGCCATTTGTGATTTTCATTGTAATCTGGGAGCCTCTTCCCCTCACAGAAGAGCTGTATTGATTGGAGGTCTTAACTGAAGCTGCCTCCTGATCATCTCTTCATCTCGTCTTAAAGGGCACAAGCGAGGGACAGTGAATGGGAGAGGGTGAAATAAAGTGACATTCCGACAGAGTTCACTGAGTATCTAAAGGGAATCTCGCAACTGCCCTTCAAGCCAAAAAAATAAAAGACTCCTGCTGAAGCACACATGTAACCCTGACCTCGCTTGGCTCTTCTGTAAAGTTATGCGTTTCTTAGCTGTCACTTCTATTTGTTTTTACTCCCCTTCCTCTTTTTTTCCGTCTTCCCCTCACTTCTTCATGAGGACAGGCAAGGTTGTTTGAATTTTGGATGCTGCTCACATCATGTTCATTCAATTAGTTCATTTAATTCTTCCCTTGCTTACCTTCCTTCTGCTTTTTTTTCCATTACCAGTGCTGTTTACTCACCACAGCTGATGTCAGTAGAATCTGATGGAGTTTTTGGGTGGACGGTTCTGTCTGGCCATTCAGACTTGTCGTTTTTGCAGCATTTAGAAGGTTTTTATTTCCTATTTGAAGATCATATAAAATCTTTATTTCATTACGCAGTAAGAAGAATCCATGTTTCTGTTGATCTGCGGCGGCCCTGATAGCAGATTATAGGAATATTTAGAAAGACTGAAGGTTTACAGTTAATAAAAAAAAATGGTACAGATGTGTCACTCTGTCAAGATTGGTAGTGAATAGAACAAAAAGTGTTTGTACTTCTTTTGTTGAAAAGCTTTTAGGGTGTTTGGCTAATTCCATTCTTAATTGCTTTGTTGCTGTCATCAACCAGTTTCCTGCTTTAATTAAAGTTCCTCTCGCTCAATGTCGCAGATTCACCATGGCTCTCGAAAAGGAGAAGACCATGGGTTGTACCATCTGTCGTTGAAGGTGATGGTTCCCTGTTGAAGATATTTTAACCAGTCGAGATTTTGTCCTGTTTGTTTCTGGGAGGGTGTGTGTTTGCAAGCTTTCATTTTGTGTGTATTTGTGTTGCTTTGTTTCTACTTTGTGCTTTTTGCCAATTCAAGTCAAAAGTGGATTTAGTTTGAAGGAGATCAAAAGGGGAATCTGGAGGATTTTCAAATATGGTTATAAATAAATTCAGATCACCTGGTTTTCATGTCCTGAAGTTGGTCCTAACAACTTCAAATTAACAATCAGAACAAACACGGCATTGTTTTGATCTGTTTGCAGAAAATAATCTGCTTTTTCCCTAAAAAAGAAGCTTTTTATTAGCTCAGTTCTAAACAATCCTAGTTATTTAACTAAATATTTAAGGTTTCTGGTCCCTGTTAGGTCCGAGGTGTGGGTCTTTTTGGCAATCTATCTTGAAAAGTGCACCGTCTGATGTTCGTGTTGGTACGTCCCCTCCTGGGAAGATTGGCAACTGTTTTCCACTTATGAACCATTTTCCTCACTGCTGGATAAAAGTCTGTTCCGAAATGACCTTGTAGGCCTTCTGACATAAAGGGACTGCAACTATTTTAAGATTGTATCCTCTAAACGCTAGTTGTAATGTGAGAATGTAAAAAAAACAAAAAACAACGCTACTTTGTTTATTGTTGTTGTTTACCCAGATAAAAGTAAAGCTAGAGGACAAGTTGAACTGGTTCACAAAGATGAATGCAACTTGTGATGCTCCACTTTTTGGTAACGCTTTTCATTCTCACTAAATTTTGTGTTTGATTGTGTTCCTTAAAATACAGTTTGCCTCCAGTCAGCTTGTAAAATAGTAAACTGAGAGAAGTTTCCAGCTCCAAAACGTTTTTATGAAGATATCCAGTACACTGTTTATTATCATTGGTAAATCTTATGTTTTTACATATATATATATATTTATAAATATACATATATTTTTTTTCTTTACCTTTACTATCACATTCACAAATGAGGTGGAAGATCATGCGTTCAAGCATTCTTGCTGTTTCTTTTTGAATAATTCATTACTTATATCTTGTCCTTCACTTTAAGCCCTTTTATTAATGTCTTCTTTTGTTTTTCCTTGTATAATGCTCCTGTTTCTTGTTTTTATTTCCCCTTCTAAATGCCTTTTATATTCAAGGCCAGAGCTATGTCCTTTTGACAATTTTAAATGTCTTTGTTTAAGCTCTGTTATCAGAAAAATACCACAAGAACATGTTAAAAAAACACAACTTTCATTGGAGTGTGTGTTTAAAGAGACATTACCTCCGAGATTTTCTGTGCATTGTATGTTTTATGTGCATTGTAACGTTTTACAAAAAGAAGTTATTGGAAAACTCCTAGTGCTAAACTCTGCCAAATTGTAAAAAAAAAAAAAAAAAAAAAAAAAACAGATTTGTGAGAATTGTTCCGTTTTTTTGACTCAATTATTCAAATAGGAGATGGACATAATGGCTGAATGAACAGAATAATTGAATACTATGTGACTTTGGCTACAATAAGCTCATGTGCACTCAGTACCCACTGAATGCTTCTGAAAATCCACAAGCATATAACTTGCTCTCCCCGTTTTTATTCTACTTTTATCGTTTCCATGCAGTCCGCTTTATTTAACAGTATCACCCAGAATTTTTGTTTTGTCAACAGTGTGCTGTCATGTTTTTGCTCTTTTTTTTCCACCAGTCAGCAAAGGAAAAAAAAGAGAGCAGGAAAGAGGCATTCAGTTAAGCCTTGCACACATTCCTATACTTACTTTTGTCACACATGATGGAGTGCGGGGTTTACCAACCTGGCCTTTAAAACCTCTCTCCCTGACCCTTTTTTGCAGTTGCTCCCCCATCCCTCTTTGTGCGTGCATGCGTGAGTGTTTGCTCTGACATCCGGCTTTTCGGTTCTGATGCTGTGCAGAGATGAGGAGAACCAGACTTGAGATGTTGCAAGCTCTGCCTATCTGCTCTTTAAAAGGACAGTCAGAGCCGTGTGCTCTGCATGCTCTGCAGATTTCTATTAGGCCTGGTCTGCTTTGTGGGACCAAATCAGAATGATTTAGCACAGCTTATTCTTTGGTGAAAAGCAGGTTCCCCCCTTTGAGCTTTCAAGCTAACTCATCAATAGTTCTTTTAGAAATATTCAATCCTTTTAAATAAAGTTATGAGGATCTCAGTTGCATCTTCTTTCATCCACTCCTTAAATCTTCTCTTTTTCTTCTTTTCCCATCAATTTATCTCTCCCTCCTTTTTCCATCCATTACTATCAGAGAGGCAGAACTATCTCTCAGTTTTGCAGCTTCTCTTTGGAAACTTTACAACGGGGCTTTTTCTCTAAGTACTTTAAAGAAGACTATAAATCTGCTCTGTTTAAACCCAGACTTGTTTAAGCCGTGTTTTACTGAGACCTAATGCACTGCATTTCTCCAATTGCCTAAACAGGCTTCGTAAACATTTACCCCAAATGTATTTATGACTTGACTGATACTCTGTCTGCTAGATAGTGGACAAAGAAAGACAAGGAAAGTGTGTTTGTTTTTGTGGGTTGTTTGCTGCTTGTTAAACAGAGGGCCAGTTCTGGTTGATCAAATCTGCACTTCAGGAGTCCCATTCAGTCCATCTCTGCACTTTTCTCACATGAATTACACACTTTTCTAGGTACAAACTTCCGTAATTTCTTTTTTTTTTTGCTGGTCCTGCCTCTTTTGGCACACTTTTTCAAGCTCTAACAAAAGAGTTTGTGTAGCTTTACGCAACAAAGAAACCTGAATAATATGTGACACACTCTTGTTTTGCACATTCTCAGCCATTAAGCAGATTTCATAGAAAAGCACAAAATAACTGCAAATGCATTCTTGACAACATCTAGCTTCACTTTAACAACAAAGTAAAGCTTTCTTTCCTATGTTTTTTTTCTCCATCTTACTCTCATCTGAATAATCTCTCATTTGCTGTTTGTAAAGCTGAAGCAGGTCAAATCTCCAATGTCGTTTTTGAGAGTAGGCAGAAGTTGTGTTGCATTCCAGCATCAGTGCAGTGCAACACAAGCTTTTTCCCATTTTGTTTTCAGGGGAATGTTTAATCCTTTAAAAGTACCACTTTTGTGTCTTCTGGCATTTATCTCTTCATCAAGGATATTTATAAATCTCAAAATTACACTTCTGAGTATTTCTTTTATTCACATTGTGGTAAATCAGGAGCAGATGGAAAAAGGGCAGCTGAAAAAAGCTTGTAGGTCTGACATAGAAGCGAAAATGGTCAGGCCACAACCTTCCTGCTCCACATCCACTTTTAAGACAACTTTAACCATATGTCTTTTTTTTCCATCTGAGCTGGTATCTCGCTCAAAACTGTATTGCTGGATAGCTCCAAAATTACTCATCATTTTTACTGCATCTGTAATGTTAGGTTGGGGGTGTGAGGGGCTGTAAGCTAGTGGGAGAGCATGTAAACAAATGGATTTTGACAAGAAGTAGCAGAGATGAATTTCTAATGAACTCCTGTTGCTCTGCAGAGGCTGTCTCCTAGAAAACAACACAGATTTTTGTTTTTAATTTTGGCTAAAAACTGCATAATCAAAGATATATAAAAAAACACTGGGAACACTTCTACAATAGATTAGAAGATGATCGGAGTGGAATTGTAAAGGTAAAAAGCCGCCTGAGTGCAATCATAAAGAGAAATGTCAAAGCAGTGCTTTTGTACACTGCAGCATCACATGACAGGACTGTGTTTAAAGGAATGGAAGATAGGTTCTTATGTTGTACTTCAGCTAAGTCAGATACGGAAGTCTCTTACAATACTGCATTTAGTGGGTTTTAACCAATAGATGGCATATTTTGGCATCTTCTCTTTCTAAAACTCCACCATCATTCTAGCTCCAGTGTTATGTGTATTATGAGTATCTTTTTACGACCATGTTTTATACGGTATCCATTCTCTTTGTTTAGCAGTTGATTATCAATTTTACAACCCTGTCCTTTTTGTGTTGTTTTTTTCAAGCTGAGAATAGAAGCGGCTGCTGCATGACTCATCTTTATGACTCTTTTTATTGCCATGCCTACCACGAGAAGGCCCAGTGTTTACGGTAAATGTATATTTTACGTGGGGATAGAGGGCATTTGCATCAGTGGGGCTATGTAAAGCATGTAGGAGGACTCCTAAAGATTTCAGAGGTCAGCTGCAAAACACACTGTCATTTCTGTCCAGCTGTCTTGTGTAATAGCATACAAGCAGTTGTGTGATCTGACCCAGTACTCGCAGATAAAAAGCGTTTTTGTTTTTTGCGGAATGACATCTCCGATATACATCCTTTTGTTTTGTCCTCTTTCCTCCCTTCATCCTGTTGTAAACCCTGACAACAGCACATTTCCCGTCAGGAAGAATTACACCACGCTTGGATCTAGAGAGCAGCATCTTTGAAGTTAAAATGGGGGAAAATATCATAACTATAGGCTCCAGTCCAGATATCTGTGGCTGGCTTTCCCAGATGCTTCTCAAAGATTAAATTCATCAGTTTCCAGTGATCTGCTCTATCATATGGCTCTCCTACAAACTTGGCAGCCGGTCGGAAAGACAGGCTGTGCATGCAAAAAAAGGAATAGCAGGATTGTGTGGCTAAAATAAAAAAAGATAAAAATCTCTCTAGGTGCCAGATATTTACAACACTTTTCTGGTTGTTAAGTCTCAGTTCCAGAAAAGCTCAGGATGTCTTCTAAAAAAAAAGCAGAATTTTGCTCACCACCAACAGAAAAAAAAACTCTTTTTTTGCCAAGAAAACACATTGTGACTCAGAGGCAGATATGTAAGGAATGCATTGGGCTCATCTGTGTTTGTAGTCTTCACCATTTATTCTGACCTTCAACATTGAGCATCAGTTATAAGCTGTAAATACCAAGCAGGTGTGGTCACGTCATCGCTTCTAATTCAACATAAAAACAGTCAAAGAAAGGACACGTGACGGTGGAAGCTTGCTGGAGGAGCGCATCTTTTAAGATCAAAAGTTTGGGCACCCCAGGTAAAATGTTATATTATTATGCATAAAAGAACCCAAGGAAAGATTGAAAAATCTTCTAATGGCATCAGTTTACAGATGAGAAATTCTTTTAATATGTCAAAAAAATGAGGCTTTATTTCCATGGGTGCCCAAACTTTCGATCCCCACTGTAGTCAGCATGTGAAACCTGTTATCTTGTCCTTTTTTGTCCCCTAGAGTGACAAATTTTGATTTGAGTTGAGCTTGTTTAGATTCCCACAAAAGATTGATTAAACTGCTATAAGCACTTTTACTAAAGAAATGAGATCCTCAGAAAATCCTGTTTTACATGGCACTCAATTATCTAATCTATTACTTGTGGGGGCGCTTGTAGCACAGAGGTAGAACAGGCAAAATCTAATTGGAAGGTTGCAGGTTTGATTCCTGCTCTGTTTACCCATGTGTCAAAGTGGGAAAGACAGTAAAACTCACACTGCACCTGGTGGTTTTGCCAGTAAAAATTATATAAGTAAATGCTTATTTATGCCATATACAGTGGTCCCTGTATATGGTTCCTGACAGTTCAAATGTTTGTGGAAAATTACATCCATATTATAGAATGAAAACAAAGATTTGCTTGTGATTGAAGATTTATGTAAATTTGGCAAACTGAACACATTGTGTACAGGAGACACGACACAGAGGCGATTGGATGACAGTGGTCTACAGCCAATCAGGATGCAGAACACAGAACTAATGCACTATGGGGAAAAAAAAGAGAGTATCCAAAAACTGCACTCAAAAAATCAGCAAAAGAGCAAGAACGCAAAAGTTAAACCTCAATATGGCGAGGAGAAACAGTATTTATTTTGGAGAAGTAGGTATATAACTTCAAATTGGGGTAATTTTCAAAGCCTTCTCCTGTCTTTTCCTAAGTTGTTTTGCGCCAAGGGTTGAAGCATTAACTTATCTAATGTGGGCACTACTATCTATGTCTGCAAAAGAAATAAGACATTGACATATTGCTTTTTGTTCTTTGTGAGAAAGAAACGTTTTTTTTTTTTTGGGCAAAGGATATTGGATCCTCCTCATTACTCACTCGTCAATTAAAAAATGTAAAAAGTCAAAAAATCAGACAGTAACTGGACATTTGGAGAAAATCTAATCATGCTCTTTGAAAACCTGTTGCATGATTTTTATTTCAAAGCAGAAGTAAAAAGAAAAGTAATACTTTTCATGGTTTCCATCAAAAGAAAATAGTTTTGACCTTAACATTTAGTGTTGCCACAACCAGCAATTAGCATATGATTCAGCATTTAGATTGTGAGGTCTGTTCTGTGTCCTGTGTTTGCTCAGCAAGTGCAGCCACACTAAATTAGCATTTATGAATGTTATGGTCTCCCATCAGCCTGACAGGTCTATTCTTTAGATCTACTTTAATTGTAATTAAGCCCTGATTAACGAGCTGGGGATGTTTTATTCTCTGTTCAAGAACGTAGCATAATGTGTTATAAAGGCAATCTGATTGGGGGGTGCAGTTTGTATGGTAATGAGCTTCATCCATTTGTCAAAATAGGTGTTAGCTCTTTGAAGAACCCACACTGGTGAGCTGAGCATCTCTATCTTGGTGCTCACAGTAGTCAAAAGCCAGAACAAGAAACTCGTAAGAATCACTTATTATTACAGAAATTCTGAAATGGAGCTTATTTCGTTTAAGTTCCTTAATGCATTTTATTCTATATTAAGTTTAGAGTCAGTAACTTTTCTTGCAGTGCGTGTTTAAGGAGCACCATCGCCCCTGAGTAATATTAAGATTTAAGGTCAGCTGAAGCGGGGCTTTAGAATTGACCATCCTGTGAGCGTGTTTTGAGACAGAATAGCTAAATATTTAAACTAGGCTTACCAGTCAGACTGAAAATATGTGAGCAGTCTTTCAGGTCTCTGGATGGAGCAAAGCAATGTGCTTTTTGTGCAGTTCAGTTATGCACTGAAGAGCTAACAGGAAGCTCTTGTCATCAAAACAGTCTGGCATGGAAACTTCCCGCTCAGGCTGTCATCCATTACTTCTTACTTTAACTCACCCTGTGGACATTGGAATATTTTTCAAAACTAAAGATGAATGTTCTGTTGAGGCAACACTTTCCTCAAATGCTGGATTGCACCATAATGTGAAGATTTTGCACAGGAATCAACGTCACAGATTTTTTTAGGTGTATTTTGCGTGATCCAACAATCATGGAGATAAATGTTCATTTGAACAAAAACAGCAGGACACTGTCAGTCCTGTGTCAAATGCAAAAAAGTCTAACATTTAAAGGTTGAAAGTTCCAAAATGTTGGTGGAAAGACCTAAAATTACCCAAAACCTTTTTATTGCTGTCATTTAAAGGGGTGCCTGCATTTCTATAAAGACCCACTAAAACGAATATTGCGTTTTTGGTGTTTTTAACATGTTCTTGTAGCATTTTTCTCATTATAGAGGACCTATATAAAAAAAATGTGCGTTTGCATTTCTGAATATTTCTGTAAAACGGGTTGGATCTGGAGCAGACAAAAACATGCGGTTAGAAAAAACTAAGATTTGTGATGAGGCAACTGCCATGGACAGGCCAAAGTTCACCTTCTCCATTCCAATTCTTAATCTTCCATTTGGAGACAAATACATCCATTAATGTCTTGATTTTCCTCATTTGAACTGGCATCTGGGTCAAAGCTGTACAACTGGATATCTCCAATATTGCTCCCTGTTTTTTTTTTTTTTTGCTACGCTAATGTTAGCTTGGCCTTGTCTGGTTCTATAAGCTAGCGGGAGACAGTGTAAGCAAACGAATGATGGGAAATTAGTGCAACTAACTTTCATGACAAGAGTCCCGCCTGCAAACCAGAATTGAAGTTCTAATGATCTTCTGCTGAGATGCAGAAAATATGTTTTTAAATACGATACAGACTTTTTGTTTTTGGCTAAAAACAGCATATTCATAATTAAAAGACCACTGTAAACAATTTTACAATAGAAAAAAAATGTAACTAGTGTGGGACTTGAAGTCATTAAAAAATTATCTTCATCTTTACCTCATTCATACTTTTTTACATAAAGCTTTTTTTAATCTATTTTTTTTAGCAATTCTATATAATCTATATTAGCATCATTTGAGCACATTCTTATACAGAGAAAAACAACTTTGAGCTTATTTTCTCTGCTCCAGAATTCATAGGAATTACGTTCAACAGTTGAGAAGTTACAATAATTTAATGAATGTCAACACTGGAGCTTAAACTATGCTGTAAAAGGTTAGTTTTCTCCCTGAGATGCCATCCATCTATCCATCCATCCATCTTCCTAACCCCCTGCATTTCTATTGGGGTCATGGGGCTGCCAGATCCTGTCCCAAATACTGTTGAGCAAAGGTGGAGTGCACCTTGAACATCCATGCTGGTTACCCTGGAAAGGCTTTTTAGCATTTCTGACTTTGAAAGACTGTTTGTTTTATTACATTAAAGGTCTAAACCTTTAAATTTTGACTTTTAAACTTTTCAAGATTTCACATTTCTTTAGCACTCAGGTGAAGATAATTAGAAATTCCTTCATTCATGTGTTAAATTGACTGCAGTTCCCATCTTTTCTTTGAATCTCATCAGGCTTTGTGCTTCAGTGTGCTCAAGAATTCACCTACTTCTTTCCTGACTCTCAGTCTTTTGGTTTCTTTGTTCTTCATCAAAAGAATTTTTGAGACCCTCTACTTTCATTAGTATTATTGAACATAAAAAAAAAAAAAAAGAAATGGCGAATAAAGACCAAATCGGTAAGAATTTGGGAAGTCTGACCATACTTCACTTTTTCTTGAAGAACTTGAGAGTTATTAGGCTGAGAACTCAGGAGCAACTGCAAAGCACTTTGTCACTGCTTTGGCGTCGACTGATGACTGTGTCCTCAACATACGAGTGAATGTTGACAGATCATTTCTCCTGGAAAGTGTCACACCAGCTCGTGGGTGGGGAAAAATGCTGGCGAGGTTGCGGTCAGCCTCTTAAAATCTTCAACACGGCTTCTCTTCTGTTCTTTGTCAGCTTGGATGACTCTTTCACTCCAGGCTCGCTGAAATGGCCTGACAGTGTGTTAGGCTGCTGAAGAAGCGCTAGAGTGGCTATTAGCCACTTGTCTTTTTATTCCTGTGAGAAAATGAAGGCCTCATTAGTTTGGTGAGCTCAGCTGTCCTCTGGTGCTAATCCTGCCGCCACAGTCCAATTGTGTGTGCAGATGAGCATGTCCACACGGTCTACACTCTTAAAATACTGTCCTGCTCTCATAGAATATCATTTTAATCTGGCACTGGCATTTCAGAGAAGTAGATTGGTCTTTTTAGACACCCGGTGTCACTGTAGATGGAAAATCACCATCTAAGTTTAAAAAAAAAGAAATGTTATGATTGTCAAGCTAAAGAATAGATGTAATCTTTTATATATTATCAAACATTTTGATGTATTTTAAGGTTTCACAATTTTTTAAATTGTATATTTTCTCTGAACTTCTTCAATATTCTCTTTTTGACTGATTTTATTTTTGTTGAAAGTCTTTTTTTCAATAATTGTCATTTTATTTTGTGAAGCAAAAGATTGTAAAAACATTTTTAAAAGTTTACCAAATTATTTTTGACAAATCAGTTTTAGTTCCTCTTTGTCACTGTATTAAACATACCTTGGAAATGTAAAGTTTTCTGCTTTTATTAGCTCCCTTTCTTTTGTTTTTCAATAAATTGCAAGTGTCTGTTTTAGTTTTTATTTAATTGTATCAGAACCCTGAAAAAAGCTGCGAAACAAAGAGCTTTATGGATAAATAAATGGATTTATTTTATTTGCACATCTGCCATATTTTGCCCAAAGCTCAGTACTAATTCCATAAAGCTGTCATGAAAAAACATCAACTTAAACAAAATAAAGACATCAAATGTTTTCATAAAGTAAAATTGAGATACTGTCTTAAACTATTGTGACACAAAGAAAAACTACAATTACTACACACAATGAGCACACAGAAACTGGTTGCAAAAAAGACTTAAATAAATAAAGCTGTAGACAATTCAATTTTAATTAGTCCAGTTGGTTTATGTCTTTAGCAGGGGTTGTAGAAATTGTGCAAATATTGAAGCTTTCCATTTTTAATTAAGAAAAATAAGACATAATTGGCTCTGTGTTATAAAATATGTCCAAATCCCTTATAAAACAGATGGGCAAATGAAGCGAGGCATAATAAACAAAAATTTGGATGTGACCGTTCTTTGTTTTGCAGGTGAACGAGGAGACAGTGGAGAGGCTGGTGGTCCAGTATCCTCACATTGTGTTCAGCACCGTGATGCAGGACTGCAAGAGGACCCTTGAGAGAGCGTATCAAATGGGCTGGAGCCCCAACACGTCAAACTCCTCGTAGCTAACGCCAGACCTCACTCACCGAGTCACAAACGTGCACGCAGAAAAACTGATATCTGTTCAGCTCTGCCATTCTAGCTTCTCATTCAACATCACCACATGCATGTGATCTTGTAGCAACACACAAGACAAAACATCAAGCCGTTTGAATCTGGTTTCCTTTAGGTTTCCATTCTTGGTATTTTCCACTTTAAATGATCATTATTCAGATCAACGCACAAACACGTGTTACTATAAGTTAAGGTTAAGATTGTTAAGTGTCTTTAAATTCTCTGAAGTGTCTGCATGCAGAGAAGAGAGTTGACTTTTGACTGATTTTGATTCAACTTATATCAAAACAAGAGGATCGGAAGGTTTTCTCTCTTTGGAACAGCCCACAATTTGTTACAGAACAAGAAGATCCAAAAACTGAAGAGGTATTAACGTGAACTGCTCTACACCTCACCATTTAAGAAAAATGTGATTCTCCGTTCATTAAAAACAATGTTGATTGAACATAAGTAGGGTGTTTAATGGTGATGTTTTTGCAGAGTTAAGGAACCCATAAGAATCTGTAAGGACATTCGTACCAGAAAAGGACTTGGTTTGTTTACAATGACGTGGTTTTTTTATAAGCTGAATCAGGTCAATTTGAGATTAAAGTCTATTCTGCTTTCAATCCCATGCAGAAATGTAAATTAAATTCAGTTTTAGTAGTTTGGTATTGAAAAAAACAGACATGGCCTTCACCTGGGTCAAAGGAAAAATAGAAAAACGAGGTTAACCTGAATTGGTTTATTTACCATCTAGTTCATGGAGCAAAATCAATTTTTTAAAAGAAATATTTATCTGGTTTATATGAAACCTTATTCATATTGTTTGGTCTACATATATGCACATATATATAAATATAAATATATATACAGACATGAATAGTGCATTAGATTTATTTAGTCAACTTTTGATTTTAACATAATTGTAACATTAGCTGTGTAGCAAAGCAGTGAGCGTTGTTTTTTTTTCTCTCACATGTGGAGCAGTTTTAAAGAAAACTGGCTTTGGCCTGAAACGGCGTGAGTAGAAGTGTCTGGGTGAGCGCTTTTCCTTTATTTTATAGAAGCTATGTAGTTTACAGTGAAAGAATTACAAAGCAGCCAGGGTATTTTTGTATGGCGTGTGCCGCTCTGTGCTCAGTCACCTCTCGCTGTCACTCACACGGAAACTAAAGCTCATTGGATTGGACTTTGACTAGAACTGTAAACTTTTTCAGGATTTGCAGGGTTGAGAGTTGAAATCTGACTCATTTGACCCTGTTCAGGATTTGTAGTCTTTATTTCACACAGGATTCCTCTTTCCTTCCTGTTTTGATCTCTTTCTGTTCTTTTGTAACTCCTGTGCACACTGTTTTCTCTGCTAGATGTTGACTCACTTTATTCCTGATCTGTTAAGACAACCATAAATGACTGGATTTACATAATGATGAATAAAACACTACAACTTGAAGCTTTTTTTCTGCTTCTTCTTTTAGCGTGTCTTCAATCGAGCTTGAAAGCGGATTCGGAATGACAGACGGATCCTTTTTCCGCTTTATTTTACGTCGCCAGCAGTTTCAGTTTCTAAACTTTCTATTACATTGATTACACCTTATCATCATAACAGTGATAACATTGACCTCCAAAATGAGCTTGTTTTTCTGACAAATGAGCATCTCTTTTTCCACAGACAGCAATGCATTTGTAATGGCTTTTGTACTGAGCTCCGTGACACAACAGTCAACCTTCATCTCTGTTAAGGGACACTTTCAAAGTCGGAACTATTTACGATCACAAGAAACCCACATCTGAGACAAAGTGAGGAGACATCAGCTTGCTGCCCAGCGAGGCAGCAAAGGCCTCAAAGAGCTAACAAGCTGTCACTCAGTCTGTCTCCATTCTTTGCCGATATTGTCCTTTCAAGTGGCTGTTTTACTGTTCAATGTGATCTGGTGGTTTCATGTCTGCTGATCAAACACTGGAGTTAGCGTGAAGCATGGTGTGAAGGTTCCCAGATTGAGTCTTTGTGTTGTCAACACAGTTTTTATCAACTTGAGGCTCATTCGTTTAAGCTTAACAGGTTTATTCTTTCGAATCAGCCTTGTAATTCTTCTTGAAGAGGCGCGAGTGAATTTAGGCCATGTAACAATAATTACAAACCCACAAGATGTGTTAATGAGAGGTTTTTTGAAAACAGTTTTTTTTCCAGTTTGATGCAGGACAGTCTGAAGATGAAACAGACATCTGTGGAGTCTTTTTATGATAGTGCTACCTCTTTTGAGCTCAGTTTTTTTTCTTTTTTTGTGTTGTTGAAGTAGTCTCATACCAGATTGAAAGATATGAAACTATTTTATTTGTTTTTTTTATTGTTTCATTTAATCCTTCTGGGAGTACCTTGCCGCCTTCAAGAAGTAGTCCTTGTTACAGCAGTCATCTGTGGGTGTTTACTGTAATAGATTTAACAGGTGTTCCTTTTCCTTTCCGTCTGTAAATGTTCAGGAACCATGTCTTGTCAGAGAGGAAAAAAAATATAACTTTTTTAAAAACAAAATCGGAGACTTTTCTCTCATTACGGGGACTTCTGTGGCTCAAAAGGCACAAAATTTGTAAAACTTTTCATTTGTGCTCTTACCATAATAGGATATTAGTAGTGTAGGTATGAAGGAGGAAACCTTAGGGACAGAAAACTGCATTAGTGGGATGTACAACAAAAGATTGTGGCTGGAGTGAAACCACAGCTGCTGCCATTATTCTTCTCTCTGAGCTGGGTTATTTGTCTTGTCTTCATTTGATCCCAGATCCAGATGATGTTTCAGAAAGTGGTTTGATGTTTAGGTCTGCTGGGAACGCCGTCATTTCCCCAAGAACCCTAAAGGCTGTATCATTCTATCCTCTCTTTACTAATTTACCGTTATGGCACCGTTGCCTTTTCATCAACTGTCAGTCAAATTCAAAAAAAGACTTGATATTACTTTACTTTTTCTGAGTTTTCTTACATGTTTATCCCATTCTATCTGTTTTTGTTGGGGTGTAGTAGCAACAAATAAGTCAAGTGCTGCCAGTGATGCCAAGAACACTTTATCCTCCAGTCAAAACATCTCTAATGTTTCCTCTGTAAGAGCATGCTCTCCTTCAGCCGCATGTACTTCATTGGCCATGACAAGCAGAAACATTAATAATTTGGCCTGGTGTCTTCTGCGTCTGTTCCAGGCTTTCTGATTTCCGAAGGACACGGTATTTTAATCTCTCTGCCACAAATGAGCTCTCCTCCCCACACTTCTCTTCATTTCTCTCCTGAGTAAATTATGCAACTTTCTGAATGATACTGCCTCCAATTAGCGCCTCTGCAAATGTGAGGATATTCCATCGATTCTCCTGTTGATTGAGGTGGATTCCATCAATTGCTCGCCCTCCTCAGACTCTTGCAATATTCATCAAGGTGGAGGAACGCATTCGACCACCACTTGGATGGGAAACTGCCCTCCAAGAAAGGAAAGGAGAGCGCACGGCGTGGTAGAATAACTATGGAGTGCAGTAATTAAAAGTGGTAAATATTCATGTGGTCATTTCATTTTTAATGAGATGCTGATAAGAATTGACGCTGACCATAGCAGACATTTGTCATGTAGGACCTGCAAGGACGTTGGACGAGTCTTCTCAAGAAATTGCTATTTTTCGAGACCTAACCATAGCTGACATTGACAAATGTCCTCAACAGAAAAGGCAGTCGGTTGTTTGAACTTCCTTTTTCAAGAATTAATGCAGTGCATCTTGTTAGAATAAAGGCTGTGTTTAGAAAGAGGCAGTTGCCTTCCTCAATCATTGGTACCGTGACGCCGTGTTGCATCAGAGGCTGTTAATAAAGTTTTAGAATTTGATCTGGGCATTTGGGACTCGGCGATGCTTGTAGTAAGCTAATCTTGGCATCGATGGTGCTCTCAAAGACATTTTGCTCAACTTTTTTCAGTTGGGATGGCATTTCCAGCTTTAATTATTATGGATAAATTCAGCCAATACTTCCCTTTGAAATTGGCCAGCCGTCTCTGTCTGACCGAAGGCAGCAGGTTTGCTGCTAAACCTTCCCTTCAGTCCTCTCACCCTGGACATAGCCAGCTTTATTTTGGCACTGCATTGCATTCCCTCTGCTTCACCCATGATCCTTTGAAACCCAAAGTCTTCCTTTTTCCTGTAAATATGCCAATCATGCGTCCACGCTGGGCCTTAAATGCTCCTAAAGCTTCAATATTCATCAGAATTTCAAAGGGAAATACTCCCGTCTGTCATCATGCAGTGTTCTCACCACACTCCCGGTAGGAAAGTTGCTGTTTTTTTTTGCTAAACCACCTGTGGCATTCTGGCTGTCCATCGACTGCTGTTGACTCTGCAGTTGTGAAAGAGCATTCCATTGAACAGTGAAGATGTTAATGGGTTGACTTTGTAACCGACACTGTCTTTGAGCTTCCAGAGAGCCTTTGACGCTGGTATTTATTACTCCAGAGGAGTCTGTGCTGCCTCGGCCCCGAGGAGCCCCGCAGAGAACACCAGACCAGAATATCTGAATTACTCCTCTGCTTGTTTGAAGTGACTGACATCAGTTGGGGGTGGACAAATCCTTCCTCCCAGTCACTGCATCAAGAAAACTTGAGGGTGCTGGACCTCACCTTGACGTATGAAGATTTTATGAGAAGGAATTTACCTGTGATGGTTTTGCCTCTCACCAGGGGCTACCGCTGCACGTACTCTCCAGTCCAATCCCGCGAAGATAAAAAGAAATGAAATGTGTTAATCCATAAAGTTTGGACTGTCTCCCAATGGGCTCGTTCCTTCTGCCCGGGGAAAAAAATCAACCAATGAGCAGCCTCCAAAAAAACAGTGAGGTGATAATGAAGTGGGTCTGATTCTTGCAGTTGCGTAGCTCCGTGTAGATGTTGTCTCTCTGCCTTTCAAGCTCCAGTTAATTGCGGTGTTTAGGCAGAGCTCACTCTTGCCTCTAAACGGCAAAGGTTAATTAGCAATGGAAGGATCTCCGTACAAGATATGTTGACATTTACATTTCATCCTGACTAAAACAAGAAAGAAGCCCATGTGGTGGTACTGGGGTGGAACAGGGGGAGAAAAAATCATGCCTCCACAAACATGCTCATCTCTATGCAAGACTTGGTGTTGATATGCAGATTTGGCAGTTGGATGACATTTAAAAGTAGTTAATTGTGCAAATCTTTGTTTTAGACTGGAAAGGTCGTGGATAGTGAGAGTCTTTCATCATGGGCCCCCACCCCTCCAATTCCTGTCGGCACAGCTGCGGCGGTGGGGGGAGGTTTGTTGGTTTCTCCGCTGACCGCCACATCGTGGCCTGCCACTTTTCAAGGTGGTTCATGAATATTTATATGCACAAACTGTTGGGGAAATGAAAATTAATCTTCAGCTCGACGGGAGATGACTCTGCTATCTGTTTTCACACAAAAAAAGGGGGGGGGGGTGCTGGTTTGGTTTGAATGGGGATAAAACCTTTTCTTATCCCTAAACGAAACCAAATCAACCCGCTTTCTTTTTGATGAAAGACTTTTTTTTTTGTTGTTATTGCAATCCATTTCCCCTCATATTACAACACAACCCAGCAATTTAGAAATGGTTTGAGCTCCAAGATTTATTCATGCGAGGCTGGAATCACCCTAATATTGTTATTTCATGGAATCAACTTCCACAGCAAACACATCGCTTCTCTCTACGCAACAGAAAACTGCTAAATAGATGTTTTGCTTGTAATGTTCATATTTTGACCATCGCCATTTAATGGGCAACAGCCGTGTGAGAGTACAAGGAATTAAAGATACAGCAGGTGCACAGATTGGAAATTTTCCACCTGGTTTCACCTGAACAGCACAAATGGATGCATAATTGCTCCATTTCATCACTTCCATTCACAACATTAAAAGAAGCTTGTTGGGAGAGCAGAATAAGGATGAATCTATCCAGCTGGGGACGCCAGCGAAGCTCCAATCTGATCGTGCATATTTCTGTTTGTGTTTAACCTGAAACAAGAAAACAAAAATCCTGCCTTTGATTTCGCTGCCATCAGACTTCCTCCAAGGATACCGCGCTCCTATTTGCTCGCTGAAATAACTCCGTACAGATTTCATCAACGCCTGATTTACCGGCTGCTCTTGGCTTTCTCCTTGAAGCATGATTTCTTATCCTCCCCGGGGTGGATTTCATCAATTAAAAGCGATCACTCCTGTTCAAAAGCTACAGATGGCCAGCGTCAGGCCTGAGCGGGATCTGCGTCTCCCGGCCAACTGCTCTGACATGTCAGACATGCTGGTATGCCTCGTCACTCCCCACTCGCCTACTGTAACAAAGGTCCAGCCCACTCCCCTCTTGAGCATCAGGCCCAAGTGGCTCGCTGAGATGCGAGGCGTGACGGAGCCTCAGTCCCAAGGCCAAGAGTTCACCCCCCCACCGCTCTCCTTTCAAAGCACCCCACTCTTCCCCCCTCCTCCTCTTCCTAAAACATAGTGTCCATATAATCCTTCTTCTGTTCCAACTCTCACCACTCAAAGTCTCTAATCAACCCCCACCCTGCTTCCTTCACGGCCCCCTCAGACCAACACTGTCCTGCATTTTCATTTTTCATCCTCAAACCTCACACATTCTTTCAGCACTCCACCCCTCGGCTCTTCACATCCTGACGGATCGAGCCGGCCCGCTCGCCTTCTGGGGTGTGTATTTCACCCTGGACCGGCATTTCCCAGGGCGGGGGCTGGAAGTGGGGCAGAAAGCGGTGTTGTGGAGTGATGTCAGAGCGGTGTCTGGGATTTGTGGATTTGTGTATGAGCAGTGTCACCGCATGTGGGTGTACAGTTCTTTCCTCCCCTTCAAAAGGCCAGCTGTACAAATGCAGCTCCGAATGAGGGAGGTGTTGAATTAACGAGGAAGGCTATTCTCCGGCGCTGCTCCATACACTGACCTGGAAATAATGAGACTGAGGCACATTACAATGGTTCTGTATGGGTTATGTTCTGAAAATTACTAGACCAAAGGGGCTAATGTTGTGGTGTGAGGAAAAACCTGATGAAACAACGGAGCAGCGAGCCAGCTGGGAGTAATGAGAATATTGTGATTTAAAATAAACCGAGATGAAGTGCACTTCCACAGGATGTGGGCTGACGCAGCGTTCCCTGCTGGGCTCTATTGACAGTGGTTGGGGATATTTTTTGTTTCTAGCCATCAAGATGGTTTCCTCAGCTCTAACCAAGAAACTTCAGGTTTTCTCAAAAACATTTGAGCTGCTACCCTGTCAGCCCAGCCTGCAATGAACTTGTTTGGATTTGCTTTATTTTGTCAATTAAATTCATTTTAGTTAATCGAACTTTCCCATATTTATAGGTCAGCTTTCAAACGTGAAAAAACGTGTTTTTGTGCTTTAAAAAAAAGAGGTAATTTCTAATTATTTGGTTTGTTTTCTTTAAAAGTATTATCTTAATGTGCTTTAACAAGTTTGACCCAGTTTTCATTGGGCCTCATTTGACACACATTTACACCTCGGGGAGGCAAGACCCCCTCCTCGCCTCTAAGGTTTTTCCTTTGACAAGTCAGGTGTTAATTGCATTTTTCAGGGTTACTTTCACAAAACGTACTTGGGAAAGCTGGAATACTGGCCTGACTTGAGGGTTTAAGGAAAGACTTTAGTATTTCTGTTAAAAGCAATGCCTTTTCTGTTATTTTCTTAATAATAGGCAGTAAAATGTAAAGGCATTTCTGGCTCTTTTTTCATAATCAAATAAAGCTTAATTTAAATTATTTGTATTAAAAAAAATCTTACTGACATTTTGAATGAATCTGGTTTTCAGATTTTTTTCAGAGTAGAATTAATTTATTCTGTGAATTATCTCCAAATATAAAAATCATAAATTGGTTATAAACTGCAGTCAAATATTTTCATAATCACTAGATCAACCGATGATTTAGCTCTTAACTGATCAAAGCATATTTGCTGTTTGTTCATGTTGATCTCTGGTCACTGTACCTCATTTTTTGTTTAAGCAAAACTGATTTGAACTTATTTTTGAAGTTTTGCCTCTGTATTTTAGCCCGAAATTCTTCTGCAACAAAAGAAGTTTAGTTTTTGTTTTTCACGTTTTAGCAAATACACATTAAATGCCTAAATAGTAAGTTATCTGCAGCTGTGATTAAAGATTTTTGTCATTTAGTTTAAACTGAAATTGGACTCATAAATGTAAGTCTTTGGGAGAACTTTGAAAATTGTTTTTATGTTTGTTTTATATGTAAAGGGAAGTTTCTTGTTATCTGAAGAGCAAAAAAGTTTAAACACGTTTATCATTGAGCTTTCACCCTTAATCCAAATGAAAACATTTTTATGAATGAATCCGTTTAATACTACGTGGCCTTACTTGCAGCTGTATCTTGCAACCTAAACTTGGAAAAATAGGCCTCTGCACGAATGTTCTCCTGGGAAATGTTTATCAATTTTCCAATCTAACGTTGGCTGGTCTGGAATCCCAGACTAATGTCAGAAAAACTGAAGTCTTTTCTGTCATCGGTGTAAAAAAGGAATTGTCCAAGTGTCGGCACTTCGTCTGCATTCAAGCTTGTCCCTGAAGCTTTCTTTGTTGCAGCTGTGCGATGCAGTGATAGCCAGATATGACCTCATCAACATGAGCCAGGCTTCCTATCTCAGAATTAAACTTGCTGAACAATACACTGGCACCAGCATCAGAGCCAGTTTGTGTGCGTGTTTAGCAGAGACTGGGCCTGCATCAGTGAATACGTGACCAGTTTCCACAACCCAACCCTTACTACCACCATAGGGCATGAAACAATGCAAAGCAGAAACCCTTTTGTTGGATGAAAATCCTAAATGAGGAGTTTTAAACACGTCAACCTCTTTTTTGCGGCTTTTTCTGATAGTTTTCTGACAATATTTTCAAGTAAAACAATAAAAAGTTTCAGTGTTTTTTCATGTCAATTGAAGTTGTAATTTAGACAGATAAGACACCTTCGTAGGTCAAAATGAGGTCAAGAAAAACACGAGCTGCAGCCAGAAAGTCTTATGGTCTCATCACTGTGAATTTGAGCAGAAGGGTTTGTTTGAAAGCTAAGTTCATGTTTTAGGAATGTTCACTTGAAGCTTTCTTGATGAGCAGAAACACACTTATTCCCTTCTTCCTCTTTTCATCTCTCCACCCTCCTCTTGTTATTTCTAGCCCTGGTGCATTTAGATTGATAGAGCGTTCTGACATGTGTATCAAAGACTGTTCAGGTGCCACAATCAGGATTTGTTGTTTGTAATGGGGAGGATGTGGTCAGAGTCAGATCTTGTCTGATAAGGGAAGTAATTTCTGGTTCACAGGCGAATATCAGCTGATTGAATCAAGTGGCTGTTTCTCAGGCAGAGAGGAGATTACTATTTAATAATTCCAAAACCCAACTTATGCTGCTGTTATTAAGTAACAAATAAGCTGCAATTAGTTTTAGTGGTCACAGCAATTTAGCCCCTAAATTTGTATGTCACATCCCAAAAACTCCAAATTAAAAGACATGCAGTGACTTGGTCTGCTGAGTCACTGTTTTAATGGATGTTTTCCAGAGGAGACGAAGGGGTTTGGCAAACACCAGGGACCAGGAACTGCTCTCTGACCCTTCTTTTGAGGTGGTCTCAGTTTGTTTCCGATCGAACTGAGTTCTGGTTCGCTCTGAGTCTCGTTAGTCTGAATAGGCTCTGTACTCTGAGCGGAACAACTAGACCGCAATTTCCAGGCATTGCAGGATGCAACTCATTGAAGATTGTTGGAGTGACTGCTGACTCAACTTTTAACATGATACACATTGCTTTTTTCTGACGTTCTATATGTCATGCACTCTTATCAGCATACCTTCTCCGTGGTCGTCACCTTAAAATAGTGTTGTACCTGACGTTGATACAGACGTTCACAATTGGTCAGCAGAATGTAAAGTTGGAACTATTCCGACAAGGACTGCGAAGGACTGCCCCGCCAAAGGTACGTTTGGAGAAGAAAGGGTACAGAGTTTGATGAAAAGAATCTCTGTCCAACTGTTAAGCATGGGGGTGGATCAATCATGCTTTGGGCTTGTATTGCAGCCAGCGGCACAGGAAACATTTCAGCAGTAGAAGAAAAATGGATTCCACCAAATTTCAGCAAATTTTGGACACTAACTTGATGCCATCTGTGAAAAAGTTGAAGTTGAACAGAGGATGGCTTCTACAAATGGATAATGATCCCTAAACACACCTCCAAATCCACGCTGTCTTACATTAAGAGGCACAAGCTTAAGGTTTGAATCACCTGACTTCAACATAATTGAAAATCTAAGGATAGATCTGAAAAGATCAGAGAGCAACAGACATCAGAATCAGCTTTATTGCCAAGTATGACTTTACCCATAAAAGGAATTTGTCTTGGTGACGTTTGTGCCTGCATCAATAAATCAAAACACAATTTAGAATGATACAAAAAAAAGAAACGCAGACTGCACACTGAGAACATTTCTATACACTCCTGCCTGACTAAATTAAAATCAGAGGTAAACTTACATAATATTTCACATGAATAATTTATTGTTTTGATAACTTTAAATTGCATTTATACCATTAACTGGTAAAGCTGTTGGCTTAATCTTTGTGTTCCGTTGCAGAACCGAGTTGAGCCGAGTGACCTTTAGGTGTCTGCAATGAACAATTGGATTGTTGATGCCATGTTGCGTTGTTTTAATGTTTTAAATATTGTTTTAATCATATGTTGTGAAGTTGCAATTGTATGCAAGTGTTTGTATATGTATTTGTTTTTTTGTATTTATGTTTTTTAACATGACAGATGCTTCATCAAATCACCCCTTCTTTTGTTTGCTGGACTCTTTTTTTATTTTATTTGAAACCTTCCATATTACTGTCTTGAACAAGCTTTCTTATCAGATCGTAGAGGTGGCTTAGAAATGTCACCCTTAATTCCTGTTGTAACTTGAGTGTCATTTACCTGTTATTATCCTGAGGTTTATGTTTGGCACTTTGAGGGCTCATCCAGCTGGAACACCTCCTTTAAATAACCAAATACTGTCTCCCAAAAGATCTATTTCTCTGGAGATAAACCTCTCACTGTAGTTTCTAAGGCCTGTCCTGTGAGCCACGGTGGAATACTTATAAGGACTCCCCTCAGCCTGTTTAATAGCTTCAAAAGCCCCCTGGTCGGTAGAGTTTTTAACCACGTATGTCTGCAGAACAGCACCTCATCTCTGATCACAGCAGCTGGGTCAAATTGTGGACCTCGCGGTGCGTTTACTCTCTTGATTCCAGCCACAGCCTCTGTAGTTTCACACCGATACTTTGTCAATGCCACTGGGTTTATCCAGTCCATAATTAGACTTGGAGACTGTGTCAAAGGCTGTGAATTCAGCATTAAAGTATCGCCACAGAGCCTCTGTTGCCTTTACTCTAGCACAAGAGCAAGGAAGGAAAAAGAAAAAGCAGCTCAACTTCAATTTCCTCCTGCTTCTGTCAGAGTTTTTATCTCTGTGATCTGAGGGCCGGCTCCGAGATCTGTGAGTCTGTTTCCTTCTGGTTGTCTGTTTCTTTATATTCCTCCCTGCAGACCTGCCTCATGTCTGATCCGAGATCAGCAAGATTTAACACTAAGGGCCGTCTCAAGTGTGTTTCTGTCAGTAGGTCTCTTTCTGAAAGAGGATTCCCTTAAACAAACCCTTCAACACATCTTTTACTCTTACTTTGAATCTTTGGGTCGTGAGACCTCAAACCTGCTTCGTTTTCTCTTGTAAACGATGTAAAGCATTGCCTGACAAATTCACAAATCAAAATGTGGCTTTCGTAACGTTTGTCTGAATGACCCACAACCTCCTTTCCCTCATCACCAGTTCTTCAGATCCATAAGGTAATAAACACAGCAAGCCGCCTGACCTCAGCCACACAAAGCTTGGAAGAGGACTCAACTCTGCATTTCCTATGACAGGAATCTTCTTTTCTTTCTTTTCATTCTCTTTACAAGTCAGACTGATGTAGAGAGGCGTATTGACTTTGAAGGTTGGCTGCAGAAACATCACAGACTAAACTTAAAGCTGTCCAAGGTAAAAAGCAAATCAATACTTTTCATATTCCACTGTGGCAGAGTGCTATCGACCGAGGCCTTCACATAACACGGTGACTCACAAACCGGCGTGCCGTGTCACTCCCAAACATGCTATTTTAATAGGATCGAGACACTCTTTATGTCTGACGGGTCAGACCACTGTTCTTCCCCTTATTCATCTTTTCTCCTTTACTTTACACTCCTCACTTTTCTGTTTTCTTTAAGGACCGGTGGATCAGAGAAATGGTTCTATCCACACCACAAGTTTTAAGAGAAGCAGTCGAAACCAAAGTGACACCAGTATGGAGGCATCTATCAAAGTGTTTGTGTTGCTACAAGGGTGCATGACACTTCTTACAGAGTGTGAGCTGTGACGCCGGGCTGAGCGCGCTCTCTGCTGCGGCACCAGCAGGCACGCACTTTAAAGAAGAGATGCCTTCCTGTGCTTTGTTTTAGGAGGCTCGATGCGTGTCGCTTTTACCGTTCACACCATCTAAGCTCTTACTTAAATTCAGATCTACAAACGTCTATTAAGACACTCCAACTTTAGCACACCCCGTGGTAAATTGCAAGCAATTTTCAGATCCCTCTTTTGGTTCCTTTATGATGTTATCCAGAAACAGTTGGAGGTGTGTGTTGATGGGAAGCCTGGGGCCCAGTCACATTTATTCCATTTAATGTGATCTCTTGTCCTGCTGCTGCGAGCCAAGACCCCCACTGTCAGCATGATGCGGCAGTGAAGGCGTGAGAGTTGGTGCCGTCATCGGCAGTGATGGCGGTCGTGATCACCTTCATGCTCGTAATGGCCGTCAATGGCTAAACGGGCGTTTGAAATGTGAAAGTAATGGCGCTCAGGTGGATACACGCTCTAAGGTTCAGACTAAAAGCTGCATCTTCCAAAGTTTTATAGTTCAGAGAAGCTTATAATGAAAAGTGCAAACAAACAAGATAAAAATCTTTTTAAAAAAGTATAATTATGATTAAACGTATTTAGTTCAAACTGATGAAATTGAAAAATTAACATTATAAGCAGAAGTTTATAATGCATCCTCTGTAATATTAGATAATCCAAGTCCAGTTGACTGCTTTTTTTATCTATGACTTTAATGGAATCCATCTGAATGAAGGAGAATCCATACAGACGTGGTATTTTGCTGTGAATAAAGATATTCAGCTAAAAAATAGAGCAGTCCAGCTAATTTCTTACATAGTTTTAATATTTACTAGAGTAAATGCTCATAATGATGCAAATTGAACTCGTGTCACTTTTATTTTTTATGTATTTATTTTATGGTTTTTGCAGTTTCTGGCGTCACATCATGTGGTTTCTTCATTGTCTTAAGTCTCAGAGCAGGTACATGTACTAGGTAAGCAAATAGATTTCCTCTCAAAAACACAGCGAGCGAATTTTATTTATGAAAAATCAAGATTTGCTGAGTTTCATCTTCAATTGTTCCTTCAAGCCAGTAAAAAAAAGGGGAGGTAGTGAGAGGTTTTTTTTTTTATCCTGTAGGTGGTGTGTACGTGGAGGCAGATTAAGAGTGTCAGTTTTCCACTGTCATGCATAAAGATGACATATTACAGCTTGAATCCATCGGGACGGCATGATTAGGCAATTAACTGCGCTGGATAGAGACTCAGCTAATTATTAGAAACACTGCTTGCATTGCGGCTCTCATGAGGGTTTCATGAAGCAGTTTGAACGATTCTAACTTGACAAGCTGCGCACTTTTTGGGTCATCTGTGGTCATATGCATGCAGACAGTGGGCGCAGTGGGAACTGGAGTCCCAGACCACTGTTTCCTCTCGCTGTGAGGCTGACAACACACTGATTAATGTGTGGCGGTTGCAAGTTGGATCACATTAGTATTGAGCACTTTCCTGTATAAATCTATAAGCAGCGTTTGTTATAACTCCTGATGAGTTTGTTTACTGTTCGCAGAAGCAACTTTTGCAAGAACAAAACTCCTTTTTTCTGCATCCATCTGAAATATCAACAGATTACCAGAGTACCAGTGAGATTGTTTTTAACCTGCATGAAAACAGACATGTTTGTAGCTACTGAATGATCGTGGATGTGATGAAGTGTGTTCCTGGAAAGCAGTTCTGTTGGTCTGCAGGAATCTGCTGGTGTGTACGGGCCCAGAGTCACGACATTCACATAGAGATAAAACTCAACTCCCAACAAACATGTTCTCTCACCTAAAGGTGAGGTCACATGTGAACAGACCGCATCTTGCTACTGGAAGTTGATCCAAACCGTCAGTGTGTTAATAAAAAAGTGTGCAGTGACTGAAAAGACTCCTGGAAACAGCTTTTCTCGTTACGCCCACAAACGGCCCTTTAGACGTAGGAGATTTTATGCTGATCCGACTTGATGTCACAGGATTGCATTTAATAAAAAGGAAAAGCAGATTTTCCTGAAAGTTTGTTTAACCTCAAAAACAGAGAAGAAGTGAGTTTCCTCCAAAAGTGCACGTGTGAAAGCTGACAGCTGGATGTACAGGTATTATTATTGGGCTTTTTTTTAAAAGAAAAAACTGATGAGAGTAGTGCTAGCATCCTTCTTGCTCAGCAGTTTCTTTTGTCCTTTTATTCTCATGGATCTTCAGTCTCACAAATGGTGCTCTGCTTTTATTATCTATCTATCTATATTATTATTATTTATATCAATATACAGGCTGATTAAAATAAAACTGCAGAGAATAAATAATCCATAAAAAAATAAAAATCAACCCAGGAAATGTTTGTGTCTTACACTGTATTTTAACTTTCAGCTATTCTCCTTTGTGGAATCATCTCTGCAAAGCCGTAGCCTTTCAAATTAAAACAAACTTTCTTTGAAAATATGCTCATTTTCTTAAAGTTAGTTCAAAATCCCTTTTTTTTTTTTAAATATGATTAGTTTGGGAAATGTACAATGGTTTTCTCATTTCTTTGTTTCTAACGTTCATGTGTATTTATAAAGTGTATTCATGTCTAGTGGATTTCAGCTTTTTACTTTTTAAAAAAACTCTTTGTTTAAGGTAAATTTTAGGTTTTACTTTAATCTAGTTTTATGATTGTGTGTGTGGTTTCTAGTCACTTTTAGTGTTTATTATTGTATTGTACCGGTTTTATCCACAAAGTCCTAAATCCTTTGTGTGGACAATAGTTTTCTCTTTGTTGACTTAATTTTTTTTAAGTTAGTTTTTAGTCACAGTCAGACCTTACTCAAGTATAATAACAACACATTTTATTTATATGCCCTTCTAGGCACTCAAGATTGCCTTATAAAAAAAAAAAAAAAAAAAAAAACAAGACATAAAACACACAATTACAAGAATAAGACAAAAGTAAAATGTATAAAAATTTTTAAAAAATATAAGACAGTTAAATGATAAATTATTTAGGATTTATATGCAAGTCTGAAGATGTTTGAGATTTTTAGAATACAGCAAACTGATGAGAACACACCAAATGAACCCATGCTCAGGAGAATTCATAAAAGGGGTTTATTGTTTGGTATGTGTGTGTACATCTTCACGTTAGAACACGGGTTTCAAAGGAAAATGACAAGTGTTCAGGTTCAGATCAGGGGACTGCTTTTCCAAATCCCTACCCCTAAGATTCCAGACTGTTAATGACAGTCCTGGCTGCAAACTACTGTTTAGATCTGTTCCTTGACCTGACAAAACGGAAAGAAAAACATAAAACTTGATCTGACTTCAATTCCTGCCAAAAGTGCACCTGAGCAAGGAAAAAAATCTCAGCTTTTACTGTGAGGTTTTTTGGAGCGAGACAGGAGGTTGGAAGCGCAGAGGTCTCACTTCAGCAAGCATCAAATGTCATGATCCACCGCGGAACCAGCTGCAGCAGATAATGGCCTTACACCAGAATCTCAGGTCTGAACATCAGACTGATGTTTTACAGCCAGACCAGAGGCAGAAATCTCGAAGAGTGATAAGAATCAAACTACGAGATGCACTAGGTCCTGGAACAGACAAGCGTTTTATATCAAAACCTCGACTCCAAACATAAACTGAAATTTTTACAGCCAATCAAGAGGCAGAAACCTTCTGAGCTGGTTTCAACTAGTTAGGAATGACAAAATATTTTCAAAGGCAAAAGAAGGTTTGGTACCAGGATCTCCGCTTCAAACACAAAGCTGGTGTATTGTCAGTCAGACATGATGCAGACACGCTCAAAGACAAGATGCGCCTAAAGGTGTGATAAGGAGTAGATAAGGCTTCTGCAGGTTCTTTTGATGTGCTTTAGTTTTACGAAACAGAGCCTGACTGTACATTTACACTCATGCGGCTCTTTTACGCTCTGCATCCTGGAAGGAGCAGATTCTCTGATCTGATCCCGAGCTGGGCTTTGTTCCTGGACTTCTGTGCTTCCTATTGACAAAAATGGCACTCAAAGATTGACAGCTTTTACTGTGAAAAGTGGCAAATGAAAAGATGCACTTTGAGAAGAAACTAGAGTAGAAGAGGATTTCCAAATGTGAGGCTGACTTTTTAGCAGTTGAAAAAGACACAATGTTGGTATCAGAGCTACGAAAAGAGTAACTCCTTTCTGGACTTGCACGGAATAGGAGACAAAAGGTAGTGGGAGTGGATGTGAGGTGTGGGGTTTAAAGCTCCCCAGCTCAGAGCCAAGATGTTAGGGTTTTACTTAATGGACAAGGGGTTACGCTTTGCTGGACCTTAATGTTCAGAAACGGGTTCTGACTGTCACGTGCAATTTTGAGGTTCTCTGTTGGAATATAAGGCAGATGTTTTTGCAGTCAAACACGAGACAGAAATGAAACCGGATGACCAAGCCAAAAAGTACAATAATAATACTAATAATAATGGTTTCATACCAAAGTCTAAACTTCAAATATGAAGAGGTCATTTTTACATCCAGATCAGAGTCAAAATCACAACAACGGGAGCTAGGTATTTTAATAATGATGAATGTACAGCCTCATACAGACTTTGTAGAGAAGTTGCAGCTCCAGTGTTTATATTCTTAAAATTTCTGATTATTTCTTTATTTATATAAGCTTGTAATGGTGATGTAGGTGCTACAGATGATGGGCCAAATCTCCCTGCTTCGCTACATTCTGATGGATCCAATTACAGACACGCACACGTCTAAGAAAACACAGGTTTTTTCAAATCGTTATTTTGGATAAAAACAGCTAGAAATGTGTTCTTCGCATTTGGCCCCACCCCTGGGAAAGGGGTGAGTTGCAAACACGACCACACTCGGGAACCATTTGGTGGTTTAACCCTCCGACTCAAACCTTTAATGCTGAGGGTCAAGCAGGGAAGCAGTGGGTCGCATTTTTAGTCTTTGTTATGACTCAGCATGGATTTGAGCTCACGACCTGGTTGCTCTGGAGCTGGTTGGTCACAGAACTAGCGAAACAGTTAAATGGTTTATGTATAATTTGCTTAATTTGTCAAAAAGATTCGATTTCAGTGCATTTCTGATGCTAAATGTTTTAAGTGTTTTGTATAAAAATGGTTTCTAATAAGGCAATGACCACTGTAATTTGTTTTTGTGCCTTTCTTGGAACCCAAGGTCTCCCTACAAAATATAGTAATGTAGCGAAAAACAAACAGTAAAATATACACTCATAAAATAGGTCAAAGCAATCAAGTTGGGGGGGAGGTTATTCAAGTCATAAGAGGTGAAGTTTTTAGCTTGGTGGTGAATAGAGGGAGAGAAACCCTGTGGGCTGTCTGACAATAATAAGTTTAGTTCTTACGCTCACTGTCTTTTTGGACCATAAATCCTCCATTCTTGTCTCCATTGAGGTTTTTACACTTTGAATAGAGTTTGTTTTTTATTGACCGAACCAAACAGTCAATGAACTTTAGAGGTGTCTCACGATGTGACGGAAACTCCCGCTGTCATTGTTTTGGCTGTAAAATGTGGATTGGGGTCACAGTTGTGCCTCTGGTAATCTTAATCTGCTGGGTTGCCACGTTCCACACAAAAACACCACTGTGTCTCCTCTTTGTGCCATGTTGTGAGGCCGCCAGAATCCTGGCTAACATGGCTGACTTGCCCCACCAGAGTGAACGGCATGCTGATTAAAAATCACGAACACCCTGCTGTTATTTTCAGATTTTTTTTCTCAGAAACCACATTTATTAAACCGAGGTTTCTATTTTAGTCTTTTGGCCCAGAATGATATCTGTGCCAGTTTGTATCAATATCAAAAACAAACAATTAACTTGATCAGTCTTGGCATGTTAGTACCACATGTTGTGTATTTTGTCATTTTCTCAAAGTGAAGACAACAAACCAATTTTTCCAGAGTCTGGAAATTGTTTTTCGATATAAAACACATCTCAAGGAGATTTTAAACGGAAGGATTTGCATTCCTCTCACAGCATCTTTCCACTTTCTGTTCCACATTGGATTAACCCCTGTAATCTTCTGCTGCGTGACCTCCTGAGTGTAAATAAAGAGCGTCTGCTGCGGTTACTGGACTGTCATCTTTGCTCACAGAAGCTTTCTGCAGTTCTTCACAGTAACTGTACAGACAGCTCAAAAACACCCCCAGGAATTTGTCTTCTCCTGAACATATGATGTCCTCACATTTGCAAGCAGGACAAACTCCTAAATGCAGACAAACTAAACCAGAAGTTAGAACTTCTCTGCCTCGTCCTTAAAGTCCAATCCTAAACTTGGTTTTTGAAAAAAAAAAGTTCATGCATCCTCAGACAGGAAAAGCAGAAAAAAATGTTTTAAAGTCGTTTTCCATGAATTTAAATCAACAAATAGTTTGTGTCTATAAAAGGATAAAAATGTTGCCTATGGGAACAAATATCTCTGGTCTTACTCAAAACAATAAAGCTTTTCCTCCTGGGAGGGAGAAGGCATTGCACATGAGAACATTACAAGACACTATCCGGGTTTGCGGTTTCACTTAGGCTGTGTTTTTGCCATGCCAGGAGTTTTCCTGCACCGAAGGCTGATATAATCCTGGAGTGAAATAATTTCATTCCAAGGAGAATATGAAAAAAAAAAAACAACTTCAGGAAAGATTTCAGTTCTTTGCCAACCGAGAACAGTCAAGTAAAAAGAATGATCCTTTCCAGATGCATGATAAAAACAAGGTGATACATTTTTGTCTTGGTCAGGGTTTAAGCGATCCAGTTTTGATGAACAAATGTTGGCCCAATACTGAATTAATTTTAAATCAGGAATTTATTCACAAAATAAACACTTTTTTTTTCAATTACTCAGATAAAAATCTGCTTGTTGTCCAGATAAAGGATCAAATGTTACTCGAAACTTTCTGAATACCTCTTTTTTTTTTTTTTTTTTACCTGGATACAGTACTTTCACACTGAGCTTTTTGGTCCATACCAGGGTTGATTCCTGAAGTAGCCACCAGGCATGTGACACACGTTCAAGAACACACATTCTTGAACGTGCATCACCCGATGCTATCACATGTCCACTACCAACAATTGAAAGAGGCTTGATGCAAAATGTCAAAGTGGTGTAAATCTCATTAATCTTGCTCCAGGCTTTTTCTTTCACAGATCTATTCCGATTTATGAAAGACTTGGTGTCATATAATTCTGGCCGGGCACAAACCACAATTATCTGTTGCTCCTCCATGATCAGTTTGCAAACTGTTGGCATTTCCATAAATTTAAAGGGACGCCATCCAAACGTCACTACCAAATTAGAGTCCTTGATTGGTCAAAGTTTGACTTTATTTGCATGTTTTGTATGTAGATCTCAAAAACGGTTGAAGAACGGTTGAAGCGACAAATGAACGCGAGATTTTTGAACACGATAGCACAAAACACAAATCTATGCGCATTTGCACAGACCTTTCATTGGAACTGGGCATTTGAACTTGCACCGCTTAGGGCGGTGTGAACGTAGCTTCAGAGAGACACTTTAAAAGCTCACCTGAACTCTGGTACGGACCAACTCAGTGAAGCCTGGCCATGCTGAATCGAGGGATATCTTATCACTTTCAAGTGAACCCTGGTACAGTTCAGCCTCAGTGTGAATGCCGGCAGACTTTTTAGTTAAAGTAGAAAGCAGCAAACTTCTACAATTTGGACAGGAAAATAAAATTACCCATCTGACAGCAGAAATCTAGAGAATGTCGCCCCCAAAAGATCAGCTGTTGTAACTGCAGCCAATCAAATGGAGTCTCCTAAACATCGTAGTAAAGAACTGATCCTGTCGCAGTTTCAATCGAGGAATTAGTGAGGTTGTATTATTTTTTGTTTTCTTTCTTCTCTGTGTGCCGTCACACTATGAGCTCTTTTGTTTTGACACAGGATACATGCCCTTTATTGGGAATCAGCAGGACGCTCTCTTATGTTGATTAGGAACAACTGGAAAGTGCTTTGACTTGAGAGAACCTGAGATTTTTCCATCTTGAGAAAAAACAAAACAAAAACAAACTTTTAAAAACCATTTGCAATGAAGACCATCTTCCAAAGGTTTCAGAAGTCCTATGAAAGGTTTTAAATATGTAAAGAAGTCTGTGAATTTGCCCCTTCTGAAATTTACTTCAGCTTCTAAATGAGCTTTAAGTATAGTAAGGTTTATGTTATCCCAGAGGAAGAACAAATGCAAATTATAACCAAAGTAGTGTGCTCTATCATGTGCTGTAGATGTTCAAAAAAAAAAAAAAAAGCTGAATATCAAAGTCAAAATGTGTTTCTGATTTACCAAAATGCATGTTCTGTATTTTTCTAAAATGAGGGAAAAATGTAAGAAATGAGTCTGAGGAGCTACAGTTGTTACACCAAGAAAAATAGACGGATAAACTCACCGAGGGGAAAAAAGGCTTGCAAATGTAATGTCAGCGCTGGCTGAGGACAAACACATTACAGCAATCCACCCTCTATGATTCATGTTGAAAGAAAAACAAAAGGCACACACACAGACACGCCATAATACCTGGATTAATTAGTGAGACGTATTCAAGCTCTGCAGCTGCACAGTAAACTGTTGCATAAAGAAAAAAATTGGATCTCACACGGGGGAGTCGCATTCGTCACAACCTTGTTTATTTCATTGTTTGTCCAAATCACTGTGTATTGTTCTTTAGATTTGAAAAATAAATGCAATAAGATTTTTTTTTGTTCTCAGGTTTAATTCCTGCCAGCTTTGTGTTGAAAGTAACTTTATTTTTACTTGTATGTTCCTCGATCGTTTCCTCCCTCTGATTTGTGTGTCGAAAAGAGCAGAAGTCTTTGTTTGGGGAGTAGACTCTTTCTGCTGGTCTGTAAGCGCAGACGGGATTCCGCCTTGACAAGCTAAGGCAGTTTAGCAGTGAGGGCACACATGAAGACAGAGAAGGTGTCCGACTGGCTGAAAATGTCACGGTGAAGAAGAGAGAATGTTTAGGTGGTGAGGGATGAGAAAAGAAATGCAATCTGGGTCCAGACAGAGGTGTAACAGAGCAATTTGTTTGTGGTGGAATGGAGAGAAGATGGGTTGGCATGGCTGATAAGACGGTAAAGTCTGGAGCGAGCTGCTCTGTGTGGATAAGCAGCAGTCCAGGGTCTTCTTTGAAAAAAACCGGGAGACAAGGGAGTAAAAGAGATGAACCGGAAGATTATTCTGATAAAAGAGTAGATTATTTACCAACTTTAAAAAGTCTTGAGGTGAAGCTGGAACTCAGTTTCAAAACTGTCCATTTTTCAATCTTTGCTATAGATTTTATCAGAACTTTTTATTCAGTTTGCCTTCAAAAGCTATAGTAGGCTCACATTTTCTTGTCTCAAAAGATATATTTACTTCATTAACCTGTCCCCTATTGTGCAGCAGAAACTTAAATAAAACCAGATGGTGTCTTCTCCCATAATTAAAAAAAACCCAACAACACGGAACTGCAAATATGTTTCTATGACAAAATCTTAACGATTCATGCAGAATCTGTCAATATAATGATCAAGTTAAACAACTTGTTTGAACTCTTGATCAGATTTGGATTTGATGCCACTGAAAAGCTGCGTCATTTGGAGCTTTTTTTCCTGGCGTTTGACTTGTAAAAATGTATGCTTTCTTACAACTCATCTTTGTAGATTTTGTTTTAAGGTCAATACTTCAATAAGTTATGCGGGGCAAGGCAATTCCATTGTGGACCGAAGTGAGAAAAATACGTTTTATGCCCAGAAATGGTTGCAGGAAACTTAAAATAGTAACATTATAATCATGTTTGGACTGCGAGAAAAGTTTTGACCCGCTGTTTTACACTTTGCAGCTGGGACCCATGCAGTCCAGAGACTGTAAACATGCCTGCAGAAGGCCATGATAAAGTCATCGGTTTATAGCACTTCCTACAAACCTCCTTTACTAACTTTTACATTTAAAATTCTTTAATAAAATTAAGAAATTTATAGTTTTAAAGTATTTGGTTTTGAAAAACTTGATGGAGGCTAAAAGGGCAAAAAACACAACATTTTGGAATTCCAAAGTCATCTAGACTCTTTATTTTCTACACTATTTTTGTGACTGATCTTAGACAGGCAGCTGGAAAAACGAGGAGAGTCTGGCTTAGAAATCAGGAATTGACCCACCAGGGGTGTACAGAAGAATGAGGAAATGACAAGAAGACAGTGACGAGGATAAAAAGGGGGCTAGAAGCACCAACATTTAAAGATTTGAAGAAAAAATAGGAAAAAAATGGCGGGGACAACAAGGCGACATAGAGAGAAAGACAGAGAATGAGACATGAACCAAGTAAAACACCTCTTTTTTCAGGTTTGAATCCCAACAAATAATAAATAATGCACACAATTTGTTGAAAAATTCAAAAACTCATCAGATAGCCCCTCCTATAATTAATATTTTTGATTTACTTGATTGTATCATTTGTTTTGTGGCTGCATAGAGAATAACAATCCGCTTTAGTAGTTGCTTCAAACAATTATTCAAAGTTGTTCTTTTGATCATTTAGATTTGTTGGTTTGTGTTTGTTGGAATGCCAAAGGATGTCTTTGATTATATCTGTACAAAACATTAAAAATGCAATTCATCACGTACGCATGTGGTGCCCATATGCTGTTCTCACTGCAAATAAACAGCAGGACTTTACAGAAAGATCCAACAGAAATTCTCTGTGTAAGAAGGAGGCTGATAATGTCTTCATCTGGTTATTCATTTAAAAAAAAGTGGGACTTCCATTTACTCGGTGTACAAGTTCCTGATTCTTGTTGTTTAACTGAACTGCTAAAAACAAAAGTTTAAGCAATCACGTAGCAAAGTATTTCTTTGAATTACAATTTGGAAGAAAAGGTATTTGTGACTGTTTTATTTTGTAAAGTTGTTCTTTTCATGAATGCTCAGCAGATTTCAAACACTCATAATAAAACCTTTAAACTCAAAGCTGAAACAATAAACAGACAGCTGCATTAACATGCAAGAGGGAAAAAAAGCTCGAGACCAGGGATAGGCAATTGCAGGCCTCGAGGGCCGCATTTCTGCATGTTTTCCAACATACCATGCTCTGGCATGTTCTAAATGACTGGACACACCTGAACCAGGTATACAGTCATGAATAGGGCTGGGATATCTGGAAATCATGCAGACACAGCAGCCCTCGAGGCCTGGAGTTACCTATCCCTGCTAAAGACCAGCTGAACAAACACAAAACTGTTTGGAAATATTTTCTCAGCTTTTCACAAATATCCTAATAAAAAAAAGAGTATTCTAGCCTTCTATTTTTTTCCCTGCCTTTACATGAGAAACAATGTCAGCCTGAGCAGCTGAGGATCAGACGTCAAGTTTCAATGTTAAGTCAATGTCCAGACCCAGTCTGATGTTGGGCGGCAGATGCAGTGCGTCAAGACTTCAAAAGTCTGAAGTTTGGTAAGGCATTTACACGTGTTCACATAGACTTTTCATTGTAAGCGGTCGCTCGAAAGCAGGTTGCTGAAGCCGGTGTGAACGAACACTGTAAACGAGAAAGTTAAATCTATGCAATCAGTGTGAGTATATTTGTGTCTGAGCTTTATATTCCAGTATAGACTGTTTTCTTTAAGATACAGGGTGAATTAATTTTTTCATTTATAGGCTTACAGTCAATTGAAACTGCTGCTTCGCTTTCCTAAAAATCTATTTTTTTTTCCCACAAAGCAATAACACAACTATTATAATGTTTAAAATGGCCATTGATGGTAAAAAAAAAAAAAAAAAGAAAATACAAATGTGTTTTCAATGAAATTATTTAAAATAGACGCATGCTGATTGATAAAAGATTTTAAATTCAAATATCAAAAAAAGAAAAAAAAATCATCCACTATTTTCTTTTTTAATACAACTCACTTTTTAAGCTTGAGTGGCCGCTTAGCTCAGTTGGCCATGTGTGGTACTGATGTGTGATAAGCCAGGGTTTGATTCCCAAGGGGTGCACTCGAACATTTAAGTAGACTCCACAGTGTTTTACATAAATTAGTTAAGAAAAAATAGCTTAAAATATAAAATTTTGAATATGTTACATTTAGTTAGACTACATTCAAAAACATTCATAACATTCAAAACAGTGAGGCAATCACTTGACGAAAAGGTTTTAGGTACAATCACCTTATCAGGGTTTACCATGTAGCTTCACGTTTTGTTTAAGTGTTTAGCACAACCTGTTGCCCACAGCATGCCTGTAGAATGAAAAAATGCATGAATATTTTGGCTCCACTGGCTCACCATCCACGACCTTATTTGCAAGGAGCCACCTGTGTGTCCTGTACTGGTTCACCCATTTTTCACTAGCAGACGGCTCCTGTCCACCTGCAACGGCAGTTGTGACGAAGGCCAAAGACCATGTTCATCCGCAAAGCTTTTGTGGCTCTGCTAATCCAGAACGATTAGTGAAAATGCAAATAAATCAGCTCAAGTTTATATTTAATTTCTTTCACTTCTTTTTTGTTTTCTTTCACTCTTATTTATTTTTAGTTTTCAGATTTCTATTTTCCAGTATGCTGTAATTCAAAGAGTTGCCACATCAAAAAATGCAAAAAAAAAATGCAAAAAATGCATACTAATTTAAAAAAATATATATTTTTTAAGTGTCTGAAACACAGTTCTGCACTAGATGACCACTTTTTTATTTCAATATTTTATTATTAATTTTTTTTTCCATTTGCTTCAATATCCAACTGCTTAGAAGAAACTTTCTGAGAGGACTCCGTTAAAAAGCCTGGGTTCATTGGGGTAATATACCGCCCATCCATCAAGGCCAGTGTCAAGGTGTAAATTATCAATCACTGTTTGATTAAAGACAGGAGCTACTTTTATTGCAATTAGCTCCTGTCCTCTGGTGATGATGGCCTCTCATGGCCGTCTGTCTGCTTTACTTTCAGATCACACGGTCTACCTGCCACCCTGCAGGCGCTACAGCGACGATTCAATCTGCCCCGCTTTTGAGGTGTAAAAATAGTCAGATACATAATTAACATCATCGTTCATAACATCTTCAATAGATGTCTTTCTTTGGGATTTGGAGGAGGACTTGAAGGATGAAGGTGCGGCTGCTGTAAAGGCACAGGGTTGTTAGTCCAAAAACTACTCAATCATCCTGTCGTTACTTTTCCCGCACGGCCGTTGGAAAGTGGCCAAACGTTGCAGCACTGCTTTATTCTCAGTCTATTCAGAGGGTTTGACGGCCATGATGTGGCTCTCTCATCTATGGCCTGCCTCGCCTCTGTCTTTCCACTCCTTTTCGATCTTCTATTCTCTATTTTTCACTCTTTTCTGTGGTTTCTGCATCTTGCACCACTTTTTTCTCTTCCATCTATGGTTTAAATACCATTTACTTTTATCAGACTCTTTTCTTCTCTTGGTCCGTTATTTCACATCCTCCTCTGGCTTTTCAATCATAGCCACACTTGGCAGCTCGTCTTTCTGATTTAGCTGAGAGATTTTTGGAGTTCTGTGTGCGCTTTAAGAGAAAGCAGCTGATTTTTTCTAAATTTAACATTCCAAATGAGGACGTCTACAAAGTATAAACTATGAGATCTGTAAAATCTAGAAACTTAGTTTTTAATTTGTATGAAATCACTTGTGGGCTAAACAAAAAGGTAGTTTCTATTTAATATTTTTGATTTTTTTTCTCCATAATTTAAAAAATAACAAAGCCTTTTTTTTATTTGCGTTGCACAGAGTGAACATATTTTTGCAAAAGTAAAAGTTTAATAAATTTCGAAGTCATTTGTAAACAAAGCCTGCGTGTGTCCACGCATGCAAACAAACAACATCCGAACTTTTTGCAAAGATGGATGTGCATATTGGGCGTATCAAATGAAAGTGTTTTACAGATCACCGCTTTCTATGCAGAGAAAGTGTGCGTGTTAGCCTGGGGGAGATGCTGGCAGCGCAGACTCTTCCTGAAAGGGGCTGTCCTTAATCTATGACATCAGCTCGTGAGAACCCGCTCGTTTCATGGGTAGGTGAGGGGCTGTTTTTTAGAGGATTACTCAGAAATGTGTGAACGGGTTAAAATACCGGTTTGAGGTTGTTTTTAGTGAGGAATGGACCGTATAATACACTTTAAAGCTCACAAAGTTGTTTTTTCATGGTTTGGCGCCTTTAAGGGGAGTTTGGAACAGGAGTGGATTGATGCATATTTGCATCAATAGGTGTTAAAGACTTGCAGGCTTTTCTTTTGTAATCGGACTTGCAGCAGTTGTTTTTTTTTTTCTATTTTGTGTCCATCCAACAATGATCCCAGATTAAAGGAGCTCCAACTCTTAGAAAAAACAATGAATTGACCTAGAATTTCACTGCTGGGACTTCACTGTCTGACTGAGAAGTCTCCTCATCCAGCCCGTCCGTCCTCCTGCCCCCCTGAACGTCACTCTCCCCTCCCACCCCGATTCCCTCCTGTCTGCAGATGGGACGCGTGGAGCCAGAGTAAGACAAAAACAGAGACTCTCCATCATCATGCGAGTGGTGCTTGACTGCCAAGCACCCAAACAGAGCTGCTGATGCAGTTTGTCACACATTGACCCGACCTCATAGTTTGGAGTTCATGTTCTTTAAAGCTTCTCTTCCCCTCCAAAACCAGAGATCGGAATACCAATGAGGAGAAGGAGCTGTTTGCTTGGGTGTGAATAATTTCAGTTTCATAAACTGTACACTGGATTAATCCAAATTTCTCAACATAAGTTTTGACTCAAAGACAACAGGAGACAAACCGCATAAAAAGAAAACAGGAACGGCAACATGTGAATTTGTTAACAGTGGTGTGAATGAACTAAAAAGTAGTTCAGTTCTTAACTGGATTATTAAGAAGTTTACCTGCTGTGATTCATGTAATTAGTAGTCTAACATTGGTTAGTTTCCTTCTGTTCAGGTTTCCTTCTGTCATTGTCAGTAAACTGCCTTAACGTGCAAATCACATCAGCGAATCACTCGAGACAAAAGCCTTTTAAGGATCACACCAACAATTAAAACAGACTAAAGAAACAAAATTAGAAAGACTTACATTTTAGAAATTACAACAAAATTCAAGGAACCAAAACACAATCCCAAAAAGATGAAACGTTTCTAAAAACAAAAGTAATTTCCAGAAATCAAAATGAAACATAAAAAAAGATCAAAATAAAGAAAGAACCTGAAAAGGCAGGTATAATAGCGCCATAAGTGATTGGATAATGATATCTGGTATCGCTTCACGCCATCTAACTTTTGTTTAAAATGATACTGGAGAGTATCTGCTTATTCCAGTTTCTTCTTTTGTTTTATTTATTTTTTTATCATTTATTTGTATTTCTGAAAAAACCTTTTGTTTTCTGATGATGATGTTTGTTTATCATTTCAACTGAAGCGATTTTGGACATAATGCTTCATAATGCTTCATACTAATCATAAAACTTTTACTAGTATGCAGACACTGAAGAGGCATTTGAAAAAAATCAAACTTTTATTCATTCAGCGATGTCCCAGCATACCTACCTTTTCAGGTTTCGTATTGTTTCATTTGTTTTTTTACCTTACATTTTGATTTCTGCAAAAAACTTTTCTTTTCTGAAATATTCCATTTTTCTTTCTTTATTTTTTTTAATTGTGTTGGTTTCTGGAATTGTTTTTTATTTCCAACCTTTAATTAATCAGTTATGATTTTTTTTCATCTGCTTTGCTTTTTTTAATTGTCATGAGCTTTAAAATGTTTCTGCATCCAGTGATTTGTTGGCACTTCAGGGCCACCATAGACTTCTCCCCTGAATTTCTCCTCCACAGAAATGTCTGCGCTCTTGCTCTAATCTGCAGAAAAACTTTTTGTGCTTTTAGCTTTCTGCCCGCTCTTCTATTTCTGTTTGAGACAACACTGGCATAATTCATCAGCCAATATAACAGGTTTAGCTGCCAAATCATATAATCGGCTACATTGCGATGGAGCGGTTGCTCTGGTTATCCTTAATTGAGCAGAAAAAGTGTAAATAAAAACTGGCTTTAAAAATAGCTTGACAATAAACATTCAGTTTAATCTTTCCTGAACATTTTGCCCTTGTCAAAAGGTCATTTCTGTAACTTTTCATTTTTCTTTCCACACATTAGTGGAGATGTAGCTTAGTTTTACCATAAACAAGAGCATTTTTTTGAGGGAAGTGCAGATATTTTATTGATAATGATATTTTTTGAGTCGAATGTTTTAAGCTTGTCCATGCAACTTTACCACACATTTCAAAGAGACAAACCTCCCTTGACATCATATTTAGGAAGGTCAGGTTTGCTTTCAGAAAGACCTGACATGTCCTGCTCTTTGGTTTAGACGACTTGTCATGGATTGACTCAACATACACCTAAAGACACTTTGTTCTGAAATATTGATGCTGCTGGTCCAGTCTTCCTTTACACAGCAACACAGACACAGAGATCAATTCCTTTCACAAAAAAGTCACAAAACTGAAAAGGAAAAGAAGAAAAACCTGGCTTTGTTGAAAATTTTAAACAAAATAAAACCCCCTCATGAAAGTGTTGACATTTGTGTTAAATGCACTTGACCTTTTTGCCAAAAGTGAACATTTTCACCATTTTTTGGTGTCTGAACTAATGAATGTTAGCATTTTAGAAAGTTTAGGATTAAACTCTTGGTTTAAAGCCCAGAAATGAGAACATGAATCATTTCTTCAGGTTTATACAGTTGTCATGCACCACTATTTTATGAATCTCAATCATAATTTGATGATATAGTAAACCTGGTCATTACTCTCATTTCCAAACATGAGTGGATGCAGCCACAACCTCAGAAATCATGTGTATTTAACCTGTTATTCAGCTAAAAGATGAGCAATGAGTAGAGAAAATAGACATGCATTTCATAAACTGGGAGCAATCATCTGCTTACTTAAGGAATTTGTGCTAAATATGAAGAACATGCGCAGAAACTTTACAAATAAAAAAAAAGTTTACATCTGATGGCTTTGTGATTAGTTTTTGTGGAATAAAAGGTCAGAAACTTAAAGCCTTAAACAAGAGGTGCAGGCTCAAAAGGAGGTTTTTATGTACATACAGGACTAAAAGAACTAAAGTACTTCAGTTAATCTTCTATTATGGCCTGATTTTAAAGTTTGGCAGCTTGCTCTTGATTCTTCAGTCAAGCTAAACTTTATTACTTACCTCTCAAGTAATATTGTTGCGTGATTGGTCGAAGGCTGACCTTGAAGTGTCACAAGTCAGGCTTTGACCTTAGAAGTAAATATTTACATCCTCAGCAGTTACATTTACTAATATTAATCTTTTTCCTTGTTGTCTTCATAAATTTGGTTTCCCTGCTCCTTAATCAAATCAAAACCAGTTTTTCCTGCCATTGTCACCTCCTCTCTTTGTTTGTTGTCATTTCACATTGTTGCGACCGTGCTGTAGTGAGACAAAGACGTTTCAGTAGGTCTGACCTTGAGTTTCTCATGAATTATGAAATGTTCTGACCAGAGTGAGTTTTTCCTTCTTCTTCCTGAAACTTTGGGAAAACAAACACATTTGTCTGTGCATTTGAAGTGTCTTTAAAGACTCACTCCAATGAAAATCGTGTTTTTCATGGTTTTGTTCTTGTAGCATCTTTCTCATGATGGAGGATATATTTAAAAAAATTAAGATCAAAACTGCAGTTCACAACTCCAATTCTGATGCAGACAAATAGATTTATCATCCTCTTCATTTTTCTCTTCTGAGCTGCCATCTGGCTCAGAATTGTACAGCTGGATAGCTCTGGACAGCACAGATAACTATGCTAATTTTAGCTTGTAGTTGTGAGGCACTATAAGCTAGTGGGAGAGAGTGTAAACAAATGATTGATGGGAAATTAGAAGAGGCAAACTTCCGTATCAACAGTCCTGCCCTAAACTCTGAGGCGGATTTATAATGAGCTTCTTCTGGCTCTAGTGTATTTAAGTCAATTTGGTTGCAATTTATCTGCACTACAGAATGAGTAAGTGTTGGGTAAATTACTCTTAAAGAGTAATTGATTACTTTAATTAGTTGATGAAATATGTAATTAAATTACTTTACTCATTACCTAATTTCAAAAGTAATTCACTACTTGTTACTTTGCTTTACTCTTTTCAGTCCCATACAAATGCTCAAAAGAATAAAGCAACACAAGCAAGATCCCCTTGTAAAATCCACAAAATAAAAACAGAGGCAACACAAGGGAAATCAGGGTTTTTAGCACCACCTCATTCAATTCACCACATGAAACGGGAGAAAATGTACATGGTATAGTGGCTACCAGTCCATAGACAGGTTGCTCATTGACACAAGGGCAGTGGAAAGAAATTCATCTCCAGGACATAACTTGCATTTACCTGGAATGTTTCTGCCTTTATTTTTAACAAATTGGAAATCATTTGAATATCTCCAGTTGCCATATGTCCCTACAAATGTACCCCCGTCCAAATTTCTGCTCTCTTCATCTTACTTTGGCCAATCTCCAACTCGAGTCAGATCCGACTATTTACATAAATTTATTTGTTTTATTAGTCACCTATAGTTACACTGAACTAAAATGTGAGTCATGAGGGTTTCTGTAGTCGAGTAATTTTTATTCATTTACCAAAGTTTTAACTGTAGTACATTTCTCCATTACTGACAAAAGTAATTAAATTTCAGTTACTGGTTACTTTTTAATCAATTACACCCAACACTGGTGATAGCTGTTTATAGAGTATAGGATTTGGCTTCTTGGAGCCACTTGGAGTACTTCCTTTTTGGAACGCGAGGGGTCACTCAGCTCAGTTCTATTACAGTCAATGGTTCTGTCACACCGTTTGTTATATTGTTTATGAAATTCAGTCAGATTGGCTGACTGTCAACTGGACTTCTTCTTTTATGCAAATAATTACCAGTATTCATACAACAGCAGCCACATCCTTGTTTATTTCACACACGTTCACACACTGAGGGAAAAACCAGTCCACCAAGAAATGTAATCTATGGAGTCCAGTGTGGGGAAGCCTCTCCCAAACTCTACTGTTGGGTAAACCAACCAGCCACCAGACAGTAGGGCAACACCTCAGGACCTAAATCAGCAGTTAAGACAAGACATTTATGGAACACATTTATGACAAAGAAACAGAGGCTTGGTAATAGGAGTGAAGGAATGGGTTTATGCTAAAATTCCAAAGCCCTCTTTGAACAGGAACGTGGGACTCCGACAGAACCTTTGTCCCGTTTACAACACTGTCCTGTCAACACTCCCCAGCAAAATCAGACCACCTCACACAGCCGTTTGACACGCATAACAGCCCCAGAGGAGTAGCCCTAAATGACTCACCCTGACCATCCATTCTTCACCACATAAAGTGAAACCATCTGAGGGCTGTAAAGCGTGCCTGCCTGCCAGCTTACCAACTTTATGTCAGACTGAAAAACCTCCTCAGTTAAAGAACATAACGTTTAAACTCCATAATGCTGTGTTTGCAACGAACTCAATCTGCGCATCAAATTTGCTGCTCCAGAAATGTGTTAATAGATGTTCCCATTCCAGACACGTGTGGGAGTAGCTACTATCAAACATTTTTGTGTATTTAAAATTCAAATCACATTTACCTCATCAAGACATAAGAACATCTGCATATTTGTTCTGTCAAGAATATTCTTTGAGTACTTAAATCTCTTTTATAAATAAATAGTTGTGGAGAGAAAAAATGTTTAACCATCTAGTTTTAGGTCTTTATAAATATTTGATGAAGTACTACTATCAGCACACGAATAGTTCAGCTAAAAAATCCGGTCCAAAAGGTTGTGGGTGTTTGGAAATCACTGTTTGTTTTTTCCAGCCTGACGGGAAAACTGGAAGACAACAGTTTATAACCATCTTAACAGCCTATGATGCCACTTCATGCTTTTAAAGAACCTTTAAAATCTTGGAGGTGTGAGTCTGTGTGAGTCTGTGTGGGTCTGTGTGAGTGCGTGTGAGTCTGTGTGAGTCTGTGTGGGTCTGTGTGAGTGCGTGTGAGTCTGTGTGGGTCTGTGTGAGTGCATGCGTGTCGTGCTAGGAGAAGTGACTCCATCTGTGCATTGTTTCTCTCCATCATTGTGTCGCTCTCAGTAGATTTGTATTCTGGGAATCCCTCACTTTGGAACACACACTCACTCATGCACATACCTGTGAGGACATATTTAAATGTGCACGCATGCAGATACACAATGAAAACTGGATGACATTTCCTGGTGGGCGCAGAATGCGCACGGATGTGTTTTTGGAAACTTAAAACACAAACGGAGAACTTCTGAAAGAGTGGTGATTGTTACTGTTCACACAGAGTGTTTTATTGTTCTCTGAGCTTCTGGAAATATTTTGAGGATGAAATGTTTGAAAATTAAACAATGAAAGGGAAAAACAGCGAGGAAAAAGCAATGGTGATACAAAAATTTAGATAACATTTTAGAAAAAAAACACAAAAAGAAAATAGGTCTTGCTTTGTTGACGCATTTCCTTGATTTTTTTTTTTTTCATTTCTTATTTGTTTTAGGGAAAATCCTAATTAAAAACAATGAAAACGTTGAAATTCTTTGATTAAAGCAGTTTTTAAATGTTCAAACAAAAATTAATTCTACCTAATGACTTATTTATTCTGTGCACCATCTTATGGTGTTGTAGCATTTGTGTGTCTTTAGGTTCATGGTGTCAGTTTGTGCCTGTGTGAACAGCACAGCATGAAGCTCCTCGGATTTGTGAGACATGATGCAGAGACGGGGCCAAAAGGGTAATAAACACACACGCATACACACGCACAAATTATCAGACACGCATGGAAAACATGCTGAGCTCGTTGCTTGGTTATCACAAAACCCTTTATTTTTACTCTAATACAGAAAAGGCCTTAAAAAGTCACTAAAGGTGAGTTGACCCCAAAAGATGTAAAAGTTTTGTCCTGTTTTCTTTTTTTTTATTTCTTGTATTTCTTTTTTTTCTTTCTTGTAGATGCTAAATTAGGTGATTTTGGGGCCAAAGTGGTTCAATGCATATTTGCATCAATAAACATTAAGAAGTGTCCCCGAATTCTTAAAAAAATAGGCTCCTCTTATTCTAAAATTTCCTAAAAGAAAGCGCTGAGTGACTGGCACACATTGTTTTAAATTCTGAATCTTTATCTGTTTTTTTTTTCCATCAATGATACAAAGATGAATCTCCTGAGGTCATGAACTGTCCCTAAATCATTTATCACCAGCTAGTCAGCAAGTCCGTAGTGGAAAGTACCATTATCATTGGATAGTGTCAATTTAACTCACAATGCTGGGCTTCAGGATGTTATAGTCTCCAAAGGCTCAGCACCAGCAGAACACAGGTTTCAAATACCAACACTATCATCTGTGAGGAACTATTTTGGGATTCCTGCATGCTAAACTTTTGAGAACCAGTAAGTCAAGTAAGCTAAATACCACCCTTCAAGTTGCCTTGCTGGAATTTGAATAGCTGTGCTGCTTGGCTGCATTGTTAACTGTCACAGAGGTCAGAGGTGAGCATTTATTGCGAGACTTATTTGTGCCTAGGAATGAAGCAGTCACTAATAGCAGATAGCTGAAGGAACCCGATGAGAATTAGAAAAAGTGTGACTTTTTCAATAAGGAGAGATTTTTTGTGATACAATAGATGTGCATGAAATAAGTCCATAGTCTTTGGCAGATTGGCTCTCGGCCAGTGACGTCCTGCATGTTGGTGGTAAAAAGCTTAAGCCATAGATGAATAAACACCAGAGCCTTTAGATGCTGATATTGATAGCAACATTTTGATTGCAATTGGCTGAGAAGAAGAGGTGGGAATTTTGCTATTTGTTTAGAGTGAAGACTTCATTCATGAGTGGCGTGTAAGCCCAGATTATGCTATGATCACAAGCACAAATCCCTCTGTGCATTGAGGAGACATCGGCAGAATCTTTAAGATTTCATGCCGCTGCCTGCCTGATCTTTTTAAAAAATCGCTGGTGTGGTCATTAATGTAGACGGTGGCGGTCAGATGGCTGTCAGGCGTCAGATGAAATTGTCTGGTTGCCTTAAAATGTATCCTTTCTCTCAAAACCTCAGCCGCTTGATTGCAAAATCCGCTGTGTGACCACCTGCTGAATTTGCTGCAAGACCTGAATAGATAGACCTGCTTTGACCCTGTTCTGGTTGCTTTCTTTTGTGGTGAACATCTAAGGAGATCACCAACCATCACACCAGCAGCTCAGTTACAAACTCCATATGAAGATTGCGCTCCTGCCTTTGATTTTGTCAATTATATTTCTTGGTTCTGGTCATGTTTTGTGTTAGTCGTCCTCAATCAGACAGGTTTAGCTCAACAGCAAACTGGCTTTACTCTAAACCATTGCTGAAGTCGACCCCAGTGATCATAAGGTAGGGTATGCCCTAAAAAGGTCAAGAAAAATGAAACATTGAATAGAGAACCATTTTATATCTGAAAGTCCTGATGTCTTTTCAAAAACTTTCATTTTGCAGAACAAACAGATAAACCTAACAGTTACTCTCAGGATCAGGGCATAGGTGACTGGAAAGATTCACAATGAACATGACTATTTTATGGTACAAAAAGCCTTTGTGGCACTGCAAATGTGACTCGACTAAAATCAGAATGATTTAACCAATACAAGTATAGAAATGTTGTCTCCGTGTGACATAGAGGAGTGAAATGCAAGACGGGATAGCTGTCCGGGTAGTAATAGTGGTGACAACCGTACGATTTTTCCCCCTGAGGCAGGTGTAAAAAAAGAAACAGTAGCCAGATCCCTTCACCAAAAAAACATACTGAGGGCTTATGACACAACCAAGTCAGCTTCTATTCATTCAAATGTAAAATATGCTGAGTTTACCAGAAAAAATGATCAGATGCTCCGGTTTAAAATGTTCTATCATTTCTGTTGTCAGAGGAAAATGGAGACAAACGTGTGTTAGAAGAATCCATCTTCTGCTGGTGTTATCATTGCGTTCACTATGTGTTTCCAATACTTTCACAAAAAGTCCCAAGTTTCCAGAGTTTGTCTATATCTGTGTTCGGAATCATGTGTCTTTTAATCAGAAGCCTCACATGCTCTCAGACTCATTGTGGCTTTTGCCACAATTTTTTTCAACAGCAGGAGATCCTAAACACACTGAGAAATGGAGAGACGTTGGAGCTGGTAGGAGGCGCTCTGTATTTCTCACAGGTCAGCTGATGCATTCTCACCCCCATCACCGGCATCTTCCATCACCAGGCCTTCACCGCCGGCTGGACAGACGTGTGAGTGTCTGTGTGTGTGTCTGATGCAACGAGCATGACAAACATGATACATCTTATCACATGCTTCTCCTTAGCGGATTAAAAAGCAGACTTCCAACGACATTTATGCCAATGCTCCTGTGGGGACTGACTTTGTGCAGGCAACGGGAAAATTCAATCACTGCCTAAAGGGTGGGAACGGGGTGGAATGAAACGCTGCTTTGGTTCCATTTCCGTGTTAACCACTTTTTTTTATTTTTTTTTATTTCCAAGACTGCAAATAAGGAAAGAGAACTGGAGGGCAGCCTCTCTGCTTCTTCTCACCACAATATGCTTTTGACAGCAAACACATTTGTTGCAGGACAGATTTAGGGTGCATGTGGTGTCTCACACCTCATTAGATCCCACATTAAGCTCACCTCGAAAGCTGGCGCCATCTTATTTCTATGTAGCCTGTGTAAAACATAAATCTTTACTGTGTAAGAAAAATTCTCTAGTCACAATACTTACAGCTGGGGCCCAAAAGGGACTAATGAGCAGAAGGTGGTAAAGTGAAGGGAAATTAACTTGATGGCTTAATAAAATTAAGACTACCGGTATATGATAAAAGCAGGAATAGAACCATTTGGCACTAAAAGAACTGCAGAACATATATCATCTAGAAAAGGGTAAAAAAAAAAAAAAACTCCTGACAATGTAAATATGGAATTTGATGGTAAATAAAAACATTTGCAGTAACATTTGGTATCCTCATATGAAAGCCAAAACATGAAAATATTGTTTTTATTATTTGAAATATCAGAATGTGTGTTTTTTAAAAATAAATAATCATCAAAAAGAATGGTAAAAAATATCATGATACTTAGCACTAATTTACTCACATAAACCTCAAATATTAATTTAATATTAATTATTTGACAAGATTTTGTTACAAAAATGCATTTTCATAAAAAGAAATAGTTATAACAAGTGTGATGTAAGTATTGCACAAGTAGAAAACTTTATGTACAGTTTGTGCAATGACTCACAAAAATATAGTTTTAATGTAGCGCACAACAGGCCCAGTCATAAAGTCTGCACTTTGCAGCACATCTGTTCATGCATTTCTGCCTCAGATGATGTTATCACACTGATAAGTATCTCGTCTTGGGAGCAGAAGCATCTGCATGGAAGCACAGCCTTTGTGATCATAACACAGCCTGTACTGGTGCCAGTCTTTTCAGTGAAACAAATAAGTAATGTTAAGTGAAGTACTTGGGCTGCATTAAACCCCAGATGGGTGTGATGAGACCATCATTTGACACGTATTCATTAAAAAAAGCTTCATTATGCATTATTCATTTCTGTAATCTGGCTACAACTTTTCTGTTATGATGAATTGAAAAAAAATAGAAACAAGCCCTTGCAAAGCACAGAAAGTGAACATGTATTGTGTAGTTTGTCTCTTTTGTGAACCAGAACTTCACCTCAACTTGGCATCATCTCTGCCTTGCTATCACATGCTTGCTAGCACATGATCTGCTGTAGAAGAGGTCCTATTCCTTTCTCATATATTTTGTGACCTCAGGTTCCTGTTTTGGGCCTTGACTGATGGTGTTGTAGTTCTTGACTGATGGCTTACACAGGATGTACCCCCACCCTGTACAGAGAACATCCTGTACATCCCATTCTTCATAAGGAGGATGAAGAATGCAATGCACTTCTGCTTTTCTTCTCCTCAGCCCTGATCAGTCTTTCTTGTGGCGTATCTTCAGACCCTGAAATGACTTTACCTCACTTCTGCTGTCATTTAAAAACTTTTTAGAGTCAGAGGGTGTGAGGGATGCATGTACGTGCGCTTGAATGTGAATATGTGCACGGATGCTCTGCTGCTTGCGTGCCTCTGTGTGTTGTGACTGTTTGTGTTTCTTACTGCTGTGGGACAGGGAGCAAAGGAGTGAGAAAATGAGGAAGATGGATGGAAAGAAAGGAAGCAGTAGAGGAAAGGAAGAGAGGTAGGCTAAAGCTGCATAACGAGTGCATCAGGGCGGAGAGCCGCTCCGGGAGCGACAGTCCAAACACAGATACACCGTGTCCAAGCAGACGGGGAGGTGGGAGATTTCCCTGTAGAGGGTGGAGGACACGTGAACATGCATGAATATAAATGCAGGCCTCAGAACACTCACACACAGGAAGTGCACATTTTTTCCTACTCTTTCTGACTAATGTGTAATTGAACTGTCTCCTCACTGCAAGAAGATTCTGGTTAAAATCTGTGAACAGACTTATGAGGGGACTTTGCATGTTTTTCTTGTGAGCATGTGGCTTTTTTCTGGGTGATGCGGCTTCTTTGGTCAATCCAAAAACACGTCAGTGATTTTCCTTTGTAGAGAATGTGCGGTTTAATATCTTTGCGTGCGTGTCTGTGACGGACTGGAGACAAGTCTGAGATGTACCCTGCCACCACCCAGTGACAGCTGGGAAGGGCTTCAGTAAGTCTCATGACCTTTGCTTGGAAAAAGAGGGCACAGAAAATGGCTGAAACATGTTTGTTATTAGCGAGGAGCCAACAGCTGGAGGCAAATTCTTGTGTGTTTACATGTTTTTCCAATAATGCCGATCCTCATTCACACATGCAATATCCAGATGACTGCCTTTACTTAAACTGCACACAGATATATTACATGGAAAAAGTAAAGATTGTGTACAATTTGGGTGTTGACTTCCATATCTTATTTGACTGGGATCCTGAGCAGAATCTGAAGTATAAATGGAAAGAGTAGAGGTGAGTGTTGCATGCTCCTCCATCAGTGGGCTGTCGTTAGATCCCACCTCACGTTCTCAAACCTCATTCTTTTTTTCTGCACAGAAAAAACAAGAGAGGAACAAATGTCAGCTTGGAGACATGAATGCTGGATGTACATATAATTTGTGAGAAGACGTATTCAACTCGTGTACTGTTATCACAATGCATGAAATGTGAAAGAAAGGCAAATGAACATTGTTTAGCTTCAGACCCCTGAAACAGATAAAAAGGCACAATTATTGAAATTCTGTGGATAATGAGGAGAAAATCTATTTATACACTTTTCCTCTGAAAGGGAGAATCCACTGAAATGTGCTTGTTCGGAGCGAAACACTAGAATGGAAATAGACAATAGGTGTGATAGACAAGGAGATGAAGCAGTTCATGCTGGGGCGTTGGGATGAAAGAATTTCAATGTGACACTGCGTGAAAGAAGACCATCAGTGAAGAAAAGAGCTAACAGTTATCACTTGAAATGTCTGTTTTAAAGTCAGATCTGACACTTCTAATGTGCTGTCATCCACTCAAGAGGAAGAGGAAGGAGAAAGGTAAGGAAACATTTTCCAGCACTGTGACCAGTCTGTTGTTTCTGATTGGCACGTTTTGTCCCTCGGGGTTAGTTCTGGATTGTGTGGATGACACAGCCACTGTGGGCATAAGTGGGTTTTCCACAGCTGATTTTCAGACAGTTCTATTACTGATGTGTCACACTTTCTTAACCCATCTGAGTCCGTGAGCAGATGGTAGTGACAGAGATGAATTTCAGCCCCAAACGGTTTGCAAATTTCTTTCATGAGACTTTCCACAGTTTTTCTATTGTTTTTAATGTTGTACTTTCTTGAAGTTTTTCTGAGAAATAATACAAAAATTAATCTTTTTTGGTAAACAGGGAAAAAAAAAGTCAATTTCTTTATCTGCGTCCAAAAAGCATCTTCACTTCTTAGCTTGTTCTAAGCTTGTTCTTAGACATCAAGGTTTGGGTTTTTTTCTTAATTAAAAAATCATATTTTTTGCCACTCTATATTAAAATAGATATAAACTATAGGAGGATATAGATTTAAAAATAAAGAGAAAACCCTAGTCTCAAGATTGTGTAAGTCTATGGGAGTTAAAGGAAAAAAATCCAACAAAAGCCTCGATGGCTGCTGTGTCAGCACCATTTCCACACATCCAAGCCCTACTCTTGACAGTTTACCTGGTTCAGGTGTGTCCAGCCAATTAGAACATGCCAAAGCATGGTATGTTGGAAAACATGCAGGAGTGCGGCCCTCGATGCCTGGAGTTCAATATCCCTGCTCTAAATCCTTTAACACACAATTTTGAGACCACATCTTAGGCCTTGTGTTGTAAAACAGAAAATGCAGTCATACCTGACACAGCATGATGCTCAGCTTGTGGTTCATGCTTTTTCCTTCCTTGGCCCCTGCCATGGGCTCCATGCTGACCTCCATATATCTGAAACCTTTACAGATGATCCAAAACACAGAGCGCATCTGGCTTGAGTGAATCCAAAAGGGCTCGTATTACTCCATCACTAATTAGCTTTCAGTGGCTACCTTATGTTGTCCTTCGACTGATGTCTGGGCCTGCACCTGTCTATTCAACTCAGTTATTCAATGGCAAAACCACTTTTGGTTTTTCACAAGAACGTCATTTGCTTTCCTCATTTATTAGACGTATTCAGACCAAATGTTTCACCAGAATGTTCCAGAAAGCAATTAGAAAGCAGCTGTTCTTCTCTGCTTTTAAAAACCTTGTAGAGGAAATGAGAACCTTCACCAGCTTCCAAAGAAGCAAAACTTCTGGCTCAGTCTCACTGCAGAACATACCAGCACACCAGGATAACTTAAGTCGGATTCCTCCACATTTAAACAAGTGCATGTTTGGATTCCACAGAGAACATTTGACTATTTTTGGATTTTTTTGTACTTGATATTGATTTCTAAACCTCTTCACACTTTCTACTCTTCTGTTTTGGGTTAAAAAACTGTTAAAGAAGTTCTAAGACCACATTTTAGATGTAAGTCTTCTCGTAAAAGTCTCCTCACACGGCGATAACCTTGAATTCTGGCTGTGTTCTGCCCATCAGATTACAGGACACCATATCCTAATGTTTAATTTAAAAAAATCCCCTTTCCTCAATGTTTAAATTTCAAAACATTGTTCATCCAGCCTCGACCCTTTGATAAACATGACCGTGAAAATAAAAACATTCAGACATTTTCATAATCAACCCTTCATGTCTCTTTTGCTGTGGAGCAGGGAAGCTGAACCTTTCTTTTCTTCTAAATTGTGATTTTTACATGATTTCTTTTGTTGAAGATACTTTTTTCTTTATTTAATCCTGTTATTTATTTAGCTAAAGATTACTCTGAACTGCAAAGATAAGCCGTTTGGTTTTAATTGGCTTTGGAGTAAACCAAGACATAAACTATGTGATAAATTCAGCCAATCTGGAGAAAATAAACGTTTTTAGTCCATTTTGAGAAATTCTACAAACAAAACTCTGATGCTTGGATGAGATCTAATTTGAGTAAATTAACTTTGTAAATTAAAATTTTATGATGGAAATAACACAAAAGAGGAATAAAAGCTAATGAAAAACATAAAATAAACACATTTAAGCAACAGTTGTGATATAGGAAGCCAAATAGGCTGCATTGACTTTCCAAAATAACTCTATTTGGAGTAGAATACTAGGAAATGGAACTTGTACCAAAAATTTGAAGCAATACAACTGTGGCTTAGTAGCCTTCGCTTTTTTTCTTTCTTTTGTTGTACATGGGTTTAAATACAGTAAGTATTAAGTACTGAGGTCAACTTACTCCCATTTATACATGAGGTTGTGTTAAAATTGTTGAGCCCAAACACCAATTTTTATTTGAGGGTTCATCCCTTTTTGGTAGATTTATCATTGTTCATTTTTGTTCTTTGCTTGGAGAATGGTATCGTAAAAGTAAGAAGTATGAAAGGAAAATGAAACATCTCATTTTATTCCATTGTTCTACAACATTACACTACACTTTGTGAGCAGCGCTTGAAACATTCACTAAAGCATGTGTTGTTAAATAAAAAGAAACAAATACCTGTTGAGGCTAAATCCAGTGATTGAATTGTAATTTAGTGAATGAACTGTTCAAATAATAAACCCCCCTACTGCACTCCAAGGCCTCGCGAGGCTTACAGAGGTCAGCAACTAAAAGATTAAGGCAGTAAGGGTACATCGGTGTCATGAATCCTAACAAGTCTTTTGGTCTGATCCTAAATCAGGGTCAGAGGTCATGACGCTGAATTTCAAGGGTTACAGGGTTACCATCATTATTTTTTTGCTTGAGCTCACACAGATTTTTGTATTCATTGAATTCGGCTCACAAGCGACTCAAAGGATGTGACATTCAGATTCTGACACAAATCAAGAAGCTCAGCTTGGTTGGAAAACGGCGCAAACAGACAGTTCTGGTTTTAGAGGCTGAGAAAAAAGCCGCAGGTTGAGCTGTTCAAAGCAGAGAAAGAGGTCAGAAAGCAATGCCAATCTGTTTTATTTTTATTGACCAGAGCATTGTCAATGCACTCTCTTTGATTAGCTCGCCTCATCTATGCTAGTATGGCCGATTGACTGAAAAGAGTCGTCATACGATCATAAATGAAGAATTCTTTCTCTGGGACAGTGATTGTTGACTCTTGGGGTTGAAACCCAACCAATTTAAAAAGCATGACATTATTTACAATCTACATAAGATAAGGAACAGAAAAAAAGTGTTATTATTGGAATATTTGTTCTCTGGGTTTGTTTTGCACTGACAGCTGTTTGTCTCTGTATCAGTGATTGTCCTGTCATAGAGAAAAGGGCTCTCATGTAGTTTAGTAAAATGCTTTGTCACACTTTCTTTTTCTAAATAAAGGTGTGAGTTTCATTCAAGTCATGTGCTTCATCAGTTTTGACATACTAAATGTTGCAAATTAAACTTTTCCTGCAGAGGGTGGAGGGATAAAGTTTCTTTTTTCTCTCTGTTTAGCTGTCATGGTTGTGTGATGACTTTTTTATGGCTTTCTAACAGGTTTCTGTGTTAACTAAGCTCACTTCTTGAATGTCTGAAATTTCTATGGACATTTTAATTTCTCTCAGCCTTAATGTTCGACTGATGGCTGATTTAGTGCAGAAATTAGGGTGATAGTTCTTATTTATTGATATTTTTTGCCTAAAGCAAGGATTCACTCTGGTAGAGACCGAGTACAGAAAACTGTTCAGTAGCTCTCTGTCTGTGCAGGATCCAAGCCTGACATTGCTGAGTGTAATCAGATAAACTTGCAAACCCCCCCCCCCCCCCCCCCCCCCACCCCCCCACCCCCCACCCCCCACCCCCACTTATATTCACAGATCCCACTGCAATGACCCTGTTCACTGAGAAGTCTTCATCACTGGTGTGGAGGATCCCTCCCTCTGAGGAAGACACTGCAGTTAAAGAAAATGTAAAAGGAAGATAATGCATAAAAGTGAAAACAGAGATTAGCATCCAGATAAATATAAGTACATCTTAAAGGGTGGAAAAAAAATCTTGAAAAGGGATGAAGATTATGAATAAATTAAAAAACAGATCAAACCAAATAAGTAAAAAAAAAAAGTATCAAGACATAAAAAATTCTAGCCAAAAGCCAGTTTAAAAAGGTAGGTCTGAAGCCTTTCTTTACTTTGTAAATAAAATCATTTATCTCTAAACTGTAAGTGTAAATTAATTCTATTGTTTTTCCAAATCAGCTAAGATGTTAAAATACAGTTAAAAGATTATCTACATACTCTTTTCAAATTAGTTTGCTGCTTTTTTCTAAAGTGCATTCACAGACAGCTGTTTGTTCTCCACCATTTCTTTCCTTTACACTTTTTCAACACTGTCATTTTTCAAGACGCTGGTATTCCAGATGCTTTCTCTCCAAGGCTGCTTTTCATCCATTTTTATGTGTTTTCAGACCCTTACCCCGATAACCTGCTACTATGCCCCTCCTTCTTTTCCAGGCTGGCTTTGACAGGTTCAGGCTGATTTTTAACAGCTCCTCTCCGTGATTCAGTGCTTCTCTTCTTCAGCCCAGATCTTCTGCTTCGTTTGGAACGGTTGGAAAACTTGTCTCACAAATTCTGTTTACACCTTGGGAGTTGTTCATGTGACAAGAAGCCACACATTTTAAATGGCTAAATAACAAAGGAGAATATATCAGAAAAATGTTCAAAAACATTAATTAGGAAGCATTGGGGACATTTTTTGTGAACAGGCACCTGGCGAAGGAACTTCAGTCCTCAGTCTTTTCCAGATTTTCTCTGTGTTCATCTTTTTTTTTTTTGCTACTTGGAATGTGCTTTCATGGACCAGGTTCCAGCATTTTCTTTAGTTTTTGAGTCTTATTCAGTTCAACCAACTGCAGCTGCTGTCTCTCAGTGTATTTAAGACCATGGTTGGAAGTTGTTCTCAGTTGGATCTTTGTTATGTTTTATTTAATTCATAATGTCTGGATAGATTATTTTATTTTATTTTATTTTATTTATTTGTTTCTGTGTGATTGATGATGCAGTTCTGTCTGCTCTGAAAAGGGCAGTGTGAAGTCCAGTTGCTCTTAAGCACAGAATCCTGCGATTTCACCTGACCTGGATGACAGAGAACCCTCACAGCCGTCGACCAAGTGAAGGTTTCAAGTTTGTCAACTACGACAGCCAAGTGCTGGACTTTCCTGGTTCACCCTGAGATTTCTGCTGTCAGACCTGCTGAGAATTCGATCTGAAGGCTTGAGTTAAGCTGGAAACAGTTAGTTATCAGTGGGTGTCTCCCACAAGTCTTGGACAGTAAGCAAATTCAATCTTCAAAACACAGACTTGGGATCCTTTAAATCTTCCCTTTTTTGAGTAAATGTGTTTTTTATTTTACAGATTTCTGCTAGAAAATGTAACAAGGGAACAATGGTTTACAACAAACCAGGTTTTCATATCCTTTATTAAATTAAAACAACTTGTGATTTTTTCCTTTATTGACGACAGAGGAGTTGTTATATTAGTGTGTGAGTTGAAAAATATGAGTGTTACAAGCTCAATTCAGCATTCATCAGGACAAAAATGCACAACATGTACTTTACCAAACACTTTTGGGCTGAAGGATATGAAGAAGCCAACCTCTTCCTTAATCAGATTTGTTATAATTTGCTACCACAGACTGCTTGTTTGCCTGTCCTTGTTGCATAAACTCCACTTACTGCCCGTCTGTATGGTTTCTGTTTTTCAGGTTGTGAATGCTGATATTGATCTGCATTTAAATCACAAGGTTTCTCTATATTCCTTCCTTTGTTAATATAAATCATAGTCATGGCGACTGCCGTGATAATGCCTAAACTGTTTACTTCACTGGGATGTAATAACGTGCTTTTAAAACAATTGAAAACCTGGGAGGAGCTGGTTGCACTCAGCAGTCAGGTTACTCCATTAGCTTAGTTGAATTTAAGAAATATTTATTGTTTGGTTCACATCTGAATATTGGCTTATGATTTTTACTGTAAGGCTGAGATATTTCTTCTGCTGTGGCAGAAAATCGATCTCTTGTAAATAAAGCTGAGTGGCGTCTGGGCGGAGGTGCAGGTTTGTTACACCGTGATTCAGCTGAGTCTGTGAGTGTTTTAAAGGTGTGATGAAGAGTCATTCATCCAGACATTTCAGACGGCCAACAACTCACTGATATGAAATAGAACCCCGACTCCACTTGTTATTGACTTTCTTGGTATTTTATCATTTGTTTTTAAAAGTTAAAACTTTTTGGACTCCGGCCACTGAAGGGCTCAGGACGGCGTGTTTCCTGAATGTGAAAAAGAGGAAGGAAACCTTTTGACCACTGGTATTAACAAAGTATGAACTTGCAACAGAAAGGTCAGTATTCTGTAGAGCTCTCAGAACAATCCAGGCTCTAACTGAAACTGTTATAGATGTGATTAATGGAAATTGGTATCCACACATGCACACAAATGCACTCTCTGTTTGCAGGGCATGACTTAATAGTAAGCCTCTTTCTGTGTTCTGTCACAAGAGATAGGGAGCAGAAAGCAGAACAGAATGACTTTATAATCCCTGCTGTATATAAATACCCCGCCCTGCTGACTTCCCGCCCTTCTGCTTCTCTTCTTTCCATTTCTTCAACATTTCTCTTTACCCGTTTCCTATGTCCACATAACTGATTATACATATTTTGAGAAACTACTCCTTTGTTTTTTTTTTAGTGTTATTTTATCACAGTAGCCTCTTGACTTTCTCATCTCAAATTTTCCATCCTATCCTGCTAGTGGCTCTGAGTCTCATTTTCCTCTTGCCCTTCATTTTTCTTAGAGTTGCAGCAGAACCACTGAAGAACAGATGGAAATATTTATTGTAGCCCTTATGTGCCACATCATGCAGTCGCTTTGCTTAAAAAACAATCTGAATAAAATGTTTTTACTGTTCTTGTTGTTGATTGCAGCTTAAAACTGAGTTGAATGTTGAGATGAGAAAAACTTTTTTGTTGTTTTCAGATTTTTTAATTTTTTTTTAATGGATTACAACACCTAAAACTGCATCACTCTTCACCTAAAACTTGTGAAAGAATCATAAACTCTTTCACCTTTTAGAGGCAACACTTCATAAAATACAGTCAAGCTATAAAGTTTTCATACATCAAATTGTGGACATGTCGTTTTTTTTTTGTTCAAAGGTAAATAAAAGTAAATAATTTAGTTTTTTTCAAAATCACATTAAAATCTTTTCACATTCTAGGAGGTATTGAATATTTTAGGACTGACTGTAAATGGACAATTCAGTAAATTTTTAATTATTCAAATAAGAAGATTAAAACAAGTGTAAAAGAAGACCTATGAGGTTAATTTAACATATTTTCTTAAGAAGAGCTTTAGATTTTGGTAGAAAAAAGAGCTTGTGGTTAATTCTGTATTTAATTGCTCTAAATTGCCTTCCTGAAGGTAACTCCTCATAAAACTCCTTGTACTCTGTAAGATGTGCTGTGGTTCATTAACAGTTCTTGACTGTGCACTCTGCACACAGACACTTTGAAGTGTGCAGACGTCTTATGTCATTTATTCTTGAAAAAATGTTGAAATATGTAAAACAATGGATTTGAAAGACCCACTCCCATGAAAATTTTGTTTTTGGCGTTTTCAAAATCTTGTGGCCTTTTTCTGAAGATGGACACATGTATAGATATATAAAAAAAACTGTGATTAAGATTGCATTTCTGCGTATTTCTTTATTCTAATTGTTTTGAATCAGGAGCAGACAAAATAAGCCAGTTGAAAACGCTTGGAGCTGTAACGTAGGTGCTACAATTTTTAGTGAGCCACAATCTCCCTGCTCTGCTCCATTCTGATGTATCCACTTGCAGACAAATGGATCCATGTACTTCTTTGTTTTCATTGTCCAAGCTGGCATTTGTCTCAAAACTGAATGGGCTGGATAACTCCAATATTGCTCGCCATTTTTGTTGCATTTGGTAATATTAGGTTTGTGGTGTGAAGGGCTGTAAGTTAGCAACACATCACATGATCAAAGGGATGTAGGCAAGTCAGGGCAGGTTATAGGTCATGTGACACAACCACTACATACTTGTAAACGTATTGCATGGATATAAATTGGTTAAACGAGAGATGTAGGTGGGGAGATCCGCGACAAGGGCCCAGCGAGCGTCCAGAATCACATTCATGCCCACCATACCCTAAACCTTTCTGCCTGTCGAAATTCCGTGCGGCACTGGACACTGCCCCTCGAGAGACCAGACCCCCCACCCAGACGAGCTGGACATAGTTAATGTGTATAAAATATGTCCATGGAAATGACACAGGTGCTTTGATTTTGTCTAAAAATGACATAATCATAATTTAAAAAAACAATGGGAATGCTTTTAATATAGATCCAAGGTGACTGGAATGAGACTTTAAAGCAACAAACCATACAAGCACGCAGTGTCTAAGCAAATCAAAAGTGTAGAAAGTGTAGAATATTTGTGTATTCTGTCCAAAAATAGGTAGGAGTCTCAAAATATTTAGCTTCTGATGAAGTTTTCCTCACAAAAGCTTTCTTTGACCTTTTTATCTAAAATTAAGTCAAATGCAAAGATGTTTAGAAGTTTGCTCCCAATTCTTTTACTATCCATGCATTACCACATGGGATGGGGATGTCACTTGTTTAGAGTTAGTATCATTTTCATAGTCACTGTGAAAACTCTGATTGTGTTTCTTGCACAACTCTCCCTCAGCTCTAAGAAGATTCAGTAGTATTGCTTATCTGAATATTTATAACATTTTTGGGGGTGGATGCTTTTGCAATCATTTGCGTAGATGGAAAATAAAAAAGGGGTGACTCACAGGTTCCTGTATAACTCCATGTTTTGACCTCAGAAAGAGTGTTACTTAACCTGATCTGCTGTGACCTCTGTGTCATAAGCGAGCCAAACCATTTAATTAAAAACTAATCCACTTCCAGATCCACGAGCTTGCTCGCTAAACTTCTCAGATGCACGTCGTCAAATGCTTGGCTAAAGTCTGCAAACAGAGCCCTTGCATAAGTTTCAGGTGTTGCTTACAAAAACCAAAAAAAAACGTGACAAACAGGTTACAGCATCTTCTGTGCTGTATTCAAACTGCAACACACCTGAGCTTGGAGCAATATTTGGTTCAGTTTGTTGATCATTTCTTTACTAAGTATTTCATAGTGATACATGGCAAAGCAAGAGGTTTGAAATTTTGGTTTAAAGTGAAAATTATATTTTGAAGTTGGTACAAGATCTTTTCTTTAAAGTTAGGACATTACGGCACACAGAGAAGAAAGCAAAAACCTCATTTTATGGATGGTTGGTTTGTTTGAAAAAAGCCTGCATTTTTGGAATGACATCAGTGCAGAAAGGTTCAAAGTCAGTTGTCATGTCAGTATTCACACAGAGTTTTTCTTTTTTTATTCCGGATACCCTTCCTGACACAACCCTGTATTTTATCCGGGCTGGGGGCTGGCACAGAGAGTCATGCATTAAAACTTTATTTATCCTAAAAAAGGCAACTGCTTTTTTCCCTTAATGAAGTGAAATTAGTTTGAACAAGTTTAACCTCTGTGTTCACACAGTAAAAAACAAGTTGAACTAGTTGAACAAAAACATCAAAATGCCATAGAAGAATTCTGTGGTCATTACAGATACGTAAACAAACGGTTGTCATCCCACCCTCCTGTGAAAACCTTTGTTAATAGATCTACTTACACTTTTCTTGACATTGTTGTCATTCTTCAGGTAAAAGTACACACTATTATTACATTATTTCCCATTGTTGCTTTTTGTCTATCGTGGTTCACTGTCTTATATTGGAAAGCCTCTTTTTTTTTTTTTTCCAAATTCTGGATAAATGGTGAAATGGTACCAGTACTTATATAGCCCTGTATACATTCTTAGAAGACCCAAAGCACTTTACAGTCACAGTTCTATTCACACACACACACATATTCATTCACACTCTTACATTTTGACAGTTGATCAACGTAAAATTCTCCAAAATCCTCCCAAGACCTGTCCAATATGAACAAAAACCTGACAATTCAGCAATAATTATAAAGAAAAACCAGATTTCATTTGATAACATTTTCGACTTTGATTGTATTTTCCTGTTTAAGTCCCACCTCCCGTCTCACATGACTTTCAGAGTCATACAGAAGCAGTGACATATCTGAAAAGCTGTAAACTCAGATAAGCACAGTGAAAGCACATACAGTTTTGACATATATAGGTTCATTTATACAAGCAGTTTATACAATCTTTGGCCTTTACTCCTCCTCTTTATTTCATCTTTTCACACGCTTACAAATTGGATGACAGCTTTTACATGTTGAGCCTGACAGAAGGAGGTCAGGAGGAGTCATTCACAGTGATTTGGTGTGTGTGTGAGTTTAAAGCTCCACAGGCTGCTGTCATAAACAAAACAGAAAGCAGGAATGTCCTGTGAATCCTGGAGTTTCCCACCCTGCACTTTGGGGATTTAATTGCACTCTCTTCTGTTCTGCTTTCATTTAAATATGCGTGAGGAAGACGAGAAGAGTGTCAGAGAGTTAGAAAAAGAGGAAGGGAGATTTACACATCTGCAGAGTTACGGGGTAACAAGCACTTAAGCTTGGGCACGGCTGCGGGAAGGGCCGTGGCCCCTTCTCGTTAACTTTAATAAAACACTCCTCCAGTCAACACAGAAGGCTGTAAAACTCCTGCATGTAACACGTTTTACCTTCAGACCTGCTGTATATCTGCAAAGTTTTCCTCCCAACACATATTCAGTCACACACACATGCACCTCTCCAACATTTTTTCCTCTCCTCTACATTTATTATTTATGATTCTCCTTGTATCCTGGGTGATAATGAGTTATTGCAGCAGCTTTCATTCTTATTTTGCATATCCATGTAGGGAAATAAAAAAAAAAGGTGTGCGGTGGTCTCAACTCAGTCAGGATGCTTGAATGACTTTGAAAGCGGAAAGATTTGACCTAAAATAGATCTGCTGACAAAGTAAAGCACTAGAAATGAAAAGTTAGAGAGGGATGAGCCAGGATGGACCTCTTTTGTAGCAAGAGTAAGTTAGTATCAAAATGACACTGTACATATTGAGAATTTTGTACTGATTTATGTGATCACAGTGCATTTGATGTAAAAGTTCAAAGTGAAAATACGAAATATTTTTGGTGTTGAAAATGACTCAATCAAGAAGCAGTTATCAAAAAAAAAAAGTTTGCATAGTACGACTGAGAAACAAGTTCTTTCGGTTTTTAATTCTTTCTTCAAATCCGCCCCGTGATTTTTATCAATCCTAAAACTATCATTTGTCAATATTCTTATCTATAAGTCTTGCAACCCTCAAACATGTTGATTAAACCCAAAACCTTCCATCATGGTGGAAATGGGTCACGCTTCAATAGTGTTCTCATCTTCTTTTATTTCTGATCAATTGAATAATAAAGTATAACTTTTTTTTTACAGTTTCCTAATGAAGACTAAAATTCAAGCCTCTGCTCAGGGGGTGTGGTCTAATAAATTCAATACTACCACAGCAGAACAATTTAAAACCTTTGGGGAAATTAAGGTAAAAGCTTTACAAGATGGTGTTGGAAATGGTGGCTAAAAAAAAGTTGATTCCAAAACATTTAAAGAGAGCACAGTGGCATTTAAAATATTCCCATTATGACCGTTGAGCACTGATTTCTTACAGCTCAGAACAGATGTTAATCACTGGATCAGATAAAAGACTGGGCTTTATGAAGTTTAATATACAGAGACACCCGCGTTCACATGCGGGCGTGCTGAGTGATGGGGCAGGGACGGCTGATTAATAAGTTTGGGATGCGATGCAATCTTCATCTTTATTAAGATGATGAAAGATGTTAAGCCACACACACTCTGGTCATTGCACACGTGTCACGGGGAGGTTGCTCTCTGAAGAAAGATACACCGAGATCAGAATGAGGAAAGGAAGCAGGGTGTGCATTTTGTGATGTGGTAACGTCGTAAGAAAACAGGAATGAATGCACAATTGTGTGCACGTCAATAAAAGGAGGTGTGCATGTGAGTGCAGAAGAAGACACAACCTCTGTGTTTGGCTCAAGAGTTAAAAAGAAAATGGCTGCAGATGGTTTCATTTGTGATGGACAGCCCAGGGCTGACATGGTACTTGATGGGTAATGGATGCTGGGTAATGAAGCTCATGGCCCTTCCTGTTGATTGTCAGTTATCTTCTGATTGGAGAGCATGTGATCTTTTAATTATTTAGGTCAGGATTTGATGGGAATGATTGTGTCCTTTGTTTAAAGGAAAACCTCACAAAAACTGTATTACATTTACAGTGACCTACCCCAATGACATTTGGGTTTTTTAACATGTTCTGGTGGCGTGTTAATTAAGATTAAAGATACATTTCTGAATTTTTCTTCATTTAAATCTTTGTGCATCAGGAATAGACAAAAATACAGTTGAAAATAGCTTGTAGGTGTGGCATGGAACCTACAACGGCAAACCACAAGCTCCCTCTTCCACTTCATTCTGATGCATCCGCTTGTAGGCGACTAGAATAGATCCATTTACATCTTCGTCAAACATTGCTTACCATTATTGTTGCGGGAGAGCATGTAAATAAAGGGATGATGGGAAGGGGGGTGCGAATTCTATGCCATCGGGCCCGCCCACAACTCAGAGGTGAATTTCTGATGAACTACTGCCGCTCTGCAGAAATTATGTTATAGAAAATGACACAGGTTGATAAAAGACCACTAGTAACACTTTTGAAATAGATCAATAGATTATCTGAGTGGGACTTCCTTCAAAAAAACATGTTTCTCTTCTATACATTTTTTTTGTGTCTGACAGTATGTCAAACTTTCATGGCGGGTAAACTTCTGAATTTCCAAATTGCGTTTGACTAAAACAAATTTCTGCGGGATACTGCAATAAAGAAAAGATGGAAAAACTGCAAGAGTAAAAGCAAACATGAGGGAGTAGCTCTTTACAGAAGCTAAGGCCAAAACAAGCAAACAAGATCAAGACTCCCAGATACTATGATAAATAGGCAAAACTAGCAGACAGATGTGGACATGATAAAATGTGCAGATTTTTGTTTCCTCTAGCCCTTAAAACCACAAAGAACTTTTAAGCAAGTCACATTTTATTCTAAAAATAAATAAATGGCCTTTTCGTCTCTCAATCAGTGTTTAACATTTCTAAATCTTTTCTCTGCGTAGAAAGTAGTTGCATACATTTATCCGTTCTCCAAATGGTGCGGCAGGACAGTGAAGACTGAGCTGCAGAGCCGCTCAAAGCGAGTGTGATTGTGCATTCAAGGCTAAGTTGGAAAGATCTTCCTTCCCAAAAACTATGGGATTATCAGGCCACATCTGTGGGCTATTGACTGGCTGCATATGTTCTATTCATAACGTGAAGAGTAATTACCATTATCGAGCTTTGTTAATGTGCGAAGGAAAGACAGCAAGGGCACAATTCTTCTTAATGCCTCACATTCCGCGGGGACAGTTGAAAGAGTTAAGAGTGACAGATCTTTGGAAATGTCAGCAGAAAAATGTCTCATGATGCCCACATAATGGGAAACAGAAGGAACGTGTGAGCGTTTCTGTTTTCGTGCGTGAGACAGCGCTGCGATGCTGCAGATGGATGAGCCACAGTGCATGCTCTGCTTGCTGTTTTGGTCGTGTGAAAGCGACTAGAAGTTAAGAGTGTGTTAAAACTAATGCTAAAAAGGGGGTTTGTCATTAAACGCCACATTTTAAGGTATTTATTATCATGTTATGGTTTTGTGGTATACTACTAGCTGTTACTATCGGTTTGTCGGGATCTATTTCTGTCTTTTTGCCTCTTCTCACCTTCTCTTCTCTCCTCCCACAGACAACAAAGCAATTTGCTTTAATCCATATTGACTGTTCTTCTCTGACCTCTCTCCATAGGGTCCAGCACTGAGGATTTACTTTGAGACAGACAAGTAAACAACCTGATTTAACTCTTTTCCCCTCAGTGCAACTGTGAGTGCGTGAGCAAAAATGAGGCAAAAGTGTAGAAAATGTAAAACGGCTATCCTCTCGAAAAGCTTATTACTGTCAGTCTTGAACATGACAAATGGGACAAAGATGTGGAGTTAGAGATAAACCAAAGCACCAGCTTCTCCTGAAAGTTCCACAGCCTGGACATAAAAGCCTCTTTCCTTTTCATAACCAGTTGTTAGCCCACATGCTAACCTGCCTTTGCAGCAGCGAACTTATCTAAAAGCAGGGTTATTTGCAGAAAAAGGCTTGGGTGGGACAGGCTTGCACACACAAACACATTAAAGCAGAAACAGTTCAACCCTTGGAGGGAAAGTAGTAGGGAAAAAGTGGTTCCTTGTTCACTTAGAATTAGCCAGTCAGTACAAATTAGCTCTTTGCTCATGAATGTGATTTTGGGGGCTGACTGCACGGGTAAATATATGTTTGTGCGTACGCTCTTACTGCAGTCGGGTGTGCGCTTGGAGTATTTCATGTGTATAAGCTGTACCTCCAGCTGGGTCAATTTCGCTCTCTTTGCTTAATTAATGGTTTGCCTGTGGCAGTGTTGTGCAGAGAGCTCCGATCTGTCTGCTCCAGCAGGTTTTGCTCTCTCCGCACTGTTTGCACACAAACACCGCATCCCACTGGCACTCACACCTACCCCAACAGGTGCAGAGATGTGGTGTAGAAAGACTAAAACCGAGCAAACAGCAGCAGCATGAAGAAAATCGTCGTCATGTAAGGTCACAGAAAAAGAAACTGTCAAAAAGGAAGGATTTGCTTATATCTCTATGACTATTTGTTGAAATAGTATGAGCAACGTTGCACCATGATGTTTTGAAAATTCTTCCATGTGGACAATGTTTTCCACTTTTAATGACCCTCCGTCTTTGTCTAACCTTTAGGCCTTGTTTAATGGCCTGCCAGCACAATGACCTCTCTATCCCTCTTAAATCTGTCCTCTTCTATTCACTCGCGCCCCGTTGTACGGATGCAGCTCTCATTGGCCTATTCATGCATTCAGTCCTTGTAGGACGCAAGCATGTGATTGCAGAAAGCTCCAGAGAGCCCACTCAGGATGGTTTTCCTCTTCCTGTGCAGTGCTTTTAGGAAGCATGCAATTTATGATTGAATGTTTTTTTTTTTTTTGTCTCAGTAAACTTTGTCCACATATTTTGTACAAAATGATTCATTTGCTGTCCTGTTTTTTTTTTGCTGTCCGTTTTCATGGGTGCGCCTGAACGACAGGAGAAAACCAGTGAAAGAACGAAACGAAACTACGATGGGTAATACTATTCAGCAGAAAAACAATGAAAACATGTGTTTGAATGAAATGAAGTAACATCTGTGATGCTGTTACAGTAGTTTAAACAGCTGTTTGTGCAGACACATGTTTAGTTTGCGCAACGTATACACATGCTGGGCTTCCAAATTACCCCGGTGAATAATCCTCTGAACTTAATGATCAGCACCATTTAGGCAATCTCATTCCAACATTCGTCTACAACAGACACAGCCATTAGACAAATGTTCACATTAGCAAAATGTGTGCTTCTGTTAAAAAAAAAGTGCCCAACAACACAAGGTTTGACAGCCTGAAAATGGAAAGTTGAGCATTGAAAAGGATTTGAAATGTTAATTAGAAAAACGAATGATGAACTCCTTTAAAACAATATTTTATTTAGTCTATTCACAAAGTACATTTTTTCAGCTGAAGTTGTCTTCAGGAACAACAGAAAAAGGCAAAAAAAAAAAAATTCAACCAAGCGAGATGAATTACAAATTCCTGTGCCTGTGTCAAATCCTTCCAAATCGACCAACTTGCATTTTAATTAAACCTTACATAAGGGACCAACAAAAACATTGAAAAGTCTCTGGTATCATTCCAAAAACTACTACTAATAGTACTAAAACTGTGAAATACAGTTCTTGCTTTGAGCCTTTTTGTGAAAATAAATAAATAAGGAATTTTTGGATTTTTTTTCTAATCTCAAAAGCAGCGATTGCATTTTAAAGTTCACACATTTGTCAGGAACCAGTGGTGTAGGACCCAAAATCCAGGATATCGGGCTTAATGGCAGGAAGGTAAAATCTTTAAAAAAAATGAACTTAAGCATGAGCAAACCGAGAGTCAAAGGAGAAATAAAAACAGGGTTACCGGATAAGAGGGAACTGAAAACCAGTAACTTAAAAACTCTGAGGATCATTAACCTAAATTAAGACGGCTGTAGTTGAATGTAAACTAAAAGAAGGTAAGAATGTGACATTGAAAGAATTAAGAAAATGTAATCAAACCGAACTAAAGAAAATAATCCTCACAATGGATATTATGTAAAACTAAAACAAACAGATAAAAACCTCATAAAATAGGACAAAAAGGCATTTGACTGTATAATATGCACAGCTTTACACATAGATGAACTCTGAGTTTCAGAAAGGAAGCCTCAGGAATGAGACAGGAGTGTCTTGGCTCATGTACCCTGAGATTAGATAGCTGTGGTTGGGAATGCGGCTCTAACACATGTGCTTTCAAGAAATATAGAATGGCAACATTTTTGCTTAATGATTCAAATTGCTGGACCCACCACATGTATTAACAAAGACTGACCACTCAAACTCTTTTATCAAAGCAGCCTCATTTTCAAGAAAATGAAGCTGAAGTTTATGGAACAATTTAGCTCTCAATTTACCCAGACTATGCTTGAAATATGATATCATGCATGCAGAGACATGACCGACCAAATATCAAGCGTCCTTAATCTACTTCACACACTCCTGGATAATGAACAAACACGTTTTCTTCTTTTTCTTATGAATTTATCTCAAGTTTGAAAGATTTTAGTAAATGTTTCCCTGAAAACTTCATCTCAGTTGTTCTGAAGGACCATTTATCACAAAGTATGTGTTAAGATCAAGTGTTTATGAATGTTTCATTTTTTGTTCTCATGATCCCTTTTATTACACTCTCTCCTGTTAGTTTACAGACCTTCACAATTCCAAGCTCACATTACTGGTGCAACAACGGAATGAAGAACAAAGTTGAAACTATCCAGTATTACAGTTTTGAGTCGGATGCCAGCTCGGACGAGGGCCAGCACCAACAATCCTGAAGATTGTAAGCCGTTGGAGGAAAACCTCGCCTCCAGAGCGATGGTCAGTGTCTAGATAAAAACACTGCTGGAAAAAACGTGTTTTAAACAATCCAGTGCTTCCTTGATGGCAAGTCTTTGCTTCTAACTCATCAAGTGCCTCATTTCCCTGAAAAGCAGTGTAGGACTCAGAGAATTGGTTGCCTCCAACCTGGTTCTCCAAGACCCACTCCAGACACGTCCACATGGACAAGGAACTGCTTGCTGAAGTCTGGATTTCTGAGGATTAAGTAGTAGAGCGTGTTTGTCACTTTACTCTGTTCAGCAGACTGGATTTCTGCTCTTGGCAGCTTCTGTGACAAGAGGAGCAGAAATGATGATAGCCTGATACAAAATAACAGTACCAACCCCAATAAAAGCAAATCTCTTTCTTGCTTCCAGGTTAAGGGCAACTTCGGATCGTTTTCACCTTGTCCAACTGTCATCACAACTTACCCCGTTGAAGATGAAACCTCAAGTCATGGGTTTCTTGCTTTGCCCTTTCACATTCTGGAATGTTGAGGCTCAGTCCTGCATTTCTGATTTGCTGCAGGACAGTCCTTAAGTGCTGGAGATCTTTTTCGCAGCTGAAGATTACAACATCATCCAGGTATGCTGCAACGCAGCCACCACGCCCTTGAAGAACTTTGTCCACAAGCCTGTGGAATGTTGCTGATGCTCCGTCCGACCCAGAAGGCATTACAGTAACAAAATAAAGGCCTACTGGTGTTGAAAAAAGCAATGTATAATCTACTGGATGTTGCTAAGGGTGATTTGCATTATTAATTGTCTTATTTCCTGGGGAAGACAGTTGGTCTCTGTCTTTCTTAACCTTCGGTGCTCCTCCTCGTCTCCGGCACAGAGCCTGGAGGCGCGCGGCGGTGTGTGAATCCATTGGAGAGCTGTCATTGCTCTCTGTGTTCCTGCCTCACCGGTGGCAGGTGGTCTCATGTCCTGCCCGAGGGCAGGGAAGCAAGGGAGACTGAGTGAAAAACAAAGAGAAGCAGAGGGGGGCTGTGAGATATTGCCACAGGTGAGGAGGTGAGCTTACTCTCCATGTAACAGTGAGCAAATCAAGGCTCGCTTGTGCTCATTTATCTCCAAAAATCAGTCTTTCCTTTTCTTTGGAAAAGCTGCTGCTTTTCCTGAAGATGTGAGTCTGATTGATGTGAAAGGAAATCTGGTTTGTTTTATTGCTTCCAGAGACATGACATACGCAAGTCTCCTTTCCTCAATATGTACTTAGCGCTGCATTTCTAACTCAAGGCAAAAATGATCGGAGAGAAAAATGTGGAGCATTCCATCCAGCTAGAACTTGTACATGAAATGTTGGAGCGAAGAGATCAATCATCTGGACAGCAATATATCTGCGTTTGATGCTTTTTAAAATTGTGATTATCCTTTTTTACAGGATCACAAGAGAGTAGAGCATTACATGTAATTTCATGAGCTGTTGTCTCTGTCTAAAACATTACACTGTCATGTGGATTTTTTGGTGGAAATGTTAAATATCCTGTGGACCCTGACCTTTGGGGAGTGGGGGGCCTTAATGGAAACCAGATGGGATTTTATGGTTGCATGTTTGCCTTCCCATTCTCACAGATTTCTGCAAGTTGTGATCTGTAGGAAAGTTTAAACTCCATTCCATCTTCCATCACAACCTTCTGTTTGCATTCTCCTGTGGAGTCCCGTGCATTAGCCAAAAATGTCGGGTTGTGGCCACCTCTGAAGCGCTCTCATACTGTTCCAGGAATCGACCCATGGAGATGGCTGTTTGCTAAAGCTGGAAAAGAAAGGTAAAGATTCCAAACAAAGAGAAGCAGAGTTACATTGTCATACCCATTCCCTGAGGGTTGATCATTTGGAAGCACCACAAATATTGATATCTGCTGCAGGAGCGGCCATCTGAAAACAATGTCTAAATGTCCCTATTACTGGAGGAGCTAGATTATATCAAATAAAACTACTTTTGATTGAGCCAAGACACCTTATAGAGCTCAAACTTTTGCTTTTAAAAACAATACGGTCTCTAGCAGGACAGTTGCTGTTGAAAGCAGCTGGCATCATGACTCTACTTTTATAATTGTATTTGAAACAAGCTCTTATTCATTTGGGTGGTAACTGAGTATCAAATTAATTTAAAGCACGTCACAGGAGGCTGTTTATGATGCAAATGATTTAGTTTGGAAAGCTGCTGATTGGCACATTGGCCCCTCAGGCAACGACATCCATTTCAGAGGCCCGTGAAAGACCTCTCTCTGTCTGATAGATCTCTTTCTCTTCCTCTATGCTAACACATCGCAGTGGAGGGCAGGCCTGCTTGGCCTCTCTGTCAGCAAATGTCACAGCTAATTATGACAGACTCCTTATTCCTGCAGTCACTGTGGGTATTGTTGGGTGTGTTTGACTGGGACCTGCACATGAATTGGGCTCCAATGGCCCCTTTTCTCTTCAGGGTGCTGTGTGAAGGTAAAGGCTCCGATGTCTCCAGCTGCAGGGATACGTAGTGCTGACAAGCTGGCATTAGTCAAATGTGGCGGTTCAGAGAGCGGCTCTGTGTTTCAACAGCCTGCTGACCCACAGGTGTGGAAGTTGAATTTGTGGAAGTGTAACACTGATACTTATCACACGTGCATGTTCAGGTTTGTTTTTGCTGAGAGTGAGACTTTTACAAAAGGATTCTTAGAAAAAATGGTATTCCTCATCCAGACATATATTTTTGTCGATAGTGTGTTCTTATAAAAGTTAATAAAATGAAATGTCATTCATCTATTCATGTTCTGAACACACGGAATACCTTTTGGGGTTACTGGAGCCAACCTAGCTACTGTTGGCCCAAGGCGGGGTACACCCTGAATAGGCAGCCAGTCTGTCACACACATACACTCACGTTCACACCTAGGGGCAATTTGGAGTCACCAATTAACCTAAGAAGCATGTTTTGGGACTGTGGGAGGAAACCTGAGAAAACCCACATATGCATGAGGAGAACATGCAAACTCCACATGCAAAGAACCCAACCGGTATTCAAACCAAGGACTTCTTGCTGTGACACAGCCACTATGCCAACATGCAGCCGCATGAAATAAAACAAGGAAAATACTAGTTTCTCAAACTCTGGGTAATTGATCTTGGATTTAGCAAGTCTAACAATACATTTAAAGAAAGCTGAAAGAAAAGCATCTCTGTTACATCACATTGTGACTACATGTTTCATATCATACTAATGCTTTCAAACTAATTGTTTTCCAGAGAAATTTGCGTCACTTTGATGCATTGTCATTGACACGCTGCCACTATGTCATGGCCATTGAATCAGTCATTAGTAAAACAGAACTCCTTTACAGCTGCGTCCTGACACATGGGTCCAAGTGAACAATTTTCAGTTTTTCTTGTGAAAACCTGTGTTTTGAGTAACACAACTAGACATAAACAACCAAAACTACTATTAAATGCTTGGATCCCAAGCATTAAACGTCATTTTGAGATGTTTCTTGACTATGCTCTCTCTCATTTGTTCAATTATTTTTTTAAACCTAACTTTTATTTGGAAATTTTCCTCTTTATGAGACTATGAAAGCATTTAGAAAAAGGTTGAAAAAACGCCATATCTTGCATTGAAATAGGAAACAAATTACTGTGGATGCTTTGCCAACTTTCTGCCGTGTTGCCAAGTCAAGGAGGCCATTCAGGGGGCTTTCCACTGCGCAGTGAGGATTACGTTGGAAAAGCTTCACTGTAATCTTTTGTTTGCTGAAATAGGAGACTTAAAATACAATCATGTTAATTCAGCCTCATTGAAATGAACACGGCTTAATTAGATCCAACTGATTTGACATTTTCCATGTTTTAGAGATTCTCTTACAGTCAAACACCTCTCCTCCACAGGTGCTGAGCTGTGAGTGAGAGTGGATGGCATTTTCCCGAGTTGCTCCGTTGCTCTTGAGTGACCGTTTTTCATGCCAGATAGCTCAAAGGTCACGTGCATCCGAAAGTCATCTCCGTCCTTTACCTTTAATCGATGTCTTTCCACATTTACTGAATCCTTCAACACAAATGTGGACAGCAACCTCTTTATTTGTTAACCCCTGAATCTTTTCTATACTTTATTGGATAATATTCTACGAACTTTGACATCATTTTCTGTATATGTTACTTTGTGTGTAGAATATGATTAAAGTAGAGTTGTTGCAGTTACCAGAAAAGTTTTATTCCTTTATTTCAAGAGTGCCAATCTGATGGCTGTCGCTTCTAAAACAAGTCTTTGCAAGTTCATCTAAAAAGCCTTAACTAAAAGTATTATTTGTTCATAATATTGAATCTCTGTAATTCCAGTGGGTAGCTCTCTTTCGAATCAGATCTAATCACAGTAAACATTATCTTTTCAGGACAAACACTCTGAAAGAGATTACTCTATAATTTCCAAAGGCTGTATTTTCCTTTTCTTACCTCTGTGTCTGGGATTATGCATTGGAGGAAAGCATTTGGGTGTGCATAAACATTCAAAGTCAAACCTTAAATGTGTGCAAGCATTTGCATGGAAGCGGAATTGTATTCGAATGCGTGTGTTCAGACAGCTGGCAGAAAGTGGATGCAATAAACTTTTGTGTGACCTCATTATTTTGACTTAAAGACAAATGAAGAACATGAGGAGGAAATGGGCAATCTTAGCGACTGAGGGATTGGGAGGGATTACTGTGGCGTCAAGGGAGAAATGATGTAGTTTTAGACTCTTACAGATTGTAATCGACCAAATGGGACTAAGATCTTGTGGTTGGTATACAAACAATTATACTTTGTGTTGATAGGTAAAGTTTGAACCTACATTGATCTACATGTCTGCATTTGGATGCATCGGAATGGAGCAGAGCAGGGAGCTTGTGGTCTGCCATTTGTAGTTTGTGGGTGGAAACTACAAGCTTTTTCCAACTGTATTGTCTGGTCCTGATTTGAATATTGAATTACCCAGAAAGGCCATTTCAATCTTGATCTTCTTTATACATCCATCACGACAAAAATGCAACAATAATAGGTTATAAACACCAAAACCTATTTTTCATCGGAGTGGGTCCATCCCGTGGGATGGAGTGACGAACCATCCAGTATGTACCTGTCTTCGCTCTACAGTGGCTGTAACCTTGTAATTCGTAAAAAGAAATAAAGTGGGTTTAGAAAATGGATGGATGGATGGATGGATGGATGGATGGATGGATGGATGGATAGATGGATGGATAGATGGAAATCCTTTTGGGTTTGATTATTTAACTGTTGTGGTACAGCTCTGTCCTAAACAGTCTGCTGCTAAAGGAGAGATTTGGGGCCCCAGCAGTCACATGCAAGCCCTTGGAGCTATTCTCCATGATTCCATGACTCCATGAGCTTCTCCAACACCCTTGTCTGCCCACCTCCTCAAAAGATTCAGGAGCATTGTCCAGGCCAAAGCTGGCCATCTTCACCATTGTTGTTATCTAAAGGGAGCTATCCTTTTGTGTGGATTTTTGCATGAGCATAATAAATGCATATAAAATGTTTGTCACACGGAGAATTTCCTTCATAATTACACCGTCTGTGTGATTTAAATCTCATTACGAGGTATTTCTGTTTAGAAAAGAAAAATGTAATTTGATCAGTGTCTTGTGGCCTCTTGCATGCTTGGATTATGGCTTATCCTTTTACATTTGGATTTACAAACTGCCCTATTAGAAAAGTTTCCACAATGACAGGGAGAATTAGCAGGATAAGCGTTCACTAATGCTTTTGTTTCCTCATCAATGATGTATAGCTGAGCTCTTCAATGTTTTCAAAGACACCCAAGAGAACCAGGCAGACAGAAGCAGCAAAAGTAAAGCATGAAAGGAGAATCAACTGGAATTAATAAGAGACTAATGTTCTCTGTCCTGAACAGACTCAAAACTATCATCCTTCTCTTTTGCTTTAAACAAGCCTGGCTTTCAACTTGGTCTTGGTTCTATGAATCTATATTTCCTTTTGACAGAAGAGTCATAAAATGGATGGTGGAACATCAATTTCTTCCTGGGACTTCAAAGAGAGATGTGAGGCCCCACAGAGGCGAATGACTGCTGCATTGCACGCTGTAGAAAAGAATATCAGAGCTTTTTCTCCCTTCCTACATTCATTGCTATAATGAAATAGCAGAAAGAATACAAAAGAGGACTCAACAGTTACCCACCCTCTCTCCTCCCAGCTTTTTTTTTTGGCTGTGATTGTATGTAAGTATTACTCAGAGCTGAGGATGGCCTCTTACTGCACACGCCAGCTGAAGAACCATTCACATTAGGAGAGGGACAATGTGCTCATAATATCTATATCAGCGGTGTCCTGTCTTAATTCACTTTTATTGCATCCATTCATAATGCTCTCATAATGATGAGATGGATCTCAGCCAAGGGATTTTCACAGTGTCACCTTTATTATCACACACTGTGATTTGTCATTTGCGGCTCTACAGGTCTCTGTAACCAGAATAAGTCTGACTTTTCTGGATTACTTTTAAGAATCACATGGCTTTGTATTCTGTATTATTAACCCTCTGGTTGCTCTCTGAATTTAAAGAAGACCCACTCCAATAAAAATTTTGTTTCTGACATGTTCTCACAATTGAGGAAATACACAAAGAAAATCAAGATTCATTTTGCCATCTGTCATCATTTTTGTTAGCGGGAGTGCATGTAAACATGGACAGGGGGCGAGCTTACTCCGAACCAACAGACCCGCCCACAACTCAGAGGTGAATTTCTAATGAACTCTTGCCGCTCTGCAGAAACTGTGTCCCATAAAATGACATATTTGATTTAGGCTAAAAACAGCATATTCATAATTTGAAAAACCACTGGGAAAACTAAAAATAGATCAAAACATGGTTGGAGTGGGACTTCAATGGTATTAAGGGTATAGGAGAGGAATCTTTAGTTTAAATGAAATCACCTGTAACCAAAACCCTTAAGAGTGCACAGAACTTCTCTGAATGAATTAGTTTTCTGCCCATACAAGAACTTTATTCTTCCCCCAAGCTAATCAACACAGCTGGGGCTCATGCCATTAGTACAAAGTGTGATAAAACAGGAGACAATTTCAGGCATTAAACATAAAGAAAATCAGAGCTTCAGCTGAAGGCTGAGAAAACATTTCTACTGTGGGGGAATGGGCTGTTTGTGGTCTCCCTCTGAGTGAGGAAGTGTTTGCCCACTTTTGTGATCCGGATGGGAGGATAGGAAGCATCAGTGTAAGTCTGCCTAAAAAACGAGATGCATGTCACCCATTAAACCCCAGTTTTCTCACCAGTGACGCCTGATGATATCCAGTGGACAACTGAAGAATGTTCTTGTTAATTATGCATCGGCTCACCGTCCAAAATCCCAGAGAGAAAAGCCTGTGAACACATCCTTATTTGTCCAAAAAAATTAAACTGCCCCTGGGAACATTTAATGAGGATAACACGACTTTTCAAGCAAAACTTCCCTCGAGTTAAATCGGATTCACATGAACGTACTCAGGAGCTGCAGCCTCAATTTGAATGCTAGCTGCAGTCTAAACTGCAGAGGACTTCTTTCAACATGTCTGCTCTACTAGCTTTTCTGATTGTGAAACTGTAGTTCTGACATGAAATAAATGCCACTGTTTGTTTTAAACTTGATGCTTGCCTGTTCCAAACTTGAAAGTTTACAGAATAAAATATGATGCAGCACACTCCTGTCCAAACAAAAATGTCTATATGTTACTTTCTGCAAGTTCAAGTCAGATCTTACATTTCAGAGGGAGAAGTCCGAGCTAGCACAGTGGTCACGAGTGGTTTCAAGTCTATTTGTTAAAAAGAACTTCTTTGTGTTTACAGCAATGATTGAGTTGAACTGAATCAACCATTGTGGCCACAAGTTAATGCATTAACGGTGTCTGCAGCACCACAAATGAATCACTGAAGGAAAAAGAAAAGAGCCACAGTCATGTCTTGTTGCATTTTCACACTAGACTGTTTGGTCCAAACCAGAGTTTGTTTCCTCTGATAGTCTGCTGTGTTTTGGCAGGTGGAAAAGCTCACTTGAGCTCTGGTGTGGACCAAACAAATGAACCTTGCTTCGCATGGAAATGAGAGTCTCACTTTACTACAGTATGACAGGACGTCCAATGAACTCTCCACGGACCAAAGACTGAATGGAATAAGTGACCTAAGTGTTGTGCACTTCGATTACAAGTCAAAACGATCCCACAGCATGAGTTCAAAGAAGTGCAAATCAGAAAATCAATGGATTTTTTTTTTTTGCTTTTGTATTCTTATTTTTTCAGTTGGTATTCCCAAAATTGAAGCTGTTTTATCTATGCAATGTTTCCAGGAAATTAGGTCCACGCTCATCTGATGCAGTGTGAAAGTACTAAACTAAAAACCATGACATTTCTCACCCACTCATGCAGTCTGTGTGACCTTGCTTCTGTAGAAGCGTTCGTAAAGACCAATGAACTCCAATGAAAATTGTGATTTTGGTGTTTTAAACACATTCTTGTGGCATTTATCGGATGGTGGAGGACCTAAATAAAGAAAATTATGCTTCATGCTTTATTCACATTGTTGGGAATCAGGAGCAGTTAGAAAAAAAGCTTATTTGTGGCATAGAAAATACAATGAGAGAGCCACAATCTCCCTGTTCTGCATTCAGTTGCAGACAAATAGATCCATGCACGTCTTCCTTTTCTGAGATGGCATTTGTCTCAACACTATGGCTGAATTGCTTTAATATTGGTCGCCTTTTTTGTTGAAACCACTGGTAATGTTTGTGGGAGAGTGCGTAAATAGAGAGCTCTCAGCAAAAAAGAGGGGTCGCCCACAACCCACAGGTGAATCTCTAATGAACTACTACCACTAAAGACCACTGGGAATGAAATAGATAAAAATATGATTGGAGTGGGTCTTTAAAGTCTTTAAAGTTTTTCCAAACATCATAATGAAATAAGTAAAGAAAAAAAACGTTGCCGATAGTCCAAGAAAATGTATTCACTTTTAAACTTTTAAACACTCTTAAGATCTTCGTTTGCAGATATGGGTGTGATCCTGTATTTTGGTTTAGGGACATAATTTCTGTCCTGCTGGATTTTTCAACATGTTCTCATTTGTTTTCACTTACTTTTTGAGTAATGTCCCACCGGATTAAAGCTTGATTGATTTTAGATGAAAACACTTTTAAAAGAATGTTAGCGCTATATGATTCTTTCTCTCGGATAACTGAGCCGTTTGCTGGTCCAAATTGTTTAAAATAAGTGACAGCATTTTTTTCCTTCTTACAGCAGTTTAATCAAATTCACTTTCAAGTTTTGAATAAAAACAATTTCTTCAACTGTGAATGTTCACATGCACTGACAAGCACTGTCAATCTTTGCTTCTGTGATCTCTGGGTTTCTCTGGCTGGAGGAGATGTTCCTCTTGAAAAGCTGGTTTTTCATTGAACAGGAAACTTCTGCCCTTATATTGCTCTGTCTAATGCACTGATTGTGTACTAATGGTTACATCAGTCCCCATCTGTTGCCCATCATTCGGATGCAGGGCAGAGCCCGTCCCAGCAGATACATCTGATTAGTCCATCTCATCGATTTGTGCTGGCTCGTCGTGACTTAGTCAACTCAAGGTGTCTCTTCTATGACACTCTGTCTCCTTGTGATTTAGTTTGCCAACACTCTAAGTGCATTGGGTGGGACAATAAAATCTTTAATCTAATATGCATCCTAAAGAGGGTAGGTGGTGGAGAATAAAGGGAGAGGAGGCAGCAGGGTGGGGGACTCTGTTCTCCACGAGTAATGAAAAAGGTTTGTGTCAAGTTTATTAATGTACACGGCGGAGAGCTGGGAGTTGTGAACGCTGTACGTGCTTTTCGACCCCAACTGACATATCTGTGACTTCAGATGCAGCACGAGGCATTAAATGATTTGTCAGATCCTCCTCAGTTATCAGGTGATGAATATTCACCGTTACCAGGTGCTTATTTCGGGTTTTTTATGGAAGTTATCTTGTCATCCAAGGTGGAGAAAATTGAGATTATTATCCACTGAAAAAGACATGAATTTTGCTATCTATCCTCCAATGAGATGAAATCCCATTTTCTCTTCATATGTTAGCCAACCTAATCTGTTTTCTGCAGTTTGATAGTGTGAACAGGGTTACAGGGCACAATACAAGCGTCGCATTCTCAGTAATTCTAACCAGCAAGGATCCCATTGCCTGAGCTTGTGAGACAATCATATTCATGGAAGTGTGAGCGGGATGTCAATGAGATTTGGAGCTGTACCGTCTTAACATCTTCAAACTGACCCCAGGCACACTGCATGACTTATCCCCCTGCAGCCCAGTTCTGCTCTGTAAACTGGCAGACTCTGGAGGATGATGCATTTTTACTGTCCTCCAGAACAGAGGTGTGGAGATGCTTTCAAAGCATAGTCCGCTTATGACATTAAAGAAAGCAGTGATGTTTCTTTATGAGCACCTTTCAGAGGTTTGGGAGTCTCTTTTTTTCATGTGCTACAGTCACAAATACAACCTCCACTGCATGATGGGGAGGCATCGGCAGATTCTTCGAAATTTCATGCTGCCACCTGATTTTTTGGACAACTGTTGGCGTGGTCATAAATATAGACAGAGGCAATCAGGTAGTTGTCAGGGGGGCAGAGCCTCTGGGAGGCTGGTGGCACTTGATATGGACGGCTGCCTTCCGTCCAATCAGAGCTGCTGCTGCCGGCCGGCGATCCGTCCTATGGGCCCCCAGCTGTCGCCCGATTTTGTAACGGCATCATCCCTGCCTGTCGCCGGACTGCCACCGTGCTACCTCAAAATGTGTCTGGGCGGCCACTGGTCAATGTCAGCATTTTAGAGAGAAATCGTCTGGTCACTGTCAAATCTTAACTTTTTCTTTTTTGCCACTGTGCAGCATGTAAAAATGTGACTGCCACCTCGTGAAACGCTGTCATGGGTAACCTGCCAACTTTGCTGAAAAACCTGCATTGAAGTCGTTCCGCGATGGCATTTTGAGATATGTGACCGTAGATTAACGTAGAAAAAAAAGGCAAAAAAAACACAAAAACTTCGAGTTTATACTCTGGTGAAAGACATTCTGCATTCTGATGTGTTTTCCTTTGATCTCTGATATTATTTAGTTGAACTGCATGGATGGCAAAAGAACAGTTACATAAATACATATATGAATCATCTGCCCACCCAGTCCGTCTTCACAATTCACCCTGTTGTGACCCTGGCTTTGTGAGCGAGCAGATTACTGAGTGCTAGGGGTGAAATTTCTCAGGCTTGGAGCCAGAAACTTGTCATTTTGGCCAGAATGACTTCTATAAATATAAGTGAAGCTCTTGATATAGCCAGTTATCCTTTATCAAAAAGGTATTACTAGACCCATTACTGAAATTGAATTGGATGATAAAACCTTAGTGTTAAATAGTTTTTAGGGGGATAACGAGTCCCTGGGTGCGTAATGGGTGAATTTACACAATTTATTGGAAAGAGTAATATGCAAGCAGAAGGAGATAAAAGAATAAAAATCACCAGACAAGAAGGTCTGTCAATGAATGCTCTGATCACTGGTGATGCTTATTGTTTTTCATTTGCAAGCAGATCACAACGAAAGACATTTTCGAAATAGTTAGAGCCGTCTTTGCACTGCTTTGCCAAAACATGTGATTCTGGCTGCAGGAAATAACGTGGCTGCTTGAGAAGTAATCAGGGACAGTGACAACAGGTCAAGAAGAGGATGAGTCAAAGAAAATGAAAGCAGCTGGGGTATGCGCTCCGTGCGGCGCTCACTCCAACACGCGTTCTGCATGTGTGCGTGCAGACTTTGTGTGTGAGAGGATGCAGCGGGAGAAGAATGCAGACACGGCTGTAAAGTGGGTGTGAAAACAGCCATGTTCCCTGACCTCCACGTTGACCTCCCCACCCTTTCTGGCCTGGTAGCTGATAGTGTCCTTTCTGTGTTTATGTGAGTGTGAGAAAAGGCAAAGACACAAGAATTAAAAAAAAGAAAAAAAAAAGCTTGAAACTTTCAGAGTTTGTCTGTGGCAGCAGAGCATTCTTCAGTGCGGTCCCGAGTTTACTCTGAGAACAGGTCAAGAGGATTATCTTAAAATATTAGCTGCCCTCTTAAACCTATCTCCCACCTCCTGCTTTTTCTCTTCTCTCATCTTCTCTTGAAGGCTATGGAGCACCTGTTGCACTCACAGAAGAACCATCATTTGTATTAAAAGCATTTCCTAAAAAAGATCAATCTGACAAGTCAACATGATAAAGTACAGGTGGTATTTGTGATTATTTTATACAGAACATGTTTTTTTAAATAAAGAAAACTTTATTTAATAATAGAGAAAGCAAACTCTTGAAATTATATTTGTTAAGTATTTTATCTTTTCCTGCAAATGCACACTTTGTTTTTGTCCTCATAAATTTGTTTACATAAAATCCCAGCAGCATTTAAAGACAAAGAACTGTTTCAGATTTCACAAATCATAAAGCTGTTCTGTTATTTTATGTGTGATTTTTTTTTTTCATTAAAAAAATCATTTTTAAAAGATGAAATTTGGAGAACTATACTGTCATTTTTTATGGTGTCTATTTTTGGGGGGTTGAATTAAGGGTTTTGAGGTTTTAACTCCTTTTTGTGAGATTGAATCCATGTAGGCTGGCGCGCTTCCTCAGAACCGTCAGAACTCGGGTTGGTTTCGGACTGAACCGGCTGGAGCCGCCACGGCGGGGCGTCCCCGGCTCTGGAGCGGCTCCCGCCGGGGACAAGACTGACGCTTCGTCCTGTAGAACCACAGAGAGCCTGCGCGCAGTTCCGTCTGATCACCCCAATTCATTTACATGGGAAAGCTTTTCTACAAATCAAACAAAAGATTTCTTTTATTGTTCTCATTACATTTCTATTAAAAATATAATATTTCCATGTGACTATCTAAAAACCAATGTTAAACCCACCATATTTACTTCTTCCTGGCATGTTCCAAACTGATATTATTATTTAAAGTTCGTTTGCATGGAACTGTTGCGCGCACATGCGTCCGCGGAAAGCCGAAACCCGCTCCCCGTTCCACCTCTCTTCTCGCGTCCCCCCATTTCCATCTACCTTTCAGTAATTGAATTAACTTGGTTTTGGCTGGGGGGAGGGGCTTTCCTTTGTTCAGGAGACGCCCATTCAAATCCTTTCGAACCAATGGGACTCTCCCCCGCTCCTCCGTAACCAAGCCTACTCTCTCAGTCGGCGTCTGGAGCTGCCTGCCTCAGCCCTCACCTCCCCGCGTGTCCCGGCGTCTGAAACCCAAACACAAGCCCAGAGGAAGACATTCAGGAACACCCACGGGACCAAGTTGATTTTTTCCCTCTTGTTCCTTTACGTTGCGTAATGGCTTATAAATAAGGAGGACTCTTTGGAATGTGAACATGAACGTGTAGCACGCAGAGGGAAAGCGCGCTTCGTGTCCTCTCCTTTCCGGCACCGTGGACTCCTCCCCGCTTCATCCGTGGCACCTTGGCTGAAAGGATGACAGTGATTCTCACGCTGGGAACAAAAGGGCGAATGTAACGCTGCTGCAGCTCCTCCAGACTCTCCAGACTGTGTGGCTTTAAAAAGTTGCCTGGAGAACATGGGCATCTGACGTGCGCCTCACAGCGTCATTGGACACACTGAGCCCCCCTCTCTATTCTCTTCACCACATCTTGGGCTGACTAATCCCCTGCGCTCTGGGTTTGGAGTAAGCACGAGTGTTCAGCAGTTGTCACTCGCCCTGACGCAGGCTGCATCCACAGGCTCCATGCAGAAGGGGGACGCCGTCGCACCGCAGAAGACACCGCCTGCTGCTTTGCGCATTCGCGGCTGAAGCTGCCCGTTTGCGCATTCCAGACGCAGACCTTCGCGTCGGATTCCTCGGAGCTTCCATACTCCGCATCACGCCTCGTTTTTGTGACTTCACGTTTCCCGTCAAGCCCAAGAGGGGTGTCAGCAGCCTCAGTGCCCCCCCTCCCTCCCATCCACCCCCCTCCTCGGTCCTCGCGTTTTCTCTGTGGGCGCGCATCACTGTTTTGCTCGGTGTCGTCAGAAACTTGCGGCCACATGTGAGCGAAACTCCTCACCTGTCCCGGTTGAAGCACCCAAACAAGTTGACTCGAACCACACGTAAGAGGAAGTACGCGCCCGAAGTTTGGCTGTAGTGATGCTGCAAGTGGAAATGGTCCTCTTCATCTGCCTGGTGGTGTTGATGTGTGTATTTAGCCAAGAGCCCGGCTCCAAGGTGGTGGCCGACCGCTACGCCGTGTTCTGGAACCGGACCAACACCAAGTGAGTGTGCGCGCAGGCTGGTGTGGAGACGTTCGGTGTTTTCTCTCCCTCCGTGGGGCTCACGTGCGGCTGTGTCTGCAGGGCGCAGCTTCTGCAGGCTGTGGTCAAAGATCAGATGCTGAATTCATAACACTGTCTCATTTAAACATGTGTCTGGTTCTGTTGGACGCGTGCGCGTAAAGGCCGCGCCGCTGCTTTCTTTACCTGCCGCTCCGATCAGCACGTTCGCTTGTTTGAAAGGCTGTCAGCAACTTAATCTGTCAGGACTAAAGTTGAGCTCTAATGGACCTCCCTTTTAGACAATTAACAACCTTTTTTAATATTCCCAACAAACCCAAATTGGTTCATATCAACAAGTTATGTCTCTAAAGTAAAGGAGAAATGTAATTTCTAGGCATCAGAACGCGCGCTTTTCCTGAAAAGTAGGGAAACTCATTGGGAAAACGTTGGCAAGCTTGTCCGCCTGATAGCGAGTTTCTGCTTTTATTTTTTACTGTTTGGGTTGTTTATCTGGAAACTCCTGAAAACATACTAACTTTTCTTTAGTCTGTGCAGTCAGCAAACCCGTTTTAGACGGACTGGAATGCCTTTTTACGCACTTCAGGGCAGTTTTGTCACAACATATCTCCCACAACATCTAAAAATGCAAACAAAAAAGTGGATATATTGTTTTCTTTATTTTTTATTATAAATGTTTTGTCGAGGACGTGTATTTCCAAGAAAAAAAAGGTGAAATGAAAAAAGATGGTCACTCATTGACGTTCTGAACTCCTAAAACTTTAATTTTATTTTTTTTTTAAGTTATACATTTCAGTGGTAATTCAAATTAAAATGTTTCCAACTTAACAAGACAAAAATAATTTTTTAAATAACTACATTTACAAGTTTCCAGTCAGTATTGCTGTAAGTTTTTTTTTTAATTGCGTGCAGTGTTGTTCTTTAGTTCCAGTTTTTAGTGAAGCAGTTAATTAAATTAATGAGGAATATTTCAAGCTTTCAGGAACCTCAACAGGTTTATTATATTTAATTAAAATTTAGGACGCTTTCGTTTAGTTGTAAGATAATGGGTGTTCTTTGATAAAACGTGTGTTTTTAAAAATTTTACAAAATTCTTCAGTATTGTTTGTAGTTTTTATTTATTATGAAAATGTAGAACTCACTGTCAAAAGTTATTGGAAAATAAAGCAGATTAAAGCAGAGTTTTGTTTTAGTGAAATTTAACAAAACTCTTGGAAAAGTTATCATCCTATCGGTGATCCAGCCACAAAAGTAACTTGAGTAAAATGGGAACAAAAGTTTCTGAACGGTGCTGAAATGCTGGAGTCAGACGGCTTTGTATGGGCAGCCTTGAGTCGGTCTCGGTGTAAGTTGTGCGTGTTTGTCAAGAGAGAATTTCCAACTGAAAGCTCTCTTACTCTGCAGCCTTAGTAAGTCTGAACGGGCTGGAGTTCCCAGCTCTCACTTCGCTTCCAGTGCCACTTAATATTTGTTGAATAAAACCCTCCAAGTGTTCAGGGTCATTAAAAACAAAAACTAAATTTACTGCACAATTATGGAGATTCAGTTTGAAGTTTGGAAAAACATGATTTATTGCCTGGAACAGTCAGTGGTGGGGAGCTAACGGACTGAGCTCTGGAGTCTGTGTGTAGATCTCTGCCCCGATAGACTGCTGTGCTCTTTGCCCTGGCTGTTTATTTGTGGAGCACCGTCCTCCATCGAGGCAAACACAATGTTGAGCTGAATCCTGATTTGTGCCGTTGATAGACATACTTTCATTATTTTCTTAACAAAAAAGTTTTGACTCAACTGGAGGCTCAGTTAACTCGATACCTTCCAGATGTGCTGACAAGTTTTCTCATTTTTGGTGACAGGGGAAAAAAAACAACGTGTGAGACTAGCTGGGGGATTTAAATAAATCTGCCGGCGATCGTCTCAGATCTGACCCACAAACAGACAGAAACACAAAAAATGGTTATTCGGTTGTGTCCGCTTTGCCTTTTACTCGCTTTAAGCTCTAAGGAAACCTCAGAAATAGTTTCCTGAGCCTCATCTGTTCTTGAAGCTCTGACTTTCCTGAGGATAGGAAACAGGTTCTGGTGTAAGCGTTGGTGCGCTCTAAAGAGTTTGACTCTTGGTCTTGCAGGGCTGAGGCACAAAGCCAGAAAAGTTACCTAAAAGCAGAAAGGGAAGAGTGAGGTGGCAAACCCTTTTTTATCGACTGCTCAGATAGTAAATACTGAGCCCCTTTCGTCCTCCTGCGGAAAGCTGGATCCTGTCTTTTGTCTGCTCTTCTTCTGAGCCTCTGCTGTCATGCCAAATGCTTGGCTTTTTGGAGCATTTACACACAGAGAACCCAGGCATAGGCTACATGAGATAGCAGTGAAGTGAACCTAATTTAATTAGCAAGCAGCACCTTTCTCTTTTTTTTAGTTAGTTTAACCTCGTTAAATCCTCAAAAATATTTTACTTCCAATGAATTCTTTCTTTTCACAGATTGAAAACTGTGAACCAAACCCAACTTATAGCTCAAGTTTTGTTAGACTTTTTTTTTTTTTTGTTTTGCTTTATGTTATGCCTTTCTTGCCTGTTTTAGTGCTTTGGAGAAATGACCTCTGGAGTTGGAGCAGACGGCTTCTTCTGAGTGTGAAGTTCCACACTGAAAATTAGGAGGGGACGACTAGGTTTTGCTGGTTTTATAGTTAAAAAATATATTAAAAAAAACATTTGTGAAGCGGAAAAGTTAAGAATTGGAGACTGTTGTGTTACTTTCCTCAGCTGCTGGCAGAGAAAACCCGTGGCTGCAGACACTCCCAGCTTAAACTGTAAGAAATATCAAATCTGAAATCTTAGATAAGAACTTTTTGCGCAAGAATAACATAATTTTATCATGATAGTTTTCTTTTTTGTTGCTCTTGAAGGTCAGAAATTTTTGGTGGTGCAGATGATAGGCGTTCAGTAAAAAGTGGGGAATGTTTTTCTAGTTTGTTATCTGTGGCGTGTTGCCACGGTTGTTCCCGCTATGTTTTTGTTGCGTTGGGAGTTTGGATAGAGGTGTAGGAGGGTTCCCTTGCTGTTTTGCTGGCCCTATTCCACCGTTGTGTCTCACAAGTGCAGCTTGACACCAACTTTTTCAGTCTTCTGGGAAACACATTTTGTTTGACTCATTTATTCAATCTTTTTCATGATTTGAGGATTTTTCATCCGGCGTGTGAAAGGTTTGCCAGCAAAAACATGGTTTCAGTGCAGACTGGACGTTTTCTGACTTGCAAAAGTTTGAACTCGCGTTTCAAACCTCTGCTTTCTCACCGGCCGCTTTTGCCTCAGAGCATTTATTCTAATAAGGAGCCAGACAGTGGCTCTAATGACGTTTCAGCTCCAATGCTGAAGACTTTCCCCTTCCTCACTCCTCCGCCGTCCTCTCCTCTTCCTCGCCTATCTTCCGTGTTGCCTCTCGGCTCTCTGCCTCATCCACATTCTTCTGCTCCCACCACCATCATTTTTTTTTTTTGCCAGCCAGAATAAATGAATGAATTGACTCCAATATTATTAGAGCCACTCCATGGCTGGCGGTGGAGTAAGATGCGCAGAGGCACACTAAGAGGAGTGGAAGTTGCACAAACGGCGAACAGTAACAAAGCAGACATTGGCTTATGAATGGCAAAGTTACCAACAGTGGAAGCTGTTGTTGACATCACTTGTGGACGTGGAGATTTCTTGCAGTAATTTTTATTTTGATTCAACGAATGCATTATTTTCCATGTTCCTTTAAATGTGCTGTAACTGGAGACCTCCAGTTAGTAATCGGTATCGGCTTCCTGCTGTCCCAGTCATACCTGGTGATATCTGTTCATGTTTTTGTCTTTAAACGTGTGCATTTGCTTGAACAAACACACAAAGTTTGCTTTATTTCCTAGAAATGTATCATCTGAAAATGCCACTTGCATGGGTTTGTGTGTTTTCTTACACAGCCACGTCTCTGACAAATGTCAAAACTCTATGTTGCATTATTACATTTACACTGACTTTGAATTACGTAAAATTGGAAGAAAACTGCGCTTTTTAGAGACATTGTCGTCCATCAAACCACATTATTTTGGAACAAATTGTGCTAAATTGTGGGCATGGTCTTGTTTTCCCTTCATCTTGGTCTAAGATTTGAATAGTTCTCCGTAATGAACTCTTGTCCCGTCATTTTTTTTTCATAGCAAATGCCAGTGGCATTGGCGAGCTCAAGCGCCAAACCGACAGCAACACAAAGTGTGTAAAGCAGAGGACATGGAAAATGAAGCACATGACCTGACGGAGAACCACAAAGCTGTAATGATGCTGTTGCACGGTGTAATTCTTGTATTAGCTTAATGGCGCTTTGTATTTTCTCACCAGACCTGTAAACGCTCTTTCTGTTTAAATTAGTTTTTTTTTCTATTAACTAGAAAATGAGCCCAGCAGGCAGTAGTCAATGCTTAGTCAATGTGCTTGGCAGAGCAGCTGTTGTTCAGTGCACGGTGGGGGGGGGCTCTTGGCCGTGACCCTTGCGGAGGTGCTATGCGGCGGACAGAAGCAGCCCTGTCGCCAGGGGTGCCGGCTGGTCAGGCTGTACGTAGTCTTGGATATGCTAATCCTGTGGAAGGCAGCCCACGACTGGATGGCGGAAACATTCCTCATTGGGTTCTCCGTGTGGAATTTCCTACATTTCTCTTATGCTCTCAAACCTACATTTGCTCACAAGTGAATGCAAAGATTGCAGTGGTTCTCCCTGTTTATATTTCAAATAAAAGCCTTACTCACCTGAAATTGCTTATCCATCAAACAGTGGAGGGATTTCTGGTTTTAACTGACAAACTTTGGCCATATTGAACGACGCTTTCATGTTAGTTGTGCGTGTTTCCTTTACTTGGCCTGAGAACCTCATATTAATGTCCAGGTTTTTGTTTTCAGAGTAATCACTCCGAGGTCAGACGGAGTGCTGAAATGCGGCTATCAGCTGAGCGATCTGTCTTTTAGCCCCCTCTCAACGCTTGGCACTCAGTCTGTTGGGGAACATTCTGTATCACTGTACTTGAAAATAATAAAGTATTGACCAGCTTGTGTAACCTCCACATGTGCAAAGCTTGATGGAACTTTTTTTTTTGTCTCGCACGACAACCAAAAATGTGTCTCCTGTGTTTGTGGCTCTTCATGACGGCTACAGTTGGACGTGTTAATCATTTTTTTCCCTCGTTTTCCTTGATTCATTTAAAATATGAAAGGTGGTAAAATGTTTTCCAACTCTTAAAAAAAAAATAAAAAACCTTCTCTAAATAAAGGCTTTTCAGGTGATACGTACACCTGACTGGGTTTGTGGTAATACAAGAAAAAAGAGGAAACAAGAAACGAGGCTGTTCTAAAACACACAGCGCTGCTTGTGTTTCATTTTAAGACTTGCGCAAAAGAGCAATTAACAGGAATAAATGATTGCTGAGGGTCCAATAAAAGTTGAAACTCCTGTCAAGGAATTTCACATTTGTAGGTCATAGCTGAAAATGGCGCTCCGTATCCCTCCTCATACCCTCCGCTGTAAGATGGAGGCTTGAAAACAGCTGTTACTTGCTAGATCGACTGTCCCTGACCAGAGAGGGGCGCTACTGAGAGAGACGTCTGATAGCATTTGTGTGCCCTACGCCTAAAGCTTAAAATCATTGTGGGTTTGCAGCTGAAGTGAGAGGCGCATACGTTCTGGCTGATGTAAACCAGCTCTTTTCTGCCTTCGTTGGACTTTGTTAAACTCATTTATTGTCAAAGTCACGTTGAAGACTGTCCGCAGGAAATACATCTGCACTTAAAGGCCAAACAAATGATGAGGTTTCACTTTTTTTTGTCTCTTCTTGTCACCGCTCAACATACAACTGGAAATTTTGACGGCAACTGTCAAGACCAGTCATTTTATTTGTCTGACACATTTTCCACTGATAATTCTTTTCATGGCCGGCTGGCTTTGGACCGAACGCTGACGTTTTCCTTATTTAACTTGTGTGTGTGTGTGTGTGTGTGCGTTGGGTGGGGTGGGGGTGGGGGGCGTGCGGGCTGTGCAGGAGTGACTGGATGTTTTTCTAGCTGGGCAGCAGTGTGGAGAATAGATCCCAGAAGAGAACACATCTCCAGCTTGTGAATAAAGACCTAATTGACGGGCGGTAGCCAGTTGTAAATGGCTCGTGAGGTAATTCGTCTTTCGCAGACAGACTGAGAAACACACTATACGGTTGTGTGGTCCGCCTTTGGAGCTGATACAATCTGTTTGGTTTAGTCCCAGACCTTCAAATCCCCTCCCAAAAAACATTTCAGTCATCAATATGTGGCACTAATTTTCCTCGCTTTGATGCACAGAGCAGTTTGACCTCTTTTCCTCTCATTTATTTGCTTGCATTGGGACCAATAGACAGTGTGTCCGCCCCCTTTTTATGGAACATTTCTAATTCCTCCGATATGGCAGTTTTCATCTGAACCAAATAAACTATTATGCGGGCAATGTCACCGTCACTTTGCTCAGTCTGGGGTTGGAGCAGGGCCTGCAAACGATAAGCTATAGCTGCATTAGCCTGTTTGAAATGACAGTAGAGAAAGAAAAAACACTAGCAGCCAATATCCCCCTCCTCAGCCCCTTACCCCGGGCTGGGAGACTGAAAGGCAGCCATTGTTCTGCCCTCTCTGTCCACTCAGAATAGCCAGGGCTGAAAGTAATGTATGCGTTTTAAGCGGAGGGAGAGAAAAAAGGGAGGGCAAAGGAGAGGAGTGAGGGAGAATGGTGTGAATGGCAAGGGAGAAGGGGAGAGCGTACAGCTGAAGTTGTAGTACGCTCTCGGACAGAAAAAGGGAGGAGAGGGGGAGTATAATCCAAGTGGCAGACATGAGGGGAGAGGCATGTAGGAGACAGGGGTGACAGTGTGTGGAAAAGAAAAGGTGGCGTTTTCTCTCATTTCCAAGTAACCTGCTTCCCCCTTCTTTCACACCATCAACCCTCCTCTCCATCTGTCCTTGCCAGGGTTTAAAGATGCATGCAGCTCGCTGGCTGGCTGTCTCCCTGGTGGTGGCCATGCTTGTTTGGTTGGTGGGCACAGACTCTGCAGCTTCACCCCAAGGAAATGTTGTCTTTGCGGTTTAAGTTGAGTGACCCTGGGGCTGTTTTCTGCACAGACGGGATTAGGCCTGCAGGTTTAGACCCCTGTTTTGTTTTCTCTGACAGCGAGGATCGCCACACACTGGCCTGTGTTTGCATAGGGGCTGCAACTGTGGTACTAAGTTGCATATTGCGCCTAACTAGTGTGACACATTGCACGCTGTGTCCTTGAAAGCACAGAAAAGCATGTATCAAAGTCAAAATGCTGGAGTGTGTGTAAAGCAGAGGCCTAATGGAAGGTCTCATTCTAAAATGTGGGGCAATCTTTTGTGGGGACAAATAGATGCAATAGGAATAAACTGGTTGTTTGTGTCACAATTCCTGCACTTCTTAGTGCTCTAGAGTGTTTTTGCCATATTTTTGGGGTGTCTAAATTTGCAATTCAAAAATTTCCCAGAAGTCTCTGCGAAAAACCAGTGTACGCCAATGCTCATTAGATTGGCGGAAATAGACCATGATGCATTGCGTTTTTAACTACTTTTCATGTTAAATAAATGTGTTTTAATTATTTTTTTTGGAAGTCTTCCACGTTTTCATCATCAGAACACTGTGGATTCATGAACTGTCTTCGTAAAATGTTTAAATTTATCTATTTTTTTCAGTGTCTGAATGGCTTTCAAAATCCGGGTAGTAGTCCCACAATATTAAGTTGGAGAGGGCATTTGGAAACAATCTTTTTATTTTTTTCCCTTTTTTTTTTTACAAGTGTGATACAAACTATTGTGATGAATTTAGTGGATAATTATGCCTGATTATATTTCATATTTTGAGGGAACAAATACCCTCATACATTTCTGGCCTGTCTCTTCAAAGACTTTGGTAAAAAATGAAATAAAATTTGTGAAATCAATTTTTTTTAGGGGTTCTGAATTTATAATGTCTTGGAAGCAGAAAGAAAATATTTTAATATAATTTTAGCCACTACTGCATTGATATGAGAAGGCTCCTTCTCCAATCTCTGGCCCAAAGGAAGCCCATGTTTTTTTATGTAAACTTCAATAATAATCTGGCATAAAATAGTTAATGAATGTCATTTAAATGTTTTTAAGTCTGAATAAATGACTTTGAAGTGACTGTTTTGTGTCTGCGATTGGTTTGCATTCCCTTGCGTATGTTACAGAGTCTGTGTGTGTCTGCTTGGTTATCCTGAGCCGACCTCCACTTTAATGAAGCAGCAGAAAGACGGAGCAGCTATTGCAGCAGAGCGCAGCACTATTTCTTGACCCATTTTTCTGAGCTTGCTCTTCTAAGGACTACTTGATAGTTCTCCCATTTTGCCAAGTCGGATTGTGTGTCGGTGCGTAGTACTTGGTATTCATGTGTAAAAGTACAGCTTTTTTTTTTTTTTTTTGTCTTCCTAAGGAGAAAACGATTGATCCTCAGAATGTGTGATAATCCCATCTTCACCTCTCTTCTTGCCGGCGCTTTGACTGGTCATGCTTATGCTGAACATTATCTTTACCATGACATGCTGAAGGACACACATGTACTTCACACCACTCTGCTTTGGAGGGGTAGTTCATTATTTCTTTAGTGAGTTTCAAGTTCCATGAGATGTAGTATTTATTCAACTTGTTTATTTATTTTTTTTCCTTTTAAATCAGGGAGCAGTGAGCTTTGGAGAGCAGCAGCCTTTGAACCGAGGCCTATCCCGTGACTGCAGCCCAGGGTATTAACCCACAACCACTGAGAGGCTTAAAAAGCCATCAGCTCATTGTCCGGAGACACAAAAAACCCCTTCCTCTCAGAATCCCCCACCATCCTCCTCTTCTCTTTTCCTCCTTCACTTCTTTCTTAAGAATGCTTTGAGCTGGCCTCTGCTGGCATTCATATTAATCAGTTTTAAGGTTCTAATGAGATAAGTGAGACTTAAGGGGAGTCCCCAAAGTGGCCTAAGCCCTGCAGATAAACAGAGGTGGTGAGCACTGCCTATAGCTACATCCTCAGGAGTGTGTGTTTTTCTTCAGGATAGTCATGCATACAAAACTTTTCAAAATCCTTAATCTCTCTGTGGGGCTTTGCAAACCCAAACATCACTAAAGCAGGTTTATTGAAGGAACAGTCATCACCTTCTCTTGAACAAGTAGAGGTGTTGATGGAGATGGGAAAATGTTCTAAACTGTTCACTACAACCTTTATCAATATCTAAAGAAATGTCAAACAGGAAAACAAACAAGGAAAAAAATTGAGTGGAGTGTTAGATTCAAAGGTAATAATTGAATTTTTTTTGTCTGGTCGCTCAGATGCTTTAGTCTTTATCTCACCAACGTTTGCAGGAACATAGGCCACAAGCTTCTTCCGTTTTTTCTCAGTCTCATCCTCCCTGTTGGCCTATTTCCTGTTTTTGGGGATTTCCAGATATTTTCACTTTGACATTCCTCCTGCTGTTGTAGTTTTACTTCCGATTCAAAAAAAAAAAAATGCTTCAGTGGAAATTTCTTTATAAATGTCAAAAAAAAAAAAAAACAAAGTTGACTAAATTAAGGAAGAGAAACTACCTCGTGTCAGTGATGTTTGGAACCTTCTGCAGTTTTATCTGCACAAATAAAATTCTATAAAAATAGACAAATCTGAAAGAATAGTAAGACAAAAATGTTCAATTAAAAAAAAAAAGCTTCATTCTTTTTTTTAAAGCCGTTTTAAACCACATTTAAAGAAAATCAAACAAACAATTACCTCCCCACTCCAATATCAAGCCAGTTTCTATTTCTAGCTATTTATAAATCATTTTATGCTTTAATGTGTTTTGTGCATGGCTGTCATATTTCTTTTGTGTGTATGAAAGGTTTTTGGTTTTTAACATAGAAAAGTGTTTATAATATGTAAAGCAATTTTGTTTCATGGGTAAAAAAAGGACTTTACAAATAATGTTTAATTTGATCCTCATTTGTTAGTTATTTCATAAAATAAAAGGGTCTGCTCTAGGTCATTGTCGTGAAATGGGGTGGAGCGAGTCCTCAGAGTCCAGTTTCACCTGCTGTTCTGTTCCGTGGGTCTGCAGGACTCAAAGACCGGAGACATTCCAGCCGGGATTAAGTACTTGTTGAGTGGAAGCACAAATGGGAATGAAAGAAAAGAAAAGTACTTTTTATACATTTTTATGTAAATGTTTAGGTTTTTTTGCCTCAAAAATTTAATTTTTAAATTTAAAACCACTGAAGACTAAAATCAGAAGTTACTGCTTTAACAATCACAAGATAAACCAAGTATAAAACTGTTAAAACATTTTTAAAACAACTTTTGGCTTTGTTTTTTTTGTTGTTTAAGATATGATAACACACTTTCATTTTTCTTTGTTGAAAATCAGCAACCAGTTAAACTAAAAAAAAAAAAAAAAAACTTTATTTACTTATCCAAAGGTTTTCATTTTTTTTAATATTTTTGCTAAAATTTCCTATTTGTGTATTTTTTCATGTTATGTGTCTTTTAAAAAAATTATATATTTTGGTTTGGTGAATTTTATCACGAATTGTGTTTCTAACTGTCACATATCTGGTTTGTGTAACTCAACCATTTTAAGTTTGCCGTTCAGAATTTCCACTTCTACATCAAGCAAGAAACAAACCAGCTGTTAATAGCATTTATTAAAAGGCGGGCGATCCGCTCATGTTTCACTGTATCTTTAATAGGATCCAGAGTTGAGGTAGACTGATGGCCTGTGGGGAAATGAGATGCACCATATTTCTCACATTGGATTAGTCTGCGTGCTTGGCTTTTGGTGGAGTGATGAAATATTCATTACTGTGTGTGATCTCCAAGAAGAGCACACTCGAAAACCTTTTGCACGCAATTTATAAAAAAATTTAGTCAAAGTAGACCAGTGTAGAGCATCCAGGTGCTGGGAGATTTTCCGCCCTTTGGTGACTTAAGGCAAAGAAATTCCGAATTTCTGGCATGACTGGAAGGATTTTTCTCTGTATAAGAATGGCATTGTTTGTTGTGATAACACTTTGTCCTGTTCTGTTAGTTTTATAATATTCCTACGCTGTTTAATCAGCTGGATGGACAGTTTTCACGTTAACAGACTGACGGGTGTCAGTTGCCTGGCCCTCAAATTCCGGACCTGTCGCTGTGTGACTGACACTGGGTTTGCAGCAGCTTCAATAATGCAGTGCAGCCATGTTTTCTTTTTTTTTTTCCACTTCGACTCCGAGATGTTCAAAGCGGCGCGTACATTAAGCTCAAGCCAGACTCTTGTACATTAGCTGCATAGCAATCTTGGTTGTATCACTGCTAAGAGGAACATAGCACGAAGATGGTTGAATTATTCACTCTCATAATCGGCCTTTATGTCCCGTTGCCAAGCCTGGCCCCACTGTTATTCTAGTGCATAATTGATGATGCTAAGAAGTGGAAAAGTTAGAATAGCAGAAATAATGCGAAGCGAAAGTGTAGTCAGGCGGCACAAGAGGGTAAAAAGGGGGGCTGGCGGGGTAAAGGGGGGGAGTGGCGGGATGGAAGTGGGCCCCAACTGAAGTTTGTGCACAGAGCTTGTGTTAGCCTTTATGGGTTTTAGGCCCGGCTAGCGTGAGGATCGCGTGTGTAGGCCAGACTGGTCATGGAGGAGGGGGGCAGAGGGAGAAGTGGCATAAAAGGGGGATGAAGGGAGACGGGAGGAAGGAGCGATGGGGATCCAGAGTAACGAAGCCTGACGCTGAGCTGGCCCAGTATGTGACCCCCCCCCCCCCCCCCCCCCCCCCCCCACCGCACACACCACCACACCCCTCACCCTGACTGTGAGCAACATTTTTGAAATGGAAATGACTTTAATCTACTGAATCGATAAAATACTGCATTTTTAGGTTTTTGTATGAGACATTTTACAATTTTTTCACTTCTTTTATTTATTTATTTTTTGCTAGCTGTTTGTTCAGACAGGTCAGATGAAGCCTTGATATCACATCACAAACATGTGGTGATCAATAAACTGCTAACCTCCAGAAGAAAAAAGCAACAACTGCTTCACTTTAAAAGAGCAAGGCAAACAGAAAAAAAAAATGCAAGTTTTTAGAAAATCATTCCTTAATATTGATAGATATAGAGTAAAAACACAAGATATTTTTTTAAAATTTGTTTTTTTTCCCCCTTTTTTTTTTTTGCTGAACAGAAGTTCGGATATATCATCCATAACTTCATACTTCTGTCAGAATTTCCTCAATCGCTTTGAATTGTTCTACAGAAGTCAAATAGGTTTCATGGGATGGTGTTAACAAAGCCCCAGGTGTAGTGTATTTAACACCTCTCTAACCTTTAACAAAGCCGTGCTAACTGCTGCCTAGCTCTGCCTTTTGTGCGCCGTAACAAAGCCCTTTAGCTTCTAATAACACAGCAGGACTGCTGGTGTCGAGAGAAACCTGAGATAAGGTCCACATCAGAGAGTTGGCGGGAAATGTTTAATCCGGCTCTCGAAACCAAACTCGACACACAACAGGGAGGGATCGTGTTTGGCAAAGTGGGCTGCTTTGATGGAAGGATAGAATGGTGTGAGTACAAGGAGCGATGAAGGTGGAAAACAGATGCGCTTGAGTTCTGTCTGTACTGATACTGGAAAAAAAAAAAAAAAAACAAAAAAAAAACATTGCATGTCATGAAAAATATGCTTGTTTATCACTATGCATTATATGCAGTTATGTTTTATGTAAGGTACTTAGTTTCTTGTTTAGTTTTAATTGTAAATTTGAAATCATAAAAACTTCACAGCTACTGTTCCTCCAGATGTGGTATTATCATTTAAATGAACATTTTTACATCAAACATATATGAGATATCTTTGTCAGCATAATTCCTGCAGAATGCTGAAAAGTGTCTATAGCCAGAGCTGCTACAATGTGGCAATAAAGTTGTCAAGTGGAAACATTAACAGCAATATGTCTCAGAAACTCATAAAACCAATTTATGAGTGCACTTAAGGCCCATGCACCTACTGGAGCCATTCTATAAAGATGCAGACAGAGATTGCACCAAACTCCTTCCAGTTACCCACATTTTAAAAGTAATAAACGCCGGATCAATAAGTGATGGTGGGAGGTTAATGTTTGATTTACACAGTTATTTCCAATTTGGGTACTTCTTATCAAACTAAAATTACAGCATTTACAAGCTCACCATTGATTTGTTTTATTGTTTTCTTCCCACAGGCTGAAGGAATTGAGTCTTTGAGTTTTTCTTCAGTCCAGTGTTTTTGCTGTGGAAAAAACCCTTTTAATAATGAAACTACTAATGCTTTTTTAGCAATACTATCTCCTTCACTATGATTTATTTTTAGACAGAATTTCAATTAAAAGAAAAGTGAATGAAGAGTGCTGTTACTGCATGAAAGCTCTGTTGCTTTTGTGGTGGCTGAGACAAAAGTTGCAGCCTGCTGTTAAATGCGGTCTGCTCATCCCGCAGTAGGATTCTATATGTAAACAGGCCTGTGTGCCGCTGAGCTCTTTGCTTATTTATTTCCCAGATCAGCGTGCCAGTGACGGGATGCTTCTGGCACTGGCAGGTATGGATTAGACCCCTTTCTGTCTGGCTGCGAAGTTAATTGAGGGAATCTTCCTCCCACTGTGGACTGGGAGCATTTCAGATCTGCATGCAGACGCAGTTTACAAAGCACAGCACTTTCACTTTTAATTTGAGCTGACAATTTCTGACTCTGGTCTGATGAGACTGCAGCCAATAAATCATTTCTATCTGACCTTTTACCCACTCCCTCCTCATCAGACACCCCCTCTTCCAAAACGCCAGCATTGCAATGGCAGTAATATGATATAATGGCTTATTACGGTGTCACTAATTAGATTGTACAGCAGTTAGATGTGTTATCCTCCTGCTCTGCCGTAATTTGCCCTCACCGGTGGTTTGTTTTTGCCGTCACATGTCGCCGTGCAATTAGTCTGGATTAGTTTTAGTATTTATTGTAATTGCTCCAAAGTTCCCACAGTTCCTTTCCTCTTTTTTTGTGGTGGCCCCCAACATTTTTCTAGTCTTAGCTTCTGTTTTGTTGGGAAATTATACTTTTAACTCTTTCAGGTGACATTTAGCATAAACTCTCACAATGCATCAAAATGAGCAGCTTTCTTTTCCCAATTTCTTTTTTATTTATGCAAACCTTTTTCATTTTTAGTTATTTAAAAAAATATGAAAACTTAGATTTATGGACAGGCCACCTAAAAATGCCGGATTTTCTGAACACCAGTTTATGAACATAAATATTTAATATTAGTTGATTAAAGCTTTTTTTTTTTTTTTGTTTTTTTTAACTTTATAGACTTTTTTTTCCCAGTGCATGCCCTTGAAAACCACAGAGAAAGCATCACTTGCATGCCCAGTCATTTCCCCACAGAGCTATATGTTATTATGTATATTGTGCAAATGTTTTGCTTCCACATTTCTGGACATGGAATAAGTTCTTGCCCTATGGCTTTGTTTTCTCTGACTCTCAGCTGGTCTTTTAATTGTGAATTCTTTCGGTGTTTTACTGCCCAGTAATGATTTTCTAGTGAGCTGTTTTATACCTGTGTCCAAACCATCAGCCTGGGGAAGATTTAGTGGGCTCCTTCTGTTGGGTAGTGAGCTCTAATTGGAAGGTCAGGGGGATGCATTTGAGCATTGTGGGAGTTCACCCCAAAGATTGCAGATTTAAAACTCATTCACAGACAGACAGACATAAAGATCACACCGTCTGTTTTTCTCTCCTTCTCTTTATCTGTGTTTTTTTTTTATTACACAGATGCAAATTTTTCCAATGTCCATTTAGGGTTTTATGACCTGGAGGATGTTTTTCCATCATGTCACATCATCCCTCAGGAGAACAGCTGCCTGTGGTCCAACATGCCAGGAGGTAACCACAATCTTGCGTTGGCTGAAAGTCTGAGACGAGTGTGTGTGTTTGACGCTGTGGAATATATATGTGTGTGTGTGTGTGTGTAACTGTGCTTTGTACCACATTTCGTGTCCATCGGCAGCCCTCTCACGCTTGCCTGGCCCCGTGTCGTTGATGGGGTTTGGGTTGGGGAGTGAGGTGAGGTGAGGGGAGGGGTGTAGGTTGCCAGCAGATAAGTGGGTTGATGTCTGGCTCAGACTGCTGATGTCAGGCCTGGCCACATGATGAGCCCACAAAAGGATGTCTCTGGGCGGTTCTTGGCACGCGATATTCTGAGCTCCACATCCAGACTCCCGCCTGCATGTTCACAGTCACGTTTTTTACATTCTGTGTCACAAAAAGCCCCACAACATGTTTTATGTTAAACCAGACTGCTTGCTCGGATGTGTTGTTTTTCAAGTATTCAAGAGTGTGACTCAGTGCTTTTTCACCCTTGGCAGCTCCATCTCTGACAACAGAGGGAAAGGTGAGGCTACTGCAGACAAAGAGGCAGAAGTGCTGACCTGAATATCCAGCAACAAAAGCAGTGAGAAGAGTAGGCTCGGGAAAAAGGTGCAGGGAAAGTAGATTCTCCCATAAACAGCTTGACTGAAATGGACCAGTTTAGCCTGCGGACCAACACAGTCATCTTTGCTTCTCATTTAATGCTTCTTTTTCCCTGTCATCCACATTTCTTCTTATTTTGCTCGACTTTCATGTCTGCAATACTTTTTCTTGATGCATGTTCCCCATCACGATCTAATGCATAGAGGTGAGGAAGTTGAGAGTTTGAGAATACATTATTGCGCCCCTCTTGACCTGTAAGCCTCTGCCTCCTCACTGAGACCTCATGTAATGAGAGTCTAAGAGCACACATGTGGGTGTGTCGTTTGTGTGAGCAATCAATCACATTGCTCCTTATAGGGGTCGGTAAGAATGTCCACCATAACCGCACTCGCTGCTTGGGCATTTTGTATGGGGTGGTTGGCGTGCGCTTGCAGGGGTTTACTCTTGTGAGCACACAGCAGCTTTATAGAGAGCTGACTATTGTCTGCAATTGTTTCTGCTGGAATCTTTTGTTCATCGCCAGTCGAGTTCAGTCCAGAGGTAAACTGCACACAAGCATGGTTTAAAAAAAACAGTTGTGACATGAAATACCCGAACACCATTTCTCCATCCTTGTCTCTGCTTGTCTGCCTCTATGACGGCTTCCTGTCTGTTTGACTGCATTCGGGGACTCTGCAGAACTGTATTGAGAGCTGTCAACCTCAGTATGAAGCCCCATGCTGGGTTTGCTGTTTCCTCCAGCTCTCCTCTCCAATGACAAATGACCTGTGTCTGCGGATAAGACACCAGGCGCTGCTGTGGGGGCGGGGTTCCAGAAGGTTTAATAGTGTAAGGTGCTCAGTTATATCAACTGAATGGGAGAAAAAAAAGGCGCTTGCTTATAGAAAAAGAAAAAAAAAAAAAACGATTGAGCTGCATAAGACTCAGATTTTTAGGACTGGACACTTTGAACCCCCAAAACACCCTATTCTTTAATCTAGTGTGTCCAATGCTACGTACACACTGAGCATGTGTAGCACATTCAAGATTGTGATGATTGTGGGTTTTTCTACATGCTTTTTAGCATATGGAGTCTCTACCCAGTACTAGCACATGTACTTACAGTTGGAAGAGGCTCGGTGCGAAATATCAAAGTGCAAAGCAGCATGTTTTGAACGTAAAGCCCAAAACAGATGGAATAACTTGCATAGCAACACAAGAGCTTTGAACGCAGAACCCCAAAAAGTGCATATACATGCATTTACATAGACTTTTTTATTGAAAGTGGCTGCTTGAGGTTTCCAAGCCTGGTGGAACATAGCGTAATGGACATTTTTTTAAATCATGCAACTGGGTGTATTTGGATCTATATATCAAAACGTCCCATTGAATGCACATGCACTCACAATACCTCTCATTAGAAGTCAATTGTGGCAGAGAAATCTCCTTGTACTGAAGGCTACTTTTGTAATTTGTGCAAACACAGTTGGAAATACCTCTTACGCCACCAGTTCAAGAAAAAAAAAAATTGCTTCCAAACGAACATAGGGGTATTGCTGAGTAATTTGAGTCTAATAGAATAGCCCCTGATTGGAGACATGATTTTTTTGGGGTAACACTGAATAAATAGCCTCTGATTTACTGCGTATCACAGAATGGGGCAGCCTGAGGGGGTTAGTGTGACTAACAGTTCCTCTTTGTTCACACCAACTTTCCATCGGGCCTTCAAGACCTGCATTATTCTCTCTCTAAACAGCAATACCTAATTCATCCCACATGGATCCTTCTCACTGCCCTTCCCCTGTTTCTCTACTAACTCTACATTGTGGATGCACTTAAAATTTCACCTGCACACACTGTATGGCTAACAAATACACCTTTACAGCAAACCTCTCTCTAGTATGGTTTGGCTTCGTCTTCCCTGGTCAACCATTCAGCGCTGCTGATTCAGACAGCTGTCCCTGCAGCATCAGCACTGAGCGCTACGCCAACCAGACAGCACGCAGACATTATAGTGTGTGGGGAGAACATGTGTCTCCTTGTATGCATGAGTGGGTTAGATTCATTTAATTCGTGAGATACTCAGTTTACATTTGCTGTAACTTCATTCTTCGTGTTACTTTTTCGGTACATGGTGTTTGGCTCATATTTAGAGAACAGGGTTGCAGATACGACAACCAGATTAGGAGGTGGAAGCCCTCAGCGTTTTACCCTCCTCAGATAATTCTGCGTTTTTTTGACCTGAATGAAAGTGAGTTTACGTAGCAGATAGGATGTGTTGTAATAAAATGCTTTTGTTTGATTAAAACCATGCGGGAATTTCACCTCTGACATAGTGTAAGTGGGAAGGTGAGTTAACTTTAAGTCTCTTAGTGTTCACCCAAATTAAAAAAGAACCCGCTTTTAAGAGGATTTAAAAAAAAAAAGAGGCAATAGTCAAACAATTTTAGGAAACTCTCTTTTTTGCTTTAAAAACCTGTAGAACAAGTAAAAAATGTGCCTTTGTCTTAATCATAAAATCCACTTATTTTTTCTAAAGGCTGTGCCTTTTTCATTGTGGTATTATTCATTTTTTAAAGATACTTTTTGTGTTTTCCATTTAATAAAAAAAAAGCCAGTCATTTAATGTGAATGCTGGTCTTTTTGTGGAGGGCATTTTCCAGCAAACAGACGGAAAATCCTGATGAATACATATGTCATAATGTTTGTGTACATTTTGCATTTCCCTTTTGGCTAAATGTGTTTTGATTTTGGAGGATTTATTGTGAAAAAGATGTGCAGTAGATATTCTTCTGTTCCTTTGTATTGTTCTAAATTAGTTTTTAAAAGTAAAATATCACAAGGCAATTGTTTCAATTTGTTTTTATTAACGTAGCGCTGCAGATATGATCAAAACAGTACAGCTGTGGATTTTAAGTGATTTAACAACCCTATCTGACCTTAAACACCTGTGTGATGCCTCCTCACGGACGATGATGGCGCTGTACGGTCACCAACAAATCACTCAATGCAAAAGCAGTTGAAAGATCAAATGACAATTAAAAAAGCAAAACAGAAAGAAAACAATAGTAAATCAAGACAAAAGTCCAGAAACCAAAACCCAGTTACAAAAAAAAAGAAAAACAAAAAGAAAATCGAGCATTTCGAAATCAAAATGAAATGTTAGAGAATTGGAAAAAAAAAAAAAAAACGGAAAAGGTAGGTACTATGGGACAGCGCTGATTGGATGATTACGTTTGTCATGATTTCAACTGAAAGTTATTTGGGACGAGGCGATACTGGAAAAGCTCCGTACTTATCATAAAACTTTTATTATTAGCATATGGACTCATTTGAAAAATACTCAAATCACAAAATCAAATGTTATCCAGTCAGCGATGTCCCATAGTTACCTACCTTTCACAGTTTCTTATTATGTTTCATTTAACTTTACATTTTAATTTCTGGAAATTAATTTTGTTTTCTGTAACATGTCATTTTTGTTTTGTTTCACTTTTTTTGTAATTGTGTTTCAGTTTTTGGAATTTTGTTTTTTATTTCTGTTGTTTGTTTTAAGTTTTTAATTGTGTACTAAGATTATGCAGTGAGTGATTTGTTTGTGCGATTTGCACTTTAGGGCCACCGTAGATCTGACCTTCTCTGCATAAATGCACTTCTGTGACTCTGTGTTTCGTAACACGTTCCACACATGCCATGTTGTAAAGTACCTGTTTATAAGTGTTCGAGGGACACTTGGGGTGCTTAAATCATGTTGTGACTTAAAGAGCGAGTGGGCGTTTTCAATGGGTTAGACACCATCTGTTGGCTGGCACTTGATGGGCATGTTGCCCTCTTGCACACATGCTGACCCACAACCAGCGTCCAGCACTCTGTCCACGCCCGCTTTGCTCGTTTTATTCACATTTTTTTTGCTTTCACCTTTTTTCTTTTGTTTTTGCTGACCTGCTTTCCTCCCTGCAACCGTGATTTATCTCTGCTGTCCTTTTGTTTTACTTTCATCTGCACTCCGTCTCATTTGTCTTGCTTTTATTGCTCTCCCTTTATCGCAATCGCTTTACTTCCTTGCATCATGCCTTTCTGTAGGTGTTCTTTTCTTTGCCTTCCTTTTGCTTTTAAATAACTCCATCTCTCCCTCCTGGCTGGTGGAGTGGCTGGGTGTGAAAGCTTGTCATTAAAGAGATGCCCCCTGACTCCTGCTGTGTGTAATCATCTATGAAAGCGGACAAATTAATGTAGCCGCAGCTGAGTTTGGGAGCTGTGTGTTCATATGTGTGTGTGTTACTGTTTGAGAGGCCCAAGATGCAAACATGGCCCACTTTGTTTCACCAAAATCCTTCAGGGTCACAATGGCTTACACTAGACTACTCCAGCTTGTGTGTTTGTGTGTGCGTCAGTGTGGTGCAGGTCCCATGACTCTTATACCTTTATGAATAGAAGTCATTCTCCACTGAATCTCAGGAATGTTTTTCCAATTTTATTTTTGAAATAGGCCCATATTCTGAGAGTTGACATCCCGGGAACTCGTCCTGAACCTGAAATAAAAGGTTTTATGCTTGGAAGAAGTGCACACGTGTTTTGCTGCACAAGATCTGTGTTTTGGTGTCAGCATTGTTTTTGTTTTTCCCGTGTTTGTGTGTTTTATCCTACCTCCTGAGGTTCACAGCTCCCCGGCCATTCTGAAGGTCAAAGATGGCGCTGCGTGAGGGGCGTCAGTCATCGCTGCCATCCCTCCATCTCCCCCCTCCTTCCATCTTCTCCTCTCTCCTTCTTTCCTTTCATGTGTTCTCATCTCTCTCTTGTGTGGCTCTTGGTATGTGGACTTTATTAAATTTTCCTCCGGGTGGGTGATGGAGAAGAGAGGAGGGGATCAGGGGAACCATCCCCGGTTTCCTGCTTTCATCTGTCCCTCCTCCTTTATTCCCACTGGGGGACTTTGGTTGTTGGGTCCTCGTGGTGAAAAGGTAGCCGAGGAACCTCTGCCCTCTTTTGGGCACGGTGCTCCACCACATTCCGATTTCATCAGAGAACAAAAAAAAAAAACCTTTCTTCTCGTCTCTGACCTTAAAGACCTTTATGAAGTTAAAACCTGACAGAAAAAAGTTTTTTTTCTATTTTCTTCACTTTTATTAACATTTTCCAATCAATAAAAAAATAAAAACAAAGCATCAATCTTGTGGTTTCTCTTCAAATTTGGATGGTTGTCATTTAGAGTGGAGGCTGACATCTTTGATCTGAAACACTACTCTTTCTGTTATATATATATATATATATATATATATATATATATATATATATATATATATATATATATATTCTTACTTTACTTTAACTCAACTTTTTTGTGTTTCAGGTAAACACTTTTGTATTACCTTGTTTAAAAAAACAAGTAAGATGAACAAGTTACTAGACTCCGTGACACATCAAAGGAGCAACTGTTCAAACTGAAACAACAGTTGTGGATAAAGACCAAGATATCAGCCTTTATAAAGAAGTAATCTTCTACTCATAGCTGATTTAAGCAATTAACAACCAGAACAGTTTCTGTTTTGCATCTTGTTGCATATCAGGGCATCAATACAGCTACAGAATGTAGTTAAGATGACTTTCTTTTACTAGAACAAGATCCATCTATTTAAAAATAATGAGCCCAAGGATCTGCTCTACATTGGTGTACGGTGAGCTGATGTTTTATTAATTTACAAAGTTGTATAAGGCAGCATAAATGGATTCCTACAAGCTGTTATTCCTCTTTCATTCAGCTGTTCAGCAGCTGCTCAGTAGTCCTGCTTCCATTTTTCTTTATCTTTTAATACTCTGGTTTGCCCTGAGCCTCTCTGTCTCACTTCATCTCTCTTGCAACCAGGGAATCAAATGAGGTTATTGATTGTTTAAAATGATACTTTCCCCCTTTTGCTGCCTGTTTACTGTGTCCGTGCACTACAGCTAAAGCCATTTTATTGACAGGGATTGTTTACCCATATTCCCCACGGAGGAAAAAACATCAATATCAATAGAATAGGTAGATACTCTGAAGTCTTTTTTTATCAAAAGAACAAAAAGGTGGAGTTGTAGTGATCAGTGGGTATTTACCTTAACACATCAGTTTTTATTGCTTCTATTTGAGTTTAACAAATTAAAAGCAAAATGGATGGATTTTCTTGCTGGTGTTGAATGCGTCCCTCCTGTAACCTCTTAAAATTACTTTGCAATGGAAATAGAGCGAAACTAGGAGAGAACATTAGTCCATTGTTTTGTATAATGTGATATTTATGCAACTGGTTGCAAATTAAGTATCAATTTGTTTAATGTTCTGTGGAGGTCACAAACGTCTTGGTGAGCATTTGCTGTGATCCCTGCTTGTTGGTTTATTTGTTAAAAATCTCTTTCAAAGCATTATGACAGATAAATGATAGGCCATTGCTTCTGGTTTTACTTTAAACTCTGCCGCTACCCTGGCAGGATTAATAATGTGTGTTAACAAGAGGGATGTCAGCTGCTTTTCACCCGTCCTCAAATTGCAACCTTTTCTACTTTCACACTTCACCTCACTGATTATACCTGACAGTTTCTCCTTCTCATCGACTCCGATGACAAAGTGTAACTGCTGTGCTCCAACAGTGTCATCCCTCACCCACGGATGGCCCTCACCGCTGCAGGAGCAGGAAGGACATCTGTCACAGCTCCCTTTTTGTTCCTAGAACTTATTATTTAGCCCCCAGTCAAGTGAGCAGCATCTTTTAGTCATGAATATGAATAATTCACTGAGCTGTTTGGGGTTATCCAATTAAGTGATTTAAAACCTTCAAAATCACAAATAATGAGGATTATTGTATTCTGAATCAAAAATGGTTTCTTTTGATTCCTTTAGTCCAACTATTTTTTAAAATTTTTTTTGTACTCTAAGAAACTAATTGACAGAGCTTTTTTATGATCATCCTTGTGAAAGAGAAATTATTGAATAATATTAAAAAAGAAGTTAGAATCCAGAAAGAGTCAAATGAATAGTTTTGTTGTCTTTCTGAATACCATTTGAGTTTGTAGCATAGCAGGAGATGAAAGGGGAAGAATACATAACTTTTTAACTGCACACTGGGAGACCCTTTAAGAAGAATGTATTATTCTTATTAATCATGACATTTTTACACATCCTTTTTTTCATATTGTAGGACTGTCCCAAAAAGCTCACACAGTTTAACACAGCTACTGTAACACATTTTGAGCAACACAAACAACCATTAACCAGTAGTATAGTATTAAAAAGGATTAAGATGATTCTGTGTAAGAAGGAGGCGTTGGGGATGACAGCTTTCGCCACACGTTTAACTAGGTGTCGTTTAATGCGGCTCTACTGCTGAGCCAAAATTAATTCACAGCTCATGATGATTCCTTCCCTTTTTATTTATATAATTATCCACTACTTTCGCCTCGCACTCCTTGTTACATTAATCTCAGGATAAATAGGTTTATTTGATTGCTGTCTCGTGTTTGAATGCTCTGCCTATCAGAATACTGCCAGCTTGCAATGAAATTACTCCATTACATCATTGCCATTATTGATAGGAGGGGAGGGTTAGAGATCTTCACAAATGTTCATCTCTGGTTCTTTGATGCCTGCAGAGGCTTGCACTGTCAACCGGTTTGACAATAAAATATATCATGATTTACAGTCATCTGGGAGCCTGGCCTCTGTCACAGCACATTGCATGCTGCTGCTTTATGAGGGCCCCATGCTGTCAGGTTGTAGCACTTTAAAGGCTGGTGTTTCAATTTGAAAGTCTAATGTTGTGTAGGGTTCACCGTTAAGCCAAAATGATACTTTCCTCAGCCTGATCAAATTTGTGAGTATATACTCTTTATATGATATATGATAACTTTGCCCTGCAAAGACAGAAGACAGGGTTTTATGTGAGCTGCTGAATGTTTATTAACTTTTTAGGGCATAACTCACTGGCTGTGGAACTTGTTGTTATACTCTCTAAAATTGGCACTTTAAGTGTCAATGAATGAGAAGTATGTAATTTTTTTCTACGTAAAATGTCATTTTTTTCAATGCATGAGGCTTTCATTATAAACCATCTATTTGAACAGTTTTAAAAGCCCTTTTTTGTACAAAGGTCTTGTAGCACAGGCATGGAATGGACATCTGACTGACATCAACTTGGATGCTTTCCTTTAAAATAAGGAATTTCTTAACTCAAATAAAAAAAAAAGTTACAATGCACAAAACATTACATACTTATCAAATTGATTCCCAATGGTATTTGCATAAACTTTTCATCAGCTTGAAAAACCCTGAGTTTGCTTTTACTGCCTGATGTAGTCTGTTAAGGCTCTGTGACTAACAAGCTAACTCACCGAGGGTATATTCAATAGGAAATGAGATTCTTATAGAACTTGCTTATCAAAATCTGCAGGAAAGGTAGAGGATCTTTGCCCAACTGTGCTCTGTAAATTGGAACGTGCTGCATGTTAAAAACCGGAGCAGCGACTCTTGAACGAGTCGGAATATCGTTTTGTAAGGGAGGGTGTGATGTGTTGGCCGGGATGATGATCCAGCTCCATTTTCAAACGGCAAAATCCTCCTGCAGTCTTCTTGAAGACATTCACTGGTGTGTGAACCTGACTGGTTTTACCAGAAAGAAAACATAATTACTTTCCAAATGCGTGGATGGAATCATTTTTACTGTGAAACTTTGACACAGAGCTGGAGAAAATTCGGATCAGGTTAAGTCCCCGATGTAAAACCGCAGCATTCTTTCAGTTAGATGTATTGCTCAATGTTAATGTGTTTATTTACACATTTGCGCTGTATCAACTTATGCTTTCCCTCTGTGGCGTATCACGGAGAGCAGAAGACTCGGAGTCCCTGACTTTCTGCTAAGACCCTCGTAAAGAGACGTGATTGTGGACGATTTTATGAGAAGGTGTTTATGAATGTCTGCTTGGGGCGCCGACAGGACTGTGTTCCGGCTGGGGTTTTAATTCCAAATGGACGTGTGAGGACTAAGAAAAAGTGTGTCTGCGTGGGGGTGGAGGGGCTCCATGGATACAGTGTGTAAAATGGTTATTGTAGCGTAATCAGCATGTCGACCTGAGCCAGCGTTTATATTGAGGAGTCTGACCTTTGCTGTTGGCGGGAGATCAGCACTGCCCTCCATCCCCTCTAGCTTTATGTTCACTTTTTTTCTCCACTTTTATCCCTCACGCACATGCACACTCATACCCAGGCAAAAATGCCACTTGCACTGTCAAACCTTACTAGAATTGTGCAACGTTGCATCGGTTTACATTCATGTCTTTAAAAGCTTCTTGCTAAAAGTTAAAGAATGTTAGACGGTTAAGAGATGAGCTTAAAAAGAACTCTAAATTGGCAAACCTTACCCCACCCATCTTGTAGAGCTTTCCCCTAATGCACCTGTTGTTTCATTTGCATTTGGGAAAAGTGCCCAAGCCCATACCTCCGGGAAATAACAGCACACTTTGATATAATGGCAACTTAGTGGGCAAAAACTGCTCTCTGCTGCTCTTACTAATTTTCTTTCTGCCCTGTGTTTTTGTAATATATCACGCTCGCTCTTAGTCTCTCCTCTTAAATCCTTCCAGTTGTATTAAACACATGTTGTTTTTCTTGCCCGCCTTTCTCATGTCATGGAGCCCCCAAGGAGTCATTCTAAGCGCAGAGCCCGAGGTAGGAAGCTCCAGGCTGGGCCTGCAGTTGCTGTGGGAGCGCTCAAAGGGATTTGCAAGCCCCAGAGACCCTGCGGTTGTGCAAGGCCTTGTGCTGCAGCTGAGAGGCACCAAGAACAAATAGAAACTTTTGCAAAGGCAGAACAGTAAAACAAACAGTTTTTATGTTTTGCTTTTTTTTTTTTTTTTGTAAGCCCAATGAGACGGCTATAGCTGGGATATTGGGCTATATAAATAAAATTAATTGAATTGAATTTTTGAATGAAAAGAGTTTTCAAAACTCACATTTTCTCTTTACTTTCTCTACTCAAACTTCATCTTCTTCATGAAATGTTGGCTTGTTTTTGTGAAAAGAGAGGGAAGAATAAATTAACAGTTTTAAAGAGTGCATGTCGGTCTGTTCTTTATGAAGAAATCATGAACCACCTTCAGTGGTGCTAGAGTGACTGGCGTGGACGGAGGCGACTGTAAGCACATGTCCACCCATGAAGGATGACAGAAACGATCATGATAGTGGCAGAAGACACAGGAATGTTTGATGCATGTTATCCTCTGACTGAAATAAATCCACGAACGCGTTATAGCAGATCAGAAAACAGTGACTCACATGATTTACACATGCTTTTCTTCCACTGATCTTTTCAGCAGATGAACACTGTAATTTGTTTCTCTTTTGTTACACAGTCTAGATAAAAGGTTTTGGAGTTGATGGACAGTTTTATAATATTCCCTCCATCTTTCAGCATGAAAGCTCTTCATACTGAAAGATGGTTCCTATTGATTGACTTCACTTAAATGTGAGTGAGCAGCAACCAATATAAAACTCACAATCTCTGGATCATCTGAATGAGCATTCTTCTCCTGCACAGACAGTATTGTTTAGAAATCTTTTTTTCATTATGAGGGGATCTTATCAGATGTTCACAGATTTAAAGTATCACTAAAAGTTTGTGAAATGCTTGTTATCGTACAAAACATTTCAACATACTTCTAAAGTAGCACACTTGTGTCTCATATCAGCTGGTGTTAAATGAAGGTCAGTCCCATCGGCTATTATCAGGTGGCTAAAGTAACAACGTACTTTATGAGAAGAGTTTGCAGCTGTGAATGATACATCAATCAGGCGTAATCATGAAGCTGTTGCAATTTTTTGCTTTTCTTTTAACCAAGCAGGGTTATGGTCATTGAGTTGGAATGAGGAAAAAGAACAAAAACACAAAGGAAAGTAAAATAGTTGATGAATGGAAAAGATTGCAGGTATAAGTGAGGATGAGGCGCGAACGCGGCTAGTCTTTATTTCTTTAGCCTGTTTTGACCCAAAGTGATGCAATTATGCTTTTTCTTTTAAACGGAGAAAACGGACTAGGTTTTATCAGCATTTGTTTGTGCTAAAACATGCAGTAAAGTTAGTTTTTCTGTAATTTAAGTTTGAAATGTTACTTTTTTTCCCTTCAGTTTTTTTTAGATTTGTATGAACAATTTAATTTTTCTAGAGAAACTTTTATACTTTAGAAGACTTTAAAAAGAGGAAAATAAGTCAACCTTAAATGAACTAAAGGTGATTTTAAGATGGCATGGAGCAAACCGACTAACAGGTTTCGAAGGATTTTAGGAAACAAATCACAACATGCATAACAGGGAAGTTTAAGGTTTCGTAATTAGTGCTCCATGATCCAAAATATGGAAGATAAATCTCATAGCTGCCACTTAAAATGCCTTTCATGACTGATTACCTCAAGCATTCATTTTTAATAGGCTTCAATCACTGAGCAGGAGCACCTCTTATGCTGAATTATTGTCTTATTGTGTAATGGTGTGTTATTACAGCAAGAATCCTTCTGTTAAAGCGCATGAATATCCATGTGCACTTTCTCACACACCCTTTTTCCAAACTTCTTGAGTGTAGTTGGTGACCGCCTGGTCGTCGCCAAGTGTCTGGGATGGGGCCCTCTGGCTTGTGAGTCTTTTTAATGGACTCCTAGACAGTCCATTTCTTTTGTGTGAGGAGACCAACCCTGGCGAATGCAGCAAATTAATCACATTTGGACCTGAACCGGCTGCCACTTTTCAATATCAGCTTCTTTTGCTAAGGTGCAAGTAGAGGGACCAGAGGGGTCAGACAATCACAAAATGGAGGGCTGAGGGAGGAATGGGGGGAACTCTTTCGTTTAACTCCCAACTAAAGGAGGAACAAGGCTGTCATTTTGTATTCTTTCTTGGCCCCTTTCACACTCCTGCTGGCATTCTTGCTGCATTTGTAGTAGTCAGCCTGTGAGTCTTTGTGCGTTTGCGTGCACGTGTGTGTTTTGGGAACGTAGGCATAGATGGAAGGTGTTCTAGATGTTTTGTTGGTGCAAAGGTCAGCTTGTAGTGCCAGCTGGAGAGAAGCCTGTGAGGCCCTCAGGATCGGCAGAGTTGCAGTAAAAGACTAGGGAAGGAGTGGTGACGGTTTAGTGAGGGGTAAATAGTAAATACCCACGCGGAAGATCCTGTTTGCCTGGAAACATTTGCTTTGCCATGACACAATTAGGGATGATTTTATGAGGAAAACACACTTGACAGCTTGTTTCAGATCATAAATGGTGGAAACAGAATGAGGTTATCATGAAGGGAGTGAGGGTATGCGCTACAGAGACAGGGTGGAGAATTGCAAGTGGAGGTAAATGCATGGAGACAGGGAGAAAATAGGCTAAGCAGTGAGAGGAGCCCCTTGGCTCGCAGTGGCCCCTTCTCTGTATGCATCCCTGCTGTTGGGATGATATTGGGGGCAGAAGAAGGCCATTGTTCCTTCCTGTTCTTCCTCAGTATTTGAAAGGAGAAATGGATAGAAGAATGGAAGAGAAGAAGGCAAGAGATAGAAAGGGGTAGGGTGTGGGGCTGACCCTATGACCCACCCTGACCTGTAGACACCCGTCACAACTGGGACTTTTGTCCAAGGATGGAGCTCCCCATGACCTCCTTCATGTATAATCCAACCCCCCCTTCCCCCTTCAGAGCCACTCGAATGTGACAAGGTCAGGGTTCAAACACTACCAGGGGCCCGGGGCAGTCAGATAGAACTGGGAAAGGCCATATTGCAAATGTTTTTGGGTGTGAATGTGCGAGTGCCTGCCGGGCTGCGTTTGAATGATTGTAAGTGCTTCCCCTGAAGCTGTAGTCCTGTTATTTAATGAAAGAGTTGACTGGAGACAAAAGTTCTTCTTCGCTTTCAGAGTCATTTGGCTAAAGCAGGCTTTTATTGTAATTAAACAAACTTTTCAATGTTTTTTTTATACCTTTGGGTGTGCCGCTGGGACTCCTTTGCTTTTGGAAATAATCTAATTTAAATGTCGAAAGAGTCAAAAAAGACGTTTTTTTTTTTTTTTTCTGCTAACACAACTTCTTGATTTAGTGATATCAACAGTTAGTGTATCCAAGTTAATCAGACACACACTTTCACACAGTTTCTGGATCTTTATTTCTTTATCCCTCAAAACCCATTTTTCCCCCCAGTTTAGTCTTTCATCATTGGCAAATCATAGTTTACATTCATTGGAGAGCCCATATACCATTGTAAAAATCACAGGAGCTTGACTGTTTCCATGTGTTGGTTTTTATTGCTAGTTTCCTGCCTCACTAATGGGGATTTTATCAACTCAGTGTGTGCATGTAAATGTTAGAGAGAAAAATAAAATTTCCAGAGGAAAAAAAAGGGAAAAATCAAACCAAACCCTTTATGATGCAGGTGACGTAATATGTTCCTGGACACGCAAAAACATGAGTCCAATGTAACACATAAACACTCTTGCTCCTTCAAACCCACACATTCTGCACATTCACACTCTGGTTTATTAGGCTTTGGGGATAAAATAAATCACCACACGATTGCATACACTTGCTGTCAAGTCTTTGGCACAACATCCACCAATATAAACCAGTTTCATAGACTTGGCTAGCTGTTAAAAAAACATATATATAAACTTTGTCTCATGTCTTTCAGATTTGTCCAGTACAGGACAGTGGATGGGATACACAGATGGCAAAACTTTTTGACTGATTCTTGCTGACTGTAGAGAAAGGCTAGGAAGTTGTAGTAAGTGGCTAGTCAGGAAGAGAGAGTGAGAAGAGCTAAATCTGGAATACACAAGGATGCTGGCAGAAAATCAGGCTGCGGGGAGAAAGAAAAGGCTGCTTTGACATGGCTCTATCAAACTAGCATAATTACTAAACACCCCAAATTACATACCCTCATTTACTTGTACCCTATCATTTACCACTATCCACATTTTTTTTTTTGCTCTTCCACTCCGCTCTGCTCATTCTTGCTCTCCTCTACTTCCTCCACCCCCACTCCATCAGTCTCCCTTTTTCTCATTTTTTCCTGTGTATGTCCTCCCTATTATGTGTCATTTCACATTGTGGTTCCTCTGAAGCCTTCAGTGTTATGTTGCATCCTTGTCAGCGCTCTTGCTGGACTAAAACTCATTCATTTCAAGTGGGCTGCAGTTTCATTTTTTCCTCCTGTACTCAGTAGCATTATCACACACCAACAAACTGAAAGGCCTACTTGGATACGCACAAACAGAGACATTGGCGTTCAATAAATGGTGCTGAAAAAGATGTGCGGCTATGATTTGGGCTCCGTGTTACCAGGGAATTAGGTAAACAGGGATTGGGGCGTAGGCCTGAAATAGCAACCAACCACATTTGTCTGTCCAAAATACACCAAGAAGCAATGCTGTCTCCACATGTTAAAGTCAAACTCTGCGGGTGTGAGGTTGTGTGTGTTGTGAGAACATTTATTTACATTAGTCCCCTCACAGTGAATGAAACATCATTTCCAACATCACAGCCTCTCGCCTTTCCACATCCACAATGGAGGCAACCAAATGTTTAAAAATCAGGAGCTTGACTCGAGTTGAGGGTGTCTGCTGTAAATTTGTGGTTTCTTTGTTTATTTCAGTGCTTACATATTTTTGAGTGTGTCAGTGTGCTTACACAGTGAAGGTGTGCAGCATTAGTTGGGGTGATTCGCCTGTTCTGATTACAGGTCTGAGAGTTTGCTTGGATTGGCATTTAAAGTGGCGTAGGCAGACACAAGAAAAAAATAGCCAAACCTCTTTTATAGACTAAATACCAGGTTAAAACGCCGGTATCCAGTGTCCCGCTCTCTTTCTCTCTGTTTTCCCCTTTGGTTTCCACTGTGTATCTTTCCGTTTTTGATCGAGCTGATTCTACGCTCTCAACTGCTTCAGTCTTTTAGGAAACAAAAGTTTTGTGACTTGGACGATCCAACTCTCAGGGTTCTTGGCACCATTTCCCTGTGGTGGCAGCCCACTGATGATGTCATAAACTCGTTCCAGCCCATCTAGATCATAGCTGACATTTTCATGGCTGACGGGACTTTGAATAGGGTGAGCACTGGCATATCAGAGAAGGTGCTCCATTACAGCCTTTGTTACCCATAACTCAAAAGCACAGAAGAAGAGCCACTGCGCATGCCTGAGGAAGGTGGGCTTCGTTTCCTGAGAGCACATTCAGGGTTTTCAGGGTCGAGAAGTGCGTTCTCTGATGGTCTCTGCGGCGATAATCGTCAGACTCAACCGCCGATTTATAGTCCCATCAATGGGCGCGGAAACTATCAACAGACCGATGCAGATGAATGTAAAAGTAACGAGATGAAAAACGACAAGTGCAACGAAGAATTGAAAGAGAGGGGGGGGGGCATGATCAATAGAAGAGAGTGGTGTCCATTTGGATAATGGACAGTGGATCATAAGTGAACAGGGTCAGAGGCAGTTTCATTATCCACTCCATCCTGATCTGTCTTGAGGATCTGTGCACCTCCCAGTGTGCATGCATTCATGCAGTTGCATGCATAGGGGCTTGTTAAATGAGTGCGTACTCTAATGCTGGTGTGTGTGGGTTTTTTTTTTTTTTACACACAAGCGGGTATAGACAGGTTGTGAGTCAGCTCCATTATCTCACCCATCAGCTCTTTTTTCTCATCTCGTAATGTTAAGTAAATTGATCTGAAAGAGTAGGAGAGGCTGATTAGACCGGCAATGTGAGAAGCTGACGCAACTTAAAAAGAGTGTCAAGATGATGTATATTGAATGTTTGTTAAAAAAGAAACAATAATACTTTTGAGCTGCGTGTCCAATGTGATTACCCAGCTCAACCCCCTACAAGTTCATCATACCCACAGCACATACGCGCTCACTCCCATACTGTTCAGAATTCTGAATGGACTGGTTTCTCCCTTTATTTTCCACATGGCTGCAACCTGCTCAAGTGAACACCAGCATGTGCATATCTCTTGAAGATGTAGGTTAAGTTTCCAAGGCACGCCTAAGAACCCCTTTTCTTTGTAGAAAATACCAGACTATTCCAATTTTTGGGTAAATCTTTCAACTGAATTTCCAATGCTTTTTGTTACTTGGCCTTTCATTTGTTGTTTTGTTTCTCTGAATTCCTTCAGACTCTATCGCCTTGAATTGCAGCCTCCTCTTACCTCGTCTCCTTCCACATTTGTCTCTCTGCCGTATCCTGTTTTTCTTTTTGCAGCTCCTCTGTTCACTACTGCCTTGTTTTTCACTGAGCCGAAAATGGACTTAAATGAATGAGGTCAGGGAGAGCTGTCAGCACTGCGATCATATGACTGCTACCGGCTCTGCTAAAGCTGAGGATGCACTTCCAACTGCAACTCTGTGTTTCAGATTCTCACGAGAATCTCAAGCTCGGGAGTAAATTGAGAAATTAATTTGTCCTGCAGAACAGACTGATGGGCAGCGATACTGTGGTGGGCTAACCAGGAACATGACTAGTATGTAATTAAAAAAGATCGCATTTCAAATGAAACAAAGGTCATTACGACCAAAAAAAAACCAAAGACTTGAAAAGGGCTGATTAACAGTGAAATGATCTCAAATAAAACTCCCATGATCTGTCCTCAGATGACTTCTGTGTCTGCTTATGTGTGTGGTCAGCAAGGCTTTTTCAACACATGCTGAGGCATCAAAGAGATCATGTGAGATGGTGTTGATTTGATCCAACACCAACACCACCAATGCGCACTCCGAGGGAGTGAGATATTCCCTCCGCTGCCCAGTAAGAATTTGGTTAAGGATTTTGAAATTTGCATAGTATTTCTGTAGGCTTACATACCATGCAGGCAAAAGTTTGCTTTGCAAACCTTCCGGGCGATTGTGCCTGCACTCACTGCATAATACTCTTTAAAGGTAGCCAAAGGAAATTATGAGGAAAACACTTAAAATAACCAGTAGAGTTTGATTTGCGTAGCATGGTAATACCCATTGTTTGTGTATCACAGTATTGCTTTTCAGAAGGCTTATGTTCATGCTCTACTGGACTGTGCATCTCCAGATTCGTAGATCAAATCGATGCACTCCAGTTGATTATTAATTATTTAGATCGGGTGTTTAGTTCAGATCTTTATTGATCATTAGTGTTTTCCTTAAGTGAAATGGCTGTGATATTTTTAAAAGGTCCTTTGCTAACATGCACATAGAAAGATTACTGCTAATGTATCAACAATATCCCTTGCAAATATGATTCTTTGTTGTCTTCTAACTGCATTGTGGTTCTGGATTGTTGCCGTTTCTTCTCTAAAAACAGCACCTTTGTATTTGTCTGCCCTCGTGTTTCAGTTGTTGTCCAGAGAAGACTGTTTAAACTCCTCAACTTCATCAGTCAAAAGCCAGTGTTTGCTTTACTAAACAGCAGTGGAAATCTGACAGTTTGATGCCAAATAGTTGGTTCAAAAGAATTGTAGAGACAGTTTTGTAAACTGTGAGAAAAATAAGCTTGGTGGTGTTGAGGTGAAGTTTTTGTACACAACATGTGGCTATCATAGCTCCTGGTAAGATCCTTAAAGCCTTTATGTCACCTTTGGGTTCACATGGAGCTGCCTTTGGCTTCTGTTGTTTACACATGGACTATGGAGGCCGATGGCCAACTGTATGTGTGTTTTTGTGTTCATGGTGTTGATGAAGTGCATCTGCTTTTTAATGTCTCTGTGTCATCGGAGGTCTAAGCACACACACTCACAACATACGCTGTTATAAATGGCTGGGTGCTGGGTGCCTGCAAGCTGTCATTACGAAGCCATTAGGAGCATTCGGGGAGGGGCTTCACTCAATGGAATAGAACATGGCAGGAAGCATGCAACTGAGATCATCTTGGATCAACCACAGTACAACCTCCTCCTTTTTCTGCTTCATCTTTCCAACCTTTTGGCAAAATCAAGGTTCTCAGCTTAATGGCCACCTTAATGGCCGCCGCACCGCCGCAGCGTGCCAGATGCCCCAGCTGCCGTAGGCCTGTAGCGCTGCTGTCAGGTTGAAAAATATATTGGGGGAGGGGCTGTTTATGGCCAAAGGCGGATATCAGGAGGAGGAGGATGCTGACATCTGATAGTGGAGAGAGCAAGCATGAAAAAAACAAAGAACATATTAAAAAAGAAAAGAGCGAGATGGTTTGTGGAGCCTTTTGATTTCGTAATTCCCACTTCTGACAAAAACCAGGAAAAGGCAAAAGAAAAGCAAAAAAAACCCCATAATCTTCCGACAGTTTTCATCTTCTTCATTTTTCTGTATTATATGAGGAAAAACCAAATCACTCTTTTTTTGTTTTGCTTTTCTGTCTTTTTTATCCCCAAGTATTCATAAACATTCAAGGATAATGAACAGATTAAAGTGAATTAGAGTTGAACTAAAAGAGGAAAAAGGAAAATGAGGGAAGGAGTGAGGAGTAAATAAAAATCTTATGAATAGCTGCTATAAGCATGGACACATGGTCTCCTGGCAACCAGGACCAGCTATGCATTTTCCCCCCTTACTTTGATTCCCTTTAAAGCACACAAAAGGGCTTTGGTGCTGTGCTGTGGTTCACTAAAGAGGGAGAAATATGGATCTCAGAGAGTTGATATCATAGGCCAAAAGACAGAGATCAGAGAAGACGACAGGAAATGCATAGTTTACAGAGAGGTGAGCAGTAAAGGAAGAATAAATTAGTAGAATAATGAAAAGAGTTGACTGAAACCAGGGCACACCCTGCTAAAAAGGGAGTTGAACCTGTCTCAAGTTTGATTAAGGGATGCGCCAGAGCAAAAGAATGTGGACCTGACAGTTCATCTGAACAGATGTTGTCAGGAGCTGGTGATTACTGTGGGGGTGGAATGAAACCCTGAACTGTGTGTTGATTATTTTTGTGATCTAGCCATGGTTCCCAAGATAACATCACACTGTAAAACAACTACAGTAAGAAAGCAGATGGATGGGTTCAAAGTGGAATAAAGGTGTAAAGAGGTAGAACAGGAAATGAGACTATTAGATGACTGAGTGAGGTGTTTTTTTAATGGGAAGAAACGGAAATTAGATTTACTAAAAAAAATACAGGTACAATTCTAGCAGCCTCTAAGTTTCCCTCTAAAAGCTCCTTTGACACACAGTGCCAGACAGGTATGATTACTATGCAAACTTTGGTGCTGTGGCGTTGATCCAAAACAACTACAATCCATCTTTTTCCAATATTTTTTTCTTCATTCCCTTTAACAAAGCCACAGTGGAAGGAAAAATCAGAATACGTGGTTGTATCTTCATATAGTTCTGCTAAGTTTGTGTGCAGGTTAGGATTTAGTTACAATTCCAGCTTTTTCAAGACAAACTAAGAGTGAGGAAACTCATATGGGACAACACAAGCTAAGAGATCAGAGAAAAACCATCTGTATATACAAGTAAGCTCATATGTAATTGCTCTGTGTGCTCAAGAGTTCATCTCACCCAGCATGAGAGAGCCCTGCAGATAAGTGAGGGACCGTTTCCTGCAAGAACAATGATTATTGGGATCAGAATTGTACAGTAAACATCAGTTAATCAAAATAGGGGATAGCTTTCAGCAGAATTACAGAGTCAAAACTTCCAAAATACAGTTCACTATAATTAGCATTTGTCAATGAGACTCAAACCATCCCTCAACAGCACTATGTCACACTAATGTGGGTGAAGGTGGTGAGTGCAGTTGGAAGTGGAGCAGATGTAGACAGGAAGAGAAGAGTTTGAGTCAAAGAGGCTATGATTAGATCATATCTCAAAACTGACTTGGCGGTGCCAACCCTGATTTAAGATAATTAACATGCCTATCTAGGCATAGATGGAGAGAAATAAATAACCAGACAGATGGGTCTGAACGAGCCATATGATGGTAAGAAATTTCTATGTGGACTTTTATAAACAAAGGAGTCCGACTGGGGCTTTTTAAGATGTTAGAAATAACTTTTAAGAACATCTCAAAGGGGTTTTTCACATATTTATATTTAATATGTGGAAAAATGGGTTGTAAAGAGCTGGGAAGAAATTTGATCCGCAAATGGCTACTTTTTCGGACTCTACTCCTTAATTAAAGACATGCTGTACGTTCATTGTGGTGCCGCAAAGGCCGCTGCGGCAGCTCTTGTCACATGCAGCCATTAAATACATAATTCTCACATACATGCGACGGTCTGCTGCTGAGCTGATGTTTTAGGACGGTTAGAGCATACCGAAAACACACAAAAAAGGAGTGAGCTGTGTGCATTCCTGTGTAATCACCCGCCTGCCAGCCCTCATACTTGTTTATTGTAAACAGCCTCATGCCAATCATTCTACATATCTTCCTCTCTGTGGTGGGACTCAATGACAGCATGTTGCTCAGGGCGGTTTCCAACGTTTTGTGGCGAAACTTGCACACACATGCAGGCGCGTTCGTCCAAGATAGAATTCAGGTCTTACCAGGAGTTTTTTCTTTTTTGGAAAAACAGATCCACAAAAGGACAAAATCTTTCTTTTTATGACCCATAAAAAGCCTTATGTCTTGTTTTTGCTTCATTATGGGAGGCTTTTGCCGCCTATGCAGGAACAAGGACAGACTTATGATCTGAGGGGTGCCATTGACACCTGCAGTGTTTTCCGTGGCCCTTGCTAGCAGTCACCTAATCAGTGGCCCCAGGATATAAACGTCTATCGACCTACTCCACCATGCAACAAGGTATCAACCTGGCTGCCAGCTGGCCTTCCTGCTCCATTGTGTGTATTTGGATTTGTTCAAGGTGTTAGTGTGCGACCTTGGAAGTGTGAGACAGTTTTCTGACAGGCAGATCTAGCATGCTGGAGGGCATGGCAAAGAAGGGATGTATTGTTCGACCAGGTGTGTGTGGAAGTGAGTGTAAATGAGAGAAGTAGAAGGGAAACCGGGAACAGAAGACTGTGAGAGAGCAGCCAGACAAGTGTGACACATTTTTCTGTGATGCGTTCTGATCTCCAGAGCGTCACTGTGGTGGTTGATCCAGAATAATGATGAACAGTGATGGATCAACATGGACCCAGGAGCCGCTTGGGGCTGCTCTCAATGGAGCCGAGTGAAGGGAGGAGAAACATCCTCCGGCTGTGAGCTGAAGGCGAGCCAGGATAGAAAGAGACCCTCGGAGCATTTGTTTATTTATTTCTTCCCATATGTTGCATCCTGCAATGGTACGGCGAGTCGGCGCAATGAGGCATAAGGTGAACGCTCCATCAGCTCTGTGACGATGGGCAAATGTTTCAACCTTCAAAAGCTCACTCAAACTTCCTGTCGGGGGAAAAAAAATTGACATGTAGTTGCAGGTCAGTGGATCGGCTGCCAAATTTTCATGCCGTCTCTTTCTTTTGCCACAATTAAAAAAAAATCTGATACTGATTAAAAACAACCACATCTTCGTAAGTCGTCATCAATGTGGCAACAGATATGAACCAACCCTTGTGAAACGACGAAAAACGCTGTAATTTACAGCCAACGTTCACGCGCGCTACATGCGTATTCAGTTTGAAGCCGTCTGTGCGACAGTTTGTTCTTCATTCCCACAAGCTGACATTCAAGTCTTCCAATTTTAGCCCGTGTATGTCTGCTCCACAAAACTCCAGAAACTGTAACAATGCCATCTCATTAACAAATGTCCTTCTTTGTTTGTTTACACCATATGGAGAGTTTGGAGCTAGAAGGGTAAAAGAAGGATTTGACTTGTTTTACGCCTCAAATAGTTTTAACCTTGCCAAAATGATACCTTTTTATTGTTTTGGGGTTCCTAAAGAACACATTAGTATGTATAACAAAGGCCAGAGAGGCTGCTGGTGCTGAGAGAGACACACTTGGTCACATACGGAAACTGCCCATTATAAGTATTTACCTAAGCACTTACCTCAAGGACAAGGGGCAGCGGCCTCTGTGAGCAGAGTTTGGCTTTGCATTCATTTACGAGTCCAAATGTTATAAATCATTCTCAGCTTTTATCACCTTCAAGAGTTTTAGGCACTGTTTTGAATGCATCAGACGTTTATAGAAATTGCGCTTTGTAATAATGGTTGAAAGCGCAATTTCAGGAGGACTTCAGTTTAGGATTTATAGACTCTTGTGTTTTAGTTTGTGCCATTTTATTCTTCTCCTAATGTTGTGTATGCCCTCACATTTTACTTCCAACATGGAATATAAAATAGTTTGAATTATCTTTGTCTTTGTGTGCTTGATTTGTGCTTACATGTCAACAGCATCTTGTTTTTGCGCATTGTGTGGAGACGGTTTACTTAAAGGACCACTGGGTTTCACTCTGAATCAAAGTGCTGCTCCACTTTCTTCTCATTTGTACACATTAAATTAGCACATTAAATAAAGCAGCAAGTTAGTAGGTGAGGTAAAGCAAAAACAGTAAATAGACATGATTTTAGTCCAAAATGGAAATGCTTAATAGTTTTATTTACTCAAACAGGAAAGCATTTAAATTCAATCAGTGCATACACTGGTATCCATGAACAAATTCATTATATTCTTTATAAATGGATACATTTTAATCATGGTGGTGCAGAGCAGTCAACCTCTGATTGAAAGGTTGCAAGTTTGGGTCCGGCCTTGCCCGCTTGTGTGTTGAAGTGTCCTTGGGCAAGACATTGAACCCCACGTTGCTCCTGATGGGTATAGATTGGTGCCATTGCAAGGCATCAGAGTGAATGTTTGTATCCATGGGTGAATGGGACTGTGACTGTAAAGCACTTTGAGCCTTGAAGGAAGCTAGAAAAGCGCTATGCATGTTTACACTATTCACCATTTAGCAAAATTCATTTGACAAAATCTAGAAAATGTTTGATTCAAGGTCTTCATTGAGGTTTAAAGTCAAATATAAACCACCAAACATGCTCCTGCAACCAAATGCCTGCAAAGTCAGGCAAAAACTTAAGCATGTACTTTGAACGAACCCAAACACTTAATTTTATAAAAACTCACCGGCCATCTCTATATGTTTGGTCTGAACTCTTTCTGCACAAAGGATCCAGATGAGTGAGTCTGTGAGGAGCTCATGTTTGCCAGATCATGACGAGATCAGCTGATTTCTCTTACCTGAATGAGGCACAGAACAAGCAGTTAGCTGCAACGTTTGGAACGGTGAAGTTATACAGTCCTGCATGGCTGCTTTTACAAGAGTGAAAGTCCTTGATTATCTTCCCATCAATTCACAGTTGAGACCATTAACTATCTGATTTCTACTGCGGATTATTATTTTTTTTTTTAAACTCCCTTTATTCTAGAAGCAGAGCAGCTACAGTGAAAACTGTTTTGACATTTTTTATTCGCTCAATTGCAACTCAACATTACCATCTTCCTCTTTAACAACACTTTTCCATGCAAGATGAAAACACATCCTCTTTATCTTTTTCACATCATCCGTGTAGGATTTGCTAAAAACATAGACTGTGAACGCATTCCTTTTCTGGCAGCTGACTTGAATCCTGAATGTTCTCATTTGTAGCCAGCGAGAGAATGTGCCAAACTCATCCGTGGTTAATTCTTACTGTAGGGCTTTTATGAGCTAAAATTCGGTAAGAAAAAATGAAGAATTTTGTACAATGACAATTCTTTTAGGTTACTTGTCCCTCTGAATGACACTGATGCCTTAAGACTGCACACATAATCTCAAACACAGGCAGATTAACAATCCAACCATCAGATGTGGTCTGCATGGCGGCTTTAATTACAACCAGCACTACCCACATCTCTTCTTTTTTTTCTCCAAAAAAAGTTATTTTCTTTCCTCTTGAGAGAGGCAAAGTCCTCCATCATGGGGCAGAAAGCTTCATAAACTGGTTAAAGCTTCTTCACAATCACTTCTCACAAAAGATGTGGCAAAACAAAATGAATTCCCACCACATAAATCATATTAGTCTGTGGCCAATCGCAATCTGATATGGAAAGGCATGGCTGTGTGAAGAGGGAGCCTCTTGAATATGGGGGAAAATAAAAACAGGACATGTCCATTTTTACGGAGGTAGGAGTGCTGCACCATTTGCCCAGGACACTTATCTTTTCTTTGCATTGTGTGAGCTGATCGCACACTTATGTGGGTTTAATGAACAGTAATTTCATATGGAAAAAGATTAGATGGGCGGTGCAATCAGGCGTCTTGTTTCAAAACTCTATCCCCCCCGGTAAAACCACTCACACATACCCGTAGTAATGCTCTAAATGCACACTGAGAAAATGTCCTGCTTCTATCTAGGTAACTAATTATTCCTTTTTTCATTAAATGGGTAAATCAGATTCTAATTACTTGACTGTCATTCATCGGCCAGGGAGGTGGAGACTGAGCACGTGTTGGTCTGTTTTCCTCTGTGTGTGTGAATCTAATAGCATATGCTCTCCTCTCTGTCCCCAGGGTGAGGTAGAGGTCTTCAGTAATTACTTTTGTTGCATCAGGAAAGAATGCTGGTCGAGAGCAGGCAGGAAGAAAAAAAAAAGCAGGAACCAATTTGGTGTGAGACCTTTGAATAAAGCTTTTTCATGCTGCGAAAATCTGCATGTTATCCAAAAAACATAGTTATCTCCGGAATATATGAGAACAAATACAGAAATGAAGTTTTTGTGGGTGTGATATGTGCTTTTCAGATTTTTTTGCATGAAAACTTTGCCCACTTTTGAAAGCTTGGATGCCCCAACAGTATGTTTTGTTTTCAGTGACTCCAGGAGCTTTCATAGAAAAATCCGACCGTTGTGAAGCACTAGCCATAGATCGGCTCTCAAGAGACTCACTGCTTTAGTTACACACTTTTTCATGTCAATCCACTGACTGTCTATGAGAACTGGATTGAGTGAGTGTGACGTCACTCATAGAAAATATCTTACTTCCAGCTCCAGTGAAATAAAGTCAATTCAGTTGCCGTTTTTTGGGACATTGGTTTCTTGGAGCCACCGAGTACCAAGGCGAGGTCAATTCAGTCCAATTCTCATATTTAATCAATGTGTCCAACAACAAGCCGTGGTTCTGTACTAAACTTCAACTACTAAGAAGATAGCTTACATGTCTGTAACAGGTTTGTTGAGTTTCTTCTTGTGTTCCTGGTCTGATTGTCTGCAGTGCTTCCGTTTGTCCAAGCTTCATTTGAATTAACTGAGCTGATGTAAAACACTTCAGAAATTGCTTTCTCATCCAGAAAAGATAAACTTGAGCTCATCAAGAATTCCAGCCTTCAACGACCAAACAAGTCAACTGAAGTTTTCCATCACTAAGCCTTGTCCAGAATGCCAATATTCCTTACTGCTGATTCAGATTCCAATCCCGACTCTGGCTCCTTCTGTCTGGGGACCTTTGAAAGATTTGTTTGGGAGGCTTTTGAAATGTTCAGGACTTCTGCCATTGGCTTCGACTTGTGTGCTTTCTTGCTGATATTGGTTTTAATTGTTATGCTGACAGGGAAGAGGGTGTTTTTAGAGAACGTGCGCATGCATTTGTCCCATGTGTTTCAACAAACAGAATAATTGTATGCATTGGTGGGAATCTGGAATTCAACTAACTGTGGGCAAAACATTCCAGCAGACTGTTCACTTCTGAGCATTTCTTCTCCTTTTCTTTCTCTCCAACACTTTCTGCAATTTATGCAAACACACACTACACTTAAGCTAACTAACAAGGCAGGATGTAATATAGAGACTGAACGGGTATCCACAGGTTTGACAGACTTCTGGAATCAGGTGAAGATAAATTAATCCTTGTTGCTCCGCTTGGAGTCTTGCATGAAACCTTTTCTTTAGTGTCCAACAGGACTAATGGAACAAAGAAAAGAAAAAAATGTGAAATGAGTTTCTGCTTTAACTTTGGAGGATTTTTTTTGAGCAACTGATACCAATATATTTAAATCAGGTCCACCCAAACATGGATCAGTGAAAACCTTTAGAGCATAAACTAATCTGCTTTTCTCCAACGTAAATATTGTTTAGATAGAAGGGCTGTCTTACAGCTCGCCCATGTGTTTACTCCAGAACCTGTGCAACTTGCCGATTGACTCCAGTCCAGCCGTGCCTGTTTTTGATTTAGAGCCCACAGGAAAAAGAGGAACTAATGAGCATTGAAGGGTGCTATGTAGGTCTACCACAGTGACTTTACAAAGGGTGATTTTCAAAACAAGGAATGAGTCATTGTGTGAATAGTCAAAGGCTTTTATTTAACAATGTTCACCAGCTTGTTCAAACCAGGCAGCAACCTCTGGAGTGGAGAAGGAAGCCATAGGAAAGCCTGTAAATACCGCACTTCCTTAAATAACCTTCTCAGGCTGGCTAAGCTTCAATGTTATTACCAACAGCCTGCCGCACAAAACAGTTTAAATAGCCAGCACATTTTTATTTAATTGAACTGTTAAAAATAGATTACGGGTGACACAATATTAAGGGGGGTGACCAAATGACAGCTGATCTTCAAAGTGTAGACTTGTTTCAAAGCAAAACAGTGCTGATGTTAACCACTGAGTGTGAAAGGCGCCGTAATCTCCAAGTTTTTACTTTAAGAATTTTTCACTGAAACGTCTTTTATTGACCAATCGTCTTTTAAATGAAGAGTGAGGCTTTTGGTATATTGAGTAATTATCCTCTAATGTATTGTACCATTTCCTAGATCAAGGATAGGCAACTCCAGTCCTGTTTTCTATTCTTTTTTTAAAAGAAAGAAAAGAAACGATTAATATTGTCTTCATTTTAATCAATTGTTTGGTAAAAGTTTTTTTTTCCCTCTGCTGACTCCCCATTTATTGTGGGTGATCTGGTTGGATGGGGCCGTCTCACCACATCTGGCTGCTGTTTAAACACATTTATATCCAGGTGTGAGTTTAACGAGGACACTATTGGACACTAGCAGAAAAAGATAAATTAAACTGCTATTTAAAGAGAAAAATGTGTTCCTTCTTTTTGCCTTTTTTGTGCTTTAAAACAGTGTCTCTTTTGTTTATTCTTGCTATTATCTTTATGTCTGATCTAATGTAAACACAGACATCCGACTCACTCATCACCAAACCCGATCATTCAAAAGTATAATGACATCCAGAGTGAATTTTAGCCATTCATTTTTCATGGCGAAGAGGATGAGATGGGAAGCCAACATCCATGTCTATTGTGCGTCTGGATTTACTATTCATTCTGTCTATATTTGACATGTGTGCACTGCTGCTGCAGCAGTGTGGGTTTGTGTGCTGGCGGTGTACAGTAAAGCATCATCAGTGCTGAACAATCACATCAATCACAGGAGATGAGCTGACATCTCCCCTCACTAATTTGCTTTGTCCTTGCTGGCTCTAACTGCAGGCTGGGCTCTTTAAAATGAAGGCGCACACTCAACTTCTTTTGAAAACAAAATTGAGTCCCAGTATCTTGAACTCACATGCTGTAGGGTTCACTCATATTTCTCCACTTCAACATCGTCTCTTCTCGGTAGAATCTTTTTTTCAGTTTTTTTGCAAAGCTGTATTCTCTGATGCGATTGTGTGTAAATGTAGCGGATTTCAGGCTCATCTTTAGTGGCTCTCTGCCCGTTGTGTCTGATCTTGGGCTGAGCTTGTGCTTAGCGCAGTGATGAGTGGACCCCTGATGACAGCAGCTTCAGATTACAGCCTGCGTTGAACTTCTGACCAATTCAGTCTTGAGGGACTTCCCAGTTGGGGACGTAATGCTGATGGACAAAAAGGCAGGTGTTAGATAATAAAGATGTGAGCGGCACTTTTCAGGACATCTTAAAAAAAAAATGACTGCAAGAACTGTCTGGAATTTTGTATCACCAAATTCTTTTCTTTTTTGTAGATATTGAAAAGCACATGAAGGTCACAGCTCTCGTTTTTTACGTAGTTGATTAGGGGTATTTTAAAATAGTTTGCTGATTTAGAGAATTCTCTAAATGTAAATGACAAAATGGTTAGTTTGACTTAAAAACAAAATGACCAAATTGTGCGGATTTTGAACTTGTCCTGAGGCACAGAGCAGGAGAGGATAATGAAGGGTAGGGCTGCGCTTGTATTTGCACTTCCTCAGAGTGCAGTCAGACAAGTTACGACACGCTTTTAGTTTGTTTAACAGAGATAGTATTTTAAAGGTGAGTGGATGGGCTCATTGGGAAGTTATATATACGTAAAGAAAACAGAATTTAGAGGCCACACTCTTCTTTTTAGAATCTGATTAAACTTCATTTCCGTCTTAAACCTGCCATTTTATTTTACTGTTTGTGTCCCAAAAGCCTCACCTCTTCTCGGTTTTCTGCACATTTAATGCGTTGTTTAACTCAGACCTTTTGCATTTGATTATTCCATTCAGCACTTGAGGAAATGTTACTTTTCCAAGATTAAAATGTAATCCTAGAAGTTTCAAGTTCTATTAACAATGCAAGTCAATTGCTAATCTTTCCTAAGCTTTGTGGTGAAAACAAGGTCAGTCACAATAACAGTGATGTTACAGTTATGTCGCCTTTAGGCTTTCACCAAGAAACAAACATCTCAAGAATGTGAATGGTGCCTTCACCAGACCTGTGGAAAATCCATTTAGCTATAAGTAAAATTCACAGACCACACAGGGTGAGGATCTGTGTCACCCCTATATGTGTGTGTGCGCGTGCACGCATTTCTGTGAGACTACATCATGCCTTTTCATGATAAATGGAGTGTGAAAGGATTATGCTGATTCAGTTCATAACTGGGGCACGGTGACACAGTCACGATGTAGGTGAGTCTGACGTTGTGTTTGTACGTCTGTGTGCGTCCTTGCAGAGCTGTTTGGCACACACAGACAGGTGAATAGAGACGCCCGAGCAGTGCAAGCGTCCCGGTCCTTTGTCCTCTTTGCCAAAGGCAAACATGACAGAGAGCTGTCATCAATCCCCTTCTCTAATCTTATCTAAACTACACCTGAAAGCAAAGGAGGAGTGGAAAGGTGAGCCAGAAAGAGAGGAAAAGAGCTGAACACAGAGAGAAGTGTACTATATCAAGGGAAAAAATGGTTAATTTAAGCATTTTTTAACAGCGTTTTACCTTTAATTGACAAAATTGCAAATTAAAACTATGGAAAAATGCTCCAGATAGGAACAAATGAGACAGTACTGGATAAATCAGTCTAGCGGGTTTGCTGAAAATTCAAGGTGTTGTGGTGATTTATAATCACGTCTGGAGATGTTTCCCAGAAAAGAAATCAGCGTGGCAACTCATTTCATTTTCCAAGGAGGGCCACCAAAACCACACCAAACCTGGGTTTCTGTTCGATGCTGTATCATTTTAATCTCACTGTTTAATTAAAAAAAAAAAATTAAAAGTTGAAACTGGACATTTTTTGACTGAAGATGCTGCAAAACAACAGGTTTTTGCATGGAAACAGAAACACAGTCGTAAAACTGTGCACCTTTGCTGAGCTTTTAATTTGCAAGTTAATTTGCACAAGACTGAACATGAATTTGATCACATCCTAAAAAATCTGGTTTATAATAACAAACAGTAGCTGTCTGTCTATCTTCTTTCACTTGTTCTACCTTGCCTTGAGACTGAATGATAAAATGATTCAGGAAAACAAATTTTGATTTTAGTTTGGACATCTAATAATGTAATTTAGAGAACATGTTATTAGTTGAGAACATCAAGGGATTATTTTATGCTCCAAAAATCTTGGTGTTTGTCTATGAGCAAGCAGCCGCATTGAGCATCCAGAATTCACCGGGCATCTCTTGGCTTATTTGCAGTCCCACTGAGCGCTCCATCCTCTGACCTTGAGGTGAACTTGGTGCAACGTCCACTCCTGGATAATAAATTGAATGTTTTTCACTTGTGAGGGATGTCTAGATATTATGAAGAAAAAATGTTTTTTATTTTAAAGAAATATATTTTTATTGACTTTTTATGGTTATTTCTGGAACTAATCTGATGAAAACCTTTAACATTATTATCAAAGTAAATCTGTGTGCTTTACTACTACTTATCCTAGTTGAGTTCATTTTTTTATTTATCCTGTGTGTTTTTCTTCTCTTTTAAATGTGTTTTTGATGTGTATCTTTACTAGAATTAAGTCTTGCCATCCCAGTGGCCATGCTGGAAAAATGCTCCACAGCAAGATGATTTCGAGGCACCTTCCTAAGTAAATCTGTCTGTCATCAGATCTTTCAGCCCGGGCTCCTCTTGCCTGCTGATGAAACAAGATTCTCCCACTTATATCCACAGTCTCATTATTTCACTCTCAAACTCGGCTTCCTCCCTCATAACGGCTACATTACTGCTTCACTTTCTGGTCTCAGAGGACCTTTAACTGCTTGGGACAATGATTGGAGGTTGTCCGCCATTTTGCAGAAGAGAAACTTGGTCTCCATGCTGCCCACACTTGGTTGTAAACCACATTTTGGTACATGGAAATGGATTCTAGCTAAGCTAATAACGAGCAAGGAAATTGAGTTAACGGAACTAGATAAACACTGCATTTTACAGCTGTAAGGGTTGAGATTGTCTTCCTGTGTTGTGGAACTTCAGTCAACGCAAGAAAGAATCCAGTGTAGTAATCTTTGACAGCATTATTGATGTTTGGAGTCTTATCTAAATGAGGATGTGGGGCTTCTCAGGGAAATTTGTGTTGTTCTACTTGTCTCTTGTCAAGAACAAAACAAGCTGACAGATAATCACACTGCATTCCTGGGGCTGCTTAGGGCTAAAGAGGAGCAGAGGACAGATAGGAAGCGGAAGATTTGATGGATGATGCAGGCGTTTGTTCTTGGAAAACAGACAGAATGTATGTGCCTTGCGTTTTCTTCTAGTTCTAACCCCTCGTAGTTCTCTCACTCATATTTTGGTGTCAGTGTTTGTTTTCTTGGTCTTCAATCCCAGATGCAAACGTGAAAAAAGGAGCATGGAAGGGTATTCCGATGAGGGCACAGAGCAGCCACTTTCATAAGCAGTTTGAGTGTTGATGTGGAGTCTGGTGAACGGTCTTCGAAGCTTTTGTTAGAGTTGGTTTAGAACTTGAATGCACCCATTACCAGCAGAAGACAAAAGGGCTCCTGCACCTCCTTATGTGTCTTAAGAATGTTGTGTTCTTTGATTACTGCTGCTTTCTAGCTTACTGGAAAGTCAACTGGAGTAATCTACAGACACACCCAATTAAAGTTCTACATGTTGAATTGGATAAAACAAAAAGTGGACAGCAAAGTGCCAACGGAGAGACAAGAGCAACAGCTGTTTTCTGATGTTTTGACAGCTAACTGTCATCTTGATGTGAAAAAGCTATTAGACTCGCGTTTTTTAAAATCCCATTTCTGTTCTCAGCTTTAACATGCCACAAATCAACAAATATTTGATTTGTTAATGTCACAAAACAGATTTTTCCTTTCTGATTCATTTTTTTCATCTGTCTTTCAACTAAATATATATTTTAGAGCAAACAAAGAATTTGTAAACTTTGCATTCTGCTATCAGTGTCTGCTTGTGTACCTAATTTTCTCATGTTGTGCTCGTGCACTCGTGATCGTGTGCACTTGTGTGCATGATGGAGTGTGAGGCAGTAAGCTGATTGGCCATATGTCTGCACAAATGAGCTCTTTATTTAATAAGGCCGCTGATCTAAATTGTGATTACTGTCAACATTTAACCGTGGCCCTCCCTGCCAGATGGTATTTGGCAATATATCACAGTGATGAGCCCTCGTGGTTCAATCTTTACTCGTCACAGGATCATCCAGTATGGATTAGAAAGTGGTTTACTTTTCAACTAAACTGTCTCAAGGTTCCTATCATGTGTTCTTTATCGAAAAACAATTTTAATCAATAATCTCATTGATTTAAGCGCAGAAGTTTCACGTATCTGAATTTCACTGCAGGGTAAACTAGCAGCTGCGTTGGAAACCGGGGACAAGCAAATGTTTCCAAATGCAGACATTTTTACGTTACCCAGGCGGATTTCCATCTCCATGTTGGCCGACTCCACCGCATCCGCCTGCTGACAACACCGGAGCACTGATGAAAACGTCAGGCGTGTTTGTTAATGGCTGGGCCGTCCCATATGAGGTCAGGTGCACGGGGAGCCAATTAAACAGAAGCACAGCTGTCTCATTACACAGGTGTCTTACAGGCACTTTTACAAGGGAACAGAAGTTTTCCGGATATGGAGACGAATTTTATGGTCAATGGTACGTGCACATGCACATTCATCTTTGATTTATGAGCATGGCTGAATAGAAGGATGATGAAAAAGTCTGATATAATGACGGGGACATAGCAGAGCAGTAAGGCAATGTGGAGCTGCATATTCAGCTGGTGTGATGGAAGAAGACGACTTTCGGGTATTTATCTACTTCCAACTATTTTGTTTATTTTTCTACACTGGTGTATGTGGGTCCGACTTTAAAAGTCGTACACATTTTGGAAGTTGGACCATTTCAGAATCTCAAAAAGTCAAAACATGGTTGAACTCGGTTGTGTTTGATGTAGAAACAAGTTGAGGCCATGGCAGTGATGTGGTTCAGTGTTGCAAGTTTCATTTTAGATTCAAAAGAGTCTTTTTTTTTTCAAAACATTCCTCACATGTTTAAAAAAACATTCTAAAGTCAGTTTAGAAATCTAAAAGAAGATATCTCTGGCCTGTCCTTGCAGACCTTTTTTTCTAATCTAAAAGCCTAACAGCAGAGTAGGTGTTATTTTTGGTTCTGATTTTATTTTTTCATTCCTTGCGCTTTTGCTTGCCTCATGTGCTTCACCTCGCTTCAGTCCAGACACTCTCTGATTTGGACTCCACATAGATGTCTGGGGAGAGGTCCTTTCCACGCAGACAGGTGCAGATAATGAAACTTAGACCATGCTCACCCGGGCAGTCACAGCGGGACAGACACACAGAAACACAGAATTGCTCCAAGATGGTTAAACCTTTCTTTCATTCTGGTTTGTCTGAGTGAAGTGAGATCTTTCGTTTTTGCTTTTCTCAGTTTTCAGCCCATCTCTTGCTGAGCTTTCGTCTCTGTGTCGGGATCCCCTGATGGGGGTTAAGTACTTGGGTTAATTGCAGCTCTAAGTGGTGCCCCCAGTGCAGCTAAATATGAAATGTTCCACACCACCCTTAATGTTCTTTATTATTTTATTATTACTGTCATCTGTTCTTTTTAGTTTCAAAGCAGCTTTTTGGCATGAACAGCAGACTCATCTCTGTCCCACTGCTTTCTGTTTGCATGAAGCTACACAGTGTCGTATCACTTTTTAAAGATGCTAAGAAACGTCAAAGTTGAACAAGCATCTGCTTCATACCTTATTACTGGAAAATCACTCAAATGCTTTAGAATATTTGAGGCTCAACACTAAACAATGCATTATTCTCTGTCTTCCATCTAACCTTTGCTCGTTTTGCAGATATCGTTTCATTTGATCTTTGCACGCTGTTTTTGTTTTTCGGATTCTGCGTCCTGATTGGACGTTGACCTTGTCAGTCAATCTCCTCCCTGCCGTGTCTCCGGTTCAGAGTGTGTCCAGCTTGTCAGGGTTACATGAATCTTCTATCGCAAGCAGATCATTGTTTTCATGCAATAAAACTAGACGTTCTTCTATGAAGGTTTGAAATTTGAGAGTTTAAACAAGAGAAAAAATTGTGAAAATGTTCATGTTTGAGATAAGTATTTAAAGTGTGTTGTGAGGGCCTTTATAGCCTGAAATCATCAGTAATCCCATATTGCAGCTTTTGTGCCAAACATATCCTCTACGATAGAGGAGGGAACATTCTATCAAAACTGTGCAGCTTACACTTCCATGTAGGGTTGTTGAAGGACCCAGTTGGAATGTTTGTCACTTTCCAGTTTGGTATTGTCTGTATGAACCTGTTTGCAGACATCATCAAAACAATTATGGATGTCCAAACTTCACAAATGTGCACATCTGTTAATGGGGGAAAGAACTCAATTCTTCTGGAGGGTGGTGATTTGTGAATGCACTCTGAACCCATCTTAAGTCTTTGGAGTTGCAATGACCTTTTTTTCCCCAATATCACAACCAGTTAAGCTCTTTTACCCCATAAAACCCCTGTGGAGCCATTTGTGGTAACTGATATCAATCTTTTGCTCTGTTGTGCAACAATTTTAATCTCGAAGGGTGCATCGAAAGCCTTCAGCACAAATGGTAGGGACGTGCGACAATCTTCTTTTCAAATTCTCCGTAATGTCTCGTCTGCAGCTGAGACAGACTAATTCATCCGATCTCCCTTGCTCTTTACATTTCAACGGAGTTGCAAACTAACACAGCTAGGAATCCATAATTAAAGTTCTTGATAAAAGTCCTCGAGGCTAAAAAGAAGTTTAAATGAAACCGTCTGTAAAGATGATATACGGATAAAAACTGCAAATCAAGTCACCTTTTAACAAACTGACTTTGTGCTCGATTGGGACCAAAATGTAGTTGCTTACTGACATCCTCTAACGGAAATACTCAAATATACATTTCTTTACTCTAGTTGTCACCAGTAAATCCAAGGGTAATCCAACCATAGTACCTCAGTAAAAGGGAAGTTGTTTTTTTAAAAGTTTTTATTGAGCAATTGAGGTGATTTTCACATTTCTCTTTGCTTCTATTCGTTTTTTTTTTGCCATGTGGAATGTGTCTTATAGAGATGGAGGATGCTGATGACCCAGCCAACTCTGTTCATCTTTCTTGTGGTTTTGAGTGATCTTCTTCCAGTTGGAAGATTGGTGGTTTGATCCCCAGCCCTGTCGTATGTTGCTGTGTCCTTGGGCAAACCAGTGACCCCCCCACATTGCCCTCGATGTAATTGCAGGGAGAAAGGAAAAAACTGCATTCTGTATTCATTCATTAATTTTCCATACCTGCCTGTAGTCGTGTTCAGGGTCAGACGAGGGTTGGAGTCCGTCCCGTCTGTCATTGTGGGAGAAGCCCATTTGGCGCGGTTCAGCTTACTGCAAATAACAGAAATACATTAACGATTACAGAAAAAAACTTTTATAAATCCCCAAAAGATTGAACATAATATCCACAATCCATATTCGATACATTCTACAGTACTACAGGTTACATTCATGCATTTGGGATTAGATCTAAACGACTTTTTAGTTCATATATCTGAAACGTGCAGCCGCACTCCTAAAAAGATTTACTGTAGCTTTATTTGTAAGCTGCACAGCATCCCCTCTCCCCTTCTGTCATTTTCTTTGTCATCCGGTACTTACTGTCGATCTACCTCCCTTCCTGTTGGTCTTTATTTGCCTTTGTTTCTTACTTCATCTCCACACAGCCTTGCTCTACCTTCTTTCGCCTCTCTAATTCTATTCATGGGAGCCGCACACTCCATCATTCTGTCTCCCTATATCTCTGTCTGCCCTTCATTTTCTCTACACCTTTCTGCACCAGAGAGAGATGAAGGGAGGTGTTTGCGAGTGGGGGTGGGTTGAAGAGATGGACAGATTAGGTGACAGTGATAAGCGATCGATCTCAAGGCCAAACAGCCCAGGAAACCCCCCCCATGCCTCCCTGCTTTGTTTCCCCTCACCTCTACTCTTAGTCTTCTTCTCCACGCTTCTCATTCATCTGCTCCTCATACCACTGCTCTTCCTCTCCAACCTTTGTTCCTTTTAAACTGACAAGGGTTCATTAAGGAGCCACTTTGTGTGTATAAGGGCATGTAAGTGTTTGCACGCGCATGTGTGTGCGCACTCACGTCTGTCTGCTGAGTTGATAAGTCATGAAGGATAGCTCCCTGAGGTATCCCTAAAGAGCTTTTAGTGGCTTGGGATCGCGCATGCAAGCACACAAGCACACACAGCCCTAATTAGGACTTTTTTTTTTTTAAAGCACAAAACACTTGGTTGGTGATTGTTGGACAGCCATCTAAGCTTTTTGCTTCATGTAAATATACCTTTTTAAGCTTTCGTTGGAACACCACACACATGGTCTTTCATCAGACGCTTCACCCTTGCCCCCCCCGCCCATCATCCCATGCACCTCAGAATCTGCCTGCCACAGCATATGGCCCTAACGAGGTTGTCTATTGATCAAGTGATGCTCTTTGTTCTGGACACTTAAATGGACCTTCAGCAACTCTCGCCAGGCCTTTATGGGAGTTGTTATGGCTTTGGCCTGATTACAATAGAGGCACTTAAAATGTTCAATGCCTGATGTTTTATGCTGGAGCACGCTCAGTTTCAGGGGAGTACATCTGCTATATAACTGTGTCCACCAAGCATGTATTTTTTTCTGGGTGTTTTTGCTTGAGATTTGTGCTAGCTGTTGGTTTGTTTTTGTTTGGTTGAGGTGTCAATGATGGAAACCGGAGAGAATCGGACAGAAGGTTTTCAAACACAGTTCTAGTTGATTGACCTTTTTATTCTTTGTTGTTCTCTCCTAAAATATGATTCGGCAGAATGTGGTCTCCTCTGTTTCTATGTGTTTGATCTGTTAAAGTCCCACTCCAATCATCTTTGATCTATTGTAACAGGTTCCCAGTAGTATTTTAGTTATGATTATGATTTTTAGCCAAAATAATAAAAATAAATAAATAAAACTGTCAATTTCTAGGACAGTTTTTGCAGAGCAGCTGGAGTTCAATAGAAATTTGCCTCTGAGTTGTGCTGTGCATGGAGTAAGCCTGCCCTCATGTCCCATCAACCCTCTGTTTACACTCTCTCCTGTTAGCTTACTCTCACAACCCAAAGCTAACATCGGAATGGAGCAGAGCAGCGAGCATGTGGCTTGTTGACTGTAACACTGCTACAGGCTTTTTCAAACAGCATTTTTTCATCTGCTCCTGATCCACAACTATTTGAATAAAGACATAGTAAGAAATGAAATTCTAAGCTTAATATTCTTTAAATATGTCCTCCGTCATGAGAAAAATGCCTCAAGAAAATGTTAAAAACACCAAAGCACTCATGTCTGGAAGAGTTTTCTTTCCTTTTTAGCTGCATTAAAGTGTGATTGTAAAGTATTTCGCAAAAGAATCCCACCCTTTCTACTCCTGCTCTATCCTTACAAAAACTGTTTTCCCAGCCAATCATTCCCTCCGGTGTTGATCCACGGAGCCTCCGCTTCAAATGTTCTGCTGCTCACCAATAAATGTACTGAGTCAGAGAGGATGAAGTATGAGAATGTCGGCTGCGTGGCGTTCGACTGTGTCGGCCCACAGTCAAGATGCAGCTTTTACTTTTGTAGCATTTTGTGTTTCTTGTTCTTCGATCCAGTGTCATCTGTCAGATTTTCCTAAATGAGACACAAGTGCTCTCCTAGTTTAACAGATGCTTCTTCTCTCTGCCTCATTCACTCTCTTTCCCATGAGCAGATTGCAGCAAAACAGTATGAAGTCAGAGGCTGATATTAAACCCCCACCCCTGTGTTTGCCTCACACCACATACCGAACCATGGAGATGGTCAATTAGATTATAGCATGTGATTTTCATTGTTTAAAAAAATATCTTCACCTTCCAGTTTCCCCATTTTTCAAAAACAGGCTGTTTGTTCTAACACCCTTAGAGAGTTCTTTTGTTCACTCTACGAATTACAATGTTTGTGTTGGAGTGAATAATCTTTTTCTTCTTTTTATCGTGATCTGTCTTGTGCTCACTCCCCATGTATCTCTCTTATAATTTTTCTCCTCTCTGTAATCTAAACAGCAGTTCCACAATATTTATGCAAAATCATTTTCTTATCTCAGTGGGTGGAATAGAAGAAAGCATTTACGTGGAAATCCAGGGAGCAGATAGTTTGCAGCTTCACAACACAAGATACTCTCATGGTAAGAAGAGGAATTAGCCTGTGATTCAATTTGCCTCTGAATTGATTCCTAACACCTGTGGGAGGAGTTTCCCAACCCTGCACTGCTTACCCTGCCAACTTGATATGGAGCGTCTTTTTGCACATGCGGTGCATGCACTTGACTGATGCCTCAACTGGGACATCTCTGCCAGGCATCTGAGTCTCTGTGATGAAGGGGCCCCTGCTGTGCCATGATGGGGACATCAATACCAGGCGGTTTGGGCTTTCGACACACTACTATCAGACTGTGGAGAGAAAGCAGCAGGTGGAATAAGACACACAATTGATGACAGGCAGGAGGAAGAGCAGTGGACAGAGTGATTATTGTTGTAAATGGATATCTGAACCTTGGTGGTGCATTAAACACTGAGAGAGGTTGAACTTAAGGTGGTTTACTTTGAAAAGATAAGTAATGGGAAATAAGTTAGGCTCTTAATGATTATTTTAGCAGTATCGCATATACCATGTGTGGTCCAACATGTGGTCCTCGTTATGATGAGGTAATAATTGGACCTTCTTTTATGGGAATTGGTTAAACTGACTCTTTACAAGCTCTCACTGCAGAAAGTTGGAGCATGTGGTGAATGTGCATGATGGTGAGCTGAAGCAGGAAGTGCTGACAGCCAGCTCAGGTCAGAAGATGAGATGGAGGAGACAGCTGGAGAGAGGAGTGTGTGCTCTGGGATGGATAGACCCAAGGACGGACGGCATTCTCCAACTGCACTAACTTTAGACCACACATGTCGCTAAAGCTCCTAAAACTTGTCCACAGCGTGTCACCACATGCTCCCATAAAATCCCCCCTTTGTGTATGTATAAGTGTGGATAATTTTTTGTGTGTGCGCTCGTGTGTTGGCAAGCGTCTCTCTGTTTGCCCGCACCAACTGGGATGTGAATAAACAACTTAAAGGGCTCGGATTATTTCCTTGAATAACACACCCTGTCGATGTGTTGAAGTTTCATTCTTTCCAAAAGCTCATTGTTTCAGTTTCCTTCTATGTGGCGCAAGTTCAAAAGTTCATGAACTCACAGTTGGAAGTGTGAAAAGAATGTGGTCTGTGCCCACCAAGACGTGACCTACAGACCTTGTTTTCGCTCCAAAACGCCTTGGTTCTCTCCAAGAGGGAATACTAAACCGGGTCAATTAGTTTGAACAAAGAACTAGTTTTAGTATGCACGAATTAGTCGCTGTTATCAAAGTAATCACTTGGGACTCAATGTGTGCGATCTTGTACGTTTAGATAATGAAACAGGAGGTTATAATTTGCACATGTGTTAGATAACACTTTTTTTTATTTAAAGCGCTTAAGAATCCGGAAGACATTCCACATTTTCTTCAATGTATTCCTATAGAATGCACAGAGCCGCATGCACGTAGCTATGTAGTAGGGTCGCCACCCCGCATACGCGGCGTGCTTGTAGAACTAATCACCTGTGGCCCAGAACAAAAGCTCGCTGAACATCTCTGAGCTTGTTTGACGTGACTCAAAGCTCTGTTAAAACTGACAGAGTTCCTGCTCTGTCACACTGGGTCTTTTTAATCACAAAAGAGCTGGGATCAAAGACAAGGACAGAACTGAGGACTCTCACTTTGCATCGTTTGAAGCTGCAAGCTGGAAAGCGAAGCAAGCGTGGTCCTCTTTAGGCAAAAGTGCCCATTCTTCACACAATGAAGACTGACATTTTACATTCCATTAAATGCTCATCTGGTAATTTTTATAACAGTACTTTGTGATTTAACAGACGCTGAGGGTGTGTATGAGGCTTCTGCACTGCAATGCAACAATGACTGCAAACCCGGACAATACAGTTTAACTTTCAAGGTTCTGCGTACACACATAAAGTGTATGCAAATTTGTTCTTGTGTGTGTTGAGTTCTGTGCAAGCTCATGTCTATATTACGTCGTGACCTCTGGCTGTGTGTGTGATTTTGGGCAACACTGGTGCGATATAGAGCAGCAAAGTGCCCTACACACCACTTAACCCCTGCCTGGGGCCTTGACAGCTTCTCCATGGGAGACTGACCCTGAAGGTCCTGCAAAACGCTTTGTTCAAAGCAAACACACACACATACAAGTTTGCGGCATTAATACAGACACATGCAAAGGCCATGCACGCATACACATGTATGAGCACAAGAATTTAAGGACCACATAAGTTTTAAACAGGCATGAGGAATTAGTAGAGAGGCCCATTTGTCAGCTCCCTGCTGGCAAAAACATTGTCTATCTCCCCAGAGACCCAACTACTGCTCCTTTCTACGTGACCACCCCGCCATCCTTCTCTGCCTCTGTCCTGATGCATGTGTGAAATGCATTTCTGTTATTCTAATCAGTTTATTTTATGTTCTTCTGACGTTAAAAGAATACTTCAAGGAACCAGACCTAAATCTTGCAAAGGACGTGAATGCATCAGTTTGTCAGCCCGATAAGCTGTTTTATGCGTTTACCACATGTAAAACACTTGTGGTTGGAAAAAATAGTTAAACTTACCAACCGAAATCTACTGATATTTTCACAGCACATTCTATGTGCAACCAAAAACATCTTCACGTTTACTTATCAACGAAGAAACTTCCTGAGGAAACTGCAATGCAATTGTCCCACAAAGAACTTGTTTTTGTTTAAAGTAGAACATGTTCATATGTAGCAGGATTTTGTGTCGTAAAAAAAACTTGTTTAATTCTAAAAAAAGATTCCCGTTGACCCTGCAAATGTTTCTGGTACAGTAAGGGTTCAGTGTTATTCCACATTTCACTCCTCAGCCTCCTCAGATAGCCCAAAGACATCAATTAGTATAAGATGAATGGCTAATGTATCATCTCATTAGAGGAGCAAGTAAAATCTATTAAATCCATTACTTTGCTATATTTACAATGAACTGCAGAACTGGAGAGAGGAACTGTATAAGTTATAGCAGCAAAAAAATCAACCCAGACTAAACATTTGATTTAGAAATATTTAACAAAAAAAAAATAGATTGGAGCTCGAGTACATTTTCTAACAGAAATGTAACTGAGTTTTTTCTGCATATGCTAACAAATGGATGCCTACAGGGGGATTGCCGTCTAAACTGATCCTAGTTTGCATTTTGTCTTTCAACAAATGACAGATAATGTTACAGAACTAAAAAAAAAAAAATATTTTGCTTCCTTGCAATTTTCACACTAGCTTGCCCTTGAGTGAGTTTCCTAATCTAAAGAATTTAAAAAAGCCGGTTGGCAAACTTTTAAAACAGCTGAGCTCTACTAAAGACATAAGGACCAGATCGAAATAAAGAAATGCTTTAACACTTAAATCTGTAGATGAGGTTTGGATCTCACGGTGCTACAACAGATGTTGGTGGAGGAGTCCTCAACAGTTGAAGTAAAATTCTGATCAAAAAAATGAGAATCTGACGTTCTAAGGACATGCTGCTTACACAAATCATTTACTTCTTTGCATGCAAGTTGCTTATCATTATAATTGTACGAGAATTTTAGCCCATATTTCACAATTAGTCTGTGCAACATTCATGTAATGACTTCAAGGAAAAAAAGCTAATTATGTGTTTTTACCTACTATTTGGTACCAATAATTAGTCACCAACTGTCACAAACTAGTGAGGTACAAGCATAAGGTAAAATGCTTTTTACCAGTAAGAATTTTTTACGTCTTGTGTTGCCCAAAACCTGCCAATTTACTAATCCAAATTAGAACCTGGGGAAATATGTTAGCTCTCAAATACAGGGAAGTGTAATGCATAAATGTAAATGCATATTTCTGAAAGCACTTAAAACGTTGTTGCTGAACAGTAATAAGACATTTATGAGACATACATTTTTTATATGTCTAAAGAGCCATTTGTCTAAGAAGCAGAATCCATATATAGGTTAAATTATTGAGGCTTCAATAGTTTTATGTTTTCACCTTTTGAAAAATATCTTTCTGATTAATTATTCCTAATGCTTGCTGGACCAACACAACGCTGTCTCCATGTTGTCAGGAATTCGTTTACCTAAAGAAACACTTTGGACTGACCATATGACTCTATAGCCTTCTAAGTGTCTCATTTAGGCTCAACCTATGCATTCTGCAGACACAGAAAGCCTTTAATGCTCTACATTAATGCAAGGTAACACAATGCACACTGTTAGAGGTCTGTGAACTGCAAAAAGGCCAGGGTTTTTCTATAAAAGTGGTGGCATTATAACATCCTGTCATAGCTCCATGGTAACCTACTTGAAGGTCAGTATGTTTGTGTGTATCCTCGTGTGTGTAGAGTATAGATACACACTACATGAGAATGTCAGTTGATCATCTGTGCTATGTGTGACTCCTAATGATTGTCGCAACTGGTGAGATGGAAATAAGCCAGATGCACACTTGTTTATGTCTCCTTTTCTCAAGGCTGTTTCGGTTTTTCATCTACATTTCTATTTTTTTTTTCTTAGAAAAAACCCTCGTCTTCCATACTCAATTCTGTCTTTTTTTTAGCTTTCTATATTGTCTTTTATGCAATGATTTTATTCTACAAGAGTTACTGCTTATCTCTGCAGAGACGTTTGAAGTGTGTTAGATTAAATAATACTGTCACTTTATTGTTTGCATAATTTGATTGTTTATTGTCAAAAACCTACATTTTTCTGCACGGCTGTCAACTTCTGAGAGATTTAGGCTATTTTTAAAGGTTCCAAATATAAAAAGCAAAACAACCTGTCAAAAAAAAAAGTAAGGAAATGTCTATAAATGGGCTCGTCCATACATAATATTCAGAGGACAAACAAGAATAGTCAGTTGTCTTCTTCTATGGTATTTTAGGCTCTTTGGTCAACTCAATGTCAAACTAAACTAAATGGTGTTAATTTTCCTTTTGCAGTTCTCCCCACAATAGAACAGTTTACTGGCTCATCCTGTTTGAAGCAAACTTTTCCTCTAGAATCAGAGCACATTTTAGGACCCATTTCACTTTGTTGATGCCCTTCTCCATGTTACTCCATAGCATTAGGAAGACATGTTACAAGGCTCAGAGCTGTTCCGTGGCTGCTGTTCTGTCCCAGCTGCCAAACACCCTGTCAACATAAAACAATGGCTTATGATTAATGGCCAACACATCTCACGATTCAGTGATGCAAAGCTATTAATTGATACTTAGTGCCCGTGTGTGACCACAGACAACTCAAACTCATCTACAGGTAAACACATCCTCCCCGCTCACAGTAAACATGTCACAGTAAGCAGTATTTACAAAGGGTTTGAAGTGGGTTTGGGGCAGCAGTGATTCAGAAGAATGGCCCCGGGGCCTGACAGGATGTTGGGGGATGTGTCATTTTTTCCTGACTCCCTTGGTGATGAGGGAACACATAAAGAAATCCTTTTACACACAGATATACACAGACCAGAATACACATGCTCAGCCTTTCGTGTTGCACACCCATAGAAATGGTTGTTTGAGAAAGTAGTGAGTACATGAGCTCAGAGGAAGTCTGCCTTTTTTCTCCTGTTTTGGACTTAAGCTGCAGCATGCTGATGCAGACTACATCAAACGCTTACTGGAGCCCTGCATCTCACCATTTCACTCGGCACCAAGAGCAGAACAAGAACTTGTCTGTCACTGGTCTAATTCATTGTCTCCCGAGGGCAAAATGAGTGCTGACAGACATAAATGGAAGAAATGAATGTTGTAAGATCATAGTCAAGGGTGCTGATAATCGGAGGAGGGGTGGAAAAAGAAAAGATGAAGCAGATGGAGGGATGTCTTCAGAAGTGAAACTGGCTTCAGAAAAAAGGAGGGAAGGGGATGTTTGAGAGAGGGAAATGAAAGAATCCATGCCCTTGTGATTTGTGCTGTTGACAGTACATTATTCTGGGGTGACCACCTGTTCTGAGCCTTCAGGTACCCCGTCCATAAAACAACAACAGATGGACACTATAAAATGCACCGTGACCAGCAGCTATGCATTTATAGGTGGGTTCATATGTCACTGTGTTTGCCTATTACATCAAATAACCCACATAAATATTGAAATATGCTTACATTTGCTCTTGCTCCTGTCCCCTAGCACGCCCCAGAGGCAGTAAAATGTGATATTCTATAGGTCTGATGTCCCCACCCGTATCCCCTAACGTCCTCCTAACGCTGAAAGCTAATCGGCCAGTTAGCCATTGAGGAATGTGGATGTCATCTCCTACAACGAGGTGACATTCTCAAGTGTTCCTCCTCTGACTTCTCTCCACTTCTCAGTATTTGGCTCTCTACCTTTCCCCTACTTTCCCCAAAAATCTACCACCAGGATTTAAATGGTAAAATATGGATAATAAATGCTAAAGGACAGATGGGCAATAGAAGAGTTTAGGCATGCTTAGTAAAAAGTCACCTCTGATTTGGATTTTTGTGAATAACTTATTCCAATATGGCAGCAATTTAGACACAATTTTCAAAGCCAAGTTCTGCGGTTTTAGCCTATTTGTGTCTTAACTCCTCATTAACAGCTCCACCAATCAAAAGCTTTAGGTCATTGCTGTTGCCGACCATTAAATGTGTGTGCCTCATCTCCGTAACACAAGAACTGACTAGCAAAGGAATTTTAGGCAGTCCACAGTTGGTTAGAGGACATGCCAGAAGAATTGTGGAGGTCAAGGTGCCGTCCAGAAGATTGAAAAATGAAAATAATCTAAAAAGACTTCAAACTTTTCCTAAAGTTTAATATGACAAAGTATTTGGGCTGACATTAAAAAAAAGAATACATTTACAAGAATGTGATAAATTATGAGAGGAAGTCTTAATTTTACAATAATAAATGTAGCTTTGAATAAAAGGTATAGCAATTTTGAGAGAAATCTGTAAAACAAAGAGAAAAAGTAGTAATTTTACGAGAATAAACTTGTCAAAATTTGAGGAAAAGAAGCAAAATTAAAAAAAAAAAAATAACCTCATGGAATTATAGGGAAAGCAGTCAATATTTTACAACATTAAAATCCTAATTGATTATTAATGTTGTCTGCAGTGTAGTTGCAGAAGTCCAAATGCATCAAGACATGAAGATTCCTATTAAAAAACTAAAGCTTTATAGCATCACCGTAAATGATTGCATTAATGGATTTAGTCGGCACGTAATCTCTAACACATCAAAATACATATTTTCAAAAAGCATGGCTTTTCCCTTCTAAAATTGTGACTTTCTTTTTAAAACTATTTATGAGTTTATTCTCCTGGGGGAAAGTCTTGTTGGTGTAACATTGCCCCTAGTGGCAACTTGGTGAATTGCACGTGACCTTTGTCACTTCACTTTTAAAATGAGTTTTAGTCTGATTTTAACCAAAATTGACCATTTGGTTTCCAAAGTGTTTTGGCAACTATTCTTCCGCCTTGTCATCACATACTGTAATCAACTTTTCTGAACGGGACTTTTTATTTTCCTCCTGCAATTTCGACAATAAAGTACAAATCTCTGTGACATGTTACTTTACACTCAACATAACTGTGTTGTATATGCTGCATTTTTCACATTTTGTCATTATTGAAGTCTCGTTACCTTTCGTTATGGCAGGTAATATCTGTCTTAGGTGCCGGGTCCTTGTCTCACAGCAGCAAAAAAAAAAAAAAAAAACTAGACTGATGAAGTGCAACAGGCTCCCTCCTCTTTCACTCTGCCTCAATCTGTCTGTCAGTGTGCTCTTTCTTTCAAATGTCTCTCTCTTTCATTTCTAGAGCCAAACCAATAATCTGTAATTAGACAACTGTGCAAACTATATTGAGAAGTGTTTGCGAAGTGTTGAAAGGTCCTGAAAGGGTTTTTGCAAGTGTATGCTCGTCAGGGTTCAGTCAGAGTTCATCTCCTCTTGGCTAAACATTTTTTTTCTTCTGGACTAAATTTATATACACAAAAACAAAGACACATCTGTGTAAACATACACACGCAGTTAGTTGCAAAGTAACGTATGAAAGAAAAAAGAAAAAGTACAGATTTGCCTTTTTATGGTCTGAGAACATTTTTCTGTTTCTTGGTTACTTTGATTCGGATTTCCCAAACTATAAAACAACACTAAAATAGTTTTTAATTTAAACAAATATAAAACACAAAGAGAAAGCAGATTTAATAAAAATATAATTAAAGATCTGGAGGCTGCTTATGCTGCTACTGAACAGGAACTTATTCTGGGAAATCTGAAAAAAAACTCAAGCTTCAGTTAAATGACATCAATAAAAAAACACAATTCTAAATACAAAGACTTTGATTTGAACGTTTTGAAAACTCAAATCTGAAAAATGTATCACTAATCAGCTGGAAATTAATAGAGAAAAAATGACATTCACATCTATTATGGACCAAACAGGAAATGCCACTCATGACCCGGTTAAAATGAATACCGATTTTTAGAAAACTTGTACACATCGCAGGTCAATCCATCAGAGCAAAGTATGAATTCATCTCTTAAAAATATAGACCTATCCCTGTTAAATGAGGATCAAATCTAAAACCTAGACTCTCCGCTCTCATTGGCTGAACTTCATGAAAATTTGTTGCTGATGCCCAGCAACAAATCTCCAGGGCCTGATGGCTTTCCTGCTGAGTTTTATAAGGAATTCTGGGAACAGCTGACACAAACTTTTTATAAAATGGTTACATTAATCAAGGAAAGCCAATCACTGCCAACTAACATGAATTCAGCCAAAATGATCCTCATTCTCAAACCAGAGAAAGATCCCACAATTCAGTCAAGCTATGGCCCCATTTCTCAAATTGACACAAATGTGAAAATTATTTGCAAAGCACTCGCGCAGAGAATAGAAAAAATCACTCCTCATATAATTCACCATGATCAAACTGGATTCATCAAAGGCAGACATTCGTGTGACAATGTCCGCAGACTTGTTAACATAATACCACTATTAAAAACCAGGAAACGACCATACTCTAGTTGAATGTCATTTTACAGAGTAAACTGGAAGTTACTCATTACTCCACAAGTTACCTGTTTGCTTAGCTGTTGGACAGGACATGTAAAAAAATGTTTTTAATAAAAACAAAATCTATTAACTGTCCGTCTGAACAAATCTAAATAATTATGATTTATCATTATCTGCTAGTTTGAGATGCAACAAAAAAACTCTTGACAGAAAAAAGGAAGAAAGAAAAAAATATCTCAACAGAAAAAGAAATAAACTGACTTACTTCAATGGGTTTCTATTTTGTGCTAGATGAGCCTAATCTAACACCTGTGAGTAGTCACTGAACACCCTTACAACTGACAGTTATCGTCAGCTTCAAGCATTTAGTTTCACACAAGTTAACTATCAGATTTTTAGTACCATTTCCCATCTGCAGTATTCAGAAGCCCCAGTAACATGTGCATGCACAGACAAATAAACCGTGTCAACACAAAAGCTAGTTTGCATATATATTTTTGGTACTGCGCCACAGAAACACATTTAGAAGTATTTGTCAACTCCATCTGAAATTTCACCTCTTTGACTGGTTAGGTGCCTGGGACAGCTCCCTGCCTCCGAACTCCTGCTTTTTCCTCCAACGCCTTCCAGTCAGGTTATCTATCTCTTCCTGTGTGTTTGCAGCCGCCATTGTGCAGCTTAGAGAAGTGGCTGATGGGACTCTGTGAGGCCCAGGCGTGCTCATGCAGTTGTGTGTATGTTTGTCTCTCTTTGAGTGACTGTCTGCCCCAGTGTGTGCACTGCAACGGCACTGGGCTGTGTAATTGAAATGGAAATGAGCCAATCAATGGCTGCAGTGGTTTTCCACCTTGCCCTGCGTTCACTTCGCTGTTCCATCTCTGCCAAACTCCCCACGTTTGTTACTCTGTTTGTGAGCGTGTGTGCTGAAAATCTCTGGCCCCTCAGTTTGTAACCCGAGGGCCTGAGGAGATGATGTAAAAATGTAATAACAATTATCTCCTCGTATCTGACAAACACACAGGCCCTCACACTGTGTCCAGCTGATTTCCTTGGCCCTGTGTTATGACCCACAGCTCATTGGGACAGCTGTGGCATAACAAAAACATGCAATTATCACCATTTGACAATTAGCTTCCCATCCAAGTTTGCTCCTTAATTACCCTGTTTTACAGCTTGAAGGCGTCTGCTGCTGCTTTGTGCTTCCACAAGTTCTTCCAAGAATGGGTAAAAAAGGAGCACCTTGTGACTCAGGGACAGAAATGTCTGAATAAATCGTTGCACATGTTTCACATTAGAGGAAAAAGTGTTAAAACTTTGCATCAACTCCTTCTGACCAGCTTCCTAAATGACATTCAGCAGCTTTGTTTTAAATGTAAGAAGTCCTGGTCTTTTTTTCTTTTTATTTATGAATTTCGGGTGAAAAAGTTTCAGTAGTTTCCGAAAGAAGAGCAGTGAGATTGCAAATGTTTGAATCAATAGGGCCAGACGTTATATTGACTTTACCCAGTTCCCTATTATACAAAGAATGCAGAATGTTTTAGCCCAAGGGTGATCAAATTTAGAATCTACCTAAGGATCCCACATTAAGAGATTTGAACAATTGCAAGATTTTAAAGCAGAAATTTGCATAAATATGTCTAAATTAGGGCTGCATGGTGGAGCAGTGGTTAGCGCTCTTGCCTAACAGCAAGAAGGCCCCTGGTTCAAATCCCGGCTGGGGGGACTTGCGTTAATAAATAATAATGCTTTCATTTTTAAAAAATAATTGTGTGCGATAACGTGTTAACCTCGATTGCCCTAAAAAAAATACAAACTTCGAAAAGCAGACTATCAGCGGATGTCTAATCTTTCTAACTTTTGTAATGGTTTATTTCCCATAATTTTTTGTTTCAAAAAAAGTCTCTATAGCAACAGATGTGTATAAAGAATAAAAAGAAACAGAATTTATGCACAAATAAAACAGCGACACAGCTTTTTTTTTCCTAGTTGCTTTGTCATGCTTTGCTCAAGCTAAAAAAAAAAACATTTCCAGTCATGAGGAGCATCTGACACAGTCATATGCGTTCTGCTGAACTTCTGAACTTATAAATGCTTCGAGACTACAGCCTCACAGAAGTAGATCTATCACATTTATGGTATTGATATTGTAACGTTTAGAACACTGATCAATGAAAAAACGCATTGAAGTCCCACTGCAATCATCTTTTGATCTATTGTAAAAGCGTTCCCATTGGTCTTTTAGCCACAATTATACCGTTTTTAGATAAAATACGTTTTAAAAAGTGTTGTTTTTTAAGACATAGTTCTGCTCCTGATTCACAAACATTGAAATAAAGAAATACTTAGAAATGCATGAATATTCTAAATTTTCTTTATATATATATATATATATATATATATATATATATATATATATATATATATATATATATATATATATATATATATATATATATATATCCTACACCTCGAGACATATATCAAATATCATCGCGGTATGTCTTTAAATGAACTGTAAGGAGTTTCGGGTTGTTTGTACACTTCTGACATCAATTCTAAAAACAGACCACACCAGTCTGAAGGAAGCAGGGTCCATGTAACAACAAAAAATGAAATAAAATATTTTTGTTTCTTGTTATAAGGGTTTGGTTGCATAAACATGTTTGCCATGAACATGTAGTTTTAGTAAAGACTGTGTTTCAGTGATTAATATTTACTTAAAAAGACCAACCAAATACAGGCATAGCACCCGTGCAGTGTTTCTTCTTTCTATGTTTCAATCTCTTTTGTGCTCCTTCCCTTTGTTTTAGAGCCGAGTTCTCTCCATTTCCCTCCTGTCTGTTTCTCACCCCTGGTATCTTTCTCACTCTGTCATTAGCAGCTCCTGGCTGTCTCACTACTGCCCCTTTGCCAGTGCAATCCGGAGCTCTCTCAACCGATAACAAGTTTAATGTGTGTGCTCCTCATCGGTTGGCTATTAGATGCATCTCCCCTGCACATATGCATCCGTGCAATACGTTACAAATGCTCGTCTTGTCCCCTTTTATGATCCCAGTCACCCAAACACCCTCAGCCTCATTTGCAGTCTGTGCCACAAGCCACTCTTCCAAGGCGCAGAGAAAAGGGCAGCTGAAACATCACACACACATGCATGCACACTCTGATTCTCATTCTTCTTCTGTTTTTCTCTCCATCTCTCACATGCGCTTAAACACACACACATCCAGAGAGTGTACACGCACACTGGGGTGAACAGATGGGAGGATGTGACCATTAAGTCGGTGACATTTTAAAGGAGAAAAAGAGATGCATAGCTCTTCCTGAACCTTCACACACATGTTTTAAGTGAAATGTTACAGATGAGCACCTCCCTCCCTCAACTATAAACACCCTTACACTGGTATTTACCCTACATGGGTAAACACTGAAAAACCACATGTCATGCTTGCTCACGCTTACATGCACACATATACACATGAATATACAAATCAGAGCCAGAGGACACGTAATCACAAACACGGGAAAAGCTTTTTTTTTTTTTTTTATTCTTACATGAAATATTTAATTAAACCGAGTGTTGAGTGAAAGAGCCACAAGGAGGTTCTTCTCAAAAAGTGGTGATCTGGTTTGCATGATTATTCCACTCCACTTCGAAGTGTTTTGAAAAACTGCACAAAGTAAAAGCACTTTCAGTGTGCATACTGCAATTTTAAAGATTTTAAGAGTTCAATTTTTTTTCCCCTGGAGTCAAAATTTCAGCAAGGACAACAGAGCTGCAGTGCTGATGTTAGAGAACAAGAAAAGTAAGATTTAAGGGCCTTTTTCATGCTATTCTAAGCCTTTTGGAGCAAACTATATCCATATATATGGGAGTATATTACCTTTGGCACACTAAAGAACCAGTTTTTTAAAATGAAATATGATCTATTTTTGAAAGCTACTAACCAGAAGTAAGATGCCTTGATTTCTGAGGCACCACCCTTCGCTCTTTGTGGGTGCCGCCTATTTTATGATATCAGCTTAGAGCCGGCCTCGGCAGCGTGTCTGAATTTTGTCCACGAGAACAAACATCCAAACTTGTTGTTGCCTCTGCAGATTAGAAAAATAAGAATGATCACTTCTTCTCAGAGTCGATGCTAAAATTAAAGCGTTTTGCAGATCCCCGCTAGTTCTGTGGAGAAAGTGTGTGTGTGTGTGTGTTAACCTGGGGTTGGGGCTGGCAGCACTGACTCTACCTGAAAGGGTTTGTTTCCTCATGTTCATATTTATGAATGTGAGGATCCAATCATTTTCAGGGATTTGGAGGGGCTGAGAGCTGGGTTGGACAAGAATGCTCAAAGATGCGTGAATGGAGTAGACTAGTAGTAGACTAGGAGTACACTACCGCTTTGGGGTTGTTTTTCATGAGAAATTAACATTGTCATACACCTAAAAACCAAAAAAAGTTGGTTTTGGATGGAAAAAGGGAGGGAGGTCTGTGTGTATTAAGAAGTGTTTCATGAGATGGTTCTACTTTTAACCAATTGATGCATCTAGATGCAAATATCCATCTGCTCCAAACTTACCTTAGTTTGGGATCTCAAACTTCATAGCTTCAGGTCTAAAGGGGTTAAAACTGCACTTTTTTATTTATTTTATTTTTTACAATAATGTTGTAGAAAAAAAATTTAAACGTGCCAAGAAAAAAAAAAGGTTGAATGTTGTCTCCACATGGTAATATACAGAGATTGAAGAGTCCGTAAGCTGAAATTGTTTTTTTCCTGTCACATTCAACCTTTGTTGTTCAGGGCTTGAGGAGCCCTTCTTATAGACAGTGGCAGAGGCATCAGCTGGAATGAGCCAGTTAGAAGAAATTATGTGAGTAAGGGCTTGGCAATTTTGCTGTTAACATCATCACTCTTGAAGTGCTTGAAGTGGGGCGGCTTAATTGGGGGCATCCCTACCAGGGGAACAGGTGTTCGACATTTTTTTCAGATGAGCCTCTTGAGACCTTGAGGTTAAGGTCACGCCACCCTCGATAAAGCAGAACGCTCCGAAAAACACATCTGATTTAGAATTCTGGGAAAATTCCATAAATGGGATCCGCATTTGGTGTGCAAGAGAGAAGAAACTGCGGTTTTCTGAGTGTCTGCGTGCCTGTGTGAGTGCCAGATGCTAGCGTGTGACAGTGTGTGGCCTTTTGATGAAACTCCTGGTATGTATTGCAACCCTCTGACCCTGTGCGGCCTGCTCTAGATCATTGCTGCTGTAAAGATGCTTCACTGCACAGCCCTCGGAGACAGCCTGGCTCCATATTTTTCTTATCATGACATTTATAGTCCTGCCATCCTGCAATCCTGTATCCTTTTATACCTACAGTCACTTGTGTTTTTCTGGAGAGATCTTTCAGCAAATGTTTCCTTTTACTTGAGAGACCTTAAAACTGTTTTCTAGGTAGAGTGTTTTCACAGAGCTGGATGCTCCAGTTTGCCATCATCGGAAAGAAATGTGTGTGTCTGTGTGAGTAAATAACTGTTTGCAGGGAAAGATTTATAGATAAACAAACTTACTGTATGCTAAGCTGTTGGACCGAGCGAAATGCATGGGGATGCTTTTAGATTTCCATGAAATTGTTCAAGCTGCTCTTTTCTGACCTGAGACCAACTTCCAGTTATCTTATTATAATTTGCTAACAGTTCATTTCATTATTTTCTAACCGAAAAGCTTTACATGAATTTATTTTGGTAGAAATAGGTTAATCATGTCCACTTCTTGTTTTTAACCAGGTTCCACCGTGGAGACTACCACATCGACGTGTGCATAAACGACTACCTAGATGTCTACTGTCCTCATTACGAAGACTCTGTGCCTGAGGAGCGGACAGAGCGCTACGTCCTCTACATGGTCAACTATGATGGCTACAGCACATGTGACCACACCGCCAAGGGCTTTAAGCGCTGGGAGTGCAACAGGCCGCACTCCCCAAACGGACCTCTGAAGTTCTCTGAGAAGTTCCAGCTCTTCACTCCCTTCTCCTTGGGCTTTGAGTTTAGACCGGGCAGAGAGTACTACTACATCTGTGAGTACCTGCTCTACCTAAGCGACGTAAAAATATCTACAGGGCTCATGGATAAATCTGTATTTCATTTAGTCTATTTATTTGTATTTTTACTCTTTTTAACAGTAAGAAATTACAAATGTATGAATAATTACAATAATTGCATCCCGTTTACCAATTAAACATAATACATACATCATTGTACAATACGATAAAAAAAAAAAAAAAAAAAAAACTAACAAGCAATTGCAACATAATAACATAAACTTCAACATGACTGCATAAACTCAGCTACACAACTGAAAGAAGAAACACATAAAAAAAAAAACAGAGAATATTTTAGAAACATGTATACAGTGTTGGGGTAATGGATTGCAAAGTACTGAATTTTATTACTTTTGTGAGTAATGGAGTAACGTAATAAATTCCAGTTCAAATTTCGGTAATTAATTACAATGACTGGACTATATAAACCCTCGTTACTTCACTTCTTAGGTTTGGTTGGGTCTGACATTTTCTTTTGGTTAGAAAGATTGGTTAGAAAGGTTCTCTACAGACATAGAGAGAGACTGCAACTCAGTGGAATAAAATACATTTTATTTATTTGCCTTTATTTAATCACAGAAGTCCTATTTAGATTTAAAAAATATATTTTTCAAAGGAGCTCTGTTAATTGAAAGACGAGAATCTTGTTTGTGCGAAGCTGTTTTTCCTTCGAGATTATGTATACGAGTGGAAAAAAAGAACAGTCTAGCAACAAGTAGTGAATTACTTTTTCAAATAGGTAATGAGTAAAGTAATTTAATTACAGTTTTGATACAGTAACTAAGTCGTCACTTTTTACAAGTAACTTACCCAACACTGCATGTATAATCTACTAATGTAGTAGCTGTTCTTACATTTTTTTTCAAGTAAAACATTTCAAAAATCACAATTTGCTTCCGTTTTTCCGCTGCCACTGAAAACATTTTCTTTTTCTTTTTTATGAACGTTTTTTTAATTTCCACAAACAACAAAATCAAAAGATCTCCCTCAAGTTCTTTCTTTTTTACATTATATGCATTATTTATGACCATAAACAACGCAAATGTCCACTTAATTCAAAATATCTCCTTTGCAACAACTTAAGTATTTCACTTTTTTTTCAATAGAGCTGTAAAACATTGTAACATCAGCAAAAATCACACAATTCAACAAATTAGTAGTTCTGTTAATGTCATTAAAATTAAGTACAAATAGTTGTGGACCAGTAATTGAGCCCTGTGGGACTCCACAGGGAACTACAAAGGTGAGATTGCATCTGAATCCTACTGGCATCTAGGATTAGCAGTGCTGTTTGAAGTGTATTAAAGCTGTCCAAACTCACACGGACAGTCAGGGAAAGAGGGAGCCATATTATCGATTAACTAGACTCACAAAGTTAGTCCTTTCCTGCCCCATAGTTTGTGTTTTACAATATACACCATTTGTCAACCATGCTTTCATAGCTGCTCTGCTTTGCTGTTAAGGTGACTGGACAATGATCCTAGCAGATGTTTCCCTCTTTGCCTTCTGCTTAGCTTCACACAATTTTCAGAAAATCCCTTGCCTAAAATGGAAATGAAATTCTTTGGTAGGAGTCAAATTGAGACATTTCACTGATCCCGCTGCGCAGTTCCGCATCTCTCAAAAAGGACTTGTTCTTGCATTATGTTAGGCTTTTTTTTTAGGACGCTGTTTTCATCATATTGTCTGACTCATGGCAGAGGGACTGAACCAAACTGGGTTCATGTGTAGCTGGAGCCTTTGGGAAATGAGGCTTCATCAAAACAAGGTAACAAAGGGAAATCCAACTGAGTTGTCCCTTCACTTTCTCCGAGTTCTGAGTCTTTGGGAGCCAAGTGGCCAAGTGTGCAGATTATTCCAAATTTAGCAAAATACTGTGAAAATAAAAAAGGATGCACTTCTCACAAAGTGCACACATTTACCTTTTTTCTTCTCAAAGATTGTTGGACCCAGATGGCTAATGCTGACTGTCAAACTCTCTTACATGGTTTTAAAAGTGAAGACCATAGCAAAGCCCCGTCTATTTATTTGGATCAGATTTCTCCCTTTTAACCCTTTTATAGAGCTGTTAACCTGACAACTGGACACAGGTTGCACAATTTACTCACTTTGTTCCACAGTTTTTAACCCCAAATATTCACATTTAGAGGAATTGACTTGAAAGAAGAGTGAAAAAGTGACCCTTGCCAATGCTTTTTGCTGTTTTGATGGAGAAAAAAATGCTGTCCGATTTTGAACACAAAGGAAGAGACCCACATCTGTTTCAACAGCCAATTTGTTCTGAGAGTCAAAGGAAATAATATGAAATGACGTAAACTGGGAGAGTAGATGTGGAAGTTAAAACTTCATCCGCTGCCTAAACCTTTGCTTATTTTTTTTTTATTTGATCATTTCTGTTGAGAGATGCTTGTCCTGGCGCCCTGATTAAATTACACCGTGACAAAAGGGGCTTCCATTGAACACATCCATTCTGCCATTGGATGGCATATTGGCCTGCCGGTTCATTTGCTATTGAACGATTCCAGCCTATAGTCGCGACGGCTACTTTACCGGATATTAAAGTCATCTGCCATGAAGTCATCTGACATGTGATATTCCGTTGCTATTGTCCAGGCTGATTCGCCGTAAGAGGCCCGGCGGACGGCTGCTGATAGATGGCACAATCACTTAACCGATCAGAATGTAAAGCTGAAATGAGATTGAGAGGAAGTGACTTCAATGCACCTTCCATTTCATCTGCTCTTCTTTCTCTTTCCTTGCTACCACCACTTTCATCAGATAGTGGACAACTGGACGACAGCACACATGACTGCTACAATATTTTAATATCTAATAAATTCATTGTGAACACAAATACAAAAAAACATTTGTATTTATCATCAACACAAAGACATTTTTTCTGAAGCAAAAAAGAAGTAAACACGTCTTTTGCAAAGCATCACATAACATAAACTTTTACTGTCAAAGGGTTCAGTTCCACACGCACTTTTACTGTTAGTTTCCACAGTAACAGCACTTTGCTGCCCACTAATGTGCCAGTCTGTGAAACCACTAAGAGCCACTAAGAAATACTGATGCAGGTTATTTAAAAAAAGTGAAAATCACTTTTTCTTTGATTTGACAGTTTTTTTAGCACCATTTTATTAAGCATTGGCCTCTCTTAAAACCTGGTGAAGAAAAAAAAGGCTTTACAAGAAAATATGCTGACAATCAGATTTTACATTCATGAAAAAAAGAAAACAAGTGTTTGATACTTCTAGTGTCACTCTATCTCATCTCAGCATTCAGTTTAATTGGACTTTTCTGAAAAATGTTGAGCTCTGTATTTACAGCAATTTGTCAGTGCCTACTGACACCACTTGTATCTGATGATCTAAAGGCATTACTTTGCTCTTCATAATAATCACACTGTTATGATTCCATCATATCATTTCTGTCATGCTCACTCGAGTAATTAACAATCTTGGCAACATTTAACTGACTTGCTTTAATCAGTCCAATTTGCTAGCTATGACTTGATGACATTCATTATAATTATTGTTGCTACAAATAATGTGAACCCGATCAAAGAGCACATAAGCATGAATAAACATTTAAACTCAAGTTTGAGACCTAATCTTCCCTTTTTTATTGACCTGTTTTCAGTGTTAAATCTAGGATAAGTTTTTAAAGCAAAAAGGATTAGTGGCAAATGGTACCATCCATGCACCAAAAAGGTCGATTTTTTTGTTTTGTTTTTTTGCCCATGGAGGTCATTAATAGAATACATAAAAATAACGTTTTTTTTTATTATTTTGAAATATAGTCTCAATATGTTTACCTATGTAATTCAGGCAAAAACAATTGTGAAAAGATTACTTATCCATGTTCAAAGCTAAGGTACTTGGAAACTGTGCTTTGCATAGAATACTTGATGTACATGCATCCTAACTGCTTTTTCTTTTCTTGGACATTTCTTTTTCTTTATTTTTGTACTCCTAAAACCATAATCTCAAAATCTCTGACAGTAAATGGAAATGTTGAAGTACAACAGGATAAATGTGGAAGCAAAAATCTCAAAACACTGATGGCAGCATTCTTTAATAAATATTAACTTGCCATTAAAGATGAGTCTAGTTTCTAGAAGTGTATTAATGTAAACAAACAGGAGATTCCATTTTGGTTTCTGTTGTTTAATTGCATGGAAGTCTGTCTCTGGCCAAAATGCATGTAAGAAAGATCCAATCAATACAGTTTTAAAGCGTGGCAGCAGAAATTCACCATCTGCAATATTGGTTCCATCACATCAGCTGCACATGAATGCAAAAACCTACTGTATTTCTCAGACTATAGGCCAAAAAATGCGTAATAAAGAAGAAACCATACATTGAGGACACTGGATTATAAATCTTACTTGTGGGAGAAATGTACTTAACAAAATATGGGGCCAAGAACAAACATTTTATCTTGAAAGACAAACGGAATAGACAACAATAATAGACTGAATACAATCATGCTTCACAACCGTAACACTTTGATGCTTATTTAGTCTCATGAAACATCGGAGGAATCTAGTATATCAGCACAACAAATGAACAATAAATAATATAACCGTTGCATAAAGTGTATTAAACAACTATAAATGTCAAAATGTTGTAATAAAAACACAAACTGATTAGTAAAAGTTGTAGCCTATAATTTTTGCTCAAAAACATAAATGAATGTGTTAAAAACTTGTTGGCAAATCATTTGACCATGGCTGTCATCAAGCTTACACAGAAAAGCCTCTATTTAAAAAGAGTTTGAAGTGCTGCATCAGGAAAATGAACCTTTCCTCTTCTTTGTTAACTTTCTGCTGCTAAATGACTGAAGGGACCAGGCGTTGAAATGGTTTGCCCTCTCTGACATGATTGATTAGCTTTCTTGTTTGTAGATGAAAATTAAGATGTCAAATCATATTCCTGCAGAGAAAATTCCTGTTAATGGTGTTTTCGCCCTCTGAGTTTGATGCGGGTCGAGGGTTGATTTGTTGCATCTCTGATAGAATTAGAGGGGAGACGGGGTACTGCTGTCATCTGCTTCAACAACAGAAACAGCTTAATCAACGCTTGCAGGATGGAGGGAATTCACACAAATGGAGATCATAATTCTTCATTTTCTTTGCATCAGCCTCTCGTCTCTGTCAGAAGAGCTAATTGAAGACAATAAGAAAACTGGAATTTGGCAGAAGCCTACACTTCATGTAGACAATATTCGGTTATGTTCTCCCCACAGATCAGCACAAAACCAGCTGAATAGAAAACACGGTCAAGGAGGATCAACAGAGGGATACGTTGAGGAGCTAAAGTTTAACAGATTTAAGGAGGAGTGTAATCAGATTCTGATCCCATATGCAGGCAGTTCAACAAAATGCAGCATTAGCAGAGACTGACTTACAGCTCAGAGTTTTGCCTCTGGGAGACATGAAGGATAAGCGAGGACGCCGGGACAACGTGGGTCAGAGTTCACAGAGCATTCTTGGTTTAAATGAAAACCTTCTGATTTTGCTGATGCGAGCAGGATTTTCTAATATGGACACAATCCGGAAGATTGTATTTGAGTGATATTAATCTGAAAAGGGCAGAAATCCAATATCAGTGGCAGCTCGCTGCAAGAAATGAGAGAGAAGAGTTATGGCATTTTTCAGGATGTGAGATTTGAGAAAAATAGAAAAACTACATGCTGTGATCTTGCAGCTTAAAAACAGGCTTTCTTGCAGAATGACTTGCCTACCCACATGAACTAGATCTTCTTGTCAAACAATCAATAACACTGATGTGTCCCTAGGAGTCCTACGGAAAGTCAGCGGCTGATATCAAGTGAGCACTTACTAAATGCCCATCACAACCCAGAGGGTGGTGATGAATCTGCCTCAGATTACTAAATGAAAAACAGTCAGTGAGGTCTCGGTTGCTCCACAGAGTCCTGTAGGCCAAACGTAACACTTAGCACAAGTCCTGACTTGTACATGTCAAGCAAATCCACAGTAACCTGATTTTTATAAGGCTTTTCCATAAACTTGTATTCAGCTTCAATAAACCAGCGAATGCACGAAAGGCAAAGATTTTCTTTACAACTTAGACAATGGCTGTCCTGAGCTTGATCATAAATCCTGTGTTGCACAATGCTTCTTTAAGCTGCTCTCTGGGGAGGAAGACGTAAGCGATAGAGGAGGGAAGAGGTGCAGGAAAATTGCATTAGTGAAAAAATGAAAGAGAGTCAGAGGATGTTGCATGGACCCTGTATTTTGTAGGGCCTTGCGCTAGCCTCTAATAATGATAAAGAGTCGGCACAGGTCCATTTGTGAGATGTGTATGGAAGCCTCATGCGGACACGTCATAACTCAAGCCTTTCATCCGGTCACATGAAAAATCCACACTGTCAGCAGCGTTCAGAAATGATCAGACAAAGTTGACCAATGTGACAGAAAGCTCCACACAAATGACTAAGCAGACACACTGATGCACTTCATACATTTATAAAAAAGACAAAAGTAAACAGATGCACACTGTCTGCCAGGCATTATTGTAACCCTAGTAGATGGATAGGCTATGCGCTTCCCCTGTCTCCCATACGTACTTCATCATTACTTCTTTTCCTCTTCATCCACTCTTGCTTATAGGATTTTTGTCCAGCTCTCCCAAGCACAGATCCTATATAAAGCAATAGATATGGCGAGGTTGGGTGTAATCTGCTGCTATTCTTTGAAGCCCAAAGCGTCAAGCTTCAAAACTCAGGGCTTTTAAAATAATCAGTCAAAAGGGGTTTTTTTTGTGTGTTTTTCCTTTTTTTCGATTTGGACTGTGAGCAAAAACAAGTAGATCTGCATCACTGGAAGGAAATTACCACACACGTCACTGAAGCTCTGAAAAGTGTGAGCCATATTGGTTTCCTGAAGTGGGGAAAGCAGCAGGTGGACCAGCTGTCGCTCACAGCACGACAACTGAAAGCTGCAGAAAGGACTTTCTTCATGAAACGCCAAATTTTTGAGAGAGAAAACTTCAGAGAAAGGTTTTCAAGTGCAAGAGAACATTTTAAAGGCTTGTCAATTATGAAGTTCATCATAACATACATGGCATGCATCGATAGGCTACTTAAAATATTATGAATTTTGTGTTAAAAAACCCAAGAGGAGCAACTTCTTAAAACAAAGTATTCAGATTATATTCAAAATATATAAATATTATGGATTATATAATATAGATATATATTATTACATGTAGAATAGTTTTTATTTATGTGTTGCTGTACAATTTTTCTGGCAACAAGTAAGAGTTATAAGGTAAATTTAAGAGAAAAATGTTCAGGAGGAAATCACTAATCACACTTAGAGGATGCACTTTTGATGAATCGACTCCTTACTTTCTTTTAAGTCAACTTCTTGCAGTTTAATCAGGTCAAAAACTGTTTTATGTAGAATTCAGACTTTTTTCTTAAATAAAAGTTTCACCTTTGTTTAGTTTTAGTCTTTTTTTATGTAAGAACACCTTTTCACAAACCAACCAACTTTATTTTATGGAAATGTAAAAAAATAGACATTTAATCAAAATGTGATATTCAGCCCTATTAAATAGAGAAGAATATTTTTTATAACATTATTATGTGCAGTGGTTGCCTTCAAACATACAAAGGAGAGAATGTGTGATACTGTTTTATAGACAGTTTAATGATCAGTGACTTGATGAACTGAGGACTTTGACTTTGAATTTCTTTCTTTTTGATCTCCAAGAAGACAGATTGATTTGAGCACCATTATGTGGTCTTTGAGAAAAATAATGACTCTTGATCTACTTTGACTTAATAGTGCGGGAAAATAATTGTAACCCTGAACTACTGCACTCACAATAATGTGGGGAAATTAGAGCAATCATCTCATAATTAGGCATTATCAATTTCAACTGCCTTCTCTCTCACATCCTAGTGGTTTGTCTCATTTTTCTTTATTACTTGTGACCTTATCGCTTTTTCTACAAGTGGCATGAGGAAAGACTTGTTCACTGTTATCACAGATTGAAGGATACAAGAAAAGAGTAAAGGGCAGCTCTTGGCGCTGAGGATCTCCTCCTGTTGTAGGTTGGATAACTTTGCCCATATCAGTATTTATTTACTCATACATTGTGTGTTAGCTGTTGTCGGCATGGAAACGATTATCATGGAGCAGAAGAAGGCTTAATGTTTTTGGAAAGGAAGCTGTGTGTGGGATTATTTTCTTTACGTGGCCTCTCTCTTGGAAGCCTTGCATGTTTACTCAGACTCCTGGACCTAAACTCTAACAAGGTTTTTTACTATCTAATCCACGTGACTAATCCTGGTGAATGAAAGATGAGGCCAGTGGGCTGTTACTCGGTGAGCTGGCTCAGCTGGACAGCGAGGAAGACAAAGTGATGGGCAAAACAATTCCTGGTATTCATTTGAAACTGTGCCATCCTGCAGAATACGGAGGGTTTGGATTCTGTTGAGTCAGAGCAAGAGACTTTTCTATTAAGGGGAATCTAGTTGTTAAGTGTCCTAAATGATACATCAGAAATCCGCACACTCCTGAGGACATGCATTTAGCCCAGGCTAAACTCTGCCTTTGCCTTCATGCCACGAAGTTTTATGGCCCTGAGTTTGCTTCCAGAATCTTGCCCAAAAGACAGAGGAAAAGTGTTTTCCACAAAACATCATAAGCAATAAAGCTTGGCTTGAGCAGTGATTGAAACAAAAGTCTGTCTAAGCTGCACTGAGCCCACCTGTTTGTTCTTCAGTAATTGGATTCTGCTTTGTTCCATTTTGAATCAGCCTTAATGCTGATTTATAATGTAGGGTTCTGAAGGAACCAGGGAGAATCCCGAACTCCCCTTCATCCATCTTGGGACTTTTGAATGAGACCTTTGACCTGAAGGGATTGATGTTTAATTTGTGTTGATGGAAATTGGGTTTTTGGTTTATTTAACATGTTCTTTTAGTATTTTTCTGACTTTTCTGAGTATTTCTGAGTATTTCTTTAATCAAATCATTGAAATTCAGAAACAGATGAAAAAATGCCATCTGAATAAGAGCTAAAATGTGACTTAGAAAGTACACTGGGCGGGGCACAAGCTCCCTGCTCCATTCCATTTTGATGCATCCCCTTGTAGCCAAATAGATCCTTCATTTTCCTCGTCTGAGCTGCTATCCGGCTCTAAACTTTATGACAGGATAACTCCAATGTTCCTCTTCATTTTTGTTTTATCGACAATGCGATGTTGGTGGTTTGAGGGGCATGCCAGCAGCCCCACCAACAACTCGGAGATACATTTCTAATGAACTACTGCCGCTCTGCAGTAACTACGTTCGAAAATGACACAGGTTTTTTGGGGTTTGTCTATAAACGGCATAACCGTAATTAAAAGACGACTTGGAATGCTTTTACAATCGATCAAAAAATGATCAGAGTGGGTCTTTAAGTATGTTGAGTGTAAAACTCACACTCACAAGGGTGCAGCCATTAACATTTGCTACGTCTGTGCAATCAGCCTCCTTTGAAACCGCTTGCACATCAGGAAAAACTCTGGTCATTTTATGCTTTACATCATGAATTTTTAACATTCTGTCGTTCCAAACTGCTTACAAACGCATTAAAACACTAGAACCCTGCAATTTTTTACAGCTTAATACTACTTTGTCCACTCATGTCCATAATCTTCTCTTGTGTAGGAGGTAGGGAGAGTGTCATGCTCAGATTTAAAAAACACCACAAAAGCTTCAAAAACCAGCAACATACTTGGGACTCCCACAAGCTCTTTGCCCGTTGTCATCAGGGCCAATGCGTCTCTCATGATCAGCTGCTTAGCTAAGTGGCTGATGTCGATGACTGACTCAACTCAGCCCACAATGATGAAGAAGATAAAACATGCAGAGATGCTGTGTTTGCGTTTGGCATTAGATGTGCACATATTGAAAATGGGAGGGTTAAGAGATGGAGCAATAAGGAGAGTGACACAAATTGTGTGGGCACTGGTGTGTATGTGTGACTGAGTGGGTGAGTGACGGTGGCCAAGGTTTATTAGCGTGTCATCAGCTGCCTCCACAGCAAAATAATAAGGTCCTCTTTCTCTTTGTTCCCTCTGCTCCCCTCCAACCCCCGCCGGCATCCGCTGAACATGAACCGAGCTGTGACAAATAGCATCTGATCTCAAATGACCTCTCTTGTGCTGTGATGCATTGTGGAGATAACAGCTGATGAAGTGACAAAATTAAAATGATAACACTAAGGTTATAAAGCAAAAAGGGAGCAGGAGAGCTTGATGAGCTGTACAGAAGGCAGACGAGATTGCAATATGTATTTGATAAGAGGTGGATAATGGAGACAGCAAAGTGCACGACGGTGTTGCTGCAAATGAGAAATAAAGCTGCAGTTCTTTCTGAGGTTGTTAGTTGGTGTTGTTTCGTTGAAGACTTCTCTTAATAGCTTTTTATATTCCTGCAGTCCCATCTTTAAAAAAGGAGTAAAAGATATTCTTGTGATCTTTGCACAGACATTTCTTGTCTTTATAAGGTTCAAAACTGTGTTAAGCTAGTACTAAAACATGTATTAGAAGCAGTGAACAATAATTGATTAATGTACTTATTTATTTCAACACTAACAGTTGAAACTTTATCATAAATCCACATATGTGATTATATAGATATGTATATATGGATTTTTTTTTTCACACAGATACCCCTATAATCTAATTATGAGCTCCTCATTGAGCTTTATGTGGAAAAATATGTGTGGAGGAGGTTTTTCTTCAAATCTCACCCCATTGCCTTAAAATATTGATATCTGAAAGAATTTAACTTCCGGCTTCTTTCCTATTAAATATATATTCTTTTTAACACGCCAAACAGAGATTAGACTTAGTTTACATTGAGCATTAAGATTTTAAGGGAAGCCTGGGGAGTTTTTAAACTTTATTTTAGGGTCAATGTTTGTTTCTAGCATTAAAGAAACCTTCATTTCAACCAAATCCTCGACTCTTCTGGTTGAAATTCACCCTTAGAGGCAGAAAAACAGTAAGAAGGAGAAACAGTTTGATAATTTTGGAAAAATCTGCCAGTGGACTCTTCACAAAAAGGAGTCAAGGGAAAAACGATGATTTTTAAAATCTTTAATATATAAGAAAAACAGTCGCAGAGCCACAAGCTCCCTGCTCTGCTCCATTCTGATGCATCCACTTACAGACAATGGATATTACTGAATGTCTCCAATACTGCTTACTATTTTCATTGCACTGATCATGTTAGGTTGGGGCCGTGGGGAGTTGTAAGCTAGCGGGAGAGATTCTAAACAAAGTGATGATGGGAAATGGGGGAGCAGTTCCTCCCACTATTTCGAACAGTATAACCGTATTTTAAAGACAGCTGGGAATGCTTTTAAAATAGATCAAAATATGATCAGAGTGGGACTTTAAAGTATTTAGTTTCTCAGAGTAATTAAAACCAAACTGTTTTAAGTCAAAATTGCTTTAAAATCTCTGTTACAAAAATATTATTTTTAAGAATGTAATCACTTAGTACAAAATGTGTAAATAGGAACTTCCAATATTGCATCCTGTACTTGTTGCACATTCTGCAAATCTTGCTTGTAAGCTGTGAAGGAAATGTAATTTTAGAGCTTTATACAGATTTAAAAAAATATATTTCTGTTGCGTGAGCTGGGATTTCGCACTTAACCAGGCAAAAACACTTCTTGCTTCACACAAAGTAGTAGTTTTGAAGAAAAAAACAGAAGGAGAGACTGCACCTCCTATGTTCCTCAAACTTTACTGGTGCATATTGATTTTTTATCGGGGTTGCTGTCCTGGGAAATCTTGTTAATGGATTTTATGAAGACGGAGCTTCAGGAAATGTTTGATTTCTAGTCAAACTGTTTTATGCTGCTGCAGGTTTTCAACAGTTTACAGACAAAACACAAATCAGATTTATTATTTAGTCCTATATGTGCTCACTGTGTCATCTATCTGTTTAAAATAACACATTTGCATATTTCTGCCTTCACAGAAAGTTTTCAAACCAAAAAAAAACTTATGGAGCCAGTCTGGGTATACGGTGCAGCACACCGTTGTTTGTGCTTATCAAAGGAAACTAATTTAGCTAAAAAAGAACATTGCCACAATGACTAATAAGAATAAAGGGATTTTACAGCTGAGGGGAATAAAGTTGGGCAGAAGCCAGCAACAGAACACTTGACAGATCCCTAAAAAGCAGCATTTAGAGATTCCTGGCCCCATTACATCTGATTAAACCATGAAAAAAAGGGTGTTATCCAATGGGATAAAGAGTCTTGGTAAACCTGACTTATCCTGTACAAAAGTGGCCTAAATTTACCTCAGTTTGATACGGTCCTGACATAAGACTGCAACATATATTTTTTAAACTATCAAACATTTTTCTGCAGCATTTACCCACCGTGATCCAACTGCCATGTGCTTGACCCCGATACTTGTCTGCAGGAGGCAGCACCTGATGCCTCACCACAAGACTATTAGTGGTCAACCACCCGTGCACACACACACACACACACACCCACACACCCACACAAGCATATTGGTGTCTTACACACCTACTCCCTTTGAGATATTTTTAGTAGAAGTGATACAACCTTTATGGTAACTAACGCTCTGAGATTCACACCCTACGGACCAGACAGGAAGGGATCCAGTTCCCGCGGCAACCGCACACTGTCTGCACACGCAGTGCACATATCCAACATGGCTGAACTTTGTGCAGCATCAAGGGTGTTGAGGTTTTTATGGAGGAAGATCAAAAGGGAATTTATGAAGTGTCCAAACCGTTGCATTCTCTAGTTTAGCCTTTTTATTCTAAATCTAACTAATGCATAAATTTAAATCTCTCTTGAGCTGTGATAATGTTGTAGAATCTGAACTTGTGGAAGGAGCATGAGCTCAGATTTTGAGTCCGTATTTCCTGGAGATTCTTTCCTAACACATCTGCAAATGCTTTTAAGTCAAAATTTCACCGGGACCATGACTAACTCCACATAACCCTTTTACGAGCTTGCATTAAGTATCCCAATGATGTTTCCTTTCTTTTATTTTCCCTTTTTTTTAATTAAAATAATAATAATTGCTGTTAATTTTTGTTGTTGTTTAAAGGTTATACTGCTACACTACAAGTAAGGTTTGATCAACACCAACTTTCCTCTTGTTTTATGCCTTTTTCAGCCTCCACTATTGCTCAGAACGGGAGAAAAACATGCCTGAAGCTGAAAGTTTTCGTCCGACCATCAAGTAAGTGTTTACAACTTTGAAGCAGAACTTATTGGAGCAGGTATTCGGACTAAAAATTAAAGCAATAAAAGACGAGCAACCCTGAACGACACTTCTCTTATGGGGCAACATCCTTCTTTCATTTATCACGGTCATTTTCTTTGCTTGCTTGGAAAAGGGTGGGATGAAAACACAGAAGTGTTTTAAACAAAATCATCTGATTGTTGCCATGAGCTTTGTTGCTTGGAGTGTTTAGTCAATGGGCTGCAAGGTGGGAGGGGCTTGTTAGAAATGTGACTCATCTATTTGGCGCACATGTAATGACTTCTGATTCTCCCTATTTTCTGTTATAGACAGCTGTGTGAAAACTATAGGCGTACATGACCGTGTTTTTGATGTAAACGACAAAGTAGACAATACATTAGAGCCACGAGGTTAGTATGGCTTCCTGCTTCTTTGTTCTTTTTCAGTATGACTTTCATACATGTGTCTCTTGATCTGTGCCGCATGCCTGGAGCTGTCCTTCCATCTCACTGCATGATGCTTTCTCTCACAGATTTTTCGCCTAATTGCTGGAGTGCTGTTATGTCACTCTTTATGTTGCTATATTAAAAAAAAAAAAAAACGATTTTGGAGGGCTGTGCATTCTCTGTTGCTGCACATTTGTATGTAAACACTAACATAATAAAACATCATTTGGAGCACAGCGAGAATGATTTTCTCTGTTTCAAATGCATAACCGTTTGATGACTGCGGCTGTGAAGCAGGCCCAGTCAGTGGAGAATATCACTGCATCAGCCACATGCTGTTGCTTCATTCCCAGCAGTCGGTCTCCTCAACATAAATAGTGTTCTACTGTTAAAATACAGTATACACAGCAGAAACAGTCTGCAGACGGGGAAATCCTCATTTCATGGCAACATGCTTTGTAAAACATTGCCCACTTTTGTTCCTTTATTTTTTTACTTCATTCATTTAACATCTGAATGAGTCAAAACGTTTGCTCTCATAGTTCGCAGATGATGCGATTTCCAATCTGAACACTTTTTAAAAATTCTTTTTAAGCTAAAGTTTCAGGAATCGCATCCAAATAGTCACACAACTAAGTTTTTATTGTTTGTCCATCCAACCAGTTTTTTTGCATGCCTGCCTGCCTGCATCCCTAACAGTTGATTCTAACAAAAATAGCAATCTTTTGTGACTTGCTTTGCTTTATATGCGCTCATAGGGAGCATAAGTAGAGCTTTCATCCTTGGCTGCTGCACTGCTCCTGCCGCCCATACAAATGCATGCATTTGTATAGTTATGTAACTCTCTGATTCTTTGTTCTGTCTTTCTGTCATTTGCTGAGCATGTTTCAGCTACTTTTCAATGGTGCAGTTTGTACAGTTGCACACAGATTTCAATGCCTCTGTGAGACAGAAACAGGCCTGCAGCTTACCTGGGAGATAAATCCAAAATGTTTCTACGAATCAAGAGCAAAATGTAGCAACTGAAGTTCAAATGGCAACTCAGACATCATGACATGAATTCTCTAAATCCTCAGCTGTGCTCTGCTTGGTCCAAATAGAGTTTGCAAGCTTTTGCAACACAAACGTTCAAGGACTGTGTCCGTTTTTCATTTATTCTTTTATTTGCCTTCACAAGAAAACTGCTTTTACCATAAATTCATGTTTTTTTTCCCCTTTTTTCCTTTCCCACTTTCTAGATGACACCAGCCATGAAACGGCTGCATCCTCCCGAAGTGAAACAAATGCTGCGTCGCACCCGCATAAAACAAGCCCACTTCTAGCTTCATTGCTGGTCAGCTTAGCGGCACTCTTCACTTTATAGCACTCTGTGCTGGAGACACCTAGACACCTAGAGTGGCCTGAATCTGCCCTAGGCTGCAGGGTTGTGAGGGGATTTGGGAAGATCAGGTTTGTTTGAACGGGCACAAGAGCAGGCTTCTCAAGGAACCCTCTATTTTTTTCAGAAGAATATTTAAGTGGTCTTTCTCCTTCTGCGAGTGAAAAATAGTTGATGTTGAAAGTGGGAGAGACAGTTTCCCCTCCAGACCCTTCAACTAAGATGCCAAATCCTCTCTTTTTAAAACGTAGTGATTCTTTATTTCCCCAGAATTTTGACATTATTTCACATGGCGTTTATCTCATCGCAGCAAGATGTTTACACGCACTGCAAAGCAGATATGGACAGCATTCCACACACAATAGCAGTAGAGGTTTGACTAAGTCTCAAACAGTGGCAGTGTTATGTAATGGAAATAAAAGATCATAGAAATGACTGTACATACACAAAGAGAAAAGAAAGTCCCGAGACCTCCCAAGAAGCTTTTCAAAAGTGCATTAATCCATTTGTGAAGAAATTGTAAGAAGTAGACTCTAGTTTAGTAGAAATCATCTAGCGATAATGAAGGAATGGAAAAGAGGAGATATTGTTTGTAACTGGGCAGACTTAATCAGTCAGGAATCTTTCTTGGTTTTAAAGATTCCTTTGAACAAAACATGTTGATTTGCCAAAAAAACAAGGAGAGAATTCGCTCCACTCGTATCAACAGAACAGCAGAGATTGTACTTCACACAAACTTCACCAACTACAGTTAAGAACAAGAGAGAATATCTTCTGAAAATGTATCACACAATTTCACAAAAGTCAAATGTACTCATGTGATGCTTACTGAGCGGAGCAGCAATTTCTTGTCTCTGTTTCAGATGAGCATCAGTCAATATTCCTAATTCTGCAAAGATTTGCATCTTTTTTTCCATCTCTATTGACTGTTAAATCAATCGGTAAAAAAGGAGACACTGCTTTAAAAATAAATTTGAACTTTTTTCGAAGCTATAACAGTGTGTTTGGCAGTAGTTTCATCAGGCTTTATTTTTTAATGAACTGTGATATGAAATTCTATTAAATTATTTACATCTTTTGTTCTGTAATATAGCTTCAGCCTATGAGAGCAGTATTTTCAGTCAGTACAGCAGTTAGTGCAGCATTTACTGAATTTATCTAGAGCTCCAATTAGCTGGTATCACATTGTGTAAACAGACGGGCATCCATTAAAATGCACGCCTGTGTTTGCCTGAGCTATGCTAGCACTTAAATTCAAAAGACAGCCTTGTTCAGTGGTGATGTTCAGTTTCCTGCAGCTCCCACAAACATGGTTCATTTGCATAATAAGAACGTTTTTTCTTTTTCCATAGGAGGTTAGTTTTTAACTATAAAAAGCATAAATGGAAAGAAAACATGGATCCACTGAAGCTGACTTTCTCCCTGAGCTGTAATGTGAGAGTTTGGGGAACCAATTGGTGGACAGAAAGTGGAAAAATAGGGCAGGGAAATGAGTGCAGGCGCAATTGCATGGTCACTTTCTGCTCCTAGTGTTGCAGGTTTAAGTGACTCTTTAATGAGGTTCAAAATGACAGGCATGTGGACCCCATGTTGTGGCAAGGGGAGTTATTTCTGGCATAAAAAATAGATGGTGGAAAGGCTTGGGGGGTCTCGGGAGGTGCAGGGGTAGATTTCCACAGTAGGGGGTTTTAACACAACCGTGACCTTGCAGTTTGGGGGAGTTGGTGAGTGAAGGAGACAGAAAGAGGGACATGTACACACACCGTTGTAAAGACAAGAGAAGAAGCTGAAGTTAGTTTGATTAGTGCCTAACAAAACAAACCAAGACAACAGCAGAAAATCAATGCAACGATTCTGGAGAATTCAATCACATCCCGTTTTGTACCACTTAGTCTCAACGACGTGCACTGTTATGTATTTACTTTAAAAACTTGGGGCTGCTTTTTGTGTTTCTTTGTCTAAAAGACAACCTCTGCCTTTGGTCATTATTTTGCTTTTGTTTAATGTCAACCACGTTAACAATGCTTTTGCAGCAGCTCTCATGTGGGGCAATAGATGAATGGGGTAATCTTCAGGACAATGCCACATGGATGTAGTAATCATCAGAATAACTCTAGCCTCAACAGAAACGGGCTAAAATTTGTCTTATATCATCATAAACACGTTTCAGTTTTTTTATTGCTACCATACCATGATTTAATAGTCACCCACCCAAACCTGGGAAATGAGGATCAACTTCTATACTGGATACTGTGTATCCTGAGGTAGTCAACCATAAAACAAGTAGTGTTAGATTAGTCTCTGTTTTGTACCTTTCTGAAGGACAAAAAAAAGTTACATCATTGGTAAAACGGTATAATTATTATTATTGCTATGATGATAATGATTATGAATATCATTATTAGAAAACCTTGATGTAAATAGTGTTTGATATTAAAGTATTAATTTGGTTCTTATGTCTTTTCTAAAAGATGAATCCCATATTATCTCTGGGTTTTGCTGAGTGTGTACTGTTCTTAAACAACACATTGTGTGCTTCGATCCTCAATGCCTAAAGAGACTTTGAATGATTTCAAAGTGGAAACCAGTTGGAGCTGTACACGTCAGTGTACCACAGGCTGGACTTTAGCCAACAAGAGGCTCATCTTTTACATGTCTCAAATCAGTCACCAACCTTCACCACCTCGTCATGATGGGATCCCGATTTGGAAAGAAACTTATGGGACTCGATCGATGGTCTGTTTGTACTTTTTTGCCTTCAGGATTTTTTGAAAGCATGTTGATCAGCTCAAAGACAAACTATGACTGGACGGTTTGCTTTATTGACTGGAGGGATCTCACCAGTTTCATTATGTGGCATGCGCATGAACTTGATGACAGTAAAAAGAAAAAAAAATCTTAGAAAAAGAAAAAAAAAATCAATTTTTTTAATTAAAAATTTAGTTTTGCTGTTTTTTTTCCAGATGTAATAGATTTTCTGATCAATTTCATGTTGTGTTTTTGCATTGCCATTGGAGTGATGTCAGACTGTTTAGTTACAAATGACAAATGTACATAACACAAGTCATTGTTGTGCAGTCAAAGTGGGGCTCAGTCATTTTGAAATTTTTAAAAGTAACTTTTGACTTTTTTTTTTCTTAGAATGACTGTGTCCTTCCCCATTCATGGCATTCATCCCATGTCTCCTTAGCCTTTTTCCACTCTCTTGTCTCCCGTGAGAAGAAGTTTGAGAGTAGATACACCAGTGTGGACATTTCTCAGCGTAAAAAAAAATTTGTGAGACCTATAAGGTTTAGTGTGTGTCTCATTTGCTGTAGCTGCAGTGAATGGGAAGCTGCAACCCTCTTTGGCAGCAAAGAGTGTTTCCCATGCCTTAGCCCTTCAGCCTCTGCCCTGGAAGCCCCGTCTGTGTTCAAGACGCTTTCTACCATTGTGCTTTTACACAGAACAGCTGCTGGCGTCGAAACGACTACAACAGGGCCCTTAACTTTCTCTCCTGTTTTTAACAACCCTACATCACTTGTCACCAAAATAGACGTTGGTCCTGGGCACGGTTCAAGGATTAGTACATCCTCTCCACCTAAACTGGATTGTTAGGGGAGGTGAAGCCTATCATCAATCCAAGTTCTGTGGGCAAAGCCTCTTGTTTCTCTTTTTTGCTGATGAACCGCTCGTTAAATTTATGTCTTTCCTCATTCTTCTTGTGCTTGTGTAACCCCCATCACATCACATGTCCCGCCTCCTTCACCTTTGAACCCCATTCCTACTTTGCCATCAGTGGGAAGTGTTTCCAACCTCTTTTACAGTATATACCTGACAAGAAAACTTGACAAAAAAATGTCTGTATTTGTATATACATGTGTCTGAGCAACTATGAGTACTACAATAAAACAAATACATTGCTTCGACGATCGTACCACTATTTTGTCCGTTTTTACTATTTTTAAGTTCTTGGTATGGTCTAAATGAGTGAATCCTTTGTATTTGGCACGTCATCAAAGCTGTGAGCTGTCAGCATCATCACACTCTTGTTTCTCAGGTTTGTCATCTTAATATAGTTGAGCTGTCTTCCCTGAGAAATCACACCTTATAAAGACTGAAGGGAACTAGATCCTTTAGGACCAGAATCAGACCTTAAACCTCTATTCACTTTAGTCAGGCACTAATGAGGACACCTAATAACCTTCTGCTGGACCCCATCAGCACCATTAGCTTCTCTTTCCATTTAACTCCAGTAATTAGACTGAGAATCAGTAAGCCCTGAGGACCAATGGAGGTGAAGTGGAGTGAGTGATAGTGGAGATGGGGAAGGGTGGGGGGACCTGATAAGTCAGTTACATTCCATAAATGTTATCAAGATCACTGAAATCTAACTTAACAGAGTATTACCCTCCCTGAGCGGTCGATGACCGCAATCGGCTCTATTTAAAGGACCTGGACATTAAAAAGTAAGTGGTCACATATTTTGTGTGCCTCAGAAAAGGCCATACTCTGCATAAATTAAACTGAAGACAAATCTATGCCTTCCAGTTTCAAAACTGGGGTTTAGAAAGGAAATGATACACATTTATTTTAGAAAAAAATCTGTTTTGTAAGGCTAAATGTTTCTTTCTGCAAATATGTTTAATTTCACCAGAGAGTTTGTGACTTTCCAGTGATGCTTAAGATTGCAACTACTTTCAAACTTAAAATTCAAACACAAATAATTACAATTTAAAGATTTCTCACTGAAATATCTCAGCAAAGTTCATGTAAACTTGCACTGAAATGCAGTTCAGTTTACTACATACGTTTTATTACTACGTTAAGTTTCTCTAAATGAGATGCAGCGTGTGTGTACATTTATAAGAATGAATCTGATTGGTCCAAAAATAAATTGGAGTAAAAATAAAGAAAACTAAAGACAAAACGACTCGCACAGCCAGAAATGTGCTGCACATGTTTTTGTTTGTTTGTTTTAACAAGCTGTTAAAGCCCTTGGAGCAACCTTGTGACGGACGCAGTTAAAGCCCCCACTTCCCAGGAATGAATCCCTGCGCTCCACGAGGAAGCTAAAGTCCAGGTTAAAGAGAGTAAAGCCTGTGGAAAAGCGATCAGATATGGTTTGTGTGTTTCTGTGGTGAGATAAAATGCACTGCTGACTTTAGTAAGAGATGTGCCAAAAAGAGGCAACTTTTCATATTCTGGAGGGGATTTTTATAAAGCGCTTGCAAATGAAATAAGAGTTTACTTCTTGTGTTCATCAAAGTTGTTTTTGGCTTATGTACATTTTTAAGGGAAAAAGGGCACTAACGTGCATCCATGTGCATTTTCAGTATTTCTTTAAATCTTTTCTATAAGTGTTTCAAAGAAGTAAAGGCAGTAAATGCTAACACCCCCAGTCAAGAGTGAAACCAAATTTTATGCTCGTCAACTTCAAACATTACTTTAAAAGCTGTTTGGTGAAAAAAAGAAACCCAAAAAGGTTTATGACATAAAAAAATTCTATAGACACTGTAAGAAATCATTTATACAAAAAAGATCCTGTTTCACATGAACCACTAATGGCTTTTTCAGCTCCACTTGGAGTTACAGCAGAGACGAAGAACTTAAAATAACCTCATCCAGGTTTCAGTTCTGTACAGTCCTTTTTCTTAAACTGCCACATTTTTTGAAGCATTTGCTGAAAAAGCTTTATGCTTGAATACACTTGACATAATGAGCCAATTGGTGTTGTGATCTTCTTCCGGGTGTTATTACTGGAGCACTTTCTGGAGATGCAGGTGTGCGTGTCTTAGATAACCAATAAAGACAAATCTCTGCGCCTGATCGTTAAATTTGGGATAATGATAACTTTGTGTGAAGATGTTTCCCAGATGTGCTATTAGGCTATGAACAAAGTCAAATCGCAAGGCAGAAAATGAGTATTCAGAGGATGTGTGTCGTCCTTCGGTTGGTGACACGGATTCACTTTCACCTTTTACGCTTTTTTTTTTCCCCTACAAGTGTGAGTTTTTGAGAGAAGGATGTAATCTAAGCACTAACTGCTCATCTGACAGTCCTGAAGAAGCCACTTTAGTGAAAGGCTTTAGAAAGCATTCTCACATCAGCTGGCTCACTTATTGGCTGCATGGTGTTTCGTTTCCATGTGAACAATCAGTTTGACTGACAGCTCTGAATGATGTCTTCAGTTAATCGCTTCAGTGGTGTGAAAAGGTCATAAATCACCCAATTACGTTGCCCTCTCTTTATGAATAGATATTTTGGGGAGAATATTTAAAACACCTTCAAGGCATATCAGCTTAGTCAACCCCATATTTATTGAGGGAGCGCTGCAGTGTGGCTGCGTATGCTAGATATAACAGATAGGCTAAATGCATTTTGGAGTAACAGTCACACCATGGAGCCAGTTTGACTCAGAAAGTTGGAATTCAAGGTCAGGAGTTCTGATTTATGAGTATTGGGAAATAGCTTAACAGATAACAAAAGAAAAAATGATATCTATTTGGAAAAAGGAATCGAAACGTTTGATATCTGAGCAAGACCATAAGCTTGAGATTTTAGCACAGATTTAGGAGAAAGGCACAGAATATATTGGAGAGAAACACCCTACTGTTGCCATAGCAGATGCAATATACTTTAGCTGTGCTTGATCAATAACCGTTTAAGTATAATCTCTTGGTTTCTTTCATGAAATTTTGGTACCTCTGAGAAAACAAACTCCCACATCTTGATCTCGCAGAACAAAATGGGGCAAGATACTTAAAAATATGAAGCAATTAGATTATGTCAAACTCTTCCGCATAAGAGAGAGCAGATTCATTTTCAGAAAAATCATTGCGTCTCTTTGTTCAGGCATGCTCATAGCAGAACACCGTCAGTCCTTGCACATTGCTTTTTTACGAGGGTCATTTTCTTTTCAAGCTCAACTCTCACACCTTCATCTCTAACCTTCAGGGCTGAGAGACGAGGAGCTCCAGCCAATCCAGAGAAAGATACACGCCCTTTCCAAAATACTGGAATATCATAGAAAAGTGAAATCATTTCCTGTTTAACTGATTTCAAATATGTTTTTTTTTCCACTTTTTTTTTTTTACATAAAATGGGGTTCCAGCTCATAAAACCCTAACAAAAGTAAAAGGATTTCAGAATATTGTAGAGAAGTCTCCATTTACGTCTGAGTTGTTACACACAGAAAAAGACAGAATTTATGATCACATCAAATTAAATAATATTATCATGACGTCTTCTAAAATACTCTGCTAGACTGTTTGAGTGATTTGGGGTTGAAGAAAGCAGAATTTACCAACACCAGTGCTGGACATTACAGTGCACTTTACTTTCATCAGAAAACAGGACCTTGGACCACTGGCCAACAGTCCAGTCCTTCTCTTTTGCCCAGTTGAGGCGTTTCCTCCGTTGGCCCTGGCTCAGACCCATCACTCAAATGTGTCCTAATGTGGTGTTTTTTGAAGCTGTTCCTTCACCTTAATCCACTCCTTATGGACGTCTGCAGGTTCTTGAATCTTGTCTTTTTGATTATCAGCTGAAGCCCACGGTCGTCTCTTTTGCTGCTCCTTCTTCTTCTGATACATTTTCTCTTTTCATCAGAGTTTCTGTTGATCTGTGTGGACATAGCGCTCTGTAAACAGCCAGCCTGCTTAGCTATGAACTTTTGTGGCTTACCCAGACTACGGAGCGGATCAACGATGGTCTTTTGGTAAGTAATCAAGTCTGAAGTCTTCCCCATATTGAACTGAACCAATCGAATAGCATCTGGGGAACCTGAGCAAATACTTAAGTAAGAATCTATATTCTATGAAAGTTTATTGTTTTAAGGGAATTATGAAGGGGAATACACTTTTCCATGATATTCAAATTGTTTTTGGAAAGGGTCTCTAACAGGAAGTGTGGGGAGACATAAGCTGACAAAGTTGGTGGTGAGGACTGAAATACATGTTAGAGTTGTAGTAGGTTTTATGGAGGAGAAAGGAGGACAGTATTACTTTGAATTCTGGCAGATTGCTGGTTTGTGTGAGCAGCCAAGTGCTATAAAAGGGATAAAGAGTTTCAGTGACTATTTCGCTGCGTACTTGAAAGATTACACAAAATATCCTTCACTTTTCAAGAGCTGTCTCATCCTTCTACAATTTTTTCTTAATATACAGTTCCGTTTTTTTCAAAGCTTGACAAAGAAAAACTGTCAAGAGATAAAATAAACTTGAGATTGTGATTGTCTTTTTTATTATAGATCTATTGAAATGTATTCTTACAATATTTAATATTTTTGAGAAATGTATACTTACAGAATTTTTAAAGACGGACATTTTCTCACAAGTTTGGAATAACTTAATCTGTAACTAAATTAAGATTCTTTTCGATTTGCTTCTCATATATTTCTTAAGAACTAACAAGCATTTGTTGATAAAACTCATTTGTTTCCTCAGTTTATTTGCCTTCCACATGCTAAAACTCACTCTTCTGGAAAGTTTTCCTCTTATATTTAGTATTTTTTGCCCTCGATCAGAAGCTTTTGTAGGTGAAACAGGTACAAAGCGTAAAAAAGTTTACTAAACACTCATCTTTTTTCATGCTTGACCACACATTCAGGCAATTTATTACATAGTTCTTCTAAACATTGCATAACAGCTTTTTTCTGTAGACTTTCTTATGCTCTCCAAGCTCAACTTGCAACTTTTTGCAAGTGTGTGACATAACTTCTTCTCTCCTTTACTGACTCACTGTTTCTTTGCACGCTGGCTTTCCATTGGGTTTTCTACAGTTTTTGCGGTTTCTTCATCTTTGAATTGTCTCTACTGCCAGTTCTCTCAGCTACAAGTTTCTGGTGAATAAGGGGAAAAAGTTTTCCTAAATTCTGTCTATTCCAAAAAAAAAATCCCCAATAAAAAGCATTTTTATCATCTGTTTGACAATCGTTCTATTGTACAATATATATATATATATATATATATATATATATATATATATTTGTGTGATGTCATCTAACGTGAAATCTCAATGAAGCTCATTTGTAGTCTGTCATTTCCTTTTCTGGCTGCCTGGAGACCTTGCATCAACTTTCACGATTCTTCTGCCATCAGCACTATTTCCACAGAGAGCTAAAAGGTCCACTTGATTATGCCTGCAGCTTCCTGTGGCAGACTTGGTTGCCAAGGAGATCTGCAAGTGGCTTAAGAGTGAGAATGTAAAAAAAAAAAAAAAAAAAGTCAAAAAGAAAAACCAACCGATCCTAAAGTACTTCTTCTTCTAAATTAATTCTGGTTTGAGGCACACTTTTAGGGCAAACGCGCATTGTTCTTCAGAGAACTATCAAACGTGGAGAAAACGTATTGCATTTGTGTGACATCATGAAAAATGTAAAAGTCAAAACTACACAGACAGCTTTGGTTTGTCTTTTGAAAAACTGTTGAAGTGGCTAAAGCTTGGAAGCTAATGAACAAACTAGTTAGTATCACAAAATGGACTAATGAACGTGCCAACAATAACAAAATAATTGCAAAGTAAATGAAAAAAAAAATCCAACCATTTCATTTAAAACGGTAAATGGTTTGTACCAATTTAATGCTTTTCCACTTTTCTACGTTACTCAAAGGCCCAAAGCACTTTAAGCTACATGCACACCTGGCATGTGATGTGCATTCTCATTCAAGAACGCACTAAACGGGCATTGTTGAATGCGCTTTTAGCATATGACTGGCACTACTCAATTCTAGCACATAGTTGGAAGAGGTTTGGTGTTAATGTCAAAGTAGTGAAAATCTGGCAATTCTTGCTCCAGGCTTTTTCTTTCCCAGCTCGATCCTGATATATAAAAGACTCGGTGTCATATCATATCAAATTTCTCCTCCATGATTGATTTTCAACTGGTAGGCACTTACTTGTTTTGAAAAATCAAAGTCCCTGATTGGTCAAAGTTCAACAGGGTTAATTTTCAATGCACATTCAGTCATGCTTTGTATGTAGAACCCAGAAGCGGAAAATCCAAACGCCCATATGTTGTTCTTAAACAGTTCGAAACGGTCACTTGAATACATATCTCTGAGCCAGGTGTGAACATAGCATTACAGTGGCAGTTCCACTCATCCAATTTCACACACACATTCATACACTGACGGTGGCTCTGCTGCCTAACACCGGCGGCAACCAATCTTCCAGTCAGGCTCTACTTCTGCACCACGGCCGCCTCAAAAATCCTAGCAGACTCTTGAAATAATATTCTGATCTATCATTCAGCCAAAAGAAAGTCATTAAGCTACGCCATCACAAACTAAAGGCCCTTGCAATATGCAGCGTTATTTTACATGGTAACTATCATTTGTGCTCCACGTTCTAAAGTAATGCACAACTGTTGTGGGTTTAGGGTGCAGGTACTACATGAAGGGTTTTCAGCTGAGCATCCTCTTAACAATCAATGTTTTGTTGAGTTACACCCAAAAAAGGTTTAACAGTGTTCAGAACCCCCCCCCTCTAAGTCCACACTCACACCCCCAGTAAAATAAACACAGGTTTCTAATCAGCCAGCAATCATAAGACTAACAACTAGTTGACCTTAACCATTATCGTGATAAATACCAGTTTCCAGGACATGAGAAAAAGCAAATAGATTGGAATGAAAAGAAAATCTGTTAGATTAGTATCATTAAATTATATAATTTAGATGTCTTATTTATTTTTGTTCCAAATTTGATATTGGTATCTTTTGGGGGGTTGTTATTGAATTCTCAAACTGCTTTGATGAAGGTGTACGAATAATCCCAACAATTACAATCATATAGTTTTAACCTATGCATAAATGTTCTCATTTTAAAAAATGTAAAGCAGGGAGGATGTCTCTTATTTGATTCATGATCTGAAAATCAGTCTGTTTCCTATTGCAGTTTAGGAAATTTCCTAGTTTTAGGAAAATGGGAAGATCATTTCTTAAAGTTGGCTAAGCAGTGATGTAGCATTTAGTATCACAGCTGGAAGATTTTTGTTACAATCCAGGCTGGATCCCCCTGTGCAGAACTCCAATATTGTCACAATCCATTTGTGGGGTTTTCTACAGATACTCTGTCTTGCTCTACCAGTTTTAAAAACATGCATTTCAGGTTGATTGGTAATTCTTGTTTTCCCTTGGGGAGAGACTTTGTGTATTTGTAGTTGTCTCAATGTGGCCCTGTGGCTGGGACAGGCTCCAGCAGACTGCTGTTTCCCCAGAATATGTCAAAAAACTTTGTTAAAGATAACTTCTCATGGGAAATTGTTTTTTCAGCCACAGCTATGGTTGTTAAAAAAGTAAACTAGACAACTTGTGTTTAGTTTAAAATCAGGGAAACGTGTTTTGTTTGTAGTCAAACACTTGACTCAGACTACAAAATATCAGTCTCTTTTGCTCCAAACCTTCAGGCAAAACCAAAATCAATCTTTTCCAGTCCAGCAGAATTATCAACTCTGAACATAAAAGGACAAACTTTCATTTTTGTATAGAATTTTTTTTATTTTCTCCAGTGGGCCAGCTGTTAAACACCAGAAGGTGCATGCCTGAAATCTCTAGTTCTGTTCTGTTTTCAGCCTGACAACAATTGAGCTAAATCAATTGCAGTTGTTGGTACAATAAGCAATACAAAACATTTCTTTTGCAATATTTTTTGTTTTCATCATTTAATAATTGTAATCTAGTTCATTCTGATTCAATTAAAAGGAAAATAAAAACTGCTGCCGTCATTTAAGTGTGTGGATGTGAAGTTCCGATCTTTTAAAACAGGCTCTTGATTTAACCATCTGTTGACAACAAGCAGTTTCTTTATTTACGATCACCTCTTTCTCTATAATCTCGCTCTAATGCTACAGTAAAAAAAGCCAGTTAACGGGGCAGAAAAACTCTGCACCAGTTGTTCTTTTCATCTTTCAAACCCTCCCTGTTTAATTCCCCAGCAATCTTATGTGGCCTTTGATAACAGGAGCAGGAAGAGGTTTCCTTTTTTTTTATTCTTTTTTGTAGTCACCCAGTGGCCGAGTACTTGTTATACTAGATGCTCAAAAGGCAACTGGATGTTCAGATAGATCCCTAGAATATCATTTCAATGAAATTGATTTTTTACCAAAAGAAAAAAAAAAGACAGTTGCTTCTTCTATCACTAAGAGAATATGTTTTTTGATTGTGATATACAGCACATAGTTCTGCTGCAGGCAGTGCTGCTTTTGGGATGCCACACTTTACAATGTTGCGTACACACCAGGCATGTGTGGCTCATTCAAGAACACACTAAACGGGCATTCTTGAACACGCTTTTAGCATATGTTGTTCACAAGGACTGTTTGTACATGGAGCCCAAGCTTTAAACGTATGTAGCAACACACGGATGCGAGAGTTTTGAAAATGGAAGCCTGTGACATGTATTTACATTTACATCAACTTTTCATTGGAAGCCGTCACTCAAATGCATGTTTTATCGCATTTCATTAAATGTACTTCTGAGCCTGGTGTGAACATAGAATAACAAGTTTGTGCTACTTATGTTATACTACACTACAATCGTGAACCGTAGCAGGCCTAAATCACAACTCAGTCAGTGTCAGTTTGAACAGACTGGACTGTTTTGACCAGTTTATGTTGGTTTGTGGGCCAGTAATTAGTTCAGTGATAAATTTGGAGGCTATTAGTTGGAGAAAATTAATGGCAAATTATTTAGTAAGGGATGAATTGAGAAAGCCAGAATAATAAAAAAAAAAAAGATGCCATATTTTCATCAGGAAACACGCCTCAACAGGCCAGGGGATTATGCTGCAGTCATTGCTGTAGTAAGAAACAAAAAAATGAGTTCTATCCCATTGCACCTCAGAGTTTTGAGTGACTAAATTGTCTCACCAAAGAACGGCTTTTTGATTGTTTTCTGTACTGTAATAAAAAAAGAAATCAAGTAAAGAAAATGATTAAATGTCAACAAAAAAGATGTTTGTAACCCCTGGTCCAAAGGCTTACTGCAGGATTTGTGGCACAATAAAATGAAATTTGATCATCGTGATTTACAAGCTTTGAAAAAAAGGGAACTGCCGTCTAAAAGCTCGTTCCATTTTAAATGAAAATCACATTGAAATATTTCCTGCCAGCCCCCACTGAATGAGAGAGGCAAAAGTGACAGGGATATTAGAAAGACTGGATCGTAGAAGTCTGCCCTTGGGTCATAAATTTGATTCTAATGATTTCGTCATCCTGATAAAACAATATCTTTCAAATCCAGTCTCCTTTTTTCCTCCTTCCATAATCTTTGATTTATGCTTTTAATTTTTTGATGGCTCAAAATAGTCTGACACTTGCACCATTATGATGTTGATGGGATGAAATATTGTCACAATTCATTTTCCTTTTAGGCTTTAATTAGTTTACTTTAAAAAGTCATCCATCACTACTGCTGTGAATGAAATGCAGAGAGAACTGAGAACAGGGAGACTTGGCAAGATGGAGTTTTACAGTTGACTTCCTGGGAAATAAATGCTGGCTGAATAATTCATAATGCTTGCCATAACTTTGATCTGATTCTAAATTTAAAGCTCTCCTTTGCTTGAGTTATAAGACAGTATATTGCATGAGTTGTTCACAAGTTTTTCAAGGCATTTCTGCCAATGTGACTTTGTTTAAACAATCCCTCCTGTTGACAGCATCCTACTGTATTTCAAATGTCAATAGAAAATGCGAAGTGCCGAGATCAGATTAACACACAGGAAATGTAGACTTCTAATTATTAGCAGACTGAGAGTTTAGATTAAAACACAACAGAAACAAATAATATGTTCAAATGTAATAGTTGGGTTCTCCATTTTTAGAAATGTTGTAATTTGGAATTGTTTGGGCTTTTTAAGCTTCCCACTTAAATGCAATATCAATAATAATGTGTCAAAATATACATTTTTTTTAACTGTGAAGATAATTTAAATGTTTTTTTATTTTAGTGACTGTCTGACCCTTCATTTTGGAGAAAGTTTTATTTAATAAAACTGCTAATTTCTGCTTGCTTATAATTTCCTGTGTGCTTGCTGATGTCGCTGAAGGCCGTAATAAATGATACAATAAATCAGTTAAGGTAATATTGCCCAAACTAAGCAAAATGAATCTTTTACACACTGATAGATCTAATGAAATCTGATTATTCTAATATATATGATTGAATGACTTAAATTAATGAAAGAACAAAGCTAATTGTGACAGAAAATCTTATATTGGTTGTTTAAACACACCATGGAAAATGCATTCTTTATCTGTACTTCCAGAGCAGACACATGGAATTGGAAATAACAGTTTTATCCAAGTTGAGTGTTCTCGGTAAAAGCCCCAGGCTGCGGGAATATTACCAACGATCATGCAAATGACCCCTGTGACTTCTCCCCGTCCATTTTCCCTGCTGCCCTCTACCACTTTATCACACAGTCTAGAGGACTTATTTCACGAGTCATGCACAATGTGTTGAACAGGACACATTTCCTAATACTGGTCTATCAATCTTATTTAATTTTACTACCTTTGAGTAAAAGTGTCAGGGCCCAAAGTGAAAAAATTCAAAATCATCACTTATTACAAATTGTCAGTCTAAAACCACAGAAAAGGAATTTGTTCTAACTGTTAAGCAGCATGTTTGAACTGTAAGTGGTATTTATGTGGTATCATGTTTGCAGAGTTGTGGAAACTACAGAGGAATAAGGTTAATGAGTCACACAATAAAATTATGGGAAAGAGTAGTGGAAGCTAGACTGAGGTCAGAGGTGAGCTTTTGCAAGCAACAGCATGCTTTCATGCACTGTAAGAGAACCACAAATACAATATTTGCTTTGAGAACGCTTCTGGAGAAGGTCAGAAGGAGCTGCAATGTGTCTTTGTAGATCTGGAGAAAGTCTGTGACAGGATACAGAGAGAGGAGCTGTAGTTTGTGGAAGTCTGGAGTGGCAGAGAAGTATGTAGAAGCTGTTCAGGACATGTATGAGAGTTGTAAGACAATGGTGAGATGTGCTGTAGGTGCGACAGAGATCAAGGTGGAGGTGAGACTGCACCACCTCGTTTGCTGTGGTGATGGACAGACTGACAGGTGAGGTTAGGCTGGAATCTTTTTGGGCCATGATGTTTGCAGATGACATCGCGATCTGTAGTGAGAGCAGGGAGCCGGTGGAGGAACATCTAGAGAAGTGGAGGTTTGATCTGGAAAGGAGGGAAATGAAAGTCTACGGAACAGACAGAACATTTATGTGTAAATGAGAGGAACTCAAATAAAGCAATGAGGTTACAGGGAGCAGAGGTGAAAAAGGTGGAGGACTTTAAGTACTGGGGTCAATAGCTTAAAGCAAAAAAAGGTTATGAGGAAAAAGCTGTACCGGCATTTGCAAGCAAGTCGGAGTGAATGAAGGAATGTTTTATTTGTGATGTTTGACAACATAGTGTCAGAAAAATGAAAGGAAGGATATAGAGGACCATGGTGAAAGCAGCCATTGTGTTGTAGTAGAGACAATGGCTATAAATAAGAGACGAGAGGCAAAGCTGGAGGTATCAGAGCTGAAAATGTTGAGAATCTGTTTTCGAGAGTGGATTGGAAATGAGGGCATCAGAGGAAAAGCTCATATTAGATGTTTTCAAGATAAATGCAGTGAAGCCTCAGTGAGATGGTAAAAGGATGCTAAAGTTCCAGAGGAAGACCAAAGAGAAGGTTCATGGATGCAGTCCAGGAGAACATGAGGATGATTGGTGTACGGTACCAGAGGATAGTGTCGGGAGGCTGATAATTTGCCGTGGTGAACCGAGAGAGGGAGCAGCCACAAGTCATATGAAAAAAATTGGTTTCATTAACATTTTTAATTTGCTCGATGACTTTTACCAAAAATGACCCTAAACTTACCAACTTACAACGTAAAAACCAAAGTGACAGTAGCTGCGTTTCCATAGACTATGAAATTGCGCAAATTGGATTTGCGATGATACATTTGTCAAATGGAGACATTACGGTTTTGAAAAACTCACATTTATTGAAGAAAAGTTGTTGCACTTGGAGGTGGTTTTTGAGGCGTATCAACATTGACATATTGAGCAAAACTACAATGGAACCTTTTTTTTCCTACAAAAGTGCTTCATCTGTGAAGAATACTTTACAATAGGTCAAAGTTCTTTTATTTTTTGTTCTCTTATGGCCTTTAAAGATTTAATCATCCCTTTTTTACACCACCATATTTAGAGCACTGGAAAAACCCCACACATATTTGAATTTTGATCCCTTAATTACAGCGTAAAACAGGTGCAGAGGCAAGATGGTTTAACCAGAGCCATGCAGTTCAGTCTCTGCGTTTTTCCAACTTTGTGTCTGAAATATAAAACTGTGGAATGAGAGTAATGATAGGATATTTGACCATTCTTTGATTTTTATGTGATCAAATATGCATTCGCATACTGAACACAGCATAAACAAAACCAAAACATTAACATACTGTATTTGCTTTTGAACTCTTCTTGTTAACACTGACTTTTTTTCTTCATTAACTAAATTAAAATTGCAGTTTCTATTGACTCTTTTTACTTACATAGTCATCAACCATAAACCTATTAACAGAGCAACTGCCTTTGCTGTTAAGTGTTGATTTAGTGTAATCTAAGGTTTAGTGTCTTTGTTTATTTAGCACTTGGTGTTAGTGTTGTTGTCCCCTCCTTGTATCAGATATAAATAGACCAAGCAGACTGCCCTCCTGGTAGGGGGTGTTGACCCAGGAGCAGCAGGGTCAGGGACAAAGAGAGACCCAAACGACTAGAAGCACAAAATTAAATCAGGTAACCCACATGAAATGTAGCTGCTGACTAAAACGCGTGTGCTCAGTCAGTTATTAGATTTTGTGTACTTAAAGCGTGTGTATGTGTGTAAGCTTTTAAGTAAGTGGATCCAGGAACTTGTTGCTATGAGTGTGAGTTTTGTGTGGAGGTGGTGTTGATGGAGCAAAGGTGTATGGCGTGATAATCTTTAAGCAGACAAGTGGGGAGGCTTAAAAACTAATTCCAGATAAAAGCAGACCAAACTGTGATCATGTTAAGCTGATGTCAGCATCAGAGGAAACATAAAGTAAAGGGCTCGAATATCAGAAAAATTGTTTGAAAAGCTAATTTTATTAACGTTTCAAAACTGGTCACATAAATTTGTTACTATTTCCTATTTGTGTCAACAGAGAGGCTGCTCCATTAAAAAATAAACAAAAAAACATGACATTTCAATCAAGAGAATCTTTTAAACTTTCTGTACGCTGTTTCAGTGAGGTTTTTTCCAAATGTATTGGCAACTTCTGTTTTTTTTTTTTTGGTGAAAGCTTCTAGTCTGCAGAGAGCTAAAAAGACAAAGGTCAAGTTTAGCTTAATTTACAAAGAATATAGTTAAACATGTACTGTAAACAGTATAATAGTTAAACATGAGAGTGTACTGAAATGAGCAGAATCAGCTCTGTCATTTTATTCTTTTCTTGACAAACATATCAAATCACCTTGACACAGGGAGTGAAAAGACAATACTCAAAAAAGAATAAAACGCCAACCTTTTAAGATTCTTCAAAAAAGGACAAAAACGACACACCGTTAAATCACATCTTTTTATGGAGGTTTTATTTTTTAAATGCAGGTTCTTGTAAAACATGATTGTAGTTTGCTTGTTATTTTCAAACTTAAATCCAGCTGTCGTTTTTTCAGCCTCTGATTGGAAGGTCACAGATTCCGCTCCCATTATCTCTGCCGCAATGTGTCGAAGTGTTCTTGGGGAAGACGCTGCTGATTGCAGGTTGCCACTTTGTATGGGAGCAAAGGTGCCAAAATGTGTTGATGTGCATTGTCATTTTATTTGCAGTATTTATTTCAATATTAATCAAGAAAAAACTTCTAAATATATGTTTTAAAAATGCATACAATGAGCAAACGTGTGAATCCACAGGCCTTTTGGGGAGATTTGATGTTCTTCTCCTGCTCTCTGATCTCCTCCCATTGGCCAAACATCTACATATTAGGCAAATGTTTGATTCTGTTTTATCTGAAGAGTCACTATTAGCGAATTTGAATAGCAAGTTCAGTGAAAAGTCATCCTTTCTCTGTGCTGTGGGCTCTCCTGAGAGCTGCGTAATGTGGATTATGCGAAAAACCAAACATTACATTTGGGCTGAGTGTGGAGATTAGCTTAACACTTTCACAAGCGACATGTAAATAAAGAGATCCATATAACAGCCTAGGCTTGAAAGGCTAAAAAGGTAATCATAGTGATTTTAAAGAAAGAGAGGTGCTGAAGTGAAGGTTTACACTACGTCAAATTACAGAAATGTTTTTTAGTAGCAGTAACTGTGCTGAAGCTGGAGCTGGATGTCAGCAGGCTCACACTGATATCATCTGGCTACGCTCCCATGGGGAAGATGACTTCTGCCCATTTGTTAATTATCATTCTTTGAATTGTAATAGTTTTATCGATTTCCCCCTACTTCACCCCTGTTCTATGACTTCTATTCATTCTAATATTTATTATGGATGCAAGAATGGGACAACAAAAATTCGATGCCAATTTAATTGCATAACAAAGCCAAAACTCATTTTTCTTTTGGCTTTAATACTGACAGATCTTATAGATATAAACCTTTGTAATCCTCTAATTTATAACAGAAAAGGCTCTGTCTTATTTGTGTTGTGGGACGAGGTAATCCACTGAGTTACTAATATTGGATAATATTTTGAAGTAATAAGGAATCATGGCCAAATGAAGGCATAGAGCTGTCTCATACTGCATGTCTTCAATCCTCCTTTTTAAAGCTCACTTCCCTTGTAATCCTATCATCTCAACTGTATCTGACTTATACCAGGTTCACACCAGAAACAGTTTCATTCGTTGGATTCACCTTTGTCACCTCTGTTTGGACATTTGGGAAAGTCAATCCTGTTTGTGGATCCAAAAGTGTTCATAAACCACATGCAAATTAGTGTTGGGCCAATTTGCAGTATTACAGTTTGGAAGAAAACATTGTTGAACATCAAGCAGGAAGGACCTTTCTGTGTGAAATTTGCATATTCATTCATAGTCAATGATATGGAGACGTAGAGAAGCTACTAAGGGGTGTTGGTGGTTGTTTTATTTCCTTGCTGAGCACAAAAGAAAAACGACTGAAACACCAGGTCAACTGGGATGGATTCAATGCGTTGTCTTGCAGGCTAACATTGAAAAAAAGGAACCCTCTGCCCCTCCCCAGTGTCATGGCCCACATCACCAGTGTTGAGATAAACAAGCTTCTGCTAACTTTCATTGGGTGGCGTTCAGAATGTCGAGTCACAACTAGAAAAAGAATGGAAACTGAATGAAGCGTTTGAACACATGTTTAGGCCTAAACCAAACAAAGCCCGACTGACTGCTTGGGGTACAATCACCGACAGCCAAGCTTTAAAAAAGCTCTAATCCTCCATTGACTACAGAGAAATAATCACTTTATGTGTGCTCTTACTTAATGCATCCAGGAAGAAATACATTTGAACACGTTTTTTCTTGTTTCATTTGGGCCATAAGAGTCTCTCAGGGTTTAAATGTCCCCCCTCCCACTCCCCAAAAATTGTGTTTTCAGTTCATTTATTTCTATTGTGGACACTTAAAGCCATGTAACCCTTGGATCTTAAAATAGTGGCCATTACCCATGCAAGAAGAGTGTCAGGGTGGAAATTAATGACTCAACTATGATGAGCGCTTATGCATCTGCAAAAAGAAAGTAAATGAAGGATTGTGGAGAAATATCAACCTATCTTATGAGATTTGTAGAACTTCTAAGGTGGAGTGTCTGAGGTCATATATGCAGTAATTTCTTTCTTTCTTTTTGTGTTATAAAACAACACACATACAGTGAAAATAAGACTCATGAGCTTTTATTTTCGCTGTATTTGTTTGATTGGGAAAACATGTATTTTGTTTCTGTTTTAGATCTTGAGTTGGAGATAATATCTTCAGTCAATATGGAGAAAATGATTCCATCACCGAATTGCACAGAGTTCACATAGAGAAGGGAGCAAACATCCTTTACTTCTTCAAGTTTGCATGGCACCCCGAGAGCTCACTAAACAGCAGGTTGCTTCAGTTCAATGTGTGGACAACTGAAAGCTGCAAACTTTTTCCTTTTAAAGTTCATCTAGTAAAAAATATGGTGCTGTTTATTTCTAGCTAATTTTACTTAGTGCTTCTGTGCACATGTTTTGCAGCGTATGTCAGATTAGAGCAGTAATCCACTGCATTATATAAACAAAAGGGCTGTCAACCTTAATGCATTAGTGCATAAGGATTAATTTTAAAAAATTTATAGTGTTAATATTTATTGTGTATCGACTGTATATCAGAATCTTTGTTTTCTTGAAGTAATACTGCAGACATAAGTCTTTAGAGTTCTGCTTATCTTACTGTTGATGTGATTCGTGAACACAAACTAAACTTCTGAGTTAGCACTTTATAAATGTAAACATTTCAGACAATAAACATGAAGGGAAATATTTTCTCTCCGGCCCTTTGTTGTTTAAAAGCTTCAAATTGTCGTGTCGAATTTAACTCGTAAAACATTGTGATTTATCATGATTGATCACAACCTAACAGTGTGATTAATCTGATTTTTTTTAATTTATTGACAGCACTGATAAACAAACTTGATGATTAAATTGATAAAAGCACAACTATTTTTGTCACAAAACTGATGTGATGGCATGTCATATGGAACTTCTGTGTTCTTTTATCAGCAAACACATGTGGAAGCACTAGTTACAAAATAATTTCCACTTTTTTAATACTGTCAACACGTCTCTTCCTCAGACAAGGATAAAGTCTTATTTGTTGAAGTTTCAAAAAGAGCACTGGTCCCCAACCTTATTCAGGCCACAGATCGGCTTAAAGTCAGACAATGTTTTTACAGATCGGCCAGTACAAGGCTGAAGTGGTTGTCAGATTTTCTTGTAACTTTGAAAGGGTAAACTTTTTCTTCATCCTTTGCAAAATATTTGAACTTTATTTGTACATTAGAAACCATTAAAATTTGATGTTGCAGCCTTCAGCTCTGTCCAACTTTAAAGGTGCAACAAACTTTAGAAAAATGTCACTAAACTGGTATTTTCTAAATATAATAATAAACCTGAATTCACTGTTTAAGCAACATTATTAGAAGCATCCTCATAACATTAGACAGTCAGTTGCAGGCTTGGTGTGTGTGTGAACAACTGTTACAATAAATCAAAATTTTTAGGCGAGAATCCTGGTTCTTGTCTTTTAAATACAGATTTATTTTATTTTATTTTGTAGTAAAAGGTTCTGTTTTCTCACTGGATCTTTCCTGAGAAAATACATTTCCCAATTTTTTTTTTTTTTTTTTTTTTGTAATTGCCAACTTTGCTAGCTTGGGGTTTCAGTTTAGCGGTCAGGCGTCACCACTTTATGAACGTAGTGGATAGATTTTTGACACTTGACCGTGTGGACCAAGCGACATGACATGCATCAAGAATGAGTTGGATGTGGTGGGGAGAATCCAGTAGTTTTCCAAAATAAAACTTTTTTTATATTAGTAAAGGATTTTTCATATTATATAAAAAGATAATCAAAAGAAAATTGTTACAAATGTATTTTTTGAGTTTGTTTCTGAAAGCCTAATCCAGCTATTCAGGAAACATACTTTTTCCAAGGTTAGTCTGATTTGCATCGCTCCTTTTTGACTGTTGTGTTCAATTATTGGGATGAACCGGCCACAGCTGCGTTTGAAGATCATTGCAGACCTTCAAAAATATTAGCTGTGCACACATTCACATGTGCAAGCAAATCAGGATTTACCTATTTTTCTGAGTGGGACACCAACGTTCAGAGAAAAGATACAATTATGTTTTAAAAGAACAATCTTTTGGTTGCTCCGGATTTGAAGTCTAAGAGAAACATCATTATACAAAACCATTTAAAAAAATCAAACAAATGTTTCAAAATGTGTACAAATATGAATGTTTGACTTCTGAGGGACACAGCACCCTAATGAACTTTAATGTGCAGTTTGAACCATATGTGCAACTGATTGCCAGAGTTGATAGTTTTGCTCAGAAGAAAGGCTTGAGGAAAGTTGGGAAAATTCTCTCTTTTAGTAAAACTTATCATAGTTTTATTTTTTAAAATCAAATTTTAAACTTAACCCTGGCATGCTTTCTTTTCCATTTTTCTGATCTAAACTGACCACCTCCGTCGGACCACATTTTTCCCCTACCCCTATGGCTCCTTCCTACCCCTCTAATTGTGGGGGCATTTGGAGCTTTCGTGAAGTCCGAAATTGCTTTTTTAAGGTGAAGCCAAAGGAACTTGGAGGAGAAACGTTTTCTTCATGCGGGTGTGCTCTGAAGCACAGAAGTTTACACATAAATGTAAGTAATTAGTTTTCATTTTAGCACGACTTTTTATAGTTTTAAAATTGATGTTGTTATGTATTTTCCAAGCGCTGGCGGCTAATGTAGATGACTGTCGACTATTGATAATGTCAATGAGGGTTAGTAACATCCAAATTTGAAAATATTATTTTTTTTATTACTCTCCGTTTGGAGGACTAAATGTAGGGGTAGGGGGAAAATTCAGGTTTGGCTTTACTGTTTTGTAACATCATAATGCTCACTTGTTGTCATAACAGCAACTTCAGACTAAAGACTTAGGATATCTAGTATCATAAAACGGTTTTATTAATATTAAAGAAGCTTTTTTTTTTTTTTACCAGGCTTCCACACCTGCAAAAAGCACACATCCGTAGTGCACAGTATTCTTAAAATTCACTTTAGATTTCTGTCTAGCCTACTACTGAGCTTCCATAGCTGTTTCTGACTGGTTTTTACAGGGGCCAGCTAAGTACAGCTAATTGAAACAGGTTTTTTTTTTAAACCTCAACACTAATGCCCCTTTATGGGTTGTTACCTTTTACTCCACCACAGAAATGCCCACATTTGACCCATATGTCTCATAATATTTCACACTTATATGTTTTTAATTGTTATGAGCTTCCCTTCATCCTCCAATGGCCTTGGTATTCTCAGTGCTCAAAGCTCATCTGAAGGTCGGACAGAAAGCTCCAGTTCTGCCAGCATTGTCATGCCAAATGTGGTCGGCTGCCTTTAAAATAAATCTAATGTGTATCTTTAAACATGAAAGGCTGTCTGGGGAAGATTTCAATCCTCAAAGTATACTCAGACAGATCAATATGGTGCATTATGCTTAATTTCCAGATTTATTCCGTGCTCATTTACCCTGTATGAAGTTATGTGTAGATTTCCACTGACATAAATGAAATGATCTCTTCTTTTGTCAGAAATGAGACTCAGTTCAAAGCAAAGTTGTGCTTTTTTCAAAGCTTTTCTGGGACATTTACCTGGTGCTGCGCTGAAAGCTGTGCAGTCACACATCAGCATGGCTGACATATGAAAGTCCATTCTTTAGAGGTCTGGAAAAGCATGATGGGATTTTGTGGTCATGTCATTGTTCTAAATACATCATCACAAAATCAGACCACTTTCTTTGTGTGTGTGTGTGTGTGTGTGTGTTTGTGTGTGTGTGTGGTGGTGGTGGTGTGTGTGTGTGTGTGTGTGGGGGGGTGCTCTGTTTTTCTCACAGCTAACATGCGCTTTTGGGAAGTGGCGATTAAATTCTACCTCAACTTCAATGTTGGGTGTGAAAAAGTAGATTTTTTTAAAATATGTTTTTCATTAACAAAGCAACTAAGAAAAGCCAAGAGCAGACATGTAACTGTAATTGTGTGGTGTGGAAACAGACAACAATGCTCCCGTGAAGCAAACATGCACACCCACAGTGCAGGAAGTCTGTTGTTTTGTAAACTCTGAAAGCTTGAATCTAATCAAGGGTTTGTTAAAGTCATCATCTTCACACCTGTATAGTTTAAAGTTCCCACTGTTCTATGTTATGTGTCTTCTGTTTTTGACATAAACTCTCCAAGTCTCACAGTATAGAATTTTGAGCTCAGTATAACTAGATTTGATAGTTATGCAAACGTTGTAGAAACTGCCGTTGGCTGCATGGTGTTGGCAGCTTGACTCATTTGACTGATCGTTGTTACTCCTCAGCAAGATCTGTAAATGATCAGAGAGAAATGAACTCCATTCATCATGAGATTCTGTGTGAAGTAAATTGATGCTGTATGTTCTGGATTAGCATGGCTTTTTTGAAACGAAACCTTCTCACTTGGCGTGCTTACAGTGAAGATTAATTAACACACCAAGTAGCATGGGAAAAAAAATGAATGCAGTTATGGGGAAAAAATGCTGATTACTCAGCAGTGATTCATGTAGTTATAAGTAAATATATGAAGGGAAGAATATCACATTTTTGAGTGTGTTAAATTGAAAATTTTAATGAATCTCAATCTTAGTCCCCCATTCGTCCTGCCTCTTCTTCAAAACCCACTCCAATGAAAATAGTGTTTTTAACATGTTCTTGTAGCAGTTTTCTCATAACATGCAAAAAATCATTTATATTAAAGATGCGTTTCTGAGTATTTCTTTATTCAAATCAGGTTGGATCGGGAGCTGATGAAAACACACGGTTTGAAAAAGTCCAAGTTTGTGACGCAGCATCAGATATGTGATATAGCAGCTGCCAAAGGCAGGTCAAAGTCTGGCTTCTCCGCCCTGAATTAATGTCTTTATTTTCCTCGTCTGAGCTGCCATTTGGCTCAAAACGTTACAGCTGGATAGCACTGATAATGTTCACCGTTTTATATTGCTACGCTAATGGTAGCTTGGGCTTGTGAGGTGCTACGAGCTAGCGGTTGAGAGTGTAAACAAACAAATGCTGAGAAATTAGCACAGCTAACTTCCGGGCGAACAGTTCCACCCACAAACCAAAGGCGAAATTTATAGCTCCTGCTGCACTGCAAAAAATGTCATAAAACTTGACATAAAAAACTGCATAATCGTAATTAAAAGACCACTGGGAACAATTTTATAATGAAAAAATATATAGTTGGAGTGCGCTTTACCATGTTTGGCATGCAGTGTTTTAGGCTATCAGTTCTCTTTAAGTTTCAGACTAAGAAAAGAGCAACTCAGCACCTCAAATCAAGTGCTACTACATTGCAGATGTAAGATTAAGATGTATTTTCAATTTTTCCTTTTCAGCTGCTGTAGAATTCTGTCGGTGTAATTATAATGTTACTTTATTGTCGAGTGCTGTGTTTAAGGTGAACAATAACAATGCAGGTGTTTCTTTTTTAAAAAGTAAGCTATTCAATGAAAAAAGAAAACTTTAGTCTTATTGTTGAAAAAAAAATGCAATGGATACAATATGAAATCAATAATCGCTAATTAAGAAAACAGAGCTTGATACAAATCCTCATAAATATGGACTAAGTAGCAAAGCACACAATCTGACAAGAAACTGACAACAATAACTTCTAGCTGAGGGTGTTACCATGGCGATCTTTTTGTGTGATAAATAGCTCAAAGCAAGTGTGAACAATTAACTAGAACTAAAGACAACACCATCACAACAAGGAATCTAAATGCACAAAATGCCAAAAAGCAACAGATATCAAATAATAAAACTGTACTATAATCTTTAATAGTTACATTTTACTAGTGTCTTTATGTTTACATTTTTTACAGTTGAACCATAGTGCATTTAATTAACTGTTTTTATTTTTTAGATGTTTTTTAACATTTCTAAAAAGGATTAGTTAGAAAAAAAAATGGTGTTTGCTTTTTTTTTAGGAAAACGACTTCACCCTTCACCCTGATGACACAGCATGTCCTCCTGGGAACACAAACTGTCCCTGACTGACTGGAAGGTCGGAACATTAAGGACGGTTTCCATAGCTGAAATAACTTTTTAAGCAACATTCATTCATTTTCTGGACTGTTTTATTCTATTCAGGGTCACAGGGTCTGTAAAGGTGAAAGCAGGGTACACCCTGAACAGTTCACCACGGGGCCACACAGATAAAGGAACCTTACTGGCTTCTAAGGTCAGTATTGTGGAAGAAAAGTGGAGTACAATGAGAAAGCCAGGTATGCATTTTGATCAGGCAGCTGCTCTACCACCAACTGTGAAACTTCAGGTGAAAAAACTAGAAAAACAACTGCTGTGCCATTGTCCTGATATAACTAGGCTGTGCAGGGGTTTATTTTGCAAACTTTTCCAGCTTTTATGCAACCTTGTACTGCTTTTATAACTAACAAATAGTACAACATTAGAGTGAGGTAATTCACAATCATAACAAAAAGACCCCTGCAGCACATAATAAATAAATAAATAAAAAAAAAACAGTACAAATGTGGCATCCCCTTTGTAATCCTAACATTTTACTTGTATCCACCCTTGAAAATGTCACGATGACACACTGATTTGGATCATGCCAGCAGATTAACAGGGGATTGATGGCCGGAACTTCTTTTGATAATTCATTGCAAATAATTTCACCTTAACAAGATTTGCTCATTCTGTACAATGCTAGGATTAAGCATTTACTTGTAATTTCTGGAGTAGAAGTCGCACCGGAGCTGCGTCTGAATGATGGTGCTTTCAGCAGTACTTCTGTCTCTCTGTAACCCAGTTTGAAGACTCGCTGTCACGCTTTATTCCAAGGGAGGATAATATAAAAACAACACTCAGATTCTCCTCTGTTTCTTTTGGACAGCGCTTTTCTTCTGCGTTACTGTCAGTTGCAAACACTGATACACACACCTACAGTGCCCTCTAGGGGTTGTTTGTGGGACACACCTGCCAAAGGGCAACAGGTTGTTAGTAACAAATATATGAGCAAAGTTTATTTATTTATTTATTTTTGTTAAACCCCATATAAGTCACTCCTGAGCAAAAGCTACACCCTTGGCCAAACTATGAAAAAAAAAAACAAAAGAACACACGACTTGTACTTTGTAAAATACTGTAATTAAGATGGAATAAAAATGTCTATCATCAGTTTTTTATGTAAAACACTAAAATAAAAGACACTGCTCAATTAAAAAGATGCAATGTGTTCTTCAAAACTGTATTCTGTGCTAAAAACTGTCTCTTACAGTGATTTGTTTTAAGGTGGTGAACCTGATGCTGTAAGTTAACATGGAGGGTGGCACAGGTTAAACCACTGCCTTTTTTCTTAACACAGTTGGAAGAAAAAGTTTTTGGACTTAATGAAAGCCACATTACCTCAATTACTCCTTTCTCTAAATGGTTCGCATGTGTGCGTGTGTGCACCACAGGAAGCAATCACGCTCGCAAGTGGATGTGCAGCTCAAGTTGCAGAAAATCTTCTGTTTTCACATAAAATGAAGCAGTGGGAGGTGATGGGACACAACTTCCTCTCAACCGCTCCTTTGTTGTGTAATTTGTGGCAGAGTGCTCATTAGGTAATGCGGTCTGGTAGTTCAGGGTTGGTGTAATTGGCTGTTAGGCCGTTTGCCCCCCCCTTCCCTCCTAAACATTAATTTAATCACTGGTCTAGTGTAAACCTATATCAACCTTAATGGTTAAAGTAATTGTGTAAGTGTGCTCTCCCACAGACATTAGCTCTCCAAAGTCTGCCCTGAAAATGAAATTTCACCTTGAGATAGAGTTAGTAAAGACGACTCTACTCAAGCAACAACTTGTGGCTAATTCAAGCTTCTGCCACAAAGCATGTGACAAAAATTATAAAAGGAAGATTAGTAAATAAATAAGAGATAATTAAACATGCTAATTTTATCATTTGCAGCCTAGAGGAACTTCTTGAAGACTTAATTGAATGTGTGATGTAATTTATTACGAGGAAATAAACATAAATCTATTTAATGAAGCTGCTCAAGAAGAATTTCGTTGATCTTTGCGGGTAGCTGCAGATTTGCTGTTTATCACCATGTGCTTAACCAGCAGCTCCTCGTCTGTGTGCCCTGCTGTCCTTCATGGCGTCACAGACCACTGGCAAGGAACTAAATAATAACATTTCACAGTTTCACGATGGGGTGCCATCTCCGACCTGTAGCACTGTCGCATGGTATCAACCTTGCTGAGCAGAAGGCTGCTGTGTGCTTTCAGATAGGTTGTAAATGTGTGTGTGTGTGCATGTGTGAGGTCTGGTGTGCTTGAATGTCACAGAGTACAATATTACGATGACTGAGAAGCTATAACCTTCATCAGGTCTGCAAAGGTAAAACATGTGTTTCCACAGGGAAGCTAGCGTTTCACTCAGATTTACAGAGGGAAATGGCATATCCCCTTTCTGACAAGGAGTGTTATAAGTGAAAGACGGGATAGATGCTGAGACAAAACATACCTCGAGGCTACAACAGCTACAATCATAAACCTGAGTCTAGAGGATGGAGACAGGCATCTAGAGTCATATAACACTGAAGCTTGTAAAATGAAGGAAGGCTGGATTTTAAATAACTGTATAATATGAGTATTCTTTACACCTTAAGACAGTTCTACATTAAATTTATGTGCAAAAGACTGAGTTATTTTCAAAAAAATGTCTTTCCAAGGCAGCAACACCGTCATCCTCATTGTTTAATAAAGTATTTTTAGATCATATCTCACATGGATTCTAATTGTCTGCTTTGCAGTTTCTGTTACCGCAGTCGTCTTGCAGTTATTTTATAGTCCCTAATCAGTGCAGCGAGGACAAGAAAACATACTTTTCGATTGGCAATCTACACCAAGACCAGTGGCTCTAATGATCACCATAAAAATTATACTTGTAAGTATCGGTCTGGATAATTAGATAATTGAGTTCACACCAAAAGCACTAACAGATGTGTTCATAAAGAAAAAATGTGTTGTTTATAGCCAACACTGGTTTAACTTGATGGAAATAAAAACATAAAATGATTACCATTATTGCCATTTAAATTTCCAAGAAGAAACAAAGAAATTGTATGCCAGGGCCATGTTACCAAATGTAGTGATTTTTCACTTACCAGCAGCTATGATTGCATTATGCGTATCGGCGGGGTGGATGAAGCCTGACTCCTGAAGCACTTGTCCTTTTTGCTCCTTGACAAAACAGAACCTTTATCTAAAAGTGCGTTTTCGATATGTATGCTGTTTCTTTTAACAAAAACAATGACCTTTGAATGGCACATATGCTCTTCTGTCATATGCCTTTTGTGACAGATTTAACTGCAGAGCTATAACACGGAAAAACCCCCTTTGAGCTTCTGCTTGCATAATGAGCTACAAGTGGAAGAGTAGAACAGCAGAAGCAGGACTAAGAAGTTATAACTCTTTCAAGAGTATTTTGCGGTTTTAAAACGAACTCTTCAAATGCAAAAACGCTTTGCATCTGTTAGCAGAACCTAGGAAATTTTAGAAGAAAAATGGCAAGTACTATCTCATTTTGCAGTTTGCATCACACATTTTTTAAGCATGTGTAACAAAGGTTTACAGCTGTAAAAATGTTTTGCACACTTGCAAAAACATTTTCCATATTTAGAGAATTGTTGGATGTTCTCAAAATAGCACATACACACGCGCAAGTGTTTATTGTACGTAAGATAATAGATTTACAGACACAAACTAAAGTTACTGCTCTGGATCTTTGATACAAATATTTCTAAACCAAACAGTCAGCCCCTTTCAGTATCCTATCAGCACACTGCCTCTCAGATTGTTTAATGTTTCACTGTTTAATTGAAATAGCCTATTCATTTGTTTCTTGTACTTTATTTTTTATTACTAAAAGACAATATTTCAACAATAATAGAAGAAACAAGCATAATTTCTTAGACTTGATATGATGCGTTCTTTGATATCATTTATGTTTACAAAATGTTCAAACTTCCTTATTTTGTTCTGAATAAATGTTGAGAAACATGAGCTGATGTAAAACGTTTTGCACAGTCATGCTCACAATGAGACCTACAACAACCATAATTGAATTTACGGTGCAAGTATAAAGAAAACAACCTTCAGACTCAGCTGAACTGACTTTTCATTTTGTTAGAACTAATTTCTAAGCGAAACAAAAAGACATAAAATGTACTTAAAAGTTGTGTTTACATAAAGGATACCTATGTAAGCAAGGGAAGTTATCAGTATATAATGTACAGTTTTGGGAGAAAAATTGCAATTTAAATTGAGCGTTTTACTGCTAAATCCCAGTATCAAATTTTTAGAAAAATATTATGTCCAAATACAAATAATGAAGTTGTAGAATTGGGTTACATGAAAAGTAAATTCATGGCTCATAGTTAAAAAACGTATATGCAGGAAACATCACTGACATTTAATCATTAGGAAAAAAAAAGCAGGTTTAAACTTTTTTTTTTTCATTGTGGAAGCATAGCTAACTCATCTCTTTTATCTGGTTTTGAATTCATCTTTAATTTATTTCATACAAAGAGGGAGCAGAAAAATCATTCATACCCAGATACAATTAATATTTCATTGATTGGTTTATTTCAAACAATTTCAACAACAACAGCAAATGAAAAAGACAATATAAATAAAAGACTATATTTGTATATATTAGTGCTGTCAATCAATCATCAGTTGTCAGCAGTAATACTCCAAGAAAACAAAGATGCTGATATACAGCCATAAGAAACTAAAGAAAGAAACTAAAACTGGGTTTCTGCTATTTAAATGTTCTGGGTAAATACTCAAACCTGATTGGCTGCTGGGTGTTGATGTGCATCTAAAAATAAGTTCTGGTCACATAGCTCAAATGTTCCATGTCACTTCGCAAGTTTAAAACAAACTTTTTTGCTTGATCTTCCAAACAAGCACTAAGAGGTGAACTTTCTCTCTGACTGAAGCTTTACTAAAGCAATCATGGCGATCGGCATAGAGTGGGGATCGAAAGTTTGGGCACCCCAGGTAAAATGTTATACTGTTGTGCATAAAGAACCCAAGATTGAAAAATCTTCTAAAGGCATCAGTTTACAGATGAGACATCCTTTTAATATGTCAAAACATTAGGCTTTATTTCCATCATTTACCCTTTCAAATAACAGAAAGCAAAAATAATGGTGTGTGCAAAACGGTTTCCCCTTGAGAATGTGTATGAGACACAGTAAAGTAATGAGTAGTGAATTACTTTTTCAAATGAGTAATGAGCAAAGTAATTCCAAGGAAAATTCTTTTGATTATGACTATGAACATTTTCTGGGGTTTGGAGGTTTTAGTCAATTGCCTCCATATGCACCCATGTCTCTATAGAACAGAAAAAAAATGATTTAGCACTGCTTTTTATTTTTATTTTTATATTTTTGTTTGAGAGGAACATACAGGAAATATAAAAATAGGTTTAGATGTTTAGTATCAGACTGTAGCAATCTCACTAGTTTCATCTGTACTCCCTGAGGGAGGCAAGAGTAATAGGATAGATAAGAAGAAAATTAAACGTATTCACATTCAGACACCGCAAGGACAACAATCAGAATGACATACCTATTAGAACCAGACATTTATGTTGTGAAAGTCATTGTCATGGGCTGTAAGTGTCTGCATTGACTGATTGACCTCTGCCACCATTGTTATTCACTCTTTTGAGACAATACACAGAAAAAAAGTTTCAATTTGGTTTAATGGACCTTTAAACAGCTGGAGTATACACTTATACTTGACATGGTCATCTGTAGAGTAACGTGGATCACATTTGGTTCCCATCATAAAAGTGTTTAGTCCTCCAATTGTTTTTGGTGCTCTGAACCCTGATTCCAGTGTGTAAAGATATGCAAACATGATCCGGTAAAGACAAGCTGTTAAAAGCCTGAAACTTTTACAATGATCAAGGTTTTAACATGAAGAGTTTTCAAAGCCAAAGCATTTTCCCTGTCAAAGTATTTCCTTCCTAAACCAGTCAGATGTAATTTTGCAGTGCTTGAAAGATTGAGATGGTTGTTGTATCCTGTCTGGGCCAAATCTCATGTCTGTATGAAATGGATGCTGAGTGCTAGTGAGGGATGCCTTTCAACAGACTGGGGAGTTTCCAGCAGCTCCAGGTGGAATAGTCTCTGGGAGGGAAAACAGTGGAGCAACCTGAGGTGAAGGAAAACTGTAAAGAGGAGACCAGAGCAACAGTGGCCAGCTTACTCAACAACCATGGGGAATATGGTCTGAGCTGGGGCTCTCAACACATCCATCTTGACCCGAGATCAGTTTCCTTAAATGTATTCCAATGTCAAAACACCATGAAGTTCGTAATAGGAACACCATCAACAAATGGCTTTTAGCTCATAAACTGATAAATGATCATGCTGTTTTGACAGGCAAATGTTGATTTAGTGATCAATGAACCTTTTTGCTTTTCATGTGGGATAATCAAGTGCGTCCAAAATCAACTGTGCGGATTGAGTCTAAGTATTTTGTGATGACCATGCAGAAATGAGAACAAGTAAAAAATGTTAGTACAGCTTAAGCTGTCCACTCACTTGTCCAAAATCATCCACAGAAAGGCAAACCCCAACAGCTTGAAGCAAAGCCAGTTATGGCTGTGAGATGGAAAAAATGGCTAAGATAATTTCACACTGGTACATGCCTTTGACATTATAGCAATAAACATCTCTCATTTAGACACTGGTGATAAATTGTCTTTACATCACCAATTTACTCTAGTATGAATGCTTGAACGTGAATGTATATGTGTGCATTCTTAAAAAAAATCAACTTGATTCCTTATGCAGTCAATGGCAATTCAGGCTGAACAGTCTGAAGGCAAGATAAGTAATGTCGGGGCCTTCGGCCACACTTAATGTTGGAGTTGTGGGACTTAGTCACAATGGGTGTCACAGTCAACTATCATTTTTTGTGATTATTTATTTTTGTTGTCAGTCTATGTTGCTCTCCCACACAGTCAGAATAGATGTTTCTTTCATTGTGTCAGTCTATTGCTACTGTTTTTCTCCGTTGCAGTCAAATGGCATTGTCTGGAGAGAAAGGAAAGGTTTCCTTCTCTTTTCTAGTTTTCCATAAATGTGTCAAGAAGACCTGAATGTGGAACAACTTCAAGGTCTGGAAAAGAGAGTATTTGTTCTGGCTCAGACATATTCAGAAGATATTAGCCGTGTAGGAAATGTGCTGAAAATCACAGACTCCCCTATCCGGGGCCAAGAAAGACAGTTGGTGCAAACCCCAGACTGTTGTGCGGGTGCTATCCCTCATAATGTCAAAGCTTTGGTCTCTAAGTCTAATGTTCTGCTATACTTCTATGTTATTGCAGGCAAAGGAATGAACTGTTTGGCCATCAGGCCAAGTGAGTCACTGTTGTAATTAAATGTGACTTGGGACTTGAGGGTCAACTCTGACGCTGAGCCCAGTTTAAAGAGCGGATATAGTCCCATACTCATTAGAGTCAGGGCTGTAGGCATTTGCACTTTTAAATAAATAAATCAGACAAAATTGTAATTTTCTACTTGTACGCTAAACAATGGTCTCTGCTTTTCCATAATGTGAACGCTGATATGTGCCACTAGCATGGGGGAGTAATGACCAAAGAGATATTTATGACTCATGAATGGAAGTACTTTTAAGAAAGCTTTTTTTTTTTTTAAGGGAGGAAAACTCTGCCAGGCGTTAATCACAAGGCTTCCAAGCCCTTAGCTGCATATTTTTCACAGGCTGTGCAAATGAGCCCTAGAATGGTTTCATGAATTTTCTACGGAGTCACGTATGACTGCAATTAATTGCCCAAAGGGGAGAACAAGACGAAAAGCAATTTGTAGCATCTCATTATGCTGCTAATTTATTATTACAGTCCAGTTAATTTATACTCTTTTGGCAATTACCTTACTGTAGTCAAAGAAGGTGACGTTGTCTTATCGTTGTTAAAAATGACTTTATTGCCGCAGATCCCAACCACAACTGTTAAAAAGTGGTTGAGGGATTGAATCCCCTGTGAAGAATGAGAAGAATAACACAGTCTGCAAGATTACCCAGGTCAAAGTCATTCAACTCAGTCCTGTAAAGTCATTTAAGTGAACATTATAACTCTTAAAGTTGTCTCCTTGTAATCTCCATCAACAAGGGAAAAATTACTTTTAAGTGCCTTTGGCTGGGTACAGTTTTAAAGATCCCCTTTTTAGTCCCCCCCGTATTCCCCTTATGACCGGTCTATAGATGCTTGAAAACCCTGATGAATAAAATGAGCGGATAAAAGTTCAGCTTTTTCTTGAGCCAAATAAAGTAAGTACTGGGGAAGCACAGCATTGTAAAATGTAAAGCAAACATGCTATTATAGCTTAGCGAGTTTGAAAGTGAAAAAACTGTGGAGTACATGATGCATGCAAATTACATTATTCAGTTTCTCAATGATTTAGGATTGTTTCAAAGGGTGATGCAACACAAGTAGTTACCGAGTTTTGATTTGATTTTGAAACTATTTTATACAGAATAAAAGGTGACAAAAAGTAGAATTAGCAACAGTCTTGTTTTGGGATATAACTTTATCTAAATGTCCCCAAGTGGTCTCTGTTATCTGATATCGATTTGTATCCATTAGAGGAAACTTTAGCAGTTGTCACAGGTACTTACATTAACCAAAATAGCTTATGTTTACCAGTCTGTTTTCTCAAATTTGGCAAGATATTCAAACACTTATGAAATAATATGCTATGCTGATGACACGTTGATATACTTAATAAAAAGTTGTTGCTATTGCTGCTTGTTTCAGTGACTCAAACTGAGAGATAAAAAGAGCACAAACACAGCATTATTCACAAAAGGTGTTTTACATTTACTCAATTACAATTGTACTCCTTAGAGTAGTTTTACTATACTATATATTTTTTTCTTCTTTAGTAGATTAATTATGAAAAAAAACATATCTCTTACTCAGCTACAACTGACCGTATTCATTCATCTAGTTATCATTTATGTTGATAAAAGGATGCTGAGGTTGGAGCTGCCAAGAAAGAATGAGAGGAAAACAATAAAAGAGATTCATGGTTGTAGTCAAGGAGAACATGAGTATGAGGTCACAGAGGTGAGGGTTAGATCATTTAAACAAAGGAAACATTTAAATATTGGATATTGATTACATATCTTTACCTAACCCACTAACATATTTAAATACAAAATTACAATTTTGTACATTTCTGAGTTATTCCATGTCTCATTCTTCTGTTTGGTTTTTATTTCAACAAATGAATATACCACAACTAATTGCTTGTCCAATTCCAAAGGTTCAGGTAACAAACACATTGTGTTTAAACTGTTAAGTATTTTCTTTCTCCACTTACTACTACTTTTCACTTCTGCTTGAGTAATAATTTCTGAATTTAATGTAATGCTATCCTTTTTTGAGTACATATTTGGAGGCTCTACTCTTACCCAGCTTTGGAAAAAATATATATTCAGGTTTCTTTTTTTTTTTAATTACGAGGAAAGCTAGAACATGTGTTTCTTATTTTTGGGAACATATTTTCTCCATAATCAACAACCTCAAATCCTTCCTCTGTCCCGTTGGTCTTGGTCCCCATTTTGCCTTTAATCAGTTCAGAATATTGTGTTGATTTACTGGCTTTAACAGAAGGCATCAAAAATTCCAGTCCTGGTTTTCTTTCACATGCTCCCTCTTGGTTTTAGGATTGATTTTAATATCAGACTGATCTTTAAAAAAATACTAATAATTTATTCAGGCTCCAAATTAATTTGACCTGATGACCCTGTCTGAGTCCCGCCTCTAGCCAAAGATCCTCAGCTGGGGTCTTTCAGTTGTTCCAAAGCTGGGGCTGCCATCTAAAAGGGATTGAACGTTTTTTGTCAAGACTCCCTGGCAAAAGCGATGAATACATTTGTCTAAAAGAAATAAACTAAAAAAAGGATCTTCATTTAAAGCACTAGCAAAATTAAATGTTTTATCTTTGATTTGTTCTTCTGTCCTGTTATTCTGTTTTCTTGGGTTAGGTGATCTCTTGGTTAAAATTCATTCTAAACTTAAATATAATAAATGCTAAACTATCCGCTTAAAATGCCTTAAATCCAGGTTCTTGTTTCAAACTTCTGCTTCAAGCCACAAGTTAATTAAGCACACATAAAGCAATGCCAATGAATCATGTGTCTATTATGCAACGAGAGAACAGGTGTAGTGACTTCCCTCATTATATGACTTGTCTTGAGAGATCTTCAGACAAATGTGGTCCTGCAAGTGTGTCTTGCTTGCTCTTGGCCTCTGTCTAAGAGCCAGTTTTTTTCAAAATGTTCTGTGAGCTTCAAAGATATGGGATTGGACAGCTGCATGTCAGAGTCATTGTCCTTTGTTAACAAGTCTAATTCGTGCCTCATTCTGTTCTCCGGCTCTTCCAAGATCTCAGACAATCATTTTGGCTCCCACTAGGGTTGGAAGAATCATCACGCTGGCATCCATATTTGCACCATCTGTGATGGATAGAGCTGTGGGGCTCTGGATCAATCACACACACTTGAACACTCTCTCAAAACACACACACACGTGTGGAGTGGTGCTTACAAACACACACAAGCAATCACAACTTTTTTCCTCTGATTGACACAGATACACATCTCACAACTGTGAGCTTCCAGAATTGCCCAGCTGCTTGGACTCCCTACTTTTACTGTTCTGCAAAAATAATGTATGTTTAAACTGACTCATCCAGTCTAAATTTAATGGTTGTGCGTTGGTAGTTTTAGTGGCAGAATTACATGTACAGATAGATGCACATTAAATATACAGAATTAAAATCAGTAAATGTGAACCACCACTATCTAAAAATGATAAGACTTTGAAAACCAAGCTGCAGAGTCCTTTTCTGAATAACCCTACATGCACGTCTATGAGTAGTTTAAAAAGATGTGTCAGACTGAGAGAAATGTGAGTGGGTTGAATTTGTGCTGTAATGTCATTCCGTGTTATATTTTAGATATACACATCAAGTTATCCCCAATTTTTTATGTGTTTGTTTATTGTCTTTGGTTATTGTTTAACAGTATGATGTTGGTTAGTGAACTGAAGAACATTTTCCAAAAAAGATTTGATTTTATTCTATGCTACTGACACATAGAATCTTGAATTTCAAGCTCAACCTTAGGAAGGAAATTGTCAAATAATACTTTTAATTTTTAACAAGAAAAAACAATGTAACAGAGAAACCATTTCTTTAAACATCATCTCATTTAATTTTTTTTCCAGTCCTTTTAAACCAAAACAAAACATTTGTAAGGCAATCGCAACACATTTTATGTTTTAGTTTTATTTTGAAATACTGCCCTACTTCCTATACTGTAAACATACAATGTAAATTGTGGCATATATGTATTCAATGTAAATACTTTGAACAAACCAACTTGTTTTTAATAGGGTTATCGATAACTGATCCTATCAGAAAAAAAAAAAAAACTTTTTGGATGTATGATTTCTAATTTAGTTTTTGATCTAAACATTTTCAATAAATCAATAAACTAACGTTTGCTCTTAATATTAGAATTAAATAACCTGTAAATCTCAACTCAAACTTTAAAGCTGATTTTTTTTTCCCTTTTTTCTTCTTTTTTTTTTCTTTTTAAAGCAGATTTAAGTGTTTAAAACCCTTTACTTGCTAGACTGTGAAGCAAAATTTGATCTTTGTTTATTTGTTTACATGTTGAATAAGGCTGGACTTTTCTCTAACAGGGTATGTGGATTTTCAGTAAATCAAATCCGTTTTCATATAACACACCACCATGATGACACCATAATCACAGCTTATCAAGATTGATCAAGAGTCAGCTTTAAGTCAAATTGGAAAAAAACATTTTGTGGGTTTTTAGTGTTTTCAGGTCAAGTTTTCTCTTTAATTGAGCAAAGGAGTTTTGTTTATTTTTTTGCACGTACACTTTTCAGGTATTATGATGTTCCTTCAGTTGTCTTTTCAGCAGCTCCTGTTGTTCTGTTGTTGGTTTTATTTTAATGTTACTTTTATCTACCTTCCACGTCCTGAAGGAACAGTGTGTCTCAATTCATGTTTCTGAAATGTGTTCATGAAAGGAAAAACAAAGAAAGCTTTTCCACAAAGACCAAATGGTTTCTGTGAGTTTTAGTGTGCAAAAGACCTAGAACATCATCACTTCTAATTGAGTGTTCTTAAATCTGTACTCCTTTCTGTGAGATTGGGTCCATGTGCCACTTTGTGTCAGCTATCTCCATCTGATAGCCACCAGCCTGAGGGAGACATTAACAGGTCAGCTGGCTAAATATTCATCCTGATTCCCAACGTGTGGTGGATGATAAATTCCCAGAAAGACAGGAGCACAGGATACAGGAGTCACCGCTGAAGACACAAAGATCACAATCACAGAGAACATGCAGTGGAAGCACGGAGACAGGAGCCTCTTGAGACAAGAGGAGGATAAAAGCACATCTTTCTTTTTCTGTCCTTCGAGTAGAAACAGGTAAAACTGTAAGCCAGAATAGAAGGGTGGACAGAGGCTGCACAGGGTCAGGATTTTATTATAACAAATCAGATCAGATGTGGGGATGGGAGTGTATATGAGAAAGAAGAGCTTAATGGTGTTTATACATAGTTGTTAGACAGTATAAACTCTTTATTTAAAACAAACGTCATACCTATCATTTGATAAAGATTTAATAATTGGAGAATTGGCTTCAATGATTGCTGTGAAAGTGATCTTTTGATCCACGTTCGACTGCTGATGCCTGTGACGTGATACGGTGAATCGCTAACAGCGTCTGCTTTTCACTGAGTTCTGGGTGTTTAAACCCATTCTGCTTATTAACGGTCCACATTTTCTCTCTTTGAACCTTTCCTGCTGCATGCACATCTAAGAGCGCCTCTGCGAGTGGATACATTTTATGGATATGTGGAGATTTTTGAGGTGGAAAGTAAGTCATCTCTGCTGGTAGTGGTAATTATCTAACAGCATTAGGTCCCTGGTATGCATGAAATGAGTGCACTCTCTTTGAGAAAATGAATCGTTGGCTGACAGTCAGTTATAAAACCAGCATGTTGATTTCTGTCACTCTTAAAAAGAAACAGAGCTCAGTCAGTTCACTGCAAAGATATAATTATTATCATTAGAAAAAAAGAATCCAACTCTTATGTTTAAAAACAGTCCACCACACTTTTTGTCACTTATAAACAGATTAAGGCTACGTCTGAATTCTCTCCCTAACCCCCGAAAGACTATAGTACAGAACCATCCAGTGCCCAGTGAATCCACTGTGTTCTGATGATGAAAACTTTAGCAATTTATACAAACCAATAAACATTAACATGAACATTGTGGTCTAAATTGGCCAATTTAGCAAGAATTGATGCACATTAGTTAATAGAGACTTCTGGGAAATTTCTAGGACACTGGATTTTGGACTTGTTGATTGTGTCCGAATTCCTTCACTAGTCACTACGTAGTGGACTACATAGGGCAGTCAGTATTTTGTACTGCTGTCCAAATCTAAAATTCCAAAATCCAGAGCCTTAGAAATGTCATAGAAGTCTGTGAAAATCAGTGGAAAATGGCGAACTAGCCACGTAGTGCACAAATGATTAGCACCTGAGACTAGTGATAAAGGCGTGGCAAGTGGTGTCAAAACATTTTAAAAGCATTTTTTTGCCAACAGAGAAAACCCAGTAGACTGTAGCATTCTTTTATTTATTTGGTTATTTTGACAGAAATGTATCAAGAAGTTCAAAGGAGACGAGACAATTTAAAGTCATTTAAGGGGTTTTACATATTTTATAGGTTTTTTCTTCACATTTGAACAGTTTACAGCTGTTAATGTGTTAAGAAAAGTGGTTTAAAATGACAATGAAAGACTAATAATAAATAGTAACAGACAAGTAAATGTGTTTGAGGCAATAATCTCCTAAAACGGGATTATTTAAGTAAGTAAATTATTTAAGTAGCTGATCCAATATTGTGACTTTCAATTTTGATGGATATCTTCATCGATGACACTGAAAAAAATTTTCAAGTCAATCCATAGAGCTTGAATTCATAATGCAGACAATGGGCTGAAGGACAACAAAGTCAATATGTACATTTTTCAACTAGAAAGAGGAGATCTGCAAAATGCATCCTGAGCAAAAAGTATAAATGGATCCAAAGAAAGGAGTATATGAGAGCAAAATGACAAAGTCACATCAACACAACATTCAAGTTGTGGGCCGTATCTGTAATCTATGGAAGAACTCCACTGTGTGATCATCGTGACCTTGTCATGACCTCCCGTGAGTCTGATGCATCTAAAGGCTTTTTAAAGTAATTCACTTAACAGAAGAGAGATAGGACACAACAATCGCTTTCATCATCGTTTCCTAATAGGAGAATTTTCTTGCTATGTCATCACAGCTTCAACACAGAATTGTAATTTTTCTTTTTCATCTCTGGTCTGCTGGTCATTAAATCTTGCAAAAGAGTGCAGTTTTTTTTTAACACACAGAATGCACCCTTTCCTTATGACAATAAAAGTACAGCTCATTTATCTAAATTGGCATAGAACCATTATTTTGTACGTCTTTAATTGACTAACCAGAATTTGAAGTACGTTGTGGTGGGGGGTTTAAATCTCACCTCACCAGTTACATTTTTTGTTGGGGATTTTTGTGTGGAGTTTACATGTTTACATGTCATTTTTTTCCGGGGAAGCCAGATTCCTCTACTGGCAACCTTTAATTTGTGTCAATGTGGTATTTGTCTTTATTTTCTGTGGAAGTCAACGTACCTTAGTCATCCTGATAAAATACGCCTCTCACTGTGACAAACTGTTCTACAACTTTGGTACTACTAGTGTACTTAGTGTAGTCAACACTTCCTTTAGTGGTAAAATGAGCTACAATATACTGATATGTCTAATAACTTTTACTGATTTTATTTGAATACTTTATTATTTCCTTTTTTCCACTTTGAAAAACAATTTTGTAGGCTTTTTTCCCTCTTCTTTCAGCCCTCACAGAATTGACTAAGTCAGAGCCAAAGAATTGCTATCTCCCCATTATGCTCTCTTGTAGTCACAGGCGATGTTTGCTACTCTGTTTACCACATTTATCATCTGGAATATTTGCAGTGTTTTGCCTGTTTTTTTTCTTCATAGCAATAGGCCATTGCATCAATCATCTTGCCTTCCAACTGTAACCATGTGGTCCAGTTCATACTGAGGTTGGCCGGTTTCCCTTGCGACTGCAACACAATTTTGAGTGGCGTTCTTACTTTTTGTCTGATGATGCGATTGTCTCCAACGGTTCAGTTTTTTGATGTTTTATTTATACTAATACATAGGGATCTTTAAGTTTCTATTTTTTGGTTTTGTTCTTCCATTTACTAAGATTTTCTGAAGATGTTTACATCTATTTAACTATGTTTCTGGTCATTCACTAGTGCAGAAAAGGGAAGGTGGGTGAAACATCAGTTTTTGGTTTTTATGATTTGCCATCTGCTCCATATCTAAATCAAATGTAGCTGAAATCATTAGAAAGTAAATATGCTGTCAACATTTAGTGTTTTTTTTCTTACTATTTTGGAGCTGAGTCAGAATGAAATAATGCCTTACGCCCTCTTGTATTTAAAACGCAATAATAGCAGCAATAATCCCATCTTTTCACAATCTGTTGATGGATGAGCATAAAATTCCAATCGTGGATGATGTGAAGCAGTTGGAAGCGGTTCTCTTCCAATGGCCTTTGCGATCAATGTGACCTGAACAATTGCAAATTTCTATGAAACATTAACAGAGCCTTCAACAAAGTTTTAATTCTGTTGTCGGTTAATTTTGGCCAAAAAAATAAATAATGAAAGCCAACTAATCACACCTTCCTTTTAAGTATTCCACTATTGAATTTGTGCCACTCTTTAAGGGGACTACGATTCACACTTTGTATCATAGCTGGCATGTGTTAGCTGGTGTGTGTTATTTCACTTAATTTATTTTGTCTCTAAGACTGTTTCGACATTTTTTAGACCTAGCCATATCCAGGTTTACTAGGATTTGCATTTTTTTGGAGCTAATAAACCTTAAAAAGACCAAATATTTAAAATGCACATTCAGTTCTCCTTTTGCCAGCTTCACTTCGAGGTATCATAATGTAAATGTTTTTGAACAGAACACATGATTTATGGCCTTTTTTGAATGATACAATAAACATATGAATTAGGATTCTGATGTTGCTTTTCCCTGCACTCTGTGAGAGCAATAACAGCTCAATTAAACCTCAGCCATGCAGATAGAAATTGTTCCTAATAGCTACCGACCAATGCATTATGTCAGCTTAATGGGCAGCTTTTGTAAACTGTCATGTAAAATGTACTGCACAACCAAGTGTTTTTAATGAAATATGCAAATTTTTATTTTAAACCTAATGATGCTACACTGTAATTAACCTTAATACTTCCAAATGTGCAGAGGCTAACACAATGCAGTCATAACATTCTCCTCCTCCTGGTTACACTCCATCCATTTGTGCAAAAAATCAAGTTTTTAGCCGATTGCGTGTTGGAAAAACAATTTTATTTGTTTTATAAAGAAACACTTGTTTTAATGCCTAAAAAAGAAAAGAAAAACTTTTTGTCAGAGTTTACTGTGTAACTCGGTAAAATCAATGAGAAAATTAAATTTACATGACCTCTTGACTGCAACATTTTTCTGCTTTAATGGCCTTTTCTAATGGAAAAATTTCCAAAACCAAGTGGTGAAGAACTAAATTGAGTCTAGGAAAATATAAAATTGACCATTCACGTCAAACACAACAAAATATAAGTATTTTTTATCATGAAAAAAATTTATCATGTTTTAGAAATATGTGTAAATAATATACAATTTATTGCTGATGCTACAGAAAACATTCCTCAGAGAGCTTGGTCCATATTGACATGATAGCATCATGAAGTGCTGCAGATTTGCCAGCTGCTCATCCATGATGCCGATCTCCCGTTCCACCACTTCCCTACTAAATTAGATTGACATCTGGTGAGTGTGGAGGCCATTTGAATCCAATGAACGTATTGTCATGTTCAAGAAACCAGTCTGTGATGAATCCAGCTTTATGACATGGTGTGTTGGCCTGCTGGAAGTAGCCATCAGAAGATGGATACTCTGTGGTCATAAAGGGATGGACATTGAAAGCTGATAGGAGTGGCACTTGGTGTGGCCTGCCTCAAGGTTAAAAGCCTTTTTTATACTTAGAGTGACAAATACATTTTTTAATCAAAGCAAAACATTTAAAAGGGTAAAAGAGCCAAGTGTTAGTAATTTACTTTGTTTTAAGGAAAAAACATGTTTATCAGTATCCTTCAATGAAAAATGTTACTACTCAACCAGGAAATGAGCATTCCTTGTTCCCCTTGGGTCAGAGTTGACCTTTGAGTAGCTGGTCTACTTGGTCTTTGACAGGAAATACATTTGGTTCTAGCAAAAGTACTGAACAGCTGGTAGCTGTGATCCATTACCATAGGTTGGGTGTCTTGATTGAAGAAGCACACTGTGCAACATCAAACCAACTTTTCAGGCTGATGCATGGGAGCTTTAAATCAAAATGCGCAGAGAAATAGAAGCCAGATGGTTATTTAGATCCCAACTTTCAACATTAGTATGTATTCACATTGAAGGACATGTCCGTGCTGCAAGTTTGAAATAAATGTTGTGAACCTCTGAGGATATTTATTTCTTATTTTTTTGTTCTTTTTATATTTTTACGGAAAGACAAATAGCTCCAGGCCATAATAAAGTTACCCTTAGCCCACAAAAACAACAACAAAAAACAGAAAAAATTCAATCCTTCATTGAATGTCTGTTTTACTTCAACAACTGCATATCTGGCTATAACTGGAGCATGTTTATTCTTATTTATTTACTAACCCTTATTTATCCAGGCATGGTAGATTAGGGAAAAAAAGTATTTTCAGCTGTGGCCTGGCAATAGGCGAGTCCTTTTAAGAAAGAAAATACAAGGAGACACACAGACAGAATAAGGAAAAAACACCAACACAAGACAATCATCATCCTATACCTCTGGATTGATGCAAGGGTGTGTCTCCCCACCCCATCCTCATCATCCTACCCACCATTACACCTCATGCAATGTATTTTTGATTGTACTGTGCTTCAGTGTTTAAATGGTGTTATTTTTTTCTTGTGTTTGCACATTTGCCACCAATGACCTCACCCTCCTCTTGTAACCCATCAAAACACCCACACACCAGAGCGCCTCGTTTTGAACTGTGTATTTCTGTTGTCTGTCTTGTTCTGTGTTGTACTGAACATAATTCATTTATCTCTGGATCAATTCAGTACTATTAACTTTAAGTATTGTATTTTACTGTAGTTTGCCTGCTAAGTTTCATTTTCAATCACATAAATTAGGCAAAGTTAGATGCTTTTATAGGAGGAACTATTCAGTTTAACAAACACCGTCCAAAAAAATCCACATGCAGTTTGTAGATCACTCCTCTAATTTGACAACTCTGCTTCTTTCCCTGCACTTAGAGAACTTTTATTGAACTCTAATTGCTAAAGACAGCAACTGCGTTGGCTTACACAGATTTGTTATGCAGATGGGCCATCTTGTCCGGCAGTAGTGAAATGTGAAAAAATAAACTAATATTGAAGGGAAAAGGCAAACATAAGGTTAATGACCAAGGTTTGCTAAAAGCTGAAAAGACAAGCCAGTGGAGGGGAAAAAGACAACTGACAACCCTCTGGCCATTTGAGCAGGGAGAATATAAACCCAGTTGTTGGATTAATCAGCATTACCCCAACCTGCCTTTAAAAAATGCAATCGATTGAAGAGAAAACTTTCTTTACAAGCCCAGTCTGGTATTACACTGCCTTAAAAGCCTTTTTTAATAAATCCAAAATGGGCTCATGGAGAACATTAATGCTAGAGAATAGCAAAACTATAGGCATGTACAAACAGAGGAGAATCATCAGTACAGAGGAAAATGTTATGCTAGTGTTAGAATAGTTCTTGGGATTTGGTCTGTGATCACTGGGTGAATACACTCCTCTGCGTTTTTCTACAACTGTCCTTTTGCAAGAGAGGCTGTCTGTAGAGACAGGCAGCGTCAGTTCACTTCTTCACCTGTGAGAAAGTGCTGTCAGTAAATCTCCATCTCAGATTCAGCAGCATATAGATTATATTTCATTTTCACTCAGCTTTGATGCTTTGTCTGCAAGCCTCAGGCTGGCAGAATGTATCCACGGGGCATCTCTTCATTTTTATCTGTCCCACCAGGACTACTTCTCCAGCACTCCCACCAATTTCCCTCCAGGTGTTCAGTCAGTCTCAGAGGAGATCGCAGAGCCTGTCTGATCAGATACACTCTTCACATCCGAATGGAACTACACCCGAAGATCTAAGCTTGTCCTGAACTGTTAGATAATAAACACTGGAAATGAATTGGTAGGAAACAACCTGCCAGATATCTGCTGCTGAGGAGACTCTCAGCCTCCTCCCACCAAGAGGGTGGGCATTACCATAGGACCAGAAATCACTGCCTAATGACCACCTGCCTCTTCGTGTCCTCATCAGAGAGCATCAATATCGAATCACAGTGTCATCTGTTGCTGGATTTCACACAAATTGTAAGTGACACACGAGCTGTCAGAAGCTCTGTTCTCTGAGGGACAAATAAGTTTAGTCTTCAGATGAATTAATCAGTGCTGACAAGACAAGAACTCCCTGGGCTGTTTACAGTCGCCATGCATTGTTTGCTTCAAATCCTAATTGATCTTGATTGTGCTGTTAACTAATTGTTGGCCGTTAAGAGTTTAGAGATAATTGCTTCATTTGCTACATTTAGACTGTTAGTTTCAGTGGCAGAGGTTCATAAAAATAATAAAAGAAATTTAAACACATCAGCTTGACTAAGTAATGGCGACAACAATTGTTTAGATGTGGCCATGCTATTTTAGAGGGCCATCAGTAGATGTTATTACAGATTTGGACTTGTAGAAATCCACAAGGAACCTGGTGAAAGCTCTCACGTGGAAGCTTAGTTTCCCTACAGTCCTTATGAAATTGGATTAGGATTTAATCTTTGAAGATATACAACAATCCATGACTTTGCCACTGATTTAGGCTAAAACCTGCATAATCATAATTAAAAGAAACAGTGGGAAATATTTTAAAATCAATGCAACTATAATTGGAGTGGGACTTTAAACACAATTTAAAATAAAATAAAGACAACGTTTTCAAAGTCATTTGAAAAATTAAACGTTTTTTTTTTGTGTGTGTGTCTTTATTAGTCAACCAAACACCTTCAGCATAAATGTTTATTTGTACATTCATGAGAATTTATGATTCCAAAACTTATAGATCTAGTCACTGTTTTATTCCACTGTAAGTGTAAGAATACTTAATGTTATCCCAGACAAGTTCAATTCCTAAATTTAAAGCAGTACAGCATAGAGGTCACAAAGATATTACCATATGCCTCAAAAATCCTTATTTTCTGACTATCTTTTTTGACTTTCTAATTTAACAACTAAGTTTGTGTTAAAGGTATAATACGTTTGAAGAGTAATCAATTACTTAATTTTAATTACTGGATGAAATCAAAGTACTTTACTCATTCCTTAAGTTAAAAAGTATTTCACTACTTGTTACTTTACTTTTTTCCACAATTTAATAACAATAAATTGAACTGTAATTCATTACATCACTCCATGACTGACAAAAGTAATTACATTTGTAGAACATTTTGACTTAAGATATGCCGACAGTCGTGATAAGATGGATTGTATTTTCTTACAATGGAACCTAGCAAGAGTAGAAAGGGAAGAAAAAGAAGAGGGCCCAGACCTGAGCCCTGATGAACCCCTCAAGCAAAGAATGCTTGACCATCATTCTACACAGGAAAATTAAATTTTGTGATGCATTGCGACAACTGCAGGTAAACAGTATTAAATATCAGCAAAAACAGGAGTAATAAAACTAATTAAAAACTTTATAAGAACTGATTTACTACTGGTTGTAAATTGGAAAATTGGCAGCAAGGACATCATGCCCCCCCTAGAAAGGCCTTCAATTGACTACACTTTTCACTATCTTTACTATCTTTTCACATGTTTTGTTGCTTAGTTCCAAACGTGTCTTTTCTCCTTATTTTTCTTTTGATCTGTACATTTAAAGAAACACTCCAATGAAAATCATGTGTTTGGTGTTTTTAACATTTCATTGTAGCCTGCGTATCTTGATGGAGGACATAAATAAAGTAATGTAAGATTCAAACCACATTTCTGAGTATTTCTTTATTCAAATCATGTTGGATCAGAAGCAGATAAAAACCAGTGGTTTGAAAAAGCTCAGGTTTGTGATGCAGCAATTGCGATGAGTAGACCAGAGTTTTCTCTCTCCGCTCCAATTCTAAGTTCTCCACTCAAAGACAGAAGTGACGCATTAACGTCTTCATCTTCCTCGTTCGAGCTGCCATCTGGCTCATAATATTGCTGGCTGTTTTTTGATACGCTGGTGTTGGCTTGGGGTTGTCGGGTCTGTAAGCTAGCAGGAGAGAGTGTAAACAAAGGAATGCTGGGATATCAACGTAGGGCTACTTTTGCGCAAACAGTCCCGCCCACCACCCAGAGGTGAAGTCCTAATGAGCTCCAGCTTTGCTGCAAAAATTAGCCAAAAGTTGCTAAAAACTGTGGCTTATAATCAATGAAAAGACCACTTGCAACAATTTTAAAATGTTAAAATATAGTCTGAGTGAGACTTTAAGGGGATCGTTCATCTCCAAAATAAACTCACAAAGACTTGCACGTGCATTAATGCTGACTGGGAAAATAAATTGCAATCTATCATTAAAGTTTAGTGACTTCTCTATATCCTTACTAAAGCAGGCATACATTATAAAAACAGGTTTGTCTATAAAAGAGGCCCAGCTAAACACTGACACAAGCTGTTATCTTCATTAGGGACTCAGTTGGAAGTATTGATAGCAGTCTTGTGTAACTGGCTGCTTAGTGTTTAACAATGAAACTCCCTGCATGACCCACACAGTCTGCTCTGTTTTCTCTTACAGTCTGTGGAACATCGAGTCATTCTCATCTCAGCTGTGGTTATGTATGACTTTAAGCTGGTCTCCAAGGAACTAAGAACTGTAGCCTTAGTCCACGTCTATCATGTTGGTCACTTACCTATCCATCATCGTCTGAATAATTTAGTAGTATGGCTTTATTTCTGCCTGTCACTGTAACGTCCACAGGCAGTTTTAAGAAGAAAACTAAGCTCACTTTCATGCTCCAAACATTTGCAGAAGTGATTAAGGCTGACACAGAAACCGATCAGTGACAGATTTTAGACTTTTAAAAACATTTTGAGCTAAATCTGAGCCAAGAAGTCACATTAGATTTCTTTTTTTAAAGCTATGTTAAAGTAGTCTAATCTTCTAACTCAATTTAAGGCATTTTATCTATTTCAGGCAAAAAAAAAAAAACGATTTTCCTTAAGATGCACGATGCAAATAGATACTCAGTCAAAGGAAGGAGCAATAAATGAAAGAAAAGTCTGTTTTGGCTGAGGAGTTGTCTCACATGAAGAGTTACATGCTGTGACCATATGCTAGTCCAGGTGGACTTGGTATCCAGGCAACTGCATCAAAGCAGCAGGGGCATTCACGATTGAATCCAGAGGACTTCTCAAACAGAGGAGTCAGGGAGAACAATGCTGCTATCATCTGTCAGCAGCTGAGATCACCTGGCCTTGCTGGGCTGAAACCCTCCTCCCAGTGACTCTAAAGAGAGTTCATTCAGACACTCACACAAGGTGTCCTGAGAGGAACACTGGCCTGTTGTCTCATATTCATTTCCAGCAACTGGAGAGTGTCAGCACATTCAAAGTCCTGGCCAGGTGCTTAATCTAAATGAAGATAAATTCAAATAGAAAGAAAGATGCAAAAACATCTGGTTTTGGTCACAGTTAAGGACTTAGACAATAAATGCAATATCAGTGCAAAGAAAGTGAGAATGTTTGGTTGTTATAGTGATTTCGCCACTCGTTTTGGGTCAAGCGGGTCGTCTCAGTGGGTTTCTGTATGCAGTGAAGGTGTGCCATCGGGGACTGAGCCCAAGGTCAGAAACCACGGAAGCCTTCCTGTAAGTAATCATACTCCTGAGTTAATCCACCTGCCATTACCACCAACATATACATGGTTACTCTCATGATAAACTCCACAAAGTCGAGTAAATATCCATAATTTCAATGCTTGCTTTCTTAAGGAGGATAACATGTATAATGAATTATGGTAGCACTTCTTAACAATAGGCACTATGTTTAATTTAAAAAGGACTAAACAAATTATTAACTTCTTGTTGGTTGCTAACATATTTTAACAGTCATTAGTTGAGTGGGTTTGATTTTGAACTAAACAAATTTCCAGCTTATCAATTACTTCACTGTTAACCACATATTGAATATTAAATAAATGCAAATCTATCATTTCCTATTTTTAAAAAAAATATCAAAATATGTACATGATTGAATGAGTAATAATGACAACATGCAAGCTATTAAGTTCAGTTATTCAATATTTGTAAATATATTATTATTATTTTATTCACTAACTAAACATTTTCTCAAAGACCCACTCCAAAGAAAATCTGTTATTGTGATTTTAGCATGTTCTTGAAACTTTAGTCTCATAATGAAGGATATGTATTTAGAAGAATTTACTACAAATGAGTTATTGAGTATCAGCTAGTTTTTATTATATTATGCAGCTTTTTCCAATTTTCCCAGGATGCATTACCAATTGCAAAATCAAGATTTTTAAAACAATAAAAATGAGAAAAGGCAGTTTAAAGGAAGTATATATAGGTAAAAAAATATTTCTATTAATAATTGCCTGTGCTCTGTTGCAGTTCTTCTCTTTGAAGGATGATACTTTGAAGTTATTCAAACCCAAATATTTAGCCAACATAGTTCTAATGATGCAGACTGTATTTACTCTTTTGTACATTCATAATAAAAGGCTTTTAGCTTAATGTCATTACGTTCTCAACAAATTCCTTTTTAAATAGGAAACATAGTTGTATTCTTCACCCCTAAACAAAACAAAGAAAAAGATTTTTCAAAATCTTAACCTTCCTGCACAGAAAGAAGAATACATCAGTGAATTTGCTGTTGCTCTGTTTCCATTTAACCTTGTGTAAATGGCACTCAAACTGAGATAGGCGAAGCCCTCCAAATGACAATGTCGAGTTAGCAGAGGAGGGAAGAAATGAATGGGTGCATTTGTGCTGATGAGGCAAGCAAAACAACCAATGAGCATAATTTTTATGGCAAACTTCTATTGTGTCAGTTAGAACAATTTTCCATGAAGAGCCAATAAGTAATTTGCATCACGGTAAGGAACATGCTGAATGCTAATCAAATCTGACTCCATTGTAGGGGCATATACAGCAACCCCTATTAAACACATTATATAATAATCATATTAGCACAGCTCATTTTATTTAATTCAATCCATCTGGATCTGCGGCAAGCAGCTCTCTTGTTAATGTTGTGTCTAAACCTCAGAATGAGGGATCGGCAGTGAACATTTTGGACCTTTTATTTATTTTTTTTTATTTTTGGAACTAAGCCCAGATGAAATCCATGCCAAGTTTTGAGCACATAATGATCAGACAGGAAAACAAAACTTAAAATCTCAGCTGTGGGGGGGTTTAAGGCAACCCTTCAATAGAGATTTTGTAAAAGCATAAAGAAAAATCGTAACTGATAACTTAAAGACCCACTCTAACCAAAATCCAGTTTTTTTGTGTTTTTAATGTGTTCTTGTAGCCTTTTTCTCCCAATGGGAGAAATACATAAAATGTTTTAAGATTAGAACTGCATTTCTGAGTATTTAATTTTTTCAAATTGTATAGGAGATGAAAACCCACGGTTTGAAAAAGCTTGGGTTTGTGATGAAAGATCTAATGGGCCAAAGTCTTCCTTCTTCGCTTAATTTCTGAACCATCCACTTTACAGACTAATCGATTTATTAACATCTTTACTTTCCTCGTCTGAGCTGCCATCTGGATCAAAACTGTGCGGCTACATAGCTCCAATAATGCTCGCTGTTAATGCTACGTTAATGTTTGCTTGGGCTTGTAAAGTGCTATAAGCTAGCGGGAGTGAGTGTAAACAGTGGGGATGATGGGAAATTAGCTGAAGTTGCCTCCTGCGCCAACAGTCCCGCTCACAACTCTGAAGCGAATTTCTACTGAACTCCTGCTATGCAGCTGAAAATATGTCATAAAAACTGCCACATACTTTATGATTTTAGCTCAAATCTACGTAATCATAATGAAAGACCAATGGGAATTATTTGACTATAGAAAATATATAGTTTGAGTGGGACTTTAAGTTAATACTTAACTCGAGATGTTTTTTTTTTTCTTTTTTACTTTAATGCCAACAAAAAAAAGTATGGATTAACGTGAAAATCTGAATATACATAAATTTATTTTTCTGTCATTCTGTAACATAAAACAGCCTTTTTCTCATAGAAAAAAAATTGCTTTTTAGCAAGAAAATGTGTTTTCAACTTTCCATGAAGGGATCAAGCATGCAAAAAGGAGAACAAGCTCAAATCTGTCTCTTATCTTCCACAGTTCAGGTCTAGCTAATAGAGGTGGAGAAGAGGGCTGTGTCGGCAGCTGTGTTGCCTGGTGAGCGTAACATACTAACGCCCTGAGTCTGGGGCTCTTTTCATGGAACTTATGTCAGATGAAATGGAGAAAGATCAAAATGTGGATGGTTCATGTAGCACAGGCCTGGGTATAATGAGTTACAGGTGGTGTTTGAATTCGCCTGCTCTGCGGCCCACAGCTCCAGATGAGCCTGAGTGCTTTCACAGGCAGCTTGAGCTAAAACTCTGTTCTGATTTCAAAATTCTTTTCCATTTCAATTGAACCGCCACTGCTGCAGTCGCCGCTAAACGTCTCAAGATGCAAAAATACCTACACGGGTTTACGGGAATCACAAGAGACAGAATATTGAAAGAACTCTGAAAAATCTTTTACAGCTTTTAATCTAAGCCTATAGATGGTTTTTGTATTAATAGAAGTTCTAATAGAAAAAGACAGGAGGCTTACTGAAAAAGTTTACACATGTGTGTCATGTTAGATGTAGTTAGTTGTTAATCTGTGACTTATGAGTGAGGTGGCTACCTTTAGCTGCAAAGGTCTTAAACGTGAATACTTGAACGGCCCTGCAGGGTCACTACATTCCTGAGAGAGTACAAAGTAACTCGAGAAGCGGGTGGAGGAGGAGAAGGAAAAGGGGGCACCACACAGACATAACGAGAGCTCACAAGAAGGCACCGACCACAGGCTATGGACGCTTGAACCTTGTGGTAAACTTGGGAAATGAGGTTGCCATCCCTCTAAATTTTCCCTTCAACAAAAACCACAACTCATATGGTAAAGATTGATACCAGATCAAAGAGAATAGCCAATTAGACACAGTCATCCATTTCATTATAATCTTTACAAGATCACTAAGCAAAGGTTGTACAGGGAAACACTTAGGTGACATCTGCAGGTGCAAAGTTTAAATATTACTTTCAGCACACTTTCCCCCCCCTCCTTTAAACATAAATTTGGGGGCCCTGACAGAAGTTCAAGCGCACCCACCTCTTTTTAATGGACGCTATTACCATATAGGCATTGCACTATTGTGCATTTTTGAAGAGTCTAGACACACTAGGCTGTAATTTTAAAGTCATTTCAAGTCATTTAGGCTAAAATAAGTCTATCCTTTTTCTCCAGTTTGTCCCCTGGGACACCGAAGAAGTCTGAACTCTCACAGACCTCAGTGTGCGCATGTGTTTAGATCCTGACACAGTAACTCTATATGGGTGTGTTGGAGTACACTGAGACACTCAGGGGATAGCCAGGTTCAGTTGACAGTGTGTTGAGATAAAGAAAAAGAAACCATTAAAGAGACAATGGGTAAAGGCATGTAGTCAACCAAGAGTGCCAACAGGAGCACAACAGGGTAATATAACTCAGGCCTTTGTATAACAGCAAAGACAACAAAAGAACACTTCTTATCCTTCTATATTTTATAAAGATACATTTCCTTAACAAAAATGTATGCAGTTCATTAAACAAGACAGAATTTGACAGAATAAATCCAAATTCTTTTTGTTTGTGAACATTAAAAAGGACAAGAACTGTTCCCCCACTGTCTCACAGTTCATCGTTCGGTCTGACTTTTGCAGATTTTTTTTGTGCCATTTTGCCTGCTATTTCTAAATTTTACATTGTATTCTGCAACTTCTTTGGCTGTCAATTAATCTCCTTTTTGCCGTGCCAATAATAAATGAAATAATAAAGATGAATATTCAATCGTGAGCAGATCTTTGTTGTCATTCCATAATACTGGACTTAGTTTACTACAAATGTTTAACATGTGGACGTCGGTCTGATGCTACACTCAGACCGGGCTCAGAAACACACGCCTCAACCGGCCACTTTCAATGAAAAGTTTAGGTAAACGCACATAAACCCTTGTTTTGAGCTTCCGCATTCAGAACTTTCTCGTTCACACATCGCTACCCAAATCTTTAAGTTGGTCTGCGTACAAACGGGCGTTCACTGATCGCACGCTGGAAGTTCAACCAATTGAACTTTTGACTGCAATGTTTCCAAAATACTGAACTTTTACCAATCAGAGACATGGATTGGAAATGGCGTGTGGGTAGCACCTTCTTCAAAACATAGATGCGCCAACTTTTTAGAAATTCATCAGGGAGGAAAAATGTATAATTGCAGTTTGTGCCCAGCCGGAATCATATGACACCAAGACTTTTACAGGAACAGAGCTGTGAAAGAAAAAGCCTGGAACAAGATTTGCACCTCTGACTTTTCACACCAAGCCTCTTCCAATTGTAGGTGCCAGACACGCGCTGGTAAACAGTAAATCTTGTCTCTAACTCTCACGTTCATGCGTCGCTAAGTCAATTTTTAAGTCAGTTTTTGGACTACGTACAAAATACCCGACGACTGTGCATGAGTCCAGAGTTAAAACTGTTGAACTTTAACCAGTCAGGGCCCTAGATTTGGCAGAAACTTATAGGTGGCATCCTTTCCAAAACACAGAAGTGCTTACCATATGAAAATTGATCATGAAGGAGATATTATTAATTACAAGTTAATTTTAAAACAGAATCAACTCCCGCAGTAAACAAGAGATTACTGTTATTAAGAAATATTTTAGAAACGTACCAATATGTCGAAAAGAGGAAAAGGTTATGTTAAAATGCTTATTTTTGAAAATGTAAAAGTGTTTTTAAAAAAAAATCTGCTAACAAAAACACAGACAATGACACACGTGCATTATTACAAATGTTTACAAATGTTTCCTTGTGGAACATGCTTAATTTTCATGTTTGTCATTTCTAAGTCTGACAAACGCACTAATAAACATAAAGATTACAGGGAAATCCCACAATTTTGACGGATACCAGAATGTCAAACTGTAACTTGAGTTTTTGAATCTGGAGAAAGTGATACAACATGTAAACCACATGACAAATGCATTCAATCAGGGATAGAACAAAACAGCCACGTGAACACAACAAGCTGGATGTTATTTAGAGCTGTAATCCATTAGATATTGCTTATGTAATATAAAAAGATTCAAAACAGCTTTGTGGTTATCTCTTTCTAATGCCTCAAATCATCTTTACTTTTGACAGGAAAGGGGTCAAATCTGTTCATATCAGAGCCAGTATGTCGCCGTGTTAAAGTGAAACATCAGATTTCTCTCAAGACTTTGATATACTGCACTGCTACTGATGGTATCCCCAAGGAGGACAATGCCAAGCTGATATGCTCACTGGGCCAAAACACAAGCTGACAGACTATGCCAAGGATTCAGTTTCCAACATCAGAGCACATACTGTACCTCACAATACAAGCTTCCCTCATCGTCATTTCGCCACTACACCCTTTTCCTCCTCCTGTGGTTTTTTTTTCCGCATCTCTTGTCTTGAGGAAAAGGGCTCTTGTAACCCAACAGAGAGACACTGATCCCTGAGCAAAGCATCTGCTGACAAGCCAGCCTCCCATTCAGCTTTGGCTTGGAGTATGGGCTGCCGAGAAACCCGATCCAGCTTGGCAGGGTCTCAGCAATCGCTTCCTGCCCCATCCGGGCCCACACAGCTAAGTACTCTTAATTAAAGAGGTTAACTTGTCTAAGATGTGACTGAAGAAAAAAAAAAAAGAAAAAGGAACAGAACAAGCCCATCTCTGTTTCCTTTTTCCCAACAAGAGAAGTTTGCTTTCTGGCATGAAGTGACCTAGGATACCTAAATAATTGTAATAACGAAGAAACCGCTTCAAACTCCTCTTCAAACGTCACTTAACAGCAGCAGGGCACCCCCTTCAGTCCAGATGGACAGATGAATAGATGCTTATAGAGGAAAAATGAAGAGAACTGAAGGAGTACACGTTTCCTCTCTCCAGGTTGATCAGAGAAGCCGTAACTAGAAACAGGCAATTTTATTATTATTTTTAGTCAATTGTCTGCATCCATATTAATGAAGAGTTAGGTCATTGCCAAAGACATCTGTGTTAGCCCGCGGGCCGCCTGCTGCACAGCAGAAAAATTAGAAATGTAAATGTACACTCAGGGATACAATATGAGAGATTCTTCTCTTGTTCTAGGGCTTAGAGCTGTACCATGTACCATTCTCTGAAGGCAACCCTGCGGAACGGGCTATTCATTGCAGATCGACCAGATTGCAAATGACATACAGCGTACAACAGGCCTGTTGTGTCTCCACTGTTAAACATGAAAAGCTCGTTGGATTTAGAAGTTCTGCCTTCAAACTATTGGTGTTATTTTCAGCTTATGTGTTTGTAAAAAAACAGAACCCTACATTTGTCTTATCTTATAGTTTAAAGTTAAAAAAATGGAGCAGACAAAAGAAAAATGTTGAATGGGAGTTTAGTTTACTAAAATACAGGGGTAATGAAAACTATGATCCATGGTCTCTTACATAAGCACTTCTTGTAAAATAGACAAATATTTGTCTTTTTGTCACAATAGACTCTATGTTTTATTGATAACCTCCTAAAAAGAACAACAACTAACAAACTAAAACGTACCAGAAAAGATTTACTTTAACTAAGTTTAATCTAAGGTCCCACTCCATCCACTGATCTATTGTAAACGTGTTCATAGTGGTGTTTTAATTATGAATATGCTGTGTCGTGACCTGCGTTGTATCATAGGACATAGTTTCTTCAGAATTGAAATGTTTTCGTCTGCTTCTGATTCATCACAATTTGAATAAAGGAATACTCTGAAATGCAATTTTAATCTTAAACTTCTTCATATATGTCCCTCATAATGAGAAAAATGCTGTAAAAAAACATGTTATAAACACCAAAAACACAGTTTTCATCATAGTGGGTCCTTAAGAGTGGCTCATTATTTTAACCTCTTTGCTATACTACAGGTATAATTTAAAGACACACTGTGATGTTGTATAATTGAACAAAATAATACAAATATTGTGCAATGTAATCTTTTTTTTTAACAAGCTCAAAAGAGTCCAAGAAAATTTCCTTTTTTTTGGCAAGGGAATGTAACATTAACATATTGCTTAATATTGCAATTTTATCCCACAAACAAGATTACATTTTTTATCTTTCCCTCTGTCCTTAAAACTCCTTCACTGCCATCAGATATAAATTATTTTTTACTTAAAAATTAGAAAATGTTACATCAGTACACAAGTGCACTTTTTTGTGTTAAGACAAACCATTTATCAAGTGTCCATTGACCGCCTCTTCATAAAGTCCAAGCAGCCGCTCATCAATAAAAATGATGTTCTTTCTCACTTGTGTTAGTGTATTGATCAGTGGAGGTAGTATTTGGTTTAATGTAGTCTCTGTGGATTAAGACCTGCACAAGAGGTTTGGCCGTATACTTGAATATATCAGATTACCTGATAAGTTTTTATTAACTCAGTTGAAACACCACCAGGCTTAAGGAGGCATGCAGAAACAAACTTTCTTTAGCTCTTTATTAGGAAACAAAAGGCAGGAGGTCCCGAAAAGCAGAAAATAATTGTATGTACAATTCAAAATGAAGTTGGAAAATATTGGATTCCTACTTTTACTAAAATCATTGCTTTAAAAAAGGTACAATTACTACAAACTACAAAGGCTAAAAGAAAAGCTTCAAGCTTTATTTATGTGAAAAAAGTCAGAATTTTCAAAATTCTAAATATATATATATATATATATATATATATATATATATATATATATAAAATAATAATTTTAGGTACCATAAATAAAAAACACGGCTTTAACTTTGAGAATGTTTACAAAAAATTAAGCTAGGTAGACCATACATAAATGACATACTTCAGAAGTTCACATTTATAAACTTTAGGGCAGTTGGCATTAGATGAACAAAGTTTAAAAAGTCTAGTTAGAAAGAAAAATGTCAAATTCATGGAATATGAATGAAAGCATGAATGATTAATTTTAATATAATGACACTAACACTTATAACTCTATAAAAAACACTGTGGTCATCATGAAAGGATTTAGATAAAACTCACCTGCTAGGATAGTAAAACATGACACTCATCTTAGTAACATGTGTTTTTTGCAGCACTGACATTGCTTTAACATGGTAACTAAGAAGTGATGTTTTAAATTATTCTATTACACAGTAGTAATACTAATTTTGTTTATACCATGATTATAATATAGTTGCAGACTGTCATTATATGTAAATTAGAGTTTAAAACAACCATGGTATTCTTTAGCTTTATTATGCAAAACAGTTGTAACAAGATGTTTTCAAAGAAACTTCAACATCCTGAAACGCCCATTATTAGGATTTGTGTCTCATTTGGTGGGTCAGAGGTAAATAACAACAACACCAAAAAAATACATAAATAACAACAAAAAATATTCAAAAAGAGAAAAAGCATGCTTAAGGGTGGTTTTGCTAAGTGGAGCAAATAATTTTTTTGAAGGATCTGTTGAATCGACGTGAAGCTTTTATTCAAAACGATTTTGAGCTGCGACAGCAAAACAGATAAAATAAGGTCTGACATCTTCCAAAGTAGCAGAGGAAAAGACAGAGTAGCTACTCTGCCTGTAGTAATTATGCCTTCTTTTGATTGTAGTTTGCAGGACAGGCAAACTAGTGTAAAGATGCCTGGAGTCACATTAAAACGTGCAACTTGTAGGAGAATGTATAATTTTGTAGTGTAATGCCTGGGTGTTGTGCCACACTGTTCCACTGTTATTTCTTTTGTCTTTCCTGCCTGCTTTTACCCTAACAGGATCAATAAGCAAAAGGAGATGCTAATCACCTCAAAAACACGCAGCAGCACAACTCATTAGCGTACATACATGGCTCAAACTAAGAGTCATGTCTGCATTTTAACAGAAGCATATTAGTTTTAGCCACACTGTGGTAAAGAGATGTCATTGATCTAAACTTTACCTGCAAGCGTTGTGAAAGGTGAGAAAATGGTCTCCAGCTGCGACCTGTTCTGGTCGCTGCTCCTCTCACCTCCTTTCAGCTCCTTTTATCTCCCATCCTTCATCTCTTCCTCTTCCCTTCACTCCTGCACTTCAGCCATTTTTATAAGCCACAAATGCCATTCCAGCTTTGTCACAGATGACTTGTTTGAGGTGAGTTGAGATGACTGCTGCTTGATGAATGCTGCCATTTTCATAGTGCACAGCTGTATTAAGCAATCAATGAGGGAGGTATGTGCTACAAACGCTTCTTGTACTTTGCCTCATTGGCATCAATATTCTGTATGTGAGGTCTTGTTTCATACTCTCAGGGTCAATAATGATAGACCGAGGATACTTAACACAAAATCTTTATCAAAACTGTGTGGGTAAACATGCTGTGTATTAATGCATGTCTTTACATGCAGCTTTTGATATTTTAAACTACAAACATATGTCACTGGTTTGATTTGGTGTTTAAAACATAAAACATCTGCCACATGACACTGGTAAAAAATATCTTCAAACACAAAATACATTTATGGTTATTGGCATTTTTTTGATGCAAGGATAATTTCTGCTGAGGTGTGTATTGTCAGAATTAATGGACGGCGCAAAGTCCATTAATTTCTGATAACCCACCCTTTAAAATACATTTTCCCATTTATGCTTTGGTTACTTAAAAATAAATAGTAAGTATTCAATCAATTTTTAGTACCTTAATCTTGTTATTTTTTTAGATTTAAATTACTTTTTCACAAATAGTGGACTGTTTGATACATGATGCAGCATGTTTTCATAGCAACAGAACCCACACTGAATTTGCACTGCAAAGGTAAAGTGGTATGCTAATCATGATAAGTTAAATAAAGCATCAGTTTGGTTACCAACTGGCTTTTAGGCCAGCACAGTGATATAGAACATCTCGGTTGTCTGACTGGAACTTCTTTTCTAAGTGTCATCATTGTAAGGGATCCTGTGGCGTCATTTCCGGGTGAGCGTTAACCAGTGCTTGGTCATTGTTTTGCTGCTCCTTTCATTCCATTGCCTGGTTTGCTAATATCTATTCTAAGTAGCATCTTTTGCATTTTAGTGAGTAAACTACTGTATCAACCATGTGCTTTCTAACCAGCCTGCGACGTACTGCATTTATATTTTTGATCTGGGTCAATTACAAATATTCTCCTTGGTCTGATTACTTTGTTCTTTTTCAATGTTGCCATGTTCCTACCAGTTTTTACTGTGCATGCAGAGTCAGAAATTACTTCATCATTTTCATTTTTTGTGGACCGTCCATAAATCTGTGCTACCTCCTCAATCTTGTGTTTTCTACATTCTTTTTTTTTGCAGTTTTTGTGACTTTAAGTTAATTTAAATAAGGCAACTAATGCAATGCTGTACTTGTCAACTTAGCTCTGGACTTTCAGGCTTACTGACTACCTAACTTTGAGTACTCGTAAAATGTTTTCACACCAAGGCAGATCTTTGTTTACAGTGCCTCTCTGGCTGCACAGTGAACATTTCAATATCCGTGCTCACGTTTTTCAAACCAAACAACGTCAGAGCAGCACAGAATGTGAATATTGAATTGTTATTATGATTTGCCCTTGATTCTTGTTTGTACACATATTTAATTTACATGTAATTATCTTGCAAGAAATGCAAGGAATCTGGAAAGCTTCACCTGCACATTTCAGTACACAGGTATATATTTCTGAGTCACGCTGGTTTAATTTTTGGTTAAAAATGTCCTTCATTGATTGTAGGTCAGTGAATCGGTTCAAATCGGATCCTTCAAAATGAATCAAAATTGACTAAGAATTGGATTGCAACCACAAATTCTGATGTGCAGCAAATCATTGTTAAAATGATTCGTTACATCCCTACTAAATAAGGAACAAAAGTTCAGATTGAAGTGATCATGGCTTCATGTTAGCAACATGCAGGGCTAGACTGTGAAACAGTTTTTAATCTTTTGCTACTTTGGAATATTAGGGGTCCAGCTGGTGAGCTGTCCTTCCTTTGCCGTTGAAATGATTTCTCCCCGGATGCCAGAGTTGGTGGAAATTAGGCTGTCTGTGAAATTACAGAGGAATAATGAAAGAAAAAGGGACTGGATTCATTTTGTGGAGAGCTGACATGTGGTGCCAGAGATACTGGGAGAGCTACAAATCAGCGGAGAATCAGATTTATGTCGCACAGATTTTGTAGTGAACTTGGAAATCTTCTGCTTTTGCAGGAGTGTTTGTGCACACCAGAGTAACAAACACTACACGGAAAAAATTCACAATCAATTCAATAGGTACGACTCAAAACTTACTGAAGGAACCTAGTATGAGTAAGGCAGGAGAATTGATTTTGCACAGAGCAACGGTGATAGACTGTGAAAAGCTGGCTCTAAAACCCACTTCATTTTAAACATGTTTGGTTTATCATAGTCTGACTCTTTTCCTCCTTCCACTAACATCTCCAGTGTGCTGACAGCCCCTGCATGCTGCATCTTTGGAAAGACACGCCAGCACCGTAAAAATCTAAACCGCTCAGTTTAACAACTTCGTAAACTCAGTCCTCAACTGGAAGGTGACTGAAATATTTAACATCTGCTGTGTAGTTTTAACTTTTTCACCCACGTCTAAGCAGTTCAAACAAAGTCTGCTTTTTGTCTTTCTGTGTTGGTTGTTAAAACTAGTCTGAGATCTGCCGTCCAGCAGACGCTGCTTATTTTCTGAGGATTCCGAAACCTAATATTATACACACTGTAATTTTTCATAATCATTCAACTTTGGGTGGATGGTTTGGTCCATCTGTAGGGAAGGGGGGGTCTTTTTTTCTTTTAAAAACAACAGTCTGAAACAACTCTTGCTTCAACCAATCTACATTTAATGTTTGCATAAAGTACAATGTTACAGAGATGGCAGAAAGCATATAACCTACAATTTAGTTTATCTGTGCATTTGAGGGCGTTCTGGTGTCCTTTAAATCTTAAGATTGTTGCACACATTGAGAGCGGGTGCACCCACGGAGCTTCCGAGAGTGAAAACAGATGGAAAAAAATATGTTTTTTGGTTAATTTCATACATTCCAAATTTGAGTTGGGACATCCAGGAGTCCTGTTTTTACTGCAAAGGCTGAAGCTTGAAAAAATAAAAAAGACCCTTGTTTCATTAAAAACAAAAGCCTCATTCTTTGTCTTGCAAGAAAAACAATCTTATCAAAAAGTTTTTCTATAGTAAATAATCTTAAAACATTTCTTAGTGATTAGATGTGTTTTTTTAAATAAGAATTTTTGGTTTTTATTACCATTACCAATTTTTTTTTACCTCATTGGCAGATTTTTATGTTTGTTTTTTAAAGAAAATGTTTCAAATTCCAAGAATGTTTTACTTATTTCTGAGGCAGCTGTTTCTGTAGTGTGATATAATTAACAAAAAATATGTTATTCTTTTTAGTCTTCATGGTTTAATTCTGTGTTCAGCAGTGTTGCCAAATTAAAATGAATCTATAAATAAAATCATGAAACAGGCCTGGGCATAAATGATGGTACCCCTAACTTAATATTTTGTTGCACAACCTTTTAAGGTAATCGCTGCAATCAAACGGTCCCTTTAACTGTCAAAGAGACTTCAGCACCTGTTGATAGATATGTTGGCCCACTCTTTGTGAGCAAACTGCTCCAGTTGTCTCAGGTTTGAAGGATGCCTTTCCCAGATGGCATGTTTCAGCTCCTTCTAATGATGCTTATTATTATTTCAATACACTGCAAAAACGGGGCCCCTAGAAATAAGTCAAAAGCTCATAACAATTTAATGTATTTTTAAATAAGCAACAAAATCCACCATGAAAAAAAAATTCTAATCACTGAGTAATATTCTCACAAACTAAGAATATTTTCCTGCTTTCTTAATTATATTATTTTTCTTGCAAAACAGAAAATAAAACATGTTTTCCTGAAAGAAGGATCTTTTTACTTTCTTAAGATTCAGTTATGAAAGATTAAAGCCTTATTTTGAATTGAATGAGTCTCAGATAATGGGGTTTGCAGTAAGATGATGAAAGGATGTAAATCTAAAGTGCTTTTAATTAAACTTTATTTGTTTGGATTACTTTGCATTTTGAGCCATATAAAGTTTTGTTCATTGCCCTGTAAAAAAAAAAAAAGAATTGAGACCACAGCATTTATCGTATTGTAAAGAAAACATCTGAACTAACATCACAGCCTAAATGACAAACTCTTTGCTTACAAAGTGGTACAAATTTTTGTTGAGGCCCAAACAAAGCATGATGCTGTTTAGAGCTCATTTAATGAAATGTTTAGAAAGCACAGATGTGAAATAAACCCAGTTTGACGTTTCATAGGATGCAGACAAGTTCCAGCATTCTGCATAACACTTACTTAGGTTGTACTTTACATGGGTAATCTTTTCCACATTTTTTTCATTTGATCTACAATGTTATTCTCTCTGATGGACACTAACAAACAATTAGATTAGCAAGTTTAAGCTGCCCTAAAAATAATGTCAGCAATGACAGTGAAATGTCAGAAAAGAGAAAAAAAAAAAAGCATGACATGTCTGAATAGATTTGTTCTGTGCTTACCCTTTTTGGACTCTGTTGCTTAACTGGTTGGTGATGTTTTTATCAAATTCTAAGTCTAAATCTGACATATTTCCACTGAGATGGGCACAGTGTGAAATCTTGAGAATTTTTTGTGCCTGTCGGTCTGTATCTGCTCTTTGATTCAACTCAACCAGCTGCAAATTGTTCTCAAGTTGCGAGTTTATTTCTGTTGTCATGACTTCCCACATGTCCCTTTAAAGATAAGAAAAGCAAATCATGTCTCATACTTTCACTCTACCTGAGTCACGTTTGATGGTTCAATCAGGAAACTCTTCAAATCACCTGTGTTGTGTGTTTGTGTGGTCATCGCATGAGAACATATGCAAATAACCAAGCATATGCACACACATATACACACTCTTGTAGCAGTAATGATAAAACTGGGTTGGTAAAGAAAAACAATTGAGTCATTGTTCAGACAGATTTGCTTTGGATAAGGAGCTCATAATGACTATGCCGCTTGCTCAGAGGCATACAGTTGGCTCTGCAGAGCTACAGTCATGCTCACCATCTGATATTAGAGTGATACGTGCACAGCATAACTGCAGAGCAGTTTATCACATTTTAGGTCATATTTAAAATATTTTTATTTGAATTAGCGACAATTTAATTATTTTAAGATAAACACAAAATGTGGCATCTGCAAACAATCAGAACATTTTCAGGATTCTCACTTTTTCAGCAAATATTTCGCAACTTCAGCCTCTAACCTGGAGAGTCACAGAGTAAGGAAAGGGGGAAAAAGTGAATTATCACTCAGATGTTTAAATTAGAGGATACAGTGATTTCTCCACTTCTATAATCAACTTTTTCTTTAGCATTCTAGTCTAGATGATATCAAACTTCAGCTGTTCACTGATAAGAGCACAGATATAGGTCAGAGGTCAGTTCTCTTAAGCTTTGACTTGGAGTATCTATATGTCTGCCTCTCCAGATTTCACACTAGCCTATCAATCTTTTGGAAAAATGTCCGCCTACAGAAATCCTGTTCTCAAAGCTTTAATCGAAATGTATTTTTTGGAACATTTCTGTGGCTTGATTTGGCAAACAGAAAAGAGCTATGGGACTTTTCTCTGATAAACGTTCTGCACTGTTTTTTTTTTGTTTTTTTTTACAAAAATCAACAAAGCAACACACAATAGCAATCATATCAGGGGATAAAACTGTTTCCACAGTTTCCGAGACCAAACACACACAGTTTTCAAGTACTGGGACAAGCTTCCCTTTACATCAGCAAGATTATCCAAACCAGGGGGTACACTTTGTATTGACCTAAACACAAACCAAACAAGCTTGTTCATCTAGTGAGGCTACATTTAAAAATCATGATTTTTATCTATTTGAAACATGCCACACTTCTTCCTTTTATTGGATTACTTCTTGAATTTTCCTACAACTAAATGAAATCTGTTATGAAGAAGATGCATTGAGAGATAAAGAAATTAAATGGTTACAAAAGTCTGTATTTTACCTAAAGATAATACTAGAAATAGCATTAACTACAATAATGCAAGTGCGGATTGCTGAAAACGCTTAAACTGATAGCTGAAAATGCTGATAGCTGAAAACACTGAAGCTGAAAGCTTGTAGTTGTAAAAGAAAAAGGCTGGAACAAGATTTGTGAGATTTTCCCTACTTAGACATTATGCACCAAGCCTCTTTAAACTCTGGGCTAGTATCGGGTAGCGACAGATCAGTGTCAACACCACATGCAAAGTGAATGTCACATGCAGGGTAAACATTGCGTTACACTTGAAAAGGTTAATCTTTTAAACTCTACAAAGATATAGGTCATGGTATTATCAATATTTGAAATGGGCTATTCTAACTTTGAATATTACACTTATAATTCTGGAGAAATGTTAAATGGTTAATGAATAAAAAAAAATCAGATCAGTTGTCCATGACATAAAGAGAGATGATTTTTTTAAATTGTTTTAATAGTTGCAAAGTGGACAAACACACATTTACACAATTACTTAATGCTTTATTTTGACTTCTACTGACTTTGTAGAACCTAACCCAACTCCGACCTCATCATTTATCAGTTGATGCCTATTTTACCTCATTCGAAGTTAAATGTCTCACAAATAGACCTCCTGGGCTGGAAAGGATCCATTTTAATGTCAAAAAGGATCCTAATAATTTTTACTAACATGAAGAAAATACACACAATTTAATTATAAGTACAAGAAGAAACAATTAGTTTTACAAAAACTTTTTGAGAAACATACTTTAAATACTTTATAAATATATATATATATATATATATATATATATATATATATATATATATATATATATAAACCTTTCTTCTACAAATAATAAACATAACATGCCAACAAAAGTATTTTTTAATAAAAACAATCATTATAATATCATTATATAAATCATTATATTACTCCATTTTTATGAAGCCACTTTGTTTCTTTGCTAAAGATAATCAGACATTGTTGCAGAAACACAATGACATTTTAAAAAGTGCACCTCTGTGCAGAGAAGTCAGTTTCACTGTGCGGTTACATCAATAACACTGTTTCTTCTGATTGTATTACATGGTTGTGGGCCAAAAAAAATTCTTTAGTGTCCTCTTGCCTGTGGTTTGATGTCAACCAAAAATATCTAGAAATTAAAATTAAACTTTTTCCGCTTATAGTTTTTGGTTCTAAACTGCTTTCCTTCAAATATGTTGCATGCACATGTTTCAGTGAGGAATGTGCTCCATTACAGCTGCTGCAAGAACATCTGGAAACATAGATTGGTGACACATTCACATTGATTTAAGTCAAAGAAAACTTTTAGCCTGCAGTGCACAAGCACATTTCAAAGTCGTTTAACTTTTTTATCTTTAAGCCCACATGGGTACATGCCTGCCTGTCAAAATACAGTTTATATGCAGCCGTTATGTAAAAGGCTTTCAAGGGACACGTAACCCAAAGTTCAAGTGTCCTAAGAGACTAAACACCAACAGTTTAGTAGGTGTTTTTTTTTTCATGATTCAAGTCTAAATAGGCTTAATAGATTCCTGTTCAGGATTGTGTGATCTTTTGTTTATTTTTACATTTGTACTTTTTTTTCCGAGAGAAGAAAACAATAATCTGCTGCCAGCCTGCTTTTTATTTGAGCCCTTCAATTTGCCAACAGGAAGGAGCTTGAGCTCCAAATGAATAAAGTCAGTTATGTTAAACAGCAAAAAAGGCAAAACAAGAGACACTAGGATAAAATAATCCATGTGGCAAAAGGTGAACTGGAATTTGTCTAAATAATAATTTTATCCTTTGATTGACTCAACCTTGAGACGCTTGTCTAATCACAAGTAACTACTTTCATGTACTAAAATGCAACATATCTATTATTCTAAATCAAAAACACATTTCTTCCCACTTCAATTCCACAACACATACTGCAGTCTTTTAGTAATTTGGAATTTGCATTATATGACCTCCTACATACTGGCTGAACAGTCTATCAACACTCCAGGCAAGCTTCTTGTATGTATAACTGTAATTTACAGGGAATGACCTGCATGCTGTAACAGTTTTCCTGTGGCCATTGTTTTACAGAAATGTTAAAGTAAACTGCAATCACTGTTTGCCTCGGCTGGAAAAGGACAAAATCCATCAAGTTTCACATAAATAAAAATGCTCCCTATGGCAAAAAATCATATTAGTTGCAAAGCAATACCATTTCTGGAGCTCCCTTAGACAAATAAAACTGTAGGAAAAGGCATGATAAATAGGTAAACATGTGTATTTAAATCTGCAAGAAGACAAGCAAGCATGTGGATGGTGTGTGTTTGCGTTCAGCCAAGCCTGGCTTAGATTAAGGTCTGCATAATAAAATGGAAGGCAGCTGAAGGAAGAACTGGAGCTGGTTAGAGGCTGCCAGCAAATGGAGAAAGACCAGGAAGATTTTTATCAAACGCAGATGAGCATTGGGGGGTTTGCCATTTATGTTTCCCAGGATGGCAACTCATAAAGGCAGAAAAATGCAGACCAATAGGAGCACACGTCAGCATGTTCATTTCAAAGTAATTATACAAACAAAAGGAACCTACAGGGAAGGAAGGCATAAACACAGAACATGGAAAACCGGTCCAAAGCCCAGAGAGAGGCTGTGAAGAATAAACAAGAGCAAGCCATAAAACAGCAGTAAAATTCTTGCAAAAGCTACCACAGATTTTTCCCACTGTGGCATTTTGCTCTCAGTAGTAAGTTATGGTTTCATTGTGGCTCTAATCTGATAAAGTTTTATGGTTTCTCTCACTATTAGTGTCATCCATTGTCATTTGAGATGGCAGAATGGCAGCTTCTGGCTCTGACCTCTCACTGAGCCCACATGGAGGTCACGCCTCTTCTGATATCAGAAGGTATCTAAGGGATTGGTGGGAGTACAGCATCTGAATGATATGAGATTTTTTTTTGCTGCTGCTTGCGAATGCTGAATGGAGTGGGGGCTCTGATGAAGTTACACCACGTTCTGTCTCCCCCAAGAGGCGGGAGAATTCTTCTGCTTGGGTTATTAAACCCACTCATGGGACCTCCCTCTGCGCGTCCTGCTTTCTTCTGCCTGACTCTGTCTCATTCTTTAAAACAAAAGCAGACACCACATGTGGTGTCGCTGACCTCTTCTGTGTTTAATGGAGATGGTTTCTTACATAAGATTTGGCTGTTTAATTTAATTTATTTTATTTTTTATATGTCTTTATTAGCTAAAGTTTCAAGGTTAACTTGTTTACTTCACGGAGCATCTTGGTATGATTTGTTACAGATCTGTTATGTTCAGTCTATAAACAGGATTTTTGAGGGTTTTTTGGTGTGATTTTCATCTGGATACTAATTCCCAGTGCATTGATTACTGATTATTATTTCTACAATAAAACAATATTATTAATTAAGAAAATTACTTGCAAGTTAAATCAACCAAAGTCTGCAACTGTTCTTGTCCATTTTTCTTCTTCCGTGCACAGAAAACCTTTTAGACTTCGGGTGTATTCAGACTGGACACATTTGATCTGCTTAAAGTGAACCAGAGTTCGTTTCCCCCGATAATATGGAATACATTTTCAGAAATACTCCCAAGCAGTTCCTGGATCAGGACCAGGACCAGGAACTGCTCCCTGACTCATCTTTTAAGGTGGTCTCAGTTTGTTTCCAATCGGACTGAGCTCCCGTTTGCTCTAAGCTTCCTCAGTCTGTAAACGCCACTGTAACGATCATTACGGGATGTAAACAGAGTTCTGGAGTAACGATGAGACACAGGAACTCATTGAAATGCGGTCGGATGAATGCAGGCTCATAAAACCATCTTTTAAGGTGAAACGCATTGCTTTTCTAACTGTTTTTCCAACTATCTATGATAATGTTATGAACACTTATCAGTGTATCTTCATAGTCATCATCTTCTAACTAACCACCTTCAGCCACACCAAAGCAGAAAGTAAAAAGTGTTGCACCTGACATTGATACAGACATAAAAAATTTGTCAGAAAAATAGAAAGTTTGAATAAGTGAACTATACTAACAAAAGCAAAACTTAAGACTTCTTATGTTCTTTCGTTGCTTTTTCCTGCCCTCATAATTTCTGGCCAATGAGTGAAGAGATCTTTAGTCATATTGTTTTGTTTACAAACTTTGGTTTAAAACAGAAATGTCTGTTTGATGGCGGTCTGGATACAAGCAAAAGGCAAGGTTCAGGACTCAATCCGAACTCGGATCCAGGCCGACGGACATTTCCAGTCTGAAAACACCTTTCTAATCCATAAATACATAAACAAATAAATGATAAATAGTACAAAAATAATACTAAAGTACACCCTTTGTTTTCTTTCAGTTTTCAACTTGTTTCCACTGTCGATAAGACTCATATATACAAACTGTAAGTTCAACATTGGCTTTTAGGTTCGCTAATTTTCTATAACCGATTTAGGACCAAAGAGAAAGTCTGAGAGATCCATGTAGCCGTGACCAACAAAAGGCCTGCTGTTTTTGCTTTGGAGCCCAGAGCAAAATAACTAAATTGCCATAAAAAACAGAAGTTATTAGCTTGATGTTGGAGTCCTTGTTTAGACATTTAAATACCAAGCAGATCCTGCATGATATATTTGGCTGGAGTTGTAATTTTATGTTCTGCTGATGGATGTTAAGAATGCATCAAAATGATTACTGGTAAACCAGCATAGAAGACATTTAATAAAACTCTAAAGGCTAAAAGCTTTGAACTTTTCTTCCTGGTGTATCCTCTTTAATGGTCCCTAATGAAATAACAGATGGCTGTGACCAACCGATAGAGTACTAAATGAGAACCGTAAGAGTACTCTGTGTGTTGTCACTGTGTTATGTGATTGTGTTTTATAAATTTATGAAGTCTTAATATTTATGAATTTGGTGGATTTTTGAGAGGTTGTTGGTTTAATCGATTTTGATCCATCTTTCTGTTGTGTCTTTTAAAAAACATTTAAAATTGGTTTTTTTTAAAAAAGCTACAAAACATATACAAATTGCTCATTGCTTTTAATTTAAACATTAAAAAAAAAACACATTTTCAGCATTTTGTCATTTCGAAATTGCTAAATGGCAAAGCTTTGGTTTTGTAAATTCCAAAACATTTGATAATGTCTTTTTTTTTACATTTTCAATCTTCTTTATAACTTTCAATTTTCTCGTTATATACATTTTAAAATTATATATGTTTTCAAAAACAAACATTGTAGATTCTTCTCTTAACTATGTCATCACCAAGTGAACAGTAACAAATTTGGGGGTTTTTGTGGTCATGAGGACCCTGCAGGTGAGGAAGTTTCTGGATCTTCAGCTGTTTTGCATCACAGATAATGAGATGCTCCTCTGACCCCGGCAGTCAGTCCTGGTCTGGAATTGATCGATGAGAACCCCTCCTTTTGACCCTTATCTGGTTGAGCTTTGCATTACAGGTTTACATCTGGAAGAAAGATCGACGCTCTTGCCTGAACTCTGGGATAAAGACGTGACCAGACTCTATTGCTGGAAGTGTTTCTGCCAAGCCACCATAGTTGTTCACTTCCTGTGCAAATTTCCATCGAGGGAAACGCCACTGATGTCTGACATGCAAGGGTTTGATGATATATGAGCCTTGAGACAGAGATTTTAGGTGAAAGAATGTTCCATTTGTGCTCTCTTTATCTCAAATGATAAAACCCAAACTTTTGCCAAGTGATGAATGAACTAATTTTTTATAACTGGACAATAAACCTTTACTACGTTCTTGAGATAAAAATGAAAAATTGGTAAGATTACAGAATATGATACTTTTTTTAACCCTAATTTATCCAAAATTGCGATACGTGTGCAATCAGTTGTTTTTTTTTTTTTGCATAACTGCTCTGTTTGCACATATTGTGAGCAGGTTTAGACTAAATAAAAGGAAAGGATGTATGTAATTCGCAGGATTAAGACTACTTTACAATACATTTTCCATCAAGGCAGTAACATGACTGCCAGCACCATCAAAGCAAAGTTGTAAATTGAGGAATCCCCCTATAAAGTCTTGAAAGGTTAATAAAATTTTGACCAAAATTTCCTTTTTTTTACCTTTTCCCTAAACACTGCTGTTAGCAGTTGGGCCTAATCTACCATGTATGTTCTCCTAAAACAGATTTTATATGGAAAGTTTCCTTCAGTGTAAAAGAAAAGATTTGGAGAGGCACCAAAAAGGGTAAAAAGCACAGTAAAAAGCTTCCTCAGCCCAAATAATGATGATATTAATAAGACATATGTCTGTAGCCTCGGTGGGGAGTCTGGGTGAGTCTGTCATGGCTCCCATCCTCTGAAATGACCCTTTTAAGAGCAGTGAGTTGCGATGAGTTTCTCTAATTTGCCTTCTTGGTTTAACAGCATGTGTAATCACCAGATTTATCCAGTTTCCAAGACCTGCTGGCAAAACAAAAGCTCACCAGGCTGGATATTCTAAACTTGTCTGGGTTCTGTTTCTGTAATAAAACCTAATTTGTTGTTGTGCCTTGTTAAAGTCCAAATAAAAACCTGAATATTTTGTTCTTGGAAAACTAAAGGTGGATGATGTGCAGTACTCTAGATTTGACTCGTAAAAAAGCCACTGCATGTGATTAAGGGTTTTTATGGACGTTGCACAGAGTTATTGTTGATTATACGTGTTGTGTGTCTCACAGTTACCACGGTAAAGACACAATGCCCTCTACGTGCATGCAGATTTTTGATTTTATACAAACACTTCATATGTGCCTGCACATGTCCTAAGCAAAGGACACACAATTTTTGCTTCAAAACTACTTCTGTAACTGCCGACAAACAACACTCAATTTCAATTAATGGCTCATATTAAGCTCCTGGCATGGGAACTAATTGGAGCTGCAGAGAATGAATAGCACCCCAGGGGTCAGGCCAAAAACTGAATTCAAATTCTAACATTGTTGACGTGTTAAGCTGATCTTGCAGTGCATGGGCCACATTAGCCTTTTATGTCAATTATTTTCAAATTACTTGTGCGTTTATCTTTTTGGGATGAATATCGTTCAAGGCATACCAACTGTTGGACATCAACACTGAAATAGGTGCTCACTTTAATGAATTTGTTAATAGAAAAATTGATGTATGTGGTATTTAAAATCACAACTGAAACGCTGTATGCGAGTAATCGGCCATGACAAAATGAATGCAATTTGCAAGAAAACACCAAAACATTCAGAACCACTGATTTATCTGCCTTGCACACGTTACCACATACCTCCCAAGATTAACTACAGAAGAATTCAAATTCCATGTGTTATTCATCCAAATAACCACTGAAATGCTTCAGTTCATGCTGTCATTGCTGTGCCAATTTTTTTTGTTGTTGTTTCTGTCTTGCAGTAAATAGTTTATTCTTTTGCATTTGTTTTAAAATTATATTTATCTGTACATTTAGTCATCTTATTTAGACAATAACTAAACTAATCTTATATGATTGTAGTTTATTTGTTTAAATCTTATCTTATTTTTCATGATATTACTTCATTTTTAACTATTACCTTATTTGAGTGTACTTCATTTAATATTCCCAAGTTTTAAGAGGTCATTTTCACACCTTCAGGGACCCTAAAGGAGCTGACCAGCTCTCTCCCCATGATTCTGACCCAAACGATGACTCTGTTGCCTCCTTGCTCATGTCGAAGCCTTGTTGGGACATGGTAACCATCCACCAACTGCTCCATCTATCTGGACCATCCAGGGTTTCACTGCACTCATCAATGAACGAGCCTGTTTGAAAATGTGTCTTGAAGTATGTCTGGGCTCGCTGCAGCTGTTTCTGCTCGAGTGTTGTTTAGGGACGGCCAAATAGAAGACTTACATAGTACTGCAGCCTCACCTTGATGTTCATGGGACTCCAGAGACACCAACGGCTTCAAATGTGTTCTTGCTGCTTTGTATTGGTGTTTTAGCAGCTGCTCTCTTAATCTGATGTATTTGTCTGGCAGAAACCTTCCTCGTTCTGCCTTTATCTGCACCAACCCCTGTGTGCTCTGAGGCAGCAACAAATTTTATAATAGTAGGATGATCACGCATACGTTTTTGTGAAATATCCACGTTTTTTTTTACCTTGTCCAAGTCAGATAACTATTTCATGCTTTGTAGCAGCAGAGAGATCCTTTATCTTTCCCATTTTGTTTAAAAATGTTGGTCTGCTTAATGTGGAACATCCTTCTTTAGTCATTTTTTCTTTAATTGAACTCACCAGGCAAACTAATGATCATTAGTGTCTGAGATGATGTCAATGATCCAAAGAGCCACCATATCACCCATGAGTTTAATTGAAAACAAAGAATGTGATCTTTTTGAAACTTAAATACAATTTGCATGATATTTTGGAACGGATTGTAAAAATGTGTTAGGCAGACTGCAATCACTGACATCACGGTCAGCTCTTCCTCAAGCTAACTTTTTTCCCTATCTGTTAATATTTTGTAATATAAATAGACCCAAAAACATTTGTATTTATTTGCTTTTTTATATTGAATAATTACTTATCATATTTAGTTTAGTCCACACACTGAGAAAGAAAATATTTGCATAAAACTGTTTCTGTTTGGTATTGTGAGGGCACAAATACACACATATATGTGGCTTTTGTTTTTGTACATTTACATGAACCAAAGCTATGGCCTGTTTCACATAAAAGGGTGGCTGAGGCTCAGCAGACCTCTTATCACATAATGAAATAACCACAAATGATACTAATTTGCTTTTATTGCATCACCAGAAAAAACTTTTTTCCCCACTGTTGGGGAAAAGAACACTGCATATAAAAAGGAAACTGCAGCAAAGCCATAATTTTTACCTCCATTCATTTTCCTGTCTGTTTTTTTTCATCTGTGCTGGCCTCACAGATGTTTATTCAATTAGACTCATAGAGTGAAGCAATCTTATTTATATTCATAGCTGGTAAGAATGACTGAGGAGGGATGATAATGATCATGATATGAGCTGAGAAAAACAATTACAGTTCCCACTACCTTAAATAGTAATTCCAAAATGGACTGTCATAAAGAAACTGCAAAAATCATGGAATATGCAGTCATCACAGAGGATTTAGAGTGTGATAAAGCACTTTTTTTTCTTTTAAAGGTGCATATTTTGCCAACTTTCTTCAACAATCTGTTCAATGAGATAGGTGGTCATGCAGAGCTGTTATTGGCTCGAATCACTGACCAGTCTTTTAGTGGTTTCTCTCAAATTGACTTTCTTTCATAGCTTTAAATGGTGTGCCCAGTCAATGACAGGTATGTTGGTAATTACTTTGTTCTGCAATAAGTTTAGTTCTGACCTTCCGTCGTCTTGTGCTTTAGGACCAGCGTGCATGAGTGTTGTTAGCAGGCACATGCCCACCCATGTGGCTCCTCGTGCACTCATGTTTGCTACAGTGTCGTATTGGATGTGTGTGGGGAAACACAAGGTGCATGTGGAGTTAACGGGGTATGATTTACAGGGCTCCACAGGTTATAACTCATTTCAGACCGAATTCCCTCCTTGTGTGATTGCATCCCTCTGTAATGCCCTTGACAGATTGGAAAGCACAGCTGATCTTCCATGTCTAAAGACAGACATTTTTGGGTGGGACTCCTGAATCTTGGACTCTAAATTACACACTTAAACAAGGAATGTCAACCATTCAATAAGGCAATAATTTTGAAATAGCAGTAAAGGATTAAAATTAAGTGACATCAAAATTCAATAAAATGACACAAATTCTGTCACTAATCCTCTTTTCAATGTTTTTAAAGTTATTGTTTTCCAAAAAAAATAATAATCTCAAAATAACATTGAATAATTTATTTTATGGTTAGCTCGAAAAAAAGAAAAAGCAATACGATATGTTTAAAAGCAGACAAATAAACAAAACCAAAACAAATAAAAAACCCAGAAATGTTGCATTGAATATGTTAAATTCAATTGTTAGCACATGTAAACAAAACATATCCAAGGGGCGGCACAGAAAAAAATAACAGACATGAATCCTTAATTTAAAAGTACACAAAACTTAACCAGGCACACAAAAAAAAAAAAAAAAAAATTATGTGAAGTCAATGAAAAAAGTAAAATGCACAATTTTCATATATTCATTATTTCCTGTCCAATGTAACAAGACAATTTTCAAGTTTTCACTTGATGACCATAGTTTTGGTTCCGTACACATTTCTCCAGTCTTTGACACACGTGTCAAATAATTTAAAAATTGCAAAGTTCACAATGTCAGAGTTTTTATTTCCATCCAACATTAGGTGCCCTAATGGTATCTAAGGATAAAATATGAAGTGGCTGCATTCAGTGAAATAAGATACTGAATGAAAGAAAATAATTATAAAATTACAGAATCAAAAATAATCATAACATATTGAAAGTGAGTGGTGTAATTTAGGAGGGTTAAAAATGTCTGTGTTTGTGTGTGTGTGGGTGGGGGGACAGCTTATGGGTACTGAGGCCTTTTTATGCAAGCTGACTGCAGCAGAGAAAAAAAAACTGTTCTTGAGGCTAGAGGTCCTGGTCTTAATGGACCAGAGCCTCTTACCAGAAGGGAGGGGTTGAAAGAGTACATGTCCAAGGGGAGAGGGGTTGGCTGCTGGTTGCACATGTCTGGGCCCTGGAGACACTCAACTCTCTTAGTGATGGGAAGTTGCAGCCGATTACCTTCTCAGCAGAGCAGATGACATGTTGCAGCTTGGTCTTGTCCCTGCAGTGGCTGCAGCAAACCAGACCATGATTGAGGATGTGCGAAATGATTCAATAATGGCTGTGTAAAAGTTCACCAAGGTCCTCACTGACAGTCCTGACTTCTCTTGGTGGCAGGAAGATACAGGCATACTTGTGAGCAGAATTGTCCTTCCTCCAAAGATCCAATACTCTTTTCTCCAATTTTGAGTCAGGAATTATGCAGGGTCAGGCGCAATAAATCTATTTGTGATTGTAAAGAGGAAACGTAATCCAAATAATCCAAAAAGTAGAATCCTTGGGTAAGTCAAAAAACAGGACGGAATGACAAGCCAAGGATAGCAGTTAAAAGAAACGTAGGTCAAAATGAGCAAGTAGGTCAGGAATGGGACAGGCAGAATGTGAAACACGAGAAAGATGGACTTGTGCTGAGCATGTGACTATCTGGTAAGGACTGATTGTGAGGCGACCATGATGGCAGAAAACAAGAAACTCTTAAACTTAAGCCTCAGACTTTGATCTGACAGGAAACCTGACAGTGCTCCCCATCCCACCTAAGGAATGAGGTCAGTCTCCAGAATAGAACAAGCAGGCGCCTAGGACTGCTCCTCACCAACGTACGTCTCCCAATCCACTCGGTGCTGGAGACCACAGCCACTTCCGAAAATGCAGGACATTTAAGACCGTAGAAGTATTGGTAAACCAGCTGGGCAGAGGGAGCCTGGAGGAGGGCACTAACAGAGATTTGCAGACTGGTTTGGATTTAAACACATGAAAGTTGGATGGACTCTTGGCAGTTGAAAGGCCACTGGGTTGGCAACCTTAGTAATGGGAAATGGACAACAAATGTATGAGCCAGCTAACAATTTTCAAGGGTCAGGGGCAAATCCGCTGTGGAGAGCCAAACCTTCTGGTCCACCTGGTGCTGGGCAGAGGGCCATCACTTCTGATTGGCCCAGGCTCTGAGGTTCTCCATGGTACAAAGGAGAACATGGTGAGCCTCACACCACAGGCAAGTTGGCACTGACAAACCGAAGCATGGGCAGAGGGCACAGATACATTGCTTTTCTTACTATTCAAATAAAGGAGACGGTTCTCCGTGGACCACCTGGAACTGGGAGAGCCTTGTGCCAGAAGATTGCAGAGTCATGAACTTATTCAGCTCATCCTACATTGCAAGCTCCCAAACTAGGATCCTGAAAACATAGATATGGAGACAGACCTTGAGTTTTTGGTTAAGCCTTACAGGTTGGAACATTGGACTATGGGTAGAAAATGGACAAAAGGTTGACTGAGACCCAAAGTTGTTGGCCAAACTCTAATTTAGTAAAAGAGTGTCTGTGTTTTTTTTCAATTAAGAGAGAAATGAACAAGTAACCAAAAGTGTGATGAAAAAAGCAACAAGCAAAGCACCAGCAAACATGGAAACCAACAGCTGAATTTGAAGCAGTTGAGGAAAAAGCAATTTAGGGCAAGATTTTTCCATTTCTCCAACAAAGCTTCACCCAGTTTTGCTGTCATTTCTTCTTTCAAGTTAAAGCTTCTAGAATAAATAATGTTAGATGCTCACTTAGTTCTTGTGATAAGTGCTTGTCAATATCTTACATCTTGGAGCAATAAATCATTATTAATGGCTTGTTTTTTTTTAGCTTTTTTTTTAGGACAATAAGTCAAATTTATGATACTTGTCATCATTTGTTGTTGTTTGTTTTTTTTACTTAAACTTCTTTTTACAGCTGAAGTAGAACTCCAACAACCTTCTTTTTTTATTAATTTACCTCTGCATATGTGATGACCAGTAGAGGTTCTATAGATCAGACTCTGTAATGACCAGGACAACCAGTTGCACGGATGAAAAATGGTTTAGGTTCATGGGTCTGGTTTTTTCCCCTCTTCAAAAGAAAGTGTGCAGCGGCTGTCAGCCCAACACCACAATGAGTCCAAGGAGCACACAACCCAAACCCACTCTGGATAAAATGGTAAAAAAAACATAAAAACCACCAAAATAAAAACTGTTAAATAGTTAAAAATAATACACTACAATTCAGATAAAAGAGCGGGGTTCAGGTCAACGTCTACCTGTCCTAAGATAGTGTGAACGCACTGAGAGACAGAGTGGGCACTTGCGAGGAAGAGAGGCGGGTCATGATTTTTTTTTACTGGAAAAAAATATCAGAAGGTTTAAGTTTAAAGGATCCATATGCAGGCTCAGGGTTGGAGGCAGGACAACGGCAATCTTTATTCAAACACAATTCAAAGCACTGCCATGGCAAAGAACTGGAGCCCGTTAAATGAAGAAGGGAATGTGAAAGAAGGGAAGAAAATGCTTTGAAAATACAGAAACAAAGTGAAAACATATAGTTTTCTCTGAAATACAAAATACAAAAACTGAGTAAAATAGATGGAGAGTAAATCCGGCTGTGGGTGAAGCAAAACAACAAACTCTCCCAAAAAAAAAAAAAAAAAAAATGATGAAGTCAAAATAAAAACTGTTAAAAGGAAAAAGAGCACAATCCGTAGACTCTGACAACCTTGCTCTGGGCTTTCAATCGTAAAAATTGATACAGAAAAAGTGCTGTGAGATCAGGGGTTTTATCCAGCACCAAATTTTAACCCTAATCTTCTTTTGGTATTAGGGTGTTATTTATGTGCACAGCAGAAGGTTTTCTGCAGTGTAACCAAACTTTGGTCGCCAGCAATTTGTTATACCAAGATCCTGTGCAATGATATCAGGCACGCCTGACCCTTCCTAAAATAGATACACTGTATAGACATTGGAAAGTGGAATAAATGTGGAGCTGGGAAACTATTTCACTGTTGCCAAAGAGAACTGTGTTTATCACAAAGATAAAGACACAGGCTATGGGAGCTTAATAGAGAGTACTGTGTTTGAATGCACCTGCCAGACTCAAGTTAAAAATAGTTGCAAATGTGCCATTTTTTTATGGGAAAGTTGGATTGACCCTTAAATACTAGTGAACGATCATATAATATTTGGACAGCCCGGTCCATTCAGCCCGACTTGTCCATTTTGCTCTTGGAAAACTGAATTTTTGACTGAATGGGTTTCCAAGTATATGGCAGAGGATGGCAGGAAAAATACACCGCTCACTTTCTAAACTATTCCCCTGTTAACTTGCCAAGTTGCTCCTCCGTCCATCAAACAGTGCACTTTCTGTTTTACTGTACATCTGGCAGAGTCAGCTGGATGACTCATGATGATGAATGACACCCATGCTGCGATGTTTGCAGGTGCGACTGGATGGAAAGGCGTCTAAAGCAAATAAAATACATCAACTGATGTTTTTTTTAATGTAATAGTTGGAAGCCTGCTGATGCTACCCATTATTCTCAATTAGTGCCTGTTGGGTAAAATCCATAGTGATATTCATTACTTTAATGCAAGCTGAGAGAAGTGAGCATGATTCAACGGCTCCGTTCAGCAGAACAATGTCTTAACCTTTTAGCAAGGGAACTCCATCCAAATGGATTACAAAAACAATTTCTATGGCTTTAGCTGGAGTCCCTGTGGTATTGAGACAGAGCTCCATCAGATCCTCTTTTTGCTAACAGAAAGGAAAAAAGGCAGTTTAAATGTCTCTTGTTGCTGAAAAAGAATTAGCAAAATTTGATAGAACAATCATCTTAGGAGCTGCATGCTGAAAGGTATGTGTGACATTCATGTGCCATCTCTGCATACGTTTGACAGCTTTTTTTTCTCTTTTTGGCAGCTAAAGGTCGACCATTCACAATTCTCACAAGACAACTCAGCACAGCACAATAGAAAACATGCAGCTGTGAAGAGCAGGACACATTTTGACCTGCTGCAAGCACCTGGGTGTCACATATATCACAGATTCATGTTTCAAGGAGAACAAATTTACCCTGCTGACACCCGCAGTCTTCCATCACCGCTCTGCGCCTGCAGCTCCAGCTCAGTACATGTGTAGAAGTTTACCTCAATCCCTGACACCGCGCAAACGTCTGTTTATGAGAGGTGAAATATAAAAAGAGAGGGGTTTTCTGTGAGGGGTCGCCAGGAGAAAGCCATGGAACATGGTGAGCCATTTTAATGCAGACGGTGGCATTTCTGCTGAGCGGTGGTCACCCATGGCGGCCACCGGAGACACGTATGTGACAGAAATGCTGACCCTGTCGGTCAATCTAGCCACTGCTTTGCTGACGCCTCAGTTTCCACAGGTTTCTTTGTGAATTCAAGACCCACACCTCCAACACTCAAAGGCATGAGTCGTTAACCTCATCATGCATGCATAGACAGCAAGCTGGCACACAAGACTTCCACGCCGTTACTGTAAAGTGCTGTGATAAACATCAGCGGAGTGCTCCAGGTTTTCAGTTTTTAGAACTCGCTTGGCTCTTCCTTGGGTTGTAAATCAGAGCATTGCAGGAAAGTTGGATAATTCATCCATCTTTAGTGCCCTCCACCCTGGAAGAATATGAATCAGTGGATGTTTCCATTTTCAGGCTGGCAGTGTGTCTACGCTGATTTAGGATGGCGCTTCAATTAGACTGTTTCTTCCCAGGGTTTTGTTGTGTCTGCATCCTCCAGACACAAGCTAAGTTCCCATGTTCCTATTCATTCCTGTGCATCTTTTCACTGTGTTGATGCAACAGATTTTCTCTTCTTGTGGACAGTTTTCTTTTGCCATTTACACCTTTAAAACATCTCCTAAACTAGGGGTGGGCAAACTATGATCTAGGGGCCACATGTGACCCGTTAAACAATTTCATCTGGCCCACCAAACTGGAATAAATTATATTGATAATCCCATAATTCAGGTTTTTCCCCAGTCTTGAACAATTCTTTAGTTCTCCTTTTTTATATATTGTTCTGTGTGTTTATTTGTTTAATAAAGAGTACGACAATACATTGATATATATAATACAACATAAGTCTGCACATTTTCATGACTGGAAAGGAGCAGTGAGAAAAATGAAATTCTTCTTTTATTTCTTCCCTTATTTCAAAGGTTAAAAGGTGGAGGGAAAAAAGAAAAACTCAGACAGTTTATTTGTATTCTGTATATTTTTTTCACCCCTACAATTGTTTTCATTGAAACGTGTGCAATTCCACAATTACCATCGATACGCATGAGGTACTTTGCCAAAAGCATGTAGATTATTAAAAGATACAGGGATTTAGAGGATAAATGTTTTTGATTCTGTGTTCTTGAAAAATTGACATTTTCATGAATAAATACAGCGTATGTTGTATGTTCCAGAGGTGGGAATGCATTTCCGAGTGAACTGCGGGAAATTATGATGAATGTAATGCAGAGACCAGCTGTGTGGAGATTTCTTTTGTTCTTATGTTTGCCGTGCAGCTGAAGTAAAATTACTATTTGTAATTCTGGCATTTGATTAAAATGTCATATTTAAAGATGGCTTATCTCATGAAATGGATTAAAAAACAAGCCACTTTATTGTAAAGATTAGATGGAAAGAAAGAAAAAAAAGAAAGTGTATTGACACAAGTCTTTTGTTTTGCTTTTATCTTCCTCACTGTCAATTCTTCTGCTTTTCAGCTTTGTGGGAAAAAAAATATTTTAACATTCGTCTGAATATTGTCTGAGCTTTGATAAGTATCATCTCAGAAGGAATAACAATAAAAAAATGAAACCATCACCACTTGCAAACCTTTTTCCTGATTATCTTTTATTCCTGCTCTGAACTACAATTGACTATGTCATGTGGAATTTCCAGATGCAACCGCACAGCAACAAATGCGCATTCCAGGGTCTACACGGTGGTTATTAGTTTAGCATGGGAGCAAGAATGACATCATGAGGCAGGCGGCGGTAAACACCCTTGATTGGTGGACAGCTGAGACTGCCAAGAGGGTGGTTGTCGGTGTTGGTGGTCCGAAGTCTGGTACCAGAGTCCTCCACGGTGACTGAGGACAGTGAGTACAGCTCCCTCAGATTAAACAAGTTTCTGTCGAGGTGCTGAGACCAATTAGAGATTTTGGCTTATGCTGCGTTTGTTTAAAACTTGCATCTCAAATCCTCTTGACTTGACGAATTATGGAAGCTGACGTGTGTCATAAATCTGTGGTCTGATGTTTTTGCTGGGCAAAATAAGAGTTCAGCTGTTTGCTGCCCAAGAGTGTTAACTGCATACAAATCATAAGCACAGTGACTTGGCTTCTTCTGGACGTGACTTTTATTTTGCAGTGTGAGTAATTAAGAAGGGCCATTTCCAGTTCACATTTATGTAGGCAATGTTATCAAACAGCAAAAAACACAAAAACTAATTTAAAGTAAACCTGATGCAGATTCCAGTGAGCAATAAATACTGAAACAGATTTTTATTTGATTTGATTTATTGGTTTATTTGAAGCAAAAAAGCCCAAAGCGTTTTGCAGCCACAGTGTCATTCACCGATACACACACATTCACACATTCAGTGTCTTGCCAAAAGACACTTTAGAGGATCAGAGGTTGACCATGATACCGCTGCTCCACAGTCGCCCAAGCATGAAAAAAAAGAAGAATACAGTAAAAAAACAAAACAAAAAAGATACATCTTCAGTATCTTAACAAATATGATTCCATCTTTTTAACATTGTAATAACTCATAATCGTTAATAGATTTTTTTGCACTAACATTCAGTACACAGACATCACATTAGATTAACTAAAAACAATTATCAGCAGCGCAGCTAAAACTTTTTACATGGGGGTGGTGGGAAAGAGCGCAGAAGAGTGGATCGGGTTAAGAATGGATCATAAGTAAATATGTTTAATGGTTTTATTATTGTTATTTTTTACATTCCATTAAAAAATCCTTAAAGAAGCTTGAATTGATAATTTTTGTCAATAATGATACTAAGTAATGAACTACTAAGTAATGAACAGTTCAGTGCAAAAAAAGGAAAGTTATAAAATTTTAAAGCACATCTAAAGAGACTTAGTTGGTGTCAGTTTGTTTAGTGTGATTTCATCCAAATTACTATAAAACATAAAAATTGTAAATTACTAACTTTAAGCTGTTGTTGCCCAAAACATAACTTCTAGTTTTGTAAAAAAATATTCTGTTATATTTCAAAAAAGTTCTTAAGTTCATAAAACTCCAAACCTGTGAGCACCAAAAAAGCTCTCTATGATGTCTGTGGGAGTTGTTTTTTTTTTTTTAAAGTTTGGTCAGTCATTATCGGAAGTCTGCACTGTCTAACTGTTCCAGTTAGACGATTTTAATGGGAGGGAACGCCTCTCTATTTGAGGGAAAACAGGAAAGTAGTAAATAGATCCCATATGTCAAGACAACAAATGAAGGCATGCCTTCACCAAACTCTGTAATGCCCAATCCAGAGAGCATAGATTAGACTGTAGATTCAGGTCAAAGCATATGAAGAAATACTAAAATATGATTTAATTTTGTGTAAAAGAAAGCAAAAGTGAGGAAATCTACAAGGCAAGGCAAGTTTATTTGTATAGCACATTTCATGTACAAGGACAATTCAAAGTGCTTTACATAAATAATGAAAGAAAGAAAACAATCAAAAGAAATATCAAAGGTGTGATTATTAAAATAAAATTCAAAGAAAGTCAAAGTGAAGTGAATTTAAAACAAGAATAGATAAACAGTGCAGATGTAAACTTTTGAATCAATGAAATGAATCAAATGCAGCTGAGAACAGGTGGGTATTCAACCTAGATTTAAATACACTGAGTGTTTCAGCTGATCTAAGGCTTTCTGGAAGTCTTTTCCAGATCTGTGGAGCATAGAAGCTAAACCATTCAAAGCTTTCTAAACCAGTAGTATAACCTTAAAATCTATTCTCTGGTAGACAGGCAGTGTAAAGACCTCAGAACACTTAATGTGTTTATCAAAATGTCTGTGTCTATCATCACACCCAAGTTTCTGGCCTGGTTGGTGACGTTAAGATAAATAGATTGAAACTCTGTAGTGACGTCCAACCATTTCTCTTTGTCCCCAAAGACTCAGTTTTGTTTTGTTTGATTGACACATCCAGTAATTAATTTCCTCAAAGCATTCACCAAGAGACTGTGCAGGACCTCGGTCTCCTGGTGTCATTGTAATATATATCTGTGTGTCATCTGCATAGCAATGGTAACTAATGTTGTTGTTCTTTATAGCCTGGGCCAGTGGGAGCATGTAGAAATTACATGTGGAGTGGCCCAAGGATAGAGCCTTTGGGAACTCCACATGTAATTTCGTCGGCTCTGGTACAAGTTACCAACTGATACAAAATATTTCCTGTTTTTCCAAGTACTTTTTGAACCAGTTTAGTACTGGTCCAGTGAGACCCACCTGGTTTTCCAGTAAGATAGTGTAGTAGACTGTATCAAATACAGCACTGAGATCCAATAAAACTAGCACTGACACATTTCCACTGTCGCTATTCAAACGTATATCATTAGTCACTTTGGTCAGAGTCATCTCAGTGCTGCTGTACTGTCTGAGGTCTGACTGGAAGACATAATAGCGGTTGTTTCTTATTAAGATTTCATTTAATTGATGAAAAACAGCTTTTCAATTATCTTAACCAAAATGGCAGGTTTGATATTGGTCTGTAGCTGCTCATTTGTGTTTTGTCCAATACAAGCTTTGGAATTATGCTGATATAGTTACAGAAATCCAAAGAAACACAAAGTTCATCTTTTCATGTTCTGACTTTTGAGACTGTAAACTAAAAATAAAATAGTAACTGTAAAATATCATAACATGTCATGTTTCTTATTTGACACTTGGTGCTTCCAGTGTTCAGTATGACTGCAAAAAATAAAAATAAAATACTTGAATTCCAACTCCAATGCTCTTTTGATCAATTGTAAAAACATTACTAGTGGTGTTTTAATTATGCCAATGCCGTTTTTAGGCAAAATAAAAAAAACCTGTGTGGTTTTCTAGGACATAGTTTCTGTAGAGTGACAGGAGTTTGAGCAGAAATTTGCCTGAACGCTCTGGGCAGGAACTGTGGGGGCAGAGTAAGCATGCTCACATTTCCCATCATCCAACTGTTAACGGGTTAGAGCCCCTTACAACCCCAACTTAACATCACCGGTGCATAAAAATGGCGAATAACATTGGATCTGCCCAGTTTTGAACCAGATGCCAGCTCAGACGAGGAAAACAAAGATGTATATGGATCCATTGTCTACAAGTGGATACATCAAATTGGAGTGAGGCAGGGATCTTGTGGCTTGCCGAGGCTTTTTCTAGTAACATTTTTGACAACGATTGGAATAAAGAAATAATCAGAAACACAATTTTAAGCTCAATTTTCTTTACATACGTCCTCCAACATCAGAAAAATGCCACAAGATCATGTTGAAAACACCAAAAACACAATTTCCATTGGGGTGGGTCATTTGGAGTACCTGGTTAGACTTTTCCTTTAGTGCTCAGTCAGGTTTTGAGAACCTCAGTGGCCTGTGCTTGTGTTGGTGTGCAATACTCACGTGTACACGGGCGTGTAATTGTTGAACTTAACAGTGTGTTCATTCATTAGTGAGAGCTTACCTCCCTGCTCCCTCTCCTCATCTCTCTACATTAGCTCTGACAGTAATGACTCGCCAGGCCTAACCTTTTAACTGGCTTGATGCATGGTTGTGGCAAAGCCACTCACTGCCCCGCTCAAATGGAAATATGCCATTTCAGGGTTTCATTTTTTTTCCCCCTCGCTCTAACCTCTCACTCAATTTCCTTTCCTATTTGACCATTTCTTCCTTTGCTTCAGACAGTTGTCAAATATATTGGAGTAATTGACTCGGCTCTCTGAGCAAGACATGACATTGTAAATCATTATTTGTTTATTGATTTTTTTCTGTAGTGCAGCTATCAGCAGAAACAGGAACATCTGTACTGCCTGTGTTTAAAGCTGAAAGTGTCAAACTGCATTTATGTGCAACCAAATCCACATCACAACTGATCTCACGCTGTCACTTTTCCCCATTGAAAGGACTTTGTGAGGAACAAGGCAATCTTTTACAGTTTGTGAAGCCTTTCAGGAGCTCACAAACAACAAAACAACATGTGCGGATAATTGGTGACAAAAACATGAAAGACTGCCAGTTCATCAGCAGATTAACTTAATGGAAGGTGTTTTTAGCAGGAGGAAAAACAGGCTGATGAACAAAAAGGAAACAAAAAGCTAAACTTTACCAAACACATTTGATGAGTTACAGTATTACTTTGACAAACAGGAGTTAAAGGAGAACATGATGTTCTTTTGACAAATTCAAACAAGGCTGCTTTTAGGCGGAAAAATAGAAAAAAAAGCTTAAAAACAAGGTAACAGCAGGAGGAAAGTTACTTGTATTTTCATCACAACGTAGATGCAGAATGATGTACAAATATCATTATTTTAAGTGTTAAGGGAAAAAAATGTTGACAGAAAGATTTGTTCTGAAAATAGAGTTTTGTCATGATCTTTGATTAAGAACACAAATGACACTTAGAAGCAAAAGAGAAATCGTCCTGCATGTGTCCTGAAGTCTGCATGTAAAAACACAAGAAGAACAAACCCAGATATTTTTAAAGTGTTCAAATAATTAAGATTAAACAAAGTTTTGGATAAAAAACAAATATTTATTCCATGCAGTGCAAACAAATTCCAGTACCTGTAGAGGAGGGGTGCCTACACTTTTTTGGCATGTATGCTACCGATCCAAAAGATCATACATTATGAAATCATAATTTGAAATGTTCATATTTAGGCACTTAAAAATACAGATTTACTATGAAAATCAGATTTTAAAGTGAATCTGACCAAATATTCTATATTAAATTGGTCAGTTTAAATGAATGTCTAAAATGACATCATGATAAGATGTCCCTCTGTCATTTTTCCTATAACAGCTTGTTGAATTTGACCCGCGTGTTCATAGTTGTCGTGTCAACGGCTTTGCAGCAGACTGTGTACCGACAACAGAAACATTCCGTGTGCGTTCTGTTTGAGGTTCTTTTTGAGTGACTGACCTCGGACCAGTCGATAAAAAATTAGGCCCGTTAGCAGCTGCAAGCAAAGTCTGATGCTGAACGCTCAAAACCTTCTGAAGTTTAGGAGGAATAAAAAACACTTACCTGCTAACAGAGTGTGAAGCTTTATCAGAGGGGGTGCGATTAGCTATTCTGTATGTCAATATAGTGACAGCGAGAATGATACTTGCTTGGCGGCCATCGAACACATTTTTTTTTGACTGTGTTTTTTTCATTCATTTTCAATCCACTCAAACTTCCTCTATCGTGATTGATTCACTGGACAACCCTCCTGCAGAGGTTTTAAGTAAATGTATTATTGGTCCAAAGCTCTTTAAGTCAGAATGTCTTTTATGTGCAAAAAGGGAAATAAAAATTGATTGTAGACAATAACAAAAAAGATAAACAAGAAAAGAAATGATCACTGAACCTGATGAACTTGGATACAAAAACAACCAACAGTGTTTAAGGTAAGATTATCTGTGTAAGATTTGCACAAGTGTACACATGTAAAAGTCCTTTTTTTTTCCATCTTGTTCTTTTGTAATTTGAAAAATATACTATTAAACAATTTGACAGGTTTTCCATAAAAAATGGATTATTAAACAAATAAAATATAACTTTCCATAGATGGCATTCTCTGTTTAGCAATAATGTCTCATGCAAATATGTGGGAGCAAATTGATGGTCAGCAATTTTACATTTTGCATCAATCGTTTAAGTTCATTTTCTTGTGTTAGATTCATGTCTGGCACATTTTCTCACAAGATTTCTGAAAAAACAAGGAACAGACTTGCCAGAGATGTTGCTGGTGTGCGTTTTAAAAAACTCATGAGGCTTTTTGTTAAGCTTTGTCATTTGGACCAACACCGGAGGCAACTGGAAACATTTGCAGTAGAAATTGGTCTGATATTTGGCAAAACAAGGGGTGAGAAAAATACTCATCTCTGGGAGGGGAGCATGACAATTACTGCTTAAAAAAAGAAACCCAACACCAATATTTCTAGGCTTAAATCAATCAGAAGAGTTTTTCTTGATAGATTTGTTTTACCGACATTTTAACTTAAATTAAAGTGCTTTTGAAGATAACATCTTATTGGTTTTATTTAATTGTACATGCATTCTTTTTGAGTCATGTTCACAGCATACCTCTAGTCGCTATTCTTTTTTCTCTTTTTCAGAGGATGGAATAGATAGCCCAGTTCAGTTCAGTTATGCGACTCCTGACTGGACAGCAGAGATAAGAGAGCTGAAATAAATCTCCATCCCTTAGAGTGGGCTCCACTGACTGAAAATAAAGAGGCTTTGGATGACCAGCCAGATGACTGACATCTCTGAGCTGTTCCCACCACAGTAACCACTAGATAAACTCTGGATTACAGAGAGGAACTATTAGAACCGCACTTACAGGTGAACACACGATTACAAACAGGATGGTGTCGAGCGCCCACAAAAAAACCATAAGAATAGTCAATGCAGCTATTCAGGGAAACTCTTTGCCGCATTTTCCTACTAAATCCAATCAGTTACAAACATAAAATGTAGATCTGTCACTATTTTACTCTGAAGCAACAACACTGGCGTTTAAGTTTGCTGGACTGCATAGGAAAGCTGCTGCCAGAGTCAAACCTCTTCCTCCGAGGGTTAATGTTGTGCTCCTTCAGCAATCTTACATCCCAGGAATCATCATTCATCAGATGTGTTATACTTCTGAAAGGTTTAGGTAAAGCCAGAGGAGAGGAAGAAGAGAAGGAAAACATAATGGAAAAGATGAAGGGAAGGCCAAAGCAGAAAGCAGAAAGATGTTATCAGGGATCAGAGATCCTTTCTGAGCCTTGGACCTTTCTGTGTGGTAAACTCCAGGCAGCCTGACCTAAAATGATTCTAGTTTGTCTGTGACAGGAGGAAAAACACCCAAAGTGAGATAAAGTCATAGACTAACTTCATAAATCATATGGCTGTTTCCAATACACTGCTTTGATGTGACTGGAGGTTCTGAACTATTGGGGGGAAGTTTTTCAAACCAAACTTTTGGTTTTCAAAAAGAGACTGAAAGTCTAATAAAAAATAGAAATGATAGTCTTGGAATAAACATTTTTTGCTAATAAATAAAAAATTATCAAACAAATCTGTAAAAGTTAATACAGTCAATGGTGAACATTGTTTTCATCATTCTTACTCCTGCCACATACTCAAAAACTCGCCAAGATTTGCACGCTTCTATTACCTATTACAGCCCCCAAAACAACAATGGAAATCCAAAGATTTACTTTTGCCAATTCTTCTAAAAAGGACATTGACCAGTTCGTCCGTCACCCCCAGACAACCAAAGAAAAAAACGGTTGCTATGGAGATTAAACCAACAAAAAAGCCACCATTTTGGAGAAAAAAAAAGTAACTTTAATATTTGTTTTGCAGTTAAGGTTTTATTTTGTTTCCCTGATGAGTTATTGGAAAAAACCTTGTTTCTTTATCAAACTCAACTTTCTTTGAATGCTAAGGAAATCTGATATAAAACCAGTGAATCTGCTAGTGTCACAGCACAAGTATTGATTTTCTAAAACACACCAATAAATAATCTCGTCACACTGACTGAACGTGAAGAATTCTCATAAAATCACAGCAAATTCTTGTGTCGGTTCAAAAACAGAAGTCTGTTGTTGCTTAACAGAATCAACAACATTTGAGAACACACAGTGAGCAAAAGCGGCCTGAAAAGAAGTGTACCAGTAAGGCAGCACACATAAAACACCCAAAGTACCTCAGTAGCTACAGTATGCGGTTTTTCTATCTCAAGATCTATGAAGTGACTGCACAGATCTCCACTTATGTAACATCATGGACTCGTGAGAGGGGAAATCATCATTAATGCTGTTATTCTAATGAAATCACGGTGCATTCTGCTGCCGGATCTACCATGGCTTTGCCTGTAGCTCGTCTCATAAGGTTTTTCCAACTGTCACTCAAAGCTCACATGGATTTGTCAGGCTGTCAATTTTTTTACATCTCCAGCTCAGCAGGGAAAGGACTGACTTTTAAGCAAAAATGTGTACTATGGATGGTCAACTTCTGTAAATTGTTTTATAAAAAATGAATAAACAAGCATTTAATTGGCTGTTGTAAGGCTTTCATTTTCATTTTAGGATCTTATATTTAGTTAACTGACTAAGACCAGGCCATGTAGTCCTGATTTGTTTTGGCACGCACCAGTTGGGGGACAGCTCTTCCCTTCGCCCTGATTTCCTGTCAACTGTTGATGATCCCTTGAGGATAATGAGGTGGAGTTTAGTGAATGCAGCACAGTGGAGAATGGCCCTCATCTTCAATGGCTCTGCAAAACTCCAGCTGTTTTTTAATTGGCTGCCAAGGTGGGTGAACAACTAGCACCTCCCAGCAGTGCTCTGCCTGCTGATGGAGAAGCAATCAGCTGTGGCACGTGGCCAAAACTCAGAGGTTCTGTCTGGGTCAAATGAAGCAATCCCTGCTGCTGGGCTTTTCAAAGTTCCTGTGGGGGGGGCATACACAGGATTAGTCTGATCCTTAGAGAAATGCATACAAATGTAAGAAAGAATGCCGAATGCATGAGTTTTATTATCAACACAACTTGGCATTTAACTTTTTTAGACTTAATGCTGACTAGAAGTAATCTGGCAGATTAACCCTTCGAGGTGTAACCATCGTAGGTGTCCCCAGCGACGCCTAAATAAACTGCGCTCTTTGACACACCATCACTCTTCATTTGTTATGCAATCAACGTAAATCAGCTGATTCTGACGCAGAGAAAAGCAGCTTTTTATACAACGCGTAAAGTGTTGCAAGAAGGCACAAATCCGCTTTTCTCTGATGGTAAACTCGTCTCAATCCATCCATTTTAGGTGTGATTAGTCAAACTCGTTTTCAAAGGTTAGCTGTAAATCTTTCTCCTAATACTCATTTTGAAGAAATGTTTTAGTTCAGAATGATGATGAACTATTGATTAACATTTATTGCTCAAGATCTTTTGTCTGGGAAAGAATGGGGCATTTATATTTCCAATTAATTCAGGAAAAGTGCAGCACTTAACTTATTACATTTCATGGCTTTATGTCCAGCTCGCTGTGGTTTCTTGGAGCAATAAGCCTTTTATTGTTGTGCAATAGTCCGCTGTGGGTTGACCTCCTTCAGAGGTTTTTTTTTTTTTTCAACCCACATGACTCTAACATTTACGGACATAATTTCTCTGTGCAAAAAATGGAGGATTGTGGGTTTGGGAGCCTGAGAGTCCCTTTTTCTTTTTTTTATTTTGTGCAGATGAGGTGGTCCTTTTTCATTATGCTGTGACCTTCAGCTCTTGCTGGAAGGGCTTGCAGCTGAGTGTGAAGCATCAAACTCCCAACTTTAAGGTTTTCAGCAGGAAATATGGTGATATTTCCTCTACTATTTAGAAATAACTCACTTCCTCTAGTAAAATTACAGATACAGGCCGTGGATCAGATTTTCCTTTACAAGATGTCTGTGGTCTGCCAGAATGTAGGGATTGATGCTCACACATCCCATATTGTATACTCTGGTTAAAACTCTGGTCTTTACCTTTTTCTCCTGTTGAATGCACAGAATTTAAAAGCTCCCTTTTTGGTGTTTGTAACATGTTCTTGTGGCATTTTTCTCATGAAGGAGAACATATACAAAGAAAATTAGACATAAAATTGCATTTCTGAGTATTTCTTTACTCAAATCACTGTGAATGAGGAGCAGACACAAAAATGATGTTGGAAATTGACGTAGATACTACAATCGGCGGGTCTCATGCTCCCTGCTCCTCTCCATTCTGATGCATCCGCTTGCAGACAAGTAGATCCGTTTTCCTTGTTTGTGCTGGCATTTGGCTCAAAGCTGTACGGCTGGATAGCTCCAGTGTTGTTTGCCATTTTAGTTTCACCAGTAATGCTAGATTTGGGTTGATAGGGGCTGTCAGCTGGTGGAAGAATGTGTAAACAGATGAATGATGGGAAATGTGAGATGCTTACTCTGTGCTAACAGTTCCTCCCGCAACTCTGAGTCAAATTACTAATGAATTATTTGCAGAAACAAAAACTTGGAAAACGATGCAGGTTTTTTTGTTTTACTAAAAATGACATTATCATACCTAAAAAAAACACTGAGAACGCCTTTAAATGAACTCCATATAAGATCCGACTGGGTCTTAAAAATCCAAAAGAGAAAGATGACACTGTCATCAGGTTAATTCAGACTCTTGTGCAATGTTTGCCTACAGGCATTGTCTTCAGGCGGTAAAATACGTGGATTCAGCAAGAAATACAGTACATTCCTTCAGTTTCTACATTTCTTTCCTTCTTCAGCTTAATTCTGATTCCCGCTTACTCTCCTCTGGTGCTTCACTCGCCTCAGACAAGATAGAAATTCATTCACTTTGGTAAATGACCATTTAGGTCTTGTCAAGACTAGTGCTGTGCATTTTTTCTTAGCTGTAATTTACTGAGCCTTCAGATTTTCGATTGGATTTTCAGAAATTAAAATAAAGATGATTTTTTTTTACTACAAACAGCAAACCAAAAGCATGACTTTGATTATCATGTAAATACTTCCTCCCGTCTATGTTTAGCATCATCACATGCATGAACATATGCTCAAATTTCTAATGTGTCATCTTTCCACTCCGCTCCCTTTAATAGCCTCTGCCCCAGTCTGTGCAGCATGTTGCAGCGTATGGCAAGTTTACGATGGCTGTCCAGTTGCAGCCTCCAGCCATCATCAGCCAGTTTAGGAGTGAGGACATGCCATCTGTCAAAAAGCAGAGCACTGCTAGGCAACCTCAGGGTAAGCTTTAGGACCGCAGCCGATAAAACTGACCATCTTTGGATAGACAAAAAACTGGAAAACACGGGGGATGGTGTACAGAAGGATTGTGGCAGGATAAGAAAAAAGACGCATGAACGAATGTAAAACTGGAAGAACAACTGCAACATAAACAGCACAAGTGTGAGTGTTATCGTTGAGAAAAATCCGATCTTTGTTTGTGGTGAACATTTGTTGTTTGTGAAGTAAATGAAAAGTCTATTTGTTGAGTCAAATCAGCATGAAGAGCAAACGGTGGTTCACCTCAGAGATTGTGAGGATGGAGATTAGGGGAACAGAAATCGCTTCTCGTGGTCTTCTTTATTTTGCTCAACATCACAAACATCAAACTTTTCAATCAAGGTAATGTTAACAGTAAGCAGAACAAACCAATAGCACTTCATAATGTTTTTAGCGAACAACCTAACTATTAAAAAAATAATTTAAAAAAAAACCCAATGTGAAGGTTGCTGTTGAACAAAATTGACCAACTCTGCAGGGGCGGAGCTACAGGGGTCAAGCAGGGGAAGCTGCCCCCAAGGATAAAGATTTGCCCCCTACATGCCCCTCCAAAATTTCTGAGTCAATATTAGTGTCATTATTGACAAAAAATAAGCTCAATAAGCTTCTTTAAGCAATGATAAGAATGTTTGAAATACATGTTATTGATAATTTTATTTGTAATTTTGTAAAAATCGCTGCTGTCCCCTTTGCTAAATTATTCCTAAAACAGGTGAATGTTGGTAAAGAAAAGTAATTTAAAGTAGGCACATTTACTTAAAAAAGTTTTTTTTAATTAATTAAATTAAATGACTCAACAAGATATAATAGATTTATTGTCTTTTTATCTTAACTTAAAACATATAAAGATATTTCAACTAGTTACCAGACAAAAATCTTGGTCCTGTTTTGTTTTTGCAGTGTTAATACCCTTGATGCTTGGGATGAATGGTTGTTTATGCCTAAATTCAAGATTCCACTGATAGGCTCATGGTATACAGCAAAAGCACATCAAATGCATACATTTTAATCACATGCTCTCCCAGAAAAAGTACTCACAGCAGTTCTCTGGTTGGAAAAATTCAGTTGTTGGCACTTATGGAGAAAAGTCAAGATAATGATTGTTTCCATTGTCCGGGAAATTTAAGATTCATCTTTCCAAAACAGCCTGGTTTTTATTCCTGACTAACTTCGAGTTAGAACAGCATTCCAACTGGACCACAATAAAGATGGCCGGCAGGAGTCCATATGCTACTCTGTTCAAAAAATGGAATTCAACCTGTTTTTGTTCCAACTTCATTTCAAGCATTTTGTGGTGAAGGGAATTTAATATTGAGCTGATTTTGCAGCAACAAGATCTTGGTTTGTCTCAGTCACCGAGTCCACCACAAACGTTTCTGCATGTGAGGTCATCCTGCTGAAGTTTGGCTGACATTGAGTCACCAATCGGCAATAATAAAAAACATGACGACATTGTACAGACAGAGGGAAAGCTTGACCCCAATGTTGTCTGACTTTTGCAACAGAACTCCTCGGTGGCACCACTTGCTTTTACTGAGGCATCTGATTGGTCAGTTTATCATTTGAATAACTTGCTTTAAAGAAAAAATATCATGAAAAAAAAATGAGAATGAGCAAGAAGATGTTAAAAATTATATCAGAGCAAGAATGATTATTCTGACAATGATTGTGACTAACTAATAACTGTTTATTTCTCAATGAAAGTCTAAAGAATTTAGGCTTGGAGCTAGCAGGTACTTCCTGGACTGAGTTGTACTTCCAGTTCTCTATTTACAGTCACTGCTGCCGAAGCCACTCTTTCAGACTCCTAAAGGGCCTTCCAGTGGTTGTTAGTGGGAAAATTACCAACAGAAACACAAACACAAAAGTTGCATCTAAGTAGAAGTCACAGCCCCGGCCAAACTATGCAAAAAAAAAAAAAAAGAAAATTCAACTTGCACTTCGGAAAAATATGGTAATCTAGAAAAGCTGCAACAACTTTTTAAGTCTTACATAAACTTTAGCTGTTACAGAAAAGCTCTCCCAATTATTAAAATGTTTCAGTTGGACTAAATTGTCTTTAGTTTCTTTAACGTGTTTGTTTTAATTGTGTAGCAGGTTTGGTGAAAATGTTAGTTTTTGTCAATTTTGTGATGAAATGGTAAGGCTTGCTGTTGAACTTTAATTCCATCCTGGCGTTCATTTCCTCTGCCTCTCATATTTGCCCTTATCCGGTGAAGAGGGAATAGCCTTCTCTCTCATCATCGATCATAGCAGCTCGTGTCTTGTCACCCTGCAGGCAGAGGTGATATTCAATGTGCTGTTGCTTTGTTTTCTTTGACCCGTTTCCCTCGCTCAGTTTTTTTCTTTGTTCTCTTTTCAAAGATACCACAGGTTAACATTCATAACAGCTGTATAGATTCTGACTCAGCAGAATAATCCAAACTGACAAACATGTTTTTCAGTCATTAGCCAAAACTATCCAATCGCAAGGCCATCTAATAAAGATTATATTAATGGTTTGTCTTAAAGAAAACAACCCAGTATCACTGTTTAAGGCAATAAAAAAGCACTGTTCACACTAGGCATTCACAAAGAGGATTCAAATTAAACATTAATATTAGCAATATGTGTGATAGCACTGTAAATTTTAAATCTATCTGAACAAACTGCCTTAAAAAGGTTTTGATTTGGTCTCAATGTAATTTTACCAAACCAAGAGAACCGTTTATTAAACCTGCAAATGTTTTTTTTTTTTTTTTGTAATTGTAAGGAAATCTTTGCTTAAGAAAAATAAACTCACTTTCCAACTAAAGACAACAACTGATGTTAAGAAAATAAACTTAAATACTACACTGCAAAAAGAAGTAGGTTAAATATAGGGACAGAAACAGTATTCTTAAGAAGAAAATCTTAAGAAAATAGTAAAATGATATATTCATGCAGGAAGTCATTTTTACTAAGCAATAAATCTCAATATTAAATATGTTGAAATCTAGAAAACTAACTAATTAAAGGTAAAATTAAGATAGAATTTCTAAAAATTGAATGTGATACAGCACAATAATAAACTTTCTTTTTTTCTGGTTCTAAGCAAATGGTTTGTATTTTGTGAGTTTTAATGTTACTAATTACAGTGACAAAAACTAGTGAAATAAGTGGAAATTACTAATTTGAGAACAAAATGTGAACAAAATGAGAATATAATTTTAATACATTTAGCCCATCTCAATAAACCCTCATGAAATCTAAAACTAGCACTGATTTTTAGAGCTTTTTTTTTTGTTTTCAAAATAATTGCAGAAAATGCAAGTCTAACTTGCCACATTTATTAAATTTTAATGCTATAACTCAAAACTAACAGTTTCCTTTGCAATTTTTTCAGACTTAAATAATTTTCGTCTAGAGAATATAGCAAAAGGATTTTGACTCATTTTAATAGATCCAGACTCTTAATGAGACGTATTATTCTCGGCTGTGCTGATTTTGAGAAAAGCTTAGGGAATCTAAAACAACTTAAAACCTGGTAAAATATCTTTAGTGTATAAAAAGAGTTTTAAATCGTTGGAGTGGTCAAATAGTTTGAAGTGTTGTCTTTCAAAGGGCAACAAGAAATGCAACAATGCAGAATGTGTCAAGGTGTAATTTAACTCATAACTGACAATTAAGCAATTTGAAAGGAAATATTAAGATAATCGCTCTCAGTGAAATGGTGTCTGAACAAAACAAGACTTCACCCAGAAATTAATTTTTGAATATTTGTAGAAAAAAAATGTTTTGCTTTTGGAAAAACAAATCTCGTTTTTGTGCATAACTGTGTCCACAGGGTGGCAGTAATGAGCAGATTAATTTATTTATTCGGCAACCACCAACTGAAAAACTGTCCTAAATTTTGCTGGGAGCTTAAATGCAAACAATGTCAACAAAGCTAAATACTTAATAAGATTTCAAGAAACGGCCTAAATCCCCTGAAACAAGCAAATAAACAAGCAGAAATAGGTGTCCTGTTTTCTATGTGAAACATAATTTTTGTGTGATCACTAAAAATAGTCAATTTAATCTTTTTGTTTTAATTTAAATAGCTATAAATAATATTAATGAAAGTACTGTAAGCTGCAACCAATAACTAGAAGAGTTGTAGATAAGCTTAATATAGATTAAAATAAATTGATTAGTTAATGTAGCCTGTGCCTTTATATGGTATAATGTTTTCTAATGTGACATTTTTCCTTTTGTAAAGCTCGTTTTCCAACATGACTGAATGAGTTGGGCCACAGCAAGTGTTCCTCATTAGCTCCAGTTTGACTTGGCTGTGCTGCACTTGTTTCTGCACTGTGACTGTTTACCGGTCCTGCAACCTAACCGATAACACTTTGTCTGCTCTCAGGGGCATCATACAAACAAACTTCCTTTAAAATCTCAAACTATTGCTCTGTGGAGACACGTTTCGTGCTCAACAATCCGAACCACGGGACATGTAAGGAAAGGACTCGGACGAGCTCAAAATTCTAACGTTACTGTTCCTGTTACAGTGAACAGACACGGTCTACCGGTCATCCTTGCCTCTCCAAGATTAATGGCTTGTCTCACAGGTTGGGTTCCCATTACACAGTTTGTCCATCGCCACCTCGTTATGGATACATCCTTCACTGTCAGGCAGGAGAAAGAGGCAGCTGAATGGCCATTCCCTGCAAACCTACCTCACATAAAACCTGATACACTCTGTGTGGCTCATAGATAAGACCGATAAACAAGCCATTTTCCCAAGAATGTGAGCACAAATACTCAAAGTGTTGTGTTAAAATGTGGGCACATATTGTCCCTGTAAATATGTCTGTAATAATGACTAAAGCGTGAAGGTCATTTTGTTGAAATGATGCACTTGCTTCACTACGATTATAGTCACCAACACTGCAGTCTGAACTTGTTCCTCTCATTTCACTGCAGACAATATTCCATCCAAAAGTTGAAGTTTCAAAGATTGAAGTTGGTTAAACATGTTTTCATTCTTTCTTTTAAATTGTATTAATCTTCGTTGCTTCATTAAAAAGATGGTTTTGCAATTTGATGACTAAGACATTTGACGCTTGTTGCTGCGTATGCCAAAGACCTTTTCTTTGGCATCGCTCTTGTCAGTGTGATGTGAGGTAGAGAATATCCAGAAGGGAGGCAGTGTCTGATAACTGGACAAAAGACTGTAACTAATGGCCTCTTGTCAAGTAATGGATAATGAATGGCTCCCCTTTACTTGGATAAATAGAATGTGTGTGGGTGTAACAGTGTGTATTTGGACACTGATGAGTGATATTCTTCTTGGTGATGGTGATGTGTTGTCTTTGTACTATCACATGTGTTGCTGGCATGCAATTTGGCCCACCACATGTGCACAGGAGGATGCACTATGAAGATATGTGTGTGACATCCAATATTTAGCTTGCTATGAAGCATGTATAAATGTCCTCCTATATGTTTTTATATGTCGTGTAATAATAATTCATGAGAGGCCCCACATGAGGAATGGTAGCTTCTTGTGTTTTTGCACAGCCATTTGTCTTCATAGTTACTAATTTTCCTTGTGTTGTACTGGCACTGAGAGCTTAGTGTGTGTAATGAAAGTCAATGATATTTTGAGAAATTGCAAATGATGAAGCTGTTTCTTTTGTTTGAACCTGCCGGATGTGAATGGAAACTATCTAATTGACCACAATCTGATTGCAAATACCTGCTGATGTAGCTGTGGAACACTGGCCAGTCTATTACCAATAACATCTTGTTTCACAGTCTTGCATTTGTAATATAATATAACATTTCATTTGGTTCTGTCAATTTTAAAATGGCATTTAGGTGTCTAGGAAGGATTTGGCAAAACATTCTGACACTGTTTTCAATAACTTTTTACTTCTGAACTCATATAAAAATGACTGGAACTAGAGCCAGGTCACTTTATCAAATAACTAGTCTGTTAAATTAGCTTGTAATAAAAAAACAAAAGCAAACAGTCAGGTTTAAAACAATTCACTGCCTCACAGAGTAGATTTAATTATATGACAACTATACATGGTCATGGATTTTTATTAACCTAATTTTTAAGAATGTAACATTTAAACTAAGCAAAAACAGGATGTGGCCTTTTGACTGAAAGATTTACATTAGGTCAGCGCCCTCAGAAAAGCATTGTTGGATATCTTCAAACAACTGTCAGGTTGATTTGTTCCACCCCATCGGGATTTTTTGGAAAAGCTTTGACAGGAAAAGATACTGAACTGAAAAACTAGATCAAATCATTCGATGACAAATCAATTGGTGTCATAGCCAAACATTTCCTCTGGTTCTTCCTCATTCTTTGGTTTGAATGGAGAAATGCAGTTACACGAGTTGTATATGAATTGTTTTTTTTATTGTTTTAACATGTTTTTGTTGCATTTCTCCCACGATGGAGGACAAATATTAAGAAATTTAACCTCAAAGTTGAATTTTTTGAGGTTTTTTAATTATTATTACTGTCTTGAATCAGGAGAAGACAAAAAATGTTGTTTGAAAAAGATTGTATTTGTAAAGTAGAAAAAATATAATAGGTGGGCCAAAAGCTCCCTTCTCTGTTCTGTTCTAATCAATCCATGACTAGATCCAAGTATGTCTTCATTCACCTCATCTGAGCCGGCATGTGGCTCAAATTTGCACGGCTTTTTGTTTGCCCAGTAATGTTAAGTTTGGGGTATGAAGGGTGTGAGCTAGTGGGAACGCACATAAACACACCAGCTGTCAGGCATAGGTGACGAGAAAGAGGGTTGAGTTGCTAAAGATTTTACTGGCGCTTTGCAAAGACTATGTAAAAAAACAAGACCGATTTTTTTGATTTTGGTTAAAAACAGTATAATCATAATTAAAATAACTTAGAACGAATTCAAAATGGACAAAAAAATATTCTGGAGTGGGTCTTTAGCCAAATTAAAAGCACACATCCTTGTATAATTACAACTTTGCTTCAGTCTTGAATTGAATAAAGGATAATAGCACTTCTAGAGAAAAGTGCTTTTATACTGTAAGAAAATTAAAATAGACAGGATATAGTCTTAATCAGTGTTGCTGTTACGTATTAAATTGTTATTAAACCAGTTTTCAATATGAAAGGGTAGGTAACATAATAAATAGCTTGTCCATGGAGCCCAAATTATAGTGTTTCCTTTTAAACTTAATGCGAGTGGATGGAGCTCAAGCACTTTCTCATCATATTTATTGACAGCAGCTCTGCAAATGCACTCACTTGCTGTGCCCTATACGCCCCATTCGTGCGCACACACCAGGCAGGCTTGTGATCAGTCGGGGTCCATGTACATATAAAATAAAATCTCCTAAGCTTGAGTGAATGCACGAGCTTCATCCCTTAAACTTGTCTCCGAATTTATCAAAGTAAGCTACATGTAAGCTGTTATTTATGATGAAGCTGGAGAATTATGTGATCTAAGCAGCTTCTCTCTTATTATTGCAATAATTGCATTAACACATTAAAGATGGCTGTGTGTGCTCTCCTGGTGGGTTTTTCCTCCATATTCATGAGGATGAGAGAATCTTAGGCTTGCTACGTTGCCAGTACATTAATCATGGGATACAATTTTTTCTCTAAGCCAGATGAGGTTGGAGGTGAACTAATAAACAGTTGTGATGGCTTGTCATGTCTGTGTTATTTCTTTCTCTATACCGCCCTCTTCTTCTGAAAACAATCATTAAGGACTTAGTAGGAAAGCAGAATCTAAGCTAGAAAAACTTGTGGAGCTGGAGACAGGTGAGATGAGATGCAAATATTTATGGGATCTGAAATGTGAGATTTACTGGCCTCTACGAGATGTGTGCAGAGGGAGCAGTACTTGTCTCCTTGCGACTCTTTTCAGCTAAAACATAAAAGTTTCCAGACAGCAGCCTGTTTTCTAAATCCTGATAAATGTTTGTTCGTTCCAAACTGTTTCTCTCCCTCCATTTATTTATAACGCAGTCAGTCAGTTCACCACCCAGATTGTCACAACTCAAAAATGTGATTAATCTGATTCATTTTTTTAATCGATTGACAGCACTACACTAGAGGTGTCCAAATCCAGCTTTCTGCTGATTTTCTGGAAAACATGTAGGACGCTGGCCTTTGAGGCCTGGATTTGGATACCCCTGCCCTACACCTCTAATTGATCTCTGGGATCCTTGGACCAAAATCTCCTAAAAGTACGGAGAACCAAGTTTAAAACGTATGTAGACATGTCCTTTTAAGCTGGAACCCCTAGACTCTGGAGCTCCCTGCCTTTAACCCTCTGTATGGCTAAATCTGTTCTTTTAAAAAGCTTCTTTAGACATTTTTATTTCGAAGGGATTTTAGCTAAGTTTTGCTTTTGACAACTTTTACTATGATGTTTTACTTATTTTTACTTAATTTGTAACGCCTTAAATTTTAAAATTGTAGTATTGCTTTAACACATCTTTTTATTCTGTTCAGGGCATAATTTCAGGGAAGGAGAAAGAGCATAACTACTGTGTGTCAAAGCCAGCAGGACACATTATAGTTTATTAGGTTGTAGTTCAAAATCAGATGGGACCAACAAGATTTTCGAGCTGGTGATGATAAACAAACGTTAGAAGATGATGATTGATGAGGCATTTCTGATTGACATCAACCATCAAAATAGGAATCCATCCATTCATTGTACATTTATACTCGTGGTGTGGTGTTTGCTGAAGTCTATACCAGCTGGCTTTGGGGGAGGGCTTACACTCATAGCAAATCCAACGCAGGGCCACAAACAAATAGAGAAAATCATGAAAATACCCAAACCCCAAAGGAGAAGCAAAAAAGCTCTGAAAATTTGGGGAAAACATCTAGGATCTGGACTCAGAAAACACCAGGACCACAAACTAACATATAGCACAAGTTTGGTGGTTTCTGGTAGAGAAGAGAGCCCACTAAGACAGCCAAAAGGAGCAGTTAAAGCAGGATGAAGAAAGAAAGAGGTGATAAAGATAATCTTCACCTCTCATCCCCATCTATCCTTCCCTTCTGCACCTCTGTCTTGCTGACAGAAATACATTAACTGAGACATGCTCGTCTTGAAGTTCCTCCCTCAGCAGCTGCTGTCTCAAACACTTTATTGAATTATCGAACAGAGAATATATATGACAAATGGAGTTAACAGACTGGCTTTTGGTTTACGTCCTTATCCAAACACATAGCATTTACTTCAGGAAATCAAAGTATAAATCTGCACCCTGCCCATTGCAGATCAATAACTTGCTTCAGATACTTTTAAGTGTGTCAACAAACGTCTGAGTCGTAATACACAGACTACCAAGTTCCTCTCCTTTAAGCGATTTGGCTTTGTGTGGTTAATAAAAAGTTCTCACTTTTACATGCATACATGGTCTTTGTGTTAGTCTACTTGCATGGCTACAAAAAGGGGGTCAAAAATTAGAAAAACACGTGTGTCAGGGTAGTTCGGACACTCATCCTCTCTAAGGCATGAAAATCTGTGAACTCCATCCTGCAAGTCGCCCCACTATTGAAAGTTTAAATAAACTGATGACAGACAGTAATATAAACATTCGACCAGAAGAAGGAAGCCATCATTTTAATCAGCATCTGACAGCTGCACAACCAGAAGATTTCTATTTTTCTCTTTGACTGTTATGATGCCATCTTACGGCTTGTTTTTAAATGTAATGATGCAGCCAAGAGGTGTCTGTTGAAAATGTTTTTGTTTTTACTGTTTTGCCACTGAATGAGAATGTTAGATTGGAACAAAAATGGCCCCATTCCATCTGAGTTTGAACTCCCTTCATTTTTGCTTCTGTCATTGCAGCTTGTCAACCAACTCAGCCAATCATCTCTGAGAAGTTAGGTAGTTTGAGTAAAGAAAAGTTGAAAGAAGTGACTTTGTGGAAAGGGAGGGAGCACATGTCTGCAAAAAGACTTGACGGCTTGTTGGTTTCCTCAAAAGCTGAATGACCTAATATTTTCATTTAAAGGAGCTGTTTAAGAAATTAATCGGTACAAAATAAAATATAGCTGCTTCACATCTCAAACTAACAATGTTAAGAAATGCAAGAAAGACACCTGGTTTTCAAAATAAATCAGGAAAAGTTAGTGGTCTGTTGCTGTGAACCACCTTTTTTCCAAAGTTTTGAAAGAAAATTAGGCTTAAAATTGTGTTTCTAAATATTTATTGATTAAAATATTTGTGTTTTCTTTTGTCTCTTTCTTTTTGTTTGTTTTTTTACTTAATTCTACTTGGCCATCTTTTCTTGTGTTATAAATCTAGCAAGACCAATCAATCCATCCATCCATCAATCCATCCGTCCATCCATCCATCCGTCCATCCATCCATCCATCCATCCATCCATCCATCAACACTTCAATCAATCAATCAATCCATTCATCCATCCATCCATGCATCCATGCGTCCATCCATCCGTCCATCCATCCATCCATCCATCCATCCATCCGTCCATCCATCCATATATCCATCAACACTTCAATCAATCAATCGATTGATTGATTCAATCAATTAGTTAACAAATCAGGAGCAGCCAAACTGCTGACCATAAAGTCAAATATAAATAAATCACTAAACGGACCTCACAGAAAGGGGGGAGCATTTCAAAGTGTAGGAGCTGCAACTGATGAGGCTTCATCTCCGCTCGTCAAAAGCCGATTTTGTCTTGAAAACAAGATGTGGTATCCCAAGAGACCAATCCTCCCATTGCTCATTAAATGTTGAAATACATTGTTGTAAATTTAGGAGCAGATGAAAAAAAGGCACTTGGGAAAAGCCTTTAACTGTGACGTAGGCGCTACAGTCAGCAGGCCACATGCTCCCTGCTCCGCCCCATTCTGGTTCAGCCATTTGCAGACAAGCAGATCCATGTACGTCTTTGTTTTCCTTATCAGAGCCGGCATCTGGCTCAAAACTGTATGGCTGGATAACTCTAATATTGCATTTTTGTTGCAGTAATATTAGGTTGGGGTTGTAAGCTGGCGGGAGAGCATGTAATCAGATGGATAATGGGAAGTTGGGGCAGGCTTACTCCAGATCAACAGTTCCGCCCACAACTCAGAGGCGAATTTCTAATGAAAATGAAAATAACACATCAGAATCCTAATTAAAAGACAACTGGGAAAACTTGTACAATAGATCAAAATGGATATGAATATGTTCTTGGACTAAATGGGTTACTCAAGTAAGATGATTCGATTTAAAGATGGTTCAGCTTGTTTTTTTTTAAAAAAAGAAAAAAAAACACATAAAAAGATATTATAATCCATCCTCTATGTCTACCAATGTTTCTTATAGGAAATAGAGTTTCTGTTGCTAAGATTTCGTCCAAAAACTGCATTAGTCTTTTTCATCTGTCAGCAGTTGAGGCTTTCTCTTCTGCTTTGCTGACACAAAAATTAGAGAGAAAAGTTTGTGTTACATTTGTGTATCTACATTAAGCATTTAATAGTAAAACTGTTTCACAGCTTTTTGTATGTTTTCAACCCCTTCAAGCCTCAATTAATTTCCAAAAAATTAAAAGATATATGTTCTCTGTGTTTTTTCTTATCAAGGAGACTAAATTAGGTGGAGTCCTGGATTAAATGGCACATTGTGACTTAGCAACGCAGGGCGTGAAAGAGTCAAACATCATGTATTATGAAAGGCCCATTGTTTTTGAAAAAAAAAACGTTTTCCTAAACGTTAAATTTAATCTTAAACACTGCAGCATTTCATAAGTGGGCTGCATCTTTTTGGTATATTTCATATCATCTTACAGAAATCTGGTACGCCATAAATCTAACACATGAGATGTTCTGACTGAGTCAGCAAAATTCCTGGAAAGTTGTGACACTTTGGTTGAGCTGGCAGACATAAGTGGGAAGGAAAAAGACTGGTGTGAAGCAAGGAAAAAACTTTAACAAGAATAAGTATTTTGAGTTAAAGAAAAAGTATGGATAGCACAGCATCAACATTTTGATGGTAGAATAAAATAAAAACTCCAAGCCTTCTATGTGGTCTTTTAATGAAGCAGTTTAACTTAGGAAGAAAATTTTGTTTTTTATCTTCTGTTCTATTTGGCTGAGAATAATGTATTCTGATAAGCTGCTGTATTTGAACATGAATTAAACATATGCATGTGAATTAACGACCAGGTGTGATTTAAAGTTTTATATGCCTGAACAACACTAGAAATTATGCAAAATAAAATGTACTTCCTGTGAAAACCTGATTAAATTAAGCACAAAGAAGTTTCCTTTTAACGCATTATAAAAAGGGGACCTTTTTTATTACATTTTAAAATCATTATACAATGCTTTTAATTTGTATAATAACTTATAATGAAAATGAATTAAATAAAATACAATTTCTATGTTTTAATATGTGAAAGAACTAAAAAACGTTTCTATTTGTTGGAACCTTATGTTTTTTTTTTCTGACAACTTGCTGTCAGCCTTGTACGCTCATTAAAAAATTGTGACATTCATTTACTTTTAAGTGTGTTTATCTGTGGCCTCTGTTTTGAAATGAAATTCCCATCAAAATGTAGTTGTTTTTGTTAGTTTGTACTTGATGCGCGTGTCTGGGGGGGAAACGAGGCTCACAGATAGGTTTCTTTAATGAGAATTGTTCATTCATTCTCAACGTGAAATGACACTGCGCTTTTCAAATAACATTGTCTCGCAATGAAAAAGGAAGGGTAAACAAATAATTTATCAGTAAGTAGACATCAGAAGCTATAATGATCATTATAATAAAAATGCAAAAAAGAAAGAAGATTGAAAAACAACAGTGTCAAAACAGGAATTCCTCCGCTCTTTCCCAGTTTGCATAACCTTAAGTGAGACAAGACTATTTCCCTGCTATCTGAAATGGCCTTTTGATTTAGGATGTGTTCGTATTTATGTTTCTACTTCCATTTCATGTTACAGTAACTTGACATCCAATCATTTGTGTCTGTGTTTTTTGTTTTTAATGCAAATGTTGCCTTCCTACACAGAAACAATGATCACTGATCATTTCCCTCAATGTGAACTTAATAAATGTGTGACTTCCAGGAAAAACTTTCAGTTTGTTGTGCATCAACTATTGTTTGATTTTCATCTGTTAATGAAAAAGCTCACTTAACTGCATCCTACTTTTAATAGTGAAGATTAATATTATTCAAGGGCATTCTTTCACCTGTGTTTCAACCTCCAGCGTAGATTCCCCCCGGCAAGCGTTTCTGACCTCAGTGCAAATGCAGATGAGCATGTGGCTGGCACCGGATCAAGATCAAGACCTTTGCTCCCTTTGGTTCAAACATGAGAGCTTTTTCAAGTACCTACAGTTGTTTTTATTTTATTTCCGAGCTAAAAAAAATGTTAAAAAGATGTCCTTAGCCTCTCATCCGTCCTCTGTCAGCACCCTGTCAATCACCCAGAGGACTCGGTGGTTCAGAAGTCACAAAAACCTTGAAATACAAAGTATACAATAAAAAAGACGATTGTAACATTTGCATACAAATGTCTCAGTGCTGCACTTTTTAATGCACAAGTCTTGTTTTTTTCATGTACAATTAAACTTACAAAAATTGTTATGCTGTACTTTTTTTTCTTTTGATTAAAAAGTGTATTTTATCTATAATTACTACAATGATTACATTTTTGCAGCACTAAGAGTCGAGTCAGAATTATCTCCTTAGTATATTAATTTTATTACTCAGTTGGACAGCAGCAGCTCTAAAATAAATATGGAACCAAAAAAAAACAAAACAAAAGCAAAACATTGAAAAAATAAATAAAAAAAAACACTCCTCCACACCCCTTCAGACATTTTCTACTCAGTGATTTGCATTTCCTGCAGCAGCAAATAACACCCTAGTCCCAGCTCTGTGAAAACACTGCAGTCAAGGAAAGTTTTAGGAAAAGTTTTCACCAATCTGTTTCTTAGATTATTCAAGAATGCAAAACAAAAAGAGCATTTTGAATTTGTGATTCTTAAATAACACACAATATTTGATATCCTGTAACTCTTTGACCATTCACATGATCCAAGTCAGTCATCTGATTCCATTGTGGAAAAAAAGGAGCTTTTATTATCGGCTTTTCCGATTGATTTGATAAGCACTTCACTACTGTACAGTGCTGCAAATTAGCACGAAGCATCAAGGATGCTTTTCTCCACTTCATAAACTGCTGGAATTACATTTATTGCGTAAACAGGTGAAGAGTCATAATAGTCAAAAAAAGAAAAAACTACAACGTAACCTGTGCTTTTTGTGTCTTTAACATGTTCTTGTAGTCTTTTTTTAATGATGGAAGACATTTATAAGGAAAGTTAAAATTGCTTGTTAAAATCTTGTAGTTGTTTCGCTCCTTTCAATTGAGATGAATCCACTTGCAGACAAATAGATCCATTAACATATTTGTTTAGGTTGAGATTGTGAGGGGCTGTAAGCTAGTGGGAGAGGGGTTAAGGTAAGCCAACCCCGCTCCAATGATCCTGCCCGCAGCTTTCATGAATTACTGCTGCTCTGCTGAAAATATGCCATAGAAAACTACACAGATTTATTTTGCCTAAAAATGGCAACATTTATTCCAACTTACCAGGAGCTATAAGTTTAACGTCCTTGTTTATCCAAAATCTCCTGTAGAACAAATTAATCCCATTAATCATGAACGAGCAAGCCACAGTATCAAAATGCCAAGAGCAACTCAGAGCACATCACCTGCTTAAACATGTCTTCCCTACAAGTGCATTAAGCAGAGACCAGTGATGTCTCATCTTTATCTTTCTGCCTCTTTCAAGCCCGTCGGCATTGGGTTATTGGTCCCTTCTCTCAAACTCTAATTCAAGGATTTAAGGCTTCCATCTCCAACTCCTGCCCAGTAGATGCAAACGATCTTCTCTGATGTCCCTGGTTATGAAACTGTGAGATGAATTTGTTTACACCAGAATTAACCCAGAGAAAAATAATGTCTTAACACCTTAAAACACAGCTGCGTAAAGAGTCACTTTGATTTTCAGGGAAATTCTCTTTTTCTTCTGAACACACTCATATATATTTCATTTTGTTGTTTTAATGGGCCTCAGGAAATGAATATAACATCTGTTGGTGCTGTGCTTCTCAGTGTTACATTCCTGCTCCACAAGAAAGAGGCCTAATGACTGATTTTAGAACCGAACAAAGAAGGCTGTGTACTAAAGAAGAAAATATGAGAACGGTTTTTAATATGTCAAAATTTAGATAGAAAAATTACATTTCACCTTTATGTCCAGGATGTCTATAGTATTCACATGTACTCTTTAAAGTAAAAATTAAATGTATTCTCATTAAATTATTTTGTAAGTGTAAAGTATCCTTAATAAATAGTGTTTGTCTTCTTAAAACTTTACCTATCAATCTATATAACAAACTATTGTGGAAATGTAACTGCTTTTTACCTTTGTAAACAATTTTGCATTAAAGAAGACAGTCTGCAGAGAACAGACTGGGGAGTCCAGGGTGTACCCTACCTTCAGCCACCAGTGACCGGGTTAAGCTCCAGCAGCCCCGTTACCCCAAAAGGGACAAAAACGGGTTTAGAAAATGGATGGATAAAGACTACAAAATGTGACAACATAACTTTTGAGTTAGTCATGGTTATGAGCTCACCAAGTGATCTATAACTTTGATAATTCAATATGTCCACCTGCGCGCCCTGCACAGATTTGCCCATAATTTGCCCCTAAACAGCCCATAACCACCCGTTAGGGCAGTTCCATCTCCGTAAAAGTAAAATGTTCATTAATCATGGAATGTTTACGCTGCCTCTGTCATCTCTGTTGTCTGATGTCCGGCCCTCTACAACACAAGCTTTACGCAGGAGTTTAATAGTTTAGTCCATCGCAATAAAAAGACTGAAAAACGGGATTCGGGTTCAAAATTGAAAATTTCCATTGTACTTTCAAAAAATAAAATTGTATTTAATATTGAAAATGACGTACCCACGCAATAACCCAAGTTAACTCTATAGATAACGCTGGTGTCCATTTTTGCCATGTATACGGTAAAATTGGAAGTACAAAAACATTGTTTTATTGAAGACACAAAAGATCCATTTTAAAAGACTCAGTGAGGAAGGAGCGGCATGGGCCCCAACTGCCAAAGTTTTAGATGAACTACTCAACATGGAGGTGTCACACAACAGAGACAATGCAAATTAATTGATGGTTGTGAGACAAACTTCCTACACAACACAAGGGAGACGCACCATAGACCAGTATAAATCTGGCATAAGGCTTAAAGTTTATAGACTCTGAAGGCAAAACCAAACCAGGGAGCCAAACAGCCATCTACTGGGACTTCATTTATAAACACAACAGCAACAATCATTATCAGGGTAGAAATAAAGGCAAGTGCTAGAAAACACATCAACAAAGTATGTCGTCTGCTTAACCAGCTGTTGGCTTTTGATGAAAGTACAAATGTCTCTTCTTTGTGTGACACCTTTGTGTTTTCTGTGACAATATACTGAGTTCCTGCGTTTCTTCAGATTTCAAACCTACAGTTCACTGATGTGTCTCAGCGGGATCTTTGCGTCCTCTGAAAACGTGTGCGAACAGAACTTTAAAGGCAGTCATGGCTGTACTTTTACTTTGCTGTTGTTTTTGTGACGCTGCTGACTGACAGGTAAATCAAAATGCTTGGTTTAAATTGTTCACACCACCGGGATATATAGTGAAAGATAGAAAAGTGGAGTGAATAACTTAAGGCTGGCCTGCTGTTGCAAAGAAAAAGAAGTTGAGTGAGGAGAAAGATGGGAAAATGTGCCCACTGAAGTGGAAAATTAGCAATTACATCGGGTGTCATCAGTAATGACTAGTTTGGTCCAGATAGAGGGGGGTTAATGTCCAACATTGAGACTGTAATTCAGCTGTTACACCTGTGTTCAATCAGCCAGTAAGAGGAGGCTGTGAGGGAGAGGAGCTGGGTCACAGAAACACACCTATGCAGCATAAAACCAAGATGGCCGCCTGAGTGCATTTCATTTTTGAAGACCCGTATTCTGACCTTGGTTATGATTGAATATAGACATTTTTTAGGTTTAAATCCTGTATGTGTGTTTTCACTTGAACTAAGTCTTTAACTGACAGAAAGATGGCAGAGAGAGAAGCAGCTTAAATTTCATCTGGGGGGGACGTGTGATCAGTCTTACACGACATGAAAAAAAAAAATTACAATTTGTGACCCGAGCTTGCCTGCAGCTTTTTTTGATATGTGGCTATCCAAACCTTGTGAAGAAATCATCACACAGATTTATCTCTGGCAGTTTAATTTTCTCATTGAAGCAACCAATTTTATTCCTTGCAAATCTGCCTACATAAATAGTGCCGTACATTTAGACTAACTATTCTGCAGCTTTTATTAACAAAAAAAATTAACAACCATCTGTCTTCAGTTTTGAAAAAAATATGTTTTTTTTTTTTTTAAATATTGTTATGTCTTTATTCATCACCATGATGTCACATCTATCACCGGGGCGACAGGAATACAAATAAGGTGGATGCACACTCAGTGGCCTGCTGTAAATAATTTACTGTTTAGTTTTATTGGAAACAGAGAAGCAACATCATTTTCAGCTAGAATTCCCCTTGGCCAAGGTCTGCATACACATTCATTCAGGACATATCGTTTAGTGACAGTGTAATCTCATTTTTTGTGTGTCTTTATTACATATTATCACTAACCATTAAGGAACACTCTCATGGCCTGGACATACCCTGGAGTGCTGTTAGCGAAATGACGTGATGCATCACAGCTTCTCCGGACCATATGGTGAAAGTCTGACTATGATATATTTGTTATGCCTTTGTGCACCAGATTCAGACATGTTCTGTTTTTTTCCTTTGTCGTTAGTATAAATCAAACGTTTTCTCGCAAACCAAGGAAATGGCACAAGGGCACTCCCAAAAACACGTGTGAACTGAGGCAGGGTGCATCCGCAGTCAGACGCTCAGCCTCTTCATCATCATTGGCCGTAAGTCACTCTGCTGCCATTGAACCAGAACTTAAAAACATTTTTTGGCATCATCTCCATCCAACTCTTTAAAGTGTGAAGTCTGAACGTTAATCCTCACACAGGTTCACTGACAGTGCTGATTATAAAAGATTTAATTGCGTGCTTTAATTACTCGAGCTTCACTGCAGGAGTGACAGTTTTAAAACTCCCCACTTTCTGCTGCCTCCAATTTGCCAGTCAGTTATAACACAGCTGGGGAGGGTGACACAGTGGATTTGGCTGTGACTGTTCTCCATCATTAAGAATTATGTTCAACCATCCAGGCCAAACCTTATGAAATTGTTTTTTGAGATTTTTTTTTTATTATTATTATTTTAAGAAGATTAAAAAAATGAAAATAATTACACTTTTAAAAAACATGTATTTTTCATTATACACCTTGTTCACATGGGGTCATCTGCTGGTTCCACCATTTGCAGATGTTTTTCTCCTTATCAAACACTGCAAAAATCTGAATGTCAAGGATTTAGAAGGACCCTTTGTTTCAAGAAAAGTTTCTGTCTTGCAAGAAAAACAAATATCAAGACTGTTTTTCAATAGTAAAATAATCTTAGTTTAAGAAAACATGTCTTAGTGGCTAGAATTTTTTTCTTAAAATAAGAATTATTGGTAAATTTTTTTCTTATTTTTTTTCTCTTTTCTAAAGAAAATATGCAAATGGGGTTAGAACTTTTGACTTACTTCTAAGGGGCCTGTTTTTCTATTCTAGTACATCTCCTGTTGGGGTGTTAGTGGTTAAGCGAATGTCTTCCTTCAACCCCTTGCAGATGCTTCTGGAACATAAGGACTTGATTCTTGTCCCTGCATAACCACAAGTAGCTTCCTCTTTCTGTCTGCTTCAGATGCTTGAATGTTTTCTTTAAGCTTGATCCATACATCCCAACAAAACAGAATATTATTAGAGTAAAGATACTCTTGTTTCAAAAATATATATATTTTCTGTCTTGCAAGAAAAATAATTGGATTTATTATTTATTTATTTTTTTGCTTACTCAAAGAAATGTTTTCAAATTTTAAGAATGTTAGACTTATTTCTAGGGAATCCAGATTGCTGGTTTTCCCACAAAGCCTATGAATCCAACTTCTACAGGATGTATGATTAGGGTCCTTCCTTGGTCTCTACACTCCAATGCCAAATAAGAGCGCTAGAGGTGATTGAACTCAAAGGCTGCTGGTGTCCACTCCTGTGGCACAGTTGGTTCAAGAGAATGGATCGCTGAACATCTGCATCATCACATCCATAGTGTTTGCTTTTTATCTCTGTTGCACAAGTCAATTTGCATTTATCAACCTCTTCCAGAAGTCAGTAGCATGTTCTTTTACGCTCTCTCTTTTGTGCATCTTTCCCTGGTCTGACTTCTCCTGAGAAGTTTGGTTCCTGACCATCTGACAAACGGTTCTCCTGGACTTTACATCTTTGCTGCTGCAAGCTTTCTCAGCACCTGCAGTCATGCCACCATGAAAAGTGGCCATGCATTAAAGCAACTTTGCACCCTAAGAATCAAGTTAAGAAATCTTTCAACATGCATGAGCATAAACTTTTATAGCAGTCCTTCTGCAGGCACGTGCCATGACTGCAGAAACGGGACGAGTGGAGTTCACGTCCCTTTTATTTGTACAGCCGAACCAAATCAGCAGCACTGCAACCAAAAGAAAATGATATTCCTAATAAACATAAATGTGTGAGAAGAAAACAGGTGAAACACTAAACACAATGCATAGGAAGGTGAAAACTAACATAACATAAGCAGCAGCGGCGGCACAATGCACCACAAACTTGGAAACGGCCAAGTGGTTACACCCACACACACCTGTTTCCCATTTGTACTGCACACACCCTTGGGCCGAATCCCCATTGGCCACACTTGCATCTTTGCAAAAAAAAAAAAACAACTGCATTTTATGGGACATTTTAAATTTCAGCTTTTCTTTTGCTTCAGTCCCATCTCACCATCAAAAAGCTTCTTTCTTTTCATTAAAAAATGGACTAGAAATCATGTCTTTTACCAAGCGTAGTAGATCTCATCTAGGTGTTCCACAGTTCTTCCAATTGCTTTCAGGGGTTCTGAAAGTCACAAAAGTTTAAGTTTGTGTGAAGAACTGGAAGTACTTTTTTGGTTTTCCTGCTTTGCCTGTTCTTGTGTCTACATTTGTCCTTTTTCCTTACTTTCTTTTCTGCTTCAGTCTCTATGGCAGGCTCAACATTTGCTCTCTTGTAATCAGCACAACTGCTTCTCATTAGCTAATTAACTCTCAGTTTATTTATTAGCACCCCTCTGGAATAGATCTACTCTTACTTTTCTTAAAGTTTTATCTGACTTGCATTAAAATGACAACATTTTTAAACTAATTATTGAATGACAGAATATTTCAAATAAAATCAGCATATTTTCCAAATATAACTTTTTCTAATTAGAAAAGTCAGTATAAACACCAGCGCTCCATTGGAGACATGACTTCCTTCAGGAAAAGTTCAAACTATTGACATGCACATTAAAGAAATACGGTTCAGCTGCTCTCGTGGCTGAAGGGAAAGATTTAGCTGTGAAAGTGAAAGAGATTTCCCTCAGCAGCGACCAATCAGGATCTGGGTGAGTGATTGATAACCAAGCTACCTTTTATTGATTGACCATAATGACCTGATGACAAAAAAACTGGAAGTTAAAGAGATATCTGCTTTTTAAACACAGTTCAACATTAAGAGAACTTGATCAAATACAATGTATGCATGTCTTTAAATGCATAATGTAATTTTTGATGAAAAAATACCCAGGGGAACCTTTCCTTTGCATGTCACTTGAAGCTTTTCTACGAAGAAGCAGATAAAGCCTTCCCTGAAAAATGCAGCATTGCAGTCACAATGTGACATTGACATCATCATAGTTAAAACTTTGTCTCACAGCTTAAGCCATGCTCTAAATATGAAGTCTAAAGTAAATCTCTCAGCTTATCTGATATCAGACACTTCAGGGAAAGTGCTGTGCCTATGAGTTTTCATTCCCGCTGTCACTGATTTCTTAGGGCCACCTTCATTGCTGACACTGATACTCTTCTCTTCCATCCTTCTCGACGTTGTCTATCTCTTTTCCTCCATCCTCCCACAGCTTCTCCGTCTTCCCTTCTTTTTTATCCATATTATCATGGTCTGCTGCTTCCCATCTCATGTGGGGATTAGCAGGCTAAACACAGGGAGAGGATCAGTAGCATATGGGAGTCGGTTTCCCCTCGGATCGTAAATTCAGCTATGATTGAGGGGAGTAACACCAAGCCCCCACTGAGCACGCTGGAGTTCCAAGGCACTGTATCACACAAAATGACCTCAAACTGACATTAAAGTAACCTTGAGTGGATGTAGTGTGTCAGCACTCTCACTGGAACATTATGATAAGGATCCAGATTAAGAGGGTGACACAAACTTCCGGTTCTAAAGAAGATTAAAGATGAGACCATCCAAGATGCATGTGCAGCTGATTTGTGTTTGCATGCATACATGTTTGGTCTCTGGGACCACATGTGGTTTTCTTCTAGGAGCAGTGTGCTTGAATAAGCAGACCATGAAACCGCACGACAAATTAAATCAGAAATGAGAGAAGTTTTGTTTTGCCTAAAGTTGCTATTTTTTGATTCCTATAAATTCTTTAAACTTAAATGTGACCTAAGCAGGCCATGCATTAGAGATTCTGCAGGGCGTGTTGTCAATGATCATCTAGAAGAGATTTTGTCTTTGATCCAAACTGCTGGACACAGTATTTGGGCAACAGTAGATATTTAGATTTTCACATGCAGCTTCTTACCTAACTTATTTTTTAAATCCCACTGCCACCATTGTTTGATCTGTTGCATCTTTTGTTGTCTCACACTTGTTGGAAGTGCATCAGAATGAAAGGGAGCGGGGAACTTCAAAACTGCAGTTTGTATGTAACTACTACTACTACTACAATCTATTTCTAACTGCATTTTTTTTATTTGCTCCTGATTCACCACAATTTGAATACAGAAATACTTAGAAATGCAATTCTATTCTTAGTTTTCTTTAAATGCATGTCCTCAATCACCAGAAAATGCTACAAGAACTTTTTAAAAACACCAAAAAAGTTATTTTTATTGGGGTGGGTCTTTAACAAATATTCTGGAATATTATTGTAGACTTGTTCGCTTTCTTATTACTTGCTTGTGAACTTAATTTTTATGGACATGTGTAATAAAAGCATGATGTCACAGTCTTGACTTTCTTTTATTTTGTATAACTCAACGTCAGACCAAAAAAACCAGCCATGTTTTATTCTCAGTTTACTCTGATCCCAGCTTGGATCTTGTTTAGCTACAGGTGGTCTTCAGTTCAACCCTCAAATCTACCAAAAACTAAGTGCTGTCATGCTATATTAGTTTTTATGATGAATTAAATAATTATTAATAATTCAGATTAATCTATTTGTAATCTAACCTAATCATTGCTGTGAATAGACTCATTTTGAGTTTTTTTTGTTTAGATTTGTGACATTGTGGAACATTAAAAGACCAAAATACATCTAAGAAAGTGACATTCTCTCCAGAGTTTTTCTCTGGCTAGTATCTTTACAGCCAGCGGGAGCCGTGGCTGCACCAACAACTGGCTGCTGTGTTTATATGAGAAACTAAGCTTGAGCTGCTTTGGTGTTTAGAAAGCCTTTTGTATAAAGAAGGCACATGTTTCATGCTTAATGGTTTAGTTTGCCATTTGTATTGTGAACACAATTCAAACAAACATATCACTCCACTTGTATCTATAGTGCCATTGGGGTGTTTTTGAAATGCAAATTGTCCATCTAAACCTCCCAGTACCCATGTATGTGTCTCTATTTTCATCTTTCTCTGCAAACAGTTTCTTCTCACCATGTTCTCACCTGAAGTCAGTCAGCAGCCAATCCATGTTCACATCACACTAACAGGTAAATGCCTAATAATGTATTTCATTTTAAAGCAAATCATGCAGATACAGTAACAATTTAGATAAAACATGACATTAATGTGATTTTAAAAAATAGAGTCATTAATTTGTCTGTAAATAATTAATTGTAATTGACAGGATCATTTGACACCTCCACTTTACCTACCTTTTTTTAGGGACATTAGCTTCAACCTAAAGTGTTTCAAGTAAGATTTTTCAGATTTTGAAAAGACTTGATGAGTTTTAAATGTAGAAACAAACCCAGCAGCCTTCAAAAACACATTAGAAAAGTTTTTCTAAGAGGAAAAAAAAACATGTGGTTTACATCACTGTTACAGGTTTTGGGATGTTAGTATAATTTGAAAAATGATAAGTTGTGCATTTTTAATTAGAAAATCTATGCAATGTACTCAAAAATGTGTTTTTATCCAAGTGAAAAATTTGGGCGAATTTCCGATTAAACAAAATTAATACTAGTGTTGGGCAAATAAATTAGTTTGTTTAGCAGAAATTGGATTTTCTGTTGCTCCTTAATTTCAAAGATGTTTTTCTCTTGCAAAACAGATGAGTTTTTTGAGTTGCTGCCATCGTCTGATTGGACGGATCTGTTAACCAGATGGTTAAAGTTGCTATTTGGAAACATAACTTGTTACCTGCGTGGCACAGCTGAGAGATGTCAGAAGCAAATTCAAAGATTTTTTTTGAAGCATTTACAGCTGCAGTCCGGAAACAAGCTTTTTGTTCTTTGCAGTGTCATTATTTTTAATCTGTGACAAAGTTCAACATAACTGAGTTAATAAATCACCTTTATTCATCTAACACCTGCACATTTAGTATAATGGAAGATCAATAAATACGGAAAACTGAGGCTGAATTATTTTCCAAAAATATCCACTTTTTTATGTGCTCTATAAAGCTATTTTACTTTTGAAAAGTAAGACTATCCTTAATTAAGTCCAGGCACATACCCTTCCAAAAGTACAAATTAGACACTGCTTACAAGCAAAGATACTGGGCAACAGTTAGCGGTTCTCATTAGAGATTGTTCCTTTTCCTGTTGCATTTGTCTTTCTGGAGCCAAGCTGAAAAACAGTCCCAAAGGAGTTCTCATCACTCACATATTCGATGTAGCAGGACTGGCAAGCAGCAACTCCTTCAAGGGTACTCAGCAACAAAGCATTTTTATACCATGTTTTCCTCGGCAAACACAAAAGACATCCTCTTCACCTGTCAACATGATTACTCAGTTCAGTGTTTTCCGCTGAATGCAAACCGGTGGTCTTACTTTCCCACATGGAGCTGTGGGAAGTCTTGAGATGTTGGACAAAGAATCCTGCTTGGATTACCTCATGCTTTTGGTCCCTGAAGTGGCCCGTCAGTCTCCCTATCCCCCCTTCTTAAAAAACAAGCTGTTTAGGACAGAAAGGTAAAAGCGTCTTCTGGAGAGGAGGAGTTTAGTTCTGAGTGGGCAAGAAGATAAAAGGTGCTCGGAGGGAAACAGGCTGAAAGTGTAAGGTCAAAAGAAAGCCACAGAAAAGGAGGGGGTGTGATATTTAGTATTCATCCATGTTTGCATGATTAGGCCAAGGAGGGCAATTAGTCTGCATCTTAAAAAAAAGACTGGGTGTGTGCACAGGACTACTGATTCATGAGACAGCCCTCAAAGAAACCGTTCTGGTGTGAAACTTTTCCCTCTATGCTGCAGGTGAAGTGGTGAGGTCCTAACCTGCCAAGATCAAGACAGAGACTCTGTTTGTGTGATAGTGTGAGACAAGAATTTGATGGCACACGTTTTATTTATTTATTGTCCAGTTTTGTTTTTTGTTGGGCCTATTTGGCCTATTTGCTTGCTTGTTACCACCATCTGCAAAAAAAAAAAGAAAAGTTTCTTTCTCCTCCTTTCTCACCTCCTTTCAGTAGATTTTGTCAAGTAATCATGTCACATTTGTCCTTCAAACATCTCCAGGCTTCAGCATCTTTTTCGTTTTTCCTTCTCCAGCCACAGGTTTCCTGGGAGAGCTTTAAGTATTGCTTCATGCCCGCTCGCATTTTCCACCATAGGGAAGCTGAAAATTTTCTCTTGTAAATCAAAGCTATTCTGCCGGTTCATTCAAGTGATTTTTGTGGTCCCTTCAAACGTTTCCCATTGTGAGCTGCAGGACAGCAAGTCTGACTGATGGCAAACAACTCTTTTTGTGCTTTCCTAACAACCAGTAGATACAAAAAAGTCGTCAAAATGCAGGGACAAGAGACGTGGGATTAACATACTGTAAATTAGATTTAAGTGGGACATTTGACTGCAGGACAGCAGAAGCTTTTGATGGCTTTTAAGGAAGCACATAACCGACATGAACTCAATTTTACACCTTTAGCCAGTAACCCTGCTGCTTCTTTTTCTGTGAGTCACCAAAAGTAGAGGTGTGGTGCCCTTGTGGTTTGGAATAACAATGACTTGCTCCAAAAAAAAAAAAAAAAAAAACACTTTTTTTTTCCTTTTTTTGGAGAGTTGATGCAAGTATTGGGCACATGTGTGAAACACACTGGTGACAGGCAGGAGAATGTAAAGTAGAAGGTTTATTCAAACACCAGCATACAAACATACTAAAAGGTGTCTTGCATCACAGAACCACATTGCTCTTTCAGGTTGGCTAAAAGAAACTGAGAGTAGCTAATCAATCAAAAGTTATCAGGGGGTTTTTTTTTCCATTATTATTTTCTTTCTATCTTTGCTCAAAATGTTCTTGCTGTTTGTATGCTTTAAACTGAGGTTGTTCTATACAGAGTTAAAGTTATGCTGAAAAACCTTAAAAAACAAGCATGCAATATTGCATTTTGCACCAAATTCAAAGAAACAACCAATGCAATTACCTTTTTTTTCTTGCTTTCATAAACTTGCTAATGAGTAGAAGCACAATACAATTTTAAAAAGTTGTCTGTTGCATGGCAACACAACCACACACACTCACATGTGCACCTTAAGACAATTTATTAAAGACCCACTCTAATGAAAATCACGTTTTTGATGATTTTAACATGTTCTTGTTGCGTTTTTCTGACAGTGGAGGATATTTATTAAGAAAATGTGCGTGTGTGTGTGTGTGTGTGTGTGTGTGTGTGTGTGTGTGTGTGTGTGTGTGTGTGTGTGTGTGTGTGTGTGTGTGTGTGTGGAGAGTGGCCTCTTTCAAGTTTTTTAAAGACTGTCATCTCCAATGACCGTACCTGGGCTGCCAACACATCAGCACTGCTCAGAAAGGCACAGAAGCCACTCCACTTCCTACAAATGCTACTGAGTCACCATCTAAAGCTGCTGGTGTCCTACCAAGCCATTGTAGAACCAGTTCTGATGTACTGCGTGTCTTTTTGGTTTGCTGCTTGCTCGGCTGTGGACAAGTAGGCCCTGCAGAGGGCATCCAGGTCTAAAGCTCACACCGAACACAATTCGAACATTTAGTCTCCCTGTAGCTAGAGGCCTGAGCAGACTAATAGCGTTGGGTGTTTAAGCACCTTAATGGCTGGTTGACAACGGATGCGCAGAACATAGGCCGCTTCCATTCAGCACCTTTGTTAATCTATTGTACGGTTCACACCAAAATCGAAACATCGCGGTCCTCTGCGGCCGCTCACGCTGTGCAGAGATCACTCTGGCGTCTGGTTTATTTTTTTGAGCGAGTCGCGAGTGAGCCACGTCAATTCTGGCAGGAAGTTATGCAGAGAAACACGAGACAATCAGGTCAATGTTCAAAATAAAACCAATTTTTTCTCAATAAAATACGATTGACAAATGCGATCATATTTTTGTATCTGAACAGACTGTAGAGATTAAAATAAATAACCACAGCTGAACAGCGCCTGTCGACCATTGTGGAAAACTACATGTCTGGTGTGAACTGGAAGCGGATACCGCCCGCACTCTGCCGGCCCACCACTTCGCAGTGAACCAACAAAAAAGTCATCGGTTGTGGTTGCCCCACACCTCGCCAGAGCTGCCAAAATACTAAAGACGGCTCTGACCCTGGCCACCTCTTTCACAAACTGCATGGACCATGAGTTAGAACTGTATTAAAGTCTGTTGGTTTTGGTCCATCAGACTCCTTAATGACAATCTGTGATATTCTTGATACGATCAATATTCTTGATACTATTGATGCTCAAAACGATATTCCTACCCCTACTGCCCAGAGAAAACCCACACATGCATGAGAACATGCACACTACACACAGCCGGGATTCAAACCAGGATCTTCTCACTTTGAGACAAGAACGCTGATCGGTATACCACCATGCAGTCCCTGGTATTATTTAAACTTTAAGAAATATCTATGCTGTTTTTAGGATTGAAAAATATATGGTAAACAAGGACCTGTAGGTTTTATTGAGGCGTTCAGCAGTTCAGTGTAGTTAACTCCACAAAACTGTGAGCTTATATGATGACACTCAATACCTTAAAAACAGCAAAAGCCAAAAATGCAAGCTATGCCAACTATAATTGTATTCATCTTGCTGTCATGGGCTTTCAAGTGTTTCAAATCATAAATGAGTTGGAAAAGCAACTAATATCCAACAGAGCAGAGCCTCATTGATTTTTAGACTGAGAGCATGAAAAAAGGAGAAAATCACTTTGCAAGAATCATGAAGCTCAAGACTATGGACTCACTCACTTTACCTTCAGGTGATACATTATTTTTCTGATATTTGATGAAAGACGTAGCCCTTTATAGACACAAAGCACCCCAGCCCACACATTTAGTCATATAAACCAAATTAATCTTAAAGTTAGAACTTGTCAGACTTCTTTCACCCAAAAATGGACCTCTTTTAAATTAAAAAAAAAAGAAAAATGATATCAGCTTATCATTCAAAAATATTTTGTTGGGGTTATTTTGTACATTTTACCTTGAAAGTAAAAATAAAAAAAACATGAAATCCTATGTTACACAGTTTTTGATAAAAAGGAGAAACAATGATAGAAAAAACTGACTTTTGTTGTGACAAAAGTGTTTTAAAAGTGGGTAACTGATTGGTTTGTTCTTATGTTGTTTTCCATTTTTCAAAAAAAAATCTAAATTTGCCAGCATAAAATGTGTCAAATCTTTTGTTTCACTGTTTTTCACATTGCTAATGGCAACAAGTCTATGTGCTTAAGCTGTTGTTACTGTCTATTAAGTAAAAACTAAAAATGAATGCAGTGTCTTGTAAATTTGAGTCAAATTAGTTTATTTTAAAATTTTAAAAAAGTGACATGTCGAATCATTTTTTGTAAACATCCTGTTCTGAGTCGACTGACTGACAGATCAACTGAAATAAAGCACAGTTTATTTTTGGCTTCAACTCAACTCAGAAGAACTTATGTTAAATAATGCACAGCCAATGACACAAAAATAGCAAGCATCCGTTCTGTTTTCTCCTTGTTTCTGTGAAAAAGGTCAGATGCTGTTTGATTTCTTTACTGTCCTTTCCCTTTACTGTAAGTGGCCACTGAAACTTGAGCAGAAGTTCATATTTGTTGCCCATTCATCACACATGCAAGGCTTTGCATATGAAGCAAATAAGCCTCATTTCCTTCTATAAAACTGTCCATTTTCGTGTCTTGTTTTATTTTAGATGTGTAAAATAAGGGTCTTTATTCGTTGTTTTATTGGTGTGACTACAATGAAAATGCCTTTTGTCATTTATGTATCTTTTTATTGTCATTTTTCTTAAAATGCAGGATATTTTTGCTGACACGTGTAGTAGCCTTAGTCACTGCCCCCTCCCCTGTGTATGTACATTACTCAGAAACTCAGTGAGGCTGGGTCCATTCTCTGTGACATCTGCCATCAGCAGTGCATGACTGTGGAGACATCTATAGGGAACTGTATTCAGTGGCTCCCATTGATCTACATTTGCCTGACACTGTAACTGACAGAGCCACTCAGCCTATCACGGCCCAGGAGACAGACAGACTCTCATTTTACAGGTGAGATGAAGTGAGGTGAGCTTGATTGATTGACAGACTGTCACTGAATTGCTGGGGCATTACTGAATCATCTCTGCACAGCAAGAGTCCAATATCATATGGCTGAATGAGTGATAGTGTGCACATTGTTGCTTTTGCACTTTGTGTGCATACAGTACAGGTCATCCTTTAACCTGGTAGTCTCTGCACAATGAGTGCAATGAAAGTTAAGGATTTTTGCTGTCACTTCATTAGTTCAGCCCTTTCCTTGGCACACATTCACACAAATCTCTTTGGCCCAAACTGGAATTACATTTTGGTTGTGCTTCTGTGAAATATTGCCTGAAATCTTGTGAATAATTTAGTGTACTTGCAATTCACCCTGGTGTGGTTTAGTGACAGTGTGAATACATTTGGATTAACAAGAGAAATACCCAATCCTTGAGCCACAGACCGGTACCAATGTGTGGGTCACTTGGTACCGGTCTACAGATAAAAAAAAGACATACAGTAACTTACAATATTTGCATTTTGTTCATTTTCTGATTCTGAAGGAAGTTTTATGTTCAAAAACTACCAGATTAATCTTGGTCACATGCCTTTGCTTCCCTCCTAAAGCTAGCAAAGTTATTAAAAAATAAACATCTCTAAAAAGTTTCTTTGGGCAGAAAAGAGTCAATGAGGAAACCCAAAAAGGACTTCAAAATAAAAGAAATCCAGATTTAAGTTGTTCCCACACATGTACTGTAGTCTCTAATGTTACAAATGACTGTGGATTTATGTTAATTAAAATTGTATTATCATTATTATACGTAGAAAATTCCAGTATCATTACATTTTTTATCATTGCACTTTGTATTTTTCAGTATTTATGCGCCACACCCTGATAGTCGGACATGGCTTAAGTTGGCTTCCTGTTGTTAGCCTCCACTCTGCCAGTTCAGGAAAAGTCTGTCACATTTTACTGGTTCCTGCACAGAATCTAGCGTCCAAAGAAAGTTCAAACCTGTTGCAAGTATTTTTCAGAGGATCAAGGTTCAATAAATCTTTTGATACACAAATCTCGGATCTGTGTAAATTTGTCAGGACATTTCTGAATTTTCCTATGGCAAAACTAAAAAAGACAGGCAAGTCCAGCTGCTATGATTCAACTCCCAGGACAACGTCACCTGGATGAAGGAGAACCTTCACCAATAAGAATGGCAGAAAAACTATTTCCTCCACAAATCTGATAAGGTGCAAATCACAAATGTAGTCGGTATAAGTAATGGAAGTCTTTACATTTTTTCTTCTGGTCAAAGCTAGTTTCTGGCAACTTCGCTCAACATTTAAAGTTTGGTCTATTCAGTATAAAAGCATGTCAAATTAGTCGAGGGTGTTATTTTCTAAAATACATTTTATAAATATATAACTTTCATGCTTTAACTGTCTCCTTGCACTGTGAAGAATATTAAGTGACCAATGCTTGAACATCAGAACTAAGTCAGTCTGACAGATAATTAAAGCAGCTAATGTCACTTTTATGTCTAAAAGGGGAAAAGCAGATTTTTTTTTCATAGTGCACTATCAATTAGCAGTTTAGTGTCATCTTTTCACTGTTATATGTGTTTTTGTTCCTAATGTATTATAAGGTATATTTTTCATCTACAGGGTAATGTTTTTAAAGTCCTGTACAGGCCTGCCATGATGAATTATTGAGGTTAATTAACATCCATTGCTGTTTTAAAAAAGATGACAAAAGCAACTGAACCATAAATCAGAACAAATAAGGAAGATGCAGCTGCATTTCAGTAGCTTCTAATCAGAGTTTGCTGTTGATCAATTAACTTTCACGATGGGAGAAAAAACTTGATGCCACAGCTAATTACTGTAGAGGTAATGATGGAGAAGCTACAATTGCCCACAGTATGTCACAGTAAACTAAACAGCTGATCAAAAGTCACAATTGTAATGAATGTAATTTTAATCTTGTGAAGGCAGAGTTGTATTATAAACAGTTTTACACAATTACAGATATACACACATACAGACATAAAGAGCACACACATAATTACAAAGACACGCGCTCATTTCAAGACTCACACACTCACATATAAACACACATAGACACACAGGATCACAGATACACACACACAATACTTTTACACACTCAGACACATGCACAAACATTCACAGATGGACACAATTACAGAAAACAGACACATATATACATTTATACACACACACACACACACACACATACAGACATTCACAGACCCAAGCACACACGTACACTCACACGTGTAAACACACACACACTCTCACACACACACTTACACACACACATGATTACTAATGCGGGCACACACAGACTTTTAAACACACACAGGCACACATCCACACACACATGCAGAGACACACAAATGCAAAGGCATACACAGACACATACCTTCAAAAGACGCACACACACACAGACACATGAGGCTGTGTTGTTGCTGAGGTTCAGCAGGACCATTACTCAAACCCAGTCAGTTGGGACAAAAAAACAATTGCTTACAGTATAACACTGAACAGAGCCTATATCTAAAAATAATTCTCTCCTTTTCTTATATGATAAAACATTCAACATTGTGCACGTCCAGTTGAAATTGTTTTGTAGTGTTGTGTACCGGAGTGCACAAAAATTTAAGACGCAATCTGTGATTCGTTGAGAAAGGGGTTGTGAAAATATCTGATAGTACTTGAACAGGATTTCTAAGTAGGTATTTTGTCATGTCCTTGTTTCTAAGGTCTATTTTGTTTTGCCTAAAACTAAAGTGGACCATTTTTGACATTTCTGGTTGTCTATCGCCCTCTCGTGGCCAAACGTGTACTTTTTCAAAATGATTTGTTCATTCAGTCGCTGATTTGATACTTTCCCAAATCTGTGAATCATTGGCATCTGTGGAACAACTTTAACGTTTTACTCTGCCTAAACGCACAGCATTCATTTCATCACTTCTGCAGAAGCTGGAAAATGACAGTTGTGATAGGCAAACAAGGGAATCTGAGCTGGGTAGTGATGGAAACAGACACAACAGTGTGGCGGGATGACCAGGGATGGGAAACATTAGTCCGTGCAGAAGGCAGAGCATGAGATCACTAAGCTGTAATAGACAAATTGATTAATGATTTATTTTATAAATTAACACGAGAACTTTAACTTCTCCCAACAAATTAATTATTTTTCTTGCAAAAATCAAACACAAGAAAACAGAAACAATTCAGAAAACTGATCAGGCATCGACCCTTTAACTCTTTCATTTATTTCAGTTGCATTTATCAATATTATTTGTGCTAACAATGCAGCAAAAGGTACATGTTATACTTGGAGGGCTGTTCAACCAAAAACAAAACTTTATTATGAAAGACATGAAATGTATATTTAAATATAAATTTATAAAGAAAATCTATTGCATTTTGAACAAAAGATAACACTTGCAAAAACAAACTCTTTTCCTACCATTTTACTTTTCTTTCTTGCTGGACCTTTTTTTTTCCATAATCCGACATGTGGATTTAAAAAAAAAAAAAATGAGGTCACATAATTCTAAACATTTCACAAAAAATACGTAGCTTTAATTTTTTTTTTTTCAGCATTTTATTGGCATTTTGATGCTGTAAAGATCAGTATTTTTTTTTTTTTTTGTTGAAAAGAAAAAGTTAGTTCATCAACGTAAAGCAAAACATTGAGTTAAAATTGTTCAAGAAACTTTTATCCAAATTAGAATTTTGTTTTCTTTTTTTTGACATTGTTCATTCAGTTATTTGAATGTTAATATATACAAATATGAGGATGTTTATTTTCAGTATTCACCCAGTGACATGTCACAATAAGTGGAAACAAAGAAAAATTGTAAAGTTGATTACAAAATAATCTTTTTTTTGAAGCCACAAAGTCTCATTTTACCCTTTAGGGAAAAAAAATCTTATTATTATTAGGATACACTTAAAATGAATATTTTGGGGCATAAATAAAATGTAAACATTAAGAGAAAATAGCCTTTTTCAAAGTATGAAATAGTTTATAACTTTTGACAGAGATTCACGTGACTTCCTTTCAAAATAAAAGCCTAAGTCACATAGTATCCTATCAAAGCAGCAAATCTAACATCAACAGTGATTTTTAAAAAATCTGTTTAAAATAACAGCTGTTGTGTAAATCTGACAAACCAAAATTAAATCAGAGCTAAATTAAATGACCACTATCATAGTATTTGATGCAAACAGTGCATAGTTTTTAGACCATAAAGCACAATTGAAATTCTTTATTTAAAAAAAAAAGGAAGAAAATCTGCTTTATTGTCAGGAATCTAAGCTCCGTCTCCTCGAGCGGGAGTCAGCCATCTGCCTGTTTTTGACACTTATAATGTGGTGCACTTTAATTCTGGCCGTGCAAGTACAATTACTTTTTTTCAAATTAAACTGTTATTTTTCTTTCACCAGAAAGCCACAGTAAAGATTTCAAAAAGCTGCATGTGGCTTCGGAGCTGCAGGGCGCAGACCCCTGGAGTAGCTGCATGTTTAAAGTTTTCAGATCTGGTTTAACCTTGAGGATCAGAACACAAAGTTTGCTGTTTGAATGTCACTCGTGTGCCGCTGACATTTACTGTAAAGCGGTGGAACTGGTTTCTGTAAAGCATCAGATCTTGCAGAAGCTCATAAAGACGTTCTCCTGCGTTCAGAAAGCGGCTAGAGTTTCAGAGTTTGTCCAATGTCATTTGGTACCTTCACTCTTTTCCCCGGCCTTCTCTCTTGTCTCTCTTTTGTTTCTGCGGTAAAATATAAATATGAAGAGCTCTAGGGGAGTAACAAAATAGCTGTGAAAAGAGAAAAAAGATCCAAGAATATAACTAATGCAACTCTGCATGGAATATTAGTCAAGTCCTCTTGTGACATATTCATGGCAAATCTTTCCTTTCCCATGGTTTTCTGTGTTTCCAGACATCTGCAGGTGAGCCGCCATGTGCTCAGATGATTTTGGAACCAAAACAGTTTTACCAAGTGTTTCCCTCAGATGAGCTTCCCTTCTTGACTTTGGCAGACATTACATCCTGTTGGTTCCTCCTAAGAATGATTTCAGTCCTGAGATGATTTTCTTTCACACCAAATGAACAGAAAAAAAGGTCAAACATGTTAAAGAAAAAGGTGAAATAATTCTGGATTTTATCTCATTTGTAATTGTGATCAAAAATTATCTTTAAAAGTTGATGTCCTGTTAGTTGTCACACACCTAGGTGTGTAAAGTTTGTTCTCCACATTTGACCCATCCCCTGGGGGAGCAGTGAGCTGCAGACACAGCCGAGTTTGGGAACTATTTGGTGTTTTAACCCGCGGGCTGAATGTCAAGCAGAGGGGAATCGGGTCCCATTTGTAGAATCTTTGGTATGATGGCCTATATTTGAACTTACAACTTTCTTGTCTGAGGGTGGACACTTTTCTATGACCACTGAGCTAAAACAGCAGAAAGCTTCACTGAACAGAACTGCCTTGGGTCTGTGAGCAGAAGTAATACCCCCACTGCACCAGCAGATGGCGGTAATGCACCCAACATCAATATTCAATTCAATGCAATTTCTTGATTTCTTTTTATTTCCACAACAACACACACACACACACACACACACACACACACACGAACGCATGCACGCACACACACACAGCCTCGAGTGCTCCAATTACCACAGGCACCACCTTCACCTTCCAAGCTTTCTCCAGTCCCTAGTATTTCTCCAGTTTCTCATGTTCCTTCTTCTTGATGTTGCCATCTCTTGGTACTGCCACATCCACCACAACAGCTGTCTTCTCTTCCCTCTCCATCAGTACAATGTCTGGTTGGTTGGTCATTACCATCCTGTCCATCTGTATCTACAAGTCCCACAGGATCTTTGCCTTCTCATTCTCTACCACTTTCGGAGGTGTTTCCCATTTTTGATTTGGGGTTTCCAGTCCATATTCTGCACACATGTTCTTGTATATTATTCCAGAGTAAACAGCAGTTATTTTTATTTTTTTATGGATATGGGTTTTCCAAGTGATGCCTTTAATAATGATGGCACCCACAAATGTATCACTTTTTTTATTAATAAGGACTGGCCTGTCTTGATTGTGCTTTTTTGTTGCACAAATGTTAATGTGCATAAAAACAACAACTGAGCAAATTATTGCTTTTTTTAAATATAAAAATGGGTAGTAATTGGTTACAAAAACTGTTGATTTTGACAAACATGTTTTCTTATTTTCCCTTTATTTTGTTGCTTTCCCTTGTTTACAAAAGTAGCTGGTAAACTCAAATCATGACCATTTCAGGCGCCACCTTGTCCTGCATTCTTATGTTTAGCCTTTCCAGAACACAAGGATGTTGCACAAGCAAAGCGGAAAGCAATCTGAGCAGTTGTGTCCTTAACTGACCTTCATGGGAAACCACCTAAGAGCTTTCATATCGCTAGAATGCATGCAGCACTCCAGTCAATAAGAAATAAGTGGAGCATGAGGGGCTTTTACATCTACTGAAACACACAGTAGTCATTAATGGCTTTGACAAATCTTTTGCTTATTTAAAGCAGAAATGAAACGTGTGAACGTCTTCCTACTTACCAGCAAAGCCTCAATTTCCTGTTAGAAACAATAACTTTGCTTTCCTATAATGCAGAGAGAATCAGGGAGAAGAGCATCGACAGATCCAAATGAAGAGTCTTCTCTGCGCCACAATTGGCTGCTTGCAAGTTGGCCTTCTGCCCAGTGGAAACACTTCTGGGAAGGTGTCTTATAACAACAACCAGCAATGCAGACTGGACACATCTCGGCAAGCTGTGGATTTCTTTTCCAGAAGTGATGCCTTGCTCCTCTGCTGACAAAACACATTTGTTTCTGGGATGGAGGCCTTTGCTGATCTCTTTAAATAGAAGCTGCTGTACCAGTTTTCTAACCAATATTAATAACTGGATTTCATCAAATTAAGTTTAACATTATCACTATGCCAGGATTCTAATATTTGTAGATTTACCTATAGAAAGAGAAGTAGCAAGCATTTCCTGGGGTCTCTGACAAAAGTAATTGCAGTAATCAATTCTTACCAGCAGATGTCAGCAAATACTCAGCTTTTTATGCAACTAAATTTTCAATTTAAAATCTTTAGGATTATTTTTTTATTCAATTTTGTAGGGACAGTTCTGCTTATAAATGTTTGTTGCTTCCACTTTTCTCATGACAGTGGATGCACAAAAAACATGGAGGAAAGGATATATCTGAATTAAAACAGTCCAACACAAGAGGCTATCAGCTCTTTTCTGCCTGCTCAGCTGTTGGACAGGACAAGTTAAACAAACTAAGAAAGTAAATAAAACTGTAAAAATGGTTGCAGAAATTACTTTGAATTGCTTGAACTGAGTTTTGAAAGTTATGGTAATATGAGTCAAATAAAGGTTAAATTACTAAAACTGTTGGAGAATTTCAAGTATATCAATGATGGAGCGTCATGGAATATCTCAGCAAGAGATGTCTTTGAAAGCTGAGTTTGCATGCACAACTAACAGGGATGCAACACAGATAAACCCAATATTTTCTTTCAGGATTAATGTCCCAAAAACTTTAAGAGTCAACATTTTGAACATTTCCAAAATGATGGATCATAGTTGGAAGAGTGTCTTTCTTCTGATCACTATCACACACAAAACAAAGATACTGAATTTAAATCAAGAAATTTCTGCAAATCTGCTATTTTTTTAACTCTACATTGGCTTCTAACTGAAATCCAATGTCCTTCTCTTTCTTGGTCTTTAAAAGTATTTCAAAATATTTCTCCACCTAAAAATAGCTGCCTGTTTATCTGAAGGTGATATGGACGAGTCTTCCCAGGAGACAAATATAAACTGCAGCATATTCAAAATACTTCACTCAAATTACGGTGCTGATACGTTGTGACTAGACACAAACACATAAACGTACAGTTGTTGTCAACATATTTATGTGTGAATGTTGGCTCCCGCTCTCTGAAGCACATGAGTATGGAACTGTTATCCTGTCACATGTGGTCAGCTGACCCTGAAGGATGACTGAGTGAACATGAAGTTGCTGGTTCTCCTGTGCATAATGGAAACAGCCCTGCATTGCTGGTATGCGGCGCTTTACTGCTCGCTCTGCAGCGTGATGGCATGCCTTTCTGTGACATCACGAACCTGCTGAGCACTTGGCAAAAGGACGTCTCTATCTTTGGAAATGCTGCTCTAAGAACCAAAAACACAGTTGTAGTCTGGGGAAAAAAATACTCTTCCAATTGGACAATTGCAGACCATCTAAAGAAACTTGACTGACCACATATGTGGAGTACTCTTGTGACATAATCTTGTGAGATTTCAAAAGGGCAGCATCTCGTCTGTCTTCTGCATTAGAGTGTGACAGGAGATGTGATTATTTCCGTTCACATGACAAATCCATTTCCCAGACTTCTGCAGTTTCATTCTGGACTTCGTTTATTAGAAAAAGTGAAAACATTTACCGGGAAAGCTGCATAATTTACTGCAAAGTGCATGTGTGTAACAAGGCAAATGCCACTCGGTGTTCTCCACCTTCATTTGCTGCTCCTTGCAGCTTCTGCATGCATTCCTGGAATGTGCAACAGAGACGTGCTGTCCCGTTCTCTGGAGACAACGCAGATCTGTTGTAACAGCAAACAGCACAGTTCAACCAGGCAGGCGGTGTACTGTATTGACTGACCTGTCTTATGCATTAGTAAAAGGAACTCTGTTGTTTAATGGAGGCGACTTGGACACAGAAAAGTAAGCCTGCAATCCATAGAAGCTTTTCTTTCTTGAAGCAATAATTGAACATTTCTTTTTCTTCTTTAAAGCAGAGCCTCGTTATTTCATTTTCAAATAGTTTTGTACTCACTTCTGCAAACATCCCTTTAAATCTTCTGAGTGGGCCCATTCTTTGTGACATGGTTTTTCTAAAAAACCCCATGTCATTTACCAAAGTACTTTCACCACCCTCACTCAGAGTGGGCGGTGTTTACTGATTCAGAGTTGACAGCGGTGGGCTTTTTTGTGTGTTTACACTCAAACGTTTTTTAAAAGAATAAAGATAAGATCTTCCCAAATATAAATAAAAGGCCGATTTGCAGACAAACTAAAGGGAACCTATAGGAATATTTGTGCATTTTCAGTGAAAGTGCAGGTGGCTCTGTTGAGTGTAAAGAGTAGGAGAGGTAAGAGGGGTGGGAAGAAGGGAGGGAGGTAAATACAAGCAGATCAGGACATTCTGACCTAAAGAAAAGAAAAGAATAGAGAAGAGAAGAAGAGCGCCGGCCTCACTTGACCCTTTTTTAACAGTGTTCTGCACAAAAAATAACAAAAGATCACAGAGGTACGAGCTGCAGTCACACTTTGAATTTTTCTGGGCAGTTCGAGCGCACACATTCACCCCGTTAATGATGCTCTCTGCAGAAAGCCGGAAAGAAGATCAATAGCTATTATAAGGCTGTATTCCTCTTGCTTTCCTCTAATGCACACAGGGCATGATTTCCTTAGAATATCTGGGTAATATGGTAACCACCAAATGTTGCCAGCAGCACATTTCTGCAGCTTAAGTGCTTTATTTGTTTCCTATCAGTAACCGGTGATAATAAAGGCTCATATTTAGCCAAGCAAGATAACACAACTATTTGACTACATAGCAAAGGGCCCAGTTTTTACACTGATATGAGATTTCCCACAATCTTAAGGTGACAAAATGCTAGAGCTTTCTCAGACGAGAAGGAAGATACAACTTGTCCCTGCGACCCCACATGCCTGACCTTATAACTGATTTACAGAGGAGGACTCAAAATAGTCGCCCAGTCGAACAAGCTGTCCTGGTGAGGTATGCTCCTGCAGCACATGCTCAAAGGGGATCTCATTAGGATTGTTTCTTTAACAAAAGGCAAAAGGAGTTCAGTCTTATGTCAGAGGACTTTATAGTTCTGTTACAAAGACAGGTAATCATGTCCGCGGTGAAATGCGTCCGCTTTGAATAAAGCTTTTCAAGCTGCAGGATTTCAATGAGAAATGCTAGAAAAATGGCTGCAACATGTTCATACTGGACGTGTCTACATTTTTTAAATGGTCCATTTAATTTAAACACTATAATTAACATTGATTTTATTTATTTATTTATTACGTTACATGTATTTCCCTGCAAAAGTTGCACACCCATGTAAAAGTATTTGATTTTTTAACTGATATTCTTTGTGCTTCAGCTCATGCTGACACGTGTTCCTTTCACTACGCGGTTTCCATCAACCTGGGAACAACGTGCACATTCTCATTCCTGTATAAGCAAGTCAGAATGTATTCACTATATTAGAAATTTCTGAAGCAAACCATGGTGACTTGGTGGTTTCACACATGCTCTCATCAATTTAGCTGGTGGCTGACTTACAGTTATTGGCCAGTTTCAGCAGAAAAGTTAAAAAGCCAAGTAAATCTGCAAGTTTCAGTACTTGAGGAGATGAAACTAAAGAAATGTTGGAACTTTGTGTGAAATAAGAATTTTTATCAACTCTGCTGTCAGTAACTCATAGCAAAAGGTTTTTTTTACATTTAGCAAGAAATTGAGTGTCTTTACGGTAAAGCAGTTATTTGCTATTAAGTGTTTATCTAGTTACTTGTTACTAAATAAAAAAAATGTAGCTTCCAGTCCTTCTGCTGCATGTTGGTGCTGAGTGTCTTCCTTTTTCTAAAAAACAAAATTTTTGAGTCAAAATTGATATAATTATTAGCAAAGATTAAGAAATCATGCAATGCAAGCTTCTTTAAATATTGCAAAAATAACAAAATAAATGTTTTTTTATTTAATCTTGAGTCCCTAAAACTATGTATTTTTTATTTGTATGTATGAAATTTAAAATGTTCTAATTCTACCTTTGGATTATTCTGTAAGCACATCTGAAGGTGTCTGTGCATTTTTGCTGTTCTTCTTTTTTTAAGGAATCCATGTTTTTCCAACGTTTTATCTGCTTCCAGTTCCATATTTTAGTGCAATGCAAAGATGTTCTAACTTCAGTGAACATCAAAAACCTATGATGTAAGAAGTGTGTTCAGTACCAAACATGCATTTATTAATTTCTGCACAATCCATTCAGATAAAATGATAATAAGAAATATATTACAATTCCAGAACCAGCAAACAGGCAAATATAAAGTAGGGTAAGTTTTCTTGGAGAATTTTGAGACTGGTAGTCTGAGCTTTGTACCCATTTCTCTTCCAGTCACACTCTGGACTGTCAGTGTGGGGTCAAAGGTCAACAAGTAAGCAGCTGGGAGGTCATTTGGGTCTCTATATTGTAACTGCATTGTCCCTTGGGCTGTGTAAGAGGGACGGGACAGCTGTCTGGCCTTATAAAGTCATTATCATCACCATGTCTGAGGCCGACCCCTGATTCTGCACTAGTGAATATTAAAACGTTGATCGGGACGCTGCAGCTTGTTGTAAATTGATTGGAGATCACTGATGTGGGTAGACGCACCACCACGCCTTGTGCATGGTGTGGCCATTAAGTGCTCTGTAGGTGCAGCTGTTGCACCTCCCCGAGGGCAAACGGAGAAGAAAGGGTAAGCGATAAGAGAGATACTGCCTTCTACTGTCTGTCGTGCTGCTGCTGCTGCTGCTGCTCCCCTCTGTTTCTACCCACTGCTCGGGTTTCACAGCCCACTCCACTGAATCACACTTTCACGCAGGAAAGACACATATCTGTGCATTTGCACACACACGTACCATTTCGTACCCCCAGGAGTGACTCACAGTTACCCCCCTCATTCCCCCTGGGAGCAGTGACTCAGGGTGAGAGGAGAAAAGAAGACTGGGACAGAGCAGAAATACAGTGCACTGTGAAATGAACAGAGCACAGCTCTGTAATGATGAGTAGTTTGGCCTTCAGTGCTTTGAGGAGGTAGCAGGCGCTCTGTGCAACACAACTTCTGCTGAACATGAGCTTCATGATGCACAATGCCTGTCTTAGTCACCACAGCAACTGCTCAGTGGAGCTCAACAGAGAGACATTCTCTGCAAGCAGCATTCATCGATCTTCCAGAAAGTACTTGCCTCTATCCCCATCCCTTGTCTGATTTATTACTTAGATGTAAAACAACAACAAACCTGATAAGAGGTTTATGCAATTGGATTTCAATTTGAATCATAAAAAGAATTTAAAACTTGCTTTGCTTTATTTTTTAGTTATTTCAAAGTCCCACGCCAATCCTCTTTTGATAGATTTTAAAAGTGTTCCCAGTGATCTTTTAATTATGATGATCCTGTTTGTAACCCAAATCAAGACAGTTTCTGCAGAGCGACAGTAGTTCATTAGGAATTTACCTCAGAATTGTGGGCGGGACCGTTGGTGCAGGGTAAGCCTGCCCTTATTTCCCATCATCCTTTTGCTTACACTCTCTCCTGCTAGTTTACAGCCCCTCACAACCCCAACCAAGCATTAATAGTGCAACAAGAATGGCGATCAATATTGGCGTTATCCAGCTGTACAGTTCAGAGCCTGATACCACCTCAGATGAAGAAAACGAAGACGTACGCGGATCTACTTTTCAGCAAAACCTGCATTGGAATGAAGCATCTTTGTCACATGTACAGGCTTTTTCCAATGCCATTTTTTCATCTGCTCCTGATTTGAAATGATTTGAATAAGGAAATACTCAGAAATGCCATTTTAATCTGAAATTTCTTTGTATACTGTTTGACCTCCATTGTGAGATAAATGCCAGAAGAACAAGTTAAAAACACCAAAAACACTATTTTCATTGGAGTGAGTCTTTAAAAACTCATGCAGATTCCGAATTTTTTATTAGGATTTTTTTTTAAACACTTGAATGTCTAAGATTAAAAAAAACAGTTACTGAACTGCAAAACAACATGCAATTCAATTAGTTTGATTTTGATTTCTGCATCAGAAGAGTCTGTTTAGCATGCAACCCACTAAATGAAAAATACTGAAAGTGACAGAGCTGTACACTTCTCATCTCTGACAGCACAGTGCTGTGTTGCTGCTGAAAGATTACCAAGTGAAGATTATCCTAAATTAATCTGACTAAGTTATTTCTCACTCAAAGCTGTCAGAGTTTCTAACTTTGTTGAATCACGTTTACTGAGGCTTCATGACTTCCAACAGGCTGACCTTTTCAAAACTGCATGTGATAATCATCTCAATAGCTTTGTCCATTCCTCTGTAATTCCCACATTTTGCTGAGATTACCTTTGATCTGGCCATTTAGGAGGAAAAAGATCCTGAAGTTGCTGGTCAAGTAGACCTAAGTTGAGCAGCTTTGAGCTACCAGACAGAGAAACAAAGAAAAGTAGGTGTAGGTGAGTCAGTGTGTGTAAAGAGTACGCATCTTCAATGCTCAGACCACATGGCATGGAGTTAAGAGAGGGAGAAAACCTTGCAGAAACAAGGCCCATGACTCACACGTCTTTCACTCTGAGATGCATTGAAGCCTCGTCGGTGCTGGTGGTAGGTAGGTGTGTATGTGGGCTTATGGGAGTGCGTGGTAGCATGTGTTAAGCCTTTTGGTGCAAGGTGCTGTAATACCATGCATGAACAATACCGGCTGCAAATCACTGTGCAGTGAATAAAAATGCACACTTTTGTGTGTTTCTTGAAATGTTTTAATTTTTTTATGTTACAATGATCTTAAGATCTAAAAGGGGGCAGTGAAACACACTTTTGTTTTTTGTAGGAGTAAAACCAGCCTCAGCTGTTGTACCCATGATGTCTTGTTGTGAAGATAATGCCGAGCAAAGTGGAGTTTCCTTCAGCAGAGGAATCCCCCCCGTAAAGTGACCTGGTTTCTGTCTGTCTCAAAACATCTGACACGCACCCACTCACATTTACACTCCAACCTTTAGTTCAACTCTAAAACTCTGTCACAGCAAAAAAAAAAAGTTTATCCATGATATAAACAAAATGAAATAATGTTCAAAATATCAAATATGTGCGGTAGCTTCTTTAATATTCTTGACAGGATATTTTCAGAACTGTGTGAACAGCTGTTAAAATGGTGTGTATATAAAGATATGTTTATAGTTCTATAAAATGAGCTATACAGCAGGAATATTTATGATAATATTACGTTCAGCTTGAACATAGTATTTTTTTGCAGTAATTTACAATTTAGCAAAGCAAAGAGGGTATCTAAGATCCACTGGATCCACTAAAAGAATTAATGCATTTAGTGGGATTTTCTTCAGCATAATTCCAAAAGATTTCTGGTTTAATGAGCAGCATTTTTATCAATTACTGAAAAACTTTTCCACAGTCCATTAAAAGTGTTTTGGCACTTTTTGTCATCATTTTGTGATTTTTAGAAAAAATAATAATAACATTACAACAGTTGTAAGGATTTTAAATGTATTAACATTAAAGGAAGCATGCTTGTGTAAAGTTTCCACACAAAATTTAACCACCTTTTATTGTGTTTTGAAAAGTATTCTACTCACAATCACCCCCTACTTCCTGTTTCACACATGCACACAAACATCTCTCACACTCACACGTGTTTGTCATCCTCTTTAACAGTGTAAAATGGTCAAAGCAAAAGTTTCATGCCTGGGTCAGTTGATAACAGCTGGATCTCTGCGCCTGTGGTTACAAACTTGCTGCAGCAGCTGAGTTTCACTTCTGGTTTAGAGGCATTTGTGTTCAGTCGCCTTGCAGGAAGCTTTAGTATCTATGAGATTCTTGGTAGAACCATGTCAGTGTTACATGTCTGTCTAATGAATACTTTGCACTTTTCTTTGCACTCTGAGAACAAAGCTGAACAAAGCTGTTACAAAGTTTAAGCAAATCCATCATTTTTTCTTAATTAATCTTTGCAAATTGCAGCCAAACATTTCACGTCAAAAAGGTAATTTTTGGAGCATTGTTTAATAATTTGTTTTTAGAACTTTGTTACTTAAATTCCATATGTAAAAACATATGAAAGAACATTTTGTACAAGTATTTCTGTAGATAACCACTTTCAAAACCTTTCTTTAGGTCTGTTGCTCATACCATTGTCTGAAAAAGGTCAAATTAGTTCTAAAACTGGTCTCCTTTTTCTTAATTTCAATGGCATATTTCTGTCTCCAGTTTGGCAGAGGAGCAACAACCAAGAGGTCACCATTGGCTTGACCCCTCTAATGGAGTATGATGATCTCTGACCTGTTTGTGTTCACACCAGACAGAGTCCTTACCGACCATAACTGAGAGTCAGCTTGCTCCTAATTGCATCACCACTCTGAAGAAAAAGCTAAAGCTGGCCTTGAATGGCTTTTGCCATGTTAGCCTCTATGGTCTGCAGTCAGAGCGACTGCCAGGCTGGAGTAAGTGAAAGCGAAGCGTGATGACTATCTGACTGGCAGGAAAGCCTTTTGTTTTTAGGGTTATCAGGCATCCTGCAGATGAGATGACGTGTGCACTGTTGGTCTGGAATTTGTGTGATCAAGACATTAAAATTCCGCAAAGTTTAAAGTTTCTGTTTTGTTTTGGAGCTTTATAATGAGACCACAGATGATCAGTATGAAGCTACGTTCACACTGGCCTTGGTGACTTATGTAAATGCTCGTATATACGTGGCTTCCGTCCTCAAAACTCTTGCGTTCACAAGTTGCGACGCAAGTTTTTCAGACCGTTTTCAGGCTCTAGAAACAAAAGGCCACGTTGGAAATTACAGCAGTTGAACTTTCACCAATCAGGGACTCAGATTTGGGAGTGACATATGGATGGTGTCCGTTTTGATTCCCAGTAGGGCCAACTGGTTCAAAATTAATCATGAAGACTAAATTAAAAATTGCAGTTTGTGTCGGCTGGAGTTATTTGAAACCAAGTATTTCATATACCGGAGTAGAGATGTAAAAAAAAAAAAAAAGCCTGGAACAAAATTCACCTGATTTACACTGCTTTGGCATTTTGCACCAAACCTCTTCCATCTAGGCACATGCACTAATATGGGGTAGCCACAGTTTGGTGTGAACACCATATGCTAAAGGTGCGTCCAAGAATCTGCGTGTAGCGCGTGTCACATGCCCTGTTCACATGGCTACATACTTCTTCCATATTTGCTTCCTGTGAGCATGTTGCGGGGGGTTATTTTCAATCCCAAACTTTAGCAATCATCTGTTCTCCCTCTGGTTTGTGTTTTCCAGCTCCTCATGTTCCTCATCATTAGTGGCATTGTTGCCTTTTCCAGACATAAACTTTCCCAAGACTTAGCATCTAGACTTAGAACAGGACCCATCCTGGTGGTCTAGTGTCTGCAGCACTTCTTCTGTGTGGACGCACATTTGAGTGTGTAAGTTTAGCAACAAAAGATAAAGGTCGGAACCCAAGATAGCAATTTTCCAGTTCTCCTCAATCACTCAGCTCCTACATTGTGTTTTCCTCCAGAATAGATTGGAGTGAGTCACTGCAGCTGCGGACAGAAAAGCATAGCACAACATAAAGCGGTTAACTATGCATGACTTGATGTATAAATTGGGTCCCATCATCAACAACTGACACAGGAGGGATGAGGCTGTAGAAAAAATGACCCTCTTCTCTGCAGTAAAATGTCTTGTTTACTCTGGGAGAAGGTGTTGCGTGCCGCCTCTGCTCGCAGGTGTTTCTGTGGGGGTTTTCTGTGGGTTTCTTTGTGATTTGCTGTGACACACTCACCACTCGTATTTACAAGTCATGTTTTAAGTGGTAAACGCGGTCGCTTTGTAAACCTCCTTCTGGACGACCATGCTTGCAGAGTCACAAGACCCCGTGAGTGTGAACATGTGTGTTTGTGACCTGAAAAGACAGCGGGTTCTTGGTGGGTTTTTTGGTGGGAGGGTCCTTCTCGGCCCGGACAACACGGCAGGCGGCTTTGGTGTCAGACATCCGCGAACAGGGCTAGACAACACAGCTTCTTCGGAAAAACCAGAGGGAGGCCTCACGCTCAGAAAGATTTCTCAGCTGAGAGAAAGCTTTCACCTCTTTCCTCAGAGAGCATCTGCTCTGCTGAACTGTGCTGCAACTTTAAGAGAAAACTCAAAAGCCTGGAGGGGAGTTGAATTTAAAACCTCTTCCTTCGGCTGAAAGCAAATTTGCAAATAAAGGTTTGTTAAAACAGATCTATAAACTACAGAAAGTCGCTATCAATCCCCCTGCCTTTCACTTTTATACAATGTTTGCCAAATGCATTCACATTTGATACTTAAAGCTAATAAAATGGAAACCAAAAAAGAAATGATGTGAGGATCTGCCAAATTCTCAGCCTCCCCTACAAAAGGAACACTGTGGAACGGTTTGACATGCAAGAGAAAGCAGTAGAAGACCTGTCCTGCTTAGAGCACATGCTGTAACAATCACAGAGGGAAAGTAATGCAATTTCATCAGGTGATATAATGTGCTGGAGTCTTCCAGACACTGACTTCAGCTGTAAACAAGGTTGTGTAAGGTCTTCCTCGGTCTATTAAAAAGTTTGCAGCAGGCCATAATCTCGGGGACACACACTCCTAAAATAAAACCTTTGCTGAGGATAACTGAGGACACTTAAGCAGTGCAGCTTAGGTCTGCAGGTTGTGCCTGGTGGTTTGCTGAGCAGCAGCAGGAATGCAACATTATGTTTCTTTCTTTTTCTTTTTTTTTTTTTTTTTTTTTTTTTTTACGTTGGTATGTTAAATCCAGAGCTGGATTGCACATGTTTACCATGTAGGAATTGTGAATTGCTAATACAAAAGCAAGGCGTCTGACATGTGAGCGAGACCATTTGAGGGTTTTTTGGCAAAGCCTGCTTTGATTTTAGAGACTGGGTGACTTACAGATGTCTGGTGCACCGAGAGGCACTGCTGTAACTGACAATTCATTCTTCACACACACCCGCAAGCAGACTGTTCACAAAACACGGGACACAGATACACACACCCTCTGACAGATGGCTCACACACCCACTGCTGAATTTCCATTCACATGCATGGCTCTTGCTTGAACAGTATGTTTTACTGCCGCAGTAAACCAGCATTCACCGTGTCTAAAGAAAATATGTGACTGTAGGACTCCAGAACGGCATGCATCAATAATTAAAGGAGTTTTAAAGTATATTTAGTTCTTTTTTTATTGTATCATTGTCCTCCTTCCAACTTTTGTGCTTCTCCTCAGTCTTTCAGCTTGAATCAAATTGATCTCCACCCTGCAATCATTCCTCTGGAGTGAGTCAAAGACAGACTCAACATTCATAGGAGTGTCTGAAAACGGCGTAACTGAACTAAGCTGCAACAGAAACCAAATCTTCAAATGAGACAAAAAGCTGACAGACAGTCAGAAAGTGATTTGCACATCCTGATACCGTGTGGTAGCAGGTCATCAAACACCGCTAAATCTGAGTTTCAGGGTTTGCTCCACTAACTGCTGTTTTTATTGTCATCTACAGAAAGCGACATGTTCCGCACAGGCAGATGGTTTAACGTGTTCAGCAAGCCAACAATGATTGTAATGTCTGGCATCAGCCACAGTATCAGTCATGTCCTCAAGCCTGACCTCTCCTGCGTAACTAATTCACATGAGATTTATTCCAAGCCTGGCATGAAGTTAATTACACACCATCAGGTTTAGGCATTGCTTGATTTAGAAACAGAGAGCCAGAAATGGAAATTGTAAGATGTGGTCTGTAAGAAGTAGCACAAACAGTTGCTTGGAAAAGGAACTATCGTTCTAAAAATATACACATGTCCAAGCCCGCTTGCTATAATCTCCCAGGAAAGGTACACACGAAGCACCAAAGATATCTCGGAGTATTTACAGTCTGGCTGCCCTACATTTACACTCTCTGCAGCACAGAAAGCTAATCTGTCTTCCAGGTGAACAATGTCCCTGTAAGAGATCTGGTTCTCTCTGGTCAGGTCAACGCAGAAGCAGGATCTAATTCTGACCTGTTGCTCTGGAAAGCACCATAGAATGATATAATAATGGAGTTGAGGTAAGCCTTTGCAAGAGAGTGCAGGACAGCACGTAGCTGTGTGTGGATGGTAGAATGTGCTTTAAACAAGTATGTTAAAAACACTTCAGCCCTTTTCCCTGCAGCGTTTTGTCGTATGATCTTTTCTCCAAATGTGTGCTGTGCGTGTACACATGTACAGCATGTGCATTACTCTGTGAGCGTCTGAGTCAATGTGACTCAGCACTCACCGCACTCGCTATTCCATTAAGCCTTTATTTTGTATCATGCAAAAGTAAATTTACCAAAATGAGATGTATTTTTAAGTCTCCAGTGAAGAAGGATTTTGGCAGAGGTGCAGATGGGAGCAATTTTTTGCTGCATAAATTTGTGGATTCACAGAGCTCACAGCAGTTAAATATGTGCATGAGACACTGACATGCTTAAAACGTGAGCTTTATCTCTTCTTAAATCTCTCTTGGTATTTAGAAAACCAAACATGAGAAAACAGAGATGTGTGTAAATGTGCATACATTTCTTACATACTCATTGGCAATATTTTATTTACTAAATAATTCAGCTAATTTGATTCTAATTGTCAGTTTTGAAAGCTCATTTGATCTCTCTCTTTATGGAACGTAATGAACTCTGGTCAACTTCAAAACAGGGCCTGGACTTGCTTGCAAGTGAACCCTTGTGTGGTTCACAACAATGTGTAAGCAAGTAGACTATCAGAGGGAGAAATTGATGCAACAGTCAGCAGAAGAAATAATCGCAAGTCCTTCCAAAAAGGTAAAAAAAAAAAATAGGAATTAAGAAAAATTGGAAAATGTCACATCTTATGGGTAAATGAAGTCTTGAGGGGGACAGCTAACAATGCCATGTGACAGTCAAAACACAATGACCTGTGTTTTTTCCTCCTGGTGAGTTTTAAATTTGGGCAATACTGCCTAAAACAGGTGCTCCATCCACCTGGACCATCAGTTAAAAAGCCCAGGTTGATGGTTTAGACTTTAGCCACAACTGTCCTTTTACTGGTCTGTGGGCAATAATGGGCAAATCTGTACATGGCACAGAAGTGACCCACACAAAATAACAAGGTTGTAGACCTCTTGATGAGCCCGTAGAGCAAAAACATTCGTTCACATTTTCCAGGTTGTAACGTACACTTGAAAATAATATAACAATAAATAATGGTGAATTAGGTGAGATGAAGGCATGTCGCCTGGACTGTTCATGTTGTCAGCACCTCAAACTCTGCACAAGGGGTCATTAGTGCTGTTAGAAAATTGTTAATAAGTGACATTGTGGTGGAGTGTCTGCTCAGAGACTGGAAGGAAAGAGTTCAAATCCAGGCTGAGCCATAACAAAGGCTCTAGAAGTGGGACCCAGTGCCTCCATGCTTGACTCTCAGCATTAATGGTTTGAATTGGGGGAGTTAAATCATCAAATGGTTTCCTGTGTCTGAAGCTCACCACTCCTCAAGGGCATGGGTCAAATGGGGAGAATAAGATACACACCAGAAATGTGTATGATTTGCTTTATCCTTGAAGATACTTCACAATACACTTACCATAGCACGAGAGTCCTACGATCCATTTTTATGACGTCCCTTGATGTGACCATATGACCCTCAAGAGTACTGCAAGACGCCTGCAGCCCCTCCTGTCTACAACCCTCCATGGGTCCAGACAACCCCACTACCCCAGTATGGCTGCAGGTGACCTTGGAAAGTAATTAAAACAGACTTAATCTGAATGGATGCTCATTGTACATGATCTTCTTAACTTTCAGAATTATTATTTTTTTGTTTTCTGTCTCTATCATCTGCTTCATCTTGTGTATCATGTGTTCATCCAGGAGCATGGGAAGGCTGTGAAGCCTTTAGACCTGAACTACATAATCAAACCTAATCCCGGGGGTGTCTTTGTGTATGTTTGCATTAAAGTTTGCACTGTGTGGGTGTGCTTCTGTAAATCTAGCAAATGACATTTTCTCCCACCATCCTGTCTCAACCACTTTTCATGAGATACTGGATGACTAATATCGTCTTCTGAATTTAGCAATATCACATTAGAATCTGCTCTCCATGTGGTTTCGATCCATATATGCATAAAAAGACTTACGGAGAGCTGACTCATTGAATTTAACCTCTCATCTTGCACACTGCGGATGGTTACAGATTGCAGGCCTTCTGTATCAAAACACCTCATCTGTTGCTCAAATTTAATTCTGCGACATGCATGCACACACCCTTGCATCTACAAATGTAGGTCAAAATCTCACACTTAAATAAAAACTAGACCATCGAGCACATGGAAGCAGGTTAGTCGAACGGTTATCTATTGGTCCAGGTGTCCTGACCCACATTCTGAAAAGAGGGAAATCTAGACAAAGCCAGGCAGTTGGCTCTCAAATTGTGATGTTTTTTATTCAAACAAGAAACACAATCCATGAAGCATCTAAAAGAATCTCAGTTCAGGACCTGGTGAAGCAGATATTGATCTTCCGATGCACTGTCTCACTCTCCTGCAGTGTGCGGGTTTAAATCCTAAACAGTTCGAATGAAAAACTCCTGTCTGTTTCCTTCTGTCTACACTTACAACCCCAGACAGGGCAGGACAGATGAACAAGACGCATTTGGACACTTAACCTAAACAGGGTTTAGGATGGTAGCTTCAGCAACAGAGTAATTAAGACAGTAAAAGAAATACAGCTCATGTTTCAAGTCAGTAAAGTAGAATACTAAGTATGCTGCAGCTGCCCTATAATAGAGTGACAGCGTAATTAGAGAGATGGGCTTTAAGATGCTCAATTGTCTTTTGAGGTTGTTCAAAGGCAGCAGCTGAGCTCTGGGGGTAACGGGATACAAGCCTTGATGTGCAATTGTTGTTTGTCTTAAAGCTGGATTGTGTTTGAATTGCAGTTGTGGATGGTTGGGGGGGAGTTGGAAACAACATGTTTCAACAAATACCTTAAAAAAATCATTGCATGATGTACTTTTCTGTTTGATTCTCTCCTTTAAAGATGATAATGAATCTAAATAAATTCAACTGCACGACACAGTGATGCTACTTCCATACCGGCCTCAGCAACAAGGGTTCAAGCAATCGCTTCCAATGAAAAGTCTATGTTTTCCACATGCAAAACTTTAAAAAAGTTAAGACCATTTATTTCCTCTACGGGGTCTTTCCTCTACACGGCTATTGAACATTGTTGAATCACATACCCAGTTTGTACTAGCATGTCAGATCTTCTAGGCTGCTTACTGAAAACAAAGACTGCTGTGTAGGATTAATGCCAGTTAGGGCAGCAAATTCTTGTTTTAAATCCTCACAATCTTCATTTTTTTTGCGTAACCTGCACCACAATCTTAATAGCTAGTTTTACTATTAGCTTTCATTCTTAAGTCATTTCCATATTTATCATTGTAGAAGAGTCCTTCTTTTTTCTTTCTGCAGGAGTCATTTCTGCAGCTGGGAGGTTTTTCTTCTGTCGAGTCCTTTTGAAGAAAAAAAAGTCTGATGTGTCATTATGAAAGCTCTGTTGCTAAAAGGGGAAATCTTGCTGCTGCTTCAGCAGCAGTGAAAACACTTTCAAAAGAGAAGTATTTGCAAACAATCAGCTGTTTCTTCATAAGATATCATCTTTAAAGTTCTGGATAACAACAGAGAACCGAGAGGGGAACAGCAATTTAAAAGAAAACTGTGTGGTAAACAACATTTATGTTGAGCAGTGAGACTTAATAGTAAAGGATGACACAAAAGCCTTTCTTCTTTCAGTAGTAGTAATAATGAAAAACGAGACACTGACTGACAAGGCTTCTCATCATAGCGATTTGCATATTTTAAGTGACTTTTATTTTGCATGCAGAAGCACATAAGCAACATTTAGAACAAAAGGGCAGGTGAAAGAAAGTGATAACAAAATACGTGGAACTTTGAAGGCTGCTGTAGTTTCAGCAATGATTCAAAAAAAAGTCCAATCAAGTATCAGATTAAATGTAAACGAGGCTGAACAAAAACAGAACTGCAGCAATCAAACATTTAAATACAGTGATGGGAATGGGACAACATTTGCCCTGAAACTGAAAAGTATAAGTGTATAAAAATAAGCATTATCAAGCAAATCCAGAATTACACTGAAAAATCCCGACTACACAAATATCAAAGAAAAGTAAAAAGCATTAAAAATAGACAACAAGGTGCTAAGCAGAACACATTACTAGTGCGATTATTTGCCTGTAAAAAGTACAGAAATAAATACAGTGGTTGTATCCAAGTTCCCTCATTATTCATCATTTAGTGCACTACAAATGGTGTTTGTAGAAGAAATGTCCAAATCGACAATTCCAAAGTCCAGTGGCCTAGACATTTCCCTGAAGTCTCTGCAATAAACTAGTGTGCATCGATGCACACTAGAATGGTGAAAATAGACCACAATGCATTGCATTTACATGCTGTTTTTATTTGAAAAATTTTTATTTCCATTCATTTTTTATAAATTATCTAAGTTTAATCATCAGAACACAATGACTTCATAAATAGTTTTTGTAAAATGTTCAATGTTTATATTTGTTAGGTTTTTCACTTTTTTAGGAGTAGTAAGGGAGGTTACAAAAACAAAATCTGAACGAACCAAGACAAAAATAGACACTTGAGTACAACAGGGCTACCATACTTTCTCTTACTGTGTGCAGACAAAAAAGATCTGGGAAACAGCCACTCTAAAGCAGCTAAGTGATATGTTTACCTTTATCCAACTGCGTATGACATCACTAGTCTTTTTTTATACACAATGAGGGCCTTGTGGGCCTGCATCTATTTGTACTACCTCTGCTAAAAAAAGAACTGCAATTCTAAAAATAGAGAGTGCCACTCATAAACAGTTATCTGATGGTATTGCAAAGCGAAGTCTCTGCGAGCACAGAGCGTAAGATTACAGGAGCAGGAGGAGACAGGGAAGCATTATTAGTGCTGACGTAGGACTTGTTGTCATAATGACTCTGCAGAAAGCACCAGACAAAAACTAGCCCCACCTGACCTTTAGCTCAGCAGGAAATCCAGCTTTGGAAGGGTCTCTAGTATAAGGGAAATCTTACTAAATATAGACCATTAGGCATGAATAAAAAGCAGCATTCTTTCACTCACTATTGCAGTCTTTCACCTGAATAAGAAAGTCAATACCCTGGCATTTCCTGGGAAGGGGAATTCTTTCTGGGGAATTATCTCTAGTGTAATGTATTGTTTTGCTTTTGAATTGAATGTCATAAATTCCGTTTTACTTTGCACATTTTTGCCTTCACGTTTTCTGACGCACAGTGAGTTTATTGCTTCTGGCCTTATCTTGTCGTGCTGTTAACCCTGCGCACAAATGGAGCCTTTTAAAGAGGCCCTGAATGAATACTTTTCAACAACAGCTCCCAAATAATCCTGTTTAGTCCTGCATGCCGTGTGTGTTTTTCCCCCTTTTGTTTTTTTTTTTACTCATCTCCAATCCTTGATTAATGAGTTCAAAGGAGCCACCATATGTGTCCTCAGATCAGGGAGAGCTCCCCTAACTACACACACACACATGCTGGTGAACACACAAACCAGGATTAAAACACGCAAGATGGAACATTTATTGTGGGAGCATTATTGCTCATTAAAGCATATTTCTAGGATTTCAGGGTAAGCGTGCGTGTGTCCAGGGGGATTTCAGGAGCAACACTCAGTAGTGATTAGCAGCCTCCAGATGTTCTCTGCGTTACCCTTCAGAATAGTGTCAAAACAATCCAACAGGGTCTTTGTGTTCTATTTGTCACGGCAAAAACTGTACAGTTGTAAAAGAATGTATTAAAAAATATCTAGTAAAAGTGTAGATATCAGCCTATGTAAATCTTTTTTTAAACACTTGACTTCATCAGAAGAAAATGTAGCATTAAAAAATTACAAAAACAAAAAGAAAACACAAAAACACAAACAGTTGATTTGAAATCCGCTTTCAAGTTGTTGGTGCGGAGTAAGCCTGACCCCTTTTCCCATCATCTCTTTGTTGACATTCTCATGCTAGCATTCAGCCCTTCACAACCCCAACCTTACATTACCGGTGCAATTACTGGCAAGTAATATAGAAGCTATCCAGCCTGACAGAACCAGATGTGCTAGATGCCGGCTCGGATGAGGAAAACGAAGACGTACTTGAATCTAGTCGTCTACAAGTGGATGCATCAGAATGGAGAAGAGCAGGGAGCTCGAGACCTGCTGATTGTAGTACCTACATCACAGCTTCAAGCTTTTTCCATCTGTGTTTTTATTAATACTTATTCATAAGGATTTGAACATAGAAATACTCAGAAATTCAAACTGAAGGTTAATTTTCTTTACATATATATAGAAATATATATATATATTTCTATATATATATATGTCCTCGGTCATCAGAAAAATACAACAAGGACATGTTAAAAACACCAAAAACCCAATTTTTCTCAGAGAGTTTCTTCAATACTTTTGTTTTTTGCAAGCAGGGAGGCACTGGGTCTCATTTTCAAGTCTTTGAAATGACTTAGACGGGATTTTAATCCTTAACATCCCAGTCTCAGGGCAGATACTAAACTGAAGCTTTTTCTGAAAAAAAAAAGGAAAAACAGGGTCTGATAAAAACTGGTTAAAACACTTCATCATGACAAAGAGCTGATGACGTTATTTCTTTTATTTGAAAACTGTTTTTAGGTTGTTTTTATCACATGATTTTTTTTACTTGCTTTCTTTCTAATACTTTCCAAGTCAATGCATATTCAAGAAATCCAACCTGCATGTTTTCAGTGTAAGGTTCTCTGAAGATAGTGCACTTTTAAAACAATGTTGCTATTTTTAGTTGTTCCATTGGCGGTCAAACATGAACTTTCACCCAAAGGACCGCCAGCGTTTCAGTGATAAAGAATCGACTGGTTCTTGCTGTTTTTTTCTCAAAACAAATGTCTTTCTATGAAAAACTAGAACCAAAACAATGACCTCCAAATGTCAAACTTTTATAAAGTACAATGTATGTCACACAAAGTTCGCTGAAGTTCTTTAGTGACCGGCCACTTTTCGCTACCATAGAAATGACTCCTTCATACACCAAATTTTGCAGGGGTGTGAGTTCACAGAGTTCACTGCAGTCAGCTCTAATCCATCTGAACCACATCAAGCACTGGTTCTCTTTGCTGTCTTATCATCGCTCCCCATCTCACGCGTTTGTTCTTTATTCTTCTCCTTTGGTTGCACAACTAAGAGTACCTGAGTCACATTTATTCCTTTTCATCCCATTATTTCTTGCTCCCTTTTTCCCCCTGGCTTTTATGGTCTTTAAAATTCTGCCGCCCGATGAAAGAAACTAAAAACATTAGGGTGTGATCACCCCAAAGGAAAGACGAAAAGAAAGAAGGTTTTTTGAGTCCTAGTCATTAACTATTTTATTACCCGCAGAACTGCTTAGTAGTTACATGCCGATTGATGTTTACAGCAAAGAAAAACAGTTTTTGACTCACTTAACACTTAAAACATCTGTTTTATAGAAAATATTATAAGTTAACTGAACTCACCAATAGGTGCTGTCACTCCTGAATGTTAGTCGGTTAGATTCTACCTAAAAAATCTTTGAGAAAATATTACTGTCACAATCCATCCCCTTTTAATAAATTCCTTTTTATTTCTTTAAACATCAGCAAAAAATGTGCCCATGGTTGTGAAGTGATGCTACAATCACTTGGGCAAAGGTTTTCTTTCAATGTAGTCTAGAATCAGTATGAATCTGATCTTTAACTTGTAAAATTTGCAATAGAAAGTTTTACTGCGGGGTTTCCTGCAGATGAGATGCACCGCAGACCAAACGCTTTTACGTTGCAATCCCGGAGATTGTCGTAGAAAAGATTGTCAGCAATGCAAATCATTTTTTGAAAATCCAAGCCAGCATGTGAGGCTAAATCTAAAAGTTTCTGTGCATGTTTGGTTTAATTTCAACCTGAAGTTGTCATCTGAGTTATGCAGGAGGTTAACCTTGTTCATGTAATGCTGCTAAGCAAATGTAAGTACTCAAACTTTTGTCACTAGAAATGTTATCAAAACAAAGATTAGTCCATAATCTATAATATTTTAGAATCACTGAAAAAATATGGGATATTTGCCGGTTTTTTGTTCACAACTGGCAGAAAGTCAAAAGTCACAGGACCCTCAGTAGGTCTGTAAAAATAAATGAGAAAGTAAAGCGCAAAGTAAAGAAACTGTGCAATTCAAAACATATTTTTGTAAAATGGCTGCATCTTGCTCTATAGTTCAATGTAGGTAAGTTGCATTCACATACACCGCTTTCAGCAACGCAAATTCAAGAAACCACTTTCAATTAAAAGTCTACATAAAGGCAGGATTTCAGGCTTCAAAACAGTTGCCTTCACTTGTAGCTAAGCAAAGTTTCTGCGATCTAAAAAAAAAAAAAAAAAAAAGGTCAAGCCACTGAATGCTCGTTCAAGTTAAACAATGTCAAACTTTGACCAATCAGGAATTCTGATTTTGTAGCAACGTAACAATGGCGTTCCATTTCATTTATGGAGGGGCCAACTGTTTAAAAATTGTTCACGGAGGAGAAAAAAATAATTAACATTTGTGCCCGGCCGGAATTATATGACGTAGTCTTTCATTTTTAGGAATAAAACAAGAACAAAGAAGAAGCCACTCCCTCTTTGTCCAGTGCGGACATCATGAGCTTCAAGAACCTGCGTGTAGCGCATTCTTGTATGCGCATCACATGCCTGATGTGTTTGTAGCTTTACATGAATTGAAATGAAACTGGATTGTAAATGGCTTTGACTGTGTCTTCACTACACTTGCAGTCGGTGTTCATGCACGTTCCTACATACAGGAGCTGCGCAGTCTGGCTCCTGAGTTACATCCGACACTGATCAGACACATTTGCTTTTCAAAAAAGAAGTGAGGGCTTGCGCACACATTGCAAAAATGTCTCTTTGATTAAGATTTGCAATGGGATATTCCTGACAGTAACAAATTGTGAACCTGCATCAAATTAGGTCATTGTGTCAGGCAGCACACCTGCCACCTCTTGCTTCTTTCCAGTGCTCGAGTCACTCCACTTGTTGTCTCAAAGGCTTCATTTTTCCATTCAGCTGGTCGACATCTCCCATCTCATTAACTCTCACTCAACAGGTGAGAGCTCAGCTGCAGAAATGTGCAAACATCTGTCTGCAAAACACCGGTCAAAAACAGAGGGGGAGGGATCGGTATGTGCTACAGCTGTCCTTCTGAACACATGCTATGTCTTCATACTGCAGGTAAAACCAGTTTGTCACTATGACCCATGTTTTTGCTTCGGTTTCTGGAAAGTGCAAGCTGCTCTGTCAGAGAATGTTGATGTTTTTGTGGTTGCGAGTGTGAGAAAGTAGGGCGCGTTTTAGTGTTCCACTTTCAGCCAATGACAGCAATTATACTTGAAAAAGCTCTGCAAAAAAAAAACCAAACAAACAGTTGTCAAATGTAAGTTTTATCTCTAAAGCTCCTAAAGATAAAAGCAAACATTTTTGCAGTTAAATAAACCAGAACATTTAAATAATTAGATCTACGTAGATGCACACACGCACACAAACACAACTGCACGTATTATAAATTCTCCCTGGGGTGAAGATTTGAACTGTCACTGGGGTCCCCCTGTGTTTGGGGTGATAAGTGAGGCTTAATCACCCCACTTCCTCACTCCCCTTGATTGATGGTTCATTATCAAGTCTGGTAACCAAGCCCAGATGAACAGGGAGGTCACAGGTCAAAACAAGAGAGATAACCACCTGCTAGAGCAGTTTAATGCCCCTGCAGATATCACATCCACGGTGTGGGTGTGAGTGGGTTCATTGACGTTGTTAAGGGAATTCACAAAAGCATGTTCAGGAGCTGCAAAACCGATGAGGCCTGAGGAACAATAAACATCAGAAATGTAACGTATAACACAAAGATTTAACAAACATTAGTGTGGAAAGCCAAGAGGGAGAAAATGTCTCCTAATAAAGCTTTTCTAGAGCTGAGGATTTCACAGACACAAGTCAATCAAAACCATAAGCACCTTTCCTAATTTGAATCCTTAAATAAAAAGATAACTATTAAGAAAAGAAAAACTTGGTGATTACTCATGGGTTTCACAAGTCAGCAAGTTCCTATCTTGTCAACTGACTAAACTGTGGTCGCTTATTTTCAAACAGGAAGTCATGGTGTCGTCCAAATGTTGATACCACATCTCTGTCAATAAGTACCTTTTATTAACTCCATCCGTTCAGGCAGTTTTAAAGTATGAGTGAGACTTTTTACACAACATTCAAGTGGTGGCCATTGAGTAAACACAGGAAGTGGGTGTGCTCCATGGAACTAGAGGTCAGGGGGCAGAAAGGGTTTTCCCTGGATACCCTGGAGTGAGCTGACAAAGGCAGAGACACCTTCCGCCCTGCTGCAACAGCTTACCTATGGTAACTCTGTCCCGACACACAATCAAACAGCAAACAAACCCATTGACCTCCATTAGCTAATTAAATTGCCGATTCTAGTCTTTCTGGTAACACAACTTTCTAATCCTACTAAATGCTTCTGTCTGTCTGAAGGAGTCAATACGTGCTGTTAGAGACTCATGCTGATGCATTTGTAACCATGATTTATTTGTCTTTAGCGTTTTCAGATTTCTGGTTGGTTATTTTTATTTTATCAAGGTTTCTAGTAACTTATGACCACTCCAATCATGTTTTGATCTGTTGTAAAGCGTTCCAAGGGGTCTCTTAATTATTATTATGTCTTTTTTAGGCAAAATTTTACAAAGATTGATAAATGGGTTTCTGCTGAGCGGCAAGAGTTCATCAGAAATTCTCCTCTAAGTTGGGGTAAAGCCCACACAACATTAGCAGTGCAACAGAAATGGCGAGCAATATTAGAGATTGTCCAACCACAAAGTTTTGAGCCAAATGCCCTCTCAAAAGAGGAAACAAAAATATACCTGGATCTTTTTGTCTGCAAGTGGATGCATCGGAATGGAGCAGAGCAGGGAGCTTATGGTTGTAGCACCTACATCACAACTACAAGCTTTCTCCAACTGCATTTTTTTTTCATTTGTTCCTGATTCACCACGGTTTGAACGAAGAAATACTCATCTCAAGTCTAATTTTCTTTATATATATCTTCCATCATCAGAAAAAGGCCACCAGAACATGTAAAAAAACACGATTTTCCTTGGAATGGGTCTTTAGAGCAACATTTTCTCCATTGTATGGCTTGTAAGGATTTTCCCCGCACAGGAGGAACTATTACCCATGAGAAAGGAAAATAACAAATGCTTGCATCAAAATAGATTTTCTAATATTTCATATTTTTTATTCTTTTCAAGTGTGCAAAAGCTGTTTCATAAAGTTTTATTTTTATGCATCCTTTAGTTACTGTCTGACCAAAGCAAGAACGTGTTTGGCTGTGGTATCACATTGACATCCTCAGCATGTGTTCATAAGGGCTTGATGCTCCGTGTTATTTAAACTCACATGTGATGATACACTCAAGCTCGGCTGCACAGCAAAATCATCTGTAATGCAGACGTAAGAGTTACATAGCTCATTACTGTGAGTGGGAACAAAGCAAAAAAGCACACACACTGAGCCTGTAGTACAACGAGATGTTTCAGTCTGAGCTTTCAAGAGGATTTAACATAAGACGGATTTCATGTCTTTGAATCAGAGAAACGCTGCTGGAAACATTACAAAGGTTGACGTTTTAGCGCTAATAGGTGCTGACAGGGACATGATCAGTGTAAATGTTCTTTTTTTTTATCTGAGTACATGTTTTTAGACTCCATAAGAGCCAAATGTTATGCTCCAGGCATCAGGGTGTTGGGTTTATTACGCATTCAACAAATTCCAATCATTTTACAAAGCACAAGTCCTATGACGGAGTGAGCTGCAGAATTCCCCATGAGCCCTTCACTGCTTTTGGTTTAACATTACAGATTACAGCAGCAGCTGCAGACACAACTGTGTGATGTTGCTGCCAAACCATCCAAAAAGACTATTAGATTGGAAGGTGGAGTGGGTTTCTCTGCTACCTTAGCAGAGGTTGTGACAGCTGTTAGCCGTATGAACTTTCAGCATTTTGACTTTTTATTTCTTTAATATTAATATGCTCAAACTTTCACATTAATTCATATTGTTCGTGGGTTGGATATCACACCTCCTCTAAAGGCCCAACAAGAAGAGGCTCGTTGTTAATTTGTAGCTACCGGATGTGTTAATCTCCATACATTCAAAATACTGGCTTCTTCTGTTAAGGAGGAGATTACAAATTGAGCAACAATGGGAGAGCTCAGCAAGTATTAAAGCCCAACCTTGTTTTTAACCAAAGTGATTTACATAAACACCAGAAAATAATCCTGAATGCAAAGACAGAAATCGTGAAGGGTGTTACAATTTGTCCTTTATTTGATTTTCTATACATCTTTTAAATAATCAAATAAATAAAAAATTTGTAGAAGACAAATTCCATTTTTCCTGTTTTTATTTTAAATAATCTGCTTCTGTAATGTTTATTTCTAGATGTTCTACCAAACAGCAGGAATTCTTTAGTTTTAGATTAGTAAATGCTTATGTTTACTCTGCTATAACTTGTCTTGGTTAATAGTTGAAACGGGAACTGAGAGGAAGGACAAGAAGGGATTCCAAGAACAAAAACTTTAGTCGAACAGAAGACCCCTTCTTTGTGGGCAGCACTGCTTTGTAAGTCAAGGATGAGAAGAAAGAAAAACAAAAGCAAAGAAGGTAGAAAGAATGGATGATGTATTGGATTTTTTCTCAAAGGAGAGATACACCTTCCCAGCTACAGTACAGGCTGTGAAGCTGTATGAATAATGCTAGCAAACCCCCCCTAACACTGGCTTACTCCTTTGTCACATTGACAGAGCGCACAAATCCAGTAGGCCGGTCATTCATGTCTCTTTCTGTGAAAAACATCTCAAGGGGATTTTAGACGGCTCTGATCCTGTGAGGTCGCACATGTGTCGCTATGTAAACATGTGTATCTGGATGCGTTGCTCTGTTTTTGTTTTCAGGGATGCTCTGTATTCCAACATATGGCTTTTAATGTGGTGTTGTTGACTTCTTCACTGTGTTGTCACACTGTGTCCTTTCATGAGCTGAAATCATTACAAGACAGTTTAAATATGCAAAGGGAGGGCAGGCAGGAGGATTAAGAAGTCTATTTGTTATTTGAGATAACAAGAAATAACTAGATGGACGTTTTTCTTCTAGCTTTTTTTTCCCCTTAGGTTTACAATTTTCCAGATTTTCACATTCATTCAGCTGTTTTGATCCAAATGTAGTTGGTGTCAGTCTTAGTCAATCAGAGAAAAGAAAGCTAATTTTTAACGTATCTATTTTAAAATAGGTGTGTGTTTTCACGATCAATGTCGCGTAGATCCACCCACTCCAAATATCACATCGTTAGATCCCTTTAAACAACAATGTTCATGATTATTAAATGAGAAATAGCTGGACTTGCTGTGGAATTTGACGGCAAACAGAAAGCAGATAATATGAAGACAAAGAGGGCAGCACTGGTGGAGTCAACAGCCAAACCACAGTATTCCTTTCAAATTTGAGGTTTTAAAACCATCTGTCTCCATAAAGCCTGAGAACTTTGTCCTTTTACTTGTGTTACTATGCACCCTCTGATTCCACTTTCTCAGAAGAGGGTTTGACTCCACTTGGCATAAGCAGATGCACTTCTCCCAAACTGCAAGACCTTCTCATTGAGAGAGCCAACAATAACCAGAGCAGCCTAGATTGCTGTTAAATTTCATGCTCATTTTGGAGAAACACAGAGATCTCACAAAATCCTCTTCTTGTGCAGTTCAGTGGCATGTTTGCAAATGTTGTTTTGGGTTTTGTAAAGAGAACATGGACACGTTTATTGAAAGATGTGATCCACACTGCCTGGCTGTTCTCCAGGAGTTGTGTCCTAAGCTCACCTGCAGTAATCTCCACAAGTGCTACAACTGACCCAGATCAAGCTGCCCTACATCAGTCTGTGGTGAGAGACGCTGCTGATTCTCCAGCTCTGGTTGGTACGAGGAAGCTCTGCGCACCGCGCATACAAAGACAGTTTTGTGCTGATGCAACAAAAGGCAATAGAGAACATGAAGCACATCTGTACAAGGACCCCAACCCCCCCACTGGAGGCCAAAGGCAAATCCCCCTGTATGTGTTTTTGTGTGCTTATGTGTGTGCACATATTCTCCACGTAGACCCAGATCCCTGTGTGGGCCCCACTGAGATTTTGGCTGTTCCCACTAGATAATCAGGTGGTGAAGGTCTTGATTAGCAGTGGAACAGAATAAATGTTGCTCAGCTTCGACTACCCGGTCCCGGCCTCATCTGTGTCAGAAAGCAGACACTCAGGACCAAAACGTGTTCCAATTGCAAGGATGCCTGGAGAGAATCTAGAGCTGTTAGTGGGCCTTTTTGAAAGGCTCTGGTCTGCAGGGGATCACAGTCATCACCCCCCACAATATGAACACAGTACAATCTTTTATTTATTATGTATTGATGTTTTTCAGTCTTGCCTGTACTGGTGGTTGTTTTTTGACCTTCCATATAATCATTTTATGCAAACTGAAAAGACTTTTTTGTAGGAATCACTAAGACTTGCTTCAAAGCACTAAATTGTATAATTTTTACAAGTTCAGAAAACAAAAAAAAAAATCAGGTTTCTTCCCGTTTTGTTGCAACTTGGCACATAGGTAGGGCAACCAACCTCTGATTGGAAGATTGCAAGTTCAATAACCGTCTTGCCCGAAAAAGAGTGTCCCTGGGCAAGACATTGAACCCCACATTGTCTCTGGTGGTTTAAGGTTGATGCAGTCCCTGCCGTCATCAGTGTATGGATGTGTGTGTGAAAGGGACTGTGACTGTAAAATGCTTTCGGCCTTCAAGGAAGGCACTATGAAAAAGAGAAAAGCACTTTACAAGTACTTACCAAATCATTAATATTGCTGTAGTTGTTTTTATGTGTATTACTATGGTACATTTAGTTTAAAGCTAAACTAAAGGCTATATCATTTTAAATAAGTACATACATACTGTCGATTCTGATTGGGAATGTAAAAGTTTATTCTGGTCACTGGTCTGCATTCTTACCATGTCTAAATCACACCAATGTTGTTTACTTACAAAACACTCATTTTCTGGCAAAGGGCCCCAGTTTTGTCTGTACCTGTAAATGTGAGCTTTAATGCTGATCCAGTGGGATCTCTGGTTTAGACCAAGAGACCTTAATGTAAATGCACTCTTACTGTCAGACGGAATTGATTTGGAAAAATCTGTTCATTTTAGAGGAGGTGGTCTTTTGTGAACTTTGCAAACAAATTTACATTTAAAAAATGATTTAAATCATTTGCTGCAGTTGGGTATTAACGCCCTTTAGGAAAACAATGAAGATCATTTCTTTATAATGACAATGACAAAACAACCAAGCAGACGCACTTACAAATTTCTTTGTACCATGTGTTTCGCCCATGTAATCCATTAGAACAACAATGTTGAATTAAAAAAACTAAGTGATGATGACCCATGTTTCGAGCTGTAGATAAATAGATGGATGGACAGATAGAAACACTTTAATTATCCTGAGGGAAACTATTGTTATTATTTTAAAACTGATACACATTGTTAAAATATTTGACAAATAAGCAACTAGTATATTAATGTACAGCAAAGCAGTGCATATAAGTCATAAAGTAAATTCTGAAAAAAAATCTTGATAAGGTATCTTGGAAAAGAGGTCTTATATCTTCAAAACAAAATAAAAACCAAGTGCAGTTGACCTATTTTTTTTTGTCAACATCTTTGTAAATCCTGAGTTTAACAAGTAACAAGAATCGTTTTAAGACCTTTTCAGTGTATCAGGGTTATGCAGACAAAATTTTATATAAAAAGAAATATATATATATTTTTTTTTTTCTTTTTTATATAATGCAAACAGTGCATGCAAGTTGGGCACACCCTGAACAGTTTATGCAGAGCAAATATGCCTGCATAATTATTTTAGTTTTATTAAAACCTTTAATATGTACATAAAATACAAAAAGTTTCTAAATTTGAAACCATGTTAACTGCAATTCCAGTGCCAACTTTGGAGACTCTCCAGGGTTTTTTGCTTCCTTGTGATCTCGTGTTCTGTGTTACATTTAGAAAAAAAAAAGCACCTATTCCTAAATGAGAAAAATGTCTAAATACAGCGACGGCTCAAACAACTAACAGACAAAACATGTGAGTTTGTCACTGCTCGCTCTGAAATCCCCCTTCCTTTTCCACATGAGAATGAGCACACCAGGGAAGTTGTTACGTGTAACAAAGCAGCAGATCTGCCCGGTGCAGCTGACATGTGACTGTTCAGATTTCCTTTCTGTGCCTCCATAGGAGAGTATACACAGACAGAAATGGAGCACTATTCCAGCCAGCATCGTGATGCGCCCCGTGCTTTCATAAAATTACACAACACTGGATAACAAACACTTAACTGTGAACAGGTTACAGCAAGGCATGTGCTTTAGAGCATGGTTGTGGTCATCAGACCAAATTACAGGTGCTGTGTTATGGTTCCCCATCCACCTGTTATTTTACACAGCTCATATTTAAGATAGTGCTGATTTAATGGAGACAAAAGGAAGGGTATGGTTCGTTTTTAGTTGGATTTTTGTGTATTATCATAGCTAAAATGTGTTACCTGAACAAAAAGCCTGTTCTTCTATAACATCTAGAGTTGGTTCACCTCTTCTCCATAAGATGCTAAAGGACCAGATTCATTTGGAGCAATGGTTTCTCATCCACAGCTGTCTGTAATTGCCCTGTTACCAGGGAGCTGAGTGTAAATAATACATGTGTAAATATTATTATTATTATTATTAATAAATAACATCTATGTTGAAGCAAAATTATGGCTGAAAAAGGCCAACCAGCTGCCACTTTGCATTATGATGTTTATGTGCAGCAAAGTTTATGCAATTACGTTGAGAAAAAGTAAATTAGAGGTCTGGCACTGCAAGAAAATGTTGCAAATAATTAAATTGTTTTTTCTGCTTATCCTGGAGTGGGTCTCTTTTTTTTACCTGAATGATGATTTTATGAATAATCCCCGTAGACATCTTGTAGAATGCTAATTTGAAACTAGGATTGGCATGACTCAGGACTGAATTAGGGATTATCTGGTTCCTTGTCTGAGGATAAATCACTTCTCTTTTATTAACATTATCAAATATGTACAGCCGAGAGACCAAATAGTTTTTCTCATTTATTTCTAATGTATCTAATTGTGGAGTCTCTAATATCCATGTGAGGGATCATTGTCCAAGTCTATACCTTTGCGGTTTATTAGTAGAGTTTATTTACATTGTCCTTAGTTTCAGTAAGTGTACCCACTTGCTGAATTGACAATATTTGCTTCCACAATAGAACAAGTATTAGGACTGAGAGCATCTTGGGAGTTGGCCCAAATTTTCTCTAAGCTGATAAAAACGTGTTCTGCGTGGGTCCACTTACGTTCTCCCTGACCCATTTAAGCCTTAGTTACAGAAAAGATTGTGGTCCTCTTTGTCTCATTTGTCAACAGTAAGGTTGCTTTAAGTTGCCACAGCAGGTACCAAAAGCTTTGCAGTCAGTGTTCCAGTCTTTCATCTTGACAATGCATTAATGGAGTGTAAGCTCTGCTGGGCTAGAGAAAAGATTTGCAGATGTGTCCGTTTTTCTGCCAGGTTTCCTAGAAGGCCTTCCCTCCATGTTTAGAGTTACAAGACGTTTCTATAATCCCTGACAGATTAAATGCATCAGGCCATCTATTTACTTGGGTTTCCAGACCATATGATTGTAATTTCATTGAAAGTACCATATGGTTGATCAAATTACTGGGTTTGGTGCAATGTGCTCTTATGGTTATCTTTGCTTTCAAACATCCTGATAAAAAACAGTTCAAAAACAAAGAATTTCCAAAAATCAGATGAGAGAGGCTACTGCTCTGCTCTAAATGTTCTCACCTCCTTTTGAAGTCCATGCCCAAAGCTTCAAACTCAGGTCAGTCCCAATGTGAGGTCTGATTCCCCTAAAAAAGTTCGCACTGTGAGTTAAGGCGAGCCCAACAATATCTAGCTAGTAGCTATCACCTCTGCACAGCAGACCAGATCCAGCTCTTCATTTCAGGTATTGCCATCAGCCTATTTAAGTGTTCTGCTCTGTTTTGACTCTCCTTTGTTGCTCTTATGGTTTTGTCATGTTTCAGTTTATTTATATAACTGCTTTAGTTTCTGTCACCAAGCCTGGTCTGCTGCAGTTTGGGTCCTACGCTACCAGTTCCTGGTGTTCACTTATATCGGGCAGCGACAGTCCAGTGTGAACACCGTGTGCTAAAGTCGCCTTTACTGTTCGACGTGTTCTTGAACGCGCATCACATGTCTGGTGTGTACACAGGATAGAAGTTAATACGTCTGTCTCATCAGTGGATCTCATGGCTCAGTCAAACTCGCACACAAAGCTTTCAAGAATAAACAAATTTTGCAGAAAACAACAAACTGCAGATTGTGACATGTTTGTCTAGCTACTTAGCCACAGCCACAAGTGAAGTGTGGATCTGTTGGGTTAGCATTCTCTGTCTTATTTAAACCTATTTGACCAGTCTTGTTTCTTCTAATGTGTTCTTCTATTTTTAACTCTTTGTTCTGAAAAAGTACATAAACAGTCTTCTTGATTCCTGTAAGCTCTTGTCCATGAATTTAACTGTGACCATATATTATGTGTCTTGATAAGATGCTCTGCTGATAAGAAATGCTCTGTGGCCGTACAACAGTTTCCAGAAAAACAATTTCTGTTGAACTGAGTTGTCTTTATTTGGACAGTGACGGATTCTATCAGAAAAGAATTATAATCTTCACACATCCATTTCTCTTCTCATACACAAGCATATGTGTTTTTGATATATTTGTCTCTGCAAATCTAAGATGCTATCTAGGAGACAAACATACTCTTTGTCCCTGGGATAAAAAAAGTTTTTTTTTTTGTTTTTTTTTTTTTACTTGTGAGACTGGAAAAAAGCAGGGAAACATGACATCATCTGCTACTGGCTCTATCTGTAATCTTTCTAAACAACAAACACGAGATACAGTGGATATCTGGACCCACAGATAGTACAGTACAAGCAGTCAGAGACAGCATCACACATTTTGAGTTCTCCTTACATAAACCTTCAGAGTTCGTCATCCTCTCTTATGAATCAGCCATTCTGATACCACTAGCGCATCACTCTAAGACAAGAGCCTATTCTCCATGCATCTGGTTGTTGAAGGGAAGGCCGTGCACTCACACTCGATGCAGACAGTACGTCTTGTGGGGGAAAGAAGATTGAGACGTGCGCTTGTATTGTACTCATATCAGATGAGAATAGAAAGAAATGATATGTTACCAGGACAACTTGCTTTGACTTTTGCCTTTGTATTTTCTGTCAAAAAGCTGTTTTGTTTCTCAGTGAAAACAAAATATGCAATCTATCTCGAGTCAGTACATCATTTTCATGCAGATATGCACTCAAAGTATGTCAAGCTGAGAAATGCTCTTTTGAGCTTGCAAAGATGGCATAATGCTCCTCCTGTTGCTGACAGTCAAGCTGCCTCATACTCACTGCATGAACTGTAGAGGTGGAGTGTGGGTCTATAATTCCTGCATTTTGCTGCACATCTATCACCAACTGTACAATAACAGCCCGAAACTGGATCCTTTTTCATGCAGCTGTCGCGTGCAGCTGGTAACTGGAGAGTGTGTTCTAAAAGGAGGCTTTAACTTCGCACATGTGGCCCTACCTGTCCAGCATGGATTTAAGGATTTTATGTGGAACAGTTGTTGCCACACACATAAAATCCAGACGATGAAAGGTGAAAGAAGTTGGAGAGAAATTCTTTGAATTTGCCCCCTACTTGATCCCAAAACCTTTATCTCAATTCGCCATCCATCTTCTAAACTTGTTTCATTCCTTTTCGGGGGTCACAGGAATGCTACCCTGCTACTGTGGGGTGAAGGCGGGGTACACCCTGGACAGTTTGTCACCATGTTATTTCATATTTTTGATGACGGGCTGCATGTGTCAGGATATATCAACAAAGGGAACAGTGAGTGAAACGTAGATGTGTCACCCCATGGGTATCTGTGTTTATGAAATTTTACCCCTGACTGCTGCTGCATAGTAAGTCCCCCAGAGACTTTGCACAGAGGGCTGAGTAAGCTCATGGCTATGAGGGAGGAGGGCAGAGGAAAAGGTTTGAGATGATGCTCAAGTAAACAACTACCTTAAAGGACAGTTTTAGTTCATTCTTGACAGTCAGACTTTCTGTACTTGATATGTGCGAGTTGACTCACAAATCAAGTCCACTGGATTTGGTTGACACATGATTTAATGGCTCTTTCACTTCTGAAAGGTGCCAGCCTTTCTGTGGAGATGTTCTCGCAGCAATGATTCAGAGGTGTTTCTCCAAGGGCCGACTCATAGCACAGAAGTTGGGCTTTACTGTGCCTACAGCATCACATGAGGTCAGCATCCCTGATTCTACTCATGAACTCTTTTTACTGTCCACTCGTCGGCATGGATAAACATATAACGATACAGTAGGTAGATGCGTTTACTCCTATTTGCTGCAAGACACGTCACAGCTTGTGTACATTATCAGTAAATGACTAAATGTTCAGAGTCTTCTCATGGAGATTTTCACTTGTTTGATTCCAGGTTAATTCAAAAATGTACCCCCAGTTTTCCTTTTTTGGTCTTTTCTGCTGCTTGGTTTAAGCTGGAATTTTGTCTATATTTGCACATACATTTATTCGCTATGCAGTAAAACAGGTAAAAGGTAGTTTGCCCTCTCTGGGTAGGTGGAGTGTCCCTGCCCCAGGGTTTAGTATGTTTGAAATATCTTGGAACTTTTATGTATCTTGGAGTTTTGTTCATGGCGTCCCCACCGTTATACGGTCACTGTACCGGTCCGTTGCTCTGGGTCTCGACCGAATAAACAAGGTCCCAAATACAAGCGGCTGAAATGAAATCCCCCCCAGAAAAGCTGGAGGAATTGGCCGGGGAGAGGAAAGTCTGGGCATCTTTTCTTGGACTGCTGCCCCTGTGATTTTGTTGTCACATCATTCCCTGTTGTCAATTTTCAAGTCAATTTTTGGTTTGCTGAACTGTATTTGCATATTAATATGTGTTTATAGTACCAGATTTACCGTGCATAGAAGATAGAATATAGAAACTGCTCTGCATCCATTCGCTGCAACAAAGAATGAAATCCTGCTTTACATCTTTGTTAAACTTGCTTCAGAATTTATCAAGCTAACTCAATGTGCATAAATGTGCTTGTGTGTTTCAGAAGCAGACAAAAGTTTTTGTTTGGTTGCACAACTCATTTAAGTTTTAAAATCCTGGGCTCCACAATTAAATGCATATTTCGTATATCTTTTACTTTCTTTTCTTCACTTCCTTTTTTTAACTTTTTCACTGCATAGTCTTTTTTCCATTCAGACTGCCAGGGAACTGCACCAGAGTTCACTTGCAAGTTGTTGTATTTTGCAGTGTTCTCAACTAAGGCGGATCTGCCTTTTACTGACAAAATTCCCTTTTTTTTTTTTTTTTTGTAGACACGTTTTAACATTTTGTTCTTGTTTGACTACTGACGTAGATATTAGCTGATCATTCCCCCCCTAAATAAGCTTTTCTAACAATTGAGTGACAAAATCCTCAAAATTAGCTGGAATTAGTGCTCTTCTCCTTTTTAAGTGTCCATTAGAGATGCAGAGTAGAAAATGAGGAATCCCTAAAAAACGATGTCCACACAAGGGATCATTCTGAACATCAGGACAGCATTAGTAAACAATACAGGAAAAGGCTTGTACAAACGAGTTTTAAGTGGTACAATTGATAAACAGGAACACTGTGTTTCTTTTGTTCTCCCTTTGGAACAGCGAGATGTGAGTTGCTTGGAAAGCAACAGATACTGAGAAATACTGAGAAAGTAACCGTATCCTCTTCGGGGCATTGCTGGTCAGTGAGCCTGCTTCTGTTTACAGGAACGAGCTTGGCTCTGCTGCACACAGATTCTCTTGCAGAAACATTTACAGTAAATCCAGTTCTTTGCTTCTTCAAAGTGAGCATGTGCAAATAAAGGCTGTTGTCGGTGGAAACTGTAAAAATGTATTTGTGGGTTTCTTAATGCACCTGTGTGAGCTTCCTGCACAATTTGTCTTTTCCTGTTGGAGTGCAAGATCTAAAGCTGGTTCGGCTGGACTCAGCTCTCCCTGTTTTATTTCTATTTACATTTTGGCAGCCGTTTCAAACGAGCCTTGCCTGTGGCTTTTTAACAACTTTAGATGTGTCATGCTTTTAAAATTTACTTACCCTTTTGGTCAATTGCCTGTTTAATGGTCCTGTTTGGTCAATGTTTAACTTGCAAAAAGAGGAAGTGTGTTTTACTCTTGCGTTTCTCTCATTTTGCAATTATGTCATTTTGAAGATGTGAATGTGCATCTTGTCCTTAACATTCACTAAAGTTGACGAATGTCTGTGTAACACGCTTCATGGTTTCCCACTTGGTCTTTTACACTCTAAAATTTTAGCTTGAGTACTTGGAAGGTTTTTTAGCACCTTTAAAAAAATTTCACTTAAATTTTTTATTTTAACATTTTTTGGTTCACTAAACTTTTTAAACCTCTTAAAACGGACTTATCTCTGAACCATACCGAAGTTAACCTGTAAATGAATAGGGATCCCTTTTTTAAAATGTTTAGCATGTTTGGTTACTGCCCAATCCTTGCAAAAAATACAAATTCACACCAAATATTTCAGCCCATAAATAAATAACTAAAAGGCACAAGTTGCAACATAACCAAATACTATTTTCATAAAATTTAACATCAAAGATGGCTGTCCCAGAAAGAGAGTTAAATGACAGTTAATATCCTTGGCTCCTTGAAAGCACATTTTTCCAACAAAATCACCTAAACTACATAATTATGTTTAATTAGTGTTGAAACTTTTTTTAAAGGGTCTATATCATGCTATTCTATATATGATAATATATTACCCATGGCACACAAAAGAAGGATTTTTTTCAATGAAATATGAGTTATTTTCGCAAGCTCCTTTTTCTACCTGGAAATAAGACGCCCCAATCTCTGAGGTACCGCATTTCGCCTATTTCATGGCGTCATCTTAGAGCCGCCTTGGCAGGGTGTCTGCATTTCACCCACGAAAACAAACAACATACAAACTTTTGCAAAGCTGGATGTGCATATTGTGCATATGAAAGCGTTAGAGAAAATCTTCCATGCACCAAAGGAGAAAATTCTTATTTTTTGCCCAAAACTGCCTAAAAACATTTTCTAGCTTTGCCCTTTTTGGTGTTAATGAGCCATGAAAGTGTGAGTTGGTAGTTTGTGTCCTCATACACTGACTCACAGAGCTGGCCAGGAGAAAGGAACAGGATGTAGGTGAGTTCTGCATGGCAGAGAAAGAGGATGTCTGGCTCACATTAGACTGCAGTGGAGTTTGCTGCAGATGATCACATCAAAGTGGCTTTGCATTAGCCAGAGCAATAAAAATCCCACTTCAGTGAGTGGCTGCTGTGAATGTGTTTATATTAGGATGTTAACTCTCCTAGTTTAAAGCCGGGGCAAGACTAAAAATAATATGAACTAATCTGTGCTAAAATGTTGTTCAAAGGAGGTGCTGAACATGTGATGATGTTCCAGCATATGTACTGAAAGATTATTTTTCTTTTTGTGGTGGAGTGGTACCAAGAGAAGGTAAATCTTTCTGCTCTTTATATGGAATTAATCGAGCACATCTATCATTTGATAAGGGATTATTCTCTGCTTCTTTGTTGCCTTTTTTAATCACCAAAAGATTCCTAATCTCAAGTGCATCGTCTTTCTATGATCTGAAGCAATCGAGAGACAAAAACAATGTCTTCTGTTGGTGTGGACTTACACCACATCAGATCATTGAAGTTATTTAAGCTCACTCATCGCTCCGTCCAAGACTAAAACTCCCTGACACACGATCAAAGGACTTGCTCATCTTGATGATCTTCTTTTTCTTTTGGACATCAAAGCCTTCAAACATCTTAAACTTTTCTGCTCAACAAATAAAAAGACAAAAAAAGCTCCCAGCAGTATCCAGCAGAATAATGAAAACCTGGAAGCTAACACCCTCCCAGCTAATGATACGTCGGCTGGACTTTCGGGCAGTAAATACATGCAGCTTCTCTTTCTTTCTTTGATTGTCTTTCCCTTTCTTTGCTTCTTGCCGCCTGGCTGCATTATGTGAAGTAACATCGCAGTGAGTCAGCTCAGACTTTCCAGATTCTCCTCTGATCTTTCTAAAACTCACCCCACCTTGTGAAAACACACACACAATCTGTCAACCAAAAAAAAAAAAAAAAACTTCCCACCAACATTTAACATCTCACCTTCTCTTTTCTTCTAAATGTCTTGTCTCCTAGTCAAAATAGGGCAATTTAGAGGGTAAGAATTACCAAACCAACCCTCCTTCATCATTCCCATTTGAAGATTTGAATCCTCATATTTCAGAGAAGTGTGAGCCTGATCTTTCACCTTTTTCTCTTCTCTGACTTAGTTTCCATCTGGGAGCTCAGGATCTGGAGAGAACTGTTACTTCGGTGTGAAAGTGTGCCAGTGAGGAGTCTGGAGTCACACCTTGACCTGAACTCTACCTGAGAAATACTGAGTGTTTAGCAGAGCAAACATAATATGTTCTACCTAACCATGCACCATCTTGAGGGGAAGGTGTTGATGCATTATTATGCCTGTCACATGGATATGTGCACTGTGGTGCACAGGTGCAGCACCAACTCAGACTGAGTTTGTTTAGACAATTCATATCAGACAGAATTTTTAGAATAGAAACAGTAATTGTGAAGTTAGTTTTATAATTTACTTTTGCATGTATTTCAGTGGATATTAGTAGCATTTACTGTCTTCACTGGTAGAAAAAAAGTGTGTTATTTAGAATGTGCAAATAGTTTAAATATGAATTAAGTGAGTGTGAAAGTGAGGGTTACAGTAATAAATAAAAATAAATAGTTATGAATAAAATATTGGACCACTAGAGCTTTCACCTCTGCCAAGTGAAATGGACTTTCCCTGGATATGAATCAAACGAGTGGCAAACATGACAATGTGAATGCACTCTTGTGGTTTTGCATTTTTCTAAGGGTGGCGAGGATGCTTGCCGGAAGCATCCGCTCCTCAGAGACCAACTCCGATGGAAATTGTGCTTTGGTGTTCTTAGCGTGTTGTTGTAGCATTTTTCTCAAAATGGAGGAAATATTTGAAGAAATTTAAGCTCAAAATTGCATTTCTGAACATTTCTTTTTACAAATTGTTATGAGTCAAGAGGAAATGAAAAAAATACTTTTTGAAAAAGTTTCTTGTTGTGACGTAAAAACTACGGCTGGCGAGCCACAAGTTCCCTGAGTTCAACTAGTGCTGCTCTGCAGAAACTTTGTCTGAATCCTCTTTCCTTTAGTACAGTTGAACTTCACATTGTTTTAGTGAACAAAAGAAACATTTCTTTAGAATTGTTTCTAAATCTATTGAACTGAAACATACCTTTTATTTATTTTTTTTACATAGACAACCTGGATGTATAAGCAATACAATGATTTTTATTGGTAAGTGTTGTATCACACAACCACATTTTTTGTTTTTACAGTTGGAAATGTATCTTGTTTTATTTGTTGTTTTTGTATCAGTTTTCTTTCCAAAGTGTAAAATCTGAATTTGTGTTCATGTTTAAGAGTAGTTCAAACACTTTTTAAAATGATTTGAAGGTCATTAAAAAGAACAGAGTACTGATTTCTGAAAAGTCTTGTGTATGTGCACAGCTGGGTTTCTTCTTAGACTTTGCACTCAACAAAGAGACACCTGTCTTTGTTATTGCCGGCTTTGGTAAAGAGATTTATAGCGTGACTCAACCAGCTGTAAACTTACCAACTTCTCACTGTAGCTTTATGTTTATGCTTTGTGTGTTTGCGTGAGCTGCATCCCCTATGATCACTGCCTTCTTTCATGATGTCTGCAAGCCCAAGAAAAAAGAAGGAAAAATGCAAATAAGTGGATATTGTGCAGTAAAAGTCTAGGATAACATTTTAATACAAACTTTTCAAGGTTAGTGGGATCGCCTTAAAAACTGTTCAGTCTTTAAAACTTAAAAAAGGCTGAAAAACTAAAGATTTAGATTTTAATATGGACAATATCAGCCAGAGGCTTAAACTGCAACAAAGATATGGGTTTACAGCATAAACTGATGCTGTTTCACAAAGATAATTGACAAATTGCACAATAATAGAACTTATCTTTATTTCCTTCTCTGCAGTAAAGCACTGACCTTCATGCTATTGACTTTTTACCGTTTTGAGTATTTAGAACTAGGAGTCTTGAAACATCCTTGATATTTGGATCTCGTTCCAGTATGTAATAAACTGACAACTACCAATGACTAAGCAGGCCCGGTGTTCTTCCTGCTCTGTTAGCGTAAATGAAAACATCTGGTTAAATACGGGCACAAGGAACTGGTAACAGGAAGGACAAGTCTGCCGTGAACCGGGAGTTTGGACAGGTAGATGCAGGTAGAAGTCAGACAGCATGATGGACGTGTTCTTATCGGCTGTGAGGTGTTTTCTTACAAGGGAAGATCGTCAAGCTGGAAAATGCCGCTTCTGGAAGCGAAATGTGTTTCTGTTGATGTAAACTCAAGTCTGTGGCAACAAAAGCAGAAGTGTGTTTTTAGTTTGCCATGATGGTGTGTTTTCATCTAAACATGTACCTTTTCACAATCCTTTTCCAAATGTTTTGTGGCAGGACCCCAAGCAAACAATGGTAGAGGAATCCGTTTTTTTCCGCTTAAGCCACCATTTCATTGTGCATATGGGGGAATTGCCAGCTCCTTTCTGAGTTCTGCATTCGGACGGAAACACGGAGTAAACTGACAAAGTTTTGTGCACTATCTTTAGGTTTATCTGTAATTTTTTGTGATTCACTTTAGCTTCACGGAAATTGCTATGTTTGGCTCCTTAACTCCAAAAACAAAAGAGTACAGATTTGCAAGATGACTGTAAAAAGAAATGATCAAATCCCACAAGAGAAGCATTGTACAGAACAAAGAAGTCTTGTTTTGAAATGACTGACGAACACTGGTAAAGGCTCTTTGTTTTTTTTACTTTCATGATTTAAAAGTAAAACTACAAATATGATGAATTACTCTTTAACAACCTGCCAAATAGTTTCTGTTCTGTAGGATGTGAAAAGGGTTTTACAGAGAAGATCTCAGCTTGTTCTCAAGTGCCTTGAGAGTGGCTTGCAGAAGATTTCCACTTTTACAGGAGAAGTTTCGAACCTTGATCATACCAGGTTCAAATATCACATTTACATATGCAAATTGCTGGCACTTGCACTTAAGCCATGTGTTCCAGATTCTTTCATTTCACATTCATCTATGTGACTAATTGTGACTAAAAACAAAAAATAAAAACAAAATTTACAGGATAAAATCGCAAAAAGACCACATAATGTTTGGTTTCAGAGTTAGAGTTAAGATTGTAAAATGGACAACTGCACTCCAGTGTTTTGGAGGTTTTTTTCCATTAGCTTTAAGCCTTAAATGCTCAGCTGCTTTGGGGCGACGCCACTATACTCAGGCAGTTACTGTGGCTCACATAGAGCTTACTCGTCAGGTTTTTCTGGGGGTAAAAGTATTTTTTTGGTCATGAACACTTGTGCAACTGTTTCCAAATATGTCCATTGTTGCCTTTTAGCATGGATGTGTGAAGCTATATTTGCAAATAATTTTGATTTTTTGTTCTTGCCACTGATGTGAACACTGCAAGTCCACGCAGCAAATAATTTAAAATTAATAAATCGTTTAGTAAAATGTCAAAATCTATAACACAAGCATTCATAAAGGGAAAAATAAGTTAAAAAATCTAATTGTTAAATAGAATTACTTCAAATTAATTGCTATGCGAACCAACAACACATTTTTTTGGTAGGTCTAAGCAAATGGTTTGTATTTTTTGAATTTTAGTTCATTTTGATTACAGTGACAAAAAAAATAGTTTTAAGTGTAAATGACTCATTTTGGAAAAAAAATGTGAACAAACTAAAAATATTATCTTAGTACAAGTTGGACTAAATTAACAAAAATCCTCATAAAATCTAAAACTAGCACTCATTCTTAAAACATGAATTTAAATCTTTGTTTCCAAAATGCCAGCTTAATTTAATTTATTAAACTTCAAAATAACATCCTTGAAATTGAACCAAAAGTCACAGCACAATTAACAATTTATTTGAGACTTAAATCAGGTTTTTCTGTTGTAAAAACTATAGAATAAATGGATTTGAAATCATATTTTCTTGATTTCTAACTCATATAGAATCAAAAAATTCTCAACTGTGCTGATTTGGAGAAAAACTTGGAAAGATGTCGAGCAAAGAGAAGCTCAAACAACTGGTAAAATATCTTGAATGTCTAAAAACGAGGTTTTCAATCTTTGTAAGTATCAAACAATTAGCAGTAAAAACAAAGAGCAGACAAAAGACGTTATAATTATATCAACTGTCATTCTAATATTTAGAGCATCCCTCATCCTCATTAGGAATCGTAGGTTGTCACAGAAGACAATGACACCCTGAGTGGAGCTGTCACTCTGGATCAGACTGACGTTTTGTCCTGGCAACAAGGGTCAGTAGGTTTGTGTCACATGTGGTGGCTCTAAAGGTGGAAATCAGAAAAAATGGAGGCTGTAGATTCTTTCTCCGAGAGTCTGCAAAAACATTCTTCGAAAACAGGCTTAAAAAAAGCACTAAGTCCTCTCTGAAGCTCAGCGTCACACAAGTAAAGTCTCAGGATGCTAAATGCAGTCATATACCATACTCATGGGCAGACTTCACTTCATTTATCCTAATTTATCTCCATTATCGAGATTTTGCAAACATATGACTCAAAGCTCTGCTGCTTTTAACTGGCTGATCTGTGTACTTTTCGCGGTGTTTTTAAGGTGACTGCTGGATAGCAGCAGAAAGAGCAGATCTGCATGCGTCTACGATAGGCCCTGTGTAAATATGTTGTGATGGAGCTCTCAGTGACTCCTCTGTGTCAACAAACCACAGCTCTTTCCTAAAGATGCTTTTCAGGTTAAAAAATCTACACGGATGAAAACAGGCCTATAAATGGCTCTTTCCTCCATCTTCCTCGTCAGTCCACTTAGAAAGGCTTTTTAAATTAGCATAGACTTTTGGGTTAAGTGTGTCACTCCTCATGTATTGGCAAAAAATCTACACCCATTTTTATCAAAAACTGCTTAGTTTGCAAGTGCACATAGAAAGAAAGAAAAAAAAAAGTGGCCCCCTCCATTCTTCATCACAGTCTTATATGTTTGAAAGGGCCTGGCTCAGATATCCAGGCAGGGGCAACAGCTGTCGCTAAGCCACCAGCACTGGCCCCCCTCTCTTGAGGGGCCCCGAAAATCTCCATCTCTGCCTTCATCCAGACTTTCACTGTCAGTTTTTCTCTGATCACCAATCTGTTTTATCCTTTGCTATAAGTTAATTAGTTAAAAAATCTTTTTTTTTTTTTACTTTGGAAAAATGGAATTGCTTTTGTTTTGTCTGAGGATGTAAGGAAATTGACCCAGGAAGCAGGACAAAGGAGAGGAGAAACCCTTTAATTCAGTGTAAGGCATCAGACTGGGCCACTCCACCCTGTCTATAATCTGAACTGTTCCACCCTGAAGGCCTGAGGCAGGGGCAGCTGCTACTGACGGAGCCAAGAAACCAGCTGTCCTCTCACACACACGCACACACACATACATGCCCTTCCACTCATTCACCAGGAACAATGGAGTGGGGATAGGGGAGAGTGTGGCTCATGGTTTTGGAGCGTGCCGTGGCGGTGAGGAGGGGGACCTTCTTAGTCTATAAAGCGTTTTTATGTCGGCTTTGTGTCTCGGCAACAGTTGGCAGCCCGTGTGTCGATGTCACGCCTCTCCTCTTTATCCTCCATGAAGAAGAAAGGTTTAGGGTGACCTGGGGCAAACTCGCTGACCTGAAGGACATACAGGGATGCTTTTTCTTTTTGCACAGACAGTGGAAGGATGTCAGAGGACATCCACTAACTTGATAAAAGCATTACTTATCCAAAACAGAAAGACATTCACTGTTACTCTTGCTTATGCTGCAATTTCATCATCTTGCAACATCTTTTCCAAACCCATATCTGTTGCTATCATCTTTCCAACTCCATTTGTCCAGTAACACACAAATGTTGTGTCAACTTTGTGTTCTTTTCTTTTCTGTCAAACCTCTAATTTTCAGGATTATTAAGCAACAGTAGTAAAGATCTTGCATATTTTACTGCAAAAAAATAAGTTCTGCACAGCATTAAAAACAACACATCAGTAGAGTCAATTGCGGCACCTGATTGGTTCATCTCTATCTCCAACTGCTTCAACCTCTGGCTCCTGCTGCCATTGGTTATCCTTCAGTTGATTCCCTGATTGGCTCTGTGTCTGAGCACATTCAGCCTGAGCTACCTGATTGGTGAAGCATCAGCTCAGCTGTGGCTCTGATTTGCTCCTACTGGTGCATTCATGGACGTCTTCTGTCCAGCACAGTTGTTTAGCAGACAATGTTAAAACAAGCCTGTGTTTATGTGGGCCGATTTACTTGAGTGGCTGAATGAGGAGTGTTAGACATCCACTTTAAGGGCCCCATGGCTGATGAGACATACACACTCGGCTGCTCTTGTGCACACACCTGACGACTGCCTCACACCTGCTGCACTGTCTATGGCTGAGTAAGATCCAGATCAAAAGAAACAAGCCCCCGGGGACGTGTGTGTGCGTGCGCTGGTGTGTGTGTTTGCATGTGACTGTTTGAAGAGAGATTCACTGCTTCTGAACCTGCTTCAACAAAAGGAACTGGATTTGAATGAGAGGCGACTCATGTCTGGATTTGCTAAAGGAGAAAGCTGGAAGGGTTGGAAAAGGACAAGTATGAAACGAAAGCTCATACATACACAGCTCAAAATGCATACTGATATGTGAGGCACATTTTTACTTAGAGGTTAGCAGATCGCAAAGTTGAGATGAAGTTGATTGAGGTGAAAATACTACATATGAAAGCACAAACACCCTCTGTTGTTTGATTTTTATCATAAGAATGGAGTTACCCTTTATTATAACCAGTGGAAATAAGCAACCACTTGTACGCAAATGCGCAGTTGCACGGGCAAAGAGGGACGCTCAGATGCTTGGTGCTTTTGATTCGCCCACAACGGCAACAAAGACAGCCTTTGTCATTTTCCAAGTTCGACGTCACTGATATGGTTTGCTCTATGACTGTACATTAATAAATGTGCATGTATGAATCCCCCCCCACTCCATGTGGTGCTTAATGCATCAGTGACCCACGCCCACAACATGCTGCACAAGAAATTATCATTTTAAAAAGAGAAAACAGCAGATGCAGGACATCCTTATTCCACCTCTTTGCACACTTACAGTGACACACATTCATGCAAACTCATGAAACTGCTGTCAGATTCAGAAACAGTCAAAGAGTGAAAGTTTGAATGTGGTTGAGCTCATGTCTGTGAGCACACAGACGGATTGCTGAAGTGTCCAACAGTTGCTGGGTCGAGTTGAGACGTCTGCTGGCAGGGGTTGTGGTTTCCTTGTTTCACAATCAGTCTGAGTTTCTGCTAGAAGACCAGAACAGCTTAAAGACTCCAATGAAAATGGTGTTTTTGACCCAAAAATAATATGGGTGACATATATTAAGAACATTAGCTTAAACATGTACTTCTGAGCATTTTTTTGTCAAAAACGTTGTGAATCCGTAGCAGACAAAAAATGCAGTTGGAAAAAGATTGTATTTGTTATGTCAAAAATACACTGGGTGGGCAACAAGCTCCCTCTCCACTCCAATTTGATGCATCCACTTGTAGACAAATAGATCATGTGTGTTTTTGTTTTCGTAGTCCGAGCTGGCAGATGTCTGGATAGCTCCAGTACTGCTCGCCATTTTTGTAGCCCAGCTAATGTGATTTTGGGGGCTGTAAGCTAGCAGGAGAGCACATAGACAGAGAAATCTCAGAAACTGTGAGGGTAAGAAGGGGGTGAGGTTGCTAACAGGTCTGCCCACAACTCTGATGAACTACTGCCGCTCGCCAGAAACTATGTCCCTAGAAAAATACAGTTTTTAAATTTTAGCAAAAAAATTGTATAATCATAATGACAAGACCATTGGGAACACTTTCTTTGATAAACGCAGAAGCGCATCTGAACCCGAGTGAAATCCCTCCTGTCAGCCGCCGTTCTGAAGGGAGCTCCAGGGGGCTGCTCTCCAATTCATTTCACCTCTAAGTAAAGAGATCAATCAAGGATTACTTTGCCTCTGTGCTGCTTTGGATAAACTGATCTTTTCTTCATCCCTGTTTCATAGTGATTAGGCAAACGTGACTGCATTTACACACTTTGTGGTTTACCGGCATATAATAAAAAAAAAGCAGAGACTCAGTGGATTGCTGATTAGATTACTTCTCCTCTTCCCTCGGGACACGGCGAGCTAAAGAGCTGCTGGATTTAAGACAGAGGCACAAGAGGATAGAGAGAAATGACAAAGAAGCTCTGTTTTAAACAAACGAGCAGCAAAACACACACGCCGACGAGCATACAAAGACGCGCACAGTAACACACTTGTGAACAGCTATTGTTTACTTGCTGCAGCTGCATCCTGTGTAGCAGGTAACACATGGCTCCTACTTTAGATCAGCTTTCACTAACCAACGCACACAAACACAGGCTCTTTGTTATCCTCACAGCTTTCTGAATGCACGAAAAATGTTTGCAGACAACACGTACAATTACAAATACACGCTTTACATTACAAGTGTTGTAAGTATTTTTAAGCCAGTCGCATGTGTCTATCTGCTCATGCTCCAGAGTTTACAATATTTAACAACTTGGCAGATAGCAGAACTTTTCTGTGTGTTCAAAGTGATAAAACCAGTATTAACCGGAACACAGAAAAATCCTGACAGTAAATGGACTTTAAAACAGGTGCCCTATCCAGTAATCATAACAAGACCAGCTGTAGAAGACACACATGAGCACATGCACACTCTTACACAAATAACCAAATAAGGATGGCACACTGGGGATTCCACTTTTTTGTTTAAGAGTTGAGACTATAAAAGTCATAAAAAAGTCATAAAAGGAATAATATGCTTCTCATAAACTTTAATTCTAGACTTTTAAATGAGCTAATCAGGACTTTTATTTTGATAGCACTGTCGAGCTGTTTTTTTCCTCTTTCTGAGCTGATTAAAAAAGAACAACAACAAAAAAATCTACTTCTGTCAACATACTGCCAGATAGGACAAAAGTGTTTAATTCACACACACAAACGCACATGTCTTAATCCCTGCTTTACGATTGGCTGCCGTAGGAGTCCTGTTTCCAAAGCAACACTGGAATTCCGCATGTGCGGTGCAACCCCTTTCAGGAAGGAGCTGCATGTAAACAAACCCGGCGTGTGCTGCTTTGTGTGCCGTAGGAGCCTGTGGTAAACAGAGTGTACCTCTACTACAGGGCTGACCTTCAGACTTTGGGCTCAATCTGTCTGTTTGATCATCAAATGTTTAAAAATAAAAATAAAATAGAGTGTGAAAGTGTGTTTGTGCACCAGTAAAGTAAAAAAGAAGTCACATCTTTCTCCTCCCGGGATGTTCAACCTTTGGTGCTACTGTGTTTGATTTTTTTGCAAGTTTAAGGACGAAAGGTGACCACAGGTCAGCAGCTTCACCCCTACGCATAACAACTTGGTCACATAACAAAGCCTTGGCTTGTGACTCCAAAGGCCTCCTCTGTGAGTGGAAACAGAAGGAGGAATAATAAGGTTACCTAAGAACAGAACAGCAGATAAACAAACTCAAAACAGTGATACAAAATACCCACACTCTCATACACCTATCTGACTGAACCACAACTCCCAGCAGCCAATCAGATTCCTGTTACCAACAGCAACACCTTATGTTTACGGCCGTCCCGAGCTAATCCTGCCGTCCGATTGGCTGCTCCTCGTGTCCTGGAGCACTGCCCCATTCCCCCCCTTCCTGTTTTCCCTCTGTCCTGCCCCTCCATCCCAACAGATTAAGTGACACCGGCAAAAACAAAAAGCTTATTTTTGTTCTTCGGCAGTCAAAGTGCACTCACAAAAACATCTAATTTTTTTTTTTAATAAATGCAAAGATATCTGTTCCTTAAATGCCCAGAAAAAGGCAGAGGGGTGGGTGTGAGAGGAGGAGGGGGGGGACGCTGTTGCCATGCACCCTCATGTTACTGGGTTAAGTATGGTATGTTGCTATGAAAAAACACATTGGGTAAGGAAGAGGGGTCGTTGCATCACTCTCCTGAAGAGCCCTTGAAAAACATCCCCTTCTCCTTTCATAGCACTGCAAAATTATGATTCCACTTTCAAGTTTTCCTCAGGGAGAAATTTCCCATTTAAATGCAGAAAAAAAGAAGCCCCAACGTGCAGACTTGTAGAAGATTCCCGGTTGTTTTTCTGAGGAAAACCCCTCCCATGCTCTGTTTTGATCGACCACACTACATTTTACTGTTCCCCTGTGCAGCCAGAGGTAAAGCGTGTGAGCCTTTTTTTGTTTTTTTTAAATCGTCAGAGGCTGTTGTTGGAGCGCCATTAGATAAGATATGTTGCCAAGAACATGGTCAGTCAGTCCAGATCTGATGATGTTTTGCAACACCTCGCTGGTTCAAGGAGCAGGCTTTCTTTCAACTCCTGAAAAAACATGTGAGCTCCACATGCATGGAAAAAGCAAAACATGTTGTGGTCATTCTCAGGTTGGAGACTCAGGACTGACCGATACACTCTTTCGAAGAAAGTCAACTTGTTTGTGCAGGAGAGTGATGACGAGCTGCTGCTGCATCATCATTCCCCTAATAACCCTGAACTGTAAATGAGTGACGACACAGAACAAGCAAACAAAGTGTTCATTGGGAAGAAATCCTTTCTCTGCATCTTTTTCTGCCTCTTTTAATCCAATTTTAATACATTTTCTAATTTACCAGCCGATCCTGATGTGTTAAGATTCAACTTTGGGATAAAAACAAAACTACATTGTTTACCGTGTGCTCAGTCTTCATAAACTTTCTCCATTTCTTCTCTAGGGGTCTGTTTCTGCACAACCAAAGTCCCGAGACTTGTGGGTAAAGAATGCGACATTTCAAACACTCCATTGTTACAGTTAAAATTGTTTTAAACGTCATCACAATGAGCACGCAATTTGGAATCCAGGCGCTCAGACCGAGACGTGTCGATGGCATTTTTCTATATCTGTCTGCATGTCTCTGCAGAGCAAAAATGTATAATCAGATTAGAAGAAGTCCTGCAACTTTCCTGCATTGCATTTGATCTGCATCTGTGAAGTGCTGCTTTGGTTCACTTCTCCTGGCTGTGCTTCTTCGGTCAAGCTTGTGACCTGCTGTTTTAGCCGCTGCTGTCGAAGAGAGGGGATTCCTGGCGTGGCTCGGGGTGCATGTGCTGCTGGAAGGATAAGTTCAGCTATGTGAGTAATGCGACAGCCTGAGCGAGGTCACAGGCTGCTCCCCATATTTAGCAAACCACTTAGCTTCGTTCCCCTTCACCCAGTCTAGCCGTCGGAGGAAACCCAAAAACATGAAAGGAATTTAGAGGCAACAGGGGATAGGAGAAAAGGTGTGCGTGGAAAAAAAGGGGCATTCTTACATTCACTGAATGCCTTTCAACTTAGCAAGCAGTGAAAATGCAAAGGCTTTCATTTGAGGTATTTGGCACGTTTAGTTTTGTTTTTGTTTTCATTTTCAATCCTCATTCCTCCTCCTTTGCAGTCTGATAATCTCCATCAAAGAGCGAGAAGAAGTTCAGACTGAGTCTTTTGCAGTTGTTCTGGACAACATTTTGATTTGTGGCAATTATCGAGGACTAACTGCAGCAGTCAACTCAAATGTCAAGCATATTGATCAGATTTATATGTCTTTTAAATATTTTTTTGTATTTATTTCAATGTTAACAAATCCTACATTTCAATCCATTCAACTGCTTCAGAGTAAACACCCTGATGCAATCCCATGGCAATTGCTGGCATGTCAGTTTGAATATAAACACCCAAATGACTGCATCCTGCACAAACAGAGGAGGGATTGACTTCTAACCCATAGCAGTCCAGCTAACTTTAGCACATATAGCTATCTTTTTGGTTTTGTCATTGTTAAAGACTTTCAACAAGAGCTCTGTTTGTGTCGTGACCTCATCCGCATTGACTTGTTGCCTGTGCGTCCCTCAGAAAAAGTGCATGTGCGTGCCTCCAACCTGCTCCACCAGCTGACAAACACCTGGTTTGAGCTCTGTGATTATAGGCTCTGCAGAAAGAAAATCCAAGATGGTTGCTTTTGAACTGAGAGGTCTGGATCATGTGAGATCACCAGTGCAGTTGGGTCATCCTGAGAACACAGGTGTGTTGTGTGCCTCGGAGTGCACTGCTCCCTCAGCAAAACTGAAACCATAAAACTCAAAGCTAAGGAGGTGAAGTCGTGCTGACAGACAGGGAAGGGGTTTTCACAGACCGGGAGCTTGTATTGTTCATATGAAATCCAAATCACTACTTCAGAATAAAGAAAGTCCCCCAAAGGTTTCTCTGAGAAATTCTAAAAAAGCTGAACTTTGTGCTGACTCACCGTGCAGTCTCAAAGAAGTGAGCTCACTATGTGCAGCAGTAAAAGCACATAGGGTGTAGCTCATCTTTTCAGAGTGACACATAGCCTGTACTTAGACGAAAGACACCCAACACCAGCAGTCATGGATCCCTCTGCTCAGCCAGCCAAAAGCAGCTGGGCCATGAGCTCATATTAAAAGTACTGAGAGTAAGAGCTGAGCAGGAGTAGAGCGAAGGGATGCTGCCTGCCACCTCATCGCGTAATGTCATCCGGCTGTGTTGGTTACTGTAAGTGAGACAGAGGAGCAAGGATGGGAAGGAGAGCCCACACTTACCCGTGAAGGAAAGATCCCTGGGAAGGGCAGAGTATCTCTCTCTCCCAAGTATTTAGCGTTTACAGCATTTGAACCGTGTCTGGGAACATCCGAGCTCCTCAAAATGGCAGAAACGATAAAACAACGAGAAGGTTACAGAAGATTTGTTTCTTTTTTCTTTTGCAGGCCTCTCCCACCAGGTTCAAATCTTTGAGAACTGAATTCTTTTGCTTCTTTAAAACACCTACGTGATTTCTAAGACTCGTTTTACATGTCACCGCGGCCGTACAAATCACAAATGCTCATTTAAGTCCCACTACGATCATTTTTAAACTGTTTTAAAACAGTTTCCAGTGATCTTTTAATTATGATTATGCTGTTTTTTTTGGCCGTAATTTAAAAAAAACTGCATCATTTTTTAGGACGTAGTTGCTGCAGAGCGACAATACGTCATTAGGAATTCAGCTCAGTCAGATGTGTGGGAGGGACTGCCCCACTTCCCATCATCCAACTGTTTACGTGCTCTCTCAGTAGTTTACAGCCCTTCACACCCCCAACCTAGTGGTAGAAAAGTGGATGTATCAGAATGGAGCGGACCAGGAAGCTTGTGGCCCGGCCATTGTAGTTTCTATATCAGAACTACCAGCTTTTTTAAACAACCGTTTTTGTCTGCTCCTGATTCACAATCATTTGAATAAAGAAATACTCAGAAGTGCTATTTTAATCTTAATTTTCTTTAATAATCATGCATGTCCTTTTGGGATGGCACAATTCCTGGTTTAAAAAGAGTGACGTGGTGTTTATACGATGAACGTGTCAAACACAAATTGTGCTAAATTTTAAAAAGTATGTAATATTTATTGTTTCATTATATTACATCAGGCTTTGTACAAACTAAATGAAATGTTCCTCTTTCTTGTTACTTGTTTGTCAGCACATTTTTAAAATGGATTTTGGGTTTTTTTGTTGTAATGTAAAACACAAATCACATATAGAACCAAACAAATCATGGCCCCAAAAATCGAGGTTTGAACCAAACTGGGAAGAAAATATATCGTTGAATCCCTAATGTTCTCCATCATGAGCAAAATTCCACAAGATCATGTTAAAACTCAAATTTGGCGACTCTAAATAGGATTGCATTGGCAGAACGCAAAGGCAGACTCTCAGTTTGTGGTTTAATCCCAGCTGTACTGTAGCCAGGTCACATGTGCATGATCATTTATTCTTTTACTGTTTCCAGACTACAGAAAACCTGATTTGCATGCAGAAGGAAATAAAGGCCTTGTGTCGATTTTGACTTCAAGTTCAGCGCATGTTTACAACATTTGTAGAGACAAATTCTTCTTGTTAGCTTGTTAATACTCCAGAACATGTTCCCACTTGATGCAGTTTTCGGGACAATGAGAAACCTCTTCAAGTGATTGCTTCATAGAGAAGAAAACCAAAATCAGTGTGTCTGTGTTTTTTTGTATATATATCAAAAAGATGAAGACTGATGTGGATGTGGGTTTAGCTTGACGATTGATTTGTTTAGAAAGGATAAATGAACATCTACGTTGCGATAAAGTTTCAAACTTTTTCGAAACATTTTCTGCAATGGAACCATCCTGAAGGAATGAGAAATTATTTACTGCCGCACCATTTTATCTGCAAACAACTTGCAAAGGTCTTCCGGCCATTGAGTCACAGCTGGAGTCTCCTCTTACACTTGCATCCCTTTCCATTATCACGGCTGCAGCTGACCATGTGGGATTCAGTTTACATGAAATCAGCTGTTCGCAGATCTTGTTCCTAAATAACTATAAAAACTCCCACTCTGATAGACTGCACTTAGTTCTCTTTGAATAGTGTGGTGGTTAGTTGGTTGGCTAGAGGTTTAAATCCCCACTTTTGACAGTCAATATGTCCTTGGGCAAGACACTTGACCCCTCGTTGCCAGAGTGTCTGCCAAATGTGTAACGGTTTCATTGTTTCTGTAAAGTGCTGCATGGTGGCGCAGTGCTTAGCGCTCACAGCGAGAAGACCCTGGTTCTAGTCCTCCCTGAGGGACATGAAACAGAATCGCCAACCTTTCTGTGAGTTTGTATGTTTGCTCTGGGGGTTCTGGCTTCCTCCCACTGTCCAACAACATGCTTTATAGGTTAATTGGTTACACTAAATTGTCCCTAGGTGTGTGATTGTGGCCATGCAACAGACTGACAATGTGTCCAGAGTGTACCAGAGTGGCATGGTTGGGCTCCAGTGATCCAGAAAGGGACGAAACGGGTTTAGAAAATGAATGGATGTTCAGTTTTAAAATATCTATATTTGTTTTCAATCCAAATTAAAGCATGTTTTGTGCAGATTTTGTGTAATTTCTTTCTCTTATAGAGCAAATTACCAAAACACAGAATCTGCTTCTGGTCTGGCCCTCCAATTTTAGAACCATTGAGAGAGAAAGTTTGCCCACCCCTGATCTTGAGTCAGCAATAAAGTCATCAAGACCTTTTTGGACTGTAAAAGGAAGCTGGAGAACCCAGAGAAAATCTACAGGTGCAGCGGAAGAACATGCAAACTCTACACAGGAAGGTCCTTTTCACTGTGAGGCAAGATTGCTAACACCACTGTGCCCATGCAGCCCATTTCTGTGAAAACTGTTCTTTCATTTCAGAATAACCATAAAAATATCTGTTAAATCTTATTTTGTGAGCCATAAAACTGAGAAAACTGTATTACCTTTCAAATAAGAATGAAAAGGAAAATCGCTGTGATAGCACTGGCTACCTGCTTTCTTTTGTGCCAAAGTTGAAAACCCTAATGTTTCTAAATCACAGCTCACATCTGTCTGGTCTCACTCACGTTCAGTCTATCGGAGCTCAAAATCTCTGGCTCAGACTTTGTGCAGACAGTCAGCTGCCTCAGCAGTCTGGACTCTTGCTCCAGGCTTTGGAACCACAGCCAGCACAGGGAGAAGACAGTTGTTCACTCAGTGCAAACAGCAACAACAGCATTTCAAACATCTAGAATCTTTTTTTTTTTCCTGTTTTTATCTGCACGCTTCAGTGTGTCTCCAAAAAGAGCACAAAGACAGCTAAAAACGGCCACATTGCCATTTGTCCTTGAGTTCAGTTTGCAAACGTTGATGCAACACATAGACTTGAGAAAGCAGATAATGTTGGCCTGAGAGATGCAGGAAGGAAAAGAGAGCAAAGAGAAAACACTGATCCCCCTGCAAAGACTGCCCACACACCATATATGTAAGTTTTCACATGAACTAGGTCAATATTCTGTTAACAATGGTCAATGCTGTAAGTTCCTGGAAATATATCTGCAACACACTCACCCAACTCCATGCTTCTATGCAGCATTATAAACCATTTCCCTGCATTTTGTGTAAAAAAAATAAATAAATAAAAAAAAAGGTTTTATCTGGGGCAGTTAACATTGCCTTTTTCCAAAAAAACCAGGTCAAGATTAGAAGCCGTTACTACGACATTGTTTGCTGCAGAAAGAAATGAGGGTGTCTGAAATGACCTCTTTGCACACGTGTCCCTGAAGATTCTGGCTGCTTTTGGAAACATTTTGAAATCTCTCATGATGTGTGACAGTCTGGAGGTTTTTTTTTTTTTTTTTACATTATGAATTTATTTTTTTAGTTTCGCCAGAAAGTGAATGGGACTTTCTTTCACCTATCAGGACTTTAGAACCCTGCTTTTCAGTTTTGACAGCAATGTCAGCAGGAATTCTCCAGCAGACTTGTGCAGAAATGCCCATGGAAGTTCCCTATGTTTTTTGCCTATAAGTTTCTTCTTCGTGTGATTCAATCTAAACGAAGCTTCCTCTGTTCTTAGAATGCTGCTCTATTACCTGCCTTCACAGCAGAGGAGAAAAACCTCGTCCTTTGGTTTTGTGTGTAGTAGAGGCACCACGATTGTGAGTGTGTGCAGGTGTGCACACACAGGTGTGGGTTCTTGCCGTGCACATCCAGGCTGAGGACAGCAGTTGGCTGGAGATTTCGGGGCTTTGTCAAGAAGAGAAAAACTACTTCCTCTAAAGTTTGTCTGTTTCTTTGATGTGGGTCATACTTACTGTCAGCTTGAGCCAACTGCTGCACTAACACGCTTTTTTTTTTAAATATACTTTACAGGCTGCAGATGACCCTGTTTTTGTGGGGGAGTTTTTAGCTCAGCTGCAGGTTTGTCTATTCCCTCATACACGTCTTTAGGAATCAAAGCAAATAAACCATGCATGTTGTGTGCAACATCTTTTTACATCATGTTAGCACTCCCTATTACAAAGAAGCATTTCTGTTTTATTGCACAAAGCTGCAATTTAATCACACCGCTCAGTCAGATGGCAGCTGGGAGGGTGCAAACAAAAGAAATGTCTCCCTCAGCCCCCTCCACCTGGATTCCAGTGTCAGCACTATTCCAAACTGTAGGTCAGCAGTAAGGCGTCTTCATCCAAATATTTTAACTCTCGTTGCTCTTTTCTTCATTTGCTCCACTTTTTAAGCCACTGAAGACTTTGATCTGAACTTCCACCCACTCTTGACTTGATCTTACTCAAGTTTTCACATAATTCTGCAGTACTTCCTGTTACGTCTACAATGAATAACCAGTCTGCTGCACCTCCCCTCAAGTCAGGATAAGATCAGACAGAATGCTAGGAAATGAAGATTCTGAGAAAAAGTTTGATTCCAAATGTTTATTCACAAAACATTTTAAAATGACTACAATTCAAATGGAGATTGCACTTTTTTTGCTTGCATAATTGACAAATATAGTCAGTAGAAAAAGATCACAAATACAGCTCAAACCAGGATTTTTATCAAACATGTTCTTGTTCTTTTGTCAAGAACCTCCTGATAGCTGCACTGTCAAGAAAAGTCAATTTTCAGACATCATCTTCAGAACCAACATCTGACTTGCTCCTCTGTGATGAGTGACCAGTCCAGCCTCCATACTTTCACGTGTCCACAGCATCTCCGTTTGCAGTGTCTGCTCGTTTGCCTCTCATCACTTCTTTTGCACCATGCATCACAGTCCAGCCACACCAGGCTCTGTGTCCACTTGGTCCTGTCAACACATGACCCCATCGCCTAAATCCGCTCACTGGGTAATCCAGAACCAGCATGCTGACCCAGAATGCTCTGGAAGCTCCTGCAGGGACAGGAAGATGCAGACAGCCTCCTAATCCAGAGGCAGAAACGCTGGACTTCCCCCAGCCGAAGCTTGGCTCCTTGACTTTTTTATCATTGACATCATCATGTGAAGCATCTTCAGATGAATGTGGCTTCAGCGTTCTGGTAGCGTGATCGTGGGCACCCAGTCATAAGCATTTCGGCTCTCCTCGCAGAACAGACTCAGCTTGTCCAGTGAGGGGTCTTTCCACGGGTTTGCACTGGGGCTCTGTGGACACAAAAAACAAGGCTTCGTCAGAGTCGTGCATGCGCGAGGTAAGGCGACAGCATGTGTGGAGGATCAAGACAAAAGAGTGATGCATGCATGATTCACCGGCTGCAGGGGGGGAAACGTACCGTGACGAGAATGCAGTGCGCGTCCTTGGGCTCGCCGGTCTCGTCTGCACCCACGAGGTCGGCCAGGCGCTCGATATCATTGACGCGCACCACGTTGATGTCGTTGTCGAAGCAGAACGCCTGGATAAGGGTGAAGTGGATCTGAAGGGCGATGTCACACTCGTACTCCTCATCGGTGGCGAGCACGCAGAATGCCACGCTGTCCGGATCGCTGTGCGGAAAGCAAAGGAGGAGAGCGGTCAGTTTCAGTTCAAAGCGCCAGAGAAGGAAGAACTGCTGGATGGATCATCAGGAATACTCACACATTCATGACTTTAGCGGATTCATAAACTCCAACTGTCAGGTAGTCCTGCGTCTTTGCAGCGAGCAGCAGCTCCTCCAGGGCTGCGCCTGCGCTCTGAACCCTAAAGAGGACAAGCGCGTTTCATTAGGACACTTCAATGCTTTACAATCAGACAAAATAAACCACTGTGGATAAAAAAAAATACACACCTATCAGCGTTTGCCATCGTGTTCTCTTGTCCGCAGATCTCCTCCAGAGTCATAGTTATAATCCAAGCACGGTCGGGAAGCAGAAAAGTGAGCTCGTGCGTCTCTATAAGGCTGTTCGGGAGTTATTCTGAGCTCTGTGCGGGCGGCGCGTGCTTTTATAAAGCGCTCGCGGTCGTTTCTCGGCAAGGGGCGGGCTCTTCCGCTCCTGCCTCCTACCATTGGCTTAACGCGTGCCGGGTAATGGGGGGGAAAGCAAAAGTCCCCGGACAGTTTAAGCTGGAGCTGTTGCCAACCCCACGTGGGGGTGAGAGCTCGTAGTTTCAAGAAATCCCCCCCCCCCACCCCCACCCCAAGCCCCACCCCCATCCAACATCATCACATTGTAGGCAAAAACAAAACGTCCTTCATGGTGAACTTTCACACTCAGTGCATGATGCGAATCATTGTGACAGAGCAGTTATCATCTAAAGGACACGATGCATTGACTTTTTTCATGGAAGTCTGGTTTAATTCGGATCATTCAACAAATATCAGATTTAAATTAATAGAACAGTTGTAATGGAAACGTCCGAGAATCTGATCTCCTCTGATAACCTCTGAAACATTCAGGCGGTGGACTTTCCCAAACTTTCCCTGCCTGATCCTAATAGGCTCCCAATCCTTACTCAACCTGTTGTTGTGTTTACAGTCTGCACTTACAGAACTATCCCGGGACAGTAAGCTTGTTCTGACCCGAATAAGCTGAGTTTTTTTTTTTTCCCTTTAATTTCCTGGAGGAGTGACCAAGCAGCTCGTGACCGGGCACGCGCCGCTCCTTGTTCCCACATGGGGGGGGGGGGGGGGGGGGCGCTTTAATTGGCGCGTGTCGCTTATAAAAAAAAAAAGTCGACCTAGCTTCCAGTCAGCGGGTCCTCCACCTGCCCCTGCCCAGTGCTTCCGCAGCGCACATGCGCACGAGCGCGCGCCTTTTATGACCCTTTTGATTGCCATTAATTGCCTGGAGGCAAATACGCACGTGCCACTGAAAGTAGCCAGTTTCTCCCTTTATTGATGCTATAATACTGGTCCTGTCTTAACTGACAATCATGTATAATAGATGGTCTCATTCATTCTGAGTGTGCATATCTAAATACTTCTCGTTACTTATTACAAAATAGACATTTCTTGTAGCTGCAGAGAATCAACAATTTCAGGAATAACCCACACAACAGTAAAAGTGGTTTTCTTTGAGCTGTTTTTTTTAATGACTCAATTGAAAAGTCACATGTGTTGACATTGTGATCAAACCAAACGTCTGTTGTTCCTTAAAACGAGGTGCGTATACCTCCTGGTGGTACTTAAACGCACTGCAGGGGCTACACTTTATTTTTTTATTGCCTACTTATAAAAAACATAATTGGAAAAGCAGAGTTTTTTTTAATATATTTAAAAGTTCTTTTTATCCAAAAAATGTTTTATAATGTAGTTTTTACTGACGAAAGAGCCCCAATAAAGAAATCAAAACACGTGATTTTATGTTTCAATTATATATTTTAAACATGTTGTCCAATTGCAATGAAGTACTAAATATTTTTATAATGCACCCCATTCAACATGTATTTTTTTCATGTTTTATTAGTGAGATACAAACAATCTTTATCATAAAAAACATGTTTTTATTCCCACAGAGACAAGTGATGTTGTTATTCTTCACCTCACAAAAATATTTTTTTCATATATATTTTCATTTTATTGTTTTAATGCAACTATATGGAATATTTATGTAATGTTATTATTTTATTCTATTATTTTTAATGTAGCCAACAGCTTTCTATATATGTATAAAACTGCAAATTTTACAGATGTGTCCTCCTCAAAATGACAAAGTCATCTGATTCAGATGACAGGATGACTGAATGACTTGTGCAACTGACCAACACCAAGACGCAGAACATTTGGACGAAGAGCGCCATCTTCTGGCTTTTGCACGTGAACTTTCCCCTCGATGTGCGCCGCCTGTCCCAACATGTTTGTTAGAGCGCATGACTCACAATTCCAACCTCAAACTTGTGATTCACCCACCGCCTTGTATAAGCTGTAATCCCCCACAGCTGTGTTTGCTGTTAAGGTCAGAAAACAGGTCTGTGGGGGAAAACAGACACAAAAGACCCCATGAATGTTCAGTAACACAATTCAAGCAAAATAAAATACATATGTTGTTTGTAAATGATATATTAGGGATGTAATGATTCATTAATGAATTAAGAGATTTATATTTCTATACTTCCAATGAGACTGATCTGTCTGTTTAGAAGTTGTTAATCAAATCGACCTATGCCATAATAGAATTTTCAAAATAAAATAAATTGATTTTCATATATACTGGAAAATTGCATTTGGATTGAGGCACGGTCAGGTTTCTTCTGACAGTAGTATGTTGATTTAGGGAAACCCAGACAGCTATAAAAAGGAAATAGACTTCTTGTTAGTTACTTCTCTAAATCAGCAAATAATGAGTTTTCAATATAATATTAAAAGTTTATGGAGTGGAAGAGAGATTAAATACTAAAAACACATAGTTAACTGTCTCCTTGTAGGATGAAATCACATAACTTAGTTATGTTTGGGTTTTTTATAAAGTATTGCGTAAAATACAAATATGTACAATATTAACATCAAAATCTTATTCATTAAAAAATGTTTATTACTGTAGATGTTGAGACATGTCTCATACACATAAATATTTAATATATATACACAATTCATAATTAGATTAGGTCAAATGTCAGTGCATTTGCTGAACATGATTAACATTTAAAATCTCTTTCTTATAACCATTACAAATTCATTTAAACAGAATAAAATCCATTGATAACCAACAATGACAAAAGATATGCACAAAAAAAAACTTTTACTTACAAAAATCTTTGAAAACACTTTACTGCAAAACAATTGACTGAGCAAATATATCAAGTCCCTTATCTTTAACACCTGATCAGAATTTTAAACATTTATAAGAGAGACTGCAGAAGTATACTGGGATAAGCTAACAATAAGATCATTTGATTCGTGCGCTTCTTTATGCTTTGCATTGTTTTGACTGTACAGCAAATGGACAAAGCACTACAAAATTAAAAAGCATGGATACCCTTGTTACAAGGGAAATACTAATACTTTACAAGTCTTCTAAAATGGCCAAATGTCCTGCAATGGCTTTAACAATACATGAAGAGGGTAAAAAAATCCCTCTTGAAGCTTCATGAGAGTCAAGCAGCATGAATTGCACTACATTGCATGTTGTAGACTAATTAGCAGTAAGAACAACTGGACTATTTATTTTCATACTAATATGGCTGTACCAATTAAGATTTTTAGGGAGTATCTGTGTGCTGGAGGCTTTGGTCCAAACGGTCTTTTTACAGAATTTGATAATTAAACAAGAATAGTATGTTAATGTTCCCATGTTGGCAATTTTTGAGTTGGCTGGTTGTGACATTCTGCACCACCTTGTACAAGACAAGAGCTGTCAGAGGTACCACGTCGCCCCCATACACTGCAGCATTGCTATACTCTGGTCATTTCAGTAGTTAACCCTGCTAAAATTCATAAATATCTCCAGTTCCCCTTTCCCACTATAGCAATGAAAAAAGAAGAAAGTGCAAATTAAGTAACTTCAGTATCAGAGGGCTGATTAACGGGGAAAAAGCAATGGAAAGCAGGTAGATCCTATATCTGGATGGTCATCTTCCCTTCCTCTTATTTTGGTTTCCTCTGGTCGCATTAGGAATACGGCTCCCTCTGCTGGATCTATTAACAGAAACAGTTGGACTACATCTCATCAGAGCGGTGCTGTTGCAAAATGATAGGGGGGTGGCTCCTGTCGATCCACGGATCTTTGGATCCGGGGACTTCATATGGCACAACAGCATCAATGGATCCTTCCTGTAGGGACCCGATTCCACCAGGCGGGATCTCTGCTCCTTGGCCAGGAGCGGGAAAATCTGATGATGAGTTGCTGTTGACGCCAGTCTCCGAGTCAGGCTGCTCAACCTTCTGGAAGTCGGGAGTGTAATTCTTCTGACTCGGACTGGCGTTCCCCACAGTTTGGGGCACAAAGACGATCTCCTTGTCCTCGAGGTAAGGTGTGGGACCTGTGCTTTCTTGTGGCAGGGAACGCAAGTTCCGAGAAATGACTGCAAATCAATGAAAAATTGTCTTTTAAACAGTTTCTACACCCTAATTAAAAAAAAAAACCAGCCTTTGCCATTTTTTGATATAACTTACTAGAAGAAGGTGTGTAGAGTTCTTTCTGTTCTGAGTTTCCACCAAACGGATTGACTGACGGAAAGATGATGAGGCAGAAGGAGAGCAAGAACACCTGGAAGAAAAAAAAACAAAAAAAATGAGAAAATGGCAGAACCGCAAACATCTTTACACTCTAGATAAGAGCAAGAAAACACAAGAAGTTTATTCTGTCAACACAACTTACCATAACACAAGTGCTGGTTGTGCTGGCTTTCAGTGTTGACATCTTTACAATACCCTGGAGTTTCTTCAGTTGCTCTATCAAAGACCTACAAATAGCAATAATTTTTTTTATTCCAAAATGTGTTTGTTTTATTACACATCAGCTCTTTTTAAAATCCAGAAATACTTACATGTTTTGTTTGTGAAGCATCTGGACCTTCTTCTGTAGTTCCAGGTTGTGTGCAGTGCAGATGGCCACCCTGTCACCCAATCATATCAGTGCTTAGTATGCATGCTTTGCATTTCTTCTTTCCTTTTGCATTGAACTCGACTGCTCTTCCCACCTGTTTTCCAGTCCATCTACATACACCTTCTTTTTCTTTCGGCTCTCCTGAGCAGACTGCTTGTTACGAATCTTCCTTCTGACCCTTTTGAGAGTCCTCTCTTCTGCCTGTTGCACAGAGCATAAAGTGTTGAAATGTAAAAAAGGTAGCAAAAGCACCTTGGACATGAAACCAATAGATAAAACTACATACACGTTTTCGTTCATCCTGATTTAGTAGGATTTGAAATCAATCTAATCCCACATTCCACGTTTGGCCCTAGTGGTCAAATGTGGAATTGTACTCATAAAACTATTATTCTTTTTGCAATAAAAATATAGCTACACACAGTCACACACATGTAAAAAAATATTTGAAATATTATAATTTTGCAGAAAATTGCAACAACTCTGTATCTTAAAAAGCAGCCTATTCAACTTTAGTAGGAGTAAACACGGGTATTACTTGACCAATACCTTTGTGAGAGGCATGTGTGTGGGAATCGTGAGTCCCTCCTTTGCCAAAAGCCGTTTCTCCTCCTCACTGAGAACAATCTCTTTAAACTGGAACTGCAAGAACAACAACAAAAAAAAAGAAACGTTGTTTTTACTAGGATAAAAATCAGTGCAAATCATGCATTAAAAAGTATCTTTTTGATTTAGTAACAGCTGCAATAAAGACCTCATCTGCTGTGTTGGCCTCAGTTGAGTCCTCCATTGAATCCTCTATAGCCAAAGTACAGGGCAGCTCACAGATGATGTTCTCCTCCATTGTATCGCTCACCAAATTGTCTGTCATGAGAAAATGGTTTATGTGAAAAAGATTTTAATGAATGCATATTTTTCTCTCATGTAAACTAAAGTATGTTAAGGTCACTAGAAGGACTCTGCTTTAGAAAATCAATACCTAGATCAATGAAGACATCTGTGTCTGGCTTCTCCGCCCTCACGCTCTGCAACACGTCCATGTCCGTGTCCCTGGCTCCACTTTGGAGCAGAGAGTAGCTGTGATCTGCTCGGACTGTTAGGGCCTCCAGGTTCTCTGTCTGCTGCTCTTCACAGACCAGCATGGACTCAAAATGCACCGGGCTGGGCTGAGAATAGGTGGGACTGGGCACAATGTCGCTGTCACTACCATGTGGACTTGGGCACCCAGCAATATTATTGTTTCCAGGGCTGGTGCTGCTGTCATCAGAAATACCACTGTCACTCCCCAGTGGAGAATGGGAGGGGCAGAAGGCCTCCATGTTTTCTTCTTTATCCAACAAGTTGGCCAGAAAGTCTTCAGTATCCATTCCTGTCAGCATCTAAAACAAAAGCAACCAATGACGTTCTGGAAAATATTACACCAAAATGTTAGCCTTCGGTTAGCCTGCATTGTTTTTGTTTACCCGACTACACATTTATCGCTTAAAATTTTCAAAAGACTTGCAAATAAATGCATCTAAAAAAGTAAATATAACATTTGAAAACTGTCTTACATCTGGTTCTGACAGCCAGGATTCAAAGAGACCATTATCATCAGAAAAGAAGTCTTCAGTGGACCCATTCCCTCCATTCTGGAACAGCAGACCTAGTAGATCGGCTTCATCCATGTCTGGGAGCTCTTCAGGAACTGACATCTTATAGAAAACAAAGACACAAGTTGCTTCCATTAATATAAAATATCGGTCATCTATAATTTAATCCTATATATTTTTATGTAAATTGAAAGCTTGCAGATTATGTTGATTAAGATTATGTACTGCTGCTTATCAGTGCATAAGGCATTTATAGATGTCACTTTGAACCAGAAAGTCACGCCACAGCCACCATCTTTTTCTTTTGATATGTGTTAGTTTCATTCACCCATCTTTCTTATTTTTAAAAAAATCTATTTTCTGCATATGCATGAGAAGTTTTTTTTTTTTTTTAATGACACTGATTGGTTAGAGGCTTTACAAAACACTCCACACTTGCACTTTGCACACGGTCCCCGAGTTTCAACAGCGGTACTCGAAGGGTCTTCGTCTCACATGGAAAAAGGCGTTTGCGGTCGTCTGATCAATGAATGATAAAAACTGAGCATGTGACATCTTCTTTGTTTTATTACCTATTCAGAACTGACATATTGAGATATTTTAAATACGGCGTTTGAGAAAAAAATCCGCTTAATGCTAAATGTGTGTGTTGAATGTATAAAATAAACCATTTTAGCCACGCTTTTGTTTAGTGTGTTTACATCCGGGTATTTCATCATGACAACAGTCACACGATGATCTCATTCTGTTTTGAGCCCCTCCCCCCTTTCTCTGTCAAAGGGCTTGATGCAATTTTGTATACATAAAACAACCAAATAAATAGCGTTTGGATTAAAAAAAAAAATTATATGTTGGATTTTTCTTTAATCTGTTCATGTCAGTAAAATTAAGAGCGTAGTTTGGGTGCAGTTTTGCTTTGCACAAATGAACACGAGAATAACCTAAAAATGTAAGTGTCTAATTATTTACTAGAAATAAACAAAACATTTGTAAGCTAGTGGATTAAATGCCTCCAAAAACAAGTGCCTTTTTTTAGTTTGAGTGCACAAAGACACACTTACGAGACCAATATCAAGCAGAGTTTTCTTAATCCTCATAATCACAAAATACGGAGGGCGTGGCCCTCGTGTTACAATAACTGCAATGCTTAAACTTTGAACAATGTTAATCCCAAAAAAGCAATTTGTCTTACCGTTTTTTATAGAGACAAACTCGATTCGACTAACAGCTTCCGGACGTACACAAGATTGGGCAGCTTTTCTCTTTTGCTAACGTCTTCGGTCAAAGCATTTCCTCCCGAAACCACCTTCCAACAAGGCAAAAAATGCGTCATCACGCAAAGACGGATGTGAGCTCGAAGACGTGGTCGTTTGAGATGGTGTCTGGGAAATGTAGTTCTGTCTAAAACTATGCTAAATACGGGGGTGGAGGGTTGAGATAACGAAAATATAAATGAACACCTTCGTTTTATCAAAATTCTCATTTCAGTAGTTTATATTCATTTCAATTTATTATTAAATAAAAAGTCACAAAGATAGTCTGCCAAGATGTTCTTCTGTCATTTATTCCAGTCAGTACATTAACATGTAAATGTCAATAATTTATGCAAGAAATGCTGGTATAAGAAAAAAAAACACGTTCTCATAAATTTGCCGGTATTATTAAAAATGTTTTTACTAATTAGGCTTGCAATGCCAGAAACCTAGTAAGGACAAAGCAAACCAAAGTCACAGCAGTTACATCTTTTTAAGATATTAGCCTTTACCTAAAGTTTTGAACAGAATGTATGCAAAACTAAGGCATACTGGAAAATTGCCAGTAAATAATAGAAAGTCCCATTTTGCTCATAAACTCTAAGGTAACGTTTGTCCAACATTTTATGCTAAAATTATAATTATGCTAATTAACTTCTACTTGGATTATTTCTTGTTATAACAGCAAACTTGGGGACATAAAAAATAAGTTCTAACAAAATGTAGTCAGAATTAAATTAAGTGTCATGTATGCCATCACCAGGTTTACCTAAATACAGTACATGTAGGATTTAAAAATTATCAACAGCAAATGCTAGCATCAAAAACAGCAGGTTTTAGGCGCTGAATGTGTCTTAAGACTCACTAAGTCAACTTATAACTGACGATAAAAGCATTTTTTTTTTTACCTTTTTAATAATAGCTGTGCTATTTAGTCAAGTCAATAAACTTCAGGAATAAAGTGCTACATAATTGTCACAGAATTATACAGAGCTTTGATGTGTGCCGTAAACTTCTGTACACCTTTAGTCTTTCTTTTTTACTGGCTGTCGTTGGTGCAACTTTCTGTGTGACAGCAGGCAGAATGTCAACCGCACGTCTCCTGTGAGCACGCTGCAGCAGGATCCTGTAGACCCCCGTGATGGAACTTCGGCAGTCTTTCCCCTGGTTGTTCAGAATGTGCTCCGGCGTGATTCCCAATGCTTCTAGTGCTGTCTTTATCTCCAGCTCCTCCTCCCGCAACACGGATGGATCACTCTCTGCTAGATAAGTTGGGTCTAGGTTGAATGGATCTAAGGGACGTGGAAAGTCCACAGAAAGCAGCCAGTCACAGCTCATCATCTGTTCCACAGTACAGCGGTCAGATGGAATGGGCTGAAGGATTCCTCTGATCAACCGCTGGCATGCCTCTGGTACCCAAGTGGGCATAATGTAAGCCCCATCCATGATGCACCTCTTTAGTTTGGCAACAGTTTCTGCCCTGAATGGCATGGTGCCCGTCACCATAAAAAACAGCAATACCCCGAGGGCCCAGATGTCTACAAAGGCCCCAATATAATGCTCATCCCGAAAGAGTTCTGGAGCAGCATAAGGCGGTGAGCCACAGAATGTGTTGAGAGTCTCATCACGGCGGCTCAAAGTGCTAAATCCAAAATCCCCAACCTTGACACAAGAACTGCTGGTGTAGAATATATTTTCTGCCTTCAAGTCTCGATGGATGATGTTGTTTTCATGCTGTTGAAGAACAAAAAAAAAAAGTAGCAGATTTATCCTCTCAAAACACCCATGAAACAAGTCATGCAGCAACTTTATGAACAGCATCAAAAAAAGGCATCAGCCAAGTTCAACAGCAAGTTAAAGGTCAAGGAAAAACTGTAAAGACAAACATCTCCATTACAAGAATTACCTTCAAAAAGATGTTTAGCAAAACTCATACAATATGCTAAATTTAAACCATTTAAATGCAGATACTTTTTTGTAAAAAGTCTGATCATCAAATTTCATTATTTAAGTTTTTTTTAATCTTCAATCATCCTTTGATCTATCATGCAAGCGTTCCCATTGGTCTTCAATTTATGATTATGCAGTTTTAGGCAAAATTGAAAAAAGAAATGGTCATTTTCAAAGATTTCGTTTCAGCAGAGCGGCAGTAGTTCATTAGAAATTTACCTCTGAATTGAGGGCGAAACCATTGGTGCAGAGCAACCCTGCCCCTCCTTACTCTACAGTTGTCTGTTTACACAATCCCCTGCTAATTTAAAAGCTCCAAACACCCCCAACATAACATTAGTGGAGCAAGAAAAATGGTAAGCAATATTGGAGCTATCCAGCCTTACAGTTTGGAGCCAGATGAGGATATCGAAGAGGAACTTGGATCTAGTTGTCTGCTACGGCGGTTTGTGGCCTTCCCAGTGTATTTTTTGACATAACAAATACAATCTTTTTCAAACATCCTTTTTTTCATCTGCTCCTGGTTATTTTAGTTTAGTTTATTAATTTATCAGGGCAGCGTACAAATGCATTAAGCTTAAAAAGCAAAGATGATTGTACCAGATTATAGCTTAATAGCTAATATCCAGCTGTAGATTCACAACAGCTTTAATAAAGAAATACTCAGAAATACAATTTTAAGCTTAATTTTCTTATTACGTGTCCTCTATCATCAGAAAAATACCAAAAGAACACGTTAAAAACACCAAAATCACAATTTTCATTGAAATGGGTCTGTAAAGAAGGCTGAACATTTGGACACAAGTGACCCAAACTGGCCCAACTACACAAGGGTGTAAAAACTAGAGGGGATAAAACAGGAAATCTGGAAGATTATGCTTCCATCAAAGTAAAATGTCAAACAACCCCACTGTTAATATAATAACTTTCAAACCTTCAGCACATTATCAGCAGAATTCCAGACATGCTCTATTTTCTAAATCCTTAAAAATCTATTTTCTAAGGTGTATGTCAGACAATAAATCATGAAAAAAGTGATAGAAATCATTAATTTTATTTGCATAACTTACTTGAAATAAAAACCCAAGAAATAATCAGAGGATGAGGTGGCAAATATCTTTTCTGCAGGCAAATCTGTTGCCATTACTGATCTACTAAAATGATTTATAATGTTTTCTTTGGTTGAGTGAATTAGTGTTACCTTGTCGGTACTGACCATGTGTTTAACGGCAGAGATGATCTGAGCAAAGACAATCTTGCAGTCAGAGTCAGAAAGTTTTCCTTCTGTAGTAATTTTGGTGTAGAGTTCTCCTCCACCTGCATACTCCATTACTAAATGCAACCGTGAAAGAGTCTCCACCACCTACAGGACAACCCCACACACACGCACACACACAAAATATATACAAGTATAAAATATATTATAAATAAAAAATATAGAAATTGGTGGAAAATAGCTGCTAAAAGGTAATGCGGAGGCAAACCTCATAGAGGCGAATGATGTTGGGGTGGTGTAGTTTCTCCATGCTGGAGATCTCTCTGGACAGAAGCCTCTGGGTCTTTTGATCCAGTTTGGTTTTGTCTAAGATCTTAATGGCCACTTTATCTGGAGTTAAAAAAAGAATGAGAGTGCAACCCCTTAATGCCTGTTGTCACAAATATGCAACGAACCTCTCCGGCTCTAAATTGACCTAAAATGTAGCGTCTACTTTAAGAAAAAAAAGCACAATTATTTATTCATACTTGCAAATGCAGGCAATAAGGGGTTCAATTACAAATAGACAATGTGCAAATAGAAAATACAGTATTTTACTTCTTCAGGGAATTTCATTAACTTACACTCTGTTTTCGAACTAGTAAAAAATGTATTTTCATCTTAAAAAAGAAAAATTTCTCCTATAAACCACATACAGACTTTTTTTTAGATCAAATTCAATTAGTTCCCTCAATAAATACACAGAAATCTTAAATCTGCAGTTTCAGAAAGATGCAAACACTTAGGATGCATTACATTTTAACAGCTAAGATCTAGGCTGTATGCCATTAAATGATTCACAGAGATTAAAAAATCTAACTGCACAGGTAACTCAATCTAGAAAAGTTCTTAAGAAGCAAAACGGTGTTGAGATATCTAATTGTGCTCCGGTATGCATTATTAAAGGTGGTATTAGGCTCCATTTCAGCTGTGACATATCTGTCAATGGGAGCATTCAATTAGCCCCCATTATTTTTTACTAAATGTTATCTTTTACATGTGGTCACTAGAACTAGATGGTAGTTATAGGCCAGAGATTTACATGTAAATTATGGCACAGCCGTACAAACACAAAGAGCCACACGCTCAATTTTGCTTCTCTTTGTAGCCTTTTGATGAGGCAAGCAGCAATTTTAGCCGTCGCTACGGAAACTGGAGATCTCTAATCAGTCCATCTGCTTAGAAGCAAACAGTGAGGTTATTTGCGGCTGAATCAGCCCTCTGCCCAAGAACACATGGGCTTGATAGTGAATCGCTTTATTATGGTCTCAGTTCAAGACTGAACATGCTTATCAAGCAGCTCATCGGTTTGTTTAAATAAAAAGCTAGAAAATGTGTTTTTGCAAAAGTTAGAGTTTTAGAAATATAACTCAGAATAACTTCACCGTTGCATTATTTTTTTTATTTTTACCAAGCGCTGCAGCACACCACTGACAGTTTTACCTTTAGTGAGTGCATGAATTCCTAGTTTGACGTGGGAGAAATTTCCACAGCCAATCTCTCCTCGAATCTTGTAGAAGGCAATTCTCCTCCCCACTGTCAGCTCACGGACCACCCTGCAACAGACATGAAGGTTTAACGCTGCAAAAACTAACGATTCATCTACACGGTTCATTACTTCCACTCCTACCTGTCATCCTGACACATGTCCAGGTTCAGCCTCTCCAGTGGAGTGAGACGCCGAACAGTGGCTCCCTCATCGTCTGTGTTGATGTCGGAGCTGTCCTGGCGGCTCCAGCGGCTGTACCGTTGGCTGCTGGTACTCAGCGCTGTGCCTCCGATAGAACCTCCGAGAGGATCTCGGCTTGACTCTCCAGAATCACCAGCAGAAACTGAGCTGTCCTGAGCGGCGTCTGCTGCTCCTGCCTCAGCCTCAGCCCCCTCTGGGGTGCTTTCAGAGGGGCAGACAGCAGTCATCCTGCAAAGGATGAGAAAACCTCATCTAATAGCTCCTGAGGAGCGTTTGACGAGCTTTTTTTAAGCATAGATTTTAAGGCCCAAAGATAAATATAAGAAGAAGAATACGCTGCTTGGATAGCTACAGTGTAAATAAATGCACACAAATCGCAGTCAGAATGTCAAATAGAAATATCATGATCATCTAACCAAAACACAGCTGATAGTAGTCACGTATGAACAGTACTGCCTGCAGATCCAAAGTGAAATAAAAAAAAAAAAAAAACTTGATTTACCTTCAGATGTGAGTGCCATTTACGAAGCAAATCCATCCATATTTGATCTAATCCCCAAATGTTAGTGATGTTCAGCTATGAAAAAGAATGATCAACAACAAGTGTTCCCTGTGTTGGAGCTAAACAGAACAAAACCTTCAGTCCAGGAGTCAATCCACATGATTTATCCCAAAGGCTCTGAGCCGAAGCTGGTATCAAAATGGAATTTTTGTCGTCTTCTTAAATGTCATGAGTTTCTACAATGCAAAGCTCTGAATTTCCTTAGTTGCTATAGAAAAAGAGGGGCGCGAAGAACACGTGTTACTGGATTCGTGTTAACTGTTGTCTGCGGGAGCTTAAATGGACTCTTTTGAGTCTCCAGAGTATAAATAGGCCACATGGTTAAGAGGAGGGAAGAGGAGCTGAATGTGGGAGGTTGAAGGAAAGGGGTTGAACAGATGACAGTGTCAGCCATGGGGTGACTCTCCACCCAACCTGGAATAAAACACAAAACATGTGTAGCCCATTAGTAAAGTCCTCTTGTTGACACATGAAATCGTACATTTTATTTATTTTTATATTTTATTTATATTTTTTTATATTCCAAACTTTGTTCTAATTTTTATGCATGTATTTTTCAAAAATATTTTAATAAAAATGCAATTTTAACTGTTTTGTAGACTTAGTCTAGACTTCCATTTTTCACATGATTATTCTGAGCTGCATCCACTCAAATGCTCATTAAAAAAATGTTGAAAAGAAATTGTGCGTAATACCTGCTGATCAAACATTACAGGCACAGTTTGGCAGAAAGCCCGGCTCATGCAAAACTAAATTGTTTACATCACAAAAACACAACTGGAAATGCTTGCATGACTATCCCTCCCTGCAGTGTGTTATTGCATAAGAGCATAATTAAGTGAGAACTGCATGCTGAGAAAAAAAAAAAAGCTCTAACAACATCCCATGAGAAAAGGGGTGAAAATGAACCGTAACAGGTTTTAATAAACATTTATGTTTTATTTTTAGAATTTCATTATATTAAAAAAACAGATTTAAAGATAACAGCTTTGAAAAAGTAAATATATTTTAAATCTAAAAAAAAGACAGGCTGAGGCAAACCAGAATTGTTCTACTTGTATGTAGTGAATTTATAAGGAATTCCTTAAAGTCAAAAATGAGAGATGCCAGGGAGCCTACAGAAGTTGTTTGTTTTCACCTCAGAAGATGAAAATCACAGGAGGAGATGTGTGAGATGTTTCGAGTTGCTTGCACTGCTTTGAAGCAGACGTGTTTTTCTTTTCTCAGGGTAAAAGGTTAGAATGCTCAACACGAAATTCTGAAAAGCTGTACTAAAAAAATATGATTTAAAAGAAAAAACTTGAGAAATAAGAAAAGTGTAGTTAGTGTGTGGTGGCACGTGACAGAGGCCATCAAGGAATTTCTCTTTTGTTGTTTTTATGATGTAACATAAGTGCAGAAATAAAACGAGAATTTTACTCTTCTTTCTGCTCCTTTCCTGTCATGAAGACATGTGAAATTATGTTGTGTATGGCGCATGTTTTCATGAAAGAAACAAATAAACAGAAAGGGAAATATGTTAAAAACTACAAAACTGGTTATTAGTTTATTAGGTTTGGCATATTATATTGGAAAAAATAAATTATAATATTGAAAAAAGAATTTATTTGGTGAAAAGAATAAAAAAAAAAAAACTAGACTAAAAGTAGTGATAAAAATTGTTCCTAATGCTGGAACATCTGTTTATGAGGACTTGTATTTCCAGAAAACGTCCCATATAGATTACAGTCCTGAAAAGATGCAATTAAAAATAAAAATAAATAAATAAAAAGTGGGACTGATTGTCTATTTTTGTCCTCATTTGTGTCAGTATTAACATGAATTCATTTGTCAAGCAGCCTCGTCGGGAAATCAAAGCCTTTCTCTTTTGTGAGGCCTCGCGTCTTTTGGCCTTCAAACAGCGTCCTGTAATTTCACCATGAATATCTACGCATTGATCTTAGTCAGCCTGAAAGGACAAGGGAAGTGAGAAGAAACCTCTGCTTTGCAGCACAAAGCCACATATGCTGTCTTTCATGTATGGAAACATAAAGCCTTGCAAACAAACATAAAAAACAAAGATTTGAAAGAGAAAGACAATCATCGCTGAAGGTTTTTTCTTGAAAAAAAAAAAAATTACGATTTTTTTTCTTTCTGATGTAAATAACCGCCAAATGACAGGAAGGATTTCAGGTTGGGCCTTGTGGTTCTGGGTAGAGTATAGCTGATGTTGCAGCTTTACAATAAGGGAAAAAAATGATTAATTCACAGCGAAGGGTATTTTCCGGAATTTATCTATAGAAGAGGCTCTTTAAAAGCATCTTTTGAATTTTCTAGACAAATCTATGAGGTTTGCCCAGACAGACGCCAACTGAACATGTTTTTCATCAGATCAGAATGATGCATTACGAGGAACTAGGAGTCATAAAGCAAAGAGCTCATTTTTATATTTACAGTGCTGCACTGGACAGCGGGAAGTCAAATAAAAATGACAATCTGAGGCTGAAGATCACAAAAAAAGCAGAGCATCAGAACTGATTTAAAAGACCTTTCAATTTTTACTAGACTTTAAAGGGAAATAGTCAGACATCAGTTTACCTTTTGTTTATGGTTGTTTTCTCTTCTCCTTATGTTGGGTAGGTTAAGTTTAATGTGCTTTTATCTGTTTACCATGAAAGATTGACACTAAATTGAGATTTTACCTGGAAAGAAAAACCGTTTAAGTTCAAACTTTACACAAATTAAGAATAAGGTATTTAATATGACTCAGAAAATTATTTCATGTCCTGAGCTTTTGTGCCAGAAAAAAAAATTTCTGCTTAACTGGATCTCCAAGAAGTGCCAGACAATATCTCAATGGCTCAAGAGTAATAATGGATCATATCCCCTAAAACCACCTAACGTGTGATACACTCCACAACATGGTGTTTTTTTGTGTTTTTTATATGGAAGCCTTTTCTGGACTTTGTCAGTGTTGATGTGTTCGTAATTCTTTATACAGGTTTTCTCAAAAGTTTTGATATGATAATTATTAAGTGCTATTTTTTAATTATATATGCATACATGGAGACAGTTTTTTATTGATTTCTCTTTCTTTTGTTTGTTTGTAAAATCTGTTATTAGTTTTACTTACTAATATTCTTTTTGTTCTGTTCATTATATTGTAGTCTTGTTTTTATTCATGTACTTGTCTTAAAAAAAAGTTTCAACTTAAAGTTAAATGTCCCTGTGGGACATTCCATAGTGAATTTGCTGATTACTAAAAAAAAAACAAAAAATGTTTAAGTTTGCACACAGAAAGCCACTAAGCAAACACAATTCAGCTTTGCTACGCTCGCACAGACATCAATCACTTCTTCTACGATCTCCAAAGACCTGAAGGCAGAATTTACAGGATTTTCTCTTTTGCTGGCTGCACTGCGAAAGACAGCAGCCTCTTCAAAACCTCCAACAACAAAACTCTAGACTCCGTCGACATGGCTGATGATCAGAAATCTGTTCCGTCCACCTGCTCTGCCTCTCTGCTCTAAAACACACAATGTGTCTCAATAAAGATGAGAGCAGGCAGAATGGATTCTCTACCAGTGAAGAACATCAAATGACATTCGCTTCACTTTAGATCTATTCCTTTAGCCCATCTTTTATGTGTTTCCTGTTTTGTTTGTTTATTGTGACACTGACATTAGCTTTAGCAGATTTTTCACATTTTAGAAGTTTTCATTTTTTTTAAAAAGTGGATAATGGATCATAATGTTTTTTTTTGTTAACTCCTGTGTCAAAATCAGTAAAAAACATCTTTTAATGCTTTTTTCACAAATTTCACTATTTTTGAAATGATTATCTAATGATTATCTAATTCACGTTTTAGTTAGAACACAATCAGCACAGAGATTGGAAGATGTCTGAGTCATAGCAACAAAGTAACCATGGCGCTGCAGGCAAGTAGAATAACATGAAGGTGCTGCAAAAGCTGTAATAAGGCCTCATCTGGTGGTTCCAGCCCAAAACCAATCATGTCTTTTGGCTTTAAAAAGGCTGCTTGAGTTTGCATGATGTTCTCTAGCAACTCATCAAAGAGACTCCCATCAAAGAAAAGACAAATCACACCAAGCATGATCTCTCTGACAAACTGATCTGTTATTACATAAAAAATACATGCAAACATACTTTTTAGTTTTTTTTTCTTTCTTTCTTTAGAATATCATATATTATTGTGTAGCTACAACTTATAGAACACGAAGATCAATATTTACAATTGATAAATAATGATCAATACAATTTACAATAAAAAATTGTTTGTTTTTTTTTTACTAATTTGAGTCAAACTAAAAACCCAGCTGTCTGCTTTAAGGAAATGGGTCAGTTTTTAACATAAAAAAAATACTGTCATGTAAACTATTCATGTTTATGAAGTCATGAAGTTACACTGGGTTATCACCTGCTTTATTAAAGTACGTATAAAGGCTTCAACAGTCAAATATTAGCCTGTCAACTCTGCTGGGTAAACCTACAATACAAGAGTTATATTAGAATTCAATGGGTTTTTTTTAAATACAATTTTAAGCCCTTTGAAAAAAGAAACGTTGGCATTTGAGAGGCTAAACAATTAGCATCTCATGATTGTCACTATTTAACAGTTATTCTCCGCAGCAGGCCATACTGACTGAGTCAACCTTTTTTTTAACCATAATCCTACCGCAACAAGCAGAAACGGACGTAACGTAACGTGCGCATCACTCTTCTCTTACTTGGGTGAGAACAGTATCATCTTGGGCCCCTGGCGTCTATGTTTACCGACTTCGCAGCCAAATCCATCCTGTCTGGTGCCGGGTGACATTGGTTCTGCTGCTGCCTCTGCTGTCCCCACCCCTCCCGCTTAATGTGAAAACAATCGCTCAACGGGCGGGCCCATCGGCCAATCAGGATATGCGCGAGGAGTCTCGCGCGGGCCTCGCGTCCAATGAGAAGTGAGCATTGGGACCCATTTGGAACTGGACTGAACGCTGTGTAACCGAAGCTGTTGTGGTGGTGACCCATCGAGCTCTGTTGACCGTTAGTTCCGCCTGGGTTCAGCGTGAGGTCAACCGGGACTGGAAAGAAGAGCCGTGAGGGTGTTTAGTGTTTGTCGACTCTGTTTTACAATTACATAAAATATTTTAAAATAGTTTTAAGTCGCACCGAGTAACATTTAGACAAAACAATAGAAACAACCATCTAAATAAACAATAACACTGACACGCGTCAATAAGTAGTGATTTAAAAAAATCTGTAAATCTTTTGATCAAACCATACAAGAGTTTTATATTTATTACTATTCTTAAGCCAACTTAAAATTAAGACATTTGAAAGACGGACCTAAGGTAGTAATTCACCATTTCAAAAACGGTTTTAACTTTTTTATGCAGTAAAAGATTGTTTTCCAAGATACATTTGTAAAATCTAAAACACTAATAAGGAAATAATCAAAGCAAGCAAAAAAATCTTGTGTTTTTGCCTGGACTACAGCAGCACTGATAAGAGTTCAAAACTCAGTGTGCAATGAATTTTTTTGCTGAATTAAAATTTAAATATAGTCTAAAATAATAATATATAATAAAATATTTATATATAACAAACCAAAACAATATATTGCTGAAATGTATGTTTAGAGACACCACCTTTTTACTTTTTAGACGGTTCTTTTTTGTACATATGTAGCAATTTAAGTGTGTGTTCATATATTTGTTTACTTTAAGTTTAATTCTCTTATTCAAATAATATATACGGGGCAGGAAAACAAGTTGTCGTTATTCTGTTCAAATTCATTTCCTTTGAAAAATAACTTGTGATGGATCTTTTATTTTTGTGGAAATGAAAAGAAATCTCTTGTTTCTTTCTGAATAAAATACAGAAAAAATTCAAGACAGGCCAAAACCAATTTATTTTATTGCTGAAATTCTTTAACACTAAAGAAACTTTATACTGTTGTGAAAATAAATATAGGTTAACAATAATAAAAATGTCATTAAAAAAATTCCAAGATGTTCAATTCCATACCGACCTTCTATCCAAATGTGTTTTTGAACTTAAATATTAAGCGAGGCAGAGCAACAAAGAGGAGAATGAAGCATGAGACAAGAAATTATAAATGTAACTCTTCCAAATGATGTCAATAATTCATAATTCAGGCAAGAATAAAAAAAAAAAAAGACATACAGATCTCTGAAAAATTAGGCGTCTGCTACAATATAATTCAATATTGCAGCAACAGAAAAAGTGTCCTCCGGGTCATTTCATACAACCAATGGCTCTGCTTCCTCTACGTTCACCATCTCCTCCATTTTTTCTTCTACCTGAGAGTTCACCACCTGCTGACCCTGGACATCAGCTGTGGTCACATGTACAACTTGGATCTGCAACCCCGCCTGTTTTAACCGCTCCACATCCTCTTCGCACATCTCCCCAACCCCTCCGTCTTCCACCACAACAGTTGCAGTTTCCTCCATTTCCATGACATGCATTGGCTCCACGGTGACGTGCTCCACCTGAATACCGTCATCTAACAGGACGGTTTCAGCCCCGCCAAGGCTCTGCGTTGCTATTGTGAGAGCGGCAGAGTCAGTGATGACCAGCTGCTCTGGTAATTTCTCCACTATCAGATGAGCGTTCTTTAAGTGGGCGGTCAGCTCCTTGGGGTGAGTGAACCACATGTCACACACAGTGCAGTGGTTGGGCTTGTCTCCGGTGTGACTCGCTAGATGGTCTTTGAACTGGTCCCAACTGTTGAACACACTGCTGCACACCTGACAGAAAAACAGGACAGAAAATAGTTGTGTCAGTGAGGAAGTGAAAGTGAGACTTCCAGAATAACAAATAAGCTTCACAATAAGATAGAATATATGTTTTTAAAAAAAAAAAAAAAAGTTAAAACACTGTAGGGGGAAAAAAAGGAAAACGTTTCAGACATTTTCAAAAATCATAAAATTACAGGGTTTGATGTGCACTGCGGACAAACAAGCTCAAAAATGATGATAATCTGATGTTGTTGAAAGTTGTTGTTGTTGTTGAAAGCTCAAATTTGTTACAAAGCAATAAATATACAGGTGATAGCAGCCAAACAAAGCGTACCTGGCATTCATAGAGTTTCTTGCGTCCCTTTTTGGCCCCTGCCCCGTTCTGACAGGCAGCCATGTGGCACTTCAGCGTACTGTTCCTTGCAAATTTCTCATGACAATCTGGACACTCATATGGTTTTTCACCTGAAACACAAAATAAAAGCATATCTAAATCTTTAGGCTTCAAACATTTGTATAAAACATTTGTCTAAAAGAGTAAGAAAACGAGGTAAATATTCTATTTATTCATCTTTGCTGTACATAAGTTTTTTAACCATCTGTTAAATGTCATAAAATTCTTGCTGAGTTTTGCAAATCAAAACTAAAATCAAAGCTAAAATGAACAAATGTTTGATTCACTGTGATGTTTATTCAACTACTGCAAAACATATATTGATGCAACAAATATTCCTTTTAAAATTCATCTCACAATGTTAGCACAATTACATCAGTGTGAAGGCAACTGATGCTTTAGGGTAAACGCAACAAAAAAACAAAAGAAATCATGACAAAAACTGAAATGTCATCAGAAAAGCATGCTGCTGTTTAAAATTAAAAAATTAAAACCTTTTTGGTTTCTTTTTTCTTACAAAACACTGAATCAAGTAGCCAGAAGCATCAATCTAACCTGACACAACAGCAGAACCTAACTTCTAAATTTGATGCTAACATTGTGATTCGTCTTTTTAATGTACGTATCAGAGAATATTTCCTCTGAAATAATGTTGATTCCAGATTTAGTACTCTAGTTTAAATGTTAATTTATGAATTCTGTAGACTTTACACTAATACTTTATACTAAATGAAACTTGAAAAAACAGTGCACTGGTTTACCAAAATAAAATACAAGTTTCTGACCATTGTAGACACGTACAGATAAAACCTTTTGATAGTTTTTTGTTTTCATTCTCACCAGTGTGTTTTCGCAGGTGCTCCTTAAAGTGTCCGAAGTGATCGAAGTTTTTCTTGCAGTATTCACAGATGTGGACCTTCTTTTGGGGCTTTTGGTTTCGAGACAGCTCCTCTGCCTCAAAATGAAATGTGTTTATGTGCTGCTTCAGAGCCCCCTCCCTTGTGTAAGCTTTACCGCAGTGGCTGCAGACATGTGGCCTCTCCAGAGAGCCCAGGTGAGTTTTGAAATGTTGCTTAAGGTGGTAGTACAGCTTGAAGCTGCGCTCACACTTGTTGCAGCGAAACATGTTGTCCGCCTGGGAGATCTGAACCTCAACGACTTCAACATTCTCCAGGACCTTGGAGGCTGTCACCGTTTCCTCCTGATAAACCACCTCGTGCTAAACCAAAGCAAAAAGAATTTAGAAGATCTTTTTTTTCACACCCCTTTAATGTACTATGTTTTTAGAAGAAAAAAAGATACCTCTTCCAGTTCTTCCCCCTTAATAACTTGGATTGTTGGTTCTCCTTGCTGGTATTTACTAGTTATATCAGCAAGAAGAGCTAAAGCGGAGTCATCTGACGATGCCTGAGCATTTTTTGCCGCGTCTACAACTTCCTCCAGCCCAGACTCCTCCACCTCAATGGGTCCTTCACCCACTACCTGAATCTCCACCTGCAGGACAGGTGCAGGACAGGTGCAAAAACTATTATTTTCTGCTAAATAACATTTGTCTTGTTGAAAAGTTTGGATTAGATGTGAACATTGTGAACATACTGACTTGTTCTCCTTCTACAGTTGGCAGGGTTTCTGTAATCACATTAGAAGTCTCTGCAATCTTCCTCTTCTTATTTGTACTTCTGGCTGCCTTTGAGGAAAATTCATGAATCCTACAAGAGAAAAAAAAATCCCAGTTCTCAAAACTGTAAGATTTCAAACAAAATTCTCATTTAACACTTAAACAAGTCAAACCACACAGTTCAAATACTGTTTTCAGTAACCGCTGAATATATTGAAGCAGTAAAGATGAGAAGTTCACATATTTAAGCCTCACTTCTTGTTGAGTGCATTGATGGCTTCTTGCATCTGCAGGTATTCAGCAGCTTTCCACACATCAAAAGCTTCATCCTCCCCTGCAACTGCTAGTGTGGCTGTGTAGGTGAAATCCATCAGCTGATGAAAGGCTGTGTTGCTCACACCTGTTAAAATGTCATGCAAAAGCAAAAGTAAATGAATACAGTTCTTTACACTACTGAAAAACACTTCTAATTCTGCATTAATTGGTACATTTATATACTTGCCTCAATAAAAAAAAGTTAAGGAAAATGTATTGGTAAGAGGTGAACATGAGCCAATACTTGACAAATCAATAATAAACCAAAATTCGAGGGTAAAAAAAAAAAAAAAAACGTCTCACGCAGTTACTACTTTTTTCCAGCAGAGGGCATTATTCCAAAAAACTAGAGAACACATCTAAGAACAACTTGTCTATATGCAAATGTAACTAAACCTGTAGTTTTACATTTTTACAAAAATATAAAATACCTTCTATCTCCACCAGGGGTTCTTGGGTAAAATCTTGAAAGAACTTGTAGAAAAACTGACTGCAAGCTGCCAACACTGCTTTATGGGCTCTGAATTGGTGTCCTGCATAAAGAAACAAGTCAAACAACTGAAACAAGTACAATATCTCAAAAGCGTACTCAACACATATGCAGTTAAAGTAACCAATGCTCTTTCATCTTTGTAGCTTGAAACATATTTTCATTGAGTAATATATTCTTAGAAGCACAATTATTAAATATAAAGCCAGTAAAGATAACAGAAATGTTGCGAATCAACGATCTGTTGCTTATACAGGGTTCCTACAGGTTTCTTCAGGTTAAATTTAGGACTTTTTAAGACTCTGCATATCAAAAATTATGACCAATTTTTCAGCCTATTTAAATTAAGAAGGAAAAAAATGAACATCTTTAACAAAGTCAGTGCAGACAGTGCAGAGGCACAAGTAGCGAGCTGGTTAGCATCTGCTGCTTTGAGAGAATTAGCAGCTGGCTGCAGACCACATCCTCATGTTAACTGTGCATTTCCCCAAGATGAAAACTGAAGCCTCATCCCTTGTTGTTTGTAGTCTGTGTTGCAATGTTTTAGTGTGCTTCCTTCTTCTTCTTCTCTTTTAAGCGTTGTGCATGAAGTGTATCAGTGCATAACAATTGGTTCTGCCGCTCTTTATTTACATTATTTGATCAAAAAATTGAGAAATGTGAAACTGAGAAGTTTTAAACATCATAGATTTAAGGGTCAGATGTCAAAATTCAAGACTTTTAAAAAGATTTTAAAAAGATTTCAAAATTCATTAATTCAATACTTAAGACTTTTTAAGACTGCATTGTAAAACTATGTTTATATGAGAGGAGTAAAAGAATCAAGTAATGTTGCTCCATTAAAAGTTAGTCCAGACCTCACGCAAACAACCGCAAACTTGAATTTCTAAACAAATCCGTACATGTCGTGACGGAAACAGAGCTACAGAGCAGTTCTTACCATCGACTATCAGGGTAATATCTGTGAACTGGTCAAGCTGTCGCTGCTCATTTAATTTCTCCAACATGACTTTGTAGTGAGCTGGATACTCACTACCACCAGTAGCCTCAGCCCTGGCCGTCGACATCTTCAGGGAGATCCTGAACTGCAGAAACAGAGAAGACGGCATGTAATTATGAGTGTTTGGAGGAAATAAATAAAAGAACACTTTTTTTTTTTTTTTTTAAACAAGCAAACTGAGAGCTTTTCTACCACATAACATGTTTTCACCTATTGGAATGGTATGGTCAATAACATTACATAACATGGAATAAAGTATGGTTATTATCCTATTACCTATTACCTTATAGGTATATGTTGACCAACAAAGTCAAGATCAATTCCATTTAAAACATAATACGCCATTAAATATTTTATTTCCCAAAAATACAGATAGAATATTTACACGAGCTGTTCCTTTTGCAAAAATCATACTGAAACTTTGACACATTTATTTTGGATTTGCACACTTACTTCAACATTCTGATCTTGTGTTTAAGACTTGCTGCAAACATGTTATCCCCAATATTTTTTTCTGTTTTGTTTTTTTCCCCCCTAAATACAATATTACATTTATAAATGTAAATGCACTAATGATAATACCCACATTATTACTTATTTTTATCTGTGAAAATAAAAAGTATGCTGAATATTTTCAGAATTCAAAGGTTTTAAAAACCTGGACCATATTTGGGGGGAAATCCTTTTCACTTTTTGATTAACAGTAATATGCTCTGTAATTTTGTTTTTCATTTTTTTCTTTGTAACAATTTCTTTAATTTGTTGCCTTCGTCCTTTACCCCCATTGTTCAATTTTGTCTCTGTGTGACTCCATGTAACAGATGTCAATTTTGTAAACAACGTTTTTGGGAAAGAATAATATAGCAAAAACAAAAAAAAAAATACTATTTGATATAATTCTTAAACTGAAGAGAAGATTAAACCCCGCACACCAATGTCTGCATGCAATACATTGCTGGACATCAACAAGTATTTTTCAAAACAATTTAACTGAAAATCAATATTTATTCCTATTTGAAAAGAGTAAAATCATTTAAAAGTGGTAAACAAAATAAGAGAAGTTTCTTTTTCTTTTAAAAAAAAATCATATTAGCTTTAGTTAACCTAAAAGGCGCCTGATGCAAATGTAAACTGCCGGTATTAAAAAGCTCGATTGTTTTCTTAATAAAATACCAACACAAGTTAAAACAATAAAATGAGTTTAAAGCCGCAATTATGGGGAAAATCCACGTGTTCAGACTTAACTGAATACGTTTTAAAGATAACACAGCATTTTTAGATCTTGTTTTCCAACACATGGAGCTTTTAGCTTTAAGCTAAATTAGCAAACATGTCTTCTGCCCAAAAACTACACACTAAACGTGTTTTGTCAACATATAGCAAGAATGTTTGAAAGTCTACGTACCCGAAATATAAGGAGCAAAATATTTTACATCCTGACAGTTCCGTGACATAGACATTATAAAAGTTCTTTGCGATGCGGATGAAGGGCCTCTTAGCATGCTCGCCATTTCGCGTTTGACAATCAACATTACGTCATCAAACCGCGCATTAAAATACAGATTTCCCAGACAGCTTTATTCATAATAACCACTGTAGCTTATAAAATGTTGTTAAAATAGTCGTCTCACATACCTGGAGTTTAGTTAACTTACAGCAAAAACTTGTTTTGTGGGATATGTCCGACGACACATGAAACGCTGTTCTACTCTTGGCTTGCTCAAAAAAAAGGGCGGTCGTTTCACAACGAGGCCTCGGATTCCCAGAAACCCTTACGAGCAGTGGGACGCTAGGAGTCGTTGCGTAGCAACAACATTGTCAGTCGTGTTTAGGCAGAACGCAAGTGAAACCTCCCTCTACTTTAAATGTATGTATTTACGGGAAAACTACAATTTGGAGACGGTAATGTGAAGTCTACAACCAAAATTATAATAAATAAATACATTCATAAAGAAATGCGTAAAATAGGAATCATGTATCGTGACGCGGTCACTCATACAACGATAAAACCAACAAAAGTGATAGTAAATACAATTGACCGAAACTGGAAAACTGAAAATTTACCGGCCAAAAAAACAAAACAAAAAAAAAAAAAAAAACTGCTGTGATCATCATTTGTGACACAAAATATGAAGTGAAAAGTTTTTTGATATTTATTCATGCCTATTTCTGCAGATTTTCGTGTACCAGTAATTTGGTTTCTGTAGCAAAAATTTACCCCTTTTAATTAATTGAATGGCATTTACTTGTATTGTGCTTTTCTACCTTCCTTGAAGGCCCAAAGCGCTTTACAGTCACAGTCCTGTTTACATACATTCACACGCTGATGGTGGCTCTGCTGCTGAACACTGGCACCAACCTTCCACCAGAAGCAATTTTGTGTTTTGTCCAAGGACACCTTGACACATGGGTGGGCAAGGTGGGACTTGAACCTGCAATCTTCTGATCAGGGATCAACCACTCTACCGCTGCAACATGGCCGCCTCATTATTTTGTCAATTTTATAAGCTCAACAACATTAGTTATGATTTTGTTTAACTTATTTGGAGTTGCCTTGTTTACTTGAGTTTGCCTGCAAACATAAAAAGAGTGAGAAAACAGAACCACATTGACCCAAAGTCACGTAGATCAACACATGACTGTTAAACAATTGCAGAATTTGCTTAATAATTTGTGTAAAAGAAAACTCTCTGGTCTGGTCAAAATGTTTGATATCAACAAAGTGAGTTTATACTTTACCTAAATGAACAGAAATATAACAACTTATTACTACATAAATTCCCAATAACATTAAGTTATTGTGCCATGACATGGAGTACTGTCATCGCACCATACTGTAAATGAATAACACTATTATAAAATCTTCTTGATGTGGTAATACAAAAAAGGTCACATATCACGCACGTACCATGTTCTGCAGCATCAGCTGACATCTGCAAAGTTGCTAGATCTCTCTAGTTTATCAGGCTGTGTTTATGGTGAGCAGTAATCCAATTCGTTTTGTGTTCTACATTCTTGCACAACAGCCCTATATGACATGTTCTTAACACCACTTATCCAATTTGACTTTTATAGTTTTCTCGTCTTGCAGGCTTTTCAGTCAATACTTTACTCCAACGTGAAAAAATATTTCTTATTCCACCATGTGAAACACAAAATTACAACATACTTTTTACAAGTATGACCAGATCATCATCACATTTCTGATCACAAATCAATACAGCCATGTCAGATTGCCTCAAAATAAATTGGTTTTGAGACTAGAATCCGGAAATTAAAAGTTTTTCTTTTAATTTTTGCTTAAATCTTGTTTTTTCCCTCTGAGACAATGAAGCAAATGTGTGCACAGCAAAAAAAAAATCAACTCAGCATTTTTCAAGCTTTTTTTGGCTCAAGTTTGTGCACAAACTTTGTATCAGTCCTTGTACTGTCTTATGTCTTAGTACGGTTTTACTTTTAAATAAACATTAATTTCTACATTAAATGGTCTATAATAAATATTTATAACATTCATCTTTCATTCTGTAGAGCTGTCTTTACATCTTTTTGAGTGTCAATCAAAGCCAATCTGACCATGCTTTGACCCCATTTATAGCTGTTGCTTTTATCTTATCAATCACTCTTTCTTGCAGTGTTGCCCAACAATCGATGCTTTACTTCGCTTATGTGATGAGTCCATAGCAAGTTTTTCCAGAATGCGTTTGCAAGTCAGGACAGAAACAGGCAGTTAGTGTTTAGTTTTTTTTTCCACTTTGGTCTGCAAATGTCTGCAGGATAAAATTCATTCCTCCTCTTTGCTAATTGCTTTAATTTGACCGTCAGATTTCATTAAAGTGAAGCGGTTTTGCTTCTATGAACAGCAAAATCAAAAGCTGAGCTTGAGTCTTTCAAGCTGTGTTATTGTGAACTTTTCAGAAACAAACTGGACCACGTCCAACACCCCTAACCCTCCCCTTTCGGTCCTTTTCACTTCTTCTCCCCATGCAGAAAAGAAGAAGTGGAATTGCGAAATCATCCGTTGCATTCTTTGGAATCATCAGTATTCCTAATAACATGAAAAATGTCCATCAAACAAACCCATGCAGTTTGCAAAAGCTTTCACTTTCTCATGAACAGAAACCCCTGAAGTCAAAGGTTTGTTTTTTTTTTCTCTTCTAAAGTCAAAATCTTTTTCATGAGCAATGCTTTTGTCCTGCCAGAGACAGGATTTAACGCACTGTGACTTTCCTGACCTAAAAAAGTGTGGACATCAGCATACAGCCGGGTGTGAACTTTGTGCTCAGTTCATGTAAGACAACAACAGGCAGAGTATAAAAGGAGGAGGCGGAGGAAGAGGCTTGTTTTTGTCCAAGGAGCTGCATCGAAGCAGAGCTGAAATAAAAGAGGGGAACTTTTGAAGCGCAGGGTAAGTTTTCCAAATCCTTCAAATTTGTCAAAGTTTTCTTACAATTATGTGTAAACTGTTAAACAACAAGACAAATGAGAAAATCAATGTTTGTTGTTAAAGCTCCAAGCCTGTTTACCAGTCTTCTTTTTCTTTAAAAAAGGAACTTTTGTAGCTTAATTATTTTGCAACTATTCAAACTATTCAAGAATATTGTAATAGAGTAAAAAACTGTTTTTTTGTTTCTGTCCCCCAGGCTGCTCTTTTATGATAGTATGTATTTTAAAACAAACAAAAAAAAAAAAAACAGTTTCGAACTATTTATTTTAAAACTTCAACCTGTCACCAGCCGGTTAACTACCAAAAATTTCAGAGTACAAGTTTCTAAAATGTTTGCACTTTTTTTTAGCAATTCCTCCACTCCCACTTTTGTTTCTAACCCTCCATTTCTGCTTGTGCTCAACAGCAAGGAGCGAGGAGGCGCCTCAGAAATGTGGGCGGGCCTCATTCTGCTCCTCGCCCTCTGCCTGCCCCATGGGGGTGGTGCAGAGAGCGAGGGCGGTGGGCCTCGCTGTCAGCCGCCGCCAGCCTGGAAAATAGGGGAGGTGGACCCAATGAAGGAGTCGATGGGTCGGGTGACAGTGGTGGCTCTTCTGAAGGCCAGCTGACTGTTCTGCTTGGTGCAGGCCTCCAAGTAAAGAAATTTGCCTTAAATTTTCTCAATCTTCTCCAATTTTAGGTAGCAAAATGTAGCGGGGAACATTTGTTTTTGAAGACTTTGTAGAAAAAATGTGTTTAAGATATGAATCTATTTGTTTTGGGGTTTGAACTCCTCTCGGTTACCTTGTGTTGGCAGATTGGATGGCTTGCACACAAAGCTGCAGGGTCAGGGTCTGAAGGATGTGGTGTACATGGTGATTAACCACCAGGAGGAGCAAGCACAGCGCCTTCACCCCTTGCTGGTAGAACGACTTTCTCAGAACATTGCACTGTACAAACAACACAAACATCAAAGTGATGTCTGGCGCGCACTCAATGGAGAAAAAGATGACTTTTTCATTTATGACAGGTTTGTTATCAGTTTTTAAATTGAATTTGTAGAAATTATGCTTCATCTCTCACACGGATGTTGTTTCTCTTCACCCTCAGATGTGGCAGACTAACTCACCACATTTCATTGCCATACAACATCATTGGACACGGACACGTTGAGCAAGCAATCAAAGAAGCCTACTGCAATCGCGTGTGTGGAGAGTGCTCTTTTGAGGTACACTACACACCACTCTTTGTCCACCTGCATACTTGTTAAAGACACAACCTTTTTTCATGGGAGGGTCTGTTTTTCTGCAGAGTGCTGACACCCCGGCTGAGTGTCAAAGGACAGATGAGGCACAACCTGAAACAGATGGTGCTCAAGCTGCCGGAGAGGAGCTTCAACATCAGCATCCTCATCATCATGGTCACCATGGCCACAACCATGGTGATAACCATGGTCTTCGTCCTCGTGGCTTTGGCCACGGGCACGATCGCAGACATGGTCATCACCATAGACACCACCATGGTGGAGGCGACCATGGACAAGGTCAAACCCAGCATGATGTCAGGCTGCAGGAACACCAGCATCACACAGATCACATGCAGCAAGCAGTGCAGTTTGAGCAGATTGGACAGGAGGTGGTTGGAGCGCCAGTCAAACCTTGAGTCCAAGAAACAGCGAGGTGAAAGACAAAGTTCACCTGACAAATGACAGAAAGCATGGCCAGCTGATGCTGACACTGACGCAGGTTGTTTGGGGACGCAGCAAGCGAGCAGCCGCTCGGTCTCTGACACTGTAACGAGGCACTGCCCGCCTCCTGACAGTGACAAGGACTGACGGGCGAGCTAGCCAATAAAGTCGTAGAGAGCTGACAGTGACGCTCGCCCCCTGCTGCCTGACAGCAGCCTCAGCTAGCCCAATGAGCCTGAGCCCCTGGAGCTGCGAGCTGAGTGTGAGAGCAGCTGTAAGCTGGGACTCACAACAGCCAGCAGCTCTGAGGTTCACAGCTTTCTTTACCAACAAGTATTACCCTGGAGACAGAGGATGGGCATTCCTGACAGACAAACAAAACAAGGACGTGAAGTGTCTGACCACCTTTTAAATCATTTGATGGTTTGCCTGTAGGTTGCTCTGCTGCTCTCAGGAGTGGATATGATTATCATGTTCAGAAATGACCTTCTCCACTCCAATCTCAACCTTCCTTAATGAAACCAGATGCAGAAACTACACTGTAGTGGCATCTGTATGATGCTTGGCAGGAGAGACAGGATGAGGTCATTTGGGAACATGATGAACACAAAGCATATTTCTTTTCTTTAAATTGAGACTGAAACACAGTTGCCTTCTCAAAATGTGAAAAAATCTTTTTCTTTGAAACATCAGTTTTTTGGGGGTAAAAACCCCCCCAAACACCAGAACATCACTGGTAACACAAACACATTTAGTTTTGTTCATCTTTAAGTTGTTTTTTTTGAGTCTTCTGTTAGTTCTTAAAACAAATGCTTTTTTTGTGCTACACCAGCTTTGATATGTCTCTGCTTTTTCTTAAATGTGCAAAATCTTTCTGGGCAGCAAATAGAACAAAATTAATCAGATTTTGTTTTAGAAACCAGTTGAAATCTGATGGTCTGTGAAGGAATGAAGTGAAAACCTGATGCGTTCCTGCTGGAATGGATTCTGTACTCCATGATGGTTTCTGTGGAAAGACCACATCGCCCTGAAAGCCTGATGTTTGTACAGAAAGTTGTGATGAAGAAGAAGGTGATGGGAAGTCAAATAAAGATGAATTCATTGCTCTTAATTTGTGTGTGAGCTCACGTCATCACATGTTCAGTCAGTTTGTGAGAGGATTCATATGAAGGTGTGTCCGAAAAAAATGTGAATCACTGTAAAGGAAACAGGAGCAGCTAAAACACCCAATTCATTCAGGTTTATTTAACAGTTTCACAATTTGATTTGATTTAAACACAATTCTGACAATAATTTATTAAACATCTTAATAGTTCTGCTTGTCTGAAAAGCTCTTGTATGTTCAAGAAAAACAAAACTACATGATTTCTTAATAAACATTTTTCTTTTTGTATTTCTATCTAAAAACATAAGTTTTCATTAAACTAGTGACTCAACTGAACAAAGTGGAGGTTTAATTACTACATTTATAAAGCTGTACTTAATAAAACTAACAAGAAGTGATTTTTTTTTTTGGCTGAAAAAATGCAAAATAATTCAACATTACAACTGATACTGTATTTTTAAATAATGATCAAAATTGTAGATAGATAGATAGATAGATAGATAGATAGATAGATAGATAGATAGATAGATAGATAGATAGATAGATAGATAGATAGATAGATAGATAGATAGATAGATAGATAGATAGATAGATAGATAGATAGATAGATAGATAGATAGATAGATAGATAGATAGATAGATAGATAGATTTCATAAAACTTGTGACTCCAATTGAACAAAGTCAAGCTTTAATTAATGAATTCTTACTTGGTAAAACTAACAGGAATTGATTTTTTGCTGAAAAATGTAAAATTATACTTAAGCAGACATTGCATTTTTAAACAATGATCAAAATTGGTAATTCTTTCAACTTAACCCTAAGAATCTTGAAATACCAATTTTTTTAGCACAGTAGCTCCTATGGACTATCAGCAGATGGCATCAAAGATCTACACAACAAACCTCCATCTTCTGCCTCTTTAGTTTATGATTCTAAAAAAACATTTTTGATGAAAATATTAAATACATGTGTTTTTACAATATGCATTTGTATTTTAATGGATTTACACATTTTTAAATCTTTATTTTGAAGCGTAAGCCTCCTGAGTTTAGCTTGCAGGATTACCAGCAGTTTGTTAGGAATAAAAATGTACGTTTCTATTTTTTTTTTTTTATAAATTAAACATTTTTTGAAAAAGAAATTGTAGATATTTTACATTTTTTGTGCTACACGTCAAATCTGGTTTGTAAAGTGGAAACACTGATTTGATTTTTGCTTACGTCAAAGCACATTTAGCTGTTAACTTCTCCTCCAGTGACAGTGTCTGCAGCTTTGAGTGTCTTTAAAGCTCAAGGTGCAACATTTTCTCCTCGGCGTTATATAGCTGGAGCCCTCGATGCACTGTGTCTGAAAAGGTCAACAAGCAGCCAGAGTTAATAAATGAGGCTGAAGTGGACAGCTTGTGTGGGTGTAATTGGACTGAAGATCCAATACAGGGGAACAGAGACTTATGGGTAATTACCAGCAATGTCCTGAAACAAAGAGCAGTGAGTGGATGTCTCTCTGATTCAATCAGCCCCACACAGTGCAGCTCAGTACACAGCTTGTGTCTTAATTGTCCAATATGCTTTCCTCTCGATGCACAACTGTTTCTGCAGCCGGATCCCTCGCTCCTCTTTCTCCAGCAGCTGAGGGGGAGAATCACCAGCCTGTGAACTCATTCACACAAAGTTCCTCTGTGTTGCTCACAAACAAGTGTGCATTCTCCACCCGGCAATCATGGCACACACATGGATTCAACCCGTGCTCTCTGTCCACACGCAGAAAACCTGCACTTTTCTGTTTGCATTTAGACACTCAGACTGTGGGTTTTCATGACAAACATCATTTTCTGATACTGTAGGCAGATTTGTGCCGACCTTTCAGCTGTGCGTGTACATGTGCACGATTCTGCTTAAAGGCTTCCATATATTGCATCTTCCAATTGATTAAGCAGTCAATAATCAGTAAAAAGCTCCTAATAAATACTTAAGATCTAATTTGTTTCTGCTTGTGCTTGTATTCCCAACACTAGCATTAGATTAGATGAAAATTGAAATGTTTTAAAAGCGAGTATTCAGATGGGACAAAAAATTGCATTGAAATTGTGTTTTTTCACTGAAGAGGCACCAGACACAAACAAAATGCTGGATATTTATTGTGTAACTTGTCGAGAGCTTATCGATCGCACATATAACAACAGAAAGGATAAATGCTAAGAGAACAATAACAAATCATCAGGGATCAACTGTGTTTTTGGCCAAAGCAAAGAAGCAGCCATGAGACAAGGGCAGTGGCTCTGAGAATAAGACTGAGTACCAAAAAAAAGCCATATTTACTACTAAAGCCGATAACAGCATATAAATTATGATATTTTCTACACTTGAGGCAGCAATGCAGATGCTTCCCAATCCTCCTTGTGGGATATTTTACAGCTTTACGAGCCTGGATGACATATGGCTGGGAACACATCACACTTGGGTAGAAAGACAGAAAAGATCATCACCAAAAAAAAAAGTAATAATTCACAGGCTGTTTACAGCTGTACTCGAGTCAAGAGTTAAACAATTTCCCTAAACAAGCTAAAATATGTGTGGTTTGGACTTCTTCGTTTGATAAACAGCAATGAGCAGCACAAATTCCAGCAAGATAATTCCCAAACTCAAGCCACCCCTGCAAAAAACACATTGAAAAAATCAGGCTGCGTGCCAAAACACATTGTGACAAGACACTCCATCAAGATGCAAAGTCTTATAAAGAAACACAAATGTCACAAACAGCGGAAAGCAACAACTACATAGAGTGTAAGCACAACTATTTTATACCTTAATTAGACTTCATAAATGATCTATTTGCTGTAAAATATCCACAAATCCAATAGCAAACATAAAATACTCTATTACAGTACAACATTTTACACATTTGGTTAGTGAAAAATATGGTCTATAAACATAAACTGTTCATCTTGAAGCTTATTCATGTTGAAAATTCCTCATGATTACTGCGCAGACTAAAAATATAATGATGTTTCTTATAGTAATATGTATATCACATACATGATTTAGCCAAAGATATAAAATCATATATCAGACATATACTGGATGAGTACAAAGTGCTTCCTCTAAAGTGACTTTAAGCTTCAAACACTTGCAGTTTTTGAAACTACATTATACATGAGCACACTACAATATAAATGAGGCAAAACAAAAATATGGTAAACATTTGTATGTTAAGCTAAAAAAAAAAAAAAAAGCACCTGTCAGTCTTACTGCCATCATTTAAACACTGTTAGGTTTGCCTACGGTGGCCGAGAACCACCACAATAGCAAAAATAAAAAAGTAACTGTGCAGCTAAAAAGAAATGATGCTGCAGATAAAAGAAACACTACAAATAAATAAAAGCGCTGCCGCCAAATAAATGCTGAAAATGAAAAAAAAAGAGGCTGAAGTGGATAACCGGACATTGTTTTTGCGGATGAACAGCTGTGAAAAATTAAAGGAGCACAAATAGGAGAATGAACGAGAAAGTAACCCTGAATTTACACAAGGCCATCTGCAATGCATCTCTGTTGTGTTGCATGGGGAGTTAATCTTATAACCGTCAGTTTACATTCTCTCCATTGCCTCTCTGGTTACCCCCTCTCTCCCCCCGGGCGTCCTGGAAGGGTGGTTGTCCTGCCACCCCCATGGCGAGTAGTCTGTCCCACTCCCCGCCCTCATCCAAAACCTAAGCAATCAGACTGTATGTCCTCTCTTTTCTCACTTTTGTGAGTCCTTTTGTTTCATAAATTATGTAGTGTTTTTGTACTTCCAAAATTAAACTTGATAGTTTTATCCGTGGCTTCAACGAGTGTGCACATCACCTTAAAAATAAAAGTTTTTTATTTTGAAAGTACAGAGAAAGTTTTTATTTTGAACCTCGACCTGTCTCTCCACGACATTCACGCGTCAACTGACTTAAACCTGTACTTTTTAATATTTTAATCCCCAAATTACCCACTTCTGTTGCATCGGCAAAAAAAAAAAAAATCCACTTCCGCTGTGGTTTTTCTTATCTGCAGCATTATTCATATATTTATTTGCAGCAAAGTTTCTTTTTATTTGCAGTTTCTTTTTTTGTTTGCACAGTTACTTTTTTTTTCCTGCAGCCGTGTCTCGGCCACCGTATTTGCTGTGTAATTTTATTCCAGTTAGGCAGTGCATCCTACATTCTTCTGATTTCCTTCATAAACAAATCTTTGGATGGATGTGAAGTCTCACTCTGAGATTAAACCTTCCCTTGTAATCAAAACAATAAACATGTCTTAATCAGGTCACTTTTTAGATCATTTGCATCCTTTTTTTTTATACAAAATCAACATTAACACAATAAAGTTTTCTTTCATCAGACTTTGCCTTGATTTAGAGAAAGACCGCACAAATGAAACAGCAAAACATGATTTGTAACACTAAAAATATATACTTTGTATGTATTTTTACATTTGTGAATATATTAAGACATTTATGCAACAGCATTAACTTGCTGGTTTTACCTGATTAGGCAGCAGCAACAGAGCAGATGTTTTTTTCCTTTTGTCCTTTCAGTAAAAAGTGAAAAAAGAAAAGAGAAATGGCACATATTTATCAGGTTCACATTATATAGCTGTCTTTTTTGTAGCTCTTCATTTGTGTCTTTATTTTCAAGAGATTATATACTAAAAAAAAAAAAAAGTCACCATAGTGATTCCAAAAATTCACAGGATGAATCTGTTTGCTTTGCATTTAGTGTGTTTTGTTCACATGAGAATGAACCTGGTGTTTTGAAACATGCCTCTGATGTAAAACGTTATTGTGGTTGAATCATTAGAAATGAGTACAACACAAGCGCCACTGGCTCACCTTACAAAACACGCCATGCTGTCCTCTTTGTGACAGACATTGTCAATACTAACAACAAAATCTTTTTTTGTTTTTTTTTGTTTTTTTTGCTCGAAAAAGTACTACAGAAACACGTCATAAATGACCCAAACGGGATTTTTTTCAAGGCAAAAAATTGATCAGGCAACTGACTTTGCATAACATGTCCTAAACTTGTTTATAAAAAAACATTCTACACTAGAAGTGTACACTTTACTAATTTTTTTTAGCTATAAACAAGTGCTAACACTAACTTCAATACACCGTTGTTTCATTTTCCAAATATCTAGCTAGCAATATTTTCCAGAAGGCAATGCTTAGCATCTTTAAGGCATTTTTTGATGTGTCCATGCAGGTTTCCATGTTTGGATTTGTGCAGATTTTTAGAATAGATTTGTCCACAGAGAGCTTTAAAATCAGTTCATCTATACGAAGCAGCACTTGCATGAAAGTTATTCAGTAATGCACAAAACAAAACAACAGTAAGCATAGTATCATTATGCAAGCCTATAGCATCATAATAAGTTGTTAAATGCAAATGTGGCAGAAGTTGAGTTGTGTAATTACACCTATTGTACACTTTTCACAGTCATTAATCTTGTTCCAGTTGACAGTCTTGCAATAAAGAAAACAAAAAAATCCCAAACAAACTCCCAACTTTTAACGTTTGATGAGAACTGGACTGAGTAACCCCCCTCCCCCCTGGCGTTCCAAACAGGAAGTACAAGCAGATTCCAAGAAGCCAAAATCTCATAGTCTTGTCAGAATAACAATTCTTTGTTTACTATCCTTTTAAATAAATGCTCTATGTTTTTCATGGAGCTTTTTATATATCCCCGGGCAAATGGCACTTGATATGGACGGCCACCGTCTGGACACATTTACATCCAGTCAGAGCTGCTGCCAGCTGGCGATTCCAGCTTCCACCGACCTGTAGCCCCCCAGCTGTCACCAGATTTTGTAATGGCGTCAGGCCCGCCTGTCAATGGACTGCCACAGCACAACCTCAAAATGTTCCCGGGCAGCCACTGACTGACATCATTTTTTAAAGAAAAATCGTACAGTCGCCGTAAAATTTGTTCTTTTCTTAAAACCTCCTTGGCCACCATGCTTCTTTTAAAAATGAGACTGTTGCCTCCCGATTAAAAATGCTGCAGCGCAGCCACCTGCTGAATTTGCTGAAAAACTTGCATTAAGGTCATCCGTAACCGTAGCCAAAGTCTGGTTCCAACATGGCGACATCCCTATCGCAAAAACATTGTGACTGAATTGTCTTCATATTATTGGAACCAAATTAAGTCATTTTCTGTGGGTGACGTCAAATTCACTCAGTCCAGTCCTCTTAGTCAGTGCTCCCAAATAGAGTTTCACCAATGCGGTTTTACATTAAAGTATAAATGAGCAGGTATGTTTGATTTCTCCATCCTTTCACCCGACCATGAAGGCACCGCTTGATCAAGAGAAAGACTCCTGGTGGTGCTTCATGTTTTACAGCACAGCTTACACTACCCTGGATGAAGCCTTCCTCATAAGGAGGAAATTCAACTCAGTGGCATACAATCAGATGATGTAAAAATAAAAGCAAACGGATCAAAATGAAATGTAAAAACAGATTGTGGTATTTAACTGATTCCAAGTGTTTTTTCTTTATTTTTATCTTATCTGTTTGTTCTGCAGACAAACAATACACATCCCTAAGGACACAAAATATTGATTTGTTTGTTGTTTTTGCTGGTATTTCTCTCAAATATTTTTTATGCTTGTTTGAAAGTTGCTGCTTATGGTTTTTTTAGATAAACAAAACTGTCTTTCAAATCCAAGTTTGGCAAAGCTGGAAATGCGAGTCTGCATAGGTGTGTTTTACAGTGTTTTGTTTAAATTTTGAATATAAAAATATATAGCTCTCATGAGGTACTCTTATGATGACATCAAACTAGAAAACTTAAATGTGAGTGGCTGAACGTCTCTAGGGAGCAAACTCTAACAATGTTAGTTCTCTGTATTTCTACACACTACTGGTATCTGTACGATTAAGACTTCACCAAAGTCATTGCTTTGAACTCGTTTAGGCAGAGATGCTAATCAACAAAGTCATTAATCAGATGCTTGTTTGATTAACTACAATCATGCATTGATATTGATGAAAAGAGATTTTTCATATTTGGTTAGTGGCTGTTTCTGCAGATATAAGAGTTGAGGGAATAGTGTGCAGCTTTTCTAGTCCTCTGAGCAAACTTTAAAAACGGACTCGTCCTACACATGCAGGTTCCTTCAGAGTACTGCAAGCTTCTTTTGGTATCCAGCAGAGATCAGGTTGAGCCACGGCAAGTGACATAGCAGGTCTCAAAGCGGTGTCATTTCACGGCAGGAGGTTTCCCAGCAGGTCTGGTGTTATGTACCCCACAGGTATTTGGGCTTTGAGGGGCGGCTGTGAGGGGCAGGGAGGTGGGGACTGGATGGGAGTTGGGTCTAGGAGTAAACTGTGATGAGTATCCAACTCCTGAACTACTGTGTAATCTGCGACAGGAGCAACCAACTGAGGAGCGTCAGGAAGAATGTAGGGTGACTGATTAGCATCTGCTGAAGCTGCTGGTTTAGTCTCCACCGGCGGAGGGGGGACGGTTTGATAGCCCACCCTGGGGTTGGGAGAGTTGGAGGGAGTGCTGATTTGCCAGCAATTGCTCTCGGTGGTGTAGCCACTTCCTTCTGGATCCACCACCAGCAGCTGAAACTGAGGCTCCTTTTGCCTTTGTCCATCCATGTCCTCGCTCTCATCCCTCTGCTTTCCCTTCCTTTGTGCTTCGTGTTCGGAGGCTGACGTGCTCTCCTGAGTTCTGAGTTGCTGGCCAGGCGACAGCACGACTCCACCTGAAGGCATAACATTGCTGACCTGCGCGTAAAAGTCTGTGTTCACCCACGTTTGGGGTGTTCCAGTTTGGGTTTGGACAGGAGGAGCTCGACCTCTGTCGAAGGCTGGGGTTCTTTCGGCAAAATCTGCGGCGGATTCCTTGTCCCCTGTTTGGCCTGGCAGAGGAGAGTCCATCGGCACTTTTGTGTCTCGTTCAGGCACATCTGCATCGAAACAGCTGCCAAGACTGAAGTCATCATCAGGGTGGCTATTTGATATAGAAAATAAACAATAATTCATTACATACAATATAGCAGCGCATTTTCAGAGGAACTGTTGCCTACCGGATGGTTTCGGAGCATCTGGCTGCCCTGTGGTTGCTGATGGGCTGGGGAGGACAGAGGAGCTTCTGTGTGTCTGAGGCTTGGTCGTCTTCCTTCTCTCTACTGTCTGCATCCTCTTCATCTACTTCGATAAACTCCACCCATGGCTCATCTTGGTAGAAATCTGGAGAAAACGTTTGGAGGCCACCAATGGTTCCACCATTTAGGATGAAATTCAGCTCCTCCAGTTTCCCCTTCTGTATTTGTACAAAACATGAAGATGCAAACGCTTGATCTTCATGACATTATTAAATATTACTGATCAGAATTATATATCTGCCTCAACACTCAGTCTTTCACCTTAGAGACCCACTCCAATCATCCTTTTGATCTATTTTAAAAGCATTTCCTGTGATCCTTTATTCATTTTTTCATTTTCTATAGTAATTTTCTCCTCTTCCCGTCACCTATAACTGAGAGCTCTCTGTTTACATGCGCTCCTACTAGTTTACAGCCCCTAACAAATACTCTTTTTCCAACTATATCTTTTTTTCTGTTCCTGACTGACAACAATCAATTAGACAGTGGGCCCTGAATCTATATTCTATGAAAGTTAAAGTTATTGAATGGAGTTCTGAATATCAACACACTTTTCTATGATATTCTCATTTTTGGGAAAGTGTCTGTATATTAGACATTAAATACTGTGAACAATTATTTGCATGGTCTATTGATTGACAAGAGTCTTATTGGGTGTGTTCCGACAACTGTCCGGATTTTTGTCCCACTTATTTCCCATTTTCAGAGGGGCTGGAGTTCAGAGTGAGGATCATCATTCTCTGAGTGCTCAAAGTGACTGTATAAGATACAATTGTCCAATGAAGTTTGTTGATATTGGCTTCCTAAAAAAAACCTAGTGTCCATCTTCAGTGTCCGTCAATCACAACCAGCATTCCTGTCATTTTAAGACATCAACACTACAGTTTTTTGTACTTCTTGTATTTGCTTTTAGTTGCTGTAGAGTTTTTTTTAATTAAAAAACTTAAAAACCACAAAAAAGGTCAAACATTTATCAATGAAGTATTATAGTTGGAGCAGAGAGCTAAATTGCCGGGTGGTGAAGTCCTGCCACAGACTCACTGCTCTCAAATACATCAGTAAAGAACATCTTTGGCATCTTAATTACTGCATACACTTACCCTGACATAGATATGTGTACATAAATGGGATGAGTATTTTAAAGTTTATGCTTCTAAAAGCCCTGCTGGGGTCTATAAAGGGAAGTAAAACATACACCACACACATCACCCATTGATTCAGGTACCTTCAACAATTCTGAATCGATGCCTTTGATTTTGGGTGCAGGAACAGGTGGCAACAGAATCATCATCAACCTGCAAACCAGAGGAGAATTTTAGGGAATTTTTTAGATAAGAAATTTAAAAATACCAATGGATTTTAAAATCGGATTTTCCCCTTTTTTAGGTTTTATCCTTTAACCGAGTATGAGAGAAGAAATATATTGCAGCGGCTATAAAATGCTAAACTGAGATTGATACCTTCACATAACTCACACGCTGTCCTTCAATATTACCTTACAAGCTTATCCTGATTTGTAACCAGTTGTTTCAAGTTTCAGATTGCTTACATTTCTTGTTGTAGTAAATATATTTCTATTTTGAGGCACCTCTCATTTTTGGTAAACAACAACATTCTAAACAATGTGGATTCAACGCTCACTTTGCCAATACTTAAAAGGGTCACATTTGGAACTCTTTGGAAGATATCAGTCAAAAATTCTTAAAATTTGAAAAAATGTTCTTTGAATATGCAAAAAAAAAAAATTATGCTGATCTGGTACGAAAAATAGTCTAACCAAGAATTCTTATTTTAAAACATTCTAGTAACTAAGTCTTATTCTGCTTTTGAAAAACTTTTTTTCTTGAAACAAAGGTCTTTTTAATCTCTTAAGATTTCGTTGTTGTAGTGCTAAACTTTGTTGTAATTCAGTTTAGCAAGTTTCTGAAATGACAAAAGACAAAGTTTTTACCTCTGTTGCTGAGAAATCACTATCAGCATGATGACAATGAGAATTCCCACTGTCCCAAAAATGAGAATCAGAGTCAGAGGGACAGCGGACTCTGGAAAACAAACAAACAAAAAAAAGAAATTGTGTTGATCAAAACTGAACTTCAAGGAGCAACAGGTCTGTCACACAACCATATAAGTTGAGTTTTACTTCAACCCAGCTCTAATATCATACCTTTGTTGGGAATCTCTGTCACCTGCAGGAAGATGGAGTCACTGAACTCGCCAAATTTAGAGAAAGCTTGCATCCTGCAGCGGATATGTACTTCGTATTCTTTTCCGATCTGCAGGCCGTAGATCGTCTGCTGAGTGTGCGGCTGCATCTCCAACTGAAAATAGATTTAGATCAAAGTTAATATCAAAAGGAAAGGCCTTGATCGTGCTGAATTTGACTTGGTCAGACACTGATGCAGCAACTGTGAAAAAGCAACCAAAAATACAAACGTGGTGTAAAAAGCTCAATTTTTATTTCCAGAATTATTTTTGGTTTCCTCTATGTATGTCCCTTCCAGATGTACTAAAGTCTGTATACACACAAGATATGGGACACAGTGTTACACAGATAGATCCAAATGAGCTCACAAGGCTGCATCTGTCAAGCTGGCTGACTTGCAATGAATATAAGTCTGTATGAGGTCCTGTGACCTCTGACCTACAGATCCCGCCCTTCACTTGCTTCTGTGAGGCTCTGTTTCCAGAGGGGCTGTGCTCTGGCCCCAAAAGCTCCACTGCATTTCAGCCACACAAGTTCAGGGAGGGCAGGAAGAAAATATGAAACTTTGAGGTTGTACCTTCCAACTACTTTTAATAAGGGGGAGTTATAGTTTTGTTTTGATACAAGAACATAGAATATTATTTAATGCAGATTAAAAGCACTTTTTTAAGGTGAGGGGAGGATATTGCAGGAAGGACTCACGGCTTCCCAGTTTGAGGCGTTTCTCTCCCTGTACTGGACTTCATACTCAATGCGCATCCAGCCTGCTTGGACATCTGCAGAGGGTGGGGGCTCCCAGCTGACCATGACATCGTAACTTAGCCCAGAGGGACTTACATTCAGCAGGGTCCAGTTTAGAGACACTGGTGGGTCAGGGCGCACTGTGAGCAAAAGGGCAGAAGTTCAGATATGCAGCTATTTACACACTTTGACTCAGTCAAGTTCTTCACAAAGTACACTGGTTTTCCAACAGAAAACAACATTTGACCAACACCCTGCACCTAACACTTAAATATTTAGTAAAACTAATTTAAAAAAGCACTAATAACTGTAGTACGTCTTGTCACAAACATTACAAAATATGGAAAAAAGGAAACAAAAAGTACACTTCAGCACACCCACCACCAATTTATTTATGCCTTAGTCCCAACTGCCCTTATGTGGGCAAAAAGTGCATAAACCAAGGTTCCCGTTGTTGCTGTTCAATTGAAAAGAGCGCTCTTTGCTTGCAGTCTTGACTGTTAGAAATGAGGAAATTAGACATTCAGAGCATAGTTTGTGTGGGTCACCTGTACTCCCATGCCTGCATACCCGCACCAGAAGAATGACTAGAGTGTGGCGCGACGGCACGGTATGACAGAATCACATGGAGGTGATAAATACACGCAACTTTCATTACAACATGCACGATAATTATACCTTCTATTCTCATGATGTCCCTTAAGGTGACCGCACAGGCATTGAGGGAATTTAAAATGCAGCCGCTCCGCTCTATGACCCTCCACGGGCTCGGACAACCCAAAAACCCACAGTACTCATATGGGTCGACCCCCATACAGGTGTCTGCAACTAAGGTCATCAGCTCAGCCACAGCGTCATGTAACACAATCATATGACTGAAGCTCGCGATTTTCAGCCTTTAGACATGGTCAAAACATGTCCAAGCTTAAACAAGCATGAGGCAAAGAAAGGTAAATGAAGTGACTCCTAATCATAGGCTCCTAATGCATGGCTGTTATTGCGTAACAGGATGCATTCAGGCTTAGAACAGGCCCTCTGGCGCTAAGCTCCTCCCCTTTCACGGTTGACTAACTGTAAAAGTGACAAAGAAATTTATAAAATATTTGCTTCAGGTCTTCTACCTGACCATCCGTTTATGTCCAGCTAAAAAAATTTAATGACAGCAAAAAAAAAAGGTGAAAAAAATACAATGAATCACTCAACCGGAACAGAAATAAAAGCAAGATGGAGAAATGCAGTTAAAATGTATTTATGACAAACTAATGGACAACGACTAACCTCTGCCTGTCATCTGTCATTTTTAGTGCATGATATTAAGATTCTTCAGCTATTTCAGAGTGAAAATCCACTCAAACAGCCTGACCCATTTGGCTTAAATTAAATGTGTTTATGTAGGAGTGAAATGGCTCTAATGTCATTATCAGGGTTTGTTATTCTAACTATGTAAGCTTGGTTAACTTTCATTTTTGCCAAATAAATGTGCATTTTTTGCTTGCATTTTCAAATTTTGCAGTTTTAAACATGATTTAAACACAGCCCATAAAAATCAACAGAAACTAGCTCTTCTATTCAGTTTGTGTTTTGTTTAATTGGAAGTTATACTGCGTGTCCTTAAAACATGTAATAAACCATCTCTTTTTTTAAAGCTATGTCTAAACGTGTCATAAAAACTTTTTTTTATGAATAGATGAGTAATTAGGAGCTTGAAAAACAAGCCCACTACATTATTACCATTTTATGGGAAAAAAAGATTTCTGATAATTTCATAATTACATGCAATTTTGGGAAACAACCCAAAGTGTTTTATGTATTTCTCCTTTTGTCCTTCGTTTTATGGCAAACATTAGAACCTCTGACATAAAAACTATTTGAAGTGCCAGGATCCTGATCGGCACGGAAACAATAATGCACACATTTGACACTTGTAACACATTTGTAACGTTCTGTATTGTGTTTGTTTTTACCTACAAGTTAAAAAAAAAGACTAAAAAGCCTTATTCCAACCCTCAGCCTCATCTATGAAACAAAAGAGTGTTAAATCTTACCTTTTTGGAAAAGCTTTTAACAAGAGTTTACATTTCGATAATTAATGTAGAAGTCTTAACATGCAATTACTTATATTATGTAATTTGCTATATTTCAAAGCTCAATTCTATTTTTAATGGTTTTATCAGTAATACAGTTTTTACAAATTCACCTCTTTATTTTTATGTTTTTTTTAGATCAATGTTTGCTTTTATGTGTTATTTTATTTTATTGTTTTATATCAGTTGCTTCCTGCTGCATAAACCAATTCCTTGGTTTTTACTTTTTGTCTTAACTTCATGTGTGTTTGATGTGTATATTTCCACACTATTTAACAAATGTAGTTTTATTTTGTTAGGGTTGTTTTTATAACTACTACAAGCTGCCAACATTTTGTTACATTTTTTTACCCCAAAAAACGTAACAAAATGTTGGCAAGCAATACAAACACAACATAAAACCCAATACTATAAAATATGTACAAAAAATAATAATAAAACCAGACAAACAAAAACTCCAACAACAAAAATCTTGTTAAACACACAATTATTTACTACAAACCTGGATGTCAAAAATGTGATCTTTGCATTTGACATATTCCCTGAGGGAGGGCGCAGAAAAAGTCATAGCTGAACTTGGGGACCATTTGTTGGTTTAAACCCCCAATACAACCAAGCACTACTTCCTCCAGCCCTTCCCGCTGTCTCTTTCTCAGAGCCGCTGACTAACAATATGGCTGTTCTTACCACAGTCTTCTAAACCTTTCCTTTTTTTCTTTTGGACAGGGTTTTCCAGTTCCAACCTGCTGCACACGCCTCTTCAGCTCTTTCCCACACTCTCTGTTACCTATGACTGTTGACCCTAAAAACTAGAAGTCCTCTCCACCTTCTTCCTCCCTGGTGGCCACGTTCACTCCAGCCTCCTGAACCTGTCCAGATGTACCCTTGCCTTAGTCCAACAGTATCTGGGACAGGCTCCCGGCAGCGCCGTGACCCAGAAAGCGTTTTAGTGGGTTAAGAAAATGGATGGAAAATAACAAAAACAGCTAAATGTTGCAGCCGTAAAATAATAAATAAATAAAATGACAGTAGAATCAGAATACCCAACTTTCTTTCTTTTTCTGATTTTTCTGTCTTTCTTTCTTTTTAACTATCTCTACAATCGGCTGCCAGTTAGCCTATTTTAGCTCCAAGTTAGCTTAGCTGTTTTTGTTTCATTATCCTCTTATTATCAATCAATTTTGACAGACATGTTTTTCTTTTTTTTTTACACCTAGTGAAGTGGTATGTCTGCTACTCCTTTTTGGGGTGTTTTCCACCAATTCTGGGTCTAAAACTATCCACTGCTGCATTGTTTACAAGATCACACAATGTTAGATCGCTGTATTATCATCTGTTTTATTCAGTTTATAACAGAGCTATGGCTATCAAGATAATTTTCCCACTATTGGATCGATGACATTCCAAAAAGTTCTGTTTTATTTCAGCTTAGTAAATAAACCAATGCAATAAACCATGTGAACAATCGATTCTTCCGGGTCTCGATTTCTACACCTGTGACCCTGTGACTTATTTTTGACCGAAATTTCAAGAAAAAGAAAAGTCGTATTCAAGACAAAGACTAATCTTTTTCAAAACAGACACGTCAAACGTAAAACTAAATATTGTATACATTTTTTTAATGAAAACGTGTCTTATAGACCGCTATCTTACCTCACAAACCTACATCTCTCTAGATGTTCCTCCACCTTGCTGTCACTATAGATCACAGTGTCATCTGCAAATATCCAGTCCTCAGAGATTCCTGTCTGACCTCATTTTTCAGCAAACAACAAGCTCAAACTGATCGTTGATGCAGTCCCACCTCCACCTTAAACTCCCGTCACACCTAAATCTGACCACTGCCTTACAGCTTTCTTGTTCTGAAAAGCTCGTACTGTATCATAACGTGCAACTCTGTCAGCAGCTGAACTAAGATGATATACTAGACATAAAAAGAACAAACTATGACAAAAACTCATTAGTTTATGAAGACAATTATTGTTTATAACATATTGATGAAAAAAGTACTTTTTCAAACACAAAAAGTTTAGGCCAATGTAAAGTCCTGGCCCTGACAGCCCAGAGAAGCGGTTCCAGGACTGGTCCCTAAGGAACTCACATAAATTGAAAACAGCTTTAACATGTTGCATTATCATGCAGAATCTCTCTGAGTGATAACTGACAGCATGTGACTTGCTTTTTAAACACAAGCTGAAACAGGTTACTTACCAATATTCTCCACAGTGAAGCAATCTTCTTCGTTGAAATAGGTGATGTTTTGGCTCCGAAGCTGCATGCAGTAGGGAAGCCAAATTGATGTGTGGTTTGTGTCAAAGAAGCACTCCCTGTTCAAATGGTTATACTCAGGACATTCCTTCCATTCACTTAAGGGAGGGCTGAAAAGATATACACAGAAACTGTCAGAGAGAGGCACCTCAGCATTGTAATCACACAGACCTGGGTCGACTCTTACTCTTTCTTAAGGTAGAAGACTCTCAGTGCTCCAGGTGAAGACAGGTTGTGGAAAGAACCTGGACTCCACCAACATCGGAATGTCTCCAGGTCCCTTGATATACATTCCGTAAAATGAGGTTCAATGGGCGCTGAGAAGAACAGAGAAAAAAATAAATTAAAACAATCAGAAAAAGTCAAGCTGCATGGAGATAATCAAAGTTACTCTTGGGATATGTCCGAATTCCCCCACAACCCCTAAAAGGCTTTATAGTGAGGACATCTCTCATTAATTATGGTATCAGTGAAAAGGGTACAAGAATGAGTGGCATAAATAGGCACCAACAGATGGAATAAACTTACTTAATATGCTAATTTGTTCTTGAACAAAAATACATTTAAAAAGTTTGCTGATTTATGTGTTGCATTAAATATCTGCCATCAACTTTAAACTATAAATATAGACCTCGAGGTCCTGACTCAGCCCTTTGCACTGCTCTCCTGACGCTATCATTTCTCATCAACAATTTCCCACCCAAACCCCTGTAACAGACCCGTTTCTCATCCAAAATGCTGTTCCACCGTTTGTTGCAGCCATACATAATCAACTGAGGGGTGTCATTGATTTAGCAACATTTGCTTTCCCCTTGCTCTTTCATTTTCTTTCTGGCTGCGGGATAAATTCTGCTCTCAATGCAAGCATAATATAAGAGACAGATTCAGCAGAACATTAGCTTAAAATCGTCTTTGCTTGTTTACAACATGTTTACAGATTCAGTTAACGGTAAATCTCACTTTAAAACAAACCATTCATCACATTCACTCACCTGCTCATTATAAGCACCTTTGTAAAACACTTGTTTCCACAGCTACTTCAACATACTGCTATCTACAAGCCAAACGCGGGCAGCTCACTGACCACACTCACACAGAATATACACCATCACTTTGATTACTTTTCACACTTTTAACTTGACGTCAATGCAACCTCATTATTCACCCAACATCTACACAGTTGTGCTTTTCCCACCTCTCCTCCCCTGCAAACTATCATGGTTCCCAGAGGGTTGCTATTTCAACTTGGCCCTTCACTCTCCAGCCAGAAAATTCCAGCTGGCACTATCAAAGGATTCTGTATGCAAAGGAGGGCTTAGATCTACAGCAAGACGGGTCACATTGAAAAAAAGGGTCAGTTTTGTGCTTACATGCCTTACAGTGCTCAAGGTTTTGTTACTCGATGACTGTCGGACACTTTGTTTTTCAGGTATATGGAGATAACTCTAATATGAATGGTTTTTAAAGACCCACTGCAATGAAAATTGTGTTTTTGGTGTTTTTAACATGTTCTTGCGACATTTTTCTGATGATGGAGGACATCAAAAAGAAAGAAAGAAAGAAAATTATGCTTTGTTCTTGAGTATTTTTTTATTTAAATCATTGTGAATCAAGATCAGACAAAATAATGCAAATAAAGCAAATAAACAAATGCAAATAAAGAAAAAAAGAAAAAAGATTGTATTTATTACATAGAAACTACAATGGGAAGACCACAAGCTTTAGCCACTGTGTGTAAGTGTGTAAAAACCCAGAAAATCAGTGAAGTACTGAAAAAAATCAATTTTAAAATATTTTTGATAGTAAAATAACTGGTTCTGGTTGAATAAACACAAGATTTATGACTTACATTTGACAGATACAAATAAACTGCAAAATTGTTGCAAATTCTGTCAGCCTTTTTTTTTTAATGGAGAAATAAGAATGTTTTTGTGGTTTGATGGCTGAAAAAGATGCTCAATCCTGTCAGCAACCACTTAAAAAATATACAACAGAGTGCCTTTAACCAGAGAGGGAAAACTAATTTTGTGCATTAGTAAGCATCTGCGTCATTCTGGCTGTTTATATGTACCTAACCTGTTCTAGTGGAAAGCGTGTCGCCATGTATCTGCACTGGTGTCAGCTTTAGGCCGTAATGTTCAAAACCCACTAAGTAAAGCACCAGCCTTTGCACCAGCTGGCTATCAGCTCTAAAAAGATGTTGAGAAAAGGGTGACTGGGGCTTATCAGCTCCCTGTTGTGAAATGCTTAGCCGAAATGAGGAGAGGAAACAAGGCTATGACATTTTGAATTAACTGCTTTTCCAGCTCATTTGCAGAATGGAGTTAATGTTGATGGTTTGTCACGCTTCGAGAAGCGGCTAGGAGGAAGAGGAGAGATCAGAGAGAAACCCAAGGAGGATGACATGGGGATGAACCATGAGAAGAGGCAAAAAAAATATGAATTCAGTTTAAGATAATATTCAAAACAAACTTGCCACTGAGTCAATTATTTGAACAAGTAATGAATGGAATTATAATCTGCGGATGGTGAAAGGAGGACAAAGTCAAAAGATAAAAAACTGACCAGGCTACTGTTTCCAAAAAAAAAAAAAAAAAAAAAAACATTTCATACTTAAATCAAAATTTTAAGAATGTTATCAGTTTAGTCGTATCATGTGATTTATTTTCATTCCCAAATCTCAAGGTTGGGGTTTGATTCATTTCCTCTTTTATGGAAAATTATTAAAAAAACAAGATATGTGAAACAGAATTACTTTGGAATAATAATGGAATAATAAAACTAACATTTTTGAGATTTTTGGGGGGCCTTCCACAACAAATGAACAAAAAAGTTATGAAAAAAACACTAGTGTGGGTTTTTATGGAGAGCTGTGACTTCAAGTGTTTTTCCAATCCATTTCTGGGCAGTGAGACGTCAATAGATTTCCCAATATCTGAGTTCAGTGTATTGGGCAAGAATGTGTTAGCACATCATAAATTCAGCTGTTGTTCACTGTCCAATGTTTCGAAAAGACACCCGATTCCCCAAGCAAACACTGAAAACAAAGAATTAAGACAAACAATGCTAACAGAGACCCTATGAGAGGGTGGCGACCTGTCCAGGGTGTACCCTGCCTTCGCCCGTGAGTGACAAGGATAGGCTCCAACAGCACCGTGACCCAGAAAGAGAGAAAATGGGTTCAGAAAATGAATGGACAATGCTAACAAGTATAGGAAATGTTGGTATTAAACCAGGTACAAGGTGAGATCATGGAGTTACTGTATTTAGACTAGATGCGCTACCCTAGCTTGATGCGTATGCAAAGTTGGACACCATATAGGAAAGGACCAGATGCCAGCTCACTGCTGCGTTACAATTGCAAAGGCAGAGCTGGAAAAACAAGGATGTGAATTTATCTTTTCAGCTAATAAAGGAGAACTTCTACAAAACATTTTTCAGAAGATCTGAGTAAGTTTACGTTCAGAATAGTGAATGTTCAGGAGGATCTTTTAGTCTTTTCAAAGTCAATGGTAGCATTAGACTATTTACAGTGCTGTTTGCACTGGGTGCATGCTCCCCGCAGCAGTGCATCGTGACTGGCTCTGGCTTTGCAAGCCCTGGCCGCTCAAGCTTTACAGCGCGAGTTTAACAGTTTGTTCAAATGTTGGTATGTGTGTATAATTGAATAGAAAAATCACAACCTTGCATCAGGTTTGCATTGTGTTATATAATTACTTACATAATGACGCATTTTTTTATAGAAAAGTTGGAAGTGCTGTTCATCTGTTGTACTTTGTACAAAAACATTAATAACACGGCCTGGGTCTTATTTTTGTGATGATCAGAGTTTTTTCTTTTAAAATCAAACAAAAGTTTAGTATTTTAAAGTCGTTTTACTGTATCTGCTAAGACATGTCTCATTATTTACTGCCCTTTCCAACATGGTGTCACTCTTTAAATTCATGGTAACAGGATAGCATAGTATCTCTAGCGTATATAACTCACTGGGTTTGATAATGACATAAAAAAGATGCTAATTAGCATTATGACATGCCCACTTTGGATTTGAGCTTGGGTTTTTTTTTCTTTTATGTTTCATATCCTACAATTAATTGCTTCATTTGTCCATGAAGCAGGCACAGATTCAAACTATTATATAATAGTGGTTCAGTAGTTTGGCCTGCCACATCACCATCCCCAGATATTTGCATACTGCTGCAACCTCAGTGTTTGTTTGTGTGCCTTTTTGTTTGTCTATTTAGTTAACCAGTATTGCGACACATACTGAGCTTGACACTCTTATGCCTGCTATGTACTACATTGTGCTCCTGCACCGCAAACATGCTCAAAATTCCCACACTTGCTTTTCTCAGCAAAATACATGGGAAGAAATGCAAAGTGTGAGGAGCAAATGGCATAATCTGCATTCCAATTATTTGTAGCTGCATCAAAACTGTTGTTAGAAAAGTTTGCTTAACAGGAAAGAAAAACTATTATGTCTTTCAACTAAATAGTAAGAAAAAAAAGAGAAAAAGCAAGCGAAAACATGGAGTGGGTCACAGATGATTGCAGGAGAAAGGTGAGAGTCTGCAACATGACACAAACAACGGAACATAAACAGGTGATATAAATAACTGCCTGCATGCACACGGAGCTTTACACGAGTGCTCGGACACAGCAATGTACTCCAGATATAGTAAACATTCATCTTTCAAAACAAAAACAGAGTCTGAAAGCCCTATTGTTCAGCTTCACGAATGCATCCTGCCTTCTACTACCAGCGAGACCAGAGAACAAGACCGTTGGATAAAGAGACACGGCTACATCTGCTCCTCCAGACTCCATGCAGCGCTCACGGCTTTGAAGTCACGCTCAGTTCAGCAAACAATAACCCAGAAGCCTCGTCTTGTTCTGATGATCCCAGCAACTTTTCAGCTCCAACTAACGATACTAATCTCTCGCGATCCAGTGCAAACCAACAGAACCGGAACCTCAGTTATATTAGACCCAAAATGTATGAATGGAGCTGTTTGGCTTAGTGAAGAGCTTTTTTCTTGCATCCTTTTCATGAAATTATTTTTTGACAATAGTTAATTTAGTTATCAATTATAAGTACTTGTAATGACAATTAGATGGGTGTTAAAAGCTTCAGGACCGTTTTACTTAATTCAATAAAAGAAAATCCTTTATTAAGCTCTAAGCTGACTCATTAAATGACTCATCAACTCTAACCTCATCTTAAACAAGACAATGATGAGGGAGAAAGAGCTGCAATTAGCTGTGGAAAAAGACATGATTGCATTCTTTAAGCATCGACAATTAAGGTATGAGCATTTAGAATAACATCATTCAACCAACTGCAAATGAATGCTCTTGTCTAGAGTTCCACCAAACTTTTGTTAGACAACGACTTTGAAATCAAAAGTGGGAGACTTTAAGCAGAAAGACTGAAACTTTAAATAAAATCTACATTGACTGCATACATGCCCGTCTTTATTTACACCAGAAAAAAAATGAAAAAAGCCATTATTGCCTTAAAAAGTATTTGCCTCCATTTGCAGAAATATGATCTAGTGACAAAAAAAATGTTGATTCAGTGTTCATGTAGTAACGATTGCTATTGGCAAGGTTCTTAAAACCTTTGAGTGGGTTTCGTCTTGTCCTTGGACAGCGTTTAAGTTGTGTTGTGGTGGGCATTCTAGATCTGATTGATTGACTACTTCTGTGGACAGCTGTCTTTTAAACAGAGTTGCAAGATACCTCTTAGTAAAAGAAGACTACCTATAATAAATAAAATAATTCATAAATATGTCTGATTGATAGGGGATCTAGTAATTGTTTAAAATAATAAAATGCAAATCGATAAAATGCTCTTCTGGATTATATGATTTTGTTCTTTTTTTGCTGTTAATCTGTCTCTTAATATTAAAACAATTCGACCAATAAAATAATCCTAAAAAAGTTTAACATCTGGCTTCAAACAGTCTCAACACTAGCTTGACATTACCCGGGACCCAAATGATGCAGATTTCACCATAATATAACCATAAATACAATTCCTTTATGGAGTTTTAAACTTTGACTTTAAACTTTTTCATAACTCCACTATTCCCAACGTTCTCCCAAGACTAGTGTTTCCATAGTAACCAGCTGACACTTTCAGATTCATGGAAAGCATGGATTTTTCAAATCCCAATTTTAAAGTAATCAAAGACCGCAGTGTGGCACAAGCTCAACAAGACTGTCAGAAACATTAAACAGAAACAAAATTATGATAAACAAAACACAAAACTAGTTGTTATGATTTCTTTTAGAAGGAAAAGAGAGAGAAATGTCTAGGATTTCATGTGAGTGTCCTGCTCTAGGGATAATGGCTGAACCAGAAACAACTTTGCAGAATTTCAACATTCAAATGAAAGAAAAAAATAACATGCCCAAAGACTATCAAGGCAATGTGTGTGCATTCCTTCCCTAAGGTTGTCAATTCAACAGAAAAGCTGGATCAGTTATGTTCAGATAAAAGCAAAAGAAAGCTCATCGAGCTCGCTTAGAGAAATACCTTCTCTCTTCTGATCTGTCCATTACCTTCTATCAACACCAAGCATATCTGTCCACTGCTTTGAAAGCTTCCAACTTTGTTTTCAACTTCAGAAACCGAAACCCACACAAGGCCCCAACTTTGCAGCACACACCCACAGCTCTTCTTTGAAGTACATGTAATTGCAGATTGTATGTACAAGCTAGACACACCAAACTTCTGCACAGCTACCACGGGTTACCCGGACTGTGGCCAAGAATACAGTCCGTCTCTGCAGGATCCGTCCAAGAACTTCACGAGTGAATCCCACTTTTAGATACTAAAAGGAAAGAAATAAAAAGTGATGGTGGCAGCTCATTCACCTTCAGTGAATGAATGTGTGTGGGTGAATGGGACGTGTGACTGTAAAGCGCTTTGTAAGAAAACGCCATTTACCATTGATTTAAACACTGCCAAGAAGCCTCTGGTAAACCTTTAACTCTACAGAAGCTTTTCCAAACATCCACGTTTGGCCTGTAGTTTGGCAGGAGGTATATCAAAAGGAAAGTTCCAGGAAATCATCTTCAGGTTAAATATTTGGATTTTCATTTTGCTTGTTTTTTGTTTGATTTTCCTAAATAACAATGTTGAAAACATTTCCGATGCACGATATTTTGAGTAGGAAGAGGAGCACGTCAATGTCAGGGTTGGAGCTTGTACGGCTTTGGACTATCAACTTCTGCTGTGTGTTTACACAGCTTTAACAGTTGCTGACGAAGAGCAGGGCCGGCCTCACCACAGTCTTCACAGGAAACCATTTGAAAATTTGGAAGGAGAGAGACCAGTCAAAATGTTTAATGACTTGACCTCACCCAGTTGTTCCTGGTTTGCCACAGAGCTTTTCAGAGGGACAAGAGGGATTTGCAAGGATGAAGAGGTTTTTCTCTATCATATTATTTCAAATTAGTGGAAAATATTTGCTATTCTTTTTGGCTTTTTAGTTGGAAAATGCCAAGAGCAACTACTTGTTTGTATGCATCCTGCTTCCAAAGAGTCAAACTTTATTTTAACCTTTGATTTGAATTGAGGTTTCAGACCAATTATTGTGTATATTATGTTTATATGGTGTTGACACTGGACTGTCACTACTGAAAACTAGCACATGTACCTCCAACTGGAAGAGGCTTGGTGCGAAATGTCGAACTGTTGCAAATCTCCTGAATCTTTATTATCTCCTTCATGACCACTTCTCAAATGGTTGGCACTTCTGTGAACTCCAAAAGACGCCATCCATCCATCACTAACAAATCAGAGTCCCTGATTGGTCAAAGTTCAACTGGTTTAACTTTCAACACGTGTTTGTTCAGTGTTTTAGACGTAGAGCCCGAAAACTGACTTAAAAACTTGGATAGTGACATTTCAACTCGAGAGTTTTGAATACGGAAGCCTGAAGTGTGCGTTTTACCCATTTACATAAGCTTTTCAAAGGATTTGGCTGATTGAATGTGCATTGCATTGGCTGGAGTGAACATAGCATAAGAGAACCCTGATTGTTTTCAGGACTTTAGATGGCAAAGAGGAGCCAAAAAATAAAAGATTAGAAATAATATATCAATATACCAATTTGTCCTAAAGAACTGCAATGAAAATCATGTATTTAGTGTTTTTAACATGTTCTTGTAGCATTTTTCTCACGATGGAGGACATGCATATAAGAATTTAAGATTAAAACTGTATTTCTGAGTATTTCTTTGTTCAAATCGTGTTCGATCAGGAGCAGTTCAAAAATCGCGGTTTGAGAAAGCTCGGGTTTGTGAGACGGACGGGTAAAGTCTCCTTGATTTGCTACAATTCTGAAGCATCCACTTGCAGACACATACAGTAGATCCATTAACAGCTTCCCTTTACTTATCTGAGCCGCTATCTGGCTCAAAGCTGTACAGCTGGAAAGCTCTTATAATGCTCACCTTTTTGATTTTTTGTTTTTTTTTTTTTAACTACTCTAATGTTAGCTTGGGCTTGTGAGATGCAATCAGTTACTGTGAGAGAGTGTAAACAAAGGAGTAATGGAGAAATCAAATATATATTCCTAATGAACTACTGCTGCACTGCAGAAACTATGTCCAAAAAAATGACACAGGCTTTATGATTTTGGCTAAAAACAGCATAATAATAATGAAAGACCCCTGGAAACGATTTTGCAATACAAAAAATACAGTTGAGTGGGACTTTAAGTAAGCTTTTATCTATTTTTGACTACTTTCAGTGTTTGTAATGAATCTTTATACATTGTGTGTTTTATTTATTCATTTATATTCAATACTCCGAGTTAGACTTAAGCCCTCTGATCTTAAAGCAAAATCTATAAACTCAAAAACCAGAGGTGAAACTTTGAAGTTCTTCATACAGATCATAGATCACTTTTTCTCACAAAAGCAGATGTTGCACTGCTCACTCCTGAGAAGCAGAACATAACTTTGGTCTTCACTTCTTGGCAGAGAGTGCCGAGAAGTGTTGGCATTCTTCGGTGGATTCCAGTTCTATGTCTGCAGCTGTTTTTCACTAAACTCACACAGAAAAAAAAAGAGATGGCCTTTAAAATGTTTTGGTCTTCTAAGACCACGTGAAAACATATTGACTGTGGAGTCTGTATAATAGGCTCAGTTATTGGCTCAACATTTCTATGACAACCACTCTCGCCAATCAGCAGTAAGCATGTTTTTTCAGATGTTCTCACATTTTTAACAAATGAAGCTTGAATGTCTTTGATCGCAAGATAAAGCTGCAATTGTTTTTTAGATAACTTAACATTTCATAGGGGTGGGCTTAAATAAACTTGACTTCTGCCCACTCCCTTTCCAATCTTCCCCTTAAATGCTTTGTTAAAAATTCTGGTCATTTTTGTTATTGTTGTTGTTGTGTTTGTCATTTGCATGTTGGAAATAAATGAAAAAAGTAAAATAATGTGTGTATGTTTTGTAGAAATAAGGAAAAAGCTACAGAAAGGGTGTGGTGTAAATTGACCTCTTCTCCACATAAAAGTTTGGTTAGTATCCTCGTCTGCAGCATTCTTTCACTTAATTATTTCAAATGGTTTGCTAAACAGCTGGACTTTCTGGCTGAGCATCCTGCATCCCTCCGTCCCTGGACTTTGACAGTGAAGTCCCGGCCGTGTGTTTACTTTGACTCTATTGATCACTGAATAGCCTGACAGGCCAAATCAGGAAAGTGCAGCGTTTGCTCAACACTGAACCTTTCCACATGCATCCCAGCAAACACAGATTTCTGCAACTGATGTCTGGCGTAGGATGTGATAACAAATGTCAACATCATGTGGAGTCAAAACCTAAATCACATTTGTTAATATTTAATGGAGTGCATCAAATCAGCACCGTTTTAGCATAAAGTTTCTTATGCATTTTTTTCTCTTAGCACATTTCATAAATTAGATTAGTAACTCACCAGACGTTGCGCGATCCTGACCAAAAAGAAAGGCAGATCCTGGAGTGGGAAGCCAATTTAGTGAAGACATCATGAGCACGAGCAGAAGACTGGGGGAGAATACGTCAGCCATGATCCTGGAGGGACACAGGGGTGAATGAGAGAGAGGCCAAGACTCTGATTTTGTTGTACTGCATAAGTCCATTTTAAATACCCCCCTTCCCGACTCCCTCCCTCTTTTACTCCTATTCTTTCTAGCTGTCATTCGAGCACATTTTGTGACTGCCATTTATTTTCAGCTTTGCAAAATGAAACCCAACACAAGACAGGGAGATAATTAATTACCATGCCAGCTTTGCTGTGCAGAATAAGGGCACTATCATGCAACACTTGATGTTAAACAAATAATGATTCCGCATTTAAGGATCAATTTCACATCATTTTTGAACATTTCCATCTTTTCATTATGCAGAAATGATTTTTCGCTTCAAAATTTTTTAGATTAAATCAAACTTTAACTTCAGATTCTTAGAACATTGGGTGGCTAACTTTATAATTTATAAATAATTAGTTAGAGTTTCCATAAAAATCACGATGAAACCAGGAGCATGTAAACAGTTCTCAGCAATGGGAAGGGGTTGATTAATGCCAACGATCCCATCCACAACTCAGAATCAAATTCCTCATGAACTACTGCTGCTCTGCATAAACTGTCCTAAAAATAACACAGATCGGGTGATTTTGGTTAAACATGGCATAATCTTAAGGTGTATTCAGACTGGGAAAGTCTGTTGGTCCGGATTGGGTCTGCTTGATTTGTTCCAGATCGAGTCTTGAAGCCGGCATTTGGCCGGTATTAAGACTTGCCATCAAACAGACATTTCTGTTTCCAACCAAAGCTTGTAAACAAAACCACGTGACTAAAGATCTCTTCAGTCATTTGGCCAGGAGATACAAGGGCAGGTCAAAACAACCAGAGAAAGATGGAGGTGCTCCGCTTTGCAGTCCTCCATCAGGACAATTCATTTATTCAAACTTTATATTTCGCTGATCAACTTTGAATGTGTGCAACACTTTTTACCAGCTGCTTTGGTACGGCGGAGGTATGCTGCAAGATGGTTACCGAGGAGACGCTGGCTATGAAGGAAGCTGATAAGTGTCTATGACATATATATTGTTGGGAAAACCGGGTGAGAAGCAATGTGTAACAGGTTAAAAAATCCCGCTTGGAGGGATAGGTGCAGGGATACCATAGGGGTAGGGAAGCAATAAGGATTCAACCTTAGTGTCTGCGTTATTTACTTTAATAATATTTCAAGAAACAATTCTAATAACAAACTAGTTAACTCTAATGCTCTTCTTCCTCATTTTCTTGATCTGTAATTCAGCTGAACAACCATTTTCTATGCATGCGTCATCATCTTTAGAATGATGGAGCTGCTGCAGCCTAATCTATCTTTCAGTGGAGATGAAAGGCAGGGTACATCCTGAACAGGTCACCAGTCCATGGCAGGGCCACCCACACCGAAAAAAAAAAACACTGAACAGCTATGTGCATTCACATGTCCTCCAAGGAGAACTAAATTACACCAGTCTGTGTATGGTATCTGATCCTCGGGTCGTCTGTGACGGCAGGTTTTTAATTATCCTCAAAGTGAGAGTGGAAAACATATGCTGAGGCCTTTGTATGGCTAATGTCTGCGAGGGCTTACACTGAGACCTGAGGGCAGGAGAATCAGGCAATTTTAGAGGATAAATCCAAGGCTTCGGTCAAGTCTATGACTGTCAAATGATTTTGATCAAACATGAAAATATTTTTTTTTTAAAAGCAGGACAAGAAAAATAGTGTAAATTAAGACAGTGTTTCACACTGTCCTGCATCCACCTCATCATCCACCTTGATAGGGATCTTTCAATGACAGTCATGAAAGTAGGTAGAGTGGGTCTGAGCAGGGAGGGCAGAAATATGTAGAATAGAGTGCCCTGAAGATCAGGGTTGGGAAACACTGGATTATGGGAACGATTTTACACATAGTCTTTAAATGTATTCTGACACAATTAGAGACTTGAATTTTAAATTTCAAGAGTTAAACGTAAAAAAAATAAACAAATCAATAAATCAAACTAAATCTATGGTCCCCAAGTTTTCACGAAAGTCATAATCAAACAGAAGCTCTTAGTCTTATATTTGAACACAATATCATATTTTTAAAAACATTTTATTGAAAAAAGGGCTCTAAACTCTATTGTATTATCAAATTATTGACAATTATAATTCTAATATTTCTCTAAAATCTTTTTTTTTCCTGCAGTGAAGCTTCAACCTGTTCTCTCTATTTAGAAAAAGCTTCTGAATACAGTAAAGAGGCAGATTCCTGTTTACTTTGCTCAATATTTGAATGTTTTTTAAGTTAACAAAGTTCTAAAAACCTTTTATTAATCTTTTTTCTAAACATTTGTTAAGTTAAACTATTTTACACATATTTCAACTTGTAAACCTCAAGTTTTTCCACACAAACAATTTTCCAGTACCCCTCAGTCTCTACAGAAATTGATCTAATTGAACAAAATACTTTTTATTTAAAAAACTGCAATTAATACTTTTTCAACACCGACACATACAGGATGTTGTGCAAAGCAATAATAACCCACTTTCATAAGGTCCCAGGACAAACACACGCAAACTCTCACTGGTCAATAAGATGGTGCCCGTGGATGAGTTCTACAAGTCCAACTTCTAAATATAGGCCCAACCTTGAGTCCACACCCTTAGCTATTTACAGCTGTGTCTCCACAAGTTTGCTTGGCAGCTAACAATTCTGCATGCAGATTTCATTTCTCTCAACGTTCCTCTCAAATGTTTATGTTCTGAGCATTTTTTCTGAACTTTAACTCTCCGTTTCCCACTCTGTTAGATATTTTTTTTATCCTACCGGAATTCTTAATTTTACTTATTTTTATGATTTTAATGTGTTCAAGTTGTCTTTTTAGTTTAACTTTGAAACAAGCCAGGACCATGATAATCCAGAAAATGCACAAAAACAAGAAAGTGGCTTTTTTTTTTAAGATTTACGATAGAGATGAAACATGACATTTTTTATGTTAAGCATTTGGCCTGTGATATAAATATGTGCCCAGATGTCGTTCAAGTCCAGATCACACAAAGCAGGGAATTGTGGTAAATGCTGTGCAGCAGATCACTCATAAAAGCTCTGTTCTCTAGTTGTCTTCTCCCTTCAGAACCCATCAAACCCTTTCAGTGTCTCTCAGTCTTTATCCTCAAAACCAGTAATAAATCAATTTTCTCTTAGGGCTCAGGCACTGCTATCACAGTGATTAGCACATTTTTTTCCATCAGTTAGGAAACCAAAGAGAAGGAGGACAAAGCAGCTCATTTCTCTTTACCTTGGCCTTGTTTCAATCCTGGAATGTCATCTCGATTTTGAGCACATTTGTCCCCCATCCTCCCTTGACCAATGACTGTTTTCTGAGAATCACAAGAAAGAGCGCCACGTTCCAATCAGAATACAAGGAGGCTCAGTTCAGGCCTCATGGGGTCTCCTTTGGCAAAAACGTGTGGTCACCCCTCCTCCCTGCCTCTACCTCTGGCCTACAGGGCACACACACATGCATGCAGCACATACTCACATGGTGATTTGGCATCTCACTGCCAGCAACATGCCTCTCCCATGTTTTCTCAAATATCTATTAATCCTCTGTGTTTGGGAGGAAGCTGACAATGACGGAGAGGGAGCGGGGATTACAGGGAAAGGTTGGCAAGAGCGAAAGAAATAGAAAAGGTTAGAGAGTGAGAGGTCATTCTACGCAGTAGCAGCTTCTGCAGAGGAGACACGTGCACACAGACAGACGTGCACAAAGCCATGGTGCAGGCTCAAGTTTAGTCTGAGGTTCAACAAAAAAAAAAAATGTAGGGAACATAAAGACTGTTAGGAATGTTAGCTGGTATTCCATCCTTTTTCACAACTAAATAAAAACTCTTACTCTTACTTTGCTTTTATTTTATTTTACTAGAATATTTCGTTTTAGAAACATAATTTAAGAAATCTAAAAGGAAAAAATGTGGTAGACATAAAAGTCAAAAAAGTAGATTTTGCATGATAGAGGCCTTTTCATACAAGTTTACTTCTACAATTCTGAAGATTTCAGGGTTAGGGGAAGTTGTATCGTCTTGTCTGCAGTCAGGTCCTTCTCAACAATCCTTTAAAGTTGAAAAATCAATGTTCTATTTTTTAATATGGGGAAAAGTGTTACGGTAGATCAGAAGACAAGGTAAATTGTGAGAAAACGAACAAAATATATACTCCAGTTAGCTCCTTCTGCAAAAAATTCATTTTAATTTGACATAACAGAAAATATAGTGATAAAAAAAAAAGTTTAAAATGCATAAATGTGCCATTTATACTAGGGAAGGATTCAAATCTATGAAAACTTGAAAATCCTACAGGCTTTTACTGTTCTGCCTTTCAGGGTTTGATCTATTACACTATAAAAATGATGACATCTTTAAATCGCTACAATTTTTTATCTGCTGGATGCTCTGGTCACTAAGACGCAAGTCTTCTTGCAGAGATACAGTATTCTGGTTTCAATCCAAGCAGAATTGCAAAGCTCCACCATCAAGTCAACACAGTGGGGTGGACGGGCTAACGGAAGGCCGGAGTGGTCATCTGAAGCCATCTTTACAGGCTTTTCACCACACAAGCTTCCATATTTTAAACAGAAGACACCAAAAGCAGATACTTTTAGCCTTAAATTTAAGATATTTCATAGAATGGATCAACTGAAACTGTGTTATTAAAACAATAATTGCTGCTGAAAGCCACAGTTGTCATTAGAATAAAGAAGCACTTTTGAATAAGATTAATTCACTTCATTCATAAAGACACTTACCGGTAAGTGTCGAAGAATTTAAAGACTCACTCCAAAAAAATGTGTGATTTTGGTGTTTTAAAAGTTCTCAAGGCATTTTTCTGATGGTGGGGGACATACTAAACATACTGAAAATTCAGTTTATTCAAATTGTTGTGAATCGGGAGCATATGAAAAAAGATTTTGTTGGAAAAAGAGAGTCTTTGCAATGTAGAAAATATGCTGGGTGGCCCATAGGTTCTGTGTTCCGCTCCATTCTGATGCATCTACCTCTAGTTGACTAGAACCATCTATGTCTTTGTTTTCCTCGTCAGAGGGTGTTAGAGGCTGTAAGCTAGCAGCAGAGAGTATAAACAAAAGAGCTCTCTGTAATGGGGATGAGAAAGGCACATGGTTGCTCCACACCAGTAATAAACATCACACATTTAAAGAAAAAATTCAAGCAAATAAATTAAACTTATTTTTCCGGAGTATAAGTCGCACCAGAGTATAAGTAGCAGGAGCCAGAAAACGCATAAAAAAAAAGAAAAAAAATAAAAATAAAAATAAAAAAACATATTTAAGTCGCTTCAGAGTATAAGTCGCACTCCTGACCAAACTAAAAAAAAAAGTGACATACTCAGGAAATATGATAAATTGACATGATTAAACTGCAAAATGGTCTGTTGAGGAACAATGAGGGTGATTTTTAAGTTCAACTCTTTTTTTTCCCAAGTTCATGCTTTTAGGCCAAGGATGCTTTCACAGTAGTAAAACTGAGTTAAAAATCTTGGGAAACCGCCTGGAAACAGCAGAGTTAAAACAGCTGCCTGTTTGAGATAAAATGTTGTCCACAATAAGAATAAATCAGAGAAAAGAAAATGTATACAATGTGGTCCTCCGACTTTCATACACTGATGAGCTCCCCCCATCTGACCAGAGAATCTGTGTTTCTTCAGACTCACAGCAGCATGTGTTTTTTTTTCTCAAAACACGTTGTCTTTGTTCACTGTAGATTTCTTTCCCTCTGTGATTTGCTGGAAGTGAACCACACCAGGATCCTCTTGAACAGAAGCCCTCCTTTTAATTGTTACAAACCCTCACTTGGTTGATCCTATTGACTGTATATGAGAACTGAAGGGAGTGAATGTGATGTCATGGCGAGAGTATGGGAGTTTCTTATTGTAAACATTCTAAATGGGTGTAGCTGCTCATTATAAACAGCAGATGGACTGGATTTATTTTTTCATTTTTGTAACCAGTAGGTCAAAAACACTATCAGTTTAGGAATAAATGTAAAAAAAATGAATACATGTAAATTCCATCCATCCATCTTCATACACTTATCCAGAACCAGATTGCGGGGGCAGCAGTCTAAGCAAAGATGCCCAGACTTCCCTCTCCCCGGCCACTTCATCCTGCTCCTCTGGAGGGGTCCCAAGGCGTTCCCAGGCCAGCCGAGAGACATAGTCTCTACAGCGTGTCCTGGGTCTTGTATATATAAATGTATGTATGTATATAAACGCCCTTTTCACCCTTCGCTGGTAGTACCTCATTCCAAACTCGGGTCCTCTACTAGAAGCCTGGGAGCTTGAGGGTCCTGCGCAGTATCTGGTATTTCTCCAGTTTCTCATGTTCCTTCTTCTTGATGTTTCCATCTCTTGGTACTGCCACATCCACCACAACAGCTGTCCTCTGTTCCTTATCCACCACTACAATGTCTGGTTGGTTCACCATTACTATCCTGTTCATCTGTATCTAGAAGTCCCACAAGATCGTTGCTTTCTCATTCTCTACTACTTTTTGATGTGTTTCCCATTTTGACTTTGGGGTTTCCAGTCCATGTTCTGCACACATATTCCTGTATATTATTCCAGCCACTTGGTTGTGGCGCTCCATGTATGCGTTCCCGGCCAGCACCTTACACCCCATTACATTCTATTGCTCTGGTGTTCAGGGCTTCTTGAGCTGCCAGGATGAGCGCTTCTGTGCTGTCCGGTAGGCCAACCATTTTACTTCACTGACTCCCAATTTAATCTAGAATTAAGTTCAAAATCCTCCTGCTAACCTATAAAGGCCTTGAATGGGATGGCCCCATCCTATATTAAAGATCTCATAGTGCCTTACCAACCAAACAGAACACTTCGCTCACAAAATGCTGGACTGCTTGTGGTTTCTAGAATCTGTAAAAGCACAGTTGGAGGTAGAGCCTTTAGCCACCAAGCTCCTGTTTTATGGAATAAGCTTCCAGCTCATGTAAGAGAGGCTGACACAGTTTCTATATAGGTATTCAAAATTAGACTTACTACTACTCCTCCACCTCCTTCCTTGCGGTTGGCATACAGTCTCAGGGTGCTGGATTTGGGATGGAACCCTCCATGTTTGGTGAGGAGCTTTCCTGTCTTAACATCTGTGGTCAGTATCTCTTTCTTTGGCCATCTTTTTGTTCCTGCAGGGTATCTGATGACTGGCAGTGCATAACTGTTTATTGCCCGAGTCTTGTTTTTGCCATTGAGCTGGTTTCTAAGGACTTGGACAGGATATATATAATTTACCTTTTTTAATTAAATTTTTTTTTAATAATTTAAAAAAGTAATAATGCATAAATGTATTGTTACAGTGATACTTTATGTGTTAAGGACCCATTCCAACAAAAAAGGCATTTTTAAACAATTTCCTGAAGCATTTTTCTCATGATAGAGGACAGAAAATTAATCTCAACATTACATTTCTGAATATTTCTTCAAAATTTTATTAATCAAGGACAGACAAAAATTGCCTCAAAAATAGCTTATTTGTAATGTAGAAAATACACTGGGTGGGCTACAAGCTTAATCCTCCGAGCTCTCAGCAACAGGGAGGGGAATAAGGGGTGGGATTTCCCCAGCCAACGGTCAGGCCTGCAACTCAAAGGCAAATTTCTGGTGAACTACTGCCGCTCTGCAGAAACTATGTCCTAGAAAACAACACAGTTTTTGATTGTGGCGCTAAAAAGGCACTTACAAAACTTAGCAGTGAATGCAATAGAGGCAATGCGAGTTTAGTGAGTTGCCCAAAAACTCTAGGACATGAACCCTGGTTTGGCCGGGCACATGACCGCCAAGCCTTTGATTGGCAGGCGACCGCTCTCCCTCCTGAGCTGCAGCCAATCTCAGTTATTGCGCAAGAATCGTGTAAATAGATGCAATGGCTTCAAATTTTCCCCTTTCCTGCCAGTCTGTCTTCAAATAAGCCACATAGGAGTAAATGGACTACTTTAGAATGAGTCTTCATGTTCAACCAGATGCTGTTGAGGTGAAGAACTCACTGACTGAACTACTCATGCACAAGTCTGGACTCTACAGCTGCTTCTAACAGGACCTTTGCATGTCTTTGCTGCATGCATGTGAAATTCAGCGGCTGCCTGCAGGCATGCATATATTCCACACATGTGTTTGTGCCCGCTCTTGCAGGCATGCAGATATACTGAAAGGCTCTAATGTCTCCTTCTCTTATTTCATAAGAGTGTGGAAAAGTAAGAGTCAGCACACTGGCATAAGAGGAGCCTCTGCTGGAAGTGGATCAGGTCACACATCTGCAAACACTGCTTCTGTCTGCGTGTATGCAAGCCTGGAGAGGGAAAAAGTGCATGCAAGCTGCTGCATCTACGTGCATGCACAGAACCAAATGCAAAGAATCTTAAAGCAGAAGTGTGTCCAGAAAAAAAAAAAGGGAAAAGCAGCCCATCTGGAAGAAGCCTAAGCCAACAGAAATGCAATCTGTCAGTGATGCTTATGTAGGAGAAAGGTTTTAAAAAAAAAAAAAAAAAAAAAAAAAAAAAAAAAAACAGTCCAAACACAAAACTTTTTAATTGCTTAAAGTCAAAAACTTTTTGCCTCGGACAAAATCTTTTTTCCTACAAACTGAAAGTAAAATGAAGTCATCTGGATTTAAACTGCTCAACGTTTAAATGATTTTAAAACTCCTAAAGAAAAAAAAAATTCCAATCCACCCACTTTTTCTTTTGGACTGAAAATCTATTTCATTTTTCTTGCTCTGGAGTTGCACACATCCTGACAGCGTGCGTTTGTAATCCTAATGGGTTACAGGGAGCTGTTGAGCTGCCACACAACATAGAACAGATGGATTTGATGAAGTCTTCACAGGCAGAAACACTGATGGAGCTCCAAAAACACTACATTCAAGAAAGAAAAAAAAAAACAACAACAAAAACATTGCCTTACTCACCTTTATTGCTGTAAAACCACGAGCTTTTTCACACTTTTCAGTATAAAACTGCAAAAATTGCCTTTAAAAAGTCACATTTTTTTACACCTTCTCCAATAAGAACACAGTTTAATCCAAATTTCAGTGTAAATATTGTTTATGTACTATTTTAACTGTTTTTGAACTGTTCCAGTGTGACTCCATAGGATGCAAAAAGAAAAGAATGTGTAGAAAACCTATCCAATAGTTCTAAAGTTGACACGCATCCTATTTTTCTTCAATTGTGAAGATTAAACAAAGTTCAGACACTTGGATATGATGATCCTGGTTCTCATGAAGCATTTCTTCAATCTCATGCCTGACTTTTCAACTCTTACATCATTCAAAAGAATGTTTACGCAGGTGGAAAGCAGTCGAAATGTTAAAGAAAAAGACATAATTGAGTTCAGAATGTGTGTTTTAGGAGGAAAATCCAGACTTTTGGGAGAAATGCCATGTTTGGAGCGTATGGAGCATGGCAAAAGTCTGCAGCGAGCAGTTTGGATGTGTGGGCTGGAGAAAAGCACGTACGTTTCAACGCGATCGTGTGCGCTTTCCCAAATGAAAACGCAAAAGACGCGCCAAACTTTTGGAAAACACGCCAGGACTTACTGCTTTAGAAGTCTGGAGGGGAGCAGGAGCAGCGCAGAGCCACTTTTACACAAGTTGGTCACCCACTGGTGCAGCGCCAGCCCCCGGCGGTCCCGCGGCTTCGCTCAGGCCCGAACAGGAGCTCCGCGCTCGAGCCGTTCACATCCCAAAGTCTCCCGGAGAGCTGTGCGCGTTCCCGGATAGGACTTTGGGGGCCACTTATCCGCTCATCGCTTTCGCCTTGTTTAAAGAGACACACGTTCGACGAAGCAGAGAAAGTACCTGCTTTTGTGGCGGCGGTGAAGCGCCCTCATCCGCCGAAAACCCGGGTCTGCTCCGTGAGGAGCGCGCAGGGGGGACAGCCGGCGAGGGAGTGAGGGGCCAACAGTCCAAAATAAAATCCCCCCTGCGCTGCAAGCTGCAAAGACAAAACATCTACTTTCATACTTCAAATAGACACTTTTGTGGGATTTAACAAAACAAATTTAGACAAAAAATTCAAATCATGTGCAAACACGACCTCCTCTGAAAAAAAGGTCAAGATATTTACCCCTTTGTAAGATTTCCTTCAAATAAGATTTAAAAAAAAAATAAATAAATAAAAAAAAAGTTTCTCAATGGGGTAAGAAAAAAATGATCTTACCAAGAATTCTTATTTTAAGAAATAAAAATAGTCATGTTTTCTTAAGCTGAGATTATTTTACAATTGAAAAATTTTCTTGATAAGATTATTTTTTCTTGCATGACGGCAAAAATAATTTTTGTTTTGAAACAAAGGTCTTTTTTTAACTTTCTTAAGATTCAGTTTTTGCTGTGCCAGCATTCACAGTGGCGTTCTTAACAGTCTGGATGCCCCGGGTAAACAACAAGATGGTGCCCTCTGCAGTGGTTGTATTAATGAATCATTTTTTTAAGTCCTTACCCATGGAAAAACATCTGTAACGTATGTAATCTCTTTAATTCGTCCGGTTTTACTAAAGAAGGCAAATGAACAAAAATACTTGAATGGTAGAACAAAACCACACTCTATATGGAGTGGCATTAAAAGAAAAAAAAAAAAAAAAAAAAAAAAAAAAAAAAAAGGTCTTAAAACAACCATTCTGCTCCTCCTTTTGCCTTTCCTCTCTCAATGGGTTCCTTTGATTCTGTTCTTTTTCTAGTTTTGTCTTCCTGCACGTTTGGAATCAGAACTGAATCGGAGTCAAGGATCAGGCAAGCGGCAAAGGAGCAGAGTCAGGAATGCAGCAGTGCCAGATAACAGGTAGTCAAGGACAGAGTCAAACGCTTGGTATGTTGGCAGAACAACGCCAGAACAACGCCAAAACAACGCCGAAACAACGCCGAAACAACGCCGAAACAACGCCAAAACAACGCCAAAACAACGCCAAAACAACGCCAAAACAACGCCAAAACAACGCCAAAACAACGCCAAAACAACGCCAAAACAACGCCAAAACAACGCCAAAACAACGCCAGCAATACTTCACACCGATTGTTTGTTTGAGCCGTGGTTAAATGTCTTGGTGGCTGATGACATGATGAGGACCAGGTGTGACGATGGCTGCAGTCAGGATTCAGGTGATGGCTCTCGCCGATGACCAGAGGGGGAGGCAGAGCGCCGCCTCCTGACAGAAGCATAACAACAAACGTTTTTGCTTCGTCTTTGCTTGTTCTTTTTTCACACCTGGTTAAATAAAACACTGTTTTTCCCTTTTCAAACTCTTGGATATAAGTCTGTGCTAGCTAACTTGCTGAATGTTCCATTGCTGCAAATTTAGGTGGGAGGATGACACATTTTCACATGAGGGGTCTTATTCCAGCTCAGTGATTTTTTCTTTTATTATGACAGTCAAATGATGATGGGCATGAAATTATCCATCCATCTATCCATCAGTTTTCTAAACCCATTTTGGGGTCACAGTTCTGGCCACTCGTGGGAGAGGGCAGGGTACACCCTGGACAAATTGACCGTCTGTTGCAGAGCCACAATCACACACCCCTCCACACTCGCACTCACACCTAGGGACAATTTAGAGTAACAAATTATAACCTATAAAGCAAGCTTTTGGATGGTGGGAGGAAGCCGGAGTCCCCGGAGAAAACCCACGAATGCAGGGAGAACATGACAACTCCACAGAGAAAGGTCCCCCATTGATGGTTCTGTTTCAGGCCCCCCAGCCAGGTCTCGAGCCAGGAGCCTTCTTGTTGTGAGGCAAGGGCCCCTAAGCACTGCTTCACCGTGCAGTATCAACAAGCAACAATAAAATTGGCAACAATACCATTTGTATATGTTTCCAAATATAACAATGGATGTTTATCATAACAATCTTTGGTTGATAAAATCAATGTCCACATAATTATCTTTATGCATGTTAGTATTTATCATATATTCTTGCATTGTGTCCATGCTTGTAAATGTTTAAAACTATAGAATATTTTTAAATTGCTTATGTTGATATCCCAGAATATTCTAAATTTTTGTGGTGAATGAAAAAAAAAAACAGTTTTTGTCTAAATTAACTTCTCCTACACTGATCAAAGACAATAGAAACCCACCTAAATTACCAAAGCAGTCTCTACTCCTGCAGACCAAATGCATTGAGAGTTCATGAGTTTTCCCCTCAGAATGCTGCTGCCTGTGTGGCCTCACGTGGAGGGTCCAGGTGTGACAGCACGAGAGCTTTGCCCACTGATGCAGCATACCCCTGACCCAAGAGCCTTCAGTTAAGATAGATGTCCTTCCCAAACACGTGAATAAAGCACACATTCCCACCTACACACGCACATTTATGTGGGCATGCTGTGCATAAACGACTGTTTATCTAGTCCATATTTGTCTTGCAGTCAATCAATTTAAAGCAAAACATTCATCAATGTGAACAAAATCAATGTTCTTATTAAGGTTTCAGGGCCTGAGGTAGTCTATCATTTTTCACATGTGTATCCTGCACTCATTTAGAGTGCTCCAGCTCCCTGAGAACTGATGTCATGTGTTATGCCAACTGAACTGCTCGGATATTTCAAACATGTCTAATGGTACTTAACCATGGTCATAATGAAGGTCAAGAAAACAGATTGAACCAAGGAAAAATACCTAAAAAAATAAAAGAAAGACAAAGTAATTTAAAGACAGACACAAATTTCCAGACAAGAACTGGAGGTTATTAGTTGCTCTTTGTTTTCTACAGCACAGATGAAATGTTATTTTAACAGGAAAAGCGCTCTCCTGCCTGTCATCATCTCAGATTAACAAACTTGATAAGTAACATTTCGCCTTTTCTAATTCATCCACCTGCTTGATCAACATTCAAGAAGAAACCCATTTAGATCTAATTCAAAATTAAAACGTTTTTCAGGGTTGCGTTATCTCAATTCATTTTCACTTCCTGGCAGAACGTTTCAAAGAAAAAAAAGTCAAAATTATGAGAGAAACTTGAGAGACAAGCAGCTCCGATCCTCAAAGGGTCTTATTTGTCATTGACTTCCTGGCACATGCTGATATGTGATAGCTGAGCTGTGCCTGTGGCCCACACTAAAGCCTTTGTGAATATTCTGGAAGACTGGAGATTCATTTCTTTCAGCTGCATTTAAATGGGATGTGGGTTCAGGATGCTCTGGTGTTAGTCAACACATTACCTATCAAAATTATCTAGACTTTTAAAACTTCCAGTGGTTTTAGGCCTAATTTTTATCCCGACTTCCCTTTCAGGAGTGACGTTCAACATTATGCCGGTCTTCTTTTGCCACACCAATTATTTTATGCATAAGTATATATATATATATATATATATATATATACAGCAAAAGGTATTCACTCGTCAGTCACCCAATGATTCAGGTGTTCCAATCCCTTTCACAAGTGTGTCAAATCACACAGACTGTTCTACAAGCATTCAGTTTGTTGCTCTCAGGAGCTCAGAAAATTCCAGCATGAAAGCTTGATAGGATATCATCTGTAAAGAAATTCCAGCAGTAAAATTTTCCTTTTGCAATGTGTTCTGTAGGTGGGTTGGTCTTTGAGGCGTTCCCCTTTTTTTAGCTGGCAGATCATGAATAAACTGAATTGCATTGTCAATAGTATAGTAAAAAAAAAAATAAAGGGAGTTTTGTCAAAAGTAGTAAACGTCAACTGATAAAGCATAGTCAAAGGATCTTAGAGATACTCACAATTTCTGTTTTACAAGTCCAAGTCAAGTCTTTGGCTTTCAAGTCATGTCTCTAGTCTTGACACTAATAGTTAAAAATAATATTTTATTGTCACAAATTGTTATTAAACTTCTTTTGAACAGCTTGGGAACACACAATAACAGGTAGATGGTGGTGTCCTGCAGATGCAAAGAAGAATACATTAATGATCATTGGATACACATCCCAGACCTCAAGTCAAGTCAGAAGAAAGAAGAATTTCCAAGATAGTATTGCTCGTGCAGTTTGGGACTGCTTGGCATGATTAAGCAAAAGACTATTAATTGTCATTGTTCAGATATATAGAAGTTGTACAATCTATATCTATACAAAAAACAAACAAGAGCATAATAGTTGTAGCACTAGTTTTATGATTTTTCACCCTTATTTTCTGCTGGCTGAGACCAGTCATGTTGAACTCGGTCATGTTTACCTTCTCTTTTTTTTTTTGCAGTGTAATGAGTACTCTGTCCATTCAAATGACTAAAACCTTCTCCCAGTATTGTGAGATCAATTGATTTGCATCTTAGCTTAAATCTCAAAATGAAACGAAACGATTTACCAGATTAAACAATTATTTAAAATGTTACATCACAACAAAGAAACAAAGATCAGAGAGAAACAAGAGTACAGTATTTCAGACTCAAGCTATTACTCTGTTACCTCTTATTTTCTTTCAAATATAAAAGCACCTTCAGCTTCAGATGAGTTTTCAGGGGTGATTTGGATTCAAACCACCTAAGTGTCATACTGAGACTCCAATTAAAGTTGTGTTTTTGGTGTTTTAACATGTTTTTGTAGCATTTTTCTCATGATGGAGAACACGTATAAAACAATTTAAGATTAAAACTGCATTTCTGGGGATTTCTTTATTCAAATCATGTTGGATCAGGAGCAGAGTAAAAACCCGCAGTTGAAAAAGCTCAGGTATGTGACGCAGCAAATGCCATGAGCGGGCCAGAGGCTCCCTTCTTACTTCTTACTGATACATCCACTTGTGGACAAATAGATCAATTAACGCCTTTATTTTCCTTGTCTGAGCTGGCATCTGACTGAGAACTGTCCAGCTGTATAGCTCCTATATTGCTTGCCATTTTTTTTTGTTACGCTAATGTTTGCTTGGGCTTGTGAGGTACTATAAGGTAGTGGGAGAGAGTGTAAATAAAGGGCTGATGGGAAATTGGCGAAGCCTTCCACGCCAACAGTCCCGCCCACAACTTAGAGGCAAATTGCTAAATAGCTCCTGCTGCGCTGCAGAAAATGTCTCAAAAAAACGCCGCAGGCAGTTTGATTTGAAAAAGACAACATCATCATAGTTAAAAGACCACTTGGAACAATTTTGAAAAGAAAAAACATATAGTGTGACTTTAAGGCAGAAGTCACAGCCCTATTAGCCATTTTTTTTTTCTTGTGCCAAAGCATGGCTTTCGGATACTGTGCAATTTGTCCACCACCGTCCTTTTCTGTTTTCCACATAACGAAGGAGTGCCCTTTGTATCAACCCCTCCAGCTCACCTGTAATGTGTTTAGCGTAGTTTCAAATTGACATTTTGAGCAGCCTTTCCTCGCCTCTTTGATTTAAAGAAAAAAGATGATGACCATAACACTTAGAACTGACCTTTAACCTTTGAAACATTGATTTATGCTGCGAGGAAATCCTTTCAGTCTCCATCAATACAATGTGTTCTATCTACCATTGTAAATAGAGAATAAGGTCTCTCAACGTATCTGAAACAGGGAAATGAGAGCTAATAAACAACAGGCCACAGTGTCTTTAAGTCCTTTTAATCAGAAATGTGCTGATAAGCTCAGAGGGATTCACATACATTTGAGCACTTATCCCTAACCTGCCATATGTAGGACAGCAGGAGGTAAGAGCACAGACAAAGTGAAGTGGGGAGGAAATTGAAGTGAATTAGCAAGATTGCATGTGGTGAACAGGATTTACAGAGTATCAGCGTGAAAGCCCCGCCATGTGCAAAACAACACAATTAGGAGGGACGTTTAGCTTAATCAGTGAATGCATCATGCAAATGAAGGTGTTTTTTTTCCCTCCCAAACCTTCTCTCATCCTGTCGGTTATCACGGAATACAAATCAGGGATTTAACTTTAATGAAAGAAGAGCAACAGAGAAACGGCGTGCAGTGTGGAGGCATAGATGTGAAGAGAAAACTGTGAGCTGTGCTTGGAGACAAGCTCATCAGATTAATAACAACTGCTATCCTCTTTTATTTCATCTGTTCCAATTCTGCAGCATGTTTACACAAACGAAAAACATTAATACGTTCTAATCAGCAAAGAATATAAGAGTTACCAAAGCAGCAACACCTGCTGCAAAGAATTAGATGCACAAAGAGTGATTCTTTCAGTGCTTCCACTTTAGTTTTTATATAAAAGTCAACTAAAATCATTTCCAAAGAGATAATTTTTTTTATCGAGCAAAATACCCATAGTGATTGGCTTTGCAGCTTAGCAGCTGAATTAACTGCATGTTTAACTTTAAAAAAAAAACTGTAATCAAACTTAAATGGTTCTTGTATGGAGTTATGTTTTGTATGGTAAAAAAAAAAGTTGGAAAGAATTACTTTAGAATTTAGAATTAATTTCTATAATTAACTCAGATTTAAATAAAAAAAAACATTAAGTAAACACAATAGGGAGGGATTACTGTATATAAGTTTGCTTCCTCCCACTCACTTTCAACCAAATAATATATTTTGCATGTCTTCTTTGATTTGATTGATTAAAATGAAAACAAACCTATTTTAAATATATTTTTTAAAATCTTAAATCTAGTCTTTTTTCCAAATTTTCCTAAATGTTTCGTCTGCTCTCATTGACACATTGATTAAACACACCAAAGAGCAGCACAGTTCATTCTTTATTGAGCTGTTGTTTTCTAACAACTACACAAGTTTTAGGAGTTTCCTTCAAAAAGATGCTATAAAGTACAAAAATATATCATTTTTGATACATTTAAATCAAAGCCTTTTATTGTCACCCATGCAGAGATAGAAAACGTGCTTTGGCAACAGCAAAGCGGTTTTAGTTATCTCAAAAAAGATGTGTTATTTGTTTGAATTACAAAGTAAGACACCTTGGATTCGAGGTTTGGTCATTTCCCTTTCCTGCACGTCACTTCTGGCTGCAAGCATACACGACGGTGACAGCTAAATGCCAAACAAGAGGCTTTTAAATGTCTAAGAACCAGTGACATGACATCATTGTGGCCACAACCATCTTTTGTATACCGTTTATACGACTTGAGGCAGTTCAGCAGGCATTTCTGCCCCTTTAAAACAAGGGCTCCCAAAGAGATAAGATGTTTTGCTTGCAAAAATCCATGCACCACGCTGAAATGTCTGGTACCTTTAGTTTAAGAAAAAAAAAGGACCATTGATGGTAGAAATATGAGCTTACCAGTACTTTGGTTTCCAGATTTCAAAAGTAAACATGGGTCAAAACATTTGTCAAAAGTGATTAGAATCCAAAGAAATCTGGCTTTGACTCACATTACTTAAAGTTGATTTCTCAAAAACCTAATGGCTCTTTCAGGTGTTATGTGCAAAGGTACATTACGTTCATAGTTTTTAACACGCATATATTGTATGCTTCGATGCAATATGCCTTTATTCTTTTCTTAGCTGTTCTGGGTCAAGTAAACAGGGGTTTCTTCTCGGTATCTAATCGCAGAGCGACTGCAGAAGACAAGAGGCAGCTGGAGGTCTGGTACTCATTCACCCTTCCAAACACAGCCTGAGCACCTCCCCCACTAAATACCAGGCCCCGTTATGCTGAGTCGCTTGCTAATGTTTCAGAGGAATTTTAAGGAAAAAGATTCAGGAAATATCCTAAAGTTCAATTTATTCACTTGTCTTTTTTTTCAAATTACAGTAAAAAAAACTGTCTCTCTTTGAATGTTTGTGATCGTTAGAGAATTCTCATTAAAACAAAGAACATTTTGGAAATGTGATCAAATCACACTGGTTTCTTGTGGTGTCTCTTGGTTAGTTTGTCTATAGAAACTGCATGGACACACATGCATGCACACAAGCACACATGCACACACTCAGTGTGGGTAAATAACCATCTGCAGCAAGGAGCACATACAAGACATCCTGTTTACAAAGAACAGAAACAATTTAGCCTCTTTCTGTCTGAGAGAGACTCAAAAAAAAAAAATCAGACTTGCTTATGGTGCAACTTCTCAATTATTTCCTCCAAACATTATTTTAGGTAAAAAAATCATAAAAAAGTAGTCTGCTTGTATTTGTTAGAAAAGAAAAGCTAAAAGTTTTGCTCTTTTTAAATTAGTGCATGCGTATAAAGTGACTTCTGAAATAACGAGACCTGTTAATTGGGTGTTTGGTTAAGGGGCATACTTTTACCCGTGGAGCTTGGTTACCTAGGTGACTTGAATAAAAGAAAATTGCTTAAGTCATTATCTTGTCATATTTTACTTACTAAAACGATTCAATTTTATGGCATAAGAGCTCCTGAAGTCCACTTTAAGGAAGCTGCGAAATTAACCAAGTGGTAATTTTCAAAAGATTTAAAAAATTGGGAAAAATATCACTTAATACATTATGTAAGAAATTTAAAGACTTATTATTGTGCTGGAATATATCAGTGGAAAAAAATCATATTTTCCTGAAGCAATTGCTTTAATGTGATTTAAGTAATGAAAAATAAACAGATAAAGCAGGTAAAGTTATAAACAGATTTAAATTGAGTGGAGTTTGCAAACAAATAAAAAACACTAGTTAGCATGTTTTATATGTTGTTTAAATGTGCAACACAAATACAATATTTGAAAATAAAAGAATAAATACATTATCTAAAACTGTTTTAAAACCTAGTGTTACATAATGGTGGACAGCGCCTCTTGGTGGCCAAAAGACGAACGACTAGACGTTTTTCTCTTGAGTCCTTTTTTGTATCGCATGGACAAACCGGAAACAAGCTTTGAGTTTCAAAATACACTTCCGCCACACTTTAATATAAAACTTCTCCAAAACAAAAGATTCGAGAACTTCAGTGAATGTTGCAGCACCAGAATCGACGAGAAGTTAATCCCAGAATATGTTTTTACAACATGAAACAACGTTTTGATAGTGTACACAAAATGAACAATGAAGTCATCAAAACACAAAATCCACACACAGATTACGCTTTTGAACATGCACCATATAAAGGTCCTTTTGCTGCAACGCTCCAGGTGTTTCATGGTGTTTAATTAAGCATATTGCAGTACTTATTAAAAGTGCACTTATTCACACTAAACACTTTTATTCTTTCTATTAACACAGAATTGTCTTCATGAGGTTAACTTGAAGTCATACTTTTGTAATATTCAAATGCAGGTCATTAAGAGAATCACCTGTAGATTCTGATTAAAGTTTTTTTAATCCATTTTTCACACTATATTGTTAGCCCACAGTCCAACAAAATAGCATGTACTTAAACTATGATACAAGTTGAAGTATTGTTTTAAAAATGTGAAATATGCATTTATTTTCAACTAATCCTCCTATTTTATGAACATGTTGGCTAAGCATTTGAGATGTCGCTGATAATGTCATCTCATACCATGCCTCTCCACAAAAATAGAAAGAAGGTCCATTAAACATGTCTGACTCTTGATTTTTTTTAAATAAAGCAATTCCTTTGACTTCAAATACCTCTTTCAGAATTATTAGTTGTTCAAATGCATTTTTCTTTTGCAGTAGTGTTTGTTTTAATGGATCTCAGGGTGAAGTTTGACACCAGAGTTTCTCAGCAGCCATGAAATGCCATCCAAAAGACCTGACAGAGATTCAGCCACAGTGTCCTGCACCTGAGTATGAAGGAAAGTCTCAAGTTAGGAAATAATAATAATTTGTAAACTGACAAAAACAAACAAACAAAAAAAAGAATGTATACGTTTTTTAAAGTTGATTTTTGTACTTACCATCCAGGGGTTAGAGAGCTTTGGAAGGTGGAGCCTCTTTGCCATGTAAACACAGGGAGTTCTGTGTTTGGTGGTATTTGTAGTTTCTGACTGTTCTCTGGAAACACAGGAAAGCACCAGCAGAGGCCTGGATGTGGGGTCTGCCGCACAGTTTAGCAAAACTCCCATCTGGGAAACCTTGGCTTTCCAGTCAACTGCTAAACAGATTGATTGGGTTTAGAATATGAGTGGATTGTCAAAAACGATATAAAATGTGAATTTTTTAAGGTTTATTGTCCAAAGAGTTAAAATGAAGGACTTTTTCTCTGACCTCTCTCAGACTCTGCATTGGCAACATAGATAAACCCATCCACCGCCTGGCACACCTGCTGCACGTGAGGAGTGGGGCTGTACACTGGATGCCCAGAGTCATCCGTTCCTTCAACAGTAAAGAGCTTGCTGCTGATGCTCTGCTGCTCCACTCTGGCTCTCTCCCGTTCTGCCCTGGACACAGGATAATACAAAGCCCAAAAACTGTTGCTGTGATAAAAGTGCAAAAGAAATCCTCCAAGAAATGGAAGACCCACTTCGATGAAAATTGTTTTGGTGTTTTTAAAATGTTCTTACTCCACGCCCACAGTCCAACCAACAAAAAACTTTTAAATGAACTACTGCCACTTTGCAGATACTATGTCCTATGAAATCACACAGATTTTGTCTTTATTTATTTTGACAAAAACTGCATGGTTATAATTAAAAGACCACTGGAAACATTTTGAAAGTAGATCAAAAGATGACCGGAGTGACACTTAAAAGTTGCAGTAAAATATGTTAGATGAGGTTCCTGTTACATGGAAAATGCTCACCTGTTGGTTGAATATAGAGTCAAGATGTTAAATTTGTGTTGGTTTTTGAACATGTAGCTGATCCCTGAGCCAATGCCTGAAACAGAAAAGGGATTGTCATTTTTTTCTTGTCCGCTAGCTTGTCTGGCAACTGGTTAAATAACACCACTGCCACCCATTGGTAGACTAGTGTACAACTTTGTTGATTTTGCAAAGATGTCTTGTTTAATGAAATGCTTAGCACAGCGGTTTGCAACCTATAATAAATACAAAATAGAATGAGGAAAAAAAACAACTTTTGGTGAGCGTTTCTTGTGCTGTTGCTGTCGGTATAAGCTGTAGTCTCGACGTCTCAGTGCAGGAAGCAGAGAGAGGGACGAAACAGCATCATTATCTCGATATCAGGAGAAAACGGTCAAATAAACAAAAAATGGTACGCCACTTTGCTTTCATAGTCAGCGACCACAATGTCCACATATATGAAACCTTAAGAAAGACAGCAGAAAAATATTTTGTTTACAAGTTCATCTTAATGTTGCCAAATTTGCAGTATTAGTGAAGTGTTTATTTATTTTTCACGTTGGTATCAAATGATTCAATTAGTCAGCCAAAAATGCTGTAAGTTTATATAGATATTACAATTTATTTTTGGAAATTACAGGCAAATGTGTCTATTTTTCTTTTATATTCTAAAAAAATAAAAATAAAAATAAAATAAAATAACAATGTTCATAAAGTTATTGATTATTTATAAATGGATCCATGTTCTTTTTTTTCTTTTTGTATTCCTTATTGATAGTAAGGATACAATGTTTTACAGATATACTTTTAATTTGAGCAACTTCACTAATGATAGTTGCAGCAGAAAGTTGTACAGGAGGCGTGAAAAGATAAGTTCTTCAAAGGGGGCGTAAAAAGAGATTAATTGAGAAGCACTGGCAAAATCTGTAACTGGTAATTTAAGTCTTTTATTCCATGAAGATCATGGACTTCCTGAAAGATCAGTGAAACTCTACCGTTTATCTGCCGGCAAGGAGTGGTTGCTAAAGGCAGCACATCTTGGGCATGCATGAGCCTGGTGACAAGCGACACATCCAGCTGCTCCATGCCAGGACCAAACATGGCGTAACGAGGTTCAGATGGGCGGACAATGTACTGGAGAAAGGAGGTCATGACAGCATAAGCTGGCCGTGAAGGGAGCCACTTCTGTCTGCAGGAGGGGCATCCTTTCAGGTATCTGACGAAACACAAAAAGTACACTCAAGCCTTTGTGGCAAACCTTTACCGACTTACTTCAAAAGAACTCACTCAGACATGTAGTCAAATTTGATCTCCCTCTCCTTTTCATCTCCTTCTTCTCTGTCGTCGAGGCTCTCATCCACAGAAACGAGTGGCACATCCAGCATGTCCAGGTTGGGCATGCTCACGTGATCAACAGAGGACCAATTGGGCATGTCCCGCAACATGAAGTACCTCCACAGGAGTTGATCTCTCACCATTGCTCTCCAGTACTGACTGGTCGCCCCAAGACGGCAGATGTCAGAAGGAGACAGGCAGGTCATGATCTGAAACTGTACGCCCACCTTTAAAAAAAAAAAGAAAAAAGAAAAACACTGGTTTGCTCTTTATAAATGATGGTTTAAGTCTAATAAAAACAATACTTTTCTGTAAGGAAATGACTGACCTACTTTTTGAGAAACAGGAAATTAACATTAAAAATGAGAAGTATCAAATACTGTAAGACTCTTAAGTACGTGTTAGTGTTTTATAGACTGTTTCTTATCTTTGGTGGTTGGTTCAAGGGTGCTTTACGAACAAAAACACATATTGCCTGACACTTTGAGACGCTTTAGGTTTTAAACATTTTTTTTTTTTACATATTTACTTTCAAAAATAAATATAGTTCTGCACCGGTAAAAAAAAAAAAAAAAGAAAAAAAATCTGTGATAGTAGATCGAATGATTCCTACTTACCGGTAAACTTTCCAAAAATCCCGACTCTTTTTCCTCATTTCCTCGATCCGCGGCTATCGTTACGTCTTCTTTGTCATCTTTGAACGGAAAATATCGATCTCTGAACAGCCTGAGGCTTCTGATCACCACAGACTCAAGCTGCTGAAGCTTCTCTGCCATGACTTCACGTTACGGACGACGCAACAACAAATATGACATTTCCCCAAACTCTCCCACATTTCCTCATCGGTGGCAGAAGAAGTGCATTATGGGTAGTGTAGTTTATATATATAAAAATATGAACAAACTGAAATCCTGTGATCTGAATAATTCAAATGGAATTAAATAAATTTTAATATACATGTAAAACTATGAATAAAATAATATCCTAAGCAAAATTAAAAGTAGTTCCAATCTGACAATACATAAATTATCTACTTTTATTTATTTTAGTGGTGCTAAAAATGTGAAGTCACCTGTTTTCTCATAGGGATAGGATGCAAAACACAATACAACTTCAAAAAAAATTCAAAAGTAATTTTAACCTGAATATTTCTCTTGATTATGTAAACACGTACATTATATGTCTCAGCAAATTTAGTAAAGCTAAATGTACTCCAATAAAGGAGTTTAAATATTCTTGACCTCTATTCTTAGATGCTAAATAATACTCTGGTACAAGTAAATAAAATACACAAGCAATAAAATGCATGTGTTTATTGTCAACAAGGACATAAAAAACAAAATCCTTTTGTCCAAACAACACAAATTCTTTAATAGTTACGACATCACTGAAATGAAAGGGGAATACAAGGAAAATGGAATTTATTATTGATGGGAAGAGAAGTGCTGCAATGCAAAGCTGGTAAAATTACACCTGAACATATTTAAAATCAGTTAAGAACACACCAGTCATTTTTTGTACATTTTTTTTTGCTCCGTGTGTTATGACACACACAGAACATTTGTTTTCAAATCATAAAAGCATAAAAAAAAAAAAAAAAGAATGGCACAGAAACTTAAAACAAAACACTCTTGTGCAGTGTGTCATTCCCAGGTGAAATCTTTTAAAACATATAAGAATTTTAAAGTGAGATATTAATTTTTTTGTTTTAAATTAATGTCATCTTAATACGAATATTATTGTTATTATAAACACATTCTTAGAGCATAATACGGGCACCAGGCAACAGTCTAAATCAGAATGACTGCATTTGCTGTGTCAGCAGAACAAGTCAAACTGTTGCTCAGCAGCCTCTCTTGTAACCTGTTTTATATCTCTACTCTTTAAACTTCTTTAGCCTCCCACTCATCTGCTTAAAGCAGGACCTTTGGGCTTAATATTAAGCTACCTAAAGATCAAAAACATTTCTTTATTCAACTCCTCTTCACTTCCAAAAAAATTTCATGAACATTAAAATACTGATCTTTTTTCATTTTTAGCCTGAGGGCAACTTCAATATAGCTCACTGTAAAATACTAAGAATTTCCTTGGCGTTCTCTGTATTCCAGCCCTGACCATGCAAAGGGCCTTCACAAGCAAGCACATATTTGTTGAGGATCTGAGTACCAATGTCCCGAAACTGGAGGTGATCTTCTTTGCGGTCTGTAGTGTCAGAGCTGCAGTCCTCGTACTTCACTGCCCAGAAACACATTTCCCCAATGTACATCATTGTTAAAAGATGTGTGTCTGAAAAGATGCCTGCGCCAAAATATTTACAAGAAGTGAGAATCATTAAAACAAATAGGAGGGGAAAAAAAGGTTTTGTTATTAAAAGAAAAGCAGAAAACCTTTACCTTCAGATAGGATACTAGCTGTAGCACTGTCGTGAAGCACCACCCCATCGTTGAGCTTCACAGAGTTCCTTACTTGCAGCATCCGCATCAGGTAGCGCACACCTTCTTGAATACACTGTGTCAAATTGTGCAGAAAAATTAATGTTAGCATGTAAATAAACATTATGTTTGTTTATACACAGTTTTTACTAAATTATTATGAATGTATATAGAATAATCATGCACGAGTGCGATTATTGAAAACATTTGACAGATTTCTACAAACTGTGGCACCTTAAGGAATGCATCTTTATTTTTCTTGATCCACTGTTTTCTTTGATGAAGGGTGTAGCAGTACATATACAGCAGAGCTCCTCGTCTCCAGTAGAGGCACTCAAGCAGCTCGGTTCCCAACACAGACTGCACCTGGAAAAGATAAACAGATGTCAGCTCGTCTGAAAGCAGTCACAGACTCTGTGTGTATTTAAAGTATGTGGTTCTAAAATCATATGCTAATTTTTTTTGTGCAAAAATCTAACATTGAAAAATTATAAATATTAATGCTAAATTCAAGAGCAAAGTAAATAAATGTCATAAATACACATAGAAATACCTCCTGTCCTGATGCTAGCTTTGCAACCAACACCTCAGGCTCGGTTAAATCTTGCAGCAGTTGCTGGATTTTAAAAGGTGAAGTGTCCTCAGGAAATTCCTGGTCGACCAGCTTATTTTCTTCATAAAAAGTTATGTCAAGAATCACCTACGTGATGAAAAACAAAAAGTGAAAGACAAAATTGTATGACATTTTAACTGATAAAAATGTTAATTCTAGTATGAATTTACTGGAAAAGAAATGAATATTGAAATAGCAATAATTGGAACATCTAAACGCTGGTGTCAAATGTCGTAGTTTAAGTAAGTTAAAACTCTTCTAACACAACTGCCTGTGATTTTTTTTCAGCAGGTAGCTTCACACCTACAAGTTTTTTTTTTCCAAACTGCATTTTTACATCTGCTCTTGATGCACATCTTCAAATGGACACTTGGTTACAGTACAGTTCCAATTTGACACAAAACAAGTATAATAATTGAAAGACACCAGCAGGGGAAAGTAGAGATTTTTGTATTTAGGTCATTACTAAGTAGAGTGCTCATGGTTATACTAATTTTGTCAAATGATAGTTCCTTGCAGAAAATACAAAAGAGTGGAAGAACAGACTAAAAGATGTATAGACATGCCATACAAAGACTACTAAAACTTTATAACTTTGATTTATTCATGGTTTTGTTTAAAGCTATTACTTAATAAATTCATTCTTATATATCAATAATGTGTCAGTTCACAATCGAAGTTGTTACAAGGCCTAAAAACGAAGGCAAGAAACATCAATCCAAGCTCCCATTGTAAATGTTGAATCTTCAACATAGAATGAGTTCTAGCCACAACAAACTATTGTAATAACGTACAACAAAGAGTCAGATATTACCTGTGTGTAATCTTGAAGCAGCTTCGACAAGTTGCTACTCTCCCCTCCTTGAGTGTAAAAGCTTTTTAACTTTTCTAGTATGGCTGATGCGTTCTGCAAATAGTCATCATCTATGGTAAACAAAAAAAGAATAAAGAAAGTAAAAGTAAAACCAAAATGGTATGTCATCTATTACAATTTCAGATCAGAATAAGGTGAATATAAACTAATAAAAGAAAAAACAAACAAACTAAATATCTGTCCAATATAATAAATGTTAGCATTTAAAATTAACTTGAAATTGAAACTGCTGTTCAGTGCCTTGACATGTTAGCTAGAAAACATGAAGGCAGATAAAATCGTTCAATGTAACAATAAGATAACTTTCCAACATTTAATGTCGAGACATAATTAAACAATACAATTGACGTGTTATTTTCCAGAGCTGAAATATTTATTTATTCCTTAATATGTTATCATTTGAATGTTTACAAAAATCGGTGATAGTATGCTAATGTTTGTCAACATTAACATAGTTAGCTAACTTCAACCTACGTATAACTCGAAAAACAAATATTAAATCAATAACTTATCCAGAAGCAATTACTTGTAAATATTCCCCTTTTCCGTAAAAATTCAGAAATTATACGTTACTATCGACATTTCCCACGTTAGATATTAGTTATGATTGAAAGCTAACGTTCGTTCAGAGACGTTAAGTTAGCATCTTTGCTAACTGGCTAACAAACCGCTTAATAATGCTAGCAAATAACCGGGGAGAAAATGCAAAAACATTGGAAAAGGAAACGTCAATCATGCATCAACGTTTACCTGGCTTTTCGGATCGGAGACTCAAACACTTAATGTCTAACTCGAATATCCTTCTCTCCAACTCGAAGCCTTGTCGCCTGTAGTCGTCGGCCATGACTAGAAGTATCTGTCACGTGACCAGGGGATAAAATAATTTTAAATAAACTGGGTCCGTTCAACACACGTTAAGAACGTGTTTCAGTTAAATTCATGATTTCTAAAATATACTGTGAGGTGACAACAAAGCTTTTGGTCGCCCATTGAAGAGCTATGATAGCGTAGCGGCGTTGAAGCGGTTAAATTAAAATGAGTTTGCCGTGCCTCTCTGCGTAAGAGTCGGTGTTGTACATCCTCCCAAGGCGTTAACCAATGTCATCGCAGAGGAGAGCTAATGCGTCCAGTAGCAACATTTCTGCGACCTTAAAGCCTTCATCATCACCTAACTCCAGCGAGCTGAGGCTTTCTCTTTACCATTGACTGCTGCTCGCATATCTCGTGTTTCTCTGAAACATGGCGGCCCTCAAAGCCCTTTGCAGAGCGGAGAATGTTCTCTTCAAAAACATCTCCGGCCCCCACAGGTCCAAATTAAACTTCGCTAGCAGCCAGTTAAAAAAGGTCTGTATTTTCATGAATTGTACAGATAAACAGGACTACAATTCCCAACCATGTTTGATTTTCCTTTTGAAATCCTCTATTTAAAAAGATCCGCTTTATTGTTGATGTATTCGTCTTATCCACGCGGAATTTCTTTTAGCAGGTTTTATTTGTTGTTATGCAGCTTTTACTCAAACTTGTCAGCGAACTAAACCTTGTGTGTCTCTGTAGTCGTTGTTTTGTGCTTAAAAGTGAAATACGTTCAACTTTTGCAGCTTAAATGCGCGAAAGAATTTGCAATAGTTGATTTATTTTAAGATGTTGTCACATGTTAGTCCAGAAACGCGGGTTTATGACGTGGTCCGCCATCTAATAAGCCGTGTACCAATGCAGCTGATTCCACAAAACATTCCACACCTACATTTCTCTAAATACGTGCACGTACAAAATACAAGAGAATAAAAGCAATTTTTGCAATGTGGTGAAATAAATATATTGAAGTAAAAAAAATTAGCAAAGGTTAAAATGTCAGTTTTAAAACCGCAAAACCTTGTAATAAAACCAGCAGCTTTTTCTTGCTGAAGTTTATTCAATAAACTAATAAAACCAAAATCTCAGTCCTACTGTGAACTCTATTTAATTGTATATCTCAATTGGATTTGTTGAGCAATTGTATTACTATTATTATTATTATTATTACTGTATGATTAAACAAAAATTACTTGTGTGTTTTTTTTTCTTTAAATTTCTAACTGCACAGTTGCCACTGAAGTGCTTTTTAAAATTGCAAATGTTTACTAGTGTAAAGGTCAGTATTCATGACCTGTCCCACTTTTTGTAGACTTGCGGATGTTCCTTTTCCACCTCCAGCCTGAGAAGTTCCCAGTTCTACGCCGATCCCTCTGAGGCAGTGAAGGACATCCCAGATGGAGCGGTCATTCTAGTTGGAGGTAATGTTATGCATTAAAAGTTCTGTACCTCAGAAAAGGTTGCAACCAAAACATTTAGAATGATGTGCAGTGGTCACTTTACAACCCTGTAATCTTTTACACTCTAGTTGATTAGTACCAACTCACTAAGGCCAGACAAATTCCACTCCTCTTATTTATAGTCAAGTTCAGAGTGACATTGTTGAGCATTTTCTGCTGCGTCACACTGATTAAACAGAAGAAGTATAGTGTCTTTTTTCACTTTGTAATAGAAATTGTGACACTATTTGCACAAAACGTGATTTTTCTCAGTCTTGATTCCTGTTTTTTGGACTTTGGATCGTCTTTGGGTTGTTTTACTGGTTGATTTGGTATTGTCCTAAACTACTGGGTGAATGTGTCACTACTGTATTATGTTTCACCTTTCACACCTGCTGCTTTTGTTGTAGTTTATTGTGCACACAGCTTATTTTTTGTGTCGCTAAATGGTTTTGTATTCCAAACACAGGTTTCGGATTGTGCGGTATTCCTGAGAACCTCATCAACAGTTTATTGAAGAGCGGCGTTAAAGGCCTCACTGCAGTCAGTAACAATGCAGGGTAGGTTTGTGGGAAGAAATAAAAAAAAAAAAAAAATAGTGTAGATTTAATTGTCAAAAGCATAAATTCTGTAAACCAAGTTGGAAAAAATCTGCCTAAATATTGTAGTATTTCATATTAGTTATTGCTCTGAGAATCATTTCTTTGTCACACGATGCAGCTACACTCATGCAATAAACATAAAAAAATGTAAATGTCCTGTATGTGTGGAAGGTCAATCTTTGGCCTGTCAGATGGCCTTTTGTTTGATGTGCATGTTTGTTATTTTAACCTTAGCTTCCAGTGCAGAAATCTGTGCCATCGATTTTGCACCTTTTTTGATGAAACTTTACAAACGTTTTTTAGGGTTGCAAAGTTAAGATTAAAAATACTTTTGCTCAATTTTTGTTCAATAAAAAAAATAACATAATTCATTTAAATGTTTATCATAAAACAGTATGCTGCCTTAAAGGAACATTTTTTTGTTTTCTTTTGTAAAGCAAAGTATCCAGTTCATGTTTTAAAGGCTGGTTTATGAAAGTTTGCAGTTTTGCAGTGGGAGTTGCGTTCCATGTTGATAGTGTGACGCCTGTCTATGTTTACAAAACACAAGTTGGATGCATGATACTTAATGTTAGGTGGTTCTTTATGAGGTATAAACGAATGAGGTATAAAATCATAGCAGTTTTGACTTTAGGGAAAGTTCTTTTGCTGAGCCCATAATTTCTGCCTAGTTTAAAATGTTTGTTCAGTTTTTCAATTTAAATATCACCTAAATACATTTTTTTAACAAATTTGTTTGGTAAAAATGTTTCCTTTATTTTATAAAATATAATATGAAATATTTTTATATTATATTTTATAAAATATAATATAAAATATCTCATACTTGTCTGCTTAAATCTAAATTTAAGGGTTCAATTCCTAAAAGTTTTGACTGTAGAAATGAACCTGTTAGCTCAATTCTTTTCTATTTTTTTATGTTTAGTCTTGTAGAGAATTTTCAAAATATATTTTGTTCAAGTTATGCCTTTTCTAGACCAGTCTGACCTCAGACTGGAGATGAGGACGGAGCGGCAGTTCTTTGTTCTCCACGTCTGTGGATACAGGAATGCTGCAGGTCCAACCATTGGCAGTGCTCAGCTTTCTTTTTGGCTGCGATTGCTTTTAGTGGAGTATTTTAGGACATGTGGATTCACACAAACACGGAGCAAAACGTATTTGGAGTAAGGGTTATTCGCTGATAGGAACCGCACAAAGTCAGTGCCCCTACAGCTGCTCAAACATTGCAGAAGCAGTCATTGTTTTCAAGCCTTTTGAAATGCAACCCAAATGTCCTGTAAGGATGTTCTGCAGAACTGTAGGAGGTATTTTATAACCTCATTCTTTTACAGTTTGCATTGCATTTCTTAAACATTCACAGCTATGTGAAATTCTGCTCCTAATTATTTAAAGGGTGTCTTTACGTTGCAGCAAACTTTGGTGCAACATGAAAGTAAACCAAACTAACTAAAAGGTTGCAAACATTTTATCTGAGACCATAAACTATACTGTCTTGCAATCACCCAGCAGGTAAACTATTGTCATCTGCCCTGCGTTTCACTTTAACCTTGAAAAACCCTTCTATAAAATTACTGTTATATGACCCATTTTACAAGTTCTATGAAGTGAATGCTGTTGTAGTTGCAAAACAAAAGTCATTATTATGTGGTTTCTACGATGACTTCCTAACTGCGCTTATTCAGCCAACCAGAGTCTGTGACACCTCGTGTTGTGTTCCCATGTTTTCACCAGAGTGGATAACTTTGGCCTGGGCCTCCTGCTGCAGAGTAAACAGATCAAGAGGATGATCTCCTCATATGTGGGAGAGAATGCAGAATTTGAGCGGCAGTATTTGGCAGGAGAGCTGGAGGTGGAGCTAACGCCACAGGTTGGTTTTAGAAAATTCTGTTTACTCATAACACATTTAAAGACGCACTCAGATGAAAGTTGTATTTTTGGTGTTTTCATCATGTTATTTAGTTTAGTTAGTTTTCTGATGATAAAAGATGCAAATAAAGAAAGTTCATCTCAAAATTGCATTTCTTGGTGAATCAGGAGCAAACGGAAAAAAAACCATTTGAAAAACACTCCATTCTGATCCATCCACTTACAGATGATCCATGCACATCTTCGTTTTCTTTGTCTGAGCTGGCATCTGGCTCAAAACTGTATGGCTGGATGGCTCCAATATTGCTCACTAATTTTGTTGCACCACTAATGTTAGGTTGGGGATGTGAGGGGCTGTAAGGTAATGTAAACAGAGAGCTCTCAGCAAATAGAGAGGGAGGGGTCGTGTGGAGGCTCTGTGCCAGTGGGCCTGCCCACAACTCCGAAGAAAATGTCTTAACTTCTTCCACTCAGCAGAAAAATGTCAAAGAAAATTACTTTTTTTTTTTTTTTTTTTACTTTTGGCTAAAACTGAAATAATTGTAATTAAAAGACCACTGGAAACACTCTTACTATAGATCAAAGACTTCTTGCACTTTGCAGCTTCACCACAAGTAGTCAGAAGTTGCCTTTTTTGCATGTCTCCTAACCTGAACCTTCTGTTTTGTAGGGCACTCTTGCAGAAAGGATCAGAGCAGGAGGTGCAGGGATTCCAGCTTTCTTCACAGCCACAGGTTACGGAACCTTGATCCAAGAGGGAGGCTCTCCGATTAAGTATAATAAAGACGGCAGCATTGCTATTGCCAGTGAGAAACGAGAGGTAAGCAGGTTCAAGCTCATATCCTCTCTTTTACTTCAGATACCTTTAATCTTGGACACCGATTTTTTTGGTACAATTTCCAAAGTGTCTTTAGGGCTAAAAGCAACGTAGTCAGTAAAATTCAGGGGTTATTGTACATGTTTTCAAGGACTTTTTGCAGCTTTGTAAATTATTGTAAATATATTTCAAATGTTAACTGAGTGTTTTTATGAATATAATTTGAAGAAAAGAAAACAAGTTTATTATTTATTATTCTGAAATTTTATGTTTTTTTTGTGCACAGGTGCAGGAGTTCAATGGCAGAAACTACATCATGGAAAAAGCTATCACTGGAGACTTCGCGTTGATCAAGGCATGGAAAGCTGACAAGGCGGGAAACGTTGTTTTTAGGTATCTAATGACATTGAGTCCAACACATCAAGAGCACCGACTCAACACTTGAGGGGGGGGCTAGAAATATCCAAAATGTTTCCATAAATGTTTATAGAAGTGGAGAAGTAGTTGGAAAATGCGATCTTTGCATTGATCAAATATAACAAACCTTTCATTAAGCTTTTAAAAGAAAATCCCACAGTTATGGCCAACGTTTGGAAATCATGTAGTTAGTGATGTTTTTTTGTGTAGCTGTATTTTCTCAGCTTTTATTTGCCCAGGAGACTAATTTAGTTTTACTTATTTTCTTGCAATTCTTTTTAGATCAACAACTTTTTATTTTGATTACATATTTTAGAGGTTTTAGTTTAACATTATGTTTTTTTTCTATCAATTTAGTGTGAAAACACTATAATATTCATGGAAATGTTATTGAAGAAGTGACTTAATTATTTCTGTTTGTTAATATCACAAAAAAGCCAAGATTTTTATGATTAGTAAATGCTGTAAAGCGTTTATCCACTAGAGGGCAGTGTTCTCAAGTAAAGGACACTACTGCTGGATTTAAAATATACTGGTAGTTATGAGACTGTTCAAGTTTTCAAGGTTATTTTCTTTGTGTTTTTTTTTTTTTACCTTTTCTTTCCTGTTGTCACGTTTGATAGGATCTCTCACTTGCTCTTTTTTTTTGTTTGTGTCAGGAAAACAGCCAGAAACTTCAACCAGCCCATGTGCAAGGCAGCCAAAACCACCATAGTCGAGGTATACACTTCCACTAACACAATTGCTATTGATGATATTTCAACTTCTTATTCATAATTCCTCAATATTATATAGAAATTTTGGAGTTTACTTGTTGGCTAAAAAAATATCTAATATTTTAACTAAAAAACACTTAGAAAGGACAACTAGTATCTGTTAAATATGGAGGATAAAAAAGGATTTAAGGCTTTATTGTTGTGAGTAGACTGTGACACATTAGGCCAGTCCTGTAAAAAAACCATCCAAAGTAATCACAATTAAATACTAAATATTAGCAAGTATTTATTTTTAATGTTTTTTTTATATTTTAACTGAGAAATCAGTGCCATATATTCATGATGGAGGTGACTAAAAATAGAGCTAATCCTTCTGTCTCTGTTCTTTCTGTGATAGAACTGGTTTCAATCCATCTGTCTGCATTTGACAGTTTAGAAACGTTATCACCTGTCTGCTCCCCCTGTGTGTTTGTGTGTCCATTTTTCTCTGCTCTTCCAACACACAAACGGGTTCTCACCTCTCCTATAGATGGGTGGAATCGGAGAGAAACTGTGTGCAGTGTTTCCCACACAGTTATAATGCTCGAGCCGGCGCCTACATTTACCAACGTTCTCTTCTACGTAGTATGTATAGCCTCGTTCGGATATAGGTTTAAAAATACTATTCTGGTCAAATGAGCATCCTCTTTTGCTGTGATCAGGCTAATTTTGCGCAGTCATGTTACATCAGCCCTGTTTTTGCATGCTCACTGTGTCAATCAGTGCTCGATCACGCACAAAAGATGAGCTCAGCCGGTTATTTTGTCACCTGCTATGTTATGTTATATAAAACGTAGCCACAACACGTAAAAACATCTCTGGGTGAACCTATCTTCTTTGCCACAAATATGGTTAATTCTGGTGGAAACTGCTTTAGAAGGAAATTGAAAGGTCACAGTTTATTCTTCTAAACCTCGCTTTCATCATTTCATGGCTTCTGAACCAAAGACTGAGTTGACTATTAGGTGCTATTTTTGCAGCAGAGTCTATTTTGCTTTTTTGAGCTTATCTGTATGATCAAAGTCGTCGTGATTAGGAGCCATAAATGACTACGATACCTTTCAGCGTTTACCTATGTGTCTCATGCTAAATACTGTTTACGAGTCACATCAGTGATGCTTTCAATAAGCTGTTCAAAGCAGGTCTGATGCTAAAATATCCAGATTCATTGAACCTCATTTAAATCTTGATTCACTCAGAATTAACCAGCTAAAGGAAAGTTTAGTTTTTATTAATCATACGGCGCTTTCCTAAAGGGATTAGCAGGGATTTAGTCTCAAAAATAGATTTTTTTTTACTTCCAGGTGCATTTTTAAGATTAATTTTGTGTCATTTCTGCTTCCAAACTGTATTGAGTGGCAGGACTGATAGGAAGGAGGCGCAAAATCCATAAAAACCAAGTTCAAAGAATGTTGGATTTCATTAATATTAAAACATTTCATGGGCTCCAGATGTCGTTTATTTACAAAAGGTCCGAGAAATGTTTTAAAGACAATTATTTTCTGCTAAGTCTTATGGACTCAGAAAAAGTAAATTACAAATATCTTTCTATCAGTCAAAGCAAAGGGTAAAAAGACACAACTTATCTTTAAATTGCCTGCGAAAATGTAAAACCTTTACCATCTAATAAACACATTATTATTTAAAAAACACACTAAACAAAAATAAATGTAAATCAAAAGTGAGCCATGAAGCCTCTTAATGGTGTGACTAAACAAATGCTAGTGGTAAATAAAATATTGAAATGTTTTTATTCATAACTGGTCTTGTACCTGGTTGGTTTTAGATGTTCAAATTGTTTATTCTATCAAAACCTTTACTTCAGCCAATGATAGAAAGATGGCTTTGGGATTTTTTTTCTAAATTAATATTTTTTTACAATTTTTTTCTATGGTTTGACCGAACCAACAGTTTTCTTTTTTTTACTTTCTTTCATACTACTGTCTCATAAATTCACCTCCGAGTGAGCAGAGGTGTGATGATAGCTCTGAAAGAATAAACGTGCGTCATAATTTAACCTGTTTTTTTAAAATTTTGGGTCATTTTAGTCTTTGATATTATTGGTTTGACCTCCTTGACACCAGAATTTCTTTCCAGCTAGAAAATAAGAAAAGTCCCCAATGTTTTTGCTTTCAAGTTGATGCTAAATTAAAGTAGTTTTGGAGCTGAAATGGTTTGATGCATATTTGCATCAATCGATTAAAAGCTTGTATCCATTTTGATTAAAATACAAGATCACATAAAAAACATGATTTGTCCCTTTAAAATCCTTTTTGCAACTATGAAATATGATTAATTCTAAGGTCACAAATACGACTGCCACGCAAAGTGGAGAGACAATGGTAGAATTGTGAAGTGATTTTTGTGCCAACATATTGCGAGCAAAAGTCACAGTTTTTAGATCAAAATTCCTAAGTTGCAAGAAGAATGTAAAGTTTTAAGAATAACATGTCATAATTTGCAAATGGAAACAGCTGAGTAACTAAGAAATCTATTATCTGCCACTAAAAGAAGCTGCTCAGAAGAGAGGTGACTGGAGATTTTGCTTATATTCTGTTTACAGATGCCAGATTTTTGAAAAAAGTAGCATTTGGTGCTTTAAATACGTGACTCTGATCAGTGATATAGTCCTGAGAGGTTTATGTTATTTTATTGAAAACCTATGTCTGCTGGCAGCGATAACTGCCTGTGGAGTAATGTATTCTTTAGAATTCAGGCCATGCTCAGCCACAGATCGGCTCTTTTGTCTGACTGACCGGCAGCGCAGCAAGGGAATAATCAGCAAACATTTCATTTACAGTATCGCACAAAAGTGAGTACACCCTTCACATTTCTGCAGATATTTATGTAGATTTTTTCATGGGACAAAATTGTGAAAATGACTCTGACACAATGATTTTCAGGCATTAATAGCCAAAGATGTGGAAACAAAAGGGAGTACACCGCTAAGTAAAAATGGTCAGTGTCTATATTTTGTGTCCACCATTACTTTCCATCACTGCCTTAACTCTCGTGGGCATGGAGTTCACCAGAGCTTCACAGGTTGCCACTGGAATCCTCTTCCATTCATCCACGATGACTTCACGGAGCTGGTGGACGTTTGTGACTTTATTCTCCTCCACCTTTCTTTTTAGGATGCCCCAAAGATATTCAAGACATGCTTGGTCAGTCTATGACCTTTACCCTCAGTCTCTTTAGCAAGGCAGTGGTCATCTTGGGGGTGTGTCTGGGGTCATTGTCATGCTGAAATTCTGCCCTCTGGCCCATTTTCTAGATAAAAGGAACATGCTCTGCTTCAGTATGTCACAGTTCCTGTTGGCATTCATGTTTCCCTCAATGAACTGTAGCTCACCAATGCTGGAAGCACTCATGCAGCCCCAGACCATGACTCTACCAACACCATGCTTGACTGTAGGCAACACACACTTGTCTTTTTTAGTCCTCACCTGGTTCATCCCACACATGCTGGACACAAGCTGAACCAAATTGGTTTATCTCGGCCTCATATCCTAAGCCAACTTTATGGAAAGCAACAATTTTTTTCCCAGATCTTCTGGTCCGTTCTTTGCCATGAGGTACCATGTTGAACTCCATGACCATGTAGAGAGAGTGTAAGAGATTAATACGAAGTTTAACACACCTGCTATCTTTTGACACCTGAGACATTGTAACACTAATGAGTCACATTTCACACTAATGATGGAAGAAAATGACTAATTGTTCTCACTTTAGACATTTTCACTTAAGGGTGTACTCACTTTTGTTGACAGGTGTTTGGCTGTTAATGCCTGTATTGTGATTTGTTTTGATGGAGAAATTGTTTTCCACTGCTATACAAGATGAACATTGACTACTTTTCATTGTGTCAAAGAGTCATTTCTGCAGTGTAGGACGATGAAAAAAGACATAAATATTTGCAAAAATGTGAAAGGAGTACTCTCTTTATTGAGCTAGTGTAGCTTTCAGCTCAGGTCAGAGGTGGTTCAGCTGTCATTTGCGAGGCGGTCAGGTATCCTCGCCATATGCAGCCAGGTGGAGTCTGAGGGTTCAGAGGTCAAACAACTGTTATTTTTCAGAGGGGAGAAATGTCAGAATAATGCAGAGCAGGGCAGACTGGAGGTGTAGAAATACAATTAGTTTACTTACCAGTTCATAAATCGCAACTAAAGCAAATTTTAAAAGAAAATTGACGTCAGAATGTTTGGTTATTCTCTACTGCATACATAACTTGAAAGTTATGCTCTGTAGCTGGAAGAAAAGTAAAATCCACAATTCTCCTTATTGTGTTATGGGCTGACAGTGTCAGCAGCCACTCTGAAGTATCTGAGTGTCTGAAATAATAGCAACTTCCCCTTCCTACTTGGGAAAAGTTGGCACCTATTAATCTTTTCAGCAAAGTTTTTCTCCACCTGCCCACTTCCTTATGTGTGTGTTTTTTTGTTTTTTTAAACTTATGCCAGAGTTCTTCACTTTCATTCTGAAAGGCTGCACTTCCATAAGTCTGGATGTCACTCACTTACATTGTGCACTCGATCTTTCTTTATGTTACAATCGTTTTTTTCCCACTAAGATCTATTCTACACTCTTTCATAATAACTCCTCTCTATACTCATTACATTCTGCATACTAATATATCTGATTTTTATAAGTGCTTTATCTTGTCGGAGTATTGACCTATGACAGATTGCTGTAACATAAACAAACTCATGAATTTTTCTTTTGCTCATTTGCTGTGATTAAGCTCCAGGAATTGAGTGTTAAGAACAAGATAGCACAAAAAGTAAATTACCAGATCATCACCAGCTCCTGCCATGGTTGCCAAGCAACCAGGCCTTGCTATTCAGTTGTGTTCCAGTGTATGGAAGTCTAGCTATTCCTTATCACAGGTGCAGGAAAAGACTCAAGTGCATTGTGGGAATCAAATGCACCAGAGAGTAAATCGAAGGAATGTGTTTTTTATTCACTTATTTATTTATTACTGTTATTTGAGCATTTGTCGCAGTAAATGACTTCAGTGTTTTCCGGTGGCGAGCTGTGTTGGGTTCGCTCATGTGTGAACGGGCTGGATGTATTTTAACTGTTTTGTTCATTTAACTCGATGAGAGGTCTAATTGAATATAAATGACCTTGAGCCTGAGGGGTTTTGTCACGGAGTTTCCACTGTGTTTTTGCTAAGAAAATAAAAATAAAAAAGGTAATAGTAATACAATGAACATTTTTCCATTCAAGCCTCAAGCAATGCATGATATTCTCTTTTAGAATTCATTATATTTTCATAAAATAAAAAAGGTTAGTTGTTTGGAAGAACTTGATCTGTGGCTTCATTAAGGACAAATAAAATAAAACTCATTACAATCCCTCTTAGATGCAGATCACTCATAAGATCACAGTGCTTTTTGTGTATTATAAAAAGTCAGTATTTTCATTTAATTTTCTTTTATGAAGATTGGGCACATTTAATAGATGCATTTTATTAAAATAAGTATTTATTTGAAGATCTAAAAAATTATATTATTCGTTTTGTTTTCTTCTTTTCTCCCCAAATGTTGAGCTGAAGCCTTTCCGAAGGAGTGGTAGCAGAACGAGGACTTGATAGATTTTGACTCGACAGGCTGAAACTGCAGTAAATGGTCGTGTTATCAAATATAAGAGGATCCTAAAAGCTTTTGACACCTTCCAGATAGCCTATAGTTGTGCCTGGCTGTCTGCATCTTAAGAGAGAGCAAGCCCTAGTTATGTGCTGTTGCAATTGACTCTCAATTTAATTTTGAAAAGTGTATAAAATGAATAAAAACATATGTTTAGAGACCCACTTATATGAAAATCTTGTTTTTGTGTGTTTTTCACATATTCTTTTGATAGAGGACTCTCAAAATTAGGCTTACAATTGCATTTCTGAGTATTTCTTTATGAGAATCGTTGTGAATCAGAAGCAGACAAAAAAAAATGCAGTTTGAAAAAGATTGTTTTAATTACGTAGAAAATATGATGGGTAGATCACAAGTTCCATCCACGGCATTCTCTTAGAGACAACTAGATTCCTCATATGGCCTGGCATCTGGCTCAAAACTGTACGGCTGAACAGCTCTGATATTGCTTACCATAATGTAATGTTAAGTTGAGGTTGTGAGGGGCTGTAACCTAGCAGGAGAGTGTTAACAGATAAATAATGGGAAGTGGGGGTGGGCTTACTCCTCACCAACAGTCCCGCCCACAAATCAGAGTCAAATTTCTAATGAACTCCAACTGCTCTGCAGAAACTGTCCCTAAAAAGCGATACAGGTTTTTGGATTTTGGCTAAAAACAGCATCATCATATATGGAAAGAGCACTGGGAATGCTTTCAAAATACATCAAAAGATGATTGGAGGGGGACTTAAAAAAGTGAAAGATCTGGGACAAAGACTTTTTAAAATTATTTTATTTTAATTTAGCTTTGCCTCTTAGAATTTTAGGATTTTTTTTCTTGTCTTTAGAGGTTTTAATAAGTCTTTAAAAGTCTTTAAATAAGGTTTTAAAACGAAATAACCTTTCATTTATCTCTTTTTCGCACACTGTACACAAACAGCTCTCTGCCTTTTGCTCCTCAGTATTGTTCTTTTTTATATTAATTTAAGAATTCACCTTTCTGTGCTGTATTAAACGAGGTAGACTTGCTGACTCACGATTAGGCCATCTTCTAGCATTATTTTAAAGGAATATCGGTTTCTGTGAGGTGAGAACTGCATCTTCCTGTCTCTTCAACAGGCTGCTTAAATATTGCTCCAATATATAAAGCAGATCTTCCAGGACCCAAGAGGGCAACAGAATATTCTGCCCATGACCCCCTGCAAATGGAACAATCCATCACAAAGCCTAGAATTAACTTGTCAAGAAGTAAGTCAGGTTGACTTCGATTTAGAATTTGGTGCCACGCTGACATTTGCTGAAGACTGATGGTAAAGCCAATAACATGCAGCTGAAAATTAGTAATCAGCTGTGGAAGGAGGCAGGGAGCGGACAAACTCCAGCAAATGGAGGAAACCTAAAAAGAAAACAGATTTAGATTTCTCACAGCTGACTACATTTTACTCTCCTCGCGTGCAAACATGTAATTTTGTCATTTTAGGTGACAGAACCTGTGCGTTACTGGGTTTTCTGCTGCATCATGTCAATTTATTTTATTTTTTTCTCCATGGAGTTTTCAAATCTCTTCTATTTTTGGACAAGGTAAATGCCTTGCAGTGTCTGCTGAGAGGAAACAGATTGTTTCTGATGACAGTGTTTTGTGTTGGAGGACGGGGCCCTGAACTGATCCCTGAGAGTGGCTTGAGAGCATGGCCAAGTGCCTACACATGCACACAATAGGGGGGAAGATGGAAGGGCTAAAAATACACAAGGTAATGAGAGCGTGTTGTTGCCGTCACCCTTTTGCCAGAAACCAAACCAGTTCTTTTCCCTGACCTCTTCATTTCAGCTTTTGCACATTTAAACAAGGCAAACTTGAGTCTTTTTTGCTGGATTTTTTCCCAGTAGTTTTTTTTAAATCTCCTTTTGCTTAAAGGCGATGCTGCTTTTATCCAGATATGCAAATAAAAACAAATTTCAATTATATTTTCAAAAAATGTATCAAATAAGAGTAGTTTAAATTTAAAAAGAATAATTCTATTGGAGATTCTATTGTCTCTTTTTGTCCATGGCTTTTGCAGTTATGAATGTGAGGTTACTGGACACTATCAACAGGTTTTCCTCCAAAGATTGCATTTCATTAAAGATCAACTCCAAGAAAATTTATTTTTGTGCTTTTATCATGTTCTTGTGGCATTTTTCTGAGGATGGAAGACATCTATGAAGAGAATTAGGCCTTTCTGAGTAGTTATTTATTCAAATTGTGGAGAATCAGGAGCAGATGGAAAAATTGCCTTTTGAAAAAGCTTGTAGTTCTGATGCGTCCGCTTGTAAATGACTAGATCCATGTAAGTCTTTGTTTTCCTCATCCGAACTACCATCTGGCTCAAAACTGTAGAGTTGGATAGCTCAAATTTGTTGCCCATTTTTGTTTCACCGGTAATGTAAGGTTGTGGGTCTGAGGGGCTGTAAGCTAGTGGGAGAGAGTGTAAACAGATTGATGACGGGAAGAGGGTACAAGCTTACTCCTTGCCAATGGTCCCGCCTGCAACTCAGAAGCAAATTACAAATAAAATAATTTACTAGAAAACGACAAAAGGTATTTGATTTTGATAACAAAGAAAAAAAAAACACAGCATAATCATAATGAAAAGAACTGGGAACACTTTTAAAATAGATCGAAAGATGATCAAAGTGGGACTTCAGAAACATTTCTGTTAAGATATATATATATTTATAGTAGCTATTTAAATTTCTTTTACTTTTGACATAAGAACAAACAATTTTCCTTCAAAATAAAATACACCCTCTGTTAAAGAAGATAAGAATGTGTGCATTAAGCTTGTTAGAGTAACAGAACAAACTTTTTGCTTTTTTTTTTAACTCAGTTAACTGGCAGGATAAAAATCTAAGCATAAATGACAACATTTTTTATTAATGGCAAAAGGACCAAAATTACAAACTAATTTTTTATGAATAGCCTTTTTCTTCAGAGCCAACGAGCCAAAATAGAGGGATTCAGGGAGCCCCAAATGGCTTTGGAGCAACAGGCTGCAGCCCTCTGGTTTAGTGGTTCTTAAAATCTTGGACAAAAAATAACATTTAAACAACCCTTTGTTTGAATTTTTTTTGGTGATATTTTGGAGTCATTTTGACCTGTTTTTTCACATCACAAGGAGAGCTGATTCTTGTCTCCCATAAAGAATATTTTACTTTTTTTATTCAATAAATTACATGTCAGATTTCCAGGTTCCATTTACTCTGGCAAGTGATGGTATATATATATTTAATTAATCAAATCAAAGTATATTTAATTAATCAAATTTGCATTTAAGCTAATTCTAAAAATGTAATTATCACATAAAAAAGTCTCGTTATTTAGAAGTTGAATATCTTTTTTTGTTGTAGGACGTACATCAGATCTTAAAGGGTTAACAACTGTAGCAGTAACAGCGCTGTTGGCGGTTTACTGTAGGGATTTGTTTGCACAGTGGACAGATCAGTGTGAGGAAAGACACGATTTAACAAAGCTCCCGTCCTAAAAAAGCACACCCTCTTCACAAAAAAGAAAAAAAAAAAGCATTTGCTGTGCCCCCAGAGGGCTTTGATTCCCTCTGTCCTCCTGCCAGCTCACTTCATGCCTGGCTCTGCTTTCATTGATGTGAAAATCATTCTGAAGAGACAGGAATATTAATGCTTGCTCCGTACACCTGCACGTTTGTGCGTGCTCCTCTTTTTCGTGTTTTAATTATTATTTTATTGAAACGCTTTATTCTCTCTGGTCCGTTGAACCTACCGTGGCCCATGGATGAAAGGAGCAGTCTTTGTATGCACAGAGCACATTTAAATTGTATGAACTCATTATTGTGCGGTGACTTAGCTGTTGAAGGCTGTTTGGAAACCGAGTTTGAATGCAACATTTATTTAAGAGAGCCCGACTGGGAGAAGCTGAGGTGTGGATTCCTGTTTGTTTGTGTTTTTCAAGGAGCTCATTATATTTTTCTAAAGTCACAATACTGCGATTTAACATTTCATTAGTCTTCCATCTTCCACCTTGAAATCCTCAGAGCCACATATTTGTTGTGCTTCCCTTTTGCCCCAAGACTCACAATTTTATTACCTTTTTTTTTAATACTGTTGCGAATGCATTTTTAGTTGATGATGTTTGAGGAAATAATCACTCTCACAAAAGACAGATTAAGCCCCCGTAGAACGATGTGGGTGAATGTGTGGGACTGTGGTTACTAGTCTCATCTCACGCAGCCTCGTTTTTCTCTTAAAAGCATCAAAGATGTACCATAAACCAACCAAGACAACTATAAAAAGGGCCTAAAATCACTTTACGATCCTGAGTGGCCCTGGCTCACCAGAGACCAAAGCCTGCGTATCCATGACAACGCTAAGATGGGAATCCACTCTTGGCCATTGACTCCCCTTAGTCAGGGCTGAGTGCTGAGGGAGGAAGCAGCGATAAGGAGAAATTCAATTCAATTTGCTGTGAACTGCTGTTTGCCTACCATGTAAATGGAAAAAGTAGGTTACACAGAGGGAAAACATGGGAAAGTCAAAGGGAAGATCTGACTTGTGCTGTAATGGTTAAACTCCCTCCCACTCTCTGGAGACAAAAGACTATTTTACTTTGCTTTTGAACATTGCACCTTTCGATTCTTTTCAATCTGGAGAATTTCCTGCTGACAAAAGGGAAGAAATCCAATCTAACAGTCAAAGTAGCTCTTCAAAAGGTTCCACGCATTCAAGTCTAATCTCAGGATCAAAGTGTTCAGTGCTACAGCCACAGGTGACACGGCGTTGAAGACAAGAAGCAGACTTGAAATGAGCAGCAAGGTTCAGCAGAGCCCACACATCTACAACTCTGTCTGAACACCTGTAGAAGTGTAGGCTGGAGACTTGCTGTGTTACCTAAGGAGAGCAGCAGCTGAACTCTGACCAGAGCTCAGTCATGTTGAGCCAGCTTTGCTTAGTCAACAGCCATTTCCATCTGTGTCCTTTCATTTAAACAAAAATAATCCCTCACATATACTTCTCCTCCGCCTCTGTCAGCTGTGTGGTAGCTATAAAATACATCATCTCTTATACTGTTAATGTCTTTTTTTAATTGTTGGAAGAATTTATTCAAATATACCTTATTTTTTTCACTCATCCCGTCTTTCTTTAATAAATTGCTTGCCCTAGTAAACCTTCACACTGATTCTTTTGATCCCTGAATCACGCCAGATCCCCTGAGCTTTTTGTGTTCGATGATCCTCTTCTGTTTTCATTTATCCAAGCTGGATTTGATTCTACAGCGAGGTTTTATTGGTCTCTATAGGGCTGCTAAAAGCATAACCCAAGCTTCACCAAAGCATCCTCCCTGCAAAATGCATACGTAATAACAATTTAGTTTTTTGTCTGTTGGTCATAAATGTATTTTATTGGTAGGCTTCTCTAATGGCAACCTAAAAACCAGGACATATTGGGATTTGGCTGTAGATTGACGAAATGATCTCCAAAGTCTTTGTTACTGAAGAAGTTGTCTTTAGTTGTTTAGAGGGTAGGAGGGTATTTTTTTTTTGCAGCATTAATCCAGCACCAAATAATTTCTTTGCCTGGTTCTTTTGTCCAATAAGAAGGCAGTAATCACTGGTCATGTTGTCTCCATGTAGGTGGAGGAGTTGGTGGAGGTTGGGACGTTTGCTGCAGAAGACATCCATATCCCCAGTATCTACGTCAACAGAGTTGTTCATGGACTCGGCTACGAAAAAAGGATTGAGGTATAAAATCTTCTGATCTGAGATGAGGTTTAGTCTGAAAGGCAGACAAGCAAAATGTTTCTGGAATGTGACATTAGAGCACCATTCCAATAAGCAATGACGTACTGCTGCTCCGTCTTTCCACCACGTGTTCTTTTACTTGAGCAGACACAGTCTTTCAGGGCACTTCCTGTATCTGTGTATCATTGTAGAAATGCACGGTAAGGAAAGGCCAAGACGAGAAGCCTAAACCAAAGAAGGACTCGGACATTGTTCGGGAAAGGATCATTCGTAGAGCTGCTCTGGAATTTGAAGATGGGATGTATGGTATCCTTTCACACGAAGACCTGCAATAGAGAATCACGTAAATGTTTCCTCTTAAAATTTCAGACCAGATTTAAACTTGAAGAACAAACTTGTGAGAATCAGTGCAGCAAATGGCTACTAATTTTGATCTTGGTGACTTTTATTTCAAAAACTCAAAGCAATCAATTCTGTTAACTAAGACAACCAGCTAACCTTGGAATTGGCATCCCCATGCTGGCCAGCAACTTCATCAAACCAGATATCACCGTGCATCTCCAAAGTGAAAATGGGATTCTAGGACTGGTAAGAAACTTGTTTCTGTTTTTGCTTTAAATGTTTTTGTTCTTAAAGACCCGCTCCAATCATCTTTTAATTATGATTAGGCCATTTTTTATCCCAAATCAAAAAATTTGTGTTATTTTCTTGGACATTTTTTTGAGAGTGGCAGTAGTTCATCTGAATTTTTCCCTTTAAGTTATGGGCAGGACCATCAGCATGGAGGAACCCCCTTCTTCCCCTCCCATTACTGAGAGCTCTCTGTTTACATGCTTTTCCACTAGTTTACAGCCACTCACACCCCCAACCTTACATTAACGGTGCTGCAAAAGTGGTGAGCAATTTTGGAGCTATCCAGCTGTCCAGTTTTTAGCCAGATATCAGCTTGGATGAGGAAAATGAAGATGTACATATCTATTTGTTTACAAGAGGATTAATCAGAATGGAGCAGAGCAGGGAGGTGCGGCCCTCCCAGCGTATTTTTTACGGAACACAAAGGTTCTTTTTCAAACAGCCTTTTTTTGTATGCTCCGAATTTTACAACAATTTGAATAAGGAAATACTCAGAAATGCACTTTTGATCTGAATTTTTCTAATATATGTCCTCCATCTTTAGAAAAATACAACACAAAAAATGTTACAAACACTAAAACCACAATTTTCATTGGAGTGGGTCTTTAACAAGCGGGTAAGTGATATGGATGGTCACTTTGACAGAACAAAGAGTTTTAAACCAAATTACGCTTTTAGTTGGAAGCCATTCCTTTGACAAGTGTCATTGCTAGTTAGAAATGTTCTCTGTTTATTATATAACAAGTTGTGTCAGTTTGACATTTTTCTTCCATTTTTCTGCCTTCCAATCATCATTTGCCGGCTGAGTCTTTTAACAAAGGCTGCTGAAGCTCTTATGGAATGGCTTTCTTTTCAGCTGGGTTGACAGCAGAATGGAGGCGCCTATGCTAATTTCTTTATTTGTTAGTTTCCTTTAATTACGGGCCTCGGTTTTGGAGAGAAGCTGATCTCATCTCTCCTTTTTCGGTCCATCTTGTCGGACAGCATTGCTCTCTTTTGTTGAATGGAGAGAAAATCAATGGCTCATCTAATCAGAGAAATCAGACTGTCTGTCTCTTTCTGGAGAGATCATGGCCGGTCAGGCTGTGTGTGAATGACAGCACGCTAGTGTGTGTTTCTGCTTTCCCGTGCACACACTCACGCCACATTTCTGTTCGAACAGGGGCCGTACCCTACACGAGATGAAGTGGATGCAGACCTGATTAACGCCGGTGAGGGTTAACCTGATCAATAAATGGCAATCATAAGTTGATGTTAGCATACATAATTTAAAAAGCGGTGCAAACATGTGCCTCATAAGTCTGAGTGGATGAAAATAAATTAAAACTACACCATCTTAACAAGCATAGTTTGTTACTCCGAGATCCTGTTTTTTAGCATTAAACTCTGCTTTTTTTGCAGAAATATCTTTATTGGTAGAACATGCTGTTGTTGCAAATCAGTATTTTTTTCCTGTGACGCAGGGAAGGAGACTGTTACTGTGCTCCCAGGGGCCGCCTATTTCTCCAGCGATGAGTCATTTGCCATGATCCGGGGGTACGTAAAACTGCACGCATAAGCTCTGCAAACTTATTTGCTGTCTGAAGGTGAGGTCTGTCTGACATAACTTAATGCCTAAACTCCCCTCAGTAAAGTACAATTTATTCATGAAAGTAAGCAGAGAGCACACATCTCTCTTCACCCTTCTGAGTTCCTCACCCTCAGCACCCTCTTCCTTCTATCAGTTTAACAGAATTTGCTCGTTTGGGCGTGATCAGATACGCAACACTAGATATTAACAAATGGCTTCTGTTATCAATAGAATTAAGCTGCCATTTTGGTCAATACAGCCAAGGTCTGCCTTTATTGATTTGCCTTGTGATTGATGCTGCCCACCCATGCTCCCTTCAACATCAGTTTTGTATGTCCACCCAGCAGAAATTCAATAGCGCTCATAAATAGGGGTTGTGCAGCCACACTGGCGGGGACCATGTGGACCCATGCTGAATTTGTGGCAAAGCTTGCTGCTGCTGTTCTGAAACAATAGTCCTGAGATGCTGGAAAGGATGCGTCAATACGCAATTTGGTGGATTGCTTAGTACAGTCTTTATAATACAGCCGTGGGAGCTTTTTAGAGTCTGTGAAACGGGAAGTCTTGGTTTTTACAAGCATATTAAGAAAGTTGGATTTCATATACTACAGAAAGGCCAAAATTGTCCTATATAGAATGATTTTCATTGCACAAATCTTGTTTTTAGCTCTATTTAAGACTTCCTCAGTACCAATTAATATTATTGTTAATTTGATAGATGGTTCACAACTGTGCCATCTGCATTGAAACAAGTAGACCCTGCATGAATTGAATTGAGTGAGGTTTTTAAAGTCCCACTCCAACTATAATTTAATTATTGTAAAATCATTTCTAGTGGTCTACTAATTATGAATATGCAGTTTTTAGCCTAAATCAAAAAGCCTTGTCATTTTAAAGACATATTTTCTGCAGCGTAACAGGAGTTCATTAGAAATTAATCTCAGTTGTGGGCGGGAATGTTGGCACGGAAGTTATTTATTCTAAATTCCCATCAGCCCTTTGTTTACACTATCTGTCGCTAAGTTATACCTCACAACCCCAAGCTAACATTAGCATAGCAGAAAAAACAGCGAGCAAAATCAGATCTATCCAACCTTACATTTTGAATTCAGATGGTAATTAAGACACTAATGGATCTATTTGTCTGCAAGTGGATGTTTCAGAACTGTAGCGGAGAAGGGAGACTTTGGCACACCAATGGCAGTTGTCACAAACCTGAACTTTTTCAAACTGTGGGTTTTCATCTGTTATTGATCCATCATGAATTTGAATTGCTCAAAAACGCAGTTTTAATCTTAAATTATTTTGAATATGTCCTCCATCATGAGAAAAATGCTACAAGAACATGTTAAAAATCCAAAAACAGGATTTTCATGGGAGTGAGTCAATGAAATTGACTCATTTCTCCCTGGTGAGTGGAATATGTAGGACATTTTCCTTTTTGTAGGGTGTCCAGGATCTACAATTCCAAAATCCAGTGCCCTGGAAACTTTTCAAAAGTCTTTGTGAACAACTATTGTACATCGATGCTCAGTAGATTAGCAAATTTAGACCACAATCCTGCAGTGTTCAGACCACAGTGCTGGACCCTATGATGTAACGCCACTCAGCTTTCGCGCTTTCGCTGGTTTACACAATATTTTTTGTGCGTTTTGTATGTTTTTCTTTTTTCTTTACAACAAACGGCGTTCTACATTCTGCTTGGCTGTTGACCTCATCAATCTTCCCTGTTCTGTGTGCAGTTTTGTTTTCATTCTATAATACTGGACTTATTTTTCTATGAAGGTAAAGAAACGTGTCTGTTAGTACTATTGGTTTTACGGTAATTAGCTTTGATAAGGCGTTTTAGAAAACTTGGTTAAAATAACAGTGGTTGTAAAACACTAATTGGTCATTTTTGTTAATAATGGAACTTGATTTTGGATTTAACAGTCTTTCTTCAATAGATTGAACATTACTTGTCCTTATTCTCATTCTTTTTTAATCAATGAATGGATTGAAGTCACTGTGAATGTGACAGCTGTCTCCCTCTGTTGTGCCATTTCCTGAAGGGGTCACATTAACCTGACAATGCTGGGAGCCATGCAGGTGTCAAAACATGGAGACCTGGCCAACTGGATGATCCCAGTGAGTTCACCTCTAAATTCACACTTTACTCCAGTCATACTGTTGAATCCATTAAGCAGTGTCCTTGTGATCAAATGATTTTTTTTTCATTGCCCTTTTCTCTTTTGACAAAATGTTTTTGCCTTTTTCTTTGGAGAAAAACAAGTGGAATTTACAAAAGCACTACACCTGTCTTGTTTCTGTGATTTTTAGACTGCATGCCAGCATATTTACAGAACACTGAGCTGTAAATATCCAAGATTTCTCACTATAGACTCTATCCTTTAGCTGCCTACGCTTTCACACATTGACCAGACTCTGTCCAGCCACATACTAGGCTTTCACCTAGCACTGTTATCACAGCATGTCACTTATTTAAGACTCAAAAAGGTTAAGGAACTCTCTAAGGAGCCTTCTTTCATAACTGATTATGAAGGTCGGGAACGTCAGGTTTTTGAAACACACTTTAGAACAGCGATGTATGTGAGTTTGAAGTGCAAATTGTGTTTGTTGTGAACAGACTATTGTTTTAAAAAGTGTGTTTTTGCCGGAGTTGGGAAGCGGGGTGCAATCCGCGGTGCTTGTGCATGCTGAACCTTGTCTAGTGATCCGTTCGGGTCAGCTGTGATCCTATATTAGTTCTTTTTTTTTTGCTGTTTATATTTTTCCTAGTAAACAGCTTTTTACCTCATAAATGTATTAATTTAATCTTGTATATTCTCAATTTATATTTTATATAACTTTATTCTTGTAAAATTACAACTTTTTTCTCACAATTTTACAAACTTATACTCGTAAATGTTACGACTTTATTCCCACAAAATTACTTTTTTTGTCATAATTTTACAACTGTATGCTCAAAAATGTATTTTTTGTTGTGTCCCTAATACTCTGTCGTACAGAGTAAGAGTTAAAAAGTTACTTTAAAAAAAAAAGAGAGATTAATTGTCATGATTGCATTTCTTTCTCGTCCTAACAGTTTTATTTCATACACAAATTAAAGTGTTTCTAAAGAGGATTTTACAGTGACTGCTACAGCATAATGAGTCGGTAATATTGCTGCTACATATTCTGGGAGGTCAGCTGGTTTTAAAAGCACGGTTTCCTTTTACTGGTTCTGTGCTTTCTGAAGTTAAGAATCTATTAAAGGTTTGTTTGGTGTGGGAAGGCTAAACATGAAATCCTCTTGGGAAGCTCCTGTTTGAAGCGGGTTCGTTCAGTGCAATAGACTAAATGGATTCTAATTATGGTTCTTGTATGAGACATGTTACATTGTGTATAAAAATATCAATGGTTATAAAAAAAAATCCCTTTTGTGGAATCGCCTCTATATTTTTTCTTGTTAGGAAAAAAAGACATTTTGATGCTTAAACATTTTTCTAGAAAGTTGAAGAGTCCTTGGCTCAAACACCTCACTTACATTTCTTCATGTATTATTTTGAAAGGATGGTTGAAGACTAATATGATACCCACCATCTGTGATAATGAAATTTACTCACAACTAAAGATGGGAGCAAAGCATGAAATTGGAAATGTATAATGTAGGAGTTGTGGATGCTGTACTGCCAACATGATTATTTTGACTGCTTTTGTTGTGCAAAATGTACATGGACGTTTTCCAGCTTAAAGTCCTTTTACTCCTCCACTCAGTGTGAAACATCTGTAAAAAAAAAAAGAGAGAGGAAGCATAGAGAAAGATTTTGGATGGTAAATGCTATTCGTTCACCAAATGGCACCAATTATCAAATTCAATTAAATTTGGAGATGCCAGTCAAAAAAAAGCAAAATATGTTTTAAGAATGTTAAATATAAAGCAGGTTAATGTTCTCTGTATTGTAATGTTACACGCAATGGTGTGACGATTCATTTTAACAATTTGATTCATGTCCTCATTTGTGGTTGTTGAAACGATTCACTTTCGATTCTGATTCATTTTGAACGATCCAACTTATTGTGATTCCGATTCACTGACCTAAGATCAATCCAGGGCAACTTTAGCCAAAATTTCAACCAGTCTGACCAGTGATAAATACCTGAGTACTGAACAGTGCAGGTAAATGATTAATAAAAGCATGCCTCAAATTAAAATAAGCTGGTAACAAACTGAAATATATTTTTTTGAGGTTTATGAATTATCATGTTCTGTCGTCACAGAATCTGTGGATTCTGTTTCCCTTTCTTAGCATTAGTCGTCTGGGTAACAGACTTCTGGCAGTCAGTCGCTATGTTATTACATAGAGAGCTGTTTGAATCAGACTGTGACAAAAACGAAGAGGAGGGGAACGGAAGCCAGTTGGTGAGGAGGAACTCTTGGGTTATTAGGGGGGTCATTTTCTTTTGTTTTTGCTTTGACTAAAAGGTCAGCACTTGCACGGCAAACAAGGAAAATTGTATTCTGTTGTCATGGCAACACCCCAAAAAATGCAAGCAACGGCAAATGTGGCAAGGGAGATTTTATTCTGTCTCCAAATCCAGCGTCTGTGAATCTTTTCTCACATATTAGCACAGAATTTACATTTATAAGAATCACAATTTATATTTTCTTCCTTTTTATTATTTCTTTCTCTTTGCTCTGTAAGAATATCACCCTTTTTCTTTTTTCTCAACTAACCCTTTCAGTGTCTCCAATAGTATACCACCTGCGTGCCCCATACAGGCCGTATCTACCCTCAAGGACTAAGACTGGAGGGTAGGATTAAGGCTAAGCTTATGACTATGGCTCATTTAATTTTCTTGTTCACTCTTGGCTAATAAACTTGATTTCTGCCCTATACCCCTATACCCCTGCCCTGTGCCCTATACCCCTTACTTTCCACGCTTTTCTCCAAGTTCTACCTTCCTTTGATGCTTCTTCCCACTTTCTAGTTATTGGTACAGACACTGATATCCTGCAGACTTTGGTTGCAAGCCTGCTGCTGGATTTCACCCAACTCAGTTGACCGCTTTCATAAGAGATAATACTCAGTGTGGCGCCCCTGTCCAACACTCCCATTGTTTACCTTCAAGCGCCTTTTTCCCTCTTTGCTGTATTCTCAGACCCTTTTCTGAAGTCACCTCCCTTCATCCACAAAGACATGTCTGTATTTCCTTTACCTCTACATTTTGATGCTAGAGCTTCCTCTGAAGTGCTGGCCCTACTCCGTGTTGTTTGATGTCCCAGCTGTGAGCCATCTTCCAGCTCTCTTCTTGCTGATGCTAGTGGTATTGATCTGAAATTCTCTATAGCGTTAATAGTTATAGCACAATGCAGAAACGGGAAACTTCATTGTGTTTGTTTTGCAGTAACGACACAAAAATTGTCTGTTTTTTTGAGTTGATTGGAGATGCGGATCACTTTTTAAACCAGAGAAAGGATTTCCCCTCACTTCATGTTATTCCTAAAGAAATGAAAAAAGATGAGTCAGAGATCATGCTGTTCAGTCTTGATCCTATGTACGTCTCCCATGCCTATTTCAAATCTACCTTCAATCTCAATAGTTGAGACAAAAATTTGTCTGGTTTCATTTCTCGAGAAGAAACTGATATAGCTCAATATTTGAGGCTGTGAGACAACAGTGATGTCATTTTTAACAGCCCTGCATGCAAGTACAAATGTCTCACTTCTTGTTGAGTCTAAAGCAGCTTTTGCACGACTGAGACTGCAGACTCTCAGCACTTCACTTCCAGCAGAGAGGAGCAGCGGGATAAAAGACAAAAATAATTTAGATGCGAGGTAGTGCAAATGTAAACAGATTTATCCAGTAACCAAATTTAGGGCATAAACCAGGATACTTAAGTGGAAGCTGTGATACATTTATGTCTGTTGGACGGCCAGGTCTGTCTGTAGAGCCACACTTGAATACAATTGATTCTCTGTGGGGCTTCTATACTGTCTGGTGAGATTCTAAAAGAGGCCAGACATTTTTGTTACTTCTGTTTCTATAGCGTATTTGACCTCTGATCAGAAGATTGCATTTTCGGTTCCTGCCCTTGGGCAAGACACTGAACCCCTGCTGGTTACAGGTTGGTGCCAGTGGTAAAGCATTGGAGCCGCCATGTGAACAGAAATGTGACTGTAATGTGCTTTGGGGCTTCTAGAAGGTAGTAATGCGCTACATAAGTATTTAGCATTTACAACTTTTTTCGTTCATTATTGTTATCATAAGATACTTGTTTTTAAAGAATGGGCATCAGTTCTGTTAAAACAGAGGCCTTCAACACTTATTTGTCACTAACCTAGAAGGAGGCATAAAGTCTCAATTGGCACTTTAGAAAGTAATTCACCCTTTAGAAAAATAAAACAAAGGGTTGTATTTATGCTATGGTTAGGTTTATTATTTTAATAAATATAAACAAAAGGTTTTTTTTTTCTAAAATTAATAGTCACATGACCTCCTTTCAAGATAAGACACCCTGTACAACACAGGATCATCTCAGTGTACTAGGTAGTATTGTGTTAGCAGTGATTTTGAAGAAAAAAAAAAAGGAAGAAAAGCACTAATTTATTTTACTATTTTGGGGCATTCCAGCCAGAAATGTATAAATGTAAATAACTGCATTAAAATCTGAGCTAATTTTAGTGACCCTTACTAGATTTTCAGACAATAAGTTTCACTTAAGTTCCCTGAAATTTTTAAAAATCATAAAAATAGAAAATTATCTTTATAATCAGGTGTGCCTTAAATATGAATCATGGTTAATATTACTGACCTCCAATAGATTTTCATTGGTACATAGCGTTCACTTAGTAAAATAAGAAGCCGCACCGCTTGATGGATTATTGGAGCATTATGGGTACCGTATTCATCACAGATTGATACAAACTGTGCTGCAACATTTAATGTGAATGAAATGAAGAAAGTTAGACTCATCTTATAGTTTAGTTTTGCTTGCTTCACCTTGTATTTAAAAAAAATACATAACTTTTAAAAATTAAAACCTTTTTTTCTTCAACTAGAGAGACACTATTATGTGGTAAAAGAGCCGCGCGCAGACCCCTGTATTAAAGCATCAAAATCCCTTTTTTAAAACAAAAAGACTACTGTTTTTTTTTTTTTTTTTTTTTTACATTTTATAAACGAATCTCTGTTTGCCAAGTTACTAAGTCTAAAGGTTGAACTGAGAGCTGCATAAATATGCGCTTAAGCATCTACACAGAAATTACAGTCTTTCATAAACCTGTTTAATTTTACATCTTAATTAATATAAAAGAACAAGAGTGTTCAATCCATATTTCATGTACCATATTTCACAAATATTAGGATTAGTGTAAGAAAATTGTTTACTTTTCATGGGAGCAGTGTGTACTCTTGAAATGTTTCCAAGTAATCTTTTTTTTGCGTGATAAAGATGGCGGTTAGCTTGAAAAGAAAGCTAGAAAAGATTGGAGAAATTGAAAAACTTGCATGGTTTTGGTTTGACCGGAAAAGCAAAAGCTAGTATCAGCTAAAACTTGTTGATTACATGAACAAATGACATCACTACTGTGCATTTTAGGATACAAGACCCATTTTAAAACTGTTCCCAGTGGCCTTTTAATTGTGATTATGCCATTTTTAGCAATTCGAATTAAGAAATATTCAGAAATGCTTTTTAAATCTTCATTTTCTTTATACATGTCCTCCATCATGAGAAAAATGCCACAAGAACACATTTAGAACACCAGAATTAGATAGTTATTAGATTTTCATTTCATACCAGGGTGCCATTAAAGTAATGTTTGCTTTTTCTCTGCCATGTTTTGATCACTGCTAAATTGCAAAGCTTCTGATCACAGGCAAGAAAAATCCACATATCTTATGGCCACTTACAAATTGCAGTGATCTAGAAAATCTAATGTCTCCTTACGGTTTCATTGCAATTTTATTGTAATCCTGTGTCCCTTTGTGATCATTCATGAGCCATATCTTGCAGATATTCAAGATCACATGGCTGTTCATTTTTATCAAACAAAAACTGGCTACCTAGTTATACCTTAAAGACTGCTTTTATCCAAATATCACTGTCGTGCTAGTTGTTTTTCTGCATTAAAGCTGACTCAAAAAACAAGAAAAAAAAATCAGACTGTCGTTGTGTCCACTCTATTGCTAAAAAATAAACAGAATGTGGTTCTAATCTTAAAGACAAACAGTCTCTGATTAAAACCAGGAAAAGGTGAAGGACATTAGCAGGTGTTTAACTCCGATGGGATAAACCCCGCCTGCTGCCATGGGGTTAGACGACACCTGGGGGGCGGTTTGTGCACATTACTTAGCCCGCTGCCTGTCAGGAAGTGTGGTAATATTGATTGCACAAAATGGACAGTTTCCCTTTGGAGCGTCACCTAATGCTGCTTTGTGATTAAAATTAAAAAAAAAAAAAATCCCAAAGGAAAAAATGTCAAGGTTTTGAAGATGCGAGTTAAAGTATATACTATTTATAATAAGGGCCGTTTATGGACATTCATAGTCTGCAGCAGCACGCCACTGTCAGTTTGTGTTCACAAGATAACATTTTTGCACTACCCTTCTCTCCATTAGCTCGGGCTCTCATCCTTTCACCTGAAACTCCTCTCTGTTTTTCAGTTGATATCTTCTCTGTCCAGCTGGCCTGCACAGAGGCAGACTGGATCCCAACGATGCGCCACACTTGGCAGCTATATCCTCTGGTTATTGAGCAGAGAGCAAAACAGGCCCTTCAAGTGATTGATGAGGAAATGGGATTTTAATTCAGTTACTGAGCCATCACCCTGTGGCCATATCTGCATATCAGCCCTCTTTATTTGGAAACCAGCTTTGCCGGGAACAACGTAGGACTTGAAAATAATTCTTCACTCGGCTGGCAATTTGGTTGCACTGATGATCTTCCAGATTGTTTTTCCTGAGTATTTTCTACCTTTTTTGGCAGCTTCTAAAAAGTGAAAATCTACAGAAAATTGTTCTATTAAAAATGTTTTCATAGGAATTTGCAAAAGTTACAATGAAGGCAAAGTGAACATCACCAGTTATAGAACATAAAAAGATGCATCAAAAGAGAAAAAAGTTTGCATTGACGGCAACTCTGTTGGTGTTGATCACAATCCCCGTTTCATATCCAGCTGACAAAATGTACCTTAATCCAAAGCTCTGTTCTTCTGAGCCAGAGCCATCTTTTCTTCTTACTACCTCTTAATAAGAATGCCCAGTGTGAGGTTGAACCACCTGCTTAACTTTCAATTAACCACTTCACTCCTTTTTCCAACAGTTTTTCTTGTATCCCTGCTCTTGCCACAAATTGCATCACTTTTCTGCCTCACGTAACCTTGATTTTCACCATTTTTGTGTCTATCCATCCATTTTTTCCTCTTCCCTCTTTTCATCTATTCTGCCATCCTTCCTCCAGTGGGTTGAACCACTTGGAGTTGGCAGTTTGGTTTCTGCCATAATCCCAAACAAGGTTTTAGTGAGGAGTAAAAAAGAAACATTTGCACCTAAGAATATTTTTGTTTGCACAGACTTTGCACAAATTTCTTTGTACAAAACATATTTTCAAATAATGACCAGATGACAATTCCTGAACTTATTTTCTTTACTGCTATTTTTCACAGTTTATGTGTGAAGATACATGTTTTTTTGTTTTCAAAAGTGATAACTGAAAATGAACGAGGTCTCTGTTTCTCATATTTGTAGGGTAAGATGGTGAAAGGAATGGGTGGAGCCATGGATTTGGTGGCCAGTGCTGGAACCAAGGTGGTGGTCACCATGGAGCACTCAGCAAAGGTTTGATACACACAGTTATGCCAAAGTCAGAGGTGCAGAGCTGCAGGGTGTCCATCAAAAACATGTTAATGGTCACCTAAAAAAGAAGTTCCCGTCACAAAGCCTGAATCTTCTCTCTTTAATGACAATATTGCCTTAATATCTAAATAGTTCGTTAACTTTCTGTCTGGCTTACCTTATTGTTTGATAAAGAGTAAATACATGTTTATAAATAATTTATTATTAGTGAAATACATTTTTTGATAAACATTTAATTGGGAATATTTCCACCACTAAAAGCAATCTATGAAACTACTTGTGGACTTTGATGCTTTGAAACAAACTTTTGCTTCGTCATCTGGACAAAAATAGCAGTAAAAGGTGAACTTTCTCTTTGAAATAATGCTTTGTATCACTTAACGTGACGCTCAGCATAAATACAACTTTCCTCAACTGTGGCAGAGTGAGGTTGTTGCAGGCTTGGTAGCCTTTACCATGACAACATGGTGCACTGAGTAAAACATAGTTTGCTTTTTTTTAATAAAACAAGTTCAACATAAAAAACACGATTTAAGTAAAAATATTTGCGGTGTTATTTGTTTCTTTCGTAAATGAAAAGGGATAAACCCCTCCACGAAGTTTTGACAATGGAGACCTTGTCTACCGCCAACTACGGACCTCTCACTTACTTATGTTTGATGTTAAATTATCAGTTATAATAGCTCTCTTCAGTAAATGAACTTGGCCTATTGGACAAAGCTGAATAATATTAATTATTTTCATGGTTTTACGGATGTATTCATCCTCATTTTTAGTTTCCGCAACAAATAACAATAAAAGCAAATGCTACAGCTGATTAAAGCCGAACTTTTGTTTAATCTGTTGCTTAATGCTTCCTCACAAGAAGATATCTGTTCATCTTGATTAGATTCTTTGCAGAAATCAGTTCATTTGTCTTCATTAAATTTGGATACAAGCTTAGAAATGAGCTTAGTGTTTTGGGGGGGGAAAGCTCATTGGTGAGACATTCTCAGTAAAGATGGATTGCTTTCGAAGTCTTCCTGCAATGAAAGATGTGATACAGCTGTGCTACTTTAATTTTAGAAAGTCCAGAATGATACAAAACAAGGGCGTTGTAACATTCAGCATTCATAAATGCGCTCTGCTTTCTGATAATGGGACCCTGTCTGGCGCCCAGCTACAGTCCAGATGGTGCAGCAGGTGAACATAAATTCACTGCCCGAGTGCTGTTATCATTCATGATGGGCAAAGGGGTGGCTGATTTATGGTCTGCACTTTTCCGACAGAGCTAGGGGCACTTTGACGTGTGCTTTTTCTCCTAAAGGTGACAGGAAGGAAAAGTGACGTTCACTCAAGCAAAATAAATTTTCTGTAGGCTGAATCATCGCAGTAGACGCTAAAACTTACCCTAAACATAGAATGGCCTTTAAAAATGATGAACACAATTCATTAAGCAAACTGTTGACCAAGTATGACCAAGTTTTGTTAATTTTCACCAAATGCTCTCTTCTTTCAGGGGGGGAAACATAAGATATTGGACAAATGCAGCTTGCCTTTGACGGGGAAGCAGTGTGTGGATCGGATAATCACCGAAAAGGTACCGTTGTTTATTAATTTCTGTCTGTGGCATTTGAAAATGTGTCCTAGTTAACCTGAATGTAAATTCAAGTGGAGAAATGAAGGATGCAGCAGTTTTCCCTGTTTTCTCAAAATGGTTTTGATTAAAGTTTATTTAAGATCACTTGTGCATGAGTTTTCATTAGTATTGAGTAATAAATAAACCAAGCATAGCACACGAGTGGTCACTGATGTTACAGTGAGAAGCAAGGCAGCATCATTCAAATGATGCCTTCTTTATATTGTATTTAGACTCTTGTGGCAAAGATTTTTGATCGTGCATTTCCATTCATTTCTGTTATTTATTGGTGATTTATTCACCAAGTGAGAAGCTTAAAAGTTCAAGAAATATTTCTTAAAGTTGCATGTATTGAGAGCACAATGCTTATGTTGAAAAACTGCAGCAGTAGTCAAAATGAAAAAAGTAGAAACATTTTTTTCCCAGAGTGTTAGACAAGGTGAGCCTCAAGCGTTAGTCACAACCATTGACTGTATATAGAGAACTGGACTGAGTGACCCCTCCTTCCCACGCTCCAAGTTGGAGATGCTTATTGGCTCCAAAAAGCCAAAATCCCATAGACTTTTATTGAGAAATAAACAGCTATTACTCAGTCATTGTATTTGTCAGAATAACCATTCTTGCTTTGAAGCCAATATTTGTTTACATCTTCTTGTTAATCCTTAATAAGTGTTTTAATACTTTTTCTTTTTTGTTTTGTCAAGTCATTCAAGTTATAAACTGACTAATCAAAGGCCTCAGCAAAAGCATGTGGTGCCCGCTGGCGCCCACCATGAACATTTGATTGACCAATTCTCCTGAGCTGGCTTACAGTGGAAGGGGTGTGGTCTTTGTGTAAGCTCACTCATGAGTGGCAACAGTAGTTGTCATAGAAACGTTAACTCAGACTCAACTCAGACCAATCCCTGTCGTCTAGCTCCAAGATGACGTTGTCTGTATTGCGGAAAAATTGTTTGAATTGGCTTCATTTTGCTCAAGCTGAAGTTAAGGCATTTTTTTATATTTGTGACGTCACCCTCGCTCAGTCCAGTTCTCTCTATACAGCCAATAGTCACAACTGGCTTTGTGGTTGGATATGGGCTGTTTGGGGGTGAAAAATGGGCAAACCTGTTTATACGTGGCACAAACACATTTGTTCAGCAGGTTTTGGTTTGACTGTAAGAATAAAGGCCTTTAGTAAAATCTCCGTTTGTGCCAATCTCTGCACAAACTGATAATGAAGTCCTTTTATATCATAATGCTCTTAGTACCCATTCTGTCTATTTTCCAGCATTTTGAATTAAATGAAAATCAGTTAACTTCTTTGACACCAATATAACAATGAGTTAAACCTTTAAATTTAGAAAGTGAATAAATAAGACATGTTTTTAATGTTTATGGTAGTTAGACAACAAAACTGGATAAAGAGGTATCCCATGTACAGAGGCTGCATGCCCTAAATCCAGTTCCACTCTGGACCTGCGGCTCCTTGCTGTTTGTCACCTTCTGTACTCACTGCTTTAGCTTCTGTTTGGTGATCTTTTAAATAAAGGTCACTAGTGCTCACAAAATCTAAAAGGAAGAGGAAAAAAAATACAAGGTTATTACTCAATAAAAGTAACCAGGACAAGAATGTAGTATGTTCCTGAGGTTTGGAGGACTTTATACGACAAAAAAAAAGAATATTTCTTCTGTGTTTTGATAAAATTTCCAACACACTGTCTACCAAAAAATATTAGTTTCACTAGCTCTAAAACTACTTTTTCTCTCTCTGGTAATGAAATTCCATAGCAAAAGCATACTCTAATAAAAAAAAAGAAATTCTTGCATTTTTTATTATTGCAGTTGAGTTTCCCTTCTGTTTGGAATTTTGCTGCATCTCTACCTCCGGGCCTTTCTGTGTAGTGTTGATGCTCTGGCTGTTTTAGCCTTCCCTCTGAGGCTGTTCTGTAGTGCAAACTGAGGTAGCCTGCAAACTCTGGTGAACTGTGAAGGCAGATTAGTAACATTTGGTAGAGGGTGTAGTCCACAGGGTCTTCCATTTTTCTTTTACTCTTTTAAAAAATAACACTTTTTTGGTTGGTAAAAATAAAACCTTGCACACGTCGAAACACATATTACTGAAAAGTAGTGTAAAAAGCCATCCAGCCCTCCTTTTTAGCAATTTTTCCTCAATTGCATTTTTGAAAAGTTATTTTGTCTGCATTAGACATGCATCCATAATTTTCCGAGATTAGTAAAATACTATAAACAGGGCCTAGGGGTTTGGAGGTTTTTAAAAACATTTTTTTTTTTTTACTGTTTTTCATTTTAAAAGCAGACACCACAACACATACTCATAAGGAAAACCATTTAATAATTTGTAATCCTGGATTTAAAGTCGAGACATTTCAGTTTTTTATGTTAAAAATCAAAGAATAGATGAAAGAATGCATAGCAAGGCAGATTTGAAAGCAAAATCCAGGAAGAATTTCCAGTTACAGCACAGCTTTGTGCAGGCTCGGTTTTGTGTGTGCTCTGGTCGGTTCTGTTTCCCTGTGGTGGTTACTGCCTTTGAAACTTGTTCTCTGAAAACATGACCTATCAGGGGCAAAGTCAGCTCATACACCCCCACCATGCTCTTTCTGTTGTGCTCAGCTTTGGTTTATAGTCCGTCATTTCTTAGCAAACAGATTTTGTCAGCATTTACAAAGACCTTTGGAAGCTCTGGAAACCCCTTTACAGATTCTACTTGGTGTGCTTTCTCTCAGATTTCAGAAGCATCAGGTCTTATATCCATACCTAAGTTTCTAAACAATAAACTTTAATTTATGCGGTCAATATTTAATGCCTTTCCTGTTTTTCCTTTTTATTTTTTACTAAATGATCCCTCTCTTTTCACCATATAGCAAGTGAAATATCCTCCTGACTACCAGAAAAAAAATCTTGTCTTATCAAAACATTTTTTAAGTCCACCAACAACTACAATTCCCAAAGTCCCACCCCTTCAGCTTTGCTATTATTGAAACGCCCAAAATGTCCTCTGTAGATACCAAAAAGAGATAATTCACTATTATGGTAGTTGGTTTTTAATTGCTATCTAATCTGCACTGTCCAATTTGAAACGAAATCACAAGACTAAGAAAAACCCTGAAATTTAAAGAATCTCAAACTGGATGTACATTCTTAGACACTGGACTAATAAAAGTCATTTCCATGCACTTTATAGTTCATGTTAATGCTCATTCTTTGTGAAGCTGTCAGATGCATAAAGTAACCTTTCCTATCATCATTCCATATCATCATTCATTCATCATTCATGATGATATCTGTATATAATGTATTTAAAATACCAGAAGGTCCATTTTGATCCAGTTAAATTAGAAGATTCATTTTAGTTCAAAAAAAGGAGGCAGCCTGTGAAACGGCTAGTTTTAAGAGAATTTAGAAGCAGTGTGTTTGTATCTGTTTTTAGAAGTGCAAACTGGTAGAAAAACCCTGTTTTTAGTCCTTATCTCAGATCAGATCCCCAAACCATATTATTAGTTTGCAATAATGAAGGGACAACAGATGGTGAATTCTTTTAACTATCATTTAGCATAATCAACACAAGCACTTGTGCAACTGGACTGAGAGGTGACTATTGCTAAGCAACATGAACAATGGAAATATTCTGCTAATATTACAGCCCTTACTCTCTAGGCTGTACGAAGAAAATCCATGCAGCATTCATGCCTCTAATTTCTTCAATTTTGCATTTATTGTGTGGAGGCTAGAAGACATTACATTTTTCTCTCAACTTCATTGTTAAAAATATGTTTTACTGGATTTTTCTTAAATCTATTTTTTCTTAAATCAAAAATGTCAATGCTTTATGTTTCATTGATTTTTTTTTTTTTTTTCTGTTTGGAAAACATTCATCTGTCATTGAAAAAAGTCTGACCAGTAAAAAAAGCTTCTTCGGTTCTCTTCCATACAAGAATGTACCACAAAGTGTAAAAGTGCTCTTTCAACGAGAATTGTTGTCTTTTTTAGCATTTAGGTCTCAGTCTTTGCATCTCTGTGTTGATCTAAACTCATTACTATCTGAAGAATTGCTACAGCTTTTCAATCTTTAATAAGCGTCAAATCTGTTTAGAACAGCTTTTGGGCTGTGAGAAAATGATCCTGGTGATTACCAGAGCTAACCACATGGGAAACAGCGCTGCAAACCTTTCATACATCCTCTATTGCTTATCCTGATACCCTAATTATTGCTGCTGATTTAGATTTCTGCTCCAAAACTTTTCCTAAATGATGGCAGAAATTGGGACTTTCTTTTATGTATTTATTTTTCGAAGAACTTGATGAGAACAACTGGTAATGAAAAAGGCAGACGACTTTCTAACTCTAATAGCCAAGAGGGAAGGGAAATTGAGTGTAGTTTTCAAAACAAACATTACATTTAAAAGATAGTAGCGATGGACCGAAAATGGAATGCCTCAAACTGTGTCCCTCCTCCTCGTTTCTATGATTGAAGCCTGTTGTGATGTTTCCATTAGTCTTGTCACCAAGACAAAGACAATTGTGTCAAACAATACATAATATAGATAATATTAAGTTTCTGACAGACTTTCTCTTCCTTTTGTAATTTTTTTTCAAACTTGAGAAAGAAATAATTTCATGTTAAAAATCCCAAACTTCTGAATCAGTCAGTCATCTCAGCAGGCCTAGGAGAATACTACTTTTTTAATTTAACTTGGTGACGGCAATGCCAATTATAATCGTAGCAGAGAAAATGTAACTTTTTTTTTTTATGGTCCTACTGTCAGTTTTGCCAGAAAACTTCTCAGAATTATAATTATTTCATTTGAAGGAATCCATTGTCAAAACAACCTTTTAATATGTTATTCTTTCAAAAATCCAGCAAGTTCTAAATGAGCTTTCTTGTTGCGTGATTTTCTATTTAAATGAGCATTTAGGATGAAAATTGCGTCCTCCGGTTGGTAAAGATTGAATAGAAACAGCCTAATAGTTTTCTTACGAGTAGTTTCAGAATGGTTTCACCCAAATCTCTCAATGGCAGGGTCCCGTGCATGTGAAAGTCACACTGTGCCTTCGACACTGACATATGACAGCACCTTCCATAACTCCACACTATTCTCGCATTTTTATCAAGAAGTGCTGGCACATTTTGATAACGCTCTAATTCCCCTTAATCACTTGTGACAAGCCTCACAATTAAAGATGCAGGACGGTGACTATGTTATCCATAGACCCTTGTTCTGTGTGACATTCCATCTGTCTTGCTATATTGGAGTGAGAGATCTGCCTCCTGCCCTGTCACTGTGTGCTGTTCTAACGAGCAGAGAGTCCTGACAGGTTTTTTCCTGAATGTAGTTATGGCTTTGCCTGTCAGCCCCTGCTGAGCACGGCAACACGGCCCAGCTCAAAAGAGTGTGCCCGGGCTGTCAGTGAAGTCTTTTTGCATTGTTTGCATTTAGGAAAAAAAACAGCAATTCTACACATTCTGTGTAAAATGAAAATGTGGGAGTTCAAATTAAGTTTTCATACGAAATATTCTGTTCTTTTTCCTCTGTGAAATAAATACATCTAAATATAAACCCATTTTTTAGAAAACAGTGTTCAGTGTTAGTGGTGTGGTGTGGAGATGAGGTAAGGAGGAGAGGTGATTAAAAACTGAAACCAGGTTATTCCTTCAAGATAAATTATTTATAGATTAGTACATGAGTGTTGGTGGTAAACAAAAAAAAATACAGGATTTTTTATGGGCACCAGCTTGTTCTTTCATATTAAAATCTTATATTACATTTTTTCCAGCTAGATCCTTTCGTTAAATTCGTTAAATATATGAATGACCTTTTGTCTGAATCACTTTGCATTAATGAAGAACACTCATTTGGATCCATTATTCTTAATGGAATTGTTTTTTTCTCCTGTCTTTAAACTGTTGGCTTAAGCAGAACACTTGGAGCACGAGTGTTCGCTGACTGAGGGCTGCTCTCAGAGGCACCGTTTCATCAGTAATTGCAGTTTTTAGTCATCTTTAGTCATCTTCTAAAGGTGTGAGTCATGAGTGGGACTCTGCCCTCCTGTGGGAGCCACTAATGTTTAAATTTTAATTTTTTTGTGTGTGTTCTTTTGTTTTCCTGCCAGGCTGTGTTTGATATAGACAAGACGAAAGGCCTAACTCTGATAGAAATCTGGGAGGGTCTCACTCCTGATGATATCAAGGCGTGCACTGGCACAGATTTTGAGGTGAGAATTGGTTTTTAGTCTTTTTTCTAATACTGAATAATAACCATCATTTCACTTCTCTCTGTTTTTATATCCTTTAGGTATCTCCCAGCCTGAGACCAATGCAGCAGATCTAGAGGACTTTCTTTCCTTCGTTTTCTGTAATAAAGCAGCTGACAAAACAACTTGAAGTGCGGTCAAAAAAAGAAACACTGGTCAGTTTCAACAGGTTTCATGTGGGTTTGCTCTCCAGCAACGATAACTAGATAAGACACGTGCAATAACCAATAATTATTTCTTTTTGTGATGCAAAAATAATGCCATTAAGCTCTTTGAGTGCTTTTGAATGTGGGACACCTACAGCGCTCATACATGAATGGGCATTTTACATATAGTTAAGCAGTAAAAAGCAGTCGCATTTATGTTGAAGTAAATACAAGATGCAGTTCAGGTATGATGCCTTTGTAGGATGCAGTAGCTGAAGTGAATTTTACTTTATCATAACTGCAAAAACTGGTGCTTCACCAAAAAAACCCATCCTTTTTGCATAATCCATCCATTTTCTGACAGATTTACTGAAATGTCTGATGTTTTTACTCAGAGTCTCATTTTGTTCAAACCTAAAACAATAAGCTGCAATATTTTTATCCCGACATTTGTTTTTATGAAATAAAATACAGCCTGGTGTACAGAGTCTGTGTGTTTTCTAAACACTATTTCTATTCTCTGGATAAAAATAAGACCAAATACTGCAGACTTTTGACTTGTAATCATCATATATATATATAAATATATTTATATATATATGTGTGTGTGTGTGTGTGGTGCTTTTTTAGCATATTCTTGATGTGATTTGTGCACTTGAGTAGAGAGGCCCTGTCATTACCTGAGGGCTCTTACATAACTGCAGAATTCAGCCACTGGGTTTTTGGGTTCAGGAAGATCAACAGGGTTGGATCATCAAGCAGAAAAATGGATGAAAGTGACAGGGGCTCTTGCCACCGGCTTGTTGATGGTAATCCAGCACATCCCTTTATGAGTCAAACCCCTGTGCTACCCCATAAGCCTACATTTTGTAACCTATTTCTCATACAAGTGTTTCTAAGGTGGGTTTAACAGACAAAAAAAAATACTCCTGGGTTTTTTAACTGACTGACCAGGTGAAGTGAAAAAAAAGGGTTAAAACACTTCAGATCATCATCGTGAAGACAAACTGGAAAAAGCTGCTGCCTTAACATCAACATTTTTTAAATGTTGATTGTTATTCTAACTTTTACCACATGTTTTTAATATGGGAGTGGATCTGTGTCTGTATTCTGTGACTGTATTTTTGCTGGTGCTTTCCCAGTTGTCCTCAGGTGAGGACAGATGCACCCTGGTCGCTATGGTTATAGTTAAAACAACACTAGTTAATCATAAAATGTGCTTGCATTTTGCCATCCTATGAAAAAGCTGCACTTTACCAACATAACCTGAATGTCAAAGAGGGAGGCTTTGGTCAGCAGAGTCTCCAGGAAAATTTCTTTCAAGGGACCAGTATAGTGAAAATTGTTGGACACCGCACCAAATGGTTCTTCCTGTGGTCCTTCTGATTTAGTACAACCCTTCAGACACTGACCATTCTTACCATAAACCTGAAATATGCAGTCATGTCATTTAAAAAAATAATTTAAATGCACATTTATCACAGTTTTTTAAAAATAATTTAAAAAAAAAAGTTTTTAGCGCAATTTGATTTATTTAAGCAGTTTATTAGTACTTTGGTTCAATGGAAAAAAATAATACTAGCAAATTGAGCCAAATTAAGAATGTCTTTAATTGTCAATTTTCAGCTTTTTATTTAAAACCATTAAATTCAGCTGTTTTGTCTCAAAGGTTAAGCTCTTTGGTTTGCATTCATGTATAAAGATTCAAATTGGCAATTAAACGACAAAAGAAAAAACTATCCCTGTCAAAATGTCTACAGTCTATATCTTAATGATGAAACTTTGTAAAAGATTCTTTTCTTTTCAGTTTAATTAGACTTGAGGTCTGTGATTTTACACGGACGGCTCCATTGGTGCACTTGTTCTTTTATGGCTTTTTTACAGACCATTTTCATTTTGCAATTAGGCTACTGCCCCCTAAGGGACTAATGTGTAGTATCCAATTAAGCTGTCCTACTTAAGAAAAAAATGTGAGATTCAAAGGTGTATTTACAGGTTAATTCTTAATGTATTCTAAAATGCAGTCATAACTAAATCATCATCAAAGAGGTGGGACTGGACTGGTCAGAAGTTGTTGTTTTGTTTACTCCTTTGGAGAGGTGACTGCTTTTAAACCCACAACCTCATGGTGTCAGGCCTACACCACAAACTAATACGCTGTCTGATGTGTTCTTGCATGCACAGAGAAATGCACAACTTCCAAACAGAAAAGCTAATGTCAAGCTTTCACCAGGATTTTAGGGGATGTTTTTACCCACAGGGACGGAACATTTAAGGGGATGGAACAGGGAAATCCTGTTGATCATTCTTCTCCAGATGGACTCTGTTTTAATAGCAGTAAGTAGGCGATGGGAACCTGATTGAAAGGGTAAACACTATACAGTCATTTCTGGAATGACCTTTTGCACAAATGCATTTTATATGATTAAAATGGTTGCCCTTCTTCTCTGAATGACTGGTGTAAAAGTGTCCTGCCGGTTTATAACAGAGCCACAGACTGTTGTTTCTAGTCTTTGGCTTCTTCATTGCAGCTGTACTGGATCCCATCAACGTTTCCTTTGGTTATCACAGCACCGCCTCATCATCGGATTGCGTTTGAAGAAAGACTTCATTTGAAATGTTCTCATTTTCCACTCAGATGTGTCTGTGCAGTCAGCCCAGAGCGCCTGCTGGGATGTGTTTGGTGGCATTGGCGTGGACGATTTAGTGCAAACCAACACTGCAGTTGTTTGAACGCACACGCAGCCGCCGGCCACACAGTTCCGGGTTTAAAGCGTTTATCCGCACAATCATTTCTGTCTGAAAGGTGTCATATAAATGCACCCACGTGTTGTTGCTTCTGTTTTTTTCTCTGTCACGCATTGGAGGCATAAGCTGCACGGAGAGGTGCAACATTCGCAGCCCTCCAAACGCCTGATCCCATTTCTGCTACCAGCTGATGTACTGGTACCCGTGGTGGTGGAGGGGTGGGGGTGGCTGATGTGTGGAAGAAAGGGTGAGCGAGCCTTAGGAACATAGAGAGAGAGAGAGAGAGAGAGAGGAGGAAGAGCGCGCACTCCAGGTTGGCGCAGGCTCAGGTCCGGGAGAGGGAAGCGCGGAGCGAGGTGGCAGCATGGCTTCGTCTCATGGGAGAAGCGACATGCGCTTCGCGGACTGGATGGCGAGCTTACCGGCGAACATGCACAGGATTCCGCTGACCAACCTGGCTATCCCCGGTAAGCGTTTCTCTGCGTTGAAATTACGCACAGGATGCGCATCACTCAGCGAAGGAGCACGCGTCAAACCGCCTTCTTGAGGAGAAGCAAATAATCCTATTTTAGTGTCCAAACTTCTGCGCAAACTTTGAAGTTTTAGTTTTCTGCTTTATAAACCTGAACTTTGTTCAAATAGAGCCCGATGAGCAGAACAGGGGTGAGACCTGTTGCGCAACAAGAAAAGTGCCATCAATTTGTTCTTTTCTTCTTGCGCTGTGCTCTTTCACGCATGACTGGTCCCCTCAACCCGGTGGGAATGACAGAGCGCATAAAAAAATAGTCCCTAAGATGTGTTTCGTGTTTGACTTTGGGCGTTTGGGGTGGGGTGTTGGCCAGCAGAGACGGCGCAGAATGCGTCCAGCTCTCAGATGATAATAGGAAACGAGCGGTTGGACCTTTAGCCAATCAGTGTGCAGGTCTCTGAAACTCCACTCAAATTGGAAATGCTGATGGAAAGCTCAGCAGCTCCGATCTGGCTGATGGAATGGCTTATTAGCAGCCAGTTAAATCCAAATCTGCTGCCAAGCGATTATCACACCTTCATTCGAGAAATCTTTTCCCTCAATTTCTAATCCTCCTTCTGCCTCGCGTCCCTCTCTGCCCTTCTGGTTGAACTACAAATCCACGCTGTGTTATGGCTGGCATGTGCAATCATCGCATTTCAGATGCTCCGTGTCCAGCGAGGCGTGGCATTTTACCAGCACTGACCAAAGGACACATGTGTGACTCGTCATCAAAAATGAGGACGCAGACAGCTTGAAATGTGGCTGGATCTCATGGCTTGCTCTGTGTCTGTCCATGCCAAGTGAGCTCTGGAGAAGATTTTCAGTTGCATGCAAATCAGCATCCCTCCACGAGGAGCTCAGAAAACGGATCCCAGGATTTCTTGATTGTAAATGCTTGTTTGCACACATTTGGCTCCTGTTTGCAAAGCTAAATCTTCCAAGCAATCCTCAGGATTTGATCAGACCTTATTTTAGCAGCAACCACGTGTTCTTGTTGGGGTGTTATAGTCTGTTTTCTTTCTGTTTGAAGCATTCCTCAAACGTCGGAATGCAGCATTGGGCTTTTGTTCAAGCAAGAATAAAACTGGGACAGAAGAATCAAAAGGAAAAAAACCCAACATTTTTTACTTTCTGCACATGTTTAATCTCCACTTGATGTTATTTTCAGGATTTATGTGGAACATATTGTGCAAATCATAAGCTACAAGTCACGTGAGTCATGGATCTCAAAAATAATGAGTGTGAAGTTAGTTTTTGTTAACGCACAAACTGGACCATCATGTTCTCTCTACATTCCCCTGTCCACCATGCGTAATCTGCCAAAATCTTTGGCCTCAAATGTTTGACAAACTAACAGTATTTGCTGTTTGGTTTTAACCTAAAACAAATTCCAACTGTCCCTGATCTGTCACGTTTGTTGATTAAATGCTTAGTCAATCGTTGTTTTTTTTTTTTTCGCTGTTACTTTGATTGATTGAACAGTCTGTATACACAATCAGCAGTAATCCATTTTCAAATGGTACACTCAGAAGATTAAGAGGTTAACAGACACAAGGATAATCAACCCAGTTCATCACTGAGACCTGGAGACTGTGGCAGTGGCAGTATTGGTAAAGTACCTGCTAATCTCAAACCTCTTTCATTATGTTTCTCTAAGAATGTTCCTTCAACTATGTGAAATATTTAAACAAAAAACAGTCAATATTCTATCCAGACATATGGCGTGTTATTTGTCAAACTTTGGTTCATTGTTGGTGACCATGGGGCAGAAGTTGTGGGGTCAACCTCTGATTGAAAGATACCAGTTCGGTTCCCGCCTCGCCGGCCATGTGTTGAAGTGTCCTTAGGAAACACACTGAACTCGACATTGCTCCTGGTGGTTATAGATTGACGCCAGTTTTAGACAGTGGAGCCGCCGTCGGTGTGTGAATGGAACTGTAACTGTGAAGCACTTTGGGCTTTAAAGGAAGGTAGAAAAGTGGCATATAAGTAGGAGGCATTTACCGTGTCTTTTTTATTATTGTGGATTGACAGATAACACTGACAGACCAACCTATTCATTTTAACTTTACTGGAGAAGTAAGAAGCTTTAAAAAAAAAGTCGTGATGTTATAACTAGCAGCTCAGACCCAATCTGAAGAAAATTGTGCTTTTTTTAGTGTTTTTTAACATGTTATTGTGGCATTTTCTCATGATGGAGAACATACAGTGCATCTAAAAAGTATTCACAGCCCCTCACTTCTTCCACATTTTATTGTGTCACAGCTTTATTTCAAAATGGATTCAATTAATTTCTCCCTGAAAATTTATTTGAAAAACATCCCATAATGTTGAAAAAAGTTATTAAATGATTGCTTGTTTATTTAAAAAAACTGAAACATGATATGTACATAAGTATCCATAGCCTTTGCTGTGAAGTTCTGTCAGACACTCTGTCAGAGCTCCAGCATTCATCTGTGGAAAGAGGAGAACCTTCCAGAAGGGCAACCATGCGCTACACCAAACAGGCCTGTATGGCAGCGTGGCCAAATGGAAGCTTCTTACTAAAAAGCACATGGAATTCTGTCTGGAGTTTACCTCAATGACTCTCAGACCATAAGAAACAAAATTCTGTGGTCTGAAAGACCACAATAGAACTTTTTTGAGTGAATGACAGACATTATGCTTGGAGCAAACCAGGCACCACTTATCACCAGGTCAATATCCTTACAGTGAAGCATGGTGGTGGCAGCATCATGCTGTGGGGATGTTTTTCAGCAGCAGGATTGAGGAAATGCTGACTGCAACAATGTACAGAGACATCCTGGATGAAACTCTGCTCCAAAGCGCTCTTGACCGCAGACTGGGGCGACGGTTCATCTTTCAGCAGGACAGTGATTCAAAGCACACTCCCAAGATATTGAAGGAGTGGCTTCAGAACAACTCTGTTAGTGTCCTTGAGTGACCCAGCCAGAGCTCAGACCTGAATCCAACTGAACATCTACGGAGAGATCTGAAAATGGCCGTGCGCCAACGCTTTACATGCAACCTGATGGAGCTTGAGCGGGACTGCAAAGAGGAATGGGCCAAACTGTCCAAAGAAAGGTGTGCCAAGCTTGTGGCGTCATATTCAAAACCAACTGAAGCTGTAAGGTTCAACAACTAAGTATTGAGCAAAGGCTGTGAATACTTATGTACATATTATTTTTCCGATTTTTTATTTTTAATACATTTTTCAACAATTTCAAAATAACTTTTTCAACATTGTCATTATCGGCTGGTTTTCAAATAATTTTTCTGGAAGAAAACTGACTTAATCTATTTTGAAATTAGTCTGTGGTATAACAAAATGTGAAGGAAGTGAGGCACTGTGAATACTTTTTGGATGCCCTCTACATAAAGAAAATTAGGCTTAAAATTGCATTTTTGAGTCTTTTTTTGTTCAAATCATTGTGAGCAGGAGCAGACGAAAAAAATGCTGTTGGAAAAATTTGAAGCTACCACGGCAAGCCACAAGCTCCCTGCTATACTCCATTCTGATGCATCCACTTGAAGACAGCTAGATCCATCTACGTCTTATGTCTGAGCTGGGATCTGGCTCAAAGTCACACACAGTTGGATAGCTCCATAGTTTATATTAACTATGTTTGTATACTTTCATTTTTTTGTTGGACCCGACAGAAAAAAAGAGGAGAGAAAAATAGAGTGGGATGAGATGGTGGATAGGGGGGGTTAGGCAAGTTGGAGGGTGATTCTAGAGGTGGGGAGGGGTGGTTAGAATCATAAAGCAACAAGTTGTTGGAGGTCATCAGGATTGCTGTCAGGTTTAAATATTAGTCTAAGGGGCGGGGCCAGTCCACACTTACACACTTAAATATTACAAACATACCTATTGGTTCCAAAAATCTTCACACACAGACATGTCAACACGTACACAATACAGCTAAAGCTCACATGCTTATATTTATGCATGCACACCACCGCATGTAAAGCATTTCATTCTGTCACGCATCCTGTTTGTGCAAAAGTGAGCTGACACCTGTGCTCAGGTTTTTATGTTCTACTGAGCTAGATGATGGAATGTAAAAACAGAGGGAAAGTGCCCAGTCACCCTCACACCAAGACCTCTGCAGAGCAGAAGCGGTAGCCAGGCCCCCTGACACTTGTGCAGATAAGTAGAAATCCGCCTGCCGGGCAATCCCAGCAGTCACGCAGACCAGGGCCAGCGGGACCGCCACAGGGGCCCCCAACACCCAAGAGCAGGGAGGCACACGAAGAGTCAAGCTCCAGCCCAGTTAGGAGGGCAGCCCCCCTGCCTCGCCAGGGGGCCCAGCATGAGAACCCACTCCCGGAGAGCTTCCACAGGCCCAGACGAGCAGCACATCACCATCTGGGAGTTCTGGGCATCCCCCTGCCCCACCCCAGGCATGAACCCAGACCCCCGAGGGAGACCCACACCGTGCTCCAGGAAACCATCCGCTCACCCCGTCGGAGGTCCAGGAGAGAGCAAGGCGGGGGCCACCCAGGAGGAGGAGGTCTTTCAAGAGAATTGGGGGTCCCCAAAAAGCATTGTGAACATGTGGTGACCAGGCTCACCCGTTGTTGGAATCTGGAGAGGCCCAGCAGACAAAGGCAAGGACCGGAACCAGCACCACAGCAACACAAACACTCCAGGCTGATATGTGATGTGATCCTCGGTTCATGGTCTTGCCAGAAAACTCAGGGATTCCTCTCCCTGCGTGGAGAGAGGGCCGCCGAGCCCAGGAGGCCAGCACCCAAGGGACACAACCACCGTTGCTTAGGGCCCGGTACCCCCCCACCAAGGATGGGTTAGGGAACAGAAGATCTGAAGTCCCACCTTCCTTTTGTAACGTGTGTTTGTGTGTGTTGGAGTGCTTATTGTTACGAAAAAGGTGTGCGTAATAAGGGGTGCCGTTAAAATTGGCTGGTAGGGCACTTAGAGCACATCTCCTGCTTGCTGGGAGTGATGTCCAAGCCCCCCCTTAAGGGTCCTACACGTCAAAGGTGCAATTAAAACCGAGAGGGGAGGGGCCTGGATCCAAGCGACAACCAAGGGAGGGGCTCCTTGCAGAAACTATGTCTTAGAAAAAGACAGGTTTTTTGATTTAGGCCAAAGATGGCATAATCATAATTAAAAGACCACTGGGAGCAAATAGATCAAAAGAAGGACATAGTGGGTCTTATAACAAAGCTGTGTGGACTATAAAACTAAAGACTTCTGCTATACTTATTTATGAACAGTTCTCTTTCTGTCTATTTATTTTATGTATTTTTTTTACTAAATTTGTACTTATTTTTGTGTCATCTATTATTTTTTTCTGAACATTTATTTTCCTAGTTCAGTCAGTCCTTCCAGCATTTATGATTCTAACTAAGTGAGAAAAGCTTTCATTAAAAAAAATGGAACAAAAAAGGCATCTGTTATTTTGGTTCTAAAAATACAGATTTTTCCCAGCAAAGTTGGTAATTTGTGGGCCAAATTTACATATAATAAAAACATAATAAAGTCAATAATCCTGGAAAAAGCCATGGGATCAAATCTGGCAGCTTTTTTTTCTCTCTAATTTTCTTTTCAAATTATTATATTTTATTTATTCAAAAAATATTTTTTTTGGCTGCTGTTAACTGCTGCTACTCCAAATGAATGAACAAATCAACAAACAAAAAATACAGTAAAAATTGCTTTAAAAGACCAGAAGAAAATTATTCTCCAGGGTTAAATTCAGTAGTTTTAAATATCTGATCTATTTAACATACCAAAAAAAATGCCTTTTTTATTTTCTCTATTGATTTATATTTCTAAAAACAGACAGCTTGTCAATTGTGCTCTGTTCATGCATTTTTAGAATCAAGTTCCTGCTATGAACCAGTCTATTACAACTTGCATTCAGTTTGGTTTATCGTTTTCTCCAAAGATCACTAATTCAGAAGATCCTAGTTTAATTTTTTCTCACCTTTCATGAAAATATTTCTGCACATACAGTACTTTGTTCCTTTGCATCCTTGAGATGAACATGCAGAGATGTGCAATTCGGTGACGCCGAACGTCTTTACTGAATGTTTTTTTTCTTTTTCCATTTGTGAACAACATTTTTTGCAGTAGAATGACTGACTCTAGCATCTATGCAATTAATATTCCGAGAAACTTGTTTAAAATCTGAACATATATTTTTCCTTTTTGGTGCTGGACTAACACAAATGCAGTAACTAACCTTAATGATCTCTTAGTTTAAGCTCTTCTCTGTCCAGTTTTAATATTGATACTTCTCTATTGTTAGATTGCACAATCTTTTTCTCACACTTGCATTTACATTGAATACAGTGTATAACATCATTCATAGTTTGTTCATTTGGTTAGATTTATTTTGCTCTAAGTGCTAATGGGATGTAATACTGTGCAAACTTGTGTCATCGCTCTCGCTTTTCCACTTGACTGCACATCTAATTATTTTATTTTATTTTTTCTTTCTGAACCAATTTGTGTTTTGTCACCAGAGTCCAGAAGACCTTTTAAAATGAAACAAGTCAACCAAATATAGTCTTGTTTAAATCTAAATACTTAAGCCCTGGAACATAAAAAAACAGTTTACTAAGAGCTCATTACATATTTTCACCTAACAGTAAACTAGTATCAGTAGGATATGTGCATCAAATGAATAATCTGGTTTCAAGGGATTATTTAAAAATTTAACTTCAAGTGAATTCAAGCTCAGACTTGAGGCTCAGGCTCACTTGATTTTAAGTGGACACAGGAGAAATATTCCTAACCTCCTGTGCTCTTCTCTGTAACACTTCAGCGCTTAAGGTTAAAAATTAATAGCATACCTTCGATTACGTGGAAAGGGGGGAAAGCAGTTGAATTAAGTTAAGACTGCTCTGCAGACAATAAAAAAATCATTTCAGTGATGAACTGTCTTTAACCTCAGTGGTTCTTCCAGGGAGGGAGAAAATGTGGGTCCAGGACCTTTAGCTCTAAATCAGACTAGCAGCCCTATAACTAGATCATTCTGCTGCCACTTAAGCTCTTGACTGAGGAAGATGAATTGCAACAGATGACAAAATAAATTCTGGTTTTGCGATTGAATTTCTAAGGCTTAGAAAGTCATAAAAAATGTTTGAAATAAATAGTAAAAAAGTGGGTTAAACATAGAGAAGATTAACACCAAAATGAAAAAAGGGAAAAGAAAAAGATGAGTTAAATTCAAGGAAGAATGTCTTCTGACTTTGGTATAAGAGAGGCAGCAAATGTAAAAACAAGAAGTCTCAGCAAGTTAAAGTGTCAAAGTGAAAGGATAGAAAATCTGAACAATATAACCATTTTTGGTAAGTTATTACTCATATTTTAAGGATCCTTATCAATTTTCCATTTTCTGCTCTTCTCTTTGACTTGGCATCCTAAACAGTCATGTGAAAGGCTCCACAGTGAGCACTAATGTTTTTAAAGAAAGGGGCATAAACCAGCTGAGGTCCTGTCTGAAAGCTTTGCTCTCATCCAGTGAGAATGACTCAGATAACCCAGGTCAGTTCTCAGAGGTAACAGTCATTGCCCAACACCATCATCATACATAAACTTCTCGGTCTGGTTTGTGTTGTTTAGGCCATGTTTGTGATTCTGTGAATCTCTGCAGCTGTTATTGTGTTTTTCGTGTGCACCTAACATGCAGCAGTTTTCAACCTGTGTGATAACATCTTTAAAAATAAAAAAAGGTCAACTCCTCTTCTTTTTATTCTTCATCCTTGACTTCCTTTCAAAACTAAATTCCACCCATCTGTACATCAATAAAACCAAGTCAAGTATCTTAAAAGCGTGAGGTTTGCCTAACCCTCAATGACTTATTTTTTGTTTTTTCAGATAAAAAAAATGGTTTCTTTGCATCATTTGGCCTAATGTGCCCCTCTGCCAAATGAGGAGGTTATTACCCATCTGTCTATTCATTTTCATAACCTGCTGAATCCTTTTTGAGGTCACAGGGCTGTTGGAGCCAACCTGGTTACTGTTATGTGAGGACAGGGTACACCCTGAACAGGACATCAGTCTGTTACAAGGCTGCACAACTACTCACATGCACAACTAGAGGCAATTAAGAGGCACTAATTAATCTATGAAGCATACATTTGGACTTTTGGAGGTCCAGAAAACCCACTCATGTTCAAGGAGAGCATGCAAACTGCACCAAAAGGTCCCAGCTGAAGTTTGGAACCAGGGCCTTCTCACTGTGAAGTGTAAGCGCTAACCACTGCTCCACCGTGCAGAGGTTATTGTCTTTGTGCAGTAAAATAACAAAGGGGTTTCTGTATACCATGGCTTTGTCAGAATTCTCTCACTAGTCTACTTAGTGTACAACAGTAGATTATAGGGCGTTTGTTATTTTGTAGTGGTGTCCAACTCTATAATTCCAAAATCCATCGCCCTGAAAATTTCCCAGAAGTCTAGTTTGCATCAATGCTCACTCGATTGGCAAATATAGACCACAATGCATGCTGTGAATGATCACTTGGAGAAAAAAAATATGTAAAGACTTTTTACAAATGAACCAAGTTTTTATAAATAGTTTTTGTAGAATATTCATCTTTTATTAGGGTTTTACTTCATCAAACAGGATACGTATAGTGAGAAATAGAAATAGTAAAAGTCGTTTAGGGGTTAGGGAGGGAATTTGGACACAGAGCAGGAGTTAAATTAGGCACAAAAATACTGTAAACGATTTAGTTTCAACTAGAAATGCTTGCCTGACCAGTACATATTTTCTAAGCTGAAGTTTGTTTTGATTTGTCTTTTTGAGTTGCTGTGGTTACATTTGTTTTTCTTGTATTAAAAAGTCCATTCTATTATTCTGAATGAAGGCTCAGGCTGTAGTTGCTGCTAGACGTCACGTTAGTGTCTGGGACTTTAAGTGTGTCTTTGCATCTAGTACCTTTATTTAAATTCCTAAACATGTGTGACATCAAGACACAGAAAGGACCAAATTGACTTTAGCCTATCCTTTTAGTCTTCACAGTGGATGTTCTGTTCTGCCAACTTTGTTTCTTTCAAAATATTTTGAGATTGTTAGAAAAATGTTAAAGTTTATCAAGGATGTGAGCTGAAATGGTAAATTCAGACACATTGTGCTATTTTTCAGTCAAAATCAACTATCAAACCAATAATCATTAGAATACTTTCTTGTTTATTGGAACAAAATATTTATTTCTTGCACCGTTGAGGAGATTTCTTTAAAAATCATACAGTGTGATTTATTAGATTCTTTTTTTTTTACATTCTGTGTCCCACAGCTGATGTGTATTTATGATGTACAGACCTGACTCTACTTTTTGAACAGTGACAAGTTCCTGAATTGGTGATTAACAATAACTTTGTTGTTGCTCCACTGCACATACTGCAAGAGTTGTCTATATTCAATCTAATATCCTTCTACAAATCTATGCACATAACAGATATTTTTAGCCCATTTTTATAATGCAAACATTCTGAAAAGTCAAATTTATTCTACCTTTAGCTTGCAATTTGTGCTGCCTATTGTCAAATTATCCTTTGGTCACAAACTAATCACTAATTAGTGGGGTTTTTTTCTCTGTAAGATAGTCATTTTGGGCATTAATCACAAGATGCAATAAAGAAATGTTTGCAATGGATGTAATTCTGAGCTGAATAAGCAAAGTTGTTATGAAAGAAAAAAAAATTAAAAAAAATGCTGTTTTGCAGTATTTGCACTAAATCTTGAGAAAATGACACAAATGTGAGATACTTTTTATTTAAGATGGGAAAATAATTGAGTTACCTGCTTTGAATCTTGACTTGCCTTAATGCTGAAATTAAAACTGACTGTCTCCCTCAGGCCTCTTTAAGCTCTCCACAGAAAAACCTGGACGACTAATTGGACGTTAGTGTGAGCAACTGTTAGCGCTCTCTTTAAGTAAGCCGGCCACAAAGCAAATATTGTACTTATGTGCTTTATAGAGAGGTCATCAATTAAAGGAAGACAAGCCTGGATAACAAATGATTTATTCTGTGCCATTTAAAAAATGTCTTCTGTAGGAAGAAATAATTCCTTCTGTGACATTTATACATTTACATAATTGTACACAGAAAAAAATCCATGTTTCATTCAACCTCTGTGATCACATCACAAACTACCAAATGACTCATTTTAATTATTAATGAGTTCGTATTAATGTTCTACACCTGCATTTTTTGATGTTTTCAAATGTTCTTATTGTTTTGCAAGACAGAACAGCATCTTAATTTTTCACAACAACATTTTCATACTGCAATTAAGCATTTTTTTGCCAGATTCTTACAGATATTCAGCAAATTTTGCAAAACAAATTCTTCTTTAGCATTACATTATCATATATTTCTTTAACCATGGAGGTTTGTTTTAAACCCATTCATTATTTATGCCAACAATCATTTAGGTAGGGTCCTTCCGTTTGCTGGATTTTAATCAATCTAAATCACCTTCTCCAATGAAAGAATTTGCTTTGCCTTTTTTGTTTTGGACCCATCTAAAGTTTTTTTCTTACACTTGAAAGTTTTTATATAAAACTCAACAGCTGCAGCTGTTGCTGCATGTTCAGGTCATTGTGCACTGCACTGTGACCCCGCTGGTGTGGCTCAGCCAGTGGTGATGCAGTTTGCAACCTCGCCTCCGGATTCAGCTGTCCACACTGCTTAAGGTCATTCTCTGTGGAAAGTGGGAAGACCTGGCACTGGTGTATTGATGGTTGAAGGTCAGTTCAGGCTGTGTGCCATGGTGCTGGAGAAATGATGGAGGGCTTTGTGGATAGAAAATGACTGGAAAAGATGGCAGTCAAAACAGCAGAGCAGTTAGTGTCATTTGCACAGTCCTTTTCACTCTGATGGGCTGCTCAGTAGTGGGGTGTTTAGCAGTTTTACGACACAACAATGAAAGTTTCATGGTTCAAATCCCAACTGGGACCCTTTGAGTAATCCAGCCAGCCCCCTTTATTTTGAAAAATGATTACATTCCTCTTTTCCAAAAGACTGTCATTTTAATCATGTTTATGAAAACTGATGTTCTCAATGTGCAGCTGTGTGTAGCAATAGCCTTATTGTGAGTCTTTAGTGTCGCAGCACACAGTGTTGCTTCTGGAACAACCCATATATTCCCCTTTCAAACACAATTAATCTCTTTTGGGGTTACAGGGTTCCCGAAGCTTATTCTAGCTACTGCTGGGCAAAGGCGGTATACACCTTGGATGATTTGCCAGTCCATTGCAGACACACACCGCACAGAGACAAGCACACACCCCCACATTCACACTTTGGGACAATTTAGAGTCATCAGTTGACCTATGATGCACATCTTTGTACTGTGGGAGGAAACCTAGTGCCTGAAAAAACCCACACATGCATGAGGAGAACATACAAACTTCACACAGCAAGGAGCCAGCTTGGATTCAAAGCAGGGCCTTCTAGCTGTGAGGTGAGAGTGCTAACCACTACACCACTGTGCAGCCACTGGAACAACTCAGATGTAGAAAAGGATGTACCTGATGTGACCACTAAGGAAAATATTGATTAATTAAGCCTACCTCTTAATAATGAAAAAAAAGTCAAATTTATGAAGAAAATTTTTGAGTTTTGGATACTTGCAATCAATGTACCACACCGTAGATTTATTTAAAACAGAGCAGGAGTTCAACGACATTCACAGCTGCCTTTTAGAGAAGCCTTCCATAGGCTGTCAAATAAATGAAGTCCAAAAGTACTGCAAATTATGTAAAGTTTTGATAAGGCTGGGTCAATTATTCCATTGGTAATTTTACTTTTCACACTGCAGTACAAGTCTGGGTGTACATGTGTGGCTACCAACCTCAACCAGGACGTCAGATTTTTTACATCATTAGGCATTCTCCTCCTTTTTTTTCTCAGGGGGAAATACCCTAAAAACAAGCTTCAGGCCTTATTCACTCCAGTCCAGTTTAGATTGGACCATTTTACTGTTTGTATGATATGAATTTAAAAGGTAATTCAACATTTTTTTTTCGAAACATTTATTAATCAAAATGATAAACTAGGATTTTGCTTCCACTTAGTTATTTTTTTGTTTGACAACTTTTTGAATTTTGTTTTTTTACATTTAAAATTTTACATTTAAAAATATATGTATTGTTTATATGAATGAATATTGATGTTTTAAAAAAAGAAAAATAAAAAATTTTCACTTCACCAAATCTGGTTATTTTTGCCAAAAGCTTGAACACCTGTAATCCAATAGAACAAAATGTTTCAGTTCCTTTTTTAAAAACAAAGTAATTTCATCCTTTACAAACTGATGGTCTGCGGTGGCTTCTGGTTCTGCGACACTTGAGGACATTTCTAATTATGCACTTTGTGCATTTGAAGCAAACTAGGAAATACCAAATATTGCAGTTCCTTAAAAGACCACTTGGGGCAAATGATGCAGTTTCCATTTGAGTCCAATTTAAAACTTAAATTTACGACAGAGAATAAGAGCCAATTTACAAACATAAAAAAACATTAAATTAATGACTTTAAAGTTATAACTTTGTGAGAAAAATGTTACTGTTATATTACAAGAATAAAGTCAAATATGTACGACTTTAAAAGTCATTTACTACATTTATGACTTTTTTTCTTTTAAATTTATTTGTTTTAAATTTATGGCTTAAAATGTCAAAATGGATCAGTTTCAAAAACAAAGAAATTTTGAATTTTTGGGCAATTTAAATCAAATTAATATTAGCATAAGAACATTCATTCATTCATTCATTTTCTGAACCACTTTATCCCTTTCGGGGTCACAGGGCTGCCGGAGCCTAACCCGGCTACTTATGGGCGAAGGCAGGGGACACCCCTGGACTGGTCGCCAGTCTGTCGCAGGGGAGTATAAGAACATTGAAAAGCATATGCCAAAAATGGAGTGTCTTCAGACAGAAGATTCACACAGACTTGGAGGAGATCTTGTCTTTAAAGAAGAAATGTTTGGAAGTGGACAGGTGCAAGATATGGATGGCTTCATCAACGGGCACTGCAGAGATCCTGCGAGCCACCCGTCAATGAAAAAAACATAAATAAACCATAAGTCATACAAAAGAGCTTCAGAACGTTTGCAAAAAAAAAAAAAAAAATTCAGCATACCTATTCAAACCCTACACTTGTAGTAAACTGTGTTGTGCTAAAAGTCAGTCTGCTGCTAAACAAGGCGTTCATTTGCTGGACTGTTGGTTCATTTCGACTTTAATTTTGTGTTTTTTTTATTTTTCTTTTTTTTGGTCCTAATCTTGTAATTTCTGAGAAAAAAGTTGTAGATTTACAAGATTTAAAGTCATAAATTTGTTTTTTTTAATTATAAAATTTAAATTTTCAGCTTATTTTTCTGATGACCCTAATATCAGTCGTAACAATAAACCTTTTTTACTTAAACTCTGTTTTCAACAATGATCAATTATTTTGGGAGAAAAGCAAATTAAATCTCATTGTCAGTGTTACTGAAACTGCATCTACTAGTCTACTTTTCACATAAAAGAGAGTCACTCACCCCTAGGTTGACATCTGTCCCAGCTTCCTCTCTAAAGATATTTTAGGACCTGCATTCAGACTCATTTTTGTCTCTTCAGGTTCCCATGATTCCTTCAGTTTCTATATCGACGAGGCCTCTCCGGTGGGCCCCGAGCAGCCAGAGACGGTGCAAAACTTTGTGTCAGTTTTTGGTACGGTGGCCAAGAAGCTAATGAGGAAATGGCTGGCCACACAGACCATGAACTTCATCAGCCAACTGGAGGCTGGGATCCGCTTCTTTGACCTTCGCATCTCCACCAAGCCACGTGACCCTGAAAACGAGCTGTTCTTCGCCCACGGGCTCTTCAGTGCCACGGTCAGCACAGAGGACCATTTTGAATGCTTTTGATGACAATTTAGTTCCACTTGTAGTTGTGTACAAAGTTCTGTGTTCGTGGCACCATATGTACCGGATGTTTGTGTTCAAACTGAATCATGTTTTTATTACACTTTTTTCTAGCTGTCCAAGTTAATTTGTATTTCCTGTCATCAAGACATTTCTGCAAATTGGATGTCTTTTTTTTATGTTTTCAGGTCAGAGAAGGTTTGGAGCAGATCAGCAGTTTCCTGTCAGCTCATGCCAGAGAGGTGGTTTTTCTGGACTTTAACCACTTCTATGGTGTCCAGAACCTGCACCATGAAAAACTGGTGGCCATGCTGAGGGAGGTGTTTGGAGACAAACTCTGCCCAGTGGTTTTTGCTCAAGAGGTACGATACACTTAAAAGGAAGAACGACCATGAGCCGTCAAATGACGTGTTGGCTGATTTTGGCCCTTCTTTTCTGTGTTTTTCAGTTTGTGCATGTAATCAAATGGCTATATATGGTTCTCGTGTCCTTGCATTGAATTTAACCTATTTCAATTAGTCAAAAAGCTGAATGGCCTTGAGAATGGACTGATAAATTGTCCAGATGTTGGCTCTCCTTGTTGGGATTTCTGACCACTGAAACATGACAAACTAAGTTGTGTCTTAATTATTCTCACAGATGTCTTCATTTTGTAATCAGTCAACGTGACTCTGTCTCATGACAATAGTCACTGTGCTGTTTGGTGTTATGGTGTGTATCACACTGAATGTGGACCTTAGAAAGAGAGAGTTTTCTCTTGTGATGAGAAAGAAAATCATAGATAAATATGTCAAAAGTAAAGAGAAGAAGGTCATCTCCAAGCAGCTTGGTTTTCCTGTGACCTCATTTGTGTACATATTTAAAGACTTAAGATCCACAGGACTGTTGACAACCTTGCTGAATATGACTGTAAGATGAATATTTAGAGCAAACTGAAGAAACATAAGATGGATCCTAACCAAAGATTGAAGAACAATTTCAAAAAATATTAAATGTGAGCTCTAAGATCCAAGTTCATCAGTGTCAGATCACACCATTTATGGGTCATTAAAAAATAAAGCACTTCATTGAGACAGCCAGGGAGGACACCACTATTGATCTTAAATCATGGAAAAGTCAGGCAGAAATTGTCCACAGTGCACATTTACAAGCTACAATGTTTCTGGGACAGAAAGAGAGATTAGGTTTTTGAAAAACAAACTTCACCTCTACAAAAATCAAGAAGTTAACACTGATCTTCTTGTAAGACACAGAAGCGGCTCGGTCATGTTTTGCAGCTGCTTTGCTGCAGGTGACACAAAGTGTTTTGAACCTCTGTAGGGCACATTCATATCTCAAGACTGTCATGGTATTTTGTAGTGAAATGTAGAGAAAAAGTTCTGATTTAAATTCAATTTTTGATGTTCTGATTGCTCAGTGTTCAGGCTTTGACACAGGTCCAAGCCTGTTTTAATTTGTTAATTTATTCTGTTGGAGTTTAGAAAGACCGGAGCAGTAAATTGTTCTTCATGTGAAATAATTCCCCCTTTGTGAACAGCGCTAGACTTTTGTCTGTTGGGGTTTGCACTTTTTGACCTCCTGATCTCCAACAGCAAGGATTCCTGTGCACACACATACATTCCAGCTTCATTCCTGCGGTGCTCACATGTGGTCAATCAGGGGATAGATGTCCCCTATGCATGTTAGGAGTTTCTGGGCCGTGTGCAACTTTGCTGTTTGCCAGAAGCCTTTTACCATTTTATATTTTAGGGAACACACAACCCTGTTCACCTCAGACCAAACACAAAGCATTAAAACAGAATACAAACAAGGATTTCACAAACCACGAGGTGGCATTTTTGCATTGTGAAGACCCAGAGACAAAAAGCAACAACTCCAGTTGAGTGATTATCAGCTCATTGTTTGTCCTTATTGTGACCCAACGAGACACACCATGGTAACAAGCCCGCGCACAACTCTAACTGCAGATTGATTACCCGCTGCTCTCTCAACTGCAGGCCTTTTGAGACTTTGGGGGCGTGGATTAATTTCGTTTCCTGATGAAAACTAAATTAGTTCATTTTCGGCAGCATGTTTCCTATCTTCCATGTAAATTTGTTAATAATTAACTATTTCAAACAACCCCAAACCACCACCACCACCCTTGATGAGAGCCCCTAATGCACCAGTGTTGTTTTTGCTGAACATTTACAGCTGTAGTCTCTTTGTCTCACCAGACAAAGTGTCTGGCCTCACACAGCAACGCTGCAAGACCCACTCTGATGAAAATTGTGTTTTCATTGTTTTTAATGTGTTCTTTTAGCATTTTTCTGATGACGGAAAGCTCAAAATATGCATTTTAGAGTGTTTTGTTGTTCATATTGTTGTGAATCAGGAGAAGACAAAATAGGCCATTTGAAAAAGGCTGTATTTGTGACATAGAGAATGCACTAAGCAGGCCACAAGCTCCCTTGCTGCAGCTCTCAACAACGGATGTGTGTGTGTGTTGCGCCGCACCAATGGTCCCGGCCACAACTCAGAAGCAAATTTTTAACTGCTACTTCGCAGAAACTTTTGGATTTTGGCTAAAAACGGCATAATCATGATTAAAAGACCTTTTTGAAATAGCTCAAAAGATGATGGGATTGGGTCTACATAAAAACAAAAATGACAACTTTAAAAATGAATAAAAGGAGGGAAGCAAAAACATCTAATATAATGTCTCTGCAGGGAAAGCTGTTGCTCCTGCATGTCTTAATTATTTCAGTTTTAGTGGCACTTCCTACCAGCGTGCTGCTGAAGTGGAAAACGTTTGCAGATGAATCCAAGAGCTCTTCCTTTCAGAGAAGTTGCTGCTAATCAAATAGCTCCAGCTGTGTTTAGGTTTTTCAGCCAGGTTGGTTATCCAAAGGAGTTCTGGCCCTAAATAGCAGATTCTGCCACTTTTTCCAACCTCTGATTGTAAAATATTGGCACATAGGCAAGAGTCTTACCTTTTAAAGTAAAAAAAATAAGTGGCTTTGACCTCTACAGACATTAATATGTTAAAGAAATGGAACGTCCGACATCTTCCGAAGCCATGTATGCTCCATTCCCTTTGTTTAATAAAGAAGAGATGCAAGATGAGCAGTTTCTTACATCTACAGAAGACAAGAAACAGCCCAATTTAACTCACCTGTCTGAAGAAGAGAGTTCACATTGTGTTTCTTGATCTCATTAAGGTAACACGGAGAAGAACAGAGGTGGTTCAGGATCACATTTCTTGAAAAATTGGAAACTTTGTGGCAGCAGGTTTATAAGGTCCCAGAGCATCTCTTGTCTGACCTGAAAAGAAAAAAAAGTGGACCTCAAGACAGAAAGCAGTGTGATTAAACTGTGGTAAGAAGAGCAGCCCCCGTAATTATGGTACAGAGGAAAGATGGATCTCTGAGGCTCTGCTTTGATTTCAGGAGGAGTGCTATTAGCAGAATGGACTTGTACTCAAACCCAGAGTTGATGAGCTGGTGAAAAGACTTGGACTTGCAGATTAGATCAATTCACCAGACTTGCGTTGGTAGTTCTTTGATCCCTCAGTAAGGGAAAGATTTAACATTGTTTTAAATATTTTTTACTGTATTCTTGTTTGAGTTACATGGAGCACCTGCCACATTTTAGAAGATAATTCATGGTTTTTTCACATTATGACCACAAACATAATTAGATTTTATTGGAATATTATGTGAAAGACCAACAAAGTGTCACACAATTGTGAAGTGGAAAGAAAATTATACAAGAGTTCTTTTTTTCTTACAAATAACAAACTGAAAAGTGCAGTGTGCAAAGGTTCTCCACATTTTTGTCAGTGGGGTCTGTATCATGTCTGTGAAATACTTGTTTGTTGAGAAAATGTAAATCCTTCCTAAAAATGTAGGATATAATATAAATTTGTAGATTTTTATTTATTTTATTTTTTATACATATAAAATTTTATTCTCTCATTCACATTTCTTCTCCACTGTTAGGTGACTTTGCAGTATTTGTGGGAGAAAGAGTACCAGGTGCTTGTCTTCTACCATCACCCCATGGCGCTGGAGGTGCCCTTCCTCTGGCCGGGCCAGATGATGCCCGCTCCGTGGGCCAACACCACTGACCCAGAGAAGCTAGTTCAGTTTCTGCAGGCATCCGTCACCGACCGCAGGTTTGTCAGCACATTTGTCTGGCTGTCATAGATTTATTGCCTGCGTCTTTGCTTTACAGCTTTAGAAATAAATCACAAACTTCAACGGGAACAGAAGTCACCACCATGACTTACATGCTTTATGGTGACTGATTTGAAACATGTCACTAACACTTTGTTTTCCGGTTGTCATCATTTATTTTAATGCAACAAAAGAGGGTCATGGAGGATAAACTGTGTTTATTGTACATTGGATATTGTAAAAATCCTCAAACTGCCATAACTGAGGCAAGTTGAGAAATAGGCAGACAAAGCACCAGCATATAAAAATGATGTGAATATGACAATACCTCTGTACGAAAACTTGCAAGAAAATGCTAGCATTTAATACAAACAAGGATAAAGAGAAAAAAGCTTTCCAATAAAGCGTCTGAAGTCTAAAGACTCGTCTTTGACGTTTTTAATGCTTTGAGGTTGGAAACTGAACTCTGCCACTTTTCATAGAAATGTTTTGAAATGTAAGAGTTCTTTTGTAGTAAGTGGAACAAACAGAAAAAGTGAGATGAATAATGGATTAGGCTGTTTTTTGTATAGTACTTAGCTTTTTGTGGAGAAAACAATCCAAACAACATAAATACAGGATGGATACAAATCTCTGTAATTACATTGTTGGCAGGGAGGATGAAATCTTTGCCAGATAATAAGGAATTGATGATTCTGAAGACAACCCACATGTTTTAAACAGAAATTGGACAGGTTTTTTTTTTTTTATTTTTATCCATCATCCAGTATTGTTATTAAGGCAATGTAAAATGGTGTCCCATAACTCAAATAGTCATAAATCTGTTTGATTTTTATAAACCAACCTTTGTGTAAATGAAATAAAGAATTTAGTGTTGGTTTGTAACATCTGTTCCTAGCTGCCTGGAACTGCACAACGTGTTTCAGTTTGTGAGCCTCTGCGTGTCCACCGGCCTCCTGAACAAAACCTATAAAAACTGACTGTCATTTCAACATCTGACTGTATTAGGAGTCATTGTGCACATTATTTTTTAAGCTGGAGGCCTTATTTTACAAACATGTGGTTCAAATGGTTTTGAAAAAAAAAATTCCATCTGTCTAAATTTGTAACATAAATTTGATGGTTGTAATTAAACCTGCAAACAAATACTATAAAACTGAGAGTTCTCAGAAAAAAGAACACAAATAACAGTCAGAATAGTAGGAGTAGTCCATTGTATTAATTTTTATTTTTTAAAGTCAACTAATTAATTTTTTTGTTGAAAATAACATCAAAACAAACAAAATAACTTTAGTGCACAAATAAACAAAAACATGTCTCAAAGGCAGAGATGCTCATTGGTCTGCAACAGTTTATAGTCTCCCTGAAACATTCCTTTTATAATAATCTGTTTTGACTTGAATACTTTTCTATATTTTTGTTGCATGTTGTTATTTATTAGGATTTGCAGCACAGGTGTTAAACTCTTGGAGTTTCTAGTTTTTTTTTTGTTCGTTTGTTTGTTTAGCCGTCTTCTCAAACTGCAGTCCACTGAACTCTTTCACAGTTAGCGAGGAGCTGTTAAGGAGTTTCAGTAAAACTTGGATAGGCTTCTTTATGTAGGTGGAACAGTCATCCACTTTAATTTATATTGCAATTATTTTCTGCAATAAAAAAGCTTTTAGTACATTTCATAACAGAGAAGAACAAATAAAAATGCGTTTGCCAGGAAACTATTTTCTGAAAACTGTAAAGAAATACTGTCATTTCGTACCCGGTTTTACAGAACAAGATTCAAGAGTCAAAAACTTATCTTTTAGAGTTTTACTTGCAGCAAAGAGTGAACAGAAGATGGTTACATTCAAGTTGCGCACAGAAGATGCATTCAAAAATCACAGTCAGTTGTACTGTTGTGGATGCACACTCACACAAAGATTTCTATGAGGTATTATAGCTGTCAAAAGAAAACTTCATTCATAAGTTTATTCTTATTCATTTCTTATTGGCAGACTCCTTACCCCATACATTTCTGCACGTCTGTGACCTTGTGTACCAGATGAACTCAGAGCTGGGTTTGCTTTGGAGCCGCTGCACCTCGGTGCAAACCAATTTCTGCACATTTGGAGCAACAAATTTCTTTTGATAAACAAACAAAAACACAGACAATATAGTGTCCAGCAATTCTGTCAGCTGAAAGCAATCAATATATGACTAAAAGAAAATGTCAAAAACAGTTGGCGTTTCTATGAACTATGATTTGGTATGATAATAGGATTTAAACTAGCAAAATCAAAGAGGTATAATAAATGTTTATATTTTTTCAACAGTGTTTTATACAAGTAAACTTTTTCCTGCAGGAGAAAGGGGACATTCTTTGTCTCCCAGGTGGTTCTGACGCCAAAAGCCAGCACTGTGATGAAAGGCGTGGCCAGTGGATTGAGGGAGACGATAACTGAAAGGTTTGTATAAAAGAAGCAACAAAAAAGGGATCTCTTTGTTATGGTCATGTTTAATGTATAACCAGTACTGGAGGTCATGTGGTTTGACACAGAACATTATTCATTGTGTTCACTGACACCCGAGGACCAGAATTGTTGTGATACCCCTGGCTGCAGAGGCCTCTGAGGTGACTTGATTTACTCAAAACAGCCAAGTGTAAAAATTCATGGGTGTGTGAGTCCATACAGACATACACATGCAATCCACCATGCCATTAAATAACTTGAGCATGTTGTTTTGCAGAATTGCCCTGAAGCGTTTGTCTCTGACCCAATTTGAGTGTCTTTTAACAACTGCATAAAAACAGATAAAGCACAGGCCACGCTGCCTTTACTTGTCCTTCCCCTATCTTCACCCCCCATGTTTCCTAATTTACTCCTAGCTTTATCTGAATTTGACTTCTTTTATTAATGCCAGCAGTTTGTTGCAGCAAAACTTTCATTTTTCCTGACATGAATTATTCATTTGATAATTCCATTATCAGCCATTCTCACAAGAAATATTAGATACTTTGATGTTTGTTCCCTTCAAAGATTCATGCTTTAATTTTGTCACACAAGTTGGGGGAATAGGTCTGGGATAAACCAGACAGTAGACTAGCAAAAACGCAGAAAAGCTGGGAAAAGCACGGTCACAGCCTCCCCCTGCTGTTTGCCTTTCATGATCTTGTCCAGCAAGTATTCAAGGTGTCCTTCTCACAACTGGAATCTGGCTGTGATAAGGACGTGTCCCAACATTGCATGCTGCATCACATAGACATTTTCTCACAGTATCCCCCTGTGTGGGCATTCCAGTCCTCCATAAGACATCTTGTCCTTTTTTTGACTTTGTCACGCTCTATCATCAAACGTGAAACTGTCTACATGTGTCTGTGCAACCCTGCAGGGCTTTACCGGGAATGATGCAGTGGATCCGATCGCAAAGACCCGGAGAGAGCGGCATTAACATCATTACAGCCGATTTTGTGGAGCTTGGTGAATTCATCAGCGCCGTCATCACCCTCAATTATCATTACCTTGATGACGATGATGATGATGCTACCTGAGAACCCACATGGGGGGGGGCGTTAGGAGGTCGCAGTCACCACCACTACCGGCGGTGGTTGGGCCTGTGCTGTCACCCTTTTCACTTTGGCATTTATTTCAGGAGGGGAGCAGCACCGCTCCTCTCACTTTATTTAGGGCTACAGTGAACTGAGAGAGGGGTGTTGAGATGGTTCAAGCTGAAACTGGTAGAAACGACAGTGGCGTATGATTAGAGCTCTATGAGAATGAGATTTTGTTTATTTCCTTTTGTTTGGTTACTCTTTTTTCAAGTTTGATATTTCCTTTACTCTCTGCTGTAAAAACTCCTGCTTTTTCCAATGATCACATGCACTACTTTCAGTCTCTAACAAACCTACTATCCTCTGGGCGTTGAAATTGCTCCGCTAACCTAATCTGTGCATCAGTTTAGACATCGTAGAAACAGTGACTGTTTACAAAAAGGTCGTTTTAAATTGTTCTGTGTAAGTCAAATTGTTGGCCTGTATAAATAGATAGATGCTGTCGATGCTTGTTCAAAAAAATGTCCAGGTAAAGTTTTTTTATCTTTTGTTTTTTTTATGAAACTTTATGCATCCCTGGTCAACTGTAGGTGTTTTTTTTTTTTTTTTTTTTTTAAAGAAAACAACTTTAAACGCTTGAATGCAGTGTGTTTTTAATGTGCTAATCTAAAAAAAGAAAAGAAAAGAAAAAACATGGGAAGAAATCAGAAACAAACATATCGGCAGATTTATTTGATCCTTCAGCAAATAAAAGTTACTTTCACATTTGTAGCATGTTTGAAATTTTAAGATAACGCTCAGCAGATGCAAGCATCGGTTGAGTATCCAGCGTGACACTTGTAGGTGCAGAGTCGTGATCACCAAGTGAAAAATAGTCTTTTGGATCCACGAGTGTCTCCGTCTGTCTTTCCTTTGCTTGTTGCTCCCCTCCTGTGTGTTTGTCTATGCTAGCTGCTATAGTGCAGTTTTATGAGTCATCATGAGATGTGTCACCATGCTTGTGTCTTTCAAAATACTAGGTAATAAAACTGCTTAACAGACACTTAGCAACAACATTTTAGGTTTGCAAAAATTTGAAATCATGGCGTTTTTTTTGTTTTTTTGTTTTAAATGTTCAGGTAAGATTGAGCTGGAGTTTGTGGTTTGCTTTTTGATTCTCCTTTTTGTTTTCTTAAAGTCCCACTCCAATCATCCTTTGATCTATTTTAAACGCAATCCCAGTGGCTTTTTAATTATGATCATGCCTTTTTTCAGGCAAAAAAAACTGTCGTTTTCTAGGACATAGTTTCTGCAGAATGGGAGTAGTTCATTAGAAACCTGCCTCTGAGTTGTGGGTGGAACTGTTGGTGCGGAGAAAGCCCACCCCCACTTCCTGTCATTTGGTGCAAAAAAAATGGCGAGCAGCATTGGAGCTATCCATCCGTACAGTTTTGAGCTAGATGCCACCAAACAAGAAAAACAAAGACATACATGGATCTAGTGGTCTACAAGTGGATGCATCCAAATGCAGTGGAGTAGGGAGCTTGTGTCTTGCTGTAGTGGCTTCTACTTCACATGTACAAGCTTTTTCCAACTGCATTTTTGCATCTATTCCAGTTTCACAGCGATTTGAAATAGAGAAATACTCATAAATGCAATTTTAAACGTAATTTTTACTTATACATTTCCTCCGTCATGAGTAAAATGCCACAAGAACTTGTTAAAAACACAATTTTTATCAGAGTGGGTCTTTAATTCAAATTCTCGCCTCACAACTTCATGAGCAAGTTAAAAAATATGTATGAAAAGATTCGGTCTGATATCACCCTTACAATCAGTTTTTTTGGTTTTTTTTATTATGTACTTTGCCAGGATGTTGTTACGTTCTGAAAAGACAAGTCAAAAGCAGGAAGTTCTTTATTTTGGGGAATGTATGTCTTTGGGAGCATTTAAAAAAGTCTCATCAGAATGAGTTTCTGTGAGGAAGCACTGCTGCATTATATATACTTCAGTGCAAAAATAAGTTTTACTATTCAAGCTGTACTTCTCCCACTTGTGTGTGGTTCCAATTCAGGAAAAAGTTGTATAACTTTAAGGATCGTATACAGTAGCAGAGAAAAGTTTGAAAAAGAGTCTTTTGGACTTATTACAAAGTCTAGTGAAACTAAGTTCTGATGACCCTTTTAAAATCTTTTTCTGCTTTTGGAACCATTCTTGAATGAGTTTTCACACATATGTTTTAAGTATTGTACTTTTGATAAATTGTAAATTGCTAAAAATGTCTTTCACAGCTTGTATCGTTCATCATTTACGATAGTTATTTGTTTCTGTTTTACTTCTGTGCATGAGACAAATATTCCACATACTTAGTACACTCCTACTGGTATTTTTGCACTATGCACAGAAGAGCATGTGTGACTTGTCTATAATGCTCCAATTTATGAAACAAATGTTCAAGCAATTTATTTAATAGCTTTTGCTCTGCCTCGAATCACTCCCAAAAATCCACATACATTCATAAGACTTGGAAATGCTTGCAAATTGTGCTGAAAGAACATTTGTGTCTTCCCTTTGCTCAAACTGCTGTCATCCTCTTTTGTTCTGGTGCCAAATGAGTCCTTTGGTGTCGTAAAGATTAAACAGTCCTTTTTGCTCAAACACAAGTAAATCTGTATTAAGTGGAAAATTCCCAATGAAATAAAGCTTCTATGCCTAATGAGTAAAGAATTATTCTGTGAACTTGACTGGCAAGTGTGGTTTCTCAATTGGATGGTTGAATTTTTGATTTGTAAACTCTAATTTAAAAAGGTAAGATTCATTTTCTTCACAAAAGAATGAAAACATGACTAGTTGGGGCTGTAATAAAGGTCAACAGAAACAACTCACCAACTGACCAGAGTAACAAATGGAAACATATTGACCTGAACTGACCCGAAAACCAAACAAGATGGGGAAACATTTGAAACATTGAAACATGGAAACCATTGAAACATTTACCAACTACTGCAGACAAGATAGAAGACGATTTGATATTTCTGTGAAAAAAAGGAAAAATGACACAAAATACAATAATATTAATGCAAGGTAACTAACGTGTGCATATAATCGTACTGCTTTCTGCTAAAACTAGGGATGCAACAATTCATTTTCCCCATGATTCGGTCAAAACTTGATTTTTAGGTTTTGTTTCTGTTTTATATATGATTTGTACAGTGGCCCTGAAGTCCAAATCCTATCAACAAATCACTTGCAAAAACATTTTAAAGATCTCGATGAAAATTAAAAAAGCAAAACAAACAATAAAAAAACAGCATTGCAAATTAAAAATCAAAACAAATTACAAAAAAATAAAGCAAAATATCAATTAAATGTTTCAGGAGAGAAAAAGTAATTTCGGGAATCAAATTGAAATGTTAAAAAATAAAACACGATAAGAAACCGAAAAAGATAAATACTATGGGACTTCACTGATTGGATGAAGATTGATTTTTGGTGTTTACGTTTTTTCAAATACGTCTTCAATGTGATTTATATGGAGTATATCCAGTATCACTTTGTTACAAATAAATTTCAGTTAAAACGAGGGACAAACTTCATCATCCAATCAGCAATGTCCCACAATACCTACCTTCTTTGGTTTCCATAAAAACATGTTAGAACCCAAAACTAAATTTCCAGAAATGAAAATGAAATATTAAAAATAACAAACAAAAAGAAAAAAACAGAAATGATAGGTGCTGCTGATTGAATGATGATATCCATAAACACCTCATGCCAAATAACTTTTCATTGAAATGATGGACAAATGTCCTCATCAAATCAGCAATGTCCCACAGTACCTACCTTTTCTGATTTGTTATTGTGTTTTGATTTTTACATTTCATTTTGATTTTTAATAAATTACTTTTATGTGGTAACAATTTTTATATTGATTTAATTTCATTTATTTGGAATTGTTTTTTTTGGTTTCTAAAATGTAATTTTGTTTTTAACTTCTTTTTCTGCTTTCATTGTCGTTTTAACGTTGAAGAATTTGTTGGTGTTATTGACGGCCACCGTAGATTTATGTAATTCACAACAGCAAACTAAATATTGAAAAAAAAACCTTCTTTTTTAATTGCTAAGAAGCAAAGAAAAGCCTTTTTAAATGTGTAAACGTGTGCAGTAAGTGTGCAACAATTTACTTTCCCCACAATCTGGTTCAAAGGTGAAATAAACGGTTTGGTTTTCAACCAAGAATTGTGGCATGTCTAGTAGAGACCTTATGAGGCTTCAGGAGCAGGAAGATAGAGTAAAATAGTCACAAGCTTGCTCTTAACTTTAACAAAATGTGTTAAAGAGATGATGAAGATCATTGAATACCACAAAAGTATTAACATTTAGCTCATTGCAGATACATTTGAAAATGTTAAAACATGTTTCTAAACAAAAAAGATACAAACATGTTGTGTGCAACTTATTAAAGGAAATTCAACAGATATTGGGTACAAACTTGATTAGTAATTTAATCAGAAAGTAAGCATACATTCACAGGGCAGTAAAAATGGAGTAACTGCTATTTTATAATGGGTGTGGCAGCCTCCACTCTATGCTAAAACATGGGATCCTGTCAAGTAGAAGAGGAACCCAAACTGTTTCCAGGGTGATGAGGATGGAGGTGGGTGGCACCTGAGGTGCCCTTACAAGCCTGCGTTTGTAATGTAGCTTCCACCATCAAGCTGCCAGGTGTTAAAAATGAAACACATTTAGATTTTAAAAAGGCTCTGTGTTCAGTTGAGTGAATCTTATTTTGCACAATTTTCAAACTCTTTATCATGACTCTGTTATTCCTCATTATTGGTCAACGTATTACTGAAAAGAAGTCTTAATGTAGCTTTACTCTTAATGGATAATGCGGCTGTCATGAGCAATAAGCTCCATTCTTCTCTAAAAGCTGCTCATCACAATAACAGCATTATGGTGCTAACTGCTTTCTAGCTGGCTGCATTAAATCTGTACCCTCACTCTTGGAAGGATGCAACATTAACAATCATTAACTTTCCTTTTTAACCAAAGAGGATTCATAAGAAGTTCTTGCACTGTGGTTTATGATGCATTCATTCTTTTTAATTTTTTTTATTTTCCACTTTCCTGTAGGTTAATAACAAAGCATCTATCAAAATCCACTTGTTCTTTCGGGGATCTGTGGATTAATTGACTTTTTTCTGAGAAATGAAAGAATAAAAAGGCAATTTTTGAGTGCGTTTTAGTCTCTGTGTTTTCCTGTCACGCACACATTCAGATGAAGAGGAGGTAGAGGTGTAGGAGGCAGAAATGGATGACGGCTTTCAGACAGTTTGAAGAGGGGCAGCGGCGAAATGCATAGTTTCAGAAAAGTTTGGAGTGTGCGGAGGAGGAAGAGTAATTTTGCCAGGCACTTCTGTGTCTACTTATGAAGGTGCATGTGCACAGGGGGAAAAAGGTCTGCCAACAACCTGCAACCTGCAAAAACAAACAAAGTATGTTGCAACATCACCAGAGACTGCATGCACACAGTTTTAGTTTACGGCAGAATAGGATTTTGCTTTAAAAAACAACATTTGCAGGCTTTTGTGTTGAGGAATTGTTTTTTTTTTTTTTAATGAAAGTACCAAAAAGGGGGAATAGACATTTCATGAACCACTGTGTTCTTTCTTGAGACATTGAGACATGAAGACTCCTTTTTTAAGAACTGATTGAAGAGTTGTGACAAAATGTGTATTTGGCACTTTTCTCTGTTATTTAAAAGTGTGCAGCAGGAAAATGTTTTAGAAATGCCAGATTTAGAAAGCGCACAAGAGCCCTTGTTTTTGGAACTGATTTCAGGCTCTGCATTCATTTGACATTTGAAAAAATAAAATTGTTGCCTTGGTTATTGCTAGACGTGATGGGTGGCAGGAATAAATGCTCACGAACAAACACTTCAGTGCTGTCACATTATGATGGATTGGCACAATATGAGCATATCCGTAACTACAGAACGCAGTGGGTGAAATAGTTTCATGTGGGGAAGTACTGGCAGATGGGTTCCTGACAGTAAGTAATGTCACTTTTTCTTTGAAATTTTTTTCTCTAAAATCCCATAAATGCCTGTAGATGCTCCACCTTAAATCCCAGTTCAGTCCTGTATGGTAAATGTTCTCTGATCTCTGTTGCCCTCCAGTGTTTGCTGCCTAAATCACATTTAAAAAGCAACATTTTAACAGCCTCAGACAGAAGAAAGACCCAATATTTCTAATTGTCAATTAGGATGACCACAGTAGATAACAAGTGCTTTTTAAATGATTGGAACGTTTCTAAAGCTGTGGTGGATATTTCTACAAAAAAAAGGAGTGTTATAGAGTTGTGTGATTGTTTGTGTGATTTGTTAAAGTGGTAGCATGGGTTTCAAATGTCAGAGCTAATGATCTAGTGTTTTATAGTGTTTTTCTTTGGGGTCAATGTCTTTCTAAGTGCATGAGACAATCTTGTGGGAAGAAGAGTATCTTCCTGTCAAAGGCTCTTAAAAAGAAACCCGAAATGATCAATGTAAAGCGTATTTTTCAATTCAGGGCAATATTTTGTACTAGGTTTTCAAAGAAATCGGTCAAGAGTTTGAAGAAATATTTCCCTTGAGCTGAAACAATTGTTCATCCACTTCAGGTCAGAGTTTCTGAGGGACAGTAGATAATCTCATGCTTTCATTACGGTTCTGGGTTTTTCTGATGTTTTGAATCAGACCAGACAATTCCTAAGAAGATTTCAGTGTCCTATCAACCTGAAATTGCTCCTTCACTCTCAGCAATCTGTAAAAGAATGTATATTTTTTTCAGTTTGCAGGTCCGGACAATTAGTCGTCCACCATAGTCCATATTTATAAAATCTTGCCTTTCAGTGATCAAATCATTTCTTTAATTATTGGCAAAATCTTCTGCATCTTAAGATAGCACACAACGTCCTCATCCATATGTTTTTAAACATTACAATGACCTATTGAGCAGTAAGACCTTCCCTCAAAGAAGGAAGGAGGAACTTTTCTTTTCCGACAAAACCACTATTGGTGAAAAAGTTGCTTTTAAAAAATATTGTACCTTATTTCATCAATTTTTACACCATTTGTATTATTTTGTGATTTTCCTGTGAATTTTAGTCAAAAGGCATCATATGCATTCAATCAGATTTTTGCACTTATTTGTTTATTTATTGATTGTCAAATTTAATTTGGTAAAAACATCCCTCATAGCTGTACTCTGACATGGCATTAAGATGACAAAAGTCACTAAATTGTTTTACAGCCACTAAGATTAACAAAGTTCTTTTTTTCCAGAGTGAACCCTTCCTCAGAAAAGTTAAAATAACATACATTTGCTATTACCCTCAAAATGAGTAACTGCAAAAGATTTTTGGCTTCAGCTGTGTTCCAAAAATGTTTTCTTTTCTATCTCTGTCAAAAAAAAAAACTCTTTCCACAAACACACATGCAGAGACTCGCATGCTTATTGCGTAACTGCAGTGGCTTTCATTCACTGTGTACAGACTCATGGTAACTGTTAACAGTTTATTTTTTTCAAATCCAAAATCAATCTTATTTTTTTTTCGCAGTTTCCAACCAGAAATCTAGTTTTAAAAACTGCTCCTTGGTCCCCAAAGATTGACTTTATTAACTCCAATAGAGAAAAATCAGGGAATTATGAATTTGTTATGAAGTTTTCAAGACATTTAAGAAAAACCCCCACACATGAACAGCACACCCACTTTTTCTCAGGAAATCTCCATTTTTTGGGGGTGTGCTTCTAAAAGTGCAACTCCCTTTACTGTAACAAATCCAGAGTGAAACTCTGCAGACATCTCTGTTTGTTGAGCTTCACCCAGCATGAAGGCAAGTACATTTTGTTCTTTAAAGCAGACTAGCAGAGATTCCAGGCCTGTGCTCGGCATCTATAATGAAGTCCTGTTTGATTTGTTTCTGGTTTGGATGAGATTCTCTCCTCTTTTCAGAAGGTTTCACATCTCTGCGCTGCGGCTTTGCCATGGCTTCTCATCCACTTTGCAACCAGAGTGTAAATCTTTTTTCATTTCTTTAGTTTGAACTGAGCAACATTTTCCATCAAACCTTCCAGATTTCTTGCCTCTATTTATTTTTTCTAAATTCCTTTTTAAAGGTTTTGCCTCAGGATTAACTGTATGTGGGGGTCTTACAGCAGCTGGTCAGAGTGTGATCCCTGCACCAAGTTACAGGTTGATTGTTTGTTATATAGTGACAGTCTGATCTATGTTCCATTCCCCTCCTTCATTTTGGGTCCCTACATCCTGCTTTGAAATGTTGCAGACCAGAAGTCGAGCTATGGTTGTGTACGCTCAGTTTGGTGGGAACCCCTGCGATGGCATACGGTCTGAAAGCAGTCCTTGTGAAACGACACAGGGTTGCCCTTTAGACAACGGATGTGGAGAGCGTTTTCGCTGCCAATCTGGTCAGAAATAAGCATTGATTTCCAGCTGAGAAAAGTTAATGTATATATATATATATAAAAAAGAAACTATCAGGCTTTTACCTGCAGGGAAGTGCATTAGCAAATCTCTGATGTGTAACGGAGACCATGACTGCGAGGAAGATGGGCTCGATGAGCATGGCTGCACCAACCAAAAAAAGTTTGTTGCGTGTGAACACACAGTGACCCCTCCTAATGTTGAACTGTTAGGTCTTGGGTAAGTAAATATAAGTCTCTTATTAGGCATCTTCACCTTGATGCATTGGTTTATTTATGGCCAGCATGTTCCATACAGCTTGAACGTGCAGCATTATTAACTTTCTTGCAGGGTTGACGTGGTCACTGGAAAGCAACGAGGCAGTGTTATCAACACAAAAAGCTTTGGCGGCCAGTGTCGAACCATCTTCAGTGGCGTCCACAAGGCTTTCTATCGACTGCCTCTCAGCACCATACAATACAATTTTTTGGTTTGTACTTTTGCTTTTTGTATTTTAATCTTCTTGAGCTTTTTTTAATATCTATTCAGACCTTCTTTTTCATTTTCATAGGAGATGCTGGTCAGTGTAGTTTACTCTCATTTATCTAATTTTATTTTTGCTGTAATGTCCATGTAGCCAAACATAATTAATAATTTTAAACATTTATTTTTAATAATAAAACACTTTTTTGTCACACAGATGAGGATTTACCAAAGTTATGCATATAAAGTAATGAAACCTTATTTTTCAAAATGTTTTATGCCATATCCAAAATGATCTGCCAGTGTAAGAAGCTGCTGAAGAGTGTTTTATGTTTGGCAATTATCTTTTGAGCATTTCCCAGTAGTCTTTTAATTACGATTATGCCGTTTTTAGCAAAGATTGAAAAACGTGTGTGGTTTTCTAGGACACAGTTTCTGCAGAGTGGTAGTAGTTCACTAAAAATTTACCTCTAGGTTTGTGGGCGGGACTATTGATGTGGAGCAACCCCCACCCCTCTTCCCTCCCCATTGCCTGTATCTCAGAATTAGGAGCTTTTGGCCGTTCCAGTGTATTTTCTTTGTCCCAAATACACTCTTTTTTTTTTAAAGCAGAATCTATTCATCTGCTTCTGATTTCTAAGATTTGAATAAAAAAAATACTTTGAGCTCAACTTTCTTTATAAATGTCCTACATTGTTGGAAGAATATCACAAGATCATGCTCAAAACAGTAAAAACACTTTTTTTTTTGGAGTGAGTCATTATAGCCTTGTAAGTTGTGTAATACATGCCCTCCTCTCTCAGGTATGGTCATTTAAACAATCATAGCATGTCACTGGACCAAAAACACTCAACATGTGACTGTCAGAACTTGAACCACCAGTTCTGTGGCTAATAACTGTCCTATCGCTGAGCTAAAGCTCCAAATGCCCAGTCACTGGGTTCATTTTGATTTGATTTACTTCATGTGTCTTGTTGATTGTAAGAAAAGTACATGTGCTGTCCCCAGGTTAAGGTGCAGAACGACTTCAGTGATGAGATGTTCAGCAGTAAGTGGCATTACGCCAAGGATGTTGTCAACCGAGAAACGGTGACAGGGACCACAAAAGGATATAGAAACTACGACTTCCATGAGACACACGACACCTCTCAGGTGCACCTTTTTGAACTTAAAAACAAACTCAGAAATAAAAACAAAAATGGAGGTCAAATGCAAGAAATGTTTTCTTTTTTTTCTCTTGTCATTTGCAGTACCACAGGCTTCTGGTGTTAAAGAACGACATAGAAGTGGCACAGTTCCAGAGCAACTCTCCACAGTACATCCCAATTGCAGAGGAATTCTGGAAGGCTTTGGCCAAACTCCCATCCGTCTATGACTACACCGCTTACAGGAAGGTTTTGGAGCGGTTCGGAACACACTATGTGTCTCAGGGAAGCCTGGGGGGCTCCTTGAAAATAATCATGTCCATTGATTCGGAAAGTGAAAAATACCTGGGTGAGGCTTTAACCTAAATTTAAATGAATAAGACAAAGCTCAAAATTTGGATAGAACTTTTCAATAGGCTTTGGTTGCTTTTGTTTGGGCTTGTTGAGCACAATTTACATAAAAGCACCCTCTTACCATGCATTTCTGTATTTGTTTTCAGCTGATGAATCAATGAAGCACCATGAATGTGAGAAGAAGGTTCGCTTTATCCTAATATTCCCCCTCATCATAACAAAGTGTAAAGATGATGAAAAGACAAACAGAATAGTCCGAGGTACACTAAATATGTAACTTTTGCAGTCATATAGGTTTCTTTATTCTCTTCTCATTCTCTTTTTTTCTTTAACTGTTTTGAAAAAAGGCTATTCTATCAACAACAAAGTGGCAAAAGTGGATGTGGAAGGAGGAGGCGTTTCCTACATCGCTGGTCTGCAGAGGATGGAGCTTAATGATGCAAGCAAGAACTGGGAAATGTACTCAAACTGGGCTGATTCTATCAGATCCTTTCCACAAATCATAAAACAAAAGGTTGAAAAAAAACACATTTTATCCTCCAAAAGCAAATACACACCATGCACATCCGTCTATTTTTATGAGGGAAATGGTTTTTAAGATGTTTTTGTGTCTGACCAGCTGCGGCCGCTGTCAGAGCTGGTGAAGGACGTTCAGTGTGCTGGGGTGAAGAAGCTGTTCCTGCGCAGAGCTATAGAACAATACCGTGCAGAAAGTGACCCCTGCCACTGCCAGCCCTGCAGAAACAATGGCATAGCTGTCATGGATGGTGATGAGTGCAAATGCATCTGCAAGCCTGGCACGTCAGGAGCGGCTTGTGAGCAGGGAAGGGAAGTAGAGGGCCAGCAAGGTGTGTTTGAAGAATTCTTACCGATGCAGTTCAAGTCATTAGTGAACGCGAATTTAAAAACCACCCTTTCTCATTTCTTCCCATTTAGGAGTGATCCACGGGAGTTGGACTTGCTGGTCTACTTGGTCAACATGCTCCAGGGGTCATAGGTCTCGAAGTCGCCATTGTCAAAACCCCCAACCCCAGAACGGAGGGCAGCACTGCATCGGTGATTCGGTTGAGAAGTCTTCCTGTGATGAAGAAGACCTGGAATACCTGAAGTTAGAGTGCAGAGATGTTTTAGTTTGCAATGTGAAGTCATACCTTTTTGTGGCTTTTTGCACTATTGCATCAATGTAGACAATCTGTAGTGTTTTCTTTTGAAATATGTTGAACTGAAGTTTTGTTTTCAACAGGACCATGGAACCTCAGTGCTTTGACAATACACTGCCACCAAGTCAGAAGTGTGAAACTCCCCCAGCTCTGATCAATGGTTTCATTGTGGTAAAAAACAAAAGAAAAAAACTCTGGGATGGGATGAACGTTATTAGTGCATGAAGCAGAAAAGGATTTTTACATAAAAAGAAACACAAATTATTTTAAGTCAATTTTTTTAATTCAGGTTTTAAACATTCAACGATCACAAAAAGCATCTGAATTTTGCTTCTTAATCCTTCAATTTTGACAGAATCCAAAAGATGTTTACCTTGTGGGGGGTAGAGTTGAATACAGCTGCATTGCAGGATTCCATCTAGTTGGAAACGGTATCCTGGAATGCAATGCTGACCAATCCTGGACTCCAAGTCCTGGCCAGTGCACAGGTGAGTGACCTGAACTACCAGGTGACATTTGCAGACAAAGAAAACTATAGCTGAATTCTTTCTCCCTTTTTTATTCTTTTAGCTTCATCTTGTAAGTTAAAATTCCTCAATGAGGAGGTTCTAGCTTCTCCTGTGAAGCAGGCGTATGACATCGGGGAGGCTGTCACCTTGTCTTGTCCCGAGGGCAGAACCTTACAGGGAGAAGACAGAATTCTTTGTGACTCCAGTTTGAATTTTTCCCCAGATCCTGCTGAAATTACATGCAGCCAAGGTAATTCTCCAGTCTTTAAAAGACCTTTTCCAATGAAAATGGTGTCTTTCATGTTTTTAACATGTTCTTACAGCACATTTTGAATAAAGAAATGGTCAAGAATGCAATTTTACGCTTAATTTACTTTATATATGTCCTTCATCATGAGAAAAAAAATACTGCTAGAACATGTTAAAAACACACAAAAAAACACAGTTTTCATTGTGGGTATTTAGTGCTCAGTACAGTCAGGCTGAGAGCATTTTAGTGGTTCTAGTGTTGAGTTTGCTTTCTGACTGCTGGGAAACAAGACTTTCTCCTGCTGCACACTGAATATCTATCATTTATTCTCAGCTTTCCCTGTTCCAAACCAGTGAGCCTGCAGATAACTCCTTTGTATGTGTTCCACAGTCGAAACCCCACCTTCGCCCATCACTCCCGCAGTGAGCTGTGAGGCATGGGAGAAACCCTCCAAAGGCAAATGCATTTGCAAAATCCCTCATGAATGCAGGTCCATTCCCTCTTTCTATCTGTCATCTGGCCTCTGGAAAAATGTTAGAATCTACTAAAAGCTTTAATTTTGTCTCACTTTTTCAAGTTCGTCTCTGGACATTTGCGCCTCATCTCCAGGAAGTGGAAAATTCCTCCCCATGACTGTGTGCAAAATGCATGCCCTGAAGTGCAATAAGAAGAACTTTGAAATAGCCGAGCACAGACACTGTGTGTGGCCTCAGCGCAGCTCAACGGACTGCAGCTCCTGCCGTATGTGGGAGAAATGTGATGGTATGAGCAAAACCACAAGCGGAACATTGCGTTGTGAAGCATGTCCAGTTTTTCATCAACATTTCTGCTTGTCCGCCTTGTTTTGTTAGATGCAACCAGCAGCTGTCGCTGTAAGGAGCTTGCAGATTGTGTGAGCCCTGCCATAAGCGTGTGTGTCCGTGTTGGTGAGGATGACACGTCCATGCAGACCATGAGTGAGTGTGAAGCAGGAGTTCGACGGTGTAATGGAGAAAAGGTGTCTGTTATCAGCATCCTCCCCTGTGCTTCCTGAGGATCAGAGGAAGAGCTGATCAACCATGTTTTATATCCACTTGCTACCATGTACTATTTTCTTTGAAGGTACTTTAACATGCATGTATCCTAAAACAGGAAGCAATAAAACTCAGCAGCTATACATACGAAGCTCACTGTGCATAGACATCTTTTCTTACTGTTGTGCAGATTTTGCTCCTGGGTGCAAAAAGAAAATACAGCTTGATGTTGAAAGAGACAGCTATTAAGACAACACAAACCAGACTGAGGTTGTGCTTACGAAAGCAAGCAGAGGCACAGGCTGCCAAACAAACCCCTGCTGACCGCCCATCCCTGTCTTTGGCTTACTGCCCTCTTTCAGAGTGAGTGTGTGTGTATGAGTGCACGTAAGTGCGTGTGCACGAGCATTGGTGTGCACGCTGTATCTGTCCACTTAGTGTTTTACAACCGCATCAAAACGTTTATTGCTGCCAGATGTGCTGGCCAATAAAACACATAACAGACTCAATATGCAGGGAAGCTTCTAGTTTTTCAACTTTTCTAAATTTAGAAATTCTTTTATTTTGGTATTTAAATCAAGTTGATATTAATGCCAAAATTTGAAGTTGATAATAAAATCTCAACATTTTGCTTTTTTCAAAAATTTCAAACTTTTATTTTTGAATTTATTTGTATTTATGTGTTCACTTTTTTTTATCTGTCTTTAAAAAAAACGAAAATGGATAAATAGTGAGATTTTATGCAATGTAATTTTGAGGGAAAGTCACGATTCTGCAGGGTGAGTCAATGCTGAGCATTGAGTTGAACCTGCTAGACCTGCGTTATCTAAAGCACGACAAAACAAATGTCCTATTATACATTGCAGTGTTAGTAAGGCCTGCTCATAAATATAAAGTTTATTTCTTGTCCACTGCAGAATGTTTAGATATTTCGGAGAAAGGAGCACATGCAGATGGGTCGTACTGTACAGAAAGAAAGAAAAGTTATAAAATCTATCGTCTAAAATTGCATTAAAACGACACGACTTAAAATGGTCAGCTTCTGATGCTTTGTCGCCCTCTAGTGGACTATTTGTGTTTTACATGCAAGACAAACAAGTTAAATAGTTTCAATAACAAAAGTTTTATTAACAATGTAAAATGACCTATAACAGTTTTTTCTCTTCATAAACAGAACAACTGTCCTCTCCAATTAGTACCATTTCCCTGCCATTGCATTGAGGGACTTCCTTAAACTGACCAGAATCCTTCATGTTCATACAGACAACCACATTCTTTTGCAATCCACCTCCAAATTTGAAAATAACTCAGAGCATTGTGTATGTGTATATACAAGTCTAATGCCTCAGTTCATAGACAGATTTAGCGTGCAAAGGACTTTCCCTTTGAGTACCGTATTATATATGTCTTTCTGAAGCTGGAAAGTTGAATAAAGGTTCTTGGTTTATGGAAGACTAAATTAAGTACATTAAGAGGAAAACAGCAAGAAACAGAAAACAGAGACTGTGGTTCATAGCAAACCTCCTCTGGACAGAAATGTCATTGACAAATAAAAAGCGTATTTATCTTAGCAAATGTCATCTTCACGTCGGCATGTACAGAAGTTATTACATTATTTCTGACAAAACATACATTTAAATTCCCTTTTTAAACATGAATATGTGTGCCGTTTGCTCTGGATTGTGGAAGCAATTGAGCATTGACACGTGGGGTTTGAAGCTTCGTTCATAATAGACAAGCAGGTATAAGTTTAATGACTATAAAGAGGGGGAAACCTTCTCCTAAATTAATTATGAAGACTTTTTTTTTTTACATTACACTGCACTCACAGTTCTTTGTGTTGCAAAATAAAATTTAAAAAATGGGTAGCTTTTAAAGCAAAAAGGGGTGACACTTGATCTGAGAATGGCAGTCATAGATTGGTGGAGACACAAGTGGTGACGGACAGTGGGCGATGGTGTTTGTTGCCTCCTCCTACATATGAAGGTGGGGCCCTTAGCTGGTTACCAGGCAACAGAGCCCAAAGAACCGCCTCTTTCTCTGTCGGACAAGTGGGTAGGGAGTCAGATTCAGCAAACTGCTGTCATCTGGGTGGAAGAGCAGACAGATAATGTGGTCTGGTTAGATGTTTGTATGCTTTAAACTGGACAAAAGTCGCTACTCTCAGAAATGATGAAGATTAAGGTGATACTCTTCTTACCTTGGTTCTTCAATGGTAAAGGCATTGTCTCCCTGAGTTTACTGAGAAGGTTCTTCATTTCTCTCATATCCCTGCACATAAACAGACTTTTATGATGTGCAATTTCTGTGACTTAAACCTTCATTACTTTGGATTTCTTGTCAAAAAAAGTTTATACCCCTTCAAATATTTCACAATTTAGTTTTACTTTTTCAGGCAGACATTTGATCGTTTTCCTGGTTTTTTAGAGTGTCAATGAACAGAAAGACACCTTTTAAATTCTAAATATTTGGAAAAGGTTAAAAGTTTAAGAACACTTTCAGAATGTAGAGTTCATGTAAAAATAAACTGTAGAATGCATAGAGATAGCCCTTCACACTACCTGGGGGCCCAAAAGTCTTTGGCTAAACTTAGAATTTTTTAACCCTGGAGAACCCAACAACAATTTTCTTCAGGGCTTTTAAAGTTGATTAAACCATTTTAGCGTTTGTTGGTTCAGTTTGGGAAGCAGTAATTAGCAGGGGCCAAAACAATGAAACATAAAAACATAAAATAAAAAAACAGAAAAAAAGAGGGCCAAATTTGACCTCATGGTTTGCAAGATAAATACAAATCTGGAGATTTCGCCCACAATGTTCAATTCCTAGGTATTTCTCTCTGAGACACACTGGTGGAATTTTTGGCTAAAGATGTCCTGGATCAAATTTAGATCAGTGAATTGCATCAAATTGGAGCCAAAATTGAAAGTGAATTGAATCGGCAAGCATAAATATTGACTCGATTTGAATCAAATTGTTGATAAAATAAATCGTCACACTTCTAGAAAAACTTAGAAGAAAAAAAGTAAGCACAAATTTGCTTTTAGTTTCTTATATGTCTCCCTTGAGCTATAAAGTTTGAAAATGCTTTCTTTGCAATATCAATACTGCTCATCATCATCATCTATTATTTAGGACAGAGGTCAGGAAGCGTACATTTCAGACACTAAATTATCGTCACAAATCTATTTTTTAAATAAAACAGCTTGTGAGGTAAAGGGAATACTTTCTTGTGCCACATAAATAAACACAGGTCCTGATGTTTTTCCTCTATTGATGTTCTGCCATTAATGATGGCTGTAACAGGCAAGAGCCAATCAGATTAACCCATACCATGATACTTCTGCCTTAATTTTCAAACATTCCGCTTTAGTTCAATCCAAAGAAAAATATTGTTAAATTGTCTTTAAACAAATTTTAAACAAAAATCTATATCTTGCTTTAAATACAACGCCTATTTGTGTTTTGAAGGAATATGAAGATTGTTTTAAATGTCTTTTTAACATTTTTGCTAAAAAATATTTTTAGCTGCTGAGCAAAATATCTTTGTTCTTCTTTAACCTGCAAATTGATATTTAACACATTTTATAAGAAGAGCTGAAATTCTTGAAAGCAAACTGAAAGAAAATTTCATTACGAGGATATTTTTACCTACTTTTCTATGTTTTCTATGTCATTGGCTAACACCCAGCAGAGCTGAGAACAATCTGTCGGAGAGGACGAAGTGTCCTCCAGGATGGGTATGTCGGAGTCTTCGGTCTTACTGTCAACGCCTGGAGGGCCGCATGGATCTTTACCTAAAACCCACAGAGAGGAAACTGAACTTTGTGTTACCACGACCTGAATTACAGACAATTGTTAGCAAAAGAGAAATATTTGACAAATTCATAGAAATCTTCTGAATTGTACCAAAATACAATTGTTCTCTGGCAGGATAAATTAGATTATTTAATTATTTGTTTGCATCAAACCTTTCCTGTGGAGCTGCAAGGATCCCAGCAAGCAGACAGATTTCAGCATTTCTGTAATGTACATTTCCAGACAGCACTGAAGCTGGATGAACAGCCGGCAGATCTCTGGGTGGATTTCCCCATCCTCTGGTCTGAATGACACATGATAAAAGCAAAGACAACAAAGTGGTCATGTGGGGCTCACTGAACCCTGAAAAGTACTGGAAACTTTGAAGAAACAAACACAGGTATTGTCTCATATTAGAAAAAGAATCTAAGTATTGCAGCCTGAAAACAATTGTTTTTCACTTATGAGAATATTTTTTAACAATCATATTTATGCAATAACGGTCAATGCAAAAGAAAATAAATGTATACATATTTCATCCTTTTTTTCTCTCAAGGTAAGAAATCAAAGTTGTGTTAAAGGATTGTGACCAAAAATATTTTACTACATAAATACATGACACACTGTCACGTGTGAGCCTAAAAAAATATCCAGCCCACAAAAACATTGATGCTTTTTTTTTTTTCCAGATTTGGAAATAATGTTGGCAACATTATACGATTTAACAAATATTGGAATTTATATTGTTGGAAAGTGCTGAATGAATAGTGGGATGCAATTAATCCAAAGTGTTAATAGTCAGAAGTTAACGTTCAGCATGTAAATAAAGAGACATGTACCAGGGTCTGTCATGGTGTACCACAGAGCTCTGTGCTTGAACTAGCATATTGTTCTACACCGCATAAACCGAATCAAAGGAATGTAAAAAGACGCTTGTTTAAAGAAAATGGGTCTTATATTCTGTCTTTCAGGAAAAAAAATCCTTTCAAGAAAATGTCAAAAGCTAAATAATCTCAGTTTATGAGTACATGTTTCAGTGAGTAGAATTTTGTTCTTAAAATAAGAATGTTTGATAAGACCATTTTTTATCCCATTTGTAGATTTTTTTTCCCACATCCTTATTTAAAGAACTTTTTTCTTTTTCATTTCAGGAGTGTTTGACTTATTTATAGCGGATTTATTTGGTAACTGTTAGGCAGGTAAACTTTAGATTTTTTAATTTGACGAAAGTCGGTTCACTCAGTGGAAAAATGTAAATGTCTTTATAAAAAGAACTTTTTTTGAATTTAAAACATTAATTCCATTAGGACACATGTGTTTGATTAGGGTTTAAGGATCAGGGGTTCATTATCTTGTAATATAAATTGGCCTTGAATGTTCCCTTTTAATAGAGTTTCCAGTTTGGGTTATTATTTTTTTTTTGTTTGATTTTCTTGGTTTTAATCATAGTTTGTTGTGTTCAGGTTATGATCTGTTTTTTTTTTTTTTTTTTTTTTTTTTTTTTTGTCTCAGTCACGCCACTTAGTAATGTCAGTCAACCACTGTTGTTTCTTTTTCTGTTCATTCCTTCTCTGAGGATTTAGCTACTCATCAGACTCTCTTTTCCTTTTTAGCTTCCAACGTTTCAGGACAATCACGGTTTAGCTTTGTCATGTTAAAGTTCATAAATTAAAGCCTGTAAGTTTAGATCTGCTTCCTGCTGTAAAGTCTGTCAAACCACCAATCCTGACACTTACTGCAGTCACTAACTTTCTCTTTTATTTTTGGCTGGCCTTCCAGTGTCACTGTGCTTGTTTTCTGTCTCTTGTCCCCTCTAACCCCGACGCCTCCCACCTGCTGAAAACTACGACAGAGCCATAAATCTCTACGTTTCAAGTTCAGGACAAAAGCCTGCATCAAAATTGTTTAGAGAAGAATATGCTTCCTCCTTAACCAGGCCATTTTGAGTATTAAATACAGACATAGATAACCAATCCATAGATATTGTAAAAGAGTGTGGCTCACGTCATCGGAATGTTACTAATGATGGAGAAGTGTGGCTTATCTGTTTAGACTCAATGATTAAGAGTTTTGGTAAATCCTTTCTAAAGGCATTTTATTTTTTCAAATAAAAAATGTTAATACTTACCTCATTTTTCTGTTTTGTTAATTTTTTTAATCTACAAGACATAACTAACTCAAAATGTGATCCTAACCCTTCCTCTTTTTACCCACAGTTGACTGCTTATGTTCATAAAATGCCTCTTGGCTTTCAGGAGACACCATCATATGATTTGTAGCAGATGGACGTTAAGGAGAAAGGTGTGAAATATTTCTTACATAAACCCTGTTGCTTAATTTTCTTGTTCTATGTCAGTGCTTCCTTTACTGCACAGTTGCTAAAACATTCACCAGAGCAATATCTCTTCATCAAGAACAATGGAGAGACACTTCATCATTGACCTGCTGGCTTTAGTTTATTAAAAGCATTTTAATGAACACTTAGAATTTATGCAATCGATGTTTGCAGGAGTAAAGTTGGAAGCTTCTGTCTGAAGCTGCTGTGCCATCTCCATTCAGAAAAAAGAAAGGGTGAGAAATTCAAGTTTTGGACCTTAAAAAATATCACTTGTTGCCTGGGCAATATAGATTGTGATGAACAATTATGAATAATAATTGAAGTGTGAAGTGAATGTGTTTTTCTATAGATTGAATAAAACAATGTTTTTTTATATAAAAGTGACAAAAATCCCCTTCAAACAGTTAAAAACAAGAGTTTTTGGCTAAATTATTGAGCGTCAAGCGCCCTGACAGACAGGCAAAAGTTTGTCATGAATGAAAAGGAAATCATGCTTTCAGACTCTTCAAATCAGCCTAAAAAGCATGATTTCTCAAATATCAATCAAGCACTGATTTGTTTTTTGAATTCATGCAGTTACCCCAACATTTCATTCTTATTGCATTTTCTTGGCTTTGGCAACAAACACCATCCCAAATCAACAGTGGCTACAATCCATCTAATCCCTGTTATTAAGCATATTTGAGGATGTCGCATTAGCTGGCATCTTAGCAAGGATCTTCAAATCCCAAGCTTTACTTTGCTTTCCTCCAACTGTTTCTGACACAGATGTTAAAGACCCACTCCGATTAACATTTTCGTTTTTAGTGTTTTTAACAAGTTATAGTGGCATTTTTCTGATCATGGAGGACACATTTAAAGAAAGGCTGATGTCATTCACATGTATTTATGTGCAACCAAGCACAAAACTGATGGAAATTCATGTTGGCCACACGTAACATGCACATTGCTGCAGTGCCTGTATGTATTTTAAGTGTGTCCAAGGCCAAATGCTGTTGTTGGTCACACATGTAAACCTAACGAAAAACCCTTCCTATTAGACCGTGTGGCCAAGAAAAAAGTTCAGCACTGGCCACACATAATTAGAAAATTATGAGCAAAAAATCACTTTCTTAAAGAAAATTAAGTATAAAATTGCATTTCTATTTTTTTTATACAAATTGTGGTGAATCAGAAAGCAGACAAACAATGATGTTGGAGAACGCTTTTACATGTTACTGTAAAAGTACAAGTTACTGTACTACAGCAAGCCACAAGCTCCCTCCCCCTGTTCCATTCTGATGCATCCACTTGCACACAAATAGATCCATGTCCATCCCCATTAATGCTATGATGGGGTGTTAGGGGCTGTGAGCTAAAGGGAGCGAGTGCAAACAGATTGATGTTGGGAAGTAGGAGCAGGCTTACTCTGTGCAAACAGTCCTGCCCACATTGTAGAGGCAAATCCGTAATGAACTACTGGTGCACTGCAGAAGCTATATCCTAGAAAATGAATGGGTTTTTGGTTTTGGCTAAGAACGGCATTATCATTCGTAAAAGGCCACTGGGAATGCTTTTATACACTAAATAAAAATATGATAAAGATGCTGCAGGACACATCTTCAGCTTAGCCATTGTTATCCTTTCACTTTAAGTCAGACTTTTAGAAAAGTTTAAGTAAACCACAAAATTGCTCTTGTATAGTTTGAAATCTATGCAAACTGAGACTAAACACTTAAACAATAAAAGCATGTATGAAAAAGCCACAATATTGTGGCTGTTCCTTGATGTTGTTCCTGGGAAGCATCCCACTTCCTCCTCATTTTGCTCATTAGGCACAGCTAAGTCGTCAGTTACAGTATATCCCGTTTTGATTGCTTCCTGTAAAAGCTCTCACGCTGGTAAATGACTGGGATTTTTAAAAGCTGATCTCGTGTTCGGTTTTTCCCACATCCTTCAAACTCACTCTGCCTAATGCAGCGGGGTTGATTTGTGGCTGAAGAGCAGAGGAGCGCGAATATGCAAATCAAAGATTTGCACTTTGGTCAAACGACAAGTTGAGTCACTGGTGAGTTCCCATCAATTGCAGACTCGCAGTTTGTTTTCAGCACCATGGACAGAGTCCAGCTCACCCAGAGATCAGGGAGAGGCTGTGGTGAGCCGATCTTGCCATCTCACAGCCTTTCGTTCGGGTCTTGAGCATCTCGGCCCGTAAGGAGGGACAGTCCACAGTGATTTCCCCGATGGAGATAACCAGCTCACGATATAGAGCCACGAGTGTATTGAATTCTTGAACGATCTGCGTGAAAGTGAAACAATAGTTATCACAAACATCCTCAAAAGACCCGATCAAGTCAACTTTTGCTTGATTGTGACCTTCTGTTCCGGTCATCGGAGCAGTACAGGCTTTATCAGTGGTTAACATGACAACGTGCACGAAGACGGAAATGCTGCTCTGCAACAATATTCAGCGTGCAGGTGCGTCTGCTTCCACACAAACTGCGAGACAGTTCAATAAAAATGCGAAAAATTGGTCAACTAACGTGACTGAGCATTGGGTGAATCACAAAAAACTGATGGCCCTGGTTTCATCTTTAGCAAATCACAGCCTTTTATTAAAATTCTCATTTTCTTTTGCAACTTCTGCCTTAACTTGTGCTGCCTGAACAGCAGGCTTTTGTTCAGCATCTCCACAGATGGACTCCTAATTCAGGTAAATTTGAAATCAGCCTAAATCAACAGCATGAAGGCTGGATGTAAACCACAGCACCCATACTGCACGCAGAAGTCTTCTGTTTGGCTTCACTGTCCACAAAATAATGCAAATGAACACAAGCTATTTATAGTCTGACATGCAGAGTTTTCTTTTTTTTTTTTGGAGGTGATCTATTTGGCGCAAAACCTTCTCTTTTTTCTTTTGTAGATAAACCCCTTTTATTCCTTTAATTGTATTATTCTTTGTACTCAAAGGGCATGCTGAGGCGTTGACGTGCCGCAGACCTACCATTCTGCAGTCGGCCACGGCGCGCTGGGCTTTGCGGGTACTTTCGGTGCTCTCCCTCCTCTGTGGGTCTCGATGAGGAGGCTTTCCGATCTGGAAGATGTTCCCGGTGGATCTGGGGCGATTTTTGCGCCCATTCGATGCAGAACTCATGCATACACATCCAATATTCAAACAGCCTCAAAGACAGAACGGTATTTCTGTGATTCCTTCCCCCTTTTATAAAAAAATAAAATAAATAATTAAAAAAACTCCGCTCCTCCTGCACCTCACCGTTCACCTTTTTCCTCTCCTCCGCTCAGGCTCGGTTCCCCCCTCTGTCTGCGCCTCGGTTTGCAGTTTGTCACCGTCTTTCGTCTCAATGCGCGAAAGGAGGCAAATGTTTTCCCAGACAAGCCTGAGGGCGCAGGAGAAGTGGGAAATGAGCGCCTGTGGCTCCTCTCCGCATTGCCTCCACTGCGATGGGGCTGAAGTCACCTTCACTCCAGCAGCTCTGGCGCACAGTGAGCCCTTCACACCCAAGCAGGAGTCGAGCTTTCTGCGGCGTCTTCTCGGATGTCAGGAGGAGGCTCTCACGGACACTCTGCGACCATGTTCACGATCGCGCGTTTCCATGAACGATCTCTGCGAACCGACAATGTCACAGCGACGCGACACCTCCAGGCTCTTTTTTTTAAAGGAACAACTTGGATCCCGCCATGGCAGTTTCGGGTTCGGGTCCCGGCTGTGTCTTTGTCTGTGAGCGCGTCCAGGCGCTCCCGGCTCTAACCTTGGAGAGGCGGCAGAAGGCGGTCGGTCGGTCGGTTGCTTCAGGCCTGACGTGGCTCTGTGGCTGACAACACTGCGCACCCGTGGGACGCGAATACTAACAAGCCCCCCCCCGCCCCGAGCTGCAGGGCGCATACATTCCATAGAAATGGACGTTTTATCATTTCCCCATGTGATCATGAATGGGAATAAATGAGCAGAAACAACAGTTGAGTATTTCGTTCAAGTGAGTGACCTTAAACTTTCGCCACATACAAAACTGGCTTAGGTTTGGGGTTTTTGGAAAAATTTGGATTTTTCCAATGTTATTTATAGCTTTCATTTCTGAATCCAACAATATGTTAAAAGGTCAATTGAGCTGCATTCTCAACTTATAGAGGACCCCCCCCCCTCTTTTCTGTCTTCAAAATGTTGAATAACATTCACTGTCAGTTAAAAGTTTTACAAAACACTTTGGTTATTTCTTCAACCCAGTTCTTGGGTAATTCATGTTGGGATGTATTTTTGGAGCAGCACACATTTTGGGGGTAATAGTTAGGGGTGTAACGAATCACTAAAACAATGATTCGATTCACATCCTAATTTGTGGATGCCAATCCAATTCATTATCAATTTTAGTTCCTTTTGAACAATCCGTTTTGATCCGATTCACTGATCTACAATTGATCCAGGACATATTTAGCTAAAAAGTCAACCAGTGTGGCTCAGAGATAAATACCTAGGGGGGGTACCGATTAATCAATGCATAGATTTTTTTTCCTACAATCCAACCAGATTTATCTACCTGTGTCAGGGTAAGTAGAAGCAGATCCCAGAGCAGAGTCAGCCGCAAGGGGTAAGTTCTAACAGTTTATTTCTGAACAACGGAAAAGGAAAAATCTAGCAGGGAGAAATCAGTAACATGCTTGTGTGGAAATGGAAACTGCTGATGAGGAGCAGGTGTGCAAAATCCTTGAATGGGATGGCCCCATCCTATATTAAAGATCCCATAGTGCCTTACCAACCAAACAGAACACTTCACTCACAAAGAGCAGGACTGCATGTGGTTCCTAGAATCTCTAAAAGCACAGTTGGAGGTAGAGCCTTTAGCCACCAAGCTCCTGTTTTATGGAATAAGCTTCAAGCTCATGTAAAAGAGGCTGACACAGTTTCTACATTCAAAGTTAGGCTTAAAACCTTTCTCTTTGGACAGGATTATTGCCAGGATAGTTAGTAATCAGATATTACTCAACTTACTGCTCCGCTACCTCACCTACTGTAATGAAGTTTACCACTCTGGCTCTATTCGCTCCTACTTACTCTTCGTCACATCCCCCCCCTCTCCCCCTACCCTTAATAGGGTCTGTATCCTTCTCCCACCCCCACTCCCCCACCTTCAATCTTCATTGCATCACTTGTTATCTGCCAATGCTTTATCTTACTTTGTTTATTGTGCCTCTGTTTGGTACAGTGCGATTCACATGCTGTCCCTCTGTCCCACTCCCCTACGGAGGAGCGGGAGAGATTTCTGATTCCAGGTGGATCGTCTGTGCTACTGTCTTTGGCTGTGACATCACCTTTGGCTCTTCCAGCAACCCCAGCTGTTCCACAACGCCAGCTTGATGAATCCCATGTGCTACACTATTCAAACATGTTGTCGTTTATTTAAATATTTACATCACATGTCCGTCTGGAGTTGAGGATCCCTCCTTCATGTAGGCAACCCTGAGGTTTCTTAGTTTTTTCCCCCCAAAAAAACAGGGTTCTTATTGATGAGTTTTCCTCACCGAGAAGAAGGGTTTAAGGGGAGAGATGTTTGTTCAGCTTAGTCTGTTTAACCAGTTATTGTTTACTTTTTCATCTTAGTTTTTATTTTTGTTCTATACCAATGTCAGTCCAATGAGACAGCTATAGCTGTGATATTGGGCTATATAAATACAATTGAACTGAATTGAATTCATTAAACTTTCAACTGGCATTCAATTGTCGCGTTATGTAGAGCCTGAAAGAAGTCATGGAAACTTGCGTAGTGATGCATGAACACAAGAGTTTTGAAGCCTGAAACGTGTGTTTAGGTGCATTTCCATAGGCTTTTCATTGGAAGTATTTGCTTGGAACTGGTTTTAGGAACTGGTTCCTAAGAACCTTTTGAGTGCAAAAGAAACTATACTGACTGACTCCTTGACTTTCTTTGCTATTGTCCTGTAATACAGATACACATTTTTGCTGCTATGATGTTCTGTCTCTCTGTTACAATTTTTAAAAACAACAGTTTCGGTGGTACAAAATAGTTTGATTCAAGCAGTTGTTCTAGCACCTATTCAGACAGATAAGGTTGTAAGCAACCAAAAAAAGTTGGAACACCTGTAGGATTGACTTTTAAACCTTACCTAAACCTCCAGTGCACCAAACAGCTTAACTGGCTAATCTATTTCAAGTTCACTGAAACTCTTAATTTACTCAGAAACGTACATCATTTTCCAGTTTTTGGAAAAAATCAACTTTTTCTCAAAACCTCTGTCAGTTTACAGCATACTTTTGTCCTATTTTGTGCTTTTCATTGTACTTGTAAAATGAAAAAAAATAACGGGAATATTTTAAGTCTAAGCCCCACCACCAACTCACACATTACAATTTTGTAGTTGGGGAGTTTATGCTTGTTATTATCTCCCCAGTTTTGGGGGCATTTATCTCAGTGTTGTTACTTAGGCTGAATTTGAGAAATATGAGAATCTTTTTTTTGTTTGTTTTATCCTTGATCATGCGTAGCTGGTAATGATTTGGATTGGAGTTGGTGAATGGAAGTTAGTGGATTGTCCTCTCTAGTTTTATTGCATCATACATTTTGACAAGTAAAACAAGCATAGAAAGGTTCATTGTTTTCAGCACATAAGCATCCTGGACACCTCTGACCCATGGCTGCATGCCCACACCTCTCACCGATGCAGGTGCTTCTTTCATGTGGTCAGACGTGACTGGACAAACAGAGCTTTTTTTTTTGTTGTTGTTGATTCTGTTTGGCAGATTTTAATGTTTTTACCTTTTCATCATGATTGGAAATGCTTCTTAAAATAAAACACTTAAACAAAAGTATTCTCTTTAGGTAACAAATAAACATGCTTTTAGCAGTTTGGGCTAAATTCTTTATTTAGGTGTATTGTATAATTTTGTTTTCTTTGTAATAGTTATTGCATTCTATATGAACATAATTTTAGTCCTGCCAGATTGGTCCCATTTTTTATTCTTTGAAGCTTTTCCATTCCTGATGGCTGAATTATAACATCAATACAATTTGTCTGAATAAGAAACAGAGAATCTTCTATAAAAATTACACAAAAAACTCATATTCATAGATTTTTTGGTGGTAGAATCATTAAACAACAGACAACAAGATGCTTCACATACAAACATTTCAACATGTACACAACACAACCACAGTTCACACGCACATACAAACCGACACATGTAAATCATTTCATTCTGTCACGTATACTGTTTGTGCAAAGGTGAGCTGACACCTGTGCTAACGAGTGTTTATATTTTGCTGAGGTGGATGATGGAATGCAAAAAAATAAAAAAGGAGGGAGAGTTCAGGTCATTCCCACACCAAGACCCCCGCCGAAGAAGCAGCGGTGACCAGGACCCCGCCCACACCTGTACTGCAGGGTCGACAAGCACCCAGATCAGGGCTTACAGGACCACCCAGCCAATCGCCAGGTAAGCAATGGGAAGATGGTTTGATAAATCAGGTCATGCTGCCCTTTTTCCTCTGCTTAGTGGTCTTACACAGGCTTAGATTAGATTAATAATATTTATATTGACATGCTAAAACTGCAGGTTTTCTATTATTATTATTACTATTACCATCTGCTTTTGCATATTACCATGTTGTCATATTACCAAAACTGCCATATTTCAAGCAGCTTACCATTAATATGTTTGGATTAAATTTCAATACCAGTTAGTTGCTAGTAGGCTTCAAGAAGTTAGAAGCTGGGGAAAGTATGTTGCACAGGGGTTCTGTCCTCTATAATTTTTATCCTCTATTCTTTATCATTTACTGAGTACTAGTCTGTCCCCCAGTTTCATCTGGATGAAGCCAATCTGCTACACTATTCATACATGTAGTTGTTATTCAAACATGCAGTTGTAGAGTTAGATAAGCTAATTCATCTTAACAATTTTAGCACATCGCCTGCCTGTCCTGGGAGAGGATCCCTCCTTCATGTGGCCATCCCTGAAGTTTCTTAAATTTTCTCCAAGATAGGTTTGTATTATGAGTCTTTCCTCACCGATAAGGAGGGTCAAAGGGCAGGGATGCCAGTTTAGCTTAGTCTGTTTAGTTTAGTTTAGCAACCAGCTATTGTTTATATTTGTATTATTGACTTTATGTTCCACTGAGACGGTTATGGTTGTGATTTTGGGCGATATGATTGAATTGAAAGTAATTAAATGTGCTGGTTTTTGATGCTTGGATCACATTGAGCCATATTTTTCCCTTTCATGTCCCAATGTTATGTCCATATTTATTGCTGTCTCTCCTGTTGACTTGTTTTTCAATACACTAAATAGAACTATGAAAAAACATTGAAACAAATTAGGAGTCAGTTTTGGCACATATGACATAACTTTGTCAGTTTAAATGAAAACAGTAACAAATGAAAAGTCCTTTTGTGCAGTCATCAATCCTCAGTTTAAAAACACTGTTCACAAGTCAATTGATAGAATATGTGAGCTGATCGTTGACAAAATGAGATGTTAAGACTCATCACATACACTTTAAAGCTCTCAAAAAGTTCAATGTTTTGTGTTCGCTGTTGTTAAATATGTGGAACTTTATGGAATTGCTCATTTTCCCTGTAACTCAGTCAATGAAATCAATAGTTTTTAAAGCCTCACTTAAGATACAAACTGTTCATACCAGATAATATAGAAAGTTCAGGTCAACTCTAGTAAAATGATTGAATATTTTTCACAGAAATTTGTTAAGACCATGCTCTGTTGGCAATGAATTGCATTTTATCCTAATTTTCACCTTTGCTTGAAACTCCCACAATACTTTTGTTATGTGAGTGAAACTATATCTTGTTGCATAAAACGATCAGAACTTCAGTTCAGAACTTTTTGGAAAAGTTTCAAAAAGTATGGCAACGTTTCCTAGACAATATTATAAAACTGTACTAAATGAACATTCTTTAGAGTAACACCTTAATTAGCATTGTACCTGCATCTTCCCCTTTTTTCATTTCTTAATCTGAGGATCCTCTTAGTGTGGAGATAAGAAGTAATTGGTAATTTCCACACTGGTAGTGGTGGAGCGGATTGCTAGTCAGACCACCAGCAATGAGAGGGTCATTTTTTTTAGGGCTTTTTGGCAGGAGCAGAATCGTCAGCCCTCTAATCAGGAGACGTCTGATCGACCACTGGAACACAGTCGCCCCCTTAAAAGACAGTAAAAAATGTACACTTTATGCAAAGTTTTTAACTGTAGTGTTTCATTTCTTTCTATGACCTTGAGAATACATTTTAAAAACTATTTTAAAAAACACTTATAAACACTTATAAAAAAAAAGCAGGAATTTGTTGGGTAGGCTGCACAGTTAGCGCTCTTGCCTCACAGCAAGAAGGTTCCCGGTTCAAGTCCTGGCTGGGGGACTTGAAACAGTGTCACCAATGGGCGACCTCTCTGTGTGGAGTTTGCATGTTCTCCCCGTGCATGCGTGGGTTTTCTCCGGGGACTCCGGCTTCCTCCCACCATCCAAAAACATGCTTCATAGGTTAATTGGTCACTCTAAATTGTCCCTAGGTGTGGATGTGAGTGTGACTGTGGCCCCTGCGACAGACTGGCGACCAGTCCAGGGGTGTCCCCTGCCTTCGCCCATGAGTAGCCGGGTTAGGCTCCGGCAGCCCCGTGACCCCGAAAGGGATAAAGCGGTTCAGAAAATGAATGAATGAATGAATTTGTTGCATATTGTCATTTTTACATTTTCAAAGTCTGTAGTGTATGCATGTTGAAAGAGAGTAGAAATGAAAGTACCAAATGGATTTTGATCCAAGAATTTAAAAAATATATTTGGCAACTCATGATCAAGAATGTTTCGCTTCTTAAATTAAGCATGAAGTGGCTCATATCCATACAGTTATAAGCAAAGAAGTGCCTCTTTGGGATTTACATTTTTCCAGATTACAAGTAATTTTTATTTTTTATTTTGCCACACCAAGTGAAAAAAATACAATGACCTGTTCAGTGGTGCTGTAAAGCCTAAAGAACAAAATTTTAAAACATCCAATCATACATCTATTTTAAATAGATGTCAGGATTTGTGTATTTGGATATTACATATCTGGGATTATGTTTGAAGTGGAAATCTTTTCTAAATCCCAGTCTGCCAGAAGAAGGATATTTGGAGGTGAGATTGGAAAACATTGAATCTCCAAGCATCTACTTAGTTTCAAATTTTCCCTTTGATTATCTTCTGAGAGGGAACCTCCTTCCACTACTCAAACCCCCCACTTTAAATTCACTCTTTGGTTTCTTATTAAGTTATAAAGTTGATTTGCTTCTTTTGCTTTGACGTTTATGAATCTTTCTTAAGTCCAAACTTTTCTTTCATCATTCTGTTTTCCACATTTTCAAGATTTTTTTCATGTAATGAGTGTCAAAAGGCAGGAAAAAAGAGATAGCAAAGAAAGCAGAATACAAAGAAGCCAATAACCCAGTTCACTGAGTAGATGTAGATAATAACCATGTCCATGTCAAATCTCCAGCCTCGAGAGTCATCCTCAAAGTCCATGGTGTTCAGGCGGTAGCCTCCTCCGTGGGGAAACTGGCGTCTTGGAATTGGACTGGACTGTCTCTGGAAGCCTGCTTCAGGGAAAACAATCAGTTTTATCTTGTGGATCGGCTTCTGGAGGTTTTCAATTAAATAGAACAACATGGTTCAAAATAGCAACACTGGGTCTGCATGGCTTACATGTGTCTAACAAAGAAATTCCACTCCTGAATCAGCCAAAGTTTTCAAGTGTTTCTCAGCAATTAGAAGAACTGCACCAGTCGTTTACAGATGACATCAGGATTTTAATTGATCTGTTTAAATGTCTAAACTTTGCTAAATTCCCACTCTGATCATCTCTGGAGCTATTTTTAAAGAGTTCCCAGTAGTTTTTTAATTATGATTATGTCGTTTCTCAGCCAAAATCAAAAATCCTGTGTAGTTTGCAGAGCGGCGGTACCACATTAGAAATTTGCCTCTGAGTTATAGGCGGGACTGTTGGCATGGAAGTAACTCTCCACTGATATCCCAGCATTTCTTTGTTTACTCTTCCTCCCATTAGCTTACAGCCCCTAACAACCCTACCACTGATCTTCTGACCGACTAACCAACTGATCCATCACGATTTGAATAAAGAAATAATTATACCTTTTTTATCTTAAATTCTTTTCTATTTGTCCTCCATTACAAAAAGAAAAAAAAAACTACAAGAACATGTTAAAAACACTAAAAACACGATTTTCACTGGAGTGGGTCTTTAAAGGGTTAAAAATATTCATTGTGCCTGACAAAGTTTACAATGTTAAGTTCTTGTAGCTGTTAAGCTTACAAATCCCACTTTGCACAACAACTAAAACCAGAGAGGATACGCATACGTAAGAACATGGAAAATCCGCAAAGAAAGGATTTGAACCACTAATTTAGCATAAACATTATGGCAAATCCCTACCATGAAATTAAAGCCTCACCTCCAAAAATGCGGAAAATTTTCCTACAGCTTGGGAGAGGCCACTTTGCACAGCTTGCTTTCTGAAAATTCTGTTTCCGGGTTAAGTATTCCTTAGGGAAGAACGTCCGTGCTGCCTGGTTTAGCTCTGAAAAAGAGACAGAATAAGACAAATCTACTTATTTACAAATCTACTTGACGACATGGAATAATAAAAACTGATTGTTTTTCAATTTATATTGAAAAATGACATGTGTCATAGCTTCTCCTCCTTAATGATGTCTTTGTTCTGCTCATGTTTGACCTTGGTGCTGATAATCAACACAAGAATCTAATCTTGTCCTCTAATCATGAACAAGAGCCCTTCAGATTCCTACATAGCCACTCGGTCCATGCCCTCCATGCTCTATATCCATGAGTGGGCCACTGTGAAAAACAGAAGTTTGGTTATTCATAGAAACTGCCCAGACAAACTGCACTGTCGTTAATCAGTGGGTTTTCATCCTGAAAATGACTTGATATAGGTCTGCCAATACACACATGATGTAAACAGTGAAACAATTTCTTCAGTGTTAAATTTCTTACCAAGAAGTTCAGTGAAATTCTCAAGTCTACTAAGGATGAGCAAACTCCAAAGAGACTTTGTTGTTCTCTCGTTTGGCATTTTTGGCATATCCCTTAGGGGTCACCACAGCAAATAAGCTTTCACAAATTTGCACATCTAGTTTGGCTGAAGGTTTTAGACCAGATGCCCTTCCTGAACCTACCCTGTAATTTACTCAGGCTGGGGACCGGCACAAGGGGACCCGGACTTGGACCCCCTTGAGTCTACATAGGTAGGCAGTGAAGGGCCTTGCCTAAGGGCCTACACTGGATTAAGCTCATCGCACTCCCTGGGAAACATACCCTGGGTTCCCATGCGCTAGTCCTGCATGCAGCCAACTGGGAATTTTACTTTGTTTCATGGTGAATGTTAAAACTAAGATCATTTTTATATACTTCAACAGTAAGTCCTGCATATGAAAATTGCACGAAATCAATAAAAAAAACTTCTGAAATCATTGGTTTACTTTAAAAATTACATTTTTAAGTGTTTTTCCTGTGATAAATCAAATGAAGAATTAGTTAAATCATTATATTTCACAAGAGGAAAATCCATTGATAATGACTTAGTCCCAGCTGCCCTTATTAGTGGATAAGGGTCTGTCTTTGGGCAAAAATGGGCAAACCTATACAGCCAGGTGGCCCAAACAAAATTTTAAGATCATGGCAGGGAGCTCGTAGTGCAAAAATGTTTATGCAAATGTTTTTTCTACAAGCACCCTGTGAGCCACAGGTCATAGCATACATTAAAACAACACATGAAGATAAGTAAGGGTGAAGTAGGTGAGACGCAGGTGTGTTGTACGAATTTCTCATTTTTTCAACCCCTGGAAACCTGTGCACTGCGCAAGGGGCCCGTTATTGCTTTTCAAGTGATAGGTGCTAACCCTTTATGCGCCCCGTGCTTGCAGCTTGACTGTTAGCAATTAAGAATACTGTATTAAAGACAATTGGAAAATTAGAGAATAGTTTTTGTAGGCATTCTAATTGCCTCCCATACAGGTACTTAAATATCACTAACCTGTGTGTACAGCAGGCACAGCAGAATCTTTAAGATTAGTTGCTGCCACCCAATTGTTTGAAAAATTGTTGGCGTCCTAATAAATGTAGATGGCGGGCGTCAGGCATCAGTCAGCCAGTCAGTCAGGTGGGGATGACATCATTACACAATTGGGAGGCCACAGGGCGGCAACAGCCGGATTGCTGACAGCAGCAGCCCTAATTGGATGATTTATAAATGTCTCGGGACATATACATAGATACAAAAAGCTGGCCATTCTGCACAACTAATTATTCGCAACTCATTTTTGAGCAATTTGCCTCTTTTTCATATTCTTCTCAGCATCAACCAAAATGTGTAAATACGCAGGTCTTGGAGTCACAGTGGTGCAATCAATGCCGTGGTGAGTTTTGTGCAGCATCAATGCCGTCTCCCCATTTGGACTCATGGTTTGCCAGGATTGCCAGATTGACATGAGCGTTTGCTTGAGCTGCTCCCATAGGAGGATTTCTAACAATCGGACAGAGGCAGTGGGATGGGAGCACGGGGGCAGGGGGGTGGCTGAAATGGGTCAATCATCACATGATTTTGGTGACATTGGACACGCTCCTATCACTCAATTATTTGTCACTGGACCGCCACCGCATGACTTCCAGCCCTCTTGTCCAGGCGGCCAAAGACTAATGTCATAAAAATCGTCCGGTTCTTGTTTAATTTTTATAAAAGCATTATGCAGAACTCGTCTCTCCGCACAAGTCATTTGTGATTGTTTTAAATATCCCAGATCTTCTTTGATACCACAATGAAACATGTTTTAAAATGTTCTACTTCTCCTCAATAGTTGGAAGGCTATGTGTGCTCACCATGTTTTGGTTGAAAGACAAGAGCCCCTACTTTAAAAGGAGCTGCTCTGAGAGGTCACTTTTTAATTCTGTTTTCTATACTTCAGTCAGTTTATTTCACTTTTTACTTTAGTTCCTTCTTCCAGTTTTCTACTTTAATTTTCAAGGTCTTTTAAGCAACTAAGTTTTGTGAAAAGACAAAGTTGTTTTTTTATATTTTACGTTCGTCTTTTAGTAACCTTTATGCACATCTTTTTAAACTACTTTTAAAAGCTCGTGGGATTCTCTGTCCTGAATTGTTCCCCTCTCAAGTAGATTTTTCTTTGACAGTACTTGCAAGATAACTTTAAACACATCACATTCTGCAGAGCCTAAAAAAATGTTCAATTTATGGAGAGCTTATAGACTTTTTGGTGAGGAAAATCTTAACATGTTGCAATCTATGGTACAAACAGTCTCCTGTAATCCAAACGAGTCCCTAAAATGGTTAATGTCCAAAGGTTCTCCCCTCATTTACATACTTTTTTGACCATTTTTGTTATTGTTTGTACTTTTATGCTCATTTTGTAATAAATATTAAGAAGAAAGTGGTTGTCCAAATGGTTTTTCATTCCAGATTTGGTCATTTAAGAAGAAAGCCCACAGCCTGCACCATTGACAATTCTTTACTCCTCATCAAATTTCAAAGTAAGATTGATCAATTATCATTTCTGGGTCTTTTTTTTTACCAAACAGGAAAGTGGTGCTCTTTTGAGGCAAAATATTATGGTTCAAGGCAAATAATCAAAATACAGTTTGCCATTAACCTTGTTGTTGCATCTGAGTTTGAATTTAAAAAATTTAAAGACCCACTCCAGTGAAAATGTTTTTTTGGCCATTTTTAACATGTCCTTGTGGCATTTTTCTGATGATGGAAGCATGTATAAAGAAAACTAATCTTAAAATTGCATTTCTGAGTATTTCTTATTCAAATTGATGTAAATCAAGAGCAGATGAAAAAATGCCATCTGAAAAAGAGCTTATTTGTGTCATAGAAAATTCCACAAAATTCCTGCTCTGAACAATCATCAACGTTGAGAGAAAGTGGGGAGGTCCTACTCAGCACACTCTTCTCTGCCCACATCTCAAAAGGCACATTTCAAACGAACTTCTGGGAGTGAGTTTTTAAATAACAAAAGTTCATTACCTGGCATTGTTTTGAAAATCTTTAAAAATAGCGTTTTAATTTGATTTTTACTTAGTTTCATGGTCTCTTTTAATGATTTTTGCATGTATTAGAGGGCAATTTAAGGAAATTGTTCAGATTGTGCTTGAATTTGTCTTTTAGGCCTCTGTGACTCATCTGGTGGGAGCTGAGCCAAAGGTCCGCCCTGCTTCCCTGAAGCACATCTGCAGCTGAGCTCCAGAAACAAACATGCTGTCTGTGTCATGTCTCATGAATACAACATTCTGCTTAAAACATGTTTGTTTTCTTACATTTTTCTAAGCATGTTGCTGTTTGAGTGTTGCGTTGGAAGCTTTAAGTCTTTGTCTCACCTTTTTGGAAGAAGACGTGGGTGATGACTGTTCTACACAGGGGGCAGGGCGTGTTGGTGGGGCTGTTTTTTGCGAGTGTCCTCAGACATGGTTCACAGAAGATGTGATTGCAAGGATGGCAGATGTATGGACTAAAGTATACGTCCAAGCAGACCGCGCAGATAAAACCTTCTCTCTTCATCATGCTCAGGGACTCTTCATCCTCACTGCTGCTGCTACTGCTGGATTGATTACCAGTTAAACTCTGTGTGTAAAAAAAGGAAAAATGTTAATTTAAAAGCATGCACAGCTATTTAAACATTTATTTTTTCTGAAAGTTTAAGTGAAAAAAGGCATAAAAAATTTTTTAAAACAGGCAATTTTATGCCAAATATTTTTACTCAACATCCATTTTTTGTCTAAATTCTCGTTTTCTGTGATATACTGTAGGCCACATTGTAAAAGATTTAAAAACGAACAACCCAACCATATGTCACTTTTTCTGCATTTATTTGGAGAATTAGAAAACTGCAGTGCAGTGGGATGTGCATGTGTCATTGTTTCCTCGTGGGGTTCTGTTCATGTCTTTGCAATGTCCTTTTTAAAAGTGTAAACCTTTTTAAACACCTTCCCACACAGCTTAAGAAAGTGTGTGCGGACTCAGGGGTGCCAGCTGTGAGTTCAAGGGACTAAAATGTCACGTATGTTTTTAGAGCAAGATGTTTGAAAAGGTAATAAAAATGAAATCTTGTTCTTTCTACAGAATCATTTGATTTAAAACACAAGAATGAGCTTGGCATCAATAGTTTTCACATTCTCACTGGGAATCCAATTCAAAATAATAGAAATGTTGCTTGAACATCAATCTGTTTTCTTATCATTAATTGCATTTGTTATAACCTTGTCTGCATCATACGTACACATTTACAAGCATTACTTTGAATTTTTTTTGTTATAAATAAATGATCACCTCCTTCCCTCATGAGATCTTACTTCTAAATTTACATGAATCTATAGCTGCTGCAGGAGGGTGAAGCAAAGCGTTACCACCTCTTCCACAGACATGTGTTGACAGACCTGAGGGGGGGTTAATGTCTGGTGCTGCACTGTTTCAAAAATCTCAGGGTGTTTCCAGAGTAATTACCACTTTCTCACCCAGAGGCATCTCCAGGGACTGTCCTGTAGCTTCAGCCCAGCCTCCCAAGGTGTGTCATTAACATGGAGGAAAAGAGCATGTGGCGCTCAGGTGAGACAGACGCTTTACCAACAAACTCTGTCACTGAGCAGCTGTTCAGTAACATGTTTGAAAAAATTATTGAAACAATACATTTTTACTAAAAATTTGACTTTTTAAATAAAAAGTAAAAAGATATTTAATGGCAATGAAATACCCAATAAAAAAGGATATGAGCATCTGTGCCTGCTGTATTTTTTTTATTTTTCTTCCTTTGTGACTCCGTGTTCTTATCATTTATGTATGGGTTTATTATGACTTCTTGCACATGTAATTTGTACTCATGGGGCAAGTTTTTTTTGTATGCTTTGTTTTGTTAACAAGTTAAAAAGCACTCTCTCTCTCTCTCTCTCTATATATATATATATATATAATTATTATATATTATATATATTATATTATATAGAATCAGTTCCAAAGATGTCTCCAATATTCAATTTTAGGTTTAAATGAACTGCCAAAATTCAAAATGAATACAAGAATGTATTGTTGATGATGAACTTGGATGCACAACTTTTGTATTTAATGTGCGCAGCAAAATACAAGAATAGTATAACAGAAAGAAAAAGTCTTGGGGGAATCACTAGTTGAGCTTTAGATGAAAACGAGTCAATGGCACCAACAAAAAAAATAAATGAAAAAACACAGAAAGTGTGGTAACTGAAATGCCAGATACGGAAATCTAGAGTAAAAAAAAAAAAAAAAAATACAACTGCTTTATTTGATTAATCTGAGTTTCTAAAGCACCATGTGTGTCAGCAGGTTGTCAATGAAAAATCAAAATGTCACATGAAATACAGATGAAAAGATTGAAAGAATTCATGATATCTTAAGAGCAGGAAGTGTTTTTTGATTGCAGCATCTCACTTACAGCAACACTCAGATACTACTAAAAGTTGTGGCTCTTCTTATTGTACCAAACACACTTGAACAGAAGTCCTAATGCTGACAAATGAGAGACAAAGCTCATTTAGTTTAAGCAACATATTTTGAGTTCAGTGAGATTTCTTTTTTCCTGTGCAAAGAGCTAGAGAATGACATTGAATGTTGGATTTTAGCTCGCAGACCCTGTCTGAGCTCATAACTTTAATGGATCTTGACTTTTGTTCTTTTTTTATTTTTCTGTAAACATCAAAAGAAAAAAAAACACATTTAAAACAGATGTTACAGCAAACACGCTATCAAAGACGTATTAATTGTTGATGTCATGCTGGAGTAGTGGAATATACTTAGCTTATCCAAATTATCAACAGGCTTCTCCATATTGAGGCTTTGATGAAACTCTGAAATCAAATATTTCTATTCATCTTTCTGTGAAACTGCAGTCCCTATATTTGTAATCTGCCAACGTGACTGCAGATCTGCAGCAGCCAATCAAAGCTCAACCTGCTCCTTTGTCTGGCTGGGTTTGAAGGGCTCTCTGTCCAAGCCTCATCATGCAACTAATTCAAATGTAACCCCACTTTAAACCCACACACACAATAGCTATTGAAATGAGCTGGCCGCTGACGTGACTGTCAAGTGTCAGAGTCTGGATGAAATGAGCTCACACATGCACATGCATGCACACCGTCACATTAGCTGCTAAAAATAAATACAGTGAAAAAGAAATGAAATTTTGTTTCCACTTGGTTTCTGCATGTCACACTGTTGATATAAATATGAGTAAAGCGTTTTCTTGCTATGAAGTTTACAAACAATTTTAGTTTACTGACTGCAAAATTGTTTGGAATTAGATTATACATTTTGAAAATATATTTTTAATGTATTAAAAAATAATTCTGTAAAAGAATTGTCCTGCCACACATAAAGAATATGTCACATTCTGTGAACTGTTTGGTAATTAAATTAGTAATTTCACTAATCATCTTATTCCTACAAACAGTAGAAAGCTTTTAACAGCAATTGTTGACGCTTTTGTTATACATTTTTGAGAACTAATTGTTATCCTGTATGTCTGAGAAAACATTTAGATCTAATCTGGACGGCCCACAGTGTGATTCACCTGTTTGCTTTCCTGCTGCTGACCTTGTCTCCACTTCTCTCTTCTCCTCTGCCTTCTTCTCAGACTCTTCATCCTGTTCTTCTCTCTTTTACTCATTCTCCTTTCGCCAGCAAGGGTGCATGGCTTCACTCTAGCCGAGGTTGAGGCTTGGGCCATGACTTCCGCCAGTCTGCTGCCTTCTTCCTCTTCCACAGTTTCCTCTTCAAGGTCTTCTTCTTCCTCTGGCTCAGAGAGGGTGAGAGGCGGGATGTGCGTCTGACCGTCTTGAATTGGTTGTTCAGATGTTGCTCCTGCTCTCAATTCCACCCACAATGCATCTGGATTTCTTGAAGAAGTGCTGCTGAGCATGTCTGCTGGCGAAAGTCTCTGTGATGACAGAGGTGTGAATTTGCTCTGGACGGCAGCCTGACAGAACTGAACGTTTAAACTGGCAGGGAGAGTCTGAATTGAGCCAAGGCCCTGAGGTTCAGGACTCGTGTGTCCCATGTGTGAATAGTTTTCTCCAGTTTCCAAAATGTTGTGGATGTCTGACTTAATGCCAGACAAACTTTTAATGCTTTCTCTTGGGTGTCTCTCCTTGGCTGTTTCTACATGTGTCTCAGCTTTTTCAAATTTCTTTTGCCTTTGTTTTTCTTCTTTTCTTCCTCCTAAAAGTGTAGATCCTTGCTTGCCCTCCTCCCTGTCTAGATCCTCTTCCCTCCATCTTCCTTGGTTGTCCTCAGGACAGGTCTTTCTGTGTGCTTTTCTTCCAGGCAGGGGAGGTCTCACCAGCTGCTCCATGTTGTTGGAGCTCCCCTCTCCAGATGGGTTTGCACTTTTCTGTCTAGATCTCACTGTTTTCAAGCACAGAGTGCCAGTTCTACTGTTCCTGTTTTCCTCCCAATCTTCATTTCCACCTTTACTGTCTACACACGAGCCATTTGAAGATGAATCTGTCTCACAGGAGGCCATGTTGGATCCCTTCAACTGGCCAACCTGATGTTGTCCGTGCTGTCCATCCCTCAGCCCAATGCCAGGCGTTCTTGATTTCAAGCTCTTTTTCAGTCAGAACGGGACTTTTCCAGTTCAGAAGAGGTGAGCCCTGCTGCTCTCTGGCCAGGATCGTCCTCCCCATGTGAGCCCCCCTGGGCCATTCCACACTGTTGACAAAGACAAAGCCCCCGTGCTGAGTTCTATTGTAAAAGGCACACTGTTCATGGCCTCACCATTGTCTTGCGTATAGCCTTTAGAAGCCACGCCACCATGCAGCTCCAAAGTCAGAAAAACGAGGTGAAAAAGCCAGAGCTGGATTTTTTTTTCCTTTTTTCCCATCCAATGTCATTGTGTCATCTTTCACCTTCACAACTTCATATGACGATAATAGATATGTGTGTGTTTTTAAATCAACAATGTTTTTATTTGCTTTTGGTTTCCAACTGTTTCTTTTTCTGAGCATATACCTTTCTTGCCTTGAATTGCATGTTGCCTCATAAGGTATCTAAATGTAGACACTGTATTTGGAGGGAGAAAGCTGTAGAAAAAGCAAATTGCATCCATAATTATAAGCCAAAGAGGTGGTTGGTTGGAAAAGATCAAAGCACAGTACGCTTTTTAATGAGTAAAGGTGTCAGAAACATTGCACTTAAAGTCATTTAGGAAGCTTTGGGCTTCCCCTGTGACACTGTGTCATGCTTTTTGATGCTTTTCTAGACATCAGAGGAGCATTGCTATATGTGGTTTATACATTTAACGTGGATTCACTCTATTTTAGTCTGAAAATGATTTTACACATTTTTCAGTCTGCACCGTTTTCTATATACTCCATCCCGCGTACTCAAATGTGAAGCAAAGAAATCTCCAGAACGGTGAGTCTCACCAATCTTTCCGGGGAAAGCAGACACATTTGAGGAAACCAGTTTACGCAATACCCGCTGTGAACTGTAGATGGCAGCAACATTCCTCTCTGCTCTACGGGGGAGCTGTCCCTGGTGCTGAAAGTATCTTTTAGCATTGCATCCGAAAAATCTGGACTTTTCTTTTTGGTAGCTTAAAATGTATTCTTTCTTATCTCAATGAGACTTAAAACGATAATTTGACTTTGTTTTTAGCAGATCAAAATCACTTTACCACCCTAAGTAACAAAAACAGTTTAAAAGGTACATATTTAACCATTGTTGTTGCTCCTTTAAAAAAAAAGAGGAGTCCAGAGAAAGTCCCTGATCCTTTAAGATTTAGTATAAAAATAAACTAAAAATGAAGTTTTGGTTCCAAAAAGAGCAACAAAATAGAATGAGAGGTCAGCATGGCTCCTTCGGAGTTGTCTGCTGCAAAAAATGGAGAAACAAGAAGAGCAAAGGCACAAAATTCCAGGGCGACCTCCTCCTGGTCTGACGTAACTACAGCTGTTAGTATAAATGAAATCCCGGCGTCACCAAGCTCAGATTTTTCGCAGTACCAGTGAGCGCACCCTGCTGCCGACACTCATGGGCAGCAACGCACACGCGCGCACACACATACATGCGCGCACACACACACACATAGAACACACACACACGCAACCCCTCTTGTGCACACTTCACAACACGCCTGCGTCATGAGTCCTGAGAGCTTCAGCGCGAACACGTTAACTCCGATGGAAGCTGTAAAGCGCGCCGCAGCAGCCTGAGCGGATGACTGCCTTCTACTCGTTTGCTCAGTTGCGCGTCCCCAACTTCTTTCAAAAAGTTGCTCGCCGAGTGTGGTGGCATTATGGATTTTCTAACATTAAGCGGCAACGACAGCAACACAACGAGTGGTTACCCTGAAGGCAAGGACGTGGTTGGCGACTTCCTCGGGCGCGAGAATGGCACGGGTTCTGGCTCCCAGCCGGGTCTGGCGTTGACTTACCAGATTATCACCTCTTTGCTCCTGGGGGCCCTTATTCTCTGCTCCATCTTTGGTAATGCTTGCGTTGTGGCAGCCATCGCCTTGGAGAGATCTCTCCAAAATGTAGCCAACTATCTGATCGGATCCTTGGCCGTGACAGACTTGATGGTGTCAGTGCTGGTTCTACCGATGGCGGCCCTTTACCAGGTCTTAAACAAGTGGACTTTGGGACAGGAGATCTGTGATTTATTCATCTCACTGGACGTTCTTTGCTGCACATCTTCAATCCTGCATCTGTGCGCAATTGCCTTGGATAGGTACTGGGCCATAACAGACCCAATTGACTATGTAAATAAACGAACACCAACGCGAGCTGTGCTCTTGATTTGCGCAACTTGGCTAATTGGGTTCTCCATATCCATCCCACCCATGTTAGGGTGGAGAAGCGCCGAAGACAGAGCGAACCCCTACGCCTGTATGATCAGCCAGGACCCGGGATACACTATCTACTCCACTTTCGGGGCTTTCTACATCCCGCTCATCCTCATGTTGGTCCTCTACGGGCGGATATTCAGAGCCGCTCGGTTTCGGATTCGAAAGACAGTGAAGAAAATCGAGACAGCAAAAGTTTCGGACAAATGCTTGGCTGTCTCGCCAGCATTTTTTCACAAAAAGAACAACGGACAGAGCGGCGGGAGGGGCTGGAAGCGCTGCGATGAGTCCAAACCCGGCTCTCCGTGCGTAAACGGAGCTGTGATGCACGGAGACGAGGGGGAGTCACTGGAAATCATAGAAGTTATCAGCAACTCAAAGACGCACTTGCCTCTGCCCAACACCCCTCAGTCATCCTCGCACGGCTATGAAAGCATGAATGAGAGGAACTCGGGAGCCAAAAGAAAGCTGGCGCTCTCCAGGGAGCGCAAAACCGTGAAAACACTCGGGATCATCATGGGAACTTTCATCTTCTGCTGGCTGCCCTTTTTTATCGTCGCACTTGTTCTCCCTTTCTGTCCAGAAAGCTGCTTCATGCCGGACTGGCTAGGAGCAGTTATTAACTGGTTGGGCTACTCTAACTCTCTTTTAAACCCTATCATATATGCGTATTTCAACAAAGACTTTCAAAATGCTTTTAAGAAGATCATAAAATGCAAATTTCACAGACCATAGCCACACAGTGAAAAAGGTTTCATTGTGTGATAGGAGCTCAAACAGAAGGACATGACTGGAAAAAAACCTCAGACTTTCATTCAGGGACGGTGTGTGATCGAGAAATGTGTAAAAATAAACCACCAAACGAGAAAAAAGACCTTCTTTCTAAATGTAGAAGGTCATGTCTCTTTACTGTTGTTGCCATCATATAGCCTAAGTGCAGGACAGCCATTGATGTATTGCCATGCAAGAAGTGTCTGTGCTGATTTCATGCGTTTTATCATGAGGCACATGGAGTATCCGTCCATGAGCTCTGTAGCACTAAAACAATAAAAGCAATCAGTTTGTCATTGAGAGATCTGAGTTCATTTTTGTTTGGATAATAAGAATTAATGAAGCAGGCTTCTATTGAGCTGTCTCAGCATTAATCTCCATAAAGGTTAAGCCACAAGGACCGAATCATTTTCTGTGTTGTCAGGCAAACAAAGTAGTGAGCAACATTAATTTACTTTGAAAGGTTGTAATGTGGAAGAGAAAAAAAACAGCTCATCAAAGTGCAGTGGATCCCAGATGTTAAATGTATATTTTTAAAATTAGAGGCTCTACTGAATGTTTTTAGTCTGTCTTTTGATCAAAACTCAGAAATCAACAGGCAGAAACAAATCAAGAATATAACATTAGAAAATAAAGAGTTTATTTTGTCGCTGTGTTTGTTTACTGCCAAATGCCATGAAATACGGAGGGTTACTCTGCACTGAGAGTTGCTTTCACTTGCTTCGCCATATTGTTAGGTAACTTCCCTCATCTATCATGCAAGTCCCAGTCGCAAATCCACTTACAGGAGATACAAAGATAGAGACCGTCAGGCGCTGAAAGAGAAAAACAAGTTTCAGGAAGGAGCCCCAGTGAGGCCTGCATGCTCAACAAGATGGGTGGCAATCTCAGCGGTTGTCGTGGCAACACTTCAAGCCCAAGGCACAGTGGGTGAGTTGGTGTGGGGAGCAAGCAGCCTGCTGGCTGAGCTTTGGTATTTCAGGGGGGCTTTCACATGGAAACATCTTGAGTGATCTTAAAGAGAAAAAAACAGGTAACTCTTCATTCAAACCATCTCATAATTATACCCCTTTTAGGAGCAATTATTCAAGGATTAATTCACATGATTGAGCTCCATGGTGTTAGGAGCAGCTAACCTGCAACGAATTTGCAAAATTTTCAGCAATCTCGCCCCTGTAAAAGACGATGACTCAGATAATATTTAGGGACTCTGAAAATCTTAAGCAGAGTTTTAATCAAATTAAGGATTTGATTTGATTATATAACTTTGGTTTAATTGTCCCTTTTCAACATGTACAAACTTAGACTTGTGGATTTATTACAAAGAAGAGTCCCTGTAAACAAAAAAAAAAGGCAAGACTTCACTGAGGGTGGTGCAGAAGTGCAGGCGTAAAGAATGCCTCACAGAAAAGCCCGTCTGTGCTCAAACATGCTGGTCAGTTGCTGCTTTTCTGACTGCAGCGTCACATTTAGTCATAGTGTTTCATGTGCTGGGCACTCCAATTTCTCTCACAGCCCAAAGACACGCTTGCTTTCCTAATTAGTGATTCACTAATTAGTAAATCTCCATCAATGCGAGTGAAAGCATGCATGCTTGTCTGTCTCTTTGTGTTAGACCTGTGATGGAGTGCTGACCTATCCATTAAGTCATTCACCTATTACCCATCAGGCCGTCCACCCCTCATCCAAAAATAAATTTATGTCTTACATATTGCCTTAAGTAAGACACATGAAAATTGTGATTTTGCTATGATAAAATATGCATCTATAAACACCTTTAATAGTTCATTATTACTTTTTAAAAAGTATTTATTTTGCCTTTACAATGGATTCCTACAAACATTTCAATTCTTTTCATTGTACATTTTACCTAATATTTTATATACTTATGTAATTCATACATCAGACATAGATTATATTCATATTGTTGTTTGCTGGAGCAATAATCCAAATAAATCTCTAAATCTAGTCTTATGGAAATCCATTTGGAACAACTTCATACTGTCAACAACTGACTTAAATCTGCATTATCTGTTGATGCATTACTACACAAAACTTTCAGTATTTGGGATACAGCATTTGTATCTAAAAATTGTCAGCACAGATTTTCTTCACACACTGAGACATAAAAAGTTATAATTGAGAGAGAAAACATCTGCACCTGTACTTGAGTGCCTCGGGTTCTCCCGCAAGTTGCTTGTGTTTTGTGGTGTTTTAGTGCCATTTCACTGCAATCCTAATGCTTTTTGGAAAATCAGTCCTGCATCTGCAATGTCTAGGTTAGATTCTGCGCTTAGGCCATGCCCAGAGCATCTTGCATTGCAGAGGATGGAGCCAGTGAGCGGAGAAGAGTCCAATTCCCAGCTGTGAATCACAATGAACGTTCAAAGCCATTAATATCATTATGTTTTGGTCCTGATATATGGGATTACAAAGCAACTGAGCGCCTTTGAACTGCTCTTTAATATAAAAGGTTTGGACTGTGTGACTGCATTAATCCCACTCACTTTGGGAATCTTCAGTGAAAAATGGGTAGGTGGGCAAACGCTGATGATGGAGAAAATTTTCCCTGAGTAGGAACACAGGGGAGTAGAGGAAATTATGGGATACGAGGAGAGAGGAGGAAGATAATAAAATAAAAACCATCAGTAGGGTGAATACTGCTGTACTTTGTTTTGTTATTTTGTTAGAACTGTCAAATAAAAGGTAAAAATGAACTTGCATAAGTGAAAATGATGCACCAATAAGGAAAATCTGCCAACAATGTTTCGTTTACCCAATTCTGGAACAGTTTACTTGTCAATGTTGGCCAAAAGCAGATCCCTTTTTTGAAGCTTGGTGCAACTTTGAAGGGAGAAAAAGGTAAAAAATCAAACCACCACATCTCCAAACTCTGCATACAAGATGTGAGCTCTCAGGATAAAACAAAGACTCAAAAAACTTTTTGAATAAAAGTAAAAATGTCATCTAAAAGCAATAACAAAATACATGTGCGATTTATGTTGTAGTCAATGGATTTTTCCTACCTGTCATTCAGTGTGTTCTTGTGCGCATTTGTGCTTCCTTTTGCTTTCCTGGTGATAACTTTACACATCTGCAACCCATCAGACAGACAGTGCTTTCTTTTAGTTGTCCAATCATTTCTAAGTTGCTTTTTAATATTTGTTGGGAAATGGTGATGTTTCATTTTCGTTTTTTGCAAATCTATATATATATATATATATATATATATATATATATATATATATATATATATATATATATATATATATATTTTTCCATTTTGTAAAGTTGTCCTGTCTTAATCTCCTTCCTCTTTGCTGCTCCTCTTCATTCCTCTCACAGCAGTACACAGAGATTTCCTGCATGTTCTGTCAGCCGTTCTGCCATCCATCTACGCGTTTATTCTAGCTTTGAAATTTTACCATCAACAGTATAATAGCATTTTCATCTGATGCCAGAATACTGACTCAAACCTGTCAAAAAATATTTTTTCCAAAGTTGTAGTCAAATAAAAAAAATCCTGGGTCTATTTGGGCTCATTTTCAACTTTGCACTTTTGTAAAAAAATATTATAAATAAATATGTTTCAAACCTGTTTGATGACACAACAAGCTGTAATGCCAATTCATAAGAAACACGGGAGAAACATTTTTTTCAGGATAAGTATATCAAAACATTTTATGTTATTAACATTTCGTAAGACTCAAATTAAAATATTAAATCTAAATAATAAATGTGAACATGAAAGTTTATTTTTTTATCTAAATGTTGGTCCTTAAACTAAATATTTTATGTAAAATTGAAATGTTAAATGGTAAAATGTAAGACATCTGTCTAATTAGTAAAGCTAAATTATACATCTAAAAGTTAAATTAATTTATGGAACTATTAGACTGAATGTTAAATATACAAATTAAAGTCTTAAATGTAGTTGTACATGACAAACATACAACTACAATTCGGTTGTCAACCTTATCGCGTTAACACACATGATAAAAAAAAAAATGAACGCGTTATTATTTATCAACACAGATTAATTACACACCAGAAGTGACAGTCTTCTACTTTGCTTTGGGCATTATTCCACTTATACCATGGTCACTTACAAATGAAATAAATATTCTAAAATCACTTTTTTGTACTTTCTTTTAGTAATTTTTTCACAAAAGCGACTATTTCATACATGGTGCAGACTGTTGTCACGGTAACACAAGAATGCGCTGCTGGACCGGTAGACTTCGACTGCAGTTGTAGAGGAAAGCGATATATAGGCTTCTCGTTATGATAGGTTCAGTAAAGCATCAGTTCATAGGGAAAGTTCACCTCTTACTGCTTGTTTTTATCCAGAAGATGAAGCAAAAAGTTTGTTTAAAGAAGCCTGCACATTGATAAAGAACATTTAAGCTAAATATAAATGTTCAGAAAACCTGTTAATTGGACCACATGCTGTATATCAAAGGAGCTTTAAGGCAACAATGGCGAGCCCTGACCCACAGCCATACCTCTGGAGCTTGGAAAGCAGCAGAATATAATGATCATGTCAGACTTAAATGTTATACAAATGCAGAAAACAAGAATACAAGAAACGTTGGTTTAATTTAACAAAAAATGTAAGATATATTCATTAGGAGCTTTGATTCTTATCTTTTCAACATAAATTCTATTGTGTGGTTAAACTGTATTAAAAAAAAACCTTTTCCAAATGTTGCGTTTTTGGTGGTTTTTTTTACATGTTCTTGTGGTATTTTCTCATGATGAAGGACATCCATTCATCCATCTATTTTCTTAAATGGATTCTATCCCTTATGAGGTCATGGGGTTGCTGGACCCTGTCCCTGCCTGTAGGGGTTATGGACCCAGGACATTAATTGTTGTTGTGTTTGTCACTTCCTGTTTTATTTTGTTGTATTTCCTGTGCTCACCATTGCTTTCGAGGTCCTTTGACACTTCCCTCCTTGTGTGTTCCCTCCCTCCTGGCACACCTGTATGTGGTTAACCAATCCCCTCTCCCTGTTATATGGCCTCGTCTCCCTTGCACGGGTTGTCGGGTGGTTTTGTTTGTTTGCTCTGATTTAATGGTCCTCTCTCGAGTCATTAAATCTATTTCTTCTTCATTTCGAGTTCCGTCTGCATTTGTGTCCGCACGTCAACCCTGACATTACCACCCGACCAGTATAATGGACGCAGCAGACGCGGAGACGTTACGGGCATTACTCCGCCAACAGGAGGAGCAGATGTCATGCTTAAGACAAGGATTACTCGAGATGTCGAGCCGTCACGAGCGACAACTTGCCGCATTGGGTGAGCGATTGGAGCAGTTGGCGGAGCGGATCCAACATCCACTGTCCGTCCCTTCTCCGCACCCTTCGCCTCCCACGCCAGTCCAGGATGGGATTCCTGTCGCCCCTCCTGCACAGCTGGCCCGCCCGGAGAGGTTTTCCGGGGACTCCGGGGACTGCCGAGCATTCATCACTCAGTGTGAGCTCCATTTTCAACTACAAGCGCCTCACTATCCTTCGGACCAAGCTAAGGTGGCCTTCATCATATCTCACCTCACCGGGAGAGCAGGCGCATGGGCAACGGCTGAATGGCAGCGTGGAGCACCGACCTGCGCGTCTCTCGCGGCATTTCTGGAGGCATTTCAGCAGGTGTTCCAGCACACCAAACCGGGCCGAGAGGCAGCTCGAGCCCTTATGCAACTTCGGCAACGGGGCAGAAGGGCAGCTGACTATGCCATCGAGTTCCGCACCCTGGCCTCCACTAGTGGTTGGGACACCACTGCGCTCATGGACGCTTTCGTGGAGGGACTTTCCGAGGAGTTAAAGGACAGACTAATCACTCTCGAGTTACCTTCCTCCTTGGAACCCCTCATCGCCCTGGTCATCAGAATTGACAATAGCCTGCAGGACCACAAGCAGGAGCATGGCAGGGTGGCACCCCGCCCCCGACGCAGTCCTGTTGAGCACAGGATCATGGACTCACCTGACTTTGCTGCTTTTTCCGCAGAACCCCCGTCTTTAGTCTCAGAGGAACCCATGCAGCTCGGCCGGGGCAGACTGACAGTTTCCGAGCGACGGCGGCGGATGGCGGCAGGTGAGTGCCTTTACTGTGGCGGCCGGGGTCATTTCTGCAGGGATTGCCCCAACTCATCAATCAGAGTGGGCGCGCTGAAGAGCCGTGGTCCGGCTCCCACTATCCCGAGACCTGCTTCCTGTGTTTTGGATGTTCGGGTTATGTTCCAGAAAGGGGGAGTTTCTGTCAGAGCATTGGTGGATTCAGGAGCAGAGCAGAACCTCATGGACGCCGAGCTAGCCAAACAGGTCGGTCTGAAGTCTGAGTTTTTGCCCTGTCCTTTACGAGTGGTCTCCCTCAACGGCCAAGAATTAGCCACCGTCTCACGAGTCACTGAGCCGGTTCATCTGATTGTGTCAGACAATCACCACGAGCACACCCGTTTTTTCCTTTTTTCCTCCCCACAAAACCCTCTGGTATTAGGTTGCCCTTGGCTAAATGCTCACAACCCAGTCATCGACTGGCCCTCCAGCCGTGTCTCCGGCTGGAGTGAGAAATGTCACACCACATGTTTGCGTTCAGCTCGGCCTCCTGGGGGAGATCCCGCCGTCCCAGTAGGGCGGCCGCCCTCACCTGACCCATTCAGGGATCCGTCTGAATGTCATGACCTGACTGTGTTTTCCGAGTCACGAGCCCTGTTGTGTTCAGGGGTTTCCCACAACAGGTTGCCAGATCGTCGCCGCACGCCAGCACCGTCCTACCTACCTGGTCAGTTCGTCATGTTGTCCACCTCGCACCTCAGACTCCGGACAGAGTCAAAGAAGCGGTTCCCCAAGTTCATCGGTCCTTTCGAGATCATCAAGGTCGTCAATCCGGTGGCAGTCAGGCTGCGCTTGCCCAGGTCCTTGCGCATCCACCCGGTTTTCCACATCTCTCAGCTAAAGCCACATGTCACGAGTCCCCTGCAGCGGCCATCCTCTCCGCCACCCCCTCCCCGCATCATTGATGGCCAACCGGCCTACACTGTCCGTCGCCTTCTGGACGTTCGGCGACGGGGTCGTGGCCTCCAGTATCTGGTGGACTGGCAGGGGTACGGGCCTGAGGAGAGGTCCTGGGAGCCTGCTTCACGCATTCTGGACCCTGAACTCATCAGGGACTTCAATCAGCGGCATCGGAACAGACTTCCCCCTGCGCCAGGAGGCGCACCTTGAGGGGGGGGTACTGTAGGGGTTATGGACCCAGGACATTAATTGTTGTTGTGTTTGTCACTTCCTGTTTTATTTTGTTGTATTTCCTGTGCTCACCATTGCTTTCGAGGTCCTTTGACACTTCCCTCCTTGTGTGTTCCCTCCCTCCTGGCACACCTGTATGTGGTTAACCAATCCCCTCTCCCTGTTATATGGCCTCGTCTCCCTTGCACGGGTTGTCGGGTGGTTTTGTTTGTTTGCTCTGATTTAATGGTCCTCTCTCGAGTCATTAAATCTATTTCTTCTTCATTTCGAGTTCCGTCTGCATTTGTGTCCGCACGTCAACCCTGACACTGCCACTGTTGGGCAAAGTCAATGCACCACAATCAATGCACCACCGTGCAGCCCAAAGGTTATTTATTTAAAAAAAACATCTTAAAATTGCATCTCTGAGTATTTCTTCATTGAAATTTTTGTGAGTCAGCAACAGACGAAAAAAATGCAGCTTGAAAAAGAGAGGACTTTGTTGGACCGCAAGCTCTCTGTTCCGCTCCATTCTTATGCATCCACTTGTAGATGATTAGATCCATGTACATCTTCATTTTCCTCATCTGAGTTGCAATCTGCAACTGCATGGCAGGATGTCTCCAGTATTGCATGCCGTTTTTATGGCACTGGTAATGTTAGGTATAGGTTCTAAAGGGCTGTAAGCTAGCTAGAGACCCTAAAAACAGAGATCTCTCAGCAGCATGGAAGGGAAGGGAGGGCAGAATGTTTCCCTGCCAACAGTCAACTCAGAGGTGAATTTCTAATGAGGTACTGCTGCTCTGCAGAAACTATGTCCTAGAAAACAACGCCGTTTAGATAAGATAGGTAGGATATAACAAAAGATGATCGCAGTGGATCTTTTAAGCATAGTTTTTACGTAGAAATATTTTGGTCTGTATTGCAGTATAATCGTACCTCCATGCTGTGAAAAACATTTACCATCTCATGCTTGCCTCTTGATGCAAAACAGACAGTCATGTATTTTTTGCAGAGGGACAAAAATGAAGAGGAAATTGTATCATGAGAGGATGAGCCAAAAAAAGCAGAAAAAATTATACAGCAGTAAATAAATTGAGGAAAAAGGCTACAGTGTGAACAAAGCAGAGGAGAGTAGCAGAGATAAGTAAAGAGTGAGAAGGAAGGAGATATGACTGAATGCTCAGCACAATGCACAGTTCTGCATCGCCCCCTCCTACTTTAGGGTCTTTTTGATCTTTCAGAGCCTTTTCAAGGATCTCAAAGCCCATCACACACCAAAGACTCTGCCTTTCTCGGCCCAAGCCTGAAACAGAGCACCACAGAACTCCTTTTGACGTGGAAAAATGAGGGTTTGACTGTTATGTTTTTGCACAACAGATTTGTTTGAAACAGAAGCAGGATTTTCCAAAACGACCAAAGTGTTGACAGATAGGACGGCTGCCTGTGTGCACACATCCACACACTCATCAGCGTGATCGAAGACGCACGCTCAAGGACAACAACAGAAAACAGGTAGGAGTAAACAATGCATAATCCATTTGGGCACTTGCTCGTGTCACTGACAATTCAAAAGCAGAACAGAGACGAAGAGCCCTTCTGCCATTGTTGATAGTACTACAGTGAGTGAAGAACACTTTACCTCAGCTTTTGAAAAATCTGAAGATCTGGGGTATTTTTCAGCAAAACTTTGTTTATTTTTTGACTTAAAATGTGTGGTTTCAGTGTTGTTTCACTTTTTAAACCTTTAGTGGAGAATCTGAACATTGACATTTAAAACACAGTTGAAAGAAGCCACAATGGAATATCTTATAATCAGGTAGCTTAAAAAATGGACAAAATTTGTAATTTCTTTTGGATTGCTAGTAACAGACAAATTCTGGTCCACCAAGTTAACTAGAAAAATGTAATATTGCATCCTGAAATGAACTCTGCAGATTTGCAATCACTGGATGTACCTTTTGTGGAAATTGGCAAAATGAGAACAAAATTATTTTCATTTTTGATTCTTCTGGCCTTTTTACATTTCCAGAGAAAGCTGTGGAGCTCACACAAAGGAGATAACTATAGGTGCACTTGAATGCTTGTAAAAAATAATCTAAAACTTCATACAGAGCAGAGGTGCAGTGAGATTCCAACATTATATAATAATTATAAAAACTTCCTTCCTTCAGGTCCTGTTCTGCATAAAAATAAAAACAAATACCTAAAATAAAACTTAAAAAAACAAAACATTTATGAACATTATAATATGCAAAACACACCTTCGTTTTCTATTTTATCTTTTTTTTTTATGCACATCTGAGTCAACCACAGCTGCTTTGCCAAAGGTAAAGATAAAAAGAAAAAGCACCAGCCTTTATGGGCAGGATAATGAATGATTAAATGTCACATTAGCATGTTCTAATTAGAAAAGACTAGAAAAACGGATTCAAGGACAATAATACTCCTTTGTTTTTCTCTCAAATCCCCATGTGAATTCCAAGTAAACATCATATTCAAATATCTATCCATCCAACCAGTATCTTGCATCCATCGATCCATTTTCTTAACCCACTGTATCCCCTTCAGGGTCACGGGGTCACCGGAGCCTGCCCCCAATCAGTATGTCAAACAATTAAAATGACTCTATTTAGTTAATTTTATATTCCACCAAAATCTGAAGCTGGATGTACAAATCAACTGGGAAGAGGTGGTAAAATAAGTATAAATAAATAAAGTAAACTTAAAAAACTTAACTTCCTGTGATAATGGAAGTGTGAAATTTACTAAATGTTAAAATAGCTCAAGTCAGTTTTCCCAAGCATTAAAATAAATCAAAATGACTAAAAATAAAAACCTGCATGTTACAATACAAATTACCAGCAGTGTTCACTTTCAGACTTTTCAGCTGCCTGATGTGATTTCTGACGATAAGGAAACTGTTGTGGCTCCTGAAAAGAGCTTGTTTGCTTTCCAAATTGACCATTATGAGTCTCCACAAGATATTCATGATGTGTGTTGAAAGGTCAACAGTGCTGTTGCGGTTAAGGTCAAATGAGATAGATCTTATAGGAACTGGAACAAGGCATGATGTCTTTAATAGTACTCAAACCTTCGTCCAGGTCAAACTTAGGTTGAAAAAGAGCAGCAGAAACTCACCAAGTTGTTCTGCAAAAGTCTTCAGGAGGGCAAAACCATCAGGACCAGCAGCCTTATTTCTGTTCAGACTCACAGCTATCTGTTTATCTGTTCATTATATAAACGCACATGTAGCTTTAAGACCATTTTAGATGAGCAAGTAAAACATTAAGTCCTTGTTATTTCATATGTGGGGGGAAAAAAAACAAAATATTTAGTATTTATGAACTATGTAGTCAAATGGTACGCTACAACCAAGTGTGATTTTAAACTATAGGTGGTTGCAAGTGGATATATGCTTTTGTTTAGAACTATAATAAAAGAATAATAAAAAAGAATAAATACAAGAATGAACAGTAATGATTGATACCAGTGTGTTTTGATTGCTGAAAGCGTTCAGATAATAGAAAGAAATAGAAACTCAGTACTGGTAATGCTTTAAAGTGTTCACAACTAAAAGAAGACTGGCATTAGTGTAAAAATAAAGCTACGGAAACATCTGTTGACTAAGAAATTAAACACCAAACAATTAAAGCTGTTGTGTGGTCCATCTGTTCCAGAAAAAAAGAGGTCAAATCATATTTGTTTTGTAATTTTGATTTGAAAACCACCTTCTAAGTACCTTTTACAGTAATCTCTTTAATGCTTTGTTTCAGCTGAACAGTAAACTACACTGTACCCTGTTAAGACTGACCATCGCCTGACAAATGTCACAGGGAGGAAAAACTGCTGCTAACAGAAACAAAAGGAAAGAAGCAGAACCAACTCTCACAGAAAAAAATGGTGTCCTTTTATGTCACCTCTTGTAAAAGCCCTTTAGAATGACACAAGGAGGAACGGACAAGCTTTACATGGGAGGATGCAAAACAACAAACTTCCCTGCATGTGACTGGTTACATGCATTCACAATATTAAAACTTTAAAATTTTAATATTGTGAATGGCTGCTTGAAGTTAAGAGAATGTTGGAGACCGAAGAAAGTTTAAGAATGTATTCATTTTTTACGCAACAAAAAAAAAATGATTGAGAAAAATACCAAACATTAGTGAAAAACTGGAGGTACAAAATATGACAGAATACATTTATGAAGAGGGTCTGACTGATAACAAAGATTTAGAAAAAAAAAAAAAAAAAACATTGACGTAAACACTGTAAAGATGATTGATGAACCAAAACCTGCTCTGGGATCATAAACTAAAAACAGGGTTGAACAGGACAAGGGACTAAATAGGAAACCATAAGCTATTAGAGGGAATGAAAACCAAGACACAAAAATGTTAAACATTAACTTCTTGTTGTAAATTGCATTCATTACATATACCTGAAACATGTAAACAGGAATCACACCAGAAAATCTTCTTTACTGTTGAAAACAATTTTGAGAAATAATTTTATTTAACTGAGGAAAGCACAGCTAAGATTTTTTTTGTCTCTTAGTTTGTTTAATGTTTTGTTTCATTTTATTTTTAAAACTGTGCTGAGAATTGGGACACTTTTGGTTCAGTGAAACAACCAAGAGAAGCCATTAGAGACTTGAACCAACAATTCCTTTCTTCCTCCTACATTTTAAACATAATGAAAACGCCACAAGCAATTTTTAATTGTCAGGACTTGTTTGACTGTCAAATGTCCTAAAAACAAATCAGAGTTTATGCCAACAATAAGCCTTAACTACGGGCATGTATCCTTTCCATTTTTTTAGTTCTAAGCCTCACTGTTTCCTGAGCTAATCCGTTTTTTTATTTTAAGTATTCCCAGATGCTTCATAATATCATGCAGCTGCTTCATGAAAAAAATAATGGCAAAGATCTCTATTTTGGCCTTTTTTTAGCTCTAAATTAAATTGAACTTTAAAAGCTTCGCAGATGAAGTCTAATATCACTTGCCGAACTCACTAATGAGCTGAAGAAGTTAACTTCTTAACCAGTTTATAAATACTTTTGTAGTGACAATAGTAACATGTTCCTCAGGTACTGTGGTTGATTTATCATATCTCCTTCATGCTTTGTTTGTTTTTACCTCCCATACACTAATGTTTTTAAATATCCACATATTAAGTATTTCTTATATAAGCAGACTAAAAGCTCCAGCTTAAAACATACTTCTCTTCATACTTCCTCCCTGATTTATTGTACAAGCCTGACCCTGCCAGAGTACTCATCATAAACTATTGATGAGCTCTGTGGATTTATGTGATTGCTTTACGCTCACATCATCACTCCACCAATGCTCAGTGTTAGTCTACACAACAAATGACATTAAATCAAATTCACCAAGTCAGGAAAAAAACTGCATACAAGTTCAAAAGCTCTAAAAACTTTGGATGTATTTGTAACAAAATGTACTTTCTTTCAGGAAATTATTTGAGTTTAATTTTTAGGATCTCCAGAGAACTTGAAGTCCACTATTTTTTGCAAGGTTCTGCTAGTTTGACAAAATTTCTATCATTTCTTGTAATCAGTTTGAAGCCTGGATTATTGCAAGGCCATTGAAAGTTCTAATCATCCCACTTTTTTGCAGATGTCTTAACCATCTCTTTGGTAGCATGACCCTTATACTGTGTTTGGATCAAAATTGACACTTTTTTACACTTGATAACTGGTCAATTTCGACCCAAACACAATACAATCAACTTCAACTAATCTTATACTTTCAAAACATTAAAATGGGCTGCAAAATGTCTGTTCTGCATAAGATACATTTAGTATATTCACCAAAGGTTTTATGGTTTGTTTGGGTATAATTTAATTTTGAATGGCTTATATACGTTGAGGGACATCTTCAGAAATGCCTCTGAGGTCATCTGGAATTTAGGGTCACTCAATATCATCTTTCCTAACTCAGGCGACACAGCCAAAGCTGATCAGACTCTGGCTCGTGTCCCAGCACCATTGGCCCACACTTCACTCTTCCTAATCTAAAGCCATCCAGAAGCTTTATAGCTGTTTCCATGGTGGTGTTGATTGCTTTTCTCTTTGCAGGCTCTGTTAAGCCCGGATGCCAATAGGTCTTGCACAGGGACTGCTCAGCAAAAGCCCTGCAGCCCATCTCAATGTGGTCTCTATCCCACCTGTATACACTGCCCCAGCAACTCCCTCTAGCTCTTTAATCATTTTCATTTGCTAGCCTCCTTTAGATGGTCTTCCCAGGGTAATATTTACTGGTGCTGGTGGCTATTTGCATTTGAGGTCTGCCTTCCTGCCTCTTTTGGTGGCTGCATTACTTGGTGTTGTTTATTGCACTGGTGACAGCCTCTGAAATGCCCTTCAAGACTCCATTATGCCGTCAGTGGTTGCGTCAAACATAAGTCACACGGTCGGGCACTTTGGAAAGGAAAAGCGCAGTTCGCTTCTACCAAAAAGTCATAACACCTAATATGTCACCTGATCCAAAAATTAAGTTCACGTGACAGTCTTGCTCTTCTGTGTGAATGTGCCAGTCATGCATAAAATCCACATACAATAGTAAATATTACAAATTTGAATTGGAACCCAATGTGAGAAATTTATTACATTTTCGTTTTCCATATTCAAAGTTCACAAGAACAAACTTTCACACAGTGATCCGAGTGACTAGGTATAGCAGTGGTTTTCACGTAAGAGTAAAATCAATTGACCACAATGCCTCTGGCTCCTTGTTAATGCCACAGGAAGACAGAGTCAGAGTCAGAGAGCAAGAGACAGGAAGGGAAAGGAGAAGATCTTGGAGAGAAGATATTATTTGGTCTATTGCATCACTTTCACTGCCTGTCAGCAGGAAAAATATGATGCCAAGAGCAGGATCTATTGCCTTAAAATGAACTCTTTACAAAAAAGCAAAAAAAAACCCTGCTTTTACTGTCTTCATTTCATCTTCTGCCAACTCTTGCAGTGCATTTTCACAGTATATATATATATATATATATGGACTGGGAGCTTGAGGGTCTTGCGCAGTATCTTAGCTGTTCCTAGCACCGCACGAGCGATTCTGTGCTGTCCTGTAGGCCAACCCTTTCTAGCATTGGTAGGACTTCTTGATATCAACCACTTCAGTTATGGTTCGGAAGCACATCCCACGCAGGGGCTTGTCCTCCCATGTCCTCCCAGCATTGCATCCTCTGCTGTCCATCGCCTGAGACATCCACTGAGTGTGTTGTCAGTTGGGGCCTTGAGCTTGATGTATTCATGCATTTTGGAATGTATCATCCTGGATAGTGGCTTCCACACTCACTAGTCCTCGACCTCCTTCCTTGCGGCTGGCATACACTCTCAGGGTGCTAGATTTGGGATGGAACCCTCCATGTATGGTGAGGAGCTTTCGTGTCTTAACATCCGTGGTCAGTATCTCTTTCTTTGGCAAACTGATTATTCCTGCAGTGTATCTGGTGACTGGCAGTGCGTAACTGTTTATTAATCAGTTTTATTTTAATGTAAAGCACTTTGTGTTATGCTTCATAGGAAAAGTGCTATACAAATAAAGTTTGATTTGATTGATTTGATTTGATTGCCCGGGTCTTGTTCTTGCCATTGAGCTGGCTCTCAGGTCTTGCCTTACTCATTGGAGGTATTAGGCTGTTGCGACTTTCCTTGTTAAAAATAAAATAGTAAACTGGCCATGCTCAATAACGCGACTTTATGGTGACATCATAGATCTTTAATAACAGTATTATTTCCTTCCTCACTGTTTTATGCCCAGTGATGTGTCTTTTTTTTGTTTGTTTTGTCTTAATTACCCACAAACGTCTGACATGGAGATGTGATTTGCTCCTTAAATGAGCACTTATAACATGTACACAAGTGCACCAGTGAACAGACAAACAAACAAAATCAGGCCCCAATTATTGTTTAATTCCTGTCTAATTCCACCTTTTTGACTTAGCTTTATCGTAAGCAAACTTCTGCTTTTAAAGCTCAGAGCAACTCTGTCAATTACACTTGCAACAAACATTAAAATGTCATTCTTTACACATTAGCCCCTAAATTTTATCTTCAGAATTTATGATTTAAGCTACAAGTTCTGAATAAAATTTACCTTAGGGGATAATCTGTCAATCTAATGCTTTTCAGTGCTGATTTTATTCATGAATACTGTCTCTGATGAATAAATAAACATGTGGGCTTTTCCAAATGGGGCAGAAATAGATGTCTGTATCTGAATTACTGTAGACCTTCTGGAATTTTTGAGGGGAAAAATAAAAAAAAAAAAACCATTCAGGATATATATGACAGGCAAGTCACTGCATTTTACCCATTTGAGAATAAATGTATACATACACACACACACAAACACACACACACACAAGTATATATATGTATATTTATAGAAAATTGGGCTTTCAGGAGAGTTGATGTGAAGAAGGACGAGGACAAGGGTGAGCTCTGGATTACTTCACAAACTTAAAGAATTAAACTAGTGTGTGTGTGCGTGTGTGTGTGTGTGTGTGTGTGTGTGTGTGTGTACAGACCAAAAACCAGAGCTCAAATTGAGAAACCTAAACTTGAAGGAAACAAAAATAAGTGACAGGAAACCTTCTGAATTGGAAAACTAAAATGCAGGTGAAATTAGTAATCACGAACAGGAGAAATAGTAAAAATAATTATTTGAAACTTGTGATAAACTAAATAAGGGAGATGCCAGAAAAGAGAACTACAAATAATCTGAACACAAAACAACTTGGAAAAAATAGCAGAGCTTAAGGAACCTAAAGTCAGAAAAGAATGCATCAGTTACTATGCAAGAATAACAGGTATGGGACATTGTTTATGCAAGTTGATACACAGAGAAAATAATGTGCTATAAACTGTTTTCATGACTGTTTATCTTTATAAACTCAAGAGAGGTTTCCAGAAAAACATAAGTAATACAGCGGAGATTTAGTATATGCAGAACAAAAAACAAACATTCAAAACAAACTACAGACAGCAGGAAACAAAATGGACTTCTGAGCTCATAATGCCATTGCTGTTTTTGGCATAACTAACCCCCTGCTTTGAGGTTTCATATACAGTTTCATGTTTTCTGCCCTGTAGTTCATCATCATTCCATTAGGGGCAGTAGAAAGGCTTTTTCTGCTTGTTTCAAAATAGCTGCTTCCATATAATCTCAAAAACACTCAAAAAGTTTAGCAATATTTGTTCAAAATTAATTCTTTATAACACAGTTACACCATGTTAAAAATGTATAGAGCAAATTTCAGAGAGTGAGTAATTAGGGTAGTTTTTACCCCCTTAACACTCAATATTTTTGCATCCTAAGCTTACAGAATAACCCAACGTATTATAAATTTTGCTATCTATGTCTCATTGAAAAATAATAAATTTGCAATTTTTTGTGGATCTTATCAAAGGGTTTGAAAAAAAATATTTTGATTTAAAAAAAATGACCAATGGGTGTCCACAACAAAACTTTAATTTGACTTCACACTGTCTTTTCTGGCGTATTTTGAAATGTGTTGAATTGGACAGAGTGATAAAAAATAAAGATACAACAAAAACAAAATTCTGAAACAAATGTTAAGAAAAAGAAGAAAGCACTTTAACTTTTGAAAATAGATTTTCAAGCAAGGAGGTGAACTCAGGTCTGCAGGATGATAGTCATTTTTGTGACCTGTAGACCCCATTTTTCACCGTTAAGCTTGTAAACACTATCATGCCATTTTATTCTTCAGCTCGTCCTATATTGAATTTACATCTGAACCTTGCCCTTTTACAAAAGTATTTGTTTGCTTTTATTTTGTTAATTACAAATTAGGTTGATCCTTGAAAAGGGTTGTGAGCAATATTAGTGGATAAATATGAATTTGCCCCGGTTCTCTTCATGACTTTTTTTCCTCCCTGTCTATCTCAATCTCTGCTTCTCTCAACAACATTTGAGTGGTCTCTCCACATTATAACAAGAGTTCATGTGATGGGGTCTAGTGGTGAGAAAAACAAAACTGAAGGGAAAGGTCAAGGATCTGCACCAGACAGCAAGTGAGTGTTGCTCGTCTGAGTTTATTTTTTTATTTGTCTTTTTTTTCTCCATGCTGAGTATAAATTCTATAGGACTAGACATGGGGGAACAGAGTGGCAGTGATTGAGTGACCAGGGACATTTGTGGAAAGCACACAGAAAGGACAAAGTGGAAGAAAAAAAAAAGTTTTTTTTTTGAAAGCCATCCTGTGCACATTTACATGTTTATTCTCACTCATCAGTTATTAATTTATCTGAAACCTCTGTTTAATCTGTTTGTATTGATCAGATAAATGCAAAAGTTCAAGGATTTGCAGAAAAAGGACAACAAGTTACAGACATTGGAAAAAAGAAAAGCTGTTAATGAGCAGAGCTTCCCCATGGTTTGGGATTCAGGAAGTCTGGGGCTCAGATTGGTTGTAAAAGAGTAGATATTGATTTGAACACCTGCCCAAAATTATACTGCCTAAGACCTCTACCCACTGGGAAAAAGACCTAGAGCGCACTGATGGGTTAACATATTCTGCCTCAGAACTCCTCAGAGGAAAATGCCACATTTATTCACATCACAGTTCAGTGAATAGCCTTGAATAGTACTACAGTTAATGTTTGTTATTCCTCAGTTCAAAACACTCATATGCCCCTCTTGTAAGACTCTGAAGTATTTTCTGTACATCCAGCAACTTCTGTTTGTACAAATGACCATGCATGACTACCCAGAGAGGTCTCTACAAGCACTCCTTTGAACTGGATTACTTTCTTAGTGTTGTCAAAGCAGCTAAAGATAAGCCCTCTGGCTGCTGTTACAGCTGCATGTATCTAATTGGCTTCAGTTAGAGGCTCACTTTGCAAATGATGAGGTGTCAGGAGCTCTTATCTTTGGACATGAAGAGTTGCAGCTGAGATCTGACAGAAACTAATAGCTCAGCTTTGATAAAGTTTTCTCTGCTGCTGGTACATAAGCCCAAATTTACAACATGCATTTGAGCAGTTACAACTTAAACCACCATGAAAACATATGCAAAAGACCAATACACGTACATAAATACATATTTCCAAATTATGACATGCTTCATGTTGGGATATTTATCGATTTCTGGCATGAGATTAAGAGAAAATTAATTATCTTAACCTAACAAAATTAGATTAATTTAAATAATCTATGTAGTTATTATTGGCTTTGACTGAATTTTCATTGATTTTATTTACTTTTGTTTTGATGGCTGCTGCCTAATGCATATAGAAATTGTGAAGATAAGCATAATGTGAGAGAATGCTGATTAAGCTAAATAAGCAGGAACTGGAGCTTTGTCCCAATTTGCACGGCCTGGCCCTGAACCGCCATCGGGGTCTAGGCTCTGCGGTTTATACATCTGTGATCTGAGCTTATCTCATGAATGCAAGACATCCCCAACCCTATTGAAGACTTATGGACTTGTTCCTCCTATTTCTTAGATTTCTCCAAGTTGAAAGTCAGACAAACTAATCTGAGCATTTCAGTACCTAAATGTTTGGATCAGAATTTTGAGTGAGTAACAGGAAAGCATGAAACCTTTTACTTTTGCATATTTTTAACTCCTTTGTACATCAAAACTATTGTTTTTACAACCAACAATACTGTTGTAACTGACCATATCTAGTCATTTAACTGCTTTGTCATGGCAAAAAGTGTCATTTGTATTGTGTCCTCCTATTTGGATAGTTTTCATCCTAAATGAGGTCTCAATCGAAACAGAGCATCCATAGGAAATGTGCTTGAAATAGATTTACATTGTGAATATGAGGTCAGCAAATCAGCAGAAACCTTATATTGCTGTTCTGTTGTGGTGGAAAATCTCTAGGGAATTTTTTAGGACAATTTTTGCAGAATCAAGACTGTTCAAGAAATTCTATTACTGTGTGACTTGTGTCTTCATAGAGCAGACACACTGCAGAGAAATCACCAATAGACTGTGCAGAACAGTGACTCCGATTCAACAGTGACCGCATATGGAAATGGGCCAAATATAGGTGCTTTTGTCACGCAAACTGCTTAATCGGAACTGCTGTTTACTGAACTCAGCTCAGCCATTTGTACAGTGACAGTTCAGCATTACAACTGGAAACAAATGCAGCTGACAGTGTTGGTTTTCACATTTCAAGCAGCATCTCCACGAGCACCACGATTATGTCTGGGCCTTCTGTTGTAAAACCCATTGAGCCCAGGCTTTTTGTGCAGTGACTACAAGACATTGGCACAGTGCACTTAATAAAATAATGTCACTGAAAATAGGTTGCCAACACTTACAGCTTCATATTTTTAATGCTCTGACTCTCAGAAACCAAACCAGACATTGTTTTAACATTGATTTAAGGCTGTTTTGAGAGATTTTTCATGCTTTTTTTTTCAAATGTTCAAGTTTCTATTGACCAGAGATTAGGGTACTGCCAATCATGTTATGAAAATATAATCTTTGCAAAGAATTTAGACATTAAAGAAACCTTTTCTGAAAGCCTGTTTTCTTGTCAGATTTAATGACGAATTTTTCTTTGAATTTCTGTAACAATATACTGTAGTGTCTCATCCATAGTAAGGGCAATGTTACAATTATCTCCTAATGTACATTACTTTGGAAGGCTCCTCCTTTGGCCTCCAATTAGCATCACTTCATTAAGTGCATAATGATGAAGACAGAAAGCCATTTTTAGTTAAAGAGTTCAATGTCTAAAAGTCTAATCAAATTATTCTGAATAATTCAGTTTTTTGAAAGATGTCTTCCAAAATTCTGTTCTGGAATTGAAATGACAAAAGGTAACATGTGCTTCTCTGAGTACAGAGGATACAGAAAATTATTTTTTTATTAATCTATTGTTGACTTTTTTGCATCTCTATCGTACTTTTACAAAGTGCACAAAGTACTTTTTATGTATGAGTGGTCCACCACAAGAATTAGATATAAACTTAAACTCTACGTTGTTGATTCCTTTTAAATTACTCCTTGAGGGAAATTGGATTTCCAGCTTCCTAAATACAGCAGAGATTGCAGACATTTGCAAAAGAAAAAAATGGAAAAAAGAAAGAAATCTATAAATGTAATAGTCCTTCATAGTTAATTTCAACCTCTCTCTAAGTGTTGGAACATTTGATGGCAGGTGGGACAAAGCAGCTCTTGAGTCAGCAGGCTCCTCTGGTTGCTGATGACAATGCAGACTGTTTTTTGTCAATGGTTTCCACCAGTTTGTTCAGTGTCCTTCTCTCTGCTATTGTCAACAGAGAGTCCATTTTCAAGCTGACCACAAAGCCAGCATTTCTGAGTAGCTTGTCCAGCCTGGATGTGTCCTTGGATGTCAACACCCCTCCACACACACTACAGTGTAAAAAAGAATACTGGCAACTGCAGACTGTTAAAACATCAACAGTAAATGTTAAAACTATACAGCTGGTTGGTGTTATGAGTCCATTCAAGTTTGCCATCCAGCCACAGCCCGAGGCTTTTGTACTTTGTACTCCACAGCTTCAACCTGAGCTCCCTCTATCAGGATCGAGTCAATGACCATTTCTTTTGTCTATGAGGCATTAAGCTATCGATAGGTGGTGTGGTAACAGACAGCAAAGCCTTTAACCAGACGTAGATATTCCTCCTCTTTGTCACCCCTGATGCACTCAACAACGGTTGTTTTGTCCATGTACTTCTGAATGTAACAAATTCTGAAATGTTGCAAAAGTCTGCACTCTACAGGGTGACAATAACAAGGGCCAGCACCATATCCTGGGGGTCTCTGATACTGCAGACCATTGAGTCAGACACAATGTCCTTCAGTTTAGCATACTGTGGCCCTTGGTGGATATCAAACAGAGGAGATTGGATGGTGTTAAAGGTGCTGGAAATTTCCAAAAATGGTATTGTCACTTCTCCGTTCCTCTCATCCAGATGGTAATAGACTCTGTGTTGCAGGTAGGGAGTGGCATCCTCCATGCTAACAGCTTTCTGGTATGTTTGGTGTGGTCTGCTGCAACCATATCCAACAATCCTGTGATGGGAACAGGATATGCCTTTCCCATTCACCATTCTCCTGTTCTTTCCTTTTTTTTTTCAAATTTCAGGATTGTGGGTACTCACCATGAGGACATGTGAAGGGCTTGAACCCAGACTTACTCAAACTGATGAAATTCCTTGAATGTGCAACATTTCAAGAAGAGAAAACTATAAGTCTAAAAGCTATGACTCAACTTAAAGGCAACATCATCTGCATGAAGGAGAAACTTCACTAACACCTGTCTATTAGTTCTGGGTAAGTTCCACGGAGGGCAAGAGCAGTTCCTTTGGTGGGAGGGCGAGACATTTCTATTTCAGAACAGGATGGATGAAGCAGTTCTTGTCACACTAACATGGAAAAATATGCCATAAGTATTCTGTAACTTTCTCCAAATCTTTTTTGAATTTACTAAATTATTATTGTAATGCTAAGCCAATTCCACACCATGCTCCTGTCTGAGCTAATTGCAGATTTAATTATTAGTGTCTATTTTCATTTTTGCAATGTGGTTTTTCTCTCCCTTAACAAAGAAACAAAGACTACATGTACCTTTTCATGTAAATGTATCACAAAAAGCTTGAAAATCAGAGCCTTGGGAATCCAAACTCTGGCATTCCAACCCATTATTACACTCTGATCTGTCAGAACATGGAAGAAGTGACTTAAGCTTTCCTCTATTTCTTTGTTGCTTTCACTATGATCTGTATTCTTCTTTTATCGTGGCTGTAGTGTTTATATCTTCAACCACAAACTAAATTAACTCATTTTTATGTAAGATCAAAGCTTGCTTTCAGTATTTCTAAAATCTGGTATCTTCCCTGTCTTTGTTTCTAAAATTTCATCTCCTATTTCAGTGATCCTTCTACAAACACAGAAGATAATGTCTTGTGTATTTTTGGTTTACATGTTTCTGGAATTAACACACTTAAACCCTTACATTGTGTTCGGGTCAAAATTGCCTCTTTAAGGGTCAGTTTTGACCCAAACACGATATAAGAGTTAATATGATGTATCATTTTTTGAATCTGATTTTTTTTTAAATAATTGTCCTAAAGTACTCTGACACATATTCTTTTTCGACCTTTTATATATTTTAAATTGTTTTCTGTCACAAACTTCAACTTTTCTATTTGTTCTGTTGCATTGTCCTGTCTTGGATTTGCACCATATGTCAGAAGAAGGATGCTATTATTCAAAATGGTGGCACCGTTAATCTCATCCACTCGCTTCATTATTGGATTTGATCATTTCAATTGAATTCTACTCTCCAAGAGAAATGTATTATTGGGTTAGAGTGATTATCATATTATTCTCATATTTTTCTTAGCTCATTTTTCAAATGTACTCTGTGCTTGGAACTGTTTATTTTTGTCATATCGGTGTTATTGCCTTCAGTTTTTTAGTTCTGTGTTTATTTTGTCAAGTGGTCAGTTTATCTTTTGTGTGTGTGTGTGTTGGTTTCTTGCATGCTGAGTGCTAATCTTCTGCAGTTGTACTAAATACACTTTTTTTTAGATTTTTTGTTTTTCCATGAGCTTTTATTCTCATCTTCGTGCTTCTTTGCTGTTTAGAATTCAGTTCTGCTTTTTTCACCTCCAACTGTTCTGTTTTTGAACCTTCATCCCAATTTCTGAACATTGCTTTTAAAAACAAGATGGTAAACACCACGTTTCTGGTTTGTGAGGGACTGGTAACATTGTGTTTTGTCATTAAATTGGCAGTGATGTATGGCCACATTAATTTTGAGGAAGTGGCTAATTTGAAATCAGTTACACCACAGACAGAATGAAAAATTTACTGTTCTTAAACAAACAATTGTGCTGCAGAGGTAAGCGAACCCGAAAAAACACGGGAATTCAGCAAAATCCAACTGAAATCAAAGGGAAATGCAGTTTTGAAAGAAGCTAATTACAAACCGGGAACAGCAGTGCTGATTAAACAAAAAAAATGGTTTCAAAAGAACTTCAATTTCATCCTAACATTTATTCTCACTGAAATCAATGTTTTCATTCCAATCTCATCTTTGAATAGTTCCCCATCGTTTCACTGTGTTCAGAGTAAAGATGCTGCATTTCCAGGCTGTGTCATCCACTGTGGAAGCCTCCAGATTACAGTTAAGTCAGCTGAGTGAGGCCAGCAAAAGCTGACATGCTACAACTGTAATAACTTCCACCTATTAGATGCAGAAGATTCTGTAATGACCTTTCCAGGCTCCAGTGAAGGGGAAACAGAATAGTAAGTAGCAGTTCACCTGATATAAACGGCACCAAGTTAATGATCAGAGTTGAAAAAAACATAAAACATTACTCAAATGGACCATTTTCATGACATTCAAAGCACTTTTAGGGTACAAAGGTAATCTAAGTTTCAAAATTGATTTGAGAGTCACAAAAATGTAGACGCTATTTGAGTCTATTATTTGTGATTGACTATGAAGAAAAAGAGTGAGTAGCAATCAACTGAAAAAGTACAAGTACATGATAAATCAGTACAGATTGAAGTGATGACAAAAAAACCTAATAAATCAATCAAAGCATTTTCCTTTCTAATTTCTTCTGGGTCTGGGTCATAGGAATGCTGTTCTTGTTGTCATCTTGCCAGAGGTGGGGTACACTCTGTACAGATCAGCAGAACTCTGCAGGATCATACAGTGACAGGAAAAATGATGCACTCCCACCCTCACTTACTGTTATGCTACGTTCACACTGGGCATGTGACGCATGTTCAAGAAGGCCCTAAAACACGTTTTTTTACTTGCGCTTAGCATATGGTGAAAACACTGGACTCTCGGACACTAGCACACGTTTTAGGACGTTTTAACTGTACCATTACAATGAGAACAAAAGTCACAGTTAGAAAACCAAAAAAATCTTAGGTTGCAAACAACTTTATTAGTTGCAAATAAAAATATTAAATATTTGCTTTTTCTTTGTGACACAACTGTTCTCTCAAATCTTGTTTTCTCTTCGATCTTTGATTTTGTGTTCTCAACTCGGAGTTTAGCGTGATATTTGTGCCAAAAAAGCAGTCAATCACAGTCAAGAGGACTTATGCTGATTGGTCTAGATTGGATCCAACCAAGAGTCTTTGGCTCACATTTGCAGTCCTTTGAGTGCAAACACAGACTTTCTCACAGTTGGAAGAGGCTTGGTGCAAAATGTCGAAGTGGTGTAAATCTTGTGAATCTTTCTTCAGGCTTCTTCTTCACAGTACCATTCCGAAATAAGAAAGACTTGGTGTCACATATTTCCAGTCGGGAACAGCATTTGTTGAGTTCTCCTCAAACAATAGGCACTTCTACAAATTAAAAACGACGCCACACATACATCACTACCATTATCTGAGTGCCTGATTGGTCAAAGTTCAAATGATTTATCTTTAATGATTGTGTGTTTTGTAAGCAGATCCGGGAAACAGTCTTAAAAACTAGCAACACATGAACACAAGAGTCTTGAATGCGGAAGCCTTGTGTTTGCAGGACTTTGTATTGAAAGTCGACGCTTAAACTTGTGTTACCAAAGTCTGTGTAAAGGTACAGTAGCTCTACATGGAGAAAAATATTGTACTCCAAAAGAAATAGTTACATCAAAAGTATTTACTCTCATACCATCTTTACTGTTTATGACTTTCAATACAGTTTACTTTTTGCAATAAATCAAAGTGTCCCTGAAGTGCTTCAGCATATATCTAGAGAAATTATTTATAATATGGAAAAGCTGTGCATTAAAGGGAAAAATAGATTACGTCAATATAGTTTTCTTCAAAAGTTGTGGAAATTCAAAAAGCCTCTCCCTCTTCACATCCACTGAAGCATGGGTCACATATAAGACAGTCCGTTGAACTCATTTAGGTGCTGAATGTCAGTAAATCTCAGTAGTGGCACTTTTATATTTTGAGGTCATATGTTCCCCACAGCAGAAAGATAAATTTTCATTCCAAACACACTGTGATAAAGAACTCCATTCAAACAATCCCATAGACCTCTAGGGCACAAGATCAAGCAGGAAAACCTATGGTGTTGATAAAATATGCTGTTTGACAAAGCATGCATTATGCAGGGGAGCGTCTTGGTTGGTAATTTATTGTGAAGCCTCTCACAAACATCACACATTACTCTTGATTGGTTTCTGATGTAAAGCTGTGATCATTTTCCCTCTCATATCCGGTTCTTTTTTTAAGTTCAATATCTCTACAGGTTTCAAGTGGTTTCCAGCAAATTTGATGGGATGTTTAAGAACAAGTGCAAAATGTCTTTAGAGATTAAAAAAAAACAAAAACAGTGGACAATGAAATCCTATCTGACTTAAAACTTGCACAGCAGATCTGCAAAGGTTGGACTCAATGTGAGTTTCAAATACAAATCAAAACAAAAAAGAACAAAGATACAAATCCAAGTTTTAAACCTACATACAGTTTTTTTGGGCAAAAATGACGTTTTATTTGAAATTCTGAGCTTTGAAAATATCTATAAGTATTCTAAGTACATGCAAACCCCCATAGGAGCTTCTGGGGAAAAAAACAGACACAATTGAACTCATTACAAGTTCTTTTCATATCCAACTCTATCCTTCCAACTGTCCTCCTTGAATGTCCTTCAGATGAATCACCCTCTAATCCAATCAACTTCATTTTCCTGCAGCCTCTTGTAGCACTCATTTGAAGATCAGCTTGAAAAAGTAATTTTTCAAATTTTTTTACTCAATTTCTTTCTCCCCTCTAGTTCATGGTTCTCGAATCATGTCAATTTCTATGGCCGAAAATCCCAACTCTGCCTCAAAGGACTTCATAACACCCACCAAATAATATACGATGACCCACAAATCCATAGATCCATTCTCATCCATCTGTTGAAGTTTTTTACTGTATGTTTTTTAACCTTGGGAGAAAGGTCTAGAAAAATTATCAAAGAAAGGAGGTGAATCTTCAGAGCAAACGAACAAACTTTGATTTTCAGGCACAGACAAAAGTTTAACGCATTTCACAAATTACAGTAAAAAAGAGGCTTCACTCAGAATGCTGCAGAAGAATTTAAGAGTTTTTTGCAACAACCGTGATATTTGTCCAAGGCACCTTGACCAACCTTAAACCGTGTAGACACACATATTGCATGCAGATTGTTTTTTATAAAACAAAAAAATGTTGGAAATGTTGAACAATGTTATTTCTCTAAGTAGTTAGGTTTTGAAATGGTAACATTTTAAAAAGAAAAAAAAACAAGTAATTTTCAATTACAAGAATGTGGACTTTTGAAGAACAAGTCTCTCATTATGGAAAAACAAATCATCATAAACACCAGCTATATGTGATGTAGAAGAAATTTACTAAGTAACTAGTGCTGTTCTGTAGAAACTGTCTGAGAAAATGACAAGTTCTTTGATTATGGCTAAAAATCATCACAATCATAATAAAAAGACCACTGGCTTTATCAAAAGATTGTTTGAGTGGGTCTTTACATACAGGGACAAACAATAAAATCACATAAAATAATAATAATAAGAAGAAAATAAAATATCATGTCTAACTTAACCTTAAAACATATAGTACATCAATTAAATCCAATACACTAGACCTACACACATTACAAAAGAACGGTGATTGTCACTGATCAACTGTTTCCTCCATTCCATGAGAGAAGCCAGCTGATTAGCAGTGGTGACTGTGGGTGCTGGCTTCCTGGGTCTGGAGGTCTTCTCTCCTCACAGATTCCAGAGATTTCTGGTTGTAGTACAAACCTTGGATCACATCACATCTGAGGGGGTGTCTGAGCCCTTACTGGGCTGGCTCAGGTTCTCTTGGGCCCCCCCTACTCTTTGGCGCTGGAGGCTCTTGTAGTGTTCCCTCTGGACCCCCCGGGGTCACTTTTTTCCACTGTAGTTCATACAATCCCCTCTTAGCCTGCTTGCTCTTGTGCAAACAAAACATGTATGTGTATTCAGTAATGTTTGGCATGTGTTTGCCGTGTATCCATATAAACGGTGGATAACAGCCGGACAGTGGCTTTCAAGGCCTGGAGTTTGACACCTGTGGTTTAGGCAGAAGTCCAAGAGATCAAAAATGCGTTTTGGTGTCAGCTTTCAGCTAGAGTTTGGTCCTGTTCCTGTATGGTCATCATTTCTCTGGCTTTTGTGGTGGAAATTTCAGATGAAAAGGAGACATAGGGGTCATCAGATTCCACCTTGTTGTGTTGCACTTTGTTGACTTGTTGTTTGGCGTGTCTTTTTACAGATTTTTAAGACAAATACAAAATTAACAAAAAACACCCAAAGTGTAACTCAGATATAAAGAAAACAAGTGGATTTTTTTTAGCATTAAATAACTGCAAAACAATTGGCAGCCTTTGTTTCTGGTTTATGACTTATAATAAAGTGTCTCTCTGTGGCTTAGTCTCTTCTGTCGCTTGTTATTTTTCTTTCTTTTTCTATGGGATTCCTCTTTCTTCTTGCATTTTCTCTGTCATTAGGATGCAGTGAAGGCAGGTGGCTGCGAATTCAGACCCCAGCAGTGTTTTTAAGGGTCCACTGAAACAAATGCTGCAGGCAAAGCTCCAGCATACACAACAACAAACACGAGGTGGATAAATCACTCACAGATGGCTGTAGATGGGGGCAATTTTGAATTGTATAGCTTCCATGTTGTTTACTAGAAATATGTAATCCATTCACTTGTCTGCAGAGTGTTTTCCTAAACACTTCATACATATTTTTAACAAAACTATCACTATCTTTCCCTGCGTTGAGATTGAACCTGCTGTGAACTGCAGCCAATATCCTGAAGTGATCAGTGTTTCATTCTGTTTTGAAAAAGCTGGAGACAGGAAGGGTTTTCACCAAACTCTATATAACCCAGTGTGTCTGGCTTCAAAGCTTACTCGTTTTACAAGGACTGAGTGCTTCCACTATCAATTATCTGTTTGACTCTCATCACCTTGTCGAGACAGTACGAACTCCAAATCACAGCCAGTCAAAGTTAAACCGCGGCTGGGAGCCATACATTTTCTCCCATAATTGCGTTGGGCAGTTTCCAATAGTAATAACTGCAAGACGTGGGATGGCCAATTTCATTGTTGCACTGGAGTGTGAAGAGGGCCATAATTCAAAGTGCTACGAAGTGTAGTGGAGTTTAGCTTGGTCATCATGTCTAATGCAGGAGAAGAGGATTGATGGCGCCGGGACACTCAGTCTCACAAATGGTTGGACTGAAGTAACTCTGCTTGTTAGTTTACTAATCACATTTCATGAGAAAAATGTGTCCCAGGGTGGTCACACACTCGTGCTGGCTTGTTTTAAACGTTTCACCCTTACTATGATCATGTTTGCTGTCTATGCTATTCAAACATTTTCAAAATGCCAAGAGAAACAGTATCGGGAAATATTGGGGTTGTCTGTATTTTTTCCTGATTTGGTCTGGTTTTTGGATTTGTCTTTGCAAATGAGGATGATGAGGAGCCACAGAAAGCTCCAGAGGATTTGCATAGAAGAGCTACATTTTGACACCATTAGAATCTATGACCAATGACTTTAGATGAAAACTGGACTGCTATACTATACTATTTTTTTACGATTTGTTATCTGTAGTATAAGTTATTTAAGTTTTAACCGACCAATTAGATGCCTCCATAAAAGTATGTGGTCTCTCGTCGAGCAATTGAAACATTTGATTGACAGATTCTCCCCATTTCAGGTGGAAGGCTTTGGATTTCTAACAAGCTTACTCCTGATTGGTCAGAAAGGTCGCCATTGAAGGGTTAGGGTTATACTGACTCTAACCTGATTGCTTACTGAGTTTTCTTATTCTGACATGGCGGAATCCGTATCATGAAATAATGGTGGTTGCATTGATTTCGTTTCGTTGGAGTCTGCAGTAAGCATTTTCTTAGTAACTCACTCAGTTCTCATATACTGTCAATGTCTTTGACAGATGCAACAACACAAAAAGAGCCAATTCTGATCCAGAACCAATTCACTCAAATTTTTTCAAAATGTTATTTCAAATTTCTATGGGATTTTATGCAGAAAATATATTACTTTTTTCTGACAGTTCGACACAAATTTTTCCATCCCAAACATGGTAACTGGTTCACAGAGATTTTCCTGGAGTATTTAAAAATTACCCACAAATCTAACCTTAATGTCAAAAATAACTCACAGAATAATTGCAAACCGACCCTATTATAAATTATGTAAAGTTAGGCAAAAATTTATACCAGGTTGTATGTAAAAAAATGATCAAACCCTCTCAGAATGTTACGATCTCTTTGTTGACTCACAAATGCTAAACTCTAAATGTCTTCAGACAAATCAGAAGTTTTTAAGTATGATTTGAATTGCAAAAGGCAAAGTGAAGCTACAATTTATGCTAGCAAACCAAAAACTACAGCTATTGTTCCGAGACATTTTGAAATGTCCCTCACAAATACTCATCCCTGTTGGATACAACTCCGAAAAGCACTTTTAGAATTTGTCAACTAATCAGTGCTTGCAACTATTTTGCAAACTGCAATATAATTCCGTTGTCTTCCTACTACCTTCAGGAAGACACTACTGCTCCCTGAGGGCCCACACGGAGAGGATTCATTCCTCAGGTGGTGCGCATCCTCAACAGCATAACCTAGATTTTAATATATATTTATTTGTTTGTTAATAATTTGTTTATATAACTTTTTAAGTCAAATATTTAGTTAGACTAATTAATTCTAATTCTAACTAATTCACTGCTGTAAAGCAATTCAATGAAATTATGTGACTAATACATTTTAACTTTGTATTAATTTTCTTTCTTGTCACTTTAACTATCACCTACTAGTTTTATGGGCAAATAAAGTAAAATTCAAATGAAATATTTAGGCTGTTTGAAAAAATGGCTGTGCAGCGTTTCTGTTTTAAAATGCTCTTTCAAAACCAAAAAGCACTTGGGTGAACATAGCCTGAGGACAAGACCAGAGAGGTGACAGATAAAGTTAGAAGTTAGGTGTGTTAGTTCTAAAATATATGAGACCAATATTGTTTTTTTTCTTTCCATCCATTATTCCAATGGAGGTTATAAATATCCCCTGAGAATGTTAATCAACGCTTTTCCACGTAAAAAGCCTTTTTTCAAACACATGGGGAAAGACAAATCCATCGTTTTTTTCTTTTTCTGCTGCAGCCCCTGGCAAATTTTGTCTTTCTCTCCCTAAACAGATACAATCCATTTATGAACTGTTACTCTTTCCCCTCATCACTAGCTCACTGGCATAAATATAGTTTGGCTCTCATATCGTTTCCTCTCTGTATCTTTCCTCCCATCATCTTTGTCTGTTTCTATACATCTTTGTTTTGGTTTTTTTTTTCCTTAGCCACAGATGTGCAATATATGGGCTCTAAAGCATTTCTCTCATTCAACACAACCAACTGTTTTCTTTTCTCCAGTGTAGAATAACAGAGATTGTGACCATGGATACTGTTTCATTTTGTGAGAGCTGAGTGGCCTTTCTGATTTCTAAAAGGAGCAATTATCTGGTGACATCAAAGACGTGATAAAATAAAAAAGCAAAGCAGGGGGACGGGGCTCAAGCCATTTATCAGTCAGGTGGAGAAGGGGTCTAGTTCACCTTATTTAGCTGAGACTGCTGGCTTCAAACAACAAGCTGTCACATCCTGGACCTGATGCTGTTGTATAAACATCGTCTTTGTTAATAAAATTACACAGATTTTGGGAAATGCGGAAAAATAGATCCAATGTGTTTTCCAAATGCCATGGAGGAGCAAAGATATTTTTAAATTTGATGCTGCATACATTGTTTTTTGAAACATGAAAAGATTTTCTAAAAAAAAAATGTTCTTATTTAACACAGATGGTTTTTTTCTTTGTAATTTTTAAATTAAAAAAAGGCTTTGTTCTCTTTTTGACAGTTTTTCGCTATCATAATACAACAGAGCTTTTGACATCGTCATTTTGTCATGATTTTCAAGGTTTGCGAATATATTGGGAAAAAAATACTTTTTTTACAATTTCAGGCAGATGCAGATGCTCCAGCAATACAAAATCTTGAATAACCAACCGTGTCTCAAGACTCATTACCTATTTTTTTTTCAAGAACATAAAAACAACAGTTTCCCCATTAAAGTTATCAAATATAACAACTCTCAAATTAGTCAAACCCTACTAATCTTCCAATAAGTTGCTGGACCAAGGGGTTTACCAGAACATTAAGGATTTAATATTGCTGTTCAGTTACAATGAGGATTCTGTTGAACAAAGGAAAGAAGTAAACTATGTTCAGCATGGGAAACATGCTGAAAGATTGATTTTTTAAAGCTTTTAGGTAATTTAACAAACAATAACAAAACAAGTTAACATTCTGTCTTCAAGGCCTTTTGCCGAATTTAGATTTTTTACCCGTGTGTTAGTTTGAGTTCTAAACAATTTATTTGCGTTTTCTTTGACTTTTAAGTGCATGTATATTTTTAACAAATCCCCGTTCTTCTCATCTCCTCTACCAATAGCTACCAACACTTGAATCGCATTGCACCAAATAGAGGCGTAGAGAACTAAATAAAAAATAAAACCAAAAAAATGATCAAGAATAGAAGTCAGGACAGAAGGAATTCACTATTACAGAGAATACTGGCACAAAAACATGACTGTAATTGAGAAAGAAACTAATGACTTGGCCAAGTATCTTTCATGAAATTCCAGCTTCATGCTGGATTTTCTTTATAAATCTGCTATCTAATAATAAAAATATATTTTTAACAAATTTTTTAATGTGTCGAAGACATCTGATTGGTCAGTTTATGACTTGAAAAAATATCAAGAAAAAAATTATGATTAGGAAGAAGATGTTAAGAAAAAAACATCAGAGCAGGAATGTTAATGTTAATGAGTAATAGCTGTTCATTTCAAGATAAAAGTCTGTGGGATTTAGGCTTCTTGGAACCAGCAGCCACTTCCTATTTGGAATGTGAGGGAGGAAGGGTCACTGAATCCAGTTCCTATTTACAGTCAATGGTTGAATGACACAGAAATAACCAAACTGCTGCACACTTTGGCTCCTTGCCCTGACCTGCTTGATCTTCTGACATCAGATGTTTTTTCTGGAAGAATCATCCCAGATCAAAACAATGTATTTTAAGGCAGATGGTGGAGGACACATATGTACAAAAGCACATACAGACAAGGACAATTCTAGTAATCATAATGATTTTCCTACATACTTAAACAACATTTTGACTGGACCTGTGTAACTAAAATGCTATTTGAACCTCCCTTTCATTTTTGTTTTGACGAATACATTTTCAGATTATCTTTATTTACTTAGTTCTCAAGCCTCACATTCGTTGTTTGCATTCCAAACACGCAGAAAGCTGAGCTTTAATGGAGTCTGCCCAACACATTTGCTACAACATCTGTTAAAAATTACCAAAACTGTGATTACAGCACATTACTCTTTTGGAAGGCCGCTCTCCATACACCTTCATCCCACCATTCAAATGTGCAGTTCCTTTCAGCTGTCTTAATTTTAATGGGGTAAAGCAAGGTGACGATGTCTCATGTTTTTTGACATTCCTCCATCAGAATAACTGAAATTTCTCAGCTGAGGATTTTCAGCTACCATTTGATCTAATGCACTGTGCCATTCCACTGGAGCTGTGTCTGCAGTGAACTTTTCAGTGGCCCTGACTGTGTGTCATTCCTAGCCTTTAAAAAGTGGACAAATATCACACCTGAGTTGTCATCAGTAAATGTCAGAGTGTACCTTTTTTTCAACTTTTGCCTCTGGCTCTAAAAGAATAAGTTAAATTGGTGTGTATCAGCTCAAGTGAAGATCCTCTTTCAGCATCTCTGTTTCTGTTGTACAAGACCAAAAAGAAAGTTCCTTTAACTTCAGATTGCACAATGTAACTCAGATCTACCAAATTTAGCCTTAATTTCCGTTGCTTTCACCACATTTTGTAACGAAAACAGCTTTTCTATGTTACCAGAGTCAAGAGTGACGTACGAAATTTCTATGCATCATCTAGTCCATCATCAAAAGTTAGGACAGGATAAAACTCATGCACTTTAATGTCAGGCTATTCTCGTTTTAGATCATTTTAGGATTATTGTGTGACAAAGAAAAAAAAATTACAGGAAATTACAGAGAGTTGTAATGATGCGTGGTCTTGATGCAGAGGTGGCAGAAGGCAGAACCAGAAAAAAAAAATGAAGTTCTTCTTTACCTTCTTAAAAAACAGGTCAGATTGAATCATCATCTATTTTTGAGTCAATTAAAGATTGAGATGGTCTGGTCAAATGCCAATACATTTAAAAAAAAAGTGTCAGAGTGGTTGGGATCATTAAAAAAGGAAGACACAAGTGTAGACTTAAATTTTTAAACAAAAGTGTGTTTAAAAGGCAGCTGAAGTACACAGAAAAAATAGGAAGATTGATATTTATTGTTGCTGCTTTGATAATCTGATTTTTTGCAGTTTTTTTTAACTTCCAGATATTACCAAAAGTATAGACTGATTTCTAAGAAGCTTTTTGTCCGCCATGCTAGATGGCAGGCAAATATTCACAAGCAACACAACAACACGCTGTATACTGAGTTAATTCTTTTAAGTTTGAGGCGCAAAAATGGTCAATACCTGTGGTGTTTTTGGTTGCCACAACTGGAAAATATGGTCATGGATTGAGAGACTGAATTGGAAGGACATGACTCAGACGATCCTAGCTAATCTGCGAGTTTGCTCGGATCATTTTGTCAAAGTTCAGTTAGAATTTGTAAACTTTAGCTAAATATATGCTTACAAGTTTATTTCCTATGCCTTTGTCATGTTAGTGTGGCTGATGTTTATACACACATCTGCTGCATTGTGTAAACCGTGGTCTGGGTGGCCGTGTTGCAGCAGTAGTGCAATTGATCTCTGATCAGAAGATTGCAGGTTTGAATTTAGCCTTGTCCACCCATGTGTCAAAATGTTCTTGGGTAAGACACTGAACCTCACATTGCTTCTGCTCGTTTTAGCTTGGCATCAGTGTGTGAATGTGTTTGTGAATGGGTGAATGGAACTGTGACTGTAAAGCACTTTGGGCCTTCAAGAACAGTAGAAAAGGGCAATGTAAGTCTATGCCATTAACCATATAACATTCTGTGACAGAAGCCAAGATACTTTATTTCTAACAATGCATCTGCTTCCACTGTAAATTGGCCTTTCTTTAGACAGTAAGGATTTATACCATCAATGTATCATCATTTTTGCTGATAGGTTACAAGTTCTCTGGGCCACAACTGCTGTTGATATTCCCCAATTCCACATTCATTTGCACTTAGCTCCGTCATGGTCCTTCAGCATGGCAGGTGAGCGATAACTGATGATGATAATTGCAACCCATTTATTGTGGTCTCTTTTTTTGCACCCTCCTTTCAACTTTGCCTCGTTTGGTAAGAAACTCATGTCCTTATTCTGTCAAATATTCCATAAAGCATTCCTGATTCCAGAAATCTGCTTTGAACTTGTTAACAGCTAATGTCATGTGTTACCAGCTTCAACTATTAATCATTTCTCTCTTAATTATTAGATCAAAGCTGTTCAATTTAAATACAAAGCTCTTTGGTTTTTTTCCCCATTCTTTCTCCTTTTTCCTAAAATGAATATCTTTCTGACCAGACCTCATTGCTTCATGCTTTTTAGGCCACTTCATCTCTTTTTGCATCTGCTTTTTAAGTGGTGATGGCAGTTGCCTTTATCTCATGATTGTTTTAGTTACAATAAAATCTCTGTGCACCTTCGCAGCCTTTACTTAAACGTCATGCCATTCTCCACCCATTAATAGTTTTGCATAAGACAAAACAGCCACAAATATTTATTTATAGTATCAGTCCATCTTTTTTGCTAAGTTGGTAAATTAGTGTCTATTTGAGAACCTATTTACACTTAGATAACATCACTTTATCGTGGTTGAGCTTTCATCAACTACTTTAACAAGCATTTTAATAATGAAATCACAGAGCAAAAAAAAAGAGGAATCTTTTTTATAAACTGTATTTACACTGGACCAAAGTCAAGTTATTTCCGATTCTTCATCTTCTATTCCTCTTTCGTCCTGTGCAGGAGCTTCACGCCAAAGGTGAGGTACAGCCTGGAGAGTTCACCAGGCCATTGCAGGGCCACAAATTCCCTCCTAAGGAACAACTTAGCCATAAATCAACTTCCAAATGATGTTTACGAACTGGGGGAGAAAACTAAAGATTCCAGAGACTGGCATGCACTGAGAGAACATGCCATAAAGAAAAAACCCAGCCAGGATTTGAACCAGGTGTTCTTGCTGTCATCATTGGTCTGGGTTTGGCATATGTCTGAGAAAAAAATAACAGAACAGAATTAGAAAACTTTTCTCCAAATTGTAAGACATAAGGAAATAGATTAGTCACAACAAATTTTAACAGTCTTGTGAGGAGGGGCATTTAAATCAATGAAATGCTCCATGGTAGGAAAGAAAAACAGTTTGTTCAAAAATTTAAACAAGTCCTTTTATTTTTTTTTACATGTGCTAGAAACAAAAGCCTGCAAGATGCAATTTTACTGTTACACTCTAAACATTTGAAGAGAATATCTGGGTAGCCTGTCGGACAAACTCAATTTGTGAAACAAGAGCACAACAATTACAGCAGCTTTTTGTACCAGACAGTGGGGCTCGATTTACACAGCCTGTGCAGAGTGCTTTAGAGGCAGACAGCATTTCATCTTCTATTCCAAGCTTTTGTTTAGTAAAAATTATATCAGAAATCAGAGCATTTCTTTCAAGCAATAGAAAATGAGCTAAACAAAAAAGCTAAAGAAACTTAAACCAGGTTTGATTAAAATGTCAAACCTAATTTAGGTCTGTTGGTCCCTTTTTTAGTTACATCAAATTATAATGATAGTGACATTGTGATGTTTGGAGCTGTAAGGGGAAGGCACAAACAGCAAAGATCAGAACAGACTCATGTATTTAAAAACTAATACACAGTAATTATCCTTAACTAAAAGCTGAGGACAAATTAACCCCATGACAAACAAACAAAAAACAAACGATTGACTTTAATAGTGGAAAAGACTAATGCTGCTTTCACACCAAACACGATTCAATGTTAATTCAGTGCCCAGATACAATCAGACGTTCTGTGGCACAATGTGAGCATCAGTCACGGCGGTCGAGCAGCAGCGCAATTTGAACAACAAATGCAACAAATCTATAGTCTAAAAAAAAAAACAAAAAAAAACGGAACTTTGGTCAAGAAGATGCATGGAGTCAACCAATCAGGTGCTCAGCTTGGGGCATGTGAGGTAGAGGAGGCGATCAGCAGCTGGAGTCCAAACCAAACAGGAGGAGAATTTGATTCTTCTTGCCCTGAACTTTATTATATTTTTCTCATTTGCATGGAGACAAAAATAAAAAAAATTCTTACATTTTCTCTTATTTCTACTTTTTCCCCTCCTTGGACTAATAAGTCATTCAGACACAGCTCCTGCAGCAGGAGGGAAGCTCACAGTACTGGGAGAATCTCTGAACAATCTCATAAACTCAGTTATACATATATCCGATTTCTCAACATCATCTGTGTCTTCAGTGTAGCAAAACATTTGGCGTTAGCTCCTCCCACACGGGTGTGGAGCATCAAGTTTATGAACACATTTTTTGACGTGTGGAGCAGTGAATTTGGCGAGCGCCAAAATGAAGGCAGCTGATACGAATTTGATGCGCGAGTTGTGTTCGGTGTGAATGCAGCAAAGCTGGTAAGTTGAGGCTAAGAATTCAGCTTAATGCAAACAACTGAACAGGGTAAGGACAGATACAGGTAAGAAGAAAGATAGGCTAGCAGAAAACCAAAGAAAACAGGAATGTGTCTTGAAGCCAACAAAGATGTTATCTCAGTGTCTTCTTAGACTTGATTTCCTATAAACCAATACAATAACTAGAAGTCATTGCATTAAGTCTGAGGGTGTGTTAACAGTTAGTTTCAAACAACACATTTTGTGTCAAACTTGTGCTGCATGTAATGGTAGTGCTTAGCATTTTCGCCTCACAGCAAGAAGGCTCCGATTCAAATCCTAGTTGGGAAACTTTTTTTCTTCTCATGCATGTCCCTAGATGTGAATATATTTGTGCTTGTGTGGCCTTGCAACAGACTGGCGATCTGTCCAGGGCGTACCCCGCCTTCGCCCAACAAGAGCTGGGTTAAGTCCACTAACCCTTTGACCCCGAAAGGGATTCAGCGGGTTCAGAGAAAGGATGGAGTGTATAGTTTGAGATAAAGATTTTCGAACAAACCTTGCCTTAATGAACAATAATGACAACCAGAACTGTGTAGCTTACTTTGGCATTCATATGCAGAGTTTTTTTTTTGTTAATAAAAAGTTGGCAGTCGGCACAAATGAACCCGTTAAATGTTAAAGTTCTTGCAGCTATTAAAAAGTGCAGTCTGTCAAATATAAATGCAGAGTAATCAAAAAGAAAAAAAAAGTTTTTTTAGCAGATGCTTTTGAGACATATTTGTGATAAGCAAAAGAAAAAAAAAGACGCTGATCTTGCACACTTACACGTTTTTTTTTATGTTTCAATTGCAAGAGGTTATATTTTAAAGCAAACCCTGAGGTGATATATTGAGCACAAATCTTTGGGACTGTGAAAACACATCACTGAGTAAGATGAGACCTGTGGAGTAAATTAGGAGGAATCACCCTCTCAAATATGCGAGGCTTTGAAGTGTCACACAGTGCAAGGTTAGAAGTTCACAGGGATGTGCAGACACAGCAGTTTTCAAATACGGGCACTGACAGCTCAGTTTATGACAAAAATCATGGTGATGAATGGGGAAAGCTGTAAAGTTTATTGATAACAAGGACAGATCCAGAGATTGTGCTGTGAATCACAGAAGTTCTGCTAGATGATCAAGACCAGGATTCCTGGTTTCTGAAGTTTCTCAACTTCTAGGTGGGCCAAAAATTAATAGAATATCTTTGTAAAACAATTTCAAACTGACTGTGCTTTATTATGTCAAACAAGAATACCTTAGTTTACTTTAGGACTTTGAGACTGGAAGTGAAATTCTCAAAAGTTCAGGATCATTTTTTCTTTTAGTACCAGACTCATTAAAAACCTGGGGTGATAAACAGACTCACGAGGCTCCTGCCAAACTGCATTGAAGATGGCGTTGTTTGGACAAAGTGTATCACAGATGCATATCAGTATCACGGAGGATTCCTTAATCGGGTTTCATAACTAAACCTGATTAAACCTGAAAGTATTTATATGCAGATGAAATGCGATTTGATCTGCATATAAACAGATGAATTGCTTTGCTGCATCTCATTTCATCTCCAGGTGTACTGTAACATTATTAACACGTCTTTTTTCTTGCTTCTTTAAAAATATATTCATATAAAATGTAACTATAGAGTACTTTAAAACCAAAGGGGTTTACAATGAAGCTTTTTTGGAATAAAACTTGGAACTTTTAGAGCTCACACCAAGTTAAACTGAATGGAAAATTAAGTCATTTACTTTGTGGCCTCACTGCAAAGATTTTGACTCTTGAGTTGTATTCAATCGTTTGGTATACGTTTGGCTAACAGCACTCAGAAAAAGTTTCCTGACACTGTTTTATAAAATAATTTGACAGGACCCACAACAGTTCCTGAGACATGTGTCTGAAATAGACATATCTTTGGTCTTGCATTGCCTGCAAGTGCAGCTTTTTGTGCTCAAGTTAATAAACACAATTTCAGAAACTGTGGAGGTGGTTAACAACCGAGTAGTTTTAAGTTTTGATTTTAAAAGTATAGCAATTCTTAATTTTCTGGATTATGTTTTCAACCAATTTAAAATAACCCACCTTCCAGTATTGAAAACAATTTTATCTCATCTTTTTTATGTAGTTTGTTTTGATTATTTTTCCCATTGTGTGTTTTGAACCACTAAGATAAATCAAGCCTGCACTGTTTTGGACTTAAGGTTGATATGCAGCACACATAATGTCTTCTTGATAAAAAAGACATCGGGGAACTTGCAAAACACAGGCTGATTATAAGTCACCACAGTTCAAACTAATTTAGTGTGCCTCCCTAACATGGTCAGTGATCACATTCAGCCACCCCATAACAGTTTTCAGTGAGTATGATGCTAAACTCACACTGTACTTCACTGTTAAAACAGAATTGTAAATGTATTCCATATTTTTTTTTTATTATTAAGTAGCATGTACTAGATTTTTGAGACTCACCAATAAAGCTTCAATTCCCCCAAATCTTATTCTCAAAATCACATATTTTATTCTGTTTTACACTTTCAGGAGTCTCTGTGGTTTCATGTGAAGTGCCGGCAAGAGCTGCTTCAATTATGTGCTGTAATCCTCTCACTCTCTGATGTCTAATCCACGACCAGCTCACTTTCTGGTCACAAGTTTGAATTGTTTCCATGCTGGGATTAACGCAGAAACATGCAACAAACCATCTGCCACTGCTGCCACTGCACCGAAGCCCTGCTGAGCAAAAAAGCACAGTTTGATGAAAAACGTCGTCACAGCATCTTCGTTTAAATTCACATTATCAACAATTTGATGTGTGAAAAATTGATGCTGGAAGAAGGATCATCTAGGATATGCTGATTACTCTAATTTGCAGGCATAGTAAAAACTTTGTTACAGTGAGCCTCTTAGCAAAGCTAAGCTCCTACAATCAGAAAAACAACTGCAGAAGTACATTATGCCAAAGGCTTTCTTTGCGCTTTGTTTTCTTGTGACTAGGCACATAAAGGGAAATTTTAAACAGTCAACTGTGATAAAACATGTCAGTTTTCTTTTGTTTTACAATCATGTTTGCAGATATTGAGAAAGTGCCAACATAATCAGTAACTCAAACAATTAAAAAAAAAATCAGACTGCCTTTGCAGTTTTCTGTATTATCATAATTTCATTGAAATTGGCCATAATTTTACACTTTACGCTGTCTGAGATGTAGAAAAAAAATGCTGACACTGATGTGCATTTGGTCTGCAATTGATGCAGATATTGCAAGCTGAGTCACACAAAGTGTTTTTCAATACTAAAGAAATATCCTTCCAGGTGATGAAGAACAAATGAAGTAATGACTGCTGAGAAATTACCAGTGACAGGAAAAAAGGAGATGTCGCCCCAAAGCAGTGATGACGTTCTTAATAAATCTCAGTATTATGAGCTGGAGGAAGCATGGTGGAAATGCAGTAACAACCCACACTGAACCCTGACTTCCCTGTAATACACATACACCAGTCATAGTGCAGCATACATCATTAAATTAAGATAGAAGAACTGATGATCTTGCAACAACCCTTAAAAACATGCATTGTACTCAGATGTTGCTCTGTCAGTTAAAGTCCCACTTCATCATCTTTTGATCTATTTTCAAAGCATTCCTAGAGGTCTTTCAATACCAAGTATCCCATTTTTTTAGCCAAAATAAAAAAAAATATTTTCTAGGGCATAGTTTCTGCAGAGCGGCAATAGAGTTATAGCCAGATGCCAGCTCGGGACGAGCAAAACAAGGACATGGATCTAGTCGTAATAAAGTAGATGTATATGCATCAGAATGGAGATGAGCAGGGAGCTTGTGGCTTGCCGTAGTAGCTTCTACGTCACAGCTACAAGCTTTTTCCAACTGCATTTTTGCATATGCTCCTGAGTCAACACAATTTGAATAAAGAACTGCTTAAAATGCAAATGTATTCCTATTTTTTGTGATACACCTCTATTGGAAGAAAGATGGCACAAGAGCATGTTAAAAACACCATCTTTATCAGAGTGGGTCTTTAACAACCATGACACTTTAGATCCATGGTTGTTATGCTAATGAACAAAGAAAGAGCATACAAATTTACCATTAAGTTTAGGAAAAAAATTCTTTCATTTCACTTAATGGAGATAATATATATATATATATGTTTGTTTTTCTAGTTGAACAAATTCCTATGTGGAATATCGACTACACCTACAACCAAAAATTAAAGAGATTTCTCACGAAAACAATTACAAAACAACACTAAAAGAATAAAGCTTTATGTGTTTATGTCCTTTTAGATTTAAGGTTACATTCATATATTTGGAGTGTTTAGTCACCATAAAGTATTGGTTGATCTACTCTTTCACTTAGAAGAGTTCCTTTCCCTTGTGGATCTTTTTTATGTATTTTCTGTATGTGTTTTCTTTGGGTTCTCTTTCCAATTACCACAGCCTTTTTTTGTAATTATTCGCCTCAGCATATATGGAGCTCCTCTGGCTCTTTTGGTTTTCTTCTGCACCTGTTTTGCTTTCGTGTTCTGCAAACGCTCCCCCAGCAGCAGCTTTTGTTTTGTGTTAATAATGAAAGTTTTAGTGTTGTCTGGTTGCTGCTGGAGTCCTGCATTTGGGTACACACAGCACTCTTACTGACTTATTACAACCCAAGCCCACAGAATGGGTGCAGGAGCCAAATCTAATCCCAAGGATTGTTATTTTTCTTTGGTTCAACTACTTTCTTCTCAACTGTTTTCATGACATTTCAGAAGTGTTTGTTTTTCTTTTTTTAAAGGACTTACATTTTTGCTTCTACTTTAGAAGTAGGTTTAATAATTTCTTTGTAAAATATGTGGTTTTGTTTACAGACATAATTGTGAAGTTAATAGATTCTCAAGCCATTCCAATTTCAGGCAAAAAAATGAATCTGCAGATTGACAGTTTTTTGTGCTTAATGTCCTCACCAAAGGTTTGCTCGCACCAGAAGGAGGACAAAGAGAAACCTTACAAGTGATATAGGAAAAGTGCAATTTATTTATCCATGTGTTTGTTTTATTGAGTACTTGTTTAAATTTGTGGGTTTTTTTTTTTAGCATTCTTGCTTAAGTTAACATAAACCCTTTGACACATTCCAACAGTTCCCATGAAACCTCAAATCACTTAAGATTTTTTTTAGTTTGCCTTAATGTATAGTGGTTCCTAGTTTATCACAGGAGTTCAGGATAGGTTACATCTGCAAAATAGGATTACAAATGTTTAAGGCTGTAAAACCCTTCACTATAGACTTTATACTTTTTTTCTCAGGGTGTTTTCAGCCTGGAAAAGTTCGTTGGTCTGGATCGAGTCCACTTATTTTGGTCCGGATCAGGCCTTGAACATGCGTTTGGTCTGTATTCAGACTAATTGTTTCAAACCAAAGCTTATAAACAAAACAACGTGAGTAAAGATCACTTCAGTCATTCGCCAGAAATTACGAGGGCAGGGCAAAGCAATGAGGGAAAGAATTATAGATGTCCTGCACTTTGCAATCCTTGTCAGAATGGATCACTTGTTCAAATTTTATATTTCGTAGATCAATTTTGAATGTTTGTATGTACGGCAGAGGCTTGCTGCAAAGCAGTTACTGAGGAGACGTCGACTATGAAGGTACGCTGATAAGTGTTTATGACACAGATTGTCAGGATACGGTCTACAATGTGTTTCACATTAAAAGCAGTTTAATGGAGCCTGCATTCATCCAACCATATTTCAATGAGTTGCTGTGACTCATTGTTGCTTTACATTTGTCCGCAGCTCTTTGTTTATTTCCTGTAATGCAACGGTGGCAGTTTTGGTCCAGTTGTCGGATCAAAACTGTTTCCAGACTAAGGAAACTGAGTGAACTGGATCTAAGTCCGATTGGAAATTAACCAAGACCACCTCAAAGGATGGGTCAGAGAGCGGTTCCGTACAGGGGTCAGATTGGGTATATTCTGACTGAAAGTCTATCTAGGATTATTGGGAGACAAAAAAAAAAAAATTATGCTTCACTTTTAGTGAACCAAATGTGTCCAGTCTGCATTCACCCTCAGACAGAAACTTTGTTACCCTTTTGTCGCTTGTTTAAACTCTCAAAATTCAAACTGTCACAGTCAATCAGAACACTGTGGGGAGAAAAAAAAAAAGCAAAATCACGCAAAATCAACGACACACCAAAATGTGAAATGTGAAATGTGTGAAATGTAAAGAAGCTTTTTGGTCATTACATTTTTTAAAAATATGTATAAAGATGATAATTGATCAAACTTGTAGAACAGTTAGAAAAATCAAAAAAATTCTGAGGTAATTGAATTTAAGGTTCTGGACCTCCAAAATGGACTTAGATATGCTTATTCTAGGTCGGCTGGGAACTGGGCCTTACCAGATGGTGCAGCTGGCAAACAGGGAAACAGGACAGAGGTGAATCCAATGAGTATAACGTTGATGCAAGTGCAGGAGACTAGTGACAGGCCAAGGTGGAACTTTAAACTTGAGGGAAGAATTAACATCCAATTCCAGTTCCTATTAACATAGCAAGGGGAATAACAATATCATCTTAGAGAGGACAGGAAAACTCAAGCTGGAATCCAAATTCAAAGTGAGAAGCAGGCAGACTTAAACTCAGGGTTAGCAAACCCCACTTTTGACTCTTGGTAACAAACTGAGAGGGTCAAACATGCTTGGTGAGTGCAGGATGTTTATGAAGGGCATCAGGTGTGGCTGATGACAGTGATTACCTAAACCAGAACCAGTTGATGAGGAAAAGCAGAGCGTGAATCACAGAGCACAACAGAGCCTGTACTGCAGTTTTGAAGAACTGAATACAACTGAAGAAGTTATACAGACGAACAGTGGAATGTCTTCCAGATCAAACTTTCAAGTCCAGTTGATATCAGCTATATGAGTAAGTGAAATCCATATTTTTTTGTCATGGCACAAAGGGTTTTTTTTTTTTTTTTTTTTAGCTCCATGAGTGAGTGTCTCACAATGGGGAATGCCTCCTGTGGGACTTCATCAGAAGCTTAAATATCACTATGCTAGCCTTAAGTGTGTGGCAATAATCTTATCTACGTCATGCAGTTTTGTCCAAAACAGAAGAGACCATAATGTGCAAAAGTTGGGGAACGTGGTATTCAACGTATCAAAACCTTGCAAATGTTTGAGGGGATCCATCCTAAAGGTCAGACAAAAGGCTCCATAAATGAAGAATCCAAGATGGGGCACAACATTCACATGTATCTTTCTTCTGTACCAAAAAGGCTTTTGTTGACAAAGACCTGTTAGAACGGTCTTTTGAGTGCTAACAATTTAAAAGTCAATTGAATATGAGGGTACATACTTCTCTTACCTGTTCTTACTCCATTTTCTTTTGTATTTACACTAATATTATTGTCTTGTATGTCAGATGTGATGGAGTGTTGTTTTTTTTTTCTTTCATCTTTAGCCTATTGATGCATACAGCATTACATATGTAGCAAGTAAGAGCAAAATATGCCTTGCGGTCTAAATTTGTTGGAGCGTTCTTCATGGGCAATTTGTGTCCTTGAGCTGCACATGCTATCATACCCAGTCACCATTCTTGTGGCGCATCTTCAAAGAAGTCTATGGTAGCATATGTTGTTCAACAGCTTTCTATGAACCCAAAATGCTTGAATTACCCATGCATCAGTGTATCTCTGCACTCCAGTGTACTAATGCACCTGCATACTTTCACAAATGCAGGCTTTTGAACTGTGCATTAAAAATCCAGGTGTTTTATCTTTTCATCCACTTTAGACGATTCTATTTTGCCATATTTCTGGATTTTGTAACACCGGTAACGCATCCATAAATCTTGCCAGGATATGCTTCAATCTGGAGTGGCCCCAGTCAGGTTTGTCTAATTTATGTTTAAAATATTGCATATTTCATTATTAGTTAATCTTTTTTAGTTCTCTATTCACCGTGCTTGGAGGCATCCAATGTCTAAAATGAACATTTCCTGTTTTAATGCTCTGCAGTTTGTTGTTGGGGATTTGGACTAACTGAGTTAGGATGCATTGTTTTAATGAAAACAAAGTGGTTAGCACTGTGTAAAATGAATAGAGAGGAGTTTGAATTAATGTGTACAAAGTAGGTCAAGTGAGTATTGAGTGGAAGCTGCCTATATAGATACAGAGGAGACGTACAGTTTAAATTTATTACAGTTGGGTTTATGAATGCACCTTAACGTGAAAATAGCTGTGGCAATGAGAGAAGCTTTGCACTTTAACAGTGCTCTTACAGCCTTTGATCTTCTGTGCTAAGCTCTTATTGAACAAAACCTCGAGCTGTGTTCAGATGCTTTCCTCTTTGTTTACCATTGCACAGTTTTCTATGCCATTTCATCAACCTGACCATTATTAATTCAATAGAGTTCTTGAAGTTTAATAAATATCAAAAGCAATAATCAAGATATGGACTGCCTATTTGTGTGTTTACAGATGTAGAAGACTTCAGATAACATCAATAAAATATACAGATCATTTTTTTGTATTTAAAGAGCAATTTGTTTTTAGAACAGCTTAAATTGTTTAGATTTGTTCAAATAAAAATAAGTAATTACTTTTAAGGCAAAGTTGCACGCTTTGTCATGGTTTTTATCCAGAATTTAATAATTAGATGACATTGTAATCATTTTACTTGGAAAATAAATGTAATAGTGCAGAGAAATTAATTACAGACAGAACACCCTTTGTTATTTTAGAACCTCTGCTTTAGTAAAGCCCTTGAGAATATTTGATGAAAGTGTTATTCCCACAAATGGCAGTGATCACTATTTATTAGTTTTCTTGTGGCACTTCTCGGATGGAGCGTCTTCTTGACATAATAAACTGCTCTTTTTTCGTTCTCTCTAAAGCTATTTAGCATCTAGATTTAATTAAGGCTCCTCTAAATATTAAAGTCCAGATAGCTCTGCAGTTTCAACTTACTGTGTCGATCTTATTTTTACATCTGAAAACCTGTTCCTGTTAAAGAAGTAAAAATGTGCAAAAACCTTTGAAAATCTCCAAAAACATATATTAGAAGTTGTAATAAGCCAAGCCTGGCGGATCAAGAGAGCAGACAGCAGACAAAAAGTGGTTTCCAGGATTTAATGTAGTGGACTAAATATTTGGAGCAGAGCAGGGCAGAGGGTGGAACGACATAGTTGGGAGGCTTCCTAATGAGTCCAAAAATGAACTCCATGAAAAACTGATGATCTGGTAGTAAGGCAGTGAATGAGCCAGCCTTTTTTTTTTTTTTTTTCCAGCTCATGGTGAAAGAAATGGGTGTGACTTGTAGAGACGGAGCAAACCAGAAGCTCCCAACTCTAAATCCAGCAGCTCCTGCACTGAGGGGAAATGAGACCTAAGAAGATGAGGCAAAACACAGAAAATAAGACAGGAAACCCAACAAAAATAACTATAAAAAAGATTTTCTGCCCTGAATTCATATAGCCCATTTGGGCTCCTTAAAGGCTCATCTGATTATTTCTGTTTTCAAAGTCTTGCCAAAATCAGAGGGAAGTGTTTGGCAGAAAGTGCTTTGAAAGGAAGCTGAAGTATTTTTAAACTGCTTCCTTGACAGGGTCCAGCAGATGACAGGTTGAAGAAATGACTGAAGTTTAATCCAGGATAAACGCTTTGGTCTAAAAATGTGGGTTTATTTTAAACTGATAGCTTATGTGGCTACAATTAGTTGTCTGTGCTGTCAAACTTCTTACCTTTGACAGCAAAAAACACTGACTAATTATTATGTTCAAATAAAATAGTGCAACATTTATATAATAAAGCAAAAAAAAAGGTGGAAAGAATTTGCTATGGTTAAGCACAGGTATATGATGTGATGAAAGACATGTTGAATCATCAAGAAATATGACTAAAACAGGATTAGTGGTTACTTCAACAGATCCTCTGTTCAGCATCTGGTTTGCACCACTGGAAATCTCCAGAAAAATATTTATCCCATCGTTCCAGCGAAGTTCTGCAGGTGGTCTGTCAAAAGCAAAAGAGGATGAATGACATTTATCCCACTGATTGGTTCTGAGTAGAACATGTTCATGGCCACAGTTTGCTGGCTGATTTAAGGTCACAGTTGAGTCAAGTATATTTTTAACCGCATATTACACTAATTCAGGTTTTGCTGCCAGACCTGTCAAACGGACAGCTCATGAATTATCATCCCTGAGATGGAGTGGTGATGACAAAAATGTTTTCAAACAAATCCAGAGACATTTATGAAGCCTAAACAAAATGGGTAATGTATTTTGTATGTGTCCATCATCACTAGCATTTGTCAGGTGATCATGTGCAACAAAATTGACCATCAGGCCTTTTTTCATTTATTTTTTAACTTTTTCCCAAAACAAATGGTTATCTACAATTTCACAGTATCTATACACAGTTATATCTTTAATTTGTAATGACACCCCCAAATATTAACATGTTAAAAAAAAAAAGCCAAATATCTGATAACTAACACATATTTAGAACACAGCAAGTGGCTGACTTAAGGTAAAACATAAAATGCTAAATAGTATATTTTCCTTCCTTGTTACTTCAGAGGGTTTCATCTCTGTCTTCTACCTTCTTTTTCTCTAATTTGTGAATTAGCCTTTTGACTCTGGCACAGTGCGTCTGTCAGGGTTGAGGAATGCATCTGTCTTTGGTAATCTGTCACTCATATGCATATGTGTGCGAGGCAGAGAGGAATAGCCATGTGTTATTGCCAGCCTTGAATATAAAACTGCCAAAAACCCAGACTGCTCATGTGCAGCAAATTAATTTGGTTTGAGACCTCATGCAGGTGAATTCATTAGTTTCAGAGACAACAGGTGGAGAGCGCCAATCCAGAAGCCGGCTTGTTTACATTTGTTTTTTTTTCCCTTTTTTGGATGCTGCTGCTGTTCATCATTCAATTTGTGACGACTTGCATTATGTCAAAACTTTAATTGTTATTGTTTTCTGGATTCTGCAAAAATAGATTTTCAAAGAATAGTTTTATTTAAAGGCCTTCAGGGTCCTTTTTTTTGGTTACAATGTCACATGAGAATTGGATTAAAGAATTGGATTAAAGCAATCCTCTACTGCTGTAATGTAATCTCATCCAGGTGTACTGCTCCACCTTCTACAGTAGCTGTGTGACTGCGGAGATTTTGGTGATTGATGAACAAAGTTAGTTGTGCGCGAGTGTGTTAGAGGTAGAGAGGGATTCAAAGACGGACAAGACTGTTGAGATAAATCTGCCGACAGATTACTTATGGTCATCCTCTCCCATGTTAAAGTCAGGTCACTCCTCTCTCATTTCACAGCTGAAGACAAATGGAGAGAGGTGAGGAAAAAAAAAAACTAGGAACTGGATTGGGAACTGAAGGCCTAAGAAAGAAGGTAGGTGATATTGATCAGGAAGGATTGGGATGGGGGTCAAGAAATGGGTCAAATTCGCTCAATGGAAGAGGAATGAGAAGAGCTTTTGGAGAACTGGGAGATGATGTAGAAACGAAAAAAGGACAAAATGTATCAAAATAGTGCAGCAGAGTAGGACATGTACCATATTTTCCAGATTATAAGTTTTTTTTTTTTTTTTTTTTTCATACTTTGGCCAGGGGTGTGATTTATACTCAGGAACAACATATTTATGATTTAAAAAAAACAAAAAGAAAATCCCATTGGATAATTTTTTTTTAAATAATTTATTTGTATGCTGCTGTTGCAACTGAGTATTTGAACACCTGAGGAAAACCATTTCAATGTTTGGTACAAAAGCCTTTGTTTATGATTACTCAGGTAAAATGTTTCCTGTTGTTTTTCATCAGGTTTATTCACATTGCAGGAGGGATTTTGGCACATTCCTCCACACAGATCTTTTCTAGATCAGTCAGGTTTCTGGGCTGTCCCTGAGAAACACAACATTTGAGCTTGCTCCAAAGACTGTCTTTTATATTGGTGAATGGCTAGGCTTCTCCTTTTTATAGGCTTCTTTATCTTTTTATCTTCTTAATTATTTTTTTGGCTTCTGTGATGTTTACATCGGTTTCTACTACTTTTCACTACTTTGTAGTGCCTAACGTCTTTTTTTCTTCATTATTGTTCATTTTTGGATCCTGCGACTTATACTTTGGTCTTTGGTGCGACTTTTACTCTGGAGTGTCTAAGTCACTCCAGAAAAACTTGTGTGCTTTTTTTTTTTTTTCCTTTCTTTTTTGTTCCTGCATTTCATACTTTGTTGGAACTTGTACTCTGGTGCAATTTATACTCCGTAGCAATTTATATGCACGTTTTTTTTTTTCCCATTATTATGCTTTGTTTTGGCTCTTGTAACTTACTCTTGAGTGAGACTTGTACTCCAGAAAATACGGATTGTTGGATTTTTGTCATTCTACCTCGCTGAAGTGAGGACTCATATTAATTAGCATGTCTCATCCATGGATAAATGTGGAGTTCATTTTCATTTCAGTTCACATTTTGAGAAGCCAAATGAACAACTTACTGCGCTGCAGAGTCTAAATAAAAAATGTAAATGGAAATTCAATGATAATATGAGATCGGGAGAAGAGATGCTGAAGAGGGAAAAAGCCCCTTTACTCCAAAAACAGGAAATGTTCGTCTTCTGAAATGCTGTGGTAAATTATTTCAAAAGACTTTCATTCAAAATCCACGGCATGAGGTTGAGCTGTTATATCTCCCCTGAAATTCCCTTTTTTATGTTCACATCTCTTGCAATGTGACTGGTGAAATTCCTTCTACACACCTATTCAAAGTAGAAGGTTCTAACATAAATTGAAATGACTTTGCAGCACAAATCTGCCTTAAGAAGCTGCTTTCCCATCCTTTTTAGTATTTTCAATAAAACTGATAATATGATGGAACATTTAAAGACACACTTTTAAAAAAAAAGCATGCAGTGTTTTCCAGCATTTTATAACAGAATCAAAAAAAGAAAAGAAAAACATTGATTTGCATTCAAGAAATGTGAACAAAAACCATTTTTATGTGTCATTATTTCCTCAAGTGGCTGTTTATCAGCTATTACTTCCTAAAACCATTCATTCTGTATCCTCCTTCTGTTCAGGGTCACAGAGGTTTCCTTGAAGCCATTACAGATGCCACTGGGTGAAAGGCTGGAGTATTTTCAGGACAGTCTATCGCCAGGTCACAAAGGAGCAAACAACCACAAACCAGCTCATGAAAGCAATTTAGCATCACCAGATAACCTATCAAGTTTGTTTTGTCCGCAGTAACTAATTGGAAGCTTTGGGAGTTTTCCTGTTGGGCAGCGGGCAATTTTTGGACAAGTGCCGCTAAGTGTGACAGAGACAGACGGAGAGGAAGCTGTCTCAGTGCACCTGCGGCAAACGCCAGCGTCAAAATTATGCAGACTCATCTTCTGCCTGCGGCACACCACTGTCTCTGAGCAGCTGACAGCACAAATCCCGTCACACGGGGGAGTATGTAGGGAAACAGCCAGGGCTCCACATGCAGGCTGAACTCATAAATCAACAACAAAATACATTTGAGGAAGTTTTGAAAAGGTGACAGAAAAGAAGAAAGCTGAAAAAATGATGTAATTTTTTGTTTGAAAAGTGTAAGCGCAGTCAGCTAAAGGAACAGAAGTTGGGGAAATGTTTATAATGTAGAAAAAAAAAAGCAAACGTCTTTAATTAAAGCAATTCATAGAAAGATCAATAACTACAAAATACTACATTTCAGCAAATGGAGTCCATGGAGTAAAATTAAAGTCCGACCGTGCCCTTGGTTTCACTGAGAACTCCTCTACCTGTCTTTTGCCAAATCACCGCTGGGACCGGTTCCAACATATCTCCGTGGCTTTGAACAAAGATGCCAATATTAAAAATGGATGAAGTAAAACGGTGCTTCATTAGTTTCACTTAAAAATAAAAACCTTGAATTACTGAAAATATTGTATTTCTAATTTTTACCATAAATAATGAAGTAGATGGGATTTAAATCTAGCACAGAACTGCTTCCTTCCCAGCTTTTTTTATTTATTTTTGATCGGCTGACCTTGTAGACCACAACAATGACTTTAAACTAACATTTGGCAGAGAGGCAAATGATGAAGGGGCTTAATGATTAAAGCAATACAGTACAATAATGTTTAAATACTGAGTAGTATTGTAATGATTGATTGTATAGAGAAGGAAATATCCAATAAGTCACAACAGAAGGCTTTTTCTTTTTTTTTTTTTTGGGTACCATCCTTCTTCTGATCCCACTTCTTTTAAATAACCTTTCCGGGATCTGGAATGTAGCCCAGCTGTCAACGGGTGAGAGGCAGAAGCCAACACAAGGTCAGAAACAGAAAACACTTTTATTTTTATAAATTAAACAGGAGGTCTTTTTATTTCATGTCAGCAAATTTTGACAGCAGTGATTTTTGGGGAGGCTTCATTTTTTAAGGGCCTCCACACTGGGGCTAAAAGATTTGCTACTGATTGCAGAGTTCAGGTGTGTCCAGCCAATTAGAACATGCCAGAACATGGTATGTTGAAAAACATGCAGGAATGCAGCCCTTGAAGTCTGGAGTTGCCTATCCCTCGACTTTAGCATATCAAGTCAAATTAACCCCTCCTAACCAAGACGTACCTATAGCCAAGCAATTGGAAGTTGCATTCCACCATTTGACCATGAAACTGCAATTGCATTTCATCCTTTAGTTGAAGTCCATTTTGTGTTGAGGTCAGATCTGTTCTGAGTGATCATGCAGCCAAATTTGAACTACTCCCGTTGTATTCCAAGTCTTTATATGGCTTACTTTATGGAGGTGAAAGCTGCTATCTTACGCAAGTACAAAAACACAAGGGATGTATGCACAACGATACTTGGGCCATGAATTGCTCTGCAGCTTCAGGGGAAACGATTGTATATAATAGTAGCATTTGATTTAAAAAGTTATAGGACTTAGAATATAATATAGAAGCAACATGCAGTTTTTTAGCAGACTCCTGGACAAAACAATGGCTGATGTATCAAGAATTGTAATTTTAAATTTAGCATAGTGTTGAGTTTTATTTAAAAATGTGTCCATTAGAAAGAAATGCAAACAAAAACAAACAGCTGCTTTTCACTAGAAAAGTCAATTACATCCTGTCTGGTTATGAACATCATATAGACAATTCTACTGAACTTCTTAGTAGTTGTTCATCTTTTGGCACACTCCGTCAGGGGTCGCCTTTGCAAATCGGTTCGCACTGATTCAGGTGGTTTGGGAGAGAGTTTTTCGCCAGATGCCCTTACTGGCACAACTCTGTATTTATCCGGGCTGGGGACTAGCACAGGGGTTTTTACTCCTTTTTAAGCATGGCAGACACACTTTCAAATTTCACTAAAAGAATACTGAGTCTACTAGCCACACTGCAGCCTGTTCCTTTCTTGGCTTATGAGGGTCCAAGATTCCCTGTCATCAAGGTTTTGGAATTTCCTCACAAAGAAATGGAAATCTAAGATTATTTCAGAAGAGAGGAGCAACAGTTCTAAAGTCATTGGCAAACATTTTAATAAGGACAAAATTACTTTCACTTTAGATTGTCTAACATTTACAACATATTGTGAAAAAAGAATCATGAGCCATGGACAATTTCTGTAAGAAAAGGTCAGTGGGCAAATTGCAGTGTCTACTATAATTATTTCCAGAAGAACAAAAAGGTTGTTCTAGGTCTTATCATAACTAAGAAAATAATTGCACTAAAATAATTAAAGTAAAATTATTTTTAAAAGTTGCTGTAAATTGTATTATTAAGCTAAAAATAGTTGAAACATATTTAAGGTGTTGATGTAACAAGTAGTAGAGATTCTGATTTCAACTTGTATTGTCTTGTGTTTTTGCCATTTTCTTCAGTGTTTTTGTTTTTCTCGGTTTTCTGTTCTGTTCAGAATATCCTGTCACACCTGGTTTTTGCTCATAATCACCACAGCTGCTTCCTGTCAGTTTAATTGCGCCTCAGTGTGTTTAAGTCCATGTTTTCCGTTGCTCCTTGTCAGATTCTCTTGTCACATTTTGTTTTTCTCAGTTGTTTCAGATCATTCGTGGTTCGCTTGTGTCATGCTTAGTTTTTTCAGTTATGGATTTCAGTCTGAGGAAAATAAAAATAAAAAAATCAAGTTCAATTACCTTGACTGTCCTGCACTTTGGACCTTGAAAACAAGCAACTCTTCACACATTTCACTAATGACAAAATCTAGAAATATTTTTATTTCCTTTGTTACCAAAGCTTCATGAACGCATAGCCAGTATGTAAATCTTTCTAAGTCTTTACATTCTACTCTATGATTAGCCCCATTTTTAATCTTCCCTCCCATTCCTTTATTTGCACATATAACTTTCTGATACTTTTACATCTTAAGAAGCCCATGAGTAACATCCACCAGACGTTTTTATTTTTCAAACTCTGTTTTTAATACTGAATACTTGGTGCTCGCTGTGGGGTCATAACTAAACATCTAACAAAAATGCTTAATCCACAATATCAAACCTGTTACCCATTACACACGTCGGCTGGATTTCACAGATAAGAGAACATCATCTGGCTCCAGCAGATCCCCTCTGCTGTAATCCTCTTAAAAGCAACAATTATTACACAGCTAAAGTGCAGCTGGTCTGTAATGAGAAAAATATGCATAAATGCAAGGCTTTAAAGGGAAAAATGCTATGGCAAGTAAGTTGAAACTCGCACTATAATGAGGATGCAGCCTGATAAATAATCTTATCATACATTTAACTTTTTTGACAGACTTGCACAAGTCTTAACAATTATGACTCAAAGAAAAAGTAAAAAAGTTTTTTGTGGCATCAAATTTCTTTTTTAAGCTCTTTATCTGGATAGGCTGCTTGCAGTTCTGTATCTTGGCAAAACTTGGACTTAAATATTTTCCCTTAAACTTTTTTTTGTGGAGTAATAATTTAGTTTTTACACATTAACTGCATCCCAAAAGCCTTTATTTTTATGCAATCTAATTAAAAGTTATGACATTAAATCTTATGCAAGTGTCACGCAGCTCTGCTTTGTTCAGTTTCCCAATGATTCAGTCCTAATTAATCTATGTCTTAAATTAAGTTTTCACATTGAGGTAGTATTTGTAAAAAATATATATATATATAAAAAAAATAACCCATTGGGACACAATTATCCTATCAATGGCTTGATCTAAAGGTCAGGAAAAAAAACTGCATGCAAATCTACAAGCCTTGTAAATAAGTTTTAGATTTGGGCAAAAATGTCAGTCTTTATTTTTTTATTTAAATCTGGCCAGGATCTAATCACCAAGAAAATAAAATTTAAATTATAAACTGTAAAACATTAAATTATTGGCTGCTGATAAAGCAACCAAATTCAGAGAAAAATCTTGTTTTATAGCAGTAGGAGTATAGTACTTTTAAAATACGGCCATTTTGCATTGTTTGCCACCTATATTGCACATAAAAATATTAAGTAGAATGCCTAGATAAATTAGGTGGTTTATATTTCAATTTGTCCCTTATTATCTATTTACGTTTATCTCATTAAGCCTTCAGCTCTTCTGAAAGTTCAAGTTCAAATCTACAAATGTCCTTTTTTATCTCAGATTTGTTGTAACTACACTTTTGTTTAGGCATTTAATTAAAGTTCACAACCTGTCGATGCACTCTTGTCTTTGTTTTTAAAAGCTATGGAATTATTTAAACTTCTTTATTGAAGATAGTTGTCTATTGTTCTTTGTGTGACACAAAAATGATTAAACTTCCAATTTTTACACCTGTTCAAATACTTTAAGTCGGCGTAATTTTATTTCAAACTTTTTTAAAGGAATTCCTATTGTAAGCAAGCTATTGCATGTGTTGTAGGTTCCCGCTATCACATTTTAGTGGAAGAAAAGTTTGGTAGAAAGTGAAGTTAGGAGTGCTGGTGTTCTCTGGTGTGATCCAGGTTTGTGATGATGATCCAGATGTTGAACAGCTGACTGTTTGGCAAAAGTTAGAAGTCAGCCTTGTAGGCAACAGATTGGCAGTCCCACATGCCACAAACAGTCTGAATGAGTCCATGAAAAGGAATAGGGCTGACACCCTACTGATAAAGAGAATACCGGCGATATACTGATATGCACAAGGTAAAGAGCGGAAGAATGAGATTCAGACAAAAAAGCTGTGAATGGAGGCAATCATAGGTCCTTGTGTGTTGAACTTGCAGATTTACACAAGGAGGGTTGATGCCCAAAAAACAATATTCAATTATTTTTTTATTTGTTTAAAATTAGCTTAACTGAATTGAACCTTCATTTTTTTTTTAATTCTTTTTAGTTTATGACCCTCCCAGAGCCCCCAGGTCCCGGTGGTCCCAAAGGTTGGAATAAAAACTCATAACAAGGCCACATTTCAGCACTGTGGACCTCGCCTGTGAAACAGCCTGCCTGAGGAGGTGAGGGCTTCATCCACTCTGGAGGTTTTTAGGAAAAGTTAACCTTTTTAGCTTGGTTTTTAAGTAGTTCTTACATTTTTTATTCTTGTAGAATGTGTATGACATCCACAGCATTTTTTTTTTTTGTTTGTTTTTGGAAGTGGCTTCATATCGAGATAAATGTGAAGACGTGTTTCCCATTTAAGCTCCGTTTTCATATATAATGGAGCCCTCCAACTGCAATGAAAGTTAAAGATAAGACCAAAACAAAAAAGTAGACGATGTGCCAGCAATCTGTCCGGAACAGTGCCAAACTCTTACTCTGCCAAACAACTGGGACTATTCTTTGCCCTGTGTTTCAGGGAATTTAGAGGCCTTTTAAACAAACCCAGTATTTCCAATACAGTGATATTTCATATTTCAGTCAAGGGAATCAACTTTCTTAAGGGATTCAAATCAAAACAGAAAAGTCTATAACATTTAAAGTTCTTTTCTGAACAGTACAGGCTTCAAACTACACCATCCAGGACTGGCCTTTAACTTCTTCCAGTTGGAAGTGCGAGATATGAAAGCTGCATCTTTGTCGCTGAGAGATACGGAGATGCAGACGGGGACAGGGAAGTGGCAGGCGCCTCGCTGCTGCTGCTTCCTTCAGCCGATGCTTTTAGTGTGTGCTATAATTTTCTAAAACAGGGAGAGTGACTGCAAGTTTCAAACAGCAGGACCTGCTCTTTGATCCGTATCTTTTCATGAGAACACTTCTTCTGCCTGTGCCTTAACGGTTTCCAGTTTGCCTTTTTTTTTCCTTCCTAAAGAGGGTTCAAATAAATTGGCTCAAGAAAAACAACAAGACGTTTAACTTTTTTAAAGCACAAAATTGCATCTTTGGACAGCACAATCAATGAGCTCATTTGCATGTTGAGGCACCAAAAAAATGACAGATCAACAGATCAGTGACGCAGCAAAACAAAGAGATGGCTGCGCTCAAATCAAAACTCAGCACTTCATAGTCTAATTAAAGCTTACTATTACCTCGTCAGTTCATTAGACAACTCAGTGTCAGTTTTCAGTGTAAACAGCAAATTATAGCAAGAACAAATCCCAGTGTGCGACAATGAACCAGCATTCATTCAAATTAAGAGATAAAATCTACCAAATAATGTACAATGATTTTTTTTTCTTTCATGCCAGTCTTTGCTGTTGCTCATAAACAAAAGCAGCCAGACACAGGACCATCTGTCACCTCCAGAAATGACTAACTGAGTGGTTAATTGTCAGACTACTTTTGCCTCATACCGTACAGTCTCTGATTGCTTATTGGATCATAGTCAGGGGTTTGGGACTAATAAACTGCTTTAATCATCTTAAATTAGACTCAAGAGAGAGGTTGTAAGTGTGAGAGTAGAAAGGAGGAGAAATCATTATGTCGCACTTTGGTAATTTTAGATCAGTGTGTTGTTGATAGACTGTAATTCACAGGCAGCAAACCCACAGAACACATTAGTGACGGCTCTGAGCAGAACTCTGGCATATGTTCTTGAGAGGCGGCTTCAATTTAACGTTTAACATTTTGGCTCGTGGACATGCTGAAATTTAGAGGCAAGAATCACATTCACATATTTATGGTTTTATCAGTGACAATCTTTTTCTTTCTTTTGGCATTTTGTCACGAATAATAAGAAAAGTGTACATCTCAGAGGCTATATTAAAGCCCAAGAGAGCACTGAAGGAATTTAAAACGCATCTGATATTGTTTTGTACTTTGGATTTTATCAGGAAAAGTTAAACAAACTTATTAAATGATTGCCCTTGAACAGCTCTTAATTTAAATAAGTTAATGTATTAGCAGCCAAACCTTCCTGGGGGAAAAACAGTTGAACTACTTCCTGAATTATTTCCTTTATTTCTTCCAGTTTTTGCTTTCACTGGTTTCCCTTTTTGTGTGTGCGTATAGCTTTAAGACCCTTTTTTATCAGGTCTATTATCAGTCCTAACTCTATTCTCTTTCTGATCTGCTGCACCTAATCCATATTTATCCCTTACAAACTCCCAACTCCAATGAGATGTCTCACACCGACCCAAACACCTTCAAAATTTTCTTAAAACTACTTTTTGGCTTTGAATCAAGTTTTGTCACTTTCTCTGTTTTTGATGTTTTGTTGTTGCATCTGTCACTGTGTTTAAACTCTAGGTTTGATTGCAGCATTTAATGTTGCAAGTTTGATTTATTAAGGGTTATAAAATAAAGATGATTTGTTTGACAGCAAAAAAAAAAAAATAAAAATACAAAAGGATAAAGCACCCTTAAATCACGCACCACAAATTGGCAAGGCAAGGCCCAAATTCTTACACAATGAAGAACAAAGTTGTTTTCTTCACTTGAATAAGTCTGATTTTTGCAAAAGAAAAAAAATTTAAGACCCACTCCTTCTCATCTTTTGGTCTGTTAAAAGTTTTCCAACTGGTCTTTTTTTATATTAGAATTATGTTGTTTTTAACCGAAATCAGAAAAACCTGTCATTTTCTTGGACAGAGTTTCTGCAAAGCTGCAGTAGTTCATTTAAACAATTGCCTGTAAGTTGTGGGCGGGACTGTTGGCATGGATCAACCCCACCCCCCTTCCCCTCCACATTGCAGAGTGGAGCAGGAAACTTGGGTCCCGCCACAAATAATCTCTTTCTCAAATGGCATTTTTCATCTCTCCCTGATTCACAACCATTTGAAAAAAAGAAATACTTAAAAAAGGCTATTTAGAGCTTAAAGGACCTCTATCATGCTATTCTTAAGTCTTTCAAAGTAAGCTATATCCATATATATGAGAATATAAAACTTTTGCACACTAAAGAATGATTTATTTTCTGGGGAATATGAGTTATTTTCCTGAGCTCCTTTTCCTACTCAGAAGCAAGACGCTTTGATATCTGAGGCACTGCCTTTCACTCCTTGTGCCCTCCAAATCATGACGTCATAAATATATATATCTCAATTACCTGTTTTGCACATCAAGAAGAACAATTTTTACTTGTTACTTTGATACAGTCACTTAACTCCTAATCTGTTGACATGACGTGACTTTCAGCTACGGTGGTCGTTTTGGTCCAGTTATGCCACTCCCAGAGTGGAATCTATTCAGACTAAGGAATCTCAGACTGAACTGAACCTCAGTCCGACTGAAAACTAATCGAGATCACCTTGAAAGTTGGGTCTGAGAGCGGTTCGTGGTCCAGGAATTGCGCCCTAAGGGAAAACAACCATTTACAATTGAATGTTTTAACGATGTGATAGTAAAAGCAAAACTTTAAGACATGACGCTTATTTTTTCCAGTGGTGTGAAGGGAGAACTAGAGTTTTGTGACAGAAAATACATTTTGTAAATGTTTTTTAAACCTTAAAATTCTGAACTTGTTTGCTGAATTTTTAACCTTTGCTTTAGGTCAGTTTCAGTTGTGGGTCAAAAAATCTATTATGCATGGAAGAGTGGAACTGCCCGCATCAACGCTCAAAAAACAAAACAATAAACCCGGAAAAGTATTATTTCAATCTGTCAAACAAAAGTATCCAGGCTGTTTCTTTATGGCAGCATTTCATAATAGACTGAGCACATACTATTTATGCAAATATATACTGTATACACACACACATATGCTTAAACATTCAATAGACATATCAAGCTCAGCATGTGAAAGCACAGATAATCATCCAGTCAGAAAAACACAGAGTAAGTGCAGGAATGACTGACAGGCCTGGTTCTCTCGCTGACCCACCCAGCCAATCCTTTCATGCACGGCTCACACAGAGCTCCAGGGGCCCTTCATCCAAATCTTACCCCCTACCTCTGACTCAATAACAACTCCAACATTAAATCTGTCAGAGAAACAAGCTCCTACATCACAAGAGGCCTTGGCAAAAATCAATAGGGATCAATTGCATCCAAGTGTGGACACGCAGTGTGTTTCCACAACACCTCAGGCAAAATTTTGGAACAAGGTGTTCTCTTTCCTGAATACAAATGAAATGCATGAGGCCAGACTAAATAGTTTGTGTCCTTTTGGATCATTTGCAAAGGGGCCTTTGGAGTAATGATTTGACTCTGTTTGGCTTCACTCATTTTGCAAATTTACAAATTTGACAGACCTCAGGGTTATCCAAAATCAATTTAAAGCATCATCTAAAACAAAAGGTTTTAAATTAATGTACTTATTTTTGTTTTCTTTCGGTTCATATCCCCTCTGGCTTCTTCTGTCAGCCAGTAGTTGAAGAATTTCAGTGCATATCATCATGTATCAGTACCTTATCAGGACCAGCACGAGAACTGTAATATTGTTGACTGGCACCACCTTTATGCAGCACCTTTGTGTTCCTGCATCACAAAAGCCTCTGAAATAAATTGCTTATTACAAGCATTATAATTATCATTACACTTCAGTTTAATTATAGATAGGATTAAAAAATGTTTGCCTCTCAGAAGAACATCCCCGGCACTCTGCAATATTAATGGTTTCATTTTATTACTAATGGGTAAACCAAGGCAGAGCCATGCTTGTCTGATTCTTTTAAAAAGATTGTGAAAATATTACCAAAGAGAATATTATTAAACTTAATGAAAAGTGTGCACACAGACAATAGACTTCTGCAGAGGGCTCAAACTGTTTACACAGTATTTTAGCCTATTGCCCATCCATATTTATGTTCCTGGGCCATAATACTAAATAAGGGAACCCACGAAGACCACAATTTATGACCGTAAGAGAAGAAAAAAACGTGGACTGACATTTCTGAGCTATTTTTTTTAGGTCAAAGTATATGGTTTAATGACTTTGAAAAAGTTTGTGGCTTCAGGTTATTCAGATTTATTGTGTATGTGGGCAAGACACTTGACAAAAAAAGGTATTTTGATTAATAACTAAATGTAAAGAGTGGATTCCAGATAAAGTTAGGCAACTCAGTTGTGGCTGAAGTGACATTTGAAGCCACTTTGGCCACATGTGATGTCAAAAACCATGGCCTTTGAGATAATGGGAAAGTAGGTGGGGAAAAAAGCCTGATAGATGCTGAGAAAACCCCAAATAGGGCCATTACAGAGCTGTCACAGTCAAAATACTGCCCCCCTATTTGTGTGCAATTTTGAGGAAAACTCATGAGGAACCTAAAAATTCCATTAACCCTTTATGAATGTACAGTCAACATTTTTGGTAGATTTGGAAAGTTTATTTTATTTTTTCCAACAAATCCAAAATGCTTTAAAATGATTTTTATTATGCCAGTGTTTTATTTGACACTGATTTTTTTGCAAGAATCCCCCCAAAACCCAGCAATCCTATTTGAAAACATTATTTTCACACACATTCATAGTATAAGGTGCAGCTCATCAGAGATGGATGCTCCGGTGCATGTGGAGTGAGTGATGGGCATCGTCAGCATGTTTCAGAATAAAGTTTCTGAAACTGCCTCCATTTCCTAATTTTACAAAAACATCTGAGTCTGCAAACCAGAGTTACTGCTCTCATTACCATCAAATTCACTATCAATGCTGAATACATTCACAAACATAGCTCACATACCATAAAGCTTTGACTAAAATAGCTCTCTAGCTGACAGAAGAAGGTAACTCCACACTCCATCATTTTAAGAGAAGCACAGAGCCATTGGAGCATAACTATGACTGTCTGTAAATGATGGAGCCTTTCCTGTGATGTAGAGCTGTTTGCCAACATCTATCATGCAGCAGTTGCAGTGTTGGACCTCGAGGCAGACTGAATGTGAACAAACGTGTTCATCACCTGAAACAGAAAAAGATGCTTTCCAGCTCCAGTGAAGGTCAAGGCAAAGTCTTTCTTGTTGAAACCATTACTTGTCAATACTTTGAATGCACCACATTCAAAACTACAGGCTGGAGATGATGAGCCAACAAAACATTAAAATGACAACAATGACACAGTGAAAGTCTCCAGAACTATAAGACTTGATGAGTATATTGATTAAACATTTGTGTTTCACACTTTTTTTCTTTTTTATGTGCTTTTAAGACAAATCCTGTCACTCTTCCAGTTTTAACAGCATAAAGCACTAACTCCCAATGCTCAGCTCTTCACACATCCTAATGTAAATAAATTCAGTCTATGCACTCTCAAGAAAGGATTTGCTTTGTATGAAGATGGTCGAAGTCCAACTTGACCGGCATATTTGGAATAAAATTTGCACTTTAAGCAACAGAGCATGCAGTGGATAACTACATTTAGGGTAATAAAAGTAATTTATTCATTGAAGATATGTGCGTCACATTTAAAAAAGTTCTATATGTGCATAGATCTTTTGATCCAAATATAGTGCTTTTCCTACAAAAGCAACTTTAGATTCATTCAGATACTCAAGAAGAGGGCTTTGTAGTCCCAAATATCATAAAAAAATATATATATATATATATATATAATTTTCCTAATGAATCTCGCAGGTACTCTGTCTTAAAGAAGACAGGTGATGACAGTAGAGGGTCCAAGACATAAATATGCATAGTGAGTCTATCTTAGTCCTGTCTATGTAAATGGGGTTGTTCAGCAACTAAAATTCAAGTAATACGTGATCCAAACACGGCAGCATGGGCTGAATAATCACAATAAAACGGGTATCGTGAAGAAACAGATTCATTGCCGAAGGCTGATGGAGTAAATTTGGGAAGCAAATAAGAGGCACAGTTCAGGAAAAACGTTCACCTGGGGTGAAAATCACAGGGCCAGAAAATATAAAGTTCCTGCTGTGCAGCAACAACAAGCTTTATCTACTTCATCATCGTTCTTTTAGTATAAACTCATAACTGCCGTTGTAAATAGAAGTCTGCCTCTGAGCGCAGAAGTGGTCCTTCAGAAAAAATGTTTTCCCAGAAATCCAAAAGGCAAACTTCTGCTGACAGTTTTTAGAACGGTGCACATCAGTCATTGTTCAGACTGTTTTGGAGCAGCATTTATAAATGCCATGTGGATCCCAAAAAGGATGAATGATGGATACCTCTTGTAGCATCAGATGCTCGGAAGCTTAGTGGCCTTGTGCTACATTCTCTGCCTTCAGACACGGATCAGGTCGTAAGTTCATATGGATTTTACCAAAGACTATAAATATGAGACTCAATGCCACCCTGCTTAACCTTTATTGAAGGGTTTGACTGGGGGTTAAATCACCAAATGGTTGCTAAACTCACCGATTGGTCACATCCAGAGAATAAAACTTCACACATCCAGGTGTAATGAGACATAAAGCCTTGGTCACATGAACCCGCACAGATCAACCTCCCTATAGTGCTGCAGGTTTTTGAGTTGTCCGGGCCAGTCTGGGTGTGTCTTGCAGTTCCCTTGAGGCTCATTTATCCAACTCACCTCAAGAAAATGGACCATACCATTGTTATGCATGTGGTAAATGTATTGTTAAAGGGCCTAAATCAACTTTTTCTGAACTTCTAAATGTATAACAATGTTAATTCCTTATGAAAAAACACACATTCTACCTTGAACTGGAAGAGCATTATGAAGATCTTGATGCCAACGCCAAGTTCTTCTTAGTTCCTATCTCTGAGCCTGGTTTTTAAAAAATCAAATAATTAAACCGAGCTTTATTAGAAAATGCAATGTAAGTTTTTTTCAAATCTAGAAATTGATTTTCATTTCAAGTTATTTAGTGTGTTTTTACTTGCCAAAAAATAGCTTTCGGTCCGTTTTTAAAGTAGGAATTTTGATTTCCTCAAATGGAAAAAAAAAAAAAAAAAAAATTAAAATTAACCCAGAGGAACTCCACATTTAATAGTAAAATACTTTTCTTGGCACCATGGACATGTAGTTTTCTTTAAACTCAGATATTATAGAATCGGCTACATAAGTTAATCTACAGAATGTTTAATAAATTGAAGCTAAGAAGCTCTGTTTCACTTCAGTGAACAGCAGCTAAAAACAATGATGTAGCATAGTATAATCAAGAGCCAAGACTGTTATGTAGACAAAAGAAATGAATTTTTGATCATCCTGACTCTGAAACCCCGAACGGATGAGAGAATGTTTGCATAGAGTCCCAGCCAACATTCATCAGCGCCAGAAAATCAGAGCAATCCAAAAATCATTTCTCATCTTAAAGTTACATTAGAAAGGTCTTCAAAAGCTGCCGCAGAAGTCATTCTTCTGCACGGCTGTTCCGTTCAGCTGCAGTTCTCTAATTAAATTAGATTATTTTTTAAAAGTTGATGAATTAAAATGAATCAGGGAAAATTACACTTGTTTGTTTGTTTGTTTGCGTGTGTGTGTTATGATCTGGATGCAGCACTTGTGTGTGCAGAAAAATCATTTGCATCTGGCATCAATTCTTTGGCTGTTGTCCTTTTCTTTCTATTCTTTCTGGAAATGCAAAGAACCGGATAAGACACTGGCTTCAACCCCTCCTGTTTTTCACAGAATGCTGAAAAAGCAAGACTGACAGACAAAGCATGTTCAAAATTCAGTCCAAAACCTCAGCCAGGAATTTGACAATGACTGAGTTCTAACTTTTGTTTCTCTGAGATTACTTTAAACTGAAACATGAAGATAATTTTGGATTAGCTAAACACATTAGTCTGCATTGATGTAGTAAATATGTGTGTAGTAGAGCTCTGTGAGCTCTATGGTTTATTTTGGTTGCTTACCGAATTGGCAACATGAAATATTTAAGTTATTTAAACAACACAAGTGACTTTTTTCAATCGCAGCAAGAAGTTTTTTTGCTTTTTTAGACCCTTTGAGCTTCACTTTTGATCAAAGCCTGTTGTATATTGCAGTTGAAAACATAAATAATATAGGTCCTCTGATATTCTTTCAAATACATTTTCGTAAGAGATATGTATGAGAACTGCATTATCTAAGTAAACTTAAAAAAAATAAAAACATTTGTCTTCTTTGGACAGTTTTTGTGTGATTGACCAATCAGAGAGCAGCTTTCATCTGGAAGAAAAAAAGCTCCTGAAGTGTAAAATCAAATAATTTGTGTTTCAAAAAGAACTTACACTGAGTGACTCAGGAAAAAATGAGTTTTGAACAAATCTGTGATGCAGTTTTTGATCAGGAGTTCAAAAAAGTAAAAATATAACAGCTATAAATTATAACAGGCTGCCACCTTTATTAAAAAAAAAGACAACTAATATTTACCTAAAGACAGCCTCTTGTCATTTTTGCCTTAACAGTGATGGTGTCAATGGGTAATCTGACACTGTCACTCTGACAATGTATACCAAATCCTTAAAAAGTGAAAAAAATAAAAATATTTTAGCAACATTTAATAGGTGTTCACTTGATGGTACAGCTTGACCAGTATGAAAGTTATCAAAATTTTATTTTTTAATGTGGTTTCAGATGTAGAAAATTGTTTAAGAAGAAGAATTAGGCATTCAACCTTTACTGAAATAATGGAAAAATTGTATATATATAAATGTTTTATTATAAAATTACAAATATGAATATAAAATATAATCCTAAACTAAGAAAAATAAAAGACTACAAAATAGTTGATGACACTTCAGGCAGTGAAGCAGTGGTTAAAATGTAAAAGACGTGACTCCCCAGAGCTAAGATTTGTCTACAGCGTTACATAACTGAGCATCTACACATTATCTCACAACATAAAGCTGTTCAGAACCATCCAACATCTGGCACAGCGGCGGTTGTGGCTGGAGGGCAGATTATTTTCTGGCCCTGCGGCTCATGCCTGAGAATCCTTCTCTTATTTTTAAGTGTGCCAGCACTTCTCTATCAAAATTAATAAATCATACATGTTTTTGAAATGCCAGAATCGGAACGGTTTTCACTTCATGCCAGTCCTTTTTTTGTACACAGGCAGTAAATAAAACAAGAAAAATTTATATCTTTTACCATTTGGAAGGATGCTGGATTTTATTTCCTAGAAATTGGTGCATCTTTCCTTTAACTGATTTGTCAAGGAACAGTTAGAGCCTTATTGTAAAGAGATCCTACGGAAATTATATGCAAAAAGACACGTCAAGCAAAGGGGTATGAAATGTGCTGTCAAAGTCAATTATCTCTAAAACGTTTGTCTCACAGGGTTCTAAAAGCTGGGAAGTAGTTAGACACGAGAGGACATGCAGATGAATACCATTCTAAGATAAAAATGGAAAATTCTAAATTGGTTTGTGCAAATGCAGCTCCAGCCCCCAGAAAAATGTTGTCAAAGGCTCTCCAAGGGTTGTTTTAAATCGCCTGTTAGTAAAATGTTTGTTTCCTAGACTAGTTAACCCTAGTCTTCAAGAGCCTCAACTCTGCCTGATTCCTAGCTCTTCCTGGACTGCTTGACGCTCATTACCAAAACCAGGTGAGTTCAGCCAATCAGGACCTTGAATCATTTGAGTCAGCCAATCAGCAGAAAGGAGAGCTGGAAACCAGGCAACCAGGCAGGATTGTGGCTCTTGAGGACCAGGCTTGACCAGCCCTGTCCTAGATCATCAATATAACAAAGCTGTCACATTTTTTGCACTGTCCACATAGATCAAACTTTTTTTTAAGATATAAGCTTTGTGGTGAGGCTAAACAGTGGTGCAGTGATTAGCACTCTCACCTCACAGCAAGAGGACCCTGGTTCAAATCCTGGCTAGAACCCTTCTGTGTGGAGTTTGTCTCCTGTTCTCCTCTTGCATGCTTGGTTTTTCTTCGGGCACTCCGGCATCCTCCCACAGTTCAAAAACATGCTTTTTAGGTTAAGTGGTTACACTAAGGTTTCCTTTGGTTTGCATGTATGTGTGGAGCCCTGCAACAGACTGGAAATCTGTCCAGAGTATGTCCCATCTTTGCTTAAAGTACAAAGGACAGGCTCCAGCAACCCAGTAACCTCAAAAGGGATCTAGCGGGTCAAGAAAGTCATTCAAAATCATGTGAAGCCCAGCAACCACCCAAACCTTTGTCAGATATTTGCAAACTCTTTTACAAAAATGCACTCACATTTCTTTTGTTTTGAGTTCTGAGGACTCGACTCCTCAGATTTGAAATGCAAGAAGGTTAAGACAAAGTGAATTGATTTATTGGATTTGGTTTGTTCAACCGATGACGGCATTAATTGTCCTCAGAGGGAAGCTTGTGCGTGTACTCCCTATGACAAACGCCTGCCAAGGCAGCCAAACAAAGAGAACTGTTGACACTGATTAGTACCAAAACAGACCAAGGAGACGCTCACCTTCTGGTTTTTGTGCAAAACATTTCCTCATGTTAGCAAAAAAAAAAAAAAAAAAAAACAGTTAATCAAATAATTTTGATTAACTATCTTGAACTATTATCATTATTATCATGAGGTTGCTGGAGCCTATCCCAGCTACTACTGCACAAATGCAGGGTGGACCTTGGAAAAGTTGCCAGTCCAACACAGGGCCACACAACACATTCAAATGTACACCTGGGGCAACTTAGAGATACCATTTACCATTTATGAAGCAGGTTTTTGGACTGTGGGAGGAAGCTGGATTGCCCAGTGAAAACTCACACATGCACGAGAACATGCAAACTCGACACACAGGTGTACACTCTGAACAGGTTGCCAGTCAGTTGCAGGGCTAATTTTTGAAATGCTTCAGAAAAAGTCTGATGCTACTTTAACACCGGGTATGTGAGGCAAATTCTTGAACGCGGGCTTAGCCTGTGGTGTTCACACTGGATAACCAGGGAGGGGATGCGTCCTCTTTTCTTTTTTTACTATATACTAGCACGTCTGCCATGTTGGAAGAGGCTTGGTGCAAAGTGCCGAAACAGTGCAAATCTTGCTCTAGGCTTTTTCTTTCCCAGCTCTCTTCCAAAATACGTAAGATTTGGTGTCATATGATTCCAGCCAGGCACAGACCTCAATTGTCAATTTTTCCTCCATGATCAATTTATTAATGGTTGACATTTCTGTGAATTATAGGGGACGTCATCCATTCATCACTATTAAATCGGAGTCCCTGGTCAAAGTTCTACCTGGTTAAACTTTTAACATGCATTCAATGGTAACGTGTTTTGTGCGTAAAGCCCGAAAATGGTCATAGAAACTTGTGCTGCAAAGCATAAATGCAAGAGTTTTCAACGCAGAAGCCCCAAACCAGCATTTACACGTGTTCACGTCGACTTTTTATTGAATGTGGTCGATTGATCACCTGATGCTGAGGGCAGTGTGGATGTAGTTTCAGAGGTTAGCATTCATGAATGGTCTAGTTTATCAAAACAGTACAATATAAAGAGGATTGGTTGGAAAAAAACAATTACTTAACATTTACATGGATCTTTACTTAGAAAATCAATATTGACCCATAGAATCCATTGATCCATTTGGAAGAAATATTATTTTTGCTTTTTCCAAACAAATAAATTTTAAGTTAGTTTCAATGTAAGTATTTAGACAGCTTCCTGAATTTTTTTTTACCTTAGTTTATTTCTCCAGTCATCAAAAACAAAAAAGAAAAAAAATATATATATATATATATATATATATATATATATATATATATATATATATTTCAACAGTTTTTTAATGGAAGTTTACAAAGAAAATAATTTTCTAATTTTCTAACTGAAAAGTCAATTGAGTCAATTTTTTACTTACAATCTAAAATGTACTTGATGCAGTTATGATTTCCAGCTGCAATTTAACATGAAAATCCACTTTTAATGTATTGTTAAAATATAACTTTGTCACTAAATTTTTATATTTAAAATTTACTTTTCACTTTTAATAAACATGAATACATCCTCTTTTTTTTTTTTTTTTTGTTGAAAAATCCTCAGAAGATAATCTTTACATTTTTCTGATGCATGCTCAGGCTGCAAAACTACATAAATGTGTTAAATCTGGCAAAGCTGTGCCACAGCACAGGTTATTGTGCCGCTATCTGGCTGTTTAGTATTATTTCAGTCCTGAAGAAGGTTTGCAGCGGACATGAATCATATTTGAAACGCAGAGCAGTCTACAAATGTCTCAGTGTAAATGGATTGTTCCAATCCACCTACTGAAGCAGTCACAGCATTGCTTCCTGCTGCAGCCCACATGCTGTGCAAATTTGACCATAACACCATGTTAGACATTTTAGGTTCAGGGTTTAAGTGTATTTCCGTCCAGTGTGTGTGGGTGTGTGAGCTTAGTTCTGTAAAGGTATATATCTAAGATAAAACAGGACAAACTGTTATTTCCACTCCAGCGGAGCATGATGATGAAAAAAATGTCCCTTCCTGTTGACGCCTACTTCCTCAAAGGAGGCGCAGTTCAATATCGATATCAATTTTCACACCAAGTTTGACGCGCACACATACAGTCTGACACAGATGTGCTGGATTAAAAAAAGAAGGTGATCACATTCATTGACTAAGCAAAAAAAAAAAAAAAAAAAAACAACCATCCGCACTGCTCATTTTTTAAAGAAATAAGTCGAGAATTTGTCCAAAAATATCCAAGTGCAAAAAGAAAAATGAATTCAGTATTTTAATAGTGTGTATGACCTGTTATTTAAACACTCCCCTTCTAGCTTCCAGCCCCTCACTGCCCCAAACTAACATTAGTGGTGAAACAAAAATGGTGAGCAATAATGGAGCTATCCAGCCATGTGGTTCTTACCAGATGTCAGCTCGGGTGAAGAAAACAAGGACGTACCTGGATCTATTTGTCTACAAGTGGAGCCATCGGAATCGAGCGGAACAGGGAGCTTGTGGCTTGCCTATTATAGCACCTTTAAGCCACAAGCCTTTTCCAAAGGCATTTTTTTCATCCGTCCTGATTCATTTAAATAAATTCTCAGAAATATCATTTTAATCTTAATTTTCGTCATATATGTCCTCCATGAGAAAAGTCCACAAGAACATTTTAAACCACACACACAGAAATAAAGATTTTCTTTGGAGTGGGTCTTTAAACGTTGGGATTTCTTTTAGCTCCTTGAAACCTCTAAAGCTGATTTAACTTTATTCTGCTCAGAACGAACCAAATCGTGTTAACCTTCAGTTGTGTTTTAGTGTTTTGTATCAAAGGGAAATTTTAATGCACAGGATTATGTTGGCCAAGCAAACATGGTCTAAAAAAGGAAAGTGGTTGTTACATTTGTCTGAAAACCTTTCTTGAATTTCATTTAAGCTTAAAAATGTCTGTTAAACAAAATTCTTCTTGAAAAAAAAATCTGCAGGAAGTAATGCTTTTGTTTCTATATAAGACAGTCAAATAGCACCATTAACATCTAACTTTTTTGTTTATTAATCTGTTATTATAACCAGAACAAAGAGCTCCATTCGCCAAGCTGTTCATTATGTATTTCATAGCTTCTGACAACTTTCATCAAAGCACTCAAGCTCTTAATATATTCACTTCTGAGATTGCCTCTCCTCTTATCTCATCCCCGCTCTTCTTCCTGCGCTCAAATCGCACCCCACAATTGCACATGACTGCCAATGAACTCCCCACTAACAACTTCCTTTGCCTTCTAACCTCGTTTTGCAGCTCACAGTTACATTTTTTTTTTTTTTTTGGAACCTGTCAGAAAAAGAGGAAGACAGGAGGAGAGTTGAAAGAGCATTGATGATTTCTCCCAGACAATATAATCAGAGAAACAAATTACTGGAGCTAATTGCACAGGATAAAAGCTGGAAAACGATTTCGTCTTAGTTTTCAAAAATTCTCCCTGCAGCGATCCTCTGTGCGTGTCGTTCTGGGTTTGCTGAAAGGTGGGTGTGTTTGCAGAAAGAGCAGATCTGCTTTCAAAAGGCTTCTCTATAAAAGGCGGTTGCACAGAGGGACAGGAAGGAGTGTGCCTAAAAGAAGGGCAACAGAGAGGTGTGAAGAAGAAAGATAAAAAAAAAGCGTATTAGTATGCACCTCGTGGAAAAACGATATACAGACGAGAGCACAGAAACAAGTACAAGCAGAACATTTTTGGGGATGTTTCAAACTTTTTTCTCCAAAAATCTGCAATAACTAACTTTAAAAAGTATGACTGCTGTTCTCAAGCTTCTTTCCCAAAAGTGGGGGTTAATGATGAACTGAGATAAGTTAATTGGATTATTTCAGCAGCATCATTATCACCCCCATCCTAATAGATACAGCAGAAGAAGTGTTTGTTAGGACTTGGATCCTTTAGTCATCTGGTTAAATGATGTAAACACCATTTATAAAGCACCTACAGGAACACAACATTTTTGTCTTATTTGACCTTAGTTTACAGATGAACAATTTATGCATAATAGCTTTGCTGCCTAAGATGATTTCATGAGATTAATGAACATAAATATATTTATCTTTGCCTTCTAAGTCCCACAAGATGAAGTCAGAGCCAGCGACCACTCATCCTGCCGATAGAGGGCTGTGGAGATGGCAGCACCAGACAAGAGCAGATAAGACTGAGGAATACTTGCACAGCTGAGATGGTTTCTCACAGTTGAAGGCACAGTTTCAAGCACAGAATCATTAGCTAATAAACAAGGAAGAGTGTAGGTTGCTTAAGTCAAGCAGAATTATTATAATTATTTTTAGTACTAGAAGATGGAAATCATCAGCAGTCCTCAGTGATATCCATGTAACCATTTAAACGTTACATAAAAGAGAGCCAGGGGTTGGAGCAAAGGCAAAAAGATACTGAATCTTCCTCCGGCTGATGGTAAAGCCCAGAGGAGAGGCTTGTCTAACAGAAAAGGATGGAAAGTGAATAAAACAACAAAACAAGTGAAGAAAATGAAGAAAAACTGCTGCTGGCCCTTTACTTTAAAGACCAACTCCAAAGAAAATTGTGTTTTTGGTGTTTTTATCATGTTCTTGTAGATTTTTTTTTTCATGCAAACAGACAAAACATACATTAAGAAAATTAAGCTTCAAATGCATTTCTTTAATCACATTGTGAATCAGGAGCAAATGAAAAAAATCCCATTGGAAAAAGCTTGTAGCAGTGACACAGGTGCTACAATTGATGGGCTACAAGCTCCCTGCTCCGCTCCATTCTGATGCATCCACTTTCAGACGAATAGATCCATGTACGTCTTTGTTTTTGTCATCTGAGCATCTGGCTCTGAACTGTAGCTGCAATATTGTTCACCATTAATGTTGCACCAGTAAAGTTAGATTGGGGTGTGAGGGGCTGTAAGCTAGTGGGAGAGATTGTAAACAAATGAGTAATAGGAATGGGAGGCAGGCTTACTCCACGTCAACAGTATCGCCCACAACTCAGAAGTCAATGACTATAAAACTCCCATCGTTCTGCAGAAAATATGTCTTCGAAACGACACAGGTTTTTGATTTGAGCTAAAAACGATTATTCACAATTTAAAATTAGATCAAAAGATTATCAACAAATGTAAATTTGTCCTTTAATTCCAGAAAGCTTTCATTTGTTTTAATAAACGGTGCTGAATCTAGGTCATATAGAGGCTGCAGTGGTGGTTTGCCACTTGAAGGGTTTGTTGTTTGAGCACAAACATCTTTAAACCACATGTCCTTGACAAAGGCGCTTACACCACATTGCCACTAATGTGTTCATGTGTGCGGTGAGAGGGTTGACAGAAAAGACCCTGTTTGCAGCAGGATCGATATGTGCGAGAATTCCCGAACACAGCGTACACTGTAGAGAAAAAAACAACAGCAATACACTTCAGGGAAAAGACAGTCAATTTATCATTCTAGGCTACGTCCCTCATAGTGCGTGTTGCTTTGACCTTGAGCACCTGATGCACAAACTTCAACAAAGATTGCAATGTCTCAAGATCCTGCAAAAATTGAGCTTTATCCACCACTGATCTTGCAGTGATCACTTCCGAAATCTCCCAGTGGGGAAAAGCAATGCATGCTTCAAGCTTTTCTGAAACATAATGAACCGTTCCATGATAAGTAAATGCAGCCGCAGATCAAATCTGGTGAATCCCTAAGCAATCAGGTAGAAAAACAAGGTTTGTGGACCCCCAGGATGTGCATGAATCTCTAGTGGATATTCCCACCTTCAGTAGAACAAGTGGGATGTAAAAGCAGCCAACAGGAATGTCTTCTGGGTACCTTCATCTTTTTTTTTTTTTCCACTGAGCAGAAGGTTTGAATGCAGTCATGTTGCTTCTGGTGCTGGGAAAGAAACGGTGTGACTGCTGCGTGACCGGGAACACTCTTTTCAAATCTGCTGCAAAGACAGGAATTGTAATGCAGGTGTTATACTGCACCATAAAAGCAACTGTGAAACCGGATTGACAAGTCAACATTTACTGGAAAATTCATGGATAAGGTTCAGATATTCTGTTTTAAAATGCCTTCAGCAGTATGAAAACACAATGACAGCTTTTCCATCCAATATTTATCAGCCACCAGCAGAGAAAAAAAGAGGAAAAGCAAGAATAGATGGGTTGCAGGCAGAGGTAGAGAACAGAAGGATGAGTTTAGCTTTGTGTGGTCATGTGTAAGCGTGTGTGTGGTTCTGATTTCACACTCTATTTAGCGTGCTCTGTGATCACACTCTGGATCTACAAGTTCTGTATCAAACATCTGTCTATAGGCTGACTGGTCTATCAGTCAGCTATAACTTCCACTTACTATCACTGCAATTTATTATTTAATTGACAAAAATGTCTGGATTAAAAATAAAAATGAAAACAAAAAAAATGAAAAAATAGAAACAAAACAAACAATTTCTGCCGTAATTGTATTGGAAAAAAAAAAAAATTCAGATTAAATTACTCAGAATATAATAAAAAAACATCAAGGGGAAAAGAAAGATGCGGTTTAGCAGTTGGGTAATAATTATCCTTTAAAAACCAAACAACATACAAAACTACAAAAACAATGTTAATAAAGACACACATGAAGAAGAAGAAACATGTAAAATATGAATGACACAAATCTTGGTGGAGTTTGCAGTGGTAGGAATGGTGGATATTAGGCTAGATATCTGTGGATAAAGGCAGATAACTGTCTTTGGGTTCTGAAATGAGTTGTTGCATTTTACCAGCGGAGTTGGGTAACAGTCTATATCCAGGAAGGGTTCAATCCGCAGAGATATGTCTGACTTTCTTCTAGAGGAGTGGTCCCTAACCTTTTCCAGGCCACAGACCAGTTTAATGTCAGACAATATTTCCATGGACCGGCCTGTTTGGGGCTGAAGTGGGCTCCATCCATCCATCCATCCATCTTCTTCCGCTTATCCGGGACCGGGTCGCGGGGGCAGCAGTCTAAGCAGAGATGCCCAGACTTCCCGTTCCCCGGCCACTTCCTCCAGCTCCTCTGGGGGGACCCCGAGTCGTTCCCAGGCCAGCCGAGAGACATAGTCTCTCCAGCGTGTCCTGGGTCTTCCCCGGGGCCTCTTCCCAGTGGGACATGCCTGGAACACCTCCCTAGGGAGGCGTCCAGGGGGCATCCGAACCAGATGCCCAAGCCACCTCAACTGGCTCCTCTCGAAGTGGAGGAGAAGCGGCTCTACTCCGAGCTCCTCCCGGGTGACCGAGCTTCTCACCCTATCTCTGAGTGAGCGCCCAGCCACCCCACGGAGGAAGCTCATTTCAGCCGCTTGGATCCGGGACCTTGTTCTTTCGGTCATAACCCAGAGCTCATGACCATAGGTGAGTATTGGGGCGTAGATCGACCGGTAAATTGAGAGCTTTGCTTTCTGGCTTAGCTCTCTCTTCACCACGACGGACCGGTACAGCGACCGCATGACGGTGGACGCAGCACCAATCCGTCTGTCGATCTCACGCTCCGATTTTCCCTCACTCGTAAACAAGACCCCAAGATACTTAAACTCCTCCACCTGGGGAAGGAGCACTCCACCCACCCAAAGAGGGCAAACCACCTTTCTCCGGTCGAGAACCATGGCCTCAGACTTAGCGGTGCTGACCCTCATCCCAGCCGCTTCACACTTGGCTGCAAACCGTTCCAATGCATGCTGGAGGTCCTGGCTTGATGAAGCCAACAGGACAACATCATCTGCAAAGAGCAGAGAGGAAATCCTGTGGTTGCCAAACCAGACCCCCTCCGGACCCTGGCTACACCTAGAAATTCTGTCCATAAAGACTATGAACAGAACCGGTGACAAAGGGCAGCCCTGCCGGAGTCCAACATGCACCGGGAACAGGTCTGACTTAGTGCCAGCTATGCGGACCAAGCTCCTGCTCTGGTCATACAGAGAGCGGACAGCCCTGAGTAAGGCTCCCCGGATCCCATACTCCCAAAGAACCCTCCACAGGACACCTCGGGGCACACGGTCGAACGCCTTCTCCAAATCCACAAAACACATATGGACAGGATGAGCGAACTCCCACGAACCCCCCAGTACCCTAGACAGGGTGTAGAGCTGATCCACAGTTCCACGGCCAGGACGGAAACCACATTGCTGTTCTTGAATCTGAAGTGGGCTCTTTTTTTTATTTTAGATTTTGTTAGCCTCCAGTTTCCCTTAACTTTTAAAGGTAAAGTTTATCTTCTTCCTCATTTCTCTGCAGCAGGTTCAAACTTTACTTGTACATCAGATTTTGTATAGGAACCATTAAATTGTGGTATATTTTCCCTAAACCCATAACTGTGAAAGTGGAAACTGTAAAATCGTACACCAATTTTAGCCTTGTCTGACTCTTAAAATGCAACCGCTAAAAAGAAAAAAAAACAAAGGGTTTAACTTTTAGAAATGGTATTTTAAAACACAGTTAGGAACATGTATTTTTGACACAGGGCATCACTTCAACTGTGTAACCACTCGGACAAAAATATATATTTTTTAAATTTTTTTTGGATATTATGGGCAGATATATTAAGTCACTAATGGTATTTCTTTCAGGGAATGGAAAGCAGAGGATGGGGTCTGGATGACAGGTCATCATAGCCAGACAAGCCCCTGCATGGGATGCACCACCAGACCATAACTGAAGTGGTTGATATCAAGAAATCCTACCAATGCCTAGAAAGGGTTGGCCTACAGGACAGCACAGAAGCGCTTATCCTGGCAGCGCAGGAACAAGCATTGAACACCAGAGCGATAAAAGCTCAGATCTTCCACACCAGACAAGATCCAAGGTGTAGGCTGTGCAAGGAGGCGCCTGAAACAATCCTGCACATAACTAAGGGTGTGAGACGCTGGCAGGAAATGCATACATGGAGCGTCACAACCAAGTGGCTGTAATAATATACAGGAACATGTGTGCAAAAGATGCACACATCTGTGTTAACCAACTAGACACTGTAGTGGTGGAGAACAGAGGACAGCTGTTGAACATGAGAAATACCAGCAACTCAGAGAAGAACTGGAGAAAGCTTGGAGGGTGAAGGTGACAGTGGTGCCTGTGGTGATCGGAGTACCCAATGCTGGAAAATTAGCTAAATGTCAGTACATACATTGGCATTTTTCAACATGATGTTTAAATTTGGTTAAAAAGGAAAAAGTAGAGTTTTGTGTTTACTGAAAATATTAGACTGAACCCAACATGCACCAGGAGTCTTTGTAGGAACCAAATAGCAATGCTGCAGAAAAGAGCAACAAAGAGGAAACTAGAACCAGGAAAATTATAGTAGCAGACAGGAGAATAAATAGTTCTTATTGACTTAGTGAGTTGCAACAAGCTCAAGGCAGTGGACTATTCTTGTTTGGGGTTGGGGAAAGGAAAATCGAGGAACAATTGTATGAAGCCAGCATATCTTCAGCTGCATCCCAAAAAACATTATTGTCTGCATTTTTCAAGAGGAAACTGAACCTCCAGGGAAGTCTATTATGTTGTGTCTTTGTTCCAAGAAAGAGCCAAAAAGAAAAAAGTTCAGGAACTGAAGACTTGCACTTTCCAGCTGCTTTTGTTCCAGACGTGGGGGACAAAATTAAAGACTGGCTTTGTCAAATGACTGGCACAGGTTAGAGAAAATGGGTGCAAACACTGTCATGCAAGTAGTGGGGAAACGGATCAATTTCCAAGTGCATGAATCCACAGATGTCAATGGAAATGCATAACTTACAGCATCAATGACAGACAAGCAGTGAGGATTTAAAGCCTGCATTTAAATGAACATTCAGACATGAAGTTAACTCACTGGATCAAACAGGGGGAGGCTTTTACAAAAGAGAGGCTTGCCTTCTTCTTTTGAACAACAGCACTAAAACGATAAACTTTATAAAGTCAGGGCAGCTTAATGCACAGCTGTTTCCTGCCTCTGTGAAAAGATAGGAGCTGAACACAATTGCTGTTGAACACAGAAGTGCTTCGACTCTCTTGAGGGAGAATACTAAACTGACTGTTGGAGAAAAACACACATTCCGATCGAGCGGGAAACTCCTTGTGCCACTTTGTTCCAAGAAAATAAAAAACTGGCTTAAAGCTTTGCTATTTGGCAGAAATATGAGCAGACCGAATCATGTATCTGCAGGGGAGGGGACTGCCGTTTTCAACCTCTGTGGTAAGCTGAGCTGCTTTCTAAAAAAAGTGTGACAGAGTAAAAAGTATAAAGGAAGGCAATTTAGTCTCTAGTGAGGATGTGGACAAGGCATCAGTGCAGCCGGTCAGATCAACTTGATTTAAGGTTTTCAGTCCTTCCTGAAGACACCAGCCGTGCCTGGAATAAAAGCTGATCGTGATTGCCAACTAAATAACATCAAGTTAAGGTGCAATATTCAGTGAGACACAAGCCTAACTCAAAAAAATGTACATGTAAAAGTACTCATTTCTACACAACAATGCAACCTAGAGAATTGCTATTTTATAAAATAAAGTTGTGTTGTTTTTTTTTGGTTTTTTTTTGGTGGAACATTTTTTCTTCTTCACAGGAGCAAAACCTTTTTCATTGAGAAGGAGGAATTTGTTTCAGTCCCACTCCAACTATGCATGTTTTTCTATTGTAAAACCGTCCCCAGTGGTCTTTTAATGCAGATTATGCTGTTCAAAAAGCCTGTGTCAGTTTTTTATGACCTAATTTCTGGAAAAAGGAGTGGAGTTCATCAGAAGTTCACCTCTGAGTTGTGGGCGGGACTGTTGGCATGGAAGAAACCATATAATATTATTCTATCATTCCTTTGTTTACACTCTCTCCCACTAGCTTATGGCCCCTCACACCCCCAAACTAAGATTAGCGTAGCAAAAAAAAACAAAAAAAACTGCAAGGACTATTGAAGTAATCCAGCCTTACAATTTTGAGCCAGATAGCAGCTTAGAAGCTCAGACAAGAAAAATGAAGACTTTTAGCTTGCTATTTGTGTTCAAACATCAGCACAGTGCTCACCCAAACCGGGGCGGCAATGAGGTCCACTCCACAGCTTTGAGGCTGCAATATTGAACTCCAGTCGCCCCAGCAAGAGCAGCAACTGCAGCAACAACCAAGGACCAGGCTGGCAAGCCCGAACACTTAAGATCCCCACAGGAAACACTGGGGCTAAAATAATAGTAAGATGCTAAAATAAAATATATAAAAAGGATGTAAAAGCATAAAATGGACATAAGATTAAATGCATAAAATACAATTAAAAACATGAAATAAACTAAAAGAATAAATAAGCAGATAAGCAAAACAAAAATGGTGTGTTTGAGTCTCTTCTAAAAAACCTCTACGGTCCTTATATGCTACTGATTCAACACAATTTGAAAAAAATAATCAAAATCACAGTTTAAATCTTAAATTATTTTATAGATGTCCTCCATCATGTAAAAAAATGTTACAAGACCATGTTAAAGACACCCAACACATGATTTTCATTGGAATGGGTCTTGAATTAAAAAATAATACGTTTTAAAGAAAAAAAAAAAAACTGAAGTTGCTGGGTCACAGAAGATGGGTCTGCTTTCGTTCTTTTTTGACAGATTGATTTGAATACTTGCCAACTAGCTATTAATAGGTGATGCTGTCAATACTTGTCTTTTAATGAATGACAGCTTGTTTTGTTGTCTCTGTAAATCCCTGCAACACATAACTACTGGATTTTTATTTAAACACAAACTTTTAATTTTGGTCAGCTGGAGTTTTTGACCGCAGAGACCGCATTGTTTTTACAACACAAAAAAAAAGTCAAAAAGCTATAAAAAGAAAAAAAAAACCTCCAAACACCTCAAGGGAAAGTTTATTCTTCTTTATTATCACGTTTCTTTTTTGTTACTGCTCCTTTGACCTTCCACACGCTCAAAAACTCAACCAAATTTTTTTACACCTAATACTCGGTGAAAATGATATTTGGTCATAGTGATGCCAAAAAGACAAAACATTTGTCAAAAGTCCCGGTGTTAATCTCTGCCTAAAGGGTTTGATTCTCACCATTAAACTGTAGTTAAAAGAATACTTGATTTCCTGTGGGAACATAAATCCCTATGTATAACTGTAATAAATACAGCTACTTTTATTCAGTATCGTAAACTATTATCACCCAATCTTTAAGTTTTAAAATCTTTAAATCAGACTCTTGCAGAAATGTTTGATTTGTTACCACAGACTAAAGCAAATTAAAAATCACAGTTGTATAAGACAAAGTAAGTATCTCGCAATGAAGCCACCTCCTAAACACTGTCCCCTGAAGCTCCTTAAACATTACAGCAGGGTTGACTGGCAGGCGTGTCATCTGCTCCCCAGCAGAGAAACTTCCTCCCACCAAAAGAGCCTAAGGTTATGTTCTCTTTCTTGATGTCCTGCTCCAGGCAAGAAAGGTGCTCTGGTGAGATAACTTATTCATCTTTCAAATAACCAGAGTTCATTTCTTAACCTGCAGTTCAGTTTCCAGTGGATGAAGGGAACCTCAATCTGCCAAACAAATATCTGCAAAAACAGATAGACTTAAGTTCAATATGAAGGCTCAGCGGTCATGATATTTAACCACACTGACATGAGTTCTGGATGGAGTGAAAAAACGATGGAGGCTGCGGCTGACCGCACAGTAACAAACATTTCACAGAGCAACTGGATGAAAGAAAGCAAAATTAGCAGTAATCATCTTTAATAGGAAAAAGTGGAGAGGGGAACCTGCAACAACTAATATGAAAGGACAACCAGAACCAGTGGGGTACTCTGACTGGTCAGAGGATCAAATGCTATAGACACACTTATAAAGAATTACAAATGAGGTGACCTTATGAAGAAAATAAGTACACATGATTTATAGCTTTAAAAAAAAAAAAAGAAACACTTTGTGACCGAAATCAGATAAAAGGCATAATTAAAAACTCCAGTTTTCATTTACTTGGATTTGTTTATAGGGAAAAGGCAGGTCTTCTCTTCTGCCCAAATATTTAATTTATGTACCATAAGTCAAGTGTTGCACAAAGTCAGAGTGAGACTAAAAATGTAGGTGTTGTCAATTTTATCAGCATTTTCTGTAAAAATGATCTATCAGAATTGAAGTGTGATAGCTCAACAAGAAAAAACGTTTGGGAGTGGGAGGGGTCAACAGGAGCACCTGCTGCTTGTTAAAAAGAGAAGGGAAATACATCTCTGTCAGAGTATCTGAAATTCTCCAGCAACACATACAAATATGTGGAAGCCGAGAACAACTTAACTTGCTTTTTTCACAGTTTTCTCACAACGACATCATGTTATTACAAGAAAACTTTTTTTCACAATATACCAACTACTATGACAAGATAACAATTTTTTGATAAGATAACAATCTGTAGCAAAACAAAGCAGTTTGTCGGAAAAACAAAAATGTCAAACAGCAGAACTGCACGATTTGAAAAGAAGGTTGGCCCGGAAAAATGGGGGTTGTCCGCTGTGTGCTCTGATAGAGAAAAATAATAACTCAGAAAATTAAGACTTTTTTTTTCTTGAGTGGATCTTATTCCTGCATAGGAATTTGCTTTAAATGTTGTGTTTAGCGGCTTACTTTCTCTGCTAAGTGAGGGACCAGGCTCTATGTGGGTTTCTGTGCAGACATCAGATTAAATCACGGGTTTACACGCTTGATGCCCCACTAAAAGTTGTTAAAAAATACAATTTTCAAAGATGTGTCTGGTGAGAGGAGCTAGCAAAGTTTACAGTGCGTCATAACATTTATTTTAGAGTGGTTGCGATTTTACAAGCAGGAAGGGAACATCAACAAAATGAAGAAGAGAATTAATCAAGTACGACAGCGTCACTCTAATATCCACCTGCTGAAATGTCACCACAAATCCCTGGATTCTTATAGAGCTCACCTTTCACTCCCAGAATTTCACAGCAGCCACAACAAAGATGTTGCCATGGGAACTGTTCCAACAAGTAATAATTCAGATGCACTCTCCAACAGGTTTGACACCACACATGTAATTCCACTGCGAATTGGTTCTTCCCAGGTATGGTACAAATACTTCTCTTTTTGCATCGCAAATCACACAGTGTTGCCAGTGTCAGTTTCAGACTCGGATATGTTTTCAAGACAAAACAGATAGTCAGGAAATGGACAGAATATATTTTCTCCTTTATTTAACAGCAGGATTCATTTTTTGGCTGTTGGCGTTTGTCATGATATACCCGCTTTATCACGTAACATATTGGACTAAATACCTTTATTTTTTTAAGAAAATATTTGCGTGGAACTGCTAGATGATCTGATTTGGGAAAATACTTTTTATTTATTTAAATATTTAATATTTATTTATTTTAATTTTAAGTCCCACTCGAATCAACTTTTGTTTTGCCCAAAATAATAAAAAAAAAAGAAATGGTCGCTTTTTAGGGCATAGTTTCTGCAGAGCGGCACAGGTTGCTCAGAAAGCTTCCCAAGTTCTGGCCGAGACTGTTGGTGCAGTGCAAGCCTCTCCCATCACCCCTTCCTGTTTACATTGTTTTTATTGTATGGGGCCTTGTTCAAATACAATCATGTCAAGGCGTCATGCAAATAAAGAAAAACAAAACGCAACAAGAACATGTTAAAAACATCAAAAACGTGATTTCCATTGATGTGGGTCTTTACAGAAATTCTTTAAGGTAAATTTCTATCTGGTTTAAACCTGTCTGAATTGTGATTTGGTTGTGAATGTCTGTAATCACACACAGCGTGCATTAGTACTGATAATTGCTTTGTACATGACTATACATTGATAATAACTGACAAGTCTGTGCTTTCCTGGGTCTGTCTCCATAGGTGGTGATTCTGGGCATGTTTGAGTTTGCGTCCCTCCTGCAAACCCATCTTTCTCTGCTTAATTGTATGCTTCTTTGTCTCTGACAGCAGATCCCTCCCTGTTCTTCACATCGTTCATCACATTCAGCAGCAGTGAGGTGACCTATCAACCTTACATTTGCATGCAGCCCGGTAATTCTCTTGCATTTTTAATGTTTATGCACTCTCAACTTAAGTGTAGCTTTTCCCATTCATTGATCTTTCTACTAATAAGCACTCAGCCCTAAATTTGAACGGGGTTCTCTCTGGTGCAGCCACATTTAAGCTCGATAGACCATACATAGTATCTCTGTATTCCTAAAAAAAAAAGGACCACTGCCATTTCTTCAAGGCATTTTTCTTTAGTTACCTTGCACTTAGTGCCATTAAACAATGAAGGACTGATAAGAGGAAAATGTAGTTTTACAATACCACATAATATAGGGGCTGTTGTCTTTTTTTGATACAAGTCTTATCTACTTTTCTCTATGGCTTCCTCTTATCAGCGGTTTGTTTCCAGACATTGCAGGGATTAAGCCGGATTTACTTTGGGATTACGTTTCTCCCAGAGTTTGACTCTGTTGACACTATCATGTTGGAGATATGATAACCTTTTTCGCCTGGTACATCTGTTTAAAGAAAAAGTCTGGAGAAATTACAGTCCTGCAGAGTTTGCTTATGCACAAAAGAATAAGTATACGCTTCAGAAAAGTCAGGATAGTGGCTGGGATTTCCATTTTGGCTGATGTCGTGGACATGAGGGATTTACTGCTTTATTAGTCCGTATGTATGAAAAAAGTGACAAACTACTTCATCTTCACAATCCATTTTGTCCTGTTGCCTGCTAGCCTTGTATCCTTGGTTAGGTATAAGCCACCAACAATTCTCTGTCACCGTCTTCTGTCTAGGGCGATCCTCTTTGGCTCCCTCCACGTTGGACCGCTCAACTTGAAAGACAAACACAATTTATTGAGAAAGATTATGTTTTTCATATAATCTTAATTTACGCATTTTTAATTCATTGCCATTTTTTAATTTTAGGCCTATCAGCTAACAGGAAAGTATCTGTGTACTTTTAGATTGATTAGATAGACTGCTTTCATAAATTTATAGATAGTGTCCTTTTATAGATTGTGTATCTCAAAGCTCATTCTTCCTCTACTGTCATTCTTCTGCATATAAAACTGACTTAAAAAGGATTGCTAAATATTTCCTGGTGCCTATAAGTACATGTGTATAAGAATTGTTTCAACACTTGTCATCAAATACCTAATAAGATTAAAAAAAACAACAAAGAAAAACCCTCTAAGAAATACTGTGTATCAGACATGGTTGTAACATTTGATACTGTTTGGAATATCTTTCAGGAACTGGTGGTGAAGGAACCAAAATGCAGAAAACCGTGCTTGATTCCGAGTGACCGTCCACAGGGACAGAGGATGAGATAATTGGGGTATCATCAAAGCAAGAGAATGTGAAGAGGAGCAGATCTGGTAATCATCCTCAATGACAGTGAACACAAAGAGAAGCAGTTCTGGCAAACTTCGCCAGGAAAAGGGAACATGAATAGGAGCAACCCCAGTGACACCCTCATAGACGGGGAACATGAAGCCCCGGCAACCATCCTCAAAGATGGGAGACATGAAGAGGAGCAGCGACAATGAAGAGGAGCAACCCTGGCCACCCTCCTGGGGGGCAAGACACACAAAGAGGAGTGGCCCTAGCAACCCTCTTCAGGGGCTGGGAACATAAATAAGAGCTGCCTCAGTGACCCTCCTCAGGGATAGGGAACATGAAGAGGAGTGTCTCTGGAACCTTCTTTAGGAGCAGGGAAGAAAAAGAGAATATGCCCTGGCAATCTCCCTTCTGAACGGATGGTCGCTGGCTGGATGTGCCATGGCATGGCTCAGAAAGGGCTGCAGTAAAACCATCGGGTTTGGCGTGGACAGCAGGGGAGAGAAAACTACCACTGGAGCAAACATTCTCCTGCTTGGTCCAGACGGGTCAGGTTACTCTGTCAGGAATTGGTGATGGATGACCCAAAAGCATAAATGTTTTAGCAAATAAATACAAACATGAACAAACGATGAGAAAAGGGAGAAACAAAAAGGATTTAAAAAAAAAGCAGTCAGCTTAACCTGGATGGACTGAAAACCAATCACATCAACAAAGAAATAGGATTGTTAATTTAAATGAAGACAGTCGGAGATAATTAATAACCAGAAAGTGGTGTGACTGATGGGGGGGTGGGGGGCGCTAAACACTGAACATGTCAAGAACAAAGTGAACATATATGAAATCAGACAAAAGGACATTTTCTAGGTGTTGCAGAGACTTGGTTCTTACCTGCCATGTCTGACATTTTCAAACTTGGGACTCAAAGGAGCACCAGGACAAGGACTTTCTCCAGAGGGGACTATGAGGGACCTCTCAGAAGAATGGCCCCCAGACATAATGTGCTTTCTTTGAAGGGTGGCAAATCCTGGAACAACCTGACACCGGTAACGAGGGAGTGTCATTTCCCACTTTCAAAAGTCAACTCAGTGGCTGAAAGTAAACAGTCCCAGGATCGTTTTCTGTATTTGATCTGTTTAACAGCTTGTTACCAGAAAAGAAACAGCTTATTAAATGACTTTGCTGGATGCCAAATTGTTGTGATAGACTATTCAATCTCAATTAGAGTCAAAAACCTTTTCTATTTTTGTGAACAGCCAGTTTACTTATAGTCTGAGAGTTTTATGGTTGTGGCCTCTAGCTTCAAAATCAGTTAACCACAATCAACAAGAAGACACGACATTTTACACTCTCATTACCTAACAAAGAGAAAACAGAAGGGGGTGACTGCCTTTAAAACAGATCTCTTGGATATCACCACAGGGATCTCGGTGGAAAAAAAGTAAGCCTTAGAATAGTGAACTCCAGGGGAAGAGGGTGACTTATTACTGCTTTCTGCTCGGTAACAGATCCATAGTTTATGAGCACCAGCAGCGAAATGGAAATAAGCAGCCATGAGTCACAGAGATTCTTGGCTGTCTCCATGATCATTACAGTTTGCACATCACCTACTGCATGTGTGGTGCCAGGACAGCTTTGGAAAACGATATCGCCACAAATCTCTTTTTAACGGCAGAAACGCTAATTTCACGAAGCTCTCTGCATCTACAACACTGGCAAAAGGGAGGAATATTGTTAGCTCAGACACGGAAGTCTGATGCTTTCATGAATACATTATCAAACAAAAAGGTACAGGAAATCAAAGGCAGTGGTGACTAGGTTTCTAGCTGGTTATGTTTTGTTTTTTTCCTGTGGTTGTAGAAGTATTGTTTATGATTTTTATTCGGTGGGTTGGAAAAAATGTCTGATGTGGGTGTTTGTGAGTACAGATTGTTCTACAATGGGCTGCTGTGTAAAAAAATATTCTTCCCAGCAGCTGTAAAACTCGAATAATTCTCTTTTACCTTCATTCTGTTAGAAACATTCATAGAGAGTCCTAACCAAAAAAGGCAGAGGTGAACAGAGGTGAATATAAACACATGTAACACTGATATAAAACTATCCATTCAAACCAGAGAACACATACCAGGACAGACCTGTAAAATGTTGTAAAAACCACATATTTCTAGTAGAATTTGTCACAACTTATTGCTTTGGGTTTTAACGAAAGAAAGATTATTTTATAGATATTTTGCAGCACATCCAGAATATGCTTAATGCTTAGTTTTTTTGGAAAATATTCTAAAAGTTAGTTCCTTAGGTCTTTTAATGATGATATTTTTTTATTCCTTTTTCCCTGTGAAGAAAGTGAAAGTACTTTTTGGTGCACTGCAGATTCCTGACTTTGCCTCCACTGTATGCTGATTTCTCTGAAAATCTACATTTCACACTCAAATTGAAGTTTTGAATTCCTGATGAATTCAGAAATCCATTTTTTCCCCCGGGGATGTAACGTTAATAGACATTGAAAATTGGTCAGTGATGTCTAAAGTTTGAATAAGTGAACAATCCTGTCAAGGACTGCAAAGCGGGACTTCCAGGATTTTTTCTCCTGTTGCTTTGCCACGCCCTCCTAATTCCTGGCCAATGACTGAAGAGATCTTTGGTCACATGATTTTGTTAACAACCCTTGCTTAACAGAATAGTCTGTTTGACAACAGTCTGAATATAAGGTTCAGGACTCGATCCAGATCAAATTAAACGGACTTTGTCCGAATCCAAGGGACTTTTCCAGTCTGAATGCACCCTAAGTGTTTGGAATTAATCTGCAAGCTAAATACATGAGAACGAGTGTTTCTGCTCTGCGTCTGAGCATCAATTTCCATTTTCAGAAAGGTGGAGAAATTCACAGCAATTAATCGCTGCTGATTGTTGAGAGAGAGATCCGGCCTGATTGAAGATCCAGATGTTGATCAGCAGGTTTTCCAGAACGGTTGCTGTTAATCCACATCAGAGGGGCCAAATATGTTAAATAGTTAAGAGAAAACGTCATTGGCAAACGTCCTTTAACCATTCCTGCAAGCCTTTTCCTTTGGTCCAGAAGAATGTTGAAATTATTGTAAGGATTTCAGATGAGTTAAATATGAAAACATGCAGAAAAAGTGTTTTGCATGTTCTTAAAGCTTGGTGTAATGTCGTTAAATTACACACACACCTGCAGCTTCAGGTTTTAATTGCAGGCTCCCAGAAGCAGACAGGAGCTGCCACCTCCAATCAGACTCAATACGCAGAGACAAACAGTCTCCCACACGCTGTCAGCGACACTTTCCTGCTTTCACAGGCCACAGAGAATCAAAATGACACAATCGGGTAACTTAAATCCCAGAGAGAAGAAAATCACTTCAAAAACATTCTTCTGGGTGATGTAGATCTGTGATTTAAAAAAAAAATGTTTTCTTCGCTTGTCTTATGTTGCAAATTGGCAAAACTAATCGATCCTGACCGACTTACTTGTTAAGCATTCTTCTATCTATGTACCAAAACTAGGGGTGTGGTTGATCCAACTTCCAATGTTTTGCAATTCTGATGCCACTCTGTTGTCAGAGAGGATGCAGCTGTCTTCCCCCCCAGCCTGTCAGCATTTCTGATGAAAATGATCAGTTTCTCAAAAATGTCATCACAGGAAAACAATCCCTGCCATCAAGAGACGGGCAATCACCGAAAAAGAACGGAATATTTAATCGCAACTGAGGAAACAGAAAACCACAAGTTTAAAACGGCTTGTTAAAATGACAGGAAAAAGGTTGCAGATGTCTGCAGCTTGTCTAACACAAATCCAACAGTCCATCAACACTTCTATCCTGATACACATTCAGCAATTAGTTCTGCCAAAACTAAAGATGATAAAGCTAAGATCAACACCAGCGATTCTGGAGAGCGCCGTTGACTCTTCGGCTGACACCTCTGCCAACTCCTCGCAGAGAAGGAATCAGCAGTCGCTGGTCAATTTCCTGATTCAGCCCCATGACAACCACTCTTCTTAGCTCGAGGGCAGATCGCTGTTCCAGGCCTTCCCTCTCCTCCAGCTGATGATGCATATTTTTATCATTCAGCTCTCACTGGGAGCTAGGTGTCGACAGTCATCACATGACGCGTGCCAGCTACCTTTCCTCTGCACCCCATTCACACCAACTGTCTTCAGGCTGTTTCTCACACACATAAATGAGCTTTGAAAGCACTCGGGCACGTTTCAAACTGCATTTGGATGCTCTCCTTAAAAAAAAAAGTTCATTTTGAACATTTCTGCCTCAACTAATTAGAAGAGCAATTTCAGAAACGTCTAAGATTTCCTCTCAGACCTCCTTCATTCATCAGCCTGGCTTTGAGAAGAGCTGCTCCACTGAGACCAAAGTAGCAGAACTGACCGGAGCTCACCCAGCTCTCCACATGGAAAACCCACAGCTTTCCTGCTATTTGTACTTTGAGGAGAGGAGCAGTGAAATGACAGTCGGCTGCATCCTTCTGCATTTAGAATTACCTCCAAATACACCCCCCCCACAAAAAAAAAAAAAAAGTTTCACCTGAAATCTGGTCTCATCTCTCTGAAACATCCACACTGGCAGAGGAACGACACCTTCAATTTCCTAAGGGTGATATATTGGTCACAATCCTGACGCTGTATCAACCCACAAATCACTTCAACCATCTGCCCAACAAGATCGCAATTCAGGACTGAAAAGCTTTCTGCCCCCTCCTAGTCATGTCACTCTGCACCTTATAGTACAAGAAAATCCGGACAATCTCAGTCAATACACATCCACGGTGTCTGTGAAGGCCACACTCATCTGTGTCAGCCGCTGCACTGATCCAGCATGAACGGTGAAAATGTAACAGATGCTCCAGATTACAGCAGAATTAAATCTAATCCAGATTTATTTGCGGCTCTATAGTGGTGGAACCATCATCAAATGCTGTCAGAGCAAAGACACTGTGTGATAAATACAGAACTTGTTGCAAGGTTTATTGGGTTCAAGAAAAACCTTCAGGTTTTTTTTTTTTTTCAAGATCAATTTCATTTGTTCTTTAGCTAATACTGTGGCCATCTATTGGTTACTTTTGGATACCAGATTTTACTGTGTCCAGTTAATCCCTTTAACACCGGATATATTGCTGTCAACACCGAAATAACACATATTCGTTGACATAGCAAAAATCTTTTAACTGTTCACGCGATCAATTTGAATCAGTTTGAGTCCTAGCACATGTTCCACCCCTTTTAGTCTATGGAAGGTGGAGCATAACATAAAGGTAAACTAATATTGATGTATAACAAAAAAAAACCACCAAAAGATTGTCTCTAAAAAATAAGTTACACATTTATTCACACAAAAACAATAAACACCAACGATAAGCTAAGTGAAGCAAAAGGCTTCAGGGTGAACCAAATAGCAAACAAAACCCCCACCTATCTGAAATCAGAAACTTCCTACCTGTTTATTGAATGAAAAGGGAAAACAATTACTAAACTCTAACCTCCCTAGTCTAATATTATCAGGACAAAATGTGCACTAAAGAAAATGACAGTTCACCCCTACAGCTTCAGTTTAAACATAACTAACCAATAAAAAAGACAGAGTGGACCTCAAATCAAAGCTACAAAGTGCAAAACAAACTACCGGTACATAACAAGAGGAGAAGAGCGCCAAGCTGCAGTGGAGACTGGTAAGGCTGGGCTCCCAGCTCGCCGGCCGGAGGTCCACACAGTGCTTTTAAGGATGCCTCTAATGGAGGCCACACCCTTTTACACCACACCTGAAATAAACTAGGAGACAAACACACAAAGATCTACAAAAACACAGAGGTCCCACTCTGACAGAAATACAATACACTTTATAAAAAAATAAAGAAAAAAATGAAACCAAATATGCAACACAAAAAGCCTTTTGCACAACGGGGCAAAGTCGCTTTTTTCCTCGAGATATTCTTGCGTAAGCACTTCACTGCTACGCTCACAGCGGCAACATGTGTTCAAGCCACCACTTCCAATAAAATGTCTTTGTAAACATGTGTTTGTGAGCGTTTTGGGCTTTAGCATTCAAAACTCTTGCATTCACGCGTAGCTAAGAAAGTTTCTAGCTTCAATTTTGGGCTCTATGTACAAAACATGCAACCACCTTTGATCAATCAGGGATTTAGATTTGATATAGTGACATATGGATCGTGTCCTTTTTCATTCACTGAAAATTTAAAATTAATCATGAAGAAGAAATGAATAATTGCAGTTTGTGCCTGGCAGGAATTGTATGACACCCAGTCTTATATCAGAATAGAGCTGTGAAAGAAAAAGCCTGGAGCAAGTTTGCAAAATTTCTACTTCCTCAACATTTCACACAAAGCGTCCTCCAACTGTAGGTACATGCGCTAGTAAAAAGTAGAAAAAAACTAAAAACTGGAAAATACGAGGCAAAGAAGGAAGTGGAGATGAGCACAGCTCCCTAAACTGTGTCTTCAGACTCCATAACTCACTGAAGTGACCAGTTAGCTGAGGAACATATGTTCTGAAACAGTTCAGTCACATGGGTCAGTGCAGGCCAGACTTCCTTCCCATTTTAAAGACAAAGCATTTTGTAAGTAATCCTATAAGAAATGATGCCACTCTATAAACTCCACAGGAGATTTGATTTAGCCTGGAGCGACTCAGAGGCATCATCTGAAGAGATTAACCGTGGTTGTGTCCAGTCAAGGAGGAATACAGTGACACAAAAACCACTGGAGCTGAAAACAAATAAAGGCCATTTTTCATTTTTTCCCTTTTTATCCTCTCAAAGGTAAGAATCTTGTTAGTATTTCTCATCATTTTGCTGAAAAATGATTGTGTTTTTTTTTTTTTTTATAAGAAGACCAACGCTATTCTTATTTATATTCCACGTCTCTCCAACTTCTGTCACTCTACTGTGCCTTTTTTTATGAAAAGGGCAACTTGGGTCAAAATAGAAGAAATTAGCTTAACGTGACTTTTTTTTTAGTAAAGCAAACAAAGAACAGGATGCTTAAATGTTGATTTAACAAATTTCATTGCTACATTTTAAAAGCATAATTAGATTTTTCAAATGTCTTTTAAGCACTGACAGTAAAAAGAGAAGGACAAAGCGGCTGTGACCTCACTCATAATGAAGTCAATTCAGTCGTCATTTTTCCACAAGGTACCAGAGTTATAATGGTTATTCTGGCAAATAAAATGACAGAGCAATAGCTGATTCTTTCTCAACAGAAGTCTATGGGATTTTGGCTTTTTGGGAGCAGCGGGTACTTCCTATTTGGAACGCGCGGTGGGAAGGGGATATTCTGCAGAAAAGTGGAAATTCATGTTGGCCACATGTAGGCTAATATGTGCAGCCAGGATGCATATTGCTGCATTGCTGCACGTAACTGAAATGCTTCCAAGGCTGGATTTTGTAGAATCCCTAAAGCAGGGATAACAGGTGTGGTTAAATGTTAAGTGTTTGCAAAAGGATTTTTAATTGAACAAAAGGTCGCTGTAGCTTTCTTTTATGAGCTTGTGAATAGATTTACTTAAATAATGTATATCTAAATTTGACAAAAAGGAAGGTAAATAAACTGTAAACATGCCATGTTTAAATTATTATATTTAATAAAATTCTCCCCAAGTGTTTAAAACCACAAAAAATCCTGATTGTTTTAAGAGGAGATAATATTAAATGCGACAAACTTGTAATGTATCTGCATCTATGTTGTGTAATAACAAAACAAAACAGTGTCTTGTTCTGTGTGTTTATTTCAATGCTACATCATCATAATCCTTGAGCTTTTTAACATAGTGGTCAGGGCCAAAATCTGACCAAATGGTCTGAAGTTTAAAGATGGACCTGTGAATTATAATCTGCATGCTCGAGCAGCACTCGATGTTCTCAGCGATGAACTTGCCAGCCACTAATAGCAAAAAAACTCAAGAAGAGAATAAACAGTTCACAACTTTAAAATAAAACTGAATCCAAAGCCTTCACAAGAAAACAATGACGGGAAACATTTTTAATTGGTTTTATTTTTTTTTTTGAAAATCTGTTTAAAAAGACCCTTTGCAGCTATTTCAGAGGTTCTGGAGAGCACCTTCAAACAGAAGTTATCAGACATGGAAACACGTATACTGTACATAATGCCTCGCTGATCAGTCACATACAATATCTTACCACTGAGCTGGAAAGCAAAAATGATCTGAGAAATATCCACACTAGACTTCCAAAAACAAGAAAATCTCATGCTTAATTCTCCAAGGTCAGAGAAAAACGCAAGACGAAAGACGTGGAGAAAAAGTAGGAGTGTGATCTTCTCCACATTTTTACTTGAGAAAAACACCTGTCTCCATCTGAAAGACCTTCAAAAACATCGAGGAGGCAGAAATGAGACATTGTTGGAGACATTGTTGGAGATACAAAGTTGTTAGTTCCACAACTGTGGAACATGGGAATTCTGATCCACCAGCTCACATGGCTGTGTGAGGAAACAAGACCCTGGGTCTGCCATATCCATGAAATGAACAGCAGTCTCAGAGAACCGAAACTAGAAATAAGAAAAACTCAAAGAAAAATGATTCATTATGGACATAATCTCAAATTAAAAACTAAGAAAAAGTGCTCTTCATTTAGAATAAAACAGAAAAATAGGAATCATAAAAGGAATTGAATTCCTTCAGGACACAATTGTTGATCTGGCAGACCTAACAGCAACCCAAACAAAAGCCAAAAAACTATCAGACCTAAAGGTAAAGACTCAGTAAGAGAAGGTTGAGGTGATTCAGCACTTTAGCTTCTTTACAGTTCACCTGCAACAGAAACCTAATCAGGAATGAGATCAGTTCCGGTCCTTGGAGAAGCAAGAGGAAGTCCTGCTATTTAAAAATATAAAAAAAAACTTCACAATCTGGAGAAAACACATGAAAAGGGCTCAGAGTTAAGGCTAAGAACCAACTAAAAGGCTTTAGGAGATGATTACAAGCAAATGAAGAATCAACTCTGCGCTTTCCAAACAGTGTGAAGAATTTAGACCCATGATCGAAAACCTCAATGGCAACAATTTAGACATCAATGTCTTCATAAAGAAAAACAAAGCTCTTTAGGGTGAAAGTGCGAAAACATGGACACAACAAAAGAACATATTTAAAGATATATTTATATATAAGGATACATTCAAAAATATTTTCAAGCAGCCTGATTGATTCAGTTTTGCAGATAAAGGGTATGCTTAGACTTAAGACCCACGACAGCTCTTTGGCCACGCATTGCCAGCCTCTACCTCCAAAAGGAAAAGAAAGTCAAAAAAAAAAAAAAAAATACGGAAAATTTAGATTAGCCACAAAAAAAAAAAATCTTTGCAGCTCTGTGGGTTTGTTGCCTTCCCTGATTGGCCACTTTAAGGTGGGGGCAGGGCTTGTATGCCCAGATGATTCCAGGAGCCTTGATGTATTCAGCACTTTTAGGGTGTCCCGTTGCATTCTGGGCTTTGGGAGCCAAGTGATATTATAAATAAAAAAAAAAACAAAAACAAAAAAAAAAAACAGAACAGAGGTCCGGCCTCTCATGCCATACCGAGAATAAACAGAATTTCACTTTAAAGCCAGACGTTAAGGAGGGGGTTGACAAGCTTCTAGTATCTGGGATTCACCTGTAGCTTCAGGTTTGAGCTGCATAGGCTTAATCTTTCACTCTGTTCAGATCTTTTATGGAAAGAATGTCTTACGAAGTCAAAAGTAATAGGTGTTGGCTGAATTAGAATTCCATCTCTGCCTTTTGCACATTTATTCTTCCCCAAAAAAATCAACAAAAAGTTTTATTAGTATGAATAAAGTTTTATTATGTATCTTGATATCATATTTTCCCATATCAATACATCATCATCTGTAATAGGCGTTTAATAGTTTGTATAAATCAAATCAGGATTTCCCAGTCCTTTACATGATGCAACAATGATGTGAAATGGAACAACCAATTTTATCATTCACTAAAAGTCCTCATCAATTCTTACGATGTCTGTCATCTGTCAACTCTAGCTGTGTACAGCAAAACTGAAGAGCATCTTCATAATGAAAGCTGTGTCTGATTTTTCACCAGTATTTCTATGGTCAAAGCCACTAGAATTTCATGCTAAGGCTGATTAACACACAGTTAAAAAATGACCTTCATCAATTTTTAACCAATCCTATATATATATACGACCAATTAAACAAACTAAGGTTTTTCTTTTGCAAAATGTATGCTTTCAATTACTTTTTAATGCACGAATACATAATATTGCTGATGATGGTTCCACCTCTTTTCAGTATTTAAACAAATAAAATAAAAACTATTGAATCAAAGCTTAAATGTAATTAAATGAATTAAAAACAAATTGCTTCAATGTTTTAGTGCCTGTTCTTAGAACCCTGCAAAAGGAACAATTCATCTCTGAGTAAAGACATGTTGCTAAGTGTCTCAGCAGCAAAAAGACATCCAAGCCGTCTTTCAGATCATCAGATGTCAATTTCATTGATTGACAATTTTATGCACTAAATATACCAAACTAACATTTTTAAAATGTTAAATGCTGATGTTAAATAAATGTTAATTTATCCCTAAATAAAAAACTAACATGACTTCTAGACTTTATTGCTTTCATGCCAAGTCATTTTTCTGGTTTGTTCCATGTCATTTCCCTTTTACCTACATTTTTTTTCATGATTCTCTATTTTGTTCATTTGGAAAAGTCTTAAGTCTGAGTCTATTTACATAGAAGCTTGTTAATCATCTCTGCTGAACTCCCGAGGGCGCATGTTTGCACATCATACTTCACTTTCAGCCCGATGCGGAGCTCCTCCTCTTCTTCAGCACTCAGGGCAATTCAACGTCCATCGTGTCTCCTGCACCAACAGTTATTAAGCTCGACAGCTTCGATAGGGCCACGGCGTCTGCTTTCTTTGAAATAAAAACATTCAACAGAACCAGACAGCAGAAAATGCTCTGCCTTAAATGATGTCAAAGGCAGCAGTGAATGAGCTTTACGACGAATCCTTCAATCAGAAGTAAAAGTGCAGGTTTTTTTCTGGCTGATTACTGCATCTTTATTGAGGGCCTTAAAAAGAAAAAAAGTAACAGTTTTGTTTTTAATTATCATCAAAACACAACCAATGATCCAAAAACATCCCAGCAACGTGTGGCATTTAAGTCCTCAAATCTTTAACAGAATCCAAGAAAAAAGTAAACTGCTAAACTTGCTAAGTCGTAAACATGTCAGTAAAACGGTCTTGCATTTCAAAAGTAAGGCTGAATTGATAAGGCTCTGATTCTGACAGTCAACTTCTTCACAGTGTCAGTAACAGCTCTTCTACTGAAGGGAGGCTCTTCAATCCACTAGATGGAAAGCAAAACTACCTTATTTTCACCAAAACCCTAAAAAAATAAATTTAAAAAACTCAATTTTAAACATTTTTTCTAATCAATTTCAATGAAAAACATTTTTAAACTAGATTTGGCATGAAAAATATGCACACACCATCTCAATGTCTTTTTTAAACTCTCAAAAGAAGTGTGCCAAAATAAAGAAATGTGTGAGTTGTGGTCTCAATAGGTTTGATCAGATTTAATCAATCAAATTTTCAGAGAAAATTAAAAAAAACTGCTCATCTCTTGAAAGGCTCAAGTTTTTCAATTTTTCGTAGATCAAATCTACATTTGCAAACATTTTGTGTTTTTCTTTTAGATATTTGGTCTCACTGTATATATGAGCCCCCCACCAGAGACCTCCTACCTTCATGCTAAAGTATGTTAAAGTGAGAAGACGAGAAAGAAATGTGAAGCAGTTGTTTTGGTTATTAAAGTGCTCTCACACTATCAATTAGCAGCAGTTTGTATATACATAGAAGTGTGGTTCAGCACTTGCACAACTCTGTCCATCTAAAACTTCTGCCCCTACAGACAAAAAAAAACAAAAAAAAAAAAAAAATACGACTCCTACGACTAATCTTAAAAAGAAAACACTCTTCTCAGTAGTTACTTCAACATAGTTACGACAAAATCATTGGATAGGAAAACTTAAAAAAAACAAACTCGTCATGCAGATCATCATCTGTCATATACATACAAACAAAATTACATTTCTTTTTTCTTTTTTTGTTTTAAGAATAGATTTCGTAAACACTGCTTTAGGTCCTTCCGGTTTGGTTTGTATTTGTTTCTGCTACAATCTGAATGTTTTCCTATTCTGGTAGAAAAATGTCCCAGGTTTCTGGTCTGGCATCTGCAGAAGATTTCAGCTCCACCTTCCCAACAGTTCTTTCACCTTCTACCCATTTTTGTTTTTTTAGCAAAACCATAAAAGTCGAGAAACTAGAAGAAATGGGTGGAAGCTCTAGTATGGTTATCTTTTCTTACAAGTGCCATGAACATTTTTATGCAACTTCAAGATTTAAAGGAATATAAGACTAGGAGCAATACCTAAGGACAAGGCTAAGTGTGACAAAAGTAAGGCGTGGCATGGGTAGGACTTGGGAACTTTGAACCGAGTCACTAATGATGGCGGTAAAGCAGAACATTAAAACGTTGTAGTGAGGGTAAAACAAGACTGTGACTCAGAGATTTTGGAGGAACTCCTGCAGTTGCCTGACCAGCTCGGTGTCCACAGTCTCCATCAGGACGCCGAAGCCCTGATCCCCCATCAGGGCTTGCTGTGCCTTCAGTTTTTCATAGACAAAGTGCTGAAGAGAAACGCTGTGCACAGGGTCCTCCAGAGCCAACTGTGGAAAAACAAGAGAAAACACAACCGAGCAGAGGTGCAGTTACAAGAGGAGGTCTGAGGAACACGTTCAAAACATGCATCGTATATATGTTTTTAATTTGAACAAAAAGAAAACTTTTGGTTCTAAGAAGGACTTTCATTGTAAACCTTTGTTCCACCATCATTTTTACTGAGATGACTTGATATTTTTTTAATGGCTGAACATAAATGAATGTCAAACCAGACAGACTTTATACAAATTGTACACAAATTGTTTCTATACAAAAGTTGCTGAATAGATCGTCTCTATTGTTTCTGAAAAACAAACGTGTTTTAAAAAAGCTCAAAATAGTATTTTTGAGCACTCTACCACAAGGCCACTGAGCTGGTCTAGGCTATTTCTCAGTCATGGGGGGATGGCACCAGTGGTCCTGCCCACAACTCAGACGTGCATTCCTTATGAGCTCCTGCCGCTCTGCAGAAACTTAGACACGCCCAAAATCGACATGAGAATAGGACTACAAACAAAAAAAAATGACCAAAATGGTTCAACTAAGCGTCTTAGCTGGTTTTGAGACAAAAAAACGAGAGAAACTCTTCTAAAGTTTGTGACTCACATGAGAAAAATATGAAGAAAGTTCAGGCAGTCGCATTCATTCATCTTCAAAAATAAAGAAAAAAGAAAGTAAAACAAATCCTTAATAACAGAGGGAAAAAAGAACCAAAAATTGGATAGATGACTAAATCCAATACACTTTTGTGAGCAAGCACACAACCATTTATTTTCTGTGAAGTGAAGCAAAAGCACACGAGTTCAGTCCCCACTCTGCATGTACACATGAACACAAAGTCTGAGAACCGGTCCTTTAATCGATTGCTCCTGTCTGCACTTCTCTGGAAAACCATGGAAAGGCCAGAAAAAGATGGTTATAAAATAGTTTTTATGATTTTCAAAATTGTTGTTGCACAATTCCAAACTATCTTATTTTTCTGGACAGTAAAAAAATCCTAAAAAACCTCATCTGCTCTCATTCAAAGTTTATATTTCTGACAAATGAGCATTTAAAAAAATAATACTAAAGAAAAAGCTGAAAATAGAAAGATCTCCATTGTGGCCAACTTCTCTGGAAGGGAAGTCTGAATCAAATGTTCAAAAAACTGCTAGTTGGCGTCATAATCCACTGGGCATGAATGTTTGAGGTGGATGTCAATTCAAAAGTCACTGAAAAATGAATAATTATGGAAACAAAGTTAGAAAAAAATGACTTTTAAAATGTTTTAACAAATGTGTTAAATGAACAATACAAAATGCTTGAAAATGTTATAAATGTTAAAAAAAATAATAAATCTGAATTTTATTTATTTATTGATATTTTGTCTGTTTTCACAGTCCCATAGACAAAACGTAATATTTCATCATTACTATTAATAATTTAATAATCTTCTTGACCTTTTTTAATGTCCTTTTTTTCCACCCTAACATTGTAATTTGGCACAAAACTTTTTTACGCATATTACATATTGCATAAATTATAATAAATCTTCAATTTAAATATATAAAATACATTCAAGAAATGTATTTATATATTTTCTGTAGAATTCCATTGAAAGATTTTCTTTTCCAGCGGAAGAATGTGTGTATCTTACTCAGAAAAATTTTTATTTTTATACCTCGATCCATCCATCCATCTCTTCATGAAATCAAAACTTTTAACAAAACGATTGAGGAAAACAATGCCATAAAACAGTTGTAGTGACATAGGCAGTTTTTTTCCTCAAAGTCAGTCCTATAACATCACTGATAGAAAAAAGTCATCTGTAGTCTGGCTGCTTTCGCTACAGACAATAAGTGTGATTCATTATCATCTCAGGGGAAGATCCTCAGCAGGGATGAAAAGATGAGAGATAAAGTTCAAAGGACGCAATAAGCAGGAAGAGGAGGTGTGACTGCTCAGCACATGACGGTTAAATCATAAAGAAAAGAAACCAATTAGGAGACAAACTTGGAAATAGTGGAAATATTGTAATACAAGAAACAAAGACGTCTGTCTTTTGTTCGCTGACAGAACAAAATTCTGTCAGCGATGGAAGAAAGCAAATTATAACAAAAAAAAAAAAGACATGGGACACAGGAGGAACACCCACAGCAGCTTGTTCGAGGCAGAAAAGGATGGAGATTAGCAGCAGGAAAAGAAAATCATCCTTTAAGGAATCCACCAAAAAACAGAGGCCATTTCCAGCCTAAGAGAATAATGAGCATGTTGTGTTGAGAAAAGAACTTAAGAAACACTGTTCCCGTGGGGGCAAACACATATAAAGCTGCTGGAATCACCTGTCAACGGTGGTGACAGAAAGAAACCCCTCATGAACCCCAGGAAGTGTTTCCACTAATGCTTTATAGTCCGGGATTAAAAGTAGCTACAAACCTGACGACAAATCTACAAATACAGTTCAAACCGTATCACCTATGCTCTTAGGACAAACAAATACTAGTATTTCTTTTTAATAGCAGGTCAACTTCAGTAGAAACTGACACTTAAACTAACAGGGAAAAAAAAAAGTCTAGATTAATGAGGCGATTGTTAAATGTAGTCTTTGATGAAGACCCCCACACACACACTCTACTGGCATCTCCTAAAGCCTGCAGAGCCTCATGTCTAACTGCAAACACACCACCAGTGTGATGCAATTACCTGTGCAGCTGTGTGATGTATTCAAGTGTAAACTATAAACTCTGTTATGTAAATCAATATTCAGAATGCAGCCTGGTGGACAATGTTGGTTTCATCATCCTGAGCAGACAAACACCATCAGCCTCCAGGCGCAGCGAGGAGCTGCTCGCAAGTGATCTGCTCTGATTGACGTCACAGCATTGCACCGCAGGACAAACTGCGCATCAAATGCGAAGTACAAAAAGTGTAGTTTATAACAATGTTTTAGCTCCAAAAAAGTAATAACGTATCCTTAATTATTTGTCCTTATCCTTATATGTTTGTTAGTTGACACATTTAATGATCAGAGCTAATGGTAGATATTTCCACCAATAAAGCCTATCCAGGAAACTACTCGTGGACTTTGATTATTTGAACAAACTTTTGCTTCATTATCTAGACAAAACCAAGCGGTGAGAAGTGAACTTTCTATGTGAAATAATGCTTTCTGTCATTTAACGTGACGTTTAGCATATACACCACTTTTATCCACAGTGCGACAGTCTCGCACTCGGTGGAGGCTTGCTAGCTGTAACTATGACCACGTGTCGCACCACTTATTAAATAGTCAGCTTCTTTTGAAAAACAATTTAAACCTACAAAATATCAAGATTAAAGAACTAATATTTGATTTAATATGTATTTTTATTTTCTAAGTGACCATGGTATAAGCAAAAAACACCCTTTGAGATGGTCATTATCAGAAATTAATTGACTTTGCACAAAAAACTGTCGGGTCAGGCTTTATCCTTTTCTTGTTGTGAATTGTGCTGTTAAAGAGACAAAAATGATTAGGAAGTTTAAGAAAAAGTAAAACAAAAATGTTTTCTACATAGTCAGGTTCTTCACTGTTATTATCTAATAACAGGGTTGAATTGTGCATAAAATGAATAAGCAATGTCAGCAGTACAACAGATGCTGTGCCTCTCATGATAATTTACTATAAGAGCATATAAACTGCTTTTCCCACAACATTACACTACAAGCAGCAGCTTGCATGCTTCACATAAGATGGGATTGTTAGATCCATCCACGGCCCTGAAGCCGAGGTATTAGTGTAGTATTTCACTGTGCTGTGGCTATGACAGACTGTAAACAGGATTGAAAAGAAAGCCCTAAAAATGTCCGCAAATACTTACAACCTAGGCTGTTTTTTCTTTGTAAATACAAAGAAAAAATGTACATTCAGGTCTGAAAATTTCAGAAAAAAGTGTGGATGACAAAGCCTGGAAGAGAGTCTGGATGGAGCTGCAATGAGGACACTCAGGAAGCCATATAGAAGTAACATCTTGTGCTGAAGGCATGCTACATTTTGTGCCAATTTTCAGGGAAGTAAAATGCACAATTCACAATTATACTTAATGGAAGGGGATGCTACAAAGGAATGATAACGGGTGTACAGGAACAGATTAATTTAAAAGAACTACAATGCAAGACAGATTTACAGTTTGCTTCCATGAATATAAAGCTACAAGGTAACTATCCATGAGAATCAGATGCATCAGATAAAAAAAAATAAAAAAGAGGAATCTTTCTAAAATACAAATTCATCAAATTAGATAATGTCCTTCATAGTATGGGAAGAAACCACTGCCCATGTGAAAAAGGCAATACATTGAGTGATGGTTTGGGCAAAGGAAAGACGATGGCAGATCAAAGAGATGGAAGAATGTCAAGCCTCATCTGTTCCCTGATAAACCTCAGTAAGAGAGAAAAATAAATGAGGCAGGAAGAAAAAAAGAAACAAATTAGTTGTGAAGAATATAGGAAGGCTTTTAAAATGACCTATTGGTGATGAATAATATTAGAAAACCCACACTTTAGTAGGTGGGATTTTTTTTAAGGCCCATAACTGCAACAATGGTAATGATGCTGAACTCCCAAAGAAATAAGAAAAAAAGTGTGTGTCTGCTTGTTTCAAGTGAAATTAGTAAGATGTTTCCAAGAGAGTTTTAATGTTTGCTGTGGGACCAGTGTTGCCATGCCAGACGCTGCTTTTAGGAAGCAGTTAAAAATTCTTTTAATAGGGTAATTAAAAGTTTTAAAAGTTTCTTTTGAGTGTTTAACTTATCTGGTTCATTTTTTTATGTTGAGGGGGGTGGGAGCAACAAAATAGGAGGGTATCAATATCCTGACTGAGCAGCACATGGAGGACCTCTAACGGCTGTCTGCACTTATTCAGCATGAGTCAGGCTGGAAGCTGCAGTCCTGCAGGACACAAGCCGGCTCAAATAACAGAGGAAACAATGAGAGAATTACAAATGATTCTGCGCAACTTTGGCAGATATTACTAAGAAGCAAAGTAATGTTTTCTTGAAGTCTCACTCTGATCATCTTTTGATTTATTCAAAAGCATTAAAATTATGATTATGCCATTTTTAGTCAAAAAAAGAAAAAAAAAACTGTGTTGTTTTTTTAGGACATATTTTTCTGGAGAACAGCAGAAGTTCATTGCAAATTTGGAACTGGAAGTAAGCTTGCCCCAATTCTCCATCCTCATGCTCTCCCGCTAGCTTACAGCCCCTCACAACCCCAACATAACATAGCTGTAAAAAAAAAAATGGGGCTATCCACTGTACAGTTTGGAGCCAGATGTCAGCTCAGAAGAGGAAAATGAAAATACATTGATCTTGATGTCTACAAATAGATGCATCAGAATAGAGCAGAGCAAGGCGGTTACCGTTGTAGGTTTTACATCACACCTACACTGGATTTTTGCATCTGCTCCTGATTCACAACAATTTGGAAAAAAATTAATTATCTTGATAAAAGTCATCCATCATCAGCAAAATGCCAAAAGAACCTGTTAAAAATACCAAAAACCAAGGTTTTTTAATGGGAGTGAGTATTTAGATTAGACACAAGCTTTTTTTTTTTAATCATGCAGTTTAGTAATTGTAGAAACAAAAAAAAAATATTTTCAGCTGAAACCATTTGGTTCCTTTCTGGACACCAGAAAAATACATTCATATGCATAAGGAAATAGCTGAACATGGTGGAGGGTACTCAATCTTTTTTTTCCGTGTCTTGGCATCTTCATTCTGCTTCGGTTTGCCATGAAGTGCCCAAGTTACAAACACAAGACTAGCTTCCCCTCAGCTCTAGCTGGAGCCAAGTGTCTCACTTTTTAGCCAATTCAGTTGCACTAAAAACTGCTGCAAGCTGTAGGCTTTCTGCTACTACACCTTAGAAATGGACAGAACCAGGCTTAAGAAAAACATTCCTAATTATTTTCCAGACACACTTTTTTCCACAGCAGTATACTTGACTGAGGTGTATTGAGCTAATGAGAAATTGCATGTACTGGGGTGGTCAGGGAAGTATAAAAATATAGCTTCTCTTAAAGACCCAATACAGTTATCTTTTGATCTATTGCAAAAGTTTTCTAGGAAAGTTTCTGCCGTGCGTTCATTAGAAATTCACTTCCAAGTTGTAGGCAGTACTATTGGCACGGAATTAAGCCTCCGCTCATTTCCCATCATTTTGTTATTTACACTCTAGCTTACAGCTCTTTACAAACCCAAGCTAACAACAGCGGCACATCAAAAAATGGAAAGTAATATGGGAGCTGTCATGCTGTACAGTTTTGAGCCAAATGCCAGCTCAGATGTAAAAAATGAAAACGTACATGGATCTATTTGTCTACAAGTGGGTGTATCAGAATGGAGCGGAGAGCTTGTGGCATGCTGATTGTAAGTTGTTTAAAATTTTACATATCCCAAATATACTTAATAACGTTAGATTTTCTTGATTTTATTACGTTCATCCTGAGTAATCAGTGTTTTTTCTTAAGCCAAATATGTTTAGTTTGTGTCTTTTCTTCCTCCTTTTACAAAGAACCTAAAGTTGCTACTTTACACATGTAACCTAAACTGAAACAGAAAGTAGCCCTACACAACTGCATCAGAGTTTAGGATTATAGGCTTTAAAAATAGATCTAGCTCCACAGCTAGTTCAACTCAATACAACTAACTCAGAATGCCTTCTGGCCATTTTTCATTTCACTTTCACTTCAGAGCCTTTAAACTCTTTTCACCATGACAAAGACAGCTGGCGGCACATGATAGGGAGTGAATGATGCTCTATCCTTGAGTCAAATGACTAAGACAAGCACACCCGCCCATCCACCATGGCCCCCGTATGAAGAATCCAAAGATTCACTGCGGCTGACAGAACCGACATCCTCACAGCTCAGCGATTTCACCTCTGCCCCTCTGTGATCCTCCCTCAGCACGTCTCCACTTCCAAATGAATAAACAAGCACACTTTCGTTTAAATGAGGGTGCCAACAAAGAGAAAATGGATGAGTGTGGCACATGGGTGTGTGCCAACAAAGGGGCATCAGGATTCACCACCACCACTCTGCTTCAAAGTTTCAGGGAGACTGGCCTCAACTTTTTGCTTTTATCCAACTTCTCCACCATCATTGTGTCTAAATTGTAGGGATGTAAAGGATACAGATACATACCAAAATGTGATCATGCTATGAGAGTAACATAAGAACAACGTAAAACAATATTATGTTTGTAAAAATATATAAAAATGGACCAGGAATTGTTTGTATGTCTTTTTTGCAGACATACTAACATTTTCTTTTTTTATTAAGAGTGCTTTTTTTTAACGTCCAATAAAAAAATTGTGATGTACAATAAAAAGTTTTGTTAAATGTTGTGGTACTAAACAAAACATGCTGCAAAAATTAAGGTTGGGAAACAAAAACATGATATGAAATATTTACATTATATATGTGCTATATGGTTAAATCTTGGATTTTTCTTTCAGTAAGCTTTTTTTTTAGTTTACAAATAATAGTCTGACATCCACAGTCACTTGGTATCACTATTTAAAAAAATCTGTATGTTTTCTTCAGCGACATGTACGTTTTGATAAGTGAAAAAAAAAAGTAGAAAACTATGAATACATAATTATACCACCGTGTGGATGACCCTGACGTTTAGGAAATCAGCAGTTTTTAACCTCTCTAATTCAGTAAGCTGGGTACTGTGCTGACAGCATTTATTTTATGTGTGTCTTCAGGCAGAGGTTCTCAAACTCTGGGTAATGATGGCCTATAAATAATCGTTGATTTGAGCAAAGGAGTTTGTTAACCAAGTTAATGAACTGCACAGTGATTCCGGCAATTATAATACATAGTTTGACATCCTTTATTGTCGCTTAATGTAAAAGTTTCCTTAAAAAAATACTCTGGATCTTGCTGGCAAAATGACCTCAAGGATTTAATGTCTTAATCTACCTGACCTCCTGGTCTGCAATAAAAGGGAGAACAAGAAGACTTTGACCTCAGGGCTTTTAATTTTTAGAAGCAACTGGGTAAATTCATCAAATGTCACATAAGCAAAGGGGTGTTATACTCAAGAAGGAGTAGTACTACCGTAGAATAATTTTACTCAAGTAGAAGTCAAACAAGTAATTACTTAAGTAAGCAAAAAAATAAAGAGATGAAAAAAGCTCATTTACTACATTAAACCTAAAACCTAAAATTTAGGGAATCATGTCAACAAAAATACAAAAATGTGTGTGGAATTTTTCAAATGTGTTACCAGCAAATGCTTGTTTAGAGATAAAAGTAAACACGATTTTTATTAAAACATTTCTTTTTCTTTAAAGAATAATTTCAAAGTTTCCCAATTCCCAGTTGATAATACATTCAAAAAACGGTTGAAAAACACTGCATTAGTATCTTCATTAACTTTGACTGAGATGGAACTTGGTTCAAAACTATACAGCAGCATAGCTCCAATATTGCTTGCCTTTTTTTTCTACGCTAATGTTAACTTGGGGTTGTAAGGGGCTGGAAGCCAGCAGGACAGAGTCTAAAACAAAGGAATGTTGGGATATCAATATTAGAGCTACTTCTGCGTGAACACTCCTGCCCACAACCTAGAGGCAATTTTCGAATGAATATTCCTGCAAATTTCTGCAGAAAATATGTCCTAAAAACAACACAGGCTTTTTGATTTGGGCTTTAACTGCATAAGCATAATAAAAAGACCAGAAAGAATGATTTTACAATAAAAATATAGTTGGAGTAGGACATAAATGAAAATCTGACTATCAACCATGAAAAAATAACCATACCATTACCACAAATTAGACACAACCATTAAAAAAAAAAAGATAATTTTGTTGCTCATTTTACTGAGGTTTCAATTTTTTATAAATGCTGCCTGGTGTGACACATAAAGCTGAATTCACAATAACCATTTTCAACAGAATTTATAAACCTGCTTAGAAATGCACTAGTAAACTCATTTGGGTGTTTTGATTTCTGGCTAGCAGCTGGTGTTTTTAAATTCTACTTAAAGTAGCATTTATAAGCCTCGATTGTAGGAGATTTCATAACTACAGATAAGCTGAGGGAATGTGTATCTGCATCGTAAATAGCATTTCCTGTCTTGATTTTAACTTGTAGACAGAATGACAGCCTCCCAGCCAAAACATTTGCTCAACAAACCTCGTCTATGAACATGCGGCAGTTTTAAAGCACATGCTGTCGATATTTCTTATTGAAATGGATTATTCAGTTGAAATATTGTGCCCTAAAATCTTCCTGCTTTATGAAGGACCACATAATTTAAACAGCTTCACTTTGTATCTATATTTTGCTGCCGCTACCATGCTTCACTGTAGGGATGGTATTGGCCTGGTGATGAGCAGTGCCTATCATTCACTCCAGAAAGTTCTATTTTGGTCTCGTCAGACCACAGAATTTTGTTTCTCATGGTCTGAGAGTCATTGAGGTGCCTTTTAGCAAAATCCAGACAGAAATCCATGTGCTATTTAGTAAGAAGGGGCTTCCATCGGGCCGCTCTGCCATACAGGCCTGATTGGTGTAGCGCTGCAGAGATGATTGTCTTTCTGGAAGGTTCTCCTCTTTCCCTAGAGGAACGCTGGAGCTCTGACAGAGTGACCATTGGGTTATTGGCCACCTCCTTGACCAGCGCCCTTCTCCCCCAATCACTAAGCTTAGATGGCCGGCCAGATCTAGGGTGAGTCCTGGTGGTTCCAAACTTCTTCCACATATGAATGATGGAGGTCACTGTGCTCATTGGAACCTTTAAGGCAGCAGAAATGTTTCTGGACCCTCCCCAGCTTTGTGCCTCAAGACAATCCTGTCTCAGAGGTCTATAGACAATTCCTGTTATTCATGCTTGTTTGTGCTTTGACATGTACTGTCAACCCTGGGACCTCATGTAGACAGAGTTATACATTTCCAAATCATGTCCAATCCACTGGATTTACCACAAGTTGGCTTTAATTAAGCAACTGAAACATCTCAAGACTCACCAGTGGAAACAGAATAAACCTCAGATCACTTTGGAGCTTCACAGCAAAGGCTTATTTACATTACACACAATTTTTTAGGTTTGTCATTTCTTTTATAAATTTGCTGCAATTTCAAACGAACTTTTTCAACATTGTCATTATGGGGTGTTTTTCAAATAATATTTCAGAAAGAAAGAGCTTAAATGATTTGAGCAAATGGCTGCAATTTAACAAAGAGGGAAAATTGTAAGGGGGTCTGAATACTTTCCGTGCCCCCTGTATATTGTATTATAGTTTATTTTCCAGCACAAGAATACTAAGTATTGAGATTATGATGGATAAAATCTTCTTAAGAAATAATTGAACTTTCTGCCAATAGCTGACCATGTTTACCTTACAGGATCCTCTCAGATATAAAAATGTAAAACACATTTAAAAAGCAACTTTAAGCTACCCCAGCTAAAGGAACACTGTATAAACTTAGTGAACCATTTCAGAATCAGCTGCTTCACAAACTGGGCATGCAAACATTTCTTATTGTCTTTCTTGTACAGAGAAAGCAGTTTAGAAACAAATGTTCTGCATGACAATATGAAGAGGAAACACCACTGAAAAATACTATTTTGTTGTTTTGCTTCAGAGTAGATTGCAGCATGCATATTGAGTGAAGCATACAGATTTTTGCTTACATTAAAAAAAAAAAAAGTTTCCCCTCCAATGCAAAAAACAATTAAACTACGTAAAAGGAGTCTGTCTAATGCAATGTCACAACTTTTTTGTAAAGCATTTAAACCATAATACCCCACATAGATCAGATATAGTTTATAGCACACCCACTGACATAAGTACTTTGAACCTCTGGGGTCCAAAATGCTGTCACATTGGGTGAAAGGTGGTGCAGGAGGCTTAAAACTTGCTCTTGAAATGAGTGTTGGGGAATGAGAAATATGTGATGAATAAATGCCCCCAAGAATAAAGAAACAAGCAAGGAAGCACATGTTTAACTAAGCAAACAAAAGTGAATACAGAGTAATAGGAAATAAAACAAGAGAACATCTACAAATGAGCTTGTTTGAGCATTAATTTAAACGTATGAAACTCAGGGGAGAAAGGACAAAAGAACGAAAGAAAGAACTGTTCCCAGCGGATCGGGAGTTCCGTTCCAGTTGGACATCTTGATGAGCCGTTCAAAAGATTAGATTTATTTGTGAAAGTCACGTCTCTATGTAAACAGGCACAATGTGTGGGAATAGCCTGTTGCAATTAATCTATTTTTTAATTAGGACTCAATGTTTTCTAATATTTTTCTGTCTTGAAGTTGTAGCATGTTCTTCTGTCTGTTTCTGCACTTATCCAGTTTGCAAAGAAAGGCTCCACATACAACTTTTCTTGAGTTGCACGCCACCAAGCTGCTTTTAGTTCTCAAGTAACTGAAATATAATCGAGCGAATTTGGTTGATTTACAAAACCAAAAGATTTTTTTAAATAAAGGATCCTTCAGACGTAGTCATTTTGTTCCCCTGACCAAACTTTACAGTTCAAGGGATCGGTGTAGCTAAGAAAATCCGGTTATTTTCAAAATAAAAGATTTTCGGTATTCAAAACCAAATAATTTCTTATTTCTTCCGCGGCCTGGTGGAAATTGATCCACAGACCGGTACCTGTCGATGGCCTGGTAGTTGGGGACCACTGCCTTGGGGTAAAATAACTTATTTATTGGTATATTATGAAGGAAGCAAGGTGTGATTATATTAGGCAGAAAACTCCAGAGGACTGAAAGATAAAAATGGAAAAACATTTTTTTAAAGATGGGATAAAATATTTAGATTAATGAGTAAAATGTATACTAAGTAAAACACAAGTAGAGAAAAGAAGACTTTTCTTATGCTGGGAAAAAAAAATCCTTCTCGACCGGAATGTGATATACTGAATGTTTATAGTTTTAAGTGTGGATGTTTGTAACATCCTTTCCATCTCAGCTCAATGCGTCAGATCCTACAGAAGAAAACAAAAAAACAGAACTGAATAGAAAACAGTTTATGTGCGACAATAAGTTCATCTTACCTTATGAAAGACGTGATTGAAAAAATATCTCTTGCATTTGTTTTATGCATCATAGCCACTGCACCACACAGACGTGGTATTTAGATGGATAATACAGAGGCAGCTTGAGTTGATATTTATGACAAATATGACAAGTTGGAGATAAAGCTGAAGGTAGGCCAATAGCTTGGTAAATACGTTAGTGATACACTAGGTGGTTATACAAGTGAATAACAAAAAAATAAGTCTCCAAGTGATTTCTTTTTCCCTTTCCTATTTTTCTTTTCGTATTTATTTCTATTTTTTCAGCAGTTTGATCTTCCGTACAGTTGGCAGTGCAGTGGAGGAAAAAAATAGTGTTTGTGCATCAACAGGGATAAATCTTAAAGTTCAAATTTAAGCACATCTGCATATTGTAAACTCTAAAATCCTTCACAAAATAAACCTAGAACCATCTTATAATATTTCTATAACCTTAATAACTCATTGAGTTATTAAGCCTGAACCACATTAGTATTTGGCTTAAAGTTAGTTTCTAAAGTGAAATCCAGTCACAGTTTTAGCGTTTGCCCCACATCTCTCATGGATATAATGTTCTACAGCCAAAAACCAACAGAGATTGAAGTTCATTCTGACAGCTCTGCCTAAGGGAACACAAAGGGGAATCTTTATATCATGTGCTGCAAAATAGCAGTCAGAGAGGTCTGTTATTCAACAAAAGCAGATTATGCTGACAGTGATGGCCTGCTTGAGAAAAGAGCAATAATAAAGCAAGAATGGCAGGTCTTCATTACCCATGCTTTGTGTAGGCCACAAGAAATTGATAACATGCTGAAACTCATTTCCTACAAATACACACCTCTGCTGGGTCTTTGAGGGCTGCATGACCGTTCATTAAAAAGAAAGGATAAAATCCAATTTAAAGACAGGAAACAATTCAATGTTCATCAAAAACTCATAAAAGCTTTAAAAATGTCTTTGAGCAGTGAAAGTCCAAAATGTTTTCTAATTTTTTTTAGCTTAACACATATAATAAACTGATAACTATTTTGAGCTGGTGTGTTAGCATGTTTTATGCAGTCTTGCCCTTTTTTAGAGAAAAAATAACTGAAAATAGTTTAAGAATGTATCAACATTTATATTTCTTAAGAAAAGAAATGATATTGACATTTGCTGATGGGAGCTGTTAACAAAATGATAAAACATTTGGAACAAATAATTTGCTAATAAATTCTTTCTAATGAATTACTTTGTTGTAGATTGCAAAGACTGTAGTATGCAGAAACTGGAAGGATATTAATGTTTTATAGGAGATAATGCTTGTACAGTCTAGTTCAAGCTCTGTATGAAAAATGGTAAATGAATTGGAATTATTTGCCGATTTATGACTGGCAAAGCACAGGAAGAGATGATTAATCGATGAATCGTTTTATAGTCCTATGATCCAACCAGATCGATCTGTCTATGGCAAGGTGGTAATCGAATCACCCTATACCACAATATTATAGTTTCCAAAAAAAAAAATAAAAAAAAATAATAACAAATATACACACGTGGACAAAATTGTTGGTACCCCTCAGTTAAAGAAGGAAAAACCCACAATTCTCACTGAAATCACTTGAAACTTACAAAAGTAACAATAAATAAAAATTTATTGAAAATTAAATAATCAAAATCAGCCATCACTTTTGAATTGCTGATTAACATAATTATTAAAAAAAACAAACTAATGAAAGAGGCCTGGACAAAAATGATGGTACCTCTATAAAAGATTGAAAACTATTTGACCAGACTGACATGATTAAATCAGGTGTGTCCTTTAATTGACATCACAGGTGTTACCAAACTCATAAATAAATTGTTACACTGCTATGAAGCATTAACATTATTCATTTCATCTGTTTTTTGCTGCAGGATTTCCAATAGGCCGACGTTAGCAAGTTTCAAGATGAAAACTTAACTAAAGAAAATCTTGTTTGATCATTTTGTGTACCAATGCATAGCTGGATAAATTGTCCCAGACTGCTTTTGTTTTTGATGGAAAAAATGTGTTTAGTTTACAGCCAGAATGTGGTTTGAGATGGAGCAACTATTCTCTAACAATTTTTTATTGTTTTATTTTTCTTGCAACTATTTATACCTTGCCTGTTTGAACATGAGAGCATAAGACAACAAAGCTAAATTCCTTGTTTATGCACTGTACTTGGCCAGTAAATCTTATTCTTATGTTTTATTTTCTTCTCCCCCACAAGTTTTAAGTCAGAACTGTATTCACCCAAAGCACCAACATTTGATTTGTTTTAATAAAAATGATGGCAAACTGACATATGAAAACACAATGCTTCGCACGGTGAAAGTTATGTTTATTATACCAGCATCCAAACCCACCATTTTCAAGAATCACTGCTGAAAACTAACTCGTTAGCCTAATAGCCTGAAACCCATCAGTTACGCATGCTGAAGAAATTGTCACAAATGACTACATCAAACATTCTGTTCATTCTGAGACCCTTTCAATAAACTGAAACTACTTTAGCAAAACCAGGCAGTGTGTGAGGATACTTCGTGTCTGGCCCACATTCACGATAAACAACACCCCTGACACAAAATGAACCTCAAATTATTGTTTTATCTAAACAAGGTCAAAGCCCACCAAGGGTACCCTTTGAAGTCAAAACATGCTTGTAGTCATATGCAATTCAGTCTTACCAGAGAGGTTTTAAAACCAACAGTTTTATGAAGCAAAGTTAGTTTTTGAGCCAATCACCCAAACCAAGATGTGTCAGTACTAATAAATATATTGTTCTGTTTGACTTATAGTCAGAATAAGAATTATGAACGCATTTTCTAAAAGTTTTGTTGGTTAATAAAAACACACTTTTTTTAAAATATATTTTACTTAACTTTTTAATATCTATCTTTAATAGTTTAATATCTATCCAATTATTTATTAAAGACCAAAGTGTTTTTGAGAATTACACCCAGAAAACCTGTTAAAAACCTTTTAAATCTAAGGGTGTATTCAGACTGGATAAGTCAACTGGTCCGAATCAATTCCGCTTGCTCGAACAAAACAATACAAAGTCCAAAGTCTGTATCTGTCTGCCTACAAGCACAGTGAATGCAAGGCAGAGACACTTAAATGAATAGAATCTAGACCAATCTAGACCAATTGCCAACAAACCGGCGCTCCATCTGATTGAAAAAGAACTGACCCCCTCAAAAGATGGGTCAGAGAGTGATCCAAGACCTGATACTGCTTGGGTGTTTTTAGACTGAAAATTGTTCTGGATTATCAGGGGAAACAAACTATGGTTCACTGTAGGCGAAACAAAGTTGTCCAGTTTTAATACCTCTCAAGTGTTTTGCAAAAACAACAATTGACATGATGTCTGGAGATCAATATATACATACAAAAAAATAACTTTATGATCAAACTTTAAATATTCATATTTATTCAGCTAAAGCTTGATTCTATCAATCCTTTTGGCATGATTCTCTACATAATAAAACACATTGAAGTAGCCACTCTAAACATCAATGTTTAGAGTATGTCTATAAGAGTGACTGTTCTTTTGAACCAAGTCTGCCTCTAAACCTGAATTTAGATGGACAGCTCATAGCTGGTCCAAAACTGAGATTCACGTTTTTGGTAGGCAAGCATCAGAAATATCAGCAGTCTACGATTGTAGCCATGGTAACCATAGATTGACCCTTTACTCTGAGTTGTTGATGTGGTAAGAAGAAGGCAAAACACAAAAGATGAAAAACTTTCATGTGTGATATGAAGTGAAGTGCAAAGACTAGCTGCTGGAGTGTTTTCAAAGTCATCTCCAGAAGCTGCACAAACCAAAAACATGTCTGAAAGCATCTAACTCTAAAGACGAGATTCTTCTTTAGGCCTCTCACCACATTCCAACAGCCAAAAGAAACAACGAAGCTCGTTTTTCCATTTAGGTGAAACCATGCAATTAATGCTTATTCATCCCTTGTCACATTTGCCATTAAAAACTGTATCATTCTGCTTTACTGTGTGTTTATTTTATTTGCTATTATCAACTCTACATTCGTCCAGCTCATAATTTCAAAAATGCAGAATGTAGCCTCTGCATCCGTTATGAACAAACATTTATTGAAAAAAAAAAAAGAACAATCTCAAGTGGGTGTGAGTCGCAGCAGCACAACTCCGAGAGCCCAAGTCATTAGTCTCCAGTGGAGAAAGTCTTTGATGTAGCCTATCACTCTACTTGTTTGATGGTACTGGCCTTGGAGATGAAGCACAAGAATCAAATGATGCATTATATAGAGAATACCAAACACGGCATCAGTTAGAGGAGTCTAGTTGTCTCAAATACTCAGATCAAAGTGAGGGACCCTCACAAATCCAATACAAGATAGAGTGGAACAGTCACCAGCGTCCACAACATAACCAAACCCCTCCTTCATGCTCAGAAACCCACAGCCAGTCCAATTTAGGCCCAAATCAAAACGCAGTAGTGAAGAGGTAGCTCTCCTCCTGCAGGGACCATATAAATCTGAAGAGACGAGCCAACAACAACTGCTGCCTTTGTTTAGACACTGGTATAATATTGTATATAGCAGGCTGCTGATGTTTTAGGTGATTCTGTTTGCTTTTGTGTATGCTACCATATTTGCATACATTAGTCGTGCTTGTTTTTGCTGCATTCAATTTGCCCCAGAAGTGAGAGGAAGACAGTGTTATAGCTATGGCATTTTTAAATATGACGTTTCAAAATATTCAAAGGTTTTCCAATTACAGACTCAATTATTAGATTTTTATTTTGCAAATTTGCTCTATAGAGAGCAGAAATGCAAGGGAAAAACTCTGAAATGAAAAACAATCTCAGGGTAGCATTTAGAAAAAAAACATTTGTGGCCTCTTAAGAGATGAAAACAAAACACGATTGAACAAATTTAGCAAAGAAAACCTGCTTCAGTAGATGAAAGATGAAAAGACATCTACATTGTTTTAACAGACAATACCTTTTATCTAAATTGATTTGAAGATAAAATTAGTACAAATACTAATTAAAACTAATAAAAAAAAAGACAATATGCTACGAGCATAAAACCAACTTGACAATGAAAGCTGAAGTGTCACATGCAGACACTTCAGAGTTTTCGAGAAGTGCAGCAGCATTTCAAACCCTATTTGCTTTATGAGAAAAAAGACGGAGGTAGTCTAATCTGGCCAGCAAACTAGACTAGAGACAACAGTGGGGCTATTTTGAAGGAAAGACAGAGCAGATTGTGTTGGCTGAAAAAGCTTAAGTCCTTTAACATTTGGAGCAAGATGTTTGGTGTCTTCTGTAAGTCTGCTGTGGAGAGTGTAATCACATCTGTAGTCACCTGTTGTATCAGTGCAGAAGAAATAAAGAAGCTGAACAAACTGAGAAAGAAAGCTGAATCTGTTCTCACGTCTGCTCTGGCACCACCAGAGCCAAAAAGACACTCAACATGAACTGCAAGATGAACCCCCTTATGAAACATCTTCACCATCCTATTCCTAACTCAAAAAGAATTTTTCAGGGTCTTCAGCTAATGGTTTCTTCAACACTGACACTACATTTTCCTCCTTGTCATTAGCTACAACTAAACTGAAAAAAACACAAGATCTCACCAAGTATTGTAGTCTAGTTTTTAGTTTAAACATCTTATTACATTTAATATAAGACAAAAATAACTTGGGATGCACCCCACTTAACCTTGAACTGTCTAGTCTGGGTTGTACTGAAAACTATTAATTTCCTTTGGGATCAATTCAGTTAAGTTCAATTCAGTTCAATTCAGTTCAATTCAATTCTAGTAATGTTTCAATTAGATGTAATGACTTGACAATAGTTCTTAATGATCTTGTCACTTGATGTTGAAAACATCTTGTTTTAGGCATTTTAGTTGATGAACTGTGATTTTTTTGGTTTACAAAATATTTTTAGGCATAAACTTTATTTGTGTATGAGCTGTGTTGTTTCCACAAACAGACTTGATGCTTTTTTTTAGCTAAATTGACTCATGACAGAACTAATTAACATAACATCTGATTTACCAAAGTTTGAACGTGAACATTGCAGCTTTCATGACTTATCTATTTTAAAATGTTTAATTCTAATCTGACTTTAAGTTAATAATTTACAAAATAAATGTTGAACTGCTGAAGAACTTAAATTAGGATATATTTGGGGGGAAAGGGTGTAAATGCTTTTTACATTTAAATTTTTGATATAAAATGTTTTATTTGAGCAATGTTCACTTATTTTAAGATAAAATATTAATAAACAAAATATCTAAATATGCATTTTGTTTTGTTTTTTTTGCTACTTTCAAGATTCAATATGACCTTACAAACGCAAGACATCACAACTTATTTTGAGGAATCTTACCAAAACAAACAAATGTTTTAAAACAATTTTAAAACATTTAACACTCAATTCGTTTGCAGTGTCTTTAAAACAACTCTGTGAAGAATGTTAGAAAAAAATCATAATACTACCTTTAATTTGATTGAGGAGCATTTATTTCTTTTAGATTTAAATTTAGAATTAAAACAAAGAAACCCACAGACCAGAAGCAGAACAATGTGTCGTGGTCATCAGTAAGGCCACATTAAGATAATAAGAAATAATTACTCAGTCCAATGAGACGGCTATGGCTGTGATATTGGGCTAAATAAATAAAACTGAATTTAATTGAATTCAAAGAGAAAAAAAACAATTCTTTTAAAAAATAAATACTGTGGAATGGCCATTTCAGCCATCCAGACTTATATTAAAGAAGTGTTCCTGCTGAGGTGTAGATACACTGCAGTAAAACTTCAGTCAAGCACTCTGAAACATGAGCTTACAGACAGGCACTCTATAGACAAGTGAGTACAACAAAATCCATTAAGCAATGGAAAATAAATTTCAAAAATCTGAAATGACTATGTCCCTTAATAAAAAAAAAGTTGCTCTCCAGTGTTTTTGACTTTACAATATGCTTCACAACAAATGCACACTTACACTTGTATACCCAGTGGACACAGAACGCAGTTCTATGTTTGACAAGAATAACAATACATTTTACATATTCATCAAGTGTGAATATGACCAACTAGACAATTTGGGAAGAAAAATAAATTGATGCACAGCGTTTCAATGTACCTATATAATTAAAAAATGAAGTGTTTTCCACTGTGCCTAATAAGCACAGCATGCAGGTCTTCAAACATGCTTCACACAGACATGCACACATCTGCTAAAACAGAAAGTCATTTAGGTACCAAATGTTCAAAAATGTCACAGGTCTTGTTTTTCATTTACATCCAATTCAACTGAAAAGTGTATCACGTGGGCACAGCTGCTGGCTGCACATGCACTAAGACACAGAAATGTGTGACTTTAGCACTGCTCTATTCCCTGGAGCAAAAAGTCACAGTCTGGGCTGAGGTGATAAGTGCAATTGGATGCCACCCAGTAAAGAAACACCAGCGAAAAAAAAAACACCCCACCCCACCACAAAAAAGCACATAAAGTCAACTGTTTCTCACATTTAAATTTAATCATATAATTTTTTTTTTTTTTTTTTTTGATAAAACACTAATTTGAAGAAGATTGCCCAGACTTCAAGAATAAGTTATACATTTTTATACATGGAGAGCCCCAAGTAGATATTTACACGTGATGTAGAAGGCCACGGAAGAAACAATAAATTATTTCGTTTTGAATCCTGAAAATCTTTGGAAAATCTTTTATTTTGAAAATAACCAGATTCTCTCAGCTACACCATCGATCACTTGAGCTGTAAAGTTTGGTCAGGGGAGCAAAATGACTAGGCCTGAACCATCTTTTATTCTGAAAAAAATCTTTTGGTTTTGAAAATCGTCCGGATTCTCTCGATTACATTTCAGTCACTTCAGCACTAAAAGCAGTCCGCCTAAAAGCAGGCGTGCAACACAAGAAAAGTTGTATGTGGAACCTTTCTTCGCAATTGGGATAAGTGCAGTAACAGACTGAAGAAAAGACTACCACTTCAAGACAAAAAACATTAGACTACCAGGAGTCCTAATCAAAATCTGGATTTATCACAATAGGTGATTCCTACACACCGTGCCTGTTTCCATAGAGATATGACTTTCACGAACAATTACATTCACATAAATGCTCAAACAAGCTCATCCATTCAGATGCACATTTCACATAAGTTGTGAACACCTGATTCATGCAGGTACCTCAATAAAAAAAGAAAAGAGGAACAGTGCGGAACAGGACAGGACGGGGTGAGGGTTGGAGTTGCACAAATCAGTAATCTGAGTGGTTTGTTACTGAGTATAAATAAGAGATTTGTTGGTTACATTTTGCTACTGTATTTAAGTAAATTATAAACTTGCTTTTAACCACTCCTGATGCGACACTAAATTAAGAGGCCTTAGTTATATTTATGTTTTTTGTTTGTATGTTTATGTTTTTTATCAATCCTCCAAAATGCACATGTCAGATGACCGAGTGAAATGATGAACAAATCTATTGTCAGAACTGTTTATTATTAGGTTTAAAACACAAGTTGTTCTTCAAGTATACTGTTTCTTTCTTTGTCATTTGCCCCCCCAATTCTGAATAGATATATTTAAACTGTATAATCTTAAACTGAAGTCTAAAACTAGAACCAAATAAATAAATAATTTTCAACTTTAGATTTGTTATGTCTGCTCATGCAAGTTGTGTGTTTCACGTACAAGTTTCTTCCTCTTATCCTGCTCGGTCGGCGGCTCCTCGTCGTCACTTAGTTTGGGCTCCTCAAAATGGCTCATCAGCATGCAGCTGCAAACACAATTTGACGTAATATTAATAACCACCCACAAACCACTACAGCAGGAGACAATCTCAAAACTGACAGGATGTGCAAATACAGGCAAACAAAAACGGCAGAACCCCGTGGCACTTTTCTTCCACAGCTACAACTGCTATCCATAATGGTTCATCGGTATGCACTGAGAATTACATATGAACTCTTTGTCCTCTGTATGAAGTCTGTTTGTGGTCTTATTTCCTTTCTGCTGCTTAATTAATTCTTACTGAAAGCACAAATACACTCGGGAAGTCATGAATTTCATAGTCTGTGACTTTGAAATGAAGCACGTGATAATTCATCATTGGAAAATCTAACTACTTTCCTGCTAATAACATTCCAATGGGCGAAATGTATCAAACTTTTCACTATAATTAAAAGCCGCAAGAAGATGTCATATTAATGTAATGAAATGGTGATATTATCTCTTTACTAGAATGAACACCTCATTTAAGCAGCTATAACCAATATTTGTACAATGATTCAAAGCAATTGGATTTCCCTCAAAGCTTCTCAGGAAGTTATTCTCAAATTTGCAAATTTTTCCAAGAGTTTTACACCGTCTTTAAGCCCTTCATGTTAGCTGAATTGAGTGAGAGCTTTGTTCAGCAAATGTTATTGTTTGGGTTTAATGGATGAACAAATGTAATTGTTGCTGTTGTACTAATGCAGAATGTAGTTTTATATTGGAAGAGAACAGAGCTCCGAAAATCAACTAACTGACCTGTTCAGCATCAAATGACAGAAATAAATGATGACGAGCTGTTGAACCTAATAGTGGGGATTTTAATAATGAATAAGCCTGATATTTCCCAAAGGAGAAAGCGAGGATAATGGGCTAAAAGAGAAAAGGACTAGAAAGTGGAAAGAAGCAAAACCTAAATGAACAATGATGGCGCTCCCCTGCTGAATTTGCAAATATTAATATTGGCAACAACATCAATTACAAAAATATATTCACTATTTGTTCCTTTTCCTTTCAAACTTGGGTTGTAGCAACATTAGAAACAATTTAAACTAAAAAATGCAAAGCAGGTGTACATGGTATGCCCAATGGCTCAACTGCAATTCCTTTAGAATCTTAGGTTCAGTGACTGAATGTGATGAAGGGTCGTCAATTGTTCAACAATGAGAAAAAAAAAACATTAAATGTTGACAACTGATATCAAATCACAACAGACTGCATTTGATTTTTGGTCAAGATTCAAAGTTAAATACATTTTCAAATATATTTGTATGTAAGACATGTGCAGAGGTTCATAAATATTTCAATTAACATAATATCATTAACAAAAAAAATGTGAATTCAACTAATGATGGAGTAACCATAGTAACCCTTCTTCTACTTGAATTCAGAACATTAAGACCGCCCTCAGCTTTCTTAAAACTACAATCCTGGGACTAATGATGAAAACTAGAGTTTGGCTAATTCAGGCTTTTTTAACCATGTTTAATCCTGTGTTGTTTTTTTATTGTACCGTCCCCTTTTAAAGAATCAATTATTGTTATCACCTAATTTTGAAATTATCTCTAGTGAAATTAAATATTGTCTCTGTCTATGCCACATTTTTGTAAATTGCTATTATTTTGAAATCCTTTTATCATTAAACAGTGTTTATTTTACCAACAAACTCAAAGTTGCTGTGGTTTTGTTTAAACTTTTCAAATATTAAAAATGTACTTTTTAAAGTGCACTAAATTGCTTCTCTGTGTGTATGAAACTGTTGCTACATGAACTTTACTTGAACCTTAAAGATCATCGCCTGCTCTGAAAGAGTTCCCACCTTCAAAAATGAATAAATACTTACTCCTTGGAGGTGCCAGATTCTGGGTCCTCCGACATCACGTCGTGCAGCGCTTCGACACAGATGCTGATGATGCCACAGAATTTGTCTTGGATCACACTGGCAAGACACACATTTTAAAGATTTACCACCCGTGAGCTCATCAGGTTGACAGGTGTGTCTGTGTGTGTGTCTGTATGAATAAGAGGAATGGAGCCAAAACAGAAAGAGAGGAGCATCATGAGTGAGAACTGTAGACAATTTCAGTTCTAATTAGAGAAAAAAACAGCATCCAAAACCAAAAATGGTCAACAATAAAAATGTTAATGAAAAAAACCAAAAAATGTTTTTTGAACCAAAAAAAGGTTTTTTTGTTTTTTGAAAAACCAACAGGAGAGAAAGTTATTAAAATAATGTGACTTTTAGTTTCAACACACCATTATAACTAAAGCAAAAGTTACTTTGTTTAACTGAAGAACAATGGAACCCATGTTTGCTGGCTGACAAAACATGAGATCCTTAGATTATGCTGACTTACATCATCCATCATCATCTAAATTTGGATAAAGCAACAGACGTGGAGTGATTGAGTCATTTTATTGAAAATAGAATGGAAACGTTTTGCCGTGTCTAAAGGAATAAAGAACAGGGATATAAAAGAATGCAAAGACAGAACAAGAGTGTGGATAGGCACTGATGCATCAAAGTATCCGTCAGTTTCAGAATATGGCTAGGTAGACCTCAGGCAATGCTGCATAAAGTTCACTGAGCATAACGTCTGGACAAACATGGAGAATCTACAGAAAAGCAAACATAAACCTGCACCTTCCAAGTAAGTGAATGTGTTCGACTGAAACCCTATAAAACAGCCTCGCATAGCATGCTTGTAAAGAGACACTTAAGTTGCCACTCCTGACAATGAAATAGACTTGTTCCACTGTGAAGAGGCCGAGTCTCACAGGTCCCATCAGGTGCGATTTTTAATTGAACCCAGAATGCAATCCAATTAGGTAGAGACAGCTTCCAGGCAGAAGTCCAGTATTTGAGGAAAAAAAAGAGGCTGCCTGTTGAGCTGGGGTCAATTAAAACTAAGTCTATTTTCAAAGCAAGCTCATATTATTTTATTATATCGGGTCAAAAATTATTGATTGTGTTTATGTGCATTGAAATTCTTTTTCCAATTAATGTTATTCCATCTTTGAAATGCCTAAAAACATCTCCGCAGATATACAACATTGACACATCTATTAGACCACATATTTAGTTTGTGTGTAAACATACAGGTGAGAGTTTTTTTTTTTTTTTAACAGACCATGTTTATGTATAAGTACTCCTAGGTATTGAGTGTTGTAATATTTGTTTTGCCGTTTGCATGTTGACGTGTAATAAAATGTACAACATAAATTCATTTGACATTGCCATATCCTTTAACACCTGCTGCTGTGTCATACGCTAATCTCTTCCTCAACTCAAACGTGTGCTGCTGTGATGAGATAATGTTATTTGCTCCATCTGTGTGAGTCATAATGTTTTGGTTTATTCATGCAATGAGCCAAGTGGGGAAAATGCGAAATCATTACTAGCTGGATTCTCAACTAAAAAAAAAATCATTTCATTTTTTGTATTTTTGAAGTGTTTGTAAAGATAGTTGACCTCACAAACTTACTAAATCTACCACTGTGCTGTAAGTTACTTAAAATGTATTACTTTTGTAAAGCAAAGTGAAGTTTGGAACAGCAAGCAGGAATATTTCTTTCACTGCACTAAATGATTTGCTTTAGACACACATCGATTATGTTTTCTTTTAATGGTTCTCATGAATTAAAGCAAATTCAGATAAAAACCCACAATTTCTTCAATAAACAAATAGTTTTAAACACAATTTTAATGTGCAGAGTTGCTTTTACAAAAATGCTTTCTTTTGGTCATTTTTCATTCATATATTGAGAATTTTTTTATTTGTTTAGACCCAACTTGTTTGGCAAAAGAAAGAGGTTTGGTTTCTGCCTGAATTGAAGTAGAGACCTTAACTAAGAAAAACTCCAATGACTTTGGTGCAACAGTCATGTTGATCAAATCTGCCCTGCATGTCTTGAATTCTCTTTCAGTGCCTCTTAAGCACAAAGGTACAGGGGAAAATCTGCTCCTTATCAGGAGATTATATGCTCAGAGATGAAGAATGAAGAGGTTTTGATCAAATGTTTTGTACACATTCTAAACAGGGACAACTTCATAAAACAAATAGATAATTTTCATGGTTTGCTTTGGTTTGACAACCAAAAGCAAACATTTTTAAATCTATTTTGCAAGCACTATGTTAATTATTCAGCTGAAAAGTATTACAATTCAAAGAAACCAATTCCTGATTGCTTAGTAAGATTTCACAAACTATAGTAAAAAATATGAAATAAAACACTGCACCCCCTGCTCCCAGCATCCAGGGCTTGCCGTCATGGCAACACATTATTGCAGGCTTTCTTTCAAGTTCCCCTTTTCATGCATTTAGGAGCGTCTATCAATTCTAATTCCACTGAGCCCAAAACCTCTCAAATGATTACTTTCTAATGCCTGGTGAGTGCTGTTGTTCAATGCCAATCATCCAAATTATTGGAAGTGGGAACATGATCCGAAAGCAAAAAGATGAGGCACAAACAAAGTCCTCAGAATCATTCTTCACTCTTCATTTCTTAGAATATAAAACAGATCAGTGAGCTCCTTGCTATTGTCCATAACAGATCTGTGAATGACACTGAGACTTTAGCAGTTAATCTTGCAGAGAATAAACTGTGAGTGAGCGTGCATGCTGATGGAAGCTAAAGCTTTCTACTCCTGATGTTTAGACCCAACCTAAAACTTTAGGATACTAGAAAAAACAATCTCAAAGTATGAATCCAAAAAGCAAAGAAGCTGGTTGATGGGAGGCTATTGGCCTTTCTTGAAGTTTGTGGAAAGTAAGAGATCTATAAAAACTGTATGACTCCTCAGTAACTCGGCTGATCTGCCTTTGATTTATGTTATGGTATCCAAACTTTCACCAAACAGGGCCACATTTGACAAGTTGAAAATCTTTCATATGATAATGTTTTATTAATCATCAGTGAAGGAAAGTATACACTTTTTAAGAAATTGAGCATTAAACATTTTTAGTTATTTTTTAGAAATGGCAAATTAAATTTTGCCAACATTTCTGTCTTCTATATGTAGTGTTCATACAAATAAAACAAAAAAAGTGAAATTTTGGCAAGCTTAAACATAGTCTAAACTTATTCTGAAATCCAAATAGTTTTGTTAGTTTTGTCAAAAACTTCAGGATACAATACATCTAAAACAAATATCAGTGAAATAACAAAGCATTTCATAGCATAAAGCAATTTATAGGCACAAAGACTGAATTTTAGACATTTGCATTAAACTAAATATTAAGGTGCAGCACCTATGTCATTTTGAAACAACTGCAGCAAAAAAGGCAGTGTCTCATTTCGAATGTTGTCTGAATGTTGAAGCAGATAATATCAATGGCTGAGATAACATTTAAGTTTAATATTACCAAAAAAAAAAAGCAAGCTCAGCAGATCCAAGAAAAATGTATTGATTCCTCTTCTTTTGTTGTTGAATTTTGCACATTTCGATTGATGATTAGATCTTAAAAAATTCTAATGAACACAAAAAATAAAGTGTATATTCTATTACAGCAGTTTTGAGTTTTCGAGAGATTTTGGCCATGGAATTTAAAAACAGATGAATACTTTTAACTAAAAAGTTCATGATATTGTGAGAAGTCAACAAAAGGTCAGAGGGAAAATTGTAAATTATTTCATTGTGTATGAAGAAAAACTTCAAATTTATTCCTTCAATCTACTCGTTTCTGTTTGCAGAAGTTCACTAAATAACTAAAATTTCCTTTTTGATTATGTAAGTTTAAATATAAGTGATAAAAATAAATTCATCCAATGGTTTCTGTTATAACCTGCAACAAACAAAGAAAAACATGACCTCAAAATGAAAAGTCTGTGCAATAAAATGTTTTTTTATTCAACTGTTTTGCAAAAAAAAAAAATTATCTTCAAAGTGCATTTATTGCTCTTTCATTTTAGACTTTCCTCCATTCAGAGGGCCACAAAAAGAGCCGGAAACAGACTCTACCTTACCCCACCACAGGCTCTTGCTGCTGAGTATGATGCGGTTACCACTGTAAGCTATGTCATTTTTGCCCTTGTTCCAGGCAGACTTCAGTATCAAGTGGGATCAAAGGTAAAAGGCCAGCTGTGGACAGGATATGAGCCTCTTCAATTTCTGCTATGACTGTACATAAAGTACTTAATTTGTCATGCAGCAGTGAGTTGGCCCGTCAAAATCAATTAATGCTGCAAACCCAGAACGGGAGCAGAAAAATTGATTTTATGCCCTACTCATAACTGTGTGAGACATTACTAATCTTCCCTTAAAAAAAAACAAAAAATATTTCACAGTTGATTAGATTATCAGAAAAAAAGTTTATTGTAGTTATTCTTTTGAACTTATTCTTTGAAGGAATCCTATGAGTGACATGAGAGATTATTGGTTCTATGATTATTGGTTACTTTGTTTAGCCCTAAGAAATTAAACATAAAGCTAAAGTTATAGTCACATGCATCAGTCCGGGGTTGACCTATACAAGTGGTTTATGACCATTATTTTAAGGTCATTTACATACTAGTTCTTCATTGGTGGGTGAGAGATGCTACACAGATGGTATTAGCTCAGTGCACAATAATTCAGTCCACTTTAGATTATTACTCTCCATAATTGTGCAATGTTAATTTCTACTGACGAGGCTAACCCATTCAAAACCAAAAAGAAAGGTGGTAAAAAAGGGAAAATCAAAGCTCTTGTTGGTGTGTAGCCGTCTCTTTCAGAGCAGAAAAAAACTGCCTGCTTTTGCTATGGAGGAGTTTTACGCAGTGCACTACATTTGATACTAAATGTTTTCAAACCTAATCAATCTGTCGCTGTTATGCCACAGCCAATTAAAACAGACGACTCTTTGCTGTTGTCTCCTCTCCAGGCCGGAGCCTCATCTGCACATAAATGAATGATATTTCTCACCTGTTGTCAGACGGCAGCAGGGAAATCAGAGCCAGAGCAGACAGTTTCCTCCTCTCAGGCTGGGTGATGTTATCCATGCGGTCCACCCACATTTCGATCACACTGCCCAGCAACTGATCCATCTGATCATAAAGAACTTACATTAGCTGACAATTATTTTTTTTGACATGAGAAACAGCAAAATGAAAATAAGTATACTTAAATTATTCTTTCAAGCCTCAATAACAATTGTAAGTAATTGTAATTGTGAAAGTGTCACATCAAGACAAAAAAAAAAAAACTGTGTGGTTGAAAACATCCCAACCTTTTTTTTTTTTTTTTGTTTATCATCTAGAGAGACTGTAGCAGTGATGACCTAAATGAAGGTTAGATAAAAAGCTTCACCTCCTGGCTGCATTCAGAAGCCATTTTTGAGAGCAAAGAGGAGAAAAAGCTGGAGTTCTGCAGCAGAACTCGGCCCATGATGCCAAGGTAGGTGGACATCACCACAGGGTATCTCTGTAAATCACAAATGAGCCCACATGTTCATGTAAAATTAAAAGCAGATATATGTTGAAGAATTTTTATAAAGGTTAATGAGCTTGGTAAGAGAAAGTAAGGTTGTTGTTAGTGACACTTCTGAATCCCCAAAAGAGGCGGCCTTTAAATCGAATTCATTCCCACATCTCATAAGATATTATCTGATGGGACAATAACAAAATGAGAAAATTGCAAATAAAATAGAATTTTTTTTACAAAAAAAAAACAATTATAATTAGCAAGTTTACATTTGCGTAAATCCATATATAAATTGGCGTTAAAAGTGTGTGTCTGTAAAACTCACCTCGCCGTCCACTATGCCACGGAACACGGCTGGCAGCAGGGGCTGAAACATGTGGGCTCCCAGTATGGGGCTAACCTTTAAAGCTATCTCAACCACCTGCAGAGAAACGCAGGGAGGAAATAAGATGGACACGCAGGAAGAGCAGCAAAGGCTAACAGGGAGGAAGAGCTCTAGAGGTAAGAAAAGACGAGCAAAAAGGTTATTCATGGGGTGATGTAAAGAAAATCACACAGACTAGAACATAAAGAAAGGAAAACGTCTTGAAGAGATGACAAAGTGGTGCATGTAAAATCTTTGCCTCACCTTAGAAATTGGCTGATCTTTTAACATTTTAAACTAAATCAAGTTAACTTATGAGCGGTGTGTCGCTTTAGAATATATTACACAGAGTTAAAAGAATGCCACAGCCATTCCAGTTAGACAGATGCTTCTGCTGCATAAAAATGAGCTCCACTATATATCTGAATAAGCAGATTGTGAGTTAAGCAAATGTATAAAAATCTGCATATTTTCTGTAATTTTTAAATCAGAAAACATATGACTGAAAACACTCGATTCACATACTATCAAAACAACGTATGCTTAGATTGGCTTTTATTTCAGAAAAAGTTTGAAACCAATTTAATAGGATTTCTATCACACTTAGTCTGTTCTTTCTTTGTTTTGTTACAAAAGTAACCCCAGTTGCACACTTTCCAGCAGCTTCTTTCTTCTATAGTTTAAGTGATGAGTGCTACAAGTCTTTGTAGTTGTAATATTCAGCCAGAGAAATTGAAATTTGTCTTCATCCTCTGCTCTCTTAACTGCCATGAATGTACTGATTTTGTAACTATGCTTGTCAATAAAGATAAAGTAACTGGTTATTTACCCTTTGCTGGACAAGGCCCATCATCTTACTGTTAATAGTTATGAAATTTACGATTTTACATAAGAAAAGTCAGTATAGATTTGACTTTAAAACAAAAAGCTGCTTTAGGTGCTGGGAAGTACACGCAGACAGAGGTAAGAAAACAAGGTAATTCAGGAGCAACCGAGCTGAAAATAAGGCGATGTCGAGAAGTATTACAGAGCAGTGTGTTGAAAGGGACCAGCGTTAGAACAGAAAATTCAAGTGCCAGCTGCTGTGATGAACAGTGAAGATGCTTTTGTTTTCTGTGTTGCTTTACAGGCTAAGAAATCAAAGGTCAGAATAGACACTTTCATCTATTACCAACAACAACAACATATGAGTTCTGTTTTATTCTAAAAGGGTGAATGATTTCAGACAGAATAAACAGTACAAATATGACTTACTTTTTACAGTTTACAATTGATTAAATCTGTCAGAATTTTTACTGCACTTTTTATATCTCAAGCACAGTGGAATACATTTAGGTAGATCATTAATAGTACATTTTCTAAATGTTAAAATCAGGAGCTAAGAAAGTTAGTAATCAATTTCTATAAAAGGTAACTAAAATATTAAATACTTGAAGGCTGACAAATTAACTGAAAAAGTAAAATAAATGTAAAAATCTTGGACTTCTTATACACAAAGCACAAAAATCATGAAGAACTCAAATACTATGAATGAACATCTCTGATTAATGAAATTTTTTTTGTTTCCTATTGATGCCAAATTATTGTAATGTAAAAAGGATAACACCTCAGCTTTTGCTTGTGAGAATGAAATAAAAATTGGACAGACTTTGGTCTCTAAAGAAAAAAGGCTTTTGGCAAAGAAGCATTGAAGCCTGGTGCCAGCAACTGCTCATGCAAACAGTCTGCAGTGATCTTCCTGAAGAAAACATACTTTTGACTTACATCTGTGTTGTCAGGGTGCCCATGTACTATCTAAATATCCCTGTCTTCTCCACTTTCAAAATACAAACAAAAAAAGGTGCTGGATGATCAGCTACGCCACCAGGATGCATTCGATTTAGAGAGGCTTTTCCCTGCTCATTACTCCAGCTGTGCAAATAGAGCGTTCGTGATAGTGAGAACACCATGAGCAACAGCACATGTCTGCACATGATAATACCTGTTTGCAATATAAAGGTTGATGTTATATTTTCATAGAAAAATCAGTATAAAGATATATGTATTAAAAGAAAAATTGCAATGTTTGAACACAATTCTCTATAACGCAATGCAAATGGAAAATGTGGAATTGGCTGACATTTAAAGATACCAAAAGCAAAATTATTGTGTTCTTGCACAAGTGCATCTGACAGAGAGTGGGAGCTGGGTGATAGATTTTTTTTTATATTTATAGTTTTTACATTTTTTTTTCTTATTGCCTATTTATACAAACAGCAGAAAAAGCACTGAGCAAATCTGAATCATTTATATACTAAAGTAAACACATAAAATAAGATGAGATAAAATATATCACATTATTTCACATTATGTCAGACTTATTTAAGCAATCTAGCATTTTGCCGAGTCCACATTATGAAACCAATTGTTTTACTAATGACACATGACTGTACAAAGATGTCTATCTCATTCAGTCACTGACAAGCAGCAGGCAGAAACAAAGTCACTACCTTTAAAACTTGAACTTGACCCTCATTTGTGATGTCCTTCAAAAGGTCAGAAAATGATTGGCACAAAGACTCTCCATAATTCTGGGGGAAAAAAACATTTAAAAGTGTGATCAGTGTCTAAAGTTAGTGTGTGCTGGAAGTGTGACTGGGTCTCACCTGCAAGAACTCCGTAGAAGATAAATAAATGTAAGCGTTGACGATCTGAAAGCAGGTGCGAAGATTCTCCGAGCTCAGTTCTGAAACAAAACATGTTAAATATTACAAGTTTGGTCAAATTGGCAAATAAAGGTATCTGTACCAAGCTGTTGTACCAGCTAAGATTTAAAAAAAAATGCATCATGGCATTTCTACTAGCTGTCTGACAAATGGATTATTGGAATGAATTAGTAGTAATTACAACGGAATAATTAAACATGCTTTGATAGATCATTGTGCAGATCATTATTTATTACAAACAGGATTGTAAACACAGCTTTTTAAAACGTGCGTGTGCATACATGCATCCTCTCTCCTATTAAAGAACGTTAATGTTTATTAAGACACAATCTATGTACCTTGAGAAATTCAGATTAAACTAATTATATGGAAATATAAAACTTCAGATTGTTGGTCAGTCCTACACATTGAAAGCATTAAAAAGCTGCATGAGAAGATATAAAACAGGTGGACAAAGTCTTTTAAAAGCTCACAACACAAAGAATGTTTTTTTTTGTAAAAATAAAATAAGAAAATAAATCTAGTGAAAAAAACCTGCAACACTGTACATTAGTATCTAAAGATTGACAGAGATATGGTATTACATAAAGAACAAAAATACACTCAAGGTAAATCTAGAATAGAAATAATAAAAAAAAAAAAAAAAAACAAACAAAAGACCAGACAATTACAAAGCAGATGATGGCGTGAGCACAAGTTGAACTTCTGGCTACAAGTACATTAACTCGCAGGAACTATGACCTCCAATAAACAGAATTTTCAACCTTTAGTTGAGTAATAATCAAAAGTGCATCCACTTGTTAATAATGATATTTTTACCATGGAAAAATGAGGGTTCATTATAAATAGAGGTTATAATGGAAGTTTGAGTCAGTGAAAGGAGAAGCAAATACAGAAGAAGACAACAAAATTATGACATAGTTAAGTATAGCCCAGGGTATAAATATATGGATTAGATGATAAATGTGTGTGACATGAGCGGCAAAAAGTTGCCTTAAGGAAAAAGGGAGTGCGTGTAATCTTAGGCGAAAAAAACAAAACAAAACCATGGAACTGATATTTTTTGAGAAAAATGAAAATGACATTTATGCCACTAACAACTAAGTTATCTATAGATCAGTTTACTGTGAGATAAACTTTAAACAACTAAAAATCATGGTTATTACAGTATCAAATACCCAAGAAAAAAGTGAAACGGGTCTACATTCTGTAAAAGCAATTTAACCGAGCATTTTTGCATCCTTTTTAGTCAAATTATTTTTTTTGATTTAATAAATGAGTCAGTAACTGAAGAGGTCACAGTAGGGCAGTCAACCTCCAATCAGTGGATTATAGGTCCCGTCCCTGCTGTGCCTGCTCATGTACTCGTGTGTCCTTGGCAATAAAACCTCACCTTGTCCTGGTGGTTAAAGTTTGGCGGTGTGTATAGCAGTAGAGCCACCATCAGTGTTTGAATGTTTGAATATATTGTTAATGGGATAATGACCATGCTTTGGGTCTTAATCAAGATAGAAAAGGCTCTACATTAACATCCACTACCCATCAAAAGAGGGTACAACTTTTATTTGGTGGGTAGAAAAACTATTACACTAGTCACTTTGGCAGGTGACACTATCATCATCTCTGACACAGGACTCAAACTCACAGCCATGACTGTCTGCCTTCCCTGCCCACTTGGCCACCATAAACATCCATTCCAGAGTTGGTTTAAACATTTCATTCTGACTTTTACTGCGCAGATTTAATCCTCACATTTGCCTCAGCAGCTGGTGCATTCAGAGGCTGCATTGAACTTCAGCACTTACACGCTTTCATTAAGAGCTCGCTATTGCTGCATTCAGGTGCGCTGGTAATTTCTAGCATTTGCTCACACTGACCTCAGCCAACACAGTTATTGTTGCTCCACGTCATTGTTACTCTTTAAAATGACCAAGACTCAGTAGAGTTCAGATTTGGCTGATAAACTTTGGATGTTACTGGACGCCCTGGCTAATAACAGAAATATATATATTTTGAGCCCTGCGTACACGTCTCTTTTCCATCAGAGCAATTTGTTTTTTCCCTTCATGAAAAAAAATATATAAACGTTTTCCATTGCACCTAGCCAGAGGTTCACCTACTTTGACACCTGTATGGCTAGAAAAGGTTGGGCTAAGAAAAGAAAATTTCCATGTATATTTTTCTAGTATACAAAAGCTAAATTAGTAATTTGGCGGCTGGAATGTTGGCTGACAGAAATGTACTTCGTACTTTAAACTCTTGAGGGGTTTACTTTGAGAATAGATTCTTACACACATTTTATTTGAGGATCTATTATGCAGCGTGTTGTCCCAAAGCCTGGGATGTTTTTTTTTTTTCTTCAGCATCCCACAGCGCATAAACATACATGCAAGGTTGACCTGTGGTGATTTCTGCAGGTAATGTATATGCATACCATACAGTTCCCCAACCATCTGTCAGACATAATTAGATCAAGGGAATGAGAGGGCAACCATCTGCTTTTAGCTTTAGTATGTAGCACATACTAGGGCCTGTTTAGTCCGCAAATCAGCTTACATAAGGATGAATACTACATGCATGGTATGGAGCCAACTTGAAATAAACATGAGCAGCATGCCAGCACAAACAAAGGAGCTTTGAGGTGACTTCAAAGAGGAAAAAAAAACATTAAATACAAAATTGGTATAAACAACAGTTTTGTAGTTATAGCATCCAATCATATAAAGAAATACTAAATATAATAAACCATGAAGAAAAAAACGTTTATACTGAAGACTACTGTTTTAAAGAGAGACAGCAGAAGAATAAAAGCTGACCAAGTCCAAAAGGAAAAAAGAAGTTTTTAATAACCCGTGTGCTTTGTAAATACTTATTTTTTAAAACAAAATTGTTGGGAGTTCCAAGTTCTGAGCACACAAATCAGAATATTTTTTTACAAACAGAAGCAGCCTAATCGGTAAAAATGCAAAATCCCAAACATCCAATGCCACTGAGAGAAAAAAAACCCAACAGATTGTTGAAATGAAACAAGGACAAATTTTTTTTTTCTCAAATTTGTGCAATAACCTTTCACCACAGCAATTACAAGTGAATGTGTCCAACATCTACAGAAAAACAGATTCAAAACATAGATGATTACAGTGAAAATTCAAAACGTGTTGATATATGTTTTATTGCTTGAGTCTGAAAATATTAACAGTTGTTTATAATAAATCTATAAAAGTCAAAAAGTCAAAGTGGAAACAAGGTCAAATCAAGGCTTTGTTGCACATTTGATTATTTTCTAGTCAAGGACTTCTGACACCAAAGTGCACCCATTTTATTTATGTTGTAAAATCTGTTTTGTTTTTTTAAAACACATGAGTCAATAAGCTTTGGTACATATTCAAACCTGCCTCCAGAATAGCAACTCGTGGGATTTTAGGATTTTCCTCATACATGGGAAGGTACCGTGCTTGGTCCTGGCACAACCAGACCAATCGTAGGTCCCAACGGTATAAGACTGTGATCTTATTCTGTTTTAACACTGTGATATACAGGGTTTGAGCTCAAAGGAATGACAATTGCAGTACATCCAGATGGGCTGTGTGTGTGTTTTGCTGCCTCTGAAGAGATCATTTTTTCTCTTTTTTCACCAAAACACATCCTTTTACAATAATTGTTTTTTTTAATACAGTTGCTGACTCCAGTGCTGCCCAACTAGATAGCTGTTGATTAAAACCAGCAGTGCACAATACAAATTAATGCAGAATGAGCAACATATTACAGAAACTATCAAAAAGACTAAAGCTTTTTCAGTAATGACAAGCAGTCCCAGTCACGGTATTGCATAAAAGTCAATCAGCTCATCTCCCAGGTTGAAAATAGTTTGGGTTTATTTCTGCTCCTTCAAAATTTTCAGAATTATTACCTTTCTCTTGCCTAAATTCAATATGGTGTGACTGTTCTTTGTCATGTCACACCAGGTCCCTGTGCACAAGCTTCAGAAATCCCTGACAAACTCCACCACAGCTAAATCAGTTAAGCATATCTGCAGATGACAGGACTCGAAGTTGAAAGTTTGAGGTGTAAGTGTTATGAGGGGACCAAAAGTAGCTTATAGTGGCCTCCCAAGGGGACTTCAACTCGTCAACCTCACAAATTGGGATCTCTTTGTCAGTAATTCAGGCACATAGCTTCTTTTTGCAGCCTCTCTAGCAGAGACAGATGATTCATTTTAATGGTGGCTGTTGACATTGCTTGCCTTTAGAATTTCTTAAATAAAAAACTCGAGTTTGATGGGTTAGGTTGTTAGGCTTTTTATTCAATGACTATAGGACACACACTTGACATTGTTAATTTCTAGTAGTTTGGGAACAACTTCACACCCTAGTTTCTAATAGCATTTTAAAGGTAGATTTTTTTAATGAATTCTAACAGAAAATAATAACTTAGAACTTAATGGAATTTGCTCGCAAAGTAATTGTTTCACACCATAAAGTCACCAGTGAAGTGGAAACAGAATGTAAACTAGTTTCAGGTTTCCTAACATAAATCATGTGAAAAAAATTAACATTGAAAAAAATATATGAGAATCATGGGTAGTGAACTACTACATGAAGAGTTTTACCCTGTGTAACATTTAAAACTAACGTGCTTTAATATAATGCTGAAATAAGAAAAGCTGCAAAATTGTAAAAATAAATAATTTTGCTTATGTTTATTTAAAATTTGATTTTATTTGTTTGACCATTGTCCAACTACAATAACCTAAAAAAAACAACAGATAGTAAAAATGAACAGACAAAACAATAACATTAAACACATTTTTTCATCAATAGCAAACAAAAACATATTGATTTCTTGCCATTCACATTAACATAAAACTCTTTCATCAAAATATATTGAGAAATTAAAAGCATGAGAGAAAATATTTTAAGGCAAGCTGCCTCAAAGCCGAGTGACAGCATTTTTAAAAATAGTGAATATGCCCAAGTATTTGTAAAAGCTTAACTCTTTCAAAAATGTAATAAAAAAAACCCCAAACAAAGTTATTTTGGTTTTATACATATTCATACATTTCAAAGATGTCTTATTAAGATCTTAAAATGTTGAATACATTTAAAAATAAATTGCCAAATTTTAACTTATTTTGAAAGGTACCACAGGAGTGCATTCTTCAAGGAAGCTGGACTTTGACAGTTCATCTTAAACAATGTTTACCAACTCTGATTCTTGCTGCAAAATGATAAAAACTACTCAGGAATGACTGAATTGTTTTCCAAAACACAACTTCTGAGTCTCTTCTCCTTGGCATTGTGTTAACACACACCTGAGTGCTCTAAGCAAGCAAACTGTCATACTGTAATGGTGGAAGTTGTCTCTACCTATGATCAATTAATCATGCACACTTGAATAGCACTATCTGCTACTGCATCTGCGCCGGGGCCAACTTGAAAACAGTCATGCATTTCTACACTGTGGCAAAAAAAAAAAAGATGTTTCTCCAGATGTCTAAAAAACTGAAAAACAGAATCCACAACATTGGAAACAATTAGTTGCATTGAGCTGGTGGGCATTTCTATGAATGACCTATAGTGACATCTGATCAATTCATGTGATGTTGCTTTCAGCTGAAATGCTGGAGGGATTTACAAAAGCTCACGTTAAAATGAACAGATGTTTTTATGAGAGGTAAAAGCCAGCACTTAAAGACCGTGACACACTGTACCTACATACAATTTGTGCATTGTCCATAAATGTACAATGTGCATGTCTCTTTTGTGACACATGCGTGATATAAGTAATTCATAGTAATTTGGCCAACAGGTCTTTATGTAAACTCGGTTTTGAGCTGTTCAAAATTTTTGGAGAAATACACAGTTAATGTGTATTTTATGTAGCTTATATGCAATTATTACAAAAATCTTATGCAATAATGTATGATTTGCAAGATGCATAAGCAAATGTTATGGCTTCCATAACCGTTCCACATATGTCCCTGTATGCCTAACAGATTTTTCACGCATGTACCACAATGTATAACTTTTAGATTGCGTGTAAAGTGAACGTATGTCGAATTTACATAAATGACACGAATCACTAATGAATTGCATACAAACCCCCAAACCCACCCACAGCACAGTTTCCCTAACGAAACAACTTGCTTGCTGTGCTAAAACTGTGGTAAAATTATACAAAAAGGAAACTGTAGCTTAATGACTTTGAAAAATCTTGAACTAACCAACTGTATTGAATTTAGACATCCAGGTTTCAAAGAGAAACCAGGGTTGATCCCCATTTGTCATTAGTACTAGGCATAAATGTCCACAAAGCCAGTTATACAATTATTCATAAGTTTTAGTAATTTACTTAAAAACAAAAAAAAAAAAATCTAACTCAAGTCCAAACATAGATATGCAACAGAATGACTCAGAAAACAAGACAAAAAGTCAGACTTTACTTAAGGACAAAAAAAAAGAAAGAAAAACAATGTTATTGTATATAAACTGAATGTCAAATGTTTTATTTTATGAACTCAAAGAACTATTGTGCCACAGAGGCTCCCGTGGTGTACAAAAATCAATCTGTTGCCACACAAAAGTTAGATTTGCGATGCTAGACATTAGGCAGAATTGCAAATATTGTTTTTGTTGACATTTAACATCTAAATGATATGTTGAAACAATGACGTACTGCAGCTTTCCATTTCCTTCCATCTTTTCTGCAAAAAGCAAAAAAAAAAAAAAAACCAAACAGTACTACATAGCCCAAAAACACAGCAAAAAGAAGCAAGTGTGTTAATAACCAGGGTACATGTTGTAGAAACATTCCTTTAAACAAGATTTGGTTTTAATTTTTAATGTCTAAATTACAGGATGGAGAAGTCCAGGGATTTTAAATATGTGCAGAAAAAAAATTCTCATTCTGTGCTTGAAGAAGGCCACTCAGAGTACTTATCCAGGGCTTGATAAGCCTTTCATCATCCTCACTGCTCTCTATTGAAAACAAACCTGAGCCCTGGCACATATCCATATATGAATATAAACAGAATTACAAAATAGCACATGCATTCTAATGCTGGAGTTGTGTGATTCCTATAAACACATTTGAATTATAAAAATTCATACTTTTGAGTACATTACGATTAATAATGTTAATGCAAAAAAGACATGAGCAATAAATATCTTCCCTCAGCTTTCATGAAGCCAAAAGCCACCAATAATTCCTAAAGTACTTATCCATTGCTGTAAATATTCTTTTCTAATTGAGGTTATCTTTATTACAAGTAATTTAAAAATAATTAAGCTATAATTATTTAATATTGTGTACAGGCAACATGAGAAAAGCAAAATAAATTAGTTAACATCTAGAATGGGTTATATGTGGAATACTAAAATAGCAATACAGAAAAAAAGAATCATCGTATCAGCAAACCATGCACACTGTTATAATCAACTTTTCAAAAAACAGCTGTTGAAGCACTGATTTAGATTGAATCATTACATCCTTCATAGCCTCGAGCATATGCTGCTGCAACAATCATTTCTGTTACCATTAACAGGAAAATGAGATACAAATAAGATTGCAGTACCAACCCTCAAAGTACTTCTTGATTATTTCCTTTAAAGTGTTTTGGCAAAAATGCCAGAACATTTTTAAAACTTTTTTTTAATGTTTATAGTTTAATTTTGATATGAAGACAGATGTAGGGCAACAGATGTCAATCAAATGTTTAAAAATAACATTTTTAAAGCATCCTCTAAAATAATAAAATCTCTATTTTTTTGTAGCTTGACCACTGAAGACTTTGTTTAAAAAAAAAAGATTATTTTTACTCCTTCCTGCTATATTTATGAATCAGTTTTTACTTCAAAGTTTCAAATAAATACACCTTTGGAGCTGAATAAATATGTGAGTTCATCATAGATACACTCGAAACTGTGAGAGACAGCAGGTAAAAAGATTCTAGGAAATCACATTTTATGATTTTTAAATAAGTTATTTGTATAAAGATGTAGAAGAAAAGTAAAGTATTTGAGCAATCACAAAAGTTCACGTCATTTCTTTGTAATGCAACCCTACTTAGCAATGACAGAGGTAGAACATTTCCTGTAGCTCCTCACCAAGTTATCTACACACTGTAGGTGTGTTTTTGGTCTTTTCTTTCATGCATATCTTCTACGGTTGGGGCTGTTGCTGGTAAACATGGACTTTCAACCCTTTAGATATTGCTAGAAATTCTATGTTGTAATGTGGTCCTCAAACTGGCTAGACTTTCCAGAACCTTGAATTGCTTTTTACGTAGTCATTTCTTTGTTGCCCCGCTGATGTGTTTGGAATCGTCCTAGCCATGTTTCATTCCTAATGCTCTCATTGATGGAGGTTTTTGTCCAAAACCTTCCCATATATGTCCTCATTCATCCTTTCTTTAATACAGATCGGCAGTTCCGTCCCCTTTACAGAAAAGAAGCCCCAAACCAAGATGTCCACCATCATGCTTTACAGTGGCTATGATATTCTTGGAATGCAATTTTTCCTTAATGTGTATTTAGGAAAATGTTACAAAGAGTTATTCAAAAACCTTAAAATATATTTCTTGTTTGCCCTCAACAATTACATTTGTACCTACGACCAAATACATTAAATTATATATAACAAATTCCATCAGTTAACATTGAATTGAAAAGGCTGTTCTTCAAGCAGAATATCTAAACTGCCCCACATCATGTGGATAGTAAAGTCTGAGAGCTTTCACAGTGAATGTAGCAATAACAAAATACTTGCATAATGTATAGTAAGACGTTGCACTGGATGGTTTAGTTTTCTTTATGAACACTATGGGTCTGAGGTTTAGCAACTTATTTTCTGTTTTACCTTTGAGTAGAAAGCAGGACGCTCCTATAAAATATACAAAGGTTTCATTTTTAAGTAATTTAAAAATCCACTTTTACTAAATATGAACTGGTTGATGAAACAAAAAAGTCTGTTTCCTGTTTTTTAATCACATTTTCTAAAGAGGTCATTTTTGAAATATTGATTGGTCTCTAAAAAATGAGTTTTAAAGTTTTTATTTATATATTTATGTGAAGAAACTGTAAATTAATCTATTCATGGATTTAGGAAAATATAATTACTAATAAATCATCAAGTAAGATATTAGTTGTTAATCTTTTTTTAAACAAACAGGTTAATTTCCTCTATGTCTAACAGTCAATTAGTTATATTGCTTTCCTTGGGCTCTAAGGCATTTAAAGGGAAATGGAAGTGTCACATAAAATAAAATGGCAGGGAAATAAATGAGCACTTTAGCTTTATCTCTTGCACACATTAATTGATGTAATTTTCCCTGCTTACTCCCAATCAACACAAGTCAGTGCACCACATAAACAAGTGAGATGTGTCCTAGTTTGAAGCATAGTAGGAGTGATAGAGAGTGTAGTGCTAGTCTAATGATTTAGCCACAGCAAAGCTCCTGACATTCTAATTAGGGAATTTGCTGCTCCAGTTTAGCAGTAATGGAGCGGGGCTCGTTATCACACAGGCCAGGCCACATACCTGGCAAACTGTGACATCCAGTGGGGCCAGACGCTCAGCGCCCCACATCCGTCCACTACTCTCCACAGACTAAACAAATGAGCTCTGGATGTCCACATGAAAGTCAGCCAGAGATGATGACTGATCACAATCTGACAACTGAAGATTGAGCACAAAGACATTTCCATTTTTTGTATGGACATTTTCCATATCTGCTTGTGCAGGTAAAGAACTCATTTGGAAACTTTTATTTTCTCCTGATCTGTCACTAAACCTTAATAAATATTTAAAGTAACTAATTGCTTTGGATGCTTTAAATGTCTCCACACATAAAGTTTTTATCCACTAACTTGAAATGGAAACAGACACCAAGAAATGAAACTTAAAAAAAAATCTCTTTAAGTTGTACTAACTAAATTTGGGATGCAAAGACAGTGTCAGATGTCAGGATTTTATTATTAAACCACCACTTTTGTTCAGTTTAAATCTCTTGCTTTGCAAAAATAAAGAAAAATATTGAACGACTGATTTTAAAAATCGCTTTTCCTTTTGGCTTTTCCCTTCAGGAGTCGCTACAGCGAATTGGCTTCCTCCATCTAACCCTGCCTTCTACATCCTCTACTCTAACACTGGCTACCTTTATCTCTTCAACTATCTGTCTACATTTTCCTGTTATAGTTCCAACATTCAAACTATATACTCAGTTCAACACTCATGACTTCTCTCGACCTACAAATGTGTCTTCCTCGTCTCCTTCTTCAACCAACAGTAGTCCCATTTCCAACAGCGCCCTCTAGCTAAACAGCACTGATGGCGATCATTATTAACCCGGGCTTCGACCGACCCTGCATGGATATTATAGGTCTGATTCGCATGTTTGGCTTGGAGAAGATTTTAGGTCGGAAATTCTTCCTGACACAACCGTCTGCATTTATCCAGGCTTGAGACAGGCACAATGACACCCTGGCTTGGGCCCCCTCATGGCTTCATTAAACAACTGGTTTTAAAAAGGAAAATATAGAAAAGATGAATCACTATATCAGCAAATGTAAGATTCAAACATAAAAATAATAATTTGGTCGGTTCAAAAAATTTGAAAGAAATATTCAGCACCAGAAATATATATTTTTTATTTTATCAAGCAATACCAGAGGTGAGAGGACTACAGATACTGTACTGTTGCTCAATTCTGCCAAAAGCAGTAAAAAGAGATCTGGTTTTGAAAAAGCATTCACATCAAGTAAACTACCATCGCACATTAAATAGGAACTAATAAGTTTGTATTTATTTCACACACAAGAATATATGAACATAAAAAGATAATAGGCCCATGTGCTTGATGTGGCCCCAGCAAACATTTTCAGAGTATGTAAACAGGATGTAGGAGCCAAATACAAACAAAATGAAGATGCTCATTGCTTTGGTTTGCCTGCTTCTATTCAGCACACGATAAGAGCATCCTTTATCTTTCCATCCAGCCATGTCCTAGCTTTATGTATAACCTCTACTTTTACACCAACATTTTTCATGAATTTTCCATCCATTACTTCTTTAATTCTTTTTCATCTATTGCTTCCTTTTCATGTTTCTTCAAGCCCTCCTTTCCCAATCTCTTTAATTCACTCCTCCGCCATTACTCCAGTCTTTACATTTCTGCATCTCACGGATTCCCTAACCACACAAAGAGCGATCAAATGTTCCCGTTTGTTTGTGAGGAAATCTTGAGTGTGCAAGCAAACACATCAGTCTGACTCACTGGATCTGAGCAGGGACACTAAATCAGCACAGTTCATTAGACGGTGGGGCGGACATGAACAAAAACGGCATGTGAGGTGTCCCAAAGCTCTGAAGCTTGTGAGAAATCATCCAGCGAGCTCAATTGAATCTGCAACCTCTGCACAGCTGCCTACAGAGCCAGTGTAGTGGTTCAGATGCCTGGAGGCGACTGCAAACAACCACAACTGCGATATGTACGAGCTACAATTGCCGGAAGTAATGAAACTATTAAAATTAAGTCTTCCACAAGGGAATTCATCAACTTTTCTTTAAGTCTGTTATGAAACGCTTTTTGAAGGCAAGTTTTTTTTTAAATGGTTGATTTTTTTTTTCTTCAAAGCAACTAATTTTTATACACTTTAATGAGATACAAACTTACCAATAAACACACCTCTGTCCCACTAAAATCCATAATTTTCCCTTGTGCTAATCAAACTATCCAAGTTGCATCACTCTTTATATTACAGGGATATTCCAGAGTCCCACAGCTGATATAATTTGTATGCAAATGCAAAACACCCTGAAGTTACATGAAGGCGGGAGGGAAACTTTCTTGTACAAACCCAGTCAGATAGGCTACAAAACAAAGAAATATTTATGAGCTCACCCAGCAAAGCTGACATGTTCTGGAAAATTCTGAGCAGCTCTGGGGTGACGGCTGGGCTGTTCTCCAAAGTTACCAACCTACACAATGAGAGGGAGGGAAGGAAGAGAGCAGGCACAAGGGGAAGGAAAACGAAAGAAGAGGAAATGAGCACAAAGGAAATGATAAAACAGAAAATGGAAAAGGTGGCCAAAAAAAAAGGTTGCAGAGGACGCAGATTAAAGGTGGCAAAAGAAAATAGGACGGAAACACAACGAACAAATTACACAGGGTAAAGAGAAGAAAGAATATGGGAATCACAAAAAGTAGGAAGAATAATGCATGTTGAAGGGAAAAAAAAGGGTAAGGGAAAAAAAAGGAAACAAAAAGCATTTTATGAAGTCTCTTTTATTTAATATTCTACATTAACAAATATATTGACTGAAATATACGCTGGGTGAAAAATACATCATAATCAAGATGTTAAAGTGAGCAAATAAAACACTTCTTTATCTGTAAAGTATGTTTATTTGGCTCCTTAATGTGTCATTGACATAAGACAGCCATTCAGTCAAATGATCAATAAAGCAAAAAGGACTCAAAGGCAAACAAGACCCTCACAAAACGGGGAAAATATAACAGCAGCTATCGCAAGAGCATTCTCACGTAGGCGTGTTTGTGAGGGATTAAATGAGATCACTAAGTGCTTTATAAATGTCTCCCTGAGGGAGACTTCCTTTCTGTAACTCAGATTTTAGTTCGCTGCGTGTGAATACATACCAAAGCTCCAGTCCATCCTCCAGCAGATAGACATGAGGTGGTTGAGAGACATCAGTGCTCAGCTGAATGACAGGAAGAAGGAAGGGGTACAGGTTCTTACTCTCTGCCCCCAGGCCCTAAAGGAACACAAAGAAGCTGAAATGAGAGACAGGGGAAAAAAGGCAACCTGACAACAAATATGGTCACTTTCAAAGCTTTGAGCTATAGTTCAAAGAAAAATCATCTTAAGATTATCCGATTAAACGTCAAAAAACTCTTGAAAATATCTAGGTTATTAAATAAGAGCAGTTATTTATACACAGCACAATTTGATATGGTTCATGGCTGCTTTAATGTAGGACAGTTGGTTTTGTCACTTCAGACTGAAACAGCAAAATAATATTAATACACAATGGAATACAAGAACAGGAAAAATACTACACAGCATTTTTTGGCCCATTTTGAGTTGAATTGCAGTTGAAAGAATGATATTGGGATGAGAAGAAACTATGACTTATTCCTATAGGGAAATGTTGAATCAAAGAAATACTACACCAATTAGAAAATACTAAAACTACTTCAGTTTGCTTTCTACACTACTTTACTGTACTGTGCACTCAAATAAAAAAAAAACAATATTTAAACATTTTGGTTTTTTAATTTATTGTATTTTAAAAAAATACATGTAACTTTAAAGATAAAAGTATTTGGATCCCTCTTTAATAAAAACACTTCAAAGTTAGTAAAAGAACATTAAATGATCTTAAAGTGGCATTTGGTTTAGTCTTGGTAAAACATTCATGAACAAACATACCGGTAGCTCTGTTTTGTATTTAAGAGTTACTTGGTATTTATCTTTAACAAAAAGTTAAAATGTATGGTGATGGCTCTGCCTCAGCCACAGAAGTCTGTCTAAACCTCGGCCTCCGTCATAAAAATCCAGCTCAGGCTCCATCACACAGAGATAGTTATACCTCCATTATACGGAGCTGGCTCCACCTCAGTCACAAAAATGCGACACAGTAAAACTTAGACCCTCACCTGAGCACCGGTGTCAGTTTGCTTTTCCACAAATGGTATGTGGGACAGAATGATGGACATGTGCTGGTATCTAAAAGTAAGTGCGTGTGAACTGTATTTGTTTTGTGTACATTTTGTCATTTATGTATGTGAAGGTTCTTTGAGCCAACAAGTATGTTTGTAATATTTGAGTTTGTCTTTGGACTGTAATTATAATAAACTTCTAGCAACTTGCACTGTTATTGAGGTCCCGTGTCTCATCGTTGCTCTATGTTTGTCTGCAGCTCTTTGTTTATATACCGTACTGGCAGGCCGCAGTGTCCTTTTAAGTCCAGTTGTTCTGCTCTGAGCATGGAGCCTTTTCAGACTGAGGACACTCAGAGCAAACTAGAGCTCAGTCAAACTGGAAACGAACTCAAAAAAAGGGTCAGAGAGAGTTCGAGGTCCTGGACTGATGTCTGATTGGATGTATTCAGACTGAAAACATGTGTGTCTGCCCTGAGACTGGAAGGTCGTGAGTTCAAATCCAGGATGAGTTATACCGAAGACTCTAAAAAAGGGATCCAATGCCTCCCTGCTTGACACTCAGCATTAAGTTGCTGGACTGGGGAATTAAGCCACCAAATGGTTCCCGAGCGTGACTGTGTCTGCAGCTCCTCCAGGCGATGTGTCAAATGCAGAGAACAAATTTCACACACCTAGATGAGTGACAACTGAAGGGACTTGAACTTTAACTAAAACATTTTGACAGACATTTGTACGCCTGGTACCAAAAAAAAAAATAGGCTTGATGTCAGTAAGCACAACTAGAAGTCACGCACATAAGGGGAACTGCTAGCTTTGAGAAATATAAAGGATTTTAGGAGAGACCTTTACTCTAAAATAGAGTAAAAGGTAAACTTTTTATTTAAATTTACAATTTAAATTGAAAATAGCACATTGAAAACATGCACACAAAGTAATGCAAATAATTGCTTAGATGCATAGTATCAGAGTTCTTCAGTATCAGGATCTTCAAGGAGCTCCACTTAAAAAACTGCAATATAAAACTCAAAGTAAGCAGTTTAAACGGATGAAAAAAAAATCTTAAAGGAAATTAGGAAATATAACACAAAAAACAACATTTAAAAAAAAAATCTTTCCTAATTATTGAAGTAAATAACATACACTGTTGTTAATCGCAAATTGCCTTTTACCTTTTTAAAGGCTGGCCCCAAAAGACACTTGTTTTTTTATTTTTTCCCATAAAATAACATTTTCCCATAAAATAAAATGTTATTAGTACTCTTTATATATTTAACCCAAAATAAAATTGTAAAACAAAGACTGATAACCCACATCCTGTCAAGCTTATTCCCCAGTGCCTCATTCATTTACCAGATGTGCTCATGTACTATTCCCTCAAAGGGAACTTGTCATTAAAACGGAACATTTCATCTGCCACTATGACATAACGCAGCTCGAACCACATAGGGGTCCAAACTTAATGAAGACTGCAGTAGGCTGATTTGGTCCCTTAGGGAATAGAGTCTTCATCAATGACAAATTTTTCACTGCATAAGCTTGCAGCACTGATATTGGTGGAAAAAATTAAAAAGGGTATATTTTGCAAAAATCCCCCCAGCACAACATGGCACTGATGCACATGCATTTGCTTAACTCTATTCTTAGCTTACTTAAACCAGGCAACTCATGAAAAATAGACTCAGTGGAAGCTGATTCATTCAATTCAACTACAAACTTGGCTGAAATAGTTACTAATACATCTTTTTTGTCAAACAAAATGCTCTCTGGGATGTTTCAGAGTGAGGTATGAACACAATCCAGGCTCGGAAACCCGGGGTCAAGCGACCGCTTCAAATGAGAAGTCTTTTTAGATGCATTTACATGTATGTTTCAGGCTTCCGCATTCAAAAATCTTGAGTTCATCTGTCGCTACGCAAGTTTTTAAGTTAGGTTTAGGCTCTACGTACAAAAAATTGAGCGCGGGTTAGAAGATCTTTGACCAATCAGGGACTCGAATTTGGTAGTGGCATATGGACGTTGCCCATATGCCAACCGTTTAAGTGCCAACCGTTTAAGAATTGATCATAAAGGAGAAATCAATAATTGCAGTTTGTGCCCGGCTGGAATTATATGACCCCAATTCTTTTATATATCAATATATAGCTGTGAAAGAATAAAACTGGAGCAAGACTTGTCAGATTTGCACCACTTCGACATTTCTCACCAAGTCTCTTTCAATTGTGAGTACACATACAAGTGTTGGCTAGTGACAGTCCAGCGTGAACACAGTAGGCTAAAAGCTTGTTCAAGAATGCCTGTTTAGCGTATTCTTGAACACACATCACACGGCCATTGTGTACGTAGCATTAATCTGCTTCCCATCTTATTGCTGCAGTTACTGACCTACTTTGTTAATGTTACAACCGACGTTTTAGTGTTTTTGCATTTGTTTCTTTTCTGTTGCCTCAGATTTCAACCATTCACAGCAGAGACCCTGACTGATTCCATTTAGAAGGAGTTCTTCACTTCACTTCGTTTGCTTAGAACATCTACAATAAAAATAATTTTGTCTCATCAATTGGTCACGTCCAAAGGCTTTTATAAATGATTAAAATACATTTATGACGATAAGCTTATTGGAGTGTGCTGTATCAAATTGGATTTGAACAATTTATTCAGCACAGTTCGATGTTTTTTGTTTTTTTTTCCCCTTTTTTGTAGAGCCTTGAGACAACCTCCACGGTGTACTGGCGTTTTATAGATAAACTGAACTGAATTTAGGGCACTGAGGGACGCTGTTCGATTAGGCAGGGATTCCTGACAAATTTCCTGCCTTCATTTTTCTTGGTTTGCTGTCACATCTCACTCTTTAAAAAAGCAGACCAAACGCAAAGCCATGCTTGTCTGCCCACAAAACATTTCCTCAGCTTTCTAATATTTTAGGCGTCTTTGGGTTAAGCTGTGGGTAACAATAAATCTCAATGAGTCATAAACATCAAAATGTTCAACTCTGATTTGGTAGATCAACAGGAACATATAAAAGTGCTTGAAAACCATGCCAGGTCATAGACTTCTGCTTGATAACTTAAGTAAAGAAAACCCATAAAAATAAACTTTATCCGAAAACACCTTACCTGAACCAGGTGGATGAGTGTAGTGAGAATGGCGCATCGTAGCATGTTGTGTTCTTCAGATTGCTTCCAGAGCAAGGGCAGGTACTGAACCAGGCAGCCCACATACGGTCTAATCTGTAGCAGAAAAATCAACACAAAAACAAACATTTGGCACAAATTTTAACACAAAGCAAAAAATATCATTTGGAACATTAGATGTGTGGACTGAAAGGTTATTAATGAATTAAGAAAAATATTAAAAACGAGGGCATCAACAAATTGGGAAAAATAAATAAGGTATAATGAGACTCACCCGTAATGTGGACAAAAATACAACACTGCAGTAATTAAACAATATTTTTTTAACTACTGCTGTTGAGTGACATATTACACCCATAAGACCCGGGGAAAGAAAAAAAAAACAAAGACAAATGTGTACAAAGGAGAGGGCATATCCTGATTTTGGAAGGTCAGACAGCTGTTTAATAAAGTAATACAAGATTCTGTTGCGAAAACATCATTGTTAGTAAGCATACGCTCTATGCCGAAATGCTCTAGGGAGAGCACTGACCAACCTGTAGGTTTTGTAAACAACATTTGAATAATGCTTGGAAATCAGTAATGTTGCACCCACAGAGCTAAACAAAAGAAAAGCAATCTGGCTCGTCTTCAAAAGTCAGGACCTGTGCTGGTATGAGGCCCCAATAATATGCATCTTTGACTGCATAATCAGTGCTAGAAAATATTGAGGTTTTACAGCAAGACATTAAATATTCATATTCAAGACCTCATTTTAAATATGAAAGAACATTGTGATCCTGCAACTATAAAGTATAGCTGCAAAACAAAGAGAGCTTTGGTCCTTTTCTACCAACCAGCTACAAATTCCCTACAATCAATCAAAAAGTAAAACTAAGAATGAGGAAACAATTTCTTAGTAGTGTTAATAAAATGATCCACATAAAAGCTTCAGAGTTTGAGATTTGTGTTATTGTGTGCCACTTTTCATTTAACACCACTGTTTCAATCTGTACAGCAGTGGTGGCCCGATGTTTAGTGGCGTGGACTAAAAAGGTCACCGGTTCAAGTCTCTAAATTATCAGAATCGAACCTGGGTGACATAAATGCCAAGCAGTCCTTGTGCCGCCCCTCATTAACCCCACTGTGATGCCCCTTGAGAAAAACTCCTGACCCATTTGTTGTACTTGAGCTGGAGTGTGAACAGGGTGTCTGTGTTAGAGAGGTGGCTCTCAGTGGTCTTCCTCTGAAAAATAAAGCTAGAACAATAAGTTCTAAATATAAAATAAAAAAAAAAAAAAAAACCCGAAATAAACAGTAGGTCATCAAAAAGCGTCAGATCTGCTAAATGCCTCACACTTTTGACAACTATGCCACTGGCAACTTTAGCACCATTGAGCACCTATTAATTCTTCAAAGATCCACTCCAATTAAAATGGTGTTTTTGCTGTTTTAACATGTTCTTGAAGCATTTTTCTGATAGTGGAAGAAATGTACAAAGAAAACTAAGAATAAAAAACTGTGTTTCAGAGTATTTCTTTATTCGAATTGTGGTGAATCAAGAGCGGACACTAATGCCATTGGACAAAGCTTGTAGTAGTTAGGTACAAACTACAACCATCGGGCCATAAGATCCCTGCCCTGCTCCATTCCGATGCATCCACTTGTAGACAAATAGATCTAATAATGTCTTGGTTTTCCTCGTCTGAGTTGGCATCTAGCTCAAAATTGTCTGGCTGGATAGCTCCAATATTGCTTGCAAACCTATTGTGCATCAGTGGTCCTAGCTATAACTCAGAGGCAAATTTCGAATGAACAACTACCGCTATGCAGGAAGTATGTCCTAGAAAACAACAAGTTTTTTTTTATTTTATTTTGACTAAAAAAGGCATAATCATAATTTAAAGACAGCTTTTAAAGTAGATCAAAAGATCATTGGAGTGGGATTTTAAGAACCACTAAATGCCATGTGACGTAAAATTAGATGAAACCAATGTTTTTTGCTCAGGCATATAAAATCAGGTCTTTACATAACCTATTTAGAATGTGATGATGATAGGCAGGTGCAAAAACATTAGAAAAACAGTAAATGCTTCTACATTCTTATACTGAAACTTCCTGTAAAAGAACTCCTAAAAATGAAGGATGCTACAGACTTAATAAGAGTCTCCCTTGTTTTTTTTTCTCAACTCTGTAAGGTCAACTCTCATAAACACATCCAACAGGCTTTTAGGTGCTAAATGACCACAGCGCGTCAACTGAAAGCATTAAAAGTAATTTATTAGAGCCATAACATGGTTGCTAAATCTTCCGCTCAAAGGTATATCATGACATGGTTAGTATGCTCTTCTTCTGCCTCTCCCGTTAGAGGTCACCTCAGACGATCATGTTTCCATCTCCTCCTGCTCTCATATATCATCTTCTGCCATGCCATGTATGTCTTCTGTCACATCCTCTCTTAATCTAGAATTTGCCCTTCCTTCCTGCCTGTTTGCCTGGCAGCTCAATCTCCAGCGGCTATCTCATATAAAAACATTTTTTGTCCAGCACATGTTAAACCCACCTCTCTATCTTCATAATAAATCCATCACTTTTTTTCCCTATCAAGGTTTTTTTAAACACCATGAATAATTATATGATGTAAAGAGCATGTGCATATGTCAACATTAGAGGTCTAGTTTTCCAAAAGAATTTAGAGACTTTTCTCGACTTCTACAGATGTTTTTAATTATTTCGTTTACTCACTTCCACATTTACCTGTAGCACACAAAGAGTAGAGTAAATATGTAGAGAATGTTCATCTCAGAGAAGAAGATAAAAAGAAAAGCAGACCAGATGGATGTTTGAAAGATGGACAGCAAGGGAGGAAAAAAAGAGCCAAACTTAATATCAGTCAAATTGTTCATTTCCACTTGAGATGCCAGGGTTATTTTTTTCAGCTTCTTACACCTTGTGGGTTCAGAATCCCTGCTGGTAAGACCTAAATATTAATAGAAATTCTCTTTCTAGAAGTTTAGCCAGCACAAGCAAGTGACTTAACCAGACTGTCAGCTCATCAGGATGAAAGACGTTTCTAAAAGGCATTTCTGTGACAAATTTACGTCAACGAATCATTTAAATAAGAGTTCCTAAAATGGATCTGAAAAAACCCAGCAGGGTGGTTGAGGGGGAGGTCAATTTTTCCTCAAGGCTGGCAGTTAAAAAGATTAACATGTCTTAATGGCTGCTCAAGAAAAAAGATGTATTCCATATGGCCACAAGAGCACTGCTGAGGAAAGATTGTGACTTAATGGTAAATGAGAACAGACATCAGAACAAATGCTGCCTGAAGCCTCTGGATTTACTCAGAATTTGGCTTAATTACACAGAAAATGTCACTGAAGAATCATTCATATCGAGCTAACAGTGTGATAAGATAGTTGCTTTACCTTTGTGCTCTGCAGGCAGCACAAATTGAAAATGTTCTTTGTGTGTTACAAAAATGTTTTACAAGTTTTGCTCAAAATACAACAAAAAAACATCTTCTTTTCAAAAGCTACTTCAAAAATTCAATATTTGAAAGTGAATGAAAGCTGAACAACATAAGACAGAGCTGTGCAGCTTTTTTTTGTGCGTGTGTGAGATCTCACCTGGATATTTACTCTCTCAATGACGCAGGAAATTACGTGGAGCACCTGCATTTTTGTGTCACACTCTGTCACCTGCTGCAGCAAATGAAACAGGAGCCCGAAGATGGACTCTAGATACTGAAACAAAATAAAAACACAGGCAGGCATTGGGGGAAAAAAAGGATTATACAATCAACTCAAAAGCACCATTCATATATATAAATATATATAAATATATATATATATATTTTAACTTAAAACATTGTACTCACTGGAAGAAACTGTTCTGTTCGGAACTCAAAGTCATCAACAGGTGAGTGGGGGTTAAAGATTGTACTTTTCTTTGAATGTAAAAATCATTCTCCTTCAGACACAAAAATTATCTTTCTTTGTTCTGGCTATGATGCAGTGAGTGCTGAAGAAAAGGAAAATCAAGTCTCATCTGAAAACGAGCAAATACTGGAAGGATATTCAGCTTGAGTGTTGTAGCGGTCTCAATCCGCACCTGTGAATGAACAAGAAAATAAAAGGACAGTTTATGACAAAGCTATCATTCCCATCAATTTAAAAGACTAAATCAAATATTTAACAATGAACAAAAATTACATTTTGGTTTAAGCTTCTCGAGACCTGAAAAATGCAATTTGGATATTAAAATCTTGAAGAAAAAAAAAATTAAGAGAGGCACCCAGAAATGGAAGCATGTCTCAACCTAATGATGAACATGGTAAAAATGGTGTTGTACCCCTTAAAAAAGAAAATAAATGCTATTTATAACAAAGAAGATTGAACAGAAAGAAATGTGGGCTTGCCACCATTCTTTTTCTTGTTCAAATAAATACTATTCTTGTATATTTAATTTATACTTTCCAAACAAAACAAAAAAAAACAACAATCTCATCGCACCTTGTCTATACTCTGGAGAGTTTACGCAACATTAAATAGTGCCATGTCCTTAGAAGAGTGAGATTTTCAGTAAAAGCTCAAATTTACATTTGTTTTATCCAAAGTACAGGAATTCTTGAATGGAGATATGGAAAATGAACGAATATAGTTTATTCACACAAGTGCCAAGGGAAAAAAAGTTTTATCATACAATAAAACTTTCAGTCCAGTTTAATAAAACTATAAGACTTTAGAAATCATATTATTTGAATAAAAGCCTTACAAACAATGGCTTTGATATAAACTCCTTTATAAACCATCATGTTTGCAACACAACGCCTAAAAAAAAAAATCAAGACTGTAAAAAAAGTTAGATTTAGATTCCCCCACTATATTTGAAAACGTGATGTCACTCAGCAGTAAAATTAATCAAAGCTATCATTGCTGAAGTCGGTTCTTTTGAACACTAGAAGAATGGATTGTTACTGCTAATGTGCTTTGACACCTCATGTATTTTCTGAGGTAGTATTGAGTAACTTTCAAATTCCAAGGAAGATTAATGAGTTTAACCTTCAGCCATTCTTTAACCTTTAGTGTGTAAAAAGATGTACGTTTTACCACATTTGCAGTGAAACAGTGATTATCAAAGAAGGCTGCAAGATGAAAAAATCTAAACCACAAAAAGATTTACAATTTATGGAAACTGGGTCAAAGTGATAACTTCTAGTTTCAGTGCGTGTAGATAAGTAATCACATTTTTTGGATGTCCTGATGCTTATTTTGGCCTATTTTGGAAGACTTTTCCACAATACCCACATATATTTCTATCTTCAACTCCTAAACTAAGGAGAGCAAGCTTTTTTCATTTTACATTGACGGCCATGTGGTTGAAGTTGAAAAGAACAATGTTTTGAACACATATAACCTTGATGCAACTGAACGCGCCACCATGGCTGATGTCTCTTAGGGTCATTGGCTGTTTGATGGCTTTCACCAGCCACATGTCATCACCCTTTTTGCAACTGCCAGGCAGCAGGTCAGAGCAGCTGCTTCTGGCAGCTGTGGTTTGCTTTCCCCCTGTCTTGATGGAAATGATAATCTGCAGTAGGTGGACTCACATGGACTCACTGGCTAATCTCAGACCTCCCAGCCATAAAACACCATTTAATGGTATTTTTGCAAAAATCTTCTTAGCTCTTCTCAATATGTTAGTAACAAGACTATTCTTATCTTTATTTTTTAATAATTTTGAGACTTTCTTGTAGCTGAGGATGACAGGCTTTCTCCTTTTCAAAGGTTTAAAAGTAATTATAACACAAAATACACCAAAAAATATTTTGAACCAAAAAAATTTATTTAAAAAATACTAATAGATAACATGTTGGATTTTTTAAGGCAAATATATAAATTGCAAAGTGAAACATCCAAACACTTAAAACCACCTTTTAAAACATTTTACAAATATTAGGAATCAATTAAAGAATAAGGGGATGAAAGTGTCAAGTTTCCTTGCAATTCAAACCAATATTTAAGATAATAGATGACTGAATTGGGCAGTCACAATCTCCACATGCATTATCCCTCTGTCAAAATATGTACTTTATGAGAATAAACTTTCTCAAAAAGTACATAATTAAATATGGGCAGGTTCAAACTGAATGCAGAAGTGATTTATAGCCCAATCTGTCAAATTTAGATTTCACACAGACCTTGAAACTGGGAAAAAAAAGAAAACATTCATGCTGCCAACTGCTCTTTAAAAATAGTGGATTTAGGCATTTCACCCTCTCTGTAAAAGGAGCATTTCCCATCTTTCAAAGTATGAAAACTATTTAAAGGAAACAAATGAACAAAAAAAAGGCAACCATGGTCAATTTTAGGGGAAAAAAATTAAAGGGGCTTTAAATACTATAACTAACACTAAAAACACAATATACCTTACATAGAACTAGGAACTTTGGCAAGATACACATGTTCCTAGATAAGTACGATGTTGTTATTCTATGAGAAAATATACCAAAAGCCCCACTCCTGGCTAAAATGTCAATATATCATCTAAGAAAAATTGACTTTTAAGGAATGCTGCTACAGCATTAATATAAACCTGTTTCTTATGGCAAATTAAGGTTTTGGTAAAAACAATTTAAAAAAAAAAGTTGCAATTTTTAAAAAGTCTTTTATTTTTGTTATATATAATTTATCTTAAAATGCCATATTCTTTTTTTTTCTTTTCCAGACCACCGTTGTAAGGTCGGATCATTTTCATCAAAAAATAAATATAAAGTAGATTAAAATATATTGTTTCAAGTCTGGCTTTAGCACATAGATCACAAAACTATACAAAACATACAGCTTCTAGAAACACATTTCATAAACAGTCTAAACCCACTCACTCAACTGGAAACATGGTGAGGAAGTTATTTGAACAAGCACTGAAAAATACAGAAAGTAGGGTGACTCAAAATCCACAGCCTAACTCATGATATAAAGCTAAATCAGCAGCAACACTGTAAGGCTAAAGTGACACCCTGCTCTGAAAAGACATGAACAGTATCTCATCTGTCACAGGTCTTTTCTGTCAACACCAGTCTCCATTCACTGTGTGTCAAGAGGGAGAAATGAAACCTAGGCAACAGAGACTTAAGGCTCTGAAAATAACCAGGGGTATCTCAGTTATAAGCTGATAAACTGCATTGAAAATAGGCTGAGCTTTATTTAAAAACAACAACAACAACACTGCCTTACAGGAAGATTTTTTTCTGTCAAAATAAGACAGAAACGTCAGTTAAAAAAATGACAGTAACAAATTTAAAAATACATTTTGGAGGGTGAACACCATCCTCTAAAGTTAAAACACTGCAAAGGAAACACTGAAAATGTATCTTCATAAATGCCTTAAGCCTTGAGAGAAGATGACACTGAATATGCAGAAGTCTTGGCAAGGGGCCCTTAAGAGAAGAAAAACATGAAAAGGCAGTTTGAAAGGGGAAAAAAATGCCATGGCTTCTAGCACACATTATGTTATCTGGAGTGCATTGTAGATCACAAGCTTAATCCCATTTGAGATGACCTGCACCAAAATAGTCTTAACACAAGAAAATAAAGATTTTTTATAGTTTTCTTAACACACAAAGGTAAAACCATTGACTGTACATGAGAACTGGACCGAGTGAGTGTGACATCACCCATAGAAAATGTCTTGCTTCCAGTTCCAACGAAATAAAGTCAATTCAGTTGCCATTTTTCCACTACTTTGCAAGGAAAAAAAGTTTAAGGCCCACTAAGAATCTCTGGTAATTGTTGTTGTTACTTAAACATTGTCTTTATGCAGGTCTAAATTAACTTTCTGAAGGAAAATAAATCCTAAATGTATCAGGTGCTTTAAACAATGTTTACTTATCAACGCCTTTAATTTCACTATTTGAGAATAAGACAAAACATACATTTTAAACAGAAATGTTAAAAAAGGCAAAATGAAAAAGACACAAAATGAGCAAGGCAGAGATAAAGATAGCTTTTTTTAAGTTATTAGAGTTCATTTCGGTAAAATTGGTGGCCTCCAGTATTTCATTTTCTTAACAACCTTCTGTCATGACAGAATAGAAGCAGCCTAAAGTTGGAAAACCTGGACAATTTCAGTTAATTGTGCCTTTCATTAAAAGACATAAACCAAAATATCTGATAAATAATATAATTATAGCTTTGGGTGATTCTCAAAAGCAAAAAGACCATAAAACACCAAAATTCGCACTAACTGCAGTTCCCTTTATTAACATCATTAAAAGTTTATGATCAATAATTAATTTTGTCCTAACAGTTCTAAGCAGGTCCAGGCACAATATTGATCAGTGACCACATTGTGATTGGTGAGCTGTTCAGTGATCTAATAAAAGGCTTATGTAAAATAAAGGGCCACTGGAAATTTAGAAGCCATAATTACCCTCATAAACCATAGAGCAATTTCCACTTTTTAACATGAGAAATCACTAAATCTGTTCAGCCTCACTAGAAGACAAAATGAAGGTAAATTGAGCAGTCAGTAATTTGTATCAGTGGGTAACTTTGAAGATGCTCAATGATTATAAATAAAAACTAATTATATGGACCTTAATGGCAAGTATCTTTAAAATAGGCCATGACTATCCACCTGTACACAGGATAATAATCATAACCTGACAGCTAATTCATTTATTTTAATAAGCATCTATGGAAAAGGCTGACATCAAGTCAAATGGAAATGTAGTTTACACTAGACACAGGGGTTGAAGAAAAAGCACTTAAATAATGTCCCTCTATATTTCTGCATTGGGAAACTCAGGTCCTCCAGACCTGGTGTCAGCTCTTCACTCCTTACCAAAAATCCTGGATCAGGTGTGTTCAGTCAATTAGAATTTGGATAACCTGAGTCAACTAATCAGCAGCAAGCAGGGAAGTGAAAACCCTGGTCTATAACACAATTTCATTTTTCAATATGGTCAGTTTTTTGATGGCTTTGTTTTAAAGAAATGATTAAAGACTGGAATTACAAGAAAATAATTCATTAAGGGAACAAAAAATTGTGCTGAGGCAAAAACACAAAACAGGAAACATGACATTAAAAAGGATTAAAATAATCTTTATTTATACACTTTAGATTGTCACTTATAGCCTCTACTGGTAAGTAAAAACAAAAGTAAATGAAAACCTTGCCAAACGCGCAATCTTTTAGAATAGGTGAAATGTAAAAAGGTACAAAGACAGAAATACAGTATCTTTCTTACCACCAGGTCGGGGTCCTGCATGAGACTCAGGATGATCTCATAGAGTAAAGGTCGAAGAACAGATTTAAACTTGACAGAAATCCATTGTCCTATCAGCCAGATGACTCTCCTGCGTATCAATTTGTACCTGGAGTAGGACCAAACAAAAAAATTGTAAACATTGGAGAGCAGTACTTTTAAATCATTATTTTAAGAGTTTAACCTGTAAATGTATTCCAAATTATACTGATTACTACAAATTAAATACAGAACTATAGAAAAATGTCTCAAGCTGTAATTTAAATCTATGATTTGGTTCCCAACTCTGGATCATCTGATCTATGACAAAGTACATAGACAGTAGAGTTTGTAATATACATATATATAACTTAATAAAGGAAGAAAAAAGTGAAATATCACTGAACATTTGGTAAATGTAGCAATCATTTCCCATGTCTGATGCATTCCATCTCTGTATAGATCATAGTACAATAGGAAAAATGGTGGTGCTATCACACTGATAATTAAATGCCATTGTTGAAAAACAAGTTTATATAAAAAAGGAATTAAAAGACATTTTGGCAAGGAGCAGACTGTATGATGCTAGCATGGTTTTCATTACATTTTCAAGAGGACATGCACAACAAGCCCGAAGGAATAAGAAACCACCAAATAGAGTGTAAATAAGGAGAACACTCTTGTTATAAAACCAGTTGATTCACAGGCCCACCAGGGCCAAGTGGCAAGTGATGTGAATTAAATTGCCTTGCGATGCATGTTAGCTAGTGATGGTTTTTCAAGAACTCTTTTGGCCGAGTGTCCCTAAACATCTGCCCTTTTAGTATTTGAAGAGGAAACTGTGTCAAGGGACCACCTTGACAAAAATGAGGGGAATGGAGGGATGAGAAAACAGAGTGATGAGAGAATAAAGAGTGTGGGAAGATAACGCTCTTGTTGGCCTCTCAAACATCCACAGAGAGTCAACAAACCAAACTTTGGTCAACTAACTGAGGAAAAAAAACACAACAAGGGTATGAGTCAAAGCTTTAAGATTGAATATGACATTGTGGACAAAACCTAGTGTGTTTTGTGGCACCCATAGTTATTTGCTTGCGCTTTAATACAGCTTTTTCCTTTAAATTTCAAAGATAACCATCACGAGCATTGGGCGAAATCCCATTTGTGAGACAAAATTGTTTTAAACACAAGAGTTGTTTCTTTAACAACCTTTAAGGGGGACAACATGAGACATGTGGCTCCAACATGACAGCAGGTATTCCAACACCAGTAATCATGTTGGAAACCACCTGGCACTCACTCAAATTGAGTGACAATACACTTAAATAATACATTTACAAATGATAAAATGCTGTCCCACAACCAGACATAGAAATAAACTTCTCAAAATTTCAGATTTTTTTTCCGCTTGCTCCATTACCTCTTAAGGACTAGTTTTTTTTCCAGTGCTACTTTTGCTAATTACAATATTGTGACATTTTTTTAAAAAAGAACTATGAATTTGGATTTGAAAAAAATAACACTAATACCAATAATTAAAACCAGTGACAAACACTCAAAATGACTACAATAAATACATTTAAAATGAATTAAATGTGATACTTCTGCAAAATATAACAAGAAAACTTTTTGCAAGTTCTATCATTAGAACTGGAATTGTGAAAATGTTTTAGAAAACTATGGTCAATAGATTCACAGCAAATATTCTGGTTAGGATTAAGATATTGAAAAATATGCCAAATACATGGTTATAAACAAAATTAATTGTGGCATTCCACAACCTAAATATTTCTGATGAACATTTTTAAAAATGCAGAAGTTTAAATAAAATATTTTAGTTTGAAAGCAATTTCAACAACAAAAACAGTAAATGATGCTTAGGAAGCTGTAAATTATTTTTACAGTTCTGCAAAAGAATGTAAATGTTATATTATTTATCAAAAATTTGAATAGTTTATAGTTTCAACCTCCAAATATACAAATGTATGTGGAGTGTGTTTCAGGACTTGTCAAACACAGAATAGCTGTTTTAGCTGCAGTATCCACAGCTGTCAATGTTTGGTTTAGGGAACACTAAAAAAGAATGAAAAAGCAGCTGGAGGGACAAGCTGACAAGAGTTTCATTCTGCCAGTCAAAGGTCGAACATGAGTCATCAACTCTCGCTTGTCCTCAAAAAACTCACAGCTGTCAAGAACCCAGTTCTTCACTGAACTAAACACATGAGCAATCCAGGGGTGTAATCAAAGCTAAACAAGACAGATTTCCCAAGGTTTACCTTCCTTACCTTCCACTATAGTTACCTTTATTTTAAAACATGTTGTCTAACACATTTTAATGATTTCTAATGGGTCTGTGGTCTAATGGGAGAAAAAACAAACCTGGTCAGAAGAGCTATACTGGTAATGTACTTTGTTAAATCTATTTCCTCACTGAGCATGTCTTTTCAGTTCCATATTTGTCCTCCTCCAGAAACAAGTTTTGCTAATTCCAACAAAAACACATTAAAATCAAGATTTTCAAACAAAGGAAAAAAAATTAAGAATTAATATAAATAAAAAGAAAAACACAGATCAGTTTTCAGTGTGATTGATACAGGTTGCTGATATTGCAGTATAGCATGAGTGAATGATAAATTGTGCTGCTTTATGCAAAACCAATTCCATGAGTTTGCCAAAACACTGTGTAAGCTGACTTGTAGAATCAATCTTAAAGTTTAATTACAACGGCTCACTTTCATCTCACCTCCAACACGTCTCATCTGTAAGATCCCAAAGATAGATCATGCCTGCCTTCATCGGTTACATTGAAACAAAAAATATAGAGTCTATTTTCTAAAGATTATCTGGGTCACCACAGTCTAAGTAGAGATACAAAAAGCTCCCATTCTTCAGACATTTTCCAAATCTCATCCAAGGTGATGCTGAGCCATCAAAGATAAAAGCCTATTCAGCTAGAATTGGGTTTGCCCTTAGGCCTCCTGCCAGTAAAACATGTCAAAAAAAACTCCAATGAAAAGCGCCTTGAAGGCAAGATATCTAAACAACCCAAACTGGCAAATGTCCATCCAAAACAGAGGCATCGCGATTCCAACAGTGTACTTAGGAAGACAAGTCCCCTTCCCAATTTTCACAAATTAGACCTGATGACCTCTAGAAGACTATAGTTTTAACTAATATTTGTGATTTAATTAAGAGCTGGGACTCCAGCTGACTTGTAAAATTGATGATTTCCTGTTTTAGATCATGTCTGCCTTCAGCATCACAATCATCCACATTGCAGCAGATGTCACATGAGAACATCACAACAGACTGTTATACTAGAAGGAGGTTCTTCCTTCTTAAGATTAAATGTCACCTTCAGTCTGCCAGTCAAGACTGGCATAATGAGAAAAAACCTTCTGGCAACAGCAAAGAAGGGCATGCACCCATTATGAGATATTTGAATTGTGTTTCAGAAAACTAAGGTTAATTGCAGAACCCAACATTACTTTATTTGCTGATTGGACATTTTGAAAGACTTTATAACAATGAAAATGAAGACCTATCACATCATAAAACACTAACATTAAAACACTTAACATATATTTTTAACTTAAGACTCTAGTCTTTTAAACTCCACAGACTGACAAGGACAAAACAATACCATTTCTCTTGAATGTGAGCCTCAATCATTAACCAGACTTCTGTCAACCTGCAATCAACTTTGTCCTGATGGCTTTGACATAGAATCCTTTTTAGTTGGGGAAGATTATCAACTGTCCTTCTTTTTTCTTCAAAATTGGACCATCACATCAGTTTGGCACCCAGATGCATCATCCCTGACCTCCATGAAATGCAGTCGACTCCATCTCTTCCTTCCAACGGTGCTTCCCCCTCCTTCATTATCTGACAGTTTGCCAGCATTCCCTCCAGCCACAAAAAAGTCCTGTTCTGCAGTTTCACAAAACTTCTCCCAGACTAAAGTTGCCGCTGCAGAAGTCATGTAAGTTTTCAACTTGGCCTGCCTGGGGCGATCAGCTTTCTCTGTAGTTCCAAGAATAAAAAAAGAAATAATAGGATCCAAAAGTCAATTTGTAGCAAAAGGGGAATAAGGAAAGAAAACAAAATTACACTGAATTAGTCATTCGGGAGAGTGATTTTTCAAATACAAAAAAGGTCAAGTCACAAAAACGTTGTGTGAAATGCCAAAGTAATTTTTCTCCTATTTTTTGCCTGTTCTAGTCAAACATCAAAATGATAAAACACTACATCTGCATCTCCCCGCCTGATAAGGTGTTTTTTTAAATCTATCGTAAGAGGCACACGCAGTTAAACTAGGGAACGTTGACAGGTATTTCTTTGTCAGAGAATGAGTCATGTGGTGAAAATGCATGTACATTTGTGTTTGTGCACTTCACTAGGACCTGCTTTTTTCCTTGAGGTTTTAGAAAGCAGGAACAATGATTCATCACATCACATGCAGCAATTAGGGGCTAGGCAATAAAGAACAAACAGGAAACACGTAAAAAAAAGTCCAGCTATGAATGCATACAGAGGATATCTATGCCAAATTGTGACTAGTAACTATGGTGCCAAAGGCCCAAAAGGGAGCTTGTACATAAAAACCAAAGGATTATTCCCCGTTTAGTTCCTGCATAACAAAGAGGCTATTGAGAAGAGCAAACCAATGGCCCTCATATTCTTATTAAATTCATAAATTTTTTGTAAAATAATAAACTCCAGAGGTGAGAAGCCCAGTTTTTCAGGTTGACTGCAGAAAATAGTTCTTAAGCCAGAAAAAAAGAAGAAAAGCTAAACGCCAACCTAAAAGAAGTTGTGAATGCCAGACATGTTGGTTTATTCAAATACTTTGGTGTCAGGAGGAAGATTCAGGTTCCAACACATAGCCAAAAGGGTAATCACTTTAAAGTGTGTTGCCTTTCTATTTACCTTCGTCAAGTTCAGACAATGTTTAGATGACAGGATAGGCTCAATAATTAATAAAAGAAATAAATAAGCACAAATGAAAGAAAATAACGAGTCATTTTTGTGTGTGGTTGCGTGTGGTTTTGTGTGGATTGGCATGCCAATAGACACTGTGTTTATAGAAGCACAGTCTGTCTTACATGTAAAAAAAGTGATTTTCACAGTAAAATGAGCCTATGAAAAATCAGTGCATTTTCTGTGCCAAATTTGTAAAATTTAAAAAAGAATATTGTGGAAAGACTAAAACTGACAAGAGTTTAAAAAGAGTCCTTCTCAAAAAGCAAAATGCAAAAAGAATACTCTTAAGGTGTATTAAGACTGGACACATTTGGTTAGCTTAAAGTGAACCTGAGTTCATTTTCCCCGATAATCTGGAACAGATTTTCAGAATGAATACACCCAACCCGACCCTGGTCCAAGACCAGGAACCGCTCTTTGACCCATTTTTCGACATGGTCTCAGTTCGTTTCCAATCAAATTGAACTTCAGTTTGCACTGAGTTTTTCTCAGTCTGAATAGGCTACGTGCTCAGAGCGGAACAACTGGACAAAACGGTCACCGCAGCCAGGCATAATGGGATGTAAACAGAGTAGGAATCCCACAATCTTTTTTTCTCTACTTCTGATTAGTCACTTAAAGATTGTTTTATTCATTTCAATCTTATAAGCCACGTTTTCTGAGTTCACACAAACACTTATGCCATTATTCTGTTCCTAATGAATATCTCTCGTTTTAGATTTTAGCAGAGCCAGCACCTGTCTGTGTAGTAATTTTAACCTGCTGTTATTAAGTAGCATTTGTTTTAGTCTTTCTAAGACACACAGGTCCCAAGGTCTCTATCTGCTCTCTAATTTTCCCTTTTTAAAGTAAAAAGCTTGAATTTGAATTTTTATGGACTAAGCTTTAACTGAGAAACTATAGCAGCGTTAAACCATTTCCCCTCTCATCTAAATGTAAAATGTTCTGCAGTACATTTGTAACTTAAGATTTAAAATTCTACTCCAACAGTTATGACAAATAAAGCAACTAAAAAATGATATAGAAGTCATGAAACGCATTAACATTCTAAGATAACATTATTGTAAACAAGGATTTTTTTAAGTCATGTGTAATGTATTTCTAAAAAGAAGTGAGAAACTTACACAACACCACCAATACTACACAAGTTCTATCAATTTCTTCAAGATAAACTTATTTCTGAGTGTTTTACTGGTGATAAAACTGTGGATGGCATCACTTCTGAGCAGACGTGAAGTACAATACCTAAAGTGCAAAGTGACGGCTGTAATAACCTATGACGAGTGAAAATGGTCAATTGAGAAATGGCAGCTGCATTTTTTAATTTAAGTAAAAAGAAGTCCCAAAATAACTCGTTATTGTCCCATAATAACTGTGTGGTGAAACTTGTTCTCAGAATTTGACCCCTCAAGGTGATGTGAGCTGCACATAAATACCAACCACTAAGAGACATTAACCTATCACGCAAATACCTCAGAAAAACCCAGTAGGTACTATGTAAATAGCACAAAAGAACAACTTAAGTGCCACGTAAATACCCAAGTACCATGTAAAGACCCAGTAGGTACAGAGTAAATACCATGTAGGTGCCATTTATATACCCGGAAAGTGCCGTACTGTAAAAGGCTTTAATACTATTTTAGCCATGGTAGTAATGCATACTGAAGTCTTTCAGCAAAGGTTTTTCCTGACATTTTGAGATGTTGGTCAACACAACAAGACTGATAGAAGTCTGTCTACAGATTGTGTATAACTACTTATGTAACATAATTATTTTGGGTCAGTTGACATTTTGGAACTGTAGCTTGAAGTAATACTGTTTTGTGTGGATGGCAATGCTCATGAAAGCATACCAGCTGAGTTTATTCCCATTATTTTGATATGTCGGATAATTGGATTAGACTTTAGAAAGTTATATCTAAGATTGTCCCACATGTGGAGAATGTCATGACAAAGACTAATAAAATATGTTTCTTTCTCAATTAAATACAATATTAAATATTTTAAAAGAGAAGATAACAATCAAAAAACAGTCATGTTTTAAAAAAATGTAAAATAAGGCGTGTTTGGGAGCTCACAGAAGAGAGCCAACTAACACTGAGTAAAGTATGTGTGGATGTAAATGGAATTGCTTTTCATCTCATGTCACAGTCCAATATGCAACCTCTCTTCTTCCCCTTAGAAGGAAGTCATGCAGTGCCTTCCTGTGCCCCATCTGTAAACTCACAGGTCCATTATAATGTGTCAGAATTGCTATAGAGGTCTGCCTGGCCAAAATGCCCGCAAGTCCAACAACAACCATCACCCAAACTTGTATTATTTTTCCTTTTCTCTTTTCTCTCAAACTGGACAAAAAACCTGAACCAGAGGTTTTTATTAGCATGATAAGACCACAATATAATGAATGACTTAGGTACTAATGCCATCTAACTATTGTTGAGTTTCACAACGCTTCAAATATAGCATATGAAAAACAAAACAGCAACAACAGATTAATGAAAATAAAAATAACCGTTAGTCATAAATTGCAAAATAAGATGAGTCACGACCAGAAAAATGTTTAGTTAAAAGTACAATAGGTTACAAACTGACCAAAAGAGATGAGAAATGAAGAGGTTAAAGGAAAAAAATAAATAAATCAATAAACCCAAGGGTGCCCTTCCCCAAGGAGAAATCACTACTTTGAGAAAAAAAAACAAACCATCAGCCGTGAGCTCGAATGCAAGATAAACTACAATTCTCTTTACATGTGAGCCAGGATTTTAGCTATTATAATGAAAATACTTCATCTATGTAAACAGATTTGTTTGCACAAAATAACTTGGGATATTAATTTTAACACTTTTTGTCTTAATGTATGAAGAAAAATAAAGATCAACGTTCTATAAGCATATTGTATTTAACTACAAATACCCAAAGGGGTAAAAAGGCAGACAGTGGAGCAGCTGCGGATATCCTATTAACTGCAGCAAAAGTATGAAAGGATGGTCAAGACAGAGATATAATACCTAAAGACAAAACTGCATTTTGTTTTGCTTCTTAAGATTATGTCAAAATAAGGAATTAAATGTGTTATATGCCTGTTCTAACATGTATTCACTGTTTCCAGCTTTATATAAAATTATGCCAATCGATTCAAAAAAGAATCATATTAATCACAATGTTTTACCAGGTACATTTTATATGACAATATGCAATTTTTGAACAAAAAAAGCCAAGAGAGAACATTTTTCCTTCGTTTTCATTGTCTTAAATGTCTTAATTTGTAAAGTGCAGAACTTTTAAGAACTGCAAAGACTTTAATGTCTGCAGTATTACTCCAAGAAAACAAAGATGCTGATATACAGCCATAAGAAACTAACGATGTGTTTATGCACTTTAAAGGTCTAAGTAAACATTCAAATCTGATTGGCTGCTGAATGTTGACGTGCATCTAAAAAAGAAATTCGGTCACATAGCCCAAATCTTCTATATCGCTGTGCAGGCTTCTTTAAAAAAAACTTTGTGATTCATCTTCTGGACAAAATCAAGTGGTAAGAAGTGACATTTCTCTCTGAACTGATGCTTTATTAACCCTATCGTGACGATCAGCACATATATTGCTTTCCTTTGCGGCTGCAGACACATTGATGTGTTACCGTGACAATGGGCCGCACCACCAATGAAATAGTCCTCCTTTTATGAGAGTGCATTCTAAACTGAAAAAATAACAAGAATAAAGTACTAAAAATCAATTAAACATTTATTTATTTTGTAAGTGACCATGGTATAAGCAACATAGTGGTCGAAATTGACGCACGCTGTGTAAGGCTTAAACGCCCGACGCAAAGCGGAAGACATTTGCTTCTGATTATTTGAGTTAAAGAATATTAATCCGTAACTTTTTTATTAATTGTGTGTTAACGCTGGCAGCCCTAATAAAAATAATGTATTTTTCATAAACTAGTAAATTAATAGATTTTCGTACTCACACAATCACTAACATCTATGCTAAAGAGAAAAAAAAGTACCAGATACCACATACTATCCTTTAATTTTTTTTACTGAAAGTTAATTATTAAATATCTTTTGCTAAAAAGAATTCAGCACAAATTATTTTTTGTGCCATTTTGTTACAAACACATAATCAGATTTTATAATGGAATAAATGAAACTGTAAAGAAAGAATGCACATCAATGGAGTTAAAAGTAAACACATGCAGAGGAAGGTTAATGGAAATGAAAAAGAAGCATTCATATTCAGCATATAGACAAAAAAGTTGCAGAAAAGGAGAAACAAACCCACTCATGAAAGAGATAAAAAAGAACCACCATAGCTTTTAATTATATGCTGAAACTCCAGATTCTACATCAACAGATGTTTGGTTAATCCAACATTTGATGAAATGAACTTAATTTAACAACACAGCACAAGAAAAATATGTGATTTTGTCAAGTATGGCAATGCATCCATAACTGACTAATATCCAGAAGAAGATTTTGGGTTTCATAAAATGATTAATTTTACAGTCTGGGGAAAAATAGAAAAATTTTTAATAAACAGTTTTATTGCATCTATAAAAGTAAATAATATTGCTACTGCTTTTATGAGGCTGTTGGTCTATTTTAATCCCATAGAATGCATCTGTATTTTTATAACTTTTACAACAAAACATACTATATTTCTTTTCAAAGGATTAGTTATTACATTATAGAAGCTTGTAAAAGAATAACATTGCTAAAACAAAATGTATTTACTTAACTATTATACTTATGGGCCAACAAAATAGGAGAGTTCATTTTAGTCTCAAGCACTAAAAAGTAAAAGAAATAGATCATAAAGTTATACTGGATGATTCTTTTCAAATATGTAATTCATGCTAAAAGATGTCATCTCTTCCTCTGTTTACTGATGAGCGGAACTTGGTTAAATAAGGAGAATTCAAAACATTTATATAGAGACAAGCTCAGAAAATCTACAAATAAAAGATCCAAGTGAGAGTGGAGGGTTCACTCACACATGCACAGTGTAGATCCAGGGCAGCAGTGACATCATTCTGTCTGCACCCTGACGTAAGCACTAACCTGAGCAGCTGACCCTCTGAGTGCTGCAGGCTTTTTTGTTTTTGTTGCCGGAGGCCCAGAATGTAAAAGCTACTCCTTTGTTCTTCATCCCAATCAAGCCACCTTGCCTTTGGCCACTCTCTCTTTTATTCAACATGTACTAAAATCATTCATCTGGCATTTTACTGGTTCATAAACTGAGCTGACTTCAATTCTTTTTTTTTTTTATTTCTTATTTGTCTGCAAGAATTCTGGAGTATATAGTATAATATAGTAATGGAATATTATCAGAATAAAGAGTTATTGAAACAATAGGAACAAAATGGCTGAATAATAAGTAAAAATAGAACTTCATGGACAATACCTATGATGACTGACTTGCAGCTCTCCAAGAAGCTGATTCTTGAACCACTGATCAAAGTCCACACTGTCAAACAGCTCGTACGCCGCGAGTCCCACGGCATTGTACACTGAGGACAAAAAGAAATGTCAAAAACCCAACATGGATTTTTCAGAGTTCACGAAGGAAAAATACATCAGCTCTGTTTCAAGAGCATTAAACTAAAACAGCCTTTAATGTGATAAGTCTCAGTGGCAAAAAAGTAAAAGTAAACACATGGAAAAAAAAATAAAGAGAAAAAAAAAATCCAAACCTAAAAGAATAAAAAAGAATAAAGCAAAACCAACACCAAATTGAACAGACCTTTTCCTAAATATTTTAGTCCTCCTTTTAAAAAAAGAAACACATATTTGGCATTTTTTGTTTGGTTGTGACTGCAGCTCAGTAAATAAGAGAGCTCAATTCAAAATTGTCTCAATTGTTCCAAATTGCTGAAAGTGCTTTTGAAGCTGGTAAAGTTTATCAAAAAGAAAAAAAAATAGACGTCTAAAAGCTCCCAAAGTTTTTGTTATTTTTGTCTCCTGAAACAGCTTTATGACAACAGATTAATTATCCTTTCCACTCTTAATCATCATTGTCAGTACACTGCATGTGATCTCCACAGGCATTCGGTTATCGGCTCCTTTCATGGCACGCAATAATTTCACTGTGCTTCCTAATAAAACAGCTGAAGTGACAACTCTGGTTGAATGAGGATTAATAAGCACTCAAATGGTATTTAAGAAAAAGAGAAAAAACAAGGGAGGGATAAGATAGATATTTAATTTGAAAACAAAACTAAAAATAAACTATAATAAACAAAAGCCAAATGAATCTCACGAGGCTGGTCAGACTTTCTGGATATGTCAACCTTTCACTGACCTGCGTCCTTCATCAGCAGCTGAACAGGGTCCTCTACATTGGTTGGGCCTGTGAAGACAAAAAAAGATGAGTCGATGTGAGTTCTTAGACATTATAAAGACTTTCACAATAAGAGCCACAGGCTATTTACTAAAAACTTTAGCAGTTGTGAAGAGATTAATGGACCCAGTGACCACATCAGAATGGCTCAAACTTAAAAGGCCTTTGCCTTGGTGTGTCAATCATGCCTAAGTCCTTTCATCAGCCTGTTCTATTCTTTTGTAATAATGCATGTTCTGTACCCAGACTTCACATATCAATAGATCTCTTCCCTCAACAACAAAATTACTCAATTGGGCGTTTTACTTCTGCCCCTGAATCTCCAGCAGAACCAGCTTTCACTCATGAAAGAAAGCAGCTTCAGAGGCAGAGCAGAAGATGACTGCTGTTGTCCACAAATACGAACGATGAAGCTACTATTGCCCAAGCAAAGAATAGAGCATAACAGTGTTATGCAATACATGTCCCCCAAGTTTAACAGTCTGGCTTTCATAAAACTTACTTAAAAAACAAAAAGTGCCTTTTTTCACAATAAAAAAAGCACATGTACGTTTGCTCAGTATTTAAGGATAAAAAGCACTTAGCAATTTACATTTTCAAAAAATTGTTAAAATACCTGCAAGAGTTTGAATATGCAAATGAGTCTGTGGTTAACAGCACGGTTATGGTTCTTAATGAGCTGCTGCACTTTCTGATTGAAGGGAAACACGACCCTAACGAAAGAGCTGTCATTTGAAACAAAGGAAAGGATTATGCAACCCCGCCAAGAAGGGAATTTAACACACAGTGTTGCAATCCATCACTGCAGAAACATAGGTTAAAGTGATAATTGGTGATGAGTCACAGAGTAGAGGACATGATATGGTAGTGTTTGTGCAGTCCCAATTAAAGGCATAATTAATGCTTTGTCGTTTATGTTAAGAGGTGTCAAACACTTAACAGTAAATCTTCATTTGATACTTAAACCATCAGTGTGTTCATACATTCTATATAGGTAGTAAAACTTTCCTTCAGAAAACCAATAAAAATGTAACCTTGAACATGGCCAACTAACAGAAGGCAAATCATTCCTCAAAACACCTCATGATAACATAAGAATCGATCAGATAACAGATAGATGAAACCTGATCGATAAAAGGTTTTTCTCATAACTGCAAATAAGAACTTCCACTTTAACAAGGTCCAAAAAGTTCTGCTTAAAGTTAATTATAAATCATCAACATATTTAAATATTTTGTTGTTCAGACTCTCTTTTCACCTTCCTCCCACAAAAAATGTATATTTTTGATTAAGTTTTTTCTCAGTGTTGTAGATTTAATTATTTTTGTAGCAGTTTTTATGCACATATTGAAAAAAAAAATTAATTAAGCTTCAGATGCCATTTAGAAGCAGGTATTTGTGACCAAAAAAAAAGGCATAAAAATTCTGATCTTTAAATCTAATATAAAAAAATTGCCAGAGCTCTTTTAATTATAATAATTTTATTTCATTTCATTTTGTTTTCAGCCAAAATAAATGTGTCATTTTCAAGGACAGAGTTTCTGCAGAGGGGCAGGAGTTCTTCAGAAATTTGCCATCAAGTTGTGGGTTGGACCATCGGCCCAGAGAAACCAAGTCTGCCCTCTCCTCCTCGTTGCTGGGAGTTTTCTGTTTACATGCTCTCTGGAAGGTTCTCCTCTTTCCATAGAGGAACGCTGGAGCTCTGACAGAGTGACCATTGGGTTATTGGTCACCTGGGGTTTGACTTGCTTGTCTCACAATCCTGCGAGCTGCTCTGTCTGAGATTTTTCTTGGTCTTCCAGATATTGCTTTAACTTCCACTGTTCCTGTTGACTGCCATCTCTTAACAACATTCCGAAAAGACAATATTGACATCTGAAAACGCTTTGCTATCTTCTGATAGCCGTCTCCTGCTTTGTGAGCATCAACTATTATCAGTTTCATTGTTCTGGACAACTGCTTGGAAGAACCCATGATGCTGATTGTTAGGGCAAGGTCAGATTATACATTCTGCAAGGTGCCCAAATTTTTGCACATGCCATTATTTTTTTTCCTTTATTTTCAAAGGATAAATGATGGAAATAAAGCCCTTTTTTTTTAACATAATAAAGAATGTCTGATCTGTAAACTGCTGCGTTTAGGAGATTTTTCAATCATTCATTGGATTATTTATGCACAATAGTTTAACATTTTGCATGGGGTGCCAAACTTTCAATCCCCACTGTATATGTTCTTCATCATCAGAAAAAACCCACAAGAACATTTTAAAAATTAAAAACAAACATTTTTTCATGTATTGGGTCTTTAAGTTTTAGTTCTGAAAGAGTTGTGACAAATAAAGTCGCAACATATTGCGTGTTATTGCTAGAGATAAAAGTAAAGATTAGACTACCAACTAATTCAATATTTCCCTTACCCTGCAGATTCTCAACCATATCCAGCAGTACCGGTGTCAGAGTTTGGCTGTAGTTGTGGAAGATATCCAAGAACAACACCTCTGTGCATGGCTAAAACAATAAACAAAGCAGAAAAGAACAGACAAAAAAAATAATAAAATAAGTTAATTAGCAGTCATTAGCACAAGTCTCCATATTTTCTGCAAACACCTGTGGTTTTATTGAGCTCTCAGCACTGGTGGATGATCATATAAAGAAGGATTTGTGAAACAATAGAAAACAAATGTTTTATTAGTTTGATGAAACTGACTTACAAGTTCAATAAGAAGAAAAAGTCAATGGGATTCTGTCAGGAGATATTCTACAAAGTTGTGGCTTTGTTCAGTTGACAACAAACAATGTCAACATTTATCAGGCTATTGATTTTAGAGGCCACAAAAATCGTTAGTAAATAAAAAAATGTAGGGGAAAAAAAAAAATCAGACATGGGACTTGTTAGTTTGCACAAACTCAATGTAGGACCTAAGATTAGCAGCATACTGTAAAAACTAAAAAAGGATATCAATATCGGCTTCTTTGATAAAGAGCTTCATGAAAGCAAAGACTGATCGTTATATTGACATGGGAAGTCATAATAAACTGTCCTCTAAATGATATAGAGGCTCCAAGATAAGCTTCACTGAGTGTGACAACATGCCAAAAACGCTGTCAAGCTCCAAAGAGCAAAAGCACCTCTGAGGAAAACATCAATAGAGAACTAAACGGTGCTTGGAATGCTAAAAGAGTTTCAGAAAACAACTTACTTTAATAAGTCTGACTTCAATCAAATTCACATTTTTGGATAAATTGACATTCACAAAACATTTGATGAAAAGAGAACAGATTCTTATTTTATAGGCCAAAGTATTAGAGATGCCACAATTCTTGATTGAAAACCAAACCGTATGTTACAGCCTTAGGGGTGCAACAGATCGGAAAACGCAGGTTTACGAGACATGGTTCAAATCATTTTTTGGATTGTTAATGAAAGAGGAAAAAAAATTGACAAAAAAAAACAAAAATAAAACACTAAATAATGTCTCGATGAAAATTTTAAAAATATCACAAATTTTAGGAGAACAATTAGATTCTCCTCCATGTTTGCATCGGCTGGCGCTTCTTGTTCTGCATTGTTGTCAGTAGCAAATACTGATATCCTCACCTATTGCGCCCTCTAGTGGTTGTCAGCAGTAAACAACCACTGAAAGGCAACCGGTTGTAAGTGGGAAAATTATTAATTTTGAGGCATTTTTTTTTCTTAAATCACATAATTTGCACCTGAATATAACTTGTATCCCTGGCCATGGTTATACAACGAAAAATACGGTAATGAACAAAACTGTGACCCAAAAATCGAGATATGAACCGAATCGTGGGGAAAGTGAATCGTTGTATCCCTACAAAGTATATAAAAAAGTTGGAAGTGCTTTGGTCTTTTGGCTTTGCTCTGACATCAATATAAAATGATAATTACAGCTGATTTCTAATGTAACTAAATAAAATATTTTGCCGGACTTGTGTGTAAAATCTGAAATTTCAGGAACAAATTATCTTTCCAGTGTGAGAAACATACAATGCTGGATAGGACTAATTATCAAGTGGCAACGTCAAGAAACATGGTTAAACTGCAGCTCTCAGACAGAGCTGGCACTGTAGAAACTTCTCCATGTCATTGTTCCTACATCCTCAATGTTCCAGGATCCTCAGTCCTGTTCTGCTTTTGACTGTGATCCACAGAAATAATGAACGATCTCCATCTACAACTTTTGGGGGTTGATGCAATTAATCAGTTTGTCATGTCTGTTCAGAAGCCTAGCAGTGCCAAAAAACTAATGAACCCTACTCCACACTCTTAGTCACTCACTCACCATCAATAACTTTGTGCAGAAAACTGAGTAGATTGCGTCAACTACTACATGAGGCCACCTGCCAAATTTGCTGGAAAAAATTCCATTTAGGTTGTGGTAGCAGCTTGGGATATATAGATATACTTGTGTTGATATATTTTTGAAGAACAAAAAAATAAATAAATGTAACATGCCAAAACCAAAACTATGGAAAATTTAGGATGGATGGGTAGATTAAATAATGTATTTAGCCATCAGCTTTTATTTTTAAAGATGCATTAAATAAGTACATTCCATAGAAAAAATATAGTTAAAAGAAACTTACCCGAAGACTGTATTTCCAGGAGTCGCCTCCTGTTTCTTCAACAGCTACAGGAACAATGAGAAGGTCCCAGTATACATTACTTCAGGTTATGAAAGGTCAAGATGATTATCAATTATAAATTCAGAAGCATGAGTGAAAGATTACTGAAAAAACTTTTTTTTAAACAAAAAAAAAAAAAAAAAGAAAAGTTGGGGAGAAAGGGCAGAACAAGTTATGATAAAAGTCCCTTTGTTCTTTTTAAAGAATAAATTGCAAAAATGAAGCACCTCGAAATGACAAACAGCCTGGTTGGTTAGTGATCAAACCAAACCCAAAACCTATTTTTTACACTTGCTCTCCAGTAACATTTGGAGCATTTTCATACATAGATTAACTAACAGTTTAGTTTGTTAGCCTTGGTTTTTATCCAGCTTATACTTTTTTTCTAAAACAAATGGTAAACTATTTAGCAGGCAGCAAACTGGAACCAGACTCAGCTGAACTCAACAACTTAACAGTGCTGTACATTTCATGGTGCACTTTTTATTTTTGTGTATTATTGTCTTATTAAAACTAATGTGCATAGTGCGTGTTTCTGTCTAAACACAAGAAAGTTTCTAACAGTTGAACTATTGGGGTTGTGCTTATTCGACTAAAGAAAGCTAGTATGCCAGCATAAGCACATATTCCCCTAAAATGTATTATCCTCTATAAGATTTTACTATCAGACAGAACACTGCAATTATTTTTTTCCAGCTGAGGTCACCTAAAGTAAGTGTGGTCGCAAATTTCAGTGTATCCGACTAAGCTTCAAATCCCATTAAAACGCCTGATACTAAAAAACTGAAACGCTGCATTATACCGTGGATTATGTCCAGGTAGCTCTGTGGTCATAGCAGGTGTTCCACTACATTAAAAGCTTACAGATGAATCCATTTAAATGTGCCACAAATGATCCTATATAATGACATTCAAAAAAAATCAACATTCAATTTCAAGAGCATCTTTCCTACAATCCCAATAAAACATCTAGATTCAGCTTCAGTATGAGGGCGTGCACAAGTTACCAAAGCTCTCAGGGTCCTCTTCCCACATTGTTAACTCCTCCTCCGTCAAAAGAAAGTAATGTGAGACAAGGCGACGTCCGATCTCTGTCAGTGTGGGGTGAGTGAAGAATGCTGTCTTGATCTTGTGAGCCTCAAGACTTTCTGGTTTACTGTCTGAAGGACAAAGTGACAAAATAAGAGAAGAGGCAACACAGAAAATATTACATTTACAGCTTAAAAAAAGAATGAGCCTTTGGTGTCTTGTCATGTGCCATTATTACTATATATTATTTATATTTTCTGTTTAAAGTCACCACTCCAACTACTTATTTTATTGTAAAATTGTTCAAAGTGGTCTTTTAATTGTAATTATGGAGTTTTTGTTCAAAATCAAAAGGCCTGTGTCATTTTTTGAGACATATTTTCTGCACCATGGCAGGAATTCTTTAGAAATGCTCATCTGGATTGTGGATTGGACTGTTAGCGTGGACGTTCGCTCCCTTAATTTTCCCATCAGCCCTTTGTTTACACTCTCTAGCCCCTCACAAGCCCAAGCTAACATTAGCGTAGTTGAAAAAATAAAAAATAAAAAAAAACGGCGCGCAATATCAGAGCTATTCAGCTGAAAATTTTGAGTCTGACACCAGCTCAGACAAAGAAAATGAAGACGTTAATGGATGTTTTTGTCTGCAAATAGATGCGTCAGAATTGGAGTGGAGAAGCACAGCTTTGGCTTGCCCATGGAAGCTGCTGCATCATAAACCAGAGCTTTTTCAAACTTATGATTTTCATCTGTTCCTGATCCAATGAGATTTGAATACAGAAAACTCAGTTTTAATCTCAAATTGTTTTATACGTGTCCACCATTATGAGAAAAATGCAACAAAGACAGCCCAAAAACACGGCTTTTTGGTTTTAAATCTTCCTGCTACATATAATTATCCATATTTTTTAATCATTCTCCAAAAGTACTCTTCTTTGAATTTTATTTTTTTAAATATCACTCTCTGCCAACATTGTCATGTCTCACCTTCAATGTTCTTGGCTGGTTTGTAGGCTTCATTCTTTACAATCACCTTGATGAGGTTCATGCACTGAACAATGAAGCGCTCAAAGGCCACGCCCTCTCCAGCGGGCGTGAATACGTAGCTAACTGCAAACTCAAGAGAGCGCTGGATGAGGGGTATAAATGCACACGGATGATATTCTAGGAAATCTAACAACTGCATGAAAGGGAAAGAAAAAAGGGAGGGAAAAAAAGAGGTGTTTTAGAAAAAAAATGTAGATATTAGATTTAAAAACTAGAATTGGTAACTCGATCTTTTGAACTAAATAAATAATTTTTTTTTTAGATCAGCTGTGCTCTTTCTTTTCCTTGACAAAAAGGCCAGGCCAGGCATTACTAATGAAAGGAGTGACTGAACTTACAACTTTAGTGTAGAGGATGATGGTCTTTTCCAGCTTTTCTCGGCACGTGCATTCTGGACCAACCTGACGGCCTATAAAACAACACAGCCATGTTTGACATGTAAAAAAAAAAAATATGCAAACATGCATTCAAGTGAAAAACAACTGCATCTGGCTGTTTGAAGTCACCTTAAAGTTAGTTTGGTAAAATAACTAATGCTATGTTCACATTGGGCTTGGAAACATGCATTCCAGTGACTACTTCCGATGAAAAGTCTACGTAAACGTACCCATATGCGTGTTTTCTGCATCCAAAATTCTCTCAGTCCATTTTCGAACACAAAATGCACGGCAACTGAACACCTGCTTAAGGTTAAACCAGTTGAATTTTGACCAATCTGGGACTTGGATTTGACAGTGACACTTGGGTAGTGTCTTTTTCAAAGAACGGAAGTACTAACTGGTTGAACGTTGATCATGGAGTAACTAATAATTGTGGTTTGTGCCCAGCCAGAATTATATGACATCAAGTTGCTCATAAATCAGAATAGAGCTGTGAATGACAAAACCTGGAGCAAGATTCATGAGATTTGCACCACTTCCGCATTTCCCAGTAAGCCTCTTCTAACTGTGACTAATGCGCTAGTATCAGGTATAAAAAAGGCAAACCCCATGTTCAGCACATTCTTGAACACGCCACACATGCCCATTGTGCACATAGCATGAGAATAAGACAAGTCCTGTGTGTCAGGCACTAGTTAGGCATTAGGCAGAACAAAAAGCCTTTTCAACTCTGTTATTTCCATATCCTGCGTGAATTGCACAACAAAAAGACACCCCACTTTACACCCTTTTCTCTAACAACTGTCAGCTTGAGCAAGAGTAAGAAAGGCAAACAAGAGCTGTTTGAATAGGTGAGCCAGAACAGTAGGAAAAACACATTGGATCTTAATGAGGTCGCTGTCACTCAACTGATCACAAGGAGCCGTGTGAAAGCACACACATCGATGAGGCACTAAAAACCTTTGCATTTACTGTGTGAACAGCTCAAGGGAGAAGCAGAGGTTAAACAGGAATGACTTTTTTGCCAAAAGCATGGAACTTATGGGTAAAGAAAAAAGGCTGTAACTTGACTGTTTTAAATTCCGTCTTAAATTTATCCAAAGAATTGCTTGTTAAACATGTGTGTTTAACACTTTTTAAACCCAAAAGAAGACAGATTTTAGTCAAAATAAGACCAGCAACATTTTTGGCTCAAACAGCACACACCAACTAACACCAAAATTCCTGCTAATTTACTGTTTGACTTTTTATATACCGATATGATATATTATTATATATATTATTATATTAAGAAACTATGGTAATGCTTTATTTGTCCCCAGAATAAATCCTGAAAGCATTACTGGTGGAAGCAGGAGGAATTTGCAAAGAAAGGTTTTTTAGAAATAAACTTTGTGACTTTATATTAGTCATGAACACGTGTCCTTACATGCTACATGCTGATATATGTGTCTCAGTATCCAGCTAGATCAAGTCTTTTAGTTGAATTCTTTGTCAAACCTTTTTGATGTAACCTGTACCTACTGCTTCTTAAATGTTTTTTAGTTTAGCTTTAAGTTCATCGCTTGTTTACTCTCCTCCACTAAAGAGATTTGCCTAAAAATAAGTTATAAAGAATTGTTTAACTTGCAGTAAAAATACATCATGTTAATACACATTTTCTAGCAAGTTTTTCTGGACTTAATCTGACAGTAGAAGTCTAAACCTCTGAATATTTTTAAGAGGAGAAACAGGTCAGAAAATGTCTTATTTAACAAAAAGTTAGGAAACAGAAAGTTGAGCATTCAGTCAAGTTAATTTTATCCTCTACAACAGTTGCTATGACACATTTTTGAAGAAAAAAAGTTATAAAGCACACAGTCAGCAGGAAGGCATCAAGTGGATTTGTTTAACTCCCTGTTCTTGGGTCAAATGCCCAATTCAACTTGCTGTTTCATCTTGTTACTATGTGCTCAATGGTGTACATAGAGTCCAGAGACAAAACTCAACGATAAATAAGTGAGTTGAAGGCTCTGAAATAAAATTTGATTCCATAACCCCACTTGCAAAGCTACAACCAATAAAGATGTCCCATGTGCTTTGTTTTCTATAAAATCTGGCCGATGAAATCAGCAGACCTTAAAGTCCACGAAGCCTCGGATTGTTGGGAACAGGCCAATTCATCTGTCTCTTTTCATTTAACACAATCTCATTTCAGTCAGCGAATACTGATTCAAAGTTGGAATTTAGTCATCTGACCTAAAACTCCTTGCCTTTCTCATTTGGTACAGATCAAGGATTATGCAAATCTATACACAACTACATCTTATTGACAATGCAGTTGTGTCTTTGATTCTAAGTGTGTGAGATCCAACAATGTTAACAAACCTTGTACAAAGTTATCAAAGTCATTACGATCAAATGTCCAGATCAACCAAACGGTCACAAATAAACTGATGACAAAATAACTTCAAAAAATTAATTTCTTATTCCTGAAAGATGCATGACTTTGCAAAAAAAAAAAGTTGGTTTCATCAATATAACTGTAATAAATAGAAAGGTGACCCCAGCTGGCAAGAGCACATCAAACAGAAAGACTCAGATGTCTGAATGAACCACAAAAGGCTGTCCGAAACCATATGCTTATATAGCTTATCAGGCTCTGCAGAGCTGATAGTCCAGTCCAGCTATGAGCTCTTTGATGGTTTCCTCCCTCTTTCAGCAACAAATATCAACAGGGCCCTGATCCTGTCTCCACTGCCATCACCAGAGTGAATATTGGAACTGATGGTAGTAGCTGATACTTCATATCATATTTTTTACTAACATAAGCTGCAATAGCAGCTCAAGGAGTTACCGTCTCGCGTATGTTCTGAACTGCAATGACCACATTGAATAAAAAAAAAGGAAAAAAAATATGTTAATATTTACAGATATAATAATAATAATAATAATAATCAATTTTATTTATAACGCACTTTCCACTTGATATCAAGTCTCAAAGTGCTAAATATATATAGATATAAATATATACAAAATGTAAAAAGGTACAATTAAATAGTAAACATGGGTTTAAGCATCAGAACTACAAGCCATTCAGTAAGGTATAACAAAAGTAAAATCATTTCCCTCAGCAGCAATGCCTCAATGGCATGTTCCCATGCTATCAGGACATGCGATGAGTCATCTTAAAGCTGGAAAGATTTGGACTGCTAAAATTTGGACGGAGCTGAAACTGCTCATTACTTTCATGCTATTGTCTAACAAACTAAAATCCTCAAACTCAGACCATCATCGATCCTTGATGTGCTGTGCTAATTAATCTTCTGCGGTTCTTGTTAAAAGTCTTAGTGAGATCAATACAGCTCTTGTGCTCCATAATCCTACAAATCCACAAATCTTGAAACTACAACCCAGCACTTCTGGATATATTTTATCAGGACTTTTTTTGTGGGTGACTTCCTGAATTCTAAACTTGAAACAATTACACTTTTGATTTTCCAACTTGATTTTTAAAAAACATCATAACATTAAAAAACTGAAATTGAATTTAATTAGAAGGTGAAAATATCACTGCTAACTAAAGCAATAAGGGATTGATCAGAAAACATTTTCAAAAAGTTTATCAGGACTTATTTAAACTAAAGATATTTTGTCTCCAAAAATCTCTCTCAATTCTAAATTAAACTGGAAAGATAACTTTTCAACTCCCCCCTCCAAGGAGCTTATAAAAAACAGTTATTTTACTAGTTTTATTTTGAATGGAGAAAGTCTTTTAGATAAAAGGTGAATCGTCTTCAACTTAAAAATAAAAGTCCAAATTAATTTTGTAAAAACTTTTGCCACTATAGAACCCTCTGCTGAACGTGGGCATTCAAATATATAAAGTAAAAGTATTTCACATATTTTTATATTTTCTTACAAATTTTTGTGAACATCTAAATCATAAAGTTGCAGCGTATTTGTCACACCCGGTGAAAGGCTATCCCCAATTATTGCTTGTTACGAGGCTTCTATTAAAAACTCAGAAGTTTCTCTCTGAACTGATGACTTATTGAACATATAGTGATTATCGGCACATGTATCGCTTTGCTTTGAGCTGCAGTCGAGGTCTGCTGAATCAGCGATGCAATGTATTACAGTTACAACGAGCCTTATCAGGTATCAAATTGTCCACCTTTTGCAAAAAAAGAAATCTAAACTTAAAGAATAACAAGAATAAAGTATTAAAAATCATTTATTTTGTAAGACACCATGTTATAAGTGAGATTATGCTTGACAAAGTGTACATTCAGAATTTGATGCCTATAACCGAGAAAGACAGATGCTTCGTGGAGTGTAATTTATCAGGGTTCATATATATTGACGCGTTAATGTTTTTAATTAATTGCGTATATATATATATATATATATATATATATATATATATATATATATATATATATAAACATCATGAAATGATTTCCAAAATAGAGTTGCAAAGCTGCACTTCACACCTGTAGTGTTGCCCATAAAAACATCTTTTTGAGTCAAGTAGCTGTCACACACTTTGCACTTTAGATGTGTGGTCGCAATATTTTTGTGAGAAGACTTAACAGTAAAAAAAAAAAAGGAAAAAAAATCAAATGCAGGAATAAATGCATACTATGAGGGCGTTTAGGCACTTATCAAGTTCACTGTAAAATAGAAAAACCTAATTGATTTGCAAGCAGAGCTGTAAAAACCAAATCATGCATTCAAGTGTTTTGTTATAAACGGCTAGACTAAAATAATTTTTTTTTTTTGGAAAACAAAAAGTTTTTTTTCTATCACAATAAGAAAAACAGCAATGAGCAGCTTTTTTTTTGCATCTTTTTGTTATATTCTGCTGATGTTTTTGAACTTGTTACCTGTTACTATGTTATCCACATTAAGGAATTAGTTACCCCAAAAACCCCAAAGAGCATAAGTCTTTTAATGAAAAAAAGAAAACAAAAAAAAAAATAGCAACAAAACAATCAAATAATAACTTACAGTTTTGCAATAAAACTTTTGCACTGAATGAAAGTGCTATTGCTGAAAACAGAACATTATAACAAAAAAAACTAACTAAAACTACCTAAAACTTAGTTTTACTATCATCTACCTGTCAAAATTATTTTTAAAAAAAATGTTAACACTCAAATGCCTTTTTTGTTGATGGGCCAGTCTATAACTCATAACCTTTTGTTAGCTAAGTGAGCAGTATTTCAATTAAAAAACAAAAAAAACATCAATGGTAGCACAAACACAAAAAAATTAACCGTCTTCTTTTTTTTTTTCGGAAACAAGAGCACAAACAGCAGATACAAAGTGCACACCATCTAATTGAGAGTTTGGCAGTTTGAATCTCCATATTAACAACCAGCCAATCAGTCAATGAATTCCACAACCAACAATGCATTTAATAGTTTGTGAAAACTAAATAACAGAGCTGGAAAAGTCTTAATTTAGATCTTCACATTAATCTCTAAGACGCTCGTCACATATCCCAAAATGCACGGTGACCTATCATGAAGCTGACTAAATATAAGTTTGCAGCACTTTTGGCCGGTGGCTGCGCGGCGCCATTTGTAATCAGGAGGCAGCAGTCACATTTTTACACGCAACGCAGTGGCCGCAGAGGTTTTAAGAAAAAGTTCAAACTTTAGGTCAACTAGACAATTTTTCTCTAAAAGTGTTCAGTGGTCACCTGAGCGCATTTTGAGGTCGCCCAGTGGCAGGCTAGTAACTGGACGATTTTTCTCTAAAAGTGGTCAGTGGCAGTCTAGTAACAGATGGGGATAACGCCATTACAAAATCGGGCGACAGCTGGGTGGCCACAGGTCGGTGGCAGGCGGAATCACCAGCAGGCAGCAGCCCTGATTGGACGATGTGTAAATGTCTCCGGAAAGCTATCCATATCAAGTGCTGGGGTATATAAAAAAAAAAATCGGGCCATTCTGCATGCCTGATGGCAGCCTAACTGTCACAGTCTACATTCATGACCACGCCTACAAGTTTATAAAATAAAATAATCGGTTGGCGGCATGAAAACTCGAAGATTCTGCCGATGTCTCCCCATTGCACAGTGGCAGCTGTACTTGTGACCTTAACATCAGGTTAAGACCAACTTAAACAAATAAATACTTTAGTTTACTCCATAAAAACATCTTAACTTCATCTAAACTTTTAATTTGACAGCAACATTATGCAGAGATCTAAAAGGCTGCTACTTGGTGTCATATAGTACCTTTGACTTGTAAGTATGCACCCTCTGAAGACATTAGATAAACACTGATGGGTGTATTTGTTTGCAGAGATCAAAGCAGAGATTCAGGATAGAGGAGCAGGTACTCACAGCACTCCAAAAACTCTTTCAGTCTTTCAAACACTGCATTCAGGAAACCCTAAAAAGACAGAGATAAAGAAAAGATGAAATGAAGTTTAATCTTTTTCTAAATTTCTGTACCTTCAATCACTCAAGACAGCTTCACGGGGATTTCAGAGGAGCTTATACACTGAAACATAAATTGTGCTCATGTGAGCGTGGGCACTCTTGCCACTGGGATTATAAATAAAACTGGCTGGCTACACAGTATAAAAGAGAATCAATTTGCTGTAGCCGGGTGTAGTAGTGGCTTAGAATGAGAAATTAGATGATAGATGGAGACGCTATCTATTTAATTCGGCATTAATGTTATCCATGAGGTCAATAGGAGCATCATTAATCACAAGACCAGCAACCACATTTCAGACAGCAGCTACAGCTCCTAGCGAAGTAAGGGCGGAAAGAGGAGTGGCACAACAATGAGAAGAAAGAGTGGGTAAGTGATGATGGAAAACAGTTCACGACAGGCATTTGTGAAGCGACTGGAAACATGTTTGATAAATGGCAGAGAAGGAGCAAATGAGATCAAAATGAATCTGTCACAATAGAGGTCCAACAAAGTAAGGCCAATGATGCCTATGATACTCCAAAGAATACAAAAGAGTAAAAAAAAAAAAAGTAAAAAACAGAAGAAACATAAAAAAGTACATACACAGATTTCTATTACAAGTGTAAACTCTGTGTAAACTCAAATATTTTAGGGCATCTGGTATTTTTTGGTGCAAATATAACAACAGAAGGGTACTCCATGATGAGCAAAAAAGCTTCCCAATTTATAAAGATGTTACTACCACTTGCAAATTCAATGTATTTAGAAAGCCCTCTTTAGCTTCACATGACCAAACCGTTTTTACACAACAAACCACATTTGCCCAAACATCTTAAAACTGTGCTTTCTTAGTCCAGTTTTGTCATTCACACTCCCCCATTCTTTTTTATACGCTACCACACTTCATTGATAAATAGTAAATGGTATATAGCGCTTTCCTGCCTTCTTGGAAAGCCCAAAGCGCTTTACAGTCACAGTCCCATTCACCTGTGCACACACATTTGCATACTGAAGGTGGCTCCGCTGCCTAACACTGGCGCCAACCTATAACTATCAGGAGCAATTTGGGATTCAGTGTTTTGCCCAAGGACACTATTACATAGGCAGGCTGGGCTAGAATCAAACCTGGGATCTTCCAATTCGAGGTTGCCCACGTTACCTCTGCATAACAGCCACCTGTGGATGAACACTAACCTGTAAAGTCTTGATCTGATTTGCCTTACTATTTTTATAAAAATCCCTTCATAACTGCTAATAATTACAGGTTTGTTGAGTTAATCAAAACCTTGAATCACCTGATCCAGTGAGTGGAGCTGGGATGACTGGAAAACAAGCAGGGTAGTAGATCTTCATGACCAAAGTTAAAAACCATTGCTGTAAAGGAACCTGTAAAGCCAAGTACCAACTTTTACAACAGCTGACATCTCATTTTCCTATGGAGTCACTATGGTCCTCTGTAATAGATCTCTGGATACAATTTAATAAAATCAACCCAACAAAGAAAATTTACTTCTACTGGTTACTTACTCATAGTGTCAAAAACTTTTGACTAAGAACTTGTAGCAGAATGCATTTCCAACTATTTCTCTTGTGGTGATGACACTAAAACCATTGGCGAACTACAATACGCCAGGCTGCAATTGTGCAAAAAAAAAAAAAAAAAGCAAAAAAAATTAAAACTTTTTTAAAAAATTAAAACTTTTTTGTGTGTTGTCGCACAATCTGGGATGCAACTGCACCAATCTACCAAGTAACAACACTATTGATCTATCTGAAACATAAAAAATGATTATCTTGCTTTATTAACATTATACTAAAATAAGGACAAACCAAAATTTTCACTTTCACAATGTTTTATCTAACTTACAGTAATTTCATGTACTTAAGACTGCTTTTTTGAGCACTTTGTCATGTATTTATTTAAAAATTTAATTAGCAATAACAACAACAGCCCAAAAAAGTGGGAGTGGGAGTAAGGGAAAAAATCCAGTCCTTAAACATTCACAAATTAATACAGCATTGAAGTTGGTGGCTAATAATGTGTAAAATTAATCCACTTGAAATTACTACTACCCTTCAATGTATATTATTCATTCATAACATGAATCATTATTACACAATTATAACTATAACAAAACTATATAACTGCACAAATTAGGTGCCAAAATTCTTTATACTTAGATTTATTATTTTCATTTTGTTGAAAGACTTAAGGGAAATTAAAATGAACTTCCTTACATTCTTATGTCACAAAAACCCATAAGAATGGTAAACCTTATTACAAGAACTTGAGTAAACGTTCTTTGTTTACAATAGAGAAAAAAAATAGCATTCACATGTTGTCCATTCATAAATTAGAGAATATAAGGAGAGCTTTATTTCGAAAGACAAAATCTGTGTATTTGCATCTCTATCATGCAGAGCATTAAAAGTCTATCAAGAAAAACAAAGGTAATTAGCAGCAAAATAGGTGTGAAAAAGTAAGAGTCTGTGTGAAACTTGGCACATTCAGTTTTAGTTACAATCTTGTGTTGTAATGTTGCCCATGTGTACATTTTCTCCAAGCATGAAATTGCTTGTTAAACATTTCCACACAGAAATGTTGCCACAGAGCTGTGACACAGCCATAGTTCAGTACAATTAAAACAGATGGTTGTCATTAAAAATATTTATATAAATTGATGTGATGTGAGCATTATGACCTGGAAGGATACTGAGTCCAAAGCTTAAATCTGGCATCAGTAAAGCCAAGCTGATTTGGACAAGACAAAGCAGTTACCTTGAACATCGAAGTGGGAGTAGAAACTTTCAAAAAGAAAAACCTCAATGTCACATGCTGAAGAGACATGTTTCTTAACATGAAATCATTAAAGATGGAGGATTAGTAGTGTAAAGAGTACAAGATGAAGGTCAGAAACTGTTGCCATTGGGCTTGGACACAGTCACAGTTCAGTACAACTAAAACAGATGGTTGCTGTTTAAAATATATATAAATATTCAACCTTCTGCCCAAAAAATTACCAGTAAACACACAAATTCCAAAACTGTATGAGAGGAAGAAAAATGATCACTTTAAAAATGAAAACCCAACAAATCAAGCCCAAAAGTGAAAACACCTGTGATGTGAGAATCCACATCTGCTTGGATTATGACCTGGGAGGATAGTGAGTCCAAAGATTAAATCTGGCATCAGGAAAGCCAAGCTGCTTTGGACAGAAAAAAGCAGTTACCTAAAATGTCAAAGTGGGAGTAGAAACTTTAGAAAAAAAAAACTTCAATGTCACCTGCTCACGAGACATGTTTATTGACATGAAATAATTACAGATGGAGGATTGGTATGGTACAAAGCACTGGAGTCTGATGGCTCACCAATATTCTCATTTAAATCTTAGCTAGTGCATTTCTGCTTTAATTAATTTTGAGCTCTTTCTTGGTTCAGTTTCATAAATAAATAAGCCACTGTAGCTTCATCCTCAAGGAAGGGATTGAGAGAATATTATCTACTGGTGTGAGTTTGCACTGCTAGCCCTGAATCCCCCCTTGAGGTGAGCTGTTGGAGTGGTGACTTGTCCATGATGTATAACACTCTTCCCCAAGAAAAGCTACCCAGCCACACTGCTCCATCTGTGTTACAGCAGTGCTGGGGTCTCTGAAGAGACCAGGCAGGGAGCGACGGAAGGAATATCTGTCATGATCAGGTACATTCACTTTGAGTTTTAACAGGGATTGTTTTAAAGCATTCATTAAATGTTAGTTTGACTGAATGAAACAATTTTTGTTTAAATTTAAAGACTCACTCCAATAGCCCAATATAGGTCCTCCAACAAAAATCTTTTAAAAAACACAAAAATACTTTTTTCATCAGAGTGGGTCTTTCACTCTATTTCACTATAATCTTGAGTTCATGCGATATTAATGGGAATTCTTCATAATAAGAGCTCTAAAAGGAGTTTCTATAACAGCACATTTGGCATTGGTACCTGAGTAGTATATAAAATATTAATTTTGAAAGGTGCTAGACTGCTCTTTTGCATTTATGCACCTTCATGTGACAAAAAAACGGGATGTAGCTTTAGATGTTATAAACCACTGCTCAGCTTCGACTGGTTTTGGACAGCTAAGTGCTGTTTAACTCCAGGGCAAATCTACTGGTATTTAGAAAAATTAAGTTTCTTGAAATGATTTTCAAAAGATCTTTTTTTTTTTTTTTTAAATGGGAGCCAACACATCTCAGTGTCTTTATGTTCTGCTTTCCGGCCAAACTCTCTCAAACGTATTCTACCATATATAATCTGAATGAATCAAATGTTGTCGTGTGTATATAAGGTAACACAAGGCTTACAAAGACAATACTGTGAGACTGCAGAGACTTACAAAGCTTTAACACTACAGAACAGGCTGTCCCCTGGATCTGAGCAGCTAAAGCTTTACATTTGTAAACATGCAACATGACAAGGCTCATTATTATTACAAAAGCAGGTCTGCAGTAATTAGCTTGCAACAAAGTTAGCAGTTGTTTAGCCCGTTTGCTTGATGCATTGAAAGTATCCCACAGAATAAGTGAGGTGGGAGCAATAGCATTGTTAAGAAAACAATCCACCATTCTAATTAACATTGTATAAAACATTGCATATTTAGCACTTTTCTATCCTTGATTAAGGCCCAATTCCCTTATATCCATGCATACACATTCACACATACTGATGGAGGCAGAACTGCCATGGAAGGCACTAACCAGACCACCAAGAGGAACGTGGGGTTCAGTGTGCTGCCCATTTTGCCCAAATGGGCAAACCTACAATCTTCCGATCAAAGGTCAACGTGCACCACAGCTACAAAGAGCTGTCAGCAGGTTGATCCAATCTGAAAGACTTCACTCAGCATAGTGGAGTCCATCAAAGCATGTTGCCATCAATAACGAACAGGTAAAACGTAAAGTCCCACTCCAATACTCTTTTGAAATACTGTAAAAGTGTTCCCAGTGGTCTTTTAATTATGATTATGCTTTTGAGCAAAATCAAAAAACCTGTGTTGTTATCTAGGAGAAAATGTGTGCAGACTGGTAGGAGTTCATCAGAAATTTGCCACTGGGTAGGCAGAACTAATGGTGACAAGTTATGGTGCCTACACACTGAACATGATTAGCGCGGCAGAGGAAGCCAGTTTCAATGTAAAATCAATTGTTTTGACACAAATTGAGGTTATGCGGCGCGAATTGAGCAGCCAACGCGGCGCATAAGTCTGGCAACGGTGAAAATTCAGCTGCAAGCCAGAGTAAAAAAAGCAAAACTCCGGGGAGGTCGCCACTTCTGTGTCAACCAATCAACTTTGGACACGTGACGGTTTCAGTGACACCAGATAGAATACACATCCAATATGGTGGACCAGATCTCCTGAACTTCGGGACATGCTAATTGGCCGCGCGAATCGCATTCGGTGTGAATGCACCTTAGGTCTCCACAAATATTCCATCATATATTGTTCACACTTTCTCTCGCTAGGTATTAGCCCCTCACAACCCCAACCTAGCATTAGCAGTCCAACAAAGAGCGCTAGCAATACCGGAGCTATCCCGTCGTACAGTTTTAAGCCAGATACCAGCTCAGATGAATAAAATAAAGATGTCAATGGATCTATTTGTCCTAAAGTGTTTGCATCAAAAAAGAGGGGAGCAGGGAGTTTGTGGTTGACCATTTCAGTTTCTAAGCCAAAATTGAGTTTTTTTCAAACTGCACTTTTTCATCTGCTCCTGATTCATCCCAAGTTAAATAAAAAAAAAAAACACTCAGAAGTAAAGTTTTAACCTTAAATCATTTTGTATATATTTTTATACTTTTTAAAATATTTTATAAGCAATGAAAATTTAAACCTCATAAGAATAACAAGCAGTTGGGATAGAACCCATAAGAGTGTCAGCTCACTTCAACAGACCAGTGAATATGAAAGATTAAACAAAGCTACTGCAGAGGTCAGCATATAAAAAAAAAAAAAACAAAGAAAAGCCTCAGGTTTAGCTTACACAATTATTTCACATATAATACTCACCAGATTTTTGCCCAAAGGGATTCATGACAAAAGAGCAAAGATGTGTCATTGCTAAAACAGTAGATACTCATTTCTGTGAACATCATATGTCGAAGTTTATGACTGCCCTAAAACCGAAACAGAAATGCTGCCTCTTTATCTGTGACTACACGAGTTTGACAGGAGTGGAGGGAAATCAAACCTAGAATAGCCTCATTAATGAAAACAAGGATAAAGAAACAAGGAGCAGGTATTGAGGGGCAAAGCTGGGGCTACTTTTGACAACCAAAAGGACTTTAAATAAAAGAACATGGGGAACTATACCATAAGAAAATTGGAAATGATAGATTACATCAAATGAAGGTCTGTTTCCGTCCACAGTTAGAAGTAAACAAGCACCTAAACTCCAAATGTGCAGACAAACTGTACAGTATGTCATCAGAGCATAATTTCAGTGAGTGAGTCAAGGCCAATTATTTTATGTTAAGATGCCTGAAATCTAAATATGCTGGAATCTGGAACAAGACTTCAAAGGAACAAGACATTTTGGTAGAAATGACTCAATTAACTCTGAGCTGCAGGGGAACTAAAGCACATGCTTACCCCACCCCCCTTTTTAATGCAAATTTAAACTAAATTAAATTATAGTTTCACCAAGTTGTTTTACCCCAAGAATAGGAGAATAGAAATCTTGACTTTTTGAACCCAGACGAAGTTCTAGGCGCATTTTTCCCTTTCGGGCATCCACATTTTGGAAAAACAGGAACACATTTGACATTTGATAATGAACAATATTAAATCTGCCAATGCTTACCATTACTTCCATATTCTGTTGGGGCTCTTGAAACCCATGGACTGTTAATTTGCGAAGCACTGAAGGACAGAAACACAACCAACCAGGATTCTTACTAGTGATGAAACTGGTCTTTTGTTAATAACAAGAAGCAGACTTACAGTGGGGATCGAACGTTTGTGCACCCCAGGTAAAATGTTTTATTATTGTGCATAAAGAAACCAAGGAAAGATTGAAAAATCTCCTAAAGACATCAGTTTATCGATGACTATTTTTTGACAAAAGATGTCTCATCTGTAAACTGATGCCATTAGAAGATTTATCAATGTTTTCTTGGGTTCTTTATGCACAATAATATAACATTTTACCTGAGATGCCAAAACTTTCAATCTCTACTGTATGCAAGAGTATATAGTACACGAAAACATTTAAAAAAATCAAGTTTTAAAATTTCATTCTGTAAATGTTCATATAAGACTTGTAAATATTGTGGTTACCTTTAAGAGAGAGAAGCGTCCTCTCCAATGAGCCGAGTGCCGCTGGCTCATCTCTGGCATAGATTTGCTGGAGGAAGCAGTCTGTGTGATGACTCCATAGGGAGCATGCAAAGCTGTAGATGCCTGACGCCAGCTGCAAACACATTTAAAGTACAATAAGAATAACGCCACACTATTCTGGATATGAACAAGCCTCTAGGCACGTTTTGTTGGACAAGAACTTCAACAAGATCGTATAAACACTGCAAATTCAATGTCCCACTATTTGATGCACTGTATTACTTTACACTCAGCATAGCAAAATATTGATCTCAGATTGGGTTACGGGAACATATACATACATTTTGAATACAGAAAAAAAATAGAACTGTCAGAGGAACTGTCTGCAAAAATTGACACTGGTTATACTGAGAAAAAATGAGTCACATCTCAGAGCTGGTATGAATGAAAGCTAAAAGACAAATCCCTGCTTTTACAGTACAGCAAAAGCTTCAACAAAATATTAACTGAAACTGCAAAATGGATAAGTTTTCTCAGAGAAATTACACTTCAGCTTGCCTAAGGTCTTAAGTTAACCCTATTTATGGAAGTTGAAAGTGGTGAGGAAAGTTTTAAAAACAACCAAATATTCTTGACTTTTGTAAATATTGCTGTCGTGTCTCAAATTTGTGAAAAACTGCATATGTTTCAACAGTATACAACGTACACACATTCAAATTTTGCTTTTTGGTTTCTAAACATGTCCTTGTGTCTTTTTTTCATGGTGGAGGACATATATTACCAAAGTTAAGCTTAAAACTGTGTTGGTAAGTATTTCTATATTCAAATCATTGTGAATCAAAAACAGACAGAACAATGCTGTTTAAAAATGATTACATTTGTGACGTAAAAAATACAACGGACCGACCACAAGCTCCCAGCTCCGCTACATTCTGACGTATCCTCTTGTAAACATCAAGATTCTGGATTCATATGAAATTGGTTTCTAACAAGAATCAATGAGTATTGCATATCTGTTACATGATGTGTGATTCATGTTACTGTTCTATAAAATCATGAAATAACGTTTTCTGAGAATAATCAACAATCAATAAGCACTCAATTTTGTTACTTCAAAATGTGATCAAAAATCTTGGTCTGATCGATTCATTATGAAAAGTATGCAAATCTATAAAATTAAGTAACTAAGTAGGGATGGGATTATATAAATTTGCTTCTTCCCACTCCTTTTAAAGCAATGAATCAAGCTGTACTTGACTTTGGTTAATAATCACTATATTTAATGAATCATATGACTTAAGTGTATCTTTGTTTTTGTTTGCTTTCAATCGATGCACTTTAATGCAAATCTGTGTGATTTTTTTTGTCATGTATTGTTCATAATCTATGCTTGAAATAAACCAGATCAATCAATCACTCAGTCAATCAAACAAAAACATCTGCATACATCTTAGTTTTCCTCGTCTAAGCTGGAATCTGGTTAAAAACTGTACAGCCATATTATGGGCACTGTAGTCTACCTCAGGAAGTCACATTAACCATTGAAATAGCCTCACCTTTTAACCTTACGATGGCTCTTGCTCACCATTTTTGTTGCATCGGTAATGTTAGATTATGGGTGTGAGGAGTTGTAAGCTAGCAGGGCAGCATGGAAACAGAAGGCTCGCGGTTGTGGGTGACAGGAGGGGGGGGGGGGTGTTGCCCCACACCAATGGTCATGTTTGAGGAGGTTTATTACCCTAATTGTTTTTTTTAGTGAACAACAATGAAACAAAAACAACTTAAAGATTGAAATGTATTAAATGGAGCTTATTTGGAATTAAACTGGTTTCTTGTTTTACTTTGTTCACATGTGGTTTTTGGTAAAAACCAAAGTTTTAACTCGGTGACCTTCAGAAATTGGAAAAACGTTGTTTTATCATTGACATTGGCCTAAGTGTCCCTGAAAAATATTGGTATATCTGCAAAAATTCAATATGGTCCTTATCAACAATACACGGGTTTTAAGTGTCACAATATTGTCTCTTCAACAGATTGAGTGAAGAAAAAAGAATGAAATGACTTATTGGCCAACAAATTCATTGACATGTATTTTCAAAAAGCTCCTTATATACTGCAACACACATGAAAGAGAAAGAAGTGGATAGTTTGGAGTTTGAAGTATATGAACCACACGGACTCAAAGGCCGTTTACTACCAAGCCTGATAATTGCGCGATATGCTTTTTCACATTCATAAAAAGAGCCATCGGTAAGGCTAAAAGGTCAGGCTTTATCAAAGGTCAATGCAATTTCCTGAGGTAGACTACAGTGCCCATCAAAAAACCAGGATGCACACGGCTCTAATAAACATTGCAATACAAAAATGCTGGGGAAGAAAAGGGTCTAGTCAGAAGCAAAATTTGTACAAACATTATGGGTTCTATAATTTTCGACTAAAATGAAACTTCATTCCAATTCGGTGATGGATTCCAACAATCATATCCAAAATGACATCTGGTTGTTTATATAGCTGGAAACCACAGACTGAGGCATCATTAGAAAGATTGAATATGGAGAATTTTTCACAAACTTACAAGAAGGAATTGTAGTGTTTCACAAATACAACACTTCTCCCCTTCTGGGCAAATTATTGGGCTTAACAGCTGAGATGTAACAAAAAACCTTCAAAGCAAAGGTGTGTGGATTATTCAAGAAAAGATATACAACAAATTTGTTTCTTCTCAAGATGATTTTATTCTTAGTGCACAAAATCATCATCCAGGGAAATTGCCGTTTATTTCTTGAATATTCAGAGACACATTTTGTTTTTGCAGAGCAGAGTGGAAAACAAAAGCCGCAGAAGACCAGCAACTGTGTGTAGACACAAAACTTTGTGATGAGACACGACACAGAGGAATGACTGGAGTGTTTGGAGCTGACAGTGTAGTAAGTCAAATGATCACTCCCTACAGCAGGTGGACAGGATGGCTTTTCGAGATGTTTGTCACGCCTCACTAAGGCTGGGCCGTATTGATCCATAACAAATTCCTGCATTTTAATGATAAAGTTAAAAAAATAAAGTAAATAAAACACTAAAAGACACATCAGATGTCAAAGTAATTTAAGAAAGAAACGCAGACTTTTCTGTGCTGCTTTAGGATATGCCATATCTTGCCATGTGGCAGAAGTAGTGCCGAAGCTTGCTGTAATGATGTCATATGCTAATTAGCACCCCTCTCCCCTTTCCACACTGCATCTCATTTGCATTTTGCTGTGCCTCAGCTGCTGCCAGCTCTTTACATCTGGCTGTTTCCAACTTTCCGGCACTGCCATTCTGCATTTTAAAACTGTTGCGTTCTTCACAAACCTCTTTGAATCTAAAACTTTTCTTAAAATATTTTTAATTCTTGTTTCTAAGATAAGAAAGCTAAACAAATCAGCAGCCAATTACAGACAAAACCCTTTCTAAATAACTTCCAAGCTCATGTTTAGTAGTGCAGATTTGGAATTTGTAACACCCTTAGGGTTTGTGATTCTTTTACCAAGACTGGGAAGCAACTAAAATTAAAGGAAAATGATTTTAAGTCCCACTCCAACTATATATTTTTTCTATTGTAAGATCAGTCCCAGTGGGTTTTTTTTAATGATTATGCAGTTTTAAGCCACAATCAAAAAGCCTGTGTCGCTTTTAGGACACATTTTCTGCAGAGTAGCAGGAGCTAGAAATTTGCCTCCGAGTTATGGGCGGGAATGTGGGCACGGAAGTTGGCCTCTGCTAATTTTCCATCAACCATTTATTTACACTCCCACTCACTACCTCATAACATCACACAAGCCCAAGTTAAAGGTAAACTTTTTTTCTCTACTGATGTTACTGTAAAATATGTCTAGAATGAAAAGAATCTGTTTCTCTATTTGCCTAACTGCTGCACAGGTCAATTAAAGAACCAGTTAAGACCCACTCCGAAAATCATGATTTTGGTGTTATTAAAGTCCTTGTTGCATTTTTCTCATGATACATGACATGTATAAATAATAAATTCAGCTTCAAAATGTATTGATGGGCAGGCAACAAGCTTCCTGCTCTGAGCTCTCAGCAACACGGAGGGGAGAAGGTGCTGGGAATGCTCCGCAGAACAGCCCTGCCCACAACTCGAAGGTGAATTTCTAATGAACGACTGCCAATCTGCAGAAACTGTCTTAGAAAACGTCAATGACAGGAGTTGTTTGATTTTGGCTTAAAAAATTACCATTAACATAAATAACCACTGGTGATACCTTTAAAAAAAGCTCAAAATATGATCATAGTCTGTCTTTAAATCAAATCCAACTTTATTTATGAAAAAGCGCTTCTCATACCATAATCAGAAATCAGAAAGGTGTAACAAAACAGCGTTTGCAAATATAAACTTTTCCTTTGCTTTCAGGTATCCTTTTGTTTTGTTGGTTAATTTCTCTTTTCTTTTCTAATTTCTTCCTTTTTTACTTTGTACATACATAGAACCCTTTTCCCAATTAAAATCTATGCAGATCTATCAATACAAAAGATGGCAACATTAAATTCAAGACATGTGAACTCAACCACTGAATGCACAGCTGAGCTGAAGTCTTTCATACATGCAAAGGAGGCTCTGTTATGACAGAGCGGAGTGCTGCAGAGGCTATTTAATGTCAAAGTCGTCAGTGGATCATCTAAATGGTGACCAGCTTAATGGGGCTTGGACTCACTTTGTTTCAAGCTGTGCCTAAAGGCACACATTCTGGCAGGAAGTCTCGGGATGACAGCTTGTTGTCTCAATCAAAGCTTTACAAGCCAAGTGATCCATCGCTTTTACCCCATTTTTGCATCTGTGAGGCTCCACCTTCAACTTTTTTGATTAGTTGGGTCATGGAGTTACTCTGCAGCCCCCCCAAAAACTTTAGTTTACTTCAATTTGTGCTCTATAAAAACTTAAATTGCAAAAATATGTTTTTACATACAGTATGCCTCTTTAGCATAACCCTACCTGAAACAAAAAGCATCCAACACAGAATTTTCCATTATTCTCTTTAGATCCGAGCTCTTGTTTGATATGCATTTTTATTTTTGACAGGGCCTCAGGCCAAGTGATTAGGACACCTGATTCTTTTGGATAGGTGAACACATACTTTTGGTTATATACTGTATCTTGAGTCCAGAAATGTCATGAGTGTTGTTTTCATAAATAGGTCTCAATGAACAAATGTCGTGATGAGATGTGTGTGTGTGTTTTGAAGTACTTTAGATATGTTTTGATAAATACATATGTTGTGAACCTATGTGTTTCAAACAATAAATTATCATTTATAAAGACAAAACAACTTTACTGAACTGTTTTAGTGAGCCTACTGCTCAAAATAGTGTTGTATTCTGCAGCGTTTTACAGCAATAAAATGTTGTGATCCATTCATGAAATTCAGACTTTTTTTAAAGTATTTATCTGTAATATTATGATGGAAATTGTAGTGCTGATCATAATAATGACAACAAAATAAATGTCCAATCCCTGATCAGGATGCAACATTTGATTTTGATCGAGTCCAAAACTATGTGATCAGGCCCAATTTCCAAATTTGTGATCAGATCAGGATATCCCTAATAAAATCAGTATGAGACTGAAAATAAGCACTAAAATGAAAAACTGCTGTGAAAATAAAAAGAAAAACTGAGAAAGAGCTGAAATGACAGACTTACATCTTGGAAAAGACGCTTGTCCTGTGCAAGGCGTTTGGACGCCAAGGTTTTGGTGACATGATAGAAAGTAAGCAGGGCTCTGTGCTGCTGCAGGCCATCTTGACCTTTCACAGATTCGAGCAGAACAGGTATCAGCTCTGGCCATTGCCTCGGGCAGTCCAAGCGAGCCACCTTTGCTATCAGCACAGCAATCTGGGTTGCTATCTGTTGGAAAACCACAGGGAAAAAAACATCACCATAGGAGACCATCAGTCCAGCAGAAGCCATCTACAAACAAAATATATATATATATATATTTATTAGGGGTTTTAAATCTACAAGAGTTGTAACTTGTTGTTCTTTATTCTGAAAAAATGTGCTTTTTGTTTTACTTTTACTAAACATTACTTTTATTTAACTTACAAAACTGAGACTGTACGTTAGCCGCAAGGAAGGAGGCAGAGGACTAGTGAGCGTGGAAGCCACTATCCAGGATCCAAGATGAATGAATACATCAAGCTCAAGGCCCCAAATGAGTGTTCTCAGTGAATGTCTCAGGCAATGGACAGCAGAGGATGCAGTGCTGGAGTACAGACCCTCATGTGAGGACAAGCCCCTGCATGGGATGCACCACCAAACCATAACTGAAGTGGTTGATATCAAGAAGTCCTACCAATGGCTAGAAAGGGCTGGCCTACAGGACAGCACAGAAGCGATAGAGGCTCAGATCTACCACACCAGACAAGACCCAAGGTGTAGGCTGTGCAAGGAGGCCCCTGAAACATGAAAGCATACATAGAGCGCCACAACCAAGTGGCTGGAATAGTATACAGGAATATGTGTGCAGATTTTGGACTGGAAACGCCAGGTTGGCGAACCAACCAGACATTGAAGTGATGGATAAAGAACAGAGGACAGCTGTTGTGGTGGATGTGGCAGTACCAAGAGATGGAAACTGAAGAAATACCAGGGACTCAGAGAAGAACTGGAGAAAGCTTGGAAGGTGAAGGTGACAGTGGTGCCCGTGGTAATTGGAGCATTCGGGGTTGTAACCTCCAAACTGGAGGAGTGGCTACAGCAGATCCCTGGAAAGACCTCAGACATTTCAGTCCACAAAAGCGCAGTGCTAGGAACAGCTAAGATACTGCGCAGGACCCTCAAGCTCCCAGGCCTCTGGTAGAGGACCCGAGCTTTGAGTGAGGTACCATTACTGAGGGTAAGAAGGGAGTTAAATGTTTTATATATAAATTAAAAATAAGAAAAAGACCAGAAGAAAATGACAACGTGATTCTAAATCAGACCAAAAAAAAAGAGCAAAGTGAAATATTACAGCTAAGAAAACTCTTGGGATTATTGTGACGAGAAAATTTAATATAAAACAAAGGCCTCAGGAGAAGTGCAATGATGTACTGCGCAATCACACAGATATAAATACGACATCTGGAAGAAACTGTCAGAAATCTCTTTTTGTTATCTATCGCCTAAATAAAAGCCAGTCATTTGTAGATTTAGATTCCTCAAGATCCAAAGCTAACATTCACTCACATTCACTCGTTTTGACATCAGAATCCCCTGACAGGTCTAATGAAATAACTCAATCTGACATCTTCTTGAATTTACTTTACAGGCAAAGATAATTGTTGTGACTTAGATCTAGAATAGGATAGCATTTTTATCATTAATTTTCTTATTCAATAATTAGGAAGAAAAAGCTTTCTGTTGTTTAAGATATCAACATGTTTATATTTTACTGAAAATGGATGGTTTATTATTAAATACTTTAAGCTAGTTAAGCCCCAGTTTCTAAGCCACATCAATTCTTCAGTTCCACGACTCCTAAACACACAGTTCATTGAAATTTTCACCCCGAAACTCCACGCACAAATCCTTGTGGAGTTTCAATTAGGCACAGAAAGGCTGTGACTGGTCAGACATATGGTGCTTAAATCGTATTCATTGCTTGCCACATGGACCCCATCATTTCTAACGGTAAAGAACAGCCTCTCAGGAGTATAAAGTCCACAAAAGCCTGGATGGATGGCCATCATCTGGAGCCACCTTCTCAAACAAATGTATTATACCCAGCATGACTCCAGAGTTGCTTACTGCAGAAAAACTAAGACAGAAGTCAAATTATTCATCATGAAACTTTGTAAAATACAATTCCCATGTGAATTATGACTTATTAATTTTAAGAAATGGATGCTCCTCACAGACTAGCGTAGCAGAAAGACTTCAGATGCATCTCACTCTTCTTTTAAGTTATAGTTTTTTGTCATCTTGATGTAAATCTTGGTTGCTGTAAACCCTCTTCCCCACTGACCTGATTGACAGGCTCATTGAAGTTTGTGATGAGACCAGCTCGCAGTGACGTCTTCTCCTCTTCTGATAATGCACTGTGAACAAAGCAATCAAGAAGATACTCAGAACAAGTGACAAGGCTAGGGAAGAAAAGCAATGTGCACAGAGTTGAAGAGATTTTTGGAATGCACCAACATGGGTGCCGACACACACACGGTAAGAATTTAAATCTGGGATGTCCCTGGTGAAGGTGGAAACCTTCTGATTGAGACATTATTACTAGCTGAATGCAGAACGTTCTAAGAGATCTTCTTCAATCTTGTCCTTTTCCAATGTTAAACACTGTGTTTTGATAAGCAAAAGACAGTAAAAAAAATAATAAAAAAAACAGCTTGCCAACTTCACATGAAACAGATTAAATCACGTGTAAAATTCCACAATAAAAGCTGTAGGATTCAATTATTAAACTTTAAACGACATCTGGAGTATATAGGTTCAAACAATGCCAAAGTTGTCCATTTCAACAGCTGCTGATGTCCGACAGATGACATCTTTCCCTTAAAGAACAGAACATGGATCAAAAAGAGATGAGCATTTGTAAGAATGAAAATAGAAAAGATAGGTTGGAAAAAATGAAAAATATTTTACTTTAAAGACAGCAGAAGTTGGAAATAGGGGGAAAGTAAACTGACTTCTTTCAGTTGATGCCAATTATTTTCCAATCAATTTATGATCAATTCTAGTTGTGATGGATATATCAAAGGTTTTTCTTCTCTTTTTTATTTTTGATTGGTTAAAATAAACTATTCTAATTCTAATGGTCTAAAATACAACCCAAAGCAAGTCTAAGTAAGGAATCTTTTTTTAAAGCGAATTTTAATAAAATATCAAACTCATAACATCAAATTTATCAATTTGGACAATGTTCCTTTGAGAGTAAAAGTGTTTCATCACAGGAAACATAAGTTTGGGTACAGCTGACTCTTTAGAATAACTGCTTAAAACTAAAATGTCAAAAATCAACAGTCAAAATTGTGTGCATTTGTTTACCCCGCGTGCAGATGATGGAAGAGAAGAAATTCACCAGAAGAAGAACTAATAAGGATGACTCCTAAGTTAACACAAACATTTACTCTCTATATGGTGACTAACCCTTTAACTTTTACTCCCCAAAGAGTACAAAATGTGACTGGCAAGTGTTCATTTTTTAATCGCTCAGCCCTATTTGAAACTTTAAAAATCCAAAAAAACAATCAGGAGAAAAGAAGCAATTTGGAGGATTCAAAGATTGAATTGAGGCAGAATCCTCCAAACACCGCCACCCATCATCCCGTGATTTTAAACATCCCAAAGGCAAATAGCGAAACATGATTATACTCAAAACCAATCACCATAAAAAAACGTCCAAAAAATTAAATATATATATAGAGAGGAACAAAGATGAGGACAATCAAGAGAAGAAATTGAAAAATAATGGTGGCGTAGAAAGTATTGCAGGTGTAAAAATAAAGAAACAAAAAAAGACAGATAAAATCTGAATTAAAATCAGAACGGTTTAGCCTTAAAGTAGGTTAGATGGATGAGTCCTGACAAAAGCCATGAATGAAAGCAACCAGACAAACTACAAAAAAAGGAATAGCTTCCATGAAAATATGAGAATAGAGGGCTGCCTGAAGTAGAAAACAGGACAGACGTGCAGGTACTTACTGAGGTGCTACTCTCCTCCAGTATCTGTCAATGCCATTTTTGAAGTACAGCACAGCCAGCCACCTGACATTCACATCCAACATGTGGTTATTGAAGATATTCTGCAATACAAAGAAGAGAAAAAAAGTGCTGCTTTAGTTCATTTGTTAGATCAAATGGCTAAATTCATAAAACAGTATTTACGCTGAAGGATAACAGTCTGAAATATATCATTATTTTGAGGAAGCGCAGCATCAAAAATACAAAAACATTGAGATTATCAAGGGTTTTGGATCTGTACAGACTTTTACTTTTTGCCTAAAAAGTTTTAAAATGTAAATATTACCCAATGAAATAAGACAGAGATTATTCAGTGTGTTAAGATTTATTATCCTTCTTACAACCAGAGCCGTGTATCCATGAAGAGCACAGTAATCCAGAATGGAACCTGGGCTCCCTTTTTTTTTCAGACTCAGGAGCGGCACAGTTTATGACGTTCTGCTTTTATAAGGTTATAAAGCCTCCACCGGAACAGCACAAGCCATTAGCTGAGCTCCACGCTGTACCAGCTTCTAATGTGCTAGTACAAATCAGGCCACTGCCACCTGCTTTTATTAGATCAGTCAATGAAATACCATTTTGATGGTTCTGGCTGTCACCTGATCAGTTGCCCAGCCCTGTCTTTTCTCTACGCTCTGCAGTGGCACAGGATTGGAGGTTTCTAAAGCATTAGTCACAAGCACCCGTACGGGTGCTCTGAGTTTTTTAAGCCCTTGGAGGGTTTTAGACAGTAGTGGCATCTTGACGGGAAGGCACACCATTGTCGTGCTTTTGGTAAATGTTTTGTAAAGTATTTGTAAGAATAACGCAAGTTGCACAAACTTATGTTGATGATGCAGTCGAACAGTGCCCTTAAACCTTACTCTGGCCATTAGTAATTTGCACACATTGGCAATTACTATCTGTGCGCAAATACTGTAAGCACAAGATGTGCACGTGATACTTAAGTGCCTGTAGGACACTTGTAGAATGCATAACACAAAATATGCTCTGATTGCCAAATTTCCTAGATTATAACACTCAGGTTAAGGTCAAAGAGTGCGCAGTTATCACTTGAACAGCATTAACGGAACTCTTGCGCAGTGCGCAGGATTCAGAGTGGTTGAAATAATGAAAAAAATCCATGCCTGCGTCTCACCTACATCACCTTTATTTACCCTTCCTTACTTGTTGTTTCGCTGTGACCTGCAACCCACAGCAAGTCCAAAGAAAAAAAAGGTGAATCAAAAAATGTGCATGAACATTTTCAATCTACGGGCACACCGAGCAATTTACGACCTTGTTATTTTGTGTAGGACACCTGCATTTGATTCATAGCTTTGCCCATTTTATGCACACAGTGTCTACCCTTAAGAGCAGTTGTGTCTACGGCTTAAAGTACCAAAGAATCTCAAATAGCTGCAGAAATCTGGTACAGAGCAAAATGGTGTGAAGAAATTTTAAAATATAGTAAAAACAGAAAGTGAAGAAACCTGACATGTTTGGAGATTGCCTCAAAAAATTGGACATTTGGGCTCCCTGTGGCCTGTAGTGGCTTTTTTTACTCAAACAAAATACAGCCAAGAAGTTCTTTAAAGGATTCTCCTCAACCAGAAATCCTCAAGAGAGGCAGCTGCGCGGCGCGCACTAGAGGCATGCCGAACATATGGTGCAGAAACTGTAGAGTTGTTAACAAGTATGAGGCTCCTAACTTAAGTCACAGAGACGTTTATGTACACTGCATGTTGACAAGCCTGCAACATCTGAAAACAACAAGAAAACAAGACGCAGGCAGGGAGTATGATCATGTGAAAAGTACATTTGGAAGTGACTGGAACGTGATGTACTATCTTACATACAGCATAGATGCAAACGCTTGCTAACAGACTGAGTTACTCTGACAAAAAAGCTCTTTTTTTAACCTAGTTTTTGTACATGCAGCACAAGGAAACTTCTCTTAAGTGAACAAATAAGAGTGCCAGCAACAGTGTTTGCTTTCCAAAGATCAAATAGTGTCAATTATCAAGTCAAAAATGGTATCAACTTCGTTTTATTTTAATTCAGCGAATTTAAAAACTACGAACTTTATAGTAAACATTTCAAGGTGCCAAAAAATAGCAAACCAAGAAAAACCTTTTTAAAAATTGTTCCTTTTGAATAATTCAAGCCTGTTATCACCATCATCTAGTTCGGTTCAGATTTTTCTAGTCTTTATAGCATATTTTCCCTCTGGTATATATATGTATATATATATATATATATATATATATATATTTATATAGGTGACCAATCATTTCTTGAATCATCCATACAGATGATGCATTTGGGGGAATGACAGTGGAAATGACAGCAGGAATGAATAAATAGGAAACAGCAGCAAAAACAGAACACAAGATATCGTGCATAGACCTCCTCTTTAATAGTCTGTTTGACTCACTCAACTACATAAAAGGAGATCGTTTTGCCTCTGATTTCTGTAAATTATTGAGAAGATAGTAGTGCAGAGCAAAGCAAGTCCTACTTTGAAAAAACTGGCTGGTCCAAATTACCATTTTGATGGTGCAGAGCCACAACACATTTTCTTTTCCATTGCTGCCCTCAAAGAGAGCACCACAATCCTAAACACCATAAATGCATGAACTTATAAACAGGACTCAGATGGGTGTGTGATCATTTGCTTTGTTTTTAAAAAAAAAAAAAAAAAAGGTGGAGCAATGTAAAGAAATGAGAAGTAGGCAGTTTTTAAGAAGCTACCTGCAACTTTAAGAAGTAAAATAAAACTAAAAAACTGGTCCTGCACAATTTAAAGATTGTTTTCTGCTTTCCTAAAACATTCTTACATTTGATGTTTTTCCTTTTATAGGCACAAAGTTAAAGTTTCTGTACATTCATGCCTCAACACAGAAACACGATGACCCAAAAACGCACATCCACATTTCAAACAGCTGTTCCTGTGTGAAGATTAAGCAATTAGCCAGACAAATGATATACTGCAGCAGCAACTGATCTCCTTTCCAAGAACTGAAGCCTCGAAATGTGCCATTAATATGTACTTTCACTCAAGCAAGGTGACAGGAATTAGTGTTCCAGATATTTCACTCAAAGTAGCACTACACGTTTTTACTGACTAAATGTATTTCATTTAAGACCCACTCCAGTGAAAACTGTGTTTTTAACATGTTCTTGTAGCATTTTTCTCACAATGGAGGACATATATAGAGAAAATTAAGATTAAAACCATGTTTCTTTATTCAAACTGTGGTAAATCAGGAGCAGACAAAAAATTGCAGTTTGAAAAAGACTGTCGTTTTTACATAGGTGCTACAATCGGCAACCCACAAGCTCCCTGCTGCTCCATTCCAATGGATCCAGTTGCGAATAAATACATCAATAAATGTTTGTTTTTCTTGTGTGAGCTGGTTTTTGGCCCAAAACTGTACAGCTACGTAGTTCCAATTTTGCCCAGCATTTTTGCTGCAATGGTAATGTTAGTGTCACTACCCGATCTGTGCCGGTTTTACCACTCACCCTGCATGCACGAAACCATACATCACTTTTGCTAAAACATTTTATGATAAGTTTCATTATGTGGTAGTGGGTGTTGCGTCACTTCCGCTAAAGCATTTTTTGGTCAGAGGATGTCTTCGGATGTTACCAACAATAATAACCTCTTAAAATATTTACATTACTGAAAATGTTTATCATAATGAAAATGTTTATTTTTAATGTTTAAAAAAAAACAAAAAGAGAAAGAAACATTAAGGATCAGGACCAAACGATCTCACAAATGACTACACACAGACTACAAATGTTCTCTTCTTCTTTTTCGTTTGACGGCAGTCCCCAAGTTAAGAGGATACAGCGCCATTTACTGACACTTTATTGATTGCAAAACCAGTCCGTGACGTCTCCTTAGAGTGAAAACATGCTCACTGCTCTTCTTTGCCAGTTTCCAAAATATGAAAAATATAAACGATAAAACTGAGAAAATTACTCCAAATCGAGCGGCTGTCATTCTATCACGTATCATTAAGATTTTCCATTGTCTGTAATGAAAACAATGTACAGGTATACAGTGTTACATTTTGGTCGATGTTTTTGTATTTTTTTTAAGTCAAGAGAAGCTCTCTGTTGTTAAGAAAAACATAAATTCTTGTGATCACGGAGTTACTGTCTGGAAGTGATAATGTCATAAATTAGGAGAATAAAGGAAGTGACATATGGTTATTATACCATATCCTGATTATACCATATCCTGATAGAATTCTGCATACAGATCGGGTAGTGATGGTTAGCTTGTGGTTGTGAGGAGCTGTTAGCTAGCGGGAAAGAGTATATACAAAAAAAGAAACACACACACTCACTCTAATTAACTACTGCCACTCTGCAGAACTTTGTTCTAAAAAAATTATTTCTTTTTTTTTATTTTGGTTAAAAATGGCATAATCATAATTAAAACCAAAATTAAGATTTAAGTGATGTCAATAAACAACTATTAGAGAAAGTAATGAGTCTTGTGATTTGCCTGTGAATATTTTACTAGTATGATTGAGAAAAACAATAGAACAAAATTCTGCAAACTTCTCTACGTGAAATGATGAAATAAGATGACACCCCCCCCCCCCACACACACACACACACACACACACACACGCACACATATTTCTTTTAAAACTTGACTAGTTTTCATGATGAATTAATTTAATGACATTAAAATAATAGATAAAAATAAAAGATAATTGAAATCCTGGGATCTGTCATTTTTTTATACATAATTTGGACTTTTACAAAAAAAATTCAATTTAAAGTCCCATTCTGATCATCTTTTGGTCTATTGTAATAAATGTTCCCAGTGGTCTTTTGAATATGATCATGCTGGGTTTAGCTAAAAAAAATTAAGAAAATAAAAATCCTGCGTTGTTTTCTAGGACATAGTTTCTGCAGGATAGCAGCAGTTCTTTACAAATTTGCCTCCGAGATGTGGGTGTAACCGTTGGTACAGAGAAAGCCCACTTCCCATTTCTCTGTCACTAGTTTACATCCCCTCAAAACCCAAACCTAACATTGCTGGTAAAACAAAAATGGCAAGCAGTATCAGAGCTATCCAGCCATACAGTTTTGAGCCAGATCCCAGCACAAAGGAGGAAAATGGAGGATCTACAGGGATTTATTTGTCTGCAAGTGAATGCATCAAACAGGAGCAGAGCAGGGAGTTTATGGCCTGACGATTGTAGCTTCTATGTAAGTTTTTTCAATGACATTTAACCTGATCTTAATACACGATTTAAATGTAGAAATACTCAAATGAGCAACTTTAAGCTGAATTTTCTTCACACATTTTCCCCGGAATCCGGAAAATGGCACAAGAACATGTTAAAACACTAAAAACATTTTTTTAAAAGCTGAAGTGGGATTCTAAGTCAGTATTTAACTTTATTTCCAATTACCATATTAATCAAAGTCTGCATTTAGCGGATTTTAAACACCCCGCACCCCCTAAAGTTATGACTATGATTGATGTTTCTTTCGTTTCCCTCCTTACCAGAAGGACTGAGTAGAAGCCCGGCTGAGTCTCCCACTGCCGAAGCTGCTCCTCTGCGGGCTTCAGCACAGCTGTGTCCTGACTGGTAGCCTGGGTTAAGGCCTGCAGCACCACTGAACTGGCACTCTCTATATCCATGGCTGGATATATCTACAGTGACACGTACGATGGGTAGGAAACAAGAAAAAAAAAGAAACAGCATATTATTTTTCCATCTGAGAAAAGTTCTTGTTAAAAAACAAACCCAGAAGAGTTCTGGCATATGCAAAAAGTACTGCAGAAAAAACATCAAGACGACCCTGAAGGAGTAAATCTACAAACAAACGAGAGAGGAAAATAACTATATCACCTGAATGCATCATTTCTAAGACTTTGTATTACAGATCAGGCAGAGATGAAATCGCAGTTCAACGCAATACGAAAGAATCAGGGTTGTGGGTAAAGGAAGCACGTCTTATATAAACACTTGAAGTAATCCCTGCCTTGCAAAGAGCTCTTCCCCGTCCCAGATATTCACATATGCCAACTTCACTCAAAGGTGCTTTTCAATCTCAAAGGACAGAACTGACAAATCACAAGAAGCATCCACCAAAAGTGTTTCACTTACAAAGATGAAGCCAGTGTCAAAGTAAAACTCTGATCATAATTGTTCATCTCCAGGGGGAAAATGATTTGGGTTTCTTTTCCTACGCATATGAATATAAATATAGATTAATACACATAGGAAATGATGCTGCTAATGGTTCTGTGCTTATGGAAATAATATTAAGCAACACTGCCATCTAGAGCCCAAAAAAAGTATTTCTGCACCACAAAATGCAGACTACTTTTAGTAAAATGTCTTATAAAGCTCCTTTAACCATGACACAGCCACGCTTCTGAGACGGGAAATTTCTGAATCATTACTTTAACAACGATCACCGTATTATCCTCCCTGGATCAATAAAGAAAAAAGATAGCTGTAGTGAACGGTCATTCTACAAGGAGAAGTTACTGACGTGTGAAAAAAGTTCAGGTCAGAACCCGGCAGTAAATGTTCCAGCATGTTCTCCTCAAGGTCAGAACAAGGAAAACACTGGGGCTGTCACTAGCGATTATTTTAGTAGTCAGTCATCGATTATTTTGTAGATAAGTCGATTAGTCAACGAGTGTTGTTTACGCAAGTTCTTTTTTTATTTTTTAACAAAAGGTGAAGGTGCTGGTACTCAAAGTAAAGTAGTCAAAGTAAAGGAGCAGGAGTAGAAAACAGCAATATGGCAAAATACTGTATGTCTGTGTGCATCATTAACACACTGGCACTGAAAATATGATTTCAGCTAGCAAATATTTAGGTTACGTTTATGTAAAACCTACATGATCACTCAATAGGGACAATGAAGACGCAAATGACAAAACTTCAATGTAAGGATGCATTGCTTTTAAAAGTCCCACTTTGATCATCTTTTGATCAATTGAAAAAGTGTTTCTTTTCATTATGATTATGATTATGGCGTTTTTAAGCAAAAAAAAAAAACGTGTGCCCTTTTCTAGGGCTTAGTTTCTGTAGAGCAGCAGGAATTCATTAGAAATTTAACCTTTGAGTTGTTTGAGTTTTAATGTTGAGTAAGCCTGTGCTTATTTCCCATTATACCTTTGTTTACACTCTTTCCTGCTAGCTTACAGCTACAAAAAATAGACCAGACGACATTTTTCCTTCATGTTTTAATTTGTAAAGTGTTAACTTAGGTATCCCAGAAATGTAATTTGTGTGCACAAAACACATCAAGAGTAAGATAAGCAGTATTATACTCCAAGAAAACAAAGATGCTGATTTACAGCCATACGAAACAAACATTGAGTTCCTACACTTTAAATAGTCTGGGGGGAAACCTCAAATCTGATTGGCTGCTGGGTGTTGATGTGCCCCTTAAAAAGTAGTTCCGGTCATATAGTCTAAATGTTCTATGTCACTGCACAGGCTTCTTTGTAACAAACTTTTTGCTTTATCTCCTGGACAAAAACAAGCGGTAAGAGGTGAACTTTCTATCTAAACTAGGGCTGGGCGATAAAACGATAGCCATCGATATAACGATAGTCCTTTTTTTGATAGTAAATAGACTTATTTTGAAGGGTTCAAAATTAACACTCGCCAGCCGCAAGCATTTTCTCCTCTTTGGGGAGTAAAAGTTAGAGGGTTAGTCACTACATGGGGAGTAAATATTTGTGTAAACTTAGTATTGTCTCTTAGATAGTCTTCTGGTGAATTTCTTTTGTTATAAAGGATTAATTAAGGATTTTATAGTGATTTTATATCCAAAATACAGGTTGATTGATTTTTGCAACTGAACCTGGCCTATGGTAAGACTGACCATTCAAAACCTGCCTACAAAATTTTAGCAGGACAACTCCAGAGTGCACAGAAACTGAAATATGTGGGTAGATTTGCTGTGTTTTAATCAGCAAAGGCAAACATAGGAATGAGGCAAAAAACTGGAGGCGGTGGATTACTGGTCTCCTGTTGCTGTAACACCACAAGAGACTAACTTGGTGTAAGAAGACATTATCCAGCTGTTTCAGTTTGAGATCACTAGAGTAACATTGTAAACAGTGATCTTAAGATAACCAACTAGGTGGTAATCATAGTAACATGTGTATTTAAGCATTAGTACATCTGTTAACTTGTAAGAAGTTGTGAGTATGCTTTTTCTGAAGGTGAGAAGCATTATTATTGACATTAACATTTAATTTGCCTCAAATGGAAATTACATGGCATCAGGGTTACAAACAACAGGAGTAAAGAAATGCATCTCTATACAGTATGAAGTTTTTTGTTTTTATTTTTTGTTTTTTTTCCCCCCAAACAGCATAAATGATTGTTCTATTGCTGACGTATTGAGCTGAAGACAGGGAAAAGCTAACATCAGAGGGGAAAAGCAGCACTACGGTTTGGGGAGCAACAGCAACAATTGCACTGTTTATGATCTAAAAGAGCTTGATCTCCTTATGCAGAAAGTTATCTTGGATGCTTCAAAACTGAATCCTAACAGCTGCAGCTTGCGGTTCAGATACGTTACCAAATGCCCGTCTTCTTTAAACTGATTAAGCTTTTTTTTTTTACTTTCATTTTATAAACTAAAGAGGAGATTAATAACAATATATATTTTTTAAAGTGTTACAAGTGTGAAGGCAAAACATCCTCACGCAATAAGTCAAACTGGGGCATCAATTATCAAACGGCTCTCAAATCACATCAAACAGTTTTATTTTAACTCTAGCTAATTTCAATTATTTGTTGGTAGCGTTTTCTGTGTATACTGTAATCTATGCACTTATAATTTAAAAATGAAAATTATGTTTACACCTAACATTACCATAAACATTACAGCTAACTTTGGGCTAGCCAACAAGCTAAACTTCTTCCATCCCTAACCAAAGGCCAACAACGTCGCTGATAAGAAATCCTATTAGCTCTGCTACGACAAACAGAAATGTTGGGAAACTGCTCAAATTAAAACTCACCGAAATAAAAATGCAGAGAGAGACAGAGTATGAGCCCGGGACAGCGGCTGCTGAAGCTCTGCCAAAGGTAAAGTAATAGGAGACTGAAACACACGCTGGTAGGAATGGCGCGTGCAACATAGAAAACGCATAATGATGACGTAAGCGCTTGTGACGGATTGCGCCAGGAATGAATGAAGCTGTATAACGCTAAAATAAATATATTTTAAAACGGTAGATGAGTTAATCGTGTTGATTATACTATTTAAGATAACAATAAACGTGAATATTTTTAAATAAATATCCCATCCATTGTTTTTTAAGCCAACTAACAGAGGTTTGTAGTCATGTTTGTGCCCCCTCCCCTGCTTTAGGGAGGGACCAAAGATTGCTAAATAGGGGAGGTCGTGGGAGTGCTTCTGGGGAATACCATCTTTCAGGTTAAAATCAGTGGAAATAATATTTTGACACAAGAGAACGACAAATTCTCATTAGAGGTTTTTTTATCCAACAATTTTAAGCTTTAGTTAAAAAAATATGAAAATTGGCATATTTTAATTACTGTATTGATTTAATTTGATTTGATTTATTGGTTTATTTCAAGGATTATTGTTGCCAATACAACAAGAAATCACACACATATTTTACTAAATTCAGAATTGAAGATAAAACAAAGAAATACTAATGAAAATGGAAGAAAAATACGTTATCTTATTAACAGTGTTATTACTCATAATCACATATAGAGATTTTTGCAGTGGTGCATACAATACAGACTTAGGTCGCATTAGTACAGTGGCCCTGAAGTGCAGATCACATCAATCAACCAATCATTGCAAAGACATTTTAAAGTTTACAAAGACAATTTAAAAAGGAAAAAAAAAAACATTTTTAAAGCATTACATTTTAGAAGACATAAAGTAATACTGCCTGTCATCATCCAATTAGTGATGTCTCTAAGACCTACCTTTTCCAGTTTCCCTTTGTGTTTTGTATTTTTAACATTTAATTATGTTTTCAGGAAATTACTCTTGTACTTTTGCTTTTTTTTTTCTTGCTTTGCACATTTTGGTTTCTGGAGTTATGTGTTGTTCTCTAAAATCTAATATTGTTTTTTGTTTGTTTTTTTCCCAAATTTGTTTAGCTTTTTAATTGTCTTTGTGAGCTTGAAATGTTTTTGCATCCAGTGATTTGTTGATGGGATTTACACTTCAGGGCCACTATAAATCAGATTAATTAAATACAGTGATTTTTAACTAAAGTCAGTTTGTTTTTGTGCTTGAAGAGGAGTGGCAGGAAGCAAATAAATACAATACTACCACAATTCAGTCATTTCATTTTAGATTTTGAATTCGGTTTTTATCAGATCTAGTGCTGATTTCTTTATGACACCTGCAGAAGCACAGGAAAAAAATGGTTTTCTAAGGGTTTCACCCCACTGCCAAGCACGTGTGATGCAGTCCTAATCTTGTTCCGGGCATTCACAGGTATTAAAAAGAGATTTATGTAACATATCAATACTGAAAAGAAACCTAAGGGTTTGCAACACCTGGCTTATTGTGCAATACTAAATCATGCTATTCAAATCTCAGGAGGCTTGCGAATGCAAGTTTGAACACTATCTATGAGCTACAAATAAGATTGCTTGAACATAAGCTTTTTAAAAGTAATTTAAACACCTTCCAGTCAAAGCTTAAACAAACAGTTATTATAATTTTCATAAACTTGTGCCAGATAGAAAAAAAATGTTTGGTGATTGTTCAGTTGCACCTATTTCCAAAGGGAAAAACAGCAAAATATATATACGCTTGCAGGAAAGTTAAATGTTATTGGATCAACTTGGAGCCTGGAGCAATAAAGTTGCATAAAGCCCAACAGCAACAAGATATTTACTGCCTGAGACACATGCATGCTTGGGCAAGCTGGTGGTTGAATGGGCCAAGTCGGTAGAAGTTAAAGCCTATCTAAAGTTTTGTACCTTGAAAGTAAAATTTCAATGGAATCTGAAAACTAATGTGACGCAATTATGGTTTTTGTTTCACATTACATAACTAAAGGTGTTGTAACAATGCCAACAAAAAAAAGCTTCAATATCCTAAGGCCACCTCCACAACTGCTCTAACATGTTAAAAAAAATGCAAATGGTTTCCTCTGACCTGACTTGGGAACACTGACAGGGATTTCTTAAGGTTTTTATCAAAATCATTAGCTGGATTTCAACTCAGGCCAGAATTTTCCTTGACTTTAGCATGCTTTAATTTTTTGACAGAGATTATTCAACAAAACTTTTATCATTTTGGCAGATTTAATCCAGATTCGTGTCTTATTTCCTTCAACTGTCATTTATGGTCTAAAAAGACAGTTTACAAAAATTAAGGTGAAGGTGGAAAGAAAAAAGTAGGGTCAGGTGTTAGATTAAAAAAACAAAGATGTTGAACCGCCGTAACGGTCTAGAGATTTCAACAAACATCTAAATGTATTGAGTCTGAATTGGAGTTAAATGTGCACATGCTTTTGTGTGTTTGAGGTTTTATATATATTTTCTACTGGGAAACAATTTCTTTTAATGATTATGGAGCTTATAAGGACCAGAATGACATTTTTGTATATTTAAATATTTCTAATGCAGTGAAACTCATTTTCCAGCCCCTTGGTTGGGTGTTTAAATGTAGGCAGGAATTATTTAGATACGGTTAAGTTAAGTCAAAGGTTTCTGAAAACTTTGATGATCAACACAATGTCTGTCTGAGTGTGAATGTGTCTGCAAAAGGTCTCTGGGAGAGTGTACATGGATAAAATCTTCTGATTTTTAACATTTGATTATTGGATAGTTTTGTACAGAATTAAACACGATACTACTGTTTTTTAAATAAATTGGACAAATACAATAATATTTATGTGGGTCCCTCAAAATTCTGCTGGATGACTATTCCCAGAAGAGTCTGGGTGTCACCATATTATAGCACAGGGTCAGATGGGGTGACCACAAGATCCTCCAGGGTTTATAATCCAAGTAGCCAGCAAACCAAAGGAAGAAGGATCTCCACCTGGACAGAGAATGGACAACTCATGTGATAAAGACCTGTTACAGAGACCTGGAAGTTCAAAACCTGATCCAGACCTCAAAGTCATGCACAGCTCATGCCACCGACAGACCTCAGGCAACACAGACAACCTGACCGCCAGCGGCGTCAGAGAGAAAGGCAGGGGGAGGAAGAGGGCACAACAAGAAGGTAAACAAAGTGCAGCTGGGCCTTATCTCATCAAGATCTAAATAGCCTTAAAAACTCTTTTGGAACCCCAAATGCTTCATCTTTGCAAAAACAAAACCCTGATTTTTTTTATCTTGATTATTCCATCCTATTATAAAGAATGCTAGTGGCAACACTTTCAGGGTGACCGGCAGCTGCAGTAAAAATAGGACAGGTCGCAGCTGGAGAAAGAATGCAACGAGACAACCTGCTGGTGAGGGTGCAGTGAAGTGAAACAAGTTCCCATCATAGTGAAAACAAGCTTCACAGTTACAGCACAGCAAACATTTATTTAGGTAATCTATTAATGAGTTAGACAGAAAAACGTAAAAAAAAGAAAAATATCAGTACAAAAGTTAATGTTTGAAGTTAAATCCTGTTTATCTAAACCCTCCATGTCTCCATGTTGTGTGTGTATGTGTGCAATGAAATGCTCCTGCAATGGGAGTGTTCATTGGCTGGGTAACTCCTTCTTTGTGTCACTACCTTCAAACATCCAGAGTAGAGCAAGACAGGCTTTTTTGTCCCAGCCACTGAAATGGATTTCACTGAACAGTTTTTCATCTCTCTCGGTGCAGCAGTTGTTTTATACTGTGGAGTTAAATTTTTATTATTTAGCCGGATGCTCTTCCCAAAAGTTTGCTTTCCGACAACAGATTCCTTCTTCACGTCTATGGGTGAATGGGCAGGTAAGAACTGAGTGTTTCCTTGCTACTGTGAGTTCCTTTCAATGCACGTCAGAGAATGGCACCATGGTCTTGATGATTTTTAAGATGCTGTCATACAACTATGGTGAATAAAATACTGTACATGATACACAAACCACACATTATTTAGTTTATTGCTTCGTAAGATTGATCTGACAGAAGAAATCTGAGACAAAATTCGAGCTCAGACTTGTTTCCATGCCAATTGCATAACTGTTTTAACAATCTTTAGATGCAAGTAGTGACTTTATCGCATTATCTGTTTTTTTTAAACCTGTTGAACAGTCCTTCATTGTCACAAACAAACTGTGACACCATTCATTCTGAGTGAGGAGCGTTTTATTGCTTGAGATGTGGAGAAGTGAGCATTTTCTGATGAACTGTTTACTAAGTGAGAGTTCAGAAGTCATTATAAACTGTGGCACACCCCAGCCAGTGCAACAAGTTTTCCTTTAACTTTTCAATAAACTTGAGCGCAATGTCACTTTAACGCAGCTGATGACACTCAGTAAATCTCTGGCTAGCTGCCTTGCCTACAAAATTCCTCAGCTGGTCTCAGAACAGCCTCTGCAGCTCAAGAGGTTTTCTTTGGCATCATCTGAAGAGGCTACAACGTCTCCAACCAAGCTAAAATAAGCATTCTGCAAACAAAGAAGACCCACTTGATCTGCCTTTCAAACACCCTCTCTCAGTACGTTCTGCCACAGAAGAAAAAATCAGAACAGTGTGTTCTCGGCTGCAAAAAGTTCAGTCCTGGCCTTTCATTTCCCTCTTGACAGCTCAAACCATATTTGCATTACTTTGTTTCCTCATTTCTCTTAAGTTCAAGTGGATTTGGATGGACTGTATGGTACATTGTGTCAATGTTTACAGTGTGCGTGTGCATTTGGTAATGCAGGGCTTGAGGTCAGTGTGTGAGTCTGCATGGCACAATTTTTTCCGAGGCAAAAATCTCATGAGCCCAAAATGACTCAATTACACAAGTTACCATCACGACAGGGTTGAGTGTAAGAACATACACTTCTTTAAAGGATCTTGAACTACTTTTTCAGTTGAGAAAAATCTTTTTCCTTAGGTGTTGAAGTTCTTAAGCGGTTCATAGAACAAGAAAAATGAGCTAGTTAAATACTCCTTCTTACACAACTGGACTGCGATGGGCTCAAACAATCTGGTTGTGTCCAGGGAAGGGCAGGGCCCACTGCATCACAGCACAGATAAACAATGGAAGCACAACAGCAGGAAGGAAAGCTTGACTTTTTTCCAGTTGAAGTTCTCAAAAAGATGCAGGAGCAGACACGTTTTTCTTAAGATATGGTTTCATTAGGCGTTTTTCCCCTTTTGTTTTCACAGGTATTCTACAACAGTAGTTCCAGTTATTCACTTGTATTCACAGGCTCAGTTTGCAATGCTTGGTAAACAATAATGAAATTGTTTGGTCAAATAGGGGCTGCAGTTTTCTCCTGAACACCAAAGATACTTTAAAGCATAACTTTCACAGTTAGCCTCCCTCCATCCAAACCACTGACGGTAAAAGAGAACTGGACTGAGTGACCCTTCCCCCTTTGCGGTTCAAACAGGGAGGACCCACTCTTTTTTAGCATGTTCTTGCATGTTTCTGTAATGGAACTTATTCAAGTTGGAAACAGGCCAATCAGATGCCTCAATAATGGTAAGTGGTGCTCGCTGTCCCCTATGTAGAACATTCAAAATGTGTGATTGACATGTAGCCTGCTTTCAAGTGGGGTGTGGCCTTCCATCAAGCTCACCCCTGACTGGCTAGAGAACTTGCCATAGAAATGCTGACTCAGACTCAATCGGACAAATTACTGTTTACTAAAGATTTCTGGTTCTAATGTGTCTATGTTGCAAAGAAAAATGACTTCTAACCTGACTTTATTTCACTGGAGCCAGAAGTAAGCAATTTTCTATAGGTGACGTAACACTTACTCGGTCCAGTTCTAATATACAGTCAATGATCCAAACCAGAGATAGTTTGGGAATGAACTCCAAAAATGTAGCAAGATTTTTTCACCTAAATTTCACATTTTTTTAACTTAATATACTGCCATGAGGTCAAGGAAACCTTCAAGCCGTTTGCACCAATCTGATCTTTTTATCATATCCTGTGATTTAACAGCATTTTTGGTTATAATTCCAGTGAATTTCCACTGCAGTCTTCAATTGTTATTCCTTTAAGTATTCCTAACAATGATGACAGTCTGTGTCTGATGACCTCATTTTGAAAACTCTCAATTCTCCAACTGTTTTCCTTTCATTTCTTCCTCTTTTGATAAGAATTAGTTCTGAATACAAGCTTCAGTAAATAGAGGACAATCAACGTATTGTTAGGGCACACACAACTGTGGGAAAATCTTTCTTTGTAGAACCAGTGAACACTGGACAGACATGGCTTGGACCGACACTCTTGTAGTATAAAAAAGCCTCTGCTTCCATAAATTGCTTTTTGCAATCCCTTAATTGTGTGCATGAACTTTGACCTCTGTGCTTTCACAGCAACAGGCAGCCCATTACACCATGAAAACACTGACGTGAACATAAGAAAAACCGGGGACACAAACAATGTGGAGCCTTCCATCGAGGTTAAATGAACTTGCAAAAGATACGATTGCCCTGTATGAGCAACACAACCTCATGTTAAACCATATTTTTCACTAAACAGCATCTCGCTGTGACCTTTCAAGCTTGCCTCCAGGGGCCTGGAAAGTTCAGAGAACCCATTTTAGTGAAGAAAAACAGAAAATTAAAAAGACTCAAAGGCACATTAGGTATATTAACAGTGGGATGCTGAACAGATGCCCAAATAATACACTTCATCCTCTGTTGGGAAGCTTGTGATCAAAACAATAATTACTATAGTTAAAGTTAAGAAGATTTAATATATACTGTATTTTGAAACTTGAGGACAAACTGAATTAGAGATACTATATGGTTTGCTAAATTTAAATAACACTGGCTGGCTACTTTATTAGGCACACTAATGAACACATTGCTCGTTTTTGCAATTTTCTAACCAGCCAATCACATGGCCTTGTATCATGGGGGCCCCTTAATACCAACTAAGCATGGTTACAACACCACAGCCTACCTGAGTATCGTTGCTGACCATGTCCATCCTTTCATGACCACAGAGTAATCATCTTCTGATGCTACTTCCAGCAGGATCACACCATGTCATAAAGCTGGATTCTTCTCTGAATGGTTTCTTGAACATGACAATAAGTTCACTGGACTCCACAGTCACCAGATCTCAACCCAATAGAGAACATTTGGAATATGGTGGAATGGAAGATTGGCATCATGGATGTGCGGCCAACAAATCTACTTCAACTGCGTGATGCTAACTTGTCAATATGGATCAAAGTCTCTGAGGAATGTTTCCAGTACCTTGTTGAATCTGTGCCAACAAAAATTAAGACAGGTCTAACTTCGCACTAGCAAAGTGTACCTAATAAAGTGGCCAGTGAGAGTATTTCATGCATTTCAGGCCTGTTAAGTAATCTCAGGACTGATCTGGTGTAGTTACCACATCTTCACATTTTACAGTTAGAATTGAGGTATTATTTTTTATTGTAATAATGATTTGTTCTGTGAAGTTAAACAATCACTGGTGACAGTGGGAAACTGCAGAAATTATATGATGCACGTGTACCTTTCATTGTCAAACTCTGGTTAAAGTTTAGGTCCAGTTCTTGTTCATTCATTCATTTTCTGGACCGCTTTGTCCCTTTCGGGGTCACGGGGCTGCTGGAGCCTAACCCGGCTACTCATGGGCGAAGGCAGGGGACACCCCTGGACTGGTCGCCAGTCTGTTGCAGGGGCCACAGTCACACACTCACATCCACACCTAGGGACAATTTAGAGTAACCAATTAACCTATAAAGCATGTTTTTGGATAGTGGGAGGAAGCCAGAGTCCTCAGGGAAAACCCATGCATGCACGGGGAGAACACGCAAACATTGGTGACACTGTTTGAAGTCCCCCAGCCAGGACTTGAACTGGGAACCTACTTGCTGTGAGGCAAGAGTGCTAACCACTGCGCCACCGTGCAGCCCTGAGGTCTGGTTGTTGCCCATGATAAATTCAGCTTCTGTTGTTAAGGATCTGTTTTGCTGTCGGCATTTCCTGATAGTTTCTGAAGATTAAGAAGTACATATGGGCTCAAAGAAGGATTTGTAATCAAAGAATACCATTTCCTCTAAAGCAAAGTTTTAGATGTTGGACTTTGAAAGCTTAAACAATGGAGTTGTGCATGTGTTTCCTTTTCAAGGTGGAGCTAGATCACTTTCCTACCAAGGTTGCTGAGCACAGATCTGAATGGCAAGCCCTCATTGTTAACTTGTGGATGTCTGTGTGTTGTTTCCACTTCAGGGTAAAACTTTAATGTCTGCCTTTGCACAGATATTCATTGGATCTCTCCACAAAGCCCTTCAGGCGGTTTTGTTATTATTTTGTTGTGCATCGAATATGTATGCTCACAAAATCTTACCGTAATCTTCTTAGATATATGGTGGATATTTATTATGTAAATAAAACAAATAGGGGGGCTTTATGACAAAATTTTGTATGACACAAAAATTAACTCCATTTATGTGCAATTTTGCAGCATTTCTCTCTTTCTGAAGGGTCCATGTGCACCATGTGTTAAGAGTTTATTTGCAGTACTTTATTGTAATTCAAGTGTCAGAACTCACTTTATAAATATGTTCTTCTTTTCAATTTTCATAACATGTTTGTAAAAGTTTGGGAATATTTTTTTGGCTCCATGCCTTGCTTGTATAATTCATCCTTTTTGTTACTTTTAGCATAAATTTAATCAAAAACAAGAAATATGAGGCCCTGCTTTATGCTAATACACAGATAACAAACCTTTTCTCTCTGACTTAGGGAAAAGTAGATTCTAGATTAAGGTTTTATATTTAAGTCGTATTTTATTAAAATCAAGTGACACTGAGACTCATGAGTACAAAGCTTGTTGAATCTGTTTTCAAATGAATCTTTATCATATAAAAAGGCAATCAAAACAAATTAAAAAAAGACAAAAACTATACAGACATTTTAACAAATATATAGATGTAAAATATGTAAAACAGGAACACATTTTGAATACATTCTTAAAAGTGAAACTTTTAGCATTTAGGGTAAATGTTGCACAAATATTTGCAACCAAAAAAAATATGCAAAACTCAAACAAATGCACCTTTCAAGGGTCAAAAGATTTGTTTCTCAGCAATTTTGTAGTTTCAAACAGAAATTTGAAACTAATTGAAATTTAGAAAAAAACTAATGATTTCACATATTTGAAATAAACAATGTTTTAGTTCTCCTGCATAAAACTACAGTGTCATAAAGTATTCTAGACATGACTGCAGAATGAATGTCCCTGGAGATCATTTATAGCGTGCAGCACAATGCCCCTGGTATTTCTGGATGTCTTCTGTTGCACCCCAAAGAACTGCAGCTGTAAAAATAAAGAATTCTTTCCAGATAGAAACGTTTGTGCATAGAAACCAACATTTTCTTTGTAAAAAAGAGGAGGAGTGTGGGTCTTTTACCCTTTTCTTATTTAGCTTAAAAGTGTTCAATTTGTTCTTGGGTACATAAAAAACTCCTTCTTTCTAAATACATGTTGCTTTTTTAAAAAATGAAACTGCTCCTAGCATGGAAATAAAAGGGAAAAGAATGTAATCAGAATGAGGAGGGAAATTCTGAGCGCTCAGAAACAAGTTGTTTCTGTCAGTTCCAGGGCAAAATAATCATTATCAGCTCCAAGGAACAGGATGTTTTAGCACAGTGTGTAAGAACAAAATGTGTTGTTAAGTAAATAAATACAAACAATCTTGTGACTTTTCTGACAGCACGTGTGGATGAATACAGGTGTGGCTCACAAAACTGTAACTGCTGGAGACTGAGAACATGATTTCTGTTTCAGTGGTGACTGGAGCCTCAGAGGGAATTGGAAGAGCTTATGCATTTGAAGTAAGTGACAGTTTCTGTATAACAAAATAAAAGATTCTGGACTGGGGATCCTTGTTTAAATCTTTGATTTTTATTTGGTCTCTTGTTGCTCAAATTATATTTAAAAAACTCTTTTTTGTGCTTGTACACGATTGCTGTAGCTTGCTGAGAGAGGAATGAACGTCGTTATCATGAGTCGAACCAAATCTACACTAGATCAAGTGGCAAAAGAAATAAGTATAAAACATGTTTGCATTGGTGTTTTATAAATGTCTACAAAAAAACTGTTTTTCAAACATAAAATCCCACAGCTTGCAGCAAATAGTTTCATCCATACCAGGCAATTCTACGGGCCGAAACGTGAAGGTGATCATGGCTGACTTCACTGATGAGAACATCTTTGGTGAAATCGAGGAGCAGCTTAAAGATCTCTGCGTTGGAGTTTTAGGTTAGATATTTTCAGAAATTATTTATCCATGATAAGTTTTTACAGAAAAACATTTGCAACAATAGTTTTCCCCCCATTCTCTATTCTGTCTTTTCTATTTTCTTCCCAAGTCAACAACGTCGGCATTCTTCCCAGCTTCATCCCCTACAGGTTTCTGGAGTCTGAAGACCTGGACCAAGTCAGTAAGAGTCAGGAGGCCTGGTGAAGTTTGCTTGTTTGTTAACTACACGCATTGGGTGACCAGATTCAGCTGAGACATTGTTTGATTTTGCAAAGGTTATCATAAAGCAACTGTATTAATGAAAATTTACTGCATGTAAATAAAAGCTTTTTACTTTTTTCCATCACAAAAATGTGAATTCGACGTTCAATTCTTTAGGCTGACCTTTGTTCATACCAATTTATTTTCTGCTAATCCTAAATGGAAGATACTGAGATAAAGCAAGCGCAGTTATCCTCTGTGTGCTCTTGCAGAAAAAAAATGATTTGATTAATGTTTATTTTTCTGTTTACAGACCATTACTAAGGTGATAAACTGCAATGTAAAAACCATGGCTAAGGTAAGATTGTGAATGTGGTATTAATGTTGACACTCTAAAGTTTTTGTTTCATAAACTGATCTCACTCATAATCTCCATATTGTATCAAAATGTAGTTATGAAAAAGAAAAACTTTTTTTTTAGTATTTTTACAAAAGGTATGGCAGGTCTCAGGAATGCAGGTGTGTGTTAAAAAAAGTTATCATTTTCTTGCAAAGACCTTACAGTTAATTCCACAAGAACATTTTTTTTTTCAGGATTGAAAATCACTGCAAACTAAAGCTAAAGATGAACAAAATCACATCAATTTAAATAAAAAAAAAACATATTTACTTAATTAACTTTTCATTGAAAAATCATATTTTAAGTCTGATTAAAATGCTGTGGTTTAAAAGGCATTTACTGAACCAACAAAAAATAAATAACAATCAAGTTCTCTATTACAACAGTGTTCCTTCTTAGTGGTGTTCAAGGTCACTCAGCTTGAAGAAATTAGGAAAAGATTAGAAATAAATTGTTGTTTTCTTGGATGACTTTTTAATGTAATTTGATTGGACTTGATTTGATCTTTATGGGTTCTCCGTGTATTAGCATAGTGTTGTCAGAGATGCGTGTAAATAATATTAAATATATATTTCTTTTGAGATGAAACACACTTGTTTTAATTCTAAAAATGTTTTACAGATGTGCAGAATGATTCTTCCACACATGGAAAAGAGGTGTCTTTAATGGCTGTCTTAAGTATAAGTATTGTCTTATGATATCAAGCCATACATCAGTCTTGTGTCACAGTTTGACAGCCCTGTTTTTTTTTTCTGGCACTAAAGGAGAAAAGGGGTGATTCTGAACATTTCATCTGGAATTGCTTCTATCCCGTTTCCCCTCTACACCCTTTATGCAGCATCAAAAGTGAGCATGGTCAAAAAAAATCAAAATATATTAGTCTATTAAATTGTTTTTAAAGATGCCACAAAGTTATTATTATTATTTTCATCTCTTACAGATATTTGTGGAGCGCTTTTCTCAAGGTTTACAAGCAGAATATGAAGATAGAGGTATTCTTATACAGGTACTCAATTTATTGCCTCAAGTTTCCCTCAAGCTGCGTTCACACCGAGCATTTGACACCCATTCAAGAATTTGCTAAAGACAGGATCTTGAACGTGCGTTTAGCCCATGGTGTTCCCACTGGACAAAGGAGGGACCACGTCCTCTTTTTTTCTACAGCTGGAAGAGGCTTGGTGTTAATGTCAAAGTGGTGCAAATCTTGCGATTCTTATTCCAGGCTTTTTCTTTCACAGCTCTATTCTAATATGTCAAAAGACTTGGTGTCATACAGTTCGGCCAGGCGCAAACAGCAAATTATTAAATTAGTTGGCACTTTCGGGAATTAAAATGGACGCCATCCATATGTCACTACTCAATCCATGTCCCTGTTTGGTCAAATTTTGACCTGCTTGCATTATCAACGCATGTTCAGTGGCCAAAAATGGTCGTAGAAACTTGTGCAGAGCAGCAACAGAGGAGAGTTTTGAACTGGGAAGCTCGAAGCACACATATTGTATAAGCGCTAGACTTTTCAGTGGCCACAGACTCCAATTCTATGCAGAAGACACAAATATCTTTTAATCAGAAATGTATTTTTATCATGTATATCTTGTCAAAACTTTTCTTTTAAGGCGGTGGCTCCATTTGGGATCTGCACTCGAATGGCAGGTTACCAGCAACCCAACAGTGTGACCTTTTTACCAGAAGAGTTTGTAAAGAAATCTCTGCAGTACGTCCGAGCAGGAAACAAAACACATGGCAGTATTTGTCACATAGTTCTAGTAAGTCCCACTCATGCATATTCCATGATGCATATTCCATGATTCAAAAAGCAGAAAATTGACGTGAATCTGTGTTTTTAGGGCTGGTTACTGCAATGCATTCCCCTTTGGGTTCTCCACTCAGACTCTCTTCTGCAGGGCATACAAAACTATGTTAAGAAGAACACGCAACAGGCTGCATCAAGAGAGCCCAACAAAGAAAACAAATCTTAATAGGAAATGCATGGAAGCATAGTTTGACAATAGACTGAAAGAAGTCAAATTGGTGGATGACAAAATGTACACAGACTGGATCTTTGAATGACGTTCCTAAATAATCCACAGGAAAATAAAAAAAGAAAACATTTTATTGTTAAAGGGAAGCTGTTGGAAATGATGTGGGTTGTATTTTCATAGTATACTTGATATGTTTGTGTATTTGTTTTATAAAAGATGTTTGGAAGGATAATGTTTTCATGAAGCTGAAGGTACCAAGTGGATTTCAATTTTCTCTGAATTCCGAATGTTTTTATTTTAGAAAATGTCCAAATATTGTGCCTCAAATACGACCCAAATAAACTTTTTCTTGGAATTAATCAAGATACATTATGGCGGCTGTTGTTAACTTTAAATGATATCTTTTCATTATCAAGCCTACTTTAGTTTTAGCGATGACTTTTGAAAAGGTTAAAAAATAACCCAACAGCCAGGATAAAACTAAATGGAAACCTCTTTGAATCATTCACATTCGAAAGTGAGATTCATCTCTCTACGTCTCTTTGCTTTGTTTTTGGAACCTCGAAGCCAGTGGATCAGTCAGAGGAAAGAAATACCAGGAGTAAGAATAGGAAGAGGAGAGCAAAACTTGTCACTCTTTGCTGATGATTTACTATTGACTATTTATTACCCCACTCAAGTTGTTCCTAAAATCAATAAATTACTAACTGATTATAGCTCTTTTTCAGAGTATCGGGTTAATGTAAGTAAATCACAGGCATTAACATTGAACTACGATCCACCAGAAGAATTTTTGGATAATTATAAATGGAAATGGGATCAGCTATTTAGGGGTGGTATTGCATTGAGAATCCACCAAAATTATCTACGGCTCCCTTAATATGGTGATAAAATCATCTCAGCTTTACAGAGATGAAATACCATCGCTTTTTAGGACTTGCACTCAAGGATTGATTTAATTAGAGTGAATATTGTCCCCCAATTGCTTTACCTATTCCAGTGCTCGCAGTGTGGAACAGAATGCTGTCACAATAATCCAGAGTCCAGTACAAAACATTACAAGTGAAAAAAGTTAAGGGAGGTCGGGGTCTACCTTGTTTACGAGAATATTATTGTGTCGCACAGTTAGGACCCCTGATATTTTGCTCATCTGATTACACTGCAGCATGGAAGGAAGTGGAGGGGACAACCTTTAAGGGAATACCAATCAAAGCTCTGTTAGCAGACATCAAATTGCAGAATAAGATACATTTGATGGATGTACCCATTACCCATGTAATGATAGCAGCATGGAATGAAATAATTAAGATTTGCGGCCTGGAAGATAACTCCAAAAATGTAAGATGGTGCGCAAATGATTCAGATTTTGCTCCTAATCAGCAGGATGAAAAATTTAAGAACTGGATCTCAAAAGGGTTATCTGGCTGTTACTTTGTTGTCCACAAGGGGGCAGTTGATTCCATTTGAAAATGTACAAAGAAAACATGGTCTTTGCTCTGTTGATTTCTTCAGGTATCTTCAGATCAGACATTATTTTAAGCAAGATCTAAAAGTTAAATTAAAAAAACAGGATTTGTGGAACCTTTTATATCAACAATTACCAATTCAGGAACACACAAAAAATGTCTCCAGGTTCTAAAACAGCATCCAGAGGTCAGATCTTCATGGGAGGACAAGCCCCAGCATGGGATTCACCACTGGACCATAACTGAAGTGGCTGATATCAAGAGGTCCTACCAATGGCTAGAGGGGCTGTAACCCCCAAACTGAAGGAGTGGCTACAGCAGATCCCTGGAAAGACCTCAGACATCTCAATACAGGAAAGCACAGTGCTTGGAACAGCTAAGATACTGTGTAGGATATATATATATATATATACATAAATAATTCCTTGGGTTAGCATGTCTCTAATAGTTTTACCTTTTGAAATTTTAGTATTCAATGTGGCCACAAGAGGGAGCACAGAGCAAAGCTTTAACTATGCTTCTGATAAGTGAAAAGTGCTTCAGAGGATCCGACATAAATACTATCAATATTGCAAATTGAATTTCAATTTCTTGCAAATGACGATATAAGCTGGAAAAATACTCAGATAAAAGTGCTTTTAAAATTGCAAAAGTAGAACAACATATAACAGGAACATTTGCTGTACAAAGCTGTAACAGAAACATTAAGATTCATTATCATATCATAAACATTTACTTGTTATTTAAAAATTGATTTTATATATATATATATTCTCCCTGAAAATATATCTTACTGTTTGTTTTTTTTATAAAAATATAATAAGAAAGGTAAACTAATTCAACAGTGGCATACCTATATGTCATTTAGAGCAAAATTAAAGAAAACACAATAGCATTTAATTCAAAACAACAGACAAACAATATGTATAAACAATAAAAAGCAACAAACCTATAATAAAAAAGAAAAAAAACATGGGTCAAGCTTTTCATTTTTGTATGTTGTGAACTTTTTCTTTTAGGCATTGGTTAAATCATTCAAATCATTAAGTAATCTAATCTAATCTAATCTAATCTAATCTAATCGTTTTCTTTGGTTATTTGCCTGCCCCACTTTAGGGGTCGCTACAGCAAATCATTTGCCTTCCCATAACCCTATCCTTTGTTTCCCTCTAACTCACACCCTCATATCCTCCACTACATCCATGAACCTCCTTCTAGGTCTTCCTCTTTTCTGGCTGCATGTGGATGAAGGTTCTCGTTCATCCAAGTGATGTCTACTTAACGTTTTCTTTCTTTGAAATGCTTCACCACTCATCCAAGTAGCTTGATGTGTTGAAGTAGATGAGTGCTGAAAATGCCATCATTCTACTTCAACATATCAATTCTGGTAGATCTGACCACAGCATCCTTCTACTGTTCTACTTAAGTTCCACTTATTTACTCACAGATACTCTGTCTTTCTGTGTCGAACCTTCATTTTATTTTTTAAAAAAGAAAAATCGAAATATCACATGGTCCTAAGTATTCAGACCCTTTGCCATGACACTCATATACTTAACTCAGGTGCTGTCCATTTTTTCTGACCATCCTTGAGATGGTTCTACACCTTCATTTTAGTCCAGCTGTGTTTGATTACAATGACTGGACTTGATTAGGAAAGCCACACCTGTCTATTTAAGACCTTACAGCTCACAGTGCACGTCAGAGCAAATGGGAATCATGCGTAACGTCACTCACTTTCGCCGCCATCAACATGGCGTCAATTCAGTTGCTACTTTTTTGCAACATGGACACCTCCATGTTGGAGCCAGATGTCAGAAAGCAGTGCTTTGTCCGAGCTCGTCTGAGTCAACATTAATATAGTAACCACTATCTTCGTGTAGGAGTGAGCTTGTTGGAAGTTCACACCTCTACCTCTTCAAAGCGGGCTACTAGAAATCTGTCAAAGAACGTTCGACATGAGACCACATACTTTTATTGAGGCAACGGATTGGTGACTTGAATAACTTGCGCTAAAGACAAAATATCCTTAAAAAATAGGATTATCAAGAACACGTTAGCAGAGCAAGAATGGTTATTCTGACCAACAGAATGAATGAATAATAGCTGTTTATTTCTCAATAGAAGTCTATGGGATTTGGGCTTTTTGAAACTGGCGGGTACTTCCTGTTTGGAACATGAGTGGGAAGGGGTTACCCAGTCCAGTTCTCATATATAGTCAATGTTTAAATCACAGTAAGCAAATTTTTCATGTGCATCTGCTTTCCTTTTCTTCATGCAAGTCTAGCGTGTGTGTTTGTTTGTATATCTTTGTGGGGACCATCATCTGACAAGAGCTCTTCAGGGACTTCAGTTAATGAAAAAAGTTAAGGTTAAGTTAGTCCTTTGTGTTATTGTTTGGGTTAGACACTCCAGGCAGTCGATTTGCACTATGGACCTCTGGCTGGAGGGTTACTGGTGCAACTCTTGATACCTAAGGAATTAAACCTGAGTGGCACCAGTGTCGAGCAGTGTTTACTGCACGCTTGTTGCCCTACCATGGTGTCCTTGAGCAAAGTCCTTGACCCTAATAGTTCCAGTGCAGCTGCTCAGTGGGCACAGGCGCATCTATGGTTATACTGGACAACAAACAGGCCTCTCCTGTCTAAATAAAAAGTAAAACATCAGCTATAAAGGTGAAGGTGAGGGTGAGAGGCTGGGCAATGTAACGAGTCATTTGATCAGCTTTAGCTTAAATCAAAATGTGATGGATGACATGTTTTAGGAAAACAGCAGGACAAAGATCTGCATGTGGGGAGCACAAAAAGGGGAGGATGCTCCCTGCGTGACTCCACTCTTCTCCATGGACACTGCTTGTGTGTTGTTTGAGAAAACAGAGGGGTCCACAGACGACACAAGACAAGCACATCGCCACTGCAGCCCACCCAGTAGACAAGGTCAGTACAGCTAACCTTCAGCTAACACACACAAACTTGAGTTGCCACACAAGAATTTTTCCAGACTGACCCAAAGAGTTTAGGACTAAACCTCTTTCACCTCAATGGATGATGTCTGACATGTTGGATGAAGGTTGTGGTATCCCTCAGCAACAAAAATGTGTATTTTTTCTGGAATAATAAAACATTTGGATGACTCTGTCCTACTCTGATCATTTTTTGATCTGTTTTAAAAGCATTTCCAGTGTTTTTTTTTAAAGTTATGATTATCCTGTTTTTAGCCAATTTTTCCTTTTTTTCTAGGAAATAGTTTCTGCAGAGGCGCCTCTCTGGGTTGTTGGCAGGAAGCAAGCCTTCCAACACTTCCCATCATCCCTTTGTTTACACTCTTTCCCGCTAGCATCCAGCCTCTAACAACCCCAACCTAACATTACCGGTGCAATAAAAATGGCGAGCAATAATGGACCAATCCAGCCATATAGTTTTAGCCAGATGTCAGCTCAGATGAAGAACACAAGGATGTATATGTATCTATTTTTCTACAAGCTGGAATGAAGCGGAGCAGGGAGCTTGTGGCTTGCCCATTGTATTCTCTATGTAACAAATGCGATCTTTTTTCGATGGCCTTTTTTTCGTCTGATTCACAATGATTTAACTAAAGAAGTACTCAGAAATGGAGTTATAATCTTAATTTTCTTCATACGTTTCTCCCTTCATGAAAAAATGATACAAGAAAATGTTAAAAGCACAAAAAACTCCACAATTTGTTTTAGGATTTGGTTTTTACAAACCTAAAATCAATATTTTTGATTCCGTTATCTTACTCTTATTCCTTACAAGTCAGACTTAAAATATTAACACTCTTGCAGGGAGATATTAGGGTTATCTATGCCTCATTGCAATAATAATACAATGTATCTCCCACCAGAATATGTCTGTAAAACTAAAAGGAATAAGTCCTGTCTTTAACTTCTCGACATGAATGCCTGCAAGGAAAAGAAAACAAGGCAAAGCGAGAAGGACAAAGGAGAATGGAAAGTCTAGAAGTGCAAAAACCTTAGAGATGGATGGATTGAATAAGAAAAGGCCAGTGACTTCTCTGAGGGTTGAGCTCTCACATATGGCTAAGCTTTGCTTGCATAGCCTCACTTCAAGGCGAAGGGCCTTGCAAACATAAACAGTGGAGAGACTGCAGCTGGAGCAGGGAGGCAGCCGCCTGCTTACCAAGACCTCTCTACACTAAACAGTGGATCAAGTGACGTACAGGCCTTTGGCAGGCCAACAGAGACCCAGGCGGCTCCGAAAAGCCTTTCTTCCGTACGTTTATAACTCCACTCTATCAATATTTACACCATGAGAAAACACGCAATTTTCCACATCTTTTGTCCAAGGCATCTAGAGAGTGGACCTCCCCTCTGCGCCTGTGTGTTGTGCCTTCAGAGCAGAAGAAAGAATACATTATTTATGAAAATATAATATTGTAATGCTTTTGGGGTCAGGCTACATGGGTGTTAAGATAAAAAAGTCTATGCCTTCAAAAGAGCTGAAAACGATGCAAGTCGGTGCATCAGAAACTTGATTTGTGGAAGTGTGTTTATCATGCCGCATGTCCTTTATGATGGGGCACAATGCGAAACGGAAAGGCCCAGGAGCCAGTGAATTAAACCAAATTACAGCCAACAGTTGCCTGGGTAACTGCAGTGGAGTGAGGGGTAAATGTTGTGTAATTTCCTAATGGCGGCGGCGGTGGCGGGGAGATTTTTTTTTTTTTTTCACATTTAGAGACCTCCGCTGCCTGTTACCGTAACAACAGGGGGGCTCTGGGCCCCTCCAGTGTAGTTGTTTGCAGGCTGAGTCACCAAGAAAGTTTTACTTAATAAGCATTGGATACAAACTGCTGTTTTTCCCACAAAAGCATCTGTGAATGTAGGTGACAAGCTCCTGTTGTTCTATAGTTTTACTTTACTAAATAGATGTTTTCATTGATTTGTTGATGTGAATGTCTTGGGAGCCAATTACCTCAAAGTCAAATTAGTAAATTAATTTTTTTATTTTTAAATCTGATACTCAGTTCTTGCCCCAAAGCATGAGATGCTCCAAACAGCAACTAAACTTTTATATAAGCTTTGACAAAGTGCTGGCAGATAAAATGACTCAACTAGCATCTATCACAAGCTGTTAGCAGACGAAATTTAGTAGGAATTTGAAAGAAAACCCTTTCCATGAAAAACTACTGCTTTGCTCGATTTCATGATTCATTCAACAGTTCTGTGCTTCTTTTCCACAAACAAGTAGAAACAGCTTTTCTACCATGAGCTGGTTCCTAATCAGTGACAGTGCGTAGAACCAATGTTTAGAAACCTGAGCTAAAGGTGACGGGGGTTCCGGGTCAGCACGAATCAACACACATTCACAGCTTTTTGCAAACCGAATCAAACTGGGTGTCACAGCCTGACATCTGCAAACAAACTCATGCATCCGGGATGTGTCTTTGATTCTTCACAAAGCTGTCCAACAACCAACAGACTAACAGACATAAAGATTCTTGAGGCAGGACGGAGAAATATTTATTCTCTAAAGGACAAAAAAAAACCCTAACTTAGCTCCTCCTTCCTACAAAATAACTGCATTTTGTAAAATAAAATGATCAGATACACGTGTGACATTCTTCTTTCAATATTAGTAATGCAAGTAAAGAAATCTGTTAAGGAAAAGTGTACATGAAATAAGTCTGGTCCAGAGCCAAACTGTTCTGGACCAATGTCGTCTTATGTGAACTCAGACCAGACAAATAAACCCCAAAAAAACAGCCCTCGATTAGAAATTAGTCAAAATTCTTACCCCATTGGCAGATTTTCATTTAACCAAGCAAATAAAATCTACCAATGGGGTTAGAAAATTGTCTTAAAATGTCTTGTCACTAAGATATGTTTGTAATCCAAAACTTCACTTGTCACTTACAGTATTAGAAATCTTAATCTGTCACTTCTTAATCTGACAAATAACCTAAAAAAAAAGTGGTGTTTGCAGCAGAGCCACATTAGTTCACCTGCATGACTTCCTATCAGCTGCCTGTCATCTGCCAAGCCCCACTGAACTGTCAGTAAAATGCATAACTCATCTGCAATCTCACCTAACTCAGACCACTGAAAAGGACAAAGAAATCAGAGTGGAATCTGCAGATGAAACGCAGAACAAAGCAATGAAAGGAAAGCAGTTTGGCATTTCAGAAAACAAAGACTTCTTTATTTGTCGGAGTGGGATTTCAACAGGTGTGACAAATGTGTGGCCTCACCAAACGCTTGCGAGCAGTGTGCCACCCAGAAGGTGCATGCACGCTCACGCACACACACTAGTTGCTGACCTGCATGCTCTGTTGAGACATGCAGTCCACTCACCTGTTTACTGATTTCTATCAGCACTTTCTCATCTCTGCAAAAGCAAGCAGCTCTGTTGCAGCTCGTTGCAGTTCTGTTTACAGCAGTGCAACAACCAGGAGAGGTCAAACACAAGCGGCTTTCTTCAGGGTTCACAATGCATCAAAGTTATTTGTTTATTTTCTACAAACAAAGACAATCATTCCAGCATCATTTGATGTAAACAAACAAAAGGCCAGAGTGCATGCATGTAGGCTGTGATCCCTCTCAACCGTCATTCCACTTGGAGCTCCACAAAATCCTCAATTGCTCATTGTCATTTCACTAATAGCAGAGCGGCTTTCACTCTAAGGGGCCTCTGAGGCAACTGAGCAGAGCCACAGACCACTCAGATTACAGCGCGAGACTGCTGGGGGAATTATGCCATCTACACTTTGTGAACCCTCTCTGGGAATGCGAGCCAGCGAGAGGTGCAGAGCGATTGAGCCATAATAACCATTGCGGAGTCTTAAGTGATATCACTGCAGGGTCAGCAGCAGTTAGGCTCTTGTCTGATGACAACATTGTGACAACAGACGGCTTTTCCTTTCCAAAGCTTCAAGTTAGCCAACATTTAACGGTTACCCAGCATCATAACGAGAATTTACAATAATATTGAATAGATTTACATTTGTGCTTCCCTTCTCAGTGTTGGAAAAAGCAAGGTTTGTTGTTATTATGGATTTCGGCTTAGCAAAAAAAATTCTTAAAGATCCATGAAAAACACGGTTCATGACAGTTAAAACCATTCTGGTTTAGTTGATGAATGTAGCGTGAAAATCTGTCATTTATTCAAACGCAAAAGTCCGCATGATGACAAATGTAAGAACTGGAAAAGTGGGTTTAGTGCCAACAGTACCAAAACAGATGCTTAGGAGACTTTAACAGCATTTTTTTTACACCTTTTTTAGTTTCTTAAGGAAAACTTTTAAATTAATTCATAAAGTCTCTTGAACTTAGACCAGCTATCTTAGACTGTGTTGCTGTTTATGTACACACTAAACTTTTTGTTTTATATCCTTGTATAAAAAATGTACATTAAAACTGTTTTTGAAAGGACTTTATTTGGAAAATTACTTTTCCTAGAGGTAGTAAAAAAAAAAGTAGATTAGATATAAAACTTTGACCTCAAGAATCTAAAGCAGGAGATAATAATCGGATAAACAAGTCCTTTAAAAATGTTAACGTTTCAGAAACTCAGCGAAGGTAAATCCTTAAATCTAGTGTTAAATACAATGTTTTATTGGATTGGATAATGATCTCTTTCCTCATAATCTCAAACTAAGCAAATACTATAATTGAATGTTTTAAAAAGTAAAATGGTTTTTCAGTGGATAAAAAACTAAAACAATAAATAAATAAATTTTTGAAAATCAAAAATATTTCTTGAAATTTTTTTTTCTTTCATTTCTGAGAACAGTGAAAAGAGAAACACAAAAGCCTCTTTGTAAAAAATTAAAGATCTCCTTTTTTCCACAGGAACTTTTCATTTGTCTTCCAGAAACTCTTGCTCTCATTCTCTCCATACTTCCTTCTGGCTGCTAAGTTGGTGTTGATGCAAACTCGCTGGACTTCTTCTGGGTCTGTTAACCTGTTGATGCTCTCCTCATTGCCCTCATCCAGAATGTCCCATATGTCTCTGCGGGCCCCCTTTGACACCTGCAGAGCAGTGTGGGGGCTTGAATCAGGACCGCATGCTTCTCTTCCACCTGGAGGAGTTTTGTTCGTCTGCTGTTCCGCCTTGGGTTTTGGTTTCAGTAATTCATCCAGAATGGATGTATCTCCTACCAGGTCGGTCAGAAAGGAGAACTTACTGGAAGTTGGGCTGGGTTTCTGTTTCAGCTCGTCTCGCTGTGCCGCAGGTTTGGATGATACGGCAGAGCTGAGGTCGGAAGAAGAAGACGCTGAATATCTGTCTGTGTGGTTCAGGATGCCAGCAGCCTCCACAGACCCCAGACCACTGCTGATGGCCTGATCCATGCCAAGACCACCCCCAGATCTGTGGGCTCCAGAGCTGGAAACATTAGCTCTCTTTGTCCTCTTGGGTTCTCTGGCGGTGCGGACCTCCTGCTCGGCTACGTCTGGACTTGAAATGCTCCCCACAGTTTCTAGTGCTTTCTTTAGTCCTTTCTTTTGCTTTCTGGGAGGTTCAAGGACATCGTCTTCCTGGACGTCAGATCTATTTTGCGGCATAGAGACAGCATTTTGTAAACTTTGAGGTTTACCTCCGTCATTCTTGATCCTTTTCCTGCTCCTCAAAGAATCATTTTGTGGATCTTCTGCGTGACCCTTTGCAGCAGCTTTGGAGAATGATGAAGAGGCAGCAGATGACGAGGAGGAGATGTTTTCTGTTATAATCTCAGTCAGGTCAGGATGGTTGAATGACGTGTAATACTGTCGCAGCCATGCCAGTCTGTCAGCTGAACTTCTTTTTAGGAGTTCTTTAGCAAACTGATGAACTGAGGGGAACTTGAACTTTTGTGCCATTTCTATCAGCTGCACCCTGGAGGCAGAGGACACACAGCAAAGACTGAATCTTCAAAAAAGACCTAGTTTCAAGAAAAATGGCCTTATTTTTGTCTTTCAAAGAACACTAATCTTATCAGAAAAGTTTTTCAATAGCAAAAAAAAAAAATCTTAGTTTAAAAAGCATGTTTTAATGACAAAACTTTTTTTCTGAAAACAAGATTTCTTGGTAAGAGTGTTTTTCTGTCCCTATTGGCAGATTTTCTTTACTTATTTAAAGAACCACTCCAATGAAAATAGTGTTTTTGGTGTTCTGAGTCCCACAACTCAGAGGCAAATTTCTAATGAGCTTCAAAGGACTTACTTAATTCACCTGATATCAAACTGTCACTTCAACCTTTATCAACGAGGGCAACACAAGCACAGAATGAATTAAAAGAGTCGTTAATAAGCAGCATTTTTGAAACCCCACATGGTGATATTCTGACGTTCTGTGCAGAGCCTAAGACGAATAACTCAGGCTTGTTTCCAGACAGCAGTGTAGCATGAGGTGTTATTCCTGGACAGTCATCAAAACGCTGCTCTAACCAGACAAAGGAACCCAAATACTTAAAAGTCACTGGTGCTGCTGCAGCATGCTCAGGTTATTACCATTTGTGGCTTTCTCTGGAAAAACAATAAATAAAAGTAATGGTAGTAAAAAGCTGATGTGCCTGTGGATTCAACTCATTAAACAGCAAGGTTAATTGAGGCGATATCGATGTAACTGGAGTGTGTGTTTTCACTGCCTCTGGGCAGAGACCGGGTGAGACTGGAGCCATAAAGGTGTCTACGAGTCTGCGTACGATTTCTGGGAGGGTAACAGCCGGAGGTGATGCAGTGGTTATGTTATGTATAAATACTAAGCGTTTGTGTGTGTCAGTGTGGGTTTGGATGTCCTGAGGCGTTCGTTTCTGCTCAGTCCCTGGAGGCCTGCGGTTGTGCAGGGGAAAACTCCTGCACTGATGAGCCTCATCATAACCGGATAATCTTTGGCACGATGCTGGGAAATAGGTGGAAGGGAAAGCTCCGAGGTGGTCCGTCATAGAAACACACAGTAAAAACACGCAGCTTTAAAGGCCCAGGTGGGGGCGCTAAACACTGCAGCTTTGGTGCGTTTTGGCCTACGTCCCAACACTGCCTGGAATTCCTGCAAATTAGCCAAACTCTGCAGTCCTTTTTCCTGCTCTCATTATCTTTACTGTCTAATTTATTTTTGTAAGGTTATGGCTTTCTGCTTCTCAGTACCTCTGCATGGCTTTGGGAGTCTCTCCTATGATGACCGTGACATGTCCTTTGCAGTGTTTACTCTTGCTGGAGAAGAGGACGGGATGGTCCACGTTGGGTCTCTGCTTTGTGACATAAGCAGGGCAAGGTGGACGTTCAGGGAGGCTCGTAGACAGACTCTGGTGCAATCAAAAAAAAGAATCAACAAGCTCAGGTGATAATCAGTCAATCTTTAGGCGTTTCAAACCGATTTGTAGCGAGAATTCACAGTTTTGACCACTTAAAACCAACATTTGGGGCTCTGGCAGACAAACTAGCAGCCTGAATGTTAACCACAATTCATTAGCATTAACTGCACTTACCTCCTGGGTACCAACTAAGTTATTGGCTGGAAGCTGCGAGTACATTTTGCGTTCAAACACATCCCGAACAGCAGCTCTACTTATTAGCTCTTCGGCTCTGCTTCCACCCACGACACGCTGATTTGAGTGAGAAAACACCACCTCCTGTACTCCACCTTTAAAAGAAAAAAACGGGTCATTCATGTTGGAATTGATTTTGTTCCAATTTATTTCGTATAAAAGTTTTAAATCAAACCTAGCACACAGTCAATGGTACTATTTCTCTCTTTAGATGCTGGAGACGTCTGGTTTCTCAGACTTGTAAATGAAACGGCCTTTGGCCTCGATGCTCCTTTTGCAGCTCCATCAGTCGATTCATCCTCTGAAGACGTGAATTCCTCTATTTCTGCTGTGTACTTAGATCTTGTTTTGTTCCTCACACTTACACTTCTTTTCCTTTTGTCATGGTTATGCTTGCCCCTCCCACTTTCATCTCCTCTGCTGCTTGAGTTGTAAGCCTCCTTTGAAGATTGTGTCTTTGCTTTCAAGTCCAAATCATCAGATTCATCTGAGTAATCCTGAAAATGGTGGGATTTAGGAACTGGTTCTTTGTATTTGTTGCCTTGCTCCCTTTCTGGTGAAGAGTTTATATCGCTTTCCTCAACCAGTTCCACTCTTTTTTCTCTCACTCTAACAGTTTCTTCCTTTTCCTGAAAAATCTCATCTCTGTGGATTTCAGATTTTCTCTCTGTGCTCCAATTTTTTGGTCCAGACTCTAGAGCATTCTTTGTCTTTTGATCTTCAGCATCCTCTTCAGATAAAGTGTCTTCAGTTCCTGAGCTGCTGCTTTTGTCTGGTCTTTCTTTGACCCTTTCAAGAAGCCTGGAGAAACCGTGTTGAAGGAGACTCATTTGACCACAAGCTGAGGTAGTTTTCCTCACGTTGCTGACAGAACTCAGGTTTGAAACTTTTCTTTCACGTCCTTGTTTCTCCTCCTTCGTTTCTTCTGATTCACTCCCACTGCTGAAGTCCAGCACATCTTTGGAGGCCTTTAAGGCTTCATTTCCCTTGGCTGTTTCACCATTAGACCCTGCAGGACCAGGCAGTACATCACAAGGTTCCTAAAAGAAAGTGAAACAACATAACTTCTAAATAAATCCACAGACCCACAAAAACAAAAAGTTGCACATCAGAAAATAAAATGCAGCAAAAGTGATCACTTTTTCCCTTCTGATCAAACAAAAAAAAATTGAAGATACCATCTAATAATGAGAATAGCATGAATGATCATGATCCTAACGACTCAATCTGATGTAAATTCTGCCTATGGTGTTTTTAACATGTTCTTGTGGCATTTTTCTGATGATGAAGCACATTTAAAAAGAAAATTAAGCTCAAAATTGCATCTCTGAGTTTCTTTTTTTTCAAATTTTTATTCTTTTTATTCAAAGGAGCTGACAAAAAATGCAGTTTGAAAAAGGACATACTTGGTATGTAGAAAATATTAAGGGCAGGCAACTAGCTTTCTGTTGCACTCCGTTCTGATGCATTCACTAAGATCTTGATTTTCCTCAATTGACCTGGTGTCTGGCTTAAAACTGTATGGCTGGATAAATCTAATATTGCTTGCTATTTTTGTTGCACCATTAATGTTGGGTTAGAAGAGTTGTAAAGTACTTGAGTAAATGGACTTTGTTACTTTACTTAAATATGTTTTTTTTGGCTACTTTGTACTTGTACTGAGTATCAAAAATATAAGCAACTTTTACTCTCTTCTCGACTACATGCTTTGATTGGATATTTGTGCTCTTTACTCCACTACATTTAAACTTACAGTTACTCAAGTAACCGTAATGAGTAAATGTGAGTCTCCATTCAAATGTAATAGATTTCTAGTAATGTAGGTTTTCTAGATTTCTAGTAACTCCTACAGCTATGAAGAAAATATTCCAAGAAAACAACCCAGATCTTTTAAATTCAGGCTAAAAACGGAACAATTAAAACTAAACAACCACTGGGAAAGCTTTTTAAAATAGTTTAAAAGATGATTGAAGACAGACTTCAAGAACCAAAAGATTCTAGGTACACAAACTGTAAAATCTGAGATTCCTTAGAGGTTTTGCACGTGCACTCTAAAGCTTCCTTCAGCACATTTCCAGCTTTTATCTAGGAAGACGCTGAATGGGCACTGTAGAGCCAGCTATAAAAAATAATTTTAAGTTGCAAAACAAATGATGAGTGATTTTTGAAAAAAAAACACAGGTACGCTTATGCCACCAAATGCTGTTTTGGACCCTTGCACCTTTTTGTGGGATTTAATCCTAACATCAGCACACTTCTTGATCTTACTTTTGGAACATCTTTACTGCTTGAAGAGGAACTCAACTACAAGAAGCGTGATCTGGGCCTTCCATCAGATCAACTAACACTGTTTAACTGCCTGGGTCAATCAGAAGTGTGTTATGACAAAACAATGTGAAATCTTTTTTGTCATTTTCATTATAAGGTTTCCGCTTGATGGAAGTCCTTATTTAAATGGGAACTTTTGAATGTTTTTCACTTGTTAGATAAGTCTTGAAAAAATGATGGGAAAAGGGGAGAAATTCTGGATCTTTAATATCTGGACAGATACTCACGTCACTTCCCTCTTTCTCCTCACCACCACTGTGAGTTTTTGCTGTCATCACACCAGCCTCCACTAGTCCTTCCCTCTGATTGGGACAAACACATTCAACAAAAGTTAAGCACCTCAATAAGTAATATCAACTGTCAGAACAATGCATAAATGTAAAGGCAGCTCAACACCAACTCTGTAATGATAGATATTGTTAATAAAGTTTCATTCAAAGGGTAATCATGCCTGTTTTAGTATTTAGAAAATAGTTTTTATGAATGTCGCATTAATTCAATTGGTTGAATTTCTCCGCCACGTCTTTAAGTCTGCTCCGTGGAAATATTATTTGACTTTAAATCAGTTTGTGCTTGCAAACTGGCAGCAAATGGCACAGCTCGTTAGCACAGCACTGGTCGTAGCATGATAGCATCAGTGCATAACAACATCGTGGTCTCCCAATCAACCGTTTTAGTTACTCCCTGCTGCTGCTGAGAGTCCATCCGGCGTATCCTCCAATTATGTTTAGATCCAGTTGATGCTCCATCAGCCTAAGCTAAATTATACACAGAGGAGTGTACACAAGCTGGAGGGGGGGTGTTACATGTTGCGTAAGCTTGTAAATATTGTGCAACAGGCTTTTTGTTTTTCTCGACCTCGCGGAAGAAGCTCCTCTGCTCGTCACGAGAGATGGGTGGGTTGACTTTACTCCGAACAATGGAAGTCAAAGAAAGCAGTGAGATAGGAAAATAAAATCTCAATTTTTCCAAAAATAAATAGTCTAAAACAACAAATTCGAGTTAATCGATTAAATCGATTAATCGCCCAGCCCTAGCTGGTAATACACAGATGTTGCAGTGTCTATGTTTAGATTCTAGGCATGTAAGCAATTATCCATGCACATATGGAAAGTGGAGCAACAGAAAACATCGTCAGTGGAATAGTAAAAGCCATGTTAGATATCTAACCTCTAGAATCCTGCGAGTGAGGCAGGTCCCCTGAGTCTGCAGCCTGAAGAGGTTTTTGATCCCAAACAGTTCCCCTTTATAGACACTGTGGCCTTGCACTGCTTCAAAATACCGCCGGGCGCTCTGCTCGCCAACAACCGAACACTGCAGTTGCTGTTGGAAAATCAAAAATTCCAAACTCATTCAACACAGAAATGTGTTGATAATAACACCCAGTTATTAACAAAGAAATCATTTATTAGCTTTCATAATTATAAAAAAAGGCAGAATTACAAAGTATGGCTTGTAAAGTTAAAGAGAAAAAAGATTTTAAATTGAACGGTGTGATTTTAAAAAGTTACTAAGTGAGTTGAGACATCATTTTTTTGAGCATCAATTGTACAACCTAAAAAACTGTTATATGCGGAACTACAGTTACTGTCTGTTCTAAATTGGTAAAAAATGTTATTTTTATTTTTATTCAAATCTTATTCTCATTCTGAAACTTCTTTTTTTCATTTACTATGTCAATAAACAATAAACTGCTACTAAACATCAGGACCTAAGAAGTAGGATTTTTTTTTTTTTACTTTAAAAGAAAAACTTTATTTCTCTCCGCTGGTGTCATACAACATTGCTCCTAAATAGAAAAACAAAACAAAACTTTTGCCAGGATTTTTTGTACTTAAATGTAGAGTTTCACCAACCCTGATCTTGTTGAACACTGTCCTGCATTTTTTCAATCCTAACCTGCTCAAACACACCTGCCTCTACCTGTTCAAACTACTGCCATCAGGCAAGAGTAATAGATAGATCCCACAAAGCTAGAACCAACAAAATCAAAAACGGTTATTACCCATGGTCCACCAGGCTCCTAAATTAATGCATTACAAACACTCTAAAATTTGTACATATATACATAATTATACTGCTTTTGTAGAGATTGTAATTCTCAATGCATGTTAGCATGATGGCTGCCTTAAATTTTGTTTTTCTCCTCGTACGATGACAATGAAACTTTCTGTTCTATTCTATTCCTTTGATGGCTTGCTTGATGAGCTGAATCAGATGCACTTCAGCAGAGCAACATGGAAACATGCAGGACAGTGTTCAGCGTTCCCCGAGAACCGGGATGAGGAAACACACTGATCTAATCAAAGTAAGACTGTTGCTCTTATTATGTCTCATTAAGAAATAACCTTTCCTTACCTGTTTGTAAACTTGTCTGAGGTAGATAATCTCTTCTACGGTCCCCAGTGAGATAAGTCGAAAAACAGTAACATCTCTGCACTGACCGATACGATACGCCCTGAAAACACAATGGAATTCTTTTGTCACTCTTGCACAGTGCCGTGACGACAGTTACACAATGCACACATGTATGAATCCTTACTGAATACTTCTTGGCTAGAACATGTATTTATAATACAAAGTTGGTTTATTAAAAAGGGCAAATATTGAAAGCGCCCCAGTATTTACCTGTCAATAGCTTGTAGATCATTGGCAGGATTCCAGGTGGGGTCAAAAAGCACCACTACATTGGCACCGACAAAGTTAAGCCCAAGACCACCTGCCCTAAATAAGGGGGAATAAAAATGAAAGATCTTTTTTTTGTTTGAAATAAACACCTATATTTGACTATTTGTCACATACTGGTTTTCTCACAGGTTATTTAAAACACTGCCTGTTTAACAAAATACTTCTGAGAATTCTCCTTTTTAGAATGATTTAAACTTACATAGTTGACACCAGGCATAGATTTAAATGAGAGGAGCTGTTGAAGTCTTTCACTATCTGGACTCTTTCTTTGGATTTGGTAGTTCCATCCAATCTGCTGTAGTCCAGTCCCTCTGCCTTGCAGTAGCTTTCCAGCACATCTAACAGCTGACATGTCAGATACATCAAATTAGCATTTTAATAAACAAACATAATATCGGTTTGTGATCAAGTGAAGCTGGCACCCAATAGCATTTTAGAACTGTGTAACAGAAAAACAATTTATGTTGCAAAAAAAAAAATTATGTCATATATGAAAGCTTCAACTTTAGCAAGTTCCTTTTTAACAAACCAACTGTGCTAAATGTCACAACAGGCCTCTTTCTGAACTTTTCTCAGCAAAAAAAAGACAGTTTCAAAATAACTTCAAAAACAGTCTCCTAAGAAACTCACAACTGAAGAAAGCTCACCTTTGTTGACAGAGAAAAGATGAGCATTTTGCTTCTTTTTTGCAAATAGTAATTAAGTAATTTCTGCAGCACCTAAAAGAAAATGCAGAAACGTTAACCGTCTTTGATTCAAAAAATTAAAATAAAATAAAACACAGAAAATTAGTTACCTTCATTTTTCCACTGTATGTTGGGTCTGAAAGAGCTTCAAAAGCTTCATTTCTGCATCGCTGCACAAAGTCTGGGAAATTCTGAAAAACTTTTGCACAAATAGAACTCACATACTTTTCCTGTAAAACACAATAGACTTTGCATTAATACGTAAAACTCAGGAAAACATCATAATATAACCAAAACAAATGCGGTTACAGAAAAGACTAAATAACATCTAACCTGTTTTTTGCTGGTGCCAGGAGTGAACTGAAGCAGAGCAGCGTGGTTTGCAACTTTCCTCAGGATGGCCAAGTAACTGAAATAAAGTTCCTTTATTTCAGCCCCTTCGGAATTTTTCTGGAACCGAAGAATTTTATCCTTAGGTGTTAATTTTATAAAAAGTAAAAATAATTCATTATAAAATATTTTACTTTAAATATTTCTCGAGAAACAGTTGAACTTAAAAAATATTCCAAAAACATATTCTTTTTGAAAGAGAACTAAAAATAAATGGCAAATGTTTTTTCCAATTTAAAAAAAAATGTTACACAGCTTACCAAAAAGCAGATTTAAAAAAGTATACTAAATAAAAAACATTTTTTTATTTTTTTATCCAAATTCGACAAAAGAAATGATCAACTGTACCATGATATCAACTAACTTTATAGCAGCAGCTTCTGCGGGTTCGGTCGCTTTGACAATCACATTTCTCTGAAGATCTAAGCAGCAGAGTCACATCCTCTGTGTCCAACACAGCTTGATACACAGTCTGCTGAAAGTCTGTTAGAGAGCAGTACACCACCTGTGACCAAACACCACATGGTAACACTTTAGTTTAACTGAAAGGTGTTGGATTTGGCATAGTAAACACATTTTAAAATATACTTTTTTTCGTCTAATTAAGAGCTAGAATATAGAAATAGAAAGTTCAATAAATGTTGACAAGTTAGACTGGTATTTATTGTCCTTATTTTAAAATAATAAATGTAAATTATGTTCTAAAAATAGGTGCTAGTTTTAGCTATTATGTGGCTTTCTTAAGATGGACCAACTAAGATGTAATATCATTTTGTTCATTTTCACTTATTACACTAGTTTGTCACTATAATCAAAATTAACTTCAACTGGGTTCATAAAAACTCAAAAATGCAAACTATTTGCTCAGAACTATAAAAACAATATTATTGGGATGGACAACATTCAATTTTAAGTCATTCTATCTCACAGCGTTTTTAGCTTATTTTTCCCTTTTTTAAATGCTTGTGTGGAATTCCTTGTTTCTAGATTTCGATATTTTATTATAAGATTTCTGAAATAAAAAAATACTTGCTGTACGAAGAGATCATTCTACTACTTTCTAGTGATTTTCTTCTTAAGATTAGTGTTTTTTTTCGTATTTTTAGGCTACCTCTTTTGCAGTGTACACCTTTAGGTTCAGGATATTGGCATCTTTATCCAAAAATGTCAAAGTTGTAAAACTGATGCAGTGAGAACCATTTCTCCATTTTCTTCCTTACACCAACTGCCCATTTTACTACAAATTACACTTTTTAACTAGAAGTAGTGAATAAAAAGAACTTTAATTTCAAAGAAAGACAAGGGTTTTTTTTCCCAGGTATGAGGTTCTAGTAGTTTTTGTGCTGCTGGGAAGCAACAAGAATTCCACAAGACAGAAGATTGGACATGTTCTGTTTGATAAAGTTTCTAAGGAATACTTTAGAGTCCCCATCCCTGTAATTATTGTGCTACAGTCTTGAAGTTGAGTCATGACATCTGGACTTAAAGTCTTCTACGTTGAAACGTTTCTCCAGTTATCCAACTGGCTTCATCCGTCCTATGAACCATCAGTCTGATAAAGCCACTGAATGAAATGTTTCAAAGACAGACTTTAACTCCAGATACCATGACTTAACTCAAAACAATGTCACCTGGATAAAGGAGAACCCTCATTGTGATTTTGTGCTAAAGGCAAAGACAGCTGGGAGGCATCTTATGATGTAATGATAACCTCTATTTATTTTGCTGACTATATATAATACATAAGAAAAATATTAGGGCTGGAGTTGATTGATGAGTTGGGAGTTTCTAAAAAAAAAAAAACGGAGACCCATTAAAGTTAAAGTTTTTCATCTTACCCTGTCATGCTTCTTAGGCAGCTGTTCTTTGATTAGTGCTTTAGTTCTCCTAAAAAACCAGGGAGAAATCTTCTTCACCAGAGCTTTAACAGTCTTTCTTCCTGTAGCAAGGGCCCGTTTGGTTGCACTGTGCCTCTGGCCTTGCTCAACTGGGTCGGAGAATTTGTTCTTGAAATGTCCCAAGTTGCCGAGACAACCTGGTATAGCCCTATTTAAAGACAAAACAATGCAAATAAAGAACTAATTTAGACATACATAACTATTGCAACACATAAATATAGTTTTATAAATTCTGTTTTTAGTGTTAAGTTTGTTGTTGAACCCACCAATCCATGACACACCAAAGCTCCTCGAGATTATTCTGTAAAATGGTCCCTGTGAGTCCGACTCTGACCTGATAAGAGCCAAAGAGAGAGGAATAACAACCTTATTCAAAAACTACAATGGCAATGGTACTACTTACCGTAATTATAGCTTGTGTTTGCACTGTATTTAATCATTTTCTGATTATTTTACGTACTAAAAAAACTAGAAAAGTTGCATTACTTACGATAATGCTAGTATGAATGCTTTTTGTTGAATATAGTCACTGAGGATGCTGAAGCTGTTTGGGAAGACTCTGAAGAAACTGACTGTAGTTGTTGAAGGGATTTGCTGAAAATGCTAAAGCTATTTGCATAATACTAAAGTTGCTAAATAACTTAAAGTTGCAGAAATTGCAGGAAATGCACAAAGAATGAGAAGAATTTCCTGAAAAATTGATTAAAATTGCATTAAATTAAAAAATGTGTAAAATGTACGAATACCAAGAGTATAAGCATAAATGTTATGAACAGGCTGAACCTTTTCATATTAGTATTGCATGTTTCAAAAGTGCACAAAGAATATGACAAATGAATGACTATAAAAAGAACTAATGCCACAACTTTTGTCTATTATGTTAGGGATAAAGCTCAACGAGGTGTTCGCTATCATAAATTCGATTAAATATCATAAATAAACGTACGAATTTACGTACGCGGAGGGCTGATAGCATCAGACAGTAAATGAAGGTATGTCAACATATGTATTATGGTATTAGGAAGAAGTCTGTGGTCAATATTTTTTGATTTCTCAGAAAACTGTTCCTTCTTTTTTATGTTTTAAATTAGAGCACTTTTTTTGTTCGAGATAGAAAAATATACCCCTCTGTGGTGTACAACAAAAAGTTGGAAGTCTGTTGAAATAAGAAAACTTCATAAAGCCACTTTTTTAGTTGCATTTTTACTGTGCCACAATTTCACAAATGTAAATGAAAATACCTCATAATTGATTATTAGATTCCTTAATAACAGGTCAGGATTAATTATTCCCACTAAAAATTAATCGCATGACAGCACAATAGAAATCTATTCTATACATAATCCAAATGGTAATGGTTAGAGACAATGCTGTTCTGTTATAACAAGACCAAAAACTGCTCACCTTACATCTCAGACCCTTCATGGCCTGCGTGATTTGAGAGTTTGGATTTTTTATCTTGTGAGCCTCATCAGCAAATACAGCTGACCAATTGATCCTGCAGGGAGGACAGAGATTTTTCTAAGTTTAAGTTAAAAGTCAAGTAGACACACTTATATGAAGTCAGTTTTTATATATTACTCTCTTTTGACAGAACACTTGTGCAGCTAAAAACAAAAACAACATTACAAAACCCTGTTAAAATAAGATCTTCTCTGCTCCCAAAACTAAAAAATAATTGTAGCTAATGCTGGGAAATAAGAAATTAGACTTTTGTGGTATAAATAAACTACCTGTGCAAGAATGTTTTAACATTTTGGTCTGCTGATGTAGTTTTAATAAAATACTTACATATTAAATTGATCCAAACAGAGTCGAAGAGTCTCATAGGTGGTAAGAGCAATCTCAATGCGACCATTGCTGATCCGTGCCAGCTCCACCTCTTTCCTCAGGCCATGGACCACAACACACTGGAAGTAACCCCACGTGTCCAGTTCATCTTTCCAGTTATAAAGCACTGACAGCGGAGCCACAATGAGAAACACCTGGACAAGATCATTTAAAAGACATGTAAAAAAAGAAAAAGATAATAATGGAGCAAAACTGATCGATAAATGTCGACCAAGAAGTACTTATTTCAGACTAAAGTAATACTTTATTTGGATTAGGCTCCTTTGAGGGCATCTGACTTTGCAGAAACACAGGCCGGTTGTTCTTTACATCCTCCCATGTGCCTGTTTTGTGCAGCACAGCAGCAAGAAAACCAATGACCTGGAGCAAAGAGGTGAAGGAAATCGTCATGCGTCGCCACATTAAGATTAAACGCTTACATGTTTATAAATCTTGTTGATAGTTTTACAGCATATTCTGCTTTACCTGTACGGTTTTTCCAAGGCCCATATCATCACCGAGGATACAACCAGAGGAGTGGATGTAGTTCTTGTAAATGAATTTGATACCTTCTCTCTGGTAATCCCTCAGGTATCTGTTGATAGTGTAGGGAACTCTGTCTTCATCACTTAACTTGAGGGGGAAGGCGCAACTGGGGTCAGTGACACCACAGGGAAACAAAGGTTTCTCCTGCGTGAGATGGTTGAACTCTGGCTTCATGCTTCTTCTGGAGACAGATGTGTCATTTTCTGCATCTTTAGAGAGCCCATCTCTTGCCAAACAACAGTCAACTTCATGGTTGGCTAAAACACAAGAGAGCAGAAACCATACCTTACTTGATAAACACCACAACAACTATTCTCTTTAGATTTACTTTTATACTAAACAAAATAACTACATCACAGATTATTGACCCAGTAAATAACAATGCTAAACCAATAATCTAGTAAATGGTTAAGATATAAACTACAGAAATTCATAATAAACTCGCCTTACAAACCTTTGTCTACAGCTGAAGTTAGATCCATCAGGATTCCTCTTGGTCTGTGCTGCAGAAGAACAGGAGGTCGGTTTACTGGCTAGCTAGCTAACTTAGCATAACAAGTATTTACGGCATAACTGATGTCGTGAAACTTTAGGAAAACTAACTTAGGTGCATGCTAAAATATTTTTAAACTAAATTACTTATAGACGGCCCTACATTTCATTATGTTTTATCAAGACAAAAAACGCAAACATACGGTAAAACCAAACGAGTCTGTGTTTATGTAGTTGAGCAACCGGGTCGGCACTTTCGACAGATTTTTGTTGTTTAAAATCAAAGCTAGAAAAATACGAACCAAATAAAATATATATATATATATATATATATATATATATATATATATATATATATATATATATATATATATATATATATATATATATATTAAAAATCATCCAAAATATACTACTTACTTAAAATATATCTATTAAGCTTTTTTCGAAAGTGCTGGGTACAATCGACTGTTCAGTGTTATTTATCTGAGAAGCAAAGTATTCGCAAAAAATATAAATAATTCAAGCAATTTTAAAATGTTTTTTTTATTATTATAAATAATAATAAAAAAAGTTAACAAGCTTAGCAGGCAAAGACTTTTCCTCAGAACTAAATCTTAAAGCTTTTTTCTACTCTTTGCAACCCTTCTAGGTTACTTGTCTTTGCTTTTTTTAAAATCATGAGCATAAATATAAAGTTTTGTAATTTCTGTATTAAACATTATTCATACTTTCAAATTGAATAGTGTATGCTGTTGCGCTATGGTGCAGAAGCTGAAAGTGGCATAGGCTAGTGATTAAAGTATTTTAATTAGTGTCATCATCATTATATTAGCAAATGGTTTTAGAGCTACACACATTTAAATGTAAGTCTTGCCTTTAAACTTCCTCTTCAGCTGTAAAAAATGACTTCATTTGCTCTGTTTGGCTAACTTAAATGCTCTGTTTCCATGTTGGACTAGTGAACACAAATCAACATCTCGCTTTCGGATCCCTGATTTGATTTTCTCTGAACTCCACAGATGAAAAACAGCGAGGTCCACTTTTTGCCATGGTACACTGCCATACAAAAATTGAAGCTTTTATTCCTTCCCTCCCATCCCTGGAAATTTATAGGGCAGCTGCTGCAGATGTTCTCATAAAGAAAGCACAAACACTGCTGTCAAATGGTTTACATATTCCACTGGATAGATCTGTCACACACTTGTTCTCTCACTGAACCACGATTGCTGAATTGGCTCCATTTACAATAATACATTCTCACTGGAGCAGTGACTGTGGAGATGAATAGATCATAGGCTACAGATAAGAAGGTTAAGGGAAGTTCTCATCATCAAACATTTTCACAGATGACCATTTGGTCAAAGAACTGTGATGAATTGGCTGCTGCAGGTTTACTTTTCAATTTCTAATATTTATGACAGATTTTTTTCTTTAAATCAAGAATTTTTCTTGGTCTGTTGCTAATTTGTCCAGCACTGAATCATTAACAAGCAATAACTCTAAAGATGGCTGTGAAAACCAGCTAAACTTAATTTTTAAAAAATTCCCTTTTCTTTGTGGTTCTAAGGATTTACAATAATTTTTATTGCGGTGATGAGTTCTGTGTACGAAATTTGACTTCAAATCACCATATGGAGGAAGATTGCAGTAATTTCTTTGTAAAAGTGTTTTTTCTGCACTTATGGACATTTTTGTGATTACATTAGAACATTATATGGATCTAAAGGTTTTCCAAAAATATAGTATTTTTCATTTTATGACTCTTTTATCTGACTTATCAATGTCTGCACCAAGTAATGTGAGTTTCCTTGTACGTTTGCTTCATTTTAATAATGTCAGTAAGCAATTTTCATAGCTTTAAAATATTTTAAAATTGTAGAGAACTTCCTTTGCGAATGTTAGGCCTGGCTTGATCCAACCAAACAGTAAAAAAAAAAAAAAAAAAAAAAAAAATCCTGTAAAGCAAGAATAAAAGGATTTTGTTACAAAATATTTGACTCCAATAAATCCTGACCAAGCTTTATATGTGAAAAGTTGGGTGTGAGAAAACTTGAGAGACAAAAGGGCTGCAATTCTTTTTAATAAACTTGTATAAACACTGAATCTCTTCCAAGCATCTTTGAACATTGTCCAGTTTGTCACACATCCAAACCCCATTCACACGTGCACTCTGTCCCTGCAATATTGACAATTAAGTTCTCTTTAAACATCACGTCTACCCACGTAGAAGCCTCAGATGACCCGATTTTATTGACGTGTTCCTTTTGTTTTCCCAGTGCAAAGAAAAACTCTGCAAGGCACTGTGTTTCAAACTTCCTCTCATTACACTCAAACCTGGTGGAAAAGCCTGATTTGGTCACCCCAAGCATAATAATGGCAGTGTTATGCGCACAAATACTCAGTAAGTACTTACCTGATTGTGTGGAGTTTTTGTTCTTGCTATCAAAAGCTCTCTAGGCCTGTTAGAGCAGCTGATTAGATGACTCTCAACAGGAATGTGAACTTATGAAGCAGAGCAGACGGTGGACAGAGCCTCTGAATTTTGTGGTTTTGCTCCACTCTGGCGTTAACTGCAGTTCTGCTGCCACAGACCCTCTTTAAGTGTTTGATCTTTCAAAAAAATTTCTGGCCACTTGACAGTAGTTCCCCCTCTTCTACTCTTCTGAACCACCTCTTACCCAACGTGACCGGGGCTCTCGGAGAACTGCATGACTGCACGTCTTCACAAAGAGGCCACACAAAAAGCTCCAATTCAGCAGAATGTTCATTTCTCAGGCATGCAATTATATTCCCTTGTATTTAGCAATTCATAGTTACAATCAGGGAGTAAGTAGCACACGATGTTGTAAGTTGCACATTTTTGGAGATATTTGCAAAAGAAAAAGTGCTATTAGAATTTTGTTTCTATTTCTATTATTTTAGCTAAATGTTAGGAAATTACCCCACAGCCATATGCATGTGTTTTCATATGGGCTAGGAAAAACACAACCTAAATGGCAACTTAAGGTAGAAATGCGATGAGAAATGATTCCACATTTGATGTAGTTTAATTTCATTTTGCTTAGTTTGGAAAACCACCAACGTGCTTTTGTGTAAAACCTTTATGTGAATGTTTTTGCATATTTGTCTCAGTGTTTTATGGGATGTTACCCGGAAGGGAGCAGTCCTGCAGGGAGTCAGGCCATGCGTCCATGCGTGTAGTGCACTCTCGTTCACCATATGGGGTCTGGAGGGGCTTCCAGGGCCAGGCTAGTCCATGCCTATGGACCATTTAGCGCACATTTCATTTTGCTTCATGGCTTTGCTGCACTCCTTCTCATACACCAGTTCTGGAAAACTTTACGGTGAATCACAGAAAGGCCCCTCAGGGCACATTAAATCTACCAAGAAGGATTTACGGTTTTGTATTTATTAGCATATTTTTGTGCCGTTATGTTGTTTCTTCAAAACAATGTGACATTGTTTGTTTAAATCTGTCATTGTCACTGCACTGTTTAGCCTCATCTGTCATTGCATACTGTCGTAAAAAGATCAACTTTATTACTGAATGACATAAAATGAAAATATGTTTCCTTTACAATCATACTCTTTTGCAAACGTTTTCTTTTACCTCAAGGTATCCAGCAATGTGGACCCTCTTGAAAGAAGTTAATGAGTTGTTTCAGGTTGTATTGGGCTGTCTGGCCCCAACCAAAATTTTATTTGTCGATTTAGATAGTTCACAATGGGTTTATTTGCAGCTTTACTAAGATATGAGGGATTTTTTTTGCAGTTCCACAATAATGTAAAAGCCTAACCTATCACATTACAGCTATACCATTCACTCCAAATGTTTTTTTCTGCATAAGTCTCTAAACAACGTTGTTTTCTGCTGTTTTTTTAATTTAATTTAATTTCCACTCTCAGTTTATTTGTGCTTTTTATGTTAATTTATTGATGTTGTACAGCCAATTGAGCGACTAAAAGTCACACATTATATGACAAAATGGCAAATAAAAAAAATCGCAAAGCAATTATGTAAATGCTTGAATTTATTTTCAATTGTGTAAAGATTATATTCTTCAGTGTTTTTCCCATCAGGGTGATGCTCAATTAAGTTGAGTTCTGAATGAAATGCTGTGTGGCAAACAGGCAACACACACCGTTAAGGGTTAAAGAATCTTTTTTCTCATTTCTTTCTTTTAATGTTCAGTAGTTGCTTCTGAAAATATTTCCCCGAGTGATTTTTGTTCTTAAACTTTATTTATGGCATGTTATTGTGTTTAAATGTCCTTTTCAGGTTTCCTGCTGCCTACATGTGATATCAACTTCAAATTCTTTGAGATTTGATTAACTAATATCCTGTATTTAAGTCTTTACAACACCCCTGCATGCTAGAAAATAAGCATTATTTTTTACATTTCTTGTCCAATTAAATCAAAAAATTCTGACTTAAATAATTTCCTAACTCAGTCTCAAAAAGAGCAACAGGATTAAAAATAACTCCTTCATTTCATGAAGTACATGATAAATCAAATAGCTTCTATACTACAGAGAGCATAAATTGCACACTTCTGGCTTCTGTTTCTGATCAGTCATGTAGAGAAGCTTCAAGAACCACTTGACAATCTATTTTACATTTAAATTGATGCTCTGAGGTCGTTTGGTATTCTTAAATCATTTGGTCAAATCCTAACTGTGTCAGAAAAGATGAAGAGCCAGAAGAAAAAAAATGAGCAAGAACTTAGCCATAAACTAGAAAACGAAGACATACATGGATCTATTTGTTTTTAAGTGGATCAGAATGGAGCAAAGCAGAGAAGTTCTGGTCTGCTGACTGTAACACTAACGTCACTGCTACAGGTTTTTTCCAACTGCATTTTTTTGTCTGCTCTTGATTCACCACAACTCAGAAACGTAATTTTACATTTAATATTCTTAATATATGCCCTCCATCATCATCGTGAGAAAAATGCCACAAGAACATGTTAAAAACACAATTTTCATCAGAGTGGAGGATTGGAGTGATATAGAATATACTGTAACAGACTGTTCTGACTCTTCAGTTTATCCCAAAGTACCTTATCTACTCATTTTCCGCCCATGTTTCCTATCTCATTTCTTCTGCCATTCACCTTTCCTCTCTCATTGGGTCTGTGTGTGGTCTGGAGACACTGTAAATCCTCAAGTCCCAAATCATGCCACCCAATGTTATAGTTATCCACAGTATCAGCTACCACGCCCAAGCAGGGCAAGGCCTTTTATGCTTCCTACAAGAAACCCTAAATGAACTCTTTCCACTAACATGAAAAGATAACTACTTTCATATGCAGCAGTTGGTGCATTTTGCATGCTTACTCATTGTGAATCACTGTCTTCTTGGGCAATTAATACTACTTTGTGAAACAAAATAAAAATAAATTATCAAACTGGTGGTCTAACTTCTTCTTGTTGTTGCAAGTTCATCCAAATATACCCCTGCATTCCAACAGAATAGCTCAAGATTTGTTTTTGTCTTTTTCCATACAGAAATGCCAGAATTATAACATGTCTGACTTTTTGTTTTTCTTCCTTGTTTAACCCCAACTTCTTTATAGGATGAAATGCCTTTTTAAATTAAAAAACAAGTAAGAATTTACAGAAACCATTTACAGACAGGGCAGAAAATCTCTTTCAAAATAAACATTTGGGACTTACTCTTTGTCTCAGAATATAAAACACGCTTTGCTTTTTCAGCATGCCTTTGAGCAGGATGTTCCAAGACTCATCTAGACAGTGTCATAACCACACATGCTGGCGACAGAGCAGGATTAATCTTATTCAGCTCTAAGCTGTGGGAACAGCGGAGGCGTTGGGGGGAGTCTAAACTTTGTGTTTTTTGCCTGCTGGCTGGGTGGTCTCACAGGCACAAATATCTTGGTAAGTGACCGTCGTCTCAGTAGTTCACATCAGCTTTTCAAATAAACAAAAGGCCACAACTTGCTGCCAGGAAAGGAAAGGAAAGGAAAGGAAAGGAAAGGAAAGGAAAGGAAAGGAAAGGAAAGGAAAGGAAAGGAAAGGAAAGGAAAGGAAAGGAAAGGAAAGGAAAGGAAAAAGGAAACAAAGAAGGCAAGTGGCAAGAATCTGGCTTTGCTCTGTGTGTGGTCTGAAGACCTCCAAGCTTGCTTCATGGTGACTGCATCCTTCCTGCACTCAGAGAAAAAGAAGAAGAAACAATAATGTCTGCACAATAAAGAAAATGTTTACCTTTGCTGGTGTACAAGCAACACCCAGTAAACTTTTATTCTGATGAAAGCAAAGCAAATGTGGTCACATTTTACTCGCCAAAGGAAAAATACAGTTCTGCATTTAAATGTGTCAGCCAACCTTTTAACCCTTATATTATGTTAAGGGTCAATTTGACCCATTTTGTTTTTTTTTGTTGACCAAAATACTGGTTAATCTTTCTTTTTCTTTATAAAATAGTGTGACTTTTCTTCATTTGGGGTCTTCAAGGGAAGATTTGGACAACTTTTATAACAAATTTTGAACTCTGATACTGATGCAGAGGAAGAGAGTCCAGAGATAGAGGATCTTTTTACAATTTGAGGATAGTGTAATAAGTGATCCAGATTGTCAATCTTGCGATTATGAAATGTTTCAGGTGAGCTTGTCTTTGTTTCTACATTGGTTGGAAGCCAAGGAATGCTGCAATTATCACGCAGTGGGGAGACATGGGCATCCCAAGACTGTAAAACATGACGATCAACATCACCAAACCATGGCCAATGTAGACTGTCATCTTCCAGTGTCATCAAAATGACTCCCAGTCATGTCAGCTCAGCTCTTCATATTCACACCAATGAAGAGGTTGATTCTGGAATAGATGAGCTGGGAGGAGAGACATATGTTTCAGGAGAAATGGAAGCTATTAGATCAGATTGACTTGCCTGATGACATTGAAATTCTGGCATTCGCTGGAATGCACTGGTCAAAGGGGGAAGCGACTAAAAATCTATGGGATGACGAGTTTGGAGAGCCAAGCTCTTGAACGCCAATTGTCTCTGGAAACATCTCACATAATTTCTTAGTCTGATTTGACAACTATTAAACCAAAGCTAGTCAATGTGAAAGAGACAAACTAGCAGCTATTTAAGATTTATGAGACAAATGGGTTGAATTTCTACTTTTGCTGTAAAACCCTGGACCCCGTGTTACTGTAGATGAACATCTTGTTCTATTTAGTGGGCGGTGTCCTTTCAGACAGCACATGCCCAACAAGCCTGCCAAGTATGGCATCAAAATGTGGGTTGCTTGTGATGCAAAATCCAGCTTTGCTTGGAACATGCAAGTGTATACTGGAAAGCTACTTGAAGGAGGAATGAAAAATTACGTTTTTTCCTCTTTTCTAAATGTTTTGTTGTTGGTTTAAACAGTTTTTTGACTGTTTTGAGTTGATTTTCAAAGTACAGGACAAAACCACCAACATTACAAAAACCAGGAAAAGATGTTCATTTCTTTACTTTATTTAACTTTCTGAAAAGTCAGTATTCAACACATATGCATAAATTACTTAGCAGTATTAAAAGGAATTGGCATCGATCTGTATAAGTGCCTAACACAGACAGTGACTTTCATCATAGTTTTTTATAATGGCTTGGATGGTTTGACTTATCTTTTCCAATGCAAAAACATCCATCATTCCCAAAAAATCAGACATATGGGCTTCCCAGAACACAGTCTGGTGATTTTTAAAAAACAATTTCTAAGATTGATTGGATAGGAAGAGCTCAGTTCTTTCAAACAAATATAAAAGGAGATTTAATTTCCCCTTAATACTGTTGCTGGTTTAGTTTATAGATGAGCAAGCAGATTATGTAGAGCAATAATGGTTTTTCAAGGTATTCAGGGATTTTAGCTTAAGGCCTTACAGTGCCCATGGCATCTCATTGGTAAGTTGGCTTCTCAAAACATGCTACCTGAAGGAGAATAGAAGTGACGCTTCTGAAGAATCCAACAATTGACTCCAAATTTGGTTCTTGGGAAGTCTTGTAAATTTCAGATACCCTAAAATTTGTTACAAAAGTTAAGTGTTTCTTCTGTGTCATTACATATTTCAACCATTTATCGATTTAAAATTTTATTTGCATGTTTTTTTAAAAATGTAATTCATCAGTACAATATGGCATAAACTAGAATTTTTTGCTCACAAACTAGATTTTTCTTTGCACAAATTAGCAATTTGTGTGCACTAATTAATATTTTGTGTGCACTAATTAGTTTTTTGTGTGAACAAGTTAACACTTTTTGTGCACACATTTGTATTTTGGTATCTGCCATTCTTTTTTTTATTTTGTGGCGACAAAATACTAATCTGTGTACACAAAGTATACAAAAGGTGCACAAAAGGCTAATTTCTGCCCACAAAATGCAAATAAAATGCTAATTTGTGCCCACGAAAGACTAAATTTTGGCCACAAAATGCCTCATTTGAATGTGCAGAATACTAATTTGTGGCCACAAGTTGTTTTTTTGAAAACAATTTGTTTTTTTGTTGTTTTACATATTCTGTCCAGGGGTCCATATAGTACTCTCCAAGGATGATTGTAAAATGAGAGTTGTGTCTAAGTCATGACCAGAGACTGCAAACAAGACATGCAACATGCAAGACAAAACATGCAAGAGACTTTCAGCTAAACTGGTTGACCCTGTCAGTTTATTGCCTCAAGTTCAGTGCACCGTATGTCCGTCGAAAAAGAAATTTAAATTTGACTCCAACTGGGACTGAACTGCTCATTTCTCTACCTTAAACTTGTAGGAGAAGAGATTTTCATCATGCAATAGTTTGCACATAAAAATATTGTCAAAGTTAAAATGAAGACTTTTGTGCCAACTTTTGATCATTTGAAAAATATTTTATCACATGAAACGATGTATTTTCTTTTTGCTTAATTTTGGTAAAACAAGTTTCAAAATCATTATTGAAAAATGATGAAAAACAACAAACCTGAGCAAATATTTTGTAAAATTGAAGCAGGCAAACGAATAATATACGTCTGGAAAAAGAGTTTTTGCTTTTAGAAAATTAGAATTTCACACTAGTGTTGGTGACTGTTGTTCAAAATACTCTTAAAGTCTTCAGAGAGATAATCTAGTTTTACATTCAAGTCACCTGAAGTCCCAACACTGGTAACACATTTTTATTTATCAGTTTTCTTAGCGCATTTTAGAAACATGCATGGATCATTTTGGACCAGGGCATCTGCAGCCAAATGCAGATTCATGCACAGACTGGTTATTACCTCACCATTGGTTCTCAGAATTCTAGCACGTGTTGAGGTCATTAAATGCAGCCTCACATGGTTCTTGGTGCACAGGATGTTTTGTGTCTGACAGCTAGAAACAATCATCATCAGTCAAGCTGCCTCTGTGACACACACTGCAGGCAAGAATGCACACACAAAGCCCATCAACACACTGAGTATGGAGACACTTAAGTTCATTGACAGTTTATTGTGTGACAAACATGCAGATAAGTTAGTGAATCACCTCCATGCTGCACTTTTAAACACTTCAGGATTAAAAAGGATGGTGCTTATCAGACCCACATATACCAAATATACAATAAATGTTTGTTTCCTGTAAATGAAATTTAATAAGTTTACACACAGGCATGTGCATCTTGTTTGCAGAAGATTTTGGGTAACAGCTCAGTGGTATCAGTTTATTGGGTACACCTGTACAGACTAATGGAATGCAGTAAAATGAGTGTTGCTTTCAGTTCTGTTCACGGTTTTCAAAACTTTTCCAGAGAGGTTTTGATTCTGCTCTGCTTTGTGTTGTAGTAGTTTGGCTTAAATGATGGGAAGGCCTTTTGGTGCATTTTGTTGAAATAAAGCATCTCCACAACAGAAACATGTGCTTGAATACTCAGCAGCACCCTGAGTGTTACTAAAGTATTGTGGGCTCGCGCTGAACATTCAGATGATGGGAAACTAATTGTGTGAACACCAGAAAACTGAGCATGTGAATCACATGTGAACAAGAATTTGTTTCATTCTATTCCTGTAGGAGCAAAATTGAACATTTACATTTTGTCCTAGGGGTGTCGCTAGCTTTGTGTCATCTATACGAGTACAGGTTATTGAGCTGACAGCAAACAGGTGTGATTCTGCCATTTGGGCAAAGATTTTTCAAACACTGTCGCTGTGACTAATGGAGGGAGGTGTATTATAGATCAGTTCTGTAATAAGTTTGTATTTATCTGTGGAAATACCTTCATTTTAAGCTGTTGTTTAGTGTGACTGACAGGGGAAAAACGTGAACATTACAAGAACCAAGGAAATAAAACGGATAAAAGGCACAATCTTTTCAGTATCTTACTTTATCATGACATATTAATAGTAAAAAAGGATCTTTAATTTCAATCTGACTTTGTTGTGTTCTTCAGTTTGTCTTTAAAACAGCTTCACTCCTTCTAATCCTTCAAAATCACATTGTTTTCCATTCGTACATCTTTTGAACCCACTCAATTCCTTTTAGGGTCATGAGGTTGCTGGAGCCTGTCTCAGCCACTGCTGGCTGAAAGTAGGGTACACCCTGAACAAGGCACCAGCATTGACTTTATAAGGGAACTGGACTGAGTGAGTTTGATGTCACCCATAGAAAATACCCTACTTTCGCTCCAGCGAAACAAAGTCAATTCTGTCGCCATTTTTCCACAAAGTGGACGTGGTCATGTTGGCGCCGGATGACAGTCGGCTGAGTCAACGCTTAGGTCAATGCTATAGAATAGAATTCAATAGAATTCAACTTTATTGTCATTGCACCTGCAGTACAGGACAATGAAATGCAGTTTGCATCCATCCAGAAGTGCTTTCTTAACAGTGCAGTATAAATTATATATGTTACAATGTCCTTAAAAAAATATATATATGTAGTATTTACAGGCTATGGTCAGATATTTGTATTAGAATTATAATAGTTGTTTGTGAAATGGGTATCTATACAATATTTACAGTAGTGCAGTTGTAATCAAAATATATACAGAGGTGCATTATCCTTATAGAAGTGCAAAGAGGATTGACAGGTATTAAATTAGTTACAGGTATGAAATGCATCTGATGGTTTGGATTCATGAGAAAGATTCAGGAGACTGAGTTCAGGAGTCTGACAGATGTGGGGGAGAAGCTGTTCAGGAACCTGGTGGTTTTAGTCCGTGCGCTCCTGTTTCGCTTCCCAGAAGGCAGGACGGTAAAGAGTCTGTGTGCTGGGTGACTGGAGTCTTTAATGATTTTCCCAGCCCTCTTCAGACACTGCTTCCTATAGATGTCCTCTATGCTGGGAAGTGGTGCTCTTGTGATGTGCTGGGCGGCTTTCACCACCCTCTGCAACGCCTTCCGGTCTGCAGCGGAGCAGCTCCCGTACCAGACTGTGATGCAGCTGGTCAGGATGCTCTCGATGGTGCAGCGGTAGAAGTTCACCAGGATGTCTGAGGACAGGTGGTTCTTCCTCAGAGTCCTCAGGAAGAAGAGGCGCTGGTGAGCCTTCTTGACCAGTTTGGAGCAGCCAGTTGTCCAGGTGAGGTCCTCGGAGATGTGGACTCCCAGGAACTTGAAGCTGTTGTCGCCAATCAAGAGTAAGCTTGTTCAAAGTCCACATCCCCTCCACTAAAAGTGGGGCTTAGAAGAATTTTTCTGTCAAACATTTTGAGCATTCAAAGTGAGGGCCAGTGGGCACCACATGCTTTTGTTAAGACATTGGATTGACCAGTTTATAACTGGAATAACTTGTGATAAAGAAAAACATATGTTGAAAAAAACTTAGGATTAGCAAGAATATGTTAAGAAAAATGTTTCAGAGCAAGAATGGTCATTGACTGAGTAATAGCTATTTATTTCTCAAAAGAGGTCTATGGGATTTAGGCTTATTGGAGCCCGTGGGTACATCCTATTTGGATTTCGAGGAGGAGGGATCACTCAGTCCAGTTCTCATAAACAGTCAGTGGTTGGGATTTGAACAGTGGACTTCTCACGGTGAGGCAGGAGTTCTAACCTCTATACCATCATGCAGCCCTTCACATTATTTTGATTTGGATAAAGATCTGCACAGATACCTGCATACTGATAGGCAACAAGAGCTGCAGTCAAATTGTTTGAACAGAAACTGTCAAACCATCCATTTTACAATCTCCCCATAGACACACCTCTAGTTGAAAAGCAATTAGCTGTTCAACAGAAAACACCCCGTGTCTGTGAGGTTGAGCATTTACTAAAATATTTACTAAAAGGAGCAAAAATGCAGATTTAAAACAAGTATGAGCTTACTAAACCAATGCAAAAACTACTGATGTACAGCATGTTATGGCCTGATTCACCACACATCTCTATACATTCTGTATTTGTATAGTAAAATACCATTTTGTTTCCCATTTCAGGCCATGTAACAGCAAGGATGAATGTTGCCAAGAGATAGCTTACCATGCAGCAACAAAATACAAACAATAAAAGCACTGCAAGGATAAGTTTTAAACAATCTATATGCTTCCAGAGTCAAGAAGTTGTTGACCACAAATGTTGACCACAAATACACAAGACTCCACTTTCTGGTGCAACGCAAATGAAAAAGCGGAACATGGACCAGCCCAGAGGTTGTAGCACACTTTAACCAAAGACATTTTCACAATAATGTGCCATCAACTTTAGCCATTCCTAGTATTTGGTTTTTAAAACAACATGCAACAGATATTCAGTCAATCAAAGATCTCTGTTTAAGAGTGGAGATGAAAAACAAACAGTAAAAGACTTTTTTCTCATTAAATTGTATATAATGCACACTGTTTATGTCAATGAAGCCTCTAGTGCAGACACTGTTTTCTTTTGTCTCTAGATTTATGAAGAAAGCATTGGTCTTTGTGTATTTTTTAGCCAATGATCCATTGTATGATTTTTATTTGAAACCTTGGGCTCCAGTTTCAGTGTGTATATAAAGTGTGTAAACTATGTAGAGCTTGTATAAAATATGGAAAGCATTTTCTTCCAGTTGCACATTTATGAATACTGTGGTGAAAATGTGTGGCTCTGTGTCTTTCTATGGAGAAAACCACAGAAAAAGACCAGTCTACCAACTAAAACAAGGATGTCTCCACATTAGCCACTTGTCATAAAACAAAATGTGCAATGAACCAGATGAAAATAGTATCTTTCAAAACTTAGATTACATTATGTTCTAACAATTATGTTCACAATGTGGAAAACTTGCAAAGAAATTGTGAATTTGGTCCTTCACTCACTTTTAGGGCGTTTGGGCCCTGAAGGCACAATCATTTTGCATCATCTCTGCACTTCTCTAAACTGCTATCAAACCAAATAAGAATAAATGGTAAAGTTTGGATTATTTTGCACGATCAAATCCACTGGGCCGTCAAAGTGAAAGCATCTAAATGTCTCATTTGTTCAGTGACTCACAATATGGCCTCTCACTACAAACACCAGAATGTGTGCATTAGGATTGTTTTTAGGTTAAGTTTGTTTATCATATTTTATGGAAAGAATTAAGTATGTGGTGGCTTATATTTAAAGTCCCACTCGGATCATCTTTTTAAGTGTTGCCAGTGGTATTTTAATTATGAACATGCAGTTTTTAGACAAATTAAAAAAAAAAAAAAACTTTTCGTCCTGTTGTCCAGAACATAGTGTCTGCAGAGTGGCAGGAGTTTATTAAAAATTCTCCTCTGTGTTGTGGGTGGGAGTTGGTGCAGATCAAGCTCATCCTTCTTTCTGCTTACACTTTCCCCTGCTAGCTCATAACCTCAACTTAATATTACGGGTGCCACAGAAAGAATGAGCAATATTGGAGCTGTCCAGCTGTTCAGTGCTGAGCCAGATGCCCAATCAGATGAGGAAAGCAAAGACACACATGGATCTAGTCATCTACAAGTGGATGCATCAGAATGAAGCAGAGTAGGGAGTTTGAGAGGCACCTGGTTGCAGACACAATGGCACCTGACAGTATCAACAAAAAACAGAAATTTCAGAATTTAGCCTAACCCAAAAGCGTTCAGAACAGTAGAAAAACGTTTATCAAAGCTTAAAATGGAAATAAAGTGTAACTGTTTTGGTCACCAGTTAAAATAAAGAATTTTGAGCGATATGGGGATATGGACTTCCAGTTAGGGGTGAGGACTTCTGGATCTACGTTAATGTCTGCACCCAGTTACTTTTGTGGCTCACAGATTATAGCACCTACGTCACTGACACAAGCTTTTTCCAACAGCTTTTTTTTTTTGCCTGTTCCTAATTCACAAAAATTTTATTTAAAAAAATAGAAACATAATGTAAAAGTGAGAGAAAAGAGTAATAATCTTTATATATTTGTTCTTCATCGTGAAAAAAATGCACATTAACATGTTGAAAACACAAAAAATAAAATGTATATTGATGTGGGCCTTACAATATTGTATAATATTATAAGAAACTTATAATAATAGAATGTTTTGGGGATCTTGCAGTGAATAATGCAGTTTTGTAAGTGGCTTTACTTCATTTGTGTATTTGAATGGATGCCTGCGTGCTTGTATGTCTTTGTGTGCGTTCACCTACCAAAACAGATTTGCTCTTTCCATCCAGCATGCAGGAATGTTTATGATGCTCAGTTAAATATAATAATGCCTTGTTTCTTTCTCTATGAATTAAGGCTTTTACTATAAAAAGAAGAAATGGAGGTTTCCCTTGGGGCACGTTTGAGGCTCTTTCCTCGCAGCACAATAGTTTTTACACAAAGTTCTGGGGAGCTATAACTGTGCTCGGTACATATGAGCATGACTTCACGATGTCTGCTAAACACAAACCAGAAACCCAATGTGATATTTTCTTTGTTCTAAGACCTTTAACTGAGGTCCTGTTCGGCCTCATTTCACTTTACAAGGAGCTGCAGGCTATCTTTAGGCAGCCATACATTTGAAATGGGAGGGAAGTGCCCCACAGAAATGACTTTGTTTTGGTACAGACACTTCATAACATGAATTCATGAAACTGTGCTTGCTCCTATTATTGGACAAATCAATTTCACAGTTGTCCCTGATCAATCACCAAAAATAAAAAACAACATTTGTGTACTGGAATTCGCAAGGGTAATTAAAAGTCTAAAATAAACACATTTTTATTTTGGAAATCCGAAAAACGAAGACATCGTTTAAATGCTTGGTCTTGCTCTAACTGAGTGAGAATAATCATTTTACACTATCATGTTCAAATAAGTTATATAATTAATCATTAATAATAAATAAATTAGTAATAAATAAATTAATTATAAATTAGAATAAATTAGCTATTACATAATTCATTTACTACAGACACGTTAAACACTTTTAGGCAGGGCAAGTTCAACTATACATCACAGGAAAGAAAGAGAACTGACACGAATCGGCAAATGTCAAATATGAACTGGCAGTTTTGTTAAGCTTTAGTCATATTCATCAGTATGGAGGTTGTGGGTTGTCCTGCCCATGTAGGGCCGAAGACAGGAGCAGCCGCATTTTACGGGGAATCCAGGTGTGTCTTTCAGTTCCCTTGAGGGTTGTGAGACCATCTTAAGGGGCGTCATGGAACGTCCCATTGTCATACGTGAGGTAAATGTATCATGTATTATTTATGAGTATATCTGAAGTTAAATGCACTTATGATGTATGGGTGACGCTGTTGCACGGTGCCCTTCAGTGCACTTCTGTCGTTAGTAAGGTGCACGTACCGGCTCCTAACCAACTGCAAATGCTGCGTGGTTGGGGTGTGTTGTAGGATGTCCACACAAATTACACTTTTCTCATTTCTAACAGCCAGCCTGGGTGGAAGGTGTGCCCAAGGATCACTTGAACAGCACTAACAAGCAAGGAGATTGAAAAAATGAAAAATCTGTACCACTCGCCCGTATCAGACCTACTTTACCTGTACTCACCCTAGCGTGTTCTTGTTTTAGTGTGGCTACGACATCCTATCAATAGAAATAAATGTGCATGAACATTATCGGGATACAGGTTCACAGAGCGACCTACAAACTTTAAATGTTGTCTGGGCCACCTCACCCAAACAAGGCCCGAATCCACCAGTAGGAGCAGTTATGACTAAGGCATTAAAATACTGTCCTCTCAAGCACTTTCTCATTGTGGTCCCATGAACGTTCCTAAAATAAATGTCTGGTTTCTATCAAGTCATGATTTACATTTACAATATTGGTGGCTTGAATTGAAATATTTCTTAAAGAAGCGCAAACATGAAGCCAGTGTGTTTTTCTGCTGGGGTTTGTTTCCTTTTTTAAAGTTGATGCTCCATTGGTTTAGTCATGTGGACAAACCACATTATAACATCCTCAGCTGCAGAAGAACAGAAAAGACTCCATGTTTGCCCAAAGCCTTAATAATCTTTTGAACACTTTTTTCAGCTTTTGTTCAAAAATTGACAATATTTATTGAAATGTTGAAATAAAATCTGTTTTCTTCTTTCGACATTCCATAAAACAACTGAGCCTGACAGGTCCCTCAATCAGAGACCAAGGCCAGCTCGACTAGACCCAGATGTGATTTGTGTGATGCTGATTATGTTTGTCTTGTTTACAAATGCTGCTAAGAGTAGGTTTTTGTATTTTCAGAGCTTTTCCTCTCTCTCCATCTTTGCACACACTCATTTGGACGGAAAAAATGCCAACATAAAAAGATTGGAAGTAGAAAAACGCTTTGAATCATAAAGGAATATTGCTCATAGCTATGGTTTTTGGCACATTTAACCCCAGCACTGGTCTTTGCGTCAGTGGGATTGTTTCAAACCAATCCAAACCAATTCCAATTGTTTACACTGAAATAAGAAAGTGGGAATATATGAGCAACCAAAATGTGTCATTTTTGAGGGGTTTTTTGTATTAAAAAAAAGACAAATCACTTTTTTATCCATAGCAAGAACAGGCTGTGTTGTTGCTAAGGGTTATGGACCTCACCTCATCAGCTCTTCACTGTACTCTGATGTGTAGTCAGCCAATTCATCCTTTTGGGGTTTTTATTGTCATCCAGGCAGGAAATGAACTCACACTCTGAGAATGAACCCACACCATGAGACAAAAGCTCTTTTCACCTAAGGTCAAAGGTCAGTGGAGTCATGGAGAAGTCAGAAGTCGGTTTAAATGCATGAGAGGGTTTCCTCTGACCTGCTAGCATTTACAGCCATGTTAGCCACTGGGTAGGTCGTAAACCCAACATGCAAGATGCCCAAAGAAGCTCAGAGTCTATTATCTATTAATATAGATAATAACTCTTTTTAAAGAAACATAACCTTTTGCAACCTCAATGTACAATTCTATTGATGTTAAATGTCCTACCTGATTATTCCTAAAAAAATTGGAAAAAGAAGAAAACCAGATTTCAGATTAGAAAGAAGGAGTCTCCAGAAGAAGTTAAATGACTTCATAGTGATGCAAATGATTAGACAAAGTGCTGGCAGAATGTTATTGGATCATACATTTCTTAAAATCTATTAAGTAAATGCCATTTACTCAATTAAGAGCGAAAAAAAGAAAATGAGAGCAGAGTGATTTAAAATTGGATGGAGGTCACATACCAATAAAGATGTTTCACAAGAAACATGAAATGATCTTTATAATAATCAACATACCAGCAGTAATCTTTAAAGAAAACATCATCTTTCCTCCAAACGTGTGTTTTCTCTGGACATTCCATCTACCAAAAACATGTCTTCAGGGTTCACTGGAGAAGCAAACATGACTTTTGGAGTAAATGTGACTGCTTGTTTGTCTACATGTGACCCTGCGATTGACCGACCAACCTCCATCCAAAGTCAGCAAGAATAGGCCCCAGCAGACCACCATGGCTGTGGGTGCATATAGAAAATAGATGAATATGGTTCTGCCTAGTGTGATGTGTAAATCTCCAAACATGTGCATAGTTAGGTTTGTGGAATATAAAAGCAGACTCATTAATTCTTCTATTTTCCATAGCTTGTGGTAACAATGTTGCTGTTTCCACATCATTTTTCTGTTATGCTGTATCTCCAGATCCGTTTCAAATGACTTCTATTCTAAATAACATTACAGACAAGTTTTTCTCCAAATTGTGAATGTTCTGTTTTGTGTCCATCTGCTCAAGGACAAACATATCTTTTTTTTGCAAAACTTTTGCATATTTACAGCCTGTTTACACACTGCAGTGCAGCTAGACTGGATGAAAGGATGCTCATGGGGTTGCAATTAAAATGTTATGATGTTGCGACAGAGATGAATGTAACAGCATTCATAGTTTGGATGAAGAAACTAAAGTTCCTAAACTTTATTTCTCCACTGTTTGGGTCCAGGCTCTCTCTGTCATCGTGTCCATTGCTAAACCAAAAACACTGTCAGTTTGGTGTTCGTCCAACAGCAAGGTTTTTTTTTTTAAACAACTCTCTTGTGTTAAGTTTTGTTTGAGTTTTCAGTACTGCAAGCAGTGTGGTGTTGAGTGGACGGATGAATGTGCGTTCAGCTGATGTACTTGGAACCAAACCGGCAAACACTGAGAAAGTCCATTGAAACTCCAAAAAGGTGATACCAAGAAGTTTGCTTGGATGATCAAGGACCAATGCAAGAGAATACCTGCATCCACACAATAATTACTGCAGTTATAACCCTGTAATAAGGAAATCTGGAGTTTTGACTGGAGGATAGAAGTTTAGGTAGTAATAACTTCCCCCACTCTCCTTAGGGTGGACCTCACAGGAAGTCTTAACACAGATTTATCCACAACAGTCCAGGATTTCTCAAATATGATACACTACAACACAAGAATGCATGAAGGATGTTGACATGAGAAGGATGCAAATATGGAACAACCACGAGTGCTTCTCTTTGTCCTGCTCTTGCTTTCCTAGATGCCACGGCATTAACTGTGTTGTGGTTAATTGGCCTCTTAGGCAATGACTTCATTATAATTTGTCAAAAAACAAGCAGATGATGGCTGCAATGGTATTTTGATGAGCCAGGAAAAAGCTCATGCAGGCGCAATGCTTTGACTACATGAGGTGTAAGTGTGTATAATCCAGGGATTTTCTAAAACCATAGAGGCTATGCAGCTGGATAGCTCAAATATTGCTCACCATTGTTGTTGCACTGGGGATGTTAGCTTGGGGTTGCGAGGGGCTGTAAGCTAGTGGGAGAGCATATAAATGAAGGAATGATGGGAAATAAGTGCAGGCTTACTCCCTGCCAACAGTCCTGCCCACAACTCAGAGGTGTAATGATCTCCTGCTGCTCTGCAGAAACTATGTTCTAGAAAACAACACAGGTTTTATTTATTTTGGCTAAAACTGCCACACCGTAATCATAATAAAAAGACCACTGGGAATGCTTTTACAATAGATCAAAACATGATTTGAGTGGAACTTCAAGCTATTTCTATGATTTCACTGTTTAACTCTGTCAAAGCTCCAAACATACAATTAATGTGGCAACCTTTTTGTGCTAAATACATTTCCAGTTTTTTCATGGAAAAAATGTTTTTCTCTTTGAGTTTAAAGTATGTTTTAAGTCTTCTCTGATAAAATGAAGCAAATGGTAAATGGCGTATACTTGTAGCACTCTTCTAGCTTCCTTGAAGGCCCAAAGCACTTGTACAGTACTATTGACCCATTCACACACAGAGTCACACACAGTCACACACTGATGGCGGCTCCACTGCCGAACGCTGGCCCCGACCTTCCACCAGAGGCAATGTGGGGTTTAGTTTCTTGCCCAAGGACACTATGACACATACATGGGCGGGGAATTTGGAAATCGAATCTGCAATCTTCTGATAAGAGGTTGACCGCCCTACCGGTGCACCGCGGCCGCCCGCCAAACAAAGGTTCATTACAATGTTAAGCAGATGATCAAAAAACTAAACTAAACACCATAAAACGTTACATGTCAAATCAGTACAGTCTCCTATTATTCCTTTCATAACTCCCTTTATTCCTAAACTCCCCAAAGCAAAAGTTGAGATTATTTACAAGTTGAATCTGTAATATGGAGATTTTCTGGGCACTGTTTAAAAGATTAGATTAGTAGAACAAGGGTAAAGGTGGTACCTGATTTGTGTTGGTGTTAGAAATCCTCATCCTGAGGGCTGATGATTCTCGTTTAGAGAGTGAGAATTCCATCGGGGAAGGCAACAGAGCCTGCTGTTGTTGAAACTCCACTGAACAGGAGGTCTATGAGTAAACAAAAGTCTTGACAGCTTATTAAGTTTGTACTTTTAAATGTGTCACTTTTTCCAGGAGGCCTCCCATAGAGATCCACAGCAGTTCCAACAGAAGGGAGCAAACCTTCTATGAAACTAAACACACAGAAGAAGGACAATCCCTGATGACTGATCTTTGTGCTCTTCTGCAGGCAGTATGTGTGAATCAAATGATCTTTTAGTAAAAATTTCGGAGAAGAAAACTCAACCTTTTGCCTTTTTCTGGACTTTTTTTGGTCAAAGCAGAATATTTGGTTTCCTTTTTATTCCTGTAAGCTACCTCGTCCCTCTATGGAGCCACAGAGTTGATATTGTATTTTACTGCTTATTTGTTGAGAGGCCATGTGTATACGTTCAGGGCAGCGCACACTTCCTGTTAACATTGGAGGCTGAATTTGTTTCCAAAAATTACAGCTTCTCTGTCCAGTTCTGCAGAACAGAACGCTGCCTTGTCTAAACACCTGCCAGCATCAACACTGTCCATCCCAGATCTTCATTGCAAAGGTATTGAACAATGCACCGCACTTCCCTTAAAGTGTGTTCTAGGATTTAACGGTGGACGCATAAAGAGCAGACCGGTTCTTTAAAAGTGGCTGTTTAATCAGATTAAACTTTTCAGAAACAACTATGTATCTTGAAGTAGATCTGGTTTTTCCATCCGAGAGTTTACCTTCTCTGATTAAACCAGTCAAACATGAGCATTTCTGTATATGTGGCGTACATCTCTGTGTTTTTGCTTAATGGGGAATGGTGGAATTGACCCCTCTGGATCCTCTCAGAGCTGCTCTGATTGCCCATACAAAGTCTTTCAAAAAATTTGAAGAGGTAAACAGAGGCCAGGAAGTGCTGCAACCTGTCAAACAGCTCCATATGATTGAAGACAATCATGAGCTCAAATATAAACATTCTCGCAGGCTTGCATGCACTCAGACTTTACCGCCTCACATGCAGCCAAGATGGACCAGGGGGAGCCAGTTGCTGAGCTGGCTGAGTAGGAGCGGATAGTTTTCAAACTGGGCAGAGCTGTTGGTTGTAGAATTTCTGGAACTTCCATGTGGATGAGAACGTCCAAGAATATTTTAGTGAATGCTAATTGCACATAAAGAGAGAGAAAAAAGGAACCACAACGTGAGCTGTGTTTGCATGACTTTGTAAAAAAAAAAACATTATTTTTTCTGCAGGAAAAAATTGAAACAGTTGGCAAAGTCTGGGGACTATATTTCTGCTAGAAACAGTCTTTAGCTCTTGTAGATCCAGCAGTCTTATAGAGGTTTTTGAGGCTACTGAGGGTCTGGTGAATATGATAAGCTGTGTAGTCTTTACTTAACTTTTTCTTTTTACTTTGACCTCTGTTTTTTGTTTTTTAGCTCGGCTTAGTCCAGAACGACAAGACTTGGATGTTTAGAACATTTGCTCATCATCTGTGTTTCGTAGTGTTTGGCTGGATTTGGAACTCATTTACTCCACCCACAATTGCTGACTTGTCTGATAAGTCATCAACGTAAAATCTTGGTGAACACACATGAATTTAAGGTATAAATTGGACAACTTGATTGTCAAACGCTCTAATGTGGGCAGTATTCCCATACCGTGTGCCTGAGCACCACGCTCTACACATACCCCTGGTTGGAAATGACTGTTTTAACTGTCTACACCAAGGGAAACAGTTTCCTGCTACAAGATTCCATGTTTCGACGACTGAACTGTAGCCTGAAGGCAGAGCAGCTGTGGGCTTGGAGATAAGAGGGTTTGATTTCCGGATACCCCAGTCACGTTTTGAAGTGAGCATGGGTGGGTTGGCCAGCAACTCCTCCTTCAGAGTGTTAATCTGTGTGAGCAGGTGGGGAAGAGTTAGAAAGTGCTACGACTGGAAACGTTTTTACTATAAATCAAAAGATGATCAGAGTGGGTTTTCAATGAACTACAAAAAGACCATGCTGTTCTCATTGTGGAACAATGGATCTGTTTCATTCATAAACATATATGCACTAAACTCATACATAACTCATGATCTTTGATGTGAGAAACATTAAAAAGGTGTTTGACATCAGGCAAATTCAGCAAGATTCTTTACCATAAGGTTTGACTTTTTAACATAAAAGTCAAAGGGGAATTTGCTCCCTTTCTGAAACCAACCTTCAGTGGTCATTTGAGGAACTACAGCATTTATACTTCCAGATTTGCTTTAAATTCTATGATGAAATTTAGGGGCTTTGTCTTAACAGGTTAAATGTAAACATATAAAAAGACAATTGATTTTTTTTTATGTGTATTCAAGCAGTTAATTGGAGAGCAGATTCTTCGTTATCCTCCACAGGTAAAATTTGCTTGGTTGAGGATAAACTAATGCATACAAGTAGTTTAACTGAGTACAGTCTCTGTACTGGTGTGATTCGTTTCCGTTTTAACATCATGCTTTTAAAACCACATGGGCTGTGCATAAACAGACTCTTTCACTTCACAAAGTGAATATAACACATAACAACCGACCTCTCTTTTTTCCTCTTATGTACTCTTTTTTTTTTTGGAGAAATTAAGGACAGATCAAAAGACAGAGAAAGGACATTCTTCCTTAATTGGAATCCTGAGCACATTTGTTTTTAATAAAGAGGTGTGTTTTCTCTGCATTCTTATGCTCCCCTTAGCTTGTTTTTTTTTAAGTTTTAAGAATTATATTTCAAAATAAAAGTCATTTCAAAATGAAACCGATGCCAAAAAAAGCAGCAGTCTTTTCAGCAAACAGATTTCATCTGTATTGTTTGCAAGACAGAGCTTCATATTCATAATCTTTTACATCCTTGTAAAGCCGCTTACAAATGATTTGAATCTAAAACAATAAAAGGAAGATATTATTTAAATGATAAATGAGAGCCAAGGGTGTTTATTCAGGACTCAAAAACCCATTTTTATGGAATCTGATTTAAAAGGACACTTGAGTTTTTGAGGTAAGGATAGTAATGACTTGGCACACTTCAGCTTTGAACTGTAATCCACCTGCAAATCATAAATAGCCAAATGCACTCAGTAAGAAATTTTTCCGCTTTTCCCCATGGCTGTGAGCCAGCGATCAGGCTGGAAGGGTGTAAATGGTCCTGCCAGAGGTCAAAAAAGGTGATAGGCAGATGAAGTCATTCTGGGATCAGAGCACAAATTGCCTAATTCCAGAAATATATAACAAATACCCAATATCCTGTTCACATTAAGAAACCCATGTGTCTGCCTTAATAGAAATGCAACTTATTTGTAAGTTTGGGAACAAAAAATTCTGGAAAAAAAACTGACAGTGAAAATGATCAGTAAAATTGTTTCTTTTTCTACGGTAAACATCTTTTTTTTTTTTTTAATCCGTTTACAAAAACCTAGTGGATACATTTTTTAAGAGCTGCAAGTAAACAACAGTTGTTTTTGCATTTAGTCTGAAATGTGGTGAATCAGTCTGCCAGGTTAGAAAAAAAACCTCAAAAATCTCATTTACAACTAAACACTTTACATCAAAAATACATGTCATCCTTATAGCAGAAAAGAAGGGTCAAAGGGTGCCCTCAAAACCAGAAAAAATATTTTTGAAGTGCAGTAAACTTTGACATTCCGTTTCTATCTCTGGGTTTAGCTCCAAAACAATGAACTGAAAAGAGTCCATCACAGGGAAAAGAAAAAAAGAACTCTGAATGTGTGCATTTGATGGAAAAAGATTTGTTGCAAAATGATTTTGTTGAAGTCAACAAGGCATTGGAGAACTTGGCAAATGTGGGAGACATGCTGGTCGAAAGTGGTGGAATAAATAACAATGTCAACAACGTAAACTACGACGTGATGATCTTGGAAGACGTTCACGAAAGGCTTGGAACACGGAAGGGGTATTGCATGACAAGATACTCGTAATGACCTATAGTGGTTGACAACACGGTTTTCCACTCATCACCTTCATGGGAGAGACAAGGATACACGTAGAGACAGCAGTAGAAACGCTCAGACTGTATGCAATGGCTAAACAAGACTTTGCATCGAGCAGAGCTAGGTGCTGGAATATAAACACTTGTTGATGATGATGGTGAACAGCTGGTGAAGACTGGGGTCAAAGGGCATTGCCTGATGGGAGTTGTAATGGGGAAGAAAGCCAGAGAATGTCAATACTCAGGAGAGGGCTCCCTCTGGTGGTCGGAGGGGTAGCTGAAAGCTTGAGCTCTGATAGGGTCGATTCTCACATTAAGTAGCTCATTATATAAATTTTGATAAATTAAGGAACACAAGCGTGATTTTTTTTTAATATTACTCATGAATGTTGAGAATAAAATTCTCTCCTGCAAAATGAAATAACACTTGCTATAATAAACTCGTATTCCGCCTGTTAGCACTTATGGTGAATTATAGAAGCGGATATTTATGTTGTTCAAGGGCATTTGACATCATATGTTGCATATGAGTTTCATTAGTTTACCCAGATGCTTGCAATATATCCTCCCAGAGCATTTTTTAACTGGCACATCTTTACCCCTCGATGCTCCAGTGGTTTGAAAGGAGGGGGCTATTTTCCATGATGTCCCACAACAGTTCAAAGGAGCCCTACAGTGGAACTGACATGACAACAACATTAGCATGTCCAGTGCAAATATGCTGCAAGAGCTGTTCCACAAGCTCAAATTTTTTCATAGGCATTGGGGGCATATGATGCCTTTTTTATTTAGATAGCTGGTGAAAGCCTATAATTTTGTTGCCCCTGAAGTTGTTTAAATATCTAGATCTGAATAAAAAAAAGATAAACGTTGAAAGAAAATGTAAAAAAAACTGATGAGCTACAATTTACAACCTTGAGCTTTATTGCCAAAATGAATGGGACTCCCCATTTTGTGCAAAAAAAAAAAAAAAAGAAACAGCCACTTGGATGCGAGGGAACCTTTTTTTTATGCAAGTGAAACATTACTCCAATCAAAAGGGATTATGTGTAATCCTTTCACCTGACAGCCGTGATTCATCTATTCCATCCCAGGATAAGTGATGTTTTCAGCCCCACACATTATGTGTGTGAGTGTCATTTCCTCTTAAATCTTTCAGGGGATGCTACATGCAAACCATCAGCTCGTTTCAGTTTAGAGATCTTATATGTGCACAGGTGTATTGACACTTATTCAAGAAAAGTAAAAAACGCTGTGTCTAATAGTTGCATGCATAGCCATGAAACATAGTATGGATTATAGTGCAGACATGGTGACATTGGCTGAACTTTGTTTAGTACTGACTTAGTCCATTTGTATTTCCTTCCATATCTGAGTTTTTGGATCAGTTTAGTGACACTTTTCATCAATTAAAGTAACCCACAAGGGGCTACATGAACTAGATGTTATTTTACTTAATAGGCATACCATGTATGGTCAATGTTTTTTTTCAGTGGAAAAGGGTAATTTCTAGAACAGTTTACCACCAATTCTAAAAGATTTCTTAAGCTATACAAATGTTACAGCTGGCTGAGATCAAATCAAGACTGTTCAAATCTTTACCTCCATATATAGCCGTTCTGAGTTGATGAGTTATGGCTGCACACTGACTGACCTGTTCTAGTATGTTTTTCTTAACATTTGTGACTGCATATACTAATTGTTAACGTAGCTAAGACTGTATTTCCATAATTGTGGTGTTCAGCTTAGTTCCTTTGAAGATTGGTACAGTATGTGAGAGTAGTTTGTGTATTTGGGGCAACATAACACATATACAAGGAAATAAATACAACAAAAACAAGTGATGAAACTTAATGTCAAATATTGTTAAACTAAAAGAATTATGCTGATTTGAAGTAGGTGGCACTTTACAGGCACCCAATCAAGGAAAATACTTCAGAGAGGAAGGCTTAGTAGTTTTACAGTCAGTTTTCTGTTAACAATACTGTGGGATGGCTTTAGAGATATGACTGTAAAAAATAACTGAAAAAGCATTGGAAAACCTAAACCCTAAGTACAGGATTTGCCAGTTTGCAAGTTTTAAAAAAAAGCCTAAGAGAAAAAGAAATCAGTCTTCCTTATCACTAAATGTAATCCACTAATTACGAAGTCACAGCTCCTATTAGTAGTAAAATGCTAAACAGAATAATATAAAACTGTGATGACTAAGAAGGACCGGTTAAGCGTTTAGGTTGGTAGTTGGGGCCTATCTCTGTTAGTTTTCATACACATTGACTACAAAAACATACATACATGTAAAGAAACATTTGAATAATTACCATGTTAATGTTAGTAAATTGGAAAGAAAAACCATACAATGCCTATATATATGCAACAAAGAAACTCGAAAAAAAGAAACACCCGCTCAGATTAGTAAACTGTCAATCCTTATGATGAAGGGTAGTAACAATTAATTGATTAATCAGTTAATTGATTTATTTTTCCCACAATCAAACCAGATCTATCAGTCTTGGGCAAGTTGTTAATTTATAGAGTGAAGTGTAGGCTATTGCTAAAAATACAATGGTAGATTATAAACAGCTCTCCTTGAAACATTGTGATTTAGACTTCCTTTTCTATGATGATGTTTTAATGTGAAAGGAATAAATGGAAAGTGTAAAAACTCCACTTTAAGCATTCGTCAAACTTGACTAAACACATTCAGACCTTGGTCTCTCACAAGAAACGTGTCGTTTTATTATCATTGTTCTGTTGAAACCAAAATTTTTATACTTTTTGTAAGGTGTTCATTTACCTGTGGTGTTCCTTAAAGGAAACAACAAAATTGCAAAAATGTTAGTAATTTAAGACAATTTTGATCTTTTTTGCTTTCTATACTTTTCCCCACTTGTGGGTGTGTGTATACATGTGTGGACACTGATCATGAGTATGTTTATTCAGCTCTAATATGCTGGAATTGTTAAAACACCACATTTACTCTTTACATATTTTTCCTACTCATATGTCTATACCATTGATGGTATAAGAGAGAACTGGACAGAGTGAGTGTGACGTCACCTCTAGAAAATGCCTTACTCTCTTCAAGTTTGTACAAAATTAAATCACTTCAGTTGTAATTTTCCTGGGATACGGACTTTGGCGTGTTGGAATCTAACAACATTACTAAGCAGTGATTGGTTCAAGTCGGTCTGAGTCAACATTTCTGTGGCAACCACTCTCACTAATCAGAAGTTAGCTAGTTGGGAAGCCACACCCATTTCACAGAAAGCAGGCTCAGGTAAATCTGTCAACAAAACGTTTAGAACGTTCGAGGTGGGAGCCAGATTCACCAGATTATAACTTGAATAACTTTTGATAAAGCAAAAATAACGTGAAAAAATAGCATTGGCAAGAACATGTAAAAAAAAAAATGTACAAGAACAAGAATGATTAGTGTGGTAAATATAATGACTAAGTAATAGCTGTTAAATTTCATAATTCTATGGAACCTTTCTGGGACCATCTGTCACTTCTTATTTGGAAGGCGGGGGGAGGGGGTCACTCAGTCCAGATCTCATATACAGTCGATGATGTGTACACTGATCAAGAGTTTATTTTTTTTCAGCCATATTTGCTGAAACTGTAAAAAAAAAAAAAAAAAAAAAAAAAAAAAAAAACTAAAGTACCACATTTAAAATGTTTGTGCTACCTTAGATTTCCATACTTTTCCCACTTGTACGTATTGTCACTGATTAAAAGAATGTTCTTCAGCCTTAATGGGCTGGTTCTGTATAATAATAATAATAATAATAATAATAATAAAAAAAGTTAAAAAAAAAAAAAAGAGAGAGAGAGAATACCCCCACACACACAAACCATGAATAACATTTTTGTGCAAATTTGGCTTTCCATACAGTGTTTTATGCTTGTTATTAAACGCTCATGGGCGTGTTTCCTTTACAGATAAAAATAATAATCACAAGTTAAATTATTAGACATTTAAGAAACACTTTTATGCCAATTTGGCTATTCATATTCCACCCATTTATGTAAACACAGATTGAGCATGTTTTTCAGCCTTAATGATCTGAGTATAAAAATATATATATACCACAATCAATTTTTTTGTATTATTTTGGCTTTCCATACAGTGTTTTATCCTTGTTCTTGAATGCCGATTAATGTGTTTCCTTTAAAGAAATGAATAAACCACAAATTGAAATGCTAGTCATTTAAGAAACACCTTTGAGCCACTTTGACTTTCCACACTTTTCCCACTGGGACGTCTGTAGACTGATCAGAAGTTTGTTAAAAACCCCGCCGCATGTTATAGGACCTACTCCTCTTGAACCGCTGTAACGTGAGGCGCAACCTCCATAGAGACGTGAAAGAACGGAATAAAAAGTTTTACTTCACTTCAGACATTCCTCGGGCGTCGACGACGAACAGACGCCTAACGTTTGCCTCGGACATGAGGTCCGATCTGAGAAATGCCTTGTTTTATCGACCCGAGCGCGTCGAGCGATTCGGCTCCGCTCGAGCCTCCCCTGAAGTCGGAGATGCACACACATGAGGTCCGCCCGCCTGGGTGGTCTCTCTACTTTAGTGAGCTGTTGCTAAGCAGCTAATAATAGTCGTGTTTGCTGAGTAATTTTTGCCCTTCTGGAACCAATCAGATCCAAGAAAGTCCTGCAATCTGACAGCCCCAGAGGCGGGATGTGGAGTATTTTTTTCCCCGACTCCCCTCCTCCTTCTCTGCCTCCAAATGGAGAGAGGTCTTTTTCTCCCCTTCTATTGAATCTCAGAGTTGGCCGTGACGCGCGGCCCAGGGGAAGACTGCAGAGATCTCATCAGAATGCTGCGACCATCGAGCCCTCCAAGCCGAAGACTCGTGTATGGGAATCCCATGTGTGCGCGCCGCGCTTTCTGAGAGAAACCTTCAGCTTTTCCCAGAGAATCGGTGAATGCGGTGAGCGCGCTGGAGACCTCCGGATCACGCAATGTTGGGATGGAAGGCGCAGACTTTGACTCGCCGTCTCCAACTGGAGTATGAAGTCCTCCTTCACGGGTGTGAGAGTGAATCTCCGTTGCCTTGGGAAATCGCTGCACGCTTTCGGGGATCTACTATAAAGTGGGAAACGGTAACCACCTCGCAGTCCCCGCAACATGGCCTCGGCTGCTAATGCGCCCTCCGAACAGGAAAACAGAGACCCTGATCGGCCGAGGATAACGCGGAGGAACAGGGGGGACTATACCCGCAACACACCGCTGGATTTGGAGTATTTACAGCGACCGAGTTACTGCGATGCGGGCTTTGCGCTGGAGCAGATCTCAGAGGTGCTCTTTTCTCATCTTTCCCCTCGCCGTGTGAGAGCTCCTTATTGTGCCGGTTTCTTGTTGCTTTTCAAAGTGGTCAGTCTGTGCGTAAGCGCAGTGGAGGGCTGGTGGTGGCTTGAAGTTTTCGCCAATTTCCTGCCATTTCCAGCGCGTTGGTGCGCCATGGCGTCTGCGTTAACCTGCGGGAGGGTCTGCCCCCCACCCCCAGCCTGTGAGCTCACGCACTCCCGCCCGCAGCTCACCACATCCCCGCACTGTTTCGTAACCCCCCCCCCACGTGAGGGTGACAGTCAGGAGATGGGTAAAATCCACGCGGCTGCCCTCTTCCGTTCACTGATACCGTAGGACCCCCACACCCCACCCCCGCGCGCGCCCCCTCTGCTCCCCACGCTGGCCGGAACACACGAGCAGCTGGACGCGCTCAGGCGCGTGTGCGCGCGCGCGTGTGTGGCATTTGTGGGTTTGACCACATTCAAGATACTTGATATCTACAGTTGATGAGCTGAGTAAGAGCCACCTCAGGGGACGAGTCACAATCTTTGTTAGTCCCAAACACAAATGGAGACGTGTGATCAATCATCTTCATAACACAACAAAAAAGTAGATTATTATTATTATTGTTCTTATTTAATCTCCTTTCATCCATTTTTGAGGTACAGATGGAACCAGTGTTGGTTGGTCCTTTTTTTTTAAGGCTGTCCAAGGCTGTGTGGGCGATCTGTTACTCCAACAGTATAAAGTTGTGGTTTATATGTTACTGATCTGCAACGCTCACTCCAGGGAGCCCTCAGTGGTTTCCACCACAGCAGATCTTCAGGTTAGCACAGTCCATCTGTGTTCCACCAAGACCTCCTTGTCTGCTTTCATCCAAATCACCACTTGGATTGAAGTAAAACTTACAGATGTGTTTGTTTTTGTCACCTGTTCAGGTAAGTGTAGGGGGGTTTGAATGACAGTAACCTTAGGATTCTTGTCTTACAGGGGAAGGCGACTGGGAGGAAGGCCCCTCTGTGGCTCAGAGCGAAGTTCCAGAGACTTTTATTCAGGCTGGGTTGTTACATACAAAAGAACTGCGGAAAGTTTTTGGTTGTGGGGCTCATGATTTTTGGAGCCTTCGCTGTGGGCTTAAAAGCAGCAAACTTGGAAACAAATGTGGAGAAACTTTGGGTGGAAGGTAAGACACCAATATTTATCTTCTTCATTATAAGTTTGCTGTTTTGCATAAAGATGGAAAAGTTTGTTAGCAACCACCAATAAATAAAGAGGGTTATTTGTTGTCAAATCCCACATGGAGAGTTTGAAACTTTTTGTAGCTTCTCAAAATGTGCAAGAAGCAACTGTAACTTCCTCATGAAGAAGGTTGTAATTAAGCCCATAAGCATCCTTTGGGTTAAAAAAAAGTTTGCTCAGAGCCGCCATTTTGTAAGAGTGTGTGTGTGTGTGTGTGTGCGTGTGTCGGCCCCCAGCAGTTCAAGGCTCAGAGGCTGTGTGTGGTCCTGTTTTGGACAGCTCTCAACTTTCCAAAAAGACTTGTCTCCGGTTGCAGAGAAAAAAGCAGAATCAGAACAGAAGCTGCTGTTTGTGGGCTGGATGTCCCACATATTATTTATCCTTTTTTTGCTGTTAACGAAGGGAAAAAAACAATTAAACGGTGGAAAAAAGCTGTGTGCACGGGTTGTTCTTCGGCAGAGAGGGGGTGAGGGCAAAGAGGCTGTGCTTTTCTGCTTTCCTTTGATCTGCATTCCTCTGCTTATGGCTGAAGTCAGCTATAGGAGTCATGAATGGAGGAACAGATTTTGAGAAATTAAACGGAAAAGAAGAAGCAAGGCTTTTCCCCCCTAAGATTTGTTTGTGAATGTCATTTTTGCTTCATTTAGTTTCAGACATCATATTATTTTATTTATAAAGCAGCTGCTAAGGAAAAGCAGGTGTTACTCCTGGAAGTTTCTAGCAGCCCACTTCTTCCTCAGGTTGGCTGTTAGCTCAATACTGCAGCCATATGACAAACGGCTTCAACTTCTTCTAATTTTTTTGCACACTTATAGCCGCTTTGGCAAAACGGAATTCCTCAAGTTCAGAATCTCAGATTGAACACACTGGATTCTCACCACAAACTTTTAACTAAAACTTAGCGAAACACACAAACTAGAGTTGTATGACATGAGCAAAACTTGTAAAGTGCGATATTAGTGATCGATACTGCGGTAACGATATGACTGACGAAACATGAACAAATAGGAAAACAAAATGAAACATCATGACCCTCGTCTACATAGGAGCTGGGCATAAACTGGTTAACAACGGGAAGGGTCCATCCAATTGAAATACTTCAAGCTGGTTCAAAATTGTTTAAGCGTAACCATTCGTGGCAGTTTGCACTGTTATCTGTAATAAACATATTGCACAAGCTGATATTGCGATATCGATTAAATTTGAGATTTCTTGTGGAGGCCTAGTGCAAACCAACCGGTTATAATGAAATAGACTGAATAAGACTTATCACATTTTTGGCTGTCTGAACCAATTCATTTTGTGGTTTAAAAAACTGAACATTTACTTGAATTTGTAAGGTAAAAAAAAAAATAATAGTAGTAAAATTTAAGTTCTACCAAAGCTTTTAATAAACTATTTGTACCTATTTTCAGATTTTCAGAAAAGTACTTTAGTGGGTGATCTAGTTTGGTTTAGGCAACTAAAATACACACTGTAGGGACACTTCTTTTAAGTAGGGCCCCCTGAATCATACCACAGCAAAGGTTTTCTATCCTCCTAACTGTAGGTGGCAGTGTGTAATATTTTGTATAATTTACAAACTGCTAACTAATGCAAAGAAAAAGGATTGTTGCCATGCTTGTCTAACCAGAGTGCAAATTCAAGCAAATTAGGGTATATTTTCATGATTTTGATTGATTACAATGCATCATAGTTTAGCCGTCTTGCTTGTAACATGACTTTTTGTGGTATTCTATACAATAGGAAAGCATTCAAGTGAGCACTTGTTTATAGTTAGCTAAAGGTTTTGTGTCTGTTTACCCAAAGGTCACATGAGTCATGTGTCTGTTTACTTTTGATGTGGTTTTCTTAGATGTTTTTTCTCAGATTCTTGTCGTCTGATGAGCGGCTCTGCTCAAATACTTTGTGAGTTTTTGTTTCTTGTCTGATCATAAAGTGTCTGATGTTACACCGTTGTGTTGCATTGACTGAAAGCTGACTGACACTTGTTGTGTAGTGACCTATTGGAGACATCTGCAAAATGCTTTCATTCTGGCTCAAAGTGATAAACACAAAGCCACTCACACACTCACAGACGCTGTTAAGGAGGCCGTGCTGTGATGGTTTCTTAGGTCCCGGTACATGAGGGGTTCCAGATGCTGGCAGGGAGTGATCTGTTTGTTTAGATTAGACTGCACAGCTGAGGGATAGATTAGTTCTGCCTGGGCCACGGAACTGTGCGCCGGGCTGTACCGGCTCTCTGGCCCACCGTCCATTAGGAAAAAGAGGAGCGAAAGTGGAGAGGACAGAACTGCTGTTTATGTTTCATGTGGATCGGCGCTCTGCAGCGACCTGCACGCGACCCCGCCTGGAAGCTATGCGCTCGTGGACTCGACTACACTTCATGCTGCATCTGTCAGTCCCTTTGACTGGACCTTCAGCTGTGAACTCGTCACCTGCTCTCCGGTTGGGCCACATTGTGGCTTACGGCAGAGCGCAATTACTTGCATACCCGAGCCGCCTAATGTGTTTATTTGACATGCCGTTCCGTGCAACAGCTTTGGCAGGAATTGTCATCTCACTTGCTTAGCACTGTTTATAAATACTCAGACACAGGATGTTCTGTTTATAAGACAAAGTGACAAAGACCAATTGGAAGTGAGATCTTGTACCCCCCAAGGCATGGAAGGAAGTATAGGGCTTTCTCAGCTGGAAATGTGTTGATGTATATGGCATGTTCACTCTGCAGAAAAACCCTTGTGTTTATATCTGCTTGATGTCCACAGGAAATGATTAGCTCAACCAGAAAGACGTAGTAGTGCATGTGGTTGATCTTGATCTCACCACACACAAACACGGCTTGGGTCTTTTTGCACGCTTTGCTTAAACATCCTCGGTTTGGAAATACAGATGATTACATCTACGTCACATTCAAGGAGCCAGGGGGGAGTTTGTAAGGTATGAGAGGCCTTCACAGTCCCTCCTGGCTTCAGATCATAAATGGAGCCATCCCCTGGCATCCTGGGTTAAGGCAAACACGGGCCAAATTGTAAAGAAAATAAGACCACTGGCTGCCTCTAATTAAAACAGTATCACATAAACACTGGCCTTCCTGTAGGACAGCCCCTCTCTCATTTGCTGAAGATTGTATGTCGAAACTCATGGGAAGAGAAGGTGCAGAGAGGAAGAAGTTAACATTTTTGGGCAAGATTTTAAACTTAGGATAGCAGATTATCCTGGATAAATCTTGGCCAAACCGTGGTTTGGTAGCAAAGGAAAGAGAAAAAGAAGTTTCGTTTGCAGGATGCAGTCTTAAATATCTGCTCTACAGAGTTATTTATGAACAGATCAAGATCCGAGAACTCAAAAAAGTTCATAGTCTCCAGATATGTGAGGGGTTGCATCTGGACCAATGTCCCTGGGATATAGACTGAGGCCATGGGTCCTGTAGGATTTTCTTGGGGTGCAGAGTCCAAGGGCCACAGGCGGGGACCCTTGGGACCCTGAGGTCATCCTACAGAGGCCCCACTATTTAAAACCTCACCTGATACTCACCCTGTGGCCTGGGTGTAGAGTGAAGACTTGCAGCAGAGGGGAGGGGTATTTGTGTGTGAGTGTGTGCGCGCCTCGTGGGGGGGTGGTAAACGGAAGAAATGCAGCAGAAGGTGCAGCTGTCACCAGTCGCCGTTTGTGTCCTGCGTATGTTTGTAAATGTGCATATGTATTACCGCTGTGAGACCGTCTCAGGATCCAGATGCTGAAAACAGAGAGAATTTTATCTTTGGACTGGGGTATTTTCATGCTATTAGTCTGTTAAAAATGGTTCTCCAGCAGAGGGCAGTAAATCAGATTTTTTTTAAACTAAATCTTACTTAATTTCTAACTAAATTGTATATAGTTGCTGCCAGTTTTATGTGTTAAGTTTTCATCTTATTTCTAAGATGAAAGGTGGTAGAACTGTATATTTTTAAACACCTTTATTCTACCTAGTAAACCTCTAGAAGAGATCAAAGCTGATATTTTCCTTAAATTTTCCTGCAAAACTTTATATAGTAACAGTTGATATCTGTGTGCACAAGGTAAATGGTTTTTGTTTTTTATCCCACAGTAACTTCTTCACTGTCTTGACTGTGAACTATTTCTCACCTGTTGGGATCTACAGCCGTAGACAAGTCTACAAGCTGTTTCTCTGTACGGGGCTTTTCCAGCTTATGAAACCATGAAAAACGCACGTCGAAAGTCATCTTAGATAATTGGGAAAAAAAAGCTTGAAGCCTTTTTGTTTTCAATGTTTTCTGTTACTTTTTAGGTTGCTGAAACTGAAATGAAAAGGGAGAGATTTGACTCATTTAAAGACCCACTCCAATGAAAATTGTGCTTTTGGTGTTTTTAACATGTTTTTGTAGCATTTGTCTCATGACGAAGGACACATTGAAAAGACGGTTGAGCTTAAAATTGGGTTTGTGAGGGGCTGTAAGCGAGTGGGAGAGAGTGTAAACAAAGGGAGGATGGGAAGTGGAGGCAGGCTTACTTCATGCCAAAGTTTATTTATTAAAATAAAATAAAACATAACTTTTAGGAATTTTATTGATCCCACAATGAGAAAATAATCTCAATACCAATAGCTCTGTTGAAAATGGGATAAATAGATCTAAAAACAGTGACCTCTGGCCGCAGTTTTCAGGCTACAACAGGTGATTGTGTAAACAATGCAGCAGAGGGTCGTTTTAGAACCTGAAGTGGTGGAAAACAGCCTAGAAAGACATAGCAGACGTATGACTCCACTCATTAAGTGTAAAATAAAAACATGTCTGCTGAAATTAGTTGATAAAAAGAAGATAACGAAACCAAAACGGCTAAGCTAACTTGAAGCTAAAGTATGCTAACTGGCAGCCGAATGTTGCGGCAGTAACACCAAACAAAAAAAGAAAATTAAAAAAGTCAGGATCTGAATACCCAACTGTTTTTCTGTTTCAATTTTTTTTAAACTTTTGTTTCGGTCGGCTGCCTGTTAGCCTATTTTAGCTTAGCTGTTTTTGTTATTTCCATCAATTTTCCTAATTCGCTATTCACGGTGCTGCCAGAGCCTGTTCCGGGTTGCTGCCTGGCTAACCGGGGATACCCCACGCTAATATGCCGCTGCTGGCTGATGTTGTGCCAATGGACGTTCCCCCTGCCAGAACGATGTCTGAGACTAAGGGGAAAAGTATCAAGGCACAACACCGGCACGGCAGGCAGAGAGACAGGGATCCCTCTGCCGCCTGCTCGGGTGTTTTTATTTTCTTTAATCATTGTCTTATTAACACCTCTTTTTTTGTCACCACTTCTGGGTCTGTTACATTGTTTTTACGCTCCACTGATGTCCCCTGGCATAAAAAAGCGGCAGGACTTGGCTGTTAATATCTTTTTGTTCAGCAGAGCTATGGCATCAAGATAATTTTCCTGCCAGGCGATCAGTTACATTCTAAAAAGTTTATTTCTATCATGCTCATTCAGTTGAATTGACGTTCCGGGACGCGATGTTTATGCCTGTGACCCAATGACATATTTTTGACAGTGATTTAACAGGTGAAGTTCGTATTCAAAACAAAGACAAATCGTATTCAAAACAGACATGTTAAACGTAAAACTAAAAGTTTTGTTCATATTTTTTCTGCAAAATTGTGCACAAAATATAAATTTGTGCACAGCTTTGTCTTGATGAATGCAACTTTTTCTTTATGAATACGCGTCTTATTGACAGCTATCTTACCCCATATATAAAAAGGCTAACACCTGGTTTCTGGGCCAAACTGTGTCCCAATGAGATTGATCCTTTAAGAAGTACGAGTAATTCTTCATTTTAAAGTTTTTAAACTACCTGTGTCTGTAAGTGTGTGTGGGTTTGTGTGTGTGTTGAGTGCACTCCCATTCAAAAACAACTTCCTGAGATGCCTCCGAGGTCTCTGTTTACATTTTGCATTCTTTTGGGCGCTCTTATTCAAAAACCAGAGCCCTCCGAATGACCGACCACAGGAGACTGTGGAGAGGTTTATCCTCCCCCTTCTACCTCCCTCTTCCTCTCTTCTATCCTTCTTTTTTGCCCTTCTTTCAAAAAGGTTTCTCTCTCTCTCACTCTTTTTAACTGAGCGTCTCCCCCCCTCTCCCTGAACCTCCTCCCGCCTCCTCGCCACCTCTTTTCCACCGCCCCTAGCTGGAGAGAGTTGCCTCAGAATGCCAGATGTATTACAGAGCGAGCCACGGCAATGTAAACACTCAGCCCTGCCATGAGAGCAGGGTGGTCTGGCCTCCCTCCTTCCCTGCCCTCCTTCCCCTTTCCTCTCCTCCCTCCTTCACCGCACTGGCTGCCAGAAGGGTGGAGAAAGCACAAAACAGCAAAGGGAGACTGTGTGTGTGTGTGTGTTGGAGTGGAGACAGAGCCAGTGAAGAAGCTGGAGTATAGTAGCGATAGTGTGCTTGTGTTTTGGCTGCTGCATCTACCATACACCAGGAGAAATCGGGGTGTGGATTGATGCTTCTCAGGCTGCAGTTCAGAGAATTTTTATAGCAAACATTTCCAATCCTTAGTAAAAAAAAAAAAAAAATCTATATACATATATGTAGCGATATATCCCCTCTGGTTTACAACTTACAGACGTAGCTGTACAGTTCATTGCAATTCCTGCGGCGCATCGTCATCGAATCTGGCAGTAACAGGAAGTACCACATGTGCATATGCAAGGCATACAAAGCAGAAAGATAACTTTCTGTATCGCAGATGATTGAAAGTTTGACGCTTTAGCTTAAAGCATTAAGGGGGTATTGTCACCAGTTGGTGAGGGGTAGAAGTCAGATTGTAGATTGCAGAATAGCAAGTTTTTTGGACATTGTTTAGATCTTCCTTTTGCAAGATTACCTCAGGTCCCTAAATATTCTGGTCATTGGATAGATTCACTTTTTAGAGAAATATGGAGAAAATTAACACTTTCACTTGGATTTTCATGTCGTTACACTAATACCAGGTTCACACTCTGAGACTTGCGTTCAAGTGACCACTTCCAATGAAAAATGTAAGGTAAACGCGCGTTGTGCATTCCTGGCTTCTGCATTCAAAAATCTCACTTTAAGCGAGAGTTTTCGGGCTCTGTGTATGAAACACGCACCAACTGAACACTTGAAACTTGATAGTTAAATTAGTTTAACTTTAACCAATCAGTGTCTCTGATTTGGTAGTAACGTATAGGTAGGTATCTTTCAGTGTCTGTGCCTTTTTACTGCTCTGTGTTGACCCTGTAGGGTTTAAATAGTGAATGGTGTATACTTTTAAAGCGCTCCTTGAAGTCCCAAAGCACTTTACAGTCAGAGTACCATTCACACACTGATGGTGGCTCGGCTGCTAAACACTGGCGTCAACCTCCTAGCAGAGGCAATATGGAGTTCAGTGTCTTGCCCAAAGACACTTCAACGGACAAGGTGGGAATCGAACCTGCAATCTTCCATCAGAGGTCGACCGCCCTACTGCTGCACCACAACAGCCCCACGCAATGTGTAGACTTTCTTTTTCCAATTAAAATGTAATTTACTCTTTTTGTGCTCACTTTTACTCGTTAAATCACTTGATACTCCATCTGCATTACACTGTAAACGAATCATATCAGAGTTCACTTGCAATAGAACAGCAACGCTTGTTCTTAGACAAACCTGAGTTTACTTTTTTGTTGGAATGAGGGTTCAGAAGATCTTTCACAGCAACTTTAACAAGAAAGTAGGCTATTAGAGGAAACAGGGTTCAACTAAACAGGCTTGGTATTACATTTCTTCAAAGCTACTGTTAAGCCTTTCCGAGTAAACTATAACCATATATATAATAATATATCACCTTTGAGACACTAAAGAACAAATTATTTATGAAATATTTTGTGAGCTCTTTTCCTACCCGGAAATAAGAAGCCTCGTTCTCTGACACACCACCTTTCGTTTTTTTTGGGTGCCGTTCATTTCAGGACGTCATCCTAGAGCCGGCCTTGGCAGTATGTCTGCGTTTCACCCACGAAAAAAAAACAACATCCGAAGTTTTGCAAAGATAGATGTGCATATTGTGCATACCAGATGAAACTGAAAGGGTTTTGCCAATCACCGCTAGTTTTGCAGAGAAAGTGTGTGTGTGTATTAGCCTGAGGGCGGTGCTGGCAGCGCAGACTCTTACTGGAAGGGGCTGTTCTTACTTTTCTTACTTGTCACAATGTGAGGACGCGCTCATTTTTGTGGATTGGGAGGAGCTGGTGCTCAGAGCGCAGGGTTTTAGTGCTCAGAGATGAGTGAATGGATCGAAATACCGCTTTGGGGATGTTTGTCATGAGGGATTAACATTATAATTCCCCTACAAGCCTAAAAAAGTTGATTTTGCATGAAATAGACCCTTTAAGCGCTGTTTCTTATGTTGCAGCTAATTCTATAGTTTTTTTTTTATCTACCTCTTATTGTACCTCTAACTAAAAATCATTTATCACTTGGATGTAATTGTTATTTAAAGGGATGTAGCTTTTCTTTAAACTGTTTAGAACAAAAATCTTGAGTTTAGTGGGCCGTAGATGAGTAGATTTGCAGATTGTGCAACTGTTATTTATGTATCCTTGTACTGTATTTTTTGGAGTATAAGTGGGTCTGAAGTTTTAGTTGCAGAGACCAAAAAATAAAAAATAAAAATGACATGAAAAAAAAAATCACTATTAAGTTGGATCTTATATGCGACTAATACGGGATGTGTTTACATGTGATGTGTTATACAGCCAAACTAAGGAAAACCTGTTATTTCTACTCCAAAAAATATGATAGTCTGATGACCATCACTCTTCAACGTAATTATTTTTTTATTTTTGTTTACATCTAGTCTAGAAGATCCAGACAATTGGAAAGTCTCAAGCATAAATGCTCTCCCAGATCTCTTATTGTTTACTCTGAAATTTTTTAAAAAACTGTAAAAAGTTGCATCTTTGTCATTCTTCAATTGCACATTCCACAATTTATGCACCAAAATCGACAAACCCAACCACCGCCAACTCTGCCATATGTTCTGTATTGTATTTAAAAGCTGGGCCTTTTATTTTGGTGAAATCCTTATAAAAACGTTTTTGGAATTGTAAACCAAATTGTGCACCTTTACACAAAGACCCTTGTATTTGTATGTTGGTGTTGTAGGTGAGGCTTGTTGCAATTATGCTGCTCCCAGCAGTAAAACATGTTTTTTTTTCTTTTTTACATGCACTGCTTGGACTCATTTCTTGGTAACAACAAAGGATTTTTCTGCTTGTACGCTCTTTGGTTTTGTGTTTTCTGATCCACACAAAGGAATGTGTGATTTTGGGATACCTAGAATCATTTGCCATCTTTACAGGAAATGACAAGAAGATGGCTGGCTGAGATTGGATGCTCAGGCTCATGTCACGGTCTGTTATGACTGGGCACTGGGCCAATCAGAAGGCTGTAAATCCAGCAACACAGGGTAGCCCTCACCTGGCTTCAGATGATGTAAAAGACTATTAGAAAATGTACATTTTAAACATAGTTTTGGAATTTGTTTACCACTGTGGGTTGGTATTTATGTTTTCATCTGAATTATGTTGACAGAAGCACTTTTTCTGTGTCATCTGGGCTGCATGCATATACCAGCATATGCACATTCATGCTACAAACAAACTTTTTCTGTCAGTGTTTTACTTCTCCAACCACTCTTTCCTCTGCTCTGTGAATCCATTGGCACTGAATAGGATTTTTTCGTGATAGAGGTGGGAGGATGGTGGTGTGGGGTGGGGTGATGGGGAGAGAGGAATCTGAATGAAGGCAGCAACGTGGAAGAATCTGCCCATTGATGCCTGTGTGAATGTACACCTCGGGCTCTAAGGAAGCTGCATTGGGAGCCAGCCGACTGCTAAATACACCCATTTTAAGAGCTGCAGGGGTAGGACAGGTGATTAGCATAATCAGGGGCAAGGGGAGCCATACATATGTTAATGCTGTAGTTGTGAAGGGAGGTGAAGGTTGGCGGTATGGGTGGGGATTCAGGGGTGCAGCGGTGGGCAGCTGGGGAAAACTCAGAAGAGAACTCACAGCACACCAGCCGGGCCATGTGGTGCCGACAGCACCACAGAGGGTTGATTACTCACAATTACTGGCTCCTCTCTTTGTATCGCCAGTACCAAAACACGGCTAACATGTACTCCGATACAGCAGGGGGCAGTGTTTACTCCTTCTGTTGACCTCAACATCTGTCAACAAACCTTTATCCTGTTCACCTCATGGTTCATCTCTGAAAAGAAGGGCAGTTCCTACGTCTGTACCAGAACAATCACAGATATTAAAAAAGCTGTACTTTGGTGCCAAATGGATTCTACTGGTATACTGTGAGTAGGCTCCTAGCTACTACTGTGCATCAGAACACTTTACACTCCTTTATTTTATTTCTGTGCCTTACTTTCTTGTCATTCGTAATTCATTTTCTCAACTGTTTAAAATACTTTTTCTATTCCCTCCATCTGTGTGGCAGCCCCCCTAGCAAAGCTGTCAGGAAAGTAAAAGGGAGAGCACGAGGGGGAGAGAGCCTGAGAGTGAGGGGGGACTCATCATGGGTCAGATAGGGTCTTGGCTCTCAGTAAGGCCTTTCATCACATATTTGTGGCTGTGTGCACACCTGCACTGCAGAGTCCACATTTGCAAATGTTGTGTACGCTGCCGCCATAGTGCTACTGCAGCAACTTCTGCTCACTCGCCATTTCAGTTCTGCAAAGATAGAATAAGACTGCAAATTTCAGTAAACATCGTCAGTGGCAAAGTTATTTTTTGTGGGACAGCTCCAGTGTCCACATTTGCTGAGAATTTTTTTCTAGTTTGATTAGTTTTAGTCTTCTCAAGAGAAAAAAAAATTAGGTTGTGTTCTTCACTACTGACTACTTAGTCCACTACTGGGTTTGCTGTTAGGAGTTTACCAGAAACTCAGGCAAAAATCTAGTGTGTAAATGGGTGAAGATAGACCACAATGTATTGCGTTTGAACAAATCTTCAGGTTAAAAAAAATGTACTTAACTTAATTTTTTATAAAGCATCCAAGTTTTCATCATCAGAACACAATGGATTCATATATAGTCTTTGCAAAATGCTCAAACTTATTAGGTTTTTACTTTGGGAAATTTGTGACATCATATTTGGCATTTTTAAAAAAAAGTAGTGAGCATGGTGTACAAATTGCTTTGCATATCCATGGCAATGGATAGTCCCAAACTATTTAGCTTTTTGGAGTTAGGAAGTAATGAATGAATTCCGTTTTTATATAATTCTCCAGGATGTGTCAGTAAAAATGTATGCAATTTTCAGTCTCTAATAGGCAAAAGGTAGTTAGATTCAAATACATCTGAGTTCTCATTTATACATATTTATATAAATAATGAACATTAGGTGGAGGTTTTGACAGCAGGTGGTACAAAGCAGACAGCAATGGTGGTCGAAGGCAACAGGTGGGATTTTCTTGCTGATCAAAGCTTTAGCGGGTGATTGGCAGTGGCAGCTGAGAAAAGCACAGCAGGACATTGTGGGACTTTGGAGCAGACGTAAGGTCGTGTGGACATTTTCTAAGGACATTATCTTATTGATCCATCTCACCACGCAAAGTAACAAAATGTGTTTAAGACTCTTTTATGATGTAATCCTAAAGGGAACCATATTGATCATTAATGGGTTGTATCAATATTTTAGGTGTGATGTTTTTATGTGGTATCGTCCATACTATAAGTTAAGCCTCGCTATCAAAACAGATTCATATGAGTTAAGCTTCCTCCCAAAAACAAAGCTGTCTTAATCAATCAGTCTTTCTAGTTTGCTGCATTTTCAAGCGTCTAAACTCTGAAGACCAATAGTCTGTGGTGGAATGTGCCTGTATTTAAGGGATCCTTGTTACCCAAACAGACTGCTCTGCCTGTTTTTGTCAAGTGTCTGTGCAAGACAGACCACTCTAGCATCTTACCCAGGTTAACCTTATTGCAGTTTTTTGCAGCTTCTTTGATAAAAAGTTCAGATCAGTGGTGTTTTTGACTTCCACCCATATCCTTTTAGTCTTGGACTATGTCCGAATTCCCTCACTACTCAAATCACTTAATTACTCAAAAACTATATAAGTGCGGGACTATTTAGTGCCCTGGATTTTAAAAGTAATTTGTACATATGCTCACTAGTTTTATTTTAAACCGCAAACATAACACCACCAATTTCTCAAAGTAAAAACTTTATAAGTATGAACATTTTCTGAAGACTATTTATTAATGCACTGTTTTTTTTTTTTCAAATGACAAATCGGTCAAACGCAATGCATAGTGGTCTATATTGGTGGACATCAACACTGTTTTTTGAAGAGACCTCTGGGAAATTTCTAGGGCTCAGAATTTTTTATTTTATTTTCAGACATCTCTACAAAATGGAAAAACACTGAATATAGTGCACTAAGTAATTTGGACATTCAGACACAACCTTGGTGACGTTCAGAAGGGGGCAGTTCCCCTTAGATCAGTCCCTTTTGGGCCCCATAAATACACCTCTTGGCTGCACCACATCCTTCTGGATTTGACAGGACTTGTACTTAAAATCTATTATGTACAGCATGAACAAGAAGGGTACTAGAACAGTCTCCTGTGGGGCCCCTGTAGAGTACCACAGCTTTCATGAGGCACAAGACCGCAGCTTTACATTGGGCAGTCTGGATGTTAAATACTCATCCATCCTGGATTTTAAAAAAAGGGGTTAACATTGTCATTGTTAATAATTGTTAGTAAAATAGAAAATAAGCAAATATGTGTGTTATTATACCTATATCAATTGAAGCAAAACCATATCTAAGAAAAAACACATACGGAAGTCCACGCTCGAATGCTTGGATTGGGACACTGTAAGACATGCATTTGTCTAAAAAGTAAAAGGCTAATTTGTCTGGTCTATCGTGCACAATTTGCCACTGAATTCAACCACTTTCAATGTGTGTAAATTAATATTATAGTGCAAAAACACTTCAAGTCACAGGTATCTATATGTCCACAGCGCATGCAAAGTTTTTGCCTTTGAGGGGTGGCTGTTTTTGCGTTGCTCCGGTGACGCTGGGGGTTCAGCATATTGGCGGTTGTATTTGTGGCAGAGAGGTGGTATTTAGTGGGGGCTTCCTCCTCACAGTAGGGGTTCCTTTTTTAAATGGAGCCTAATCCAGCTAATCCATTCTGTGAACACCTTGGCACACACAAAGCTATTTTTACACAGCTGTTTGTCCATAGAGTGCAGTCATGCATCCACAAATCAGGGTTTCTGAGATGATGGAGAGAGTTTGAGCAACTTCAACTTAGTTCTTGATCAGAGGGATCACATTTTGCACAGCATGATATGCCGTCATACTTTTTGTGAATGCTGAAAATGGTTCCACAAGTGTGTCATGCACAGGAGGAGGACCGATTGCTTCCTGCCGGCGGTGCATGTTTTCCTTGAAGGTGTGGGTTGTTTCCGTTTTCAAACACAACAGATGTGTGTTGGGGTGGGGCTTGGGTTTATGTGTGCTGCAAGACCAAGAGAAAGGGGGCTGGGCTGGCTTTGCCAGAGGGGGCTGGGCTGATTGCCATCATGATCTGGCCAATCACAGGGTAGAGCTGAATAGGGCAAAGAAAGAGAAACTAGAGAATGAAAAGGGGAGTTTGAAGCTTAAAGGAGGACAGGGGTGATGTCAGTTCCTTTCTCTCCCGTCTTGCACACCACCTCCACCCACCTCTCCATTCCCTCACTATGAGAAAAGGGAGGATCAGGGGTTAATGTTATGCAACATGCGGAATGCCCACACTGAGGGCTCTTCTTCAGTGACATTAACAGGTCTCTTCACTTTTCTATCTTTTCTGTTTAGCCAAAAGATTTAAAAAAAAAAAAAAATCATTCATTAACAATGCATCGAGGTGATAGCTGGCAGTTTAAACTTTAAATCCTTATTCAAACAAAAGTCAGATCATAAAATCCATCTTTTAATTTCTTTTCTGGATCGCCATGTGGATGGATTAGGGAGGTGTAGCTCTGCAGGCACGCCAGTCATTCACGCAACTGCAAGATTTTCAACTCCAGACTGCCGCCTATGCGCCTAAAGTTAGAAAAGGTTTCCTTTATTAATAATATTCAGTAAAATGTCTTCTTTCTTTTGCAGTTTTATCCAGATTCATCAAACCAATTGTCTCCTATTAACAGCTGATGTTTTTAACATTTATTTTAGATGAATATATTTGCAATGTAGATTGACAACAATTTTTGTTGTTGTTTTTAGCTTAAAAAAAGTATTTTATTTTTGGTTGCATGTATGCTGAACTTTGCCGCATTTGTTGTTGTGATGTCAACAGTATAAGTAGATCCTGCTTCTATTTTGTCTCTTATTTTACAGCACATTTCCATAAAAATTGTAACAAATAAGCCCTAGTTCTCACGCTCTCCAGCAGAGCCTTGAAATAATGTATGAAAGTATTGAGGTCACTCACAACTGTACACCTCTGTATTTGTTTAAACTGATGAATAATATAGTTAATGGATTCGGAATAAAAAGTAGAATAAGAAATGCTGCAGATCAAATTTTTTTTAGCATCATTTCATAAATATCCTTTTCATCAATTATTACACTCCCTGGAAATGAATGGGGTTTTCAAGTTGTGGTGTCTTTTGGTAACATGGTTCATCGACAAGGATTCGACAAGACACACCAACTGATCTTCTGTTTACATGAGGGCACGAGGTTATAAACCTTACATGTTTTGAGCTTGAAACCACAACATTTTGTTGACATGGCAGAAAAAAGTGTAAATATCTGTCTGGTCCAACAAGATATGCATGCAAATACAACTGATATAAATAAAGCTTAGCTTCAAATACAAAAGGGGTTTATACAAATATGTGCCTTATGTGTCAAAATATTCATATTGTACCAATTACATCTTTCTAACACAAGAGCCCTTCAGCACATCTGTTTTCTCCACTGTTAGACAGAACATCAGGAAAAAAGTGTACATATAATTCCCTACTAAAAGTGTTATCGCTTCGCTAGCAAAGGATAGAGATGGGCACACTGGGAAAAATGCTATAGGTTTCAGAAATATGGTAAAGTGAAGTTCCCAAATAGGTATTGGGCAGTACTTTAAGGTCCGTTTGTGACACTTCTGTTTTGATCACAGCCGCTACACTTGAAACGAGACAACTTCAAGTTATCAACACATGCTGGGGTCAGCCAGTTTTCTAAGGAGTAATATATGGATGTGTCACTGAGGAAACACAGCTGTGTGTACATGCTTTCAAACGCACATGCTTGCACGTAGACAGAAGTGACCGCACTCTCGCACATTTTCTTGGTCCAGCTGGGGTGTTAATTTCACCCCAAGGCTGTATGAGTGTTGACCCGCAAATGTTGTAACCTAGTGAAGTGAGGAATTCTCTATGCTCGAGGCTGTAATGTGCCGTTTCCTGCAGTGGGAGAGTGCATTCCTTCGACTTTTGCGTTCTTCGATGCAAACTCCACGTCTTTGGGTGGCAGTCCTCAGCTCGGAGAGCTCTTTTGCACAGATGATGTTCCCATCTTTTTTCAATCACATTTCACTCCACACACATGTAGACACAAGCTAAAAAATGTAAGTGCTTCTTTTTCTCTCCTTCTCTTTTTCTTTGAGGCGCACTTAAGCCAAGCCTCAGGTAGGTAGGTCAACTTGTTTGTGCACTGTCAGTGTGCAGCAGGTCTTAATCAGTTACATGAAGGTAATACTAGTGTAATATAGCTGTTTAGCTGGCCTAGCAATAGGAAGCATGCCTCTTGAGTCTGCCAAGGGCTGCTATTAATGATGAGTATTATAAACATGCCTTCAGACATGATCAGATGGGAATGCTGTTTGGGTCCAGAAAAAAAGAAATCAAGTGTTTTTTCCTAATGCCTCAAGACATGGCCCCCCCTTCCTCCCTGTTCCATTGGTCTGACTGGGTGGTCCGCCTCGCAGAACAGCCATGCTTATGTTCAACTTTAATGTCATTACAGTGGAGTAAAAACATTCAGTTCGTGGCCACAGTTGCAAGAATTGAGCTGAATTGTTAAATTGGATTAAGGCATAATAAAATGTTACAGATTTTTCACACAGTCAGCTCCCTCACAGGTTGTTTTTCACGTTTAGTGTATGTGTGTGGTGTGTGTGTGTGTGTGTGTGTGTGTGTGTGTGTGTGTGTGTGTGTGTGTGTGTGTATTAGAGACCAAGTGAAAGAAGATGGCTATAAATTGCTTGAGCTTTCACTGAGCGTTTAGTCTCTGATGATGGAAGGGCTCAAATCCTCTGCTTGTAAATCAGACACACTCAACCGAAGGACACACACACACACACCCGGCTCCAAATATACCCCCCAAAAAGAAGTCACAATTCAGAAAGCTATACATTTTGTAAGCATTTTGTTTTATTTTCTGCAAATGTAGGAATTTGTCATGACTGCATTTGCATGCATTTGTTGGTTCCAGACTAGCTTCACTGGGGTGGAATCCCGGCACATAAATGCAACGCTCTCCAATTTTTGCTCAGTCTAACGCACAGGGCTTAAGCTCAACACAACACTGGCAGCAGAGCCTACAGTTCTCCTCGATGTAAAACATACACATGGGCTTAATTTCACATATGCAGACCGTGTGCCTTGGCTCTGTTGTTGCAAATTTATGTGTAAACACTAAGAGCATTTTGAAATCAGGATTATTTGCAGTATGTCATTATTCCACTGAGAGAGGGTTTTATCTACTCTCAACAAGACTGACAATGTGCTGGCATGGTGAAGTGATATAGGGTGTGCTCTGCAGAAGAAACGAGGGTAGCTGCACAGCCACAGTCCCATTCACCCATGCACACACACATTCACACACTGTTTGCGGCTCTGCGACTTTTCTACCACTGATAGCAAGCATATTCCCATACAGTTAACTTTTATGGTTATTCTAGCTGGAACCTAAGCTCTAAGTATGTTTAATTTATTGTAGAGTTGAACCATTTTACACTGGAAGGATTACAAACTAGTTTATGGAACATGCCACCTAGTGGTCACTGAGAAAACTGCCAGGGTCCTTTTCATAGCGCTTCATTGAAAGACTTTCAACATCAAATTTTGAGGGGAAATTTGGAACTTTTGGTAGCCATAACCATAATGTTTTCATTGTTTTGTGGCACGGTGATGAATATAAATCATTTGTTTGCTCCAAAGGGTTACACTTTTCATTTGTCTTTTTTTTTTTTTTTTTGTCCAGTTGGCGGGCGAGTAAACCAAGAACTGAATTACACACGGCAGAAGATGGGCGAGGAGGCCATGTTTAACCCCCAGCTGATGATCCAGACGCCACGCGAGGAGGGAGCCAACGTTTTGACAGTGGAGGCCCTCCTGCAGCACCTGGAGTCAGCTATGCGAGCCAGTAGAGTTCATGTTTACCTTTATAACAGGTAGCTTCCATTTTCAGCTGCCTCTGAACATCAGCATTGGAACGTCAAATTCTATTGTTCTTTGGACTTGAAATAACTATTTTTAACAATACCATTATTACAGAATCCTATGATCAGTGTAGACTCTGATGCCAAAGAACAGCTTAAAACACAATTATATTTAAATTTTTTTCAGACAATGGAACTTGGAACATTTATGCTACAAATCAGGAGAATTAATCACAGAAAATACTATAATTGATCAGGTGAGAACTCCCAATTTGTTGACTTCTTGCACCAGAATTATACATGAATCTATTAAAACAGTATCTTTCGCTGTGCTTAAACACTTCTTTGTCCTCCTTCAATCAGATGATCGAAAACCTTCATCCCTGCCTCATCATTACCCCTTTGGACTGTTTCTGGGAAGGAGCTAAGCTCCAGTCTGGAATGTTCTATCTCTCGTAAGTCAAAGGGACAACCCTCTTTGCTGCACGGTCTCGGTTTTTAAGATTCACTGTAATTCCATGTGAGAGCAGTAAGTTATTAGACCAATTTCTTTCAAGCACTCTGGTTGCTGACCAAATGCTTAAAAAATTCTAATTGGGCACACATAATGGCTCTTGTGTTTGCCAGGCCAGTTGAAAAACCGGTTCAAGTGATGCTTGTGGGTTGCAGTGAATGCCGAGACCAGGAGTACTGGTCATGGGGTTAGGGTTGGGTTCCTCAGATTGTTTTTTAAGACGGAAGCGAGAAGCAGGTTACATACACGAGTCTTCATTTTTATTTATGCCAGTTTAACTCCATCACATTCAGTCCGTCCAAAAGGAAACCACATAGGAGCAAGTGGGTGTGATTGTGTGTGTCCTGAACTCGTCCCCTCTGAAGGCTCTATTGTAGTGGTTGCTGGCATGCGTATCACTGGCGATAGTTTCTCTCCAGCCATGGGCCTCACACCATTGTCTGGCCGTTCTGTTGCTAATGGCCTGCTGCTACAGTAATACTCAGCAGACCTTCACCTCTGCACGGGTTTGTGCATGCGCATAAATGCTTGCCCTTGCTGGCGATGCTATGTGATGCATGTGTTCCGTGGACGTCTGAAAGCACACGGGCTCTTGAGATGCTGTCAGCATACTACTTTAGACGTGTGTCTGTGTTTCGCCTGTTGGTTTAAGATGGCAAATAACGTATTTTACTATGTTCTGGTTGGGAGGCTGGGAATAATAATCCAAGCCTGGTTAAGCACATACAATGTGGTCTGAATGACACAGAGAAAGAAAGATTCAGAGAAAGAGAGACTGGAATGTGTGAGGAATAGAGAGCAAAGAGAGTTGTGGTCTGTGATGGAGTAGGAATTTGGCAGTTGCATGATGGGTAATAGTAACCTAGCCCACAGACATTAGTTGCTACTCTAAGAAGTTCATTTGTGGGATTAAGGAACTTGCAAGCTACAATCTTTTGCATTATGATGTTTTTTGTTGATAATAAGAGGTCTGGACTGTTGAAGAAAGTTTCAAAAGTCTTCCTAATAGTAAACCTTCTTTAGCTGAAGGAACCCCAGGTTATAATACCACCCCCACAGATGCCCAGGTGTACTTTAATTTCTATTTTCTTTTCTTTCTTTTTTTTACTGTAATGTGAACTTTTTTTCAGGAGCATAGATCAATTCAGTCGATCTATAATCACTGCTTCAGGTTCAGTCTTTGAGATTTTTTGTAAAAATAAAAGTATATTTGGATTCAACATAAATCCGGTGTAAAACTCACAACTTATTTGTATTTTATTGATAATGGTGTTAATTTGCTGTTTTATTGTTAATTTCTTTACTTAATTCTTACTCAAAAGTGATACATTTTTATTGTCTTTCTGCATACAAGCATCCTATGCACCACATTTGTTGTTGCTAGATATAAAACAACTCATTTTCTAATGGGAAAATCTCAAGTTTTTGTAATGGGTTGAATATATTGCTGGGCAGTCATATGTTAATAGGGTCATCATTAAATTAATATGTGATTGCGCCATAAACCCATATAATGTGCTGTTTTATTATTAATGAGGACTAAGGACTTTGGTTTAAGTCAAACTTTAGTTTGGGATGAAACCAAAACTGAAATACCGCATGTGTACATCCACATAATTAAATTTCCTTAGTTTTTAAACAAAGTCATGTTTAATTATTCTAACTTTTATATCAAATGTTTGTTTTTTGGCTTAATTTCCAACCCATTGTAGCATTCTATGTAACTACTGTCTATCCCCACGAAACTCTGCTAATACTTATATTTGAATTTGCAGAGGTAAGGGGTATTTACGGTGGACCAACTTGGACCCTAAGCAGTTTCTTGCAGAGTCAAACTTTCCTGTGGAAAGCTTTGAGAGCATGCTGGAAAAGGCAGACATTGGACATGGCTACATGGATAGACCGTGTCTGAACCCCGCTGATCCCGATTGCCCCCTCACTGCACCCAATAGGAACTCAACAAAGGTAGGAACACAACTGGTCGGAAAAACCCTCTTCACCTATTCAAGGGTTATTCTAAAAGTTTAAACTGAGGTTATAATAGAGTTTTGTTTTCTTATGTCAGCCTTTCAATGTGGCGCGGGCCCTGAGCGGCGGCTGCCACGGTCTGTCCAGGAAGTACATGCACTGGCAGGAGGAACTGATTGTAGGAGGGACCACCAAGAACGGCAGCGGACCCCTGCTCAGGTAACACACCCAGTCTCTTACACCTACACCTTTCTAAACACTGAAGCGATCAGGACAGGGCTTATTCTGGAGACACCAAGTGTTTTCTGTTCTCCTTCACTCTCTGAAGCGGCGCATGGATGTGTGCCGTGTGCTATAAATCTTGCAGTCATTAGCAGATTCCATTGAAATCTTAAGAGCTCCAGCTGTTCCTGCTCAGCTTTGGCTGTTCGGCTCGGACAATGCCCGCATACACACTAACGCAAACGTGCACACATGTGCACTAAGTGATCTATTGCCCTAGTTTGTTCAAATATACAGTGATCTGAGGTACATGGGCCTAATTCTAACACAAGTACCAGGTCAGAACTCATAGAACCTGTGATATACTCACAGGCGTACGATGGAAACAGTTTTATGTGTTACAGTTGGAAGCATACATTAAGGTAGAAGTTAAACGTTTTCTTTTGTAACTACAAGTTTTCTTCCTCACATCTGACTTTGGTGGCAAATTTTCGAAAATGTGTTTTTGGCACATGGACACAAAAGCACAGTCACAGAGTACAGTGGGGTGCGTTGTTTGTGTTTTTTGGTTGTGTGTTTTCCTGGCAAGGTTGGGTCATTAGAGTGTCTGTGCTTGCCTTCCCGCCTGCGTGCATGTGCTGTGTGTTGTGTGTGTGTGTGTGTCAGCCTCTCTTCACTGGGCTGTTGCCGCTGGCACCGAGTTTCAACATCTTGTTTGCTAACTGCCACCATAATAGTGATTATCACCAGATTACAAAGATCACATTCATAAGCAGCATGACAGATGAATGTCCACTCCTTTGCTTTGTAAGATTGTGATGGTGTGAAGACTCACTGATGTCAGTGGTGTTTGTCAGTTTCTCTCTACTCCAAACTCATTAGTTAATGATCAATCATTTATATTAATTTATTGCCTTGCTTATTAGGAATGTGTAATGCTGGTGCTTAATATCACGATACTGATGTGGCTGATAGACTCTTATATTAGTTAAGCACACTTTCCTCTTGCCTTTATTAGTTGATCTGTATATTTAAAGACCCTGATTGTCTTTTGATCTATCCTAAAAACATTCCCAATGATCTTTTAATTGTCATTATGTCATTTTTTGCCAACATTTAAAAAACCTGTGTCGTTTTCTAGACATAGTTTCTGCAGAGCAGCAGGAGTCATTATAAATTTGCCTCTGAGCTGAACTAACTGAAAACTATCTGTTTACACTCTCTCCCGTTAGCTTACAGCCCCTCATAACCCCAGCCTAACATTACCAATGCAACCAAAATGGCAAGCAATGCTGGAGCTATCCAGTTGTACAGTTTTAAGCTAGATGCCAATTCAGACGAGGAAAATGAAGACCTTCATGGATCTATTTGTCTGCAAGTGGATGCATCAGAATGGAGCAGGGCAGCGTATTTTCTACGTAGCAAATACGAACTCATTTTTTGTCTCCTCCTGAATTACATAAGAAATAATTTTTAAACAATACTCCAAAATACAATTTTGAGTTGAATTTTCTTTATATACGACCTCCATTCTGAGAAAAATGTTACAATAACATGGTAATGCCATTAACACAATTTTCATTGGAGTAGATTTTTTAAGTTGATGCCAATCACAAGTTCAATTAAAGTTTACTATTGAAAATAATGAAATCAAGTCTTCTCTCTGCTTGTTTTACTGATAAATGAAGTCTTATAATAACTAAAAAGGAGGAGATCTGAGCTGTTGTGGGAAGCATCATGGAATACTTTCTTTGTGAGTGAGATGAGAAAGTTGAAATGATGTACCAGCCTCACAGAGAGTGGCAGACTAGTGCAAACCAAACTGTAATTTCTCCGTTGCCTATTTGTCCCATAAATCCCGGACTTTAATTATTTTTGGTTCATTTTATGTTGCTAACTGTTTCTTAATTTTTACCGTCTTTTTTCCGCTGATTTTGAAAGATGGGTTTCAGTTTGGGTTTAGTGCTTTCAATTAGGCAACAATTCATCATACAACTGCATCTTTCTATCAGAAATGGTAAAGTTTTATAGTAGATTGTTTCACTAATGGTGGAAATGTTTCTTTTCACTTTGTACAAGTTAAACGTTTTTCTTAAAATTACTTATGCACATAAAATACAGCAAAGTTAAAAGGAAAACAGTGAAAATTTTCTACAAAAACATTTCTTTTCATGTAGAAATTTTTTGGGGGAAAACCTCCACTTAATTTCAACCTATTCCATCTTCTTCAATGGACTTTTCTCTGCTTTCACATCTTTCCTAACACAATTTACGTTTCCTATTTTGTTTTTTTTGGCAGTGTGAAATCAGTAAACTGTTTCTTTTTTTTTTTGCACAATTAAATATGATATGAATGGTGCTGATCCCCCACTAAACGCTTTATCTCCCTCCTTTTGTTTTCCCTCTGTCTCATTTTTCCATCCAGCGCTCAGGCCTTGCAGACCATGTTCCAGCTGATGACTCCCAAGCAAATGTTTGAGCACTTTCGTGGCTACGAGGAGGTGGCCCACATCAACTGGAACGAAGAAAAGGCTGCTGCTATACTGGAGGCCTGGCAGAGAAGATACTCTGAGGTAAGAGCCAAGTTAAAAACGTAAATGCACGATGATAGACACCAGCCGGATGCAGACAGAGCCTTATCGAGCCTGGACTGCTGATAGCTGATGCTCTGTTGATGTATGCTGAGTGGCAGAAGTTTATCTTTCTCTGCTCCATGGAGAGAATTGATGGAGCAAAAGAGCGAACCTGTCTGGAAGACATTAGGAGAGTGCTGGACGTCTCTCCTTTTTTTTTTGTCCATCTCACACTCTCTCTGTCTTCACACAATCACTTTCCCAGCTGTGGCTCCATTGGTGGCTCAAGTGTGACATCATCTGGTCTTTGTTTTTGGGGCCCCAACCTCTGTTCCACATGGTGTGGACCCTGCGTGTCTGCATAAATGTGCATGTTGCTGTGTGTCTGAAATCTCACATATAAAAGAAAATCCTAATAAGAAGACCTTTTTTTTACATTTTGTTGTACACCTCTGGATTTACGAAATGTTTCCGGAGGAATACGCGTTATTATGCGACTTACACACATGCTATTTTACTTGTGTGACAGAAATTTGTGTCAACCAGCGTTACTTTCCACTGCTCTGTAATGAGAAATCACTGTTCCAGCCATCTGTCTGCCCAGAGATAGTGAGAGAAAGAGGGATGATAGTTCAAGGAACTTTCTGCAGACTTTCCTGCAACTTTGTTTTTCAAACATTCATAATTAATTTCTTTGATATTCGCAGACTGATTCTTTTTAATTGAGGTGCTTTAATTAGCCTAAATAAATGTGAACTTTACTCTTTTAGTAAATCTGTATTTTGTCTGTAATTTCTAAATATGATTCGGCTTTGCATTCATCTTTTTTATGGTTGAAGTTAATCTGATTGGGTCTGTGTTCCCCTCTTTAGGCAGTGTTGCAGAGTGTGGCAGCAAACTCCTCTCAGAAGGTCTTGTCTTTCACCACCACCACTCTGGAAGATATCCTCAAGTCTTTTTCTGAAATCAGCGTTATCCGTGTGGCCAGTGGATACCTGCTGATGGTACAAACACGTCAACAAAAATACTTTTTTTTTGTTTGTTTGTGTGAAAATCAAAGACTGACCGCTTCCATGCGCTTACTGTTTGTGCATAGCTTGCTTATGCGTGTCTGACCATGCTGCGGTGGGACTGCGCCAAGTCTCAGGGTGCCGTGGGGCTGGCGGGGGTCCTGCTGGTGACGCTGTCTGTGGCAGCTGGTCTGGGCCTCTGCTCCCTCCTGGGTATCTCCTTCAATGCAGCTACCACACAGGTAATGAACACACGCAACAGCTTTTAGCTGTCAAACCCGACTTGGAGACGGACAGTGAATCCTCAAACCTCAACTCTTTTTCACGTGCTGTTTCACAGATCTTTTCTTTCCATTTTTCTTTGTTTTTTCACAGTAATAAGTTGTCCGATCAAAAGGCAATTTTTTCACATTTTTTTACACAATGTAAAGTTTTAAACCATGTAAAAGTTCAGGTATTTGGTGGTTTTAGTTCAGGCTGCAGAATGGAGTGAGTAGAAAGCAACAAAACCATCAAGGGTCAGAACCAGTCCAAGAGGATGTAAGGGACATCTTAGCTAAATTCCCTGAAGTTCTGTCTTTCTAGTTCAAATAGGATAAAATAAAACATTTAAAATTATTTTTTAAAAATCAGTTATCGTGTTTTTAAAAAAAAATGTATCCAAATTTTATTTTTGTCAATTGAAAAAAAAAAGCTGTGTACTTTTTTATGGTATTACTTTAATGTTTTATGACTGCACATTTTCTTGTTTTTTATATATTCTCTGACATCAAACTGCGAAGCCATGAGAGAAGACCCCAGCAACCTATCTCATTTCAGTTTTCTTTGTGTGTGTTGTGCAGGTTCTCCCCTTCTTGGCTCTGGGAGTTGGTGTGGATGATGTCTTTCTTCTGGCTCATGCCTTCAGTGAGACTGGACAGAACAAGAGGATCCCATTCGAGGTGAGGAAAACATCAACAAGAACTTCCTTTGATCTCTTATCTATTTCATGGAGGAATGTGTGAAAGCCTGTCTGTGCCTGTGATGTAGCACCACAATGCCTGTGCCACACAGTAAGCCCACTTATTTAAGGACTGAGTCAAAATTTTAAAAAAGCACACCTTTTTTTATCTGTTTTCTTTTCACGTGTTTTCATGACTTTTTCAATAAAGTTTATTTTTAACAATACATGACCTAGAATCATGCCTGTTTTTAGTTTGTCTTGCATATGCTTAGCGTTAAAAAATCAGATCGTGACAACAAAGAAACAGGAAGTTGATTTCATCTGAAGAAATGTTAACAAAAATATGAAAACAAAACTCATTTGACAAACTTCAAATGGGTTCCATATTTGTGTGTGCATGTGCGAGGTAACATATCTGGAGTAGAGGTGGGGGGGAGTGACCCAGGCATGTTTTTGCTTGTTTTTGTTTTCCACTGCTTCCCTCTCCCTCCAGCTCTTATCTCTCCTTCTCCCTCATCCCCCAGCTTCCTTTGTGTGGCTGAGATGAAAACTAAACAGAGCTGAACTTGATCTCTCCTGTCTGACACCTAAACACACACTCGCACACACACACGCGTGCACTAGCCTGCAGACACTCCCTGTGTGGTCCTGCACGTCCTCAAACATACACACAGGTAAAAAAAACTTTCAGGAATTTGTGCACGCTTATCGCTGTGTATTTACTATAAGAAATAATAGTTGTGAGGCAGAACTGAAAGCATCCTGCTGTGTCTGCTTTTACCCCTTCATGCCTCAAAGGGAACCAGACAGGCCCAGGTGGATTATCTGAGCACTTGAGGCCTTAGAAATGCTGCAATCACTGTCACTCACATCAGCATTATGATAACTATTCATCATCTCTCAAGTATTACACACATGCCGGAGGCTTCTAAATGAATCAGTTGCTTTCCTCTTGTCTCTGTTAGGACCGTACTGGAGAGTGCCTAAAGAGGACGGGGGCCAGTGTGGCTCTCACCTCCATCAGTAACGTCACAGCTTTCTTCATGGCCGCCCTCATCCCTATCCCGGCGCTCAGAGCCTTTTCTCTACAGGTATGCGGTGCTCTGAACGAAAATGAGTTTGTTTGACAGGAAATTGGCTCCGGATTTATGCAGACGACTGTGGATTTATTGATTTCATTTAGCAAAACAAGGTGAAAAGTAGTGTGTGATGTTTTGAATCTCGCTTCCTTCATTGTTCAGGCTGTTTTGCGGTGGGTCAAGTGTCTGTCCAGATTGTGGCTGAGCTCCATGTAACAGAATCCAACTGCATGTGCGCACTCTTGGATATGACGCTGGTGTGTGTTTGCGAGAGCAGAGAGTCGCGGCGTCCGTGTGGGAGGCTGTGACAGCAGTGGTGTGTCTGCACGTGTGCACACAAAGGTTTGGGGTGGGATCAGTCCTCTCCAACATCTGTCATTAATTACGGACGTCACCAGAACAGTGTCTGACAAAATGCCTCCAATAATCAGTGAATTGTGAATTCATTTAAACACTCTCTCAGTCAGGGTGATTCATACTGTAATGAGAGGAGAAGGTCAGGTTAAACTTTTCCTGACTCTTAAACAAAGTCTGAATCTTTGCAGCGGTATAGCACAGCACAAAAAAAATGAAATATAATTAAGAAACCTAACATAAACCTTCAGCAAAATGAAATGTGCAGGTTAAACCATACTGATGGTCTGGTGAGCTTTGGATTAAGGCTATTCAATATAACATGATGCCATTCTTTCCAGATGGAAAAGAGTAGATTTTAGTGGAAAGCTGCCTTAAGGGCAACATTATTTTAAAATTGTTATCATATATGTTTTGCATGTCTTTGTACGTGATTTGTTTTTATTAGACTTTTCCTTAAGAAGAAATAAAACATCTTACTTAAATCAAGTGGTTTATGGTTAAAAATTAAGTTGGGAAAATTCCCACCATCTGTTTAATGGATTGACTTAAATATCCTAAAAAGTAGGATTTTAGACATGGCCCTGATCTCTAGCTGAAGTTACAAACTATCATCAGAATCGGAAAGAAAGATGTTTCAAGTCACCTTGAAATTAAATTTCTTTTAGACAAATTGATCTACCATAGTCTGCATGAACAACAATATCTTGGGTTTGCTGTCATTCAAACACACACACAACACTTTTAAACAGATTTCAGAACCAAAAAAGTTTGATGGTGGCAAAGGTCACTTGTCAACAAAAAGAGTATGCTTGTTTGTGCAAAGTTTAAAGGGTAAAGATGCACTCCAATGAAAATAGTGTTTTTGGTGTTTTAACATGTTCTTGTGTAATTTTTCTGATGGACAAATATTAAGAAACTTATTCTTAAAATTGCATTCCTGAGTCTTTCTTTATTTAAATAGTTGTTTCTCAGGAAAAAATATCTTTTGAAAAACAGTGTATTAAATACAAGTCACAAGGCCACAAACTCCCTGCTCTGCTGCATTCTGATGCATCCATTTGTAGACAACTAGATCCATTGGATGAATAGATATGGGTGGATAGCTCCAATATTGCTCACCTGTTTTTGCTACACCGGTTGTGTTAGTTTTGGGGTGTGAGGGTTTATAAGCTAGCAGAATATAGTGTAGAGAGAGCTCAGTTATGGGTGACAGGAAAGGGGGTGGGGTTGCTCCATGCCAACGGTCCCACCCATAACTCAGAAGTGAATTTTTAATGAACTTCTGCCACTCAGCAGAAACTATGTCCTAGATGACAACAGTTTAGTTTTTTTTTTTAATTGGCTAAAATTTGGCTAAAAGCGGCATAATCATAATTAAAAGGCCACTGGGAGTGCTTTACAAGACATCAGAAGATGATCGGAGTGGGACTTAAAATGGTACAAAAAGGCATGTAGATAATAGACTCAAAACAAAAATACTTTAATAATTTTTGAGATTTTCCATTTTTTATGTAAATTGTAAATTGGAACAAATTCAGATTGACTTGTGTAACAGCCCCCTGGTGGTAACTTATGGAAATGACTTGGCTCCAGTTAATTTTGTTCTCATGAATCAAGTTATATTTAGTAATGCTCAATGAAGAAATCCCTTCAGCAATAGAATAATAGAAGAAGTAAAGCGTGTAAAATTAGTTTACATTCCCTTTTGTTGACCCCTGACCTTCCCCCTTCACCTACTCCTCCCTGACTACTACTCACTAAATGATCTAAGAAGTTGCCACTTTGAGTGCAATATTAGTATGTGTGGATAGATGGCTTTAGTACAGCAGGTCTGTCAAACATAAGCCTTTTTTACCCCCGTGTGTAATATTCAGCCTGCCCCATTTGATACGCACGCACTCACATGCATACCATGCACATGCCATGCATACTTTACACTTGCGGTTTTCTAACTGGCAAAAGCAAACTTAATGGACATAACACGATAGGAATCTTTTAATTTTGAAGCACATGCCATCCATCACCAACTTTCAGGCTCATCTCAGTGCAAATGTTCATTTTTGTGTGCTGCATTCTTATTTTTCTTGCGGACAACTTATGCAACGTAGTTCTTTCCCTCTCTATGCTTCATTTTGTTATTTTTTTTCATGAAAAAAGAAGCTTGGCGCTCCTGCAAACAAAAACACAAGCAAGGGACTCTCATACAAAGAGGACAGATTTACAGATAGCTCTCTCTGTGGGGGTTATCCAGCGGTCACTGTGTGTGAAAGTGGATAAATAGCTGTCAAACTTACATGCAATTTCTGTCTTTAAAAAAATGATTTCTCTTTCATCTGAGGAGCAGAGGTATGAGAGAATGTTTGTGTGGAAGAGGTGAGGGTGTGGTTTCAACACGAGGCTGTGCAGTCTTCCTAAAGCTGGCAGTAGACAAATGCGTTGTGCGATCGTTGTGTGAGGTGTGTGCGTTGTCTGTAGAGCCAAATCGCCTGCTCATCACCTCAGGCCCGCGGGTCTCTGGCTCCTTGGGTGGTCTGGCACACATGTGATTGTGCGTGTGTGTTTAGTGGTCTGGCAACTACGCAATATCCAGATTGTACTCTGGGCTGGGCCCCAATCTAACCCCAACCCCCAACCACCCTCCACGACACCACCTTCAGAATTTCAACCACAACTCTGTTTTAGCTCCTATTGAGCCTCGCCTTTTCACTGCACGATTGTACGTTTCTGCAAAAGGCAGTTTTATCAAATCATTATTTTCCCCAATATTCCAAATATTCCAACCATCTTAGTGTTGAAATGGAACAGTCTGTCAAACCTGTAGCCTATGAGTGGATCATAAGAAATAAAACAAACAACTGAAAAGTTTTGGCCTTTAATTTCAATGTTAACTCCAATTCTAAAACAAAGTTGTCTCAGTGGGCTACACACTGGTATTTGTACTGAGGTTTATGTCTTAAAATCCCACTTTGATGTATTTTTGCTGTTTTTAACATGTTCTTGTGGCATTTTTCTCATGATGGAGGACATACGTAAAGAAAATTAAGATAAAAATTATATTTTTGAGCGTTTCTTTATTTAAATTGTGGTAAACTAGACGAAAAAAATGTTGTTTGATAAAGAGCGTACGTTGGGCGAGCCACAAGCTCCCTGCTCCACTTCTTTCTGAGGCATTCACTTGTTGATGACTAGCTCCATGTACGTCTTTGTTTTCCTCGTTTGGGGTTTGAGGGTCTGTAAGCTAGCAGGAGAGAGACGTAAACAGATGGATTTTGGGGAAGCAGGGGAAGACTCACTCCGCCTACTGCCGCTCTGCAGAAACTCTATTTTATTTTATTTATTTTGCTTAAAAATGCCATAATCACAGTAAAAAAAACACTGGAAACACTTCAAAAACAGATCAAAGACTAAGGACTTTTTAAAACCGGTGTTAACATGTGTCTTGCAGGCTGCTGTGGTGGTGGTGTTCAACTTTGCCATGGTGCTGCTCATCTTCCCTGCCATCCTGAGCATGGACCTCTACCGCAGAGAAGACAGACGCTGTGATATTTTCTGCTGCTTCTACAGGTGCGTGCACACACAGAAATCAGTTCTTGTGTTTTTGATCATCTTGCTGTTGAAATAAATGGCTTCCCTCATGGAAGTACCCTCACAGTACCCCCTCCCTCCTCATCAAAAACCTAATTACTACTCAGGTTGTCTTTTTCTGCCTGTGTTTTTATCGTCACAGTCTTTATTATGCTATACCAGTTTCCCTGCCAGCCTGAGCATTGGTTATTGGTATCATATTGGTTGGCTTAGGGATACTACAGATGTGTACACACACCAATAAATTTCATTCTTGGATCTTAATTTAATGTTGCTGCCAAAAGATAGAGGGTTGAACAGTGATGCCTAAAAATCTGTTTCTATAGAACATTTTTATTTCACATTATCAGATGTTGCAGGAATATGTTAAAAGTCCCCAGAATAATAATGTTTTTTTTCCCACTGTTTATTCCCGCAGCCCATGTGCCAACCGTGTGATACAGATTGAGCCTCAGGCGTACCTGGATGGGCCAGAGGCCAACCGCTGCAGCCCTCCGCCATCATATCACAGCCCCCATCCCTCATGTCACACACCTCCCCCAGGCTACAGCAGCCCCCCTCCGTCCTACAGCAGTCACAGCTTTGCCCATCAGACCCAGATTACCATGCAGTCCACCGTGCAACTCAGGACAGAGTATGATCCACGCACCCAAGCCTTCTACACCACGGCGGAGCCCCGGTCACAGATCTCAGTGCAGCCCATGAACCCGCCCCCGACCAGGGTCAACAGTGATTACCGCAATAACAACAACAACAACACCACCAGCAGCAGCAGCAACCATGGCAGCCTCAACAGCGGTAGCCGGGGCAACGGCGGATCTCGAGGCCCCGCCACGTTCCCCCAACATTTTTCGGCACCTTGTGCTGCGATGCCGGCTTCGGCCTGCTCTGCTCCTCAGGGCGATTCCGCCTCATCAGCTGGACACATTCCTGAGAACAACAGTTCCACACGGGATCTGCTGTCCCAGACTGGAGAGGCCTCTTTTGGCCTGCACTGCTGGGAGTCGCCCTGCTCTCGCTGGACGCTGGCCTCATTCGCTGAGAAGCACTACGCTCCATTCCTTCTACAGCCCACCACCAAGGTGAGCTTAGCTAATAACTTTTTTATAGAAGGGGGAAGCAGGGAACCAGGATGGGGGTGGCATTTGTCTGTGGTGTAGACACATTTGTGAGCTGACGGTTTGAATGGGTGAATTAGTCATCAGGGTGAACAAAGTAGGAAAGGAAATATCTGAGGTAGACATTTGTGGTCATATCTGAGTTACACAAACACACACAGTCTTGTGGGTGGTCAGTCCTCTCACAGTCTTCCAGAGCTGAAATCATCTGGTGAACTGTACTTGACATCGCAGTCTTTCTCAATTTCAGCATACTGATGAATATTTCATTCCTCCAAATGACTTCATGCGGTCTTCGCAATGCCTTCATTTAAACTTCTCTTTCTACTAAACGCAAAAAACTCCAGAAACTCTGAAGAAGTCAATTCCTTCCAATTTTTAGTTTACAATTGATAATTGAAACGATTTGCTTCTCGGTGCAGCTTTTCATGTTGATTATGAATGATTGATTTCTTCAATGTGCCTTTTGGAATATTGCTAAATTACATGTTCGGAATTGCGCCAGTCGTTAATGTTTCTCCTCGTCTGCATCCCCCTGACTGCAGGTGGTTGTGATTGTGCTGTTTCTCTGCCTGCTTGGAGTCAGTTTGTACGGGACCACCCAGGTGAGGGACGGCCTGGAGCTGACGGACATCGTACCCAGGGAGACCAGCGAGTATGACTTCATCGGCGCCCAGTTCAAGTACTTCTCCTTCTACAACATGTACGTGGTGACGCAGCGAGCCGATTATGCCAAGAACCAGCAGCTCCTGTACCAGCTTCACCAGAGGTTTCATACTGTTCGCTACGTGCTCAAAGAGGACAACGGCCAGCTGCCGCGCATGTGGCTGCAGTTTTTCAGGGACTGGCTTCAAGGTAGCATATAGCTTTACATCTCCAACAACAGTTTTGTTTATCTGTCCGAACCTTTCAATCAGGTCTTGCATTTGAACGTGCACTTTTCAGTAATTCAGTTCAGGTTTATTAACTGTCTCATTATGACTTTTGAGATCATGGTTGTCTTCTCAGTTTTGAAATGAATCTGAAGCAAATAAGATGTTAAGAATGACTAATGAACATCGACATGGGCTAATTAGAATCACACGTTTCTGCCACAAGCGGGTCTGCCGAACAGAGCGACATGAAAAGCTCATTTATTTATTTATTTTTCTTCCTATCAAGACTTCCATCTTTCACATGTCAACCATGTCCTTGCACGGCTTAACTTTCAGCAAGGAAACAGTGACCGCTTCGCTCTTTTCAACGATAAAAAACAAAAAACAAAAAAAAGCGCCTCTGTGTTAGCTGACTGGGAGCCACACAGAGAGCGTGCGTGTGGGTGAGGGAGGCAGAACAGTGTCTGATATTGCTTTCTGCAATGGTGGGACAAATTGGAGCCAGACAGGCCAAGGAACGAGACCCAAAACAACATCTCCCACAGACGGACCACAGCATGGGCCTTGGGGTAGGAGGTGGGAGGGCGAGAGGGGAGGGCTGTAATACACATATGGATTGGAGAGCACTATAGAGAAGGAAGCATATGTTACTGATAGAGGCTTGAACGCTTGATTTGAGTTTTAGGCTATGGAAGTCTTGTTTGTTGGTTATGAATGAAGTTACCTTAAATGAATGGCACTTATTAAAAGGTTGAGAAGAGTTTGCAGGTTTGTGTTATGTTCTTTTTTTACTGCTCTGAGTTAATACAAGTTGGGTTTTCCATTTATTGTTGTACCTCAGATGGAAAAAATAGGAGTTGACAGAACCAAAACCTTTTTAACCACCAACACACCTTTCTACTTGTGGTTTCTTACAGGACTCCAGGAGGCTTTTGACAAGGACAGGGAGGCCGGTCGCATCACCCACAGTAGCTACAAGAACGGTTCTGAAGATGGCATCCTGGCGTATAAACTTTTGGTGCAAACGGGACGCCGAGACAAACCCATTAACTTCAGTCAGGTATGCTTATTTTTTTAACTCAGGAATGTTTGTAAGTCAAAATTTCCTTTAGAGGTACAATCGGTTTGTTAAAGACCAAGAAACTTGGGGTGCATTCACAGCTGGTGGTTCAGTTTGTTGTCTCCTCTATTTACCAGACCAAACAAGCAAATCCTAGTTTTCCTAAAACGCGTCTCAATTTTACTGTGTGCAAATCATGGTAACAAAACTCTGAATGCAGACAATAAACCAAAGATTAAGAAAAGAGACAGAAACATACCTACAAGTGAAGCTAAATGAGTGTGACTGAATTAGACAATTGCTTGTTGGACTGAGTACTGAGGCGGGTCTAGTTTATTTTGCTCATGTGTTTATTTCTTTCTAGTTGCTTCTCATTTTATGCTTTAGTCACTACAACCCTTTTGGATACATTCTATCTGCTGGCAAAAAAAAGGGCAAACCTATCCAAAACATCAAGGTTCTAGACGAGAGCGGAAATGATTATGTATTTTTTTCTACGGACTTGGTGCAAGTGAAAAGTCGTAGCGAACACGTAAAAGAACACACAAGAATAAGGAAGGGTGAAAAAGGTAGGACACAGCCATGACGTATGGATTTTCAATTTTTTCAACCCCCACCAAATCCTGTGCACTGTGCAAGGAGCCCTGTAGTGCTGTTCGGGTGGGAAGTGTGCACTCACTTCACACAGCTTGACTGTTAGAAGCTAGACCATCAGTGTTAAACTTCTGTAGGCATACGACAGGCATTCTATAGAAACGTAAGGATTTTGGGCATGCAGCTTTTACCGGCTATAAGGGACCCAGTATTTACAACTTACTAGTGGCTAGAGTGTGGCATAAAGGCACCGTACAACAACATCACCTGTACGTCATAAGTGCGAGCAACTTAGATTATCCTTACAAATATTTCATGATACACTTACTACACACATGACAATCTTACGCTACATTTTTATGACGTTCCGTAAGGTGCCCATACGAGCCTCAACGGAACTACAAAACACTCCTGTGCTCCCTTTAAGATGTGTCTGCTCGTGTCTACGACCCTCCACGGGCCTGGAAACCCCCAAAACCTGCTGCACCTGTTCAGGTTAACCCCCATGTGACTTAGGCTCTTGGCATTGTCACACCCAAACAAGCTCCTGTTTTATTGTGTGAGATCCACTCTCAAAAGTGCAATGTGAAACTTCAGCAAATTTAAAACCTTTTTGCATTCCTTACCCGATCAAACCTCATCTTTTGAAATATTCTGCTCTAAATATGCGTGTGTGTGTGTTTGTGCTCTGGTGGTGCTTTACTCAGAAGTTTCTGCCATTCATGCTTTTCCTCTCTCCCAGCCTGGTTTCATCTGCCATTCGTTATGACTTTACTGACTCGAGGAATTTAAAGCTCTCACTGGAGCTTCATCCTGTCCTGAGAAACAGATCAGCTTTGCATTTAAAACATTTAACTGGTTGTGTGTCTGTGTGTCTATTGGAGTCGTTTTGACAGTGTAATGTTCCTTGCACAGGTGTTGCTTGTACAGTTGGCTCACTGTGGCTTGAAACTTTTTGCACACCAGTTGGATAGGGAGGCAACATTCTGGTGTTCAGTAGACTGAGTTCAGCCGTCTCCTTTCTCTCATTTTATCACGAGAGCTGGCAGAACCACAAGAAGTCCATTACAGTGCACTGCTGAAAGGTTCTGCCTACACAGCAGTTGGTTGGGTGTTGATATTTTCACCTCAACTTAAACCAAATGCAAAAAAAAAAGCATGCATCAAAGGTATGCAACAAAAGGATAATATCTTAATTATCAGACAGTTTCCAGTTTGGCTGTCGAAGGGAGCCATGACTCCAGTCTGGCACCATTTAAGATTCTGATATTCAGTGACTCCAGTCAGAACAGCTTTAGATCTCAGATGGAGGCCAAAAGAGGAAATTTGCAGAAGATCAAATCTAGTCTCTAGTATGTCAGCAGAAAGATACCAATGTGCTGATAATGAGACAGATTTGGGCGATAATAGGAGGAAATGAGGGGAAAATGGTCCTGGTGAAACAATCCATCTCAAGATTTTCCAGTGTGGTACCATTGCATTTCAAAAAGAAAAGACAGACAGAGATGCATGGTTGCATTCTTTGGCTGGAAAATGGGAAAACAGAAGATAAGAAAGTGAAGAAATATAAAAACAACATTCTTGGCCAGGACTCCCGCAAACCTCAAACACAACAGTCCATGTGCCTTTCTACACTGAGGTCATTTTCATCAAATTTAATCCGCTTAGCTGCATCTTTTGTTTATTTGTGTTAATAATTTGTCTACGAGTTTGCTCAAGTCATGCTTGTCTACAGATTAGAGTGAAGCTTTTCTTCCTTTTTTTTAACTGTTGTGTTTATTTTGGACATTTGTCTTACTTAATAAACTCCACAGCCAACTATTCTGCTCCTTTCTTTCTCGGAATGACAGGAAGCAGAGTCGGGCCTTGTGTGCGGCCCTGTGACTTCACTTCCTCAGCCTGTGAGGGATGTGCGCCTGCCATGAGTTGTAGGGGCCGCCAGCAGAGTTCCCGTGACAGCTTAAAGACATACAGTTGTTGCATATCCCGCTGTTAAATTCAATCCAGATCGTCTGGAATCCGGCTCTCCGTCTCTGGCTCTCTCTGGCTAACTCCTGGCCTCCGCACTCCACTGCTGTGTCCGCTTTTATTGAGAGGGGTTTGAACACGTGCTTCCTTTGAGCCAGCTCTGTGTGGGCATTTGTATGCACCGGGTGTGTGTTCTGCTTTTACAGTAGCTGTTTTTCTGTGTCTGTAAATGAAGACCAGATCTTGCCTGACCTTGGCAAATTGCAAAGCTAGATGTTTTATTTTGATATGCCATTCTTTGAGTCTGTGCATTAGAGCTCTGTCTCCGCTCACATATCTCTGCTCCCGTTGACTTATTCATTCCTTGTGTGGTTTGAAAACGAGGCTACAGAAAGGTGTAGATGTGGTGTGTGAAAAAATAGAGGAAAGGAGGTGCTGAGGAGAATTAGGAGTCCAAATAAAGGTCAAGCGAACACTATGAAGACTTCTTTTGTTTTTAGGGACGGGTGGCTTTGCGGCGCCAGGCATTCTGGGTACCCATAGGAGTCAGGAGAACCAAGTGTTAGCAACATTTGTACAGATGTTGTGTTATTTTTATAGCTCTACTCCATTTGCTGGGTGGCATTTCCTTCGGTGTTAACAACCAGGTTAACTGCACACAGACGCGCCCAGGGACTCCAGCCAAATTTTTTATTGTTACGCTAACTCAAGTAATTTTTTTTCCACCGTCCCCACCGAACAAAAAAACCCCTGCCCCTTTCTTCATGTACCTAACCCCATGAGTCCAGCTTAACCCCCAAAAGCTCTCCCTGCCTCTGTGAAAGAGGGATTTATGGTTCCTAGAAGGGAGAGTGGCGGAGCAGTACAGTAATTGTTTTACCTCTCATGAAGTAGAACTGTGAGGCTTCCCCTTATTTTTTCTCGTTTTTTTCAGGCTGCCTCTCTACTGGGAAAGAATCCTGATTTTTTTTTTTTTTTTAATGTGTGTGTAACAAATTCACATCAGTACAGCGCGGCAGTCTTGCTGTGATTTCAGCTGTGTTTACATGCTAACAGCTACTTGGAAAGAAAATATAAAGCGATGAAAAGCTTTTCTTTATTCTCACACTTTGCATTGCCTCTTTCTTAGAAAACACCACAGACACACTGAAAACATAACAGTCAACAAGTTGATATAAAAAAATTAAAAATAACAAAAAGAGTGATATATTTTAACAAATAATCTTTCCACCTAAAAATATAGTTCCTTGGCCACGTTTAATGGTGTAAGTGGGTTGCCAAGAAACACAAATACACAATAAAAAGCCTGTTTAAAGACCTGAACACTACTATCCCATTTTTTATTGTGCTGCTGTCAAAAAAGGAATCATTAGTTGTGTTGGCTTTGCTCTCATCTTTTATCTGACACCTTTTAAAAGAGTTCAGTGATGGAAAAATTATGTTTTGCTTGTATCTTTCAACAAAGTGTTGCAATTAGGTCCAGTGCAGGAGCCAACATGAATGCAAAAATCACAGTATTCGCTTTAAACAGTGAACCATGAGATTTATTTTTAGTGTTCAGATTTGTATCTATTGTTGAAAAAACATCATGTGACATGTTAGCATAGAAACAAAGTCATTTTAGTGTTTATTACTAATAACAAAAAGTAATTTTTATCTTTTATTTGGTGATTTCAAGGAGTATCAAGAACTGCTGAGGAAAAATGGCCTAACAAAGAAGGCATTTCTGTTAAAATATTCAAACTTCAAAATGATCCTCAAACTTTATCCCATTTAATTTCCTCAAAACAATATTTGTTGGCATGTAAGTCAGTATGAACAAGCCCAATTCCAAAAACAGCAAGTTCAAAAACAGAAATGTGATTATTTTTCCTCGTTTGAAAGTAAGATGATTTATACGTGTATATGTAGACGTATGAGGTTCTGGTTGCATAGTCATCAGCAGCTGTGGAGTGCTGCAAGGCTTCTTTCAGAAATGTATTCAGAGTGGTCAGGACATCAGGCCTGAGGTTGTCCATCAATATCTTCTGTATGCGAGTGAGATGCTGATTTGACATTTTCTGTGTTTTTAATGTGGTGTCTTAATTCTAGGAAGTATGGGAATTTTCAGAAAGCCAGCCAGTGTTTGAACGGTCAATTTTCTTTCCATTTGGTCTGAAAAAGAGCAAAATTTTGGCACGGTTTTGAAAGGTGCTTCGTTTACCTACTGAAAAATATTGTCAAGTTTGCCTTACTTTCCAAGCACCACTGTTTTATGTGTTCTCAGATTTTTCATTGGTCCATTTTAACATTGCATAAGTGTGAAGGACCTAATGCATGTCAGTCATCAGAATTTTGCTGTCTGTGGAGGGTTAATGTGGCCATCAGTAACTCATCTCTGTTGCTTTTACAGCTTACTCGTCAAAGGCTTGTAGATGCAGATGGGATTATCAACCCTGCAGCCTTTTATATCTACCTTACTGCCTGGGTCAGCAATGATCCTGTAGCATACGGTGCCTCGCAGGCCAACATCCGTCCACACCCTCCTGAGTGGCTCCACGACCCTACGGACTCCATGCCTGAGACACGCCTCAGCAGTAAGTCCTATACTTCATCCAGTGTGAGACAAGAGTGCTAACCAGTAATCCACAGTGCAGCTCAAGCCTTGTACTTGCAATCATCTGATAGAGAATAATCACACTAATAATGCTACTTTTGCAGCTCTATTCAGTATTTGGCATCATGAAAAGGAAGTTCCTGTTTTTCTAAAATACATTTTTACGGAGCCACATCCGTTTATGTCTTGCTGTTTGCTCAAAGTGAAGCATATTTGCTGTTCTTCTGCTGCGACTGCACATATGTGTGATTAGGTTGAAGCTGAAAATCAAGACACAACTAAGTGTTGTGCTTGTGGTTTAATGCTATAGTCTTGGCTGCCATGGGGCCCCCGCATTACACACACGTTACACACATGCTATTAAAACTCAGTGACCCCCACTCTTGTTCTCATGTCTCTACCACAAACACACACAAAAAGTAAGGTTTTAATGTTATTTGAGTCCAATATTTGATTTTGAGAAAGTCAGAGGTCGAGATTGGATAACAAAAAGAAAAGTGGATTCGGATGGGCTGAACAATTGGATAACAAGCAAGACATGTGGGACACGAGGAGAAATTATTGGATCAGCAGTCTTGGAAAAAAAAAAAGACAGGGATCTGGATGGCAATAAGGTTGCTGAGTGATCCTTTAAGGCTTCCATGTGCGGGCAGGAAAATTTAGAATGAAATCTGTCGGCTCGAAGTGTGACCTCACCGCTGAGTGACGGTCGGCATACGTGTCTGTGCATCTATGGTTCCGTGGTGCGAGGTTTAGGGTGTGGTAATGGCCGTGATTCTGACATTGTAATTGTCATGAATCACCGTTTGCTCTGACAGGCTGCCGCGTCTGGAGCTGATAGGCCCTCATTAGGGAGTTTTGACCACAGACTGGTTAGGTTCAGGTCAATGGAGCTCTATTTCACCTGTCTCCCCACCCCCACCACAAGCCTTTACATATACATTTACTTTTCGATATATTACTTCACCTGGAACAAGCCTTTATGTTGAAAAATCCTAAAATATTTCTGCTGATTTTAATACATTATATTCATTTATTTCAGTGGTTCTCAAACAAAGACACCACCTAGGGATACTTGATGTAAACACTCAAGGATAAGCATGTCCAAAGTCCGGCCCATGGGCCAAATGCAGCCTGCATTCAAATCCCTAGGAGCTCACAGGTTCCAATATGTGGCCCCCAACACTTTCTAAGAACTGTGATTTCATGATTGGGATTGGCTAAATAATGTTATAAGCTGCTGTAAACCTGTGGCACAAACCTGTGACGACCTTCAGAGCCTTAAGGGCCAAACGATTGGAACGGATTGATTTCTGTTATCAAAAGCACGATGGTTAGTACTTCTGAAAGGTAACTATTGTGTTATTTTCCTGTTCACATGATTTGAATGTAGATGTTTACTGTGAGCATTTAACAGCAAATAATATGTAACATTTCACAAGAATCCAATTATTTTATTTCTGGTCTTCAAATATGAATGTTTTTAGGTACAATTCTGTTCTATATGAAGAAAAATGAAAAGTATCCCACTGTAACACAATTTTCATAAAATAGTTCATTGCATTTATGCTATTAAAAGGGTTTATACACTGTCAGACCAACTTGTTGGTCTTTGTACATTTTCACCAAAACTGGTTTTCTTTGCAAAAAAGTTTCAAAATCCCTGCTTTAGGGGATGATTAAGATTTTCAAAATAAAATAAAAATAACTTCAATAAAACTGAATCCCTTAAAACCTGAATTTATTTCCAGTTCTGAAAAAAAATGTCACTTATGTTTTTGTTTTTAGGTAGATTAAAGTAATTTTAGAGCCGAAGTGGTTCGTCACATATTTGCAACAACATGCACTTGGGGGAAAATGCTGATATCACATTCAGGTGCATTTCAAACAATTGAATTTGCTAGTAAATTCAAAACTTGTTTTTTACTAAACTGTGTGTCTTAATGTCTTATGTCTTAAATCCACAGTCAATGTATCATGCAGCCATCAGCTGACATATTGTATGAAGACGTTACATTTATTTTCCATCAGCACTTTCTACCTGATCACATAAGCAAACGTACCAAAAGCTGGTTCAATGACCATGATGTTGTGCTTGATTGGTCAGGAAACTTATATAAATTTACTCTATAAATCGTGTTGTGCCAAACAAATAAAGTTTGTCTCTGGCCAGTTTGGTTTTAAAAATGTCTTTGGTTTTAAAAATGTCTTCAGGGGGTGCGACACTGAAAACATATTGAGAACCGCTGGTTTATTCCTTTAATTGAGAGGGGCCTGGCTGCGTACAAAATGGCGCCTGACATTGTTGGCTGGAGGCAAAAATTATACAATTTACCCCAACCTTAACCCTAACCCAAAAGTGTTCAGAATTGTAGAAAAACTTTATTGAAGCTAAACACAGGAAAAAATGTAACTGTTAGGGTCGGCAGTTAATAGAAAGTATTTTTTTTAGCAATATGGCGGTACTTCCGGTTCTGGTGGAGGACTTCTGGTTCTTGATGTTAATGTTCTGTAGCCAGGTCCTCTTGTTAATTTCAGTCTCATCAATCAGTGAAATTAATATGAAGTGTGTTCACCTTGCTGTCATTGCTTTTCCCTCCAGTTCCTGCTGCTGAGCCTATTGAATATGCACAGTTCCCCTTCTACCTCAACGGGCTCAGGGAGACGCCACAGTTTGTGGAGGCCATTGAGAGCGTCCGGGCGATCTGCAGCAACTACAGCAGACAAGGCCTGCCCTCCTACCCCAACGGCTACCCTTTCCTGTTTTGGGAGCAGTATGTTAGTCTGCGTCACTGGCTTCTCCTGTCCATCAGTGTTGTGCTCGCCTGCACCTTCCTGGTCTGTGCCCTTTTTCTGCTCAACCCATGGACCGCTGGCATTATTGTAAGTGTTCAAATCTGCTCTCAATTACATTTTACTAGCCTTGTTGTGGCATAACAGAAGTCTCACTTTAATGGATTTTATATATACATTGTGTCTATGTTAATGCTGATCATCATATGTTTTTCTTGTATTTTTTATCAACTCTTTAGCTTTTCATTGACTAAACATTAGTGGTTAGTTGTTCAACCAATACATCTCCTCTTTTTTCTTAGAAAAATCTCTAATCTGTACACTTTTCCAATGTTTTCCCATATTCCGATGATAACTATATTTCGGCGTCACGTCTGATTGACTTGTCTGATGTGTTTCGTGTCAGTTAAACAAGCAATGCAAAATAAACTTGAGCATCAAGCCGTGCACTACAAGTCCTGACGGATTCCTTAACAAGATCTAAAGGATCAGAGAGATTATGCCGTCAAACGGACCAAAGCTTTCTTTATTTGTCAAAGCATTTGGGTTCACTTTGTCACTGTCTGAACGAGTCAATGAGAAAGAGTCAATTTGTTTCCTGATCTAAAGCTTTTGTTCTCTTTTAGCTTCACATCAAAGTTTTCAGCTGCTTCCAATTACCTTCTTTTTGTTTTAAATGTAGTTTGAAAAGAACTTGAAAAGCTTATCATGGCAGTGGTAAAGAAAAAACCCTCTAATTTCATTGGGTTGGGCAGAATTAAATTTACTTTAAAAACCAACTCCAGTCATCTTTTGATCTATTGTAAAAGCATTCCCATTGGTCTTTTAATTGTGATTTTTTAAATGGTTTTAGACAAATACAAAAAACCTGTGTCGTTTTCTAGAACATAGTTTATGCAGAGCGGCAGTACTTCTTCAGAAATTTGCCTCTGAGTCCCTCAGAGGACTGTTAGCGTGGGGCAACCCCGCCCCCTTCCCCTCTCTCTTGCTGATAACGCTGAGTGTGAATGCCCCACCCAGGGTAGTTTTTTTTTATCACAAATAAGCTCTATTTAAATGTCATTTTTTCATCTGGTCCTGATTCACAACAATTTGATTCAATTAATACTCAGAAATGCTAGTAATTTAATTTAATTTTCCTTATATATGTCCTCCATCATGAGAAAAATGCCACAAGATCATGTTAAAAACACCAAAAACAAAGTGGGTCTTTAAACCAAGCATTTTTGTAACCAATGAGTTTTTCTATTTTTATTTGAAAAGTTTCCATTACATGTGTAGCAGATTAAAGTAAATATGTGCACAGCCAACTTCTAATATCCCCTTTTAAAAATAATGTGATTTACTTAATTCCACATCTCCCAACTCTTTTTTTAAAGGTTTGCAAAATGTTAGATTTCCTGAGCATCGCAGTTTCCTATTTTCTTTGAGCTCAACTACACTTTTTTACAATTGGATTTATTGCAAACATAGACCTTCTGTACTTTTCACTGATTTAATTTCCTCGATTGTTTGTTGAGATGATAGATTGTGTGTCAAGCAAAACTTGAACATTTTGGTAAAAAGTGGAACAACTAAGGATTTAAAAGCCTTCTTCTGTTGTATTCTTCAGTCAAAAAGTCGGGTTTGACGTGTGTGTGTTGAAGCCCAGGTCACCAGCATTTATTTTGTGCTGTGTTGTTAGAGCCAGTCTGTTTAGTCTAGTCCAACACTCCTACACAACAGCATTGAAATATATGGGGATAGGAGGCAAAGTTGTCACAGCAACTAGCTCCAATTGTCAACCTATAAAAAGACAGATTTATATTTTTCTTCCCTCCCATCTCCTACTTTCTCACAAAGGGTTTCCACGGATACGTGAAAACACCCATTCACACACACAGTTCAGAGCATAAACACACTTCAGGAGCTCATGGACATGTTTATACTTGCGTGCACGCTGTATGAACGTGTCAACGTGCAGGCTCATAATTCACTGAGAAACTCCTGCACAAAGAGCTCTGCTTTTTCTCCCTGGTAGGTTGTATTTGCTAACAGGCAGTAGCCGGGATACCTGAGCCCTTGAAACAAGGGAGGAGGGGGAAGTCATGTGCATCCTTCAGGCTGCACCAGTGAGATCAAAAGGCCACTTCTGGAGAGGTGTCAAAGCTCAAAATGCCGCTTGAACTTCAAAAGCTTGTTGCTTTTTCTTTGTACTGGTCGCTTCCTATCTGCTTAAAATTTATTAAACTAAAATGTATTTTCATTTAAACCAGATGACAATCTGTTGTCAGTAAGAATGAATACGTTTTCCTATTTCTCAAAGCAAAAATTTGTTTTCTGAATCTAATCTGGAACAAAATCTTCCCTCAAAAACTTGTTGAGCTCTGTGGTGTATTTGAGAAATAAAACGTGGAGGTCTGGACATGCATCCATATCCACACAAGCTCCCAGCTGCCCTTCCTGCCCACATCGGGCCTCTCCAAAGGATCCGGGCCCCCGTGTCACTTGACACACGTCAGCTGATGATGGCATTTACACTCCTGTCCCGTTCTGCTGTAGAGCTCCGACCCACACAACTTTTCACCCACACGTGGGTTTAACACATGCATATGACAGAGATGCTCACACATTTTAGGATCAGAAGTTACTGTGCCCCAGGGCAAAAATGCAAATATTGATTCAAAATATTACTAAAAAAATGGTTTTTGCAACGTTTGTAAGTAACATGTCGGATTAAATCCTATTTTTAGGTTCAAGCAGCTTCTTTTCTGATGGAAATGTGATTTCTTCTCAGGTGTTGGTGCTCTCTCTCATGATCGTGGAGCTCTTTGGCTTCATGGGGTTGATGGGAATCAAGCTGAGTGCGGTTCCTGTTGTCATTCTCATCGCCTCCGTGGGCATTGGAGTTGAGTTCACAGTCCATGTGGCCCTGGTGGGGAAACTTTCTTGAATTATTACCTTTCTGTAAATGGCTGTGCCATAACCCGTGAAAGAAGTTTAATCAAACATTTGTGGATGTGTGTGTGTGTTGTAGGCGTTCCTGACAGCCATAGGGGATCGTCACAAGCGGGCAGTGCTGGCTTTGGAGCACATGTTTGCCCCAGTGCTGGATGGAGCTTTTTCCACTTTACTAGGTGTCTTAATGCTCGCAGGCTCTGAGTTTGACTTTATTGTCAGGTGAGTAAAAAATTATGCCTAAGAAAAAGCCTCTAAGAGATTCCGCTCAGAAAAGGCTATCGTGTTGCATCCATGTCCTGTCCAAAAGTTAGACCATGCCTCAACCTGCATGACATAGGAATCTACTCGAGGCAGCAGCCATGCATGAAGGCTTCTCTCTTCTACTGTTTCCTTTCTCTGTCTTGTCATATTCCACCTGCACCACCATTGCATTCCCTCTCTATAAACCTCATCCTTTGCCCAGCTTAACATACCTCTTTTTATGTCAGTCTGTGTGTGGTGCCAGAAACGTTTTCTTTCATCCTTTTGCTTTGCCTCTGTGTCCCTTTCCCCTCTTTAATGTCTGCCTTGCCTGATATTTTAGAGAAAAGTAGAGGAAGGAAGGTGACCTCAAGGTCAGCAAAGGTAAAGAGACGAGGAGAGGTTACATCAGGGGTGATCAGAGATCAAGTTAATGGAAAGGGAGAAGGAAAAAGCCTGGAGGTTGTCTGGCTTTTGTTAACTCCTTCAACTAGTTTAACTGCCTTTACCAGACATTTATAAGCAAAGGAAGGGGTAACAGAGTGGGAGGCAAGAGGGCATTTGTGGAAAGGCAAGAGAAGTGGGAATTAGAGCTGACACTGTGAAAGATGTCTTTGATTTTTGTTGGTGGGGGCCTTGTGTGCATCAGACACAAAGTTGGAGATCATATATGCAAAAAGGGGGTGGAAAAAAAACTCACTTTAAAACGACTCAATGCTGTTTGAGCTGAAAAAGGTTCAGCATTTGCTCTGAGGATGACTTTAAGTGTGAACATCTGTGCCATCAGTTGATTGCGTTTAGGTTTTAAAGTCCCACTCTGATCATCTTTTGAGCTATTTGTAAAAGCGTTCCCAGTGGTATTTAAATTATGATTATGCAGTTTTTAGCCAAAATAATAAAAATAAAAAAAAAAAAAACTGTGTTGTTTTCTAGGACATAGTTTGTGCAGAGTGGCTGCAGTTCATTAGAAGTTTGTCTCTGAGTTGTGGGCGGGGCTGTTTGCACCCCATTGTGAAGCAAGGCGCTTGTGGACCGCCTAGCGTATTTTCTATTTCAAAAATAAGCTCTTTTTTGAAATGCAATTTAAATACAGAAATGCTTTGAAATGCAATTTGAGCTTCATTTTCTTTATATAGGTCCTCAATAATGAGAAAAATGCCACAAGAACATGTTATAAAACCCTATAAACAACATTTTCATTTTGTTAGTCTGGCCCTTTAAGGTTCAATTCAATGAAATTTGTGTTTTGGGTGTTTTTACCTTGTTATTATAGCATTTTTCTGTTGATGAGGGACCTATATAAAGAAAATTAGGCTTAAAAATGCATTTCGAGGAATTCGTTATTCATTATCATTGGGGATCAGGAGCAGCTTTTGAAAAAGCTTGTAGCTGCATATAAAATACCCTGGGCGAGCCACAAGCTCCCCACTGCGCTCCGCTTTGATGCAACTACTTGTGACAACGAGACCCACGTACATCTTGGTTTTCCTCGTCTAAGCTGGCATCTGGCTCAAAAATGTACGGCTGGATAGCTCCAATACTAGTCTCTGTTTTTGTTGCACTGGTAATGCTAGGTTGGGGTTGTGAGGCGCTGTGACCTAGCAGGAGAGAGTGTAAACAGAAGGATGATGGGAAGTGGCGTGGGCTTACTCATAACAGTCCCACCACCAGCAAAATTAGTGATTAATGACTTTCACTCTGCAGAAACCATGTCATAAAAAACAACACGTTTTTTAAAATTTTGTCTAAAAACGGCATAATCATAATTAAAAGACAATTGGGAATGCTTTTACAATGGATCAAAGATGATTGAAGTAGGACTTAAAGTGAATGGGGAGTGTTGCACTACAGCTTGTGTCATGTGCGCACGCCTGTGCTCACATCTGCACACGCAGACTGTTACACACAGTCCCCTGCATCTAGACAAACACATCAACCTGCTCCCTGACCCTGTAATCACTGGGGTCAACTGTGGCGTGCCTGGAAGTGAGCACACACATGCACTCAGACACACAAGCATGGCGCCCTAAAGACCTTCTCTCCTCACTTCCAGTGTTGTGCTCTGCTCTGGTTTCTGGTTCAGTCCAGGGCTTTCATTTAAAAGTTCTGCTGTTGTTTGAGCAAACAAAGCAGCGCCCCAAGACGGTGCAATAACAACGGCCCCAGCTCGTATTTTTCTGTGCCGAAAGAAATGTTTCCCTGACTTTTTCCACGGGCCCTGTGAATGTTTTCACTGTAAACAGCACGGCAGGGCACTGGGCTCGGTATGTGGGCTGCACGCGTGCATGAGTTCAGTTGGTGTGTGTGCAAAGGTGACACAATATTTAATCATGCTGGTGTGAAAGTAAAGGCTAAGCGTGGTGATGACAGAAATTTTACTTTGATTTAGGAAATCAGTTAGGAGAAATGACGGGCTACTAAAAGCACATGAGGGTCAGGCAGGCTTTAACAACTGTTAGAAAAATGTGTGTTCATGTGCCCTGAGTAGAAAAAGTTTTTAAGCAGTCAAAGGCAACCATGTACAATCTGTCAGCTCTCATTACTTTCAAGAAGCTGGTTTATTGGATGTATTAAACCTTTTTTTCACGTAATTATGACTGTATTTCAGCTTAAAGCCATTGAAACATTCTCAGTTTTCTTTCCTACCAGAAGTTGCTACTAAATTCACACAATGAAGAAGCTTCATTGAGCAAAATGTTTACATTTTTTCCTTCAAATTCGGAAAAGAAATCAGGTCATGTAAAACCACACCACCAACAACCATAGGTGGCACTGTGCCTGTTCAGTTATTTACAGCTTTTTGACCAGAAGAAGTAGTAATTATTATTGTTTAATTTTGTTTGGAGTAAAGGGATTGTAAACATCTATTTCATCTTAGTGTTACTCGGTCAAGCATTTGAATTAAAAGATGATGAGAAATGGCTGGGAAAGGAGTGATGTATTGACAATATTTAACAAAACTTTATTTAAAAAGCAATTATAGTGCAAAAAAGTTTAAACTGCTTTAAAGTAGAGAAATAATCTGGAATACAATAAAAATGCCCATCAGGACACAAATTTGGTCTCCTCCCTATCATCATTTTTGCACACACACCATCTGACTTCCAGTTTCTGTCTGTATTTGAAAATATCTCTAAAGATATACATGGAGAAAAAATACAGCTAAAGATTTAAAAACCTAAATATCTCGCTGTGTGCTGAGGTAGGAAATCATTGGAAAACCATGTCATTCATGACCACAGAGGGCGCCACCACAGTTTTCCACCCAGGTCACGACAGGCTGGAGCCCAGTGTAATGCAGGGACCTTAATTGAAGTTTCACTTATAAGTTAATTCTTTTTCAACCACTAATGAACTAAATGGTTTTTGGAGTTTATTATTTTATTAATTAACTAAACTTTAATTAATTAAAGTTAATTAATTAATTAACTTTAATTAAATTAAACCATCAAAAGTACACTCACACAGCTGCAAACTAAGACCCTGGGTACGCAGGTTTGGGTCCACACAAGTGACCCACAAAGCAGAAAAAGTGATTCACTTTTGTATTCCTTGAAGACTTAAAACGGATTCTATTCAGGATCAGATCAACGACAGCACTGGTAGTGTGGGTCAGATGAATGTACTCGCTTAAGGTGGTCATTCAAAAAACGGAGGGTTTTCGTAATGCCTGCGAAAGAGGAATAAGTTTGCAATTTTTGCTGTGTTGCTTCACAAAAGTGATCCTCTGATCACAAAAAACATCCAAAATGATGTGAAATATCAAGCAAAATAGTACAACAATGTAGATTGTTACTGCACCTGAAACACAGAACTGTAATTGAGTCAAGGCAATGATAGGGTTTAGATGTGCTGGGGGGGGGATTTATTTAAAATCAATAGTAGACCTGGGATGACCAAACAAAGAGTTCTGCAAATTCATTTATAGCCTTTAAAATATGATATTTTTGGTGAAATCTCTCTCCAGTTTAGTTGAATATCTGTGATTTTAAACTGTAAAACAATTTACTGTTTAATCATAGAATACATTTATAGTCAAGAAATCATTTTATTAAACACAAGGGGATGTTCTGATGAACTTCAGCACAACCAGATTTCAAAGTTTTAGAATAAAGTTCGGAGTCCTGCTTCCGCACCTCAGTCCATCCCTGTTTACACCCAAACATGCAATCAGAAACCACAGCGTGGGGTCAAACAGAAGGGTGCATGGAGGTGTTCCTGATAACCTTGGAGCTTTCACAGGTAAAGCCAACGAGGAGGTGGGCCCTCGCTAATGAAGGAAGCAGGAGAGCAGAGGGGAAGATTAAGAGTGGAGATTGGTGGGCTTTTACCTTATACATCGGAGATTTAATTAGATGGAGGGGATTGTGGAGTGGCCGGGAATTTCACAGGAGCTTAGCTGGAATGGAGGGAGAGAAACGTGAGGTGAAGAAGATAAAGAAAGAAAGAAAGAAAGAAAGAACAGACAGGAAGAGAGGCCAGGGAAGGGTGGTACTTCGAGGGTCCCCTTCTCTTCTTCATAGGCTAAATTGTTTAAATTCTATACCCTTCACTTCATTTGTTTGCTTCTAGCTCTCGCTTTTTTTTTTTTTTTTTTTTTGAGCCGAGTGAGGCCCCTGTGCTCTCGTGTACCCCCCCCCCCCCCCCCCCCCCCCAACGCCTCTTCCCTTACCCCCACCCTTCACATTCCTCGGCGCTTTGTTTTCCCCATGTTTGCTTACACACCACACACCCAAGAGAGTACCCTCACCCACAATCACCCCCATCCTGTGGTCTTTTTTTTCTCCTTCCCCTCTTCTTTTCTTTCCTCCAGTGCCTTTGAATTAACCAGCCCTGGCTAATTATGCTTCCCCTTTTCTTTTCTCTCTGCGGCTTCTTTAAGACTAACCCTCTTTGGCAGGACTTAGAGACACACAAGGTAGCTTTCTTTTCTGCTCCTAAAAAACCCCCCCAGTGCCTGTCTGTTTGTGGGGGGTTCATACAAGTGTGTTTGTTTGGGGCAAAATGATTATTTCGGGCATGTGTGGTGCTTGGTCTTGCACATATCTCTTTATAGCTCTATATGGTATGTACAGGTATTTTATGTTTCCTCATGTCAGTCTTTGTTGGCCAAAGCATCAAAGGTTTCGTCAGGTTTTTTACTAGTTTCATAAATATTTTATGTGTTTTGTCATAGAATAAGCTGTGCATGTGCTGTTAGTCAGCTGTTCCCTCAGAGTCTTATGATGATGTTGAATGGTCACCCCAATGCTAAAATCTTTATGTGTTTCTGTTGTTTTTCAGGTATTTCTTTGCAGTGTTAGCCATTCTAACAGTTCTGGGAGTACTGAATGGATTGGTCCTTCTTCCAGTATTATTATCGTACTTTGGACCCTATCCAGAGGTGAGACCTTTCAGAATAAAACTGTCTAACAAGCAGATGTAAAAGTATTTGCTATCTATGTATTTTTGGGGGGGAATTTTCCTGATCAAAAGTTTAATACAATGCAAAATATCTGCTCTATTATACATTACATTGCATATATATTTCATTACCAGTAGTTTCTCTTTAAAGACCCACTCTGATCAGCTTTAGAGCTCCTTTAAAACCATTGCCAGTGGTCTTTTAACGATGATTATGTTGTTTTTAGCCAAAATAAATAGACCTGTGTCGTTTTCCAGGACAGTTTCTGCAGAGCAGCAGTAGTTCATTAGAAATTCACTATTAGCAACCCCGCCCTCCATTCCCCTCCCCATTAGGTCGCTGAGCAGGAAGCTTCTGGCACCCCCAGGATATTTTCTAGATCACAAATAAGCTTTTTTTTAAAAAAGGCTTTTTTTCATTGTCTCCTGATTCCCAGTTATGATAAAGAAATACACAGAAATGCAATTTTAAGTTTAATTTAACATGATGTAACATATTTTTTCTGCTGCGGACATTTTAAACATGCTGGTCGCTATACTAACATAAATAAATACAGAAACCTGTTTTTTTTTGGCTTTGCTGCTAGTTGAAAAGAACCAATGCTAAATCTATGTCTGTCTGCCTCCAAGCACTGTCAATGCAAGGCTGAGAAACTTGATTAAATAGAATCTAGAGACCAATGAGAATGGATCCTCTTGTCTGTGATTGGCTGTTTGGTGGCACACGCTAAACTGAAAGTTGTTCATGCTAAAACAAAGATAGGGAGAAAGCGAGATGTGAGACAACACATCTGAAAACATTTGTGTTGCAAACCCACATTTAATTTTTTCATTTGCAGCTTTTAAAATTTTGTTTTTAAAACTGAGCATTATGTTTGCAATTTAGGATTTTGACTTTGACTATTGTTCTAAATGTGGTGGGACAAATAGAGTTTTATAGATTTTCATCTGTGTGGATCTTAAAATCAACCGGGACTTAATTTAGAATTAAAAACTACTCTCCAGCCTTGTTCTTAAGCACTTTTCCTCTCTTCACTGTTCAGGTATCACCAGCAGATGGCCGCAGTCGGTTACCTACTCCTTCCCCAGAAGCCCCGCCTTACATGGTCCACTTCTCAGTCCATCCTCATCGCGCAACTGCGCCCACCACCTCCTCAGGTGCAGCTTCAGACTCATCGGACTCGGAGTACAGCTCCAACACCACAGCCTCTGGAATCAGCCAGGAGATGCAGAATTACAATCTTCCCTCCCAAAGAGGAGGACAGCCCCGGGCCATGGAGCAGCAGTACCACGTCCAGACCAGCAGGAACAGGGCAGCCAGGACAGAGGAGGAAAGGAGATCAGGACATAGGCGCTCGACCAGAGAGTCTGATGCACCAGCCTATACTTTGTCTTCGGTGAGAGTATAACCATCATAGAAAAATGTTTCTTTATATTAAAAAAACAGTATCTTATTGTGTTTTCTTACATTCTGTTTCCTCTCAGGATTGCTATTCTGGGCTCCAGCATGGGGGTACGTGTCGTAATAGCAGCAGGGACCCCAGGAGCCAGATGCACTGGAAAGCCCCGCCCCCATCCTGCCCACGCATGGATGCTTTTGAAGCTGCTACTGAGGCCGGGAGGCATCATGGCTCCCACAGCCATAGAGAACGCTCAGCAGGCCACAGAGGCCGCTCGTCCCACAACCCTCAGTCCAATCACCACCCCCCACCACTCCACCCCAATGCCACCCCATTTTGCCAACCCATCACCACAGTAACAGCATCCGCCTCAGTCACTGTTGCTGTTCACCCGGGGCCTCTCTCCAGCCAGGACCCGGCTTCCTCTCACCTTGGCCACACTGCAACAGACAGTTACAGCTCGTCAGGGCCGGAGCAACCAGAGCCCGCATTCCAGGACCCGCATGTGCCACTGTACACCTACACAGGAGCCAGAGGAGTCCAGGAAGAGGCTGTGGAGCTTCAAGATTTGGAGTTTGAGGCAGCTGAGAACAACAATGGCAGGCAGCCTAGCTGAGGTGAGATTTCAGCTTCTTCAGCAGCAGGTTGTCCTCTCATTCTCTTTAAGGCAAGCACCTGACTGTGCAATCTCTGTTCCGTTTACAGTTCTGGACAACAGAAGCACTATGGCCAAAGACAGACTACTCTGTATTAATAAGCAGCTGACCCAGCTTGGCAGCCGGTCTTCACTTCACCTCACAAGCTCCAGCCCTACGCAGCGAGAAGCTTGCCAGTGTTGCCATAATGGTGCTCATTGTTACTGTACCCCATCAAACCTTTGTCTTAGATATTTCTATCTATATTTAAAAGCTGTATACATATGTAAATATGAACAAAAAGTAGATATAATTTTAGGAGCTGTACAATTCCTCATGATAGCTGGTGTGTCTGGTTGTGTGTGTGTGTTTGTATGAGGGAGATCTCTGATGACCTTTTTTCTGTCTGTGGATCTGTGCCATTTGAAAGTTTCATCACAAAAAAAACCCCATCAGCATTCACTGCTGCTGCTCAAAACATTTTCAACATTTATTACTCTATGCAAATGTCTCTTAAAGCAAAAGAGGTGTCTAAATATGTTTGTGTATGAGCAGCTCTGGGCTGTATGATGTGAAATCAACCTCCTCATTCTCTGCCTTATCCGTCGGATAAATCCTCAGTTCAATCTACCAATAATATTCCTTGAAAAAATGAGGGAATTTTTATTTTTTCTAAGCAAAGTTTTCGAATGAGAGTGTGTGTTTATTATTGTAAAAAGGTACGCTTGTAAAACTATTTTTTTTTTTTTTTATCACAAACCTGTGGTAGATATGAAACAGTTTTAACTTGACACGCCATGCGTGCTATTTAAGATGAGCTGATATGAAGAAATTTAAAAAGCTGTTTTGTTTCCTCTTTTTTTTTTGTTTTTAACGCATTGGAACCTGTTTCTGCACTCAGCTTTGTATCACTGTCTGGTTGTACTTTACTGTAAAAGGTTATGAGTTGTTTTGACCCTGTCAGACTCCATGCTCAGTTTACTGACCCAACGAGCTGTAAACGCACCTCAGAAATCCACGCTACCTTTACATGAACCGACACGTCACTGGTTCTGGAAGAGGCTGTTCCAGAACAGCTTGTTGGATAAGCTAAAGCTCAGACCGTATACTGTACAACCCGGTTCAAAGGGGCACTTGACTACATCTCATTTACAGGAAAAACTTGCTTGAAGTAGCCGTTTCTGTCCATCCAATAAGCTAGCCCGCTGAGGGCTAATACGTGTATGTCCTAGCGACGTCCTTTTGCGTGCAAGGTTAATCATTTTTATGTAGCTCCTCACTCTGTAGCAAAAGTTCCAACTGGTCCTAGTTTGGTCACAGCTGTCCCCACTGACCTCAGCTCACAGAAATCTACAATTCACTGCCATGAAACTGATTGGATGTCTCCCTTCAGCTGCTAAATTGCACAGCGCTGAGCCCTGGGAGGTCAGTGTTTACTCCGTTTTAGTTGCCTGCCCTCCCTTCACTAGCTCCATATGTCAGTGCCGGCAGGCATACCTAGAACTCCGTTTTGCCCCCTTTGGCCTGCCAACACACACCTCCCCTCCGAACTTTCTAGAACGCAGTTCTCTTCCACTCATTTACATCAGCTGCTTGCATGAAATAGGTTGTTCTTATTTTGTATGTTTTCTCCGGTTGTCATATTGGCAGTAGTGGAGAAAATCATAGCTGGCAACTATTTTATTCACTTTTTTTTTTGTTTGTTTGCGATATTTATATTTTTGTAATATATATTTTTTTCCATTATTGTGATGCCAGTGGATAAAAAATGCAGGGATTTTTATGTTTATTGAAAAAAAACACTATTACATTTTAATGTTTTTTTTTTACATTAATGGAGTTTGATTTGTATAAAATGCTTACTAATGTTAAATAGGTAAAAAACAGAGTATATAACTTGTTACATTACAGGTCTCATCATAGCTCTTAGAGGATTTAAAAGGAAAAAAAAACATTGTTTTTGCCAGGTTTTCACTCTGGTCTTGGTTGGTGTGGATTTATGCTGTTTTCAGTTACAAAGATAAATGTATGCCATATAATTTATTTATATTAAATTTTATTTTTGTAGTGTACATAGTAGTTGTCAAGGTATTTGACAGAAGTATATTTCTAAAGAGTCTATATGTAATGATTTACCATAACAGAAAAAAGCCTTAAGGTGTACACTTTCATTGCTGACTGTTGTGAAAGACAACATTGACACCTCCCCTTCAGTATTACGTTCCGATCCGAGGAGAGACACAGCTGTTTCTATGGGTTTGTCAGAAGCTATCCATGAAAGTAGAAAGTTGTACTAGCTCTCTAATTATTAATGTTCAAACACTGATAGAATTCTAACAAATAAAAATATAACTTATTTGTTTCTTTGTTGATAACTTTTAATAAATGGAAACTCCAAAATATTGCATTTCTTCTGCCTCTTTGTTCGTTGCAGGTAAACCTCTCCTCTTTCCAGCACCTCCCTCTGTAACCCATCCACCATCTGGTGCAATGGCCTGCAGCCCTCCCCTAAAGCCCACCCAGCTCCGCCCCTGCAGCCCATATCACCACTCTGTATTCTGTATGATTTTGATTGACAGCTTTATAGACTGCAAGGAAATTGGTTGTAGTTACAATACAGCTGGCCTGTTCAAAGTAATGAAAGAGGGCATGTGGCCTTGAGCTTTGCTATGCCGATGGTGAAAGAGGGAGCGCACCTTGTCAGCTGCATGGGTGGCAGATATACTCTCATACTCCAGGCTGGCAGGGAAAAAAAAAAAAGCTGGAGTCGCCCCGCAGGAAAATTCCAATTTCAGCAGTCCCTCCTGTTTTTCCTCATCGCAACTAAACTTTCAGAGCGACGGTCTCAACCTGAGCTTCAGAAAGGCCAGCAAACTCGCTGAACTTGAATCAGCAGTAAAAGGGAGTCAGTAGGCGTGTAATTAACTTTTAAAGCCAATTAAAGTACAGGGCTCTCCTGCTTGCTGTCCAACCAGTGCAAAGAAAGTACATTTTACAAATAATCAGCAATGTAAAAACAGGCCCCTTAGAAATGAGTTGAAAATTCTTACAATTTTGTTTAAATTGGCAAAATAAAATCTGCCAACATTTTCATGTTTTAAGAAAAAAGAAAATTCTTATCATTAGACATGTTTTCTTAAGCTCTCCCACTCTTATCTGTCAGTGGTCTTTTAATTATAATTATGCTGTTTTTAGCCAAAATACAATTAAAAAAAAACCTGTGTTATTTTCTAGGACATAGTTTCTGCAGACCTGTAGGCAGGACCGTTAGCATGGAGTAAGCCGTCCTTCATTTCCCATAATCCATTTTTTTTACACTCTCTGCTGCTAGTTTACAGCTTCTCACACCCCAAATCTTACAATTACTGGGGCCACAAAAGTAGCAACATGAAGCAGAGAGGGAAGCTTGTGGCCTGCCAAATGTAGCTTCTACATCACAGCTACAGGTTTTTCTTTGAACAATTTGAAGAAAGAAATAATCAGAAACCCAGTTCTAAGCTGAATTTTCTTTATATATGTCCTCCATTATGAGAAAATGCATGAACATGTTAAAAACACCCAAAACACAGTTTTCATTGGAGTGGATCTTTACACTAAGATGATTATGTTACATATAAAACTTTTCTGATGACACTATATGTCTTGCAAGACTGAAAATAATAATACTTTTTTTTAAACAAGACTTTTTACTGTCCCAGGATTCAATTTTTGCAGTGAGATGTGTTTTAAAGTTGTGGTTCAGCTTCCAAACGTGTAGGTTTTAAAAATAAATTGTGATCTGAAGATTTAAAAAGTTATTTCGCAAAAAAAAAGAATTAAAATCCATCCTTAAATTGATTAAACTTGGTGTGCCAAAGAAAACTGTCCACCCTACGCTTGTCCGGGGTGACATGGTTCACTGAGTTGCAATGATGTTAAGATCGGTTTCACCACCACTCCCCTCATCTGTTGGAGGACCCTGGGTCACCACATCAGCACCCCCTCCATCCTCTGCCCCCACTTTAGCCTTTAGCCCCACTCACCTCACAAATACATGCACACACATATATCCACACTGGCCTTACACTGTGAAGAGTGCTTCAACGATGCTAACGAGCTCCAGGTTGTTAAAGAATAAGTGTTTCCGGTACCTGTCCTCTCAGCCCGCAGACCGGGGCAGGCAGTGGAGGGAGATGGAGGAGACAGGAAAAAGGTGGCAATTAGGAAGTTTCTTCCTTTCTTGACTTGTGGAAAGTTTAACAAGCCTATGACAATAAAGCAGACACTTACCAACTCTTTCTTTTTTTGCAAATATTCTTACTTTTTCCTAAATGTGAAGTCTGTTTCCTCTCCTTCCTGCTCCAGTCCTTCTCTTCTATCTGCCCTTCCCTTTCCCCATCTCTGAAAGGCTTGTCCATCATCACCTGCCGCTAAAGCTAAACCCTGCAAGTGTATACTCTCCTCTACATGAATGATTGCTCTGTTGATAGGACTGCATCAGGACACACACACATGCACAGTCACACGCAGCAATTTCGGGTCACTCCGATTTGCACATTCTTTATGAAAGGGGAGTTTAAGAATAAGTCTGCAGGAAACATCATATGGTGTGTTGATACAAGCCCAGCTTCTGACAAACAGGGGTTTTACCTTTGAGGCCTCAAAGACACCTTGAAAATCATTCAGCTGCAAACCTTTGCATGCTTCTGTGTCAAAGCTGCTGGAAGTCTGTGAATGCCTGATGTGATTGGCAGCCGGAGATTTAAGAGAGTATAAGAACTGCTTGTCTCTGCTGATATTGGCTCGACATATTAGGTTAAAAAACACACAAGTCTGTCAAAGAAATTGCATCACAGATTTTTTAAAAAAAGCTCTTGTTGAACTTCAATTTTTCTTGACATCGCATCCCATAAGACACTTTCAGATTATTGTTTGGAACATTCTTTGTTCATCAAGATTTAAATGAGATCCCTCTGAGAGTGTGCTGCAAATGCTGCCAAAGCTTTAAGATAAATGCGCTGGATTAACTAAAAGCAGGGGCCAATTTTATGATGACAGACAGCAGAGAAGCATTGTTTTCTTGATTTATATACCATAATGTCGTTTGAATTATGCCTTCCTAAGTTCAAAAATTCTTTGGAAGCGCAAAATAATGTCAAATATTTTACAAGTTGCGGCGTCATGACAGAGCTAAGCTGTCTCCTGTTTTGCTCTCATGTGGTGCAACCTCATGTTGGGTGGTTTTTTGGGAAGTTCCTGCTGCTGCTGCAGCAGCCTGATCGCTCTTTGGAATCCTTTTCACTTTGGCAGGCTCTTTGAGGAGGAGCTTTTATACAAGAGCAATCTGTGGGGTTCCAAAATCCCCTTGACCAGAGTTACACAAGTTTAATGTAAAAAAGAACTGTTTAACAAGCTGCAATGGTGAAAATCAAGGCCTTTCAAGAATTCTGCTAATCCATTAGCAAGCTTTTTAAAAATGTTCATTCTTTTGATTCCTCCACATATCCAGATATTTTTTTATGCAGCCTTAAATGGGACATTTTACTTATGGGTTTTTTGCACAATGGTGCAGTGGTTAGCGCTCTCACCTCACAGTCAGAAGGCCCTGGTTCACATCCTGGCTGGATCTTTCTGTGTGGTTTGCATGTTCTCGTTGTACATGCATGAGTTTGGTACGGCACTCTGGCTTCCTCCTGCAGTCCAAAAATATGATTCATGCAATAAATATTGATTCTAAATTGTTTTTAGGTGTACATGTGAGCTTGTGGTCCTGCAACAGTTTAGCCCTGCAGCAAACCTGTGCAAGTCTGCATCATACACTGTGTGTCATAGTATGTGTCACAGTTCAGCCCACAACTCAAGCCTCCGACCCCCAGAGGGAGCTCTCGCCTGAACCCTGACTCCTTCCTACACAGCTGTTCATAATCATCATCATCATCATCATCAGTGGACATTTAAACCCCATTTAGTCTTCCTACCTGTGTGAAGTCTTGTTTGTGTCTTTCAAGTCTTACAGTTTGAGCAGTTTCATGGTTTACCTTCTTGGTGTTTTGACCTTTGCCTATCTCCTCGTTATCCTGCCCAGCCTTCATGTGTTGACCCATGCCTGGATTTTGACTACGAGTATGTCTTGCTCCTGCTCTCACTGATTAAACCGTTTGCACATGGATCCACATGCCTCAATGCCTTCGTTACAGCATGTCTGCTGCACCAGACTTATAGATCAACCTGTAAAATTGAGCTTTTATTGAAATGGAATCTAAATTGAATTTTCACAAGAATTCTTTTCTTTTTTATTTCTTTAGATGAAAATCAGCTCATGTTTAAAGGAGTCGGCAGGTTGGCAGTTCAGGGTGGACTCCGCCTCCACCCAACAATTGACCAGCAGCCTCGTGGTCCTACAATATTGTAGCAGAAAGTGAGTTTAACTTGTGACAAAAAGATAAATGATTTAAAGATTTCTGTAAAGCATAAATAAATATGAACTGAGTTATAATCTTTTTCATTTTAGTCAAAATGTGACAGCTTGTGACAAGATCAATTTCTAAAACAATATTTTTTCATGTTTCGTGCAAAAAAAAAAAAAAAAAAAAGAAACTTGTGCCAACAGGATTTTAGGAAAGCAAAAGGGTATTTGCAGTTTGACCCCATGGCCTTTCTTGCACTTTTTAAGGTATTTTTAAAGAGAAAATGTTGGGACAAGGTGAAGAGCTACTCAGCTTTTGAGAAGAACCACATTTCATACAAAGGAGTGGGATGAATGTCATTTTCTCCATACAGTAGTAAAAAAAAAAAAAAAAAAAAAAAAGCCAAAAACATTTATTTTGTTTCTACTCTAGATTGTTGACTTTTACTATCAACTTTTACTATTGCTGATATATTTCACTTTGGCATGCTTGTACATTTGAACTTTTAAAATATTGTGTTTATTTTGTGATTTTTTAAAAATATGTAGCTCATTTGTATAAACTAGCTATTAATTACTTGTCCTATATTTTACGTATCAACCAAGACGCTGCGATAATCTGAAGACAGATTTGTTTCAGAGCAAGAAAAACAAAAGTTTCTTCATGAAGTATTGGGGTCATCAGAGGAGACCTCTTTAAATTCAGCTTAAGATGCACAGTCCTTTATGCATAATTTACAACTATATTAAAAAGTGTAAACAAAATAAAACTAAACTAATATTATTTTCTAGAATTCAGAAATATTTGTATTTAAATATTTCACTCTCTCATTCCGACTTCATATGACTGACTGCTTTTAAAGCCTCTCTTCATCACATTTTTCACCACACGATCAGAGCTTTCCAGGAAATGTTTGAGGCAAAAGTAAGCACTAGGGAGAGTGCTAAGAGCATTATGGAAACACATCCAATTCTTAGAAACAGATGACATGATTTACCACGCACTGAGCAGCATTTCAAATCTTTTGCTGCAAGACACATTCAATGCTTGTACTTGTATCCCTGGCCTCAATATCAACAAAAAAGAAAATCGTGGACTACTTGAATATTCATTTAACATCTGGCTGTTGTCTCTCCACCCTGACAGCACTCACCGAATACTTACGTGTTGCAGTTTGTAATGTTTTTTTTCTAACTTTCACAGCCTCATAATTCTAGTCTGTAATACACTTCAGTTTAAAAAAAAAAAAAAGAAAAGCGAAAGCTGCACCATCTGGAAAGAACTATGTTACTAACAGGCAGAACTTGTATCTTTGGATGTAAAATAGTGGATCAGCTGGTAAAGACAAAACAGGGGGCATGGGAGTTTCTCAACTATTACCTATGTGCTTAGAGAGGAAAAAACATCAGTGTTGTTACTTGTTGCAAAATTATTCCAGATTCTAAATCTTCTATACAATTGGTATAAAAAAATCAAGTCAAAGAGGTATGAAGCTTTGTCAGAGATGTCCTTTGTCACTTTTTCTCATGTGTTACTCCCCACAGGTGGAATTTTTCCACCTTTTTTTTAGAACAGGGTTGTTATCTCTGCTTTTATGCAGATGATGTTGTACTGTCAGGTTCATATAATTAGAAAAACAGAGAAAAAAAAAGGGATGTCCCTTTTTGCACCGTATGTGAATTTTGACACACAGTGGAAATAAACTCTCAAGAAGATCTTTAAGAGAAAGCAAAATCTTTTGAATGAGTTCAAAATCTGCATTCAGTCAAATTCTGTGCAAAAACAAGGGTGTGGGGGGCTCAGTGTTAAATGTTGTCATGTGCAAACACTCTTACAACACACGGGTCATTTCTTCAAACCAATTATTGGGTTATTCATGCTGAGATATATTTTTGGGTTACTTTTTGGAGCGATTGTAATTCTTGGGGTTGTAATGGTTTCAATTGAAAAAATTTATGAGGTTTGGTCAAAAACAAAACAAAAAGTTAGTCCCCTTTTAACGTCAAAGCAAGTTAAAAACAGTCCAACTTAGGTTATTAACTATGAAGTTTTTTGTGTGAAAGATATCAGTTAAAACCAAACACCACCTTTTGTTGAAGAAACCTGAGAAGTAATGGATGTTGTCTTTATTAAAATGACCACTGGAGCCATTTTTGGAAAAAAAAAAAAGAGCAATGTCTCTGATTCTAATGCTAGAAAGTCCAACTTTAAACCAAAGTGATGCTTGTGTTAGTCTGGTGTCATTTTTTAATCACATGTTCTAATTTAATTAGAGCTCAAATGTTTACATCATTAGTAGGTTGTGCTTGACAAAACGATAAAGTTTAATTTTCCCCCAGAGATTTGGTGCTTTTATGGTCTTTGATGCCCATATCCAAAAAGAGCTGGTGTCAGGGATCTCTGGAAGCTGGAGAATGGTAACTATGTGAGGCATGAAGAGAGATGGCAGCTAAAATTGTGACCTTTTCATTCAGGATATTGGACAAATGTGTTTTTCTTCCCTCTGAAATGTAAACATGGATGCAGGTTCAGGTCACTGCAGGAGACAGCACTTTATCTACAAGATGTTTACAGCCAAAAGTAACGGAAACCAAGAGATTTTACCAATTTACCACCAAAGGGTTTGTTATAGTGGAATGTCAGGTCTTATTTAAATGTTTTAAAAACCTACTTGCAGACAAAAAATGGTGTTCCCACAGGCTTATGGTTTTTGATTGGTTGTTGAATTTTTAATCAAAAACTGCCTCAGAGGACATGTTCCAAAACTAATCAGGCTTGCTTGTCCCACCTATTTGCTCATTTTTGAAAGACTGGACCAGATTCTGGGACATTGAGCTGGAAAAATGATGACAATGGAGGTGACAATCAATGTAGTCACTGGGCCAGAGAAACTGGCCCAGTAAAAAGAATGATGGAGAGCCCTGTAATGGACTGGCCAACTATCCGGGGTGTACCTTACCTTCGCCCAACAGTAGCTGAGTAGGGTCCAGTATCTCTGTGACCCTCAACAGGAATAAGCGGGTTTAGACGCTGAATGAAATAGGGAGTAAAAAAGATACAGGTGTAATCAAGTCAAGGAGAAGGGGAAGAGAAAAGAAGTATGAGTTGAGACAGATGGAAAATTGAGGGAGGAAGAGGGTGAAATGGGGAGTAGGGGGTAGTTGATGATGCATGGGAGTAGCCGTATGAGAGTAATTATAATGACTGATGTTGTTTACTCCCATTTCCCTTCGCATCGTTTATTTTGTGGAGGTGGAAAACCCACCCACATTTTTTTTGCATTACAGACGAGCGCTGCAGAGTGGTGCCAAGGCCTGTCATAATCTCTCCCTCTTCTGTTTCACACTGGAAACATTTATCCTGCCCGCAGCTTTCTGCACCCCTTCACTAATTTTCTGCTGCTGTCTGACTTTGCTCTTTTTTTGTCTTTTCCTTTACTTTCCATTTGTCTTTATCTGCGTCTCTCCCTAGGCTCTCTCCTTTCACTCTCTTGCTTTCATTAATGCTGTGTTGACACGGCGTGTGTGACTGCTGAGACCAGCCCGAGCACATGTAAGATGTTAGCATGATGTACGGCCGTTTACACTGAAGATGACAAAGTGAGGCTGGATGCTGTCATGCTTTCTTCCTTTTATTTAATGTGCTCCTGGTGGCATGCAAGCACACACTCACACCAGATGAACACCCCACCACCACCCAGATCTGTGTTCAAAAATGCTGTTTGACTTTGCCAGCAAACATGCAACAATATATGAAAACAGATGCATCATCATCAGACACAAGGGACGATGGAGAAGTAAGGAATAAAAAAGAATGTTTTCTTCTCTGAGAGAGCCAATTAAATCCAAAGTGGAACAAATGATTGTCACAAGTCTTTATTAGGCTAAGGTAGGAGCGGGGTGTTTGAAACAAAAGTCATAAAAGCAATAATCGTGGGACAAATCACCAAAAGTACAGTGAATTAGAGGAGGGTCTTTGCTAGGTGATGATGGTATTCACTTTGGAATTTGCTAATGACCTACCCATTCACAAAGAGGCAAATAAAGGAGAATTTCCTCTTCTCTCTTCCATCTGTGCTTATTGATTTTAGCACCATGAAAGAAGGCTAATGAGGAACAGGGACAGAGAAAAGCTGTGAGTATGCCGTCTGTGAAGAGAGACGTGTGACTGTGACTTACTGTAGACACAAAAAAAAGGATGAGCTCCTGCAGTTAAAGCAAGTATTAGCCCTGAATTAACTCTACTACTCTACTACGAAATTATGCTCTGATGTTTCCTCTATAACGTTATGTGGGAACAAATCCCAGAGTATGTGACTTTTCTGCTGAATTTGTCTTTTTGTTTAAAGTGGCATTGCACCCACTTCTAACAGGCAAAAATTCTGCTCATTCAGTCATACATACATCAGTTGGTTGGAGTATCGGTGTGTGTGCTTCATCTGCAAACTGCCTGCAAACATTTACGCACTCTCACACAGACATGTAACTCCAACTGAAACAGAGACGTGATTGGAGTGGAAGCTATTTGAAAAGGATTTTAGAGCAGGAAGTGTGTAATTATTGTGGACAGAAGGGCAGATAGATGGATGTGTTTGTGTTTAACACTCCCACTCAATTTCCCTGCAATCTACTGGACTAATAGAAAGCAGGTGTCTATGTGGGTATGGATGTGAATGTGTGTGTGTGTGTGTGGGAGACTTTCAGTGTGCATGGTGTATGTTCACATGTAGAAATGAAGGAAAAGTTCTGATTGTTGTTTAAGGAGGTTGCTGGGGTATAAATGAGCAGCAGGCACAAAGTCACAAGAGGGCAGTTTGTGCTCAGAGCAGCTTTTGCAAACCTAAATTCCCGTTTTGTTTTTCCTTTTATGTACATTAAACACAATACATCATTGAGTAAAAGTTAACATTTCTGCAGTGATGCCTTAAAAAATGTATGTTTATCATCATGTTAACCTGCAGTTTTCTATTTTTAAAAACAACTCAAAAAAGTAATTTGCTTAAACTTGTAGAAGCTAATGTGAATTTAAAAGAAAAGTCAATACTGGAAATGCTTTTTCATTTTCACATTATAGATGCGTCAGTTGACTCAAAAATAAAATGACAACTCAACCCTCTGAACGCCTTTTTCTTTTTCTTCTCCACCACTCATTCAGTAACTTAATTACAAAAAAAATGGCAGTTGCAACAAGTTCCCTTCTAAATTTGTACCAAAATTTTGAATAAAAAAAAATAGAAATATCAAATTTCAAAATTGAAATGGACTGAAGGGAATGCTTTTTCATTTTCACAATGTAACTGGATTACTTTTCTCTTGATTAAATGAAAAATCAATCTTCCAAACTTCGTTTTCATTTTCTACTTCAACATCTACTTCTATGACACAATGAAAGTGACAAGGTTGCTTTTTCCTTATCAAATCTTGCCGGGTAAAATGTCTCTCAAAAATCAGTTTCACTTTGTATTTCCAAGAGACGCACCACGATGACGTCAGTGCTCCTTCTTCTTCTGCTAGGCCGTAAAGTGAAGGACTCACCACTCAAACAAAGCCACCATTCAACGCAGTTTATTAATTGTTCCCATCGCTTGGTCGTAAAATCCTGAATTCTTCCTCCTTTGATTGGCAATATGTGCATGTAGCACGTTTTATATCGCTTTATTTTACATTTCAGAGTCTTTTCCTCCTGCGCACAGTTTGTCATGTTCGACCGCCATATTGAAAAACGTCACTCTCCTATTGGACCAAAAGCTCACACCTGAGCCAAACCATTGCACGAATGGAAACATGCGCTAGCAACGTAAATAGGACCGACTTTAAACATTCATTACAAAATACTGCAGGATAACACATGGAGAACTTTTACACTTGAGCTTAGCAACAATATATCTTTGTAACTGCGCAAAATGTTCTTAGAAGAAGGAGAAATGACGTCATCGTTGTGCGCCTCTTGGAAATGCGAAGTGAAACTGATTTTTGAGACACGTTTTAAAAGATTTAAAAACGAAAAGGCAACTTTCATTGGCATTGTCACTTTAAGAGGATTGAGTTAAATGTTTGAGTCAACTGATGCATCTATAAAGCATTTCTAGAATTGACTTTTATTTTGAAATATGAGTTACATTCTCTTCCATATAAACTGTTCAAAAGTGTGCAGCTCTGAGTAGTCCGACTTTTTTCCATGGTGTCTGACTTGTGTACAAGCGTACGTATGCAGTGCTGTTTCAAATTGGTCACAGAATCTCTCTTGCCTTTTTGGCCAATCCTCAGCTTTCTCTTAAAGCAATAAAAAAAACATGGTTTGGAGAAAAAACCCTGGAATTTTCTGTGTATCCCTGTGACTGGGGTTTGCAAAGGGAAAATGAAATAAACACACAAAAAAAGTGACATTTTAGTTCCAAAAGTTTTAAACTCTCAAAGTTGATATTTTGGCTTTGAACTAATTTGACAAATATTGACATTTTGTAATGTTATGCTATTTTATAGATACAAATGTATTCAAATACTGATAGCAGACTTAGACAACTGTAATGACACTTTTGAAAGTTTCAGAAAGACATAAACAATTACTGATTAAAATAAGATGGAACCTGGAAAAAATTAATTGACTGAAGGAAACATGAGCAAGTTCACAAAAATGACGTTCAAATATTTGTCATAAACTTATTTAAAGGGGTTGCAAGTAGAAATGCATGAAAAGCACAATTATTTTTTTATGTCATTTTACTTCCATGTATTAAGAAAACTTCCTTTTGACCATAAGGTTGTCATGTACTCGTAGACTGCATGGTGCTGCCCTTAATTTATAGTCTATGAGGAAAAAAACATTTTTGGATTTCTTTCATTTCTTTCTTGTCTATTTCCTTCATTCCAACATTCATTTGTTTTTCTCATGCATGCACAGATGCAGAACATAAAACAAAAATAAACCAGATAAAGTCTGTGCACCCAAGAGGATATGAAACAGTTTGGAAAATCTGATGAAACCAGAAATTAGATAAAAGGGAGTATGATTTGATCTGTGGGTAAACAAGCTCACTATGAAAATGTACTGGTGTTTACAGGAAACCAAAGTGATTGACAATGAGACAAATGTGTGTCTGTGCATCATGTTAAAATCAGAAGAACTAGACTAAAAGGCCCCACAAAACAAAGCTGGATGAGGTGTTGAAGGAACAGGCAAGAAATATCAAATAATTTGCCGATTATAATTAAAAAGCAAAAACTTTGCAGATTTTTTTAAAAGTCCAAATTACTATGGTAATTATTTTGGCTAATGTGCTTAAACAACTCCGTTCGTCTTTGTTCTACAGTACTTCCTTCCTCTGTCTCTTATCAAAGAAGTTCCCAAAATCAAACTCATTTGTGAATTTAAAAAGGAACATTTCTTTTGTTTACTACTAATGTGCAACTTTTACTTTAATTTTGAAGTCAAAAGAGTAAAGACTTTTGTTTATCAGTGTTACATGATTTTTCATTATAAACTTTACACTTTATTCTAAACTATTATAAACTAAGATGAGGATGTTACCGGACTTAAAAAAAGCTTGCCTAATATCTTTGGTCTGGATCAGGAAAAATGGTCAGGAGTTGCGAGGTGCCAGATTTCAGTTAGTCCAGGATACAAACCAGAGACTGACGTCTCAGTTCTCCAGCTGGCTTAAACCCTTTCAAGCCAAACCACAAGATCAGAAAATGGGCTACACTTCAAAATGTTGAGAATCCATGATTTTTTTTTTCATTTTTATGTTTTTTTTTGATGGTTTATATTCTGTTTTCTTTGTTTTTAATCAGGCACTACAGCAAAGAGGAAAGTCGGATTTTTGACAAGCAAACAAACACATGGACGCATGGATGAGATGTGACCTCAACGTCCCGACTTTTGGTTTAATTATAATCACATAGTACAGTGAGAAGCATGTGAGGTTTAAGCTACATTTCTTCCATCCATAGCATCCACATGTGTGCTCGTTCAAGCATAGAATGAGTAACACACACCGGTTGCCACTCAGGGCCAAATACACACTTGCACAAACATGCACACATACTTACATCAGCTTGTGGGTTTCCACTCCTTGCGTCCAACCACGCTTCCAAGTTTTCACCATGGTTTTTCTTTCCTTTCCTCTCCCCCTCTTTTTTTTCTTTTTTAAAGAAATGCCAAGAACCTGGTTCCAAACCAGTGTGCCAGTGTTTTTACAAGACTTAGACACACAGACTCAGCACCAGGCATGTGGGTGCGATTAAGCCCTGGTTGACCCGGTTCAGCCAGGATACCCAGGTGAAGATGGCAGTGAACCTGGACCAACAAATGTGTTATTTCACTTGATGCTTTTCAAAGAAATGTATGGAAGTTTTCTAGCATCAGAAACATATGCATGTGTATTTATACAAGAAGTTTAAAAAGCAATACAAGAAAAACTTCAGTATGATTGGCTGTCTTATGAGTGAAAACTTTTCTGCTAGCTCATATCTTCAATGAATAAACAAATGTTAGCATAATGTAAAAAGCTCCTGGATTCATTGAAAGAAACATGTGAACTCTGTTATTATTCCATACAAAGTTTCTGCTTTTAACTGATTTGACAAAGAAAAAACACACGCATACAAATGAAGAATATTTAATTGAAATATTTGTTCATAATTTTAGTACTTTAGGGGGTTGCAAATCTAAATGAAAGGGACACGCACATAAAATCACACTATCAGCACACACACCTGTGCATACATGCTAGCAGACAAAATTCTTTGGCCTGGAATTTTCCACCACAGAAATGTTCAAACCTCTGGACTACTTTAAAAAGTTCAATTTTTAAGCTGCATGAAAAATTACAGAAAAAACAATAACTCATACTTGTGTGTATTTGTGTATAGCACAGCATTAAAAAAAAATTTAAGGAACCCATTTACAGCCACGTGCAAGTGAAGCCTTCAAAAATAAGTTGCTGCTCCTCCACATATAGAGAAACCAGTTGAGGTGGACCAGGCATGTCCCACTAGGTCGAGGCCCCGGTAAAGATACAGGACATGCTGGAGACACTGGGTCCCCCCAGAGGAGCTGGAGGAAGTGGCCAGGTAGAGGGAAGTCTGGGCATCTTTGCTTCGACTGCTGCCCCCATAACCTGGTCCCTGGTGAGCAGAAGACAGGTGGATGGATGGATCTCCTTTTTTATGAGCCTCTTTCGTCAGTATGCTACCCAATTTAAAATGTAGGTTTATAGTAATAACTGAAAAAATATAATGTAAATTAATATTACTTAACAGTTTTTATTTCTAAAATTTTAAATTATGTTCAAGTAAAATATTTTCAGGACATTTGATTTTGCTTTTTGTAAAAACTAAAAAAGAGATCACTTCCATACGGTCTATACAGACAATTCCAGTTCAAAAGTTTGCCACCGAGAATATATTCGACGTTGATTTAAACGATTACTCAATTTCCCAGCATTCATTGCCTTCTGAGTATGCGCGCGCACCAAAGCTCTCAGCCAATTGGTTTTGTTCATACGCAGACTGCCGGGAAAGGAGGGAAGTTCAGTTCGCTTCGTGGAAAAACAGCAGCGTTTCCTCTGAGACTTGACGAAAACATGAATGTTGGTGATTTATGCTCTGCGGACGTGTTAATGTGACACCTATTGATCATGTGTGGCTGTAAGTTTTGTTTTGACGTTGTCCTGGCAAGACTATCATGACAAAGCTTAATTTGCTAACAAGCTAGCAGCTGAGTAAGACGCGGTGGTGTCAAAAAAGTGACAATTTCTGTCATGCTCTGTTCACCGTGTTGATAAGGAGTTTAACGTACATTTTAAAAACGCAGTTCTTTTAGTTCTGTTAAACATTTCAACCTCGTGTAGCCTGCAAGCGTGGAAGAAATCACTGACATCCCGCGGTTCATCGCTGCTGTTACACATTTCTGTTAGAAGGGTGGCATGAGGACATATGTTTAATCCTAATGATATGGGTAATAGTTTGCAAATCTTTGGCAAGTATTTGCAAATTTAGTCCAGAGTTTTTTGGGATTTGAATATCTGGCTACCTTCAATGAAGTCATCCTGTTTCACATGCTGCAAATACACAGATGGGATTTTGGACATGGATGTGTAGCTTGTTTGATAGTACTGAAATAATGCAAACAATCTTCTAATTAGAAGAGCAAACGCAGTAAACCCCAAATCCACAAGCTAAGCTTAAGAAATCTTCAAAAATAAAATATTTGATCAGTCACATCTTGTTCCTGCTCCAAAATGTTTTAAGTCAACATCAGCAACATCAGTGCTGCAGGCATGCTATTAAAAACTACTACACGAGGGGAATCTGTGGGGAAGCATTTTTACCCTTTCACTTCAGATTTTTTTTTTGTTTTACACATAGCTTTGGGATAGAATGTTTAGAGAGACTTTCTGCAACTTGCATTTCTTTTCATTTTTCATTTTAAGTATTAAAAAAAAGTAGAGTCCCCAAGAAGCAAGGCAAAAAAAATAAAAAGGTGTTTGTTTTTAATTGGGTTTGGCTTTTCTTCCCTGAAAATGAGTATATATCCACAGCAGAGTGTGCCATAGGGGTTTTCCAGCAGAGATGATGGCAAGACATTAAACAAACTGTGTGTAGCCAGATGATCATAAAGTATAACTCTGTGATGTCCCACACAGACCTGTCATTATTTTAAGGTACAATAAATATTCGCACACACACCATCCTTGGGCTATATTCAGTCATAAAATTCATCTTTATACACACCATTGCGATGAACCCCCCACACTTTCCTTTTTCTCCCTAAATGCATTAAAAAAGTAACTTTTCATTTCCCTACAGGTCACATTTTGAATCTTTTATCAGTTTTGACGCTTATTCACAGAGGTAGTGTAATTACTAACTATGCCAACTATACTAACTATTGCCAATCATAAGCGGATGCACATAGAAACAAAACATCTGCATGTTGTAAAGCTATGAAGTACTAGCTTTATAATCTCATCTGGCCCACAACCAGATCCCCCGAACTCAATTTCTTTGAAAAGAGAATTTCTAATACAGCACTTTGATTTATAAAAGCCAGTCATAAATACTAAAATTCTCCCAATGTTTCGTTCTCATACCAACAAATTAAATAGAATTACATTTAGATAATGTAAGATTCCATTACTGTAACTGTAACTGTGCTTTACTGTTGTTTTATGTTTTATAGGACATTTCTTTGCCTTGAAGTGAATTTGCCTGCACATACAGTATGACTGAGCTACAGCAATCATTGAGCCAACTCCAAGAAACTTCTGAGCCTTTGCTGGATGCTCAGAAGATGCAGTTTTGGCTGGATAAAGTGGTTTGCTGGGACCAGGCTGGCATTGCCCAAGCTCAGAAAGATATCTGCCGACATTTGAGGGGCCTGACGGATTTCCTCCAGCAAGTTCTCGCACAGATCAGCAACATGGTACGCTGCTTTTGCCATAAATTTATAGTATTATGTGCGGAGCCTTTGGCTCTTGTAATAAAATGTTCATATCAGTTAAAGTCCCACTCAATCATCTTTTGATCCATTTTAAAGGTGTTCCCAGTGGTCTTTTAAATATGATGATGTCATTTTTAGCCAAAATATAAAAACAACTTGTGTCACTTTCTAGTACATAGTTTCTGCAGGGCGGCAGTAGTCCATTAAAAATTAGTCTCCAAGTTGTGGGTGGGACTGTTAGCACAGAGTAAGCCTGTCCACATTTCCCGTCATCCTTCTGTTTACATGCTGTCTTGGTAGTTTCCAGCCTCTCACAACCCCAACCTAACATTACCAGTGTAACAAAAATGGCGAGCAATATTGGAGCTATCCAGGTGTACGGTTTTAAGTCAGATGCCAGCCCTGGTGACATGGATCTAGTCATCTACAAGCCAGTGCTAAAGAATGGAGTGGAGCAGGACAGCTTTTTCTTCTGATATTAGCCTCTACATCACCACTACAAACTTTTTCCAACTGTATTTTTGTCTGCTCCTGATTTGCAATGATTCGAATAAAGAAATAATCTAAAGTGCAGTTCTATGCTTAATTTTCTTTATATATGTCCCCCATCATCAGAAAAATGGCAGGAGAACATATTAAAAATACAGAAAACACGATTGTGTTTCAGACCCACGAAGTGGGTCTGAAAATGGTCCGTAACAAGGACTAAGAGGTCTGTTTCACTTGCATCATCAAATAAAATTTACTCGATTGCATATGAAGACTGAACTGCAGTCATTTGATTCATCAACAACTAATTAAGTGATACACAAATATGTCTATTGCACATGGCCAAATACACACACTCTTTCAGAGCGTGTGTTTGAACAGTCAGTCCGGCTGAGTAACAGAAGGTGCTCTGTGCTCTGCTGAGGCTGTGTATATCTGGCTGGCAGAGGGGCAATGTTGAGTTAGTCAGGTAATAGCCGCACTGGGACCTGGAGCGCTAACCTAATGTATCCCCATATCAGATCCAGCAAATCTGGAAAGGAGGCCTGAGGACAGGAGGGCTGCAATGTTGCAAGATTTCACTGTTGGGCTCAGCGTCCAACTCCCTCTCCTTAGGGATTCACCGTCTCTAATACATTAAAAAACATGATTTATTTTGTCACAATTATTGCTCTCCTGCCACATTTGATTGCATCATTTACTGCCATTCCTCTGTAATGATTAAAATTAGTCTCATTGTCTCAGTCTGATCATCAAATTTCTCTGCAAACCAATCATATTTCTGAAGATGAAAGCACTTACTGTCTTTTTTGTGTGATCATTTCTCTGGCTGTGCGTCATAAAAAGGCGTCACAGTGCGTGGAGCCGATGAACGAGAAATAAATAAAGAGAGAGAATGGTATCGCTTAATTGGGTTGAAATCCTTTTTACTGGCAGTAGACTCATAAAAGAGCGGCAGAGGATAGCCTGCCTCTTGGCAGACTTTTGCTTCCTTTGATGACTTTAAAGCTTTCCTGTGGCTTTTGGCCCGCGACGAGACGTACTTATATTGTTAATTTGCAGGTTTATGCATTGCTAGAAAAGTAGAGGATGTTTTCTATCCTAATAGTTCTTTTTGTAAATGAATGGTAACAATGTTAGAAATGTGGTTATTTTTCTGATATTTATCCATGTTTTTAAAGTTGGAGCTGACAGAAGGCTTGTGGAAATGGTAAAAACTCAAAACATATCTGGTAAGCATTGTTTTCTGCTGCAGTTTATCTGACTAAATTGATCTATACAGAAGCTGAAGGGAATTAAAAAGGGATAGTATATTCGTGCCAGTATTGGTATCGGCCAATATTTCAATAAATCGGTATCAGTTCAATGTTAAAATAGGCCACGATGTTTCTCTTTTACTTTGACCAGTGGTTATTGGAGGAGAAGCGCTCCCCCTCCCACCACTACTTACTAGCATAACTTTGAACCATACGCCATTGTCAGGAATCTTTTAGGTACAACATATATCGCTATCAGAACAGAAGCTAAAACAGAAGCTTTTCAGTGCCAGGGTTCTATTAGAAACAAGTATCCATTTCAAAAATAAAATGTATCTGAAAACAGAACAATATCAGTGGAATTTTACATTGGACCGATGGCAATTAAAATTCAGATTATGCAAATATCGGCCTGTGCACTGGCACCGATATATCGCCCATCCCCACTTGAAATATATTTTATTTTACTCAGAACTTTTACTGATAAACCTTTTTTGAAAAAAGACAAACTGCAGAAAAATTTTCTGTATTTCTAATTCTTTATACTTTTATTAAAAATCTGTGTTAGGATAAAATATCCTGTTGCTTTAACAAAGCTTGTAAGCAAATGTTTTAAAATATGAAGGTAAAAATCACAGATGTGTTACTGTTGGTATAGAATACAGCAGAAGTAAAGCAAAAACAGTTGTTGATGGCAGATTGGATTATGTTTGATTTTGTTTTTTGATTATCTCTGAGGTGGCTTTTCTATGACGTTAAAGCTCCCTTGTGATGCGTCTCTGTAAGTTCATTTGCAGAAGTGTTTCTACACCGTTTACCTTCATTTGACTAAATTCTTGCTTCATTAGGCTCCTTGGCTTCGACATGATCCAACAGTTGTTTCTGAGATGCCTATGTGGCTAATCAAAACAAGATCCATGCCTTCAAATTCCACATGTAATTACAGATATTACTGACAGCGCTTTGATGCTGATTGTGCCCTGGAAGTCAGTCATAATTACTTTGCGTTATGATGTTTTTTTTCTCCCTTAAAGGCATTCATGTACTTGCAGAACATTGAATGGTTTCTATTGTAAGTGAGCATTCCTTTTCTGTTGCATCAACACACAAATAAACACATGTACACACATTCACACAAACACACCGTTTACCATAAATGATTAGACTAATCGGAGGGCCCAGATTGAGGATTGTGTAACAGGCAGCGATAGTTGTAGGGGTTGTGGGCCAGAGTGGGGGTACTTAGTGGAATTCTGCAAGGACCTATTACCATTATGCTTTCCATTAATGGTGATCTCATGCTCTCAAATGAGTTAAGGTAGTCAGTCTCCATGACAGGCTAAAGCTTTTGAAACCTACAGGCCTAAAGCTTCATCATTCTTTTTCCCATTTTGTTTAACATGTTTTTATGGAACTGTGTACACATTACTACTATATGCTAGTAATACAAGGAAAAATGTTTAATCCACAAGTTTATATTTTGTGCCACTTAAGATCATTTACAGGTGAAACTGGTGTAGGCAATGCATGAATGAATGACTTCCTTCACTTTGCTGACTTACCAGTCATGACAAATAAAGGTGTTCACTTCTGACTTTAATCAGCTCAGTTGTGCCAAGAATCAATACTTTATACTCTTTTTGTGTCTCAGTTTAACAATTTTTACTTTGCTTGTTTGGTTATTTATCATTACGTTTAAAAAAATTGCCATGTATGAGAGTCAGGATTAGTGGTGTCCTGTAAGCTGAAGAAGCATCTGCCTTAGTTTAAAACCTCTATGTCTGTTTTGATTGAATCATATGCTTTCCCAGAGGTATAGAAGTATTTAAATTGAAAACATGTACCATATGACATCAAATCTTTCTCTCTTTCTGTGCTCGTTTGTCTGACTCTCAGAGCTCCACAGCAGAAACCATGAAGGAGCTGCCCTTCTTGGGCCAGATTTTAGGCCGGCTGTGCTGGAACCCTTATGTCACTGTGGGAGGTGAGCGTTTTCTGGATACTCGAGCAGTAGTTGTTTGCTAAACTCCCTAGCAGACAACAGTAAAAATGGTGGTAATGATTTAGACATGGTGTCTAATGAGTTGTGCGATTATGCTTTGTCTGTAGATACAAACAGAGGGCTGCTCATCCAGTGTCTGTTGGGACTGTACTCTGAGAATCCTAGTAATGCTTTAGAAAGAAAAGCCAACCAGTGGATCCGGGTAAGATCTTGGTCTCCTAAATATGTAATCGTAGAAACCATCTTAGGTACTGTAACATTTTATTTTAATCAGTTACCCATGTTCATTTGACATTTCTTTAAATGAAAAAAATCATGTGTATGATCATTAAGAGGAAGATCATGCCCTGTGTTTTTAAGCAACATTTGTATCATAATTGCAACACGAAAACCAACTGCAGATTCAGTGACTTTCCAAAAAGCTAAAACTTCTTTGGCTTTTAAAATGATCCATGGTAATAAGTAATGGCTTCTCTTAAAAACCTACTCCTATGAAAATTGTGTTTGTACCAGGTTATGGACTGCTTTTACGAAATTGCTTCATGTTACTGTAGAGAAGATCTAAAAATGTCTGAGTATAAACTTCTGAGCACCCCTGAAGCATCATTTCATTGTTTTGTTTTTGTCTTACTCTCACCACAAATGATGCAAGTGATGGGAAGCGGTTTTGCCACAGTTCAGCTTGTCAAGGGGGGAGGAGGGACAGATTATGGTTTCAGGCAAGAGATCATCAGTCTCAGTCTACACTCTGCATTGGGCCGCCTATCCCAGAATGCAGTCTGATCACGATCCCCCAAATTGTTTTTTTCCAGCTTTCGCAATGAGTCTGTTTCTACGGACTTGATTCCAAGGTTACATTTAAGGAGTGTGGTTCTCATTGATATATTGTTGACTCAGAAACATTTGGGTGTCCAGGTTATCTGAGAGAACCAACTCAGTTGACCAAATCTTCAATAACTTGCATGACTTTGGGTAAACTAAGCTTTTTCTGTTAAAACTCTTTGTTTTGGCTAAATATAGTGTAGCAGAAAATGAATAAACAGAAGTTCAATGTATTTTTTAAACTTTTAATGTAAAAAAAGTGTTATTTGACAAGGAAAAGTTTACTTATTCCAGCAACACTGTCAAAAATAATAGACTTGTACAGTTCAAGCTCATAGAAATAGCTTTTTCTTTTTAAACAGTGTTGTTTCATATTTTAATCTGCTGACAGCAAAGATTTTGCTTTAATAGTCATTAACTTTCTTGCAGAAAATGCGTCACCCAAGTTACTTTGTTTGGCCACTAGTTTAAATATTTAAAATAAAAAGAGATCTATTTTCTGTCCTAAAGGAAAGCTAAAAGGTTTCTTTTCTTCAAGGCCGTGCTAATAGTCAACACATTTCCCTCATAATTGTGCAGAATGCAGAATGTACTTTTTTTTTCCAGTTTTTTTTTTTTTTTTTTTGTCATCTAACTATCTGCCGCTCCTTTCCACATCTGAGTGTTCCCCCTGGATTTGATGGATTCTGGGTAAAGCCACATTGCTGCGGGCAGTGTCATACAGTTATTAACTCAGTCAGCTCACAAGGACCACACAGTACTGCACTAACATGACATGGTCTTTGAGGAGATGACAAGTAAAGCATGAGATCAGAGAAGGAATTATGCTTTCATGTGTTTCTTCAGTGACTCGAGCACTGGTATGCCCTGCAGCCGCTATCTTGCTGCTTAATAATCTTAGATTATGCTTTTGGCTTTTTAAATGTATTGGTTTTATCTGTTTGACTGTTTAAAGCAATGAAATTAATGTTCAAGTAGAAACCTTTTTGGATGATTTTCTTTAGCTTTTTTGTTCACGTTGTAATTATCATTCATTTCCATGGACATCTAACAATTAGCTTTACATTTCTAAGATCTTATTTCTTCTGAAAAATGTGTGTGGTGTATTAAAATTAAGAATTTTTTTAGGTGTTTACTTAGCTTTGGTCTTTTCAATTTAATAAAAAACATGGGTTGCACTTTATTTCTTTTCCACTTTGGTAAAACAATTAAAGATAGAACATTTATCTAGGTTTTAGAAAAGTCTCAACCCAGATTATGAATATTGTATAGTTGTGAACACGATTACTGACTGTATTTGTGCACCACAGGATCTTTTTTTGACATTAGAGAACTCTGCTTAAGTAGCTGACTGTGCTGAAATATTTTTAATAAAAGTTAGAGATGAATGCCGTACGTTTTAAAGAGCCACTCTAATCATTTTTTAATCTATTTTCAAAGCGTTCCCAGTGGTCTTTTAATTATGATTACACAGTTTTAGGCTAAATTGAAAAAATCTGTTGTTTTCTAGGACATAGTTTCTGCAGAGCATCAGGAGTTTATTAGAAATTTACCTCTGAGTTATTGGCGAGACTCTTGCCGTAGAGTAAGCCTTCCCTGACGTCCCATCATGCATTTGTTTAATCATAGCTAGCTATCTTACAGCCCCTCACAACCCCCACCCCCCTAATATTACTGGTGTAACAAAAATGGTGAGCAATGTTGGAGTTATCCAGCAGTACAGTTTTAAGCCTGATACCAGCTCGGACGAGAAAAATGTAGACCCACTTGGATCTATTTGTCTGCAAGTGGATGCATTGGAATGGAGCAGAGCATGGAGCTCGTGGCCCGCTGACTTTAGCATCTACGTTACAGATGCAGGCTTTTTCAAATTGCATTTTTTTGTTTGCTACTGGTTTACAACGATTTGAAAAAAGAAATACTCAGAAATGTAATTTTAAGCTTAATTTTCTTGATATATGTCCTCCATATGAGAAAAATGCCACAAGAACATGATAAAAACACCAAAACACAATTTTCCCTGGAGTGGGTCTTTAAGTTCTTACTTTCTAAAAAAGAAAAAGAGCTTCCCTTTCTTTGGCTTTGTTTCTTGAGTCTTCTTCTAAAACGCTGCTGTTTCGGCTATCCGAGGCTATACTTAAGTCTTATATTGGTTTTAGTGGAATTCAATCATGGCCTAGTAATTGTTAACAGACACCCATTGAACGCAGCCCAAGCTTTTTCCTTGTGCATTTCCCTTCCTCTGTTTTAATTTTAGATTTATGAAGGAATCTTTTTCATGGCAGCGGCCTTTTTTTAAAGCCAATCCACTCGCCTTTTTTTTTTTTTTGTTTTCCCCCTGAGAGAGAATGATGGCTTCTGACCTAAAATATTTGCCATTCATCCGTTCATCTGCTCTTCATCCCATTCTTCTGGCGACCACACCTCTCTACTTCACATGCAGCTTTCACAGTCAATTCTAGTCTCTTAATATTTTTTCCTAACCATTCCTCCTTCCCTCTAATTCCCCCATCCCCACTGTGTCTCCCGACTGACTGTGTGATGAATGTGATTGGTTTGCCATGCGCTGGATGTGCAGGGTTTGAAGGATGTCAGATGGTAGTGATTGGGATTGTTTTGTGGGACGACTTGGAGGGTAAGCAACCCTGGATGCTGTAGAGTGTGGGCAAGGAAACCACATGGCTCCACCAACTGTCTTACTGTCTTTTTCCCACTGCTTTTCTCCCTTTTTTTTTCAACTTGCCAAATGTCCAACTGTGTCGTTTCTTTTCTATCTGTGCTTTTAAAATATGTTAGATGTGTTAATCGGTGGCAGATGTTCATTCGTTTGCATTGTGTGAAACCAGTATTATTTGTTTACCCTTATTTACAACTCTCCCCTAATTCAATTTTGAAGTTGAATGGCACAAACCAATGATCAGTTAATTGGTTATGGTCTTTAAACTTGATTTACTTTTTGTTTGAATACCAACTAAGAAAATTCAACAGTTAGGCTACAAATTCTTTGATTTATTTGTTTCTCGTTGTAACCTGTTAAAGACATGAAGCCTCTGTCATAAATGCCTTCTTAGGACTTTAATCTGTTTTGACCTGGTCTCCATGTTGAATGGTATATCAAAAACCTTTACCTAAACATTCTGTATTAACAATTACAACCCAGGTTAGCCAACCCTAAAGAGTAAAGTAAATGGGTACATGCAAAAAAGAAGAGGTTTCAGGTTTTTTAAATGAAGTACATTTTTTAAGAAGCCCAAATCTTGATCCCTCCACTACCGTGCTTTGGAGTTATTTAAGATTTTTGTGCTACTTTTACCAAAGTTCAGCCACGCTTCATCTGTTTTTTTTCCCCTTTGCAAACGCAAGGTGAGCTGTCATATTATTTTCTGAAACAATATGGCAGCTCACCTTGCGCCTGTAAAAGTGGCTTTCTCCTGCCAGTCTTTTAAAAACTAGTTCCCTACTCTGGTTTCCTGGACCCTCCATCCTGGATGTTTTCTGCTTCCATTTTCCAGCACACCTGTCTTTAATATCTGGCATTATCAGGCCTCTGCATGCCTTGATGATGAGGATGAGGAGCAGGAGCAGGTGTTCTGAAGCAGGTGTCATTCAGCTGAGGACAGAAATTGGAAAACTCTTCTTCAAACAACCGAGTGTGCTGTCACTAACTATACCACTAACGGTAACTAGCTAAGGCACAAAGAGACTTTGATTCGGAGAAGTTGCTGCAGTGGTCAATTCTGTATGCTTTCCACATGTTAAGGAATGGAAGATTTCCAGTTTTAGAAATTGCGTTTAAAGCCCTGTTGGATTGAAGAGCAGCAGTGATTTGGTCTATAAGTGCAGAATTCTCCAGAACAGCAAACATATACTTTAAAAAAGTTTTGCACATCTGCTGATGATCATTTGATCAAGTGCATTTGATTACAGTTCTTGCACCTGGTTGCTACACGTCCTCTTAATAACAGTTTTACATACTTTCTGTGTATTTGGCATCAGTTCTGTCCAATGTGTCTATATAATCTAAGAAACAAACATTTTTTTCCTCATTTCAGACAAAAACATGCCATTTGCTTCTCTACATTAAAATAGATGGTGTTATGATGTCTGAAACAAGTCAATGTGCCATCACTCTTCTTGTAACATCACTCTTGAGTGTGTGTACGTACAATCATACATGTTTGTGAGTGTGATCGTACTGTAAGTGGTTTAAAAACATATCTTGCTGCAAAACTATCCACCCTATAAACACTTTGTTCGCTTTTATTTCTTCATTAATACTAATATTTCTCACAGACGAGAATTGGCCGAGTTTATTAGTCTGATTTTTTTTAGGCTGGGATGAGGCCCTTTTCAAAAAAATTCTTGTAAAACACAGAGGGCCTATGTAACAAAGAATGTTCATTTTGAAGTTGCTCATGTGCTGCCCATGCATTCTCACTTACTGGAATATGTTCTCACAGCTCACGTGTTTCACATTTTCCAGTAATCAGATTTGAAGTAATGAGTTGACATCAAAGTCCTGTACGCTGCTGTCCTCACAGAGCGTCTGTGCTTTTCTGCACAACAGATTGTATGTTTTTCCCACAGAAAGTGTTATGTCGAATCGCAAAAGACGAAGATGATCCTGCAGCTCAAATACTTATGAAGAGCACTGGTGTTCCTCCTAAAGAGTACCATCTCAGAGTTCTAAAAAAGGTATTGTGTGTTTTTGGCTCTTCATCTAAAGGTGCATATCTATAGATGTATTACATTTACAACCGTGTATTGTTTTCAATAAATATATTTTTCTATTTTAGATGGTAAAACAGCATCAGGAAAACATCGAAAAGGCTTGTTGTCTAAAGAAGAACACAGATCAGAGGTAATAATAGCAACTAGGATAGTTACATTACCTTTTGTTGGTTAACTTTCTAGGGGAAAGAGGTTTTTAAGTATTAAATCAGCAAGAACAAAACACTTCCGCTTCTTTTTTAGAGAAATTAAAGCAGAATATTTAGAAGCACAGGGTAGTTTTATTCCTGCACATGGCTTTCTGTATAGGAATACACATTCTTTCTTTTCACAAAAATAAAATTTTTTAAAGATAGAAAAACAAAAAGATCAGGTAGTTGCTATTTATTTTTACTTTAAAGACTCACTCCAATCACCTTTTGATCTATTTTAAAAGCATGCCCAATGGTTTTTTAATTATGATTATGAAAAACCTGTTTTGTTTTCTAGGACATAGTTTCTGCACAGCAGCAGTAATTCATTAGAAATTTGTGTTTGAGTTGTGGGTGGGACTGTTGGCGAGGAGTAAGCTCTCCCCTGCTTCCCGACATCCTTCTCACTTTCTTGCTAGCTTACAGCCTTCTCACCCCCAACCTAACCTCAATCAGAAAAGTGCAACAAGAACATGTTTTTCATTGGCGTGGGTCTTTAAAAGCCATCACTATCAGATTGTCTTTTTTTTTTTTTTTTTTTTTTTTTTTTTAACGTCACATTAAGATTATTCCACAATCTACTAACCTAAATAACTCTCCTCAGGTGCTCATGTGATGCTATTCTGACAACATCAGAGGTGTTTGTCCCCCTGGTTGACTGTCCTGAGGCTTCCCCTGTCATTTGCTCCTTGTTGCAACATCCTGGAAAGTCCTTCACAGATGCCCTGAGCAAAGACTTCCTGGATGCTCTAAACTCAACAGACTTAAGGTAGTCAAACGCTCAGTGCTCCATGTTTCATTGCTGCACATGTTGAGTAGTTGGAGTAGGACAAGTAAAGTAGGTAAAAGTTACACAATACACTGTAATGTTAGTATTACGTACATCAGCTTAGAAAAATGTGATTGATAACCATCTCTAGATATCACGAGTTGAAGCTGCTATATATATATACAAACCTTATATCACTATTCTTAAAGCTTCTTATTTTTTCATAAATCAGCATATTTATACATCAGTATCTTTTTTCACTTTTAGTAATGACAGCATCACATCATAGTCTGCCTGCATTTTCTTTTTTAATATAGATGTGAAAAATGTACTTATGTTGTTCGATAAAGACAACACCAAAGTATAGATGTTGGAGGAACAGCTCAGTTTGCCAACATGTCATTCATACAAATATGTTAAGATATTATGACTAATGTGGTTTTCCAGGGAAAAAAAACAAAACAAAAAACGATATGAAGTTATAGGTGATCTGAAGTATTTGATCATAAAGAAATGCATGGTTCTTTTTCTTCTGCTGTAGGTTGGTTGTGGACGACACGTCTTTAGTCTCTGTGTGGTATCACAGTCTTCCTCGTCTGGAAGAGGCAGTGCTCGACCTGCTGGAGTCTGTGACCAGCACAGACCCGGCAGCACAGAACCTAGATCGGCAAGTAGCCGAGACTCAGCTGGTGAGGATTTATGCTTTTTTTTTTTTTTTTTTAAATAAAAAATAATGTGTATGTCTGGCCGAAAGCTTAACATTTTATACTTTCTGAATTAGGTATTAGAAAAATGTAGACGTGTCTTAAATTGATCTTTACTTCAGTGAAATCGATAAAAACCAAGCACAAAAGTTATTTTTTTCTATACTATAAACATAAAAAAATCAATAGTTATAGTCAAAATAAACTAAAACTAGACAAAAATATTTTCAGAACACACAATAGTTCTTCAAAGCAACACCCAAGTGTCCCTTCTAACTAATAATATATAATCAATCAATCAAACTTTATTTATAAAAAGCGCTTCTCATTCTTGGCGTAACTCGAAGCGCTTAATGAGAAACACCGTTTACATCAGCGTAATAAAAAAAAACTAATTTCATCTATATTATGTATACACTGCCCCCTATTACAACAGTTATAGGGTAATATTGTTGCTTGTGAATACATGTTCTTATTCCTAAACTGCATTGAAGATTGTTATCAGTCTTAAAATCTACGGTTGATTTGAGCAAACTATGGTTTATCTGTCTTAAATGATGAAGTCTATCTTTATTAATAACTTTTTACATCCACACATTTGTGTGACCTAAACTGTTTGGCTTTACAGAGCACTTTCTACTTACCTTTATGCAAAAGTTTCTATATAAAAGTATGTCGGACTATATGATTCTGTCCCAGCTGGTCACTAACTATTATAGCTGATTAGAGATCATTTTTAAATAAAATGTTTGTTTAGTTATGCAATATGGTGTCCTCATAACTTCATTACATTTACCTGTTTCTAGTTTCTATTGTATATTTGTTCTCCAACATACATAACTTTGACATGTTAGCTTGAAGCATTTTCAGCTTTTAAATTACTGAAAGTGAAAAAATTCAAGTAGATGGACATTAAAATCAGAAGTTGTAAGTTCCTGGTATAATCAAGGATTTCTTCAACGGTAGACAATTTTATTAAAATTATTTGTATCATTTTTTTCCCCCTCTTTTCATCTTTGTTTCCAAATGTCTGCACAATTCAAAAGAAATTCTAGCGAACATGAAGTTTATTTTTTCAATTCACTGATTACACTCTCTTTGGTTATTCAGTATGAAAGTTACTTTGCAAACAAATTCACCTGTACGCTGCTCCATTTCCATTTAGTCAGGTTTGTCAGTTGTTTCTTTTTCCTCAGTGATGGTCCATTTGAGATCTGTGCATATCCAGGAAGCAGAGTAAACTCTTTTACGTTTTGGACACATTCCCACACATAAGTACAGATTAGAAAACACTGGTTTATTGTATTTCGTTTGTTGATAGTGAATGGAATAAGAAAAAGATTTAAGTTTGTTTCAGGTGAACAAATTAAATACATTTCTGTTGATGAAAGAGAACCATTCAAACTTTGAGTAATGTTCTTTGTCTTTAGTACATGGACTTAGTTTTAGCAGCTTATTTTTTTTATTTTTGCCTTACTGTCATTATCATTTTTATTGCTTATTTTCTACTTTTTTGTTTTACTCTCATTTCAGTTTTTGTCCAAGAAATCAAATGATTTAAATCAAAAATAAAAATAGAATCTAATATAAAATATAATAAAAGTGTAGTCAGAAACAACAGTCTTCAACTTCACGTCGCGCATTATTCCACTTATACCATGGTCATTTACAAAGGAAATAAATAGTCAATCAAATTTTAGTACTTTATTCTTTTTACTTTTTCCTCAAAAAGCAGACTACTTCATACATGGTGCGGCCCGTTGTCACAGTAACTTGAGAATGCTTAACTGAGCTGGCAGACCGCAACTGCAGCAGCAGATGAAAGCGATATTTACGCTGATCTTCATGATAGGATCAGTAAAGCACCAGTTCAGAGAGAAAGTTCACCTCTTACCGCTTGTTTATGAGCAGAAGATCAAGCAAAAAGTTTATTTTAAAGAAGATAAAGAACATTTGGGCTATGTGACTGGAACTACATTTTTTAGGTGCGCATCAACATCCAGCAGCCAATCAGAGTATTCACCCGGACCATTTGAAGTGCAGAAAACACAATTCTTGTTTCTTAAGTCTGTATATCAACATATTTGTTTTCTTGGAGTAATAATGCAGACATAAAAGTCTTTAGAGTTCTGCTTATCTTACTGTTGATGTGTGATATCTGAATTAACACTTTACAAATTAAAACATTTCAGAGAATAAAAATGAAGGAAAAATGTTCTTTCCGGCCTTTTTTTTTTTTAATCCCTAAAGCCGCATATTGTCGTATAAAATGTACCTAAAAATCTGATAAATTTTTTTAATCGATTGACAGCATTAGTTTATTTTTTTCTACACTGTTAGTTAGAGAGAGGGAGATGATTTTTTTTAGGGATCTAAACTTTAGTTAATTAATTGTTTCAAAAATTTAAATTTGTAAGAAAAAGGATTTCTTCTATTAACATTTTATACCGACATGCTTGTAACAACCACTGCTGCTTGGCTTAAAAGTACAATTTATTATTCTGGCATGTGGAAACTGCAAGAATTTATTTGAACTTAATTGATTTATTATAAAATCTTATGAAAATGACAAAAATCCTTTGGCTTCCACCTTCATTTTTGACTGAATGCCTTGTTGATAACAGATTGATAAAGACACTAATGTTGTGTATCTTGCGTCAGAAAAAAATCTGGCTGCGCATAGGAGGATTCCAAACTTTCCAAACAACTTTGTATTTATAAACTAATTCATCCATTTATGTCTGATCTCAGATTATTATCATCTTTGTTCACAGGAACTTGAACGCATGCAGACCACTAACACATACAGACTCCCTACACCTTTCAGATGGCTGAAGAACTCGAACATACTAAGCTATTCCTCTGTTCACATCCTTTCCACTCACTTATAGAAGCTGCGGTTCCAAATGGGAAACATGAAATTGGACTCACATTCTTCATTTTAGTTTGTCCGACCCCCCCCCTCTTGTGAGAAATGCAGACCCAATAACAATAAACACTCACTTCTTGGCCTCAACAGTCAAAAACAGGATGTTTGCTGGGTGCCGTAATTGACCCTCCTTGAAGTGTTAGTGGTAAGGTATGGAGGAGGATGCTTACAAAAACAGCTGTTTTCAGCAAGAGGATCCATAGCTGGCAGCACACACACACAGATGTACACTGAGAAAATGCCAGCAGTTTGCGTGCAAGCAGTGGTAGTTGTAAAAATAGGAGTTTTGGTTTTTTTTGCTGTTTTCTGAGGGTACAAATGTTATGTGCGTGTGATAATCATAAAAAAGAATGATGTTTTGAAAATTTTGATATTGTAACTTGGCCGTGTGACCACTGAGTGGGGCTGTTGGCCCTTACGTGCTTAGTTATATCTGACAACATAATTGTAGCAATGTGACATATTGTACTGAAAAACTTTAACAACTTTTAACATAATATCAAATGAATATTTGATCTTTGTTTACATGTTTCGCTAATTGTTCCATTGTTCAGGTAAAACATCTGTGAAAAAAAATCTTTACATAGTGACAGTCATAATCTCATATAAATTCAGATTTTATAGGACTATACACCCTACACGTTAGATCGCATTCATTATAAACACATGCAAATAATGCATTTAGAAGGGGGGCAGAAATGGGACTGTTTATAAGTCAGAATACATTAACCAAGGTGGAAATCCAACAGTGCCACCTAGTGGACTAACCTAAGAAAATATAATCTTCCATAAATTTGCCTGCTGCCAATGTTGAGAAGCCTAAAAAACTTTAAAGAAAAAAACTTGAAATAAAATATTCAAATTACACACAGCACAAGCCTCCACCTTACTTTTTACATTGCATGAATCAGAAAGAGTCAATTTCCACATAATTTAAGTTGCTAAAAAATATTTTATGAATGTTGGTTCAATCTTTTTATCAGATAATATAAAAAAAATCTCAAAATTTTAATTTTTCATTTTAAGATGAACGTGTCTTATTTTTTATTTTTTTTTAATTTCAAATATGTTAAAAAACAACAGTAAAAACAGTAAAAGTTTTCTGTTTTTTTCTTTCCAGCCTAAAGCTTGCGCTCATCACTGTTCGATGTTCCTCGTGATAAATGACATCTTCAGGTAGTTTTTATGACATCAACATGACTTGTGCTTATGTTTTGATGTTGACATGGTGTCATTTTTGATAGTGTGTGTGACAGAACATACAAAACTTTGTACTTTTTCTGCTTTGCAGGTCAATTCTTAAAGAAGCAGAAGGAAGCTTGGCTGTTCATTCTGTCATCCAAACCTTCACCAGGTGTTTCATGAAGGAACTGGCGGAGCTGCAGCCTCAGGTACATCTTAGTCTCACCAAAGCAAAGTTAAATAATAAGTATTTAAGTTGCAATGTCACCTTTACTACATATAGTGATCAATTTATTTTTAAATTTATTGAAGAATCCTTTTTTTGGCATAACATTAAGTGTAACGAAGTAAAGTTTCTATGAAAATTCGCACTGCTACTGTTTTTGTCGCCTCAATTTATGTCATGGAATAATTTGGAATAAGATTTTCAAAGTTTTCTTTCTGTCTCCCTGCAAAGAAAGAAGCTAATCTCTATTATGAGTATCACCTCGGGTTCAGCCTTTGATGATGAAGGCCAAAACACAAGAAGACCTAGCCCATTCTTTACTACACATGCTAGTTCTCTACAAAAGGTTATAAAACATCCTTGTATTGTTAGCAACTTAGTTCCTAACTAAATCACCACATGTTTATAATTTTATGATACTGATGTTGCACCATTTTTATAACTTTGAGCTTTATTAGATCATTTAGTTACCCTCACCCTCCAAAACTAGGCTAATATGAAGCCAGTCAGAAAGCCAGAAAACAGATGCACATGGATGCTGGTGTAATCAATTAATTTCGACAAAACTTTTGAGAATACATTTTCCTTCTTTTCACCTCCATTACACAGTGTATGGCAGTGACAGTGTTTTTGCCAGTGACCTCAGTTTTAGTGGCGTTTGTCACACAGAACTAAATGCTTCCTATTACATGCTACATTACACCTCTGCACCTACCATATCACCATTACGCAGGCGCACATTTAAAATGTCATTTTTCAGTCTTTTTGCAGCGCTGGGGTGTTTGAGTTGAGCCCAAGTCTGATTTCCGCTGATAAAGCACAAACCAAACGGGAATCTGTGTCGTTTCAGACAGCCGTTTCTTTGAAAGACTTCTTCCCACTGTCACCCCCTACGCTGCTGGCCCCCCTCTTGACTTTACCGTCAGGTGAGTGTACGTACATCCTTCCATTTGTCTCCCTGAACGCTTCACTCTGACAAGGCAAACAGACGTTTATTTTGTGAGGAAGAGTGTAATCCGGTATTCTTTAACTCTGTGCAAACAGTCTTCTTCCTGCATGAATGGACGTATGTGTGTCTCCTTCTCTTGGATCAATTAGTTAGTCAGTAACTTGGACTTTATACGATGAATATTACAGTCGTATTAAAGATTTGTCTGAATCATTAATGCAACTATTTATGAACCCTTTTAGGAATAATGATTTGAAATAGATGGAGGGTTCCTGCATTACAGTGATGTGCTGGACCATTAAAAAGATGCTCTGTGAGTGCATGCAGGAACACAGGGCAGAGCTGCTTATCAGTGTGGGCCCAGACTGGCCTGTTGGCTGTAGTTATTTACATGAATGGAGCCATTTAGGAACACAGTGGAATCCAGCCAGATCTCAGGGTTAATTATTGCTGCATGTGCGTGTGTGTGTGTGCGTGCCTTTGAAGGGCAATATTTAAACCAGGGGGGTGGATGGAAATGATACTCCGAAAAGTCTGAGGTCTGTGTGCTCTCTGGAAGTCACAGGTCCAAGATTTCTGTAGCATTTTTAAGTTCAAACCCAGGAAGAGGCGCAGATCTTTCTCAAACCTGAAATGTCAACTGTTAGGAGTTTCAGAGCAAAGTTAACTCTTGGTAGGAAAGTGTTTTTCTTACACATGACAATTGACAAATATCCTTAAATGCAAAAAAAAAAAAAAAAAAAACCCCAAAAAACCCACAAGAATAAATGACTACGGCAATTATCACTGTTTTGCTAAACACTGATTATACTGAAGTATTCCTAAATGCTGATTGTAAAAGATTACACCTTTGTGCCACTACTAATCACTGTGTCATTGCTGTTGGATGTGTTTTTGCAGAGATGCCTCAAGAGGCATGGAAAAATCACCTGGAGTGGCTTACTGCCTCATTACAGCGACTGGTGGAGGAGGAGGAGGAGGAGGAGGAGGAGGGAGACAGCCCCAGCTCCAGGTTAAGAGAGAGAAAGGCTTGTGGGGAGAATGTGTGCCTTTTTCACCCAACCTACTAAATGTTTGTGTGGTCTTCTTATTTCCATTAGTTGGTGCTGGGGCAGGGAGGGGCAGTCAGTAGTTTTCCCCTCGCGTCAGAGAGAGAAGTCCTGAGATCCTGGAGGACCATGTCGCTACTCATACTACTCATTACTCCAGGCATTCACAATAGATTATTAGATGAAGAAAAGCAGCATTTAGAAACCATAACGAGTCAGAAAAGGGTGCAGAAGAGGAGACAGACTGAGGAAAAAAAACACTAAATTGGTTCCACGTCTTCAAAGAAAAGAAGGAAAACAGAACTTAATTGATGTCCACAAGATGGTGATGGTTGACTCGATATCATCCAGCTGTGGTTTCAAACAGGGCCTATTATCCCCATCACTGGGCTAGTCTGAAGCTGCGTGCAAAATTCCAAAAACATCCTTCCAAGCCAGCGCTGGGAAAGTAGTGTGTGGTGCTGCCAACCGCATTCTGCTGCCAAAAAGAAGGACAGGAAGTGTGGAGAAGCGCTCTAATGATGGCATTAGAGAAATCTGAGAGAACGATCTTTAATATTGAAGCTTTAGTCATTTTCTCTGCCCACAGATGTGGAGCTCTGTTGAGTCCAACTGAAGCTTGCTTTGTGTCTCCAGCTTGTAGCTTTTGCTTTAGATTTAATGAAATGCGGGTCTGCTGGCTCTTTTCCACTCAATTGCCCCTCTAATTATTCTTTCCTGTCTATCAAGATGGCAATTTATTGCTGTTCTTTAAACATTTTGACATGAATTATGATTTTATGTGATTATTTTTGTTTAAAATGTGAAATAAGGTTTAAAAAAGTAGTTAAAATGCAGTTCTTAACCTACATTTTAAAAATTTCATTTATTCACTAAAATTGTATGTTTTTTGCTTCGATAAATCTTACTCTGCAGTTATGCTGAAAATGAGAACCCCGCACGATACAATAAACAATTGCCCAAAGGTTACCGCCCCATATTTACAGTCCTAAAGTTAGCTCCAAAAAACATGTTTAAAACACCAAAAAGACAAATTTCTTTGGAGTGGACCCACGTTTGAAGCGTTTGACAGATTCTTCCAAGCCCGTTTTAGTGGGAGGGTTGTGGCTTTCCAGCAAGCTCACTCCTGATTAGCCAGAGTGGCTGCCATACGAAAGGTTAACTCAGACCAACTCGGACCAGCCATTGCTTACTAACGTAGTTTGGTTCAGACATTGCCAACGTCCCTAATGCGGAAAAATGGTGACGGAATTGACTTCCTTTTGTTGGAACCAGAGGTAAGGCGTTTTTTATGGGTGGTGCTTTGTCCATCTCTATATACTGTCAGTGCTCCTTACCTACAGTCCCGCCCACAACTCAGAGATTAATTTCTAATTAACTTCTGCTCTACAGAAACTGTCCCAGAAAACAACTCTGGATTTTAGTTTTTAGCTAAAAACTATATAATTAAAATTAAGTGACCACTGGGAACACTAAAAAAGATTAAAAGATGATAATAGTGGGACTTAAAACACAGCATTTTTACGCATTTATCTTTTCTTAAGCTGCTATTACACTGCTCAGTAAGTAAGACTTTAGTTTAATCTTTAGCTATCAGCCACTATTTACATTTTATTTAATTTACCTCTACTTTCTCTGTTTAAAAGCGCAGAAACGTAATCACCTGTTTGTTTTTTAACATCATTTAAAATCGTGAGCCAGTCTGCAGTTTAGTTTGAAGACAAACACTGGGGTGGAGAAAGGGCTGGAGCTGTGCCATATACAAGAAAAACCCTTTTTTCTAGCACAAATTGTCAGTGAAATTGAAGTCATACATCAAATATCTGTCATTGTGTCAGATTGTATTGAAACACATCTTCCCTCGGTTGTTTATAGTCAGGTTTTATTGGGTGTTAAGACTTCTGTTTGAATTGTTGGACTGACATTTATCAGCTGAGTTTTCTGCTGTGTGTTGCTGCAGGATCCACACCTAATCTGTGTGGATGAACTGACAGCGGGAGGGAATTACAGCTTCATTTTTTAGGCTGTTTTAGCGCCTTTTTCTCCTGCAGATTTACATAGTACCTGTTAAACTTCTAATCTGTACCAAGCAATACATTTTTAACAGAATTAAAGAATACGAGACACAGCAAACTCAGTTTTGCTCAGATGTTGTCATTTTTTGTAGCATATTATAGAATGTCCTTTCCTGGTTGCCATAGAATCAATTATGTCTCCTCTTCTGTTCTGCAGGGGCCACCATAATGTGTTTGAGACCTGGTTCCTGCTGGTTCAGTGCTCCCACTGGGTACAGGTTGCAGGGGAGCTGCTGGTCACATCAGAGGCAGAGCCCTGCAGTCCCCTCTTGTGGCTCCTGACCTTCTACCACCACCCCACCAACAGGTGGCACTGCAGAGCGGCACATCTGGTGAGATAATGCCATAAAACACAATGGCTGAAAAGCTTTAGTTCACGTTAGCCAAAGTATTCTGCATTGCTAATATCTGTAATGCAAGTAATGGAAGGTGTGAAAATCCGTTAGGCAGATTGTGAGGAATCAGGTGGTATTTAGGTGCTTGTTTCGGGAGACGAGGCAGTCATAGTCTAGAACGCAGACTCCAGCATTATTGTGGGAGGCACAGAACAAATGCGATGAAGGAAGATCAACACACTAGAAAATGAATAATGGATGACCACCTTCATGGAGCCAGAGCAAAACACTGGTGAGGGGAGCTGGATGAAAGGATGACGTAGTATTGATTTCCTGAAACTGTCTGGCCAGTTCACCTGATTGTCATCTCTGTGTCTCCTGACCGTCTACAGTTGCTGTTCCTGCTGCAAGCATTGCCACGACGACAATCTTATATTAGGCTTTGCTTTTTTTGTGAATTGATTTTTAAGATGAAAACTTTTGTTCTCAGGAAGAGGCAAAGGAGGCGTGGAGGCATCTGCACGCGCTCTCCTCCACCTCAGTCCGTCCTCTTCCCACTGACCACCTGCAGCCACTTATCACTCTGCTGTCCCTGAAACCTCAGCGTCCATCACCGGCTCCACTGTTGACCCTCAGCCTCATGGTTTATTGCACCATTTTCAGCCAGCACCCACACAGCCAGTCAATGGAGATTTTTCAGACGGTAAGGGCTTTTTCTCCTTAAAACTTTAAAATCACCACCAGATGGATTTCAGAGATTAGGGCTTTTGATTGACAAAAAAAATCCCACAGTGATTAATGTTTCATCCTCTCACATGTTAGGTTATCTAACTGGCTGAACATGCTGGATGTTCAAATCCACCATCTATATTTTTGATGCATGTTGACGCATTTTAATACATGTACATCTCGATGTATGTTTTCTTCCTTGATGACACTGCAATTTTACAAAGAGGACATGAATATACCGGTGTGTGCAAAAGCCCCCCTTTGGAAAAACTGAGACCTGACTGTGTCATGGATTGTTGACAATCGTGGTTTGCAAAGACCAGGTGATTTCAAATGACCATATAAACAAGCCTGATGCACTTTGGAGACAAATTCTGTGGGCCGACCAGGTTAAAATTGAACTTTTTGGCCTCAATGAGCAAAGGTACATTTGGAGAAGAAAGGGTACAGAGTTTAATGAAAAGAACCTCTGTCCAACTGTTAAGCATGGGGGTGGATCAATCATGCCTTGGGCTTGTTTGGCAGCCAGCAGCACAGGAAACATTTCACAAGTAAAAGAAAGACTGGATTCAAGAACATTTCAGCAGATTTTGGACACAAACTTGATGCTGTGGAAAAGTTGAAGATGAATTGATGAAGGTTCCTCAAACTAGAATTGAGAGACTCTTCACTGGCTACAAACAGTGTTTATAAGCGATAGTTGCCAAGGGGGCAATACAAGGTACTAACTCTGCAGGGTGCCCAAACTTTTGCACACACCAGTATTTTATTTTATTTTATTTTGAAAGGGTAAATAATGGGAACAAAGCCTACTCTTTTTGACATAATGAAACAATGTCACATCTGTAAATTGATGCCTTTAGGAGATTTTTCAATCTTTCCTCTGGTTCTTTATGCACAAAAATATAACATTTTACCGGGGCTGCCCAAACTTTCGATCTCCAATGTAAGTAAAGTTTAAAATTCCAAAGTTCTGGTTTTAGTTTTGATATATTTTCTGTGGAGACAAAATAATCAGAGGAAGAGACTGATCACCCAAAAATATGAGCTCAGTCTTCATTTCAATAAAAAGTTTAATTCTGGAAACACAAAAGATAAGGTTAACACAAAAATCAAAGCAAAGATATAGTATTTTATTTTCAAAATGAACAAGTTTAACTAAATACACGTGTATTCCTATTACATACACAACCTTTAAGGTTTCTTAGCTTAAAAAAAAAAATCCTATTGCCTCAGTAGTTGGAGTCCAGCTTAGCTTCATCTGGCGATACATTCTGTGCCTGCCTGTGACAGGAAGTGACTGTGTGTGTTTGTGTCTCAGTCCAGGTGGTGCATGCGGCTGGCCTGCTCCATGAAGCAGCATGTGTTCTCAGCTCACTGCAGCACAGGCTGAATGAAGGAAGCTGCTCATCAAGTGATACAGTTCATGTCAGGATTAAGAAGCTGCAGAGCACAGTAACACACATGCAGGCAAGCGTGAACTCTCACACACCCCACAACAGGTAGGAAAACATGCCTGCACCACACACACTCAGCAGTGAGTTCATGTCTGGGTTATTCAGTCCAGGATTAGCAGAATGACACACAGCTGTACCGCTGTATGACAAGAATGTGTCAAAGTAACCCAGAAAGGACAGATTACTAGAAAAAAAGAGGGGAAGGGGCCATTAATAAATGTACACAACAGCAGACACAAGGACACTCCAGCAGTGACAACGCTCAGCGTAAAGAAGCAGCCGCTCGCACATGTCCGCCCACTCGCTGAATTTCCTCACAATGTAAGCGCTTCACATTCTGCAGAGGCTTAATGAAAGACGCCGGTTTGAAGGCAGGCAAAGGAGAGCCGCGCTTGTGCGCAAACATTCCACCGACTCATAAACTCTGAATAATTATTGCCACTTGTTTGGGTGTTGATGCTTTCTGTTGCTTAATTGTTAATAAAGCTGAAGAGTTCTCAGTGTTTCTCGCTTACAAAATCAACCATAAAGTTTGGTATTTTTGCTTTCTGATTCTAGGATTTGTTTTTTTTTTATTTAAGTATAATTCCTTGCATTGTTTATATGTCCCTATGGTTCTCTCGCCAACATGAGGCACACATGGCAGGAAGAAATGCAGTTATTTGGCATGTTTCAGCTGCTAAACTTAGTCTTTTACTTGAGGTGGAAAGTAAAAGATTCTCTCAAAGACAACTTTTGTATTGTTTACATAACTGTCAGCTTTTCTGGATATTTTGGAGTCCAGAAAACTGGAATCTAAATGATGAATGTATTCTACTCCTGCACACAAGAAAAAAATACTTTTGACAATTTTTTTTTTTTATTTTGACAATTTGTTATTTACACAACATGAATAAACCTTTAAACACATGGGAAAACCCTGAGTCATCTTTTTCAGATTGGTTATGGGTTAGAGACAGTTTGTATCTAAGAAAGAAAAATTAAAAAATAAAAACTCAATGTATTTTCAGTCTAAACTCTGAAAAACCAAATGATGACTTTAGACTAAACAGACATGAACTCATACAAACACAGCAGCTCAAACTCTAAAACATGGCTCTTGGTGTTGAATTTTAATTTAAAAAAAAAACTTTTATTCCTACAACATTTCTATTGTAGGGCTGCACAGTGGTTAGAACTCTTGCATTACAGCACGAAAGCCCTGGTTCGACCTTTTTGTGTGGAGTTTGTGGGTTTTCTCCCCTCTGCTTCCTCTCGCAGTCCAAAAACATGCTTTCTAGGGGAATTGGTTACTCTAAATTGTCCCTAGGTGTGATTCTGTACAGGGTGTACCCTGACAGTAGGTTAGGGTCCGGCACCCCTCTGCGGCCCCAAAAGGGATAAAATTGTATTACAAAATAGATGTATTTCCAATGTACAGAGGTAACACCTGACAGTATCCTTGTGGGAACAGTTTGTATGGATGGTGCTTAGGCTGCAGTATCCTAGAACAACAGGTGAGTTCTGGATCCTGGTAAAGTCTCTGCAACCTAAAAGAGAAAAGATTTGCATACATGAATACAGGAACAACTACACCTTAGTTCAAAGCAAACACAAATGATGTTTCTAATGCTGTGGAGCAAAGTTAAACCAGAAAATCTTTATCCTGATGGATAGTTAAATATACAGCCATATATATATATATATATAATTGCTGCCACTTTGAGGTGGTTCTCAGGCCTGAAAAGGTGAAATCGTATCGATGCCGCCTGCTGCACATGTGCATGTTTGTGCGAACAAACAAGACTTGCAGCTGTTTGTGTTGTGTGAGCCTGAAGAGCACAGATAAGAGTGCACACGCTCGATTTTACCGCCCTGAAAGGAGGTCCGCCATTAACGCGGGTCGAACTGGGTTTGTGAGGAGGCAGAGCCCCCGTCCACCGTCACTGTCCTCCACTGCTGCATTCAGCAGAGAGGTAAACCATGAGAGACAGCATCTGCAGGCACATTTCAAGATCTGTGCTGGAGTTTGTGATGCTGAAAGACACGAAGCTGAGCTGTGATTTGGAGAAAAAAACAAAACTGGGCTTTGACCCAGTGAATGAACTAACTTTCACCAAACAGGCACTGGCAGTTTCAACTGATTTCTGTATATTTGTACTATATTAAAAACAATCTGATTTATGCCCATTTAGCAGCATCACATGAATTTAATATATTTAAAGTAGTCTACACAAAACAGCAACCTTAATATATTTTTTTCTTGTGGATTAGGAACGTTTTTTGGTCCAGTTGTGAGTGGACTGGACTCCTGTTCCTGCTGAACTGAGCCAGTGGTTCTATAGGACTGATAATCAGCTCAGTAGGCACAGGAATCCCAGCCCAAATGTCCCTTCCTCAACTACTTCTTAATTAAATTTTTATTTTGTCTCGTCTTTCTTCTTTGCACCTCCAGAATCTTTAGCACAACATCAAAGCAGAGCTCCTTCATTTTTCCAAGACCACGAGACACCAGAGTTTTGTAGGTTCATTAAAGCTGTTGAGATTGTTAGATTTCAGCAGCTGCCAGAGTGCAGTCAACACAGTTGGAAGCTCTCCACACGGTCAGTGCCGCCGGATGGCTGAGAGATCCAGTCTACCACAGTTTCCGGCGTATGATCATAGAAATGAAAATCTAAAACCACCACAGTCACATTTCACCACCCCCTGTGACCAACATGAATCTGCACTGCGTCACTTCAAACGACAAAAGTTACCAACACACTGAAACCCGATCCAATGCAGCAGCCCTCTGAAACACACTCGGCTTTAAAGAGACAATCAGTCTAGTTGAACATGCATGACGGGAAGATGTGGGCGTTGTAGGGCGAATACGTTTATTTTCAGGGGCTTTATACAATATTGCTTTATTCTTTGATGTGCGGAGAACCATTTCCCTCCCATTAGACTGTAATAAATCACCTTTTAGATACAGGCTCTGATGGCAATTCCTCTCTTTTACAGGCCTTTGATGGTCATTACTCTTAACGGGCCCTAAATATAGGTCTAAAAATGGCAGGCTCCACATGGCCCTCATTTTTAATTCACACATCTGTCCTCGTTTATCCACCATTTAGCTACTGTGAATATAGATGGCTGTAATGCCCGCTCACAGCACGTATGGAAACAGAGACTGACCGCTTTGTGGAAATCATTTCTCAGCCATCTGTCACTGTTTTGATCAGGAAGCAGAACAGTATGGATCTGCGTGACAATTAGCTGGTGGTCAGCCTTTTACGGTCACTCACACTTAACACACACTCCAGGCATCAACAGATGAGTGTTGATGAGGAGTACACTGAGCTACATCAGAAATCGATCTGCCTGGCATGTTGAGAAGCAAACTTTCACCGCTAAAGTCTTTTTGAGTTTAAAACCTGAGGAGTACTCAAAGGAGGATTTTGAAAACTGATTTTTATGAGTCAAGTAAACTTTTTTTTTTTTTTTTTAATCACACAACTGTTTCCTGATCTGAACATAAAAAAAAAACATAAGCCAAAGCTTTTCTTTTTTTGTTTTACTGAGGAGGGGAGAAGGTTCACTTGGCTTAGGATAATGATAGCAAACTCAAAGGAACAACTCATCTGGCTCTGAATTTGAACTGCGCAATGCTGAAACCCAAGAGGGACAAATGAAAACCTCTACATTAAGTAGAGAAACAACTCCCACATAATTAGCTTCAAATTCATTTTTGAAATTGAGAAAACTAGCGTTGGCAGCTAGATTTGCAACCTTAACACAAAGCTCCTCTGTTCCTGGTTATGCTTTTCTAAGTTAATTGGCTAATTGTTTTCTTACAACAGTGCTTTTAATCTCTACAACGGCATTTCCAAAAAAAACAAAAAAAAACCAAAAGAAAATCCTCACAAAGAAAAACACAAAATCTGATTAGTAGGCAAATAGCGGGAAATGTGCAGATGATGGCAGCATTCCTGTCAGGGGAGTTCCTGCTGCAATGCATGCTGGTTAAGTGTTGCCATGCACCTGAAATCTAAAGTAAACACAATCATACTTATGTTACTTAATCTGCTGTTCTTGCATAAAATAATCAAATAAAATAAAGAAAATTTGTTTTAAATCCAAATATTTTCAAATTATTGAATTTAAACCATTTAAGTATTATTTCTAAACATAATGTAGTTCCAGTTGTTTATACAAAATACCATCAAAAATGAGGGTTTATTCATAATAAAGTCACTTTTTTTTAATAAGTAAGGATGAACCACTATATATGAGAACTGGACCGAGTCAGTGTGACGTCACCAGTAGAAAACGGCTTACTTCCAGCTCCAACCAAATGAAGTCAATTCGGTCCCTTTTTTTTGTGACATCACCATTTTGAAGCCATATGTTGTGAGTAAGCAGTGATTGGTCCAAGAAGTTCTTATTTAGCTATGAGTTTCTATGGCAACGACTTTCTTCCAATCAGGTGTAAGCTTCTTGTTATTCCACACCTCTACCATTTGAAAGCAGGTTAGGGAGAATTCAAATTCATTTAAATGCTTTGAACATTGAATGTGAGACCACTTACTTTTATTAAAGCATTTGATTGGTCAGTCTATAACTTGAATAACTTGCACTAAAGCAAAAATTTAAAACAAAAATTAGGATTAGCCAGAACATAGGTAGCCAGAAGGTAACATAGCAAGAATTGTTATTCTGTCAAATTTCAAGACTAAGTAACATCGGTATATTTCTCAATAGAAGTCTATGGGATTTTGGCTTTTTGAAGCCAGCAGGTACTTTCTGTTCAGAACATGAGGTGGTTGGTTAGGGCTCAGTCCAGTTCTCATATAGAGTCAATGGGATAAATAAAGCCAAAAATGTTTGTAATAATAATGTCTCCAGCAGTCCCATCAAAGTTCAACACGTGCTTATAACTAAATTCTTCAGAAAGCAACGCACACGTGCACATCAGTGTGAAATCCCTGAATCCTAAACTTCACGGAGAAATAAGATCAGTTCATATAAACCGCTTAGACTTTAGAAATAAATCAGTTTATCAATAGCTGCCGTTTTGGGGCTGCATCGCATGGACATCTATTTTGATTGAAATTCTGACTTCTACATGTGAGCTATTGTCGCCATAAAGCATGTTGATGAAAAAGATGATTGCTGTAATACAGATTAAGTATCTGTCCGCTCCAAGTTTGGGTCTCTTTAGGCATCATTAGGAGTGCAGGCACAGTCTCTCTCCTGTGATAGTGGCCTTCAGAAAAAAACTGTTCAAGCAGCAAAGAGTGCAACATTATCCTTTCTAAATGCGACCATAAGCAGGCAGAAGGAAAGCTGTAGAAACCTGGAGGAGATGGGAAGATGAAAGCACAACGGACAAAGCAGAAGAGAGTGCCGTAGAGTGATGCTCATTAGTAACATTGGAGAGGGTTTCAAACTTACAAGGAGGCCCCTGTGCCTAATTGTTCTGAGCAATGAGTGCGAGCGTTTGAATGTCATGCTGTGGATGAGAGGAGATGAGATAGAAGGAAAGGTAAATGGAGATGGAGAGGGAAGAGAAGAAAGAGAAGACATGGTGGAAGTGCGACTGGACTTTCCACACACAAACTGAACGGCACATTTGTCTTCTTTCCATGTTTTTTTTTTTTCTATCCTTCTTTACTTCCCACTGTCTGTTCATCGGGTCATGCTCTCCTCAGGTGCAGAACTTAGCCACTGTGAACAAAGAGGAAATCAATCACTGTTCACCAATCAGCTAAGCTCTGTGTCTGGATGGAGAGAAGAAACCACACACACTGATGAAGCCCTCACACTGATGAGCTCCCTCTTCATCCCCTTCTTCCAAATTACCTGCTCCTCAAACACAACTACACGCACCCTTAAATAATCATGTCTTCTATGGTCTTAAGTTTCTATCTGGGGGTGGGGTGTAGAAGGGCTCCAGTTGCCATAGCAGCCGTCCAGGTCAAGGCTGTGTGGTAATCCCTGGCAATGTGATTTTATCATAAGTCACAAATCAGCACGCCAGGAACCCTCACAACCCAGACGTGAAAGAAGTCAACCCTTCCGGCCACCACCATGCCTGCTTCCCCAGGACCAGCCCTCGCAAACCCCTAAACTTTCCAGGCGCTTCCTTGCTTCTCGTTTGTCTGCCATTAACAGCAGACCTGTAGAGTCTGGCCGTCTCACACTCATATTTCCTTGGTTACCCCACTCCTCGTCTCCCATTTGCTCCGCTCGGCTAACCCAGTGATATGCCCCTCATTAAGCGGATCAAGAGGGATTCCAGAGGCATGTACAGGGGGAGGAAATAGTGAGCCGGGAGGGGAGATGAGGAAAAGACAGGGGGAGACCACCCTACTCTTCTAAAGGATTGTGCTTTTTAGCTTTAAAAACACAGAGCGCGCCTTGACAGACATTTTTTCGGTTAAAAGCCGGCCCGCCTCAGCCTAATCCCACTGTACCGCGTGAGGATGTAAAAGGGTACAGGGAGGACTGTTGTATTTAAAAGACAATGGGAGTGACACAGAGTGAAGCGCTGAAATATAAATCTACCTCCCCACAGTCCAATCTGAAAAGACAGAGAGGAAGTTTGTTCATCCATCATTTTAATTGGATAGAAATCTCCGGTCTCAGCTGAACAGTGTGATCCATGGATGTTTACAGGGGCTTGTTTGGGTCTGCCTAAAGGGAAGCAATAGTAGAAGCTAGGTTATCAATCTGTGGGAGCATCTCCTGTTTCATTCCTCTCGTCCTCGTGTGGCTCAACAGGAGGAAGAGTGACGATGATGAGGTGAGATATGCACAGACAGGTACAGGGTGTGTTTGTGCCGTACACGCGGACTAATCAGGACTGAACCAGCTGCCAAACATAATCCTGTGTGAAGGAAAGTTGACTTCAGGCACCTTCACTGAGGTGTGACAAAGGATTCAGAGCTCTAATCGCCCAGAATGATGTGCGTGAGATATAAGCAGCCCTTCAGGATAATGATCTACAAAAGTTATAAACATAGGATGGACTGAACAAGCGTTAAATACAAGTGATGATCAATCTAATCAATCTTAATTTATATAGCACTTTCAATGCATAATGTAATATAAAGTGTTTTACACCAAAAATAAATAACATAAATAAAATAACTTTAAAATATATGATGCCTGCTGCTCAAGTACAGATTTCCAAAAATGTTTTCTGGATGTTGATGTGCCTGTCTGCACCTCTCAAGTTTTTTTTTTTTTGTTTTTTTTGTTTGTGCCACAGCACTTCGTTCTGCTACTCTTGCAGTATCTGCTGCCTGCAGGCCTTCGTTCCCACAGAACGCCCACATGTCCCCATCACAGATCCTGTTAATCTCTCAGAAACCGATTCCAGTTGAATGGTGAAGCATGTTTGAAGAAACAGCAAATTTATAAATGAATTTGTTTTTAGAGATTTTAAGCTCACAAGAAGGTTGAATCTATATTATGCAAATAGTCAAAAAGAAGTGTTTAGCTCCACCTCTTAGACATTAGACATTTATAAAACTGCTGTTTAATCTAATTCCCAAATAAGTAATTTCTCTGACAATCTCACTCTACCTGGGTTTATTTTCAAGATCTCACCTGGTGGGGTCCAAATGATCTTGAAAACCAGCGAGGAAACAGCCCAGAACTACACAGGGGAACTGGCCAATGACTCAGTGACCTAAAGAGAGTTGGGACCACAGTAACGAAGGTTACTATAGTAACACACTACCCCATGATGGGTTAAAATCTTCTAGTGCTCCACAGGTCCCTCTGCTTAAGCCAACACATGCCCAGGCTGTCTAAAGTTCTCCAGAGACTACCTGGATGATCCAGAGGAGAATTAGGAGAATGTCATGTGGTCAGATAATGGATATCATACTTTGGGGCTGCTTTTCTACAAAGGGAACAAGACGACTAAACCTGTGTGAAGGACATGATGAATGGGGTCATGTATGGTGAGATTTTGGGCAGAAACCTCCTTTCACCAGTGAGATCAGAAACGTGGCTGGACCTTCCAGCATAACAATGATACCAAACAATACCTGGGCAACAAAGAAGTGGCTTCGTAAAAAGCATTTCAAGGCTCTGGAGTGGTCAGTCTCTAGCCTTAAATCCAATAGAGAATCAGCGGAGGGAGTTAGATTCAGTGTTGCCCAACACCAGCTTTACAAGTCTAAAAAAAAAACTATTTTTTTCTGAAGTTTTACCTTAATTAAAGAAACATTGAAAAATTCAACTGAGAAGTTTCTGCAAATGAAGAGAAAATGAAATGAACTTAAAAATGTAAGGCATGCTTCCAGCATGTTTTAGCAAATGCTTGTAATCAATCACACACAGAAAGAAGAACTTTCCTTACATGCTGGAAACAGTGTTGATAGTGTTCAGTCAGTTCAAAACCCATGCAGTGACCTGCTGTCATTGAAATGTTCAAAAACACTAGGGTTGTAAAAAAAAATAAAAGCAGCTTCAAAATGATCTATTTTCTTCATTTGGTGTGAAACCTGGACAGCCTTGACCATCAAAAAAACCATAAACGTTTGCTGATCTAGTAGATAACATATCTACTAGATCAGCAAACGTTTATGGTTTTTACAGCTCACTCCCTGATAGAAAGATCTTCCCTCATAAAGAGCAAACCTTCCAGAGTGCTTTGGAAAATGCTCCCTGACCTCCTCTCTCCTCCCTCCTCGTTTGTTTGAGGAACAAATTCCCAAATTCTTTCCCCAACAAACACATCCTGACAGCACTCCTGTGAAACCACCGTAAGGGCCCATTTGGCGTGAACCACCGCACACACATTCAGTGTGCTCAGGAAGGAATGTGCAGCATAGTGTGGACTCCTTTGGGACAGATGGGATCAGGATCACTTGAACACAAGGGTTTCATTTACAGACGGCATTGAAGACTTTGGGATCAGATGCGAGATAAGGGTCGGCACACAGAAATGTCCTCATTCTAGATGACTTACAGTAATCAGCCTGAGCTGTGAAAGTCAAATGATTGGTTAAAATATTCAATTTGGAAAACTGTTGAATCATCAGGCATCTGCTTGCACCTCCCCGGGCAGACAAGGCTTGATTTTATGAACCTGCACAGATGTATTTTCAGCTTCAACGAGCCAAGTGAAGCAGACTTTGGGTTGCAGAGGTGCTGTAAATGAAGCGGCAAACGGAAAAGATAAAAGTCTAACTGCTTTCATTTCATCGTCTTCGTCATGACGACACCACAAATGAGAGCAGAGCTGCAGAAACAGAAGATGAAAAAAATAACGCCAGAGACCTCACCTCCAGAGTCACAGGATCATCTCCTCCACCACTCTGCGCGCTGATGGGTCCATTTCCTCCGCAACTGCTGAGAGGCAGCGGCGAGCCAGAGCCTGCTGTTCGGGGTCCTCTTGAAGCATCAGTTCCCCGTACAGATACACACCCATGGCCTGGAAGAGCTACAGTTAGATCTCTTTGCCCTCGAGGTTTTACATTTGTTTGATCGTTTTTAAAAAAGAAAAAAAAAAAAGATTCCTTACCTGATCGTGAACTAGAAAATGTTCAACATCTACGTAAGCCTGAGTAAAAGCATGTTTGACCACCAACTCACACCAGCGATGTCGGACCTGCAGCCAAAACAAAAACACATTTCAGTTAAAAACTAAGTTTTTATGCCTTTAAATTGCCATGTCTTGTTAAAACAATTTAATAACAGAAAAAAAAACATGTTATACAGTTTGTATATAACTTGATCCGTTTTCTGCCCTGTAGTTCATCATCATTCCACTAGGGGCAGTAGAAGGGCTTTTTTTGCTTGTTTCAAAATGACAGGAAAAGTTGAGCTAATTTTCATAGCTTTACTTTGTGAATAACTCATCTTCTATTATTTTTGAATGACTTTTGCTGTTTTGAAAGAATTAAAAAAAATTGTTAATAATTGTTAAACAGTGGGTAAAGAAGGGGCTTTTTTCCTGGACACGTGTCAGCATTTTTGCATGTTAATCTAATATTGTTGTGAGCAAAAACCTACAAAATCATCCAATGTATCATAATTGATACCATTTATCTCAAAAAATAATATTGGAATTTATTTTTTATTTTGGTGGAATTCATCAAGGTTAAAAATATCTTCATTTTATGTCAGTTCTTTGATGTTGTGGGCTTTACAGGGTTAAAGAATGTGGAAGTTACTTTGAATCTTAAGTAAGAATACCTAAAAATCAAACTAGCTGAGTTGTGTTTTAAAATTCCAGAATAAAGTTCATTGCTCCTTCCTAGTGTGTGTGTTTCGTTTTTGTGCGCACAGGTGCATTTAGCTGTATATTTGTGTGAAAACTAAACCTCTGGCCTCTCTCCCATGGGATCAATGGGAGCTCTGTTGCCGCGGTTACAGGAGAGATCAGAGACCGGCTCTGTCCCTGCCTCAACCATCATCCTTCATCATCTGCTGTGAGCACACACAAGAGCGCGCACGTGTGTGTATGGATTCCTCTTATGGAGGAAGCGGACAAAGGGTGATAAAAGAGACATAGGAGCAATAAAAAAAATGTAAGGATGAAAAATCTCTTGAAGCACCATCACTTCTTCTAAAGCCTCAGTTTCCTGGCTGTATTTTTTTTCCCGTTTTTTGGGTGGCTGGTCTTCACACTCATCCCCGTACAATTGAGGTAATAAACTGGATTTTTGCAGAGTTTGGGGACCAAGTAAAGAGCTTCTTGTGACTTACAACCTAATCACTCTTTTCTTCTCAGATAACTCAGTCTAGAAAGAAGCTAATTTACCCAAGAGCTGTAGGAGTGAGGAGGGTTACAAACACACTTAAATCTTCACAATACTTCTGCAGACAGTTAATAAACACGGTTTTAATGACTCTCAAATGGACTTTTAGGTTCCATCAAGGATTCCTTCATGATTTATTTAGGTGCAGTGGCTCAGAGCCTGCTGCTCACATGAGAACAGGGATGTGTCTGTTTTCACCAGAGAGCGCGTCGGTTTGTACACTACGCCGTGCCCTCTGGTGCCAGTCCTGCCCTTCTGGCCTGTGTAGCCTCAGCAGCTGTTCCCTGCATGGGTTACATTCCTGGGGAGAGCCCTGGGGCAGAGCAGCTGCCCGGTGCACCCCCACCACCTTTTTTTAAAAATTTTTTTTACTGTTTCCTCCTGCAGGGCCCCTCTCTCTGACAGCACATGCAATTACACAGTGACATTCCTTCATTTATTACTGCACCACCGCCCTGACTTCACCGCCATCCCCTCCACCACCCGCTTTTAAACATACGCAAAAGCTTTCGACTGTTGATGAAGAGCTCTGTGTGTGCACGCTCACCGTTACAAACCAGTTTCCATATTTCATAGAGTCTGGCTCTCATGCTTCAGACGTGCTTGGAATCATGATGGATATGAAGCGTTACGGCTCAACGTTGCCACAGCCTCACAATAATTGTTCAGGAGTTATGAGGGATGTTTGGAAACCTTAAAATAGACCCTGTTGAGCACTGGATCTGCACATTCACAGGGAATCACCAGGCTCTTCAGCCATTTGCGTTTTTCTTTAACTGTTGTATCCACAATTGAAATGTCCCAACCACCAAAAAAAAGTATCTTCCAAGTCTGCATGGGGCTCTTTTGAGATGCTTAATCACCTTTAGCTAGTTTAGACATGAACATGAAAGCTCTGGTGGCTCTTGTGGTGGATTGGAGATGGACGCTCCGGGCTCCGACCCTTGTGGATTCATCTGGGATAACTCTGGGATAACTCATCCCCACTTGATCTGTTTGGAGTCTGCTGTTTGGAGGCTGAAACAATTCAGTCTGCTTATTGAAGTTTGTACTTAAAATATTTTCTTTTTGTTTTTGCTTTTATATAAATCTAATATAAGAAGGCAAAAGTTAAACATTTTGTTCCACATTGTCAACCTGGGCTTAATTAGTATAAATCTAACAATAACTGTTGAATGAAAAAAGATGTTCTCGTGCTGCATTATGTAGTTTATGCCTTAAATAAACAAAATAACATTTTGTTTTATAAATTACAGGTTTAAAACATTTTCCAATATCAAGTAGATAGTTTGATTCAAGCGCCTATATCATGAAAATCAACTTTTTGAGCTTTTAAGTTTATTATAATGTTCATTCCTCACTATAAACAACTCCAAAGAAATATTATGATTGGTTCACGTATTTCTGAGTAAACTTGCAACTTGCAAGTAAACGCTTTCATACCAGATCCAACAGATGCTCGTTACTAATGGATCTGTCCGTGGTAGTGTGGCGATGGCTTTGTGAAAAAAAAAAACCCACCAAAAATTGAATTTTCATTGGAGTGAGTCTTTAATTTCAGGACCAAATCCAAATTGAGAAAAGTGCAGTGCATGTATGAGTGGGGAGCTTTAATATCTTTACATTGGAAAGCAAATGATGCACAGGCCTGCTGTGCAGAGAAAGGCAAACCTGATGATTTGATTATTAATCTCAAGCTCCCAAAATCTGTTCTTTAATTTTATAGCAGTTTGAAGCTGAAGTCCCTTAAATAACCACTGAAGACTGGTTTTAAAAAGGAGCTATTTCACATCGACTTCACTGCAGAAAAGTCCAACGATACGCCCAACGTGCAACATACAGAAATGTATGCAGTTTAGATCGACAAATGTTTATGCGGGGGTGTAAATAAGCTGCTCTGATTTTCTAAACATATTTGTTAGTGGATTATTAAGGGCAGGTTTTTCTGATAAGCAGGTTGGGCGGAGTAAATTCCAGTCAATGGGCCTCAACCCACTTGAGGCTTCATTTTACATCAATCAGAATCCTATGGATGACGTGCGAGATAATCAGATGACTGCACGACTGTTTATGATCGATCTACAAATGAGCTTTGGCTAATGACCAGTAAGAGCTGTTATTGAAATCTGGTTTCTCTAAGGAGAACGGGGATAGGTTATCAAGAAGAATCTTATAAAAGATTGGCTTAAAAAAAAAGCCAGCTTGGTGCATCAGGTCAAGTTTTCTTCATTTTCCCGTCTAGAGGAAGTGTTTAAGATGTGTCGAAAAGTTGTTTAGTCATATTAACAGACTACAACCCCCCTACACTTTAGCCACACTGGGTTCTTGATGAGAACCAGTAAAGAGCACTTACACAATACGGCCTGTGTTGCTGACCAACAGATGGCCTCCCACACATAAACACACACTTACGCTTTAATAAAAACACCCACACGCACGGATACAGGTAGAATTACAGAGTGCACCACATCACATGGAGCTCATATGAAAGGAGGAGACCAAAGTCACGGAGGCTCTCTCATCCATGCAAACACATGCCCCGGCTGACAGACAAGCTCACACGCATAATCATGGTCACTGGAAAACACGCCTAAAGGATTGCACGCACACCACTGCTCTGGGGCATGTTTGCTCTCACAGTTGTGTTCATGTTCACGCAAAATGTTCACCTCCCACTCACAAAAGCTCTGTCATCGTTTTCGTTGAACGGCGTCTCAATTTTACAGCATTCGGCTCTTTGTGCAAAACAGCTGGTGAGACAATACGGAGCAAAGTCACAAGAACTGGGACACCTTAATGCGAGGAAACGAGTCTGTGAAGAATCTGAACTTCACAGCTCACATGTCACGAAACCAAGGAAATGGAGAGACAAGCATCGATGGCTGGCTGATCTGATAATAGGCCGTGATGCTCAAGTGATCCATCAGATCTTTGTCAATGCTTTCAGGGTCACCATATTACCAACCTCCTTTCAGACATCATAGCAGCCGTTCCTCACATTCAGCGCTCATTTATTCTAAAAGGCTCCTATTCTCTGTGAGACAAACACTTAGACGACTACAGAGGCTGAACTACACCCAGTTCTGTGTTTATCGGAGACTTTTAAACAGATCAGTCATCAATCACCTGAAGAGAAGGCCGTACCGCACAAAGCAACCAGACCAATGGGGAGGGGGGGGTGCTTCAAGCAAAAAGGAGGAAAATAAATAAGCCTATTTATATAGAAAGAGGAAGGTGATTAAGGTCCTCTGAAAGGGATTACTTACATTAGGATGGGGCCATTGCCTTTAAACAGGTGTGTGAAAGTTTGTGCAAGCGTGTTTTTCCATGCTTGACTATTGTGTATAATGGCTCAGCATATTTATAGCAAACACTCGAAGCTTCTTTTTTTTTTTTTTTTTTTCCTGGAAACTACACTGGAGAATCTGCCTCCATCTGCCAGAAAGCCTGAGTGAAGCCGGAGCCGAGTCCACTCTGCGTTTGGCCTCGCAGAGCGACCGCAAGCCTGATAACTCGACGTCTGAAAGAAATTACGGCAGTTAAGCGTCTAAAAGCGTCTTAAAAAAAAAAAAAAAAACTTGTGTGATCTCATTAAGTGCTTTGAGCTGAAAGTCTGAGCGTTTAAACGCAATTTTAGCTGTCTGGATTCAATATAGTGGCCAACTTTGCGTGACGGCGCATCTGAGCCCCATTATGTCCAACACTGCCTCAATAGAACAGCTCATATAGTTAATAGGAACTTGTTAAAAGATAAATATGTATCAAAGTTTTCTTTTTAAAATGCGCCATGTGTTAACGATGGGGAAAGGTATAGACGGTTTACAGGCTGTTTTCTCACTGGAGCTGCTGAATTCTGGGAGAAGTGACTTTAAAGTAACAAACTTTTCCGCCATTCACACACAAACAAGAAAGAAAGGCAGTTAATAGCACCATTAAAGAACTTTGTTCTGCACTAAACATGAAGCGAATGGTTGTGGGATTTAGCCTTCTTATTACACGAGAATTTACTCCACGTCAATCTGATTCCACTTTTATGACTGGAGGAGATTGTGGAGCTCGGATGCATATGCTCACTTGTCTAAGCTTGTGTGCATGGGTTTTTGTACGTGCGCAAGATCTTACTTCAGCGTCTTGTCCGTGCAGATTGTAGATCTTGTGCAGAGCGTGCATGGAGGCCACACTCAGCTCCGGCTCCTCCAACAGAAGTTCCAAAAGCAGCACGAGCTGGTCCGCCGCCAGCTGAAAGAGAGGGAACGATACAAAAGCATGAAGTTCACGCAAGCACATTCTCAGACAAGCAACTTCTAAAAATCTAATTTTGAAAATTATCAGAACTAGCTGACTCATTTAGACGCTGATCATTGCTCAGCCACTGCCAAGAAGGCTTTTTGCAAGTTTCATTTTGTGCTCTGCGATGTGACAGTCCTGGGAGAGAAAAATCCACATCAACAGAAATCAGGTGATTAAAACTGTGTTTCAAACTGAATAAGATGCAGAACAATAAAACGGAGCTGAAATAGTAATCAAATAAATATGATACATTTGGTCAATTTTGTGCCTCTGAGAAATATTACAAAACAAGCAAAGCAGGAGAAGGATAAATTGGGTACATTGGATTTTAGGCGACCAGAAGAGTGAAACAAAAATAATCAAGCTGTTCTGAAGCAGAGCGAGGATCCCTGTTTAATCATCATAAAAAGACTTTCTATGCCCACTGAATGCAGTCAAATTCCAGACTGCAGCGAAGCCAACCATGGCGGGCTGAGAAGAAAAGGTTTGAAGGAAACATGAAGCTTCCTAACACTCGGCCCATCTTTCTGAGATGGAAAGCCCATTTTCTTCTGATGAATACCATCTTCAGAGAAGAGTATTTTAGGAATCAGTGTGGGCAGCGATATGAGAGTGGCTTCCTCCACTGGGGAACAGCTCTGCCCAGATTTGCCTTGCTCTCTGCTGGGTACACCCAGCACTTAACAGAAACACCTTTTTTCTCTGCACCCAGCCTGGGACCCAATTAATAGCTGGAAGCTCTGTAGAGAATAATGTGAAAATGAGTATGAAGAGGCACAGAGCTAAGACACAGAGGAGCACATCTTACTTAGGGACTGCAAAAAAGTAAGTATGCGGCTTAGCTATGTGATGCATAATACTTGAAGAGTGTGTTTATGGTTCCCAGACTCCTTAATGCTGCCAGGAAGACTCCGAAGAAAAAACAGAAAGTATTTCAGAATGTAGCTGCTGGAAGTGAAGCAACGACACTCATACGCACGCTGGCCAATAGTCAAATCAAACACGATTACCGCTGCTGCTCGCACACACAAATGCTGGTGATCGTCTAACCGCGCTGAACATCTGATATCCAGCCTTCCCTTCACCCTCTATTGACTCTCCTCTCCCTCCATTTTGTGAAAGGCTGAGAGTTCCCTGAAGTGGCGTCTCCATCTCTGAAGAGCCTCTGTGGGGCCCACCCATGATCAGTCTGAGAGCCCCCCCCGCCTCCACACATTAGAAAATAAAACTTCTTCTCCGGCCTGGCTCAGGCATACTCACAAACCCATCAGCGGTGACGGTGACGACCTGTTTTGCCTAAATGTATTTGTGTTGCTATGGTGGTAATCAATATGTCTGCAGCAGTGTCTCCAAAAGCAAATTCCTGGTCAATGAGGGTACATTTGAAACCATTTCACGTTATTATTATTATCCTGACAGAGACACGCACACACTGTCTGACTGTCTCTGCTGTCAAATGTTACATTTCAACTGTGAACTTCCTGACATGAGCGGCGATTACCTGACTCCTGTTCACAAAGCAAGCCCTTTCACTTAAGAATTCCACTTTTTGTTTTGGTAAATCTTATCACAAAAGGTAAAGCTTGGAATGTAGGCATGCTCAGACCTTTGGTGTTCCTTACTTTACCCTAAAAACTGTTTGAAATGAAGAACTTTTTAATCTATCAGATAATTAGTTTGGCTTTTACTGTAAACTTGGCACATGTAGGAGTAAAAATATGCTCCTAAGGAAACAAAATAGAGAAAAAAAACAGGAGCACTCAACTTTATGTGCTTCAGGATTTGTGTCCTTGATCTTTGACTGCAAACTATTCATGAAACTGATATAAATGTGTTTTTGCATGTTTCTGCGAGTCTTGATTGATTCAAATGTCCAACAAACCATGCAGAGTAAATGGGGGAACTGAGTATGCACCTTTTAAGGTTCAGCGTGTTATTATTCAAATGTTTCCCTGTGGCCTTTCATTTATATAAGGAAGACTTTCCAGTTCAAATGAGGGATTGCAAAACTGGTTCTTTGGATTAATGTTCTTATTCCATGTGTTGATGATTTAGTGGTTTGCAAGAGTTGCTAGTTTACTTGAGTTTATTCATTTATGATGTGAATGGGCTTTGACCCTTTGGATGTCAAATTTAGGGTCTATTCAGACTGGAAAAAATCCTTTAGTTCACCTAATTTGGTCTGGGTTGAGTCCTGAACCTTGCATTTGGTCTGTATTCAGACTGCCATCAAGCGGACTTTCCTTTTTCGAACTATAGCTTGTAAACAAAGCCATGTGACTAACGATCTCTTCATTCATTGGCCAGGAATTAAGAGGGCGGGGCAAAGCAACTAGAGGCAGAAATTATGGGTCTTGTCCTTTGCAACCCATGTCGGGATATTTCACTGATTCATTTTGAACGTCTGTATCAATGTCAGGTACAACAGATTTTACTGCTACTTTGGTGCGGTGGAGCCATGCTGCAGGATGGTTTCTGGGACAGACAACGGCTATGAAGGTAGGATGATAAAGTGTTATATAGATTGTTGGGAAACCAGTGAGAAGCACTTTTAAGAGGCTGGATTCATCCAAACACATTTCAGTGAGTTGTTGTGTCTCACCGTTGTGGTGTTATGGCATTGTTTTTGAGAGAATTCTGTTAAGAAACTGGCCTGTGGAACGACGTCACAGCAGCGCGCGTACTGTGTAACGAGATACAGAAAAGCATGTAAGAAGCATTTTTAGCTGTGGGTAAATAAACCTTCTAACAAGTAAGGAGCTGGACCATTTTTTCCTGTTTTATAACACGACAATCAGGTTAGGGTGGCCGTTTCGGTCCCGTTTTTCCGCTCTGAGAGCGAATTGTATTCAGACTGAGAAATCTCAGACTGAAATGGAGCTCAGTCTGATTGGAAACTAACCAAGACTACCTGGAAAGACGCGTTCGAGAACTGTTCCTGGTCCCGGTACAGGGTTCACTCAGGTGTATTCAGACTGAACATTTGCTCTGGATTGTTGGGGCAAACAAACTCTGGTTCACTTTAAATGAACCAAATGTGTCCATTCTGAATAAACCTTTATGTTTGTACTATTTGTTTTTTAATGACACCAGTAAAATATCTTGTATTGAAATAAATGGGCAGATTTTTAGGATTAAAAACAAAAGGCATCGCTGAGATTGTTTCATCATATACAAAACAGTTAAACTAATTATTCAAAACAAATTGTACATATATCTCTGCTGAATCCAACCAATTTACAAGTTCACACTTTGATTTAATTTATGATTTAGCACCAATACATATCTGTTACACTAATGTTAATCATTTCAATTTAGAAGTCTTTAGTCTTTGGTTGTTAGAAACAGTCTTTTCAGCACTTATGTACATTTTTTACTAAAAAAATAAATCAAAACGTCGCTTAAAAAGAAGATTGATACTTGATTTTTATGCGAGTTGTATTTTGAAAGCAAAGATTGATGAGCTTTATTTGACTTTTAAACCAAACCCAATTAATAAATATCATTTGAATTGCATCAGTATTTTCTTTCTGAACATTATTTACTCATTTACCTTATTTAACATTAAAAAAAACTTTCGATTTTTTTGTTCTACTCTTTAAAGGCCCACTCCAGTCATCTTTGGAGCTATTTTAAAAGCACTTCCAATGGTCTTTTAATTATGATTATGCTGTTTTTAGCCAAACTAAAAACAAACCATGTAATTTTCTAGGACATACTTTCAGCAGATTGGCAGAAGTTCATTAGAAATTCTCCTAAGAGTTGTGTACGGGACCGTTAGTGCTAAGAACTATCTGTTTCAGAATAGATCTTTATTTATCTTTATCAGACAGTGTGTGATCTTTAGTTCACTGAAACATTCTTAGCAGTTATTTTTTAATTGTGTACTTTTTTTCTTCTATCAGGTTACATTTAATAAAACTGTAACACGGAATCATGTGGTTATACTGAGTCAGAGAATATATTATCATACACAGACTACTTTTCAAACAAATTGGCAGAAGTCTGTTAACTAAAATCTACATCTCAAGCACTGAATTTTTGAGAAGCTGGACAGATATTTAATGTTTAATGTCTGATTGCAGCAGTTTTCACACACCTGATGGAGTAACTGGTGAAAAGGTGAGCTCTATAACCGAGTACTCTCTTGTTAGCAGGTTGAGGTCTCTGAACGGCACATCAACACTTTGAAAGCCCTCAAGTACACACCAGCACACACTTAAACGCACAAACACAGTCCCATGTGCGGCTCCGTTTCACTGCCATGGGTAGGTCATGAGTAACTCTAACAATAGCCCTTAATGGTAGAGTGCTGAAAATAGCGGTGAAAGGAAAAACACAAAGAAGAATCGGAGAGGTCCGAAGAGGGGTTTCATTGCAGCTCCCTTCTTCAAAGGCGAGGAATGTGACAGGTGTGTGTTTCTGTGTGCTTCAATCTGGATTGTAATCAAAAGCACACATATCAATGTACACAAGCCACTTCAGTGCAAAACAGTGTCTGCTCCACCATATTGAGTTAAACCAATGCAAAGACCTCTGGGAAATCTGCTGCGGAAAGGTCCCCCCCCTCTGAGTGACCTCTAAACCTCCACAGAACAACGACACACACGCATGCACAAACACAGACTGTTTACTTACTGTAAGTGACTGACATCTCAATGAGACACAGCTATAGTAAACACAGGATATGACTTCCACCTCCAAATATAGCTAGACAAAGTATAGAAAAGGGTGTTTCATTGTGAGTGGGAAGAGGACGAGAATTTGATTGTGATGAAGAAAACCAATAGAAACGAAGAAGCAGACACTTTTAGTGAGTGCTCACGTGTGTGTGCGTGAGATGTTCCAACATAAAGGTGGGTGTATGGGACCAAAACCTGCCGCTGCATCACACGTCACAGTACAGCCATTTCAAGTAGCTTTTGTCCCCACTAGATCTAATTTTCTCAGAGCACTGAAGATTACAAAGGGTTGCTCAAATTAGAAGTAAAATTAAAATATCTTTTCTCCAACAATTCAACACTTGTTCTGCTTCGCCATAGCAACGACCCTTTGATCTACTCTGGTACGACAGACAGGAGAGCTCACTATTGTCCATCTTCAGAAGCCTTTATGCATATACAACATCGATTAAAATATGAATTTATTGCTGGAGCCCTTTGTGTGAAAGAAATGATTGGAACAGAAATGAAGACTAAAGAGCAAAACTGGAAAAAAAAAAAAAAAAGTCAACAACTGGACCGGCTGACTGCTGCCTTCATGAGTAAAACTGCACTCGATCGGACTTTGCTTCAGAGGTACACAGATGTATTGGTGATATTAAGTCCTACCCATGGACTACTGGGGGAAATATCCTGCCTGTTCAGTCACACAGAATTATGGGGATTGGAGCCGTTGACTAACTGTGACATTATAAAACCAAACAGATTTTTTTTTTTTGAGAGGCCATTGAACCGAGCTGGCATGCATTTGTGTGCGCTGCCATTCAGCCTTTTATTCCTGTCTGACCGCAGGCTCGTAAAAACACATTCTGGCACCAGGAGCTAAAGGACTCAGCCCACGCCTCAGGTACTAAGGTTTCACTCTCTTTCTCTCTTGTCTGTTGTCTCCGTCTCCACGACTGTCTGTTACTGGTATCCATACCAACTCCTTTTCACTCCCTATTTCAAAGGAATAAACTGTCTGCCTCCCCTCAATTAAAATCCCTTCCTTGTTTCCTTTTACATCTTTTTTGTCCGCCTTTATTATTATTTTTACTGGTGTGAGGGCAGGAACAGTCTGTGTACGGTCTAACAAACAGGAATGTTACCAGCAGCACAAAAACATGCTCTTTTATCAACTTGTATGAATGCACCAAAAAAGCTGGTAAGAAGTGAAGCAGCTAAAAGGAAAGTCAAAACATTTCAAATAAACTTTGGAGCTTTGAAATATAAACGTTTGGAAAATATTGAACTTTGGGCAAAGATATAACTTTTGACTTCCATTCAGTGAAAATGTTTTGTTCATTAAACAATGATGGGATTATTTTCATAAAGTTGTTATTTAGTATGATTACTTACAGTTTGGGAAAAATATTTACCTACAGAACCTACACTGTTAATTTGCAAAAAACCCAAATATGTGTAAAAATAATTATCTAATAATTAAATGTAATTATTAATAAAAAAAATTATGTATAATTAAAAATAATTATAGACTTTACTGTGGCCCTGAAGTGCAAATCACTGAGCAAAAAACATACCAAAGATCACTACTACAGTTTAAAAAGCAAAACAGATCATAAAAAAAACATTATATTTTTAGAAACCAAAGCATTATTCCAGAAAACCAAAACATAATGAAATGTTTAGGAAAACAAAAGTAATTTCCAGGAATCAAGATGAAATAAATTAAGAAACCAGAGATGATATTCAGTATCAAGTCACACCAAATAATTTTCAGTTAAAATGATGGACAAATGTCCTCATCCAATCAGTGATGTCCCATAATACCTACCTTGGCTGCTTTCTTTTTTTTTTTTTGTTTTCTTGTGTTTCGTCGTTTGAAACATTTCATTTTGTTTTCTAGAAATTACTTTTGTTTTCCAAAACATTTTTCATAATTTTGTTTTGGTTTATTGAATTTTGTTTTGATTTTTAATACATTTTTGTGTTGAGGGTTTTTTTTTTTTTTTTTTTTTTTGCTGTGATTTGCACTTCAGGGCCACCGTACATATTCATAATTAAAGACTGAATGTCAGAAAAAAAAGGGACTGAATGACGTTCAACATCAAGTTGATAAACTTCAAGATGTTTGTTTCTGTGAAAAGCAGGAGACGTGCTGGAAGCTGGGGTACCACAAAGGGAGAAAAAAACAAAATGAAAAATTGATGTTAATCAGATCTAGCAATTATTTTGTTTGATGCATTCAGATTTTTTGTGAAAGACACCATCAGGTGTCAGAGTTAATTATCGTGTGGTAAAACACATGCATCCTAACCTAAGGCCTGTCTGTCCTGCTGTTTATCAATCTCTGCAAACTCTACAACGAAAGACTAAGAGAAGCTGTGTCTGTTCTCTGAAATTAAATGTTATGCACTATATCCTTGCAAAAATAAAAACTTGTGAAGGACAAATATGTTTATTTATCTCCTCAAGGTTAGATTATCAGTAAAAATTATTTTCTCAGTGTACAAGTTACCTCAGTTTTCCTGGTTTCTCTGTACATGCTGGGGTTTTTATGTAGCATATAAGAACATTCGAAAATGTTTAACCAAGTTACAATCTGCTCCTGCTTTCTTAAATTTTATAGAAATAAGTTGGGTTTTGCTGAATTTTAATTTTGGAAATGTGCTTTATCAAGGTTAAGATGCAGTTATGTGCGCTTGAATAACAACCAAGTTTCCCTGGTTACAATCTATCATTGGAAACAATGTTTCCTTACTAGTCTAACACGATTTGAAAGAGCAGACTATTGTTGATACAAGATCTGAGAAACTTGGTCACTCAGGAAAGCTGATTGTCACTTGGTTACCAAAAAAAAAAAAGCAGGTTTCTCGTGTAAACGCAGTTCTAGCTGCTGGACGCTGCAGTATCAGATGTGCACTCACAAAGCTCCTTTCAGCATGCACATGAGAACTCAGAGAAAGATACAGAAGCAGTGACAGGAGGCTGTAAATGGTAAAAGTGAATTTAGATAAGACGGAATTCAAAGGGGATATGATATCCTGTAGGTCCATGAGGGCTAATAAGACATAAAACGACCTGCTGACACAGGGTTTGTAAACCAATTTGAGGTAATGGCTTGGAACACAAAGAGATAGTAAAAGTTATCTATGATTCAAATGTTGGCCTTTAAACCCGCGCATCCAAGCTGTGTTGCTTTATCTTTTCCTCATATGATGTCACGGCGGCCGCGCGGCAGAGATCTCCGGTCAGATGACCTCAATCACGTCCGGCGCAGCTCCGACTGAGTATCTGTAATTTAATCACTAATGGCACTTGTTTTTTTTAATTTTGATTTTACTTTTTCAATAGGCAACTGCTCTAATCAACAAACGCAGCAGCGGCAGATACTACAGGGTAATATATGTGAAAGTGACAGCTTTGAATGCGACAACCATTTCTGAGCGGCAATTGAAGTGCACAGAAATGTGTTTGTGTGATGATAGACTGATGAGAGAATTGATCAACACACTTAGAAAGGCAACACATTTTATTCAATTAAAGTTTTTCAGAACCACTCTAACATTTACAGATGTTTTCCAGAAATTCCAACAAGAATGAAGGAATACATATGAGGGAGAAAAGAATGATGGGAAAGATTAAAGAACCTCTGATCCTCTTTTGATCTGTTTTCAAAACGCAACTCCACCCCCCTTACCCTCTCCATCCCGAGAGCTCACGGTTTACACGCCTTAGCTTACACGTCTGAGCTTACAGCCCTACACATCTCCCAACCTAACATTACCGGTGTAGCAAAAATGGCGAGCAATATTGGAGCTATCCAGCCGTACAGTTTTGAGCCAGATGCCACCTCGGACGAAGACGCACATGGATCTATTGGTCTGTAAGTGAATGCATCAGAATTGAGAGGAGCGTGGAGCTTGTGGCACGACCGATGATTTATTGTCTACATCACAAATGTGATTTTTACACAAACGACGTTTTTTCATTTGCTCCTAATTCCAAATGATTTGAATAAAGACATACGCAGAAATTCAATTTTAACCTTTATTTTCTTAAGACCTCCATCATGAGGAAAAATGCCCCAAGAACATGTTGAAAACACCGTTTTCATCTGAGTTGGTCTTTAAGAGGTTCATTCATCAACTCTAAGCTTCACTATTGCACATCAAGTTGCTTGCTTCACTTTTATGGTATTGAACAAACACCAACCACAACATGCCAGCATTGGGTTAGAAATGCGCAGCTTTTGATAAATATCCCTTATGATCACAGAAAGTGGAGAACTTTGAGGATCTAATTGATGTTCTGTGAGCCAGTCTCTTGTGATGGGAACAACTACCCGTGTTAAAGAGAAACCAACAGGGCAAGAAAATAACACTAACACAACATTAACAGCTTCACTTAATCAGTGAGCTGGCACGCAGCAGCCACATATGTCTCCCGTTGATTGGATCGCGTTTCTTTTCCACTTCGCCGCTTTGTGCGTCTGCAGAAGGTGGGGCTTTTGTTATGTAAAAATCCATGTTAGCTCAATTTGGCTAATCACAAAGGCAATTAGCATGTTTTCTCTCCAACTCATCACTGTTCTGACTCATTGTCATTCAGTCATGCACACCTCCAAAAAAAAGGGAACATTTAATTAATCTCTGGCACTTTGTGCTTTGACGCAAGCTGCAAATCTTACTGTCTCCAGTGGATGCCTCCCTTGCCTCCCTGCTCTTACCATTCCTCTGCCTTCGACTCCCACGATCTGTTGTTCCGTTCCCAAAAGAGACACAAACAACATCTCTCAAAACCATCTTTAAAAGGCCTCTATGTCATTTTTGTCAGTTTTTTCTTTTTTTGCAAAGTGCTTTCTCTTGTCGGACAAGTCTTTATCACTGCTCGCACCATTATATATGGAGAAGTAGATAAAACGTTTTTTTTTTTTTTTTATTGACTCAACTGTCTTCATAGGAAGGGTACAAACAGCCTTATTGGAGCATTTTACCCTCACAGCATGTATCCAGAGGGAGGCTGAGCGGGGGATTGAACTCAGCTCTCAGTGGTGGCTGTTTTGCCCCTGCACCATCTTTATGTCTTTGTAAGAAAGATGCTTTTGAAATTGAACTGGGACAAAAGGACCGCTGTTTGTGTGAGAGACTAAATCTGTAGCAGTTGTACTTCAGTGACACAAACAAACAGCTTCCTTTCAGTCTAAAACGGATGAGCAAACTTATGACTTTTACAGTTTGCTTGAATCACAGTAAGTTAAAATTACTTCAAATGACAGATTCCACAAACAAAAGCAATTAAACAAAAGCAATTATTAAATAATACAATGGTTTTTTTTTCTTTTTTGCAGTGAATTTAAGTTAACTTAAAGAAAAAATATGCCACATCCAGCAGTTACCTTATAGATTTCAAACAAAAGGTTTCAAAATCTCATATTTTACAACTTGGGGAAACCTAATTAGGCTATGCAATATTTTACTGACAATTTCTGAGATCATAATGGATCCCGTAATTCTGCAGAATTCCAATGGGATAGGGAGTAATTTCTTTTTAATCACATTACTAAGACAAGAGAGGAATAATGACAAACGGGAGTGAGGAGGAGTGGAAAAAATGTCCATGCATTTAGATTCATTTCAGATGTGAACATTTTCTACTTTGGAATAAAATAATCTGTCTTTTTTTTTTTTTTTTTTAAACAATGAAAAACAATGTGTTTGAAAAAGAGTGGATAGAAGAAAAATCTTGTTTGGTTTTACCTATTTTTCACAACACCTTATGCTGTCCATATTTCTATTTGTATATTTTTTTAATTCTCAAAACAAATTTAAATTTCCTTCTGTGCAGTGACATCTTGTATGTTTTTTAAATACATCTTTTACATTTTAATTCATACTTTAATCTGGCTGGTCTAATTGGTTAATAATTAACAACAATGATGAAAAAAACATGCTGATGTGAAGCAGTAAAGATAAATATTTGCAAAAATGCTAGAAATTTAGAAATTTTAAAAATGTTGTTAACATGGTCGGTAATACACCATTGCCTTACCTGTCACAAACAAATCCAAAGTGTCAACATCACTTTGTGATTTTGGTTTCACACTAAATTGGTCTTAGAATTGTTCCAAACAGGCAGAGAATGACAACAGTTTTCATATCTACGTCTAATTGGTTTGCTGTCCCAAAAGTCAATCAAAAAGCAGAACTCACTGGCTGGAATCAGTTGTTTTCTGACCAAACCAAAGAAAAAAAGTGAAAAAAAAAAAACAATTTTTTTTTCCATTTTTAGGGTCTTTTTTTTATTGACAGGGAGTTGTCCAATGGGTGGACTCAACAGAGCATCAAACTTTACTTTGTCCCACTCTTTTTGTTTTCAGAAGATTGTTGAGTTTGATGATGCAAACTCAGATCAATGTGCCGTCACCACACGCAAAATCCATTGGTTAATTGGTTGACGCCGGAGATTATTCATCTAATGTACTGTATGTCTATAGTACCTCTTCAATACGAAACCCTTTATCCTGTTGGAGTTTTTTCAACTTTTTCATGAGCCAATTTTGCACTGAGAGACATTTTTTTTTTTAGTAATTAGTAAGGATTGCATCATTTAGTCTCTTCGCTTCCGGATTAAACATCCTTTAATAGAAGCAGGACCCTCATCCTCATACGGTCCAGGGATTGCTTGTTTGGCCAGCACTAGAATTCAGCGAAACATGCCAGCCAAAGTGGACTATCCAAACTAGATAATCGAACACACTAGTGTGAATGTGCCTTAAAAAGAACCAGGAAGAGAAATCAGTAGGAGTTCTTTAGTCAGGTTAGTTTAGAAGAAAGAAATTATTATCTTATAATAAAAAACCTGTGATTAAAATAACTATTTCACAGCATTACATCTTACTTACTATATAATCTTCTCTCACTGATGTTATTAACGGTCCATCACATCACTCAGACAAAAATCTGTTAACTACAGAGATGTAACAGCATACTACCCTCTGAAGCAATGCCTCCTTGCTTGACGTTCAGCGCTGAGACGTCGGATTGGAAGGGTTAAACCATCAAATGGTTCTGGAGCACGGCTGTGACTGCAGCTCACCGTTTCCCCAGGGGATGGGTCACATTTTGCACAACCAGGTGTGTGACAGTTGATGGGACTTTAAGCCGAAGTGAGCCAGAGTGATGATATTTCGATTCGTTTTTAGGGACTTTTAGAATTGAAGGGGAAAAATGTAGACAAAAAAAAAAAAAAAAAAAAACTAGCTGTCTTTTCAGATTCATCAGAAATCTGGTAATTGGTTGACGCTCAACACAAACAGATTGAACGCAATACTGCAACACTTGCAGCAACCATCTAAACGACCTATTCCCTTCTGAGATAAGGTGAAAATGTGTGAAATGTGACAGAGGCTGAAAATAGACCTGGTTTCATTTCCTCAGATCATTTGTTCTATTCCTATCCAGGGATGGGGAGAACAGCCCGAGGATGAAGTTAATATCATCTTAGCTGGAAAAAAAATAAATAAATGAAAGAGGACTGAAAAAAACGGTGGTAACCAGCCCCATTCTTGTTTCCTTTAATCCCATTGAGCACATGGTTTATTCGAAAACCTGCGGATTTCCTGGAAAACCTCAAACTGTCCATTTTATTCCTCAGACTGAACAAACCTGGACACCTGAAGAAAAACAGATTCCAGAGGTCAAGCCTTCAGTCTTTATCGTAAATTACTGAGTTGACGGAGCGCGTCAGTCAGCTCATACCGTCAAATCTCGTTGTGCCATTTCGTAGTTGCTTGGCTCAAATGTCAGCATGCTGACTAAAAGTAAACAAAAAAACATGCACAGAACACCCCCAGACAGCCAGCAGAGTCACTCATTTCAGTCATGTTTAGTGAAATGATAACAATGAGAAGGGTTAAACACAAACATGCACTGCAGATGACCTCCAAATAGAAGCGATAACATCTACCGTTAAAGAGGAAGAAGACAGTGCTCTCTCTTGTATTTTTCCTGCTCATGGCTTTGGCTTGAACTGCATGACATGTATGATATTCATTTGCTCATCAATGTGTTCGAGTGTGTGATGTCTCCGATGTGAACTCCAGCCTGACCGGGCTTAACCAGCCCGAGCTGACAGAGGTATGCAGAATGGAATAAACCCAGATCTCTGCTGCACAGACAGCAAGGAAGACACAGCTGTGGAGTCCTACACACGTTTAAATGTGCACGGACGTACAAACACGCGCACATAAACACAAAGCAAGAAAAAAAAAGGAACAAATACAGGCAGGTATTAGAAGATGATAGATGGCAATAGAGGAAACCAAAGAAAGCAAGCTCAGGAGCATCAAAGGGAATAATGGAAGGAGAGAAACCTCAAGTGTGGTGCTTTCCATGAATTCACATAATACAACAAAGAATGACTATCTACCAGAACTGTCTAGCGGACTTGGTTCAAATGGGAAAAAGCAACATTTTTGACACTGATTTGGTTCGGTGTCAAACACTAGGCTTTCAAACCAAAAACCGAAAGTAACAAACGTGTGAGAAAAAACCCCCCACATGAATAAAGCGGCTTGTTAATGGGAAAAATATTCTAAAAGACGAACTGAGTGGGGACGACTACACTAGTCGGTCTTTGCAGTCATACACTGATCTGCCTCTTCACTGCAACATGTTTACTAAATAGGATTCCAGCCGTGGGCTGTTTACTTTTTTCCTCCACTTTAAATGCACAACGCTTATTTTATTTACTTTCTTTGCTTCACTTTTGCTCTTTGGTTTGCTGTAAGGTCCATCTGTCCATCAATGAGCAGCACCAGCCAAACAAGACCCTCCCTTTTGGACGGAGCGACCAGAGTCACTCCTGTTTTATGCTCACCTGAGTTCAGGTGAACTTTTACAACTGCCAAGCAAGAAAAACTATTTGGCGCAGGTACAAATTAATGACTTCGGTTCTCATAAAAATTCCTTAAAAAAGGGGGAAACATTTTTGAAATTCAAATTTATGAACAGTAATAGTCTATAAAACAGCCCATTTGAGTGTGTCTACTTCTGTCCTTTTGTGTAACTCTGCTTTATTCTTTGTTTTACTTTTGCCTGTTTCAGAAATGAAAACAAGACATTTTGCTATAATCTGGGACCAAAAATTCTAACTAGTTGTTTACTCAATTTTATCTGATGTTTTTTTTCCTCAATTAAGATGAAAAAATATCAAAACTTAAGCAGATTTCCTGTAAATTATGTTTCATTAAACTTCTTTTTTCGTCGACATAAAAATACTTTTTGCTACAAATCGTAATTTTTTTTTTCTTTTTCAAATTTGAACATGCAATTTTAGTTTCTGTAACAGATCTTTTCATATAACAAATGGTTTTTGCTGTTTATTATTTTATAAAAGGAACTTTGCCAATGTGGCCATATGATCCTGGTAATTGGCAAAATGATCTTTTTTTTTTTCATTTAAAGATGAAAACATGCAAGACGATGTAAATATTTTTGATGAACCAAACCACTTTATTAACTTTAAACTTAACTTTTAACTTTTATTAACTAAGTTCAATCATATTTTTCAAGAAATGGATTGAACACTTTTACCCAACTCTTTGTACGTTACTTTTTCCTAGTTCTGCGTCTTAACATTTCTGTTTATCAACTTCTGGAATTGAGTCAAACGCGTCATGATTTTCTCTTGTTTTGCCTCTAAATTATTCATTTACGCATCAAAGAAATTAACAAAAAAGATAGTTTAGCTAATTTAACTTTAATGGCCGTATTATTTTTTATCAACAGGTTTTATTTCAGTGCCAAAACAACAATATTATGTAAAAATAGCCCTTCATTCATACATTGTCGTTGCTTAGGCAGCCCTTTTTGATACATGTGTGGTACATGTGTTATGCTGCTTATTTAATTTTATTTTACTACTTTTGCAAAAGAAAGCCAAACACCTTTACTAACTATAAACTCAAGAATAAATTATTCAAAGGTTACAAAGCCCCATCTTTTGGTTTTATCACTGACTGCATGTGGACTGATTTCAGTAATGGCTAGGAACATTACATCATGCGGCTGATAATACTTTGTGAGCTTGATGGTATGTTTCAGTGCGTTTCTGACAAAGCTAACCACATTGTGACTGTCAGTGGGTGCTGCAGCCTCCCCAGTCATTACCAGGAGAGACAGATGTTAAAGCACTCAGCACGTTGTGTTCTCATTCGCTCACATAGACACTGCATTACGTACAGTGCCTACAGAAGAGGTGAGGTGATGCCTAAATCAGGTTTTATGCGAAAAGCATTGATTCATTTCCCACCACTAAAAAAGCCCGCTCCCATTTTATGGCCCAGAATGATATTGACCACGACTCCACTAAACACACGTCTGAAGTGTCACCAGTTTTACCGCCGGGACCTCCACGCTGCCATGCATTTTATGGCACCGCCTTGCACTGAATGTCTAAATTCATGTTGGAATGGACTCCAAAACGAACAATGTGCATTTGTGTGAGAGACAAAGTGGTCTACTTGTACGTCCTGCTGCAGACATATTCAGCAGGCTGTTCCCTTTCTCTCAGTCCCTGATGTGTTTTCCATGTGTGCTGGAAAGACAAACACAGCTGCACTTTAATGACACTCAAATGCTTCTGGGATTCAGAGTGACGTTTGTGTGCGCGCGTACATGCACGAGTGTTTGCTCTTTTTCACTACTTCAGTGTAAAGCCTGTCATAGCTCCTCCCACATTACCAAAGTCGGGGCTTGTATCTTTGCATGTGACAGCATCTGTGCCCACCTTTTGTGGGGGGTTTCTTTTTTAAGCATTAGCGGTGAGACAGGATTCTTTTTTTTAGACTGCTTATCTGAAGTTCTGTTTGGATTGTTAGATCGAAGTTTGCATGTAAGCATGGGTCTTAAAGGGCAGCTCACCAAATCCTCAGTTCACTTGCCTTCTATTATAGTGTGATGTCCTCTATTTAAAGTCCCACTCCGATCATCTTTTGATTGATTTTAAAAACATTCCCAGTGGTCCAGTAATGATGTCTTTTATTGGCCAAAAACGAAAACCTGGGTCGTTTTCTAGAACATAACTTTTGCAGAGCGGCAGTAGTTGTTAGAAATTTGTCTCTAATATTGTGGGCGGGACCATTAAGAGACACCCCACCCCCCCCCCCCCCACCCCCACCCCTTCCCCCTCCCTGTTGCTGAGAGCTCTGTGTTTACACCTTCTCCCGCTACCTGACAGCCCCTCACACCTACAAACTAACATTAGCGGTGCAACAAAACATGGCGAGCAATATCAGAGCTATCCAGCTGTACAGTTTTGAATCAGACATGAAGACGTACATGGATCTAATCCTCTACAAGTGGAGTTTCTACAGCACAACTACAGTCTTTCTCAGATTGCATTTTTTTATCACTCATGAGTCACGACTATTTGAATAAAGAGATGCTCACAAATACAATTTGAGCTCAAATTTTTGTACATTTTAAAAAAAAATTGTGTTCTTAACATGTTCTTGTGGCATTTTTCTCATGATGGAGGACAAACAAAAAGAAAATGTATCTTAAAATTGCATTGCTGAGTATTTCTTTATTCCATTGAAATAAAAAGCCAAGCAGGTGAAAAAATGTTGCTGGAAAAAGCTTGTAGCTGTGACCTAGGTGCTACAATTAGCACGCCACAAGTTCCCTGCTCCGCTTCATTCTGATAGATCATTCAAACAGATCCATGAACGTCTTTGTTTTCCTCTGAGGCATTGGATTCAAAACTGGACAGCTGAATAGCACCAATATTGCTTACAATAGATCAACAGATGGCTGGACCAGGACTCTGAGCTTACATTTCTGCATTTATGTCATCCGTCATCAGAGAAATGCTACAGAACATGTTGAAAACACCATTTTCATTGGAATGGGTCTTTTAACTAAACTATCACACCACATGATCACATCTGACATTTTTCTCCCTAACAGACTTTAAAACAGACTTAAAATGTGTCTGCTGGTTTGCAAACATTGGGGTAAATTTTCTGCGTTTATAAAAAGCTTGTTAGCAACACTGAATAGTGAAGTCTGTTCACCCTCATTCACAAACACAGACACAGAAGCAGCAGGGAGTCCGTAGAAGAGACGAGACACGCATGAGCTTCAAATGACCTTAAACACTGAACTGCTGGCGAGTGATAAATGAGACAAATATTCACAACCACTTTCTTCCTCTCCCTTTCTTTCCATCTTTCCCTCATTAACTCGACGTAAATGGGGCAGTATCTCCCCCCACCAACTGTAAACATGAATCTTCTCATCTCTGACTCTTGCACCATGTATAACATTTTCCTTTCATTTCATTCTTCTTGTCTAGCTGTTTTGCTGTACTATCAAATGAGAAAACAGATTTTTTGCTTCATCAGCTTGACAGCCGGGAAGGATCTGGGCTTTACTTTTAAAGATCTCGGCGTATCGCAGCACGACTTCAACTTCTTATGCGGGGGGAAGCATTGACAGTTACCAGAGGAATGCACAAAGTTAGCTAATTCAAAAGTGGAAACACTGGGGATTGTGTGGCAGTTTGACACCCTACACAACAAAGGCCATAAACTGTTACTTATTCAAACATCAGATAAGTGACCTGCATGGTTTCGCTGGCAGGTAGGCACAGATCTACAGCTTATCGATTCAAAGACAGCTATGAATCAAACAGCCATTGTTTGCCACACCGATCCCTCGTTTTCCCACACAAGCTGTCCTTAGCAGTCAGCACTTTCCTCAACAGATCCAGCAGAAATTGATGAAGCTAGTAAGATACTCTTATTGATCTGTTGTTTAGCTCCAGCTCTGTTGTCTCTTTAAGTGACCTGCACTCACCCACTCCCTGAATTTTCTTCTGTTTCTTTTGTTCTTTCACTTTTACTATCTCGCTTGTTCTGTGCAGGATTGTGCGTTGGCCATTTGTGCTCGCAGGAATGTGCCAATGTTTTCTTGTGTGGGCTATTGTGTCCTTGTCTTTTAATATGTCCTGAGGTTGTTCAGCTAAAAAATTTGAACCCTTTTGCCATTTTGTTTCTGCCACTTTCCAATCTCACAATATAAGATGCCTAAAATGAGATTTTCAAGATAAAACACACCCCAGATCAGCACAAATAGCCTTATTTTCCCTTCTTGGTGTATTCATATATTCTGTGAAATGTTCTTTGTTGTTTTTCATTGAAGCATTGAAGCCTTCATCAGTGTACAACGAGTCAAAACTATAGTGAAACCGTATGAGAGTCAAGAGGATTAAAACGGCAATCAAAACAGACAACTGAACAAAAGAATTGTTTGCAAAAACTTCATATTTTCACAGAGGGATACGACTGTCAAAAATGAGCAGCACTACATATATAACGTAATCCACTTGTCAACATTATACATTTCTATGCATGTTTTTCTCCATTTATTTTGAATCTTTTTTTATTATTCAAAGAAAGTTACAAATAAAAACTCAATGATGCCCTTTAAGCAGTAAAAATGTTTGTTCAAACTTTCTACGTTTAAAGATTTTATCTTAATGAAAATGCAATAGTACTCACTCTTGCCAGGATTTTGTTATTCTTTTACTTTTTACAGTCGACATACTTGTGCAGCACCTCACACTCTTGCTTTTCACAAAGAGAGGCGAATGCCCACTATGAGTTAGGAAGGAATTGCTTCCCAAAGTTGGTTTCAGTGGTTGACTGTTGAATCTTCAAACTGACCGAATGGTCAACAGTATGGTAGACTTTTGGTCCACTGAAAAAGCGTTTCCATTGGTCTGTTCATTATGATTCTGCTGTTTTTAGCCAAAAATGGAGAAAAAAAAAACAGCGGTTTTCTAGGACAGTTTCTGCGGAGCTGCAGTTGTTGGCCCCGCCCCCATTTCCCATTATCCATCTGTTTACACTCGCCCTTACAACACACGTTAACAAAAATTGCAGACAATATTGAAGCTATTTCCCTGCACAGTTTTGAGCCAGATGCCAGCTCGGATGAGGAAAATAAAGATGTATATGGATCTATTTGTCTGCAAGTGGATGCATCGGAATGACAGAGAGCAGGGGGCCTGTGGCCGGCCAATTGTAGTATCTACCTCCATGCTACAAGCTTTTTCAAACTGCATTTTTCCTGCTCTTGATTCCCAATGTTTTGAAAAATAAATACTCAGAACCGCAATTTTAAGAGCAATTTTCTGTTGTCAGTGTAAAAAACACAATTTTTATTGAAGTGTGTCTTTCAACATCTGGCGCCACCTTTAATGCCTTCATGTTGAGGGCATGCCCAACCTTGAAAACGCTCTGCAGAGATTGAATCTCCAAGGCCGGCCCAGGAATCCCTCAGCATCTTTCAAGAAAAGATGGAAGAAGTGGTTGCAGAAGCATCATTTTTGAAACTTGGATAATCAGTGAAGCACCTGTGGATAAATGGATGCATGTGCTCAACAGGAACTAAGCCATCAACCTCACAATAGTTGTCATTGGAGCTCCAGCCAGGAAAAATGTATGAATAAAGGAGATTATCATTGAATTGGACACATAAAAGTAAATCACACAATGTATTAGAATCACCAGAAATACAATTTCCTATCTTTTATCATTCATGATCTTTCCAATCTTTTTCTAGAGTTCATATTCTGAATCAAAAAGGCATTTAAACCTAATTTGAAAGCAGCTTAGATTTCTCAGCTTCTCTCAGTAAGTGCTTTCATATGTTTGCAAAGCTCAGTTCCTATTTTATTTCAGGACAATTAAAGTCGCTGTTACTCAAGACAGAGGAGTCACCCAAAGCTGGCCTAAGCTGATCACCAGTTGCTCCTCAGAGGAAGGAATACACGCACACACATATGCAAACAGACACACGTATGCCTTTTTCTTCCGACCATTTCCCATTCTGATGTGAAGTCTGGCCGGAAACAGCCATTTCCCTGAATGTTCCCATCTCTCCTCCGGCATACTCCCTCATACCTGATTCATTGCCAGTAAATCACAGTAAGAGACAGAGTGAAACAGAGTTAGGGCAGAGACGGAGTTCGGGTAAAAGATTAAGAACAGCGGAGAAGGAAAGGGAGATGACAACATAAACCAGAGCGCACGGGAAATTAGAAATGAGAGATGAGCAGATTCCTCACAGCGGTTTGGCCTACACAACTATCCAGCAGTCAGGCCGACTGTGTGCATCCATATGGAAATTCGATATGTTTATTCAACTCAAATTGTCTTAGTCTGAGCATTTTGATTTGTTAAAAAACCAGACTTGCAATTGTTTTACTCGATACTTAAACTGAAATTAAAATGTTATATACCTTTTGGTTATAAAAGAGTCATTTTACCATAAAAAAAAAGCATTTTCCCCCATTATTTCCTATTGAAAAGATAATAATCAAAGTAAGACACACCCTAAAATATTTTAATGGGTCTCAGCCTTCTGTACTTGGAATGACTGAAAACAAAAGACTAAAAATGTTTTTTTAAGTGCACGTAAGAACTGTTAGATATGCAGCTGAAATGGTTGCAAAAAATAGGTAATTGTTTGAGTAGTCTGCAGAAATCTTAGCAGCAGATCAGAAAAATCCTGATAAATTACGGTTTAAGAGCAGAGATGTGCCGCTGATTAGGTTTTATTAAAACAGAACAAGAATGAGGCGTCCATCCAGAGGCTGAGAATCCGCTGAAAGTTTGTTGATCTGGCATTCGTGTTGGAGAATATGGTGCCTATTCAAAGTTTGGAATTGGGAAACATAAAAAAACAGCTCAGAGAATGAAAAACACCATAAATCAGTTGGAGGAGAAACACTGTACAGGTCTGGAGCGAGGCTGAAAGTTCAAATTAAGGTTAAAAGCCGGAGACTTCAAATTATAGTGTGGGTTAGGGAAACAAGGATTTCTTTTTCTGTCTTTGTTAACCCTGCACAGAGGTGGAGTTTGCACTGATAGATCTGCACAATATATCACCACAATAATGTCTCAATATAAAAATATAAACTCCCAAAACACAATAAAAGATGATAGTGAAATACTTTTTTGAGGGGGTCTGGTCAAAGTTGGAAACAAACTTGAGAACAAAACAACATTTCCTTTTTGAACAAAAAACAATTGAAAAACAAGAATTATCTGTCTGAAAAGTGATGAGAAATGGCACAAAGTAAAGCAATTTTTATCTAACCTTTCTTGCTGTTTCAGTTACGTGCACCACCTGAAAACCCCACCCAAATGATGAATCCCTCGATAACGTCCCCTCTCTCCTGTTTACTCTCCCCCACAGGGGCTCCAGTTACCACTGCCACTTCCTCTGTCCAACCATCAACAGCAAACCTCACTGAAACACAAAGACATTTCAGTCCACGCTTAATCTACCAGCATTTCTTCGTGGGTTTACATCATCGCCCAGAAAACAGAAGCTCGCCCCTGAATCGTTGTGGCGTGCAGGCATTGCAAGGTCCATTTAGTAGATTTGTGCCCTTAGTAAGTCAAATTGACAACAATACAATGGTTACCTGGTACACACAAAACCTCACCAAATCCTACAAAAAGGTTGTTTTTGAGGGTCATAAAGAAAATAAATGCCAAAATTAAATCATTCTTTGACGCATAGCATATAAATACAATATAATCACGTATAAACCATTGCTGAAATATGATAGTTTCTCAATAAGACCCTCTTTTTTTAAGTAAATTCATCTGCTTCAACTGATAACGATTGAAATTCAGCTTCAGGACAGGCTGTTCCTCAGGATCTGTTGTTTTTGACATTTCCTCAGCAACAAACACAAACCTGGTGTTTGCAGTCAGTTTTACTGCCCAGCAGGAATGTGCAGAATGCCATGTAGGTGCAAAAGAGGAGACAGAGGAGAACAGAAGTGGAAACTGACTCATTGTTCTCCAATTCTGTTGCATTTGAGGCACACAGAGAGCAGTCAGTGAGACGTGTTTTCACTCTCAACCTGTCTCACTGCATTTGTTTTGGTGCTGATTTTAATAAGATCCAATATTTAAGCTATATTGTTGCCCAATGTCAGTGCAAATGTTACCGAAGTCTTGGGATGCTGCTCAGGTCCAATATGGGCGTAAAGCTAAAAATAGTGCGGAGCCGAACAATTTCAGCTGGAATGAGAAGTATTTAAGATTATACCGTTTCCCAGAATGTGTTTATGCAGAGAAAGAGTTGTGTAAACACTTTCTATATACAGAACCTTATCATGTATAAAGCAGAGTTTTTAACAGACTTGACACTACAAAACCCAAATTAGAGCAGAATGCCACTTTACAGCTAAATTCAGAAGCTGTAGCTTTAAAAAGAAGTCATTCCACATTCTACTTGAGGCATCAAACTTCAGCTGGAGTTGCACTGATGCCTTAAAAGTTCAGACATATTTTCTTTGAGCACACTTCTATATGAAATTCATGTGAACGACAGAAAACCCAGATCAGTTACACCTTCCAAAGGCCATTAATGCAGAGCTGAAGAACAAGTCATTAAGATAAAATATAATTTCTTTTTCCCCTCACTAATTTTTCCTACAGGGTTTCCTGTCCCGATCATCAGGGGTAGACAGACCCCTTATTACAGCAACCATGGATGAAAATAAGAGCAAAATTAGACCCATTACCAGGCAGGCGTGACTAATATCCCTCTACACAGCTCTCTGCACACTATGCACACGTGCACACATGCATGTGCAAGTCACACTTTTAACACACTGATGCGTGCACACAAACGGTGCTTGAGAATCAATAACTTTAAACAGAAACTTAGAACAGCGGAAGTTGGTAATAAACTCTGGTCATAATATTGACCAGATCTGGAGCCCCTTTATGGGGAACATCTGGCGTCTGTGCATTTATAGATACATATGAGCATGCACATGTGAACGTGTTTTAAGTTCATATTCTCAGATTGTATCTAATCTAATAAAAAACACTTCAGCAACGACTGATGTTATATTCCTATCTTCTTTTGTTTGTCTTAAAGACCCACTGTGATGAAAATTGTGTTTATGGCATTTTTAACATGTTCTTATGGCATTTTTCTGATGATGTGGTACATATATCAAGAAAATTAAGTTTTTCTTTATGCAAATTGTTGTGATTCAGGAGCAGATGATAAAATGCAGCTTGAAAAAGAGCATATTTGTTAGGTAGAAAATACGCTGGGTGGGCCTCAAGTCCAATGCTCTGCTCCATTCCAATGCATCCACTTGCAGACAAATAGACCCATGTACATCTTTGTTTTTCTTGTTTGAGCTGGCATCTGGCTCAAAACTGTACGACCGCACAGCACAAATATTTCCCGCAATTTTTGTTTTACTGATAATGTTATAACGAACTACTGTCACTCTGCAGAAACTATGTCTAATCATTACTAAAAGTCCACTGAGTTTTAAAAATAGTTCAAAAGATGATCAGCGTGGCTCTTAAACCTGACAAACTTTCTCCAAAATCTTTCTTTTCTGTCTTTCTTTGAGTCTTTTCTCAATCTTTTTAAATCTGAAGCACATTTATAAGACCTCACCATGACCAGCCCCCACTCCACCCCTGGTCTTGCTCCAGCTTTGGCCATTAGCTCCCCAAACATGGCTGCACCAACTGTTGCTTGCTCTCTTTCTATACAGTCATCACCTTCTCTCCACTCGCCGTCATCTGTGCGGCCATTTCCTTCGCTTTTGTATTTTTCCGCTGAAGCTCTTCATCTTAAAGCCCTTAGATGGCAAATTGAACTGATCTAAAAGATAACCACCGGGGATGCACAATGACGCTCCACACAAGGCCTTAAGTGTTTTTCATTTTTCTTTTGCACCATTCCATGTTCCACTCATATCTTCATCTCAACCATTCCTCCCCTTTCTACCTTCCGTTCTCTGGTGAGTTACCCCCCCCTTCGCCTTTGGTGATCAGGTCTGCTGAGTGATTTATGGCCTTGCAACAGGCCGCTAGCACTGGGGGGAGAAAGAAAGGAAAGGTAGATCAAGAGAAGAGGGGGCGAGGAAAAATAGGGCTTTTTGGCGTTTGAAGTACGTACAGAAGTAATATAAAATACACCTGGTATAACCACGGGGCACGCTCTGTTCATAGAAACAAAGGGAGGGGGGAGAGAGAAGAGGGCAGGGCCACAGGGGACGGAGAGAAGTGCATGCTGGTGGGGGGGGGGTCAGTCCGTGTTTCCTTTCAGGATGGCTTTTATGGTGTAACTTCAAACGCTGACCTCCCACACCCCTGCCCTTGTATCACACTGCTCCCTCGCTCCATTCGTCCATCCATTAGACCCTCCCTCCTCTTTCTCACTATTGTGTATGGCCAAGTGGACAGTAATTGGCTATTCTTTCATGAGGCTGATTTCAGCCCCCGAACAGGAAGAGGCCCTTTGCTGCCCCTAAGAAGTGCACAGACCTCTCTGTGTGTGTGAGTGCGCATTGTAAAATATGCCAGACGGTAGGTGTCAGGTGGTTTGAAGGGGGCTGCTCTGGCATTTCATTCACTTCAACTACTACAAAGGAAGTAAAAGGTGATCAGAGCATGTTCAATCGCGAGGGTTCATAATGAATCCAGCCAGTATTTCTGTTGCTCTCCTTTGAACGTCACTACATCTGTATGTCTTCATAAGGACTGTTGTGCCAGGTAAACAAGGGGAAGTCAGACACCTCCCCACTCAAAAAAAAAAAAAAAAAAGGTTTTCTGCAACACAGCGTCCAACTTATTGACATCATGAAAGATAATGCACAGAAAGATAAGTGGCTTGGCAAGGTTTCCAAATGTCTGCAACTTCTGAGAGCAACATAAAAGCTGCTTTACTCTGGCTAATGACTTTTAACCCTCTGTGGTTTACAGATCAGTGTGCGTTCATAAATGATGCAGGCGTGTGCAAGTGCGTCTGACGGTTTGTGGGTGGAGGGGATTAGCTGTCTCTAGAGAGCCTTAATTAGTTCTCGACATTCGTGCGTAGACTGGATTTTTATGGGTTTTTTTTTTGTTTGTTTTTCTGTAAACTAAATTTTTAGGAAACACTTTAAAGTGTAAAGAATTCATGGGAAAAATAGGGGAGATGCAAAAGGGTAGAAGAGGTCAAATGAAGATATAAAAAAAAATGATGTTGAATGCTTTGCCAGACAAACCCAGACACCGCAAATACCTTAATCGAGACCACACACACGCACAAAGAGTGTGTGATGTACACAAGCTCTTAAAAGGTTAAATATGTAAGCGGAGGATGAAGCGTAAACACAGACTTAAAGTAAAGGGTAGTACCTTATAAACAGATATGCAGATAATTGTGTTGTCAGACAAACAAATTTACTGTAAATCTTGAAAGCCGCAGCACATATTTTATGAGAAGTTTCCAAATGAGAAACGTGACATTAGGGAAGCAAACAACACATGGAGATGACAAAGAGAGTTCAGCAGTCAAGGAGGCTTACCTCTTTGAAGTTTGTCTTGGGTTTTAGTCGTTTCCGCTTCCTGCCCTTTCCCTGGTGAGTCCGACTGAACAGAATCCATTTTATAACCTGCAGGAGGGAGGATGGTGGGGGAGAGGCGGTGAAGGCGGGAAAAGGAGGTTGTGTGGAGGTAGACACGAGGAAACAAAAAAAAGCGTAAGGAAGGAGGAATCAAACAGGTCGTGATGGGCAAAAATGCATCATAGGGGAAAGAACAAGTGATCCAATTCAGTCAGTGAAGAATAAAGGGCGTCCTTAAGTGAAAAATGACTTGCAGAGGGCTATACATTACAGTTTTTCTTAGATATATCAGTCAGTAAAGAGAACATACATTTTTTTTGACACTCAACACAAAGATCTCACCCAAAAACGTAGAAGGTGAGGGCGCAGTAACTCCTTTATGCAGAATTCAACATAAAAACTCTTTAAAAATACAAAATTCTGTTTTAGTCTTCTAAAAAGACTCTTTACCAGATTTGATAGGTCTTTATTACAGTAACTCAAACAAATAATTTTGCACTTTCAGGAAGATAAAACATAATTTTTGGGTCTGATTTCAAGTGGCCTTAATGGAAAAGTCAATTGTTGGATTTGAAAACACAGGCAAAGCAATTAAGAACAACATGGAAGCTTTATGGGAAATCTGATAGGCAGCACAGAATGACACGCAACAGATGCACAGCACTGTGCGCTGCACTTCACTCAGACAGAGGGAGCGAACAAAACAGAGCAAATGAGAATAAGAGGTAAATGAAGTGCAAAGGAGGTGGAAATGAACCATCAAATCAAAACATCACCAAAAAAGGGGACAGAAGTTCAGGGATGCAAATAAGAGAAAGCGAGGAGATACAGCAGCGGAGTAACTTGATGATGGGAGAGACTGATGAGAAACTGAATGTAATCATATCAAGCACTTCTCAAGAAAAAGGATTTTAAATCTGAGAGCTCTCACTGAATCCGCCACTCCCTGAAGATGAGAAGAACAGATGGAAAGAGCGATCAGAGAAAGAGATGAGTGCCTACCTCTTCTCTGACTTCTTCCACCAGTCGGGTCTGTGACCACACGGCGCTCCTTTCATGCAGCCACTGAGCGACAGAGGAGAAGGGAGAGCAGTGAGCCGGGGGCAAGTGATCAGGACGGACTGGAATGCTTTGCAGAGGCAGAGAGGCAGCCTGAGCAAAGCAGGAAGGGGAGGGATAGAGGGGAGGTGGTGGAGGGGGGTGGTAGCACTATCACTTGTTCCTCTGGTGGAAGAAGAAAAAAAAAAAACTCCCGACTTGACTCCGGATGATGAGAGAAAGGAGGAAAGTGGAGGAAGAAAAATGAACAAGAATGAGCCAACTTGAAGGCATCTTGACGGACAGTCACCTCAGTCCATTCCTCCACAAACACACAAAACATATCGCCGGTGATGCATACACACACCTACGCACAGAGTAGCTGGTGGGCTCAAACACACAGCACTTACAATCTCACATTATTATAGCTTTCAGCAGAGCCACTGCTCAAGTGATGTGAATCACACAAGAGTATTGACGGATGCTGCTGTGTGTGTGTGTTGGGGGGGGTCACATTCTTCTATGGAAGTAAGGTGTTTATAATGTCATCACACACACACACATTAGTGATAGCGGCAGGGGCTCGTTCTATATGCCCTAAAGCCATGACATTGACTCACAAAAACATAAAGCTCAGTACTATAACTGCATGTCAGAGTATTTCTGAGTACGGTGGAAGTACACAGAGAGGGAGGTGTTAGTGTGGGCAGCTCAAAAAGTAGTGAGTGTCGAGGCAGTAAATTGGCATTGTGTAACAGGATACCATACATAGCTCTGGTGCTGTCGAAAGTAAAGCTCCACTACACTTCCCTGAATAGCAGACCCTTTGTCTTGCTTCTCTTGTAAATCAATACTGGACAGCGTGTACATGTTGCACCTCGCTCTTAAACATACATGGAAGGCAAATAAAGCAGGTCACTCTGCTCACCTCAAAAGATTCATCGATGATGAACCAGAGTTTGCACTTCCAACTGAATGAAGTCGATCATTTAAGATTTTTTTTCCAAAATAAATCCGCGTGAAATGTTTTGCGAGAGATTTTACTAAACATTAGGTAGGCTTTCACAATAATTATCGACATTCATGATGTCAGTCTGTGCAATACGTGTATTGCAAAAGATGGCGTTACCTGCGATTAATGGTAACCTTAAACCAGGGGTGTCCGGGCCCTTGAAGGCCGGCCACTTGCTGGTTTTCCAAAAACCCTGCGTTATCTGCTGTTGATTAGCTGGATCAGGTGTGTTTACCAATTAGGAGCTTCAATGGCAGGTCAGTTGGAGTGTAATTTCAGTTATGTTGACTTTTATTTAAATCAAACTGTTGCAGTGAATCAGAAATGATGTTTTCTTGTATTTTTCTATTTGTTTATATTGATCACCAATAACGTGCGGCCCTAATACATTTTCTAATTACAAAAAATAGTTACATCCCTTTTTTTATGCAAAAAAAAAGTAAAAACTGAGTGAGTTTTTTTTTTAAACTGCCTGAACTCAGATACCTTTTGTGTTCTTCCTTTATTTATCTCTTTCCAAAGCTTCAGGAAATTTTGCTTTTTCTGAATAAACCCACAGACACAGAGTTTTACGCAAACACAAAGACTCAAAGGTTTTCACAATCCAATTCGTGTGTAATCAAACTTGTAATCATTTTTATTTTATTAAACATGTTTATTTTTTGCATTTGTATTGCATTGAGCTTTCTTTATATAATGTCAAAGAATATACTCAACTTGCTGTTGAAGTTTATGGTGTTTTATTTCAAACATGACTCATGGAAACATATTAAATAAATGAGACTGGAGTTACCTCTTTATTTTGTTTTTGCTTGTTGCAGTTATTTTAATATTTTCCTTCATTTATACAATGGGGATTGAAAGTTTGGGTAAAATGTTCTTGTGCTCAAAGAACCCAATGAAAGATTGAAAAATCTCCTAATGGCATCTGTTTACAGATGAGACATTCTTTTAATATGTAAAAAAAAAATTAGGCTTTATTTCCATCATTTACTCTTTCAAGATAGCTGCGCTGTCTTACATTAAGAGGCAGAAACTGAAGGTTTTGCAGTGGCCTTCCCAATCAACTGACCTCAACATCATTGAAAATCTATGGATAGACCTGAAAAGATAGCTCAAAGAACTGATAGACTTTTGGAAAAAATGGATACCTCAAACAAGAATTGAGAGACTCTTGGCTGCAAAAAGCTGTGATACTTGCCAAGGGGGCAGAACAAGCACCAACTCTGGAGGATGCCCAAACTTTTGCACACACCATTATTTTGTTTTCTATTATTTTGACAGGCAAATGATGGAAATAAAGCCTATTTTTTAACATTCAGAGGATGTCTCATCTGTAAACTGATGTGTTTAAAAGATTCTTTAATCTTTCCTTTGGTTCTTTATGCACAACAATATAACATTGTACCTGGGGTGCCCAAACTTTCTATCCCCACTGTATTACAATATGTCATCTCTAAAGCATCAAAATCAGAGCGTAGTTTTTGATAATCTTTAGTTTTACTTTTTAAACATTTCATTGACCATTAGGGATTTTTACACTGCAGTCTTTTTTTTTTAATCAGTGCGATCAAACACCAGAAATGAAATAATAAGTATAATAATAATAAAAAAAAAGCTAGACCATTGTGAGAGCACAAAGAAGAGCTTTTGTTTCTCACCCAGAAATGTTCAAATGAGCTACAAAGGTTGGTTGTGGGCTGAGCAACTGTCTAGCAAAAGGTTGTTTCCTTTGGGAATACACTTACCCCACATTGCCCTTAAATATAACACATCTAAACATGGTTTTGATGAAAGTGTCTGCTTAATGACTAAATGTGAATTTATGTCCACAGCACTGAATTGCAAATAGATGGCAGAAATGGCAATGTCACTTCGTGACCCAGACAACCTGAGGATGTTTTCTGTCTTGCAGGTGGTTTGAATAGGTTGATTAAGATAAAGCAGGTAGAAATGACAGCTGGATAGAAATTTTCTGTCTTTTTTTGCTTTATTTTTGTGTATTTTCCTGCAAGATTTGCACAAAGAAACATTTGTTTAAAAGCTAAATTTTATTGGATTCATAAAATCCATTCTATCCCTAAATTTGAATCGTATACTAGAAAGGTGATGTGGTTAAATCAAGACTTTAAATCCAAACACAGCTGTGTTGCTTTATAAAAAAGTTTGAAAAAGTTTTTTTTCTTTTTCAGTGAAACAAATTGTTAAACTCCAAGCAGTGCTTTGCTAAAAAAAGAAAACGTTGCTCAGTCTTCATCATGAAGGAAATACAACCCCTGTTTTTGCCTGGAAGAATGATTTGAATTGGCTGTTGTAAAGCACCAGAGCCAAAGCAAGACTGTAATAAATGCCATTTATCAATAACCTTGGCCAGAAAAGACAGGCATAAATAATTAATGCAAAAGTTGTAGTTAAAATTGAAGGTATCGGGCCTCTCTAAAGGTCTGGCAAAACAAGAGTGGCCTTTATATAAACACCTCAGCCTGGATGCATCCTCCCAAAGGGAGTGCTTACTCATCTAAACACTGAGGTCTAAAATAGGCCCTCTCATTCCACATCTCTCACTGCAGGATTGGTGAATGTCATTGTTTCTTATGATGCCAAAGGGTTTCCTGCTTGATTTCAATTCGAGAATGTTTGAGAACGATGGACGGGAGGCAAAGGGGATAAGAGAGAGGGGAAGATTTCAAAATGTGTTTATGTCTAGCGTGCACAATGCACAAGCACTTGCATTTGTAAAAGGTTTCAATCGATCTGGCTGATCTCATTAGACGGTGACTGGCACATCAAACAAACACACACACACACACACACACAAAAGCAGAGCAAGAGTACCCGGTCAACATCCAATCAGACTACAGAAAACAGCGTTCCCTCCACACTGTCCTTCCCACCCTCAGAGGCCCCTGAAAGGCTCCAGTTACATCATCAAGTAATCTAGCAGGTGAAGGTTCCCAGACAGGAGCACAAGAACAGATACTTGAAAAATGCACGCACACACAATGGTAATTAAGATCAGTTACCATGGAAATGGGAGAACTGGAGAAGCTGTTAAAGTGGATTGACTGCATGAGCGTGTAAGTAGCATTGCAATCCTAGAACCTCTGACCGTGACTTTTCTTTTTCTCACTTTAGAGGGCAGAAGCAGAACAGAACTGCTCGTTTTGTTCAGATGCGTTAACCTGTCATTCACAAACACAATACTTAAAAAAAATCACTGATTTCTTGAGGGGGAAAAATACACAATCCCTGAGCTGCAAGCAAATGCACGGCAACTGTAATTTATGTTTAATTGAGGGTATAATTTTCACCATGAAATTGGATTATACAGTTATTTAGAGCTTTTCTATAGCAAGACAAATGTTTTCCTTGTATTGTGATCTATTCACAGGGTACATTCCCCCGCAGAACATAAAAAGCACCAAATCATGACGCATCATCTAAGACTTCTGACTGTCCTGGATCTGATGTTATAGTCTCCAAACCACACTGATTTATTATTTACAGCGATAGTATTCTTCTACTTTAATGAGCTGATGAAAAACACAAACATGTTGTTCTTTCTCTGGGTATCAATAAAGACAATGGTTTTATCTTTGCCATTGGAAGTTGATGTTTTCAGAGTTCAAAATTCTAAACTACAGAAAGACAAATCATACCTCTGGAATTCCCGGTCGATCGAGCCAGTCAGTGTAAATATCACAGAGGGTGAGGCTTTTTCTGGAACACAATGGCACAAGTCTTCGCATTATAGTAACAATGACTGTGATTGCCCAAGACGCCGTTTGGAAACATTTCCCAGGGAAAAGGTCACGAGTTTGGTCCGACACTTTCAACAAAAAAAGGGAGGCACACCTACTGCTCTCCAAGCAAACAAGCATGCACTGACAGTAAACGGAATTTCTACATGCAGGAAAACATGAGCATGCATAAGTGTTAAAAGGGTTAAAGAGAGACGAGGTAAAAAGGATCCTGATTAGAACAAATGCGTGCAAACATTGCACAAGGAGTAGAAAGCATGTATGCGAGCTGAAAAGCATACCTGCACAGCTTACCTGTAACCCCACTGTTGATCCTACCTGCCTGCATCCGGAAAACTTTCCATATTTGCCTACTTTTTACAGCGTAGCCTGACATTCACATTATACAAAGGGATCTTTTTGTAGTAAAACACTCTGGTTTGCACTTTGAATGTATTTGCTCTGGTAAAATTATGCTCTACTTTTTTACATTACATGACATGTAATACATATTAATGTTTTCTAAAATGATGTAAACATGTTTTTCTGATGACAATCATTAAGCTGGCAATTTTCTTTAGAGTCCCACTCTAACTATACTTTTTTCTATTGTAAAAATGTTCCCAGTGGTCTTTTAATTATGATTTTTAGCCAAAATCAAAAATCCTGTGTCAACCTTTTATCACATCATCAAAGTGAATGAACGGTTTAAAAAAGTAGGGAATAAATGGGAAGAGAAGGAAAAATTAAGATTTCAGCTTAAAGCTTGTATCTATTGTCTAGATTTGTGCATCCTGTGATTATCTAAAGCACCTCGTCTCAAAAATCCTCAGTCTTGTGGAACTCACTGGTAAACAAACAGAAAAACAATAAGTTAGACGTTCCTGCCAGTGTTTACATTTGGTGTGGACATTAACTTTAGAGAACTCTGGAAAACTTGGAAAAGCAGTTTCTGGTAGTTTCAGTGCTTTGTGGAGAAGGATGATACATACTAACAGCTAACACATAATGAATCTGAGACAGTTTAAATATGTGTGCGCTCTGCGTGTGTTTCATCTGTGAACAATGAAGAACAGTGGAAATGAATTCTCTTTTTATTCTCTGTCTTGTTGCTACATTTTTTCAACAATATCTATGCTAGTTTTGTGTCTCCAATTAGGCTCATCAATCTGAATTACATTTATATTGTGAAATATTATTATTGCTAAATATTTTGAAAGAAGATTAATTGGATGACTTGAAATAAATACTGTAATAATATATAAGATCTAAAGCAAAGCAAGGGTTTAAATATTAATCTGTAAATCAGTTTTTTCTTTTTAAGATGACTCACATTTGTAAAAAAAAAATAAATTAATTAAAATAGTTTCAGGTATAGTATAGTTTATGAATGCTAAACAGAGCAGGCCCTGAGCATTGGCATTGTGCGTCCATTTTATTCTTGTTTGTTGTTTACTGATGGATGCATCAAAACAAAATGTTGACTGTGCCCAATTCCATCTGTTTAAGTCAACGGATTTCTGCATGTGCAGCAGCAAAAAAGGATCATGTTTGGCCCGCAAAAAAATCAAAATAAAAAAAAGAACATCTGCAGGTGAGAAACAAAATGTGATCTGCAGACAGAGAAGAGAAGACGGTGCTGAAGGAGATGCAAAGGGAAGAGGTTAATGAGGCAATCAGGAGAAATGGAGAACTCAATGAATAACCATTCACACAGAGACTGCTAGGGAGGGAGAAAATTAGAGAGGAGGAGAGCAGGAGGAGCAGTTAGCTTTTACACTTCAATTAATATGAGAGTGGATGAGACTGTTCACTTAACAGATTGGTGCGAGGCGCTTTAGCTGCCCATGTTTTAACACCAGGACCAGATTAGTTACAGAGCAAATCACCACATGCTCTGGAGTCTGACATTAGATCTAACTGGAGCAGAAAACAGAGCTACTGCTAATAAATTGAGGAATTTCATGTATTTATTACAGCTGAATATTTTCAGATTACGAAAAAAATGCACATGCACTTACATACCTGTTCATTTGTGAAAAAGTAGTCAGAAACATTTGAAGGAAATCCTGTTTAAAAGAATGGATTAAAACAAACGGAAAAAATGAGATAAAAATGAGGTAATATATGACAACAAAAATAGAAAAGAAGAGGAAAGCATTCCTGATTTTAAATCAATTGTAGAACCAGAGCTAATGTTACATTCATTATTCACTGAGAAAATGTAACCTGCCACTGCAGAAACAGGAGCCAGGTGGAACGCGCTACAAAACACTTAACGGAGTGTGAAAACTCAGAAACATGGATTTTGTTTCTATGGTGTAAAAGAGAAAATAGACATTCGAGTGAGTTTCTTGTTATTTATAATCTCATACAGACTTATTTTTAAGGGAAGACATTTCCTGTTTCAGCAAAACAACCCCCTCATGACTGTGCAGATAGTGAATATAGGAGAGTAATCTAAACTTGGCTGGATCCAAACACAAAAAAATCCACTACATCAAAGAGTTTACAAAAAACTTTTTTTTTTAGTAATATATCTTTTTTTAATTCTTTGAATGAAATCCACCTAAAAACAGAAATGCAATATAATTCTTATGAGATTTAGATAATATAAATTATGATAAATTGGGTGATTTGTAAAGTTTTTGCTTATAACAATGTTTAAGATGCAAAAATATTGACATGAATGTTTAAAAATTAAGTAAACACATTAAACTACTGTCTCAAATTTGACCCACACATTTTTATCATGGTGCAACTGTGTTATAAAGTGTTTACTTATTTTATTTTCTTTCAATTCAGCAGATAGTGATTAAAAAAGACAACAAATGAGAAAGTTTGCAAATAGTCTCAAAAATGTGTACCAAATATGATACAAACGATTATATAAGGCTATGACTGTGGACAATTGATATTCTGTACAGTAAAAAGTTTAAAAAGTGCAGTATTTCAAACAGTATTTTGTAGTTACATTTAATAAAAAGTAAAAGACTGTGATGCTAGAGTAATACATCATCATACCTAAAAAAAACCTTACCTGAGACAAAATGAGATGTCCATGATATTTCCTCACAAACATTCTGAGAAAATCAATAAACTCTTGTTCACCCACTTCACTGGCCAAGAACCTGAGGAGGAAGTAGCCCTGAACAAATAACAAAACAAAGAACTGTTTATACTCTGAGATTAGTTTTGTATTTTGACTTGCTAAACCCTTTTTTTCTTATTGTATCCTCTCATTCTTTCCTTTTCTTCTTTCTGAGTCTCCCACCTTCAGATAATGGACTTGCATGAAGGTTTTCTCAGGGTTGAGGGCATGTTTGACGGTGGAGGAACCAGATTCACTGACATGTCCAGTCTTTTCCATGTTTGGCCTGTGAAATAAAGTTATTTGGCTTTCAGGACAATATTAATTGAGCATTTTAAAAGAACAAGAGGGAGCTGTGTAACGTTAAATCCAACCTCTTAGGCTGTCAGTAGCAAACGTACTGCAAAGATGGTATGCTTTTCCCATGGCAGGCTTACAGATTTATACCGGTGTACTCTAGTATTTATATGAGCTCAACTCTGTCACCCACAACTCACGGACCAAACATATAGCACTTCCATCTGCCAGTGGAAAAAAAGGCATACACCATGCTTCACTTTCTTTGTCACATGACACAAATCATGGCTTCCGCCTCCATAAACACAGCAACAAACAAACATAAGGCCAATAAAAGCCAAGCAAACAAGCTCTGACATGGGATGTTGTGCGATGATAGTTTCAGTTAGCTGGTATTGATCAGGATGAGCAGATTAACTCAGTGTGCCAATAGAAAGGCCTTGAAGGATCACCCTCCTACCAAGTCAATACCTCAGGCGCCAGGCCCACCAATCAATACACCCTTCATCACTGGCTTGCACTTTTGCACAAAACCATTTTATGGCAAGACCAGACACACACCCACACACACGAAGCAAGAAGCCCACCATTCATGCTTTCATTTCTATCCTCAGTATTTATTATTTCATCCATGGGTTTGGCTGCGAGTCAGAAGCTGGTCGAATGTTTGATTTACTAACGGGGGCTTGGTGTGCAGGGCGGAAATGTAAAACAGGAAGAGATGGATATCAAAAACAGAAAATAGACGGGAATTTTTGATTCACTAACTGGGCTGAAAAACGGAAGTCATCAGTTTCCTGGAATTTCCGATTGTCACAGACCTTTATCGTGCATTCAACTTTTTTTCTACTAATTCTCTCTTAGGCCTGTGCATGTTAGCTAGAAGTGATGTGAAAAATTCCCCCTTTAAGCAAAGCTGTGTCTCAATGGGTGTATGTGAGTATGGTTGAGTGCCAGACAGGGAACAAGAAGGACTAAAGCAAAGGACAAAAACAATGAAAGAACATGTATTTCTAAAGAAAATTGGTCCATTCTGCCCGCCATACAACCAGCGGCACATCGCATGGAGGAAAAACGCTGATCCATCACTGCCGTGTTACACAAAGGGACCTCACCCTTCTGTCAAGACCAATCATAAGTATGGATGTAAGAATCCACGACTTTTGCTGCCTCCCTGTTTCTGCGATGATTAACTAAAGCTCTAAGAAGAATCCCTGTTGGCTGCCTTCAACGTCTACACAATAGAGCTTTGCATTTCAGGATAAATGGTGCTCTTATCTGCCTTGTAGTCCTTGTAGTGTGAACGCGCGTGTGTGTGTTGCCATGCATGCACCTGGGTGTGTCTGATATTGAAGAAAAAGAGCAAGAGGAAGTCAGGAGCTATTACTGATAGAAGACACACACAGAAATACACACACAAACACTAGAGGTTTATAGCTCCGCAGGCCAGATCCTGACAAATTACACTTGGTTGACTGTGGAAACCGGATAAGGTAGAGCAGTTTCCCCAGCAGCCTAGTAAATCAGCAGGGAGAATGGTGTCTGGCCCAGTCTGCCCTATATATAACTCATCTGAAATGGACTGATAAACACTGGCCACTGGGGCCCCTGCTGGATCAGGGGGTGTCAGTTGTGACCTACTGAACTTGGAAAGAACAACCTGCCATCTAACCTTTGTTTGTGTGTTTATTTGTGCAAACTGGCAACGATTCAGCTGAATCTTCAGGAACATCTTCAATGTTATCTATGCATTATCATCTGCCTGTGTTTATTCATACATTTTATTAGTAGAAGTAATTTATTTTACATATCTTTTACAAATACTGACTTATTTATACAAGTAAAGCCATTAGATCACCTGACAATCAGTAAGGGCAAAGGAAGCAAGAAACTGTGGAGGGAACAAATTTGAGTCTGGGGATGGAAGAAGGTCATGACAGTTATTAATAACTCAAATCATAAACATTTGTGGAACTTAGACTACAACTACGATCCCTCTTTATAACACTATCATGTTGACGACCTCCTGATAATCCTCAAGGCATTTTAGAGGCGGGTGAAGAGCCATAAATAACATAAACGTGTGCTATAATTCTCCTGAGCGCGACCACCCACTCTCACGCTCAAACAGGCGTCATCTCCTTCATCACAAAGAAGTTTTCTCTGTTTGTTTTTAGGGAATCTTATTTTACAACTATACATTTTATTCTGATAATTTACATAAAAAGTTTCCCCAAAGAGTATAAGCTGTGATCCAAGGGGCACTGTTTCAAGCCCTGGTAGATGTTTTATTTATTCATAACAGGAATTTTTATTTTTGACACGAACACGCGTGCTGAACGCCTGCAGGCACATCATATTTTTGTATGTTTGGCTGACCTGCTGTGCACCAAGACACAATCCCCTCAAGGTAACACGTCAATTGACTGCTTCTATTTCTCCTCTAATTAGCTCCTAATGACAATACACTTGTGTTGTAGTTCTTGGATAAATGTAAAGACATTAGTGACAAACAGACCCCTGACACAATGTGGCACAGTTTGTAATTTTTTATATTAATGTTCTGAAATGATGATTTCTGTGGGATTGGGTCCATAAAGTGTTTACCCTTTTTAATTGTAAGATTAACTATTTCACCTTAATCACTACCATTTCTGTTTTGCAGGGAAACACCCAGATAAACTGTGAAAAAGATGATGAACTTTTGCAATCTAAGGTTAGTTTAAAGTCCTTTTCACACATGTGCAGTAGCCATGACACGATTCCTCTGAAAAGCAGCATGTCAGAACACAAACATCTGGTGCATTTCATGCAATTTTTGCATGGTTTACCCAGCAAGCTTCCCTAAAATTACACTGTAAAATGCACGACCGTGACTGAACGCAGTAATGCCTTGCAGCTTTTTACAGTAAGCATATGTCACATCCCGCTTGTTCGAAATAAATTAAGATAGAACAAATTATTTCAGTCATTAATATACTTCAATGGAAAAGCAACTGTTTCCTATATTTTAAAGACAAATACTGACATTTCTAAAGTGTACTTTTAGGATCAAACCTGTGTGCTTTACCCCAACATTAATCTCAAAATGTTCTAGATTCGTGAATGAATCTCATTTAGATAAAGCCACTCGCATTAGTGGTGAAAGGGTTCAGTAAGATTTTAAGGTGGGGATTGAAAGCTTAGGCACCCCAGGTAAAAAGTTGTATTGATGTGCTTTAAAAAAAAAAAAAGAAAAAAAACAAGGAACGGTGGGAACATCTCCAAAAGACATCAAACGACAGATGAGACATTCTTGTAATATGCCACAAAATATAGGCTTTATTTTAATCATTTACACTTTCAAAATAAAAGAAAACAAGAAATGGCATATGCAAAAGTTTGTGCATCCTTCAGAGTTAAACCTCGTACTGTCTCCTTTGGAAAAGCTGAGACCTGGTAGTATCATACATTGTTCACAATGACCGTTTGCAAAAACCAGATGGTTTCAATCTCAAAGGTTTAAATAATCTGAGACATCTGACCTTGCACCAACAATCAGAACCATGGGTTCTTGTCAAGAACAATGAAACTGAAAATATTTGACGCTCATAAAGTAGGAGAATGCTAAAAGAATATAGCAAAGTATTTTCAGATGCCAATATCCTCTGATTGGAATAAAATTACAATATGGCAGTCATCAGGAACAGTGAAAGTTAAAGCAAAATCTGGGAGACCAAGACGAAAATAGTGGAATAATGTCTTGGCACCTCTCAAGTTTGGTACCCCTCCACTGCATTTTGTGCATGAACAGCCCATATTGTCAAGACTGGTCTGAATAGACATTGAATATTTTACATTTAATATAAAAATGTATTATATATATATATATATATATATATATATATATATATTAATATAATATATTACATTTATTATACAACTGAGCGTATGGCTGCATTCTTTACAAATGGCTGCCATTTTGGATTTTTTTTTGTGGCTAACATGCTTTTCTGGAAGAATGGATCCTAAAATACATCTGTGCTAAATTTGGTGCTTGGACCACAAAATCCTCAATTTGTCTGAAATATCAACCTAACCGGCTACATGCCTATATCAGAAAGAGCAGCTCACAGGATTGTGAGAAAAGCAAGTCAAAGCCCACGTTTGACTGCACCATCCCTCCAGATCCATCCTTACTTTTTAAAACTTTTCTGAAAAAATAAAATAAAATCATCAGTATCTAGTTCAAGATTTTTTTTTTTGTCAGCCCTGAAAACAAACCAGAAATCAATAATTATTCAGTATAATTTTAAAAAGAGTTCACCACAAGCAAAACCACCAAGCATTTGTGCCACCAAAAAACTTTTAAAACTTTCTACAGATCAGTTACAAATATCAAAGCTAACAATTTCATCATGTAAAGAGTGAACTCCCGTCTGTGATCTACACCTATAATCCCTGGATGACAATGAGCTTCCACCCTGGATTAAACAAGTAGGGTGTAGGCTCCACGTTTTCAGGATCAGATGAAGGGTTGTGTGTGTCTGCTAGCCTCACGTTTTTGAGCTTTTTTTTCTTAAAGACATGATGAGACAGCACACCTCAATGCCCCGTGTTGCCACACCTGCCACACCTGTATCCTTGGAATGCATAAACCTCACACTGACATCTGCATCTGTATGAGCAGGCTCTGAGAAAAATAGGCTCCATAAAATACAAATGACACTTTCCCAGGCTGACCTAGCAGTTTTAACTAAAGAGATTACTACTTTAACTTAAAAAAAAGTGTAAAAAGACTGTTTGGCGCTTTACTTCAGAAAGATTCAATAACGTGTACATTTTAATGTATTACATCAATAGATTTTAATACTCAGAAGTGTTAACATGAGTCTGCTTGATGAAAATCTATCTTTCATGCTGGCTGTATACATTGTCACTATTTCTATGCATGTGGCTGGAAAATTGCTTATCATAGCCCAGAGTAGCACCTACTGTTTAATAAAACACGTTAGGCCCACCCAAACAAGGCAGTTGTCTTCAAACCAAACATAAATGCAAAACCTATTGAGTCCGTACATAAATTATCACTTAATAAATCAATAAATTGCAGCGCTGCTCACTATTTTCAACTTTGAGCTGGCTCAATCTGTACAAAATATTTCAGATTCCACCTTGAGGGGAAAGTAATGTGCTAAAATGGAGGCTGTCAGACAAAAAGTAGAAGATTTGAAGATTATTTTTGTTTAGGGCAGTTGATATTATACGTTCGGTTATTCAAATCAAAAGAAGCCATGCTTATTGTGGCTCCAATATAGTAAAATGCCTGCATTTCCTGTGAGCAGTGCATTGTGTGAACGCTGTTTTTTGTGATAGAGACATTAAAAATTCACTTGAGAAAACAAAAAAAAAGTGGCTAGTGGTCAAGATTATTGGATACTGAGTGGATAGAATAACTTTAGGTACTTTTAAAGCAAATGACAGGAACAGATAAAATATTCTGCGTTACTCGAGGGCCACATTCTTGCATGTTTTCTAACATACATGCTCTGGCATCTTCTAACTGGCTGAACCAGGTAACCAGTCATGAGTAGGGCTTGGATATATGAAGTAGATACAGTGGCCCTCGAGGCCTGGAGTTGCCTTTTCATTCTGTAGGCTAAAGCATATTTAAGAAATGTTCAGTTTATATAAAACATAAATGTCATGGTTTTAAACTTGATTTCTTCATTTTCATTCATGAATAATTGTTCATTTTTTCATTTATTTTGTTGCTTTCAGTTGCTGAAACAGTAATACATCAAGTTGTAAATAAACTAAATAGAAAATTATGTATTTTTTAGTGTGAATTACAAAGTAGATGAGTAGATGTAGTAGATGTTTTGTATTATGAAGAGAGCTTGTAAAGCTAAACTTAATCTTTCACTGTTGAACATGTGTTTTGCCTAGTGCCCCTAGAGCAAATACAGCTTTAAGGGTAGACGTAACAATTTCTGCCACCGCATTCAAGTGAAGATATATCCTGTCTAACGGCCAAAGCATACTTATCAGCTAAACTACTTCACATTTTCTATATTTTAATCCAGATCACCATATTCTGATCAAACGGACTCATACCTGAGAATCTGAAGTTCCTCCTTTGAGTTTTGCATCTCATCAGAAAGTCGTCTCCACCTCAGCAGTGCCTTCAGGTCAAACTGCTCTGATCTCTCCTGTGAAGAAAACTGACCAACAGACAAAAAGGAGAAAAGCAAATTGTCATTAGGAGGCTTAAAAATGAGTAAAAACGCTCCCACTGCTTTTATTCAGATTTGATATTAATTTTCTTCAAAGAAAATTATGTTTTATTCACAGTTATAATATAAAATTCATAGAAAATATGTTATATACTAATATACTAATATATACATAACTTGTTAATATACCAATACATTAGGAAAAAAAAGTACAGTCATTATCTATAAATTCAATTTTTATCAAGAGACAATAAGAAAAAAAACCATTTACACTCAGAATTTCACAAAGTATTTCTTTTTTTTTCTTAAAAACGTTTCAAATAGTAGGTTCCTACTGTACTTATCTGGTAGTTTTTAAGAATGTTGTTCAATGTCAAACTTTGCTAAGAAGGTCTAATTTCTTGTTAGTTTGTCAGATGTTTGTAGTTTCCTTTTTCACCTTTCTGGACTTGAATTTGTTTTTATGTTTAAAAAATTAACTTAATGTGGAATGCATCCCAACAGCGTTTGGATGTTTTTGAGAAATTGAAATGGCCATAAACTAGTAACTTATTACAGCAAATAATGATACAAGTGGAGAGCAAAGCTGATCTTAATGTCCCAGGCCTGGAAGTACTTGCTAACAAAATACAGTCTGAACGTCAGTCATTCAAAACACTCAAGGAGATAACCAATACATACTTGTTGTGCTTGTGCCCAAATGATGTCTTCCAGGCAGGTAGCAAAACCTTCACTGATCCATTCCTCAGTCCAGTCCCTGGCTCCAATAACCAGGCCAAACCAGGAATGAGCAATCTCATGACAAATCCTAGACCCACACAGAGATGGACCGCTCTCTGCAGAAGCAGGACTTCCTGTGTCCAACACACTCTGGGACAGGAACACTATATGGGGGCTGTTGATGACAAAAGATGAAATACACATTAAATGAGTCAGCAGTAGGAAGGCAATAAACTTAAATATAAAACAAAGTCAAAACATTTGTTAAAAATAATGCATTAAGTCAAGAGAAAACTTAATCAGGCTTCCTATAAAATCCTAAGAGTAACTGCTGTTTTGGTCTACACCTACTGTCACAAAAACCACTCATGAGCACAAGGTGTGAGACAAACACAAAGGGTGTTTAAAAACCACGTTATCCACAAAATATCTAACCTACTCTTCACCCTCTAATATAGTGAGCAAAGTTGATCTGATCATTCATAACAAAACCAGCAGGTTTTTGCCAACTGTTAACCTTTATCACTTTTGTCAAGCTGTAATGGGTTTTGTTTTGTAATTAAAAGACTAGTTTTTGCCGCTCTACAGTTCAGAGAATTGTATTGAAAATGTACACTTTATAAATTTAAGTAAAAAAAAAAAAAACAGACCTAGAATATGTGTGTTTTTGCTGTTAAAAAACAAAGCATCAATAAACATTTAAAGATTGGAAAAAAATTTGCACAGGAAAAAAAATGTGACCTTTTTGTTCGACTGTTTTTCCTCAACTTTTCTTTCAATCCCAGGTGATAAAGTAAATTTTAGATCTGACAGGAAAAGCGTTTTTCCAGTTAAGTATTTGCCCGAAGCGAAGACTGCACTGCTGAGTTCAGAGCCACACCTTATTTCATTTTTCAGGAAATTATGTGCACATATACTATGTTTTCACTTGATAATAAAAGTACATTCTTAAAATAATAAAATAAAATAAAATCAGACAATTGCTGTTGAAAATAAAATATCAATGTTCACAAAAATTAAAGTAGTGGGTTAGATATGTTCACAAAAACAAACATCTTTTTTCTTTTTTTTTACTTGCAGAAACCCCACTTTTCCCAGAACAAATAAAAAAGAACAGCAGAAACAGTTTTGGAATTGCAGTTCCTGAGGGATGGTGCGTTAACAGTCTGAGTTATTGTGGGAGGATATGGTGAGGTGGGAGGGTAGCGGGGGGGGGGGGGGGTGATAGAGGCCAACAGCTCAGGGAAAGAAGCTGTTCCTCGCTTAATTTGTGCCATTTTTTTCACGGAGAACCGCTCGCCTGATGGTGGCGGTTGGAACAGACTGTGAGGTAATAGTCGCTTTGTTTTTCCTCACATGTTTGACATGGAAGCTCCATATCACTACAATGTGCTGAGCAGTACTTCCCACAGTACAGGTTCTTTTGTTCAGCAGCTGTTCAATTCCATTCCACACAGATATACTGTGTGTGGGGACCCTGTGCAGCAGCTTTTTGGAAGTTCAGTGTTTGTTTTGGCTTCAACAAGAAACACACCTCCTAGATTTTATCCCAAAAAAGCAGTTTATGGATATTAAACTGCTATCAATGCCGGCTACTGTCTCTAGATCTCAGTCCAGCCTTTGACCATGGAACTTTTTTTGCAAAGGGGTAAATCTACCATAAAATTGTGATGGTGTACAGTTGTATTTGGTCTGTGTCAAACTGAACTGATACCTTTTATTAATATTCAAATCATTTATTTAAATCTCAACAGCTTTTCTAAAATCCTGAGGTCAATCCTCTGATATTAAACAGCAAGAGAGATCACACACTGTATCCTCTGTCTGATCTGCACTTTTGCATCACAGGAATACAAAGAATTCAACTTAAAACTTCTTGTTTTACCAATTAACCTGATTGCTCCAAACACTCAGCTGGTATGTAGCTTACAGCATCCGAGTTTAGAAAAGATGGTGAAGATTGTATCTCTCAGACTCCTTTGCTGTAAAAAAAGGCTTGGTTTTGAAATGCTGATCTTTTAGTCCAATCCTAAAAAATAGATTTTTCTAAGAATTACTTTTTTTGGACTATTTCTTTTAAAACTTGACCTTTTTTGATTCAGCATAGTTGATGTTTCATTGCTATAGATTAACCAAAAAGGTCAAATTGAACTTGTTTTTTTCATATTAATATCCTAATTTATTTCTGTAAGACACTTTGGATTTATTGTTTTATACTGAACAAGTGTTAGATGGAAAAAAAAACTGTAGATCAAGTAGTATTATTTTCTTACTTAAAATACAAAGTTCTAGACATCCTGAGGCTTCATAGGTAACCTGTGAAGAGCGCCATTCTTTCACCCAAAAAAGGAAAAGAGGTTATAGAGGTGCAACAAACAGGCCCTTTTTCTTTCCTGGGCCATATAACATGTACCTTCCTGCTATCTTGATTACCATTGACCCATTAGACATAAATCAAATTCAGCTGCCTAGTGATATACTTCAATTTTCCCCATATCAACAGATCTTAATATTTTGCCCAAAATACTAAAATAACGACTCTTCATTCTAAGTTCTGATGAAGTAACACTAGTAGCCTCATTTGTTATTATTTTAAATCAGACCCGGCTTATAAGTGAGTTGTTTTATTAAAAAGTAAAAAAAAGATTAGCATTTGCTTGCTATAATCTGATTACAAAAATGGGATATCGAGTGAGAAAAAACACAGAAGTTCATCTGAGGAACATCACTATTCTTTATTTCTCTGAGGACCAGATCAAAAACGCAACATTACGCTTTGTTTTTTAGAAACATGCCACCATCATATAAAGTGGAAGATTATGGGCATCGTTCACAAGAAAGCATCTCAAAGTAAATCCATGTTTTTTTCCCCCGATTACACAGACAAAGGCTCTCACTGATGCAGGAGATGCTAACATTAGTGTTATGAGTTTCTTTGTATCCTAATCTTCTTTCTTCACAATTGGATAGGCACGCTTTTGTTGTCAGTTCCACAACAGCGTTTGCGCGTGTCCATGTGTGCGAGGTAGTAAGTGTGAAACACAAAGACAGCCTTTCAAAGATGACTGTTGTACACGATTCTCCGGGGGAGATGGAATCCATCCCTGCAGTGACAAATCGTGTCATCCCACTATGGAGGGGATGAAAAACAACGACATCTTTCACATCCGCCAATGCGCTGACTGACATTTGCTGACATCGGGGACTTGTCAGATATACACGCATGAGGAAAAGTTTAGACAGATACATGCTCATGTGGTCCCTGTGCATGTGTACTTTTTGTTTTTTATTATTATGTTTGACATGGAAACAATTGCACACGCACAATGTTCTGAAATCTTACCACTCTTTGAAAATGTGACTTCTGATTTTCAAAGTTACTAATGTCATTTACAATTCATTCAAAAGCTTTAAAGATCCACTCCAATGAAAATCGTGTTTTTGCTGTTTTTAATAAGTTATTGAGGCATTTCTCTGATGATGGACATATATTAAGAAACTAAAGCTCAAAATTGCATTTCTGAGTACGTCTTTATTCAACTTGCTGAGAATCAAAAGCAGACAAAACAGTGTTGTTTGAAATATGAGCTTATTTGTGACAGAAAATACGCTGGTGAGTCCACAAGCCCCCTGCACTGAGCTCTTAGCAACTGGAAGAGGAAGGGGGTCCCACCCACAACTCAGGTGATTTTCTAACAAACTACTGCTGCTCTGCAGAAATGATATCCACGAAAACAACACGTTTTTTTGATTGTGGCTAAAAGCTGCATCCATAACTAAAGGCCAACGCGAACGGTTTTCAAATAGCTTAAAAGATGATTGAAGTGGGACTTCAAAAGAAAGCCCAGTTGGTCTTATAAGACTTAGAGTTACAGAATATAAAGATACATTCATGGACTTGCATATCTTGGTTTAATTAAAAGCCAAGACTGCAGGAGTCATAGTTTCAGATTGTGACCTACACGACTGCAGTCACACTGCTTTCTTCAAACCAACTAAGAGACAAGTTCTACGACAAAGTCTTTATTTTTCCTTTCTGTCCCCACTTTGCAAGTCCACCCGTAATTATCCACCCGTAAGGACAGTTGTTACTAAGGTCCAAGACAAGACATTTCAGCTGGTAGTGACTGTGGTGACAGAGCTCGTCCCTTATTAACTTAAGGAATTTGCACTCAACTGGAGCTGAGTTGGTTCATCAGGTAAAGGTAGGCGACTTGTTACCAAACAAGTCAGTTTCTCTAATGTCAAACTGTCCAACTTTACAACAAATAGATCACACTTACAGTCACTGAGTCACCAAGTGTGGCTGGCCCTGAGCTTCAGAGGTGTGAACCAGGGCAAATCTTCAATTTGGTGAGAAACAGATTACAATAGTATCTCAGTCCTCTGTCTCTCCATCCATTATTCATCCCTCTATCTATCGTTACTGGCTGTAGGCCATCCCTCCCCCCCCCAAAAAAAAAAGCGGGACACCTCCATGCATAATGCAGCAGGACCCCTATCATAGTCCTGTAATTGACATCCTCAGCTCAGCTGAGCCTAAAGCTGGGACAAGAGTTAAAGGGCCTCACGAGAGAGAGGCTGTATGAGTAAATCAGAAAGTAACAGCAAAGGAGACGCATTGAGCTACTTCAGAAATTTCCATTTCCAAAATAATAAATATTCAGGAAGAGGGATAAATAAACACACTTTGGTTCATGTTTATAGTAAAAAAAAGAAGACAGGAGGGAAGGCAGGTACTGTGCAGACAGTTTTCTGTCTATGATAGCTACATATAACATCAAAGCTGATTTGAATACAACTTTACAGCAATACTAAGCAAGTACAAACATAAATATGAAAATCACAATTAAAAGCCTGTTTATGGTTTTAACATTACCACTGGGGAAACTGTCCTTCTTACGGGAATTGGTTTTTGCGTCCCCTCCCTCCATTTTGGACTGAGTCAGTGAGATATTTTAGACGGAGGAGCTAGTTTGACCAAACTCCTACCACCCTTCATTCTTTTTTAACAAGCCTGACTTCAAATGTCTGGCATTCCTGGCTGGCTGCAGAACAGCTCTGCACTCCCAGACAGGGCCTCACAGGACCAGAACAAATGCCGCACCATGTAGGGCCTAATCTCAAGAGTGGGTACCAGGCCACAGCCCACAGAGAACCACCCCACCCATGTTCACTACATCACATCAGACCCTGAAAATATATTCCAGATATCAGAGTTTGTCAGCAGCAAGGAAGCAACTATGTTACCCAAGTCGGAGTTGAGAAGTGCATTACACACTCGTCCTGGCATTTATTAATATCAAGCTCCATGCAGGTAGATGGTGGCATATGGGCCAAGATAATTCGATGAAGTCAGGAATGCTTGTGTACACAAACAGATAAACATGTACAAACCAAGACGGTAATTGTACAGGGACAGAACCCACATCAACAGCCATAAATCCACAAGCGCAGACATGTACGTCCACACACCCACATACTTACAGCAAAATCTACTTTCAGTGTAAATTAGTTGCAAAGTGATAGCAGATGTCTGATCCATCCTTTCTTAAGAGTAAAGCTCCTTGTTTAGTGCAAAGCAAGAGAAGAAAAGAGATGTCACGACAAAGGAATGTTCTGGTAAATGTAATTGTGTGTAGGAAGGATGCTGGAGAGCAAAGTCCATTATCTCTCGATTTCTCTATTCATTGAAGAGAGGTGCTTCATCTGTTAAGTGCCAAGCAGAAATATATGTCTTGTAAATGACACTGAAGCAAAGCAGGTTAAGCAGCAGAAAGGATTTTTTATGCAACACAGAGATGGCCAGGTTAGGAGAAAGTGAAACACAGGCCAGTTTCAAAATGGAAAAATGAAGAGACCAATGAGAATTACACTAAGACAATTCAGTGCCACCTGTGCTGGCATTGGAGAATAAAACTGGATCTGTGTGTTGACCAAAACTGTACATGGGAACTGGAGTGAGTGACCCCTCCCACCTCGCATTCCAAACAGGAAGGACCCGCTGACTCCAAGAAACCAAGCCCATAGACTTCTGCTGACAAAGAAACAGCTATTACTTAATCATTATATTTGTTGGATTAAACAATTCTTACTCTGTTACATTTTTAACACATTCTTGCTAATCTTTTTGTTTTCATATTTTTTTTTAGTGCAAGTTATTCAAGTTACAGACTCAAAAGTATGTGGTGACAACAGGCCCTCATGTTGAACGTTGGAAACATTTGACAGATTACCCTGAGAATGCTTCCAAGTGGTAGGGGTGTGGTTTTCCAACCAGCTTACTCCTTGGAAAGAGTGATTGGCATAGAAACAATAACTCACACTCTTTGTTTCATCCACTTATACTATGGTCACATACACAACAGCTCCCACGCGATGGGGAAGCATCTGCAGAATCTTCAAGATTACATGCCGCCGCCCAAAATTTTGAAAGTTATTGATGTGGTCATGAATGTAGATGACGCCATTACGAAATCGGGTGACAGTTGGCGGTCACAGTGCGGTGGGACCCGGATCATCGGACAGTAAATGTCTCCGGACAGTGGCCGTCCATATCTGGTCGCCAGGTATTTAAGAAGTAGGCCATTCTGCACTAATGGTCATTCGCAACTCAGATTATCAGCACACATTATAATCTTGTCAATTTCGAATTTTTCTTAGTCAACATGCCTTCCAAGAAACTGTGAAAGTCATCTGTACATAATCCAAGCAAGGGCAAAGTCCCAGGCTCAAGGAAACAAAGGTCTGAGCGGTCCATCCCCAGCAGGGGTCTTCATCAGGTGAAGAGTCTGACTTTTGTGCAGCATCAATGCAATCTCCCCATTCATATGCAGTGACCAGGATCGCCAGATTGATATCTGATCATCGCCAGGACCCCGGCCCATATCAACATCCCTCGTCAAGTGCCGGCACTGCTACCATCCAATGACGGCAGTGGGACAGCAGCACGGGGATGGGGGGGTGGCTGGATGGTGGCAGTCCAAGATCATTAGACGATTTTGGGGAACTTGGAGACCCTCCGATCAGTCAATCATTGTACTGTTGCCTTCCTGCCACTTGTTTGCCATAAAATTTATCTTAAAACCTCAGTAGCCACCGCATGGTGTAAAAGTGTAAAAATGCGACTGCCGCAGGACCGGCCAAATTTGCTGAAAAACTTTAATTTAGGTCGCCACAATGTGAAATTTTGGGATATGTAACCGTAGTCTTAGTGTGAAAAACGTAAGCAAACAAAAGTGTAAACATTTCCAATTTAAATAGTTGTTTCTCTGTCCACTAAAACAAGATCCATAGAACTACTGTAATACTAAATCACCATAAAGTCACATTATACATTTTTTATTTATCTATGATTGGTTTATTAAAGACAAAAAGCAAACACTTGTAGGAGTTTGTCTTTTATTTATGAATCTTTTTTTTAAATATACACTAGAACATTTCAGTATAAGTACACCTGACAGCAATAAGTGGGGGTCAATTGACCAGAAAAGATGCTAATGTGACATTTATTTCTCAAAACCCCTTTTTTCCATTACTGTTGCCATTTGAATGTGAAATCCATCACACATTCTCTTTACAGGTATCCTCGAGTGCCATAATAAAAAGGGTATATTTCACAGAATTATAAACTGAGACATTTACTTACCTGTAAGGCAATATATGATTTATTTTTATTTTTGTCTGAGAACATTTTGATCTAAGAACTTGACAGAATAAATAGTTGGAAATAAAAGGAAAAAAAAAAAAAACATTCTGGTTTAGTAGGGCTGTGTCTTAAAACTGTCTTAGCTGTGTGCTTGTTAAGGTTAAAATATAGCACTAGATGAATATTGACATGTCAGCTAAAAGCTGAATGAAAATAACAGTCAAAACCGACATTAAAACACTATCTATACTGTAGTTCCTGTAAGTTCAATTTCAGATCAGATAAAATCTGACACTGTTACTATGTTTTAAACGAAAGCCTTGGGATTTTTTTTTTTTTTAAATCACAAAAGTATTTGAAGTTATAGACTTTCAAAGTAAAAGACTTTGGTGATCATTTCTTGCGTTATTCTTTTGCTTAATCAAAAAGAAGAAATTCAGAATTAAACAAAGATATGGAGCTGAGAGACTACTCAAAAAAACAAATAAGAAAGCAGTTTATAAAAAAAAATGTAAAAGTAACAACAAATTATGTATTTGACAATTTTTATGATACTAAAACGAACATCCTAAAGGGGTCTAGTAGAATCTCTTAGCCAATCCTTGCAATCATGACAGTATTTTGTTATTGCATTGTGATAACGATTTGAGGGAGTATAAGACTAAATCTAGCTTTTGGTGAAAGAACAGGAATATATATTTTTTTAAATAAATAGTCTTTACTGTAATTATTGGTTTACAATTCATATTAGAAACTACTTCGGCATTTTATGTTTCTATTTTCCTTGTGAACATTTAACATCATTTAATTTTAGGCAAAACATCACTATGAATGTTTACAAACTGCAGCTGCATTTTTTAAAAATGTTTTCTTCTATCAAAATGTTTTTTAAATTATAAAATTCATTCATTCATTCATTTATGAATGAATGAACTGTAGAAAAGCTGAGACATCCTAAAATGTTGAAAAGGTACACAAAAACAAATTTAATAAATAAATAAAATAAAATAAAATAAAATAAAAGACAAACATCAAAAAATTATTCAATAATATTTTTAAATAAAAAAATATTAACTGGCCGGAAAACACAAACATGGCTGTTAACAGGGTCAGGTGATGTCCACAAACACCTTATTTGGAAACACCAAAATTTGCAGAGATTTACTTTAAAGCAGTTCCAAGAGCTCCCTCTAATCCTTTTAAGTGACCAAATTCAAAAATATTGTTGAATTTGTAAAGAACCTATGACTTTTATTTAAATAGTTGTCCTATTGAGTTCAAAATAAGCTAAACAGAAGACATTGGATTTTCTGAAGTCAACTTAAGTAGAATGAAGCTATGCTGACAAAAAATGAACAGGTTTTAGCATTTTTAAGGAGTTAACCAATAGTATGATTCCAAGAATTACTTTGATTGATCTAATCAATCAAATGTTTTAAATCCATACATTTAAAATGTTTCACAGCTCACTGCTTCGAAGGCCCAATTCTGTCCAAGTTCAGCTCTTCCTGACCCACAGACATTAAACCGTCGGGCTTTCTTTGGACAAATAAGATTACCCTCCAGCCTAAAGGTTCAGCTATCAGTTGAGCGCCTGAGGATGGACGTGAAAATCTGCGGCAGCCTGCCCTATTCCACACAATACAGCCATCCATCACTCCAGGAAAAATAACCAGCGTTAGTAAAATGGCTGTGCGGTGACAGGCCTGTCTGCCGAGCCTTTAATCCAGACTTGTAGCACAGTGTGCCTGTTGCTGTTAAATGTATTACATTTTGCCAGCTGTTGCCAGCAGCTTTTCATCCGAGATGAGTTCACAACAACACATCAATCACTCACCAATACCTGATGACAGCACATTTGGGGCAGATTCAGTTACAGAGGAGGGCAATGGTGCACATGAGTTGTAGCAGTGGCAGCAAAAGGTACAACACAGAGGACAGTGTGGATACATGAGGACAAGGCAGAAGAATAGCCGAGAGACGGGACTTTAGCAGAGCGGGTAAGGTTATACTGCAGATAGAGATGGGAAGCTGAGAGGCCCAAGATAAGTGAAAAGGAACGCTCCAAACACTTGCTAAGGAGTTTTTCTGCAAACTTCATTAAGAGAAGGAAAGTCTAAAAAAAAGGAATTAGACAAGGACGCAGAAGGAGATGGATCGCAGAGGCCTCTGCTTTTGGGGTTTGGAGCTTTCCTGTGTTGTCTCAGCAGGAAGTGAGACGAACAAGAGTATAAAGTTGTAAAGTTTGACTCAAAGTCTAAATCACTTAAAAAGCACACACAAGGAGTTCCCGGTCCTTCCCTCCCGGTGCAGGCACGCATGTCTGTCTTTTCAGCTCCTCCGGATCTTTTGTGCGGCCATAGTGGCAAGCGAGATCCACTCCAAAGAGACACTTCATGCTTGACCATTTGATTAACAGCTGTTCTCTGCCAAAAAAAAAAAAAAAAAAAAAGAATCCAAGCCCCCCACATGCTGCCTCCACCTCCTCTGAACTCCCTTACTGCCTCCTGAAAGAGCAAGTCTGTGTCACACACTTCTAAGGTTACGTTGCAGATCAAACTGGAGAAGATAGAAGAAAGGAAAGAAATCCACTGAGACATCACAAGGACAAGGCGAAGACAGGCTGTGGTTAGATCCGGGGAAAATAGACTCAGGAGAAGCAGAAATGCGCACAGTTAAGCGAACAGTGAGGAGGTGTGAGACAGCATCACCAATGATGCAAATAAAGGCAGACAGGCATGCTGAAAGAGTCAACCATTTTTAATTTGTTTCAAGCATTTTTTTAAATACTTTTACTTTTAGAAGAAAGAAGCTTTTGTTAGGGATTTGGGTTTTTTTTAATGCTGTTTTTCTTTAATACCATAGGACATGGCTGTTGATATCTTTTTTTCAGCAGAGCTACAGTATAAAGATTATTTCCCTGCCAGGGGATCAATAACATTCTAAAAGTTTAATTCTATTTTAGTTTAATAAATAAGCCTCAACGCGCATGCTTTACTCTGTTAAATCGATGCTCGATGTATATGTCTGCGACCCCGTGACGTATTCAAGACAAGCGAGAGTCGTATTCAAAACAGACGTAAAAAGTGTAAAAATAAATGTATTCATATGTTTTCTGTAAAGTTCAGCCCATTAGAGCATTACACCTCACTGTGTGTTCGCTGAATGGTCACGTCTTCAAAGTATTGATTGTTTGATTATTTTTGCTGCCATCACATGTTTTGTCTGCTGTGATAGAACTTGGTCGTTTTTACATTACATCAAAATAAACCTACCGTCAATCAATCCAAACGATGCCTCGGACAGATCGATCCAGCTGGATTGAAGGACTATGAATTGATTTATCCATTAGGTTGATTATTTGTTACACCCCTAGAAAAAAAGCAAGAACATCTAAAAATATTTTTAAAAGTACATTATTACAAAATGAAAAGAAAGTTCTAAAAAATTTTAATGTTTGTGTTTCTTTAATTATTCTTTTCCTGTTTGGTTCAATTAGACTTACGCATCTCCACTTTGTCATTCTTTTATAATGTACTAAAATCACAAGAAATCCTCTTCCCTCATCTTTACAAAAAAGGAAACAGTATTATTTAAAAAAAAAAAAACAAAGTTTCTAATTAAAAAAAGTTGGTTTTAATAAAAAAAAGAAAAGTTGACTGTGATTTTATTATAGCAAAACAGGTTGCCACCTTAATCCATAAAGAGCTTTTTAAGATAACATTTGCAAAAAAAAATTGAAAAACATTCAATGTTTCTTAACTCAAAACTTTCCTAATTTTAATAACTTTGTATCAGAAGCTCTTAAAGCAAATACAGTTAGTGAAAACCTTAAAACATGTTGATACTGAAACCATGCGTGAAGTATGTTGAGAATGTATGTGCTTATAAGCACGGATCTGTTGCTTTGATTTGAGGAAAACCTGAAAAAGATTCAAGTTTTTAATATGCCACCTGTGTTTGAGTGTAGTCTGTGGAGCCAGAGTTCTGGTTTCCATCAACGATGAGAAACAGCCCAGATGGTGCATTAAAATGGACTCCACGGCAGCGGGGATTAGCTGTGGTGTACTAACTCTTCCGGGACTCAAGCTCCCTACTTCCTCCCAACGGGGGCCAGTGGTCGATGTAACTTCCTGTTAGCCCATAAACAAACAATTCAATCAGCTGAAGTCAGCCTTAAAATCCTCCAGTGCCACTTAAAAAAGGTCAAAAGGAAAACGCACTTTTTTCTTGTAGCTGGGCCTTTGGCAGATATACGACTGCCCTCTTCGTCTGCATCTCCAGCTGGACTGGAAGTCTTACTTTTTTTCAAGACAAAAGTAGCATTAAAGTCCCAGTCCAATGATCGTTTGATCTCTTGTGAAAGCATTCCCAGTGTCTTTTAATGATGATTGTCATTTTAGTAGTTTTCTAGGACATAGTTTCTGCAGAGCGGCAGTAGCATGTTTGAAATTTGCCTCCGATTTGTGGGTGGGACAATTGGTACGAAGTAAGTCCTGCCCTTTTTCCAATCATCCATCTGTTTGTGTGGTCTCCTGCTAGCTTACAGCCCCTCACACCCCCAACCTACCATTACCAGTGCAACAAAAAAGGGCGAACAATATCGAGCTATGCAGCTCTTTTCGTCTACAATTGGATGCATTGGAGTGGAGCGGAACAGGGAGCTTGTGCCTGCCCAGCATATTCTCTTTGTCACAAATAGGCTCTTTTTAAAACTGCACTTATTGTCTGCTCTTGATTCACAGCATTTTGACTAAAGACGTACTCAGAAACGCAATTTTAAGAATATTTTTCTTTGCATTTGAACAATGTCACAAGAAGATGTTAAAAACATCAAAGCGGCTCTTTAAAACGGGGGCAGGAGACCCCTCGATGCAGAAGGTCTTCCGTTAGAAAAACAGCGTAAATCAGGAGAGCTGCTAACAACAGAAAATAAGAAACCAGAGTTCTCATCTACATGTGAATGTGTTTTTCAGAGTCTCCCATCCAGCAGTGGCCCTCCCTCCCCCTGCTGTGAAAACCACAACAATCAGAAGAAAGTCACAAACACCGACTCGGATCCGGTTCAGCTTAAAGTCAAACCGTGGAGCATTCCTCTGACATCATGTCAGTGCAGCGCACATCCTCACAACTCCGTTTGAACAATTTAAACATTCATAGGAACACAAGCACAGGAATCTGTCTGTCTGCAGTGAAGCAAAAACAAAACCCTCATCGCCCACACTGCTGAAGGGCCCATTTCAACACCGAGAGGGAAGGCACCGCTTTTCGTGGAGGCAGAACGTATCATCCTCGGGTACGACATGCTGATCTCAGATTAGTTCTGCATGTCCAGCCGGCACTTAGGGACACATGGACCTCAGCTTCAAAGAGCGAGGGGAAACGCCGCGCCCTTCCTGTCACTCCCATTTAGAAATGACGTGGACACGATGGAGCGATAACACATTTAAAAAAAAAAAAAAAAAAAAAAAGTGAAACAAAAAAACAATACAAGCTTTGGCAGAAAAACTAAAGGCCGAAAAGAACAAATTTGCACAAGGATGAGTAATTGCTATTTACAAAGATTCAGGAAATAGTGGGCGATGTGACCATATTGTGTTTAGACCTTCAGTTACCTCATTTCCTTTCCCTGCAATTATTTAGGACAATAGACTTTTACACAAAATAGTCACAAAATTAACTTTAAGGGATTCTCCAGTCGTGCCAACTGACAGCAACTCATTTGTCACTTTATCCCTTGTCAGTATTCATCCGTCATTGTTAATCTTCAGTAACCCTCACTTGATTTTTTGTTTGTTTGTTTTGTTTTTTTCTTGGCACCTAATTGTTTTTAAAATATTACAAAAAGCTTTAGGAGAAGTAACACTTCTGTTCTCCGCTTGAACTTGTTTTGGCAAGTCTTCAGAAAGACAACAGTGATAATGCATCTGCTGGGAGCCTGAACTGATGATGAACTCCAATGTCGGACACATCGTGTTGAAACCCATCAGACTGTTTTAGGAAAAGAACCAAACCGATCGCTCACAGTCCTGCTGTAAAAGTTGAACTGTTTTTCTTCTGCGTGTGTGTGAATTAGAACGTGTGGGTATGCAGCATACGTGGCACAACCCTTGAGCGCAGACAAGCCCTTACTCGACTTCTTAATCTTCTGTTTCCTGCCCTCCCTCTCGTATCTCCGTATAAAAACTTCACGCCGGCGTGATTCCTTCCCCCTGCTTTGCTTCAGTTTCCTCCTTCATGTATCACACACTCTAGCAGCTCTTTGCCACAGTTCCCTGGCCCACAGCCCCACCACTCCTGTTGTTTCCAAAGGGGGCACTGCACAAAGCAGCACTTGGCTTGATCCCAACAAGTGGGGCCCACATACCTCCCAATCTCTAGATTAAATAGCACCAGTCTCTGAAGTCATTCCAGAGGCTAATAGCTTTTGTTGCAGGGAATAATCCACACATCCTCTCCCACATCCTGGGGTTCCGCTGGCCTGTTGTGAACCCCGCCTTTGCCTTCTTAATTTCTCTCTCATCTCGGTCTTAATCTACACTTCAAATTTGCTTGACCTCCCAGCCTTCCTATGGCACAGCAACCCTGTAGCACACAGAGCTTTAACCACCAGCGTTGAGTGCACCAGTTTAGAGTCATTGCAGGTGCTGTCTGCAGCCTAATGAAGGTCCTAAATCTCCATTCTCCACCTAAGTGAACCCCGAGCACTGGGGAAAGAAGTGCCCGGGAGCTATCTTCATAAGGAAAAGAAAACATCCGTTCAACAGCCTCTGTATCAGCACTTGGTGTCCATTCAAAATAAACATCGCAATGAGGCAGATTTTCACAAGACTGGGAAAAATATTTCACACAGATCAAAGAACTCTGTACGTCAGCCTGAGAATAAAGTCCAGACACTTATGGCTGCTGTCTGTCGCTCAAAACACTCCTGATTTTAATATGCAGTTATGAGTTCATTTCCCGTCTGTGGCATTTTGTTCCTTTAAAGCCTAAAGTGGGGAAAAGAGAAAGCGGGGGGGGCTGCCAACAGTAGACTCATGCTTTTTGACAAAAACAGTCCAAGATATAAAAAATACACAGTTATGGAATGTCATATTCCAGCAATTGACCATATAGAAGAGAGGAAACACTGTAGAACTGTAGAATGAGGGTTTGTGAAAGAAAAGTATGAGAAAACTAGTGAAAAAAAAATGTCTGAACAGCAGTCAATGAGGTAAAGTGTAAAAAAAAAAACATGAGTGGCTTGAGTGAGATGGTAAATGTCACATGCAAAGTGTTAAAAGACGAGAAGTGTGAACAGGCCAACAATATGGTTTGGCCAAAATAAGATAAAACTAAACGTATTCGATGCAGAAAATGAATAAATAAAGACAGATGTAGTTAAGTATGTTTTTACCTGAAAATATGAACGCCTTTAAATATGAGCTTGCTTGTAGGATTGCTCGAGCATGTATGTTGCTGACAGATACAAAAAAAAAGACAAAGAATCCTATACTAGTAATGTAAAAAGCACAACTAAGCTAGAAAGAAGTCAGTTAAAAGTGATATTGGGGAAAAAGTGATGTTTAGAGGCACTTACAGGTGCAACATTTAAAATATACTTATATATTTTCAACAAAGCAGACTTGTAAAATATAAAAAGGACGATGCCATTAGATAAAAAATGTAGTAGTGGATCCTAAATCTCACCACAAAAAAGTGAATGAAATCACAATAATTGGGGTTTACTTTAATTGTGTGTTAAAGCCCCTCAGTGGTTACCTGGTGAACCGATTGGGCTTCAGATTCTGAAGTATTTCCCACCATTCGCAAGTATGCAAGCAAGTTATCGATCTTTAATAGGGATGATATCAATGATCAGTTTTTGGATTTCTTTCGATGGAAATATGATTTGTGTATTACAAAACAATAAGAAAAACCAAAGAGAAAAAAAACTAAAACCCTTTTTTCATTTGCCCCTCATAAGCTTGCATGTGTGTTTATTTCTGTTCAGTTCCAACAGAACCACAGTTACCTGGCCATTCCAAGACTGGAGAACCCAGCAGGAACAATGAGAACATCAAGACGGGGAAAGGGGTGCACGCCAAGAGCAGCGTGAGCTGCAGCCAAACAGCGAGGAAGCAGTTTGAGGAGGATCATCTACAAAAATAAAAAGATTGTCAACAAAAAGAAATCTGCTAAAATCCTTGCACCAATGCTGGCGCTCTCTTCTCATCATATAAACTCTAATTAGCTGAAGTCTCAGAGACTTGTTGTCAGAACTCCACCTGGGCCTTCTGCAGCAAGCAGACAGGGCTAAACACGCGGTGTGGAATCACCCGCTGGGAACAAGCCGACAACTCAGTAAACCGGCAGGGGTAGTCGCTATGGGAACAAGTGGTGCCATCATCCAGCATGGCTGAATAATCAGTTACAGAGAGCTCTTCATCCTCCAAGGAAGAGTGGCAGAATGCAGAGCTTGAACTGGTGTTCTCCTCACCACTGCAGTAAAACAAAACAGGGAATAGGATTTTAATCAAAAGTTAATAATGAGGATTTCATTCTAAATCAAGCTTGAGCTGTTAACAAAAAGGTCAACTTTTTCGACTATACTCGTCTAAAAAGCAAATTAAATACTGAAATTTATATCACGTACATGATTTCTAAATTAGAAAAAAGATGCAATTCTAATCAGTCTAATTCAAAATCCAGCACCCTCTCCATTCTCATCCCTTAAACTGTTCCAAAGGTGTGAGCCAAGTTTCTTTCCATTGATTCACCAGAAATAAAGGCCTCCCTTGTGCAGCTCCTGGAGATTCAAGGTGCTACGGCTGTGCTGCTGCTGGATGAAAAACATAAAGAGGAGGAGTGGGATTACTGGAAAGCCCTGGCAGACCTGCCAACCAGACCTGGCTTGTGAATAGGGAGACCCCAGCCCAACCCTGCCCTACCCACAGTGAACTGGGTCTCTCTAATGAACCAGACATCACTGTATTTCCTGTGCTTCTATAAAAATTTATGTTGGCTTTGCTTTTGCTCTCCAAAAATAATTTTTGCCAGCCAGTAGATCCACTGGCCTATTGTAAAAGCTTCAGGCAAATTTGTTATAAAAAGCTAATTGCGCACTGAACCCCATCCATCACCCTAACTTGAACTGCACGAGCTTCGGCACGGTGAAAGGAAAATTTCCTCACGAAATATGGAGTGGCCAAACTTCAGCCTGGAGTGGAGGCGGTCCACTGAGAAGAAAAGGACAGGAAATTTTCTAACATACCTGCCAGTCTGGAGAGGAGAGCCCTTCACTGTTTTACGGGAAGACTTTCCAAGCTGAGACACAAGTCGGCTTTCAGTGCTTTCCCCTCGCTCTGGCCCGGGTTTGGCCATTTTGCCATAGTCAGATTTTTTCCCAACCTCAGTTTCCAAAGCAGGAAAAGCTTCTGTTGTGACTCTGTGCCAGTGGCCCACTGCCAGTGTGAAGGTGGACGCGGGCATGGGCATGGTGACGTAGTAATTCCAGAGTAAAAAACCTGTGGAAAAACAAGAACGATTTTGAGCAACACCAAGAACTTATTACTTCACCTCAAGGTTATACGGCGTATGGAAAGATGGGATCGAGTTTTTCAGTATTTCACACAAAATTATAACACGTCAATTTTACCACATTTGAGTTGTGCCCAAAAACAACTAACATTTCAAAAGGCGAAAGTACAAAGAAAATATGTTTTTAAGGCTGGGATAAGAACTGTATAATAAAGTAAATACACAGGTGACTATGACCCATTTACTTTACTAAAAAAAAAAAATCATTCCAGTTTTTAAATAATTCAGTGTTAGCTTTCTGTCTCTTTAGAAAAAAAGCCGCATCTCTCATGGTATTGTGCCAGAGACAAAGCTCTAAAAGACCTACTCCAATCAAAATGATGTTTTTAACCTGCTCCTGTCGCAGTAACCGCCAACTGCCCCGCCCACAACTTTGCCTGTGGCGGTAACTGTAAAACGCTTTGGGCCTTCAAGGAAGGTAAATAAACATGATCTAAGTATCCACTGTATCTATGGATATTGAGATAAAAGTTTTGGTATATAGCAAATGGTCAAATGTTACTTCTGCGAGGTCTCAACATTAGCTTACGTGTGTCTGCATCCTTTGTAGGAACAGCCTGCTCCTCCCCACTCATCAGAACTACACACTCACTGGGGGCCCGTACGGTCGCTTGCCACGTTGACATGGCAACAGGTGGTTCCTGGCAAGGGAACAGGGCTCGATTGTTGATGGGAGAGCCGGCAGTGTAAACGCACAACCTGGAAAAGTTAACAAAAGGAAACTTTCCAAAATGATTCGTTTAGCGCTCAGCAGATCCACACATGAGAGAGCAGTAAACCAGCTCAGGGGGTGCAATCAGAAACCTGACAGAAAACATATCCCTATTCTTTATACCTGAGATGATTGCTTTTCATTTTATTTTAAAGAATTTCTAAGACATAAGGATTCCATTTCATTAGATTGTGTAGTTTCATTTTTAAGCCAACTATTTTTAAGCTGGAAATTTGTATTTTTGTTTTATTATTAATCATATCTACATAATAGAAAACTAACAAGGATTGTGATCTACTTAACCCACAAAAGGATCCATGGAGCATCTAAAATACCAAACGGTCAACTATTGGAATGACTTCACAGCTAATTTGAATGTTTTTCCGTTGATAAGTTGGACAACAGTTCAAAGGGATGCAGATATGTTTTGGAAGATAATCAGCAACCAAGATGAAGTTTGTTCTAAATCCAAACTATTTTAGAAAAAAAAATCTATAAATATTTTAAACCCTGTCAGTCCAACTCTTAAACTACAGTGCAAATGACTTTGTAACTGGCAAGTCACAAATTTCAATGAATTGGGTCATACTTTTGTTGACTCAGTAACCTATGGTGGCCCTGGAGTGAAAATCACATCAACACGTCATTCAGCACAAAATATATTAAAGCTAAAAAAGACAATTAAATTTTTTTTTTTTAAATTACAGTATGGAAATCAAAACAAAATTTCCAAAAAGTAAAAAAAAAATCAAAACAATTTTCTCCCAGAAATAAAAAGTAATTTCCAGGAGTTAAAATAAAATACTAGAAAATGGAAGAAGAAAAGAATCCCGAAAAGGTAGGTTTCATGGAACACCACTGATTGGATGATGACGTTTGAGTTTTAAAGAAAAGATCAAAAGCAGAAGGATTTTTACTTGAACTGTGGTAAAGAGTTGATTGAGCAATCAAACTTTCGTAGTGGCTGTGGCCAAAAGCTTAAAGACATATCGTCTGTCCTGTTGGAAGATGTTGCCATGCCAAATAACTTGAAAAGGTTAACAAACATCATCCAATCAGTGATGTTCCATAATACCAACCATTTCTGGTTTCTTTTTTGTTTCAATATTTCATTTGATTTTTACTTTTGTTTTATTATTTTGGAATTACGGTTTGGTTTATGACATTTTGTTTGGATTTCTGAAATGACTTCAGAGCCACTGTAGAGACCAGCATAAACTTTCAGTCTAAACCACTAACAAATTGACTTTGCAGTACCAAACCCTAAGAAATGAGTAGCCATGATTTCTTTGAGGCTGGTTTAAGAATGACTTGTAGGATCATGAAATCTTGAAACAGACTACTTCCAATTGTCTGCATGTTTTTAGGGTGTTTATTAGAGCTTGAAAGCAGCAAAGCACCTCAGGTCACAGACTTCTGAACAAAAGCTTCATACATCAAGCCAGAAACCTTTTAAGACCCACTCTGACGAAGATCAACTTTTTGGAGTTTTTAACATGTTCTAGTGACATTTTTCTGACATATGCAAAGAAAATTAAGCTCAAAATTGCATTTGAGTATCTCTTTCTTTAAATTGTTGCGAATCAGGAGCAGATAAAAGAAAGCCAGTAGAAAAAGAGCTTATTTGTGACACTGGACTAGCCACAAGCTCCCCACTCCTCTCCGTAACCAGGAGGGAAAGGTTGTTCCACACCAATGGTCCCACCCACAACTTCGAGGTGAATTTCTAATAAACTCTTGCTGCTCTGCAGAAACTATATCCTAGAAAACGACACCTTTTTTGGCTAAAAATGGCATAATCATAACTAAAAGACCACTGGGAACACTTAAAAACGTCAAAAGATGATCAGAATGGATCAGAAAGGAGCTGCTGCCGCCATCAGTCAAGATCACTGAAAACAATGGTGATGCAGCGGCATCCTCGAAGAATCCACCAATCAACACAAGATCCAATCATCACAGGTACAGTTATCAACAACACACACACAAAAACAACCACAACAAGCTTTGTAAGCTTAAAAAAATTACAACTCTGTTCTTTTGGTTGTAATGGGAAGAACTATTTTGTAAATCAAACATCTTTCCAGTGACAACATTGGAAAATGATCCTTGTAGGAGCTTTGAGTTTGTAAAATAAATCCCTTGTGCTCAAAGGGGGTCTGGTGCAAATGAACCTTTTAACCAAAGTGTGAAGATTTATGACAAATAAAAATACAAAATAATCTAAATGTTGAATTTTTTGCCAGGAGTTGCATCCTTTTTTTAGTATTCCTCAGAACTGTATTGCAAGCAAAACTTTCATTTATAATATATAAATGTTGGGAACTTGACACGAACCTGTCATCCTGGTCCTTGGTCCATCTCAAAGAGCTTCCAGATAGCTTTGTCTGGTAGTGAATCCTAATAACACGAGGAAACTGGTGAGCTGACGTGACTGTCCTCTTCCTTACTTGCAGACTCCACAGGTCTCTGTGAAAAGGCAGAGAGCTGCCGTTTTCAGGTGCACGGCTACACAGCGAGAAGATTTGATGCTTCATCTGCCACTGGGAGGAGGGCATGGAGAAAAGGTTTTCCATGACGGCTGATTGTGGGTTTCCTGAAAGGATGTCGGATCTTACTGACGCACTCTCTGGTAAGAGGCCCAAAATGCCTGGTGTGGAGGTGACGTCCACTTCCTCCACCTTTGACACGTCGAGGTCACAGCAGTCCAACACTAAAGTAAAATCATTACTGCTGGTGGTTTGCCACAAATGGGAAGACTGAACATCTGGAGAGTCACATTTCTTCTTGTCTTCTTCTTTTGCATCAAACTCCATCCAAGCTTCCTTTATCGTATCTGCCTCCTGAAATGTGGCTCCATCCTGACTGCGTTCAGCCTCACCCGCTTCAGGCTGAGGCTCCAGGAACAAGACAATGTTACCGCTGATGAGTCTGCGGTGGAGATGAACCGTCAGGTCCAGCACATAATGCTTGACTAGTATGTGATTTGTGTTTGCCCGAAGAGGAAGGTCATCCTTATCGGGGTCTAGGTTTCCAGGGGGCTCCATGGTACACCAGCAACCACATCAGGTCAATCAAGAAGTTAAAAAAAGAAAGCCTAATACAGGAGACAAAAGCACAACAGGTTTTCTTTGTTGGGGTATATTTTTTGTTTATACAAACACATGTACTCACAGCATTGAAAGTGCATTTCTAGAACAAACCACAGATGAGAGGTAAAAGAACTGCTGTCTTTGATTGGCAGCAGCTGGGTGTAGTGGAGGGTTTTCGTTCTATCTTTCAAAATAAGGGTTGAAGATAATTCAAAGAAACGGGCTATAATGTGTTTACTGACGCATTAGGATGCTACAGTCGCGGGTTTTCAATAAAATACAATGAATTACAAATTGCCTTTTTTTCACGAATTTCTGTCAGGTAATCACTGATGCCGTGCAGGACACCTGTTACCTGTTGCAAAAAGATGGATGGATGAATGAAGAGTTCAGCCAAGTTTACGTCTCAACCTCTGATATTTAAAGTGTCCGGTAACATAACAACAAATTGTAAACATTAACTACAACAAAGAGTAAACTTCACAGCAGTTTGTAAACCTTTATACGGCCAACATACCGCCAATCCCGACAACTTAGTTCTTGATTTAGTTCTACTAGCGCGCTCGCTGTTTGTCCTGTTGGAAGTCGAATGCTGATGACGTCACACCGCCGCGCCTGAAGCTGAATGTAGTTTTTGATTTGACAACTATACTAGATAAAACCTAAAAATAAGCCTTGTAATAGTTATTTGTTTTTATTTTGTTTTACTATTGTATGTTATTCTGAATGTGCTCTTCCTAGCTGCAATTACAAATTGTCTTAAATTTATTCATTTTTTAAGAGTATTGTACATTATGCCATGTTTAGTCGTGTTCAATCAATCAATATGAAAAGAAAACTACTTGGGGCTGTATGTCTATTAAAATAATAAAACAGAGTTATTTGGGCAGTGTATACCCACAACTGTAATGAGGAATATAAAGTGTTTTGAAACTATTATTCTTTAAATTAAGTAAACGAAAGAGAAAAACAACAAAAAATCCATCAATTTGGTAACCGAGAGCATTATTAATTGCCTATTTTGTTATATTTAAGGGAGGATTTCCTAACATTATCAAAAAATTAGTTAATTTGTGTTTTTTTAATATTAAAGATTATAATTTACATACTAAAATCAAAATGTATCTTTTTTGCAGTTACATGCAGAAAAAAGGCTTGTAAAACAGTTTACCTATGATGAAAAATAAGAATCTACTCTTGCAATAATACAATTTGGTAGCCTTCAGTGTATGTTTTATTTGTTTTTAGGCATACTGAATGCAACAGTTGACTGATGTTAAATCACACTTTACTGAAATAACATTCCTCAACAGCACTTTTGATTAACAATATCCTTTAAAAGAACTAGAAAAAGTTGAACTACTCACATTGTAGTTGAACTAATCATTAAAAAAGACAGAGCTAAAGTGTGCATATATTAGATTTTCTTTTTCTTTTTAGTATTCTGTTCACAACAGCTAAAAGAGCCACATTAAACAAAATTCGTAAGGTTTAGTCAATTATGTTTCCAAAATATCAAAGTACTAAAACTGTATATATGTTTCAGGAAAAGGTTATCATCTTTAAGAAACACAAATTATTTTGCAGAGTAAAAAAATGTTTAACTGTCAATAAATACGAATAAAAAGCTCTTCTAAAGAGCATTAAAAATAACAAAAAAAAGTTTTTCAATTTGTAAAGCAGCAAGTACATTGACATTACTGAAATTTAGATGATTCTTTCTTCTGGAATGCAATTTGATTTGTCAGATAACATGCTTTGTAAAGCACAGCTGTGAGGAGCGCCTGATCAATAGTCTTACAGGTCTTTAAAGGAGTTTATTGTCATACTTTACATTATGAGAAATAGTCTGCTTTACAGTGAAACTACTAAAACAGACAATAAAAAATATGAAAACCACATTTTTTGTACACATTTCTGACACCTGTCTAAAATATATTTCCCTATAAATTGTTAAATACTATTTTTTCATAAATGTGTAAACTTTTTCTTTATTTGATGGTGTGACTATATTTACAAAATGTGAACTTCTTTAACTTTATATAAGCTACATTGGAAAACAGCATTATTGTAGTAAAAAATATTTTTTAAAAAAAAGGTGACGGGAGTTAAGACAGAAAATTGTACCTATTTATTCTCTCAAATCCATCCATCCTGTCATAACTATCATATCATTCATGAATTTTATTTAAGTTTCTCAAACAACCACAAATATCAAAAGAAATCAAACACCAAGGACTAGAAAGGGATTTCAGCTTGGCACAAAGATTTTACTCCAAATATCATTTCACTTGAATGTCCTTGATCCATTATTTACATACATTCCAGTATTATAAACATACACCTTTATCAGACACACATAGATTCTTTAGTCCAGCAAAGGAGATCAACCCAGATAAAATGTTTGCAGCATTATTATGACTGGAATAATGACAGTAAACTGTCTAACAGGCTACATTTTTCTGTGATTGCCACTTTATCCATTTTCAGGTGCTTCTTTTTCCTTTGACTTTTACATGGTATCAAAGACAGGACCTACAGTAGAAATTGATGCCAGTGATAGAATACCCTGAAAAAACATTAGTCCTCCTTTGTGAACACAACTCCTGCACTAAGAATTTCAGAGGTAGTTCATCCAATCCCATTCTCTTCCGTCGCCTGGATGAGAATCACACTGTAACATTCTGTTGGAGGAACTTGCTGCATCTCAGGAGTTTTCCTCTTGAGTTCTGCGAAAACTCAGGCGTTTGAAGGAATCCCTATGAAAGAAAAGCAAATGAGGCAGAAAGAAAACAACAACTAAAAATAAGAAAAAACACAGCATGTAGAAGAGCCTTATGAATAAAAAAATCCATAAGTAAAGTGATTATTGAAAGATACCATTTTCATTTTTAATATAGTGTTTTAAAAAGTAATACTGTATACATTTTGATTCAAAAATGCCTTAAATTCTTAAATACACACATTTAAAAATTACAAACATTAATTTTCATTTGTTTCCTCGTGAAGCCTTGTTTATTAATTTTAAACTCTGTTGTTTTTTTTGTTTGAGAAAACTTAAATGACACCCCTCTGGTCATCACTAGAGAACTTTTTTTTTCCCAATGCAAAGGAAAATTTCCTCAATAGTTTCCAGTAAACTGATGGGTTTCTATTTCTGTAAATCTGTTCCTGTTGGAAAAAGGTCTTTTAAAAGACCAGTGCAAAATCTGTCAACGGCTCCATCGAAGTTCATTTTCCACTTGCTCGTATTTGTTTCCCTGCATGTCTGGTAGCAGTTAGAGAAGCATCTCAGCTGTTGTTTTGATGGTTTCTTCCAAGTTATACACGTTTGCGCCAAACACGGTGAACCGCACTGCTCGCAGAAAAGGCATGTGCTTCCAACAGTAGACTAAATGAATACTAAAAAAGTGATGAAAAACGTAAGATCTGTCTTGATGCTGCTTCAATCTATGATGTGACAAACAGATGTTAGAAGCGCCTTAAATAAGTTTGAGTAAAACCTTCAAACAGCATCCTCAAAAGAAAATAGAATGCAGTACAACAGAGATGCATCAAAATTGCATCAAACCCAAAAGGTCATGAGCCCACTGGGTCTTTTGTGATTGGTGGTGTCATTTATGTTAAACCCCAACTAAACCACTTGTAATTTTAGAACTGTTTAAGCAATAATGATTAAAAAATGTAACCTCAATTGTTTTGTGTTCGACTTAATTAAAAAACACTGTTACATTTCATCAACACTCATTATTGACAGTTTGACCTGGAGTTTACCATTTACCTGTTTTCAAGCCGAGGCCGAATGATGGGTTTATAAAGCTCAGGAATCTTTCTTTCCAGCATTGGCCTCAGGTTCTCTCTCAGGCGATTGTAGTTCTTCTTCAGCTCCTGCTGGTACTCTTTCTGGTCTGATGTGATGAGGTGCTTATTCTTCTCAACTGCCTCACCACACCTACAGCAAAGAGGACATAGCAGGGGGACAGTAGTTATAAACATACATGCGAAAATTACTCATGCTCCATAAAAAAATGTCATATATCTGGATATAGTTTACTTTGAAAGGCTTAAAAATAGCATGATATAGGCCCTTTAAACTCCACTGTCCTCAAATCTCTAGATTTTTTTTTTTTTTACTGTCTGCAGGAAATTGGAACACCCCTGACATAAAAAAAATTCACACTGATGTTTGATTTTGAGCAACACTTTAAATGATACAAAAAACTGACCACTGAAGAAAAGAAACGGATGATTTCTGGGTGTGAAAAAGAACAATACCTCATTTTAAAAAGAAAACAACCAAAGGACCAGAGCTAAAATGAGCACAGAGCTGCACTGGTTTCTCCTGTCAACATCCTATCAGCACGTCAACATACATAGAATCTGCAGGAAATTAAGGAAAACTGGCTGATTGCAAACACGTGTCTGAGTTTATCTCTAAGTGTCTAATGAAGGTAACATGGAAACTGTCCTGTTGTGAAACAATTCACTTTTAAATATACATGGGATAAGCTGCAATGACAATCATCTCTGTACTTCCTTTGAAAACTTTGAATATTTACTTTATTTAGTGAACAAAAAAATCCTTTAGCCTGCTTTAAAGCATAAAAACAAAACTTAAGTGTCCTAATGTGGCATAATACTAAAGTCCACAAGGGGAACATGCCAAAAGATTTGATCACTGAGTTAATCTTACTAAAAAAAACCTGTTCTAAAATTAACTCATAGAGGAAGAACTGAGACGTTTTTAGATATTTAAGGTTCTTTGGATATAAATAATAAGTAGCATAAAACAACTCAACAATTCTAGTCTTTAGTCAACTTTTGGCCCTTGAGTTTACATTATAACTCATGTTAGATATATTTCTAAATGAGAACTTTGTATTAAAAACGAAGTTTCCTTTTACCAGCAGATGCTTAAAAAACTATTTCAAGCAGGTTACCAAACTCCAACAAAATCACTTCAGCTTATCCAAAAATCAGATCGTGACTGATCTTTTTTTCCCAAGCCAAAATGTACAATTTAGACAATTTTATGCTTTTGCGTTGGTTATTTATATATTTACCAACACTTCTTTTAATTTTTTTTTTTAACACCGAGTGGCTCAAAAAGTTGGAAAGGTTCTTTGAAGGAGGAAAAAAAAGGCTAAATTGAGGCAGGAGATGAACCTTGAGGTTTTAGAAGGCAATTAACAAAACAACAGGGAAATTCCCTCTTTTCTTTTATTTTGTATTCTCTGTTTATTGTCTCATCTTGCTCTTTTCATCAGCCTTATTAAGGCTAAACCAAAGTCTGAATCTAAATCTCTGAGATTATACATTTTAAAAGAGCTTTCAGATTGCAAGCTGGAACCCGCGTCAGAGCAGGTTATGCCATCCATTAGGCAGAACAAAGAAAGTTGTGTTGATTTTTCCATAGAAGGGGATTTTCCCTTTGAATTAAAGGTTGGGAAAAAACTGATGATTTGAACTTTTTTCTTTTTCAGTTTTAGAATTCTCTTATAAGTTATTTTATATAATCTACCATTGATTAATCAGTAAGGACATATCATATGATAAGCTTCTGCACCTAAAACAATGTAAAAAAATCTTTAAACAGTTTCTTTACCAAGGATAACAATCAAATAAAAACCCTGTGACAAACACTCGGTTCTATGACTGTACTTTGAACAAAGCTAGATTTACATACATTTATTTGATGTAAACTATAGGACAACAGGATATTGGGATGTTTTTAGTTCAGAGAAAGTAATCATGAAATCATTTTTTTGTGACTGCAACAACTCAGGAGAATGACATTGAAAGCGTGCAGCTTGTTCAGATTTTAGACAAACTATAAACCTTCCTAAAATCAAAGTAAATATTTGCCAGCCTTCTTGTACCAATCAAGGCAGCTGGAATGTGACGAGGATAAGAAAATGAAAACCACCTCTTGGAGGTAAATGGTAAATTCCCAGAAGATGTGAATGCACACTCAAATACATAAACACACATAAATAAAACACAGCTGCAGAAAATCAGTGCGTTGTCGTGGGAAGGCTTAAATTATTCTTTGAAAGCTAAAAAACATCTGAAACTTTGGGACCAAAAAATAGATTTTCTACATTGAGAGATAGTATTTTTCTGGCTCATTCTTTGTCTCTGCTTGAAAACAAGCTCATCAAGCAAATATTTTAAATTTTCTGATTCTCAAGTGTAATCTTGAGCCTTTCAAATCCATTTCGATATGAAAACTGCAACAAAGAGAATCTTAAATATCAGTCTTTACCTTCACATTCCAAGGTTATCAGTTGTCAGAGACATTGTTGACTAATGCTAACTACATCTTTTAAAATGTAGTTTACATCTACTTTTTATTGGTGGATGACTTTATTGCAATCTGTGTCACTGGGTACTGACCCTTTCATCACATCTTACCTCATTATAAACTCTTTAAAACACAGACGCAGTTTATTGTGGTGACGGAAGAGCTTTGGATCCGCTGGGATCTCATTCAGGAAGACCTGGGCCACCTCCAGCGGGCCCTACAATGAGGCAAAGAGCAGAGGAAAGGAACAAAAAACAAAGAGACCGAGTTAAAGGAGCGAAGAAAGAGAAAGCTAAAACTGAGTGGAGGAAGGAAAGAAAGGAAGTGTTTCAGAGCACAGGACGAAATGCACCTCATTCAGAAAAAAGGGAAATGACTTTCAAACGAAATACCTAACACATAAAAGTGGCCAAGATGTTGAATTGGACCATAAGAAAGACATCAGATCAGAGAGGGAACCATGATTAGCCTTCTGAACCGCTAATGTCACAGCTAAACCTGCACATCCACACCATTTGGCTCTCATTTGTCCAGTACAGGCTCTTGTTATCCTAACTTATATTCATCATAAAACCACAGCAGGCTCACACAATGCCTGCATCTTTAAACAGCACTGATTAGCATCATAAATGCATCGAGCCTGGGCCTCTGAATCCTCGGCCTGAGCTGCGGACCCACACACAGAAAACCAGCCTTTGATTGCATCGAGACTTATATGTTTACGAAGCTGCTGAGCATTAGCGTTATGTATACAACCATCAAGTCAGAGCGAGGGACCTGTCAGATTAGACGCTAGAAGATAAAGCATAAGCGGAGAGAACGGAGACGCTAAAGCTAGCATCATCATTACTCCAAAATTCACCGTGCTGGCAGGACCTGGAAGCAATCAGATCAAAGAGACCTCCGGTTCAGCACGCCACGCAGCGCAGACATAAAAGGAAGAGGGAGCATGAATTGACGTTTTAACTGAATTAGGAGGAAACCAAAGGAAGGCTTAGGGTTATGGATCAGGCGAAGCCTTTGATGTGTGAACACTGTCCGATGTCTCGTCTCCCACCTGCAACTAGAACTACAATGGAAACTATAAATAACATAGATAGAAGCAAATCATTCAGTCATTTCTCTCTATTGAAACAAAAAAAAGATGTCTCCCCATGCCACCTAAAGAGAACTGACATAATTTGGTTATTTATGAAGTAAGTGATCATCCCACTCACCACAATGGCCATATGTCACGCAAACAGATAAAACAAGGCTTTATTCACAAGTCAATTACCTGGTTAACAGTGGCTCCCACAGAGCCTTGGAGCAGCATCTGCAACATCTTAGCATCTGGTTGTTCTCTGTGTGTAGCAACTGCAAGCTCCCTCGTCTTCTTCTGCATGTCCTCTATAGCCACCTCAATGGGAGTAAGATCAAACTGCAAATAAAAGGCAAGTAAGGATTTAATACTAAGTCATTGAAATATTGAAGGATGTTTTACGAATAAAGATCCAACCTCCTCTTTCTGAATGACATTGATGCGGGTCTTGACATACGGGAAGGCGTGCATGGTGGTGAGGATGGTCTTCCTCTTGTACTGCTCATTAAGTTCACCTCGAGGTCGTCCGCTTTTGGTGAAGGGCGTGGTGTACATGAAGCGACGCAGGTTGAAGTTCTTCTCAAAGTTTGTCAGACGATCTTTCATCTCGTAATCATCAAAGTAAGGCTCCACATAAGTGATCTGAATGTACGCCTAAAGAGAAGAGGTGGACCCTTTTTTTAATACACCATCATTAAAACTGATTGAGTAATTTCAGGAGGTGTTTTTTTCATAGAGCGATTTAAAGAGGGAATTCATTGACCTCTGAAAGTACCTACATCTCAATTGTTTGCTTTACATAGTTTCATTTGTTCTCTTTTTCTTATCAGGAAAGCATTAATAGTTAATATTATTCACAAAAAAGCAAATCTTGTTTTCATCTATTAAATTTAATCAAGATTTTCTGTGTGGAAATATGACCTAAAATGACTACTATTATTATTATTACTCAAACTGTTTAAGACATTTTAAATCAAAAGTCAAAAGTTACATTTTTTTTCTAGTTTAAGACAGATACTCCCAGCTCGCTTTTGGCCTTTATTCTCACAGTTCTAATTGCACCTAAACTGGCTGTGTGTGCAGCTCAATAGCTTCTCTATATCCAAATCACTTGAATCTAATTTTCATTTTTTAAGCCAACATTTCTAAAAGCCTATTTTGCGGGGTGAAAAAGCTTTTGAGGAAGCATTTTGCCTGTTAGCAACACATTATTTTCTCTCCACTGTGAAATTTCAAAAACCTTTTTAGAAAAAGTCTATTATGGCCTAATGTATGGTTATTGATGAAAATAAACAGTCTTCTGACTCATATTCGCTCATGTTTGAGCACAAATCAAAGAGGCAGAACAGAAAGCACAAACAACTAAAATATTTATATTTTTCCAGCCACATTATTAAAACTACCTGCTGTTACTTTCAATAAACAAAACAAAATCAAATATTGACAAAAGAGGAAAAAACAGTAGTAAATGTAAAAAAAATATTGTGCAGCTGCCACATTTTGTGACTGTATACATTCTGGCATTTTACAGGCTCATAATATTTCTGCCTTGATCCTCAAGGGGGCCCTTTAACTAGCATTCATTTTTAAGAAAATGAATTATTTTTAAATTAATAAGTAAAAATCCTTCTTTTTTTAAGCTTAATAAACAAATAAAAAATGATAAAATTCAGCTTTGAAAATGACATTTAAATATACTAAACTTTTTACCTTATTGGGCTTGAGCTGTTTTCTGTCCACTGGTGTTGAGTCCTTAATCATCACCAGTGTGTCTTCACCAAAACACTGACCGTAAAAGTGCTGAATGAAAGAAAATGACATATTTAGAATTCAGTACTTTTATACCAACTATCCACATGTGACGTCTTGTTCCTAAAATACATTATACCAACTTTTTTTATTAAAAAAGTGTGAAAATACAACACAACAAAAAATGGTTTCATTGTTGCATTCCATTCAATTTCAGAAGCAGATAAAAACCAGTGGTTTGAAAAAGCTCAGGTTTGTGACACAGCAACTGAAATGGGCAGCGCAAAGTTTTCCTGCTCTGCTGCAGCCACTTGCAGACAAATAGATCCATTAACGTCTTCATCTTCCTCCTCTGAGCTGGCATCTGGCTCTAAACTGTAAAGCTGTATAGCGTCGATATTGCTCGCTGTTTTTTTTTTTTGCTATGCTAATGTTGGCTTGGGGTTGTGAGGGGCTCTAAGCTAGCAAGTATAAACAAAGGAATTCTGGGATATCATCGTGGGGTTACTTCCGCGCCAAAGACCCTGCTGACAACCCAGAGGCGAATTTCTAATGAACTCCTGCTGCTCTGCAGAAACAACATCTTACAAAAACGACACTGGTGTTTTAAATGTTGGCTAAAGACGGCATAATCTGAATTAAAAGACCACTGGGAGTGATTTTACAACAGATAAAAATATAGTTGGAGTGGAACTTTAAAGCTGCTCCTTAGTTAGATGACATTCGTTGTTTTCTAAGTGTCTCTGTCGCTACCTTTTCTTTTTACCTCACTTCAATCTCATGTTCATTCACAAATAGCACAACTCTCATGCAGACACTGCTTTTAGGTCCTACCTCCAGTCTCTGGGATATCTCAGGCAAATGAGTGATCCCAGGCTCCTTGTAAATGAATTCTCTTTCATCCAGGTCGCCAAACTTGGACCCATAAAAACCCACACGAAAATAGGTCCCAAACATCCTCTTAGGACCCTAAAGGGAAAAATAAAGGGAAGATTTTAATCACAACTCTAACTACCGCAACATCACTGACAGGTTTTTCTCATTTTGGTAAAAGCCTTTTAAACAGGCTTTATTGAGAAGAATGCCTTAAATTGTTTAGGTGAGAAATGCGATATGCTGGTAAATTATTTTGGAAAGCTAAATTTAAAGCATTCTTTAAACTTTGTAAAACTTTTCTGTGTTATCCAAGAAACGTTACACGAGGAAGGTTCAAAATCTCTGTCACACTTAACAACAAGAAGGTTATAAAGCGTTAGCAAAAGCTGCACAATTATATTACCTTATTGATGATGTTTTCAAAAGCTCTGTGAAGTTTTTCATGGGTGAAAGCCAGTTTTCTGAAATCTCTGCGTGCCTCTAAGACTGGGATGATGATTTTGTACACTTCATTCACTGCTTCATAAAGACCACCCTGACAAAGACCACAACATTTTTTTACAGTATTTATTCATTCTTTATAGGACACTATAATGTTGTAAAATGTATTTCATTCACAAATAATTCTTTAGCAAAACTAGTCAGAAAACAGCTTTAATGTGCAATTAAATGCTTCTTATTTTTTATTAAAGAATAAAACGTTAATGTCTCACAGTGCTGAAGAGCTCAGCAGCCTGCTCCAGCAATCCCACCAAACCACTCTCTGTAAAGCAGCGACCTGAGCACACGCCGTCCTCGTCCGGAGACAGGATGTCGTCTGACACAGCCGACTCCTCCAGCACATTGGGGGAGATGTTCTAGAGGAGAAAATCAGTTGCTAGATCAATCAGTTAGACCTCTTAATCAAATAATCAATCAAATGGCTTAAAAGGACAAGCTGCAAAGTGGCAAAAGGAACTAATTTGACAGCTGTCCAATCAATGACTTGCTGGCTGCTTCAAGTTCGTTTCCTGTACCCGAGCACAGCAGAGGTCTTCTGTGGGAGACAGCTCATCAATGAAACCATCATGTCTGTTGAAGCTGTTTTACAGCTCAGGGAAAATGGCACTTAATGTGTTCCCACAAGAGCCTGTTTGCCTTTTGTCCCCCTATCTTTGAGTGCAGATGCGTTACAGCAAGCGAAGATATCAAGAGACCTTATTTATATGTTGACATGATGGGTATAAAGCTCCCCCTTTGGACACAAATAAGCAAATATACACATACTGACAACATGAGGAGACTTAATTCCTATTTTTACTTACTTACTTCTGATTATTACTTTTACTTTTGAAATAGTTCTTTTTACAGAATTTTCCATATTAAGACTCATTGTAATCTGAGCTTTTGAAAAGTCAACATTTATTTTGTATACCTGGAAAGTGACGCTGCCTACAGGGAGGTATTTGTGGTCCTCCAGCATGCTGAGATACTCTGCCACGAGGGCAGCAGCGTGGACCAGGCACATAGCCGCCTCGGTGTAACATTTCCTGTTGTTGTGCTTCTCCGCCATGTTCTGCAGCCAGGTCAGACGGAGGTCAGGAGACGTCTGGTAACCCTTTGCTATCCTGAAGGGAAAAAAGAAGGGATCACATTTTCACTCTTTTTTTTTATTACTTTCTTGTTCCTTGTTTTTTTTTTTTTTTTAAAGGTCAAATTAAGATTCAAATCTGTCCTGAGAACAACAAGCCGGAGATTGTTAAACAGTAACAAGAGATTCAGTCCAAAGTGAGGCTATATATAAAATGCCAAACTCTTTAAATGCTCATTATATGTGTTTTTATTAACTAATTTTAACATCAGATTTGTGCAAACACATATACAAAGACTTATGCAACATAAAAATAACATATTGTATATTTTAAATAAAAAAATTAATAGCATTCCTGCAAAGAATGTGACTCAGTTATGAATTGTATTTTTATTTATTTTGGCTGCAAATATCTAAAATAAAATGTGTAACTAAAGGGTGTAGAAACAGTACACATATTAGATGATCACAGATTTTATTAGATCCCCAGTTTAAAAAAATACTGAATAATCAGCAAAGAAAGTGAGTTGGGTCACTAAATGTGTAAACAAATTTCCCCACACATAAATGATAAATGACTGGAGGTCAATGCTGATGTAAGAGAAAGTATGTGTACAAAGCAAGGAGGCCACTCTGCAGAGCTGCCAGACAGACACTCACCAGGTGACTGCAACCCTAACCCAAACATATAGGTGGATGATAAATGACACATGCATGCGACAGTGAAACATGTTGAGGGAAAGTGCCAGAATCAACAGCTGAACATGTATGCTGCCTTTGTCTCAACATTGCCCCTTCATGCGCTCCCTCCCTCTGTGTCTCGCACACTGTGTTTACATTTGCATATACACAAAACCAGATCAGAGGACCAAACTGCTACCACATGGTAACCATAGTGAGGCTAGAAAATAGGGGGAAACGGCTCAGACCACAGAGAAATGGGAGCCAAGGCTAAATAAAAGGACAAACCATACTGAGATGGGAGACAATAGTTATATGGAGAAGGTGGCTTTAGATTTTTACCTGTACATAAGGTCCATAAGCATCTCAGGGTCTTCCTGAAACTCCCTCATCTTTACTGTGTCGGACAAAATGCAGTTGAGGTTTCTTAGGAGCTCATCCACCTAACAAAAACGTATTAATAAAGAAGGGTTTAGACAAGATGTTCTAACAAGAAGACCAGCGTGTGTGTTGGCTCTTACCTGGGAAGGCAGCTGAGTGTTCTGCATCTCAGCATCCTCTTCAGCGTAGGCCAGGATGGTGCGAAGGGAGCGGCGTAAGTATTCCTCCTGGAAGTCTGATGACTTGCCCACCAGTGACGCCAAAGACATGGTGACCTGCATCTTAATTCTCGAGAAGTTCTGTTAAAACCAGAGAAAAGTAGTCATTTATCATACAGTTCTTTTTGCATTTTTTTTCACTGATTTCCATTCAGTTTTTAAAAAGTTTTCTTTGAATGATGCATTTAATCATTAATCAAGGAGCAGTACACATTGAATTTAATTGAGTTTTGAACTACCAGTATCCCCCACTGCCCCCAAGTGAAAATTACTTAACCCTCTCATGCCTGAATTTCTTTTCAATTATATTAAAAAATATTCTTGATCACAGTGAGGTTATTATGTATTTGAAAACCATGTAATCTTACAAGTCCTCCCACTTAGAAATCCTACAGGGGTCTGAAATTTTCATTTTAGGTGCATATCCATTGTGAGAGACATAATCCAAAAAAAAATCTAGAAATCACATTACATGATTTTAAAAGTAATTTATTTGTATGCTACTGCTGCAAATAAGTATTTGATCAATGTTAATGTTTGGTTCAGTAGCCTGCACTCACTGCAGGAGGGATTTTGGCCTACTCTTCCACACAGATCTTTTCTAGACCAGTTAGGTTTCTGTGTTGTCGCTGAGAAACACGGAATTTGAGCTCCTTCAAAAGATTGTCTTTTGGGTTGAGGCCAGGAGACCGGCTAGGCCACTCCAGAACCTTGTTATGCTTCTTACAGAGCCACTCTTTGGTTGTCCTGGCAGTGTGCTTTGGGTCATTGATATGTTGGAAGACCCACCCACGACCTATCTTCAATGCTCTAACTGTGGGAAGAAGGCTGTTCCCCAAAATCTTGCCTCACATGGTCTCAGTAATACAGTTCAGTTTTCCTGTCCCATCTGCAGAAAAACAACCCCATAGCATGATGTACCACTCCCATGCTTCACAGTAGGGATTATGTTTAGATTTTGTCTCTCACAGTGGACATGCACCGAAGATGAAAATTGATTGAATGATTTCAAAGGGGGACAATTTGCAAAATCACAAGAAGTTACTTGTTTGCCTCACTGGAAATGGTACAATGTGAATTAGTGACGACGTGAAGGGTTAACGCAATTTCTTTTGGTTTATAGTTTAAATAAAAATGACAACGAATATTATGTATTAAATATTATTAAGGAGGAGCAAAATATTTCCAACCAAACAACTAAATAATGTTTTAATATGTTAAACTGTGTAATAATAACATTGAATGTTGCTATTATATATTCTGTTTTTATGTTTTTTCCAATTGACCATTCCTCACAAACTATTAAAAAAACACATGAAGTAAACAAAATGTTTCATGCTTAATTGTATTGGCTGCATAGATGGCTTCACTGTCTCTAAACAAACATAATCCTTTAAGCCATGCAATATAAAAATAATTATAAACAGATTTTAATTATAAATCCCTTTATAGGAATATGCAGAGTAAAACGGTAGCTTCAGATGGGTTTTTATGAACTTGTAAAGGGTTAATGAGCAATAATAAGGAACCAATAATGCTTAATAGGAGCACAGATATTATTGTTTGCCATTATTTGGTTACATTTCTCTCTCTGTAAATCCTTTAAACAAACCTTGCAGAGAAAGTGGATCTGAAAAAAGACTTCTGTGTCTTTTAGAGGGAGGAACGTATGAGAGAACATGTTCCCAAGTACGTGTGAAGTCCCATCAATCTCCAGCATGACCAGCTAAGCGGGAAATGATCTCCCATTAGCAGAGACATAATCACCAATGGATCATCTCTACGGCCCGTTTCTGTTCAACTGAGCATGGAGCCAGAGCCTAACCACCCGTCACTGCCCTAGAACTCAGTGTGTGCGATGAAAAGTGGCTTAAACGATAGCTTAAGTCAACATATACTCCTATTTGTCCTTCTCTATCCTTGTTTTTCATCTGGTTCTCCCTTTTTTTTACTCCAGCTTTCCCACTAACCTCTATACAACTGGTTAAGTGGATCTGTTTTTGGCAAATTGTCATTCAAACCGGAATTACTGCTATATTTCTGCATGAATGAGTCAATTGGCTGCCAAATTAATTTAAATCATAACTCCTACCATGTATACTGTATAAACATTAATACAGAGAGGCACACTGAAGGGAAATACTCCCTAGAAACTGAAAATGTGTCTTCTTTCATTAAACCAAACAGACTGTAAACATAGGAAATATTGACTACAACACAAGTAATCAAAAAAAAAAAAAAGAAAATCACAGAAAATGAAAGAAGATACTACATCTTATACTTTCCTTGGATTTAGATCTGCCTTTCTTCATTTTCTACTATCCCTGCTTCTCTATCTCTATCAGGATCTTCCCTCCAGGTCCTTTTAAATTCCCTGCCTTCCTGCCCTTAAGCCAAACACACACACTTCCACAGCGGCACACATGAGAGCTAAAACATGGAGGGCGTCTGTCATTAGTTAGAAGGGGTTCGAAACATGGCGGAGGAGACAGTGACATATCGCTCTGCTCTGTACTTAGAGACACATCCTTCAGCAGAAACTTTTTGCGAGATGCTCAAAATAGACATGGAATAGACATTAAAGCTGAGCAGGAGAGGAAGAGCAAGGAAGATAAAATAAAGATCTAAGTGACTCCCGGCAACAGCATATCTTCATAAGAACAGGGATAACCAGCAGTTCTGAACTTTTATGTGCACTCAAATTAAAATTAATCTGACATAAATGCTAAATCTTATGCAAGACCCCATACTAGATATTGTTAGTACATTTTTTTGTATTCCTAGTCTTCACAAGAAATGAATAGTTATTTTAGTTGTGATCGGTCATTTAGTGTTTGTGCACTTACACTGGCATTGCTGTAGCTGTACCTCATGATGAGATAGAGACTGGCACAGGCCTGGTTTCGGTTCTCATCAACAGGGCTGCTGCAGTACTGAAGGACCTTCTGGCACAGGTCTGCACACTGCTCTGCCTCCTCCTCAAACAGCAGGTCTCCAAACTGCATAAATGCATAAATAATTCTGGCTTATATCAGACTTTACTGTACTATACTTATTATAGTTTAAAGAAGGGGCTTTTTGTAAATACAACTTTAACAGAGACAAATTAAAGTCACTTGTAGAGAAAATACCTTGACGACGAGTGCTCTGAGTGTGCTGAAAGTGTGAGAGAGGTAAGTGGTGCTCTGGTTGCAGGTGATGGAGTGAAGCAACACTTTCAACACTCCACCCACTACACTGTCCTTGCACTCTGCCAATGGCACCGCCTAAATGTGAGACAAAAAGAAAATGTGCCCTTTCTGTTTGATAAACAGTAACACCAGAGGACAAACAGAGAAACCTGTTAAAAAACAACAAAGTGGGTTTTTGTAAAGCCACAAAGACTACTTCTGTGTGCCTTTGTGGTTTTATAAAAAAATGAAACAGTCTTTTATTTTCAATACACAGCCTAAATCTTCATTAATGCAGAAATTATGATAATAAATTTTTTTTTTTAACAAACTCCATAAGAAAAAGCCATGTTGACGTTAATACTTGGTATTTGTTGCAATGAAATATTTAAGCTTAAATAGGATAATGGAAAGGAAATATTTTTTTCTTTCAATGATCGAGATGAAACGTTTTGGTTAAACAGTGTTAAGTTACTAGTATGTTTTGATTTCACAAATCTTCAGAAAAAGTAATTTGGCTTTTTTTTCCCTTACACTTCCACACAGAAATTGTGTTCTTCAAATAAAAATTGAGAAATTAGGTCAACCAACTGAATATGTTTTTTGAGATAAAAATCAATCTTTACAGTTTTTTTTTTTTTTACCTACTTCAAACAGTTATCCCTGAAAAAAAAAAAAACTGAAACATCACATGGTCCTAAGTATTCAGACCCTTTGCTCAGTTTTTTGTTGCAGCCTCCAGAGATAGCCTTAGGGAGACCGCAACCTGAAAACCTCCAAGGTCCTGTACCGATAGTGGACACCCCTCCACCCAGCCCGCCCTCCCCAGACCCTGCGGCCATGGCAGTTGTTGCCCAGAGCAACCAGAGAGACCAGAAACCAAAGTTCCTTAAATAACACTTTTCTTAGGAAATGTATAACAATAAAGTGTCCACGAATAGTAGGTCAAAAACTACTCCAATTAAATTAAGAAAAACTGAATGAATAACAGCAAACCTAGCAAACACACCCTAAAATAAAAGTTGTTTGTAGCAATTAAGTCAAATGACAGTTCAATGCATGGAGAAGGTTTACACTGAAAAGCGAGAAGATTCTTAGAAATATTTAGAAGAGCAAACTGCTGGACTGGAAATTTGCAACAAGTGGGAAAAGTTAGTTTTACGTAACCCAGGAGTTACCAGGAGTAAGTAGTGTAATCCAATCAAAATGATTACACAGCCAAAGGTTGAAAGAGCTTATGTGTACAGAAAGTCACAGCATAAACATGTATTGTATTTTCAGTATCAACAAAACTTCCATTTCGAGACTTTGTGATGTTTAATGGACAAAGTAATTAGAAAATTTTGATCATTTGTCTTTAAGCTTTCTAGGATTTTTCTTCTTGCTTTAAAGTTTTCTAACTTCTGTCTCAGAGGTGACAGTAACTGAACTTGGAAGTAATGATTGTTACAGGAGGGATTTTTAAAGAAATACCTGTAATCAGATTATTTATGGCTCAACGAAAGCTTTTATGAATTTTTCCTCAGAATATGATCTAAAAATCAATCAAATCAAACCTGAATGATGGTTTCCAAAATGTCCAACACGATAAGGTTAGCCTCTGTGGCTAAATTCCCACTAATGAGAGCCTCTTGGTCCAACTCTGCTTTAGTCCTGAAGGAGAGGACAACGATTGAAATAGAAAAAGAAACATGATAACTGAAGGAGGAGAGCTAACATTTAGAAACAAACATACTTATCGTGTTTGTCGTTTGTTTGCCTCCACTGAGTGAGATCTTTTCTCCAGCGCAGGTTCTCTCTCTGACCCACGGTCCTATCCATTCCTGACACATTCAAAAGAAGAAAACCATACATATTGCAACTAAAATATTTTGTCTAGTGGGTTTATTGTGATGAATTACCACATTACAAGTTTTCTTCGTTATTTTATAAAGTCAGATGCACAAACTGATTATTAAAAGAAGTGGCAGTTAATGCGTTGACCTGAAATTGATTTAGGCCAAGCTTCAGTTGCTATAAATTCATTTTAAAGAGTAAAGTTCTTGAAATAATGTGGGTACATGCACACACCTCCAACTCGTTTCATCATTTCCCCACGGGCTCCCATTCCTCTCAGCAGGGCTTCTTCTAACTGCAGTTTGGCCTGCTGAGATTTCTGCAAGGCCTGAGTGCTCACCTTGTCACTGCTTTGCTTACCCTGTAAATGTGCAGTCATGAAATACAAACATACTGCTTTTAATATTCTGTAATAAAAAAAATTGCACAAACACAGTAGCCATTTCCAGGAATATCTCATTTGCATTTTTATGAATAACAAAAAAGGAAACCTGCAAATGCATTGATTTAAAACAGTACACAGCAAATTTATAACCCACCCTGTACTCAAAACAGGACACGCAGATTGTGAGGAGCTCCAGCAGTTTGTTGAGCTGTGAGGGAGGCATCTCCACTGCCCAACGCTGAACCAGGCTTCTATCAGCATTCTTCATCACCCACAAGAAACACACCAACAGGTGACGACTGCTGTCTGCTGCCAGAGTGGCTATGGCTTTACCCTGTTGAAAAGGCGAGCAGACTGAGAAGTACGTTCCACATTACAATGGAACGCTCCCCTCAAAAATAATGACATTTTGTAGAGCAAAGGTGGAAAAGTGACGTCCCAGTTCTGTAATCTCAAATTAGACACATGTTGCAGTGTTTCAAAACAAATTCAACCCTCAATAAAAGTTAGGAAAACCACAATTCCTGCACACACTGAACCAAAAACCCAATCTGAAGAGAATTCTCCAAACCAAATGTGGCTGGTCAGTTCTTTCACACATGTCTCAGTGCAGTACTGCTCAGTAACCCTTCTCAATAATCTACTGTAGATTAATTTACCATCATTCGTGTGATGATGAATCACTGCTAAAGACAGCTACTGCAGCTTCATTGTGTGGCACTTTGATAAATGTAGCCATTAGCCTCCAGCTGCTTTAAATGTTCCACTGAGAACCTGGTTTCCAGGTGTCTTTTCTAGAGCTGGACAAAGTAAAAACTGCTGGCACTGATGACATATTGTTGGGAGGGGAATAAATGCCTAATATTTTTATTAATTAATTAAACACAATATTTCTCTGGAAAATTTTAAAGGCTCATAAAAAGAGCTGGAAAGCAATTCATCTGGAAAAAGAGGAACAAATAGTCTGGCAGCCATGTTTGAATGCATTCAGGATGCAAGCCCAGTAGTTAATTCATATCAAAATTACCTTTTCTGTTGCATAATTTACGGGCATAATTTCTTTCAACAACATTGGAGGATGTAAATTGTGCTATTGAAAAAAAACAAGAACAAAATAGCAACATTTAGTCTTTGCTGTTGCTCCCCTTGATGGATGTGTTTGTCAGGAAAGACGGCCCTGTTCACTTATGATGGCAATACTGGCCCATAAACCATCTTTCACAGATGTGCGTGTCCATGTATGTGTTTGTGGGTTTGAGTTTTTTTTTTTGGATGGATGTAGTGCATGTGTGCTCCTGACAGCTAATCAATCAGTTTCTTTGCAGCTCACCTGTTGGGAAGCAGAACATTTACAGATACAGACTCAAACAAACACATGGACGAGTACTTTTGAACTTTGAAAGAAAGCAGGAATCTTTTTTTTATTTTATTTTTAAAACCGCATAATCACAGATATGCAAGAAAACCTTACCAAGGATGCCATTGAAACCAGAACATTCCGTCCCAGTGTGTTGAAGGGGTTCCCTGCAATTGCCATGGCAATAGACTGATTGATGGGTGGGACGTTCTCAAGGTCATCCTCTGGATCGCCCGTCTTGTTTTTCCCACTGCGTGTGTCAGAAACTGTTGAGGCAAATTGGACTCAAGTGTGTAAAAAGTGAATGAGTGAGGAGTTTCAGCCATTTTGGTGGCGTAACTAAGATACAAGAATTAATCCTGAATACAAACAAAGCTATTTTGATTTATGTGAGTATAAGTCACATAATAGCAGGTAACTGCTGATTAAATGACACTTCTGTGATAGCATCTGCTCCAGATCCAGAACAAAAATGAATGTGTTGATGTCACAGGTAATGTATATGCTCTTACTGAAATGAACTGGTCAAATGTGTGTGTGGGGGGTGTAGAATGCAACAAAACTTCTAATAATTACTAATGCTTAAAAGTACCTGTGAAATCCAGATAGTTGGTGGCATCTATAATAATCCCCACCAGGGGGAGATAGAGAGCAGCCACTTTGGCTCTGATTTCAGGTTTTTCACAGCGATGGTCCAAGTCATGGCAACAAAGCAGGCTGTTGATTGCATTAATAGCCTTTCTTTGGACCTTTCCCCTACAAATATAGACACATTTTCAAAGCTAGACTTGTCATTTTTGTGAGAAAAACTTGACTTTATTATAACCTTTCAAGACAGCAACAGTTTGGCAGTATGTGTACTTCCATACCCATCTGACTCCATGTCTAGCGCTGCACCAAGTTCTGTTAGGAGCAGACCAGTGAGGTAATGTTGCTGCTTGAACTCATGGGAGAGCTCAAAAAGCGCCAAGATCCGCTGCTGTTCCTGGAAACTACAAGAACCAGAACTCTGGAAAAAGGAGGCGACAAGAGAATGACAGTCAATGAAGGGTCACAAGCAGCAGAATTGAATTATTTGGTGATGGAGCAATTTTGATAGCTTGTTTTCAACTGAATACTGAAAAGAATGTTAATGAATGAACACAAAATCCTAGTCTGACAAGTATTGTTTTTTAACAATTCAAATAAACTTCTGTTGACTTCTAAATAAGAATAAGCTAAAATAAATAAATAAAAAATAAATAAATATTTGTCCCCATTTACTGCAATGTAATGCTCCAAGTTTACAACAATTCATTCACTTTTTTCACGTTTCTTTTTAATTTAGTAGTCAACACCCAATGATTCACTTAGATCCAACCTTACTGGGTGTGTACCGCAAGGCTTGTTTATACTGGCTGCCCTCATTTCCAGAGAGCTTGGTTTCAGGAAAAATGGTGACAGCCATGGGGCAAAAAAACTCTCTCCAGATAACTTCAAAACAAATCTGTCATTTCATCTCAAAACATGCTAATTACTACTATAGTAATATAGTACATTAAATACCAGTAGTATATAATCAAAACTTTCAGTAAATGAGATTAATCAAGTGGCTGCATACAACTACCTGTAAATTATATGATATACTTTTACTTTTTGACAGGAAATATTCAAAATATTAAGAGACAGATTTTCTGACTAAGCAAACAGATTTTGACTAGAAAATTAGCAAACCTGGGATGAGATGGATGGGGATGGTGAGACAGGTGCAGATGTAGGGCTGCTGAAGAATATGCTGAGGTTGAGGTAGTGCTCATGACTGCAGAGGATTCGCAGGAACTCCAGACGCATGCTAATCAAAGTTGGCATTGAAACACTTTTTGCTGACATCTAAAACAGAGTCAAAGATTCCATTAAAAACTGAATACAAAGAATTTATTTTAATACAAGCTTCGTCTAAAAAATGAAAATAAATGCATGCTTGTTCTCATAGTGCCTTGTTTAAGTTGTCCAAAGAGATTTAGATATATGTTTTCAGACATATTAAATGAGTTTGCTTGTATTACAGCAATTCTACCTGATTACAGTAGTTTTTCACCAGCTGGAAAACAAATCCTCTGTCCATGAGAGACATCAGGTCGTAAAGAAAGAAAGCCAAACTGATGTTGACTTTCTCTGCTTGCTCTACCTCCTGAAAAACAGTCAACAAACAACAATCAGAGGATCAGGGCTGCACTGAGCAAATCTTGCTGGACATCTAGCTGGGAAAGCTGATCTTTCGATACCAGAGAGGCAAATATAATTAGCACCTCCAATAGCCTGAGTGTGGTGACCACACAGACAACATGTACACTCCAACAGCGACTGATTATCTCTGATCATGGAGGCAAGAGGGCAAGATTCTCAACTTTTCCAGGTGAAATACAATTTGGATAAAATTACAATGGTTATAAGTAGTGCTGTCATGCAATTAATTTTTTGTGTGATTAAATTGTGATCTGCAATTAATTGAATTAACTATCTAATCTAGTTAATCGATTTTTGATCACAGTTATTTTTTACCTAATAACTACTGTGAAAAATCACATAGCAGAGTTATTTTCATTGAAATTTGTAATATTGTGGCACATTAAAAGATCAAAATACAACTAAAACAGTGGCTTTATGAGGATTTGTCTTTTATTATAACGGACAATCCAAAAAACATTGACCTCAAACTTCAAACCTCTACATACGTTGAAGTACCTTATTCTACAGTTTAGCACAACAGCAAGACAGCATAAGAGACATGAGCAATTTTATAGTTTCATTTAACCTGTTGCTGAATTTGATTATTTCGAAGACTGGGATGACACATAAGAGAAATAGAGAAGAAGAAAGAAATAAGACAAGGAGGTGAAACACTGGAGAAATTGAACTAGTTAGACTTTGAAACAAACTCTTGCTTCATCGTCTGGACAAAAGCAAGGTGAAACTTCCCTCTAAAATTATACTTTGTTTGCCTTCTCATGACGATCACTTTCCTCAGAGAGGAAACAATAACAGCAGAGCGAGGAAGTGCGCACGCTGGAGCTGTTACCATGACAACGCGATGGACTACATTTTCAATAGTCCGCTTTTTGTGAAAAACAATTGAAACTTAAAAATATAACAGGTTTAAAGTTCTAATAATTGATTAAAATTTGTTTTTGTCGTCAATGACCACGGTATAGGTGAAATGATACTTTTCGAAGTGTGCATTATCAGTCATGAATGGCCGTCACGGAGACAATGTCAAATGTGAAAATGAGATTAACGTCATAAAAAAAATAACATGCTAAAAAATCAGTAATAAATGAATCACGATTAACGTGATAATGTGACATCCCTAGTAATAAGTTTAACAATTTTTTAAATTATTCTTTGGAGTTTTAAAGCATAAAACATCATAAAAACAGGGATTTTTTTCTGACTAAACAGGCGCACAGAAAAATCACAGTAAATAGAGCGGCCATTTTTTAATGTGTCAGATAATAAAATCTATATAAAGGTAATATTACAGGACAAATACATTTTTTGGTTTTTTAACTGTTTCTGCATTAGATAATTTTTTTTAAATGTTTTTATTTTTTGCATGAATCGTTTTACCTTGTGCTGTTTGACAAGGATGGTGCAGATCTCAGCGGTCACCACAGACACAATGGTGGTTATGTCATCTTTAAATCGGTCAGAGAAACGGCTTCTTCGAGGAACACTGTGCTTCTCCATCTGGCACACATGCTGAGCCATGCTTTTCACCTGATTACGACAACAGATATGAAACAAAAGAATTACTAAAGGTGGGAAATAAAATACGATAAACACATAATACATGTAAGGACCGCGGAGAAATCCCAAAAAGAAATGACACTACAATAATCAACATTAAAAAATAAAAGGCTAAAACTTCCAGTGTTTATCTATAGCTTTCAATATAAAACATACCTAAAAAATAGGTTTATCTTTTTAAAATGATCAAAAAGTGACCTTAATCGCAAAAGACCAAACTGTTGATTTAATTGCACATTTATCATTAACATTTAGGCATCTGTCACTAACTATTTTGTCTTCTTGCAGAGTATCTCTAAAGAAAATCTATTGAAATCCAGATTACATAAATAGTATGAATAATACTTGACGTAAATAACATGCAAGCTCATCACACAAAACACACACCAGAAGCTCAAAGAAGAACCAGGCATATTTGTAAGCGTTTTCTTTGCAGACTCCAGTGCTGACCACCATCTGTAGAGCCAGCTCCTCGTGAAATTGCTGCAAGAGAAGAAACACAGACACTGGAATGAGAACAGGAAAAATAAAGAACGTCTTACTGAATAAAGTACATGCTCACTGGTATCATTATTCACTTGACTGAAATCTGATAGACCAACAGTGTTTTCAGTGTGAGACTTCCCCCTTGTGGTTAACAGTGGAATTTGACGTTAAAAGAATTTAAAGTTCATAGCATCAGAACACATCCACGCTTTAAAACGGTTCAAATATTTTCACTTAAGGAACAAAAAGCACATTTAAAGTCAAATATATTAAATAGAAATATCAAAATAAAAACGTATCAGTATAAGGAATATATTCTTAAGCAGTTCCACCACATAACCAATTATATAAACATAATTATTAATGATAAAATCAAGTTAGCATTAAAAACGAAATCCTATAATAAATAGTTTCTTAAAATAAAAAAAATCTTAAACAAATCTATGTTAAAATGTTGTAACATCAGTAAAGATTAGAAGAGCCAAAAAAGATACATTTGTTTAAAAAAAAACATGAACATCTTATGACACATATTCATGTCAAAGCATTATGTTCAGTTAGTCTTATCTTTGCTTAGACTGTGTTGATACTGAGACAAACTGCATGATACTATCTAACAGTGAGTTTTTTTCAGATTAAAATACAAAATCATCAGAGAAGAAAATAAGACATATGCCTGGTATATTTTTTTTAATTGCTAAAAGAAAAAAAAGACAAGGTTTTACCGCAAAATAAACTAGATAAAAGTAATTTCAATTAGACTGCATTAGAATTTATAGCACATCATTTTGTATTAAAAATATCTGAATGCATGTTTGATCCTTAAAATATTTCTGGTTACAAGACTTTACCAATACAGTTTATTCAGCCTATTTTAGTTAATTGTGGTTAAAAAAACAGACATCCTAACGTAGCATAGCAATAACATGGCATGATTATTGTAAATATATTCACAAAGAAAGAAAATATCTTGTTTGTTAAGCAATGTCTCCCCAAATCAAGCAAAACATTTTAATCAAAATATGACCAATAATTGTACAACTATAACTTACATTTCAAAATAAATTCAATGCGACTTAAAATATTGAATGAAGACAGCACCTTTCTGTTGGAGGGCCTGGTGCTTCCTGTAGGATTCTGATGGTTGTTCACATCTACATAGGTGGACATCCGGCTTCCTGGGATGTTGTGGCCCTTTACACAAAAAGGTTAAACCAATAAAATTAGACAGACGCATTCACTAATGGGAGTGGCTTGTGGACTACTACAATATCTATTGAACTGTGACAATGTTTTGCATCAAAATGTAAATTTCATGAGTAAAAAAAAATGTATATTATTGTCTAGGTTTAGAATAAATATACAATTACAAATGTTAGCTTAGTTATGTATAGGAGTGCTAAAAACTTTGGCTTTAGCTACGGTCACATATCCCAACATGCCACAGGGCTGTGATCTAAATGTAAGTTTTTCAGCAAATTCGGCAGCATTTGTTATTGGGAGGCAGCAGTCACATTTTAACACGCCTCAAATTTTACGGCGACTGGACGATTTTTCTCCAAAAATTGACATCGGCCAGTGGCCACCCAGGCACATTTTGAGGTTAGTAAATGACAGTCCCATGACAGGCGGGGATGACACCATTTTGAAATCGTGCGACAGCATTAGGTAAATCTTTTCTTTTAAAAACAACAGATTTCTTTTGTACCTTGGATGAAAGAATATTTTTGACCTCAGCATCTTCAGCAGAGTTGTGAGGACCTGGGATGTCAGGGTTGCTGCTGCTGCGAACCCTGGACTGCAGAAGCATGCTTCCCACAGTGGCGGCGGTGGCACGACCCATGGTGCTGTAACGGCTCTCTGCTGCAGACGTTACCATAGCTGAACCTGAACTCACATTCACAGAGGAAAAGATTCAAGAGTAATTCTTAAAATGATGACAGCAAACACATAAGTCAATTTGAAAAAGATTATGTAGCACCTGCACTCTGCATGTTTTGGGGGGGGTCTGGCAAACAAAAAACCCAGTACAGGTAGGTTGCCAAAAGGCTATTCCTCCCCTGCTGGTCCTTGATGAGCTCTGGACTGTTATGCAGACTGTTGACAATGGATACCACTGACTCAAATGCTATCTGGGCAAAATTTGCTGAAGAAGAGAAAATGGATACAATGTTAGAAAAAAGTCCAAAATGTAGGATCTTTAACAAAAGCTTCAAACTGTAGTTAAAATATTTTAAATATATAAAATTATATAAAATATGTAATATAAATATTTTATAATTTAGAATAATTCCTCACCCATTTGGCCAGCAATTACCATGGGCTGCATGATAAGCGTAAAAAGTTTATCCAGAACTCGATGAAGGAAGAGGACCAGAGGCTCTAAGCTGGAGGATGACAATGAAATGATGCTGAGCTTCAGTTCATGCTCCAGCTTGTTCTCTGGAATCTTCTCCTCCTTGACCCGCAGAGGGAACACAGCTCCTCCCTCCAGTGCATGGCAGAGGGTAAAGAATCGCTCTAGGTGGTTATCCTATTGCAAACAGATGCTTTGTTACAGTGCAGCACTTGCATATGAAGCAGAGAAACTAAACTAGGAGCACTGATGAACAAGAAATGAAAAAGTTATAAATTAAGGAGTGTGGATGTAATGCTAGTTTTAAATGTCTTCAATGCAAGAAGACAAGAAAAAAAACAATTTGCGTCTGTTTTCATCTTTTACTTACTTGAGTGTGTACAGAGGAGACAGCCTGCACCTCTAGGTTAAAAAGACCTTTGTGACCCTCCATCCATTTAACTGGGGGAACCTGAGGGGGAAGTTTCTACAAGGAAAAAAAAACTGTCTCAAAAGAGTATTTTCACACTGTGCAAAATAATGGAGAAAGACGACAAACATGCAAACTCATCAAAGTAAGGCTGAAAATTTTGAATAAATGTGTAGGTGCTGATGTGTGTACCTCTGGGGGGTGCAGTGAGTAATTGATAGGAAGTCGTTCCAAAATGATGGGTAGACAAAACTGACCAGTCTGCAGCCGGTCACTGTTCAACATGGGTAGCCACTGTATCGGAGCCATGAAAAGATGAAAAGAGTCAACAGTCAAAAGTCAAAAACAACATATTTGAGTTTAATCAAAGAAAAATAAATAAGAGACAAAAGCTTACCGAGTATCCAATCAGTGTTTCACAGCTGCCACTCTGGTTCTGTTTCTGCTGGCAGCTGATGTGGTAGAAAGTAAACAGCAGGTGATTTCTCTCCGTCAAACGGGCCGGAAGAGACAGCTTCACCTCTTCATAGAAGTCAGGGGATCTGAGAGGTTGTAAAGAAAAAATAAATGCACAGAATGAAAAAAGAAAAACGCAATTCAATGTCTTTCAAAGACCAAACAAGGCAATTAAAAACAATAAAATAAAACTTGATTTAAAAAAGAAGTGGACTTTTAAAACAAAAAATAGGACTGTAAAGTTGAAAAAAAATGTTAAGCATTTTATTGATACATATATATATATATATATATATATATATAATATTTCTACCAGAGAAATATTTGCATTCTTAGAAATATGAGAAAATGTTTTATTTATTTATTTACATTTTTAGTCATATTTGTAGAAGTGTGTTCCAACAAATTGCAAGTATTTCAGAAACTAAAAGAGGATTTCACAAAAGGAGAGTAGTCAGTGAGTCAAGTCTGGTATTAAATTTTACATTAATTTGGTCAAATCGGGGTAAATAAATCAAAAAGCAAATAACAAGTTGCATAAAATTAAAAAAAAAAACCTGTCCAGTGGTTTAGTGACTTAAAATGGTAGAGTTCATGACAAAATTTATACTGTGCCGTTTTTGGCAAAATTGCCTTACAAGTAAAAAGACAACAACACATAAAGCCCAATATTAGGAATAAAACACTGGTTAAATAAATAACTTTATGAAATACAGTAAAAGAATTTGTACTTGCTTGTTATGGTAGGTAATAGGAGTATAGACTTCTTGTAAAAACTCAGGGCCGCTGGATTTCCCGAAAAATACCTAAGAAGAAGTCCACACAAACAAAGAATTAATTAAGATAAGGGGGTCAATGGGGTCAATTTAGGATCAGCTTAAAGTGAATGAAAAACCAGATTGTAAATTTGAAAAAAAGTAAAACAAAATTAGAAAAACAAGACATTGTACGTTAGAATTTTTTTTGAAAATGTGAAAACATATTTAAACTCGAAAGTACACATGGTAAAATTGAAGGACTTCTTGGAAATGTGAAAAAGAAATTGTAAATTTGAAAAAGTTAATCTTGTAAACTTGAAAGAAATATTCAAAATTAGAAAAAATATAGTAAATGTTAAACTTGAATAAAAGAAATCTTTAAACCTAAAACTCTGACAAAATTGAAAAATATAATGCTTATTTCTATCTTCAAATATATTTTTTCAGTTTTCACTGCCAACCTGATCCTATTTTTACATGGGGGCGGGGCTTTGAGCTCATTGGCTACTGGGACATTTCCCATGGGGTGACACCGAGGACTCCTCACTACACATTTTCAACACTTTTCTCAGACAGACATGAACACTCTCTGCTTTCAAAGGTCATACCTTCAGATAAACTAAGTCCAGTATTTAGAATGAAAACAAGAATCTAATCACATGAAGATGTATTTAACGTTGGCAAGCTGCACTCGCCGCGTCTCCAAAAATATCAGGTACGGAAGAGATTGATTGACAAGTTCAACAATAAAGTAGTACTTTAAAAAAAAAATCAACCAAACAGTGTGATCGTGAAATGTGTACATTCCAGAGCAGAAAAGCCCTCACATCCCTATAACCTCTATGGGAGTAATGTCCCAATAGCCAATGATCTCAAAGCCCCGCCCCCCCTTAAAAAAGTATCAGCTCAGCAGTGAAAACTTGAGAACTGAATTGAAACTGAAAGCTAAAAGCAAATAGGGAGACCGGAAATATAAAAATTGAAATATTTTTTTAAATGTATTTGTTCACATGTTAGGTTTAACTTTTTTTTATTCAAGTTTTAAACTTATAATTTAATAATAATCTTATTTTCAAATTTTCAAAAATTCCTTTATGTTTACAATGTGTTTACAATGAGTTTAAAATTGCTTTCAAATATAAAAAAAAAAAAAAAAAAAAAAAAAAAAAATCAAGCTTACAATTTCTTGTTTTGGTTTTTCATTCACCTTAAGCTGATCCTAAATGAACTTCATAAAGATCAACCTTTTACACCTCTATTTAGACTAGTGTCAACTAGCTTAGCTGCAAAAAGTACCTGAAAATGACAGTGTCAAGAGCTCACACATTGTAAAAAAGTAGAGTAAAAAAAAAGACGCTGAAAAATAGTTTAAACATACCAGTTTAACTGGAATGATTGTGCTTTTGGAGATAAAAAAAAACCTTACTGGAAGGGAACAGCTTGGGTCTTCACCACTCATAAACTGGATTTTAATGGTGATGTTTTTGGATGATGTAAGCCTGCTGACGAAGTTCAGCCTCAGGGGATAGACGTACAACAAATTCCTACACAAACCCAAAAGAGAAGAAGCCCCAGGGCGAGTTTTAGTAGTTTACATGCAAGCCTAACATGCATATGAAAGAAATGCAAAACAAAACAATTCTAACAAACAACACCAGATGGCAGTATCTTAATATTCACATAAACCAGTAAGGCAGCAGCAAAATCAAGACTATAACTTTGAAAGGGGAATTCTGATAAATTTGTAAAACAAAATAATCTGTTTTCAAACCTGGAAGACATTCAAACTTTCACTAAGATGTTGAAACAGATTAGCATAATCATGTAATTACAACACAGAGGCATGAACAGAAATATCAGCAAATGTAAATTAGGCCTATATCATTTTACGCATAAAGAAAAATACTTTTACTTAACCAGACTATAATGCTATGTAGTTATCCAGGTCAACTTTGTGTAAATATCTAAAACCTTTAAGTTACAAAACTAAAATGTGATTTCAGTTTTTGGAGTAAAACTATAAGAACAATAAAACCAACTAAACCTCAAAATGTGCTTTCTTCCTTTAGTTTCTTGGGTAAATGGTTTTGATTTCCTTTGTCTACCATTTATTAGAATATATTAAATCAATTAAAAATACATATTTTAACAAGACAAGTAAAAGCTACATTAACCAAGTGTGTTTTCAGTGACGTAGGAATGACGCCGACCTGTAGAATTTGCAGAATGTGGAGTCTCAAATAATCAATGAATGTGAATGTGATATTTTTACGTATTAAATGATTTAGAAAAATATTCTGATTGCGTCTTATTTTTTACAATAAAAAATTATTGTATGTTCTTGATTTTTGTGAATTTGCAGTCAAACGTGTACATAATGTACTAGTTGGAATTGTGTTCTTTGTAGAGTTTCTGGCTTATTTGTACAATATAATGAAGGTAAAATATGAGACCTAATTGCAATTTAGTACAAAAAACTCTAAAAGACCCAGGACTTCTAAGAGGGAATTGCAAAAATACAACCCATAATTCACCTGTAAATGTTGTGAGGGACATAGACCTCATTGGAGGGGAATTCCAGCACCTCTTTCACTGGCCGGATGTTTTTCTCAGCCACAGGTTTGAGGGGGATCAGCTCAGGGGACAAACAGGCCTGTGGCATGTCGTTGACTGGAGCCAAGTCCAGTTTTATCACTCCTTGAAAACGGAACATAAATCAAAAACTGAGTTTTACTTAATGGATTTAATTTCTTAACAATGAACAAACTGTGTAAAAAAAGTCAATACACAAACAGGAACAAACTAATGAGGGAGAGGGTCTACATTTCAGGCAAATGTGCAGTTTTGCTATAGGTAGATGAGAAGATCAATAACACTTTAAAAGCATCTGCCAGTAGAATAGCTCAGCAGAAACACCAAACAGCAACTCTGATTTCCAGACTTAAGTCAACGAATGTAAAAGAGATTAATTGGTTTTGTGACCCACTGATTGGAGCTGTTTGTGCTCCTTAGTCATCATTCTCTTGGCTGGATATCAAGTCATCAGGTAAGTCCCTAATCACAGTATTATTTCATGGTACAACTTTATAATAAAAGTAAACATGTTGCATTTCTTTGATGTATATTAAATAAAACTATACTGAACTCTAGCATCATTTTATTGACATTAAAACTCTACAATTGTGTGTGTGTGGGGGGGGGGGTGCTCTTTTGATTGACGGGTGGGAGTCATCAGCTCTAGAACCTCCCTAGTAGACAAGCTTGCTTGTCCTGCACTTGTCCTGCACTTTTTCTCATTTTTGAACAACAACAAGGTGTTTGGATGCAAGTAATATTGGTGAGATGGTGCTGACTAGAGAGGTCAAACACAGGGTTCAAAGGTTAAATGACCTTACCTTTCCTCTACCTCTTTACCAGTTATTGATTAAGACACATGATAAAATAAAAGTTTGGCTTTTGTCCCAGGCATATTCAGAACTTGAATATAGTTGGTATAAAAAAAGACTTAAAAAATGTAAAATGTTTAACCTGGTATTGTCTTGATTCTCGAGGTTTTCTTAATGTCAGAAAGAAACTTTAGCAAATCCTCATCACTGAGACGATCCCCCTCCTGGCTCAAAGAGAAAAACAGGATTTTTTTTCATTGACTTATGAGAAGCAACTGGGTGAAAAAGTATGGTAACTAAGGTAGAAACATTACAAAAATTGTATGCATTTCATTGTTTGCAAGGCATTAACTAAGAATGTAGGCGACCAAAATGTGATTATCCAAGACACTTGTGTTATTTGAGGAGGTGGTGGTCAGACCTGTTTGAAGATGGTGCTGATAGTGATGGCGGCAGGCTTAAAGCCACCGACGTGACAAAACTGCTCTTCAATGCTAGTGTAACGCTCTGAGTTCCTCCTGGGAAGCTGAAGTTTCCGGTCAATGCTGCTGGATTTACCTGGAGATTAAGAAAGAAAAAGTTAAAATAAAAATATAGGAAATCAGTGGAATAAAACATTACAAGGTGAATTCATGATGTAAAAGTTTTCATGTTATCAATTATGCTCCGGGTTTCCTAAATTAAAAAAAGGAAAATTGTAGAATAAAATTTATTTGAAATCCAGTTTCAAATTATTTAAGTAAATGGTAAGTGTTTCAATAAAAGCTATCCCAAACCTATTCAAAAACCATTTTTCTCTTTTCTCAATTAAGGTATTTTCTGTGATTAAATCAGAACAAATGAAGCAATTTTGTGTTCGATTGTGTGAAAAAGAATTGTGGAATTTATAAAATAAATTCAATATTTCTGTGCTAAGTGCTACAAATACAAAGAGGACTAATTCTAAGAATTCCTCAGTATTTATTTTAAGCTAAACAAGGAAAAACCTCAGCACACACCTCCTTTGCTGCTGTCCAAGTCTGGGACGTATACAGCAGAAGTGACGACGTCCATGATATTCACTGTTGCCCAAGCAAAAGGCATCCGATATCGACCCAGTCTGTGGCAGAAAGCTTCCGCCTGGTTTCGAAGTTTCTCAATTTTGTCTTTGTTCTTAGAAAATAAATTCCAGATTTTATTATCTCACAGTTTATGGAGGAAAAAAATAACGTGGAACTATTTACATTCATCTGTAAAGTTAAGGTTTAAAAAATGTCTAGAGCGTCTCTAGAACAGAGAAAACAGTTCTTACCTTTGATTCGCTTTCCCTCAGCGTCATGTAGGGGTCGGCACAGTCACTGATCTCTCCCTGTTGAAGAACCTTTTCAATCTGTAAGAGAGCAAAATCCACATGCCATTCTAACGTCCCAAAAACAATAATTTGCAAGTGAAAATACAGTGCATAATAGATTAAAGGATGTGTCATTTTTCTTTACTAATGTTTTGTTATGCATTTCATGGAAATGCTACCTTGACGACCAGGAATATATCTGGAGAAGGGTAGGTGATAGAGAAGATGGCAGATTTAGCCAGTGTAGACACATCCACATGCGGGGTGTGAGGCCTTAAGAATTGTTTAAACTGTTCTGAGTTGAGATCACAGTAGAAGTTCTCCGATATCTACAAAAAAAAGCAAAAGAGATGACAAGAGAGTGAGATTTCTTTGCTTTCCTGTAAATGTCACCAACAGCATTTTCTATCAAAAGACAAAGGGAGTAAGACAGGAAAACAATCAGTGAGACAGATATGATGTGAATTTATGCAGGTCCTGCAATGTCAAATGCTCAGCCCACTGTTGTTCACATAAATGACCAAAGGCTAGGAACACTGCCCAATGTCCTGATATGGCTGGACCAGCTATTTGTCACGCGACTCCACGCACTGTTGGCCTTCCATCAAATAAAACATTTTCTAAAAGCGCTTGGTCATAACAGACTTCAGAAATGTCTCAAATGTTAAATTTATTGTTAAATAAAGATCCACTCACGAAGGACATATATTAAGAAAATTAAGTTTCAAATTGCATTATTTAATGTATTTATTTTTTCAAATAATCATGAATCAAGAACAGACAAAAAAAATGCAGATTGAAAAAAAAGGGTATATGTTGTTTGTTGAGAATATGAACGTTTGTAGACGACTAGATCCAAAAACATCTTTGTTTTCCTCAACCAAGCTGGCATCTGGCTCAAAACTGGACGGCTGGATACCTTTAATATTGCTTGAGATTTTTGCTGCACTGGTAATGTCAGGTGGGGGTTGTGAGGGGCTGTACGCTAGCGGGAGGCAGTCTAAACAGATGGAGGAAGGGAAGTGAGGGCGAGCTTACTCTGCGCCAATAATCCTGCCCACAAATTAGAGATACATTTCCAATGAAGTACTGCCGATCTGCAGAAACTTTGTCCTAGATAACGAGCAATTTCTAACCTGAATTTGCTCTGGTTGTAAATCCCTCAGGGAACAACTGAATGCAAAAATTAAGCGTTTAAAATACTAGAGCGGTACATCACATGAATTAATTTTAAGTAAATATATTATGTCAACAGTTGGGGTAAATAAACTCATATTCAACAAAGTATGTGTCAACTTACAAACAGGAAGAATGTAGGAGTCCTCTCTTTTTAAGATGCACAACTGAAAATATGATGGAGAACACTTGGTGCTAACAGACCAGGAATCTTTAAATGCTCCACTATACTTTGTTCAAATTGGGTCAAGTCAAAAATCTTAAAAAAAACACATCTTCCAAAAAAGAGTCAATCTGGACAAACACTGCTAAGTAAAGAAGAGACCTTTAATAAAAACCTCATCAAATGACCTCATTGCAGCAAATCCCACACACCAAACATCTCAAAGATATGCAAAGTATGATAAATAACATTCATTTTTTACAATAAAACAGGGTTGCATGCTCAGTCTAAAATCCTGATAAGTTTGTTTGCACATACCATCATAACAAGGTCACATTGACAGATGAGACAACCAACAAAATGATTTAAAAAAAAAAAAAGACCCTGAGATGTGGCATCTGTGAGGGTCCGTGAGAGGGACGCTTACACAAGGAAAGGTAAAACTATCCTCTCTTACCCAGGAGAGCATCCTGGAGCCATTAGTCTCTCTAACAAGCTTGAAAACATGAAGGCAGTGCTGACAGTGGGGGGCAACCCCAGCAGATAAAACCTGATCTGATATAGCTCTCTGCACTTAATCTTTCCAGTCCTTTTACTCAGAAAATGAAATCCACCCAGCTTTATAAATCCATAGAGTGCAGACAAACAGCAGCAGCTCAGAGAAGCTGAATGGTAAAACCCTATTCATTTTAAATAGTACCAGAACCCCACACGACAATCCTCAGAGACGGAAAATTTGAAAGGACGATGATATCAAAGCAGACTTGTAGATTAAGCTGGTCCTTCATTATATTTAAAGAAGCACGACCACCCCGAAGGATCATAATAACCAAACCGATCAAGCAAAATCCCTACCCGCTATGATGGGAAACGTTCACATTGACATTCCATTTCTTTGAATCATTTGAGGGTAAAAATTTGCCATTTGGAGGGCTTGTGGCTTCCTGCGATTATGTAAACTGACTTTTAGGTAGTTAGATTGTTTGTGTTACACTCATTAGTGGGTGATCTGTTGACCTTGTTCTCATTCTTACTTATGGTAGATTATTGAAATTTACAACTGTAAGAAACAAAGCAAACATACAAAATTCCACTTTTGGATTATATTAATTAATAATGTCACACTAATTAATAGAAGAGCATCAAATCATGATCTGATTAATCAGTATGTTTACACCAAAACTTTACATCTGGTCTAACAGTTTTTATTTTTATCTGAGATACTTTTGATACAGCAAAAAAAAAAATTAGTTTACATTACTGCATGGTTATTATATGTATTATGTTTTATCTGACACACAAATGAAGGTGCAAAACAACATTAAATTTACAATAAAACATTCAGTCCATTATATAACAGTATTTTGATTTTTGTGTTTTACCTTTTTCTTTTCTTTTAGGTCATACAAGGCCATGGTCGCAAATATGGGCTCAATTTCAATCTCAAACCTGAGGAGTCCATAATAAGAAAATCAAATCAATACATATTTTAAAACATGTGCATCAATAACCAGTCATTTTAGCCTAACATTTAGGTGGTTCTGCAAAATTTAAACACAAAACATTTAACATTAAACAAATTAAAAAACAATGGCCAACAAAAATCTGCATTCCCATACAGTCCCTAAACAGGTTTTATAAACAATTAAAAGAATAATAATCAAAATAATAATTAAATGAGAAATATAATCTGTGCAAAAACTCCATAATTAAAGACGACAGTGTGATAGAGACACTTTGATATATGTTCAGCAACACACTGCCAGCAAGAAACTTGCTGCCTTCCAAAAGGGGGAAATGAAAATGATTGACATACTTGATACTCTGGCACCGGATCAAGACGCGCTCTCCAACATGCTCTTTAGGACAGTCAGGAATAGGCCTGATTTCCACTGAATCTTCCTGGAAAACAGCATAGAAGATTGCCATGTTGAGGCACACAGAAATACCAGTAGGTCATCATCTGGTCCTTGCTAAAACAAAAAGTTTAATTCAGCCAAACATAAACATGATATAATACATTATAATCAAGCAAAAATGTAAAGAAGTGTGCAAACAGGCTGGGATGGGTGAAGGAAGGTTTCAGGTGTTTTGTGTCACAAAAGAGTGTCAGCAAGAATGAAAGGAAAGGTGTAGAAGACTTGTGAGAGCAGCCATGATGTTAGTTTAGAGACAGTGAAGAAAGAGGAGAAGAAGACAGAGAGGCGCACAGCTGGAGGTAGCAGAGCTGAAGATGTTGAGGTTTTTTTGGGGAGTGATGAGGATGGATAAGATCAGGAATTATTACATCAGAAGAACAGCTTATGCCAGATGTTTTTAATACAAATGAAGGGAAGCAGATGGACAGTGATAAAGTTAAAGGATGCTGAGGTTGGAGGTGCCAGGAAAGAGGCTTCAAGGAAGAACAAAGAGGAGGTTTGTGGTTGTCTTCAAGGAGGACATGAGGACATAGTGCAAGCAAAGAGGATATGATTAGATAGAGACGGATGACTTGGTGTGGCGACCTCTAAAGGGAGCTGCCAAAAGAGAGAAATCAAAATGCAGGAAAGAAGCTCATAATATTTACATTGGAATTTAAGAAATGTAAAGTGACACTTTTCAAAATGTCCTTGAATAAAAAAAGATCAACAAGTGTATTCACTGTCAGATACATTGAAATGCTGATAGTTTGCTGGTCCAGAGCCTTTAAGAGTTTAACATTTGTGTCAGGAAACATTCCATCGACTTATAAATGGTCACTCCTCTTAAATATTACTCACAGAAGCACTTACTGTTCTACCGACTAAAAAGAGCACCACAAAAGAGTTCAGATTTGTGCCATGTTCCAGCATAACAGTGCACCGACAAAGACACCTGTCAAACATGGTTGTGACAGCTTAATATATAGGATTATGTATTACACTCATGGGTCCAGGAAACCTTGGAATTAACAAATAAGATATAAAAACAACTTATATTAGTCAACATTTTAGGGTTAAAGGCAAAAGTATGAGTTTGATAACTAAAGGTAGGGTAAAAAAATCTGATGAAATGACAATAATTTGAGGTTGTGGTCATTTGGTTAATATCCACACCTCAACTGGTATGAAATGCTAAAGACAGCAGTGCAAAAGAGATTTCTGCTGTTTTTATAAAGAACAACAAAAAAAATGTTCTAAAACATGAGGACAAGAATGATGACATGAAAAAATAATTAAATAAAAAATAACCTGCAAGTTATTAAAGTATTCATTTTTAAACAAAAAGATTTTGCCATTTTTCCTGGTTTTTGAACAAATGAAAGTGTTATTAACTTTATTTTATGTATAAAATAAAATAAAGTACTCCTCTTATTTAAAGTGGAATAAGCCAAGAAGTTATATTTCTATTTTTATGTATGGCATGAACAACTAGTAAACCAAATGTTTCCATCAAATAAAATCTTAAACAAAATAAATAATATTTGCAAAATGTAATTTTGATTTATAACAATGTTAGAAAAATGAAGTATTTAACCTCACTTTAGAAAAATAGTTGGGTGTTTCAACTATTATAGTACTGAACATAAATAAAAATGAGAAACGACAGTAAGGATAATGACTTTTACAGCTCAATAACTGTGCGGTCCCCTCAGCGGCTCACCTCATCAGGTGGTGGATAGAGAGCGAACAGCTCGGGGTGTCTGTTTCCATTCCTCGCCTGCTGGTTTAGGCGGTCCAGCTCCTCGGGGCTGCTGAAGGTCATCAGCCCATCCAGCCTTTGGTCCGGTGCCAAACATCGCAAGTTAAAATCAGACGAGGTCAGTGTACGACCAGAGTCATCAGTCAAACCCTCTAGAGTTGGAGACTTGACCTGGGGCAAAAATGACACAAAGTAAATTGAGAGAAGATTGAACAAAACTATGTATTCAAAATTGTAAAAAGAATTTCCTTTCTGAATGGATCTTATATTTGCTCTTGACTTGATTAACCTTAATTTAAACAGGGATTTCAAATGAAGCTTAAGGAAAGATCTTAAAAATCCTTTTAATTTTGAAAAGCCTCAATACAGAAAACAGTTTCTCTTTTCTCAAAACCAGTTCTACTTGTAGAGTGCCTCCCTCCCTATCAACAAAGCAGACATTAAAAGTGAAGACTTCCTGCTTCTGTCAATAGTTGACATTACAGAACTACACCTCTCTAACAGGACAAGACTTTCTTGTTTTGTCTTTGAAATAATAATGTTTGTTTTCTTAGGTTTTCAGAACAAGATTTAGCCATCACAGAGAAAACAGTGTAAGCATCCTGTGAATTATTATGCAAGAAAATAACTAATCGTTTTAAAACATGTATTCACAAGCCATTTCTTCAATTCCTGACCTTTGTTTTTACTTTTTTTCCCTATACGATGACCTAAGCCTATGTTTTAGTTTTAGAGATCCGGTGTGTTGACCCCATGCTATGGTAACACAACAGAATGAATTCTACACTTGCTTAACATCAAACTCTTTTGGCCAATCAAAAACAAAGTAAAATGAGTTGCTTTTTTTTTTTTTTTACATAAAACAACAAAGCAGATTTAGACAGAGTTATAAAATTATATTTTTCATAATGAGAATAAATAAACATCCTAAAACTGCTCCAGGTCATTTGTAAGTTTTAATTGGACACATTTTTATTTTGTATATGAAGCTTATTAACTGAAATAAAAGAGCAGGCACTTTATATCAAACAACTTTAAAATCAGAAGACAAGGGCACAGGGCCTTGTTTTTAGAATTTTTTAAGTCATGTTGTGACATAAACTTATCCCAAGTAAGATTGTTTTCAATATTAGTATAGAAAACTGAAATGAACCTTTAGCCTCCTTGTAAGGTGATTAATTGATATGTTTTAGGGGAAAAAGTGAGCGGCCTCTTTCACTGGTGCTGGCACCATATGGAGTTTTTCAGACTCCGCTTCAAGGCATTGCATATCTTGACTGCTCCCATTCCCTCCTGTCATCCTTCCTCTTGTCTCTTTCTATCCCATCATCCATCAAGCTCTCATGGCTTTCACACTATAGGCTAAGACTGACCAAGCATCCACCCTGTTGTGGCTCCAAGAGACCCCCACAACACAATCCCGGGGTTAAAGCAGGCTAGACCATCCAATAGTTATTAAGCACCGAAGGACAATGAAGCTGTTTTCCTCTATTTTGGACTCGCTCTCTCTCTCTGGCAGAGATGATGGGAAGCCCGCAGCAGTAATAAGGGGCCTTTTTGGTTTGGGGTGATTAACCCGAATGGGCATGGATGGAACAACAAAAGAGGGGGGCTGGTAAGACCGGATGAGAACAGGATTGGCATTGGAAGGGAGCGACAGACTTGGATGGCTGGAACCTGAATTCGGGGAGCTGCGGATTTGGCCACTGTGAGATAGAAAAACAAGTGAAAGGGCAGCAAGAGAGGACGGGAACTTGGCCCAATGTAATAACAGGGGTAGACTGAAGCAAAAACTCCTATTATAAGTATAGCCAGTGGCCTTCTTGTAAATGTTAATTATCAGTTGGTTGCATGTGTGGTGTTTTACATGTCAGCGCTTGACATATTGAAAGTAATTTGGTTAACACCACCTGTGAAGGTCATAAAAGCTCAGAGCTTTTTATTTCATTTTATATGGTTTTATTTCTATGTGAACCACGTGGACCACTAAAAACACAGAATGTATGTCCTTTAAAAAGACTTAAATAAAACTAGCATGACTACACTCAAGCCTATTAAATAGGTACAAATTGAACACAAGTGAGAGATTATTGACCTTTCCTTAATCTAAATGCACTACAATTACTACCACTTAAATCTGAATGCTACTTTCTTGTAAGCAGACTGATGCATAAATATGTTCAGAATATTGCAGAAAAATATGAACTATGTTTTCTATCTTGCTAGAAAAAGTAAAGTTATAAAAATAATTATTCAGAATTTGGAAATTAAAATATAAAATATTTGCTTTGAAAAACTTTTTTTTTGTTTCAAAGACTTTTTTTTTTTTGCTTTCAAAAACTATTTTTGTGTCTGCAACACAAAAGTTTTCAGATGCGTTTTCTCTCATCTCGCGTTTGCCTTATCTTTGTTTTTTCGTTCATCAGTTTCAGTTTAGTGTGACATATGTGCCATCAACCAGCCTGCTGATTGGTCTAAATTCTATCCAATCCAATATTTATCTAACATGGTGTAAATTATCTAGGCTCAAACAACAAAAGGCTCTTTTACTCTTGATTTTGCTTCTACGGATTAAGAAAAATTCATTTTTACTTATTTGAAAAGTAATTGATATTTTCTTTTAGCATTTATTACATTTTATTTAGTCAGATAAGCAAATTTATGACCAAGGAGCTCCTGAAACTGTAAACTGTATTTGTTTTTGTCCAAAGTAAAAACCAAAAGGATCTATTTAAAAAAAATGTTATTTTCTCTTTATATTTCAATTTTTTATTCAGGAAAAAATATATAGTTCAGAATCAGATACAAATCATAACATAATGTAACGTCCAACCGGATGGAGGCAGAGCTGAGATGTTTTTTCCGCTGTGGACATTTTAAACACGGTGGTGACTACACTAACATAAAAAAATACAGAACTGTTTTTTATTGTCTTTGTTGCTCCTTTTGGGTTCTACACAATCAGACGGACCAGAACAGTTGAAGACTGCAGAATCCTGCTAAAGAACTGATACAAAGTCTGTGTCTGCATGCGAGGCAGAAACACTTTACTGGATAGAATCTAGACCAATCAGCATGAACCCTCTTGTCTGTGATTGGCTATTTGGTGTGGCACATATGTCACACTAAACTGAAACTTACAATCGCAAAATCAAAGATGGAGAAAATGCGAGATGACGCATCTGAAAATGTGTTGCAAATGTAAAAATATTTTTTGAAAGCCAAAAAAAAAGTTTTTGAAAGCAAACAAAAGTTTTGAAAGCAAATATTTAATATTTGCAAATAAAGAAGTTTTATTTTTAAAACTTTACATTTTTCATGCAACTCAGGAAATTTTAATCTCAAAACTGGGACTTTTGCTCGCAATATGGTGGTACAAAAATCACTTCATAGTATTGTGAGTCATTGCAGATGAGCCTTTAAGCATAACCTTTATACAGTAATGAAATAATGACAAAATAAATGTATTCAACCATTAAAAAATATGAGGCTGTCACTCGATTCCTGTGTCTGTTTTTTTTTAAATTCCCATCCCGATCATCATTTGATCAGTTGTAAAAGCATTCCCAGTGAGCTTTTTTTTTTATGATTATGCCCTTTTTAGGCAAAATGTAAAAAAGAATAGATGTAATTTTCTAGGACATAGTTTCTGCAGATTAGCAGTATTTCATTAGAAATTCACCTCTGAGTTGTGGGCAGAACTGTTGATGTGGAATAAGCCTGCCTCCACTTCCCTTCATTAATTTTTTACAATCTCTCCCGCTAGCTTACACCCCCTCACACCCGTAACCTAAAATGGTGAGCAATATTCGAACTATCCAGCTGTGTTGTTGACCCAGATGCCAGCTTGGATAAGGAAAGCCAAGACATACATGGATCTACAAGTGAATGCATCTAAATGGAGCGGTACAGGGAGCTTGTGGCTTGCTATTGTAGGTTCTATGTCATGCCTACAGGTCTTTTCATCAGCTTCTGATTCATTGATTTGGAAAAATAAATACACAGATATGCAACTTTAAGCTTCATTTTCTTCCGATATGTCCTCCATCAACAGAAAAATATCACTAGAACATGTTCAAAACACCAATCACACAATTCCCTGATCTGGTTTGCCTTGCACAAAGTTTGGAAGTTTGATGAGAGCCATAATGATTGGAGCATTAAATGGAAGTACTTGACACACATTCAAATCATCTTGGCTTAAAGGGTTAGGAGTTTGCTCACTTAAACTCTGAGTGTTCATTCTGTAAATAGTGCAGATGTCTGTATAAATACGTTAGATCAGGCCTGCTTAAACTGTCATAGCAATGATATAGTTCACATTAGCTCTACAAGGATTAGTGCAAGCTTTGTGGTTTTTAGTGATTTTTTTTTTTTTTTTTTTAGATTCAAGTTACTTAAGCCTTAAACACCAGAAAGTGTTTGTATGTCAGTGATCCTTACTGGTTTGTCGTTGTTTTCTGGCTGAACATCTGACTCAAAGATTTGCTTCTGAAGGACTTTGTGAAGGCCAACTCGTTCTGAATATGTGCTCCAGCCATCCCCTTGACACCTTTATAAACACACAAACAAAACATCAGGAAAATGCATACATATCCTCAATTAAACTGCACATTTAATGTACTTTTAAAAGAAACATAAACTTCCAACAAAATCATACAGTACATCTGTGCAGAATATGTGCTTAAGAGAAACAGATGCAGGTTCATAATGTAGCAGAATTTAGGGCTTTACCTTCTAGAGACGACAAGCCATGGTTGGGTATAACTCCTAAGGCAGTCTCTCACATGTGGATCCAATTCCCATCTAAGAAGTGTCAGTAAAGACAACAGAACACACACAGATTTTGTGAATGAAGAAACCTCAGACAAGTGAAAACATTCACTATCTCCAGATCTTTACTTGGATTTCACAGTTAAGCTGTGGAAGCACAAATGCTCTAACTAAACTGAAATAACAAGCACATAAGTTTTAAACTAATAATAATAATAATAAAATTGCACTCCAATTTTCTTTTTTAAATGACTGAAAAAACGGTTTTTCTTAAAGCCTTTCTCCCTCATTCAAACTGTTCTTTCTAAAACAAAAAAATCTTGCTTTGGTTCTTGTAACCCACCCTTCTTCAGGTACAGAATGTCGAACTGTTCGACACTCCTTCTCCACCTGCTCCACTTTCAGGTCATCTTCAGGGAAGTCTCCAAGTTCCTGCATCAGAGCCAAGTCTTCACTTCTTAACTGTGACATCAGGAACTCCTCCAGGTCCAAGGGCTCTACCGCTTCATAAGACTGAGGCTGGAGAATGCATGGAGATGGAGAAAACGATTTGGTTGAGGGCAGAGGAAAAAGAATGAGGAAAGTATTAGAAAATTTAGACGAAAATTTCACAAAGAGGTATACAAATTGAGATTCTACATTGATAATAAAAAGCTATTTACTGGAGAAGCTGTGGGAATAAAAAATAAATAAAATAAAAAAATGCCATCAGAGACAAGAGAGACTGCACACTCCTCAGTCAAAATTCAATAATGATGTGATAGAAACACTGTTGGGGAAAAATGGCTAAACAAGCTGAGGCATGATTAACACTTCATACCAGTCTAGGAACAAAAGACTCAAGCATGCCTAAGAATAGAACCTTTATCAAACCTGCTCCTAACAGACAACTGATTTTTTTTTTTTTTTACACACAAAATGTTTAAAATCTTGCCCTTAAATCCATCATTATTTTAATGTGCAGCACAAGAATATTTAAACTTCTACATGTATGGTTTAGAAGCAGGTCTTTTATGCCCTGAACAAAAAAAAAAACATACACTAAAGAGAAGATGAGTACTATATCTTCAGAAAAACTAATAAAAGTTTTTTCAGATTCTGCCTTTAAAGGAAGAATCTACACAAAGCATGTGTGATGCAGTGACACCACAGCAGCCGAGACAGTAAATTGGCTGGAAGATTAAAGTTAGATTATGGTTTGTGTCATGCATGATACAGAAGAGACCTGTCTTTTTCTAATTAAATTCAACACGTGCAAAAATATATATTCCATTCCACTTATAGTAAGTATGCATGGAAAAAAAGCTCAGAATATTGCGGCTACAAAAACATAAAATAAAATGTTTTTTTTTTTTAAATCACCAATTCAACTTTAAAAGCAGAGGAAATTCCATTTTCTGTTTGACATGTCTTTGCACATCACAGTACCCAAAGGCATTTTCCTCTCTGCTAAACAGACATGCAAAATCCCATCACAGGGTATTATTGGTTAGCGTGGGAAACATGAAAAAACTTTGGTAACTACTTGGAATAACTATATCATTAGGAATTTAATAACAGACACCTTTTTGCAGAAGCTGCACCTAAGGACATGTTACAATAGTTACTGTGTCTTCTTTCTGCTAAAAGTGTGTATTGGACTGGCTTCCAGCCAAAGACTTTAAATAATTATTATTGCACAGCCTCTTTGCCTTGTTTAGCACAGAGCTTTACTAAAATAAATGCATGCAAATGTATGCATGCTTCTGATCACTCCTGCTCCTCTATGGAGTCATCAGAGGTCCCAGGAAGAAACAGAGACTCTTAGCAAGTTTCTAAATGAAAATGTAGTCATCATACTGTGAAGAGTTCATAACAACGTGTAATTCAGCAAAACAAATATACATTGTCAATTTAAAAAAATATTCTTTTTTAGATGAGATTTCCAGATGAGATAATTTATAAAATGACGGATGTTTAAGAACGAGCACCAATAAACCCTAAGACGGAGCAGACACGCAATACAGACCTGAAGTCCTAAAAGTGTAGCTAAAAAAAAGCTGGTTTGTTATAATCAAGCACATTAACCAAATATGCAAGCTTCACAAAAGTGAATGCACTGTTCAAACAGATGCACACTTACCACTGCTGAAAGCTGAAAAGTGAACTATAAAAAAGGAAGTGTACAAAATGGCGTACTCCGGATATAGGAACTTAAGAAACAGTGTGCATCTACTGACGCTAAATGGTTTTGGCTGAAACTAAGCCCCGACCAAGTGCAGATACGCTCCAGACATTCATCCTTACATCTCCTACAAGTTGACAGCTGGGAAGAAACCGAAAGTGGAAGTAGAGTGAACTGCTCCACACACAAAGAGAACTTGAAGTTTAGCCTAAAAGTTTCACACAGTGAATAAAAGAAAAAGTTTGAACAGCAACCTCAAGCTTTTCAGCTTTAAATGAAACACCACAAGACAGGAAGTGACATCAACAGGGCGTCCCTCCATCCAACCATATTTCTTAATACATAAAAAAAAATAGCAGACAAAAGGCTGCACGCATGTCCAAAAGAACGTGTTTGTTACCAACATATAACAACAAATTTAATAAGAGAACATCATTTCAAAATGATTGCATGAATATGTATTAGCCTTGTATATATTATCGTGGGGACCAATTCTAGCACAGCAGCAACAAACATCCCTCATCTGTCGGCTAGACTCGACTGCTGAATAATAGGAAACTCCCATCCCAGAGATTATAGTATTAAAGCCCCTCTCTCAAATCCAGACATATTAAAGATTTGCCAGCATAAGCTGCAAGGTAAGCAGGCTCCATCCTGTGCCTGTCAGCTGCAGAGGCACTGACCCATTTCCCTCACAGGTTAGTGTTTGATGTCACCAGCTGGAGTAGGATAGTCCAAGTGCTGTCCATCACTCCAACTCTGTTGAATTCACCGTTTAGTGATTAGAAAATAGCTTAAGTGTTTGGTCCACCTTGAGTCTGCCAGCCAAAATATTTCTGCAGGAGACCCAGCAACTTAGAGCTGTAAAAATATTTTAATGATAAATATAAAATTTAGGAGAAAACAGATATGGATCAAAGCAGGAAGCAGAAATGAGTGGAGAGACTTTGCTTGTTGTGTACAGTGAGACTTGGAGGTAGAACAAATCTATGAAAAGAATATCACATATCATATGTCTGCCAGGTAAAGAGAGAAGAAATCACAATCTAGCTACTCGGATTTAGCTACAGAACCAGGGGAAACCGTGGTATAATTGCATTCATTTTACTCCAGAAAACTGAACCCATCTAAACCACTAGGATAGCATGTTAATCCAACTGTACAAAGAAAAAAAATACATTTATAATAAGAAGCATGTATTGACCTAACAGCAAAATTGTTGGAAAAATAACCTTCCAGACTAGACCCTGCCCTGAGTCAGACATTCTTCAGGCAACAAAGTGGATGATCCATTTTTAACACTTTAGTTGTGTAAGCAAAAGCATTAAAGGTCTTCAAGTGCAGCATTACATCAGAGATTTCTGCACATCAAATGGTCATCCTATCTACGCAGTGTCTTTAAAAACAAAAAAAAGACATTACTAAGAAATGTACTATTTAAAAAAAAACTACACTCCTTCCAAAACGTGTTTTCCTTTGTTTCTTAAGGTATGTAATATAAAAGAAGGGGCATATTTGATGTATACGATATTTTTAGGAGTATAAGTTAACATAGTTTGGCTGGGGGGGGCGACCTATACTGTGTTTGTTGTTGTCCCACAAACAACTGCTAGAGGGAACTGTTGGTGTGTGCATCAGTATTTGCTACTGACAGCAACATAGAAGAAGAAGCACCAGACAGGAGTTGTTCAAAAGCGAAACAGACGATAGAAAATTCAATGATTTAGTGATTTAAAGAGTTTATTTGACTTTTTAGCATGTTTTTTTAATGTAATTCTAATCTGAATGACTGTTCATCTGCTGAACGTATATACTAGACACTTATTCAGTTCCTCCTGTTTTGTTTCATTACAGTTATGGTAGTTTAGACTCGGGGCAGCTGTGGTGCACTGGTAGGGCGGTCAACCTATGATGGAAGATTGCAGGTTCGATACCCGCCTTGCCCGTCAAAGTGTCCTTGAGCAAGTCACCAAACCCAACATTGCCTCTGTTGGAAAGTTGACACCAGTGTTCTTTGTTATGCTTTTTTTTTGCGTCTGCAACTTATACTACGCAGCAACTTATAGTCCGAAAAATACAGTACGAATGGTGCATGTGGTGGAGCGTACATGCTATGGAACAAAGTTGTGTTCATTTAAATGAAAACTCACCACCGTGAGGTAGGTCGTTGGGGAAGTATTGGAGTTTGTTCGGGTGTGATAAACGCCAAGGTTCCCGCTGAAGTTTCGTCGAATCTCTGCAGAAGAATGCCTGTAATGACCATAGGAGATTTTTCAGACTGAATAGATAACATTGTGCCAATGTGACATAAATATGTAGATACAGGTATCATAGACATTACAAGAAATTCTGCACATTCTTATCCACTCATTGGCTGCGTCTTCAGAAAAGATACTGAAACATTTCCATTGTGAGCCATGGAACTATTGTTTAGCAGCTACAGAAAGCTTTCTCTACTGGCCAAACAAAAGCCTTTTCCATGCTGGCTACTTTTCAGACAATGAAATAAATATGTTGTCCTGATTTAAGGGTCGGCATGGGCAGGAAATTAAAATGACACATGAATAGAGAAGCATTCAGAATACACTGGAGATGGTGTGTGTATGAGATTGTGTCTGTAGCTTTCTCAAAAAAGAGTGGGGGAACATGGAATAATATGAATGGAGACTGCCTAAATGTGTTGAACACATTCCATCTCATAGTGAGCTCACTGTCCTTTTCTATGTAATTAATCCACCATGTCATTGGAGATCAGCAAAACTGAGAGTAGAAAGCCTTTTTTTCTTCTTCTCAGCTTAATGTAAAAAGAACACATTTTTGGGGTTTATAAGCATGTGTGCAGTGTTTAATGTGCATGTGTTAACAGGTTTGAGTGTCATAAACACATTATTGTCATATTTCCAGTCCAATTAAAGGGCAAATACTTAAGCAAATGGGTCACATTGCTGGCTGCCTTCCTTGTGGTCAAGCTCATGCGCACATCAAGTACTGTGGTGTTTGTTACAACATCGCTGTTTTTATCATCCTACAGCACTAAACAAAAGCAGAATGGAGGAATATGAGGAAATCAAAACCACTGCAACATTCAGGCAGACTGTCAGAGACATTGGATCTAAAATACTAAAATGTATCATTTGAGGTTTAAACTATTTGCAACATCTAATGTTTCACACAATCTATTTTAACCAAGTTGTTCAGTTTCTCCATACTATCATAAAATCATGGGATTGCTTGGGAAAATCCATTTAAGTTTACACAAAACACGGTTGCAAGACATGAAAAATAAATATTGGTAATAATCACCCGCCGTGGATATGGGAGAGGTGCATTGTTGCAGCAAACATTACAAAGTCTCCGCCTCTATTTGGCTGAATGTTGTGTTAAGAGAAAAAAAAAGAGAGATCTTGTACAATATGTTTTGCAACTGATGCAAAATTCTTGTCTTGCAGTAGGTCAGGAACAGCATGAATTGTATTTATGCTCTTCAAAACTATGTGTTTAAACTTAACCCTCCACAGAATTCAGAGAAATGCACTGACGTGAGGCACATTAATGAATGTCAAAGCATTTATTACTGCACACACACACACATATACACGTGCACGTGCATGTACAGGAATGCCTGAGCATAGTTTCAACTTCGGTCAGTCTGTGTCAGCAGCAACAATGATGTTGTGCAATTCTCACTTGTGTACTTTCAACTCAAGAAGTTTAACCCTGCAGGTGAACAAGCACACACCCACACTTATAAAAACTCACTGACAGAGCACTGAGCAGGATTACTGCAACAGTGTGTTTATTTATCTTAAACATAACACAATGGAAAGTGGTTGCAAATAGACGTGAAACATATCCAACACTAAAAATCTGCACCCCCTTAAGATCTGGTTTCATTTTGATGATGGTTTTATATAAAACATGTTGAGTAACAGTGCTCATTGTTTCGCGCTGAATGAGATGCTGGACCTTGAAAGAGCAGTAAGGTAGAATGAAATGCTCCATAAAGCTTCTTTAAAACAAAACCTTTCCGACGTCGGTTTGCTGCCTTGCGTACCTCTTATCTGATAAATGATCTAATAGATTTTTTTTAAGTTTCTCATCATTCTGGAAGGAAACAACTGCTTTATAGGAGCCATTTCTCCCACAAAAATCCTGTACATAAACAGTGCCCTTCTGCTGTTTTAACTCAGGACAGTTTGAAGTCCTACCCTGACCATCTTTTGATCTATTGTAAAAGTGTTTTTTTATGTATGTCTGCCTTTATCAGAAAAATGCCACAAGAACATGTCAAAAACATGATTTTCTTTGGAGTAGGTCTTCATAACCCCTAATCCAGGCTCATAACATTGCCCTCATGTCCAGTTGGATGTATAAACTCAGATCTGTCTGCATCACTCTATGGGCTTCACAGCCCTGAGAGGAACAAAAGATGTGAAAATAAAACGTTTCAAAGGTAAAACTAAAATGTGCTGATACTTTTAAACATATGCACTAGTCTGTTCACTTGCATACAACAGGCAAGTAAAAGTAATCAGCTCTTGCCAGCAAAGCCAAGCTGACATTATTTTGCCAGCTGTAGACAAACAGCTTGTCATAAGAGATGACATCTGTCCTCAGCAGGCCACTCTCCTGCATTTTTTAATCACAAAACCAAAGCTCTTGTCAGAGACAGAAAAAAAACCTCTGGATTTCAACCATTTAGCAATGAAAAGTGGTTATTACTCAAATGTATTTTCTAAAAACCTTGGCAACCTTAGCAACTTACAAACTCAAACGGATATGTGTATTTATACATATTTATAGCTTTGAGTAAACACAAAGTTCAAGCTAGTTCTTACAGCGTGTAGAGAAAAAGCAGATATTTCAAGTTGACCACTTGGATCTAAAAGTAACCTTTTGGTTTGCTGTTTCTTCAGCTTCAGATTAAAAAATCTCTAAGAATATCCAAGTTTTACATAAAAAAATGTTTTTTTTTTCTTATGTTCTACTGTAAAATGAGAGCAAGGAGAGTTCAACAGTAGAATCTACCCAACAATTATACAATTGTCTGTGTCCAAAGTCAGCCCTTTGCTTCATCATTGTCTTGTACTCAGTTGCTTCCTCAGCAGTGGGAAGCTGATTGAGCTTTTAGGCAAATGTGGTCATTTTGCATTCTGTAGCATTTTCTTTCCAGCTTTGAAGTGCACTAAAAGAAAAAGAGAAAGAATAAAGCAGCTCATAACATGCAAAACTGCAAACACTCCTTCTAGACAAAAAAAAAAGAACCTAGAAATCCTTAAGTTACTTTTGAAATAACCTGTCTGCTCTCTTGTTTGTAATCTGTCAAATTAAGGTTGTCATAGGTTAGGTTGTCAAGCATTAGGACCAACCCCAAGATGTTATTCCTACAAGCGGCAACATTTACTGTTATTAAATAGTGAGGTCAAGTCTACTTTTACTCTTGTTATATTTAATTACTTTCTGCTCCATTTTAGCACCGATCACCAAAAAAAATTCCTAGTTGGTGAAGGTCACACTCACCAATGATGGCAACAAAAATGTTCTGATTCTGAAGAAAATGCTTTTAATTAGAATCAAGAAAGTAAAGTGGTCAATTAAAATCACAATTTCCGGTTTGATTTCTATATTACATTTTTTTTTACAACATTTTCCAAATAAAGAATGTTGTCGTGGAATGTCGTGGAACAACAGATTAAAAAATGGCATTTTGATTAAAACTGGTGCATTTGCAAAAATGTTTTTTTTATGTGCAATGTCCCTATCAAATAAACAAATACATACAAATAAGGACATTTATGATATTGAACATGTTCCTTTCAGTTAAAACTGAAAATTATTTTAAAAAAAAAAGAATAGGCAGCTGACAAAAAATAAACTTTTTTTTTAATTGAGCATATTAGCAGGTGAATTGTTAAAATTATTAGCAGGTATATTAATTCTAATTAAAGCATTTGTATTTTCTAACACAGTGCTCCTAAAATAGAAATAATTTAAATTATTTCTATAATAAACTGAACTCCATCCACCACCTTCACACCCTGACTTCTGTCCCAGACTGCACCCCTCCACACATACACACCCTGAATGGAATTACGACTACTGCATGTACTGTAGTCACCCTGGCCATTGACTGAATCCACTCATCTCTCATCATCATCAGAAACTATTTCAATGTCGTTTAGCCTACTCACCGCTGACATTATCATGATTTAATATTGATCACTCATGTGAAAATGGTGCTATGTCAATTATAAACTGAGTGCCTTTCATTGCTAATGCTGCTAATGATATCTGCAGTTAATAGGCCATTACATTACAATTCTTGCACAATGGTTGAGTATATACAACAGGTTTACATTGTTTTTCAATGCGCTATAATATTTATTTTGTCATTTTTATGAGTCGTAGTTAATAACACTAACATAAAAATGGTAAATATTGTTTTGCTTTCCTGTATGTTTGCTTAATTTCGTGCAAATGCTAATTAAACCTTAGATTAAACAAATATAACTTATTATATTCATAATATGATCAAAAAGAAGGTGTTAGGGCTGTAACAGAATAATAATTTTATTGTCCTAAGAGACAGTAAATATAATAAGAAAAGTCTAAATTTTATTCATTGATGTAAAGGAAAAAAAAAAATAGACTGTGGTATCTTTAATCAGCGTGAAACTATTTTGGTTCCTGCATCTTTTAGTCAGAATTATTTTTAGATCAATTGTGGTCTTAATCTGTCATTAACACTCTTAAATCCTTTTTTATTATGACAGCAAATCATGCCAAGAGAAAATTCCCTAAATCTACTACCAACATATTTTTCTTTTTGGGTCCTTGTTATGAGTCTCCTCTAGAGACAACAACCTAAATTCAATTTCCTTGAAACTTAAAAGCTTTCTCCTCACTCCTGGATCCGAGCCTGGGAGGAAACAGGAAAACAGAAAGTGGTAAATTAAAAAAAGAAGGAAAAAAAAAAGGACTCCAAAGGGATGTCCCCACTGACTGACTCATCCTATCATGCATCTCCAGACTTAATGAGTCTGACCACTATCAAAAGCATCTCGTCTTCCTGTCAAAGGGTGGCACGCACAAACACAGCATTCATTAGGTCACAGGGGGCTCAGGGCATGAAAAGTCTCATACGAAGCAAAACCAGTGGCGAGGTTTGAACGCCTCGTCCACAATAAAACCACTCAACAGGATTTCTCCGACTGTTTTTTTACATCTCACTTCTTAACTCAATGGCCCGATAATAGACGTTGAGAGTTAACGGATGACATCTGCTAAAAACCCTGAGGAAATTAGATGAAACTTAAACCACAGCCCCTCCCAACTTAATAGCACTAAACGACAGAGGCCCCCAAAGCTACAGCTGTCCACACACCTGGTACCATATGTTTTGTTTTTTTTAAAATCACATCATGCTGTTATGTAGGGTATCAAGTGCAACCTTTAACCTTTTCACCTCAGTACCGATACACATTGTTACATATGTTAGCATCTTTCTGACACGACAGTGTCTTCTTTTTCACTCCCCTCTTCATGTGATCATGAAAAAAAAGACATTTCCTGATTTAAAACTGCCAGATAAAAAAAGTGAAGCGAAACCAGAGAACGACAGAGGGACAGCAGCGTTCGCAGGATTTCCTTCAAACTCCTGTGTGATAGGGACATTCACGGAGGAAGCGCTCATGAGACGACTGGCAACTTAAAGGGGTGCAGATCATTTCAGTCAGATAAGAACCAAAGTCCACAAACGCAGCGTGTGCTTGCAGCAGCATTTTCATCCGAGGAAATACTGAAAAGCAGGAGTGCAAGTGTCACAACTGTAGAGTAGTTTGGGACTGATTTTCTCTGCATTTTTCAGAAGTCACAAGACATTTTTTGAAGCTGGCGACATTTTTAAAGAGAGTCCAAACCCTCTGAAACTCCAGTCCTGTTTGATTATTCAGTTGATGAAAGCTCAGTTAAGCCTAAAAAAGCCCCCAACTCAAGTTTAGCATTTGTGCTGGTTAACCACGAGTTTGCATCTCAGACTGAAACACTGAAGGTCATGAAGACAAAACCTAATACAAGCTTTTAATGTGGGCAGGATTCTCATCATCATATGATTTTGTGGTGATAAGTGTGGCTCTCTTTCGAACATTGTTTCTTATATTTTAGGCTTTTGAACCCTTTTGATTCAAGATTCACTCAGATGAAAATCATGTTTTTGATATTTTTAACATTTTGTGGCATTATTCTGATGATGAAAGACATAAATAAAGAAAATTAAGCTCAAAATAGCATCTCTAAATATGTCTTTATTTTAATCGCTGTGTATCAGAAGCAGACGAAAAATAATGTCATTTGAAAAATAGCATATTTGAGATGCAGACAACACGCTGCCCAGCTCCCTGCTTTATTCCCTTGATGCATCCACTTGCAGACAAATAGATCCATGTACGTCTTTGTTTTCCTCATCTGAGCTGGCATCTAGCTCTAAGCTGTACGGCTGGATAGCTCCAATATTACTCTCCATTTTTGTTGCACTGTTCATGTTAGGTTGGGAGTGTGAGGCTTTAAGCTATCTATAAACAGAGCGCTCTCAGAAATGGAACGGGGGCGGGATTGCTCCACACGAACAGTCCCACCCACAACTCAGAGGTGAATTTCTAATGAACTCCTGCTTCCTTGCAGAAAGTATGTCCTACAATACGACTTTTTATTTTAGCTAAAAAAGGCATAACCATAATTAAGACCGCTGAGAACATTTTGAAATATTGCTCAAAAGATAATCTGAGAAGATCTTTAGAAGATTACGGAATTAAGACTCAAAATCCTCAAATAAATATGCCTGCTTTTAAGTGCTAATTTCCTGACTTAGTCCATTTCAGGTGAACAAGTTTACCATGCAATTCAAGATTCAGGTAAAACTAATGAAAATTTTAAAAAAGTAGAAGCTGAATTTTCAAAATAATGTATTCTAAAATAAAAACAAACAGGAAATGATGGATTTTGCTGCAGAGATGCAAGAAAAAAGATTAAAAAGTTGGTTTAAACCATCACTTTACATTGTAAATTGACACATTTTTTCATGTGGAACAAACTGAAATGTTTAATAGATTAATGCCAACACTGTTAAAGCTAAGTGTATCTTTGCTCAGAGTCTCTGCTGGCTCATCAATGGATTTAGGCGACTGCCCAACATCTCCTAGCCGCAGAGCTGGGCTCTGCAAAGCACAGCACAAAACAGACAGCCATGATTTCTCCTCAAGCCTCTTAAAGCCAGTATGGAAATGGGGAAAAGGTCATCCAAAAAACTGAAAGACTAACTGGCAAGCAATTTTTAAAGATGTTTGCTGTTTTTTTTTAAGTAAGTAGGGAGAAATACCCTTTTTTAGACTCCTCATCAGTCCATTCCATCATTTCTCTGCAGAGAAGACTCTGAACTCCAGTCCACTCTTAAACTTCAGCACATAAACAGTGCAAAGGCACTCCCTCCGATCAGCTGAACTGTAACAATAGGCGTTTGACAGAAACTTGACTTTTAACACCTGCAGATCAACACAGATGAGCACTGGTATATTTATTTATTTAAAAATCTGAACTACACGAGGTGCTAAAACAATAGACTTCCATGTCCACACTTCCTCTCCACCTGGAGAGTTCAAGAAGGAACAATGATCACATCCCTCTTTATTTCTTTCACCTTTGCAGACCTGTTTTACCTCCTTCACTGCAGGAAATGATCAAATAAAGAGGCACTAGATATAGACTAAGAAGAGGAAATGACTGCAACATCCATGAACAGATTTATTACAGTATTTCAGATAATAGAAAACAGCTTTGTTCAGAAGTTTAGACCTTCGGCTTTAATTTTGATTTTGTTTTTTTAAATTCTAATCACATATCTTGATGTTAAACGTATTTTCGGTGCAAAGTTAATTGGAAATGTTCTGCAGACTGCTTGTTTTCGAGACTGAGTGAATGTAGTTGAATTAATATTCCAACATGTGGCAGCTTGCTCCACTCTGAACCACCTCAGGAAGTCAAAAATAAAGTTCCCACCCACCCACACTTCTGCGGACATTCATAACCAGAAGCATCTCACAAGCAAAGCTGTTTGCCAGAAATATGTACCTGTTGATCTTCAGGGCGAACGCCCGCCGCTCTGCGCTGCCCAGAGAAGCCATCTCTGAACTCCTCTCCGGCGGGGTTCTCCTCTCGCCGCCTCGCTGTCACCGACCGACGCGCAGCTCCTTCGCCGAGCGACAACCTAAACTGTCCAGCCGGCGTTCGAACTGGCTGAGGCTGCAGCAGCTGGTTTGGGAGGCGAACTTCCGCGTTTGATGAGAGGCATCCAGTCAACGGCCATGGCACGCGGGAGGGCGGGAGGGAGCAGCCGGACCGCAAAGGCTGGATGAGGCACGCGCGCACCCTCGCTGCTGAGAAGAAGTCTCACATTATCCCAATACAAACACAAGCATTTAAAGTACTTTATTTAAAAAAAAAACAGAAACATTAAAGAAAACAGTGTCTAAAGTTTAAAATACACAAACTAAAACAAGTGTTAATTAAAAATACAATGTAAATCTATCGTATCTAACGTAGTTAAAAAACAAAACAAAACAAAACAAAAAAAAAAAAAAAAACAAAAAAAACAGATATGACAACCCTTAGCAAAAAGTAGTCTGTTTGGGTTTACTACAAGGAGCCTAATTTATACTAAAAGTGAGGCAGTAGCCCTGTCCTTTAAGTTTACTTTTTATATACTATCTATGAAGGCCATAGTAAACTTTTCAACTTTATTTTAATATACTTGAGGAAACTAAAGGAATAAGTAGCAACTTTACTTTAGAACATAGGCTGCATGTAGTTTAGAAAGTGTACACAAAATACTTTTGTGTTTCCAAAGTAAAACAAACCCTCAAACTTTAATTAAAATAAAGAATAAAATTCAAAATAAAACACAACTCTAAACCATTACACGAAAACTCAGGCAGGTTTTCAAGAATACTCTTAGTCTGTACCCTTCAGTATGAAGAAGTTTTCTGTCAGTGTACTTCCTACACTACATGTACATGGTCTATAGTAGACTTGCTATAGTTTAAGCTAATACTCAAGTATAATAAAATATGTATTAAATAAACATCTAGTGTAGGCCTTTACTTAAATTCAATTCAATTAAAATGCTAAAATAGAAAAAAAAACCGTAAATATTAACTCGAATAAAATATAAACTTCAAAATAAAACACAATTCTAAAAAATGTACAAAAACTTAAATTAAAGTTTAGGCTAAATTTAAAGAATCTCCTTGACAAAAAAAGTATCATATATATATATATATATATATATATATATATATATATATATATATATATATGTATTATGAGCGAGTTTAGTCCACACTAAAATTGCAGCTGTATACTTGAAGTTTGCCTATACTGTTGACAGATTGTAAAACCAAAGTGTTTCCAACTAGTTCTGAAGAAGTATTCAGTTAGTATACTTCCTACATTACACACATGTGGTCAGTAGGAGAGTTAATATACTTTAAATGTACTTAAATACACCTTATGAAATAAACTTTAAGATGATTACTTTTTGCAAGGGATAACTTGGTGACTATCATAAAAATGAACCAGTTTTTAAACACTTGTTTATCTCACTTGTTGAGTTATATGTACATGTATTTTTTTTTGTTTGTTTTTATTTAATTTGTGACTCTGAGTGTGGGTGTATTAATATAATTTGGGACTTCTGAATGTATTTTCCAAATTACTCAACACTTCCTAAATTCAAGGCAGCACTGAGACATGAATCTCAAGCTCCGGTGTGTCAGCATTTGTGTTGTATAATGTGGAAGCGGAAGGAAAGAACTTGTTTGTTCATGAGTCTCTGAAGCTGGTTGACTGCAGGAACTTCTCCCATGATCCCCGAAACAAGAGGAAGTGTCTTCTCTTTTTTATCTTCAGCAGAGTAAATCCCTTTTCAATTCTTTTGACACCCTTTAGACCTGTACACAAAAAAAGTCTAACTGCATAAGTGCCAACAAACACTTTTTAGAAAATTACATTTTTACCAACTCACTGCAAAACCAGGCATGGCTTTGAAAGAAGATACATTGGAATTTGAATGGTTGAGTTAAAATATAAAGTAGGTGTACACCTTTTGCTTGACAGTTTGAAGCATTTTTATTGTGAAGACCTCCAGAATCCTTCAGACTCTATGGTTTAGATTTCAGGTTGGAAAAAAACATAAACCTCCCAACATAATTTGACTGACCTTTACAGCAGTAATGTATATGGGGAAATTAAAAATGTGGAGGAGGGTGTGATGTAGATGATGTTACTTTGCGTTATTTTGACCTTTATTAAACATGTAAAAAGACTAACTAATGCTGCAGACAATGTAAATCTGAGAGATCACCACACCTACTTGTTCCTTTTGATGTAGTTACCCTTGTTGATCGCTAGAGTTCAGTAATCACTAACTAATTGTAGCAGAGAAGCATTAGTTAACTCAACAGTTTGTTGGAAAAATAACAGATTTTTCGTAATCTCAAAATCAGTATTGAAAATCTTTTCATTTTATTTTATGAAAATGGTCAATTTACGCATGTATAAAAAGTATTTCATCTCATATGGAAAGTCAGTTCTTTGTTGTCTCCAGAAAATCTTAAGAGATGAACAAGGTGAACGTAGCGTAGAAAGTATAGCTTACTATTTGAATACTTTATTTATTTTATTTATTTATTTATTTTAATGATTTTGAAGATTATAACACACACAGAGTATTTGAAACGTATATTACCTGACTTATAGCATATATTATTACTAGTAGTAAACTTAAATAGACTACAAACTATTTAGTTAAAATAATAATAATAATAAAAACAAGAAGAAAAAAACAACAACATATAAATTGTGTGTGTGTGTGTGTGTGTGTTGGGGGTTGCCATTTTCCTTTTTTTTAATTTATTGATGGCAAACATTCTCGTTATCTTTATTAGTGATGTTGGTTCTTTGAACCTATAAAAAGAAGTAATTTCTCTCTAGACAGACAAAGAGGGAGAACATGTTTTTGTGTACTTTTGTGGCATATTGTTTTTTTAAATCATTTTTTTTACATTCTGTATTAACTACTCTTTATTTGTATCTTTTAGTTTAAATGCCTTAGTGTTGCATTTCGTTTTACCAGTAAGTCATAATTCCATATTTTTCAGCAGCAGCGCCACACCGAAGGCGGAACGATTGTTCTACGTCTATAATTTACAGGGGAATCTAAACCGGTCGGACGCCGTCAAGAGAAACAGCTGAGTACTGGGACACATTTAGGAAGAAACTCAAGCCTTGTGCTGCTCCTAAAGGAAACATAATTTGGAGTTTTGTTCCTGTACTTCTACATTGGGAAAAGTTGGACATCTAGTGCGTGACTAAAGCTGCGCAGGTTTGATTAATGTGTTTTTCCCCACCGGTTTGTTTTAAATCCTGGCTTTTCTGCTGACACTGCAGCAAACAGATTGTTTCTACTCATCTTCCCTCCGCCTGATCTAATATTAAATAGCATGCAAACATAAAGTGTGACTATTTTCCATAATTTTAAGTAGGAGTGTAGTAATATAATTACAGTCTTTGAATTTGATCCAACTTTTATGTCTTAGATTTCCATTTTATGATGGAGGAGGAAGATGATTGTCCAGAGTTGGTGCCTATTGATCCCCAGCCGGCTCCACCTGCACAGCAGATCCCAGTCACTATCATCACAGGCTACCTTGGTAAGATCTGTGTCATAGCTGCTGGGATCTTATAAAGAAGCTTATGTTCTCAGACAAAGCAGTTGGGTGTTGTTCTTTTACAGTTCTTCCAATAATGTATTCATAAACACTGCCTCTTCAAAAATAATTAAAGTATGCATCTTTACAGGAGCTGGAAAAACAACACTCTTGAACTACATATTAACTGAACAGCACAATAAACGGATTGCTGTCATTCTCAATGAATTTGGAGAAGGTAATGTTATCATTTTAGTCTGAGTCAAAACAGTTGAATTATCACTTTTATTGAGGTCTAATAATTTACTATGATGGTATATTTGGTTTTAATCAGTTTTAGTGCTGTTGATTTTTCCACCTTCCACCTTCTCCCTGAAGGTAGCGCTCTTGAGAAGTCTCTTGCAGTTAGCCAAGCTGGAGAGCTGTATGAAGAGTGGCTGGAGCTGAGAAATGGCTGCCTCTGCTGCTCTGTTAAGTAAATATGCATTTTGGTTACTTAGTGTAGTTTAATAATAAATGTTTTGATCTTTATCTCAAATTCCATTTGAGTGTCCTGCATGTATAAGTGAATGATCTTTTTCTAGGCAGTTAATTCTTATGCTTATTTAATTGAGCCCTAAAAAATCAATTTTTTTGGTTCCTCCTGCTTAAATTCTAAAATCCACAGTTTTTACAAATGCCAATGGCCTCAAAATCAATAAACTTGAGTTATCATCTCGCTTTTCCTATGATCTTGTTTGGATAAACGAGAGACTTTTATTTTGGAGTCAGGGTAATACTTTTCAGGATATGTTGATGTTTTTCAAATAGTATAAGGAAAGAAAAGTTCAGAGAGAAATCCACAGGCATCCCTGTTGTGAAAACATGTGATGGTTAAACTGCTGGGCTAAGACAAAAACATGTTGTGCTGTTCAGTTCATGGAATTTTGGTTTTTGCTTCCACATCTTTGAGTGATGAAAGGAGAAAAAAATCCCTGGTGGTTGTTGCATTAATGTATCATCTGTGTATATAAACATAACTTAACATTACTATTGCATAAGTTCCTGTAAAGAGTTTGCTAAAACTCGAAAATTAGTTGTTTAAAGTAAAGGACACACTCACTAACTTTCTTTAAGTCTCCCTTCAAAGACCAGTGTTATAAATGAAACTGACAATCAAGAACAAAAAAGGGTTGCCACTTTTTTAAAAGCATACCTTTCTACGATTAATAATGCCGTTGTTTGAAACAATTTATGTCTTTGAAATACATTAGTTAAATTAGTTAAAAGTTAGGGGTTGTGTATGAATTAGTAGAAGAAATAATTTACGCTTTGTGTTTGTGGTTTCAAGTACATTTCTCTTTGTATTCTGATTTTTTTTTCTTAGGGATAATGGCCTTAAGGCTATTGAAAACCTCATGGAGAAGAAAGGGAAGTTTGATTATATCCTTTTAGAAACTACAGGGCTTGCTGATCCAGGTAAGGTACAAGCAAAAAGAAGCACGAGGTTGTTTTATTTTTAATGTATGAATCCATCAGAGTTCTGTAATTCACACATTGAACAATTTCTTGGATTTTATTTTCTTCATTGTTTTTAATCTATAAATAGGTATTTGAGTCATCGTGAGAAGATTAAAATCTCAAATCCTTTAAAAAAAAAATGCTGATGATATACACAGGTATTTATGTGCAACCAGTGCAAGATCTGATGGGAATTCACGTTGGCCAAAAAAGAAAAAAGTCTAAACTTAGATTAAAATTTTAAAAAGTAATTATAATGGAATATTAAAGTAAAAAGGATGAGAATAAATAATAAAAAACTAACAGCTCTTTTTATAAACATATCCTTTCCTATGTTAAAGTAAACCATTGTCTTACTTCTTATTTTAGATTTGTGTTTTGTGTGGTTGTTTTTTTGTGTTTGCTCATACATGGTGTTTCTTGGTATTACAATTTGGAAGGCTGTGCTTCAGATTGTGGTTCAGGAGAAACAAATTTGGAGCATCTGGCTGCAGTTATCCAGGTTGAAACAACTGTAAATGAACAAATGTCCTAGTGTCAATGAGTATTCCTCAACAACTGGCATCTCCAGACCTTAAATAAATAATCAGTGCACGAGAAGATGCTTAAGGGGTCGGTGAACTTGATGTGACCTGTTGATGTTGCAGAACCAGCTCTCAAAACAGCAAAGATCATGTGTCACAATGACAAACATTTTCAAAAAAGCTTTTTCATTTCAGCTGTGTCAATTTTAACTTGAATCTTTAAAAGTTCAACTATGTTCTCCAACACTTGTTAGTTTTTCCACCTGAAAGTGACCCTAAAGTTCTCATCATTCTGGCATAAGATTTTTGAAGCTCATCGATTTTATAAACCCTGTTGTTTTAAACACAGATTAAACTCAAAATATCTATTCTCTGTATGTTGGAATTAACTGGACACTAACTGTAACTCTTTTAGTATCATTTTAAAAAGTGGGGAATTGAACCACAATATAATTTAAAAAAATAAATAAAAGTTTTCTTTATGTCAGATAGGGAGAGTAAAACCGTATTACCAAGTCACTCTTGACTATTTTGCCAAACATCTTTTAATAAGCTCAAATGCATTTTCCTCATGATAACTGAGATAAACCATCGCATCTAAAATTTAAAATTCATGTTTTTTCAGAGACATCAAATTGAGCTCAAACTCTACAAAAAAATTGCCACTGGTTTAGATGCCAAAAATAAATAAAAACTTGTGTGGCCATTTTTGAGGACAAACAAGGAGTGCAAAGAAGTACTGTATGCTATATGAAATATTTCGCCTGAACAATGAACATTTTATGCATTTCCTTGTGTTTTATTAGTCAGATTTGCAAATAGAAAAGATAGTTTGGAGCTACCTCCAAAAAGTTTTAGTTCAAATAATTACATGGGGATCTGTAATGAAAATGTTAGGTTTTTTATTTTTTAATAAATCTGCGACAATTTCAAAAGAACTATTTCAACATTCTCATTATAGGGTGTCTTTCAAATGATTTTTCAGGAAGAAAACTGATTTAATCCTTTCTGAAATAAGGCTGTGACGTCATAAAATGGGGAAGAAGTAAGGCGCTGTGAATATTTTCCGGATGCACTGTACAATGGTGTACATTTAGCTCAGATGGGCTTCATCTATGAGCACAGCCCAACAACAGCAAAGACTCATTCCTGTTTCATTTGGTGAAAAAATCGATTAAAACCCTACTTGTTGGGGATGTTTTGGCTAACTGAGAGAAACTTTTGTGTTGCTACGACAGATACATTTGATCAAGTATTCAATATTGAACTAATAACAAACAAGCTGTGCATTGTCAGGAGTGTGTGGGTAAGTAAAAGGTGTTGAGGTTGAGGCCTGGGTGCTGGCTTGCCACTCACCTTCCCAGTCAGTCCAACAGAGCGTGTCCTCACTTAAACTGTCCTCCTCCCCCTGTGTCCGGCGTCACGGGCTCGTTATCGACCAGGACAGGCCTGTCATTGGCTCGGGTAGAGCTGCCAATCACAAACGCCACAGGGGAATTTCCTGCTTCCATTCAGGAAAAGGATTGGAGGATTCCTGTGAAACATGCCACTCAAAAATAGTTTTCATTACACAGCCATCAAATATTTACAATGCTTTCTTACTCCTGTTTGACAGCTTGACCAAAGGGCACTATGTGGTACAAGCCATGGATGGCATGGCAACAGGGGGATGCGTAGTAAAAATTAATAACAGCCGTGTCCAGAGAAAAACAGAAATAAAACAAATGGTCTAAGAAAACGTAAAGAAATGATGTACGTTTGCTCCTTAACCCTCCTAGGAAAAAGACAAACACTCATTTTGTGGTTGTCAAAAGCACACATTTATGAGAATTTCTGCATCTTCAATTATATCCATGTAAAGCTGATGTCAAGTAAAACCTCTTCATGGCTTAGTATGGTCTAACTGGGAGTATTGTTCAATATTTACCAGAACTACTTCAGGACAGAAAGATGATACGGGCAAACCAAGAGCACACCTTCCGAGCTTCTATCTTATTGAGATAAAGTGGTAGAAATAGGAAAAGCAGAGTAAACTTCAAGTGAAACATATTTATGGAAACTTCTGCAACTCAGTTGAAAGAGCCTCCTACAAAAACCATATATAATTTAGTACAAATAAAAGGAGGATTTTATAAAAACCCGATGGTTGTTTTTAGCTGTAGATTTTGCAAAATGGCAAAAAAAAAGTTAAATATTAAATGTTTTGAATACGCATTTTGTTTTTTTTTCATGTATTTGTTTTATTTTAACACTTTGACATTTTTTTTAGGAGCGGTGGCTTCCATGTTTTGGGTTGACGCAGAGCTTGGCAGCGATATTTATTTAGACGGTACGTTAATTAATGTCCGAAACAGACTTTTTGTTCTGCTTCATAACTATTTTGTTCATTTAAAGACCCACTCCGATCATCTTTAAAACAATTTTTAGTGTTATTTCTTTTTAATGGATTATGCCATTTTTAGCCAAAATAAAAAAAAAAACTGTTGTTTCTAGGACATAGTTTCTGCAGAGTGGCAGGAGTTTCTTATACATTCGCCTCTGAGTCGTGGCCAGGACTGTTGGTGCGGAGCAACCCCACACCCCCTTCCCCTTCCTCTTACTGAAAGCTCTCTGTTTACATGAGCTCTTTTTAAACAGCATCTTTGCACCTGCTGATTCACAACAAATAAAGAAATCATCAGAAATGCTATTTTAAGCTTAATTTTCTTAATATGTGTCTTCTATCATCAGAAGAATGCCACAAAAACATTTTAAAAACACCAAAAACATATTTTTATCAGAGTGGGTCTTTAACTGTAGACTGCTGTGCCAAAAAAATATTTGAGCCTTGCTGATTTTAGACAAACCTGATGAATCAACAAACTACTGATGATTTAATACAGATTTACTTAAAAAGTGGTTCATTTTAAGGCTATACAGCAAAGTTCACTTGTCTGAGTCTGTAGAAACTGCTTTAAATTGGAAATTGTGGCATAAATCTGCAAATAAGAATACCAGATGGGCAAACTGGAAAAAGGATCACAGACAAATTTATGCAATTCCTTAATCCATTATTTTTTTGTCCCTCTGTAGGTATTGTCACTGTCATCGATGCCAAGTTTGGCCTACAGGTATGTAAATGAAACTTCCCTCTATCTGAACTAACCCAAAAAAGTTAAATAGTTCAAATAAAATAAGAAAAAATATGTTATTTAAAAAAATGTATTAATCATTTGTCCAGTCTAATTCATTTATTGAGTCTTGCTGGTCAAATACTGAAATAAGAAATGTTCTAATAAATACAACGATGATTATGTAGTCGCATTTAAAAAAAATCAAAACTGAAATTGTGACTTTATGTTAAAAGAATTGGTAGGTTTCTGAGCTATTTCGTGTTCTCCCCTGAGCATCCTGGCCTCGCTGTGCTACCTAAGAGGAACAGGGCAAGTGACACTTCGATAATGGGCTCTAATTTAGAAGTGTCATGTTCAGCAAAGTGACACACTTCATGGCCCCCGTGCTGTTCTCTCTTCAGACTACAGACAGGCAAGATGAAGGAAATCCTGACAGAAAGAGGAGTGGATATAACTCACTGTGATTAAGTAATTCGTACCGGAGATGTGACCACTGTAATTGGACTGTCGCATCCACTCACCTGCCTCTTCTCTCATCTATCTCATCAAATATCTATCCGTCCAAAGATGAATCCATTCTACTTGTAGCCTCTTTTGGCCTCTCGCCTTTTGAAAGGCATGTTTTTCCCTGAACACAGAGGATTCAGAGCGTCCACTGATCATTCTTTTAAACTTTAATATGTTTTTAGGCGTCTGATAAAGCTGTGTTGAGCTGGTCAGTGACAGATACCTGTCATTTTGTCACTCAGGAGGCCAGGATCCGGATTAACACATCCTGTCCATTCTGTTATTAGATATTAAACTGTTTTGGAAAAAGCCATCATCCCATGTGCGAACACAGACAAAGAAAACGAATGCATCTCTTGTGGTTTCAGGGGGGTTTTTTTGTATAATTTTATGTCAGAGTTTCTTGTCTTCACTTTGTTTCTCATTCGATTATAGCAACTGATGGAGGAAAAGGCAGAGGGATTCATCAATGAGGCAGCCAGGTACTTTACCTTTTTTAAGTTGTGCAAAGAAACATGAAAGAGAGTGCCTGCTGATAAATGACATTTTTCAAAAACTCTTTCCTTACCATTTTGTTGTCCACCTCCCCAGGTGCCATAGCTTGTTATTGACATTCCCTCCATTTGATCATGTGTCTCCCAGTCAGCTTCTCCCAGCAGATGTGCGGTTCTGCTGCTACACAAATATATCAATGTGTGGGGGGGGGCAACCCTTTGCATTCTTTGTTTGTCTTTTCACCTTCAAACTAAACAGTTCTCAGCTCCCATTTGAGTTTAGAGTTTGCTCCATGTCTGACGACCACCCATGAAATGGATCCACGAGTGTGTAAAAGCATCTCCAGTGGTTTTCTTAAGTCCTAATCTCAAACTCTGAACTTTACTTATCTACTGTGTTTTATTGATTTTCTTTTTCAGACAGATTGCTGTTGCTGACTTGACTATAATCAATAAGACTGACCTAGTGACTGAAGAGGAACTAAACCAAGTCAGAGATGCTGTCAGGTCAGCATCACTCATTGTCCACCCATTCATGAGTCTGCAGATTGAACAGTAGAATTCTTGTTGTTTTAGGTCCATAAATGGTCTCGTCAAAACCCTAGAAACTCAGAGATCAAGGTAAGTTCTTGCTTTAAAATAGAAAAAATAAAACTAATAAAGGATCTTTTTGTAAAATCAGGTTAAGTGGCTTTTCTCTGGCCCAGGAACCGTGCTGTGTTCAGTGTAATTCCTCCTCAGATCTTTGTGTCAAAGATGAAGCTCTTCACGCACACAAACATAAACTGCTGTGCTCTAAGTAAACACCAGAGCTGCACCAGGATTCAGTTACCCAAGTCTTTGCTCTCTGACCCCAGCTTTCTTCCAGCCTGGTGAGATGTGCATATGTGCGCACATCCAAATGTATGTGCACACGCACTCGCCATGTTATCATGTGGGGTACCATTGGGGGGGCAGTGTGAAGGAAAGCTCTGGGTGTGTTTGGGCTCCTCCGTGGACCCCTGCAGAGTTCAGACCTGGGTGAGCAGATGAAAGAGCGTGCAGCGAGGGGTTAATTGAAAAAACATTGCCAAAACATTCCGCCTGGGTAATGTTAGTTTGTGGCAAAAAGTTGAAATATTTTGTTTGATTTTCTGTCTCTGGGGGGGCGGTTGGACTCTAAACTAAGCAGAAAGTAAATAATGTGAACCTCCTATGCAGGGTGGATCTCTCTGAAGTGCTGGACCTGCATTCCTTTGACATTGAGGATGGAGCAAAGTAAGTTGCTTGATTTGTCTAACGGGTTCATGAAAGGTTGCTGCACATCACTTAGATGTATTCTGAATACACTTTTAAATCTGGTAACAATTCTTGGCTGATATGTTCAAAAGACTGTTGTTTTAAAGACTCCGATCTTCTTTTGATCTCTTGTTAAAGCTTTCCCAGTGGTCTTTTAATCACGATTATGCTGGTTTTACCCACAATTAAAAAAAAAAAAAAAAAGCCTTATAGATTTAAGGACATAGTTTCTGCAGAATGGCAGTAGTTCGTTAGAAATTTACCTCTAAATTGTTGGCAAGCTAGCTCTTAGCAGGGAGCTTGTGTATTTTCTTCATCACAAACAAGCTCCTTTTTCATCAATTTTTTAAAGTTTGTTCTTAATTCAAATTGATTTGAAAAAAAACAAAAAATGCAATTTTGAGCTTAATGTTTTTGTACATGTCATCCATCATTAAAAACATGCCACATGAACATATTTAAAAAGAATAATTTTCATTGGAGTGTGTTGTTAAATAGAGATCAAACTGGATTTTTAGGTTTTAACTCAAGTTTTTCAGATACTTTAAAAAAACTATTTTGATTGCCGTAAAAGTCTTTAGAATATACCACATTTTTTTCCATATCTGTCTCAACACTCATGCATAACACTCTGAGTGTTTAGTGAGTTTTTTTATTTAAAATTTGAATGTGAAGGATTTAAGCCCTAATTCGGCCTCCGTGGGTTGCTTTTGTTATTACTATGTGCACACCCAGCTCTCTAAAGCTGCTGTCAGGTTTCACACTAATTAACCAGCTTCTTTATTGAGCATCCCTCTGTTCCACCAAAGGGATGGTCATCGCAGTGTCCCCCTGCAGAATGGAACCCGCGTTCATCCCCTCATGAGAATGAACTGGCCACCGCGTTAAAGCTCTCGCCCCGAGTCAATGTCTCACGACCAGCTGCAGAGGATTAAAGCCGTGTGTGTCCAGCGGCTCCCGAGGAGTTCCCCCTTGTCCCAACAGATAGCTCCTTTCCCTGTCTTTAGAGTCTCGGCCCCTCCTCCCCTGTGACCCACGCTGGCTGTTTGAAGCCGCCCCCCCACTGCTCTGCTTGTGTGGCACTAACAGCACGTGGGGCTCAAGCAGCTGGACGCAACATTTAGCCTCCTTGTGGGGTCAGGGAGAAGTGGGGGAATACAGGTCATAGTTTGTTTGCGGGTTTGGGGGGGTGTCCTGTAGGATTTAATTGTCATTTCTAAAGCCTTTGCAAGTCCATTTAGACTTGTGTCATTAAGCACCGACAAAAACCATGAGATCAAACGCAAAGACCAAAATGCGTTTTGTTCTGTCAAGAACATGTCATTAAAAAGTTGAAGCTTTGAACTACACTGGAAGTAACCTTGAAATAGTGAAAACCAAAATGGAAAACGATCCATAAAAATAGCAGTAAAGATCCCAAATACATTTTAGTAAATAGCATCTGGAAACATGGCCACTTAACTGCAGTTCTCTGTTAGTCCTTCATCCAATATGGTTTTTTCCAGTTCATCCCATATCATAGCAAAAAAGAGCCCTTCTCTCCCTGCAGTATGCTTCTGTTGGTTTATTTTAACATAACTTGCCTCATTTCTAAAAGATTTGACGTACTAATTTGCAGCTTAGTATGAATTTTTATACTGTCATCAGTAGTAATCCTTCCAATCTCCTTCACTGGTAGCTATTTTGACATTATTTTAACTTTTCTCTTATTATTGAAGCTATCTTTTTGGACTGTACTGGTGTTGGTAGTCTCAGCTGCTTTAATACACTGCAGAAATGTAAAATACAAAATCAAATGACAAAATAATTTAGAGATTCAATACATCACAGCTTTAGCCATCTCATTGGACTTACAATAGATCAAAAGCATCAAAGTCATTTTGACTGATATGTGAATTTTGATGACAATAAGGCATTCCATTCTGATACTTGACCTGTGACATAGAATAATGTCATGTCTTTGAAGACCCACCCCAATGAAGATAGTGTTTTGATCTTATTAACACGTTTCTGTGGTGTTTTCTGATGATGGAAGACGTATATAAAGGAAATCAAGCTTAAAATTGCATTTCTGAGAATTTCTTATTCAAATCGCTGTGATTCAGGAGCAGATGGAAAAAAAAATGCAGTTTGAAAAAGCTTGTAGCTGTGATATAGAAGCTACAATCGGCAGGCCACAAGCTCCCAGCTGCATTCCATTCTGATGCATTCGCTTCTAGATGATTAGATCAACGTAACGTCTTCATTTTCCTCGTCTGAGCTGCATTTGGTTCAAAACTGCAATGGCTGGATAGCACCAGAATTGCTTGCCACGTTTGTTGCTAGGTCACTTCCTCCCACTCCCTTTCAAGCTATTAATGGAATTCTTTTTCACAAATGTCATATTTAATGATTGCAATGTGTTGTGTAGTGTATGTATAGGTACAAATATGTCTGTTTATGATCAAAAGTAATTATATGGCCTCATTTACTTGTTGACATTACTCTCTCTATATATTTTGTATTTATTTTACTTTTAAATATTTTAATTTTCCAGTTAAGTCATAATTGATCATCCCAAGTTTGATTTATCCATATACAAGTATATATCTCTATTTGTTTGTCTTCTTTGGTATTTTCTGTTTTGATTGATTAGAAATAAACCAAATGCAAATACAGATCTAAATAAAGTAGGGATGATTAAAACTTAATGTAGCGTTTTGTTGTAGAATAATGTGCACATTCTTTGTTAAATTAAGAAATCGAATTAATTTAATTAGGAAAATAAAAAAAATCTAATTTTGATTTCAATGAAATTGTGTTTATTGGAATTTTTTTAAATGAAAGCAATGCTAGTTTTCAAATCTGTTTTTGTTTGTGAGGTAAAACAAAAAAACTCCAAATGTTCTTATTTCTCTCACGAAAGACTTGCTGAGAAGCTCCAGCTTGTGAAACCCACTAGACCTCATCTCGACAAGGTTTGGATCTTTTGTTCACCTCTGAGGGGCTTTCTTGTTTTGTTTGCTAATTTTCTTTAACACATCGTTTCCTTCAGGATAAAGAGGGATTCAATCTCCTCAGGCTAACGCCGAGCCTTGCATTACCTCAGGCTGTGACACTGTAATGAAAACTCCCAGCCTGCTTTGCTTTTTGTGCTTTGTTTGAAATGAGGCTTTTGATGTTTTTGGTTGACTTACAATCAGAGCTAATCTGGGTCATGCACAGCTCACGCACTGAACCTTTCTACACTTTAATTGACCGGATAGATCAACCAGAGTCTTCTGCACATTCTGAGGCGGGTTCAGTGTTTTATTCTGATTGGTTTGAAGTGTTGCCACATGTCCAAATGTCCTTGGGCAAAACATTTGTTAATGCACCATTTGTGCATTCTAAACTCAAGGTAAAAGATTGGCCATTTCCATGCGTTTATCTATTGCTAAAGCTTTATACTATCATTTCTATCTAGCATCATTAGCTGAAATGCTTCCCTGCAGCTGCTTGGCCTCATACTGTTTTCAGTTTTTATCACAGGATGAGGAGAGACGAGGGTTATTTGTGCGGGTAAATATCGGCATTGTTGTCTGTTTTCTCTCAAGTTGTCTTTCCCGCATGAAGCCCTACTGTTCCTCAGACTCCCTGCCCCGTTCTCCACCCTCACATCACTCTTTTCATGTAAATGAGAATGCTGTTTGTCTGTTGTTATACCAAATGACAAGGAAGTGTGTAACCTTCACACTTAAACACGACCCCCCAAATATCTGCCAAGTGCCCCTTTTAATGTGAGGAAGTGAGGATGTTGTTGTTACTTGATCTGGGATTTGGTTGCCTGGTTTCCGCTGTCACGTAGAGTCGTGGCGTTTGACACAGTCATTGCTGAACTCATCGGTGCTTGTTAACATGCTTTTCTATTTGTTATCAATTTATGTGAAATTCAGCTTTGTTTATTCTAGAAGGGCAAATTTCACAAGTGAGGAACTGCACAAACGGAGACATCAAATCAAGTGATTGTCATTTCAATGAGGCCAGATTTTCTTTAAAAAATGATTGATAAAATTGATCAGCAGATTATATTCTTACATGTTATTTTATGAGCCTCCAAAGAGCATCACTGAAGAGAAGAACTCTTGATTAGTGGAAGAATGATTTTGTAAGGCTTATATAATCACCTGCTTAAAAGCTGAGCTCAGTCATTGCACAGCATAAGATATAAATATGCTGGAATTTTCCAAACGTTTTAGAATTTGACATTTGCAAACTAAAGTCAGATTACACAATTTTAAGAAAAACCACACAAATAAAGACTGAATCTGAGATGCTGGTTGAATTTTGATGTTCATGCAGCAAAATTATTTAAAAAAATGCTCTTTGATTGGGATATTTTTAGACAGAGATTGTCTTTATCTGTTTATAAAGTAAGAAAAAACAATTACTTGTTTTCACAAAGTTGTCTAAGTTCTATTTTTTAAGAAAAAATATCATATCAAAGCAAAAGGTTTATCATATCTATCCAACATGGTGGAGGAGATGTAATGATTTGTGCTTTTTTGTTTCCTTGCAGTCACTGGCCTTATTTAAATAGTTTTTTTTTACTAAATATATGGGGGGCAAATACTGTGCAGTGAACTTAAAATGTAAAATCTCTTTTGTGCTATTTTTTTTTTACTGTTTTTCCAGACTGACATTTGTTTTTATTTAAGTTTTTTATCAAAAGCTGCATATTTCCATATCTTGAACTGAAAAGGGACGTTAAAACTTATTTACCTCCTGCAGAGTATTTTAACTGTGATGTTCGAGGTGCCAGGAGATCTTTCAGAAGATGCCCTGAATGCCTTTATCCAAGTAAGGATTTTAGTTTTTTTTTTTCTTACTTTTTTAGCTTCCCATACTAAAAAGCTCTAGCTTAATAAATGGCTTAAAGAATAAAACTTTGTTTCACTTTTAAGGATCTTCTTTGGGAAAAGAAATTCCTCAGTAAAGAAAAGGAGCCCATGACAGTCATCCGTTTAAAGGTACACAGGATCACAAAAGTTCCCCAGTGTTCTCAGTGATCACCAGTCTTGTCTGTTGTTTAGTCAAATACTTCATTTGGAGTCGGAGAATGTGTCACATGTGACTTTTGTTTTCAGGGCATAGTATCATTTGCAGGTAAAGACCGACAGGTGATGCTGCAGGGGGTCAATGAGCTGTACGAGCTCAATGACACAACTCAACTTTGGGAAGAGAACCAACGAATCAACCGGCTAATTTTTATAGGTGCGAGCGCACGGATACACGTCTGCACTTCTGTCTTCATTAAATCTCTGAACTTCGATTTAACTGTCAAGAAGTTCCTCACCCTGATGCTAACCTAGTTTTGACCTTTATGCCGACCTCCAGTTTTCTGTGTCATTAAGATCAAGCTTTGGTCTAGTTAAAAACCACTGCTCCCTAAAGGTCGGGATGGTTTAACAAGAACAAGTCTTAAGACACTTGTTACACTTTTGTCTTCAGAAAGCTAAATAATTAAGCAAATACAGTGAAATAATGTTTAATTTATTAAATGACTTTGATTGACTTTTCTTTGTAGGGTTCCTAGTTTGATTTCTTTTAACAAATATATGGAAATTATATTGAGTTTTTTGGACTTTTCATTTTATTTTGATAAACATTATTAACAGTGATGTGAGTTTAATTTGACAGAGAAGAGAAACTGTCAAGTTTGTCTTTGCTTTATATCTTCCTTTTCATGTCAGCACTCATATTTCTTTATCTTTTGCAGGTAGAAACCTCGACAAGGACATTTTGGAGAACCATTTCATCACGACTGTCATTCAGAACTCTGAAAAGAATTAACCGAGCCTTTCTCTTGTGTTCACGAGTCGACTCTGGAGCAAATTGCTGGAGCTGAATTTGAGGCTTCCTTTCCTTGTCTAAGGAAAGATGGCTGTTGGTAGTTGCTTTTAAAAGCTACTGAGTTTCAAACATATGTATGGCTTTTAAAATGTACAGTGATTTAAAGGCTGCAGTTTTGAGGGTGATGATAGTGGATAATTTTCAGTTTCAATTTTCTGATATTTTGCAACCCTGTAATTCGAATTTAAAGTAATGAATTTTGATGAAAGAATAGAAGGTAAACACACTTCTTTGTCACAGTATTAAGACATTAACTCAATTAGGTTGTTTTATATAAACTTAAATTTTTAAACTATTCAACAAAAGGAATAAAATGTTGTTTTTCCTTTTATTCCCTTTTGCATTTTCCCAGGAAAAGTTCGATTCTATGAATTTGTATTTATGTATTGTAATCATTTGAGTGGATTTGTGTTGTGCTTTTGTGTGCACATGATGCCTAAAATATCTTTGTGGTTTCAAACATGTAAAAAACTTCGCCCCCGCCTTCCTCTTTCAGGCCTTTGTCGGTTACACTCATGTGAGAAGCGTCGTGGGATGCGCACACAGAAGGCCTTGTCAGGTGGGGAAATGGGTGGAGTCGCTCCAGGTTGCTTATTTGCAATGGAGATGCGGTGGCACTCGGGTTTGGCGCGGATCCGTTGGTGGACCGCGACTGCGCTTTGAGGTCGTCTCTGTGGTCATAAAACCGAGCTGAGGTCCCAGCGCAGAGCGCGACACCCAGCTCAACAGTTTCCTCCCCGATTCGGATGCTGATTGAGCTCGTTAACGCAACTGTTGCCTCTTTTCTTTAGAAGCTGCGGGGAGCCCCACCTTGGCCATCTTCATGGTCCCTCCACCTGCATTCATTCAGAGGAGACAAACCAAGGGAAACACGTGGGAAAGGGAAACTTCTCTGCTTAAAATCAAATGACAAATAGTGTGGTTCAGTTTAATCAACTCTTTAAAGGTTAAACATAGCCAGTAAGATTGTTTTTAGGTCACTTTAAAGTATCATTAGATTAAAGAGAGTTATTTTTTTCCCTTAGTGAGTGTTTGGTCTGTTAAGAGAAGGCCATTGTTTATTTCGCATGTCACCATGATGCAAAAAAATGAATCATCTAAGAAAATGACCTTTTAGCAAGAAAACAAGCGGCTTTAACATCCCTTTGAAGCGTGAATTGGCTTTAAACGCACCAGGAGCACGCAACCCCCACCGTTTTTCTCATGGCTACCCGCCGGGCGGGGCCGCTCTGATAGGTCCAGAGTTGTTTATGGGCCTGGTCAAAAAAAAAAGCATCAACCGCCAGTGATATAAAGTCTGAGTTCTCAGGAAAGAAACCGACAAGTCTCATTAAAAACCGCATTTGCGCTTTTACGCACAGAAGGACGCGCGACTTGCCTTTACGCACGAAAAACTAAAGGCCGCAACTTCAAAAACTAGATGTGACTATGACTCTTTCGAGCAAGTTTAAAACGCCCACCCACGATGGGTTGCTTCTAGGAGAAGAAAAAGTGGACACACTGGGTGAAGTTGAGCCTGTCCATCGAGGGCAGTATGGACAGGAGCGCTCCGCGGACGGTGGATCTTCAGCAGAAGAGTTTGATTCATCGGAGCCGGACTCTTCGGGGGAAAGCGAAAATAACCTCTGCACTGAACCCCCCATCAAAGGCCAGACTAGCACGGTGAAGCCCCCTTACTCCTACATCGCCCTCATCACCATGGCCATCCTGCAGAGCCCCCTGAAGAAGCTGACGCTGAGCGGCATCTGCGACTTCATCAGCAACAAGTTTCCTTACTACAAAGACAAGTTCCCGGCGTGGCAGAACTCCATCAGACACAACCTGTCTCTGAACGACTGCTTCATCAAGATCCCGAGGGAGCCTGGAAATCCAGGGAAAGGCAACTACTGGTCCTTGGATCCAGCATCTGAGGACATGTTTGACAACGGCAGCTTCCTTCGGAGGAGGAAACGGTTCAAGAGGAATCAGCCCGAAATCACCAAAGATGGAATAGTGTTTTATTCCAGTTTGGGCTGCTGTCGACCTTACGGGCAACACTATAACATGGAGGGCCAGGTAAGCCGCTCACCTGCTGCTCCTGCTCAGTACATGCAAGTTCAGAACGGCCTGATGATGCCGTTTTCGTCATATTGCCTTCTACCAAGCGCTTTGAGCAGTGACAAGAGCCGGCTCAAAGACTCCAAGACGCATCCGTGCGCACCAGAACCAAAACCTGACCCGCAGCCAAAGTGCTCTTTCACCATCGACAGCATCATGAGTCGGCCCTCTCCCGTGACGCGCCAAATGCCAAATCCACCGCGCGTTCATCATAGCGCTTTGGGATTCAACCAGATCATGCCCAACCCGAATACCTGTTTGGTTCCGACGCTCCTGCAGCCCTCCAGAACTCCACTGTGTCCTCCATCCGCCCTGAGCGCCGCTTCCTTTGTGACTGACCACCTCAGCCTGACGTTCCCTCGCTGCTGAAGCCTACTGGACCACTGATGTGGCTTATTTCTTAAAGAAATGTGCTTAACTGCATGATATTTATGTGAATTGACACTTAAACATGTGTCTGTAAATAGAAAAAAAGTGAACAGACAATACTGTAATATATTTACTCTTGTGGATTATATCCATTGTTGTTTTTAACCATCATAATAAAAGACTTGAAAACACTGAGTTTTTGAGGGAAAATTATTAAAACAGATCTTTAGGAATTTGAATTCATCTAACAATTATTACTGGAGTAAAATTAACAAATAAGAACTTATATCAGATGTTAGATGCAAAAACGAACTGAAATTCATAAAAAAAATCTTAAATTAGAATGAAAACATTAAAAATAGTTGAATATTCTTTTTTTTTTTTTAAATTGTAAAACTTTTCATTGTTTTATAGTTAAAATACGTATCTACGTCCAAAAAGTAAGACCTTCAATACCAACTCATGCGGTGTCAGTCAGATGCGTAAAATGTGAAATGCAGTAAAATATACGCCAAACACGGTTGTTTTGAGTGATATAACACGCATCCAGCGTTAGACTGGACTGTCGGAGCGCATCCTGTTTGCCTAAATGTGCACTTCGTGCTTTCTGCCGCATGGTGGCGTTAATGACAAAGAGATGAAGCAGTGAACCGAAGAAAACCTTCAATTACAGCAATCTATAGTCGGTAAGGAGTGTCACACGATGATATTCTGTATGTGCAATAATTGTCAATAAAGTTCATTTAAAAAAATGGTGTCTGATCAGGAAGTAAAAATTTTTTAAAACTTTTTTTGTAAAAATTAATTCTGAATTCTAAGACTAATTTTGGAATAGCGACAGCCAGTAAATCACTATATTTAAGTTGTGTATTTTAGGGCATTTATTTAAACCAAAAAACACTTTGATAGAAGAGGAATATAGTTTATGAAGCCATACTTTTAACCAGCAAAATCTTTGAAAAGAAAAGTCAATTTTTCTTTTGTCTCCCTAATTATTATGTTTATGTTGCTCAAAATATGTTTGTTTTGGAACTTTTTGCACTTTTCATAAATAAATAACATTTTTGTCATGCAAGCTGCCACCATAACTACCGCCCAGCAGTGTCCAGTTGCCCTCCTGGTTGACACAATTCCCCCTATCCCATCAGCCAAATGGGATTTCTATTTTGGTCTGGAGACTCAGCTGATTGTAAGCTTTGAATACTTTGTCCCACCCCGTTTTTTTTCCTTCTCTGTGGTGTTAGAGAAAGAGGGAGTTGTCCTCGCAGCAGAGGGGTGTTTTACTGTCTCACAGACCCAGTCAGTCCTGACTCTTGTCAGCCAGCTTTTGGACTATGTGCGTTTTCTTTCATGAGTGACAGTTTTTCTTAAGGTCCCTGTCATCCCCGTGCGGGACTGCTGGCCCAGCTGCCTTCCTCGTCCAGGAGCAGCCCTCCTCCACTTTTGTTTAATCTTCTTTCAACAACAAGGATGGAGACAAGTCCCATCCCAGTGGTGACGGTCCAAACCTCCCCCTTTGAGGACCAGCGGCCTGGTACCAGTGGCCTGCGGAGGAAGACGGCGGTGTTCGAGGGGAAGAGGAACTACCTGCAGAACTACATCCAGAGCCTGCTGTCCTCCATCGACCTGCGGGACCGGCAGGGCTGCACCATGGTGGTGGGTAGTGACGGCCGCTACTTCAGCAGAGCTGCCACAGAGGTGATAGTGCAGATGGCAGCTGCCAACGGGGTAAGAATAAAGGCAGAGGGGACCTCAGGGACTTCCATGCATCTGTTCCCCTCCATCAACATGCTTTGTGCTGTCAAGTTAAATGTATTCAGGAAAATTACAACAAAATGTGAATCTATCTTCTAGTGTTAGATAAAGTTTAGTTTAAATAAAGTTTTTTTTTATGTTTTTTTTCAAATCTGCTAAATTTCTTTAGATTATTCAAAAATATATATTTTTATTTGAACTCAAACTGAGTGCAATCTGATGCAGATTAACAGGAGTGCGGAAACTCTCTTCAAAAACTCATTGGTCTAACTGGATCATTTCCAAAGTGGAAAAAAAAGAACTGAAGGGAACAGAATTTATTTTGGAGTTTCTGCTGGCCCCAGCCAAATGTCTCTGTCAGCCTTATCAGCACTTCCATCCACCCTGCTCTGTTTTTCCTGCCTACGTTTGCCACACCTCCTCCTCCTCTTCCTGCAGCTCCACATCAGAGCACCACCTCTCCAAACTGTCCATGCATGCAGGGATCCCCGTCACGCTGAGTGACGATGAACCAGAAGGAAACACTCACACGCTAAATGACGCATCGAGCTTAAACTCGTGTGCCAGTGTGTACGCATGTCTTCTTTTTTAATTCCTCTCTGGTGAACGCATTTGTTATTTATGTGTGGAGTTACATTTTATTAGGTACAAAATATAAACAGAGTGCAGCTCTGTCACCTACCTACTCAGCCTCTGAATTAGATTCTTTGCTTTTTATAGCAGTTGGTTCGTTTCAGAAACTTTATAATGTTTGAATCCACTGTCAGGACATTGTTCTTGTACTCTAGAATAACCCCTTAAATGAATGACCGCCCGTTCATCTGTGCCACACAGATTGGTCGTCTGGTAATCGGTCACAATGGCCTCCTGTCCACCCCTGCCGTTTCCTGCATCATCAGGAAGATCAAGGCAATCGGCGGCATCATCCTCACCGCAAGTCACAACTCCGGTGGACCTGGTGGAGACTTTGGGATCAAGTTCAATGTGGCAAATGGAGGTGAGGACAGTGAAGGATCTGCTGTTTAGAAGTCAAATATAGATTGCGGATGCGGCTTGATCAGAAAGTTTGGGTTGGATGAGTTTGTGGATGTCGTCTTGCAGGCCCGTCCTCAGATACGGTGATGGAACGCATCTCCCAGGTAAGCCGGACGTTAGAGGAGTATGCCATCTGCCCTGATCTGCGAATTGACCTCTCAAGGCTGGGAAGGCAGGAGTTTGATCTTGAGAACAAGTTCAAACCTTTTAGAGGTACAGGGGTTGTCCTGTCAACACTCTGCATCACTCTTCTTAAATTTTATATCAAAGTTTTAGTTCTTTACTAATTCTAGTTTTCATCTAATAGTGACGTTGTTGTGTGTTTTCAGTGGAAATCGTAGATTCAGTTGAAGTGTATCTCCAGCTGCTCCGAAACATCTTTGACTTTTCAGCCATAAAAAGTCTCCTTACAGGACCTGACCAACTGAAGATACACATCGATGCCATGAATGGAGGTGAATGCAACACTGAAATCATCTCTAAGAGGTTGTCACAGCAAATGAAATGTTTTTTTTCCCTCCTCCCTCCTAATATAGTGATGGGTCCCTACGTGCGCAGGATCCTGTGCGATGATCTCGGAGCTCCTGCTAACTCTGCTGTCAACTGCGTCCCTCTGGAGGACTTTGGCGGACAACCTCCCGAGCCCAACCTGACTTACGCCACATCTCTGGTAGATGCCATGAAAGGAGGCGACTTTGGCTTTGGGGCTGCATTCGATGCAGATGGGGTGAGATAATTAGTTGGCCGTAAATCACCTTTCAAAAACCACCCTGCACCCTGACAGATGTGTTCCTGAGTATAAAGTTTTCTTAAATTGTTTTTTTCAGCAGAAGGCTTTAAATGTTTGCAAAAGCTGCTCAATGTAACAGGAAACAAGTGCAAACTCTCAAACTCAAACTTCAAGTCAAGTTCCCTTGAAGCAAATATAGTTGCAAAATTTATTAAAGAAAAGCTATGCAACTAATGAGTGATATAGAGATAATGGACAGAAGAAATACAACGCATTTGCATTTTTTAAGCTTTTCTTTTGAAATTTAAATTGAAATCTCTCCACAGAATTGATACTTTATACTCCTTCAAGTCTTGGCAGAACATGGACACTTTCACACTTTGTGACCTGCGGTCATTCCTGTATTGTATAGTAGGCTATGTAATAATTTTTTTATTTTATTTTTAGTCCCAGTTACTTGTACTTTTTCTTTTTTTTAAACATTTTTTTTACTTCCTGCTCTTATACTTAGACCTTCCACCCTATTGGACAGTTGCGCATTACATATGACTACATATTGTACTATGTATTTTGATATTTAATGTTTAATATGAATACAGCACATTGAGCACTTTCTTCTATCAAATGGATGGTTTTCATTTGAAACTCACGTTGTACAATCCATTTTGTCACTTTTAGCAAATAACTCTTTGTTTGATTTGTTTTATGACGAATGTACCATGTGTTTTGACGCACTTAATTACAACTTCTTAAGAATCTGAACCCATTTAGAGATTATATGATCAAAATGAAATGTTTCTACGTGGAAAAACACAATATGTGTCTATTTTTTAAAAATAAATCTCAATGTATTTACGTTTTATTCATTGAAAACCTTGGTCAAATCCTAAAATGACCACAATGACTCAACAACCTGATTACTTATCATGTTAAGTCATCCAGTAGACATTTCTGTACACACTCCCAGCTGTTGGGAGTTATCTCAGCATCAGGGGCTGCTTTGCCCCACCTTCAGGGATCTGAATCTCACTGTCATGGTGCTTTTTTTGTTTGTTTTTTTTGTCTCATTCTGACAAAGTGACCTCACTTAGGGTTTCTGGCAGAAATCATTTGCTTTCAGGAACATTTTTAGATTTTTTGAAGACTCACTCCGATGAAAATTATGTTTTTGGTGTTTTAACATGTTCTTGTAGCATTTTGTCATGATGGAGGACATATTTAAAATAGTTTAAGATTAAAACAGAATTTCTCCGTTTGAATCGGGATGAATCAGGAGCAGATTAAAAACAGCTGTTTGAAAGCTCTATTGTGAAACAGCAAGTCAAATGGGCGGGCCAAAGGCTTCCTGCTCCGCTCCATTCTGATGATTTTTTACTGCACCACTAATGTTAGCTTGGGGTTGTGAGGGGCTATAAGCTAGCGGGAGAGAGTGTACGCAAAGGGATGATGGGACATTAGTGGTTGCTTACTTCCCTTACTTATAACTGTAAAAGCGTTGAATAAGATGTTGCTCAGCGACATGTATAACCATTATTCTTTTTCTCAACTCAGAGCTGTGATTGCCTAATTGAATCTTGGAATCTGCTTTGCTGTCAGGACCGCTACATGATCCTGGGAGAAAATGGCTTCTTTGTGAATCCGTCGGACTCGGTTGCCATCATGGCTGCTAACCTCTCCACCATCCCTTACTTCAGACAGCATGGCATCAGAGGCTTTGCAAGGAGTATGGCCACCAGCTGTGCCCTCGACAGGTAGACAAACACACACGCAAGCGCACAATCATTAGATCTAGAGAGTCATGTCAGTCCACCAGGACATTTTTCACTGACGCCTTCTGAGTGTAATCCCTTGAGACGGACCCCACCCGCCTTGAGATCACATAAACGCCCCTTCTCATGTGCACCCACACAAATGTACTCACTGACTAAAAATATATTGTTCGTTATGTAAGATTAGAGCCAAGCAAAGACTGCTGAGCGTGGACTCACAGCTATAAAATCCTCTCCATTAACATTGTTCCAGCTGGAGAGATCCCTGCTCGGCACCTCACTCAGGCCTCAACAATGTGCTGCTCAGGGGGAAGCAGGTCATACATGCTTTTTTTTTTTTTTTTTTTTTTTTTTAAAAAAAAAGGTCAATGACATCACCAAGCTCAGTTTAAATCATTTTTTTAACTAAAACAAACTCTCTGCCATGTGAAGACATTGCTAAACTTGCAAGTGAATATAATCCATGTGTGTTGTTGGGAAATATACACTGATTTTTTACCATGGAGAGTTCTTTTGTCAGTTAAGACTTTTTTCTTTTAATTACATGCTCTTTGTTAGTTTTTTTGGTGACATCTAATCGGAATTTTCTAATATTTTAAATGAAATTGAGTCAAGTTTTTTCAGACTGTTGTTTTTACATTTTCTATTTGTTCTTTATTGCAATGCTGATCATTCATTTTCTTATCCTGAAGTACAGGATAAGACACAAGGAAACAGTGAAGATTTAGCAAAGAATGAAGCAAACTGAGTATATTAAGTGTGGATGATAATGACTGCAAAAGCCGTGAAAACACAAACGGAACCAGACAGAAGTAGATCAGAGCAGGATAAAGAAGAAAAACACACAAAAGAAAATGAATGTCAGGGTGAGAGGTAACTTCAAAACTTACCAAAAAACCCAAATGCCAAAAATATTTCAACTTTATTTTATTTTTTTCAACATCTACATCATGCAGAAGCAAATTAACCATTTCAGTGAAATATCTTTCCAGTCAGTTGTTTTCCAAAACTACGATTTCTGCCTAGATTTGTTCTCCTTCCAGGATTTATTTTCATTTAAACTTTATATTTCCAGGCAAGAACAATATTCTTATTCTCAACTGTGGTCTGGCAAAAGAAAAGACTTTTGGAGAAAGAGAAAGAAAAGGGGTTACAGGAAACAGCCAAAAACCTCAGCAACAACACAAGAAAATAAAAAAAAAATCATTCGTGTATTACAGCAGCATTTTGCTTTATAATGGCCTCAAAGACACCTTTGAGCATTTGAAACTGCATTTGAAACAAAAGTGTCCTAAGCCAGTTTTGTAAATCAATCCAGTCTCCGGTTTCAGCAGACTGAAAGAACAGAGAATCACGCAGAAACGGACTTATATAATAATAATATATAGTATAATAATATGATAATAATAATATAATGAATAATCTTTCAATTAGTATTTTGCTTCATTAGATCACATGTTTTAAAGTGTAATATAAAGAGAAGAGTCAGGAAAAACACATGCAGTATTTCATCTGAAATGTGATTTTAGTTGAATATTAATATTTCTGACTCATGCTTGTCATAAATACAAAACCACAATGTTATTGGGAAGTTCAGGGGCTTGCTCAGAAGTCACTGCCATCAGACCTATCACAGTCAGTGTCTTTCTTAAGGTGCATTCACACCGAACGCGATTCACGCGGCCAATTTGCATGCCCCGCCCCTCTCTCGCCGAAGCTTTGTCTGTATGTCATTTACAATCAGTTTATTTCTTTTTCGAAGAGCTCTACAAAAACACCGGTGATCACGTCTCCATGTAGATTGCAGGCCGTCAAAAATACATTTACAAATAAATAAACCTTTTACCCACAAAAAAAGTAAAAGTCAGTCATCAAATAGCAAACACTCTTTATTACAAACCTACGCTTGTGGTGACAGCGCCGCTCAATTCATGTCAAAACCATTGATGCGACTCGCGTTTAGTGTGTTAGCACCTTCTTAGTGTGCAGTGAGAGGTATTTTGTTTGCTGTTGTAGGAAATGTTAGGTACAGATGGGTAAAATTGCAGAATGGTTCATGCTTTTTTTTTTTATTCAGGCCTTTTTCTGCTGCAAAACGTCAGTTTTTTTGAAGGCCCACCCCAAAGATATATTGTTCTTATGGCATTCTTCTGGAAGACATACAGTATGTGAAGAAAATTCAGCTCTAAACTACATTTCTGAATATTCTTTTACTCAAGTTGTTGGGAATTAGGAGCAGACAAAGAAATGTGGTTTAAAAAAGAGCGTATTTGTGATGTAAAAATATGTTGGATGGGCCACAATCTTATCAGTAAGGAGGGGAAGAGGGGCCGGAGTTGCTCCGTGCCAACGGCCTTCTCTACAATTCAGAGACAAATTTCAAACAAACTACTGCCTCACTCCAAAGACTATGTTCTGGAAAACGACACAGTTTTTTTCCAATTTGAGATTTAAACGTTGTAAATAAAATTAAAAGACAACTGGGAGCACTTTAAAAATAGATCAAAAGATGCAAATAAAAAGAGAGAAGTTTAAGAGGTTCAATATAAATCAAATAATAAAATGTAACCACTAACACAATGAACAATGTCAGAATCTGGCAGTGTCATAGTGGCATCTTACAAATTTTCTGCTTTTCCCAGTTTGTTTGGAACAATTCCATTAAAAGGTGCAGCGAAGACCAAGCTTCAGCTTCCACAAAGAGATTTTTGCTGAAACCTCCTAGATTGAATCAGTCTTCAACACACCACTGCTTCCACTGTCAAAGCAAACAGCCCCAGAGCATCCCTCCATAACCGCTATGTTTTACTGTGGTCAGGTTGATCTTTTCAGAATGTGCTTCATTGTTTCTCTTTACAACAAAGAGGCCTGAAAACTCCATGCTTTTTTCAAAGCTCCATATGAAAAAAACCCCATAAATACTTATTGTTTTTTCATGTTTGTATGTTCAATTGCATTAAAGTAGATCCACACTTACTCATACTTTTAGATCACTGATAGTATATTATTTGTAACTTCCCTTTCCTTTCCTTTATTTGTGGTTTAAGGAAACCTTTCACCGTTCTTTTCTTTTTTCCTTCACTTTTCACTTTTCACCTTAGGCTGCGGTTAAAAATTCACTGCCACCGTGTGATGGGGAGGCATCGGCAGAATCTTTATGATTTCCCCGCCTGATTTTGTTTGAAAATCGTTGGCGTGGTCATGTATGTAGACGATGGCCAGCAGGCATGCAGAATGGCTCGCTTTTTATATACCCCCGGATGGTGGGACTTGATATGGACGACTGCCGCAGAGCTGCTGCCGGACCAGCGATCCAACTGTGGCCGCCCAGCTGTCGCCCGATTTTATAATGGCGCCATCCCTGAACTGCCACAGAACGGCCTCGAAATGTGCCCAAGTGGCCACTGACCAAATCAACTTTTAGAGAAAAATTTTGCTTTTTCTTAAAGCCTACATGGTCATCACGCAACTTGTAGGAATGTAAATGCAGATGCCAAATTTGACCATCTACCGAATTTACTGAAACTTGTATTTTTGTCACCATGCAATGGCTTTTTGGTGTATGTGACCATAGTCTTATTGAGGCAACCTTATTCTGATTGTGCCTTTTTCCTTTGAAGGACATTCTAAATGATCGTTATCAGAATATTTTGGCCTTTTGGGGGTTGTACAACAGGTAGCACGCTTGGCTGTCTCAGCATTTATCTGGTAAAGTCCAAACATCATGAAATAGTTAACATTGTGACCTTTGTTTTCCCCATATGCAGAGATTGTTAATAATTGTTTCTTGTTACACAAGAAATTAATAAGGGCAGCGGTGGATGCAGTTTACTTTTTCTGAACATAAAAAAGCCATGGGTGTTTTTCCTGAAGCTCTTGAACAATTTATAGTTTAGTCTTTCTGCCTGTTTCCAAACCACATTTGTGTTTCTGTGCAATATAAGCCAGTTAAAAAACAACGGGCATCATGTGAGAGACTATGTTGTTTTAAGTCTATCAGTCAGATTACCAATCTGTACAAGGACCGGACAATGACCGACACTGCCTCTGTTAGCATGAGGAAAATGCATGAGGAGCAAATAAAAAATAGCTTTTGGTTAACTATATGATTAATAACTTGAAAACAACATGATTTATGCATGTGGAATGGGATCTTGCCTAGCAGAGGTACTGCTTTCTTTTTGTAGACATAGGGGCTGCAGACACACAGACACACTCAGTGTTGTGGTGTAGCACTGATCCTGTCCTAAGGCAGTCTCATGATAACTGCAATGATCAAACTGAAGGAGCTGCTTGCTTTCACCAACTCTTCTTTTTTTTTTTTTGTCAGCTTCAGTGTATCTTTCACACAACCGCCCCTCCCACAAGCACACATACAATCACTAACAAAGTGTCACATGTCCCACTAAGAGGGCTATCAAGCATCACACATACTTAACTAGAGTGTAGATAAAAAGGACTTTTAATTAGCTTTTATAATGTTCTTGTTGATCGTTCTTTTTATGTTGATGTGGGCACAGTTATAGTGAATAAGTTAAAATGATCTAATAAAATCCTACAGGAGCATAAGCAGAATAATGCCTCCTACAATCCCCATGTACTTATAGTGCTCTAGGCTGTCCAACAGCTTTGTAAACAAGTTATGTTGTGTAAGAGGACGTTCCTACACCCCAATCATGAGCATGCCCGAGGATATGAAATCTGCCACAAAGTTCAGTATGTCTGCCACCTCTGCACTCATAAGTAACCATAAGCAGCAACATTGGTGTAGCTCTTAATGCTCAGCCGTCAGCCACGCTATAGCCACTCAAGTGTCTAGTCCAACACTGATGTATACGTCTTTATGTCGTTGACAAAGTCCAGAAAGTGTTGAAGTATGGCCAGCAAAGTGCTGTCAAAGCCTGGAGTCTGTCCAGGCAGACTCCTTTTTAGGAGAATATGTGGCTTCCAGTTTAGACTAATTCTCCTCCCAGTTGTGTGTTTGTGAATCATCAAAATAAAAGTCCTGATAACAGCTTTTGGAGGCTGCACAGTAAAGTGCACAAATGTGTGTTTTATTATGGTGAAAACACAACACAATTGATATTTGAGAATTTGTTCTTTTATACAATCCGATCATATCAGGTTTGTTATCTCTGTGCACATGTTATGGAAGTGTTGGTGCTGTGAGGGAAAAAGTTAACATGTGTGACCATGAGGGGTGTTAGGAAAGGAAACATCTGCTTGTCCTCCAACGGAACCAGAGATGGAGGTTATCTGGATGAAGAAATAGTTCAAAAATCTGCTCGGAAGGAAAAACAACAGAGAAAAATTTATTTATCTGACATTACTTTGCTTAACTTTATAGTTCTCCTACTTTATTTTTTATTCACCATTTATTTATTTTAACATACAACCAATCAAAAACACTTTTTTTAAAGGCTTTTAGGCAGCAAAAAATATAAACAAATCTTCTGCAAAGATGTAAAAGTATTTTTCTCACTGATCAAAATAAGCTGGAAAAAAGGAAAAGAAATTTTATACTGTTGCACTGTATATTACTTAAATACTTACTTAAATGTAAAAATGAGCCAAGGAAGCCTTTAGTCAAACCTGCAAGTGCACCTTATATATGATATCATATAATTAGATAATGGAAGTTTTAAAAATTGAAATTATTATTGCCATTTCTAAAACAGATCTTAAAGAAAGTCCTTCAGAGAAAGAGCACATCTGATGTCTACGTTTTAGTTTGTGTTTTAGCCACAAATGTTAGAAGTCAAGCTTTAATAAAGCTTACATATGCAGCACTTTTAGACTGAAAACTTCTGTAAGATATTACAGTCTTTGTACATCTTACAAAAAAGTTATTTGAATAGTTCATGGTGTGGATTATGGGACAGACACGAATGCACTGTTCTTAAAGTCGGGTTTATTGAAATTATGGGATCTAGTGAAACTTAAAACCTTGACCCACTTTGACCTTGAGACGTATTTGCCGGAAATCAACATTAGCAATAATTCAAATCAAATTAATCTAAATTAAATTTAAAAAACGTTAAAGGTATAGACATCAAAAAGGTTTAGACATCAAAAATAATAAAAAGGGAACTGTTATAAAAGTAAAAGTGATTAAGCATATTGAAAACAGCTGAGTCTGCTGTTTCAAATACTTGGCAATACGCAAATTAAAAAATATAATAAAAAAGTTTTTTTTTTTTTTTTTTTTTTACAAAATAGTGTTAGAAACAGAAATGGACTTTGAGAAGCATCAAATTTAATTTGGTTTTAATTTGATTTTGAAAAAAAAAGGTTCTGAAAAACCTGCAGTATCTTATTTTCATCCAGAATATTTGTGCGTTTTTATATTTGTACTATATGGAAATTATGATTTCTGAGGAGACTTATTTTAATACTTCCAGGGTTCCGTTTTACATATTTAATCACTCATTGACAATGTTAATGTTTTATTTCCACCCAGTTTTTTCTGTGCATATTTGTTTTCATTTTTATATTCCTATATTTCATGTTTTATTGTGAGAAAATAATGTTAACGCTGCTAATTGCAAAATTACAAGCGCAAATATAAACTCTTACATTTTATTGGAGTTAAGGAAAACAGAGTTTGGCAGTCTTTTTGCAGAAACATTCATGTTTTTTATGTGGTTGTGACAGTACACTGAGAAAACAAACCATAAAACGTTTAGTTGTTGGCTAAACTTTCTTTCAACTTTGTTAAACTTTAGACTAACACAGTTCTCTTCTTGGTTTGCGCTTTGTCAGTCCTGTTGTGGTTTTATTTGGTCCTTATCTTGCAACATTAAAAACATCAAATGCTTCTTAAAAGACTGAGTGTGTCTTATTTTTTAGGAATGCCAGGCCTTCAGTTTCAGTGCTTGCATCCCGAGAGATAGATAGATAAACTTTGTTTATCCTTATTTGGTCATTTATCCCATCATCTTGTAAACAACTGTGTAGGGCACTGTGGAGTTTATTTATCTAACGGATGATTATGAGAAAGTGTAAAAATAAGCTCCTGGAACCACCCACATGCTCATACATTTCACTGTGGTTCCCCACAGACTTGACATTTCCACACGTGGGTTCTTTTTGCTTAAAACAGGAAAGATTGCATACTTTTTGGTGATGTTTATGATATTATGAGATGGAAGGAAACAATATACAAAATATAATCTTAGTTTTTCTTGCAACCTAAACCCTTCTGTAAACAGTTTTGGTTGCAAAGGGTTTGTTGCATGAATTCCTATGCAAAAAACCCTAAATTTATGCTAAAATAACTTTAATGGACTTTAACATGACACCAAATTATATTAACCCCATATTATATTCAGATGATACTTATCAATGATTTCATGAGTAAGAGCGAAAAAACTGGAACTTGATTGAAATTCAGAAAAAAAATCAATGGGGAAGTTTAGTTTAAGTTAGTTTGGTTGTCAAATGGTTGACATATACAGATTGTAAAATAACTGTAACAATTCTATTTAATTTTTCATAGTATTTTCTAATGTGGATTATTGGTTATTAAGAAATACATTTACATCATGTTGGTTCAGCTCATCAGGTATCCGCCTCTGTGAATAGATCTGTATCTGATGTTCTGTTTTTTTTTTTTTTAATGAGAGTTTTTCCTGTCTAAATGTTTACAGTGTGGAGTCCCTCAGGGAAGTGTCCTTGGGCCATCACTTTTCTCGATATTTACAAACAATCTATGCAATTTTCTGTATGACTGCAGTGCTACTCTGAATGTGGATGATATAACTAGATATTTTGCATAATCTAAATTAAATGGGTCAACACACACTTTAGTCTAAACAACAACTGGTGGTGGATTGAATTTGGGAAAATAAATTTGGAAAGTATGTAAAAAAGTATTTTTCCTCACCGTGGTTGCTGCTCACCTGTTTGGTCGGGTACAGCTATTAAAGATATGTTCAAACTCCAAATAGCTTCGAGTTGCAAGAGTTGCTTTGGCATGTCCAACTGGTGTGAGGCTGAGTATAGAAAACATATGTCCAAGACTTTCACGGCTCAGAGTAGACTGGAGGCTGGCATTCAATCTTTTTGTATTCTGAAATTAGTTATGTAGCACTCAGCTGGATTTTGGGGTCATAAACAAAAATCCAGGTCAAGTGCATTCTAGGTCTGTACAACAATAATCACAATCCATTACTAGTTAATGTAGCAGAAACCCAAATTAAAACCAGTTTTAAAAGATTACATAAAAGCAAATACTTTTTTGGTGAATGCTTGAAGTTTATTTTTGAGCATTTTAACTCTAATTGTTGTTCTGTAAAGAGGAGCCATCTGCAGTTCATTTCCCATACTAGACGGCCGGTGTACCTTTGAGCAAGACAGCTAACCTAAAGTGAAATACTTTTTCCTTTTGTTTCCACATTGACTTACTTTATAATCCACGTCTGTTGATGATTTTTTTTCTAACTTTTTGAGATTATTGTGGCTTGAGCGCTCAGAGTAAAGATAAAATATTACATTGTGAAGATAAAAACCGTTTTTTTTCCCCCACTACTAAAACATTTAAAACATTTTCTTCCTGTCTGCTGATGGAAACACATCAAAATGAACCCACATTCCCAACACAGACTTTGATTTTACTTAGTAAGGGCGCTAAGTTAGGGTTATCAGAGCTTGCAAATTTCAAAATATGACAAAACTCACGGCAGATGAAAATATGAAGAAGAGCTTACTGTCAAAGCAAGACTTTTGACCATATGCTCTATAAAGGTTCCAATGGATTTTACCCACAGTCCTGTGTGTTAGTCTGCTTTTACAGACGGTCCATTTAAACCTTACAAAAGTTGCCCTAGCAAGTTTTGCCACTTTCTGTTTCAAAAGAAACCACAAACAAAATGAATCACCCACATTATCCAATTGAATGCATATTGGCTGCTCTGGAAATTTGTGATAAAAATGTTTGTCTTTTTACTGAATTTCAATGTATTTCTTATACATGGTGCAAAAAGGTCACAGTTTTAGGTGGGATTATCACCTTTTCAGAGCCCAATTTACAACTTAAAATGATCTCTCTTTTGGGCAAGTTCATAATGAAAAATGCATCTCTATATGTTCACCAGCTCATAGTTTAGTGTTAAACTAGTTATATGAAACATTGCTGTGAGCAATTTTTACTATGTTGGCTTCAACAGAACAGCTGCTGCTCTGGAAAGTTTGCTGCCAAGGCAGCGGGGAAGAACTCGAACACTTGGGAGCTGTAAAACAAAAATCTGAAAAATCTGCTCCATACAGCCAAAAAGAAAGGCAGAAGTCACATTACTTCGGTTTCAGTGTTTCCAGCAGTTCTCTTTAAACACATTTTACATGCACACACCAGGAGACTCCTTCTTTTTATCTCCTACATGACTCACCTTCCACATGAACATCCACTAAGTGGTTGGCTCATGTTCCTCCTGCTGTCTTTTACCTTATTAAGTTATTGGATGAGCTGCTGGCAGATCAGGTCTGTCACGGAACATTTGGTTTTCTTTATTTTAAAGGTCAGAGGAAAAGCTGTTTTTTAAAGACTAATAAAAGTCTAATGCTATTTACTGAAAAAAGTGACTTTTTGATCAAAAGTACATTTATTTTTGGTCTCCTCTGTTTTATGTCTCTTCTCTGCATGCATGCAGGGTAGCTAAAGCCATGAAACTGGCTCTGTATGAGACTCCTGCAGGCTGGAGGTACTTTGGGAATCTGATGGATTCTGGGCGCTGTTCCCTCTGTGGAGAGGAGAGCTTTGGTACAGGTAGGATGCACATGCAGCCCATCCACACACCAGGCTCAAAATGACAGATTTGTGCAGAAATCCATAAATGAAAGCAAATATTTTCATAACAAAAGAAAATGTATAGATTCAAATGACTGGAATGACTTGGAAAATTTGAGCAGCTGTGTCTGAAAACTCCCCTCCCCTCTGCAGCAACTGTTGTTGAGGTGCCTTAAAAAAGGCTGTAGCTGGAGGGCTTTGCTAGCCAGCTGGTGGAGCTGTCATTGTGCATCCAGTGGAAATACTTGCACCCCCACTAACTTAGGTCTTTCTTTATCAAGTGACTTTTTCGTGCATTGCTAAATCCAGAATTCAAGCATGTGCGTGCCATTACACAATTACTCCACCACAATAAACCTATTCTGGTGGGACCACTGCTCAGACGTCAGCCACACGTCACAAATTCACCTCGTTTTCAGTCTGTCTCAAGAGTAAAAGTGAAGCAGTATGTCCCCAACGCCTCCAGCAAGAGCCGTCGAATAGATGAGGGGGTCGTGACCCTGCTGGATGTGTAAATAATCCCCATTCCTCCGCTATAAAAGGACACACTAAATCTTTTCAACATGCTGACCAGCCACAAGTGGCAATATTATTGGTTTGAAATATGAATAATCCATAAATTATTTCTCATTTGCTCTTGATATGCATCATTTTATTCAGCTTCTGTTGTAACGTCATTTATTGTCACAGTAAACCTGATTCAAAAAGTTATATTTCAGTTTTGGGATTTTTATCGCATTTTTAAATGGTAACATAACTAAGTAAAAAGAAACATCAACAAGAAAAGCTGAAGAATTGATACGTGTTGACCTTCATGAGAACGGGAGAAAGAGCAGAGACTTGGAAAGCCCAGAGGAACATGGAAGCACACTCTCTGTCTATCCTTGTAAGGCAAAAAGCTAAAGGAAAGCCCAGTGGAGTAAATCATCTGAGCTGCGCACCAGCTCCGCTCTGTAACGACACATAAACCATTAACAGAAGCAATTCAGCTACATGGTTCAGCCTTCAGTGTTTTGTTTAGACTGTTTTGCCTTCGCAGTGCATTTGACAAATATGGAGATTCATTCAAGAAAAAGGAAAATGTGATAGATTTTTTTTTTTTAAAAAGGTGGATTTACTTGCTTGTTCACAGAGGTGAGAGTTGAAGTCTCCGGCCTTCGGGGCATCATATTATTTTAAGATGTTCAGCTTTAAGAGAAACAAAAAGTGACAAATGAGTGGAAGTCATGAAGAAAAAAAAGGAATATGACAAGAGCAACTCACTTTAATTTGCTTCTGCGTCCTAATAACAGGTTACAAAGACATCTATTTGACTTTTGTTGTTTGTTTTGAAATGGTATTAACTGAATAAATATATAGTTATGCAAACAACACAAAAAAGACCTTTAACGTCTTAAAGAGTGAATTTATTTCCAACTATGAAAAAAATAACTTATTTTATTTTGCTTTCAGTGCTAAATTAGGGTCATTTTGGGAGTGAAGTTGATTGTTGCACATTTGCATCATTAGGAGTCAATGGGTTAAAGTCTCATTAGTTGTCATACATCTGGATGTCAAATAGAAGCCAAAATCTCATAGACTTCTTTTGAGGTAAAAAACTGCTATTACATTGTCATCATGTTTGTCAGAATAACAATTCCTGCTACCGTTTTTTAACATGTTCTTTCTAACGTTAAATTTTCTTTTCTGGAGTGAAACTTGTTCAAGTTTTAAACTGCCAACCAATCAGCCAATCAGATACTCCGATCAAAGGATGTGGTTCCTGTAGGCCCCCCACACCAAACATTCCAAATGTTTGATTGACGGATTCTCCTGAGACCGCTTTCAAGTGGTAGGGGTGTGGACTTCCAACAGAGGTGTGACTCCAATTGGCTCAAGACATCACAGCTCCAACATCCATATTTTAAAAAAGCTGGTGACTGAATTGACTGAAATGACTTCATTTGGTTGGAGTCAGAATTTAGTCATTTCCTTTAAGTGATGTCACACTTACTTGTTCCAGTTCTCATATGCAGTCAATGGTATGAAGTAGGGAGGCACGAGGTCCCAATTTTAGTTATTGGTTTGGCCTTATTGTGAATTTAAACCCACAATTTCCCAGTTTCAGATTGAATACTTTTCCCCTGGGCCACCGATTCCATCCTTTCTCAATGGAAACTAAAATACTTTAGCTATTGGTACACTCTGTTTGCAGATCCATTCAATATTTTTGTGGGAACAAACACAAATAATAAAGTAAATAAGGATTAAAACTCATTTTTATAATTTTACTCAATGACATTGACATTCTTTTGCATATAACTAATTAAATGTGGGAATTCCCCCAATTTTACATGTAGATTGTTACAGTTTCATTCCACATACAGAAATGCCTTATTTAAGCCACAATAAAAAACAAAGTGATATATCTTTTCCCAAATTTTCCGATAGTTTGATGGTTATTAAACTTTATTTTTGAAACTTGACAAATTCAAACAACAAGGCTTTAGAGTCAACCTTTCACTGTTTTCCTCCTTCTGGAAAGGTAACAATATGTAGGCTGTTGCAACCTTTTTAGGAGAATGATTCCATTTTGCGGGTTTAAGACAAAGACAATGGAGCGATCCCAAAGAAAAAGAGTTGGTGAGCATATGCAAGGAAACTTGACTTCATTTTCCACTCTGGGGTGTCACATGGAAACATAGCTGACACATTCTTAACTTTAACAGACACCTTTACTGTGCTGCTGTAACTGGACACAGACTGAAGGCTTCCCTTCAGAGGCCTTAAAGGCACGATCTGCTGCTGAGTCTGTGTTTCTTAGTCGGAGGCAGAAAGCTACTTGTAATAGGATTTTTGTCGCAGAGCGCTGATTCTTACACTGTTAGAAGCCAATGGGAGTAAAACAAAACCACAATGTCAGAAAAAAGCATTTTTACTTTGAAACTGAAAGGTGAAAAGGACAGAATTGTCTCCTTCAGGGTCCGATCACATTCGTGAGAAGGACGGGTTGTGGTCGGTGTTGGTGTGGTTGTCCATCATGGCAGCCAGGAAGCAAAGCGTGGAGCAAATTGTCAGAGAGCACTGGGCAAAGTTTGGACGCAACTACTTCTGCAGGTAACAAGGCCATCTCATTTGAAACTCTTCTTCCTCACCTGTCTTCTGATCTCAGCTTCGATCACCTCTTGATTTTTTCTTTTTTTGTGTATATTTGTTCACTGGTCATCAGATTTGACTATGAAGGCTTAGACCCACGTGCAGCCTTTTACTTGATGAGGGATCTGGAGACTGTAATTTCAGACAAAGCCTTCACCAGTCAGAAGTTTGCCGTGGGGGAGCACATTTACAGCGTGGAGAGGGCGGAAAACTTTGAGTATATTGACCCTGTGGATGGAACGGTGGCACGGAACCAGGTCAGTGTGGGAACTCCAGAAGTGCAGGATGTCGTGACAGTTAAGAGAGAGGATGTTTTTACTAACATTATTGTTTAATAAAAAGCTCGACGGAAGACCATCTTTACTCACCACTTTTATTTGACATATTGGGGATTTTGCCTGTACATGTTACTAATGAACCTTAAATTGGGATAATCTGTCTTTATTATAAAATATTCAGACTTTCAAATGATTTGATGTGTAGCTGTCAGGTTATTGATGGGGTAAAACAGCAAATTACATGATTTGAATAGTGTGAGATATTACTTAAGACAGAGTAAGATCTGCACGCTGTATGCAGTGAAGTTTAAAGACGGCTTTGCTCTGTGTTGTCTTATCACCACCAAACATCAGACAATCTTTACGATGCTTACCGTGAGGCAGTTGTAGGGCGGAGAATTGAACCATCACCTGTTTTATTCAGTTTTGTTGTAAAAATAAATCAAATGTTACCCCCAGTACAGTATTTATAATTATTAAACTCACAGAGCACGTATGTGTTTTTGACACTAGACAGTAAATTTGTCCTGTTTTTGTTCTAACGTTGGAGCAGTTTACCTTGCAGTGAATGAGATCTGACATTTTTGTGTAATCAGCCACCTAGTGGTAAATAACTAAATGGACCTGGCTCGAGTTCTTTTTGTTTTTAAAAGTGCTTCATGCAGAAATCTAATGGCCTCCCAGGAATTGATATGACTTTACATTTATTATATATATATTTGTCAAACTTGAAAAACAGATTAGCTTAAAAGCCTATAATAGAAACAGCAATATTCTACTATATCAATTTTTCTTACTTTGTTACCCAGAAAAGTACTATTTAAAGTACAGACTGTTTTTGTGTCGTTCTATGGTGATATTTTACTAAAAATAGTTTTAAAAATAATTGCATTTATACAGTTTTGATCTTTATATATATATATATATATATATATATATATATATATATATATATATTTCTTATTTTTACTCTAAAAAATTGTAAAAAGAAACAGAATAAGTTTTCTTCTTTCTGTTCTCTCCCATTTCCCTTGTATTAGAACTCTGTAATATCTTTTTTTTTGTGGAAATGAAAAGAAATAAAGAATTGAAAAAAAATTAGAAAATTGTCCACCAAGGAAAATCATTTTACCCTTTTTTTGACAATCAAAATAACCAAAAATATTTGTAAGAAATGGACTGGAAATAGTACAATTAAGTGGAACCCTCAACAAAAGTTGGTTTTAATCAGATCAGGAGAAATCTCTTTGAAGGCGTTGCTGACATATGTACTCTTTGGTCGTCAGTTTCATGCACTTGCACTCCAGACCACCCACAGAAGAGCTCCATGTTTGGATGTAACCATCGATCTTCCATTTCAAGCCAAAAAACACACGCATGTCAAGCGACACATGTCTATTCCAAACACCGATAACTGGCTCAGCCTGTGTAATCTTTGCCCCTCTGCTCCCTCTTGGTCTTTGTGAAGTTTATGCTGCTGCCTCCTGTTCTCCCCACATATGAGTGGAAACTCAGGGTGTCTGTGCTACTTTGCTTCTGCCTAACCGTAAACACAAAAACACAGACGTGTATCCATGACTTCAGAGGGCACGGGTGTGACATTTGTCCTCATTTTTATTATGTTAAACTGTCATCAAAAAACGTTGCAGTTGTATTTGCCCCATGAAGGGGACATCAGCTCTCCACTGCAAAATGTTTCATTCTGTCGCCAAGGCTGCAACATGTCCACAGCTAATTAGTCAGTCACTTTAAAATGGTAAATCCTCAAAAGCCCAGTTGCCTTGGTGAATGTTATTGTAGCACACATTCCTCCCAGGACAGAATTATATCAGCTGTCGTCTCACTTGTGCCGTCTCCATTGCAAGTTAGAAAAGCTGACACATAGACTCAAACAAGACGCCCAAACACAAATGTACAGGACAAAAGCTTGAGGGATTTGCACAGCTGTGGCATGCCAGCCTTTTGTTGCCGGCTACTGAACTTGCTAGTGTCGTCTGCACATAAGAAAGGACATTGGAAAAACTTCGAAGCAGCTCATGCCTTCTCTGTTCTGCTGATGTTTTTGACTTTGATTATAATTTAAATTTAAAAGTAGTTACTTTTTGTTTTTTAAAACCACAGCTGGTATCCTCCACTCATAACCACTGAGCTCTGTTGACTGCTGTTTTTAACAAGCATCGGTCAGCCCGGCGATAACTCCCACTCTATTGTTAGAGATGATCTGACATCCTCAAAGATAGAAAGACAGACGGACGGACACCTCTCATCATCTCCGTCTCTACTCTGTCTTGAACTGGGAGGAAGAACTAAAACATTAACAAACTTCAACAAAACTTAAAAGTGACAAACCAAATAGAAAAAAAAATCCATGAAATGAAGGAGAAATGAAAAGAGTGATAATCTGTAACCTGAGTTCCCAGAGCCACATGCAGCTTTTTTTCTCCTTCCATTGTGACTCTGGCTTTGCAAAAAAAATGCCAAAAGTTTGAAGAAATAGGGAGTTTGTAGTTTTAGTTAATTCGGTTTTTGTAACTTCTGTTCATAGCAGTGTCCAGTTGCGGTTCAGAAGTAAAGTTCTTAAAGTATGGAACGGCATAAAGAGCTGTAGATAGTTTTTTAAAATTTAGTTCAACACCAATGTAATAATTACACTCGACACAGGCTGTATTTTATTTTGAAAGGAGCTCATACGTTCTACTCCCAAAAGTAAAAGAAGTTAAAATTGTTTTGAATATAGAAATAAAACACTGTTATAGTACACTTACATTTATTTTAAAGCTATGTATTTTATAACTTAATCCTTTTATTGCCATGAAAACATAAATAACTTGCATTTTTGTAAACTGTGAAAGTGGAACTTTGCAGTTCTAGCTGGACTTTGGTCTGAAAGAAACTGTACCAAATGGCTCTTAAGTAAAGCCATTGAAGTAAATTGAAGGTTTGATGGTTCCTCCTGTTTCACCTCTTGATTGCTCACTTCAAAATTTTACAAAACTCTTTGGAATGATGTTTTTATTAGTTCATTTTTGTGTTGACCTGAACAAATACAGTATATTTCTGTTGTTCTTTTGTCTTGCTTTTTTTTTCCTTACTGGAATTGTGAGACACAATATTAGGATTTTGAAGTTATCACACAGATGTAATGTTAGTCTGGTTGCTGTTTCACACAACTTGAAATGTGTCATCCCAGTAAAAAATAATCTTTTCAGTCTCAGGTTTCAACAATACCTACATAATCAATTGGATCTTTAAATGTTACAACCGGAGTTAGGATTACATTATATTTAACAATTAAGAAACATTTTCTCCAAATTCACATACCTCAAAAAACCTGTTTGAAACTACAATGTAGATGAAAAGTTTGTGTTGTGCATCATCAGAACTTGCAAGAAAAAGTCAGGCCCAACATTGGACTTGTTAACAGCGACATCTAGTGGACATTTGTCATGACAGCGTTGCAACAAAAGTCAAAAGTGACACAATATGATAAATATTAAAGGTGTTGTTTATGAAGTAAACATGAGTTGATGTTTCTGCTGCTGATAAAGGTTACTGAAAAAATAAAATGACATCTGCTTTACACTTCTTGTCTTGTTTTGCTTCCTTTTAGGGTCTGAAGATCACTTTCACAGATGCCTCCCGTTTGGTGTTTCGGATGAGCGGAAGTGGTGGAGGAATGGGCGCCACCATCCGCATTTACGCCGAGAGCTTTGAGAGAGACATTGAAAGACACAACAGAGAGACTCAGGTGTAAAGATTGAATGTTAACAATCACAACCTACAAAGAAATTCCTTAGAAAATTAAAGAAACTCACAATTAATCACAATGCTGTACGGAGACTCCATCACAGAAAAATCCAAGTTTTATACTTTCATTGAAATCTCAACTTTAAGTTTAAAAACGTTTTGTGCCTCAAAACTAAACTGATTCCTCATTTACTTTGCAGCAAGATGAGTTTTTTTATTCGCCAATAATCATAAATGTGTTTTTGTGACTGGGATTGACCTGTAGACTTTGGAAAGTTTAGAAACACAAGGATTGGTTATATTGCTAATGCTGGCGCAACACATATAAAGTTGTAAAACTAAAAAGGGTGGTTCAAATTTATATGATCTGCAAGGTGGATAAACAATCAATGTAAAAAAAGTAAAGTAAAGCTAAAGTTGGATATTATTGAATGGATTTAGGGAATTGAATTGATAGAAGGTTTAGTTGACTTGTTAGGATATTCTTTACGCTATGGTTGTCTTAATAATAGTCTACATGTTGCACTAATACCTCCTATGTTTCATGAAGCTAAGTAAGCATCAATATGTTATGGTAGTGAAGTGTGTATATATTCAGTCAATTATTGTCATGTATGTATGTGTTATTATTAGGAAATGTCCGTTCTTGTTCCCGTATTTTGTTAAATAGATTTCTCACAAAGGTGCGAATTGTATATATATATTTTTTTAAATACAGTAGGCTACCTGAATTTTTTTTTCTGTTCATGAAATTACAGACAGAAACAATATTTGCATGAGAAATTCTGGTTAAGCATTGCAGTTAATAGAAAGGCTAAACCCGTAGTGAAACAAGCAATCCAAATTCTTGTCTCGCTTATTTAAGCAATAGTGCATTTGTGTGTAAAGATATACACAGATGTAAAAGAAATAAAACAAATAGGTTAAATTTAGTAGGAGTTTTTTTTTCAGTAATTTCCAGATTTTGCTCAGCATCATCATCTTGTTTTTTATTTCATCGTCTGTACAGGTGGTGCTCGGTCCGCTCATCGCCATTGCCCTGAAGATCTCTAACATTCATGAGAGAACTGGACGCCGGGGGCCAAATGTCATCACATGAGTTAACAAGGAGACACGTGCGTGTGCACATGCACAATATGCAACTTCCTGCTCACAAAAATGAAAAATCCTCCTCCAATGACCTTACTCTGTACTTATCTGCAATCTAAAAAAAAAAAACGCCATTTCTGAAGCTTCACAGCAGGTTTTTCTCTATATAATCTGGACTGAACAATATTCACTGCAGGAGTTTGAGCCACCTATTTCAATTCTTTGTTGACAGTTTTTGACCTGTTGTGAAGAATAAGCAGGTGAAAACATGTCAACAATAAACATGAATGTGCTTGCTGATGTGCTTGATGCTCTTCTGTTACTTGTGCATGATTTTCAATGTCAAAAACTTTTTTAAAAAAATATATATTCACTCTTTACATTGTTTAAAGTTGTTTTCCAAATTTGTTTTAACTATTTGGTTTTAGAACTGTCTCTTTAAAATCCCATTTCTGTTGCTAGCTTAAACCAAAATAATTCAAATTCAAACGTGAATTTCGTGTGAAATCGCTAAGCTTTCTTTACAAGATAGGGAACATTGCCAAAAATGCATCTTTTTTGTGTCTGATCTGTATGATGATATTCAACAATATATTTCTTTTTGTTAATCCAAATAAATAAAAATGCCAGATTTTCTTGTTTTTTTGGATCAAATCAGTCAAAGTGAAATATTGAGAGTTGCACTTTGGGAGTGATAGCATATCAGACTCAGGTTGAACAGCACCTACTTTTGAGCCAAGCAGGAAAACGGATTAGAGCTGTTGAGCGGAGATAAGATGACCATGGATGTTATGACCTGAAAGAGACGCAGAGAACAGAAACCCATAAACACACCGACTGCTGTCATAATGAGCAGAGGATATGGCTGTGAATATCCACAAGGATGTGTTCACTTGAGTCCGTTTTTATAGGTTATTGCCCCATTCAAAAGTCCTATGATGCTGGAAGTTATGTATTACTTTTTAACACTTAAAAATGGGTGGCTAACAAGACACATAAAGGTATGTGAGACAGATAAAGAGTTTAGTTTGATGCTTTTTTCGGCTGTTTTCATCATTGGCCACATTTTGCAGGACTGTGCATTAAAAATGAGTAACCCGCAAAGGCCAAAAATGTCAAGACTGCACCAATGATTTTGTGGAAACCGGCTGTATGGTCTGAAGTCTAAAGGAAAGATAAGGAAAAAGATAAAATTCTAGAGGAAAGTGAGTGTGTTGTGAAATATCACATGTGAGAGGCAGGAATAGGGACAACAAGGCGATAGAGAAGTTTTCTTGAAGTTAAGTTGGCTACTGGAAAAGTCCAGAAATGATGGACAGTAAAGGATAGATTATGAAAGTGAATGGCCTCACATGTTAGTATTTTCAATACTTTCTTTGTTGTCTGTAAAGGTTTTATTTTAAATTAAGAAAACGTTAACAAAAATTCTGATTAGGGAAGTAAAACTTATTTTTGTGGATTTTCATGCAGCTTTCTACATGCTAAAAACTTTTTTTCATTCAATAACCCAGCCTTGAACACACTCCGCTTAGTTGTATTTTTATTAAAGACAAGTTTTTCCACCTATTTTGAATTTATATTGTAGAAAGGATTCACTTTGACAAGTACCTTAAAAATAAAATATAAACAATACTCTAAATGTTTTGCTAAAACAAATGCTTGCTTAAAGAAAAAAATATCTCTAAATGGAATGGTTGTCCCAACTTGTCTGGGTAATAGCGCCATGTTAAGTCACTGAAACTTGAAACTAAAACTTCAGTCTTGTGGGGAAAATAACCTTTAGAATCTTTTTCTGTCTTGGTAAGACAATTTTTCTTACCCCATTTGCAGATTATTGTGCTTATTTCAAAACATCTGACAATAAGGTAAGAATTTTTCACTTATTTCTACGGGAGCTGGTTTTGCAGTGTATCAGTGAGCAGTTTGATGTAGAAAAGGTTGATTTTCAATACACACAAAAAGGTTGTCCTTGGATTAACACTGAATTGGCTGGTTGTTAAATTACTCAGCAGTTTTCAAAACTTCATCTTACACTTGTCACAGGAAAACAACATTTTAGTAACACGTTTTAACCAACAGGCTGCTCCTCATTGAAGACTGAACACCAGGTCTTCTCTGTCCATAAAAAAGGATTTTCATCTCTGCAGTTGAACAACACAAGGCCAGTTTTTCCAGATTTTTCTTTTCTTTTGCCTGAAAGTCTCCATTCCTTCAGCTGTAAAGCAGAATCGGTTGTGTCAGTGTGCAGATGCAACCTCCTCCTGCTCCCCTTGGTGTCTCTGTCCTTGCTGCATTTGTACAGCCTGGCTGTATGGAGGAGGCTGTTCCCAGCACCAAGAGGAGTCTGGAGTCTCTGAATTATTCTGGCTGTACAACGGAGGAGCCAGACTCAACGACATGTAAATTCCATCGGATGGGACAACCACCTGAGGCGTACTGACAGGGTAGTCCTGGCTTTCCTGACACTCTTCGTATGATGGCGGAAAGGTACTTGGCCTGTAGAGATGAAGACATTGGGACACTTTTATGCTTTTTTCAATTTTATAAATATTTGTTTTCTTTTTTTTAATCCAAATTTGCTTAAAAAAGACAAAATTGCATCATTTTCTTGCAATAAACATGTTTTAAACATCACAAAAGCCTCACCTGTGTACAGTGAAGATTTGCATTTGCTCCACATGCCTTCTCTGGTATAATTTGCTCTTCATGCTGTGGCAAAGGCTCAAGAAGACCCCAAAAAGCATAGCCAGCAAGCCAAGGCCAATCATAATATAAATGATGATAGATCTCCAAAGGAAGTCATTCACACTTTGCATGGACAGCAGGTAAGCTCCGAGGCATGTCAACAAAAATCCTGCAAAAGGTAGTAACATACAGGCGAGGGACCACAGCTGCTTCTTCATGATGGCTGAACCAGACACAGCTTGTTTGCTCCACAGATGCCCCTTGTCCCTCTTCTCTGCCTGCCGGTGAAGGTTTTATGAAGCACTTATCAGTGAGAAGAAGCAAGCTCCTGAATAAATGAAGACACTGGACAAGTTTCAGCTCCGACAGATGCATCAGCAACTAAAGCTCGGCAAGCTGCTCTGTCCTCTTCTAACAGACACGAGGGGAGACTGGGTTGCTTATTAACCAGTCTAGGTCACAGCATTCCATTGCTGAAGAAAAACCCAGAAGAATCAAATGTTTCAGTTCTTCGTGTGGCCACTAGAGGCAGGTTTCAATAGGGATTCTCCATTGACTCCCATGTTAAAGAATCTGTAGATTTAGGCCTTCCCAACAACAGCTTACTTCAGGTTACTGAGGTTTGCGGAGCAATGTGTACTTCATTCAAAGGTGAAAACTAAAATAAAAAGTTCAAATTTACAAAAGACACTTGAATAATCCTGAAAGTACAAAACTGTATCCCTAAATTGGGTATAGAAATGATCATATTTAACAACACTGATACAATATTACTAATTGTTTTTGTCAAAAATAAAGTAAGGAAATACTTTGTTTGTATTTTGGCCTTGATCCTTTTAAGACACCGTTTATTTTTCCTCTGGGAACCAATAAAACATTTATGAGTTGATTTGATTTTGAACTGATTGAAGAGGGAGTGAACGCAGCTTGACAAGGACAAAGCCTTGAAATCAGGTTTCATTTTTTCTGTTTGCATCACTTGAACAAGTGCAAGCAAACTTTTGATATAACATCATCAAAACTTCTTTTTTTATATCTTTATTTAACTTTTGCTTTAAAAAATGTGTTAATATAAAATCTCCAGAAGAGAACAAGATCAATCTAGAGGGTCACGAGGTTGCTGGAGCCATTGCAGCTTCTGTCGGGTGAAGCTGGGGGGCACACTGAACAGGTTGCCAGTCTGTTGCAGGGCCACACACTCACATGCACGCCCAGGGGCAATCTAGAGGTACCGGTTAACCTCTGAAGCATGTTTTTGGATTGTGGGAGGAAGCCAGAGTGTTCTGAGAACCTCAACACGTACATGAGGAGGACCCAGCTGACATTCAAACCAGGGCCTTCTCGAGGTGAGGCGAGAGCGCTGACCACTGTGTCACTGTGTGGCCCTAAGATAATAAGATTAAAAGTAAAAATAAATGAACTATTTTATCTAGACATACCTGAAAAAAAGAATATGAATATCCCAATACTTCTGTTTTACGCTGACCACCTTCCGATCCTCTCAATACCTTGGTTGACCTTTCCTAGAGCACCTTTCTCTTTGGTTGGTTGGTAAACACCTCCTCGGGTAATCATTTCTGACTGTTATTTTTGAATGAGGCTATAACATGAATGAAATCTCCCCACCCCTTGCTGCTTTTTTATGAATGCAGCAGTCGTCCGAGCTCTTGTTGGCGCTCTCACAGTTTGATTGTTTTATGAATCTTATCAGCCTTATCAGTGCATAGTTCTGCTAGATACTGCACCGTTGAGATGTTTATGGCTTATGTAACCCTCTCCTATGTCTAATGCAAACAGCATGTGAGACCAGAAGAGGATGAAAATACGATATTTGGATTTTCCAACCTCTTTAGTGCTGATAACACACAGTGCCTGGCCGGCTATGAATGAATCTGCAGCAGAAAGTAAACTCCAAAACAGCAGGTTGAGGATTTAATCTTCCTATCTATACATGGCAGATAGTCTGCAAATATTCAGAAACAAATTCCCATCTGGTTCCTCTGGGACTCCATCAAAGCTCATGGGGATTTTAGTGTCTGAGTCATTATAACAGTTTGCCTGTAAGTAACAAATCCTACCTTGGAGTTTTCCCGCTTCCCTCTGGTGACACATTTTATTTATTCAATTCATTAAACGAGAGTCTGGGTTTTAAGTTTTTTTTATAATAATTTTCCAGGAAGCTACGGAGACTGACTTGCACCTGATCTGAAAACAAAACACGAAAAAACAAAGAAAACACTAAAGGGACCCTGATAACCCACAAAAATATCTGTTTCTTTATAAGTTTTTGACTAATTTAGCAAAATTGCAAAAGGTCAAGAGCTGCTGTGTGTAAAGTTGACCTTTAACAGAGGTCTGACTCAATAATTTACATGATTTTAATAAATGTTTGAGCCATTTACAATACGGAAACATTGACAAAGTTTGAAATGAAATAAAAGAAGATTCAATGCAGTTCAATTCAGTTTATTCATAAAATGCAGCCTCCTATCCAAAAAATGTCCCAAAGCACCACGCAAACAGCAAGAACCATCAAAACAACAGAATTAATTGGGATTAAATTTAAGTCTCTGTTGAAAAACTGGAATTCCTGCTTGAGGGACTAACATTTACTTTGAAAACAATTACAGTGTTCATCTTTGTTTTGTGTTTGCAGTTTAATTTTACATTTTCAGCATTTTCCTTTTTTCCTTTTTAAAGATTAAATGAAAGGTTTGAATGGGAAGCTTTTGAAACAATCACCAAAGAAAACACCTCAAGCTTATTAGTTGCAGTTTTTAGAGTTTAGAGCTTTCTTTTAGCTCACAACTGTTTGTGTTGTTTGATTCCAAGTTTATGAGCTGAGGCAGAGGTCAAAAAATGAAATGAGGTTTTTGTGGCAGGCTGCCCAACGTGATGGTGATGGCTGAGATGAAATAAAATGATAAAGCTTCAGTATCTCTGGAGAAAAGTTTTTGATTAGATGAGACAGCTCTGCTCTTTGTGACTCAGCTCTACGGGAAAATCCAGAAAACTTGTAAAACTGATCCTACTTTAAAAATCACCACAAATCAAAAACCAACCCCATAATGTTTTTAAATGTTTTGTGACATTTTTTCTCATGATGAAGGACATTTCTAAAATAATTTTAGATTAAAACTGTGCTTTTAAATAATTCTTTATTCGAATCGGGATGGATCAGGAGCCGATAAAAACACACAGTTTGAGAACGCTCTCAGTTGTGACGCAGCAAACGGAAATGAGCTGTGAAGGGGTAAAAGCTAGAGAGGAAAGGGATGATGGGATATCAGCAAAGGGCTACTTCCTCGCAAGCAGCCCCACTCACAACTGGAAGGGCAAATATCTGTTGAACTCCTGCAGCTCTGCAGACAATATCTAAAAAAAACAGCACAGACTTTTTGATTTTGGATAAAAACTGCATAATTTAAAGACCATTGGGAATAGGAAATAATTTAAAGATAAACCATAGTTGGAGTGGGACTTAAATAATCTTTGGGACATTTTGTTCTTATTCTAACCACATCTTGCCCCCCGCAAATATGTTTTTGCTGCACCCTTAATAAATGTTCAATCCATCGTCCAACATTAGATCAGAAATATATAACATACATTTATGTTCATTTACCTAACAGGTACAGTGTCTCGTGTAGTTTTCATTTAATTTCATTAATTTATGTGCTAAACTGTAGGTTGCATGTTTTGCTTCTGGAATTGACAAAGACTAACCTGTCTTTGGATTAACATTTAGTCCATTTTGCTCATATTAGTTGAGCAAAACTTGCAAATTGTGAACACTTTGAAAAATGTTCCAAATTTGAAAACAAAAAAAAGTTTTAGAACCATACTTGAAACAAAACTCCTAATGAGTTCAAAGTGCAGTCCACTCACACCGTCCTCTTTTAGATCTCATTATTGAATGATAATAATAGACAGGATGAGGCAGGGAGCCATTAGTTGTGGGGAAAGGAGTGAAGGGCCGGATATTAATCAGATGGACTCTGATGAAGACCTGCCATCCTATCATCAATCAGGCTCCAGCTGCACACTAAGCAAATACACATCTTCACTTGTCATATTTTCTGCAGCTCATATACATCAGTAATTAGGTTGCTTGATGTTACATCGGTTGTTTGTGGACATAAACCACAGTGTTCCAAAAGACTGGTGTTTTGTTGCAGGATCAGTTGCATTCGAGTGCCTCTGGGGGCACTGTTGCCTTGTTTCTTTTCACTGCCAGTGCCTGTGGCAGCTGAGTGAAAGCCCTGCAGTTCTGCTTTGCACTCCTGCAGTGAGGGAGGGTTTCAAACTTATAATTGAATCCTGTCCCATTCTGCGGCACCCCCATCACACACAGCACATGTCTGATTGAATTCAGCACAAATGTGACTAAATATCAGTCAGATTTACCCAGATGGAAGAACGGGGAATGTTTCCTGAAAAGCACAGAGTTCAACACTTGACAACTAATTGCATGGCACACTATCCCACTTTTGATCTTGGCTTTTAACACACAGTGAAGAGGTTCCCTTTTTTTAAATTCCACCAAATTTTTTTATGTATTGTCTCCTATCAAGTGGTTGAGATATGCTTTGTTTGTTTTGTTCCAACAATGTATCTTTGTAAGCATTTCTTTTTACACTTTTATTCTAGATTTATCAATTTCTGTCTATGTTTTTATGCTGTTACTGTATAACACTTCTGGTGTGCACGGACAATTTAAGTGCTTTATGAATAAAGTTTATTTTTATTGTTAATATTACAAAAGTCGCACCCAGAAACCAGAGGTGAATTTTAGATTAATTCCTGCCACTCTGCAGCAACTATGTCCCAGAAAAAAAAAAGTTTATTTTATTTTGACCAAAAATGACTTAATCTTAATTTAAAGACCACTGGCAATGCTTCTCCAATAGATCAAAAAAAAGGAGTGGAACTTTCAACACAGCAGGCTTTTGGTCAAGTATTTTCCTTATTGTATATAGATTATAAATCTTTGCTTCAGGTACCATTTTTTTCACTGTGGAGCCAAACTCTCCAGCTGTGGTGCCGCTCCATTGTTTTGGATTTGCTGTTTCAGATAGCAGACATACTCCATCAGACCCGTGTACGATGAAAGGGAAAGTTCAGAACATCTTTTAAAAGAACAGAGATGGCAACAAAGTGTGATGAGTTAAGAGGGTTTAAAACTTTCCGTGTTGCTCTCCAAATTCGTTTGGTGTCCGTCGTTTTGTTGTTTGGTGTGCTCTTATCTGTAGTGTTTGACTGCTTTTTTTTTTTTTTTTTTTTTGCCAGTGGTTGTGCAAACCCACACAGCTGTCCGGAACAGCCAGGCAGGAGGGGATCAATGAGGAGATCGATAGGGTCTCTGGGAGTCCTAATAGCCCTGTTACTGCTCCCTGACTCCCCGCCTGACTGCCTGATATAGCAGCACACTGGGGGTTTGGCGGGTGGGGGTGGGGGGTGGGGGGTCCTATATGTGAACCATCCAAATGCTCTCCATGATCGCCCGCCGAGTCTGTTCTCACACTTTGGTCATGATACAGCCCAGCAAGTTCTGTGATTGTGCTCACTGATAGAGCTAATGGCCTTTTGTGTGCTTCACGAGTGCACTTTGTCTTTGCTTCAAGTCAGCATGAACAGAAAACTAACAGGGGCTCATATCTCACTACAGAACCACTAGTACTGCTCACATGACAGTTCGATGTTGTTTACATCACATGTCAGATCTGCAGCAGTGATTGATGCAGAAGAAAGAGACTAAAACACGAAGTATTTTGTCCGCCAGATGCATTTGCAGATATTGTACAGACCAAAAAGATAACCATAAAACAATCAGTCGACAGATTCAGCAGCAGAATTGACAGGAAAATGTGTCATAAAAAAGGTTGGAAAGCACAAACTAAGGATGTGTGTGAAGGACCTCATCTGTTTCTGTGTTGTGCCCAGGAGTTCACTAGTTATTTCAGTTTTGTTTTGTTTTTCTCTCATCTACTTCCTTTAGGATTGCTAAAGCAAATCATGCAATTCATGCATATAATATTGTTTCAGTTTTTTTTCTGCAGAATGACTTTACGACCCAACCCACTCCATTTATCCAGACTTGGGACAAGCACAGGTAAATTCAGGAAAGTACCTCAATGTGGTTACCGTAACTTCCAGCACCTGGTTGTCTCATGGATTCTTTCATCCAAAATCTAAAATCAGAAATTTTGAGACTGAGATTGAGAAAAGTAAAGTAATTTAATTGTAAATATCTATTTCCTGTATGGCCAGTGAGAGTTTAGGATCGATATGCTCTTATTTTTTTTTGTGTCTTTACGTTTTTAGCTCAGATGTTGCCTCTTGAATTAGCAGGCAGGTGTTTCATTCAGTCAAATTGCCTTGGGTTGTTTTGTAAAATGTGTTAGTCTGAAAACATGCTGTTGCTTGTCAATTTTAATGTATTAATGCATTGATTGTGCAGTTTGTTATACATTGTGCTTTTATTTTGACATGCAAAGACAAATATTTGTGTTTCTTCCCTGACTGTTCATCAATCATTTCATCAGCCTTGTTCAAAAGTTCTGTCAGGGGGAATCAAATGTGCATATTTGCTTACTCATGAACTATACTCCTCTACTTGGGGCTCTTCAACTTCCCGAAGAAGCAAAAGCATCTTTTTGTGGTACACTTGGATGCGTTAATTCTTATTACAGCCGTTTCAGACTTCAGACAAGCATCTTTCACAAATATCCTTGCCAGGGCAAGGAGTAGCTTAGATCAACATGTTTTGCAAAGGGATAAAATTGTACTATTTATTTATTTTTTCCACATTTATCCAGAATCAATAACATAATTCTTTGATTGATTTTTTTTCTGGCTGCTTTCACACAATAATAGGCGGACAGTGCAATTAAAAATTTCTCACCTTTGTTGGGTTGAGTTTCCTTCATTCGTGGTGCTTTCAGAAGCAAACTAAAATGGGAAGAGAACCAAACCACCTGGAAAAATCTTGCAGCTCCAAATGCTGCTCACCTAAGGGCGTTATTGTCCATTCATGACGTGAAATAAGCCAAAAGAAAAAGTAAGTTATCTGGTTATAACATAGTATTAAGGGTCAGTGCTTCCTCACTTTGCCATAGTTACTTTGCTAAACATTTTGTTTGACATCATACGTTTTGAGAGTCCTGTTTTAGTGTGGTGCTGTGGGCAGTTTATGTTGCACCACATAGGTCATGTTCTCCCCTTAACTTACACTTTGGTTCTGACTCCACACCAGAATTCAGGTGAGCTTTCATATTTGGAGCGATAGAAGCAAGATCAGTGCTGGAGCAAGAAGATTTTATATTGGGTGTGGGAAGGAGCGTGTTGAGAACAGCAGAGTGGAAGTCAGTCACATTTAAATGATCAAAAATATGTATTTTAAACTATTTTATTATTTTTATTAATATTGAAACTGTATTTATTTTCGCTGATGTGCTTTTATTAATGTAAAGCAGTAGAAAAAATAAAATCCATATAAATAGTAGATAGATAAAATCAAATTCTTATCACTGATGTTCTCCTAATCTTAATTGGGTTTTGTATGGTTTTGTTGTTTGACTTTATTTCATATCTGGTCTGTCAGTTCGTGCATCCAAATACCTGCAGGGCCAAATAGTTTTTAGCATGACGACACAGTGAAAGAATCAACACAAAACACATTTGTTGCATCATTTTGTGGATGCACAACTCCTGAAGTTTGGTATAAAACAAACAAAAAAAAAACTTTGTGAAAAAACTTCTGTGAGATGGAGGATTTGCAAGCCCTCTGAGAAATGTTGCTGATTTAAAGCCTTGATGTTCAAACCTACTGCTCTGCATGTGTTATCTAGTCTCTGCCTGCTGCCCCCTTCTGTGACAGCATTGATATTTGTACTGTAGTGTACAGCCTCCAATTCACAGTGTTCCCACTCAAAAATGAATTGTGAAAAAGTACAATTCTTTGAGTGGAAGACCTTACCACTGCCTGAACATGCTCCTCATTTATCAGGTTTTCTAGATTCACACTGACGATAAGAGAGGATTAGCAGGAATGCACATCCTGACTAAGTGGTACAACCATTATAAATAAATAAGGTCTTATTTAGGGTATTCCTTTGCAGTTGGGTGCGGCATTACCCCCCACCCTAACATTAAAACCAGATGGGAAAAGAGAGAGACAATAAACAGATGAAAGTCACTGTCTGAGGAGCAAACTGGAAGGAAGTGAACAAAATACAGGAAGTGAACGTGATTTTTCAGACGGCGCACTGGAGACAGCTGCCGCTGAGGTGTTGGTGGAGCTCTCTGGAGAGCAAGTTACAGAACACAGAAAGCAACACGGACTGGTTTTACGCTTTAGCATCAGAGAGAACGTCTCCTTTTTCACTCATGTGGGAATCAGCAGGTCTAATTAAACCTACAGATTATACACGGCACAGACCGCATCAGAAAATATGCCTCTGAAGCCCATTATAGCTCCCTATAAATAAACCCATGACGCCAGTCATGCACCGCATACATCACATGCTCGGGATGTAAGAATGTAAAGTTCAAAGATTCGCAGCGGAGTCATGTTGAAGGCAGATGTTGCGCCATATATCCATAGTTGCCTACATAAGGTTCCTCCTGGGTAAGATTATGGGATGATAAGGCCAGGCCTGTCCTGCACAGGCCGGGGGGGAGAGGTAATAATCGCAGCGTATAATTCAGGGTAATGAAGGCTCCGCCACTACATCAGCCATAAAGAATGATAGCAGAGGCAGAAGGTAGGCCGCTCACGCATTTGACCTCCACTGGCATCCCTCCAGCTTCTATAAATTTTTTGGTGTGGTCTGACTTCTGGCTAAAAGAGAAGAGAAGGAAGACAGAAAGCAAGGAGACGGACAGATGTGGATGAAAGGGAGGATAGCGAGAAAATAGAAGAGTGACAGAGGAAAAGAGGGCTTGTGATTTAGCCTTGGCAAAGACACATAGGTCAAATCTTTGTTTTTGATCTTCTGAGAAAAATACTGTAGTCTTCTCATCCTCTGAGACCAATGAGGCCAGAATGATGCACCATGAAGCACAAAGCCTTGGAAAAAGATGAAATAGTTTTTCAGATGAATTACAATTCCAATATGTAAGGATACTGTTTTATGGGAATGATGCAATTCCAAAAATAAACTACAGTAGTCATTAGCATAAATTAGGGGGAACACTCAGACACCTCTCACACTGCTGTCTCCCACTCAGGGCATCCCATCTCCTGGCTTCCCCTCCACTTCATCAGCATGCAGTCAGCAGTCAGTACAGCGGAGCACTGTGGGCACACTGGGCTGCGTGGCTCTCTTCTACATGTCTCCTAAATGACAGTAATTATTTTCCTGGGCTGCAGGCGACTCATGCATGTTTTATTTCCTCTTCCACCTCTCCCATCTGGCTTCATGGCGATCTACGGTGCATATTGTAGTGGAATGAAATGAAAAAAAGCAGCATATCATTTTATTTTGCTGCTTACCTTGGTATAGGTCCCTTTGGGGTTATCCAGCTTCGGTTCTTGCAGTAAGGCCCGGCTTTTTATTGTATCAGGGGAGATTTTGCTGGTACTGACAGATGCTGTTGTGCCGGTCTCATGATGGTCGAGACACAGATAAAGATACTTGATGGTGATTTGCGTGTTTTGGCTCCCGCTGAATGCATTTTGCAGAAAAATAGCTTCTATATGTTTGACTGCAAAGCTCACCAGAGGTGCAAACAACAGAAATGGTTGTTTAGGGTGCATTTATGATCAACAGAAACAAAAACAGAAAACTTAATTACAGGAGCCAGCGTCCCACACTCCCTATTGTCAGTCACAAGTTGACAATACGACAACATCTCATTTGTGAAAATGAGTCATTGAAGACAAATTAGAGTTTATTTTCCTTTTCTCTGCAGCACTTTGGAAAAATGTGAACGTTTTCTTGGACTGATCCAAATGCTAAATGCAAAACAGTAAGTTAAAAACATTGGAGCCAGAGTTTTATTTTGATTGCAAATATAATTTCTTTATATCAGAGCTGTTCAGTTTTGAGCCAGCTCAGATGAGGAAAACAAAGACGTACATGATTCTGTTTGCCTGCAAGTGGATGCATCAGAATGAAGCAGAGCAGGGAGCTTGTTGTCGGCCGACTGAAGCTTTTACGCCACAGCTGCAAGCTTTGATTTGAATAAAGAAACACTCAGAAGTGCAATTTTAAGCCTTTGTGTTTCTATATGTCCTCCGTCATGAGAAGAATGCTATAAGAACATGTTAAAAACATCATTTTCATCAGAGCGGGTCTTTAAGAAGCAAAATCTGTCCTTGTGACAGCTTCATAAAAGGCAAGAACAGTGACTTCATAAGACTGTTACCTCCTCCGAAATGTCCCTCTATAGTGGAATAAAATTGCATTCCTCCATAAACTACATTATTATGCCTCCCAAGATGAATTAATATTTTGGTGGTTTTGTGTTTTCACATAGTCATGAAGTTCTAGGTGGTTCACTTGGCTAACATGCAAAGTGAGAAAGAACCACAGTTTTCTGTCCATTGTCATTCATAGCTCTTGACAGATCATGTGACACACCATTAACTCTTGCCTGGGAAAATTCAGACAAATCTTACATTATTGTTTTATTATCTTACAAATGATTACTATTGAAAGCACAGAGTGAGTTTGGGTTGAACTGCATGTAGATTCAACATTTGTTTTGACTCACTGTTTGATTGGGTTAAGACACTAGAATAATAACATCCTGGTTTGACTGAAAGTACAGCTTGTCTTCCCTTTTCAACAGCTACAATTCTCCTGTCAGAATGCGACAAGTTGTAGCCGTCTCATTTGGTTTTCAAATCTGATCTTTGGAACATCAAATTCCTGTTGGTTGAATGGTTTCAACGTTGTTTTCGGAACACGAAAAAATACTGAGAAGAAACAGCAGTTCTAACTTTCTTTACAAAAAAGTTCTTAACATGTTTTTTTGGGTCAGTGCTTTGTTTTAAAATCAAACTAATTCTATTTCTGTATTAAGTTTGTTTGTTTTTTCTGACAAACACAACTGAGTCCAACTTAAATCTACGACTTTATTTTGTCGTGCTCAGCTTTAATGATCAGACTTCAGTAGCTTGTGAAGGTCTAAAAAAACTTGGTGCAAAACATTTTGCCTGAAATATTTCAACTTTAGAAGAGAAAAAAAAGTAAGGGAAACAGAAGAAAAACGTGTTTACAAAATGAACAATAAATGCTATTTGGCTTTTGACCCGGAGCAGAAAAGAGTTGAAGTTGGATGAACTATAGATGAAGACATATTTTTTTTTGTTTTAATTTGTATCTGATAGAACAGTTGATCATTGCTAAAACAATGTAAAATCATCCCTGACAGATCTCAGTCAAGCTTTTCTGATTAATGCATCCCATTCAACCTGAGAAGGTTGTATTTTTTCTCTATTCATGGCACCACGTTGAGTGTCATGCCGTACTGTGACATGAAACTAGTTTGGATGACTCAGGGGATCTCTAATACCCCTGCAGCCTTCATAATGAACATGTGGCTTCTCTCTCTTGGGCAATATTTAGCGTAATTCATAAGCAGAGGACGGGGCATTAGCCAGATGGTGTTGTGTGTGGTTTCCTTTCTCTGGTCATCTATTAGAAGTGTTTTGGTGATGAGATTCCAGTGTTAGGAGACAGCCAAGGTATTCACTTTCATGATATATGCATTTGTGTTTCTGTCTCTGTCTGTGCACAGAAGGTAAATGACTGGAATGCCTGCATAAAGCAAGATTTTAACTGGAAGACAAATGATTTTGGAAAGTTGGAAATGAGTGAAATGATCTATGTCCATATATTTTAATTTTTAATGCTGAAATCAGATTTGATTTGGAGGTTGGTCAAGTCCACCAACCTCCACCTGCCTCCAAACTGGGGACACATTCAAAACTATTGATTAAAAGTAAAACTAAGATGATTTATTTGTGTTTTGACCTATTTACTAAATACTTTTTTTAAATTTGGCGCAAAAAAATGTGTGAAAGTCTTGGTCTACCACTGGGCAGAACAGCAGTAATATGTGAAGAAACATTTTCTCTTGTGACTGTTTTTTATTCAAAAACCAAGATTGTTCACATAATTATTGTGAGCATGATGTAAAGTTTATCATGTTTACTTGGAAATCAATTTTGTTTACAGATTTTGAAGCCAAAATGAGAAGTCATGCATATATTCAAAGTTTATTTAATAATGATTCAAATCTAATCATGGGGAAACTACATTGGTAAATTAAGACTTTGAACGTCTGTTTTACTTATTTTGAACTTCTGTCCGGTTTCTAAAACAATGGTTTTCCAAAAGGAGTTCTGTAGCTCATCTAAAGACATTTCAATGAGTGTTTTTCAACCAAAAAAAGAAGATTTTTATTACAAACAAAACAGTCATTTTTAAGAATTCATGCACAGATGAGTAACGAGGTAACATAGCGCTTGAGGGAATGTACAGTTGAGCCAAATGTATTTGTCAGTCACTGATTTTTCAAGTGGTCCCACTTTAAAAAAACAAAAAAAGAGATCTGTAATAGTTAAAGGTACACTTCAACTGAGAGATTCAAAATGTAAAAAAAAAAAATCCAGGAAGTCAAGAAAGAATAGAAAGGAAGAAAGAAAGAATAACCAGTTCAAATAGGTGCCAATTATACAGGTAACGAAGAGAAAACGTAACAGATCTGAGGGACAGAATTTTTGGCTTGTTTGTTAGTACAAAAGCTCTGGAGTAAAAAAAGAGTAAATTCCTTCAAAGTGATTCTCTGGATTCTTTTTTTTTTACATTATTTCTCACAGTTGAAGTTCTCTATGATGAACGTTACACACCTTCTCTTATGCTTTTAGGTGGAATGACTTGCTGATTTGGTGACTGACAAATGTTTTTGCTCTATTGTCAAAGCTTCAAAGTATGTGTATGTTTTTACCTTAATTAACTGACATTTTCAATGTTTGTCTTTGTGGTGCCAAATCCAAAAGCAACAAGAAGTCACGGCAGAGCCTAGACCAAAGGACTTCTTTTGAAGTTTTGAGTTGCTGAGGTAATATCCACATTTCTGAGTGAATTTTGATCAAGAGACAAATCTCATCCTCTGGTTTATGACTGCTTTCATAAAGTCATTGGTTCTCCTGGTAACCACCAACATATAGAAGCACTTTTTATTTGTATTTTAGATGTGAAATCATGGATGGCAAATAATTTTCTGCAGCTCAACCAGGAGAAAACAGAAATTTTGGTTATTGGTCCTGAAGCCAAGAGAGAGAAACCGTTTCTGAAACTTAAAGAAATTTCATTCAATTTTTCGGAAACAGTCAGAAACCTGGGCGTTATTTTTGACTCCAAGCTAACATTTATCCCCCATATCAAGCAGGTGATTAAAACTGGTTTATATCATCTTAGAAATTTGGCTAGGGTCCGCCCAATTCTCTCTCTTGCTAATATGGAGATGCTGATGCATGCTTTTATAATCAGTAGAGTTGATTATTGTAACGCCCTTCTAGGTGGTCTTCCAAAAAATAGCATTAAGAACCTTCAGCTTCTCCAAAATTCTGCAGCAAGAGTTCTCACCAAGACCAGAAGGCGAGCTCACATCACTCCGATTTTAAAATCCATGCATTGGCTTCCCATCTGCTTTAGGATTGATTTTAAGATACTTTAATGGTTTTTAAATGTCTTAACGGTCTTGCGCCTTCTTATTTATCTGATCTTTTAGTTAAATATGAACCCTCGCGGACCCTGAGATCATCTGGCAGGGGTCTATTGATCATTCCAACTGTGAAAACCAAAAATTATGGAGAGGCATCTTTTTAATACTATGGCCCCCGTCTATGGAACAGTCTGCCGGAGGACCTGAGGACCGCAGAGAACATAGAGGTTTTTAAGAAAAGGCTCAAGATCTATCTTTTTAAATGAGCTTTTAGTTAGGTTTTATCATGTAAATTTATCTTGTTTTTATTATTTTTATCATGTTTTAGGATTTTGCGATGGATTATTTAGAGATTATTTGAATATTTTTTATTCTCATGTTTTATTGCTTTTATCAAATGCTCCATTTTAAATTTAGATTTATATTTTATTATTTTTAAATCCAGTGCCTCCTCGGCTGAGTCCTCTCCCTCTGGGTCAGCTACGGTTCAGCTGCTGCGGCTCTAGGTGGGGACCTGCCTCACCACCTTGTTGTGGTGGGGCTGGGTCCTCGCCTGTGATGCTGCATTAGACTGGCTATGTGGTTGTCCTCGGAGGAAGAAGACCCAACTATAATTGGTTGAACTACCAACTTTCTCCGTGCTCAGCCTGTTTCCCAATGGGTTCCATCAGTTAAGGAATTCCTGTATAAAAAGTTGTATTTTGCATTAAAGGTCAAAAGTGTGTTTTGCATTTAAACAAAATGATGCTTGAATCATGTTAAAATAACAATCAAGCTTGTCCTCTCCATTTTAACTATCTTAGGCCTTATGTTAACTCAACTGGTGCTCACTCTACAATCTCCATCTGTAATTGTTCAAAACTTGAGGTTAATTTGGTGAACTGACCTTTGTTTACAGCTGCTAACCTTTCCCCGTGTTTCTTTTACAACTACACCAACTTCTTATTGGAACACACCAACATTTTGAACTTTAAAAAGGTTTTATTATCGGGTAAAATGTCCATCTTTTCAACATATTTTAAAGATGCTCCGTGTCTCACATTGGTGGAAGTGAACAAGCTCACATTTGATTGTGTAGTCACACACAAAAACCCATTCTGATCAGCAGCTCAGCCCTGTGTGGCTCTCACTTTGTCAGTGGAGGTGTCAGGGTCCCCATGGCAACTGTATAATGGGGCAGGCCTAATTCAATCCCAGGGGTGAATGGTGAGTCTGGCGGAGAAATGCTGAAGGAAATGGGGTCTGGGTCTGAAACCTCTTCAAGTCAGAGTTGATGCATGTGCGCCTCCACATCCTCAGCATCCTCAGCATCCTGCCTACTGTCATTCTCAACTTTCACTTTTATCTGTCGATGTTTTGTGCCATCAACCTCCTCAAACCTTGTTTACTTTTCTGCTTTTTGTATCCAACTCCTTCTCTTACCCCTCATTTCTTCCTTCTGTCTTTGTCCTGCTTTGGTTGGATCAATGCAGTCCCAGCTTTCTCACCTCTATATCTCCCGCTCTTCCTCTGACATTTGTGAACCAGATAGGATTTCATTAGTACCTCTGGATCTTGTTGTGCTGTTGTTATTCCTCGCTGAATAAGGCAGGGATTAGTGCCAGAACTTGAGACAACTTCTTTAATAAGCTTGGATACAGGAGTCCACAATCACACGTTCACAGACACACACGGTCACGCATCCGCAAAGGTGTGCAAGGAAAGGGAAAGAGATCCTTGTGCAATAGGGAGGAGGAAGGCATCACACCGTTTCAATGTTGTTATTACCGTACAAAACCAATCATGCAGCCAGGAGAGAGGTGGGCTTGCAGCTTGTTATGGATGGAGCAGTTTGTTACCGGGGGAGAACAGTGCATAACTCCTGTCACTGGTTCTGCATATAGAAAGGCCTGGGACTGGCCGGCGGCTATCTGTGTTTGCAGATTGGGGGAAGGGAGGAAGGAAGTGGGTAGATTTGCATCCCTTTGACTGGTATATCTCTGAGCACCAGAGGAAGAGAAGAGGAGGGAGTGTGTGAAAACACCACAAATTACACCGAGGAAACTAGTTGCTAGCTGTTGCTGATGGCTGGTGACTGTTAAGTACAACTCATGCGAGTATTTAATCCAATCTGATTTGCATACTTTAGTGTTCACCACAGTTGCACTTGACATGGAGTGTTTTTCACAAATACAAGCCACACTCGTGAGAGGGAGAAACTGCTGAGCCAAAGCAGCCCTGTTCACACAGCCATGCTTAGGCTCAGATGCTAGCCATTACACTGGCTTGAATGGATTTCTTGTGTGCATGAATAGCTCAGTGAGGAGAGGAGCGAGGGGGGGGAAAGTCTATGTTTCCTCTCCATGGGTTCAAATTGATATTCATAGGGGCTCTCCACACCGAGAGCACAAATGTCAGTGAAAACGGCCTTGATATATGCTCTCATTCTCCCCTCTTCCTGTCGCTCCATCCTTCTTTTTCTGCTTCTCTTCCTCCTTCTTTTGTTCCCCTTCGTCAGTGGCATGCTGCCTGCTGCTGCCGGATACAAAAAAAAAAAAAAAAAGAAACAAGCAGACAAATGACAGAGTGCGTGGCGCTTTAAGTTGTTACTCATTTAAGCTTTTAATCAACTAGCACTGGAATGTGAAGGCTGCTTTCTGCTGAAAAGCATTCCCACCTTGACTTTGTTGTGGCAGCATCCACTCCCCAGATCCACAAAACATCTAAACTGCCAGACTGTGTGGAATCCAGCATTCATCAAAACATTTTTTTTTTGTTTTTTAGAAAACAAATTTCAAGTCAATTACGTGTATTTTATCCTTCATTTCTCAACTTTTGCACTGATATAAAATATTTGAGCAGGTTTCTGACAGGCAGCTGAGCTAAAAAAAAAATAAATAATGGACCAAAAGTAGTGTTAGCTGTGGGCTAATGGAGATGTATAACTCTCCTTCGGTAACTGCTCCAAAATGTGAGGTTAACTCGGTGAACTGACCTCTGTTTACAACTAACCTTTCTGGGTTTCCTTCATGACTGACCCAACTTCCTATCGGAACATACTAACATTTTAAAACCTTATTATCCGGTAAAATCTCCCCCTTTTTCACATATGTGGTAGTAAATAATCATGTGAGTGTGTAGTCACACACATATTTCTGCTCCTCATACTTTTGCTGAAAAGCATTCCCACCTTGGCTTTGTTGTGGCAGCATCCACTCCCCAGACTCTCAAAACATCTTAACTGCCAGACTATGTGGAATTCAACACTCATCAAAGCATTTTCTATGTGTTTTATGTCTGTAAAACAAATTTGAAAAGTATATCAAGTGTATTTTTTTCTTCATTTCTCAGCTTTTACACACATATAAAATATTTGAGCAGGTTTCCAGCAGACAGCTGAGCTAAGAAATGGGCCAAAAGTAGTGTTCGTTTCACTACCACAGGTGTATACATCTCTGTATATTTAGTAGCCTATATCATACAAAATCAACTTTTCGAGCTTTAAAGTGTGTTACAATGTTCATTCCTCAAGAAAAACAACCCCAAAGTAGCGTTTTCTAACATATTCCTTTAAAACCCTGCTCTATGAGCACCAGCCCCTCCTAATCCATAAAAACGAGTGGGTTCTCACATTGTGACGTAGAAAAGCAAGGTACAGCCCCCTCTAAGAAGAGTCTGCGCTGCCAGCACTGTGCCCAGGCTAACACAAACAACCACTTTCTTTGAGGAGCTAGCAATTATCATCAAAACGCTTTTATTTTATGTGCACAGCCATCTTTGCAAAAGTTTGTTTGTTGTTTGCATTTGTGAGCAAAATGCAGACACGCTGCCAAGGCCGGCTCTCGGTTGACGTCACAAAATGGGCGGCAACCGCGAGACGAGAGGCGGTGCCTTAGAGATTGAGTCAATTTACTTCCAGGCAAGAAACTGAACTGCAAAAATGACTAATATTTCATAAGGAAAAAAAAAAATTTGTGTGCCAAAGGTAATATATTATCAAATATATGAATATAATTTACCCTGAAAGGCTTGAAAAAAGCATGATATAAGCCCGACTCACTCCAATGACAATCTTTTTTTTTAATGTTTTCCCAAGATGGAAAATGCATATGAAGAAAATCAAGCTTAAAATTGCATTTCTGAGTATTTATTTATTTAAATCACTGTGAACCAGGAGCAGAGGAAAAACTGCACAGCTTGGAACTGTGACATAAAAGCTACAATCGGCAGCTCTGCTCCATTCTGATGCAATCGGTTGTAGACGACTAGATTCGTTTCCCTTGTCCGAGCTGATATCTGGCTCAAAACTGTACAACTTTACACTCCTCATCCATCTGTTTACACTCTCTTGTAAGCTTGCAGGAAGTATGGGCGGGCTTACTCTGCACCAACTCACAACTCAACTGCAAGTTTCTGATGAACTACTGCCGCTCTGCAGAAACAAGGTCCCAGAAAATCACAGTTTTTGATTATGGCCAAAAGCAGCATAATCATCCCTAAAAACCGCCGGTAACACTTTCAAAATAGATCAAAAGATGATAGGAGTGGGACTTCAGTGACCGTCTTTGCAGCCACTGTGTGATAACGTTCTTGTTTTGCTCACACTGAGAACAGCTGAAATGAAAGTAAGCCTCTTTTTGTAAGCTAAGCTGCACACAAACGACAGGTAGCTCTTTCCCACACCAACAACAAGGCGTTTAAAAAAAAAAAAAAAAAAGAATTGCGAGTGTGTCTCGTTGAAGCTGACACGCACACAGCAAAACACCAGATGAGGCCCATGCAGTGTAGCTGCATTTTCCAGGGCTCCCCGAATATGCTACTGGTTCCAATGACATTTGGCTGACTTGTCGCACATAGCTCAGTATATTCCAGTAGCTTACAATAATTGCAGATATTTGAACCAATAAAACATTTGTGGGCCAGACATTGCGAAAGAGTAAAACTAAATGGCACGTGTAACTTTTTTCTAAGATTTTATGTACCTCGGAGGCTCGTTCATCTCCGCATGAAAATGGCGAGAATGTCAGAAGATGTAAAAAAGATGGCACTACAGTGTGTGCTCAGGCTGTAAGTTATGGCCTTAACTTTCTCACTCTGTCAGGCGCTTTAACCGTCTGTCCTGGAGGACACATTAACTTGGTATCCTTAAATAAAGTCCTTTAAATAAAGCTGGGGGAGTTAAATAATGAGAAAGCTGCTCCCACTGTCCTTTCTGTTTTTAAATGAACCTCTGCCTTTCTTATTAATGTCCCCTTATCGCTCATCACGGCCACTGACCTGCTGCTGTAACCCCTTCCCACTCAACCACACGAGTTGCTCCGGCAAGTGGTCGGCACAGAAGTAATTGAGGGCAATTTTCAAATTAAAATTTAAACCCCTCGTCCATCTTCATGTGATGTGTTGGGGAGGAGGAGAGGGATTTTGGGGGCTGATGACTTGATCAGGTTTTGTGAGGCAGACAGGTACTCCGACTGGGAGAGGTGGGATGATGAACGAGAGGCATTAATCTCTGTGACAGCGAGAGAAGAGTTAGCAGTGGCGATAGCAGCGCTAACGGCTTTAATTAGCATTTAATCAGACGCCTCAGGGCCGATGGAGGGGGAGAGAGGAGATCAAACTCCATCGGCCTTCTGTAAGACGAGGAGCACAGGAAGACAGTCCCCAAGGTGGCCAGGCTGAAGCTGCAGGCTGCGCTGAAGAACACTTAACTGTGATCCTTTTTGTACTCCTGCAATGATAGCAAGCTCAGTGCACCATGAAGGCCCTGGACCTTTTGTAAAGAGCAATAATGTGGAAAGAACACAGACCGCAATCTAGATCCTACACGCTCACGCTGTGAACTTTTCTTGGATAGTCTGGAATTAGTGAGAAGAGCAGTGACAGCAAGAGAGATTAGCACAAACCTTTGGGTAATAAAGCCTATTTAAATTCACTCATATTCTTTTTTTTCTCCTACGTGTCTGTCAAATACAAGATAAATCGGTTTTATAAAGAGATCCAGATCCTGCTGAAAATTTCCATACTGTACATGTTGACAGAAGGAAAAATAATTTGAAATTTTGCACAAAATATTAAGAACATCAATGACTTTAGTAAAGGAAAAAGGACAGATACAAAAAAACACTTAAAACACTTAAAAATTGGGGTCATTTTAAAATGTTAAGTTTAAAGATTCCTCAGTTAATATCAGCTCTGTATCACACTTCCACCTAGTTTCCTATCAAAATACCTAAAGTGCAGACTGAGGGTTGCATGGTGGAACAGTGGTTAGCACTCTCAGCTTACAGCAAGAAAGCCCTGGTTTGAATCCCGGCTAGAACTTCTGAAGTTTGCGTATTTACAAAACATAGATTTGCAAAGAACCATGCGGTAATGATGACTCTGTGTTGAAACTGGTTAGAAAAAAACATCTGCTCATTTGTTTTGTGACAAAATAGAGAAATCTTAGTTTCATTGAGGAAGCAGACAGAAGAAAAGTTTACAAAAAGAAAGATGAGGAAGATAATCCTCCCTAACAGTCTGAGTCTAGAACAGCAGAAGTGAAGGATCAGGGTCATCAAGGCCAACCTTGATTAGAGGGTTTACAATAAAAAAAAGGAATAAAGAACTTTGGAAATTATGGAACTCCAAGGTTTTTGAGATTAGAGGGAGATAAAGCTTTACATGTTTCGAAAGAAATATTAAATTGTTCTTTTTTTTAAACAGGTAGTCAATGATGAGATGCTAAAACTGGACATAACTCTTGCAACACATAAAAGTTATTATGTTTGCTTCCTAAAAAGTTGATTTAATGAATGCTTTCAGAATCACTGCTAAACTATGATATCCCTTCACAATCAATGCAAACAAATTAAATCTCACTGAACAGCAAATTATATTAAACATTTTTTTCAAACTAACATCTTTGTTAAATGTATTTGATATCATTACCATCAGTGACTAAAACAGTGGAAATGAGAAGGTAGACTGCAGCGCTTTTGCTTGAATAAAGATTGAATGCAGGATACCAACAGTACTGATTGGCTGCCATCGCCTGGCAACAGAACCGCAGTAGTACATCTGAAGTTTGAAATCCTGGTTTAACTAAGAAAATATTCTTTTTATGAGGGAAAAAAGTGCCATAAAGGGTCTACAGGTACAAAAAAATGGCCTTGCTCTATTCTGAAGTTGTGTTGCAGAGTGTGTGCCTGTGAGAGCCAGGGAGACAGAAAAAAAGAAATAAAGAAAAGTGACGAAGAGTGCTCCAGATAGCAGTTTTGATGGTGATGGTGAGGAAGAGGGCTTTTGGCATGAAAGAGGCCAGTGTGTGATCATAATGTCATTATAAGTATACAGTAAGACAGACTGGAGGAGGCTGCAGCACCGTGCTGCACCCAAGGGACGTCATTACCAACTGAAACTGAGCAGGGACCTGAGTACAGGTCAGACACACAGGAAGTGGGCTAATGCACACACACACACATGCACACACGCACATCTGAGCTAGTGTGTGCACACACACAAGCAGACATCCATCACATAAGAAATGGACAGTCCCGTCTTGCATCTGACAGGGGAGTCATGCCTTTTCTGCTAAACCTGACGAATTCTACGATATCTAAGTGGACACCTCTGTAGACAAATGTACCTCATTAATGGAGCCCCACAGATGGACAACACACACACACACACTGGTGCGGACTGAGAGCTCGTGCTGCGCTAAGTTGCAGTGTGTATACCGGTGTAGCCGCCTGCGCTTCATTACTGTTCACACACAGACAGTTGCAGTGTTTTTGTGTCAATGTTTAATGAGGGGCTGGGAGTCTGGGGACCTTACTGCTGTCAGGAGCTCCTGTAGTCTGGATCTACCACCTGTTCCCATTCGCTCCCTAAAGGCTCCAACACACACACGCACAAACACACACTCATATGAAATCACACACAGGCATGCAAACAAAAAGCACACACACAAAAACATGTCTGCACACACACTTGACAAAGTGCATACACTGATTTAGTCATCCTGTGGCACCACTGTCAGGGCTGGATCCATGTAAACAACTTATTGTGGCTGGCTGAGCCTGGCAGACTGACAGAAGCTACAAAGGCCGTGGGGATGTCAATTGATACATTTCAGATTTCCTGTCAGCTCGCCTCAGATGACAGCGTGAAAGCTGCTGCCAGTGGGACTGATTCCCCCCACCCCACTGCCTGACACCGCTCCGTGATGGAGATCTGAGGCGGCCCGGCCGATCGGCACTTCCTCGACGCACCCCTGCACGTCCGCGCGCCTTAATAACCATCGACAGGACAGCCGCAGAGCGGGGAGCTTTGGCACTTCAAAGGACGCCCGTGCACATTTCAAAAAACTAACTTTTATTAAAACAAAAAGAACAAAACAAAAACGTCAATTATTGACTCATTAACAAGATTATAAAACAGTGATTTAGTTACATAAATAAATTGATATCGGTGTATCAAATCTTAATTTCATAAGCAAGTATACATGGGTCATCGTAATAAATAAAAGAGCAGAAGATTTCCTACACAAACAGAAGAATAAAAATAAAAACAGCTAGAAAGACTCAGAGGAAATTGTTTCTGAAGACAAGAGACACTGGACAACGTATCTTTTCCACCAAGCACACATGAGGAATTGCTTTAGTTAAAGCATGAGTTACACAGCCATTCTCTTACTAATTAAGGACACTAAAGCTGGGACCAAGGTTGTTCGTCTCTCACCCCTTAAAACGCGTTTGGTTGTTAGATAGATCTTCTGTTTGGTTACTTTAAAGCGTTAAGACAAGGCAAGAGAAAAGGCTGCTTTTATCGTCAATCAACACAAGATAGAAAAGTTGCACAGGAAATAAAAAGGAAGAAAATAAAGTGAAAAAGGCAAGAAGAAGAGGGTAGCTGAGCATCGCAGAGGAGACACTGGAAGCTGCAGTGGGATAAAGCAAGTTTTTTGTAAAAGCATTGAACCTGCACGTCATGATCAGGGTTGTTGAATCCTGCTTGTGACTCATTAGTGGCTTCTTACTTCTGCAAGTCAAGAAATGTCTTTCAGTGAATGAAGCTCTGGACACAAAATGCTCCTTTTTCTTTTTAAAACCAGGTATTCATCCAGTATGAAGCATTTTTTCTCAATAAAGGATCCCACAGGAAAACCAGGCCACAACAGCTTACATGCGTTGAACAATGCTAGTAAAAAAAAAAGCAAGTTTTTGTTGTTTTTAAACATTTAGCGACTCAGTGAAAGTGTAGCTGAGAGCTACTGTGACTAAAACCTGCATTTCTGACTGGATCCAGCGTCTGAGGGGTGAATGCCTCATGCGTCCAAAAACAAAGAGGCCCGTCTTGTCCTTTTGATATGTTCTGTTAGCAACAAAAAAAGGGAAGACAGAGGAGAGGAAAAGAGCCAGAGAGGGAGAGAAAGAGCAAATTACAGCGGCTTCAAGTATTTCACATTACATAGAATACTCTGTATAAATTAGTTAACATATACTTTCAGATCCTCCATATTCAGACATATACTATGGCATATATACAGAGTACAATTAACGCTTGCTCATGTTTGTGTCACGTTTGAAGTCTTTCTCGTGTAGACAGTCGTTCATTTGTTTTCCGCCTTTTGTTTTCCTGCGTAGAGAAATCCCTGAGAACGTTCTGGTTACTGGAGGTTCCAACACAATGAACTATAACAGTAGAAAGTCAGATTTCCATGATTCACATGCACAGAGGGGAAGTGACACTGGCCCTAGTCTGAAAATACCATGCGATGGCGTCTGTTGGGGAGAGAGGGACCGAATTTTGGAGAGCTTCTTATCAACATTAGTCTCAGCAGTGAATCCCCTTTTCAATTAACACTGTCAGCTATCATGGACGATAAATATCACGATAGCACAACTGGGAGCAGGTTCAATGCTGCATCATGAGGTAGTCATCTCCCTCTAGGTAATGTGTTTTAACAGGAAAACTCAAGGATAGCAGTCAAATGTTGGCAGTTAAAAACCACAGCGGTGCTACGGAACGTTAATGAAGCAATAATACTCATTATCTTTGTCTAATGTGTCATCACTGCACACTGTCCTCTGTCTGGAACAGGTTCTCATTATGGAGGAGGCTTAGATCACAATAACAAGAGTTAGCTAAGAGCATGGTGTGGTGGGGATAATGCCTGGAGCCCAGAGAAAGCAAATGGCTGCTCAAGTGCTGCTTGCTAGTATGAAGAAATGCTGATGGCGGCTTTCTGTTAGTGGGAACCCAAGCTGTGTCGAGCCGAGCCGAGCTAAGCTGTGCAGTGCTGCCCAGAGCCCACCAGCAAGGGTCTGGACATGAGGAGGCGCTCTGTGTGGTTTAAAGCCTTAGTTTCTCTTTGAGGACGCCTAGACGTTTGTTTTTTTCTTCTTGGTTGTTGTTGTTTTTGTTTTTTTTTGTTTTTTTTAACACGAGCTTTATTGTACAAGGGCTTCAGCCGCTCGACAACATGTAACTCAAATAGACACGGAAAAAAAGGGAGGAAAAGATGCTTAAAAAAAACGTGTTTGAAGGAACAAAAAATATGTCAAATAAAAGCCTTTTCACTTTTCGTCTCACACACATGTAGAGAAACACACAACATTCACAATGTGACAAATTTCCTCTCTTCTGAAAAATAAAAACACGTCTGTACACGGAGTAGGAATAATATTAATAATAATAATAGTAATACTGTTTAAAACAGTAACAACAGCAAGAACAATAATACCGCAGGTGGCTCTGTTGATTTTTTTTCTCATTTCTTCCTTTCTGTTTTTGCTTCATTCTACAAGTCACATCCCTCTTTTTACTCGTCTATTAGTCCAAAGGAAGTTCAAAAGGCAGAATCAAGTAAATAGAAAAGTCCTAAAGTGAGAGTGGAGCGTGCTTTAGACCCAAGCCTTGCCCTCAGCCGAACCTCTCCCTCACGAGCATCATTAGTTTCTTTTTGCCCTTATAGATCTGTTTCAGGTTGTCTATGAACTGGGTGAACTGAATGTGTCCGTCGTGAGCCATCATAAACGTCTCCCGGGCCTTCCCCAGGAACTCTATGAACTCGCTGTAGTGCCTCGGGCTGATGTGCGTGAGCCGTGAGTGCGTGGTGTTGATGTAAGCCCCAATGGTGGCGTCCAGCAGCTGCCTGAGTGGCGCCTTGTCCAGTGACATCAACTTCCCAGAGTTCCTGCGGCTGTGCAGAGCCGACACCATGCCGGGCGTGGTCAGCGTGCATCGCCGCAAAATGTCTGAGAGCACGGTGGCGCACTTCACGCTCTTGACCACCAGGGGAATTACAGCAGCCAGCTCATTCTTGCCCAGCGAGTGGCTGAGCGCACAGGCCCACAGTACGTCATTGATGGCTGGGTGCGTGTCCTGGTTGTAACTCAGGTTCAGATGAGCCATTGCTAATGTGGCCAGCTTATACGCTCGCATCGGGTATCCGCGGTGCTCCATGTAGCGTGCAATAGTGAACAGCTGCGTGTAGCTCATTCCTGTGGCTGCCGCATCCAGTACAATCTGGTAGGCTGTCTCGAAGGCAATGTGGTCCTTTTCACAGAGTGTAAGAGCAGAGAGGGCGCAGTTCTGAGGGTCCTTCATGGCACACTGCAGGGCCAGCGTGCGCGCAGATGAAGCCAGGTTCTCTTGCTGGTGGCAGTCCAGGTGGAGGCGGACGATGGTGCTGTTGGACATGACGGTGGTGGCCACGATACTGGTGGCTTCCGTGGGGGTGAAGAGGGTGAACCAGTTTTGCATGATGCTGTCCAGTGCATACACCCCTGCAAGACGCAAATCATTCACAGAAAACAGAAATGAGTAGAAATGTCCAGAACAAAGACTTGCTTGATCCAGCAGAAAAGTGACTTACCAACTTCAGTGGCACATGTGACTAACCAGCGCACCATCTCTCTTCTCCTCCAGTTCAGTGTGGACAGAGTTATTCTCATTACCTGAGAAAGGAAGACAGTGATGGGTGGAAAGGAATACATTATTACAAGAATACAACAGAGAAGCACACAATTATTTTAAAAAAAGATACCAGAAATGATTAAGAAGGTACTTGTGCATCAGCGTCCTGCCTTCTGCTAGGTTTACACTGGGCTTGTTTATGTGCATTTCGGGCTTTTGGGTTCAAAACTCTCGCATTTGCACATTGCTACGCAGGTTTTTAAGTCACTTTTTGGGCTCTGCCACTGAATGCGCGTCAAAAGTTGAAGCGGTTGAACTCAGATGTGATGGTGACGTATGGGTAGCATCTTTTTCAAAACACAGAAGCACCAACCGCTTGAAAAGTGATCATGAAGGAGAAAGCAATGATTGCAGTTTGTGTCCCTGCACTGGTTATGGTTAAGGTTAGTGTAGGAACATTATTCTCTATATATTGTAGTTAAATTGAGAGATGTTTTGTAGCCATGTGCATTGTTTTGTGGGAGGCTGTCGCTCAAGCACCTTTTAACCATTTCTATCTGTTTTACAGACTAAAGCTTTACCAGAACAGCCGTAGGGGCAAACAGGTTAAGGCTGCCAAAATTGAATCCATAGGATCTACCACCCTTGTAGTTTTCACGCTCTACTGATTACCTGGATCAGGTGTGTTCAGTCCACCCGAACCTGCAATCACCTGATCCAGGTAATTAGCATGATGGCCAGAAAATAACCAGTGGTCGGTCAACAGGTGGTAGATCTCAAGGACCCTTGTTGGGCAGCTGTGGTGTAGATTAAATGACCTCACAGAAAGCCAAAGCTTTTCAAATCAAAGGCGTATCACAATATAACTTAACAACTTATAACAAGTCCAAATTGTGCACTTTAATTTGTGCAATACTCTAAAATAGACAAAATTACTGTAAGTCAAAACACATAAGCTGAGAAGATTTGATTGATTTCCATCAATTCAATTGTTTCCTGTCACTTCTTCCAAACTAAGCATTTAAATTCGGGAAAAAAAAATTAGAATTTTTAATTTTTACATAAACTACAAAATAAACATTGTGGTCACACGCTCTACGTGATCAGCCCTTAAGAACATCAATTATTGCAAACACTTCCATTAGCAAAAATATTGCACATTACGTTTATTTTATAAAGTATACTTGAATATAAGTACAGCATGTATACTAGATTTTGTAAGTGTAGTGTAGAAAGCATAGAAACTGAATACTTCTACAAACTACATTGGAACATTTTACTTGTACAATATTAAGACATCATAAAATTGTACAATATTAAGTTACATCTACAAACTGCTCACAAATACAAAAAAAGTATCCCTAATTGAAAAAATGTAACATAACTATTGTTTTTTTTAGAAGAAAATGTTTCCTCATCCTTTCTAAGGTTTTGCGGTAAAAAGATGCAGACTTACAGACTTATTTCTGTATCACTGTTTGTACGATAATAATGCAGTTTTCTTTCAGTAGCATAGTAATTTCACTGAAAAACGGTTTTCGGTTTTATAAAGCCGTTACCACTATGTTGTGTGTTGCTATGAACTGATCATAAACTGTGCAAACTAAATGCACCTTTGGCTGGTCTTGTGCCACTAAGTGTCTTTCTGTCAGAAGGGGAAACTGGGTGGGTTAACAACAATATAAGTGATTCTGTTTGGCTAAGGACAGCGTCATTTTTCTTAGTGGCCATTTAGAGCCATTTTTGTTTAATACACATGACCACGGACGTTACACACAAACACCAAACAGGTGGATAAAGCTGTAGGAATGGCGAGTCTGGAGCAGGAAGCTAAAAAGTTGCCATTTTCTATACGGATGTATAATAACTACTTTCAGGCTACAGTTACTGCAAGAACATTTCATTTTGTTTACCATAAAAAACTTAAATAAAAAACAAGTACACATGATTACCAGGCCAATTATCTGAAATTCCCAATGTGATTTATTGAACTTAGACTACAGATTACACACACCTCAGGTTGTTTACTTTTCCAGTTGTGTCAGGTTAAGAGTTTGATTTACTTGGTAATAGTTAAACACCATTAATGATCTGTTACTGTTCACTTAAATATAAAGTTAATAGCTAGTTGAAGTGCAGGATAAACCTGTCTGTCTGTTGTTATGCAATAAATATTAAAGATTATATACATGTGTATTGGTGACCATTTAAACAGATTTATAAAAACTGGAAAGAAAAATTAGCATTTTGACTCATTTTTTACTGTAATGCAAAGAGTTACTTTTCCTGCCAATTAATTTATTAAAGAATAAATTAGTAAAAAGTTACATTTTTCAATAAAGTAATATTTCCAACACAGTTTGTAATGCTGACATGGGAAAAAATAACATGCAGTGTAGCGATGTCTTAGCAATTTTTTTTCTTTGTTTAGTCTTGTGAAAAGTTTTGCCACAATAAAGACAAAAAAAGAAGATAAATAAATAAACAGACAAATAGCTTTGTTTTGGTTTTTCTTGATAAAAACCTCTCAGTGTGGAAATGACAGAGGCGGTTCTGCATGAACTTACCTGCAGTCCCAGCTCCAGAGAAACTTTGAGAAGAGTGATGTCGGGCAGGCTATCCATTAGAGTGGCGATCTTGAACGCATCCTGTGCCAGTTTGAAAATATGAGACGAGGAGTGAATGTTTTTCTGGATGGACTCCAGGACCGTTTCAAGCTTGCGACTGTCACCTACAACCGATACAAGTAGGAACAGTTTAGACGACACAGAGACACCTGCTGCTCCTAGGCCCATCTTTTACCCCTTTTTTTGTGCATTTGCAAACGGGCGTGCACCTTTGGCGGCAGTGAGCATGGTGGAGGCCAGCTCACACTGTTGAGACTCTATGTGGCTGAGGGTGAACCAGCGCGGGTAGCGGTTGGGAACTACAGACACAATGTGGTGCGGTCGGGAGAGATCACCAGACGAGGCCGTGGACTCCAACACAGGCAACCTGGAATCAAACGAAAAAACAAAAATGAAGCGCAAACTTTAGCACTTTTCAAATATTTTAAAATGAGCAGCATGAGAAACAGCGGTAGCAGAGTTTCACAAATCATCAGTATCAGAATAAGTAGCAGACAGAGAAGAATACCATACAGACAGAAAAAGTCCTCATTATGAAAGTGACTTCAAAATGAAAATGACTGCAGCCATCATCGAGGGATTACAGTTACCCTATCCCTGCAATTTACTTTCAACCTAGCAATTCATCATGGAGAAACTGAGGTGTAATTAGTATTTTCTTCACTCTAATTGGTTGTAATGAAGTCGGTGCTGTGCAACACCTGCTTGTGGATGGAGGAGCTTCACTAGTTTCTGTGTCTCATTATAATAAAACTAAGCGGGCCAAGTTCTTCACAAGCATCAAGAGCACCCGGTTACCACTGTGGCCTGCTCATCTCCTATTCTGCTTCACTTTTCTTCCCTCTGCTCCCACCTCACTTTCAAAGGTCTTCTTTCCTTCAGAAGACAGCACAACCTGGCCTTCTCTCAGCCAATCACAAAGCTAATTGAGTCCATGGGGAAATTAGGGAATTCACCTTCCAGCCCTGTAAGGCTGGACACACATCAAACAAATACCAACACACATCAGCGAGGAGAACCAGAGCTCACACGCGCTCACGCACGAGCGCCAGCGATCCAATAAGACACACACGCACCTGCCCTTTTTGAAAACACATCAAAGCCGCACAGTAAAAAGCAATGTGATGCTAAATGCCAGTTTCAATTTCAGAGCCGACTTCATGTGATACTGCTGCCACGTGAGTGAAGCCATGCACAAAAACAGCCTCATCCTTGCTCGGCTTTGCACACGAAGGCACCAACTGGGCTCGGCTCTCAAGCGTGGGGAGAAGGTGAGAGGAAAGAAGAAAAAAAAAAAAGCAGCCAAGGCACAGGAAAGTGTGAACACTGACACTCGCTGTAAAATGAAGATGCTTGGAAGTCCTCGCGACAATAAGCTTCATTCCACACACAACTGAAGAGCTGCTAAAAGCTTCTTCCACTCTGGGGCCTTCTGAAAAGATTCCTGGGGTGCAGAAAATAAATAGAAAAAGATGGAGGCCTCATCAACATTCCTGCCTTTGTTTGGTTTTCACCAGAGAGGCAGAGGCCTCCGTTGAACTGGAGCGGGAGAGGGTTGCACTGCAGAAAAGTGGCCACCTTAAAATGCAGGAAGGAAAATGTGACTGTCATCTCTCCACAAGAAAGTTAAAAGATATTTGTAGAAAATAGCTGAAAAACCAAGTGCAACCAGTTTAACTGTTCCAATAACTAAAAATTCCTATGAATCTAATGCAAAAGAGAAAAAAATTAGCTTTGGAGAAACAATCAATTCCTGTGTGTGTCAGTGAGGTCAGGCTCTGGTGTCAAATGGCTCCTGCAGCACTTCAGCATAGTGTCACACCTGAGGGAGACATTGCAACACCACCACGATACGCAAGGGTGACAGAGTGCCAGCAGTCTGCAGAAAACAGAGTCCGTGCAGAAAAAAAACCCACTGATGGACCTTCAAATAACACCTAATAAAAGCGTTGATTTTACCGCAGAGGCATGAACGATATCTGAAGCTGCAGGGACATACAAATGAGGCGATGAGAAAAAGCAGTCCGAAAGGTTTTGTCTAAATCCTGAGGCCCTTTTGGGTTTCTGGTCTGCATCACCATGACTACTGACCTCCTTACCCCCCGCTCCTTTTCCCGACTCACTGTAAACACCCTTCACGTTCACAATTCATCAAGCACACATCTATCAGGTCGGAGACACGTCCGGTGGAGGGCCTCACTTCTTTACACAAACTCCTTCAGGGTAAAATCTTCAAGATGGGTCAAGGCTTTCGTGAGCAAAGAGGTAGAACGCGTCTCAATTATCAACTTTTCTGATGGCGTTTAAAGCAGCACGTGTAGGAGTGCAGACAAAAGCCGCTGACAAGCCAGAATTTTGTAAATACAGCCTTAATTCTTATTATTTATTTACACTTCTTTCAAGTGAAGATTTTTTTTCTTTTACGCAGAAAATTTAAAGAACACAACTTTTGATGCCTTCCGTTATAATTAAGACTGTAAAATTTATTTTTTTGAGTGCAATAAAATAACACTTTTTTTTCGCAAAGCACTGCAGTGCGGCTCTACAATTAAATCGTTGTGAATTGATAATGTCGTAATTTGAAAGTCAAAATATTTTCCTCAGAAAGCAGAGAAATTATACTAAGACATCAAATACCTTTGAATGTCACTGCTACATTCTCTGACCTTGCTCATCCTTCGCCAGGATTTGATGATGCATATTCAAATTTTATTGGAACATGCAGAGAATTAAAGGTTACAGATTACAGCAAGGATCTGAAATTGTCAACTGCTGGAGATTTGCATCTTTATAAAACCTTACAGGGTAGCAGGTAGCTGGGATTTGTCTCTTAAGCTTCCGAAAAGATGAGACCATGACTGATAAGCTGTACGCTCAAGAAAAGGTGCGTTGCAATAAAGAGCAGCTTTTTCCTTCCTTTTTTTTTTTTTTTTTTAAATAGAGTTTCCGGTGTTGCTGAGAGTTTGTTGAGCTTATCAGGCTGCAGGGAAAGTGTGGGCTACCTACAAACTAGTGGCAGAAGCGACATATTCTGCTCTCACAAACATCAATTAACCTCATTCAGAGTGTGCAGAAACACACTTATTAGCTGTTTTTGGGCTGCATTTGTGTGCTGATGAGGAACCAGTTCACGAGCAGCTGTGAAGAGTAGGAAACAAATACAAAAAAGAGAAAGAAAAAGTGCGTTTGTGTGTAACACGTAGACTTTCCATCTCCCCTTTTATCAATGATAGTCCTGTAATAGGCCCATTAAAAAAATCCTGGTTACTTTACCTCCCCCCTTTAGATTTAACTGCCTGCCATCCCGTGGGAGCAAGAAGGTATATGCTATCACATTATACTACGCTACATTACACACATTCATTTTGTGCTGAGTAGACACCCCCGGTTCCCGGGAGCGCCCATAAGTGGCCATATTATTCTAAATCTCTAGTTTCACACCAGAGAAGTGAGAATGGAGGGGGTGAAGGGAAGTGGCAAGGACAGGCGGGGGGGTGACTCAGGGAAACCTGGTTTGGGACTCTTAAACACACTGCAGCTGAATGTGCTGAACCTGAAAGCCACGCTGACAGAAGCGAGCCGTCTCATTTTAGTTTTGTAAGCATTTTGTTATTTCCTGTTGCCTGCTATCCTGGCAACTGCAGGAAGGTATGAGAGATGTGTTTGCTGCCCTTTTTTCCTCCTTTTTTGGGTTTGTTTTTGCCAATTCTGCAGCACAGGAACTCACAGGCTCAGCTTGATAACAACACAACCATCCTCTCCCCTCTTGCGTCTCCTTTCTGTCTTGGCACATACGTGTGTGTGTGTGTGTATATGTGTCTACCATTCCTCCTCATTACAGCTGTGCTAATTACACCCTCATTAATGTAATTAATATTCACTGAACCAGCTCCCACAAGTCAAAACATCAAAACACGGCAGAGCAGACTGATTAACACACATATGCACGTGCAAGTTGTCCACTGATGGATCCACCGCAGGAGCTTAATATGAAGATCACACGGACAACGTGTAAGCCCTCCTCAGCACAAATATTTATTGTAGTGTTGGATGATCATCTAGGAAGTCCTAAAAACTTTTGTCTTTTGGGACAATTGAATGTAGCATTTCCACAGAAGTACATCAGCACTTTTTGCCTTCGTCATACACACCCACAAAGGGTTGTATAGAGGTGCGGCAGCAGCTTAAAGGTCTTGCAGTTCCCTTGAGGTGCGTGTGGCCACCTTAAGGGACGTCATGACAATGGACCGCACCATTGTCGTGCGTGCGGTAAGTGTTTCGTGAAGTACTTGTAAGACTAATGTAAGTTACATGAACTTATGACGTATGGTTTATGCTGTCGTATGGTGCTCTAACGCCACATGCTAGTCATTAGTGAGTACTGGCTGCTTAACGACCGCACACAGTTCCTGCATGTACGAGGTGTGCAGATGATATCCAAGTGCCTGCAGGACGCCCGTAAGAATCTACACAAACTACACTCTGATTGTCTAATTTCCTCATTTCTAATGCAACGTACACATCGGGCATACAGTGTTCACTCTCGCTTTCGAAGCGGTGCCACTCTCGGGAATCTTGGTCGAGACTTTTCCTTTCACAGCTCTATTCTGATATTTTCTTTCATGATAAATTTTTAAACAGTTTGCCCTTCCGCTACCTGCGACTACCAATTTTGCCCATATTTTTGACCGCAGACAGCCCCATATCCACCCGTGAAGGCACTTGGGACTCAGGTGGAGAACTCACCGCATGGCTCTCAGTGCAATTTTGTACGCCAGTTCAGCGTCGTGAGGTAGGAGAGAGGTGAAGAGATAGCGGGCGAAGGTGTGCATGGGGACACTCTCTCTGTGGACAATCTCTCCGAGGCCAGAGTACGGGCCGGCTGTTTAAAACACACAAAAACAGTGGGTCTGTTAGTGACATAGGAGGAGGAGGAAGCCCACTAATTGCACATTTTCACTTTTTGAATGCAGAGTCATGGTTTCCACTTCCCCTCCCTTCAAGGCAGGAAGAAGCAAAGCCACGCTGCGTTTAAACAAACTGTGACGTCAAAACAAAAAAAAAAAAACCCATATGGTCGTGTGTGCAGACTTGGCCTCGTGCCCTCCTCCCCCTCTTCCTGCCCTCCCCCTCATCCCTGGTGAGTTATTTTAAACCCCAACGGGCCTCTAAGCCACAGACCACATCACACAGTGGCGGGGCTGAAGTCTCCAGGAGCCCACAGAAGCCTCTGTTGCCGGTCGCTCTATTAGCGATGGAGCCAGAGGTGGGTGGTCGTGCCTGGGATGAGGCAGAGCTGGGGTTTGGGTGGGGACTGAGCTTTGACTGGGTTTGGCTTTCAAGGATGTGCCGCCACCACCACCAACCCAATCCTTCTCTTCTCCCCATAACCAAACCTTATTCTGCTCCGGCCCCAGCCCTGTAAATGCATCCATTTCTATGTGTGTGTGCGGATATGTGTGCTAACACAATACCCCTGGCGTTACAGTGTAAAGAGCTCATTTTGGTCTGGCCCAGGACAGCTCAGCCTCTATTTGCACCACAGAATGAAAGGATAATAAATAGTGAGCTGGAGTCAAATGTGTTTTTCCTCTTTTAGCAGGAGTGTGTAGGCTCTTGGTGTGTAGGTGGTTGAGAAATGATAGGACTAAGGTGTGTCTATGTATATATGCATGTGTGCATCTGTAAATGTGAAGACAGCTGGGAAATCTGGAGAAAATAAAAGGAAAATGGTAAACCAATTTCTCTTATATGACTCACTTCAAGACGCAGAAACAATTTGCATCTCATTCATGCATTCTGCTCATTCAAAGAGCTTATTTATGGACTGAACAGCATTATACTTTTACGGAAACATACTTCAGCTACAGTTGACCAAAAGAAAAACAGGGGGCTACTTTCCACACCTTCCAGCAGAAAGACGGCCTGTTTACGGAAGATTTTGACCAAGGAGTCGTCCAGTTCCACTTCCTGCAGCTTGGCCAACAGCTGCTCTTCATTGCGACACACCTTTTCTTGAGCGTAAAGCCCATCAGGCATTACTCTCTGCTGGCCCAAACCAATCAGAGCCGTCTCCACTGCCAGCGCCATGTACGATTCGCCGTCTCCCAGCAATCGCTGCACAGGCATTCGCTGGAGGTCTGCTCTGCTCACAACACTGGAACAGTCTGGAAAGGACAAAAAGAGAGCTTGAACAAGCTGAACCGGTAGGAAAACACATAAAAAATAGATGGTTATCCCTGTAGGGAGAAAAAGACAGTTATCAACACCACTGTACCTGAAAGATCTAAACAGATGTTGGCGCCTTCATCACCTGCTCGCCCCGACTCTGTCAGGGTGCTGAACAGAGTACCGATAGGATCCAGAGGGTGTCCCACCCAGCCCTCCATGTTGGTTATGGAAGTATGGCCTTTGTGGAGCAATTCTGGAAAATTTTAAAGCAAAAATAAACTCAGAAAATGTATGCATTTTGCTTAAAGTTCCGCTCCAAACATCTTTTGATCTACGGTAAAACCGTTTCCAGGGGTCTTTTCATCATGATTATGCCGGTTTTAGCCAAAATAAAAAAAACTGTGTTGTTTTCTAGGATATAGTTTCTGCAGAATGCCATGAGTGCTTTAGAAACTCATCTCTTAGTTGTGAGCGGAACTGATGTTGTAAAGTAAGCCCAAACCCACTTCCCATCATCCCTCTGCTTACACGCTCTCCCACTAGTTTGCAGCCCCTCACAACCTCAACCTAACATTACAACATTATTGCTCGCAACAAAAGTGGCGAGCAAATAGTTTTGAGCTGGATGCAAGCTCACAAGAGAAAAAAGACGACATACATTATACAGATCTTTTTGTCTGCAAAGGGATCCATTAGAATGGAATGAAGCAGGAAGCTTTCCAAAAGGCATTTGATCATCTGCTTCTGATTCACTCTGATTTGAAAAACTAAATACTCAGAAATGCAGTTTTAATCCAAGTTTTCTATATATATATGTTCTCCATCATGAGAAAAATGCCACAAAAACATGTTACAAACACCAAAAACACAATTTTCATTAGGATGGCTCTTTTAAAAATGGGAGGAGTCAAAACAAGCTTAGTATAGAGTATATATAGATCATTCTCCATGAAGAGGGTATGTTAAAAGTTTCCAGAGTCACATTCAAGATAGTTATATAATGGACAACACATTTAGTATTTATTCTTACATTGGTTATGGATGACAGATAGTCTTTAATTCATTCACATTTAGACTCATAGAGGTTTTGGAAAGGTACAGTGGGTACGGAAAGTATTCAGACCCCCTTACATTTTTCATATTTCATATTAATGTTTTAATAAATCTGCAAAAATGTCAAAAATTCTGTGTTGTTTTGTCAATATGAGGTGAACGTAAATGATTTTAGCAAATGACTCCAATTTAACAAAGAGTGAGAAATTTAAGGGGGTATGAATAGTTTCCGTACCCACTGTAGTTTTAAACAGAAGCATTATTTCACTGCATATACCCTAAAGTAGTTATTAGCACCTAAATAAGGAACTATTTTAGAAAGTAATTGTAAAAGTAACAATACTGTTGTTCTTTCAGGTGAAAGAACTTTTGGATTTTCTTTTGAACCAGATAATTATGGAAAAAAAGGCTGAGCAGAGGGCATTTTTGGCAAATCAAACCTAATTTTATGCTACAATGTGTAGTATCACTAAAAACTAAACTGGCCTCACCTTTTTTGTGCCGTCTAAAGTGCTCCAGCTGCCTCTGCTGCTGCCTTCGTAACGTGTTCACAACAGCAATGGCCAGTCGCAGTGCTTCTCTGGGGTAACCGTGGGAACGCAGGGCATCCACTCGAGCACACGCCGTCGGGACATGTTCTGAGGAGAAGACACCCTCAGTGCAGTCCCGTCAAACACCTGACACTCAGAGTCAAACTCTAGCATCTACGGAACCTGTCAGACACCTACACGCATGCAGACTCACCGTGCCATAAAGGCCAGCCACGCGAGTCGAAGAGGGAGCCCTCCTGGTTGTCATGGTAACAGTAGTTGGCATAGAGGTCACTGGCGATAATGTGCTGGAGGTGTCGGTCCTGCCAGTGCAGGTCGCAGGCCTCGATAGCTCGCGTAAAAACAGTCCTGTGGGGGCGCATCTCTGCCGAGAAACAGACATTTTTATTAATGCAAAGGAACACAGGCAGGTCTGTTTTCATCAGATCTTTGCTCAATATTTGCAAAACTTTATTATGTTATTTATTATTTTTGAGCTTGCAGAATCTGAAAAACTTTAGAGTGACAGAGGATTACTTTTAAGTGTACTTTTGAGAAGTACAAGTGCAAAAACTGCCCGTTTCTGACCTTGGTTTCCATGAGCACCCTGAGGCAAGGAGTGGGTGAGGTTGGGCAGCTCATTGCCGTGGTTTCCATCCTCCCAAGGGCAGACGTCTACGCTGTTCCATCTGCGCAGCTGGCGCAACCACGACGACTTCTGCTCCTGCTTACAGTGGGGGTTCAGTACGATGCACATCCACAGGGCACCTGGACACACAATGTAGACATACATTTAGGCTCTAATTCGCACTTGAGAGCGATGACGTAAGAAAGAAGTTAAACAAAGTAAGGAAAGAATCCCTGAGGGGGGATTTCAGAGATATGCAACATCAGAACAATGTTTTTAGCTCTGCAGCCATCTTAAAGTCAGAAACTTAACTCCAAACAGAGAATGCAACTATCCAGAGGCACACACGTCATTTTGAAGAAAACTGGAACAAAAAGAATATAAAATAGTAGATATGTCTCTGAGGGTACAAGCTTCCTCTGGGATTTGACTCCAGGGGATTTGTGAACACTACAAAAGGGTGTTCCGCGCATGGAAATTCTGGGAGAAAGGCAACGGACGACACAAGAAGAACTCGAATGGAGCCAAACAGAGAACAGTGCAGGCAAATGAAATGACAGCCAAGATTATTTGCACAGAGCGAAGACAAGTAAAGGAGGTTGGGCTTTGTGTCTGGAGTAGAAGAAGACAAAAGAGCGGCGCTGAGAGGCAGCATTCACCACACATCAGGGGGAGTGATAAGGACTTGGGGAGAAGGGTTTGAAGTGTGGACTTCAAAGAGACTGCACACACACTTCTGAAAGTACGTGGGACTGAAGCAGATGAGATCACTGCGATGTCCTCGCAAAATACAGGACAGGAGCGGAGGAAGGAAAATCATCAACTACAACAGCAGCAGCACGGAGAAGAGAGGAGCACAACAAAGCCTGGAGACAGCAGGAATGCTGTCTTAGCGAAGGACTCATTGGTTGTGTGGTTTATGAAGATGTTGTTTTGTCAAAGATACAGAAAGTCTGTCAAAAAGCTAGACATTATGTCAAATCAAACAAGTATTCTTTCTGTCACATCAACTAAAAATATAATGTGGAGTGTTTGAAAGCTCCGCAGAGGTGAGGCGGAATTAAACGCCTTTTTTTATTCCAAAGGATCTGTGAGGGGTTGAGCTGTCAGCACGCACGCATGAGATCGTGGGCTTTCTTGAAGATGAGAGGACAGCACTGGGGAAAAAAGGAAAGGTGCGCCTTTGTGTCAGAGCCTGATCGTGTACTTGCTAAATCTGTCGGTGCATGTGCATACTGGGGAAGAGGTGTAGTTTCATAGGACTGAGTGCCTCTTTCTAATCTTTTTCCCCTCACCAAGCTCATCCCAGAGCTGCCTGTACTTGTCGGTCATGGTGGTGCCCTGCTGTCTCCACAGCGCTAGCCGAGGGTCCGCCATGAACTGCTCTGTGATCAGCGTTAACATCCTCGCTCCGTTGGAGTCACGCATCTTCAGCATCTCCCTCACCTAGAGCAGCACACAAAAAACACACTGTCACTTACAGCGATACAACACGAAATAAAAGCACAATCGATCATAATCATAATCTCGACTGTTTTTAACTTGTTTTTTGATTAAAACATGTGTTAGCAATATTCTTTGTTTGTAGAAAAAGACAGAAATATAGTTCCATGACGTGTTATTTTAGAAATGATGGTTAAAGTAAAGAAAAATTGTTAAAAAGAAACAGAAAAAAGACTCCAAAGCTTTTTGTTTATGAAAATGATGAACAGCTGCTCAATTAACTTGCCTTAAAACAAAAATGTTTCAAAGATTGTAGGTGGTTCAATTAATTTTGATGTACAACCAGCACAAATATATTACAAATAATATTTTAATATTATTTCAATAGCTAACATTTTTCTACCAATTAATTAAACTCTATTTGACTAACTTCATATTTAACAGATTCAATGTGTCGTGTACTGTATGTATAGATCCAAATATGTCCAGTTATGAGTAGATGGATGAGATTTCCACAAAAAAAAAAATCCAAAAACAAAAGTAATTTTCACATATCAAAATAAAAGGTTAAAAGATGAAACAAAACAAGAAACTGAACAGGTATTATGAGACGTCACTGATTAGATAATGATGTTGAATGAAGAGGGAAAGCAGAAGGACGCTTTGGCCCAAAGTGTGGTTCTGCAGACGAGTTTTGCAGGCTGCGGCCAGAAGCCTAAAGAAATATCTTCTGGCAGAAGATATTGCCATGCCAAATAACTTCCTTTCCTGAACAAACGTCATCATCAAATCCAGGATGTCCTATATTACCTCCTATTTCCAGTTAATTATTTTGTTCCATTTTGTTCCATTTAATTCAGATTTTTTAGAATGTATTCTTGTTTTTGAACATTCACTTTTTATTTTGTAACATTCTTTTTGGAATTGTGTTTTGTACCAACATTACATGTTTGTTTTTGTTATTTTGTTTTGTTTAAAAAATATGTTTTTTTATTTATATTTATTTATTTGTTTATTATATTTATTTGTTTTGGTTTGTTAATTGTTGTGTGTTTTTGTGTTGATTGGGTGATTTATTGACGTAATTAGCACTTTAAGGGCCACCGTATTACTGCACATAGAGAGTATGAGCATACATGAAAATGTATACATATATGTGTGATTTCCTTATCTTCTTGTATTTCTTAATTTTTTTTTTCCAACCAATTTCTCACTAACTATCCTAAGTTGATATATTTATGAATGGATTAGTATTTCTTCTTATTGTCTTCTAAAGTTTTTTTTTTTTTTGATTGCTTCAAACCAATTCCAAAAGTGAGGCAACGTTTATGCTACATTGTCATGTTAAAAGCTCGGACATAATTGATGCTATTAACTCAAACCTTCAACTAAATCCAAAACTTCTGTCCTCATATTTTGCCTTTGATCTTTCTTCTTGCGCTGGATTTAATACCTTGATTTCTCCTCTTCTGTTCTTAGTTTTTCCGTCTTAATAAACAGTTAGAAAAACAGACAAACATTTGTATTTTTTTCCAGATTGGTTTATTTTTCTCTTTTGAAAAGATTCTTTTTTTTGTAAATAAGTAAAAATAATAATTGAAACTAAAAATCAAAAACCCCGACATTGGTGGCAATGTTTCTGCTCCCCTCTTCACTTTCTTTCTTCTCACTGGGACTTTTTTCAGCGATACATAAATTGCAAGAGGGACTAGTTTACAGTAAACTACTGTGGTCAGCGCTTTCCTATAGCTGGAATCATAACTGCGCTTGGGTGTGGGGGGAGATATAAAATATTAAACTAAACAGCAACTTTAAAAAAAAGTGTATTTTTCAGTGGAAGGCTGTAAATCCAGAAAACAGTGATTCTTAACTTTGCTGCTCCCTGCAGACGCTCTTACTTGCATGCGTGCTTTTATGACTTTGTGGGCTTGTATTTGCAACTATATAGGGTGCACACAATGCTTACTGTCTTAGCATCACTGCAAGCATATAAGAGGCTGTCACCTTTTTGTGCATGTGCTGCAAAAATATGAAAACAGGCAACAAAGGACATGAAGCCCTGAGATATTCTGAAAGCCGGGCTGGCTGGATGATAATGGCGCTGGTGTGAGCTCTTTACATTGCAAACCCCGCGTTAATGCTGGCCGAGCTGTGCCGCTGCAACACCAGTGAAGCTCGCAGATTCTGTGTAATCATTTAAACCTGGCTGAATGGCGGTTTAGAGCCTTCCCATTTTGATACCTCTCTTTTCTCTTTCACTCTGCTCTGCACGGAGACAGCGTGGCCTTTAATGTATGTGCTTTATTTATTTATTCAAGTGTCTTGAGGGACTTAATGGTAATACGAGTCCATTATAGGGACTGAAAAGACACCTATTAAAAGCATGCAGTGAAACTACAGGTAAAAGCTAAAATGGGAACGTGCGCATGGTTGAGCGTTCCTGCAGCCGTGACCAACAGTTGTCAGGTTTTTGTGCTCTGTGTGTGGATGAGTCAGGGCTCCTGGGTTCTGACCTTGCTGAACAGCAGGTTGAGCTGCTTGCCCGAGCCGTGGTATCCTCCCTGGGACAGGAAGAGCTTCACTTGCTCCTGAACCTGCTCCTCGTCCAGGTGCCAGCAGTTTTCATCGTCAACGCTGGCTCCAGCCGTGGGGTCCGGGGCCCCTGTGCATGTGCAACACACAAAGCTCTGGATTCTGTTTTGAGGTAAACACTTAGTTGCAGATGAATACAATAATGACATAGGTGCAGTTAAGTTTTACATTTTGTTCTCAGATAAGATTCAGCTTTAAAATGGAGGCAGCATCATCATACAGTACAAAGAAATCTCACAAAAACTGAAAACACCAAGAAATAATATAATGATAGAAGAATTTAAGAAGTATTTTATTACTATAACAGTTTTAGAACATTATATAGCAGTCAATCTGCACTGACAGAATGATAATCAAGCAAAGTGACTGCTTAAGCCTTTGATTGAACTTGATCTTTTGTCAAGAACACTCGTAAAAATGGATATTGCAGCACTTCTACCTTTTATTCTTTAAATAAATCTGATCCTGTCTGCATACAGGTTTATACGTATGCAAATGCAGATGCTCATCAGACTGCATGAGACCCAATCCCATGAAAATTGTGTTTTTGATGCTTTTAACATCTTCTTGTGGCATTTTTCTGATGACACGTGTGACGAAAATAAAGCTTAAAACTGCATTCGAGTTTTCTTTATTTAAATCATCGTGAATCAGGAGCAGATTAATAAAAATCTGTTTAAACAATTGTGATGTATAAAATACACTGAGAAGTCCAAAAGTTCCCTACTCAATGCCTGGCACCAACGATCCCGCCCACAAGTCACAGGCTAGCAACTAGGAAACTGACCAGATAACTGAAAACTGTAAATTCCTATTGTAGCTGTCCAAATTCTGAGTTCTCCTACATCCATTTTTTAATAGCTTTCCTCTCTTTTGAAGGTGATAATACAGACATCTCCAAAAGTGCAGCCCAGCTCTGCCTCCTGTGCTGCTCCCCCTTCCAGTCTGGAGTGTGTTCAGAAGCTGCCACAGACAGTCTCCTGCTGTCCAGAGCATGTGTGGCAGCTCTGGAATATGCCCGAGCCTGATGATGGGCTTCAGTTTACATTTCCAGAGCTTTTGGTTGAAGGCTTTAAGGTTTCTTTGCTCTCTGAAATGTCTGTGTCACTTTTCTTCTCCGGCAGCTGCTTTTAGTTGCTTTCGCTTACTGTCATATCATCAAGTATTTCAGCTGTTTTTAAGATTAGCAGCAGAATCTAATTGTTATTTTAATCATTTCTGCTTCTTGAGTCTTCAGGATCAAAGCATCTGTTATCTGCTCCACTCTTCCTCTGTTGAGAAGCAAACACTTGTACAATTTTGATTACAGTCTCTCCTGGACTGTGTGCATCCCATTAATAAGTCAAATCGATCCTGCCACACTTTACCTTCATCATACAATCAATAACTGCACACAGAAAGGAAGACACGTGATATCAAAGATCCCCATGGCCCCCACACCCTCGTTTCCTCACCGTGAACCTGGTTGATCTCCGAGTTCTGCGACAGAATCTCGTCGGCCAGTTTCTGTGCGGTGGGCAGCACCTCAGTGTGGTGGACCGAGATCAGGTACTGGACAAACTTCTGCAGCTGGTCTCTGCTCATTTGGAATAAGGTTTCTGAGATGGGCAGGTGCAGCTTGACCTGCTCGGGTTTTCGTACTCTGTAAAGGGAAAGCGCCACGACGTGGGCACAGTAGAAGATGTCTTTGTTTCCGCAGGTGCACGTCACAGCTGTTATCTTGCAGCGGTCAAAGCTGACGCTGACATTGCAGACGAGCTCCGGAGACGAAGACGTGGCGGGGTCTGTCACCGTTCCGCTCAGATGGAAACCTGAAAACAAAAGCAAAAAGTATTTACTGTCCAAAAAATGTCATTTCATTTAGTCCTCTTTCATTATTGTTGATTGAAACACACTCAAGATGTTGAAAATACCCAGTGAGCAAACGGCCACATACCGTTTCTCTTTTATCACACGTTATGATCAGAACTGATCTGATTTTTGCCTTTATGTGAGAGGAGTGAGCCTGATGCAAATCAATCAAGAAGCATGAAACTGATAATCCATAGAAATAGACATGAGGGAAGCCAGCAGTAAGTGCAGCTGCACGAGCGTGAATTATACAGCCTCTTCTTTGAATATAATGCTTGATCTCAGCCTGACTGCACGATCCGGAGGTGTGGCTAGTCATTATGCAAGGATGAATATGAATGAGTCAGGCTGAGTCCCCGTCCACAGCTTAAAACACACACTTATGAGCATATGAAAGACGGAGACATGCGCGCACACACCCCGACTAAGTGTGAGATCATGATTTATTAACAATGGGAGTGGTTAAGAACGACGGCGAGCGGCTCATGAATGCATTTATACGCTCCGGAGAGATCTCTGAAATCCATCTGTGCCATGCAAAGACATACATATCGTTAAAGTTTATCAAAGAGCTGAGTGTGCAGATCCCTGTGAAATAAAGCATGCATTAGCGTCTACATCAAAGAGGTTTCTAGGCTACTGTGCTTGGTGGGAGGGGAGGGGCTAGAGCAGAATATTTGATAGAGTTAGGGGAAAATTGGGTTGTACAAACACGTAAGTCGGGTTAGGGTCGGGTTTTTTCCCCCCTTTTGTTCTTCAGAGGTTAGATGAATGTAAAGAAAAGAAAAAAGATAATAAAAAGGAGAGCAACGCCTACTAATAGTGTGAAAATGCAGCTTAGGTTGCATGTAGGGGTGTATTGATCGATCAACTTTATCGATTTGTATCCTTACGATCCAACCAGATCGATCTGTCTGAGGCACGTTTGTTAATTATATCAACCTATAATATTATAAAATTGTTTTTTTGAGGCACTGTAAGTTAGGTTTAATAAAATGTAAAAACATCATCCCAGGGGACAACACCCGTGAGGGCAGCAAAAAATCATCAAGCCATCATTACAGTCCAATGGGTGGAAACTGGTTGAATTTTTGGCCAAAGATGTCCTGGAATGATGTTAAGTCAGTAAATCGGATCAATATCAGATCGTTCAAAATGACTACTTTTAACTATGAATCAAATCAGCAACCACAAATGATGATATGAATCGAATCCTCAAAATGAATCTTTACACCCTAAGTTGCAAGTAAAGATCTTTTCATTTTTCTCTATTATTCTGATAGAGGCAGTTTGTAGAGAAATAAAAAGTGCTCTACCTGAACAGTTTTCAGTCTGCACTCAGAACGGTTATAAAAGCTTTATGAATGTTGTCGACGTGCAATACCGTATCAAAGCCTGTGCCCTTTTACAAAACACTATCTGCAGAACTAAGAAGTGATAGCTGTAAGTCTATCTCACAGGGCAACTGCAAAAACATTGCCATGGAGATATGTTTTTTCCATTCTCTAAGCCAGCTGGCAGAGGAAAGTACATGTTCGTTAACAATATCCACACAAGAGGGGTGTGGATCAAATATGGCAGGCGCTCGCATCTGCGCTGATCAAAGCCTATACGTCTACAGCTGTGGGAGAAAGGAGAGGAAGAGGAGGCCATACTGAGACAATCTTAAATGAGACAAAAAGGCTTACATGCTGCAGCTGTTGCAGCACAGAAAACGTGCCTGTTTAGCTATAAAATGATATACAAATGAGCAAACGAGCTTTTAATACTTGCCGATAGCTTCGGTGTGGGTGTGTATTTGTTAGCATGAGTCAGGCGTGTGTTTCGAGAGTGGCCCCTGGTTCAGAGAGAAACAGAACATCAAAAACATGTGGGGCTCGGAGAGCTCAAAGGAAAGTGGAGCTCTGATGCAAACTCCGGTACGCACACGTGCACGTGCGCACAGGATTCGCACACAGTTGTAAAAGCAGCTGGACTTTCTTCGGCTGATGTTTGTCTTTCTAAATGGTAAATTGAAGGAGATGCTTTTACAAATTATAGAACATGTGGAGGACGAGGACTCTGCTGATGATAAAAAAAAACTCGCCCCTCTGGTAGAAAAATGTCTGTTGCAATTCGCTCCGCCCTGCTGCATTCTGGGTCTTTCACCCTTTCAGCCCCTTTGCATCTCCCCTCACTCTGTCCACACTCTCACAGCTCTTTCACTCTCGCTCTCTGACAGATGGGTAGGTAATGAGTTTCGCCTTTCGCCGTCCAATTGTCTGGGCACCAAAAACTGACCTTAGTGCCAAAAATGCCCTTTTAATTTAGCCAAGAGCTGAGTACAGGGATATTACTGTTTAGAAACACACACTCTGCTTGCACACACACCTCTCCTGGTTGAGTATGCACTCCTTTCAGTGTCTCATGTGCTAGCTATTAAAGATCTTGGTTCCCCCTTTCACCCATTCCAACCAGAACCCCTCCAGGAGAGGAGTTCACAGCCTCTTTCTCGTGCATCTTCAAGAGGCCAGGGTTGGCTTTCAAAGTAACCATGGAGGCCAATTTTAGAATAGGGCCTCAGTGAGGTTGCCCTAGAAACCCCTCCTGACCGCCCTGGTGAAATCACGCTTGGCCCCAAGCACTCTTCGAGGCTGCAGCAGCAGTGTGTGACCGAGTGGGCAAGAGTGAGGGTATGTATGCATGTATGTGTTCAAATACCACAAACGCCTGTGGACCACACACAGCCAGCGGAGGGCCGGCATCAAAGCATTCCTTCAAATTTCCTTTCACTGCAGCGTTCGTTGTGAAATTGTATAAGTGCTCAAGAAGCCAGCATGCACTCATGACCAGCTAGGACCACTTCTGTCTCCTCAGCAACAAAGGGGATCCAGACATAATGGATGTATCTTAGTTGACAGAGCAAAGACACCGACTGAGACCTGCCGCTCCTTCAGTGCATCTGCTGCAATGAGATTAAACTAAGCAACAAGCATATGTCAACGTTTACATTTAAATAGATTATAGATAGATATAGATTTTACAGTCTGTAAGGCACAAAAGCAGGAAGGTTATTACATTTACAGACTGATCTGGATCATAACTTCCTGCCATCTTCATCTATAACTCCATTTATTTTTTTGTTCTGCATTTTTTGAGTGTGACCATTGACTGTATAAGAGAACTGGACTGAGTGACCCCTCCCTCCTTGGATTCCAAATAGAAGATACTTCCAAAGAGCAAAAATTTCATAGACTTCTATTAAGAAACAAACAGCTATTACTCACTCACTTTTATTTGTCAGAATAACCATTCTTGGGACAACTAATTGGAACAAATCACTACTTACTGACAGTTTCGGGTTCTAACACGGTGACGTCTCTATCAGTAAAAAAGGCGTCTGACTTCACTTAATTTCATTGGAACTGGAAGTAAGTCATTTTCTATTAATAGACTTTTGATCGGACGATCCGGTTCGGTTCTCACCTCGCCGCTCATGTGTCGAAGTATCTCTGGGCGAGACACCACATTGCTCCTGGTTATAAGTTGGCGCCAGTGTAAGTCAGCAGAGCCATCAGTGTGGGAATGTGTGTATGCATGGGTGAATGGGACTGTGACTGTCAAAGTCTTTGGGCCTAAAGGAAGTATACACCATTTACCATTTACACTCGGTCCAGATTTCATATACAGACTATGAATGTGACAGATCTAAAAACTTCATTGTTAGTGAAGGTCAAGACAAATGGCAAATCAACAAATGTCAAAACATAAAAAAAGCGAGAGGCCCATCTACCTACTCAGATTCACTTCAGTTTTTAATCAAGCAACCCAATTAGTCATATACATACACAGAGAATCGCCTAAATCCCACTCTGCTTCAGCAGCGCTTTCCTAAGCCAACAGGGACCACCTGCAGAAGACTGAGCACTAACGTGGGATCCTCCTCTGTTTCCAACAAAGGGAGAAAACCCCACAAAGCTACTGGACTGGAACCCAATCTGTTTGGCTGGATTGAATGAGAAACCCCAAGTGAAAGGAGATCTTAAGTAAAACTGAAGTAAAGCAAGGCTGCAGTGCAGGTCAGGAAAGGGTCGAGAAGCATTGGGCAACCCCACCATATACCCTCCTTCCCACCCACAGCCAAAGAAGCATTTCCTGCACTGCAGCTCCTCGAGCTGGCCCAGTTAATGAAATTACAAAAGAAAATGGAAGGCCTTTCAGCATCTTGGAGGGCTGGTCTGTACCCGTAACAATACATGCTTGCCTGTGTGGTCCTATAAGGAAGAAGTCATACAGTGACTATAAACACACACCAACGCTTTCGTCTGCAGGAGTCCTTGCTCCAGGCGTGTGCGTGCATGTGTGTGTCCTAGGTGTGGGGCAGGCGGGAATAACACTACGGAGCTCCAGGGACTGCCATATTTGTATCTTCAACCCACCGGTGGAACGAAAAGCCTTTTTCCTCCCCGGGTGTGTTCGCATCACATTCACACACTGTGCGGCGACGCAGCCTCCGTCCCAGTCTGAATAATTATCCCGACAGACAGAAAGGAGCATAAATTAATGTTTTGAGAAATTCTATGAATTTCAATGCCTTTACTTCCGCTCAGGATTCTGACAGCAAAATCTGAATGCTAATCATAGAGGTGGCAGAGAAGGCCCGTCTTCGCACACACGTGTGTGTTTGTGCGCTTGTGTGGGTGATTGGAGTTGTCATGAGCTGGTGGTTGAAATGACAGCCGACTACATGGCTACTGCCATTTAGTTGCCATGCGGTACATCAGGAATGACTTGCAATTTTCTAACTATCACTTTCAAAATGGATTCTAATTTTGTTGGATTGCGCCTGTCAGGCAGAGTTGGGTTTAGTGCTATGCTGACTGAACCCAAAATGGTGTTCAGAAAACCAGTCAGTACAGCAGGAAAGCTGTGCTTAGACTCAGGGGCTGGGACCTCAGAAAAAAAGGTTATGGGGACATTAATTGTGTCTTATTTGTCATCACTTTTAATTTAGTCAATTTTATTCATCTGCAAAGCAATTTGTATAATTGAGTCGCTTTATACAAAGTGCCAACAAAAGAAGGTAGATTGGATTGAAAGTGTTGGCAAAGTGAATGTTTTTTTTAACTCATTGTAAATGCTCTACTTTCTTTTCTAAAAATGTGTAACAAATGTTTTGACTTGGCACAAACTTTTTAGGACTAGATCTCGAATTGGTCAATTTGTATCATTGGTTCTGAGAAGTTTAGACCTAATCATCTTATTGACAATAAATTACATTGTGTTTAACAATTTTCATGCATCTTTTACAAACTATTTCTTATTTATCACAACACTTTAGCATCCTCTGCTAATCATAGATTAAAGGTTACCGACTATAATTAAGCAAATCCATGAAAATGAGCAGGAAAACAAGCAAACAAAAAATACCCAATCACCTTTTTTATCTTAAAAACCTAAGCTTAATTGCAGGGCAAAAAAACCAAAAAATAAGGAATAAGGCAAATATGATCTATTTTCACACTGTCGTTTAGGTGCGTTATACTCCTACTTTGGTTGTGGATAAAGAGCTGAACACTAAAACGGATGTAACAGCATAAAGTCCCTTTAAAGTGTACATCTGCATCCATTTACAACAAATTTGGAGCACCTGTTTGGCACTGGCTCAATGTCCCTTTTTAACAGGTTTCTTTCAAAGTAAAAGGCACCAGATAGTCCTGCCTGTACATTAACTGTACATTATCGTGATCCGTGTGCAAGGTTCATTAGCTTGAATGAAATTCCTGCTGACTGAAAATGAACGCTTGTAATTAGCAGAGGTCTGTGCCGGCAGAGCCACGCAAGCTTTACATGGAGGTAATGGGATTCATGGAAAAGCCACCGTCTGCTGCTTCAGAGCTCAGGCGTGACTTCAGTGATAAACCGATGCAGCCGATGCCTCGCTGCTATTAAATGTGAAGAAGTCAGGATTCAGAGGAGGATCGCTTTAAAGACCCACTTCAAAGAAAATTGTGTTTTGGGTGTTTTTAACATGTTCTTGTGGCATTTTTTCCCATGATGGTGGACATTTGTAAAAAAAAATAAAATAAATTAACTTAAAATTACATTGCTTTTTCAAATCTTTATGAATCAGGAGCAGATGAAGAAATTCCATTGGAAAAAGCTTGTGTGACAGAGAACCTACTACATACAGTAAGCCACAAGCTAGATGGCTTAAGGCCTGGAATTTGTTCACATGTGAAATATGGCTGAGGACTAACAGCTCTGGACTGAAAACTACAGCCTAACTGTGAGCGCACATGTGCAAAAATGTGCTTTCAGCTCCACGTTTCCACGCCAGGAAATAACCTTAGACTCTTAACCCTTCCGAATTTATTTGGAAAGTCACTCCACCAGACGCAGACACAATTCCAGCCTTTGACACACACGCGTGATGCCTCCGTGCATGCACGCATACTGGCTTTCAGCTGCTCCCATGCAGCCAGCCTCCGTCTGCTCACAAACAGCCCCTCCTCTTTGCTTTTTCTCTCTCCACCAACTGACTCCTCCTCTGCCCCCCCCCCATGACACACACATACACAAAATGTTGCTTAGCCCTAAGCTGACCCGTTGTGTGTACTGACGTCACACAGTAGACAAGGGGAGGCATCATTCCAGACAGACACACATACGCACATGCACACATGTACACACTGCAGCCGAAGGGAAAGCTGCATTCCAGCACAGGCGCACAAACACACATCACCACGCCTGGCGGTGGGAAGCTTGGGGAGCGCTCAGCTGTAGCAGGCAGGCGGGGTGGAGGATGGTGATAGTGGGGGGGAGAAAGGGGGGGGACTTCAGAGGGGGGGTGATGGCTCTGAGCCAGTGTTCCTCTGAGCTCAGCACTTCCCCTTTCAGCTCCAGCCAGCCGCCAGTTTGCGTAACGCAGCTCCTGCAGCCGTGCTGGCTTGCATTTAACCCCTTCCCTACCAGAGTCATTGAGGTCACACTCGGCTCTGGTCCGTCTGCTGTCACCACGCCACTTCCTGGTGTATGGCCCCGCCTTCCCAACATCCCCCAACTTCCCCGTTATCAGACAGATCAGGCAAAACAGAAAAACCAGCAGCAATGGTTTGAACACCTAAACAGATCACGGAGAGTGACCTAGATCTATTCAAGTCCTAAGCAATTCTCTAAGTAGCAGTGAGCATGTTAACAGCTGCTCTGACAACCTTAACCCAGATTTTTTTATAGGTTTACACGTCACAAATGAAAACATGTGCAATGTGACACAGCTTTCCTTTTAAGCGGTAGACCCTCCGATCTCCTCAGATCTCATGTGAACAGGCGTGCCCATTTCACAGAGACTTAAGGCATGGTACGTCAAGCACCTCCGTCCTTAGGAGACACTGTGAGAAAGTGTGACAGCTCACACAAAGGGCTGCAGAAGCATTCCACATTAGCAAAACAGGCAGGGATCAGTGTGTGTGTGTGTGTGTGTGTGTGTGAGGAGGATTCCTCTCACATCTAACATCTCCTGACATACGTCATCCAGCATCCCTCAAAGAGCGCCTGTGTGGAAGCTGTGGCCCTGTCAGAGATCCTGCACGCGCTCTTACAAGACACACCTTCACTACACAGGCGAACACAAAACTAAAGCAAACATCATTGAATGAATGCAAGTGCTGTGGCTGTGGGCCTCTTCCTGGGAGCGGGCATAACCGGGATGAAGACAAGGGAGGGATGGAAGAAGAGGGGGAGGAAGAGAAAGGTCGACCGTGTCTCTCCTCAATCGACGTGGTCGATTCACTTGCCTGCAGGCTATTCCTGTAAATATTGACGTTGATGTTAGCACCACTCTCTTAAGGATAAGCTAGAAAGCGAGGGGGTTAGATTTACTCTGTGCAAGCTGTACGCATCAGAAATTGCAAGCTGCGCTCGGCCTTCTCCAAGTGCATCGAGGAGAGACGATAAAAGACCGTCAGGGTGAGGAGCTGCAACCACATAAGAGAACTGAGCTCTCTCGCTAGGTTTACAGCTTTCACTCTTCGCCCTCTCTGGATGGTTAAGGTTTCCACTTCCAAGCTAAAAGCAGGCAGATGACATCAAAACCTTCAGAGATGCCTATTTCCCAGAAACAGCTCTTATTTCATGTAAATAGCCACCTTTCATGGGCTACATTGAGATAAATTGCACCCTGCTGGACAAAGGGGAGACAATACCCCCCCCCCCCCCCCCTCCTCCTTTGTTGTCATTTGTATCTGTTGCCATGACAACACATATCTACCCAGAGTGATCCTGTATGTGCTGGTGCGTGTTTGCATTCGTGGCTTGTATTTGTGGGGGCACACAGCATGCATGCATGTGGGCAAACACAGAGGAGCACAAAGGAAAGTGAGCAGGTCTGCACACATCGAAACAAAAACACAAATATCTCTCTGGTTCTCTGTCAAACACATGCGACACCCAGCCAAGCAAAAGCTAACAGATAACATCAAGCCACTAAAATTAAAAAAAAAAATCCAGGTTAGCCTTCCTTTCCAAACCCTGCAGCCTTGTGGGAGGCAGTAGAATTTTATTATTAATTGCCAACTTAATAAAAATAGAAATACTAATCCAAGTGTGACAACACTCTTTCCAAAAACATCTAGAGGTTCCCATCCAGCCGGTGGGGAATTAACCTGCAGCAGGGAGGCGGTGATGCTTGAACTAATTTAAAGTAGGTCAAAGAATCCCCTATATCCTTTCAACTTTATGGAGAAATGAAAAAAGATTTTCCGCTTATTTGGATTCATTGATCCAACTAGAGAATAAACTAGCACTTTTAGACCCTCGTTACTTTTATTAAGGATGCCACATACGCCAGAGGGGAAGGGAGGGGCATTGTTTAGAAACCTCTGAGGAGGGTGAAAGGCTCAGCTGAGGGGGCACTTTTTCCTGCCCCACTGCAACTCACTCAAGAGACTCAGAGTCCTGCATATTAATCACGGGGACAGAGGGATATGTTTGCCTGTGTGTGAAAGAATCACCTCCTGTGGGCAAGTCAGCATTCACCCATGAAGTAGGTCATTGAAATTTGCCCAAATTAGGTCAGTGGCAGTCAATGGGTGCCATCCTGGATGAGAGGAAGGATGAGAGGAGAGGGGGGCAGGCCAAAAGCCTGCACGGTTAGGAGTGCGGAACCAAGCAGCTTACTTCATCTTAGCTTTTTACACTTAGTTAATTAAGGTTGCACTGGTCTGCACAAAACACACACACTAAGTTCAGTCCAAATCAAGGCTCATGGCTGTGTTTTTTAACTCAAAACACCCAATCAGGAAGTTTATTCTAACCTTTTAAAGATCCACTCCAATGAAAATTGTGTTTTGGGGGTTTTGAACATGTTCTTAAAGCGTTTCTCTCATGACGGAGGACATAAATAAACAAAATGAAGCTTAAATTGCCTTTAGATGCAAAAGTACAGTTGGAAAAAGCTGGTAGGTGTGACGTAGAAGCTACCACTGCAAGCCAGAAGCTCCCTGCTTCGCTCCATTCTAAAGCATCCACTTGCAGACAAACAAATCAATGTTTGTTTTTCTTGTCTTAGCAAGCTTCTGGCTTAAAACTGTACGGCTGAATAGATCTGATATTGTTCACCAATTTTGTTCTGCTGGGGTTGTAAGGGGCTGTGGAAGAGCGTGTAAACAGATGGATGGTGGGAAATGGGGGCGGGCTTGTTCTACTCCAACAGTTCCGCCCATAACTCAGACGTGTATTTCTTATGAATGACTACCGCTCAGCAGAAATCGTGTCCTTGAAAACGACGCAGGTATTTTGACCACTAGAAACACGTTTACAAAAGCTCAAAAGAGGATTGAAGCGGGCCTTTAATAACAGTTGCAGTTCTTACACTTCACTATCCCTGCATAAAAGCTTCATGCACCCTTTCTTCTTTTTGTTTTTTACACTGTTTATTGTCAGGATTCTACAACGGGAAAAGGATTCTAGTGGCAAAAGAATTTTTGAAGCCTGTGTCACCCTGTCATTTTCCTTCATTGTCCTTCATCTGCCAATCAGTGTGAAAAAAATGTCAATTCAAAGGAACTTTTGTTGCTTCCCAATATCCTCTGCACACAAAAACATAGAAACAATAAAGAAGGTAAAAGGGAAAGAAGCTGGGTCCAAGGGAGAAAGGAGCTAAATATTCTGAAACTAGTTGCAAGTGTTTTCACAGAGGAATTTGATGAGTGCAGTCTGGGCTCCCTTGCCCCCGTTCCAATCATAAGAAATGTGCATCCCAGTGTGGCTGTGGGGCGCTCTATAAACTTCAGTCTGTCAGCTTTAAGTCACTCATTTCAGAGCAGTCACACGTCAGACAGTAGGAAGAGCTCTGACATGTGTCTTTTGTGCGCAGCGTCTGTTCACAAGAGTGATGGAGAAAACTGGGCCTGCACCTAATCATCCGAGCCTGCACCCTTGTGCTGACAGCAAAAAGAGGTTGGGGGTGGAGGAGGGACACTGGCTCTCTTCTCTGGGCAACGATCAAACTTGAGCTCCTGGCTTGTCTGGAGATGTGACAAGGCCCATTTCCCCTTTCACTGCTTTCCCCCCATCCTCCCGCTGCTGCCAATCATGTGTCATATGCTTCACACTCTCGCCAGATGCACGCTTCTGTCTGCTGAGCTTATGTGTTTGCGCCCAGCCCGAGCCTGTCTATGAAAGTTGAAGGGATGCAAAGAAACGGGGAGGACAGAGTGCAAAAAAGGGAAGACATATGCAGCCGGGAAGCTTCGCTGCGATTGTTGAGCCAGAACTGACCGAAAATAAAGGCTGAGTGCTGCTTAGAGTAAAGTGAGCCACAATGAGTTACAGTGACTAATGCTAGTAGCCAGAGAGAAAGATGCCTGGCTACAGAGGCTGGGTATTGGAGCCAGAGAACTGAATTGCAGCCAAACTGAATGAGGCCTTAGTCCAAATATGTTGGGACATTACCAAAGCCCCAGCAAAAGGCTGTTAGAGCATGGAGGAGGGAGGCAGGGCAGCAAGTAAGTGGGCAAAAAGTACAAGGTGAGAGAAAAGAAAAAGAGAGGGTATGCTTCTCTAAAGAAAGGGTTTTGAGGCTTTTCAGTCACAAAGGGGGATAGAGAGGCCTGCTTTGAGAAAACTGCTGAGAGTCAGGAAGAGCTGGAGCTCAGGCTCAGAGGCAGGGCCAGCACTGAGCAGGGGCTGCAAAGAGAGAGGAGCCAAGGCTGGAGGCCAGACGAGGGAGGAATGGAGTGGAGGGAGCGGAGAGTTGGAGGAGGCTGTGGCAGAGCTGGGGCTAAGGGCAGGGGCCCCAGCTTTAGATTTAGTCAGCTGTTCTCCTGGCCAGCAGCTGGAAGAACGGAAGAGGGGAGGAAGACCGAACAGAGAAATTCATGGGAGAATTTCAACTGGTAAAGTGGGAGGTGGCGGGGAAGACAGGGAGGTGGAGGTTTGGAAAGAGGATAGTGGAAAACCCATTAGATTCCTATGAGAGGGAAAACAGCGCTGAGAACAGACAGACTGACAGAAGGTGGTTAAGGCTCACTGGCTTTGACCACTCTTCCTCCACAAACCCTCTCTTTCTCCCTTCCACCTTCATTCTCCGTCAACGGTGAGCCATCCTCTATAGCTTGAACTGCCTTTTCAACCAGTAATGCCTCAACAACAGCCCCACTATTCATTATGCATGACCTGCAGGCGTGGCACTAAGTACACACACACAAACATCCTGAACAGGTGACCCACACTGAAGCACAGAAGGATCACACATAAACTGGAAAAGCGAGGTCCGCAGCTCGGGGTGCACTGAGATACAGACAACAAGCAACAACAGTTGTTCAGAGGAAAGACATAGGAAGGTGAAATAATGTATTTAAAAGGGAACGCACACACACAGTTTCCATAAAAGCTGAGAAATGAGATTTAAAGTAGGGTACAAGAGACAAGGGGCGAGGGTTCACCATGGGGCAAGAAGCAACTGCTAGCAAAGCACTTTACAGCCTATTATATTCCATTCAGATAGACCGGGGCGTCGGAGATAAAAGCATTTAGTCTGTGCCTTGCTGAATGACTCAGCACTTGGACGCTTCACAGGTGGACCCCCTCATAAGTGCACGATGCATGTCAATATGGTAACTCACAAGTGCAAAAAGATACTCACTCCTGCACGTGAGCTTTTTCGTTTTCTCTCATCCTTTATCTCATTTGGTCGACCTCAACCTTGTAACCCTTTGTGCAATTTCAGATTTGGTTTTATGTGTGAAGCTACCTGTGATGCGCGCTCAAGAACGAGCTAAATGCGTGTTCATGGTGTTTCTGCTGAACAAGCATGGAGGGGCTTCTTCTTGGTTTACTTTTTCTACTGTTTACTAGCGCATGTCGGCCACTTACAGTTAGTTGCAAGCGGCTTAGTGCGAAATGTCAAAGTGGAACAAATCTTGCTCCAGGCTTTTTCTTCCACAGCTCTATACTGATGTACAACTGAGTTGGTGTCATTCAATTCCAGCAATTATTCATTCCTCTTCCATGCTCAATCTTCAAATGATTGGCAGTTAGAAGGATTAAAAAGGACGACATCCATACGTCACTACCAAATCCAAGTGGTTTGACTTTTAGCGGCTGTGCATTTTGTACGTAGAGCATGAAAACGGTCTTCAGGACATGCGTAGTTACACGTGAACGCATTTCTGCGCTTTTACATAGACTTTCATTGGAAGTGGCCACTTGAAGGCGCATTGCTGATGGCGTTGTAAATAAATAGCTTTAGATTTTAGTCAGGATAAGAATAGGAAGAAAAGAAAACCAAAAAACTTACCACTCCTAGAGCATATTGTGCACAGACCTATCTTTAAAATTAGGTTTGAGTTTTGCCATGTTAATCTTCCTTCCCTCTTTCCTTTTCCTCTCATTTACCGTTGTTATGGTAGACAGTTCCCCCTCCTCCGTCTCCTCCTTCTACTGCTTCCTCTCCATCACTGTTGTCTTTACCTCCACCCATCTGCCCTTTCCTTTTCGTTCTACCTCTCCGCTGTTTCATCCTCCCTTTGGAGGTGGTTAATGGCACAGGGATCCAGCGTGGAATATAGATCAGTGTGAGATGGATGGGGCACCAGGAGCTCCGGCCTGTCCCGTAGGTCCCAGACCAAAGATTAACTAAATATTAGCTGACAGGAAGAGAGAGGCAGGGACACAGCTGCAGCTGCCAGTGCCACTGCTGGCAGAACAAACGGCAGAGGCTGTTTTTAACCCCATTCGCTCTTGGGAAGAGAGACAGACGCCTGCCATCAACACACGAAAGGCAAAAATACACAAACTCATTTGGGCAAACATAATGCCATGGATGCACATGCTATCAAAGCACTCGGGGAGAAGAAGTCAACTAATCACATTCTTCCTCTCCACCCCCCTGCCCTGCCAAGGCGGATGGCAGGAGAGGTGTGTGGGGGGGGTGGAAGAATAAATCTTTATTAGGCAATGTGTCCCTGCTTTATCGATCGCTTGGCTCCTTCCCTCCCCTTTTCTCACTCAGCCCCCACTCTTTCCATCCCCTCCTTTTGTTATTTCAGGCGTGTGTCTGCCATCCAGTTCAATTGAGTCAGGGTGTACATCAGAGAGGACCATTACCCATGTCTCCCTGGGCTGAGGCTGTCACTGTGTGTGTGGGAGGTATGGGGTGAAGCGATTCAGCCACCCAGGAGGGACAGCTAGCCGCTTAACGGCTAGCCAGACAGACAGATAGTGGGATTTGGGCAAGAATGCAGACAGACAAGGCAGAAGGAACACACAGTCACTCTCAACAGTGCCAACTTTTAACAGTAAAGATGCTATAAGTAGGCCTAAAGATGAACTTCAGGCCTACTCCTTTACTAGTTATAGAAAAAGCTCAGTGCACATGTCATTGAAAACTCTTAAGTACAACAGGATGGAACATTAAAAGTATGTCTAATCAAGAACTGAAACTTTTGTATAAAAGCCTTTGGCACAAGATGGCTTTCTGAAAAGCGTACCATGCTGAACTCCAAAAAAAATAAATAAATAGTACTAGGAAAACATAAAACTGCAAATGATTTAACAACTTCAAGGAAAGACGCCATAGGAAATAGGCCAAGTCTTGTTTCTCTCATAATTCTACACAGTAAACACAGCTTCTAAATGTAGAAACAGTGATAACCCTGGAGGTTTGGACGCAGACTGCTAGTATTGAGTGTGGCACAGACAGAAGAAGTTAGCAATACAGCTAGGCTTCTTCTTCTTCTTCTTCTGGGTTTTTAGACACAGGAAACAATGCAGGAAAGCCAGGTATAAGTTTGAGCAACGGCAAAAAAAGGGTCAAATAGCAATGAGAAAAAAAAGAAAAAAGTCCTTCAAAGCAAAACTCTTAACAGAGAAACTACATTCCTGCAGCAAATGAAAGCCTAGCCTACCTTCCTTTAAATCACTTCTGTTCTCTTTGTTTCTCTCATGCCTGGAGAGCCTTTCTAACTTTATTCAGCCCTGCTCTGCCTCAGAGCGATGAATGCATATCTCACATGCCACACAGCCACGACATCACTGGACCATGCACAGCAAGAGGCACCTTGAACTCCAAGGACCTCCTCCACAACAATACACTTGAGCTCTATGGTAGAGATGACAGAAAGGGATAAAGCCCTCCTCTCACTCGGGCTTGGACTCCAGATTCTCCTCCAAAAGATTAGGTGTATTATCTATCTTCATTTTCAACTCAGAAATGGCTTTTTAGATTTCTTCATGCAAAGGGACCTCATTTAGCTTTGTCTTTCTAGATCACTGTGAAGCAAAAATGTAAGCATGGGCTCTTTTTTTTCTCCCACAAGTTGAGCAATCAGGCACGAGAGGGCCTGACCAGAATGACCTTTGACTTCAGTAATTCCCTAAGGGTTAAGTGAAGAGGTCACCCCAGGGCCACTTCAATAATGGAAGAAGGACCAGTCAATGAGTGAACACCTCTGTCGGTGTGTACGTGTGTGTTTAAGAGGGGTCAGTGACAGGTAAACCCTTTTTCTGGTGTTTATTCTAAGGCGCCTATGTGGTGGCGCCTCGGCAATATGTGCCTTAAAGGAAGGGTGCGAGTGTGCGTGCATCCACGAATGGAAATAAGATACTGCGTGAATGATGACAGACGGGAATGTCATCCACTCTCTTATCATTAACAGCTCACCTTTATTCCGCCTGACACACTGCCATAAACACCCTCACAGAGCCATTACCACACAAAGACGTACACACACACGTTCATACCCTCAGACAGATAAAGAAAGCCAAGAGAATGCACCTTTACTTTACAAGGCTGTGCGTCTAGTTGGAGGAGTTTGTCTAGAATGCAAGTCAGTAAAGGCAATCCACCCAAAAAAAAAAACAACAACAAAAAAAACATTTTGTATTGACAGTTTAGGTTTGTGTGTTACAGGAGAGAAATGTAGTGTGGTTAGTTTATATCACAGTATGTCAAGAATCTTGTATAGACATTTCAAAATGAGTGCTCTGAATAACCCACAGCTTTCAAGTAACACAGTCTTGTGATTTCAGAATAAATGTTTTGGGTTGATCCAAAGCTGTCTGCCTTCTGGGGGGAAACAGCTGTTGACCAAACTACACAGAGGTTTTTTTCAGTGGCAACACAGACAGGATAAGCATAGCTTTGCTACAAGCTGTTCAATATATTCCTATATGTAAGGTTTGTGGAGACACTGAAATTCCCTGCTGTAGGCAGAGCATTACGTCTGCTTTGTGCTTAAATCAGCAGCTCATTGGTGCAAGGGAGAATTTATTAAAAATAGCTTGAATCAGACAACAGAAGGCTGAGCACTGCATTCCTCTGTTGTTGTGATTATTGCTAAATCGAACAGAGAGCCGTGGCTAGTAATAAAAGTCATTACTAAAATTGTGGGGGGAGGAAATCCTTTTAAAAGTGGCTTTTGTCGTTGTGGACCCAAAGCTTGTTTTGTCTACTGTTGCTGTTTAAGGCTCCGCCACCGAAGAAAGACTTCAGGAACCAAATGTTCCGTGGAAGCGAGTATGAATTCCTAGACAGAGTCTGCCAGGCCATGAGCTTTACTGACGCACTCCTGACTGCCACAGTCTGGGACAGGAGACAAGGCAAGCTGGAGAGGAGACTGAAGCAGACATTGCAAACCTCATCTGGAACTTTATTACTTTAGCTGGTTTATTTAAACAAAGGCCAACGCAGACCAAGCTCCTTTCTGTAGCAAATATAATGGGTGTCATTTTAAAGAGGGTTTCTTTTTTTTATTATTTTGGGCGTTGGGTTAAAAATCCTGGCAATGTAGCCAATTTGGGGGAAAATGATTTAAGGGGAGAAGGGCGGGGACAACTATTTCTAGGACCAGGAATTCTGCTGGTACATAAGCTGGATCCAGTAAGGTGGATAAAACAGATGGGCGGAAAAAGCCACACAAAATGCACTCCTTACTTTAGCGGCCAGAACTGCCTAATGGTACATCTTGCGTAAAATATTGAAAATGCAAAAGCTAAGTATAGAGGATGCAACATCGCTGACTGCAGGACATTATGGTTTATGGTGGAAAATGACTTGTCCAAGGGCACGTCTGAGGCGACAGCTGGAAGTTTGGAGCAAAGGAAGAGACATGAACAATGTTCCCATGGAAAAGTAAAATACAATATCAACTTATCAGGTGCAAAGTGTCACTGTCAGTTACAATTTATTTTATAGTTTCCATTGTTTGTTGGGAAAAATCCTAGAGAAAAGTGCTTTGGGTTCACTTCTTGCTGGCAATTACAGTTATACCTTAATTGGATTCTGGATCTATTAAGAGTACAGCCGTGGACCCGTTATTGGAAATGCCAGATATTATTTGGTAAGGCAGTGTTGTATAAAAAACTCCTGGGTACGTATGTGTGATTTACTGAAAATAATAAAAGCTAAACAGTTTATATAGCAAAATCTGTTAAACTGCAAGGCCACACAGAAAGAGAGGCCAAGTTAGTGTTTCCATTACACAAAAGCTGAAAGGTATCCTATCCTCTTTCCATTTAGCCGTGATGGGACAAAGCCCTGGAATCTCTCAACTGAACAGAGAGGCTACTTTCTCATATGACTCTTCACATGCATGCTGCTGCTGCCCCTCTCCCTTGGACAGCCAGATGTTTACATTTGCTCTGGGCTCAGCCATGTTTCCATGACGATACAAGCAGAGTTTTTCACATGCCTAAGGATAGACCTGAGGCACCAAATACTGGATCATCGCTCCATCAAAAACCCCATCTCAGAGTTTCGTTCGCAGATGATGTTTGACCTCTGACCCAACTAAAATTAGAATATTCCCCAAATCACTTGTTTAAAATTAAACTGACTGATACTTTCTAAGGCCCTACATCTGCTTGACCTGTTCTACAAGTAAAGCCTCTCCAAAACACCCTGCTTTCCCATACCTCAGAGCCTTTTTGGAAGCATTGAGTCTCCTTGTCTTTGGTGGTAGGTGTGTGGGCTCATTCTCAACGGGCATTATAAAAAGATAAAGGAACTGACTAACCTAACAGGAAAATAAAACCAGAACCACCCACATAAAAAGACACAGCCCACACACAAACAAAAAGAATTAGCCCCCACTCATCAAAAACTCAGGGGAGCCTGGCAGTAAAGTACAGACGACATGCTGATGCAAGATCAAGGTTTTAATCGTAAACTCATCGTCTTGGACAAAATGCCTGAAATGTCAATGTGGGTCCTCAAGATGCTTTTGATTGGCCTTGCAGAGGAAAAACGCATATTAGTGTGCAAGTGTACATTTCTGTAAGGCATTAAGCCAACTGCTTTGCCAATGTTTTGTTGGTGCATTTTGTGCATTGTGAGTTTCGTCTGAGCAATAGACCAATACCTCACAATATTTACAAAAAACCTAACGACAGGTCAGGTCAAGAAAAATATGAAAGTTGATGTTTGTTTGCATTTGTCAGGATTTTCTCCGTCTGTGTTTGAACAACAAAGAGTAAAATCAAAATACAGGGAAACACCCATCTAATAGTTATTTCTGCCTTTCATTGACACCATGATAAAGAGGGAGAGAGAGAGAGAGAGAGTAGATGACGCAGAAACCTAATTAAGATTCTCCAGAGCATGAACAAATTAACCTGAGTTATGGGCATGCAGACACAAAAGACAGACACACACATTTGCATGCACACAGGCACAAATTTGTATCTGAAATAGGTGAAGCCAAGGCGGATGACATTCACACTCAAATAGGCATGACTGTCATGGACGTTCAGTGATATTTCAGGCAGAGCAAAAGAAAAGTAATCCAGGCCATCTAGCTTAACATCACCTCGGTGGAAAATACAGCAAGATAGGCAACGGAATAGACGAATTGAATTTAAAGCAGCCTTGAAGTATTCATCTCGTCAGTCAGATTTGGGGCAGCAGCATGTTAAAATGACATGTGGTCTCATGTGAAATATTAGCCTAACAAGGAGAACTGGATAAATAGATTGTAGCATGTAGCCTATGCTAATGAAACTGCAGAGAGCAACATATGCCAGGCAAGAGCATGGCACTCCTTGGGGACATGGGCTTATGGTAACAGGATGGTAAGAGTTAGGTGGTTGCTGGGTGATATGTTTATTTTGTGTGTGCCATTTGTGCATAAATCCCTGTGAGGTTGTGGACAAAGGTTAAGTAATAGGAAGGTGAGGGATCAAAAGGGGAGGAGTAGGACTGTCCATGGCCTGAATAAATGAGACAAAAGGGGACGAACTTGACCCAGTCTGTAGTACTATAACAGGAAGGGAGGTAATGAAGTGCAAACATGCTTTGTCATGCCATACAAGAGCCATAGGATTAGAATTCTATAATTAGAGGACGGGGGGCTCCATAATACTAGCCCTCCTTTCAGCTCGATGAGTTGCTGAGTCTAAATTACACAGGGGGGGCCAGAGAACAGATGCTGTGATCACAACCAGCAGGACTAGAAGTTTTCTGTAGCTGTGAATGATGCTCAGCTACCGTTGACACCTAACCAATCAAAAACAAATGGAACTTGTCACGGCTGTGAGATTGGCATTTCTGTAGTCATCAAATGACAATATTTTGTTTTTGCAGTGGACTTGATGTTTGTTTCTACACACGTCTCACTCTAACGATCGTTTAATCCATTGTTAAAACCTTTTCAGTGGTCTTTTAATTATGACTATGCCCTTTTTAGGCAAAATAAAAAAACTGTAGTTCTTGCAAAGTAAGCCTTCCCCTACTTCCCGACATCTATTTGTTTACACGCACTCCAACTAGCTTACAGCCTCTCACAACCTCAACCTACGTTACAATGTCAAACAATACCAATCATATCCAGCCGTACAGTTTGAGCCAGTGAATGCATCAGAATGGAGCGAACGCGGGGAGCTTGTGGCCCGCCGACTGTTGCAGCTACGACAGACATTTTCCAACAAAGTGTTTTTGTCAATTCCTGATTCACAACAATTTGAATAAAAGAAATACTACAATTTTAAGTCTAATTTACTTTACATATATCCTCCATCACAAGAAAAATACATGTTAAAAACACCAAAACATGACTTTCATTGGAGTGAGTCTTTAAGGTGCAGCGTTTGTCAAATTACCCAAGAATCTTAGTAGTGGTCTGGTTGTATGGTGAGTAGAAGACAAAAGCTGGGTTGTATAACCCTGGTGTAACTGTGGACCAATGGCCTGCAAGATAACACTTGCACTCATATACTGGTATGCATATTTATCCCAAAGGCTGGCATTGGAACAGATGAGCTCGCATGGGAGAACGAACAAGCCATCCATCTCACTCCCTTTCCATTTCTGCGCTTCATTCTTTACTTTCACACATTCCCTTCACTTGCAATCACCATTTCAATGCCTCTTTCCTCTTTTGCATCTTCCACCCACATTTTCCCTCTAGGCTTCCCTTCTTTTTCTTGATATCACCCTATCTATTGCTCTTCCCCTGAAATGCCATCCCCCTGTTTCTAACTTCCACAGCACTGATGTATGGAAAGAGACGGAGGAAGAAGGAAAAAAAGGAAGGCATGTGATTAATGTCTTTGAGAAAAAGATAAATAATCACAGGAGACTGGGGGCTGGTAGTTGGCCTTAGGGGAGTAAATATGGAGAGTTTTATAGCTGCTCACTTGGGAGAGAGGGAGGTGGAGGAATAGATGGGAGGGAAAGCAAAGGAAAACGGCGACAACAGATTCATTCAAGTATATTAGCTTTTCTCATACATAATAACCTCCTCATCTCTTCCACTGCGCTACTGTCTTTCATCATCAACACTGAATCCCATCCTGCTGACAGCACAAGCGCATGGACTGCAGCACACAAAGCCACGCATGCACGTTCAAGTGCACACATACACACTCTGACAATCACCCCTGCACTTTTTATTTCCAGGCCAGACCAACGATATGGGCCAATACATGTGGAGTGTGATGTGGTTGACAGCCCCCCTCCCAAGCTGCCCTGCTTTTAAGCACTCATCCTCCAGTGGGCCGCCTGTCCCCTGGAGTAGATTGCATCTTTTATTTATCATTTGCTTTCCTTGGCTTTATCTTCCCCAGCACAGAAAGAAAGAGAGAAAAAAGTGAAAATTGCAATCAGCATAACATGCCCTCCCCCTGCTATGTATTCGCTTGTCATTCTCCACTCTCTGTGAGCATGCGGGATGAGACTGACAGCCCATGCAGACGAAGACACATACAGAAGCATGCACAATCCCCCTCTGTTATCAAACCTCCCCATGCACACACTGACACACATACTTTTCCACACACACAAAGCCTCAAATAGACAGAGAAAGTGACACCGTTAACCATTTTGTTGCTTTTTGAGCTCACAAATCTGGTCACGGACACAGAGACACCGTTTCTTTCTTTTCCCCCTCTCCAATCACCCCAGGCTGTGTGCTTAGCTTTACGAAACCCCCCAAAAGAGTGAGCACATAAATGAGCCTAATGCTGGAGAATCCGGTAAACAGGCCAGAGAGGGAGGGGAGAGCTCCCTGCCTGTCTCGCCTGCTCCATGGCTACTATTGTGCACTGCACATTCTCTGAGCCCACAAGAGCTGAAGCCATCTCCACACAGATTCTTTTGGAGGGGAGGCGCGCGAAGGGGGGGTTCGGAAGATAGTAAGCCAAGAAGTGAGGGAGGAAGAGGGATGGAGAGGGTGAAGGAAGGAAGGAAGGAAGGAGGGAGGGAGGGTGGAGGAAGATCATGCATAAAATCTTGTTTGCGGAATGCATTAAGATTCAGATGGACTGGGGAGGGTAATGGGATTAGAATCCTGAACCCTTTCCAAGGGTGGGGAGTCGGATTGACAGCTGAGTCTATTGCACTGACGAAAGCAGGGAAATATTGGAGCTCTGGCAAGGAGGCAAGCAGGGGGTTGCAGAAGCACCTTTTTGTTTGTTTGTTTCTGCCTATACAAATCATGCAAGTGAGACTATATACATATATGTAGTCATGCAGCCTGGGCACTACAGCAGAAAGCTCTCACAAAGGTGTTTGGCAAACAAAATAGAAGCACTGTGGCTTTAAATCACCGTCCCTCCCACCCTTTCTAAATATCGTCTATTTAGCCAGCGGTGAAAAGATATAGGGGGCTTTTGTCTGCGTACCCAGTGGTGGGGGCATGAAGAGCTGGAAAGACACAAAAATAGGAACAAAGTGCTAAGCTTTCCAATTGCTTTGGGCCATTCAGTGCGCACAGCTCAGTGGGCAAAACAAGAAGTGAGCTACTATTACGGGCTTATCTGAAAATAGGCTGTTCTCACACATCTATAGGCTGCTGTGCATTGATTTTCATCCAGCAGGAAGGCAGCCCCCTTTACGGCTGAATGCAAACAGCCACAGTGGTGTGTTTTTGTTTACCGCAGGCTTTTATTTCATGCGTTACAGTCCACTCACCGACTTGTAATACGTTGTCCACCCAGCCGCTCTCTAGCAGAGTGACACCCCGTAGGAAAGGCAGCTGGGTCTCATCATTATTGTCCCCGCTAGTTCCACTTTCCTCTCCTCCGGCGTTGAAAGAAGAATACATACAGATCTCCTTTTCGCTTCTAGGAAATGACCAGTATACGATCCTCCGCTGGACGGGCTCCGGGATCCTCTCGAAGCGCTCTTCCACCCTCTGAAACGGCCACTTCTCCGCGACTCGACGTGCCGCGATGTCGAGCAGCGACTCGGGGTTGTGCGTTTTTCCGTTCCCAGAGCCTCCCGGAGCGGAGCCCGCACCGCCGCACAGGACTCCTCCAGCCCGCTGCCCCTGCCTGCACGCCGAGTTGTAGCCGGGCCGCCAGCAGAGCCGCTTGGCCGGGGGCTGCTGGACTCGCTCATCCATGTTCGCACCGCTTCCAACCTGAAGCGCAGCTCCTCTCCGATCATATAAACGGGATAAGGAAGAGAAAAGGGCAATCTCGCACCGATTGTTTGCCGTACATGGACGGACTTTCCTTATTTGGGAATGTGGGCGGCGCCTGCGAGTTCCGTGAAGTCCTTTGTGTTGTCAAAGTAACGAGGATGGGCGGGCTCCTGGAACGCAGCCAGCGCACGAGTGGCGCTATAAAAGGAACTGGAGGCGGAATTCCCGAACGTCGGCAAATCCTTTGTGAAGCCGTTCGGGAGCAGGAGGGCGGAGCCCCGGCGGCCGACAGCCTTTGAAGTTCCCTTCTTATTTGAGTTTAAAGGCGGGGACTTAATCCAGGGGCGGCCTTGTAGTTTCCCACAGGGGTAAAGGGGGGCAAGAAAACCAAAAAAATGTTTCTTTGGAGCCTAAGCTACCACCCCAGGCTCCAGCTTCTTCAATAACAACATCATAGTTGTTTTTAAGCTTAGGTCTGAAAGAAGTTTTAGCTGTCAGGAAGGGAAAGGCCGTGGGAGGAGAAAGAAGATATGCAGCAGGGCATGCCTGTCTTCCAAAGTCACATCAGTCATTTTGGTTAAGTTGTTTAGCTCGCTATTGCTAAATCCACTATTCCTTTTGTTTATTCAAACCCAATTAAATAAAAAGACAATTTCTCTTCTGTGTGTCTTTGGGACTCTTGCACTATTGCTTTGTAAAATTTTCCACTTAAAGCATATTTTCATGAAATACTTTTTTTGTGGAAAAATATTTATATGTGTAAACTCAATGTCAGATAGAATACATTATTTGTTTTAATTTGAGCTTAAATTGGGATTATTTTTATTTAACATGATAAAGTCGCACTCCGGTGTGTTTTAAAAGTGTTTCCATTTGCTTTTTGAATTATGATTATGCCCTTTTTAGCCAAAATAAAACATCTTTTCTAGGACATAGTTTCTGTTGTTCATTAGCAATTCACCTCTGAGTTATGGGCTTGCCCGTTGGTATGAAGTACGCCTGCCCCTACTCCCCAACATCTATTTGTTTACACGCTCAAAGCCATACAGTTTTGAACCAGACTCCAGGACAGACGGGGAAAACAAAGATGTTCAGTGGAGCATGGAGCTTGTGGCTTGCCATAATAGCTTCGACGTAATACCTATAAGCTTCTTCCAATGTAATTTTAGTGTCTGTTACTGATTTACAATAGTTTGGAAAAAGATACTCAGAAAAGCAACTTTAAGATTAATTTATTTAATATATGCCCATCAGCATGAGAAAAAGCTGCTAGAATATGTGATAAACACCAAAAAAACAATAATAATTTGAGTGAGTCTTTAAACAGATGTTAAAATTTGATGTTGCATTTTACTCTGCACATAAACAAAATGTCATATTATCTGTTTAGTAGACTTTGAAGGGTTATAAGCCGCAAAATAATTTTATTTTATTTATTACTCTGCAATCCCATGCAATTCAGTGCAGGTGTTGTAATATTAGCACCAACCGCTAACACTGGATTACAGACTATTGTGCATTGCTCCATAATTCTGGGATATAAATCTGGACTCATTTTCATGAGGAAGTTGATTAATGTTGCTTCCCTGAAGATATTAGAGTATTTGAATGTGGCATTGTTCTGAGCTTTGTTAATCAGAGAGAAGTAAGTTAGTTATTGGGTAATTATAATAACATTTTATGTAAAAGTTAATAAATACTTTATTTCTGTTACAAATATTCAACTGATAGTGAACTTTAGTTTATATTTTAATGGACTTTCTTTTTTTTTTTTACAATAACTATGGTACTCAAACCAGTTGAGCTTGTCAGCGTGTGTGTTTTTTTTTTTTTTTGTTACTTTCTTGTAGGCATTGTCTGCCAACAATGTCCAGATAAGTGTTGGCCTCACATCTAAAGGAGAAAAATATTCATCAGGAGTTTGGGTGTGGTGAAATTCCCACATCCCTATACTGCCTTCTTTGCTTTTCTATAGCACAAGCTAATGTTTATGTAGTGGGAACCAGCAGTCTGGGGATGAGTTCCTTACTTGTCAACAAAAATCGCTGGTTAACCAGAATCGGTGTTTACAATGCATCTGTCCACTGCATGTGTTCACAGCTGCCTCTGTCCCTCCTATGTGTGAAAGTCTAAAAGGCTGGCCTTTGAACTGTTCTGAAAGTGATCCATGCAGTATAGACAGAGCAGATGTGACCTAACCTGATTTGGTTTCAATGCTTCCCCATAGGAAGTTCACAAAGCCTGCAGGTCCTTCTTTGTTATGATAGTAATTTTTCTCAGAGGGTCCAGGGGAGCCTTTTGTTTTTTCTGTCTCAGATGCTGCTTTTATGTTTTATTTTACTTTTGAGAGAAAATGATTCTATACATTAATGGAAGATCTAGGTCAACCATCTAATGTACAGTAAAACAAATAAACAAACAAAAAACTAATTTTTTTGCTTGAGAACTTTAGACGATGTAATATGAACACGTTTCCTAATTTTATGAAGTTAAGGGACTATAATTTGCATTTTCTGGAAAATTGCTTTTATGCATGTTCTTGTATAATCACACGTGGGGGGAAAAATATGCAGAATTCAAAATACTAGTCACAAATGCAATTTCACCAAGAAACTAAATTATTTCACGAGATGTTTTGAAATGTTCGTAAAAAGTTATTAGAATAGTTGTCTATTTACAAAAAAAGAGAAACAACTGTATGTTCAAAACCCGAATATAAAATCAGTTTCATTTAATTCAACGTATGTGCTAAATTATATGGGAGAGCAGAATTGCGAGTATTCTGATTTTTTTTCGGGTTACGTAAATGCCTCTTCGGTTGGGAGAGATCTACTTCCCGGAAGACGTTGATGAGACGTGGATTGAAGAGAACCTAAAACCGTTTCTACAGTCCGGTGAGTTTATTATTAGTTTTCACTACAATTTTAAAGATTACAGAACAAATATAAATTCTTTATTAAACTTCCTTATCTTTTCACTAATAAAACTATTGCGCATTTTAGCCTGTATTCGACGGTTTTGATTTTGTCAGGCCTTTATAGTGTTAGCTAGTTAGCTAAGTCGCTCATCCAAATCTAAGATGCTCAAACCGAACTTTAGCCACAGACAAACTAAATTTGTTGTTGCTTCGTTCGCATTTTCTTTTTTAACGTTTAAGCAATGTAAATAGTTCACAGCTGCATCAGCTTAGAGACAAACTATAGAAACCCTAGGAGCTAATGCTAGCTTGTTTTGCAAGCTTGTGCTGGACGTTAGCACAGGCAAAAGGCTAGTTAACAACTGTAGTGACTAATTAACTGCAGTGTACACGTTAGTGAGTGAGATGTTGTCCTCCTTTTTTCAATGTTTTGTCAGTAGACACATATCCTAAAAAAATGTGGATAAACCTTTGGGTTTTCAGGTTAATTGTATATGGGAATATTCTCCAATTTATGTATACATAATATCAAATGTATCTCACAAAGAGATTAATTTAGATTATTTTAAAGCAAATATTTTAGGTTTACTTAATGTGTTCACTCTATGAAATAAACAATAATGTATTGTTAGAATCTTTTAAATTCTTATTTATATAAACTGTGAGATTCCTTTTCCAAGATCTTATGTCACTCTAAATAAAGGGTAAAAAAAAATGCAATCAAAAACATCTATGTGTAGATGGTAGTATAAGTACTTTATTTTAATAATAATAAAAAAAAAACTTAAAACAGCATTTCAGTTTGTCTGTAGTGTAAGAATATATTAATAATATTTAAGCAGATCTTTTTTTTCTTTCCTTACATTATTCTAACAATTAAAACAAAACAAAATTTTAAGTACATTATTTTAAATCATAAAGTACATCTAATCATGGAGTTGTAAATTAAAGTCCTATTGATTATTAAGTTTGGTTGTAATGCCCAGCCCTATCCTAAGTGCAGATTTAAACATTAAGTATAATAAAAAGTAGATTTAAAGGTGATTTAGTTCTTGGTTGGTAAAGTACTTCTCTTGATGCTTTTCTTCAGGTTTGCTTAAACTTGCGTGCTCCAGACCAGGATGATTGATGTTCGAGCATGGGCAGAGTACATAGTGGAGTGGGCTGCCAAAGACCCCTACGGTTTCCTCACCTCTGTCATACTGGCCCTAACACCTTTCTTCATCGCCAGCGCATTGCTGTCCTGGAAACTGGCCAAAATGATCGAGGCACGTGATCGGGAGCAGAAGAAAAAGCAGAAGCGTCAAGAAAACATAGCCAGAGCCAAGAGGACCAAGAAGGACTGAAGGTCACAATAAGAGAATGAGGGCACATAAAAAGGGATATGAAACCATCATAAACCACTGCCTTCTTTCTTCCAAATGACACAGTGTCCTTTCTCATTCGAGCTGTAATGTCATCACAGGGCTACTATGCCTCACGCATAGGAGGCGTGACGTTGGCCCTGCAGACCTTTGACAGTGCTGAGATGGACACTAATGCCTACGGAAGGCTTGTTCCACTGAGACTCTGGTCAGCAAGAGCTCAGCGGTTATCCAAGTGATGTTTTTATATCAACACCTGTAGTTGTGCAGCTGTTATAACACCTTGCATTCCACTGTTGACACTTCAGTTTGACTAATTTGACATGACTGTTTAAATGTCTTCTGATCTCTTTTTCAACTACGTTGCTTCCGAGCATCCCAAAGTATTAACTTTTTGTCAATAAAATCTTTTATGGATGAAAATTTAAACTTTTAGAAAAAAGTGTAAATTTTCTTGATTTTGTGAACATTTAAAAGATAAAAAATCAGAGGAATGTTTGCCTTTTAGATGAGGTTTTCAATTTCAAAGCGTATGCATTTCAAAAAACTTGCACAAGCAACTAAATTATATTCCTTTTTTTAAGATTTTTTTTTAAAAATTAGCTGGTTATAATAAAAATGACAAGGTTCGGATAGAGATGTTACTGTTTATTTGCTCAAAATGTTGTTGGAGACCAATTTGTTGCCATGGATGCATACACAAATAAATGGCAAAACTTAAAATCAAGTTATTCTTTTTTTCTATACATGGACATTGCTATTAACATTTGCAACAACAGACACTGAACTCGTAGACAAATAGAAAATTTAACGTGTTCTTTAATGTTTTTTAATCTCAACAGTTTGTCATAACTGAAGAATGAAATAATTTTTGAGGATTTGTAAAAGACTTTTGTCTGGGCGCTCAGACCAGTGCATGGTGATAACCTGACATGTCCATGCTGAGTGTCACTTACTCCTCCTAAAACAGCTTTTATTATAAAAATAGCCTCAACCAATATTCAAGATAAGATATTTATTTACACCGCAATAACTGACAAAAAAACCCAGACTATACAAAAATAAAACGTATTGATGTGACAAAAAACCAGTGTGGAACAATAGCATATCTACAGATGACACTGGATTTTATTTTAAATCACGTGAAAAAAATGAAATACATTACAAATGTAGATTTCTTAACCTTTTTGCTTATTTTAAAGAGTCATCTAGAAAAAAGTAACTTTTTTTTACATTCTATCTATATAAAAAAATGGCTATTTTGCAGGAGAGTCTGATTTTAAACAAATTGAAATGTACTTAAAAGATTGAGAAAAATAATGTTTTGACCCTTTTAATATACATCTTTGAAATGTATTTTATTTTCCTTTATCTTTTACATGAATTTGCACATTTTACCTCAAAATTTCATTTCATTTATGTTCAATATGCTTTACAAAAAAATTGTCACATCTGATTCACTTTCTTATATTTTTCTCTTGTAAATAAAACCTAAAATAACTTCTAACAAGCAGAGATGATAACAGTTCAGCTGGGGTTTTTAGAGTCAAAGAAAACAGCAAATCCATTTTTTTATAATAAAATTTCACAATTGTACATTAAAATAAACACTTCCTTCTTGAAGACAAAATAAGACAGCTTTCCCAATTTAAAGTTTAAAGGACTATTGATTTGAAAATACATTTTATTTAGTTAAGTCCCCACTAAATACTCCTAGCTTTGAAAAGTTCACGAACACAGTTGTTTCAGACATGCATTTATCTTCAGGGTGCTGCAGTTTCAGTGTATGTGGACGGCTCAGTCTATTTTTTGGAAGTGGGCATCCATGAACCAGGCTGGAATGTGTTTGCTGTGCTGACTGGCTCCTCGCTGATCTCCTGCCTGCCAAAGTTAGCGGCAGCTGCGTGCCCTTTTGCCACAGTTTGTGCTGGAGCCACCAGACCTTCCTCATACTCTTCAGCTTGCAGAGCCAGGTCTTTCTCCTCCACCTTTTTGGCCTTCAGCTTGATTTGCTCCCTTTCAGATTCATTTGTCATGATTTCCTGTAAAAAAAAACAGAAATAATCAGGTTCTACAGTTCATAAAATATATTTAAGTTTGTAGCCATCAATGAAGTATGGTAACTGATAATATATGCTTGTCAGTGATTCTGATCTACATGTGAGAATACCAGCAAGTTACACAAATAACATGATCTCGCGACCTGGCACCAGATCTACGTCATGAGTCAAAAAGCTTGCAGTATTTGCTACAAGTTTGATGTGATGTGGTGACAGTCTGTGACATAGCCCAGTTCCCCCAAACTAAAGTCCACATGTAAATGAAAAATATGGCTAGATATGGCTTCAGATCAAAGGGACCTTAATTCTTACTGTCAGTCTTAAAGTACACCTTTCTCTATACTCCTGTAACAAATCACGTGTTATGACAATCAATAACATTTAAAAAATTAATAATGGAATAGGACTGGCCATTAAAGTGATGTAGAAGTCAATATCCACATTGACGTACATCCATTTTAGTTGCATAAGCGCTCACTTTTCTGGTTGATACAGCCGCTAAGGGTAGGAACCGCGTACACACCCTTTTTAAAATGCCAGGTCTTACAATGGAAAAAAATGCAACTTGATGAAATCAGTTCAGAACTATTTCCAACTTCGACGTTCAACTTGAACAAGTTAGTTAAAAAGCAAACTGAGATTGTTGAATTAAAATAACAAAAACAATTTGGTTGCTTGATTCCATCCACCCTCAAACTAACACTTTGTTTGAAAACCTTTTTAATAAAAACACAGCACTCCACTTATTTGTGTAGCACTCTTAAAGCAGCCCATTTTCTTTGGGAATATGTATAATTTTTCAGACATTTTTCATTCATCCTTATTCTTTAAAGAGGAAGTATGGATGTTTTATGCCAGCTATTTCTATTTCTCTCCGTCTAGCCTAAAAGCATGATACTGCCGCCTCCGTGTTTTCTTGTGGATGTGGCGTTCATTTTTGAGATGCGCAGAGTACTGTTTTAGTGCCAAATACACAATTTTTAGAACAATGAAAATTGTGGCAGATGTTTTTAAAGGACTTGAATATGATCAGCTTCTTATTACTTTGGTTATACGGGGTGGAAAAAGTCCTGAACTAATTTTTGCGTCACAAAAATCTGGTGTTTTATATGGGTGCATTGTTTTGCAAAATAAAAAAAAAAAAAACAACAAAGACAAAAATCCAGGAGATGCAGAGGAAAATCCTTTGACATTTAATCTCATATCATCCTCTCCTCTCGGACACAATCGACTCTGCATGTGTCTGGCTAAGGAAGGAGTTCCTAAACGATTTAAAGATGCATTTAGAGCACAGAATTACTTGATGGAACCTCCTGCAGAAAAGTGGACATTTTCTTTCTTTGTTTTAGTTGGAATGCCTGCTGGTGCAAAGCAGATGAGTGATAAGGTTGCACTCGTGAGTTTCTAGGAACTAATATGTTTTTCTGTTAAAGTAGGGCACTCATGATGAAGAAATACGTACCCGTTTTACTAATCTATGATATGTTTGAATAAATGCAGTGAAGAAATGCCATAGATTCAAACAGATTTGTGAGATAACACAATAGGAGATTTTGAAAATATATATATTAACATTTAAACCTTTCACTGTACGGGTACACAGGCAACCCTCTTGAGCTGCTGCTAGTGTCCAGTGATGTTCGGCACATCCAGCCAAAGACGAAGGGAGGACCGGGCATTTCTGCTTTTGTGTCCTGGCAAAATTAAAGGACTGGAAAAGAGAGGGGAGTGCTGTGGCCAAAAAGGCCTGCTTTGGGGAGGGAGACAAACATACTGAGCTGCTTTTCCAGCCTGTTAATGACAGGATTTAATCCAATCAATTTATGTTGGTTTGGACCATGAAGAGAGGGAGCGTGACAAGGGGTAGGGTAATGTGCTGGGAGTGAAGTCTTGGCCACATCAACGCTGTCCAGCTGTCAGAGGCAGCTACGGGGCAGTCGTGAGGCAGAAAATTGGAAGAGAATGTTCTGGCAACGGAGACAGGGGATGGCATTGGCAACTGGCAGGGACTGCGGACAGAGAAACAGTAAGAGAGCCCGGGCACTGGCCTTCCAAGGGATTTCCTATGGACTCGCGTTTTACCAGCCAAGAAATTTCTAGCATTCTCAAACTTAAAGAGCAATAAACCCAGAGAGAGGAAGGCGAGGAGGAAAAACGCACTCCTTCATCGCTACCATCCCGGAGAGTGCCAGAAATAAACCACCAAAAACCAAGATGCAAGCTTCTTTGTGAAAAAAAGACAGTAAACTAGGACATGGTGTCAGTGAGCGTTTCTGCTCTGTCTCAACTTCAGCGTGCTTCATCTGCTGTTTATTTTAACACCTGTCCCCCTAAATTCCTGGATTGAAGTTGAAACTGTGAGATGAAACGAATCAAAGATTTTCCTCTGCATCTTTGCTTCCTTAACTAGCCCCCTGGAGTCCAGCCATCAGCACAGTGGGGAGGCTGGGAGGGAATGGGGTGGGGGGGTGGACGTACTTCGATAGAGGGGGGATTTTTCCGTCTGCCTCGCATCCAAGCTGCAAGACAAGAAAAAAGGAAGTGAGGAGACCCACAATTACACGCAGCAAAAACAACTCTTGCAGTCATGTTTACGGCAGCAGATGCGCTGTGTTTCAGGACAGCAGAGGAACTACTGAGGAAGCTGGCTCAATGGGGACTGCATTTGGGGATTTTTTTTAATGCATTTGGTTTCATGTCACTTTGTGCCACATGAGAAGACACACAACTACACATGCGGTAAACTCAAAACATTAAGATTGCTTTGGTCTGAGCAGAGCAGGGTCTCTCACCACTACGTCTCAGAAGAGGGAGAGAAAATCTTCATTGATCTTTACGTTTGAAAGTATGTGCTCTGTCATTCCCCATCAATACTTCTGTCCCTCATTTTCCTCCCGAGTAGAATCAGACCTGTCTGTCATCTTTCTTTTCTTTTCTTTTTTTTGTCTTTAAGGAACTTCGGCTGAGCTGCGGAGCAGGTTGAAGGAAGCGTGGAAGAAAGGCGGTGAAAGATTTTGTGACTCCAGCTAGCGCAGGGATTCTGGGCCTCTTTTATCTCTTTCCTATTTGCATCCTGATGAAAATGCATGAGGGATGGGGCGTAGCAGGATGAGGGCTTTAAGGTGGATCAAGCCGGTCTGAGAACAGGAAACAGTTTGCATCCAGTTCTACAAAATGGGAAACAGTCATTTTGTGGTGCAGTTTTCAAACACCATCAAAGGGCAACCTTGATTAAATCCAAGCTTATTTTATCAGAAGACAAAAAAACAAAAACAAAACTACAGCAACAGATTAGTTTAAGCGCCAAAAGATACAACCATTTTGTCATTTATCCATGTTAGTGATGGTTAAAATATGTAGCAGTGATGATGCGGTCCAAACTTACCATCCCACTCCATCGGAATGCTGCCCTCTGCGTATTCATATTCTGCAGGATTGGCTGCCTCCACCATCCGTTTGGCACGGATATGCTTCCCTGAAAACAAAAAAGAAAAAGCTGTAAGTGTAAGCTGAAGATGCTCGCCAAATGCACACAACATGTGCAGGAATACAAACACTAAGAAGTGCCGACACAGTGCTCTCTATCTCCTGCTCAAAGACGCACAGATACAGACAGATGCACAGACACACAGAGGGATGACAGCACAGTGACAGGCCATGGATGATTACCTCGAAGCCCTCGGGCCCTTCGTCTCAGATCTCGCTGAGTGGCTCCAAATCTGGGCTAAGCCTTTATGCAAATCAGCTTTACTTTACCCCAACCAACCGTGGCCCCCCCTTACAACCTCTTCCAATCGCAGCGCTCTGGCTAACAATGCCCTCCAAAATCAACGTCAAGCCGTGCAAGAGACAAAAGAGGTCAGATATCACAGAGAACAGGAGAGGCATGAGCTGCATTGAATATTAAGTGCTCCTTTTCTCCCTATCTGTACACAGCACATCGCTCGCTAGCAGCAAGGCCACCGCCAATTATTTTGGTCAAAACTGCTGATTAGACAAGTTTGGCTGTCACACGGTGACACAGGGAGGAGGGCGGGTGGGAGAGGAGGCGACAGAGACTACACAAGAGAAGAAGGAAAAAAAAGAAGATTCGCTCGTCTGTGATGATGCAAATCCTCTTTCAGTGCTCTCTAACAGCAAAAGCTGTGTTTTCACAGTTTCTCCTCACAGGTAGTGGGGCGTCTGTCCATTCCCTCCATACCTGTGAGAAATGATGAGGCAGGGAAGGCGGAGGCAGAAGCAAGGAGGGGAAAGAGTGATGATGCATGGCAAACGTGGCTAGAAGGAGAGAAATGGATGGGCAAGGAAAACAACACGCTCCAAAACACAGACAATCTGTCAGGATTCCATCACAGCTCCTCTGCAGCTGACTGGACATGGACAAATGGAGGCAACCACCTCCACACAGCCTGCAGACTGATGACCTTAATGTTTACTTCAGCCAGAACAGATAGATTTAGCATGGAGGTGGATGAATGACGGCGGCCCAAAGAGTGGTAAAGAGTTGCCTTTGTTTTTGGTTTTCGGGTTTTTTAAAAATCTTTTTTACTTCCACTCCCTGAGTTTAATGAGAAATTCTCTTTTTGCATGCGTTCTAAAGCCAGTTTAGGAATCAGGTGAGCTAATTAGGCTGGAATTGCTTTGGTTGTACCCAGGTTTCCATGAGATTGTAACTGTAGGGACACACGGGCTCCAGGTCTGCAGCTCCGTCTTTGCAGCATCCCAGCGTACAAAAGGACTGCAACACGCATCAGATCTGCAAAACTGACCCAGCAATTCGTAAAGAGCAAAACGTGTACGCGTCTGAAGGTCCTTCGAGAGCGAGTTTACTAGAAATCCCTGAGCTAGCACAGCAAAAGCTAAAACAAGCAAAAAAAAAAAAAAAAAAAGCTGTGATCTCCTGGCAATACTGACAAATATGTTAACAGGTATGCTAATTAAGAGCAGATCATATTTATGTTTACTATGGTTGTCAGCATATAGCTGTGTTTCACTAATGTAAAAGTCCCTGCATGCAGTGCAGCTTAGCTAAAGCTTATAGATGAAAGGCTCGAGTACAGAAACCTACTTTTTTCCTCTCTTTAAAGTTGTGTTTCTCCTTCTTCCACTAAAACATGACTAAGCTTTTCCATCACAATTACCACTTTAACGAAGGATTTTAATTTGATTTTTCTTTCCTTTCATGGTCAAAAAACAAAATAAAATAGTTAAATAATATGACAAACAGAAACTGATAAAAAATGTCTTAAAAAAGAGACGGTAGAGGAAAACTCGTATTATTTCCATTCCCATTCTTACTCTATTTTATGTATACATTTTTAGATATTAAAAACAGAATAAATTACTCACATAGATTTAAAATAATTAAATACAAAGGCATCAGGGTACCTAAACAACATTCTGAAGTCCTGTTTGTGCATACACTGAGCATCTCATTTTCTAGTTTACACACTTCCAAAATTTTCCGTTTGTTTACATAGTGCGGGCTATCTAGTCCTCGGGATTTTAGAAGCAATCCTAATTGTAATATCTCCAATATTACTCGCCATGTTTGTTGCTTTGCTAATATTAGGTTGGGGTTATGAGGGGCTGTAAGCTAGTGGAGGAGCGTGTAAACAGACGGGTGACGGGAAGTGGGGGTGGGCTTACCTGCCCACAATACAGAGGCAAATTTCTGATGAACTCCTGCTGCTCTGCCAAAGCTACGTCCTAGAAGAATAAGACAACGTTTTTTTTTACATTTTGGCTAAAGTCGGTATAATCATAATTAAAAGACCACTGCTTTTATAATAGATCAATACATGATCAGACTGCGATCGCAAACAGTTTTTGCATGTTCTGTGGAAGTAGTATTTTAGCCTTATAAATTATTTGTAAAGTATTATATTTTGTTTTTTTAGTATCTTCTAGTAATTTTGATTTCTAGTTTTTTAAATAGTTATTTTGTTCTCCAGCAAAGTATCCCAGCATTTGTAAAGTTTGTTCGGCCAGTTTTTCTTGATTTCAAGACTTTTCCAGACACTTGACAAAGATGGAGCTGACAAGGTCTGTAAATTACGCAATGATCAGTGTAAGTGTTTTTTTCTAAGGCGGCTGATGATTCGTTTTTTTAATCCTCAACAGTCTCCTTCCACTTGGAGAAAGAAAGGTATAGAGGCTGATTTGAGCGCTCAGCTGCCCCCTTTTGTGACAGGTCTGCCTTCTCATCACTCACTAGGGGGAAACCTATTTACCAGTTAAACACACGCACACCTCCATGCAGACACACACACTGGCTACAGAGACGGCAGATTAACCTGAGGGACGGGAGCGAGGACGCTGCCTCTTTACTGTGAAGGACAAAAACGCAGCATTGCGTTGGAGAGGGGGGGAGGGGCCAGAGGCAAGAGGAATGAAATCCCACAGCATAAATATTCATGAGCCATCTCACCTGTCTGAGCACAACTCATCTGTGAGCCCAGCAGAGGAACCTGGGGGGGAGGGGAGAGACAAGCAAGGAAGGGAGGAGACTGAGAAGCAGGATGGGTGAGGGGTTGCCGTGGCAGCTGCACTTCAATCCTTCCCATTCGTTGCAACGAGACAGGATGCGCTCTGAGGGCTGCTCTTTGAACCCTGAACACACTCCATCACCTGCTCCAACACACACACACACACACACACACACACTCCAAACCCCCAACACTGCACATCCGATCCCAGGTGAGTACAGCTGGAGGCGACCTGAGGGGTTTTTCACCTCCACAATGTCATTGCAAGCATGCTGGGCTGACTTTTTCACTGTGTGCTGTGCTCATGCACTCTGGACAGCCCTGAAAACTCTGCTCACAGAGCAGCTCACAACCTCTAGGCACCTGACGCATCTACAGCCCAAGAAATCCGATGCTTCCTTGCCTTTGCGCAGATTCAGACAAAGACTTCCAACTGCAACAGCACGGCAATCGTCACTCCCTCTCAACAGAGAGCATCTCTCTCAGTCGGTGGGAAGGGGAATTTTAGGTCTCACACGGTGCTGGAACAAAGAGCCATCCTGGGATGGCGAGTCCGTCAACATGGATTCAGCCAAGTTTATCCTCTCCAGCTGAGTTGTGTGCAGCAGAGTGAAGGGAGGAACCGGTGCCTGCATTGTAATAGACAGCTTTATAAAGATAAAGTGATCCGAAGAGCATCAGTGATCAGCCAGGTACAGCTACAGAGACCCTCTCTCCTACCTCTCCCTCCCATTTCTTAAGGAAGAGATGTTTGAGACCTGTAGCCATGGTTACCCATCATCCCAACATCCAGAGATGCTGGGTTGGATTTAGAGCAAAAAGGCTAGCCATTGCTTTGCATTCGTTCTGGTGGGAGGAGGAGGAGCCTGAGAACAAAGTTGCGGTTTGTTTCGTCTGGACGTCACTTTGTTTCCTGCAGCTGATGCTGCTTTGGTTTAGCAATCCCTGTCAGTGCAGAAGAGCAATGCATTTCACCTCATGATGCCTATTGATGCAAATATGCCTCAAATCACTTCAACTCCCAAGTTATCCTAATTTTAAAATGAAAGCAAAAACATAACTGCATTGTTTTTTCAAGAGCTAGAAATAAATTCAGGCACCAAGGGGTTAAGATTACACTGAAATGAACAGTCTCCTTCTCCCTGTGAGTTACTTTTAACTAAATGCAGGCATGGTTGAGGATCTCAGACCCCTCTCCTCATTAGCTGTTCCCATCCGTGGTGAACATGGCGTGCAGCGCTCCTTCCTGCCTCACCAGCCTCTAAATCCCACATGCATGATATCCAAACTGCAAGCTGTCCACCCCTTTCTGCTCACCTTCGCACGTCAACCCTCTTTTTCTTTTTCCGGCCCTTGCACCTTCACCCTCCCTCCCAGCGCTGCTCTCAAGATTAACCTATCCCCACTTTTTCTCCTGTCTCCCTGTTCCACCCACTTATTTCACCTTCCATCTGCCAGATAAATCCCCTTTCACTCCATTCTTCCCTATAATTTCACAATATGTCAGCATCTATTTTTTGTTCTTTGTCACTCACTCTCCATAACCCACCTTCTTCTTCTTCTTCTCCACCTTTCAGCTGACTCCTTCGGCCTCCTCGTTTCTCTTTTCCTTCCCTCTTTGTGCTTTTTTTCTCCTTCCTGCCTGTCTGCTTTCTTAAAATATTCTGCAGCGAATGAGCAGCAGCGGGAGGTTCCTCTCAGCGTGTCTGCTTGTCTTTCAGCCCTCTCAGTTGAATTTCTTCATTTACAAAGAGGGTGCAGAAAAATGGAGTAAAACCACATGAAAGGGCAATTCTAATAATTAAGGTCATTGTAGCTTAAATAAGAGAGGTATAGGAAGTGATGGGTGACGCAACTCGGCCATTAGGCTGCAAATAAGTGTGGAGACAGGTAGAGCCAGTGCATTTCCATTTGAAGCCAGATCTGCTGCTGGCAAACAGTGTTTAATGGACCTTCAAAATACTTGATCCTCTGATACTGGATCAAAGCCTACTTGAAATGCTTCGCCACTGAAAATAAATATTCCCATCCCTCATTTTCAGCAGCTATTTCTCCAAATGTCTTTTTAATGAACTAGTTAAACTCCTCAATGATGCATCGCGAGATGCATACACAAACACACGTCTGGCCACAAATGTACAACTAAATCCTGCGATGATTAAACAACCTTTATATTTACCTCACGCATTGCAGAGTCTCCAATCAATTAGCGTGATTTAGTGACGCTCTGCACATAGCCGCGCCTGCAAACACTGACTGGGTGTCCTACTGTAGGATAGACTTTCCTTCATCACACCCAGGGGATGACTTGTGGCAAAATAAACAGCCATTTGGACCCTCGTCGCTTTCCAATGTGAATCTTTCTGCCGAAACATGAGGCTTGAATCAACGCTCTGATGACACACAGCCATCTGTTGTTGTGTTAAGTGTGCTAGGGCATGAAGTGGAGAGAAAGCACACAATGACTGATGTTTTTCTCCTTTTTCTTTTTTTTTTTTTTTTAATACGAAGCAGATAGATAAACATAAACACAGGGTGTGTAGTTGGCTGCCAAGCTGCATGAAAAGACGCACATGATCACACAAAAGTGCAACAACACACACCTATCCTTTAGTCCCCAGAGTCGGCCGTCCTGAAATAGCAGAACTGAGGCCTTTTCAGTTTTTTCACTTCATAGAACAGAGCCGGAGAATCAAATAAATAATAGACAAAGAGAGAGGGACAGTGATAGGACGACAAGTCAATGCCTCTTTTCTCTGCAGCGGCGTGGCCCGCCTCTGAAGAACCTCTGAATCTCCTCCATTCTTCACACAGTGGAGAGCCAATAGATTAAAACTGCATGGCACACACTGCTAAAATGAATAGTGCTAAAAATACATCCTTTTCACCGAGACATGAAAGGAAACTGCCTTTCCCCTGTCCAGTATTGAGCAGGCATTGATTCCAAGACAAAGGCTACACCTCCTCAAAGAGGTAAGAAAAATAGCAATCATACAGGCAATTATTTTCAAATGTGCCTGCAGCCGCCGATAATGTCAGCTTGCCTCTCTTCCTAAATAAAGGGAGGGATGGTTTGGCGTCAGAGCTGCGGGTCCGCTGCTCAAGACGAACGAGCCCATCAACAGAATGCTCCGCTTTCATCTGGGCGGCATGACATGGCGCCCCCGTGCAGTGTGAGGCGATGCGAGGCCTGGGGGACAGAAGCGCGCAGAAAGAGAGGAGAATATAGATTCTCCATTCAGCTCTGTGGGGACAACAGCAAGGCAAAGACCATCTAAAACAAGTGGCCAGATTGCCGGTGGTGCTGCTGCAGCCCTGCTGCTGACAGGACTCGCCGGGCCTCCACAAGCCTATAGCGTTAGTCCTCTCTGAGGCGGGGGCACACAGCAGGCTTTTGGAGCTGGAGGGTCTTTTGCAAAAAGACAGACAGACAGGGAGAAATTCTTTCTTTCAAGCAAACTACTTTAGAGGCAGGCTTTTTCATTTTGATGAGGAGCAACATCTGAAGAGAAGGGTTTAGACAACTCTCAGCTGGGCCTACCCCTCCACACTGCTGAAACCCTCCTCTATTTTGAATTGAAATCTTCACTGGAGTTACTTCAAAGGAAGAAAATCCAGAGGCAGCGATGCAGAGGAGGGGAACAGAAGAGAAGGACGACGCAAAGGCAGACATAAAAATACAGGGGCAACGTAAGGGAGACGATTTGAAATCAAATTGGACAGATCTGCAAAATTCCCCTAAATTAAATTTGTGTTCCATTTCCGCCCAAGCAACCATCATTGCCCCAGCGTGAAGCCTGCCCTTGTTTTAAAGTAAACACACTCAGAGAGGTAGAAAATAGGGGCAGCAAAGCATGCATGAAAGTCGAGAGAGACGGACTGTGCAGCAGATCTGGGCAAATGTGCAGAGAAAAGCTCCTCACCTATTTCAGCCACAGCATGTGAGCTGCAGTGGAAAGCCCTGCAGTCCATGCCTTAAGGCCCTGAGCCCACGCTTGGCCTATCACTTCAAGATCAAAAAGAGCTCGCTTTAGCAAGACATATGGACTGAATAATGCATCTGTTTTACTTCCACAAGGCTAAACAGGGGGAGTGGGGAAAAAATTGCAAAGGGTTGCACCATATTTATCTTTAGGTTTATGAAAAGTGTGCCTTTTATAGTTGTCATCGCTGGATTTGCAGGTCCCAAGTTTTCGCTTTCATCATGGACCAAACAGCCTCTGTGCACATACAATGTGACAGGACAGGTCTTATTTATTTATTTTTAAGCCAACAATGTCTGACAAAAAAAAAAAAAAAAAAACAGCTTTTGTGTTGTATATGGTTTGAATGGTCTGTCAGCCAGAGGTTGAAAAGCAGGCCGGCAATGAATTATAAATATGAGTTGGGTGCAAGATTTCCCACAAACTGCCGAGAAAAGGTGAAGCACAAAGTCAAATTCAAACAAAAGAAAAATGGCCACGTAAAAATGTGAGAAAGTCCAGCCAAAGCATCAAAAAACATAAGAAAATGGTGTAGGTAGGAAAACTAACTTGTGTTAAACTACCAAGTTAAATTGTAAACATACTATTTCAGAAAAATAGAACTATTTTCACCCAATTATATTAACTGTGCAATTACATTTGCTTGTAACAAGCAAAAATGTTGAAAAACATGTTTAAAGAGCACAATGCCTGACTTTTTTGAACCTAGTCATGCTTAAAATGTAGACTTATAGGAAAATTGACTTTATTATAGGCCTAATATCTGCTTGGATTAAGCATCACTTCCAGCGATACATATGTGCCACCCAGATAACACGTTCTAAAACTTCTACTATAGATAATGTTTATCCAACATTAAGGATCTTTTTTTAAAGCTATAAATATTTCCCAAAATAATAAAAAAGTTACTGTGAACGATGCGCCATCTAGTGGAAATAATGTATTACTACAAAGGGCAAAGGTAAAGTTAGAAACTGAGAAGAATACAGACACTGACTGATGCATTCATTAGCAGGCAGATATGAGTTTTGTTTAACAGCTAAATTATTACTTAAGAGTTCAATAGATAAACAATTTTTAAAAATCCAGACTCTAAACATTTCGCCCAAACAGAACCTTTAGAAGATAAACAAAAACGTTAACATGTTTTTCGAATCTCCATTCACTCTATTGTTTTCTTATTTGAAATTTGTGAACATAATATAATGTAGCTGATCACTGGAATGAGCTTCTGTATACCTGTCCATGACTTCTGCTCAGGGATGAAGTAATATTTATTTCCTAAATGGTCAGTTCCGACGTGTTCACGCACGTATCCGAAGGTACGTCTCAGAACCCCAATAATCCTGCTCATGTTGACGTGAGATTCCAAAGGTTCTGGAGAGTCTGGAGGTTCTGGAGAACCCGAAGTGTTTCTCGTTTGACTGACAGTGTCCTCTCGTTTATGCAAGAGCTCCCAGACTCAGTCCGGGTAAGAACCAACAAAACGTTTTCTGATTGGTTTAGCTTCCCTGACCAAACCAATCACGATGCTTGTTATAAAGAGACCATCAAATATGGCGGATGATTGTTGTAAGGAGATGTTAAGCTAACAGAAATGAAAACTAAAACTTTGAAATATTTGAGAGCAATTTCAAAAAATCGGCGTTTAATTGACGCCGTAATAATTAATACTACTGTGTTGTATATATTATAATGTTTAGCTGGCTATCTAGAATTCTAGTGCGGATTTCAAAACCTTTGGATTCAAAGGGATATTGTTAGCATTCGGGCACATCCTTAGTTTGCATTAAGTTAACTTGAAACGTTACTTAAATTAAAGCAATGTTAGGATTTCTGACAGCAAGACAAGCAGGGTTGGACGACCCTTTGAGGCTGAGACGAGCAGAGTCTACGAGAAGGTGAGTGAATCTCCATTTATTTACTATTTTTATCTACCCGTTTTGTAACGTCAATAAGTAGAATATATGTTTACGGAAGATGTTTAGCAAGCACACGTTTAATCTCACTCTGTCCGCTAAGGACAACGTTATCTAAAAATAAAGGTATCAGGTTAATAAAAATAGTTTAATGAATATTGAGTCAGGTGGCCAACATTTTATTTATCAAAAACATCAGATTTCTTAATTTTTGTAGTAATGCTAGCAACCGTATTTGCTGACCCCACTAGCAAACTATTCTTATTATACATGACAAATGTTTGGTTTAAAAAAGAAGCTGCTTTCTTCAAAACTGTAAAATAATCTGTACTTCTAAGTAAAAATAAGTTAATAAATTATAGTATTTTAATACATTTGTGTGTGTAACATTATATTTTAAGTTAGTTATCTGCAATGAAAAATCTTTTAAAAGAGGTTTTGAAAGGTCACAAAATCAGTTGTTCTTGAAAGAAAAAAGATGAATGGGTAGATTAATGCTTAAAAACACAGAACATGTTACAAGTAACTGATACATCTCAATAACTAAATTGTTTTTTTAACATAAGAGTCCATCAACTGTCTGGTTTTTATATAATTATGAAAATATCCTTTGTATTGAATTTTCCTTTTTCTGTGTCTCCTTAGGGTTCTCAATCTGAAGTTAAATCCTGACAGGGATGTGGATCGAATCCATGGGAATGGCATTAATAGCATTGATATTGAAACAATAGAGGGGAGATAGTAAGGGATTTAATGTACAACTTCTGTTTTTATTACTGCATTAGTACTTCTTATGACAACTCTGTGTTTTTGAGTTAAGAACTGGCTTTGAAAACAGTTTTAATACCCCACTGAAACAATTTGGATGCTCCTTTAGACAGATTTAAGGCAATATTCTATTAGTACACCATCTTTGACTAATAATAATAATTTTAGTTTGAACAATAGTTTTTTTTTTTATTTTGTAGGACAAAAACAAAAACAAAAAAAGTCTGAACCTTATTTCAGTCACCACTGAGGTTTATGTCACAAGACAACTGCAACATTATAACACCTGATTGTAACAGTAAATTCTGTCCAACACAAGAGGCTCTCAGCTCTTATCAGCTCTTATCTGTTTTCTCAGCTGTTGGACAGGACAAGTAAAAAAAAAAAGAAAAAAGAAAAGTGATCAACATTAATGAAGTATCAAAAATCCAAAATATGTGCAGACTATTTTCATTGGAAAAATCATTGGACATAAATCACACTTTAGGAAAAGAAGTGAAGTGACATGATTAGAGCCTTTGTCCAAGGATGGTATTCCTTCTTTTGCTGCCTGATTTACTCGGTTAGTTTTGAACAGATTTTTATAAAGTTCTCCTCATTGTTATGTCTGCAGACTTTTGTTTGTCAGATCCATTGTCCTTCAGCTGATATTACAGCAAGAAAGTTGAGCTTGAGTTGTCTGCATCTTGTAACTCTGCTGAAAATCAGGGTCAAAGTTGACTTTTAGAGATAGCGGTAGATCCTAGGTGTCATATTTTCTTGAAATCATATTTGACTCTTGTTTTGCTTCATTTATTTCTCAGGTGTCCGTGATCACACACTTATCAAAGTCTTTCATGTTGTTAATAACCAGTACCTTGGACAGGTCCGGTACACTGAGTGGTTTATTGTAGATGCTGGAATTCAGCACACAGGTGCTTTGGATTTGTTTATGTCGCTTTGAGAGCCAGGCGTGCTTTACCAGTTCAGCATTTTGTTCAGTTAGATGGTCATTCAAATGAACAGCTGTCCCTTTCAGTTTTTTTCTTTGCTTCATCAGAGCTGTCTTGTGCTTTTGATTCACAAACCGGATTAGGATCGCTGGTTTATATGGCTCCTTTCTCCTGGGAAGCAGGTGGCAGATCTTGATAGTGTTTAAATCCAGCGAAATCCCTCTAGACGCAAGAAATGATCCAACTTGACTCTCCACGCGCTCGCCTGCAGCGCCAACAGCTCTGCTAGCTTCTGTGCTAGTGTTAGCTGCACCAGCCCTAGCTCGGGATTTGAGTTGAAATCCAGTGAGAATGATATTATTCATTCTTACTCGTTGATCCACGTCGTTCACTGTTCTTTCTAGGAGGTCAAGCCAATTATCTCATTGTTTGCTTCATACTCTTAATAATAAAGAGAAAATGATTAGAAATCCATCTGATTTAGGAGAAATCTTTAGGTGTGGCATTAAAAATGTTCTGTATTCCATTTATTAGCATGTTATCTGGAGGTGCAGATGGAGTGATTGTCATCTATGACTTGGATAACTACAGTGGGAAGCCTCAATACACCTGCAAGGCAGTCTGCACAGTTGGCAGGTAAAGGTTATGACTATTTTGTCCACTAGAGGGTATCCTTTTATAAAAGTTGAGGGACAAGCTTTCTATTAGACAATAACACTAGAAGGAAATAAAGGTGTCTCTTCTTCTCACAGTTTTTTTGTGTGGATTTCATTTTTTGTAGGTCCAGCCGATATGTCCATAAGTTCAGCGTAGAGACAGTTCTTTGGTATCCTTATGACACTGGGATGTTTGTCTCTAGTTCCTTTGACAAGACCATGAAAGTTTGGGATACAGAGACTTTAAAGGTGAGATGTTTATTCTTTAGAAAGTTATTATTTAAAACTGTATTTGTGCCACTATCTTTTATATCAATTTCAATTATATCAATTTCCATATGGATATAATAATATTCTGAATTGTGTCACTATGAAAGTTAGACGTACTCTTTAAAAATGCAGACTTAAATGGTACAGAGATATACTATTAAACAAGTGTCTGATGGTAGGAGACAGCATTCACATAATTTGTGGATCTCAACAGCTAATCTTTGCCCTCTCATTGTTTTTTCTATTTTTTTCTTCTATGCCTTTTACCTTTCTGTGCCACTCTGTCCCATATGGCAGGCACAGTGCTGGAGTTACACTGGCACCACGAGTACCTGAAAAGGTCAGGGAAGGGACAGAACAGGACCCACCAAGCTTTAAGCTCAGTTGCTCTGTTTCATTCTGTGTCCAACACAAAAAAAACAAGTAAAACTTAAAAAAAAAATAATAATAAAGCACATTGTTAAGCACCAGCAGTGTGTCCACAGCCAGTACATTGTAAACATGAGTTTGTGTTAAATTTCTTCTATTATTTTAAATGCACATAGTCAAAAACTGACAATAGTTGAGATTAGGGGCAACGTTTATATAATGGGATGCGATGTCCAGTGAAAAGAAGTCAGTGCAGTGTGTGTCCTCAAAAGGGATGCAGGCTCGTGTGTGTTTCCCCAGATGGGTGAGCCCATGCTGGTGCTGGCACACAGTGACATGTGCAACACAGAGGAGCTTTTCATGTCTGCATTTTGACCTCCACTGCTGAACAATCGATCTGCTCTGTGAGCTCTGAACTGCTTCGTCGGCTGTTTTTCTCCCTTCGTTTTCTTTGTTCGCTGTTTTAATGTTTACCCACTTTTAAACCTCAAGCCATCATAAGAAAACGCAAGATTTTCTTTAATCCCACGTACAACTATATCTATATGGATAGGCTGTTTTTGTGTTGGAAAGAAAACAATGTTTTATATAGTTTTACACAACAGCAATTTTATTCTCTCACTTTCAATACATTTTCTCCACATTTCTGGTGTTCTATTAGGCTTAGCGACCTTTTTTTTAAATTAAGAATATGTTGCGTCTTTGTTTTCTTTTTTCTTTGTGAAGTCTTTTGGTTTTATTTTCTACCAAAGCTTTTTTGAAACCATTTTACAATCTTCTCTGTTCCTTTTTCTTTCTGAACCTTGTTCTTTAGCCCGCTGAAGTTTTTGAGTTTGAGAGTAATGTCTACAGTCACCACCTATCCCCAATCGCCAGGAAGCACAGTCTCATTGCAGGTTTGTTCAATAATACTTTAGAGGTCATATTTGTCAGTAGACACGCAGATTATGCTAATTTTGTTGAGAAACTCCTACGCATGTTTAACTGAATTTTGTAAGGGAGCACTCACTGATTTCTTTGATGAAACCATGTCAGCTGAAACAAACGTACTCAGTGAATTTGTAATACAACTCTCCAAATTGTGCAGAAAAAGTAACTGTGTCTTTAAACCTTTGCACAGGATGTAATTTTGGCATGCAGGGCTAACTTTTATAAAGAATTTATGATTTAAAAAGCCTATTTCTTGCTCAATCCTCTTTTTTTTGTTATGTTGCTGTTTTATTTTCTTTTAGTAGGCACCAAAAACCCTAAAATCCAGCTTTGTGACTTGAAGTCTGGCTCAAAAATTCATGTTCTTCAAGGTTGGTATTTCCTTTTCTTGGGTTCATTGTAGTTTAGTATTTTTAGAATCTTGTGCCATTTTTGTTTGCATTATGCTAATAACAAATTTGGATAGATTTTTAAGTCATTTCTAAATTTGTACAATTTTTACAGATAAACACAACATTTTGGGATGGCAGTGTCAGTGTTTTGCACTGACAGGTAGAAAGGAAGACAAAGGAGAACTCTGGATTATAAAAGAAAAGTTTAAGAAAGTCTTACCAACACTTTTACAGTTACAGACTGTGAACACAGAACTTAAATATTTTGCCAAGAATGTAATAAACTAACAGAAGAAATGAATTGTTTTATTGTTTGATATTTAGTCTGATATTGCAGTTTTGAAAAGAAAACGCATTTAAAGTATTTGACAAAACATTATTTTGCTCTCTTGTTGCATAGGATTTTTGTTTTGTTAGATGTTAAAAACAACAAAGAATATGACAAATCTTCATGTCTTATAGATGGATTTTCATTTAAACACATGCATGAAGTAATAATGTGTTTTTCAACTCAGGCCACAAAGCAGAAGTGCTGTCCGTGCGATGGTCACCGAGGTACGAGCACATTTTAGCAACTGCCAGGTAAACACCATTTGCATCAAGCAGCCTAAAGCAGAAAGAATTAATGAAAATATTAACGCAATGCTGCTTAGTCCCTCCAAAATGCTCCATTCCAAGTTGCATTCCTTGAAAAATTTTTGTCCGTCCAACTTGCAACCAGTTGCAGTGTTTGTTTTGTACATTTGACAAATGTCCATTATCCATGTGGATCACCGCATTTCATGGCAAAAGGTTGCTTTTAGCACAAGTCACACAGAAGTCAGCCAGTACTTTGAAAAGTTTCTATAAAATATTCCCCACTTCCTGCAATATTCTTGTTAAACAAAACAAAAAAAAAGGTAGCAATTGTCAGGCACTTAAATATTTCAAAAATAGCTATCTGTTGTGATAGCTTATCCTGAAAGAAACTTAATGACTAGGATAAAAATGAAAAATAGTGACTGATATATTAAGAGTTATAAAAAATAAATATATTAAGTATTAGAAATGTAAAATATTCTAGCGGTGTGGTAAAGGTCACAGAGTGCGTAAATAACATTGCCACAACAGTTTTTTTCCTTTATTACCCGTTTTTAATTTGAAATGTCAAAATACATTTTTAGATTTAGAACAAACACAACCTACTAAAAAGTTGCAAAATTTTAAGATTGAATCTAATCTAAAGAAAAAAAAATCATAAGCATCAAAATGTTCTGCAAACTGTAACTGCAAGACAACAGCCTTTGGGGCACTGTGGCACTCTGCTAACCCTTGATGGGTTAGCAACATACGGTAAATGAAACAGTTCTCAACTTTTTTGTCCACTATATACACTCGTTAATTAAACCGCTGGGATTCTTGTGCTATTCTGAATCTTTGAATCATTAAGAGAATCTGAGGAAAATGCATTACACACATTACACACAGAAACCTAAATTATGTGCTAGTACCTACATGGTAAATCCCTGCAGAAAACCCACCTTTAAAAGCAAGTATTTTACAACAATATTGTTTACAAAAAGTCACAGCTTCATCTGTGTTTTTTTAATGTTGAAATATTTTTTTTTATTAAACAATAATAAAATAATATTTAAACAAGAAGGAAAAGAAGGTAAAACGTGAACAAACCTTCAGTTTGTCTCTTCAAGTGCAGACAGCAAAGTAAAAGTGTGGGATGTTCGTCGAGCATCTGGCAGCCTCCTCACTCTGGACCAACACAACGGGGACAAGTCCAAATCCTCCTCAGAAGCAGGTAGAGTGACTTCCTGTTCAGTATGACTTTTTTCGTAACATGCACATCCCAGAATGACAGAACTTACGTGAATGTCAGACTTTAACCAGCTCAGTGGCCTTGTGGTAGAGTGTCTGCCCTGCGACTGGAAGATTGTTGGTTCAAATCCACTGCTGAGTCATACCAATGACTAAAAATGGAATCCAGTGCTTCACTGCTTGACACTCAGCATTAAGGGGTTTGAGTGATGGTGTGTTAAACCACCCAATGGTTCTTGAGCATGGCTGTGTCTGCAGGTCACCGCTCCCCCAGGGAATGGCTAAATGCTGAGAAAAACATTTTTTTTAACTCTTTTAACTTTTGTCCTACTCTGCAAAAAGTATTTTTCGGCTGTTTTCTATGAAGTGATTTTTGTGCCGCCATACTGTATGCTAAAGTCAGTTTTTAGATCTAAGTTTACTAACTTACAAGAAAGTTTTGAAAATTATACTTCATAATTTACTCATGAAAATATTAAGTATTTGCTTTAAATTTTTTTTTTTATTCAAAAACTTTTTTTTTTGCTTTCAACACAAACGTTTTCAGATGCACGGTCTCACATCTCGCTTTCATCCTTTATTTGATTTTGCGTTCATTATTTTCAGTTTAGTGTTCTTACTCATATGTTCTTTTAGCATTTATTACCTTTTATTTAGTCCGATAAGTGAATTTATGGCTGAGGATCTCCTGATGCAATAATTAAGTTTAATTCTTAAAATTTTGAAATTTTTCTTGCAACTTAGAGAAATTTGATCTCAAAACTGCGACTTTTGCTTGCAATATGGTGGCACAAAAATCTCTTCATAATTTTCAAGTTTAAATATCTTATTGCGCTTAATTTATGACAAAAGAACTTACTAGTAACCTTTTAATAAGATGTAACGGCTTCTTTGAAGACAATAAATCTTGCATATCTCTAGTCATTTGACCTTGAAAACATTGTGTTTATAATGAAACAAGTTTTTATATGATTCTTAAGCAGAAGTTTTGTTTGTTATGATGAATGAGCTTGATTTAGGAAAATTGGAAAGTTTTATTTGGATTATAATATAAATTTTAGGACTAAAATGAGTAACTAGTTATTTTTTTTATCTTAAAACAACTGTTTGTAAAAAAAATAAAAATAAGGATAGTTGGATTGTTGTAGCGCTTAGGATATATTGAGGGGAGGATTTTTTTAAAGATACCTATTTTTGAAATATACAACTTTTGTATTTTTAAACAAAATGCACTTATTTCAAGATAAAATATTTGGAATTATCCGAGCAAAACACTTAATTTTGAAAGTTTATAACTATTTTCAAGATTTAATTTAATTTTAAAAGGTCAGAAAATCACAACTTATTTTAAGAAATCTCGCCAATGTAAAGTAGTTCTATATTTTTTTGCCACTTATAATAAGGAAAAAAACATCTCGTAATCTACAGTTTCTAACTTGTATTGAGAAGGACATTTTTCCAGTGCAAGATTAGTACTCAAGTTGCATTTCAGCTCTGCATCATATCAATGTAACTGCTACAAGGCTAAACATGTTTAAATAGAATCGGAAGTGTTTAAAAAACAATATTTAGATTTCTGATTTTAACCAAAGACTGATGAAGACACAAATTTACTTTAATTTTTGCATATTCAAGCTTTAAAGTGATTTGGTGTTGTTAAATCAGAGATTTTTAGGGCTTTTATTTGGAAGTGCAAAAACACCAAAAATATTCTGACAAAAAAAATACAGAGATATGAGTGGAGCTCATTCAAGCAAACTATGAAATAAAACTTGTTCCAACAGTGCTTTCATCTTTCTTTCTGTTTTTATTTTTATTTATACAACAGAAATTCAATGTAAGGCATCAAACAGAGATAAAACATGACAATTTTGATAAAACACCTTCTCTTTTCAGTAAACACAGCTCATAATGGCAGAGTGAACGGCCTTTCCTTCACTGCCGATGGCCTCTTCCTCTTAACCACTGGAACTGATGACAGAATGAGGTTATGGAATAGTGCTACTGGAGAAAACACACTGGTACGGTTTGTTTTTATTTTTTTGTAATTAGACTCTCAACAGTGTATGACAGGTTAAAGGTTCTGTGTACTGGTAAAAAAAATGATGCTTTCACAGTTAAGTCGATATTTTTCATCTTCATCAGCAATAAATTCATTTTTGAGTTCATATTAGTTGTATTTCTTCTTCTTCAGGTGAATTATGGGAAAGTTTGCAACGAGAGCCGTAAAGGGCTGCAGTTCACAGTGTCTCAGGGCTGCAGCCCAGAGTTCGTGTTTGTGCCGTGTGGCAGCTCGGTGGCAGTGTATGTCCTCCACTCAGGAGAGCTGGTCACTATGCTCAGGGGCCACTACAACAATGTTGACTGCTGCAAGTTCCATCCAGACCACCAGGTGAGGCGCATCAAAAGGAGCAGCTTTTTTTTTTAAACAGAACTGCCTTTCTTTAAGTCTCCCCCCCCTTTTTTTCACTCTCCTGCTTTAGGATTTACAACAGGTTGTTTGTATCGGTTGATGATCTGAGTCATTTGTTGTGACATCGTTATATTATTGTCATGATAATAATAACCAGATTACCTATAGTTTCTCTACAAACCGTGCATGTGCACAAAACTGCACGACGATTAAACAAATAAAAAGGCAGATGTCAGTCGCTCGTGAATGTGGAACTCCTGTTTTGTCATGGTTTCATGGCTGCATCACAAAGTAAATCTTATAAGCTTCTTTTTAAATAAAAAAGGTTCCTCGTGTTTTTCATTCTTATTAACTAGCTAGAAGCCAAGGTTGGTCCAGAGACTTTGGTCTAAAACCTGCATCAAGCTTTATCAGTTTCACGGCTGTTAATTGTGCACAATTATGACAAAATTAGAAAAAAGAAACATATCTTTACATTTCTATTTAACTTGAGTAATAACTTTTTTAATTAACTTGAAAAAGGATGCTGAGGGATTTACACCTTATTTTTTTCCATGTGGTGACCCACAAATGTGACATCCAGAAGAGTGTAGTTTGACTTTTCCAAATGACGACTGATTTTAAAAATGCAATAATTAAACATAAGGACGTTTTAGAAGCGTGATCTTGTGTCAGACCTTCTAAACACAGTGTAAGTATGTTCTAAGGCTCAGTTATGTTTTTCTGCATTGCATCTTGTTTATGTAGTTCATTCATTCAGTGAGTTATTTCTTTATTTGTGTGTCTGTTGTGTCTTGTAGTAGGGTGTAAACATACTCTTGTTCTTTGTGTGAAGGAGCTGTATAGCGGAGGCAAAGACAGTAACATACTAGCATGGGTTCCTGTACTTCGGGCTTCAGACATGGAAGAAGAGTCTGACCAAAAGAATAAGGTATGCACTATATTACCATAAGATAAAAAAATGAACAGGCACATTTTTTAAAAAACATTTAAGACAAAATAAACTTTTTTAAATCCAGTATTTACAGTATTGTTCTCAAGGTTTGCCACAATTTATTTTCTTAGTCAATTGTTCTGAAGGATAAATGGTGACCTCAGATTATTTTATCATGTACTGATTTGCATTTGAAAGGATATTAATAACAGCATTAAACACACGTTAAAAGTCTGTGGCAAAAATAGTTATAAATACTCAATTATCCGTCAATTTGACAAATGGAAAAATAATATTTATCAGCTTTTGACACAACTAAATTCAAAATTGCCCACAAATCTTTGCATGTTGTATATATTCTTCTCAACGTTTATCTTTTGTAAAGTACTTTGGATTTGTTTGCTCAGTGTATTTTGTTCCATGTATAAGAGATGTCATATTCAAATTCAATAATTATTAGTACAACTGACAAGCCAGTCATATTTTGTCTTCTTGAATCTTCTAAAAGCCTTTTTTGATCATTTTAAAATGCATTTTTAGATAAAAAGGACCAGAAATAAATTTGATTTTTCCTACAAAATATTTTTTTATTTAGACTATGTAGTTTTTCTGACATATTTGTAACTAGTTTTAGCAGAGACCAAATTGTCATCTAATTTACTGCACATGGTCACATTTTGTTAAAAAGATAAATGGCTTTGACCTACACTATTTTTATTTTTTTAATTCCAATAAGTCATTTTTCCAAGGATTCTAAAGTCACATTTTGGATGTTTTACAGGGTGCTGCTGATTCGTCTGCAGTAAATCGTGCCTTTCAGGATGCGTGGAGCAGTGATGAAGACTAATGCAAAATTTTCAAATATGTATATTTACACACCGCAAAATCAGGATTTTGTATCAAAATGATTGATAGATGGACACATCTTTGTTATGAGTTTAACCAAAAGACTATTTTTGCTGTTCTTTTGCTGTTCTTTTAACATAAAAAGGTTAGTTTTTCTGACAGAATATCTACCTTCTAGTGTAGGATACATTTGAGTACAACAGTTTTGAAAAGTTTACAGTATCATCTGCCTCATCTTTACACTGCCTTTTATTAAGTTGAGGGCTTTTGTGTCTTCTGATACATCTGTAAAACTCTCTGCTCTTCTCTCTTCCACTTTGAACACTCCCAAACTTAACACTCCCAAAGCATTTGGAGTATGTTGCATACCAGCTCATTCATCTAGACATAACACATTTTTCTAAATGATAAAACCCATTCAACATTTTTCCCTGGCTAGACCGAAAGTGTCTGACAGTAAACCACTTAAATATTATCAGTTCCCTCCATTATACCAAAGAAAAAAAAGGGATGACTCAAAAATTGTGCAAAACTATTAAAGGCTTTGTAAAATCAAACAAACCAAAACCAACTTCCACATTAAACTCTTTCTACATACTAAAATAGATTTTTATTGTTTTGGAGAAAATAAATAATGATATCAAATCAGGTTCTGGCCATTGTTTATGTTGCTTTTGTCATGTTAAAGTTTTTTTTACTGTTTCTCTTTATAATAACTTGTTGCAGCAGAAGCCTGACTTGCATGTGTGCCTCCAGCATTATGGAAAAGTTATGAAACGTGTAAAAAAAAAAAAAAAAAAAAAAAAAGTCCAACATTGTACATTTCTATTAGGGTTTTTGTATTTATTCTTTTTATATTCAAGTAATAAATAACCTTCGTAAAAAATTGAAATTCATGCTTCTTTGTCTGATTTTATTGTTTGCTGGACAGATTAGAATAGATTTGTTTATTTGTTGCTAAATTTATTGTTTGCTCTTTAAAAATAATACTCCTGTTCTTGGTTTCAATTATACATAGATATATTATTACAATTACATACAATTATTCTAATTAGATACAATTATATATTGCAATTATACTTGGTTGTAAAATCGCTGGACCAATACATTTTGACACCACCTATAGAATGATCATGACCAGGGTGCTCTGCCCAACTCAACAAAATTCCAAAAAGGGTAATAGGGATGGACAAAGTAAAGTGAAATTTTTGTTTCTGTACTGATCTGATGCAATGAGGCAGTTGACTCATCCGGCTAAAAAGGTGGGAAATCTTTACAGAATCTCAGGTTAGGTCCACACTTAAAGTTTAACAGAAAAAACATGCTTTCAGGTAAAAAAAAAAAGAAAAGTGTTTTTTTCTTCTAAAGGAATGATGTGAAGGACTGCAACTCAGCCTCCTGAGAACCAAGAGTGGAAAATAAAATCTTTCTTCTTTCTTCTGTCTTAATCTTTGTCTCAGCATGAAAATAAAACCTCCTCATTCCATCTGTACAAGTGAGATTTTCAGAACCGTAACATTATCCTCTGTGAAATACTTGAAGATTTTTTTTATGAAGCGAGGCTGAGATACACCCTAAAAATAAATGACTTTTACATGTACAAATTGAATAGCAATTGACTAGTTATTCTGGAGGTTACAGCCCAGCGGTTCTGTTTGTGCAGTGACTGTGCACCACAAGCACAGAAATGAACTTGTTGAACCTAATTTGCCTTTTAAAAGTGTATGCAAAGTAATGTGGATTTTAAAAGAGGCTTTAATACCCACAATACTGCCTATCTCTCTCTTTGTAAGACAGAGGAAAAAACTCACGCTTTGGCTTTCTGTTCCTACCGTTCGTATTTTATGCTTCATGCTTTCTACCTTTCTGCGCTGCTCTGTTCCATATGGCAGGCGCGGTGCTGGAGTTACACCGGTGCCACGGTTGCCTCAAAAGGTCAGGGAGGGGGCAGAACAGAGCCCACCAACCTTTCAGCTTCTTTGCCGTCTCCTTCAGATCACATTCAGTTTAAAGAAACTATGAGAGGTTATGTGGAGCATGTGGAGACAACAAAATGTGTTGGTTTGTGGATGCTCTTATTTTATACTCCAAAAAAACTTTATCTAACCTTAAAATGTAAAAGACCAGCCCTGATGAGGAAGAGCGTCCCATCCTGGAACTGATCGGGATTTGATCAGGTTGAAACTGTGCACGGTGAAGGGTGTTAGTGAAGTCTTATCTAATTTGATAGCTGTGCAGGCATGTGTGACTGTGTGAGACCCAATTGGGTAAGGCCGTGCTGGCACTGGGACACAATGACATGTGGAGTACAAAGAGGCCTCTTGTGTGCACTGAAGAATTTGCATTTTAGCTTCTACTGCTGCAACACAATCGATCAGCTCTCTAAACTGCTGTGCACGCTCTTTTTGTATTTATTAGTCCTTTTTTAATCCCTGATAGAAATATTTTTTAACGTTCTAAACTTTGAGTCGGCACGTGCACCACTTATCTTCTGTGTTGATGCACATACCCTGAGTATGTTTAGATTGCCACCTTCCTGTTATCTAATTGGCGGATTAACAATTAAAGTGCCTAATTTTTTATGTATTTGTACATTTCAGTTGTTGTTTTTCATTTCAATCGTTGATTTTCATTTTATTTTTGTTTAGCAACTCTCCAAAACAATTTCCAACGAGAAAGTTTTGAGAAATGTCATTAACTGTCACAAATTGCTTTGTGTTGTGTCAAAAGTCAGATTTTTGGTGTTTTGTTTGCTGTTGCCACGCTGTAGCTTTTCTAAAAACGGGCAAAAAGACAGAAAAAGTCAGTTAATTGATTGACCAGAAAGCTGTTGAGGCTGATGATTCCTGAAATGTTTTTGCATTTTTTTGTCTGCTCCTGATTCACAACGATTTGAATAAAGAAATACTCAGAAATGCTTAATTTACTCAAATGTCCTTTATCGTCAGGAAAATGTTAAAATAACAATATGTTAAAGACTCCATTTTCATCAGAGGGAGGCTTTAAGCTTGGCACAAAGCTAAAAAAAAATGATATCTTAAAAAATGTTGCTAAAAAAAACTAGGTAAGTTTACATTGGCGTAATTGGGAACTACATTTTGTAGCAGTTGGTTAGTGAACTGATTGGCCTTCATTTACTTTTGCTTTCAAACAGAAGTTGCCTGAAACAGGAAGTTCTTATTTTTGTCCCACAAGTCCAGCAACACCATCACTGACTGCTTTTTTAATATCACATTCCTTAATGGGCAAAGCTTTACTTTATAAAACATGCCAAAATACTTAATTGAAAGCTATTTGTTTATTAAAAAAAGGAAAAAATAAAAGCTTGCATGCACTGTAAAAGAACTGCAAAAGGCCACAGCTTTAAACTATACAAAGCATTGTGCTACGTGCTGTTAAGCAAACAACTCAAATACCACTGATGTTGGCCATCACAAGCTGTGCAGCCATGAGAAAGAACTGCCCTCTGTTTATATGTCAGGACATCATTTAGTATTTCCCTAGTTGCATTTATTTTTTTTCACATGTCCGGCTATGTATGAAAAAGGGCGGCGTTTCTTTGTGTTCTCTGTGACCTCACCCGGAGGAGGCGAAAGGGGGTCACACACGAACAAACTTCAGCTGAGAAGCATTGTCGGAATCTGTTTCTCTGTGTCACTGAGCAGGACCAACAGGTTCACCACGCTGGCTCAGTCTGTGGCCTTGTATGTTTGCAGAAATGTTCCCTGTTCCCTGTGTCAAACCAGCTCTTTCAACAAACTCGCTTCTCACCCAACACAGTTTCCCCCACCTGTCCCTCTACGTACAGCATTCACGTCCAACAGGTTTTAAACCTCTTCCTTGTGTTTCATCAAGGGCAGGACTTTTAAGGAAATCTGCTCCTGAATAGGGTCTTGGTTTTGTTGATACTGAATCATTCTTGGAGATAAGATTTTAAAAGTGTCACTTTTTTTGTTCATTTGCCCCTCTTCCTATTTCTTATGAATGCGGAACAAGGTGTGTCGGCTCATGATTGTCAGGCGTTTGCATCATTTTTCACTTTTATCTATGTTTTATCAGTTAAAGTTCTTATCTTTTCCGGGCACTTCTCTATTGTTCTAGCAAACCCTCAATACTTTGAAGATTCAATAAATGTATATGTTGCAGAATAGTAGCAACGCTACTTTTCCCCTTTTCATGTCCCTTTGTAAAGAGCACATCTTAAACATTTTGTGTATTTTCTTTTTACTGGTATGGAAAAAGAGATTAGAGGTATCTGGCGCTAAGTGCTTTCATTTCTATTTTTAAGGGGATTTTTTTTTCAGAGCAGCAAAATGCCCTTTAAACTATATTTGTTTATTTTGTTTTCAGTCAATGCAGTGGAGTTTCTTTAGGCTCTGAGTTTGTGTCGGTTAGGAAATGTCTACTACTTCCAAACTTTATTAAGTTCAAAGTGTCAAGACTAATAATCAAATCTCAGCCAAAAGAAGATGCATTGATTTATTTAAATATGTTTCTCCTGTTTGAAAAATATATATATTTAAAATTTCTTTTTTTCTTTCACTCTGTCTTTTACTTTACTTTTCTACATTTTTTTTCTGTGATAGCTTAGCATTATTTTTTATTTCTTTTGTTGTTGTTGTATGGGATAAATAAATGCAATAAGCTATCAAAAAACTTTGGAAAAATCAAGGCAGAGCAATGCAACAACTGCAAAGCACAACACAAAAACAATACATGATCTTAGCAGAAAGGAATACAGGCCTCCAGCAACTCAGTCATGGCCTGGAACTCAACCCTGCTGAGCCTGTCCTTTAAGCTTTAAAAACACTTGATTTTGCTTGAGGTTTTTTTCCAAGTCAGACTGCCAGTTCAATTTTTTGGATAATTTCCAGAATGATTTGAGGCTGAGACACTTTGAAATGTGTTTTGCCTTTGGCATCTTTGCCCTAATGGGTTATGATTAAACATGTTAAATCCCAGAGGAAAACCAGTCTTTAAAAACAAATAATAAATTGGTTTTGGGTTGAATAAGAGACCACCTGGAACTGTAGGGTGCTGTGAGTTACTGCAACCACATGGGGTCCCTTTCCAATGTTTTCATGGTCTGGTCCCAAATCCGGGTGTAGTAGAAATTTAGCTTAATTACATGTGCAAATGATTGGCTGGTTTGTTGTGGTGATTCCTGAAGGAAAAAAAGAAAAAAATGTGCCTGCTCATAGTACACTTTTCTACATTCTGCAAAGTTCCAAAACCCTCTACAGTCACAGTCCCGTCTGCGCATGCGCACACGCTCGCACACTAATGGAGACCTGCCAAACAAAATCTTTACTAGACTACTGAGAAAAATGTGGGGTTGAGTATCTAGCCTAAGGAACTTGGGGGTGTAAACCACTGACTGTATAAGAGAACTGGACAGAATCACCCCTCCCCCTTGACTTTCCAAACAGAAACTACCCGCTGGCTCAGAGAAGCCAAAATCTCACACACAAATTCTATTAAAAAATAAACAGCCATTATATTTGTCAGAATTACCATTGTTGTTGTTTACCTTTCGACATGTCCTGTCAGGGGTCATCATAGAGAAAGCAACTTTATTGATTCACACAGGTGGTTTGGCAGAGAGTTTTAGTCCGGATTCCCTTCCTGACCCGACCCAGTATTTTATCTGGGCTAGGGACCGGCACAGGGAGACCCAGACTTTGGTCCCTTTGTGGCTACATAGTTCAGGCAGTAGTGTGAAGGCTCTCAACCTAAGGACCCACAGTGGATTAAGTTCATTGCACGCCCTGGGAATCAAACCCAGGTTTCCTGTGCACCAGCCCTACACCCAGTGAAGTGAGCCATGCAGCCGCCCCAGAATGACCATTTTTGCTAATCCAATTTTGTTCATTTTTTTCTTTATTGTAAGCTATTCAGGTTATAAACTGACCAAAAAGATGCCTCAATAAAAGCATGTGGCGCCCGCTGGTCAACATGTCAAAACTTCAACATGTTTGATTGACAGATTCTCCCAAGCCCACTTTTAAGGAGTAGTTTGACTTGGTGTTGACAACAAAATCATTCCTGATTGGCAACAGCAGTTGCCATAGAAACTTTGAGTCAGACCAAGTTGGACCAATCCCTCCCCACTGTCCTCGTCCGGCTCCACATGGCAGTGCTCGGATCGCGAAAAATTAGCAACTAAATTTACTTCATTTGGTTGGAATTGAACGTAAGCCATTTTCAATGGGGGACGTCACTCTGTCCAGTTCTCATATACCTTCAACGATGCAGAGCTAGAGCCAAACCTGATCTTGAACTCCACCTTTACTTGACAGTCTCCCCACATTGGAAGACTGAGTTTGCTCTGTTTTGACCGAGTCCACTAAATTTTGTTTGAATTGAGTCCTGAACTTTGCGCTTTGTCTGCATTCAAGTCTTTCAACCGCTCATTTCAAAGATCTCTTCAGTCCCTTTCACATTGGCCAGGAATTATGTAGATAGGTCAAAGGTACCCTGATAAGTGTTTATGAAATATAGAATGTTGGGATGACAGTGTGAGAAACAATCTGTATCACCTTAAAAGTTGTTTTAATGAGCCCACATTCATCCCACCATATTTCAAAGAGTTGCTGTGTCTCATTGTTGCTCCATGTTTGTCCGCAGCTCATTCTTACTTTCTTTCCATCCAGTAATGCCTGTCTAGTGTGGCTGTTTTGTCTGGTTCTTCCGCTCTAAGCACAGAGCCTATTCAGACTGTAGAAACTCAGAGTAACCCGGAGCTCAGTCTGATTGGAAACGAAATAAGACCACCTCAAAAGACAGGTTCCTGGCCCTGGACCAGGGTCCGCTTGGGTGTATTTGGAGTCAAATCAAATCAAATCAAATCAAAATCAAATCAAACTTTATTTGTATAGCACTTTTTCTATGAAGCATAACACAAAGTGCGTTACGTTAAATAAATTAAAATAAAACTGATTAAAAAACAAGCACAACCATAAAAATGTAGGAACCCCCCCCACATCCCCACCCTCAATCCACATGCACACATGCAATCCACCCAACCCCTTTCACAACTCCCACCCCTTAACTGATGGAACCCATTGGGAAACAGGCTGAGCACGGAGAAAGTTGGTAGTTCAACCAATTATAGTTGGGTCTTCTTCCTCCGAGGACGACCACATAGCCAGTCTGCAGCATCACAGGCGAGGACCCATCCCCACCACAACAAGGTGGTGAGGCAGGTCCCCACCTAGAGCCGCAGCAGCTGAACCGTAGCTGACCCAGAGGGAGAGGACTCAGAGAAGTCAGACTGAAAATGTGTTCCTGATTATCGGGGGAAACAAACTCTGGTTCACTTTAAGCAAACCAAATGTGTCCAGTTGGAATACCCTCATATAGTTGAAAACATAAAGCATAGAAATAAAACCTTCACTTTTCCTTGAAGTGTAGACATCAATGAACGAGGTGATTGATGTTCATCACCCACATTTCCAACATTTCAAATGACAAAAAGTGTCAATTATTAATACCCTTTTATTTAGTATATCCACGGTAGCAATCCAACTGATAACAAATGTCTTTATAACTACATTTTTTTTGTATGTGTAATACAACCGCCTTGTCCTTGTTCAGTGATATGGATGTTTCGTAACCTACTGGTTATTCCGGATGGTGTACTACTCAGCATGAGAGGAGCGGAGTCTCTAGAGAAAAGGTCAATATTCTCTATGAATTGTGTCTGCATGATTTTTCACTCAAAGGTTCTGCTCAACTGTAAAACCTTTTTGCAATTCATAGATAGGAGTAGGCTGAACCATAGTTTTTAGCCTGATAACAAAGTAAAACTGCACAACGTTGATAACAATGCCTGTATTTGGTTTATTTTATACAATTTAGTACATCCAAACAAAATATATTTTTGCTTTGACTTGTAGTCACTCTCCAGTGAACGTGCATAACCAGCCATTTCCATTCAAAAATGTAAATGCAGGCCTGCAATTTTAGGTAGCACCAATTACAGCAGCCAAAATAATATATAAAATGAAATAAATTAAAATAATAATTAAAAAAAAAATGAATTGAACTAAAAAATGTTTAAAAAAAAAGAAAAGAAAACCAACAGGCAAATTTGACCCTGTGGGTTCTCCATGACATCTACTTTACTTTGTGTAAGAGGTATGGTCACTTTAGTTATTCCATACAAAACAACTTAATGATAAATTTGGGGATTTAAATAAAGTAATAAAACAGACATGTAGGTCTAAGATAGTGGTACATTCAATTTGACATCCGCCCTCTAAAATTTCTGACCAAAATATATCAACTTCTACTCATTGGGACACTTTAAAAAGTAACACCCTTTCAAACCACTTTCAGTTTTCAGTTTTAAATCAGTAGAACTGAGGAAATACCTCACCTCTTAGGTAAGTTGGAGGAAGAATAAAACCCATAACTGCCTTATTTGGAATTTCGCCATCCGGAAAGACTAAGAATTAAAGAAGAATGCAAGAATGTAGTTGAGCAGCAATTCCAGGAAGGAGAACACTTTGTTCTGTGAATCCTTTTTACAAAATAGTCATAAATTGATCCAGTCTGGAAGTGTTTTCTATGTTTCATATGAGCAGCTTTGACATTATTTAATGTCACACTTTTGAATTCAGGTATGTCCTGCGCCAGTTTTTTGAGGGCTGTTTTCTGTGAGACATAGGAGTTGCATAGTTAGGAGAGACAATGATATACTGCTTAATGTTTTGTTTATATTCCAGGCAAAACAATAACCCTGGCTAAAAATGAAAATATATTGAAGACAAATGTAAATAAAAGAGTTGCTGAAGAACTCTGACAAAGTTCTCCAAGATACACGGAAACCAAAGTGAGAGGAATTCAGTGCAATTTTAGATGCAAAACAGAGAGCAACATTTTATGGTACTAACTTAACAGCAAGCTAGAACAAATTTAAATTGCATTAGAATTTAGTTAGTTTGTTAACGCAGGAAAATATGATCCAAAAAAATATTTCTCAGATTTTTGTTTTCAAAAGCTATAGCACTCCAATTAACAGGACATTTCCTCTTTAGGCAAGCACCATTGTCAAGGTAACATTGTGTTGAACTTGTTAGTCAAATTTGCTTCTTATTTATTTATTTATTTATGTGTGCAGATATTTGTTCTCATACGATGTAAACAGTGCGCATACATTTGTTTGACGTTCATACATTTCACTGGGATGCTTTCATGCAAAACATTCAAAATATGAGACACTTTCTTCAAGGCTCTGATCTGTTTTTGAGAATAAGTTGTGAAAGCTTTGTAAATGTGGATAGTCGAATGCGGAGAACACAGGTTGTTTACCTGGAGCATCATGATGTGGAGTTTACTCTGTAAAAGTATTACATGGAAAAAGTGCTCGGTAAAGCAAAAATAGTTTTTCTGTTATACTACTCGGCAAATTAGACAGTAGAACTCAGTCTGCACAGCGGAGGTCCAGATTGCAAAAGTTTCTCAAGAGTACATTGTTTTTTGCATGCCCATTTCTAGCTCTGATGTGTAAATTGTCTTTCATTTATTTAAAATATTATGATCTGGATTGTCTAACCCAACCGTGATACAGACTAATTTATGTTTTGCACATGTGTGTATGCAAATGGGCTTGCATCAAGACCACTTCCTGTGTCAGAAATTGACAGGTGTAAACATCAGTCTCTGAATGGTGGGTGAGTTAAATATGTGAACTAGCAGCTTTTTCCCCCAGTATTTATAAAAGTAATACTAACTAGACACTTCACAGTTCCCACTGACATACATGATTAAAAGAAATTGTTATTTGCTAGTTTTTAATAAGTAAATGTGCATTATTTTTGTTCATTTTTGCAAATTGCAATATTTTGGAAATGCTTCACTCTTACTTTATAAACAGGATGTTCTATAAAAGAAAAAAGCCAAAAGCTTTTTAATTGGGTGTCTTGTCTGTGACTGCATTTAAGCTGGGGAGAGTTGGAGAAACCACAGAAAGGCAGTGTTATTCCAGGATATATTTGCATATGCTGGTAAATTCTGTGCACCCCTGCTGAAATGGGCAGCCAGGAGTTACTCTGAAATATCTTTCCAAGACACACCTTGTCTGATTTACATGTTCACCTGAACTGCAATGTAAACATCTGCACGTTTGGACTGGGGAGAAAAAGGTTAAGATTGTCTTTTATAAAGTCCCATTTCTCATTACGTAACCCTGTTTGTTTTTACTAGGAATGAAGTGGAAAAAAACCAGCATCTATCTTTTCACGCGCTGGAACCACTCCTGTTGAGTATAAATTGTCACTGAATCTTTCATAGTTTCAGATGAGGCATCATCAGAGAATGAACATCATCACGTCTAATCTCGGGCGCTGACAAATCAGCCAATCAGCAGAGGCGGGTGTGATCATGTGACCCCGCCCTTTGAGGAACTTAAGGACCAGGGAGTTCTGGCTACGGCAGAGACAGAGAGCAGTTAGACACACCTGTAGTTGAGGAGCAGGTGAACTGAAACAAAAGGAAATAGTTGACGGACCAAGTGGATTTTCAAGGAGTGTGGGTCGAGGTTAGTACCTTAAGGTTTCGTCTGAACATTATAAATTAAGTAATCTACTAAGAATTACGTGGATTCTTTTTTTTTTCTTCTCATTATTCTAGAGTTTTATAGAGATGCTAACTCTTGGTTGGTTAGCTTCTGGTTTTCCACGGTTCTTTTTTGCATTGTTTTCTTTTAATGAAATTGAAGTTAAAATAGTTTTGCTTCTTTTTCGGTATTTGGAGGAGTTTAAATACTTAATTAAGAAATTGAAACGTAAGAAGCACATTTTAAAAGCGACGTCTTTTAATTTTTTAATCACGATTCCTGGCAGGGCGTGTTAAGACTTGCCTATTTCTAATTAAGACAGACTCCAGACAGACCTGCCCTTTCGCACTCATGGACTTCCCATTTTTTCCCCTTTTCCTTTCTTTTTTTCCCCTTAAATCCACTCTTGCAATCTCTGACACACCTCGAAAAACCTGTCAGAGGTTTGGTTTTAAACACGTAGCTAACGTGTCTTGATGCTTTCTGGTTTTGCTAGGTACCGATTTCCCGTCATTATTACGAATAAAACATCGTATCTATGTCATAACGTTGCTTTCAAACTGATTTCCTTCAACTTAAGAGCACATTTACTCAAATAGGCTGCTAATTCACTCAATATTAGTTTTAAATTTCCTTTTGTTTGGTTTGTTTTAAATAAAGTTTTATTTTGAAGTGGCAGGCTTTAAGATAAGAAGTTGTTTTTTTTTTCTTCTCCCATCTCCAAATTAACTAAAATCCATGGCTCTATGAAAGGACACCACTCCTCTATAATTCTTCTCTGCTAGTTTTTAAAAAAATCTATTTTGCTGTGACTAATTACAGGTTTTTGCAGAAATACAGGTTTTCAATGGCTTAAACTACTTCCTTGAAACAAAAATTCCATTTGTGGAGGGAATGAGTTTGCTCGCATTTTTCTGTCAACTAGATCTTTTCTTTTTAACGATTTTGCTGTATTCCAAATGTGTTCAACTTTTAACTAAATCTTTACCATCTTCTTTGTCCTCCCTATTTCAGGCGTACAGTAAGGATCTGAAAATGGCGTTTGATGACATAAAGTCCACGGCTGCGCTCATCTATGATGAGTTCATTCAAAAAGCGGGTATGTTTAGGACACAATGTATTCAGATCAACTTGTTGGCCGATCTCATACTGCAGGCTTACTTATAGAACTTTAAAAACCATTATTTGCAGATTCCAGGACAGAGAACTGGCTGCTCATGTCATCCCCTGTCCCCCAAACGATCGTTATTGTGGCATACATTTACTTTGTGACTTCACTGGGGCCCAGAATAATGGAGAACCGCAAAGCCCTCGACCTCAAAGGAGTCCTCATCGTGTACAACTTCAGTGTGGTGGCTCTCTCAATCTATATGTGTTATGAGGTTTGTCTTTTCATTTTTTCCCCTCTCGATGCATTAGCCTTGATATTTAAAGCTTGCTTTTGAATCCAGTCTTGTTTGGGATGTTGAATTGCTTTTAAACCAGAACATAAGTTGTGTAGTATTTATCACAAATGTTGTGCTATATGGCAGTATTTTATGGCACATTGTACTGTAGTCAAGTGTCTTTAAATTTGTGGTTTAAACTAACAAAAATGAATCTTTTTGTGCACTTAAAGCTTACTTTTGACTGGAATTTATTTTTTAGTTTGTGATGTCAGGATGGGGAACAGGATACTCGTTTCAATGTGATGTGCTTGACTCTTCTGACTCACCACAGGCTATGAGGGTAAGTCACTTTTTCCAAACACTTAACTCTTTTGAAACTTCAAAAAAAACATCAGAAGTGCTGAGTCTTTCTGCTTTTGTCCTCTAGATGGCAGCAACGTGTTGGCTTTACTACTTCTCAAAGTTTATTGAAATGTTGGACACAGTAAGTGGAGAAATCATTCAACAATTTTGCCTAAATCCCTTGCTGTTCCATGTTTTCAATAATCTGTGGTGCACTTTTTTCCCCACAGATCTTCTTTGTCTTGAGGAAGAAGAACAGCCAGGTGACGTTTCTTCATGTCTATCATCACTCCATTATGCCCTTCACCTGGTGGTTTGGTGTCCGTTTTTCACCAGGTAACGCTGCCCTTTGACATGCAGTCCACACCAACAGATTTGTAGCCTGAGTTTCTTGTGACTCATCGTTGCACTTTTTCTGACGTCTCCTTCTTTAAGGTGGAATGGGAACATTCCATGCCCTCTTGAACTGTATTGTCCACGTGATCATGTACACATACTATGGGCTGACTGCTATGGGCCCAAAATACCAAAAGTATCTGTGGTGGAAGAAGCACCTCACATCTGTCCAGCTGGTATGTGAAGTGATCAGTCTCTATGTTGAGGAGGAACCTTTGAATTCTGACGGTTGAAGTTGACGGGATATTTTCCTTTTTCTGTTTGTCTAGATCCAGTTTGTCATGGTGACCAGCCACATCTCCCAATATTTCTTCTTGGACTGCCCCTACCAGTTCCCCATCTTCATTTACATAATCTTCCTGTACGGCTTGATTTTCCTGCTTCTCTTCCTCAATTTCTGGTACCACGCCTACACAAAGGGCAAGAGGCTGCCAAAGGTGCTGCAAGCCCAGACGTGGTCACACCACACAAACGGAGTCATGAATGGAAACGCCAATCATGATAAGGATGAGTGACGCAGGATTTTTGGTTTGATGGCTTTGAGGTTGTTTATGCACGAAAGCCACTGTTGCCTGGGATTCCATGCTTTGGACTGCTGGAAAAAGTTCCTCTTTCTACTTGCAACTGTAAGACAATCCTTATGACCAAAGATTACATGTATTCAGTTAATTTAAGCAACAGATTTTAATTCTTACCCTTAATCCCGCCCCTTATTGTGTATACTAAAGTAATGACTAAAGGTATAAATTTTTTTAAAACCCCCAGCTAAAATAATTGTCTTTGGTACACTGGCCATTAAGCATTACCTATGAAAATATTGCAAGGCTTTGAAAGGACAGTGCTGCTGTGCTTTAAATAATTTTTTTTTTTTTTTTTTTTTTTTTTTTTACTTTTGTGACTTGATTGTTAATCTCAGACTTTAAACGTTTTCTTTTTTTTTTTTTTTTTTTTTTTTTTTTTTTTTTTTTTTTTTTTTTAAAAAGGTTGTGCACTACTGTTTATTTCACCAGCCCCTAAAGATCAACGGTCCTGAGTTAGTTTTATATTCTACTGTTTCAAAGCTCTAGTTTTATGACCGTTGTTACATCTCTGCATGCAAATTGGTGACTGTTAACAGACCTTTCTATGCTGATCACAGCTACTGGTTGAACAGATGAGCACTGAAGAGCACCTTTATTCTCTACAGCAGGATCATTTTTTTTTTTTTTTTTTTTTTTGCTTTTTATTTTAACTCTATGAAGCATTGGTGCGGCACAGATGAGAGGACCTGACGGATCACTGTTGTTCTTGTAGGATCCATAGCAGACCTTCAGTTTACTGAGGCACATTGCAATACAACACTTGCAGGAAACACAGTTGTTCTGTGTTCAGGTTTCTGCATTTTAGCTGTGTGCTAAGGAAGTCTTCAGATTACTCAGACCAGTGTCTTTGACTCTGGACTGTTTACGTCTGACATGATCTTGAACAAAGACATGAATGTAAATTTACTCTGCTGGTAATTGAGAACACGTGATTCAACTTTATAGAAGAGGTGTGTTTTTTTTTTTTTTTTTTTTTTTTTTTTTTTTTTTTTTTTTTTTTCCTGTTATCTTTACGTACAAACCCACGTTAACTAGGTTTACAGATGTTTAATGCTTACAAATGTGAGTAAATATTTTGTTTTCCAATTTGTTAATCTTATACTATAAAGAAATGTTTATATTGTGGTTTTTATATGTATTTATACAAAATAAATGATAAATGTACTTTAAAAATGTTTTGGCGTTGCTCTTTAAAAGATTTACAAAGTAAATCTGCGTCAGTGCGGAGTGCAGGCAATCAAAGCTAACTTCTAGTCTAGCTACTGTGGAGTGTTATGATTTTATATGTATTTGTAAGTCTACGTAGCAACGCCCACCTGATGCTCTAAAATGCCTGGATGTGATTGTAGCAGCTGATCTTTACCAGCAGGGGGTGCTGTTAAATCAGTTTACTGTAGGAATTTTTTTTTTATTTTTTTTTAAGCAAAATCATGACTGACGCTAAGTGTGAATCAATTGACAGTTTTCAACAAAACTGAAGATTCATTTCAACCCTTATTCTGGAGACTTTTGAGTTTTCTACATTGCAATTTTTTTTCTCAAACCTTTTTGGTGGTACTAGACATCGATCTTTTTAATACAGCCTCAGTGAATTTTCTTCTTACAGATTAAATATTGTTTTTAACTCATTTCCACAATAAACCTGAAACTTCCCAAAAAAAGCCCTCGATTCTTAATGGTAAATGTTGTCCAATCCACAAAAGTCAAGGTCAAAACAATGTGAAATGTATCTAAACAAGACAGTCAAAACTCCAAGGAATATCCCAATCATGTATTAGGTTGTGATGTCCAAACTTTAAAAAAAAAACAAAAAAAAAAAAAACAAACCTTTTGGGGGGTTTAAGAAGAAAAATGTAAGGTACATCTGCTAAATTTTCACAAATGTGAAAATGAAACACAAGGGAAGCACACTGCTGCTTCTGTAAAGTACAGATGAAACTTTTTCATTCTTCTTTCCTTCCAGTTTGGCATAGTACATATTGGGATACAAGGAAAAGCTCAAGACAGATTCTGGAGCCAAATGTGCTGCCTAATGTTACAAAGCGTAGTCTCTGTTTCGTGTTACTGGTCTTCCAACAAAATAACTATCGAAACACATTTAGAAAAGCTGAAAGTAAAAAACTGGATCTTTGTGAATGACCTACTCTAAACCGTCATCCAAATGTAGCTAAATATCTGTGGAAGGAGCCTGTTTAAGGGACCGTTCAAAGCTGAAACAAGTAGTTTGATCCCCAATAGTGGGCCAAAATAATTGTTGTCAGATGTAGTCTCAGTGACGGTAAATGTTTGATTTCCGTCAAACTAGTTTTAGGACAATTCGCTTTTCTTGTATTTTTAAAATAATTTGTTGAAATATAAAAATAAAAATTCAGATTTTTTTTTAATTATCTTAGTCGGTTTCAACTTAATTAACTATGATGGGTTTTTCTTTTATTATCAAAAAAATTGACCATCAAAGCATTACATATTATTTCCCCTACATTTAAGAAAACCGTGCCAGCTCAAATTAGTTTTTCACTTTTCACTTAAAGCACTCAAATGAGTACAGAATGAGTGCTGACCGGTTCTATGAAGAAATGAGGCAGCAGGACAGCTCACCCCTTGAAGGGCAGGGATTGTCTGTCCACGCCACAGCGAGTTTCAGCATCGCCTGTTTGTCTCCAAGCTATACTTGCAGCTCCATTCCTGGTTTCAGCGTACTGGAAGCTGTTGTCAGATCCAGAACACCGTCAGATAGATGTGTATGGTGGTGCATCACTTATGCACACAGGTCAAAATGCATGAACGTTGCCCGTGTAAGCTGTAACACACAGATGAATGGCTTTTCCAGCAATAAACATTACTCAAAAATATATTCATTTGACAATTTTTAGTGCAATTTTAGAACTCTTGTTGAATAGAGTGCTCTAAAAAGACACCAGAGGGAATGCAATGACATTCAGAGCAACTATTAAGTTTGACCTTTTAAAGGGAGGGTCTGTGCAGTTGTTCAAAAAACATTGAAAACAGCAAATAATATTTTCTATGTTTTAGAGAGGCCACATATTTAAATTAAACATGTCCTAGTTAAGATTGTGCAGTGGCATTTGCTTTAGCTCTAATTGCCTTGATTAAACACGAACAACTCAATTTCCAGTCATGTGAACCGTATCCTTTTATAATAATTATTCACCCAGATCTTGATGGAGAAGAAAAATTAGCATTTTTTTTGTTTTAGTTTTAAGGCATCATTTTTTCTTATTTTTATATGAATTTTTCATCCCGAAACTTTTACCAAAAATACAATATTTTACCTTTATTTAAGACTTTTCTTTGACATTATACTTTATGTTAAACTGTCGTTGAAATCATCTTATTAAAACCCTGCAGTAGCAAAATTTGTCCACTTGAGGTCAGCAAAATTAAAAACATTTTCTTATTTTTGTTTATATCATCTAAAAGTATTAAAGATGTGAGTTTTTTATTTGTAATTTTGCTATTTATTTTTCATTTTGTGCATGTGGTTTAAAACATTAAATGCAATTTCAAAAATCTTCAAATAAAAAAGAAATAAACTAACTAAACTCCTATAGATTTTCAGATAAAAATTTGACTGAACTAAACCTTTTTTCTCCATGAGATACATCACTAAATCCAGCTGCTGTTTTTTTCAATTTTATCGTGAGGCCTTTATAAAAGCCCACTCACTTGCACAGGGGAGGAGCTGATTACAGATAAGGGGAAAAAGAGACAGCCAGATGGTAATTGTTGTCTTTGTGTGCACTGTAATTCACCAGATCACAGTTCTCCAAGGCACTGGCAGCTTCATGTACAACAACAAGAAGCCCTGTTTTTCTTATCAGTTCATGTCGTCCCCACAGGTTGGGAAAAACTGCTTACGTCCCAGCCTTCTATATGTTCTCTCGAGGGATGAGAGCATCTGTTTGGAAACTTTCGAGCCAAAGACAACAATAACCAGCACCAATGAATATGACTGGCACGCGCAAGATGACACAGATTACTGTAAAAGAGAAGAAACCATAAAAGGGATAAACAAAAGATGCAGACCAGCCTCCTGGGACAGGAGAGACTTATGTGAAATGGTTCTGCTGATAAGGGCAGTTTAAACCAGGAACATGTCGTGTAGTGACACAGAAATACAGATTGGCGATGTTACACCAATGAAAATGGAATTTTTAGTGTTTTTAACATGTTCTTGTAGCATTTTTTCTCTCATAATGGAGGGCATATATCAAAGAATTCAAGCTTAAAACTGCATTTTGGAGTATTTCTTTATTCCACTAGCGAGGAATCAGGAGTAGATTGAAAAAAGGTTATTTGAAAAACTAAACTGGACGAGCCAAAGCTCCATTCTGATGCATCCACTTACAGACAAATTGATCCATTGATGCCTTCTTTTTCCTCATCTGAGCTGCCACCTGCCTCAAAACCAGATTACTCCGATATTGCTCGTCATTTTTTGTTGCACTGCCAATGTTAGCTTGGGGTTGTTAGGGCCTGTAAACCAACAGGAGAGAATGTAAACAAAGGGATGATGGGATATTAGCAGAGCTTACTTCTGTACCAACTGTCCAGCCCTCGACTCAGAGGCAAATTTCTGATGAACTCTTGCTGCGCTGCATAAACTATGTCCTATAAATGACAGGCTTTTTGATTTCAGCTAAGAACAGCATAATTATCATTAAAAAGACACTGGGAACAATTTTACAATAGATCAGACGATAGTTGGAGTGGGACTTTCATTTTTGTTTTCCCTCTTTTCAATGTTTCTCAGAACCCATCCCGATGGACTTATTAAAGGCCAGAAGTGGCCAGGATGTAAATATGCCTCCATCAGTCTCAGTTGCCTTCCGTTTGGAGCTGTTTCAGTTCAGCTTGTATGATCAGAGAAGAACCTGCTTAGTAAAAAATGAAGCTCCGCTTTCATTTCTATCTTTTCTGGTACAGATGACATAGGTGGGGTTCAAAAAGAAGATTAAAGTTTTTAAATCTCTATATTGTAATTACTTTGGCACACTGATGTCACCTCTCAGAGATAATCTTCCAAAGTTCAGTGTAACTGCAGGCAACGCTTCTTCTAATTTGTCTGGCCAACCGTCCAAACAGCTAAAAGCTCTAAATCCTCCCAGTAGAGGCCGGAAACATTTTGATTCAACTCCAGAGACGGTGTGCATTTTCTACGCACTTTCATTCCATTTGACATACAACTTTACTACGTGTTTGTTCCCATGGGGGGGGGAGTTTCCAGGACGTGGTGTCCTCTCACCTCGCATCACAAAGTACACCTCTGTCTGTATCAGTGATGGTTGATGTCAACAGCGTTTGCAGTTACTCTGGGTGCAGAGCAGTGGAAGAAATGTGATGCATTCTGGACTGATGGGTGTGTTTTACTTATGTCTCCTTTCAGGAGCCATGAAATGTATGTCCCCCAAGCAGACTTATTGATTCACATCTTGTCTGTCAGGTAGGATTCACTCTGCTGTGTGTGCTGCTTGTTATTCCAAGTCTTATTCCTCTTTTTTCTGCTTTATTATTTTGTACAGAAACCAGCTGTTAGGTGGTTTTTGTAAAGTTATTCTACCCACCTCAACAGATTCTGTTTAATTTTTCTGATGCTTTGGTTTGGTTTTTTTTTTTGGGATGTTTTACTTTTTTTAATTTCCTTTCATTTTATTGGGAAATTAGATAAATTTGTGCTACAGAATGAGAAAATGTAACAGCGAATTCATATTAGCCCTTTAAGTGCCAAAGTATCAATTCTGCATCATGTCATTCCAGGCTCTCTGTCTTCAGATCCCAATATTCTCAATTTTTGATCAGTTTCAGGTGTGTAGATAATTCTAGACTCAACTCTCTACCAGCAGTTGTAGAAAATAATAAAGAGAAATCAGTTTGGATTCTCCAGACAATAGTTTCAAGCCTCTGTATGTACTGGATCCACTGAAAAACCCCAGTGCCTAAAGGGTTAAAAAGGCATAATTCATCAGTGAGAAAGACATTAGAAAAAAATCAGTCACAACCATTAAAGTGAATGGCACATGAAACATACCCAATTTTCAACATTAGTAACATTTATCGTAGAAAAAACATGGATAAACGGCACCCAGCAGCAAGGAGGCGCTGTCTCATAAAACAAGAATCCTCAAATTGTTGTCCTGAGAGTGCTGTTGGTTCTGCAGCTTCATAATACTGTTAGCCAAAGGTTTTCACACTGGACAAGCAGGGAGGGGCTTCTTTTTCCTTTTCTACTGTTTACTAGTGCACGTCCACCACCTGAAGTTCAAAGAGGCTTGATGCGAAAAGTCGAAGTGGTGCGAATCTCACGAATCTTGCTCCAGGCTTTTTCTTTCAGAGCTCTATTCCGACACATTAAAGACTTGGGCCAAAGCAAAATTCCTCCCCTACCCCTATAGCTTCTACCTACCTCTCCAATTGTAGGGGCATTTAAAGCCCCTAAGTAATTTTAATTGAGTGTTACTAACGTCCACATTTGAAGACACTATTTTTCCAAATCTCTCTGAAGGGATTAATGTAAAGTGTAGAGGAAGAACTCAGATTCAGTCTTATATAAATCTGGCCGGACAAATACTGCAAACAGTAATTTCTCTCCTTCATGATCAATTTTCAAATGATTGTCCCAAACAGGTGGATAAAGAGGTCATCAGAACCAAGCGTGGCTCATTTTTGGTTCTGCAAAAATGCTGTTTAGAGTTAAAGCGAACATCAAAGTGAGAAAGGGGATCCATTGCCTTTATTTGCAACGGCAGGATTTTTCAGCCGTTAAACAGGAGCTGCATTTCCTCAAAATGTGGTCTATAAAACTTGTCAAAGATTTAAATGTGTTGCCATGGCAACTACTCTGAAAAGTTTTAGCACAACATTCTGTATCAACTAAGTACATATGAAGTAGTAAGATCAGCTGGTTATAGATGAAATCTTATAGGCGTTGAGGAGCAGAGTGAGTCGACACCAGCTGCCCAGGGTGGTAACCCATTACATGCACATATAATAATTTGATCTGATTATTTCCGTTGCTTGTCAAGCATAGAGTAGATATTGCTTTGCGCTTTCTGTCACTTCTCCAGTTCTTTTCTGGATCTTTGTGGGATCTCCTTTCAGGACCCCTTAATCCCCTATAATATATGAGATTGTCTATTTATGCTGAACTGCTGTCTCACAGAATTCAAGGGATTACTTTGAAAATAAAGGCTTGTCCTTTTGACAGGGAAAAAACAAGCCAGAGTCTCTCCGAGCTAAATTCCACTCACTGCAGAGGTGAGAATCTGCTTTTGCCTCATGGTATGGGCCCACAGCCTTCAAGGGAAAAATGTGAGTGTGTGGGAATGAATCAGTGCTGTTTCCAGGGACAGTTTTGGAGGCTAAACAAGTATGACAGAATCTGTTTCAGCTTTCAGCAAGCAGAACATACATTTAATGGTTGAGCAATGCACACCTCATGTCTCAAAAACTTCGTATTTATGTGTGCAAGGGAAATGAAATGTTGCCGTGGTTGATTTTTGGGGTTTGTCGTTTTGGCACTGCAACCCCAGATTTAGGCATTTTGTTTGAAACAAAATAAAGCAGTAAATTAAAAATGCATTATGGGCCATACCAGACCCAAAAAGGTCATTTCTCAAAAAAGCTAAATATAAGCGTGAGCTACGCCAAGTAGCCAGAGGTAAAAGTAAAGGAAGTGCAATACTGTGGAATCATTTCTCATCAAACTGGGAAAACAATGAATAAAACACATTTAAAAAGCCTTAAAGTGGTTGGTGAATTATTGTTGGTAGCACTTCTGGGCTAACTTAATAGATTGATTAATTTATTTTTAAAATTACTTTTAAAAGGTAAAAGACAAGATGTGGGCAACATACATAACCATGAAGTAAATGAAAAAGAAGAGTAGAAGAAGCAGAAGAATAATAAATCTTACGTTTATTGCCTTTTCTTATTACAAATACATTTCATTATACAACCTTTCAAAAATGTTTTAACTATTGCTATATTTCAACAACAGTGCCACCAAGAAACTGATTCAGTAATTAAAACGATAAAGTTCAACATTTCAGTCATTATTTTAGTTAAATGTTGAGATTTTCTTTATGATCCAATGATCCCTTATATGTTTTAAAATATGGCTTTGCTCAAAACTTCTCTTTTTTAAGTACACCTTTTCAAAAACATTTCTGGACACTTTTTGGTAAAATCCACACATTTATTGCCTTCATTTGGAGTAAATGTATATTTGTCTTTTCTTTTGTTAGTGTTTCAAATCACTGTTTTTGTTCTCTCAAAATTGATTTTTGACTTGAATTCTACTATTCCTATGCTATGACTTATTTGTCTTAAATGTTTAGTTTGATAACCTAAAAAACAAGTTGAAAATCATGAGCCTTCCACCACCATGCTTGACAGTTAAAGACTGTTCGTTTAAACCAGCTTCAGCACATCTTCACATTAGTTTATTTATCTTTTGACTCTGTTTTTCTATCTTTTTCATCTTTGTGGATTCTGATTCTGTTTTATGCAAACTTAACTTCCCATCATGTTTCTCAGTTTTTCTTAAATAAAAGAAGATAAATCTGGCATTTTTTTTTTTTTCAGTTTTTGGACATGGTGAGAACTAAAGAACAGTTTATGTTTTTTTTTTTTAGGCCTGACAAATATTAGTCTTTTCCCCCAAAGAGTAGACTCATATGAATTGATTTATATTCATGATATAAATAATGTCTTGTGAAAAAAGTGAGACAAGTAAACACTGCAACAAATCTTTTTTTTTTTTTTTAGTGTCTGAGCTCAATCACCTATCATCCTTCCTCTGATATTTATAATCCCCTCCCAGTTTGACTGAGAAGAGCAACAGTGAAGCTAGAATTCACAGAAACGGAGAGCAGCATTTCATGGTCTTAAATATAATAAATCATCTACTTAAAAGCATCTTGACAGAGTAAATCCTAACATCCATCTTTAAAAGCCTCTTTTTTTACCCTCCTCTTTGGAGCTGCGGTTTCGTAATGTAAATGTTCCCAAAACTGTTCTCATTCACTCATGACTGACGTACAGTGGCAATTCTTCTCACTTTGTCATGCAACCTGACTTTGTCCACAAGCATGAGAACTTTCAGCAGTGGGAGGGGTGAGTGGCTGCAGCAGGGAAGCGTGCGGTTGGCCAACTGGAAGAAAGCAGCCTGACGTGATTGGCTGCAAGACTGGGAGCTTTGAGCAAAGGTTCCCTCCTCATTCTGGAGAGCATCAGTAAGCAGCAGAGGGAGACTTGACGCGTCTGAGATGCACGCCAGATCATTTTGCTTCTTTAGTGTCCTTTGATTGGGGTTCACAGACAGGAAACACAGAGGGGTGCTGGGAAGGAGGCAAAGGATTATCTTTTTATACCTTTCAGAAAAATAACTTTGAGGTAAGTTTTGACATTTTCTGCCAGTGAACACAAACTGCAAAAGTGCTGTATAACAATGAGACAGTAGTTCCTCTTTACACGGAGTTGCTGAATGTGCAAAAGTGAAACAAGAGTTATTAAACCACTCTTTCTTTCTGAAAGGGTCTGTGCAACAAATAGAAGTGCAAGGTAACGTGCCCAACTTTGTTTTTATTAGGCAGCAGTTGTGTGCATGTGTTGTGTCTGCAAGTATGGGCATGCATGCAGCTCAGTGCACACACATTCAGTGTGTTGGAAGAATGCATAGGATACCGCCTTGTGCTCGAGGCAGGAAACCGGTGCAGTGCGACTTCACAGTGACCAACCTTATCAGCTAACTTGTAACTGTAATGTTTTGTGTAGTGACAGCAGAGCTCAAGGACTCCCTCCCAAAATCTCCTGGTGTGACTTTCAGGCTGCAGGGTGGTGGCGGGGATGCTGGTAGTTGGCTATAAATAGGCTTGCTCCAAATTGTGCTGCAGTCACACATAAATTCAGAGGGAACAAGAAATGACTGTCATTGTTTGTGTTGAGGCAGGAATATTTTATCACGCAGTGTTTTATGCAAAAATCCAAAAAGCAACTCCCTGAAAAACGCAAAGAACCCCAGAACCACATCTTGTTGATTTATCTTATTGCTGATTACTTTTTAATTTACATTTTTAATGAAGGGAAACATTTTACCTTCTTGTTAACTTAACCAAACAAAAGAAATCTCAAGTTTTCTTTCAGATTGTTAACAGCTCTTCCCTCAGGATTTCATGCTTATCTAATTTCCAGTCAAAACAGCCGGCTGTAGAGTAAAATAGATGCCTTTGTGTGTGCTGGAACCAGCACTGACTCAATTTATGAATGATGCAGAACCACACTCATAAAGAATGACTTTTTCATTATTCGCATGCAACACTGCACTTTTAGACCGTACGACTTGTTTAATGTTTTGTTCTCCTGTTCTTGTCTTGTCATGGATCATGGTGGAGACCATGACTCATGAAAGAACCATGGCTTTGACATCACCACGCCTTTTTGTTTTCACCTCCAGTTTTGCTTTTCGAGCAAACTTGAAATGAAAAGGTAATTCTTCTATCATGTTCACAAAAACAAACAAACACTTTCCTGTAATTCTTTGTAGCTCCTGAGTTGGGGAAATGACTCAGTCTCCAATATGCAGCTGTCTGTCATCCAGAGCGCCTTTATTGCAGTGCAGAACACAGAGCCCTATGTTTTACCTGACCTCTAATATGCAAATGTATATTGCCAGATTACTAAAACAGTGCTGTGCGCCACCTCCATGTGGAGGAATCAATTAAATACAACCAGCATCGCTGTTTCAGGTGTGCTTCACCTGAGAGCTGCCCTAAAAAAACTGACCTGACACGTCCAATCAGGGCATTTCTGCCCTTTATGTTTGTTTTTCAATCCATGTTAAAAAAGCTGAGATTTGAAAAATGATTAAGGAGCTCATATTACGGTTTTATTCATGCTCACTTTTAGGTATACCATAGCCACTAAGGTGAACCCGGTCTCCTTTTCCGAATGAGTGTTGCTCCCAACAAGAGCGCAGTAAAGTGAGAAGTGATTTAAAATCTTTGTAACGAACAGTGAGAAGAAGCTTCTGCAGTTCTGCTCGGCCTTCAACAGAGGACTTTTTTTCCCCTTTTTGTTTCAAAAATCCTCACATGAGCTCAAATCTGATCATCTGCGAGACCCTAACTGACAGTGACATTGTCAGCTCAAATGCTTATCAGGTTTTGCTGCACCGAGACGGCTCAGTTTGCAGAAAAAAAAAGACTAGACTGGGGTATACTGTTGACTTTCCAGAGGTAACAGTTCAGGGGGTCAAGCAGCGTTGGAGTACTGCAGTGTTTTGCGCCTCTGAAAGTCAAATGTCACAGGTTTCCCTTGATTGTTTTTGGCATTTTAGCCAGGGGTTGCTGGAAAATTGTATCATTTGCTTCCCAAAGCATATTCATTACTGTAATAAAGACGATGTTTGTTTTCCTTTGTTTTTCTGGCAAGAAGGACCCAGAGTAAGTCACCAAAAGCTCTCACGCATAGGCAGACCAACGTGCATACACTCGCGCACACACGTTCACACACAAACATGTATGCAAGCAATACCAAAGGCATTTAAGAGCCTTTTTTATATGAAATTTTGTTCCCATAACAAGGGGAACAGGGTTTGTTGTTTACTTAAGGATTTCAGGTGATTCTGGTGCATTAACTTATACTGCGCTGCAAGATTATGTGCAATAGGTATTCATTAAAATATTTTCACTCATCAATTTTATTTTTTTATTTCAGTTTTGGTGAGAGGATGTTTTTAATCCAGGATGACTTGTTGCTTTCAGGAGGAAGAAAAAAAGGTTCACTGCCTCCAGCTATTTGGCATCATGAATTCAGAACAGAGTGTGCTGAGTGATGTTAAAATCCAGAGATGAGTGTGACTCTTGAACCTTTTATGGCGTCTTTTTTTTTTTTTCTTATGCCCTTAAAAGGCAGCATCTCAGGAAGGCTTTGAAAAAATCCAATGCTATATAACTGGAGTGGTTAAATGTGTCTAAAACAGCATTTCTCCCTTGTTGTTGTTGTTGTGCAGCCCAATAAACACAGAGCAGCAGGTGGAAGGAATCAGTGAAACCACAGCACAACTTTTGAGACACACTGCTGGAGCTTTTAATTGATGTTAAACATGAACGTGCGAGCAAAACAGAGAAGCCTTTGGTAGGGTTTCTGCCTCTGCAGACTAGTGTGGGGCAGGAAGAGTGACCTCTGAGGGACACCAGGGAAAAAAGTCTGAAAGTCACTTCGCTTCACGTACTTCCTTTTCTTTTCTTTATTCTGGAAGTCCTGTCATTGTTTGTCAGCTTCTTAAAAAAAATAAAGAACCTACTACTATAAGGGTTTTGGGATCTGCCCTGGATGGCCTTAATTGTGGGGGTGGGAGAGGTTTAAACGTCTCCAGAGAGTGGTGGTATGCTGGTCATGTTTGGTCATCTCTTGCGCGTCACATCCTGGTGTTTTGTTGAATGAATTGGAAAATGATGCTTTGTTTCCCTGCACAGATACTTTCCATAAACAGCTGTTGACTTTTTCACCATCTTTTTCCATTACTGCAGTTGTTCTCAAAAGCGTTTTTCTAAAAAAAAAAAAGAAAAAAAAATTGAATTGTTTTGAGTTGGTTTTGAGTGTTTTATTCCTCTTTTGTTGATGATATCTCTTTGTGGTGTATCTTGATATGGTACTATTTGGCACAGATTATACTATTCTACTAAACTATTATGAGCATTTTTACCCACTTAAACAAAGTAAACAGTAGCTAAATGGTCTATTTGCTATAATTTGCGGCAGAGCTGTGAGTTTCCCTTTGTGTGACCTACTTCCATACACACACAAAGACACACAAACAGGTTAATGGCTATTTAAGTATTTGCTTTTTCTGTACACATGTTGATGGGTACTTGGACAAATTATTTAAAGCTCCATTCACCATTAGTACATGTGTGGCTTTAGACATTTAATGTGCTTAGTGAATAAATAGTTTGCTTCTGTCAATAGTTTATAGCATAACTGAAAACATGCAAACATTGATAAAAATATTCCAGAGAAAGTTTATCCCACAGGGGTGCAAACGCCGTGAGATGGGGATAAATTAGTACCACACAAATGATGGTAAATGTACCAGATTTAGGTCTACAAAATTAAACAGTTAAAACAAATGAAATAATTTCATAAAAATTCACCATTGAGCTTTTCCAGTCTTTCAAACTTTACATTTTCCCCCCTAAATTATAAAAATATTTTTAATCATTTTATAAATCCTAATTTTGTGGTGACATACTCTCAAACCTCTTCTCCTAAATTAGCACCATAGAAAAGTTGCTTAATAATAAAAATATTGAGCTTGTTGGTACATGTTTTTATAGTCTTAATGGACTTCACTGTGTTTTTTTTTTATTAATTTTCTATCAAAAAATATGAAAATTCTCTTCTGCACTCAAGGAGGCGATTTCTTGAAAAACGAAAGTGTAAAAGTTACTTCAAAACAATAAAGATTTGACTGTGTTACAAAACATGTGATGAAATATTATTTTCCAATTCAATTTAAAAAGAAACGACAGTTAAAATATGTTTCCCATAGTGACTGAATCTGGTGAGGTCTTAGAAAAGTTCTAAATTTGGAAGATATGAGATTAAAAACAGTTACAAAAACAGCTTTAAATGAGGTCAATTATGCTTTTTTATGTTCACTGAAATATGAACTGTTACAGTGTTTGGTTTTTCACTCTTTACTAAAGGCTTATTTGATTAGGCTCGAAGATAATCAGTTTTTTAAAGTTGACCAATTTTCTATGTGGCATTAAACAAAACAAAGCAGTTTTTATGATCAACTACCGACAGGCAGCATGAGTACACAGATATGCTTAAAATCCATTACTAAGTCTAAGTCAAGTCTCCTGAGGATGAGTTTCAAGTCGAGTCTCAAGTCAATCAATGTCAATATTGTATATCTCATGAACAAGTCATAAATTCAAGTTCCCAGCCCTGTGGCTTGTGGGGGGTCTGTGTAACAGTCAAACGCCAGTGGGAACTTTGTAAAGCGTCTATCCTCTGTTTACACTGTTAGTAGAGCCCGTTATAGAATATGAGAGTAGGATTAAAAAAGATGCATTTAAAAAAAATTTTCCTATTCAAAAAAAAAATTCAATTTTCATGGAAAATTTGAAATTTGTAAAGACTTAGATGTCAGAGCCAGAAATAAATGCAAAACACTCAACATCAATCTGTCAGAAGCTTAAATCAATTTGTGACAGAAAACCGTTACACAACTGTTCAAGCATGTTGTTTTCAGGAGGAGGCAAAGAAACTACAACACTGACATGTTCGAAAACTGAGATCACAGCCCTGATAAAGCAGGAAAATCTATTTAACAAGAACATAGCTGGTTGAGGTGGTGGTAATTAGAGCATGGAAGAGAGACTTGCTAAAATAGTGTCTGAATTATAGTTAACACAGAAAGCATTAATCTAGTAGTGGGGGATTTGGAAATGGTGGTACTGTCTGAATAATTACTTCTTATCGTCTTTGGCTAAACCTTTTTTTCTTGATCTAGTTGGGAAAAAAAGGGAGGAGGGTAAAGAGAGAAGGCCAAGCAATGCATAAAAGCAGTTGAAAGGGATTGTGAAACAATGAGAATCTGGAGCACAAAAGTGCAATGTAGGGCTGAAAGTTTGGCTATTGAGAACCTCAGAGCCTGAAGTGAGGAGGCGGAGTTGACGGCAGGTAGCAGGTTACAGGTGAGCCTAAAGGAGGAATGATCTACCGTGCTTGTTTAGATTTGGACAAACTAAACACAGAAGTGAAGCAAAGGAGCAGAACAGACAGGAACAAGAAGAAAAGAAAGGTAGGAACATGCTAAAAAACACATGGGAGGGGCAAATAAAGGAGAATATGGGCAGGGACAGCAGGAAAAGCTTGTTTTGTTTGATTAGTTGCTGCATTCTGGTTTTTTTTTTGTTGTGTTCATTTTCAGTTAGGTTGTCCCTTAATCCTGCCTTTATTTGGGCTTGTTAAATGTTTGTTTCCTCACCTGCATGCGTCATGCGCCTGCATTTAAAACCCCTGTTAATTAAAGGGCAGGGAGCTCTTTGAATGCATCGCTGACGTAAGACAAAGGAGAAAAGGGTTACCTTCGATTGGTGTGGAATCAGAAATCTCAGAGCAGACTTTCAGATTAACTTTCACGTTTTACTCTCTTTTTAATCCCTCCCCCTTATCTTCACACAGAAATACAAAATGTTCCCTTGACCCCAAAAAGCTAATTGGCCTTAATGGACTGCTGTGTGAATGGAGGCAGCGTTGCAGTTTCCCTCTTACTTTAAGCCACAAAAAGAATTGTTATATCACTCTATTTCCCTTCTTCACTTCCACTTTTTAGTATTTTTTTTTCATACAAAGGAGACAGAAAAAAAAGCTGTCTCAAGAGTTTTATCCTGTGCAGCTAACTGTGGTTGCTGGGCTGTTAGCCTCATAGATTTACAGCAGAAGGTTGGGTTTGCAGCTCTATTTAGTATAGTTCTTCACAAAACTACAACACAGATCTGTTTCTTACACAAGTGTCAAGAATTTTCACATATCTTCACAAATAAATAGAAGTTTGAAGTTTGTAGGAGTTTCACTGTTGAAGTTTTAAGCAGATGCTTTCCTCTTTAATGTTTGATTACTTTTCCTATGATTGCCAATTCATTTAAACTTTTTTTGGGTAATTTTTTAAAACTTGAGAAAAGAGGAAAAACGGATCACAACTCTTACTGTGCTCAGCATTTCTGCCTCTGGAAATGTTTTTATAAAAACAAGATTACAGATATGCAATCAGCTTCCTGGGTGTCCTCATAATCTTTTTGCCGAACTAATCTGCAGGGGCCCGATCTTTTTTATATAACATGACAAGAAATACGAGATGACAGCTCTTCTCAGAACAGCAGAAAATTCTTCCTTTTTTCTTCGTCTGAATAACTTGTTTGCTTAGCTTACCTTAACTGTGGGCCACCTTTTGCCCCAGGGAACCTGTCAAAAAAAATGGGGTTATTCAAAAACAAGTAAAGGACATGCAACTGTAGCTAAGTAACATTTTGAAGCAGTAACTTAAAAAATGTTGGTTAAAAGCTTTTCAGTTGCTGATTGTATTTGGGGAACTACTTGCATTGTTGAAACAACTTTCTTGTAGGAATATTTTTCTCAGACCTCTGAAACAGGTGTGGACAAAGTACGGCCCAGGAGCGGCGTGTTAAATTCTTTTTTTTTGCATCACCAAACTGGAATAAATAATACTGGTAATCCTTATTGATGTTTTATTTTCACTGTAATTCTGTTGTCTACCCATAGATGGTGCACTACAAAAAAAATTGAGCTTTTTTTTGATGCAGACATATATTCTGCATTCATGAGGTTTTGTTATTTTTCTAATGTTCATGTGTCATTTTTCCAATCATCCCAACACCACATGAATGCAGCATTTCCCCAAGCTTGCGTTTTTTTTGGTGCAATTGGCACTAAAATGAGAACAAAAGGCACTGTTTTGAAATAAAAAATCTAAAATGTTCTGTTTTAATATGTATACATACATTTTCAATCAAAATGAAAGTATTTTTTGTCCAGAAGCTTTGCTATTTCTTCTCTGAGGTGGATTACCGAAACATTTGGTTAAAAGTTTGCCCAGCCCCAACACTTTTTATGGGCATGCTGCAGGCGTCAGGTTGTAGCAAACACTTCTGCAACACTTAAGGGGAAAGTAGGTGAGACTTCGGCGTGTCCTACAGATTTGTTCAAGTGAAAGGTGCCTGCTCTTTGCATGTCCACTGCCTCCAACCTCTCTTTTAGAAATGAGGAAATGAGACAATCAGAGCGTAGTTTAGTATTGACCCTTTCATGTCGCATGCACACCATGTGTGCAGCATTTGCACATGGTCACTAATGACTCGAGTGCTGCGTGAGGGGCAACGTACGACAGCATCACTTGTTCATAAGTGTGGGTAACTTACATTATCTCTACAAATACTTCACAATACACTTATCACATTCCATTTTCATGACGTCCAGTACCGTGCAAGCTTCAAAAGAACTCGGAGAGACGAGCCCAAACAACCCAAAAACCTGCAGAGGTATAAGTCAACCCCTGTACGGGTGCAAGTGACTGAGGCATTAGCTTCAAATAGTCAAACTGTGAAAAAAGTGTTTGTTGTTGCTCCCATCATCCTGCAATACTTTGGGCCACAGAACTTCTCCTATCCTGTCATCTGATCTAATTTATCAACTAATAGCTGAACTTGTCTCTTTACTTCAATAATTACAGACTGAATCATGTAACGCTTTAAGATTAGCTTGTGCAAAGTGCTTACATTTCTGTAATGGACTTTGTCATAGTCTATACTCTGCTATACAAAGTGTAGGGAGGATGAGAAGGATATCACACTGACACAGCAGTTATTCAAATAAAGTTTTATTTGTTTAACGCATTAGATAAACTTAACTGGACACCAACATGAAATGAGCGCATGCTCATACGAGAGTGATCCCGCCTTTACTCCAGTGCTTGGTTTTAAACCCAGGGCCGGGCGTGTGACCTTGATGTGAAGCCTCATCGCTGTTCTCAGTCAGTCTTGTGTGTGCACATTGAATCAGAAATGATGAGAGACATGCAGGCCGAGACTCAGCTCACCACTGTGTGCCTGCTGTTTCCAGCAGGGTTGGATGCACGGAGGTGACTCATCACCAGCTCTGTAGGGCTTACTTCACCCTCGGGTCACTGATGTCATACGGCTGTAGCGGTGTGTGTGTGCTAGAGAAAAAGCATACATCCAGTGGCTTGCAAAAGTATTTATACCCCTTGAATTTCTCTACATTTTCTCACATCATGACCACAAACATAAATATATTTGATTGGACTTTTATGTGAAAGACCACACACTTGTGAAGTGGAAAGAAATAAAAAGAAAGAATTAAAAATAAAAACTGACATGTGGAGTGTTCAAAAGAATTCAGTCCCCTGAGTCAATACTTTGAGGAACCCCCTTTTGCTGCATTTACAGCTGCAAGTCTTTTGGGGTATTTCTCTACCAGCTTTCTATATCTAGAGACTGAAATCTTTGCAAAACAATTCAAGCTGAGTTCCAATTTTCTTTCCACTTCCCAATTATGTGCCACTTTGTGTTGCTCTTTTACATAAAATTCTAAGGAAACATATTTATATTTGTGGTCATAATGCAAAAAAATGTGGAGAAGTTCAAAGGGTATGAATACTTTTGAAAGCCACTGTGAATTGAGTGTTAATGATGACGATATTCGTATTTCCACATGAAAAAAATCATGCAATTTGAGGGAAAAAAATGAAGATTTGTGTCTTTAGTCTTAAAAATAGTGCTTAAAAAAACTTAGTAGTTGTATGAGACATTAATGTAATTACTGGCAACATCTGCTTTTGCTTTAGAGGAGTTAAAAAATAATTAACATGCATTGTTTTTTTAACTTACTTAAATGCTGGTTTTCACAATCTTATGAATGAATTTATTAGAGCAGCTAATGACTGACAGAGGAAGTTGTGATTTCCTCAGAGTTATTTTTTTACTAGTCATTTAAGCAGGTCAACTGAGTGCAATGAAGTGATGTTAAGAGGCTTCCCTAAAATACCAACAATAATAACAAACTGCACAAATAAAATGAACTGACAGGGGTTACGGAAACATGTTCACACCCACATCTATTGTTTGTTTCCAGCAGAACAATTGTTCCTGCATATTAAATTACAACACTAAAAAAAAATGTGTCCACTTGAGGGCAGCAAAACCTAATGCTTTGTTGTTGGAGGGGCTAAAAATATGAATACATGCTGATCCAACATGAGTAGCTGCTGGTGCAAGCAGGTGTATAAGCCCAAAAGTTAACTACAAGACAAATAAAATATATCTTTAAAAAAAATTCAAATGTTCTTGCTCTAATAATATACACACACACACTGAAGCAAAAGCATGCATGGATGTACAAGATCCAGATGGCATCTGTCTAACCTACAGGAGTAGCTACAGAAATGTGAGTGGCTTAAAACAAAATATAAAATGCAAATTTCATGCAGTTCTGAATCAATGTGTGAGTCATGGCAGAGAAAAATGAGGGTTTAGCACAATTACTTTCCTGGGTTTACCGTATGGAGGATTATTTAAGCTTCAGGTTTATGCTGCGAAAGTTTCCATGACCAGCTTACTTTGAAACACATATGAAGCTGCGACACAGCGCTCATCTCCATTAACAAAGCTTATATTAATGTCCTAACAAACACTTAGTAGGCTCAATAATAAGCTTAAAAATATGGACCCATAAATGTCACTCAAAAATGAAGACCCTGCACAAGACAAGTTCAGCTTTTGCAAAGTGTGTTTCAAGTGTGTGTGTGAGTACCTTAACAAACTGAAGATCACATTTACATTTGCTTGATTAGTAGATGATTGTGGGAAGTGAAATCAAAGAATTTCTAATACAAAGCAGAATTCTCCACACAGTCATCCATAAAAAAATGATAAAGCTTTACTATACAGAACAAATTGTGGAAAAATGAATGGATTGAAAAATTAACAATATATCCTAATTTTTTTTTTTTTACATTAATTACTTAAAATATTCAAGATATTCTAAAAGCATTTAGATCAAGTCTCTCTAGAAGATTCTGTTAAATGGTAAACGTGAACTGATCTGACATTTGAGAGTGAATTTATGGATTTATTTCTCTTCACTTTAGTTGTGTTTTTCTTGGTGCTTTGTACTCTTTTGCAGTAACTTTTGTGAGTCAGACTCACTTATGGGTAAACTGTTAAAGGTAAAGGGACACAATGTCTGCAGTTGTATGTCCTGACACCGTGAACTGAACCCAAATCATCATTCCTCCCCAACTGTGCTTAACAGTAAGTGCAGGAGTTTGTTTGGTTGCTGACAAACACGGTGCAAATAGCACAGCTGATTAGGTTCATATTTCAGACAAATCGTGAATTTTGTGGTACAAGCACCAAACTTAGCACGAATGTACCCTAGAATCCCTCGTTTCAGAAAAGCATGTTAGCCATGAGAAAAATCCAAAACGGCGGCCATTTGTAAAGATGGCAGCCATACACTCAGCTGTTAAAAAATATTCAATGTCTATTTGTCCGAGTCTCAATAATGTGAGCTAAAACGTCGTTTTTCTTTTTTCAGTCAACCCATAAATGTGCAACTTACTGCTAACTGTTCCGCACTTTTGATTTGATAACACAGTCATGTAGATCACAAACCACAGAAATCTCAAAAAAGTTTAAAACTATTTCTCACTGCTTGCACTTTGAAGAGAAGCTGAGAGGATGATGGTGGTGCTGAATTTAAAAATGTGTCGAAATCTGACAGCTCTCATCTTCCTGAAGTTATTCATTTTTTTTGTTACAGCTTTAATTGTATATTTAAATGGACATAAAGGCTTTTTGTTCAAATCTGGTTTCAATTTTTAATTAGCACAAGTGTCTTATAAATAAATCATTTGTTTACATCAGTATTGTTCCAGGAGCTTTCTGCCGGACCACCACTTACGATGCCATTCACTTTTTTTGTGCTGTTTCGTAGTTGTGTTCTTAAGATATACATTTGTCTGTGGACCATTTTTTTTGTTTACATTTTTTTTTTTACAAGTTTGGAAAAGTATAAACCTTTCCCCAGCCTGCTTATATAGTTTCTGCTATCATGAACATTTAAAATAAGGAAGTTAAAATTTATTGAAGAAAAAAGCATAATCACAATTTCAGTTTTGGTTGGTATGTTCAGTTATAAGCAAAAGAAAAATAATTAGAAACAACGTGACGAAAACGTTTTTTTTGTAGTTTTTGTTAAGTTATAATAATAACAATAAAATAAATATATTATTATTATTAATAATAATAATAATAAAACATTTATTATAAGTAAGAAAAATAATAACAGCATCTAAAAATAAAATAAATCACACAAAAACTATATCTTTCCTTTAAATCTACATAAGCTGTGCACACTTTATTAAATGATGGAATTAAAATAGGATTTGTGATTGTTTTTTGAAGTTTGTTCACTGTTTACATTGTATTAACTAAACTGACATAAGCTTCGGGTAGATCCTACAGTATTTAATTTTGTCTCAAAGCATATTAACAGGAGTCATAACTACACCATATCTGTACTTTGTATTTCATTTTTAACATGTTGTTGATATTATTTTAGCGGGAAATTCAAAGAAAGTCATTTAAAAATAATTGACAAATTATGATACAGTTCTGTAATAGTAACATTGCAAGTTAAGGAACCGTGTTTGAACAGTACATGTACTACAGTAAATGTAGTACAATTTGGAAGTAACACTACTGGCAAATGTGTTTTCCTTTGGAAATAACTTTTATTGGAGAATTCAGTTCCTTTGCACTACTGATTGTATTTAGTTAATTAAAACGTTTAATTGAAACATTGGGAAAAAACGAGCTAATTAACATTTTTCTGCAGAATGTAAAACTTTTAATGTCATGTTTTCTTTGATTAGATTTCAAACTGAAACTCTTTTCTCCACTTTTCACCATCGTGATCACTAATCAGAGCACCACTTGGAGGAGCCACTGTTATGTTGCAAGGGCGGGGAGATTGTTGTTGGTGCTGAGAGGCAAAGCTCCTTTTCTCTGCAGCATTCATCCATGCAAATGGTCCTAAAGCTCCACTCAGTCACTAAAATAAACAGCGAATCAATAGGAGGATGATTTGTGTAGTGCTATCTTTAAAGGAGTGAAGGAGATCCATGAGGTGGAAAAATCCACTTCAGTCAAAAGCTAAGAAAGCAGACAGATAATTAGATGCTACATGGGGAGCTTTTAGTGTGGATCAGACAAGTGTCACTGCCAGTTTTCTTTAGAAACGTCATGTGGCATAGAAAGGCCTGTGATGTTTTTATTTAAAAGAATCTAACATGAAGCATTTCTGAATGTTTTTTTTACTGATTGCTCCTTTTTAACACTTAGCATCCAAAGGTTGAAGGTCATTAAGTACACTTTTAAAGCAATTCAAGACCACTTTACTTATACAAAAACTTCACAAAAGTAAAGCGTTTCCTTTTTACTTTCCTAGAAAAGGCCAGAGCATGTTCTCAAAACTGATTAATTGGCGACAATAAAAAGAGATTTGGTTGAGTGATCATTTTAATACTCAATTGTTTGATTTCCAGAAAGAGATAAAGAACATTTAACTGAGCAGCTGGAATGCTGAACAAATTGGAAATCCACGACCTTGTGCTGCTGGGTGAGAAGAAGCCACACTCAGCTCATTTTTGCTCCCTCACCTAATGTGATCACACAGGATGAACTCTCATCGCTGTCCCACTGATGGCAGGAAGTTAATTGAAAAAGCCATCAGAGCATGTATCAAAGGGACACAAGAGAAAACTGCCTCTGCAGAGGGCAGGTTTAATATCTTGCACTGTGGTAAGGCTTGTGAACTTGTGACTTTGCTGTTCAAAAGTTAGTGTTTTGTGAAGGTTTTCAGTTTTTCTAATGCCCGTTTCATTTAATTTAGCATATTTTATTCAAAATACTAGAAAAACAAAGAAGGTGTCTAACAACTAGTCGCACATTTGATCAAATATATCTGTAAAAAAATAATTATCTATGCTAAAACATGGCACCAGTATTCACAACTCCTTTAGATCTAACAGTGAGTCAATCATTTTAAATGAATGATTTCTGTTTTTTTTAGATTAATTAAGACTATTCTATTGGACATGCTTTGTCCCAACTCTTAGGAATCAGTGCTATAATTAGGCCAGCCTGTGAAAGCCTGTTGCCATGCAGCTTTCGCCATTTTATTTTGTTTTCTTTGATTCCAGAACCATAAATTGATTTTGAGAAAGTTTAGCAGCCAAACAAATGTTTTTTTTTCGAAAACCTCAAAGATCACCACTGTTGCCTGTTCATTTGTGATGTTTGTGTCTCATGTTCCTTATTCAGAGAAGTTTATTTAAAGTGATCTTTTTTTTTTATCATGGATAGAATACTCATCACAAATGTAACATCAAATCCAACTGAATCAAAGTGAAAAAAGTAAAACCACCACATTTACTCCCGTTTCTGAGAGCGTCTCCTTAAAAAGACAGCTGGTCAACAGGACTGTTGCTCAGACCTTTTAATTTCCGCTTTCAGCTACATTTTCACCTCATTAATATTTATTTGATGTAAGCAAAAACATCATTTCCTTTTCAGAATTGATTTCAGCACAGAAGTTGGGTGATTTGCTTAGTTTCCTGCCTTTTTTTTAATCCTCTCAAGAGTTTTGCATTATTTATGAAACTTTTAAAGAGTTACAATAAATTAACGCCAAAAGCACGCATTGATTTGTACCTTGAAAAAATTTTTTGCTCGTTTCTTTTTTCCAATGTGCTGGTCAGGAACTTCACTGTTATTTCAGCTTTGCAGAAAAACTTAATTTCCATTTATTTGTGGAAGTCTTAGTGCTGTTCCCATGTGCTGGGGTAGGAATAATTCTAACCAGCACTAAAGTTCATCAGACCAGACAGAAATCAGCCCCCTGTGTTTGCAGTTCAAGCACTGCTGCACTGATCCATTGCACACAAGAGGAAACACCAGTGAGAATTTCTTGTCTTAGAAGCAACAAGATAAACGAGTTTTAAATGGTAATTTTCATGTTGGGAATACTTGTTTTCATGGAGAAGCTTTTAGGATTACTTTTCACTGCTCACCATTCAGCTACTAGTAGTTACCCAATTACACAGTGTAGATCTTAAGAGGTGGCTGTGATAAGATAAAGCCATTTTTTGGTGGATTTCCTTTTCTTTGTACTTTAAGTCGTGTGTTTCCTGATACAATGTTTTTTCTTTCTTTCCAAAGTTGCTTTTTGCTTTCAAAGCGGAAAATCTTTGTTTCAGTGTTAGATATGAGGAAAGCTCAAATCACTAATTTGTACAACTTTCTCCATTTTGCTATTGCTGTTTGTCATTTTCCCATTGGTTATAAATTGGGATAGCATTGGAACAACATCACAATCCAAGTTTTAAAACATTATGAACTTAATGCAAAAATGATTTAAAGTGACATTAACTAACCACTCTGAAATTAATGTAAATCTATTATCATCAATTTCCAAATATCTGACATGTTAAACATTTAAAGGACAAAACTGAATTAACTAAAACAAAACAATCAAAACTGCAAACCTGGGTTTTATTCAAACTGTTTGCATTAACTTCATTACCAAAGAGCCACAATAGAGGGTTAAAAGTCACGTGTTTCCATAGCCTCAGGCTTCAAACCTCTTATACAAACTTGTTCCTCTTAGATTATGTGAATTTTCTCCCATTTTGTAATTTATGGATTTTATTTGTCAATAAGTAATTATAGGCCTTATGGTATTTGTGCAATTTGATATTTTACAGGACTCTTTAATAATTTTGTCTTGTTTAAAACTGAAGATGGAGTTAGTGTTTCTTCTGTATTGACCACGCTGATGGTGATAATATAGTAAATAAATAAATAAAATAAATAAATAAATATAGTAATAAACACATAGCTATATACCTAAATAAAGCTAATATTGCATCACAGGTAAATGAAGTAGCTGCTTGGAGAATATTACTCATGAACTTACAATGCAACAAGAGCTGATATATCCTCTGTAAAATGACCACTCAGGTTTACCCTTGAATGTGTTTTAGAAGTTAGCAGAAAACACTTCACTGAGCTCTGTGAATGCTAATGGACATCAATTTTACTGCAGGTGGTCCTGAAAACCTGGTTAGTGTTGTGTGTCATTGTGTGTGTGTGTGTGTGTGTGTGTGGGAGAGAGGCCGTGAGAGACGAGGGCAGGTGTAGACTTTGGGTTATTAGGCCAAGCAAACAGAGCCAGGTTGTGTAACTCTGTCTGATAATTCATTGACCTTTACCATTTACACCTCAAAGCATTCTATTAGGCCAGTGGATCACAACTCATCTAATTTTTTTTATGAACGCATAAGCTTTGTGGCACACAACCATCACACACACACACAAACACACGTGAGGATAAGCACCTGGTTGTCTGGGAGATTAAAGCCTTTATTCTCAAACTGCAAAGCCCCTGAGAGCAGGATGAACTTCACCCTAACAAAACAGGGCTATCTCACTCTTAAATAAAACCTCACATTTTTTTTCAATAACCATCATATTCAAATATGCACATATAGTTATACCATTAGCACTTTAACTTATTGTATTTTTGTTTTTTCATCTTATTTTCCGATTAGCTCTGTCTGACTGAGACCTGCCCGAGGTGGCCCCCACCATGCAAAAGAATGAGCGGTCTGGAGATGAAAGCCGCAGAGAAAGCGTAAGTAAAGACCTACGTTCTGGTTACTAAGGTTCTGTGTTCGACATGTCCTACATTTGGAAATGCTGGGCACTTTCAGTTGAAAGTTTTAACATTTTTATTGTGAAACAATTCCAGAAATGTCATGTGTTATGTATAGCATACGCACAGTATATTTTGACCAAAATATTTTGAAAGTCTCAGAATTTCATTTACATTTTTAAATGAGTATCATCCACACCAGTAATTTTCTTTTAGGGGTGTGACGATTGTTCAACTTTTTCATTTAAGCGATTTATATTCCTACAATCAAACCAGACCAATCTGTCTGAGGCAAGTTCTTAATTGAATTGACCTATACTATTCTAAAATAATACTAATAATAAAAAAAAAAAGATTATATATTGGAAAATACTATTTGGATTGAGGCAAGGTAGGTTTATTTTACTATAATGTAAAAACCATCAAGTGCCATGTCAGCTGATACTACACAAGTTATTGATCACCTTTCGGCTCATCCTGTCAGGGGTCATCACAGCAATGATTTGTTTTAAACTGGATGCACTTCATGACACTGTATTTTATCTGAGGGAGACCCAAACTTGAGGTCCCCTTGTGGCTACATAGTCAGGCAGTCTTGCCTAAGGACTGACACTGGATGAAGCTCATTGTTCATTAGGAAGTGAACCCTGGTTTCCTGCATACTAGCCGTACACCTGACCACCTGAGCTATCCAGCTGCTGGACATTGCACAGGTGATTGCAGCAAAAAAAACCAACTGATCAATCCATCATTGCAGTCCTATGTGTGGAAACACTTTGAATTTTGAAGACGTGACCATTCAGTGTGGTAGACTGTTCTAATAATGTTTGTTTATCTTAATTTCATGTAGAAAAACATCATTAACTAAAATGTGAACGACTTTGCCATTAATTCTTGTTTACTTGTTTCATTGTACACATACCTAATTTACACTTAATTATCTTGCAAGAAATGCAAAGAATCTAGAAAACTTCTGCACTGCTCAGGACCAGGTTTTTATCGCTGTGAGTGAGTCACTTTGGTTGAATTTTGGGGTAAAGATGTCCTAAATCGATTTCAGGTCAGTGAGTTGGATTGTTCAAAATGAATCAATATCGACAATGAATCATATCAGCAACCACAAATTATGATATGAATTGAAATGTTGTTAAAATGAATCGTTACACCCCTAACGTGGTTACTTATTTTGGAATTTTGCAGAGGTTAATGGTAATGGTTTACACTAATTTTTTAACAAATAACCAAAAGTAACAGATGTAAATACACCAACCAAAGCATTGTCTTTATAGCTGGAGGAGTGAACTTCACGCCTGCAAAAGCCAGAGTGCTGTTTTTTTCCCCTAACCTTAGCAGTTTCTTATTGTCTGGATACACTTGACTCAAATAATCAGCAGGTTGGAGGTGATATCTGGGACACAAGTCCAGTGACCCTTAAGACCAGGACTTTTTTATCCTTGACCTTTCATCGAAGGGAAAATATACAACAAAAACCACGACTGAAGTGTTTGAGAATGTCAACCATATTCAGACTATATTTGTCTGTTTGTGTGATTAAGAGAAGGCACTCACAGAACAACAGAGTCAAAGTGTAAAAATTCTCAGTTGTTTTAGTGAGAAAGTTAACACGTAAAATGTAAGAAAAGAAGCAGACACCTGAAAGAAAAGGTTAAAGTTCACTTTTAAAATTAAAGTAATTTATGATTTTTTTTTTTAAGGCAAAATGACCTTTTATCCTGAACACATCTCTCACTATTGCCACTGGGTTAATTCATTGTGCAGCAGGTGTGGAGAGTTGTCCATTATGTTTGACAACCAATGCAAGATTCCACTTTGCATAATCAGGTTGAAGCCTCCAGAGCCATCAAACCTGACCTTTTTTCCATTATTTTGAAGAAAAAAATCCCAAACTGCCAAAAACAAAATTCCCAAAAAGGCAGGTGACCAGTAAGTTACAGCTGATGTAAGACAACAAATTAGGTCATCTTTGCTGTATGATTCAAAGGGAAAAACATGGATAAACCTGTCATGTCTCTCTGTAACAGGAAACTGGTGTTTTCAATTTGTTCTGCATTTCTACCCATCCCCCACGACTACAGCTTCAGTACCATCGGGGATGACAGTCTCTGGGCTCTCACATGATGTTTTCCGAGTTATGTGCAAGCTGTCCATCACCCACCTCTATCCATCTGGATGTAGGTTTCAAAAACAAGACAGATCAGAGCTGCTGTGCTCAAGCAGAGATGGAGCACAGACATGGCACTGTTGGGCTCATCCTGCATGAATAAGACGTGCTGTCATTGACTGGACCTGGAGTTGAAGACACAAGACAGGCATATGGGTTTGTTGTGTAGAGAGGCAATGAAAATGCATCCTTACTTAAAGAAAAAAATACAAAAAACAAAGGCTAAATCAAACAAAAATGAGCGGCAGCATCAGGTAAAAATAGAAATGACTGATTTGAGCAGAGCTCCTGCTGTTTATTTCCCACATGCTTCATATTTCCATGTGATTCATAGTTAAATTGGCCATTACTGCTCAGCGCTTGAAGGTTCCCACACATTAATGCTGTGTTTTGGTGTGCACCCTGCAAAAATAGCTAGGATGTGAGGTGCAAATGCATTGAGATGCCATGTGGTATTTAAAATGTTATTTATGTGTTCCACAATCAACAGCGTACTGTAAAAGCAAACATGCAGCTATGCTGTTTTTTCTAAATTGCTTCTAAAAATGTCTTAATAGAAAGAAAAGCCAAACTTGCAGAAACTATTGTCTGTAAAAAATGTTGCTCATTCAAAACATTGTCAATCCAGGACACCAACATGGCCGACAGAAAGGAAAAACCTGCTTAGACATAATCGGTTTCCAAAAAAATAAAGGCAGACGGGAGCTAATGACCTTTAAAAGTGAATAAAACCTCCAGTATTGCTGCACAAACTGATTAATGAGTCGCACTTCGTGGGCCCAGAGGGGGCTGTAAAATAGAAAATTGGTTTTAGAGATTGTTTTGGGAAAAAATGTAAGTTTTGCGGTGAGTGCCCCAATTACCAGTGAAAGCCAAACACGGAGACAATTGAATCCAAGTGGGAGAAGAGGAGGAAGGGCCATATGTCCCGACAGATCCCCTTAAGCGTACTTCATGTCAGAAGTCCCAATGATTCATGACTTTATCTGTTAAGAGAGTGGAGGTCAGTGGGTTAGCAATGAGAGGCGTGGATGTCCCAGCTGTGGGAAAGAAAGGGTGGGACTGATAATTGGAGAGAAGCGATGAGAGAAGAGGGTTGAGGGTGAGGCAAGAGGTGAAAAACAAACAGAAAGAATCTGAGTTCCTCTTTTACCGTCCTGAGGGGGCAACTGAGGTAGAGCAGGGACACAAGCCAAGCTGCACTGATTGTTTTTTTTTTTTAAAGCTCTCAGGGGTAGTCCAATCAGGCGGTGCCACTGATGAATAGTCATGAGTCACCTTATCAGCATTACCATGGTTACGCAGATGTGACTGTGGCCCTGTGAATGTGATGAAGGAACAGAAATGGGCCACAGGCTTCTCCGTCTCCTTCCTGTTCTCATCCTGATTACCAATTAGAGCCCAGCAGGGGTGCATCCAGGTTCAGGGTTTGCTTCATGGGGTAGGTAAGGTTGGGAAAGAGGTAAATGGACAGAGCGAGACGGTCAGGGTAGTGCTTTGAGGTCGAAATGTGCAGCAAAAACGTTGGGAGTAGGAAGGGAGGGAGGAGGACTCCCGTTTGGAAATTATTCAATGACCTGAAATCACATTAATCACTGGTAAACCCAGCTGACACACAGCAAGCACAGGTAAGGGCTGGCAAGATGATGAGGGGAAGTGGATGACACGATATTTAATAGAAAGAGCTGGGAAATTAGATTGGACAGGATCAACAGTGAGGGGGAAATCTGCTGATGGATGAGCAGAAGAAGACACAGCTGCATGGGATGAAATAAACAAAATAGGAAACAATTTAATGGAATAAAAGGAAAAATAAAAGGCATCACATAATTATACATGCATTTTCCTCTTTTGCAGGCATCTCACAAAATGCTGCCACTCTTTTGAAGCTTGTGAGTAGCCTTCCTCAGAAAATCCTGTCCTTCTGAATATTGAATATCTGAAGAGCCAGGCCGTTTCTTTGAAACTATTTTGAAATCGTTCCTAGTGGTCTTTTAATTATGATTATGTCATTTTTAGCCAAAACAACATTTAAAGAAATGGCAATTTTCTAGGACAGGGTTGTTTTGCAGAGCGGCAGGAATTCATTAGAAGTTTACCTTTGAGTTGTGGGAGGGACTGTTAGCATGGAGCAACCCCGCCCCTATTCCCCTCCCCATTGCTGGGACCTCGGAAGAGGGAGCTTGTGGCCCACCCTGCGTACTTTCTACGTCACAAATACGCTCTTTTTGTAATGACTCCAGATTAAATCTCATTAAACATTGCGCAGGTCACTGGAATGATAAACCTGACATGGCCATCTTATAATCTCCGACTTCTCTGGTTGATTGCAGACGAGGTTATTTCCTTTTTGAGCCACTGCTTATCAGCATCCTGATGTCTTTTATGAGCGGATGGAACAATCCAGAGTATCTGAAACATTTTACTGGATTAGATCTCCATTCAATGAAGACACATTCAAGCAGTTTGAGAAATACTATCCATCATTTCCCTGTAAGTCTGACGGGAATAAAGGTGCTTCCGTTTTCCTGCCTGGATGCGCTTTCATGGATCAGACAGCTGTCCTCTGTTCTGTGTGTTGAGTCTGCTCTTAAATGAATCATCCATATGCACTGTGTGGAGAGAGAGTTGGACAGGTTTGATATTTATTCAGTCTTTAAATTTGTGTTTACAGAAACATTACCAGCCACTGTCCAGTCTGTTTACCATGTTCAAAGTGGGATTAATGTTGTGTACATTTGGCAGAGGGGCATGCGGGGTGAAGGAAGGTGAAAAATAGGGTTAATTTTAGGTATCCAGTGGATCAGGGGTCTGTAGCCTTTAACACAAAAGCCATTTGGTCCAGTTTCTTATTGACTAAAACCCAACCAGTCACAAAGCCTGACTTTACAGTTTAGAAAAAAACCCACTTTAATTCTGCTTTCTGCGGCCAATGAGATATTCATTTATAAAATGTAGCTCTTAAATATTTATAATAGTTGAAATATAACAGTGTTATACTTTCTATTGATAACAATTTTAACTTATTTTATATTTGACAGCGGCACATATAAGTTCTTTTAAAAAAAACCCTGCTGCAGCATATTTACTTAAATTAAAAATTAAAGAGAATCATACGTGGATGTTGGTTGTTTTGAACATTCCAATTCACTGACCTAAAACTGATTCGTTATATCTTTGGTCAAGAACTCCACCAGTGTAAATACCAGTAGAGTTGCTTTTAAGAACATTAAGTATACATTAAATATGTGAACAAAAAAAGCAAATTAGCAAGAGTTAATGGCAAATCCATTCGTATTTTGGTTTTATAAAGTCCAGCCCACTGTAGTTTTTCCACATCAAAACAATACAAGCAGAACATTATTAGAACATTCTACTACACTGTATGGTCACACGTCTTTGCAAAATTCAAAGTGTTTTCACACATTGGACTATAATGATGGCTTGATTCTTTTTTGCAGTTATGATGTGTGTGTTATCTGCTTTGGTGGTGTTTATTCAGGGGAGCTTTTAGTTTATTTTGGTCCATGTTTTATTACTGTGTATGTAACTTATTTTAGTAGGCCTTGTTAATACTGGATTTTACTACCTCTCTTGTGTTTTAGTTTGATTTTTCTGCTGTCTTTTTAATAAAGCACTACGTGATTCTTTCTGTGAAAAGTCCTATAGAAATAAAAAATATTCAGTTTCATTCTTTGGCACGTTTTTTAACATTATAGTTAAATAAACCCAACTTGTCTCAATCTAAATGGTTATCGACTTACCTCATTTTGAAGCATTTGTTAATGGTACAGTTTGATTCGATTTTGGCTCAGACAGATGCATCTGGTTGGGTCGTGGGAACAGAAGTCGATAAATAGATTAGTCGTCACACCCCTAGTAATTAATATGTCTGCTAAGATTCTAACATTATTTGCAGCATTAATAAAACTAAAACATCAGCTTCCAAGTGAGACTGGGTCTACATTTCCATTCCTTTATGGTTGTATTTTTGTTCCATATACATTTTTTACCACTTTTTTCTGGTGCTTGAACTGTATTTTGGAATTTAAGTTATTTTCTTTGTTTTCTATCGGATCGCAGGCTCACTGTTGTCCTTGGATTTGTGTTTATGCAGCTTACATGTTAAACCGTAACACTATCTCAGATTCTCACTCTTTTATCACATTTTCAACTGACTGTACTTCGCTATGACAGCAGCGTGATGCAAGGTGTTCAAAGGAGGAGGTAGCTGGATGGGGAAGACTTGAATGTTCTTTACATTAATAAAAAACGAGCTGCAGGTAAAGCAAATGGATATGAGAAAAAATTTAATATAAGATCAAACTCATAACGTGGAATAAAAGCAGGATGTAGGACAGCAAAGATTTTCTAAGAAGAAGTTGAAGCCTTGTGAATGCATGCAGAGGGAATGACTGTCTGTTGTAGGTGACTGAAATTAAGTGCACGTGGAGTTTAAAAATAGATCTGACAAGAACCACAGAGATCAGGATTCTTTGAATTTGATTAGAAAATCTAAAGAAAAACACATACGAAAACAAAAAAATGATACTAATCTCAAACAAACTTTACCCGGATGACCACTTCCACATGACATATATTTTTGTTTGTAAACACACAAAAAAAGCTGGTTGCTGTGAAGATGGTGACATTGGGACAGTGGTGAGCATTCACAGCAAGAATCTCCCGATTCCAATCCCGGCTGGGTCTTTTCTTTGTGGAGTTTTGCAGTCTCCATGTGTATACCTGTATATGCCTTTTCTCCAAGCACTCCAGCTTCCTCCAAAAATTTGCTTCAGGGTATTTGGTATCTCTAAATTGCCCCTAGGTGTGAGTATGTGTACGCAAGGCCCAGTGACAGACTGGAAACCTGTTCAAGGTGTGTCCTGCCTTCGCCCAACAAGAACTGGATTATATCCAGCTGGCCCCAGGGATTCAGCGGGTTCTGAAGACAGATGGATGGATGGATGGATGGATGGATGGTTGGTCGGTCTCATTTGTGTGTGATCTTTTTACTGGACATGTGACGAGCAGCATCTGGCTGCTGCCTAATTCTGAAACATTTATTTATTTTTTTAAAATGCTGTTCTTGTTATACACTGTGGAATGTTCCTTTTGGTTTCACTTTAAATTGTGCTTAAAGTGAATAGTAAATAGATTCTGACTTTCACTTTAGTTTTCCAGCAGGTTTTGGTTGCTTAACATTACAGATGTGGCTGTTCCATAAACTTCTTTTAAGTCTTTGTTGATTCCTCATCACCTTTATTTCTAATCTTTCAATGTTAAGTTTTGATGAATTATTTCAATCAATTTGAAGTTGTTAAGGAAATGTATATTTTATGCCAAGCTTGTCGAGTGTTTTTGGACATGAGTCTTCCACAAATGCCTCACTGATTACGTGCATTTACCTTTATCTAATTGTTGCACAAAAAAAAAAAAAAGGTTTTCATTATTCTTTTCACTAGAATGATCAATTCCTTTTGGATTTATTTTCAAAAGATTCTTTTAGAAAGACTGCTAGCAGTCTTGGTTTATTGTTTCAAGGATTTTCTATTACAGTCTGGTGACCCTGACTTTCTGTACAGATGAAGCAGATAAGTAGAATGACGTAAATGTCGCACAAATTCAAAAAAAGAAGTGAGTGCCTCAGGATTTCTTTGTTGTAAATGGACTCTAGTAAAAAATATTTCTTTTTGTTGCATAAAGACTATTAGAAAACAAGCAAAATAGGAAAAAAAAAAAGTTTGAATATGTCATAATAGCATTTTTTTCTTTGAAAAATAGATCCGGGCAGTATCTGGCAGTCCATAACACATTGTTGAGTCTCTTCCCTCTTACTGCAGCACCTTTCCTTGTCAACTCCCCCGCAACACGATGATCCCTCCTGACACTTTATGAAAAGCACATCTGGAACAGCTTTAAAAACTCAAAAGAGGCCAAAGCATTGATCTGGCCTTCAAGCTTCCCAGATTCCAGTCTGATCGACATGCAGGGGCTGCACCAGACAGCTCAGCCACCAGAGTATAACAATGCCCTTTTATGCTTCCTTCAACAATGGTGATGTTTGAATTCTACCTGCCTCCAGATTGTCATTGTGTCATTTCTTGACACATTACAGGGATGTTTTTGGAAAGTAAAGTTTTTTATTCATTTAGGTTTTTTTTGTCCCCAACTTGTATTTTGTATATGGAAAAAACAAACAACGAATGGGAAAAAAATGGCAAAAATCCCATTTATTTAATTAAAACATTACTATTTTTTGGTTTAAACTGTATACGTTTGAGTCAATTTGAGCTTTATCTTGTTTTCTGCCATCACTGAATTCTACCGTATATTTTTGTTCATTCCTGAAGATAAAATGGAAGACGAGCATAAATGCACAATGACATCAAAATACCAACCTACATTATAATTTCATTATGGAATCAGGAAAAGTGAACATTAAGAGACAGAAATATACTCCTATAGACCCATATATCAGAAATATAGAAAAACTCGGATGAGAGCTGACATTGAAGACTAGCAGAAGCAATAAGGCTGGATTATGTTTTATTATTTCAAGGTATAACAGATTTCTTTCTTGTAGTTAGTGAATGTAGGCACATGTACTTTAACTTCTTACATCAAGGATATTTCATGATTGGTGGGTCCTCAAATCGTTAAATCCCTTTTTAAGTATCACCTTTAATAAAATCACGTTTTATGATGTAAACTAAAAAGCAGGTTTTTTAGGTTTTCTAAATCTAAATCTTTCCAAAAATCCATCAGGACTTCAACTGTAAAAATAAATGCAAAAACTGATACTTTTGACATCAATTGAAGTTGTTTTTTCAGCTTTAATTAGAGGATTTATATGTTTTATTTATTAGAATGTGTAAATTGCCATAACAGCTTTAAAGCAGTAAGAAATAACGAGTAGATGCAACAAGCTCTAGCATTTTCATGATAGGGCATAAGCCTAATCAATAATTATGAGTGGCAACATGTTATTTTTACAATTTTTCTGAGCAGAAGCCATGTCTGACATGCTGTGAACAGTGTGTACTGTGGCAGATGAACTCAGCTAATTTTTATTGCCCCATGGGATCCACGTTTTATGGCTAACTGCGCTACTAGATTAAGCTGTAAAAATGAACACATATTGTAAATACCAGGAACTCTGATAGAGTAAATGGAAAACATCAAACAACCTTTTTGTTTAGATGGAAAGGAAACCCAGGTAACCATGGTTATGTTAATCTGTTGTAAAAATGTTGTTGATCTTCACTTTTGGGCACCTTTTTTGTGCCCAGTTTAAAAACAAATGAGACCCTCAATAATTGGAACTGTCTCACCATGTTATGAGCCCAACATTTAATGATATCAATTAACAAAGACAAGAATTGTCACCAATTCTTTGTAGTTCAAGTGTAGGGTGAGTGAGAGAAGAGGAATCATTGGATAAGTTGACCCAACCCTTGCATTAAGAGAAGCTCACAAGCAGCCATCTATTCCATCTTGATGTAGAAATGCATGTGGTAGAAGAGATTAATATTTTTTACACAAAAGTTAAGCAAAAGTGTGGGAAAAAGAGCAACAGGTATGGGATAAATTAAGTCAATAACCCCATAGAAAAATGAAATTCAGTTAAGTCTGACATAGAAAAAGTTATTCCAGTGGAGTGTACACTACTATTTTGGTTGTGTAATGCTAACCATTGAAGAGAAGGCAACGTCACTCCAGTGGCTTGATTGACGGCGTTGTAGGTGATTGAATGATTCAGAAAAATCTGCTGGATCACTAGTAGTAAGAAACCTACTTTTGTTCACAATCAAAAAGGATCAAGCATCTTCACACAAAGAAGCAGCTTAACCTTAACATCAAAAAGCTGCAGAAGTGGGAAAGAGTGAGCAGAAATTCATGTTGTAACCTCAATAGTTGGAATATTTATAACGCTATTTGAATTAAAGACCCACACCTGTGGAAATCGTGCTTTTTGTGTTTCTAACATCTTTTGTGCCATTTTTATGATGATGGAAGACATATATAGAAAAGTAGGCACAATACAGCATTTCTGAATTTTTTTGGGTTATTTTCTTGAACTCAAATCACTATGAATTAAGAGCAGCTGAAAAGTGCAGTTTGAAAAAGAGCTTATTACATTACATTCTGACAATATCATTTGGCAGGAGACATCCTAAGGCATGTTTTCATTCTACCTAGTGAAAAGTAAAGTAAAAAGTGTCTTCTCTTACCCAACTCTAAAGTGTATAATGAAAGCTACAGTTGTGCTACTATAGCTAGACCAATTGGATACAGTCGGTGCTTAGGATTTATGGAGAATTCCCCTAAACTGGTGTCAGCAGAGGTTTCTATTTGCTCTGACACAAGGAAAATCCCCTGGACTCTGTTCAAATAGACAGACAGCGGTGATACATGTCAAACCAAGACCTGTTTTAAATTGCTTAGCACCCTTAGAAGTGAACCTAATAGTGAAGTGGACCATGTAAAATTCCTGCAAGTCTAAATGCAGTTCACTATTAATTTAAAACTACGGACACACTGGGCATTTGACACTCGTTCAAGAACACTTGTACAATTTGCAGCAGGTGTTCAAATGAGTTTTCACACTTGCTAAACAAAGCGCAATTTGTGATGAAACAGTCCTGGGTGCAAAATCAAGCCTGTCAGTGAGAACCGTCAACACTAAAGCATGTGCCTGAAGAAGCTTTTCTCCACGTTTTCATCCAGAGGTAAATGATCCTTTTAAATCTGCTGATTCCTGTTTGGACATAAATGGTGCATTTTTTAAAGCAACAAATGATTGAATGGTTTAAAAATTTGAATATTGTCAAATATTGTTTCTAAGAAACTGACTTCTATGCAATACTTTTAAAAGAATAAGGTAAAAGGGAGAAACGTGCAGGTACCAAAGTGACCCTGAAGATAAAACCTCCCTCTCTGCTTCACTCCTAATTCACTGCTGGCTATCAGAGCTATCAGTGACTGATGTGTTTTTAGTCCTTTGGAAAAAACAAAAAAGAAAATCCGTTTAGTTTTCTCTACGGATTCCTCCTAACTTTTTTTTATCCACCATCTTCTGATAACCTGTAGGTTGCCCCCAGAACCTCTTTAAAATTCATCCTCGTATAAAATCAATTGCTAAATTAAGATCACACAGATGAATGATGGTACTGTTGATGGAAGATTGTGCACTCAGAACCGGCTGCAGGCTGCCGGTCAGATTATTCCATTTCTACTTTTTAATCCATCCCCAGCAGCATTTGGACAACAGCTGTTTACTCTGGTCTTCAGAAGTAAAAGAAGCAGGAAGCCTTTAGACACAAAAACAGAAAAGGTGAATGAATTTGCTTCAAAGAGGCAAATGAACAACCCCATTTCTGCTTGCAGCAGGTACCTCTGTGGAAGGTGTTGACAGATTAAGCTGATGAGGGGTACAGAAAAATGAGAGTTCTTTCAAACAGCATGCACTGCATCCTGAGTATCAAGCAAACGCCCCATCTGCATGAGAGCGACAGCAAAACAAAGGGATCAAGCAATATGCAGAAATCTTACAGTACAGTCCACCATCAATGTCTGAAAAGTTCTGGAAAAACAAAAACGGAACTAAAAGGCGCTCATGAATAAATCAGTGCAATAAATAAAAAAATGCGATCTTGTTTGCGGATTTAATTGATATCAATGAATTCATTTGCCACGCATACAGAAGGGAGTTATCCAAAATGCTGCAGGAGGGTTTGATCCCCGCTGATGCAGTTTAGAAAGGGAGCTTTACTGTCAACACGGATGCTTATCATCTGTTGTGCTGGAAACCAAAATAAAAAGGTTCATGCGGTGCCGCTTGTTTTCAAAGTCGTGGAGAAGACATGAAAAAAGAGGAAAGAAGAGCAAAAAAAAAAAAAAGATGTAAAATCAAAATGCATTCAACTTCAACCCTTTATCAACAAGAGCTGCTTGTGGTAAAAGTGAGTTTAAAATCTACATATCTATAAGCAGCCTTGCATTCAGAAGCTTTAGCAAACACTGCAACAATCTTTAATGGTCTATGGACACAGGTCCTGCAGGACATGGAATGAACTACTTTTGAATAAAATGTCAATATCATCATCTCATATTTATTTTTTCTTTACAGTTTCTGTTGTAAAACAATATTTTACTGCAAAGTGTGAGGTTCCACTTCATAAGCTTTTGCAACTACCTCATTAAAATGATTAAAGACATTTTTAATAGGTAATACGTGCATGAAAAAGTAGCCCAAGCCCATTCCTTTTTTCAGCTGAAATTCTACTATCACATCCTTTTGCAGATTTTCTTCCAGGAATTTGAAAGTGTCTGCCTGCTAAGGGCCCATGATTCATCTTGGATTGATTTTTTTCTTTTTTTTTTTAACTCACTCTGCCACAAAACTGAATTATTTGAGTGAAGTCATTTTCCCTGTTCAAACCTCTTGGGTTCAAGCCTCACTATGGAAGTTTTGAAGTCCGTTTTTAGGTTCTACGTACAAAACTCATGGCCATTGAACCCACACTGAAAGCTAGATCTGTTGAACTTGACCAATCAGAGACCAATCCGTTGACCAATCAGGGACTCTGTAGTGACGTATGGGTAGCATCTTTTTTAATTCACGGAAGTGCTAACCGCTTGAAGAATAGAGCTGTGAAAGAAAGTCTGGGGCAAGATTTACACCACTTTGCACCAAGCGTGTACGTAACATTACAGACATCATGTGCACTGGCAGACTGAAGCCACGCCCTCTTTTAAAAGGGATGCTGGCGGGCAATACACCTGCCTCAAGGCAGAGGGCGCTGGTGAGCCCAGAGAATGTGACACCGCGGCAAAAGAATAAAAGAATGAGCGATAGCCGTCCCGTTTAGCACAATTTTCTACATGGATGAATACTTTTTTAAACTCCTAAACTCAAGACTTTGTTTAGACTTTCACTGGTAATGTTCTTCACTGGGACGGAACGACTTTAAAACTGAAGAAAGAAAAGGAAGAATTCTACAAACGGGTCATTAATGTGTTTCTTCAGAAGGAGCGCTCATTGACATAAAACAAGGGAGCGACACATGGACTTCATTTATAACTAAAAGTAAGTCAGTAAGTCAGTACTAACAATTTTTTGTGTTTTTTTTTTCTTTCCCATCTGCTACAGTTTGTAAACGGAAAGAAAAGTTCACATTTTAAACAACACACTTAAACTTCTGCCAATCAAATGGTGATTAAGCTACTCTGTAGGGTTAATGTTTGTGAATCTGACTGATGACGTCAGTGCCTCACTAGCCATGAGCCTCACCGCACGTCACTGACCTTCAGTGTACAGTGGGGTGTTTACAGTCAAGTGAGACAGAGAATTAGTTGGAGGCCATGGTTGTGGAAAGGGTGGTTTGCCCTCCCTGAGTAGGTGGAGAGCCCAAGAGCTTAAGCATCTCAACAGTCTTGAACACGAGGGAGGGAAGGATGGAGCATGGTTGCAGCAGTTGCAGTAATGCAGTCACTGTATTGATCAATTGTAAGGAAAGAGCTTTGTCATAATAGAAAGCTTTTGAATCAGCGGTCGATTAATGTTTCTACCCTCATCTGGGATCATGTGATTTGGATCATGTCCGAAAGCAAAAGATCCCTGATTCAAGCAGCTAAAGTGATTTTCTTTTGCACCGTGGCTGAGCACCCAGCCAAGAGAGGAAATTTGTTCAACCTAAGTTAAACATCTCACAGGGAAATATTCAAAAAGTTTACTTCTCGTGGACTGCATGTTTTTTCCTTTTTAAATGCACTATTTCTTCTTGGAACATAAAAAAACATATTTTAGAAATGCATTTGCAAACTAGACTGATCTACTATTTGTCATTTTAGTCATTGTTCCCTACAAATAATACACAGTTTTTATTTGTCTGTTTTCAATTTGTCACAACAATGGATTTGATGTAAGTAAAGAATGCTGTTAACAGCTGAAGCTGCACATTTTAAATGCAATACTATTTCAAAAATAAAGCTTGTCTATTCTAATAGTCAAGCATTAACCTCAAAAGGTGTATTTTCAACTTCTTTCCTTAAAAAAATGATGCTTTTTATTTAACTGCTACATTTTTTTCCTCTTTGAATTGAGAAAAAAAGAAACATGGGTCAATTTCTTACTAGAAAACCATTTTTTAAATGAAACATATCTGAGCAGATACACCTGAACAGATGAAAAATCTACTTGACCACCAATAGATTGGCATATGAATTGCATAGAGAGCATGGAAGAGTCACAGCACAACAATTAACCTTTTACTGATTCCACTTATCATTGAGAGCTACTTCAGCATTAGTAGAGCTAGCCAAAGTGAGTAAAAATGAAGTGATGAAGAGACTGCGGCCATAACCAGGATACAGTGAGGCCATTGCACACACAATGATAAAACTTGTGACAGCTATTTAGCATGTTCTTGTGGCATTTTTCTCATGGTGGAGGACATTTATTAACAAAATTAAGCTTAAAGATGCATTTTTGAGTATTTCTTCATTTTTTTTGTGATGAATTAGAGGGGGAAGAAAAAAAGTGAAGCCATGTTCAACAGGATCATAACTAAAAGACCACTGGGAAACGCTTTTACAATAGATCAAAAATGATTGGAGTGGGACGTTAAAAACATTCTTGAACTTTTTAACTTTTTTCTTCACCAGTCCAAAACACAACAATAATTTTCCACATGTTTTTCCACAAAATAATTGTGGAAACTGTAAAGAAAACATTGATGCGTTAAAAACAAGTTTTGTATTAATAACAATGATGAAAAACTGACTATTGTAGTGGTCTGTAATTGTAGTATGCTACTAATAATAATTCCATTTTTATAATTCATAAAGACATACAGCAGTATAGCAGTATGAATAATACAAAAACTAATACTATGATTGATAGTGACATCAGTAACGCTGTTAAGTATCAGCTCTTAGAAGACAGAACAAGAAAATGGAAAATACAATAACAATACTCAAAAAGTTTATTTGATCATGCTGTAAATGTGCTTGAATACTCTTAATTAATTATGTAGGCTATGTAGTGAAAATACTAACTGTGCATCAATATTAATATTAATGGTGGCAGTTCTTATCATGCCAGTTATCAAGAGCATATACACAGGCACACGTCCTCCTATTTTCTTTTTTTTTTTTTTTAGACTAATGGGTAAAAATACATATATAATTTTGTCATTTTTATGCTCTTGGTTTCCTATTTTCTTTTGCTAATTTATTCCTTCTTTGCTAATTATCCTTTTAGTTCTCAGTGGAATTGCAATATTTTCCAACCATAGACCAGAAGATTCCTCCAGAAGTCTGCGGCATGATTACTCAGAGCTGTTTGGTTGCACAAGCAGTAATCTACACAATATGAGGCAGATAGATTTAATGTTATGGTTGCCAATTATACAAACATGCTCATGTGTTCCAATGCTGTGTTTTTTTTCTACACAAGTAATTTTCACTTGATTGATTTTCTTGCCTCCCCTTGATTTACTCAAGATCTGTCAAATACAGATCCATCATGACGCTCAGTGAAAAGCTCCAGCTTGTCTGTGGCCCTGAACAGATGAAACGGGTATAAAGGATGGATGGATAAATAGATTTTTCAGTTTTATCTCTGAAACCACTTATAGCATGCTTTTATTCTTCTTTCATTCTTTTATTGCTCATTTTATTCTTTAAAAACTGCATTTTCTTAATGTGTTAATTACAAATAAAGTAACTTTTTTCTCTACTTTAATGTAATCATATGAGTCTGTCACAGAGAAAGTCATTGGATCTAAAAGATGAGCGCTAACATAACAGCAGCATGTTTCAGAGTACTGGTACAGAAGATTGGCAGGCCGGGACAATGAGTATTTCTGTGGGCTGGCAGTGTACCTTGAGAGGAGTTCAAGATTCATACAGAATGAACCCCCCTGACTCATTAGATCCGTCATCCACCTGCGTTACCTTCAGCCATCTGAAAAGTGATGGTTAATCATGCTGTCTCCTCTGCTCCTCTCTCTAAGCCAATGTCTCTGCCAATGCGTCTAATGCAGGTAATTATGTAGGAATGAAAGGCTCAGTGGTTTCATGGATGAAGATTGGCACCTTGATACAAGCAGGGGTGGACGGGTAGGGGGTAGGCTGCTTCATCTGTACAGGAGAGGCCGAACAGTCACGACAGAAGTGAGACAAACACACCACTGAGGAGACTCTATGAAGCAAACGGAGATGTCCACCATTCGTCCAAAGTTTGGAAACACTTTTCTGTTGAATTAAAGGGTCAGATGTGCTCAAATCTTTCCCTGGCAGCTTATAAAAAACACCTTCAGCAATTAAAACAAGCATGCACTGTTGCCAAGTTATTTAAAAACAAGAAGCATCCCCCATTTTGTTCATGGAATGATTTAACTCAGAACTGAGACGGTCAGTAAAAAGTACGATGGCTAAATCACACTGGGAAGGTAGAAAAGAATTGGGGTAAGAAATGAAATAACAATTTCTACCTACAATAGACTCAATGCACAGAGCTGTGTGGCGTATTTCTGCTTTAAAATAAGACCACCCTGTTTCTTTGTTTTCGTCTGCTCCTTATTCACAATTTCCATCAAGAAATGCTCAGAAAGGCAATTTTAATCTTAATTTTTCATGTGTCCTCCATCATCAGAAAAATACTACAGATCATCAAGCAGAAATAAAAAAAAACAAAACAAGCTATTCGTTAAGAAATTTCAACTTATGCTTTGGGATTTTTTAATGCATGTGATATTAGAAATTTTGATTTTCATGTATCAGGCAAGATTAATTTCTCTTTAAACATTTAATTGACTTTACTAGTGTTAAAGGCTTTGTTTAGTTGATTTTTTCCTAAAACTAAAGATTGTTTTACCACTTCTTTTTTTTGAGAAACTGTAACATACAAATAATGCAGCAGAGAGTGCAGAGATTACAAAGGGTAAATGTGTTTAGTTGATCCTGCAAACAGAGCATTACTGTGTTTATTAAATGTTGGAAAGCATTCCTGGTGATGATAAGATCAGTGCAAAAGGTGACCTTTTCTTTATGAGGGAAATTGTGTTGTTTGTGCAAAGCAAAAACTTTGCTTTGTTGCCAGAATAATGCTGCAGTAACAGCTTTCATTTATCATCTTGTCTCCACGGCTCAATCCATACATGTTTGCCAGTGTTTTCAAGTGCGCCCTGAATCAAATCCAGTCTTGGATCACTCAATAGACAAAAAAAAAAACTGATTACCATGGATCTCCCCAAAGACAGTATCCCTCAGAAATGGCATGAAAGGCCTGAATGTGGTTTGTCTTTATTAAAAGCAGAAAATAGCCTCCTTTGCTAGAGACCAAAGCAAAGGAAGAAAAAGAAAAATTTGCATATGTGCTATGGTAATTTACATTTATTAAATATTTGAGTTTTGTTTTTTTCAAAAGGATTTAGATACGTGTCAATAAATTCTAGATTTGCAGAAATGTACAAACTCACGTTTGGTGAGTTCTGTTTTGAAAGGAAATGCTTTGCTGCAGCAAAATCAGCTTTTCTGAGAACCACTTGATTTTAAATCGACCACCTGATTCCTCCTTGGTTAACTTGCTGTTGCAAAATGATTTTCTGGCCTCACACTCTGGCCTCGTTTCAAGCACGTACAGTCCTCAGATTTCCAATGGTTTTATTTTTTTCCTCAACTAAAGCTTGTATCATGTAAAATCCTTACTTATCCTCATCTTCTGACCTAGAGTGCCATTTGTGCTTCCTCTTTTCTCAAGCGAATCCCTTTCTGTTTGAATCTTTATCGAGTCCAAAAAGTGAATTATGAATGTTAGCTCCATCACTTCTTTATTTTTGCACATTATCTGCAGGCGCCCTGATATTTTTGCATAATTTAGTACTGAATGCACAACAACATGAATTAGTCACCATGTCTGCTTGCTGTTATTATTACTTTATTTTAGACAGGCAGAATTTTACATCAACAAAACCATAAAAATAAGACAGGAGCTGCAACAATAGCATTTTCTGACAAAGAACGTTTTTTAGTTTAATGTTTTTCTTGCTCGGATCCCTGTGCTGGTGTCAGTTTTACACTTGCTTTGATTACCTGGTTTCTCCTTACGTCTCAGTGCCATTTCATTAGTGTTTTCCAAATTATTATACAAGTTGTTTTAAGTTAATAATTAAATTCTTTAATTTTCAATTAAACTCGTGGATGACATGTCTCAGGGCTCTTTGAATCACTGAAATCAATCTCAAACACCTGTTATAGTTGGTTTGCCAGGCGAGCTCAATTAAAGAAAAAAATATTAAAGAACGATGTTCTACATTATTAAGCAGACCAATATTTTCAAGCAACTTTGGGGAAATATAAAATCTCAAGGCTACTGAAAAATGTAAAATCATTAAATGATTTGGACAAAGAATGAAAACCTTGGATGCTTCACAAAAATTTAAACGTGATCCTCCTACTATTATGACATTTGTTGCTGCCTCAGAGCACACAGGGGTTGGTGCAGATAAAGGCAGAACGAGGAAGGTTTCTGCCAGACAAAAGCATCGAATTAAGAGAGCAGCTGCTAAAACACCAATACCAAGCAGCAAGAACATATTTGAAGCCTATTGTCTGTGGAGTCCCATGAACATCAAGGTGTAGCAACCTCCAGAGGCTGGCAGTTTTATGTAAACCTTCTACTTGGCCGCCCCTAAACAACACTCACAAGCAGAAACAGCTGCAGTGAACCCAGACACACATGAAGACTCATTTTCAAACATTCTTGTTCACTGATAAGTTCCGTGCAACCCTGGATGGTCCAGATGAATGGAGGGGTTGGTGGATGGCCACCATGTCCCAACAAGGCTGTGATGTCAGCAAGGAGGTGGTGGAGTTGAAATCATAGGGAGAAAGCTGGTCGGTCCCTTTAGGGTCCCTGAAGGTGTGAAAATGACCTCTGAAAAATATGTGACTGACCACTACCGTAAAACAAACAGAACTGTGCTTTCAGTAATAAAACCAGCATGACAGTGGACCATCTCATGCTGCAGGGAATATCTCTGCATCTTTGGCTGCTTTGGACATAAAAGTAGATAAACTGATGGTGTGGCCCCCATCCTCCCATAACCTCAACCACTTTGAGAACCTTTGGAGCATCCTCTAGCCAAATATTTTTGAGGGTGGGAGGCAGTTCACATTCAAACAGCAGCTCTGGGAGACTTTTTGACATCCTGCAAACAAATTGAAGTAAAAACTCTCCAACAGATGCAAGAAATGTGAAACTTTTACAAAACTAGAAAAGTTGCATTATCTGTAAGGATGCTAGTGTGAATGCTTTTTGCTGAATATGATCACTGAAGATGCTGAAGAAATTTACTGTAATTGTTGAAGGATTTAGCTCATGTACTTTACGCCAGATGATGTACTTCCTGACTCAACCCCGTATTTTGTCTGGGCTGGGGTCTGGCGAAACTTGTTAATACGGATGTATATAGTACTGCATTCATACTATCAGTAGGTACTTCAGCTAATATTGGCAGTCAACTGAAGGTGCTCCTGGTGCTATGCTGGTTGTGATTTTCAATCAATGTCAGATGTATATTAAGCCTGCTTGGGCTTGTTTCTTGGGTTGGTGTCTCCCTTCTGACCTGTTTTCATCACTCCACCCTACCATCACATTTGTAGTGAACCTTTTCAATCTGTAGTTGAGCACTGTTCCGATGAGTCTAACAACTATGCTATTGTACACTTTTCTGTCTTTTCCATTTATCATTTTCTTCTGGTTGTTTAATAAACTTGTATAAATTAGACTTGGCTGCATGAAACACTTTCATTTGAGTCATTTCCCAGCACCTCTCCCTGGTGTATTAGTGCATGGAAATTTAAGAGATCAGAGTGAGGAAAAGACAGTTGTGTGTCTTTATGAAATCTGTGTGAAAGGTACAGATGGAGGGCTGCTTTTGCTCCTCCGCAACAAAAGGGCAGGGTGGTCGGCTTTGGCCACCAATTCCCCTTCTGGTAACTCAAGAGCCAGTGAATATGGCTGCTGTTTTTAGAGTGAGAGCTAAGAAAAGTGAAGCATTCAAATCTTAATATTCTGCATTTCTCATTCAATTTGGGGCCATAAATCTTATGAGAATAATTGCAAGGAACTTAAAACAGAAAATCTTGTCAAACATTTTAGCATATTTTTTCAGATCCTTATTGGACTGTTAGCTTGAACAGAATTTTCTTAAGTTTTGACATGTTTTTTTTTTTTTTTTTAAATTTGTGAATCTACCTGCATTTAATGTTTTTTTTCAGGTGTCTGATGACTCCCCAGAGACAGAGACAATCACCTGTATGGAGCCCTTCATGGTGCGAAGGCTTTCTTGTCGGACGGTCCAGTTGCCTCCTTTGGCCTTCCGGCAGGCAGAGCAGTATTACTGTGACCGTAAGCCTGAAGCTGACGCAGTCACGGCTCCGCCACGACCTACAACACTGCCACTGCGTACGCCACCACTCATTGCCATCACCTCCGCTGACACTAGCAGGTAGGAAAATATGAGCACTTTGCACGGATAAAATTGGCTTTGGGTGATTTATTATAGTGGAATTGTGAATTGGCATGGCCTTGTGGATCAGCAAAGCAACTATCTATGAATATGTGGCATAAAAAATGGCTTGATTTTTGGCAAAGTTACAACTGATCTCTGAGAAGAGATGTTGCTGAAAAAGCAAAATTGAGAAGGAAATCAAAGAAGTATAGGTAAATGCTTTTTTTTTTTTTTAATTATGTGTAAACAGTTTGTATCTGAAAACAATATGTACCTGAACATAATCTGTGTTTAGTTAAAGTTTCAAAAGTCACACTGATTTTAAAGGGCAGCAAGACTTTTTTTTTTTTTGGAGCTCTCAACCACAACGGCACTTTAAAGGTGACTGTAACTCTTTACAGTCAAACAAAAGGCATCCACTCCAAGAAAAGATCAATACACGGAGGCTCGAGTTCATTGGAGATAAAGCATTGCCATCACAGGTATTGACTTTTTTAAAATCAAGAATGCTGGATTCCAATCAGCCAGAGTCTTGCCAAAAGAAGTCTGTCAAATAGTTACCCCAAAGGACAAGTGGTTTCTTGATTGCTGCTGCATGGATGGAAACGAGACCTTACACTTTAGACGAGCAAAAACTTGTACCTGGCGAATGATTGAAAACAAAGGAGGAAATATTTGTTTAAAACAGGGAGGAGGTTTGGTTTGTGGTTGTCAAAAAAAATACAGTTAAAAAATGCACTCTAATACAGCCTGCAGGTATAATGCACTATGTCATTTTTTCTCACGAGAGATATCTGTTATGGCAACAGAAATGTACTTTTGCCAGAACAGCCATGGAATGATTTATATTTAAAAGACACTGTGGTGTTTCTTTACTTGTTCTATTGAAAGGAAGTTGAATTTAGAAATTTCATTTTAACATCTTATGCAATAACGACTTTAAAATGCTTTTTTACATCAGGGAGGTAATGTACAAACATACCGTACCATGTAAAGTTAAGCATATGGGAGGCAAATTCCCAAAATCTGTAAAAATTGTCAGGAATTTTGCTGAGGAACATGAATTGTGGATTTAAATTGTTGTAGAGTACATTTCTCACGTCTTTGACAGCACATGACAAGTTAGCACTTTTCAGGTGATAATCCTAAAAAAACTATATTTTAACATAAAAAATAAGCATAATAATTGAACTGTCTGCTTTGGCAGGAGTCACGTTTTATTCATTTTTTTCAGTTCTTATGACCGTTGTAATTTAGCTCAAAATAAATGAATAAAAACTCCACGTCAAAGTAATCTAACTTTAAAAAGACATGTTTTTCCAAATTAAAGCTCATGACAAACTTAACTGAATTTCAAAGGAAAAAAATGCCTTGCTCTGTGAATAACTGTATATTGTAATGATCAGGATATATATCGCTTTCCTTTGCCGCTGCAGTCGAGGTGGGTGTTGCGGCGTGTTGTCTTGTTACCATGATTGCTGCACCACTTCACAGTCCATTTTTTTGTGAAAAAGCGATATAGGTGGAAAAAATAACAAGGATAAAGTACTAAGAATCAATTGAATCATTATTTCTTTTGTAAGTGACCATGTATAAGCGGGATAATTCCCGACAAAGGGTGCATTATCAGAAATGAATGCATGCTGTGGAAGCCTGAACCGTCCAACGCGAAGCGGCATTGTCCCGTACATAACCTATTGAAACACATGCTTAAATTGGAGTGATTATTTCTCTTTTTAATACATTTTCATGTAATGCACACAAACATTAAGTTAAAGCTACCGATATGATTCCCCCAAAGAAAGTTGAGCATGACTACTCCCCCTTGATTTTCTAAATACATGAGGCCAGCGTTGAACTTCTTTCTTCACCTCATGGACCGGACACACTTAAAATACATGTGGGCAGTGCAGCAATGTGCATCTTGGCCACACGTAGTACTTGAATTTCCATCAGTTTTTGTACTTTGTCACACAGAAGTTTATGTGAATGACATGAGGCAAAAAAGTTATTATAAATCCATTCATGGCTAACAGAGTTTTATTGTTGACACCTGTTTTGCTCACAAAATCACACCTAAGGTTCCATTTGTTCATACGCTTAATCAATCATATGATGTGATTGCAAACAAAAGTGCTCCCATTACAACATAAAGTGGCGAGATGAGATGTTGCAGTGTTCTCAGCGACAGCTGAATAAATGATTTAGAGCAGTTATCGGTCCATAATTATTATCAGATATCTGTAAAGTGCACCTTTTAGTAGTTTTCCTTGAGAAACTGCCTGTAAAAGCTGCAAAGAAATGTATGCATTTTTTTTCTTTTATCTCTTAAACTGCAAAACAAGCCACCTTTAGAATTGTAAAATGAAAGTTCTAAGTAGCAGTTCAGGCCTTGCTCATAATGTTTCAGCAAGAATGTATGAGCACGTCTATTTGTATGTCTGTATTTACTCAACCATAAGCTTTAGTACTCTATATGAAGTAATGATGGATTTTGTCTGACGCCAATAAATGTCTGTTTTTTTATTTTTATTTTGTTTGTTCAAGACTTTGCTTGATGTTTCTATAAAACCTCTTTATGCCCTTATCTGCTCTTTTTGTCTTTAAAGATAAAGAAAAAAACTAGTATCAGCTAAATTGTGCATGAAACCACATCAGTAAAAGCAAAGAATCAAACAATCTATTGAAAAACTAGATGCAGCCCGCAATTCACTTCATGATTAAGACTTTAAAACATGTTGAATTATCTAGTTTGCATCTTTGCAAGTTGTAGAATACATAAATAAAGATCGATGTCTAATGATTTATTTTTGGTGATCAGTATTCATACATTACTTTTCACATTTACATGGTTTAATTTATCTCATCAAAGCTATGATTAAGTTTGATCCAAAACTGGCCTGGTGTGCTTAAAGCTCTGAAGATTGGTTGGCTATCGCCATTCTGGTAGATGGGATATTTGTGAAGTTAAGTAAATAAAAAAAAACACACACAAAAATATATGTGTATATATATCTTTCCATATTAAAATAACTGGCAAGCTAGATCAACATTAACATTAGAAAAATGTATTATCGATGTTAATATCAAGTCTAAAATCCAAATTATTCAGGTGGCTGACCCTTCCCTTATAATTACAATATAATAAAAGTCAACAAAATAATTATTAGATGAGGATAAGCAGAAAAGATGAATATTGAAGGGACATTGAAATTACTACAGCAGATGAGCATCTTGGAGAGATGTTTGCTCATTCTTTGCCCACAGGCCAGATTTGCATCAATTATTGTCACATCCCTATAAAAATGGAAAATGTGTTATAATGCCAGTATAATATCAATATATGGTCATTATTCAAACTATTGTGTTACTAGCATATGTGATGACTCTCACCAGATTTTTTTTAGCAAATTTGGAAGACAAATAGAAGACGAGTAGAATAATGAAAGAAAAAAGTTTTTTCCTGTAATTCAAATTTTACATGGTGCAGTAGATGCTTGAGGATCCTAAATTCTACCCTAAACGGGAGGGACAACAACTATATTCTTTAGGTTTAAAAACTCAAGAACTATTAGTTAAATGTTGTGTAGCGTAAAGATTTTATTTCAGCAATAATTTTGTAAAAACATTATTCATTAAATCATGATAGTCTCCAATGAGGTTGAATACTCGTGCTCCACAAACATCTTGTCTCCGGATTCAACTGCAGTAAGCAGAAACAAAACAAACCTAAAAAAATGTAAAAAGTCTAATCAGAAACTGGCTGTCAACAATATTAAATACAATAGTTTAGCAACACATTGTTAGCATGCGGCTCTGGTATTTATTCCCCAATGGCTCAAAGCGGTGTGACTCATCAAGCATTAAGGTCAAACATTTCTGCTCATCACCTCTGTTACTTACCACTCCCAACGTTTAGTGTTTCACAGAGCAAAGCATGACTCAGAAAAAGCAATTACTTAAAAAAAACTTTACACTTGCTTTTAAAATATTCTTCTGTTAAGTAATATTTGTCTTTTAGTCTACATTATCTTTAAAAACATTTTTGAGTAACATCATTTAGCTATTATTACTTTTTTAGTCATTGTTTTGTTAGACAGCAAACACAAAAATTGTTTGCCAGAAATTCACTTTTTGTTTCAAACCACAAGGGAGGAAATGATGGAGAACCGACAGCAAAAGGTGTGTTATTACAAATCCATTCTTTGGAATTCCTGAGCCAACCGCATTTATGAAAAGAAAAACCTTATAGGATGAGACTGTGCATGAAAGGAGGGTTGCAGAGGCTCACAGCATGTCTCCAATAAGGTGATCTCTTACTGAAAGGTTGCATTGTGGAAATAATAATTTTGCTTGAGACGGAAAAACGTGAGCAGCAGTGGTCAGGGCTTTTTCTGAGGAAAACAACAATGTTGAGAGTATGTTTTATGCACGGAAAGCCCAGTGGAATCTCTGTAACTTGTCTTTGACCAACATAGGAGGCTTTGCAAAGCACAGAGTTTTGCAGATTTTGCTACCCGCATTAAAATGAGCGCAAAACTGAATGAAAAACATAATTTCACGACTTAGTCTTTTCCTCTTTTTCTGCTTTGTCTTTGTCTTAGCGATCAAAGATGAAGAAATGAGCAACAGGGAACCAAATGCCAAAAAGATCTAAAGTTGGCAAAGTGGCGTCAATTGAAAAATAAGAATGTTAAAGCTTGCAGACTGCTTTGTAAAAAAACATGAAAAGCAAAATTGCAAAATTGAAGCCAGTTTTAAGACAGGTGAAACTTCCTTTAAGACATAAAAATGCTGAGAGTGACTGGCATGTTTTATGATTGCGGCTTCATTATTAAAATGTGCTAATTCGATTTGACGCTTTTGTCTGAGGCTGAATTAATAAATGTACATTGTTCAGCTAACTGTACTTCTGACTGGAGCCATATGTGATAGAAAAAGGGATCATCAAAGCTGAATAATTCATTGTGACGCCACAATAATAAAGAATCAGAGATTAGATGTAGAACAACTCAGTGTTCCTCTGAAAAACTGTGTCCCGAGTGTATATACAGACCAGCTTTTGAAAGTGGCTTCACATTGGCTGGACAAAGATCTGATAACTTAAAAGGACTTGCTGAATAATATTTCTATGGGGTGGAACAGAGCTGCTACAGTGTCCTCTTTCTCAAAGTTGCATTGACATTTTTTTTTGTCAAAGCTTTTCTTTGTCATCTTTTGATGTGTTCTGCCAGATCTTCAAAGTATCACCTGTCTTCTTTTCCATTCTGGTGCCAGCAACATACACAAATGCACACACTTCTATATATTCTACATGAATATAGATAGAAGAGTAAAGGATTCATAAAGTACTTTTAGGTTTTTTTTAGATAAAAAAAACGTATGTTCTTTTTCCAAATGTGTCTCAGTAATGGCACATAAAGGTGATCAATTACAGGAACATAATGGACTGAAGAGAGGAAATGGGTGATAGGAAGTTTTTAAACAGGCCATGCATCTTAAATTTGCTTCCAGCTTGATTCATCTATAATTCAGCACAGCAGCAAGGCAGAAATAAAAAGTTGTGACTCATTCACGATGGAAGACGTGCCACATTAAATGCCCAAATGCAGGGTTGATGGAGTTTTGTGATTATAACTTAGTAAACAGTTTAATGAGAGTGCTGAAACAAAAGAGCAGAAAGTTGTGCTGCTAAAAAAGGGGTCAAACGATTTTATTTCTACTTTGTTTTGCCTTTATACATGGCACTCCTTTAGGAGTGACGGACAGGAATGTTCACATCTTTGTTGAAATTAGGTTGGTTTCAATCAACAGCAAAGAAAGAAACCAGACGACAGAAGAAGATGTTGCTTCCTTCCACGCTTTATACTTTACAACAATACACTGCTGGCGGATCCAAGTCCCACGAGAGCCTGATCTGCTGGTATTACAAATGAAGTAGTACAACTGAAAAGTGGCCTCACTGCTCCGTGTACATGCAAATGAATGTACATAATCATCTGTTTGGAGCAGCGGGACTACATTTGAACTCCAAACAAACAGACAAGAGTCCAAAATAAGTGTTTTAGTCAGTAAAATTGAAAAAGCATGAAAAAAAACGTGTCTTCACTGACAAAATCTGGACAAGTAATGCACAGCAACTCAATTCTTGATTAAAGCAAACTGTTATTATATTGATTTCCAAAACACTAGATTGTCACCACACGAGTCCTAAGTGCGCTTTGAAAAGAAATCGATGGAAAAAGAGCAGTTCTTCACGTTTTACAAACACATAAATTCACACAGATGCAGATGGACAATCCCCCCCCCCCCCCCCCCCCCCCCCCACCTATTTTCCCTTGGCACCGATCCAGCACGGAAGATGTTTCCCCTCTCTTAATTAAATTTCTGCACAGCTCACTGCGAGGAACTGATTGTGTTCATTCTCCTATGTGTAAAGGAAGACGAAGTCGAAACTAAACATTACTTTGAAGGGGGAATAGTTGTGCGCTTTCATTTTCTCGGGCTTGTGCCAATCGTAATTATATCCTGGAAGGTTTATTAAACTGTGACTAAGAAACTAGCTAATGTGAATCAGTCGAGTGTGGCTGATAACCTGCTTTGTTTAATAAGATCAGTATTGGAGCAGTCAGGTGGAATCACTAATTATTGACTGCTCTGTGCTTACCTCAGTCACTATCCTACTGTTCCAGTTCAATGGTCAAAGACAACACAGACAGAAAAGAGGACATACTTAAAGAAAATCCTGTTTTTGGTCTTTTTAACTAGTTCTATTAGCATTTTTTCACGCTGGAGGACAAATATACGGAAAATGAAGCTTAAAGTTGCGTATCTGAGTATTTTTTGAGTATGTTCTTTATTTGAAAATCAATAAACCAAAAAAAATGCAGTTGGAAAACACCTGTACCAGTGGCGTAGGTGGTACTGTACTGCTCCCTGCTCCCCACTTTTTTTGACGGATCCACTTGCAGACAAATAGATCCATGTACGTCTTTGTTTTCCTTGTCTGAACTGGCAGCTGTTTCAAAAAAAGCTCTGCTATTGCGTGCCATTTTTATTGCACCGGAAAGTAAATAAGTAAGTAAATGTTTATTTCTATGGCACCTTTCTCAGATACTAAAAACACATAAAAAAACAGCCAGTCACATTGCACATATCACACTAAACAAAATAAAAAATTGTACAAACAAAGTAGAAGGCACAATTAGATCAACGAAAAGTTAATCTGAATAAAATTGTCTTGACCTGACATTTAGAACACTCAACTGAGTCAGTCTGTCGCACTGACAAAGGGAGGTTGTTCCAGACAGCTTGAAAGGTGAGGTCCCCTTTGGTTTTAATAGTGGGTTTTTGAGATTTGTAAACGTTTTTTGGTTTGTAGACCTCAGAGAACAGGCGGAAGACTATAGGGTTAAAAGGTCAGCAATTTTGGCAGGAGTTTGTCCATGCAAGGCTCTAAAACTGCAAGTAACATTTTAAAATCAACTCTGAATTAAACCGTGAGCAAAAGCAAAGAGGACAGTAAAGGAGTTGTATGTTCGTTTATGTTCGGCTAGATAGGAGGTGTGACGGGTTATAAAGCTAGTGGGAGAGAGTGTAAACAGGGATAATGGGAAGTCTGGAAGGCTTACTCGACAACAATTCAGTTCAATTCAGAGGCAAAATTCTATTAAATGAGTGCTGTTCTGCAGAAACTATGTTCTAGAAAGTGACAGCTTTTTTAATTCTGGCGAAAACTGCTTGAGCATAATTAAAAAGCCACTTGGAACACCTTAAAAATGAATCAAATATGATTGGACTGGGACTTTAGGAAACAAAATAAAAATTCAATAAATATGAAAACGCCATTTCTGATTTTGTGGCACAAAAAGGCTGCATAGATATATATTTTTTTCTTAGGCCACGCTGACTTCTGCTCCCTTTTCCATTACTTAACAAAGCAAAAGAAAATAAAAAACCCTCAGTCCCCCCCTGCGTGGAACAGCTAGTGCATCCATGCAAGAGCATTGCCGGCTTGTAAATGTGCATATGACAAAGTCCACCCATGACGCAGTGGTGTGTGAGCGTGATGCATGTGCTTTCATTCGCTTTGCTCACTTAAAGTCACTCCTGGTTTTTTGTCATTTGTTTCTGAGATTACATTCGGGCTGTGAAAGCAGGTGAGATTGCATCCGCCCTGGAACACAGCTTCTGGAGTAATGAGGATCCAGCTGGAGGTGGAAAGAAGGAAATCAGTCCTTTCCAAAATGTTCTGTAACCCTGGAATTAATGGCAAACACAAGTAGAAGAAAGATTACACTTTGTTTGCACTTCCTCCTGTGTAGATGTCACACAAACACATCTTTTAATAAGCCCTACTTTAAGCAAGTTAGTTCTGTTGGGTCTGTTTGATCAAACCAAACACGTGCTTTGTGATAACTTCTTTGGTTTAGTTTGGCTCTTTGCCAGTGCGTTTTTTTTTCTGGGTTTCAGGGGAGGTGCTTTGGGTGGGTCCCTATGTATTTTCCCCGTAGCCTGTATCCCGTCTCCACTAGTTCCAGCAGGGAAACCGAGATGGGAGGAATGGTGCTGTCATGACTGGGAGGTCTAATACCTTTAGGAGTTTGCGGACTATGGAGAGGACGTCCGCTCATTTTGTCCTGCCCTGTGCTGATCATCTGCAGAGGCTCCTTTTGCACTTTGTAGTGATTCTCGGACGGACCGGAGTCAGCTGCTCAGAGGCGCAGGGACACATTTTTGGGGGTCTACTTCGTGATGCGTAAATGGATGCGTTTTTGGCTCTTTCTCGTATGTTTGCGCGTAAAAGTAAAAGTGACGCCAAAGTTCCACGAGTTAAACTTGTCACATAACCACAAACTGGACGAGAAACAAGCAGAGTGAATGTAAATTATTTACTTTACATCCGTCTGGAGATTAAATCACACAAAAAAGAGAGAATGAATAAAATGTACAAATAAAAGCTCTTCCGCCCTCTTCCCAGAATAATTCCAACTGAATGTTGATGAAGTATAAATAATCTTTTCTAAACATCTGGGAGATGGAACCTGCTTGCGGGAGTGTGAGCTCGGCGGCTTTGGTCGCCGTCGGCGGAACCGGCGTGAGTGCAAAGGCGCCCAAACATCTGTGGAGGCAGCAGAACCAGGCGACGCTCTCTCCGCTCCACCACGCGCTGGCTGTGCGCAAAGCAGACCGAGTGAGACAAAGAGGCTTTTCGGACACAGAGAGGTACCTCAACCCGAGAAACATGGACCGGAGTTACGCAGTGGACACGGGCCACCGACCCGGGCTGAAGAAATCCAGGATGTCGTGGCCGTCGTCCTTTCAAGGTCTTCGACGGTAAGGACAAAGGCGGGGGGGGGACAGTTCTCCTGCTCGGATCGCTTCTTTTTTAATTTCCCTCGATGAGGATGGGCGTTAGGAGCTGCTGTGCAAGCTGCCGTTTTCTATTTCGACTTTGGAACGGGTTTGCGCAGAAATCCAGTTTCCTTTTGACTCAACCTTAGTTGTGCATCACTTTTTCCTTATTATTAGAGGATTTAGCACAGGATGAAAATAAGGCAAATGCATGTCACAGGCGATGAAGTAAAGAAACTGACTGCAAAGCACTGCGCACTTTGATGTTTCCCATTGGCAGCTGAAAGCATTCTAAATATACTTTTAAAATGTATTAAAGTCTTTTTAAAAGGAGGGCAAAGAGGCGGTTATCCCTAACTGGATGACTTCATTATCATTATTTTTTAAAGAACAATACATAATGGAAAAGATAAACTAATTTAATTACAGATTCTCATCACAGTGGCTTTAAATCTTTAAGTCACTGTAAGTCAAACAGAGCTGATGGTTTTATTTTTTCTTATCATTTTATCAACAAAACATAGTATATTTGATATGAAAAGGGCAATGGAAAACCATTTTTGAACACATCTTGTTGCCATCCTATTGCATTTTTATTCAAATGAGTTTTTATTAGATTAAGATCACTTGTATTCTCAACATGGAGGTGTTCATTTGTCTAATTGGCATTTCTCTACTCTGCTGCTGCATGGAGATTGAGCTTTAAAAGACTCTCAGGTCTGACTCATTACATATGACAACATGGTTAAGAATAGAAAATGTATGACAAGTGCTGGGTCTTCATTTGTGACTCGCACATAAGCATTTAAGCAAGTGATGACAGTAAATGCTTGCAGTAGCTCCAGATATAGTGAAGTCCATCCGCACACAGATGGAGACCAAAGTAGTTCTGCACTCAAGACAGCTATGGTGTGCAGGGAAATGTTTCTGCTCTAATTACTTACTTGTTCTGGGAAAGGAGGAGGACAAGGAGTGGAAAAACGGCTAAATGTAGTGAAATCGGAGAAGGTCACCTCAGCTCATTGGCATAAGTGACTGCAAGTTTCTGTCAAATGCCTCCCCCTCCACCGTTCGCTCCCAGTCCTCTTTCTTCCGTAAAGGCAGGCTCGGATGAGTGATACTTTGCCTGCAGGTTCAGTCAGTGGTAAGCTATGGAAAGCAGACAGAATGGTCTCTACCAAAGTGGCAGAACAGTCTTAAAGACCCACTCTGATGACAATAGTGTTCTTGTGGTGTTATTTCATGATATACAAAGAAAAAAAAAAGATTAAAATTGCGTTTCCGAGTATTCCTTTATTCAAATCTTTGTGAATCAGGAGCAGATTCTGTCCGGCTTGTAGGTATGACGTCGAAGCTTCTACGGCAAGCCACAAGCTCCCAGCTCTGCTCCATTCTGATCCATCTACTTGTAGACAACTAGATCCATGTCTTTGTTTTCCTCGTCTGATCCAGCTCTGAACTGTACAGCTGGATAGCTCCAATATTGCTCGCCATTTTTGTTGCACCACTAATGTTAGCTTACAATTTACCTACAACTCAGAGGCAAAACTCCAATAAACTACTGCCGCTCTGCAGAAAACTGTCATAGAAAACATTTTTTTTTGTTTTTTTAATTTAGGTCAAAAGCTGAATAATCATTATTAAGACAACTGGAAACACTTAAAATAGATCGAAGTGTGGGTATTTAAAAAAAAAAGAAAAATCAAGAGAAATGCTTGACAAAACTCCTGTTTAGGTTTCAAAATAGATTTTTTAACAAAAAAAAAAAGAAAGAAAACATAGATACCCATGTGATACAGCCAAACCGATTTCACATTGGCTTGAGGAGGGAAATTAGGCTTCAATAAGATTAAAGCAAACAAATCAAATTTCACACAGGAGGCTAATTACCTTAGAGGCACATTGTTCTCAAGCACATACAGTATTCTGGCTAAGACCTCATATATCGCACCCCAGTGGGCTATTATTTAATGTCTCGAAACACTTTACACTGAATCTATGTGGATCACTTGGAGATTTATGTTTCAATAGGTGTGTCAGTGTCTTTTGTCACCAACACACAAAATAGCATTCATCTGCTGTGGATAGCTGAAGATGCGCACCTTGTATTCAAGGTGGAAAGTACATAATTTGAAAGCCTATCATGATCTATTGTTTGCCGTAGCAAAACAGGTGATTTCCGTGTACGCTGCTGGATGATTTAGGTCAAACCAGCTCAGTTATCCTGCTTGTCACTCCATAAAATACAGAATCAAAAACATATTTTTCACTTTTTGTTTTACTTTTATTTGCGATGTTTACAACATCCGTCAAATTAGCCCTCCTTTTATGGAACGCATATCTGTATCTACAATCCTTTTCATGCAAATCTGCAGGCATGCTGCATGGAGCAGAACGCGTTCTTACCATATTGCCTTGAAAGCATTTTAACTTTAGCTGTCTGTTTTTTTTTGTTTTTTGTTTTTTTTAGACAAACACAATGCTTTTAATTAGCTGTCTTAGTTAACAAGCTGGTGGAAGGTCATGCATCTTATAAAAATCTCAGGAGTCAAATTGTGGCTCCAAGTCAGGTAAACAGGACTTATATGCTTATCATAACAGGCAGATGCAACTTTTGAGGCATAGCCCCATTAGAAAACTAATAGGAAGTGCCAGTTACTTGCCTAGCACACAACGTTATTATCATTCTTGCATATAAAGAGAGACAGCACGTTTCTGCCTGGAGGTCCAGTGATAACAACATGTCTAGTAGAGTAGCTGATGTGGTTCAGGGTCCCTCCGCTCCAAGCTAAAACACATCAAGTACATGTGTCACTCTCTGGGCTGAGTCTGCCGCTCCCAAGGTTTCTCTGAGACCTCAGTAAAACACGTGGAGTGTCCTCTGATTTGGAGATGGCCGCTCACTCATGACTCTCAAGCTGCTGGCCATGGAGACGCTGAGGTGAGTTTTCTTCACCTCTGCTGGGAAGAAGAGGATTGTGATTTCATGTATTTCATTTTTTTTATTTCTCCCTGTCCGTTCTGGATTTAAGTCAGTGGTGAAAAGAGAAAACATCAAAACAAAGTGAAACAATTCAAGAGAAAAGAGTGGAGGATGCTGCGTGTCACTTCTTAGCAGAGTGGAAACTGTTCAACTGCCTTGTCACTCTGCTCAGTTCTCAGCAGTTTCTGTATTTCTTCGTCCCTCCAGCTTGTCCTGTTATTCTGAATGGCAGTGCCAGAGTGATGCTTTTAGCCAGTATGAAGTGTAACCCTGTGGCTATGTCATTAGATCCCAAGGGTGTTCATAAGCGAGGCAGGGACGGCTATTGGCTTCATTGCTATATATAACTCCAATCACAGTCGTAATCACAGTCATGTTTTTTAGGCTTCTGCAGCGCTTTAACAGTTCTCATTGACTGTATGGCCTTGCTCCCAGAAAGTGAAAGATGTCCAGAAGTGCTAATGAACGCCGTTGGAAAACGTTCCACTGGCAGAGAAGAGCATCGATGATTCATGAGCGATATTTTCTGACACTGAATTTATTCTTTTCACATTAAGTGTCAGACCATCAAAGGCAGGCAGGTCTACTAACTATGCAAGTGTCAAACACCTTCTTTGAGTCTTATTGACATGCTCCTTCGTGCTGAAAAAGGAATCACACTCGATACCCTCCCAAATGCTGAAGATGTTTATTAGAAATGTACTTTCACACAAATATCAGGGAAGAATTCCAATTTTGTTTTACTGGTCACATCTTGACTACTCATTATATGCCTTGTATTGGGCTCACGATCAAAAACTGAAGCATCATTATCTGAACCTTTAGGGCAAATCAGTTTGATTAAAATAAATAAAATACAAAAATGAAAGTTTTGAAAATAAGGATAATGTATTTTCAAAGTTTAAATATGTCTCAATCCTACACAGTGTGCAAAACTTCCGAAAAAGATGAAGTTTTCTTTGTATTTTTAATTTTAATCATAGAGCTTGCAGATATGATATTTTATTACAAAACTAGTAATAGTCGTAATATCTCTGGATAAATCAATGTTGGATTGGATAGGGGCCTTTCAAATACAGATTGAATCACATGGGGAAATTGCTGGTGGGATACCAGGCTCTCTAAGACTGATTGACCTTTCTTTTTGCCAAGCAGTGCAGCTGGTTTGTAGGAGCCATTAAGCATCTCTAGTGAAATGAGCGAGGTTGTGGAAATGCATCTTCTTGGTGAATCTAAAGCATAACAGCTGAATCGAGCATGGTTTTGCTGCAACTAATGGCATTGTTACACAGAAGTCATGCATCTTTTTTTCTTAAAGCTTTATCCCTGATTGGTTACAATTGCAAAGTCACTTTAAACTGTATGTTTGTCTATACCCCACTGGAGGGGTTACATTTAAGCTGTATTTGAAATACTGTGATGACGGAACAGAATTGATTGTGCGTTGACATACATTTTCTAATTTCAAAGACATGCTGGAACAATGGAATAATATTGATGATATTAGAAGTATTTTTCAAACATGCTTTTTCTTTTTTAATAAGCAACTTTAAAAAAAATGAAATGAATGAAACCAGAAAAGTAGTTGAACCTCTTATCCCTCTTGTTGGTGCTGTTTGCAATATTAAAACACAATTATTTTAAATTGGAAAAATTATATGCAATTAAGAGTTTTTTTATTTGTCTCAGATACACTTTCCTTGTTATAAAAAAGGGAAAATTAACTGGAGAGCAACAGAGGATTAATATCATCATTATACAACTTTGATTTGTTGTGCAACACTTGCATATCAGTTTGATACTTGTGTTTGTCTTTAACCAGCAACAGTTATTTGTTTTGTCAGCTCCAAGCTCCTCCTAAAGCTGACTCGGAGCTCTTGCACATTCTGACACACAAAAACGATGTAAGGAATATCTCAGAAGACACTTGCATTACATCTATTTTGAAAGATTTTTTTCTACAAAATTTGTGAAATTCTCCAACATGTTTTGAGACACTTTGCAAAGTCCCTTTTCAAACCTGATTACAATCAGAATAACAGCTCCTAAAAGTCTTGTCATTTTTGCTTTTATGTACCTTCACCTAATTTTCCTGATTTACATATTTCTTTTCACGTCTGACTTGAATTTTGGTCCATGCAATTTCTTGCTAGCAGGTCGCCTTTTCTGCATTCCTGGAGCTTTGCTGAGCTAATCTTGTAAATCGCTTTGAATTTAAAGACCTGATTAGGTGACTAAATGTAGAATATTACATTTCTTAAGCTCACTGTTTAGTGATGTAAATTTACCTTGAATGAATAGTTATGTATATGAAGATCTTGCATCTTTTAGACCCTTCATGCCTGATTTTCTCTTTAATAATATAAGACAATATTCTTTAACGTTTTTGCTGTTTGAGGTGATACCAAATTAAATCGAGTCCTGGATTATATGGTACATTGCAAAGTAGTGACACTTTACGTCACAAAGGGGTTAAACTGCTGCATAGAAGATGCTTCGGATTCACTTCTGTGCGATTCACAACACATCTACATCAATTCGCTGCAAGAAGAGAGGCGGAGAGAGTGAAGCTAAACAATTTCTTTAGCCAAGAAGTGATCTGTCCTTCTGTGTGTTCAGTCACATCTGCATGAAAACAGTCACATCTCAGCTTATTACAGTACTAAAGGTGACGCTGAGTGTTCATAGCCACTATTATGCTGCTCCGCTGAAGTGAGGCTCGAGGGAAACATTAGTGCTTTTTCGTGGAGAAGAGCTGTGCTAAAGTGGTGAAATCTTAAATAGAAGCAGAGCTCCATGTGAAGAAGTATGTGAAGCAGACGGGATGTTTTTATCAGCAGGAACAGTCATTTGCTTTTCATAGCCTTCCCCAGGCGCTGTTTTCTTCACTGGTCATCTGCTAGGCTAATAAAATGCATGAAAACCATTTCTGAAGGACAGCCTTGCATGGCAGCTACGAGCCAAAGCTTTTCCAGACTGACTGTTTGATGTTAGGTGACTCCCTGGGCTCTTGGCTGGCTGTGGTCCTCTGATCATATTACACTCAACTGGGTGATAAAGACTGGAGCTCAGTGAGCAACTGGTCTGGTGTTGGGTCTGCTAATTGCTTTGAGTCAGAGCAGACTTGTGATTGAGTATTTCTGTCAGAGTTTCTGTTGCAAAGCTGTTGTGGGAACAATGAAAACTAGACAGAGTTAAATGAATCTCTAAAGTCATTTTTCTCACACAAGAAAACAAAACTGAAATTAAATTAAACTGCATCACAGAAAAAGCTTTTTGAGAATGGGTTAATTGGAAAAATAAGTCTTTTGTTAATCTGAAACTGGCTTATTGAATGGACATTTGTGAGAATTTAAAGTAGTGTGCACACTGCGATTGTTTCCGAGGTCATTTCTGTAAGACCCCTTCCTTTCTTCTGCTGTCGATTTATTTTCACCCTCTAAATTTGCACTTTGCTCCCAGACCCATTTTCTCTGTAACCCAGCATGTTGGTGCACACCAGCTAATACATACAGTAGTTATTGCCATGTTTTTATTTTGTCTGTAGCTCCCTTAATGTCTTTTTCTATTGCCCCCACACGCTTATATCCTCCTGTGTCAGAGGCTTGCTCCTGAATGATTTGCCTCGTTGGACCTCATGCTTCTTGTCATTTGTCATGTCTGTCAGATCTTATCTCAAGACGTGACAAAATGCATCGGAACAAGCCTGCTTGGTCATCAAATATGGAAGTGACTCTAAAGCGGATCCTCAGAACTGGGGATGATCATTTTCTAGCCTTTAATAAGTTATTTTCCAAACAAACAATGTAGTCTGTTTGAGTTGTTTTGTAGTTAATCTATTCATCTCACATCGTTTCGCATTAATGATTTAGTTTTCTGACCTCTAATTAAATTAGTTTCCCAAAAACTAATGTCATAATATTTATGTAATGTCTGGCATTATGAGGGAACAAACTAGAATCGAGGGATTTAAAAGTAATATGTGGAAAAACAAATTGCCAAAAAATACTCTCTTTGGCTGACTGGTTGAGGAAGCTTTTTTTTTTGTTCTTCACTGAACTTATTTTTAGTTTCAATATAAAAAAAAAAAAAAAAAAAAAAAAAAAAAAACACAGACCATTAGAGATCTCAGCCCCAGGAGATTGCAGTCATTGATCAAACAAGTGATGGTAGAAATAAGGCTGGAATCATCACAGGAAATCGTGTAGAGTTTTATTATCGTGCAGGTTAGAACCCCCAAAAAAAGTCAGTCAGTGATTGGCAGTTCTGTGGGTGGAAATACCTTGTTAATGCGAGAGTTGAGAAGAGAATGGCCAGACTGGTTCCAGCTGATAGGTAGGCACTAGTTACTCAAATAACCACTGCTTACAACTGAGGTCAGCAGAAGAGCATCTCTGAACGTACACAACACGTCCAACCTTGAGGCAGATGGGCTGCAGCAGCAGAAGATCACACAGAGTGCCACTCCTGTCATCTAAAAACAGGAAACTAAGGCTACAATTCACACAGATTCAACAAAACTGGACAATGAAAGATTGGAAAGATGTCACCTGGTCTGATGAGTCTCCATTTCTGCTGTGACATTCAGATAGGACCAGTATTTTTACGTCAACAACATGAAACAACATTCTGCCTTATATCAACAGTTCAGGCTGGTGGTGGTGGTGTAATGGTGTGGGGGATATTTTCTTGACACACTTTGGGCTCCTTAGTACCCACTGAGCATGATTACAACGCCACAGCCTTCCTGAGTATTGTTGCTGACCACATCCAACCCTTTATGACCACAGTGTACCATCTTCATCTGCTACTTCATGGATGTGCAGCTGACAAATCTGCAGCAACTGTGTGATGCTATCATGTCTATGGACCAAACTCTCTGCGGAATGTTTCCATTACCTCGTTGAATCTATACCATGAAGGATTAAGTCAGTTCTGAAGGCAAAAAGGGGGTCCAACCCGGTAATGGCAAGCTGGACCTAATAAAGAGCCTGATGAGTGCAGGATACACAAGTGTATCCTGTTGTAGATTGTTCAGTCTTTACAGTTAAACAATTAAAAAACAGTTGAGGCAAAAAGTAATACATTAGGTGTTTTTATGGTACCTGCCAAAAAAGCAGTTTCTTATTCTGATCCTAAATGTTTTTGCCTCTTGGGGAGGGGGGCGTTTAAATGGAGGACTTGGTGTGTGTCATGGATGCATTCTCTCTGCCGATGATGAATGAAGAACGAATATGGTGTAAAATAAGCTTTGAGAGCATGCAATCAAATTTTTCCACAGAAACTCTCCTTAGGGATAATTTTCGACACCAAATGTTTACATTTGCTTTCATATCAGGATATGCAACTGTCAACTCCTTTATCACCCCAATTTACACCAAAGCAGCAGCAGTGGGTAACAGCAGCGTCGTGTCAAATTCGACTGAACTGCTTTCTGTTGAATCAATCTAACAATTCACACGGGGTATGTTATACCTGCATCTTACCATCAACTCACTACAATGCAGAACTCAAATTAGACTGGAGTTCTATTTGTCTGCATCTCCACATTGACCAGCCAATTTACAGCTAGACAAAACAAAAGGAAATAAACTTCAACTACATTTTAATAAAAGAAACACTTTCTTCTAAAAACATGATGGTGACATAAACATTGCACATGGCAGCAAGAACTCCAAAGAAAGACAACGGGAAATTATTCCTGATGTGAAGAAATTCATATAGTTTGCTATACCAAGCCTTTTAATTTATTTGTACCTTTTCTTTTTAAGGTGATGACACTGATAAAAATAAGGGTCAACCACACACAAACACAAGCATAGGAATGAAGTCAGCAAAACACAGAAAAAAGATCCACATGCAAGCTGGTCCAAACGCAGCTCTGACGCCTTTGGTGTGAATTAACGCTTTTGAAAAAATGTGCACTTAACATCCTGCTGCTGCAACAGTCGCATGACTTTTTTAGTGTGAATTGGGCTTTTTTCTGTATAGGAAGCCACTTTTGAAGTCATAAAGTGAACAAATGTGAACATATTTATAGGAAAATAATACAACTTTTAATACCGAATTAACTAACTATTTTGCCAAAATGAACAAATCACTGAATGCCAAAGATTACTTGCAGTTATTCCACAACTTTTAAAATATTACTATATTCTTGGTGCATCAAAAGATTTTATTTTAAATATTTTATTTTTGTGTATCAGTCATGCCTACTTGGTATGTGTAAAACTGTTCATACATTTTTGAAAGAATGTATTCGATTCTTTGTGATAAAAGCTTTTGGTTGCATCAAACATTACTTCTTACTTTGTTTTAATGTATACTTTTCTTTATTGCACAAACAATTAATGAGTATTATTTCTTGTAGATATTAAAAGTTGAATTTCCAGTTCATAATCAAGAATATTAGAGCAGAAAAAGTTTGCTTCAACTCTGTAGTTGGACCATTTTTTTACTGTTATATTTGATATTTGCTTGTAACCAGATTCAATCAAATCCTTGATATTTAAAGTGTCATTAACATTTATTGGTTAATGATGGGTGGAGCAGGAAGTCCTGAGGTTTTTACTGTCATAATGATGAACTTGAGGGAGGTCAATCAGAATGACTTTCGGTTGTTGATTGTGGGAAAAAAGGACTTTTATTTTGAAGAGGAAATATTGCTGCTGTTTTATTATTAAACACTTAAACTATATGTTTTTTCTCTGACAACTGTGAAAGATAAGGAGTCAGTGTCATGTCACCATGGGGACTTGACTGCCTAATACATCACCAACATGATATGCTTATTAACAGGAAATGGGTTTCATCTGTGGGAAAGAATGGAGAAGCGGGTCTTAATTACTCATATTATGAGCCATTAGTGGTTCTTTTTCAATTGTGTACCAATCTCTGTCCATACATCATCATAGATTATAGGATTTAGCAAACATTCAATACTTAAATTATTATTTTTACCACTAAAAACACTGGTAGTTATATGCAAAAAGTTGTTTTAAGAACTTAATTGTCGTAGTTTAAAATAAGAGTGGGTTTTTAAAACTTCAATATTTGAAGTCTTCAACATAGAGGATTATGAATATAACAGGTTTTAACCTTTTATGTCGTAGGCTTTATTTGCAAAAACATATTATGCATTTTTAGCATCACAAATAAGCTAATTTGCAAACTGCATTTTCTTTGTCTGCTCCTGATTCACACTGATTTGAATAAAGAAATGTTTGAGCTTAACTTTCTTTCAAATGTCACCAGAACATTTTAAAACCCCCCCAAAATAGCTTTAATTGGAGTTGGTCTTTAAATTAAATTATACTTTTTAAAATATAGGATGGGTTTCTTTTTAGACTTCCCCATTTACTCCAGTTTGTTTTCAAATTTGAAAACAAATGGTTCAATTTCCATGTCTTTTGTCCATTTACTAAAGTTTTTTAAAACAGCTTTTGGAGATTTTAAGGTGTTTCCTCTGTCTGAAATATATTGTAATTTTGATCAAACACAGTTAATTGACAGAGAACACCCACCCAGCCACCCACACTTATCAACCCAGCTGATCTGACAGGGGATTTAAGTCAATTATTCTGTAATAATTCACTGGCCTACTGTCCTTATTTCCTTCTTTTTATCCTCTAATCAGTTTCACATTCCAGACTGAAAAGCAATGCCCCTACTCTATTAAAACAACCATGTTTTCTTCTTGGAGGTTATGGTCAGACATTCAACAGACAAAGTGCTCTCTTGTTGTGTTATTGATTATTATAATCATTAACATATGTTATGATATTATGATTCCCCTTAAATGTAACACATTAAGCTTGTGAAAACTTGAGTTAAAACTTTTCCCCGTCTCACCCTTTGTACACACACAAATTAAGAATATGCTAAGAGTAAGTGTTACGCATTTCATTCAAAAATAAATTAAAAATATTGTAGGTCTAAAAAAGTCCCACTTCAACTATATATTTTTCGACTGAAAAATAATTCCCCCTGGTGTTTTAGTAAATATGCAGTTTTAAGTAACAAAATCTGTGTCATATTTTTAAAGACACATTTACTGCAGCTCTTTAAAAATTCATCTCTGGATTGTGGGCGGTACTGTTAGCGAGGAAGTAAGTCTATGTTAAAATCCCAGCATTCCTTTGTTTACACCATCTCCCGTTAGCCTACATCTCCTCACAACCCCAAGCTTTTTATTGTAGCAAAAAAAAAAAAAGTGGGCAGTATTAGAGCTTTGCAGTTTTGAGCCAGCTCAGATGAGAAAAATAAAGACGTTAATGTGTCTGTTTGTCTGGAAGTGGATGCATCCGCATTGGAGCAGAGAAGAGAGACTTTGGTCCGCCCATGTCAGTTGCTGCTCCACAAACCCAAGTTTTTTTTTAACCGCGGGTTTTCATCTGCTCCTGATCCATCGTGATTTGAATAAATAATTGCTCAAAAACACAGTCTGAGATTCTTTTATATATCCATCATGAGAAAATGCTACAAGAACATGTTAAAACACAAAAAGCACGATTTTCATTGGAGTGGGTCTTTAATATTTACATTAAAAGGCTCTGAGCTGACTTAAATAAATGTTAAATGCATTCACCAACTTTTTTTTCTCTCACATGGATCTGGGAAATTCAAATTTTCTGCTAAATTGAGTCAATTTGTAGAAGAATGTGAGGCATTATTTTCACGCGTTAATGTGCCCCAGTTTTAGATTCTTGGCATGTTTGGATTTGTCAAATATGCTTCTAATGACTTTATGTAGCTGTTCAAGTCTTACCAATGATGCAGAATCTTGCAAAAAAAAAAAAAGTAATACAACTTCCTTTTCTGGTTTAAGAAACAATTTTCTTCTTCTCATCTGGTTTATGGTTCTTCCTCTTTTTGATCTACTGTGTAGTTTAATGGAAAATTTGTCCTTACTTTTGGAACTCTTCAGTTTCCTCCCAGAATGTTTTCTTTTGTTCGTCGGTCTACAGTATAGTCCATGGAGCATGCACATTTAAATGAACTGAATTTTTAAAAAAGTACATTAGTAAGTGAACCAGGAACCTTATTTTGAAGCAGACCAGGTTTTGCTTGTTTTATTGGAACCAGAGTTCAAGTGAGCTTTTACACTAAACAGAGCAGATATCTTACAAAATGAACCTAAAAGGAACCCAGAAGTAAACTTTCTTTCTTCAAAACTTCAATTCTTTACTATATTTATCTATTTTTATCCTGTATATAGTTCATTCAGGATAAGGATGTAGTGATTACTTCACAGAAAACCACAGACTTAGTCTATTAGTGGTGTTAATCAGACACGGAGGAATTGATTTTTGACTGCAATGCAGTTGGGAGATCACTAATAGTCCTGCTATGTGTGACCAACATGCAGTTTAACAAGCCTAATCATCTTAGAAAGTGTCTCTAATAGAAAATGCAGTCTGGCACAGCATGCAGGGCAAAGTTTAATCTGCGTTATTGCAGTTTAAAAGCCTGCTCCCTGGCATAAAATTGCAGTTACTTCAAGTAGCAGCACGTCTTTGTGAGCGTTAGAAAATCTTGTTTCTGGCAAATTGACATTTTCAATTTAAGTTTTTAAAAGTGCATTTGAACATAAAGCTTAAATTAATAATTTGGATTCAACCGGTACTGACCATCAAAAACCGGACTGACATATTTCGGTTCTATGGTCCTCCGTGACAATTGCCTCTGTTTGGAAGTACCAAGTCTTGACTTGTGTAGTTAATTTATAATTCCCTTCTCGAAAAGACAGTTTTATCATATTCTCTTTTCAGAAGTATGGAAAGGATGTCTTGTTATAGTTGAACCATATTCTGCCTGCATCCTCTTTTAAAGCATTCAGAGAAGGTCACCTTGCTCATTTGGGGAAATAGTCGCCATGGCTACATTAGTTCGATAGGTGCAATGATTTCATTGGAGATGAGATCTCACAAGGATACTTTGACAGTAGACAGAGATGAGTAAAGCAAGATTATTTTGGAGAGAAGAAAAAGATGGGCAAGCTGTTTATGAAAATGTGTTTGTCTTCTCCCTTAAGCAGAGGATTAAATTTAGTAAAATCCTCAGACTTGTTCCTAAATAGGAGGGTGATGTGATTTAAGTCTTTTTAGATTTGAAGAATAAAATTGTGTTTTTTGTAAAGCAGGGATTTTAATTCTAATAACGCATAAAATGTGAATAAAGAACAAGTCAAAGCCATTGAAATCTGATGTAGTTATTCCTTGTAAATACTTCACACCATGTGTGTTATTTGTACATTTGTAAGTAAATGGACTAATTAAAGATTTGAGTAAAATAGATGTGTTCATACACAGGCAGGTTCTTCTTGGGATTGGTTCACTTGCAAACAAACTCTAATGTGGTTCAGTGAAAGTGTGAATGCAGATGGACTATCAAAGAGCAGAAGTGAGTAAAAAGACTTTGACATTACTGTATTGTAATTATTTGTAACGGAAATTATGAAGTAAAATAAAGTTTTGAAAATATTTTGTGTGCAGATGGAAAAACTCAGAAAAAGGTGCTGATAATTGTCAGCATTTTCAGTTGACAGATACAACCTTCAAACAGATTTTACTGCGTGTGGTTTGATGCTCCATTTTTGGACACCACTGGCCAACATTTCCTTTTTTGACTCACCAGCCAGGTTAGCCGGTAAATGAAAAAATCTACCGGTCAGGCACCTTTTTTACCAGACAATTTATTAGACCTTTTTTCCAAAAAAAACTAAACTATAGGTGTTATTTTAAAAAATGAGAGCTGGGGGAGTCACAACATAACACAAACATAAGATAATAACTGTTTTAATTGACTCAGATTTCTAATCAACCTTTGGCCTCTGCTTTTGGTATTTTCACACAGTCTGTGAAGTGTTTTATTTTCTATCACAAATGTGTTGTTTATTCTCTTTAGCACAGCTAACTAGTGTCCCTGTACCCCTATGAGGAGGGGTATCAGTCAGTCACCTTTGACCACCTTTGCGGAAGAAGCTCCTTTCCTTGCTGCCGCTTTCCTGTCTCGTTGTGAGCAAGATCAAGAAAACAGAGCTAGGAAAATTAAAATCTAAATTTTCCCAAAAATAAATTGTCTAGCAAATTTGAATTGATTGATTAAATCGATTTATTGACAAGCCCTGCTGCGTCCTTACATGAGAATATATCTTGGACAAGTTGCAAGTCACATTATAAGACTTCTAATGCTCTAATGTTATGCATATTTATAGTTTTGGTTTGATATAAGCTGTAGACACAGAGCCATAACCCCCTCCAGAAAGTCATCGAGGACCAAAGACTGTAGGACCTATTTTGAATTTTGCAGTGGAATGTCCTTGTAATAGGAAGTCTCCACTGACGGTATGCTTCACTGCTTGTGTTTGACATTGTCAACCACCCCTTCACCTTTGCCCAAGCTGAAATCTCCCGGCATCTTGACCCATTTGTCTTTTCTCGTCGTGCTCCATTTATCAGACATCCAACTGTCAGCTCTTGCATCAGGTACAAATGGATGATCAGGATGCATTGCAGGAAAATACAAAACAATATTTTATCTTCGTACTATTTTCAAGTCCAACTCTTCTCTAAATAAATCCAGTTTAATTCCATATATTTTAAATCTTGCTTTATGTATTTTCCAATATAAAGAGGGTTATAAAGGAAGTGCAACTGCACAAAATTATATAGCTGTGAAACTGAGTTGTGCAGTTTCCTATCATTTCATTGCATGCATGTGGCATGAAGAGAGGTATACCTGCTGGCCCATTTCCCTTGAGTTACAATGTAATGAGGCTGCAGGTCTGTCCTTCAGCCTTACAGTTGTTGCCCTCAGTCATCATCAAAAAATTGCTCTTTCAGATATACCGGAAGCTGGTTCATAGTGCTGCACTGAAGGACATTTCAGCATCTGCCAGGGATGTTAATACACAACAAAAAAATCCTCGTCGGCGTGGTCAGCTGCTTTTATGTGACAGCAATGAACATATCTGTGTATATATATTCCTTCTGATTTGAAAATGTGCCTGTAACTGGTAATGCTGTAGTAAAATCTGCTCTGTTTGTGCTGCATGAAAATTCAGATAATAAAAAATAAATGTTAAAGGTTATCATGAATGAAAAAAACAAACTTAAGTACTACTCTGCAGTACACATTTTGAGGCCTTATTTCTCCAACATTGATAATATAAGAGTTAGGCTGTCACTAATGTGAGCTGAAATTTTAGGCTTATTGTGTAAATGGAAATGAAGCTGAACGTGTAGAAACTTCGTAATTCCATGCAAAATGTTTCACTTGAATGCATGAGCGCTTTCATAAATGCATGCTTCTGTTTTTGTGCTTTCATGTTAATTGCTTTACTCCTAATCAACACGCTTTTGTTTATCCAATATAAATGGCTTGTATTTATATGATGACTTAGCAAAGGTTTACATTTTAAGTGTTTCAAAATCACGACAGTTGGATGCAGTCGGGTCAAAACAACTCTACTTCATTATGGTGGACTTAGTGGCTGTAATTTTCCTCTGTTACAGAAGATCACACTCTGGATATTTACCAACCCTTTAGAGCTGCTATCTCTTTTTAATCAACCCTTTTCTGCCTTCTGTTTCTCCCACTCGGCTCTGGTCTCGTAGTCTCCCTTGGGTGGAGCTGTGTAAATATAACTTTTCCCCAGCGTAGTTCTGCGTCTCTGCTCCTTGGTGACTTTCAGTATTTTCAGATGATGAACTGAGAGCCACAGATATGAGAAGAGTGAAGATTTTAGACTGCAGCAGATACACAGAGGCTTGTAATTCATGGTCCTTTTAACATTTAACCTTATGATACAGTATGAAGCTAAAACTTGGCTAGCCTAGGGATGTGTAAATTGTATTAAACCTTAAAAAATACTAAGTCATTTAACATGAAATTGGTGAATTTTGCTTTAAAGTGACCTAGTGACCTGCTGAGTTTAATTAAAAGGAATGTCCCTTTGATTTATAGAGCTCATGACACCTTTTGCTTTTTATGAGGAAGATTGAAACAGACAAATCCTTTCTTAATTTAAAATGCACTATGTCTAAAATATTATTACATTTAAGTATTTTTTTATTTATCAAGTGGTTGATTTCAGCCTGTAAATGAGGAGTCTTTCATTTACAGCAGAGGCAGTAAAGGTGTACCACAGGGCTCTGTGGTTGATCAAATTCTGTTTAGTCTTTACATGTTTCTACTAGACAGCATGATTTGGTAATATACATTTCCATTGTTAGGCAAACCCAGCTATGCATACCTATTAAACCAGGCAAAGTCTCACAGTTTACTTCAAGTTTTCCTTTAAGAGTGAAATTGAAAGATTACTACAGATTTTCCATCCATCCATCTTTAGAGCACGCTGAATCCCTTTCAGAACACGCAGCCAGAAAGGTCCCCGCCAGGATTTGAACCCACTTCACATTCTCTTTAGCTTAACTACAATAAAATGAGGTTGTTGTTCTTGGACCTGAGGGCTTCAGGAATTTATTTGGTATTAATTCAACAGAGTTTAAATAGAAATTGGTGAAGAGATCAAATGTTGTTAATTTTAGCTTATTTTTATTGGCTCCTTGTTAAAAGCAGAAAAGATTTCAAAAATGTATTTTACTTGCGTTTAAAGCTTTAAAGGAAAATATCAATCTAATCTCAAAGAGGTAATAGTTCCATATTTTACGAACGGACTACTTTATTCTCAGTCTTCAGGGTCAGTTGTTATTTCTAGATTTTCTTAAACTAGAATGAGGAGGGGCACACTTAAGCTGTCAGGATCTTTTTTGTGGAATCAACTCTCCTTTTCAGTTGGAGAGGCAGACATTATCTTTAAGGCTAGGCTTAAAATCGTCCTGTTTAATAAGCAAATAGTTAAGTAATACCTTTAGTTTTATTAGTAAAGGCTTTGACTGCTGAAGGTCGTTTTAGGATTGTATATGGACAGACTCAACCACTTAAATTTAGGAAGAGGAGGGTGTGAACAAAAGTTATTCTTTCTTAGACAAAGTTGTTGTGGTTAAAGATTTATCCACATCTTGGTCTTCCTCTATTTACTTTAAAAAAAAGATATTATAAATAAACGTCTTGGTGTGTTTCTGCTGAAATAACAAACTCATTTCTTTTGTCCAATTCCAGTGATTTTGTGTTTATTTTTGTCTCCTTCCTCTTCTCTTACTGCAGTTTGTCTTACATCAGATGCTCTAGTGTTTTTCATGTTAGTCTCTTTCCTGTCCTATCGGACTTCAACAGGCCACAGCTCGGGCGTTTACTCTGGTTCTGCTGGAGGTTTCTTCCATTTAAGATGAGTTTTCTTCCCCACTGACACTTTACGCTCCCTCAGAAGGGGGGACACCCCCCCCAAACCCTTCAATGTTACCTGTTGGTCACTTAAATGGGCCCTTAACAAACATTTAAGAGACAGACCTTGAATTGGAACATAATCAGAATTTATAAAGCTCTGTCTGATTATTATTATTATTTTTTTGTGATTTCAGACAACCTTGGATATGAATTGACACTTCATAAATCAATAATCAAAATTGTTTCGAGTATTAATCTATAATAAGATGACAATTAAAAATTATTAATTTCTATAATTTCTGTGTTTCATTTTTTTAAGGTTTAAGCTCCACTAAGATGCATCAAGTGATCTTGGCCAAGTTTCAAATTGCATTATTAGCACAACTGATTTTTTTAAAAAGTTATTTTAGATGTACTTAGTTGCGTATGATACATTTTTAGCTTTTGCAATTCCAATTGCATGTAATGCAATAAAGTTTGTATCACATACTTGGTTGACCAGGTGCCGGGCCAAAGTTGTCATCTCTTGTGGTGTGTGAAATGAATCTGACAGCAGTAATGATGAAAAAGGAAAAATGACAAAAAAGTCGCTGAAGCCTCTTCAAGTGTAAAATGCAACTGATCCTTTTCTTGACTGATGCCATACAGAATGTTCTGACCAGTTCATCTGAACAAATAAATACAAGTGAGCGGCAGCCAGTATCATCAAACACAGAAAGCCAAATGCTGTAGTCCCAAAATTCAAAAAGAGGTGGTTGAATAACAAAGTTTGACACCCATAAACGTGTTGCTTCATGCTGGCAAAATGAAACTGCCATTGGAGGCTTTCAGGGGAACAGAGGAACTCGCCCCTTCATGAGTGTCTGGTTTCTATAATTGGAAGCAGTCCTGTCTCTATTGTTGTTGAACAGAAGGAAGTAGAGTTGTCAAAGGGTAGTGCTGCACTTGGTAATTCTTTTCTTTCTTGTGCTAGTTTATTGTGCGACTTGGTGACTCATTTCTTGTGGGACAAAGAAAAGAAAATAGATTTTCTGATAGGAAAGCATGCTCCTAAAAAAATTATATCTTGAACAAGGCTAAGATTTGAAAGGAGCAATGATACGTTTCAGCAATCTCTTTCTGTATGCAGAGTGTTTCTGTGTGATCCTCTGTGAAAAATTATCATTTCGTTTTGTTTCACTTATTCTAATTTGCCCCAAATGGCTTCAGTTGCTTTCAGTCTTGTCACATTTGCTCAGGCAGTCATGTAACTCTTTTATTTAATGTTTCCCAGATTTATTTCATCATTCGAAAAAAAAAAATCTTTTCATTTTCAACCCAAATATTGTCAAGCATATGTGAAATGCTGGGACACAATTTTAACAGAATGCTTGCATATTCAATCACAGAATTAGCAGGCCAAGATCATTTTGTAGACATTCAAGCAACATGAATGTGATTTCATTGGAGAGTAAATTGCTCTGTGACATTTAAAATGTCGCCTGAAACCTCTGGCACACTTTTCAAAGGGTTCTGACAACCTTTAGAATAAAAGGCAAATTATTATTTTTTTTCTTTATCAGTTAATTACGTACTAAATGCTTTTGGTATTTTTTTGTGAATTGATTCTTGTTCAGTAGAACACTTCAATCATCTACAGTCTGGAATGGCAAACGGAAACATGGGAAAAAAGTAAAGGGAATGCACCATAACATGGCACATTTTTTAATTTCTAAATCTAGCTCACATCTGGTGTTTGTTTAGAGCTCCAGTAATAATTGATTTATCTGATTTATTAGCTGTTCTAGACTTTTTCAAATGTAGAGACAAAGAGCACTACACACCTAGTTCTCTCAGTTACTATAATAATGTCTAAACTAAAACACATTTTAATATTTGACATTTTTTATTAAGTATATAGTGTTTAGAAACATGTTTTTCTTAGTATATATTTTATCTTTTAAAAAAGTATGTAGTGTAGAAAAGTTACTGAATGAGCCACTGGATATCTAACAGACTCTTGTATTTTGCATTTCATGATACTTTTCTTTCCATACAGATTCAATTCTTTCAATTTCTTGTTTACAAATTCTAATTTGTTCCTTTGCTGGTCACCCTCAGTTTTTTTTTTTTTTTTTTTTTTTTTTGCAAAGGGGGTCAGCAACCTTTCTGACATGAGATCTTTAGTAGCGTGAAAGTAACTTAGATTCTGTTCAAGAGATTAATTTGATTAGACGTTTCACTCAGCCAATTCACAAGAAAAAAAACGCATAAAAATACTGAATTTGAATTTGTGGATTGCAATAAAGATAACTGATGCTGTATTTATACAACTGTAAATCAGGTAAAAATCTTTTTAGTTCTGTTTATGTAAATACATGTTTTTCAGGTGCTATGCTAATTGTTTTGTTTAATTAGTATATTTGACAAAAAACAAAGCTTAAACTGTTTTGGTGAAATGTGTTTTACTTTTCGCCCCTTTTTTAAGGACAAGCTGGCATTTTCAAAGGTAGAATAAAGGTTATCTGTTCAGAAACTGAATGAGTGAAGAGGGAAAGACTAGCTTTGGACAAAAGGGATCAAGGCAGGTTCCAACAAATGGTGAACTTTAGCCATTCTATAAGTGTCTTCTTAGCAGTGTTAGTTACAGATTTTTTGTGTTAAAAAATTAAACACATTTTCAAACAATGGCATTACAAACATTGTAGTATTTTCAGTTTGTGCAAACAAAGTCATTTTTATCTATGAAGCTCATTTTTAAAAGTTTTAGATTTCAAAGGAGAAGGAAAAAAAAGGAGAATCAAAGATAAAATGTGATGTTGAAAGCCATTATGTGGCACATTGTGGATGAATGGCGACAAACAGGAGTTTCTCCCCTGGGCTAAATTAAAAGGCCTTACCCTGTGCAGAAAGGAAATTGTGATGGGTTGCTTTTGTTGACAGTGAAGTTAGCTGATGCTGATTTGAGCCACGCATTTATTATAGAGGCTTATTTGCTTGTTAAGCATGAAGGAAAATTAATATTTACAGCATATGGTGAAGATCAGAGGAAAGTAAATTAAGAAAATTCCCTCAGTGTTGCACATGACAAATGTCTTTATCTTGGTTTATTAATAATTCTTCTTGAGTTTGTGAGTGAAAAGCTAAAAGAACAACAATTATGAGCTATGACTGAGGGAAAAGATGTAAAGGTTTAGTCAGGCAGTGCTCCTTGTGTTTGATCCGAAGATGGGAGAACGTGTTGTTCTTCAGCGTTCTAGATTTACCATTGAAGATGTGCTTTCTGGTATTTCTGTTTGAAAATCAGCATGCATGTCCATGTCGGCACACATTGCAAGCTTAGAAAATGGGCTGCTGTTTGATTGAGCTGCATTTTGAACTCTGTATTGTGTTAGCTAAATTCAGCAGTCGTGACTGTCAAGATGTGAAAGCTTGTGTCTGAACTTTCCCCGCTGGTTTCTAAAACATTACTTTGGGGCCAGACAATAGATCTCTCAGTGAAAGGAGGGTTTTTTTTTTTTCCTGAGCCCCATGTCCCATCCTTTTCCTTAAAAAAGTCAATTTTTAACACATAGTATCCTATACTGTCAGTATCTGATGCTTACCAAAAAAAATGACATGTCAGGTCAAAGATGGATGGTTTTGTGAAAAATTCGAAAGCCCAGAGCGTTGGGAGAATCAGTATGGTGCTGCTTGTTTGGAGTAAATACATAAAAGTATATGCCATTTCTGTTTATGTGACTAAATGTCACATTTTTGCTACTATTGCTGTGCAAAGTGGCAAAATGCACTATTATGGAGGTGTTAATAAGTGAAGAAATTAAACACAAATTTAGCATGTTCTTGGTCTGATTATTAGATAATTTTTCTAGTTCTGTATGACTCATTAGAAACACCCTGGGGAGCTGTTGTGTTCACAGAATGCTGCAAAGAAGAATGAAGGTCAGGCTTGCATATGGCTGTGTGTGTGTGTGTGTGTGCTCTGATGCAACTGTTCCTGGAAACAGAAGGTGGGTCATCCAACCAGTCAGCCATGCAGTCAATTCTCCAGCCATGAACAAAGCAGGGACAGCAGCCATCCACCCAACCAAATGTACTCTGAGGGAACAAGCTGACAGAGATGATTCAACATCTGCTCGGCATCTGGGATTGTAGCCAGTGGTCCAAGCTGTTCCACCACCTCCTTTTATCCATGTATCCATGCATTATCTGCTCAGGCTTTGTCCTGGTTAGGGTCATGGGGGTTTCTGGAGCCTTTTCCAGGTGTCTGTGAGCATTGGCAGGATAAACTCTATCCGAGGACCACAAAAAAAAAAAAAAAAGAAAAAACAAAGAATAAAATAAACAAAGAAATATTGTTTTTCTTTTTGCATTGACATAATTGTATAATTACATAAAATGGCTTGAATGCAGAAGCCATAATCTATAATTTTTTTATCTTGCACTTTAGTAGCTAGCAGTTCCTCGTATTACCTCAGAGTTTACTCCTGACTCTTGAACTTTAAACATCTTCCTTTTGTTTGCATTGACTCCTAGGACTGGGTTTCCCTCTTGTTTCTTTTTAGACCACCCCTGCTTTTCTAGCCTGTGGTTGCCTGGACACACTTGATCCTAGTGATTAGTTATGAGTTGAGCAAAGACCTGCGTTGAGAAAATGAGTTTTATAGTGGGCTTCAAAGCCTAGAGTTTCATATAAATAAGATAAGGTAACGGCTGAGCTGAATGAAGTTTGTCAGTGTCAAGTAATGCCATTTTCTATTTTTATGGCTTAAATAAAGAAACGACCATAAATCTGTTGTTTTCATGTCTATTTTTTTAAATAGATGTGTCTTTAAAGACCTACTCAGATGAAAATCGTGTTTTTGGTGTTTTTAACATGTTCTGGTGGCATTATTCTAATGATGAAGGATATGTATTTGGAAAACTGAGCTAGAAATTGCTTTTCTGCATATTTCTTTTTTCAAATTGTTCAATTTCAGCAACTTTAATTAGTCCACTCTTAAATTACAAGGAACAAAAAAAACCCCAATAATCTAATTTCAATTATGCCTATTTATAAGTCACCAATTAGGAATCAAGATTGTCCTGAAGGGCCAGACAAAAAGAGCTAAATGACCTACAACAAATGCTGCAATCTTTTTGCACTCAGACTGGACATTCCCACTTTTAGGAATATTGATAACATGGGAAAGAGAACATTCTAAAAACCTGTTTATGTGATAAGTAATGTTTTCAGACTGGACACATTTGGTTCAGACCAGCGGACATGTCCAGTCTGAGTGAAACCCAGGGTCCTAAAAACAAGAACTATTTGATCTGGTGAAAAGAACATTTTCATCAGCATAGCAATAAAAATGCCTTTGCTGATGTCTACTAAAGCTCTTAATGGAAGTATGTACATGGTTGTACCAAGTACATAGCCTTGTAGGACACCATAGCAGATTCTTCTGTGCAAGGACAACTCATGTTTTACATTTACAAACTCTTAACTGATGATTTGAACCTGCCTAACACAGTTCTTTTAATACCAATTATATTATTTAGTATCTGTAATAAGAGGTTATGATCAATGTGTTTACAACGTTGCATGATACGGAGAATGCACTAATTTGTTGTGCAATAAGAAGCCACAAAAAGCTGCAATTAAAGAGGCTTAAAGAGGTTATTGGAACTAAAGTAGGGAGGGCAGGACTTGTTGGCTTTCCACCAGAGGAGGTGTAAGTGGAGCAGCTGACAGAATCTTAGGTGACTCCTCAGAAACAGCCTTAGAAAAAGAGCAAGATAAATTACAGAGGCAGAAATAGCTTTTCTTTATGTAAAGGCTGTCTCTGCCTTTCCTCTGTTGGTTTTTGTGCTTTTCTCATTTAATGCAAGTTAATTATTTTTTCTGTTCTGTGTCATATCAAAGTGCATAAGATGCATGATGAGGCAAACTGTTTCCTTACTGTCCTGTCTTCACTCACACTTACAGCTTTTATGTCAATTTTTTTTTTTACAACTTGAAGCGAAGATTTTTGTCATTTTGTGGTAATTTATATGCCTGACTTGCCACTCAAGCATCTCTAGAGACAGAATAAAAAACTTTCATCCTAAGTGGTAGGACATGGCCACTTAGGGTTCAAGAGAGATGGCTTTTAATAAATCTAGCTGAGGGAGTCTCAGAGCTGCTGTAGCCACAAGTAAAGACCTCTGCATGATCCTGCAAATGCCTTTGCAATAAGATGGCTTCATTGGGCTCACCGGGCAGCTTGTTCCTGCTGAGCGGGCATTAGGCGTGCATGTTTTATAGATTAAGCCAAATCATGGCGGTTATTTGGCCTCCTTGAAAAGAGAATGTCAGAGGTCCTTGCTTTTAACTTTTTGATGTTTCCCTCCCTTCAAAAGGCATAAAGTCTTCATTTTCAGCCTTGACATTTGTGTAGATCTAATAAAGATTTTTAGCAGGAAGGTGTCCATGTAAATACAGGCTGTTCTCAGTCTATTAGTGTATTAATGATAGGGTAACATACACGGATAAACTTGACCAGATGGTGGATTTCAAACATTTTCAATTTAACGTGTGGGAGGTTTGGGGTAAATTTTTAATTAGCCTTTGCCTCATAATCAAGAATTACTAACTTAAGGTTTATTTAAATCTATTCATGTTTGCTTGTTATTTTATGTAAGTAAAATAGATTTTCTTTATTAAAAGTGGCAGAATGGCTGTACTCGATTTCACAAAACTAAAGCTGTGGCTAAAGAATTAAAATCAACCATCCAGTAATTGTCTAATCATTACAACCAACCCAACGTCATCTTTACTTTCTTTCTTTGTGAGCGTTATCCTATAATCTACCTGAACAGGTACTATTTTTATCTGGGATAATCTGATGCCGTGAAATTGGCTGCTTGTTAGAAAGGCAACCTGCAGCGCAGAATGAAAGAGGTCACAGCTGTGGTGGAAAGTTAGGAAACACAGTCTTACCTGTGGTGTGATGGGCACTCTGTGTCTTATGATTATATTTTGGCATTTTACAGAGCTGAGGACTGAATCATCAAGCCTTCCACCTGAAATTCTTTGCTGCTTTTTTTACGCTTTATGTCATTTTTGTTTTTGTGCAAAATTACGAGTGCAACAGCGTATTTGTCCACCAACATAGTTCTTTTTGAAATCTTTGTATTTGGTGTTCACTTCATCGATAAAGCTGTCTGTTATCTCTACCTGCTTTGTTCCGATTAGGGTCTCGGGGGTTTGCTAAAGCCCATCCCTGCTGTCTTTAAACAAAGGCGGTGAACACCCTGCACAGGTTATCAGTTGGTGTTATCTCTTGTGACATTTCTTCACCCTTCAGTTTTCCAAATTAGGAGGCAGCACACATGAAAAGTCTCGCACCAAAAGAAAAAGAAAAAATTAGCTATTGGATGAAATGTTAACTTGACCTATAGTAAATATGTTTTCTTTTTTTTCTTTTTTTTAATGAATCTACGTTAACCCTTTAACTCAAGAGCTTTACCTCCAGTGTTGATATCCCCCCAGTGTGATGGCCCCCAACTATCCAAAATAACTAGACAAAAAAACAAAATATAAAAGAATTAAATACAATTTAAAAAAAGACAACAGCGCATAAGAATGGATGGACGAACAGACGTACAAACGGACAGACATAAAAAGAAAAAGATACTGATAAATGCCAGTTTCCTGCTTATACCAAGCCCGGTAAATTCAATTCAGTTTTATTTATATCACCCAAAATCACAACCATAGCTGTCTCAATGGAGTTCACACCGGTATTAATACAAAGAACATGAAGTCAGTCATAAAATATAAACAATGGCTGGGTGCTAGACAAACTAAACAGACTAATCTAAACTGGCATCCCTGTTCTTAGACCTTCCCCCTCAGTGAGGAAAAAACTCATTAAAAAAGCACTATCTTGGGGAAAAAAATAAGAAACCTCAGGGATGCCCACATGAAGGATGGATCCTCTCCCTCGATGGACAGGTGATTTGCTAGAACTGTTAAAGAAGAATGAGCTGATCGAACTCTACAATTACATATATAAATAACAACTATTTGTTTAAATAACTATATGTTTGAATAGTGTAGCAGATGGGCTTCATCCAGATGAAATTGGGAGACAGCTGGGGGTGCGAGACAAGCCAGAAGTAAAGTCCACAGAGACAGACAGGAGCACTGATGATCCACCTGGAAACTCTAAATCTCTAAGCATTTTAGAAACCTAAACTGTTAGCACACCTGGACTTGTCCCTCCTGACATTCTACCTGTACCCCATAGTGGGGCTGGTTAAGTCTGGGTCTGAGTAAATCAACGTAAATCAGCAGATCTTGAAGTGCTTCAGAATCCACTGGAATTGAGTTAATTGCATAAATGGTCGTAGAGTTATGGTGGTTTAAAAAAAAAAACGTGTGTTTTTTTTTTTGTGTTCCTAGCAATTGCACTGACATTAAAGACCCACTTCAGTAAAAATTGTGTTCTTAACATGTTCTTGTAGCATTTTTCTCATAATGGAGGATATGTATAAAAGAATTTAAGATTAAAACCACCTTTCTGAGTGTTTATTTATTAAAATCGGGATGACTGAGGAGCGAATGAAAAATTGCAGTGTAAAAAAATCATATTTGTGAGGCAGCAAGTGAAATGTGCAGACCAAAAGGTCTCTTGTCCGCTTTTTTCCGATGCATCTACTTGCAAACAAATAGATACAATAACATCTTCATTTTCCTCCTCTCAGCTGGCATCTGGCTCAAAACTGTTCAGCAGGATAGCCTTTTTCGTTGCACCTCCAGTGTTAGCTTGGGGTTTTAAGAGGCTGTAAGATAGCGGGACACTGTAAAAAAACGTTTGTTGTATTTCTTTTATCAATAAGTTAAGCACCTTCAAACCTTTTTTTTATGTAGATATGGTGTCAGCTTATTAAATTTCTCAGTCTTACCAAGCGGTCATCTTCTGTCTCTTCATCCTACTTTATACAGCCTCGACAGTTAGCTAGTGCTCCCTGTTTTCTAAGGAAAGGGTGACATAAAAAGAAAAGCTGTTAACTCATCTGAAGGTAAAATTCAGTTTGGTTGAAAAGCCTTCAAGACTTTTTTTTATTAAACATGCAAATGTTGCTCCTCATCTCAGAATTTTGTGTTTACTTAAAGGAGTATTTAATTAACACGAGCAAAAAGTGTGTTTTTTTTGTTTTTTTCCTTGTTGAAATGTTTAGAAGATTAATGGTGTCTTAAAAAGTCACACACCCTCTGTGAGTGTGAGTGTGATTGGAGTTTCTGTTCTTTATTGTGGCAGTCAGTGATAACAAGTGAGTACATGTCACTCTCCATGGTGTCTGGAGCTTCAGCAGGAGGCAGACTCCACCAAAGAGAGAAATGCAACCGCAAAACTGGTTTGATTAAGGTGGAGAGCTTAAGAAGTCTGCTATAGATAAAAAAAACAAAACAAAAAACCAACAAAAAACAGCTTAAATAAATACATTTTTACACAGCATTTTTTGTCAAGACATCATGCAATAGCTGATTATTATCGTTTATTAAATTCTTGTATTTCACAACATTAATTTCCTTTATGCGAAAGAAGCGACTTTTAGTTTATTATTTTGGACAATATTATGCATGAGTATTTAACAATGTACGAAAGCATCTTTATTGAAAAGGCAACTCACATTAGCATCCTCTAAATAATGTTTAATGTTCTTAGATTTAATATGCTGTTTAAAAATAACAGGATGTTAGCTTTTATTTACATGAGCCCAGATCAAAAAGAGGAAAAAATGAACGCAGCTGCAAAGTCAGTCCTGATATCTTTTGCCAATGAGAAAGGAAAGAGGAGTTGGCACATGCATGAAGTCACTGAGCATGTTTTTGCCTAAAGGGAAGAACAGAGGAGTGAAAAGGGACAACAGCAGGGAGGACAAAGAGCTTTGCTCTGCATCCCTCCTCTGCCTTTTCTGCAAGCATCAAGCTCAGATGGGGTCATATCAGCCTGATCCATTGGGGCCACAGGAGCAACAGAGGGGAAACAAGAGTGGAGAATAGAGTAGATGAGCGTTGGGAGGGGACATGGTTGATCCTGTTGTCTTAGGAGACGGTCTACACCTTGTAGTGCTTTGTGGAAAACAATGAGCTGCACCTTAAAAGATGGCAAAACAACCATAACGCGGTGGAGCAAACTTGCTTGTGAGGATGAATTTAAATTAAACCTTAATTCTGTCAAGGAATCCCTCAGAGACTTCAGGAGATAAATATTACATATGTTATCAGATTTTTGCCTCAGGAGAAAGAATATGATCTAAAGAGTGTGGGGGAAAACTTATTTTCACCTGAGCTCACCCTTTGAATTTATGGATTTTCTTCTCATGACAGCAGTCACTTCTTCTCATATAACTGTAACCACTCTCTTTCCCCCCACTCAGAAATCTGTTTGCATTAAAACAAAAGGCTCCCAGAAGCTTTATTCTACACAATTAATATGCTGCAGAAACAATTTGACAAAACATTTTTGAGCTTCATTTGATCCAATATTTGTCATTATATTTGTATTATAAATGTCTAGAAAAGCATTTCAATGATCGTCACTGTTTTTTTATTCTGATTATCCCAGAATATTATACTGATGCAATTATGTATCAAACCAATTCCAAAATTACCATAACTTAATTTAAATTTGCGTGTGCTTACTTTATTTATTTTATATTTCATTGCTTCAAATCAATTTAAGAAAAAAATGCTTTTTATTTCCAAAGGTCTAAATCATTTACCTTCATAGCTTAACACAAATTACTACTTTAATGGAGTATTTCATTTTTGTTGTATTTTTGGAAGTGCTACTTCTAAAATGTGGACAATATTACAGTATATTGATAAAAGAAAATCTAGTAGTAGTCTAGAATCTTTCAAATAGAATGATCGTACCTGATGCTATTTAAATAAGTAAGAAAGTAAAAATATCATGCTTTATAACCACATTTTAAACCTGCCAGTAACCAACTTGCTTTGAAGTTTTCATTGTATTTCCACATCTAAAATATTTCAAATTTCAAATGTGTAAAAATGAAGTGTTCATGACCAGTAAATCCACTCGGATCTTAATTTGATGCTTAGATGTTATTTTCTTTGATGAACCAACAGAAACAGAATAATCTAGACTTTTTTAAAGATCTCACTTCACCATTATTCTTTTAAATTAATTCACAAGGGCCAACATTTCACCTTCTATTATTGCAGCCTGAATACAAGTCAGTGGTAGTTTTTCTTTTCTTTGGTTGGTGTTAACACACTCCATCAGTGTGCAAAGGATTCTTTTGTTTGCCTTGTTTTGTGTGACATGAAAAAAAATTAAAACATTTTATTAAAGTCTGTAAAAGGTGAATAATAAAAAAAAACAAAAGAATTACAAAAATATGAAATATACGAAAATCCTAAAATATGTAAAATTAAAAGAAATCTTAATTTAATAATAATAATTTCTATGCCAACTTTTGCTAAATTATTTCTAAATTCCTAAAGTAAATGTTTACTCTGCACTTAGCTGAAAACTGCTTAAAACTCACAGCACACCTCAGTTAACCCTTGCTGTAATGGGAAAAGCAAATGAAAAAAAAATTTGCTCTGTTTTAGCAATTCTTCACAATGACATCTTTCATAGGAAAGCTGCCTGGAGCAGAAACAGAACACAGCCATCGTTGTTTTATTTACACCTTCTGTTTCTCCAGAGGGAACTGTGTGCGGTTTGATAACTTCTTTAATGTCACTCCAGGCAGTTTCTGCTGAAAGCTAGCTTTAGGCGAGCTCTTCAATGCAGCTTCATCTGCAGTGTGTGGCAGGCTCGACATCTTCACTGAAATGTAGGTTCACTGTACGGTTAATATTAGATTTTAGATCAAATAAAACAAAATTTATATTAAAGTTACTTTGCCTAAACTCAGGAAGTTTTTTTAATGAGGATTTATGAAGAATGAAGAATGCATGACTGTTGTTCCAGCAGCAATGCTAACTGGGGACAGTGATTTTGAAGTCTGGGTTTGACATGCAGATAACACTTTACTACGTCATCTTTAGAAAACACACATTATTACAGGAAAAAAAAAGATTTCAACCTAAAAGTAAATGTAGTAGAATATTGTGAGCTGAACACTTATTGCGACTCATCCTACGGATCTGAAGCAATAATTCATGGCCTTTGTTAAGCCGTTGGTTCCAATTGTTATGTCTAAATTTGTATATTGCAAGCTGTTAATGTTAAAAACCCAGTCTGATCATCTTTGGATCTATTGTTAAAGCGTTTCCAGTGGTCTTTTAAATATGATTATGCTGTTTTTAGCCAAAAGGGCATCAATAGTTCAATAGAAATTTGCCTCTGAATTGTTGGTGGGACTATTGGTGAGGAGTAAACATGCGCTCATTTCCCATCATACCTATGGTTACACTTTGTCTCGCTAGCTTAGAGCCCTTCACTACTCAAACCTGATATCCAGTCGTACCGTTTTGAGCCTGATGCCAGCTCGGACGACGAAAACAAAGACGTATACTCAATGTTGTATGTTTCTGATTTTAAGATTTGTTTAGGGCCAGATTATTTTTCAAACAGAAGAATGACTTCTTTGTCTTCTGTTTATAGCACACAGGCGGAGCCTTTCTGTTTTCCGAGCACCACTGTGCTACCGCTACGTGCACTCGCAAAGCCGTGCTGATCTTCTTGTCCTTATCTCCCTTACTCGTTCACTCTCTTGAGAGTCTCAACCCCTTCTTCTGTCCTCTTTTGAGCATTTGTATTCATCCTTTTTCATTGATGCCACGCTGTGTCACAGTGCGGCTTTCAGCTCCCCTCTTGCTCACAAGTTTCTCTGCTAGTTCTCCTCCTTCACTCTCTTCAGCATCGCGGTTTTGCCTCCCGGCTGTTTATTTCCTCTCTGCACGGTAGGCAATGTAAATGGTTCTAAATGAATGTCACCTAGCTTTAAATAAGGCACGTTCACCAAGAATAACAATTTTCACTTAGAACTTACACAGAATCAGTCAAGCCCGTGCAGTTTTGCCACATCAAAATGCTGCTTGGACAGTAAAGACAATAAATTCATGTTTACTAAAGTTTTTATCTGACTGGGTAATTGGCCAGTCTCAACAAAATGGTTTGATAATTGAATTGACTGTTGCTGTTTTGGATGGTTACGTTTTTTTTCTTAAACCATACTATCCATAATTTACAGGTTTTATTTTGCTCATATAATTTTACTTGCTAATAGAGCAGCTACATTTTCTAAATTAGAAAAATATAATGACAACTTTTTACTATTACCTCCGCCACCACTGGGGCAAAACCATTCATCTAGTTAGATGAATCGTCAATGCACCTACTTGCATTTTGACCACCAGTGGTTGAGCCATCATTTTGTTCTTTTTAAAAATAAAAAAAAATAAACAAATGGGAGTTGTGGGCTTCAGATTCTTTCTTTTGCTTTTCCTTCCCTTTGTTTTGCAGCTTTCTCTGATTTATGTAAAGCTGATTTTAGGAATGCTGTTATGTCTAAACATGGTTTTTATTGCACAGAAAAACCTCCAGTTTACTTTTAAATTTCAGAGTTGATTGCTTTTACTGCAGGCTCTGGCTTACCTGGAGGTAGCATCTTTTATATGTTAATTCTCTAAAAGGCCACCTGCTTAAGAGGAGGGTAATATTGGATTGTACTCTGGGAAACAGAAAAAAATAATATAATAAGTACAATGATGGCTGTAATATCGTGGTCCAATTGTAAGCTGAGTTGAACAATGAAGTAATTTATTTACCCCAAGGACAAGTTCAATTGTGACGATGTGAACAAATCAGGAATGTATTCAAAAAGTTTCATGGTAAATGCAAAAGCTTTAAATTTAGGAGTTGTATGGATATATTTTGTAAATAGTGTGCTGAATTGACTTTTCTGCACCTTTAGCTCCAACGGCTCCAACATGAAGTTCATGTTCTTTGTCATTTTCTTCATTTTCAGAATCAGAAGCATATATTGTCATTGTAACAGTACAATGTACAACGAAATTGCTTATTTTGTAGATAGGGAGGCAAATTACATAAGGGGTTCAGCGGTGGCAAAAAAAAAAAAAGAACATACATCCGTCTTCTGCTCTTGAGGGGGCAGAACATTGGTGTAGAAAAAAAGGACCCTGCACAAAATGAGAACATTACACGTGATATGAGCTGTTAGGACAGGGTCTGAGAGAGGGGGAGAACCACCAATAACCGCTCCAGGGGCTGCAGCCACGGGGGGCGCTGCCCGCTCCAGACTGTGCACCACAGGGGGAAGAGTAGGTATGCTGAAGTCAAGATAAGCCTGAGCAGGCAAGATGCAGCAGATGTCGACCTTCACATCCAACCCACATTTCATTCACTGAGGAAGCAGATTTGTTTTGGGAGAGCCAAGGCCAAAGCGTGAAGCAGGGGGGAGTCGGGGGGAGTCAGATTAGAAAATATACATTCGGGCACCAGCCGATCAACAATTTGTGTCTGCTGGTTGTGCCCTTGGCTGGTCTAGCAGAGTCTTGAGGCGCTTTTTTTAATCGTCCACCGGGACTTTAGACCAGTCTCCCTTCAAGTCGAGCAGAAAGTCTCAAATTTTCTGCAGAAGTTCAAGGGTCGCCAGCGCTCTGCCTATTTGGGCACAGTCCCTTTGATCGGTTTGAGTTTATTTTCTGGTTGCTGCTGCCACAAGACAGCTCAGAAAGACTTCCTTACGCCATGAAAGATTGTCAGTTTCTTGCTATTAACTCTGACAAACTGAGGTATTGGTATTTATCCGTTGCACCTTAAAGCAAGGTTGAAGTTGTTGTCTGATTTTGTAACTTCCGCTTGGACAGTTATGAGTTAAAGAAAAATTGATAATCTTAGTTTAAGAAAGCACCTCTTAGTGACTAGATTTTTTTTTTCTTAAAACACGAGGTTAGACCTTTTTTACCCCATTGACAGATTTTTTTGGTTGTAAATTGTTTCTTGAAGGTATTAGTTTTATTAAGTCTAAAAGAAAGAAATCAAAATGTTAAAATCCAGAGAGTTTTAACTGTGTTTGCACAAAGGTTCTAGCCACATGGAAAGTGAAGTCAGTTTCACCTGGTCCAACCCCACAGCTTGTATTTTAGGTTGGAACCAATTATCGTGGCTGTGGGTTAGTGAGATATGATCCCCGGTGAGATATGATCACAGAGCACCAACGGGCGTGCGAACATGGACTGCAGGCTCACGAGCAGCATGAAGAAGTGCAAATTTAATGTGGCCTGGTTGGAAAAAAGTGTACTCTCTACTTGCCTGGCGCTGGTGGAGGGGGCTGGGTTTGAGGCCCACCGCTCGTTTTACCAGCATGACTGTAAAATAGGCATCAAATTCTGTTCTAAGTGGTCTTCGAGGGGGTTGTAAAAAGTCTGAGATTCAACTTGTGGAAACCTAAAGAAGTGCAGCTTGTTTCACTTGATCACCATAATGGTGTAACAACTTTCAATCAAACATGTAAGTATTTGTGTCAAAGTGGTTCACAGATGCTTTTTGCAATGCATCCAGTCAGAAACAGTAACAAAGCTGTGGAGGAGAAATCTGCAAAGCAGCATTGATATTTGAGTTGCACTTGCCACTTTACACCAATGAGGTCCTCGCCTTAATCCTTGATGTGGCATCGGTGAAAATAACTTGCCCATGAAGGGGGCTTAGGGTTTGCATTTGTCCTTAAGCACCCACTTGATTGAGTATTGTTCTTCTCAAAGGTACCACCAACTTCATGCTTCAAAGAAATGGTTCCTGCAGACCCTTAACATGACCTTTATGGTGACAATGCATGTAATACATAGCTTAACAGATGCTGCCATCTAATGGACATATTCCTTTATTGAACTGCAAACTCAATTTGATCTTCTCTTTATAATAGAACTTTTGAAAATATAGATGGAGAAAAGAAAAAAAAATAGTCTAAGGCCTTTAAACAGTTTCAGTCATTTATTGTATTTACGGAGCAGCAACTGGCTCCACATTGGATGGATGGATGGATGGATGGATGGATGGATGGATAAATACTTTATTGTTCCCTAGGGTAATTACATGGCAGTCTATTGCTCCACATACTTATGAGATCACACACAGTAGATTCAAGCTCATTTTAAAAAGAAAATAAATAAAAAAGTAAAAAGTGTTAAAATATAATAATTAACCTTAAAAAAAGAGAGTAAAAAATAATTAACATTTAAAAAAAGATGGTTATGGGTGGCTTTTGATGAACTGTTTAACTGTGCAATGACACTACAAGCATCAAGGACATCACAGTGTAATCAACTTTCAGAAAAAAAGTCAGATACTTATGCATACTATTTTGTCAAATGCATAAAAGTGGACTCAAACATTTGAATTAAAATTGTTTTTGGAATGTTATTTTGGGGACTTTGTTTCTGCAACTTTCAGGACTTTGGCTCTTTAGCTTTTAGCTTTTATTCTATTTAGCACCGCTAAATGCATGTAGAGTAAACGTTAGGAGCGGAGAAATGTGTTTCGAAATCTTTTTCAAAAGATTTGATGCCAGGATTTTATTTTGAAAGTACAACAGCTTACTGCACTCTGCTGATCCCCAATTTGTCTAAAACCAAAGCAAATTAAGAACAACAAACTCCAACATTTTCCGGATTTTTTTTCTTGCAGTATTGCTTGATTCTTTCCTCAATAGTTGTTCAAACCCCTTTAACCCTTGAATGGAGTAATCATCTGTTTGTTGTGGGCTGGTGAATGTCTCAGTATCAATCTAAAGAGTAACAATAATTTTTAATTATGAGCAAACATAAATTTTATAGCCTGCTTATGCAGTTGACTTTTACAAGTGGCAATGCTGCAGCTACAACTAGTGCAACGAAACAGATAAAAAAAAAAAAAAATTAAATTTGTCTACTTTACACACTCTTACAGCAACAATGTCCTGTAGTAAAACAAATGCATTTCTCTTATAGGTAATAGAAAAATAATAATCACGCAACAAATCAATAATCAATTCATTCGGTTTACCTAAACAGAAACAATTTACCTCAAACTTTCTGCATTGAACATGCGTTGCCATTTTTTTAAAATTCAAATACTGAATCCCACTGTGCTAAAACATGTCCAGTTGAGGGAGACAGAGCTGCATCAAGAGTTTTGTGTCAGTGGTTTTTAAACCATCTTGTGATTTCAGGTGAACACAAATTATATTTGAAGTAGAGGTGAGTTTTTTTTACATTAAAGACAAGAGAAAATGTTCTTTTTAGAAGAAAAAAATTGCTTAATAAACAGAAATCTCGTGAATTGTAGTTTTTTTGCTTATATTATCTACATTTAAATTGATTAGATAAAAACAAACAGCCACAACAAGTCAATTATTGTCCTTTTTATTTTTAATGTACACATTTTTTAATGTTTTGATTTTTGGCATTGCTTTTGTTGATATGTAGTGGCAGCTTTTGCTCTCAGTCACCTAAATATCCGCATAAAACTAGAATTTAGTCATTAAATTTTCAGTAAAAACGCGAAATCGTAAATCTTTTACCTGTTTATTGATTTATGTTTTGCTTGCTTGACTGGAAAGTCTGGTTCTGACTAAGTTGAACAACAGCAAATATCCACCAGAGGGCGCTTGAAGCTGCATCCTTCTGACATGGTTCTGTGCTCAGTGGAGTAACTTGAACATTGGAACATGTCCATTTAGCTGGAAAGTGTTCGCTCTACAACTAGAAAGACTGTGTGTTCTTTCTGTCCTACAGTCAAGTCAGGGTCACAACAATCTTTGGATGGGTCAACCCTAGAAAACAATCAGATTTGTGACAATTAAAGGCACTTACAAAAAGCCCTTTAGTTGCAGGAGATCTTCCCAAACTAGCCTGAGTCCCATTTACTGATGTAATTTCTTAACCAGTTTTGACAGTAAAACAAGCAAAACTGGTCGGAATTTACCATCATGAAGTGTCTTGACTAGCAATTACTGCTAAAGAATCTTTAGGAAATAGGACATTTATTATAAAAATAATCATACTCAATGAAAGGAGGCCTTTAAATGTCATAATGTGAAAAATAGATTTACTTTTCTGTTCTATCAGCCATTCACTGTTGTTTATTCTTTTTTTAATGACGTAAAATCAGCAAAGAGTGTTTTTTTTAAAGACATCTCAATCCTTTTTACCTCTACTTTATTTAACAAAACTTGCATGCAGCACTTGTTTTTATATTTGCTACATTAAAGCCAAAATTGTGTAGATTTTATGTTATTGTACCTCCTATTGTTTTAGGAGGTAGTGAGCTAAAAAGTGAAGAGTCATTATAAATTCAGAAGAAAAGCCTGTTGTTTTCATCACAAAAATAGTCATTCAAATGCAGGCTTATCATATCTCTTTTGTGCTGTCGTTGCACAACACTGATGTGTGCAAGTGTGCCTATTCCTAATGTCTTTGATTTTTTTTTAGCCCATGTTTCATGCTTTAAGTCCGTTGGAGTGTCTAGATGTACTTTACTTGCAGCTTTGTAGATTGCCTTTCCTTTTCTTGCTTTTGTTCCTGGAGTCTTCAGTTCTTGACAAATCCACTTGTTTCTTTCTATCCACGTTGCCCTTGGTTACAAGGGAGGAATGCTCATAGACGTCATGCGCAGCAATGGGGAGCGGTTATGAAAAAATATTTCACAAGGCATCAGGAAAGCGGAGACATAGACTGCTAATAGAGTGAATTAGAAACACTAAACAGTAGAATCTAAGGGGTGAATGGTTTAATGTAGAAACAATTTTATATTAAAAGTTGGAAGCACCTAACTATAAAAAAAAGCTTTGCATTGTCGTCATTGATGAATGTTGTAAATTTCTATGTAGCTTCACATTCTTGCAGCTCACATAGTAGCACCTACATAAATATATATATATAAAACGTACTGTATGTTTTTGTGTTTGTGTATGTTTTAAAAGAAATATAAATATTTTATGACGCAATGTTCCTATTAGAAACACATTAATGTACCACTATATGTCTGGAGTTTTTTTTTTTTTAATAATCTGTTGTTAAGCGTGTTGCCTCCCATGCTTATCTATTGTGTTCTGGCTTGGTACCAGAAGGACGTAAAGATCTGATTAGTGGTTTCATATTATCATCATATTCTGCACTTTTTCCATTACCTTAATGTTCTTACTGCAATTCAGACAGACTCCTTAAAGTTTAATGAAGAGACAATTTTCCAAACCCTGTTGGAAACTTTCTGCATTTCCTTGTAATGTTTAATTCTTGCCGTTCTGTGATTCATTTTACTTGGGAGGAAAAAAGACAGTTTTATTAGCTACTCCAATAGTTCAAAATAAAGATGCATTCCCACTGGGACAGTCCTACTCTTTAAAAGAGCAGAGAATAGCAATCATTTTCTCACCTTTTTGTGGTTTTGGTTTGTTTTCACACATGGAGCTGTCAGAAGTGAACCAAAGACTGACGTAAATCAAACTGTTTGGAAAAAACATTAAAAAACATTTCACTTTTGACTGACCAGTCCACTTAGATGCTGTAAAACAGAGCAGAAATGATGCAATCGGTTACCTGGGTACAAATGTAAAGCAGCAATGAGACACAGCAACTCACCAAGATGTGGTCGGATGAATGCAGGCCCATTAAAACAACTTTTAACGTGATATACATCAATTCTCATACTGTTTTCCCACCAATCTATATGTCATAATTACTTATCAGCATACCTTCATGGCGGTCGTCTTCTCAGTAACTGCCTTTCAGCATTCCTCTGCCATACCAAAGTAACAGTAAAACGTGTTGTACCTGACGTTGATACAGACATACAAAATTAGTCAGCGAAATATAAAGTTTTAATAAGTAAATTATCCTTTGCAAAGCGTAGGACTTTCATTATTCTATCTCTCTTTGCTTTTCCCCGTTCTCGTAATCCCTGACCAATGACTGGAGACATTGTTAGTCACTTGGTTTTGTTTCGGGCTTTAGTTCGAAACAGAAATGTTCAGTAGACGACATTCTGAATTCAGACTAGACGCAAGGTTCAGGACTTGATCTGGACCAAATAAAGCGAACTTGGTCCGGACCAACTGTCTTTTTACCAGTCTGAGTGGACCCTATACGGTCTGAGACCCTCGTTCTCAAGAAGAGTAAAGTTCACTTTGCTGGGCACTCGTGTTTAGAGGGGCTTTCTTTTGAGTTGATTAAAAATAAATGGCAGACACCAGTTTGTCTGTAGTTTAGAAATTTCTTTCATAAAGATAATTTGACTTCTATCCTATACAATGTAGTCTCTTCTTTGGGTTGTAGTAATGTGAGCTTTAGGGGATGAGATGTTTTTAAACAGAGTATAGCTTACTAGATTTGTATTTTTTTATATATTTATTTTTAGGTTTTGCTAATCTGCTTCCATGAGGTGAAATTATTCTAAATTTGTTTAGTCAGGGAGGCAGACTTTAACAATAACTTAGTGTTTAGCTGGTCTTGTTTAAAGTCGCACAGCAATCATCTTAGATCTATTTTAAAAGTGTTTAAAGTGGTAAAATACCCCAAAGTACTTGTTTAAACTTAATTTTCTTAAATATGTCCTCGGATGTCTGAAAAATGACACAAGAACATGTTAATAAATGTTCCTCAGAGACCATCTAAACTTATGATTCTAAATGCCTTTTAGAATCATGTAAACTTAAGCTTGGTCATTACATTTTCTCAGATTCGACTGCTGTTTGATAAAACTACATTTTAACTACAATGTCAACATGTCAACACGTCAACACAAGTACTGATGTTAGCGGTGATGTTCTGTCAATGTTGCTGTCTGGCACAGCTGAGAGTTTGCTTTTCTGAGATTTGAGAAAACAAAACAGATTGTGAGGAAATTGTTTTTAATATGTTGCTGTGGCTTTTCCTCATGATGGTGGACACATATGAAGAAAATTAAGCTTAAAATTGCACTTCTGTTTCTTTTTTTCAAATTGTTGTAAAATAGGAGCAGACACAAAAATGCCATCTGAGCTGGCATCTAGCTCCAAACTGTTTGACTGGGTAGCTGCAATATTGCTCGCCATTTTTGTTGCATCAGATAGATTAGGTTGGGGTTGTGAGGGGCTGTAAGTTAGCAGGAGAGTGTGTAAACAGATGGATGATGGGGAAGGAGGCAGGCTTCTTCCGCACCAACAGTCCCACCGACAACTCAGGGAAATGTCTGATGAACCTCTGCAGGAACTAAAAAATGTCCTAGAAAACAACACACTTGTTTTAATTTAGTCTAAAAACAGCATAATCATAATTAAAAGACCACTGGGAATGCTTTTACAATAGATCAAAAGATGGTTGGATTGCGAATAATGCAGGTTGAACAGTACGGAAACATTTCTTAACATTAGCTTGTATGAACTTTGCTTGACTTTAACATGCATACAAATGTTGTACACAGGCCCAGTATTTAGCACAGTATTACTCATGCACACCAGCACTCCCTCTCTCTGTATTCCTCACAGTTTTTCTCCTCTGTGTTGTGTCCTCTCCCTCTCTCTGAAACACTCACACATACTCACGCTCTGCTCAGCTCTAAAGGATCACTAGCTTATAAGCTGGCTGCAGTCAGCAGTCAGTCTCTGTGTGAAGAAGGGAAGGAGCGAACGATTAAGTGCTTAGACTGGATGCATCAAAAACACTGTGAAACCTTTCAGTGTTTCATCATACTGGACTATTTTTTTTTCTTTCCTCAAACCTTTTACTACAACTTTTGGCTAAAATGGATTGAATTCTGATTTCTACGCTGTCAAGCTCTTGCAGGGAATTATTGTACTGGATTTTGTGGAGTTCTGTATGCAAAGCAGTGAAAGGACTGGGATGGAATTCCCTGCTTCTTTGCATCCTGCCCTCCCTCCTCCTGATTTCTTTCATCCTGCCCTCATCTTCTTCCTTGCACTTTCACAGCAGACATCCAGTGCAGAGCAGGCAAAGACAGCACCTCGCACTGCTTCAGTTTTTCTGGTGGCTCAGTTCAAGAAGAAGAAATAGAGACCACAGATTTTTTGTCTTTTGTACTTCACCTCTTCGAATACCTAAGGAGGTGGTGCTGGGAGAGATAACCAACAGTGCTTTTTCTCACCACATCATCAAAGCGGACTTTGGACTTTATTTTAAGCAGATTTATGACTAACTGACATAGAGTAGCAGAACCTTACTTATTTGATACCTGTCGACTGCCTCCTCCGCTAATACATACGCCTGTCGGTGGAGTTTGAGGTGGTGAAGCCGGGGTAGGCATGGCCCAACAGGGAGGCATGGGGGTGACCCACCAGGACACCCTGGCAGTGCCACCCATGCCCAAACACTCCGGCCTGAATGAAGACCTGGTGAAAATCCTGAGGGAGAACCTGCTGCAGCCAGAGAGACCGCGAGGACACAGGCGGTCTCCTTCCTCCATTTCCCCCCGCCTCTCTCCTCGCAACTCACCACGACTGCTTCGCCGCATGTTGCTCAACAACAACATCCACAAACAGAGGCGCTTCACTGTTGCACACACATGGTGAGGCTTGACTTTTCGGATGTTCACTGTGCTCGCTGCATATGTCTTCTAATAAAATGTGTGTTTGCTTTAAGTCTTGTGGCCTTAGCTGCACCTGTGGCAAACTTTCAAGGTCAGAACTTGTTTGTTCAGCACTGTGTGCAAAGGAGGGGCAACCGATGAGCTGTTTGAGAAATTACACTTTATTTGCAGTTAAACATAAATAAATGCTTTCACCTTGCAGAAATGACTGGAGTGTGTGTCAGCAAATCTAATGTGAAGGTTTTTTTGGTGTGAGATCTCCTAGGAAACCCTCTGCTCACCTTTAGATAATGAGTTTCTGTCTTGATCATCCTCGTTGCAGTTTGATTTCTATTCCACAGTCTCAGCCCCTCCCCGTCCTTTTTGTCTATTACCTGTTCTTATGTGAACCTCTTATTTTTTTTTTTTTTTTTAATCTCTGGACTCCTTTCTTATATTTTCTCTACTTTTGTCTCTCATCTGTCACTGCTTTAGGCCTCTCTGTTCACCTGCCTGCATTTTTGGATCATTAAATAGCTTTGTGATTGTGTCTATCTACTAGCTTCAGCTGCATGAGCCCATATCTTATCCTTTTCCCTTTGACTGATAGCTATTCCCCTCTAAACCTTTCTCCTCATTCTTCCCTCTGACCAAATGAATGTCTTCCTTCTTCTCATTTTGGTACCCCCACTGCCTGCTATTTTTGTCTCCCTATCCTTTTCCCTTCAATCCATCTTTCCTTCTCTCTTTATTGCTCCCCCCTGCCCCCTTTCTCTTATTCTGGTGTTCCACTTCTCCTTCTTCTTATCACATTCTTAAGAACACCCTCTTGTTGACATCTACCCCAGGATAAATTCAAATTCTGTTTTTATATATATATATACATTTGAGCTCAGTCAGACATTGAAATGCTGGCTTATTTTAACTGAACCAAAAACAAGCACAAAAAACAAATTTATCACATGTTGGTTTTACTAATTATCAATAGCACCAATAATACCGCCCTTCTTCACCATCCTGCACCAAGTCTTGCGCTTACGTCAGTTGATGTGCTCCCCAGTGTCCATTGGACTTTGTATAACCACAGCTGCACATTAGACAGGCTTCACCACTTAACATCTTTCATAAGATTAACGTTTCTAAGGTCTTTGACGGCATGCATAACGCGGTTTGTTTCCTTATCGCTTCTATGTTTTTATTTTTTTTACTTGATTGCTTGCAACAGAGATGCTCAGAACCCTACGACATTTGATGACTTGTATTTATTGCATCAAGTTTTGCATCCATGCATCTAAAGCTTGCAACTTATTTCCCAAGGTTTTAAAAAGATATATAAATGAATAATGATGTTTCCGATGGTAAATGTCAGAGGATGATTGTAATCATTTTTTGGTGCAGAAACATATTCACGAGGCTTACAATTCGATGAACACAATATCCTCACAGCATCAATAAATCTCTTAGAACAATATTGCAGTTTTTGAAAACAATATTAAGAGACAAAAATAGATTAACAGTTTGACTGTGCCTGTTTTTATAAATCATTCAAAGTCTCTGGAGAATGTAGCATAATCTATGATCTTCAGTTCCTTGCACAGAGCTGCACTGGGGGAAAAATCTTCTATAGATAGTTGATATAACCACATGGGTGAGAAATTGCATTTGGAAATCTTTACCAGGCGCTTGATATAGAGTTGCTTTCTAAAAATTCATGTTTGCTTTGTTCAGTGGTGATGCTGGCCTCTTCAGGCTCTGAAGCTTCAGAGGATGGAAACGACAGTTGACACTTGTGCTGTTAGATTAGGATATGTGCTCTGGACGAAAAAATGAAAATGACTGACTAGAATGTGATCAGCAAAAATAAATTTAGAGCCTGTGTGTGTTTGAGTTTGTATCATTGCCCTAGGCAAATGTAACATAGTCCCTGGGGATGGCAGCATCCATGCAGAAAAGTGCATTGAGATTTTAGAGCACCATATGCTGCTGTCAAGACAACATTATTCCAGGGGGTCTTCATGCATTTTTCAACAAGAAAAAAAGTCCAGGGTCTAGGCCACATTCAGCACACATTACAAAGACACCCTGCTAAAGGAGCTGACTGCAAGTCTTATCTCTCCCTGTGGAAAATAGTGGGTACAGTTCGAAACCATAATGAGCCTGGTAGCCCTGCATTTCTTCACACATTGGTAGAAACTAGAACAGAAACTGAAATTAATCTACATCAATGTTCTTATACTTACCATATTTGCCACGCTGTAGGCCACACCAGATTATTAGGTGCATCATGAATGAGCTTTTTTCAAACTCGTGTCAAATAGAAAGTACAACGAACTATAAGGCGTATTAAGCAAGACAAAAAAAGCCAGAGATAAGTCAGTCACTCAGACTTTAAGTGTATTCAAAGTAATTCCAGAACTTGTTTGTGATGTGCTACACGCTAGCCATGTAAGAAACGTTAGCCGCGTTAGCGCAGTCACAATACTTGTAAGTCCCAACAATGTTTAAACAAATCAGACTGAAACTGCATAAATAAATGTTATTGTGATTATGCTAACCATCAACATTGTTAGTAACATAAAACAACACAGTCTGACACAGAAACACATTAACCATGTTAGCGTATTCGCAATCAAACCCAAACTTGTTTGCAACTCGTAAAAAAAAAAAAATGGACTTAAATTTTGGCAGAGTGCAGTGTGCCTGTAAAAATTGCTTCGACATCAGGAGTCACAACCAAAAATAACCTGTATACCCTATAAAAAGCACTGTTGTTTTAAAATAATTAAAGTAAATTAAGGCTTTTAAGTGCGCCTTATAGTGTGGAAAATGCAGAAATACATAGGCAGTAGATACATTGATGATATTACAAAATACTAAGCACCTAAAAGGTTAAATAAGACACTGAGAATATAAAATGTATTTTTGTAAACTTTGCCAACATCTTATGTTCTAGCTTTAGGCCCACAGCTAATCACACTTTAATTGTCATTTTGAGAAAAACAACCTTTATTATAATGCAATTGTAAGAACTGTAAATAGTCGAAATATCTTCTAAATCTTGAAATGACTTTTCTCAAAACATGTTTTTCTTCAAATGTCAGTTCAAGCTGACTTGTTTTGTTGAACAAAAATAATTTGAGCATAACTAGTGATTCAACCTACACAAATTTAATAGAAAAATATGATAATATCTCAGGTTCTTCTTTGACAACGCAATATCAAAATCATTTAAGGCTTTTGTTATTACCAAATTTTATGAAAAGAGCAACAAACTCCATGTTCCAATGTGCTAATATAATGATCTACCATGGCAGTAGAATGCTACACCTGCTTAAATGACTATTCACTCATTGATTGAGAGAGGCAAGAGTGGGTCATGTCAGAAAAGCAGCTTTTAGCACCACACAGCTATTTTCCTCCAAAAAAATACTAAATCTTACTCTTTTGTGGCAAATATTTGTTTTGGTTTCCCATCATAAAAAATACTTCAGTCATTCTAGAGTAGAAATGTTTGCAGTAGATTTAAGATAAGGACTGCTTTTTTAGAAAATCTTTAAATGACATATAAGTGGCATGAGAGCACAGGGACAACAGGAAAACACTAATGTCCACTTCATCAGTGTGTAACTTACGGGTCACACAGCCCCTTGTTGTCTCCCAAAGTGGCAGACAGACAGAGATAGTGTGTGTGGGAGGTTATAGGAGAAAAATAATTGTCTGTACATGTGTGAGCCAGGGAACAGGAGACAAACAATTTGTTTGTATGAGCAAGCCACCACAAAGTGGCAGTGAGCAGTGTGGAGGTTGACAACTGCAGTGTAATTTACTCCAATCATCTCCTCATTGTTTTACAGCTGCAGGGAACCACAGCACCGCTGTGGTGTAAATCCGGTGACATCCGCGGTCCTCAGTAGCTCCAGTCTACACTTCATTAACAAGAAAATGCTTCTCCATGGACCAGTTGGCCTGATTTGTGTTGTGGTGCTGCTCCAAATACCACTGAAAACCATTCAAAACTAATCCTTTTACAACCACTTTTACACCTTCTGTTGTTTTTTTTCAAACAGGTGTTTTTAGAGCTAATTATTTTCCCTTTACAACAATGTAGATCTAAAGTTTTTGTGGGCACATTTATTTTTTTGTAATTGTATGACAAATAACAATGACTCCTAGAAGTTTTACTTGTGCAAATAAATGAATATACTAATATATTCAAAAAGAGCCATCCAATAATTTAAATAACTTACATTTTGTTAGGGGAGCTTAGCTATCATGTAGGCCTGTGCTAGAAACCTGTAATGTAACCTAGAGAATGTAATTTCTGCCACACTTAACAGGTTGACTCCTTAGTTTTAATAAAGAAGTGACTTTCTGTTTTTTATTAAGTGCCTTTAATCTTTAGCCTTTAGCAGCGAAGGACTTGCAATAGGAGGAGGAGTGAAGCTGTCTGCTATTAGAAATCCAATAACGAGAAAACTAATCATTATTTTATTTCGGAATGGGGATCAGCATGGATTTTCTAGAACAACGAGCAGCGTTGCCTAAAAATTGCGGAAACTTTACAGTCTCCTGTCGCTGTTGTGGGAGACGAGCTGTTCACCCTTGAATAAAGGAGGAGTCAGACATGCAGATTCCAGCTGAGCAGAACACCTGAATTCCAGCTGAATCAAACTATAGCCTAATCCAAAATACATTTTTCCTTTATTCGTTTCCTCTGAAACAATGGATATTTATGAAAAATAAATGAATAAAAAGCTGCAACTGGACAGCAGTTCACCCATAAGACAAATTCAAATGTATTAGGTTGCCTGAAAGCTGAAGTCACATAGCCATACACTGCCTGTATGACAACATAAGAAAGGTATCAGTATGGAGGTTTGACCTCTGTGATGTGGCTCTATGTTCCCACACATAGATAATCTTTGTGGTGCAAAGAAATCTGAATTTCACCTGGACTTTTTACTTGTATTTTGATTCAAAAACATGGAAATTAGTTTGTTGGAAACCATTGTTCTTCTTGGTTTTTTATGAAATTACACCTAAAACTTTCATTCTATGTTGTAAAAACGGTTCATGGAACATTGCACACCAAAATTAATCACTTTTTTCCAGATGGAATTTTCAGTTTTTGCATGGTTTTTGTCTCTAGTGTGTGAATATAACATGGAAATATGACAAAATATAATTAGTTCCACATTGGTGAGATTGTGCTGATTAAAATGAAACCAGCTAAGCAAGCAAGTAGTCTTTCAAATTGAAAATACAGTTGTAAATTTAAAAGTAGACAAAAATAGAGTTTTAGGCCCTAGGTTCCAAAGGGTTAAACTTCTTATCCTATTAAAAATACACAATTTGTAAGCACTGTGACTACACAAATCCCAAATAGACTACAATCATTAGTCCTAACCATTCTTTATTTCCACATAATCCTACATTATGCTGGAAGGGATGCTTACTCGTTGAACCTTGGGGTGAGATCTTACTTCATCTTCAACTTCAGTGTGAGATCAAGACTTGGTCATGCTACTTGTCAAATGTGTTCATATTAAGAATATGACAGTTTGAGGATGCATCAAAATGTGAAATAATCAACAATAATTCTCTTTATTGTTCTTAACGGTTTCATGCTTAAGCCAAAATTTAATCAGCCTCCATCATTTGAGAGCAAATTACTGATAGAACTGCACCTTCTTAGCTTTTTAATGTACCTCCATTGCTGTTCCTGGATTAACTTTAGTTGAGTTTGAGTCGGGTCTGTGTTTTATTTTCAAAATCAATTCGATTCACTGAGAAATTCACAGACTGACTTCTTGTGAACACAATTTGCTTTTTACAGACTTTTACAACCCACCACGAACACCAAAAAAAAGCTGCCCATCTTCGAGGCTGCTTTTGGGACTGCTCCGAAATGAGCCGTAGCACTTTCGGTGGGACCACTCTGTCTGCGCGAATGGCTGCTAATAACTACTGTGACAGGGCAGCTGGACTTTAGCTCAGCCTCATAGAAACAAGCGGTTAAAACTAATTGCTGTAAATAAAAGTGTGACAACATGGTTGTAGGGTGCTTTTGTGTCATGTCCCAGTGGTTTTTCCAAACACAGCAGATGTGCTTCTTCAGGAAATTGTGTCAGACTCTGGGAAAAAAAAGGCTTAAAAGCAGTGTTAAGAACATTTTTCCCCAAAAGTAAAAAGTAAAAGTAAAAGTTTATGATATTGTATGTCCAAAGGGTCATAGTTTGTGAAATAACCCTTTAAGTTTTTATTTTTATTTTTACCAATGTACTGCCTTTCATGGACTTTTGCCTTTCATTGAAAATTGGTAGGGAATATCCTTCCCATTATTGGGCCAGCTCAGGTTTTTATGGAAACAACAGATACAATGCTAATGTTAAACAATGTTCTCCCACTTGCAGATAGTTGTTAGTAAAAAATCTGTTGGCAAGCTCTCCAAAATACCTCTATTGTGTTTTTAACTTTCCTCCTCACTGACCCAGGGATATTTTTAACGCAGTTGCACAACAGCAGCTGAGGCTGCATTGCAACAGTCTCTGTTTATGTAAGAGTCGAGTGGGGTTTCAACAAGGGGGGAACAGGTGGCTGTTACAGGTAGTGCAGACAACAGCCCATCTCTGGATAAGTGCTTCATATGTAGAGGTTTGGAGCTTATGGCTTGAGGTACACGAATGGATGATAGATGAAGGAGTGAGTGGTGGTTGGATAAATAAAGAAAGTGTAGGATATAGAAAAAGTAGAAGGATAGAAGAGAGGAATAGAGTGGGAGTAGAGGACTTAAAGCTAAATGTGATGATGCTAAACTAGGCAAAACACGACTCTTTACTTCTCGCTTGGTTATATCATCTCTTTTTGTGCTGGATGTCTGCTTTGTCTGTCGGTTTTCTAATTTTCGTTCTTAAAGCAAATATAAAGCATTTTCTTGTGAACTTTAGTCAGTGTTTCATTTATCTTGACAAAGTATAAATGAACATCATTATATGTTGTATAATTAGTTGAGCAGGCAAAGCAATTTTTTTCAAGAATATTGTGGTCACATATTTCAAAATGCCACCACACGGTTACTTATTGCAAGTTTTTTTTAACAAATTTGGTAGGTTGGCAGTAGGTTTTTTAAAAAAGTTAATTTTTTTTTGGACGATATGTAAATGTCTCCAGGCGACAGCCATCCATATCAAGTGCCATCGTCGGCCAGTCGGTAGCCCAGTGGTCTGTAAAAAGTGGGCCATTCTGCAAGCCTGACGGCCCGCCATCTACAATTCTGAGGTGGTGGCATGGAATCTTGAAGATTCTACCGGTGCCTCCTGATTGTGGAGTAGCAGTTTTATTTGTGACCGCATAGCTAGTCTTTTTTTCCCTTAATCTGGTAACACTTTTAGGCAACATTTAGTCCATGTAAATGGTATTTGGCATATAGTTATATAGCGCTTTGTGCCGTCTGTCTTTACAGTCACAGTCCCATTCACATATGCAGACACACATTCACACACCCCGCTGTCTCACACTGGAGCCAACCTATAACCACCAGGAGCTAAGAGGGGTTCAGTGTCTTGCCCAAGGACACTTCAATGCATGGGTGGGCAAGGTGGGAACCAATCTTGCAAGCTTCAGAGGTCAACTGCTCTACCTCTGCTCCTTGGCCGCCCTCTGTAAGTATATAGTATATCCCTGCATGCTATGCAAGTCATTGGTTGTTTAGTTTTCAAGTAAAAGAAGAAAACTCAGACATTATAACCTTAACCAATATGATAGAGGAAATTCGGTAAATCTAAATGATTTAGAGTAATCTTCGCTTACAAGAGTGCTTCTGTTGAAATATCAATGTGTATCTCTCTCAACTTAACAAATAGTTTATTACTTAGTTTTTATAAAGGAAACGTCTAATGCGATTGTGTTCCTTTGCTATTTAACAAAACATAAATGATGGAATGATATATTGAGATTATGCTGCTGATGAAAAGGACAAGCCAATAATTGCTTTTAGTGTAAAGACAACAAAACAAAGGATTTTCCTTGTTCAAAGCGTATTGGCAGTCCAAATGCCCTGCAGCAGTCTTCTCTTTGAGCCAGTTGGACAAGACAATCAGTTCTTTGAACATTTTCATTAAGGCAAATTAAAAATTAACAGGATTAGAAATGTTGTGTCTTTACTTGGCTTGAGAGTGGGATCAGTGGGATCGTCTTTAACAAATGATGCCTCTTCTATCAGTGAAATTTTAGCTCCTTTTACCTGTGCATTCACATGAAAGAGGACTCTGTGTATCGTGTCAATATTAATTCCTGTATTTGAAGCTTCTAATTTCTGGTTTTGGATCATGTGATTTTGTGCTGCAAGTAATTAGCCTTTGTTCATTTGGAATGGTGTTGGATTGCAGTATTTATCTCACTGTGTGGCTGGGGCGATTCTCCAGGTTTTACAAGTCCGAGCTCTGCTTTCCAACTAGGAAAATAGAGGGCCTGTGATTTGCATAGATATGAGCTTCTAGGCAGAGCTGCTGCTGCTGTTGCTGTACTTCACTCTGACACATCAGCACAGTGCAGGCTTCTCATTTGTAAAGACTGATGGGTTTGTATTAATGGGTGAAACGTACAAGACTCTTCTGTTACGCACAGATTTATAAAAAGTGCTCACTCTGTAATATAAATTTTCACTGTTAAAGATAAAGAGACAAAGTATGACTTTGTAATAATACTTGGTGAAACTTGTTGGAAATGAGTAAAAAGCCATTTTGCATATTTATGGGAGAGTGAAGAATGACGAAAAGCACATGAGGAAGTTTGTGCTTTGATAAGAAGGGTTAATGTTTTAATCTCAACAAAAGTCATATTTACTTATAAACTCTTAAAGTCAAATCATAATTAATATTAAGCTGCACAATTGACAAGTTGATTTGAAAATTACAAATTGTGAAAAGCTCAATATTCTTTTACTAATGAAACACTTTAAAACACCCTTAGTGTTGCCTCACCAAATCCAAAAAAGAAAATAATAGATGAAAATACACAATATGTTTAAATCACACAATTACTTCAAATGTTTATAATGTAGTATTGAAAGAATGTTTGATAAAAATACAATTTATAATGGGTTTGCCAATGTCTATAGTGTGCTAATGTACTTAGATAAACAGAATTATTTTAAGGACTTTAAAAAAATTAAGAGTTCTGCTGCAGTGCAGTTACTATGTAATTATTTCTAAACAGTGATCTGCTGCCTACTGGCAGACCTGTGCAGCTGTACAGTCAATAGATGATTTTTTTTTTAGTATTAACCTTTGACATTTCCAACAAATGTTTTATTAGGCTAAAAACATTTGAATATTTTTACATTTAAAACAATCCACTTCTGTTTAATTTAGGGACGCTAATATGCATGTCATTTGCAAATCATTTTATAAAATTGATTTTGGTGCAGCCTCATACTTCATTAACAGTTTCTACAAAACCTAGCAAATTTAGCACAGGTCTCCTGAAAAGTTGGATATGGTTCTATCAAGTCGTTTAAACCCTGTTTCCACTGAGCGGTAGGGTAGGGTATGGTACGGTCCGGTACGGTTTAAGAGAAGATTGAAGGCAGCGAAGAGGAATACAGCCGCTTACTTGGCTCTTCCTTTTGTTCTAATAACCTTCCACCAATCAACAGGTTTCAACAGTAGCTCCACCCTAACCGGTTCGTTCCACTGTTCTATGAACCTACAACCAATGGGGGTCCAAAAATGGTACAGTTTTGTCTGACTCAATAGGTCTATTTTATAAAGGAATAACTCAAAAATACTGGACTGTACCGTACCATACCGCTCAATGGAAATGAGGCCTTAGAGGTAACCAGAAACAGTTAGCTGGTAGTCTAAGGAAAGTTAACCTCTCAAACTCTTCTCTTAGAAGCTGCATGGAAAAAAAAATCACAGTATTGTGTCTGCTTTGTTTTTGAGGTTTAAAAACTATATTAAAGAGGGGTGTAACGATTCATTTTAACAACTATTCCATCCTATTAACTGACCTAAAATCGATCCAGGACATCTTTAGCCAAAAATATAACCAGTGTGACTTAAAGATAAATACCTGGGTACTGAACAATGCAGGTGAAGTTTTCCAAATTTCTTGTGTTTTCTTGCAAGATAATCAAGTGTCAAGTGATAATCACCCCAAATATTAAATCATAGTTTGTATTTCTATGTGCCTAGGGTGCAGCGGTTCAGTTTTATGCTACTAAAATCAGGATGTCTGATGATGTTAGACAAGTTTATACACTGAAAATATTCATATCCAGGGTAAATTGTCTTTTTTGTAGCTCAGTGTATTACAGCTGAAAATCTTTTGTCAAAAAACTCTATTTTTCCCTTTTGTTTCAAATGGATTTTGATTAATATGTATCAGGATTTAACTATTTGCGTTTTAATTCATGCTTTGTGTGTTTTTCTTTTTTTTTCTGTAAAGCACTTTGCTTTAAGTGATAGGAGAAAAAAATTATAATCTACCATTAGCTGTATTGATACATTGTTCTGTTAGAGTCCATACAAAATGCTGGTCAAGTATGTGGGTAAAACTAGTGTTCAGCAACTCAGTTATTAGTTAAATAGGTGTTTTAAAGTTGGGGATAAGTATCTAGGAGATTGTGATCTGCATCATCCAACTAGCATGTGGGAGTGAGTCTAATGGATATTGTGTTTTCTATGAACACTTAATGTACAGTGCAGACACACGGGCATAAAACACCCTTTTCTCCTTCTGAATTGGAAATTGCTTTTAGCGATCGTTTCCGCGCGTTAACTTTTTCATATTGTGATGAGTTAGCGCAGGGCCATTTCTATGAGTTTCTATGCCCCCTTCCATTAAATGGCACATGCTATTAAACTAAAAACTGGCGGTTCATCTCTACTAAATGTAAAAGTGGTGCAACTCTGATACTTTTTCCTGTTAAAAAACACATAGCTACCCGGTTTGAAATGTAGAATTTCATTTTTTCCTAAGTACTGTTAAAGCAGTTCACTTTTGAAGGCCTAAATTAAAGGTTTTTTGTGCATAAATTTGCATCCGACAGGTCCAAACACTTGAAGGTGTGCTTTAAACAGTGAATCCCGCACTAGCACATTTAATTAAATGAGCAGAATGAATCTGCACTAAAGAGGCCACAGCTGTAGTGCCTAATCAAAGGCCTTTTGATATGTTGATACCTCTTTGAAAGATTCTGCCTGTGCTTGTATGTAGTACTGAACTGTTCAAAACTTCCATTTTATTTTGATTAAATCACCTTCTTATCTACACATAATGTAGGATTTTGCTTGTTGTTGTACAGATGTTTTTATTGGATTTCATTGGGTATGGATGCAGATTCTAGCACCAAATCCTTTGACCTAATTAAAGGAAAATTTAACTTAACTTATTGAAGGGACCAAAATAGCCCAAGAAGTGAAAAGAGGCAGCTTTGTGACTCAAAGTTGTTAATGGTCAGGATTATAAGCATGCTTTTTTTTAGAAAACAACTGTGGCAGCCACTGTGATGGTAGAGGGCCACTGGTTCTGTTTCTGTCCTCTTGACTCACTTCAAAAGGTCCCTTGGTAGTGGTCTAAAGCTTTCATTAGCCTTTTCTGAGAGAGCCTAATTAGCCCGAGATGATGTCTTTTAAGAATACAGGGCTGTGAAAAACTCATCGTTCATATTTTATTTCAGTCGGCAGATGTGGTAGAAATGCATGTGTTTTTTTTTTAATAAAAAAAAAGAAGTTTGCTTTAGATTATTATCAATTTACACATAAAGAAACTGTGCAAACCTGCTTTCTTTTTCTGTTGGTTACAAATCTAGAAGAATTCATACTCAGATGTGGGTAAAGCGAATTCTACAATCTGTGCAGAAGATAAAAAAAAAAAAGCCCTGGTGTTACTTGCAGCTTTTCACTTTTTAAACTGCAGTTTGTGTCACCAGGAAAATTGTGAAAAACAGACTCATTCTCAATGCAGCTCCTTCACTCATGTTTTTCCGCAGTCAGCTGCTGACTCAGTTGTTATTATGGAAACAACTCCTATCACATTTTCAGAATGTCTTTTCAGACACGATCTCATGTCATTCAAAGCTATCCTCAGGTCGGAAACTGAACAGCGACATGAAAACTCATAAAGAAGTGCAAGAAGAAAAAAGGCTCCCAGGACTCTTAGTAGTTAAAGATGTGGCTTCTTCTAATTTTCACACTGATTGAAAATAAAATCCTTTTACTGTGGTTAAAATTTCCCTCCTTGACAGCCAATTTTGTCACCCCCGTCCCCATGTTCAGTCCACCTTGTGTTGTCTGTAAATAGGGCCTTTAGCCGAAACACTGTCCATTCGCAGCAATTCTAATGAGGTGCCTTTCCAATTAAGATGCAGCTGCCTCCGATGTTATGAGAGCCGTCCTGTTATTGATGTCACCCCTTGATCATTTTTCCACAGCTGCTACCAATATCCTGCTCTTTATGAGAGTCTGTTTTCATCTTTTATGTGCCAGCATTTGTATGCGTTGTGTGTGCAAATATAGTCTGTGCAAATACATCTAAGCTGATTTATTGGAGCCTTTGTGTACATGTAATATATAAATAGATATGTATATTTGTATGAATGTGTTCTCTTGTCTTTGTGTGTCCTTTATTTTTTTATTTTTTACAGCTACATGCGTTTCTGTTTGTGTCAGTACCAATTCTAATTACTAATCCCGTGCTGTCTGTCTGACCACTGGGCCTGTCTCCTTTCATTGTATTGATTTAGAGCCGCTGTACGCAGAAATGAAAGATGAAAAATGAACAGTGTTCCCCGAGAATGCGGTAATTGGTTTGCACCTACTTCTTCATTGTTCTCTGAAGGCAACGTGTGAGAAAGATGGAAGAGATTTTCAGGGGGTGGTATGGAACCAACATAAGCCCCACTCTGTGCAAAAAAAGGACTTTGGGATGATGGATACAGAGATAATTCCACTTGGTGATTTATTGGAATTTGATTGCAGAAGTGACATTTAAAATGACTGATTTTTAAGAGCTTTCATTCAGAAAGTTGTTTGTCGTCTGTTAAAGCAGCTTTATGCCTTAATCACGACTGGCCTTACAACTGGGTATGGGCTGTCTGCAGGCAAAAAAATGAGCAAACCTGTATGGGGTACACAGATGGCCCACTTGAAAGTTAAAGATTGTAGACCACTTGGTGAGCCCATGGAACAAAAATGTTCATGTGCATTTTTTTTTATCGTCATGCTGCAGGCAACTGGTCACAGCGAACACTTCAACAATACGCAAGGGTAAGTAAGGGTGAAGTTCGCAGAGAGGTGCGCAGCCTGGCTGTTGGAAATGAAGAAATTAGACAGAGTGTAGCTTGTCTGGGCATCCTATGGGCACTTGCGCATCACGCGCACACCCCATGTGTGCAGCATTTGCACATGGTCAGTAAGGGGCCAGTATGCACACCTCACCAATGACTAGAATGCAGTGTCATAGCACCGTACGACAGCATCACCCATATGTCATACGTTCGTGTAACTTACACTATCCTTACAAATGTTGGACATACCTTTGGTTCCTTTAAAATGCCACTGCTCCTGTCTGTGACCTTCTATGTGCGTGTGGGTAAACCCTTAAAGAGGTTCTTTCTTTTATCAAGGCCATTCTAATTTTAAACTAAAGCACTCCCGCTCTTTGGTCTCCCAACAAAAAAAAAATCTCTTAGGTTTTTGGGGGATTTTTACGCTACCAGGTTCAATCTGCGGGTGTTTCTTGGTGTTATTTAAAATTGTGCTTCAATCTTCGTATTACTTTTGTGAAAATAGAAGATGCTTCACAAATTGATTGTTGTCCAGCCCCTCACTGGCTAATCAGTAATGACATAATTGAAATGTGCATAATTTAACAAGCCACCAGTGGTGTTAGTTTTGGGTGAGACCATGTCTTGCCTGTGGCTGTATCTTTGTTTTTATTGAATGGGCTTCTTTGCTCACATGTTGAAGGGAAGGAAATGTGATATTATCTGTTGAAAAATATGCCTGCAAATATGACATCAAGCGGCTTTGGATTTTCTAAAGATGGTTTGGCAGATAAGGCACAGGCAATCTGTGCATATAGCTTTCGTTTCTGTGTGGTTGAAACCCTTTTATGTCGTCTTCAAATTATTTTATTGTTGGTATTATTGCCTATTTGGATAACAAAAAAGGGAAAACGACCTTTGTCCAACTCCCTGGAGACAGGCCTTTTGGATCATTCTTTTTCATTAAAAGAAATTGTTTTGCATTTTCTGGTAGTCATTTTGCTCCTCAAAGACACAGTCTGAAATTGTACAATCTTAATCAGAATTTCTAATATTTGAAGTCTCACTCCAACGACATTTTTTTTTCTATTGTAAAATCATTCCAAGTGGTCTTTTAGTTATGATTATATAGATTTTTGCCAAAAACAAAAAGCCTGTCATTTTTTAAGACGTATTTTCTGAAGCGCATCAAGATCTCTGGGTTGTGAATTAATCTTTTGGCGTGGAAGTTAGCCCTGCTAATTTCCCATCAGCCCCTTTGTTTACACTCCCTCCCACTAGCTTATAGCACCTCACAACCCCATGTAACATTATGTAGCCGGGAGCACTCTTCCTGCGGGGTAGGTGCAGCGTTGGCTAAAATTCTCTGGGCTGTGTCGAAGTTGAATAATGCCGCGAACAAACAGGAAGTAGCAGCGCAACCATCAAAATAAAAGTCTCCACCCAGAGCGTTCTCATATAAACAACAAAATAAAAAAATGACAAGTTTAACACAAGTTTAATTACTGTATTTCATACATGTCCTCCATTATGAGAAAAATACAAGACTATGTTAAAAACACCAAAAATTTTCATTTTCATTGCAGTGGATTAGTCTCTAAATCTACTATGAACATTTCCTGTCTCTGTTTTGGAATCTGTTGCAAGCCTAAAGAGGAAATGGTTTAAATTAAAGGGTTAAAGATTCTTTAAAGGATGAAAAATCTCGCATTTATACTGTTAAAAATAAATATACAAATCAAAAAGAAACTTTTAACAATTTTCTTAGCCATTTTTTGGTTGTAAGATTTGTTCTGGTACTTCAGCAACAAAGACCAGTTTTCTGCATGAATTAGTATGTCTTTAATTACTTCACACTCTTTTAAATGTTCTTCAGAGAAGAACTGAGGTTATGAATGTGTCTTAGCGCCAGCTGTCTGATCAGCAGATGTGCACATTTTTTGGGGGGGATGTCTTGAACTGAAGAGGAAGGATTAGAGCTTGTGCTTAAAGCAGACGACAGTCGAATGTGAATCACATGACTTCAACTCTTTTCCAGCTGTTAAACTTAAAAGCAGTGCAGGTTAGAAGAGTTGTGGTGTGAGAAATAAATGATCTTTCTGACCTTTTTTTTTTGGTTGCTTAGATTCCAAAGACACTTTGAGCTTGTTTTTTCTTTTCGGCCCTCAATTATTTATGAATGAATACAGTAAAATTGTTCAGCATTTTTCTTTTGCTCTTTTGCCTATAAAGTTATGGGTCATATTTAACATTTTGTTCTGTTTTTAGAAGGTCTCCAACACCAAACATAGAAAGATGTTTGCTAAGACTGCAGTCCTTTTTGGCAATCAGTACTGCAGTCATGCCCACATGCAGTATAAACAGGGAAGCAGGAAGCACAGGATAACAGTTACATCACACATCCCCCACAATGCACTGTTAACACACTCACACAAACACACACATAAACAGGCAAAAATTCTACAAAGATCTTCCAACGGACAGACATGTAGTAAACAACATAAAAAGAAGACCTACCTCCCTCCCTGCTCGTCCAGTGTGAACAAAATATGCTAAAAGCGCATTCAAGAACCCTTTAATTAGCATGTTCTTGAATGCGTGTCACATGCCCGGTGTGAACATAGCATAAGACACAGCACGTGAAACAGACCATTGCAAACATGATTTAAATATTTACAGCCAGATGATAAAAATGGTTAATTTACCAAAAAGAAGACAGAGAACATTACAGTGGACACAGCAGCAACTATCCATGCAGACATGCTACTTTTTCTTTCCTAAGTTGGTGTTAAAAAGTTTCTATTTAACACTCTTAAATATGTAAGGACCCTTTGAATGTTTTATTTTTGCTGCACATTATTGTAGAGGAACTACTTTCAAGCATGAAAAAAAATGTTAGGCTCTAGATTATAGCTGTTTTTATCACAGTATGACACAAGTTCATCCTCTTCAATAGGAAGAAATAGTTTTGTTTTTTTACCTACTTGAAGCTTTTATTTGCAGCACAAATTGGTCATTATTTTTGTTTCAGACCCAAATACATTTTTACAGTGCTAAACATGTTTTTTGTACTTCTGGCAGTAGCGTAGGATGATGTGTTCTTTTTCCTCGTGTGAAGAAAAACGTATGCTTTCATTTTATGGAGTGGCTGTTATTGCTGGAGGCTTCAGTCATCTATACAGTAGAGCTCCATGATCACATGGTTCTTATCAGAAGTCCGTTGGTCTGTGTGCAGGCGACCCGGCTTATGTTGCTCACTTGTTTAATTTCTTTCTGCAGTTGCTTACATTTTAGGTGCAGTATTTATTAGAGGATTATTGCAAATAAGCAAAGCATTAATGGGGCTCATGGGGATGACCCAGCAGAGTTAGCAGTTTTGTAGTGGCCTATGAAACAAAACAGACGCAACTAAAAGCTGTAGAGGCAATTTAGAGTAACTCTTATTTAAAAAGATCTGTTCTATTTATAAATATAACAATGATATAGTTTCAAGTAAATGTCAAAAACCAAAACTTCGAATATGAATTGTGTATGATTGTTCATTTTTTTGGTAAATCTTGATATGTTTACTGTTTTTCAAATATAACATTTTTAAGGGAGCATTGGGGGGGAAAAAAGTAGATAAATAAAAACTTTGACACATTGAGGTGACAGACCTGCAGAGAGAGAGTGAGTGATATTGATTTTTGAAGGCTGTCAGAGGATATTGTCACATCTAGATTTTGTTGATTTTTTTTTTTTTAACCACTAGCCCCTGAAAAACGTATGCATTGGGTTTCCTTGACAACAGCTAACCTGGAGATGAACTTTAGAGAGCAACATCACCATTGAGGGAGTGTACTGAGTCCAAGGATGTTGGAAGGCTTTGTTGTCAAACCCGCTCTGCATTCTTATGGCTTGTGGAGAGGTGACCTTTCTGTTTTGACATGTGTCTGTCCCTATTTTCTTAGAACGAGTTTTGATTTTGTCACGCCACCAATTTTTTAAAAAGCTTTTGTGCCCATGTTTTACACTTCCTTACTGCATTAGTTTATTCTTGATTCTTTCTTTGGTATGATGTTTTTTTACCCAATTCCCTTCCTGCAGCCTGTGCAGAGCCACAATCTGAACATCTTTAACATTACACTGTACAGCATTAAATATGCAAGCATTAGTGTTGTGCTTTGGTTGTACATCAACGATTTTTTTGCCGTCCAGCTGAAATATTATGCAAGAAGCCATAGTGTACTAAAGATTGCTAGTTAAGAACTTGAGTTTCCTTAAGTGGAACACTTCTCAAATGGAAAGAAAACTTTCAATCTTTTTTTCTTAAATGTATAGAAATTCCAAAATAGACAAAAATCTGCAAGAGCCATTTTAAAAGAATTTCCAAGAAAGGTCAAGATCACCTCTTGAGTGATGAGATTGTTGCAGATAAATGCAGTACACAGCATTTCATGTGTTCTTTTTTGCCATAGCATTGACAGCAACCTCAAAGTCGTGTCTGTTTTTTGAAATACAAAATAGTCTCGAAACTGAAAGCGAAGTGAATACTCTCACATCTGTGACATTTGCTTTGCCACTAAAATTTAACTGGATGTAAATTTACACATTTTACACAACAAAAAAATACACATGCAGGAGAAAGTGCAATTGAATTTTTTTAAGAAAACCATAAGGAATAAAGCAAACAAAAAAATGTCCAGACCTCACAAGAGATCAAAAAATATTTATATTTTAGGAATAGCCATATGGTATTCACCGGGGGAAAAAAAGCAATTCCAATGTATCCCTGGAAAGATTGAGGAGGCCAGTGATGGAAGACCCACCATAAATCACACAGAGGATTTTTGCTTACGTCAACAGGTTGCCCTGCTTTAAGCCAATTTCATAAGTTGCTGACTAGTTAGTTTTGCTGTAATTTGGCAAAAGCCTTCCTACCCTGAGGTACCAAATATGATGCAAGAGAAGAAGGAGGAAAAAAAGGCTTAAGTAAAAGTGGAGGTTATTTGTTGAAGGTCTAAGTAATACATTTCTTGTTTTTTTTTTTGGTTTCGTTTTATTTTAAGTGAGTTGCCAGCTGAAATTTAAGGTTCGACAATGGGGTTTTCTTGTGCAATGTCAGGGTAGATGAGATATAAGGGGACCTGCAAAAGTGATATTAAGTGGAACTGGTGCACTCATAGACCCAGTCAGGGTATACCCCACCTTTGCCTAACTGTGACTGGGATAGGCTCCAGCAATCCAGTGACTCCAGGAAGGATTAAGTGGGTTTAGAAGACAGATGAATGGAAAGATGGTGCACTTGTAGACCTTTGCAGGGTGTACCCCATGACCCTGAAAGGGATTAAGTGGGTTTAGAGCTTGTAAATGTACACAAATAGAGGCACTTCCATTATTAGTGTCAATGAAGAGTAAAAAGATGGATTACTATGATCATAACTTACTTTTGAACAGAACAGAAATAAAACCATGCCTGAACATTTTTCATGTTTTCTTAATGTCTAATTTGATATCCCTGCTTGATGTTTATTTCTGTCCTCTCAAGTTAACCACCTGTTGATTTTCATTTGAATATTTTCCTTCACACAGCATCTACGTTTAGATCATGCAAATACTTGAACCTTTGGTGCTTGATTCTTCTTTGGTGAAATTGTCTTGCTGTGAGACTTAAAAAAATGTTTTATTTTTTTTTATTTTAATTCCCCCTTTCCCATAAAAGTACACAGATCTGGTCAGAAGTGAGATTGGGTTTGAAAAGGGATACTTCACTTGCAAAACCTAAACGTTAAATAATGTTGACACATTTTAAAAGCATGCTCCAAATGATTTACTTGTCAAGGAAATGACTGCAGGTAAAGATGCATTTTGAAAGATGCAAGCTGTAAGTACTGCGTGTAAGTACTATGTGTAAAGTACCTACACGTAGTAAGGCTGTATCCGAATTGCCCAAACACACACTCATATATATTTGAAATCCTAATTTCTACACACAGATTTAAACATGAGAGGCAGATTTGAAAATAATTGAAACAATTATTTTGAATTAAATCGATATATTTATTAGGGCTGTCAACATTAATGTGTTGACATTTACGATTAATTAAAAACAGTTAAGGCGTTATTATTTATTAACGCAGGTTAATTTCATGTCAGAAGCGACAGTCTTCCACTTTGCCTCGAGCATTAAACCATTTACACCATGGTCACTTACAAAGAAAATAAATATTCAATCAATTTTTAGTACTTTGTTCTTGTTAATTTTTCACAAAAAGCGACTGATTCATACATGGTGCGGCCGTTGTCACGGTAACAGGAGAATGCATCACTGGGAAGAGAGACCGCGACTACTGTGGCAGAGGGAAGCGATATTATATGCTGATCAGGTTCAATAAAGCATCAATTCAGAGAGAAAGTTCACCTCTTACTGTTTTTTGTTGGTCCAGAAGATCAAGCAGAAATGCTGTTTTAAAGAAGCCTGCGCAGTGATATAGAACATTTGGGCCATGTGAACAGAACTTCTTTTTAAGGTATGCATTAAGATCCAGCAGCCAATCAGATTTCAGTATTCACCCAGACCATTTAAAGTGCAGGAACACAGTTCTTGCTCCTTAAGGCTGTATATCAACATATTTGTTTTCTTGGAGTAATACTGCAGACCGAAAAGTCTTTAGAGTTCTGCTTATCTTACTGTTGATGTGTTTTGTGAACACAAATTACATTTCTGAGATATCTGAATTAACACTTTAAAAATTAAAATATTTAAGACATTTGTTTTTGTTCAAAAGCCGCATATTGTCGTATAAAATGTACCTCGTGAAACATTCTGATTAATCATAATTCAAAAGTGGGATTAATCTGATTAATTTTTTTTAATAAATTTACATTACAAATATTTAGAAGTTTAGGAGAAAGAAAAACTCCATATCTGCTATAGCAGAGCATGATGCTTGGTTTAGTTGGAACAATTGACAATATGAAGAGATGGTCAAAGCGCCTGTGACGTCATCCATTGAAAACGCTTTACCTCCGGTTCGAACAAAAGGAAGTAAATTTAGTCGCCATTTTTCTGAGATACAGACATTGCCATGTTGGCACCAGAGAATGTTAGTAAGCAGTGATTGGTCCGAGTAGTCAGGAGTGAGTTTGTTGGAAAGCCACAACCATTCCATTGAAAGCGGCTGGAGAGAGGCAGTCAAACAAACATTTTGAACGTTCGAGGTGAGGGCGAGCAGACATCACATGCTTTTACTCAGTTATCTTATTGGTCAGTTTAAAACTTAAATAACTTGTGATTTAAAAAAATGAGGGTAATCAAGTGCATGTTATAAAAAAGGTAACAGACCAAGAATGGTTCTCTTAGACTGTCAATGGTTGGAACACACAGGCGCAGGGTCATCTGCTCGATTGGCCGTTCTGCATGTCAGTCAAGTGACAGACTCCACAACAAGGATGATGATTGGCTGACAGCACTCTATCTTGGGTTTTAGTGGCACTTGTTACCTTGTTGTGTTGAAAAAATACCATTAGGTCTAGCTAAATGTAAAAGTTTTCTTTAAAAAATATAAATTTCTTTAATCCAACTTGCACTGCACTATTTTCACTGAAACTCAAGCCTCTGCATAAAATGAACCTAAGTGAAGCCTCTGTCCCTCATGAGTGTGTAAAATCTGTTTTCTGCTTTCTTGAAGAAATGCTAAACTGCATTCACAGGCTCGCCGCCTTGTCCAATACTTTATTCAGAATGCCAAGAAAGTAGGCCTTTGGGTGCAATTTTAGTCTGCGGAACAATCCACCAATGGAATTAGAGTTAGAAGAACACTCTTCTACTGAGGAAGATTTAGCAATATGTTGAAAATGTCAGATCTTTTTGGTTTTTCTTAATACTGTTTGTTGCAATCCTCCAGGTCTGTGAGGTTTATCATTTTGAACATCAGCATTTTGTGCTTTTTATTACAGGAAAAAAAAGCAACAACTTTTACTTGTGTTTGACTTGAGTGCTGTTTGGCTTCAAGTGTTACACATGGACAGTGGATAGCATCATTCTGTCTGTTTGCAGGTTCGGAAACAATCCTAACATCAGTGTCTGCTTGTGTGTTCGTGAGCATATTTGTATTTCTGTGTAAGCTGGAAGTACACATGACTGTCAGAGACTGTTGGTCACTTTTAGTTTTGTCCTGTGTGGGTGTGTTTGCTTGTGTAAGTGCATGTGCACAAGCTTGCAGTATGATGTAGGAGGGTTAAGGCATCTGCAGTGCTTGCCAAAGGTGGGAGGCACTAATCGATTTGGCGAGTATACACAAACTACATGTAAATATTTTGCTACTCTTGGTCTGCTTTTCACTGTCAATCCCAAGAAATTTTAATGTTCTGATAGGCTAATTTTGTATTTATGATTTACATATTTGAAAGTGAAGCTTTGGTCTGTCATTTTTTCACATCATTTTCTTCCTACTCGTTCCATCTTTCTCTGTCATAAAATGTTTTCTTTCCGTCCAAGGACAGGAAGTAAGAATACAAAGATGCAGAGTTCAACTCCGCTCTGGAAAACTGAATATTTTGCTTTCAGGAAGAGGGGAAATAATATCAACTATTTGCGTCACAGCTTGTTTGTGTGGTGCAGCCGTTACAGAATTACAGAACCACAAAGGTTTTGTGGCGAGTTTTAGCTTGTATTTGCACCCTCTCTTCCAGCTGCTTATATTTCCTGGGCCTCCCTGGCAGGAGCACACAGAAACACACAAACAATGAAAAATAATCTAGCATGTGGGTCTATACACATCAGACACTGGCGAACTTGTAACTCTTTACACTCAGTCTCTAAATCAGTGGCTACTCATTAAAAGCCATCATTATCACACTATGGAGGTAATGAGAAGCGTACACACCTGTTTTCCACAGCTGCTCCCAGTCCCAAGCTGTCCTCCTTCACTTTAGGAGCACAAGCTTTGAAGGTGATGATTATGTGATGCCATAAATCAAGTGCTGTGAATGCAGTCACCACGGAAACATGCCTCATTAAAATCCACTGCAGAGCTGCCTGTTGCCCCGTGCTGAATGTCCTGCAGCAGAAGGGGCTTTAGTCACCAGTGGTTCGTCCCAGCTCTGGCACAGAATGCATGCAGGACATGTATAGCATGAGCTCATCGTGAGTGTAGTCGGGGCCCCAGTGATGAATCACTGAGGTAATGTGGAGGCTGCACATAGGCTTAAGCATGGCTGAAACAAGAAAACACTCCCTCTACTATTGCAATCAAGCAGTCATGCATGCACAACATATCTGTATGTGACTGCACGCACAGTTTAGAAAAACTAAGCATTACAATGATATTAACATTGCCTTTTGGATCTCTATATATAAATCTATGCTGTCATATTTATCTCATATGTCGTAGTGGGAAATTTGCAGCACAAATTTATTTACTCTTTGTTCAAGATAAATACATGTTGAAAACTGGGGGAAAGCGTGATAAATGAATTAATATCTGAATTTGGGGAAGAGAAATTGAGCAGCAGATAAAATCCAGTTTTTTACAAATATTTTACAATCTTATAGATAGGAGAGGCTGTGCTAGATTACAAAGAAACACATTCAGTTGAGACTTCATCAGAATACAAAAGTGCGCTTATTTGAATAATGTAGAGCTAGTTTATGCTTGATTAACAGTCTAACAATCAGGTTCTGAACATGCTTCCATTTTTAGAAGATACAATCCTTCAGTAAAGGGGAACAATCTGTGGTATTGAGAAAAAAAAATCTTTACACACAATGGGCTTTACCTTTTGTATCCAATACTTTGCTGTTTGAGCAAGCAAAAGCCTCACAGGTGAATAAAACGGTCATGCCACCTTCTTTAGCGGACTAAAACTTCAGTGAGGATCTGTCAAACCTCCTCAAGCCATTCAAAATTTTCAAAATAAATGCAAACATTTCATTTTTTTCATCTAATGCTACATACACATCAGGCATGTGTTCAAGAATGCACTGCATGTGGGATACTACCAGATACTAGCACATGTACCTACAGTTGGAAAAGGCTTGGTGTGAAATGGTGAATCGGTGCAGATCTTGCCCCAAGCTTTTCTTTCACAGCGCTATCCTGATAAATGAAAGACTGTGTCACATAATTCCAACAGAGCACTGACCACAATTATTAATTTCTCCTCCATTATCTATTTTATTATTATTATTTTGAACAGTTGGTACTTCCATGAATTAAAAAAGATACCACACATATGTCACTACCAAATCCAAGGCCCTCAGTGGTTAAAGTTCAACCTAGTTTAACTTTTAACATGCAGCCATTGAACATGTGCTTGTGTATAGAGCTCGAAAATGCGCTTAAAAAGTTGTGTAGCGATGCATGAACAAAAGAGTTTTGAACATGGAAGCCCGAAATGCGCATTTACACGCGTTCATATGGACTTTTCATTGAAAGTTTTACTTGTGTTGCTGAGGTCGATGTGAACCATTGACTGTTCACGTTTGCGACCTTTGCGTTCCACATAGCAAGTACCTGCTGGTTCCAAAAAGTCTGATTTCTATTGAGAAATATACAGCTATTACAGTCATTCTATTTATGCAAGTTACTCAAGTTATAAGCTGACCTATCAGATAACTCAGTAAACGCTTTCATGAAAGGTGTGTGGACTTCCAGGAAGCTCAGTCCTGATTGGTGAAAGTAATCTCCATTCAAACGTTTACCAACTCGAACCAATCACTGCCATCTTGCTCCAATAGGGCGATGTCCGTCTCGTGAAAAAATGGCGACTGAATTAGCTTTTTGGAAGGAAGGTATTTTCTATAGGTGACATCACACTTGCTCAGTCCACTTCTTCTTATACAATCAATGGTGTGAACGTCGCATGATGAGGACCTGTCAAATTTCCTCAAGCCTCATATTTACACTTTTGCTATGAAAAACTGCAATAACTAACTTTAGTGCTTTTTCTTTCAAAGTCTGCTCATTAATAGTTTTCAGCATAAACACTTAGATTCCTCTAAGAGAAACACAACCTAATTTTTATTTAAATATTAAATCTAAGGCATAACACGTTGAGAGATTGTGGTGTTTTTAATAAAAAAATGTTTCCTTGATCAATCCATGATGCAAATTAGTTGTGCTTACTATGGGTAACATACAAAAAAGACTCGTTCCAGTTCCAGTTTTAATCTTTTTTTTTGTTCATCATCCATTCAAACTGTTTTCCTTACTGAACAAGATGTTTGCAACTTTTTCTTCTTTATATCTGCTAGAGTCAAGTCCAGCAAAACAAGAACCTGCTATTAAATGTCAGCACTGACAGTTTAAACATAGATGGTGACATTACTCTTCCAGAATCATCTTAAAACACTTACTACCGCCTGGAGAGGACATTTCTAAATTCTTGGTTAGTGACTACCAAATTAGGCTGACAGATTTAGGAAGTAATTATTATTTGTGCTTTTGACTTTAATATAATGAGTGTCTGATTCTGTATTTTTTTTTTGTAATGGCCCAAATTAAAAAAAAAAAAAAGTAGAACTTTTTTATGTTTTTAATTTATTTTTTTATTTTGTGATTTGACAAACACATGCAAGATTTTAGCTGTAATGCTCTGTTTTATTCTGTTTTGTTTTTTTTTACGACACATTAAAATCACTATGGGTGTCCTCATATTTCAACAATGTTTTTAATGGGGTGAAACAACTTTGAAAATGCCAAATAAATTTGTCTTGAATTTTGGGAATAAATTTGTTTTAGTTGTAAATCTGCTAGAAGATTATTTTTGATGTGGACTGTCCCGAACATTTATTGGAAATATTAATGTATTGCTTACATTAATTAATGTTTTCAAAATTAAGGAAAAATATATGTATAAACTTGACCACTATATATTTCTCATCATCTTAATAACTTTTTTTGGTAAATCTGCACTTTTATCCACCCAGTAATGATCTCCAGAGAAACTGCAATATTATCAGCATTTTTAAGACCACTGAAGTGAAACCCTGTCCTCTCAGCCATTTGTTTACCCGTCTCCGTGCCGTTCTTTCTGGCACATAGATGATGGAAACCAGTGAAGTGTGACAGCTCACACGTCTTGTGTCTTTCCTGCCCTAAGCAACATCTACAAAAAAGCTGCCAGATGTAGTTTCCCTGTCATATTCTTGTTCCACCACCACTGCAGTCCATGACAGAGGTGTAAAATTTGTCTTTGGCTTATTGCTGTCAGATTGTTGTCAGTAATAGGCGATTATGCTTCATCTCTTGCTCCACTGTCTGTCTTCTGAGCATCAACCATTACTTCATTATGCAGTACGTTCTGTAAATAAGAGATAAAGCAATTTTTATTGATAATCGGCCTAGTAAGTCACAAAGCAGCCATTGAACAAAGATGTTTTTAATAATGTAAAAACATATATATATATATATATATATATATGATCTTTTCAGTCATTAACATTTGTATCCCCTTTTCCTTTTGTCTTTTTTTCCTAGGTAAGTGACCAAAACTCCAGAGATTTATCAAAACAGTAGATGACTCAAGGTAATGCTTTTGCTGGTTCGAGTGTTGGTTCTAAGTCCCAAACCTCTACAATATACTGTATGCCTTCTCATCTGTAACTGATTTTATACATGTATTTGTGTTTGTTCCAATTACAAACTACAGTCTTATCTCATTGTTTTAAAGACCAAGTCTGATGAAAAACATGTTTTTGGTGTTTTTAGCATGTTCTTGTGACATTTTCTCATGATGGAGGACAAACATAAAGAAAATGCTTAATTAAAATAACATTTGTTTTTTTTTTTTTTTTTAAATCACTGTGAATCAGGATCAGATAAAAAATGCTGTTTAAAAATGCTTGTAGTTGTTATGTACAGACAACAATTGGCGGGCCATTCTGATGCATCCAATTACAGACAACTAGATCCATGTACTTCTTCGTTTTCCTCATCCAAGCTGGCATCTGGCTTAAAACTGTACGGCTGGATTGCTCTGATATTGCTCTCCATTTTTGTTGCACCAGTAATGTTAGGTTGACTTTGTTAGGGGCTGTAAGCTAGTGGGAGAGCATGTAAACAAATGGATGACGGGAAGTAGGGGTGGGACCAATGGTCCGGCCCACAACTCAGAGGCAAATTTGTAATGAAAATATGTCCTAGAAAACAAAAGATTTTTTTTTACTTTTGCCTAAAAACAGCATCATAATAAAAAAAAAAAACACTGGGAATGCTTTTAAAATGGATCAAAAGATGATCGGAGTAGGTCTTTAAGGCCAGCATTTCTTCTATATTGTCACAGAAATGCCTGTCAAGGATACACAAAGCTTTAAATGTGTACATCTTTAACTTCATTATAGGTGTAAATAAATTGCAGCTGAAGATGTACATGTTGGGAAAACCATGGGAAATCTTTAGTTAGTAGCATCAGCTTTATCATTCTCCTCCTAGGCTAATCACTAGCTGAAAGGTTGCCCGCCTGTATAATGGGCCTATCATGAGCAGCATGTGCTTGCACTGCTTTCATCTAATGGTGATGTTGTGCATTTCTGCTAATCTGTTTTTCTAATCAGATGCAGTGGGTAGGGGGTCTATCTCATTAACTTGCAGGATATTGATTGTCTGGGTTAGAGCTAAGGATAGCACAGTAGCCTGCAACTGCATCCCAGATGGGAAGAATGCAGGTTGCCTTCCTCATAGCTCATGAAAAGATACCCATTCAGCTTAGTGTTGTTGCGTTCGGTAGGTATTTGTGAGTTTGTATGTCTCAGGGCATGCCTGCAAAATAGCTCCCAAAGCAGATTGATCGATAGAGGGGCATGTTTTCATTTTAAAGACACAAAAAGACAAATGGATAACACTGAATCTATTCAACTGTTTGCATAGTCTTTGCTCTTTTCCTTTCAAATAAATGAAACATTAGACAAAGAGTCTGTTGCAACTGCATCTTCCCAACAAGAAATTAGTTTTTTTTGGTTGATGTTGTATAGGCATCATCAATGAGACATAAATGTGTTGTATTACTTCATATTGTTGTGCTGCTTTGATTCCGGCAGATTGACGATACATTTACTGTTAGTATCGAGCTTTGCAAGTCTTACTTGCATACTGAAACATTAAGCACAACTCCTGTTTGGATGGGAGATTTAAATTCACTGTAGGAGTCCTGATAAAGCGCGTCTAAGACGACTTATCAGCTCAGTGGCTCATAGCTATCAAAGCTCATTGCCCCTCAGAGAATATGGATCACATTTATTGAAAGCTTGTCGTTCTGATTCTCCACTGTGTCATTGTAAATGTGTCATCAATCCTGCTGCTGTTAGACTGTGATAAATTTGCAATAGTGGCCTCTTTTCAGTAGTGCACATATGAGTGAATGTGTGCTGCAACAAGGGTGGTTTGTGTGTGTGAAAATGTGTGTGACGGCAATGCGTCACTCTGCGACTCACAGAAGCCCAGGAGCTCCCCTTTGGTATCTCCCATGCTGCTTCTGTTATGCAACGGTGCTGTTCTCACTTCGTTGGCTTCTCTTTCCTTCTTGTCCGTCTCATCCGTCTTCACTCTTTATTTTTGTGCATGTACTGTTTGTGCAGTGTACATCATTTTCTTTTTGGGAGCTTTAAAGGTTCTGAGTGGGATTTAGGGAACATTGTACCATCAATAATTCTGCTTGTTCTCATTGTCTTTGCATTATGTCATCATTTTTAACCAGGAGAATTGTACCTACTCTGTGCATCTATTCCCACCCACTCATTCTCTGCAGTATACCCTCTTTCCACTCAAACAGGAGCAGTTATGCCCAAAGAATCTTATTACTGCTCCTTTTATGCCTCTCATCTGTAACTGATTTTACACATGTGTTTGTGTTTGTTCCAATTACAAACTACAGTCTTATCTCATTGTTTTAAAGACCAAGTCTGATGAAAACCATGTTTTTGGTGTTTTTAGCATGTTCTTGTGACATTTTCTCATGATGGAGGACAAACATAAAGAAAATGAAGCTTAATTAAAATAACATTTGTTTTTTTTTTTTGTTTTTTTTTATTTAAATCACTGTGAATCAGGATCAGATAAAAAATGCTGTTTAAAAATGCTTGTAGTTGTTATGTACAGACAACAATTGGCGGGCCATTCTGATGCATCCAATTACAGACAACTAGATCCATGTACGTCTTCGTTTTCCTCATCCAAGCTGGCATCTGGCTTAAAACTGTACGGCTGGATTGCTCTGATATTGCTCTCCATTTTTGTTGCACCAGTAATGTCAGGTTGACTTTGTTAGGGGCTGTAAGCTAGTGGGAGAGCATGTAAACAAATGGATGACGGGAAGTAGGGGTGGGACCAATGGTTCGGCCCACAACTCAGAGGCAAATTTGTAATGAAAATATGTCCTAGAAAACAAAAGATTTTTTTTTACTTTTGTCTAAAAACAGCATCATAATAAAAAAAAAACACTGGGAATGCTTTTAAAATGGATCAAAAGATGATCGGAGTAGGTCTTTAAGGCCAGCATTTCTTCTTTTATGCCATTTACTTGCATCAGAACATGATTCTTTACAATGCAGGAAGCTTCTGGGTTAGTCTAAACAGTGAATAAAAGAAAAATACATCAAAGATAGTAAACAGGTCTATTTCAAAGCAAACATTTATTTTAAAACTCAGACTTTATTTTATTTTGTTGGCAAGATTGCAGTTCACAGCACTGGTCCCCTACTTTGGCATTTTTTGTCCTCCCGTATTGATTACTGTTGTCTGGGACAGAAACGTGGGTGTTCAAGATATGAGGAAGCAACTGAATCTGTGCCACCATCAATGCCTTTATAATCTCGGTTCACAGTAAGCACCCATTCATGAACACATGACTTCTGATTGCAGGCAATTTTTTTCTGGCTTGGCCTTGGTTTTTTAAAAGACAAGTACCAGTAGGATTCAGATCTTAGCAATTGCCCTAACAACATAATTAAAAAGCACATTTGGGACTGAAAATAATAAAAAAACAGATAAATACAACAGATAAAAGACATCCCTAAAAAGTAGTCCTGCACAGGTGAGGATATGAGAAGCTGTCTCATTGGGTTCCAACTTTTCACCTTAATTTACGCAAGTGAGGTCCAAAGAGAGCATAATTTTCTTATTTAAAAAACAACTCTGTTCTCCCACAAAAATGCATTCATACCTCAGAGATAACAAGTACCTCCACAAATGGAACACCCGGGTTCACAGTTTTGCTTAAGGGCGCTACAGTAAGGTTTGAAAAGAAACTGAAATCAGTTCAAGCCATACCCTTCAACTAAATATAAATAACATTGTTAATGATTGAAACATTTTTAAAGATATATTTGTACATGTTTTAGATATTTTTTTTTATTCTGTTGAATGTCAACATTATTCTAAGTTTTGTTTAACTGGTCAGTAAATAAGTAAGTTAAAAATAGGTACAGCTATAAAACTACTAGTATTTATGAGGACATATTCAATTTTGCAAAGACAAAACGACTTGAGATACATGAAAAATAGGAAACCTAAAAAACAGCTAATACATTGATTCCATTTCACTGCAACAATTTTATTTAAATAAAAGTCAACTTAATTATACTCCAAATGAACCTGCTCTACATGCATGTATCTAACATAAAAGTGCTCCATTCGATTGGCCAACGACATGAATGGGCCATCCTATTGGTCAGATGTGTAATGGACTCTGTTTGATGCGTTAAATACATCAAGCTGCCATGAGAATTTTTTAAGTTGTGTGTAAACATTTAAGGTAACCATTTATCACAGTTTACCCCATCATTTGCGATACGTGTATCGCTCAAGCTGAAATTGCGATGACGATAAATTTGCGATTTATTGTGCCACCTTATTATATGTTAGATATTTTTTCCCACCTGTCTATCCAAGGATGAAGCCACCCCAGCCAGATAGGTGCATTAAAAAAATCAAAAGCTTGTGCACACATGCATGGACACTGCTCAGTATACACCCGGTCATACCTTTCATTATGTTAAATGCTGAAGGCACTCAGGCAAGTCAGCTCTAATGACTCCTCTTTCCTTTGACCTTAACATCTGTTGGTACTTAAGTGGAAACCATTGTGCCGCATTCTTCACTCGAACATCCAACTCTCTTGACACCAAACCAACTTTGCTCTTCAGGCAGAGTGAGAGTCTGGCTGCTACTCTCAGTTCAGCATGAAGTCGGAAGTTCATCCCGCCAGCCTTAACTGGCAGCAGCTTCACACAATTTTCACACAAATGTAAAAGGCCTCGCATGGATCGATTCGCACCCACTCACTAACTCTTAAAGAGACTTTACACAGCTTTAAAACTCCACTTCCCCTCCAACCCATCTGCAGTTGCAACAGTCAATCTTATGAAACATTTAGTAGAGTCGTCTGCATTTCATGCTTCTCCATGTCTTGTCTTTTCATTAAAATGACATTCCTCAAAACTTCTTCTGTGTCTTCAAGCAACCACCTTTTTGCTGGTTGACAGGTTGGCTGTGGTGAAGTTTGGCTAAAAATGTTTGCTTTAGAATTCAGCAGGAACTTGAAGGCACAAACTTCATGGCCCGTGTTGTCGGTTCTTCTGTCACATCCTTTCTAGTGCTAAATCTGTCTTCACAATTGCAGAGTAACACTCCAATTTTAGCAAAGCACAGATATCATTCTCTCTTTGTTTAATACTTTTGTCATAAAAGAACTGAAAGCACTTTGTAGTTTTCTTTTAAGGAAAGATTTCATTTTCCTCATATTCCTCTCATTGCTGACTGTAAAAAGACGGGATAAAGAATCAGCTGCAAACTAGTAAAGGACATTTGGATGACAGATTTGTACAACAGCATTGTAATCAGGCTTTCTTCTAAAAATGGGAGTGACTTTTCCTATTCACTTACAGAATGATTCATCGTTTTGGCAGGAACTTAATTCTCTGCATGATTGTGCTGGCTTTTAACAAGAAGCTGCGTAGACACTCTAATCCGTTAGTTTTGACAAAAAATGTTCTCTTTTCAATGGCTTACAATAAGTATGTCTTTAATAAGACTTTTAAAAAATGTCTAAGCAATAAAATTAAAGGTTTCTGTTGGAAAATGGTAAAATAGACCAAAACTTATCGTACAGTGATCATTGTCACTGGATGATCATGTCACATTCACCGATTCACACAGACATTATTTTCACTGGAGTGGGTCTTTACTTCAAGTTGTTGCTTTGAGTTAGTTGTTCTGTAATATTGAAATGTGAGTTGTTTAAGAATGTGCCCCACAAGATTTACCCTAAAGTGTAATTACTGTAGCAGGTTAATGTCACAGCAGTGCCCCACAGAGCTCCTTCTTACATACTGATCCTTCTTTATAATTCATGCCCATTAATGAGATGTAGAGCAGCTGGAGAAAGAAATGGGGCATCTTCATCCACTGCAGTCATTTAGACCTTTTTAGTCCATTGAGAGAATTCTTAATCATATCTACTAATCTTTGTTGGATCTATAAATATCAGCTTTTCTTGTGAAGTCCTTTTTCCAGTTCTCATATTCACAGCATCACTTAGGAAACGTGTCATTAGTTTAATTTAAACATAGTTTTAGTAACTTCAGGTCAGAATGAACTCAAATTTATACTCAAGCTCATGTTCCTCTTCTCGTAACTTTCTGACAATCTAACTTTTTTAATTAAATTCAGATTCTTTTTAGGTCCATGTACTTATTTTCTCTAGTAGATTAATTGCATGTCTCCTTGCCAGAATCATGCTTAAAGGTTGCTTTTTCTTTCTCTTTTTTAAGGTAAATGTACCAAACAAAGGTTACCATGACTGGCAGTACACATGCATAATTAAGTATGAATCACAGCAAGTACAGACTGAATTACTGGGGCCAATCATGTTGATTAGAGCACGCCTTTGGTCTTAATGGCTGAATAGTATTAGAGCCGTTTACATCATACTAAAGGACTTAAGCAGGGAGGAGTTAGTAGCTTACCATCCAAGCACAAAAGTCATATTACTGTCAGTTGTACAGTTTGGAATGATCTCTGACAGCCAAATTACTTCATCTGGGAGTCGAAATAAGAGTAAGGAAAATACTCAGGTTGTCCTAACGAGATCAAATAAAATAAAAAAAAAAAAACGCTTTTATATGCTTTATGTAGCTCAAATAGTTTTTTATACATATTTAATAAATTAAAAGGTGTTTTGTAAATACATCACAAACACGTTGATTTTATTTATTTGTAAAACAAGTGAATGTTGGGGACAATTAACAGACAGCATCAACGCAGAAAAGTCTTAATCTTCCCTTAACCCATAAGAACAAACACGTAGCGTATTTATGAAATAAAGCTATGCAGAATAAAGAAAACGACTTAATAAATCCAAAATAATGGCCACATTTTTTTACACTAATAATAATATTGAAAATGATGTCCAATTACCTAACTACTCTATCTGCCTAAAGTGAATGACAATAAAGGGGAGCAAGCCTTTCATCTGTTAAGTTAACCAGCAAACTTTTGTCTTCCCTTAAGACTACCTTAATTACCCTTTCACTGGAGGTCTTCACTGGGTCATGTCAGTCCTCAAAGGAGCACTTTTCACAGCTAAACAGATGCACAGTTCATGTCGTACCGTGATTAAAGCTCAGTCTGGCTCACAGCAGAAGAGCCAGAAAAATGCCTCAGCTTCATCAGTGACATGATGCTGGTGCAATGCAGGAAAAGTCTATTTTTGGCGAGCTTTAGCAACACAGTGAACACAATGGTTCAGGGTGGTAGTGGAGGAAACTGTTACAGTTGCGGTTAGTTATAACAAGGTATTTCTATGCAGAAATGGATAAAAGGGTAACTTCCCTAGAAGGCTGCAGAACAAATATGTGTTTCGATTCCCGCAGATGAAAAGAGCAAATATCAAGCTACATCTCTTGATATGATATGAGTAAACACTGAATATACAAGAATATGCAGTTACACCTCGAAAGAGTTGAGCTAAAATAAACGTTTGCTAGACTAAATGAGTCAAATTAAAAACGGAAAAATCTGTCTTTTAAATTTGTTATTTCTATTTGAAGTGTGATGTCATTTATCTTTTGTTTATGTGTGATGAATACGTATAAGCTGCAATGTCATTAAAAATATTCACTTAAAGTATTGCTTTCCACAGTTGGTTCAAAGTCTTGGATTTAAAGTTTATACGGACGGACTGGTGTGTGGTGAAATTTCATGATGTGTGTGCTTCAGAGTCACAGGCTTCCAAAATGCACTCACCCCGTTAGGGTGAGCTTAATTTGATGGCTGTGGTACAAAGCTCCCATTCAAGTGTGCAGTGCAGCATTTACGCTCTGATGGCTGCAGATCAAAAGCACAATGCAAACAACTGACAGAACATTTGATAGTCATTGTCAGTTTTAGTCTGTAGCCACTCTTTCACTTGTATAACAGTTTGTGCATGGGGCAGCAGGTCATTGTGTGAATCAAGTCATGTCATTTTTTTACCTTGAACTTTCAAACTTTCAGAGAATTACTGTCTAACAGCTGCAAATGTGTGACCCTTTGTTGTTACTTTGAATCAGACAAGTTTGAAGGTCCAAAAAAGTTTGTCTGAGCATAGTGTTGATCGTAGTGTTTTAGTTTTATTAGATTCTGCCATTCTTTTCCATTGGGTGTGTCCACTTTAGAATCGTTTTACAGCTTTGCACCACACGTTTTCAAAGTAAATCATTTTATGGTGAACTTTTTTAGTAGAGAGTCATTTAGGCAGACTAAAAGTAACTGGTAAATCTGAGCAACTTACTTTCTTATGCCTAAAGCAGAACAGAAAACTTTACTCAATGACTCGTCTTGCGTCTCACTGGTCTTTATGTTTTCATTACCTTCAAAGCCCTAAAATTACAGTAATGTCTGCAAATGTTCCAATAGCACTTTATGAGTTAGGAAAATGCTCTTGTTGATGATGAGTAGATGGTCCACACATGTTGAGTGAATAGGAGATTTAAGGTCTACTCATAGGACATCGATATACTGTATGAAAGATTTGGTGTCATATCCTTCCAGATGGGCACAAACTGCATATCAGATGTCGTTTTAATTGTTGCGTATATGTTTTACACCAAGACTAATAATACATTTTTGACTGCATTGTTTTTCCACATTTGGCTATACATTGCTGACCTGGTGCGCATTTCCTTCAAGAAGTAACTGAATTCCAACAGCTCTTGCAAGTGTAGAATCCCCCTTTATCCCATTGAGTAAAAAGTCATATCAACCAGTCAACACATTTGATGTCACTAGGTTGGTAGTCACTGTCACTGGTTGCTGGTGCGCATTCAACGCAGATTGCGGCAACCAAGGCAGGAGAAGCGGCTGTGATTTCTTTTATTTTTGCGTCTTTGGAGAGAACAAAAGGGTGATGTGAGATGAGCTGTGCCCAACAGATGCAGTCTATGTCACACAAAGGCTTCACGGTGGAGATGGTTTGTCATCTTTGTAGTGTGGACAAGACAGGTGTTCCCCAGAGCAGGAGGGCTGATCACATTCTTGAGGCAATTGTCCCACATGCTGACAAGAACTGGAACAAATTTAGACAAAAACTCAAGCACTTCCTTCAGGTGAACACAACCAGAAAAGACACAGCTTGGATGTGTTAGACCTGTGATGTGGTTTTGTGAGTTCAGCTGGATAAGATCTTCGCAAAAATCCTTTGTGTTGTCCTTTCATCCCAGTTCCAGCTTATGTACTCCTAATAAAAGTTTTAAACGAGGCAAGGCAAAACTCACATTTTTTCTCGTTAAATTAGGTCTACTTTAGTGAGCTGTCATCCTTTTTCTTACTTAATACTACAGCTAACCTGATTATAATCATGAATTCATTGGTAACTCCCATATGGATAGCTACTAACAAAAACTGAGCAATCAGAAAATATCTGATTTTTTACTAAACTTTTGCTTACTATTTGAATTCTCTGAGTAAAATTGCAGTCCCCTGACACGGACAAACACTAGAAAGGGCCCCCATGTGCTTGCGGTAACTGAGAGACCTGGTGGAGACAGTCTTCCTCCCAATGACAATCCTGGGCCCAACCCTGCTTAGCAGCAGAGATCAGACAAGACTGGGTGTGTCCAGACATGCAACAAAACTCCTTTTACTATTCTTTAAAAAATAAAAATAAAAACGAGGACTAGTGGAGAAATAAAACACACATGGCTTGACATGTGGCTTTAATGTTCCACTGGGTCATGCAGGGAGCAAGGAGGACGTGTTAAACACAGGGATTAGTCAGCGGTTGAAGCCTGTAGCTTTCAGCTTCATCGTCTTTGCCCCCTGCTGTCTCTGTGTAGGACTCTGTCCTTTTCAGGATTTTTTAATTGCTCTTTTATTAACTTTGTATTTATTGCTTTAATGCCCCCTTTTTTTAGATCACTGTTTAAAACTGCCGTTGCATCATGTCCCTTTTACTCAACTTGTAAAGAACAAGTCTGCTGAGTTGAACTGTCATCTGTGTATGTCTCAGTTTGTCACCACATTCCGTGAGAGGGGAACCGCCTTGTGTTTTTATAGGCAGAGAAGTGGAGCCAGCAGAAGTTAGAGGCTCAGAGAGGGAGAGGAAATTGCTATGGGTCACATAACCTTCTACAGGTCCATCACCCTCAGAGTATGGCTCACCTGTTGCCCTTCCACTGAATAAAAATGGCTTCAGTGTGCTGCAGGGGCAAACAGAGTGTTCAAGCTCCTCCAGCAGTCATGCAGCTTGTGAGATTGTTGGGTCAGTGGTTAGTGATTTGCTGAACACCCTCCCACATTAGCCTCATGTTTAATAATTGACATTAGTCGATTGATGCGGGCGCCCTCCTGTTGCTATGGACACAAAAAGTCTAATAAATTTAAGACATTTTAACTTTGCATTAAATTGCTGAAAAATTTGACAAAGGTAAATGAGAAGTGCAAAGAAATACTGCATTACAGATTACTGTAGCACAAGCTATTCTATAATAACGTCAGTGCACAATAGTTTTGATAAAGTCTTAGTGTGAATCCACATCCTTGGCCTTTGCTGTCTTCCAAAAGGGCTTTTGCTGGATGTCAGTGTTAATTTCAGCATCATCACCTGAATAAGGTTAAAGCTCCGTTTTCTCTAACAACATAATGGGATAAGCAGAGAACTGATTGTACCAAACGCTACTGAGTGCATTCTCATCAGATGGTGCTACAGTGAAGATTGCTTCTAGTAATGGACCTCTGTTATTTCAGCACTTACCCATTTTTACCTGCCATTGGAAAAAGGCATCATAAAGCACTAAGTAGAAATGATTATTTAAAAAGGTTGATTCAACCATTGCCCTCAGCTATGGGATGTCAGATACATCCAGAATAATCCTATTAGAATAAACTTTTTTAAAAATTTACAAATGGTGCTCTTTTTGGTTTAATTTTTGTGAGAATGTGTGAATACAATATGTTGTATGGTAATTTTAAAGCTCTGGCTTGGCAGACAAAGACTTCTTTATTTGTTTGTACAGGCCTTGATGTTCAACTCACACAAACATATATATATATATATATATATATATGTATATATATATATATATATATATATATATATATATATATATATATATATATATATATATATATATATATATATATATATATATAGGTGTGTGTGTGTGTGTATTTCAAATGTTTTGGAAAACAACAGGTATTTGGGACCTGCAAATGGACACCTATGCCACGGAAACCGCTTTTGGTGTGAACGTAGCATAGGAAAACGGAATATAGGTATGTTCTAAAGTTTGGATAGTGATCTTTGATTTTGACGTTTGCGGTTTTTTTTTATGTGTCTTCTATAACTGCATACTCGTAAAAGTTTTCGGATCAGTACGGACTGTATTGATTCATGCCAAATAACTTTCATCCTAAATGATGGACTAACGACATAATCAGTGATGCTTCCGTTGTATTAGTTTCATTTTATTGGAATATATATATATATATATATATATATATATATGTGTATTAGGATTACAATTACATGTATTAAATATTGTTTGTTTTTTATAATTTCCACTGTGATATTTATTGTTTTTGCATTGAGTGATTTGTTGGTGTGATTTGCAATTCACAGCCAACGTATGTTTGATACCCTTGAATATTTAGCATCACATACCATTTTTGTGTTCTTTTATTTATTTTTTAATATTATTGTAGTCAGGCAATATATAATATACTTTTGACATCCCTATATAGTGTTACTGGCCTTTACGTTGTTGATTTGTCCTTGAGCAAAAGATTTAACCTAATTTTGGCCCTGGTATAGCTTGAGTTCAGCCAAAAAAAAAGCACTTTGAACCCATTAAAGAAATGCTCTGTAAACCAAGAAGAGAAAAAGAGAATATAGCTTGTTGTGTAAAAGCACTTTAAGTGGTCAAGTGGACCACTGCTATAAAAGTACAGTCTGCTTACCATTTATAAGGTTGTAAAAACACCAGTAAACGTATCCCAGTCAGCCTAGTGGAGCAGGAACAATACTAAGAAGTCAAGAGGGCTCATAATGTCTCTGTGAAGAGCATATGTTTTGCACCTACACCCTTGACAGCCCTTGCTGGGTTTAGATTCAAACATCTTTTCCAATAAAGTACCCCCTACTCTGCCATTTATTCGGTCTCAAAAAGAAAATCTCTTCATTTCTTCAAATAAGTCTTTTTTTTTTCTCACCCCAAATTTTCTCTCAATTCTACAGAATGATCCTTGATGCCTCTGTGTCCCCATTAGATGTGGGAATCTAATTACAAATATCTGATTTGAAGGGGGAATAAGTTAACCTTTGCTGAAATGCCACGGCATAACCATATGTGAATGGCAAGGAGGACTGGGCTTGAGGCATTTTCACAGCGGCACATGAGGAGTGACGGACAGGCGGCCTACCTCAAGGAAACAATGTGCAAGAGTTTTCCTGCCGCCCAAGAGACTGTTTCCCTATTTAAATGTAAAACACGTCTGACTTTTACATTAATGTAGTGGCCGAATTGCTACGCCAGCTATTGTTTTGTTGTGATGTAATAAATTCTCCTTCTTATTTGCTAATGTGCAGCAGTTCAATTATGCACGGATAAAACAGAATGTATCAAACTTTTTCTTGCCTCACTCCAAATATATTTTTGACAAGTTTGAGAGTCTTTAGAGCTGCAGAATTTAATGTGGATGCTGTCATATTGGTACAGGTCCAGGGCAGTTTTACAATACAACCGCAGAGGCTGCAGAACCTGTGAGCTTAGGACAATTGATCTGCAGAAAAATAAAGAAAAGTACTCTCTTAAATGTCAGAACACATAAAATCAATGAGTATTTCTTCCACTGTGTGATCTAGACCTCCTCCCTCTGGTGCTCAGAAGCATATCCCACTAATGTAATGAAAAAAAGCCTCCTGACTTTAATATGACGCGATGCTCCATAGATGGAGAATCCAATGTCTTGCTTACACGCGGGGATCACCGATGATGCCGCTCTAATGTTGTTTTAGTACTTTATGGTTGCAGCAGGTTATTGAGTTAGCTGCACTGGACACATATTGTGGCTTCAAGAATTCTGTGCCCCTGCATTTTGCTTTATTGTTCATAAATATGACCTTGTTCTGTCACTGCTGCACCCCCCCCCCTTTATTTTCACTTTGTCTGCTTTTATGGGAAGAAAAATCTTTTTGTTTTTTTAAAGATGTGCTATCCCTGCAATTAGCCATTTACTGTACCTTCTTTGTCCATCTGCCCCTTGTATCACCAGCCAACTCATGTATCCTCCCTTTTTTTAATTGCCCGTTTTAATTTTGATCATATTTGCTTGATGACTTCTGACAGCTCAGCGGTGTTGATTGGAACAAGCAGCAACAGCTCTTAAAGCTGGGACTTCGATTATGCAACACAGAACTGATGCACATAGATGCATTCTGGGAGCTACTGACATTAGCATTCTGACCTCAGTTTGTGTTTGTATGGAAAGTGTCTGTAACAATCGAATTCAAGAGGCAGATGGATGTTGAATGTTCTCCTGTGTGCTCTTAATAAATAACAGGTGTTTTTCTGCCTGCTGTCTGCTTTAACCTTTAAAGCCTCGTTCACCCCCTGTTGCTAGCTTAGCTGTCAAATCTGCCCTTCAGCACTATTAAATTGCCCCTCATCATCCCAAAGAGTTTCATTTCTGCCTGCCTTTTTTTCATTCCCCCCACTAACAACATCCTTCAGATCCAGAAAAGCCTCCACCCAGGTGGGTGTTGCAGAAAGTGTGGGCTTACAGAGGCTGAGAGTTGGTTTGACTTTTGGCTGGAGTTGAGAAGCTGCTGACGTGTGTGTTGGGCAGGATGTGTTTAGGAAGCAGTTCTGAATCCTGTTTTTGAGACCACAGTAACTAGAGCTGTGGCTTATAATGCAAAACATACACAAAGAGAACCGCAGTTTGCGAAGTCCTGCTCATCCAGTACGACCTCAGTCGTAAAAATGTCCAAAGTGATATTTAAAGTTTCTGCTTCATATTTACTGCTGACATAAAATGTGAGACATGCTCTGAGTTCCATCTCTGGTTAGTTAGTAGATTCTCAGTGACATTGCTTTTCTTCTTTATTCATAGATGTTTTCATTTGCTAGTTTGAAAGAAAATAATGACTAACTCTATAGGCGGGGTAATGTCATCCTGTGAAACAGGTTTCTCGTAACCAGAAGCTTTTATTGTGATGCAAATACTGTGTTTTACATGCACATGCATGTGCAAGAGAAGCAAGATGACCTTTTTTTGAGTGTGTGTGGTTTGGATGTTTTTGCTCAGCAGAAGGCATGCAGACAGTAGAGACAGACGAGTTTCTGTTTGAAGAAACACAAACATAACCTGACATAGCAACAGCAGCACATGTTGTCATAACGAAGCTAGGCCCTGCAACAGGCAAAAATAAAACCTGCAGGTAATTTACAGGGACACAGCTCTGTCAACGCCTCGGCTTTATTCTTGCAAATGGCACCTTTCGCTTATGTTGCTATGTACGTCCTTAGAAAATGGTGCCTGTGCATACTTGTTGCTCTGAATGAAGTCTTAAGAGGATCAATAGATTTAGCCGACTGAGTATAGCAGGCACACCTAGTACAGAGTCAGGACATCCCACTGCCTGGATGGAGGGAGGGAGGGGAGAAAGAGGATAAGCAGCCATACAGTGAGCAGGAACCAAAGTGAAGAGACGCTTTGACATTTTTTTTTTATCAGATCATTTTTTCTTCCCCTCCGTCGAAAACTGGGAAAGAGGGAAGACGCAAAATAAGAGGGACAGAGGGGGAAGAACCGAGGAGGATGAAAACAAACCTGTGAGGGTGTGAGTGACTGTGCCTAACATGCTCTGTCATGCTGGGGTGACTGCTGCTCTCTCTCCAACTGGCGTCGCTGCCTGTCAGGAAGAGGAATGTTTACCAGAGGAATGAGTCCCTGAACCGGTTCACCATGTGGATTTGGGACAGTAATTTCCAAACCTTCGCTGGAAGAATCCCACGGAAAAAAGAGCAGTGGCCAGAGAGCTTAGCTGGTCCTGCCGGGTGGCTGCACGTGTGCCCACACTGCTGATACTCTCTTTCAGAAACTGACTTCACACTAGGCTTAAGTCTATTTGCTCTCTCTGCCAGTTCTGAAAGCTTTTTTAGCCACCACATGTGCTAGAACTTTTATTATCCTTCTGGAACTCATTGGATTTTATTGTGGATTATGCTGTTTTTTTTTTTTCTTTTTAAGTTTGCCTTGTTAGAACTCAAATTAACATTTTTTCCCAAGGAATCTCTTTGATCAAACAAGTGAAAGACTGGTCTGAATGTATGCAACACAGAAGTGGACTTTGACCATAGTATGGAACGATATATTTTTCACCGGAGCTACAGATACAAGTCTGCAGATAGATTCCTAAATAGATAAGGGGCTCACAGGAAGGAGGACCAGTCCCGACACAGCTTTGTTATGAAGCCTGGACAATACCTGGATGTACCCAGCGAAAGGTCCATAATGCACCTCAGCCATTTTCCCTTCAGAAGGCACTCCTGGATATGGTGAGTGTCAGCTCTAGGACATAAAGACAAGAGACATTTGATTTATTCATCATTTTGTGGGTGTGTGTTTCTCAGGTTAATTCACTGGTTACATTTCAAAGTTTATCTAGAAATATCTCTACAAAGAATATGAATTTAGAAGTCTTTGTTGCTTTAAATGTATGAAAAGAGGTCCCTTATGGAAAACCCAGCCCATTACCATTATTTTCTTTTTCCAGTTCAGATGCATTCAAGGAAATTTATTGTTAAATGGGCCAGACGTTTCCTGCCATTTTCTCCCACACTAAATGCATCAGTTGATCCATAAACTTGAGGTCAGGTTACAAATAGCAAACCAAGCACACAGAGGTGTTGTAATTCCAAAACGGCTGTTGAAAGCTGAAAAAAAGGCTGAACTATAAACAGCTGCTTTTGGATTTTTCTGTTGCACATAACCAGCGGCTCAGTGATGTGACCGTCTGCCAGCTTGGTTAAAAAGTGTGTGCGGGGAGGGACGCAGAGCAGCCAGTGACGTTGCCGGAGCGAGCTATTTGAATACAGGCAATATTTCAGATTTGCAGAGTTCAGATTTTCATGGGATTGGGTGGCGTTGCGTTATTGTCATTTTCTAAACGATTGTGTGTCTGTCTGCACTAAAACTGTCTTATTGGCATTTTGAATGTTGACAATGAAATGTTTACTGTTATAGCTGGCACACACAAATTTTGGGTTTTTTTTGCCATCAACTTATTTCGTTTTAAATTATGTTCTATTTGTTTTTTCGTTAGTATTATTTTTCTGTTGCACTACTTTGTAATACATGCTTAAATACCAGAGATACTTCTTTATATGCAAGAATCAAGACATCCATGTAACTTTAACTACAGATTTTATTTATTTACTGTTATAAATCTTCTAAATAGTCAAAAAACAAAGAAAAAACAGAGGAATCTCCTTCTTAAATGTGTAACTATTATGAAATAAAAATGTAAGAGCTTACAAAAACTCTGTGATGATCGATCCTGCATGAGATAGCAGTAAGGTAATGCTAACATTAGTAAATATAAATGTTCTATAATCTCTAAAAATATTCAATTTAACTTTTGTGCAAGACTTAAATGCAGCATTAAACAGTGGCAGCTCAAAAGAAACGTTCCCGTGCTCCTTCATTTTCATTGTTGTTCTTCATACATTTCTTTCTATTTTTAAGGAAAGTGTAGTACAATATTGTATGACCTACACCCCTCCCTGTGTTAGCTGGAAAACCCCATACCTGTCTTCTGTAGTGGTGAGGTCAAAAATAAGGGCTTCACTGTAAAATTGAGATTTACAAAAACCACAGTAAAATGCACAAAGGAGATCTTTAAAAGAGGTAACTACTAATAATTTATAACCTTTTTATTTGTTTTTTTCTTAATCTGATGCATGTCACTGAGAATTATGCCTATGACGCAATTAAAAAGCTGGCCTTTCAATCAGGAGGCAAAATAAGAGGAAAAATGAACTTTTCTTAAATACCTCATTATTTTATCATTTCTCATCCATTGTCGTCATCAGTCTTTTCTAGTGGCTGCAATTCCCTGAAAATGGATTCAATTAAAAAAAAAATCGTGTTAGATGTAATTCATAGCCTGCTGGTATGTGTTCAGTTGTTGAATTGGATGGCTGCAGCAAATCCAGTTACAGTGTCACAACAACAGTTCAGGGTTGTCATTGCTGTCAGACAGAGCAATCTGAAAAAGCAGGATCAGCCCGTCACACTTTATTGAAACCTCAGGCAGGGCTTTTGTCTTCAGACAGCAAATCGTTTCCCAATGTGACTGATTTAAACTGTATTTTTGGGTGGCTGGGTCTTTACGTGCAAAGATGGCTTTTTTTTCTTCCTTATACATAAACAAAACGTAATTCACAAAACAGCTGTTTAAAAAAGAAACTGCTAGACACTGCTAATAATTATGCGGTCCAAAAACCGAGCTTTTTTAAGTGTGAATTCTATGAAATTCAGAGTCACATCAGGGGTTGTTGAAGAACGTTGCATAATTTATTTCTCTCAGAAAGTCTATGTAACATGTTTTAATTTAATTTTAGCTTTAAAAGTTGTGAATTGGACACTTTATTTTCACCTTCAAATCAAGAAACTTGAAAGGCTGTAGATAAAATAACTAAAACAGCACAGGAATAATGATCAATTAAAGTCAATTAAATAAGTATCAATAAATTAAAGTAAAAAAAGTCAAATTTTCTTCCAACTTGAACAAAGAAAGAGTACTTTTTATTTAAATATTTGTTAAAAATTTTGTCTTGTAAAAAAATAAAGGCAAAGAATAGAAACTATTAAATGTATTTGTACTTGAGCATTAGGACCAGTTTGAAGTATTTCAGTTGTCAGTTATCTGCAGCTGAGACTTAGTTGTGTCCTAGATTTTTGCATTGGGAGTTGCCTCCAGCTTTGCAATGAATAAACTGAGATGCATGATTATCTAAACTTCATTAAACACTAACCAGAATAGAGATAAAAAATGTGTGTAGTAATCCAATTAAGTGAATCCAGTGCCTCAGAGGCCAGGGAAAGGGAAGAGACAGGGGTATATTTAGAACAAAGGCTTTAAATGTTTTGCTGCATGGCTTTTCTGTACTGTACTGTACTGTAAGTTAGAGCACATGCCTCTGGTTGATGAAACAAAAGTTACCTTTTGTTAAACGTTGTTAATGTGAGATACTACAAAACTTAAAAGGGGGAATCACAGTTTTTACATTTGTACAAATGCCCCAATTCTTTTTCAGGTGAAGAGGTAGGGGTAGGTGTACAGGCCCTTTTAAAAAGAAGTATTTATTAAAAAAAAAAAAAAAAACTTCCCTTTTTGTTCCTATTATTCACAATTCGAAAATGACCATGTTTATTTTGTACCTAGTGTTAGTTGTGCATAGACTGTATGTCGTATTTGAAAGAACAACTTCACTAATGTTTTCATTATTGCCTTTTTCCACATTCAGGCACCTTTACATAATAAAAACCAAAACAAAACCCTTACATTAAAGGATCGTTGCATAAATTCTAAGAATTCTACATACATACATAATGAAACTTCTTTTCCTTTTTTTATAATATACTTTACAGTCATTGTATTTATTATGTATAAACCAAAGACACCAGTAATAATTTAAAGGTAGCTTTGCTTCAGGATGGAAAATTACGAGCAGTTCCTGAAGTCGTAACTGAATGGATTCTTGCATTCCTTTGCTGTACCTCTGAGTAGAGCCATGAGGTAAGTTACCCATTCCCTGCGCCCCAAGTCTACTCTTTACCTACTGTTGTTTTTAGTTGGCCATAAAATACATGTTAACCCATTTATGGTGGGAAAAAAAAGCTGTCACTTCATTTACTGCTCTTTAGTTTGCGTTTTGTGTCTCTACACACTTTGTAAGGAGTTCTTAAAATGCACTTTTAGGAGACGGCAGAGGCTTGCTGTCAGTTTTAAGGAGTCTCTGCTATCTGTCACTGTTGCCCCAGAGAGCCACCAGAGCGCCTGTGTGTGCAAAATGCAGATCTGCTTCTCCCATCCGCCATCAATTTTTGTCAGCCAGCTGGTGTGATTTGGATGTATTCTCCTTTATTACAGGTGCTCATCTTTTTATAAAAAGACCTCACAGACTAACACTTCTTATTTCTTCACACTGCGTTTCACATTTTGTATTCTCACACAATTGCAACTGCTTAAGGAGCCTGCAAGATGAATGAATTCATTGATACCCACAACAAGTGTGACTGCACTTTGCGGTGGAAATCAGAGCTTCCTGTAATTAAAAAAAAAGACACAACAGATTCTGGTATGCCAAAAGAAACTGTGATTTTTTTTTTTAGATGCTTCAAGGCAGTTTTGGACAGAATTTTTGGAACTTGTGAAACAAAGGGTGTAGTCAGAGTAGAGACATTTGGTCTGCTTAAAGTGAACCAGAGTTTGTTTCCACCGATAATCCAGAGCACATTTTCAAGTCTGAAAACACCCAACTTGGTCTGGAACCAGGAGTTGCTCTTGGACTCATCTCTGAGTTGGTCTCCGTTCATTTCAAACTGGACTGCTCTCCAATTTGCTCTTAGTTTCCTCAGTCTGAGTAGGCTTTGTGCTTGGAGCTGGTACAACTGATAACTGTCTGAACACCTGTACACATGTTCCTGGGTAGGCTTAAACATTGCATACCAAAAAATTTGCACTCAAAGCTTGAATTTGAGAGCTTAACAGACAGCTTTGGTGTTGTTTATTCAAAAGGCTGCATTTTAAATAAATGTATGGAGGAAAGAGGTGGAACAGTACACCCTCTTCAAGGGAAGAATTACTGCTTCAGCTAAGAGCAAGCGTAGCACAAGCATACTAAGAAGCTGGGGATACCTCTTGTTTCCTCTTTTTTTTTTTTTTTTTTTTAAATCTTGCTGCACTGTTCGACTATGAAGTTGTAATGTAATGCCTATTCTCTTGCTCATCTTGTTGATCAATACTTCTTTTCTCTTTTCCAAGCTCCCACTTGTGTCATTATATCAGTTTCTCCTTTCTCATCACTTTTTTGTCTGCCCACAGTTGGTCTCCCCTGTTCCTATCATTTACTGACACGATCCGCTCATGTGTTGCATGAAACATGGCAGATGAAATGAAGCATAGAGAAATGTCTACAAGCTGTGGTCCCATTACTCATGGCAGCATTGCAGACCTACTAGCAATCTGGCAAACAAAAACAAGCCAACAAACTGTAGTGTTAGGAAACATTCTTGTAGCGTAGACTCACCAGCCACTTTATTAGGAACACCTTGCTAGTACCAGGTTGGATCCACTTTTACCTGGATGGACATATATAATGACTGAGTAACGTTTGCCACTTTCTTGTTTTTTTTTTTCTCCAATTTTGGTGATCCTGTGTGAATTGCAGCCTCATGTTCCTGTTTTTAGCTGACAGGAGTGGTACCTGGCGTTACTCTTCTGCCTCAAGGTTGGACGTGTTGTGCTTTCAGAGATGCTCTTCTGCAGACCTCGGTTGTAACCAGTGGTTGTTTGAGTTACTGTTGCCTTTCTATCAGCTGTCTGGCCATTCTCTTCTGACCTCTGGCATCAACAAGATATTTGCACCCACAGAGCTGCTGGTCACTGCATATTTTCTCTTTTTCTGATCATTCTCTATTAAACCTAGAGATGGATGTGCTTGAAAATTCGAGTAGATCAGCATTTTCTGAAATACTCAGACCAATTCCTCTTCTACCAACAACCGTGCCATGTTCAAAGACACTTCAATCACATTTTTTCCCCATTCTGATGCTCTGTTAGAACTGCAGTCTTGACCTTGTCTAACTGCCTAAATGCATGAAGTTGCTGCCATGTGATTGGCTGATAAGAATTTGCATTAACTGGCAGTTAATCAGGTGTGCCTAACAAAGTGGCCAGTGAGTGTATATTCATATTTAATCTCCCAATTAAATTAAATTGCTTTTTTTTTAGACTGTGGTGAGAATTTTGACATCATAGTGAATACCAAAATATTGTTCGAACATTTCTTTTGGTAATTATTTTTAATGGAAAACAACATTGTAGTATTTTGGTTATTCAACCATGTTCTGCCAGATACTTACCTTGTTTTGCAATAATTATAATTAAAAAATTGAATCAGAGTGACACACAGACACTGTTGTCTCTACCCTGGTTATGGCTGCGTTAGACGATTGTTACGTGACTTTCACAGGCGCGTGAAAAGAATAGCGAGACGACAGTTCCTCGCTGTGATTCCTGAGGCAGTTCAAGCATCATATTTATTTCAGATATCCATTTCATTTACATTTGGACATTTCAAGCTTTTCACTACCACTCACACTGCAGCTGCTGCATGCGTGCTACTCAGTCTTGTGCTTGTCTGCAGGGCGGAGGCAAGAAGATGGACAGATCAATAAAAATACAAGGTGGCAGCCAGATGTATTGGTAGCAAGAGGATAGCCGCAGGTGCTTCTCTGAGATCTCATAAATCAAAAGTCAAATGCTGCTTTTATGAAGTGGTCACAGTCTGCTTGTGCAAGTAATTGTTTGTGTGTGTTAGTAAGAAATGTAGGTGAATTCTAACATTAAATTCAGTTTGAAATTGGACATTTAACCCAAAGTTTTTTAGTAACATTTTAGTAACTGAGATTTTTTTGATGTGCAGTTGTGACTCAGCAGAGGATGCCCCTTATTGCTTAAGATTTACAGAGATGCAGCTGAAGTTGTGACTTTGCAAAAATAAATCTATGAATGAACATGTCAAAATGACATGAGTTTTCTGGCCTCAATTTAACCTAAGATTAAATTCTCCTCCTCCGAGCTGCTGACACTAGTTCCTTGTCCGTCTTATTACTACTGGATTGACGTTCGGTCTTTTGCACACAATCCTTCTGAACCGACTCGCCTCTATCTCTCGGTCATATCTTCCACCCGAACAACATTCACTTTCACTGCTACGTGGATGAAACCCAGCTCTACATCTCCTCTAAACCCGATTCTACTCTGCCTCCTCTGTCCCTCACTTGTCTCTTGGAAATAAACTTAACTTTCTCAAACTTAACAGTGATAAAACTGAACATCTCCTTGTAAGCATCAAGTCCATTCTCAATAAAGTCAATATGTTCTCTGTCCCCTTCGACAACTCTTCCACCCTCCCCTCTACACAAGTAAAGAGTCTGGGTGTCATCCTTGAAAGTGATTTTTCTTTCACTGCTTAAATTAATAACATCATCCGGTCAGCATACGTCCACCCTCACTCAGTACTCATTCTACTGTTAATTTTTGTAAGGCGACATGACTGCCCTGAAAAGTGCCTAATAAATACAATTTATTATTAATATTTTTATTTTTTAATATATTTTGAAAAATAAATTTTTTCTTAGGAGTCCAACTTTTTGATTGGAAATGTACTTCGATTAAAGCTGATGTTTTGGAAACCATTTTCTGATTGAACGAAGCAGCACTGAGAGGGAGTGTTAAATTCTCCCACCGCAGCCAAAAAACAAACAGATGTAATGAGACAAAAAGATGGGGAGAGCAGTGTTTCAAGGCAAACAGGGAAGAGGCCCAACCCTGGGGTTTTCATTAAAATAAACTTTGCCAGAAGGGTTTATGCGTCACTGCTCGCTCCTCTTAATGTGAGTTGGGGGGTGGAGGGTACTTTTGTTGGAAGGCACAGCTTTAACTCTAGCAGCTAACTAACCCATGTTCATTTTTAGTGTTAATTTACCAACACGTATTGACCTCTCAAAGAATTTCCACTGGCACTGATCAGAGCTCATGTTCGCTCAGCTGTTTTTTTGTTCTGCCACCTCCCCAATGATTTGTGTTACAGACACAGTACACAGAGCACCACAAATGTAATGGGAATTACCTATTAGTATCAGAAAAAAAAACATGCTAATGATGTTGTTCGTCCCATGAGGGGAATGCTTTTGACAGTGATACTGATTAGGATTGCCATGATGACGGCAGCGGGTATGATGAGGCGAAGGGAGACTGGAACGGCTTAGGCTGGATGAGGGAGTTCCTTTGACATGCACATGTGTGCACACACTTCTCGGACTTGAGTCCTGCTTAAGCCTATGAGGAAACTTTAGAATAACATTTTAAAAAGTGACTAGTTCTTTAGGTTCTGATGGTGCATTGTGCTTTTAGTACCCAGTGTTTAGCCTGCATATTGCACCTTCCCTTGCATAGACTGTCAAATTAGGTTTGCTGCTTCCTGAGTAGAAACGCCTACTTACACTACCTCAGCTGTTACTCTTTACATCCATCCGGGAAGACGGGGTTCCCTGCTGCTCTGTAGAAAAATACAATCTCAACAGGAAATAATTTTAATTATTATCCACCTCATTTGGCACAGATAGTTAAAAAGAAATCTTCATTCAGCAGGAATTTCTCAAACCCATCGTGTTTTCATTCTTGTCTTTCCATACTCCATAAATTCAGTTGGAATTGATGGAGTTTATTGATTTTAATACAGAAATGCAGATGTTGTTGGGCTCCTGATAATTAAACTGTGACGACTGAATATTGAGGCTTTTTTTTTCTTTCCTTAAAGCAGATTTAAAACTAAGTTAGATTGATTAAAGTTGGAGTAAACTTGGTATTTAAAGATTAAAGGATTTCATGTGTGGAACAATATAGTTTATCAGTTCTCATGACTTCTGCCTCTCCTCTTTCATCATTTTATTTCCCATTTTTCATTCAGTTCAGTCTCCAAATTTTTGTCATTTGACGCGCATCCATGGCCACGCTGGAAGGAAATCATGCCATACCTGAGCTAAAATGATGTTTCTAATGTTCTTTTTTTTTTTTTTCTCTTTAGTGGTGTTTTCAAACTCTGCTATTCTGTCTCTTCTAGTTGTTGTTGTTGACATCAGAGCAGTAAGCAGCAGCCTGGAGGAAAACCAAAGAATGTTTGAAATCTTGAAGCTTCCTAACTAACTTTACCACTTGGCTTTTGAGCATTTTGTCAAAAATATTTGGAAGTACATTTAGATAAATCGTCAACCTAATTAACAGGATGAGGAGTGTATTTGCTTCCATTCAAACGGCAGCTTAACCCTCAAAGCTTCAATGGGCCTGTGGGCTGTACATGAGAACCATTGACTGTAAATTGCAATGTAAGTTGGGTGTTTCTTGAACGCGCTATCATACGGGGTTCACACTGAACAGATGCTTTCCAGTACGAGTCCATTTACCCACAGTTAGAAGAGGCTTGGTGCGAAATATCGAAGCGGTGCAAATCCCACTGACCTTGCTCCAGGCTTTTTCTCTTGCGGCTCTATCTCAAAATATGAAAAACTTCATGTCACATAATTTCAGCAGGGCATGAACTGTAATTATTTATTTCTCCTTTATGATCAATTTTCAAATGGTGGGCATTTCCGTGAATTACAAAGGACGCTACTCATGTGTCACTACAAAATCCGAGTTCAAAGTTCAACCTGGTTTAACTTTCAATGTGTGTTCAATGGCCACACATATTCCGTAGTGCCCAAAAACAGTGGTAGAAAGTAATGCGTATATTCCAGAGTTTTCAACGCCGAAACTTGAAATGCGCATCCATGACCAGGTGCGTTTACATAGACTTTTCATTTGAAGTAGCTGCTTGAACGCAGGTTGCCAAGGCCAATGTGAACAAATCATAAGATAATTGGACGGAGTGAGAGTGACATCATCAGCTCCAGTGAAATAAGGTCAATTCAGTCGACTTTTTTATTTATTTGTTTTGCAATAAGAACACCGCCATGATGGAGCCAAACGTCAGAAAGTGTAAAAAAAGATTTTGATTTTGTAATTCATGTCCTCCATAAAGGTTATTCACTTTTTCATTGTCCTTCATAGGTTTGTCTCAAGTCCCACCCCCTTTCCCCTGCAATTTCTTTTTTTATTTCCACTGTAATTTTATTTAAAATGTATTCTAACCTGTAAGTCATTAAACACAATGCAGGTTTTATAAATTGATACTGAGTGTGTTCTATTTAACTTTGCGTGGTCCTCCTTAAAGCCAGTAAGCAGATTAAAGTTGTCTGCATGACTGAGGAGCTGCGTAGAAGAAAACCTGCATATGAGGCTAAATGATCAGTTTGACAGCTACTGTGACGCAAGTGTTCCCAGGGTTTGATTGGAGTTTCAGCCTAATCTGGATAACCTGATGAAGGAGGCATCCTTAGCGCACAGCAGCCGGGCATTCCTTTCGCATATATGCGTCTATATGCAGCTTTCACACCCTTGGCCGCCCAATGATGTCATCGGGGTTTTAATGAGAGATTAGCGTGACATCAGTGAGAATGCTGCCAACTTAAACCTATTAACCTCACCGTTTGCTTGTGGTGCACTTGAGCAGTTTGCGTCTGTGTGATTTGTGAAAGCCTCCTGAGCCCATTGTTTGACTGTCTGCGTCCTTCTAACAGTTCTCCGCTGTATTACTGCATCCTTACACTGTCTGGTTGTAAGACACAACCATGTCTGTGGTGTCCACAACACTGTTGTTGAATTAACAACAGATCAAAACCAATGTCAGGGTAGCATTGTTCACCACCTAACCTTAAACACACAGTTGTATCAAACTACACAAAGCATGAATAGTTAAAAAAATATAATTTCTAAAAGTTTTGAATAAAATAAATTAAAAAAAGGTTGTTTTTTAAGGAACATCTCTGAGCCAACACTGCATCAACTTTCTTTGGTGTTTTTAAGATTATTAAACCAACAATTTGCTTTAGTAGTAGTAGTAGAGGTAGTAGTATTATCCTATGTTGATGTATTTAGTAGTCAATCGATTAAAACATTAACCAGATTAATCCCACTTTTGTGTTTATTGTGATTAATCACAAAGTTTTACTAGGTACATTTTAATACGCAATATGCGGCTTTTGAAAGAAGTCCAGAGAGAAAATGTTTCCTTTGTTTTTGTTGCCTGAAATGTGCATTCGTGCATGTGCGTCTCAGACTCGGTGTGAACATAGCATCACAAATACTACATCACAGAATTTTGTGACATATTTATTTTTATGGTCTTAGGACTAAAGTTCACAAAAGGAGCCCACATCATCATCAATGCTGTATAAATCTGATGTTGCGTGCATGACATTGATTGCTGAGCTCAATCTCTTCTGAGATTTTTTGTAGCTGTGAGCTATGAGTATTAGAGAATTATTCAAAGAAAGCAGGGATATTCACTCCTGTCTGTTGTCATATTTATAATCTGATCCATGAGAGTATTTGCCAGTTTGGTTTCTTTCGTGCGTTTGTCTCTGAGGTCTGTGACTCTGACACAGGCTTCTTCCAGCTGGTTGCAATGGATGATTCTCACATTCAACCTGTTCAGGCTCACTTCAGCTTCAACACATCACGACGCTCTCTCTCTTCTCACTGGCACTCGGCTGTCAGCGTATGCAGCAAAATGTGCTTGCACTCAGAAAGCACGCTGCATAAGTAAGTGCTTTTGCTGGTCCCGTGTACAGTGGTTACCCTTCTCCACCGTTGTCCTTTCATAGTAGTGAGCTCTTCTATTCTCCTTTGTGCTCTGGTGAGCCCGTGAGACAAGCAGCTCAAATCCTTTCCAGCCTGTGAGTCAGCTTGATGTATAAATAGAGCTCAGGTAAGTCATGCACGACTGCTGCAGCACTGAGTGACTGCTAGTAATTAATGCCTTACTCAAAAACTAGTGACCCATCATTTAGATCTGTGTTAAATGAATCTTCAAAAAAAAATGATGACGATTGTATCACTTCACTTTTGTCTTTCTATCCTTGACCATGTCATTCTCTCATAACCAAATCTGCCACCATGTCCTTAGCAACTGAGGGCCGATTGGCTGTGAGGACCTACCTGTCCCTTTTTGAATTCTGCCAAGTTGCCATGGCGACCACATCCTAAACATGAACTTATCAGGGGACTGTGAAGGCAGGCAAGAAGCGTGAGTCTAGCTGTGGCAAAGGACTTGTTCATCGACACACAAAACATCTGCGCTCTTTGAAGCAAGACTGCTTAATAGCTGTATCCCTTTAGTTTACGCAAATGTAGTACCACATGAATCTCAATTACCTTTCTATTATTGCCTCCTAATAACATTACCTTTCACTGATTTACTTATCTGAAAACAACTATGCAGTCATGCTGATAATTAGGTTTAAAGCAGAGGCAGCAGACGTGCAGAGCCCTCAGCTGCAGCAGTACCATAACTTATTTGTTGTCTTCACACCTTTTGTAATAGAATTCTGGAAGCTGGCAAGCATGTGCTCTGCTGGTGAACAAGTCACTCTGTGCTTTGTATCAAAAAGCTACATTCCTTTATGAATTAATGCATCTTTTATGCCTCAGGAAGGAGGCAGTATGAGCAACACAAGATGCAATAAATACATTTGTTCACTTTCTGCAGCCTTGTTTTAAAAGAAAACCAGTAAGCATCTTGGTTTCAACCACACACGAAATAACAGACATGCTCTAAAGACCACCTGTGTTCCAGCTAGAAGGAGACTCAAATACTTCTTCAATGAGTTCTTCTGATCGCACATCAATTTTAGCGGAAAATGAACTTGCATTTTTAATGTGCTTAAATAAATATAAATCCTTAATCAATTGCAAACACTTCTGAGGAGGTGGAAAAAGGTGAACACTTGGGAAAAAAAATACTTAGATGCTGATTTTATGCCAGCCCCTTTCAATATGAGTTTTATGAGCCAATCCAAGCTAATGGACAGTGTAAATTTCAATAAAAGTCTTACATTTTCTAATTAATCGATGCTGCTGTTTCCTTTCGTCTGTGCATATGCAGACAAATATGCAGCTCAAATCAACATGATGATATAAATCTACAAATGGAAAAGGCGTTTCATTTTGCATGAACATATATCAGATCCAGCGGTTTTGCTTTTCTGCAGCTGCGAGTCTCCAGGGCTCTCTGAGTGACGACAGTTGCCTGGCGCACTGTCTCAGCACGTCACTGGCAGCAATGGTGTGTGGCCAACCCAGCAGCTGGGCAAACGTTGCTCTGTGATGTTTGCCGTGTTTTTCTGATCCTCTGCAGGAGAAATAAGAGTCCTTTTGTTTGTTGTCTTTTTTTTTTAAACGTGTTATTTATTTACTTACATGATTTGGTGGGCACCCTTTTGGTTAAATGCATTCCAACAGCTTTTGGGTGTGCATGGTCGGTGTATGTGTCCTTGCATCTGTGACTGACACCATCCCTGTCATCCCAGGAGTTGCTGTCGCACACTGGCTGCTTCTGTCAGAGGGGAGCAGAAGCCTGAACTCCAAAGTGATTTGCTACTCTTTGTGTTTGCTCTGCTGCACTGTGTTCCACGAACAGCTTCAGATTTCCTGCAGGGTGGACTGCCCCCTGCTGGCTATTGAGATCTGCACACTGTAAAGCAGCCATTTTTATTTATTTATAAATATTTATTTCTGTGATGAGCTATTATTGCTTATCCCATCATTATTGTTTTCTTCATTAAAGTGCTATAAAGTTTGATTTTACAATACAACATGTGTAGATTATTTTATTAACTTTGCTGACCCCTAGTGGTTAATAATGCACACTACAGGTTTGAACGCTGGAGATCCAGTAAAATGCAATTCCTTGTTTTTTTAAACATGCCTTTGATTACTAAAAAAATTATTTGCAACGCGCTTTAGATGTAACATTTAGCTTTGAAAATCCTTTAAGAACATTTTTTAACTGAGGAAACTAAAAAACAAATATTTTTTTTACAAAGTTAAATTTACTTTCTTTGCTTAGAATTGTATTAGAAAGTAAAATTATGGAATCTATTTTGTTACTTCTCATCAACAGTTATCACCACTGATTCATTAATCATATTACATGTCAAACATAAGTACATTAAAGTAAATACAAATGTAAAACTGTTAATTTAACATGGATATTGCTTTTAATATCTATATTTAAAAAAGCATTTGAACCAGAATTGGAGCATATCCATCCGTCCATCCATCCATCCAGCCATCCATCCATCCATCCATCCATCTATCTAGATATGTATATATATCTCCCCCTAGTGGTTATTTGTAGAACTGATCTGGCTACTGTTACTTTTTAATAACAAGGTACTGACCCTGGAATTTTAGGAACAACATGGTTCTGGGAGACACACAGTTCACTAACTGCATTAACACACTGAAAGAACGTTGAAAACTCTGCTGTTTTAAAAAAGCTCTCCATGTTTAAAGTAAAATGCTGTCTGATCTCATCTCCTCACTGAAATTCCAAAGAGCAGTTTTTAGCCCAAACGAATCACTGCACTAAGCAATCCTTCTGATTACTAAACTCAATCCCTGTCATCAAACAGATTTTTAAACATACTCTGCTTTTACACAAGTACATGTCAGTCAATACAGACTGCTTTTGTTTGAGAGAAGCTCAATTAGTTTGCTTTGCCCTTGCACTTTGCTCCTCCCTCATTTGCATCCCTCCTCTCTATTCATGTTTCTCCATCATTTTTTCTTCTGAAGTCACACCCATTTGGAGCTGTTCTGTCTCCTCCTCCTCTCTCCACAAACGCCTCCCTCCTCTCTACTTCAGCTTTATGAGACTTGTTTCTCCATCCATTCACCTCCTTTCTCTGTGCTTCTGACAAGACCTCAGAGTGTGCATCACTGCTCATCTAAAATGAGTTTGCCCGTGAACTCAGATTATCAGTCTCTGGAGAGGATAGCACGCTACCGCCACGCTTGCTCCAACGGCTCACCTTACGCTACGAACAAGCCCATCGACATTAAACCGCGTGTCAGGAGAGGGTATGCTTCTTCTGTCAGTGAACAGAGTTCATCTCGTGTGTCGTTTCTTATCCTTGTTCTGTCTGGAAGTCTTGTCCGATGAATTCCACAAATTTCTTCTTATAGTATATGGCTGACCTTTAGGCCTTGCATTCATGGTCAATGTAAACCAGTTAGAGAAGTTAAAAAGAGACTTTTTATAAAGCTAAAAGGAAACTCCTGTTTTTTTTTATTTTTTGTATTTGTGTACCTTGATTATGTAATCTGTATGAGCCTAGATTTATGGATTTGTATGACTTGTATTAATGTGTGTGAGTGTTCCTTCTTATCAGGACATAAACTGATAAATAGGCGCATCCAGATAGAAAAAACAGAACTGGAGCTGTGCTCACATACGAGCGTTGTGTAAACTGCTGTTGCTTGGTGGCTGGTCTTGTTGTTAGAGTTTTGTAATTTTGCTGTTTGTTCCGCTGGACTGTCATTGTGCAGAGTCTGTTAATTGTGTGTAGATGCAAAGTTGTGTGCTTTTGCTTTCTATTAAGAAAAGCTTTTCTCCTGGCGTCTCATAAAATGCAGCTAAAAGCAAAGTAAATGCCACATAAGCAGGTCCATCAAGTCGCCATCCGAAAGTGTGGAGGACTGCATGAGCCCAGGTGCTTTCACTAACAAGCAGAGGGCATGCCAGTCATCAGAGCACTCTCTGTCCATTAAGGTTCAAAATGAAAATTTTAAGCCTTGTTAAGCTCATTTTTGCTTTGCATTTACAGAGGGACACGTATTCCACAGCTCTATTAAATGCTCCATCGTTTGACGCACATCAGTCTTTTTGTGTTACTCAAATGTCTGAGAGGCTGTGTTCATTGTTATAGATTCTTGTATGCCTGCATCCACTGTGTGTGTGTGGGTGTGTGTGTGTGTGTGTGTGTGTGTGTGTGTATGTGTAAGTGACATATACCTATATAGAAAGCTCGCACATATGCGTGCCTTGTCGATACTGTGAACGAGCCATCTGTGCTTCATTTGCTGTTCCCTACTTAAGTGGCGTCTGACTGCAGTCAAATACGCGTGCTCGTCTGTATTGACTCTGAACATGAATCCTGCTGGAAGACTTAAAAGAAAAAAAGACCTGTCAATAATGGTGTCAGTTACTGTGTTCACTCCACCACTGATGCTATGACCGCACTTAAGCCACTAGGTGGCAGCAATGTTTGACTATTACAAAATACTAAAAGAAATGTACAGATTTTTTTGTTTTTTTCTCCTATGGTAGGAGTGGATTATTTTATTCCTACAGAAATAATAAAATACAAAATAAATCAAATTAACTGTTTTGATTTAAAGACATACTTAGGAAATCTGCAAAAATATATTTTTCACATGTTTTCTAGAAACTACATCACTCATAGTTGTGCTTCTCATAGAACTGCAGCTGTTTTAATCCGATTTAGCTAACACTACATAAAACTATGAAAAATTGTGCTGTTGGTGTGTTTTCATAGATGTTGAGTCTGATCAAAAGACAGCAGTTGGGCAATTTTTCCACTGTAATCATAGCATGTCATCGGCTGTGTTTTCCATTTGGGATTCACGGGCTGTCGATTTATCTGCCCTGTTATTCTGACTGTGTGGAATGCGAAGCCTGTGGTAAAATTAGCATCTTTTGGACCAAGCAAACCATTTCTTTCTGCCAGGCTGCTTTATAGGCATTAGGTTCTCTGCGCAGTTTTCATATTTGTTTGGTTTTCTCAAGGGGCCTCCTCAAAAGGTTCTTAAGTAATTTTCTTGGTAACTCCTTGTAGCTCCTCATCTTGTTTGTTTGTGAAATCTGCATAGTAACTCGAAAGACCTCAGCAAAAAATGTCTACCATCCTGTGGGTCTGTCCTACTTTATTTTGTAACAAAAATCTTGCATTCATATTTCCTGTCTTTGCAACTTTCTAAATCTTGACCATTCCTCTAAACAAAAGACTGCGCTTACCAAAAATCTCCTCTAAAAGCATGACGTTTTTCCTACTGTACCTGCAGATACTTCAGTTTTACTTATGTCTTGTGTTAAATGTTTTAATCTTTTGTAGCACATGTGCTGCCTTTCAATAAATGCTTTCTTAAAAACCAAGTAGTTATCAAACCTAAATGATTTTTAAACAATGTGTACACTTCAGTCTTTATTTATTTTTACTATTTGTATTCACTTGCTGGATTTGGAGAAGTTTCCCTCAATAGTTTTCTTACATGAAAACTATGCATTTTGCTATGTGAGATAATGCCATGCTCTAATGAACTAAAAAAAAAAACCATAAAAAAATGAAACAAAAATTATCAATAAATAGAAAATACATATATAAACGCTTTTGTGAAAGAATAATTACTCTTTACTAAGTTAAAACGAGACAGCAAAAATTAAATGTATTTGTATTTAAATTGTTCCCTCAGAGCACATTTACAGTAAAAGCTTCTTGTGTTTTGGAATCCCTGTGTGTACACGGTATCAGACCTCCAGCTACATGATGTCAGAAGAAGATTGCCATAGCTTTTTTCTTGTTGTAGTTGCTTTTAAGGCTTGGTGAGTATGGTAGAAAATCTAGGTCACAAGTGGCCTTAAAAAGTGTGTCACATCTTTTTTTTTTTTTTTTGCCTTTCTTAGAGGCTTAACTGGACTTAAAAAGAACACTTTGCTCCATGCTTCTAGTTTGCTATGCTCTGTGCAAAATTTTGAAGTTGCAAACTAAGGAAATAATTGACTACTAATAACTAAACAAACATTTTTACGTATTGCACCATGAGTTTGTAGTTTAATGTTATTTGTGTGCTCTTTTTACAGTTTAGGCGTCTTATTTTCTCGTTTTTTTTTAACAGCTCGAGTCATTATCTTATCTTTGGTTTATTCTCAGGCTTCCACAAACAGACCATGTTTTCCTGTCATTCCTTCATTCCTCTACTCCTGCTCTGGGATCTGTTGTTCACTCGGTGAAACTTTGCCAGTCGATCTGTTGGGTCAGACAGTTGTAATGCTTGGCCGTTTGTTCTAAGTTACTGCGGTAGACAAGTGACTGACACTTGAGCCTTATTGCTCAAGGAGAAAAGTCCCACCCTTTAAAGAATTACTACTACCACAGCAACCCCTCCCTCTTTGACATACCCGAGCAGGAGCTCAGGAAAAAGGGGGGGGGATAAAGAACCTAAGTTGAGTATCTTTAAAGGCAGAGAGGCTGATAGAGAGACATAGTAGGAGATGTAGTGTTCATAAGAAGAGAGGGAGAAAATGAGATCTTATTCCCACCAGTCAGTGAAGAGAAAATAAATGCGGAAACTTGAAAGGGAGACGCAGAGTGAGTGGATGGCTGGATTAGGAAAGAGGAGAATCACATGCTGTTCTGGCATGTAAGATAAGTGCAAGTGAGTGAGAGGGAGAGCGCCATAACAAACCACCTACTGTCAGTTGATCAGAGCTCCAAGAGGAGCGGCAGCGTGCACTTCTGCTGAGACGCAGAGGTTGAGCCAGACCACATCGACAGATCACTCCAGCTGACTGGGTAAAGGACGCTCCAGCTGGATCACCTGAAACTATCCAGGACTTTAGTCAGGTCACGGTGGAGGTTGACCAGGGGAAGTGACCCAGAGTCTTTTTCTTCTTTGTTTCTGGCTGTACATATCTTCAGCAGAGTGGATTTGGAATGAAAGGTCGGACCATGAGCATCATTCTTAAACCTCGCTCACGCTCCACCAGTTCATTGAAGAACACGGAGGGAATATGGTAAATGGACAGAAAAGTTTGCCTGCTGGCAACATTTCTTTTTAATCCTGTTGCGTGTTTATTTGTTGCTTTATTGTTCTCCATCTGCATGTCTGTGCCTTTCTGGAATACTGCTGCTCTGCTTCATCAAAGTAGTCCAAAGTCTTCCTTCTGTTTGTGGCTGTTTGAGGATCTGTTACTGCTGCTGTTTTAGTTGGATTCTTTTTTTTAATGACTTTGGTGGTCCACTGAAACAACTGCAGACTGGGTAAGCAGTGAGACATTGGGCATACACTTATGTGGCTTAATGTCAGGCTCTTCCCAGTGTTTCAGTCAGCATTTTCCTCCCAACAGCTAAATGCACAGACATTGTGCTCAAGTGAATAACTTTTTCAAGTTGTTTTGTGTGCTCTCACAGCTGAATTCATAATGCAGAAAATGTTGCTAGGGGCAAACCTGACCCTCCCTCCCCCCTTTTAGTCTCCTGCTTTCTCTTGCTTCAGCCTGTCCTTGTCAGATCAAATTTCTTCATCCAAAACTCCACAGAGTCTCTACCAGTTTCTTCTATCCTCTTACTCCGAATGTAACTACATCTCCACAAAGACGTGGGGATTGTATTTATTCTGTTAGATCATTTTGCAGTGATCTCACATTTGCCTATTAATCTACTCAACATGACACCTGTTTGAAATGAATTCATGTTATTCATGCTAAGAGTCGTCATAGCAGTCCTGCACCTGAGGCAGAACAAAGCTAGAAATCCATAGTGTTCGCATGCATACATGTGATCCAAATACAAGAGCTGACTGCAAAATGTTGCCTTTCTTTGATTAAAAACTCAGAATCTGGCAGTGTTATGTTTAGTATGAGCCATCTTCTTGAAAAGCTACCAAAAGCAACTCAGCTGGACAAGGCATACCGCCTCCTCCATCTGTCCTGCCCGTCTTGCTTCTCTTATTAACTGTTTTATGATGGTGTCTTTTATGAAAAGATATTCCTGCTTTGCCTTAAATGTATTTTTGTAGTTTACCTTCAAGACCTACTGCAGGTTTATGATATTTTATATGTTTGAAAGCCTCTGATCTAGAGTTGGTTGTAGATTGGGTTTTTGAGGGTTTGTAAGCTACACAGTCGCAGCAGCTTATGTGTCCAATGAACGCCTGCTGGCTCATGTGTTGAGTGCTCAAATCCCCATGTGCGTCTATGTGTGCGTAGCTGCATAAGACGGTGACGTGGTCTGGGAGTGGGACATGACCCTTCCCCTTCAAGGAATTGAAAAATTCTAGCAGACTGCTCTCCATTCAGCAGGGTAGAAGCTTGTTTAGGTCCAGAATTTTGATACCCATCAAGATGTTGGCTGAGCAAACACAGCTTGGATGTTGGAGAAAGTAACAGACTAGTGTGTAGTGATTGATAGGTGTTGGAGAAACTGTATTCCAGAACTTCTTTCCTTCTTAATTTATCAGTTTTTGGGGTAATAAATGGGGCTGATTGTGTAATTTAAGTGTTTTTAATTTACGTGTTCCAAACAGCTAGTCATCTCTGACCAATGTTAGGAATTTAGCCTTTCATGAAGTCTGATTGTAAACGTATTATTTTATCTGCATACAACCTTTAGTTGACCAATCCTAAAGTGTCAATTAGGACCGATTAAAGGTTTATAGTATCAAAGAATTCCTGTGTATGAGTCTCCTCTGTTCAGTCATGTGAATCAGGATTTTACCATATTGCCATGGTGATGTCTTTGTCATGATTCAGAGTTTTCTGAATGATGCAGTGCTACCAGGTGCACTTTTTTTTTTTACGTGGCACAGAAAAGAAAGCAGAAGTCAACACGGTGTCCTGAGGAAAACACTGGATCGATTTGATGGAAAAGTTGCTCACATCTATGTTTTTGTAAAGCCATTTTATCCAGTTCTTTGTGTAAACTATTTATCAAAGCACAAACAACACATTCCACAACAAGACTTAATGTATTTATTTTGTTCTGTTAGTAAGGGTTTGTTTGTTCCTGCATTTCTCAGGAGAGGTGAAAAGCACATGAGGCAGATAAAGGGGAAAGTTGTCACACTTATCAGCAAGTGGTCAGTCACTTATCTGCTTTGCATGACAAGCCTCACAAATTCTCCCTCTGTGTGTCATGAAAAGTGCTATCCAAAGGATACCACACGTTCAGCAATCGCTATTTATGAAAAAAAGAGAGGGCAGTGTGCAAAAATACCAGATTATATGTACTAATATGCAAGAACAAGATTGCATTCCATGAGACAAGGGAACCTCTGAAGGATTCCACCAAAACATTGGGTAAATCAGTAATCACGATAGTTAACAGCTTCCCAAACGGCCCTTTGTCTTGTTTTATGTGAAATAAAAGTAGAAAATAGTTTGCGGTTTGATATGGGATTTATAACCATTTTACAACAAAAAGTTCAACTACATTATTTTATATTTAATATCATAATTTTGTTTATTTTATATGTTTTGTTTCAAAGAAAACGTTCTAGATGAAAAAACTGCAATACAAACAATATACAATCAGTCCAAGTGCTTTTTATTGCATATATTGCGCTTGCTATTGTGGGGGATTGCAGTTTTTTTTTTTTTTTTTTTTACATTTAATGCTTTTTGACTTTGCTTTGCATCTTTACGTCTAAGTCTAATTAGACCCAGTGTTTCTAAAGCCTTATCATCTTAGCTGCATTTCAGCTACTATGGTTTAGGTTAAGGTCAACCTTTAGTTAGTGGCTGTGTGTCTGCGTTATCGTTTGGCCTCTTTTTTAATTACATGTTTCTGATTTCACGTTGGTCACATTCTTTTCAGTACGTCCTTGAAACCTTATGCCCAGACTCCTGTGTGCACACATTCAATTGCCCTGACAGAAAGTGGGTAAAAACATTAGGAATATCCCTATATTTTTTAATATGAATATTCAAAAACTTACATTTACTCCCTAAAGGAAAATATATTCTAAAAATACAAACAGTTGCAATAGGCAGCAAGTTTAAATGCATGATTTGAAGCATTTTATTCTGAGTGATGGGAAGGTCTTTAAGTTTTATTTAAAGAAAGAGTTATACCAAAAGTCTCATATGCACAAGGTGAAGACAGAACTTTCAAGTACAGTTCCCTGAGGTGCTCCTTTGCTGTTGTCATAAACTAATAAATCTATCTTTCTGACAGCTGATGGTTTGGTTTTTATTTTCCAAATCTGTGTTTTCTGGATTTTCTCATACACGTGGGCAGGCTGGATCTTGTTGAATGCTCTAGAAAAATTAAAGAGCATAATTGTCACATCCTGACCTAATGATTGAAAAGCAATGTGTAAGTAGAAAGTGAGTGCCAATTGTCAACAGAATGAACGTTTTGGTGATAAATGTTTTGTCCTTCCAAGTTTAGGAAGACACAGCATACCGAAATGTTGAAAGATTTCACTATGGATAGTGTAGCATATCTTTGTTAAATGTTCATAACCGGGATATTGTTTGCTATTTCACATTCTGCAGTGAGACGGGATGGAGCTCTGGCATGTTTCTCCTTGTCCTCCTTCCGTTGCTTACTCCCCTCCATCCTCACAGCTTTCTAAAATAAGTTGAGTGTCATCTTCCCTCTGTCTGCTCCAGTATGCAGCTCTGTTTTGATCCTTATTAATCCACGGATTTTAATCAGAACCAGGATTTTAGATTTCTGACATGTATTTCTAAATAAGGCTGTAGTTTTTTTTCAGTCTGATTTCCAGTGAAATTTCCAGCTCTCCTTATAGTTTGACATCTATACTCTGCTCATTGTTATCCATGAGAAATGAAGCTTTTTAAAATATATATATATATATATAGCTGAATATGGTTTGCTTCAAAAGATATGGTTTTCTTTGCAGTAACCAAAGTAATATTTAAAAACAGAAGCTTACAAGTCTCAACGGAGCTGATTTTTTTCTCAGACACTCATTCTCTGACCTCTTTTTCACAGCTCTGTCTAGAAAACATCTGCTGCATTTTGGGTCCCTGACGTGAGATAAAAACCAAAGAAAGAACAATAGGAATGAATGAAAGTCAAATTATATTTTATTTGAAAATAATTGTGTCATGTTTTTGGAAGTCAGTACAGTCAGTAATAACAGTACATAGTTTCAGCAGATCTATCTATTTTATGTTAAAGTGTCACACACAGATATGTTATTTTTTTCTTAAAATATTTGCATATATTCCAAACTTAAAACAGTTCTGTAGCCCATCAAAGAAAGAAAGAAAGAAAAAAGCAGATCAGAAAATTGATAAAAATTAAAGTTTAAATTTTTCTCAAAATAAGTAGATCATTTACAAACTGGGCCCTTAAAATAGACCAACAGAAGATAATTAACAAAGGCAGTAAGCTTAACTTTAACCTAATCAACTGAACAGACCATGTAGAGAAATAAACTGGCCTAACCAAAGGACACACCAGGAGACCACATATAGTGGCTGGTCAGACCATTAACAAGCAGGGGGAGAAACTAACAACATTAAAAAAAAGACTACAGACAAGACTAAACCCAAAGCTTTGTCTCTCAGTGGAAAAAGAAGAAAAAAGTACACAAATAAGATTAACAAATGTATAACTACAAATAGAAGCAAAGCAAATAAGTATTTACGAAGGTCATAGTTTCTCCCCTTGGAGGCTTATGGCGCATGCCCAACTGGAGTTTCAACGACTGTGCTGGTTTGACTTCCTCTTTTGACCAGATGATATTAATTCAACAAACCAAAATATGTAAATTGAACAGAAATATTAAAGATGTGCAACAAATAAACATTGAAAACACAGAATAAATGTGTGTATTTAAGAATAAAGAGTCTGAAATTAAACTTATTGAAATGAAAAAAAAAGGTGCAATGCATGTTGGTTTTGTTTTTTTGTTGTTGTGCATGTGGCAGTGTAAGCTGTCATTGCAATATCCCTTCCTTATTTTAAGGAGGGTTTTGGTTTCTTGCTTTTCTGTATGGGGTCGAATTAGGATCAGCTTAAAACGAATAAAAAAACAGATTGAAACATTTGAAGAAAAAAAGAAAGAAAAACAGATTCAAATGAACACATTGTAAACTAGAAAGAATTATTGAAAGTTTAAAAAAAATAAATTATACATTTGAATTAAATATATATATTAAACTTGAAAGAAATACTGAAACTAAAAAAACATTAAACAAAAGATTTTTAGACCTAAAACTGTTACCAGATGAAAAATAAAGGTTAGTTGGGACAGCTGCTGTTTTGTGTTTTTTCACTTCTTACCTTCTTCACGTAAGTCTTCAGTTAACAGTTTCAATCCAGACTTTTCAAGTGTTCACTGCTGAGCCTAATTTATGTTGGGGTGGAACTTAAATAAAATAAAGTAGAATAAAATGTGAAAAAACTAAGCTCTTGTTTTTAATATTTCAAGATTGGTTTTTTTCTGAATTTACTATTTTATTTTTCAAAAATATTGCAATATTTCCTTCAAGTTTACAATGTGTATTTTCAATTCTTTTTTTACAATCTGTTTTATTTATCACTTTATGCTGATCCAAGTTTGATACTTTGGTTCTGGCTTTGTAGAAAAACTGGTGATTTCTTTAACACTAATTCTCCTTTATAAACCTTTAATGTCCATTCAGAGGCGGACTTAGTAGTTTGGGGGCCTCAGGCAAAAAATATAATATAGGCCCAGTGTAGCAGATGTATTATTTTTTTCTTTTTTGTTATTATTCATTTCTTTAAAAAACATCCATCAAATAACTTCTTTACTAGTCCACTTTTGGGCATTATCAGTGTCAAGAATTCAAATGTTTGATATACATTTACTGAGTAAAATTACATTTAAAAGTTAACATATAGCTAACTTGCTGTTGATGGAATAGCCCATTGCTACAAATGGGCTATTCCTAATGAGGAGAAAACTCTTTGGAAAACTCATGTCCATTTTCACAATAAAGCTTCAACAGAGTTGACATTTTTCTTCAATTATTTCTTTTTAATTGTATAGATGAAAGTTACTGTACTTTTTAGTTTTAGAAGTTGGACAAAGAAAACTTCCCACAAACCCGTAGTGAAAGTACTGGTTCAGAAGCACACAAGGATGCTGCAAGGATTATTTGTCATTAGCAAAGAAAATATTCAGGAGTGTGAAGTTACGTGGCAGATTTTTAGGTGAGCCTGTGTTTGAGCTGTGATGTCAGACTGAAGGTGATCATGACTCACTTCTTAAACACATGAGTGTTATCTTCGGACACCTCTGTCAGTCTACTGGTCGTCTTTGTCTTGTTTGCATGCAGGATACACACGCCTGTGTGCTCTCATCATCACACAGCTGTGGAACGGGTGACTTGGTGATCAAAGAAGAGTTGAATCACTTGTGTGAGTCAGTTCGTTTGGAGAAAGAAAGCAAATTGATCACTTTGACTGATAAAAGGGTGTGGATAGTAGCTGTTTGTGAATGTAGGAGTCAAGATAAAATTTGCTGTTTCGTCTGACCTCATATCACATCTACAAAACAAGACTGAGGAGATTTGTGCTTTCAGACTGTGACAGAAAAGTCACAGTTTTGTCAACCAAGTTTTCTTACATGGGGACCAGTTTTTAGTAGCAGAACAACTCAAGGACAATACAATTGCCCTCCACCTCAGGCAGACAGCCAAACTTGCCCCTTCCACAATCAGAGCTTGGTCCCACTTAGCTGCTGCTAATGCAGAGCGATAGCACAGCAATTACCCTTTAATTGTTTTGGAAAGTATGCCGGCATGTCCTGTTTATCGCGGTGAATGTCAAGTTCAGGATGGGCTGAGTTGACTTTGCCTTGTAAAAAGTGATAGTCCAAGAGTTTGTAAGAAGGGAGTTGTTTCATGTTGTAAAAGCTTTTATTCTTGTTAGACGGAAAGACTGTTAAATGCTGCATTACTTTAAAAATAAAAAATAGTACTGGATGGTGATTGTGACATTCATTTCTTTTATAAGCTGGTATCTTGTACTGTATTTGTAATTTCTTGACATAAAATCTCATCAAAGATGGAACGTTTTAGTTTTTCCTGACATACAAGAACAACTTTTCTAGAATTTTCTTTTACTCACTCAACAGGATTCAGGTTTTTCAGGCTACTCTTTTTGTTTCTACAGACAGTTGTTTGGTCTACTGCCCTCCAGGCTTCTTCATAGAAAAACGTGACTGCTATTCTTTGGCGTGACTACGTCATCACTATTTGCTGTGGCTGTTATCTTAACAGCAGCAGGAGCCGTCGCTTGAGCGATAACAGATGAAGCACTGATAACAAGTTTTACAATTAACTTAAAATTAACATACCCAACTGTAAGCCATAAACGGTGTCCTATTTGTATCTCATTGGCACGTTGATTCAAACAGATGGAGGAAAAAAGAGATGTGAAGAAAATAAGGAATGACTGTTTTAGGAGATAGAACGTTAGCGAAATATGCTGAAAACATAAAAAATGGAAAGAACTAGCCATACTATACATTATTTCTCACTTTAAATTGAAGATGTTTGTGGTCCAGGATGTGTTTATATGCTTTTATGCATATAAGCATGCATAAAAGCGCTTTGTTTTCCTCACCTATTGGACGCCTCCTGTTCCGCATTCACATTCATGCATAGACATCCCACAGCAACAACCTGAGCAAAGCATTTGAACCAAACAGATCATGAACAAATTTAATGTGCTGCAGTTTCCGAGGAGGATGATGATGATGAAGCTTTCGTAAAGAAGACGTCATCCCCTTCTGTGTGTTATGCATCAGACAAAGGGGAATCCCATGCTGACCTTAGCATACACACCATTCCAGATTATGGGATTGCGTGCTAGCCCTGGCGATGAGACAGATATCCCTGGGGATGTACATTAGTCATCATCATGGTGTACAATCACCTTGGAGACTAAGCAGCTCATCGTGGCGTCCCAGTGGGAAATGGTGTCACTGGTTTGCAAACGCCTCTCAGATCTGACTCAGTTGCATTATTTGAGCAGAGGTATTCCCTGGCTTTGAGCTGAGTTTCAACGTTTTGTTCCACGTTTGATGTGTTGGTTTCAGAACTGCTGCATGGGTTTGTAAGGCTTGTTGATTAGCAAATTACACAACTACTAATCAGCCAAGAAATCAACCACTGGCTGATTACATGTTTTATTCAATCAAATTTGTGAACAGTTTGACATCCAAAGTAGTAGCTTGTGTTGTTTTTGAATTTGTACAAAGCCATTACTTACTCTTAATGTCAGTAATCTGGATGTATTATTGTGACATATGACTTTTCATGATCATGATCATTCTTTTCTATGGAGAAAAGCAGAAGCATAGAAGGTTTGATTGTGTCAAGCAAAGGTAACTGTGTAATGCTCAAAGTAAATTGACTTTGATAATGTTGCTACTGATTAAAGACTGACCCCGATGAACTTAAGACTGTGTTTCTGAGTATTTCTTTATTCAAATCATTGTGAATCAGGAGCAGATGAAAAAATGTTGCTTGAAAAGGTTTGTAGTTGTTAAGTAGTGAATAGAATTGGCAGGCACCAAGATCCTGGTTTTGCTCTAATCCGGTGCATCCACTTGCAGACAAAACGTAATCTACGAAGGCTATCTATATAAAATGTATGTAGGTCTTTATTTTCCTCATCTGAGCTGGTATCTGGCTTAAAACTGTACAGGCTGAATCCCGCCAATATTTTTTGTCATTTTTGTTGCACCACTAATGATAGCTTGGGGTTTTAAGCTGCGAGTGAGTGCGTAAACAAAAAGATGATGGGAAATGAAAGAAGGCTCACTCTGTACCAGCAGTCCTGCCCACAACTCAGAGGCCAGTTTTGATGAACTACTCTGCAGCTCTGCAGAAACAGTTTTGTTTTATTGTGGCTAAAAACTGCATAATCATAATTAAATAACCACTAGGATCACTGTTACAAAAGTTTAATAGATGGTTGGAGTGGGACTAGATGCCTGTCACAAACGGGCATGCATCTTCAAACTCTGATTGTTCTCTTTCTTTCTCTCTCTCATGCAGTTTCGATGTGGACAATGGCACGTCTTCAGGTCGCAGCCCCCTGGACCCTATGGCCAGCCCGGGTTCAGGTCTCATCCTGCAGGCCAATTTTGTGCACAGCCAACGGAGAGAATCATTCCTGTACCGCTCGGACAGTGACTATGACCTCTCCCCAAAGTCTATGTCCAGAAACTCCTCCATTGCCAGTGACATGTAAGTGCTCAAACTGTCAAGATCTCAATCTAAATGTGTCACATGCACATGTGTTGCCATTTCTATTCCTAATCACATCCACTATTTTAAAGAAAGCACTCTTTTAAATATTCATTGGAATGGTTTAGAGTCTGCTGCATTTTATACATACAATTGGTATATCGTACATTGATTTTAAGATATTTTTTATAAATTGGAATACGATTTTAATTCTTTTTAATGTTTTAGTTATTTCTAGTGTCTTACTGCTAGAGTAAAGCACATGTTACTAATGCACAAGTCATCTGGTATCCACAATGTAGCAGTATCTGTGTGTGACACTTTGACATGTCAGTTATCCCTACAGTGTTCACATAGTTTGGAGGTCACCAGTTCTAACTTAGTCCACTTGCTTCATTTGTTCATGCTTGGCTGACTTATTAATGGCTTTTTACTGTGTTGCCTAAAGCAAGGCTTTGAAACTCAATCCCTCCACTTTTCCACGTTTACATCATCAGGAACCGTTCTTCACAGCATGGAAAAGGGGAAAGAGTAAAAGTCAGTTTTAAGTAACCCAAGTGAATGAGCTAAAGAAAAGAGTAAAGAAAAGAGATGGAGACAGAATGACTGTGAGAGATGTTGACACAGGTGCAAAGGCAGTTTGTGTCTCCTACAGCAGTGTCACTCTTAAATTTGTGTTGCTGTTGATGAGAAACATGGAGTTCACCAAGCCATCTTACAAGCATGGGGGCCTGTCCAGTAATAACTCTTCCAGTTTCAATCCAGAAGCTTGAAACAGTAACACAAAGAGGGATCATAGCTGTTTTTTATAAATTTGTCAGTCGATCGAAAACATATCCCCGGGAAATGTGTCTGATGACCCTCATCCCTATCTCTGCCCACGTGTCTTCTGTGCTTTGTAGAGCACGTCTTTATATTGTCATATGTCACAAAGACATGTTTCTAACACAAACGTCTCTGACTTTTTTCTTCTCTTTTTAGTCATGGTGACGATATGATTGTAACACCTTTTGCACAGGTATGTTTTTGAATAATTGCCCCTATGGTTGCTATAGTTGTGATATTACTGCTTATTTTACAAGTGAATTCTGCTAAACTATTTTTGCCACAGGTTCTCGCCAGCTTGAGAACTGTACGAAACAACTTTGGCGCATTAACCAATGTCCAGCAGGATAGAGCCTCAAATAAGTAAGCTACTATTTTAATTTCTGGGCTTATTTTTTGCATTTTTTTTCTGTTTAAAGAAAAAGTAAAAATTATTTTTCCTATATAAATTTAAAATAGTTAGCTTTATTTATTATTTTTTTAATTAAAAAAATATATTGAATTACATTTAATTAATAAGAAATTAAATTTAAACATAAATTAAATGTTAATAATAATAATAATAATAATAATAATAATTAAAACATTACTTTTAAAGAAAACTTTAAAAAATGTAAATAAAATGAATATTGTTTAAAAAAAATTAAAAATAAATTAAGAGAATTTTGTTCCAGGGCTACGTATGAGTCAGACATGTCTTCATTTCCATTTTTAAGACTTTCTCAAAGTTCATCTTGCCTCAGCTTCCCTTGCCATGTCAAAGGTTTTGAAGAAAAAGCTAATATAAAAACTGTACAACCTCATCAGTCTGTCATCACCGTGTGTCTCTATACACATTAGTGTGGAGCTTAGCAGGGGCAAAGTTTCTGTGTGGATTCTGCATATTCATCCCACGCATGTTTGCCATTTCTGGGGTCCGACAACACTCATTCAATTAATGGATGAATCTAAGTTGTTAATATATGTAAGTTTGAATGGGTGTAGTGCTCGTCTACATAAGCTCCTGCACCTCTGTAACCTTCACTAGGTCAAAGCTGGTGTCACAAATGGAAGGGCATTCGTATAAATGTGGCAATTCAACAAAGAAGATTGCACTTCAGGTGATTGTGCTGTCTACGCTAAAAATATTCCCTCTGGGGATAAATTAAAAAAAAAACACATACATTGTGACATTTTATTGCTTTAATGCCACCCCAGCTTCCTACACACAACCTTTGCAATCAGTCTTACAGGTGGGATGACAAAAACAACATCTAGTTACTTTGCTTTCATTTAAATTGACAACTGTCTAAACCAAGTAAACTAAAAGTCTGCGTGAGTCTGCCCTCTACTGTTATTTTTGTGTATTACAACAACAGTCTCAGGGATTTATTCAATAGAGTGTGATTATAAAAGCATATTTTGATGTGGAGATAAATAGTTTTAATGTTCTGTGTTTTCTCAGGAGATCCCCCATGTGTAACCCACCACCTATCACCAAGACCACCTTCACAGGTACGTTAGCACAAAGATATGTGTCTGCCCTGCAAATGAATGTGTGATTCCCTCTATATGAGTGACTCCATGTCTAAAGGACAAGTAGGTTTGTCATCAGGAGGATTCTGTAAACTCTTAAGTGGTCATCAGTGTACTCTTGCACATATATTTAATTCTAGTTGATATGAAATCTCTTGCTGGCCTTTAAAGATGTGGCAAACACACATGCGGTTACCCAAGAAACATAAAGCATCAGTGTCAGACTCCAGAGATTGCTTTTTTTTCTAAATACACATGACAAAAATAATGCTCTGTATTCTTGAGTGTTCTTATTAGTTCTGATTCTTGTCTTTCATTAAGGACTAAGAAATCTTAAATAGTCTAGCTGTTTGTTTTATTTGTCAAAAGTGAAGTGAATATTCGGATGTGCTGGGACTGTTACCAGCAGACAGAAGGCTTTACCCAGTAGCCTGTCTAGTTCAGTGTGAGGGTCTTTGTGAGAAGGGCGTCTCACACACACAGTATGGAATGGCTTGAATAGAATTGCCCTTGATAGTCAATGCAGTGTCAGTGGCTGTAACATAGCTGGTATTTGCAAGAGAGACTATATAACCTCCATCATTAATAAACCATTGTGGGAATATCAAGACAAACAGGATGTTTACAGATGCCCTTAATATTACAAAAAGATATTTTAAGGGGGGACATGCAGATAATCGAATCTCTTTACCTTAGGATTCCTATTTCTAACCGACTTGTGTACAAGGGCCTGGTGACATTGTGCTATATTTAGAACACAGTTCTTCTGCTGCATAGCCCTTATGTGCCCTACCATAAAGTGGGGACAGCTGTGAGTCATGAGTGTCATTATATCACAGTATTGACGGGTACTTGTCATGCAAAAGCTGCAACAAGTCATGTCACAGAGAGAAACTGTACAAAGGCTCAAATATTAGAAGTTAATTCATTTAGAAAAACATTTTTCTATTTTTATTTCTATTTCTCTGTTTTGTTTTTTCATTTGTTTTTCTTGACATATTGTAGAGTTTCCTTTTTTTTTTGCTATTTCTTATTAAAGTCCCACTCAAGCTTTCTTTTTTTTTTCTATTGTAAAATAATTATTTTATGATTATGTAGGTTTTAGTCAAAATTAAATGCCTGTGTCCTTTTTTAAGACATATTTTCTGCAGAGCAGCAAAAGCTCTTTAGAAATTTGCTTCTAAATGGTGGGCAGGACTGTTTGCGCAGAAGTTAGCCTTCACAAATTTCCCATCAGCCCTTTATTTACACCCTCTCCTGCTAGCTTAGCATCTCACAAGCCTAAGCTAATATTAGCGTAGCAAAAAAAAAAAGCAATATTGTCGCTATCCTGCCGTACAGTTTTGAGCCAGATGGCAGTTCAGACGAGGAAAATGAAGACGTTAATTTGCCTTTCTGTCTGCAACTAGATGCATCAAAAGTGTTGCGGAGACGGTAATAATTTGGTCCAAACAAAGAAGTTGGTGCATCACAAACCAGAGCTTTTTCAAACCACATGTTTTCATCTGCTCCTTATCCAACATGATTGAATAAAGACATTTTTCAGGTCGTCAGTCGATGCATCCACTTGTAGACGACTAAATCCATGTATGTCTTCGTCTTCCTCGTCTGAAATGGAATCTGGCTCAAAACTGATGTTAGGTTGGTAGTGGTTGGTTGTGAGGGGCTGTTGGCAGGAGAGAGTGTAAACAATGAATGATGCTAAAGGAGGAAGGACTTTCTCCGTGCCAACAGTCCCGTCCACAACCCGGAGGCAAATTTGTAATGAACCACTGCCGCTCTGCAGAAACTTTGTTCTTGAAAATAACATTTTTTTTAAATATTTTAATCAGAATTGAAAGACCTCTATAAATGCTTTTGTAATAGATTAACAAATGATTGGTGTGGGACTTTAACAACAGAAATAATGCAATTATTTATTTGTTTTTTTAAGGGTAGTATATTTTTCACTACTGCTTTGTAACCATCTCCCCCTGCTACTTCTCTGCTCATCCTCCCTCTTCTTGATTATGATCCAGCTTCAGTGCCAGGAGGTTCCGGTACGTAGTTTATCTGCAGCCATGCGTCTAGTGCAGCAAAGTGGCCTCTGTAAGCGCCGGTGTCTGATGTCGCACTAAGCATGAGAAGAATGTCATTGACGTCAGTGCAGTTGCTGTCAGAAAGAGTAGCACCCCGTCCACTGAGAGAGAGACGGAGACCCAGAAAGAGAGGCAGATAATGAGAAGTAAAAAAGGGGGAAAAAACATGGTGAAGGATGTTCATTGGAGGAAACAAAGTGTGGAAGAGGACAACAACTAATAGAAAGAGTGGAGGGAGGGATTTGTTAAAGACAATGAAGCAGTCACATTGTTGTGACTGCGAGGAGCCAAAGATGTTGTGGAGATGGTCAGTGGCTGAGTCAGAGATGTATCAAGACATTTATGTGTAACAATCATGACAAAAATAATACATTATGTCAAAGAAAGGACTCCACATCTCTAGCCGTTTGAGATGCTTAAGTTTCTGCAAACCTTTATTCCAATCATTCAGAATTTTTGTAAAAGTTTCTCCCAAAATAATATATATTAATTTATGAGCAAGAATGATATTCTGATTGTTTTTGATGCAGCTCAATATGGCAGAATAGTCTGTCTGATGCTTAAAGGAAAGAAAGCTTCAATTTTGGATGGTTGATTATGGTTGCATTATGATAGCATTTTTTGTATATACCAGCTGAATTGTCTGTCAGCAATCTCATGCTGATCTTTACATTCCCTCTAATAAGGTGATGATCGAGTTGTCAACCATCTCTGTTATAATGCACTTTGTATGCTGAGCGCATATTAGCTTGCAGACACACTGAATGCTGGGAGCTCCCAGCTCAGCTGCTTCGCCTTTATGAATCCAGTCCGTGTTTTCTCCGTCTCCTTTTCCCATCCACAGTGCAGTCCTCTCCGGCTTTAGGTACAGCTTGGGAGAGAAGCACATTTGGCTACCAGGGATGCCGAAGCAACAGCAGCCCACCCCCTATACACACAGCGTCTATAGCTTACACTATCCAGCACACACACAGTACCGGATTTTACCCCCTTGCTTCAGGATACAATGGATGTTTTAACTGACAGACAAGCTGAGACTACACCATGATGTGTTGTGGTTAGCTTTTCGTCTGGTGGGAGTGTGCATTTGTATGCATGTGTGTATGTTTGCCTCTGTGTGAGATCTGTGAATGTTTTGCCATGTCAGGATGCTGTGATCAGACCTGTGCTTGGTCCGTGCTGGACAGCACTCATGTGGATGTTGACCGCTTCTGAGCCTCTCACTGGATCCTTCTTTTTTACTGTGCCCGACTCACCTCTATCCTTTTTTTTGGCAGATATGGGCCTGCTAAGCAGACTGTTGTTCATTTTGCTACATGACTGGAATTACATATTATTTAGGAACAAAAATATTCCTCTTCCAACGGACAGGGTGTGATGAATGTTCTCTAAATGGAGCCATACCAGTAAAACCGTCTATAAGATAGTTTCATCTTTTCCAACACGGCTCATATGACTTTTTTGGGGTATCTCTGCTGACTTTTTCTTAAAGTTATCAAACATTTGAAGAAAACTGACTAAGCGTGGCTGTTTGTGAGCCATCAATTGCCACCACACTCCTGTGGATTGTGTCTGACTTCATCTTTCAAGGGGAGAATCCTGGATTCACGCTGTAAAGCTACACTGGAGGTCACAGGTCTGCTCTTCAGCTAAACTGTGCCTGCTCCTCTTGGGGCCGGGATCCAGGTCAAGACGGACCTATTTGCAGGCCCTCACAGCTGGCTCACCTGTCCAGCATGAAGAGTCACCCATGTCTTTACTCTGGGTATCCCAGATTAGCTGTATGTGGAATGGGAGACCCCGGGTCTGGACCGACCACTAGCCCTTTGAAGAGGACACTTCCTGACCCCTTGCCCTCCTGTCTTGCACCTGCAGAGGAGGCCTACCAGAAACTGGCCACCGAGACCCTGGAGGAGCTGGACTGGTGCCTGGACCAGTTGGAGACATTGCAGACAAGACACTCTGTCAGTGAAATGGCCTCCAACAAGGTGAGAATAATACAAAAAAATCATCAAAAATGTTTTCTATGAAAGATGCTGAAGTTATTTATTTAGTCTGCTTAAGCTGTGTGGTTATACTTAATGAGTTATTTTATGTATCTATTTTAATTTAAACTTTCAGATTTTTTTTTACAGTCAAAGATTAAAAACTAAAGCAGCTAAAAATCATTTTTCTGTTCAGGATCATTTCAGTGATAAAATCTGCAAAAGAAAACCTCTTTACACCTAAAACCTATCAGACTGCAGTGTCTCTTTCAGCATTATTATGTTGTATTTTGAAATATATGTTGCTGCACATATACTGCACTGTTTGTGTGACATTGCCCATGCATGTTAATGAAAGCATCGTCATGCAGGCAGGCAGTTTAGGTATGAGCTTTCTCAGACACCTCCTGTGTGTGCGTGTGGGTGTGTGTGTGTGCGAGTGTGTGTTAGAGAGAAAAAGAGGGAGTTTGGAGGGAGGCTGCTCTGCTGCTCAGAATGCTGATCAGGTCTGGGCTCTGATGTCACACGCTGATGTCACATGAAGAGGGATGGTCCTTAAGTGCGGACAAAGAAGTCGCGCTTTGACCTCTGCCGCCTCCCACATCGCAGTCACAACGCATTCTTTTTATTTCCAGCTTATGATACATAAATACAGTATATATGTATCAATGACAATAAACTGCAACAAGCGCTGCCTCACCATTGATCACCAGCTCAGCTATCTCTGGTTGTCATGGCAACAGCCAGAGGCCCAACACCCTGGTATCTCTCACCAACAACACATGTGCACTCAAAAGCATGACAGGTATTGCATTTGCTCCGTCTCTCACACACCAGTTCACATCTTCAAATCCTTGACTTGATTTGATCAAAGTCTTCCAAATCCCAAATGAAAGAAAGTCTACGCTAGATAAAAGAAAGAAGGTAGTTCACAGCAACTATTTGTAAAAAAGCTATATTTTAGGATGCTTCCCAAATGTTTCTGATACCGTTTAACTGTTGATGGTGGACATTACCATAGCAGCTAAAATACAAACAAAATACAAATATCAGTTTGGAGATACTTTTTTTTCTGGCTAACTTGATACATTTTCTAACATGAAAGAGTCAGATAACAAAAACTATTTAAAAGAAACTGTATCTCACAGGAAGAGACTAGTTTGTCTCTTCAATGTATGTGGATTGTATCTATCTTTTGGAAGGCTTGTTTCTACATGTTGTTTTCTAAATGTTTCTACATGTGAAACCTAACTAAAAGTACAGCAACAGTTTTGAAGACTGCAGTCTGTCGTTAGTTTAGCAGTGGTAAAGAAGCACTCAGGGGAAACTTGTGTTTTTTTGTATCTCTTGCTGTGACGCAAAAGCTTCAATCAGCTACATCTTCGTTTTCCTCGTCTGAGTTGGCATCTGGTTAAAAATGACTCGATAGCTTCAACATTGCTCACCATTTTTGTTGCACTAGTAATGTTAGGTGGTGGTTGTAAGGGGCAGGAAAGCTAGAGGGAGAGATTGTAGACAAAGGGATGATGGAAAATAGGGGAAGGCCCACTCCACGCTGATAAACTAGTTTCTGATAAACTATTGCCGCTCTTCAGAAACTGTCCTAAAAATGAAAAAGTTTTTTTTTCTGGCCAAAAACATCATAATCATGATTAAAAGACCACTGGGAACTCTTTTTAAGTAGATCAGAAGATGATAAGAGTTGGACTTTAAACCACAAAGTAGTTAACTCTATTTTAACTGTATCTTGACTCTCAGCATCCACTTTAAGAATTTAATTGATGTTTTATTTAATTTAAATTAATATATTAACCACAATAGTAGCCATTTTTCAACATAACTCAAAATACATTTTCAGATACTGCAGCATTTTTTCTACTCTGTATATTTGTGTGTGTCCAGGTTGTGTTTCTGCTCTTAAAGTCTCATCCTCCTGTATTAAACAACCCCAATAGGAAAAGCCAGGCATGTCCATGACAAGAGGCACTTAGCTGCAATCTGTGTGTTCATTTTCTGGACAGGACAAAAAAAAATCATTCTCAGACCCTAAATATTGAATTAACTTTCTTGGTCCTAAAGTTTGATTTGTCTTTATTTTTTCCTTTTCACTGAGGTCTCACTTTTTTGCAGCTTTATTTGTGCACTGAAAAAATGAATTTTAAGGAAGTGTCTTGCAATAAAAATAATCTTATCAAGTAAGTGTTTCGATGACAATAATATTAGTTTGAGACATATTTTAGTGACTATTTTTTCTTGAAATAGGAATTCCTGGTAATAATTTATTTCTTCCCCCGATGGCAGATTTTTTTGCTTTTTTAAAGCAAATTTTAATAACTTTTGACTTGTGTATTTCTAGGGCTACTGTTTCTCCAGTGTGTACTTCCTGCCCTAATGTCTACATTTACTGTACTGTTCGTTTTGATAAATGTAGGTTTCTACCATTGTGTTTCCCTCCACTATAGTACATTTAGTCATATATAGTTGTCCTATTTTTAGATGTCTTTTCAGCTCCTGGGCCAAAATCATGAATAGACTGGAGAGTCAATTCTCACCGTCAGCTGTGTTCATTGAAGACAGTGGCTTCATTTGTCTGTATTGTGAAAGGTGTGGGTGTCTGCTGCCAGAATCAAAGCTGAAAGTGAGAAAAAAATTCTGATCTGGAGGTGTGTTGGGATATATTCAGCAGGGAATGGATATTTTTAGTCACTCCACGGAGGAACAAATTACACACAAGTCACAACTAAGCTAGGTGTGACACTTTCCAATTTTTACCCAATAGTTTGAGTTCACACCTCATGACGAAGCTATCACTTGTGTGTATTTGTGTGACAGCTAGAAGAGGGAGGAGGGTTGTGTCGTTAAAAAGTGTGTCTCAGAGGATTATATTTGTGTATATGCACCAGCCAGCAGATAATTGTGGAAGTGTTTGTGATGGCCTGTGCTGGCCTGCTTTAGTCAAAATCATTGGATGCAGGGTAGCTGGTGGTCTCATCTGTTCCAGCGTAGCTGTAAATTACTCACAGTGTTGGGCAGGGTGAGGATTCAGGGTGTATACGAAGCAGAGAGACATTTGGTCCCTTCTCAATCCATGCATCACTGGACCAGATACTCATCAGATGACGGCTTCTTATGTCACAATTTCTTTTATTGCTTGAGGTATTTTAATTTTTTTAATCAAATAAAATGTTTTTTTTTAACATTAGGTTTAATTTAAAGGTAAAATATATCATTTCTTCAGAAACTAGTGGGCTTTTATACAATAACTATAAGTGTATCGACTAATCGATTTATCAAACCACATCAATCTGTCTGAGGCAACTATTTTTTCAAATCAGGCACGACGGGGTTCAAATCGGACAATTGTCTTTCTCTTGTTTGTTCAATATTGAGTTTTTCCTTTTAGAAATTAAACAACAATTTCTAAAAAAGAACAAAAAAACAGAATTGTTTTTACATAAACTCATAAGTACTTCACTGAACACTGTGATTTGAAGGCTGATGTTCTGTTTGACTTGCTTATGCTTCTTATTTTTAGCTCTTGGAACTGTCAATCAGCTCTAATCTAACTTGTGTGAGACCTATAATAAAAAGGCGTTCGACGGCGTCCCTCGTGGTGTCCTGTGGAGGGTCCCCCATACCTCATCGAGTCAGGACCTCCAGCATGCATTGGAACAGTTTTTAGCCGAGTGTAAATGTGGGATGAGGGTCAGCACCGCTCTAGATCGGGGTGGAGTGCTCCAGCTCCAGGTGGAGGAGTTCAAATATCTTGGGGTCTTGTTCACGAGTGAGGGAAGATCAGAGCGTGAAATCGACTGACGGATTGGTGCACTGTTATGCAGTCGTTGTACCAGTACATTGTGGTGAAGAGAGAGCTGAGCCAGAAAGCAAAGCTCTCAGTTTAGAAACACTCATCAATGGTCATGAGCTCTGGGTCACGACTGAAAGAACGAGGTCCCGGATACAAGCGTCCGAAATGAACTTGAATTCTCAAGGCCTAATGAGGATCAGATTTCTACATAACCTAAATATCAGAGAAGAAATGTTCTGTCCCACATGCAATCATGCTTTTAAGGTGGACCTGCGATGATCTAAAGCAAAAGAGTTTGGAAGGAAATTAAATTGAGTTTGTTAATGAGAAGAACTTTCTACTTTAATTGAAGAAAGGAAACCTTCCCATGAGTGACTCTGTAACCTTAAACTAAAGGAGTCTGTTCTCTCTGGATGCTGACTGTCTGCAAGTCTACCTCAGATAACTCATAATTTTTTGAGAGATTATGGTGTGTTTGGCTTTTTTATGTATTTACCTCACCTCATCATTGATGTTGGTGTGACTCACCTCCCTTGAACATAGGGGAGAGGCTGACCTCAGTGATTCAATAGTTTTTATCGAGCTGGGTGAGGTAACATGCTTTTACATCATTCTGTAGCAAAGATTAGGTCAGTATACATGTAACCACAAGCACGCCTATTTCTACATGTATGATGAATAAAGTATGTCCTGTGAATGCATGGCGTGTGTGTGGTGTGCACGCACACACAAAGTGGCATCCTGCTTCGCTATAGGACCTAAAGGAAGGGGCACATTTTTCCACTGACTCCAATAGCAGCCAATCAAACAGCAGGTAGTCTCAATTCGAGCCAATTAGAGGTAATGATGAGCTCACTCTTTCTTCACATCGGAGCCGTGATTTGCTGCTAGAGTGTGACATGGAGGGAGAGGCAGTCTGTTCTCTTCACATGGGAGCGTATGTCATGCCCACAGAAGCAGGCAGCCACTCCTGTTTGGGACTGTTTGGTAGGAAAAAAATAAAAAAAATCGCTGTCCTGTTGCTTTGGCATATACCGAGCTTCCGCACCATCATCAATTATTAAGAGACTCAGCAGCGTGTCCCCATATTGGAGGGTTTGTGTGTGCATGTGCACATTTTGGCGTGCATCACAGTGTGTGGTCACAATATGCTCTGGGTGGATCTTTTGGGAGCTGCGTTCCTGCTGCTTCTCTTCCAGAACCTGCTTTTGCTCTCTACTTTCTGGGGCATCGGAAAATATTTGTGGATATTCTGAGAATGAGGACATGGAGCTTTATTTGTGGACTGTTCAGCTGATTTACTCTGAACTGATCTCTGAGGGCTCCTCAGACTGACGTCTTTTACTGAAGAGAAGGGCGCTTAAAGAAGCACTTTTGTTTTAGTGGCTTTAGTAGCTTTCATCCAGTAAACAAGGAAACTCGCACCTTTTTGTGTCTGGATTGCTTTTTTATTTTGACTTGTCAAAATGCCGGAAGCAAATTATCTCCTGTCTGTTTCCTGGGGATATATAAAGGTAAGAAGTCTTTTCATGGCAGTCTATTTTAGTTTCAAATTCACATGCTCCACACCTACTTTAAGGTGACCCTTTTTCAGGCTTTTTGTAAGGCAGGGTTTACCTTGAGACAAATTTGGACAAGAACGCCCAAAATATCCACTTTTTTTTTTTTTAACAACCCTTCAAAGGTGTGACTGTTCCGGCTTCATTATCCATTTTGTGCAGCTGAAGAGCTGATGGTGTTTGAACCAGGCTGCACAGGGTGTTGATGCGGCTGAATGTTTTATTCAGGGAAAAAGAAAAATCGACGCATTTGTTTCTTTCTTTTGCATTAAATTGGATTTTAAATTAAACTGAAGTGTTTAAGCTTTTATTTGTTTTTAGAGTTTTTTTCTTATTAAAAAGTGTTAGATGGAGGAAAAAACTGGAACGCTTGAATGTCTTCTTTGTAGGTCAACAGTCCGCTCTGTGGTTTGGGCGCTCCATTTTTTTTTGACGTAATGAGGAGTTCTGCTTTATTTATGGACGCTGAAAAAGTCCAACAATATTTTTCTACCTTTACCAATCTGTATGTAATGACATCATCTCATATGACTGGAGTCTTTTAAATATGTTTTTTAAATATGTCTTTTTAAATATGTCTCAAAAACAGCTGTATCCTTTTTTCTGTTCTTCTCCTGCTCTGCTAAAATTGTGTGACCTGAAAAAAACAACAGTTTTGATTTTAGTTTTTTTTTCATTTCCTTTCATTTTCAAGGACACTGAATTATTTTGTGGATTTTAGTATTTTTTTGATTATGATATTTCACTTTAAAAAACAGTTGTTTCAAGCTACACTACCTTTGTTTGTAAATATTTTGTTTCCTTTTCATTGCTTTTGTGTTTCCAGCTCTTCTGCAAAAATGTCATTTTTTCAAAATCCCTCTCCCACATGCACCGGTTTGATGCTAAAACCTAAAATCTGTTATTAGGATTTGGATTTGCATTTGTATTCTGGGCACTGGGGCGTGTCAAATAATGAGAAAAGAAAGGAGACACTGAAAAAACAATCAGTATGTTCAGAGTAAATGTCCAAACTGATCTTAAGATGGTTGGCCTAAATGTTATTGAAATGGTCAGCTGAAGAAATAATGATTTAACACAATAATTCTTTTTCTCAGTTTAAGAGGATGTTGAATCGGGAGCTTACTCACCTGTCAGAGATGAGCCGCTCCGGCAACCAGGTGTCTGAGTTCATCTCCAGCACCTTCCTCGGTTAGTAACCGCAAATGAACTTTTATTCTAATAATTAAAAAATTGATTCATAATCAAACGGTTGCACTCACATTTTTTGTGTCTTTCTGGTACAGACAAGCAGCATGAAGTGGAGATGCCAACCCCGCAAACGCAGAAGGAGAAGGAGAAAAAGAACAAGCCAATGAGTCAGATCAGCGGGGTGAAAAAGCTGCAACACTCTTCCAGCCTCACAAACTCTAACATACCTCGCTTTGGAGTCAAGACGGAGACCGAGGATGAACTGGCGAAGGTTTGTTGGGTTGCGGCTTCACACACAGGAAGCTTCATTTTTTTTATTGATGAATCAGAAAATAGAAATTTCGTCTCTTACTTTGTCCTCTTCTGTTTTAGGAGCTGGAGCATGTGAATAAATGGGGCCTTAATGTTTTTAAAATCACAGAATTCTCTGGTAATCGGCCACTGACAGTCATGATGTACACAATATTTCAGGTTAGACTCACATCTTCTCACAGTCTAGCTTATTTCCTTCAAAATATGATTTCATTATTCATTCAAAGGTCATTACTTGATGAAATTCAGCCCTTTTTTTTATATTTTTCTAGGAGAGGGACCTGTTAAAAACGTTTAAAATTCCACTCGACACCTTCATAACATACCTGATGACCTTAGAAGACCATTATCATGGCGATGTGGCCTATCACAACAACATCCATGCTGCTGACGTCACCCAATCAACTCACGTGCTGCTTTCCACTCCTGCTCTTGAGGTGAGGCACACATGCAGACAAAGAGCAAACGCACTCAGGCTCGGACATAAGCTCGCAAACATTCAGTGCATGCTTCCACAATCAGCTTCAATCAAAGCCCAATCAATGACCTCTCTCCTCCCCTCTGCACTCTGTCCTTTGTTCCCTCAGGCTGTGTTCACAGACCTTGAGATCCTTGCTGCCATCTTTGCCAGTGCAATTCATGACGTGGATCATCCTGGAGTCTCAAACCAGTTTCTCATCAACACCAGTGAGTTAAAACAGATCAAGCAAACGTTAGCTCATAAAGATTTCTAAAAGTACTCAACCTCTGTTACATATTTCTTCCACAATTTAAACTACAGTGTGAACTACTTTACAACACATGTTTTCTTCAGCCATGTGTCCTGTATCATGTGACATCCATGACATGTAATGTGAAAACGTCTTGCTGATGACATAAAAGTAGTCACATCCACTGCATGTTGTAGCTTTTAGAAACCACATTTCTGTTATTTAAACATTTTTTTCTGTTCCATTGTTTATCGCGAAAGTTATATTCCATAAACAACCTGCGGTAGCTGAAATCCACAAAGTAGCATTAAAGATGTTTTAAAGCTGCAAGACCCCTCACCACACACTTTAAATACTGTTCTGAGACAGACATGAACATTTTTACTCTTTTCTCTCTTGTTCAAAGTTCAAACTTTTATAACAAATTCAATCCCACATTGTAGAAAAATAAGAAGACACGGCATAGATGAGATTTATTGAAAAGGTGCACTGAAAAAAATCTGCTTTATGCTTCATGGTGTTCCATAACTACGTACATACAAAAAAAAGAAAAAAAAACTGTGTTTTTCATTATTTAAATTGGACCCATTTATGGTAAATACTTTAAATCTGAAAGCCAAATCTTTGCCTTTTTTTCTGTGCAGATTCAGAGCTAGCCTTGATGTACAATGACTCGTCTGTGTTGGAGAACCACCATCTAGCTGTCGGTTTTAAGCTCCTACAAGAAGAGAACTGTGACATCTTTCAAAACTTGACCAAAAAACAACGACAATCGCTGCGAAAAATGGTCATTGACATCGTAAGTTGAACTATATCTTAAAAGAAGGTTGTTTCTCCCCATTATCATTGCATAATGGTACACTTGTGATTACTGTTTATTTGTTTCAAGGTGTTAGCAACAGACATGTCTAAACACATGAACTTGCTGGCTGATTTGAAAACGATGGTGGAAACCAAGAAGGTAACCAGCTCTGGTGTGTTGCTGCTGGACAACTATTCCGACAGGATACAGGTGAGACTTGAACTGCCAGACTGAAGCTCTTTCTGACTGTGATCACTCAAAACAATCCCTACAACCACAAAACCACAAGCTTTCTGCTCCGCTCCATTCTGATGCATTAGCTTGTAGACAACTAGATCATCTTTATTTCCCTCGTCTGAGCTGGCATTAGGCTTCTAACTGTACAGCTGGATATCCCTGATATTCCATTTTTGCACCGGTAATGTTCGGTCAGGGGTGTGAGGGACTGTTAACTAGGTGTAGAGCATGTAAACAGTTTTTAGTTATTGGTGATAGGAGGAGGGGACGGGGTTGCTCCACACCAACTGTCCTGCCCTCAACTCAGAGACAAATTTGTAATGAACTGCTGCCGCTCTGCAGAAACGATGTCCTAAAAAAAACGACACAAGATTTGTGATTTCGCCTAAAAACGGACTAATCATAATCAAAAGACCACTGGCTACTCTGTAAAATAACTCAAAAGATGACCGAAGTGGGTATTTTTTCACAATACCTTAGCAGGTAAACACCCCTTTCATCAAAACAGTAAGCCCTAAAAGAAATAGACAGTATGGCATGTTAGAAATGTTGTACACCTTTAATCAGGGATTCTTCAAGCCAGGATGTTTGTTAGAACTTTGGCAACACCATCTCCTTTACAAGCTGCAAAGCAGAATCTGTGCTCCTCTGGGCTCCCCTAATGGATCATCGTTCCCAACATTCTCCTGCACTTTCTTTATTGCGCATTACATCTCTTTTCTCCACCTGTTTAGGTTCTCCAGAACATGGTGCACTGTGCAGACCTCAGCAACCCCACCAAGCCTTTGCAGCTGTACAGACAGTGGACAGATCGCATCATGGAGGAGTTTTTCAGCCAAGGTGACAGGGAAAGGGAGAGGGGAATGGAGATCAGCCCCATGTGTGACAAACACAATGCTTCAGTAGAAAAGAGCCAGGTAAGCACACAAGTTCAAGCAGCAGTTCTGTTTACCCGCACATGCAATGGTTGCTCACAGAACGACTGTTGTTTTGCACTTCTTGCTTTTTAGGTTGGATTTATAGACTATATTGCTCACCCTTTGTGGGAAACGTGGGCTGATCTGGTCCATCCAGATGCACAGGATATCTTGGACACTTTGGAAGACAACAGAGAGTGGTACCAAAGCACCATTCCCCAGAGTCCCTCTCCAGCCTTGGACGAACCGGAGGATGGCACTCGACCGCCAGGAGGGGACAAATTTCAGTTTGAGCTCACGCTGGAGGAGGACGGGGAGTCAGACACTGAGAAAGACAGCGGCAGCCAGCCGGAGGAAGAGGAGGAGGAGGAGGAGGAGGAAGAGGAGGAGGACAACAGCTGTACTGACTCTAAAACACTCTGCACACAGGACTCTGAATCAACAGAAATTCCTTTGGACGAACAGGTGGGAGAGGATGAGGAGGATGAAGAGCAGGAGGAAGTCCTAGAGGAGGGGGAGACATCCTGCTCAAAAGCACGCGTTGTAGAAGAGGAGGTGATAGAAGAGGTAGAGGAGGAGGAGAAATCCTCTGAATCATAGCAGTTATGGACATCTCCTGACTAACTGCTCTTCTTAGTAAACAGATGATTATTTATAGAATATTTTTTTGACTTTTGTGAGATCTGTGTTTTATACATCTGTTTTTCCTGTCCCAAAGCGCAAGCTGCTCTCCACCTTGGCCCCTCCTCTTACAGCTTTGTCCAGACACCCACCGGTACTCCCACATTGTTTTGCACTCAGGAAAACTCCTTCTCATTCCCATCTCCACTGAAGTGGTGTGTCTTTGTTTCACTTTGACACCTCCCCTTAATGAACCTAAGTTTAAGATGTGGACTCAGACTCCACGGGCTGCTCAGTGCTGCTTCTACTTTTTAGCATTTTTGCTTTGTCTCAGCTTCGCCTGAAAGTTTAAGTGTCTTTTTAAAATTTTTTTTAAGTGCCCAAAACTCAAAACAGGCAACTCCCGGTAATAGTCCAACACAAAAACAAATTAGGAAGCTTGTTCTGCTGCTACTCGGCAGCACACCGGACAGCTTCTCAAGACACATTTCTGATGTGGAAGTCTTCCTTGTGAAAATCTGACTGACACAATGCTTAAACCTTCGCAGCAACAACGCTGCTTTTGACCTCTGTTTGATTTTTATATCTGTGTACAAACTAAGAGATTTTCTAAACTTTACTTTTGCAGTCCAAGGCTTTCTTTCGTTAGTAAAGAGGATGGTGGAAGTGTTTTGCAAAGCAACAATTATGTCAAAGATATTCAATGTTTTTTCAGCTCGATTATAGATGTTCTGAGCTGTTTGCACTTGCTCCAATAGCATTTATACTACTACTCACATGCCACTATACTCATATTTAATTAGTCTTTTGTTAAAGGCATTTATATAAGCATTATTTCGGTGAGTTTTACTGAGACGGAGGCAGAAACCTGAGGTCTTATGCTTCACTCTTGCTGGAATTGTCTGACGTGGATGAAGCCTTTAAATTTTGATTATTGTTGCCTGCAGTTCTTTTGAACACATCCTGAGACAATGCAATGCTTTGTAGTTGATACAAAAAGCACCTTTTTTTAAAGCTTGATTAGTGCTTGAAGTGTTTAGAAATAGTGACAGTGTTAAAAATTGCTGGAGTGAATTTTATACCAACATTTAAAAAAATCTTGCTTTATTTTTTTTTCTTTTCTTGCTTGACTTTTGCCACTTGTGATTTATTTTCTCTTAAGAAAATATTGAATTTGCCGCCAACAACGTGAGAACTCCTGTTCCTGTCTTTGTTTATCGGACAAGACAATCAGCTCCATGAAATCTAGATTGGTCTATCCTCCATGTAGATTTTCAAATGCACTATTTCATATTTCACGTTTTGAATATGTTTGAACTCGCCAAAAAAACATTGATGCTTGAACGCCTGCTTGAACATTGTTCTGCTTCACCTCGGCCAGAATTCACCTTTTTTCATCTTTTTTTACAGTTTTGAATAACATGACACTCATCACTATTATTTATTATCATACATTTTTTAAATATATATTTTTGTGGTTATTTTTGCAATATTAAGGTGGTACAGTAAATATCTCACTGTAGTGTAGACCACATGCTTACCGGTTCTGATGGTTACAATTGGGTTGTACAGAAAAAAACCCCAAAAAACAAAATCGACAAATGTTTAAAAAAAACTTTTAACGCACCAGTTATTTTAACTTTTTGGCATTTGTTTCTTCTTTTATTTAAACGTTCAATTTGTGCCAATTTTTTCTGTTTTTATTTTCCATCCTCACCCAATGACCTTACCTGTAATAGAGAATAATCTGGTTTTATTGCTGTTTACAAACATATATTTATTGTGCTGTATATAATATATAATTATTAATGTTATTACTATCATAATGCAGTTTGCTGTAAATGGTTGATTCTTATCATCCCTTTTGGTGATGGCGTGGCTGTATTACATACCTCTTGTTGAGAGAATGTTTATTACACAGGAGTTTTGGTGTAAAAAAAAAAAACTGATCCATTGACTCGTTGCTTATCCGAGATCTAGCTCAGTGAAGAAAGGGGGGAAAGGCAAAATGTTTATTTTTTTTATTTTTTTTTAAAGAAACTGTTCCTTGGCCCATGGGCTGTGCCTTAAAGTCAACACATCATTTACTTTTAGCCTTTTCTTTTTGACTCTCTTTGCTGCATTAGTGAATCTCCTGGCTTTATTTGACCTGATCTCCCCTTTGAGAAAAGTTGCCTTTTCATTCCCACAGCCAAACTAAATTGGCGTTGTCACCACTGAAGCACTGTGGGTAAAACTGAGTCCCAGTGCAGAGGTTTAGGTCAACCACAAGCCAGAGATTTACTAGATGAGTGACTGTGGCCTAAAAGTCTGAAAGTCACATTTGATGCGGGGCCTGGTCTGAACCTCCCATGCTGTGCTCGCGCCATGAAACACTGAAGGCATGCCGGAACCTATCAGACGTGGATGATGGAGTCATCCAGACCCTGATTGTGTGGCAAACACTGAACGGGGCGCCACAGCGGGGTGTGAGGCGACAGAGTCCCTGCAAAGCACAGAGGCTTTGACACACATCTGCATGTTCAGCCACTGCTGCATTAAATACGGCTGAAACACTGACGGTGTGCTGCTTTTCTATGCTTAGCCCACACTTTCACTTGCATTACCTGCAATACCCAAAAACCACTGACGTCATTCTGCCGGGACAGGAACAGGGGTTTAAATGTGTTTCTGTGCTGATAGAAAGGGGAGGGCCCATGGAGGGAGGGGTGTGGGTTGGGGGGGGGGCTGCGTCATTGTTCCGAAAACAGAGACTCTTGTTTTGACACGCATACTGTAGATTTTGAACAGCCCTGGACCAATGGAAATAGTGGGTTCTTTTCTCATTGTGCGTTCTATTTTTTTATGGTGTGACAGGAAAACACAAACTGTAACTTTTAAAAACAAAAGAAAATAAAAAAAAAATAAATAAATAAAGGAAAAGGTCTTCAGGACAATTATTTTTGGGGTCTTGTCTTTAAAATGCCAACCTGTCTGAACGATTCACAGGACAGTTCAATTGTTATTTTAACCGATTTCTTGTTAATCGCAGTCTATTGGATAGCACTGTAGATCATACAACTTTGTGTAAGAAAACAAAAACAATGAAAAAAGTTTTTATATGCAATGGATTCAATAAAAGCATGGGTTGATTCTGCCTACTTCCTGGTCTGTTGTTTTGCTTTTCAGACATGGATAAGGATCAAGTGATGAGGTGAGTGTTTGCATGTCCATGACAAACTCCACATTCTGCAGGCAGTTGTTGTGTTTTGATGTCACATGGATAACATAGTCAGTTTTTTTTGTAGTTTTAACTGAGAAATGAGCCTTCAACAGAGCTGTATGTGGCAATATAACACAGAATCTAAGAAAGTAAAAGGATCATGTTGCAACAACTGCCTTAGTGTAGTTTATTAGTTTAAATGATTGATTATGTACATTTAAAACACAGCAACAAAATTGTGAAAAAACAATGCAGTGCTGGGAGAAACCTAGAAGGCCTTTTTAAGGCCTCTGCCTAAAATCATTAAAAAATATAGAATATACAAAGGAGAAAAAAGTAAAACCACTGATCAGTGACAAGTATTAAATATGTTTGACAATAACAAAATGAAAACCAGTAACAGTAAAGTCAAGGTTTCTAATATGTGACTAATAAAGGGATGTAAGAAGATGAAGTGCTGAAGAGGGATGAGTTGAATGAGAATGTAGCCATAAAATATGTAGTAGCGTATTTATCTGGGATATTTCCTTCACTAAAAATATTTCTTCTGTTAAAAAAACATATTTGAAAGAAATGGATATTATAAATATAGAAAATTTGAAGTTTCTAAAGTAATGGGGCACATGACAAATGTAACTCTGATTTCTAACAACATGAAGATTAAAGATTTCATGAAAAATAGCTGGAAATGTACTTGCTCAAACAATATTGAGAGATTCTGATTAATCAAGCTATAATAAAGATGTAAAAGACGATTTTTGATTATAACATGTCCAACCTTCATTATTACGCCAATGACGTATGGATTGTTTTTTTTTTTATTTATTAACTATATCAGTTTGTTCTTGTTTTTCTTAAGAATGTTTTTCAATAGTAAAATAACCTTACTTTAAGAAAACATGTCTTAAGTGACCAGATATGTTTTTCTTGAAATATAACTCTTGATAAGACTATTTTTTATACTTTAGTTTTTGCTTATTTAAAGGAAAAATGATAAGAATGTTTGACTTGTTTCTAAAGTGACTTTTTTTGTTGTGTACTGTTTGCTTAGCTGACCTTACTGCTGCACAAAAGTAATCCTAAATGACAGTGTAAAGGTTCCTGTTTCAATGTTTTAATGCATGAGTCAAATGCAGAAAATTGTGCTTTGTTCTATCTCTTTCTCTGATTAACAGTTGTGTACTCTACCAGTTTTAGAAACATTTTAAAGCTGGTCATTTTACAGAGAATGTTTCAATGTTTTTTTCATGTCTACTTGCTTTTTTCTGCTGCTTGTCTCTGTATTTTTTTTCTGTTTGTTGTTTTTTTTCTGGTTTGTTTTTGTAAACATCTTAATCTTAAATATTAGCTGATCAACACTTGCAGTACAAACACTGTATTGACTAGGTGGGGACCTCCAGGCCTTAAGGGGTGGTGTGTCTGCATACTTTTCAGACATCAGTGTCCTACTCACAGCTGATTTCCTGGATCAGGTGTGTGCAGCCAATTAGAACATGCTAGAGCCCCGCCCCTGGATTAAAGTATGAACATTACATCTAACATGGAATCATTCAGGGGTGAGTAAAAGTATGAGTATTTCTGTGAAACTGGATAACCTATCATTTTGAATAACTGCACTTCCAACGTTTACTCTTCATTTCCCCTTTCTTTGCAGCGTGTTTTACTTGTTCTCTTTGCCCATCACATTTGATTCAAACGTCTGCCATCAGCAGGATTCTGCAAAGCTTGAGAAAAAGCTAAAGAGTAGGTAAATATGCAGGGTGGGGGTGCCGAGAAGCCAAACTGGTGACCACTAATATAGCTCATTTAGGAAGTAATGAACCAACGCTGGAAAAGAAAGCCTGGCTCAAAGTAGCTCTGTTAAACACAGTTGATGGGATTCAAGTTAGGGTTTTGTATGAGTCAAGCTATGCTTTTCCGCACAAAATCCAGTCAGGCACATCTTATCTTTTAATTTAACACACACTAAATAACAAGATCTTGTTTTCTCAAACAAGAAACAAATCGCTTTTTCACTGTCCCAATATGTTAAAGACTGTTATGTGTCCTTGAAATTGTGGGGTTACCTTAACACTAAGATATAAGCCAATTTCTTTACACATCCTCTGCAGACAGCATCATTGGGCATAACCCAGTCAGGTAGGCAGGTGACATTCTTTTTCTGCCAAACCCACATTTTTCCGTCTGGCTGCTGTACAGTTCCATCAGTCTCATACAGTTTCAGGTATTGATGGGGATTTGTTGATGCATCCAACTCATAAGGGTTTAGGCTTTTTTTCCAAAGTAATGAAAATCTTTCCTGTAAAGCTGCTCGAAGCCTGAAAAATTTGAAGGTCATTTGTGTAAATTTACTGGGTAAACAGTACATTTAAATTCACTCTTGGATTAATTCAAGCTTGTGTCACACTGAAGTTTCTGTTGAGACTTCTTTCTAACACTAGATGGTGCTAGTTCTCTTGAGATGCAGCACAGATGGATGATGAACAGGCCAGGTTAGACGGCAGAAGCCTACAAATCCTCTCCATCTTGCTTTAGCACAGACAATACAGAGCCACTCATAGATTTAGATTTTATTTTCTATAATCTCAAAAACTTTGCTTGCACTCCAAGAAACAAATATACCCAGTTGCATCTAAATGTCCTACAGTAAGATTTTACCAGATGGACTGTGGTTATTCCTCTTTGAAGTGAATCTTGAATTGGGAACTACAATAATTTATTTCATGGCAATAAGTTATACTGTGACACACATGAACAACTGCACACTCTTAAGACTATGTGTGCAAATGTATGAACAGGTTCTTATAGCTACGTTACTTGGATCCCTTTTTTATAGAGTTACAACAGTACAGTATATGGCATGAATTAAGTCATTTCCCTGACTTTCGTCCACAATAACACTGCATTTTGACATGATAATACAAGTTCAGTCAACACCCAACAGCTAGCAGGAACAGCATACAGTACGTGAATACATTTGTACAAAACTTATACACAAACAATACACTATTTAACTGTGTCTCCTCAGTAATGGCAGGTACATGCACTCGCTCGAACACATCATCCATCACATCGGCTGAAAAAAAGCACTAATTCTGTTTTAAGAAGTTAGTAACTTTTCTCAAACTCACACACACACACACACACTCCAGGTCATGAGCTGTTTACTCAAAGGATAGGAAGGTATTTACAGGGATTATTTCATAAAATATTGCACTTATTGGCCCATTGCATCTCATAGCAAGTGCTACGTCAATGCTCCTAAATCTGAAACATAGAGTGATATATACAGTGTCTTAGAATATAAACCTACATTGATCTGTGAGGACTGACTTCATGCATTTTTTCAATTACTTTATTTAACTATGCAACAAACAGCTGACGATGCTAAAGGAACTGCAATGTAATGTCATTTGGCACACTTTTTTTTTTTCTTCCTATGAGACAGACTTGACGTTTCCTTTTTTTTGTTATTATTATTAGGTGCAACTTTTACACACAGACATATTATTAAGACAGCACAGTACGATATGCCTCCAGTTAGGCCGGTTTACCTTTTTAACTATTGTATTTCTATAAAGTTCTTTAAAAGCAACTTTCCTTAGATTTGTTTTTAAAGAAGGGAATTTGTTTTACAGCACAAAAGCATGCCGACTCAGAAATTATGGCTGTTTCTTCCATGCCGGAACTGGTTTTCAGTTTCAAACGTACACTTTACTGTGCTTTGACAACATTAGGCTTTGATTTGATGAAAGATTGTTTATGGAGAGGTTCAGATAAGGCCCATCTTTAGATAAAACAGCACATCTGTGACTTTTGTTTTGGCAGCATGCTCTTTGCATTAAACAATAAAGGGTCACCTCAAAGGCTCCAAACAGCTTCTTTTTTTAGATTTAAAGATACAGTTATTAAATCAAAGACAGCAAAGGGAAGAAAAGTTCTCACATCACGATGACCGATTCATTCTGACAGTAAGCAGGACACAGGAACTCACGGAGGCCATGTTGAAAATGCTAAAAGGCCACTTTTTTTCTATAGGTAGATGATTTTTCAGATGGTGGTGTGACATGGCACTCGCACTCATGCAAACCCACGCTCACCTACTGCACAGTCAGAGCCACACACTCAATGTTACAGTGATTACACAATAGGAAGCTGCTACATCATCAAGTGCTCAAAATCCCCAGTTTGGCAGCTTTGGGAGTCAAAAAAAAAAACAGTTGAAGGAAAATACCAAGAAAACAGAAATAAAAGACTTGTTAAAGCACTCGCAGACTATATCCCTCAATTTATAAATATTTAGGTTTTAAAGATATTAAAGGTCGCAAGGATTGCCTGTACACGTGAACAATGTACTTCAAGCCCTATCAAACACAATTAGTTAATATTTATCAGTCTAACCAGCGTAAGAATGAAAATATAGTTCTGCTATACTCTAGATATCCTGTGATTTCACATATTTGACAACAGCCATGAATGTTTTCCTGGGTATTTGCTTTTTGTCTAAGATGTTTACGCTGTGATTTCATATGCTATTCTATTATGCTAAACAGGGTTTGAACTGCAGTCCAGGGAAGGCGGCGCGATTGGGTGTGGTAATCCCATCGACCACCTAACAGGACCCTTGGCGACTGGCGCACTAACAGTTGCATCCCTGCTGTTGGAGAGGCGGTGCGCTGTCTGTAAGCTTGGCAGTGGGGGCTCCCGTGGTGATGGCCGGGTCAGTGTCCAAACTCTCAGACATTTTGTCGCAAATCAGGTCGACAAGACGTTCAAAGGTCTGCTTCACGTTGATGTTGTCCTTTGCGCTTGTCTCAAAGAATTCAAAACCTTAATGAGGGATAAAGCAAAGAAAGTGAGAATATGTAGAAAAAAATCAAAATAGCCTAAAATAAAAGTTCTATTACATTTTAGTAAAGCTTTAATGTCCAACTCCAATCATCTTTTAATCTATTTTAAAACCGTTCATAATTATGATAATGCCGTTTTTAGCCCAAATCAAAAAGCCTTTGTGGTTTTTTTTAAGGCATAGTTTCTGCAGAGCGGCAGTGGTTCCTCTGAGTTGTGGTCTAGACTGTTGGTGCAGAGTAAGCCTGCCTCCTTTCCCATCATCCATCTATTTACGCTCTCTCCCGCTAGCTTACAACCCCTCACAACCTGCACCTTAATTTCAAATTTTTTTCCAAAGTCGCTAAAAATAAATAAAAACATTAGCGAGAAAAACAACATTCATTTGTATAAAAGTAGAGGCATCAGATCTGTAGGGAGACTTTGGCCTGCCCAAGTCAGTTGCTGCGTCACAGCTTTGAGTTTTCTGTGGTTTTTATCTGCTCCTGATCCATCATAATCTGAATGAAAAACTACCCAGACAAACAGTTTTAGTCTTAATTTCTTTTTTATTTTCATACATTTTCATCATATTTTCATATGATGAAAATACTAGATGTGAAGGTGCTCATTTATCCAGGTGGTGCAGTCTTGAGGTTGAGTAATAGCAAGTGGACTTAAAAAATATTCTTCTTTTGAAACGTATTGCTGCTCATTTAAGTCTTTTCATCAGTCTGGGTCTTTTGTCTTTTTAACATGATCCTGTGACATGTTTTTCATGATAAAGGACAGAAATAAAGAAAACTAAGCTTAAAATTGTGCTGCTGAGTATTTCTTTATTCAAAACGTAAATCAGGAGCCAAAAAGAAAAATCCTGTAGCACTGATTTAGGTGCTAAAGAGTTCCCTGCTCCGCTCCATTCTGATGCATCCAGTTGCAGATGACTAGATCCATTAACGTCTCAATTTTCCTCATCTGAGCTGGCAACTGGCTCAAAACTGTGCAGCTGCATAGCTCCAATACTGCTTACTATTTTTGTTGCAACACTACTGTTAGCCTGGTGTTGTGAGGAGCTGTAAGCTAGCGGGAGAGAGTGTAAACAAAGAGTTGATGGGAAGTGAGAGCATGGCTTTTGTACCAACAGTCCCACCCAGAATTCAGAGGGCAAATTTCTGACGAACTACTCTGCAGAAACTATGTCCTAGAACTTAAATAAAAAAGACTGAATATTTTCTTGCAGCATTGTTATGTTGAAGATATTGCCATTGAATTTAAAATAGCCCGTGTCAGATGTTGTTGGAGGACCTACCAAGCTGTTCTGCCAGCAGTCTGCCACTCTCCACTGAGACAACTCTCTCTTCTTCCATGTCACATTTATTCCCAGCCAGCACCACTTGGGCATTATCCCACGAGTAGGTTTTTATTTGAGTTGACCTGTTCAAAACACACAAATCCCATTGACATTTTTTTTAACGGAAAATCTTTTTTCTAGGATCCTTTGTAAATGAAAACGAATGTAACCAAAAATATGATGCAAAACTAGAGCGGTCATGAATTCCCTTTTGTGTGGCATGATTTAAAATCTGAATGACTGATTGCATCAGTGAAAAAGTGGGTCAAATGCTCCTCTGTGCTGAAATGATGCTCATGTGTGACATCATTTTCCATGTTGTTCTTCGTTATCTGTGGTACACACACCAATAGGAATTATATTAAGCAGGTTTTGAATAATGAATTCATACAAACACAATATTGGTTTTTGACTGGGACAGAGTGAAACTTTCTTGCATGAAAACAGGATATTTAAAATTTATAGCAGAATCTGCTTGGATTTTGTACTCCATTTTGACCTTTGCTGGCTGTTAGGGGGGAAAAAAAGGAAGGAAGAAATTAAGTGAACGAACTTTTCTGTGGTGCTGCGGTTTGACTTAAAGTAGGCCAGCGAACACACCACAGGCGGAAAACAGGAGAGACAGAGCGAGCAGACGGGAAGATGCAACGACTCAGAGAGCATCTTGTTCAGAACACTCGCCCTGCCCGAATCTGACTTGTTCTGGCACTTATTATGTAGGTCATCTTGAATAAAACCAAAATTTTACTCTCATACCAAAATCTTCTAGTTTCATCACAACAACTTTAAAAAATGTAATTATTTGATTTGTTGTGGGTTGAAAATGGAAAAAATGATGAATGGGTTCATGTTCAGTACATAAATGCAATTGTTCATTCTGGCTCAATATTTGATGTCGGCGTTAAAATCTTTCCCCTGGTTCATCTGTGACTCAGGCAGGAAATGAGCACGTCATAAGCTTAATTCAGACACAGTGAGGGAAGGAGCCGTTGCCATGCAACCTCTTTTTCTTTTTTTTCTTCAACCTTGTCACAAGGAAAGAGGGAGAGAGAGAAAGCTGAGCCTAAATGAATGGCAAAAGGGGAAAAAAATGTTCCCTTGTCTGTAGTGGATGAATTTGCTCTCTGGGTACCCTTTGGGATTTTTACTGCCAGTGATGCATTGGTCTTTTTTTAATTAGATCCCCATCTTAGACAATTCAAAAATGCTTTAAAGTATAGCATACATGTCTAGGTCAGACCTTTTTCTCTTGCTTAAAGTGACAGAAAAATTATTATAATCAATAACTCAACTCCACTTTTGCTAATTTTAGAATGCATCCCTCTGACTTTATTGGCTTTTAACTGTTTCCTTCTTGATTAGCTGGATTTAACATTGTGCTTGTGCATGGTTCCTTCATGGAAAATTGAAACTCTATCTCACAAAACTCTTTCTGAGCAGATAGACCGGTGCTCAAAAAAAAAAGGACAATTTATGAATTCAGACGTTTGATCATCAAAAAGGTAAAAAAAACACTACAATCTGTTTATTTGGGAGCAGTTTTTTTAACATAAAAGTGCATTCAATGTCAAGTTGACATGTTCCACATTTCTGATGGAAAATGCATATTTTTGTGTTTTTTTTTTTAAGTCCAAACTATCATAGGATGGTTTAAAAACTACCAGTGTTTAAAATATGGCAAAAAATGTGCCTACGTTTGTTAGGTTTGGGGAATTATGTGATATTTGACGAGAGCTCAATAATAACACCTGTTGGATTGTTGAACAGATCCAATAGGAAGATGGAAACATTCACTCTGAATGACCTATTTATGGTTTAATAGATGAATGTGGCAGAAGTAAATTGTTCTTGATGTTTAAAATGATGTTTATCTAGCAGATGTGCTTGTATATGAGTAATTTACCTTGTCGTGTTGTGATTTTACGCAGTTTGTTTATGTGTTTGCATCCTTAACATGCTGTGCAGACTGGAAGACTTGAGTGCAATATCATGAATAACACCCATGTGGCTCATCTTGCAAATGCATGTAACACATGTTTGATTCCTGAGTCAGACAAAGGTGCAGTTCAACAGCTCGCTGCAAACGCTAAGTAGAAGAAAAATAATGCTCATGTTGGTGTGGAGCTCTTAAGAGTGTAAATTATTTACAGAATAGTAAGACTGGAGATAGTTATTTTAAACAAACTTAACGTACCAGTCCTGCACGGCACCAAAGGACTCCTCGTTGGTGATGTCATACATGAGGATGAAGCCCATGGCGCCACGGTAGTAAGCAGTGGTGATGGTCCTGTAGCGCTCTTGGCCTGCAGTGTCCTACACACGACGAAAACCTGATTTTAGATTAACATGAAGACTGTTGGCTGTGAAGCAGCACCGACCCGGTTCTGAACATCACGGAGAACACGTCGTCTTAATATTCCCCTGCTTATCCATTCAAAATGACGTGCTTGGTTTAGTTATCCCCACAATTGCCCCAGACATAATTTATTCTGCTCATGATGTGAAATTAATCATTATGCTAATTGCTTTATTGGCTGCTCATTGATAAGGTGCCAGAAACTGTTTTAGCTGATACGAATGATTCCTCCCTCACTGCAATAAAACAATCACTCAGTCTCAGTAAAGGCTCTGAAGTAACAGCTCAGCTCATGGCAAGCATATTGTCACAAATGTAAAATAAAACAATATTTTACTGCTAATCTAAACACATTCCTCTAATATCAAATGTTAGGGAACAGTATTTTGAGGGCTTTTACCGTATGACCCTCCACACAAATGAAGGGAACGTGCTTCAAAAACTGAGATTTTTCTTGATGCTGATTGTCAGTAAATATTACTGAGCAACTGTTGCTTTAAATGTTACATAATGAAAATTGCCACTCAAGTGGCTCCCTTAATAACTGCTGTGTTGTTTTTTCCACCCACGACAAATGTGTTTCCAGGCCTGGGTAATCCACGTTAGCAGTCTCCCAGGCGCTCCACTTGGCTCCCGTCAAACAGACACCCAGCAGGCAGCTCTGGATTGTGTTTACCGCACCAGTTTTGTGTTCTGTCAGTCTGCACATGGCTGCAACTGTGTTCTAGTTATAGCCAGTGGACACGTACGACCTTCACCACATGGAGATGGAGCTGAAAGCCTGCTGAGTTTCCACTCTCACATTACAGCTGGAATCTTTTGTTACCTTGCACAAAAACATTTAAACTCTTCTGCTATTTGCTCTGTCCTTTGTAAAGTGACATTCTGACAAAGACAAAACGAGATTCTGAGTGCTTTAGTATTCCTTTTCTTGTCCCTGTGTACATGTAAATAATGCCCCTGTTGTTTGTGTGTCTGTTCATTCTCAGGCTTGCTTTTTATCTTTTTTCTAAATCTTCAACGTTGCAGGGGCTTATTGATTTTCCAAATGAGTGCTTGACAATGATCACGGCCTTTTCCTTCTGTTTTTGTTTGTCCGATTGCTTGTTCTTGATTTGAAAAGCACACAAAAAAAGACAGAGGGGCGAGGGTGGGTGCTTGAGTCTGGATAATTTGAGTGCTTTGAAGAGCTTTCTTTGTAGTCTGCAGCTCAGCAGAATCCCAGAGAAGCAGCTGACTACATCAAGTGACGAAGCAAAGAGACAACTGACCATAGCAAAATGTTTGTGTTGATTCTTCACCAACATCAGTCTCATACAACAACTGAAAAAAATGTCCTCGTCACAAATAAGAATAACTTGCTGTTGGGTAGTAACCTTAATTCAAATAATTCCTATTTTTTTCTTAAGTGTGCTTTCTCTTTGCTCCTGTTATGTGGTCTTTTTATAGTTGTAAAGGAATAATTGATCTTTTCCTCTGTTCTTTTCCTTTAGGTGGTGACTAACTGCAGCTATTGGAAATTTTTGTGACTAAGAAGAGCAAAAATCCCTAAAATAATGATGGCAAAGAAAAGGACGAGAATTAAGTGAAATATTTTCTATCTCTTCTATTTTGCATTCAGATGTACCGTTAGACAATCTGCTTCAGCAGCTCAGATGAACTCCAACCAAACAAATTCAAACAGTTTCCCACACTTCCTCAGAAAGGTGTTGATTCTGCGTTCCTCCCTCCTGCGCGCCAAACTAACACTTACTAGTCTCTTGTCAGTAATGTTGAGATTTCCATCTGTCTCAACGCTTAGATAGGTGTTAAGCACACAGCATAACCTTTGCTTAATTTTCATTTTAAAAAGTGAATCTTTGTAAAGCTTATGTATGACAAGCTTTGGAGCTTTAAGAGTTCAGCTTATATTTCTTTTACCAAATTAAAAAAAAGAAACTTAAGCGAAAATATGCATCATGTTGGTGGAACCTTAAAGAAAACTAAATAAAAGCCACATATGGAGTAGAGAGGAAAGATATGAGTAGAGAAAAGTAACTTAGCAGGAGAACAATAATAGACAAAAACTATAAATACAAAATCTATTATTTTTTGACTGACTTTTGTAAATAAATAAGTTTATATAAAAATACCTGTTTTACTTAAGACAAACATTGTCACTTCTGCTTAATTATGCTAAAAGAGGGAAAAAAATGCTCTGTCACATGTAGGTTTGATTCCAGAGCAATTGAGACAAGAAGTTTTATATTTTCACATAAAATGTCCTAGTGTTATGTGCAAAAAACAAGCTTTTTGTTTTTAAATAAAACCAAGCGCTCATTTGCAGACAAGTTTGAGGAGAGCTTGTATGTGTCCCCTACGTAGAACTGACTTCTCCAATGTCTTCTGTCTGTTTTTAGGTCTCTGTGTCATGTATCAGTTAGTTATTGATTAAAATCTAAGGTGTTGGTTTTCCAAACTACAAGTTACTTTTTACTGTTACGTTCAGTTACGTTTTCTTTTCATTTTTGTCTTTCTGTGCATTTTACAAAACAGACCAGTATGAAATAGAAAGTGGGGGGTTTTGCAGATGTGGAAAACTCAAGTGTGATGTTGTCCTACCCAGATTTGCAGTTTGATCCTCTTGTCGTTCTTGTACACAGTCTTCACTTTGAAATCTATGCCCACTGTGCTGACGAAGGCTGAGGTGAAGGCGTCGTCGGCATAGCGGAACAGGAAGGAAGTTTTGCCCACACTGCTATTGCCGATGATCAGCAGCTTGAACATGTAGTCAAAATTTTGATCTCCTCCCTCCCCTTTACCTTTTGCATCCTGAGTGGCAGCCATCTGAAAAGCCGCAAGCAGATAGAAGTGTTGAAAAGGAGGCATCAGGGTTTGTTTGTTTTTTACCTCGAGCAAGCTTGGAGCATGGATCAGGTGACCTTTGTAAACTGCAGCTTCAGGGATTCATGGGTTGGATTATATTTTCTTTCAATAATGCAGTAATATTTCCCATATCACATGATCTTTGCTCCATTTTAGATCTTATTCAGTGCTGTATACGGTGCATGTAACAAAAGTAGCATCACATCGACCCAGACTGGGATAAAGACAGGTATTTTCCTGTCATTATTCTCAATTCAGAATCACATTTTATTGAATTTCCTTTGTGATCAGTAAAGATATCTATCTACATATTTATCCATTTTTAGTACTCTTTCATACAGAAACATTAGCATGCTGATATCTGAACATACTTATTTCAAAACATCAGAACAGATTTTAGACTATTAGGAAAAACAGAATATGTACCCATACCAGGAAGTAAAAGAAAGTCCATATTGTGTGCAGATGACAGTAAGAGCAAGATCAGAGGTGACAGAAGGCTGCATCAAGCAAACCAGCATGACCAGCACAGCAAGCTGTTGGTTCTGTGAATATTAGATAACAAACTGATTCCCCCTTCAAATAGTCTACTTAAGCACATAAGAGGGATACATTTTAGGATTAGCAAATAAGTACAATTCTTTCTACGTTTTTAAGGAAACTGGTAACATATTTCTTTTATTGTTTTCAGATTGAGCTAAACTGCAGGTAAAATGTGGAAAAAACATTTTTAAGGGATTTTGTGCATATTAAGGTCATTATAAGCAAGCTGCTGTTTGGATGCTCTGCCACTGCTCACAGAGAGGCACAGAAATGGACCTCTCCCTTTAACCACAATGAACAATTCCCTGCAAGCTGTCAGAGTCATCCTCCAGAGAACCGAAATGACAGGAGTACACTCATTTCCCCCCCAAGGTGAAATGCTGGACAAAGCCTCTCCTTTCAATGTGCAGCGAAGCCGATGCGGTAAATTTAAGATGCCAGACCTCCATCATGCGCGCTCTGCGCCGGGTTCATGATCGCTTACATGTGTTTCCAAGGACGTCGGTTTTTTTTTTTTTTTTTTTTTTTTCGAATAGCATCCGAATCACAACATCCTGACGCGCATCGTTTAGAAATGAAGCATCGGGATGTTGCTGAGGAGTTTCATGCCGGCTACTTTTACAAACGGCTCTGGACACGAGGTCGTCTCATCTATTTATGGCATTCTTCCACAGAAATGTTCATATCTGAAACTAGAAAAACGCTTCGAGGACATTTTGTGAACAAACCTGCGCTGAAGGCCTCGGTTCCGTCTGTGTGCGTCCCTGTGAGGCTCGATTCACTTTTATTTATTTATTCTAATCTGGTGCAGTCGTTGATTTTTTTTCTTTCTTCCTTCTGTCTCCGACCAGTTTCAGCACCTGGGAGCTGTCCCCTCCGCCTCGGATCTGAGCTCAGGGTGACGAGAGCGCTCTGACGTCATGGCTTCATAAAGATGGGGGTTGTAGTTTTTAGGTTTGCCGAACTTTGCGCTTCCCTATTTGATGAATAATTTTGTTTAATTAAAAATAATTATTTGTTTATCACATGTTAACTCATATTTTTAATTTACACATCCCCGCCTGTAATAATTTTGTGTTTAAAAATTGTAGTCAGTGTATTTTGGTAAAATACAATGTATGGCCATGAACCTTTTTATTTATAAAATTCAGTTTTATTATTTTCCCAGGCTATGTAAAACAATTTAAATTTATTTCTTTGAGACATCAGCACATACAAGTTTCTGTCAAAATAAAATACGTTCTGTTTTAAATATTATGAGCGTTTACATGTTCTAAACACGATGCTCCGGAGCCTCAGGTTGCAGAACTAATCTCTCGTCAACTAATCTCTAAAATGCAAAGAAAAAAGAACTAAAACAATCTCTTTATGTGGCTTTTAAAAGTCTGATAATATGGAAATATTGCATCTTACCTTTCCATATAAGTCCATTTTATTCTCAGAATTTTCTTTTCTATTTCAAATGGACAACACTATATTTTACGCACGGAGCACTCCTTTCTGCTCTGTTGTCTCCGCCCCTCCAACTCCGCTTCATAGAGAGATCAGACGGCTGAACAAATAAAACGAGCATTGTTATTATGGGCCCTTTGAATGGGGACGCGTGCAGGATGATGCACGAGCGTAGAATGTTTGCAATTATAATGAGACCTCTTTTGGGTAACTGGCGCACAGATCTTTGTTGATAAGCACGTGTTGAACTGTCATCCATGGAGTTAACTTGTCAACCACATCAACATTACATAATCGTGGACTTCATCCAGCAGCTTTCCGCAGGGGTGAACTCATTTTCGGCCTCTGATTGAGTCACACAGTTGGCAGAAATTTGATAGGTTGGGCACATAGTGGAAAGCTAGGATATGCTGACGGAGAACTCAATCCCTGCTTCGGGAGGCTCCCGTGTGCGCAGACGCAGAGGGGGCGGGTCAGGTAGGCAGCTCCAGCATGTGTGCTTCTACAATCCATTTGTATATCTATTGTTCTGCATAAATAATGTTCGATTTTGCGCTCTCAAGTTGCGTCTTGCCCGTATGGATGAACGCGCTTTCTTTGTATGCGCTTTGCGCGTTCAGAGTTCCGACACTTTAAAGCGTCTCGTGCGTTTTTTTCAGGCTTTGGCTGTAAATACTGAGCTGGATTTGGAAGTAATCTCCACAGGAGGAGTTTATAGCAAATCTGAAAAGATTCAAGCTCTCGTTTTATGTGCTTTCTGACAACAAACCTCGTAAAAATAAAACTTTCTAGAAGGTTTCTGCAGAAGAAAAGGTCACTGCAGCCCCATCTGCTGTCAAGTTTGCTGCTGTCAAAGGCTGCCCAATGATTCACTGACAAAAAGCAAGTCTGAATCAAAGTTGCTGTCTGAGCTTATTACATAGAATACAAAACCTTTTAGACATATTTTATATTGGATTTGCTTTTTTAGTTCCCCATTTTCTGTACAAGTTTTCCTGATCAAAATGGTCCAATTGTTTCGTATAAATCAGGAATTTCAAAACCAATCAGATGAAATTGCTGAATCAATGCAAAAGTCACCTGAGGAAATGTCTCAATGCAATTCAAGCACCTCTTATTGTTATCAGAAAAAAATAGATACAATTCTCCTTAAGGTTTTTTAAAAATCCAAATCTGAGTAACTGTTAAGTTAATAAGAAGGAAAAAATGTGTTGCAGCCAAATGTAAAAGCAATAACCTACTTGTTGGCAATGCACTTCTGTCCTCCCAAATTAAGCCTTTGCTTCTCTGTCATCTTTCATCACCATGAGCTCTTAGGTCTGAATGACCTTTTTTCTTTTTGAAATGTCATGCTTGAAGGTATGTAAGAGCTCCCTGCAGGCCAACAATTGTAATTACACACTTTCTTTTTCTTCCTCAGCTGCTCAGTGGTTTTGACTTTAGGCCATTATCCCTCTGACTTTTGCCTCAGTCAGTGTCTTACCACTCGAGGGCCACTTGGAATCACATTTGAGTGTAAAAAAAGGCATTTGTACTATTTGGAGTTAGTAAAACGGTTGCCAATATGAATTATTCCATTATTTTCTACTGGTAGAATTTTTCCTGTTGATGCATTCTTTTGATTATAAACAGATCCTTGTGTTTTTTTTTTTGTTTTTTTGTTTTTTTTTTTTTACAAAACAACACGTGTGTGGGTTTTATTCATCAAAAGAATAGTATACTTTGGTTTAATCATATCTGATCTTATTTTCTGGGTGTATCTCTAAAATCTGCACAAAGTTTAAATTGCCCAATAATGTTTCCCTCTGTTCTCACATAGGTGAAGCTATCTAAACATAAAAAATTATGCCAGTTTTAGATCTTGTGCATCCAAATTAATGGACCTAGGGAGTCACTTTAAACAAAAACCTGATATCTGAATTCTGTTTTTGACATTTGTTTCAAGAAAATAACTTTTTGTTGTTTGTTTCCAGCAAACCAAATAATTTTCCAATGGAGGACTCAATTGATCTGATCCTACAAGATCACAGCAGCATCTTTCCAACCAACAGACCTCATCCCATTGCGTCAGCTTGCACAGGGGCTCTGCTTACAGGCCTGTATGGAGTATGGAGCATCTTTACCATGCCTGGCTTCCGCAAAATCCCTTGGAAACTTAAGGTAAAGCACTCACATGTGTTCTTGGTTTCTACTTTCAATCTGCATGTTCTTCACTTTTTTTCCTTTCAAAAATAATTGCTGCATGCACTCCTAAAACAAAAATGAACATAGATGCAGTTTAAAATGTCCAATAATGATAATTTCCTTGTCTTGGAGCGTAGAGCTCCATGCTAGCAAGAAATCTGGGAGAAGAAGGAAAGGGGTAAGTCTTTCTGCATAATCATGATGAGGTTTCAAGGAGAACTGAACTGTCAACAAATGTGAGCTAATCTGAGGAATATTTAATGACATATTTAATGCTTTATGTGATCTTGTTTTTTACTGATTGGCCGTTGAGTTTTTCCTTAAATACAATGTTTTCTCTCTACTTTTGTTGCTGCCACTGTTGTGTCCCAATATTAAGCGTATATGCAGGAGTTGTGAGGAGTTTCAAGGTTTTCATTATGAGCTATTAAGTTCTCTTAGGTGGAGATCAGATAGGACTTTGAAAATCAGCAGAGAATCAGAGAGCTTGTGGCATGAAGACTGAGTAGAAATGTAAAGACGATGAAGCTGGTGTGTAAGAAGGCTTTCTATCAGGACATTACACTGGAAAAGGAACCTTGTTTACAGAGGAAAAGATGATTTTTTAACCTCACTTTTTAAATCGTCTTTTTGTCTTCAGTTTCAACTGAATATTTAATTGAAAGGGATGTATTTTGTACATGCAATGCTGCAATATGTGTCTTAAAATATTGTGTACTTGTACTTTGGTTCAGGTCCCATATTTGCCCTCCTGTAAAGATCAAACTCAGAATGTCATGAAGTTGCTTGAGGGTCGTAGAGGTCGCCTTGCAGATCTGGGATCAGGAGATGGAAGATTAGTGAGTGACACATCAAAATAACATATCCTTGTGTGTGATTGTAAGAAATTAGATTTAAGTGTTAGCTGGAGTCGACCCAATTCAATTTCAAACATTTCAGGTGTTTGCAGCCTCCTCTGCTGGTTTCCAGTGCACTGGATTTGAAATCAACCCCATTTTGGTGGCATTTGCACAAAGCAAGGCCTATTGGAGAGGAGTCCCAGCCAGCCAGGTGGTCTTCCTGAAAAAAGACTTCTGGAAGGTGTTCTAAGAGCTTCTTTGACATGAGTATGTTTCTCACTCTTGACTGTACTCACAGTTGCTGCATGTTTTCTTTACAGACAGATTTGTCCTCTTTCAACAATGTGACGGCTTTTCTCGCTCCAGGAGTGGTGAGCAGTTCTTCAGAGAAGAAGTGTCTTTCCCCAGTGTTTTTTGACATGCACAGCTCTGATTGCTGAATTACCGGTTTACAGATGGAGTTGCTGGGGGAGAAGCTGTTGACGGAACTTCCCAACGATGCGCGTGTCATCACATGTCGTTTCCCTTTTCCTAATTGGCCTCAAAAAATGTCCATGGGCTCTGGTCTTGATGAAGTATTTGCTTATGACATGTGTGCCGTGCGCTCGCTCTTAAAAAGCTCATCAAGCACAGCCTGAAAATAAGTATTTCTTCCTAATGCTGTCATTCTGAACTGCACTAAACCATGCTGTCGCTTTCTTTTTTTTGATGTAATGAAATCCTCATTGTGATAAGTTAAGCAGCCTCACTGAGTTATTTTTGGAGAATAATTTAAAAACTCTTAAAGGAAGAAAAAAAAAACATGCTGTGATTATTCATGCTTTGCAAATCAGTCTGAGCCTCATCCACAGAGGAAGGAACTTGTTATTCTTAGCTTTCCCTAGAATCAAATTGTAATAATAATGTTCCATGCATTTCTGAGAGACTTATTTTTATGTCATAAAAACGCTGATATAGGAGTAAAAAAAAATCACAAAACTGTATATACAGTCTTATCAATAAAATATGAGTTTATTTTCAAGGACAGTGTTTTGTTTGTATTGTTTTGTAGTGTCCAAGGACCGAATGTATCACTTTTCTGCTCCCAACTAGCAGTATAGCATAAAATTCTTATTTTTTTAATTTAATGTTTTAGTTCTTTGTTTACTTTTTTAAAAGCTGTATTGCTTTTCCTTTGACACCTATTGATGCAAATATCCTTCAAACCACTTTGGCTCCAAAGTAAATTTAGCATTTACTTGAAAGAAAAACACAAGTCATTTTTTTCTTTATAGCTGGAAATAAATATAGGTGTCAAAGGGGTTCAAAAGTTTAAAATAGTGTGCACGCTAAAAATGTCTTTTCTTCTTTGTTTGCTCTCAATTAATTCAGGTTGTACACAAACAAGCTTTTTCATTATAAAGTATTGGCCTGCAGAACTGCTTTAAGAAATAAAAAAAGATGTTTGTCTTCCAGAGAGTCGGTGATACATTTAATTGTGTAGGAACACTTGAAAATTTCCTAGTAAAAGTCTGATTTTGTGATTATTATTATTTTCTTAGTTCATGTTTGCAAATACAACCTTTAACAGTGTACTTTTAGATACATATTCACCCATAACAGAAGGTTTAGACCCAGTGGTTTTCTGGCTTGCATGAATCAGAGTGCTTCAGCGTGTCTAAGTGCTGGTTGCAAGTAGCTATACTGTTGAACTTTGAAAAACTAAAAGCAGTGAAAATGTACAGCATCATCCCAGCTTGTGGGATGAGGGAAAAAAAGCTGTGTAGTACCACTCAAAGGTCACCTGGTGTTTCCATTTGACGACCAAGAAAGTCTGAATATGGTAACTTCCTAGTACTTGTATGGGCTGCAGCTCCTTCACATGCAGAGTGAGCAGTGCCACAAAGACTCGCTGGAGGGGGCTAAAGATCTAAACTGTGTTGGGTGCACAAATCTGAGGAGAACCTGTGAAGAATGCATATAGAACGCAGACATTTTTTTCCAGAGCGGATTAAATACATTTGGCTTGAAATGTGACCAAACAATGCTGTTTGTAATAATTTAGATTATGGTTTTATGTATGCCTTTGGCTACCATGCAAAAGTCATGCTGTCGTCTCAAGCATGACGTCAGAGAGGGGGCGGAACGCAGCGAGGAGTGGGTACAAATAGTCGCTTGGGCTCGCTGGATGCATTCAGAGCGCAAGACGAGACAAACTCTTATGGAAGTGCAAAGGAGCAGCGGGCTCCAGCAGACCAATATGTGTGAATCAACGCAGAGATCCTGCGAGCCTCGCCGGAAGAGACTGGACGAGCGCGGAGCTCCGTCGGAAATGGCACGGATCATCACGGATCCTGCCACGGGAAAGTGCTACTGCCGTGGGAAAGTTTTGGGAAAGGTATAGCGCCCAGTCTGACCTTGGATTTTGTTGTCCCAACTTGAAGGCACCCAATGCTTAACGGTGGTATCTGTCCCCATGTCTTTCCAGGGGGGCTTTGCTAAATGCTATGAGATGACCGACCTCTCCACCAGCAAAGTTTACGCGGCCAAGATCATCCCGCATGCGCGCGTCTCCAAACCGCACCAGCGGGAAAAGGTAAGCGCGCAGCCGCTGCGTCTTTGCGCACGGGTTCAGCCAGACAAAACCACATGGCACTGTCCACAGTCACAGTCCTGACCGTTTTTCTTTTCTCCTACTAGATTGACAGGGAAATTGAGTTGCACAGAGCTCTCAACCACAGGCACGTTGTCCACTTTTATCACCATTTTGAAGACAAAGAGAACATTTACATCCTGCTGGAGTACTGCAGTAGAAAAGTAAGCGCTTTCCCAGCAAATTCACAAAGATAAATGTCTGATCTGAAGTTAACTGAGCTCTCTACAGTTATGTCATACCCCTGTAATTTATTCAAAATCCTCATTTTGAGACAAGAGTGAAATATTTTTGGTTAAATTCTCCAACAATCTTCCTTTTCTGTCATTTTAGTCACTTGCTCACATCTTGAAGGCTCGCAAAATACTGACAGAACCAGAGGTGCGGTATTACCTGAGACAGATTGTCTCTGGACTGAAATACCTGCATGAACAAGAAATTCTTCATAGAGACCTTAAGCTGGGTAAGAACCCTCATTTTATAGATGCATTCTGCACATAAAGCATATCGCTTAACAATATTTTCTTTGTTTTGTGTTTGGCTTTGATCTTTGTTACGGGTATCCAGTGCTCATCTTTCTACTCCATTACTTCCCCACAGGTAACTTTTTTGTGAGTGAGTCCATGGAACTGAAAGTTGGCGACTTTGGTTTGGCTGCCAAGTTGGAGCCAGTGGGAAACAGGAGGAAGACGATCTGTGGGACTCCCAACTATCTGTCCCCTGAGGTGCTCAACAAGCAGGGTCATGGCTGTGAATCTGACATTTGGGCCTTGGGCTGTGTAATGTGAGTAACTTCTTTTCTTTTGGCAAACATCCCACATTTCGGTCATTTTAGTATGAAAATTGAATGACATTGTAGGTAACATAGTATCTTTGAGGTGTGCTTTCTGGAGATGAAAACACTCATGGCTCTGTCCTGCTGCAGGTACACCATGTTGTTAGGCAGACCTCCATTTGAAACCACCAACCTGAAGGAGACGTACAAGTGTATCAGAGAAGCGCGTTATTCCCTCCCATCGTCGCTGTCACCACAGGCCAAACAGCTCATTTCTAACCTCCTGGCAAAAATCCCAGAGGACAGACCCAACCTGGACCACATTCTGAGGCATGACTTCTTCACTCAGGTTAGACACTGCAGCTGCCTACATTTCTGCCTCTACTCTGTCTGTCTCATTCTCTCTAAATGCCATTGTGTAGGAGTTCAGCTGTGACCTCCCATCCTCTCTGCCGCGCTGACCCACTTTTCATCTCCACAGGGCTTCAGTCCAGAGCGTCTGCCAGTAAGTTGCTGCCATTCAGCACCAGATTTCCACATCTCCAGTCCCGCCAAGAGCTTCTTTAAGAAAGCTGCCGCTGCGCTTTTTGGCGGGAAGAGGGATAAAGTCAGATACTACGAGACTCTGAGTGAGTACTGCAGCATCCGCATGTTATATGGAGCTTTTATTACAACGGTCTTGAGTCTATTTGGCTGTAAATGGATTCTATATGAAGTTTCCCGTGTTTCTTCTCTAGATAAGCTAACCAAAGAGGAGGAAGAGATCTACAAACTGCAGCATGATTTGGAAAAAACTGTCATTGGCCAGCAACAGAGCAAGAATCTGTCTCAGGTGAGAAACATTTAGCATTTGCAAACGCGTCAGTTGCTTTCGTGGCCCATTGCTCACCCAGTAAACTGGTGAAATTCAGAGACCAGGCTGAGGAGTGCGTCACCCTGATGCTGCAGCAAACTTATTACAGGGATGCTTTCAGATCAAACTAAATCCCCTTCTGTTCAAACCTTACACTTTTTAATCTGTGGGTGACCACTGAGTCATCGCAGGAAGAGATGCTCTAAACTCTCAGACTCTAAACTCTGTCGTCATTCATTCTCACCTCAGAATGGAAGTCTGCTTCCGCCATATGCTGGGAGCCCCGTTGCCCTGGCAACAGAGAGCCAATCCCCGACGACGCAAGATACCATCCGCCTGATCGTCAGGGGGAGTCTGGGTAGCTGTAGCAGCAGTAGTGAATGTAAGTCCACTTGTAAAAGTCTAACTGAGTCACTTTTCTATAAAAAGGGTCTCTCTCCCAAACATGATTGTGCATGAATTTTAGAAATCTGATTTGTTAGGTAGACTAGTACCGCACAATCTGATGCTAACTGACCCCCTGTGGTTGTTCTCACAGGCTTGGAAGACAACACAACGGGGAGTGTGGCAGAGACTGTTGCTACTGTGTTAAGGGGATGTCTGGAGAACATGCCAACAAGTAAGTGAACTTGTTCAACCTCATAACACATCTCAACAATTACACAAACCCACAGTTACAAATTTGAAGATGAAGCTCTTTAGGAGTCTGAGACGGAAATGCTTTAAGGGATCAGCATAACTCTTGGAGAATTCAAACAATTGAAAACCTGCAGCTTAAAGTAACAAAGTACAGCTTACTTTGCACACCCAGAATACAGAAAGCGTTCTTATCCAAGGCTTTAAAGCTCAGTACCTGTCATACCTCATCTTCCTCCAAGTCTCTTAGACTTTAATTTTTGCTTTTACAAAAAACTTCAATGCTAAAGAGCCTTTTAAGTTCATTGTTTTGTCTTTTTTGGCTCTAACTTGCAATTTGGTTCCAATTTTCTCCCAGCAAACGACACTCCTTTGACCTCAAGCAGCTGCAGTCTTCAGTGGGTGACTAAATGGGTGGACTACTCCAACAAGTATGGCTTTGGCTACCAGCTGTCTGATCACACCGTGGGGGTTCTCTTCAATAACGGCACTCACATGAGCCTCCTGCCTGACAGAAAGTATGCATTCCTCTTTGCTTTTTTTTCTAAAACCTCAGTGCAAGTGATATTAGTCACAACATTTACAGAAACCTGCTTATAGGATTCAAAGACTTTCTCTTAAAAACCTGTTTAGGAAGTCAGATGTTTTTTTGTTTTTTTTTATCAGAAATGTCTAGGAAGTTGTATTTATTCCTTTTTCTTTTCTTTTTTCAGGACCATCCATTATTATGCAGAGTTGGGCCAGCGTTCAGTCTTCCCCACCTGTGAAGTTCCTGAGCACTTTGTGGGCCAAGTGACTGTTCTCAAGTACTTTTCTCTTTACATGGAAGAGAATCTCATGGATGTAAGTCCAAGTATCTGTTCACCCACGCATTCACATTCTTGCACTTTATCTTTATTACTTTGTTATCCCACGCCCTGTATGAGCAATTCCTTTCATGTTGCAGCTTGTCTGATCCTGTCATGTTGCCGTTTTTACTTCTCAGGGAGGCGACCTTGGTACAATCACAGATGCACAAATGCCCAGACTCTACCTTTTACAGTGGCTGAAGTCTGACCGCGCCCTCATGATGCTATTCAATGATGGCACTTTCCAGGTATCTACACTCTCATTCACTGAAGGGAAACTCTCACTGCCCTGTCACTTTACAAATAAGATAACACTTCTTTCTTTTCAATCTCCAAAGGTCAACTTTTACCACGATCACACCAAGATCATTCTGTGTTGCCAGAAAGATGAGTACATGCTGACATACATTAATGAGGAACGGGTCTCCAAAACCTATAAGCTCAGCTCGCTGCTGACGTCGGGCTGCCCCACTGACCTGCACCAGCGCTTGCTGTACTCCCTCAACATGCTTCTGCAGAGGTGCAGCTAAAGCTACAAACGTGCAGTTTGGACAAACAAGTTTTTCCTACTGTGTTACTGCAACACTGCGGAGGAACAAGGACACAAAGAACCCGTGAAAGACGGGCGGATATCAAGGCTGGACTTGAACAAATGAAAAAAAATATCTCCATAGCGCTGTCGTGACTTGGCGTCGGTGCAGGAGAAATTGCATTGCAGAAAGAGACAGAGAAATGTAGCACAATGACTGTGGATGAAAAAGGGCTCATTTGTATGTTGGAAATGGAGAATGGACTAAACATGTTGGTACGAGATGTTAGACGGATTAAAAACAGAGGGTTGCGCAGAAAGTGAAGAGGAATGCTGGGCTGGCACCAGCTTAACCATGTCCAGCATAGCTGTTTGACTTAGAGTTGGACTGTAAGATAATGTTACGTGTATGTATTCAAGCAGTGTAAAGAAATTCGGTGTGTGTGAATGCTGCAGAGTTTTAGTATGTGTCTGCCTGAGTGAGAGCGGTGGAATATCACACAAACTTTTAAAACTGTGATTTGCTCTTTTTATTGACAGATGGGCTCAGCACACTTTGCTGAGAGCCGGAGGGGTGATGTGAGGGAGGGGAGAGGCGGGAAGAGACATTAATTAACCCATTTGGACCTAATGCTTTGCAAGGTCACTACAGTTCATGTGCTAAGAGGGCTCTTCTAGTCTAAATGGGTTAAGGACAACTGTAGTAGAAATCCTGTAAGGATCCTTTAAGAGCCATTATCACCTTTGTGAAATTGTCCATCATAACTTATTGTGTAAGAAAAAGTGCAGTATTTATTTATTTAATAAATGAGAGTGTTTTCTTAAAAAAAACCCAACATGAAGTGTACCTATTTTTATTTTAAGAACCACTGGCACATTGTCTGCCTCTTTTTTGCGAGGTGTTTACTTTGGTTCAGAATGCCCTGAAAACTGGAGGGCAGGTATTGAGGTTTATTTTTGTGCCTGTGTGCTCCTTCTCCAGAAGTGAGCATCTTAAGGGAATTAAATGAAAACTGAATGGTCTGAGTCAAAGCAAGTTTTTCACTTTCTCTTTTGTTTGGTTTGCAAGCACAAAAAGAAGTGGGAAGTTATTAGAGTGATAAGAGAACCTGCTTCCACTGAAGTTGTTCGAGCCTGCAGAGCTGTGAGAGAAATGGAGGACGGTGAAGATGACTGATTGTGTTGTGCAGCTGAGCTTGTCTTAAAGAAACACAAGAATGCTCGTTATTTCTCACAGATAACCCATGAGATGGGCAGGTGGTTCGAGGAATGAAGGCTGGGTGGACACGCAGCACAAATAGAGGAGCCACAGTGACAGACTTGGTCTAACTGTGTCACAGATTGCATCACAGCATTTCAGTCATTCTTGAGCATCCTTTCACATTCAGTCACTGTAACCGTGGAAACAGGCCGAGCAATTTGACGAGAGCTAGAAATCAATGAAGCCTGCGTAAAAGACATGTGGCTCATCTTTCCCTAGCTGAATTCACCCGAATTTTATTCACGGAAATGTAACCACTTTCCCTGTAATTGGCCCAACTGATGCGCTCTTTGTTTGGCTCGCCTGTTCTTTGTTCCCCACGTGAGTGTTTGATTCAGCTGTCTGCTGAGCGTCTCTTCACCTTTTGTGCTTACGTAATGATGGGAGCTGAACGTGGAAGTTTGACTCATCCCTTTGGATGTCCACTTGAAATATCTGTGGTCTTCAGAGTTCAATAATGAATGTCTCATGCATAAACATACCCACACAAAGTGAAAAGGATCAGGAAGCAGACCACAAAAGGAAGAATCAGGAATTATTCATGACGACACCTCCAGGTCTGGGTCTGTTTTTTGACAGTAATGGCCTCTGGAATGGAGGCTTCAGTCTTGACAGGAATAGAATCTGTTGTTGATGGGAAGTTTTCGGGCCATCGGGAGCATTTTTACTTAACAGCAACAGAAGTGCTGCCTTTCTTGAAGACAAATCGCATGTAATAACTCCTTCTGAGAGAAGATGAAAAGTGGCTCTTTTCCCTTAAAGTCCAATACAGACTCTGCTTTTCTACAAGTGAACTTATGAAATATGAAAGGTCTGAATTCAAACCATGTTGCAAAAAGAACCAAACAAAAAACTCCAAGTTCAGTTGCTACTCCAAAACAATAAATTATGAAGAAACAGTTACACATGACTGTGTTTGTTTCTGGTATCTTCATACAGAGTCTGCATTGTTGTGCTAACAACGCGACAAGTTTCGTTCATGCAGACAACTTTATTTATTCAAAGTAGTTTACTGGATAAACGAGGAAGATCTTCCCACCTCAACTGAGGATTTCATTAAGTTTTCATCTGGCAGAAAAGGGAATCAGCTTGTCTTTGAGAGTGATTGTAGGCAAACTCTGCAATAGGAAGAAAAAAAACTGCTTTGAAATGTGCGCACACTGGGATGCACTTGAGGGATTAGAAGACCTTTGCATATCCAGTGTCAGTGCACCTCCTCCCACTACGTGGACAAAAACAGATGTACTTTCGAGGCAGCTTAGATGAGTTCAGCTTTGCCCATTCTCTGCTCCTACAGTATCGACCAGAGAGATGAGCAATGCTGTAATCGTTGTAAAGTTGCCAGTGGAAGCTCACTCCAATGTGGTATTATTTCAGAGTTTCTTCTTTTCCAGACGGTGTAAGATTATGTGTGTGTTTCTGCTACTTGTCAGATCCTTTCCCGGTCTTAAAAGATGTATAGGCTTGTGGATGAGTCACCACACAGGATCTGGCGACCACTTACTGTGACGTTTGTTCAAGCTCATCTTGTTCCTATAATTTTCTACAATCACATTTTTTAAACTCCATTTGCTAAAGATAGAACTTTCGGTTCGCATTTCAGCTCTTTTGTCAATCAAAAGCTGTACCGACTCTCAGTGTACCTCCACAGCAATGCACAAAGGAGGGAATGTGGAAACATGGGTTCAAACGTTTGAATCAAACAACCTAACAAAACAAGAAAAAAGTGGCCATCCTTTATGACTCATGTTTTCTGCTTCCTGTCATTATTAAAAGCAAATTTAGAAAGGCACCAAAGTCTCAAAGACCTGTGTGTCTTTTAGTGTCTGTTAGTGTCATGAAATATATTAATATTTCTAAGTGCATGCAAAGAAGCTAATAACTTCCTGTCCTTTTGTTCTCTATCTCCCTCGGACTCCCCGATGACCACCTGTCCACTCTTTAATTAAACTGTCATTACTTAAATGCTTGTGCCTCCCACTTTATTGGACTCATCCAATTACTGCATAATTGCGGGGCTCTTTTTCAGTTCAGATCATGATCAACTGTGGTGTGCATGGAGTGAACTCAGACGAGCTGCTCCAGACAGCCTGCGTCACACGCCGTCACATGCAGCGGATGATCATCACCGGCTGATCCTTATTTGAATGACTGACAATCGCTTTTTCTGTTTCTTTGGATTTCCTACGTCTCATCTGATTACTCCTCTGTGATGATGTCTGCGGAGAATGTGACTTCCATGAAATGGTGCGAGGAGCTGTAGAACTCTTTCATAAAAGCATCACATGGTTATGTAGGCAGTATTGTGAGAGCGAGGAATAACAGACTCAAGAAGGAAAAAAAAAGAAACTGCACAGAGAGGAAAACTCCAGCTTTTAGCTTTTCCACATCATTGAAGTGAAACACAGAGGTCTGCGTACCCATGATCCAAAAAATGTGTCGAATTTTTGTCAGCAAGAGGGTTAAGAGAGAAATATGATTGTGTTTTGTACAGGTGGAGGGAAGGAAATAAATTTAAAGTTTCACCATCACAAATGATCCCAGGATGAAATCAGCTTGATGAGGAAATGGTGTTTACACTGTCCTCAAAAAATGAGATTGCAGTGCCTGATGATTCAAAGGTTTGATATTCTAATTTCTCAAATCCTATTGCAGGAACAAATGCTTTAAAGTAGCAGCTTCCAGAGAGACTTAAAGACCCACTCCAATGAAAATATGTGTTTTAACGTCTTGTTGAAGCATTTTTCTCATGATGGACTCCATGTATGAAGAAAACTGAGCTTAAAAATGCATTTCTGAGTATTTCTTTGTTCAAGTCATTGTGAATCAGGAGCAGACGAAAAAATGCAGTTTGAAAAAGCTTGTAGTTGTTACATACAAACAACAATCGGCATTAAAAACAGCACAATCATAAATAAAAGACCACTGGGAATACTTTTACAGTAGATCAAGAAATGATTGGAGAGGGGCTTTGAAGGATATTGATGTCTGCTGTCCTTGAAGGAATGAAGGGCTTTGAAAAAGTTAAGCAGCATCAAACACCTTCCTGTCACGAAGGCATGCAAGCTTTAACAGATGAGGGATTTAAACATGCTGGCTTTAGAGATAATTGTTGCCCAAGCTTTTTTCTGTAACAGCTACAACAAAGGATAAATTCCACCCATACCACAAAATAGAAGGGTGTGCTTAAAACAATTGCTAAAGGTCTCTTTCTCAGGCATGCTAAATCCTTTCAATGTAAAGTTTTACTTTGTCTAGGCAGCGGTGCACCATACCTTTTTCATTTCTCTGAAAAGTTTAGCCACATTTGAACTTTTTTCTATGAGTAATCTCTAATGGATCGTTTATACCACTAAAAACTTGAAAAACTACGCAAAGTTGTGATACTAGGCCTGTGTTTTGATAAATATGGATCGATCTGAGCAAGTCTGTGTGGTGCAGTTGTTGTTTAAACAGCGCCCTGCCTTGTTGAGGAAGGAAACCCCAGAGGCTTAAACAGAAGCGTTTCGATCCTGTGATTCACTAAGGTGTTAGAAGGACAAAACACATCATGCCCAGCACACACACACATACACACACTCACTCACACACAGGTGGGGCTGGGTTGCTCAATAAGTTAACAGCTCACAGTTGATTTACCTTTCTTTCTTGGCCCATATAAGGACAACAAACTGTTGTCACTGGTAAGTTCAGTTGGTTAAAAACTCACTCCTGGAAAAATGACAGTTTAGTGAAATAAGATTCATTGGTTTATACTTTATGTGAGCATAAATGTATGTAAATTAGGTTGTGCCACAAAAGCTCCTTCACCAATTTTGTCAACAGAAAAGCTTTAGTTTCAAAATTTCAAGAGTTTGAGATTCAGAAACCAGTTTATTGAGTCTTTCTAACTGAAAATCCTGCATCACAACCCAAGTCCTTTTGGCATTTCTCAAAGTACACAGTCACACACCTACCAAATGTACTGTTACACAAACGGCCTTTCTCTCAGCACGCTCTGGACAGATGCAGGGGGTGGACAAATGGACTTTTGTGCCGAATGAAGGAGGACTGGGGGTAGAAGAATCTCTACAGAGCCTCCTAATTAAAAATGCTGCCATTTGCAAAATTGCAAAGGAAAACAATTACAAAAAGAATGACTGTTTGATAGACAAGTGGTTCATCCACCAGGTCACACAGAGAAACTAAAGGCTACATTTTAATTGCAGGTTGTTCAAATAGTAAGTAAGGACAGGATAAGCAACATATTCACAATTAAGAAAAAAATGAACTGAGACTGAATGGATAGCATGAATAAAAGGTCCTTGAAAAAATGCAGAAGAGCATTCATATTCATCTTCCCAGTAGCATGTCTTAGTGTGCTATTCTTTGTGCTCCAGTATACAGAGACACACAAAAGAGAGCGCGAAACAAAAGAAAACGCAGGAAATGGCAAGATTTGAAATCAGGTGAGCTCGGTCAACCTAAAGTGTTTCTGGAGGCTTGTCTGACAGCTGCATCATTGAGCCTGTCAGTTGATCATCTCTGATAATAGAGCAGCATTCTTCAGTTGCTTGACTGCTGAGCAGAGTGGGAGACCCAACTGTTTCCATGGCAACTAGTATTTTCATCATCACCGCACGTAAATATCCAGCTGCAGTTCATTCGACAGCTTTGCGTTAGTCACCTCTTTTGGCTTGCACACCTCCTCGTTTGTGATGTAATATTTCATGAAACTTGTTAACATAAAAAAAGTCAGAGTTTTATTCAGATCACATGCAATTTTGAAAGATTCTGGTTTTGAAAGAACATAAAGGATAGGTGAGCGGTGCTAGGTACTGAACATCTGGCCCAAACTCTTGGCCCCCTGTATGAAATCCCAATTGTAATACTGAGAGCAGAGCGACAATTTTGGACTTGTTTACTCCTAGTTTTCTTTTGTTGTTTGTAAAACATATCTGTGCTATCAGCTTGTCCCCATTTTGCACCACCATTAAACTCTACTTTTATTCTCTAGACACATACAGGAAGTACACACCCAGGAACAACCCCCGCAATTATATTTGCTGTACAAACATTTTTATCTAATCCCTTAGATTGGTTTTGATTATTTAAACGTTGCTTTGGCAACAATTAACTTCAAATGAATTTAAAAATACAAAAAGAAAAAAAAATCTGTGTGTTTTCTGTGAAGAGGAAATTGTTTTTTTTTGTTGTTGTTGTGAAACAAAATCTGCTTTTATATCACTTGTAAGCAAGACTGATAGTAGGAAAGAGAGCTACTGAGCTTGGGTACATTAGTTTATGATTGGACTCAAAATTAGCTCGATGTGATACAATAGCTGCTGACGAACTGTCATGAAATGAACCGTCAGCTAGGCAGCAGGACAATAGCTGTTGTCAGTGTTTGTATTCCTTTTGGGGGAAGCGAGCAGGAGCACATCCGACTGGATATCCTCTGTTTGGCCCAGCAAAAAGGATGAGAACTGTGAACCACATGAATTTGGAGTAAAGGAGATTTCAAAACCTCGAAGAAACCATTTACAGTAAAAGACCAAAGAAAGATAGGTAATTTAAAAAAAAGGGTTACATCCTTAAAGCTGATCACAGAAAAAAATAATTGAAAGCAACAACATTCATGTGTTTTTAAAATCATTGTCATATGGTGACATTATATGTGTTACATCACCCATTTTGTTGCAGATCTGCAGAAAGCTTAGAAGGTCTTAAACTTCTTTAAAGACTTTAAGGAAAGTCAAGCTGAGATCAGAGACCTTTTTTAACATAGATGCTTTAAAAGTCTAATTGACCAATTTAAATATGATAAACATTTGACACAGTAATTTTCAAGAATTTCTTTTTAAACAGTTATTTTTTTTAAAGATTCCTGTTGGTTTGTATTTGCACAAATAAGAAAAAGAGAATGAAAAAGCAATGGCAATGGCAACATATTAAAGTTATAATGGTAAAAAAAAAGTAGCATTTGCATCACTGCATTTTGGCTCTTTTACATTTTTTTTACTATAGCTTTTATTAATTCCCATTGCTCTATCTGTCAGTAGTAGTTTGTGTGAAAATGCTTCATGTATTTTTATGTCATGTCCTGGGCTCTGTAAATGTGTTATCTCAAACAGCTTTTTTTATAAATGAGAACAGTACTGGATGCTTTTTTCACAAAAACCTATGTGTTCAGAGCCAGTTTGTAGATTTCTGTTTGGAATATACAGATTTATATGTTGAGGCTTTCTGATCAGTGAGTTTGGCATTAAATGGGAGGAGCCTAAAGCGGGTGGTTCACAAAATGGAGTGTAAGGTGTTTGTGGGCACTTTGGTGAGTGTAAGTACAAAGCTAAAGAAGTTAATGGACTAGTAAAACTGAGTTTTGTGATGCAGAAAAGGTTGGGGCCTGCTAGCTGTCTAGCTTTGCTAACTGTTTGCTGGCTTTGTTTTTCACTTTTTATTTTTTTGCATTTACTTGATTTGGTTGTCTTGCTGAATAGTTTGGGAACTAAGTGATGTCTAGCTCATTTTGCTGTATGTTTACTGAAATATTCAATCTATATATTCAAACCCTTTGGTAAAGACAGGCTTCCCCAACAAGCCTAAAAAGTAATGGAGCTATAGGAAGAGATTTCCTGATTCCTCTTCTTTGTGCATGTCTTTTGTTACTTTTTGGAATCTTTTATGTTTTTTTTTTTTTTATTTCTTTTCTGTTTTTCTTCTTTCATTTTCTTAATATTACTCAGTAATAGTTTGGGCTAACTAGGTTTAGTTTAAAGTTGCTGGCTGCTAATCAACTTGTGACAAAAAGAACTGGAGGTGTGGGTTTAGAGTGATTCTGGGATGTTATGATGAGGGCCTGTCGATAATTCCAGTAAAAAATTGGCTGATTAAAGCAGGACTGGGCCGCAAAGACTTCTAATATTTAATGGCACGGCTGAACCAGGAACAGATGTGTGGAGTGTTTTGGTAACCCAGCTCATAAGAAAAAGAAAAAAACATGGATTCTGGACAAAATCATGCCTTAATTTTATTAAAGAATTGATATATATATTTAAAAACAGAAAATGTTTGAGTTTTATTTAGTAACTGTGGCTCTTGCTGTTTTTTTTTTTAGTGCCAACTGCACCGATTGGTTGATATCCTTAGGGAAGTACGGCTGTACTTGGATGGAAAAATTCTGCTGGTCCAGACCAAGCCCCTTCAATTTGGTCTGGATTGATCCCTCCACCTGGCGTTTGGTCTGTATTCAGGCTGCTGTTCACCCAGACATTTCTGTTTCAAACTAAAGCTTGTAAACAAAACCACATGATTAAAAATCTCATTGGCCAGAAATAACGAGGGAGGGGCAGGGTAACGAGAAAAAGAATAATGGAAGTCCTGCGCTTTGCAATCCTTGCCGGGATAGTTCACTTATTCAAACTTTAAATGTTGCTGTCCGATTTTGAACGTCTGTATTAACACTTTTTACTTTCTACTTTGTCATGGTGGAGGCATGCTGCAAGGTGGTTACTGAGGAGACTATAAAGGAAGTAGCCTAAGCCTGTCTGACACCGAAAATACGCAAACAACAAATCTTTTAACACCACATGAATGCAATAGAACTTTCTACATCTAAGCAAAGGTACATTTATTTCCAGAGCGCCATCTATGGGTAGACACCCTACTTACAGGTAAATAAAACATTTAAGGCATTTTTAATATCATTTATTCCAGTTTGTCAGACTATAATAATAGTTTGACAGGCAGTGTGTGGCCCCTGGGCCATACTTTGCCCACCCCTGGGTTAGAGCGTGCCACACATGTTGCATTATCTCAGATTGCAAATGGGAACAGTTATCAGCTAAAAATAAATAGAGCTGCTTTTTGAGCTTTTTGGCCCATAGTTGTGTGACACGCACCCTGATGTCTTTGTTTGATGTTCACGAATAGGTCAGAATACAATTTAAAGTTTCTACTCTGCCTCTTAAAAAAATTAATTTTGTTGAAGTCATTCAGTCGTAAATTTCTCCAAGGCTCTCACTTCTCTAATCCTCTTGCATTTATTTCATATCATAATAGCAGGTATGACTGAACATGTATGGTAGATTATTAGGCCAAAATGTGTAAAGGTCTTAATTTTTCATTAATAAATGAGTCTTATTCAACTGTAAAAAAGGAAACAAGTTGTCCAAATTGCTTTTCCGTTGCAAATTTGTTGATAAGGTCATTTTGTTGAGCTTGATGCTGCGTTTTAACTGCAGGCGATTTCTGAATACAGAAACCTTTTCTGATTAGCACTTAAGCAGGGAAATTTAATTTTGATTTTAATATACTTGGACTCTTGTTTTAGTTTTTTAATGAACAACAGTTCCTGTCAGTAAGTTAATCCCACTTACATGTTGCAGAAAAAATGGCCAAAAGTTAGTTTTGAACTTACTACTGAAAACTCCCTCCCTTTTTTTGTATGTCTTGCAAAAAGTTCAAAGTTTTCTGGTTTGCTTTGTTTCTGCATCTTATGCGTGAAGCTTTGCCATACTAGTTAACATTAATGCAAGAAATGTTTGATTATGTGTGGCCACAAAGTTCAAGGTTCACAGAATTTTTATCTTTACATAAAGTCTTCTATTAAAAAGTTTACGAGTATAAAGCTGAAAATAGCAACATTACAAAAGAAGAAAACACATTACACATGTTCAATGTAAAATTCCGCTATGACTTTTTATGTTTTTTGCACGAAACAAATGCATATTGGTATGTATTTGCATACATTTTAAGACATAAATTCATACCATGCTGCTTTCTTTATATGTATCTCATTTTAGTTTGCTGTAACATTGTCACTGTCCGTTGTAAAGAGCCACTGTTGCAACGTGTTGCAGACTGATTTTCTCTGCTTGTGTGTACACTGGCTGAGAGCAGCAAGACAGATAGCCACTTAGCTTCCCATCAGTGTAATGGGATGCCAGTTACTGTTGGTTGTATTGATGCATCTACCTGTGTCAACTAAAAGCCCTCCTGCAGGACCAGATATAAGTTGGTTCGATGTGTCTGTCAGTACCATCATACTGAAATGTTATACTTGATACAGATGTCATATTGTTCCTTTTCTTTGCTTATATAGGAAACTCATACAAAGACTTAAAATGTTTTCCACTTCATACTGATATTTGCACAATGTAAATAATTTTAGAAATATATTTTGATGATATATGGTTTAATATAACTTAAGAGTTAACCTAGAAGAAGGTCGCAAAATGAACAACGTAGCCTTGGAGTTTATGCATATGCTCTTACTACATTAAGCCTCTTTCTATGTTGTCATTTTTAAATGTTAACATTTGCCTTCTGAAATTAAAATTTATGAATGAAACACAAACTACAGTAACTTGCACAACACAGAAAATCAAATATCAAGTTAGATTAACATATATTTTCTTTGAGTAGATTTGGAAAGTGCAGTTTGCAATGAACATAAAAACAGTAAGGTAAACCTTGTGAACTTTTGCTCACCACTCAAACCTCCCAGCGTTTTGTGAATGAAAAGTTCTTTATAAATAAAGTTTGATTTGAAAAGGAAACAGAAGGAACAAGGATTTTTACTACTGTTCGATTCTTCTTCATAGGTGCATCCACAATGATGTTATCTGCTTGCCGTGCGTTAACTATCATTGGTTCATAGATCTCTTGAAAACCTGATGCTATGACCTTGTCCTCTGATTATGGCCGGTTTATCTGCATCAGCTAACAGTTGTGTCTGACTATCACAGGCTGAAAATCAAATTACATGTTTCCAGCATCTCATGCGGTCATAAATGGGATCACGGGCCCCTTATCTCGCAGTAATTTTTTGTTTGTTAGTCTAAATGAAATTTCTCCTCTAACCTGCAGGTTAAACAACATTATCTAACCCGGGCATCAAAGCAGCTTGCCAGTATTTACCTCCAGGGCCTGAGGGGATCTTAAGCATTAGCAACACATATGACTCATGCTAGTTGGTGTTTTTTCTGTTTATTTTGTCGTGTTTTTTTATTGTTCACTCTATTTTTTCATTATTCTTCAAAGGTAGAACAATCTGGCATTGACAGGACACAAAACACACTGACGCACTAAAACTCCATCACATAGTTGACAGTTTAGCATCAAAAAGCGCTGAGTAATTGTAGTGTTTATGTTTTGTTTTTAGCAGTTACACGTGCATTGTGCAGCCAAATGACTAGTGGAAGTGTCGAGGTAGACATACATCAATAAGGAGGTAAATAAACATCTCTTTGGGCCCCCTGGTTTCAGTATTTAGCTGTCAAAACACTTAGACACAGTTGCCTAAATTTTTTAGAAAAAAAAAAGTCTAAAATATTGATGCCTTGTGCTTTTTCAACTGTGGTTGTGTATAATATATGAAAATAAAATAGTCTTCAAAACAGTTTAAAAAAAAGTTGAATCTTTTCTGCTTCAATACATACAAATGTTTAGGTTCTTAGGAGAAAAACAGTACCTTACCTAAAAAAGTGCAGCTTGACCAATCCAACACTCATAGGAAAATTCAACCAAATGACAGGAGAGTTGTCATTTGGTTGCCAAATCTCTGCAGCAAGAAGGCTCACGGTGTAAGGAAGTTTTTAAAGATGTGTTTTTAACATGTTCTTGTGGCATTTTTCTGATGATTGAGGACATATATTAGGAAAATTAGGCTTGGAATTGCATTCCTGATATTTTTATTTAAATTGTTGTGAGGAGCATAAGAAAACTGCTGTTTGATAAAGAACTCAATTTGTGGTTTATAAAATACACTGGGGAGTCCACAAGTTCCCTGCTCTGAGCTCTAAGCAATGGAGAGAGGAAGGGGACGTGGGGTTGCTCCGCTCTAACAGTCCCGCCCAGAACTCAGAGGGGAATTTCTAATGAAATACTGCTGTTCTACAGAAACTATGTCCTAAAAACAATAGTTTTTTTTTAAATTTTGCCTAAAGACGGCATAAACATAACTATGAGACAGCTGGGAACACTTTTGGAATAGCTAAAAAATGATCAAAGTGAAACTTGAATCAGAGAGGACCCACCTTATGTCAGCTCAGGTTGATGAAAGCCCTCATCTTGGATGCTTGCTGACATCAACTGGTAAATTTGCAAAAGAAAAACTCTAAGACGTCAGCAGAAATGACAGCTTGTTATTCAGCTGTGGGAGCGCTGTTGAATAATTCTTCACAACTTCACAGATCATGTTTATGCTGACTCATTTTGACTTCCACAAAAACTGGAAAAGTGCCCAACAAATAGCCTGACAATTAGGAGTTTTCCTTTATTCACACGCTCTTTGTTTTTTTTTATTTGCCTTTCTGTATCAGCTGCCACTGGGATGGGGGAACCGCAGATAACCTCCAAACACCCTCACACACACTCCTAGGGAATCCTAAACTCACCAATCGGGCTCCAGCGCATGTTTTTGCACTTGGAGAAGAAACCTGAGTACCTTGAGAAAAACCTCTGCAGATATGAGAATGCAGACTTAAATGGACAGACAGGCCATAGCTCAGATTCACAGCTGGCAGCGTGGAACAGCGGGGAAATTTCCACCACGTCACGATCCATCCCTCTTCTATTCCCACTCAGTCCTTTGCAGGGTTACAGGAGTTGCAAAAGTCCAGCCCAACATGAGGGCAAAGGCAGGGGGTGCACCCCAGACAGTTCTCTAGTCCATTGCAGGGCCACACACAGACAGACAAACAGTCACTTCGAGGAGGCAGTTAAGAAGCACCAATCAACCTGTAAAGCATGTGTTTAAACTGTGGAAGGAGAAAACCCACTCATGGAAAAAGAGAATATGCAAACGCCCCACAGAAAAGATCCAGCCGGGATTCAAACCAGAGGCTTTTTGCTGTGGGACGTCATTGCTGACCATGCTTCCTGAAAAATATGTATGTAATATTGGTTTAGGCAAAATTAGAACAAAATTAAAACCATTGTAACATTTGGTAATACCTTTTAGAGCTTTAAAAAGAAAGCGATTAAAGTAAAAAATAATTCTTTTTTTTTTTAAAAGACATCTTAGCTTTAGATATTAAATGTACAAAGGCAAGTTAAATTGTAAATTGTAAGTTAAATGGTAAATTGTTGCTGTTGTTGAAAAAAGTTCTCTATGAATGCAGCAAGTTCAAAGTTGACATTTATTTTTTTTATATCTTTTAATCCAATATGTAAATAAGAAACACAGAAAAATATTATAAAGCATTTATTATACCTTTCCTTTAAGACCCAATACAATGAAAATTGTGTTTTTGGTGTTTTTTAACATGTTCTTGTGGCATTTTTCTAATTATGGAGGAAATATCTAAAAATGTGGACAAATATAAAGAATATTAGGCTTAAAATTCCATGTATGCGTATTTCTTTATTTAAATAGTGGACCAGGAGCAGACTAAAAAATGTTCAAAGAGCCTGGTAGATGTGACAGAAGTCTTACAATCTGTGGACCCCAAGCTCCCTGCTCCGTTCTGATGCATCCTTTTGCAGACAAATAGACCCATGAACGTCTTTGTTTTCTTCGTCAAAGGTGGCATCTGGGTCAAAACTGCATGCAAAGAAAGCTCCAATATTGCTAGCTTTTTTTTTTGTTGCACCACTAATGTTGGTTTGGAGGGTAAGCAAAATTTTTATTGAACTCGTGCATCTCTGCAGAAACTGTGTCGTAGAAAACAACTCCGATTCTTTTTGATTTTAGCTAAAAACGGCATAACCAATACTTTAAAACCATGGGGGACGCTTTTAAAATGAATCAAAAGATGATTGGAGTGGAACTTTATTTCAGTGATGTCGGCACCAGTTTTGCCAAACTTAAAATGCTCTAAAACAACTGAAACAATGAGAGTACAGTTTTCTCCTCAGAAACAGATCATGCAGGACATCAGAAACAAAAAAAACATGCATATTTTTTTTACTGGGGCACCAATAAGAGGTCTCCTTTTGCTATTTGACAGCACAAAGTGGAGAGGTATATATTCCTCAAAAAGTGTTTTTTATTGATTTATTGCTTGGAGGTTCACTATAAGGGCTGAAAAAGGCATAAAAGAAGTTGTATGTTTTATCAAAGGGATACTTTTAGAAGCTTAGCAGTAAACCTCCTCCAAGACTTTTAAGTGTGCTGTGTATAAAAAGGTCTCCAGCTGCAGATCACGGAGTGCACAAGTGATCACACCTTTCCTTCCAGCAGGAAAGAGAAGGCTGTCTAAGCACAAGGCTTCCTGAGCCCTACATTAACCCAACAGTTCTTTTCCTGCCAGACTGTTTCCTGACTCATTGAGTCATTGCTGGCCTTTTTCAGTGGATGTGCAGCTGCAAAGACTTTCTTTTCTCTGTTGTTTATGGACTTCATGACACCCTCTTGAAAAAAAAATATTAATTTAGCTTCAAACCTGCAATCATCATGTATGGTTGTTTGTAAACAACTCTTTTTTGTGTGTGTTTTTCTGTGCCTGCGAGCGGTGAGTGGGTGGAGTGAGTTTGGCCTCACTTCCTGCACAACAGGATACAGAGATCAGGGCAGGAGAGAGATTGGAAAGGCTCAGAGGAGATGATGGATGAGATGGTTATGGCCAATTGTCTTTGCCTTCCTCAACAGGTGCAGAAGAGCTTTCAGTGTGATGAAAGGAATAGTCTTTTATCTTAGAAAAAGGCTGCATAGAAGGGCAAGACAAGTGGTCTTACGTAAAGTTGTGTTTCTTGAACATTTTTTGCACAAGAAAAATAAAGCATTAGATTATCTCAAACTACGAAGTTTTGAGCTAAGAGAGGGTTACTAAATTGGTATAAAACATTGAATTTTTAAGAGATTTAAGAGACAGAAAGTTTATGTTGAAACAAAAAAACTTCACGGAAAAGGGAACCCGGTGCTTCCAAGTAAACATCTGAAAACATCCTGTTTGTTTTCTGGAAGCAGCTTTTTCAGTACAGCTTTCTTTTGCCACAACTGAGTTTTATTTTCCCTTTTTTCAATGGTTTTATCAAAAAGGCTTTTTGAGATCATGAACTAAGTTTCTTGGAAAGACGGGATGGATACCTTACAACAAGCATTTCTGTTTCTTTTGGCTGTATGATGGACTGACTTCTCTCGTTGCATCGTGCAATTTTATCTGTTGATCTTTGGAAAAAATGCCACAAGAAGAATGTTAAAAACACCAAAAATACATTTTTCACCAGAGTGGGATTTTAAGTCTAACAGTGAGTCCACCCATCTGCCATTTAAACTGTAAACATTGAATATAGCACCTTACACTGCTTTCCTCTCATTCAGCTGGGACTGGAAGCCAGCGGGACCAAAATCAGGATAGGAGCTGACAACCTGAAAAAAATCTTATTTACATGGTTTAATAATCAAATTCACATGAATTCTTTCTTCAACTCAGGTTGTCCTGTTGTTTCCAAGTTTAAAATTCAGTCTATTCAGAAGTCTTTATTTCATGGCTCACATTCTGCTGAATAAAGAATCTCTGTAAACCAATATGTGGTAATAAGACTGTAACAAAAGCTGATGTTATTAATTTTTTTGAAAAAATATTTTGTTTCCCGTAGCTCTATTACAGCTGTGGTAGCCAACAGCTTATTTATACCAGCCATTAGTTTCTAAATGGCATACCAGCAACACCAGAGTTGACTCACTTAGCAAAAGGAAACCATGAAAAGAGAATTAGGATAAGCATTCATCAGCTTTTACATGTAGTAATCTAGTTTGATAATGACTATTTTTACTGTCACTATATTTAATGATACTAATGGCAAACAAATGCAACACTGTGGCACTGCAGAGCTGAAAAAGTTCTTTTTGTGTGCTGGTGGGCTTCGTGCAGGTCTCACTTTAGTGTGATTCGTTCCATAATGTCACTGGACTCTCACAGAGCTGCAGCTTGAGACTGCTTTGTCATGGAGCCATATTTGAGTGTTTTAGTGAGAAAAAAGCCCTAAAAGGTCTTATTTTGAAGAGGTGGTTTGTTAAACTCTCTACTGGATTTGTAACACCACAAAACAGTCATGTTTTAGCATGCATGGCGGCAGCTGCCTAAATCTGCTGCTGACGTTTCTGTTCCTTTTGTTTGCGTGATAAGGATCTACAAGGACTCCCTGGAAGAAAAGATGTCGTGTCTCAGCTGGATTTTTTGGGGCAAATAAAAATAGAAATAATTTTCATGTGTGCTGCACCTAACAAAACCACTCAAAGCAGTGAAAGTGAAATATTTTCCCATTGAAAAGTCTAAACTTTATCATGATGCTTCCGGATTGTAGCATGAAAGATGTTGCACTGATTGATGTGGTCAGTCTAGAAAATTGTCCCTGTGTGCACAGAAAGATCAAAGTGAACCACTATAAAGATACATGTGAACCCTCTAGATGTATCATCTGGTTTTGTTTTGGTGCATTTACCTTTCCAAGGATTGCATTTTTACTTCTTTTAGAAACGCTTCAAACATCTCTATTTTCTATGTTCACTGTCAGAGCTTCATTAAAGAACTCAATATTTAATGCTCCCTGTTCACTCTTGACAATCAGTTGATTGAGAAAGAGGAGGGGTAGTTTAAACCAAGTGTTTACTGGAATCTCATATATACACATTTTGTAAAACACTCTAATAAAATGTGTACAAGCAAATACAAATTCTGCAGGATGTTAATTGTACTGAGTGAGTTAGAACTATGATGTCAAAAATGTGATTTCTAGATCTTGTAAAGTCAAAAACTGATAATTTTTTAATCCAGTTTTTACAGCTCTACCCAGCTATTTGGCTTCAACAGAATGTGGTAGTTTCACCCCAGAACACTACAGACTTTTGTTTACGAGATAGGAAAAGCTAAATGAGTTCTGTCTGCATGTGCCCTTCAAGTGCTGAAACAGTGTCAATGTAATTAATGTAATCAATCATAACTGGCTTTGCAACACTCAAATATCCTCTTCAAGAAAAAGTAATTGAACTTGAAACGTATCCCTGGCACTTACCTTTAGACTAGTAAACCCAGTGTTAACACTGAGTTGGAATTTCTTACTCTGATACTTGATACTGATAATCTCTCTCTGTTACCTTTAACAGGTTCTTCCAAATCCTTTTTTTCCGTGATTCTTTTTCTGTAGTGCAATTAATTCAAGTTATAAACTGGCCAATGAGATGCCTCAATAGAAGTATGTAGTCACCTCCATACCTTTTGATTGACATATACTCCCAAGCCCGCTTTCAAGTGTTAAGGATGTGGAACAAGCTCGCTCCTGCTTGGCTAGAGTGGTTGCCATAGAAACGATGACACAGACCATCTCAGGGTGTACCCTGCCTTCGCCCTGCAATAGCTTGGTTGACTCCAACCCCACGACTTCAGCTTTTGGGGTCATGGGGTTGGGACGGCTTTCAATTAGTTTAAATCCTACCTCACAGATAAAGATTGTTTTGTTCATTTAAATTATTTTTTATTTAAAGGAAGGAGCCTGTAGCGGTGGCTGTTGGGAGTTGTAGTGAGAAGTCTAAGGAGTCTGTACTCTGGCGAGAGATCCCTCTGGTGGTCGGAGGTTTGAGTTGTAGACTAAACTCTGTCAGGTGTGTTAGTGTTATTGCTTGTTTTTATGTACATCACCTTGAACTGTTCTTTTTACATGAAAGCTGTTTTAGAAATAGAAATTAGTTAGAAAGGGATTCAGCGGGTCCCGAAGATAGATCGATGAAAATATGGAGCTACTCTTTAAATAAAAAAAAAATGTTCTCAAGAACTTTTCTTTGAAGAATACAGTTTCTCAGATGATTTTTCCACCAAAAGATAGCAAAAGATTTTTGTTTTATAGACCATAAAAGGATGATTTTAAATAGCATATCTAGTAAATGGACTGCATTAGGCCACTTTAGCTAACTGGGCTTTTTCCATTACAAGCCACTTACATCCATTTACAGGAAATAAAATGCTCACCAAGCAGTTTCAAATTAATTTTCTCTCCTGAGGACACATCTAGATTTAGAGGGTTTTGGTCACAAATGAATCAGCCAACTTTTTCAGTCAGAAGATAACTGCTAAAATCAGGTCTATTAGAATTGCACCATCTAAGGGAACCTAAAGTGCTTTAAAGTAACACAGAAAGGGGCTAACACTCCTAAAAAAAATAAAAATCAAAAACAACCTATTCAAATGATCTGAACAGCAAAAATAGATGTTGCTTAGATTTAAACCCAAATTTCCTGAAGTTGCCCATTTTAATTTTTTATTTATTTGTTTTCAAGTTTTAGATCTATCGGAAATTATTTAAGTTTGTGGAAACTGGTGCCCATTTTTCTGATCTTTGTTTTAGAAAAAGTAATGTTTTTGTCTAAGTTATGTTGTGTTTTTTATTTTCCCAACCAATCAGATTTCTATTTCAATCATCCATAGTCTGCTTTGGTTAACTTCTTCCAAGCCTATTTCAGTTTCTGATTTTTAGTAACGGACAAGTTCTCTGTTTTTCCACCCTTTTTAAGGTTGAAGCTTAATCCCAGTTTTGTTTGTGTTTTTATCTTTTTTTCCTCATGTTTGATGGGATTTATATTTCGTTTTATGTGTCCACCATCATGTCTCTTGCATGAGTCTTTAAAAAACAAGTTTCAGTGTGGTCTCAAATAGATGCTTACGACATAAACAACAGCCTAGATATTTACAAATGTCAATATATTGCCATCTCACATAGTAGAAGTGAGCAGAATGTCTTTTTCCTCTGCAGGTGGAAAACACAAAGTTTTCAAAAAAAAAAAAAAAAAAAACATGAGCTTCTGGTTGAGCAAAAAGCTTTTTTCAGAGACGCCATTGACCACTACAACAGCTGTGTAATATTGACACGCTGTCCCTGAGATATGCTTACAAGAACAGCTTAATAGTAGTAAATAAACAGCATAATTTTCACTTTTCTATGCCAGTGTCAGTCACAACAATCTTTTAATTTTAGTGAAAGAACTCCATTTTGTTAAGCTGAAGATACAGAAAATTCACAGCAGGCTTCCTGATTGCTTTTTTCATTTTCATGAAAATGTTAATCAGTTAAAGTATTTCAGTTAATGGAAAAAAATGCATCTGTATATTCATTTAAACAGTAAATGTTATTTATTTGCACATTTCTACACCTAAACTTTCAGCATACATGCTACAGTGACAAGCAACCACATGTATAACAGATCACATATAAAAATGTCTTTATTGCAGTCTAAAGTCACATGCTGTGAATGTGATTTGTCACACATTCTATTATTTACTGTTTTGTTTTTCACTATACAAAGCTTTCACGAAACATATCAATGTTCCTTCCCTCAACTTAAACTTCTCACAAAAAGGCAAACAGGGTGTTCCCCAGGGTATCCCATTAGGTTAACAGTATTTCTGGGGCTGACTCATGTAGAAATAAAAGAAAAGCAAAATATTTATCATGTAACTCAAAGAAGAGTTTAATGTAGGCAGTTTCTTCACTTTATTTGAGTCTTGATGAGTCCTGAGAGCTCCTTCTTCAGGGTGATAAAGCTTCTGAGGCATAGATGTCTGACTCAGAGAAAATAAAATAGCCCAGTAAATATCTTGAAAGTACCACGCATGTGGGAAGATATTGTGTTTAAAAAACTTGGTCAAAAAAGTGTTTTTTTTTTGCAGCAAATCTTTGACCCTTCAGAATAAAATTCAGGGCACTTTAAGTTTTGATGGAGGATACTTCATGATTGATCCATGAAGATATTTGATGCAGTAACAGTCCTTTTAAAACCCAAGAATACATTATAAATTTCTTACTTAAAAAATTGATCACTAACATTACAATTAAGATAAAAATGCTAAATACAAAAAAAATAATAAACTACAAGTGAATGATGTTTTGGTTTTTAAGCTACACTTAGCTAATTATTGTTTAACAAGATTTTATTGACTGAGTTGAATGATTGAAATACAATAACTAAAAAAAGTATGAACAATTGAACGATTGAAGCTGCGTTCATACTGCCCTAAAAAAAAAAAGGTTTTTCAATAAAAACTAAACATGTTCAAAAGTCTCGATTTTCAAGTTTGTTTTTGAATTCTACGTACAAAACGTTGAAAGTTAAACCAGTTGAACTTTGACCAGTCAAGGATTCAAATTTGGTAGTGATGTATGGATAGTGTCATTTTTTATTCATAGAGGTGCCAACTGTTTGAAAAGTGATCATCGGCCGGAATTATAGAACACCAAATCTTTCGTATATTGGAATAGAGCTGTGAAAGAAGAAGCCTGGAGCAAGTTTTGCGAGATTTGGACCGCTTTGACATTTTGCACCAAGCCTCTTCCTGCTATCGGTGCATGCGCTAGTAGCCTGTTGGGTAGTGACAGTCCTGTGTGACACCATATGCTAAAAGTTCAAGATTCAAATTTCAGTGTGATCTTGAAGGTGTGTTACATGCTCAGTATGAAAGTAACATTAGAGTCTGCACCGTAAGTTTCGGTTTCCTCATTAAAATACTGTTGAAGAAACAGATGACTCTTTCAATCTGTTTACCTGTAGTATAATATTCAGACCAGGAAAGGAGCCACAAGACTGAAACAAAGATCAACAAAACTTAAAAACCTTAAACAAAAGTATTTTTTAATGTAGTGACAGTGAAAGTGAACAAATCATGCTGATATTGGGCTGTTTAAATACACATTGAAATGCAGACAGAGATTAAAGCTTGAGGTTGCCATTTTATTGCAAAGCATTTAGATTTCGTTGTGATTCAAAACAAAAAAAAGTGTGCACTGAGACTTAATTTATTCACATAACACAAAAGGTATTTAAATTGACTTTTTTTTCACCACCAAACTACAAAAACAACAGGCTGACATGTATAAAAAAATGATGTAAGCTGTCTGGAAACCATGAGTAAAATTGCTCAGATTTATAAGATTATTTTGTGCACTAACCTTTTAACAATTACATGCTGTCTTAAAGACACTTTTTCCCTCAACTGTAAAACTTTTAGCTGTAAAGCGCTTCGAGCTGTGCAAGTATTTGAAGCAATTTTAAAAAAAATAAAATTTGATTGATTGAACTGTTTATTCTTTTTATTTTTAATCTGCAGTTCTTAATGTTTTAAGTGAACAAAATCGTACTTTTTTAATGCTAATTTTTATGCTTCATTCTGATTAGGGTGAAACAGTGACAAAATCAAACCTTTGTGATGTTTTGGGGCCAAAAAAGAAAAAAAATATGTTTTTTTTTTTTCCTGGAGGTCAATGTTGACCATGAACAACCGCACTGAAAAACAGCAAACACAACACAAGGAGAGTTGGTAACCAGTGCAGCTCTGGAAGTAATGTTTCTCAAACAGTTTTTGTAGCTGTCATCTCTTTTTTTTTTTTTGCCTAAAATGCCCAGAGGTGTAAAAAAACATATTCTGCATCATTAAACATTTAAATGTGTTTTTCCAGTGCCATCAGTGTTACTAAGATACAGCAGTATTTAGTGAAGCAAAACTGGATAACTGCTGCAAGTGCTGCTTAAGGATCATTTCTGGTGTCCGAGGAAAATTGAGTACACAGCTGCAACAGATCATTAATAGCCTGATAGTTTCTTATTTAAAAAAAAATCAATGGTACCGACCTGCTGTTATAAAGTTATTCTTAGCATTATTACAATTTAACATGATCTTGGAAATGCTTTGTCTGCTTTGTCCCCATACATTTTTTTTTTGCATTGTCATGCTGCACAATGTATTGTTTGCAGCGTTGGCCGCTGTGCTGAGTCGTGATGCCTTGGCTCTCTGTTGTCCTGAAGGACTTTTTTAAGGCAGACGAGACAGACTGCATTACAGCTCTAATGAAACCTGTCAGCGCAGGCTGCACTCAGGGGCAGCTCGCACTGCAACAGCACCACTCACTACCACACAGCACAGGAGAGGAGAGCTGGGATTGTGGGCTGAGTGTGAAAGCAAAAAATGGAATTCAAAGATGGGCACAGATTTGGCAGTTTTGGGTTGGTTTTTATTTTTTGCGATGTTACATGTGTGTCTGAGTAATTGAAGTTGGATGAAGAAAGTACTCTGCTGTGCTAGGGCACCTCGCTCTGCATATCAGAGTAGCAGACAGCCACAGCCTCTCAGCGTAGAAGGACTGGGACTGATCGGAATACTAATGTGAACAGGAGGCATAGAGGAGGTAGTAGGAGAGTGATGATGCAAATGGGGATGAAGGAAGAGGGGGAAACTGGTGCAAAATTGAAAACAGAAAGAGGTGTTACAGGTTGAGAGTGTGGAGAACTCTTTTAAAAAAGGATGAAAAACATTCCAGAAAGAAAATGGTCAGGTGTGGGAAGTCGTGAAAGTGAGGTATGAATCACAGCATTTAGGATGGCAGTGATGACTAAGTGAAGGAATTACTGATGAAAATGTGGTGTTTGTGTCTACAAATGCCACATATTTGCAGAGAATATAAAGATGATTGATTTAGGGAACAAAATTCCATCATAATTCCTCCCTTTCAAAGATTGAGATACTTTTGTTTCTAAATTCTGTGATTCGTTTTCTTTTTTCTTGGTATAATAGAATTGTTTGTTGATCTCAGTGGTGCATGGTAGTGTGACTGTTAACACCATTGCCTCACAGCAGGAAGATCCTTAAATCCTCACTTAGTTCTTGTGGTCTGTTGTTTGCATCTTCATCGTGCATATATGGGCTTTGTGTAGACACTCCAACTTCCTCCCTTTAGTCCAACAACATTATTGACAAGTGATTTTAAATAGCCTCTTAGGAGTCAGTGCTTTCTCATTAGGGCAAAGAGGAATGGGCAATGGATGCAAGATTTCTTTTTTACTATGATGAAAATTGTGTTCTTGTGTCATTTTTTCTGATGACAGAGGTCAAATCTAAAGAAAAATAATCTTATAGTTGCATTTCTGAACGTTTCTTTATTCAAATTGTTGTAAATTAGGTGAAGACAAAAAAATGCTGAAAACGATGTTTTCCATCCGAGCTGGCATCTGGTTCCACACTGGACGGCTGGATAGCTGCGATATTGCTTGTAATTTCTGTTGCACCGGTAATGTTTGGTTGAGGGTGTGAGGAGCTACAAGCTAGCGGGAAAGCGCAAACAGAGAGCTCCCAGCGATGGGGCAAGGAAAGGGGCAGGGTTGCAATGGTACCACCCACAACTTAGAGGCAATCTCAAATGAATGATTTCTGCTCTGCACAAACTATGTCCTAGAAAACTGTTTGATCTTGGCTACAAACGGCATAATCCTAATTAATAGACCACTGGAAACACTTTTAAAATAGCTCGAAAGATGATTGGAATGGGTCTTTTTAAAAATGTTTTTACACTGTTTATTAAACTGAGCAAATGTTGGTTGTAGAAACCCGGTGGCTTTTAGTGAAACTATTACAGCTGCTGCTTCCCATTTTTTTGATGTGTTTAACTTGTTCAGTTATTTTGTGATAGAAGTTGCCAGAGAAGTTCAACCACACAGTTTCAGGAAAGAATAAAGTGGAAAGCTTCAAGAAAAAACAACTTGTTAGTTTAAGAACATTTGAAAGAATGTAGAAACCAAAACTAACTGAAAAGAATGTCAGAATGATACTCCGTAGGAGGAAACAAAACAGAGTTAAAGCTGCTGTGCAGGGATTTTAAATTTTCCTTGTCCATCGCATTGTCTCATTAAACTACCATAAAAACTTGTCCAAATGAAAGAGCAGTTAACAAATGCTAGTTTATAAAAATAAAAAAAAGAAGGAAAAGCTCAAATCAACAGAAATAAGAAATGGTTTAGGTTATTTCCCATAAACAACATGAAACTAAAGTTGTCTCACACCACAAAAGAATGTTGGGATGCCACTCATTCTCTGAATGATAGAGAATCCATATGTCATTTCATGACTAAACACACAAATCATCTCTGCAATGTTTGACTGGACTTTCACTTGTCACTAAAAGTTATGAGCAGGAAACTATGAGAAAGAGATTAGTATTTAATCATGCATATAAGAGTTTAAATTGCGATAAGAAAAGAAGCTGGTTTAGCTAACCTGCAGTTAAATAATGGAAAGTCACTCTACATTTCACCACTGACTATAACGGACAAGACAAAATTACAGTGTCTGACATTGACTTAGCAAGTTTACACACCAATACGTTTAATTTAAGGACCTCTGATTGTCCTTCCAACCTTCCAATCAGAAGTTGACCACTCTACCTCAACGTTCGGCCCTTTCTGATAAAACACCTACAAACTAGAAATTTTAGGGTTCTAGGGTTAATCGTGATGATAAAAAAGATAATCAAGAGCTGAAGCATAGTAAATTCCTCCATCAGAGCCGAAGAACTTGCTTTTCAGCTGAAATAAAAACTGCTCAACACAGTAGTCCTACCCTAAAGTCAAATGTTCTTATATAAAATCAGTGATTCATCGTGGTTTTCCTGCATCACAAACTCACTGGTGCTTCACTATGCGTCAGACTGAATTTTTACGAGAGAGGACTGGGAATGAGTTAACCCAAGCTCTAGACACAAAATAATACCTTCTAAAGGAATAATACTTTAACAGTCTGTCTTTTTGCCAATAAATTATTTCTAAACAGCATTTTTTTTTCAGAAAAATGGTTTCAAAAGAGTTTTTTTTTTGTTTAATTCAATCATTGACTTTCATTCATGTGGACTTTTTGGTTTATGTGTAAAACACACATGATATGTGTTACCATAACAACCCCCAAAAACGGTAGACTCTTCAGTAGTCTTTGTTTAATACTATTGTCGCTCCGGTTTGACCTCAGTTGTGTCATGATATCCTTTGGTGAAATACACCAATGACGTATTAAGGAACCCTTTTTTCCTAAGGTCTTTCATATCAAGTAGCTTCCCCTGCCAGCACAAGTCCCTGTCTGTGCTGTAGAATAGTGACTCTAGTACCAAAATAGAATAAAAGCATCTGCCTGACCGAAAACAGCAGCATGACCAAGAGGTAGAAAAAAAACAAAATATAGATATGAGAGAAACCAAGAGGTTCCTTTTGGAGGTATGTGCAAGTGTGGACACGTTTTGACAAAGCCTAAAATTAACATTTAGGATAAAGTTAAAAGAAAAATGCTGGCAGTCATTGTCGGCTCCACTGCAGCATCGGTCCCTGCAGCCACACACAAGTAAATTCGCACAGACACTTTGTCAAGATTCATCATGTCCTATCACCAAGCAACACCAGCCACCCTTGCCCCATGTGGCCATTTCTTAACACTTTGGTTGACGTCCACGGTCACGAGCACAGATAAATGGTGGCACTCACACATACCCAAACAGTGCTGCTTCACCGATGCATATCCTGCACCCTGCCTGTCTTTTTATAAAACACAAAGACATGGTGAGTGTTCACTTTCATTCAAGTGAAAATTGCATTAATCTAGTAAGTTTCATATTAAGAAACTGCATTCCTCTACATATGAAATTGGGATATATTAGTGCAAAAAAAAAACATTTAACTGTGACTTTGAAATTGATTTAAGGACCTACTCCAATGAAAATTGTGTTTTCTGTGTTTTTAGCAGCTTGTTATAGCATTTGTCCCATGATGGAGGACATGTATAAAGAAAATCAAGATTTAAACTGCGTTTCTGAGTAGGTTATAGTCAGATCGTTGTAAAACAGTAGCAGACAAAAAAAATGCCATAGGAGAAAGCTTGTAGCAGTGACGTAGGTCCTTGCAGACAAATAGATTCCTATTCGTCTTTGTTTTCCTCATCTGAGCTGGCATTTGGCTTCAAAACTGTACTGTTGAATAGCTCCAATGTTGTTCGCCATTTTTGTTGCACCAGTATTGTTGTTTTGGGGTTTGTGAGGGGCTGTAAGCTGGTGGGGAAAAGTATATACAGAGATGATGGGAAATAAGTGAAGGCTTACTCCCTGTCAACAGTTCTGCCCACAACTCAGAGACAAATGTCTGATGAACTGCTCCGCTTTGCCGAAATTATGTCCTAGAAAACAACACAGGATTTTTTATTTTGGATAGAAACGACTTATAATTAAAAGACCACTGGGAACACTTTTACAATAGATCAAAAGATATTTGGAGTTATACTTTAACAGAGAGACAGCTACAGTTATATCTGGCATCTAAAACTGGTATTTTCTAAATGTAATAATAAATGAGAATCCAACGTTTGATCAACTTTATTAGCAACATCCTCATAAACTTCGACTGTCGGTTGCTATATGTGATGCATTAAAACTATGGTGTGTCGGAACAACTGTCACAATAAATACATAGTTTAAGTCTCCTGGCTTTTGTCTGTTAAATGGAGCTTTCTTTTTTCTTTGAAGTTTAAGGCTTTTCTTCTGTTTCCTCATTAACTCTTTTGTTTGTTATTTGTTAGCTTTGCCATCTTGGAGGTCTCAATTTAGCGGTCGGCGCAGACACTAAGAAAATTGCGGATGTACATTTGACACGTGACTGGGTGTCTTAATGAGTCGGATGTGATGGGGAGAATCCAAAAGGTTTCCAAAATAAAACTTCCTTCAGAATAAGATTATAAGTAAACAGAAAAAAATTTAGGTCGTGTTGTTATTCTCTGCAGCCTATCTACTGTCCTCTGGGCTAATAACGGTTCGTGGCCCGGAGTCTGGGGACCACTGCTTTGAATTATTGACATGCATGAGCACTCACTGTCACTCCCCTACCTTTGCTGCTCGGATTAACGTTTAATTACAATGAGAAATCCTATTACCCTATGACTATTCAGTGTACACTGTACAGTATGTTCTGTAAAAATGCTGCATTGTGTTTTAGAACAATTTTCCTCTTAATATTTTTTCTCACTCTTTGTACTTTTTTGCAAAGCAGCATCATTTTTGAAAATCCATTTTGTTTAAATAGAGCTATCCCTGTTAAAAGAGTTTTTGTCTGTTGGGACACGTGATGATCCTCAACCAAAACAGGCATTTCCTGATGTGGCGAACTTTACTCCACTCATCACAAAGTTGACAACAACAAGCTCCCGTGAGCAGTAAAGCCAGCTGCACTCTATGTTTAAATGATGACACACGCAGCTCGGTAAACAGAGGTAAGAGCCAGTTGATGGCTGGAGGTTACAGAGGCTGCTCTTTCTCTCAAGTGCATGAGTAAACATAATGACAAACAGGTCTGAACAATGTAGAATGCACCAGCCATACTGAGAGACGGACATTCACATACATAATGTATTTTTTTTTATAAAAAATCCTGCTTTGGTCTTTTCTCAAACAAAATAAAATCATTTTCCTTCCACACTGCCTTTTCATTCACCGCAATTCAGATGCTTTATTTCATTTAACAAACCAAGTAATCTTGCAAATTGTGAACGGTGTAATCTGCGAGGTGTTACAAGTTGCCAACCACAAGTAAGGCTGATAGACTGGGATGAAAAAAAGAGAGAGGTTTCAAACAAAATGAGTGAAATACGCCCCAAGAACACAGGACCCCCCTCTTCCCTTTCATTTTCTCTCTCCATACTTATCCCTGATGACTCAGAGTGCACCAGAGGCTTGACGCCATCCTGTGTGACAAAAATGGGAACAATGCCATTTAATGAGCTTTATTTTACCTGCAGGTCCTTTCATTCAAATGAGAGGCTGGCGACGCTGCAAAGACAACTGAACCTGGAAACAGCAAACTGCAGAAAAACAAACAGCGGAACACAAAAATGTGACAATTCAGAAATTCAGCTTTGACTTTGGAGAATGTTTACATTTTAATGAATCCTGGAAATTGGATAAACTGAATTAAAATGCATTTATTTTAAATGGTTTTTATAATTTTTCGAAAAAGGAAATCCACTCAGCCCAATTTTCATCCTCAAATATAAAATACGCTTTTTTTTAAGGCTCCCACTTTAAAATGAAATGGTTCATCATTCTAACGTAGAATTTACAGCGCAGCTTATAAAGATTGTCCTTAAAGTGACACCTGAATGCATGGCTCCCAATTACAAATACAGTACTGTTTGCAGTAGAGCCCCAATCCCCTGATGGCTTGATGTTCATTAGACTACTGAATGGAGATGGCCATGTTATGAGACAGAATAGCATATTTGGCCAATTAGAATTTGTCTCTCTACATTTGTTCATAAACATAAAAAAATCCATCCATTAATTTGTTTTTTTCATTTATTTTACTCAGAACATCAAGTAAAGAAGCTTGAATAAATATTACAAAATATTAGATTTTTTTGTCCCTGATTAATCTCTTGATGCCCATAGATGCAAATATGCATCAAACTTCTACACCAAACTTGCCTGAATTTAACATCTACTTAAAGTACAAGTGATTGTTTTTTTCATCACTGGAAATAAATTCAGCAATCAAGGTGTTAAAGCAAACTGCAACAGAAAGATAAAAAGTTATTTTGGTGTCAGAAAGATCATCACACTTTCAAGGTATCAAAATGTACATGTAGTTCCCAAAATTCAACATTTTAAATCAAATAGAAAGAATGAAAGGAAACTGTGCTGGTGCCGGTGTTGTGAAAGAGTACTCAAGTGAACTTTTTGTAGTACAGGTTAACAGGTGATCAAGTGAACAGATTTAGCCGTGTTTACCCTGTTTGTTGACAGATGGTAGGGATTTTATTCACAAGTAGAATCATGTATGGACAGTTAATCTGTGTCAATACATTCCTGTCTGCCTCAAAAGGTTATGCAATTTCTAAACGTTTTTCAACTGGAGCTAAGATACAATAAGCGCCTTTCTGCAGGATTCGTCTTGTGATTCAGTCATAAACTACTAAACTAATGAATGGGTGGCTCAAAAAGCAAAACACTGGTTTGCTTTTATTGAAAAAAAATCCTAAATGCATGCAGTAAAAAGGCCACAAACACACAAAACTGTCTTCAAGTGAGAGGTGTTTGTTGTGCATAATTACTGGTGGTCATGTTATCCTCAAGGTACCGCAGGGTTTTTTTTCAGAGGGAGGGGCAGGTTTATTCCTTTCATATTATTGTTTTGGCCTTCCAGCTTCACACATTGAAAACCATGTAACGCAGGGTCCTTCCTTTTCCTCTCCTCCTACCCTTAATCACTCCTCTTTTTTTCCAGATCCAGCTCTCTACCTTTGTGTTGAAACCCTCCCATGAAAATGTTTGCTGTGGAGCGCTACCTCATCTGTCGTTTGCATGATTAATTTGGCAGCTCTGAACACTGAAAAACCTGTAGTAACAAGAGAAACCCACTGTGTTTGTACATGGAGGAACCACAATCCCTCTGGGTTTTAAGCTGGTTTGATACAAATGATTGCAGACAATTTAACTTGTAAATGATTCGGTGGGAGTAGAATGTATGTATCCATCATAGGACTTAGAAGTAGTTCAGAGAGCATTCATGATGACGAATTATCAATCTATAAATCAAAAAGGCTGGTAAAGTCAAGCTGAGTTAGAAAAAAGAAAGTACTTTCCATTGAATGCCAAGCAAAAATAAAATATGAAGTAAGGTAATAAATAATATGTGAGCTTTTCATTCAAGCAGTCAAGCAAAAGAAAAAAAATTGGACCACTTTTTGCTGTATTTTCTCACTGACAGGAAATTCTTCATATGATATTATGTAAGAACTAATTGCTTGTCTGTTTATCAACAACCAAGTGAGTCTGTGACTGTGTACTGAAAAATATGTCTGTCATACTTAATAATTGCATCAGAGCCGGAATGTGCAATTAAAGTCCCACTCCTATCATCTTATGGTCTATCTTAAAAGCATTCCCAGTTGTCTTTTAATTATGGTGATGTCATTTTTAATCCCCAATCAAAAAAACAAAAACAGCAGTAGTTCATTTAAGTTGTGGGCAGGACTGTTGGTGTGGAGCAATCCCGCCCCCTCTTCCCCTTCTTGAGTTCTCTGTTTGCATGCTCTCCCACTTGTCCACAGCCCCTCACACCCACATCTTGACACTAGCGGTGCAACAAAAATGGTGAGCAATTTGAACCCCATGATGCACAAAACTCAGATTGGAAGAAAACAGGGTTTTTACAGAAGGATGCCCGCAGAAGGGGCAGCACTGAGACAATTCTATGCAGTGAGGCAGGAGGAATGGATTCCTTCTGAAGGGAGCAATGTGGTTTAGTTGAGAATATCTCAGGGACTCAGGCAGGGGGGGGACGTCAAGTTTCCAAATGAGCAGGAGCAGGGAGGAGGTTCAGAAACAGGAAGACATTCTGGCATATCAGGATTAGGCAGAGCTGAATCAAATAGCGCCAGGTAGACAGAGCCAGGCTGAGCAGGAGAGCTGACTAACAATTAACTTTCTGACAGAGAGGTGGTGGTGAGCAGGGCACTATAAAGGCAGCTGCACAGGTATAAGGCATGAGGTTGCTTGCAGAGACAAATACAACATTTTTTTGTCTGCTCCTGATTCACACCGACTTGAATATGCAATTTTAAGCTTTTCTTTAAATATGTCCGTCATCATCATAAAAATGCCACAAGAAAATGTTAAAAAACACAATTTTCATCAGAGTGGATCTTTAAATGTATTAAAATCAAATACATCTCCTCTAACATGACTAAATACAAATAGTTTAACAAAACATGGCTATCAAAACCTCTTTTATTTGACATCATGCACATGAAGTCACTCTTGATAATTGTGATATAATCTATATTCGGAGTTTTCTTCCGTATTCATTTGATTAACACACTGTTTGAAGTATAACTATGATCTGGTTAAGCCTCTCTCCCGCTGATTCCATCTGTTGCCAAACAGGGCTGCTCATGACATAAGATGGTTTTGCAAATTCTGTTGTGTTACGCACACAGGTGTGTGAAGGCTATGCATTCACACATGTAACCGTGTAAAAACCCAGGCACGTTCACAGGGACATTCCCACACAAGTGTGAGAAATCACCACAAGCCTCGCAGATCATGCAAAATAGGGCTTCAAACATGCCAGAAATGTGGCTGTGTTTTGGAAAAATGGAGAAGATATGTACCATCATTTCATTCTGATTTTCTAAAATCATTGCAGGCTGGAAGGCAAGATTCCAGTTTCTTTCATTTAGATTCAAATGTATTTTTACAGCGAGACTGTTGCATTAAAGTTTAATATCCGACTGGGAATTAGAAAATCACATTTCTGAAGCTATTTGTCAGGTGTGATCCCAAAAGTTGTTTTTTTTTTTAACCCTTGCAGGTGGAAGTTCCTTGGCTCTCGTGATCATCCTGTAGGAGAGGCTTTTTTCTGCAGTTGCTGAAGGGGAGAGGATTTACTGTCTGTATTGTTCATGGGATCCCAGTGATGAGTCAATCTGCTTCCTTGATCTACAGCTATGTATCCTCTTTTTTTTTTTTCCTTTTTCTGCCCGGTCCAAGCAGCATTTCACACTCCTCCTCTCTCACGTTAGCCAGGGAGCTGTTCCTTTCTGCTTAATGAGTCACAATCATATCCACATATATAGATGCCCTGTGTGGGTAGACTGTGCCCCCATGCTCAGCTGCAGCTACTGCAGCTATAAAATCCATCCGTCTTTGAACTGCGGAAAAGAATACACCCCCACATTGTCCCTATATTCTAATTGAAATATGTTTCACTTGAATTGTCTGGAACACGGCGCTATGATGATCTCTATCAACAAAAACATTGCTTTACAGGTTTAGTTGCCACTCAAAAAATCCTGATTGTACATTTACTGCGCAAAATACTCCAACTTGTGTTAGAAAAAAATTTTTTAGGATAATTTTGGCTTTCTAGAGGACTTGAAATTACTTTTTATTTTACTGTTTTGGTTTGTTTTTATTTGGTGAAGGAAAAAGCTTTTATTGGACCAAAATCAACAAAAGAAAAAAATATTTTTAAGACCAGATCAGATAGGGTGACAGCAGAGGTAAAAAAAAAATAAACCATAGAATGAAGAATCTTCGTCTTACAAACATTATTAAAGGAGCAATAAGTTTGACAATTAATTTACAAACCACTGCAACAGGAGGCAGGATGGGACAACGCCAAGGGTCATTTTTATTTCCTTTCATTTTAACATCAGTTTTTTTGTGCACAAAGTTGAGCCGTGCGCCAAGCCCACATAATTAACACATATGGCCTTTTGTTCTCTGCTAGATAGGTGGAGGATTTCAAGTATTAATGTTTCACACTCTGGTCTAACCTTCCTGATAAAACTGACTGGGCTGAACGTCGAAGGAAAGGGTGGAACCCTCAAAGGAGGTGTGAGAGGAATCCTTTTTTCAAAGGAAACACATGCTTTTGCAGAAGAAACCTCTCCTCTGGGCTGAACAAAGGATTTGGAAAGGAAGTCACATTATTTACAGGGATGTTAGAAATGTTTTTACATGGTGTGGCCCAGCAAGAATCTTTACCACATTTTCTTTCATTTGATATTTCAGAAAAATTACAAGTCTTAAGCTCCTCATTCACTTGTTGACTCATTTGATAACACTTACCAGAGTGGAATAATTGAAAACAAAAACAGAAGATCTTTGTTTTATTGTTCAGTTTGAGGAAACTTAGCTTTTTTTCTCATGTCATGAGCATATATGCATGGTAAGATTTGGTTTCTCATATTTAATTGAAAAGAGATTCATTGAAAACTCTGCTCTTTGCAGAGGATGTTGTCCTGTTGGCTTCATCGAGCCACGACCTGAGTATGAAGGGGCTGGGATGGGGGTCAGGGCCGCTAAGTCTGACGTCATGGTTCTTGACCGGATAAAGGTAGTTTGCCCTCTCTGGGTGGGTGGAGTGCTCCTTCCCTAATTGGAGGAGTTTAAATATCTTGGGGTTTTGTTCACGAGTGAGGGAAGATCGGAGCGTGAGATCGACAGGCGGATTGGTGCGGCGTCCACCATTATGTGGTCACTGTACCGGTCCGCTGTGGTGAAGCCAGAAAGTAAAGCTCTCAATCTACCCGTCGATCTTCACTCCAATACTTACCTACGGTCGTGAGCTCTGGGTCATGTCCTGGCCTCCACACAGTGCACTTGTCTTTGATTATTTTGAGGGTTCATGTAAACTTGAAGCACTGAAAATCCTAAATCCAAGCTGCAATGCATTTATTCAACTCTTGAGTTTTTACCTCCTGAGGACCTGTCTTTTTTCTGAGACAGGTTAGCACTTGTTAACATCAAGCTACGATCAAAGTCTGACATATTTCATTGTCTGACATATTTCACAACTCCCTGTCAGTACTTGCAGACTGCACTGTTTTAAAATATTGCAAGATTCCAGCTCAGAAAAAGCTGGAAATAATCCATGAAACTATTGATCTCCCCTCAGCACCCTTTAGGATAGAAAAGCTGTAATTCTCTTTATTTTAAGAAAGGATTTGTTTATAAGATGCAGAATTGATTTTAGAATGAAACATTTTTGCACAAAAGTTGAGACTGTTGCAGTTCAACTTTTATGACTTGAATTTTTAGCAAAAATATTTTTTTAATTGCACCTGTTCTGTTTTAACATTTGAATATGCTGTAAAAAATATATTCAGTCCAATTTCTGCTTCATAAAAGCATAGTTAGGTGCATTTATGCATTTGCAGATTCAGTTTCTGTTTCTAGAAAGAAAGCATCCACGCTGTTTCCCCTCAACCAAGGAATAGGGGTCATCTTCACGTCAGAGAGGACCATCCTAATGGGAAGCTCAAAGGAAAAGGATGTGTGCTTTCTGTTGTTGTGTGTGTGTGTGCTTAAATGAGCGCTTATGCTTGTTCCTGCATGAGGCTCCTCAGTTCACAGTCCTGGGAACAGCTGCAGGCAGGACTTCCTGTTCAGCACAGGAAACAAAATGGCAGCGTATGGGAGGCCTGGAACAATGCTGTGAAAGTCAGCCACCACCCAGGTTCGGGGGTGAGGGGTTTGTGAATCGCTAAGTGAAGAGGTGAACTGAGCACGTCCCTTTTAATGATGTAGAAGCACAATCTGGAACACCTTCACTGCTTTCCTCTTTTTATTTCATTGGGGTTTCTTTGCATACCCCTAAAACTGACTGCATGATAACACATTTGCAGAAAAAATGAAGTATGAACATGTTTCTCTAACAATGTGCAATCAAACTCTGATTTTTTTGGGAGGAATAAAAATCTCAAGTTTTTTCTTAATCTGGAAAAATAATGTAAACATAAACAATCTTGGAAAAAAAATCCTCACAAAAATGAATAAACCTGAGAGGATGAACAAAGGGAAAAAAACAGACTTGTTTCCTTTCACGGCCATGATGTGTCACAAATTTCAGGCATTCTGCCAACGAGACTTTTGTCATGAGCATTCTCACGTTTCCAAACTGATCAGAATAGAACAGAGGATGAACGTTTACAGCTGTGGCTTTGTTTTCCGGATGTTTCTGTGCTGCTATATTTAGTATCGTTGACATTTTACAATCTGCCATGCCTCCAATTTCACCTCTGTTATGGATCAATTGCTGCTGATTTTGTCAAGCCCAGAGCCCATCAGAGATCCCCAACATTCTCAGATCGCAGACTAAAGTTTTATCATTTTACATCTGTGTTTGAGCATCGCTGGAAGCAGTGAGCAACATTAGACAATGGTGATATTTAGGCCAAGCTTAATTTAAGTTGCACACTGGAAAAGTGAGCACTTACGTAATGCAAAAGTAAATGCTACTCCACCAGAGAGTTCCATTGGCTTCTTTCCTTTTCCACTTTCCAGTCTAATCAGTTACAGTCTCCCGATAACGCCCTCAAAGATAGGGCTGTAATAAATCCAGAATTAGAAAACTCAGGGGGTGGACACACATTTTAAATCTCTTACTTCAAAGATAACAGTGTTATTATAGCTTTTCTGCCTACAAACATAAACACGTACTGCTCTATGTATTCTTGCTTTTCTTTTTTCATATCAAACCTCTTTTTTTGACCAATGCAAGCTTAGTTTGGCATTTGGCGCTGTGCGACTATAATTAAAGTTTTGGAAAGCATTAGAAGATGATGAAAGTTTTCTGTGGCCTTGAGCTTTTCATGGGGAAGGAGCTGACCCTTTCTCCCACCTCTGATAAGGACTGGTTTATCCATGTCAGGTTCACTCTGACCATGTGCTACATCTTATTGTGTTTGGTGCAGATATGTGATGAAAGGTTTGCTTCCTTATCACATCAAGTTCTGTGAGGAAAATCTTTTTGAAAAAGAGTTTACTGGAGGATCCTTTAGGCCGACATGTTCATTTCTTTTTCACATTTCCTCTTCAAAAACAAGTTTAAAAAAATGTATTTAAAATTACAAAGTTTGCCTTTTAAAGTCCCACTCCAACAAAATTTGTATCTATTACAAAATTGTTCCAAGTAGTCTTTTAGTTATGATTATTAGCAAAAACCAAAAAGCCTGTGTCATTTAAAGAAAATATGTTTTCTGCAGCGCAGCAGGAGCTCACTCAAAATTCGCCTCTGGGTACAGTTCTGAGCCAGATGACGGCCCAGTTGCAGGAAATTAAGACGTTAATGGATCTATTTGTTGTCAAGTGTATGGATTTAGAATCGTACCAGTGAAGGGAGACTTTGGCCCATCCATGTCAGTTGCTGTGTCTAATAAAAACTTCAGCTAATAAGATTTAAAGTCAGATGGCCTTGCACTAAAAGGCATGGCTGGGCAGATCTTATCAGACTAAACTGAGGTAACACCTTCTAACTTTTTCTAGAATGAGCTCACCCTAAGCTTTGTTCTTTTAGCAGAGTCCGTTAGGTGTGCCTTAGGATCCCTTCTTTCAAAAAAAGGACGTTTGCCACAAGAAAAATCAAAATTGGCGGCCATTTGTAGAGATGGTGGCCAAACACTCAATTGTTTCAAAAATATTCAATGTCTATTTGCCCCAGTCTCAACAATATGGGCTGTTAATGCATAAAATACAGTCTTTAAACTTGACTGGTACCTAAAGAATACTATTATATGTATATTAGATATATTTTAAATATTTCTAAATCTTGGATTTTCTCTGGGTTAATGTACTTTTCTGAAAGAGGGGATGTTAAGACACATCCAATTCCAACATGTTGTGCTTCTACCACAAAATGTACAATTAAACCTTGTTTACTCTGGACGGTCCGATCCCGTTTGGAATGGATCAGACAATTCAGGTGAGAGTTTCCCTTCAAATTGGACCGTCACTGCACATGTGGGGTGATGCTAACAGCAACAATGGAGATCATCCAGCAGCTAAGTTTCTTCTGCTTGACTATTGGTACTTCATATTTGCAAAGCATTTAACGTTGTGTGAGAGAAGATTGCGGGCGGCAAAGAGGGATACAGGTGCTTTCCTGGTGCTTTCTTTTTGCATAATGACCTTCTGTCAATAAATGGCTTTCAACAGTAGCTCCTGGCTAACTGGTCCTGGTTCCATTTTTCTATGGACGTACAACCAACGGGGACCAAATAAATGGTCCGGCCTACTGGGTCCATCTTATAATTGAAATGCTCAACATACTGGACCGCACTGTACCGTACCGCTTAGGGGAAATGAGGCATTATTTTAATTACTGTCTCCACTATTTGAAATGTGGATCATGCACTCTCTTGATAAGGTCCTTCATTTTATACTTGCATAAACACAGACCATTTCCAGGTTTTTCAATAAAACAAATCTGAAGTGTAATAGGATCCATCTAGTTTTGGCCTCCTTGTGCTCAGTGGTCTCTTCAAGAAATGAACCAAGTTGCTAGAAAGCTTTTGAAAAACACCCTGTGCTGAATTTTTACACCATTCCCAGCCAGACCTGGTACTTGGGCTCTAATGACCAAGAAGTTAAGCAAAATGATCCTATTTGAAGTTGCTGTAATGTTCACATGCAAGCGAGAGAAATCAGTGGAGGAGCAAGAGGCCAGGAGCCATGTGAGTCTGCACGGCTTGTTCCCATTCACGATCATTATTGTTCTTGCCACCAAATTGCTTTTTCAATCTACCAGCTTCTGAAATATACAAGCGCACACAGCCACACAGATAACACACCTGGCTCCTTGTCCTCAGCACTTTTCTTCAGCACATTGAAAAAATGTGACTTCTACTGATGAATGGATCTAGAGTTTAAGGCAGCTTTATCAATGCTTGGTAATGTTAATGAAACATCCACTTTAAACGGTGGAGTGGTGCTACTGCACTTAAACTTGTGTGTGGTGGTCACTGAAGCAGATGTCTTCTGCTTTTGAGAATATTCTATCATTCAGAAAAAGGTTTCTGTTCTTTAACTAATTAGTATTTGTCCGAGCCACAAAAAGCATCAAAAGGTTCAAACTGACTCCCATAATTATGCTGTTGCGCATAATAATTTAGGGTGTTGTGCCTGCCTCTAAATAATGAAAAGCAGCAGTATGTTTTTATTGGACACATTTCTAATTCACAATGGCTTCACCAACAAGAAACCCGCAAGAAAGCCTGTTTTGATAATTAGTGTGTAGGTGGCCAAGAGCGGCAGCTCCCCTTTGTATTTTTGGGAACTGTAAGAATGTCTCCACATGAGCACTGCATGTTTGATCTGCAAATTAATTGCATTGTAAAGAAAAGAAAATTACACAAGTTTTCACCTTCTGTCCCCCTCCTTGGTCCTTTTTTTTTTCTTCACAAACTGTTCTTGTGGTAGAATCTTTGGTTGCTATGGAGACGTGATCACCCACATGTCTCGTCATGAGGAGCCTCTTATCCATGACAACACAGCTGTTTCCTCTATCCTTCATGTTGGTGTGTTGCTCATCACTTTGCATATTCTTTACCAGACTCGAATCAAGCAAGCTGTGGAGCACAGCATCCGGCCGAAATTGATAAAAAAAAAAAAAAAAGAACTTTCACTGTTACTGCCATAATAGGAGGTTCTGCAGAACTCCCACCAGAGCTGACAGTTTTTAAGCAATACACCTACACGATAACACATGAAAGAGTACTTTGAAAGAGAGCATACTCTGGAGCTGAGAAAAAACAGATCAGCTTGTTTTTTTTTTTATGGTACTGTGCACTAAATATTTTACACCTTTTGTGGACAATGGTGTATCTATCTAGGTCTTCGTAAATGTTTTCGAAGCATTTCCGCACCGAGTCATCTTCACAAATATGGGCACTTCCACAGGTGTTGCTGCTACCCAGTCACTCAGAGGAGTAAGCTGATCTGAAACGTGAGAGCCCAGCATGACGCAGATCATGAATATACACAAACACCTACACATGCCTGACTGCAGGAATACAGGAAATTGCTTTGCCCACTCACTTTTACACCGGCTAACTGTCTATAAAAGCTGACTGACTGGCAGACAGAGCTTCCAGATTGTAGACTGACTTTGCACTGGTTTGGTGGCCCATAAAGTCAGAAAGACTGAACATATAATGCCTGAATCTAATTTGTCGAACTCCAAACTACTTTAAGTAGTCGATGTGACAAATATGTGCATCTGTACATGCTGTGTCACATCAAAACACTCTTTGACCAATGGTGGAGCTCAGTTAGGGGCCCAGTACAGAGGGAGGGGTACTAATTGTCGAACTCCTAGCTATTGCATGCTTTGAACCCACCAACCTTAGCAAAACCTGAGGAGACATAACAGATGTCCCACAGGCTGCAGGAGTTCGTGTGACACTTTGCAGTTTCTGCATTAACCTAAATCCAATGTGTGCAGCAGAGATTGATTTAATTTAAAAGCTTTCAGTGAGTATTTTTTCTGAGAAATTTGAAAGAAATGAAATTTTCCAATGATATTTCATTGTTTGAGGTTGAATTAAATAATAATACAAACCATATTTGCAATAAGTGACATAGTCATTATGATTATATTAGCTCAATTTCACTATAGCACTAATGGATTTCTGACCACTGGGACTTCGTTATTCAGCTTTAAAGTCTTTTTTAAGAAAAGGAGGCATTTTTGATTTATAACACATTATTATTCACTTAATATAGGAGAATAATTATAGAAGCCAAGTTTGGAACTTGAAGCTATTGAGGTGTGTAACCCCAGATTCACCTGGCTGACGCACCCAGCAGAATAAACTGCTGTTTTCCTGCACCAAGAGCAAAGTGAAAGTCTTTGCACTCCAATCAAAGTTGTAGATAATTATTTTCATTTTATTATTTTATATATTAGAAAACAGAATTCACTCTTATTCTTCTATTTCTTACGGCAACAGTGGCCAAGAATATTTTACAGTTCAGGCAGAAACACTAGTCTGAGGTCAGCATCAACCTGAATTTATGATTGACAGCAAAGATGACATAGCGACACCCAAAGGATAAATTACTCAGTATGGCTCCTACACTTAACAATTAGTAAATGTAGTAAAAGAACTAAGCTAAATCTATCTGTCCCACTTAATACAATAGACAAAACAGTACAAATCTGATGTAGGCTGTTCAAAGGTTTTGTTACATTTTTATTGGGACTATTCTATGAAACCCAAACACACTATTTCAAAATATTTACTCAAAACTTGCCCCAAAAAAAGGACAAGATCAGAGGAACAACAGAGGAATAAATAAAGATAACGGACACAAGCTTGAAACGAGGCAGAGTTAACTCAAGGAGGCAGAGATAAAATCAACCAAATGCTGCATCACTAAAATTCACATGGGCATTACTGGGACTCACACTCAAAAAATGGTCTTTTTTTGTTACAAAGTAGCTTTTGTCAAGTTTTTGCCCAGGAGGCTCTATGTTTCATAATCTGTTCATGTGGAGCATTTCACCTTCGTGGAAAATGACACTTCCATGCTGCAGTTCCTAGTGCATTATTACTAATGTTCCCTCAGTATACAAGAAAAACCTCTTCAAAGACAAAGTGGGCACATTTGGAATTGGACATACTCAGCTTTTTTTTTATATCTCACTACCCTTTTAATTTTTTTTTCTTTTGGTGCACAAAGTAAACCCCTCTCTGGTTTATTTTAGAGATAAACACATGAGTGAAAAAGGGTCAGCTGTGTAACCCAGTTACATGGAACTTATTATATAATTTGGAAACCTATGTCATTAAATGTAACTGCCCAAAATAATACCTATATCCAAAACAAATTTTGTATTATGATTAAGAAGCCAAGCTGCATTATTTTCCACCCTGACAAGACTGCTGGATTTTCAGATTGAAAATAGCAAACTACCTAAAATAGAGCTTTTCTTTTTTTAACCAACTTGAATATGGTAATAAATAAATTGCAGCATTTTTAATCAGAAAATTAATTTATCAGTCATATTAATTGTTACTATCTAATTTCCTCTCTCCTGTATTTCTTAGAAGATACAATGTAAATTGAATGAGACCCGTGATTTTTTTTGATAGTTTGATAACATTTAGTAAAAGGAATTAATTTTAACATACTGGTAGTAATAATAGATTATCTATTATTTGTGACGACCTATCCTCGGGACGTCATGGAAATTGCATCACAGTTCCTAGAAATCCAAATAGCATGTTTATATTTGAGGGACACTATAAACTCTGAAAGCCCTTTAAAAGAGTTTCTAACAGCAACTGTGCAGCTGCAGACGATTTATGTCAGAATAAATATACTTCAACTGAAAATACACAAAGTTTAGTCATTGCACATGTTGGAGTTTTACAGGATTTCCACAAAAACATCAGCAATAACATGCAGTCAGAGTGTCTGATGGATGCATGAGGGTTTGAGAGCACAGAATCTCCTCCTGCTGAGTCATAGGGAGCTGGAAGCTGTCACACACTGCCACCTGCTGGTTCTGCTTCACTTGGAGGGTCTGTCTGTCCAGGTCTTCATAAAAAGTACACAATGAACTGTGCAGGCTCAGTTCATTGAAGCATCATTCAGAACACTATAAATCAAAATACTAGTTTGTTTATTCGGTTATTTTATACATGGATGTTTTATTCGAAATTAAAACAAAAACTTGTTTTTTTCTAAAATAGAAAAAAATTAGGAAATTCTTCATGAAAAAGAAATTACTTGGATCAGGAACAATACATTTCAACTCCACCCGGATTGCAACCTCCATTGTGGCTCTTTGGCTATGAAGAAAAATGTTAACAATTTGAATAAATATTTGGTTTATAGTTTTGGTTTGTCTGTTTTCAGTTGATTAAGTTTCGTCATTTATGTTTAAACTTTTAACGTACCAGATAACTGAGCAAGAATGATGGTTAAAAGTTCACTGTGTGAGGGGTTTTAACAATAGAACAGCATTATCTTACAGTTACATGCATAGATTTAAAGAAAAAAAGGTTTTAGATGAATTTTGTTATTTTTATATAAGGAGAAATCGGATGAAGGTGCACCCAAGTCATAATGATAGTACATACCATGTTTGACTTTGGTTTTGTTGCATGTTTTATTCACGTAAATCGGCTGCAGCAGGAGGATCTTATTTAGCACATGGTGCATTTTATTTTGAAAGGAAATTAGATCCGCTTCTACCAAAAGTAAAAAGTTAAAATTGTCAGAAATAGAAAAGCACAAAATTGTTATAATTCAACTGTAGACAATATTTATAAGCTGTATCTCATAAATGAATGGCTTAATAGCCACAAATATATGAAAAATGTGTTTTTTTTTTTTTTATATTCGTAAGACTTTGCGGCTCCTGTTGGGTTTTTGCCAATAAGAAACTGGCCCAAATGACTCTCTCAGACTTATACAAATTAACTAATTATTTTTATTATTATACATGTTAATTTTACACTTTTTTATCCTTCATTTAGATGCAACTGTTGTGTCCTCTGGGAATGAATGGGATGACGGGAGTTTTGAAAGATAACGGAAGGAAGGTATAGTACTTTAAATTCTAAAGCAAAGGTTGAGAAATAGAATGGTGAATGTACAGGTCAAAGGATGCTAAACACAGAGCTGCCAAGTCTAGAACAGCAAGACGGAACATTAAATTTGTAGATTTGAGCATGAAGACAGTAGAAGACAAATGGAGTCGGGAAAATGATGAGGTGAATGAACCTAAATAATAATAACTCGTGAAAGGAAAGACAATAATAATGGGATTAAAAGTCATGAGGCTGTACAAATGTTAGTGATTGCAAAACAGTTGGAAATTCAGTGTAAGTGAGGACCGGCGTTAATCAGGAGCTTCCGTTTTTCACTATAACAAAGGACTGTGACCCTTTGTGACCCACATCTCCACAACTTGCGTCAGAGGATAACTTGTTGACCTGACAGTTTCACTCATTAGCTCAGAACCCTCATCTTCTTGACCACATTGTTCTGTTTAAGTGGGCGTCGAAAACACTTTTAAATGACTCAACATAAATGAGACAAAAATGCAAAGAGAAATAGATAATAAAAGTTACTGTTGTTGTTGCATTCACCATACTCAAAGACTGAAGTGGAAGAATAAGAGACAAAGAAAATCTGGATTTAAGAAGACAACCATTTTAGTAAATGTGCCCAAAATTTATTTTAAATGTGTACAGTTAGGCAATCAAAAGAAAGGGTCTTTTATTGATCGAGATTGCTCTTCTAAAGAGACGAGCCACTGAATTGTCTGAAACAGTGACTCAACTCTAACAAAGCCTGCTCTGCCCTCCTACACTTTATGCAGATTTTTTTTTCCATTCCTGGAGATTCCTGTGACAAGTTTTAAAAAGGAAAACAATTAAGTCAGAGCATCTATCTATCTTCATGTCATCCTAAGTATGCTGAACAGATCATGGGTTTATTAAAGGGCGTTGAGTCAGACAAAAACTGTAAAACAACTCGAGACTCTGCTGTTGCCTAATTGAAAAGTAAAGTTGCCCAAGCTGTCCACAGCAGCTTTTTGCATCGCTTAATGACAAATTTTGCTAAGTTGAACCCTGGAGTGCTGATCGATTACCCAGTAGGAGTCTGGAATATAATTTCATTCTGCATTTATGAGCTAAGATGTCCATGTTTAAAACTGACATCCAACGCATTCATGCAAATTGGAAGTTTTTTTTTTGTTTTTTTTCTTGGCAGACACGATAAAAACAAAACAAACTGCGTTTCTGAAAGTATCTGTATATTAATATATGATCTGGATTTATTTGTGATGTAAATATAAGATAACGCTGCTATTCCCACACATGGCAGACAGATTTTGCTCAAACTAGGATACACTTCAACTAGATTTCTTTGAAAGGTCACCAAAAACATTTCTCTAATAATGTATTGGACATTTGCAGTTTTTTTAAATCTTCTTTTATACAGTCAACCCTTGTATTTTATCTACACATGATGTATCTTGTTGTTTTAAACCAATTTTTTTTATTATACCAACCATACTTTTGTGTATTGTATTGTTCCCTTGTAGTTGTTTATATATAGTTCAACATATTTGAGAGACAAAAAGAGAAATCAATCAATCAGAGCTTTAATATGCAGAAAGATCATTAAATCATCAGTTTTACCTATATATATATATATATATATATATATATATATATATATATATATATATATATATATATATATATATAGTCTCTATAAAAATATGTTGAACTTCTCCAAACTTCTCATTGGTTAATTTCCATACATATTTCAGGAATTCCTACAATTATTGTAGGATTTTGATAAAATCGACATAAAAATAACTTCCCACGACATAATGTAACAATTCAAACGTGCACACAATTATCAAATGCTCCGGAGTTCCAGAGAAAATAGTGCAAAACAAATAAAAACTTGTAGTAAAAGAAAACTGGCTTAATTTCAGGAAGACTCAAAATGGGTAAGGATAGAGGCAGCACAGAACATTATGTGAATATTCTAGAAATGTATCTGTACAAACTACAATCTGTATAAACGGGTAAATACATCATTGGACTTAATACATATCTATATTATTAGACATATTTGCATTTTCCCGTAAAAAATCTTTGAAATCAGCGTTAATAAATCCTACATATTTGTCTCCACAGCAGTCGGTAGGAGCGGCGTCACGACTCCAGTGGTCACCTGGATCTCTGATTGGCTCAGGCGGCTCATCCGGGTACTGCGCTACAACGAGCCCATTAGCTAAAGGTACCAATATGGCGGAGGTAAGAGGGAAAACAGGGGAGAAGCAAATGGTCTATAATCGATATTTTTTTAATTGTGTGTTATATTTTCTTTTTTTATCTTATCGATTGCGAAAATAATGTTTTTTTCCTTCGGTTGAGCCCTTTTTTAGAAGTATATGTGAACTTTATTTGTCTAAAATATGCTTTAATGTTTGAGCCGATCCTTCACTACGAGGCCGCTGCGCCTTTGCTCTCAGCTGCTTCGCTGTAGCCGCTGTGTAAATTGATAGGTTAATTTAACGTTAGCTCACTGCTCAGAATATATAAGAGATTGGGTCGTTTTGTGATGAATGAAATTTAATATTCCCTGTTTAAGCGTGGGTAACGGCTCTAAAGTGTTAAATTCCGTCCCAGCGCATCGATTGCCTTCCGTTTAAACGAATTTACTGTTGACATTTTTCGATGTTCGGCTGTTACATTCCGGGTTTATGGTTAGCTTGTTAGCTAGTTAATGGAATCAGAAGCCGACACTGCGTAGATTTGGTCATTCCCACTTCATACATTTGCCATTTTTACCCTCATCTTTGGGGAAACGTCATATTTTCGAAATTTCAATCAAAATTTCACATTTAATAGCAGGCAGTTGTTGGTCACAGTGCTCATTTTAAACGAGCAAAGTCCGAGTGGTAACATTAGCGGTATACCAAACTACCTAATTGGACGCAAACTGATTTTAACAATTGTATTTTTTATTTTTGGTAATTAAGTTAACATTTTTAGAAACACACTTTAATTTTATTTTATGTGTTCAAATGTGTTGCTTTTTGGAAAACCTATCAACATAAGACTAAATGAGAAATTCCGATATTCTGTAAAGCGCCTTTTGGAAATGTTTCTTATGTTACCAGCTGTTACTCCCCCCATATGTGTTGTCAAGTTATACATGGTCAAAGTGTCTTGTAAACCTTTTAAATGTATTTGCCTGTTAGTATAAAACGTTTTTTGTAACTACTTTTATCATAAAGCTTTGTGATAAAAATTGTTACCTCTGTGCATTACTGAGTCAGGAATAAATCATCTCATTACTTTTTAAAGTAATTTTCCAGGTTGAAGTCTTGTTATTATGCTTTTATTGTGGTAGTAACATCTAGTTAAATTTTTTTCCAGGCTTCCCTAGGGAGTTCAAGTCCAGGTAAGAAAACAATATGAATTTATTTTTGGTTCTGTTAATGTGTTTATAAGAGATTTGCATTAAAATAATCATGTTATTAACTTCATAAGTCTCTAAGAGTATACTTACACAAAAACAGAAGTGCACTGTCTTTCAGACTTCTATTGATTTGTCTGTATTTTAAAACATTTTTTGTTTTATAAAAATTCTACAAAATATTTTTTTCTTAGTTGGCTCTTTATCATCAGAGGACCATGACTTTGACCCGACTGCAGAAATGTTAGTTCACGAGTTTGATGATGAAAGAACCCTTGAGGAGGAAGAGTCTATAGAAGGTGGAACAAATTTCAACTCTGAGCTCGCGGATCTGGAAAAGGTAGAGTAATAAAAATGATATGCTTTTGTAAAATAGTAAGTTACTATATGTTATTAATTGTTGAATTTTTGCTAAAGAGCTTCTTGTTTTGATCCAGACATTTTATTCACACACATTCACACAGTGGGGTTAAAAAAAGTAGTTGTCAGTATTTTTTTTAATATTTATTTTATTTTCATCATTTGTACACTTCAACGATGACAGAAAATCTAAAAAATTACATACAATGTTTTTTTTTTAAGAATTTATTTGCAATTTTAATGAAAAGTAAGTATTTGGTCATCAACTAAGGTCTGCCCAATACTTTTCGGAAAGGACAGAGGTCAAACGTTTCTTGTAGGTCTTCTTCAGCTTTGTAGACACTGTAGCTGCTATTTTGGCCCATTCTTCCATGCAGATCTTCTCAAGAGCTGTGATTGGGTTGCTAGGCAACACATACTTTCCGCTTCCCCCACAGATTCTCTTTTGGATTTAAGTCCGGAGATTGACACGGCCACTCCAGACCCTTGAAATGCCATTAATGCCCAGTTGGTGTGTTTGTGATCATTGTCATGCTCCATCAGTTAATCTCTTCTCACCAAAATGATTGCTTACAAGTCTTGATCAGGTGAACAATCTTTTCCCTGGTGTCCTTAGACAGCTCTTTGGTCTTGGCCATGGTGGAGAGGTTGCAGTCTGACTGTTTAAGGGTGTAGACAGGTGACTTTTATTTCAGAAAATCAATTCAAATGTGTGCCATTTATACAATTAACAAGTGGAGGATATAAGAGGTTCTTAAAAGAGTAAGTAATAGATCAAAATATATACTATATATACTGGATTCTTTTTTTCTTTTTACGTTCTGACTCTCACAGTTGAAGTGTATCTGTAATGAACGTTACAGCAAGTGAGACAACTTGCTGAATCTGATTTACAAATACAACTTTCCCCCACTGTATATGTGTTGGTTTGTGTGAAAAATACATTTCTTTTAATCTGTTTAGACTTTTCAATAAGTTGTAATTAAGATAATTTAATGATGAAATTCAAACTAATTAAAATTCAGACACTGCACATTGCCCTTTGCCCTTTTTTGTTTTAAATGTTAATTATTTTTAAATAACCAGGAAGGAAACATGCCATTGGAGGAACTTTTGGCTTTATATCGCTATGAGGCCTCAGCCGGTTCCAGTATAGACAGTTCCTCTGGAGACCTGACCGATGAGCTGCCTGACATGACTTTGGATAAGGCGAGTTCTTTGTTATTTTTACTGAACAGATTTTCAACTGGCAATTATTGATAAATACACGCATTTTTTTTGGGGTGAATCCTTCATTTGTTTTACATCTAGTATGAAAGATTTTTATTTGCATGTTGTAAAGATATGTGGTATTTTTGTGTATTTTTTATTTATTTATTTCATCACAGATTTTTTTAAGGCATAAATTCCATGTAAAGTTCACGTAAAAGAGTATTTAACAGATTGCTTAAAAATAGTCAATTTTACATCACGCTTGTCTAAATTGCTTTTAACATTTTTTTTAATGGTGTTTTATTTTATATTTAGGAAGAAATAGCTAAAGATCTTTTGTCTGGAGATTATGAGGAGGAGACCCAGTCTTCAGCTGATGATCTGACTCCTTCTGTTACCTCCCATGAGGCCACTGATTTCTTTCCAAGAACACTTCGATGTAAGTCAGAGATATTTACCATTTATTTACAAAAGAAATCTTGCAATATTGGTAGGGTCTAAAATCTTTTCTTCTTAGTTCAATATTATTGACATGATGGTATTTAATGAGTTACATTTTCTTGCAAAAAAAAAAGTATTTCCTTGCCCCTGGCATCACCCATTACCCCTGTCATATGACAACGCTAACATTGTTTTGGAATTTGGCTATCATCACTCGACACATCATGATTGCAATGAACTTATTGAGATTTTTTAAAACTTTTGTTGCATTAAATTGATTATAATCTGGTAATCTTTACAGCAGATTTAAGTGTAAACCAGATAATATAATAAATAAAGATTGAAAATTTAGATGTATGAAATTCAACAATTAGATGTGGATCTGACAGTGTTGAGGTTAGTCAAACTTCAGAAAAACTGCCAAAAGTTTAGCTTGTGTGCTTTTTAAAAAGGTTCTCCAGATGTGTTAGTTAATTAGGAATGCGTGTTCACTTTGACTTTTAAAGTTCTCAATTTCCCCTTCCATCAGTAAGTTAACTAGCTTAAATACGATTCTTTGTATATTACAAAAAACAAACAAAAAAAGTTTTTTGGCCAACTTTTTTTTTTCCCAGTACCCAACACGGTTTTCTACACTTGGCCTTCTTGAAAAATGTGTCAAATTATTTTCAACGCTGCGAGAGGTTTATTGCATGTCATTATAATAATAGTCTACTTTTGTTTTTTCAGCTAACGCTGTTTCTGATGGTGATAAAGAATCAGAATGCGATGAAGATGGCTTAGATGACCCTAGAAAAGTAAGTAGTTACAATGATGACTAAGGTTTATGTCACCGCTTGTGTGAAGTCTTGTATTATTAGTTGGTTCTTTCTTTCATGCTAACTTTTCTTTTTTGTAAAAGGAAATCATGGTTGGATCAGAGTACCAAGCAGAAGTTCCTTCATGCATCTGTCACTACAAAGATGGAGAAAAAGGTGACGCCTTTTTTTACATTAAAACACGCCAAATGTATTTTTCTATTTACTTGCTCTTATATTTCCCTCAAGTTTAACAAATGTGATAAATGCTAAAACGTGTGTGCTTTGTAATGCAGTGTATGAAAATGAAGATGAGTTGATGTGGAGTCCAGGTGTACTGTCTGAAAACAAGGTGAAGGGATTCTTGTCTGATGCTCGGTCACGGACGACCAATGAGAGGACAGGAAATGACAAGGCAGCAATAAGTGTTCGAGACAATGAGCAGGTAAACCATGCCTTGAAAAGGCCAATCCTTTACACACTGTAGAGCAATGATAAATGTAAGGTATTCAGAGTATGAAACGTTTTCTATCTTAAGTTTGAAAGTACTACTTTTTTATAGAACACAAGTTTTTAGGTCTTGGTGAGGTTCATTTTTTCTACTTTTTCACTTTTTTTTCCCTTTTCTAAAAGGCTTTGCATGAGCTTGTCAAATGCAACTACAACACCCGTGAAGCACTAGAGAGATACTGCAGCCATTTAAAGTCCTCAAAAGGTAAGTAAAAGAATTCCATATTTTTTCTTAAAACATTATCAGAAATTCATCTAGTTTTCAGTTCCATTATTTTAACACATTTGAGAGGGTTTAATAATATTGCCAACTAAAAACTAAAACTGTCAAAATTATTGTTGAAGAAAGAGTGGAACAACCCTAAAGTTCATGTTTTGAAAGTCATCGTATCCATGTAAGGTGGAGATGTCTATTCTAATTTCCTCTCGTTGTGTCTGACAGACTGACAGCTTGTGAAGTACAACTTACAGTCAAACACATGTAATTACTTACCGGATAAACTGTAGCTTCTGGTGTTCCTCCATCTCAAAAGAGGAACAGTTGATGAGGAAACCAGAGGGATTTTAGTGCTTTTTAATCTCATCTATAGAAACCTTAATGGACAACAGGCATCGATATATTCAAATTCATTTATTTTCTATCTTGAATATCTTTTGTGTGGTTAGATAGACTGAACCTATGATGCACATCATTGTTTCTCTTTTGTTTTTGATGAATTTAGGAAGAATTCTTTTGAAAAGTCAACTCCTGAGTGATGTTTTTTGCTGTTGTATAAAATGACATTTCTCTTTCAGAAAAATCCCCTCCATGGTCAGAAGAAGAATGTAGAAACTTTGAACACGGCCTGCAGATGCACGACAAAAATTTTCACCTCATTCAGAAACACAAAGTGAGTTTTCAGCTTTTACACAAAAACATAAAAAAAATATCAAAGGTGTCACGTTCTCACCCCCTCTTATGTTGTTCTTCTCAGGTCACAACACGAACAGTTGCAGAATGCGTGGCGTTTTATTATAGATGGAAGAAGTCCGAGCGCTTTGACTTCTTTGTCCAGCAGAATCGGTTTGGGAAGAAAAAGTATAACAGCTATCCAGGTGTAACGTAAGTAACAGGAATAACAGTTTATTAAGTAAAAAACATTTTACCCAGAGAAAAGTGGTCATAAGTGTTGAAGATGAATACTTTTATTTCTGTATGCAGTGATCTGATGGACAGGCTGGTGGATGAAGCTGAGGGCCTGGCAATGGACAGCTCCTCCTCTGTATGTTCAGGAGCAGGTGGAGGAGGGAGGATGGAGACGACGACAGAACAGCAGCTCAGCCTGCTCAACTCCATCACAGCCAGCGACCTTACAGGTCAGTAATGGGACTTGGTTGAGAAACACTCTAGAATAATGTTCTTAGATAGAAAAGGTAATAAATTGCATACTAACAGAGTTTTTTGTTCGTCCAGCTTTGAGCAACACTGTAGCAACAGTTTGTTCGCCTGCCGAAGTCAGTTGCCTGGACTCGTACAGTTTTCCCCCGCTGGACGGTCTTCATCGCACTTCTTTGAACCACGACGAGTCCCTTGGCTTTCCCACGAACGGTGGCGACCCCGACTGCCTCAACATGCTCGACGCCGGCTTTTACCACTCAGACCTGGGTCAGCTCGGAGGAGTGTGCGTCACTAAGGACTGTGAACGGCCATCTAAGAGACTCAAGATGGCGCTGCCTGACTCTTTTATCAGTGATGTGTCTGTGGGTAACCTGGGCGTGGACTTCGAAGCTCGCCGGACGACACATCACCACAGAATTACTGGCGCTAAAATGGCGGTGTCTGTGACAGACTTTGCCAGCTTAGCTGGCAGTGGTGAGCCCAACGGTTTTCTAGGAGCTCACGCACGACACCACACACAGCACACTGCAGCACTTCAGTCCGAGTGATCTTCCTCTCTGTTCTTCCTTTTTGAAACCTTTTTCTTGTTTGTACAAAAGACTGACCTCACTGGAAACTCTGATTTGTTTAAAATCTATATAAATATATATCTATATGTATATGAATATACTTTTTTTTATTATTTTTTTGTAATATGACATCAGTGATGTCTACCATATAGAACTAAAATCTTGATTTCTCTCAAGAGTTATATAGCCATTTATTTTTTTTTTGTTTGCATTTTTGAGGTGTGTAACGTCCACATGCAGTGGGGCCCAGAGGCTGCAGGAGAGATGGGAAATCTTCCCTTTGCATTTATCCACAGCATCTTCAGAGCTCCAGTTGGTTATCCTGCCATCCCTTCAGCTGCCAAAATGTTAGCTTTTAGTTGCCTTTCTTTTTTTTTTTTTTTTTTGTCCTGAAGTGGTACTTTTAATTTAAGATGTTTAAAGTGGTGTTTTGTTTTACAGGTACTTTTTAGTAACCAGATGGGTGTAGGCTTTCCTTGGATCTGCTCTACACCTGGGTGCATATTGTGTTGGCAACACTAGCACAGAGACTAGCTTGAAACGATGTAGCTTTACCTGTGAGACCCTTTTGTCGTTTTTTTTTTTTTTTGTTTTATTCCTATTGAAGCTTGTGTGGAATTGTTTTTCTTCTATGGATTTTAAGCTTAATTCGGCAAAACTGGAAATCGAACTTTTTGTTTTTTGTTTGCCTTGTTCGTCTCCCACGTTGCAAAACAATTTCCATTCATTTTAATATTCCAAACGGTCGGTGCAGGCTGACATAATGGGAGTTACCTTGTTTCCCTGTTCCTGTCTGGCTCAAAAATCTAAGGATATAGGCAAACTAACAGCAATACAGCAATGTAACAATTTTGTTTGGGTTGATAGCCATTGAAACACTGACGCAGTAAAGTTTGTATTTCTTGCTTATTCCTTTACCTTCATGAGATTTCATTGAGTTCATGTTATCGGTTATGCTGCTTGTAGGCAGGTTCAGCTGTGTAGTGTTTTTTTTTCTTTTTTTTATAGAATTATGTTCCTAAATTAAGTAGCGCCATTTGTTTATTTCTTCGACTTAATAGCAAGCTCGGGTAAACCTGCAGTATTATGTTAAAAAGCCTCTGTAATTTTGTACTGAACCTCTGCCTACCCTGCCCTGACTAGAGATGCCTTTTTAAAATCTGGTTGACAACTTTATGGGAGTAAAGTAGCAGAAATGGAGCCGATTTGCTTGTCCGTAATTGTGAAATGTTAAAAACGTTTAGCGGGTCAGCATCGGTTCATCCGATGCTGTAGTGTTTACTTAATTTATCTATGCATTGTGCTATGACTATTTTGTTCATTTCAAGGGGCGCACCATGTTTGTCCATAAATGTAGTATTTTACCATATAGACAACTGTTTCTCACTAACCATTGGTCATTTTGAAAGTCTTAGGTTTGGTTGAGTCATTCGGTTTCCAAACCCAGCATAAGAAAGGAATATTCACCTTTGTATTTCCTGTAAATATATAGCAAATAGCCTTTAAATAGTCTATAACTGACCTCTTACACTTGTGAATCTGTGTTGATACATGAGTCTTTATTTGATACCTTGTCAGAAAGGCAATAATTTGTATATATGTACAGACTTTTTGGGTTTTGCATTTTACTTCTTTGACTTGGTGTTCAAACTTATTTTTTTCTCTTTTTGGAAAAAACAAAAAACCCAAACACCAGGACACAGCTGAAAAGAAGCATGCCAGCTTGTGCCTGTCCCTGAAGTGTACCACTGAAAACGGCTTTACCTAAAGACGTATTGATATTACTCAATGTTACGATTCCTTTTTTTTTTTTTTTGCATTTGAGACTTGCAGCCATGTGTAAAAGACACTCATCTTTCTTTTTTTTTGGGGGGGGGGCGTCACAAGCCGTGGTCGGTCTGTCTTGATGGTAAAGGGGTGGCTGCTGCTCTAAGTCTGTGGAGAGCTAGTTTCTCTTTTAATGCAACGTGCATAATGCAGTAGGTCCTTCAAGGTCTTCTAGCTTTAGCAGTGCAGTGATATTTATTTCACCTGTGGCTTGTACAAAGATGAAGAAAACTGTCAGAATGTAAAGGCCATTAAGTAGTACAAGTACGTTTTCACCACCCTGTGAACTCGAAAATGTGATATTCTATGAGACTTGTGTGCAGGAGAGCACTAAACAAAATTTATTTTATAGTTTGTATTGTGTTTTGAAGTTTCAAAAAAAGATACAGCAGTTGTGGTTTTAAAGAGAAAAGAATCAAGTCCTTTGAGAAAAGAAATATCTTTGTGAATAAAAACCTTCAAAATTTAAAAATGTATATCCAGAAATATAGACAATCAAAAACTTCACTATGAAAAATGTTCAAGAAGCTATCTTTATTGTTTATAGAAATTGTACATAAACATTGCTGTTTTTTTCCCTTTTGTTAAACATTATTTTGTATTTTATGTTGTACTTTAATACCTTGTGTACAGATCCAGAAATAAAGCTCTGGAAAAGGTTCAGAGAAGTTGAATTTTCTTTATGTAAAGAGTGAAACGTTTTGTTGTGGGATTTATGTTATATTAGTGATCTAGTAATCTGGAATAAAGATGCAAATGTATGTTTAACTATGAAATAAGTAAGTGTAGGGCATAGCATTTCAAATTCAAAACATTTAACAAATTCTTGCAGATTTAACTTTATGACTTAGTTGGACAATAATGTAAACAGGTTGTTACCTTCTTAGAGGAACAGGTAGAGTCATGAAGTCCTCGGCTAGCGTCACTTCTACATCTCTGCCCTGCAGTGCCTCCTCAGCTTCCCTCTTAAGGCCCAACACTTCATTCTCATCCCCGTCCTTCAGCAGCGAGATGGGTTTGTACCTCTGACTGAAATGGTAAAGAACCAGCCGTTGCGCACAGCAAGCCCGAGCCACCGCTGCCGCCATCCCAGGTGTGCTGTGTCCGTGCTCCTCCGCTTTCTCCTGGTGCTCGTTCCCCAGCGTGGCCTCGTGAACCAGCATGTCCGCTCCGTGACACAAACGCAGAGGCGCCTCCCCGAGCACCGAGCTGCAGTCTCCTAAAATGCAGACTTTCCTTCCTGAAATGGCCTTCTCCAGAACCTCACTGGGCAGAACCACACGCCCATTTTCAAGAGTCACCGACTCCCCAGCCTTCAGACGTCCAAAAAGAGGTCCTGGTTTCATACCTGATACATGGAAAAAGGAGTTAGTTTAGTTTTGGAAAAATCCCTTCTAATATCTCAAAGACTTGTTTAATCAAGTCTAACATTTTCAAACTGTTGTCATTTTTCCTTCCTTCCTTCCTTCCTGTCTCCACTTATAGCACAATATTTGAATACAAAATTCTTTCAAGTCTTTCAAAAAAAAAGGAATTTTCCAGAAATGAAATGCTTATCAAAATACTTTGAACTTCTGAAGCGTTTACTATCACATTTCTTCATCTATGCTGCCATAGCTACTTACTGGAAACATTTATTCACAATTTCAAGGCAAATTGAAAGAAAAATTACCACATACCAAGTTCTTTAAGTATCTCTGTTTTAAGTCTTCCGGGTCGATCGTGCTCCTGAATACAAAACCCAAAAGAAGGGATGCGGTGAAACAACCTAAAGGCCTTCACCACAAACTTCTTGTCCTCAAAGAGAAGGTAAGTGTCACTTTCAGCATCCAGACTAATTGTCCTTCCAGGCTGCTCCTGCGGATGGAGCGGGCCGCGCTCCGTGGTCAGCTGATGGAGACATTAAAATGGTTCACACCATATCAAATGTAAACGCGTTTGTTTAAGTAAACTGAATTCATGGCAGCAAATGAAAACAACAAAAAAAAAAAGAAACGCTGTCTATATAGTTTATTTACCAAAGAACATACGTTTAAAGTTTTATACTGTGTCTACCTCAACACTAAGCAGTCCCTCTTGTGGACACTGGTCTGGTGTCGACTCCAGCTCATGGACTGCAGAAACATTTACACCAATAAAGCAGAAAAACTAACAGTCACAGCAGAAATAGCATTGTAATTTGATAGAAAACAGACAATGTAAACACTTAAAAAAAGACATTTTATCATCTAAAATGTTAACAAAAATAGATTTGATGTAGAGTCTATGTAGATGTTTTTTTTTTTTTTTTTTAACTTGCCTGCATAAGGGAAAAGCAGCTGTGATCCCGTGAGCCCCAGAGTGACCCTGAGAAAGTGTCGTAGGCCCCGGGGCCCATAGATATCCACACATTTTAAGTTCTGTTGGAGGTCAGCGCTGCTGTTGAGGCTGACGGTGCAAAGCAGACCAGGCAAGCCGAACAGGTGGTCTCCGTGTAAGTGGGAGATGAAAACCTTGCTGATTCGACCTGCGTGGACAGAATGGCACAGGGGTCACAGCAGGAATGTGAACATGCAGGACTCAAAATGTTGACTTCTCAAAACTGAAGGCCAACGTTTTTTCTCCTCAAAGTGTTCATTTTATGATGAGGATTTATCAGTGCCATACTTAACAACCTTTAGAAACAAACAAATGCTGCAATCATAGCTGCAAACAGAGCCGGGTCTTATTTTGTTTATTTGAATTGACTCGCTCAAGTGTTTCTTGGCATGTTAAAATGGAATAAAAGCAAAAATAGATTAAACTAATCACATCCAATGGGTGTAGGTCTAAAATAAAAAGAAAAAGAGACAAAAAGTGTGTGAGACAGTCAAAAAATCATTGAAAACTCTTTGGATTTTTGTAGTAAAGTCTGTCAACTTTTACCATCATCAAATTAAGATGGCAAACAGCAAATTTAGGGTCAGTTTTTCACATTCAGCTTCTGAAGTCAAGTTTATCTGAGTCCAGAGAAGTTGGTTTGTGGTAAAACAGTTCAGACAAATCAGAGCTCTGCTTCTGGAAACTTAAGTCAGTCAAGATAACATTGTAATGGGGGTAGAACGATTCCTTTTTAACAACAATTAAAATAAACAAATCTACCATGTCTCAATACAAATGGTATTTTCGACTATCAATGATTAATTTATCTAATTTTGAAGAGGCCAATTCGATTGGATTAACAACTTGCCTCAGATCAATCTGGTGGGATCATTGGAATAGACGTAGATTCATTAATTCATTACACCCCTACTTTGGATTTATGTCCATCTTTGTTTTTAAAATAACTCCCCTAGATTCAGCTGTAGGGCAACTAAATATCCTGGAGACATTTTTGCTGTTGAAGAGAAAAATGAAGATTTTTTTTTCAGAATCTCTATTTGTTAGAAAAAAGATACAAAAGTGAAGTTTTGTTTTTATTTCTCTTAATGATCAAATATTATTGAATATTCATTATGGTTTGCAAAGACGTGCCCTCTACATTTAAGATACACTGGACCCCCCCCCCCAAATGTAACTGCAGGATCTCACCGGCTCGCAGCTGGCTCTTCATCAGCTGGGTCTGGGTTCCCTCTCCGCAGTCAAACAGCCAGCAGTCTCCGTCTGAACGCAGAACCAGAGCCGAGGCACCACGGTGAGGGGACGGGTAAGCCGACCCGGTACCGAGGAACGTAATATCCATGGTCATCCTAAAAATGTTCAACTTTAAAATGACTTTCCAACGTGGATGAAGGGAGCCACGCTTCCTGTGTACAGTCGTCACATGTTGATGACGCAAAAGGGGTGGAGCTAAAACCACAGGCCGCTCAGATCAGACTGTTTTTATCATTATAAATTTTAAACTTAGAAGAATGTTATGGATACTACTTGTTTGACACACACACAACACAACAAATATAATGTCAAATAAATTGTGTTTATAATTTTTGAAACATTGTGTAAGTCAGTACTCAAGCAGCACAAAGTTTTGTACAAAAAGCATTACAACAATGAAAGTTCAAAAACCAGACAGCATTATTTCAATCAACAATTGGATCACAAATAGTTGGGACAGATTACAAAAAAAAAAAAAAAAAAATCAGTCTTAACTCTAAGGACAGATGAAAGTTTTCTGAACAATTTCAAATCCACAAAGGGACTTAAAAACAATAGAAGTTGCTTTTGTCTGAAGCTGCACAGAGAAACACCTGACAAGGCGAGACATTTTTTGACCAAAAAAAAAAAAAAAACCTCAGACATCTTTGTTTGCTTTTCAGATCTACCAGAATGGGAGTTTGCACAGGAACATGGAGTGAATTTGAACCATTTTTTTCTGGCACTTAAAGCTGAAACAGATAATTAGAAACAATACTCTGAGGTAAATGGTTGAACTGTAGCCGTCTACCTAAACTCTACTAGTGTTAATGAAAAGGCAAGAAAGTTATCAGCTGGTTAACTGACAGCTGTATATTTAACCTTCAGACAGATCACGTGATGAATCTGTTATAAAACATCAGAGTGAATAGAATAATACAATAAAAATCTTATGTTGTGCACAGTGTTAAATCACAATAAACATAACTATATGTATAAACTAACTCTTTATAAAGATGAACACAGAGTTCATCATAGTAAATTATATTTATCAGGTTAATCCGTATTGCACTCTGATTTGTAAATAATAATGACTATGTTTAGTTAATACAACATTTCTGCCACATCTATTATAGGAGTTTTATTTAGGAATGGAGTTATTATATATCAGACTTAAAGGAGTGCCAATACAAAATAAAAGAACATGTAAAGAAAAGAAACGGACAATGAGCTGAAAGGCGCATTTAAGCGTTAGCTGGTACATGTTTACATATGAAATATACAACACAATTCATTAAGTAAATCTGCATAAACTCCTGTTTAAATGTCTACAAAAATACCCTTCTTACTAGTTACCTCCCCTCTCATTTCTGGATGCCCTTCACTGGCTGTTTAGATGAAGCCACTAGAGGATAGCCATAATGTAGTAAAAGGCAATATAGAAATCAATATGTGATGTTACGTTAAGCAGTTTAAAACACTGAATAACATTACATGTTTGCGCCATCTGAATATTTGTGTTTCAGTTGAACTGAAACTTAAACCAAAATAGAACAGCAAAGCCTGACATGTCAACAAAAATTCATACAAGAACAAAATAACAGAGCTATATTTCACAATTCCCTTTTAAGTTCTAAAAGATATATGCCAATGTATTTATTCTAGAGTCACTAGTTCCTAAATTTTTCCTGTGATTATTGTTTAATACAAATCCTTAATATAGTCTTTCACATAAATCTATGTTTTTCAGTTGTAATATATGATCACTGGAAAAATAAATAATGAAAAGGTATCAGTCGGCTGTTCACTTTTTTGTGCAAGTTTGAAAACTAGAATAGAACAAAAAACACATTACAATGAAAGAAGAGCTACCTCGCGTTTATGGTGGTGTTTTTGCCTTATATTTCCCTATTTAATTTTATCATCAGATCTAAACCAAATGAAGCAACGAATAAGGATTGAGAACGATTGTAGCCCTAAAATTGTGCAGAAAAAAAGCCCAGCAGACATTATTTAAAATGAATGTGAAAAAAAACAGAATAACCATCTGAGGCTCAACAAGTGTTCGCTTTACTTCTAGTCAGTCTTTGGCTTAAAGCTGACACCTGGCCAGTCGTATGTGTCCGGCAGGAAGGAGTCGTAGCTGGTGTTCCATACAGTAGCGCGTATGAAACCATTCTTGTCCATGGGCTCAGGGTAGCGGAATGCCATGCCTTTAGCGTAGACATACTCCATCACCTGTAGAGGGAGAGAAAATCCAGTAGTGACTAAAGAAGCAATAAATATCCTATTTTTTAAGTAATCCTACCTTATGTTAATAATGCAGTATTTTGGTCTGTGTGCATGTTAGCATAATAATCAAAATCCTTAGGATGTTCTGTGAACACACACTTTACATCCAAATGCTTTTAAAGCCAAACCCAATAAGGTACCAGAGTTTTTCTCGTTATTATTTGATGGTAGCTACACGTTAAAACCTCAAAGAAGAGTCTTAAACAAGCTGCTAAAAGAACTCTTCTTCAAGTGGAGGAAAGCTTAAACACATGAAACACCGCAACACCTCCAACTTTTATTTTACTACTGTTTACAATACATTAATACATTGTATTAAAAAAGGACAAAGTAAAACTAAGCAACACATATCTATTTACATAAGAAAACAGGTTTGTCTCTGTTCTCTACTACAGAAACCACTTTCTTAGTTTGAAATACTCAGGCTTCCTTCAAAATCAAATGTTTTTATTCAGAAACTGCATTAAGACACTAGTCTTAATGTACTATTTTTTATACTTTAAATGTCTTATTTATTATCAACGTATTTACATTTCTTAACTGAAAAACTTCATGTTGAACCTAAAAGTATGTGCTGAACAATTGTATTTAGGACATAAATACTTCTGAATACTAAATATGTTTGAATACAGTGCTATGAAAACAAACAGAAGTTTTCAAAGAGAGACGAACCTTCACGTCTTACCTTGATAGCAATCTGGACAGAAACCTCTCGGATGTTGGAGAGAGGAGGATAGAGTCTGCCTTCTGAAAGCTCTTTATCAGTCAGCTGATCTGCAAGAGCCTACAGGGGTATGAACATGTCAAGACAATTCTTTTGGACAAAAAATTATATATATATAAATATATGTGTGTGTGTGTGTGAGAGACAATGGATGTTCTTGTAATCTTACACAATAGCTTAAATACTTTTTTTATGCACTTAAGTTTTAATTTTAAAGAAATGTAAGGTTTGCTTGGTCAAAAAAATACATTTAATCACTGAAAGAGACATTGTAGGCTAGAGAAACATGGACTTTTATAAGGAAAGTTCAGTTTCATACCTTAGCAGCCTCCAGGAATACAGTGTCACTGATGTGCCTCACTCCGCTCAGGATTACAGCCAAAGCTACACCTGTAATCACAAAATTTAGCATGACGTTTTTTACACCTTCTTTGTTCCAATCTTCTTTGTTCCAATCTTTAAATTCTTCTATTCGAATTTTGCTGAATTACTAAAGGTTGCAGAAAAAGTGTACCTCTATTACTTTATTTTGCATTAATTGAACTTTTACCTGGAAAGATGTAAGCATTGTTTCCTTGCCCAGGGGTGAAAACTTGTCCGTTACTTAAAGTAACTGGACCGAATGGACTTCCACTGGCAAAAAGACATCTCCCCTGTGAGGGCAGAAGAACGGAGTTTAGTATTTATACGTTTTTGGGTTTTATGTTTATGGTAAGAGACAAAAGAGAGAAAAGTCAAGAAAACTGTACATCAGTTAAAGTGTAGGCCTCCTCAGCTGTGCACTCTGCTTTATTTGTTGGGTTACTCAAGGCGAAGATGATTGGTCTTTCATTGAATGTTCCCATGACTTTAATAACATCATGGGTAAACAGACGTCCAGCTCCAGCCACGCCTAAATAGATTAAAAATATATCTTAAAACAAGTTTAAAATCAAAGGTTACATTTTATTTAATATTTTTTTCAAATAAGTATTACCAATAATGGCTGTGGGTTTGATGGTGTTGACAGCCTCCAGGAAGCTGTGCACCTCGCCTGGACCATCATGGACAAAAGCCTCCTGGTTAATATCTGTTTTCTGTGATCTGCCCTGAAGTTACAAGCCAAAAAGCTCAGTTAGCAAAAAGGCAATGTGAAAAAAATGAACATGTGTCCCCAAAACTAACCTTAACAAGTAAACCGTGGGCATCGTACATCCAGATCTTTTCCCTGGCCTCTGCCTGCGTCATCCCTGCCTCAGTCATGGCCATCACAATCAGATTGGCAATGCCAAGAGCAGCCTACAAACGTTTAGACAGTTTACACTCTGACAATAATTTAACTTATTTGAAAACAGAAAAAATATATTTTTAAAATTAAGTTAAAGTCATGAAAATTGTTACACACTTTACAAATGTGTTCTTCGTATTTGAAGGTGAGCGGTAGTTGTAACTGAACTCTGGGGCCATTTGGTGCTTTAATCCCTAAATCTTTTTTTTTTATTATTTTGTTTATGAGTTTCAAGAATGCATTCATAAAGAGTCTCAATCTCAAGACAAAGAAATATTTGGCCACTGAGCTGTTTGTATACATTTATTTCAACAGTAAACAAATGTATCCAGTAGGGGGCAGCATAGCCCAGAAAGATGAGCAACACAAAGCTTTCAATTTAGCCAAAAAATATGTCCAATTTTAAGACACCAATAAATATTCTAAGAAGCACGAATTGGTCTTGTTTTTACACCTACATTTTAGCTTACCTCTCCAGCACCCAGAAAAAGAAGTTTGTGTTCTGTGATTGGTTTGCCAACCGCTTTTTGAGCTGCTAACAGACCAGCAAGGGCTACAGATGCAGTGCCTGGAAACAAAAGCAACAGAAATGCTAAGCACTTCAGACCATCATCCAGGCATCAAAAACATTTCCTGAAAGTCTTCATAATGAACTGTAGATCAGAACAGCTTTTTATTGTAGCTCTCTAAAAAAATAACCTTTTTTTTTATTGTAAAGTACAAATACAGTTTTCCTCCTTTTTTCATTACTATTTTCAGTGAAACTCCCAGCAACTTAATATTAAAGATAACTGAAATGGCTAGAAATGTTAAAGCTGCTTTAGTAAAGGACCTCAATAAAATAATTACATTTTATTGAAATGAAGTTGAGTGTATTCCATTAAAAAGCTGAGTAAGGACAGATAAAGTTATTTAGAAAGTGCTAACAACTTTAATCAAAGAATAACGCATTTCAAAGCCATCTGTCTGTTTTGTGCAGACCTTGGATATCATCGTTGAAGGTGCAGTATTTCTCCCTGTACTTCCTGAGAAATCGGAATGCATTGTGGTTCCCAAAGTCTTCAAACTGGATCAGTGTGTCCTGGCCATATTTGTCCACCACAGCTTCCATGAACTCGTCAATCAGGTCATCGTAAGCTTGAGACCGGTCTCGCTTTTGATACAAGCCCATGTAAAAAGGATCCTTGAGTAGAGTCTGGAAGGATAATATTAGCTAAAATTAAATACTTCTTCCTTTGTTCATCTGAGATCTTACAGGAAGGGAGACTGGGGAAAGCCGTCACGTTTGTTACTCGCCTTGTTACTAAGAAAATCCATTATTTAGCTATTTACTTCAAATGTGCACTTTGTTAAAAGATAATTGTGCTGTTAAAACTGAAGCACCTGTTGCTAATTACCAACAATGTGGCAGCTTACCCAGCTCTCCCCCAAAAAGCACATAAAGAGGGAACAGACTACACATATACAGCCATCCTACCTCATTGTTGGTGCCAACGTCAATCACCACAGGCAGGCATTTCTCAGGTCTGATGCCAGCGCAGGCAGTGTACAGGCAAAGTTTACCCACAGGAATACCCATTCCATAAACGCCAAGATCCCCCAATCCTAAAATGCGCTCACCATCAGTAACCACTACAGCCTAGAAACAAGTCAAAATGAAAAATGAATGAATTGCTTTTCAAAAAGCAGTAGGAAAACCCAATTTTAACTGTACAAAACCTTTGTTGACATTTTCGGCTATATTAGTGTATAAAAATAATCTGTATAAACAATCAAAACAGCACTTACAGCTACATTTGTTTCTGGCCAGTTGTCCAGAATGGAGCGGACATGTCCTCTGTCCAAAATGGAGATAAACAAACCTCTGATGTGGGAAACAAGATCACATTTAAGCAATGTTAAAAAAAAAAAAAAAAAAAGAATTCCAAATATTGTTTGCAGTCATGGGGAACAAACTTTGATTTTCCCTTTTTTCTCTTGAACAAAAAGTGAAATTTATTAAATATCTATCAATAAAAAAACAAGTTAAAACACATTAATGACAGACTGTTTTCGTTTTGTATTAATATATATATATATATTTTTTTATCATATTAAAGCCTTACTTAGGTCTTCTAAAGATGTGTCCATACTGTGTGCACGCCAGGCCAACAGTGGGAGTGTAGACAATTGGCATCAACTCTTCTATGTCTTCCATTAAAACCCTATAGAAGAGCCTCTCGTTCCTCTCCTGGATGCCCATCAGATAGATGTATCTGTTTCAAGTAGCATCAAGAAAAAAAAAAACAAAGGAAAGTAAGAAAGATCTACCAATGTTCTGCGTCTATTTTATATTATTTTCTATGATTACAGGAAGGTGAAGATATTTTTAGATAACAAAAAGAAAAATTAGGGGACAAAATGCCATACTTTTGTAAAGGGTCAGTCATTTTTTTGAGATTTTTCTGAAAACGCAGCGTCTGAATGTCCTGTGTCTCCACTTTAGGAGGAAGTAAACCATGAATGCCTAAGATCTGTCGCTCCTGAAGAGTGAAAGCCATGCCCTGTGTAAAATCACACACAAGAACACAATAATGAGTTATCATTAAATTCTTTCAAATGAAGCATCAGCTTTTTGATAAGTTCAGTTATAAGTTGATTTAAAAGTTCATTGTCATTTCCTGTAAAAGTTATAAGCATTTCTAAAGAGTCACATTTGTCTAACAGCTAAAGCTGGGTTGTCCAGGATACAGTGACAGCTAGCAAACCAATATATATACTCCAATGAATAAAAAAGCTAATAAACTGCAGTAGTTTTCACGTAAAAATGCTTGCAAACCAAATTTACGTTTTCTTTCTGAAGCTTATAAGGTAACTCATTGTATTCTTTAATAAGACAGAAGATTTATGGCTTTCACTGCAGTTTTTCTTAAGTAATGGTACTTAAATTCAACTTTAATAATAAAAATAATAGTAAAAATAGAAATAATAATAAAAAAAACAAACATACATACATACAAAACAAAAATCAGGGAAAAATAGTCTGTAAATATTTTAAACATGTTAAAAGTAGATTTCTGTTATAAGTGTTTTGAAACTTTGGATTTTTCCAAGGCTTTAGCCTTGAGCTCTGGAGAAAGAAAAAAAACTAGTGTTTACCTCCTACTTCTGGGTAAAATGTGGTGAGATTGTCTACAGATGGTGAAATAGTTACAAAATGGGGAGTAACTTAAAGCAAATGGGAACATGGGGGAAGTGAGAGACGCTTTATGTTCTCGTGGCGTCTGAGAACATGTGTGCACATGCTGAGACTTCTGCAGGTAAAACGCAGACGGGACATGTGAAAGTGGTCAAGCCAGAGCCTGGGAGGGGTCTAAACTCTTTGTGTAGGACAAGAATGGCAGGGGCTCCTCTGACAAAAATGCTGAGTCATGCTGATGGAGCAATTCACCTCTCTACAGCTCCACCATTTCATCCCAATGCATTCGCATCACTACTTCAAATTAGTTTTACATCATATCAGTAAATTCAAGTATTTAAAATTAAGAGATTTCACTGCCTTTTTTGTATTTTTATCTGACTTTCAAATGTATTTATATAAACATCTGTGTTGTTCAGTAACTTAAACAAAAAATGAGCAGTTTAGACCAGGGGTCCCCAAACTTTTTCTTATGAGGGCCACATAACTTCTTCCTTCACTGATGTGGCCCCGGAGTCAGTTTGAAGGCGAACAGAAATGTGTAACGGCTGTGTCTAAACGTGAACATTTTTGGTTTTCCAGAGAGCTCCACATAATCAAATATTATTAACCCTTTCTGGGAACTTCACAGAAAAAAATAGTCGTGAAATAAATAATATTCCTTTTAATGAAATAAACAACCCTATTTATGAAAGGAAAAATAACCAAGAAACCTCTTTGTGATCTTCAAAAAAATAAAAAAGCCCCAGTGCCTAAACCATATTTTTAAGACACTTAAAAGTTTCAGTTAGGGTGGCTTCATTTATTTGTACATGCTTGCTATATGTATATTGTGCTTTATTTATCCATTTTATCCTAAACAGAACTTATCAATTCACTTATTTAAATAAGTGTGACTATTACTATTTTTTGTACATAGCTAGGCCCATTAGGCTAAAATAATCTATTTTATGCACATGTCTAATTGTCTTGCGGCTCAGATTTCTGTCATTCTAAACTGTGCTGCAGCTCTACTGCAAACTAGGCGTCATATCTTGTTACTGAACAATTTACATCTTGGTTGCCATGATGGAAGGGGGATCCTTGTTGACCAGGCTAAACTCGGGCCAGGTTTAGCATAAACAGCGTAGGTCATTAGGTCATTTCACCTCTTGCTGGTGAAGAATCAAGTTGCAAATGTCAACTATATTTTGAGTTCTTTAAAATGCATAGGCCTTTTCTAAAAATCATTATAAATTTCAACCAAATAAATGTGAACTATCTAAAAAGGTAAATATTAGACAGTGTGAATAAATGTTATGTTTAAAGCACATTTGAACAAACATTTTTTGTGTTATTCATTATCTGTCTTTTTTTAATGGAGATATAGTAATAAGGTAATTTCCCCTTTGTGGTTTTTTTTCTATTCTATTCTATTCTATTCTATTCTATTCTATTCTATTCTATTCTATTCTATTCTATTCTATTCTATTAAAGTATTCATTGCTCAGAGATTATGAAATGCTCCATTGTTTTTTCTAATATTTCTTTACCAACTTTGACTTCAATATAATTGATATCAACCACAAAAGTCTGAAAATATCATTGTACAGTGCATTATATATAATTCCATGTTATCTTTAAACCCTTTAAAGACCCACCACTTTTCATTTGTTACAACAATTCCTATTAATAAAGCTAGATTTGATTTTTTTTAACCTTTTGTGTAGCACCTTGGGACAACCTCCCTTGTGAACCGGTGCTTTAAAAACAAACTGAGTTAAATGTAACCAAAAGTTTCTCATTTACAAAACTTTTAAACTTACTTTTGCATTAGTTTCTAGATTCATATGACTATCTTCCAAGAGTACAATGTGTTTAAAGTTGTTTTTTTAAAATGCTGTGTACATGTGTCTGCCTTACAAGGTAATGACCTCATTTGACCAACTCAAATGATTGTTTACGACAGAAAGATAAAAAACAAACAAATATGCTGTTCCTGATACTTTGCAAAGTAAATCTATATAGTCAAGGACTTCATTTCTAAATAGTTTATCTACTTTAACCAGTTATGATAAAATCTTACAACACTGCAATAAACTCCCCATGCAATCACATGAAAATGTGTGTTAGTTCCTCGCCGCCTAAATCTCAAGAGTATAAGTCAAGACCACAAATAACTAACAAAACAAATAAACTAACAAACAAAATAACTAACAATAAAACAAACAAATAAGTAAACCGATTTGCTTACCTTGTTGGTGTGGGGGTTCAGCATGAGGGGCTTGCCTTTTTCTTTGGTGTGTGCCCATCTGCAAGCAGAGACACAGGGCCTGAGGGAACAGGCTGTCCTCAACCTGGACAACATGGCAACTGGTTTGGAAAGTCCACTGTTTGAAAGTGTCTATGGCAAAAAAAAAAAAAAAAAAAAAAAAAAAACAACATTAAACACAATGCTAAAGTTAGAAATCTACCCATAGCTGATACAATGTAATTCAGATTAGGTTTTTGCTCATTTTTGGAAATCTATGTAGTTGCTATATATGATGAAATATAATTACTACAAGTATGTCTTTGATCTATTTTATAAATGTTTCCAGTGGTCTTTTAACTATGATTATGTCACTTTTAGCTACCATTTTTAAAAAGTGTCATTTTGTAGAGCATAGTTTCTGCAGAGTGGCAGTAGTTCCTTAAAGATTTGCCTCTGAATTGTGGGATTGTTGGCAAGGAGCAACTCTGACCCTGCTCCCCATCATCCATTTGTTTATACACTCTTCCTTCTTCCCTTTAGCTTACAGCCCCTCGCACTCCAAACCTAAGATTACAAGTGCAACAAAAATGGCAAGTAATGTTGAAGCTATCCAGGCGTACAGTTTTGAGCCAGATGCCAGCTCGGACCAGGAAAACAAAGACGTACATGGATCTAGTCATCTGCAAGTAGATGTATCAGAATGGAGCAGCAGCAACTTTGGAAGAAATTAATTATATTAAAGTCTGAGTCATAATCTTTATCGCTGCAGTTTGAGAAAACTTTTATTATAGTCAGTTAGGAGTAATGGATGAACTATTACTGCTCTTTATTACAGCAAGACTCGCCCCACTCATTTCCCACCTTATAATTTTACTGGGCCAACAGTGTGGTTGGACTGTCAGCAGGAAAAATGTCTATCTGAACAACCTAAGCAGTTTCACTTGTTTAAAATGACCTCAGTTCCATTCCTTCCTCTTAAATAGTTGAACCAGCCAGTCATCTGCTAACCAACATCAGCAGATGACTAAAACACCACCACTATGGAGCAAAGACTTATGTACCTTTTCAGACATTTGTTGAACTTTTAAACTGTAAACCTATTCAAATCTGATGATAATTTGTAAATCAATACTTTGATAATAGAGACACTTATTTATGTAATTTATTTATTAAGATAATACATTTTTCTAAATTAGTATCTTAGTTTTATGACTCCATTAATGACTGTCTGCTAAACATTAGCACACACGCTTGTCTAAATCCTTGTAGTGTGCAAAGACAATCTTTCTTTTGGGGATTACAAGTGTTTCTAGCAGTCGCAGTCTTTAATCTGGATGGGGTCAGACATTATTTAGTGTGACATGCGAGAACATTTTCATAATCCTTTTCCTGTAAGAATGGGGAAGGAGATTAACCACAGAAGTGAAAGACCAGGCTGAATACATGCGGAAGACAGCAAGCTTGTCAGCAAATGTTGTGCTTGTTCTGGATAAATTAGATAAAAAAAACAAGCTTATAAATATAGTTTGTTATCAGAATCTACACGCTTCACAAGAGACCCCCTTTCCAGCTGCATTGTTGGACAGGAATAGCATCATCACAGTCCAAGCCATGTCATGCATGTGACCTATAATTCAGATTGCATTATTTTGTTTTGAAAGCAGAGAGGGGCCAGTTAGAGAAACTCTTTGTAAGATGGTGAACTTCAAATAATTTATTTAAAAAAAATCATACAAATAAAGAAGAGTAAACTGTTCTAACCGCTTTAATATTAGCCGAAATCATGTCTCTACCGGTCACGTGACATGCAGGTACCGTATTTGAAACCTCTGCATAATAATGACCGCGACAGGAAGTTTGGCAGCCTGACATCTGTCAATGCAAAAGAAGCTAACAAGTGCTGCAAGCTAACTGTTGTTCAGTGAACATGTCAGTGGACCTACAGCTATGTCGTGAGAATCTGTCAAAATGACACAGTAGACCAAAGACAAACATGCTTCCCATATGTCATGTCGTCGAGTTTTAATTAAATATGCATTTACGCAGTTAATTTTTGCTCAGGAACGGGAAATTATGGCTTGAGAAAGACTTACCTGCTCTCGAATAAAAGACTAAGTCTTTTCCGCCCTATTTGCAGCGTACCTGTTGACGTTTATCTTCAAGGAGTTTCCCCTGAGATCCGTTTGCTGTAACTCAGGCAGCTCAGAAGAGAGAGGAAAAGCAGCTCTGTATCCAATCGCAGAACGGAATGTCCTTCACAGGATACCGTAAAAACGGAGACATGCGCTGTAGCAACACTCCAATGCTGCGCACATTGGAAGTCGTTACGGTAAAAAAAAAAAAACTAGATAGATAGATAGATAGATAGATAGATAGATAGATAGATAGATAGATAGATAGATAGATAGATAGATAGATAGATGGATGGATGGATGGATGGATGGATGGATGGATAGATGGATAGATGGATAGATAGATAGATAGATAGATAGAGTTTTTAATGTCATTTTATTGTTTGTTTTCTTCACAAAATCTACTACAAAATCGATATCATGACCCAGGACAAATCATTGAAAAGAAAAGCTCTAAAAGCTCCAATTGTGTTACAAATAAAGCCGGAGAAATGAAACAAATAGCATAAACTGATGATACAGTCTGGAATGCAGTAAGAAGGGCACATGTATATGTTACATTCAGAAAGCTGGATACATTGAGGCATGAATAAGCACATTTTCAACATTGCTTTGCAGAATCAGGATCGTGAACTTGGGATCAGTGGGAACATGTTGCTGTGTCAAGGTGGTTGGTATTGCTGTCTAGTGACCTGCGGATGAAACTGTGGCCTACAGCTAATAGCTGAACTTGCAATATAGTTTAATTAGGTCAAATACTGGGAACATTTTCTCTATTACCACATCAATACCGAGGGATTGACTAAATGTTTATATGCTCTTAATTTTAACCTAGATATTGAAAGAAACACTGACAGATCCTATGAGGAAGTATAGATATATGGTTTTCAATAATTAAATCCAGCACGCTGAAGCTAAAAAGCTTTAGAATAGGAATAAACAAATATTTAGCCTTGATGTCTAATGGATTTTACTTGTACTTCTCACATTTGCTGTCTTTTGAAGTTGCTTACTAATGGAAAATATGCAAATAACATGTGCATGTATAGAAGGTTACAGTGTGCATTACAAATCCAGATATCTTGAAAGTGAACTTACAATATAAACAGTCAAATAGGGGGTAAGCCATTCAAAAGGAATTTCTGAAGTAAGTGTGAATTTTAAAAAAATAGATAAATGACAATAAAAATCGGAATAAACTATTGAATTGTTGTGAACTGAATACAAATGTATTCAGAAAATATTTGTAAAATAAAAACAAAAATCCTTTCATTAGATTATTCGTCGAAACTATTTTTTTAAATGACCCCTTTGGCTCTTTTTGCAGTTAGAGTTATAAATGTGTGCAGCTAAAACGCCAAGGCAAAGAAAAGTTAAAATTGCAAAAACAGTGGTGGACAAATCATGATGAAAGATGGAGAACATTCAGTTAACTATTTTGGCACCAGTTTTAGCCATTCCATAATTTCACTGCTAGAGTTTTAGCTTTACAACTTAAATATGTACAATGTATTTAACCTAGAGATTTTAAGCAGAAAGGCAACGCAATAGAGTTTTAAGAACATCTTATACCCCTTTATGCAAGTGCTTCCTCTAACTGGTTAATTTGGTTGTGAGTCATCAGATACAGAAAAATTATTACAGTATCCATTAAAGTTAAAGTTGATGCAGGGCCCTGCATTACCTTTATAATTTATAATTCTAACCTACAGACGGCATTACAAATCCTTTAATTATTGTTAGAGTTAGATGTGGCAACAACTTAACAAACTGTGTTTACAGTGATAAAACAAGTTTTTCTTTAAGTGTGTTAAACCAGCAAAAAACTTTACAGTTTAACACAACATAAACAGTTTTTTAAGAACAGTAATACATTCAGTGACTTTTGGGGAGAAAAAAAACCCACAAAACCTTAATCATTTCAGTTAATATCACCACTGGAAGACTTTGAAACTAAAGTTTTGTTTGTGTCACAGAAAAGGCTAAAGGGAAGTTTAATCCACAATCAATACACTGGTCACCCTGAATTCCAGAATTACCATTGCAGTCATTTTGACTGATCAGACATTCGTTGCATATTATTAGGATTATATTGAAAAGAGTACTTTGGAGAATTGGTTAAAACACATCAGAACACTAGATAAAAACTACAATGATTTTTTTTTTTTTAAATGACAAGTTTGGCCTTTCTACCTTGTAAACTACGAAGATAGATTAGAGCAATGAAGGCCTTCAGCTCATCCACAATCATATCCTATGAACTTTTCTCTCTGACTCTGTGTGCCCATTGAGTGCATAGAAGAAGGACACTGTCCAGACTGGACTCTGGACTGACTGGACTCCTACTGGTGTTCCAAACAGGAAATACCCATTGGTTCCAAGAAGCCAAAATCCCATAGACTTCTATAGAGAAACAAACAGTTATTACTCATTCATTCTATTTGTCAGAATAAAGATTTAAAGATATAAAGAATAAACCATTTTCTATGGGTGACATCACATTCCCTTAGTCCAGTTCTCATATACAGTCAATGGGTGTGCCTAAACATCTTTGCAGACCACGATGTGTTTTAGGATGACATTATTGACCACACACAGAAAAGAGGTGACGGTATCCTCAATGTTGTGTTTGGCATCAGCTGTTGGACCTGCATCTTCTGTAAAGACATTCTGAATCTGAGGCCTAGCACTGTTTTCACCTGTTTTGTGCGTCTATGCTGAAGGTTGTGGGGCAGCTTCTTTTATTCAATAACAGGCTGAGTGTTTCATGTGGTTGACACAGTCAGTTCTACTGATGATTCATGTTGTTCATCTGTTAGACTGTTTTTTTTATTATTTGGAGGCCCCCTGCAAACTAAATAAAGGTTAAGAAGCTAGCACTATAAACTAGCACATATCTACATTACAGACATAATAGCATAGCAAACAATACCCTGAAAATAATGATGATAGTAGGTAGTTCTCCTGAGGGCCTCAAACCTAAAATATTAGCATATGCAATGTCAGCAAATGGAAATCTTGTGTTTCTAGACATCTTTTTTTTTTTTGCTAGGGGACACCTCTAAGATAATTTCTGAATCACTCTTTAGAGCTTGATGAAGTTTCTTCAAAACACCAAGAGGCATCACACCCTGAACTGGTCCTCTGTCAAATTCTTCCTCATAAAGGCTGAAGGCCTCTGTAACTTTTTATTTTGTCTCCATTGGGTTTAGAATGAGAATGTGACTAGATTTTAGCTTCAAATAGCATAAAAAACAAAAAAGACAATAGAGCAGGAGAAAGAGGGAAAATGTGGCAAATAGTGAAATCTGACACTCCTGTAAAAAGCATGCAGTCAGTTTGACTGCTATGGTAATTCAGGGTAGTTTCCTTCATATCTCTGTTGTGTTTTGAAATTCTAAATGATAAAACAAAATGTTAAATAAAAATAACAATATTAAGGAAAAGTCAGAGACACATCATGGGATTTTTTTGGAACTACTTATGACACAGCAAATTTTCAAAGCAGTCAACGACTGTTATGGGAGTTCTAGTTTTGACTTCATCTATATTTTTCCAAAATATAAACTGTTGATTGAGTCTATTTATATTGAAATCAAACTAATTCTTTGCAAGCCAATTCACTTTCTACTTTATACTCGGATTCCTAAAAAACACAAAAAAGCTGCTACTAAAAGGCTTTTGCAGCAGAGAGAGTTTCGCCTGTGCTAAATTATGATGCAATCCAGTCTTGGGTCTGAAGTTGAGAGACAGCATCAGTAGTTGGGAGTCTGTGGTGGTGGTGTCCTGTGCTCTGGAAGTTTGGGTACCTTTCTTTTAATGCTAGCCTGCTTACTCTCCTCCATCCAACCTGCGTCTTGTTCTTTCTCCTTTTTCTGCCGACATAGTTGGAGTGCTCGAGATATAAAAGCGTCCAGATCAAGCAGTCGTTCCTTATGCTTAACAGGCAGAGATTCTAAGGAGTCCGTTTTTACTGACGGAGCTAAGGAGGAGGTGGAGGAGAGGGGTTGGGATTCCTTGTGTTGCGAAAGGAAAGTGTCAGAAGGTAAAAGTTGCTGAGTTAAGTCCGGAGAGATAAGGGCTGTTGGTGATGATGGGAAAAGGGAGGGAATGTTATTGTAGGAGGATGCTAGAGATGGAAAGGGGTTGAGTTGTTCGTCTTCAGCTGAAGAATGCTCCACTACTTCTGTGTACTGGAAGATGGGCGTTGGCAGGTCAGTGGGAGAGAGCAGGAGAGGTGGAGAAGAGGTGAAGCAGGACGGTTGCTCTGATGAAGGACTGGGACTCGGAGAGTGCAGACGGCACTGTGTGCTCTCCACCCAGCGAGAAATTTCTTGAAACAGATTCCCGCTCTCCTCCTCCTCCTCATCCTTCCTTGCTTCCTCTTCCTTCATTTCGCCCAGGTCCTCCATGCTGCCGCCAATGGGCTCAGCAGGCATCGAGAGGTTGCTGTGATTGCACTTCCAGTGAGACAGATCCAGAATCAGCTTAGGCTCTGAGTAATGTTGAGGCTTTCCCTCCCGCCAGGCAATTTTATCAAGATATGAAGGGGAGCCCACTTTGTAGTCACATGAGCGGCCACAGTCCAACTCCCCCAAAGCAACGCCGCAAACTCTTTCAAGGGAGGAGTGAGAGTTCTCCAGGAAGCGCTCAGCTGAGCTGCTGTGAGAGTATTTGCGCGGGTCAACCTGTATATAAAAGACAACAAGTTAGGAGAAATTTGTTAACTGGAGGTTTGAACAGTTTCATACACTCCAGGTCAGGGGTCTGCAACCTTTAACATTTAAAGACCCATTTGGGTCAATTCCTCACAAACAACAACCCAGTAGGAGGAGCCATTGAGTCTTAGTTCACCTTTTAGGAAAATTAGACACTTATTTGAATCTATGATATTGTTACTATTATGAAACATGAAGAAAAAATAGTATTTTTTCAAAAAGAGGTCAGAGGTCTATATGACTTCCTTTCAAAATAAATGACACCCTGCATCACTCAACTCAATGCAGCAATTGTAGGAGTAGTGACAGCAGTGATTTAAAAAAAACAGTTTATTTTACACTAGTTGTACATCTAAATCAGAAATGTGTAAATTTAACAAAAAATATATTGGAGCTAAATAAGTGACTTATAGTATTTTTTTTAATCATAAGGTGCACCTAAAATCCTTGAATATGCACAAATAAACAAAATCTTCATCAAGAGCTCCTTAAATATTGCTGTGAATGATTTGAATAAATTACAAATAAATTTTTTTACATTTTTCTTCAACCAGATGACCACAATAGATGGATAAAAGGCCTACATGTGACTCCCGGGCCTGTCTAATTGAATTGATTTTAAAGTCAATTTTACTGTTTTTATGTTGAACATTAGTCTTTTTTGTGATGTGTGTTGTTGCAACTTCCATGCTTGTGTTTGCTCTCATTCCATTGAAGCTACTGCCACTAAAAAGCCTCTTTCTGACATGATGCACGTCTGCAATTGGTCAAAAATGGGGATAGGTAAGTCAGATTCTTCACTCTTTTTCCTTTTTTTTTACAACAGAATTTATAAATTAAAAAAAAATTATCTTGCCCTGTTGTGATGAGATAAAATAGGAACTGGAGCTATATTTTATTAACAATATCAGCAAATTAATGCTTCTTTTGTCTTTAACAATCTTCACTCTAGCTACTTTGTTCTTTACATGTGACTGAAACAGGATGCTTAAAATTGGGTAAAAATCAATTAAGCGAAATAACTTGACAACCTGAGCCTCTTCCGTCAGCGAGCTGAAACTGGCCCGTGGATCTCTGCGGACCTCTTCATTCTCTGAGTTATCACCCAGATCAGAAGGAATTTGACCAGCGGGGATGCAGCCACACCTGTCAGCTGACTGTTGCCAGCACATGTCAGTTGATAAGCTGTTGTCATATCTGGAGGTGGGAAAAATATTGACATTTTCTTGTAGTGCATATATATGTAGGCACATACAAACATATGCATAAATGTAATCAATTCATGTAAAACATTTCTTATTTATAATTTAATTTACTTATTTCAATCTTAAAGTGTGCAGTAACTGTGTTTTATACATCTGTCTTCTTTTTTTGAATTAATTCCAATCACATTGAATGTCTACCTACAGCTCTCTAAAAACATGATGTCATTTTCTGAATCGAATGAAGTGATAATTGTGATGAAATTATCATTCATGATATCCTTATCAAACATTTTGCTTTGTTTCTTATTTATTTAGCAAACAAAGGGTATCAAGAGAACAGAATCTTCACCGATTCCAGGTGTGACTGTTGCTGGCGCTCATGCTCTGCTGTGTGATGAGGCTGTCCAGCTCATCCTCAATGTGGAAGGGATTCGATGAAATAGGTTCGTCCTCAGGACAGGAGTACTGCTGAAGAAAAGCGTGGGACAGCGCTGCTTCAGCTGTCAGACGATCCATCGGGTTAAAGGTCAAGATGCGTTCAAGAAAGTCCACAACTGGGGGGGACAAAAAGGGGGAAATTGCATAGAATAAGTAAACTTTTACATTATACACTCTCGCACATTTCTCCATCTCTCTCATCTTTTCATCTGACGCAGGTCAGTGTGTAAGCGCTTCTGTATTTTATTTCTTTCAGACACTTCCACAGCTTTCCTCTGACAGTTCACAGCTTCGCTTCCCCCTTCAAGCATCCCTTGATTCCCCAGGCTCACCCTGAGCATCCACTTCAGGCAACAAGTCAGAGACGGGAGTCGTGACTCTCCATCCATGACTGACGTATGAAGGCATGACCTGGGAAAGCAGGATAACAAAAGTTCTATCAATATATTGCGATTAAATCCATGCACTAAATGTAATAGTACTTTGTAATTGTTTAACTGTAAGTGTCTTCTGGCTTCACCTGTAGTAGATCTCGTCTGTCCTCCTCCCTCTGCACGGGCACTGTGTTGAGGATCAGCTGCATCTGCTCCAGCTCGTGAGCTCCTGTGAGAAGTATTCAGCCAATCAGGTACAAGTAGAAGAAACAAGAGAAAAAAGAAGAATTAAGAAATGTAAGAAACCATAAACAGAAGATCAGTTTTAAAGTTTAATCAATTAAAACTAGAATGTAAACTGCAACCGTTTTGTTCAATTAAGTGCATATGAAAATAAAGACTTTTATATAACAAAATTACAGCAGCCACTTGATAGTTTTGCTTGAAGTCTCACTATAATATTGATTTACTCAAAACAAGTATATTCCAGCTAAGTTTCATCCTAATATACAGCATTAAAAATTCAGAAAACTTGAAAAAAACGCACCTTTTAGGCCTGTAAACCAATAAAAACTCTTACTGAGCAAGTTTGCAGCTAACAAAAAGCTTTGCAACAGCAAATTCCTCATGTGAATTTACACTTCCCAAACAGCAGGTGGTGCTATCCCACTTTGAAAACCAAACTTGAGAGATGCGCTTCATATTTGCCTGAGAGCAAATCCCGTTGTCTCTGGTAAACCAAAATAAAGTGTGTCCAGCACCCACTGTTGGATCAAACCCCAACAGTGTGTTGCTCCTAATGTGTGAAAGTCTCATTTGGTGGAACGATGGGGGGGCAGATAACACCTCTGAGTTCCTGAAATGATTCCTGCGGTGTAGAGGGCTACTGGAGGTCAAAAACAGTCTGTTAGTTGGAACCACATGTGAATTAGACAACCACAATGGATGCATGATTGTTGTTATTCTGGTCAGGAAACTGAGTTTCCTTTAGAATGAAAGCAAGGCACTCTGTAAATAACTCTCCTTCACTGTCTGTAGTCCAGACTGCAACTGTTTTTGTTCATTGCAATTTAAAAGGTAAATATCAGCTAAAGCACAAGTACTCAGCCTAGCAATGTAACTATTTCTTCATAAAGGAATTTTAAATATGTTACAGAGATTTATTCTTCAGGGGTATTTCAATGACAGTGATTTCCCCGAGGCTGTAAATATACCTGCAAACAGTGTGCGTCCAGTGAGCATCTCAGCCAGAATGCAGCCGGCGGCCCACATGTCTATGGCCTTCGTGTAGTTGTTGGGGGACAGGAGGAGGCGGGGAGAGCAATACCATTTAGTGACCAAACCCTCAGACAGATAGCCCTGCAGGACAGAGGAATAAATATAGAAGAGAGAAGCGAGGAGCATCTCAGTTGATGGATAGATACGTATTACACCGCAGATGCAGTTACTCGTTCTTAAAAGACAGAGTTCAGGCATTTCTGAAACTGATTTTGGAATCACAACTGAAGATTAATGTTGAAAGAAAACATATTAAAGCAAAACTCTAAATTTACTACTAAGAACAGTAATAAGATAAAAATGATTGTAAGTAAACAAAAGGAAACACTTTAGCATCAGCTCTCACTGGAAGGAAGTGTCAAGGCTGTAATTAGGGGATAAGCAGACTCTAGGCAAGAAATCATGGTTTTTGTCTATCAAGCTTTTAGAGGTGATTGTAGGTCACAAGGTTTTTCCAACAGCATTTTTTCTTCTGCTTCGGATTCACAACAATTTGAAAAAAGAAATACTCAGAAATGCCGTTTTAAGATGGATTTTCTATATATATGTCCTCAATTAAAAGCAAAATGCCAAGTCAAGAACATGTTAAAAAGGTTGTGACATATGGATAACGTGGCATTTACCCTGACACAAATGAGTCATCATTCTCCAAATAAATGTCAGAAACCACCATGAGCTTTTCTCACCAGCTTAATTGATCTTACAGTAAGTCTTCTGTAACAGCAGCTTAACATTACACCAAGCGGGTTGCAGCTCCCTTATTTAAATGTGTCTTAAGGTGGATGTAAATCTTACTGAAAAGCTAAAATGTCGTCGCCCTCTTTGTGTTGCTGCACAGAAAGGGACATAAAGTAGTGAGTTTGTTCATAGTCAGAAGGCTCCAGAGGGTTAATAAAGCACCTAAGGTCATCCACACCAACATTCCTGACATGTTGCTCAGCAGAGCTGCCTGCTTGACTGAAAGCCATGCTCCACTTTATCTTAGGCCAGTTATTTTACATGTTTCATTTCTTACGGTTTCTTAGGGGCTGTTTTTATTAGCACTGCTACCAAAAAAACCCCAAACCACACACACTCTTCTTTGTAACTTTCTTCCCTTTTAACTCCTTTTAGCATCTTCGTTTGCTGCACCACCTTTGATTTCCCGTCTATTCTCTGCCTCTGCATTTTCACATCCCTTCTTTCATATCCACTCATGCTTTATTTTCCACCTCTGTGTGTACCTCTCTTCTGTCTCTATTCTCGCTGCCTGTTCTTGTCTGTGCTTCGGCAGATAACAGAACAGAAACCGACACTGAGTGCTTCATCACTGTCTAGTGAACACACAATCTCGCTAACTGCCTCTGACTTTTTTGCTGAGTAGCCTCTATCCAAGCTGTTGCTTCCCAGCAGGCTGTTGATGTACACACTTTAGGACATGATATCATGTTACCAATAAGGATGATAACAAAAACAGCTGTCCTGGAAAAGTGATTGTGTCCCACGACACCGCCTGTGTACAGAAAGCTATCATTATTCTCTTTTACCTGGAATTATCCTCATTTTTCCATCTCATTTACCTGATCTTTTTTTGTCTTCCACCCTTTTTATTTGCTCTCCAGCGTTTTTTCACTTTTGCTTCATGACCAGCAACTCAGCCTTTCTTCACTAGACTTGGTCTGTCTTTCCATCCTCCATGCAGATCATCAATAATTTCTGAGCCTCTCCAGAGCGGCCTCATCAGATGACATTCACACATGAGGACAAACTAAAGATTTATTGGGGAGAATGAATTTCAAATGAAGTTTTTAAGTTTTTCATTGACTGTTTGTGCGTGTGTTTATTGTTGACCCTCTTTTTTCTGCTTTACAACTGAGCAAATGTTTGTCTACCTCTTGACAGGTTTGTCCCCTCACATTTCTCTGTAAAACTGCTCTGATGACAAATAGAAACATTAACAACTGTTACAGTCCCTCTCGGATCATCTTTGATCTATAGTAAAATTGTTCCCAGTGGTCTTTTAAATATGATTTTACCGTTTTTAGACAATTTTTTTTAAGTGTTGTTTTCTAAAACATAGTTTCTGCAGAGCAACAGTAGTACATCAGAAATTAGCCTTTGAGTTGTAGACGGAGTAAGCCCACTCACACTTCCTGTCATCCATCTCCTGTCCCTTTAGCTTAAAGCCTCTCACACTCCAAACCTGACATTTGTCGTACAACAAATGCGAGCAAACACCAGGAAAACAAAGATGTCATTGGATCTATTGGTCTGCAAGTAGATGCATCAGAATGGAGCAGAGCAGGGTGCTTGTGGCTTGCCGTAATTTCTACGTCACACCTACAAACTATTTCAAATGGCCTCTTTTCATCTGCTCCTGATTTACAACGATTTGAATAATCTTCTTTCATCTTCTTTCCTCCATCAAGAGAAAATGTCCCAACAACATGTTAAAAACACCAAAAAACACTTTTTATCGTAGTGGGTGTTTAAATAGCAACTCATGTTGTGAAATGTCATCACGGTGGAAGTCAGTTCTTCCTTCGCTAACAATAAATGATCAGAAACAAGGCTCTGAGTTTTCAGATTAGGTAAAACATTCTCTTCCTTTCACTGTGGGCACCTGCAGTGGTGTCAAGACTGAATCACAAATAGCCCAGCACAAACTCCGTCACAAATGGTCATAAGGGAGAAGCACAGCCAGCTGAGACTAAAATCTAACCCTTGTATGGGAAAAAATAAAACGTCTATTTCTCAGCTGGTGAACAGATTCATCAGCCAAAATAAAGAACATACGGTACATAAACTGGCAGAAGATGTTCTATGTATTCCATCCCTTTTTTTTTTTTTTTTTTTTTTTTTTTTTAGCACAGACTTTTGCTGCTTCTGCAGAGCTAAAGCATATTTTGCTCTGATTTTCTTTAACTCTTTGACGATTGCTTTCATCTTCCTTCCTCATTTCCCCTCTTTGCACTTTTGTTTCATTTCTAACTCTTTTCACCTCTCTTTCTCCTCGAGTCACCTTTGTTCCTCATCCAATCTTTTCATGCCCTCATCGCAGACCCCTCCATCTATGATCCTCCTCGCATTCAGAATGCACCCCTGTGTCTGCACCCAGCTGATCCAGAGTCCTGTGTTCTAGTCTCACAAAGACTGCCTTTCACAACGGCTCCTCTTCACATGCAAAGAACACACAAAGTCTCAAACACGCACAGCTCTGCTTATGTTACACTACTGCTGTGGGACCTTTGCACAAAATAACACTGAATAATGAAGCAGTACTATATCACTTTAATCCATTTGAGGCCCTAATTTCCAGATGATGAGCTAATCACAGTGTCAGATGGGAGAAAAAATAGATATGATCAGAAAGAAGCCCATTGTAAAAGACACAGGTCAGCAACAAAAGAAATGATCAATACAGTTATAAAACCCATTATCTATCTTTTCCTCTGCAAAGACAAAACTTCAGAAATGATTTTTCCAGTTCAAGATTTGTGTTCAGTTTGTGTGAAATTCTTTTAAAACACAATCAGTCAAGTACTGGCTGAGACACCCACTGGGACATCACGCATAAGACAAACCTGGCTCACGGATTATTCTGCTTTTACAGCCATAAAAATGACACACTATATGTGTTCCCCACTGGTTATCAAGAGGAGACTTGCAACATGATGGGATATCCAGTGCTACACATGGAGACTGGCACAAGGGATAGCTCACAGATTATTTACAAGTCTTAAAATAGATCCATTTTTCATCTTACAGAATTACTTTTCTGAGGGACTGGAGGAAAAAAGATAATTCAGTTTTAGTTCTTTTCAGTCATGCTTTGCAGTAAAATTCCAAATTTGTTTTAAAACTATGATTTTCCTTGCAGTGAACTGACAGTATTATCAATGTAACCATCATGAGGCTTGAAAAATTCTATGGACAACCCTTCTTTGAAGCTGCATTTCCCCCTTAAGACCACTGGGCATCACTAGTAGGGTTTATTGAAAATAACAGAAAAATGTACTTTTGTAAAGTAAAACATAGCACAAGAATCAGATCAATACCAAACTTCCAAATTGAGTAAACATTAGATATGAGGGTAAAAAACAGCAATGTCCTGTCATTTAAGCCACTGTCAACAAATAAAAACCCTTCCTTAAGCTCAAAGTTCTTTAGCCACTAACCTTCATGCCTCATTCAAAAAATATCGAGCTTAGCACTTTTCAGTTTATCTTTAAAAATGTTAATCTAGCAAGGACCTCCAAGGTCAATCAAAAAACATTCCAAAATCTAGATTTTACAAGACTTTGTCAACATGTCTGATGCAAAAAGACTTTGAAATTACATTTATTTCCCTTAAATTATTGCACATATGACCATTGACATATAAATCATTTGACTATACTACCATTACAGGTCAATATGCATTTCACTGTTCATATGAGCGATGGGCAGACAAAAAAATCAATCCTTTTTTTTTTAATCTCACTAAGGCAAAGGGGCTTAGCACATAGTTAAATGTTTTCTATTTTTGTCTAGACACAGCTCAAAGAAATACATTAAGGGTACTTAATTTACTAATCCCAAAGTACCTATACTGGTTATGTGTGGTAGCCTACTGTTGATATTTAGCTTAATTTGAGACTTTTTCAGGACCTCCATTGCTTTACCCTCCTTCAAAAATATATCTACACTAATTAAATTATTCACTAAAAACAAAAAGTGAAATATTAATATACAAGATAAATTAAAGTCATTGTGAAAGAAAAATGAACATCAAATCAGGCAAAACACATGCTTACCTAAATGCTTCTTAGATGTTTCACGCTCACCTTATGGGAGTAATGAGGATCGACTATTCTGGCTAGTCCAAAGTCTCCGATCTTGAGGAGCAGTTGGTCAGTGTTGATGAAAATGTTTGCAGGTTTCAGGTCTCGGTGCAGGACGTTGGCAGAGTGGATGAACTTCAGTCCCCTCAACAGCTGGTAGAACAGCAGAGTGGCATGACCTGTTCAAGAGCAAAATGTCAGACTGATTTAAATGAGCCCATAGCGTTGAGTAAGAAAGAAGCAGTGCCCTGTTAAATTATACCTAAAAGTAAGAACTGAGATGTTAAACCATTTCACATCAAAGACAAAAATGGTCCTTTTCCCAGACCAATAATTAAAATATGACCTCTTTTTTTTAGTATGAGAAAGGCCCCAAATGGACATATAGCACACAGGATGAGAACATTTCTAACACAAGCTCTTTTTCCCCTATTTAAATATGAATCTTCCAGGCAATTTGTTAAATATGAAACTATATGAACTAAGCTTGTTATTTATCAAAGTTCCTGCCTGTGGGTAGAGGTCCATGCTCCAGCAGCCGAGCCAGATCCGTCTCCATACACTCCTGGATGATGTAGAGGGCGTTGATTTGCGTGGGGTCCAGGGGCAGCGGACGTCCATATGGTGCTACAACCTCGTGGACCCGTACTATGTTTTCATGGCGCAGTCTCTGGGTGATTTTTGCCTCCCGCAGGGCATGCTTTACCGTCACAGCATCTCGCATCACTAATTTCTTTATTGCTACACGCTGTCCAGTACGCTGGTCTGTCGCTGACAGTACCAGACCCGTAACCCCTGTGCCAAGAGGCCGCAGGTCAGTAAAGTGACCGCTGAGCTCAAAGCCAATGAGAAACAAAGGGGTGTCTTGGCTGGCCATCATGAAAAATAAAGAAAATGTCAGGAAATGAATGTGATTTGACTGTTTTGTGTTGTTGTCACATCTTGCTGGCTAGTAAAGACAATATTTTTCTTTTAGGAGCTGCATGTTGATTTCTTCTATGTCCCAGAAACCCTTGTGCTTTTATGGATCCAATGGAAATACTGAGATTTTTTTTAGTGTGCAATGAATTCTAAGCTATAATTATTGTTGGGAAATGTGTTTATGTGACTTAACTCATATTTGTCTCTTGATTCATTCAGGTATCAAATTTGGTTTCTAATGCTTTCTCAAAAATGTGTAAGGTCTTAAAGATAATAAGGTCAACTATGAAAAATCCTTGCAGGAAAATGATCTAAGGTCTGAAATCTAGAGGTTTCATGTCTAAACATGACCTGGCAAGGCATAAATAAACTTTAGTTGACATCTTCCCTGCTTTTATCTCCATCTATTTCTGCACCGTTTTCATATGCAAAGATTTGGAAAATCAGTGAGACTTGTTAATACAAGGCAGGGAATGGGTATCCATAGAAACAACCCTCTGTAAGGCTGATTCTGCTCTTAAAAGTGTTGACATATCATGGGACAGCAGCTCTCACCCCCTCCCCACCTTTTTATGTTGCACTTGGCTGTTTTTTACCAATCTGTTATTTTCAACAAGCAGGCAAAAAGAGGCGGGGTCATTGGGGTTAAAAATCAAGGAGTCTCTGTCGGCTCCTCCTCTTCTTCCATGATACTAGAGTGACAGTCGGGGAAGTTCACTCAGAGCAGCAGTCAGGTGGAGGAGAAATCCTGGAGCATGGCCGTGTGTCCATTTGTGCGTCGATAATCCCTCGGTAATCTGCTTCCTGCCGCCTTCTTGTGAGCGCAGAGGTGTTCCGGCGTCAGAGCAATATTAGCTGCATCACTCAGCACATCTGCTGCAGCTGCTGCTTCTGAGAAAAAGAGAGGGTAAACAGGGTGAAAGCCAGGAGATGAAAGTTACACAGAAACGGGGGATATGTTGCAGAAGAGTCGCCCTTACATAACGGTGAACAGTGCAGAAACCTAATCTACACAAGGAACTCTGTGTGCCGGGGAGAGGGATAATCATGTCAACTCAATGATGCTTAAATACCTACTGTATGCAGCTGCTGACATTTGAACACAGACCGAAAAATGTCTTCAGCACATTAAAAAGCAGGCTTTTTTTCCCTGCTTATTATGCTTATTTTTTCAAAAGCAGAACCTTAATGGACGAAATCAAGTTTGCAATCAAGAAAAAATGAATTTGCTTACTATGTGTTGAGTGATAAAAGCTTGCACTCAGGTTGTAGGATGCCTGTCAGAGGAGACAACAGAGTCCGGGGAAATGGAGCATTGACAGTGGTGCTGGGTGGGAGGTGTAGCATGGGGAAACTTTATAAATAATGCATAAGCCATTGCTGCTGGTGCTCTTTTTCTCCTTCTGTCTCTCACTGAACGTATATTAAAGACCCACTCCAAGGAAAATTGTGTTTTTGGTTTTTAACAGAGCATTTTTGTCATGATAGAGGACAGAAAATTAAAATTAAAATTATTATTTCTGAGTATTTCTTTATGAGAATTACCTTAGTGGCCTTGTGGAAGAGTGTCCACCCTAAGAATGGAAGATTGTGAGTTCAAATCCAAGGCCAAGTCATGCCAAAATCTCTAAAATTGGGACACAGGTTCTTCCTACTTGACACTCAGCATTAAAGAGTTCGATCGGGAGTATAAACCCCCAAGTGGTTCTTGAGCGTGGCTGTGTCTGCAGCTCACTGCTCCCCCAGAGGATGGGTCAAATGTGGAGCACAAATTTTATACATCTGGCCTCGTTACAGCTAATAGAACTTTAACTGCATCAGGAGCAGCCGAAAAAAATTCAGTTTGAAAGTCTGTAGCAATGACATAGGTGCTACAGTGAGCGGGCGAAAAGCTCCATGCTCTACTCCACTGCATTCTCTTGCAGACAAATAGATCCATTAATGTCTTAGTTTGCCTCATCTGAGCTGATATCTGGCTCAAAGCTTTATGGCTGGACAGCTCCAATTTTTCTCACCAACTCTGCTGCACCGGTAAAGGGATTGTGAGGGGCTGTAAGCCAGCTGGAGGACATGTGTACAGATGGGTGACGGGAAAGGGGGCAGCGTTGCTTGCACCAAAAGTCCCGCCAACTCAGAGGTGAGTTTCAAATAACCTACAGCTGCTCTGCAGAAACTGTTTCCTGGAAAATGACACGTTTTATTTATTTTTTTTAATTATTTTTCCTAAAAACAGCAGAATCCTAATTAAAAGAACACTGGGAAGACCTTTAAATTTGTAATAATAGAATATGTAAGAATATAATGATCATAAGAATAAATAAAAACACCCTCTGTGTTTTTCTAGAAGTAAACAGAACTTGGTAATCAAATCTAAAATTGTATTTAAAAGCATTTTGTTGCATTTTTAGTTGAACTTTCGAAATGCAGCATCTTTCACGCACACGGGCTTCCCGCAGCTGCCTTTGTGTCCACAGTGACGCCCCTCTCCCAGAACAAAAACACTCCAACTCAAGTGCATCATGACACACACAAAAAAGCTCCATTTCCATACTAAAAAAGTGCGCCAGAAACCCTGACAAAAAAAAGAAACAGCACGAAACGCGATCTGTTGGTGGAAGAAGTAAAAAAGAAAGCAGAAAGATCAGCACTCACCCGAACAGACGCAGCTACACTCCGCCGTCCAGAAACAAAAGATCCAGGAAACGGGAAGCGATCTTCCGCGGCTGAGAAACTGAACCAGCAACTCCCCGGAGATGGAGGGAGATTAGGATGATGGGGGGTGGCGATCCGCTTGGATGAGAAAAACCAAGGGATGATATGGAGCCGAGGGCGACCGTCCGCCCTCTGACAGAGCATCACGGGCAGGATCTGAGAGGAGGAGGAGGAGGAGGAGGAGGAGGAGGAGAGGGGAGGGATCAGGTACCACACACGACTGCGCCTCAGCGCACCAACTCTGTCACACACACGCAGAGCATCACTCCTGCTGTTCACCTCTGACGACTTTGCAAAGGTTTCTTTTTCCCTGCTCCAAAACTTCACAAGTTCGATACAAATCACAGATAAAAAAATAAAGGGGGGGGGGGGGGGGGGGGGGGGGGGGGCAAACAAAGATACGTTTTTGTCACAATTTACACCAGTTTTCAGATTTTGACTTTCTACAGGCCAACTGTCAAAAGACTTTTGGTGGTTGAGAGTCATGGGGCGTCACATCCGAGCCCTAAAACCCACAGAAAGCACCCCATCACATCACTCCATCTATCCATAAATCTATGTCTTACAAGCTTCGAAGTGTATTAAAATGTTAATTTCTCAGGTAAAACAACCCCAACCCCATGAAGGACAAGGAGCTAGAGAAAATAACTCACATTTCAATCGTTCTTTAGTGTGCCAAAGGTAATATATTATCCTATAAATGGAAGTGTATTTTGTCTTTCATTTATTTGTAACTTTTATTCCTTTTGTTACTTGTGGACTTTTTCAGGTTATCACTTTTGGGGAGACAGTTACAGTCTTTAATTGCCACTATAGATATGACTAAGTGTGTGAGTGTGCTGCCCTGACACAGATTGTGATCTGTTCAGGGTGTACACCCACATTTATCCAACAGTAGCTGGATTGGCTCTGGCAGTCGTGACTCTGAGAGGGATTCATCGGGTTCTGAAGTTGGATAGATGGATGGATTACATAGGCTTTAGACTATAACCAAATCACTTTTTGTCACTGCAAATGATCAAAGCCAATATCTGTATTTTGAAGCAGTCAGTATTGAGAAAAACTTAAAGAGTTATAGGATACCGAGAACAAACAGGAGTACGACCAAGATGAAAGCTTCAACCAGTATTTGCTGTGTTTAGCTCTGGAGTTTGTTGTTTCGCAGCCGCCTTCATTCAGGGGGTTCTGGCTCTTAAGTGAGTCACTGCAGGACACAAAAGAGAGGCCAGGTCATGGTGAGGGTAATAATGATTAAGCAGAGGTGCTGCAGCCAGGGGGGATTAATGAGGAAGAGGGAAGCTGTCAGGGGAACACAGCGATCAGACACATAATGTAATGAACTGTGTGGGATGCTGTTAACATGACAGTTCTGACACAGAAAGGAAGGAGTGCTGCACGGTGCTCTGCTTGTCATGGATCTTTCTCTGCCTTAATGTTATGGTTCCCCAAGAGTCCTCTTTTTGTGCAGCATACTTGGACCAGTACAGAAATAATACTTTCAAAACATGTCAGAATGCAACCCAAAAGTGATGATCACCACAAAAAAAAAAAAAAAAAAAGAAAATTAAAAAAAAAAACTATTTTGGGACTGTCACCACTTTTTAATCTTTTTTCCTGCCAGCATATTGTCATTGTTTAAATGTTTAAAAAATAGTTGCAGTTGTCTCCCAAGATATTAAAGAAAAATAGAAAGCATCCCCTTCAGAAAACTGGGGAAAACGTGTTTAAATAAGAAAAATTACTTCAAAGATAAGTTAATGTAGATTTATTGAAGTAGTCAAGAAAAAATAGATTTAAAAGAATGCATTAGTTAAAATTAAAACAAATTAATAACACAGAATCAAGTTTCATTCTAAAGAGAAGGTTTTTGGTGAAAGAACTGAAACTTTAAAAGAAAAGTCACAGACATGTCCCTTTTTGCTTATACTGTCTCAAAGTTTTTTTTTAATTGAATATTTTTTGTCTGTTGAAAGTGATCTGTTGAAAGACCTGCTAGTCAGCCAGTAAATAGAAGATCAGGGATTGGACACAATGATTCTGTCATTTCAAAAGTTGTTTGGATTATTTGGCAAAATCATTTTGTTAAAGTTGGTCTCTTTGATCATTTTTATAGAAAAACTAAACAGGATAACCGGAAAGTTGTAAAAATATCAAAATCTAAGTATTTTCATTAAAAGCTTTTTGTTCGATTTCCTGTTTTTTTTTTGTCTAACACATCAGGGTGGAGAAATAAAACTATAAAAAGAATAGAACTAAAATTGTAAACAGTTAAAGGCTAGATTTCAGCCAGTATTCTGGATATTTTAAAGTAAGCACAGTTTCCTTCAGCCTCCTGCCTGGTCCGGTAATTAGATGCTCAACAGCATCTCACACAGTCAGACATCTGCTGGCTGTCTAAGTGGTTTTCAGCATTAGCCACTTATCCCACTACGGACTGAGCTGTTGCAAAAGAAATCCAACATTTTTTAAGAGTTTCAATATGAATACCAGATTTACTCTTTCATGTATTAAAAAGCGAGCCTCCTCTAAATGTTCAAAATCTTTCTTCATTTTTCCAAATAATCCAGCTTGAACCAAAAGCTAAATATGGTCAAACTTCTTAAAATATGTTGGCAAAGCCTGAAGAATAAAAACTAAATCATCCATCCTTCCATCTATTTTCTAAACCTGGTTTATCACCATTCAGGGTAACAAGATTAATGGAGCTTATGTAACTTCTGAAGGGCAAAGTACAAATACACCCTGGTGTTCACCGCTCCAGTTTAGACCTTTTCTGAAAGCAGTCAGAAAAGGGGTACCACAGGGTTTTGTGCTTAAACTTCTATCTTTTATTAATGACTAAACATAAAATGCAGCACAGCTTTTATTGGTGTCCAAATAGTTTCCAGCAATTCCTATTTATAAAACACCAGGAATCAAGGGGTTTTTGACCAGGACATTTATCCAATTTTACACGTGAATTAGATTTTAAGACCAAAGCCTAGGTTATGATTTTGCCAATCAATGTAAGATGATCAAAATAATGAACATCCTGTCTCAGAGTGGTGTTGAAAAACAGTGTACTATTAAGAGACTGCAGAAAGGCAACAGCTCTCGTTGCCCCAAAGTTTCTCTGAAAAGCCTCCAGCTGATGCAACACGCTGCTCAATATTTCCAGTCTTAACAGGGATAACAGTTTTCTTTAACTTCTCTTCACAGGCTCACCGTTCTTCTGCTCACATGTGGAGTCTGCAATGGCCAAAGCGGATCAGATCTAAAGGTTTCGTAGATTTAAACTTTAAAAGAATTCAGGCTCACTTATGGTTCTTTGATTTTTCAGAATTAGAATGTTTAGAATCTTCTATGGATTCTGATCTTTGAGATTAAATTAAAAAGTTAATAAAACACAACACACAGAGGTCAAAGTCTCCCTCTTTAGTCTATGGGCTTTGGTTTGATAGTGAAATTTTCAGTAATTTAAATATTTATTTGGGTTTTACAAATTATCTCAGTTTTAACAATAGTTTTGCACTTGCTGTGTTTGATTTTGACAGAATCTCTAATCTCTTGATTTGCCAACACGAAAGTCAAAACCTGCTCGTCTCTCAAACATTAACATAATTTCAATTATTTGGCTTCTAAATTTAGATTCAAAATAGCTTTTTTTAAACTTGTTTCCTTTGTTGCCTTTGTTGTGGTATAGACAGCAAAAGGGGGAAAAAACACAGTAATGATAGCAATCACGTCAAAAACAGTAAAAGGAGGGATTCAAGAGACATTAAAGAGGAGAAATAATGGTGGCATTTGTAGATTAAGTTTGCCGCTGCCTTGAACCATTTGCTTTTCCTTTTTTTTTTGTTTCCCAGCTGTATTTCTGTTCCTCTTTACTGGCTGCCGTTTCTCTTTAAAACTGATTCAAATAGAAGCATCGCCATTTCATCTGTTCACAAAAACATTATCAGAGTCACAGTGTTGCAGGAACTATTACCTAGTTTTGCCAGCAACTGATAGATATTTTACCGAATACCCATGAAAGGGCAAAAGAAAGTATTTTGATTCATCTCTGATATTTCAGATTACCCCAGTTTTTGAAAAACATCTTTCTTTATGTACCACAACATAATGCACTTGTTAGCGCAGAGCAGGGATTAGTATTTGAGGTTAAAAGTTGGCCGTTATGTCACAGAAAAGCAGATATGAAAGCGTAATGAGGATGCGTGGCATGACAGAAATTTGAGTGCTTAGATCCCAGTGAAGCCTCACTGAAACCGCCACCTTGCCTTTTTAGTCAGCTCCCTTCTCAGCAGAAAGTGAGCAGCAGTGCTGCGGGCCCGCTCTCCTCAGGTTTCCTGCTTTTCAGGATCCCAGCCTGTCAGGGAATGAATAATTTAAAAAAATGAATAAACAGGAGTTTTCTGATGACATGGCACAATCTGCTGATCTCAAGAGTTCATCGGGAAACATTTCTCACCTCCTCAGTGGGCCAAAGGTGAAAGCTGGAGGAGGAGAGAACCTACATCTGTAAAAATGATTCATGAAGGAGTAGAAATATATTTTTTTAAATATGTGTTTTGTTCTCTGAAAGATTTATAAAGTAAGAACAAATGACATAATGCATTAGAAGATTTTAATCTTTTTGTCGCTTTACTTTAAAGAGAACTCCAACAGAGGAAGTCAAGGAGTATCATTAAAGATAATGATGATCATAGATCCATGCAACAATTGTAAAAACAAGGTCATTTCCAGACCGATAAAAAATTGGCTTTTGGTGGAGTATTTCTTTATTCAAATTGTTGTGAATCAGACGAAAAAAAGCCATTTGAAAAAGTTAGTAGCTGTGACGTAGAAACTACAATCAGTGAGCCACAAACTCCCTGCTCCACTCCATTATGATGCATCTTTTTATCGGCGGCTCCATAGATCCATGTACATCTTCCTCATCTGAGCTCCAAACAGTACAGCAGGGTAGCTCCAAGATTGCTCTCCGTTTTTGCTGCACCGCTATGTTGGGTTGAGGGTGTGAGGAGCTGTGAGCTAGTCAGAAAGAGTGTGAACAAAGGATGATGGGAAGTGAGGGTGGGCTTACTCTGCACCAACAGTGCCTCCCACAGGTCAGGAGTAAATTTCTAATAAACTACCGCTGCTCTGCAGAAACTGTACTAGAAAAAGACACAAAAAATGTTGGCTAAAAACGGCAAAATCATCATTAAAAGACCACTGGGAACAGTTTTAAAATTAGATCAAAAGATGACCAGAATGGGACTTTAAGACAACAGACTGGTCTCTATCCTGTTAAAAATTGGTTTCCACATTCAAAATGACAATTCATACATCACTTAAATGTGTCTTTGGGATTAAGGGAACCACATTAAGCTGGCCTACATCATATCCAACAGACTCATCCAAGTCGAAAGAAGTTGTTTTCTTTTTTGAAAATTAAAAACTCATTGAGGTAGTGCTTAAAAAATCATTAGGATTTAAAAAAAACATACAGCAATACATTTTTTTTCTTGATTTTTTAGGGAATCAAATTGCCAATGCTCTGACATTGTGTCTCCTAGTTTATATTTATTTTGATTTTCCTTTGACACAACAGACAAAAGTATAACAAACGTTATGAGCTGAGATAAGGTAGGTGTCCAGAGACTGCAAAGATGCAAACAAATCTTGAAAAAAAATATGCCGAAAGGTCAAGACAGAGAAGGTCAAACCACTGAGACGATATAGAAATGATAAAGGAGGGAAAAAAAAGCTTTTTGGACCATGAAAGGAGGAAAGAAGAGCTGGCAAGGTTATCTCCCGGAGAGTGTGCCAAAAGTCCTCTCCGTCCCACGCAAATGTCAACACAGCCTGAAGGCAGTCAGGATGTGCACTGAGGAAGATATGCAGCCAAGAGACAGAGTGACAGAAGATGGGCAGGAAAGACAATCAGTTGAAACTCCAGCACAACTAACAAATAGTAAATGGCATATCGTACTGTACTATCTTCTTATAGGGCTCAAGGTGCTTTGCAGTCACAGGCCCATTCACTCTCGCACACAAATTGATGATGGCTCCACTATGACCTATGACCACAAGGATCAATGTGGGATACTTTGACTCATGGGCGTGCACTGAACTTGCAACTTTACAATCAGAGGTCGACCGCTCGACCTCCTCACCATAACCGCCCAAGGCTTGTTCTAATTTAGCCACGACAAAGACAAGTAGTAAAAGTAAAGAAAAAAATTAAATAAAATCAGCAACAACAAACGTGCCTTACTGATTTTGGATCTCTGAACTTACAGTCTGTCCTAAAATGGCATGTGGACAAAAAAATCAATGTCTTCATGTATTAAAAGTAAAAAAAAATAATAATAATAATAATAATATTTATTATTATTATTAATTATAATATCTTTCACTAATTTTCATAGACAGCAAGCTTCAAACTTGCTGTGGTCCCTTGAGTCAGTCATTGTGACTTGCTCATTGAGCTTCTGCGCCCCCTATTGGAGCATCTTTGTTACTGCAAAAAACAAAACAAATTACCAACAATAAAATAATGTAGAAATCTAAACATGTACCTACATTTATGACAGTACACGAGTCTCTCTAAAATATGAAAAAATAGGCTATAAGAGTCATCATAAACAAAATAAAAAGCTTACTTTTGGAATTTGATAAACAGATGACGTGTGCTTCATCTCACTTCTGACGTCCGATTACACCGACATGAACTTTTATTTTCATTATCTTTTTGAACACTGAAAGAGTTCAATAGATAAGTAGTCTTCCCATCTGTATGTGTCACACTAGGGGGCCTCTTTATCAGAAGAGTCAGGTGACAGCTAACCATATGGGTCATGTTTGATAACAGGAACAGGAGCCTGTTTTACAAAATGAAAGTTACAGCAGAGGTTTTAGCACATAACCAACCTGTTCTTCTCCACCCTTAAACATTCCACAAATAATATACAGGACAATCTGTGTTGCATGTGTGAGAAGTAGTGGAAAATTTCAAGAGACGCCATATAAAACTCAGATAATAGCGAGATCAACATTTTTTTTTTCATTTATGATAAACACAACAAAGCAGCAAACTAAAAGTAGAACCTCACATAATACAGTTAACTGACCATACAATGACATGTGTGTTTATTCTGCTATAAACCTTGCAAGTCAAAATAAGGGATCACAGTCTGAGGTCATTTGATACAATACAAAGTCTAAAGAATCTCTTCAGGGTGCAGCAGAAAATTATGCTTCATGTGAAAATAAACGTTTTTTTCACTGTTTTTCCTTCATGTCAGTAAAACTTCCTGAGGATTTATCAGAAATAAGATCCCCCATCACCTTCAGAATAATATATACTTCTAATTTTACATGCATTCCCAAAGTATAACCATAACTGTGCTTCTTTGCTGCATCAAAAGTGACTGATAACAATCTCAAACAAAGGAAATTTACTTCTAAACAGAAAAGAAGGAATGTCCATACATGGAACAAAAAAAGAAAACACACCAAGATGCAAATGGAAGCCGACTCTGATACAATCTCCTTTAGATTATTGCAACATTTTGATTAATCGATGCTTCTGTACAATTCTGAGGAAGCTGAATATGGATGTTTTTTGCAGAAAGCGTTTCAGGCGTACAGAGGCTGGTAGCCATTTCTCCGGCTGTTGCTTTTACAGGTGATCACACACACGCTCAGCATCCCGAAGAACTGCAACAGGAAGAAAGCAAACAGAGAGATCAGAGATAGAATTACAGTGGGCTTTCACAAATGGCGCTTTCTAAAAAAAGGCTCACTCCATCTTGGAATGTAATTGTGAGTTGTTAGACGACAATTAAGAAATAAGCTGGAGAAAATTCCATTTGGATGTTTTCCTGCTGTGTGAGTTCATTTCTGAGTTATTCTAAAAACATAATTGAATCAGCCAAGTTTGTAAACATGTAATGGTTGCGAGTGACCCGGTTTATTTGGGTTTTTTTCTGTTGAGCGTCAACAGAAATGTGATGCAACAGGAGTCGACTCTGCAACAAAACCGATTCTCGACAAAAAGAAGCTGACTTTTCAGCAATGCAATGGGAAGAGAGCTGAGCAAACTCCATCATTCAGAACGTAGCTTACCTTTATAATAGCAAAACCAAGAACCACCAGCATAGCATAATTCAAAGCATCCTGAAGGAAGTGCTCCAGTTTGACCTCACAACCCTGGAACAGAAAAAAGTAGCAAGTTCAGAGACTACGGAGAGATTTTTAGATACCACAATGTGCATCCATGCAACCCGACAGACCTCTGGTAAAAACAGCAGCAGCGTTGCTTACCTCGGTGTTAATGAGGTTGATTTGATCCAGCCTGCCGGTGCACTGTGACGCATTTGACCTGCAGCAGGACATAGGCACACTGTTGTTGTGGCCGGTGAACCAGGTGGTGTTGGTCCAGCTGGAGTAGTTCTGGACACCACAGCACTGCAGCTGTACAGATAAAGAGAAAGATAATAAAATTAATTCAGTCTGCTTTTCAGGAGGAAACAAACTCTTTCAAAAGCTGTAATCCTGTTAAAACAGTTCAGAAGAAAGAGAAACCATATTTTCTAGGCATCAAAATGATTTATTCCTTTAGTATTTTTATTAAAAGGATGTAAACTTTAATTTGGTGAGGAACATGAAACAAAATAATGAAAATGCAAATATATCCTCCATCATGAAAATAATGCTACAAGAACATGTTAAAAACACCAATTTTCACTGGAGTGAATCTTTAAAAGGAAATGCGTATTTAGGAAATTACTATTACGATTGTTTTAGTTTTTGTTGCAATGACTTTGATCAGAATTTCATTCACTGCAGACTGATAAGGAAAAGGACAGGGTGATTCTAACGCTGAAAGAGCAAAACACAAAACAGTCAATATTCTCCTAACATATCGGAGAATTCAAATAAAGAAGGAAAACTACCGTAACTAGACCTAAAACCCAATGAAAACACATGGAAAAAAGAAAGTTCAGATTACTGACACCTATTCAACAGCTAAAGAAGTTGAAGAAATATGGAGGTTTTTGTATTTTCAACAGGAAGTGAAAATATACAATAAAACGAGTCATCCTTTAAATGAAGTTATTTATTTATTTTTACTCGCTTAAACGGAGATCAGCTTTATGGAATGTGGTTTATTTGCTTGTGACTGAAACTTAAAGTGTCACCAGGCAGGTGGAAGCAAACAAAGCAGAAGAGGTCGACAAGTTGGAAAGGAGAACAAAGTAAAATGGCAGCTTCAACACAGCGCAGCCCAACGAACCTGCTTCTGCAGCAAATCTACAGCTTTGCTCGCAGCATCTTCACCTCCAGTGTACTTTGAGAAGGTATCATTCATGGAGTGCTCCAGGTTTTGATTTATCTGCAGACCAAAGGGATCGTTTTAGAATCTCATTTATTGAATAGAGATTTAAATATGTTACAAAAATGTACAAATTTACCTTGCCATGAAAGATGAAGGTAAGCACCAAAGCAGCCACCTCTGCTGCAAAGATCACCATGATAATAATAAAGAACTGCAGAAGGAAACCAGAATTAAACCAGATTAGAAAACAAAAGCAAATTTAGTAAAAATCAGATTAAATAATCTGACACCAGTGGTGGGGATGAATGATCAAAAACTGTCCTTTTTATGGTTTTACTTCACAGAACTTTATCCTGCTACGGTTAAAAACACAGATGGCTGTATGCTTACCAAACTGAGGCCAAATTTGGACTCACGAAGTGTGGAACAGCATCCCACCAGACCAAAGAGCAACATCACCACGCTTATGCAGATGATGGTGACCGCTGGGATCAGCATCTGATTGTCCTGAATGAAGCCTTCGAAGGTGCCATAGCTCTGGATCACACGGGCTCCAACCCAAGCCAACACACCGCCGGCAGTCTGCAAAGAAAAAGAAAGACAGCAATCGAATAAAATAGCAACCAAAAATCTACCGAATAATTAGAGGTGTCGACTTAATGGATGAATCAATTTATATTCCTATGAAACATAAATGTGAAGGATTTGACATTCATTTCTTGTTTACTTGTTACTTGTTTACATTTAATGTACACTTGATGAATTTTCAAGTAATACAAGGGATTTGGGAACCTTCACCTGCACTGTTCAGTACCAGGTATTTATCTCTGAGACACACCAGTTACCTTTATGACTAAAGAAGTCCTGGATCGATTTTAGGTCAGCAAATTGTCAACATGAATGTTACACACGAGTGAAAGGTTAAAAGATATCCCTGCTCTGATTGGTTGCAGATTGTGTGGAGTGCGCCAGCAGCTTTGAATTTCAGCAACCGTGGGAATTATCCCAAGCAGGGAAAGTGGAGCACGCCCTAAACTCATATGTACTAAAAAGCAGAAGAATTGTCAGTGTCACAGGCAGATTCTGGTGTCAACTGTTCACATGACTCATTTGCAACAAAGTCTCTAAATGTAAAACATAAATCAACAAATTTCAATTATTTGACTACAAAACTTCCTTATTGTCGCCACTCAGATGAAATAGGAAATGTGTAGTGTCTGTGCAGCAGTCACAAAGCAAATGAAGTTGTGTATTAGTTTTCCACACTATAAAAAAGCAGAAAAACAAAATCATATCAGGAGTGGTATCAGTTGTAAAGGACAGTAATCCTCACTCCTACGTGGACTCTGGACTTGACAGACACAACGCAGAAGCAATAAAAACCAAACGACATCTGAGAAAAGCCAATGAAATGCAAATCCTTTTGCTTTTACATTTTCAGTAATACAAACTAATTTAATCTTGATTTAAACATCTGTTCGTTGTCTTTTAATAGGAAAATCCCACAGATACATGTCAGTGATAAAAAGCCAAAACCCTTATTTGACCACGGCTAGAGCTCTGTGTGTTATCTAGGTAACCCATGTGATCACCCCGGGCTGAGAAGTTAGAGATTAATCAGGACTTTTCATAGAAGCCTTCTTTAGTGTCTACATCACCGGTCATGAGACTGCATGGATATGAGCCAACTATTCAAATGTAAAGTACATATTTACTAGATGTTTATCTTTTCACTGTAAAAATGACTGGCTTGTGATGACTGTTTATTTCGGTATTTGCTTCACAGGGCCAACAATGTGTTGCCTAAAATCCTGAAAACTGAAAGAGTGTTGAGAAAACAGCGGCACTGAGGCTTTTAACTCTTCATCAGCAAATACTTCCTTTATTTCTTCTCTAAAACAATGGGATTTGAAAGTCAGCCGGTACTGAAATAGAGAAATTCAAAGCAAAACAATGTTCTAACTTTATTTGTCTTTGTTTTTCTATGACATCAGAAAAGTTTAAATGTAAAACAGAAGTTCTAGGTTCAGATAAAATACTAGAATAAAGTTGAAATGTCCCCAACTGGTTCCTGGTCACTTTTAACGTGGTAACAATTCATGTTTTCCATTTCTTGGTTTTGTGTGTGAGGATGAGACGCTTTACAATTCATCCATCAGTTGAGCCTCATGACTCACTTCTCTAATCACTCCACAGTCACGGGATCCCTGTGGGGTTGTTCTTCCACACCTCCTCCACGGCTCACCCCTAATCTCTTCAAAAAAATCTGATCTTGTGCCTAAGAAGCAGCACAAAGAGGCTTACACAACATATAATGCTTCAAACTTACGGGAATGTGGGAAAACCACAGAGGCCAAGATTCCTGGGTGATTTTCAGACCAATTAATGACTTTGCTTCATGACAAATTTGAGATAAAATGTTGAAAAACATGTCCTATAATGATAATGAAATGCTTAATTTTTGATTTAGTCTTCAGCTTCTTGTTTCATTCAAGCTTTTCAATACATTATTATTGAAGCATAAAGCTGAGCTATGATCCACAGAAATAATCTCAGATTGTGGGTGCAGATATATTGCTACTTTAACAAATCTTAAAAAAAAAAATAAACTAGTGGAGGAAATTATATATGTACATATACATATATATATACAGAGACAGGCACTTGTGTTTTGATTTTGACAACCTATTCAGTGAGCACATTTGAACTGAAGCTAACAAAAAAATAAATAAATACACATAAAATAAAATACACACAGTGTGTGCGAGGAGAATTACTGATGCCCAAATGAAGGATAACATGTCAAAGTTGACTTAGACGAATAATAGAGTGACTTTAAAACTTGAAACTACCAAAATAGAGTTAAAAAAATACAGAAGCAAGGAAAGGAGATGTGGTAAAGAAAGATTACTGATGGCCTCTAAACATGCACAAAGATGGGCTGCTTTTACCACACAAAATCAAATTTCACGGACAGCTGCTGACAATCAGAAACAAGTCAGTCAGTTACTGTGGAAAGAAAAAGCTCCAAAACAGGTTTACTGGAAATGTGACCTCTGATCAGACACAGAATGAGTCAAAGTTCAAGATGAGATTGAAAGCAAAACGTTTTGGGAGATCCACAGCAAAAGAGAAGAGAAGTCAGAAGCCCAACCAACAATATAAAACTAATAATTCCGCTTCTCATTGGGTCAAAAGCAGTTCCCCCTCAAAGCTCTTTGGTTTGACACAGAGAGCAGACGCAGGGCAGGAGGAGCGCCTGTTGCGCAGCAGCTGCGCTTAACCTAAATCTCTGCAGGTGGACAACCGTCTAGATGTATTTGAAGTAACAAACTCACGCAAAACACCAAGCTGAGGAAGAGGAGGATGGTCTTGGACGTGGCGACACCGCAATCCATGTTGTCAGGCGGAGAGGAAGAGCGCGCCGTTCACTTTATACCTCACTAACTCTGAGGCTCAGTCACAAGTTTGACTCTCACACTGTGAACTGCTGTGTGTCAGCTTCAGTATGACGTCATGTGGTCACGTGGTTTGATGGGGGGAAGAAAGAACAGGTTCCACCAGCCCTCTGCTAATGGGAGAATGGCCTCATCACACAACCATCAGAAATATGTTTTCTCATTTTTTATTAAATCCTGCCATTTTCTTAATTTTCTTGATAAATAAAACATTCTCAGTATTATTGGTTCACAGTGACTTTCTACTTCGAAGAGGAAGTCATGATTTCAAATAAAAGGCAAGATGAGCTGATAATTGATGAATTGTGAAATTGATTTGATCCACTTTTATTTTGGAGGGAACACATCAGGTTTCAGCAGCTCTGTGGTGTGAATTTTTCAAAATAAAAGTCACTGAAACATACACAAAAATGGGCTTGCAACAAGCTTAATACAGTTCTGAACTCTGTTCAATCTTTCATGATCTTTAACTTGTGGTTAAATCCAACTGTAGATTGTGTAATGCAAAAAAAAAAAAAAAAAAAATCACAGACAGAAAAAGAGGAAGGAAAACTACGGAAATTAATTACCGGAAATACTTACCTCTGGCCCACGTGAAACTTGAAGTGCAAAGCAGCAAATTTTCCTCAGAGACACAGAGGCAAAGACATTTGTAATTCTCGTATCCATTGTAGACAATGTTTGTGGAAGATGTTGCAGCAGCAGCCCCAGACCACAACCAAGCCTCCTCCAGCTGGGACGTTGTTCTAATCTGTATGTTCATTTTTGTGTCAGAGAATAATATATATATATATATATATTTATATGTATATTTTGCTTTTAACAGTGGTATCTTCCTTGGAGATCTCTCATGAGGTCCACTTTGGCCCAAACTGTGATGTGAGATCTCACTGATGCTTTTTTGACCCTGCAATTTATTTTTCATTTCTTTGGGAGTTTTTTGGGGCTCCTTGTTTACAACTCTTACAGTCAATCTCCACAGTTTTTCATCAGTTTTCCTCTTGTAACTTGAAGGCAACATTTGTGCACTGCTTTCTAATGTCTTGAGACACTTCTCTCTTTCACTTTCTGTGGTCCATATTTACTGTGCATCTCACCAAACAGCATGATAACTGTTAACAGTCAGACAGACTGGTTATTAGAGGACACACCTTCGCCTGATGTGTTTATATTCCCTTTTTTTACTCTTTTCTTTTTTAATGTTGTTTTCAATGGTTTTATTTAAAGTAAAGATTTGACTGTTTTGTTTAGGTAATTTGAAAAACATACATTTTCATTTTTGTCAGCTTGAAGTTTTTTTTCAGAGATTATGATGATTTTTTTTCCTGTATTTACAGAGGAGCAGTCATTTTCTGTCATACCAGATACTTCTTTTTCAGGCTGAACTGTCATTTTTAGGTTTACACCACCATGTTTCTGATTTTTGCAGTCATTTAAAAAAAAAAAAAACAGGTTTGTTTTTTGAACGGCACTCACTTGCCACTGAGAGGCCTTCAAGGGAACTACACTTCTGTTGAGTCCCGCTCTTCTCGCATTTTGTGTTTGGCCTTAACAGAAGATGGTCCTATCAGTTCTCCACAGAAGGCAAAGCGACATTTGCCAATCTTCTCCCTCGCAAACACAGAGAGATATTAGCGTTATCTCACATTTATTAAGGATTAAAAAAGCAGGAGAGTGAAAAACTGCTCTTAAGTTTTATTTCCACTGCAAAGTTTGACAAAAATCTTTACTTTTAAACTGTTATTGATAACAAGACAGAAAGTTAGGCTATATTTCTATTAAATTACATTTTTATATATATAAAGCAATTTTTAAAAATATATTTCATTGCTTCAACATTCAGATCTCTTGATTGTTTTACTCAGCTTATGTACTCACAAAAACAATTCAATTCCTGCAAATTTGATTAGAATCAACACATTGAAGATAACCCAGATATTCTGCAGGTGCAATAAAACAATAAATTATTTTATAGCTAGATAAGGGTAACATTCCTATTAAACATTTCAGACTTTTAATATCTTTAAACATTTTTGATGTAATATTTAATTTTTTGCAATAAAGGTCAATATAAATAATTTTATTTCACCTTTTACAATGTTTTTTTATCTTTATCATGACTTTTGATATAATATTTGTTTTGTAAAATAGGAAAAAACTTTATAAAGGAACTTAAAATAAATAATGGCGTCATGTCTGTATTGAAATAAAAAAAGCATACCATAGCATAAGCATAATGCTTCAAACCCCTCTCAAAAAAACGAAAAAATTATAAATAAACAGAAATCCTCTGAAAAAATAAAATCTTTTATTTTCTGTTCTTTCTGAAGCATTCACTGATTTTTATCTATTTTTTAAGCAAAAAGAAGTCAAACTAAAAAATGAAGAAGTAGTTTTGAATTTTTGGTAAAAAGTATTATTCACATTATTCACCAAAATAAAAGGAAGGTAGCCCAAAAGACAAACAAAAAACAAAAGAAAAAACCCGGGAAATTCATCTAAAATTCGTTTCTCCACCCGCCGTTTCTCACAGACTGATAACTAATTTTCTGGCTTAGACCCATTTTTCTCTCAGACAGTAAAAATACAGATTGTTGTGGCTTTTTCCCCTCACTATTCAATTACTTTTTACATGTTTTCCTAAGTATTTCTCAGATAACATCATCAAAATCCTTCTTTGTTTACTCTTGCTGCAGGCGTGAAGAAGTCCCACCACTTTGAGATAACCTCATCTCAGCAGGGCGCCAGCTGTGTTTCTTTCTTCCTTTTTGATGGGGTTGAAAAAACAAATACAGCTTAAATGAAACCATTTTTTTTAGCCAACATGTCCTAAACATCAATCTCTTGTAGTCTTTTGAGTTAAAACTCTCTATACTTAACTGTTTGGATACTGTGACCTTATAAGTCGCCCAAAATCCGTGACTCCAGTGAAATTTGGAAGGTTACAAGCCAGATCTTCCTACCCAAGTTTAGTTTTTTTTGCCATTTAATGAATAAAAAGGTAAATATAGGTTGTTGAGGTCCTGGGCTTTCTCATAAGATACTTTTAAAGTGCATTTATAAGCTTTTATGCTTACATTTCATAGAATAATTCACTTGAAGAAAACACACTCTTGTCAAAGAAGGACAGAAGAGGCGCGTCTTTCTGGCGGGATGGTCTCCATACGGTTCTCATGGGGGTTTTAAAAAACCGAGCTTTGTCAAGAGGGTAAACAGAGATATCACTCTGTCTTGTCTGTGACCTTGACTGACCTGACTCTGCCCTCAGAGATCCACAATGTCTTCTGCAGCCATCGCTTTGCCGGCGGCACCTTCAGCCAAATCTCCCAAAAAGAGATCTAAGAAGGCATCGGGCCCCACACTGTCAAGTCTGATTTTGAAAGCTGTGTCTGCATCTTCGCAGCGCGGCGGCGTGTCACTGGCAGCCCTGAAAAAGGCACTGAAAGCTGGAGGATATGATGTGGTGAAGAACAAAGCCAGGATCGTGGTGGCCATCAAGCGACTGGTGAAAAACAAATCTCTGGTTCGGACCAAAGGAAGCGGGGCGTCTGGCTCCTTTAAACTGAACAAGAAGCCTCCCTCACCGCGAAAGAAGAAGGTGGTGAAAAAGAAGGCAAAGGCCAAAAAGGTGAAGAAGGCTCGTGCCAAGAAAGCAGCAGGATCTGCTTCTGCAGCCAAAAAGTCGCCTAAAAAGAAGAAGGCAAAGAGCCCCAAGAAAGCCAAGAAACCAGCTGCGGCCAAAAAGCCCAAGAAGCCAAAGAGCCCCAAGAAGACCAAACGCAGGGTTGCCAAGTCCAAGAGGACCAAGGCTGCTCCCAAGAAATGAAGGCTGCTCCTCCAGGACCATCGGCAGACACTTCTTTAAGGCCTCAATTCTGTGTGGACTAAAAAAGCAGTCAACTTTCTTTGCTAAAGCTTTTTGTTTGTTTGTTTTCTGTTGTAGAAAACCTTAAACTTGATGCTGTTGCACTTTCCTTCTCCTCTTTCTGTCATAGTCTTTAAAAGACTAAAATACAGGCTGGAAATAAAGTCAATTTGATGTATTCTCTTGTTCTGGTTTGTTATTTAAGATTTACTTTGAGTGCTGTTTTCTGAGTAAAATTCAAAAAGTAAATATTTTCAAATTTTAATAAAAAAAAAAAAACCTTTCCAAATTTTCAACCAATAGTGTTTTTTTCTAATATAATCTATCACGAGGTCATGTTTTAAAAAGTTTTTGTGCACTAACACAGTTGTGGTTCCCAGTTGGCTCGATGTTTTGGCTTAAGGACATGCAGATGGGTTGTGTGTGCCCTTTTCTCAGGTTTTTAAGCAGCGTTATGCACAAAAATACACCCACACATATCTCAACTTTACTAAAACATTACATCGATTTTTTAAATGACTTTGTGCGCATGTTTAGTTTGCATGCTATATCTGACAAAAGTATTGTCTCTGTTACCTACAATTCAAAAATGATAGAGGCTTTCCAAGAAGCTTGAGGATACTGTAGTCAATATAGTCAGGCCTGTATTTCACAGAATAGCAGAGATGGGCGTAACGGTTATTTCTATTCTTATCTGCAACAGACGTTAGACAGCGGGCAACACGTTTTTAGCGTCAGTAAAACAAAGAAAGAAAAATTATGTAAAGTACAGTCTATATTAGAGATAAATATTCTAAAGGTATGTTTTTATTGTTACATTTACAAAGTGTTCAGTAGGTAAGACTATTTTGGGCTTAAGTTTAGAAGCAATTATCTGGTTGTTTGTCGCCATCTGCTGGAAAGATGTAGAATGCATGTTTTCATTTATTTATCTATCCATTTTTAAACGCAAGCAAGGTGTAATCTCAAGTCCTAACCGTAATTTATAACAACTATACACCTATCATACTTAATGGGTCAAAATTCAGAAGTGTCGCCCACTACAAGTTATACCCCAATCTGAAATCTTCCAGATGGACTGAAATTCCTGATTTGTCTCACAAAATCTTACAAACAAAAATCTAATGAGCTAAAGGATGCCGGCTCTGTGCTGCACTGTTCCTGTCATTTGGAGCAACTTCCTCATTACTGGCGGAAGTTAAATATGGGAACATAATGAGAAAAAGAACAGTTTCAGACAGAAGTTACTTTAGCTTTATGATACAGAACACTGCAGGTTCCATGAAAGGAGAAGGACTTTTCTGCGTGGAGACTGGGGAGTCAAAAACAGAGATAAATTAGAGTAGAATAGAATTGGAATAGATTTTAACTTTATTGCCACTGAACATGTCACGAGTACACAGCAACAAAATGCTATTTGCATCCATCCAGAATTGTCTAATGGCAAAATGAATATATATATATATATATATATATATATATATATATATATATATATATACAAATGTACAATGAAGAATAAAACAGGTATTAACAATTATTAACTAGTATTAACATAGTGCATTTAGATTGATGGTTTAAAATTGAACAAATAAAGTGCAGGTTGTGTCATTAGTGTGCCATTCCATGTGTTCCTATATTGTGTGTTGATGATTTTGACTGTTGTGTGTCTTCTGTAGGTCAGTGTTTTGTGTTCATGAGACAGAGTTCAGGAGTGTGACAGCAGTTGGGAAGAAGCTCTTCCAGAACCTTGCGGTTTTAGTTTGGATCGAGGCTCCTACAACGCCTCCCAGAGGGCAGGAGGGTGAAGAGTCTGTTTCCTGATCATTTTCTCAGCCCCTTTCTTACATTGCTTCCTGTAGATGTCCTCTATGGCAGGAGGTGGTGCTCCAGTGGTGCGCTGGGGGCATTACCACCACACTCTGCCTTCACACCTTGGGCTCCGAGGCAGAGCAGCTCCCGTACCAAACTGTGGTGCAGTTGGTCAGGATGCTCTCGATGGGCCAGCGGTAGAAGTTCACCAGGATGTCTGAGGGCTGGTGGTTCTTCCTCAGACTCCATCCTGGATTCTCAGCGTTGACCAGCAGGTTGGTGGTGTTTCCAATCAGCCAGGCAACCCACCTCCTCATGTTGGTGGCCTCATCACAGACTTCAATGACACCATGGGTCAACTGCAAACTCAGTGATGCGGTTGGAACCACTGACAGGTTTGCAGTTGTGAGTGAGGAGGGAGTAGAGAAAGGGCTTCATCTCACAGCCGGATATTTTGGGGTCAGAAAGTCCAGTTACCACTTGAGGGGAACTAATGTCTTTGTCTGTTTGTTTCGCAATGAGTTTTGACTGTGTTAAATGCCGTGCTGAAGTCCAAGAACAATAGTTTGGCTTAAGTGTGTCTGTAATACAGGTGCAAGAGGACAGAGTGCAATGAGACTGTATCCTCTGTCCTCCTGTTCTGGCGAATGTAAACTGATGCAGACCAGCCGCTTGAAGCACTTTAATGATGAGGGTGAGGGCGACCAGGCCGAAGTCATTGAGACTTGATGGGTTGGAGTTTTTGGGTATCGGTGCAAAGTCCCCAGAACACACTCTGCAAACACGCCCAGGAATCCCATCAGGAGACAGCAAGGTCATGAAGATAGTAAAAGAATAAACCCCTATTTCTCTGGAAGTTAAAGCTCGTACTAAGTTTCAATATTAGTGAACTCAACAATCCCTGATAAAAGCTAAAGATGTTTTTTTTCCATCTTTAGAAATTTATAACAAGTAGAAATGGGAAAGAAATGTTTTCCTTTTTGTCCCACTAGCCTTTGCTCGAGAACTTGAACTCATTTATAAATAAACTATTAAAACTCAGGTTGTTATTTTCTTACAAACAAAAATCTAGTGAGTAAAACGATGCCTGCTGCACTGTTCCCGTCAGATGGAGCAGCTTCCTCGTTGTTGAAGTCAAATATTGGAATAAAATGAGAACACAAACAGTCTCTGGCAGAAGTTACTGATAAAAAAACATCAGGTTCAGTGAGAGAACAGGGTCTTTTTAAGGTGGAGACAGGGCAATCAGAGACAGATAGAGACGACAAAATCAGTAAAATAATACATTATTTATGTTAGACATGTATGGTTAAAACTTTGTTTCAGTTTGACTGAACTCAACATTGCCTGATAGCAGATAAAAAATGCTCAATGTCATCAAAAATATATATATTTTGTTCACCATTTTTGTCTTTGTGTTGACTATGGTCCCTATAGCCAATTGTAAGGGAAAAAAAACTGGAAAAAACACAACAGTAAAGAGGAAAAAAAACAAAATCTTCCTCTTTGCCTTGTGTCATGTGTCTGATTCTGCATTCACAAGGTCACATGCAGAACAGCAAACACTGATCTTCATGTTGAGGAAGTGATGTATAAATGGGAAGTAAGTCATGGTTTTGGATTAAAAGGTCACCACAGCATTAATTGGTGATTAAGAGTCAATGTTGAACAAACCCTCTTAATGATAACACACCAAATATTTGGGTCTTTTCTACTTTGAAGGTTACATTCTGTTTCATGGCAAACCAAGCATTTGTCAGCTGACATTATTTGCAATCAAACGCTGCAGTGTCGCAAGTGTTCAAGTTCAGACATGAAAAGTAACTTTCAGGACTTCCCAAATGACTCACACTCATGTGATGAAGCGTGCACAAAAACATATTTTTGGCACAAACTGAACCCCATACTTCCCCTCACGCATTCAAGAGCTTCAGTTTCGGATCCCTTTATGATGGGGCACACAAATCTACTTCAAATTACTTTTAAGGGTGTGAAAACTTTTTATTTTTTGTTGTTGTTGTCGCTAAAAGAAGATGGTTGTTAGAGAAGTGTACAAACATGTCGTTCTGAGTTAGATTTGTTTGATGCAGTTCTGCTGCAGCTACTTCTTCTTGGGCGGTTTTTGTGGCTGCTTGCTGGCATTTTTTACCCTAAAAAAATTGCAAGCAATTAGAAATAAACTATTCAAGGCAAATTTTGAAAACTTCTTCAAAATAGGGTTTTCATTAGAGTTTTACCTTTCAGAGTTTAAAGTTTAAATATCAGCCTTTCAGAAAGGCAGGAACAGCTAAGAGTTAAATCATTAAAAATTGAGAGGCATTTTCTGACAATAAGTTGTTTCTAGTTAGGTAAAGAATCCTTAAAAGCATATTTTCAAAATAAGAGAAGTGGAAAAGCAGAAAGTGAAACCAAAAAAAAAAAAAAAGCCCTGATTCCCCCATCAAGCCTTTGCTTTTTTTCCCCATGACAACCCACTTCAGAGAAGAGGTGGGGCGGAGCTCACACTTTAGATTAAGGTGCCTCAGCCTTCATTCCTGACAGAGCCACCATGAAGGCATCAGTGCAGCTCTATGTTTTACTGCTCTTTCCTACCTGCTTTTCAAATCCTGTGAGTCGGCCCGCCAACTGGCTCAGACAATGCCGTGCCTCCACCAACCTCACAGCCCTGGAAGTGCTGCCGGGTGGAGGCTGGGACAATCTGCGGAACATGGACATGGGCCGAGTCATGAATTTCAGCTACTTTCAATGCCAGACCACTGAAGATGGGCTCTATCTCATCCCAGATGAGGTGTTTGTCGTTCCCTACAAGGAGACGGGCGTGGAGACCAGCTCGGAGATCATCAGCTCCTGGCTGGATCAGAAAAGCTCAACAGCTCTCTCCATAAACGATGATGTTTCTTTTCTCCCTGTGCTGAATGCCAAGTTTTCTGTTGAGATTACACGGATGAAAACCCATCAGGTCAAGGACTCCTCAACTACAGCCAGAGTGCAGGTACCATTTTTTTTATATATATATTTCTATATATATTTTAACCCTTTGTCTCTGGGTTGTTTGAATTAGAAAGACAATAATCTATCAAATCTAACCCTGTGATGACCGTTTTGCCCAAAGGTGCGAAACTTCATCTACACGGTGAAGACCTACCCAGACTTCACTCTGGATTACCGCTTTGCTCAGCAAGTGAAAGAAATCGCCGACGCTATTGAAAACAACCAGACAAGGCGTGCCGACTACCTGTCAGAGAAGATGGTGGTGGACTTCGGCACACATGTAATCACAAGTGTTGATGCTGGAGCCTCTCTTTCACAAGAAGACTACCTTCGTTCCTCTTTCGTCTCCAACAGCATCTCAGACAGTTCCTCGATTAAAGCAACGGCTGGACTGAACTTTTTTGACAAATTGAAATTTGACATTAGCAGCGAAAGCACCCAAAAGAGTTCGACTCTTCAAAACTACCAGTCCAACATTACGTACTCCATCATTCAAAGCCATGGAGGCGTCCCCTTTTATCCTGGGATCTCTTTGCAGAAGTGGCAAGAGAGCACCAAAAACAACTTGGTTGCCATCGACCGCTCCGGAGTTCCCCTCCACTACTTGATCAACAGCAATACCATCCAAGATCTGCCACAGCCTACCGTTAACAAGGTGGCTCTGACGGTTAGTCAGGCCATTGAGCGTTACTACAGGATTAACACCCGCCCCGGCTGTGTCGACGTCACAGCCAAGAACTACAACTTTCAAGCCAATGTTGATGATAAGTCTTGTGAGGGTCCTGCCACAAACCTTAGCTTTGGGGCCGTCTACCAAACCTGCACAAAACTGAGCGCAGATGCAGGTCCACTATGTGATAAACTGGCCCAGAAAAACCCAAGCACAGGGGACTTCTCCTGCCGCTCCCCGTACACCCCAACGTTACTGCGGTCTGAAGCGAGACAGGAGGGTTATACAACTTATGACTGCTATGACGTCAGCTATTCCTGTGGATTTCTAGGCTTGTTTGATTGCCACAGAAAACAATGTCAGGACAACTACCATGTACGCAGTGCTCGCGTTATGACATACTGGTGCTCTGTAAACGGGAAAGCTCCAGACAATTCAGGGTATCTGTTTGGGGGCATTTACAGCCCATCCTCTCCCAATCCCATTACCAATGCCAAAAGCTGCCCTCCAAACTACTTCTCTTTGAGGTTACTTTCAGATGAACAAAAGATCTGCGTGAGTCAAGACTATGAATTGGCTACCAGATTTTCGGTCCCATTTGCAGGTCTATTCAGTTGTGAATCAGTCAACCCGCTGGCAAACAACCAACGCAGGTGCCCTCCCAAGTTCAGCCAACACCTTGCGACGGTGAGCGATGGTTGTGAAATCCTTTACTGTGTCCAGTCAGGGTTGTTTACTGGTGGGAAGCTTCTACCCATCCACCTGCCCCCTTTTACGAAACCCCCACTGGTCAGCATGCAAGCAACCAATACGGTGATGGTGATGACTGAAGGAGACAGCAATTGGGTCAGAGTTGGGCAGACAAAGGCGTGGAAACTGGCCAAACCTGAGGAGATTAATAAAATAATGAAAGAGCTTCACCCAGAGCTGAATGAGATGTCGAGTGGGCAGAAAGCAGGGGTAGCATTTGGGGTGATTGGTTTGATGGCGCTGTTTGTCACTGTGATGGTGGTTCTGAGAAAGAGGAGGAGGTCTAATTTTAGAGCAGGTTATGAGGAAATACCTGCTCGTCTGGAGAGCGAAACGCAGCAGGAAGTCGCATGAAACTCAGGCTTTTCTGGAGACAAACAAGATTTAAAACACTTTCATATTTACTGACTATTCATGTTTGCATTTTATCTCTCCAATTTTTTTTCTTTGAAGCAATATATATTTCTTTCATTTAAAAAAACGTTATATTAAAGGGAATTGTGCTCTCTTTAGACAAGGGGAATTTCCGGGGTATTTGCAAACTTTAACATGAATGATTGCTGCCATCATGTGGCCAGGACTCATAATGCTATGTTTAAGACAAACTTTATTTTTTTATGAACCTTGGTTTTTTTTATGCAAATAAAAAACATCTCTACTTTTCTAAAAAACTACGCACAGAAAATATCTTCAATTTTGCTATAAGCTAATAAATAAAAGCTTTTATTCACATGTGCTGATTGAAATGAATCAAATAAATGTATTTTTGTTATCAATTTACTTTAAGCAAGTTTTCTTTTTTCATACATTTTTACATAGCATGTAGAAATGCACACTTTTCACCAGAACAACCATAAATAGTTTGAAACCGCAATATTTAACTTGATAATTTCCACAAAATTACAGATTCTATGAAAATTAAAATAACGTTTTTGTTAGAATATTGGACACAAACTGATTAAAATTCCCCTGAAAAACATTTTAACCTCAAACATTTATACACTTTTTGTCTGGAAAAAGCTTGATGGTAAACAAATAGCATTGATGCTAACTTCTTTTTTTTTTTTTTTTATACTTTTTCTTTCATCTCACTGGAAACCGACAACCTTGTGTGATTGCATTGAGTTGGGATGGGAATAAAAACTAAGTTCATTTCTATTACATAGCAGCCAAATGTTACGGATCTACAAGGGTTTTATGGTCATAAATCAAATGATTTGTTTAAAAGCTGTTAAAAAAACAAAAAAGAAAGCAGAAGCACACAAAAATGGAACTTCTACATTTTGTCAAAATAACACACTGTACAATGCAGAAAAACACTTATCTTTGTTGACCTTACAGAAAAAAAACCCCCAACCTTCCACCCACATCCATTTAAACATGACAAAGCGGACCTCGTGGGTGTGGTGAGATAATTTGGCCATAGAGCCCAGCTCAGACCTCACAGAGTCAAAAAAAAAAAACACACATTCAAACCAACAAACAACGTGCACATGCATGTATCTTCACACTGACCCACATTTCCAGTAAAAGTGCTCCAACCAATGATCGTCTTTGCTCCTGTGTCTGCATAGAAATCTTCCTCCCCCACATACAGCAAACAGATCCGAGAGGGATTTACAGAACTGGGTCTTCATCAGCTTGAAAATGAACTCATTCAGGCTGCACGGGATAAAAAGGCCTTCGGGGTAAAGAGAGGAAAAGGGAGAGAGCTGCAGACATGCAGAGATCCTCCCTCCTTTGCAGGAGGAGAGAAGAGACGGAAGAGTGCACCCACAGGCGTTCAGCACAGACGGCCGGCCATACTGAAGCTTTCTCAGCTGTTGCTTTGTTTATGGAGGGATCCAGGAATTCAGCAAACGTGTACTTCAGCTCTAATTTTCTGCGTAGCCACCGACGGGTAAATATAGGGAAGAAAATTGAGGATCAAGAAAAAGAGATCACCGCAAAAGCAAAGCTTCTCCTAAATAACAGCCGATAAAAGAAGACATTTTTGCAGAACAAAGAGAAAAAGGTACGAGGTCAAGCTGCACAAAGGGTTTTTCTCTGGGATGGGTGACCGGATTTTCAAGGTTAAGGGAATTTGTATGAAATAGAAATTGTTACTTCTGTTTTTACTTTCACGTAGATAATAAATGAAGTTTGGATTTGTGTGTTTGCATTAAGTTTATTGGTCATGAGACAGGTTTGAATAAACATCTTTTGGCAAATATTGTTTAAAAAAATTAGGCAGGAAACTCAATTCTCACTCGTCATTGTGCTCTGTTAAATTTAGGTAACCATGCCACCAGGAAGGCACCAGTTGGAGAGTTTTGTCTTGTTTGCACAGGCTTTGTTGCTTGTTCTGGGGGTCCACAGGGTCCAGGCCTGTTGGATTTGCACAGGACCAGAGTGTGAAAAGGCTGCTTTTGTCCCTGGCCACAACCTTGCAGGCGAGGGGTTTGATGTGGTGCGGTTGCGTCGAACAGGAGCATACGTCATTAATGTCAAAGCTCATCTGTCTGACAACCACACCTGCACGCTGTGTCCAAACCGCTTCCAGGAAGGACAGGTAAAAACTGGAAAAGCTTCTCTCTACTTTTTCAGGTTCCGTTTACTTTTCTCCTGCTTCCATACTTTCCTAAAAGTTCAAATTTCTTTATCTCAACAGTCTGTTTTCCCCTTCCTCTCAGATCCAGAGGTTACCAGCGTCAGTGCTCGACTGGCGGCCTTTCAGCCGCTGCAGTAAGCAGCTTTCCAGTGCGCTCCACCACTCTGTGGAGTCCCTGCTGCGCAGCTCCAACTCGCTGGTGAACAACAACTGGGGCTTGGGTTTGAGCCTCGAGAGCATCGGCCATGGGGTGCTGGGAGGAAGCCGCTCGGATTTGGCCAAGTTTGCTCGTTCGCAGCACAGTGTGGACAAAGCCACATTTGCCCTTCATGAAATCAGCTGCACCTACTACAGGTAACGGATGAATTCAGTAGAACATTGGCTGGAGAATGGGCACTTTAAACTGGGTATTTAAAACGATTTGCTAAATTAAATAGTTTTTGGGCTTCAAATTTGTCTGAATGGACACTTCATGGGAGAAAACGAAGACAAAATGTGTGCTCATCCTTTTCTTCCAATTTAACCAACTTACTCTGAGATGGAGCAGTTCATGGCTGTTTGAAAGGACATTATATATCTATAACATTTTGATGGAACTTCGGACCATGTGTTTGTAGCTTTAGACTGGCTGATCATCCTCAGCTGAGTGCAGAGTTCATCAAGCATCTGAGAAGACTCCCGCAGACCATAAACTCCGACCAGAACAAAGCTTCATACAGACGTCTCATAGACACCTATGGGACACATTACATCCACCAGGTCAGGGAAACGTGTAGACTGCATGTTGACTGCTGCAGACTGGTCATCAATCTGTCGTCCATGTTTTTGTAGGTCCACCTTGGAGGCAAGGTGAGGCGGATCACCGCCTTCCGGACCTGCCTGGCCACGCTAAAGGGCTTCTCAGAGACGGAAATTAAAAACTGTCTTAACGTTGAGCTCCGGGTGGCGTTGGGTTTCATCCCTGCCAACATGTCTTTCTCAAACAAGTGCGATAGCCTCCTGAAAGGCAATATGAGCATGGGTTTCTACCAGGGTTTTATGACTCACAAGATTGAGGTGATTGGAGGGGAGAGGTACTTTCCGGATATCCTCTACCAGCAGGAGCCATTGGAAGCGTACCACAGCTGGATGAACAGCCTTCATGACAACCCTGATGTGGTTTCCTATGCTATATTCCCCTTGCATCACTTGGTGGAAGACTCACAGGTTAGTGCTAACCTGAGAGGCATGGTCACAGATTACATCAAAGAAAACCAGCTGCAGGAGGACCTGCTGGGCTTGAAAAACTGTTCTCCAACTCCCAACCTGGATCATAACTGCTGTCCGTTAAGAGCTGGAAGAGGAACTCTGACAGTGGAGATCCACAGAGGGGCAGGACTGAAGGCTGACACCTTTACAAAAACAGACGCCTTTGTGAAGATCTTCTACAGCGGAATGTATGAGGAGACCGACACGGTGATGGACAACAATGACCCAGTGTGGAACGCCACCTATGATTTTGGTTCAGTGGAACTGGGTCAGGCGCTGAGATTTGAAGTCTGGGATCGAGACGTGCTTTACAACGACATGGCAGGGACGTGCGTCGTCTATCCCGAGAGAGGAAGGCACTCTTTGGGCTGCAAACTCCGCAAAGGAGTCTTCTATTTCACCTACACGATTACATGTGACGCCCACTTGACAGGGTTCAGATGTGGAAGGTATTCTCCAAATGCAGAGTAGTGTTTTTATGAACGCACTTCACTTTGTCATGTAAAATGCACCTTTTCTAAAATGTTGAGTTTATTTTTACTTAAAAATGTCCTTTCCCTAAAAAAACAAACAAAACTGCTAAAATACTTGTTATTTAGTTAATAGATTTCTGTAATCTTAGTCATTTAAATTCATTTTAACCCTTGATCGTATATTAGAACTGGATTGAGTGAGTGTGACATCACCCACAGAAAATGGTCAACTTAAAAATAAAATAAAGTTAATTCAGTTGCCATTTTTTTAAACATTTTTTGTAAAACGGATGCCGCCATGTTGGAGTCAGATGATGCCAGTAATCAGTGATTGGTCTGAGTCGATCACCAATACAGAGTGAGCTTGTTGAAAGTCCACACCCCTTCCACTGAAAGCAGGAGAATCTGTCAATCAAAAGTTCCAAACGACATGGGGGCCAGGAGGCACCACAAGCTTTTATTGAGGCACCTGAGAGGTCAGTTTATGACTTCAATCATTTGCAAAAATGAAAAAGTCCAAACCACTCAGTCCAGTTCTATGGAACATGAGGGAGCAGGGCTCACTCAGTCCAGTTCTTATATAGTCAATTATTTTAAATGATAAAAAGAACATAAAGAAGCTAAAGCAATACATTTGAAAAAGCAAATTTATTTTAAATATTTTTGTGCAGTTGTTGTAAAGTTATTTTACTGTAGGAGATATTTACTTATCAGGTTGCAAACTCCTGATTTAGAACAAGATGTTTTGTCTTTGAAGCACTTATAAGCGAGCTTCTCTAAAGCAAAAATAAGTCAGTTTTCTCATTAAATATGCATAACTGGAGAGGAAAGTCAACAGAAGACTCAAGGGGAATACCAAGGAAACACAAACATTGGCTCTGCACAGACCTCTGGATACCTTTTACATGCATTTCCTGGTTTTGATCAGCTGGAATATAAAGTTTAAAGCATGCTTTGCATGCTCAAAAATGTGGCCACTTTTCTATTTACCCTTCAGTTTTGGTTCACTTGTTTTCCTGAGATTTTCAGTGAAGTTCTTTTTTAAAGATGCAATCTGCTTCCTGATACTGTAAAAAAAAATCTAATAATAATATCAATAAAAATCAGATTTCAATCAAGATTTCTTTGCAAGACCATAGAAAACCATCTGTGTAAGTGAATGCAAATGCTCTAAACATGTGAGTTTTGCTGTGTTTACCCAAAAAGTTGAAGGAATATGTTGTTACTCCTGTAGTCTTTTATGCTTGTATTTTATTTAGGTCTGTCACAGTTTAGATTAGAAGTTTAAAAAGCGCTATTTTTTAGAGCTAATATTTGAAAAACAATTGTCCTAATTTAACATCTTGTGAATAGCACCAAGCTTTTAGTTCTGAAGAGAATGTGGAACAAAATGTAGAAGATGTTTCTTCCAAAAACATATTTGTTAAACATTATAACCTATTTTGTAACTATTAGAGAAAATATTGTCACATCTTTTCGAAAAAAATGCAGCTGAAACTCTGTTTCTGAACTTTAAGTATCATAAATGAAGCCCTAAAGCCTGAAAGCATCACAATCTTTCACTTTTAAACAATTAAATCATGTTTTTACATATCAATCACTGGCCCACAATATGTATTTCAATATTTATTTTTCAATTTAAACATGTATATGAAAAATATACAAAGATCACAAACAACTTCAGCGTTACACAAAAATCCTTAGTAAAAACGTACAGAAACACAACGTAGGACATTTTGGCCTGTCTTACAGTACAATGATCCAACAGCTGACTTTTAAACTAAATGCGCATGCAAGAACTTTGAAAAGACTTTTTGAAACTTTATTTTTCTTACTTTTTTTTGTTTACCTGCAGAAAAAGTATCAGATTTGAACTTAAACTAATTGAGTATTGACTACACCTAAATCAAATATGTTCTGATTCTGAAATTATCAGCCAGCTTTAGTTTCTGAATGCATCTACACACACACGCGTGCGCACGCACACATATGTGTGTGTGTGTGTGTGTGTATGTGTGTGTGTACTTAGGTAATATGTTGCACACTTTTTTGCTGATTTTAAAAGTAAAAACAAAAAAGAAGGATTGCATCAGCAATTCTCTGCATTCAATGGTGATGCAAAAATAAATCCAGTAAGTGAAAGTATTTTTGAATGTCGAGAAAATATGGAGAAAATTTCAATGGAATCCTGTTGTAGGGTGTTCCACAACTTTCCCATTGAAAACAAATACTGTTATGGCCTTTTTTCCTCCCACAAATTCAATGAACGGTGTGTGCAGCATTCATTAACAACTAAGTAAGCTTCCTTTTAGGTTTGCTGAAAAACATGGAGCAAAAGTTCATATTCTTCCACTGTCTGAGATGAACACGTGAATCTATGTATTATGGAATAGTTTTTAGGGAAAATGTTGTGTGATGAAGTTTAGGTAACTTTCACACACCTGCCTTTTTTCGCATTGTTTTGGTGCATACTTCATGTTTTTACTAAAGTGTGTATTGTTCAGAGATAAAACCTTGTAAGTGCTGCTTAATGCTTACTGTTCTGCAAACCATCATAATCAGCTCCAAGATAAAGACAATAAACAATTTTCTTGGCTCAGCTGTGTAGCTGGAAGGGCCAATACACAATCAGTCTAGCATATGAAAAGCACAAACTGTGACATAAATGCGACCATGCCCCAGGTTCTACTGATGGCAGGTCGCCTGGCAGTAGTCCAGACACAAAACACTCAAATCTGTCCAAAATCACAAATGTATAGAAAAGGTTATCATACAGTCAGAGATGAGATGTGTCTGTGCATCACAGACCCAGTGAGGCTTTGAGCAAAGATGCCATGTCTTCAGGTATGGTTCCCTCTGCACCTAGAGAGCAATTTGTTTAAAAATTTAGTGACTTTTTAATGGCTGGCTTTATTGTTTACAATAATTCTTTTAGATTTTTCTTAAATACATACACAAGAACCCCTACATCTTACTTAAAACGGCTCATTAAAGCGAAATAGTGCCTAAATGTTGCCCTTTTCTTGCGCAAATATAAAATCCATTCAGAGTCTGCATGTGTCCTCACCTTCTTCAGCAGCAGTCATGTCTTGCTCTAGCTTTAGTTTCTTTTGGCCCAGCTGCAAGATGCAGTCCTCTATGGTATCTTTGCTGATCAGCTTTATCACCTGTACAGTCCTGGAAAACACAACGACACAAACACATATGCTTTTGAGTCACTGCCTTTCAGAAGATTTTTTTACTGGAAAAAATGCAAATGAACCCGATTTTTCTGAGATTTGAGCTTGACTGAAGAGAAGGTAACAAAAAGCATCCAGCTAATTAAAACTGACTTCCACGGAAATGTCGTCTAACCTGGTCTGACCAACGCGGTGACACCTGTCTTCTGCCTGTTTGTCGTTGTACGGATTGCAGTCGATGTCATGCAGGATCACCACATTGGCTGTTGTTAGGTTGATGCCGAGGCCACCAGCACGGGTCGACAACAGGAACACAAATATGTCAGGGTCTGTGTTGTACTCATCTATCAGCACAATCCTGCCGGGCAGACAAGTTATGAAAACCATCACATATGTGAGCAGATGATTCCAGTTTGCTTTGGTTTCCTCCTGACAATTTAAATAAAAAAAAAAGACAGTGGTACTGCCCCGCCAGAATGAGAAAAGGATTAACCACAAAGAGCTGTGGGGTGGGGTTCATTTAACTTTCCTTCTTTAAAGAAAAGTCACAAGTCTCACATTCTAACACAATTTGTGTTACTGTGGATTTTTTAGAATTATATTTAACTGTTTTAGAATTATTTTTGCTAACAGAAGCAAATTGGTTTCAGTATCTGAATCTCACCTATCAGCTATGGGTGTGGATCCATCCAGCCGGACATAGCGATGCTTAAGATGTTTCAGCAGCACCTCCACAATGTCCAGCATCATGGTGAACTGACTGAACAACACCACTCTGTCTCCCTGTGGAACAAAAGGAAATTCCATCTCTTCACATAAAGTCTCTGTGTATGCTTTACATCCTCACAGGAGTAGTTCTACATATCTCTACCAACCTTGCTTTTGAGTGTAGCCAGCAGCTTTGTGAGGTGATGAAATTTCCCAGAGTCCAGCACGAGATCAATATCCAGCTGGTAAGAACTAATGGACGAGAACTGCTGACACAGACGGTGCAGCTCAAAGTCAGACATCACCTCCATGTCCTCCTGAATCAAAGCAGCGTTTGCGTCAAAGTGTGTTGGCTCCTGTGGGGGCAGAAAAAGAACAAAGAAATCAAGAACATTTTTTAAAAAAAATCATGGTGCAAGGACAAAACTTAGTGTTTATAACATAAAGCAATAAAAATGAAATGCAAGTAAAATATTTAAGTAAAGGTAAAAATATTTGTCATTTAGGAGATCATTACATCTAAAAAACACATGTATTAATGTAAAGCTGCAGTCACACCGAGCATGATTCATGTGTCAGGGGGTTAGGTCAATGCACAGCCACAATCGGAGGTCCTGCTTCAACCAATCAGGAACTCAGCTTTGGGTCATGGTGATACCGTGGCAAGAGGGTGGAGTCCAAAACCAACATGGAGAAGAGCTGATTGTTCTCCTCCTGAACTTTCTGTGATTTTTTTTTCCAATGGCACAATTAAAAAGACATCTACTTTTGTTTTTCTCTTCTCTGACTAATGTGGGACAGCAAGTCGTCAAACTGGGTCACAGAGACGGAACTACCGCTGAAAGCAGCCACCGTTCAGACGCAGCTCCTGCAGTAGATGAAGAACCTCACTGCACTGGAAGAGTCTCTAAAGAACCTAGACATGGAGACGTGATTACTGATGCTTTTAGAGCTCTTCAAAATAAATAATCCTGATTTCACAACATCATCTGTATTTCACATATTGTATTGACGCCAGATGCAAATTTGATGCCATAATCATGTTTGGTTTGAACACATAATAATCGATTTTGGTGGCTGAGGCAATTTAAGGCCAAGTTTTAGATTAAAGAAAACAGAAAAAAATGCAAAGTTTTAGTAATATTTGGTCATATCAGTCAAACAAAAGTTAGGATAGAGTCAGGATGACTGACCTTCAGCATGAGTTTGCTCATGGCTTTGAGCTTTTCCTCGGTGTAGTACTGTCTGTGAAGTAGAGGGTGGTTGGCCATCTTCCTCAGCTGCATCATCACATTGCACAGCTCTCGCTCTGAAGAGAAGAAAACAAATCATTGAAACATTCTGTTTAGGGGGTTTGAAGCAGCAGAGAATGTCAGACATGGACATAGGCCTACTCTCTCCAATGGCAGCAGTCTTCAGCTTTTTGAAGAGGTTCTGGTAAAGAGGGATCTGCTTCTCACTCATTGGGCAGAACTCAACCTTCTCTTCTTTGGGAGGAAGCTGCTGGAGGACCTGCAAAAATGGAAAACACACATTTTTAAAAATTATTTCCTGTAAGGGAAATAGGGAAAAACAATATGGTAAAAAAATTAACTGGGAACGAACTTTTTATAATTACAAACATAAAAAAAACTGGCCTGCAAGTTCATTTACTTGATAAATAGCATAAATGTAAAAAAGCCAAATATTTTAGTGATTTACAAGAACAAGCTTATAACTTCTACCACGTTCTTTCTCTGTAAGATGTTTTTTTTTTTTCAAAGCTGATTTTTGACAGGGAAATGTTTTAAGAAAGCCAACATTTGATAGTTTACAGTATAACAGAACAATTGAATGAAAACCCTCCCAAACTGTTGCAATGACTCACCTCACTCTTGACTCTCCGCAGGATGAAGGGCTTCATGATTCGTTTGGCCTGGGAAATACGATCCCTCTCGAAACGATTTTGGTCTTCGTGGGATTTCTGAAGTAAATAACATTTTAAAAGCAAAAAATTAAATTAAACATTAAAAACTCCTTAGCAGAATCAAAACATTCCAATCCTTTTGACAGAAAACATTAAGAAAGCAATAGGGAACTAAATCTAAAAATTAAAATTAGGCTGTTGTGGTTCCCAAGCATGTACAAATACCATCATGAATCAAAAGCGCTCCCAGTGGTTTTTTTTAATTTGAATTATTGCAGCTGAAATCATAAAACCTGTGTCTTTGTCTGGGACACAGTTTCTGCAGAGAGACAGTAGTTGATTAGAAATTGGTCTCTGAGTTGTGGGCAGGATCCTGCAACCTCTTCCCCTTCATGTTGCGAAGAGCTTGGAACAGAGAGCTTGTGGCCCACCCAGCATATTTTCTCATTCAATTCAAAACTGCGCTCTTTTTGAAACTGCGTTTTTTTGTCTGCCTCTGATTCACAGGGATTTGAATAAAGAAATCCTCATAAATGCAATTTTGAGCTCGATTTTCTTTATTAATATTTGTATCCTCCATCATCAGAAAAATACAACAAGAACAGGTTAAAATCAACAAAGACACAATTTTAACATTAACCTTACCATAGAAAACATTTTGGAGAGTTGTGCTGTAGAGCTGGAAAACATAGAGGGCATAATGAAGTTCAGGAGAGACATCAGTTCCAGGAGGTTGTTCTGTAAAGGAGTTCCTGTCAGCAATAGGCGATGCTTTGCCTGAAGGAAAAACAGAAACGTTCATGTTCTAAAATGAGTTGTGCCGTTATTTGGGATGTAAAGGATCGACAGGAAGGCAGTAAATATAAGTGTGTGATTAAGAAATCTCTGGCCTGAAATCAAACTGATAGCAAAGAGGCATAATCTGATCAATCTGTGGTATTTAGCTATTGTGGTCAGGAGCCTTGCAGAGAGATACAAGCTGGGCTTCAACATGATGAACTGAAAAAGTGAGTTTATTGTTTTGTATTTTATGTGTTACAGAAACATTTTGAGTTACTGAGAATACAGTTTGACTTATTTGTCATGTTTCGTTCTCGCCAAAGGCTGATTATTGCAGACATTAATGCACATGAATAACATTACAGTTGGTTAGAAAATATACAAACTTCTCATCAACCCGTCTGATTGATCATCTACCGGTTGGCCCTACTAAGCTCTCTGGGTACTGCACTCATGCAATATTATCAGACTGTTTTGATTGCTTAATGCACCAAATAATACAGTGTGTTTACGTATGAAACTAGACCGTATGTTTTTACAGTTTAGAGGTGTTTATGGTCATAAAAATACACTACTCTATGCCAAAAATGTTTGTTTGGTCAAAATTACAGTTCTTGAATTTCGGTGTTTTTTTAAGTTGCAAGACTGTCTAAAAGGGTAATTAGATATTCTTTTTAGACTGATCGAGAAGTCAGAATTTAACAAGTGACTTGACTGGAAAAGTGAGGAATGAACTCACATTGATGGACATGAGGTGACGGTAGCGTAAAGAGTTCATGTTCTTCAACATGTGGCCCTCATCGAACACAGCATAAACCAGAGGAAGCTTCCGAAAAAGACCGCGGTCGCTGTCGTTTCCAATGGCCAAGTTATAGCTGTAAATCACACAAGAATGGAAAAACTGTCTGATCTTAAAGCACACGTAAGCATGATATTAATTTAAAAGAAGCAGCCTTTACTAACTTTACAGCTGTGTTCATGAAGACAAGAGGTTTGTGTGTGTCTGTGTTTACTTACGTTGTTACAATGACATTGAACTGCACATAATTGTTGAGGATTTCATGTTTGAGGAAGCGGCGCTCATCCACTGATCCTGTAGATCAAAGACAGAGCCTCTTCATTTGGTGGTTCAGACATTTTTAACACCACATTTTAAAATACAGCATGCTTGAAACAAACTTCCTAAAGAGTTTTTTTTTTATTTCAACTCTTTTCTCTTTAAACAGATAATGTTATGAGTTTTTTTAAGCAGCTTAACAGTTTAAAAGCTCTAGGTTTAATAAAAACAAGATATGAATATTAGATTGACACAATATGTCTATTTTTTAAAATAAAAGTAATGCTTTACCATAGTAAATGAGAACTTCAAGGCTTGGACACCACAGTTTGAGCTCTCGAACCCAGTTGTCTGAAAAGCAGAAACAATGTGATCAGCATTTAACAAAAACTCACAAAAATGTGTTCGGCTATTCTTGCCTTCAAATACAAAATATATGCCAGAGCTTATAAAAAATGAGAGGTAAAACAGCACAGCTATATTTTTGTGGAGAAAGTTACCCAGTGTAGAGGAAGGCACAATGATGAGGTGAGGACCTTCTATTCCGTTCTCAAAAAGTTTAGCCAAAAATCCAATAGCCTGGATAGTTTTCCCCAAACCCTAAGACAGGAGAAGGTGAATAAAAGGGCAAAAAACAGCAAGAAAACGTTTGAAATCAGAAGTTATTTAAAGTCATAATCAGACTCAAAATGTATCTATATATAAAAACAGTTTGAGCAGACTTTAGGTTAGTATTTACCATTTCGTCAGCGAGGATAGCACTTAGTTTATGTTCATGGAGAAGCAAAAGCCATTTCAGACCGATCAGCTGATAAGGCTTCAGCTTTAACCTGACGGAAAAAAACAACACAAAAACGCTTCAATTCATTTGTTTTAAAACACATTCAAAGTATTGTTGCGTTATCAGCAAAAACATTAAATTGTATATACATGAAGCAATATCCAAATCAAATTCTTCAAAAATACAGAGTTTAAAGGGCCTATATAATGCGAAATAAACTTTATTGAGCTTTTAAGTGTATTATAATAGTATTTCCTCATGAAAAACATCACAAATCTCTGAGTATTCCTCTAAAACCCTGAGTGCTAAGTACCAGCCCCCCCAATCCACTTAAACAAGTGAGATCAACCCCTTCCAGGAAGAGTCTTCCAGCTCCGCCCCCAGAATTGCAAAAACACCCACTTTCTCTGCAGAGCAGGCAGTGATCAGCTAAACACTTTCATTTTATATGCACAATATTCCATCCAACTCTACAAAAATTCAGATGTTTGTTTTTGTGGGCATACACGCTGCCAAGGCCGGCTCTAGGTTGACATTTTCTGAAATGGGCGGCACCAACAAGGAGCGAAAGGCGGTGCCTCAGAGATCGAATTCTCTTAAACTTGTTTCTTTAGTGTGTCAAAGAATATATTATCATACATAGTTTATTCTGAAAGAATTAAGAATAGCATGACAAAGGCCCTTTAAAGCTCTACATAAAAAAATTTTTATAAAGTAAACTTTTTCACTTTAACACTTTTATATTCATGAAAATTTGAAAAACAAAAATCAAAATAGAAAGAAACCTTGGTGTAAAATTGTGCAACCAAGTGTCAAATTTGTGGGTTTTATCAGTCAGGATTAGACATAATCTTGCAGAGTAATCAAACTTTGTGATATTAAAAATAGCTTGACTAATTAGAAACTAAAAACTGTTGAGGGATAAAATGTTTTTTTTTGTCTTGCATTAATATAAGTACCAATAACTGTAGTTAAACATCTGTGAATAAAATTGAATACGAGCAAAAACTGCCCTTTACTCACTGGTTGTTGAGTACAGTGGGCTGATTCATGGAGCCTGTTCCATTCTCCATAACTTCTGTGACCTGCTTGAGCATTCTTTTAGAAATGGTCTCACACTTGGACATAAGCCCAAGGACAACCTTCCGCTCTTTAAGGACGACCTTGCAGCCCAGCAGCAGGTCTTCTGAAAGCCCGTTTCCTTTGTGAAACACATCGCACTAAAGACCAAAAAAAAAAATCAGTTTCAGTGGTATAAGTGAATTTGTATGCATTTTTAACATGATCCTTGATATCCAGAGAGTGCAGACAAGGTTTTCTTTGATTGATATTTTTAGGGATAACAAACAAAACAACACTTAAAAAACAAAACAAAAACTTTAAACTGTTTTTGTGAATATTTTACAACTAAAATATTTTTAAAGATCCCAAATAAGCAGATCAGAAACAGAAAACTGTAAAGCTACGGACACATCGTGCATGGGACACGAAGCCATGGTATTCATTCTAGATAAGCAGGGAGGGGCTCCTCCTTCTTTTTCTTTTGCTTCTGTTTACTAGCGCGTGTCCGCCACCTACAGACAGAAAAGGCCTTGGCAAAAATTTGAAGTGTTGCAAATTTGGCTCCAGGCTTTTTCTTTCAGCTCTATTCCGATACATGAAAAACTCATAATTCCAGCCCAGCACAAACAGGAATTGTTAATTTCTCCTCCGTGATCAATTTTCAGATGGTTGGCACTTAAAGAGAACAAAATGGGTCACCATCCATACATCACGTTCAGCCTTATCTGGATTGCTTAACGGTGTCGAAGTAGCGGCGTGGCAACAGCGGGGACGCAGAGTGCACTACTTTGCTTCAATGTGGCTTAAAAAGACGGGGCACCTCTGTCTTTCCTCACTGCTTTACCTGCTCGAGCGCGTGTGTGTGGAGGGAGGTTTGCTGCTCACACGGCACGCGCCCCCACCCTTACCTGCTAACAAGTGGCAGACGGCAGAACAAAAAGGTCCAAAGTGTGTCTGTCTTTTTCCAAAGTATGCAGACAGTGCGCTGTCTCAAATGTAATAAAAACGTGGCTGTAAGGGCGGTAACACCAGACACCTGTCCAAACACTGCACTATAATACACCAGATTCTAGAAGAGAGGTGTGCAGAGTTTGACCATTCAAGTGAGACGTCTAGTGCAGGCGTGTACGGTAGCGGTACACATGAAGAGCATGTGACTAACGTGTTTTTTATTAAAGATAAGTGCATGTATTTTTAATAAAAAGGAGGAGGACAATGAATAAGGCTACCAGAACTGTAAAACACAATGGTTATATAATACTAACGGGCTGAAAGTTCATATTGTGCCTCATTAATAATACATTTTATGACAAATGTATTTTTCCACAATTTCCACTGTAATCGCTCTTTAAATTGAGGAGACTATTTAATAATCTCTGCATTTTGGTTCTTAATTGTACTGTTTTTTTAATGTGGTAACCTTGAAGTGTGTGTTATTATCACAAAGTTAAGTATTTCATTATTGATAATTTTATCTTACTGTTGCAAAGGAGGATACATTAACATAGTGTTTTCATTTGATCTAAAATAAAAGGTTTTCATGTATATCGCTTGTTATTTGTCTTCTCCCTCCTGGTTTTCACACAGAAAAATATTGATAAGAAAACCTAGATTGACTTTTTAGAGTTATTTTTTGAAGTTTGCTATATTGTCACTTAAGATAAAGGTAAACTTAAGATATCTGTGAAGACTCATTCATTGAAGATGCTTGCATAGCAGAATTTTGTTTCCCTAAAAAATAACCCCAAAAAATTGTAAAGTGAATGAACGGTAGTCATCAACACCAACTCCTTCTTAGGGTTTACCAAATACTAGTTAATTTAGTCGTTTTATTAAAAATGGAGAAGGCCTCTTGGATATACAAAAGGCAAAATGTCTGCTTCTTCAAAAAACTAAGTTCAAATGAACTTTTAAGAAACTTTTTCTGCTCAGAACTTAAGACAAAATCTTTGACTTTAAGATGAAGTTATCTGAAGGTTGACTTTATTGAAGGAGAGTTTCCTTATGCTGTGACCAAAAGACAATTTTCACGTGTTACACTGTGTTGAGACACTGAATTTGTACGTTCTCTTGCGAGCAATTAGTTTGCAATATGACTTCTGTTTTTCACGTGTGGAGCAAAGCAAACATAAGAATATTGCACATACTGTAGAGTTTTAACTCCCTCAGTGACTGCACTCACCAGCATTTCCCAGGTGTCAAAAGGTCTCAGTTCAACAATCTTCTGGGCTTTTTTGATAGAACAACCTGAGATGAGAGCGAGATCGTCTAACGATGAATCTTGGAAAAACTGGAGAACCTCTTTTTTTGTTTCTGTCAAGCCATCATTCCTTTCCAGCTCCTCATCTGAATCTCCAAACTCGCTCGATGCCGCGTCGTCTTCATCATCATCATCGCACTCATCCTCTGAACTAACTGGTTCGTTTGAGGAATGGGCTTTTATTTTTCTCTCTGCAACTTGCTTCTTGGCTATACAGCTTTCACTGGTGAATCTAGGCACAGTGTTCGTCACTGAAGAAGTGGATGATGGCTTTGGAGAGGAAGAGGCTTTTATTTCCTTTTCAGAAGATCCTGAATCTGATGTTTTGGAAAGCCATGTAAAAACAGGGCCTACTTTAATTTTGCTTTCTGAACTTTTGTTGTTCTCAGGATCCATTTCTTCCTCACTGTCCACCGTGGCATCTGTATTGCTCTCCTCGGTTTCACTGACGCAACTGATCAGACCTTCAGGTTCCTTCCACTCCCCATTTGTCTTATTGTTGTTGTTCCGCTTCATCTCTTTGTTGTTTGTTGTTTTGTCTTTGCTTAAGGTCTTCGTGTTTTCTGACTTGTCTAACTTGAAACCAGAAATATCTGACAAAAAAAAATACACATTTTGAATGGGTGAAAAAAAAACCCTCAGTATAAAATTCTAAACTACATAAAAGACTGGGAGGAGCCATTCTCCAACCTGTGTCTGAGAACATCTCCAGAACCTGCAGAGCCTCCTCAACATTCCAGTCGTGTTCCTGCAGAACCATCCGCAGCTCCTGGATAAAACAGATTGACAACATTTATTTTCGCCAAATGACAATAAATAACTACAAAAATGATATAGATCACAGTACTGTCCAAACAAACCTTATCATTTAATCAAGTGACACAAAACGCTTCAAGCTAGAGTTTCGGAAAATTAACACAGCAGGAGGAAGAACATATATAACATAGTTTAAGATTAAATCTGCTACAAGTAACATTTGCTACTCCAATGTTAGCTTGGGATTGGGAGGTGCTAAAGGCTAGCAGGACAGAGTGTAGGCAAAGGAATGCTGGAAAATTACCGAGACTAACTTTTACGCCAACAGTCCCACCCACAACCCAAAATAGAATTTCTAACAATCTCCTGCTGCTCTGCAGAGAATATGTCTAAACAAACAGACAGGATTTCTTATTTTGGCTATATACTGCATAATCATAACTAAAAGACCTCTGGGAAAAATTTTACAATAGAAAAAATACAGTTGGAGTGAGACTTTAAAGCTTCGTGCCTTCCTGACATAGTAGTACTGTGACTATAACTGAGCTCGAGACTGTGACCTACTGTTGTGAGATTAGTTATTCACCACTTATGAGGATATAAATAAGGAATCTAGAAAACATTCTCCATTGTCTTCATTGTTACAACAGAAAAAAATTAACTTTCCATCTATTGGACTATACTAATCCTATCGTTGTATTTTTATGTTTTATTTAACCTTTGATGATCTGGCATCATTGTGACAACAAAAACATTTGTTTCTCTGAGAAGGTGCTTTAATCGAGAAACTAAAGAAAAAATAAAATCTGTTACAAAAATCAACCGAAACCTGTTTTTAAAAACAAGCGTTTACCTCTTTATCCTGATCAGGAAATCTTTTCTGGAGTCTCCTGACCATGGTTTCCTGCTTTTCCCAGCTAGTTTCATTACCCTCATTGTCTTCTGCTTCATTGGAATCCTTCCAGTTAGAAAAAAAAAAAAGAAACAGGGTTTGAATTCAATCTTTAGTTATTTATTTCAGAAGTTTTTAGATTTGTTAGAAAGCATTGGTGAGGTTGCAGACATCTTGTGTACATAAAGATGCAACTCCTCATAGTTTTTCAAAGCTTAACTGTCTGCAAAAAGAGGTGGGGCTTCATTTTCACAATTTACTCGCTTTTAATCTGCTTTTTAAAAAAAGAAAAAGCTAATTAAATCTCATGAAACATTTGCTGCTTTTGTTGATAAAACAACCTAATTTTAAATAGGGATTTGCACCACCAATCTCTCAAAAAGAAAATTCTGTTGAGTCTAGTACTGGTTGGGCCTGGAGATCTACCTCTGCCTGTTTTCCAGATCTCCTTTCTCTCCTTGCTGTTGACCATGTGACTCCATTGTTTCAATATTCTTACTGACTGAACACACCTGATCTAGATAATCAGCAGCAAGAAGTGAAAGCTGGAAAACAGGTAGTGGGAGATCTTAAGGACCACCCATAATTTCACACCAGTGAGTATTGTGCTCTTTGTGGCATTCTAAACTAGAACATGAATGGAATGGAACTCACCACAGACGACCTCCTCCTTTTGTTTTGTTGAATCTTTCTTTGGTCTTGAGACAAACTGGATGAATCGTGTTTTCTTTTCTGGGATTTACCTGGATTGCAGAATAAAACTGTTTTGAAATGATCCATATGACCAAGGCATGATTTTATTTTACAATAAACATTTCTATGTTCAATACTTTCATAAATTTGTAAAAAGGAAACTGATATTTGAGAAAATAAGGTTTTCATTTCTTTCTGTAAAGTTGTTCCACCTCTCCATGCACTAAAACACTAAATCTCTTCTATTTAAAACGGGTCTACAGGTTGATCTGACTTACAATTTAACAAAAATCCAATAAAAGAGAAAATTCACAACATGATTTTGCTGATTGTCAGAAATCTGCTCTGAAATTCTGTATGGAGCGATCTCCTTACAAAGTGAAGTCAGAGAAGTGTTCAGATTCGGCCATCTTAACAAGGAAAACTTTATTTTACCAGGTCAGATTAACTTGTCCAAGGATTATGTTTCCAAAGTTTCAAAAGTAAACATCTGCCTTACTTTTTTTAAAGAAAATTGATAAATTTACAATCTGATTTAGTGCTTATAGAAACTTTCAAAACTTGGCACCAACGTTGGGCATGAAAGAGGGAGTGCAGATAAGTGTGTTGGGTGGGGTAAACAAACGTTTTCACGTGGTCTGGTAGATCTATGCTTACACAGACAGTAGCATCTTGATTAGTCATAACAAACCCGGCTCATTTCAGATCTTGAAGGTCTAAATGGGGCAATTTAATAATATTTTGCTGATATGGACATCTGATTTAAAAAAGAAAAAAACTGCCCTTAGTTTGGACTATTTGACTTCAAACCAAGAATTTAACATTTCAGTTTCCAGTAAATCAACTTAGTAAAAACCTTGAATTATTAAATAGTAATAATCCATTAAATGAAAGATATTTTTATATATATTTTTGTATAAACCAGGATTTGAAAGTGACACAGAAGGTTCCAAGAAAAAAAAATACTTGAAAGACCAACAATCTACCTGTAAAAATTACATTTACAAAAACAAAAGGTCGATGTCTTCAAGCAACAACAACAAACTAAATTATTTTTTGTATTTAAAATAAGAAAGAGAAATTAATCCTCTCTTTAAATAATAATTACCTTTTCTATCACCAAACCTTGACAAGCAAAGAGCTACAGCCCCATCCAATGTGCTTGTGCTGCTAATCACCTGAGAACACAAAACAACATATTTTGCTTAAAACATAGGTTATGATTAATAACCAGAAAAAATCAAACCATCAAAAGTAAAAATTGTCACATTTTGAGCTCCTTTCTCCTCTTAAAACGTTTGAATCCCTGTCCTGAATATTACGCTATGACATCCCTGGAGCCAAATCAAAGTGTTCACTCACCTCCAATAAATCAACTCTTGACAATTGAGGAAACATCTCAAGCAATCTAGTCAATTTGTCATCCAACACATCTTCATCACTCATACGATCCTCATTTTTGGATGAGTTTTGCTCAGAACTCCTGTAGAGGAGAAGCAGAAACAAATTTATGACACAAGTTTTTGACTTGGAACAATGCAAAACATAATTCTGCCTGGCAGGTCAACTTAACAATCCAATAATTACCAGAGAAGAATGACACACTATTACACAATATGCACACTTACTGTATGCTCTCGGTTACAGCTATTTTGGTGCTTGGTTCAGAAAGGACTTCATCGTCTGAGTCCAAAGAAATGACATCTTCAAAAACAACTCCACGTGGATTGGACTTTTGAGGGGTTTTGACAGATCTGACTTTTGCTACGAATAAAAACACACATGTATTATGCTAATGTCAGTGAAGGATTGCCTAGTATTATTATTATTCATATTTAGACGTTTTCTTCCATGTATACATAGATATATATTTAAAAGTAAAAATTGTGGAGTTCACGCAAAATTTGTGACACAACAAAATAATATAAAAAGGATCACATTTGCTGTGTGTGTGGCAGTCACACTGCCTGGTGTTTTAAATGTGTGCAAGCTAACAGTCCCGGTAGGTTTTAGCTAACATTTATTTACCTGGTTTATTCTCCTTTTCAGACTCAGGACTATTCGAACCGCTCTGTTTGTCTTTGTTTGTTGCAGTCTTTTCATAACGAAAACGGTCCAAATTAAACAGACTCATTTCAGCTATTTCCGTTGAGAAGAAATTTGCCTTTTGTCTCCTCCTTATCGGCAGCGTTTTCTGCTGTCTTCCCGTGTGAAAAAGCACGACGTTCTTGCTAGCCGATTCGGAAAGTCGAGCCAGATGTTAGCATAGAAACCGGGGGTAGTTCTGGAAAGAATCCTAATTTGTTACAGTCTCTGTTATAGCAGAACGAATTAAAGTCGACAGGCGATTAAAAAAAAGGTTGGTCAGAAATGTTGATAGTAAATTTCGGGATGTTATTTATAATCAGCTTGTCTCCTTTAATGCCGGTTTCCCGCTAACTCGGTCGGCCCCTTTAGACGGCAGTTCACGGGCACTGCCTATTGGATAAAAAGAAAAGGAGGAGGGAACTCTTACCGGAAGCACAAGATGATAAACTGCAAATACTTCCGTTTTTGTTCAAATCCTGCTTTGTACATTTAAAAAAAAATCCATCCTCTAAATTAAAAAGATCTACTTAAATTTAACGTTTTGTAGATAGTTGAGTAATAATGGGTACTAAATGAACTGCTATAAATATAATGTGGCCGATAGTTCCACTGACTTTTAAAAACATAAAAGGGGCCTTATCTTGATAGTTAATGTTCACGCGTCTACGATGTAATCCTCAGTGATGTAAGAGCATTTTAGCGCCGGCTATGTAACAACAAATTCCTCACTTTGTAATTGTTTACAACTTTAGAAAATCATACTTGATATTTCATCACAGTACGTTATTTAGAAACTGTTGAAAGTGCATTTAGTACAGCACAACTTTTTCGTTTCCTTTGGCTTTTCCCTTCAGGAATCGCCACAGGCGAATCAGTTTCTTCCATCTAACCCCGTCTTCTGCATCCTCTACTCTAACACCAGCTACCTTCATGTCTTCTTTCACTGCATCCATAAACCTCCTCTTTGGTCTTTCTCTAGACCAGGGATAGACAACTCCAGACCTAGAGGGCCGAAGTGTCTGCATGATTTCCAGATATCTAAGCCCCACTCATGTCTGATTACCTGGTTCAGGTGTGTCCAGCCAATTACATGTCAGAGCATGGTATGTTGGAAGAAGATTTCAGAGATGTTTAATATGAAAATAAGTTTAAAGCACGTATTTTCATCTTCAGCTACACAACAGTATCTAGTTGCTGTTCAGAAGCAAAGTTCTTCAAGTGTATAAATGGATCTACATCTTAATCTTTTGCATTTTTTATTAACCCTGAAGGACGTGCAATAATAGACACATAGATAAAAAAGAAACCTACACCAATGGTGTAATGTACATATTTGATAGTAAAAGGAGAAAAAGGATGATTATGACATCATATTGACAGAAAATGCCATGTTTGCCTTGGCTTTCTTGCATATTTAATTCAAGTAAACCTGCTGTAGCATTCTCTTGAAAAATATTTTATTTTAAAAGTACCTTGTGTGCTGCTATCAAAAGTAAAATACAAAAAATTCAAAGAGAAATATAATATGGATATCTTTTAACTATGTAAATTAATTAAAAGCTACATGAATAAAGTGTATTTTGGGGGGATTCTGCAGCTTTCTCTGCATTTTTGGTCACTAAGAAACTGCACCAAATGGTTCTTTCAATGCTAAAGACTTATACCTATACTCTAGTATACTTACTTATACTTAAGTATGTGTACTTAATGCTTACTTAATGGGATAAAATAATCTTTGGGTGTACTACTTTTTGTTAAGGAGTCACATACTATTCCAACTATGCCACCTTATTCATATATAGGTCACGAACTAGCTAGTTTATGACCTATATAAATATCATAATTAGTACAGACTACATCATTTCTGGAGCTAAGTGAAAGCTGCTATCTATATTTATATGAGGAAATTACAAAATGAACTGTTTTGATGAGTCAGTCATTCTTTTGTTGCCCACTAGATGTCAGGGTTTGTTCTGTCACGCTCTTCAGAAAAGGGCAGACAATCCTGTCAAAACTAAAAAAGAAAGGCATGCTTTTCAGTTTACCAACAGCAGTAAATGCTGCATGGTTACTGTTGTGTTTGACTGAACTTTCTGTAGATCAGTTTAAAAAGAGCAGAAAAGTTGCATGCAAAAGTCAAAGTGACAGTAATAAAGAAAAAAAGAGCTTTACATAAACTGAGCCTCTGGGACTTTAAGATAAGTCACTTTTTTTAATTTTAGAAATATTCAATTTAAGTTTGTCTTGGTTTATTGGTTTACTTTTAACAGGAAAAAAAGTTATTTAGTCCTTAATTGCATCAAGACTGCCTCAGATATGGACAGGAAAAATGTGTGTAGCCTATGTAATTAAACTTATATCAACCGATTTGCAAAGTGGTTGAAATGAACTGTTTACAGATGTGCATGGCCTTGACAAAAAACAATTAATCTCTGATTATGTTAGTTTGGTTCCTGTGGATCCCTCATCAGAACACCTCAGCCACAAATACAACATCCTCCTGCCGCCTTACTGTCGCCCCACTATTGCCATAGCGACCATGTAAGATATAGCATTGCTTGTGTGTGTATATAAATGTGTGTTTCTGCTCCACCTTGGACACAAAAGGCAGACTGACACTGAGTCTGATAGAGGTCATAACCCCTCACAGTAGGAAGCCCAAACTGTGGCTCCTCGCCTCTCCTGTCCCCCCCTGCTCAAGTTCTGTATCTGTGTGTAGCATTTGTGTGTCTTTACTTTGTATGCTTGAGTTATGATAGATGTTTTTTTTCCCCTTCTTTTTACCTTTGTTAAACTTGCCTTTTTTGTCTGAGACATAGAAGATGTTGGCACAACACACAAAAATTCACACACAAAGACATACTTTAATGTCTGCGAGACTAAGATGTATAAATTACAAGGGTGTCCAAGCTGTGGCAGCACATTAATATGAACACACACGTCCACATACAGACTCACACACACTCAAAGCCAACAACTGTTTAGATGCAGGCTATATCAAAGGCAAAACTATGAACTTTATGCAAAAGATAAGCAGAGGATGGGATTCCGTGCTGCTTTCAGAAAACGATCTGTCAACGTAAAACTAACATGAAAGGTTTGTGAGCTCATCAGCAGAAATGTGCACAGAAAACCACAGAGCGTGCACAGAGTCCATGCATATTTTGGGCTCTCCACATGTACACACTGTACATAAAGGCAACATTTTCACCAAAACTTGAACTGATTTAGGATATTTCCTGACTCTGTCAAGCGTATGCATGTATGTGAGCATTTTTTTTTAGATATGACCCATCCATGGTGATTCAGGGGACCTGTCACAAAGTCTGTCACCACCCAGCCACCATGGCGCCCAACTTGGCCGAGACCCGACGGCGACAGGGAGCACCTTGTCACCGTGGTAACATGTCTGGGATGTAACACCCCGCCGTCCCAAGAAATGCACAGAGAGACATACACAAACAACTCAGACTGAGGCTCTCTGGAGGATGGATAGTTTATGAAAAAACGAACTAAATGTTTTACCATTAAAATGATGAATACACATTTATCTCAGATTTTTTTTGCCACGATCTTTTTTTGCTAAACTCCCGTGATCGGTTTCTTTTGTAAAACTTTGCACTTTCAACATTATCTTTGCCCTCTTTGTTATCTAAAGGATTAATGGCCTTCTTGGCTGCATCAAAAAATGTTGGTGAGTTTTTCTTATCAGGTTGGATATGTTAGACCCTTTCTATTTTCTTGCAACTACTTTTTGTGCTCTGGCATGTTTTGAATTTGCAAATCTCCTTTGTGATAGCCAAAGTTTAATAAGTAACCCTAAAGAAATATGTTCTTTGTAAAAATCGCATTAAACCCACAGTAACTGGGCCTCTTTCCATGGAACCCAGTCCGGCTCAGCGCAACACCAAGCACACACAAGCATCCACATGAAGAGTCTAAAGCAGTCTTGTGATTTTATCACGGGTGGGACCTTAATGGATCAATCTATGAAAATGGACTCGAACCATTTGGACATTGAATGTCATTTTTCTGAGTGGGAAAAAGCCAGGTGGTACTGGCTAGAGGTAATCGGGCTTGACTCCACGCAAAGTTTGGGTTTTGAAACCCAACTCTTAAAGAGGAGGTTGGTGTCTCGACCACTCTAAATAGCAGTACTTTGTAGGTCCGTGCAGTTTGGAGTACCCGGATCTCCTGGTCTCCTCCTTTTGCTGGCAGAGGAGGAGCCAGGACAGATTCAACAGGCCCACACATTTTGTGACAATCTGAGGGGTCTGTTCTGGATAAGCTGCAGAAGATACTGTAGATGATCAAAAATTATTTTTTCCAATGGATACAATGTATCTGGATGTAGGATGTTTAACATAGGCTACAAATAATAACAATACCCACTTCCTTGAAGTTATTTAATCTAATGTATGAGTCAACACACTAATACCAACACATACTTACAGTCCAGATTTATTAATGGGCAAATTTTAAAAAGCCACTAAACGAAAAAAAAAAAAAATCAAGTTGAGAATTTAACCTGGTCATTTCTCACTCGCCAGTAATGAACACAACCCATCCTGCGCTGAATCGCTTCACCACTTCTTTCTCTGTTTCTTTTGAAAAACTTTTTAAAATTGTCATGTCCTGTTAATCTATACAAACTTTTCATGGATTTGTCTTATTGTTGCAGGGTAACAGCTGCAATATCACCGTTATTTTGTTAAAAACAATTCCACCCCAATTTAGAAAATGTGTTCTTGTATGTGTTATTTGTATGTATTATGTGCAGTTTGGTCAGTTTATTTATTTATTTTTTTTGGCAAATAGACAACAAAAATAAAGCCTTTTTCTAATGCATAATGAAGAGGAATAGAAAAAAAATAGAAAAAAAAGGAAACAAGTCGAGAAGAAAAACAATGAAAGAGGGATACTTCAGTAGGGCTACACATACATCCAATAAAGATAATAGTCACCACTGACAACATTATGAGTGCTTTTGTTTTTCTTTGTGCAGGCTAAATCCTCTTTGAAACCTGCTGTCAGAAAACATGTCAAATCCTCATTGGGTTCCTTTTGTGCCACTTTTGAATTGCCATCACTCATGGACACATTCTCTCCGCAGGCAAAAGAAGCATCAGTGGAGAGTTCTCGTGCTGCTGAAAGGTTATAGCTCAGTCTTGGTTAAAACAATGAGGATTCGTTCTGCTGACTATTTAAAAAATTGCTCTAACAAGGTTTCTTCACGCTGTTTTGGTGTTTGACTTAAATACTTTCAAGTTATCTTTTTCCTTGAAAAAATGTGTCTTCTGAAAATTCCAAACTACAATTATGGCTTTCAACTTAAACAGCTCAATTTATTTCATAGTTAGTGTGAAAATGTTTGTTTTGAAAAGACCAAAACAGTCCACAGGATTTTTTTTTTCTTGAAGGGCCTTCAAAAGTCAGTGACTGCATAAGTCAGTGGGTCTACTTTGTTGAATGTGTCACATTATGGCTGCGATTTAATTTAACAGAAGTAGACATGTAGATGGACAGGAAGACAATGACTGATCCCCAGGCTGCCTCCCAGAAAGCTCCTCAGACAGAGCTGTGTTGACTCTGCGTGCCTTTGCATTGTTCGCCTGTCTGCAACTGCTTCAGTTAAATGGTTTTATCTAGGTCTTTGTTATTTAGATATCTATTAATATGCGTCCTGTTCTATACATTATAAATTCTGATATTCCACTGTGTTAATCATTATATGTCACATCTAGATGAGTGATATTACATGCTCCTAATCAAATGTTTACCTCCTGCTCTCCTATTTAACTGAATATATTTTTATCTCAGCTTTAAGTTTAAGACATACCAGGCGTTAAATGTTGTTTCAATATCTTATTATCTTAAATTTTGTAAATCAAAATGTTTTATTTTTAAATAAAATGTTGTCTTTTGGTGCACTTGGTCTGCACAGAGAGCTTGTCTCCTCAGATAGTCCGCTTTATTCTAATCTCTTGTTTCTCAGAGGTATGCTAAAGAAATAAATAAGCTCTGGCCAGCCGGAAAATAAGAGTATCAGCTTCAAGTGAACCCTGATGAGGTACACCAACAGTATGAATGCAGACAGACTATAATGCAGAGCAAAAAGCAGAAGCAAACCAAGGTGAATATGTGCCAAATGAGCTATAGTAGCAGAAATGAAGTAAAAGTTTGGGTCACTAAGAAGAAATCTTGGTGAAAATTTTAAATAATGTTTTCAAATGAGTGCAGTGCAGGTGCTGGTTGTGTGTTGTCACATCGGCGTTCTTTATTTTGCAGTTGTTACGGTGCCTGCAATTCCTGCAATGCATATTATGCAACCAGAATTTGGGAGTTTGGGTCAGGTGTAGAGTTTATCTCATTTTGTTAGTGTATTTTCCAGTACTTTTGGAGCTCTTTCAGACACCAAATAAAGAGCTGTTGTAACTGTTTCTAAAGGCCAACTCACGACTAACATTTGTAGTGCTAATTTGCTATGGATGTACTTTAGGATCTCCTCTTTCTGTAAAGCATGCTAGCAACAAGACAAATCCAAAAAGATGGCCATTTGCAAAGATGGTGGCCACACACTCAGTTGTTACAAAAATATTCAATATCTAGTTGCCCCAATCTCAATAATATACTACTAACTACTTACTACTAACGATATATAGATTTTGAAATCATGTATTTTTCTCATGGCTAACGTGCTTTTCTAAGTTACTTCCATGCCAAATTTGGTCACAATTTTTGAAATAACCAGATGCACTGAAAGTATGCTTTTTGATAGCTGTGATCACCCTGGTGTCGTTGTCATGGACCGGCTGTGGCCCACCACACCGGCCTCTGGAGTCAAGAGCAGGATAGTGGTGTCATAATGGATCTCACTGGCTTATAGAAGGAGTTAATGCAGTATGGGTTCTGTATTGTGTTAGCTGTCCCTGGGCACTGACAACAAAAGGAGTTTATGAGTACAGCTAGGGGATTGCGAGCAATCAGCCCCCTGTGGGGCTGTCAACTTGGAGAAACTCTGTAGGTCCAAAGAGATGGCAACTAGAATTCAAATCAAAACAAATACACATTTGAATTTTTTCCCATTGAATTCCCATCCAATCAAAGGTTAAATTTGATATCACTTTGAAGGTTTTTTTCATTTCATTTGTCACTCATTTTCATATTAACATCAATATTTTTTTCTGTTCTGGCTTTATTTAGCTATCAGCTGGAAAAGAATACAAATCTTCCTGGTGATTATTGAGTACATTTACAAACATTTAGAAGAGCTCTTATTAGCATTTGTGTAACTATTTGTTGGTGGAAGTAAAACAAAATCTGCTTCTTGAGCCAGATGTCGGAATTGTGATATGTGTGTGCATTTGTTTCTATGCTTCTCCATGCTACAAACTGACATGGAAGTTAGGACAACTGAGTTGGGTTTGCAAAAACAACATCAGAACCCCTGCTGGTGGACATCAGTTGGGGGTCAGGCGCTCTGGGATGCTGATGAGTTTAAGTTTGTGTGTTTGATGTGGCTTTTGAATGCGTGTGCGCATGTTGGCTTCAGTGTGTGTATCATAAACATGTTAGTATTTGCATGAGTGCTGGGCGCCAGTGTCTGGGCCTTTTCTTGGGGGAAGGGAGGTTAGTGTGGTGACAGGCTCAGCTGTGTTGAGTTGGGGGAGAAAAAGAGCTGACGCGACGGGAGTTGATGTCTGACATGACCTCTCTCAGCAGGCACGCTGCAGGGAGCTGGGAGCTGCCGCTGGCTGTGTGCTTGTGTGTCTGCCAGTTTAAGAGAGAGATTAGGGTAGAAAGTAAGCAAAAGAAAATGCCAAGAAGAAAAATAACTTTTTCTCTTTGTGTACTTTTTCGTCAACATCTCTGTGGAAAGGCAGCTTTATTTATTTTTGCCATGACGATTCAGTTTTGTTACTCAATCTTTCATTTCCTATCTTGGCTTTCCATTTTTTTTAACTCCATATAAACCTTCATGCTCTTTGTTGATGTCCCCGACTTCCACTTTTTCACCCTTGCTCTGTCCCTCCTGAAGGCACATTTGGTGGGTAAAGTGCTCTTAAGGGGCTCATTGTATTTGCCATTCTTCCAAGTTCAACTGCACCTTTTGCAGTTTTCACGTCTCATCTCTATTTGCATCATCCCTCTTATCTTTCTTCTTCATTCTCCTCCACATCCCTGGTCCAGAGCAGGCACACACTTATGTCCCATTCTGTTTCCTTTCTCTCCTGTCTGAGTCCAGTACTTTGCCATCGGTGTGATAAGTGACAACAAAGCTCCCACTGTCTACTGTGACCCTTTTTTCCCACCATCCCCTCTTTCTCCTCCCTCCACCTCCGAGCAGCCAAGCATGAGGCAAAGAGGAGGAGACGTTTATTTTATGCACACCCAGCTGGTTTTACTTTTACACCCTTTAAGTTTTTCTAGTCTCTTTTTGCCTGTGATGCTGAATTTTTGGTTTCTGCTCTTGTTAAGGCTTTGGTCATTCCCTGTCTGTTTTTTCCCCTCCATCCTCTCTCCTTAATACCTCTCATCCTGAGAGCAAACCTGAGCCCCACAATGGATGCTGACAATTTCAGCAGGGCACAATGGGACAGATCTGAAAGTTTAGCTGCTCTTTTTGCACTGCAAGCCTATTCACTCTCTTCCATTAACTGACCTTTCGCTTTTTTCTCCCACAATGACTCATAATTATTCGTTCTCAATGGTGGTGTCTTATTTTGTGAAAATAATTTAACAGACAACTTATCAAATTTGAGAATACCGAACTTGTATAAGGTGCACCATCAAGAGTGGTTTATTTTCAAACTTATGCCATAAAAGACGCACTGACTACTAAGCTCCTTAACTGAGACCAAAGAGTCAGAGATAAGTCCATCAGTCAGTCAGAATTTTTTAACTGCGTTCACATAATTTGAGAACTTGTTTGTAACACGCTACACAATACCCACGTTAGCGTATTCACAGTACCTGTAACTCCCAACATTGTTCGCATCACATATAAAACAGACTGATTCCGTTAAAACCAATGTTACTGTGACTAACTTCTTATCTTGATAGTAACATGTAAAAAAAACAATTAAAAACTGCTACAAGTTAGCGTACTCAATACCTGTAACACTGCAAGAAATGAAAAAGATGACTGAAACTGCTAAAACAAACATTACTGTAACTGTTCTAAATCCCAACTTCGTTAGTAAACCTGAAAAAAATAAATAAAACTGGTCAACACAGCTACAAATTGGCCGCTTTAGCATTTTCACAAAACCATTGACTCCCAACCTTGTTTTGAACAGATAAAAAACCAGACTGACTTCACAAAAATAAACCTTACTGTGACTACCCTAACTCCTGACTTTGTTAGTTACACGTAAAAAAACACAGTCTGACATCACTACATGTTAACTGTTTTAGTGCATTCACAACAACACCCAACGTTGGTAGCAACTCGTAAAAAAAACAGACTGACATTTTGAAATTTTGCACCTGTAAAAATCCCTTTAACATCAATAAGCCACCACCAAATGAATCCTTATATAAGGTGCTGTGGATTAAAAGGCGCTATGTTGTTCCGGATTACATAATCGGATTATGTAATGTCATTTAAATTCAAAAAGCAAAAAGTCCAATAGTGGACATTTTAGTGAAGCAACAGTTGAAGCATCTAAATTTCATGCAACATGTTCAAAGCTCACCAAAAACATGATTTTCAACGGAGTGGGATTTCATTTTTTTGTCAATTCAACAATTTAACTATACTTTCTAAAATTGTAATCAATCCTGATGTCAAAAATGTGTCCTGTCTGTCATTTATCAAATCATTTAACATTTGATTTGATTTGAAAAGTAATGATAGGGTTAACAGTGAAGTATGAACCCATCTTTTTAAACTGATTTTTTTTGCATGTTTGTAAATAATGGTCCTTTAAACAGCTATTAAAAATTATATTTGGGATTTTAAAGTTTTTTTAAGATTTAGCCTATCACAAGTTGGAAAAAGCAGGTGCTTGAAACTGTTTTTTTTGTTCTTGCATATATCAATCAGACGTTCATTTACCAGCCAACCATCACTCTGAAAATCAGAGCAGTACTAATGACTCTTGTTAGCCACTTTACTCCCTTTTTTGCCCTCCTTCTCCCTGTAAGTATGAATGGAATAACTGTAATGGTGCTTGTTTGCTACTCAGTTGCCTTACCTAATCCTCATATGGCTTTATTATTGCTGAGCCGTGTGCCTACAGATAAGTCTCTGTGTGACTTGTGCCATATCCTCTTCCTTGAGCTTTTATCAGACCTTATCAGTGTATCTGAGGTTCTCTTCGTCTGAGAAGGTCGTGTTTTCATTCACTCCCAATCGGTTCACTGGCCGATAAGACAATTTGTAAGGCTGAAATTAGAGAAGTCTCCTTTTTTCATCAGACAAGACAGAGGGGAAGGGACTTGAAAGAAAAAACAAACTGAGAAATTTCAAATTAAAAGTATTTTTCGGAATTATTATTATACTGGACGGTTTTTGGCCCAACAATGTTGCCTCAGATAATGCGTTCCTGAATGCACATAGAAAGATAACAGTTTTGATTTTTTTGTGTTTTGTAACAAATAAATTGAAAAGAAGAATGCTGAATGAGATTAAATTACTTCTGTCTGTTTGGCATCTGATTTTGGAAAAAGCAAATAACACCATCACTCTGTAAAAACTTTCAAAAGTGACTTCTGGACCTTCATATCAGTATTCAGACCCTCTTTCAAAGGGCTTCTCACTCCGGTGCTCACTAATCTAATCTCCTCCTCTGCAGTCTCACATAAAGCCTCCAATAGTCCGGCCACAGCTCCCTAATCGACACGTTATTGCCTGCAATCGCATTCACAGCACAGAGGCAAATCTGTGCAGATGCAATTGTGCCAGCTGCTAATCCGATCAGCCGTCCCTCATTTTTTTAACTCGCCATCTTTCATTTTTAAAAACAAGGAGACAGTGTTTTAATTTTCATTCTTGGGTTACTCTCTGCCAATTTAGCTCACGGTGTATAGAGGACTTTATGGAGCGAGACACATGTGCGTGTTGGTTATTGTACAAGCTTTTATTTCTCTCCCATGGGAAAATAAAAGAGCCAGGCCTTTGGTTCAGATGTCATTAAAGCAAGAGCTTTCTTGTTGTTTGCTCACACATGCTATGCCAACTGAGTGAGACTGGAAAAGATTTGGCTCCGTCTGGTTCTTTGGTTCTGATCATTTGGCTTTGATTATATTTTCATGGGGGAGAAATAAATGGTTAAAAAAACACTTCATAGAATTGTATCAAGTTAAAACGAGTCAAATCTAAAATTTGGATTAAATTAGAACTTTGTCAGTACAGTATCCTAGCGCAGAATTATTTGCTTACTTGAAAAGTGTGATCATCTGCATAAATAACAAGTGCTGGAATAAAACTGATAAATTTACCAACAAGAAAGTGTGTTGGATTTCTGATTAAAAAAAGTCACAGTGTAACAGTAATGTAATTGGACTCAAAAATGTGAATCTACTAGGTCTCAAAGTTCTTAATGTTGCCCCCAACAGAACAAAACAAATAAATGAACATTCACTAACATGCTGTCCAGGATTTGGGGGGGTTTTAAAATAAAAAAGCGAATTTGAAATTCCCCCAAATTTATTTTTCTCTTTAAAATAAAATTTTCTGCTTCCACATAATTTTGTAAGACATTTTTTTATAAACCTTTATACAAACTTACTTTTGAAAGTTATGCATGAGTTTTAGAAATATAAACTTGTCCTTATAATTGATGTAAATAAGTAAAATGGTCGTTAAGTAATTAATTTAAAATACAATGCAAAAGTGCTAACTTTATCAGCTGCAATAGAGTTGTATCTTACTATCTGTGAGTAAAAAATTGTATTTGAGAAGAAAATGGATGCACACATGTGCAGAAGCACACAAACAGAAAGAACTGACAGGTAGAATTGAGGGAGAGGTGGGGAGTAAATGTATGCGTGTGCTGCTGACCTGACCCCTACTCTCCAGGTCAGAGTTCCCGACACACACTCACACCCAGCAGGGTGACAAAATAATTAACTCAGAACAAGATTGACAGAGTGATCAAAATAACCCCGCTCCCCCCACACATACACAAACACACCAAAAAAAAAAAAAAAAACACAACAGAAGAAATGATGAGTAGATCTTTGTGTTCCAATAAAGAAGACAAATTTATAAAGTAGCATTAAAACAAATTTGACATTGCATTGCTCAGTTACATCTAGATTAGGCGCAAAAGGATGATTTTTTTTTCTACCCGTCTCGACTTGTTTCATCTTGTTTATACAACAAGCTCACTTGTTGAACCCCATTCTTAAATTTTGTTAATTTGTTAAAGACCTACTCCAATGAAAATAGTGTTTTCAACATGTTCTTGTTGCATTTTCTCATGATGGAGGACATATATAATGAAAATTAGTCCACCTTTTTGTTTGAGCTGAAATCGGTTCAGAAGGTGTTTTTACTCAGGAAGCAGATCATAGAGTTCAGGATGAACAACCACCACTTTTTATATCTTATTGTTTCTGTGTTCCATAAAAAAGGCTGCACCACATGGTAAAATGGACTAACCTGGATATTCAAAGTGCCATCACATGCAAGAGGCTGTGGGCTTTTAGGGTTTTGGTAGTGATATTTTTGTTCTCATCTAAACATTTCAGTTCAGTTAGATCTGTAAATGTCAGCCATGACTTTTTTAAAATCTTATTTTATGCTTGAGAACATGCCCATATAGGACTAATAAAATTATTTTATTTATTTATATGTTTCAGTTATTATCACATGTTTTAAAAAGTTGTGGGAGAAATTATTTTTGTTTATTAAAAGAAAAAAAAAACATTATTTTAAAATATTGCTTACTAAATGTCACAATTATGTCTGATTAGTTAGATCCATGAATCCTATCTATCTATTTTAGTTAATAATGTTTTGAAAAATGAAAAGATATTTTTAAATTAAAATGTATTCTTTCTTTTTATTAAGATAACATAACACAAGTCGGATTTTTATTGAAAGTTTTTCTTGACAGTGTTTTTAGGGATCCACAGCACCACAGAAAAAGAGAGAAAGTAACAAATAATAATTAAAACGAATTGTCAAACTTGTATTGCTTATTAAATTAATTCATCTTTTATTAACATGCCAATACATATGTCAGATTATGTTAGAAAATATAGTCCAATTTTTTTTTGTGATAAATACACCTTCTTTAGAAACAACAGCACTGGGGTCACACTTAGACCTCTTCAAGATTGATTGAGACGTCACCTCCAACAGGTGACAATCAATAAGGCGTCTACCTATATACAGTCTATGGTTGTGAGGGGCTGTAAGCTAGCAGGGGAGTGTGTAGTCAAAGGGATGATGGGAAATGAGCACAGGCTTACTTCGCACTAGTGGTCCCGCCCACAATGTAGAGACACATTTGAAATAAGCTTTTGCCGCTCTGCAGAAACTATGTCTTAGAAAACATCACATGTTTTTGGTTTCAGCTAAAACTGCATTAAAAGACCACTGGAAACACTATGACAATAGATGAAAAGATGAACAAAGCGGGACTTTTAACAGCTTCAAAGCTAAGGGAAATAGAAATAGCAAAAAGTAAAAAAAAACAGGGAATAGACCGGAAGGGCATGTGTCATTCTCTGTGATACTGTAACACAAATTCTTCTGTTTCCAATTGTGTGTTTGAAGGACACACTTAAAAGTGTGGGTGTGTGCGGTGGAGAGGCGGTAAGGTCAGTCTGAGAGGGTGGATAAGGGGTAAGGTATGGGTTGGAACGGCTGTGCCTCCCCATGCCCACCCTCCATCCTCTTGATTCTGAGAGGTTGTGTGTTTTTTTTTTCTTCAGCCCACAAAGAGAGAGGGGTTGGGTTGCTCTGGCACATTCATGAGCCCACTTTGTTTTCAAATGGTTTTGTTTAGTTGTGACAGAGTAGACACCCAACACCTTCCAAGAATCTGAACTCTTCTGTGGGGGAGTTCAGCGGGCGAGTGGGTGGTGTGGAGACATAAAAGAGGGGGGCAAGGCGATGGGGAAGGAAGCATTAGAGAATGCAACGTCTTCTCTTCAACCAAAAATGCCTTTTAACTTTCCTTCCATTATTATGCGTTCATGATTACTTTCTAAACCACGCTCTCCTCTGTCACTTCCTCCACCTCTCCTGCTCTTGAGCCCCACCCTGTACTATCCTCTACACATTCATCTCCTCTGCTGTCTCCTCCACTGCCTCCAGCGCCTCCTCTTGCCTTGAGGCTTTTGCACTGTTTGAGCGTTTCCACATCTGAGTGTTTAAGTAGCTTAACACAGCAGGAGCTCAGCTGCTTAGCTCTGAGTTGGAGATGTTCAAAGCCTTAAATATGATTCTTTCACTCTTAGTAACCAGTTTACATGACATGAGTGACACTAAACAGGGACAAATATGCACGTTACTGATGCAGGATGCTCTATCAAACTTATTCCACTGAAGAAGCTCTGAATTGTTTGGTTGAAAACTTTACAAAACTATTACGTTTTGTATCCAAACTAATTAAGGAAAAAAGAAAACTTTTTTGATGAATATATTGATACAAGTACATATTACAGTGCTATCACTTGTACTTTATTTCAACTTTTATTTAGCTACAGTTTAAGCATGCATTCTTGAATCTATGGAGCTTACCCCGAGCCTTAAGACAAGGAAGATTTTTCTTTAGAAGTTGACAACGGTCATCCTGGGCACATTTCGAAGTTGCAGTCCAGTGACAGGCGGGGTTGACACCATTACAAAATTGGGTGACAGCTGATGGTTTTCTGCAGTCTGCATTATCCTGTACAGTCTGCATCTTCAGCTTGAACGCTGTTATGAGCTGACGCAGTCTTTGCAAAGACGGCAGTTGTGTCTGAGCTGCAAATGGGCAAACAGAATCAATACATTAGAAACATGATTTACAGAGTCAGGGTGAAATCCATCTTTTGCAAACTAAAATTCTTCTCCAAAACAACCCCAACGAACATATGTTCTGGCAGCCAGTTTCAGACGTTTTACTCTATTTCCAACAAGTGAGTGTGTGCGTTTGAGCACAGGAACACCAGCAGAAAGGGAAGCAAGCTAAAAAAAGACAAAAAGAAAACGAGCGTATGTGAGTAAAAAAGAATAAAGAGATAGGGAAGCAAGGGAAAGACTATCTGCTGCATTAACCTTCCTTTCCACAGTGCCAGTATAGTCTTTTCTGCACTTCTCTTTCAGCGTAGACGACCCAGGGGACAGTAATGGTAATCCCCACTCCATTCTTTCACCAGAAACTTTGATTTCCTATTAGGTTCCTCCTGATGGGGACCGATGGGGAGAGAGTGAGGAGGACAGGGAGGCAGGGAATAGACACACATGGTGACAGAGGGTGGAGTGGAAAAGACAAGGGTGTAAAAAAAGGCACAAGTGGCCAAAAGAAGACCACAAAAGATTGAAAAGTACATAATAATAATTAAAAAAAAAACAATGCAGCATGTAAAGAAAGCAGGGAAAATGAACCCAGGTGGCCACACTCTGGGTTGTTGACTGTGTCCTTTTCCTGGGTACCAGGAGCATTGTTTACACTCAGTCCATTTAATACTGACCTTTTCTAGCTGGCAGACATACAGACTGAGAGATAAAAAGGCACACCATGAAGGCAGACAGGTTGGTATGCAGACTGCAGGATGAGATAACATGAGGGCTTAACAATAATGCAAAACAGCAGAAAAGTTAGGTAAAAGCATGCAGACTTTTATGCAGATCTCGGAGACAAAAAAAAAAAAAATCAAGAAAATACAGTAGATGACACAAAAAGTCACAATCAGGATGAGACAACAGGTGTTTATTGCTTTGTTCTGGCAAAAATGAAACACATTTTTTTTACATCTTTCCTCTGATTTCTTAAAAAAGATGTAAAAAAAAAAATCACAACTTCATTTCTAAAATCTAATGGCACTAAAAGTCTTCATCACTTCCATGACACATAAGAAACAGATTTGTCAGCTGCATTCAGTTTCACCTTACATGACCTTCATGACCTCTCCCATGCAGGGAGCACAAGTTCAACCATCCTCTTTTGTTTCTTCACATCTCGACAGATTTGACCAGATTATGAAGATATGTTACGCCTCCAGATTGTATGTTATACTAGTGTGTTAAAATGTCACGTCACAAACACAGAACAGAAATCTTACAGCACATTTCTTTTTACAAGTTAAAGTTAAGATAAAGCAGTAGAGCCACCAAAAAAAGTAAATTCACAAGAAAATGTTTATGACTTTAAAAAGTCTGTATCATGCAAAATCAACTTTGATCATTAATAAACCATAAATAAAAATGCAGCAATTATCAAGCTGAGCATTTCAAAAATATCATCCAAACGACTCAAAATAACATCTGCTGATAGATTGTCTCTATTTGATCAGCTGCTGTCAGCAAACCTGCACGGATGTTGCAGACATATGCCATCTTTCTAACTGGCCCACAGCAGAGCGGGTGTCTAGGAATATGAGTCGATATTCCGCCCACTTTCACTGATTGACAGAAAGACTCAGTCACTGAAAAAGCTCTTTACGAAATAAAAAAGTCATTCTGAAAAACAGCAAAGTTAGTTAGCAAAAAGCAAAAGTTAGTTTAAAAAAAATTGAATTTTAAAATCTGCGTTCCTGAGAAAAGCCATATAATTATAGGAATATGCAACATGATTAAAAAATGAACATTTAAAATGCTGCTATGAAATAATGAGCAGTTTTTAAAGCTGAATTAAATATACATAATAATATTATGGCTAATTTAGTATCTGTGAGCAGATTTTTCACAATTTAATGATCTTTTAATATATTTATGAGATATTTATTTATTCAGTGTCTAATTGTATAAGATCCTGTTTATTTTTTTAATCATGAACATTTTGGGGCTCCATACACAAAAGGCCAACGTCTTTCATCTTCGAGCATGGCTCCAATAAACTGTTGTATTTACTCATTCATTTATGACTTTTTATGTGTCTTAAAAGTCATCAATGTACAACTTTAAAACACGTACATTTACAAGTAAAAAGTAAAACACTTAGCCTATGACTGTAAAAAGTTGTAAATATACAACTTTATTCTTTTAATTAAGTTTCAACTTTAAAATCATAATAAAAAATATAAAAGAGGTTGTTATTTATTTTTCATTATTTTTATACTATTAGTTGAACAGTTTCTGCAGAAGCTTGTTAAAATGTTTTTCATTTTCCACTGATCCAAGCCTCCAAACTGGGTTCATTTGATAAATAGCTCACCAACCGCTACAACAAACAACCATGTGTGATTTTTTTACACATAGTTCCCATGTCAGTGTGGGAAAGAGGGATGAGACAGATATTAAAGTTGTGTAGGCGAGACAGAGAGATGCAGAGACAGAAACATACAGAGAGAGACAAAGGCGAGTGGGAGAGAGGTAGTCAGAGGGAAAATGATTGATTGATGTGGTCAGTGAGGCGTCCCTGATCTCCATGGGAGCCGGCCCCTTTTGCCCTCATGAAGAGGAGGTGGATTGGCCCCTAATAGGGAAACCAAAAAGACCTCAACACTAATCTGAGAGAACAAAGGCTGTCCTCTGAACAGAAAAAATCAATTACCTTATAATATTTTAAACTTCAGTTTTTGTATAAATCATCTGTCTTTTTAAATAATTGTTTACTTTTCTAATTGTAAGTTACTGTAAATGTCCATATGGAATCTTTTCCTTATCTTATCCTTTCCAAGAACAGTCAAATATTAATATTTATTTCAAAATATTACAATAATACAAGCAATAGACAATTGGTTTTGCAGGAAACAGGTGCAATTTTGAATTTAATCTCATTGTGTTATCCTGCAGTAATTAATCAACAAATTCACAAACGTGCAAATACATTTTTTGTTTTGCTTGTACCTTGTATCTTGCAAAGGCTTGACACCATTAATCTCAGGTGTAAACAGACAACAATCATTGGAAATAAACATTAACTTAGATATAAACCATTTTTTCAGCATTAGAATTATTTCAAAAATCCATAATCTTCTTCAGAAGTGTTAGAGGGCATAATAAATATCTTGCGATAATAAAGATCAAGTTAGACAGCATCTTTGGGATGCACTTAGGAGGATTTTTTAATCGATATTGTGCTAGTAACTGCACAATATTATTTACAGAGTAAACAAGTGTCTATAGGAAAAAGGGAAACTGCCACTTTGGACTGCTGCCATCATTAAACCATTGATGAGTTTTAAAGATCTTAAAAAAAGTCATTGATATCTAATTAAACTCAACTCTTTCCTCCTTGCAGCTCATCCAAAACTCTCCAAAATTAGGACTCTCAACATCACCCTCATTCTAAGAGTCTCTTTCCACAGAAGATGTAGTTAAAATGTTTGTTGATGAAGCTTCAAATCATCTAACATCTCTGAACCTCACATTCCAGCAAAGTCTGTCGGCCAAGAGCTTCTGGCTCCAAGTACCAGACTTAAGATCAGGGGTTAGGGTGCTTTGTTGGTTGGTGCCCTGTGGAATTCCATCCCCTTTCTGTTTGAGCTGCTAGAACAACAGAGGTTAAAGCTAAACCACAACCTACACTAAATACAAAACAACTTCTATTCTTTAGCATTTAAGACCATAACTTTTATTGACTTTTGTATTTATCTTTTACCATTTTTCTTTGTGAATTTTGATGTAATTTTTCCAATTATTTGCCACTTTGGTAGCTATATGTTGCTTTTTAAAAGATGCTCTATGAATAAATGTCATTTGTTTTGTTGCTAAGCTTCAGCAATGTTTGCTCAAGTTTTCTTTCAACTTCAACAAACAGTATTTTATAGTCTATACCTGACTCTGTTTGAAATTAACATGACAATGTTGCCCATGTTCAAGTACTCGAAGTGCAGTGATTGTTGCATTGAACAGAAGTGTTATCTGATACACCTCCCTGGTTTATGCAATGGACTTAAAGAGTGTGGAAGAACACAGCACGATGACAGGAAAGGAATCCCAGAAGGTGTTCCTTTTCTGTGACATGCTTCAAAGTGTGAGCAACTTTGAACAACGTTTTTGTGTGTCTGAATGCACTTGAGCTCCTTTTTCCTATAAATGCATGTGTCACTCTTAGTCATCAGGTCTCGATTGCTTGGTTTTCAGTGCACAGAAATGGATTTCCACAGCTCCATTGTGATCTGCCTCCTTTCTGGATTGGTGTGGCTGAATCCACTGAATGAAAAGAAAGGGGTGGACACGAAAGGACAGTGTTTCTCTGATTGGTAAGCTGGAGGAAAAGATGTGCCTCTGAAGAACATGTGAGCATGGATTCATTTACAAGGGGGGGGGATCAAAAGTTTGGGCACCCCAGGTAAAATGTTTTATTGTTGTGCGTAAAGAACCAAAGGAAAGATTGAAAAATCTTCTGAAGGCATCAGTTTACAGATGAGAAATGATTTTAATATCTAAAAAAAATGCTTTATTTCCATCATTTACCTTTTCAGCATAACAGAAAACAAAATAATGGTGTGTGCAAAAGTTTGGACACCCTGCAGAATGTAAAGTATGCATCCCCCCCCTTTGGAAAAGCTGAGACCTGACAGTGTCATGGATTGTTGACAGTCATGGTTTGCAAAGACCAGGTGATTTCAATCTCAAAGATTTGAAATAATCTGAGTCATGTGACCTTGCTCCAACAATCAGCATCATGGGTTCTTCCAAGATCTGGAAGACCAAGAAAAATCTCAGACAGAGCAGCTCGCAGGATTGTGAGAAAAGCAAGTAAAAACCCTTGTTTGACTGCACCATCCCTCTAAAAAGACCTGGCATACTGGAGTTGTGGTTCACTGTTTTACTGTCAAGAGATACTTGTACAAATATGGTCTTCATGAGGAGTCATCAGAAGAAAACCTCTTCTACGTCCTCACCACAAAATGAATGTTTGAAGTTGGCAAATGATGACCATATACACTTATAAACTTTGTGGGCGCAATGAGCAAAGGTACGTTTTGAGAAGAAAGGGTTCAGAGTTTATTGGAAAGAACCTCAGTCTGCTCGTTAAGCATGGGGGTGGTTCAATCATGCTTTGGGCTTGTATTGCAGCCAGCAGCACAGGAAACATTTCACGAAAAAAAGAAAGAATGGATTCCAGAAAGTTTCAGCAAACTTTGGACACTAACTTGATGGCATCTCTGAAAAAGTTGAAGTTGAAGAGAGGATGGCTTCTACAAATGGATAATGATCCTAAACACACCTCAAAATCCACACTGTCTTACATTAAGAGGCAGAAACTGAAGGTTTTGCAGTTTCCCAATCACCTGACCTCAACATCATTGAAAATCTATGGATAGACCTGAAAAGAGCAGAGAGTAACAGACGTCCCAGAAATCTCAAAGAACTGAAAGACTTTTGTAAAAAAAAAAAAAAAAAAAAAAAGAATGGATAAAGATACCTCAAACAAGAATTGAGAGACTCTTGACTGCAAAAAGTGTTTACAAGCTGTGATACTTGCCAAGGGGGACAATACAAGATGCCAACTCTGCAGGGTGCCCAAACTTTTGTGCACACTGTTCATTATTTTGGTTTCTATTTTGAAAAGGTAAATGATGGAAATAAAGCTTAAATAAAGTCTAAACTGGTGTCTTTAGAAGATTTTTCAATCTTTATGCACAATAATATAACATTTTACCTGGGGTGCCTAAACTTTAGATCCCCACTGTATGTGCACCTGTTGGATGAAGAAGGTAAAAGAGTGCACTCTCTGCATCTGTGCTCACTGTGCTGTGTGAGTGTGAGAGGCTGTAAACGATACCCTTGTCTGCTCCCTACTCGCCCCACTCTGAGGCAGCTCCATCCAGGCCAGCCCAGGAGAGAGTGGGGGTCCCCTGGGAACTGGACAGGACAAGGATAGAGAGGAAAGGGGGAGTAGCACGGAGAGCGGGCTTTCAGCCTCTCTGAAAAGGAGTGGAATCAAATACAAGCAAAATGTCCCGCAATACACTGTATCCCTCACCTGAGTAGGGCAACTAGCTGAAAGGAGAGCTGCAGAGGCAACTGTACAATGGGCCCTGGAAGGACAAGAGGGGAGATCAGAGAGGAGTGCGGAGCCACAGTTAACTATGACCATTCCATCACGGAACAAGGACAAGAATAATTGATCCCTGTAATGTTTTCATGTTAAACTGCCAAATATTCTTTTGAACTAAATGCTTGTTTACTGTCAATCAGTCAGTTTATCATAGCTTTTTGAATGACCTTGTTGGATAATGAAAAAAAGCGCAAATTCAAGCATAAAACTAGTTTTATAGCAAATGCAAAAAGTTTAACAATGTCTGTACAGTTTAATATTTACAGATCATGGATCTTTTTTTGGGGAAATGAGTGCAGAAATCAACTGCTCATGTGTGAGACAGATAACTGAAGATGCAGACACTGTCAACTTTCTAGCTACGTACACTCCTAGCATGTGTTGCACAGTCAAGAACGTGCTACTCGCTGTTTCATAGACGTGTTTTTAGAAAACGGTGTTCATATTGGACAAGTGTAGTGGCTGATTGGCTCAGTTGGCTGGGTGTAGGACTGGTGTGCAGGACACCAGGGTTTGCCTCCCACAGGCCACAATCAACCTCAACCAGTGTGGGTCCTTGGGCAAGACCCTTTACATTACTGTCTAGCTATGTAGTCACAAGGGACCCCAAATTTGGGTCCCCATGTGCTGGATCGCAACCTGGGTCAAACAGAAGGTTATGTGAGGAAAGGCTTCAGGTGGGAAACTCTCTGCCAAACCACCTGTGCAAATCACTGAAAGCTAATTGGCTGTGGCAATCCCTGTACCAAAAGGTGAACAAGTTCAATTCAAAAAGGCAGGGAGCAGCAGGGAGAGGCTTCTTCTTCTTTTATTTTTTTACTGTTGCTTTTCTGCCACTAACAGTTGGAAGAGGCTTGGTTTGAAATATTGAGGCGGTGCAAATCTGGTGAATCTTGCTCCAGGCTTTTCTTTCAAAGTTTTATTTGGATAAATAAAAGCCTTGGTGTCACAGAAAGTTGTCCAGACAGATAAAAAAAACACAATTACTGATTTCTTTTTCATGAGCAATTTTCAACGGGTTGGCACTTCCGTCTTTTGAAAAAGACTCCACTCATACATCACTAGCAAGCAGTCAAAAGTTCAACTGGTTGAACTTCCAGCCAATGTTCAATAAACTCCCAGTGTGTACATAGAACCCAAAAACTGACTCAAAAAGAGGTGTAGCAACGCATGAATGTGAACACCGTTTACAGGCCGTTTTTATAGACTTTCAATTGAAAGCGATTGCTTAAACGCCATTTGCCGAGGCTGGTGTATACATAGTGTGAAACTTGTGAAAATGGCGGAAAAGTGAGCTCAATGAAAGCCAAACACCTGGAGGAGCAACTTGTAACCATTTGGGTTGACTGACATCAGGTGAAGGACAGACTGGTGACCAGTTCAGGGTGTAACCCCACTTCACCCAACAGTTGCTGGGTTGGCTCCAGCAGCCCCATGACCCCAACAGGGGCTCTAAATAATGGATGGTGGGAGGGTTCTTTCTGTGGCACTGAGTATTCTTTTTTACTTTGGACAATAAATATTCTTTAAAAAAATGTTTAAGATTCTGGTGAGATTTCTGTATATCAGGAATAAGATCAAGACCAAATATTTTGTGCTAGAACTGTGCCAAAAACATTGGCCATAATGAACCTTCTCAGGAACTTTGCTGACAGAAGCATGAGTGGTACGCTATGAAATCATGGTAGATCAAAAGATCCTCCAAAAAAGTCATAAATAATGTGTGCCATGGGTCATTTTGAATTGCACAGAGGTAAGAAAATCTTCCCTGAGGTGAGACTAATCCAAACTTTTTTTCCTTTTATAAACCACTGACCCTGGATTCTCCATGCTGTATGGAGAGGGACCGTCTGTATTTTTATCAACTCAAAAGTTTCACTGGTAAAACCAAGGGGCCAAACAGTAGCAGGAAGTTTGGAAAGATTATAAAGCAGCATCTACCATCAACTCATTTTCATCAGGACATGTTTTCTTATATATTGCCATTCTTACATGTTACATCAAAAAGTAGGACTTAGTATTAGAGGAGTCTATGAGCTGAAATAATTTTTTACTAGATTTTTTTATACATTTAAAAACACAGTGACACCACTGCATCGTGTCCGTTTGAGCTGTGTGTGAGCAAAGATGACAAAAAGAGCTTTTGATCAGAGCCAGGAACAGTGAAAAACCTCAACCCTCTGTTGCTCTGTGAGCACGGCATGGAGCAAATTCTGTGAGTAGACCCTCAAAAAAAAACACCACGGCATCCCAAATGCCATGCCAAACTCAAATTGTAAAATGTCATGTTTAATTGTAATTTTAATTGTATTAATTGTTAAATAAAATGCTGTTTTCCTTCAAATTCACCATTAATAATAAACTAAAACAAAACAAAAAAAAGTGTAAGAACCAGACTGTAGATATTTTTGTGCCTGTTTTGAAGTCAGGCTCTTTTGCACTGAAAGGAACTAAAATGTTGGTTTTCTTTGTAACAAGCAACACTGTGGTTATTTGGAACAGTTCTGGTTCCAAATGATTTTGTTTTGCAACGTGCTTCAAACAGGAAGTCTTGTGTTTGCCTCTTTATGCAAAACAAAAATAAAATATGATTAGAGCAAACAATAAAAAATGGAAAAAGAAAAATCTGTCCTGAAAGCGTTGAGCTTGATGAAGACACTGGCTTGAGCTCTTTTTGCACAACACAGAAACAGGTAGATTACCAAAGCAGATTAGCTGGTTAATCATCATGAATCTCTGAGAACATGTTCACAATTCAAACATTCTGAAGGGAAAACAGAGGAAAATGTCATTGAGTCACATTGCTGCCGATAGTTTTGTCTTAGTTTTTCCAGTCTCTGTATCGGGTCTTTACTCTGAATGACCCTAACACGTCTGCACACTCTGTAAACTGATCCTGCTGGAGATCCTACCGTGTCAAAGGGTGCAAACGCCCTTGAAATGAAGCTATTTACATCCATGCAAGTATAACTAAACAGCAATGCTGTTTATACTGACTTCAGGTGTTTTTAGTCCAGTATTTTCATATTAAAAATAAAATGTGCAAGACTCATGAAAGATGGTGCAAAATGATATATATGCAGATAAAAACACACCAAAAACTAAATGAGGACTGAGAAAACTGTCACAAAAACTGTACCGCATTGCAAGTCACGCATCAAAATAAGAACTATGCGAAGTCTGACTTTAAGCAACATGTGAAAGGATACCTGTATCAAAGCTTTACATTAGCAAACATGCAAATCTGCCATGCACAATCTCACACAAACACATGCACACACACTATGATGCACAAAAAGCCATGTAACTGACTCCACAGGAGCACAGAGCACTGCGGATAATTGGTAGCACCATTGTGCCGCTCTTCAATGGGTTGGTTATCCAAGAAGCCTCATGTTCATGTTCATGTACACTTGCTTTGAAGGTGGTGAACACAAAGAGCTAAACCCTGCCCAGAACAAAGACTTGGAAGACCCAGCTTCACCCTGGTTGTCTTTTATGGAGAGGACGGCAGAGATAAATGATCTTCTTCCTCTTACAGTGTGTGTATATATTGACTGTGCCTGAACCTTTTTCATGCTTGGAGGGATGGGCAGCTTCTCACCACAGAAACCACAGGATGTGTTTTGTCAAAATAGTTCAACACATCTTTTTTTAGAGGAAATAAAAAAGCTGTCTGGTGTGGGTCTTTTCAAAATAAGAGACAGTGATTTTTGTGTTCTTGTTTTATATTACATCTGTACTGTACAACTTCTGTAGCTGTAATATTGACTTACAACTTCTATTAAAACATGTTAAGCTCCCTGTTGCTGCAGTGGTTAATTCTAGAAAATATTTTTTCTTATTTAGTCAAATTCTCATGTTGTTCCTGAGATGAAAAAAAAGCCTGGAAGTTGTTGCAGTTCCTAAAATAACCTGTGATTTTAATAGGGGGTGAGTGACTTCCATGATTCCTGTGTAGAAAAAAACAAAACAAAACAACAACATTCAATTTCACATAAATAAATAGACTAAAAAATAAATTAAAAAATACTGTTCACATCCTATTAGGCGTCGCAACAACTTTCACTGTTTTGCACAGGGTGTTTGGTAGAGAGTTTTACCCCAGATTAAGGGCCCACTTGTGACCACATAGTTTAGGCAGTAGCGTGAAGGGTCTTGCCTAAGAACCCACATTGGATTAAGCTCATAGTGGCCCTTGGAAAACCTGGTAGACGCGCACCAGTCCTACACGCAGCCAACTAACCCATCTATATTAATAAAATAAACGAACAAATAAATACATAAATAAATAAATATTTGACAGACTGGCAACCTGTCCAGGGTGTTCCACTCCTTCGCCCAAGCCGGGACATTGTCTGGTATTCTCACGGCCCTGAAAGGGATACAGAGGGTTAAAAAAATGGATGGATGGAAATAGGCAAGTAATCAAACAAACAGACAAAAATAACTAAACAGACAAATAAATAGATGAAGAGAAACACAACCTGGTGCCCAAAAATGTTGGTTTATTAAAACACATTTTGGGGGGGATTTTAACTCAAATGTTTTCTGCATTCAGATTGTATTTTTTCTTTTCTTTATCTATTTTTTGGGCTCATGTGTGGATCCATAGTTAGACTCAACATGGCTGCGACATAACCTTGTCTTCTGCCAAATTGCCCATTTCCAAAAAATTGCTGAATCAGGCACTGTTGCCAATTTGCTCTTCCCACTACAAGCTTTGCTATTTTATTTATGTATTTATTTTAAAATAAATAACATCAGATTTATTGACCTTATGCATGTAAGTATGGTGTAAATAGACAGGTTACAGGTTATAGCCATGCAACTGGTGGAACGGAGTCAAGTGAGTTCAAACATGGAACCACCACCTGCCAAAAGAAAAAAAAATGTTTTACTACTATTAATGCACAAATAGCAATGATTGATAAAAATGCTCTTTTAATACCAGACATTCCTTTTCATTTTTTTTTCCAAAATGGGAGTCAGCAGAAAACTGCTTGCAGATTGAAACCAGCCTCTAGTGGTGTTTTAGAGTAACTGCAACCAATAAGGGTCGACTTAAAATTCTGGAAAGACGGGGAGTCCAGGAATAGACTCAATCAAGATACTTAATAGTATAAAGATAAAAAAAAAAACACAGAGGAAGGGGTTTGAAACTTTTTCCTTCAGAGATTAAGTTGATTGGGTCACACTTTATTTCAAAAGACGAAAAAAAGTGTATTCAATTCATAAAGGCAAATTTAATAAAATGTCAAGGTTTCCATGCACGTTATAATCCATTTGAGGTTTCTAAACAGTTTTTTTTTTACATGCATGTTTTTTGTATGTCTTATTAATCTGTATTTCTACTTTTTATTGAGTTGTACTCTTTTATTTCATCTTGATAAATATCTATTTTATAAAGGAAAAATAGTTTTATAGTTTTATTCATTTAAGGCAACAGATCACAAACGTTCTGATAAATACAAACTTAAGAACATTTGTCTAAATGAGTAACAGTTACAATTGTATTAGTTCAGTTTCACCACAGTGTAACTGTCAGATATTGCACTACGTGTGCAAGCTTCCACTGACAGTCATTAACAATTAATGGAGAGACTGAGCTGGAGCATGAAATGCAACAGGTGCTCATTGCATCACAGCTGCATTGTGTGTTTGTTTGTGTGATCACTATAGGTTACGCTACAGTACATGGTAATACAGGGCTGTCGTGGCTAATGAAAGGAAAGCCTTAACGGCTAATTTAAGGGTAAGTTTAAACAAAGGGAGCTCCGGTTATAGTTGGTTGACTCGAATGAAAGTTAATCTCAACGCGATCAATCTCCAAGTTATTCTTACTTCCTGTAAACACCTATAATCTTCCACTTGTTGTTGCTGCTCCTTCCTTTTTTTCTTGTCTCCCACTTATTATTCTGTCTCCATGTCTGCCCAAGGTATCCTCTCTCCACCCTCTCACTCCCTGTCTCCCCTTCTCTCTGGGATAGCAGATGGAAACTATGGCCCAGTTCTGCCTTTTGTTCTGGGTCCCCAGAGAGGCCTTTTTGGACAGCACACAGCTCAGCTCCCCATATCTCATACAAAATGCAAGTGTCTGCCTTTTCATTAAAATAAAAGATGGGGAACGCACTTTTTCTGATAATACTCATTAAATTTGTCATTACTTTAGTGCCTCTTTTTTTGATTAATAGGGATTAATGAACTTTGTTTGCACGTTTTGAAGATAATCTTAAAAACTGTTGAATTTCACAATAAAATGCTTTCGGTATTGCTTAATTAATTATGTTGACTTTGGCCTACAGTTAGTGCACTTTATAGTGTTCGTTTATTGTGACAATAAAATGAAAAGGAAACAAAAACACATTTAACCAAAAATGATTCAATACATAAAAATTAAACTGCGGTCAATATTGTGGGGGTTTCAACTATTTAAAAAGAACCATGGCAGGGAAAAGAAAATGAGGAAGCTCAACGTGACGCAATTACTCCTGCAGTTTACTCTCCACAGTATCACATGAGCGTCTCTGGTTCTACTCCAGGTCTCTGATGTTGGTATATTTCATAACGTCCATGTGTGAATTATTAATGTGACTGAAACAATGAAACCAGGGCCTACCCACAGCATCCCACCTGTTGAGAAGCAAAAATAAAGTTGCTTTCCAAACCTAGAATTTTCTATGAAAAACTCCATACTTAAAAAATAACACGAGTTTGGTCATTTTAAACCCAACTCAAAAAAGGGACTTGCTTTATTTGATTTGAACTCAAGGAAGAAAAGGAAAAAGAATTAAGAAAAAAAGATACATTGGGTTAACCATAATCCAAAAAAAATAGTATTGCTCCAAAAAGGAACCCAAAAATATAACATGAAGCCAAGACTTGGGTTCAAACATCAACCCAAGTGTTTCAAGAGTGTAGATCTGATTATAAATCTCTTTGTATTCAAATGAAACATTAAATGTGATCCTTATCTGAGAGTATGCTTTTTTGTGGTTTAGTGTTTTGGTCCTATTATGAAAACTCAAAACATCCCTTTTTTTGTTATTTAATATCATTTAAGTCACCGCTCAGAGCAATAGGACCCACAATGGCCTCTATCTGTCCATCTTCAGTGAATGATGAGTATTTTACTGCAGAGAAGGTGATGCTCGTTTACATGTTTACTGAAACTTGATCTGATTTCACCGTAAGTCGAACTCTTCTCAGAAGACTGCCTCCCCATGCTCTGCATTAAATCTGTTAATAATTGATCACATCGGGCTTATTCTACTCTCATTTACTCCGTGCCATTAAAGGGCGTTCACTGTGATTGGCTGCAACACGTTGTTGACATTCATAAATAATTTGGAAATGTTTGGATCTTTTCTTTTCTTTTTTTTTTTCTTCCAGAGGCGCATCTTTTGTAAACAGACTTTGGAAAAGTTGCTGGTTTGAGTCCGGCATTGAGGCTTCAGCAGCTCGTGTGTGTGGGTGGTGGTGCGGGTTGGTTGGTGGTATGACGAGAGCAACTTTCTTTAGTTGAGAAAAGCGTGTTCGCTCTCGAGGCAGGTCCTCGGGGACGCGGCGGGGCGGGCACCGGCGAGCGCTCACCAGCTGACAGCGCGTGCTCCTCTGAGGCCATCCAACACCGAGGCCCACGAGCCCGCCAACACAAGACTGAAATTTACGCACGCTCCCTGCAGTCATCTGCGTTTGAGTTAAACAAAGCTTTAGCAGAACAGACAAACTTTTGTAATGAGAAGATAGATAGATACAGATAGATAGAAAGATGATTGATAGATAGAAAAGACAATTACAATACTGTTTTTTTATTTTATTTTATTTTGTTTTTTAAAACCAATTACCTCAAACCAAAGACGATTTTAACCATTTCACTTTCCAGAAAGACAAAACTAAAAGAAAAAAAGTTTTTATTCTGCTTCTTATTGACTTGGGAGTAACAATGTTTTTATTATACTTTTTTTTTTTTTTTTTTTTACTATTTGGTTGTCCAGGCAGTTAAAGGGTTAAGGGCCCTTACAATCATTTTCTTCATGAATGGACCCGAGTCAACATCACAACCCTTCTTTATCTAATAATGTGACTTTTTTAAGCAACAGATTCACATGTAAAATTGAGATTCTTTTATTAAAGTAATGTTATTAAAATCCTTTGTGTTTCAAAAAAAAAAAAAAAGTTCGCAAAACTGTAAAAAAAATACTTGTCTGTAGAAGAATTTTGTGATTTGATTTTAGAAAAGAGATTTTAAGAATTTTACCATTTTAAATGCACATTTAAAATTCATTCTTTTTTCTGAGAATTCTTATTGAAAATGGCCTAAACATTGTACATTGCTAATACCCCAACAACTGACATGTCGATTGTGTCCTAAAATATTAATGTCCAGATTAAACTTTAAAAACAATTAAAAGGTCCAGTCAAAATCAATAAAACTGCTTTTTTTAAAAGTGAATTTTACCTCAATATTTTAACTAAGTTCATTATAATTAATGCTATTTTAATTTAAAAAAAAAAAGAAAAAAGCAGCTGTCCGAAAATAATCCTGAAATTGTGTTCTCGTCCCAAAAAAATGTCTTAAAAGCAGCAAACAAAGACATAAATCTAATTTTCTTTATTTTTTATATTTATTTAAAATTCTCAAAAGCAAATGGAAAATAACAAACAATGGCAAAAACGAACAGGTATAAAAAAGCAAAACAAAAGAAATGTGTCAGAAATAAATACATTGCATTTGAATTATTTCAGCCAGCAAAAGAAGAAAGACAATCGCGTGTTATAAAAGAACGAAGTGATGATGGCTACGGTAATAAGTTATTGTGATAAGTATGGCAGTGCTACACTAAACTAAATTGAATTGTTTTTGATTTTCTTAGGGGAAGAAAAGTCACAAATCTAAAGCCTCTTGGCTGTTTCTGTTAAAGTGCACGTCAAGAACTTTTAAAGTTGCAAAATGAAACATAAAAAACCCTTTAAATTACAAAAAGAAATCTAAAACAAAAAAAAAAAAGAAAATTATAAATGAAAAAAAAGTTTGTTTAGATTAATAAATTCAATTCATGTGGAAGACGTTTTTTTTTCCATGGCAGGGGGTCTTCCAGCTCAAACTGAAACATCATAGCTCGATTTATTGGCAGAACCGAATTATATTGTATAAAAGTGATGCAACAAACTGATGAAAACAATTAATAAAATTGACAATTTCATTTTAGAAAATGGATTTTAAAAAGTGGTTGATTGACACAGAACATTGTACAGAGGGGACTTCATACAGGTCAGAAGGAAACTGTGTGGTGATGGTGCCTGGGCAGCTTGAGTTCTGAAAGATCATCTTCTTCACTGGAGTGAAGTTCCAACGCGATCTCATCCGAATCACTGAAGTGGGAGTTGGGGGAAAACTCCCCGTCGCTGCGTGGGGACCCTTTGCCTCCACAGCCGAAGTGGGAGGCGGCCGCGCGCATGGAGGAGGATGGAGAGGGCGCAGACGTGTCATCTCCAGCTTTGGCGGGGAACGAGCCTTCCTCAAAGGAGGACCGAAAGGGCATCCCGCCAGGCAGAGTGCCATCGGGAACGGGCGCCGGTGTTGTGCGTGGGGACGCGGGGGCTCTGTCCGCTGTCTCGGGAGACGACAGCATGATGTCGCGCTCTGGAGAGCTGTTGGAGCTGTCCGCGGACGACACCGGACCTTGGAGCAGCTCCGCCAGGGCATTGATGTAAATTTGCGCCATCTGCAGAGTTTCGTATTTGGAAAGTTTCTTGTCGTTGTCGAAGGCGGGGATGACGCTGCGCAGCTCGTCGAACGCGTGGTTGAGCCCGTGCATGCGCCTCCTCTCGCGCGCATTGGCCGCCACTCTCCTCTGCTTCTGGATGCCGTTGACGGGCTTGCTGGAGGGGGCTCTGTGTCTGGCTGAGGCTTCCTCTTTGCCCCCCGTGGTCGCGCCACGCAGTCGGCACAGGTCCCTAACTTTGAGCGAGGGAGAGGAGGGGCTCTTGGCAGATTTTCTGTGGCTGGGAGGGCTTGGATGCCCCGAGGACCCCGGGGAGTCCGCCTCTGAAATGATGAAAAAAGGACAAAAAACTTGAAATAAAAAACACTCATTCTTAAAAAAGACTGTTTTGTATTTAAAAATAGTTATTGTGGAACGAACACCACGTTTTTCTTGAATGTTTTCATTCTATTTAACTGGAATTATCCGTGCGTAAAAGCTGTGCGTCCTCACCGTTGTAAGAGCAGCTGCTGGAGTACGGCGAGTGCCGCAGGTAGTCGTGTGGCGCACAGGTGCCGGAAGCCGGAGCCAGCCAGGCGCGTGGGTCACTGCCGCTGTCCACAAGCGTGGCTCCGGCTTCGTAGCTGGACTCCTCCAGCTGCTGCCTCCCCGGACTGCCGCAGCTTTGCTGCTGAGCCCGGAGCGCCGCAGCCTCCCGTGCGCCATTGCTCCAATCCTCCAGAGTCAACACATCCATGTCCCAACAAACTCAACTAAAGTTTTCTTTTTTTTGGTCTTGGGATGCTGCGCGCTGTGTGAATGTCACGGTCGCGTGCGTGACTCCCTCTTTGGTGTTTTGAAGACGCTGCGTCGGTTTAAAAGCGGCACGCGTCTGGAAGCCCCCCTCCTCGCGCTGGTCGCGTGTTGACGTCCAATGAGATGTCTCAGCAAAGCCCGAGAGAGGTGATTATGGCTCCTGGAAGCAGGACTGTTTATGATAACGTTACGATTTAAGGGGATGAGGGGAACCTCCCACAGGTTGCACGTGCGAGTCGTGATGGTCGTATTGGTAAGAAGCGTGGACAGCGTGAGTCATGGGAGTAAATCCCCACCTGACCTATCATTGTGTTCACAACTAAGGTGGGGAGAGTCTGGAAAGGTTGGACAGGGTCAATTGGCCACCCTCGGATTTTTATTTTTCGAAAAACATCGTTCCTTGGGGATTAAAAAAAGGAAAATCAAAATCTGTGGATTCCATGACTGCACAAACATTTTTATTTTTCAATTTAGAATGGAAAGCTGTCATTTTCACCTAAAATGTGCGTTTTGAACCCGCAGAGCTCGGGACAAAGCCTCTGGACTCTGAACCAAGTCAAGCTTGACCACAAGTTTAAAAAAAATCATGGGGCTTGCGCTCTTATTGTCACTTCATCCATCCTGTGCTCCTCTCCAGTTTCCATTTTCCTTTGTAACAGGTCTAAAGGGCTTTTGATCCGGCTCTCGGAACGCCCTGTCGGTAAGAAAAAGGCTTCACAGGGAACGGAAACATGAGCAGGGGTGTCGCGCTCAACACTGTTTTCAGAGCGGCGCGCAGAGGGCCAGTACGCGCGCACATCTCCACCCTGACAGTGGTTTCCTTCAAAGTCGCACTTCAAGAGCAGCAGGAGGATGCAGAGAACAAATGAAACAAAAGACAACAATCTGCTCAATCAGCGCAACCACTGATACGTCAACTTTAGGCCAAATGAACAATGGACTAATTGCTATGTGGAAATTGACTTCCAGGTCTAATTACAGTGGTCCAATTAACCACTGAGAGTAAATACCGCAGCTCAGTGTTCGGCGTAAATGAGTTGAGAGTATAAAAAGCTGAACTGTTTCTTTAAGGAGAAGAGAAATCCCACAATTTTAGACATATACTGGCCTCTTTCTTTGCTTCTTTTTATTCATTTATGCATGATAGGGACGTCTTCTGGCGCCGAGCGTTTGCCCCCACCTACAAAGCTTTCCATCCAACGGGCTGGCCCGGGCTCCTGAAGCTACCAACAGGTTGGATATTGTAGCTGGCGATTATTAAAGTGTCGCAGACACAATGGAGATTCTATGTTCCATTGGTCACGCCTGTGGGGAGTCCTCCAGGGAGAAGGGCAGGCTCCCATTCCAATGCGCAAGAGGAGTCTGCGTGCTACCCCTTCTCATCCCCATCTCCTTGGAGACCGGGGCGCGACGGGCACGAGGCTGGAGTGAGGCGAGGCGAGGCGCAGGGGGATTTTTACGACACAGAGAGGAGCGCTTCCAAATCCAGACAATTGTTTTGAAATCTGCTACTTTATCTGTTATTTTAGGAAACAAAAACATCAACATTGCGACAGCTTTGTGTTGCAAAGACAAACTTTCAACATGTCAGTTGTGTCACATAAAAAGTACATCTTCATGTTCTCTTCTATCTTCTCTTGATTATACCTGAAAATAAAATCAACTTTTAAGCTTAATTCATGTATTTATTTTCACAAAAATGCATAAAACTAAAAATGAACAACATGTTTCTGGACTATTTTTTTTTAAAAAGAGGAAGGTTAAAAATTACAAAAAGCTCACTTTATAATACTGACAGCTGTTTAATGATGAAGCTGAATCCTCATACTGTAAAAGTTTCAGATTTCAGGATGGATGTCCTGCTTGCTGGGAAACTATAAGATTTTCCAAGGTGGTTCTTCCATAAATGTCTTCTAGATCTTTCCATTATTCAAAAAAGTTTTTTTCTTCCATTTGAAGAACATCAAAAAACAAGACAGTTTCACACTTTTTTGTAGTTTAATATTAAAATCACTTCATGTGTTTTACAGACGTTCAGAACAGGTTGTTTAACAGTTGTAAACACAAAAATCTGAGGATATTTATCCCAAAGGTGCCAAATGCTTGATTTATCCTTCTTAAATATATCTTATATTATATTATGTTATAATATATGCGTCTTGGATTATTGAGGGCATCCTTTAACAATTTATATGACTCAAACTTCAAAAGTCTGACTGGATCATCTAAGTTGGAATCAGTTTTTTTTTTCTTTCATTTGTCCAAAAAGAAATAAAAAGATAATGGATGTAGGTGTTTGGTCAATTTCATTTGTAGAACAATTGAAAGAAGCATGCAAGTTTAGTCTTAAGTTAGACATTTAAATCAAAACTAAATGTTATTCTTATTATTTTAACTAACCATTTGCTACAGCAAACATTTTCATTTCATTGTCGTCAACGTTTATCACACACACTTTGATTAAAATGACTGGTAAGCATCTTATAGAAAGCATGGATAAACACAACGGTCCAATTCAGGATGAAAGAGAAATATGTTGTGCATGAAAAAATACACTCAAAGAGTTGACATTGAAACTGGTCACTGATTGCATCCATATGATCTCCCGTTAGCTTTTTATTTAAAAAAAAAAAATTTCCTTACTGTTTGTCTTCATCAGCTTTAAGAGACAGAATAACCTAACTCAGGTTCAATAAATGTCAAGGTGAAATTTGAGGTGTTTGCTGGGGCCAAACAGCGCCACTATGTGGTGAAAAAACACAGTTGCAGCAAATGCTGTTCTCAGTTCAGGGACTCGTCTTGTCTTCAGTCTATCCAATTGTACGCAGCAGCCAAAAAGTTTCTTAAAACTTGTGAGAAGTCATGGATTTGTCTAAGTAAACAAGGAAAAATATAAAAATGCAGAATTTCCATAATGGACAGAAATATATAAAACAATATAATGTTCTGTTTAAATATGTAAACTTTAAGTCAATTTTAACATTTTTTATAACACTTAGACCCCTGGAAAAGGGAAAACTTTAATTTTTTTCTTGTAAAAATAAAAACAGAAATATCTAAAATTAATTGAGATTTTTTTTTCATTTTGACACGAGTGAATCAAAATGTGTCAACAGCCTTGCACCACGATTAAGAACGTTAAAAACGGCCCCTTCTTCAAGTTTGAAAAATAATGTGTGAAAAAACATCAACTGTTTGCTACTTTAAAGCTGGACAACAGATTTTTTTCTTTTGTTAAAAATATTCTGAAAATGTTACATTTGGGTAAATATTCACAAAGTTTAGATGAGCTGAAGTGGATTTGAGCTCCCCTTTATTCGCTACCTAAGCATTTCATGAAACCAGTGATGTTTCACAAGGTGGTGGCTAAGCTCCACCACATTCAGACACTGTCAAAAAGAGCATTTTCCTTACTTACCTCTTTTTCCTCTTAATCCATTCTTTTCTAACAGGAGTTCCCAATGTTTTTGTGTCTCTTTGTGGTCCTTTATAATTTTGGTGGCTGGACACTGATGACCGTGGTTCTGCCAGCAGTTTCTTCCTGTAAAAGTTACTCATGTTCGCTGTATGGAAACAGATTTTTTTTTTGGCAAAATGAAAAAAAAAAAAAAAATTCCAATCATTGCCTACAACTTTGGGAAAACAGTCTCAGTTAAAAACCTTCAGCCTAACTAAAAACCACTTTTTTCTGCTATTCTGATATTAGATGGAAAAATAAGATGTTATCCTCAAACTCAGCTAAATACAGTTCTTAAAAAAATATCATGGACATAACTTTTAGAAGGCCAACTAAACAAACAAACCAAAAAATACTGGAAAACTGTACATACTGTATAATAGGTTATATTATATAATATTTTCAAAGTTACACCACAATTTTCATGTTTCTAAATTTAACTTAAAAGAAGCAAATTTATTTGGTACACAATATTATTTAACAATAATAAGAAGTAAAATGTTTATGTGTTATGTTCTCTAGAAAAGGGAAAAGAGACAAAAAAAGAAAACAAAAACTAAACAAACAAAAACAACAATATACTATCCCACTGTAGAAAACCTGTTTATTAGACAAATTATACACAGAAAGCTTTGCCACTTGTAACAGAGGCTCCAATTTGTTCAGTTTTTGAATAATATGCAACACATACAACAAAATAGGCCTATATTAAATACTGTACATCATAAAGTTTTGAAAATTATCAAGTAAATTCTGTAGTCCTATGTGTGAAATTAAAAATGTTAACAGAAAAAATCTGCAAGTTTGTGCATGCTTTCTTTTTAGTGAACTTGCCCCATTTTGTTATTTAGCCAGCAAATAAAAAAAAGGAAAAAAAAGGAATGGCAACATGAGAGAAAGCAAAACTTCAGTTTTAGGTGTAGCATGGGCAGGGCGGGGCGGGGCGGGGCGGGGCAAAACCGAAGGCAGTAACGTGATTTCTTAAATCAACACTAAAGCTGAACATCGTACAGTCTTCTCTTTTCGACAAAAATATCATCAACATGTAAAATATACATTTTTTTATAATGTCTCTTTCATTTATACTAAATAAAATCTTTTAAATGCATGTGTCCTATATGTCATTCAGTAGCCTAATATAAGAAAAAAATCCTAAGAATGCTTGTTTCAAAACACTGTGGCTTGACTGAGATTTCTACAGACAACATTTTTGCAGTTTTAGTTCTTAAAGATAAACTGAAAACCTGCTCTAAGCAACTAACATTATCAATTATTAATACAGTGTTAGTGACTAATGGTTTGGTTGCCGTTTTACTCATCTCTCCAAATTATCCCTTCATTCCCATACGCCCACTTCCCACCAGATTTTGCATGATGCTCATCTGAAATAATTGGCACTTGAAAAAAAAATAACAATTAAAAAACAAAAATGACAGAAATTGTACCCTTAACATAAGTGATGTGACACAAATCTGGGATGCATCTCATAAAAGGCAGACTCTAGATTCAGTGACCATCAGAGACATTCTCATCCAGAATCGTTCCGACACGCTGAAATATTGGAGGTTTAACACTGAACTTCTTTTTTTGGGTGGGTGGGGTGTCAGGTAACTACAGATGACATGTAAGGCCTGTACTGACAATGGCTTCTCCTCAATGCTATGGTCACAAATACAACTGCCACCGCGAAACAGGAGGCAGAATCTTTCAAATTTCATACTGACGCCCAATTAAAATGTTTTTTTACTTGTGGTCATGAATGTAGATGGTGGCAGTCAGGCGGCCGTCAGGCATAGGGGATGACACCATTACGAAACAGCCACAGGATCGCCAGCCAGCAGCAGCTCTGATTAGACAGCGGACGTTCATATCAAGTGCCACCGGCCACCTGGTAGCCTGGGGGGAATATAAAAAGTGGGCCATTCTGCACCACTGGTCATTCGCAACTCGGATCCCGACCCACTGTGGCTGAGATTGCCATCATTGCTAGGCACTGCTGTGCGGCGTGTAAAAATGCGACTGATGCCTCCCGCCGCCACATAGCCACATGCCAAATTGGCTGAAAAACTTGCATTGAGGTCGGCACACGGTGGCATTTTCAGATACGTGACCATAGTCTGAACACAAAAACCAACTCCATTCCACAACTTGAACCTGGAAAAGAAGTGTGACGTATCATTTCAGCTTTTCTTTGTTTTGTTTTGTAATAAAACCTGGACTGGAGGAGCGCTGAAAGTAGCCAAAGTAGACATAAATGAAAATAGGATGTTTGACGTCATGATGAAACAACAGAGACTACAGCACTTGTTTAGCAGTTTTTCAAAGTTTGCTTGGAGCAAAAACAAGTAGACAGCTTAGAACAATGTTTTTTTTTGTATTTCCTGACCAAAACACATTCCACGCATTAATTTTTTTTCCCAAACAAAACTCAATAAAAGACATATAGTAAGCATAAGCTTTTCTGAAGTCTTTTAGCTTGTTATGTTTTTTATTCTTTCAGCTGCTTTCGATGTTTGTCCATGTTTCCCGTTCTTTCAGAGTCTGATTGAAGAACCTCACCTTCACTTGAAAAGCAGAGAGCACAATACAGGTGAGAAAAAAAAGGTAAGATCTACATACAATCACTTACAGGTCTGTGGGCACTGGTACAGTGCAGAGGGAATCGACAAAGAGTTAAATGTGCATCAAAAATGGTGAAGCAGTTTCAGGCTGATGCACCAAAAAAAAAAAATGGCAGAAGTACTTTAAGAGTGATGCACCAAAAACTGGTGAATCTACAGTGAGAAAGTGTTGATCTGTCATGGCATTTCGCAGTTTTCCAACAGGTGGAGGCGTCACTGTGTGCTCATCTGCAAAAGTCTTAGTCGGTGTCGTCAGGCCACCATTTGGACACCATCTTGGAGATGAAAGCACATTAAGGACAGCAGATTTTGGTGAAACACCATAAAAGAAGAACAGGGCAAAAGTGTGTAGACCCCCACATTCTGACAAGGCAGAAGAATCCCTTTTAAGAAGAAAGGACAACCACCACCATCAACCTGCAGCCCCATCATGGATTGTTAGTTAAATCCCCTGGGAGTTGTTTCATGGCTAAGAAGACCGGCATTTCCTTTGTCGGCAGCATCTTTACTTGGAGAAACGGGACCCTCAAAGGGATTTAAACAGTCAAATGAAGTTGATCCATCAATTGTCCTCAAGTCATAAAAACAAAAGCAGTAATGAAAAAAAAAGAACGTCTCCTTTCAGAATTATCAATCACAAGAACAACAACAACAACGTAAATTATCAAGCTCCCTCCCGCCCCATTTTTTCCCCTGTCGGCACCTCATCTGCAAGATTTGTAGGAGGATTGTGAATGCTCCAACAGACTCGCCCTCCTTCACTTCAGCCAAATATAAAACTGTTACCGTTGGAAAGACCCAAGCAGAAAACCAATGGATTGCTATGTACACGTTTTTCTAACTTCCCATTTTTTAGCCTAACCACAATGTTTTTGTTTAATCCGTGCAATAACGCTCTAACAAACTCAGCCTCCTCGCTCAACTCTTCCTCCTGAACTGACCGTACCAATGGCGACCGCTTAAATGGAGGTGCCCCTGTCTGGATCATTGCCATATCCAAAGTTGGGTCCTGGACCTGTGGGCTGGTAGGGAATGGAGGACATAGTTTTAATGGGGCTGCGGAAGAAGCCACCATTGGGGGCCCTCTGCCGGAAAGGCCCAACCCCACCAGTCCTGTGGTCCTGGAGGCCGCCTCCACCGCCAAAACCGGAGGAGAATCCAGCGGCAGCTTTGGCAGAAAGGCTACGGCTAAGGGTCTGGATCTGCTCGGGGATGAAGGTGGTGGTGGTGATGTGGGTGTTGCGGAAATCGCTGATCTGCTCGAGCGCCTGACGGGCAGCGGGCAGCGCATCCATGTCGAGAGGGGTTAAATCTACGGACGAGGTGGAGAACTGCTTATGGGGGCTTTCATCCTCTGTGCACAAGCTGTTGACCCTGTGGTGTAGGTGCTCCAGGTCGATCTCCTTATCGTCCTGCAAGGTGGGAAGGGACGGGAAGAGAAGAACAAAGGGGAGAAAGAAACCAAAGTAAAAGGGGAGGGGAAAAAACAAACAGTAATGCAAAGATGTGGAATGTGAAGAAAAAATGTTAGAAAAAGGAGGATGAGACGGGAGAGAAGAAAGATCCGTGGAAAGTGTGTAAAAATGGATACGACGAAGAGATTAAGAAATGGTATAATGTTGAATATAGAAAGACCAAGGGAGTGAGGACAGTGGATATAGCAGAGATAGTATATTTGCAGAGATATGAATGAGGTGCAATTGTTTTCAACAGAAGGGATGTCATCGTTCCAACCATACAACAGTTGAAATAAAGAAGTGAAATCAATTCAGAGACGTGGACGAGGCAGATGACAAAATATTACAGGCCAGACAATTTGCAAAAAATAAAAAAGTTATAGTAGCAAATTAAACATTAGATGTCAGGTAATTTGCATTTGAATTGCACACAATGGGAGCAATAAATAAACACAAAATGGATTGGTGTGAATGTGGATGAGACAAAGAAGTGGGGCGGGGAAAAAGAAGGGGAAAGATGGAGGGAGGAATAGAAAAGCAGACTGAGCTGTGATCAGGATATTGACAAAAATAAAACATTCAAACACTCTACAAGTCTATAAGGGCGTGCAGGTAGTCTGTAACAAACACGCCTTCAAACTTTGCGTTTCCAGGGAACCTTTCTTTAGCATCCAGAATCTGATACTGTTAAACCCAATTTGGGACTCAAAACATCTAACACTTAAAAAGTTCTTAGCCGTATGTTGTAGGAAGGCCGTTTTCCCCAGAATTATTATCTTTAAGACTAAAATCTTTTAATGATTTTTTTTGGCCATAATTTATTCTTGCAGCCTGTAAAGTTTCATTTATCAATTGCAAAAAAACAACAACATTGCAGATCATTCAATAAGCTAAAGCAGCCGGAACAAACTTAACACTCCTAAGCACATACATTAACTTAATTTACAGTAAACAGAGAATATGAGAAATACATCATCAAATTATTTTGACATGTAGGTCACTTAACCACTAAAGGATGGTAACACCGAGGGAGAGGTGGTCCATGCTTTTACTGCACAGGCTAGCATGGACAGCAGTGCAGGCCAGCTCAGTTTGCAATGAATGAGGTGAGCATATAAGGAGGAGGCGGCTCAGGTGAGGTGGGAATGAGAGAAAAATATTGTTGAGGATTTACTTCTCGAGTCCAAAGCAGTCGAGGTGTTTTCTGAAGGATCTTTGAGGGGGTGGACAGGGTGGGGTGTCTCACAGATAGGGTTTTAATTTGTAGTGAAAGAAATTGGCTAAAAACAAAAAACAAACAAACAAAAAAAGGCTTTCGTGGTCATATTTACTGGGGGGTGGGGTAAAGACAAATTTACTGACCGTGTCCTTTGGATCTGGGGGGCTCTGGATGGGGCTCTGCCCCTACTTTTTGTGCAGCTCACGTGCAGAGGGGACCAGCAGTGGTGCCCCCTGGTTTACCATCTGAAAGGGGGGGCAAAGTGGGAGGAAGGAGAGCACTGGAGGGGGGGCACTCACGGTTGTCGAAAAAAAAAAAGGAATCATAAACACATTAAGTGCTTGAAGGAGGGAGCTTTTAACAGAGTGGTTTGAAATGAAGGGAAGTGAGGAAGATGAGGTGTTCCCACTGTTTTACTGGACCAAAGAGAGAACTGGAAGTTTAAAAAAAAATGTCTGAAAACTGCACTGTACTTTTATAAATGTTGTAACTCTTTTAAAAAAAATTCAAAATGATTATTACCTAAAATGAAAATCAACAGCAAATGCCAGATTTGTCCCTTAAAGCAAAAGTATTTTAGAAAAAAATGATAAGCTTTAACAGTTTGTGATTAATTAAATATATCAAGTAAAGTCTCTGCGTGAAAGTAAGAAAATCTCAGTAAAAATGTTAGCTAGTGAACTCTGCAGTCAAAGCTGAAACTCCATCTTTTACAAGGAGAGACAGCGCCCTCCAGTGGCAAATTGCCCTTATTGCACATGTAGACAACTGGCAACAATCCAGCTAAATAAAGGTTTTTGACAGAAGTGCTTTGCCTGCAGATTTGACCCAAAATGGACATCGAAATTAGAAGCAAGCTTCCTGATGTCCATCAGTTCATATTCATCTACAAGCTTTACTAACCAATTGTCTTTTGTATCTTCTATTGTATGAACAACCTTGGTGTGGGAGGTGAGGTGGTGAAGGTGGTCATTCTCATTTTGGGGTTGAGTTCGGAGGGGTTGGTGGGTTCGTAGGAGTGCTGCACGATCAGGGCACAGGGGATGTCGCAGCATGCTGGGGGTTGGTAATGGGTGGCGGTGGGGGCTGTGGCATTAGTAGTGCTGGGTATCTGGTTCTGGGTCTGACTGCCCAGGGCGAGAGGGTGCTCATTTGGGCTGTGAGGACATGGCTCGGCAGCTTGTCTGGCAGATGGGCCATCTGCTTGTGTCTGCTTGTGACACACAGGTGTGCAGGTGTTGGAGTAGAAGAGAGGAAGGAGACAGACAGGAACAGGTGGCGTGGAGCAAAATGTGGAGTAATTCATATATATGTTTGAGTGCATGCCAGTTGAGTGAGCAGAAATAATAATAATAAAAAAAAAGGCAAAGCGACCCACAGGCGGACAAAGCAGACAGACAGAAAGAGGATGAGTGACAGACAAGACCAGGCGCGTTGAAAGATGGTGGAGGAGAGGAAGCAAATTGGAGAGACAGATGGGTGGGGGGGTTGAGCGAGAAGAAAGACATGGCAGTCAGTCAGCACACACTGTTAAGCAAGTGGCTGTGTGTTGTGTCCTCAGAGAGACATTCACACAGTCGTTCTATACCTGGAAAGGGGAGATGTTTAAAAGCCATTTTGTATTGTCTCCCCCTCGCCAGCTACACCCTCAACACAGAGTACTTATCTACAAAATAAAACAAAAAAGGCAACATGAGGAGCTTTGAGCCACAGTGACACAGATCATCGTTGATGAGTTAGAACGACAAGAATTTCATCACCCTAAAAGGGTCGGACGGCAGCGTTTGTGTGCAGCCGATACGCAACGTCCGCTTGCTCTTGTCGTGCTAAGTCTACATGGACTTCATGAAAAATCAAAACCACAGATGCTACCATTATGGAAGAGTTTTGGCAGGGATCATATCCACATGTTTTCAGGTTTGGTTCTCTGAGGATGGCAGTATTTCCACTGGCAGAACTCTTTCATACAAACCTTTGGCTGAACATATATAGGGCAGAAGAGGTAAAGCAATACAGCCACCTTGTTATGAATGAAATGCACTTCAGAGGCCTCATCTGGAAATTGCTTATCCTAAGCATTAGGAGCACCTTTATGAATTTTTCAGTAGCTATACAGTACTGTCATCATAAGCATAGATCTCCCTCCTATCACCCACCCAGTGATTTAGAGGCTTCTGAGCAGTGTGTGCTATTGCAGAAAAAAAGAACTAATTTGTATATAGCATAAATGGTAAACTGCAATATAAAAAAAAAAAAAACATCAAATAGCAGGAATGACTTGCAGGGAAACACTCATTTAGGAATATTAACCTGAGCAAATGTGCTCAAATATGAAACAGTCCGTTTAACAGCTCCCCTGTGTTAGTCATTTCTATGGAAGTGTGTGGTGGTGCTTGTCAGGGGCGGACTTAGCAGCTTCGGGGGCCCCGGGCAAACAATAAAATGATGGTTGTATTAATCTTTTTTTTGTTTTCAATTACCCAGGGTCAAATGTTTGCAGCATATGACATTTTTTTTAATATGTCAGGTTTTACTAAAGAAGAATACTTGAGTGATGGAAGAAAAGAATATCTTATTGTATCTTCTTTGGGAGTTGCTTTGATTCTGTTATTCTTTTTCCTGTTTTGCCTTCTTGCACTTTTGGAAGTGTAGCAACCAATGTTTTGCTTTCTCTTTTTCACAACTGGTTGATTACTGCTTTTTTTTTCTATTCAAACTCTTGGAATTGTCTCTGCAAGCTAACTTGCTGTTGGCGGAGTATTCCATTGGTGCAGATTTACGGAGGAGGAGGAAACCCTTTCACATGAACGGTCTTATGCCCTGTCAGTGATATTTTTTCGTTCATTATGACAGAGTCAACTTATTTCAGAAATATTTTAAGTCTTCAGCTTGAAGCCCCAGGCAGTTGCCTACCTTTGCCTAATGGTAAATCCGCCCCTGGTGCTTGTGAATGGATTAACCCAATAGAAATCTTCATAGGGAAACCGTTAACAGCAAGCTTATAGATTATGATGCCAGCCACTCCACAACACAGAAGTACAGCACTGCCACAAACACCCACAGATATTATGCAGTCAGTTAACACAGCATTACAGAACATAGTATGAATGTTAATGTATGCACTTAAACAGAATGTGCATGTTTTAGAACACATAAATATAAAAGCAACACAGAGTCACAAACACAGCTTAGTCGTTTTTAAACAGAGAGTTGTGGGTGTCATGTGGGAAGGCAGCGAGTATTGGCAGCATAACTTTGATCATATTTTGTGATGGATGAATGGAGGCATAACTCGCTCCAATGATGTTTGACTGTGAATGACATCCATTTCTATGTTGTGCAGGGAGAGGCTTTCACTGTTGTTTGAGGGCTGGTGAGGGGAGGGCATGATCATGAATGGAGAACCGGCTGAAAAGTCACAAAAGCATTTTTACAGCACACAAAAGAGGGAAAATGAATAAATAAAAAAAAGGCTTCATGACTTGATGTATTTGTACTTTTTTTTTTTTTTTTTTAATAATGCAAGCCTGATAGGATTAAAGGCGTGGGCCTGAAGAGTGTTTGCATGCAGGTGTGAGAGGCAAATTCTTGTGTTTGTTATTGTAATAATGGGCATTTTGGGGAGAGAATTTGCTGCACACATCAAAGTACAGTGTTCTGTTCAAAAGCATAAACTGGCTTATTCTCTAATAATTTACACACGCCGAGGTAAAACGTAAGAATGGGAGCAGACACCTGCTGATTCATTTCAGCAACATTTTTTATTCCTTTTTTTTGTTTTTAGTTTTGCAGCTTTGAGCTTGTTGAGGAATCTCTGCAAAAAATAGAAAAAACAATTGCCATCACCAAGTTTGTGCTTCGAGTACGTGAAGTCACAGTTTTGACTCTCACATGCAAAATGGGTCACCGGCTTTTTTATGCTGTTCAGAGTTTGTAAAAGTGCACACAGAATCACATGGCTTTGGCTCAGTGTGATGGTCAAACCTTAGCCAGAAATGACAGAAATATGGATGACATGGACTTCTTCAAAACTGACAGAGAGCATTGGGACTGGAAGAGTCAATTACAGGCTTTACAGTTTGCTTCACTTTATCAATTTTAGGAAGCTGGGTGACTTTAAACGCAACTAGATTTGGTCCAGTGGCCATGACTAAGTCCAAAATTGAATATGGAGGCAGAGATTTCCCATGTCGATATCTCGCAGCATATGCAATTTATCTAATTAGCTGCTTTGAAGTAGACTTACATTCGCCTTCATCCCTCCATGGAGTCAGGACATGCTGCTGTGGTCCCAGCTTGACTCTTATGTTCTGTTCTCAGTGACCATCTTTGCAGCTGGTTGCTCATTTGAAACAGTCTTCACAGATGGTAAACTGAGATCAGAGAATGGCATTCCCACAGATTTTGCATCCTCCATTAAACAACCACTTTAAGGACAAAATAGACACATCTCAGCCAAATCATCAGAATTGCGGGGAACTCTTCCAAAGTTTCCAGACACGAGATCGTGGTTGTGTTGTCTGACTTTGTGAAAACCATGTCGGCTTATATAAATTAAAATATATTTACATAATTTTTACAAATCTATAGCCATCCTTTATGTAAAAAGTAAAAACTGAGGCCCTGAAACCTTTTTCTGCACTTGGCCAATGACCCCGTGAAGTGACTCTGCTTGTTAGATTGTTGATTTCAGAAGGTGGCTTTTTCTTATGCCGCCCAGCTCATTCCGAAGTGGGAAGGCTGTAGGTGTGGCTGCTGCTCAGGGCAAACCTTTTTTTAAGTACGTAATTAATATTTCAAGGCTGTAGCAGGCTGGAGGATAAATATCAGCAGTAAAAAAGAAACAATCAGAGCTGACTGAGCCGATTTCTTTCCTTTCCTGAAAGTGCACAGGGCGGTATTCTAATGGTGCGCTACAAGCCTGACCTATAAATACGGAGGCGTTTTTGGTTTGGCGCCTTTGGCCAAACCAAAGCTCTGTTTTGATTTCTAACTAAATAAAGCATGAACCCTTTTTAGCATTATAAAAAAATAACTTAATTCAAAATGTCAAAATGTGATCAGCTCCTCATCCTCAGCTTTGTGCACATTTTTAAAATTTGTTAAAACATGCATGATTTGTCTAGCAGCAAATTAAAAAGTCAAAGTTTTTGATAGCATCTAGTAATGGCTCGTAACCCTTTTAAAATGGATTAACACTTGTTTTCTGAAAGCAAAATGCAGAAGTACTTTAGGATTTAAGAGGAGCAATTTGAAGCAATCTGGCTGGAACAGTTACCCGTTGCTAACTTAGAATAACCAGATTAATTAGAATTTAAAAATGAGACAGTAACCACAGAAACTAGAGACATGGCAAAGAGTGTGCAAAAAACAAAAAAGACTGAATAATGTCTAATGCTTTATTCCTCAGTGCTGAAATGACTAGTGTTCAATTTTATACTATTAGTGTTACTTTTAATATAGTACTATGACTAAAGCCTTTATTATATAATACTTATAACATTACGTTGACACATTTCAGCAGCTTTCTCTCATTAGGGGTTATAGGAAGTGCATTCTTAGAGACTCCTAAATCAATAACTGTGATTTCCCCGTGTTTGACTTCCCCCAAAGCCTTGATGTGAAAAACCTTGAACAAGAACTACAAAGAGAATCAAAGACTTCCACTATTTAAATCCCTGCTGTCCCTGGTATTCACTGACGATGCTCCACTCCTGCGCTCAGTTTGGGGTTGATTCCACCGGTTGCTTTTCCTGGCTAATGAAGATAGCGGGGGGGTGGGTGTGTTTATTTGTGCTGCAGCTGAACCACACTGTGCTTAACATGACTTTGGGCTTGACTAAAGGTTTAGTGTCTTTGTGGTTGCTCAACGGCAGACATGACTACTGGTCTGAATGACAGATTAAAGCTGCTAAGCGGGCAGGGGGTTGGAGGTAGGGGGTAAATGATGTGTTTATGCATAAGAGAAAAAAAGTAAACAAGAAGATGCCGTTTACTTTTGAAATTTCTTATGCTGAGTGGGTTGCAAAAGATATATTATAGATAATCTAACGCCTCCATGTTCAGAAAGGATCTGAAAGAAATCAACTGCCATTCACAGGTTGCCATGAAAGACCCTCAGACAGATAACGGGTTCTCTAATTAAGGCACAGTGATAAATCAGTTAGGATCTACGGCATGATTCAGTTATATTCATGAGGCTGTCGCCCCGGTGAGAACTTGGCACAGTAAACACCTGACACATTTAACTTGATTTTCTAAAGCTATATACAAAAGAAAAATGTGAAAAATAAAAAAAGCTAAATTAAATTAGGAAGAAGCACATCAGGCACTAATTAAGCTGCTTTTCAATATGTGCTTTTCTCACCGCGGGAGTCTGTGTGTAAGATCTGTGCATTTCTGTAATTACATTGTTTTTAACTGCTTGTAGCTACAGAAAAGCAGAAATCCACTCTAAACACCAGGCACACTCACCTTAAGAAGGTGATGTTCTCGAGTAACATAAACTCAAGTTGTAAAGAAAACAAAAAAAAAACTGTAAAAAATTATTGACAGGAAGCAGTGCAATTTTGATCGTGTAAAAACCTACTTATATGATTATTAGAAAAATCAGAATTAGATTAAAGTTTAAATTCTGTGAAAAAAATAGAACTCTGAGATTGAAGTCAGAATTTTGAGATTAAAAAAATCTTAGATTAAAGTCAGAATTGTGAGGATTCTGTGGTTTAGTTTGGGTTCTCTTGTTGTTTGGTCATGTTCTGAGTAGCCCCTGTCAGTCCCACCAGTTTTAGGTTCATGATCCACAGCTGTCGTCATTTCAGTTACTCCTGGTCAGGTCATCTGCTATGCTTTGTTACTCCTTTGTTTCTCATTGGGTTTTGTCATGGTTCAGTTTATTTATTAAATGTTTGAAGTTTCTGTCACAAGTCTGGTTTCCTGCATTTTGGGTCCTCCCTGACAATAGTTCTGAGATTTAGAAATTCTGAGATTACAGTCAGAATTCTGACTTTAATCCCTGAATTCTGAGATTAAAGTCAGGATTTCCTTATGTCTTTTTTTTTCTTCCTCCGTGGTCCTAATCCTTTTCTATAACTGACAACCGTATCACTGGGGTTAACAATTTTCCATTTTTCATTGGCTTGGCACAAATAAAAAATAATTATATATTTAATACAATCTAATAATTATGTAATAATAAAGCTTTAAAGAATAGTTCTGACTGACGGCATTGATTGAAAACGAAGAAAAATAAGCATTAGCAGCGAATGATAGGTTGGGACACCCGTTCTCATTAATTCTCTTAAGCCATTATTCACAAGTTAACCTTCAACGGCTTTTATCAAATAGCTGTCTAAGAAGGAAAAACATCTAAACAACAGTTTGAAGTAATTTACCTGATGGCAAAAAACATTTTCTGCAAAAATTAATCTGTGCTGCTTCACGCCCTGCTTCAATTTACCACCGACACATAAATGATTAACTCTAAACCAAAAGTGAAAATATTATTTCACACATAATGAAATTCCTTTCTGTTCATCTCTGGCATGTTTTGCATATTAAATTTGCCACACTTTGCTTCAATTTCACAGTTTTGATTAAAGTTCATTAACACGAACCGTTTATCCCTCTGCGTTTTGATAAACATAGCAGTGGGCATGGGACGACGAGGGTTGGTGATGGAAGATAAGCAGACTTAAATCACCGTTTAACCTCTGCGTGAGGAAAAAAAAAAAAGAAAAAAAACCCTCAGTGGTCACAAACGCATCCGTTGTGCTCTCTATTAACAGAAAAGCGATAAAATTCAGGGCCATTTGGGGAAAACAAAATGACAAAGTAAAAAAAATAAAATAAAATAAATAAAAGCCCTGCATTAACACAGACAGCAGGGATCCAACCAAAGGAAGATGCTACCGGAGTCATTTTGATTGCCTGAAATGATATCCCTGCTGAGGTGATCATAAGCACATCGCTTGATTGGATATTTCACATGGTGGTGCTTTGGATTTATAACATGGACTGCTGCTATTGTTTTGTGAGGTGGTGGTGTAGGGTGGGGGGGCACATTGTAATAAGCATTCAAGCTCAACGCAATGTTTTTATTTCCACCTTTCCTGCATTGCAACAGGCCCTCGGGCTGTTTTTCTGTTCTGCTTTTAAAGTTTCCTCGAAAATGATTGACTCCACTTTAGGAGGTAAGCGGTTTATTTCACTATCGATTAACAACAGCACTTCAAGCCAATCAATGACTTGTTAATGGCAGCAATTAAGCATCTAAAAAAATTATATATATATATATATATATATATACATACATACATATGTGGAGGTTCAATTTTTTCTTTGGTTTTTGGACTTGCTGGTTTAAAGCAAATGAAAGCGGTGCCATGAAGCTTCACTCTTCCCTGTAGATATAATGGTGTGCGGATGATGGATGCGTTTATCATAATGCACTGCAGATATTTGACATCACTATGTGACATTGTAATGAAGATTGGAAAAGGTTCACAGATGAGAGAGAAATAAAGTCTCTTCAATTAGTTCAGTTAAATGTGATGCTTAATTCACTTTACACTCATCTGCTTTTGGAAGTGCCATCTCTTTGGTTAATCATTTTGATCATTTCATGGTAAGTGTGATTACACAAACAGTTAGAATGATCTCATGACAAGAATTCATCTGCAAGTAAAATCTTAATAAGACAGTAAAGCTCACTGTTCTATCACCTGTGAACGGTCTCTTGTATCGCTTTCCAAATCTCTTTAGTACGGTGGCCCAGAAGGGCAAATTACATCCAACCAAAAACCTTACAACATTGCAATGATAATAATGATAAAAAAGACAAATAACTAAAAATAACCCAAACAGAATTTTGCTTAAGAAACCAATACAAGATTCCAGAAGACATAATTCCAAAGAAAGGAAATAAAATGAAAATAAAACATTTTGGTAATTTCCAGAAAATCATAAATAAAACAATATAAGAAACAAGAAAAGGTAGGCACTAGGGGACATTACAGATTGGGTGATGATGCTTACGTTTTACTTTGATTTTTTTTTTTTTTTTTTCAAATGCTGCTAAAATGCTTCGTTATCAGCCGCTTTGATCTTAGATTGGGAATAATATCAGGTCAAAACTTAACCTTTTCCCATTTTCTGAAACAGTTACTTATTGTATTTTGTTTTTTAACATTTCATTTTGATTTCTGGAAATGACTTTTCTTTCAATTTATTTTGCTTCATTTTTTTTGTACATGTAAATGTAAGGTTGCAATTATTTTAAATTTGTCATTTTTTTAAAATTGTCATTATGATCTTTAATTTTTTTTTTTTGCTTTAAGTGATAGTTGGGGTGATTTGTACTTCTGGGCCACCGTACTTCAGGGTAAAAGGATGAGTATCAACTGCGTTTTAAGTTGCCAGCAGAAAATCATTGCCGTTTTTTAAATATAAATTTTGTTTAAGAGAAATGATAGTGTAAAATAAACTTTTTTTTGTTCAGCAAATCAAAAAGTGTTAGCTGTTTTATATTTAAATCCCCCTAACCCTCCTAGCATCAAACCATTTTTTAACCTTTTTCCCCCTTTCCTTTCCTTCTCCAATAATTCCTTCCTTCTTTTAATGCTTGCCTTTTAAAACAGGAAGTGCTCCTCCACTCTTTTCACTCATCCCATTTCATTCACCACCATACCTCCTTGGAAGGGACTCTGGACCCCTTCCTCCGCGACCACCAGCTTTCCACTATTGCAATAAGACAGGAGAGAACCACGCCAGCTGCCAGGACGCAGAAGACGCCAGCAAAGCTGTGGATATCCAGAGCGTTGCCACGCTGCCGTGTCTGGACTGAACTATACAGGTCACAGGGAGTGTCCTTGGGCCACCACTTGAGCTTTAGTAAATCCATGTCACCATTCTGCTGGAGTTCTAGGATTCTGTAAGAATACAATCATATAGAGATGTGTTAGTAAAGCCATTCAAAACATTTTTTTAAAACATTTTTGATTTATGTACAGAAAACGCAAACTTGACATCTGCAGCAGCGCACCACTCTGATGAAGAATGAAATTAGATTGGTAATTGTTGCATTTGATTGATATTTAACTTAATTAAAGTGTCAAAATGCTGCAAAGACATTTAAAAGCAGCTGAGACAAAACATCCTGCAAACACTCAAACTGCAGGTGCAGTAACTCCCTCACACCGTTTGAGGGCAGTGTTAGCAAGTTTATGTGGGCCGTGATCCCTTCCAACTATATTGGGCTGTCAAACTCATTATAGCAAACATTAATATGTTTTGCAGCACAGCTCTAATACACTGCCACAATGTCATTATGCAGCCTAGCTCTATCCGCACGATTGATGGCTTCTGAGAGGATACAGCTCAGAGGTTGATGGGGTCCCTCTGTTAGCCTTCAGCTTATTATTTAACTGGGTGGTTCATGAGAGGTGCAGACACACAAAGACAGACAAGCTTACAGATATTTATACAGAGGATCCAGCATGGAACAACCGATCATCAAAGAAAGACATAAGTAAGAGGGGGAAAAAAGACATGTAATGCTCTCCAAGACGTATCAAAGCTAACGGGGAGAACACGGAAAATACTCCTGCATACTCACACTAAGCCACCACAGGAACTTTTCAGTAAGGGAGCAAACATACTGTTAGTTGGAGAGTGTTGCATGAACAACTGTGCTTATCATGGTAATTTATCCTAACAGAAAGCAGATAGAAATCACTGAAATCAATCACAGAATGCAGATGAACCCTCCAGCTGATTCATCCCTCTACAATACACCACCATGAAACAACAGCAGTCTTTTTAAGGGGCATCATTTTCACTTTCATACATCACTGGTGGATGTGAGAAATTTTAATCTATAAAACAAAAAGTCACGGTAGAGTTGACAGTCATTGTTTTGGGTCAAAGTAGAGCAGATCACTCACAGAAGAAGACATGTATATCTGTGAAAAAACACAAGGATTCAAGTTAAATTTACAGTATTAACACAACAGCTTTGCCAATTTTATACTCTCATGGATGTTACTGTCATAAATCCCAAAATGCCAGTGCACTGCGACCTAAATGCAAGTCAAGTTTTTTAGCAATGCCGGCAGGTGGCCAAGTGATGGCATATGTGAAGAAGAGACGGCAGTCACATTTTTACACCACAGAGGTTTTAAGAAAAAGTTACAATTTTACGTTGACTGGATGATTTTTCTTTAAAAGTTGACATTGGTCAGTGGCAACCTGAGCACATTTTGAGGCGGCAGTGAAGTGACAGTGCTGTTTATACGATATATATCGATTTAATCTATTAATTGATTTATATTCTCACGGTTTAACCAGATCTCTCTGTCTGTGGAATGAACTTTATGAAACTAAAATGTGAACGGATTTGCTATTTTATTTGCTAAAATATGTACACATATTTAATTTACACTTGATTATCTCGCAAGAAATACAAGAAATCTGGAAAACTTCCCGCACTGTTCAGTAACTTGGTATTTATCTCAGGTCAGTGAATCAGACCGTTCAAAATGAACCGGTATTGACTATGAATCACCACAAAAGAATCCACCACATATTATATGAATCAACTCTTTGTTAAAATGAATTGTTACACCCCTATGCTGCATACAGAGCATATTCTTTTTCTAATTCCCAATTCAAATAACTAAAAATGTTGTTGTATGTTCACTATTGCTCTAATATTTTTTTACAACTGTGTGGTTGTGTTAGAACAAAGTCGTTTGATGCAAAACATTAATGATAGCTCTTTTTATTTAAGTAAAATGCCTGAAGGCATTGAAAGCAAGCACTTGTCCTTCAACTGCATGTAAAGGCTCCAGTTTTACCATAATATGGAATCTCTGCCTTGTTCTGGCTGAGCTGGATTTTCAAAAATACATTTTCCATTGTAAGTGGAGATCTTATCATTTCCCTGGGTAAAAAAAAACAAAACAAAAAAAAGGCCAAAACACATTTACCTTGATGCAGCTGGAAAACGCCTGAATGTTAAAGCACCAACACCTCAACTTATTCTCAATTCCAAGATTTTATTCTCAGATGTATTCCAGTCTTCAATGTGGTACTTTTTGGAAAAAAAAAGAAAAAAGATTGTTGTGTGCAATAAAGTTTTGTAGTTTGTAGTTAAAAAGGAAAAATAAAAATCCAGCAATGCATCTGCTAAATGGGTTAAGGTGCATACACATCGAACGTGCGACCGCAAATTCGCTGCTCGCGGCGTAGCCAAAAATGTGCTCCCTCAGCTCGCCGAATCGTTCGCGTGCAGAAGGAACTACCAGCTAATTTTTTATTTTATTTTTTAATTTTTTTTGAGGGTCTGGTTTGGTTTGGTGAGCTACCTCTAAAAAATTACAAAAAACGGGGATGGACTATCTTGAAAAAGGTAAAAAGTAACCAAAACTACATGTTCGTACGGCTTAACCAGAAGTGATCATGGGTATTGTAATTTGTCTTTTTTTCTTTTTACTATTTTATTATTTTTAGAACTTCAGAGTAATACTTGTGTAATGGCAACACACTTATCTGTAATTGAAAGCAGTTATATGCACAACAATATGCTGCTTCTAACTCCCGCCAAAAGACAAACTAAGTTATTCTTATATCTGCATTTAAAAATATAAAATCAAATACTTGTAGAATAAAGTATTTCAGTCAGCATTATTCTGATTATTCTAGGTATCTCTTTATTTTGGCTTTGTCTGAGAAAAGTCCTACATCTAAAAATGTTGCATATACAATTATTAAATAAAAAAGGTATTCATAATCAGATTTCTGTAAATAAATGCATCCACCTAAAAAGAGATTACATTTACGCTACTTAATGTATCCAGGTCTCCAAGGATTTGATTACTTAAAAATGGATCAGGAAAACTACTTTGATGAAAACAAAATGGAAAAGAATGTATTCTCACAATGAATACTGTGTAAATCAGCATAAGAAGATAATATGAGTTTAACAAACTTTGCAAACATCGAGAAGCATGTAAACAGCATCAAATCAGGGTAATTGGATTTACTTTTCTAGCCAATTGGTCTGTAGTTGTTCAAGTCATTCTTTGAACTTGTGGAAACTTTATTTTGATTATGTTTTTAATTGTGATGTCCTCCGCGAAGGCAAACCCTTTAAATTAAAAAAGATGACGGATAAAATTTGTTTTCTGCAATGAAGTCAGTTGTCATTGGCTGCTGAGAAATGGCTATGTCGCTGCCATATTTGTTCATTAAAAAGATGAAATGGCCCAAAGCCATTTCTTCATTTGTTTTATGAATGAGACTGTTAGGGCTGATTTACAACTTAGAGCCACCTGACATCTTAGTTATCAGATCTATACAGGGGAGGAGCTAGAACATTTGTATGGGAGGGGGGCAGAAGACTTTAGAAGGGTGGGAACTGAGTGGAAGGCCATTACAAACGAAAGGATAAAAAAATAAAGACTTCTAACAGTTTTATTATCATTATTATTTATTATTATTATTTAAAAATAATCCTTTAGTTGTTTTTTTTTCCAATGCTTAAAGAAACTCGTATTGATGATTTTCTAATCTTAACTGATAATTATATAAATATTGACTCAAAAATGGGGGGAGAAAGTATGGGGCAAAGTTTTTCTTTTTTTTAGTTTCAACCCTGGAAATGTTCCTATAAAAGCTTGTTTATTTGTTTGCTTTCCACTCTAAAGTTATATGTTACATACAAAAAAAGGTATTATTTCTGATCCTGTTTGTGAAAGACAAAAGTCACAGAATTTTTAATCAAAAAAGATTTCAGGAATTTCCTTATATGGGCACCAAAGATGACATGAGAATTCAAAGTGAGACTAAGACATTTAAATTGGCGTCTTCATAGGCGCCAATTTAAAAATATCAACATGTTTCTCTTTCAAGGGAACATTAACCCCCCTCAAGGTATAATTTAACGCCAACCACTTATCTGCCTGGCAAGGAATCATATGCAAAAAAATCCAAAAGCATCACCAGCAGATTGTTGTTAGTGAAAGTATCACTGTTTATCAAAGTAAAAACAGGGTTTTCCCCCACAGAAATGTTTTGCCTTTCATATTTTCTGACCTTTTTATGTCTCACTCTGGCAACAGATTCTTCACACAAAAACAAGCTGGTGCTTTGACAGACAGCATCAGAGAGAGACACACTAATGAGACCGAATAAGACTGATCCCACCTATAAAAGATGCCGGGCAATGTTTAGTGAAAATATTTCATCATTTTTTTGCTTGCAGTTCAGTCATTTTTGTAAAGGTTTTTTCGTCAGACTTGATGTCTTTTCATGTCAGTCAAAAGAGGAGGCCCGCCTTGTGTTTGAAAGAGCGTTATTATCTCGACTCATGGGTTAACTTTTCTTGCATGTCAGAAATGTCATGTCAAAAGGATTCTGTGTGGCACTAAGCACAGTGGTGCTAAGAAGAAGTGACATTCTCGTGTTTTGTTCAAAGAGTTACAGTATTGTAGGCAGTAAATGAGTTCTTTTTGGCCAAATTTAGCAGACTGTTACAGATGACATTTGGGGGCGATTACTATCATCATTAAAGGTGACAGGGGTAATTAACATTTCTTTGTTGTGTTTCTAAACTGAAAGTGGCAAATACTGTGTATGAAAGCTTGTGTAATGTTTGGGGTCATTGGTTGTATCTGAAAAAGAAAATGAATACGATAAGATAGAAGTCATATGGCTTGCTCCACATCCTTATTGTAGATTATCAGGGTGTGACTAAGCTACATTGCGCTAAGTCTCTGAGGAAAGAAAGGACAAAGCAGAGATTTGAGATTCCGGACAGAGTGCTTTCCGTCACACCTCTATTACGACCCTGTCTGCCCATGGAGCTCGTCATCTATCATTCTGCACTAATTGGCCTATCAGAGTTCAGCAAAGGCTTCTTCCCCTGATGGGCCCTTGAATCAAAACCCAACACTTACATGCACTGTCAAAAACCAACACTTGCTAATGTACATTCGCTCAGCCTTCTTTACATTTAACGCCATTTTTTGCAGCTCTGGGATAATGCTAAAAAACAAAACAACTTACATGGTTTATACCCAATTTTTCCAAGTATTAACATGCAAAATGTAGCTTACACTTTTACAGGTGAGGCAAACCAAACAGGGAGATGTTTTTTTTTTAGAATAAAAATAAACATATTCAATTAAATTTGATTTACATCACCCAAAATCTTAACCAAAGAACATAAAGTACATCATAAAAATATAATTAATAGCTGGTTGCTAAACCAAACTAAACTGACATCCCTACCATTCGACCCTCCTTCTAGGTGAGGAAAAACTTATTATAAAAATCCCATCTGAAGGGAAAAAAATCCTCTTCCAGGACGGACAGGTGATGTGCTAGAACTGTTAACAGAATTAGCTAATCTAACTCTACAACTACATGCTTGAATAACAACTGAATGAATAGTGCAGCAAATGGGCTTCATCCAGATGAAACTGTGGGGCAGCTGAGGGTGCGAGATGAGGTGGACGATGGTTAGTAAGGCACTATGAGATCTCTAATATAGGATGGGGCCATACCATTCAAGGCCTAATAGGTTAGCAGGAGGATTTTAAACTTCTAGATTCAACTGGGAGTCAGTGAAGTGAAGCTAACACAGCAGTAATGTGTTTTCTTCTGCTGGTTTCTTCTAACAATCCAGCTGGTGCATTTTGAACAAGCTGACGAGTTTTAAGAGAGCTTTTAGGACATGCTGCTAGAAAAGACTTACAGCAATCCAGCCTAGATGTAACAAATGCATGGAAAGGGGCTGTCCTCAATTAATGACATCAGCTTGTGAGAACCCACTCGTTTTAGTGGGTAGGGAAGGGGCTGCTGCAGAGAGCACAGGTTTTTCAAGGATTACTTAGAAATGCATGAACGGATCAAAATAAAGTTTTGAGGTTGTTTATAGTGAGGAATGAAGAGTATAATCCACTTAAAAGCTCAAAAAGTAGTTTTTTCATGGTATGACCCCTTCAAATTTAACATTTGAGATCAAACAATTGATTCACTATTTTAAATATTTATTTTTTTTGTTTTTTTGGCTTCACTTCCAAGTACTCAGTGTATCCCAAATTCACTGCCACCAAGCGATGGTGTCTAATAACCAAGAAGGAAGCAATATCAGAGAAAGAAACCAAGACAATGTCAATATTTTTATTAAAAAAAATAAAAAGCAGTTACCGTTGTTCTTCATCTATCTCTATTCCTCGGCTGACAGGCAGGATTAAAGGCCACTGCGAGGTGGCTGACAAAAACATGGGTTGAGTCAAAGGTTTGCGCCAGTTCAAAATCTGTCTCGCTCTTTAATTCAGCTGTCACCTTGCCAACACAGAAACTCATTTTCCCACAAGAAAAAAAAAAATCAAAAAGATTTGTGGAGCTGAACACATAACACGGAATTGTGTGAGCACGTACAACTTGTAAAGTACTACACATGCTAAGAAAAACACCATGTTTTATCACACCTCTTCCTATTTGGCCCAGTGCTATGAATTGTTATGGCAATACAGCACAATGAGAAATTACCTGGTTTATTCTACCAGGTATCGCACTACATACTCTTTCCAACGAGCAAATGTCTGAAAGTACTCCAAGAAACATTAACACTGATTAGAGTGTAAAAAATGGAATGCAGTGACTTATGTCTGACTGTTCGGAGCAAAACATAAGTTTTTCCTTTTCACAAAGGCCTGAAGATATTGCTTTATGTCATATTGTTCCGACTCTAATGTGCAGGACATTTTTAAAACACTGCTCTTTTAGCACAGTGACTCCTGCCCTGATGGATTCATTACCTTTGCTTCAATGAGGTCAGGCAGGACATGCAGTTCTAACACCACACTCAAATTCACCTCCACCTGAGGCCATAAAATGCATATTTGATGATCTGCTCCAATGAAAATTGTGCTTTTAGGGATTTTTAACATGTTCTCATGGCATTTTTCAAAAAAATGAGGGAAGTGGATCTTCAATAAGGCTACACGCATTTTCAAAACAAAAGCCACACTGTGAAAAAAATTATTGAAAAGAAAAAAAAATTCTTGTCATTTTATCTTTTCACATTTTTCTCAATGTGTATTTCAGCAAAGTCGAAAAATCTCACAACTTTTCACATCACCCTGTGCTTTCCTACCTCAATCTCAATGTTTTGTAGCACAGCCCCCTTTAAAGAAGTCTCAAATTGTTTTCTTATATGGAAAATGTTGAAGTATTTTTGTCTTCAGTGATTCCTCACTCCAGGCACTGTTGCCTGAAACTCCAGGAAATGTTTTAAATCTTCAAGCTCTCTTTGAATGTGCTTATTTTTGCTCTGAGCACACACAGTATATATAGGTTTGTGTCAAAACTGAGTGCACAATTGTAGAGCTGTAACAATCAATGCATATGGATGTGGTGTCTGTAACGTGCATTTGTATGTTTTAGTGTCTGTGACATGCATCAGGAGAAGGAAGTATGTTATTGCTGATATTTCTTATTTAGATAAGATTTGTCCTACAGGCTCTATGGATTTTTTATGTGTGGCAGCTGCTCTGAGTGTGCATGAGCACACTTTACCACTATAACTCTGCTTTATGGACATGTGTTTTGCAGAAGTACATGAACATAATATGGTGCATGTCATCTCCTGAGAGCGAAACAGCTGGTACGTTGCATGTGTGCATTAAATATAAGTATGAATGTGTTTTAGTTATATTGATTTAGACATCCGATTTTCAATGAGGAGAACTATAATAACTTTGACCTGTTCCAGGCGTTTAAAAACAAATAAGCAAATGTAGTTCATCTGATAGACAAAGGAGGGGCGGGAGACTGCACTGTACGCTAGTCTGCCTTTGTGTGTGTGAGTGTGCACTTAGCTACTGCCTCAGTGTCTCTGCAGTGGCCGTTGCTGCATGTCGACTAGATGTTGCCATGGCAACTCTGTGGCAGCAGCCTTGATGGAGGGGTGATCACATATTATTAGTTGGTTCAAACTGGAAAAAGGATCACCAAAGTAATTTGCTTAAAGGACCAAGAGGTGAAAAAACTATAAGAAAGAAAGGCAAAAGAAAAACGTTTGGGATTTTAATATAAAATGTTTTCTTAAAAAATGAGAGTAATTTATGGTCATGAGAAGTATGCAGCTACACTTGCGCACAAATATGGCTTGTAACACATGAAAGGGCAGCAGCAAATCTTTTCATAAGAAATCCAAAAACTCAATTTGCTTTTGAATTTTGAGTTCTTATGAAGCTGATGGCTGTTTATTTGTTTTGGTTTTTAAGCTAAATTCTCCACTTTCAAATAACTCTACCAACAATGGGCACGTACAAACATAGTGCTGGACACTGAACCTTAGAAATACCTGCCAGCCACTGCTTTTTGTTTATGAATTCAAATTTTGTTTAAATACATTCTACTTTCTTTAGCCATGCAGTTCACATCTTAGCATTAATTAAAAAATGCAGTGATGTTTGGGGTGGACTGATTATTTCATTACATTCATTCTAACCCAGTGATTCTTACAAACACACCTTCCAGATAACCAGAGCTGTTTGAAACAGGATTTTTTTAAATACACTGTTTGGATATCTTGGATTACTAGTTGCAGGAGTCAATGCAGGGATTTAAAGTCCAACTCTGATCATCTTTTGATCTATTTTAAATTCATTCTCAGTGGTCTTTTAATTATGATGATGATGTTTTTTTGGCAAAATCAAAAAACCTTTGTCATTTTCCAGGACATAGTTTCTGCAGAATTTATTAAAAAGTAACCAAAGAGTATTTTATTAGAAATTTGTTGTAGGCGGGGCCATTGGTGTGGTGTAAGCCTGTCTCCACTTCCAATTATCCATGCTTTTCTTTGTAGGTTACACGTCACACCTACAAGCTTTTTCCACCTGTATTTTTTCGCCTGTTCCTGATTCACAATGATTTGAGTAAAGAAACACTCAGAAATGCCATCTTATTTTTTGAATAAAAGTTTTTTGCATCACTACCCCTCTAATGCGCAACATTGGTCCAGAATGACCCATATTCATTTTCTATGTTTTTTCCTGTTTGGCTCTGTATTTACACAATAAAACTTTGAAATAAGTGTGGTTTCCATCCTGATCGTGGAACTGTAGACTAGCTCTACACCCTCTTTAAGGTGCTGGGGAGTTTGTGGGAGTTCACTCCTCCAGTCCATATATGTTTTGTAGATTTGGACAAGGCGTTCGACTACCTCCTCCTTGGTGTCTTGTGGAGGGTGTTCTGGGAGTATGGGATCCAGGGAGCCTTACTGAGGGCTGTCCGGTCTCTGTTTAACCAGAGCAGGAGCTTGGTTTGCAAAGCCGGCAGTAAGTCAGATCTGTTCCCGGTGCGTTTTCTTTTCACACATGGATCAGAAAACCCCCAAGTGCATTTGCTAGCTCTAGCATATGGAGTGAAAAGACAGCTAACAGGTCAGCACATATCGTTATCATATTGTTCTTCAATTGTTCTAACATTTTTCTAACATTACCTAAAACATTTTGATGATAATTGTCAACTGTATAGAATATTTCATTAGGTTTAGTTACTTTAAATGTTTTGTTAGAAAGATACAAGTGATTATTAGCTTATTTAGTGTTAAAACAAAACAAGATATGTAAAGAACACTTGAAATATTCAACAAAATATATATATAATTTAAATATATATATATAATTTAAAAAATAGAAAAAAAAATCACCTTTCATGTAATAACATACAAAATGAATGTGGGTCATTTTTGAGAAGAGGTGTGAATATGTTGCGCATCAGATGGTTAAGACCGTTTCCAGGCTCTGTGTATGAAAACAGATAGCAATTGAATGCTCATTAAAAGTTAAACCAGAAAAAACGTTGACAATCAGGGACTCTTGATTTGGTAGTGACGTATGAATGGCGTCTCTTTTGATTCACTGAAGTGCCAACCATTTGGAACATTGATCACAAAGGAGAAATTAGTATTTACAACTTGTGCTCGGCCGAAAATATATGACACCAAGTCTTTCATGTATCGGAATATAACTATGAAAGAAAAAGCCTGGAGCAAGATTCACAAGATATGCACTGCTTGATATTTTTGCATCAAGCCTCTTTCAACTGAACGCTAAATGATGAACATACGTTCAAGAATGCACTTTTAGCGCATATTACAATGTGCGTCACATGCCCGGAGTGAACGTAGCATCAGTCAAACATTGACCTGAATATAGCAAGCCTCAACTTTGACGAAATGCTAGATTTCATGATGAATCTTTGATTAATCTTTAAAAATCTTTGAAAAATGCAAATGGGAAGAATGCTTTGCAGACACTATCCACAAATCTGCTTCAACAAAAGAACCAGCTACGATTGATTATCAAAGTGCTGCTCATAGTTGATTGTTTAGAGATTGAGAGTCAGGAGTTTAGAGAGACAGGATGCTGAGGTACTGTATGTAGAACGCCTCTCTGTCTCATATGGATGATAAAGCAGTTGCAGACTGCAAAGTGACTTTTGAAAGCCAGTAATCTCAGCACCTGGCAAGCTAATTGTTGAGTCACTGTTATTGATCAGCTCAGCTTTCAACCCCCTCTAGATATATTAGGGCTATTTTCTGCTCTGACACAATAAAATTTTCACTTACAGCCCTTTAAAAGCACCATAACTCCATATACAGTGTTGATTCGGCAGTCTTCTCCAGGCAAATCCACAGGGCCCCTATAAATGCAGGTGATATCCCAAGCTTTGCTTTGCCCAGTTGCAGGCTTTTACAGCAGCTGTGGCTACTCAAAAAGTATAGGAGTGTGGGTTAGACTATCAAGTATGATGTAAAACAGTTCATTAAATTTCAGAGCTGAAGCTACATGGACTGTCTCTTTAAAATCTGTCATGGCACAGGGCATCACCGTGGAGTTTAATATCATCTGAGGAACAGCACAAACATGTGTACAACAACAAATATTCTCCTGTCACTTTGGTAGCACATATCTTAAACTGGAAATGTGAAAAGTAGAATCTGTGTCTGGGTGACAAATGAGACCCGAAATAAGTGTGGATGAAAAAATGTAGTGAAAAAGGACATTTCTATAAAAAAATATAAGTTAAAGTATGAGACAGAGTGGGATGTCTGACAGCAAAGGCGTAAAAAGAAGGACACTGGGAGGACCAAAGGAACGAAAGTTGGAAAGGATTACAGAAAAGGCATGTAATAAGTGAACAGAATAAGAATGTCAAACTGTTTCAAAGCACAGCTCAGTGATTTCTTGGGGGAAACAAAAAAGCGGCTAAAACACATGAAAAGGGCAGGTCACCACCAATAGAAACCACATTTCATTTCATTGATTATATGGTGGTCTGGAAAAAAGAAAAAAACCAGCAGAAGCTAACCAAAAGGGGACTGGATCTTTGGTCAAAAGAAAAACAGTGTCAGTCCAGTGACAGGCAGGGATGACGCCATACGAAACCGGACGACAGCTGGGAGGTGGCAGTCGGAACAGCCGGCAATTTTTAGCATTACAAATTTGTCTCGATACACTTACCACATGCACAACAATCATACGTGCCTTGTGGTGGCCCTATGAGCCACAAAGGAACTGCAAGACACACCTGGGCAGCCCACGCCTGCATCCTAAAATTTGCAGCACATTTGTACATTAAGCAATCAACTCCTCACAAGAGAACTAAAGTCTCAAGATTAACAAACTCTAAAGCAGAGGTGTCCAAATCCAGGCCTCGAGGACCAGTGTTCTGCATGTTTCCCAACCAACCTGCCAATAAAGCTCCTTATTGCCCAACAAACCTGATCCAGGTAATCAGCAGAAGATGAGAGAGAATTTCTTGAAAACCAGCAGGATACCAGCACACAAGGCTTTGAGTTTGACACCCTGCTCTAAAACATGTCTCACTAATCAACTCCCACTTATACGCTCAACGTCACATCTCAGACTACTCTCCACACTCAGTTGAGGATGAGAGGCGCTTGGATCAGACAGGTCTAGTACAGTTGACTAGGAAGGAGGTGAAGCTCAACAGACTGGTGGCCATAACACAAACAAAACAAGAGGTGAAGGGAGATGAAACACAGACGTGTTGTGTCTTTTGTGAAGTCCCCACCCCGACTCACTGTCAGTTATTTTAAAAAAAGCAGCGGTGAGCTAAACTACACTGAGGGTAATGCAAAATGGACATACATTTTGGTCATACAAGACATAGATTTAGCGTTTATGGAGATTGATGATACTTTAAAGAGAAAAGAAACGTTCACAGCCAGTGCTAATCAGAACAGAATACAAAGTTCTCATCATTTCAATAAATCTGAAATGTTCATCTGGTGGTGTTGTTGGAATTCTATAAATGCAGGGCCGGCTGCCAAAGTTTTGGAATAAAAGTTTAGATGTTGTTTGTTTTTGTGGGCGAAACGCAGACACACTACTAAGGTCGGCTCTGGGTTTATGTCATGGGCAGCACTCACAAAAAGCAGTTCTACAGAGATCGAGTTGTCTTACTTCCATGTAGAAAACCCCACAAAAATAACTCTTATTTCTTATGTTCTTTAGTGTGCTAAAGGTAATATACTATCATATATATCAAGGATAGGCAACTCCAGGCATCGAGGGCCGCATTCCTTCATGTTTTCCTACATACCGTGCTCTGGCATGTTGTAATTGGCTGGAGACACCTGAACAAGGTAATCAGTCATGAGTGGGGCTTGGAGATCTGGAAATCATGCCGACACAGCAGCTCTCGAGTTGCCTATCCCTGATAAACATGAAATAGTTTACTCTGAAAGGCTTAAGAAAAGCATGATATAGGCGCTTTAAAAAAGTTTAAAAATTGCTGTTCTGGTTGTTTCCATTCTAAGCAGCTGTTGGGTTACTTGTCAATCATGATTCACTCTTGATTCTCCAAACGGTACCACTCTACCAGCAGCTGTCTACTGCAGGAGCAACACTAACTTCCTATAAGTGCTTCACACAACCCCACTTCACAAAACTTCAGCTGTCAGTATTTCATCACTGGGAGCTGGCAAGAGTGATGTACTTATCGCTGAGGTCAGCCTTCACCTTGAGAGCCTTGCCGAAGTACTCATGTCAGGAAACAACTCTTGTATTCTTAAATGCTATAATCACCACACTATAAATGTCAGATGGGCCTGACATGTCCGTACAGGTACAGGTTAACAATACAGCACCAGAATGAGTTTTTACACCACAGTATTACACTGAGCTCAAGTTTTCAAAAAAAAAAAAAAAAAAAGCAAGAGAAGATATATTTAATCATCAATAACCCTAAAACAAAAACAAGTAAAATGCAGTGCTGTCATGCAGTTAATGTTATAGAGATGAGTTAATTTTGACCTGTATTTGTTCACCTTTCAGCATGTCCCACCAGGGGTCACCATAGCAAAGCAGCGTTCACTCATTCACAAAGGTAATTAGGCAGAGAGTATACGCCGGATTCCCTTCCTGACATAATCTTACGCGGGCTGGGGACCAGCACAGGGAGACCCAGACTTGGGCCCCTTGCAGCTACATAGTTAGACAGTAGTGTGAAGGGTCTTGCCTAAGGCCCCACACTGGATTAAGCTCATTGCATGCCCAAGGAAGCGACTCCAAGTTTGGGGTATTTTCATTTAAATCTGTGACATTGTGACAGAAAAAGATTAAAATACAAGATGTGCACTATCAGAAATTAATGGACCAATCTGACGCAATGAGGCCTATGTCGTCCATTCATTTCTGAAAACAAACGCCTTGTTGGGAATTATCCCTTAGAAAATAGTTACATATTAAAAATAAGACTAACAATTTTACAAAAAAAACAACGGGCTAATTTGCCTGTAATTAATTAATTGCGATTAATGCAATAATTTGAAACCTCTTGAGACCTCAACATGTATTTTTGATCATTAAATACTTTAATTAATGATCTCCGAAGAATAAATAAACTAACACGGGCCATGTATTCTAAAGCTACACTTTTTTATGGTTTTATAACTATATGAGTGTAAAGGGGGAACATTGAAATTTGCATCTTCAAATATTTTTTTCCAGAAGCTGGTGAAGGTGAATTTTTACTGGTAGTCATGTCACAGAAAAAGTAAGCTGAGGCAGATCCGTGGATAAATGGATGGATATAGTTGGAACCACAGGAGAATAAGCACAATAGTTATAGTAAGTATAGTTTAGCATAGTACTGTACAACATAGAATAGAGTTGACGTTACATGTTTTTACAGAATTTTTGAAATTATTATTTTTTCTTTCTCTTTTTAAGGGGAGAGCGTCAAACAGTTTCAAAGAGTCATTTATCTGTTTAAAAAGAGCTTGTGGCCTCATCACTGCTCACATGAAAATTCAATATTTGTAGTATCTTTCCTTTTTTTATTGTACATTGCCAGTCATGTTACTCAATGCAAACAAGCAATAGTTTTCACCCCATAAGTTAAATAATGTTTAAGCTGCTAAAAAGTATTTTCAACACAATGCAATAGACTTGTTTAAAGATTCACTCCAGTCATTTTTAAGTGTTCCCAGTAGGCTTTTAATTGTGATTACGATTCAGTAGACTTGTGACATTTTCTAGGATGTGGTTTCTGCATAGCAGTAGTAGTTCAATAGATATTCACCTTAGTTGTTAAGGGAACGTTGGCAACCCCGCCCCCACTTCATGTCACCCATCTGTTTAAAGGCTCTCCCGCTAGCTTACAAACCCTCACACCTTCAACCTAACTTTACCAGTGCAGGAAAAATGGCGAGCAATATTTGAGCTATCAAACTTTACAGTTTTGAGCCAGAGAAAAAACTGTGACCTTTAAATTCAATCGAGTAAATGTCCAAGCTTGAGTTGCAGATTTTAGGATGACTGTATCTTGTGATATCGCAACACAGATTCCTGTTCTGTTGGGCATAGGCTTCATTTACATAGAAACACTAAATGAGAACCACTGGAATCAGTGACCTAAAAAAGTTGACATTCAAGTAAAAAAGAAAAAACAAACCCTTTTGGAACAATGTCTTTACACTAAAGTTTTAAAGTGTTCTGAAAGACAATATTTATCCTCTGGCCTTTGGTTCCACTGTAAAGCTAATTAAGCCAATTCATATTGCTGGTATTTAATGCCATCTACTTTGTCAACCAAGTTTTTGATTATGCATTATTAAACTACAGCGTGATGATGAACTGGAACAGATTCTAAAGCTTGACTTTAATAAAAATTTACCAGAAGGAAAATTCCCATTAACCATCACATTTATACAGCAAGAGAGGCTTAAAGAACCAGAGTGAGAGACACCCCTGTCATCCTGCCATTTTCTGGGAATAATCAAGATGTATTCAGTGAGTGTGTGGGTTTGCCTGTGACTAATTGGTCAAAGAATAACAGTTTTACAGTAAAAGAGCTTTGACAAAGCCACAAAGATGGAGATTAGATTGACAAATGGCAACAAGTCATTCTTTTTTCAAAACTTCATACTGTCACAGATGCATTCACTTTTGTTCATTTGCATTTGCAAAGTTTTTTTCATAACTGGTAAAAAGGTAAAGCAAAAAATGAAATAAGGGCTCTGGCACAGTGTATTTATAACTTCAAAAGAATGATTGAGAATCCATTCGTTTTTCTTTTCCTTTGAAAGAAGCCTTGATGACGTCCTGTTTTCATTATGTATGTACCGAGAATAAAATGGCACCATGAGGAACTCTAAAAATGAAAAACAAATTTCACCAAACAAAACAAATCTAATGAGATATTTTGATGAATTTGGAAGATGTTTTGTGTAAAAAAAAAAGCCAGCAATTCTCCCATTTGTGCACTGTGATGTTGGTTTGTTTGTTCAACGGTTTCTATTTTCTTATTTGCTCAACGTTATCCTAAAAGAAAAGTGCATATAGATGTGTAAAAACAATGGAATTGGCTTAGGCAATCAATGTATCAATACAATGACATATATTGATGTGTTTAGTAGTTCTAAGAGCGAGTTTGTCAGGTTTTTCATTTAGTTGCACAGCCTCATTTAGTATGAATTCAGTTCATAGGTCTCTCATTTTTTGGGTGGATTCATTTGCAACATGAACATTTGAAATGTACAGAGCATGCTTTTCTGATTAGTTCACTCTTCTTTTACAAACATTTTAATATGTGATTCAGTGCCTTTAAAATGAAATTAATTCAGCCTCAAGGAAATGGCGTAAGTATTTTCTTTGCCAAAGGACCAAAAAAAAAAAAAAAAAAAAGTAATCTTTTTCTTTTATCATCATATTTTATTATCGTATTTGTATTTTACTGTGATATTTAATTTATATTATTTGTCTTCCATTAATAAAAGACAAAAATGGTAAGACAAATAAGTATTAATGTGGCCCTTATAAAAATATTGTTATTATAGGTTATTAGTTTCCCTTCATGCAGTTCTAATGTTTAATGGTTTAATTTTAGAATTTTCAACAAAATGTAATGTTTAACATAAAACAGTATTACATTCTGTAACATTTTAATTATCTAAGTTATTTTTTAAACTTCAATGATACTAATGGCATGTCCGTGTGCTGACAAAACAGCAAAAACATAAGTGAATAATCAACCAACGCAATCGCCATCCCTAATTGTGTGATTTGTTGTTTAATTCACTAAATAAAATCCCAAGATGCATATTAGGTTGAAAAAAATGTTCTTTTGTTTTCTTTTCTTATGCTTGAACATATTAAAGTTTATATATATATATATATATATATATATATATATATATATATATATATATATATAGAGAGAGAGAGAGAGAGAGAGAGAGAGGCATTTAGGCATAGAAATTTTATGAAATATGGGCAGTGAAAAAAAATTGGAAACATATTTCAAAATCAAATTACATTTTTGTCAAATGGAATCCCAAAATAATAATAAAATGTGAGACAACAAGAAAAGTCCAGTATTTGCATGTGTCTGCCTAAAGCTGTCTACATAAGAGGTTTCTTATTAAGAATACAAGCCTTTCATGTACTGAGAAAGTTCTAATACCCACTTTCATGACAGGAAATTACACTTCACAGTCTAACAATCTAATATGATTTCTTGAGAGTGAAGCTAGCCTCACCACTGCAATCTAACCCATGGCCTCTGCGGGGTGATTTATCTGTGTTTGTGATAGAGATTTGTCACTGTAGTAATCGTCACTGGGTCCCCTAAGCAGGCCATACAGCATGCTCTGCTGTGGTCCCCATAGAAAAACAACATACCTTGGCTTTATTTTAGAAGCATTCAGCTATCTGTCCTCAGGACACCAATGAACAATTGCCTGCAGCCTGGTAATAAAACAACAATATACCTTTGAGATCATGGTCAAATTCAAACTTCAGGCAGTGTGCTCCCTGCTCACCACACAAACTGAGAAATAGGATTTTAATGAAAGAGAAAATGTATTATATTGATGCCAAAACAATAAGCATGTTTCCTGTGAGCTTTTAGTTCATATCAGTGCTTATTTTCTTTCTGTGTAATTTGTTGCACTTTCCCAACGATTTTAACCCTGCCTTACCACAGTGTGTCTCCACATCCTTCATTTGCATTTGAGGTTTTGAAAAATTACCATGTTCCATGTGCACTACAAAATGCCTGTCAAGTAATACTGATGTCCATCTGCTGTGGATTATACATCTTTTTCAAAACTTAAGTTTGGTGTCTGCCTCTGTGAGACTTGATGTTGTATTTTTAATCCTGTCTCTTCAGCTCTTCCAAACAACTTGTCAGTATTGCTGTCAGTCTAAATTAGCCAACTGGCCCTTTGTGCCACAGTTTCCTGACTCTGGTAAATCTGCAGGCTGTCTCCATCAATCACGGAGGAGTAGCACAAACAAAATCATGCACACTCACTTGCATATTCTTTCAGAAACACAGGCAAACAACTGCACTTCAACTTGGGCACACCTTCTTAAGAATAAAGTGGCTGAAAATGATGAAGTTGTAAAATTATGCTTGTTTCTGTTGAATGTGTCTTTGTGAAGACACTGAATTCTCTTAATCTCCGATTTGACTTCCAATTCCAAATATAGCAAAGTCTCCTCAAGAATGCAGAGCAGAGAAACAAGGATAAATCCTTTCAGGAGTTGCCAAACCTTCAGAATTAGCCAGTTAGCACCCTCTCACTTGAACAGATTTCAGTCATTTTGAAAAAATCCCTTCTTTATTTGCATCTGATCTTTTTGTAACTCCAAAACATTAAAAATAAGAATTTAAATCTTCTCCTCAGAAAATAGTTATTGTATGTTCTGCAGTATAGGCACACTTAAAAGCCTCATTTTTATTTCTTTACTTTTTTTGACAGTGTGCTTTATGACCCAGAGCACTTTAAAAATAGATACCAGTTAAAATATTTTACATGTTTAATGTGTGAACTTGTTATATAGAGAATGTGCCATGTCAGCTAATTAAAAAGCAAAGTTTTAAAATGTGTTTCTAACCAGGTTGGGAGTTAGCATAGTGACATTAATGTTTCTTTTAGCTGTATTAGTTTTTTTTTTTTTTTTGTATTGCAAACAAGGTTGGGTGTTAATGTGACAATGCTAACCCAGCTAACATGTAGCTGGGTTGGATTGTGTTTTTTTTTTTTTTTTTTTTTTTTTTTTTCGTTACTACAAGGTTGTGAGTTAGGAATGTATTGGAAACGAGGATGGAAGTTTTTGTGAACAAGCTAAATCAGCTAACGTGTATTGTGTCGAACTTTGTTTCTGTACTCAAAAGGTTGGGAGTTATCGTTCTCACAGTAATGTTCGCTTTAGCAGTTTTAGTTAGCTTTTTTTACATGTTACAAACAGGGCTGGGAGTTATTGGTATTGTGAATACTCTAAAATGGTTAACGTGTAGCGTGTCAAACAAGTTCAAGAGTTTACTGTGAATCTGAGTCACAGACTTACCTATGACTCTTATGTCTCACTAAATGCAGCTTACAGTTTGTTTTGCCCATGTCATCAATTTGAATATAGACCATTCATTAATGTTAACCTTATAATCTGGTTCACCCTATAGTGTGAAAAAAGCGTGAAATAAAAAAGTCTTGCACAAAGTGCAAAGGCGATCACTATGACAAACTTTTTTCTGTCAAAGCTGATACCCTCTCTTTAATTTGCTCAGTAGACTTTAATCATGATCAACATGTTGTCCAAATGCTTTTCAATTTACTTAATTACTGGTGACAGCATCACAATAAACTCTTGTGAAATGCTTGTTTTGCTGTCAAACAAGAATATGAAGCTGATTTTTATGGTTTCATTTGCAGTCAAGCAGGAATTCTTTCAACATAAGGATGTGAATCTTTTCTGTGCTTTATGGAAATTACATCGGATTTACACCGTCATTACATGAGACTCCAGCACCGAAATGAGCAGTTTGCTTTGCTGTGATGCAATCTAGAACCTTTGATTTTTGAGTCAGGTTTTTTTTTTTTTTTTTTTTTTTTGAAGAGAAACTTTCACAGAGGAATGTTATCTTTAATTTTAGCTTAGCAGCAATAGAAAGGACTGTGAGGTCAACTGTAAAGTGGGTGTATCTCCTGCAGCAATGAGGTCACTGCGTCTTTATCACTAAGAGGGGGTGGCGCTGCAAAGCAGAGTTTTGAATTTGGCAGCCCATCTGTGACAATAACTCTGCTTGTGACTTTCAATGCTCCATTACAACTTTTCAAATAAGAGGACAAACTAAAGCATCTTAAATTCTTCACTAATGTCTGATATTGCTCTTTTTAAAATTATAATAACGAGCATTAAGTGATTGTTTTGGTTTTCATTTGCTAAAGACCACAATTTTGTTAATCTAAAAGGTTTTGGAAAGCCAATACTTCGGTTTAACATATGTCTTTGTGTGGCACTTTGTTATGGTGTAAGTATGGTTAGTGCACTTACAAGCCTTAATAACAAAATAAAATAAACAGTGAGCCTTATAATCCGGAGCATCTTATATGTGAAAAAATTCTATGCTGTTCTCACTGATGCATTCAGTGCGTTCAACATGCATTTCTTACTGATGTTTGCTGTTTTCAAGCAATGTTGAGAGGTACATGGCACTCTGTCAAAATGTTTGATTGGGTGTTATTGTGAATATGCTAACATGGCTATTCTGTGGCCGTGTTGGACTGTGCGTTTTTTTTTTTTTTTACGTGTTACTGACACGGTTGGGAGTTAGCTCAGTCACAGTAATGTTTTCTTTAAAGTTGTCACACAGTTTTTTAAACCTGTTGCAAACAAGGTTGAGAGTTACAGGTGTTATGAACACGCTAATGCTTCCAACTTGGCTAACGTGCAGTGGGGTCGGACAGTGTATGTTTGTTGCTGTTTTTTGCTGCTGTGTTACTAACAAAGTTGGAAGTTAGTGTAGTCACAATAAAGTTTGTTTTAGTGGTATTAGTCCATTTTTTACATATTGCAACAAGATTGGGAGTTACAAATATTGTGAAAATGCTAACAGGGCTAATGCTTTTATTTTGGCTAATGTGTAGCTTGGTACAAACAAGTTACACAGTAACAAAGAGTTACTGTGCAGTTATGCACAGTAACTTTGTCGGACTTTAACTATGCAGTTAAAGAGTGGAAAGCCTTCTCTTTGACTGGAGACAAAATTGGAATTTGATCATAGAGCTCAAATTGAGTTTGCACCCAAAGCCAGTTTTGCGTTTTCAGAATGTTTATTTACTATTTTTTATAATTTGTGTTTGCAACTCAGTTGCGGGGTGGCAACTTGTGCAACTGATGATCATTGTTATTATAAACTAAAAAGTAAAAGAAAATGTTTATAGTTTTAGTCAGTTAAAAAGGTGTTTTGATAAAATCTTCTTTGACAATTTCAGTTTTTTTAACCTCACTGTTCTCTTTAAATGTCAAATTAACACATACAACACTTTTTATGTTCTTGAAATATAACACTTATAACATATACATTTTTTTAGCATTAGAGTGATTGTCACATTGCAATGGTTCCCTAAAGTAAAAATAGTTTATTCTGCTATTTCTAGTGCAATCAAAGTGTCACAGGTAACCTTTTTTCTCTATAAGAAGAGTCAAATAGCAAATTAAAGGAAAGTTAGATGAAAAGAGAGAAAAAAACTTTTCTAGAATTATGGAATATATGGATAGATGACTCTTTGCTTCTTTACTTTCTATACTTACATAAAGTTCAAATTTAATCCCTGAGATGTGACTTTTTTTATCTTTTCTTTTCAGTAATCATGACATGTAAACTCAATATATAAGAGAAATACAGACTTATACAGAATCAGCTGATTGAAAAATTCTGTGAAGCAGCACAAAGAAGGCTGGAGCTGCTGTGATTACATTTGGCTGCCACATCATTTGCTTCACACTCCAACTGCAGCCTGTTACTTCTTGTTAAGCTCCAAAAGTATTAAACTCAACGATGTTTGCTGATTTGCAGCTGTCTTAGGTTTACCACATAAATCAATGCAGTAAACTTCAACTGCTCTGTAATCTTTGCAAAACATCCAGGACAGCGCTGACCTTCAGCTTGAGAAGCTGTAACCGCACTAACGAGGCAGGCTGGATTTTTTGGGGAAATGTTCCAGCAACATCTCGAAGAAAACTTTTTTTACTGCGCCAACTACTTTTCATCAGCCTGTTTTACTAACCTGGGTTAATTCAAGCTATGACTCACAATGAGATCATGTCTAAGGTAGTTGTCAGGAGAGTGCCTGTTGCTCATGAAGAAGGGTTGCCTGCTGTTCATTTCCAAGCTTTGACTGTCTACATGTGGTGGTGTCCTTGAGCTGAACACTTAAACCTTCCCCACCTTGATGTACTGTATCTTTATGAGCAGTGAGAGTTAAAAGTATGTACACAGATGAAAAAGAGAAATACAGATTTGGTACAAAGTTTTAGGGGGGAACGGTGATTGTATTCAACACATATCACTGAGAACTGAGGAAATAAAATTCCCGAAAGAATGTGTCTTGTCAACGCAAACCTTAGCAGAAAGCAAGTGATAAGGTAGATGCCATCTAAATATCATTTAACCCTTTTACACCCTTCTGTCTTTACACTGTTTTGACTACTTTAACTCTTCAACTGTTGATGCAGTTGATGTAATTACAGAAACTCTGCACTGATATGCAAAACACTTTATGTTACTAATGTGTTGCACAAGGGCTTTGCGCCAATATGCAAAGACGGCTTTCTCCACATCAAAATCAGCGGAATCCCGTTGATCGTGTGAAATGGTCAGAAATTTATGGTATATCAAACAGTGCGTTATTTAGATGTCGCAGGTGACATCTCTGGTGTTTTAAGGGTTACGTGTACTACTATCTTCTCAAAGACCCACTCCAATGAAAATTGTGTTTTTGGTGTTTTAAACATGTTCTTGTGGGATTTTTTGTAATGATGAAGGAAATCTAAAAAGAAAAATGAGCTTGAAATTGAGTATTTTTTCAAATCGTTGTGAATCGGGAGCTGTTGGAAAAAGCTTGTTAGTGTGACATAAAGTTGCTACAGCAAGCCACAGCCTCCCCGCTCCGCTCCGCTCCATTCTGATGTATAACTAGAGTGTACTTCTATGTTTTCCGAGCTGGCATCTGGTTCAAAGTTATACACCTATATTGCTTGTTGGTAATGTTGGGTTGGGGTTTTGAGGGGCTGTAAAGAGCACAAGCAGATGGATGATAGGAATGGGGGGCTTATTCGGGGCCAACAGTCCTGCCCGTAACCCATAGGTTAATTTGAACTCCTGCTGCTCTAAAGAAAAAAAAACTATGTCTTAGAAAATGACACAGTATTTTTAAAAAATGTATCTTAAAAACTGCAAAATCATAATTAAAAGACCACTGGGAATGTTTTTACAATATATCAAAAGATGATTGGAATGGTACTTTAAAGGGTTAAGTGTACCACTTTCTTCTTAAACATTATGAGATATCTATTCCTACTGTGTAGAAGAAATTTCCTATAACTCAAGAAACTTTTAAATCGTTTGGTAAACACTCAAGAAGAGTCTCTATACTTATGGTAAAGCCACTTCAGATAACGAAACTTTTTCTTTATGGAGTCAAGGTGCAAACTGCTAATTCAGTTCCGTTTAAACTTTCAGCTGTGCTTCAACAGTCTGTGTAATAGAGAATGTCAGAATGACAGATCTGAAAATCACGGCGAAGGAAAACAGAACAATTACACTTCTGTAAGCAGTTTTTCTTTTGATAATTTGCCTTTGTGTTTTTGTTTGAACCTTGGGAAGCGATGGAGGCAAACAGGTTGAAAATATCTTCCCACGAGTGCGACATTGTCCCAGAAATAATAAGAATAAATTGAATGTGTGGGCTATCAATTAATTGCTTGTTTATACCAATAAAAAGCTATTATCGCCAATATTCCAAAGAGCAACGCTTCACCAGATCTGGAGCAATTAACAGACACGACTTGCTGTTCATGAGATCACATATTTTGGCCCTGCCACTGTGATGAAGTAAAGTGTTTTACTAAACACATGCACACATTTGGAAACCCTCATGAAAACAACACACCCTGTTTTACATAATCTAATTTTCAGCCACTTAATAAAGGCATTAGACATATTAGCTTTCCATCATCCCGAAATGATTTCATGCTTGATTGCAAATAAAGCCACAGAGCTTTCCAGTCGAGATGCGACCAGAAGGAGAAATGTCTCACCTCTATTCTGGAATTGCTATCTGCTGATGGCGTTTCACTCATTGCATGACATTAAAGAGGAATAGAAGCAAACAAGGACTCTTAGGATTTTACGGACACAGCATAGTTGCTGAGAAGAGATGAGTGAGTGACCTTTTAGTGGCAGCTACCGAAATTACCATGCTCTTTTTTTCCATAGGCGTCTACTAGTTCACTAATGAATTTAGTTAATATCTTTATCAAGAAGATAGCATAGGCAATGTGCTAGTGAAACCAGATAGCTACATCTCCACCACAATTGAGTTGATAATTCAACTCATCAACCTAAATCTCCCAATGCGCTTTTGTGTGTTTAAAGAACCACTCCAATAAAAATTGTTTTTTTTAATAACAAAACATCTTATATTTCTAAATTGCAGCTGGATAGCATAGTTTGTTAAGTATAGTCACACGGGAAAATAGGGTTTGATTCCCAGGATGTGTCATGAGCTTCATCCAGTGGCGCTCCTTGGACAAGACGCTTCACTGTGCTGCCTAACTATATAGAAAAGAGGACATAAGTCTGGGTCTCCCTGTGCCTCTCCCCATACAGGGTTGCGTCAGGAAGGGCATCCAGTGTAAAAATCTCTGCCAAACCACTTGGGCGAATCAGTGAAGGCTACTTTGCTGTGGCGACCCCTTAAGGGATAAGCCAAGACGTAAACATTAACTTTTATTTCAAAATGTAAGTTTGGTGTTCTTGTAGCATTTTTCTCATGGATACACATACAATATATAAAGAATATTAAGTTAAAATTGCATTTTTGAGTTTGAGCGATAATGGGAAATGGAGGTAGGCTCACTCTATGCCCACAACTCTGAGGCAACTTACTCCTTGAAAACTACAGTTTTTGTTTTTTGTTGTCAAAAAATGGCATTATCATAATTAAAAGACCACTGGGAACACTTTTACAATATATCAAAAGACGATTGAAGTTTGACTTTAAGACTTTATAACATTTTGAAAAAAAAAGCACTTTGTGAGTTAAATTCAACTTTGTGTAACAGACTGTAGTGAATTTAAGCTGCTAAAATGCTTTGCAAGACACAGATACAGTTAAGTCTACCATGTTGATGCTATCTGACCTACACAGCCCAATCATCAACCACTGAAGAAGCCCAGAATGAAAAAAAGGTCAAACGTCAACTATTAAAGAGGAACACCTTTATAAAGGTCTTTCGTCAATGTTTTTACACTTAAAGTGAAGAAAACACACAAATTAAGATGAAAGCAGCAGTCTTTAAGAAAAAAATAGTGCTGCCTTTTGTTTACTGTTCAGACTCTTACCTCTGGGAGAAAATGTCCCTGTAGGGGCTGCCGTGCTGCATGGCGATGCCGTATCCACGGTCTGATGCGCTGTTGCTTACGGTGTAGAAGGAACAATCCTCGTCGTTATTAGCAACATACTCCAACACGGCCGCATCCCAGATGAAGCCAAACCGACCATATTTCACCTATGATAAAAAACAACATGACATTAAACAGATGGTTTGGGGATTTCAAAATAATTACTCAAAACTTTGTACACTGCAAAAACTGAATCTTAAGAAAGTAAAAAGATGTTGCTTCAAGAAAAAAATGTCTCATTTCCTGTCTTGCAAGAAAAATGAAAGTATCAAGAAAGTTTTTCAACAGCAAAATATTCGTTTATTCGTTATATTAGTTTAAAGTTATATTAGTTTAGGAAAAAAAGTAAACCAAGATTTTTTTTTTTTTTCTGTAAAATATTTTTTCTCTATTCATTTCTAGAAAATTTGCAAATCAGGTAGGGATTTTTTATGGTTTTTGAAGGGTAAAGAGCTGAAAGATGGGCTTTTATTTTGAAAGAAATTTAATTAAAGGCTCCCTTTTAACAAGTTCTTTATAAGCACTTTTAAAAAGAGATGTCTTGATTGAATCAGACTAAAAAGAAACCACAGGCTCTCTGCTAGTCATTCTATAGTAAACTTTATAAATAATTATATAAGTATATATATATATAAGTTAGGATTTCTGTGCTATAGCACAGAAATCTGCTTTATAACATACTTTAGAAATACAGGCAGTCTTAAGATCCCGCTGGCTTGCTTTGATTGAACACCAGGCAGTTGTGTGCTTGAATGTTTTACATTTCATGAAGAATACAATTTCTTCTCATCTTTGTGTATGGCCAGACAGCGAGTGTCTGTGAAGTGTGACATAGTAGCTTATTATCCATAAGAAGAATCAGAGGGACTCAAAGCGAGAATCACAGCTTAGTTGAGTCAAGGTGGCAGATGACAACTGCGGTTCTAGTTAACATTCAAAAGATCTATATTTTCACAAGGACTGAGAAGTGGAGAGGAATCATAGAAGCTGTACTATTTGCCTCCTTGTGGTAGATAGCCTCGGATGATGAGCGCACAGAAACAAAGATTCACGTTTTGCATACATGACACATTAGTTTGGACTTACAATTTAAAAAACCCGACTGTCTTTGCGTGTTTTTGTCACCTCGTCTGACCTGTGTGTGATGATTAATGTCTTAAAGCTGGCAGGACGTTTTAATTGGGTTTGTTCACAGATTGCAACTTGCTGCAGCGCAACTGTGTTTTACATCAAATACATACGCTGTGCATGAGTGTGTTAGGTTTTGATTTTTTTGCTCGCTGTAGATATAAAAACAACAGGAAAAAGAATTGCAGCTACTTTAAAAAAATGTTTTTTGGGTCATGTTTTTCATTTTATCAAGATAATTACATTGAAATTTTTTTTTTTATTTAAAAGTTAAGTTGAGTTTTAAATTTGCCTATTTTTAAATTATTACTGCGAAAATTTGAGGGTTTCTCACCAAGCGTACCCTCAAATTTTGAATTATTTTCATCAAAGAGTTTAAAAAACATCTTAATTAAAAATAAATGGAATAATCTGGAAATTCTTAGATGTGGTGGGCTTTACAGGGTTACCTCAGTCTCATTGCCTTATAACCATACAGACAGAATACACACTTGAGTTTTTAAAAGACACATTATAAATAAAGACATGCTGATGTGACTTGACTTGACGATGGGCATAATGTGTTTTCTTAAAGCTGTGATTACGTTTGGCCTAGAATAATAATTACAGAAATGTCAACATAATATAATCACATGAAAAGGAATTATTCCCATAATGAGGATAATGCTGGTGCCTGTGAGGGGAAAAGCTGTCACCTGAAGTTGTTTCTGTCTCACAAACACATAAAAGGGGGGCTTACGCGCATCGAAACATATACTCTGCATACAAACCAAGACACTAATATTACAGCCCCTTTGATTATTTTCAGTCCATTACAGCCACAATTAGAATGATCTCATAAGTGGAAAAACCTAAAGCCTTTTCTATTCTATATTGTACAATAAATACAACACCTTGATTTTTTTTCCTGTTTTCTTTTGTCTTTTTAAATTATGCTTTTATTTAAAAACTAGCTGATATTTCAATCAGGCATTAGATAGCAAAAAAATAAAAAATAAATATTCAAACCATTCAGAAAAAACGCCTAACTTGAATAACAAACTTCTAGTACAACCCAACCAACAAAACAAACAAAAACAAGAGAAAACAGTGTGATAAAAATCTATACTAAACTCTAAAAAAATAGTTTTTCCCAAATACAAATGTTTGCTCAAATATATTTATACAATTATGATACATCAAAATTATTATTTAAAAATGAGCCTGTTATAAATAGCCATTTTGGTGTCACTGAACTAAATGCTATTGAGATAAATTGTATGGATCAACTTTAGGAGTTGGGTTCATTACTGCAGTTTGATATGATCCTGTGGCTTTAAAAAAACAAAAAAACAAAACAGACCCATCATCATGCCTCACAGCAGGAACTTTGTGATTTATTTTTTACTTGTACTACAGATTGTCTTTGCTGCATGTTTATAATTAAATTTTAGATTTATAGTCCACACTTGCTGTTTTTTTTTTTTTTTTTTCATATGCCAAACCTGCTTGGCAGCACCTGGCTCAGTGGTTTTCAACTTTTTTTTGTTCACTTTTTCCTTGGCAAAAATCACGAGGCACACCAGCAACTGAAAGTGTAAGAAAAGAGAAACTTTGTTTTAACGATGTACCAGTACCTCCAAAATTTTGGGTGCATTTTTTATAATAGTTGCAGCATACAAATCTGGAAGTTCCATCTGTTTTTTATTTTTTTTAATTTTGTTAGTTGCAAAAAAGAATTGCGATAGATTTCAATAACATTATTCAGATAAAGGCTGTGGGGTATGTACACATTCATCAGTTACTTTTCTTCCCAGTCTTTTAACCTGTGATTTTATATGATCTCACAAAAAACTCTAATAATTACCATAATGTTGTTAGTTCCTTTTACTGATATTTTTTGACCTTTTTGCTTTTTAATCACAAGACAATCATTCTTGTAAAAGTGCTTTGAAAATAAATCAAATAGCCTTAACATAAAGAACTGAAGTCTTGTGCATTTTCACTATTCTAACAACTCAGTGTGAAACCTGGGGCTGTTTGGATGAACACAGAGACGATTTTTTATAGCAATTAGTGAAGTTGAATAAATTCCTACACCACACCAGTCCATCTCTCACAGTACTGTACCTCTGCACACTAATAAAAAAAGGACTGACCTAGCTAATAGCAAATTCCTGTCAAAGAAAATATACTTTCTCCCTGTTTTAATTATTGGTTACAGATGATTTTGTTCTGTGTCTAGTTTTCTCTGTTCTTGTCTAGTTTTCCAGTCCTTATCAGACTTGCCTTGTCAAATCCTACCTAATTTCTCAACTTAAAAGATGTCTCCATTAGTGGTGAAAAATGATCGCGTTAATCGCAATTAATTAAAAAAAGAAAAATTAGCACATATTTTTTTTCATCGCATGAATCTCATTTTTAATCTATAACTGTTGAAAGGTTCTCAAGTATAAAGAACAAGGGTCCAAATGTTTACTTGCATGAACGTTTTATTTGAACTCAGCTGAAAATTCGTTTTGCATTGCTCTCAGGTGTCCGTGTAAGCAGTGCGAGCATCTATCACTGTTGTGACATCATCAATATGCGACTTTGTAAGATTTAAACAGAACAAACTCACATTGTTCTAAATGTACAGGCTTCTTCAAAACAAGCTTTTCCTTCACGATGTGGACAAAAACAAAAATACCAAGAATAAAATAAAATCGATTGAATATTAATTTCTTTTGTAAGTGACCATGTCAGTGTGATTATGCCCGACTAAATGTGCATTATATACATATATATATATATATATATATAACTTTTTTTTCTTTATTCTCATTTAACAGAACCCCTACAGTACTGGACTAGAACCCTGAGCTGTTAGAACTAAATCTTTCATGTATGTACTCACTGTAGTAAAGAAAAAAAAAAAACCCTTCACTTTCCATTCCCTGGTTATACAATAATATCATTGTAAGAAGCTGAACAGTATTATTTTACTCAACAGAAGTCTCATGGGAACTTGACTGCAGCAAAAGGTAGATGATGCTTGCATCAAATTATACAAAATAAGAGCTGTGACATTTGAAACTAGGGAAGCTTAAGCCCAAAACAAATAACAGACAAAAATTTCTGATAGAAGGAGAGGATTACAGCAGATCCTTGCTGTTGTAGGAGAAATAGATTCTTGTGTCGAGAGATATGAACTGCAATACAAAAAGTGTTTTCAGGAATGTATGAAATATTAAGAAAGGTTTGTTAAACAGTGAAACAGTATGTGGTTGTAGCTCATTAATAAACAACATGATTATGAGGGTCAGCTTCAGTAAGGGATGCTTTTAAAATGCAATCATACCAATGAAATCAGCCAATATCAGTAATAAAAGATGAAAAGAACATTTTGAACAATTTGTTCAACTACATTCAATTTTTCTAAAATACCTGCAAGTGTTTTATGTCTTCAATTTAAAGATTTTCCTTCACTGTAAAATATGCTGTACCATGTGACTGCAATCTGTCTTCCATTCCTCTCTCTGTGGATTCTCCCTGTTGGTCTGAACTGTTCTGAACTTCATTTTGGTGGTCCAGGAAAAATCTAAGTTTCAGTAAAGCACACAGGGCAATTCTCAGGGTACTCCTTTAGAGACTTAATGAGCACACATAATTCATCCATTTTATATGCCAGAGATCTAACATTTCCCACGATGACTTTGCTTTCACTTTGGAGCTGCTCTGTATTCAGGATGCCTCCTTCTAATTCCCCCTTGAAACACGGGTCTGGTTAAGGCCAAAAGGGTGTTTGGAGCGTTCTTACAGCCGATCTCGTGTGAGTAAACTCTGCTTCACTTTGTACAGTGAGATTACAACAACCCCAAAAAAACCAACAAAAAGCAGAAAAGTAAACGGCAACCAGGACAAGAAACAGAATTTAGAGATAATAGACAAGTGAAAGTTTTCTACAAGTTCCTGGGTTCAAACAGTTGGACCTCACAATCTGAACACGCTCAAGCTTCAGATCAGCCAAGGCTTCTCCTGGGTCCACTTCCCTTCTCTTTTCTGTCTTTTTCTTTCTCCTCCACCCTCGGAGAAAGAGACAGATCATGTAACTGCACCCGACATTCAAAAGGAATAGAAGATTATTCATCTTGCTCCAAGTTTGAGATGAAATATATCAAAAAAACATATTTTTGCCTCATTTACAAAACACATCCAAGCCTACTAGTGCATCTTGAGTGGCATAAAGTATAAAGTTAGTGTCCTGGGGGCTGGCTATTTAACCGTTTAAGCCATATAAAATGCTTTTACTGATAGGATGTTCTGCGTGGAGCTCTGATTGATTTTTGCTGTGTGTTTGTTCAAATCTACAGCATGGTTTGAAGGCCCACTCCAATGAAAAATGTGTTTTGGTGCTTTTAACGTGCTCTTGTGGCATTTTTCTCACAAAGGAGGACATGAAAAGTAAATTAGGCTTAAAAATGACATTTCTGACTATTTCTTTATTCAAATCGTAGTGAATCCGGAGCAGACTAAAAAAATGCTGTTGGTAAAAGCTCGTAGAAGTGACGTAGAACAATCGGCTGGCCATTAGGGCTGCAACGGATCACAAAACTTATGATTTGGATTTTGTCACGGTTTTAGAAGTAAAGTTTTTTGGGATAAGTAAAAAGGAAAAAAAAAAAATGGACAAAATAGCAAGATAAAAGCTTAAAATTCATTTTTTGAAAACATACATATTAGGTGTGTGACATATAGTCAGTTAATGGATTCTTATTACTACAATCCAATCAGATTGATCTGTCTGAGACATTATCTAATCATTAAAAAAGTTTCAAAAGGAGATATATTGATAATTGAATCAATATTTGCAAATACTATTTGGATTGAGACACGGTAGGTATTATGTAAAAATGAGCAAGTGCCAAGGGATGAACTTTAGGAGACTATGAACAGGTTTGTCAGTCCTTCTTGTTTACAGATCATAAACTTGATCATCTTGCAAGAAATGCATAGAATCTGGAAAACCTCAGCTGAACAGTTCAGTACCCAGGTATTTATATCTGAGAAACACTGGCTGATTTTTTAGCCAAAGATGACCTGGATCGATTTTAAAGTCAGTGAATCGGATTGTTCAAAAATCAAAAAAAGACAAAAGTAAATCTAATCGTCAATCACGAATATCAAACTGAATTGATAAAATGAATCGTTACATTCGCAATCCATATGTAATTAAACATGAAATACTTCAAAACATATGTGCACACACACACACACACACACACACACAAAACATGCAAGCCATACCAGAATATTTGAACCCAGACATGGAGACATGTTATTGGATGCCTTTGTAGAACACTAAATCAACAATCCCAACATCATCCTTGTCTTCCATGATGTAGCAATGAGATGTGGTCAAAGAAAACTTGTGATGGTAGCTCCTCCCACACACAATACAGTTTTGTCTATTAACCTTCTGCCATCGCCATTATGGTTAACTTGAAAGTGCTCCCACACAATTGGTTTAAATGACGCGCACATGCGATTGGTGTGTGTGTCTGCGGTACACGTGTGATCCAAACTATGGCTACTGATCCATACGGATTACGGTTTGACCATGATACGTTGCATCCCTAAAGAAAGCTTTGGTCAATAGCAGGAGAGCGTGTAAACAGAGGGATGATGGGAAATGAGGGCAGGCCAACCCAGAGGTGAATTTCTGATAAACTACTGCCGCTCTGTGAAAATTATGTCCAATAAAACAACATTTTTTTGGGTAAAAAAAACCCGGCATGATCATAATTAAAAGAATGCTTTTACAATTGATCAAAAGAGGATCGGAGTGGGACTTTAAAGTCTTTCTTTCACAGGAACACTTTGATAATGCTTTCCATGTTTACAGTACATTTAAATAACACCAGCTACATTACTTCCAATACTTTAAATGCAAAACAGCAAATAAAAAAAGGCTGAATATGTTCTTCTGGTTAAAGATCACGCTAAAGTGATGAATTATTAAATTAAAAGTATCTGCATCCTACTGTGGAGACGCAGCCAAAGCAATTGAAAGAAATTTCCCATAACAATTAGATGATGCAAAAAGAAAAAGTTTGTGGCTGGATACTGTAAATACTGCTTCTTTACTATCTTATCACTGCCGGCTCCCACTTCACACTTCTGCATATGCCTTCTTGCATCACTTTCCTTTGACTTGTTTGATTTTGAGGTTTGAGACAGACACAGACACTACAAAAAGGAGAAAAAAAACCTGAGAAAAGATCAAAATCTAGTATTCATGGGTCTTATGCAATAACTCCCGAAAGTCTAAAGCTTCTCTTCACTTCTGAACTTTATGAGTAGTTTAACTATGTCTTAAAGATGTGTGTTTTTCATATTCATGTTTATGTAGGTAAAGTAAACACCCTGACATGTTTCCATTACTTTACTGCATGGTGAAATTTGATTTAAGCTTTGCTTTCAAGTTTAGTTTTAATATTTAGTAAGAACTATGAATTCAGCTGTCATTCAAAGAGTTTTGCTCATGCATAAGGACTTATTGCAGGTTATCGTTGAGCGGATTTTATGCACAACACAATTTCAATCCTAATTTTCTTCATATTTGTCCTCCATCATCAGAAAAAAGCCACAACATGTTTAAAACACTATTTTCATTGGAGTGGATCTTTAATGCAGTGGCTGTCTGGTTTATTTATCTCCTCATTCACACCAATCACAACGACTTCATTCTAATGAAATTTTATTCAAGTATCAATTTCCGATTGAATGATCAAAATGCATGAATATACAAAGGCTTAGATGATGACAGGCTGACACGTAGGTAGCATCAATCTCTCACGAGGCCGACTGTCCGACTGCTTGCTTCAGTGACAACAGTCGCTTCCATCCCAGGAGACAGAGCCTGACAGCTTCTTCACTCCCTCTCCTCTCTTTGTTTTCTCAGTTGTTTAATTACCATCAGCTGTCATTAGCTGTCTTTTTTCCTTCAGAGAGAAGAGTAAATAAATAAATAAAAAAAAAATGAATCGCCTATTGCCACTTTACTCACACCCCGTTAAGCCAATGAGAGATTTGATGGTGAAGGAGAGGAGTAATTGGAGACAGATGTTAGAGAGATGGATCAGTGAGCCAAAACTAAGAAGCCACCCATAATAGGATCTGGCACAAAAACATATTGTTTTAGTTTTTATTTTATATATATATTTATATTCATCCACTATGGAAAATGATTTCCAGTTTCCTGCATCTTCAAGTGATGAATCATTTATTTTTTGGAGTGTCCTGTTGTTGTGTCAATTCTGCTGGCAGCATATATGTTGTGCATATGTGACCTGTAGCACTAACACTGGCTTTCAGCTCTTCTTGAGCCCTGTTTCCAGGCAACACAGCAACCTACAGAAAAAACCTATTCTATATGAAAGACAGATATGATGCTCTGGTCTTAAAAAGCTAAATTCAACAGAGATTATCCCTTGTTACTTCAGAAGGATAATTGATCACAAAGACACTAAGTACAGATTAGTGCCTCATGCTGTTTTAAGCCTACACTGTTGGTGGTCCTTCTTGGATGCACTTGGGGATTTTCTTACCTTTCTCACTGCAGAGTTTTCCTCTGCTTAGTCTTTTCTGTTTATAGATGTATAGTGAATGTCATTACTGTTGTTACTAACTCACACTCACGGCCACTCTATTAGGTCCACCTTTTTAGGACTGGGTTGCTTTTTGCCTTCGAAACTGCCTTAATTCTTTGTGGCATGGATTCAGAAAGGTACTGGAAACATTCCTCAGAGAGTTTGGTACTTGTTGACATGATAGCATCACACAGTTGCTGCAGATTTGTCAGCTGCACATCCATGACGCCAAACGGCCGTTCCACACTACCCAAAAGGGGCTCCTTTGGGTTGAGATCTGGTAACTTTGGAGGCCATTTGAGTCCAGTAAAGTCACTGTCATGTTCAAGAAACCAGTCTGAGATGATTTCTGCTTTATAACATGGCGCCTTATCCTGCTAGAATAGCCATTAGAAGATGGGTCCACTGTGGTCATGAAGAGATGGACATGGTCAGCAATGATATTCAGGAAGGCTGTGGTGTTGCAACCATGCTCATTTGTTACTAAGGGGCCGAAAATAAGCCAAGAAAATATTTCCCACACCATTACACGACCACCAGGAGCCTGAACCGTTGGCAGGATGTTGTTTCATATTGTTGACGTCAAAATCTGACCCTACCACCGGAATGTCACAGCAGAAATCCGACACATTTGAAACATTTTTCCAATCTTCTATTGTCCAATTTTGGTGAGTCTGTGTAAATTGTAGACTCAGTTTCCTGTTCTTAGTCGACAGGGGTACCACCCGGTGTGGTCTTCTGCTGTTGTAGCCCATCTGGCTACACTGAATGCACTGAGTTGTTGCCATGTGATTGGATGATTAGAAATTGGCGTTAATGAGAAATTGTGAGTGACTACATTTTAATTTGAAAGATTTTGTAAGAAAAGTATTCCAATTCAACTCAAGCATGAGTGGTCCAAATCTGATAGAAGTCCAAAATGATGGAGGTTTACAGTGATGCTTGATTACTTCTCTTCATAAAAGGTGGAAGAGCACTAAATAATGCACTTTACTATTTCGACAGATGGGTTGAAGTCCCTCAGTTAACAGAAGTTGTTAAGAAGAGGACAACTGAAGCAGAAAAGTCAGGTGGAAGCTATTCATTGAAGTTTATCAGAGCATCTGAACGCATGTGACATACAGATAAAATCCCATCAAATAGGGATTCAGGATCAATAACAGTGTGATGCAGGGATTTTAAACAAACACAAACACCCACAGGGATATAAAGGTCTCCATAAATAATGTATAATTAAATGACACAGTGCTGAGAGGCTATAATTCGGAAGTATGATTCAAGTGCTAAGACGATGGATTTAATTCTGACACAAACACAAAGTTTGGCCTTTTCTTGAATTGGTGAGAAAAGCATTGAATAGTAATTGGGTAATAAGTTTGAGACAAACAAGCAGGAAGTAAGATTACAAGCTATGTGAGACAAATTGTCCAACACATTTAATATCCTTTCGTCTTTTTTTTTTTTTTTTTTGCAAGTAGATTTGGAGTATTCCACTTTTAAACCTTTCCATTTGTTACGCATGGATATACTACTGCTTAAGCCTACATTTGAACATAACAGAAAAGTGTTTATGTCTTTGCAAAGTTTCCGGCTTAATATCATATGCCCTATGAACATGTAATTGCAACCACAGAATGGTAGAAGATCTTTAATTGAGGGGAGTCAATCGGGCATTATTTGACCAATGACAGTAAAGAGAAAGGAGAGATCTCATGATGAAGAGGACCGATCAGTCACAGACAACGCACAGAGTGACTACATATCAGGATTTTGTTTTGCTGCATTCTTTCCCTCGAATTATGCATCAGAGAGAGCATTTGATCCGACAAACGTCCTGAAGTAAAAAAAGTCCAGAAGCGCAACGGTCACATTTGTTTGACGCAGAGTCACCAGTTTAAACTCAGATGACAGAATTAGAGTGAACACAGGTAAAGAGCTAATATAGCTATAAAATATAAGGCAGATGTTCTATGACATTTTCCCTTTAATTACCAACACAATTAAAAGAAAGCAAACAAAAAAAACACAACAAAAGACACATTTGGCAACATCTTGAAGGTATGTCCAAGAACAAAGAAGCTTTCATTTTGAACAAGCAGAGGGTGAATCTGCTCATGAAAAATAGGCAGTGACACTGCTGTGTGAGATTTTGAATTTGAGTCATGGTATAAGGACTGATTGTCTTCTCTGTTTAAAACGTTGAACAATACTTCCAAGCAGCTTTATCAAAGTAGCCTAATGGATGAGCCGTGAAATGTGTTAAAAAGAGGAGACAATAATGAGTCATATTCAAGGGAATCTTTATTGACACAGTTGTATGACACGAAGAAGGAGCCTCAAAAAAATGTAAACCAACTTCCTAGAATATTCCATACTCTTACTCTGTAACAACCAAAATAAAAATGCAAAACCATGAAGGAGCATAATATATCTGCAGAGAAACTCTAAAAGTTTCTTATTTTTGTTTGCTGCTGACAGATGTGACTGCTTTCATGTAGAAGTACAGCAGGGAAACAGGTCTGGGGACTTTTTTTCAAAGTCCTTTCTCAATGAGCTGCCAGTGTTTTGTTCTTGCATGGGCACGTTGCTGCTCCACAATATAGTGTCAATCCCATTATGCTTTGCCTTTTGTTTTTTTTAGGCTATGCTTTTCTGTAAGCATATTATAAACAAATATTTAAAAAAAAAACAGTTTGATTAAAAATAAATGAGGAAAAAACCCGCTTTAAGTCCATCAGCCTTCGATTCATTCACTTCTTTATGAACTAGTCCTATTCCAGTGTTTCTGCCCCCCCATCCATTCAGTGGTGTTTGGCAGACATATTAAATGTGTGAACCTTGTCTACCACCTTGCCTCTCACAGGATCAGTGCCTGACTTCATGGCCATCACAGATTACAGAGCTTCTCACCCTGTCTACACCAAAGAGACCAAAAAAAAAAAAACACATGAGAGAACTTCATCTGGCAGCTCACTCGTCTGCACTCTGGTTATCCAGCGTCAGTCAGAAAGTTGAACGTTAAACCGGTTACTTTCTGCATCTCCCAAGTCATTTCATAACAATACTGCAAAGCAGAATAATTCTATACATGTTTGAACATTTACAAGCTCCGTACCTGATAAAAGACGATAGGTTGAGATGGGAGAGAAGATGTCGGGGTGTAGTGGGTAATTCTTGGAAGTTCAGCTGACTTTGCAGAAACGTAATAACACTGGTGTTACTAATACTCAAAATTGTTAGCCTAGTTCACAGTCACAACTATGCTGCTACTATAACTGGGATTTTCAGATCTAAAACACACCTATGCCTGACAAAAGAAACAATAGAAGAGTGTAAATGTGGCCCTGCGACAGAATGGCAACCTGACAAGGGTGTACCCTGCCTTAGTCCACGATTGGCCAGGTCCCAGAAAGGGACAGAAATTGGTTTAAAAAAAATGGATGGAATTCTTTTACGTAAACTCTTGTTCAAAATAAATGAGCAAAGTTGTGAAAAGTAAAGAAATAGGTTGTGGTGTCCTGCAAGGAGCTGGTATTCAATTCAGAATGTACATACATTTATTGTTCAAAAGTTTTAAAACCAATTGTATTTGCTGATGACAAATATATTCTATTCTACAGATAATCAAAGGGAATTTATCAATGTAGTGAACACAGACTCAAACAAAATAAAATCATGGATGAATTGCAACAAACTATCTCGAAATCTTGACAAATCCAAAGTGATGTTTTGGGATATTTACAATGCCAAAACAGCGCTCTCACTTAGAATAAAAATGCGTTTATCGAAAGCGTTACAAAACCAAATTTTTAGGGATTGCTATTGATAACAAACTAAGTTAGAAGCTACACATCAGACACATACAAACTAAAGTTTCAAAAATAATTTCAATCATAAATACATCTAAATATAATGAGAATACAACTGGATATTTATTATACTGCTCCTTCATGTTACCATCTTTTACCTACTGTATAGAAATTTAGGGTAATAACTATAAAAGTTCACTGCATCCTTTCTTTATACTTCAAAAACAAGCCATCAGAATTGTATGTAAAGCTGGCTATCTTGATCATATAAAAAATTCAGACTTTAAAAACTGTATGACCTTGTTGATTTTTACCACACAAATTCTATACAGAGCTACTGGGAAATCATTACCATACAATATTCAAAAACAGTTCTTAGAAAATGAAGAAGGCTCCAAATTCAGGGGATATAGGAACTGATAAGAACCACAAAGAAAAGTTTCTGTGTGTTTGTCGATGTGTGGCTCTAAACTTTAGGATTGGGTTAAGTAATGAGCTGAAACAATGTTCAAACATCCAAAAATGGAAGAAATGTATAAAGAAATAAATTTTAAAATATGAAGACAAGAGGAGTTAAAGATCAACTGGTGTTTGAATAATTTCAAATACGTGGATGTGTGAACTTGAATGTGGTGAAAAAAATCAAAGCTCTTTTATTCACATTCAATAAGTATTACAGTGTTTAATATGCAATAATGATTACTGAAATGTTTTAATTAAAATCAATAAGCTGTTGATTTTGTTTACTTGATCTGCAATGTGTTGCAATGATTACTGGATTAATGCCATTATGTGTTTTAATGATAATAAAGGATTATTACACATCGGTTACCGAAACTGTTTATCTTTAATGTCTACTGAAAATATGTAAAGATTATTCAGTGCATATTGAGGATAATCAATATGCACTGTTTTGTTACTTGAAAACTTGATCTGCAAGGTGTAGGGATGACTTCTGGATTCATTTGAAAATGTTTTCCGACGATAACCAATGAGTATTGCATATCTGTTACATGATGTGTGATTCATGTTACTGTTTACTGAAATCAGGAATTAATATTTTTTTGGATTAATCAATAAGTTTTCACTTTTGTTACTTAAAAAATCTGAACTTAATCTGATAAACTGGATTATGAAAACAATGCAAATCTATTAAATAAGTAACTATGTAGGGGTGGGATGATATTAATTTGCTTCTTCCCACTCCTTTTAAAGTAATCAATCAAGCTCTACTTGACTTTAGTTAATAATTATTATATTTAATCAATCAAATGTGACTTAAATGTGTCTTTGTTTTTTTTTCTTTTTTTAAACCAATGCATTTCATTATCCCAATAATGACTTTGACAAATCAGTGTAATTTTTTTGTCTTGTATTGTCCACAAATTATGCTTGAAATGAATTAGATCAATCAAATAAAAAAAAAGAAGCAGTGGGGACCAACTTTGCATTTTGCAGGATAGTATTTTATGGAGAATTATTTGCTTTTTTTGCATTGTTTGGCCAGGGGTGCAACTTATTTGTGATTTTTATAAATAAAAATAAATAAACAAATAAATAAACAAACAAAAAAAACAGCAATGCAGAAGAAGTAGTGCTGCTCAGTCTCACACTGGACTTGATGGAATTGACACGGAGGATGAGGAACTCGACAGAATTTGTGATTTGAAGTGATATAAAGATTTTAGTTCACTTGTTAGCATGTTTTTTATGCTATGGCTATCTTAAAAGCTGTTCATATGTTGCACTAATTTACTAGAGTTCTCCTTTATTTCATGATGCTAAATGAGCATCAACGTTTTACAGTTGTGAAGCATATATTCAGTCTATTATTATCTGCTCTGTTATTATAATGTACCTTTCAAGATGGAATGTCTGTTCTTGGTTCCATCTTTCGTTAAATACACTTCTCCCTAACTCACGGTGTGACTATGTAAATGTCTTTTCCTGGCTGATGCATTGATGCAGGTGAACAAACTTACTCCCATTCCTTAAAAATGTAAAAGTGCTAGTTAACTCTTTGTAAACCCTTTTGTGGTGCAGCACTACAGGATGTTGTCTTCTTTATTCTTTTGGTTGCCCCCTTAAGGGGTATCTACAGAGATTAATTTACTGCCATCGAACCTAAGCCAGAAAAAACCTGGGATAGGGGTGCTGTTTGGTGTTTACATATTTGATAAAGTTTTGGATATACATCTGCAATTCCAGATGTATATAACATTATTATATATATATATATATATATATATATATATATTATATTATTATATTTGTCAGGATAATCCTCGGCATATATCTGGGCTTGAGACTGGCATGAAATCACCGGATTATGTCCCCTTGCGATTGCATTGTCAGGTTTGGTACTAGGAAGTGGTATTTCTTACTGCATGAGTATCAAAATACCGACACTCAAAACTCATCAATTACAACACACGCATCCTAAAAAAAAGTTGATTATGATATGCAGTTTTTCCTTGTATATTGCAGGGGTTTCGGAGTTTTATAAATAACCTGTGATTGTTGGAATCCGCAAAGTAGGATTACAGATGTTTTAAGGCTGCGAAACCCCTCGTTACACTTTTTTCTCAGGCAGAAATGAACATTCTCACACTTTTCTCTATTTTTTTTAAACTCTCAAAGTTTAACCCTTAGCAAAAACATAAGTCCAGTATTTTAGAATGAAAACAAAGATCTGCTCGTGATTGAAGATTTATGTAACTCTGGCAAACTGAATGTATTCTGTACAGGACACACTGCACAGAGAGGGTTGATTGACAAGATTACTGCCAATCAAGATGCAGAACACAGTGGGCTATAAAAGAAAAAAAAAAGCATGCAAAGTTGTGCTTAAAACAATCTATGAAACAGTGAGACATATTAATAAATGCAACAGTGCAATAACAGCAACTTTACTGTACATAAAACTGATTTATTATAAAAATGACGGCTGTTGTATATATGAATATGGTTAGAATAAGATAGAAGTCGCTCAGCAATTTTATAGTTTCTTTAAACTGTTATATTTCTGAAAAAAGGTCTTATAAAAGCTACAATGAAAAGAAGAGTCTGCTTAGATGAGTTTTAACCAGAACCATGGGTAATAACTAGTTATGATTCTGAGGAGAGAAAATAATGGCAGATACATTTAGAAGCTTTTTCAGCAACAGATTTAAGTGAAGTCAGAGCTGCTCCATGTATTCCCTTGGGTAATTAAAGGAGGATGCCTTTTTTTCCAGCCCTTGGTATTCATCCCACAATGGTTTCAAAGAAATGTCACCTGAACAACCATACAATGTTGCTTAAGAAAATGAACAAGCTTTTTGTTCGTTAAAAAAAAAAAAAAAAAAACAGCACATATATATATATATGCACACACATATATACATATGTATAAGAGAGAACAGAAATGTGCTTTTTATTTGCAGAAATGTGCAGAGAAGCTGACAAGCTGCAAGAATATTTCATAAGAGTGGTGTTAATGTGAATGCATGCACTGCCATAACTACATAAGATTAATGACCGGCTGAGGCCAGGTGCATTAGTGGTTCATAAACAACATACATATGAAGAGCTTTAAAAAAAAGAAGCATAGGTGGTGAGAACGTGTGCCTCATCACACATCATTTAGAACAAACATAGAAGTTTCTAAGATTCTTTGTTAGAAAAATAGGGACATTCATGGCTTTCAAAGTCCTTTTCTTCTGATAAATTTCCTGTTTGAACTAATCTGAGTTTTTATCTTGTCTTGCTTTGTTCTATGCTTTGCCATGGCCCTTTCATGGTTATGTTAGGAAAAACATAAATGAATAAACTAAAGAATAAAGGCAATCCAATCATCTTTGATTTGTTTAAAACATGTTCCCAGTGGTCTTTTAATTATGATTATGCCAGTTTTAGCCAAGATCAGCCCCACTTCCCATCACCCATTTGTTTATGTGTACTCCTGCTAACTTGCAGCCCCTTACAACTCAAACCTAACATTACCGCTGGTAAGAAAAATGGTGAGTATTGCAACCGTCCAGCCGTACAGTTTAGAGCCTGATACCAGTTCAGACGAGGGAAACAAAGACATACATGGATCTAATCATCTACAAGTGGATTTATCAGAATAGAGTAGAGCAGGGAGCTTGTTGCCCATCGAGAATATTTTCTACTTAACAAATACAATCATTTTTAAATTGTATGCTTTCATCTGCTCTTAATTCACAACAATTTGAATAAAAAAAATACTCTGAAATGCCATTGTAATCTTCATTTTCTGTGTCTGCCATCTTTGGAAAAAAAACTACAAGAGCATTTCTAAACACCAAAAACACAATTTTCAACAGAGCACGTCTTTAGGAAATAAGATGATTTTATGACATTAAAGCTTAAATAGATTTTCTATTTTTTTAAACGTACAAACATTTTTTGGAAAAACATGTTTCTGCGATAGGAGATTTAGAACATTAAAAACTATACAGAGCACCATGTTTTTGGCTCGTGTTTGCTAAAACAAAAAGAGGAATCACTTTTAATCTGAAACTAAGAGTTTCTTTTGAAGGATTAAACCTGCTCTAACAATTAAAACTGTCATAGGAAGTATTAAAGCAATTGGACATTACTGAGAAAAAGAACTATCATTTACAGAAACCTGAGTCACAGTTCAATAAAAGCCTGAATGGGTGTTACATCTGTGCTGAAAATGGCACTTTCTGTCCTCATAGACGTCGTTCTACTTGGTATGCATGCCTCGCAGTTCTGTTAGCATCGGCTGTGAAACCGGGAATGAGTTTGCCATTTTAAAGTCTGCACTTGGTTATTACACACACATTTCTAAGTCTACTTATGCAGCTCATGAAGGAAGAGAGGAGTGAAGGAAATACTGCAGGGAGGAAAGGATTTCTGCTTTAACTACATGGCAAGACATCTTATATGTATGTGTCACAGGAAGCACAGAGAGGGGTCATGACAGGGGTGCAGCTCTAAAACTTTGAGTGAATCTGCCACTGTATGAGAACACATGTACAGACATGGATTGTTCCATTTCTTGGTATTGCAGACACCAGACAATAGTGGTAAGTGTGAAGGTACAATTTATAGCCTTTCACTCAAATTGAAACTGGGTTTTGTCTGTGATGGAGTCTGATAAAGATTATTGCTCCTCACAAAGACATTCTTCTGTTATATAGAAATATTTCAAGTACTACTGCAAGTTTAGAATTCACTCAGTGCTGAAAAGTTATCTTTCTTGTGATACAAAAACCAAGAAGAGAGCTTTAGTTACTTTTAATTTATTATTTTCAAAATGTATAGAAGCGGTGAAAATCTTGCGAATCTTGCTCCGGACTTTTTCAATCACAGCTATATTGCGATATAGAAAAGACTTGGTGTCATATAGTTCCAGCCAGGCACAAATCGCAATAAATAATTTCTCCTTGATGATCACTTCTCGAGCTGTTTGCACTTCCATGAATTAAAATGAGTCGCCACAAAATTTGAGTCCCTAAATGACCAAAGTTCAACCTGATTCAACTTGCAAAGCACAAAGAGTTGCGAACATAGAGCCCACAAAAATGACTTAACCCTTTGGAACCTCTGGCCTAAAACTCTGTTTTTGTCTACTTTTAAATTTACAACTGTATTTTCAATTTGAAAGATTACTTGCTTGCTTAGCTGGTTTCATTTTAATCAGCACAAACTCACCTATGTGGAATTAATTCTATTTTGTCATTTTTCCATGTTACATTCACACACTAGACATAAAATCATACAAAAACGGAAAATTCTGTCTGGGGAAAAAAGTGATTAGTTTTGTTGTAAAACCCCAAAATGTTCAATGAACCATTTTTACAACATAGAATGACAGTTTTAGGTGTAATGTCACAGAAATAACAAAAACAAATGTTTTCCACAATCTAAATGACATGCTTTTGAATAAAAATAGAAGAAAGGATTCAGGTGTTCTGCTCAGCTGGAATCTGCATTTTCTTTTTTTATGCCAAATATTTGCCATATTTGCCAAAGTAAATATCTAATAATTATAATATTTTATGAAAACTAGTTATGAATATGTTGTGTTTTTACAACGAAAACTTGAATAAAAAAATAAAAAAATTGATTAATTACATAATAAATTATATATATATATATATATATATATATATATATATATATATATATATATATATATATATATTCAAATGACAAACCATTCAAATGCAATTCATTGTGGTCTATATTTGCCATTCTAGTGAACACTGACATCTGAGAAATTTCCAGAGCCCTGGACGTGTCAGAATTCCTTCACTACTCAGTACTCGGCGCACTCCGTAGTGAGTTTGCCATTTTGTCCTAATCTACAATTCCAAAATCCAGTGCCCTAGAAACTTCCCAGAGGTCTCTGCAAAAAACTGCATGCATCAATGGTCACTAGATTGGCAATAAAGACCAGAAGGCATTGCATTTGACAATTTTTCATGAGAAACATTTTTTTTTCATAAACCATCCAACATTTCATCTTCAGAACACAGTGGATTCATAAATAATCTTAAATGTGACTTTTTATCAGGTTTTTATTTGGGAATTCTGCGTTGTCACATTTGCTGTACAAAAAAGTAGTGAACATGGTGTTTAAATTACCTTTGAAATCCAGGGCACTAGATAGTTCCACACTATATAGTTGTTTTTGTCATTAGGGAGAACAGAGGAAATTAAGACAAAGTCCATGTTTGATTTGTGATCTATCTGGAGGTTTTTCTGTTTTAGATGATTGATCCTCGGTCTGTCTTCGTTCATGTAACCAGGTCTTCTGTCCTCCACCCCTGATGGCTTTTTCACATTTAGGTTCTTGTCATGTTTGAATTCCTATTTTACTTTTTATCATGATGATATTTACTTTGTTAATGACTTTTCTTCCATTTCTCTGGCAAACTGTATCAAACAATTAAACAAAATATTTTTTATTACTAATTAGGATAACATAGAAGTTGTCCTACAAATTCACTATTTTTAGATTTAATCCTCTACTTTTCATAGCTATCACTCATTCAAATATGCCATCCTTCATGTCTCTGACATCAGCCTCTCGTTTGGCTTCACTCCAAATCCCTCTTTCCTTTCTGCCCAGTTCTTCGGACTGTGATGCATGGCTGTATGTGTTCTCCAAAAGTCTATTAGCTGCTGGCACTGGGCTGCCTCTTTTCCCATAGAAAGAGATAAAGACGCAGAGTGTGGCTACTCAGAGTGTCGCATGAAAGTGAGAGAACAGGACAGGAAGGAGGAGAAGCAGAGACATAGCGAGAGGAAAGGGAAAGTGGACGGGAAAAAAAATCTAGCTGGATTCCCAACACACTGCTGGTAAAGAGAATGGAGGGAGAGAAACAAAAACGAGATAAACATGCGGGAGAAAGGAATCCAGGAATAAAGAAAGCACCATTGATCATGCAATGCAAGCAGAATTAAAAGATGTGTTTTTGACAGGAAAAAACAACTAAAAGATGCCAAATAATGGGAACATTGACAAATGGAATAGACAGGGGGTGAGGTAAGGATAAGAGAGCACGGTCAATTGTAACAAGATATCCTGCAACCAAGCCATTTACATCATGCAATCTTTTTTCATTTTTCATTCGCTCCACCGCCTACTTTGTCACAGTAATTTATCTGCAATTGAGTAATTGAACTGGCTGTTTCCAAAGCTTTAAGAGGCACAAGGGAGTTGGTGATATGCTCCCCATTTTTTTAATCTGCCTTTTTTCCTCAGAGGCTACAATCTTATACAACAATTTACTTTTAAGTCTCATACACAACCCAGAGCCAGCAAACAAGTACCTGTTTAAAAGTGTTTTCAATCATGCATTTGATTCTTAGGTTGATGTTGCTAACATTAGACAGGATGAAGAATTTTGCCTTTGGTGCTGTTACACGTTTCTCTTTGAAGTTTGAGACTGTATAGTAATCTCTGCAGGTCCAGTGGATCTTGAACTTCTATAATAGACAAAACCAGAGTAGAAACAAAGTGCAGCCCATAAATATTACATTGGGAAGCAGTTCACTCCTCATTAAACAGCATATCTTCTACTATACTGATAATTACAAGCTCTGCGAGCTGAAAAAGGCAAAAGATCCACAGAATGAACATCTTGTCATAGTCGGCTGATTTATGCAGATGTGTGTATTGCTGTGTTCATACCAGGAGACGAGAGGATTACATTCAGACTGGAAAAGTCCATTGGTCCAGAGCGAGTCTATTTGGTCAGGATTGAATTCTGAACCTTGCACGTGGTCTGTAGTCAAACTGCCTTTCAACCAGACTTTTCCGGTTGAAGTTTCTGTCGGAGCTTCTGTATATTAAAAGAGGTGCTTTCTATATTGTATGTCACTACAAAATCAGTCTCTTACTGGTCAAAGTTGGACCTTAATGCACGTTCAACGAAAAAGCATTTGGTACGTAGAGCCCAACTGTCGGAGAAACCTGCAAACGCTGCATGAATGCAAGTTTTGAAAGCAGAAGTCAGAAATATGCAAATACGCGGATTTCCATAGACCTTTCATTAAAAGTGGTTGCCTGATCGCACGTTGTTAAGGGCAGTGTGAACGTAACTTGATTTGTCAGTAATGTTGCTATGATAACGAACTGAATCCTTTGAGGAGATTCCTTTCCTAATGCAGAGTTCACTTGTGGTTGTTTCTCTGAGATGATAATATTTTCTTTAATGTGGTTCAAGGTAACTGTATCTGTCTTATTTTTTACTTTGCCACAGATGGACAATCTAATACTCTGTCATTCCTCCATTCATTATTTCTTCTCAGACTTTGGTTGTTAAGTAAAAAAAAAAAAAAACCCTTTAAGATGTGATAAAAATATCATATATACTTCATATAATTCATATTTCATATACATTCTATGTAGATATACACAAAATATTTTGATGCAGACTTTCCTTGCACTAGATAAAGCTTTTCTCTTCGTTTCTAACTGGCACTCCAGCTTACAAATAAACAGCCCAAATGTAATACTCCCGACACTCCTGATCAGCCACTCCAGTACGGGTACAAATAAAACGGAATAATTAAAAAAAAAGTAATTTGATTTCAGCTGCCTTCAGACTTTAGAGTCGCTGCTGATGCAGATTGGTTGAATGAAACAGCTCTGCCAGTATATTTGTGTTACTAACTAGTAAAGATGTGCTGCAAAGGGAATCAAGGGAATGCCCAAACGTCCCTGCCACTAAGTCCTCATATTTTCTTTTGAAAGACTAGAAATATACTTATAAACACATTCACAAAACAGCAGATTAAAAAGTCCAAAACTACAAAAGGCATCTTCATCAGCATAAGATACTATATAGGTGACAAAACGGTTAGAGAAACAGTCACGTTAGGAATTTTCAAACTGTTTGCAACAATTCCCAGTGAATGGTGGTAGTTTCTGGGACAATGGGTGGTATGGGTGGGGACTAACTTCCCATTCCCAAACAAAGATTGATCTGTTTTTTACCAACAAGCCCAAAAGAATTAGAAAGACTTTGAATTCTTCAACAGAAGTATCTGATCACAAAACAATATTTTTACTAGAAAACTCTAAAATTAAATCTCAATACATTCTGGACCATAAACCAAAAAACTACAATGTAATCTCTAAAAGCCAAAGGCAGAATCTGGAATTAGCAATAAGTGAATTGGATTGGAACACTTAATTTTTTCTTCAAATGAGTTTTTGTAGTAATTACTATGCAGCCAAAATCAAGGGGAGATTTGCTGATTCTTCAGTTGGTATAAGACAAAGTAAAGGAAAAAACAAAACACATGGCAAAACAAAACACATGGCTGAATTCCGAGTGCATACACATGATGAAAAGCAAAAAACATCACGTCAAACGTCAAAATACATTGCATCCTATGCAGTTTCGATTTTGTAGCCAATAGTCGACCAAATCTGCACTCAGTGCATATTCTTTTAAAAAACAAAGTAGTTTTTGGATACTGGAGGTTGTGTTGTTGCAGTTTTTTTGGACCCAAATAATTTTGACACCAAGTTAATTTAATTTAATACATTCTAATTTCTCCAAACAAGCAATTAACTGGATAAAATCACATCTCACTGATAGAAACCATATGTCTTCTAATAGTAGCCTCAGTGTTTCTTTCAGAAATTTGGCAGCTGGATGACGTTTATCACAGACAGACAACACCACCAATGAACATTTCAGGAACATGTTGAGAACGTTCTTTTCTGATTAGCACTGGCTGAGAATGTTTCTTTTCTCTTTGAAGCGTCATTAATCTCTTTATTGAAACTATGGTGCAGATCCCTCACCAGAATGATCGTTGGTGTATGTCACTGCACAAAATTTAAACGCTATTTAAATAATCATTTTAAAGTCAAAAAAGATACAGCAGATAAAAAGAATAAAAGAAAAACAGAAGAGAGGTCAATAGATAAAGTTAAAAAAAAAGTAAAATTACAGCTTATTGTAGCTTCAGCTTCTGCTGGCAAACAAGAGATATTCATATTTGTACAAATACACAAATATTTGATAAAAATGAAATAAACATTGTCCTTTTTTTAAAACACAAAAATCATGCCAAAACAATTAAAATCAAAAGCATGACTTCTGTTTTTCTCTTTTATTTTACTTGTCTTAAAACTTAAGAAGAATGAGAAAAATTCAGAAGTTGCCACAACACAAGTGCAAAAATAAAATGTGTTTGCTGTAGGACCTTGTTGTGGTGAATCCTAATGAACAATACCACTCTGCAGTAAAACAGTTTTCCTTCTCTCATGTCAGGATGATTTGCAATAGTTTGCAAGTAAATAAACATCTGGGTCCAGCAGGATTCAGGATGGTGTTATCACGTTTGTGGTAGCATTCAAACTACAGCTATAGAAAATACTAGTAGCATCACCAATAAATAATAAAAGTATGTTCAGCATCTAGAGAAAAAAATAGAGTCAAGAGCACCAGCAACATGGGTTGAAGGTTTAAAAAGAAGAAGAACAGAAAGGTTGGAGCTGGAGGGGCTCATGGGGAGAAGTCAAGTGTAAGTCCCATAGCGTAAGGAAACCTTGACATCTAAAAGCATTGCTCATGAAAAGTCAAACGCTCTTCTAACAGGAGCTCTGCCGCGTTCTGTCACCCCAGAACAGCTGGGCCACCCTGCTCAGTAACCTTAGCAACTCCCTGACCAATGGCTGCTTGGCAGGAGGTCTTCAAAGAAAGTGACACTGACATAAAACATGCACACTAAGAGAACTCTGCTGCCTACAGATATGTTATTTAGTGTGATTTGAATGGTAAACAGACTGTGCTCACAAAGTTGAGAGAATATCAAAGTATGCATGCACACGCCATCAAGAATGCAGGCATCCCTCTTGGCCTCTGAAAACATATTCCATTTCGTTTTGCTTCCTGCGTTTTTACTGACTAATGAAGAGAGAGGTAGCGCTCAGGTGTTCTTAAACTCATAATCCGTGGATGATTAATCTAACACAGTTGCATACTTTGAGCATCTAGGAATTATATTGCACATTAAGTCAGTCTTTCTTATGAAAAGCAAAGCAAACTGTCTTCCTTTGCTGAGTTTATATATAAAAAAAACTGAAGATAATCCTTTGGTTTAAGCCATTTTAAAACTAAAATACGTAAATAATACAATCTCCTATCAGCAACACTTGAAACATTGCATGTTATTATTTATTTAAATCCAAAACATGAATTTTAAAATGGATATAAGCCCTCTTTCTTATTTAACCTTTATTTAACAAGGTGAAACCTATTGAGATTAGGATCTCTTTTTAACGGTGACCTGGCCAAGAGCAGCATACGTCTTCTAAAAAAGGTTACAGTATAAAACAAAATATAAAACAAAAGGATGAGATAAGAGGTAATATAAGTAAAGTGGACAGTGCAAAAGTTATGCGCAGCATGACAATTAAGTACAATAACTGTAAGGTGCAATTACAGCGTGTGTTAGGAACACGTAACACGTAGGGAATCTTTTGCTTTGGTACACAGAAACGAGCCAAATAACCTAAATGAAGCTAGTTCAGAGCATTTCAGTTGTGTTTGGATGGTGTTCCAGGAAGAGGCAGCGGATTTGTTTCCCAAATCATTCTGACTGGTGGTTCTTTGGGGAAGAGAACAGAGATATGATGGGACCAAACCACGCAGCGCCTTATAGATCGGGATCATCCAGTGCATGTACCTTGTACCTTGGCATGCTCAGAGAAGGCACCTCTGCTCTGGCATACATTTCACAGTGATGGGTTAAAGGACTACAACCAGTTACAAATATCAAGGCACAATGATGTACTGTTTTTAGTGGTTGAAGAATGAAGCATTCATATCTAGAACATCTCCATAATCAATCAAGAGGCAAAAATGTGGCTATGATCAGAATTTGAGCTTTGAGCGAGAAACAGGATTTATTTCTAAAGAAAAACCCCAGTTTCATTTTTAGTTTGTGTAGTAAAGTGCATTTTAAAGGAAACCTATTGATTTTCTTTGCTTTTGGACAGATGACCTCACATGTGCAGCGTTTGTTCAACTCTTAGCTGAAAAAATAACCGTCTCTTGTAGGCCCTATTCTTCACATCTATTACATTTTCCTAAAGCCATTTTTTCATTTGCTCCTGATACACAACAATTTGAATGAAGAAATACTCAAAGGTTTTCTTTATTTTCTTTTGTCCTCCATCATGAGAAAAATACTAGAAGAACATGCTAAAAACACCACGATCACAATTTTCTTCAGAGAAGGTCTTTAAAGATCACAGCTTGTATATTTTTCTTACTGGCTTTGGTTTAGCACATATCCAAAAGATGTGGAGTGTTTGTCCTTTCTCACCGTAGTTTTTTCTCAAAAAAATGTCTTTTCCCTCTCTTATCTTCATCTACATACCCTTGTATTCATTACTCGCTTCTAAATCCATCTGCCTGTGTGGCCCCTCTACATCCATCTACATTCATTGCTTCAATCATCGCTCCTATTTCTGTTTCTCTACTCCCTTACCTCTCTTTACCTACCTTCCTAAAACTCCTGGTTTTCTCTCTGTCAATTCCCCAAGCACCAATTCAGTAGCCATATCATCTCCCATCCCTCCTCTCATCTCTGCTCTCCTTCGTCTCAATTGTTCTCTGGAGAGCTGTGATGGCTTCATCCAGGGCTGAAGGATCTAAACAGGTCTTGGTTGATTTACCATCAGCCCTATCTGGCAGAACAATCAGTATAATCTGTATCATCACCATTGAATTCATTATGGTAAATTGGTAAAAGCCTACAAGCTTATAATATACAACGTTGTACTTCCACTTTCCATGTGGCAATGGGGAAAACATGAGAATAGAATTAATACAATCTCTAAAATAACTGTAAGAAATAAAACGAAAGACGACAAGGATTTGAAAAAATGGTGCAATAATAAATAAAATTATGATATTTTCATGAATAACAAAATTTGAGCTGACTGCTGTGGTCTTAACCAGGTCAGCACGATTTCGAGGTGATAATTAACTCATCTGAAATTCAAAAATTAAACAAATTGGTACTTTTTTTTTTTTTTTTTTAACAAATGGCAGGGAGAAAAAAAAAGAGCCTTACCTCAGGTTAATGCATTTTCATGGTGTAATATCAAATCATCTGAATACATAAATATGTATGAGGCATTTAATTCCACTTTTACAATTTCCAAAACACCAGTCAACCCCCCCACTTCTTCAGCTCTTTCACTTTGTGACTTTTTGACATATGTAATGCTGTAATTCACAAATATCCACATTTGACTTCTGCTTTGTTCAGCTTTAATCTGAAGGAACACATTTCTAACATTTTCTGAATTTAGCTTCTTTGAAGGACTACGTCGTAAAAGAAAAAGAAAATTACTCGAACTGGTTATCCACTCAAGACTAAAAACACTTGGCGTCAAGAGAGATTTGAAATGCCTGACAGAGAACAGGTGTCATCTGTTGAAGCAAGGACACTTACATTCACTGGGTTCGTAGTCTGTGTCTCTGTGTGGATGAAGCAGCAATATGTATGTAAATAAGCATGAAAATGTGAACATTTCAGTGTGTTTTTACGAAGAATGAGCCTCACGCTACAAGAGTGTGGAGCCGTTTCAGGACATAAAAGCCACCCACGTAGAAATCTTCCCATTTCCATCCTGTTACGTGCGTCAGATGAAAGCGTCTGAGATAAAAAAAAACATAATATATGAAACTTAATGCTTGGGGAATGTAAGTATTGAGCGAAAGTCACTGTACAGGAAAAGGAAAAGAAAGAACACAAATTCTTAATCCGACCCATTAAAACATTTCTTCAGACAACATTGGTCTATGCTTTAAGATCCACTCTGATGAAAATAAGTGTTTGGTGTTTTAACAATGTTTGTGTGGCATTTTTCTGATTATGAAGGACATACTTAAAGCTTACATTTGCATTTCTGAGTGTTTCAAGTTGTGGTAAATCAGGAGCAGATAAAAAAATGCAGTTGGAAAAATATCTTATTTGTTACATTGAAACAAACTTTTGTGTGGACTTCTGAGGCATTCAGAGACAAAAGATTCATGAACAGCTTCATTTTCCTGAGCTGGCATCTGGATCAAAACTGTACGGCTTTGATATTTCTCGGCAGTTTTGCTGCACCGCTAATGTTAGTTTGGGTGCGTGAGGGGCTGTAAGCTAGAGAACATGTAAACAGAGGGCTCTCAGCAGTGGGGAGGGTAGAGGATGAGGTTGAGTTGCGACAATGGTCCTCCCCACAGCTCTGCTGCTCTGCAGAAACTATGCTCATGAAAATGACACAAGTTTTGTCAAAAAATGTCATAATCATAAAACAATTGTCAAATATTCATTAGAAAAAAAAAACTTGACATTGAACACAGTTTGACAAGATCTAAAGTCTAAGGTCTTGGAATGCACAATAACAAAGGCTCAATGTAAACCTGGTGACAGGGTGCATCCTGGGAAACCTGGCTGACTCTGTGTCAATATGTCACTTGTCTAGATTTCTGTCCAAACTTCACAGCTCATTTTTCATTGTGTTTATGCTCTTGTACATTTATGTGTGCATGCACATTAGTAAGCGACACAAGACACAACTCTGACACTGTAGGGGCTCGAGACTGAAAAGGAGGGAAAATCCATAGCATGGAGACGGAAGAACGATGACAGGGACTAGTAGAAGGTTTATTGTGAGAAGAGAAAAAAAAATCCCCAGAAAGAATGAGAGACAGGACAGAGAGGAGAGAAAGCCTTGACACACCGGAGAGAAATGTATCAAGTTCTTAACCTCAGTGGAATCAAATAAAGCAAGGGAATTGCGATGAGGCACACAAACACATCCGAATAAATCAGCAAGAGACAGTGAACAGGAGATGCCTAAATGGGACTGACTCCTGGGGTCTGTTAATAACATCATGGACTCCAATACAGCTTCTAGCTAGGAAACTCAGCTGCGAATACTGTTTGAAGCCTTTCGTGCTTGTACTTTAGAATAAGACATTGTCAGGTTTCTTTGAAATGGTGAGTTTCCAGGATTTTACCTTGACCTTTGATGCATATCCTTATTAAAGACTGCTCAGTCAATCAATCGATAGCACTTTTCATCACTGCAAGGTGCTTTACATAAAAGACCTATATAAACACAAGTTGAATAACAATACAAGTCATAGACGAAAAGGGACAACAATGAAAGGGAAACATGAAGGCATGAGGCATTGCATATATTAACAGATAAACAGGATAAAAACAAAGAAATGATGAACCATAAAAGCAATACAATACTTAGAAGACCAATAAATAAATAAGGAATTAAGGAGCTAAGTTAAAAAAAATGTATTTTTAATTGATATTTAAAATTCTCAGTGACATGTGGATGTTTTGGATATTCCTGGTAACTAAACTTCAAATTACACTAAAACTATTTTGCCCTAAAAAATCCTGGCTATCTTTTTTTTTTATTTTTGAATGATCGTGTAAATCATGTCATAGAAGTGTGATGTGGTTTTCACTGGAGGTTTAAATGTATAATCATGATAGCAGCAGAATCCCTGACAGTAATGCTGCAGCCAGGAAAAAAATAAAAAACAAAACATCAGCTTGTTTAACTGCAGTTAACCAAGAGGGACTAGGATTAGTGAACCACCAGAGTCTACCCTGAAGTCTTTAGCTGAATATAAATGCATAGGAGGAAGTGAAAGAGACAAAAAAGAAAAGCCAAGAGACAAAAACCATAGAAGAGGAGGGGAAATTAGTGCCAAGGGGTTAAAATAATGTTTAAATTTTGTAAGATAACGACAGTGGTTTGAACGTTGGGATTAAGGTGTGAAAGAAGCAAGAGAAATACAAAGAACTGAGAAAAGAAATATGAAGTCTGCTGAGTTAGTCCTTGCTAGAACTCTGCAGGTGTCTCCTCTTTCATACAAAAAGTATCAGTAAGACCCATATCCTTCGAGACCTTTAATTAAAGCTTTCATTCATTTGTTCTTCCTGCTTCTCATTCCTCGTTACGCTCCCTTGTCAATGAAAATAAATAATTTTTGACTAATTTATTCGTTTAGTCAAGTTGTTAATTTCAGATTTTTTTTACCCCATGTGACTAATCTTGGAAGTATGTCAGATGAGTTTGGTGTTAGGTTTATGTAAGAGTGGAGGTTCTTTTGAATTGTATAACTCAGTCAAAAATCTGCAATATAGAAATGAAAGTGATACATAGTTAAAAAATAACTGGAAGAAAAGACTTCTGTTGAATTGTACTCAGTGGCGCAGCTAGATCATTTCATAATGATGGGGTAGAGACTTTGGAAGGACAAATGAAAAGGATAAAAAATATATATTTCAGTTTTATTTAATTAGTGATTCTTTAAGAATTTTGATGATTTCTTAATCTTTGTCAATAATGACAATATTATTGACTTAAAAAAATGGGAGCGAAGCTCCCCTCCCTCCCCCACGTGCCCCGTGTAGCTCCCCTCCTGCTTCTACTTCATTCGAAATACAAAAATCAAGGAATAGAATTATGGCCGTATTATTAATAAAATCCTAAACTTTCACATATTTGTTTTATTATATGATGAAAGAACACAATTTTAAAACAGAGTAGAAATGCTACACTGCTAATAAATCTAATCAAATTTTAGATTTTGTTGCACCAAATAAACTATTAAAGGAAAGGTTTTTTTTTTCTATTTGTTTGGATTGTTTCTATTCAAGTACCACAGACATATGGTGATTTCTTACAATGCTAGAAGGGGCAAGTTAAGGCCCACTGCTTGTAGCGGGTAATCAGGTAGAGCTGTATCAGGCATTAGCAAAATACTTGAAAAAGTATTCAAATCAGGATATGAGAAGAGCTGAGAGAGAGAGCAGCTGCAGCCAGATGAGTGCAGGGCACACAGGCATAGTACATCTGAATATAAAGGGAATTAATGGTCATAATTTGATCAGTTACAGTGCTCAGATTGCAACAACTGAGTGGCAAAAAGACACCTGAATTATCGATGTCAGGCGAATCGAACAGTACACTGAAAAGACTTTGAGAACCAGCCAGAGGTAAAAACATAGCAAGAAATCAGGGCTTTAATTGTTAACCTTTCAAAGTTGTAACTTGTAGTATTACAGCACCGACATGTGATAGTTTGTGACAAATTCTAAAAAGCATTTCTAAAAATGTTTAAAAATTGTTGCAGGGGGTATCAATTTTCTTCTTGAGTTGAAGAGTTTTACACAGTTTATACATACAGCAAGTTTACAAACAGAAACTATGAATTTTAGGCTGTTTTTCAGAGAAAATGAAAGCTATCACTCCAAAACCTTCATCTTATTCTGTAGTAACCAATGACAGGTGGACTTGGCCTGGATCGTTGTCATGTTGAAATGTCCAAGTCTGTCCCATGCGCAGCCTCCAAGCTGAAGAGCACTAGTATTTTTCCAGTATCTTGCATTCATCGTGGCATCAGTTTTGACCAAGTTTCCTCTGTGGCTTTGTAGCTCACACATACCCAAACCATCAGCAATCTGCCTCCATGTTTCACAGTAGGAATAGCGGCCTTTTTCATCATACGCCTTGCAGACTTATCTCCAAATGTAGCGTTTATGGTGGTGGCCAAAAAGCTCAATCTTGGTCTCATCACTCCAAATAACTGTAGTTTTGAGTTTGGAGGCTTGTTTCGGTGCTGTTTGGCGTTTTGCAAGAAAGCTATTTTGTGGCTTTTGCACAAAAAAAGACTTTCTTCTGGCGACTCGACAGCCCATAGAGCCCATTTTTCCTCAGGTATCTTCTTATTTTACATTTTGAAGCATTCACACCAGTTTTACAGAGAGTCCTGGATCACAGGTAACGTTATGTGTTCTTCTTTTTTCTTTTTTTTGCATCCGTAACGATTTTGCTGGAAGTTGTGGCAGACACGTATGTGAGCAAGGTTTGGTTTCAGCAGAACCCCCTAACTTTTAACTTCTTAATCAAAGTTTGAACGCAGATGACTGGCATTCTCAGTTCCTTGGATATCTTCTTATGTCCCTTTAGTTTAGTTACATTTTCCCATAGATCTTTTGACACCTCTTTAGGCTTCCCCATGAGTCAGGATCCAGAAATGTCAGTGCAGCACTTGATGAAGGATGCAAGAGTTGGTTGGGAGCTCAGAAACTTCAAGACCTTTTTTTCACATAAATTCATTACTTACAGGCAAGTCACATGTGAGGATGGTTACCTTTAGCTGCCATTAAAACCCCTTTGTATCAACTTGTGTGCATGCTTTCACAGCAAAGTCATGAAATGAAAATCTCTGAACAGGGTCGTTCAGGAAGTTCAAGAAACTGAAAGATATTTTGAGAATACACCCAACAACTACCTATGAGTGGAAAATAATTGTTTTGTGTTATAATTCATATTCTATGAAAAATGACCAAGAAATCTTTTTTTTTTTCCAGGGTAAGTAACCTGTCAATAGAATTGTGCAACCTGTGCAGGCAGTATTGGGTAGCAATGACGTACATGCACCAGCATGATTTATTTTGTAAATATTTAATAATAGTTTGTATTTACCAAAAAAAAAAAAAAAATATATATATATATATATATATATATATATATATATATATATATATATATATATATATATATATATATATATGCGTTCTGTCTCAAAATACACAACTAAAGTTCATCATCAGTATAAATTATCATCCATGTGAGTGTACTGAGTGTTACTACATTTTGGATGTGTGTCCATTTAGAGTAAGTTTTCATGTGTTAGGTGTGAAGATGCAGCTACAGCTCAAATGTTTTTTGTTTTTTTAAACCAGAAAAGGCATCAAATGCAGCAGCTTTGTCTTGACCAGGAAGTCATATGAGGATCATAAGAGGAAAGTAAAGAGTTTCCAGAATGTGCTGAGAAATTGAGCTGTTCCTGAGTATATATTTGGCAGTAGGAGGGATTATTAAACCAAACTTTTGGTCATAGGCTTTAGTGAAACTGCAAACAAACTCTGCTTTCCCTCTGTTGCCTGAGGAAGTTGTGCAGCTCTCTCATCAGCAAGGCAGCGGTCCATTTCTGCTTTGCTCAAAAAGGACTGTCTACAGGATTTAACTGAGCACTCCAAAAACTGAATAGGAATTTAGAATGTATGTATACACTCTCATGCCATAGTTTCAAAAATACAACTCACACTGTATTCCATTTTGTTTTTTACTTTTTCTGTTTAACAGCTAGACAAACAGATATGAGCTGAGAGTCATTTACATATTTATATAGATATATTTTACTGTTACAATCAGGGTTCAGACACACAAGGTGATTTGTAGGAACCCCTTTTGTAATTTAGGCTAAACTTTATTTACATTGATTTTGTTTGTATCCTTTTTTTGTTGGACCAGACAGAAAAGAGGAAGTGTGTGTGTGTGTGTGTGTGTGTGGGGGGGGGGGGGGGGGTTACAGAAAGTAAAAGGGCACCCTTTTTACAACATTCCGGTAAAATACTAAAAAACAAATAATAATAATAATACTTATTTATTATTTTTATTATTATTATTTAAAATAATAATAATTATTATTATTCCTCTCTCTGCTCAGTTTTATCTTGATTTTATCAGTTTTGTTTTTTCTTGTTTCACTCTGCACTTTTTCCCTCTGTTTGTAATCACTGAAATATTTTGTCAGAATTTTGTTGTCAAGCTATTTTTTGTCGTTTTCATTTTAGTTCCATGTTTTGTTACTGTTTAAAACAAAATACTTTATGGACCTGTACTTTTGTTGAATTTCACAAAACACTCAATGTCTTTCCTCTAGCTAAATGGTTTTGTAATGGTATCGACAATTCAAGACAACTTTGACAACTAGCTTATTTAAAAATTATTGTTTTTCTTTAATCTTGTGCACGCTTGATTGAAGAACACCTTGAATATCAAGTACACATTCTATGAATGCCACATAGTTGTAAACTAATTTCTTGTAACATGATGCATTAAATTTACATGTCAAAACCACTTCCTACCACTTTTGTAATTTTACCCACTTCTTTTACGGCTGGCTTAAACTAAAACATCATTTAATCCAGAGGGGGAATGAATACATGCAGTTTATAATAAATATAAAGAGAGAGTGAGATCCATGTAGATGAGACACAGCTGTCAGGCACTTGTGATGCTGGGTAATAATTCAGTACTGCAAAGACGATCTTTGCATTGTTAACATCGTTTTGCATAATTTCATCTCCATCAACAAGTATGACCTTGCAGCATGAGTAGTGTGTTGGAACAGCAACCGAGGCGGATCTGTATACAGTAAGAATGACTGCACAGAATTCAGAAGATGATCAAGGTCACATGAGAATCTGAAACAAAGGTTTGTATATATATATTTATTTTTTGTATGCCAGCAAGAAAGTCTGTAAAGTGCAACATCATGTGCATTTAATAAAAAAAACTAAAACAAAACAATGTTTACTGGAACAGCTTAATAATAGGAGTAGATGTTATAGCTATACATTTTCACATTTATGCTATTTGATTGCAATGGTCTGACCATTAACTACACACACTCATCTCATGCTTTTTTTATCTTAAACTAATGAAACATGCCACTTAATTTAACAGCCATTGTCAGGGACGTGGTCCAATGAAGTTAAATCCTTTCATAAAGCAGTGTTTGTTTTATTAACCATTGTGATTTTAGATGTGTCAAAGGCTCTCCATGTTAAATCAAAAATCAATTAAAAAGCGAAAAGGCCTACCTTGCGAATGCCTTCCTTTGAGTCCTCAACGCTATTATCTCCTGCTCCAGTGCGATTAATCATCCGCCACATCTGAGAGTACATGGCATCTCTCTCAAAGGGGTTCATGGCCTTGTAGCGCACCTGGTCGTATATGGCTGAATCCAACACTGTTCCGTACGGCAGCTCCGTCTGCTTAGATAAGTCCTGTAGAGACCTGCGAAAAGGGCAAAAAGTAGATAAAGTCAAAAACTATGCATGAAGCAGGCAGCTGATTCTAAAATAACAACAATTTCATGTATGTGTAGAACCCTCTAACACCACACAAGCAATATGCTAAGCTCTTCAGCAATGAGGCCCCGAAAGTGGAGCAAACTAAAAGACCTGGTTTGACCGGATCCCTTCTGATGTTTTTAAGAAAATAAGGGACGTTGAGACACAGCACAGTAGCATACTTGGGGACCACCTCCATCTTAATGATATCAAGTAAAAGGAGATCAGCTAACCTTTACATAAAATAAAACGTTGACGTCTTTATAGTTTTTATATTTTTCCGTAACAGAACTCAAATAATAGCAGGGCATAACATTACAGGACATTACCCACCTCCCCCACGAGACAGTGAAACAGGAAAGAGAGAGGGAAAGCAAGCGCCAAGTATAAAGGGAAAACCAGCGAAGAAGAACGCCTTAAGGAGGAGCTACAAACCCAACACTGAACACAAGCAGGAAACAAACAAACAATATTATAAGTAATTAAAGCAAAAAGACAGATCTCATCTCGTTACACTGATACGTACAGCAGCTTCACCCCAAAAAGACATGAATAATTAAAATAAATCAACAAATTCTTCTCTTTAGAGGGTTTTCTTATTGGGTCAAATATATTTCCTAAAACAGAATCATTTTTCTCACAAGACTTAATTCAAAATGAGACTCAAAATCTTGCTCAGTTCCTTTAATTGTACTTCACCTGAAACCCACATCAACCACAGCTGAGGTTACATATAACAGGAAGACATATAACAGGTCTACTGCATAATTCCTTAAAACAGCAACAATCTAAGACAAAAAGGAAATCAAAAAAACCTTCTAAATAAAATATTATCTCTTAGTTCATTTCTTGTTGGTCTAGCCTCTATTCAAACACTGACACCACTTGAGGATTGAATTACAAATTATGAACAGTTTGCTTTTCAAAGAATTTGACCACAAACAAATGTAACACAGAACCCATTACATGAACTAATTAGTGTTTGTTTGTTAAATACATGCTTACACACCACCCATGGAGTTCAGTTTGACACAGGAAACAAAGCGTGCATATGAAAATATTTAATATTTTATTCTTAATTAAAAACAAATACCACAATATTCTGTCATTGATTGTGTCGTAACTAAATAGATTTTTGTTGGTACTGTTTTCATTATTACAAAACTATTTGTGTGGTCAGTCTATTTCACCTGCTCACAGACATACATGCAGAATTCCCGTAGAGCCTTTGAAAAGGCAGACTTTCATTTTCTCTTCTTTTCAAGCCTTTCTAAACCTGAAACCTTTCTTAAAAAAAAAAAAAAAAAGAAAATCCTTTAAAGATTTTAATGAACTCTGCTGTGAACATGAATCTTTTCTGCCGTCAATTAATCTTTGGCCTTAATAATCTTCCCTCTCTACAGTACTCCCCGGAGAATATGCTAGATTGTCAGCGTACTCTGACCAGGATTCCCCCATCGTGAATTGCAATAGCAATTATAGACTTGTTCTTTGCTGGCAGATTTCTGTAGACAGAGACAAAAGGAAATGCACATCATGCTTTTACAACATGAAATATTAACGTAGACATAAGGCTGTTTTTTTTGTGATTTCACCAATTTATGTTTTTGATTTTTATATTAAGGCATACAAACCATTGGGGCTTACAAACGAAACCAAGGTGCTTCAGAGAAGCTAAACAATTTGTGACCAAGGCTTGGAGAGTTTCGTCTTTGCAGAGAAAGTTTGTAATCTGTTAGTTTAAATGCCTTAAGTTATGCTGCAAACTGAAGATTTGACAATTCTTATTCTTATTTTGTAAGAAGCTTGTTACAACTGGCTCACAACCGCAACATATAAACGGGGAGATGAAGTCGGTTTTAGCACTTTTAATATGCCCCAAGGAACACCAAATGCAACCAGCAGAGAAGACTCAGAAGACACAGAGCTGCACCCACAAATCTGGTCCTGGACGGAAGCCCAGAGCAAGAGTCACAAACAGAGCTCCTAAGGTGGATCTTTATATCCAATCACCGGATTTCCAAATACCTGCACCTGTGCAGGAGGAGAAGAAACAGGGCAGGAACCTGAAACACAGCCATACTGCCCAGGACCGTAACTACGCTCAACTGTTGTAATCATTGTATTGCTTTTAATGGAGCAATTTTTATTTTAATTTTACTGAACATTTTATAATTCTTTATACACTCTTTCAATTGACAATTTAGCAAACGTTAAAGACTTTAATCTGAAAATGGGATAGATAATAATAAAGACTGTAGGCTGTTTTCTTCTAATACTACTGTGAGAAAGAATGATTACTTTCAGGTACTAGAAATTATTCAATAAAAGACCTTTATATTACACCCCTGTGCACACAGTGTGTGTGTGTTTGATTGATAGGAGGGTGGACTCATGGGTGGACTCGGAGTTTCAAACTTTACTTTCTCCAGCCAAATTTGTGTTTTTGGAATACCATTAATGGTTAGGGTAATTACCAGTTAATGTGCTTCAACTTCAGGCTCCTTTTTTTGCGAAGCAGAATCCAATGGGGTAATGTTAGGATCTAGTCAGAGTTCCTTTCTCTCGGTGCAGAGAAACAACAGGACCGAACCTGATACATGTTACATCTTACAAATTTCCCAACAATCTGTCATAAACACAGATCATAGCCATCTTCTTGTCAGTAACAATCTTGTAGTATGCCTCCACCACATCAAAGTAGCATAGAAAAGTTTCCTTTTTCCTGAGGTTCAGTCTGCACTTGGTACGGCGTCCGACAAAACGACTGGACCCCTGATTTCAACACATTCTCACTTCCAAGTCGTCACATATTGGCGCATGGGTAAAAGCCCTCTGAGTCACTCTTTGATGCTTTGGGTGCCCCTAACTCTGTGCTTTTTGACACACCGGCTGTTTGTTTTTTGATGCGCCGGCTTTCCCGATTAAATCAGTACTGAACTCGGACCAAACCTTAGGAAGCGTTCAGTACCGATACCCTAGCCTGGTCCACGTCTGGAACTGGTATCGCGTCTGGAACAGGTAGAGATTCGTGTCTGGTACCAGGCTATGGTTAGGGTTGGGGTACCTGGTTAAGGTTAGGGTACTGGTGGGGTCTAGAAGTTGTGGAGCCTTGATTTAACTGGATGAGCCAGATCGTCAAAAAACAACGAGTTGGGTAGACCCAAAGTGTCAATTTTTGAAGCTCTTACCCCTGAGTCAATATGGGACGTCTTGGGAGTGAGAATGGGCTGCTGATTTAATTGTAACAGCCGGCGCTTCAAAAAAACGACGAGTTGGGGGCAAAGTGTCAAAGAGGGCTGATGAAGAGGGCTCTTACCTATGCATCAATATGTGACGACTTTGGGAGTCAGAACCTTTTTCAGTGTGCACCAAAAAATTAACTGGACTGAAAAATGACATGGTAAAGTAGATCTTAAAAGTATCACTGATATTAATTCTGTTGTTAAATGTAGCTTTTAGTAATGTGTTCCCTTTCGACTGAGCAGACCAGTCTATTAGCCTAATTGAAAGTAGTTTTAGTAAGAAATGAGCTGCCATTATCTTTCATCTAAAATTGTACAAAAACAGTTTGTACACAGAGAAGTGTATAATCGTAGACTTTCAGGAGTTCTTTGTTCAAGAGAAATCAAGCAGGGAGCTATTGGGAAGATTCTTTTCACTTGACTTGCTTGACTTTATCACCTACTTCAAACAAAGACAGTTCCTGATTTTCTTGAGTGGGTCTGACATTGATCGCAACCTGAGCGTTGTGTACCTCGCCTCGGTGTTCACGGCAGTGAAGAGGATAAAGTGTAGAAGTCTCTGTTCTTGAAGCTCTGAGTGGGCAATCATTTCCAGAAAAAAAAAAAAAAAAACAATGCCTGAACAACAAGTTCAAAGAATGCTGATCTGCAAGCCATAGCCTTCACCAGCTAATAAAAAAATGAGACTAAATGTACTCTAGCAAGAAGGAAAGAAAACCTTGCAGATATGTTAATTGCAAAGTAAAAACTCCTTGCAATTGATTGCAGTTGCTTTTTTCTAATACAGATGATGATTAATGCAGACCTATGGTATGTGCTTGGTTTTTGACGGTGGGAATGTAGAATTTTCCATAAATAAAAATGTGTTGTCATTTGAGCCAAGAATCTATTAAATATGAGGTCCCCCTCAGAAACGTATTGGTTAAATGCATTTGAAAGGTGTTGCAACCAGACATGAACTTGACTGGTTCAACACTACTGTCAGCAGTAACAATGGAAACAAAAGTCATATTTGATGAAGTAGGACATTTGTGCAAAAGACTGAAGAACAATAAACAAACCCCGAATACAATGTTACTGAATAAAAAATGAAGCAAGAACAGGACTAACAAGAGCTACAACCAACTGTTGCACAAGGTATTCTTTTGAACCACGTTCACACCGCCCTTGGCAACGCATGTTCAAGTGAACACTTTCAATTAAAAGTTTATGATTTAGAACTCTCGTTTACGTGTGGCTACACACATTTTTAAGACAGTACGAAACCAGTGGCCATTGAAGGCGGGGTAAAGTTCAAACCACGTCAAACATTAACCAATCAGAGACTTGGATTTCGTAGAGATGGTTGGATGGTGTCCCTTTTCACTAATGGGAGTGCCAACTGTTTAAAAATCAATTATGGTCACAACTTAAATGCTTGATTATTTATTGAATGCTGTTAGTCTTTTTTCTTAATTTTGTTTCTCAGGGTGTAACAAAACCAAGGTACATGTCTTGATAAAAGACAGACACAGTCTATATTTATACTGACATGACAGCTGATAAAAGACAAAGGCAGATTTAACAAAAGACCAGAACTAACAAATCAATTTTACAAACATTAACCTTCACCAAAAAAAATAAATAAATTAAAACACTTTCACATCCTAACTTAGTCAGGGAGCAGCGACGGTAGTTTTCAAATAAAAAAAAAAGAAGAATGACTTAAAACCACACACAAGCAATAAAAAAATGAAGTCCCCTTTGGATTTCCTTCACATTCTTCCCCCAAATGATATTTTCTGCTCAGTCTTGTCATCACTGCTGAAATGCTTTCAGTTTCATGCTTCATTCTGTTTTTTTTTTCTTTGTTTCTGACTTGATGTTTTTTTTTTAAATCTCATAACCTTTCTCTATTTTCTTCCTTTTTTTCCTCAATTGTCATTCTTTTCTAGCTTTCCTTCTGCACGCAGAAGCTTTTTCTGTTTTTTTTTTTTGCGTATCTCCTCCTGCAATGCTTCTTTTTTCCTGTCACCCCTCACTGTTTTCCTTAAGGATTCACATGGAAATTGAGGGAAAACATCCAAGCGTGAAATAGTCCAGAAAGGGTTCTTGATGCTCACTTGTTATTTTATTTTCTGGATGAAACAAGGGCATTAATACTTAAAAGGCTTGCTTGTCCTGATGAGAGACACTGAAAAAGGGCAATGACTTCTCCAGCTCTCGGTCTCTTTAGTGCCCTAATAACTAATTCATTCTCAAAAAAAAAAAAAAAAATGCATCCAGGATTCTTTCAGGGGTGTGAAGTCTAAGGCATGAAGATGCTGCTGCACTGCAGTAGTGATTGTGTTACTAATTAAAAAAATGAGTCAGCATGATTCACTCTTAAATTACAAAGTAGATGTTGAAAAAATAAATTTAAAAAAAAAAAGATGAAAAGGTCTATGAAAATACAGTCAATGTTTCAGAAATTGTGCAAAAAAAGAGACGGGCACAACAGCTGCGATCCAAAAGAAACAGCTTCCAAGAACAGGAAAGATGAAGGCATAATGAAGCAACAGAAACAAATTAAGACTCCGATAGTAAAATAAGAGTTGTTGATTTCAAACCCGAGCACAATTAACTGTGGTACTGCCGGGCATAGCGGATGCTTGGAAATGCTGATTAGTCCAATGAGAGATGAGTGTTTCCTAATGCCACCAGGAGAGAAGCTGCTAAACATATTATCACAAAGATGGATAAACAGGGGGCACATAGCTTTGTGGGGAAAAAAAATGTGTTAATACACAAGAAAGCTTGATTTCCCCCCTGCTTTTTCTGCTTTTACGTTCCTCACATCCGCACTTTCTCTCAGTTCTATCCATCTTATTGTCTTCTCTACCTTCATCAGTGGAACACACACTGGTTTGAACACACAACCGTAAGGCAGACAGGAAATTACTACCTCACAACGGAGTACAGAAAGGGAAAAGAAGGTGGTTGTGTGTGCACGTGCGTGCACGTTTGTGTCGCCTCTCATCTATTACACATGTCTGCTTCAATGGATTTCCACTCTGAGCAACATTCAAGCACAACAGGGGACACCACAGTGTGTTTCTCAGTGTTAAAAACAATTGGTCATGTACGCACAGCTACACACTGTCTCTTTTGTGAACAGGTGTGTTTCAGAAGCAATGTGTGCATGTGTGTTACATACATACATCTCTGTGGCTCTGAGCTGCATTAAATCCAAACTGGGTAACCAACAGTAATGCAAATCTTCCCAACAACAAAGTTCCAAATTTTGTTTTGGTGACACCAAAAACACATCAAGGAATGGATTTGTCGGACACTTACTGTATAGAGTTTTCTATTCTTGTAATTGTGAGGAATGCTGCCAGATTGGCAGTGTACGAAGAGATAACGATGAGAGCAAACATCCACCAAATGCCCATCATCATCCTCGTTGCTAGGGTGGTGTACGGAACCTCTCCGCCTAGAAGAAAAAACAGACATTTCTTTAAAAAATATTCGTATATTAAGATTTGTCTCATAAGAGAAGCCTGTTAAAGACCAGAGATGTCCCTGGTGATGTCTAAATAACACATACTGGAACTCTTCAACCATGCACGTCATCAGCTGATTCTGATGTGGAGAAAAGTGTCTTTTCAAATGGGCTTTGCACAGATATGCAACACATTACTAACGCAAAGTGTTGCATTTAGCTGCAAAGGCAGCTTGTTCTGCGACAAAAGCCACTGGAGTTATGTTAATTGGGTAAATGGTTGAAGAGTTAAGGTAGTCGAATGAATGTAAACACTGGAGCTAAAGCTCTGGTGTTAAAGGGTTAAACTTAAAATGAGCAAATAAAGAGGATGTGCTCACATTCTCTTACGTGCCTTTGAACTTAAATAGTTGAAATATCTGACTGACCTGAAGCCAATAAAAGAACGATTTCAAATATATTGAGCTGTCATGGAAAACTCAAAGAGCCAACCCTTTATCACTAACAAGGGTGTGTATGTATCTCAAACACCAGTACTGTTTTTTAAAAATGTATTCAACTACAATTTCTAATAAAATAGTGGCAACCCAAGGTATTTTAGAACCGGACACAGTTCAAAAGAAAGAAAGAATATGGTTGTAACTTACATGGGGCATGGATGTTTGTACTGGTTCTTACAACGTTCTTTGGTTAGTCTGACTATTTTATAACCAGGAGATTTATCATCTTTGCAACAAAAACAAGGACAATGCCCTCTGTGTTTCTGTTGTGTGGACATTCATATGTAATGAACGCAAAAGATCAGAGGATCTGGATAGACGTGTGAAATGAAACCAGTAATTGAAATTGGAATTTCAATTTGAATTATTTTAAATAATCAAAGATAAGAAAAAAAAAGGAAGAAAGAGAGATATACATCTACTTTTATCACATTTAAAATAGTTACCGGTAATCATTATTTGATTGGAAATTGATAAGAAAAAAGTAAATGAGATACATTTCCATATATATGCCCATGTAAAAGATGATGCTGTAATTACTCGTAATCGTAGATCTTATGGATACAATACATGACAATTTGTATCCGTGAAATCCAAATAACCACTTTGTAAATGCAGAAATCATCAACATCAAATCCTAAAGTGCAGAAAACTTCATTGGATCTAAAAAAAAAATATTGCCTCGTCTGACAAGTCTTTATTTAGGTTTTTCAATGTTTTTCTTATTAAAAACTACATTTCAATTAAATGTTAAAAAATGTAAACAACATTTTTCTCAAACTGTTTAAAGGAACCTTGAACATATAGTAATGCATGTAATGTGCACTGCCAAAAAGTGGTTTTTTTAATGCATTAGTTCATCAACATAAAGTGTGAAAACGCTTACCCTCCTGATGCCCTAACACACTTTTGATTATCTATTGCATACAATCCCACACGATAAATGTTGCCTTCAAGCCATTAGTTTGTTTTTACTCGAGCAAAAGTAAAAACATAAAAAATAAAACAATAAAAAATCTTTTTCGAGGCTCTTTGAGGAGGGGAGTCCCTTTCAAACCAACACTCCTGTTTCCATCTGACAGTGAATCAGTAACATGTGTAACAACCATGTAATGCCATGTTGTCTTTGTGTCACTCATCCCACCACTTTCATGTCTTCCCTATGTTCCCTTTGAGGCATTCTTTTCACCCTTTATAGTGTTTGATAGAATTGAAATGTGTTATCGCTCCTAGTCTTTCTTGGTTTTCTGTATCTTTACTGTGCAGTGCATTAGCTGTTAGCATTGGATTTTGCCTAAAGGCGCCATAACGTGTTTTGGTAAAGCCCTCTACATGGAGTACAAGTAATTGTGTATATGCCAGGTGACATTTGGGAGAAAGGTTTGATTTTTTTTTTGTTAAGACAGAGAAACAATTCATAAACTGTCCAGTTTCCACTTTAATTACAATTCAAATTTCATTCAAATGTGACTAATGGCAAATTTAATCTTTTCATGAGAAATAATTACATGTACTGAGGATTTGTCAGTGGGAGAATAAGTGGAATTTTTGTCATGGGTTGAGTGTAACCAGCAGGCACATATGCTTTTCTCTCACAATGCAAGCTGCCAAAAAAAATCTGGGAATACATGGCAAACTGTGAGTGTTGTGTTCTGGTCCTTGGTAGTTTCTAAAAAAAAAATGACCTTCATGAAGCATTCCTCCCAGCACAGAGATTTTGAGATTTATACTGATGACACCCCCAGAGGAACGATTAAATTCCAAGTGAAAAGCAATTGACAAGGTTTTTCACGCAAAGGGAATTTTTGTTGAACATTAGAAAAGGAAAAGGATTGCTGAGTTAAGAGATTCAAATTTTTTAGGAGGCAAACAGGAGGTTTTTTATGTCTAATTTTTCACCAGTACTTTTTTTTAACGACCCACTCCAATGAAAATTATGCTTTTGGTGTCTTTAACATGTTCTTGTAGCATTTTTCCACTTATGGAGGACATATATAAAATAATTTAAGATTAAAACTGCGTTCTTGAGGATTTCTTTATTGGAATTGTGTTGGAGAAGGAGCAGATAAAACCCTGCGGTTAGAAATTTGGCCTGCCTGTTGCAGTTGCTGCGTCACAAACCTGAGCTTTTTCAAAGGCCCAAAGTACAATCACAGTCCCATTCATCCATGCGCACACACACAGTCAGACACTGATGACGGCTCTGTTGCAGAACACCGGCGCCAACCTAAAACCACCGGAAGCAAAGTGGGGTTCAGTGTCTTGCCTAAGGAAACTTTGACACACAGTTGACCATGTTGGGACCCGAACCTCCGATCTTGCGGTCAGAGGTCAACCACTCTACCTCTGCACCATGGCCGCCCAATATATTGTTGTTCTACCGCTAATGGACATCTTTATTTTGTACAATGCCTCATTCTGCCCTGGCCTTTTATATCAACATAACACAAAGCGAGTACTCACAAATAGAGACACACACTTGAGATATTTTGAAACCCTCTCTGTGGGATGCCATACAAACAGAGCCCACTGTAGGGGACTGACTGGTACAATAGGATGTTCATCAATGTGAGGGCTAACATTTCACGTTAAAAAAGAAAAAAAATAACCTCCACAGGGTAGTTAATTCTGAAAAACTCCTGTGTAAGACTTTTGAGGGATTACTTTACAAAAAGGTATAGCTGTCCTCATCCATCTCACAAAGCAGAGTAATGAGCAATGTGTTTAAATAATCAATATGCTGCTCTGGAACTGTACTTAGAAAAAAAAGAAAGTTTAACTGTTTCTAACAATAACTTTGGATCAAATAGTTGAGTCTTTTTTTTTTTTTTTTTTTTTACAATAAATTTCCCCTTCTAAGTTTTCTGAGCTCACTTGCATCCTAGAAGAAAGAAGACTGGCACAGATTGTGTTAAAAAAAAAGAAGAAAAAACTCAGGAAGGAAAGAAGAGCTGATAAATGTGCAACTGATTTCAGGTCCAACTTGCAATCACTTTGGTTCCATCAAAATGATGGAAGCTTTCTTAGAAACAATTTGGACAAATGTTCCTTTTTTTTTCTCCAAAAGCAGTTAAAAGAACAGAAAATGGTTTAAAGTAATATCACAGCGGGAGGTTGACTGCTGCAAATGCAGTAGAAAAACTGTGAAAAAAAGTTGCAAGTTGGGCAGCAAAATGGGTTTTACAGTGTTCGGCCATTACTCCAAGTTGCCGACACTTTCAAAAAATGTACACATTTAAATTGTTTATTTACATTTTAGAGACCCACTCCAATGAAAATCTTTTTTTTTGGCAAAATAAACAAAATAACATTACAAATTTAAAGCTGCAATATTGGTCAACATTTTTGCTGCACTGCTTCCTAGGTGGGGATGTGTGCTAGCGGGAGAGGGTGTAAACAAAGGGATGATGGGAAGTCAGGGAGGCTTACGCTGGATCAACAGTCCCGCCCCCAACTCAGAGGCAAATTTCTATTGACCTGCTGCCGCTAAGCAGAAAATTCATTTTCTCCATTTTCTCTTAGCTGAAAAGTGCATAATCATAATTAAAAGAACACTGGGAAGGCTTTGAAAAAAGATCAAAAGATGATCGGAGTGGGACTTCAAATCAAGAATTTCTGAATTGTTTCATGTCTTTTATGTCTACTGCAAAAATAAGTCTTTTAATGTCCTAAAAGTCAGTGCGGTTGTTTATTTAACAGTTCAATTTGAGCTGCGTTTTAGTTGCTACTTTCTTCTGGATTCAAGAGAATCAAAGACTACTTAAAGTAAGCAATGTCAAGGAATCACACGCAAACTCACAACACCAAATAAACATGCCTTCCAGCCTGTTATTCAATTCTTGGAATGACAGTTAAGTCAGAAACTGGGATAACAAATTAGACGGGTGCAGGAGCTGTGGAAATCTGTATGCTTGGTGCTCTGAATATTTCCACAAGTTAACAGTTCTGCATAAACATTTACCGTTTCTCTGCCTGCCTCTTCTTTTTACATCTTCTTCATCTTTACCACCTTCTTTTCCCTGTTGCTTTCCTCCTCTCCACATCCGGGTTGGCATTCTACAGTCAAGGTAGCTCCAGATGAGTGCAGCTTTGAAGCCAGTCGAGTGGTGGGCGCAACCAGGGGGTTTTATATATGTGTGACTTTCTTGTAAAGCCTTAAATCTCACCACTGAGCAAGTACCTCCACCGCCTCAGATTATACCCTCCACCGTCTGACGATTTTGCAGGAATCATTATTTATTTTTTTCCCATCATTTTCTCCACTTGCACCTCAATCACTCTCAACTGCTGGTGTCCCAGTGATTATAAACAACTTGGGAGGGACATATTACGGAGCTGGAGCTGCAGTAAGGAGGAGGAAGTGAAAGAAGAGGGGGAATAGGGAAGGGGAGGATGACAAGGGGCATGCAGCCTTTTTTTGGCGCCTCTCCTACCTTCTGCTTTTCAATCTCTCCTTTGTACATGTGCCACCTCTAATACCCCTGGCTATCAGCCAAAGCTGAGGGGGATTTTCCATGTGGTTAGCAATATTTTCAAGCCATCAAGTGCCACCATTTAGAGGATCCGGTAGGCCAGTACTGTTGAGGATTTGAGTTAATAGGCATGACGTTTCCAAATCAGAAATGTGCCTAATGCTATCTCCTTTCCCAGCTGCACTCTCATTCCTTGTAAATTTTTTAAAGAATGCACGTTTCCAGTTCCACATCAGACACCAGGGGTTAGGGCACAGAACCAAACAGAACTACGGGTGTTTGTCTTGAGCTCATATATATTTTTAGTCTAACACAAATATTTCAATATATTAAAAGCTAAACTGATTTTTATGCTAAACACACAAACTGCAATCGACCTCTCAAGCAACTCAATTAATACCAGCATTTGAGAAGGCATTTCAGCTGACAAAGTAGAAGTTGCTCTTGTGTCTGGAGAAGCTCATATAAAAAGAAATATTCTGCATCATTTACATTTCATTTCATTATTTGCTATCGAAGTAGATATAAAGTGTATGTTATAAACCTCAGTAGAAACAAAGCAATCTAAATGGCCTTCTGCCTGAGAATAATTTATTTGGAAAAAGCTGTATAAAAGAGCAAAATATTACCAACTTTATAATAACAGATTTCATAAAGTCATTCTTAATTATAGATTAATGCCCTAAATGCCAAAATTGCCTAAAACAAATACACTATATTTTCTGAAAGTTTACATTTTAACTTGTAATTATATCAAATTCATAACCGTGGAGTAGTTCTTTTTTCAAAACATGTCTTTACAAACTCTGTTCATAACTGTCAGTTTTGAGTTTCCCAAGTGAATCTTATTTTGAAATGAGCGTTGTTTTTTCACACCACACACATGCGAGACCCAGCAAGTGTAGCAGATGTGACAAAAATCAATATGAGAAAAAGGGAATGTTCTGTGATCTGCTTCTGCGATGCTTCAGATGAACATGCGCTCACTGATACGGTCCTTTATTACAAATACTGTTCTATATGCATGAGTGGAAGGAATGTTCTCGAAATGGTGGCAAAGATGCACCAGAGAGCATTGGAAAAAAAAAAACAAAATTCATAAATAAATTAAACTTTTATGTATTACAGTGACTTTGCAGATAAAACAAGAACAAATCAAATATATACCATAGGTGTTTAGGAAAAGGGGGAAAAAGCTGACCAAAAGCCATTTTTGTTCTAAGTTACCTGAAATCATATTATTAAAATTACTGTTCCAAATCAATAGAGTAAAGTCACATTAAAGACTAAGGTAAAGCATTTGAATATCCTTCTGTTTCTTGGTCAATAAATAAACTAGAGGGTAAGATACATGTTCTGAGCTCTTTCTTACCAGATGGCATGTCTGGGACATGAACAAAAAATCCTTAAGAGTGTAATCTGGGTTTTAGAAATATGATCTTCAGTATGACTTACACTGGAGAAATAAAAAAGGGGGAAAAAAGACATTCTGAATGTAAAAAATATCCCTCAGTGGCAATCCTGAAATGCTACAATGAGGCTCTGCAGCTCCAACAGTTAACTTATGGACATTGACTCAATTTCACAAGAAAGAAGCAAATTAAAATACTGAAATGCAAATGACTCCCTGCAGTAGCTGTACTTTAAAGTATCCCCACTATGATAATAGATACTATATCTGCACATGAATAAAAGGGATACTGTGTTAAGAATAAGGAAAAGAAAATGGACCAGTTAGAAACCAGCTTTATACTGTATCTACACTTAAATAAGAGGAAAGCGTCTTTGATTCCTTTTTGCAGAAAACCAAAACCATGGGGGAAAAAACAGCTTTATGCATCCATCATAAAATTGGACATAACTTAAAGGGTATAACACAACAAGACAACTGGAGGTTGACTCCACCCTCAGCCCAGATTTGAAAAATGCAAAAAAAATAGGTGGGACTAAAGCAGTCAAGCTGAGCAGGGGAAGTGTAATCTCGATCTATGATTTGCAGTGGTAGCGAGGTTAGCTTGAGGTAATGTACGTTGGGTCTTCAATAATGGAGAGTGATACAGAACAAAGTGTTGCCAGTTTCACCGCAGAACAGGATTTTTCTCCTCCACCTTCTCCTGAGGCAGGGGCTCATGGTCCAGAACCTTATTGTTTCAAGCCGTTGGCTCTAAAAACTGCCTCAGCCATGCTCAACGGCGAGGCTGCAATACGAGTGTAACAAAACAATCAACGATGCCAGCGACAAGGGATACAAATTCTGGCAGGGGATACATATCTTGGCACAGCACCCGGCACAGGGTTTGCAGGACCAAAAAGGACCCGTGTCTGAGTGTTAAAATAGTGCTACTATCATAGCTAAAAGAGGCTAACGTATTAAGCAAGAATCCTGAGTGAAATGTTCAATACAAATCCCATCACCAGGGAGGAGTTTGCTGGATTCAGTGCCAATTGCACTCAACCACTGTTGCCTAACTTCCAATCCACTGGAAAGTTGTGCAAGCCGGTAGATTTTTAAAGATCGAAGACAATTTATCTATGAGCCATGCTAAAGCTAACATGATAATGACTCACTGAAAAGCCCCGCCCATTCAAAGATGGGTGGGGCTTTCATTCTGGAGCTGCATTGAATGATGACGTGAAACTTCTGACATGACATGGGATTTGGACCAGTTGACCAATCACAAACGTTTGAATCTCTAGGAGGCAGACCACAGACGGTTTTAGACTATAATTTTAAAAATTAAACAAGTTTTTTCTTTTTTTTTTTAATTGTCAAATAGTTGGCAAGGATCAACTGTCAGCATTTTTTAAATCCCCATTTATTCAGATAGACAGCACAAAAAAAGTTGCTTTACTGTTTAGTTAGCCTTTAAAGCCCCACTCTGATCCTCTTTTTGTTATGTATTTATATTTCAACAGTGTTCCCAGTGGTCTTTTAATTAGTTTGACACCCCTGGTCCACGTGATCAACATGAATCAGCTGATTTGATTGAGAAAGCACTTCACAACTGTAAAGCGTTGCTTATCAGCTCAAGGCTGATTTTTCTGCTGGAATTACATTAATAAACAGTTCAAGTGTTATAGCAGACAGAGATGGAGCTGGGAGGGTTAAAAAAAAAAACATTGACCCCCCCAAATTTTTGAGTCAAAAATTAAGAAATCATCAATACAAGCTTTTTTAACCATTGCAAATGCCGAAAGAAGTATAAAAAATGAAAAATAAATTTTTGAAATATATATTTTTGATCCTTTAATTTGTATTTGCCTTTCTCTGCTGTTTTCATTTGCCTCCCTTTTCTCCTCCTTCTCCCGCCCGCCCCATATAAAATGTTTTAGCTCGGCCACTGAGGGCAGGGTTAACCTCCCCAATGAAAAAGTGTCATATTGAAAGAGTTTCTGTAAACATGGCATTAGTTTGTCATGGATGCACTGCTTTTTGATTGCTCACTCTAACCAGCAGAACCTTCAACCTCCATTTTCTAATTTCAGCTCAAAGAGTCAGAATATAATTTGAACAAATTGAGTTATGTATTGATGACCAATCTGCTTTTGCTGTCTCTTCTGACAGATTTCACGTCTCACAGGATGAAAAGCCGTAGTACAACAACAGGGTGAGAACCAATGTTTTTACCTATTTTTGGCACTTATTGAATAGAATGCCACTTACAACCTTTATCAGTGTTTTCTATGTCCTGTAATGTTTGAAACTGGACCGATATGTCAAAACGCAAAGTTTTTTATTTGAACAAAACTTCATTTTTTTTGTATCTTTATTTTCAACAAAGACGAGGTTAGAAATTGTCCTGTAATCATCTTATATTGAGAAATCAAGTGCACTTTCTTTAGAGTGGGCTTTACCAATGAAGCTTTTGGCGTGTTAGGATAAATGCTTAATTAGACTGAGGCATTGATTTTCAGCACGCGTTTCTAAAGCACTAAAAGCAGTTTTTTTCAAAGTTGGCCGGCACAGCATCCAAACAGCATGTGTAAACAGTGGTAACACTCCAATTTTTGATGGATGGTTAGTGGCAAGTCTGATGTTTTTCGATTTTGTTTGAAAAAGATGCAAACTCATTACACTTCTGTGCCTAAAAAATCAGGGGCAAACAGAGCTGGGGGGATTAGATTCTCAACTGTCACAAACAAGAGATAAGTGTTGTTGATATTCATGCTAATGATGTAATGCTGGAATGAAGAACAGTTTTGTTTGGTCTTTTCTCTGCTAAAAACTTGTAAATGTTGGAACCTTTCAAAAAACATTTCTGCATTTCTTTCATATTTTTTCTTCAAAATCTTCTTTCAAACCAGTATGAGACACATCTCTTTGGTTAAAATGGCCTGATTAGAACTAATATGTGGTTAATGTGAATCCAATTTCAGGACGATTTCATCAACAGTGCAAATATGAACACAGTCAATCAAAAAAATTAATATGATCAATAGAGTAATAGAGCTAAACATTTTAGGCCATTAGTGACCTTTTTTTAATGGGAGATTTTTAATGAGACTTTACAAAAAAATGAGAGCAATCACTTCCCTTTGCATGGGCCCAAATTCACTCTGGAAACATCGTAGTCCCATCTTTTAACCTGGATGTCGCATGTTTAAAACAAGGTTGTACTTAAGAAAACAAGGTTGTACTTGTTGTTTGTGTACTTTATACACAAACCACTATGATAGAACTGTTACTTATAGACAAAATCTACCCTCTAGTGCCATTAAAGACACCAACGAGAGGTGGATAGAAAAAAAAGAAGAAACCTTAGAAATGAACATTTTCAGCCATATACGTCAATGCCTGCATCAGATTTTTGCAATTTGGTCTCATTAAAAAGTTGACAAAGAACCTCTAAAATGCTTTTACACTTTAAACACCACAATGGGAAGCAGCCTAAATAATTCAATCACTTTAAAAAGTAATATAGGTCTTTATCAAGCTACATACACAAAGAGCATTTGGCTCACGTTCTTGAACACTTGTCCAGGGAGGGGCTTCCTCATTTGTTACTGGTTACTATCGCATGTCAAAGCAAATACTGCACATTTTCCTCCTGACTTTTTTTTCACAGCTCTATTACAATATATGAAATACTTGGTGTCATGTACTTTTGGCTGGGCACAATTCATAATTCCTCTATTATGAATTTTCAAATTGTTGACATTTCGACTCTGTCCGGACGCCATTACCAAATCCAAGTCCCTGATTGGTCTAAATTAAACTTGGTTTTACTTGCAAAGCATATTCAACGACCATGCATTTTGTATGTAAATCCCCAAAATTAAGTAATTAAGTAATTATGTATGAACGTAAGAGTTTTATTACAGAAAAGTTTTAACACTGGAGCCAGTTTACATAAACTTTTGATTGTTTGTAGACTACAAACCACATACATATTCTGCAGGAATCCTTTTAATCTCCTTTTTTCGTAACTTCACTTGTTTTTTGCTGAATACAGCTATCTTAAATAACTTGTCTTCCCATCTGCCTCTCGGAGTTCTTCTGAACACAGTGCATTTGTGCTTGTAAACAATTGTTAAAGCTGCTATTTTTTTCCACATTTCCTCAAAATGAGCAAAGACCAAACACCAAAAAGTTCCACCAGACCAATAACTAGCTATTCCTTTTGTGAGTGTCTCTGCACTTGTAAATATCCACCCATCTCTCTGATTCCCTCAAAGAATATCTAAAGCTTGGCTTCTACTTTGACTGTATATGTGGTGTTGGTGTTTCTTTGTGCAACACACAGTAATTGCTCGACATCAGACTTTTCAAACAATCTGCTTTCTCCTCTCCTCCTTCCTTCAAGCCTCATCAGCACTTTTGTTTTACTTTCACAGTTCAGAGAAACACTGAAATGACAGGATCAGCAGAAAATTCTTTGAGCTTATTTACAGGGCAATGTTCCCTGCTTGACTCTGTAAACGGATCAATGCGGTGTATGTATAATACAGTATTTACAACAGCAAACAGGAAGTCAGGTCAAGGGCTTCTTTCGCAGGTTTGTTCATTTGAATTCCTTAGAGGCAAACAAAGACAAAGAAAAATTAATGGTTTTTAGTGGAATATAAGGTCATAATATACATTTAACATCCATAAAGTTATGACTAGCACACAGCCTTCTAATAAACAGCCGCTGGAACCAAACATACAAAGTCCTTGAGAAAATATATATAAATATATATAAAAATCTATTTAATAAATATTTCCTTATTAGGACTTCTCTACAGTAAACCTTATGTGCATGGACAATACAAACCTCTGTCATTTCTGTTGGGGTTATATTTGGATTTTCAAATTGACCAAAGATAGTCTGAGAACATTTAGCTTGTTAGAATGATCAACTGTTGCTTAGATGGTAAACTGATCATCTGTTAGGCAAACAATTTGACTTATTTTCCTCATTTGTTTTTACTTTTAAATATATTTAGCCAAAAATTACTATGCTAATGTTAGCTTGGGTTTGTAAAGTGCTATAAGCTAGCTGGAGAGAGTGCAAATAGAGGAATGCTGGGAAATTAGCTGAGGCTAACTTTCACACCAACAGTCTCGTCCAATGAGCTGTATATTCCCAGAGATAGCATGCTGGCCTTTTACCACTGTCTAAGATACGTAAAGAGCAAAGCCAAATTGAAATGGTATAAAAAAACAATGAAACAAAGCTTAGCAGACACAAAAAGAAATAAACTATGATCAATAGAAAATAAGACCCAGGCTGTGGTATTAATATTTTTGCACAAAGTGTAGCAGATCAATTACATTTTAAAAATGTATATAAATAAATACATCATTATAGGATCGTAATGCATAGCTGCAATCCAAACTGTTAAACTCTTAGGTACAACAACGCCACAGACCGCTTGCGCCCGTTGCATAGGCTATGGGCCGGTCTCCGCCTGGAGCGGCATAAAGTGGTCGGAACGGACTGAAAAACTCACTCAGATCTTCCTCAAATGTATTCTAGAAGTTTTCCTTTATTGGCTGACAGTAATAATTTACTTGTGAAAAGTCACATCCTTGTTTTTCCAGCTCTGGGGCGGCCGTGGTGCAGTGTATAGGGCAGTTGGCCTGTGATCGAAGGATTGCAGGTTCGACTGCAGGCCCGCCTTGCCCGCCCATGTGTCGAAGTGTCCTTGGGCAAGACACTGAACCCCACATTGCCTCTGATGGAAAGTTGGCGGCAGTGTTCGGCAGCAGAGCCACCATCAGTGTATGAATGTGTGTGTGAATGTGTGAATGGGTGAGTGGGTCTGTGACTGTAAAGCGCTTTGGGCCTTCAATGAAGGTAGAAAAGCGCTATATAAGTATACGCCATACGCCATTTTTCCAGCTCTGTTTGTACAATTGTAGCACAGCAGTGAACCAGCATGTATCCCATTCCAAAATGGCGTCCAACTTTGCATTTGTAACAAGCTAGCGACCCATCTTTTTATATAGCACATTAGTTCCACCCACAACTCTGAAATGAAATTCTAATGAGCTTCTGCTTCGCTGCAAAACACATGTCTTAAAAAACAACAGTGTTTTTTTTATTTGGGCTAAAAACCGCAAAGTCACAATTAAAACACCACTGGGAAGGATTTTACAATAGAAAAAAAAATAGAGGAATGGGACTTCAAACTACTCAAAACAAAAATGTAATTTTTATTGTTATACCTTTGGTGAGCCAAAGTAGAGTTTAGTGGTGGACAAATTCTTTATTCAGCTTCATTTTCACTTCCTGCATGTAATTTCATTAAGGTGCTAAAGCTACTTCCTGATGGTTGGAGAAAAGGTTGGGGTTTGGTTTAAAATGCAGACTTTCACATTTCTGTGTGCTTGTGATAAATTGTTAGCATGTGACATACTGGGACCGAGACTGGTCTCTACAGCACAGAAACATGGAGATAAAACATATCTGTGGTTTACAGAAATTTTGTGTGCCAACATTCAGCTCAAGCAACGGAGCTGGCTCACCAGCAACTCATTGTCATTCATCCATGTTTTTGCACTGCTTAGAAGAATGCATTTCTCTTCTCAATTCCAGTCTGCAAAACAAGACTTAGAAAATGATGCACAACAAAACGTTGGTCACCTCAGTTTTCTCATTATTTAAGATTTGACTGTACCTGTGATAGCTTTTACGGATATGCTTCTATGGACAGAAGTTAATGCTAGTCATTGTGTTAAATTCTTTTACGATACACAACATGGAAACTTAGTTAAAAGTTGTTAAAAGCAAATAAAATTAGCTTTCAATCCCTCATAGTGACACATCTAATTATTTAACCAAATGATCTCATTAACTAATCAAATTACTTTTTGATTAAACTTGTTTTTTTAAATACTTTTTAACTAGTAACCAGAAACACATACTCTTTTCACCTACATATCCTTCAGACACATTTTTTTATGAAGGACTTGAGCGGGCTTTCAGTTTATTAGCTGCAACATTAATTTTAACAATTAGTTTTTTTTTTCTTCCCAAAAAACCAACATGTAAAGAACAGACTTTGAGAACAGCTGATGATAAAAACAATAGCCTTACTACTTGGAATAATTATAAGAAATAAAAAAGCAGTTGACACAGTATGGTGTTTGTATCTGTAATTAGATGTTTTATCTATGTTTCAAGTAACAATATACAAAGTGGGTGAATGGCTGCTTTGGAGATGCATTATCATTGAAAAAATCATTATTTACAGAAGAACTGATATGATATGAATGAGGGGAAATTTGGGGTGTTGTAACAAACAGGTAGGATACTGCAAGGCTCAACAAATCAACTATCAAGAGATGTTATTGAATTAAGCTGAAATGGTGATGAATCTGAACCCCATTTTAGGATGAATCCTAAACATATCCGAGAATGGCGCAAGCAGATGGGTGGAAGGGCGGACACGGCTGCAGAATGAAAAGGAGAAAAACTGATTTCCTGGTCTTCATAATGGATCAATCCGTAGTTCTCCTAAACTTTCTTCACTTTCTAACTCCACTGGATCCCTTTTGGCGCAGCGAGATTTCCGGAGCCTGTCCAGTCTGCTGCTGATGGGCTAAGGCGGTACACTTTACCGCAAACACTCACTTTGCCGCTACCAGGAGAGGAGCTGGCAGCCAGACAGAGAGCCGTGCGGGATGGGAAAGCAGTTTGCTCGGGCTTCCTGAACTTTATTTTCATTGACCCCTCAAAAAAGGTACCCCCATTTTATTCTTGTTTTTATTTTTGCCCTGTTGGGTTAATACGGCACAGAAAGCCATCAAACTCCTTAAGAGAGAGACCGAAACACAGCGGAAGCAGCTGTTCAGACACAGTGGAGAGAATCTCCGGGTAGCTTGTGGGAGATTCTAAATGTTTTCGTAAACCCAAAAATGGAGGCATGATCACTAAAATTTTTGTAGAGTTTTTTGAAATGAATCAACCTGATATCTTGACAACATCCATGTCTTTCGTGCAAATGAGATTAACACATACATCGCTCCATGTAGTTAACAGGCTAAAAACATTAGCTCTGTGTAGCTATTCTTGGGTGAACCCTAAACCACAGAGAGGCTTCAGAAAGAAAGAAAAGGAGCAAGCAACAACAAATTAGAATAACTGTTTTGAACATGGATTACGAGCAAAGGAAAAGGAAAATTTTATTTCATTTATTCACCTTTGTATTGCCTGCCTCTGTTTAGTGGAGGTACACATAACTTCCTCCTCTGCCTTTCACCTGCACGTTCACATAGCAAGTGAGTGAGAAAGATGTCCTTCACGTTAAAAATAAACACTGGAGTTGATCAGAAGTTCATTGCAGTTATAGCGGACAGTCGCAATCATGAAGTATAGACAGGGCTTAAACCGGAATTTATTTTGCAGTTGACCCATCTTCTGTGGGAGTGCGGTGGGCTGCAGACAATTGCGCTTGGGAAGCATTTGTTGTATTAACTATAACCATAATCTTAACCTTTCCTCCTGGCCTGTGCAGCCAAAAAAAAAAAAAAAAACGTTCAGCACTGGCTGCACGTTTTGAGAAAATTGCGCTCAAATAGACACTTTCTAGAAGAAAAAGTGTGAAACTCATTTATGTGGTTTGGGAGGGGGGTGTCGAGTTTCCTGCCCTAAATGTTTCCCTACTTCAAGCCCGGTCAATGTCACCCCCCCAAACAGCCATACCCCACCGTGATTGGTCGTTTTGTCAGCTTCGCTTTTTCAGTTTGAGACCCCTGGTTAAAATAAGAAGGGAAATGGCAACAGGAACAACTGAACTATAACATGCTTTAATAGTGTTGGAACCCAGATCCTGAAGATCCACTCTGTGGGCCTTAAATTAACCTTTTACCCACAGTCTGAGTCATGGGGACAATATGTTTCACTCCAGTTTCAGAAGAATTCCATCCATCTCTGCTTCATGATAACAGTTGTCGTAACTTTCAGAAAAATATATGAGAGACTTATTATGCCTCAATGAAATAGAAATAATAAAAAGCTTTACTGAGTTTTGATTACTGTGCTAGTATGAGGATAAAAAATGCCATCATCTTGCTAACTCAAAAAGCTCTCTTTCATCTGGAAACAAAGGCAGAAAATTAACAGACTGAAAGGTTGCGTGTCTGAGGGGACTTTTGTGCAGCACTGGAGCACTCTACTTTGTATATGTCAGTAAAGCCTAATGATACAGTGAATCTCTGCATTTGTTTGGTCTGCTTTTGGTGCACAGAAAGTTGATTTTAAAAAGGAGAGTATGGTGTCAATGATGTGGAAAGAAAATATAGTAATAAGTTACAGGAAACCAGCGAAGGAGGATGGAATAGTGCTGGAAATCTGTAGAGTTGGTTCTGAAAGAGGAATGTCTCATAAGCTCCAATGTACAATATTTTTTGGTATATTAAATTCCCTCTGTAGTAGAAGTTGCAGCAGCAAAAAATTGGATGAGAAAATCATATATAAGTCACACTGGAGTACAAGTAATGCTGCATTCACACTGAACGCGATCTGCGCATCAAATTCACATCCACAACCTCTCTTAAGAAAGGTGTCAAATTTGCTGCTCGGTGCTTATCCAAAAATGTGCCCATAGACTAGACGCTCCAGATGTGTTTGGGAGGAGCTCCTGTTAAAAGTTTTAGCCTCAACAGTGCATGACTGTATCTCATTTACCATGCATTAAAACACGGATGATGTTGAGAGATCGACTTTCCTTATTTGAAGAGTTCTACAAAAGCGCTGGTAAACACTTCTCCATGTCTGGGTTAAGGAGATCATTTAATCTTTTCTTTTCTTTTTATTTATTTATTTTTTTACAGTGAGGTTCATCATCTACGGCAGGAGCTGGATCTTAATGGTGACTCCTTTAAGCAGTACTTCCATTTCTCTCTCTGTGACGCCATTTGACGACTTACTGTCCTTTATTAGTCCAAGGAGGGGACGAAAAAAAAATTGAGGACCTTTCTGGTTTCGTCTCAATATGAATAAAAAATATATATTGAAGGGCCTATGCCATGGAAAAACAACTGTTGAGCTTTTAAACGTATTATGATGTTCATTCCTCACAACCTAAAGCGATATTTTGATCTGTTCATACATTTTGTGGTATTCCTCTAAAACCCTGCACTCTGAGCACCAGCCCCTACGGGACGCCATTGGACAACAGTCTCTATAGTGGTCGTGGTCCTTTAGGACCCCCACTTCCCTGGGGCCATGCACAGTCGTGCAGACACCGGCTGTCTGAGTTCTTTGTGATGTGTAGAGATGCCCAAGAAACGCTCATTTGATTTAGCCTTTAAACTTTGTGTGGTGGTTTACGCCAAAAAAAATTCTGGTGAGGAATCTGCATGCATGACGCAAATGGATGACATTGGAAAGACGGCTGCAGAAAAAGGCAAATGATTTCCTGGTGGAGGAGTAAAGGAGGCTAGCAATGCATTAGAAGAACTGGTTTGAACATGGATTATTGAGCAAAGACGAAAAGGTGCGTGTATCTCCAGGAAAATGATTGGCATGAAAGCGAAGAGGATTTTTGATATGGAGATTGGTAATGCTTCACAGAGAAAAGAAATGCTCACAGCCAGTGCTAATCAGAACAGAATGCAATGTTCTCATCAATTCAGTTAATCCTGAAATGTTCATCTGGTGTCTGCATTTTGTGGCTGAACTTCACTGCAAAATAAACCCATTAACCATCACCATTCTGTCTGTGATGGAACAGACTCTGGTCTCTAATAAACGCTGTGGCTACTAAAAGCAGGTACACAATATGCACATCCATCTTTGCAAACATTTGAATGTTTGCTTGCATGGCAGAAACTCAGACACGCTGCTGAGGCTGGCTCTAGGTTGACGTCATGAAATGGGTGGCACCCACAAGGAACAAAAGGCAGCGCCTCAGAGATCGAGTCGTTTTACTTCCGGGTAGGAAAAAAGTTTGCAAAAAAAAAAAAAATCGAATTTTAAAAATTCTTTGTTCTTTTGTGTATATCGTTATAAACAGTTTATATATAGATATAGTTTACTCTGAAAGGCTTAAGAAAAACATGGTACAGACCCTTAAATGTTCAGGAGGAGAACAATCAACAACAATCAACAGCAGCAAATACTGATACACACACTTACAGTGGCCTCTAATGGTTGTTTGTGGGAAACTAACAAACATTCATTCATTCATTCATTTTCTGAACCGCTTTATCCCTTTCGGGGTCACAGGGCTGCCGTAGCCTAACCCGGCTACTCATGGGCGAAGGCAGGGGACACCCCTGGACAGGTCCCAGTCTGTCGCAGGGGACTAACAAACAAATAAGCTAATTAATAAATAAATAAATAAAAATAAAAAAAATTACATATAAGTCGCACCCCTGAGGACATTATGCAACAATTGGGATACAGATAATCACCACAACACAATTTTGAAACTGTTAGACACTTCTTGGGGTTTTCTGTGAGAATGACAATTACAGAAGGTTTTCAAATATTATTTTCTTTAAACTTTTTTCCCCTTTAATTATTCCATGTTAACAATTGTTCGTCTATAGTTCCAAACTGCAGTTCTGGATGATCACAGTCCTGCTTTATTTTAAAATAAACTTACCCTTGTATTTTTTTTTTTTTTTTTTTTTTTTTTTTTTTACAGAAAACACAGCTGATAATAAGTCGGAATGTGGAAATATATTAAAAAGAAAAAAAAAACATGTCAGTGGCCCTCAGAGACTATATAGTTTGAATGTTGATGCTTTTGGGGTGCTTGTTAATTTGCAGAAAGGTCATTTGTTTTCTTCTAATTTGCATGGAACTGGTATTTTCTTACTTTTTTTCCTTACACTCTTTTATTGTTTGTAAGTTCAAACTTTAAGAGTTTTAGGGTATTATTATAGTTCACACAAATATTAATATGTGAATTTAAATATCAAATCATTTAAATTAACTTCTGTTTCTTAAATAAAAGCAGGATTTCAATTAAACATTGTTGATGAATAATTTTACCAGCAACAATATTTGGAATAATTTCCAACATTACGAGTCTAATAAAAGTTGAACTCATCTCAATTCTGAAGCTGTAATTAGAGTGGAACCCATTTCTTATAGTTTTTGAAGTTAGATATTTAAATATTGTCACTATTTTATTTGTACTTTTAGGCATAACTTTTTTCCTCTGTTGGATTCCTATCAGCGACAGTACATTAATTAAAATCCGGAGAAAACAATTACTGTGAGCAGAACATCTATCATGAAGCAATTAAATCTGTTGTTTATTCACATTGCATTCTGCCAGTAAGCCTGACCTTTAAAACACATTCAGAGGGAAATAAATGGGATTCACTTCGTCTGTTTATCGGAGGTTGTTATTAACAGAGTGCCTAAAATGAATATGGTTGTGTTACAATCACACTGTCGCCCTCAATGTTACTCCTGGTAGCTACAGCTTCTTTGTCTCCTTAGAGGCAAAAAAAAAAGCTGACTAGAAAAAGAACAAAAGAAGAAAGCTGCTTGGACCGACACAAAGAAAAACGATAAAATAGAAGGAGGAAAGAAAAATATTCTTGCTTTCTCCTAATTATTCACTCTGCAGATACTTGTCATCTGCATGTTTATTGACCCAACAAATCTGATTCTTCTTCTTCTAAATATAATAATAATATATATATATATATATATATATATATATATATATATATATATATATATATTTTTTTTTTTTTTTTTAAAGCCCATGATTTACTCATGCAGCAGAATTTGTGAAATTAGATATTCTAAGCAGGTCAGAAACAGCATTTGAGCATTTTCAAATGTTTTTTTTTTTTTAATTAGTCTATTTTTAGCCTATTTTACTATAGTTCAGCTGAGATACTAATGCTTAAAAGGCTTGTATTGATGTCTTTGGAATGTCTGTCAATATTGATACTAATATTGGCTCAAAAATTGGGGGGGCAAAGCTTTCTGCTGGGCAGGAAATGGTCCCCCTTGCCCCCCTGTGGCTCCGCCTCTGCCACACAACAGTTTGTGCTTTCTGTCTGTTTGTTGGTCATTATTGGAGCACACATAGTAATCCAATATTAGACCTTTTTCCCCTGTAAGACATCTTACAATTATGCTCACATGAACCGCACACATAAAAGAATAAAACTAAATCTAATCAGTTCCTAGTTACATTTATTTTCTGCTTCCATCAAGGTCCAATCATTATCTGGCTTTAACTAGCTCTGTGGGTCAACATTTGTAATTAGCAGACAACTTTACCTACCGGTGGCGCAATTTTAAGAATGCAGAAAAATATTGTGGGTGACCCCACAGCAGGTGGCATCCCGGTACCTGCATGCAATTTCCTGTGTCCTCCCAAAAGCACAGGAACTACTCATAATAGGTCAATCGATGACTCCTACATATGCCATCATCCCTTAATAAAGTCGAAAAATAAAAACCTGTGTGTTTGGCTTGATAAAGCTTGAAATGATCTATGTGGGACAGGAAAAACGACAGAAAAGTGTTCTTTATATCAATAAATTGCAGGAAGAAACTCAAGATAGCTGCTGCAAGATTGACTAATTCAGTTAAACAGTTTAATTTTAATACAAAATAGACAAATATATGTTAATTTTTTATTCAATGTATTCCCGACATGTCAAATTGGGTTAAATGTACTTTAAGTGAAGTACAATGGCCAAAGTTTTACTAGTGTTGAAACAGATGCACCAGGAAGGTGTACTTAACTATAATTAAGATGAAGCTTTGCAGTTCTTCAGTTTGATGATTTGCTTGATGAATAATGGACTCATAAGAGGGTACTTTCTCAGTAATAGGTGCTATAAAACATTCATTCCTTCCTGAAACGTTGCTGAGCCGCCACCATGACAGCAGGACCTTGCCGTAGAGGGGGGGAGGGCAAAAGGGCCTTTGCCGAATCATTGAATAAAAGAAAATGTGGAGGCAACAGAGGAATGCGTGACAGAAAGAGAACAAAAGAGGAACGTGGAACAGAGACCATGAGGGAGAAAGACAGACATGTTAAATGCAACTGCTGTGAGATGGTCTCTTTTCACAGTGGCCCATCTCAATATCCTGAGCAAGACTGCAAGAGGGGGGCATAGAAGAAGAAGAATGGAGGGAGGAGAGATTGAAAGATAGAGGGGTACAATCAGGAGGGATGATGTCCTAAAGTTGGGTCCTCTTCACAGCGGAACAACCAAGTTGTTAAAGTGGAATAATGGATTACATGGAGGCTTAAAGAGAGACAGAAGAGAAGGTTGAGAAAGGAGGAGAGCAGGAAAATAATGATAACAATGCCACCCAGCAGTGTGGCGCAGCAGAAGCAGAGATAAGGACGGAGGGACAGACTCAAATAAGGAGCTGAAGATGATGCCAAAAAAGTGGAAAGTGAAGAAAAAAAAACTCACTTTGAGCACGGAAACCACTAGCACCTCTTTATAATACAACAATGCAGTGACTGCACAGGAAGAAGCACATATGTTTTCATGACTTGTATCTAGATTATATTTATCTTTTTTATCTAAACAAATATACACACTTTATTAGGGTGGACCCACTTTTTCATTAAGAACTGCCTAATTCTTGTGGCATTGATCCAACAACGTACTGGAAACATTGCTCAGAGGTCCTTGCTGACATGACAATATCACACAGTTACTGCAGATTTGTCGACTGCAAACCCATGACGCCAAACTCCCGTTCCCCCACACCCTAAAGCTGCTCTATTGGGTTGAGATCTGGTGACCTTGGAGGCCATTTGAGTTCAGTAAGCTCATTGTCATGAGCTTGGTTCATCAGCTTTGTGGCATAGCGCCTTGTCCTGCTGGAAGTAGCCATCAGAAGCAGAAAATAAGTACACTGTGGTCATAAAGAGATGGACATGGTCAGCAACAATATTCCGGTTTGCTGTGGTGTTGTAACCATGCTCAGTAGGGGCCCGAAGTGTGCCAAGAAAATATCCCCCTCACTGTTACACCACCAGCCTGAAGCATTGATACAAGCTAGGATGGATCCATGTTTTAATGTTGTTGATGCCAAATTCTGGTCCTCTCATCTAAATGTCGCAGCAGAAAGCAAGACTCATCAGACCAGGCAGCGTTTTTCCAATCCTCTACTGTCAAATTTTGGTGAGCCTTCACAAATTGTAGTCTCAGTTTCCTGGTCTTAGTTGACAGGAGTGGCACTTGGTGTGGTCTTCTGCTGCTGTAGTCCATCTGCCTCAAGGTTAGACTTGTTGTTCATTCAGAGATACAGTTTCCTTTCAACCAGCTGGAACCAGTCTGGCCATTCTTCTCTCACCTCTGGGATCAACAAAACATTTCTGCCCACAGAACTGCCGCTCACTGGATATTTTCTCTCTTTCATACTATTTTCTGTAAACCTCAGAGATGATTATGGGTGCAAATCCCAGTAGATCAGCAGTTTCTAAAATAATCAGACCAGCCCGTCTGGCACCAACAACCATGTCACATTCAAAGCCACTTAAATTGCCTTTCTTTCCCATTCTGAACTACAGCAGATTGTCTTGACCATGTCTACATGCCGAAATGCACTGAGTAGCTACCATGTGATTGGCTGATTAGAAATTTGCATTAATAAGCAGTTGGACCGGTGGATAATAAAGTTGTCCGTAAGTGTATATATGCATCTATACTGATCCCTTTCATGTGCTTATTAAAAATATAGGATCAGGAGTCAGGAGTCCAGAGCAACAGTGTAAAAAAGAGGTAAAGAACTAAGCAGGCTAGAACAGTTGGACACAAATTTCAGGTGTGATTAGTGACAAAAGAGTGCCAGCAAGAATGAAAAGAAAGGTGTTCAAAAAGGTGGTGACACCAGCAACTTTTCTCTGAGTTAAGGACTGTGGCTCCAAGGAAACAAATGCTAAACTGAAAGATGAGCAAAAATGAGCGTTAAGTTTTAGAAATAGCTGATGATGAAAATATACAATTAAAATCTAGTACTTTGGCAAGACATCCATGGTAATACTGATTTTGGAGCTGAAAACAGGAAAGCCATACTGAGATGGAGTGGACGCGTTCAGAGGAAGAATTGTGAATATATTGGCAAATGGATACTGAGCTTAGAGCTTTCTGACAGGAGATGGAATTTATGGAAGCAGTGAAAGATTAAAAAAGTGTAGAAGACATTAGAAAATACACTTCAGAGGATAGAATTAAATAGTAAAAAGATGATTGTGAATGGGTGAGGATAAAATTGTGTTCCCTAAAGACATGTTTGGATTTTTTTTTTATTGAAGAACAATATTGGAAAAGGTAAATGAAAGCAAAAAAAAAAAAAAAGATTAAAAGATTAAAGATGAACAAATCATTTTGGGTGAACTACAGGTCCCATACAGAGTGGTAGAGGGGAGGATATGCTGCAGCTTGGGCCTCGTCTCTGTGTCTCTGGATGTGGCTGCAGCAAACTAGACTATTTATTGAGGATGTCATAATAGATTCAGTGGTGTTGAGTTCAAATTCACCTTCATGTTTACAGGGAGGTGAAACTTCCCCAGCAGCTGTAGGAGGTACACCTTCGATAAAGCCTCCTTGGTGAGGGAGCTGGTGTTGAGCTCCTGGATGATGGTGGTACCCAGAAAGCGGAACAACATTACTGTGGCCAATGCAGTGTCACAGAAAGGGGGATTGGGGGTGGGGTGGTACATTCTAATGGCTGCTACTACCTTGTCTGTCTTTAAAGCATTAAGTTTCAGGTTGTCCATGTTGCATCATGACACCCGACAGTCTGTCTCGCTCCAGTGTAGTCTTACTCATCCACATCAGAGAGGAGAATGAGGCAAGGTGAGGCTGATTCCTTTTTACTTGATGGCTTTTCCACATTGAGAGCCAATTAAAGGACTTAAAGTCCCACTTCGATCATCTTTTAATCTATTTTAAAGGTTTTTTCCAGTGGTCTTTTAATTATCAGTCTGTTGTTTTTAGTCAAAATAAAAAAAAAAAAAAAGTAAAATTTTTGGGACATTATTATGTAGATCGGCAGAAGTTAATCAGAAATTCACCTCTAAGTTGTGGGCAGGACTGTTGGCGCAGAGTAAGCCCAACCCCATTTCCTATCACCATCTGTTTACACACTAATTGCCCTTCGCATGCCCATTCTAACATTACTGGTGTAACAAAAATGGCAAGCAATATTGGAGCTATTGGCGAGCAAAATGGAGCCAACCCAGACGAGGAAAACCAAGACGTACATGGATTTAGTCGTCTACAAGTAGATGAACAGAATGGAACAGGGATTGGCTACAAGCTTCTTCCAATAACATTTGTTCATCTGCTTCTGATTGACAACAATTTGAATGAAGAAATACTTAGAAGTACCACACTTTTGAGACTAATTTTCTTATTACATAACTTTTATCCTGAAAAAAATGCTATAAGAACATGTTTGTTTCATTGGAAACAAATGAAAACACAAACTTTGCCAGAATTAAAAACATATTAAAATAAAAAAAAGTATATGTCACATAAAAACACCAAAAAAGAGCAGCGTTTTAAACAAACTTAAAAAGAAACAACTCATCTGGACTTTTCCTTCTTGTTTCCATGAACAAAAATGTTTATCTTGTTGTCTGGCATCATCTGAACGAACATTCGTAGCTTGACACACTGATGTGCAGTTAATGTTCTACAGGGAGATTAGAAGAAGAGAAGAGATGCAATCTTACAGAGATCCAGAGCAAATGAAATAACACAATCTTTGAGAATATGCAGCAACTTGCACATTTCTTTCCGTATGAGTGGATTCAAAGATTGTAGCTCCCCCAAAAAATGCAATTTCTGCATAACAGAAAATTATTATTATTTTTTTAAATAAAAAAAACATACAAAAAGTGTGTTGAACTGCTGTTTCCTTACTTTATTTCTCTTTTCTCATTGACATGGACTTCAATTATGGAAGCACTGCTGGGAGTGGGAACCAGAAAGGGACTGGCAAATATTTGGAGATGAATATGAATCAGCATGAGGACAATTGCTTATCTGCCTTCATTCAGCTCAAATGAGACTTGCAGAATGTAAAAAGTAGTACCATGTCAGCCAGACTTCAGAAATAGAGGTGAAGAATAGATTGATGCATCAACTCTCACCTTGTATTTAACGCTTTAATTTTGCTCTTTTGTTAAGAAGTGACTGCCACTTTTATTGAGCATTTTCTTTCTTAAATGTGTGGTACTCCAAAGCATTCATGCAAAAAAGGAAACAAACCTGGAAATGTTCCAAATATGTAAAATAAAATCACAAATATTTTAATTAGGTCACACAATCATTTTGGTGTCTTTATTGATCTGTTTAAATTAAATATAGAAATAACAAATCCGGTTCCGTCAGAAACACAAATAACAAGTTTGGCTACATTAATGAAAGAAAAAAAATATAAAAAGTTGACGTTATATGACGTTTATGACAGCTTAACTTTATTTAATGTCTTCTGAAAAAAAAAATGCAAAATTGCAGTTAACTACCACTAAGAAGTGTAAATTAATTGGTGCCAGAAAGGTATAGATTTTCAATAAAAAAATCTGTATTGATGGTTTCAGCTTTAAATCAGATTATCTGTCTTTCTTGTCAGAATGTTTCCAGTGGCAATGAGAAGAAAAGGAGAGAAACGACTTTTTTTTTTTAAAAGACTCGTTCACTTTTTTGTGCACAATAATTAGATAACTGTCATCATTTTCAGTGTCATTCGTCACACTGCAGCCTCTGTAGCCTAACACTAAATCACTTCCTTATCAACATATTACTTCTTATGCTGAAACTTTGATTTATGGTAAGGAAATCTGACCATGCGCTTTACAAGGTACTCAAACAGCCTTCAAAATATAATGCACATCACGTGTGTTGTGTCTGCCCTCAACAAAATGCCTACAGCGGTTCATTTCAGATCTAAGGCCTGTTGTAAAAAAACTGCAAATGATCACATATTCCCATCCCTCCAGACAACGATTTGTGCAGCCACTGCGCATCATCTGGTCACTCTCTTGGACCCTCTAATGTTGCCTGTCGTTCTGTCCTAACAATGGGACCTTATAATCATTCATCCAAGTCTTGAACCGTCCACCTCCTGGCCCAAAAAAAAAATATTGGAAAGACCTCACTGGCTCTGCTAAAACCAAAGAGCAGGCTAAGTGAGGCAGAAAATGAATCTCCTTTGAGGGAACATTTCTTATCCCTCAAATCCTATCCTCCATCCTACAAGTACTGCCCATTGATTATATTCTTCCTTTTGTTCTTAATTTCATTCGTATGTGAATCTTAGGTGTTTTTTAAGAGGCAAAGGAAAGCTGCCAAGACTGGATTCAAGATCTGGAAAGCATCCAGTGCGAATTTGTAATGATAAATTATCCTCCCATCAGCCAGATTGACTTTATGTTTCAGCCTTTAGCTGTTTTGTGATTCAAAAAAGCAGCTACCTGCTAAGCAAAATTATATTTTAATAGCCTATTAATCTTGTGTACCTCCCCCCCACCTGATAGTTTTCTTCCTCAGCAGGGATTCTAAGCTTGAAAGTTTTCTGAACTTTTCTCCATGATGTCTGACCTTGTTTTGTTGCTCTATAATCAACTTCACGCTATTCATCAAGATTATGAAGTTATGCTTTGATGCATTTAAGGGGACAAAAATGTTGAAGCAACAATAATGTGGACACAAATAATAAAAGTAAAGCTAATCAGTTGCTGCTTTCTTTCCATGCCATTCCTCTTTTAAAAATATATATTTATATTACTATTTATAGTCCGTTTTTGTCAGATTGTGATTTGTGTTGTTGAATGTGTCTTGTATTTGTGGGGTCTTTTGTCTGAAAATGTAAAGTGAACCTGCTTGGACAAATGGTTAACAGCTCAAGTCAAGAAGTACATTTTAGGAGCTATGATTTGCAAGAGAATCCGCTAATTTATCTTCATTGTCGAAATAGTTGAAGAGTTACAATAGGTCAATGATTTTGTGTTATTTAGGTGTCACCGGTGACTTGGACCTGGAGTTTTTCACCCAGGGTCCTTTGTCCCGGCTACTTGCACAATTTCAAAGGCTGGTGACAGTGTAAACATGGTAGAGCTAAGAGCAAAGATTACAAAAAAACTTAAACTTGATATTGGCTAAATAATAATGTGAACTAACGGGTCGTGACCATATCTGACATGGATCTCCTTACATTCACCGATAAGCTTGTTTTTAATCATTTCATTTTTCTTGTCTTATTTGTTTTACTACTTCATAACACGTGATTTCCCACCACAAATGATATGCACACATGCCGCGACTGAGAGACTTTGGGAAACTTCAGCAAACAGTCCTTTGTGATCAGGAAACAAAAGGTAAAGAGAAAATCAAACTAGAAGAGTTGTTAGGTCAATAGTTTAAGAATCGTTGGCTAATGGCAGAATGGAGAAGAAAATGGAGGAAAGGTACATAAAAGACGGCGCGACCTGGGAAAAGTGTGCGTCTTCTGTCTAGAACTTGGTTTCTCACAGACTTTCTCTCCTCCAATCCAAGTGACATATCTCAGATCTCAACTCTGGTGTCATATTTTCTATTCACTTTAATCACAGTTACCCAGCTCCTGCTGTGTTTGTTATTGCATCTAAATTCATTTTGCCCAAAGCTTATACTTTCAGTTTAAGCTTAAAAGAGTTGAAATATTAGAGGGTTGCTGTTGTACCATACCTAGAAAAAATACTAAAAATGCATCAAATCAAATAATTTTAAATCATTGTCGGTTTCAACAGAGACATCGCTTGATATCTGACAGTTGCTTTACATACTGACTACTGGGATGTAACTGTTTTAGATGACAAAAAAAGCTACTAAGGGTCAGCTCACTTAGCCCTGCAGCATTTAGATATTTCTAGCCAACCACATCAGAAATAAATCACCTGTGGCTCCTTCTGTCTGGATCCACATGGTATTACACAACTCACACACACATCTACAGAACTGCAGAATAACTCAAAAACATGAACACTGACAAAGAGTGCACACGTGAAGTAGTTATTAAGTAATACATTAACATGGTTTCATCCCATGCATTTGTGCTATATTTTCTCCCTATTTTTGCAACCTTTCTGTGTCTGTGCAACTGAATTCAAGTTCTTAAGAAAATATCGACACTCTGCTCAAGGGTTTTATTCCAGGGCTTTTAGAGCTGTCAGGTAATTAGGAACAACTTAAAATGATTTGTCACCCGTTGGATGAGTCGTAACTATTCTGTCCTGCTCATCGACAATTTAATATTTTATACTAAATATATTAAGATAGTTAAGCAGTCATTTCTAATTCATTTGCTGCACTGGCACCACAATCTGCACCCTGATCCTGAAATCTATTTATGGTTTCCACATTTAAAGCCCAAACCAACTTTTGAAGAATTGCATCCTTTTTCCACCTCTTTTCCCCTTCAATTTAATGATGCCACGACTGAAATGTTAATTACAGCTAAAAAAGAGAGATTATTGAGAATATCAAACAGCAATTAGCATGTATCATCGTCAGCATCATTAACACTATTAGCTGCGGCAAAAAGATGGAGGATTATTTACCAAACTGTGAAATGCTCATCAGTTGCTTATTCAGGGCACGGAGAGTTTCGGAGGCAGTGTTAGAAACAAAATCATTCCTCCTCAAATTTGCATAATTAATGTAGCTTAAAGAAAACTATTGCAAAGCCCAGAGCATGACAACAAACACCCTGCTCTCGTTGGAAAGTGACATATTCAGAACGCTAGACAGAGCACAGAAGTGTGTTCATACTTGATGTCCTTCCAACATGGTCTAAAGATAAGTGCACATGGAGAACCAATGCATCATGTTGCAAAGAATCTTGTTAAATACAGTGTATTCAGATTCTCGCCCCTTCAGGTCAAATAATGTTCTTTTCTTCTCCTTAACTACAGCTTCTAGTGGGATCTCAAGCCTCAGTTGTCTGAATCTCATAGATTTAGGAAATCCTTGGTGTTATTCCCTGTTTGGGGCTATTTTTTTTTCTTTTCATTCAAGTGGAACAAACTGTCTTCTTTTATTGGTCTAAACCCACTACTAAAACAAATAAGTATTTGAACACCCTGTGATTTTGCAAGTAGTCCCACCTAGAAGTCATGGAGAGGTCTGAAAATGTCATCTTAGGTGCTTGTCTACTGTGAGAGACATAATAAAAAAAATAAAAAAAAATCTGAAAAATCATATTGGATGAAGCTACCGTTTCAAAAGGAATATTTGAAAACCTGAGAAAATCAATGTTAATATTTGGTACAGTAGTCTTGTTACAGTAGAGTCGATGTTCAAATACCTATCTGCAGCAGTAGGATACAAATGTGTATTTTTTAAAATCATGTAGTGTGATTTTCAGATGTTTTTTATTTAGATTATGTTTCTCAGAGTTAACATGCACCTAAAATGAAAAGTTAAAAAAGTTTAGGTTTAGATCTATTCAAACAGGAAAAACAGAACACTTGGAACAATATAAAATAATACAAATTAAACACAAAACAAGATAACTTAATGAAGAAAGTTTACATTAAACTGAATTTTAATGTTTAATTTAAAGTTAAGCTAATCAGGAAAAGTTTTAACTGACAAAGTGTAAAAATCATAATATTTAGAAAATGTTTGACATTATCTCTATATAAATATGGTTATGATTTATAAAACAGGCATTTCTAAGATGCCTTTCTCATGGACATGACCCAAACTTTCCTTAAAGACCCATTCCAACAATGTTTTTAACTATTGTAAAATAGTTCCCAGTGGTATTTTCACTAGGATTATGCAGTTTTTACCCAAAATTAAAAACTCTGTGTTGTTTTTTAAGACATATTTGATGTCGAGCAACCCTTTGTTGAGACCCCAACATCCCATTGTTTACACTCTCCTCACAACCCCTGCCTAACCCCTGCATAGCAAAAAAACAGCGAGCAAAATCGGCGCTATCCAGCTGCACAGTTTTAAGCCAGATGCCAACTCAGACGTGGAACAAAGACATTAATAGATCCACTATATTTGTCTGCAAGTGGAAGTATCAGAGTTGGAGCGAAGAAGGGAAACTTTGGCCGCCCATTACAGTCACTGTGTCAAACCTAAGCTTTTTCAAACCACAGGTTTTGTCTGCTCCTGATCCAACAAGTTTTGAAGAAAGAAACACTCAGAAATGCAGGTTTAATCTTGAATTCTTTTAAATATGTCCTCCACAATGAAAAAAGGCTACAAGAAGATGCTAAAAACACAGTTTTCATTGGAGTAGGTCTTTCAAAACCAATTCCATGTTTTCTGTCCTGGAGTGGATTATCATTCTACTCGGGGCAGTGAAGGGCTTTTCCTGCTCATTTCAAAATGGCTCCTTCTAGGCAATCTTAAAAACACTTTTGGTGGGAAAAGTTGAGCTAATTTTCAAATCTTTATGGAGAGAATATCTCATTTTTGGTATTCAATTTTTAAATGACTACTTTCTGTATTGAAAGAATGTACATTTTAATGATGATTCGTTCTTTATAATACAGTCACACCATGTTAAAAAGGTGTGGATCCATTTTGAGACAGGGTTAAAAAAAGGATCTTTCTTACTGAACTCTCATGCCAAGATTTTTAAGCTAAAATGAGCAAAACGTACCAAATCACCCAACGTATCGTGATTTATACTTTCTTTATCTCATTAAAAATGGTATTGAATTTCATCACATTGTTTAAAAATACCTACAATTAGAAAAAAGAAACTGAATTTTCTTTGAACTTTATGAAGTCTTGAGCTTTACATGGCTATCTTTTGTTATAATTCATTTTCTGTCTTAAAAAAAGCCATGTAAAAAATCAAATGAAAGTGTATGTGGCTTTTACCATCACTTTGCACTTACCTTGCTGTACAAAGGAGCCGTAAACAAACCACATGGAATTATAGAGTGTTGTAGAGGACACAGATCCCATGGGAAGCCGCGGTGGGTTGAGCCAGTTGAGCAGGTACACTAGGATGCCAACGAGGAGCACGGTGCCCGCAATGCATGCCCACAGTGACAGATCGAAGGGCGCCAGGCAGGCAAACATGTCCACAGTGCGTTCAGCCTTGCGCAGCAGAACTCCCACAGAATAATCCATGTAGCGTGTGGTGAAATCTACAACGCTCTCTCGCTCAGGCGTGATGGTCAAAGCGGAAAGTCCCACATCAGCTCGCTGCAAGAAGCAGAAAGGAGAAGAGAAGGCTGAGACGATGAAGAGAAAAATACAGGGCTTGGAAATCTAAGATCCTCACACAAGCTATTGCCACCATTTAAATATTAACCATGAAAAAAATGTGACAATGCATAAGCCAAATACAACATAGTTAAAAAAATAAGATCCTTTGGGTGTGGTTTACTTTACTCTGTTGCAAATAAATGCTACACAGTTGGAAACAGCATTATTGAATCACTTTCCTAAGGGATTTATGGCACCTATAGGAAATAGCAGAAGTTGAAATTAGGAGTCAACAGTAAAACCATTATAAATTGTTTTGTGTTTGCAGCCCATTGTTCCAAAAAGAAAAAAATTACCCAACACAAATTTCCAAGCTTTTTGTTCTGACTTTACTTTTTTACTTTTTTACATTTCTGTTTTATTCTGAAAATGTGGTTAAAACTTAGATTTTATCACTAATCAATCACAGATTTGCAACTTTGAAGACTTTTTACAACTTTGTTCACCAAATACCTATGAATCCAGACACAATATGTGAACTTAGATATATACTATTTTACTGCCAAATAATACATGTAAAATGCAGTTTGACTGAAAACACTCAAAATCGATTTTAAAATGGAGGATAGTAAAAATAAGGCTTGAAAAAAGTACACCTGTGTGATAATTTGACTAAAATTTTTAATTTTAAATCCAGATCAGGATTATCTAATTGTCAGTGCCAATTATTAAGCTCTAACCGTCTCTCATTGGCCAGCCCCTTCTGGTGTTGTTATGCTTCAATGACGGACAAACGGATATTTTACCAATTGGAAATCTCAGAATTTTTGGAGAAGAAAATGACTGCTTAGATGCTACATATTGTAAGAATTGACAGTACACCAGAACTGAATTGGCTTGTTTTCATTGGACACAAAAGTGAACCATTTTCTATGGGTGACATCACACTCACTCGGTCCAGTTCCCATATTCAGTCAATGACTGTAATAGTGGGTCAGACAAGAAAATCTCTGCCAAAATGCCAATTAAACCATGAACAACATTTGGACAAGGACTAAACTGTGATTGTAAAAAGTTGCTAGCAGGATAGAGGAAGACTTCAATAGTTTTATCTACATTTTTTACATTCGTTTATTATTTATTTTAACATTTTAGGATGACAATTTTAACATCTGTCCAGGGACAACAGATGAAAAATAGCCGCTGGGCTAATTCTGGTACATTGCATGCAATGCTTTTAATGTGCACTGTTCCTGAGAAATAAATCAAATTGAAATTGAAATTAAAATGCCTAATGCGTAGAAAATGTTCCTCATACTGGATACAAAGACTACAAAGTCTTATTGCTTAGGAACTATAACACGACAATGACAGCTGTGGACATTTATGCATAAAAAGATGGTAAATCCAGTTCTCAAAATATTTGTGAATTTGTAGTTTTGTTTATCTTGAGTATTATTTTTTTCCAAAGTTTGTCAATAAATGTGTTTGTGAGTTCTTTAATGAATCTGTCCATGTGTCAAACCAATTTTCCTTTTTTTAATTTCCACACACTTCTTATGTATCTTATTTTTTACATCATGCTCTGAAGTGTCCTTTTGTTTCTGTTTCCTTTGTCATTCTTCAGGAGGCAGTACATTTCTACAGTTATCCTAAATCTACTTCACTTTCTACGAAGTTCTGCTTTCCTTTTTCTGATAGCTGTATTCAAATGTCTTATGCTACTTTCACAACAGAAATCTGCAATCATGTGGCTTTATCCAGTAAAAAAGTTTAGGTACATGCACAACCGGGCTTCCACGTTCAATAATCATGCATTCACATGTATCTACGAATGTTTTTAAGTCTGTTTTCTGGGATCTACATACACAATTTGAATAAACGGAAGTGCCCAACGTTCAAAAATTGATCATGGAACAGAAATTTCAGTGACGCCGGAATTCTATGACACCAAGTAAGTCATATATCATAATAGAGCAAGCCTAGAGCAATATTTGCTCTGCTTCAACATTTGGCACCAGCATCTTCCAAATGCAGATCAAATACGTTAGTACCGGGTAGCAACAGTTCACCATATGCTAAAAACACGTTCAAGAACCCTTGTTCCGCACAGGCCAGGTGTGTACGTAGCATAACCAGAGTATTTTTGTTACTTTACCTAGAGTACTTGTTTATGTCCCACAGAAGTTTATTAAATAGCAAAAATAAGTGAGTATTTTTGAGTAAAATCATTGCTTTGACTGCGGCACAATACTGTTTATTGTTGTTTCAGCAGTATCAAGGAGTTTAGTTTTAGCATATTGACCCATTTTTCTTTTTCACTGAAGCTCTTTCGACTTTGCTAATATTTATGCATCAAAGATCCTTGAGGCTCCAAGAATGTGCAACATAATAACATTAGATGTCGGCCTGTTTTTCAATTTCCACTTCAGGAGCTCAAAGTGTGAGAATTTGTGTGTGAGTATAATTTTCTTAATTAAAGGTGGCATTGTGATAAAATGTTTGCTTTTAAAGTCACATTGGTGCTTGAGGGAATGCTTTGGTGACTGAGCCTGCTGAAGGCTAGTCCTATAAAACAATAACTTCGCATGACATGTGCCCGCCTGCATAAGCATTTATTCTCTCTACGTACGCAAGAATATTTGAGTAAAACTTTTTTTATGTTTCTCAAAGGAAATGCATTTTTTATTTCTTTCAAATGCTGGGTCTCTGTGTGTTCTTGTGCATGGTTGTAGTTGGATTCTTTTGCTCACCTTAAAAACCAGTTCGCCCATTAGTCCATTCCACTGACCATCCGACTGCAAGCTGCCATATTTGTGGTCTGGGGCCACATAGATCTCATACTTGAAACCAAGATAGTTGGACAAAGCATCAAGGATGTCAATGGAAAAGCCCTGGTACTTCTTTGGCTTCCCCAGCACGTTTTCCGACACCATCACAAACGGCTCCTCCTGCAAGGCAACAGCATTTCAGCGTGTCATTATTTCTGTCATAGCGACAGCCAACTAGCTACCATAAGTGATAAATTATCAAACATCTCAATTTAAATTAGAACATTGGATATCAATACTTGTGTTATGCAATTGAAAAGATTATCTGCATAATTCTCATTTGTTTAAATGTTGTTGTGAAGTCATGTTTATTGATGTCACGAAGGCCGGCCTATTGTTAATATTAAACAACATCCAGAAATATTGACATTTCATGCAATTATGAATAACAGTGCAAATAACCTGAAAAAATAATAATGAAAAAAAAAAAAATTCATTGAGATTTTGCCTCTGTTGTCCACCACTCGTCTTTTTCCTTACTCTTTAATAACCCTCTATTGATGAGAGAAATCTTGTCGGCCTATATGTCCTGCAGATTTATGGGGGCCTGTGTTTTATTGACTAAAAACTGCACACACACGCACAGACGGTATGCCGGGCATTCACTTGACAATTTCTAATGCTTGCTAGCTGCAGCAGTTCAATAAGCTATTAGGCAGTGAGTGGACATGCATGCCAAAGCTCTCTCACAACAAGAACCCATCAATCAAAGTGGAAGTACCAACTAATACTCACGACCACACATATTAAGTAAACACTTAATTGCTACTAATTACTTCCACATTTATTTTAAATGTTTTTTTAAAACTCAAAGAACAATCTGATGGATAAATTGCACTTGAATATAAAAAGAAAAAAAAAAAATCATGGATACTTTTGATAGAAACTGTGCCACTAGAAATGCTCAGAGGAAATCATTCTTTTGAACAAAACGAAGTTATTGAATAAAAATATTTTTAAAATCAAGCCTTTATTTTTTTTTCCAAGCGATTTAGCTTACATGCACATAGGCGTGGGAATTTGACTCATAAAATATTTATCACATCAAAGTTGAATCACTATATTCAGTTATTTCAACTTTCCCATCTTCTTCAAACAGTTTATTCTCAGAGGCTCAAAACAATGCTAATATTCTTCTTTGCCTTTCAGCGGCTCGCTTTAGGGGTCGCCACGGCAAATCATCTCCAGCGAATCGTACGCCTCTTTCTAACCTTTTTCTCTGCGTACTCTTCCTTCACAACAGCCATGGTCTTCATTCTTTTCAAAATCTACCAACATAACCACTGACTTTCCTGTGAACACATGCAAACCATCGCAATCTCGGGTCCCTGCATTCATCTTCAACTCATCCAACATGAGTTGTTCATCTGAAGACTTGATTCGTGATCGTAGCCGTCCTCATCACTCCAAAGGAAAAGCTCAACACCTTTGGCTCGTTTACCTCCTGCTCTGCCTCCTGTCTCTTTCTCAGTTTCAGTCACAATTTAAATGTTCTATTAGGTACAGTAACTATCGATCAATACAGAATAGTGTCATGGTTATCAATAGGGGTGTAACCATTAATTAACTTAATAGAATCAACTTATATTCCTACAATCCGAGCGTAACGATCTATCGGAGACAAGTTAAGTGAATGAAACTATAACAATATAAAATTGTTTCAAAATTAAATAATCAATTATGTCAATATTGGAAAATTCCATTTGGATTGAGGCACTGTAGGTTTATTTTACAATAATGTAAAAACGACTATCACAGCGGATGACACACATATGATGGCAGCAAAAAATAATCAAAGCATTATTACAGTCCAATGCATGGAGACACTTTACATTTTTCACAGACATGTACAGTGTGGCAAGATGTTCTAATAGTCTTCTGTTTTTACTATTTTGACGTGGAAAAAGATTTACAGTGAAAAGATTCCAACATTCCTAGATTCTCCGCTTATTCATTTCCACCTTTCCCACTCGGTAAGCTCTCCCACTTTATAGATCTGCCATCTTTCAGCTGCAGATTCTTTACACACTAAAGTAGATCATCTAAACAACACAATCCAACAGCTATGTCTCCTAAATGAAGATAAAAAAGAAAGAGGGAGAGAACTGTATGTCACAGCATTTTTAAGAACAAATAGTCTTGGTTTCGTAAGATCACAGTGCATTAAAGTCAAAGAATTATTGTTAAACACGCAGAATCACTCAGCAGAGCTTCAAAATCAACTCACATGTTTTGATTCACTTTCCTTTAAGGGGTGAATACTGGTTGAAATAAAGAGATGCAAAATTCTTTCACAGTACATGACAGTTCCCCACACCTGACAGGAGGGATTCACTGGTTAGAAAGCAGCTGGTATTTTTGTGCCGTGAACATTTTCAACAGAACTTTCTTAACATTGTAACTGCCATTCAGAAGAACAATATAGAACTTGCAGCTTATGATGTTAATAATGTACATCTTTCACCACATCACTGTCCCCAAGCATATGTTTAACATTTCTCATTGTTTTTCCTGCATCTATCCAGGCTACACTATGTCTTACTTGTTATCCCTGTATTATTATCTATAATCCCACAATATCCTCTAATCCCTCCGGCATCTCCTTATTGTTTTTGTGATAATGTGCCCAACGACAACTTCCATGCACCAACATCTCTGTCCCCTTCATCAATTCCTTTGGCAAGTTCATCCTGCCTCTCCTTGATGGGAAGTACGACATACGGTCTCAGTGCAACTCGGGCAGCTGAAGACAAGAAATTGGAGGAAAGAACAGCAATTTTCCACAAAGACTAAGTAATGGCATTTGAAGAGCCCTCTGAGGGGTGCTGGAGAAGTCGCGATTTGCAACACGGTGAACAATTTAAAACACTGTGTGGCTTTGTCTGGGAATCTGTTGTATAACAAATTTTGAAAAGCTTTGGCAGTCACTGCTGAGGATTTTAGAGAATTGACATTGTTATGCAAATTATCTTTTTAAATTGAACTCGGCCTCAAAAGATGACAAAGATTTAATAAAGTGGTAATGTACCACAGACTTCTTCTCTATATGTTTTAATCTACTAGTTTCGCCAACTTTAATGTATTTTTAATTTGGAACCCGTCACTTCAAAAAGACATGGATTATGCATACATTTTGAAGAGTGTTTTTTTTTTTTTTTTCATATAGTTTCATAAGGATACATCTTGAAATGCTTGACCAGAACCCTCCAAAAGTTAAAACATGCACACACAGAAAGTAAAAAGAAAAAAAAAAAACAAACTATAAAAAATGATAAAATAATCATTAAATAAATTTAGGTAACAAAGAAGTGCTGTCAGACTGTAAAAAAACCCTGGAGTTTAAAATACCACATTTTAACACTATAAGAAGAATTTTAAAAACCTTTGTTTTCGGTAGAAACAACAATGTGCCTTATTATCCTTGTATATGTATTAGTTCTGGTTGTGCTTATTGATACTAAGCGATTTTGAGAGATACATGCCGCTTGATCAAAATGTATGGTTGGGTATTATTGCAAATAAGCTAACGTATAGTGGTGTTGGACTGTTTTTGTGTTTGCTTTTTCACACGTTACTAACAAGATTAGGAGTTAGCGTAATTCAAGTAATATATGTTTTAGTGCGGTTAGTCGCTTTTTTTAACGTGTTGCAAGCAACATTGGGAGTTACAGTTGTTGTGAATACACTAACATGACAAACTCTTAACATGGCCATTGTGTAGGGTATAAAAAAAATCATTTGTCTCGCTTAATGTACCTTATAGTTCCGTGCATCTAATAGACCTATATCACATGATTTCAAAAACAGACCATTCATTTATGGTATGCCCTATAGTGTGAATATGGAAGGTCAAAACATAAGAGTACCTAAAGTTACCAACAAATACTGATTATTGACAGTGATTATCACAGATTATTGATCTGTGTAGAGAATTACATATTACAGTTATTGAATTAGAGAGATTATTAAATAAAACAAATTAAAAAACTACGAAGCAAAACCAAATATATACTAATTTTGTAGGTAAGTTCACATTTATTTGTAGCCAATTAATGTGACCATGTATTAATTATGACATAAATCATCAAGATGACACAACATTCTAAAAAAGAAACTTACGCGCATCACTTCCTATAATTTAAGTAGTGCTGTCAATAGATTAAAAACAAATAATCAGATGAATTTTTTACTGGTAAGATTAGGTTTTATCAAGTTAAAATTCCTTTATGCTTTAAGTACTCTCTCTGAATTTCAAGCATAAAATTGGCTATAATTATGAACAAAAGAGACATAAAAGAAAGCTCTATAGAAAGCTATAAAAATAATTAGTATGTTGGTGCACCATTAATTTGAAAATCCTCACAGCAACAAGCTAATCAATAGTTTCTCAACAACATCCGATTGACTGAATAAATCCTTTCCAGAGTAACGTTTATGTGCATCAAAAGTCATGTTTGGTATGGCCAATGATCTTGTGTGGTTGAGCTCTAAAAAAGGCCCTTAAGTCCCCTCTATTATCTGAATGTAAAAACACAATATACATATGTGAAGTTCATGCTTGTATTGATTTGTATCTTCTTGCTTATATTAAATAAGAGCAGGAGCTGTAGAATATGAGAGGTGGAATGGCAATCCTATCAGAACATGCCATCATTAGAGTTGATGTACTCCAACAGCTGAGGTAAAACACAAGGCTCTCTCTCTGTGAGGATGATGGAAATCAAAGGCAGAAACTGTTGAGGCTACAAAAAAACACTCAAAATTTTCTGGTAGAATTTCATTTTTACTTAAAAAAATGTCAAGAATATTATATATATATATATATATATATATATATATATATATATATATATATATTTATATATATATAGAGAGAGAGCGAGAGAGACAATAAAAAATAAATTATGTTATAAAACATTAAATAACTGATGAGATCTTCCAGCAACAAGAACTACAGATCTCAGATTAAACACTTGGCTGGATACTCACCAGAACAGTGACAACTCGAAGCACAACACCTCTCATGTTATTTTCCAGCTTCCTGTCACTCAGTGTGCCATTCAGTCCATGGACTGGGTCCCATGTTGCCAACTGCAATGTGCAAAGAAAGACACAAAATAATTAGAAATCTCAAGAAAAAAGTAGATTTTATTGGCAAACAAATAAAAAGTCAGAAATAATGTTTCAAACATAAAAACAACACATTTGTTTTATTGTAAATTCAGAGATACAAAAGTAACTATAATATTCCTTTACCTTCCAGTGGAAACTGTCAATTATGGTTTTACATTTTATTTTATATCAACAAGAATGCCAGCCACAGAGTAAGCAGTTGCAATAATTATATAGTTATCAAAAAAAAAGTAGGACTGAAACTTCCCATTTCAAGAGCTTTCTGTTTCAAAGATAGCTACATATATTTTGTTGTTTGCAGAAATATAACTTAAATCTTAGAAAATGTTCCAACAAGATTCCTTAGCTGTGCAGTTACAATCCATAACATTATTTCCTGAACACCTGAATTTATTTTCATGTACACACAAAAAAAATATGTATATATACATATTGCTTTCATGTAGATGGTAAATTAAGCTTAGTTTGAATCAAGTTAGATAATGCGCTTTATTAAATGTATTTTTAAAGTCAGTAATGTAATCATCACTTCTGCCACTCTCCTCTGAACATCTAGAGTAAATTGATGAAGAAGAAAAGAAAGAGTAGCTTCAGAATGACTGTTTATATTCTAAAGGTTGCAATGGTTACAGGTCATTCATTATAATCTGAAAAAAATCCTTCTGTAATCTTCCACTGGCTTGCAACTCCCTCCTTTAAAAAAAAAAGGTAAAACTGTTCCCATAGCTGTCAAACAGCTGCCTCACAGTACAGCAATCTTTATGACTGATGAATCAGCCAACTCTAAATTATCTTAGATGCAAGGAAATTGTGCCATATTGTGTTTTATGGTTTGCTGCTTTACTTGGGCATCGCTTTGAGTGGACTCCTGTTTTTAAAAGTTTCTTATGAATGAAGAAATTGCTAAGGTTGAGGCCATGAGAGCATAATAAAGAGTCTTCATGCAGTTGAGCTGGAAAGATGAACTCCTAATTTCACCAAGAACTATCATTAGGCCAAATGACCAAAAGGTTTGCTTTTAATGTTAATGTTTAAAGCAGCAAGACTCTGATTTACATGTAGCCTGTTATGAATTGTTTTGTCCTTTCCTCCTGTGTTTTTTTTTTGGACTGGTACTTTTGTTTTCACTAAAAGGATTGGAAATGTCCTCTTGAAAACAAGTAAAAGACCTGCTGTGGACACGTTAAGGGGATAAACAAGTCAATAAATTGACAAAGAGAAGCAACAGTATAAAAAAATATGGCCTTTAAAGGTCATCGTAACCCCAAACACTTTTTTCTCCTCGTTTTGTCAAACCAGCATCCTCTCAGACTCAGAAAGGAGTGCCTTGTTAGGCTTATCTTATATTAGTGTTGCAATGGTTTATTTTTGAAAACTTTTACCAGAAAACATCAGGGTTTATTGAAGACTTACTCCAATGAAAATTAAGCTTTTGGTGTTTTTCACATGTTTTTGTCACATTTTACTCATAGTTGAGGACATATACACATAAAATTAAGCTTAAAATTGTATATTTTAGTATTTCTTAATTCAAATAGTGAATCTGGAGCACACGAAAAAAATGCCATTTGTAAAAGCTTGTAGCTATGACATCGACGCTACAGTCAGCAGGCCAAAAGCTCCCTTCTCCCTTCATCGTTTCGTTCTGATGCATCCATTTGCAGATCAATGTCTTTGGTTTCTTCGTCTGAGCCGGCATCTTGCTAAAAACCGTTTGGCTGGATAGCTCCGATATCACACGCCATTTTTTTGCACCGCTAATGTTAGGTTGAATAAACGTGGGAAGTCAGGGAAGGCTTACTTCCACACCAACAGTCCGGCCCACAACTCAGGGGTGCATTTTTTATGAAGTGCTGCCGCTCTGCAGAAACTATGTCCCAGAATACATGTTTTTTTTTGTTTTTTTGTTTTTTTTAATTTGGCCGAAAACAGCATCATAACTAAAAGACCACTGGGAAGGCTTGAAAATATTTAAAAAGATGATTGGAGTGGGACTATTTTATTGAGAGACTTATAGGTCCATGTTTCTTACATTTTTTACACGTTTTTTTTTATAACAACATAACCTTCATTAAAGTACTTTAGGTTCTAAATAAAGCAACGTAAGTATTGCACAATAATCCTTGTTTCAGCCCAGAGGGATGATGTGTGGTGCTTCTATGTAAATTCAAGCTGATTTAAGCAGTGTTTTTTTTGTTCTTTTGATATTGATGTGTAGATTGCTGTTTTTTTCATATAGAAATTCCTGGGAAAGCTTATTCCAGAAGATTAAGTTGAAATAAAGCAAAACAATGACAAAAAGAAAACACAACCATATCCCATGCATTTACTAAAAGGAGAAGAAGACGCAAATGACGGTCTATATACTGAGCTGTCCAGATCTGTAAAAAGCAGACGCTGATATGAGATGAACACTGATGATGAGCAAATGCAAAATGTTACTTTGCCGAAGGCTCTGTGAGTGCTTGTAGACATGTAACTGTGTATGATCAATAAAACATTTGCGGTGCAGGCAAATGCCTTCATAAAGCCTACAGCTCCAGGAGTATTACATTCAGAATAAACTACACCTGTGACCTACATCCCATATTGCTATATCTTTGGGGTTTTTGAAGGGTTTTCATGAAAATCTGGCTCCTGCACAGAGCTAAAACAAGACAGTGAGAAAGTGATCACAAGGCAAGTCTAAAAAAACAGTAATTTGAAGTTCAAAAAGCAAAAGATTAAATATATTTCTTAAGTACTGAAAAAAATAGCTGGAAAAAATAATTTATAGCTAGGAAAGAAAATAATGATATAAGTATGTGAAAGAAAATACTTGTAATACAAAATTAATATTGATCTAAGGATTGAAATAGTGCTTTACAGGTAATGTTTTCAATAATGCATTGAGACAATGTGGCCTGGTTTACCTTTTCCATATAACAGGCATTTGTAAAGCGTCATAAACTGATCTTCAAGTCAATGTCAGAGGCACATGCATAAGTGTTATGCATAAAAAAACATATTTTAGTCTTCTGTTCTCTCTGTCTTATTGCAGATTGTAATCTCTGTGGTTCTGAGACCAGTTAAGTCATTTTTTACTGATGCAGTCATAAGTCAAAATCCCACTTTCTGGAGATGAGCGAAATCATTATTTATTATCTTATCAGATTTAAATAAAATAGTCTTTTTTCATGTGACTTGATCACATATTGTTACCAATTTAACCTACACCTCTTTATTTTCAACTTTTGCCTTTTTTATACAAGATCACTTGTTAAAATATAACACGTTCAGTGACTTGATAAGAAAAAACTGCTGCATTACATTCAAATTCTCAGACCCGTCAGGTTGTCGCAGCAGATAATTATGATTGTTGCGGCCTAAAACGTCAGATTTTGTGGCAGCTTTTGTGAAAAGTTGCCACAAAAGTTGCAATGTTTTTACGTTTTTCTTTTTTCAAAGCACTTCAAATTGACTTAAAGACAGTTTAGAGAAAAATGAATTCTAAACATAAAAAAAAACAGCATAAGCAGGTTAAGCCTCAGGTAAATATGTTCTTCACAGAATCTTCCTCTTTATCCATTTCAAAAGCACCACTGGTGAGTCTCTGGTGGTGGTAGAGGAAGACCAAGGCTTTGCGGAGCTGATCCGGTTTCATTAATGATCTGCCCTGTTCTAGAGAAGGTTCTCTCAGGTGTCTGCACAGGTTTATTGTGCAGGCAGTTCTACAGTATATGGAGTGATTTTCCTGCAGACTCTACACTCTTTGTATTATCAAGAATAGTAAAATGATTCTAAATTTTGCTTCTTTTTCTGGTGTTTCTTTATGTTTTTGAGTTTAATTTCGTGTTTTTTTTACCTGACGCTCTCTCTGTCTTTCCCTCATGCTCAGTTCATGTTTTGCTGCCACACATATATCACCGTTAACCGTTCACACGCGGCTTGAACAGAAAAAAAATTTAAAAAAAGACAGCTAAAGCAAGATAAAAGAAAGAGGAGAACACCGATAACAATCATGAAGCAACATTGTCACCTGCTCAAAGTTGCAGTAAAGTTGCAGGGTATGCAACAATTTGCAGGATTTGGTTGAATTGGCGTTAACTGTTGCGATTGCAACATCATAGTTTCCTGGAGTGACAGAATTTTTGATAGATGCATTGAATTTTTAGAATCCTATTGCATGTATTTAATTGTTAAATTAATTTTGATCATTCATTTTGATAAAAAAAAAAACGAAAAGTGTTTTGAAATGTATACACTGTATACATATGTATATTTTATGTATATATATAAATGTAAATAAAGAGAAAATTAAGTCAAAACAATTAAAGAAAAATAATAGTTGAAGAAAAAACTTAAATATCTGGGATTTTAATTGAACTTAAATTTATTTATTTATTTTTATTGTCTTGATTTTGTTCTACCAGGGCAGAGTAACACCAGCTTGCTTTTAGGTATTTTCTTTTTTTTTTAATGATAGTCTGAACGTGGAAGGTTTATTTTGCACCCAGTCTGATAGTGTCGCCTGTTGCCTATGCTTATCGCTACATTTCCAGATAAAAGTCCATTCCATAGTTGTATATTTTAAGAATCGATTACAATGTATGCAATAAATTATTTAACATTTCCTAACATTAAACATATTACAGTAACACTTTTGTCTCACTACATTTACTAAATTTATTTAAAAGAATATAATTATTTAATAAACTGCAATGACCTTTAAAATAAGTATATTTTTGAAGCTGTGTGTGAAAAACCTGAATCTTGATTATTTAAAAAAAAAGTAATTTTTTTTCTCTTGTTCTGCAAAGTTAAAAAATACACAATTTTTGCAAACAATTTTGGGTACTCCTTTATTGTGAGTTCAGAGAGCTCCTAATGCTTTTTCAGATGTAAGGTCAGTGTGCAAAACTGAGATTCACAAGTATCATTTCTGGTTCTGTTTAAATCTACAAAAGAAAAAGTGTTCTAATTTTCTCCGGAAAAAAAGGACCTTAAAAGTATAAATTATTCCCAATCCAATTTCTCTTCTTCTTGATTTTACCAAAACAACATCAAAGGAGACAACATAGAAAATGGTTCAATGTCCTGACCCTCTGTGTTTATAACTGGACCTCATAATTCACTTATCCTTTTAAAATGGCAGAAAAATAGCTAAAAAAAAAAAAAAAAAAAGAAAAACCTTCTGCTATATTTTCCAACATAATTACTTGCTCTATAAGGCATGTACGTTTTTTTTTTCTTTTTGAACATTTGGAAAATAGTTGCTGATGATTTTAGATCAAGGCTTAGCTTGCTCATAAGACCAAGACTTACATAACTTAATGAGGGGACTGGTTTGGCCTGATATCTATAATCTACACATAATGGCTGGCTGGGGAAAATGTTTGTTACTGTTTACATTTGTGTAAAATATTACATTCTGAAAAACATGTTTCTCTAAAAAGTTATTCTTTACATCTTAGATGAACCCTGTGAAGGGCCTGAAATGAGAACTTTGCATGCTAATATAGCAACAGAACATTTTGATCAAATTATCAGGAACTTATTTATAATCTTGTCTACATTGTGTAACCAAACTTAAATAGTTTGAGAAGCAAGGCAAAAAAAAGAATGCAAAAATCCTGAATATATTTCATAAATGCAAAATCTAACTGCTGTCTATGTAAAATTTAAGTAATATTTCTCCGAACCCAGAATGTGAAGGTCAGCTAAACAACAACAGAGTACACTTCATTTATAAATGAACAGAATTAACTTCATCCAAGCTTAGTTGATCCAACTGGAAACCTAAAAGAAAAGGACATTGTTTCAAGGTTTTATGAAAACTGAATTCATTCATAAGAGAACTTTAAAAAAATCGAACTTTTATTGTAGCTTCAGACGAACCATGAATAACACAAAGGAGTTGAAAGCCTGTTTTGCATATTGAGGAGGGTAAAATCAGCAAGAAGAATGTTGATTTTTTTCAGGACAGCTAAAGCTAACAAGAAGCATAATAAAATTTGCCCATACAGCTTATTTAAACTCTCCTCAGCTAATAAAAAATCATACACAACCCCAAAGTCTTCATGTTTGTCCTCAAAAGTGTTGTTGATATATTCAAATATGCTGCTTTTTCTATAATGAGAATTTTTATTTCCAGAATAGAAATAAAATGAGAGCAGAACACATTGTAGAAGTGCTAGAAATGGCAGACTAAATGTAGAACTCAGGGGATTTTGTCTCCATGAGAGCCAGCAAACAAAGAAGTACTTTTAAAAATTGGATTTGTTTTTGAATTTGCTAAGGCAGATAATACAGTTATTTCCTGAAGTGATGCAAAACAATCATCACACTAAAAATAAGAGACTAATGTTAAAGAGAAATTGGAGGGGTTGAGTGAGAAACAATATCCTGTTTTGGTATGAATCACATATACAAGCAGTTGTATTATTCACTAACAAGGCTATTATAGATAGAAAGTGGTACAACAAGCAAAAGTGCCATTAACTTCTTTATTCATTTGAGCTACAGTAACTCATCTGTTGGATTAGACCACACTAATCAACCTTAAATCCCAGGATAGATTAGTGTTTTTTTTCCCTGAACCACTTATAATACTAAACACTCACTAAAAGCAGCAGTGTTGGACATGTTCAACCTTGTAGCGGATAGGTTAGTAATTGACAATTTCACTTAAAACATTACTTTGACAATTTTTCTCAAAAATAATGAATCAGTTATGGGATGACAAAAAGTCCTCACTGCTTTATTTTCAATGTAGTCAAAACAGGTAATGTATTAATGAGGAATATGCTTAGTGTCCCACTCTGATCATCTGTTTCATCTGTCAGCTCCATCTGTTTACGGTGTCCCCTCACAACCTCAAACTTGACATTACCGGAGCAACAGAAATGCAGAACAAAATTGAAGCGTTCCAGCCATACGGTTGAGAGCCAGATGCAGACGTGGAAATCGAAGACGTTCATGTATCTAGCTGCCTGTAAGTGGATGCATCGGAATGAAGCAAAAAAGGGAACTTTTGGCTTACTGTTGTAGTTTCTGCATTCTAGCTACACGTTTTTCCCAACTGCATTTTTTCATTTGCTCCGGAGTCACCACAATTTGTATGAGTCTTAATTTTCTTCATGTATGACCTCCATCATGAGAAAAATGCCACAAGAACATGTTCAAAACCCACAAAAAAACATGATTTTCATATGTCTGTTACATAACCTGTTACTGGACACATTTATGCCTGCAGTATATTGATACTGATAGATATGCAGGCCACATTCAAATGTCGGCGTGACTGAGCAAACACTTTTAACAAGACTGCAGTCAACCATAAGACGTGGTACGACTTTTATTTCTGGCTAAAGAAAAAATAAAGAGGAATTGTACTTTAAAACTCATCCAACCCATACAAACCAGCATACTCATGAACAGGATGCACAAACACTGAGACCTTGGGCAACTGGACCATCAGGGATCTGTGTTGGTGCCAAAACAGAAATTTACTGTTCAGATGTTTGTTTTCTCTAAAAAGATATAAATCACTCAACCCGTGCATACACACACACATGCAAACAGTCACATTGACAAACACACAACAAAATCTGAATGGCACAAACCCAAATACCAGTTCTGGATTCATAAAAAGCTCCCCACTCTGCCAAGGGATGGATCAAATACATTTCACTAGCTATTGGGAGGGCTGACAGACTCATGTATCAAATATGATGCATTCTGCTTTAAAGGGTTACATGTTTTAGATTGTTTAAATTGTAGATTTGAAATCTTGCAGGTGAGAAAAGAATAGAATTGACAGTGATCAGCAACTGCAGAAAATAAGTTGGAGATGTAGGCCATATGAGCATTTCTGAGTTGCTGTCAAATGTTATGTTCTACTCTCTACTTACAGTACTGCCCTTAAGCAAAACTGAACCAAAGTCATAGAACCTAAAATCTACCTGAGTTACATTAGTGAACGGACCAACGTCACTGTAGGCTTTACACTTAAATGATAAGTGTCTTGGCAGGTTTTACTGACACTTTTTTTTCTAAATGTGCAGGTATATTTAAATTAGGTCATGGGTAGCTAAACGAAAAATGACTGATGAGTGAGGGATGACTGTAGCTGACTGATGAAGACGTTAATGTTGCATATCTTATGTTTAAGAAGTCTTTTTTTTCACAGTTCGGGGCACCTTGTTCAAGCAAAAAAAAAAAGTCCAGCTGCACTTCTATCAGTGTCAGCTGCTTTATCATGACTACCTAACCCATCCATCAATCCATTTTCTATACTCACTTCATTCTGTTCAGGGTCATGCTAGGGGGTTAGAGCTTTTCACATCTGTCACAGGGGGAGAGGCAGATTAAACCCTGGGCAGGTCAAAAGTCCACCGCTGGGCCAGAAAGGTCAACATGTGATAAACAACAGTGGAAACTTTGGGGAAATGAACATGACCTCTCTTTTCTCTTTCATCTTAATTACTGTACAAAAATATAAACTAAAAATGTTTTACTGTCCAATAGGAAAATATTTGCATCAGATTGGAAATTATTACACCTAAATGCACAATTAAGACACTCTAAATCAAGATCAGGAACATAGAGGCACCTTGAAGAGACAACAGCTATAATTTTCTGTTTGAGTAAGGGGGGTGTCTGCCCTGCTTGGCAAAAATGTCAATATAGAGTTGTTTTAGCAAACCTTCATTTTCAAAATGCTTTCCCTTTTTAGGTTCATGGTGGAGGTGCAGCTTTAAGGTGGCAGAGTTTCCCACATCTTAATAATATCTGAAGTTTAATGAAGCTTGTGAGAGAAATAAAAAAAAAAAGAATGTACACGTTTATAAAATTAATCACTTTTCCGGTGAATTGTGAAACACAGGTGTACAGCAGTGTCTGGGAGTTTTATGGATATGGGAAGCCTGTCAACATCAGTTTCAGCACTGGACAGCTCCACAGACAAACTGGCAACATAAACAGACTCAAGTGACAATACCGTCAGTGTAATCAATGTGTTTTTTAACCATTTACAGTAACACAGACCAGCAACAGAAATGGCAGAAACATAAACACAGAGGTCCAAGGATTCCTTTTTTTTCCACATTTCTCCCTAAACATCTTTATATGACATTTTCTTGAACGATTCCAGCGTAGTTTAAAACAGCGATATCTACATCAGGGGTCAGCAACGTGAGGCTTCAAAACCACATGTGGCTCTCCGGTAAAAGAAAAATAAAATGCTTTTAATTTAAACTTTTTTTTTTTTGGACTTCAAGGTCCATAAAGCAAAACAAAACAGTTAGATAAGTAAAATTTAAACTCGTTCACAAACAATTGAAACATAAAATGAATCCCTCCCCGAGGCTCCTAGCTACAGTACCCATAATGCTCCAACAATCCATTTAGTGGTGTGGCTTTCTAGTTTACCAAAGTTGTACTAAAGCATTTTGATAGATTTTGGAGACCATCAATTGAAGATCGGCCAGAATTCCTTCATAAGACTAGATTATAAGGCGGATTTCTGAAAAATACAGTCGAGGTCACTTACTGTAGTTAGGTCTGAATTGCGAATTTCTGGCTCAGATGCACAAACAGTAAGAAAATTATGCATGTTTCTTTTTCACTGCTCACATGACACTACCTTCTGTTAAAATGTCTGCTTTGAGATGATCATATATATATATATATATATATATATATATATATATATATATATATATATATATATAGTACAGAATATTTTTTTTATTTTATATTGAAAGGAAGTCATGTGAACTTCGGTCAAAAGTTAACATCTATTCAATATTTTGAAAGAAGGGTATTTATTCTTTATGCTTATGGTTTATTTATTTACTATTAAGTTACATACAGATGAACTCTTTTGTGCCAAAAAACTAAAGTTCATTTGAGTTTTTCATAATGGTAACAGTCAATCATACAAATCAGTGTCTTATTTTTCTAAAGGTTTAAGTAAGACTTTGTGGCTCCTATTGGGTCTGTATAAAAACTACTTGAGTGTTGAAGGTTGCAGACCCCTGGCCATGATGATCCTCTAGAGGATTTATCAATATAAACCTCGACATTGTTTGTTGTATTTTCTCCAAAAGACAGTAAAAAAGCTGCTGTAAAGTGGCACTTCTGAATCCCAACAAAAAGTCAATCTGTTTTTTTCAAAAAGATGCCGTCAAACTCAAATAAATCCCTTCATAACATCAGCAGAACTGGAGCCCATCAAGCCAGAGGTCAATCCTTTCAAGAATCTTTCTCATGGTAGATAAACCATTAACGACACAGCAAATTATTTTGAAGGAGATAAGATAGATTATTGTCAACCCTGCAAATACAACATTTTATATTTATTTGATTCAGCTTGGGTGATAAAAAAACTTGCTTTCTTACAAACAGTATTGAATTACAAAACAGAACATTACATTGCAGTTCCTTAAAAACCCATTCCAATGAAAATCAAGTTTTTGCTGTTTTTAACATGTTTATGTAGCATTTTTTTTCCTCGTGATGGAGGAGGTTTATTAAATAATTAAAGCTTAACTGCATTTCTTAGGATGAATCAGGAAAAGATGACAAAAATGCTCTCTGAAAAAGCTCGCAGTCGTGATGCAGTAGGTGAAATGGACAGGCTAAAGCAGGGGTGTCACCCCTGGGCTAAAGGCTCCATGCTCCGCTCCATTCGGAGAAACAAGAAACAATTTCAGTTTGACATTATGATTATGCAATCTTTACCCGCAATGTATATTACCAACTGCAATCAACAGTTTTATACGTGGTCGTAGTACGAAAACAGGTAAGAAAAGAGAACAAACGTAAAAGTAAAATTATACATCATACAATTATAGCTAAAATGAATCAGAAATTATGTTCAGGAACAACATTACTAAAAGATTAAACTGATGACTCATAATAGTTCATAGTCCATAGATTTGTACAAACAAAAACAGTCAGTCTATACAAACTGATCATTACAATGGAACAAGTTTTGATTTTCTTTCAATTCCCCCATGAGCTGCAAACTATTTTATTCACTTGTGAAGACTAGATGTGTGGCCTGGTATCTGTGTGTGCTTGTGTATCAAAGAGAGCAAACTGAGGTAAATCCAATTAGAACAATTCAAAACTTTAGCTTTAGTGTGCTTTGAAATAAACTACAGAGCTAATTAGCAAATTTATAATTGAAATGCATTTCCTTTAAATTACTGTCTGCCTCTTTATAATTAAATAAACAAAAAACCTGTAATCAATTATCGCCTAATGCATAAAAATCCTGACTCAAATGAGCTTTGGAAAATGCTTTTTAAAATGACCAATATAGGTGTCACAAATGGGCAAACAGCCCAGCAGACTGTTTCAACGCCTGACACCGTTCCAGCAACGCTGTGTCCGCTCGTAAGATACTAATGACCACACTGACGTTTGTGCAACGTTTAACTGCCGCCAGTGCAACGCTGGTGAAGCAGCGCTGGTTCAGGGTTCAAGTTTTCTGTGTTGGTCTAGCGGACCCAAGCGTCCACGGACTTGCTTCTAGCGGATCCAAACTTTGACTGGGCGTCGGTGGAGCGGGGCTGATGAACAGTCAAGAGCGGTGAGGGATTTTTTTTTTTGACACTTTGTTGGTAACAACACAACACAAAAGGACTTAAGGTTGAACATTTAAGTTGCCAAATCCATTTTGAACTTTTCTGTTTTGCCCAAAGACTTAAAACAAGATTTACAAGTCTCGACCTAGAATTTGTGCACAGGATGCATGAAATATCAATGACTACAATGCATGTTCTCTTTCATGATACATTAACGCAAATATGAGAGAACTGTCCAACTTTATTTGTGCCTTAAAATGTTTTCCTCCTTTCACTTCTGCTTTTGTGGTGCATGTGATAAGTGCAGGCGAATAAAAGTATATTTTTTGTTGTTTTGTATAATGGGGAAAAAAACAGACACATTTCTGTAACTATCAAGTCATTAAAACACTAAGTTGTCCTCTGTGTTCTGCCTCCTTGCCTCTGCCAGTTTACTACTTCTACTGTACTTGGCCTTTGAAAAAAACAAGACTCAGCCAAGAATTTCTCTTCCGAAAGTCATCAGTTCATGGATACTTTCCAGGACTCCAGATCTACGTTTCTTCAAGAGTTTGTTTCTGTTATGTCTGTTTTGAACCCAGCCTTGTCTCCTGGACCTGGATTTCATGCCAGTCTCTGCTATTTTCTGATGAGCTCTATGTCAGTTACTAAACCTACTGTTAAATTAACAAATTGATTTTTTTGGAATAAAGGATGTTGAAATGGATGATGGATGTTCAAGTTGATTTTTTTCCCCCGGCAGAGCATTTTCCTTCTGTTTTTATTTCTTTTGTTTCTCTTCCACTACACCAGTTTGGTTATCTGACTCTCCTACATTTACTCCACCCGGCCTCCCACACCCCCACAGAGAAAGCTCCATAGATCTAATCAGGATACATCGGTTCTACCTGGCCTGCAAGAGAAATTTTTGCTGTCTCCCTGTTGAAGCAAGTATAACATTTGTCACTTGTTGCTCGCGTCAATAAATCTTTACGACCAGTCCTGGGGATTGCTCATTTTTTTGGGTCCACTATTTACTTTCCGATAGGGTTGAACGGTTAAGATAAATCACAAAATAAAGAGGTCATGAAACTTTATGTGATATCTTGTGTGAACATGAAGTTTTTATATCAAAAAAAGCAGAGATTTAAATATATGTGCCTAAAATGCTGAGAGACGATAAAAAGCGCAAGTTGGCTGATTATGCGTAGATAAGTTAGAAATAAGATCTTCACACATGAAAGATTCAAAACGTTTTCAGCTCGGAGAAGCTATACAGAGCAGTCACACATAGTGAAAACTCTTCCCAAATTGTAACTAACATCCCAGTTTTGAAAATGTTACAACATTAAGTAGCATATCACACGATGAGCTTGTAGAATGAAACAATGATGTTGATAATACAAAGATAAAAACAGTTTATGACAGTAAAACATCTAAGTGTGGTTTCAGAGAGTATGAAAAACTAAATTTAGCTTTGTTTATTAAAAGATAAGGTTACAAAATCCAGAATATGAGTGCTGTGTTTTTGCACAATAGGCGCACTGAATAAAGAGTTGTGGACAACAAGGGGTTAAATTAGATTTAAAAATGTGTTGATTATTTCTTCAAGGAGTTGATTAAGTTTATTTGGAGTAAAAAATAAATAAATAAATAAATTAGAGAGGCAGATTTAAGGTTTGCTGGCATAGGCAGTGTACATCTGTTTGTATATGTGAGTGACAGACATAAGCGTAGGTTCAACGCTCTACAAATCTGCTTCTAGATGTTCCCTAGGAGAATTTGTTTTTTATATCATCAGTGTGATGCCAGCTGTCCTGATATCATATTCAGTCTATTTTAAACAAGAATTTGGTGACAATCTATCAAAAGCCACAGATTATTCATGAATAGCCAAGTTGTCACAGTTTGAGTGATTGGAAGTTAAACCACAGTGTCAATGCCTGGTTCAAGAAACACGTTGACGTTCTTCATTTTGATTTTCTCAGAATTATTTTGATGCAACAGCTCTTGTATGGCTAAAGGCTCTTATAAATAATACACTCCCAAAGCAATAACAAGGCCATTTAAACCAGGATACAGTCATGCAATAAAAAACTATCTTCTAAAGATTTGTTCTGGTTTCTGCTTCAGATAGAAATATATTAAAAGTACAACACAAAGCCATGACATGAAAATCCACTACTGCAGTTCTTGCAAATTAAACACAATCTTATTTATGTATTACTTATTTTGCAGACTAGACCATCCCCCACCTCCTCATAACCAAATCTCTGAACTTCATATGAAAAAGGCTCTTTTCTTAAACTTCACCGGCTGAACTGAAGTCGACATTACTAAATAGCAAAATGTATCCCCTCAAAGTCAACAAACTCATTAATTCAAATTAATTGGATATTAATGTGCATGTTTGTTTATTTGTTTGAAAGAGAAGGAGGAAAGAAAGAATTTCATCAAAAAGCTCACACAACCCAAAGGATCCTACAATAACTTGCAGTATATGTGCATTTGGGAACGTTCGTGTCAAAATCTAAACTTATTTTTGGAGACCTTTCTTGAAAAACAGCAATAAAGTTGGCTCTTATTTACATTATTAGCTACTGTAAACAATAACAGACTTTATGGCTGCTATTTCCTTTCTTCTTTATGTAGAGTCTAACATGTTAAAAAATGAAATTACAAGTACATCTCCAAACTAGAATATCATAACAAAGTTCAATGATGCTGTTAGTATAGTCAAAGAAAACATTAAACATGGACTCAAATATTTCAAGACTATGTATCTTATAATACTTCCTCCCATCGTCCAAATACATGCTTCATAGGTTAATTGGTCACTCTAAATTGTCCCTAGGTGTGGATGTGAGTGTGTATGGGTGCATGATTGTGGCCCTGCGACCGACTGGTGACCTGTCCAGGGTGTACCCTGCCTTCGCCCGTGAGCAGTGGGGTTGGGTTCTGACCCAGAAGGGGACAAAACAGGTTCAGACGATGGATGGATGGATGGTATCTTGTAATACTGATGGTTAAGGTCTAAATAAATTTTAAAAACCTAAACTTTTGTGTCTACGAAAATTAGAACATTACAGCAGACCACTAAAAACATTTTAGCATAAATGTCAGGACTCTGAAAATCGGATTCATTGTCCCCTTTTTTTTCAATATTGCTGATAATCAGCTGTTGGATATCTTTTAATACACATTTATTGCTTTTGGCAAAGGAAGTTCAATTTAAAAAGCACCAAATTCATTCCTAGTATGGATTAAGGAGATTGAGTTAAATGTTCACAGAATTGTCCACACTTATTCTTAGATTGTCAGTCTATGCATTAGTCATCGCTGTGTGCACTCAGTCAGATGTGTCGGTGAGTAAGGCACTTCGTCTAGCAGGATGACTGTTTTGACAACATGGCTGGTCTTAGAGGAGGCAAATGGCAGGACATCATGTACTGTAGTGTACTGCTGAAGAAAAGAAAAGAGCAATGTCCACATCTGAGCTGCTGTGCACAGTCTACAAAGTGTTAGTGTGTAGAGATTTAACAACACATTTTAAGATAGGAAAAGCTTAGTACTCAACTGTTAAGCCTTTGGAAACCATAAGTTCACAGAAGACTCAGCTCAAGCACCTGTCATTCTGCAACCTGCTTTCACTGAAAGCTTGTTTTGTTTATGTTTCTTAAGTCAGTTTAGTAGAAAGATGACTGACGTCTGACATCCTTTTAGCAGAAGGATGGTGTCATGACTGTGCCGGTCCCAAGCCTGGATAAAATGTAAATGTGTCAGGAAGGGCATTTGACTAAAAATCTAAAAATCTCTGCCAAACCACCTGTGCAAAATAATGAAAGCTGATTAGCTGTGGCGACCCCCGAAGGAATATGTCAAAAGATGAACAACAACCAATGAGCCACTGACATTTTCATTCTGGAAATGTTTGATTAAAGTAGCACACATTTGAGCTCAAGGTCACTGCTGTAACTTCAATAAATATACATCACTTGTGACTGTACATTCAAATCATTTTAGAATAATAATTTCCAGCAAAATGCAAGATGTTAATATCAAGAATGTTTTGCTTCTTAGAAACGAGAAGCATCAAGTCAGCCAGCTTTAAATGTTAAAGCCACACAGTAGAAAACATTTTACAAATACATTTCCTCTTCTCAAGCCATCATCAAAAACCAAGAAACGTCAGAAAACCGAACAAAAAGGATAATAATTTTCACACTATTAGGCACACTTAAAAAGCTTTAATTCTTGTCTAGATACAACAGTGACCCTCATTACCAAGAGCACTTAATCAATTCTAGTTGTGCTTACTGATGCTGAAGTGATTTAGAGAGGTACTCTATAAAAATGTGTTGTTCGGTGATATTGTGAAAATGCTAATGTGTCAAACATGTAGCTGTGTCAAACTTTGTTTTTTAAGTAACAGTACTGGAAGTTGGAAAAGTCACAGTAGCATTTGTTAGTGTTATCAGTCTGTTGTGAAAGTGTTGGAAACAAGGTTGGGAATTAAGGATGTTGTGAAAACACTAACGCTTCTAACGCAGCTAATGTGTAGCATGTTACAAACAAGCTCTAGTTACTGTGAAAACAGTTAATAAAGTCTGACTCTTCTCTGTTAATTCCCTTCATAGTTTGATGCACTTTTTTATGAAATAATTTTGAAAAAAGACAAACATAACCTTATGATTTTGTGGCAGTGTCAAAAATACGATAACCAACAAAAACTCTCCTCTGTAGCTGTTTTTTTTTTTCTGCAGTCATTTAGTGCATTAGCAATTAAATATGATAACATCATAAAGGCCATTAAAGAAAATGAAAAGTTTGTCAAAAAGTGTTTATTATAAACAGCTGTGAAAGACAAAACTTGAAGGATGTAAAAGTAGACGATCATGAAACGTTTTTATGCAGTTTTAAATATTTTTTGTCTTGAATTTTCGGGAAGGAACACATTTTATTAAAAACAATAATAATAACCCCTCATCCTTAAACTGTGATCATAAGAAGTAGAGTTTCCACAGAATCTGTACGCTTACATTCTGTGTGCACTTGTCTGTTTGCATTTTCTGTATATACGGATTAGGAGTTATCCATTGCTATAAATACATCTTGTACGTGTAAATGGTTTGTGGGTGGGTGTGGATCCTCACACTTGAACATTTGTGATCCACAGAGGCATGCAGTGCTGGCTTCTGTAATCTGAGGTTTACATGCTGTAATTCTGCTAAAAGCCTGCAGGCCTTGCTGGCAGAGAAAAAGTGAGGAGAGGGAAAACAGGGAGAATGAGAACATGGGATACAAGACCAGAAAGAATAACTTTGCAAAAGGGCAGTCACAGGGGAAAACAATAAAACTGATAAATGGAGGCTAGCGAGTCTAGACAGAGGCAAGGCAGAGGTAAAGACAAAAAAATAGATGAAGTTTGAGATAAAGTAGACCCTTAAGGATCAAAAAGAGATAAAAAGAGAACCCTTTTTAATTAAAAAAATGCATTACAAACTGATTAAAAACAAAAAAAAGAACAAAAACTAAAAGAGCGTTTTTAGTCTGTTGTTCTCGCACATTCCTGTCAGAACATTTTTTTTCACTAATACTTCCTTTAACCTTTTGTATCTTAGTTGGCATGGCCCAGATGTACTTACAGTGCTGTTTACCATTTAACTGAATGTCAAACAAAAGACATTGCAGAATAAAAATCAATTCTTTGCCTGTAGTGTCAGTTTTATGTTATCATTTTTCACCTTTGTTGAAGATACTGCGACCTCTAAGATGTGAACAAGTAAACCTTTGGCAGCTCAAAAATAATCCATTTGCAGAAGATGGCAAGTAAAAAAAAGCTGCTATTTGACACACACACAACAACATTGTAGACAGTTACAAAGCAAAATTAGATTAAGTGCTGAATTACATAAAGATAATTTAACTGTATTTTTTCAAACGTTATAATATTGCTCATTAGTGGAATAAATATAGGTCTATCTGTTAACTGAATGCTGTTTTAGAATTTGTGTAGACATATATTTTGTACAATAACTGGTTTTCCTGCTAATCACATTTTGTTGCTTGGTAATAAATCACTGTTTTTGGTGCATTCACATGAAAAAAAGTTAATTGTTGACCTTTCTATAGTTTAATTTATTGTATCATAAAATAAATATTGTTTTTATTTTATTATAGAAGTATTTTATAGTTACTAAAAAGTGGTTTTTTAGAAAAAAGGATTATAAAATGTTAAAATAAGATATAAGGAAATGTGAGAGAAGGACTTGAGAAGTGGTGGGAGAGGAGGAAGGAGAGAGATAAATAGCATATCAAACCAGCTGAAATATACAGTAATCCCTTTAGTAAGTGTTACCATGTACACTCACACACGCAAACATAAGATGAACACACTGTATATCTATCTAGCTTATGCTCATTAAGTCTATGAGGAAATCTACTGAAGGCAAATTCTGATTCACTTGCAGATTATCCATGATGTGACTATTTGGTATTCAGACCTATCATAGATTGAGACACACTTTGTTGTGTGTGTCTGCGTGTTTGCTGATGAAGCTAGATGGATCAAATAAATAAAATGATTAAGATGGGACAAGAGTATATTTCCTACACTTTACCTAAGGGTTTAAATAAAGTTACATTTAGAAAAATAATTCTGGTGAATTTTCATTGTTACCTCATTTTTGTGGTTTGACAATAAATTAAAGAGGCGTGGTGTAACAGGAAATGATTCAGATCTAAATCTTTGTTTTTTCTAATTTGGTGCCATAATTATTGTCATGATTAAATGGTCATTTTTGCTTAATGGGGTCTAAAACAAAAACATATGGGACACAATGTGTGTGGGAGATGAAGGGAGCTTCCTTCATCTGTTGTTGGCTCTGAGAGCACAATGAAGTTGCACAATCCCTACATTATAACCATAGCAGATTAACTGTTATAAGCAGTAAAATTGGAATTTTATATTTTATTGGAATAATCCCATGAGCATCCTACATATAAATCTGTAAATGAAAGTCTTTTTTATTAGTTTATTGTGGTTATCTCCTAACATTGTATCTTATTTTGTATGCTTACAGACCCAGACAATCATGTTTTTGGTGTTATTAACATGTTCTTGTGGCCTTTTTCTGACAATAAAGGACAGATAGTTAGAAAATTAAAGGTTAAAATGTAAATGTTATTTCTTTATTCAAATTGCTGTGAATCAGGAGAAGACAAGAAAAAATTCTGTCGAAAAAAAAAAAAAAGTGTTCTTGTGACATAGAAAATACGGATATGGAAAGGCCACAAGCTCCCTGCTTCACTCCATTCCAATGCATCCACATGTAGACGACTAGATCTGTGTACGTCTCAGTTTTCTTCACTTGAGCTGGCACAATCATTATTAAAAGACCACTGGGAACCCTTTTATAATGGATCAAAAGATGATCGGAGTGGGTCTTCCCTGCAAAAGCAGAAGATTATTCAAATCACATATGTATTGTGAAATGGAATTATTTCCTTCTATATTGATCCCATATAAGAAGGTTTGGGTAATGTCTGACCATTAAAATTATTTTTCCCCCACAACCGAATCACTCTATTCAAGGAGTTGCACTGGACTGACAAATTTCCCCTCTACCACTCATGCTGTACTACCCTCTCAGGCCTGTTTGGTTATCCCAGTCTTAAGTTTCTGCACCAGTAACACAGAATGTCATTTGAAAATAAAATATTTCTGATGGATTGGGGCGTGATCAACTGCTGCAAAGTCAAACTCAAAAATATGGTAAACTTATAATTTGACCTTTAAAGTGTGTTCACAATAAATATACAAGGGCTGATCCTCTTTTAGGTGGCAATGTCTTTTTATTAACGGGTTTGATGTGTTGTCTCAAGGGTAAAGTGTTACAGTAACTGATGGGACTTAAAATTGCATTAAGAGGCTTGTGAGGCGAGTAGCTTTTTGGCACAGCATTCTCATCTCAGTTTTAACGAATTAGAAAACCAGCCTATTGCTTTCATTCTCATCACATCAACGACATCAGAGCAGTTGAATCCTGTAACAAAAGATAGGTAAAAACGAAAATAGTGTTTCCTTACAAAGATTTTGCTTGTAAAGTGGTTCTTTGGGAGTTAGCAGCAGCCTGGGGAAATCTCATTATGTAGAGCATATACCACATTTGATGAAAAAGCTTCAAACTGAAAATGAGGTCTGAGTAATTATGGGGGGAATAATTGGCTGGTATTTTTAATAGCTTTGGGCCAATATTTACTGATTATTCAGTGGATGAGTGAAGCAGCCATGAGTGGCCTCTGGAGGAAGGATTATTCCAATGTGCAGAGAAATACAACAGCTCTTGATTTTGACAATTGACACCCCTGTATTCTGATAACACATTGCGGGCCAATTGGTTTATATAAATCCTAATTTATTCCAAATTGGGGAACTAACTTCATTTAAAAATACACTTATTCTTTGTTATGCTTTAGTGTCAAACTCATAATGAGGAAAACAGTCAAGAAAAGTGTGGATATCTTTTGATACCAACAATAGATGTTCTTGTTATTCTTTAGAAATACATTTGACTTCACTGACATGGAGATAGCAATGAGTTATTCTTACTGCTCCAATCAACACATGTGACTTTATTGTCATTACAACAGAGGCTTCACAAAGAGAAGCAAAGTTCATATCTACAAATAGATCTATTCAATATAACTTTTTATTACCCTGTCCTTCACATCCAAGCCCCAGTATATTAATGGTCAGAACTTTAACCATGAATGCAAATAAAATTCATCCTAAAATGTCTTCTTTATTTAAAGATGCAGTGAAAATGTGTCTAAAATGAGTGACATGGGAGTTATTGGTCCATCTGTAGACTTTTGTCATGTCTTGTTGTCTCCAGTCTTTCATATGAAATAATTTTAAATACTCCAGAGTTTATTATTGACATTAAGCTGAAAAAAAAAAAAAAACTAAAGCTATTCCACAATGATAGTTTGATTCAACTGAAGCACTTGAACTAACATTTATTTTTTGTAGTTTTGAAGTGTTGACGTAAAACATGACGCAGTGTCTGTATTTGTGTTGCTACTAGGGATGCCACAGTTCTTGATTTATAACCGGACCTTAAGTGTGCATGTGTGTGTGGGAGTGATTCTGTGCCCTGCAATAGACTGGTGACCTGTCCAGAATGTACTCTGCCTTCCTCCAAAACAGTAGCCGGGATAGGCTCCAGCAACATCGAGGCCCCCAAAAAAACACAGTATAGCGGGTTATAAAAATGTATGGATAGATGGAAAAAGACTAGCGTTTTCTTTCCTTTTGACCAGTAAGCCCTTTTCACAAAGCCATAGTTAGCCATAGTTTGCTCAACTGTCGTCAAACAGCATCAAGTCTCTACAGCCAAATCTGAATTGTAGGGACACTTGAAACTGTAGTGGTGACCAAAAGTGTTTTTTTATTTTTTTTATTTTTTAAAAAGGGGGAGCTGTAGGAACTTCGGGCTGGCAATCCTTCCACCAGGAGGTGGATCCACGTTGCGCTTGTGGTGCGAAGGAGAAACACAGTTCTGCATGAGGGTGTGCTCTGAAGCACAGACGTTTACATTTAAATGTAAGTCATGAGAATTTGTGTTTGCATGACCTTTTGACTAAACCAATGTTCTTATATATTTTCCAAGTGCTGACAGCCGTGCTTTAACATAGATAACTGGTGGCTATTGATGACCTCATTGAGTGTTAGTAACGTCCGAATTTGAGGACATTATATTTTCCGTATCTCTCCGCTTGGAGGGTGGGAGAAGCCGTATTGGTAGGGAAGCAATTAGGATTCCATTTACCTTTTATTTCCTTGCTTTAGATTCCTTTGCTTTTTTCTGCAATCATACTATGTTTAAAAGCGCCAGACATTCAGCCTCCATGCCTTCTTCACTTTCATCTTGGGCCTTCGCCATTTTTTTTTAATATATGAAGTCATACATTGGCAATATGTAGCTAAGATTACCCAAGGACTGAAACCCCCACATCGTTTCCTCGTTCTTTTTTCTCTCCGCCTCACTTCATCTATCAATGTCTCTCTGTACTTGTCCATCCATACATCCATCTGACCTAAGCAAAAAGCTGTGCAAGAGGAGGCTCATTTTGTTTTTATCCTTCTCACTCCCTGCATTCATCTTCCTATTGTCTCACTATTTTCCATGGGACCATCCGCCATGTCACTTTCTTTCTTTTTTTTTTTTTTTTTTTTTTTTCCCAACAGAAACAGTTTTCTTACACTCCCAATCATTTTGCTGTTCATACGACATGCCTCAGTTATAGTGAGTACAAGGCATTATCCAGGTATTTGGTCACGCTTTCTTCTTACTATGTTGTTTAGTTTACTAAGAAAAAAGGTATGGTCTGAGGTAATTTTATGTAAGTACAACTTTTAAAGATATAAAAACTGTTCTTTATAAAAGTTGAAGAAAAAAAAAGTCCCATGTTTGTCCTTATGTTGCTTCAAAAGTCTTTTGAAATTAAAGCAATCTTTCATTCATAGTATTAGTTTTTCTTACAAATTGAGCATTAATAGATTAACCCTATATAACAAGTTGTATCATATTTGATAGCATTTCTGGAACATATCTCATTAGCAGAAACTTTCCCTAATAACCTATAGTATATAATGTGGGCTATGCTTCTGTCCTGCATTGGATTATTATTCCACTAGGGGCAGTAGAAGGGCTTTCCCGCTCATATCAAAATGGCTGTTTCCAAATCTAAAAAAAACACTATTATAGAGAAAGGTTTTGCTAATTTTCAAAACTTTATGATGAGAATAAATCATCTATTGTTATTCTAACAATAGATGATTATTCAAGACAATGGGTAAAATGTTCTTTTTTTTTTTTTTTTTTTTTCCTGTACACTTATCAATATTGTTGCATCTTAAACTAACAGTTTTGAGAGCAAAACTTAACAAATCACCCAATGTTTCATAATTGGGACTATCTATACTGTCTTCAATTGTACAGACGTATATAAGGTTACAAAGTGGAAACATTAACAACTCAAACTAGGTTATGTTCTGAAACTACTACTGCAATCGTTTTTCTAAAGAACTCTTACCTGAGTTTTTTAACAGTAATGATTCTTTTTTAACATACTAGTTCACAAATATGTGTCTGACTCTAATATTTCCCTTGATTTTCTGAAAATATGTTACTTAAAGACGCACAGAAATATATATTTACAAGTACTTTCAAAGTAAAGCTATTCAGAGTCTTGAGGCAGTTTTGTCAACTTTAATCAATGTCCCGTATCCACTGTGCTCTGGTCACCCTGGATATAACTTGGTAGTCTAGACATGTATTCATTCTAGACTGATACGACCTTCCAGCTAAAACAAATCCTTCACATCAGCAGGGCTACCAAAGTCTGCAAATACTCAGTATTCATGAGTTCACAAGGGTGAAACCTGTTATCACAAAGCTTTCAAATAATATGTTTTTGGTGCTTCCGCCTTAGCCCCTGCTACATAAAGAGGAAGAGTAAAAGATAAGTAAATCTTAAATGGAATAATTCCTAATTCTTTTAGCATGTTTACCAACCAGCTGAAAGAGCTAAATATGAAAATAAGCATTGGTTCATCTTCTTAAGCTTAGACTTGAGATTTATTGACAACACACATAATTATCATTTCAGTAAAACTCTGAGTTTTGGACAGGCAACACTTGCAACTTATATTTGTGTGTAAATAAATAGAATCATAGGCAGACAACTCGTGCTTTTGCTGGGATTAACCCCTGTTATCCCAGAGTTTATGTTAAGCCTCTGTAAACATCCCATCTTAACATTTGTATTATAAGCAATTTGTAAGGAGGCTAAAAGATGCTGTAACTTTGCTTCTGCTGCAGGTCCAAAGGGTCTACACAAATGTGTTTTATAAAATGTCAAGTAACATTAAAAGACACACTGAAGCTTTTGATATGTGAAGGTTAACTTACTGTTTTGTTCTTACACCTGTAAGACAAAATGTAATACCCATCACAGCTAATTGAAAAAATAAAATAAAATAAAAAAATTGGGTTTCTATGTAAGGAAGGTCAGATCCTTTTGTCACAATAGGTGGATATGGGCTGTCTGGAGGGAAATAATGGACAAACCTGTACAGGGCACTCAACATATCAAGCTCATAGTCAACTCTGTGAACCCGTAGAGCAAAAATGTCCAAGCACATTTTCTATGGGTATGCTGCGAATGACAGGTCGTTACAAACACTTAAGCAATGTGTAAGGGGAAGTAGGGCTGAAGTAGGTGAAACGCAGGCGTGTTGTTCCGGTTTTTCGTTTTCTTAACCCCACCGGTAACCTACAAACTGAAAAAGGGGCCCGTTAGTGCTTTTTTAAGTAACAAATGTGTGCTCCCTATGTGCAGCCTAATGCTACGTTCACACCGGGGTTTAGAAACACCAGTTTAAGTGACCACTTCCACTGAAAAGTCAACGTAAACTCACACATATGCGCATTTCAGGCCTCCGCGTTCAAAACTCTTGCGTTCTACCAACAAACACTATGCAAGTTTTAAGGCCTGGTGTTGAGATGCACATACAAAACGCAACACCGTTGAACGTGTGTTAAAAGTTAAACCAGTTGAATTTTGACCAATCAAAGACTTGAATTTGGTAATGACATACGGTTGCGTTCTTTTCAATTCACTGAAGTGCCAACTACTCGGAAAGTGATTGTTAAGGAGGAATTCATAATTTCCATTTGTACTCTCCTGGAATTATGACATCTAGTCTTTCATCTATCGGAATAGAGCCGTGAAAGAAAAAGCCTGGAGCAAATTTTTCACCACTTCAACATTTCACAGCAAGCCTCTTCCAACTGTGCGTACATTAGCCAGTATCAGCTGGCGACAGTCCAGTGTGAATCCCATTTGCTAAAAGTGTGTTCAAGAAAGCCTGTTTAGGACTTTTTTAAACATGCATCGCATGCCTGGTGTGCATGTAGCATGACTGTTGGAAATTAGACAATCAGAGCAGAGTTTGTGTGGGCATTCTACGTATCACCTGCACACCCTGTGCGTGCAGCATATTCACACGGTCAGTAAGAAGCCAGTACGGCTCAAGGGTACTGTATAATTGTGCATACATTTTTAAGTTCCATTTTCATGATGTCTCCTAAAGTGTGCGCTCACAAGAAAACTGCAAGACACATCTTTGCTCCCTTTGAGATAGTCTCTTGATACGACCCTCCATGGGCCCAGATAGCCCAAAACCCTGCAGCACTCGTACAGGTGTCATGTTGTGCATTTATGCTCACCAATTGAGACACCTAAAAAATTCTCAGTTGCCAATCTATCAATTTCATTATCTGTACAGATGTGTACAGATGTGGACCTTTGGCTATTAACTGTTTATTGTCAGTTACCATAAAGTGTCAACACAAAACACCCCGCCATGTTTTACCAGCCAGTCTGCTAACACCTTCTTGACATTTAAAAACATGTTTTCTTTTTTTTGTTTTTTTTTTTTTAAGTAGCTGCATTTTATGTTTCCCATCACGGCAGCCTTTCAGTCTCAGATGCTTGTTTTCAACAAGCCTGCAGGTCCACATGGAGTACGACATCAGACACTGCAAGTGAATTGCAGAATACAACACACGTGGATTGCGCAACTCTTTTTTATCTTATCTCCATGTCAAAAGAGGTTCTGGTTTCGTCTCATCCAATCACCCAAGGCATCTCACTCGTCGGGCTCTTTAAAACCAGGGTTGCAGATTAGTTGCTCGGGCATCTAACGCAAAGAAAGTGTTTGAGGGACTGCTCGTTTTTTACGCCCCAGTAAACAAGTTGAAACTTTTTTGGATGACTAACTTGCTTTAAAGATCTAAAGCAGATGTGATCCTGAGAGGATTTTTTTTGTACTTTCAGGATGACACAAGATTCCCTGCCACATGACAAGCTTCCCAAAAACACGTGTGGATGCCTCCACGGCTGCCTGGAGTATTGATCACCTGTCAGATAGATCACAGCTTGCGAGGCTAAGGGGCTGTGAATCTGAGCAGGTGGTCAACAGCACAAGGGGACCCCAGGGGACTGTCCTCTCACCATTCCTCTACAACCGGCATGCCTCAGACTTTCAGTAAAGCTCAGTCTTGTCATGTTCAAAAATACTCAGAGGACCGTTGGTTTTTGGGTGTGAAAGTGGTGGAAGGAAGATTGAGTGCAGATGGAGTGGTGGACACTTTGTCGCATGGTGAAGGATCAATAGCTTAAACTTGAATGTCAAGAAAAACGAATAGACTTGACTTTGAAAAAAACGTCGATCTTTCATTGTTCCTCGTAAAGAAAGAAGTACAGATTTAAGTCTTGAAGTCATCTGTTGTTATCTATTCAACCTCAAAGAAGCTGCGTTCACACTCGATACGATTCGCATGTCAGGGGTGTGCATTTTCACTGTTAAGGTCTGTAAGAAATCCTGCGGTGCAACTTCAGCATCAGGCGCGGCACATCAGCTTGTTTTGGTAGGCGGGAGTTCTAAAATCTGAACTTTGGCAAAAAAGATGCAACGTTTCAACAAATCATGGACTCAGCTTTGGCACATGATGTGTTGATGATGGTTCTTCTCCTGAATTTTGTAAAAAGTTTTTTTTTCTATCCAGACAACAACATAAAGACTGTCAATTTTGATTCTTTTTTTATTCTGTTCCTCTTCTTTTATCAGACAGCAAGTCATCAAACTGGGTCATAGAGAGAAGGAAGTACCGCTGAAAGTGGCCATCAAATGCATCTCATGCAGTAGATGAACGGTAAAGTACGGTGAGGTTCACCGTACTTTACCGTTCATCTGAATCATCTCATGAATCCAGATATATCTACGTTTTTACCAATGCTTTTGTAGAGCTCGTCAAATAGTATCATCTGTTGTCTTCCTTGCATTGTGATAGATATACAGTTAATGCTTGCTTGTATTGATGAGGCTAAGAAGTGTAGGTGCTAGCTCCACTCACATGCATCTAGAGCGCTAAGTTAATAAATACATTTTTGGACAAGCGTCGAGCAGAAAAAGGCGTCCGACGCAAATTTGATGCGCGAACTCCGTTCATTGTGAACACAGCAAAAGAAACAGAACTATCTAATAAAAAAGGTTGATCTGGTACATCTGGAGTTTATTATAAAAAGTTGCATGTTGCAGATATAATAGCAAAGGAGCTGCCAACCTCTGTACAAAATACACGGTCTTCAGTTACAGAGCTCCTCAGGTTTTTCTGCAAGGCTGCGTTCTACCAAAGATTATTCCCATCAACAGTAGTCAAAACCGTAATGACTCTCCACACTGAGCTAGTAACCCATTGCAATTATTGACTGACACACTCCACTGCAACTTCCAAACCCTCAGAGAATAATAAAACATTTTAAGATTCGATTTTGAATGTTTTCACCAGGTTCCTGCTGGATCTTACTTTCATACTGACTTTACAGGGATTTCAGGTCAAGGTATTATCTTAAAAATGTGGAATTAAAGTGTCTGGTTGTAAGGCAGTAACTATCATCAAAAATTAAAAAAAAGTTTTTTAATTTGTAATGGGTTGTTTTGTATTTATTACACATCCAATTAAAATAAAACCAAAACCACTAGACCAAAAGTAAAATAAATAAACACAGGAAGACACCCATGGAAAGTTATAAGGTGAAAAAATTGGGAATGAGAGAAGTGGAGAAGAAACAATGTGTACGGTGCATATTGTTTCTTAGTTTGCTGTACATTATCTTTTTTCACTGATCACACATTTCACTTTTTGAACATATTTTCTTTACAGTAAAGCTTTCTTAAACCTTTCCACAGTACTCTACTTTTCTTGCATTTGTGTTCCCACCTTTTCTACTGTATAGCCGCATAAATGTGACTTACTTTTTACCTCTGAACCCTCACCTTTCTGGGTTACTTATGTTAGGATTTTCAACCGCCTTAACATTCAGTTTCAGCTGTGCCTTTCCCTCATTTGACCTTCATCAAGCGAGGCTTAATAACTTGCCCTTTGCAGCAGCATGCCAGCTATCTTGTTCCGTGATCAGAGCCAGTGTGATACTGCTGTTCAATGAAATTCTGAGCATTAAAAACCTTATTAAGGACTTCACTACAAGCATATTCTTGTTAGCATTGGCTATGATAAATTATTATTACTCCTGATGTGGCTTTTGAGTATTTGTTCCTGGTGCAAATGTAATCAAGCAATCCCTATCCTTCGTTTTAGGTAAAAGCTTGCTTTTATTAACAACCAACTGTAGATTGCTTGAATATACAGCCTCAACTGAAGCTAGATGATACACTAGGCATTGTAAAATGTTTTAGCTGGTGTTGAAAACTGTCAGAAACATATTTAAACTTTTTGACTGTTCTATTTGCTCCAGGGGCCTCTTCTCCAAAACCCAGAAATAATCAAAGTCTGATTTATGTCCTGCAATAATGCTTAAAGTTCCACTCCGATCATCTTTTGGATCCCCATGGATCTCCTGCAGTATGGGTGGGCGGTTGCCTGGAGCTTGGAGGCGTGTCTCCCTTGGGGGGCCGTGGTTCGTGCCTGGGGCAGAGGCGGAAGGATGGTTGAAGCTCCTGGGTGGTGGTGGGCGGCTTGTCTGGTGTGGTGGGAGGGCTGCTCTTCAGGCTGGACTAGGGCTTGCACTCTCTGTTCTCCCGTGCCTCACTGCTCTCAGGGTTTGGGGGTCCATGTGGCAGTCATGTGGGCCCTGGTCTGGTGCTTGGACAGATTGCCCAGCAGGAAGATTTCCTTCACTGGCCCTACAGTATTGTTGTGGGGGGGTCCTGACCGCCTGTTGTTTATGACCCTTCCCTGTAAACATCCTCCAGTTTCTTTAACCCACCCGTTTCCCCCTTTCTTTTGTGCCATTACCCCCCTCCCTCTCTAACATTCATCTCACTTCCTACCCCTTCTTTCTTTTCATGCAGTCCAACAAAAAAAAGGATACAAATATAATCAATATAAAAAAATGTTTAGCCTAAATTACAAAAGGAGTTTATACAAATATAAACATCGTGTGTCCGAAGATTTTTAACCCCCGATTGTAACAGTAAAATCTTTCTAATACAAGAGGCTCTCAGTTCATATCTGTTTGCTCAGCTGTTGGACAGGACAAGTTAATAAATAAAAGCATCCCTGATGGTCTTTTAACTATGACAATGCCATTTTGTAGCCAAAATCAACAATTCTGTGTCATTTTCTTGGACAAAGTTTCTGCAGAGCGGCAGTAGTTTTTTTTTTTTTGCTTTTTTATTTTCACTGAGTTGTGGGCAGAACTGTTGCTGCAGAGTAAGCCTCACCTCCCAGCATCCATTTGTTTACTTTATCTCCCTCTAGCTTATAGCTCCCCACAACCCTGACCTAACATTACCGGTGCAACAAAAATGGCTACCGATATCAGAGCTATGCAGCCAAACAGTTTTGAGCCAGATGCCAGTTAAGGTAAGGAAAACCAAGACATATATGGATGCTGTTATCTGCAAGTGGATGCATCAGAATTGAGCTGAGCAGGGAGTTTGTTGCTTGTTGTGGCTTCAGTGTCACAGCTACTAGCTTTTTTTAAACAGCATATTTTTATCTGCTCCTGATTCACAATGATTTGAATGAAGAAATATTCAGAAAATGCAATTTTAAGCTTAATTTTCTTTACATATTTCCTCCATAATAGGAAAAATGCCACAAAAACATATAAAGAAAACCACCAGAAACACAATTTTCATCACAGTGGGTTTTAAACAAAAGCTATATGTTTAGAGGTCTATAGAATTGTTTCATTTTTTTAAAAAAACAAACAAACTTTATGGTTATAAACCAGTCTCACTATGATAGCAACACATTTTCTCACTCAGTTTACATCCGCGGGTTTAAATGTCTGATTCTGCACTAATCTCAGCTTTGTGTAGAACTGTTGGTTTTTCCATCACTTTTGAATCTGCTATGCTTTACAAAAAGGGGATTTTAATACCACATAATTTAGCTGAGTGTATTTAAAATCACAAAGTGATCCTCAAAAGGAGGAGCTAAATGTCCAACATAAAGAAGGAAATTAGCATCATAGTTGCTTTATATTCTTTTTAGCAGCATTTCCAAAGCAGAAGTCATGAATACCGCAAGAGTTTGGCCCTACAATGTCTAACGGAGGTAGCAACATTGTAGTAAATGGATGATGGACAACCCAGTCGACTCAGACTCAGAAGTGAGAAGTTCAACAGTTTAATTAAAAGCTCAGGTGAGCAGGACAAGAACACGGCAGCAGCAGTGGAGGAGCCCACACAGCTGAATCTTTGAGAGACTGAGGACAGAGGAGATAAGGTGAGTATATCCGGGGAGTTCGAGGGGTTCAACTGAAGAGAAATCAGTCTTCCTTGAAATCCTGAGGACAAGCATGAGGATCAACACGAGTATGGCTGATGGCTGCTGGCAGGCTACATGGGAAGGTAAGGTAACCAGTTAATCAGAGTCAGGGGAAGTAGAGCAGTAACTTAATAATGTGTCGTACTCCCTGTTTGTCCAGGAGGCGGCAAAAGTGAGTGGTGTTGAAGACACGAAAAGGAGGGAAGGAAGAAACTGTGGCCCGGAAGGGAGTATGGAGCTTTGCGTTCAAAAAGAAGTTTCTTAAAGAAACTTAAATCTTAACATGTCATGATCTTTCCAAAAACAGCGGATTAGGAATCACTAACATAACAAGGGAATCCTAGAGAATAACCCAAACAACAATTCAGGTCCAATAACAATAATCCACAAGGTGAAAGACAAGCTAGGTTGAGAACTGATCAGGTCAATAGGTTGAGAACTTGACATAAACTAAATGATAATAAGATGTGAGGATGAACCATTACAAACTGGCAGCATAGGTTACAGCTATTTAGTGTGGAAAACAGATAAACAGCATGAGCACAACCAGCGGACAGGAAAACCAAAAAGGTATCAGGTGCTAAAATCAGCTTTCTTATGTTAGTTCTTATTCTACTTTCACACCGAGCTCGGAAACAAGCCTTCAAGCAACCACTTCCACTGTATTTATGTTAGTATACAGCCTAGAGCTTCCTCATTCACGCAAGTTTTTAAGTCCATTTTCAGGCTCTAAAACGTGCGGCCATTGTACGTGAGTTATAAGTTAAACCAGTTGAACTTTGACCAATCAGGGACTTGGATTGGTAGTGACGTATGGGTAGCGTCCTTTTCAAAACACAGAAGTGCTAGAGTTTTATGAGCTTTATGCTAAAGTACAATGTGTTTTTCTCTTTTTATCTGAGTGCAGAACTTGTCTTCAGCGCTGCTTTTAAATATTAAAACTCATGCTAAAACATATACAAATGGATACACTGGTGCCACCATTAGCCTTCAGTGTCAACAGAAAAGTACTCGCTGATGGAATTAAAAGGCAGGAATAAATTGTACAGCAGATGCATTTACATGTTACTTAGGGAAAAAAAGGAGATTATAGTTTCAAATCAGAAGGTGCTGTGAAGGAAATCCAAGTTGACGAGTACAATCATTGGAATTTGATATTTAAAATTGTAATGAACATGTTCTCTTGGGTCGAGGAGTGGGCGAGCTGCATTATGGAAGTTTACATTTTCTCTTGTTTTGTTCCATCTTTGAGTGTTCATCAAGGCTTTAGCTGGTGAGGCTTTTGTTAGTAATTTGCTCTTTTGTTTGGCTTTTAGTGTTGTGTAAGTTAAATGTAACCGCACCACAAGTCAAGCCTTAGCGCACAGGAGTGAAGTTGCAGGGCTTCTAGCCTGTTTAGATTTTACATTATAGGCTATGGGCAATGTGAATAATTGATTAAATCAGTACTCCATAGTGTTGCATATTGTGCCTTTATGTGATTTTGTACAATGTAGTTTGTAAGTGAGATTAATATTGATACGGCCAAAAAAAAATGTAACTAAAGATCTAAAATGAACAACCTGCCATCATTAGCTAGCCATAGCATCAAAGCCCAAATTTACTGAATCACATAGCTACAATAGAGCTCAATCATAACAAGGGGTGGAGATAAAACATTTTATATAGGGGCCAGGAAAGGGACAGAAAAGTTTAGAAGGGTGGTAAATAAGGATAGAAGAGTAGAAGGCGGTGACAATTGAAAGGATCAAATATATGTTGATGTAAAAAATATATATATGTCATTTGAGGGGCTCAAGATTTCATTTAAAGGGCCTATATAATGCTATTCTTAGGTTTTTCAGAGTAATCCGTATGTATAATGATCTTTTACCTTTGATACACTAAAGAAAGAATTATTTATTAAATATAAGTATGTGTAAGTATATAGTATGTGTGTTAGCCTGGGGGCGGTGCCGGCAGTGCAGACTCTTCCTGGAAGGTGCTGTTCTCCCTTGGCTACAATGGGAGGACCCTCTCGTTTTCGTGGATTGGGAGGCGCTGGTGCTCACTCAGCAGGGTTTCAGAGGAATACTTAGTGATGCGTGAATGGAGCAAAATCCCGCTTTGGGGTTGTTCTACATTAGGAATTAACATTATAATACACCTAAAAGCTCAAAAAAGTATATATAGTATATATATGCATGTATATTCCAAAATCTGAGAATACAATTGTCATGCAAAAGCATAAAGTAGAAATAGTACAATGCTCTCAGCATGATCTACAATAATCACAAGAGTGAGATGAAAGCAAAATGAAACAAAATTTCAACAAGGGAATATGGAGAAGTAAAGAAAACAACAAGCTGAGGTAGTTCCAAAACAACATCAAAGAAAAAACATTGTCTGTGTTAACCCTTTAACATCCGAGCCGTCACCGACGACAGCTACAGTACATAACAAATAAACCCAACGTAATGCTGACCATTTATATGATAAATGTGAATCAGCAGATTCTGACGAGGTGAAAAGTGTTTCTTTTTTTTTTTCTTATATCGGCATTTACAATAATGTGCACTACATTACTAATGTTAAGTGTTGCATTATGGCGCCCTTTTTTATGTTGATTGCGTAAGCACTTGACTGCTATAGCTCCAGTGTCAAAGGGTTAATGATGATACTGTTTCCAGGGACAAAGAAAGACACAATAAAAAGAAACTTGAAGATTAAGTAAGCCATACTCTTAAAAAAAAAGTACAGTGTTGCGGCAGGAAACGACAAAAATGAAGGTAAATCACTGTATAAAAGCATCACAGATCAACTGATGATTGATCTGAAAGGGGGGCATAAAAGTTTAATGACAGTTTAAGCCGTGCTTTCATTCTGATGTATAAAATGTTTTTGATGATGATAAACAACTGTAAAAGTGTCTGCAAAACTAAATTAAAAAAAATAAATCCAAATTAAACGCCTGACGATTATCCACTGTGTTATCAAACTAATTACAGCTGCTGCAGATTGCTGAAGATGTTTGTCCACAGGCAGGTGTTTATGGGCTGTAAACATCTTTTTATCTCAAATCTGATGATGTGATTTAATGCCTTCTGCCTGCAGCTTTTGAGGCTTTTTGCTGTGCATCTCCAGATGACAATCGCAAAGTTTTAAAACAAAATGGACAATGGACAATTGTCTCCCACTGTTCTACCGGATGACCTTTTTGACCAAACGTTTTGTAAAAAAAAATCTTTAAAATGCAAATTACAAACATTAAGCTATTCATGAGGTTCATTTATTGATGATTGCTATGTAAAAGAGGAGGATGAATATATAACCTTAACACACTCTACTTGTGCGTTCCTGTTTTTTTTTTTTCTTTGAGTGTGCATGCAATGATCAATGTTCACCGTTTATTTCCTGTAACTGAAAATAAAGTACTTCAGCTTTGTGTCTCTGTTGTGCTATTTTATGAAGTACCGCAACAAGTCGTGAGAACTTTTTTGCAAAAACAGTGGAACATTCCTTGAACTTTGTGAATTTTTTTTTTTTTTTTTTTTTTTTTTTTTTAAAGATGGTATTGTTCTTGTAAGAATGTCCCTGTTTTCTTTCTTTATGCCAGCCATTCAGCGTCTAGGGCCAGGAGGTTGCCAAGTTTGTGATAAAGATTTCAAGTTTTATTATTGGAATATTTAACATCAGCCAGTTGCAATCTGACTTATAATTTATCAATAAATAAATTACCCAGATGCCTCATTATTTTAAGCTATTTCATCTTCAATGTGATTTTTTTTTTTTTTTTTTACTGCTATGTTTTAACTGGTAATCAATACAAAATCACAACCCATTTTTCTCCAGTAACCAGAAACAACGAAGCTTGGAAAAAATAAAATAAAAAAAGGAAGTTTATTCCTGTGAAACATAGAAACAAAACCAAAGACATTTTATCCATTTTCAGCTTACTAGTTCCCCCACAAAAAACATGGTGGATATTTTGTAACTTCTTGAAATACTTAAACATTTTTTTGAAACGCTAAACTCCAACTACAACAAAAATAATTATGAAGCATTACGGTTTTTTTATGTCGTTCTTGATTTGGGCTAAGCAAAGCACAAAAAAGCCAGTTAAAAGCAGTTAAAGTGAAATAGACCAATTCTGATTTAAGTAAAGTATTTATGGGAATCGATTTGTTAGCTGTAATTTTTGAAAATGTATTTTAATTTGAATTCTATTTATTTTGTTTAACTCCGATCATCTCTTTTTAATGTCTGCCAGCTGAATAAAATTCCACCCAAGAAAATAAAGAAAGAAGGAAATAACACCGGCTCACTTTTATCAAATATTTTGTTTTCATATGTAGACATATGTTGGGATTTTTTTTTTTAAAGAGTGAAAGAAAATATGGTAAAGAACTTATTTTCAGGTTTTTTTTTCTTCTTTTCTGGGTATCACATCTAAAGCTGCAAGTCAACGGCACAGAGCTCTGTGTTCACTTACCCTGCTGACTCCTCGTCCTCTGTCCTCTCCATAGTTTGTTCCCAAGATTTCGAAGAAAATGTTGGGATTTGTTCCATTATCAGTGAACTCCAGGAAACTAGTGAGGCCGCTCACTCCAAACTGCAAAGAAAAGGTGAGACAGTTTATTTTATGTAATTCCTCTTTACTGCAGATGAAGGCATTACATTGTTTTGTAACATTTAGTATGCATTCACATGCATTAACATATTTAAACAAATACACAAATTGTGTCTGTGTAGAACATAGGCTACACAAAACCAGAGTAGGTCACCAGCTGTGCTCACAGTAGGCGCTGTGCTTGTTGGACTTTAAAAAAAAATTAAAATAATTACCAGTTATGACTTCATTTTTATCTACAGTGTTACAGCTGCTATTTGTTGCAATGTTGTGACTAATTAGTATATTTTGACCTATTTTTCCTTGGAATTATAATACATTAGTCTTATAAAACACCCTAAAACATGCACTATTATTAAAAAAAAATGTCTAATATTCGGAAAATACACATCTTACTGTTGATGTGTTTTGTGCACACAAATTACATTTCTGGGATATCTTAGTCAACACTTTACAAAGTAAAACATTTCAAACAATAAAAAAATTAAGGACAAGTTGTCTCTCTGGCCTTTTTTTTTTTTTTGTTCAAAAGCCGCATTTTGTCATATGAAATTTACCTAGCAAAACATTGTGATTAATCATGGTTTATCACAGTCCAAAAATGGTATTAAACTGATTCATTTTTTTTAAATCGATTGACAGCACTAGTTTTATGTAAAAACAGTATTTTAAGGGTACATTTCTAAGAAAATAGAAGAATATGGCCCGTAGATGATGACAACCTAAAACATTTATTTCTGAAAATTATAAGACATATCACTTTAGACCCGTCAAAAAAATGTGTCAGATTAACAATAAACAAATAACTGTTTATTTTCAATGCTCTTAGTACCTGGTTGAGGCTCCTTTTGCATGAATTACTGCATTGATAATATGTGGCACATGTGATGGAAGGCAGGGATAATAGACCCAAATTGAATACAAATGTTTTATTTAAAAAGAACATTTTGGACCATAAGTGACAGTTTGGTTATTTTTCTACTTAACTCAGATAAAACACTTCTGATGGGATTTCTGGTTCAGATGTCACTTGACATGTGAGGTACATTTGAAGACCATGTCTGTGGATTGTTGCTCATGACAGACTGATTACACTGATGTTCCCAGGAATTCTGGTAAGAATTTTGCTTGTCAATTCTCTCCAGGCCAAAGTTTTTTCTCTTGCTGAAGCACATTTTTATGCCACATTTTTTTTTCTTCATCATATTTGTATATATTGTATAAAGAACTCAGTAAACAATCAGCTCAATGACCTTTGCTGTCTTAAAATCCCAATAAAGGATGACGTTGACTGTCCTCTGGACTGTCCAGTTTGCAGTTTTCCCTTGTGGTTGTGTAGTCTACTAACCCAGACTGAGAGACCATTTCCAATCATTTCTAGGCATATTTGCAAGTGTTTGAGTTAATTAACTTATTCAGTTGTAAAACCGCAAGTTTCCACATTAAACATTACAATATTTTTTTCACAATTTCCAAAATTTTGGCACTGAATTTTGGACTTTTGTTACCTGTAAACCATTAAGAAAAGAAGACTTGAAACATGTCATACTCTGTCTTGTGATCATGTGTAAATTATGATTTTTGATTTTTAAATTGACAACAAAATATTTTCTATTTTTTAGATGGGTCTATTTTGCAAACAGAGAATGACACACCTGATTGTGTTACTGTGGTGCATTGAGCATTTTGTGCATACGCATCCTTCTTCAATGGTGCCCAGTGTTATCTCAGTGACATATTGCTCGCTAGAAAGCGTGTCCAGATGATAAGACATGTCCACGTTTGTCAGAAGTGAGGTTATAAACTGCATGTCAAAAAATGACTACATACAAAGAAGTAGAACACTCGAGACAAATGAATAAAACCCATCATGCATACTGGTATTGTGCTGAAAAAAATGCATGTCCCTAGTACATAAAAAAAAAGTTGTTTTTTTTAAATTCATGCTAAATCATGTTTATTGACCTTGCTTAAGCATGTTCACACATTAATCAAGTTTACTGGGACCTTCACCTCCCAAGTCATTCGAGACACTGATGTTTGACCTGTCACCACACATGAGCGGCATGTGTTAAGTACAAAAAACTGACAAGTCTTAAAAGTGGTGTGAGGACCACTGAACTAGGTATTTTCATGTCACAACCAAAGCATGTCCTTGTTTTAACAGAGTGCTCAGGGACAGCCCTTTTGCAGCGTGTACTGAGACCACCTACTTGCTTTCAAACAACAATCAACCTCAGCCATGTCTAAACTGCACTCGAGCCAAATCACTAGAGTAAAACCAAGACAGCAGTCATGAGTGCACGTCTCATTGCAAGGTCCTATCAGATTCCCGGATTTTAAATAATGGTTTGGTTGGATATTAATTTTATGCTGTGTTTCAGAAAAAAAGACAACCAAAAATGGCACTTTTGGCAAAATTGTGGAAAGTAGCTTCCTAAATTATTAGACATAACAGAACATGTCTGCATTTTTAAAAATATCAAGAATGAATCTACATGAGTGGAATTCCAATTTAGAAACAACTTTACGAGCCTTGGATTGGAATTTTGGCGTTATTTCAAGAAATTCAGTGTGCTCTGCAAAACAGTCAATTGCATTTTCAAATGAGTCACAAACCCAAAGTGTTTAGGTTACTAAGACGTAAAGGCAAAGGTATTTTTAGCCAAGACAGTTTAGCATGTTAAAGTAACATTAGATTAAAGCTTCAAGAGTCAAAAGTTTTATTTGGTTACATCTCTCCCCCTGATTGAATTTGTCAGTGAAAGCGAGACAAAGACATCAATAAAACTCCTCATTAGCAGCTGCAAATGAGTATTTATCATTACCATAATGGCCTCACATACTAAAACAATGATTAAGCACTCAGTCAAACAAAGCCACTAAAGAACTGCTGATACTCTGGAAAAGGAAACTGATGCCAAGCTGCTAACCTTAACTCTATTACTTTTTAGGACAGAGTTTTAATGTGACAGTGATTAGGATTGGTTAAACAGCCAGACCTGGCTGATGTAAGTGTTGCAAAAACCTGTCTGATCTCAAGGTGAAACACAAAGATAACTATGAAAGCCATTGGGCAGCATTTATTATTGTCTGTCATTAATCCTGAATTAGCATTTCACTTGGCTTCATCGTTGAGCCAAAGATCCACCCCAGGGGTAATATCTTTGGTGACATCTAAGCAAAGGGGTTAGGAGGTTTACCAGTGATGGAAAGGCAACCGAGACCTTGTTCAATGTCAAGATGGAGTCTGTGCGAGAATTTCAGAGAATGCCATACAGTGGCTTGCAAAAGTATTGACACCCCTTGAGCTTCTCTACATTTTCTCACATTATGACCACAAACATAATTACATTTTACTGGAATTTGATGTGCAAGACCAACACAAAGTGGCACACACGTGTGAAGTGGAAAGAAAATTATACAAGGGTTCCATTTCTTTTTACAAATAAAAAACTGAAAAGTGCAGTTTGCAGAAGTATTCAGCCCCCCTGAGTCAATACTTTGTGGAACCCTTTTTTGCTGCAATTCCAGCTGCAAGTCTTTTGGGGAATGTCACTACCAGCTTTGCACATCTAGAGATTGAAACCTTTGGCCATTCTTCCTTGCAAAACAAGTCAAGCAGATTATATGCCACTGTAGTTTCTACATAACAGCTTCAAGCTGTTTCCAACAATTTCTTTTTATATGTCCTCCATGACTATAAAAATGTCGCAAGAACATGCTAAAAACACAAAATCATGATTTCCATCGACGTGGGTCTTGAAAAACTTTACTGAAAAAAATTACATTGCAGAAAGAGTTAAACACCTTGTCACATTTACGCATTCCTAGAATTCATTCGTACAAATTGAGGGCAGCATTACATGTTTCCAAAAGAAAAGGCAAAAACTGGAGCCCGAAGATTTCATGTTCTCCTTGTCATTTTGTAAACCCTCAGACCTACATTTTCACAGTGCAAAGTGTTCAGAGACAAAGTGACTCCCTGTTTACATATTTGACCTGTGGCTCAAGCCCCAAAAAGGGGAAAGCAGAGCAGCAAATGAAATTCATTTGCAAGAAGGACATCATAATTATGATTTACTAATTAGAATCAGGTCATTATAAGTACTTATTGCTGTTATCTTCTCCCACAGGTTATGCTCGCCACAGTGACTCCCTCCCTTCAGCGAAACACTCTCACCCTGAAATTTAATTCCTGCCGTCAACCACCTGACCTCCTGATGCCCTCACACTTTCTGACCAATCTCTGTCATCACACTTCCTGTTCCTTGCTCCCCAATCATCCCTTTGCCATTTCCACTTCCTTCCTAACATATCATCTTGATTGCTATGAGGTTTTTTTTTTTCCAAGAACAGCGCTGCCTGTGCGGAATAAATTAACTCTTTCTCAGGTATCAGTGTGTCGGATTGTTTTGTTTTGTTCTTTTGTTGTTTTTAGTTTGACTTTGTTCAAATGTGGGTCCTGATAAGGTAAAAAAATCAATACAGTTGTGCTAAATCTGCAAATGTGTAAAATTCCCAACTGTCGAAAACTTTTCACCAGGACAGTTTTCCATGTTTATGGATTATTTGCGTTTGGATGTGTGTGTATGTGTCTGCTCAGGTGGAGAAATCAGGATTTATTTTGAAAATCAGACAAATTTGGAGAACATCTGCGAACCTGCTATGCATCCCATACCTTTTTGACAGTATCCAGCATGCTCTTGCCTCCCTGCCACGGCTTGGAGTTCTTCCGGATGCAGCTCAGGCTGGCCATGCTGTGCCACTTCCTGTCCTCCAACTTTCTGTGGAAGCTGTTTGCCAGCAGCAACACTGTATCATAGATGTAGCGGTTTGTGATCTACAGAGAAAGAAAACAAAATAGAAAAATGCTTTGTGAGGGACATTAAATGGGAGAGAATGCTGGTATAAAAAATTATACAGCTGACTAGTTTAATCTCCTGTATGATTGAGTGTAAAGAGAACTCTATTACTGCAGGGTGAGAAACAATAACCAGGAGGAGGAAAAAAAGGCTGCAGCTAACTGTAGAAAAAAGTATTTACATTGACACATTTGTGTTCTGTATTTTAGTAAAAAAAAGAAGTGAATCAAGTCTAGTTTCAGGAACAGTTGGAGAATCAAGATTACATGCAAAGAAGAGAGTTTTTGTGCACACTACAAAAACTGTTGGATTCTGACTAACCATCAACTCTCAGTGAAACTAAATAATCTTCAAACTTTGAATCAAAAAAGAATGGCATTACTCTTAGGTTGCATCAAGTCTATTATATCAGCAGATGAAACCATCAAGCAACAAAAAAGAGGCTTAATGCCTTAGTCAGCTGCCAGGAAAACAAGGGGTGTCGTTATAGGGAAAAATGGGCAAACCTGTGTGGACCATACCAATTACCTGCAAATAGTCACTTCCAAATAGATAAGATGCCGCCACTCCATACGGATTTTCATTTTATTTTGAACCCCCCCACTCGAATCGTACTCGAGTGTACGTTCCATTTTCATGATGTCCCTTAAAAGTCCCACTCTAACCATATTTTTTTCTTAATAAAAATCCTTCCCAGTGGTCTTAATTATGACAGCGCAGTTTTTAGCCAAAATCAAAAGGTCTTTGTAGTTTTTTTAAAATACAGTTTATGCTCAGTGGTAGTAGCTTGTTAGAAATACAATTCTGGTTTGTGGGTGAGACTGTTGGCTCAAAGCAGCCCCAGCTTTTTCTACCATCTGGTTTTTGACCCAACGCGATTTGAACTAAGAAATACTCGCAAACAGTTTTCATAATAACTGATTTTATATATTGTTCTCTATTATGAGAAAAATGCCACAAAAACATCTTTAAAAATACAAAAAAGCCAATTTTCATTGGATCCTTAAGGTGGCTGCATGAGCATAAAGGGAACTGTAAGACACACCTGCACTCCCATTAAGATGCGGGAGCACCTGTAGTTAGCAAAAGCAAAAGTAAACTGTCTTCATTTAAATAAGAGGGGAGTGAGCAGATTTACCTGGTGCTGCATCACCTTAAATGGCTTCTGTTTGCATTCATAAAGGTCCACTATATTGAGTCCATTTTGCATTTATTGCTTGCATAATTCTCTTTAATGGTCATTTTTTTCCCTGTCTCCCTGTTTCCCTGTTTTGCATTTTCTTACTTTTTTTTTTTTTGCCAATGAAGAGGAAAAGCCTTTGTTCTGCAAAAGGAACTCGAGTCATGTGAGCATTACATGTGTGTGGTGGGGAGGGATCTGTGTGTGTATCAGCCGGACATGATGTGCTTCATCGCAGTGTGAAATTGCCTTCTGGGCTACTTTCTAACAGTTATATACTCATACTGTATCTGCAAATAGAAACCCTCCACATACAGATGTTCCAGGGGTCTGATTGTCTGTTTCACAAAAACGTTTGAACAAAAGTGAGACGCACAACACGAAAATGCACTAATGTAACAACCATCTCCAATTGTATTCCTATCAGAATAAACTCGTGAAAATAATGCCAAGTATGGAGGCCCTAAAGGGACATCGAAGTAAAAAAAAAAAATGCCCAGAAGTTAATTAATTTAATTAGAATAGCCCATAAATAAGACCAGTAATAAAGAATGAAAACAGATCACTGCGATCAAAGATTGATGTAGGCTAACTCTAACACGCTGCATGTAAAAAGACACTGCATGGAAAAGATTGAAATGCACCGAAAAACATCCACAAACAGCGAGCCTGAAAAAGGTGAAATGCCATATAGTGAGAAACCACTTGATTTTGTGGTGCAAACTCGTTTGTTTCTCGTGCTCACAAAATAGTATCTCATGCTTACTAGTTTACTTACTGTCTCACAAGAAACCAGAATTATAATTATTATTATTATATATATATATATTTTTCTATGTCCCTTTAGGGGTTCCATAGGCCAAGTGTCCAAGTGGTTAAAATGTTCTGTATTTTCAGATTTAGTCTGTTATGTGTTGCACAAACACCAAAATAAAATGCATGCATGTTCCTGACATACTTTGTGTTTCCTGATTATAGTTGGTGAAAGCCAGTAATGGAGCCTCAAAGGAAAATATCCACATAAACATTAAGACCACATTTCTGTCGTCAATGCAATTCCATCTTTCATCAAATACGTTCCTCCAGGGTCTAAAGCATGCACATAAATCAACAGTACATTAACTCAATTTCTTGTTTTTTTGCCTTGACACATAAATAAGTCTATTCACTTTTCTCATCTCCGTATTCTTTTGATTTGATCATTTTAAACACACACTCACATAAACAAGGTTTTCATGCAAAATAAATAAATAAATAAAGCAAAAAAAACATGGGGCAACTTTTCCCACATGATAAATGCTCCCGTTAAAAAGCCTCACTACCACACACAGTGGCAATGTCCGCTGAGCAACCCTGCTTTAATTAAATGGTTTTTACATCAAGTGATATGTTGAAAGGTACAGAGTGAGCCTTTACAATCAGGAGAAGAAAGTTGACTTATACGTTGGTGTTTTTACTGATACCGGCTCTACTGTTCTGCATATTCTAAAATGAAAGAGTTCGATGTGCTTCAATGTGAAATCATGAAGCAGTTTAAGCTCATCAATGATAATAATAATCAAACTAACACAAATTAATGTTCTTACCAATTAGTGAGTGACATTGATTTGTAACCAATAGATCTGTTTTCACTGAATGGGAAAAAAATGAAGTCAGTGTGGTAAGTTCAATGAAACATCATGACCTTTAAGTTGAAAGGAAGTCTTTTAACTTGAAAATTATTTCAACCACAATGCTAAAAGTGAATCAAGTGATGGCTTTGATGACTGAGGTCAAAGGTAAACACAGCTCAGCTTTAAACTTCAAGCTCAAACTTCAATATTTTGTTCATTGAGTTGCAGCTTAACTTTTTTTGAAGAACATTTTTAGTGAAAAAAAGAGATTATTATGTCGTTTTTTGTTTTACTTTTGGGTATTCCTTATCAGAAACTACATCTCTTTTAGCAGTAGTTACAGCTTGGAGTTGTCTTCCTAAACCTTGCTGTGGGCATTTCAACTCTCCTATTCTTTGTAGTTGTGTCAGACGGGCTGTCAAGCATCTGTGAACTGGCATCCTCAGGTCTCCCCATGGATGCTCTGAGCTGTTAAGTTTGGGCTTCAGTCAGGGAATTTTCCTGAAGACTTTCCAGTGTAAACTGATTGCTTTAGTGTTGAGCTGCTTTTCTTCAACCTGTCCCATAGTGGGATCTTGCCACATCATGTGTCACACTCTGGAATTATTAAACCAGATACTGATTTTCTATTTGTCATAAAGATGTTTAAACACACTCACATATATAATATATATGTAATATATTACAACAAAATTTTTCAATTTAGGCCTCTTCACCAAACTGGACTGGACTTGACACGACTTCAGATATATTAAAACCAGGTTTTGATTTAGAAAAAATAAATAAAAATATGTGTATATGTCCTTTAAAATAATAATAATATTAATAATAATCTTGGAGTGATAATTATTTAAGTGAATAATAGCCTTTTGAATAATAAATTCAATTTTCCAAAATATTCATTTTGGTTTATCCTAAAATCAAGGATGAGTTTATAAAGACAGTTCAAAGTTCTTTGCATAAAACCTTATCAGAAACATCCAAGCCAAGGACTAAAGGAGTGATTATTAAAATGAAAACTTTAAAGTAAACTTAAAGTAACCGTTTGGATGTAAACTTTAAAATAAACAAATCCAATGCAGCTGAGAACATGTGGGTTTTTAACCTGGATCTAATAAACAAAGTGTTTCAGCTGATCTAAGGCTTTCTTGAGATCTGTTTCAGATCTCTGGAGCATAGAAGCTGAACGCAGCGTCTCCATGTTTGGTTTGGTCTCTAACAAAAGATGGGCTAAATGATGACTAGAGAAGTCTGCTTTATAAATACTGGGTCAGGAGGTCAATATTGCATTTTAGCGCTTAGCCATCAAAAGCTTTAAAAACCAGCAACAGAACTTCAAAGACTATTATCTGGCTGACAGGTAGCCAGTGTAATGACTTCAGTACTGAACTGGTGTAGTTTACCCCTTTTGGTCCAAATGAGAACCCGAGCAGCAGTTCTGAACAAGCTGCAGTTTCCTGAATGATTTTTTTTTTTTTTTTTTTTGGGGTAGGCTGTTCCATTATAAATATTTTTATGCTTCGTACACACTGGTCATATGAAACAAGCTCGATAACATGCTGAACATGGGCTTTTGAACATGCTTTTAGCATATGGTGTTCACACTGGACTGTTGGTACACGGTACTAGGGCACAGGGCTGGCCCTGGACATACTTTGGTGGCTGCCTAGACCACCATTTTCTGGAGGGGGCGCCAAATCTCAATGACTAGGCTAAATTTAACCAAAACAAGCCCTCAGGAACAGAGCTCTGAGTTTACTTATTGTCCCATTTTATAAATGATAGTAAGAATGAAACCTTTAAGCAAAGACCTGATAATTCTCTCACCTACACTCTGCAATAATCCTTAACATGATGATGTTCTTAAAACTGTCTTTTTTTAAATAGTTTTATTCCCATTGGACATCTGGACCACAGGAAAAGCCTGCTTTCTTCTCATGACCTTTGTTACTTTTGGCTTTTGGTTTTGTTGTCGACAAAGATGCAAAATGTTCCTCCCTGAAGCCGCATTAGGGGTGTCATCAAAAACAGCTGAAAATGTTTCAGGACATTCAAAAAGTAAAACATTTTTTTAGCTGTATTCAAATGCATACTCTAACATTCTTCTCTTATAGCTATCTTGGGTGAACCATGATGATGTGTATGACCTCCATTGCTCATATTTGTATTGAAACTGGGGTTATGCAACTCAGTTTTGTTTTGCTTAATTTATCAATTTTAAATATTCCTCCCAAATCTCACACATAAAGTCACCTCTAGCTGTTGAGCTTTGGGGTTCTTTGGGTCACAGAGGGAAGTGTTAATCCTGTGGTTGTGTTTGACACAGCGTTGAGTTGTATTCTGAGGCATAGGGAACATCTGCCGCACCAATGTCAGTCGACCAATGGACTTCATGACTAACTCCTGTAGGTCGTAGTCGGAAATCTCCTGTTGGTGAAAACAAAGCAGAAAGATGGCAGGATGAAGAGAGGAATGTATAAAACTGTTTTTTTAATGTTACTTCTAAGCAAATGTAGTCATACTTTCAACACGATTTGTGTAAATGTTATGTTATTAGTGGACAAGATTGTCCTGCTGTAACTAAGGACAAAAAAACGCCTTTTTAAACAGAATCTGTCTTTTTTTTCATGCGACACAAAAAGAATAGAAAACATATCCATTGAATGCACATAAAAAGATGTTATCTCTCCATAGAGTGTGAAGGAAGTAAGGAGGGTACAAAAAAAGCACAAGTGCATCTCAGTACAGCTCACACATGCATGCACGCACACTGTATGTCCTTGCAAAACCTTGGATGAAGAACCATAGCTAATTTTAGCTTTAGGACACAATCTCTCCCCCCCAATCTCCATTCATGAATCTCCATTCATCCTCTGTGTCATATAGTGACGAGAGGAAAACTGACATTTATCGTCCCTTGTGGAGGCAACACTGCCACCAACCGAGACCACCTTTGCTTTCTAGTGCTTTGATCGTTAGCATTTCGGTGTGCTTGGGTGCCTCGTGTGTCCATATTATTAGTTTATGTGTCTTTAAGAGATTGTTTTTAAACCTTCCAACCATGCAAAACCCTTTTGACACCCCGTGCATTTGCACATGGCAGCTCACTTGACAGGATGGATGGGACTCCAGATCTGCAGAGCGTGCACACATGCCGTCATACACCTCTCATATTAGTGAGGGAGAATATTAAAAGGTATCACGCCTCATTGACTAATCTCACTGGGTTTTAATTGACTGTAATTTACTCTCATTAAGACCTTAGAGTTATCAAAGAATGATCAATGGTGTTTAGTGCCAGTTTTCAACATGCATTATTTGTATAGCCTCTATGATCCTTGATAATTAGGGAGATTTATAGGCTTTGCTCAGCATATAAAAACGCATGCAGCATGTTTTCTGCAGAAGGTAAGAGTGTGCTTCTACTTTTGCTGTTAGAATTTCACTGTTTTATGATTGAAAAATGATACTTTTGTTTAAAGTTGGTTTATTAAAAAAAAAGGTAAAAAAACAAATATATTTGAGGTGTTGGAGGAAAAGAAATGACATATTTAACCTCCAATGCTCGCTCAAAAATTCAGGGTCTCCTGCTGTCTTTTGTAAAACAGCAAAAAAGTGAATCTTGCATAAAAAGTCCAAAGACAAATAAGTTTAAAAAAATACAGGGAGAATGCTGTTAACGACAAGAGAAGCAGAAAAGACGAATGCAAAAAGTTATGAAAATGATCGACTTCAGCTGAAAAGTAACCGGTAATTCAAGAAATAATACATAAATACAGGATTATATATAGAATTCATAAAGACATTAACATATTGCATGGAAAGAACCTTTACACCAAGCTACAAGGTAAAAGTTTGTCCTCGGAACAGTCAGCTTTGATTGTCATGTTCTATATCCCTCTTTGTCAGTAAAACCCCAGGGACTAAATACAGAGTCATCTCCCGGTATGCCCTACACTTGCCCACAGCTGTTAGCCCTTAAGCAGCTCGGACCAAATTATTTTTGACACTTGCATGGAATCACTCAGTGCCTCAGTGAACAGGACACCAACAGACTTAAAGTTCCACTCCAATCATCTTTTGATCCATTTTTAAAAGTGTTCCCAGTGGTCTTTTAATTATGATTATGCAGTTTTTAGCCAAAATCAAAATAATTTAAAAAAAACTGTCATTTTAGAATACAATTTCTGCAGTGACTGTAGCACATCAGAAATTCGGCTTTGAGTTAGAGGAAGGACTGTTGCAGAGTAAACCTACACTTATTTCCCATCATCCCTTTCTTTACACTCTCCCTTGCCAGCTTACAGCCCCTCACAACCTCAAGTCAACATTGCTGGGGCAACAAAAACGGTGAGAAATATTGGAGCCATGCAGCCGACAGTTTTGAGCCATATATGGTATATGGACGTATATGGATCTAGTCGTTTGTAAGTGGATCAGAATGGGGTGGAGCACGGAGCTTGTGACTTGGTGATTGTAGTTTGTATGTAACAACTACAAGTTTTTTTAAACAGCATTTTTTTTCATTAGTTCCTGATTCACATCGATTTGAATACAAACAAATAGTTAGAAATGCACTTTTAAGCTTATTTTTTTTATATATGTCCTCCATCATGCAAAAAAAATGACACTCAAAACACAACTTTCAGAGTTTTTTTTTGTTCTTTTGATTAAGAAGAAAATGAACAAACAGAAGACCTGCATGCTTTTGACCATAGTAGGGGCCAGAAAGTACTGACCATTTTTTAAGTCTAACAGTTAAGTTTAGCTATTATGTGCAATCCAATTATTTTCAAATAAACAAGTACTTCACAATCGCACCCACTTAACATTCCATCACAGTACTATTACTATTCATTAATAAATCAATCAAAACGTTCTCTCTGAATATTCACCTACACATCTATTAAGCCTTTAAGAAGCTTAAGTGAGTCCCAGCTCTCTGTCCAGCTTCCTGAAAGTGCTAACTGTGTTAATTGTAAACCAAAGTGCTTTGCAGCAAAAAGGAGAAGTGAAGCACATGTTTTATTTATCTCACAAAAATAAAATGTTGTATCTACAGGCATCTTCAGTAACATCTCTCCTCAATCTTCTTCTCCTAAATCTTTTCGATACCATTTCAAATCAAAAATAAACAGCAAACAACAACAACAAAAAAAACATTGCTTGTCTTAAGCTGATCCTTGTACCTATTTTTCTGATGTTGGTGTGCTTTCTGTTCTTTCCTCTTCTAAATTTGTTTCCTTCTTCTCTCTTTAATTTTAGTTCTAAATAGTGTGATATAATTAGTTTATTTATTTTTAATGTGTCCAAAGCAACCCATTTTTCTGATGGATAGGCAAGCATCCTCACTCACAGCGTGACAAGTCCAAATATTGTTCTATTCTTTTTCTCCTCCTTCTTCTTTTCTCTTGCATTCATAGACAAACAAAACAAAAACCCTTTTCTTCAAGATTTGACTGTCTTCAGTCTTTATTGAAAACAAAAAAAAGAAGAATATAAAAATTAAATATTAAAATAGACCCACTCCAACGAAACTTATGTTTTGGGTGTTTTTTATGAGTAATCATAAAGACAAAGTTGTATTAGTATAGACAAAGTACTATTCATAAATAAAAATTTATGCACAAATGTATTTTTTGTACACAACTTTGCAGGACAAAAATCTGAGTACAACATTTAGTTTTATGCTTAACTATCAAAATTACATCACGGGGTCACAGACATACATGGAGTCCTGGAACATCGATTTTTCAAACTGTGCATGCGTGTTGTTCTATTAAGTTTTCTATTTTCTATTACGTTCTGTTAAACTAAAATAAGAAACAAGTTTTTAGAATGTTTTAGATCTCATAATGGGAAATTATCTAGATAGCCAAGCTCTGTTGAAAATTGAATAAAACGGATCAAATTGCGGTGATTTCCGACCGCATTTTGTGGTTGTCAGGCTACAACAGCCGATTGTGTTAACAGTGCTACAGTACATCTTTTTAGACCCTGAAGTGGTGAAAACTCATAAAAAGGAAGTAGCAGACATGCCACTCCACTCATTAAAAAGTAAAAAAAAAAAGGAAACCACGTAAAAAAAATGGTGTCAAAATTGATTGATTTTATAATGAAAAAAACAGCTAAGCTAACTCTGAGCTAAAGTAGGCTAACTGGAAGCCGACTTTTGTGGCACTAAAAAGAAAAACAAAACATTAAAAAAATGAAGACAGTAGGATCAGAATACCCAACTTTCTCTCTGTTTCTAATTTTTATTTATTTTGTTTTAACTTTCCCTATGGTTGGCTACCAGTTAGCATGCTTTTGCTCAGAGTTAGCTTAGCTGTTTTTGTTGGTTCCATTCATTTTCTTAGTCTGCTATGCCTTTTGGGGTCACAGTGCTGCCAGAGCCTATCCTGGGTACTGATGGGCCAAGGCAAAGGTACATCTGGACGAGTCCAGGGGCTGCAGCAGGCCCTTCGCCTGTCCCAGGAATAAACTGCCCGGCTAAACGGGGATCCCTCACTCTAATATTCTAAAATATAATTCTAAAAAGTTTATTTCTATTGTAGTTTAATAAATAAGTCGCAATGCGCAGGCTCACTCAGTTGCATCGATATGTTCCAGGACTTGATGTTTATGCCTGTGACTCCCGGACGTATTTTTGACAGTTTGGTATCAGGAGAAATCCGTGTTCAAGACATGCAAGCGTCATCTTCAAAACAAAGACAAAAAGTATTCAAAATAGACATCTCAAATATAAAGCAAAATGTTGTATTAATAATTTTCTGAAAAAGTTGTGCACAAGGTACAAATTTCTGCACAACTTGTCTTTAAAAATATGACTTCGTCTTCGTGAATACAACTTTTTCTTTTTTGAATATGTTTCTTATTGAAATCTATCTGACCACAGAGTTTTTGACATGTTCTTGTAACATTTTTCTCATAATGGAGGACATATCAAGTAATTTCAGATTAAAACAGCATTTTTGCGTATTTCTTTATTCAAATTGGAATAAATCCGGAGCAGATGAAAACATGTCGTTGGAAAAAATATTTCTTTTGTGACACAGCAAGTGAAATGGGCGAGTTTATCCACTTGCAGAAACATACATTCATGTACGTCTTTGATTTCCTTGCTTGAGCTGGCAAAACAAGATAACTGGGTAGCTCTGATATTGCTCGCCATTTTGATGCACTGCTAATGTTAGCTTTTGGTTTGTAGAAGCAGGAAAGAGTGAAAAAACAATGGGTTCATGGGATATCAATGGAGGCTGACTTCAGCATTAAAAGTCCCACCCACAATTTAGAGGGCAAATTCAAATGAACTTCTGTCGCACTTTGTCATAGAAAAGAACATAGATTTTTTTCAATCATGTTTTAAAAACTTCTTAATCATAATTAAAAGACCGCTGGGAATATGTTTACAATAAATACAATAGATTGGAGTGGCTCTTTAAGAGACAAGTTAAAATCTCTGGCGTTTTTATAAAAAAAAAACATGTTAAAAGAATAACTTTGTGTTAGAAAAATGCAGGTAATAGGGGTTATACTTCATGTGTTGCAGGTTATGTAATACTACAAAATGAGTTTCTCAATTCATCTGGTTTATATGCTTCCTCTCTTATTTTTTTCTTTTATTTCAAACTTAGACAAATAAGGATTTCCAGAAGCATGGTATGAATGTTAGACAATAGCATTTAACCAGCTTATCTAACTTCTACTTTACAAGCAGTACAACTTTATCAGCTATCAGGGATTAAAAAAAAAATAAAAGACACGTTACGTTACAAAGAAAAGATGGAAGCTAAAGCAAAAGTTATAAGACATTAAAGGCCAAAATTCTGCAAAGAAATGTAAAAAGATCAGAATTTCCAAATTGTAAAATATCCAACCGTGTCCTAATACTGTTAGTTGTCTGCAGTGAAAAAAAGAGGACACTGACAAAAACATCAGCAGTGATGTGCATGTGAAGTATGACAATTCCCATAACTCCAGTAAAATTGCATTTTCCTCCAACTATAATGTGAAATTTCAAGACAAGACGGCTTGAATGGCTCTCCTTGAGGGCAAACAAGTGCAATAAATGTTAAATTGCCCAAAACAGGAAAAGGGAAAAAAAAAAAATGCCACAACAACGGAGCAGATAAAGAATGATGACTCTTCATCCTCTGATCCTGAAAGTGAAGGAGATGGGTGACAGAACAATGATCATTTAGAAGCTTTGAACTCTCCCTGTGGTGCTGTCTGACTGTTGGCTGTAGATAAAGAAAGTTATGACAGCAATAAAGTATGCTTTCCTCAATCGTAATCTGAAAGGTGGAAAAACATGAGAAAAAAAATGCTTAAAAACAAAAAGAGTAGCCAACGTAAAAAGAAGAAAAGTAAAAGGCACACTCTCCTATGTTACATAAAGCAGGCAGTCTTTACAGAGTGTAAGATGAAATGCATCCAACAAGGACTGAGCCGAATTTGGCAAATCAATCATTACAACGTCAGCATTAGCTGCATCCATTTTGCAATATCCGCTCGCCAGCAGATTAGCTAATGCATTTCAATGTATCCAGGGTTGGTGTGTTTACTAATGTCTTAATTCATTTTAATAATACTATAAATTAGATTTGCTCTGTGATGAACTAGGGACTTGTTCAAAGTGGAAACTCAGTAATGCAAGGACAGCTGAGAAGGCCCCAGTAAGCCTTGTGACAAAACAGGGAATACAATGCATTCAAATGGATAGACGGGTACTTATGCTTAAAGACCCACTCCCATGAAAACTGTGTTTTTGATGCTTTTAACATGTTCTGTGGTATTTTTTATCATGGAGGACATCAATTGAGCTTAAAATTGCATTTCTGAGTAGGGGCAGGTTTACGCTGCGCCAACGGTTCCACTCACAACTCAAAAGGAGAATTTCTAAAGATCTACTGCCGCTCTGCAGAAACCATGACCTACCACGACAAAGGTTTTGGGATTTTTGGCTCAAAACAACATAATCGTAATTAAAAGACCACTGGGAACACTTTTCTAATAGATCTAAAGATGATCAAAATGGGACTTTTATTATGTTGCTATGAATCTTGGTTGGTTTAACGCCACAGATTCCAAATACTTTAAAAGTTGATCAAAAATATCTGAGAAAAGGGTATGGCTGAAGGGAACATTTATGTCCAAAATGCTTACATAAGTATACTCATGTTAAACAAGGACTGCCCTCATTTAACGTGATTTTTTTTCCCCCAAAACAATGTCTTTCCTGTCAAAATGTGAATATTTTTATCCTCAAAAGGGTGTTTGTTTTCTCTTAGGGATCCCTGTGCATATTTGAGTTTGGGCCTAAAGTACTAGTTCCCCTTTACAAAGTCATGTGGAGCCTTTTTTACATTTTCTTTAGCAAAAAGCTTTAAAAAAGTCTTTGAAGTTTGAACTTTGTATACAAGTCCCAGATAGTGTTTGTCGCTCACATGAATCAGTTTGAGTCTCAGAGTGTTTGGAGAAGATCTTATCTGAATCTCTCTCAACACATGGGGCATCTGTATTGTTCTCCCTTTTCTTCCTATCTTTTCAGATAGCTTGCATGGGGATCTTTTCAGACTATTGACCCAATTGAGGTATCCTTGAGTCTAAATAATTGCTTTTTATGGTTCTATTCTTCTGTGCCTTTTGACAGGCAGTTTGTTGTGCTCATCTCTACAGATTTGTCAATGTTATTTTTTAGACTAATACACAAGTAACATTTGTTAATAATAAAAAATATATATATCTATATATATATATATATAGATATATATATATATATTGCATTTTGCTCAAAAGAACTGTCAGTCTGGATGTTTATATGTTTTGCTATTGAAGTTTGGGACAAATTGCTTGACGAAATGTTTAAAACTAAATAAATAAATAGACTTTAATAAATGTAAATGTACATGTCAAATCTTTACCTTAATATATACATTTTCTTCTTTTTTTTTGCAGAGTACTAGAGACTGCAATTTTGTATGAAATCAAGCGCCAACCTTCTGCTTCCAAATGTCAATTGTTCCAGTTTATCCAAAAACAACTGGAGGCAGGTTTTAGAAGGAGGCAATTCTCCATCGACTGGAATGCCTAAGTCTAACTTTACACATGAAACAAATGTATGCATGCTTTGGTATCAGAAGCTTTATGCTTCATATGTTTCTTTATGCAACTCTGTGGAAAGATTCTTTTTTCAACAGACCCTTTTAAATTTATAAGAATTTAAAATTTCACATTTTTAGGAAATTGATTTTGTAATTTACAGACGAATTGTCCAATTCGTCAAATGTCCACACCATCCTGCTCAACTGCTTTTGCTGAAAATTGTTGACCCTTCCTACTTTAAGTTAAATTTTGCAGAATTCAGTGGATGATGTCAGATAATATCAATCCATAGTATATGTCTGTGAATGAAATGCACATTTTTCCGGTGGCCCTAAAGTGTCAATCACACCAACAACTTAATAAACACAAAAACATATTAAAGATCACAATGACAGTGAAAAAAAAAGCAAAACAAAAAAAAGGGCTAAATGTAGGGGTAGATTAAAGCCCCAGAGGTAAGGAGAGAATTCAAATTCGGCCTTAGTGTGAAGAAATTGCAGACGCACTTGAAAAACATCAGACATATAAAAAAAACCATCATCATCCGATCAGCGATGTCCTAAAATACCTACCGTTTCCAGTTTCTCAGTGTACTTCATTTTGTCACTTTTTATTTTGATTTTGGGAAATGTCATTTTCCAAAATGTTTCATTTTGAATTTTGTTTTATTTTGAATTTGTTCATTTTTTTTGTTGGTGTGATTTGCACTTCTGGGCCTCTGTACATATAAGAATGTCACAGGTTAATTTACTATGATGGTCAATCTATTTTGAGATGAAAAGGCAGATTGTTCTTCATGAACAAGAAATGGTAGAAAACAACACAAACATGTCAAGAGTTTCTCAAATATCAGGAATAGATTCTTCTATATAAATTTCCAAAAGAAAAAACAAACAGTCAGATACTGAGGCTGACATTAAGATGTTTGATCAGCTCTGCACCATGAATGGAATTGAAGTATCTGAAGACTTGTTGAAAACAGAAAACAAACCTGTAAGGAAAAGAGATGCAACTACAGTCATGTTCCATTATATGTATTTAACGTTAATAAAATAAGTCAAATGGAACGGGGGGAAAAACTAAAAACTCCTACATGAAAGCCTCTAAGTATTTTTTCTTGTTTTGTAGGAAACTCTACAGTAGATAATTTTCTTTCACCAGCACATTTGCTTTCTTTGTGTGTGTTTGGCATGTGTGTGCTTATGTGCACGTATGTGTGAAAGAGGAGTAAGACAAAACACATGAAGTGTTTGGCAGCAAAAAACCCCTGTTGTTGGATGTTAGTAATACCCAAGGCTCGAAAAAAAAAACGTACATTAGTCAGCAGGGCAAGTACGGATCCAAATGCACTTCTCATAGAGTAAGATCAAAGCCAGTTTCCTTTTTAAAATTGATACCAAATTACAGTCGTCATTAGAGATTGATTCTGTTTTACTTATGAAAAATGGTTTCTCTGATCCATGTTAACAATCACATTTGGATTCAGAACATGGGTGAAAGTATTTCCTGGACTAAACGGAAAAAAAGAAACTTTAAAAAGAAGTACATTGACTCATAGCAGAGAGGGCGTTTTCCTCCCCCGCCACTCTGGCAGCTTCCCTCTGTTCAGCCGGAAAACTGTGGAGCAAGAGTATTGAACCGCCTGATACCAGCAGGCAATACAGTGAAAAAGCTTTTTACTTATGAACTCACTTTGTATTTAGCGCTATCAGTAAATGTATCTTCCTGTTTTCATCTTGAGTGTTTTGGGAGGAACTGATGAGTTCAATAAACATGTTTTATGGATCCCAATGGGTCATTAAGAACAAAAAGATTCATTCAATGAGTCAATAACATTTAAAATGTACATTCTCCTCCCTTTTAAAAACATCTAACAGAAGGTTAAAAGAATTCTGAACTCATCCACACGTCAAGGCCACTTGTGAGCTAAACCAAAGGCAGAGCACTTACCTCATTAATAAGGATCCAGTGGCAATCAAAGGCAACTAGGTTTGTCTCCACTACCTGTAAAACACACAAACAGCACATTTAGAAATCATGAGGAAATCAGCCAGAAAATCTTTATTGGTTTTATTTTCCATGCCAGTTGCCACAGCGGATGATCTAATTCAATCTTTAGTGTCCTCTTCGCTCTCACCACCCATCCTCCTTAAGTACATTCATGACCCTCCTACTTGGTCTTCCTCAGGGATTCTTTTCTGGTAGCTCCAACCTAAGCATCCTTTAACCCTTTAACATTGGAGATCACACAAACTGTTTTGCTCACGCTCGCATTCAAGAACGTGATAAACTTGGGTTTTTTAATGCGCTTTTAGCGTGTGGTGTTCACACTGGTCTGTCACTACCTGATCCTGGCACTTCTGCCACAGTTGGAAGACGCTTGATGTGAAATTTTGAAGCAGTGCAAATCTCATTCCAAGCTTTTTCTTTCACAGCTCTATTTTAATATATGAAAGACTTGGTGTCATAGAATTCCGACCGGGCACAAGACGCAATTGTTAAAATCTCCTCATTGATTCATTTTCAAACAGTTGACACTCCCGTGAATTAAAATGTGTCCCTGATTGGTCGAAGTTCCATTGGTTTAACTTTCAACGCTTTCCTTCACTTGTTCTTCCAACCTGTTTGCACACGCCTCCTCACCTCTTTCCGGCTTTCTCCGTGGCTCTGAACTGTTGACCCTAAGAGCTCAAAGTTCTCCACCTTCTTCTTTTCTGCCTCCTGCAACATCATAATTTCACCTGCAGCTCTCACATTCACATATAGACACTCTGTCTTGCTGCGGATGACTTTCATGCTTCTCCTTTCCAGAAACCTCCACCTCTCTAGATGTTCCTCCACCTGCTCCCTGCTCTCCTTTAAATCACACTATCATCTGCAAACATCACAGTCCATAGAGATTCCTGTATAAACATATATGTCAGTCTGTCCATCCCCACACTACACAAGAAGGGACTCAAAGCTGACCCTTGAACTCATCTGTCACATATAACATATATGTATATACATGCACACACACATAACATAACTGACCACTGCCTGACAGCTTTCATAAATGTCCAGAACAACTTCAACATACATCTCTGCCACTCCAGTCTTCCTCAAACAAACAACAGCTCCTCTTTTTGAAACCTGGTCATAGACATTTCCCAGATCTACAAAGACCCAATGCAGCTCTTTCTGACCTTCTCTGTTCTTCTCTATAAACTTCCTCCAAGCAAATATTGCATCTGTGGTTCTCTTGCTTGGTCTGAAGCCAAACTGTTAATCAAAGATGCTCACTTCTAACCTCAGGCTATATTTCACTATTCTGTCCCAACTTTATTATGTTGCTCATTACCTTTTTTCCTCCATTATTTCCACAACTCTGCACCTCTATATTTCTCCTTTCTTATGCCCTTCATGACACAATCCTCTGCATGTACCCATACATTGGACCGCCACCAGATAGCGCTAGATTGTTCCCCCTTGTGGTTCCAATATGCCACCCATTTCACCCATAATATATATTTTCCCACTGCCCTGCATTTTGTTCCCATTCTCCTGGTTTTACACACCAAATTCCTATCATCATCTTATCTCATCGGACTGTGACTAATCAGGGGGTGACTCACCGTCAGACGCCTGATGGTGAGTCACAGTTATTTGAATTAAGTGTGTTGGAAAAAATAAACCATGCAGAGCTGCAGATCCCGAGGACCAGGATTAGGAGACACCCATTTAAACCATAACTAAATATGCCACCTGAAACAAAACCAGATTATCATTGCACACAAATTTAACCAGAAAAAAGCCTCGAGGTTTCAGTAGGTTTAACTCAACCAGCACCCGCTCTTCACAGCGATGATTTTTTGATCTGGCATTTATGACAGGATTTCAATGAAGGTAGCTGCTAAGAAATTTGTGAGTAAAAATAAAGAAGCAGCCACTAATGGACAACTACTCGTATGAGACTATTACTCAGTGTATTAGATGTCACAAACTTGGCACTTAATTGGGTTAAATGTTATGTTAGTTTTAGGTTTTAGGTGGAGTGGATGACAGAATTCCTGGGATTTTGAAGTGTGCATGTAGTGGAGAGAGGCGGAAACTGGGTGAGGGGAGGCATTAGTGATGTGAATGAAACTCACATCAAAAGTTTTTAGGATTTATCAATCAAACATTTTTTCAAACACATGCAAATATTGCAAACCTGTTTTGTGTGTGTAACATTTTCACAAACTTGAGCTCATTTAAATACTTCTGCTAAAATCTCAACCTCAAAGATTTTTTTCCTTATGCAAATTGGAAAATGTCTCTGAAAATGCCTTATATGTTTTATTTGTAAGTTCCTTTTTACCACAAACATATTCAATTATAAACATTCAGTTCCAACATGTTTTTTCCAACTGTTTTCCTCATGTTAATTTTTAGTATATATGTCTAAACATGACCAATTATAAAGATTCTGCAGGGTTAGATGCAATGTAACTGTAACTGTTACTGTAATTGTAACAGTTTTTTTCATTTAAGCAAATAAAGTCGAGTATAGGATGTCAAACTTTTCAAAACTCCTCGATAAAAGTATTTATGGAAAGGTGTCAAAATTAAAGCTAATTCTTATTGCATTAGGAACAAATCCTTGCATTGACTGCAAACTCAATGAGCATGCATTGTCTTTGCAAAGATGTATCGGTTTCCAACAAGAAGTAGAAAAGAAAAATCTATTTAAATAATAAGTATTACAATTTACAAAATGTGACTGGCTTCTGGACGACTGACCGATTGACTGCTGACAAGAGAAAGGTGCTAATCGGTTGATCAGTCCAGTGTCAATATTCTATGGTTGTGACCTGACTTTTGTCTGTAAATGTGTGTATACAATTGTAAAAAATAAAAAAATAAAAGTAATAATGTTTGTGCTGTTCTGAATATAGAAGAAGTTTTTGCATGTTTACCTTCCTGAGACTTTTACTCAAGGACAAAAATGTTTTAACACAAGCACAAAATTATTCTGAAGAGGCAAAACCTTCTGACATCTGTGGGCATAATTTTACTACTGAAAAATACTTAAAGACAGAATAAATAAAGATCCATAAGTTACTGTTGCTTTTAAGTCTTGCAAGAAAGCATTATCATCTGCTTGCAGGCTAAAACAAGCTAAATAACCGGCTGATCACCTCTGCAAGTTCTCTTTCATCTTAAGGGGAAAAAAAAACAGGGAAAAAAAGAGCTTTGGATTTTCGAGCTCTAAATATTTTTATTTTAATATGTTTAACATCCATCAACTACTGATGTAACCTGGAGACATCATCAGTGATCACTTCATGACCTGAGGTCATGAAGTGTTTCAGGTCTTTCAAACATCATACACTCTCAACCAGGCGACCTGGCTAGGGTTGATCAGATCCTTGTCCTACCCACAGCGCTACCCATCCACAGTTCCCTGTCTTAATCCACAGCCATCTTGAGGCTACTCCTGCTGCCTCAATGACCTCCTTAATGGCCCTTTGCTTGCTGGCCCCAGTGTAGCATGTTGTATACCCTGCAGAGGGACTGGCCTATGAACCAGGTGAATGGAACCAGTTGATGAAACCAGTATGAAAGAGTTAAGATTTCTCTGTTCATTTCCACCTCTGATAACATAATATTAATCAATTTGATTTTAATTTAGAAGTGTTTAATTTCATTTGCTTTGATTTGCAAATCAACACAATTCCTTTAAATGTATAAGGATAGTATAATGTAATATGATGAAAGTATATAAGTAAAAAAGTATGAACATATACTTGTCAAATTGATTGATTCTTTTTTTTATCAATGATTTACACTGCAGAAAAGGAGGTTTCCTTCCCTGCAAAGCCTCAAACTCATGAATTCTTACATTCACTTTACTACAGTAACCTCAATAAGGTTTGAAAGACTTTTTTTCAGCTTTGATGAAAAAATGTACGATGAATCCATATGTACAAGTACATTTCTTTCCCACAAGTACACAAAAAAATCTAATAGCAACTGTAATTGAATTGGTTTAATGCAAATAAAATGTATTGGTAATTATTATTCAGACAGTGACACTAATTATGAATCACTGCAGATAAACTGAACAGTTAAAACGTGATTATTAGAAAATAACCTTTTTGACATCAGTTTAGCCTGGTATTCTATCAGTTACTATCAGTAGTGCAGGTTTCTAATAATGCTTAAAATTTAAACACTTTTCATAAGAGTGTTTCCCCTAACTCAGGAACTCAGGGGTCTGCAACCTTAAACACTACAAGAGCCAAAGAGAGTTTATTAAAGTACTTTTTTGTTTTTGTGTAAATCAACCCACTCATTTTCTAAACTGTTGTTTATATTCATCTATTTATAACAAATGTAATTTATTTTACTTTAGACGGCAGAATATAAAAATAATAAAAGTAAAATGCATCTTGTGTCAAATAAGTATCAAACCTTTTTTTAAGAGTTAGCATTTATTTTTAAACCCAAAGAGCAACAATGGAAGGACAAATAACGTGCCATAACATTTTATTTCCTCTAATATTATTGTATTTATTTACTTTATCTTCAGTCCTGGATCATTTCTCCTTCCATGATTTTAGCTTTATTTCTGTGTGTTTCTTTCTGTCTTAATTACCTTTCTTCTCATGCTAATTCTAAAATACGGTGATTCTTGTATATCATTAGGCTTAATTGTCTAGGTGACTAGTGCACAGTGGGTGATTAAACTCGCTTCAGCTGTAACCAAAAGGCAACAGCTGGAGAGCGTGGCAGAGCATGTCTGATAGCGGTTTAGTCTCCACCAAAGTCTCCTTAAAATGGCATCATGATGACACAGAATATTTTTGTAAATCACTCAGGAACCAACCAGAGCAAGAAGGCAAACAGAAATTTATTTTCCTTCGAATCCCTTATCTTTCAATTTTTCAATTTAATAAAGTTACATTTGAAGTTGTCGTCTTTTGTTTGTTTTGCACTAAAAAAGCTGAAAAAAACTGACTTTAAAACACTACATCCACCTCATGGACAAACTGTCATAAACATTTGCTTTTTATCTTGCTGAAGTCAAGTTTACTGTCTTTTTTAATCATTATACTAAGTCATTCACAATAAAAGTTCTTTACTTTAAGACTCACAGATCTAATGCTCTAATTATGGAAACTCAAAACATATTTTCACAGCATATTAAAAACTTTTCTATGAAAAACAATATTGTGAATGAGATAAACATGTCAAAAATACTGAAGTTAATCATATTCAACAACTTTCAAAGTTACTGTTCCAGAAAGGGCCTGAGGTCTTTTATTACTGTGATACTTGGTGAAAAAGTGGTTTATTTGTTATAAACGGCATGGTGAAAATGCAAATACTGATTGAAATTATTGGCATTCTAAGCCTGCTTAAGTCCACCTCTGTCATGCATGTATGTAAAAATGTACGCACACACATTAACAGCTTTGTAAAGCAGGAGTCACATGGGCATCGTGCCCCCTAGGCCATCTGAAGGATTCTACAGACTTCTCCAATCAGCTCTATTAAGCTTTTTCTGTGTTTTTATTGTTTTTAACTCTCTGATGTTAGCAGACCAAATGGAAATAACTGCTGTGCTCTGGGGAAAAAATATGGAAAAGTAAAAATTGTCCAAAGTCAATACATGCAAGCCTTTTTGAGGAGTCTGAAAGTTGACAGTCTGATGGTCTGTAACAGCATTTATTGAGTGACCATGAGATGACTTAACGCCTTTCTTTGGTCCCAAAGTGACCTCCATCCACCTGTCGCTCATGAAGATGTCCAACAAAAAGACATTTATTGGCAAACCGCTGCCGTGTTTGCAGGGGTTCTTGGCTTAGTCACATGTACCCATACCTGTTAACCTGTTGAGGCGCAGCGTGTTTTTGTGATATCTGTGCTCGTTGTAAACAAATTGATGGTTTAGTATTCAATTGCACCCATACAGGTGCTGGAGGTTTTTTAGGTTGTTCATGTGTGCTTTCCGAATAAGACATTCATTTTTCCAATTTTTCCAACACTACAAGAAGGCAACTTTTCTCTTAGTTTGAATTTTACCTGAGGGGACATCAACCCATTGGTGCAATTGGTACAATAATAAATAAAAAGTCACAATAAAAAAAAAAAAAAGTTCTATTTTTATTTACATATTATCTTTTTATCACAATGACAGCATGTTTTCAGCAAGATTCTATGCTATTTCTTTCTCTTTTGAGTTGGGTTTAAAAAACACCCCACTGATCTGCTGCTGGTCCGGCCTCCTGTCAAATTTTAGAACCCTTTGTGGTCCTCAAGTCAAAAACGTTTGTCCACCCCTGATCTAGAATGTTTTTGTTTTAATGTTACATCTACAGTCAGTTCTTCCAAACACTAACACAAATAAAAGGTCATATTTATGCAGATAATGAACCAGGGATTAATCATGCTAAGGAATTTGATTATTTTTTTACATATTACATTTTCACATTTTAGAGAACTTTTTATTTTGTAACTTAGTGACCTTACAATAGAAAGACTATCTGCAAAACCAATTTTCAATTTTTTTAATGTGTGCATTAATGTATTTCTTTCACAGAAGATTTTAAAATAGTGCAACGTCACAGGTTGTGTAAAAGGTTTATCTGGTCACTGGAAGACAAAACACTGATTAAAAAAGAGTGTTTTCTGGTAGTTTGACATACAACAACCAATCAAAGAAGTCTACTTGCTGATGCAAAAGCATTCAGACTTTTCCAGAGTTTTACTCCGTCCTTGAATCTGTGTATTCCCTTTATGGACAGAATTCCACAGCTCAGCAACGCAGTGTTCCAGTACAGAACCTCAGGGTTCAATCTCTGCCATTTTAAGATAATGTACTCCTGTGCTTTGCACACAACTGAGGCCTCTAGAACAGCCAAGCATGAGGCTGTCAGGATGAAAATCAGAACCATCACGTCTAAAGCCGCGGTTTTTCAGCCAGGCAAAAAGTGGAAAACCCCCTTTGAGGTGGTGGTGACACACTCCCTCAAGTGGAGGAATTTAGGGAGCCTGGAATTTTTTCATACTTCAGGGAAGAACAGAGAGCTAGGTTGACATATGAGGTAGTGCCAAGCATGTGGTTATAAGGCCTCTGTATTTATCTGTTGCGTGGGGAGCAGAATCTGAAGGAATCGTTTTGTGGTCGATCTAATTTCTCACACTCATCCATAGTTGCATGCTGAGGGCAGTGATCCTAAAGATTAACTTCTCACATACAAGGAAAGAAAATAAACAACCTTAGCAGGATGGCTGGATTTTTCCATAGCGATGGGGGTGAGGAGCTCTGTCATCTGAGAGTTTAGAGGAGAGCTGCTGATGATTTCTGCTGAGAGGAAACACCTGAGGTTGTTTGGATCTCCTGGCCGTTTTTCTCACAGATGCCTTCCTGTTCCTGCTGCTAGGGGCTTGTAAAACTAGGATGGAACTTTTTTCTTTGATTGATTTTTCCTGAACCCATAATATTTTATTCTAAGCATGCAACAACCAACCAGTTTCAGTAAAAAGTTCGCTTTGCAGCCTTGCTTCTGTGGGATTAAACCATACATACACGTGCTATGTATCTAAATGCAGGAGCAGACTCAGTGGTTCCGCCTAAAAATGTTTGGATTTTTGATCCTTGCATCATTTCTAATGGCCTTTCACTCTGCTGTTATCATTTGCCACCTTTCCAAAGAGTTCTGCCCCTTCACGCCCTCCCATGTAAAATGTTGTAGCTCCACCACTGTCTAAAAGTATCAGTTCTGGTACGAGATTTCTAATGTACTTCGAAACACGCTATTTTGAATAAAATATCTCATTTGAGATTAAGAACAACTGAGGCAGAAAAAGTCTAAAAATATATATTTACATTTTAGCTCAAATTGAATAAATTAAACAAATGAAAAACTGATCCTTTCTTCAAACTGGCCGCACCACGATCCACATATATGATCATATGATACCTCTGGAACACCAAAAAATAAATTATTTATGAAATATGAGTTATTTTTGTGTACACTTTTCATACTTGGAAGTACAAATACTCAATCTTTTAGGCACTGCCTTTCGCTTAATGGTGTCGCCCATTTCATGACGTCATCCTAGAGCTGCCCTGAGCGTGCGTGCACGTGTCCGTGCATGCAAACAACATCCGAACTTTTTGCAAAGACGGATATGCATATTGGGCAAATAAAATGAAATGCACATCCCTTTACAATCTAAAAACACATCAATGTTTCCCAAAGTAAGAATGATCCTGTGCCAGTGATGGAGTGTAAGCTAGTACAAAATAAAAGACTCTAAAAAATGTCGTAGCTGTGCTAATTTAATAAATGCATCATTTCTTTTTAATTGTTTTCTGATACATCCCGCCCCGCAAAAAATTGTACAAGCAGAGTCTATGTTTGGCCATGAAAGTGTCAGCTCTGGAAACACAAACACATTCTTGTACTCATTTAACACACATTTAACTGGAAAGCTGTTGACAAAAGTTAAGAACACATTAACACAAATGAAAACTCAATTATTCCTCACAGTCCAGCTGGTTTATTTGTTTGCCCATTGCAGTAATAGTACTTTGTGTCAAAGAAAAAGAAAACATGTGTCATTATTTCTTCCAAAATGCGATGAAAGTGACTAAGTGAGTAGAGATTTAGAGGAGATAAAAAATTGACAAAAAATTGAAAGTAATTATGAGTTTACAAAAATAACAAACATGTTTTATTCACCAAATAATTGTTAACTTGTTTTAAATAATCTAATATTATACTATTTATTGTTTATAAGTGGTTACAAATCAGTGTTTTTTCAGTTTTGGTCCTAAGGCATTTGTATTTTTTGAAAATCTATTTAAGACAAATGTTACAAAGAAATTGTAATCCAGTTTGTGCAATTTAAACAGTATTGTGAATATGAAGTTGGATTTTTTTAGCAAAATTCTAACAAAATCCGTCACATTTTCAATGTTAAAACCAAAACAAGGAAACGTAAACCTTTTTCTTTTTATGGAAGTCTTTTTCAGCGTATATTAATATTGGTGGTTTTGAGCATAAATGTGGATTGCCTGCATTGTTTGCATTGAGTAATTGAACTGGTTCACATATTGGTTGAAACAAAAACCCTACATATCAAAAAATCTGATAAAATGTTTTCAAACCTTTCTACAACCATAAAAAAGAAATACAAAAAAATAACATAAAAACAAAATTTTCAAGTACTTCTAAAAAATATTGACAGATTGAATATGTAGACACTAAAGAGACAAAGCTTTGACATGTTTGCAGTTTAAGCTGCTCTTCCAGGTCAGGTTTAAACATTGTTCCAGTAACCAAGCGATGCTACAGACATGCATTTTCCATGCTATCAAACAGAATCCTTAACCATAGAGAGCTGATGAGTTTCCAACAAGAAGAACGCTTTGGAGAAAGAGAAGTAATTAAATTGCATGTAGTGGACCACAGTGATTCCGATGGGTGTCAAAGGTCCGTGTGATTCTTTTCAACAACTAATGACTGCAGATTACCACCAATCCAATCTTTAATTACTTTGATCTAATTGTAGCCACAGAACAATTATCTGCAAAGTTATCGACAGAGAGGTGGGGAAAAGGAGATACTGCAGAAACATGATGTATGTACATTCATTCATTTAATAGGATTTTTTAAATAATAAATGCTTGAGACAAGGCTTTTCTTTGGAAATTCTGGGTAAAATCTTTGGCTCCCATTTCCTATGCACACACAGGCAAAACAACAAGCTGTCAAGCTCAACAAAAGCCACCAAAATCTTGTCTTGACAAGGTCTCGCCCTCTCCACAAATCCACCACTTTAACGATCGCCTTTATTGATCATCCACTTGCTTTTTTTGATGAAAACACAGGGAATAAAAAAGCTGCAGAATCTAACTGTTGTTTTTTTTTTTTTAGTACCCTTTTTTCCCCAACACACTTCTGTCTCCCCTTCTATTTCTGTTTGTCCTATAACGCAGTAACACCAAAGGTCTCTGATAGTATATGTTGGGGCAGCACAGGGGTAACAAGGCTAACATGTAGTACATCTATCATCCTCAGAATGGGGCCTTCACTGTGGGTCTGTGATTGCAGGCAAACGCATACAAGACCTGAACACACATCGTTCTTTGAGTTTATTGATCTGACCACAGCTTCAAGCACTGCAAAATCCTCAGAGAGAATGCACAACACACACACACACACACAACATAGCAAAACCATCCCCAGAAATGTGACAATATTCAACCTGACATTTAGATACGAACGGATCAATGGCCAGAATAAATAGAATCAGCTGTCGCAGTATTCAAAGGTATGCAGTGTTGTGTACACAAGTGAACTGGTATAAGCTAGTGTGTAAGTTCTTATGGCTGTAATATTCCTAATTGATTTGCTGGCTGCCAAACTGTGAAGTGACTTACTCCGTCTTTTTCTGCAGCATAAAAAAAGGGAACAGAGTTCCTTTTTTTAATTTGAGGATTTTAAAAATGTTTCAATTCATATACATTTTGTTGTAAGATGCACTTTTGGGAGAAATGTATTGAACAAAATATGGAATGAAGAACTGACGCTTCATCTTGAAAGACAAATCACCATAGTGGAAAAGATACCTGGAATGATAATAGAAAGAATGTATGCATGCTTCTCTACCGTAACCGTATTTAACTTCATCAAACATAGGAGGAATTCATTAAGTATGTTTGCACAAAATATAAATAATTATTCAAATTAGCATAGCATTAAGAACATGCTAACAAGTCAAACTAAACTTTAAATCCTTAAATCCATTGAATTCTTCATCCAATGTGTTGCTTTTAAACAATTCCATCAATCCAGGCAAAAGATTGAGCGGTGCTTCTTCGTCTGTATTGCTACTGTATTTGTTGGTAGCAAATACTGATACAGACAGCTACACCACCCTCTAGTGGTTGTTGGTGGCAAAATAACATACACAATCATATTTATTTGAAAAAAAGGCATATATTAGTCGGATCTGAGTGTAAGTCGATAACTGATTAAAGTTTAGCAACTGTAATACCAAACAGCCTTGGCTATGATGAAAGTAACAGAAGACGTTTCAACCATAATTGATGAAAATAAATATTCAATAGGACTGTCTGGGTTAAGAAAAATGGCCCTTAACTGGTTAACAATATGTACAGTTTGCAGCTCATTTCACAGAATGCATGAATATTGACTGTGGAATCCCACAAGAGTCAATATTGGGTCCTGCTCTTTTTCTTTTATACACTAATGACCTTTTCATAGCCTCAAATATATTCAGAGCTATTATTTTTGCTGATGATATACTTTTTGTACAGGAATTTTTTAAAAACATTTTAATAGAATATATTGAAACTGAAATGGTTCAACTTAAATATTGGTTTACAATCGATACGCGTTTACTGAATTAATAACAGACTTAAAGAAGTTTATGGTTTTAGATAAAAATGTGTCTTGGAAGACTCATATATCATATTTCATTTCATTTTCTCAGCCGCTTAATCCCTTTCGGGGTCACGGGGCTGCCGGAGCCTAACCCGGCTACTCATGGGCGAAGGCAGGGGACACCCCTGGACTGGTCGCCAGTCTGTCGCAGGGGCCATATATCATATATTAAAAGTAAAGTAGCTAAAACTGTGTTTTTTCTGAATAATAATATGTACTTTTTTGTTATCTTACAATGTATTGTGAATGTTAAATATTCAATGTTATTGCCTTATTTCACTTATTGTATTGAAGTGTTGCCTAATACATATAAAACCAATGTTATGCCATTACATTTACACCAGAAAAAAGTCAACAGATAAGTCACGAAATTAGATATACAAATGCTTTATTTATGAAGTTAAGGTTGTTGAAATTAGAAGATTTAGAAAAACAGCAAATTTCATTAGATGCTTTTCTTTTGTCAGGGTAAAAGTTTGGAATGCTCAACAGGAATATATGAAAAGTTGCACTAATAAACTATTATTTAAAAAGTATGTGGTGGAAGGCGGTAAAGGCTATTTAGGATGGTCTCTTTTTGCCTTTTTTGATGGGTCCTAATAAATAATAATAATAATAATAATAATAATAATAATAATAATAATAATAATACATAATAAATAAAGTAAGATTTTTTTTTCTCACTGCACCTTCCCAGTCATTAAGGTGTGTGGACTTGTGTAATATGAACTGAATATGTTTATGTAATGTGGTCATGAAAAGAACAGATAAACAAACATATTTTTATTTGTTAACATTGACATCCATAGAATGCATAATTGTTATTTTTGTGCATTTCATGGATGTGTGAAGATTCATTAAATCAGAAATGCTCAATTACATAAAGGAATTTTCAAAAAGCTCATCTGGATTTTGTTTTTGTTTTTACTTTTTATTAACTTTTTTTTTTTTTAATAACTCCATATGACTCTCTTGCTGCTGTAGTTCACAAATATGTCTTTTACAACATTCACAAAGAAGACATTTTGACATTGATTTCTTAAACCTTCAAATCTTAAATTTGCAAGCTATTTACAGTAAACAAACATGCATAGCAATTATGTGGCGTTCACTCTTTAAGTTTTTGTTTTGGTTGAAACAAACAACTGTGCTACTCCATACACTACCAGGGTATTTCTTCTGCTGCCAGTTTGGTTTTTACGCCTTTTTTAAACCAGACTTAAGCTGACCTTGACAAACATCCAGTTAGGAGATTGGACTTCAGTTCCTATTTGTTTTAAAAACTTTATTTAAATTATTTAAATGCAAATATTTGCACTGGGTGTCATGCTCATTTGCTCTACATTTGTGGTAAATTCAAAACATTTTCTTTGACGATTTAAATATTCATCTGGCAATGACTGAATGTTTGCAATTTATAAACAAGTATTTAACAAACCAAATGCTAAATTGCCTTGTTGTAAACAAATATGTAATGCTGTACATATATAGCTAAACGTAACTCGATATTTAAGTGTTCAGCAAAACGTTAACCCTTGATTTAAACAGTCAGACCCTGTGTCTGTTGGAATTAACAATCAAAAAGTGTGAAAAAAAGAAAAGATTGACTTTCAGTTTGTTTTTTGAGCGTTCCCAGGACAAACAGAAAGAAAGGGATAGTTCAATCTTGTCTGGGTACTCTTGTGTTCAGGTAGAACGGCAGTGTGAATGAGAGCATTCCCATAGAGTGTTGACTTTGCTTCTGAAGTTTTGCTTCTGTAGAATAACTAATCTTGCATCTGATATGAAATCCCTTCGCACCACTTTTCATCCGTCTTCTGGCAGTCAGTACATCTATCACTCCTGCCATTTACCCCCTGACTGCACTATAAAACATGGATGTGGTAATCCAACTTTGGAAACCGAGAATAGATTTATTTAAGTGTCAATCAATAAAAAAAAAAAAAAAAAAAAAAAAAAAAAGAAATTCACAACTGCAGCTCATTTAACAGCAAAAAACCCTCATTTGAATTCAATGTCCTAAATCATTATCATCATCAAATGGATGTCTTTATTTTAATACAATAAAATGTATTTTGAACATCCCAGAAACATAAGAATCCTTACCAAGTATAAATAATTGAATCCAATTTTTTTCATCATTCTGAATCTTACCCAACCTGTATGACTATCATAGATACAATAACTTCCTTCTCTGATGTCATCTGCGCAGTTTGCACTAACAAACTAGCTTTTGTCGTCAGCTTATTCATTGTTTCACAAAAAAGTTTACTATTTAATAACTAAAATGAAAAAAGTAATAAAGAACCTTGATGAGCTCAGCACTGACATAACTCCTGCACCGGCGGTAAGCCATTTTCCTGGATTTAATTAACAAGATTTAGGAAGAGAGGGTGTAACAACTTCATAATTTGAGACTAAGTGGTTTCCAGACTGGGGACAGAGACAGAGGTCAAATTAGTGTTAGCCTGAGGACTAGGTGTTTGATTGAGTGAGCAATGAAAGGAAAAACCAGCTGTGTATGCCAGAGAGCAGCATCTGTTACGTTTCCTAATGGCAGATCTGATCAGGCTTCCAGAGCATATGTCAAGTTTGAAAACCAGAGGAGATGACCCCACTGTGCCCTAAATGGGTTACAGGTATCTCTGAGGATGAAATACATACATGAAAAATTGTAGGTAGTTACAGCTACTGCTTCTAAAAAAATAAAATAAAAATATTTTATCCGGGCTGGTCCACAGGAAGGGCATCTGGCGTAAAACTCTCATCCAAACCGTACCGAAGGTGTACCCAAAGGTGAACAACATATAATGAGATATAGTTGTAGTCAGAACAAATGTCTGATACATATTTGGCAAAAAAAAAAAAAAAAAAAAAAAAAACATGGTCTATTTTGTTTTTAAATTAAGTTTGGCACATGCACAGTCCCTTTATTATTACACATCTTCAAATGAAAAAAAATGCGATAGTTGCCAATATTATATTACATTAAACTCTTTAAATCAAGTTTATTAATATATAAATATTCTTTTCACTCAACACTTTTTTATTTGTCCAAAAAAGGTCCAACAAACACAAACTAAATCTTAATGTAATTTTATGAAATTCCAACTGTTTTGCTGACACAATAATCTATTTAAATATATAGAAGAACATCTTTCTGGATGGCTAAACATCTTATTGTTGCTATGCTACACTGAACTGAACTGTTGTGAGCTATTTAAATGCAAATGTTTCTGGCTTTGATTGAATTCTGAAGAAAAAAAATGTATTGATTCGTTGTGCATTTATCATTTTAGTCTGCGGCGGAATCAATAAATAAAGGAAATAAATATCTAAAAAAGACATCAAAGTGTGATACAAAAGCACAAATGTATTTTTGCAATAGTTAATTTACAGTTAATAAAAAAAAATCAAATATTTGAGTTTAATTCACCAAGTTCACAACCAATCAAATCAAAATAATTGTATCTAATTTTTCCTCATAAATGTATAAAAGTAGCTCATAAAACAAGAATTTTAGGTATAGTGAGACTGTAGATGAATGGCAAAATTTGTATTATATTTCAGTAATTATTATTATGAAAATGTATTTTATTAGGTCATGCTGATACAGTTGAACTTTGACCTGGAACACTTTAGTGAGTTTGCAACAGACTTTAATGATAACTTGGTAACTGCTTTACATTTGTCCACGGCTGATTGATTGCTTTACCATATCGGGTAATTAGCCTGGCAATGGTGGCCATTTTGGTCCAGTTGTTAAGCTCCGAGCATGGATCCTATCCAGATTGAGGAAATTCAGAGCAAACTGGAGCTCAGTCTGACTGGAAACAAACCGATATCACTTCAAATGATGGGTCAAGAAAAGTTCCTGGTCTCAGACCAGGGTTTGCTTGGGTGTAATCAGCCTGAAAACTTGTTTTGGATTATCAGGGGAAATAAACTGATTCACTTTACGGGAACCAAGTTCAAGTCCAGTTTGAAAACACCCTAATGCTGCACCCTAATTCACACAGAATGCGATTCCTATGTCAGGGGCATCGAGTTTCACTGTTCAGTCAAGGTACAGCCACAATCTGAAGTCCTGTGGCGTGATTCTAGCTTTGGGCATGGCACGTCAGTCCGGCAGCTGTGCGTTCTAAGCGTCACAGCGTAAATTAGGCATCAGACCTGGAATGTTAAGAGTTCAAAAATCTGAACTTTGGGGAAGTGAAGGCATCACATCGATCGATCATGTATTCAGCTTTGGGTACAGGACATTTTCAGTGACTCGATCAGCGGTTAGAATACAAATCCAATATGGTTAAACAATGCGAGGGTTATCGTCCTGAGCTTCCATCCATTTTTTTAATCCATTGGGGCTGGATACTGTCCAGCAACTGTTGGACAAAGGTGGGATGCACCCTGGACAGGTCGTCTGGCTGTCTCGCTACACTGGCCCCTGTGGCGGCTCTCTGTCTGCCAGCCAGCCAGCCGCCTGGGGGCCGCAGCAGCAAGCAAACTCAGTTGCCCAGAGGGCGGCGTTGCTAGAGCGATCATGCCTGCTAGGCAGATGCATGGGCTGCTGGCTGGCCGGCAGACAGAGTGCTGCTACAGGATGGGGAGGCAGCCTTTTCAAGCCTCTTGAACTCTTTAATATTATCCTTATTTTCATTGAGACAATAAAAAAAAAGATCCTCTAGTTTTATTCTTTTTACTTTACCCCTCTCTGACTAATGTGGGACAACAATGAGTCATCAAAATGTGTCACAGGGACACAGCAGTAGAAGTGGAAAGCAGTAATTGATTCAGACCCAGCTCTCGTGGTGGGAGTGTACCTCACTGTTCCGAAAGAGACTGAATGATCGCATGAACCCCGACGAGGAGACTTGCATTCTGATGTTTTTTTCTGATCTCTAACATCTGTGTATTCCACGTGTTGTGAATGAGATTTACACAGACGCTGCTCCACGTAGCGAAAACCTTTGGTTGTAGCTCCTCCCACAAGCATCTGGGGAATCAAGAGGTCAAGCGTATTTTGAACAGGCGAATTTGACGTGCGTTAAAAGAGAGGCATCCAATGCGAATTTGACGAGTGAATCGCATTTGGTGTGAATGCAGCAGAAGGGATTACTCCAAAGGATCTCATGAGAAGAGCACAACTTTTGGCCGGGAGGGTCAGGCTCAAAGCTATTCAGACTAAAAATAAACTAGCTATCACAACTACAGATTGATGTTACAAAGACATTATTTTCCAAAGAAACATGGATTTCCTTTTACTTAAAGGAAGAGATGGAAGACTGACACACAGCTCAAGCTGCTAACAAAAAAAAAAATGACTCACACAAAAAAAGTATAATTCCAATGGACAGCAAAACAAGTCAGGAGTAAAACAAAGGTTGACCCAAACTGTTATTTAATACACGACTGAAATGTGCAGCTAAATAGAGTGGGCCAATGTCAAAACAATCCTGATCATCTTGGATCCTTTTGATTCTGAAGCCACTGGCAGATAATCATAACAAGATGATGAGGATTTCAATTTAAAAGTGTAATAATCACCCACCTCCTTCACATCAGTGCAGCAGCACTATGGCATGTCTGAACATCAACTTGCTGACCCACTTCAACTGGGTAGTATTCAGACTGGATAAACACACTTGAATGGCATCATTAATGGTGAGCATCATTCTCATCATCATCATCATCATGATCACTGCTGAAGAGGCTGGACAATTTTCACAAGAAATACAGAATTACCTCAACTAAGAAAAGGCTAAAGTAGGAGCTAAGCTAGACTAAGAAAAGGCTGGCTCTGACTATGAGCTATGGCAGAAAAAAAGAATTGTAATAATAAAATATACAAGTATATCATGTAGTTATGTAATAATTTGACCTTTAAGGGTAGCAACCAAAATAAGAAAAATGTATTTATATCACAATATAAAACAATTCTTTTATCTGTTCTCTTTTGTTTTTGTGTTCAGATCGATATCAACACCACTGACTTTCCTTCCCATTGACTCCCATTTTAATAAGTCAGATTTAGGCTTTGTTTTTAATTTACTTTTTATTTGTATGTTTTTATGTATGCATTTAATAATAATTTGTATTAATAATAATAATTTATTCATTCATCTTTTATACTGTTTTGCCCCTTTTGGGGTCACTGGGCTGCCGGAGTCTAACCCTGCCACTCATGGGCAAAGGCAGAGGACACTGCTGGACAGGTCACCAGTCTGTCGCAGGGGCTACAATCACACACCTATGCACTCTCACATCCACACCTAGGGACAATTTAGAGTGACCATTTAACCTATGAAGCATGTTTTTGGATGGTGGGAGGAAGCCGGAGTCCCAGGAGAAAACTCACGCATACATGGGGAGAACATGCAAACTCCACACAAAAAGGACTTGAACCGGAGGCCTTCTTGCTGTGAAGCAAGAGTGCTAACCACTTCACCACAGTGCATCCCATAATAAATAATAATAATAATATATTTGATTTAATTTTGTATTTTACACTTAGAAAAAGTACCTCTGAACAGTGTTTCCTCCCTGTATCCCGGTTAACCGTTTTCCATCCTGATATGCGTATTGTTTTCAGTGCAACTTCAAATGTTTTTTTTTTTGTTTTTTTTGTTTTTTTAAACAGCGTACAGTTCAGCTTTCTGAAAGGTTGCTGACCTTGTCAATCAGCCTCTTCTGTGCCAAATCTCCTGTAAGAAAGTGTTCAGCTTGTTAGTCACATTCATTTTGAATTGTGAGCAAATCTTTGTTTTCATTCTACAATAATTGGCTTATTTTACTGCAAAGGTTTGAACTTTTAGATTTTGAACAAAAAAGAAAAGTGTGAAAATGTTCATTTCTGTCTGAGAAAAGTGTATAAAATGCATAGTAAGGGGTTTACAGCCTTAAACCATTTGTAATCCTACTTTCTGGATTTCATCTATTGGGGAGCTGTTTATGGAATGCAAATAGTGGTCACAACATAAGATTGGTGGTAAAACTCATTGCTTTAAAAAAAAATAAAATAAATAAAAATTAGTGAGCATGTTGTCCAAATTGCTTTTAAAATCCAGGGCACTACAAGATAGTCCTACACTGTAACGTTTCTTTAGTATTTAGGCAGTAAGGTGGGATTTTGGAAATCGACAATTTCTTCTAATCAACAACAATGTACAATTTTTTTCTGTAAACAGTGACATTTTAATAAAGTTTTGTAAATCTAGCCCACAGAGAATGCTTCCATATCTGAAACAAAATATTCCCATCATTTCCTGTTGTTCTAAACTTATTGAAAGTTTGTGTTTTATATATCCAACTATTTTTTTTATTTCCTACAACATTTCTTTTTTCTCAACTATAACTTTTCACAAGTTAAAGTTTTTACTCCAATCAGTGACCCTTTATTAGCTTTTAGTGGAGGAATTGCCATTTTCTTCTGTACTATAAGGCGCACTAAAGGCTTGAACTTTTTTCAAAAATCGGCTGTGCTCGCCACACGCAAGATTGCATGGTGAGCGCAGCTCGCACAGCGGTTAAATTAGTTTTATTTTCAACATTCACCACACACTCAGTGATAAGCGGCAAGATTTCTGAAACACCTTTTCTAAAAAATCTCAAGATGTTATTTCTGAACTCTCTCTATATATCTTTTTTGTTATATTTAGGACCACACAATCCATTAAAATGTGAGATCAGCTGGAGCGCCATCCAGTCAAATTTCACACACATTTTTCCTGTATTTGATCCACGTGACCCTCCGCAAGAGTCACTTGGATTCAGCCCTGCTCAATTTGTGTTCGATCACACTTTGTAAGATCCCATTTCGGTCTAAAGAGAAAGATTCCCTGTGCTATTGGAAGATAAGCAACATAGAGTGAACGTCTTAGTTTATGGAAGCGACGGATGGGAGAGACGGCTCACACTCTTTTACTAAGACTGGAAGGCAGCGCTGAGCAGGTTACGCCTCCATATGTGAATGGATTGTGGATGCCTGGGCGAAGGTCTCTGCTTTTACCGTTTGTCCAAGCTTTAACCAAAGCTGGCGGCATCATTGCTGAACAACCACCTGGTAATGAGACCGACAACCAGACAACAATGAGAGGGGAGCCGGCATGTTTGATTACGCAGCTGTTTAATATAAACATTGGAGATGTTTTGCAGGAAAAAATTGATAAAAAAAATAATAATAATGTGAGTGGATCATAAAGTAGTCGAATAAAGCTCGTCTAAACTCATTGTTTTGCTTCCATTACCTTTTTTTTTGCGTCTTATAATATGGTGTGCCTTGTGTATGGTTAAGTATAGAAATAGACCTCCTAATTAAAACTGTGCCTTATAATACTGATGGTGCAGAATATGTTATATTTGTTACTTTTTCTGGGATACATACAACTACATGTAGCTTTTTCAAAAGCTGTCTCATTGTTTGTGGCCATGCAGTCGAGCAGAGATAATAAGAAGCTTTTAGGTAAGGCAGCCTTCTCATTTATTTTCAGCCGGAAGCAATGTACTGTACTCAAAGAACTTCGGTGTTGCTTCTATTGTGACATTTTTTTCTTTTCATCTGTTTTTGTGTCTCCTGACTCTCCCTGGTCTTTTGTCCTTAATCATCTTCCCTTTGTCCAGTTTGCTGTGCTCACTCATTTTATTACCTTTTCAATTCTAGTTTATTGTACTGATTCTCCTTCTGTCTCTCTTCACTTCCTCCAACAGCAACATCACTAATTTCTAATATGCCAGGTCTTCAATTATCTGTTCTTGTACACAACTGAAAAAAATAGAATTGTAACATGACGTTCTGGGGGAGGTAAGGTGAAGAAAGAGATTTTTTTTTTTTTTAACTTTTATTGTGAAGTTTTATTTTATAAACACTACTATCACCCCTTTATACCTGATTTTCAGTCTGTTTTGTTGTATTTTTCACCTTTTTTTTTATTTGGGCTTCTCTTGTTTTTGGCTTGAAAATAAAGGTTTACAAATAAAACACTGGAGTAACATTAAAATATTTTGATTATTTCTTGTCCTTATATCTAAAATAATCTGAATTCCAACAGTGAGTGAGTTTTACCATGATTTTTAAACATATCCTAGACTTAATCTTATGTTTGTTTAAATACACACCCAGGAGTTTTGAATTTTTTTTAAGATTAAATTCTGACATGACCAAAGGCATACAACTATCATGATAAAGGAAATTCTTATTATTATTATTAGTTTTTTACACTTTTTAAGGTACTAGGGTTAGTTTTATGAAAAATTATGTTTAAAGCAACAGTTCTTCTACAATTACAACATATAATATAATGAAAAAATAAATTCAATCCACACTCAATATTAGTCACCGCAATTACATTAAATTGCATTTCCTGCAGAAATACGCTTGATTGCGTAATTGCAGAAGGTGGTTGCTTTCAATTACTTAATTGTATACCTTTTAGCAGAAGAAGGTTTACCGTAAATTGCAGAAAACATTGCAGAACCCAGCAATATTATCCACTAATGACAGAAATTTGTTTATTGCAGAAAAGCCTTAAGTGGCAGAAAAACTGTATGTTGTAGAAGAAATTTCAGAAATCGGAAGTTTGGCTATAAATAACAGAAAAATTTGTTGAAAAAAAACATAAAAGCATACTGAAAATCCCAGGCTAATTAAAGAAATAAGAACCTTCCAAATGTATTGCTGCAAATTTGTAAAAATGCAGTAGAAGAAATCCTGAAAGATGCAAGAAAAGTTGCCTTACCTGCGAGAATTCTAGTGTGAATGCTGTTTGCTGAAGGTGGTCGCTGATAGTGCAAAAGCTATTTTTCTAACTCTAAAGTTGCTAAAGGACTTAAAGTTGCAGAAACTGAACAATGAACTTGAAATTAGCCCAAAAAACCTCAGTAGGTGCCAAAATACCCATTAAACATTGCTAAAATAGTAGCTTAACTCTAAAGTACCACTAGATGCAAAATTAACCAAAAAGCTGGGATGTTGCTAAAATACTAGCTTAACTTCAAATTAGCCCAAAAAACTGGAGTAGATGAAAAATTATCCAAAAAAGCTAGCACGTTGCTAAAATACTGTCTTATCTCCAAATTAGCTAAAAGAAAGCATATAATTTGCCAAACCAGAAAATAAAGTGAGCATCTTGCTAAAATGTTAGCTTAACTCAGAATGTTTGCAAAATTGATTGGATTAGGCAATCAAACTAATAGTAATAACAGCAAAGGTGAATATATCTTTTAAGCTTCACCAACTAACCCTTAATAATGTAGACAGGGATCCAGCAAAGACAAGACAAAGTGATTCAAGTGTGGGTGCAAAAATATTGTGAAAAAAGCTTGAAAAATACTTGTGGCCCTGAGTGTATGGAGTGTGTGTAATGGGTGTGCGACTACGTGGCAGGGAAACAGAGGAGACAGCAAAGTTAAAGGTGACAGATAAGCACATTGGCAAAAGAAAAGAAAAAAACAAAAAGACAAGCTCTGTCTCTCTTCTCCTACCACAAACAGGCACACACACCAAAGCACACTCACACGTAGCACCTCAAAAGTAATTTCTGTCATCCCCATTAGCGGGTGTATAGCTGCAGTCAATAGCACTAGCCCTTAGAACACTTTGCACACATTCACAAACAAATTTCACAGTCTTGCAGCCATAATGCTCCTAATCATTTTGCCCAGAGCTCTCAGTGCAAAGATAAAGCCCTAATGTCACCACAAAACACACACGTGCACACACTCTGTTTATTGAGATAAGAACATAATGTCAAGTTAGTGTGATGATAAAGTTCAAGGGGAAAACCTGAGCTGAGCCCTTAATGTGCCCTTTTAGTGGCACAGGAGAGTGGTGAGTAAAGGAAAGCACAAGTAAAGGTGTGTATGTACATAAAGTAAAAGTTTGATGAAACAATCTGCAAAAACTCTAATTACTTCATTTATGGGGCTTTTTTGTTCTGACTTCATGCTGGGGCTTCAAAGGTATCCTGAGGATGCTCAATCGTCCCAGAATGGATCTTTCACAAGATACGTGAATAGACATTTAATCCTCAGCTTTCTTGTAAACATATCAAAAGAATTCTTAAAATCATTTAAGTTGTATTAAGATTACATTCACAACGCCCTCGGCAACACGCGTTCAAGCTGCCACAATGAAGAAATGACATAAATGTGAGTGAACACGGATTCAAGACTTTCACATTCATAACTTGAACTTTTTTTCGGGTTCTACTTACAAACGTGAGGCCATTAAACATGCACTCCAACTTAAACCAAGGTTGGTTAATTAAGAGGTTTTTGTTATTTGTTTTGTTTTGATCTATACACAATAATGGTAAATAATTCATAAATGACCAACAAACAAGTATTTAATTTGTTTAGTTCACTGATGATTAAATTTGTTTTAATTGATTTTACTATAAAAGCTTTGCTGTTTTGAAATATTAAATAAAAATAATATGTTGCTAGAAACTTATTTCTAAGCTAAAATTTTCCAGTATATCTTATGGATATGGTTAAAGCACTGGTTTCACATCAGGAAGTAAAACTGTTTTGTATGATTTTTAAATGTAAAAAAAAGTAAGTGACAATTAGACAAAAAGAAAATATGCTTTTTGATGTAAAAATGTATAATGTTAGTAGCTGCCCAATGAGGATATAATATAATATAATATAATATAATATAATATAATATAATATAATATAATATAATATAATATAATATAATATAATATAATATAAAAAGATATCTATTTTAGTTTAACTGACAGCCCATATTGTCTCCCTCTAGCATATATTTCATATCTTATGGCCCTTGGGTCTAAAAATGAATCAAAAGTAATTCATTATAAATTGTGGAAAATTCATGCAGAGTGTGTTGATGTGAAAATAAATATTCATCACTGGCAATGGAGCAAAGCAAAGCCACAACATCAGAGTCAAAGCTCCATTAGTGGAAAACGACTGTTAAGCCCAACCGCATGGGGATGATTATAGTAAATGTATTAAAGCGAGTATATCATACATTTTTCCAGGATGATGTTTGTTATTCTAGAGCTTATGCTACAATCCTTTGCATTCTCTAACTAGGCGTAGTGGTCTTTTAGGTTCGACATACTATATGTGTGAAGAGTCTGATTGACTCTGTGCATTATAGAATCCCTGTAGGAGAGTACAACCCGTGTTCCTTTCCAATTAAAAGGAGGTTTCTTTCTGCAGATTTATTCTTTGTTAATAGGAAAAAAATGGACTAATTTTTGAATATTTCACAGAAAAAGAAGATTATAATATAATGCAAGAGAACCTTCCATTCCTTCAAAGGCCAGCAATGTCAAAGAGGATTGTCCGCATTTATTTGGGCATTTCATAATTAATATATTTGAGTTTTTCTTTTGAGTACAAAAAGCGCCATATTTATCCTCAATTTTAAATTTGATCCACACTTTAACATGATGTAACTATATTATAAACTCAATTATAAATTACCTATCTACACATTTTTATTCTTTTAGTACAGTAAGTAGCCCTTTTTAAAAAAGAAAATGAATAAAAACAGATTTTTATTTCAATTCAATTTTTATTTTCTTCATCAAAACAGTAGCTGTTTTGTGGTGACTGTGTGCAAACTAAACTAACTAACTTCAAATAAATAAAACTATTGTATATGTCATAGCTGAAATAGGACTGCGAAGCCTGTAAGGTTAGCCTGAGGAAAACGTTCAACTTATTGTCTTTTCATATACACATAAACTATCTGGCGCATACCAGCATTTACTTTGAACACGAGAAATCATCAGGGAGTCACAGGCGTTACTCGCCGAAATCTGTCTTGAGTTGCCCACATACAACTATTTTGTGCACATGAAAGAAAATAACTGTGTGTTCTGTCTGGAGAGCCTGCAGTGGATTTCACTGTGTTTTGTTTCTGCAAGTAAATGGTATTAAGGTACGTGAATATGCTTCAATCTTTGACTGGCGTATAAAGCCTGAGTCCCACTGAGTCCCATTAAGTGCTCTATGAAGGTTCTGAGTGTACCGCTGATGTGAAAGGTTTCAGGCATTTGGTTCAGGCAATTCAAAGGTTTCCCTTCATTAAATATGAATCCTATTTTTTGCTTTCTTTTCAGTTATACTGGTCAAATGATCTTGTCATCTTTCCATTAGTCAATAGAGTTTTTTTTCACTTTTATTTCAGAATCTCTTAATGCATTTTTTGTGCATTTAGTTAGCACCACTTGTGTTTCTTTTAAAGAAAATCACTAAAAGCAAAAGTTAGAATATGCAGGTGGAACCTTTAAAACAATTAGAAATCATTCCTGTTTATTCAAATTTCATTCTCTATAGGTAAGTATCTTATGAAATCCTTTTTTGAGATATTTGATTCCTTTAGACCAAAGAAGTAAACATTCACACATATATTTGGCAGTTTTAATGAATACACTGTATTAATGATTTGTTATGATAAACAACATTCTCTGAAACCATTTAAAATCCGATTTAGTCTTTGTCAGCAAGACAAAAGTCATTCGCTTTGTTGTGTTCTGTGTAGTATCAGGAGATGTCTGTTCTACAAGAAGTTTTACTGCCTGTGGCGTGCGCAGACTGGCATGCAACTTCACTAAAACACGCAACAGAGCGGCAAAATGTTAAATAATGCAGAAAATTGAGTGAACATGTTCAGCCTCACAATATACTGTATAGCCATGAGTTTGTAGGAATGAGATGTATGGGTGTTAGGGAATGAGGGGTTTAATTGAGAATTCATCCAAAATGATTTTATGAGTTGTAGCAAATTTTGGAGCTATAAAACTTTCGATGAGATGTTATTTCGAGTTTACTAGAGTGTAAGTCTGTGTCTTACATCCACAGAGCGACCAGAACAACACCACCTGTGAGTGTCAGTCTGTGGTTTACAGTTTAAAAAGTAGAAAACCAGTGAAGAAATCAATAAATGTAAAACACAGAAAGAAAAAAATGTGCTTGCCAAGAATTTAAGTTATTTTGAGCTTGAATGCAAAGCTACATATTTTTAAGAGTATAGTTGCCTTTAAAAGTCAAAATAGATCGTTTGCCAGGTAAAAAAAAAAAAAGAAGGGCTCTGGTCAGGCTAGTTGACAGTCGCTCCTTGGACTATAGTGGATCATTGTCATCCATCCATCTTCAGAACCCGCTAAATCCCTTTCAAGGTCACAGGGTTGCTGGAGTCCACCCACCTCCTGCTGGGTGAAAGCAGGTTACACCTTGAACGGGTCAGCAGTCTGTTCACGCACTCCTACTCACACCTTGGGGCAATTTAGAGACCAATTAACCTTTGAAGCATATTTTTGGAATGGAAACTAGTGCCTGGATAAAACCCACGCATGCGTGAGAACATGTAAACCCCACACAGAAAGGTCCCTGCCAGGGTTTGAACCAGTGCCTTCTCGCTGTGAGGCGAGAGCGCTGCACCACCATGCCCAAGGATCGTTGCAAAATGAGAAAACCCTGAAAAACGAATAACCCCATCTCTCACCTGCAATCATCCACCCAGTACTTTTTCTCTTCCTATGCAAAAGGCTTAGTGAATGCTAGGCTGGTACGAGTAAAATGCAGATAAGTTCCAGTATGTTTTTTAGGTTACAAAGACCTGGGGTCACATGTTACAATATACTCACTCAAAAATCCATTATACCATTTATAATGATGTTAGCTGGGTTTCCATTTCACAAATGCGCAAAGCTTTATCTTTTAAACCCTTTTTTTTTTTTTGGATCAGAAAATGTTAAAATTTTAAAACGGGTAAGAAAAGATACCAGTTCAATAAAACAAAAAGTCATACTTTTATTTTGACATTTGTATACACCATTCAAGTTCTCAAAGGTAATTTATTTGTTGACATTTTTAAAAAAGCACCAATGTCTGCAATGATCCCATTGGTCAGTAAGCACTAATGTCCTTTTCTTTTAATTAGTGGTCTTTTTGTATGTTTTTTCTCCCTGTATTGTGAAATTGTAGATGGAACATGCTTGAAAAAAGAAAAGATCCCTTACAGCAAGTGAAGGTTAATTTTTTAAATGGGGTTCCATTCTTGGATTGCTCTTCTCGTGTCCCTGGTCTTCTTGTGCCAATTTTGGAACAGCTTTCCATCCAAGTCTACTCGTCAGGGCCAAATGCATCTGGAAGGGAGGTGCTATTTCTGTGACAAATGACTTTACAAAAAACTGATGGAGAAAAAACAAGGTTTACCTCATCTCTGTCTGTCTCGACATGTCGACACGCTTGTCTGTGGTTGTCTTGCAACCTTTGAGTATGTCTCCCTGCTTTCTACCTTGCAAGTGTGCCAGGAAAAGGCCTCTGCACTAATCCATCTGATCCAGCAGTCTTTACTGTCTTCCAACACTTCATCTCAGAAATAAATCCCAAGAGGTGCCTGACTAAATTTAATTAAGTGACTGGCCTGCCAACTTTACCAAAGGAAAAGGAGGAACTCAAGAAGACAAATATGTGTATAACTAACTAACAAAAAGAATTGAGGTTGAAGTGGTATTAAAGGGAAGCTAAGTCATTTTCCCAGAATAGTTTTGAAGTACGAAAAAGAAGAACAGTTGTGTCTGCTATTATTTTTCAGATCATTTTCTTGAGATAACAATTTCATACCTCATTATCACGAGATAACAACAAACGTTTTCTCGAGATAACGGGATAAAATTATAGCTTGCTATCCCAAGATCACAGCCTAATAATGATTCGCTGAGGCGACCTCTAACAGGAAGCGCCATTTTGAAAAAAAAAAAGGTGATTTCATGATAATGAGTCATTAAGCCAGAAATCTCAATAAAGTAAGCAAAAAAAAAAAAAAAAAAGACGTTAATAGTAGCTGTTCTCGTCCTCCCTACTAAAGTATGTTACTTTAAAAACACACTTTTTAGTAACAAACAGGTAAGAGAAGATGATTTTCTGCAAAAAAAAGGCTACAAAATAGAATAAAGAACAACAGTCAAAAATACATCAACAGAATTAATAGATAAAGCACAAATAGAAATTGTAAACTGGTTTTACAATTTGAAGCTACCTGAACAAAAGGTATTTTATTTTCTGCACTTCGACACTTTAGTTTTAGCCTCAGAGGAGAAGCTAAACCTCAACAGTGAAGTTCTCCAGTTCACCAGAAGGCTGACGGGCTAGTAGTCCATAAGAATGATGGGTGGGGTCACATGTGCTTCCCCCAGGGTTCTCCCCTCAAAATGGCTAGTGAAGATCTCACTAATGGATTTGAAACTACACCCAGTGACCTTCTCAGCTGCTTTGACAATCAGTGATAATATGGCTCAGAACACGTTCTAATACCATAACTGTAAAAGGACGTGGAAGGTCAAATCTAGTCATAAGAGGTTTCTTTGGGAGATACAGATGTGTCGCTGGATCATGCACGAGTATCACTAATGTAAGAACCTGCATACTTGAATTTGGGTCCTTCTGAGCATCTTCGGCGTACATGAGATGGAAACAGAGCTGTGCCCTGAGCCTGATGCCATTCTGATCACACATTTTAGTGTCAAGCCTTGAAAGTCAAGAGTCTCAGCAAAGACACCAATCACTGGAGGACACTTTTAACTGCGAGTCTTACAACAGTTCCAGTTATCAAATTTATAGTCTTTTGCCACAACAGTGTCTTACAAGTTGCTATTTTTACTATCTCTTTTTTTTTTTTTTTTTTTAGAAACAGAGACAAAAGTAAAGATAAACTGACAAATTACCAAGGGTTCTTTCATTTACAAAATATTTTTTTTCAAAAGAAAAATTGATGAGATACGTGTATATTTCATGCATCATTTACATAAACAATCATGACGTGTTTGACATTTGAGTTATTTTACAAGCTGAATCCCAAACTTTATGATGTTCTGGAGTTTTAGTAGCGATTTTCCTGTTCTCTCATTGGATAATTTTGGTTTTCATAAAACAGAGCTTCGCCAGCTTGCTGGCTAGAAAATGATGGACTTCTGTATCTGTCTAATAAAAAGGGAACAAATGTGACCCACTACTTTGTCTAAAAACGAAAGAAAAAAAATAAACCAAAAGACATTTTTTTTTATCTGCACTCACACCTTCAAATGTTTCTGTCAATCTCAACAATTGTCCCGTTTTTGAACAGGTAACGTAAAAAGTATTTCGCTAAAATCCCCTGCATCACTAGGGCAGTCACACCAGTGTTGTGCTTTGGCCACACAAACCCTCATTTACACAAACACTGCGGCGAACACACACATCACACCACAACCTCCCATCCCCCTTCTTGTCACGCATTTGAGTCAATTACCCCGTGATTGCTCTTTCTGAGGTCACTTTTAATTAAACTGAGATGAGAACATGACGCATGGGATTTAACTATATCCTACCACTACAAATTATGAATTCATAACTAATGCTTCTTTTGCTTTCAATCACCACCTCCTCATCATTCATGTTTTAGAGCAAGGGAACTCCTCTAATCGTCAACTGCAGAGATAAAGAGCACGAGGGGGGCATCCAAATGTGTTTGGTTTTAGATTTCAAAGTAGCATAAAAAGATGTAAGGAATTAAAAATTAAAAATTGGGAGTATGTCTTGCTTTTATCCTGGCTGATCAGAGAGAAAAAGATATTAGTAGAGCAAATGAAAACTTTAACAGGCCCGGATTGTAAAGCTCCCCTTAAAATGATACATAAATGATTTTTTTTAGGTTTCTAATAAATGAGTTACCTCTAAACTTGGATAACCAAAAAGAAAAAAAAAAAAAAAAGCTTTCTGTTTAAAGCCAAACAAAGACCAGACAAGGGAATGTCACTTTCTGAAACCCACGCTAAGCCAACATTTGCTCTTTTAATCTATTTGGACATCTTGATGGAGGAGCAGTTTGACCTCATGCAAGTTAACACAGTTTATCTATGAAAAGGTCTTTTCGTCTTTGTTTTTTGTGTGCGTCTCAAGTTTGTTTTTTGCCAACCACTGGTTGAATGCATCTCGGCAGACAGCATGGCTGATCACTGTAACAAACCTGCATCTGATTAAACACCAGAAATATCCCATCTAGATCACACACGCTCTTTGACCTCCGTAAGTCTTTGAGCGTTCACACGATCAACAGGAATCGGATGATTTTGACACAGAGAAAACCAGCTCTGCATATCAGCTTTGTAGCAATATGCAACCCATTTCACAATGACACAAAGCTGCTTCTCTCCACCTCTGCGTGAACGTTTGAAGGGTATGGAGCCCTATTTGAAAATATCAAATCTATTCTGTTTTTAATCAAATCGGGGATGTCTGAGTTTTAACATAGCAGGATGTCTTGTATGTATACTGATGAAAAGAATTACAGAGACAATAATCTGCTTTTTGTGTCATCTAGTAACAACAGCAACAAAAAAGACCAGAGGAAACATGCCCCTTACCTCTGTGATAAAAGCCTTTGCAGTTGCTGGGCTCATGAAGAGCACAGCTCGCCGTAGTGTATCTCTGTACCGATGAAGCTCTTCCACGCGCATTGTTCTGAACAGACTTGTGATCATCATGTTGATGTTTGATTCAACCTTCTGAAGGGACACTTCCATTCCATGCTGAGAGGTGCGGTCCAGGAAATCCTCAATACCACGAATATCTGGAAGAAGGACAGAGGAAAGGAAGGTAAAGAAACTGAATGAAATACCAGCAAAGCCAAGAAACACATTAAAGAGTCTCGAAAATGTTCAGTTTCTCACTGATGTCGACAAAACCAGTCTGATATTTTTTGTTGTTTCATCCACTTTTGTCAAATGTTCTTGTGTTATATTATAGTTAAAAGTTTTGAAAATTATATTTTTAATTTTCTAAGGGCATATCAAGTTTTTTAGATACAAGCTGATGAAAATTTGTGTTTTTAATATGTGTTTGTGGCACACACACAACTCAGAGTCGAATTTTTGATGAAATACTGCCGCTCTGCAGAAAATATGTTCCAGAAAACAACACACATTTTTTTTCTTTTAACTAATAGCATCATAATAATAAATGAAAGACCGCTAGGAAGGGTTTTACAATAGATAAAAGATGATCACAGTGCGTCTTTAAACAAAAGTTTTGTTTCTTTAATCTCATAAATGAATTCCCTATGAGTGCCGTCTGGGGAAAAGTGTTTAAATTAATGATTGTTTCTTTTTTTTGATTTACATTGCAGTGGTACTTCAGAAACTACAATGATAAAGTGAGTATGCGTGTTCCCCAGAGAGATGAGATGCGATAAGCCTACTGGTATATTTTGTTTTAACCATGAAGCGCTATAGCTACATCAATTAAAAGTTTAAATGGTGATGAAACCAGGATGTTAGTGTTGGATTTTTTCTGCCTGAACTCCCCCACTTCTAATGAGCTACATTTGCAGTCAAGGTAATCCTAATTAAAGCACTTTGGTTGAGACCACAGCTAATGATGTCAGAGCATAAGTGTGTGTGTGTGTTTGTGTGGCTGCACTATGTAAAGAACCTACCCTAATGATCTATTTGATATGGAAAATGGATGACAATGTCATCATTCTCTGTGTCGCATTTGAGCAATTAGCTGAATTGATTAGAGTTGTTCAGGGTGAAAGTGCTAAGGTGACAAAGAGATTTCATCAAGACAAAATGTGACATCATATCAAGAGGAGATGGACTGCAGTGACACTCAATTTGAAAATTAAATCGGGATATTGAGAGAAGTTGGAGATAGAAGCAACATATGTAAAATAGGGTTATGTGTTTAGAGAAGACGACTACTGCTTTATGTAAACTGTAAAACCGGGGGGCATAAAGGGTTGTGCAAATTCTGTTTTTTTTTCAAGAGAAAAAAGAACCCTCCTTAAAGACACACTCCAAATGAAAATTCTGTTTTCTGACTTTTTTAACATGTTCTTGTGGTATATTTGTCACGACGGAGGACACAAAGAAAATAAAGAGTAAAATTGTGTTTCTCAAAATCATTGCGAATCAGTAGCAGACAAAAAAAAAGTTGTTGGAAAAAGTGTGTGCTGTGATGTAGGTGCTACAGTCGGCAGGCCACAAGCTCCCTGCACCACTCCATTCCGATGCATCCAGTTGTAGACGACTAGATCCACGTACGACTTTGCCTTCCTCGTTTGAGTTGGCAAATGGTACAAATCTGTACAACTGGAAAGCTCTGATATTGCTCGCCATTTTTGTTACAGTGGTAATATCAGGTTGGGGTTGTCTGGGATTGCGACATTCCTCGATCCGTAACAATATCCGATTGGTCCATGCATACGCGTTAATGTATCTGCACCTGCTAAAGCATTTCACGGTATGTGTTTGAATGTTAATGATAGTAACCTCCTGTCTCGCGCGATGTTTACAATAAGGAAAAATGATCTTCATGTTTACAAAAATACATGCCCAATCCTACCCTATAATGATAAGCCAATCCCATAACTCTTTGCTGTTACAAAACTACAAGCAAAGTGATAGTTGTGTGTTCTCCTAGATTTTTTTCTTTAGATGCTTTGCATTATTCAGCTATCAGTTGGGTTTTTTATAGTCCGTTTAGGTCTACTCATAGTTCACCTTAAAGTCACTTTGTATCTCTCTACTGTCAGCCATTTTTACAGCTGAAGGAAAGATTTGCTTGAACTTTGCAACTGCACAGACTTTTTTTCTGTTTCCTTCTAAATCTTTCTTGTCTTCTAACTTTTGACCAATGACATTTGACACAAGTCAAGGAAAGATGGTCGCAGGGATTTCTTTTTCAAGAATTCATCCACACCATGCGCTCAGAAAAGCAAAACACTACAGACTTTGCTCTGAGGTGCCTGTGCAGAGGGTGTTTTGTTGTCCAATTGTTCTTAAAATCTTCTGTTCTATACAATCTGTACACATCATTAACGATGTAAAGGAAAGCGGTCTATCTTTATTTCTTCCCCTTTTACCCAGTAGTTGTGGCATAGTTTTTACCATTTATGTTTGACAGTGAGAAAGGGGTTATGAGTAAAGTAGATTGTGAGACAACACCTTCAATTGTCATTTCATTTTTCTAAAATATGTGTGGGAAGGGATCACCTAATTAGCTGGAAAAATAATTTACTGCAGTACTAAATGATGAAAACTAAATTATCTTGGGCAAAGTAATGAATGTCTGAGTCACTTGGGTTACATACCACACTCTCATAAAACTAACTCTAGATAAACCTGAGTCTGCTGTAGAAATGAAACACCCATGACTGCAGTATGACCAAATGAAAACAAAGACAGTCTAGTACAGTTTTTTTTAACCTGTTTTAATTCAGTAGATCCTGCTTCTCACCAATGTGCTTTAAGAGTTCTGCATTCTGGGCATTTACTCTTCAGAAAATGATCATTTACAATTGAAAAACTTTATCTGAGGGTATGATGCACCTTATTGACTTCCCATCTACCTTTCTGCCATTGCTGCTGTTCACCTGGGGGAACACTCGAGCCTTACTTGCTTCAATCAATTCTTTGGAAAAAGCTATCAAGTTGTGTTTATAATGTAGTGCAAAAGAGTAGATTAACGAAGGAAGGTTGTCAATCCGCAATGGGTCATAGTATCTAATGTTTCTTTTTCTGCTTAAAACTTCAATATACATAGCTTTCCGATGGTGATTGCTGGTTCATTTTGTTCTATATATAATTAATAATAATAAAAACTCAGCTAAAGCCTTTCCAGTCAACTAACACCTTTTTACAACAACTTTTGGTTTCATTGCTCTCATTTTTCATTTCTGTTTTTTCAATTCTGCCTATAAAATGTAACCAATAACTGATTTAAAATTTTATGTTGTGACAGTTGGGTTGAGTTCTTAATGTGATTAATCTAATTTTTATCCCTTATATTAAGGTAGCTATGTTAGGACCCCAATTGTGTGCTTCAAAGTAAAGTTACATCTATTATCATAAATTATATAATAAAACATGAATATTAAATCAACTGTACATATCAAAATAATTTCTAATTAGTTAAAAATAAATAAAAAACTTCTTTTTAATAAAGAACATAATGCTTTTAGACAAAGCCTACTAACATTTATTTGACTTAAAAAGTGGCAAAAACACAAAGAAATTGATTTTCTTGTGTTCTTGTTGCATTTTGTTTGCCATCTGTGTCATGTTGTCTATTTTTTTCCTTAGTGTGTTTTATTTCATTTAAGTTCTTTTTTTTTTTTTTTTTTTTTAGTTGCTTCTCTGAAAGGCTAATGACTTTCTTCTTTTAGATTGTGCACTCAAGCTTTCTAATGGTTTTGTTTGAATGAACATGATGCATGTAAATTTTAGCTTGAAGTTACCTGCAGAGACACAAGAGGAATATTTCTTTTTCAACATCTGGTGGTTGAGGAACTCCAGGAGGATGAGAGCAAACAACTTTATAATTTGAAGTATGAACACCCCGACAGGTGCATGCAGGTCGTGCACTCATTTTCTACACTGTCCCCTTCCTATCCTGGATCACAGGGGTCTGCTAGAGCCTCACCTAGTCATCTTTGGTCAAAAGCCTTGAAAAACCCTTTCACCAGTCAGCAGCCATTACAGGGCAACACCGTACCCACATGTTCTCTCTCTCTCTCTCATGAGGGTAAATTAGAATAAGCCGAAAATGCATTTTTTTCTGATAAAAACCAAAGTACTTTGAGAAAAAATCCATGCAAGCACAGAGGGAGAGCATGTGAACTCCACTGGCGGGCTCCTCTGAAAGGTCACAATGCACTTTTGCCTCAATGTAGCTTAGTCAGATTTATTGAAAGGGAATCAAGAGTTCATTATTATCCATTATCTTTTCCCGCTTCGCCCTAAGTAGAGACACGGCAGCCACTGGAAGCCAACTATCTTTGGGCAGGTAACATCCTAAACATGTTGCCAGTCTATCTCAGGGCCTCTGTTGGAGAAACACAACCAAACACACCGACTCCAATTTAGGAATAACTAATCAACTATGACACATGATTTTGAACTGTGGGAAGAAGCCAACAGAGCCTGGAGAAATCTCATCTGGACGACAGTGATAACCAGCACATCACCATGCAGAGTCCTTTTTTTCCCTTCTCTTTGTCCATATTTTCCAGTTTAAAAACAAACTTAAATAAAAAAAAAAGAAACATTTACATGATAGCCATTTTTTTAAGTTGTAATAAAAAACAGATTTAAAATAAAATTACAATAAATAACTATTTTGAATTAAAAGTTTTTTAACTATTGTTTTTTTTCTTAAATAATAAAAAAATTAGTTTAGGAAAAAATAAATATTAAATCATATTAATGTAAATCTGTAATATATTTCTTGTGAAGTTATAATTTTCTATGGTTCCAATTTTGGTTTAAAAAAAAATCAATGAATTACAAATGCAGACATATCCTCTGAGAATTTTTGCATATTTAGTAGCAGAACTATCTTTTTCTTTTTTACATCAAAGTCTGACTGAGCCCCCACCCCAACTACATCAAGCTGCGGTTAAAAGGACAAGGTTTCGAGCATGTACCACACTGCTGCTCAGCGGATCATTGACTGTGAGCTACTTTCCATCCAGGAGCTCCAGGACAAGATGGAGGGTAAAGAAAACGACAGGTAAAATTGCCTCCAATCTCCCCCGCCCAGGCTACATCTGAGAAACATTCCTCTGGGAGACTTCACCGGTCCATTAACACCATGATAACCCATCAACTCAACAGCTTTCCCCTGAAGCACTGTCACCTCACCTAACCACTCCTCTTGAGTCAACCATGGAAAGACATGTAGTGCATTTCCAGCCCCACACCTCTTCATCTAACAGAAATGACTGTGTTACTGGTGACACATCCTCTGTCCTCCAAGTCTTCCTTCTGCAAGTTTTTGGAAACTTCTGGGGTGTATACCTAGAGGCACCTCAAGTTTGGGCATTACCTCAAACCGTTAAAAAGTTTTCCAGTCAATAACACTTCGAGTAAACAAGGATTTCTTCAGCTACAGTGCGGAGCAACATTCTAAAACAACATGCATTTTATGAGCAACACCATTCACTAAGCAATATAAATATAAATAAAAACATATTAGGAAACATTAAAAAAAAGATTTGAAAAGCAAATGCAAAACATTTTAAGTTTGTAGTGTAATAATTACAAAGTTCTTTTATTTTGAATTTTCCTACAGTTTTCCCTTTAATATTTAAAAAAAAAAGTTTGCCTTTCCAAGCTTAACAGTAAAAAGTGTAAATTCAGAGACAAAGAAATAATGTTTTAATATAAACAAAAAAATAGTTACTTTTGAGTTACTTAAAAAACAGCTTCTTGAAAACATCTGGGCTTCCAACTTAAATGAACTACTGAAGAATAAGGCGAACCATCAATGAAAAGTCTACTTTCAAAACTAATATATATAAGGCACACAAAACTATAGGTGAGAAAAATGACAAGTCTGCCAATAAGTCAGACTTTATGAACCTAATTCACAGTAACTCTAAAAGTTGTTTTGTAACACGTTAGTCAATAGGAATGTAAAAAAGCAATCGATATATTGAAATATTGCAATGCTACATTTGTCGAAACAGAAAACAGACTGATACTATTAAAAACAAATGTTACTGTTACCTTGTTAGTAACAGGTAAAAAAAAAAGTCTGAGAATGCTACATATTAGCTGCCTTGGCACAATAAAGCCCAACCAAACATTTTGACCGAGTGCCTGTACCTCTCAAATTGCCTTCCTAAACCTTAACCATAACCAGAAGTAATCCATAAGGTACTTCAGATTATAAAGCACATTGTTATTTTTTGAGAAAAAAAAAAAAAGTAAGACCATTAGTGCGCTTCATAGTGTGGAAAATATGGTAACTACCTAGTCTGCGCAGTGTTCGTTTTTCTTCACAAATGCTAGTTTATGTGCAAGAAAAAGGTTTTTCCACCGTGTTCAAACACATCATTCCCACATGTGGTCTTCTGAATCTCCAATAAAAATGTCCTAGTGAAAGTGGCAGAAAACATTCATTTTGACTTTGTACAAGGCATGAATGAAATGGACCAACAGTGAGAAAGTGGGTGTTAACACATATACATGAGTTCCCATGAGTCAGGGAAGAGGAAAAAATATATCAAATTTCTTCAAATGAGATTCAGTCTGTGGAGCTCCCAGACTGACTGTCAAAATCTCTGTGGTCTCTCCACTTTTACCTCCCTCTGACTTGCAAATTTCCTACATCTTCAAGTAATCCAGAGAAACAGAACTTTAGAACTTTGCACCTGACTCTGAACTTGGCTTTCATCTTCCTTTTCCTGTATTGCATTAAGGACCTTGATCTTCTGCTTGAGGGAGTAAAGCCTTCCCTCACTGCTATTGTTTTGTTGGAGAGAAGTTTTCCCATTCATTCATCAGAGCAGCTTGACGAAGCCCGCCATGCTCCAGGCCTTCTAAGTGATTGGTACTTCCCTGAAGATAGGCCAGACACTTGATCTCTCATTGAATTTTCATAAAGTGGGTTTCCTGCCCTCACAGACAGATACTGATATGATTCTTTTTCAAAGGAGCAGTAAGGAGAAGTGCAACTTGTCAAATACCACACATGCATTTTAAAATCCAATGGGAATACTGTATCTGCATATAGTTTTTTGTATTAGTTATTTACTTTGTGATACAACAGGCAAAAAAAAGAAATAAAATATTAAAATACTTGTGTTTTTTGTAAAATGCACTGAACTTCTAAAATGCCCCTAAGTAGGGCAAATCAACATTGTAGGTTCATGCTTGTTGGGATCACTGACTGTATGTGAAAACTGGACTGATTAAGTGTTATGTCACCCATAAAACATTGTTTACTTTCTACTCCAACTAAATTAAGTCAATTCAATCGCTGTTTCTTTGTGATCTAGTTGCCACAATATTGGAACCAGCAGCCAAAAGTCCAAGTCAGGCATTGTTGACATGTCAACAATGTCATCATTACAGTGGCAACCCCTCTCCCCAATCAGGAGTGAGCTTGTTAGAAGGCCACACAAATCCACACAGGCATTTGAGGATCCACACTGATGCTCAGACGTGTAAAACACCATAGAAAAATTGTTCTATTTCAGCAGAATATTACCTTTCCATCATGTATTTTGTTCCTTTGTATTGTAGTAATAAATGAAGTTATTTTACTATAAATTGGTCACCATACTGATACACGCACTTCAAAAAGAAATGGCCCTAATGGTCTTTCGTGGTATTTAAAAAGATGTGTTGTATGTATTGCAGATGGATGTTGTTTTTAAACTTTGACTCAGTTTTATTTTTCATTCTATATTCTGTTTAAGTTTAGACAACAATACTAGAGCAGAAAAAAGAGCGGGATGAGGACGTTGACGAGATGCTTATTCAAAGGCAATATTTGTCTTTGTGTTTATGATTTTCCAGGACTTTTTTTTTTCCTCCGGCCTACTCCGAAATGCCCTTTCATCTCTGTTCCGTGAAACTCTCGTCTCCGCTGCCTACCGTATCAAATGAGTCAATGTTTTTTCTTTATGTTCAGAACTCTTTGCCTCCTCTGGAGTAAAAACATTCAAAATAAAGCCTGAACTCCCCATAGTAAGTTTGATGCCCTTTCATTCTGATTCATGAGTGTACCTGTTTGCATCAATACATTAGCCTTTGACATCATCTTCCACTCTCAGCACATCTTCCCCTTTTTCTGCTATCCATTTTTAACTACCTGACTTATCGTATTTATGTGTTTTCTGGCTTCATAGATTCCAAATCCATCTATATGCTCTTCATTGTATCTTCATATAGTATTTAGGATTAAAGTTAAGGCAGAGTTTTAGTTTCCAATCTTCTTTCCCTCATTTGTTCAATTTGTATTTTTTTATGTTTTAGACATTTTTATGAAAGATCCTTTCAACAAAAATCCTGATGTTGGTTCTTTTAACAAGGCCTTGTGGCATTTTTCTGATGATGGAGGACAGATAGTGTTTAAGTAATTAGATGGAGAATACGTGTCTTTTTTTTACATGGATAAATTCAAAAAGAAGAAAACTAGAAAAGTAAATACATAAAACAGGTCTTAGAGTTCAGTTTGTCAGTAAATACTTCTGCATCTACAACCTTGATTGTGACAAACAGCAGCTGCTACCTCACATGGTGGTTCCATTGACTCTATTGATTTTGTATTTAATGTATGAACCTGTCCTGAGGTATTTATAAGAACAAATTAGAAAATAACATGTACACAACATGCAGGTAGTGCACAAGAGTCTCAGTTGGACTATGCAGACAATTTTGAGAGCTTACTACAGTGTATTAAAGGGGTAAATATAATTTTTATTACTTTTGAGATCGATAACTTCATCCTCTTGGAAAGCCAGAGGCTTTAACATCAAATACAAAAACACATCTTCGTTTCAAAGCTGTTTTAATGTGTGACAGCATCTGTTTCTCTTGAAGAAATCTGTAAATATCTACAGTATATAATTGTAGAAAAAAAAGAAACAAGTGTCTAACATATAAAAGATGAAACCGAAGACATTGTGAGGGAGAAGGAAGGAATGAGATGTAGCGACAAAAAAAAGAGAAAAACATGTGTTCTCAGTGTCCGGGACGCACCAGTAGAGCTGAAAATAAGGATCGGGACAGTTGCGCTGTAGCGTCATTTGAGAGGACACACTTGACTATCTGTTCTTCAAAGACCTCTCCTTGTAAAGAAGCGAGGCCTTTAGAGAACATTGCTATCATCTTTAACGGACAAGCCTGTCTTTTTCTCTGCTGCTGGCACCGGTGTCTCTCCCTTTTCCCCTTGAACATGGGGTGAGGTCATTGGGGAACAATGGTGATATCTTTAAAGGGCCTTCTGAGGCTGAGAGAACTTTCTCTGGCAAAAACCCTCCGGGTCTGAGTGGTGGATCACAGGTCTCAGGGCACAAAGCGGATAGAGAGACTTAACTGGGGTATGTGTGTCCATGTACATAATTGTGTGTGTGCTTCCATGTTGTAACATCATAAATAAATGAAGATAATGTAGGGGCAAAAATGATTTAGAAACATCCACTTTTCCACTTTCAGTCCTTGAAAGTCAAATTAAAGGTCAAGAGTGAAAGAAACGTTTTAGGAGCAGACATACATATTTAAGACATGCATATTTTTTGAAATATCCATGTGGTTTTTAAATGTGGCAGAATGGATTGAAGCTTAAGATGATCGTGCTGCTTTTTCAGAGGTACTTAACATTGCGATTGAAGAGAATGTTTGAACAAAAGCGGGTACAAGTTTGGAAATTATGTGAACTTTAGTTGAATTTTGCAAAAGATTCAAGGGTCACATAACTGCATATTACTGTCACTGATGGATCCATCCTGCCTTGTACCAAACATGGTTTCTTGAACATGACAATGAGTTCACTGAATTCAAATGACCTTCACAGTCACCAGATCTCAACCCTTTAGGATGTGGTGGAACAGGAGATCGGCATCATGGATGCGGATGCGACAAATCTGCAGCAACTGTGTGATTCTCTCTGAGGAATGTTTCCAGCACTTTGCTGAATCTATACCACCAAGGATTAAGGCTGTTCTGAAGGCAAAAGGGGGCCCATCCCAGTAACAGCAAGGTGAACCTAATACAGTGGCTGGTGAGTATATATTGCTACTGTCAACTTTAATTTTTGCCCAAAGACACTATGCTTTAAAACAGACTATTTATCTTGACTTGGATCACCTGGTTCACCTCTTTTCATGCTTTACCCAAATAAATACATCATTTTGAGGAAATTCTCGTGTTAGTGTTGTTCAGGGCTGATTTTATCATGTCAATTATTACCCGGAGTTGTGAATAGAGCAGCATTTCCAGGGGGGCCGCATTAGCCACTACTCCATATTCATCCAGAAATAAGCTGCTTGGTTGAACTCCCTGGTTGCTTTCAGATGACATGCAGTATTCAATGTGCAGATAAAATGCTTTAATGTCTTGAAAGATTTCAGTTCAGCCTGAAGAAAGCATTGCAAAACAATTCCACTGCAGAGGTCCCATTAGAGATCAATGCCTACAACACATTAATTGTGTTAATTGACTGCAATGAGTGAAATGGCGCTTCATTGCCGCTATCAGGAGTAAATCAAGATGGAAATAACCATGGGAAGAAAACTATCATAGTGCCTTGTATGGACTGAAGCTTTTAGGTGTGTTCTTGTACCTCTGAGTGATATTGCAGTGAGCGTTTTCCATTAGATGGCAAAACACCTTCACTGACATCAGGCATTTGAGTGCAAAGCAAAATGGAAAGAGCAGGGAAGCTTTACCCATCAGGATCACTGCCCCAACACTGGTCTCAGCTGAATGACTAAAGAAGTCTTTTTCCCATGACATGCCATGACTCAACTTGACCAGCCTCTCGTTTTTAGCATAAGGTTTTAGCAGGGAGTAGGTGGCAAACAGAACTTCTTTGCAGCCAAAGCTGTGGTTTGCTGCTCTTTCGATCTAAAAAAAAAAATCAGTAACCCAAAGAGTGAGCAGAAAGATCAACATGGGATCCATGGAACACATATGTCAAATCTGCAGACGCCCTGCATTTTTGAGGCATTGTGCCTATCAGTCAGAGGAAACACGGTGGTTGTTGATCTCTAGGGTCAGGAGGCATACTTGTGGGGGTGAAGCCATTGACTGCATGAAGGAAACTTGACTGAGCAACTAAGATGTCACCCATAGAAAATTACTTGCATCCGATTCCAACCAAAAGAAATCACTTCAGTCGCCACAATTTGTCCATTGCTGTGTTGGAACCAGACCTTAATAATTAATTAATAATTGTGGTGTGTGCCTGACCAGAATTTTTGAAACCAAATAGAGCTAAAGCCTGGAGCAAGATTTGTGAGATTTGCATCGCTTTTACATTTCGCACTACTCGCATTATGTACTACTGTGAGTACATGTACTAGTATTGGGTAGCGACAGTCCAGTGTAAACACTGTATTGCTAAAAGCATGTTTAAGAACCCACGTGAGCCCGCACAACACATACCCGATGTGCACGTTCCATAAGACAAAGAAATACAAAGCAATTTAAAGGAATTAAAAGGCTGTTGTTTTAAATGTTTCAGATTCCTAAATTGGGGTGAACTTTGCAAAAGAACTAAGCATTAGATGTAAGTTATTGAAATTGAACTCTGCTACAGATGAGGGATTAAAAAAGGGACTGACAGAGAACAAGTCAGCAAAAAGAAGACAGGGATAGACAATTAATCCTCTGAGTATATCAACATAGTATATGTTTAATGTGTTTTATAAGGTTTTTTTTAAAAGCAACATAATCTCTGCTAAAGCTAGGATCAGACCTCATCATTACCTCAAGGCTGAAATCAGAAAGGACAAATTGTATAACAGATATGAATGAAACACCTAGATGTAGCTACTAGTTTAGTGATCTCAGTTATAGACTGCCACTGCAGACATGTTTTGAAAAGGACATATTATTTTTTCTGTAAAATGTTGGAGTTAATGGACTGTAAAGAGGTTGAGAGAGAAGGAGGATAAATGAGAAAACATACACACAGGAACAGCTTAAATAATTTGTCACCAGAATAAAGATGCATGTGTCTGCTTACATCACTGTCACTTGATAGATACTGATATGTAAGCCCACATCTCCTAAAGTATTTAGTCCAAAGAAGCAGTAGAGTAAGAAAGAGCTTTTTTTTCCCCCCAGCAATTCAGTAGCCTTGTGATTTCTTGCAATACAGAAACGCCTTTGATAATTTGCTCAGGTACCATAAAAAGCAATATTATTATTAATAATGTTGGTTTGATTTATTATATCTCTGATGAAGCAAAAAGAATATCATTGCTCCTTTTGCCTGCTATGAAATTATTTCTAAATGTATCTGAACAAAACAAATGTAGTTTGTTTTATTTTGACTTAATTCGGCATACGGTGATCATAATTAAAAGACCACTGGGAAGGCTTTTAAGATAGATCAAAAGATGATTGGAGTGGGTTAGATTAGGGTTAGGGTTAAAGATTTTCTACCAGAGGTGATGCTGTCTCTAAAAGTGACCTTTTGCGTAGAGGGCAAAAATGTTTGAGCATGTGGGGAAGAGATGCTTGATTTTTATTTTATTTATTTATTTTATGTGTTTTATTTATTTACTTGCACAAATTCAGAAATTGTCACAGGAATATTAGCTGAAATTAGCGTAGCTAATAGTTCATTTGTTATGCGTTGATGGCTAATTTTCACTACAAAAAACAAACTTAACTTACAGTTCCTTTTCTATTTTTTGTTCTATCATTTAAGATGTTTAATGCAGTTTACATCTCAAGTTGGGTTCTCAAAGTGTACATTTCTTACATAATTAAGAGGAATTTTGAGCATAAAAAGTGAAAATAAGTTGCTGCATGAAAGTATTGATTAAAAAAAGAATACTACATTTAATCACATTAGCGTCTTGTAAAAACATGAACAAACAGAGGAAAATTCCTTACCAAAATCAGAATCGTAGAATAGGACGAACTTCTGCCAGCTATATTCAGACACCACCTGCATGATGACCTCATTGAGGTACACAGGTGGACGAACCATGAGGGTGTAGTCGTCTGCTCCAGGCATGCGACTGGTTGGTGGACAGAAGGAACGGGGTGTTCCCGCCGTGGAGCGCTGGATGAAGAGATGGGGAATGTGCATGGCGTCGGCCAAAGTTTGAAGGCTGCCTGCCGACATGCACCCAATCGAGCTGACCAGAGCCAGGATGCCACGATTCATCAGTTCACAGGCTGCATCAACAGAAGAAACAAAGAGGAAGAAGAAATGAGGAGGTTGTTTTACATTGTGCCTTTGATTCCATTTCATTTATGAGAAAACAATGGATTTGATTCGACTCCCAGCAATTATTTGTAGACAAAAATACACCTAGAAGCAGATATTCTTATTCTACAGGTCACCACACTGCAGCACTTACTGAGTGGGAGGGAAAGATTTGGCAGGCAGTTTCATCTTCTTACAACATGTACTGCATATTTATTTTGATGCCCAAAGCTGTTACAGTCTCATGCTATCCGTTCTGTGTTAAACAGCAATGCACAGGGAAGGAAATGGACATGACTAGAGCAATAACAGCAATGAAGAAATATATTTCCTGCTTCCCTATGAAACAAAATATATATGCTAACATTTTCTTTGCTCATAATTAATTCAGAAATGTTTGCGCATGGACATTGTTTTACAAGGGAACAAGAGTCAACTAGATGCTTTTCATATGATAAAAAGGATTTACCCTGTGGATAAAAAAGGAACCATGAAATAATGAAGTCAACAAATCACAAAATCCCATTAAAGCAAATCTTGGGGTCACTCTTCATTCTGTTGTTTGTCCACTGAACGCATTTAGGCTCAAATTTGCATTTTTTTCTTTATTCTTTTGCTCACTTTTGAAAGTGCCGTGGTCTCACAAAGCTCCTTTGTATTCTATTCTCTCCTATAAATCCCCCTACATCTCTTTTTTTGTCCAGAAAGCCTCTTTGGGTGCTTGCCTTTAAGTCCTAATTATTTTAAAGCCAGAGTCATTCTGTGATTTTCATCTGACAGAATCCTATATACTATACTGAATTAGAAGTCATCCACCTGCCTCTTCCCCATGATCTGTGATGTCCTTTCTTCAGGTTTATGTTCTTCTCCACTCACTATCTTTCATGATCTTTAAAGTCCCACTCCGATCATCTTTAGATCAATTTTAAATCCGTTCCTAGTGGTCTATGAATTAAATGATGCAGTTTTTAGGCAAAATCAATAACCTGTGGCATTTTTTACAACATAGTTTCTGCAGAGCGACAAGACATCATTAGAAATTAATTTCTGAGTCGTGGGCAGAAATGCTGGCGGAAAGTGAGTCTACCCAACTTCCCATCATCTGTTGCTTCTCCCGCTAGCTTAGACTGCGAAATGCTACCATGCGATGACCTAAATGAGGAAAACAAAGACGTACATAGATCTATTTGTCTGCAAGGGGGATGCAACAAAATGAAGGAAAGCAAGGATCTTTTTCCAACTGTTTTGCTACTGATTCACCGATTTGAATAAAGAAATAGAAAAGAAAAGTTTTAATTTGAATGGGTCTTTGACTAACTGTTACTTTGTCCAACGCCTGCTGTTTATTATTATAGTAACTTAAACATCGTCTATTTTTTTCCCCCATCACTTACCTTGTATTTCATAACCACAATGTTGCCTCATTTTCCTCATTTTCTTTGTCTCTCAAATTTTACGGCTTTCACCTGCTTGACCGCATACATTTTGACCTTAGATTGATGCCCTTGCTTTTTATCCCTCATCCATCTTGATCTGTATTTCATCCCTCACTTCTTTTTTCCTCCCCATATTGCTCTTCACTGTGTCCTTCACTCTGTAAAAGAGGTTTGTTTCACTTTTAGTCCACTAAAATCTTGCCAAGGAGACACTGGATAAAACAAAGATAAAAGGTGCAAAAGATTTTAGACACATGAGGAAAACAGAAAAATGCACAAACATGGTGCCCAAAGGAAATGAGTAACGACACTATTTAAAATGCACAAAGTCTGTGACGCCACGAGGAGTCATCAAATATAAACTAAACAAAGAAAAAGATTCAAGAATACATTTTCCAAGAAAGAAATGCTTTGGAAAACAGATTTATGGTGCTGAGAGAGGCAGAATGAAAAATGCTCTCTGTTCTTGCACAAGAAAAAAAACAAGGTAACTACACAAAATGAGTTCAGAGTCTGAAAAAAGTTAGTTCTACTAGTTCTGTTGCATAATACAGTTGGATTATCATTCATGTTGCATAAAAAAAAAATCAATTAATTCCACAGATGACATTGTGTTTTTTTTTTTTTCTTTTTCTTTTGAAGTAAAGCCTAATGGACTATATTAATGACCTAATGGGACGGCCATCTCCAACAGACCTTAGAGGGGAAATTGACTACAATTGTCACTCCACCAGTTAAAGGACATTTAATTAATTTGAAAATATATGAACACAAATCTATTTCATATGTAAGGGCTAAGACATTGTAATAAATGACTTTCCTTCTTAGTAAAAGCTGAAGGCTTGTTTCAGTCCTCCATTTTCCCTGGGCACTGATGTCAATGATTAATGAGCAGGAGTTAAAACAGTTTCAATCTCACTGCAGAAGTCCACATTTTGAGGAATTAATGAAAGTGTAACAATAAATGATTACATTCGACTGAGTCTGAGAATACTGCTTAGTCATGGTCATCATTCTTTAATTCAGCGAACCTCAAAGATTCGTATTTTACTGCTAGCTTAATATTTAAGTTCATGTATGTGCCTGGGTGTGTGAGGACAGATGCACCACTGCTTCTCTTTGTAAAGAATAAGTGCTTCTAATTTTTACAAGAGTAGCTCACTATTTCAGCTGTGACATCATCCAGACTTCACATTACAGCGGCCATGCTAACTCAAGCCAAGCGAGCATTTGACTCGCTGTAGTGCATTAGCTTAGCATTATCAAAGCTTTAGCTAATAGAAGGCTTTGCTAATCCTCTATTTATTAGGGCACTTTGGAGAATTAGTGCCCTCATTCCCTCCACATCATACACTGTTCAGTCTGTGGGGGGCTTATGAGCACTAGGCTCATTAATAGTCTTTGCTAATGATTTAAAGGGCCCGTTGCGTTGCCCCAGCCCAACTTTACATCACTCTGATGTACGCATTGGTTTAATGAGAGCAAAAATAAGAGCCAGAGCAGCTGTTGCAAAATGTGGAAGCAACACTTTTGATGAGGCTGTCAGTTTGGAATGCAGTTGGATAGAAGTTAGAAAATTCAGAAATCACTATAAAAGAAAACCTTCAAAAGGTGTTGGTTAAAAATTGAACTTCTTTGGTTGTTACAGTTATGCACGCTGGCCTAATTCTATTTAAACATTTCCTCTGATCTACTGCAACTCACCATCACGAACACAAAACACCTCAAAATCTCAATAGCAGACCCTGAAGTTGCAATGAAAAGTGTGTTTTTGGTGTTTTTTACATGTCGTAGCAATATTTCTCACAACAAAGGAGACATACAAAGAAAATGAAGGCTAAGATTGCATTTCTACGTTTTTTTTTTTGTTTTGTTTTGTTTTATTTTTTTCCAAAATCATTGTAAATCAGAAGCAAATGAAAAAAATATGTTAAAAAAGCTTGTAATTGTAATTTTAAAGACACAAGCTTCCTGCTCCAGTCCATTAGATTAATGCACATCTTCGTTTTCCTTGTCTGAGCTGGTATCTGGCTCAAAACTGTAAGGCTGGGTAGCTCCGATGTTGCTCACCATGTTTGTTTCACCGCTAATGTTAGCTTGGAATTTTGAGGAGTTGAAGCTAGCGGGAGAGGCAGGCTAACTCTGCAACAGTCCCGACCAAACTCAGAGGTGAATTTCTAAATAATTTCACTGGTCTACAGAACCTACATCCTAGAAAACAACAAAGGTTTAGTTTTTAGTTTGTCTGATAACAGCATATTGATAATTACAAGACCAATGGGAACACTAGTTAAAAACATATTCGGGGTTAGCTTTTATTTATTTTTTTAAATGTTAGTGTTTTAATTAAATAATAATTGTATGATCTACCTTCAATTTTTTACTTGTCTTCATGCAAACGTGGCAATAACAAGAACACCAGGGGGCAGAAGACTAAAAAGAGTTTATAAATAATGTGATTTAGGAAATGTTTATGCAATATGTCTCATAAATGTAGATTTCACAAATGCATTATAGGGATAAACACTGCTAATCCTGATGCCCAGATACACCCAGAAGCCTCTCTGACATACACAGGCTCATGGTAAATCTTTCTAGAATTATTACCACTTAGAGCATATGGGGACTATGAAACAGTTGTGATGTGTTTATTTGAAGGATGTGAATGCCAGTCATTTTAACTGACATGCACGCATATGGGACATTAAGCTCCAAGCCATGGAAATTCAAAGGGAGTTTATCTACTTAGTTATTTATGGACTTTTTGATTCTTCCTTTTTTTTTTTTTTTTTTTTGCCTTTACATTTTTACTTGATGTATGCCATTTTAGAATAGATTCTTGACATCTTTTTATTATGAAAAATAAAGTCATAAATATATATTTATATATATATATATATATATATATATATATATATATATATATATATATATATATATATATATATATATATTAATGCCCATTTTCTGGGCATAGATCAACTTGAAGAATGAGATCAACAGTGCATGTTTTTTTCCCCCAAATTTCTCTTCCATTGAATCCTAACCCCCACACACTTAATCTTTGTATGTGGGTATTTTGATGCATGTTTTTGTCTTCTATTGTCTACTGTACATGTGTTGTTTGGCACCGGAGCATGTTATTTGGCTCCCTCTCCCACTTGTCGATCTGTCAGAATAAACGGACTGTAAGTACTTCACCTGCAGTCAGGTGTGACTGACTTTTCTCTCTATATGTTTCTCCAAGCAGCTCTCCTCCCACCACACATTGACACACACTATACACTCAATCACACAGAGACTCCATCCTGCAGCTTCTGCGGCCCAATGAGTGGAAGTAAAATAAGATGGAAAAGAGGCAGATGGAAGGCAAAACAGTCCATATCTAAAATTAAATATAAATTTATAAGCAAATTTTAATAAAAAGTCTTACTTTATTAAAACATTTATACACATAACACCCCCCCACCCCCACCCCTCAAAAAAACAAAAAAACGCCCCTCTCACCCTTCTGCAGGTGGTCCACTCCAGGCTCTGATTTTCTACCAGAGGCCTGGGAGCTTGAGGGTCCTGTGCAGTATCTTAGCTGTTCCTAGCACTGGGCTTTTCTGAACTGAGACATCAGAGGTCTTTCCAGTGATCTGCTGTAGCCACATTTCCTGCGTACTGATCCTGCGCTATCCAGCCCCCCCTGTCTGGATGATGCTAGTAGCTCATCTTCATTATATTGCAGGTATCACCTCCAGGGATCGAACCAACGATTGTGGTCTTATATTTGTTTTTATTGCTTAAAGTTCCCCTCTGATAATCTTTTATCTATTTTAAAAGCATTCCAAGTGATCTTTTAATTATGATTATGCTGTTTTTTTAATCAAAAATCAAAAACCCTGTTTCATTTTCTTGGACAGTTTTTGCAGAACAAAAAAAAATGTCTGCGGGACTGTTGACACGGAGTAAGTCTTCCCACACCCCTTCTGTCATTCCTTTGTTTACACTCACTGCAAAATAGGTTATGATCATTATATGTTTTATCTCACACATACAAGCTTTTTTATTTGGTATTATGCTTGAAATAAATGAATAACCTCACTAATGTTGTTCAAGGAAAACAATATTTGCCACAAAATATACATTTGGTGTTAATTCTCATATTTTACAACAAAGAAAGCTTTCTTGGCACACGTACTTTATAATTAATGCTACCATGTTATAAGATAAGTCACATTTAGTTGCTGTTTTTAAGAAAAGTTTCTATATAGTTTTTTTTTTTTTTTTTTTTTTTTTTTTTTTATTATTAGTGGACAAATCAAAAATTGTTTTTCAAATTAACAACATTAGAACAAATAATATTTTTAAAATACCTCTTCATTATGAATTTAAAAGTCTAAAATTACAAAAAGAGACAATTTTGTATCATCTACAGATAACCATTGAGTAAAATCCTTTAATGAGCATGACATGATCATGAAATGAGCTGACAATGGCATCAGGAAAGAGTTGCTTTATTAAAAGAAAGGGTACCTGTTACTTGTAAGACGTGAAAACGACAAGAGCTTAATTTTAAAAATGCTGCTAGAGCTCCAGCACAGCCAGAAATACATCTCCATGTCTGAAGCTGCGTCAGTTTGTGTGGAAGAGAGGCAGCGTGCGGACGACCTACTGCGTCTGTGTATTGTTTTGTGCATTGTTCCAGATCCTCTGCTCAAAACCGCTGCATGCATTGTGTCGTGCGCACAGCTCAGCGTTGAGTGGCAGTGAGAGATGCTTACTCACAGCGCTGGCAGGCTGAAAATATGCTCCGCTCTATAAATGCCTCAGTGTGCGTCTGTGTGCTTGTGAGGACTGCTGGTTTGCTGATATACAATCCTTCGGGGAGTTAGAGTTTGAATTAATGTGGTCAGGGAGGTAGAATGAGTTGAATATAACATGCCCTTTTCAACTTTGATTTTCTAAAAATTCATCACTGTAGGCTGTTTGACTCCTGGCACTTCCTGTTTCTCAAAACACAATGTTTTTTTTTCCCTCCCCAAACACAAGTTTTGCTTATTCCTGCCACTGCGAATGCATCATCACCTTCCACCCTGTTCTCATTAACATTTAATAGACTGCCTTTGCTCCCTTCATCCTGTGACATTTCACATCATCTATTCCACTCCAGACTTTGTTCTCCAGAGATCTCTGTGTCCTCTGCTTTGTATGGTAACATTATGAGTGCTGTCCTCTCTGTTCCTGTCGTTATTGAACTGCACCTCAATGAAACATCAACGGCAACTATATTTATCCTAAAGTCTCACTCCGATCAGCTTTTGGTCTTCTTTTAAAACATTTCCAGCGGTCTTTCAAGCCTCGTTTCTACCGAGCAATACGGTACGGTCTGGTACAGTATTTATAAAATCAATACAATAAACCGTACCGCACCATTTTGGGCTTCCATTGGTTGTAGGTACATAGAAAAATGGAATGGATGGGTAAAGGTGGAGCTACTGTCGTGAAACCTCAGATTGGTGGAAGGTCATTATGACAAAAAAAAGCACCAAACAAAAGCCAAAAGTGTTCTCCTCTTTTTGGCTGTATTCTTCTTTCCTGTCCACAATGTTCTCTCAAACAACATTAAATGCTTTGTACCAAAAGCCAAGCGGGGAACAAAATGAGCTGACCTCTGTTTTTGTTTTTGAAAGCTTTGCTTTTACTGTAGTTGCACTACTATGATGCAAAGCTACACAATCGGTCTACACACCACATGTGCCATGACGGTCCAACTTTGAGTGGAAGCGCTCACCTGAATTGCCTGGTCTAAACCTTACTGCTCTACTTCCTAGAAACAATGCTTTAGCTATGATTTATCCAAAAAAAATACAACAAAACATGTCAATTTCACTGAAAAAGAGGGTCTAAGGGCAGTGATGTCAGTTTAGCTTAGTTACTTTAGTAACCAGCTATGTTTATATTTTTAGGACTGACTTTATGTTCTTTGCATAAATAGCAGTGTGAAGCTCATTGAGACTGCTTTAATTGTAGTTTTGGGCTATATAAATCAAACTGAATTGAAAAATTGAATTATTTGTCTCTCTCTGTATCAGTTTATAATTTTTTTCATCCATCTATCAACTCAATTGTTTGTAAAAATCCAATTAAAAGGTACCATGTGCACTCCCCCACTGGTAGCTGCCTCATTTCCTCTTAAAATTCTCCACCCATCTCCCCTTGCAGAGCCTTTTCCTTGCCTCCCTTTATCCTTTCAGTTATTATCACTTCATGCAGTTTCTGGAAGTAGTCTTCCACAGCTATTAAATATACAAAAAGTGAGAATTTTTTTCTGCTTATTTGTCTGATCTTTTCTACAGTTTTTACGCATGTTCCTTTTTTTCCCTCACATGGTCTCTGGTGAATTTTACAAGAAAGAAAAAGGTGGAAATAAGCCAGAAATGATGAGCTATTTTTGTGCCTTTATTACACAATCGCACTAAAAGAGCTTATGGTTCAAAATCCCATTGACAGCAACACTGTTGAATACTGATATACACCATGGATATATAAAACAGAAAGGCCCATAGGGTGGAAACAATGGAATGATAGAACACAAATAGAAGAAAGAACTGGTGGAACAGACTTATTAATTATCAATGAAGGCAAAAAAAATGAAAATGTCTTTCTATTGTAGCTTTTTTAATTAAATTATTTATAAACTTTAAATTAGTCCAACTATTTCATGATTTATTGCCCATGTTCTTCAAATCTGTTAACTTTGAGACAGTCTGTAAAAATGTTGGATTTAAATTTTATTGCAAAAATGTATTTTACATTCAAACAATGACAACTCTGGATACTAAAGCTACAAAATATCAGATGTCTGCTTCAGTCTGTGTGACCCTTCCCACCTATTACAGCTACCCTCTTCTTATCTTGACAACAGAAAACACCCACTGGCATTATCCTCAAAACTATCCAGAGTTTACGGACACAAGTTCTGACCCGAATGTGTAACCTTTTTTCCTCCATTTCATTTAAAATTACCAGTGACTGACATCTTTCTACGGGTCAAAGATTGTTTTATTGAACTCGGGGAATGTATGGAATCAGAATAAAGCGAAGATCCTATGTGGCACAAAAAGCCTTGTGGCTCTCACTGTGGCTCACGATTTAACAGTTTATCTTCCTTTTATTTCCTTCTTCGCTGTTTCCTTTGGCTATTTCTTCATCCACCCTCAATCCATTGAAGCAGACCTGACATCTTATATATCTTTGTGTCCCAAATTTCCCAATTGTAAACTCAAAATTGTGCCTTAAGAAAAAGAAAAAAAAAAAAACTACAGCTTTTTTTCAGTAATAAATGTTCTTCCAGGGACACATCTTCCGCCTTATCACTCTTCTACCTCACCTTCTTATTAACATTTCTGCTTCAATTTTCCTCTTTCAGTCATAACTTTAAAACTATAATTGTTCTACTTCCCGTTTTGGTTTCTCTATATCCTCCTTCTCTGCTTGACTAATGATCCATTTGTCAACTCTTTCTTCATATTTTGAAAATGGCCTGGCTGTTATTCAATCCTAATAGTGGAGTTTGTGACTGTTTTTGGAGCCTGTGTGCATTGGAGATGTCAATTCCATCTGGCAGTAGGAGCATTTGTTGTGTGTGTGTTTCCTAATGGGCATTTCCTGTTCATATCTGTCATCGTCAAGGAGTGAGACTCTGGTCATTGACTCTTGGCTGTGTTATGAGGACACTTCAAGTGAACCTAAAATACCTCTCAAAGACTGCCTGGCTGGAGGTCCTCAATCATATCCGTAAGACAAAAGGCAAATTCTAAGGGGTGTGGTGATTAATCAAGTCAATTGAATTGATTTTTAATCCAACAATCCATCCAGATCGATCTTTCTGAGGCAAGTCGAATTTGAATCGGATCAGCAACCACAAGTAATGATATGAATCAAATTGGTGCTAAAAATTAAGCGTTAAACCCCTACACATTTTCCAAAGTAATCAACTCACACTTACATTTCAGGATCACATAAACAATTGGGAATGGTTGGAGACTAGAACAGCCTATCTGAGTTGTCATGTTTTATGTAAAGAAAATATTTGTATGAGCTGTAACATGTGTAGGTTACTGCACACAAGCTAAAGCTTCAAACATATTCTTAGTCAACCTACTCCTCTGATCAGATTCAGTTTTACTTTTTATCCATCCACCCTTTCCTCCAGCTATCTTCTATTTTGTTCTGTGCAGGGTCACAGGGGGTTTCTGGTGTCTATTCCAGACACTTTAGGGCAAAGGTAGGGTACACCCTGGACATTTCACCAGTCCGTCATGGAGCCACATGCCCAAACGCGCACAGACAAACAACCACTCAAACTAACTCCTAAGGGTCAATTCAGAGTCACCAATGGACTATGAAGCACACTTTGGAAGGAAAAAAAAATAATTGTATGTGTTTATTTAGTCCTCAGCTGTGGTGTGATCTGGTTTTTTAACACAACTGTGATAGTTGACTGAAACTGGTTTCCTTCCCTTAACTTGAACATTAACCAGTATGTTTTCCATATTGTTAGAAAGAAGATGAGCAACTTCTCCTCACTTTCTAGTGTTTAAAATGAGATGATTAACCAAGTGAGATTAAACCTTTTTTTTTTTTTTCTTTTAGTGTGGTAATGATCAATTTGAAGTACTTTAATAGTACTGTCGTGATTTTTGAAGTTATTTATATATTTTGTTTCTTGGTAAAGTTATATATATATATATATATATATATATAGCCAAGAATAAAACATTAGTAGTAAAGCTCAGAATTCAATAATACAGCTTTCTGAGATGTGTAAATACAATACATAACAGATAAACACATACGTATAGAGAAAAGCTTTACTGTCAACCTAAAAAGTAAAGAGATACATTTTCAAAGTAGTCCAGAAATGTGTGAATGTTGGAGTTTTAAAATAATGTTTTTTTTTTTATTTTTTTTATTTACTGCTGGAGCTTATGAAGCCCCAGCAGATTGGGTAAAGCAGAGGAGACTTTTGAGTTTAAATTATTATTTTTTCTTCAATAAGACTATTTTGAAAGTAATGAGTAAGTAAATAATTATATAATATTAAGTATAATTTTTGTGATTAAAAGTAGTACTTCAGAGAAATCCTAGTCACCCTGATTTCAGATAAGTGACATCTCATTTATAAAAGACAAAAACTTTTTTAACAGACTTTTAAGACATGGATGATTTACTTACACACTTTTTCTTTTTTCTCCAAATGTTTACCCTGAACAGTTTCCACTGACTTTCACATCTGCCTCTTACTACGTTCCTAAATCTGCTGAATTTTTCATTGTCTGTGTTGCTTTTAAACATTTCCGCCAAGACTGTTGTAAGACTGAGCGGCACTTCTTCTTCTACGTTGCTGTTAGTAGCAAATACTGATAAACATACCAAGTGCCCTCTAGCAGTTGTTGCTATTTAAAAAAAAAGAACGAAGAAAAAAATCATATAAGTCGCACCTCAGACCAAACTCTGCCAAAAAAAACATGACATATACTCAGACAATTATGGTACTTTGAATTGGAGCTCTCTCGCTCGCACTGCATGCTTCCCTTTTTTTTCTTTTGTGTGTATTTAAACTTTTACCTGAAACAACTTATTTAGTCGACAAATTTACTTTCCTGCACTGATGTCCAAATTTGCCAACTCTCTGAAACAGGCTCATCAGGTATTCTGTACTTGGCAGAGGCTCCCACAGCAGGATCAGGGATGCTGCTGCTCTCAAATCAAAAGCACTGCACTGAGCTCTTCAGTTTTAAAAAGTTGCTTTTAGTTTTTATAAGGGTGACTTTCTCCCCCAAACGCACGCGCGAGTGTGCACCGAGTGAGTTATTGCATGCTTCCAGCTGCCCATGGCTGCTTATATGAAACCCTTAATCCTGGCGCTGACACAGGTCTGCTCCCCCTCCCCTCCTCCTCCAGGCACCCATCCACCGCAACATGCCAGCGAGTGTCTATCTTCTGTCACTACAGACCTCCTAGCGCTCCTTTCATGCAGGAGTGCTCAATATCACATATGGTATCAATGATTCTCTTTCATAGCTTTGCAATGCTGTGATGACCTTTCAAGCTTAGGAAAAATAAGCACAAAAATGAGGCTAAAACACTTATTTCCACAGTGATCTTAAATAGTCACCTCAATTCACAAGACCTCTTCATAAAACCAGAGCATCATGTTCTGTTATATTTGTATTCCTAAAAACAATGAGATAAAACTTAAATACTAAAATAAAACTAATTCAATTACAGTTTGGATTACACTATTGAATTTTAGATCATTTTTCCATGTGATCCAGTGTTTACATGGGGAACTGCAAATGTCAGGATTTGTAGCAGGTGTGTGAGAGAATGGGAGTGTGGGGAATCTTGTTTCAGTTCAGAGCGCTGCTATGTTAATTACTTCCAAAATGATCAAGTGAACATACTGTAAGTGTGTGGGTAGCAGGCTTACAGTATGCAAGTAAAAACTGTTATCATTTTCAGCTTTGCCAGCTCTGTTGGTAGACACGAACAGATCATTTGAAGAACCATAACAATGTATAATTAACTGCTGTCTGCATCGCGTTTGAACATGAATTGAGCAACAAGGAGAAAGAAATAATCTTTCATGAACAGACATGACATTGTTGCCCACATTGCCACTGACATTATTTTGCCATAATTATGTAAAAGTAAATGTTTTAAATGTAAATGTAAATGTTTTTGCTAACTATTACTATTATTATTTTCCCATTTTATTAATAATAAAGAATAAAAGTTTTATTTTTGAAAAACTACTGGATCCTCCCCAAACACAAGCGCCGACCACTACATTAAAACCTTTAAGTTAGCAGAACCAACAAAAACAAATGTATTTTTGCAGAACAGATCCATTGAGGAAACAGAACATGAACGCTTGACTTTTAAATGAAAGAAATCTGCATTTTGCAAACAAAAACTAGGAGTCTTTTCTAAAGATGTCCCAATCAGGTTTTTCGAGCCTGATCCAATTTGCTTTTGAGTATCAAGTCCTGACCAAATATTTGTAACACATTTAAAAAATGAACAAATCTAATAAACACATCCATTTTATTTTTCTCTTTTTCTTTTAAGAACCTTTTTTTATATTTAACACTTAAACAGAGCACTTCTGTGAAGTAGCTTTAACAATCAACTCAAAATAGAGCAACTATTAAATGATGATCGTTGGTCATGTGAGAAAGTTTGAAGATTTTAGCTTTAATATCTTCAAAACTGCTGGCCATTTTTGATCAGATGTGATTCATATCTCCATTAAAAATTCTGACCGATTACTGATAATTTTCTTATAAAATCGATTATGTACCAATGTTAATATAATGGTGAATATTCATGACAAGTTCATGTAGTGGAAACATTTATTAGTTTTGGTTATTTTTAGAGATTATGGGATTCTTTATTTTACCCCTTAATACCAGGCACCAACATGCATGGACATCACACTTCAGGTTTTGTTACCACAGAAGTTAATTCTGCTTAACAGGGGTTATGTCAAGAAGAAATAAAAAAGAGATCAGGTCTTAATGGGTTAAATCACCTTCTCCCAGAGTTTCATCCTCACTGCAGTTTGTCGCTAGCAGAGCAGCACCACTCTCGTTGAAAATAAAAAAAACAAAAACAAACCAAATTTAGCTGTTAAAATGTTCTTTGTAGGTTGTTGTTTGCATTAAAACAATTAGTTTAAAACGATTTGATCCCAGAAGACTGAATCTGTGAAGATCTCGCTAGCTTAGCTTAGCTGAACTGTTTTGGTGCGCCTCCTGCTCAAAGTATTGCCGCAACAAGTTGTGGTGATCAGTTCATGGTATGCAGTAGAATTTTTATCTAGAAAAAAAGGGCTTGAAATATAAAGACAAGAATAAATTAAATATCTGGTATTGATCAGGAGACAACTTCCAATTTTTGTCATCAACCACAAGACAGTTGATTTTTGATCACGTGATCATATCGGGACATCCCAAGTCATGGGCCAATGCTACACTCGCTCTATGTGGACTTGGAGACTTGTGAATTCAAACAACCGTGAATTTAGCTTTAGAAAAGCATGTGGACTAAAAGCACTTGTTGCATCTCTCCAAATGATTTTTTTATCTAAATGAAATCCATATTCTACTTCCAGGAAGGACGTTGAGGGGACACATCTCCTCCATGGCACTTGAGAAAAAAAAATATCTCCCCATTCACAATCTCCGAGAGATCAGGCAGAGACAAGGAGCATGTGGTGAAAAGGTTATTTGGGGTTAGAACAGTGCTCAGCCTTCCCCCTGATGGAAAGAGTGAAGGAAAATGAGAAGGCTTTGAAGTGCTTAGTGCACAGCAAAACCCTACATTCACCTTTTTATTTTGCAGGAGAGACAGATGGAGGGAGAGGGCAGAAGAGGAGAAGGAATAGACCGCTAAAGAAGTGGGAGTAAGACCAGAAAAAAGGGGATAAATAAAGAGTTTACTGCAGCCGTGCACAGAAAAGGAGATTTGCACAAACTCCAGATGCAGAGAATGAAAAAAAAAAAATGAGAGCAGAACAATGACAGTAAAAGACAGAGCTTGGAGGGAAACGAAGACTCCAGTGAAGAGGTGATGTAGCCCTGACAGATTCAGTAGATTTTCATCTGCTTTGATGGATTCCTACTGTTGCCTGTCGATATAAAAGTTGTGTTAAAGAAAAAGAGCATCCGGAGAGTTGAATTCACAGAAGGGAATTGACTTCATCATGGCAGACAGGCAGCTCTGCCAGTGTTTGGGTCACTGCGAGCAAATGGCTCGTGCAAATTGATCAGATCACAGCTGTAGATGTGCTACTGACAGGCGAAAATGTGCACATTTGAATGTTCCTTTCTGCTTTCATATGTGTTTGATGTGTACACTGGAGAAAGAAGAAAACAAAAAGGTTGTAGAGGGAATCGTTCTGCTTTGGGTACAGGGAGTGCTGCAAGAAACCTAATATAGACAAATACCCAGGAGCTTCCCTAACTGTGCGGTTTTCCCTGGATTTTCTCCATCTATTTCTTTTTCCACAACAGCATGCATGACAACTTTTATGTTGTTGTACAAAGAATGAGTGATTTTGGATAAATGAAACAGCCTGTGCGCATCAGTGTGTGAATGTTCTACTGGCAGCTTGCTACCAGGTATTTTGTTTTTGTTTACCGCAGGTGTGACGCCATGTTTCCTTTTTCATACAACCAAGACACGGTGACCACGACATGACTGGGCTGCATGACAGATGCCACGCCCCTGTGCCGACATGGAGCTGAAAAGGGAGCGAGGGAAAGTCGTGTTTCCATTTGAGAATGTTCAACACAATCACTGAAGCTTTTTCTGCTGACACTTTGTTGATCTGTAATTAAAGGAGCAAGTGTTTGGAGCCAATCACCAAACCACAAAGCATTCCCAATCAGACACATTTTGTGTGTGTGTGTGTGTGTTTTTTTCCGGGTGACTCACTTCAGCTGCTCTTGATAAATATTGATTTTCAATAAAGTAGCTGTCAGCTTCTGCTGTAGTTAATTGCAAAAGTAAGTTTTTGTGATAGCTGTGTTGAAAAGGTTGCAGAGAATCTGTCAAGGCTTTATGCTTTCTCTGTGTATTCTCACCTTTTCTTTCCTGTAACTGTCTGTCTGTTGGACAGCTATGATGACATTGTTATTGCCACATTTTAATCATTTTGACATTAAAAAGAAAGTGACTTAAAGTGACTATCAACACATTTTGACAGAGGTTTAAAGACCCACTCCAATAACAATCATGTTTTTGGTGGCATTTTTCTCATCATGGAGGACATTTATGAAGAAAATACAGATTAAAATGGCATTTTTTTTCATTAAAATTCTTATGAATCAGGAGAAAATGGAAAAAAATGCAGCTGGAAAAATCTTTCAGCTGTGACTTAGGTGCTACAATCGGCAACTAAATGCTCCCTGCTCTGCGTTCTGATGCATTCACATGTACATCATTGTTTTCCTTGTCTGAGCTGGCATTTGGCTCAACACTGTACGGCTGGATAGCTCCAATAGTAAGTGTGTTTGAGAAAAGTTTGCTTTAAATATGCTTAAAAGTGACCTGCTTCTTTTATTCTACTTCAAATATACAAAATATCAAATATCAAAACAAAATATCTTTAACATAAAAGCTTTGAACATAGAAACACCAATTTTTACGTCTTTTAGGTTGATTTGTAATAATAATAATAATGATGAAAATAAGAATAATGATCTCGTAGATTTTACCCAGCAAAGGTTGATAAGTTTCTAGAAATGCTCCAAATGTTCTCTAATGTTTCCGTCATTTCTGTGCTGTGGCTCATTTGCATGGATCGACAGTGACTGATCATCTGTTCTTTAAGTGACTCTGGCCCCCGTCGGTAAACCTGTTGGCAGCCCTTTAAAAAGCATTTGGAGTGTGGGCTGCCTCGTGCACCCCCACGCCAAACCTGTGACATTCGGAGGTCTCATCTCAGGCTGCATGACTGCTGGCATGACCTGTTGTTGCTAAGCAGTGACTGGACTCAATATCAATTGGCTAACAACTGCTTTCACAAAACAATCAATTGTTGGGGTTTTTTCTGTTTTTGTTTTTCGTTTCAAACAAGTAGTGGTGTTTTATTGGATTTTTTTGTCATTAAGCTCTTTGACAAAAAGTGGTGTTGAAACCTGTTAAGGGTGGAGGTGTTAAGCATACTAATGAACGCATATCCTTAATTCAAGGTGAAATCAGACCTTTAACTACCAAAAAACAACATATAATACTCTTCAGAAGCTTGAAAGTGTTTTTCCTTTTACTATTGTTCTGATGCACAGATGAGCATATGAATTTAACGATTCCTGTAATCGTGTGTTATGTCTTGTTCTTTTTTCTTGTAAGGTGACCTTGGGTGACCAGAAAGGCAAACATACATAACATTTATTATTATCTTATGTCTGTATTGTATTTATATATTCACAAATATAAGAATCGTATGATATACCTAATGAAGAAAACTTGAAATCACCTTTTAATTTTCTTTTTTAATTCCAGCTGCTCCTCGTTACCGAGGTAACCACAGCGAAAGAATTACCATGGGGATTTGGCTCTGGTCATGCCCTTTCTGACTCAACTTGACTGTGACCGAACCAGAAAATAATTGAGCTATTAAAAAGTACTGTAATATGCGCTGAACTGAAGCACAGGTGCTGTTGGATTTTATCCGTTTACTTCAAAGATTCTTAATGGGAAAGAAACGTGATTTCTATCAGCAACACCTGTAAACTGGTAATTAGCGGACACTATTTTAGTGCTTAGTGTCACATATATGGTCTGTATATGTTCTTACTTTTGTCTCTTTCAAATGATTTCATCGGCCATGCAAGTTTTTCTTTCACGAACACCTGCTAACAATTTCCATGTCTGTAGGAAAAACAGCCCATGGAGAAGCGTACGTGAACACTCATACACCTTTTTGTATCCAATGCTGACAACAGTCTAATTAAAATTGAAACGAAAGAGAAAACTTCATCTACTATGCGCCATACTGATATGAAAGGACAAACGTTTTCTTTTTGTTTTTCATTTAAAAAAATATCAATTTAAAGTTGGTGTGCTTACTAAAACACTGATTGCTGTCAGCACAATGAGTTTTGTTCCTGTGACCCCTGATGGAAACTAATTGACTTTGAGTTGAAACTTTGATTGAACATATTGTTTTTCTGCAGCATGCTTCCAGAATGAATTTAAAACGTGTTTTACAAACTAAAGGGAAGCTACTGTTTTTGCAAACTAACCTGCAACACGAGGAGACCTTAGCTTGTGTCTTTTCTTGTTTTTAGTCTCTGCAAAATGAACACTTTTTATCAACTCTAGCTAGATGCTCCAAGTATTTTAAGTAGATTACAGATACCACTTTCTGTGAAAATGCTATTATTCTGATCAAAAATTCTGAAAGAATCCAAAAGCAGCCCCTTCTTTTCCCGTGGTTTAGATATTCACACCCCTGGGTACAGCAATGCTGATACAATAGGTAATTATGAAAGACTAATACAACATTCATACTGGGCATGCGACGTGCATTTAGCATATGGTGTTCAATTCAATTCAATTTTATTTATATAGCCCAATATCACAGCTACAGTCTAGCCATCTCATTGGACTTACTTTGATATTTCACAGTGTTCACACTGAATTGCAGCTACCAGATGCTATCCCATGTTCTTCGCCTACAGTTGGAAAAGGCTTGATGCAAAATGTGGACCTGCTTCAAATCTTTCTCCAGTCTTTTATGGCACAGCTCTATTCCAATATAAGAACGACTTGGTTTCATACAATTCTGACCAGGCAAAGATAGTAATTTCTCCTCAATTATCAATTTTCAAACTGTCGGCTCTTCCTTGAATGGACTCTATGCATGGAGCTTTGTGACGTATTTCTAGTTTATAATAAGACCACTCTTTTATTTTCGGTTGAGGCTAACCGGATGCATCGACTTAGCAAATCTCTGCGTACTATTCCTGGTATTGTCTAATTTTGGTTATTTTATGCAATGTATTTAGGTATTTACGAAATTCACGTTGGCCACGTGTAATACGTGTCGGAACAAGATACATTTTCTTTAACCCTTTTACACCGGAGATGTCGCCAGCGACGTAGAAATAATAGATGCTCTTTGACATAATTGTAACCATCTACACAATCAATTCAAATCAACTAATTGTGTCACAGAGAAAAGTGTCTTTTTGTATCGGCTTTGCATCGATATGCAACACATTACTAAAGCCAAGTATTGCATTTCAGCGCAAGACTGCTTCTCTCCGCGGGATTTATGCTAATAGCGTAAAAGGTTGAAGAGTTACTGTGGTTGAAAGAACAATTACAAGCTGTGTTGTCTGTCTACCAATGTGTTGTTAAAGGTTTTTTCTTCTCGACATGCTGTCCGTCACTACAAGGAAACACAATCCATCTATCAATTTTCTTAACCCCTGTTCCAAGTACTGGTGGGCAAAGCTATAGTACCCCCTGGACAAGTGACCAATATGTTGCAGCCCAAGGAAATAACAATTACAGATCATTATTCAAGATAAACTAATTTCTTAAGAATTCCATACCAGAACTCAACCATAGTTCCCCCTTCCATGGAGCGGACAGGACACGCCGGCAGTAAGCAGCTCCTAGACTTTCCTATATTCAACCAGAGATTTATGAGCAACTGCATCCACCTTGAAACACCTCTCAACTGCCCTCACATCGGACTTTCTAACCGTTCCCCGGGGAGGAAGCAGCCTCCAGAACTTTGAAACCCTCTTTCTCTGTGTCCCTCATTCAAGCTGATCCTACCAATTTGTTGTGGAGGTGGAGGTGACACAGGGTTGGTGCTGCGCTATCTCAAAGGTCCCTCCCAGATAATAAATTTCACCCTTGCGGTTTTTATACCCATACACTTTATCCAGCAGAGAAGAACTATGACATGAGGGATCATGAGGGCTGTATTAACAACAAAACCGAGGCACCAGTGACTGCAGGTAAACAAACAGTCCCTTTGTGTGGACAGATTATGAAACTTGTTTGGAGCGTATATTCTCACAGTACGAAAGTGTCGGTGTTGTGCACAAATGTCACTATGTTGACCCATTAGTTATACATTTCAAGTAAAATAAAAATGTTGTAACAATAGGATTTGTAAAATCTTTTGTTTTTCTCATTTACGAATCAATTTTAATGAATGACTTTTTCCCAAATAAAACAATATTATTTTTTATCTTTTGTTTTGATATTGTAAGTTTTCCGAATGTAGCCTAAACTATAAAGCCAAGGGACTGTATTTTACTCGTAAAAGAGTGTTTTACATAATGCATGTTTCTCTATCATATTAAAAAATAGGTCTCTATGTTCAATCCAGGCCATCATAAATAAATAAAAGCAGAGATCATGAAAATGAGGTGTCAAAAAATAATATCTTACAGATTTATTACAATTTTAGGTGTCATATGTCACATAATCAAAAATGGTTTCTAAAAATATTACAGTTTATATCAGATGATTGAAACAGCACTATCAATTCTCTGGAGTTTGACATGTTGTTGATCTTCTCTGAGTGATGCTGAGCTAAGTCTCCTTTCTATTACCTGGACTAAGGCTGTTCACGCTAGCTTTAGCTTGGCTGGCAAGTGATAACGCATTTCAACTTTGCTTTCGTGTAATCTTTTAAAGTGGGCTCGAGCTATAGATCTTTGGGGTTTTTCAAGGACATAAAATGTTTTCCTTTTGGCATTGAGCTTCTCTCATTTTCTGTCCAGTTCATGTTGTTGATCAACTTTATATTTAGGAAAAAAAAAATTGTAATTTTATTTTTGCTTTCATAGCCGACTTCCTAGTTATTGCAATTGCTAATTAGTATAAGTGTAACGATTAATTGACTAAATCTATGAATTGATTTAATTTCCAACAACATAGATATGTCTGAGGAAAATTTTTAATCAAATCTTTTTTTTTTTATGTTCGGTTGTTAATCAAGTCATCACAGCGGACAACACACATGTCATGTCAACAAAAAATTATCAAACCATCATTACAGTCCTGTGTGAAAACATTTTGAATGTTCCAAAGTTATGTGACCATACAGCGAGGTATAATGTCCTCAAAGTTTTGTTTGTATTATTTTGTTGTGGAAAACAGTGGGTGGAAATTTATCAAACTAAAATGTGAATTGATTTGGCAATAGTTCTTGTTTGCTTGTACACACATTTAACTTACACTTGACTATCTTGCAAGAAATACAAGGAATTTGGAACACTTCACCTGCACTGCTCAGTACCCACATTGTGAGTCCTACTGATAGAATTTTTTGCTAAAAATATTAGGGATCGATTTAAGATCAGTGAATCGGATCGTTCAAAATGAACCTATATTGACAGATCGTCAAGCACAAATTATGATATGAATCAAATTGTTGTCAAAATCTCTTTTTAAATATTTTTCATTTTATTTATTTTTATCAAAAGCCAGTTTAAGCTTTTGTCGAATGATAAAGAAGGTGTAAAACAGTCCGAAAATGTGAAGTTAAAAGGTGGAAGCTAAATATGACTGTTAGGTGAGAGCTGTCAGACTATCACAAAGCTCTGAGAATTATTGCTGTTGATCTCGTTAAAAGATTACAAGAAACTCCAGTCAATTGGAGACAAGCTATAAGAAAGGAGGGGTGGATAATCTAGTCTAAACTGATTCAAAAGACGGAGATTATACATATACATATTTCACTTTACTTGCTCTTTTCTCAGCCTCCTCTGAGCCCTTTTTTCCACATTATCTCATGCTGCAACAGTTGTCCTCCGTCTCTTCCATCTGTCTGTCCCCCTCCCTAAACTCTCTCTGCTCTAATCTGTCTCCCACTCTCCCCTTTGCTGCCCGGATGTGCTGCAGCTACACAGATGCTAAGGTTTAATGCTTCAATTTGGCTTGCTGTCAGCCCTTCAGTTTCTTTGATACTTTTACACCAAGTCCCATCGAAGACACTGTGATCCAATTTGGGCAGCCTGGCATCTGCACAGAAAGGATTTGTAGGTTTTCTTCTGTGCTTTGGCATGTTTGTAACAGCAGACACATTTTGTTACTTCACAGAATGAGCGGCTTCGGAATGTGTGCGTGAGTGACAGGAGGGTGAGTTCTTGGGAGGGACAATATTTTTTTTTCTTCATGCAACACAAAGTCTTGTGGTCACATAACTCCAACAAACACACACATACATAAAAAAAAACCCTCCATTGTCTTCCTGAGGCTTGAGAGCCACATGCAACTCTTTTATCCCTCCATTAAGGCCTTTTGAAATTGAAGAAAAATGCTAACAATCTGAATAAATTGTAAATTTTTTTTGTTACGTTTTGTCATTTCTGTTTAGCTTTTTAACATTTTTGTTATCTGAGCCAAATAATAGAGTGGTTTATCATTAGAATAAATTCAAAGCATATATTTTTATCTTCTGCTGCACAAATGTGTCTAGATGCTGTTCAGAGGCAAAGTTCGTAAGCTGCTAAAATGATATAATTTAATTGCAAGTAAATCCGTTGCAACAGGAGGTACTTTTTTGACACATGATGTATTTTATTTTGAAAGGAACGTATCTGTGCTGCTGTCAAAACTAAATGGAAAAACATTAGTATACATAAAAAATATAGCAGTTATATTTCAATTATTGTAAATGTTTAAAAGCTAAATTTAAAAATGAACGGCCTAATGGCCACAAAGATATGATTAAAGTACATTTTTCATAACAAAAAAGTGGGACTTTGCAGCTCTCACTGGGTTTTGGTCAGTAAGATACTGGACCAAATGACTCTGTTGCAAACCCCTCTTCTAAACAGACTAAAATTGGACATTATTTGAATTCTTCATTTGGATGATTGCCACTAAAGAGAAACAACCATCTTAACAGTAGATGGGGACATATCTATAAAATATTACATCCATGGCTGTGAAATGTAAAAAATATGAGCTAAAGATGAAAACAAAAAGAGGATTCCACAAATAGTACCTCAAACAGGAAAAACATGTCTCTAAGATTTTTCAAAATTGGTTATAAAGAGCTATTTTGTAACAAAAAAAAAAAAAGAAAATATGTGTGAAATTGGTTACAGTTTTGACATTCATGAAAAAAAAAACATGTTGACACACTAATGCAAAACATGAGGCTTTTCTATTCCAGCAAAAGCTCAAGAAGTAAATACTTCACCTCAAGAGCATTGACTAATATAAGCAAATGAAAAAAACTGTATTGAAAACAAAAATAAAAAAGACCACAAGAACTCTCACACCTATAAAGATAATGGTTAATACGAAAAAAGAACACCATGAAAGCAGGGTAAACAAAATAAAGAGGTAAATTATGTTATGAGATGAAAAAGACTTTAGAGGTGATTCTGCGTTGTTCAAAAACACATTTTACTCCATTTAAAGTTGTATTCCTGAAAGGTCTGGTCTCTTTATGATCAGCTGATTACTCCTTAATGGCTCCAGTTATTCTTTATACAGAACTTTTAGTTATTTTCAATCATTTTCATTCTGTTTCTCTTTATTGATCTTTTGCTCACTTATTTTCCCACTGTAACTTGTGAAAGAATTATTATTGTATTTTTAACACTATCAAACCTACTTAAAAGCCTTAAAAACCCACTCAAATGAAAACGGTATTTTTTGTGTTTTTAATATGTTCCTGTAGCATTTTTCAAATAACAGAGGACCTATATAAAATAATTTAAGATTAAAACTGTTTCTGAGTATTTCTTGATTCAAATCGTGTTGGGGCTAATGACGTACGGTAGCCACTCACTGGACATGCCAAAGTCTCTCTTCATGCTCCTCTGCCCCCTTTTGCGCATTCATTTTTTTCGTTCGACTTGGCCTCTGGCTCAAAACTGTAGGGCTAGATTGATCCAATATTGCTCACCATCATTTTTGCGTTGCTAATGCTAGCTTGGAGCTATAAGCATGAGCGTGAGCCCACAGACAGAGCTCCCAGCCTTGGGGATGTGGAGGGGAAGGGGTTTGCTCTGAGTCAACAGTTCCACCCAGGAGCCAGAAATGTATATCTAATAAACTATTACCACTGGGCATGTCTTAAAAAAAGACAATGGTTTTTGGATGGATTTTGGCTAAAAACTGCAAAGTCATAATTACATAAGTACAAAACATGGTGTAAGGTGACATTGCCAACATGTGGTGGTTTTTTATTAATTGTTTTTTGCGTGTTATTAACAAGGTTGGTAGTTAGTGTAGTCACAATAACGTTTGTTTTTTTCAGTCCAGTCTGTTTTTCTTTTTGTTTTTTTTTTTTTGTGTTTCAAAGTTGGGATACAGGTATTGTGAATATGCTTATATGGCTAATGCTTCTAACGTTGCTAACAACAAGCAGCATCAGACTGTGTTTTTTACATTTTTTTTCTTATGTGTTATTAACAAAGATCGGAGTTAGCATAGTCACTGTAACATTTGTTTTCGCAATCCGGACGTTTTTTTTTATGTGTTTGCAAAGTTGGGAGTTACAGGTATTGTGACTACACCAACACGGCAACTGTTTAACATAGCTAACGCAACTAATGTGTAGCATGTTGCAAACAAGTTCTAGAGTAACTGCGACTGTAGTTAATAAAGTCTGACTAATTGGCTGTGGACTTACTCTTGTCTTGCTTAATTCACCTTAAAGTTCAGTGTGCCTTATAACTGACATAAACTAAAAACCATTCATTGATGGTGCACCTTATAATCCGATATGCCTTAGAGTCCTAAAAACATGCTATTAGAGTTTAAAACATTAAGAGATTCTTTAGAACAGATTAATTTTAAGAGAAGTAGAGTAAGATTACCTGTGCATTTATTAAAACAATCAAACATTAAAACAGAGAAATGCTGAAGCACATTTCTGGATATTTTTCAGGTTTTATTTGTTTAATTTGTATTGTGAATGACTGTTTCTTAAGTTATTGACATATTTATACCATTAAGAATCTTTTCATTTACTAAAAAATGTAAATTAAAAATACAATTCTTATTTTTAGGTTATGGAAGAAAGTACATGGCAATGCAATATTTTTTGGTGACCTTCATATGCAAACACAAAATAATTGATGTGTCTTTGACAAAAAAAAAATTAAAAAATACCCAGCAAGTTAATTAGCCAACGCTTTGGCCCTTGAAGGGAAAATTATCACAAATGACCTGAGTGAATTCTACTTAGAACCATGGTTTCTAAAAACCCCTAGAAAAGCAGGATAATCTGGAAGTCATACATCATCTGAGTCAGTAAATTAAAAAAACGAATTTAAAAAAAGACATCACCAGTGGTGAGCTCAGATAAAACGCCTACTCTGACCAACACTAGGTTATTTTTGGAGCCTCTTTTGGAGTCTCTGACATGCTACTCTCTTAGGTTTAAACATAAAACACAATTTCATTTATGAAGTGATGTTTTAAATATGAAGCTTAAGCATAAAGAAAGCCTTTCCCCTTAAATATAATGTCAGACATGAAAGGAAATAGCTTTTCTTTGTTGAAAGTTGTTCGAAGAATTCTGACATTTTCATGAGCCTTTTCACACCATTGTGATAACATCCCCCCTTGTGCAGCATTTTAGTTGTCTCCAGGCTCTCTGGAATTTTCTCTCACACATCCAGGGTGAAAGCTTGAATTAACTTCTGTTACCAAACACAAGCCATCATTGTAGCCTTGGGTAATTGCTTTTTGTTAAACACAAATTCCCCATTTGCTCCAACTGCAAACAGATTGCAGTTGAATATATTTTGCAAATAGTCAATCAACTTCCGTCAATCAATGTGTACGGAATATGTCTGTATTATTATTGTTTCTTTTTTTTTTATTTTGGTGGATGTTCCGGGTGCTGCTGTCATGCTGCTAGAGAAGCTCAAGAATACTGCTTTTGAACAGTATATAGGTTGAGCCCACTGAGAAAAATCCTAAGCTTTCCTTTTTATCAAAATACTGCTCAGAATTTATTTTACAACCTTGAACAGTGCTCGAGCTTTGAGACTCTCAGTGTCTGGATGCTCTCCTCTATTGACAAAAGCATCACTGGTGCTGTCTGCAAGTGAAAGAGCGATCCTCAAAATAGTAAAATAGATTTCTGAATTAAACAGGCATCAGTCAAAACACAAGGAATAATACAAAAAGCGTGCACTTTTTGTGTAAAAGCCAACATGGACTCAACATGAAACAGGTGCTTTGGCACTCGGCTCCATTGTTTGACTTGCATGTCATTCTTTGCCTTTGCAAGAAGCCAAAAACATTTGACAGACAATATATGACTGTGAGAATGTGGACAGCTGGTGAATAAGAATGAAGCTCTGTATTCTGTCATTTCTTTTAAGTAAACAAAACAGTGGGGCCTAACACCTAACCAGTAATCAGAAGTATATAACTTTTTTTTTTAAGCAGATGCTCATAATAATCTTTTAATACTTCTGAACATTTAATGAAGGTGTTTAATAGGTCATTGAGACATTTCCACCAAACACGATATGACTGCTGTGTAAGTTCAGTTCAAGCTCATTGAAGGTCACTGTACTTCTTTTTTATGTTCTACATCTGAGGTGTAGGTAATGGTCAGCACTGAACTATGACACCATAATTGCCATTAGTTTGATTAGACAAGACCTGATGCAATAAAATTTAATAGAGAGTGACACCTGCAACTTGTTAAAGGAACAATAATATTGCATGAACTCGGGTATTTTAGAAGAAAGAAAGAAAGAAAGAAAGAAGAAATGCAGTGTCCATTCTAGATCTAACATTTGCAAAAGTAGTGATTTAAAAGAGACTTTTATGACATAAAATAAATTAATACAAAAAATAACTATCTGTACATTAAGATAAGTAAAGGTGAGTTTATGAGTAACAGGAACACAGGGAAATTACACCCCTGATAAGAATTGATGGAAAGTGTTATTTATATTTGTGTTTTTCCTTTTGGGTCTGAACTTTTTTGAAACATGTAAAAGTTTTCTTTGATATTAATAAGAAATTATGAGAAGAAACACTATTTACATGAGTTTGATTGATATTTGAGACAATTATAACAGTAGCCCAAATCATTTAAAATCGATCTTGCTGATAGTGAGTATTTTCACCATTTGCTGCAATGACAGCTTGACAGCGGCATCTCGTGCTCCTCTCAAGTTTCGTGATGATCATACATTCCACTCTTCCACAAGTTCTAAATACAGTTCTGTCATGTCACTTTTCTTTTTTTTGGGGGGGGGTACAGTCATCCAGTCTATGCTTCAGCTGGTCCGAGACCAGGCGTACTCTGTAGTTCTGGTCAAAAGAGGTGGAGTCAGTTGTGAAACCTTTGTACCCCTCACATCTAGCAAACGGGCCTGCAGCTATGCGTCATTTGCAAAATGATGTCTAAGTGCACAGAAGTCTGCTAATGACACTTTGAGACACACCAACAACATCTGACTGTGTACTGATCTGAATGCGTGCTGTAGTAAGGTGTTGCTGCTAGTCCATTAAGCAACATGTTTATTTATTTATTTAGTTTTGGCCTCATGTGGAAAACAAAATGAGGTGAGTCTTTCACCCCAATATAATGACCTTAAACACTGGGTATCCACTGAGTTTTACACAATACCCCTAACTTTTTGGGAGTGGTGTAAGTCAAGCTTATATACAGTGCCAGTTTTATCAACTTAAATATAAAAAAATAAATAAATAACAGCCCTTTAAAAAAATGGATCTTGTTCTTTTTCTGTAGTTTTTAATCTTTTCTCTGGTGTCCAGCAGTATCATTCCATTCTGCTCCATACACATGTGGACAAAATTGTTGGTACCCCTCAGTTAAAGAAGGAAAAACCCACAATTCTCACTGAAATCACTTGAAACTTACAAAAGTAACAATAAATAAAAATTTATTGAAAATTAAATAATCAAAATCAGCCATCACTTTTGAATTGCTGATTAACATAATTATTAAAAAACAAACAAACAAATGAAACAGGCCTGGACAAAAATGATGGTACCTCTACAAAAGACTGAAAACTAATTGACCAGACTGACATGATTAACTCAGGTGTGTCCTTTAATTGACATCACAGGTGTTACCAAACTCATAATCAGTCAGTCTGCCTATTTAAAGGGAGACAAGTAGTCACTCTGCTGTTTGGTGAAAAGGTGTGTACCACACTGAACATGGACAACAGAAAGCCAAGGAGAGAATTGTCCCAGGACATCCGAAAACAAATGATAGATAAACATCTTAAAGGTAAAGGCTATAAGACCATCTCTAAACAGCTTGAACTTCCTGTGACAACAGTGGCTCATATTATTCAGAAGTTCAAGACCCACGGGACAGTAGCCAACCTCTCTGGACGTGGCCGCAAGAGGAAAATTGATGACAAATTGAAGAGACGGATCGTTCCAATTGTATCTAAAGAGCCCAGAAGAACCTCCAAAGAAATTAAAGGTGGACTCCAAGGCCAAGGTACATCAGTGTCAGATCGCACCATTCGTTGTTGTTTGAGCCAAAGTGGACTTCATGGGAGACGACCAAGGAGGACACCACTGCTGAAAAACAGTCATAAAAAAGCCAGACTGGAATTTGCAAAAATGCATGTTGACAAGCCCCAAAGCTTCTGGGAGAATGTCCTTTGGACAGATGAGACCAAACTGGAGCTTTTTGGTAAGGCACATCAACTCTATGTTCATAGACTCAAAAACCAAGCATACGAAGAAAAGAACACTGTCCCTACGGTGAAACATGGAGGAGGCTCAGTCATGTTTTGGGGCTGCTTTGCTGCATCTGGCACAGGGTGTCTTGAATGTGTGCAAGGTACAATGAAATCTGTAGACTATCAAGCATTCTGGAGAGAAATGTGCTGCCTTGTGTCAGAAAGCTTGGTCTCAGTCGCAGGTCATGAGTCTTCCAACAGGACAACGATCCAAAACACACAGCCAAAAACACCCAAGAATGGCTGAGAGAAAAGCGTTGGACTATTCTAAAGTGGCCTTCCATGAGCCCAGATCTGAATCCCATTGAACATCTGTGGAAGGAGCGGAAACATGCCATTTGGAGAAGACACCCATCAAACCTGAGACAACTGGAGCAGTTTGCTCATGAGGAGTGGGCCATAATACCTGTTGACAGCTGCAGAACGCTCATTGACAAATACAGAAATCGCTTCATTGCAGTGATTGCGTCAAAAGGTTGTGCAACAAAATATTAAGTTATGGGTACCATCATTTTTGTCCAGGCCTGCTTCATTAGTTTTTTTTTTTTTTTTTTTTTTATAATTATGTTAATCAGCAATTCAAAAGTGATGACTGATTTTGATTATTTAATTTTCAATAAATTTTTATTTATTGTTACTTTTGTAAGATTCAAGTGATTTCAGTGAGAATTGTGGGTTTTTCCTTCTTTAACTGAGGGGTACCAACAATTTTGTCCACGTGTGTATGTTCTGGCTAAATTAGCTGAACCTAAACTAAGTAGAAACAATTGACTGGACATCTTATCAGCAAAAACACAAGAGTTTTAATTGAAAAACAAAAACCGTGACACACACTGCTGCGCAGTGATGCACTAGAAGATTAGACGCTGCTGTGTGTACAGCATATGAGCTGATGCATGAGTCTAATTTTTCCATGCATGTGGGTGTGTCCGTGTGTTACATGCTCATTTAACTTGATAATGATTTAAATTTATAATTATCATGTACCAACCCTTTTAATTAATATTTTTCTTGGGGAATATTTCTAAGATATGATTACGACTGTTGTTAAAAGCCTTTCCTTTATATACATTCAGGAAGAAGATAGAGAGTAATTAGAAGAAAGACAACAGGAATGAATGAAACAGCCAGATCATTAAGGCTGCAATAAGCAGCTGAGAAAAGAGATAGGACCAATGGAGCTGTCTCCATTATAATTAATTTAGCCTGCCTCTTCATAACCATTTGAACAAACACGAACCTCGTCAGCATCTTTTTTCACCAAGTGTCGTTCTATTTCCTGAATATCTTACCTCATTTTTATTTAATCATCCCTGTGTTTCTCCTTTCACATCAAGCGATATAAAAGATGTGGGTTTCTTTGAGCTATTGAAAACAAATAATTATATTTTGGACTGCTTAGTTGAGTTTTGTAAAAATACGTTTGTTTTTTTTTTTTTTGGTTTTTACAGAAAGTGTGGTTGTGCTCTTACATTTCAGCATTTGTTGAGTTTAAGCACAACAAGCAAATAAAGGAAAAAATGATCCAAAAATTGATTTAAATAAAAAACATATAAAAAAATTCCAACAAATCAGAAAGCAGAGCATTTTCATCAGATTATTATGAGAAGAAATTGTTGCACTTTTGTTACAGCTTAGTCTGAATTTCCAACATCAACTCATATTTATGAAACCCCCAACCCAGTTTATTTTGACCATTTCAAAATGTCATGGTAGGTCTATGGGGGTGGGAAACTGGGGGACATGAAAGAAGAATAGAAGAAAAAAAATCAAACAGAAGAAACAATATTGGTCAAATTTTGACCCTTTAAACATATTTAAGACTTTAAATTCAGTGGTCCACACCTCCAGCATGAAAACAAAAATACATAAAATTGCCAAAAAGATCACTATTTTCTCTGACTGGTGAAGCCAAATTTAAGATGGTGACCCCTAAAATTGTCACTCCTTGATCTTTCAATAGAAATAGATATATCACTTATCACACATTTTTGAGTTCAATTAAGAAAAATAAAGTAGACAAAGAATTTGTAAACAACTACGTTGGGATCCAAAACACTTAGAAATGCTATGGGTGCCTTTGCAAACTATAACAGGCCACTTCCCTTGTAAACGAGCAGACAAATAAAATGCAGGCTTTTATTTTGTAGTCCTTTAGATGGGGTGCCAAATCATACGGAGAGAAAATTGTTGCATCCATAGTAAACTCCATTGGTCCAATCCACAGCTGAAAAGACTCAACATTTTGTAATGGTATATCCTCATGTGGGTTGTCCAATCCAAATATGAGCAAAGACTCCTTTTTCCATAATTGTTAAATGACTGTTTTCCCTGTTGTTCAGTATACATTACACTAGATTTCCTACTGAAATTTCCTTCTGCCATTTGAGCCTCGGCCTTGTTCAGGTGGTTCGTCTTTAAGTTAATGTCAACCAACAGAAAAAAGGGAAAATGCTAAATTGACAACATAGCAAGTCTGGTTGTGAACAGTGCTCAGTTTTTAGATTGACACCACAACAACTTGTAGCAAATGCAGCACTTATCAAATGACTATTTTATAAAAAATTACCTTATAACTGTTGGAACTTTTATAAAAATTAAACAACGGCAACAGAGTTCAAATGCTTTATAATAAAAAAAGATAAAAGAAAACCATATATACTATCACTTTAGTCTTTAAATGTGAAGTGAAGACATAAGACTAGAATATGTTGGATTTTAAAGGGTTGTTAATTAGATTTTCTAGATTTTTTGCACCTCTTAGTTTTATGCTCTGTTCAATCACTTTCACTTCAACTATCTTGAAGAAAAAAGATTAATCATGCATGAAAATGAAAGCAGCTGAAGTACATTAGTGCATTATTTCATGTTCTGCCATGTAATATTTTTCTTTCTGTAATTTAGTTGTAAATGTTTGTTTGTTTTTTGTTGTTGTTTTTTTTGATTAGGGCTACAAAAGATGACCCAAAATGCTGTTATCTTTGCAATTTTGGAACAAGAAAAAAAGACATAAATAAACAAAGCATAAAAATACACTAATTAAAAAAAGTTTTTGCTAAAAAGACGTTTTGAAATAATAGAAGTCAGGAAAGACGGTCTTTGATAAGCACAGATGGGCAAAACTAAATTGCTATTTTAAAAAATTTATTGAAAAGAATCAACAAAAAGGTTTTAAAGTAAAACTTTTCTAAGAACCATTGAAATTTAGGATTTACATTTTTTTTCAACTTTTCATGCCATTCAATTACTTTTAAGATATGGTGCAATATCAGTGCAAAAAAGGCAAGGGTTTATGCCTATTGTTGTGTAAACAAACAATCCTGCATTGAAGGGCTCATTCATCAACATGCAAGGTAAAGTCTTGAGTAAAAAACATGCACACAAACTCACAATACTGCATCAAAATATGACAACTCAGTAGCGCTAAAGATTAATTAGAGTCCAGCCTTGTTTCCCATCATCCATCTGCTCGCAGCCCATCACAACCCCAACATAACAATAACGGTGTAGCACAAATGGGGGAGCAGCCGTTAAGTTTGGAGCCAGATACCAGCTCATTTTTTTTGACGAAAACAAATGTATTTTCCAACAAGTGGATGCATCAGTATGAAGTGGAGCTGGGGAATTTGTAGTCTGCCGACTGTGGCTCCTACATCACTGCTACATCCTTTTTTACAAATAATTTGTTTTCACTTACAGCGGGCTCATGACTTGAATAAAGAAATAGCCATTTTTAGCTTTATTTTCCTGATGTATGTCCTTCCTCATGAGAAAATGCCACAAGAATAGGTTAAAAACACCAGTTTTCGTTGGAGTGGGTCTTTGAATTTCAACACAACCAAGACATATTTTCCAAATGCAACTGAGGTGCAAAAGAAGCTTCATGTTTTTTCTTCTTTCACTCTGCTTTCCTCTTTTTCTCTAAACTAATTTCCCTCCTCCACTCTTTCCACATTTGTCCCTCCCACCTGTCTGCCTCTCTTTGGCTTCCCCTAACTCCCTCCAGGCATGCACACTCTGCTGGCTCTTTCTCCTTCTCGCTCACTCTGATCTCAAAAGGGAGCACTCCTGTCCTGCAACCGTTCTTCCTCATGACTTATTTTGCTTCAGGCCTTCCCTCTCACTTGCTAAGCTACTCTATCGTCTCTCCTTTTGCTCATCTCCCCCCACTTTTCTTTCATTGTTCCATCACTTCAACATGAAATGCCACGCTGCTTGTTTTGTTCCACATTTCATCTATCTGCATAATGTTCCTTTCACAAATCTCTCCCTCCATAACAGAGGGAGTGATGTGGTTTTGACAGAAAGGCCAACCCTCCTGGAATTGTGAGCTCTTTGGAGTTGAAAGCTTTTAGTGCCTCTGTGACCCTGAAATCTTTTGTTATCTGGAAAAATCAATGGAACCTGAGTAATCTGACATGGAAAAGGTTCCTGCCTGTTTTGGTGGGAAAAAATATAATCAAATTTAAAAAAAAAAACAATTTAAAAACATTTTTTTTTCTGCTCAGAATGAGAAGATCTTCCTTCAATAACTCTCCAGAGTTCAATGATTTTAACACAAGAGCATTAAAGCTCAAATGTTCAGCCTCATAAGTTCTTTTCAAAATAAAATCTGCAAACAAAGAAACCACAGCAGCTTAGCAGTTAATGTATTTATTCAATAAAATGTCTATTATATATAAAAAAGCAGAAAAAATAATTCAAGCCTGAGATAAAGATACTGTAAAGCCAGTGTGAATCTGATTATAAGTACAGAGTTAGACTTCAGTCACATGATGTGACTTGAGTCATAAAATAAAACTTCTAACGTATCTGACTGGTGCCTTACTGACTTCAGATTTTCATCACACTTCAGCCGTATGATTTGATAAGACAAGAAAAAATTGAGTCAAAAGTTGAGTGAAACTAGGTGAGAAAAAGCTGCAATGCAGACAAAGTACACCTTTGTTTGTATTTAATTGCTTTATGCAAGCATTTTGCTTTTTAATCTTGTAATTAAGATATACAGTGGCTTACTCTTAGATATTCACCTGAAGGTATCCTTGAGATGTCCTATCCTTGAGATTTTAATTTGTGTGTTATGCTAAAAAAAAAAGTTCTGTACCATGTAGCACACAGCAGTCATACAGTGACATTGTTCAGAACACACATTTATGATCATATTGTTAGTTCTCTGAGTGGAATGAGTGAAGCTACATTCACATCGCTATCGTCAATTCGTGTTCAAGCAACCACTCCCAATGAAAAGTCAATGTAAACAAGCATGTATTTACATTTCAGGCTTCCGTGTTAAAAAAAAACTCCTGTGTTCATGCGTTGCTACACAATTTACTACGACCAGTTTCAGGATCCACGTACAAAACGTGTGGTCATTGAATGCACATCAAGACTTAAGCCAGGTTGACATTTGACCATTCAGAGACTCAGATTTAGCAGTAAAGTGTGTGTGGCGTTCCTTTTAATTAACGTAATAAAACCTGATCATGAGGAGAAAATAATATTTTCCTCGGACAGAATTCCATCACACCAAATCTTTCATATACATGAATAGAGCTGTGAAAGAAAAAGCCTGGAGCAAGATTTACATCACTTTAATGTTTTGCACCAAGCTTCTTCCAACTGTAGATGGGAAGATGCATAAGTATTGGGTAGTGACAGTCCAGAGTGAACACCTAGGGCTGTCGCATGCCCGGAGGGAATGCATCATCAGTGTCTTGCTATGGGGGAAAGGTCCCAGCAGAACTTTATCAGAAGCTCAAATAACACTAGGATAATTATAATACCTCAGAATATTGATGACCTTTGTCAGGACCCTTATCCTTCATACAGGGCAGACATAGAATCAGTTGTGGCTCACAACAGGTTCACCTCACCTTACTTCACCAGGAAGAGGGATAGTGAGACGTTCGTGCTTTTTAGAGATTTGGAGTTTAATACATAACCTCAATTTCTCTTTCAATGTAGTTAAGCAATTAAAGTCTATTTGTCAATGCAATCAACATAATTAAATAATTCTGTGTTCTGGGTGTGTACTGTTTGTATAAGTGCAAATACGCTTTTTTTTTTTTTTTTGGATTAGGGACAATTATTCTGTGAAATGTGAAAGCACAATCTTCTTATATTTTCCTTATATTTCTTAATGTAAATCTTGAATAGATTTGATACATAAATATTTCTTACTTTTACTGTGTTTGTCTTTTGTGCCTGTGCTGCAAATGCTTGAAATAAACCAAATCAATCAATCAATCAATCAAATCACTTTTATGTTTCACAAAGGGAAGACATTTTGACTCCCAGGTTGCCAGGCATATGTGAAAAGATGACAACTGCTTCAGTGGCACCTTAGGAGGGGGGCCCTTTCATTTGGAGCCCTCACTGAGAATAGAATGTGCAAAGTTTGAGGTTGTGACATTCAAGTCATAAAACCCTTGCAAACGTGTGAGGTGACGCTCAGCATGCAGCAGCTTGCCTATTGTGAATAGAACACCCCCACCCCCCCAGAGAAATCTGGAGGGAGCAATGGCTTCCATACTCCAATAGACTGCAAGATGCTGCTTAGACAGGTTTCTCCAAGTATGGTTCTATCCAAAATACAAACAATCTTTTTTTTTTTTTCTTTCTGAAACAAAAATAGCTAAACAGAACATTGAACTGTGTACCTGTGACTGTGCCCACCAGTTTTCAAACATGTCACTTGTGGGATGATGGAGTTCTGTTTGATGATGCTTGAGCACAATGAATGGTGTCACTGATGCTGAGAGTTCAATACTGTAAAAATTAAATCATAAACAGTGCAAGCCAACGGAGCTGGTTCTTATGGCTGAGAATGGAACTTTTCTCTCCATGCATAAGACAGTAAGTTCAGGAGCAAGGACTGTGGCCTTCAAGCACTGGTCAAGAGATAGACAGCATTTACAATTCAGTGCTTCCTTGGAAACTGTGGAGCAGCCAGCATCATAGACCAACTGATCTCCCTTACTCTTGACAGAGTTAGTGTGTGTGTGTGTGTGTGCGCGCGCGTGTGTGTGTGGAGGATAAGATTTCGTGCTGTTGTCCAGTTTTTTGAAAATCGTTGGCGTGGTCATGAACATAGAGGGCAGCTGTCAGTCATTCAGGCAGGGATGACGCCATATGAAATTGAGCGACAGCTGGGTGGTCACAAGGTGGTGACGGCTAGATCGCCAGCCAGCAGACGCCCTGATTGGACAATGCGTAATTGTCTCCGGAGAGCAATCATCAATGTCAAATGTTGCTGCCTGTCGCTGGACTGCCACTGCACGACCTCAAAATAAGCCCGGGCGGCCACTGACCAACGTCGACTTTTAGAGAAAAATTATCTGGTCACCGCAAAATTGCAACTTTTTCTTTAAAACCTCAGTGACCACCGTACGGCGTGTAAAAATGCGACTGCCCCCTTCTGATTACAAATGCTGCTGCGTGGCCAACTGTTAAATTTGCTGAAAAACTTGCATTTAGGTCACTGCGCGGTGACATTTTGTGATAAGTTACCGCAGTCTGATCATACAGGGAGAGGAGAAGCTGGTCCTGAACATTTTCCACAGAAGCAAACAGTTCCACCAGATCCTTCATTCTATTACCTGGAAAGCTTCTCTACCCAACAATTCGGAGAACCTGGAAGGTAGGTTGACTTTAGAGACTGTTGATGAACACTATCCTTGGTTATCAGTCAGTATACCAGAGTGATAAAGTAGGGAGTTCACCCCTTCTTGTTGGTTAAGCCAAGGAAGAAAATCCCTCAGAATCATGTGATTTGCTAAAAGCTGTAAGCAGTTGACTGAAGTAGAACCCATGTTTGGTTCCCATTCACCGGTCTTCCTTCATAGGCATCTCCTTGGACAAAAAAGAGGCAACTGTAGTGACCACTTTTATGAATGAGATTAAGGTGGAAGTTTTTATCAAAACAAGCAAAAGTCTGTTCTTGGATGAAGATTGTTCATTCGACTATTTGATTTAGAAAACAGTAGTGCGTAATTACTGCTCGTTTTTACTTCGTGAAATTGGTGAATAGTAAACATGGTGTCCAAATTACTTTTAAAATCTGCATGAAATACAAACATTTTCCAAAGACTAAACATGGATGATTTGTTAAAAATAAATGAATTAAAATACATTAGTTTCACGAAAATTATTCGAATGCAATGCATCGTGGTCTACATTTGCCAATAGTGACAATCGATGCACACTGGTTTTTCAGAGAGATCTGGGAAATGTCTAGGGCAGTGGAATTCAGACACAACAAATTCTGTTTGCACTTTTGGAAAAAAATATTATTTGATTTTTTCTAAGAAAGTTTTTGACACATTTGGACTCGATACTATTTATTAACTTAGAAAGCATCTTTTCAAACACACAAACCGTCCTAACATTGATTAAGTCTCATCGCTGTGGTTTCTCCTCAATATTTGGTGCCCAAAGAAAAGACGTAATTTATAAACCGTGTGTACCTCCCATGTTTTTGTACGTTCCATAAAATATTCAAAGCACATTCTGTTTATTCAGATAAAATGGCAACAAACTCTTGGTAGCCTTTGATCAGCAAGTAGACAGATCCCCTCCTGTTTTTTTTTTTTTTCTTAATGAAACTGACTGCTGAGAAGACAATGCCAATGTAAATAATACATTTGAACTGGCTTGAATGCACAGATTAGAAGAAAACACGTAAACAAGTGGTTCACCAGTTCTTTCTGCACCAAACGTGTTTACCCTGAGGCTCTGAATCTTTTAATCACAATTTAAAGATTTAAGTCAACATGACCCCCATTCCTCCTTTATAACCCCAGTGGGTCAGCTGACTTCCTTTACTCAACAAATCACAGGGTCCTTTCATAAAAGAGCCTGTATTTCTTCCTCTATGACGAAAATGTCACGACAAATAAGGTTTCAGGGAGCGCCAGGCATCCTTTTTATTAATGGATTGGCCACCACTGCTTAAATAATTTAGTGGTCAGAGAGTTAGAGAAGTTCCCAGGAAGAAAAGAGTCTCCACACTGAGGTTTTGGAACAGAAGAAGCCCACTGGCTGGGAGGCACTCTCCGACTTTTCAGCTAATTGGTGGCAATAAGGACGTTTTCTTGTCAATTCATAATGAGACAGTAATAAACAAAGCTGCAAAAGCTTGTAGACCTTTTCAGCTGCAACAGCACAACTCTAATTACAACTACAGAAAAGTAAGAATTGAACTGTTGAACTCCACAGCAGAAAAAAAAAGAAAAAAAAAAGATGGTCGGCTTTTGAACACGCTAGAAAAGGTTTCACTTCAGTCCTCCCCCCCAGGCATGACGGCATGTGTGGAACATTAAGTCCTGCAGCATTTCTCACCTTTTTTTTGTTCTTTTCATGCCTTCTCCATCATTATGTCTCTTCTATACAACAATCTCGATACTTATTCTTGAGTCCTTCCCCAGCAGGTGAGGGGGTTCTGCTGAATTTCTCTCTGTGCCTAATATGAGGAACTCTTTTCTTCTGCTTCATTACATGCCTTTTGGTTGATGTTCACACTTAGCTGCCAGCCTCTCTGCCGCTTCCCACTTGCTGAGTTTGACTCTGCGGCTCCAATTTTCGCACCTTTTTCAGCTCACACTCCTCCTTACTTTTCTTTTTTGGCCCTTTCAATAGTCAAAGGATACTCTTTAAATTATCTTTTGCAAAAAATTAAAATTCTTTTTGCATTCGTTTCCAATTTTTTTCTTTCATTTTCTTTTGAACAAAAAACGACTGAGGAAGAAACCAAAATATCATGATCCTTTCTTATTGTTTAGATTTTTTAAATATTTAAATAGTAAACACAAATGTGATATTTTATTTTTTTACTGTGACCTTTTCAAGCAAAACTCAAGACATCATTTCACTTTTTTCATATGTAAAGTTTGAGACAAACTGCAGCTATGATCTTGCCACCAAGGACTGTCAATATTCTTAGTCTTGACCAAAATCATTTTTCCACAAATGATTTTCATTGATTTTATAATGTTTATGCTTAAAACCTTCCAGGTTAACATATGTAGTCATGCAAATGTATGACAAAATGAATTGTAGGCCAAATTCTGGAGATTTTCACGCCATTTGTCTGTTCCCCGCCTCAAGAGCTCCTTAGTTATGACACAACTTATTTAGTCATTTCTGATCACGTTCATTTCCAACGTGGAAGAAGGAAGAGAAGGACTTCAATATGCCTGAAAGGAAAGTATTCTGTTTTTCTTCTCTTTTTTTTGTGCACAACATATTTTAGAGATAGTTTAGGTACACAACTGGTTTTCTTTTCTCAATTAATTTGGCAATACATTAAATTGACCAATGATGATTTTTTGTGTCTGTTTTAAAGCAAGAAGAGTCCCTCTATACGGGGGGGGGGGGGGGGGGGGGGGGGGGGGGGGGGGGGGGGGGGGGGGGGGGGGGGGGGGGGTCCAAACTTTTTTCCGAGGATACCAGATTTGGGGAGGTGAAAATGTGTGAGGGCCAAACAATCAAATGTTGCAATGGGACAATTGTCATTTCTTCACATAGAATAGAAACACATATTACATTTTTACCAAAATGACTGTGACTATCTGATTTGAAGACTAGAAATAAAAATGAGTCTGCAAAAATAAAAGTCAGCAGTGAATCTGGGTTCACATTAAAGTTCCTTTCAGAACCTCCCTTTTTGAAAGACCCAGTAGAAAGTCAGGTGACCTCTCAGAACAACTTTTCAAAAAGGGAATATAAACAGGCATAAAAGCAAACTGATTAATCATTCTGCTCCAGCCCCTGCTGTGACCCAACACTATCTGTAACAGAACAGAAATGCGGGCCTTCAGGGCACGGGGAAGTATGTCTTAAAATTTAGAAAAAAAATGAAGATAACAAAAGCTGCAAATTAAGTGAAAAAAGCAGAGGATAATTAAATGAAGATAAGGCATGAGCTTATTATCCAAGTTATGTTCAAAAACCTGGAAAAAGTGTTGCCACTGCATGGTCCAGTGATCTTCAATAAAAACTCAACTGCAGACTCAGCTGGCAAAACCTGCATCATAAAATAACTATTAATGCTGAATCACATCTGCATCTGAATCGCATTTTTGTACAAAATAAATCATGGCACTTGAGTCCGTTTTTATGACAAAATGGATAAATGACTGAGACAGAAGTCCACTATGTTTTTCTCCAGAGAAAAAATAAATAAATGACCCGTCCTCGAACCAGAAGGATAATCTTTGTCCAAAATCTGATCTTTTTAGGGTAACTGAAGCAGGTTCTAAACTTGGTTTCAATCATTAGTCTTAATTAAACAGTGAAGATTGATGCAGATGATGGGTATAATAGCAGACATGATTTGATGATAAGACAGTGATTATAAAGCTGCACATCACAGTGAAAAGCATATGAATGTCTGGATTACACTGTAGAGTCCTTCACAGAGACAAAAGAGAAGTCTTTTTTTTTAATAAATACATATTAAGAAACTAATGAAAACATCTTGACTCCTTAGGTGCATACAGAAAAATTATTTTTGCAATTGTCAGATATTGTGACACAACACAAGTTGGTCACGACTGGAAGACCACTCACAGGCTCCTTGCACAGGAAAAAAAAAAAAAAAAAATACAACAAGCCCATGTCTCACCTACGTCACCCTTACTTATCCATGTGTGTTGCTTAAACGTTGGCCACGACCTGTCGCCTGCAGCGTGCCCACAGAAAAAAAAATGTGCATGAACATTTTTGATCTACTGGCTCATCGAGGGATCCATGACTTTGACCATTTCTGTGCCAGGTCCAGATTTGCACTTTTTTTTTTTTTTTTGCCTGCAGACAGCCCAGATCCCCCCATAAGGGCAATTGTGAGTAAGGCCTAACCAAAAAATAAAAAAAAAGATATATAAATAAAAATAAAAATACTGGCAATTTGGGAATGATCTCTAATCAGAACGCACCACACTCTGGTTCTGCTCCTGCACTGACAGTCTACACATTTAGGCCTGAACCAAAACAATGTAGAACTGTAAAATGTTCTCATTGGTTAAACAACAAATGAATATATATCTTTTAATGAAGGAGGAATGCATGTGACAGGTAACAGTGCCGGCACTGCAGCCATGAATGCTTTCTGGTCATTTAAACAAGCCAATTTCATGCTAATGTGACCACTGCTTACTGTGCTAGAAAATTATAAACAACCTTCTGGCACGGGAGGACAGCAGTGGGCAGAGGGTAGTAAGCAAATTTAATAAAAGTGGGGAATGATACATAGAAAAAAAAATCCCACAATCTTTAAAGGTATATACACATATACTACAGGTGTAACAATTAATCAATGAATCGATTTCGGTTCATATGATGAAACCAGATAGTTCTGTCTGAGGTAGAATAGAATCAAATTCACCTATATCATTAAAAAAATGTTTCAAAAACGTTCCTTCACACTGCTTCTCTTAAAGGCCACGTTTAACAAGACACTTTGCATACAAATTATCTCCATTTCCTTTCTTACAGCCAAGTCTAATTTTAGTTTGATTAGATTAGTTAACCCTCTTCAACAATTTTGCCTTTTTCTCATTCCCTTAAACCTGTAAAGTTTATTCTATTCTAGAGATGAAATCCTCTAAAAATTGTACAAGAGCAAAATTATTACCTACACTCTCCATTTATCAGTGAAAGGCTTTTTGTTAGAGCATGATAAGTGAGTAATAAGACCTGTCATTTTATTACAATTGTGCAAGAAAGGAATGACATCCTACTCTACATTCTTATCCACAAACCAATCATTTTGGGCTTCATTAAACATCACTCATGTGAAAAAGAACAATATGCGAGTAAATGACATGTGAAATGTGTTTGAAACGGCATGCTTTTATTTGCAATGCCTCAAGATCCCTTTAGTGTGCGAGATAAACAAAATAAAAGATTCCTAAGCAATGAGGGAAAAGTGTTTCATTCCTGCTGCAAAAATGCAGAGGAGAACCCACCAAAACGTGTGTGAAAACACAGAACGTTTCTCTCATCCTCTGGACTCCGGGCTGCAGGTGTTTCAGAGAAAATTGGAAAATATTGAATCCCATTTATTAAGCTGTGAGAAACAATCACTTCAGAAGTGAATATTAGTAAGACAAATTATTCAGAATATGCCCATCAAATCCCATTTGAGGATATCAGAGTGTGTAACAACGCTCTGAGTTAAATACCAAAAGGATTACACGAGTTCCTCTTGGTCTCCTCACACTTTCTATCTCTTCTCTTTCATTCGCTCAGGTCTGAGAAGCCTTAATGCCAAAGCATTAATGGGATATTGACAAAGTCACTGCATTGTACTTTAGACACAGACAATGCAGCCATAGGATGAGTCTGTATTGAATTTGAAATGAAGTACAATATTCATAGTATACGGAGAGGCATAAAGACAGTGTGGAGGAAGGATGTGATGGATTGAATATTGTAATCTCAATGCTTGATGAGCGTACTGCACTTATTGTTTATTATCCATTCTATGTACATCCCTGCCTGAGTGATGGTTCCTTCAGAGACTCATCGCCGCTGCTCTCCGTCCAACCCTTTCAGTCTATTTATTCCCCCTTAGTCTTTCATTCGATTTTTTTCTATACATGTATCATGTCGTTCCATAGTCCCCTCCCTGCAGATTACCATGGCAACAGGCTATGCGGGCTAAGGCTCCGGATAATAAGTGTGCTTTTCATTAGGAATTTGGTCTGGATTTTCTACAAGACTTGGCTGTCTGGGACTTTCATCCCAGTGGTATTAAACGCTCAACTTTCCCTGACACTGAAGTAAAGGGAGAACTGCTGTAATCATGTTTACTCAAAGTCCTGGTACATTTTCTCAAAGTACACTTTGACTAAATATCTTTCTTGGTATTTAATTGACATGCAGGTATTTTAGCCTAAGTCTCCTTTAGTTTTTATAAGGTATAATGCTTGTTAAGGTGTGGTTTATCAGAAATTAACGGATGATGTGGAAGCCTTAACTTCTAATAATGCACACTTTGAAGGGCATTATTCCACTTGTACCATAGTCACTTATGAAATAAATACATTTACAATCAATTTTTAGTCCTTTAATCTTAGGTTTAAATCGCTTTTCCCCAAAAAGCTATTTGAGACATGGTGTGACACGTTGTCATGGTAACAAATTCCACACCAAATTTAAACTCCAGAAGCAAAAGTGGTATGCTAAATATCATTATAAATTAAAAAAAGCATTACTTCAGTTGCTATGGTTACCAATTGGTGTGTTTTGGCCAACGTAATGACATTGAAAATTGTGCCTGCAGTCAATCGAGTATGCACCCGAACCATAGTTTAAAGCAAACCAACATACGGTCAATGCGAAAGAGCCTTTTGGACCCGATAATCCAGCACCTCATTACTGTACCTTTACTAGCACATTCTTTCCTGGAACCAAGTTTAGGAAACTCTGAACAAAAAAAAAACACAAAAAAGCAAATTGCACTGTAATTCTTGGTAATATTATTTTAAAGACTGGCATTCATTATCAGTATTTTGGAAATAAAAATGTAGATATATGTTCTTAGTATGAGTGCTAGTTTTAGATTTTATGAGAATTTATACAAAGACTGTATTCTCATTTTGTTTGAAATTGAATAATTTTCACTTTTTACACTAGTTTTTGTCACTGTAATTTAAAATGAATCACAACAAGGTACATAATAACTTTTCCTTGAACTAGCAAAAAAATGTGTCTTATTGGGCGGGTTAATATACAATTTGAAGTAATTCTATCAGTACCTTTTTAGCTCCCCTTTTGAATGCTTGTGTGGTATTCATTGTTAATAGATTTTGAAATATTTCTTCCAAAGTCAAATCTCCATGGACAGATCATTTTACTACTTTCAATTGATCTAATTTTCTCAAATTAATGTTCTTTTCCTAGTTTAGGCTCAATGCTCAGCTGTTTGTATGTCATCATTTGTTATGAGACTATTAGTGATGGCAGTGATCACCTAAAACATAAACTCAAGAAAAGCACAAAAACTGCATTAGAAAAGCTTTTCTCTCAGTGTCTCAACCCTCTTCCCCTTCTTTTTCTTTCTTTTTCTTTTTTCTTTTTGTCTTCAAAGTCTGCATTTAAACTGAACCCATCAAGACGTTTTTCAGCACTGATGGCAGACAAAGGTCATGATTTCTTTTGTGTCTGTGTTCTACTAGAAAATGGTGGATAACTTGGAATGGAAAGTTTGTGGAGAATCTAGATTTGATCAGAATGGAGGGAAGAATTCTAGGATTCATGGATGTGAATTCCAACTGTCAATTTTAGGTGGAAAATGTGGGCATTTTGCGTGCATTGGCTTTGTAAGGCTACAAGCAATTCAAACTGGGCTTTTATTTTATGAAACTACAAATCAGACTGTCTAAACCTATAAATACTACATAAACCACACTTCTCTGACAGAAAATGTGTTTCTGATTAGCTCAGGACTCACTCTGAACGATGACCACCGATTTACTAAACTAAAAAATATTGAAACGTGTTATAGTAGAGAAAAACCATGCACAGAAAGTATATCTTTAAAGTCATACTCCGATCATCTAAACTAATCTATTTTAAAATCGTACCCAGTGGTCTTTTAATTACGATTATGCAGTTTTTAGACCAAAAAAAAAAAAAAACAGAGTCGTTTTCTAGAACAAGGTTTCTAAATGTAATTTAATTTTCGAATTTCGGCAGGACTGTTAGCAAAGAGCAACAACCTCTCTTCCTAGCACACCATGGAACTCATGCCCTGCCAAGCACATTTTCTACCTTACACTTACGCTTTTTCCAACGCCATTTTGTCAGTCTGCTCCTATTTGAATAAAGTAGTCAGAAATCCATATTTAAATGTAATTTTCTTGAATGTATTCCTACAAAAAGGACAGTCACATCAAATCTACGTGCGAGTAATAACTCTACAATGTGCTTTTAACTTTGGATTTCCCCATTTTGTTTTCTGAATAATTCTTTACTCAATAATTGCAGGAAAATCTTGCAAGATTAGTGGGATAAAAGCCACCTGGAAAACATAAGAAATTATTGACATTTTGAGTTTTAACAAGAGAGATTTTAGCTTTAGCTTGTGAAGTTCCACACATCAGACTTTGCACAAATAGCTTCAAAAGGTCATGTTTATATCTTTAGTCTTTTTGCAGTAAATCCCTTTCATTGAAACAGCTGTTTTCTCTACTGTGTCCTGCGCTGCTCTTTTAGCCTCGTAGTTTTTCCCTTCTCCTGCTCTGCAGGTATGTTTTGTAATGACTACTTACCTAAATGTCAAAACCTACCCTTACATCTTTTTCTTCACTTACCCATTTATCTAACCCTCTGCCAATCTATCTGCACATTAATCTTCTCTCCCATCCATTGGTTTGCCACTTTTTTAATTTATTTCTTTCCCAGAAGGAGCGGAAGGATGGACTGTAGGACTTAAGGATTAATGATCACCCAAATTTATGACATCCCATTCCCTTCATCTGTCTGTTCTCTTCTCTCAGCTTCCTTCTGTCATGCCGCCGTACCTTCATCAGCTTCTCATTTTCATATCCATCACTGAGTGCATGGAAGGATGATTACTGTAGGAGCATGGAGGAGAGAAGATACTGTTGTCATAGCAATAAGAGACAGAAAGAGAGAGATGACAAAAATGGGCTTAAACAAGTCTTTAAGGCATGATAAGCTCCTTTTGAGGGGAAAATTTGTCCATTTAATGTTGTTAAAAGTAAAAAAAATAATACAGTGGGGATAAGTGATGAATGGTAGCTTTTTTAAAAGTACAAGTATTTTACAAACAAAACACTCTGGTAGCAAAAGTATTGTCTTTTATTTTTTGTATTAGTTGCTCAGTTATCAATGGATGAGTGGGATGGTTTAGCATAATTTCACTTGACCTTTTGCACATGACTGGTTATTTGCATTTACTTTATCAGGGATGCCAATCTAAGTACTGACAAAATCTCAAACAGAACAGATTACTTTTTTCTGTTGAGTTCATTCATTTTTACCAAGAAACAAAATCAGAAGTGCTAAAAACACTGATGTATAATTGGTTGTTTTGACTCAACTGCGGTTAATTATGTTTGCAGTTTGCAACAGTGGTTTTATGGCAGTCTCTAAAACCTGATTAGAACACTTCAATAGATGTGAATTGTTTTGGAGAATACATAAATGAAACAAATTCATTAGTGAAGATGACACCAGCATCACTCCAGCAGATGAGTAACTGCCACCGTGTGATACAGAGGCATCGGCAGAATTTTTCATACTGCCGTCTGATTTTTTGAACATCGCTGGTGTGGTCATGAATGTAGACGACGCCCGTCAGGCAGCCCTGAGCAGATGGCGACCAGTGGCACTTGATATGGGCGGCTCCTGCCCAGACACGTTAACACATCCTCCAGTCAGAGGTGCTGCCAGATGGCGATCCCCCAATGACCGCCCAGCTCTCTCCTAATATTTTAATGGTGTGATCCCCGCCTGTCAATGGACTGCCACCGTGCAACCTCCAATTGTGCCCAGGCAGCCACTGTCCGATGTTAACTTTTAGAGAAAAACCGTGCGGTCACCGTAAAACTTTACATTTAAAACCTATACCATCTGCCGAATTAGCTACAAAACTTGCATTTAGTTTGCTGCGCGGTGGCATTTTAAGATATGCGACCGTTGTCTAAAGATAATCTTAAATAATTAAAGCCAATTAGAAAAGCTCAAACCTCAACCCTCTGTTTCCAGATTGAAAGTCAACCAAGAAGAAATTATTTTGCAGTACATCAAATGACAACTAGAGGCTGGTAACAGGATGGAAGCAATTTCCTTTTGGCTTTGACATTAAAACAATTAAGAAACAAAACATGTATATGTAGCCCCATGTGGAAGTTTTGCCTATTTTAGTACTTTATTCATAGCACCTGTGGGAAGGTAGTTTTTATATAATGGTTTGATTGTATTAAGGTTCAAAATTGTATTTTAAGGGTGGCATGTTTTGATTATTTGCAGCGAAATGAAACCAGAAGTTGACTCAGCAATAGTCCCTCTTTGCTTTGCTTGGTAAATCAAGCATTTTCAGCATGTTGTTGGGTTAGGTGGAACACATACTGATCAAAAAGGCTAACTCCTAATTTTCCCTGATTAGTCTCAGTTGCGTTGTGTTGACAAAAACTAGAATGTTCATTATTCAACCAGAATGTTTACAACGCCTTTGTCATGTCTGCATCTGAGACGTACTGGAGACGACTGGTCACTTTGTCTATAAAATTCCTGAAATGTAACATTTACTTAAAAGCAAAAACATAAGATTGTTTTCATTGCTGGAAATAAATTAAGGCATTAAGGGGTTTTTAACATCTTGTTATTTATTTTCATTATTATTTTCATCTACGTTCCTGACGTCTGGCGCTCTTGAATCGGTCTCTAAAACATCCGCTAACACTTTCCCAACAACCCTGTTGTTCATGTTATTTTATTCACAAGATTTTTGTCTTCTTTTTATGGATCCATGGTCAGCAAAGGTGGAAACTGTTTAAAATCTATCCTGCTCCCTCTTTATAACCTTGACGTTTCCTCTTGAACTATTGATTTTTTGTCCTTTCACAGGCATTTGCTGAGGTCTGAAAAGTTAAATTAGCTGCAACTACATGTAACCAAGTCTCCCAGTGTTTATAATTACTTGTTGTTGTAATTATGTGATCCATCCGAGAAGTGCCTTTACTCCTTATTAAAAAGCAGGTCAGAGTGGCAGCAGACCCGGCCACAGTCGCTTTCTTTCAGCTCGTCAGAGGAGAAAACCCCAAGAGGTTCCAAAGCAAGCTAAAAGATATCATCTCTCCAGCAAGCTGGTCTGCCCTTAGGCCTTCTCCAGATGGGAAATGTCCAAAACTCTTCCACAGGAAGGCTCCATGAAAGCATCCCGAGGAGATGGCTAACTATTTTAACTGAATTCTTATAAACCAGAAGAGGACAGAGTCAATCCTGAGATCTTCAAAGTGAACAAAGCTTTTCACCTCGTTCTAAAATGAGCCCATCAGCATCTGACATTTGTAATGTTATCCTTTTTATCCAGATAATAGGAACTTAGATTAAGAATGATAACAGTTTAGTGTTTACCCTTTGATGCCTGAATTTATTTCTACCTATTAAGTAATAATAGTAATAATTGCTTGTGTTTTCACTTTCAAGTAGAGGCTAAATTAAGGTAAATTTGGAGCCAAAATGGTTCGATGCATATTTACATCAATAGCCGTCAGGTTTTTCAGCCAGGGCACGTTCTACGAGAAAGACGACTATTTTGGAAACTGATTTTCAATGTTAGCTAAACTCTTTCCAGCAAATCCTCAAAAAGGCCAAAAATATTCATACAAAATGCTGGAATTACTGATGGAGAAGTCACAAGAAGAGGGGAATGGCCTCATGCAACAGGCTGCCACAATACATTTCTCTATCATTTAACATGGACAGTAAAGTATAATTTCTAATTAAATCGCCTTTTTATGTAACGTGATGAATGAACAAGTGAATGAAAAAGGTTGGATTTTGTTTCTTACCACCACATTAAAGCGTCAAAGAAAAAAGAATCATTGTCATGGCAGCAAACTCCTAATTTTGTCCTCACAGCAGTCAAAAGAAAGAAAGTGGTTTCTAGGGAAACATTGCCTTGCACTGAACTTCTGAATGTTGCTTTCTGTTTGATATTCTAGCCATTTTATTTTTAAAGCAAACTGTGACAAAACCAACAAAACTTCCTGAACGTACACAGTTTTGTTTAGGAACGTCAGTGATCAGAAAATAATCCGAAAAAATGTTCCTATTTCGACATTTTGCACGGCTGGTTGGAGTCACAATTCGATGTTGTGAAAAAATAAATATATACAATATTAGGCGACACAGCACACCATGATTTATATACATTAGTGCCTCTTCCATCAGTAAAAATGGTCGCTTGAACACACTTTGCAGAGAGTGCTGCGAATATAGCGTCACTTTTTTTTTTCTTTCATTTCATTTACAATCTAGATTTAAATTTAAATACACAAAAGCATACTTTGTGCTGAAATGATTTAAAAAATCCTGTTTTTTTTTTTTTTTTTTCGAAAGCACTTGCTTCTATTTGAATCACACTTTTTAAGAAAATCTGTTAACACTTCAGTCCGTAAAGTTGAGTACTTTTGCTTTCTTGCTTTGAGTATTTGCAATCAAACAACATGATTCCAGTGCAAATACAAATGCTCCACTTCATTCCTACTAACAACAGAAACACACAATTGTGTGAAATGGCCACGACTTACAACGACTTTACTAAACTTGCTGCAGATGCAAACTTTCACATCTGATTAAAGCACACACTGGTGGACAAAGTCATTCAGCCTTCCGACATAGTTGCTAAGACTAATTTGTGGTTTCTCCGGCATTACAATTCAGCACAGCCAGAGCTAAAACCAAAGAGTTTTCTATCCACACAGCGATCCCAAATACTTTCCCTTAGCAACAAGCACCACAGAATGATTTATGTTTCTCTTCCTGTTGGAGGCTGCAGAATAGTGCTGGAGGTAGTTGGTAAGAGAGTAAAAAAAGAAAGAAAGAAAAAAATAAAAGGAAAAAAAACAAATTTATTCTAAAATATTCTCATTTTTCCTCTGAAGTCTTAAGCTTTTTTTAAGAAATGGAAGTGCAAAATATGACACCAAACCAAGTTAAACTTCACAACATACCACAGGAAATTAATCAAAACAATAAAACTTTATTTTTTTGACACATTAAATCAAATCAAGGATAAATATGCATCAGTTGCTTTTTGCAACCATTTCAATGACAGCTTAAATGAAAAGGCAGTGTCCTGCACAAGGATATTTTCCAAATCCTGTTACGTTCTACTACTTAGAAAGTTTGCTATCCCTTACGGAGGGATTTTAAATCAGCTTTAATGGTCTTATGTTTTCTCTCAAAGGACACACATGTGCTATTTTTGTATCTAAAGCTCCTTGCCTGGTATTATGTTAGAGCCTGAGCTTATTAAAAACAATGGGGAAAGCTGTGTGATAAATAAAGTGACCTTAACCAGCTTTCATTGTGGAAAGTAGCTGACGCAGAATAAGACTTTTTCCCCACACATAAAATGTGTACCTCTGACAGTGTGACGACAAAGTGGTTGTTACACTAGTAGTTTGGATATATATTTATATATCCAAACCACTAGTGTAACTCATGTGTAACTGGTGTGTGTGTGTGTATATAAATATATATATATATATATATATATATATATATAGGATAATGCCTGACAAAGTGCGCATTAACACACGACGTGGAAGTCTGTACTGTGGTTGCCTCCATGAAGTTCCGGTCAAAATGCATTACATTACATATCAAATAGTCCGCCTTTGTGAAAAAGCGATCTAAACCGAAAAAAATAACAAGAATTAAGTACTAAGAATCAATTGAAAATGTATTTCTTTTGTAAGTGACCATGTTAGAAGCGGAATAGTTCCCGATAAACTGTGCTTTTTTAGAAATTGACACACGTCACGGAGGTCTGAACCGGCGGAGCATGGTCCGGCTGCGGTACGGGTAGCTATGGCAGTCCATAGGCAGACTGCCTATGGATGGCTTGCAGTACTGCTGCATCCACAGGCTCTGCTGCTGACCTCGCGGACCTCCAAACTTACATAGGTTCATGAGAAAACCCACCAAACTCATGAGATAAACAAGAGATAAACTCATTTCGCTGTGGTTTTGGATTATATTCACAACACTTCTTTTGTTTTATATAAGACTTAAATGCACATATTTGACCAGACTGGACTGCAGGCAGTGTGAGACCGGAGTTACTACCTGCCAACAGTTCTACCTACATCTCAAAGGTGAATTGAACTACTGCTGCTCTGCAGAAACTATTTTGTCAGGTTTTTTGACACTGACTAAAACAGCATAATCATAATGAAAAGAGCACAAGAAACGCTTTTTGAAATTGATCAGAAGATGATTGAAGTCATTTAAAAGTAAAGATTTGTTATTAAAATCAATGTCTTTGGTGCCTTTAAATGGAGTTGTTCAATTACAATGTAAAAATCTCTATTTTGAACATAATAATGGAAAAAAAATGCATTTTCTGATCTCTGAGTGACGACAAAGTGTAAATTCGTTAAAACCTCTGTAAGATGCTGTAAATCCACTTGGCTGATCTAATGCATGTGTGCTTTAGAGAGGTTTAGGATAAAAGCTGTTACAGTCTCTACTGAGTGCACATAATACTCATGTATCTGTCAGCATCCACACAAAACCAATTAGCTTTCCCAGCATTGTTATCTATGCAGTTAATCTAAAATGATAGAAAACAAACAAAAACAAAATCAATTCGATAATCTGATAGAGGGAAAAAAAAAGCCAAGACTTTGCGCCTCAAAAAGGACACTAAAACCTTCCAAAGGCAAGTAGCTTTCAAGAGGGAAATGATGCAGTCAGCAAAAGTTACCCAGAAACTTTCCACTGAATTAGAGCTACAGCACAGTTTATCTGAATGGCCAGAAGTGAATTCTTAAAAGTGGAAGAAATTAATGAATATATTTCTAAAAAGAAATATACATACAGTACAAGGAAACCATAACTCTCGAGATTTTTTTTAAATTATGAACATTCTTACTAAAATAGGAATCTTGAATAAACACAAACTCCAAAGAAAATGTGAAAGAAAATGTGTATACAATAGAAACTTAACGAAAACTGAAAGAAAAACAAAAAACCTTACTCTGCTGAATAAATGCTGACTGAATGCATTTTACAAATGCTCTGGTCCGGTGCCTCAACTACTAACTGGTGATGCATCCTTGTATTGAGACTGAAAGTCCTGCTGGACTTGCCTAAGTTTGTATCCCTTTTGCTGCTTGCAACCAGTCCTCCCCCATCCGTGTGCTCAATTTCCTCTCAATGCTTTTAGAGCACAGATCATTAACTAGTTCATATGTCCCATTTCCAACCTAAGCAAATGTCTTGTTCTTGAGTCAGCATCAGAACAAAACTAAAGGTTATGAAATAGAAAACTAGAGTTGCACAATGGACCACTTTATAAGATGGCACTTAAAAGGATAGAATCAAGTGTTCAAAGGAGAACAAAATGTTGGGAATTTTAGCAGGCGAACATCACAAACAGAAGTTTTAAAGTTAGTTTTTTAACTAACTTTAACAACTATTTAAATGACATTTAGTTACTTGATTGTTGGGGCTATCAGAAGTCCACAGGTTGATTCAATTTGAGAGATTTTTGCTTCTTTTATTTTTTATTTTTTTGCCTGTGGCAACAAAATCAATTTCCTGTTTACATTCCTGAGGGGCTCCTGAGAGGAAAAACAAAAAGGAGAGTTTTGGAGGACTTTTCAGAGATAATTAGAGATTAATTAGCAGATTTATGAACGCTATATCTAAGGAGAACCTAATATATCACTGAAAATACACACATTTGCTACCTATGGCTCATCTTTGATATCCACATAAAGTATAAAACATTCATACAAGATTTATAGATGACTAATAATCTTTTTTTTTCAGCTTGGAAAAAAAAAAGTACACAGAGCTGCATCAATGTAACAAGAGCAGGGCTGTTAAATCTTGTTTTTCAGACTGAACAGAAGCTTGAAGCTCTCAACGTGCTCCTCGGTGCTCCACCTGTGTTTCTCAATGTTTCCTCTTTGTTGCTCTCAGCATGCTACTTTGCAAGCTGCCAGCCGGTGAGTCACATGCTTGAACTCAGCAACTTCCACACAGTTTTTCATACGGACACTTTGAGCTGCACACAAGAAACCAACTGAGAATTTCACATTTTTAAACCCAGGCAAGCATGCTCCACTCACGCACACGGTTTCTCACAAAAACCAGAGCCCACTGTGGCACCTTAACTCAGCTTTCTGTTTGTTTGGCTGCACAACTCAGTCAAGCATGCATGGATTTTCCAACAGCCAGCACACAGGTGCATAAGGTGAGGCTTTAGTGGGCTTAAATGGTGAGGGGGAATAAAAGCTTTTGGCCTTTCACACAACATAATGCGCTGCTATAAGACCATATAAGACCATCAAGTTCAAAGCACTTTGAATTTTTGACACATATTTATTTATTCATTGAAAAAAGCAGGACACACTTTTTTAGAAGCCTAACTTGAACAAAAAGACATTAAACCCAAGTTGTGCATAGAGTTAGTGTTAATTGCTGCTTATTTTTATTTGACATGTTTTCTACTTTAGTTTTGTTATGTCTCGTGTGAACTCCATACTCAGTGTTTCCTCTTTGTTTCCTTTTCATGTATAATTTTAAACTTTTTCATTTAGATTTTTTTTATGGTTTCTTTTTTTAAGAAGGACATGACTTCAGAAAAGATGGCGCCTGACATCATCGGCCAGAAGAAGAAATTACAGCACTCCCCCTAACTCAAAAGTGTTCAGAATTGTAGAAACACTTCTCAAAAAACTTAAAAGGTGAAAAACTGGAACTATTAGGGTCACCAGTTAAAATAAAACGATATTTGGGGACTTCCAGTTCTGAATGTTAATGTCTCTTGCCAGGTCCTCTTAGTTTTATATCCACACTTGTGAAATGTTTGGCTATAATCACTGACTGCGTAAAAGAACTGGACTGAGTGACTCCCCCCCTTACATTCCAAACACGAAGTAACCGCTGGTTCAAAGAAGCCAAAATTCCATTGGCTCTAATGAGATATAAATAGCTATTCTTCAGTTTTTGTCAGAATAATCCGTTTTGTTCTGTTAACTTTTTGCTTATTCTAATTGTTCTTTCACAATATTTTTTCGGTAGTGAAAGTTATTTAAGTTCTAAAAAGGCCAATCAGATGTGGTTTTACTTCAAAGGTTCAAGGCATTTGATTGACAGATTCTCCCGTGCCTGTAAGTGTCAGGGATGTGGATGTGCTGCCACAGAAATGTTGACTGACTTGGACCAATCACTGCTTACTGACAATTTCTGATTCCAACGTGGTGGCATCCGTATTGCAAAAACATGGAGCCGGAAGCAAGTCGTTTACTTTGGGCGACATCACACTCACTCGGTCCAGTTCAATACAATCAATGGAAAGTCTGCATGTGAATCGCAAATGAGGAAAAAGATAGGCTGTACAAATCGGTTTGTGTTCAAATTCTGTTAGAGTCATACAATCTAGATCCAGTCCTGCTAAAGAAATGGTAGTCTAGGTTTCAGAAAAGGATGAGACAAAAACAGTTTTTGATCTATCAAACAACTGAACAATACCTTTTAAATAATGCTGTGGTCTATAAACTAAAGGTACGGTGTTTTTCCCGATGTGAAATAGTAGGTAACTCATTTTCCATTTTATGCCAGGTTATGTAAACACATTAAAACACATCTGCAGTCTCTGTGCTCCTCCTGACTGCATCCTGCTTGTGATTCTTGCCCTTTAGTCCTCTCTTACAGTATATGCAGCAACAGATTTTCTTGTTCTAAAATAACAAAGAGAGGTCCATCTCCAATATAAATTCAATGAAACAGACATTTTGGAAACCGACTTCTTGCATGTCGTTTTAGCATGTTGCAAATATTTCTTTGCAAATCTCAGTTTTCTGCCTGCCGAGGAAGTCAAATGTGTGCAAGCCGGGATTCCAAAGTCTAAAGAAGATGCAAGTGCAAGTGTCAAATACTATAGGTCACAGTCATCAATCACAAAACGAATGAGCAAGTTTAAATGTGTCTTGTAATAGCATGACACAGAATTGTAACAGTGCTTTAGAAACATGTATTTTAGCACGTCCTACGAACCCATCATACGCTGTGCTGTTATATTTCAGCTACCTGCATAGATCTCAATGATTTCAGAGCCAAAAAAGCTTCTCCAGTAGGTTTTGGTTCAGTCAGCCGTGTCATGAGAGGCACTGACTGTCTTCACCATAGTTCATCTTTGACAGAGTTAAAGCTCCAAGCTGATTCATTTTCATGTGGATTGACTTTTTATTACTGCTGTAGAAGTTCCCAGACTTTTAAATGCCAATACACTTACTATGTAGCAGTTAGAATTTTTGTCTTTGGTTTGTGCTCTTCTCGTTCATCAATATTCAATATCCATGTTCATTAATTGCTTATTCTTCCGCAGACTGACAACAAAAATCTTTGTCATTATTCTGCTTGCACAGTTATTACAATTTTCCAATTCTGATGTGCATGTGTATGTAAATGTACGAGTGTGTGTCCACACGGTGTGTCCCAAAGGGGTCATGTATTTATCCTGCTACTCTATGAATAATGTAGGATACTGTGCAATATTAATCTGAGGTCTGGCTCTGATGCCAACCACAGACTGTCAGCATGTTTTCTGGTGCATCATGACAACACATCTAATTCAAGACAAAACTTTTCTGCTTGATCTCAACTTTAGGAGCATGCTAAGTTCTAAATAGTAAAGGAAAAAAGTGAAAATGGTTTCCATTTTCTTAACGCTTTGACACCAGAGATGTCGCCAGTGACACCTAAGTGACACACGCTTCTTGACATCCTGTAAATCTTTGTTTACATGGTCATCATAAATCAATCGATTCTGATGTGGAGACAAAACAGCTTTTCATATCAGCTTTGCACCAGTCTACAAGTAAAGAGTTGCATAAAGAAGCACAGCAGTTTTTCTCTACAGCAGAATACACTCATTTGATTGCAAGACCACTTCATTACTGTAAAAACAGGAATAAGCAACTCCAGGCCTCGAGGGTCGCTGTGTCTGATATCCAAGCTCTACTCATGACTGATCACCTGGTTTAAGTGTGTCCAGCCAATTACAACATGCCAGAAAATGGTATGTTGGGAAACATGCAGGAATACGGCCGGGAGTTGCTTATCCCTGCTGTAAAGTGTTGTATTTCAGCCCAAAGCTTCTTTTCGCTCCAGAATGTTGTTAATTGCATGAACAGTTGAATTATTATGGTAGTCAAAAGAATGTCAACACTGGAGCTCAAGCACTGGTGTTCAAGTGTTCATTTCAATCAGAAAATAGTTTGTTTTTTCCTAATAGTTTAGCATGAGAATAAGTTATGTATTTATTGTTTTTAAGATGGGACATTTCAAATGTAGACCAACACAACACAACTATGGAGGAGTTCCATGTAGTATTATAAGAAGCACAATTTCTTCATAACCATGTCATAGTCTTAACACCACCCATGATGCAGCTGAATGAAAGTGGTTTTCAAAGAGGAAAAGAGGAAAAAGCCAATGAAAAAGGTTCATGTTATTCTTGTCTTCCAGGGACTGGCATTTTTTTTTTGCTGTTTTTATACAACAAAAAATAAACATTAAAAAGAGAATTGAACTATTTTCCATGACTGTAGTAATTGGTTGCCGAAGCAGCGTCTTGTATCTGTTTGCTCTTTTAAAGAAAAAAAAAAAATAATGTAGTGGTGCAACGTACAAAGCTGCTTTGGTAAGGACTACGAAATATTTTAATAAAAACAAATCTGTAAAGGCATAGCTTTCCTTTTAAGCTTTGAGTCCTTAGAAGTTGAGTGTTTGTAACACCTTACTTGTAACTGGACTGTAGTAGTACAGCATCTGAGCCTGAGAGATAAATATGAAGTAAAATAAAAGCATTTTTGAAAAATAAAAACAGAGAAGGATAACAGAAAGGCAGCTTGATCCCTTTGACACTTGCACAGAAAGTTTTGATTTAAAAAAATTAAAGGAATTCACTTTGTTACTGAAATACAGAGCCCTGTGCTTTTCCCCAAAAGATGCAACATATCCAGCAAACTTCCTACAAAGAAATAAACGAACAAATTCAAAAAAGAAATGTGAAGGAACCCTCTATGATTTGTACTGATATACATTGGGTTCCCTAAAAATGTCCTATGTGATCAATCCAAACACATGTCCATCATACTCTGTATGTTAATTAATATTTTATGTAGTGGAGTAGCATCTGGCCTTTAGAACTAATGATAGTCCATTGCTTTTTAAAATGATGTGTGAAAGCACTTCATCAGTTTTATTAAGTATTGGTAAATTCATTCAAAGCTTTTTTTCAGTGACCATTACTGGAGAAAACCATTACCCGTGAACGTTCAATTCATAATTTACTGTGTAAAAAATCTGGGACCTCGTCTTAATAAATAAAGTACTTGGAATGACTGTAATGACATGAGGTTTTCAACCATTTGACTTTAGTGTCATTTTGGTAAGTGATGTAACATTTTGAATAACATTTCCTCACATGCTGTATGGAGCCCATGAAGACATAGAGATTAAAAAAAATAGTACTGGTTGTATGCACGCACGAGAAAGAAACTCCTGCTCAGTACACCAGTTGATCAAAGCTGATGTATCAAACAAACCACATGACTTTACACCTTGCTTTAGGTGACATTCAGAAATAACATAACGGTGACACCAGGCAAGAAAAGCGGCAATGTCTCTGCAGGGGGGGGTCTGAAGGTAAAGAGGTAAAAAAAGGTAAAAAACTGAAAAGTACGCACAATTTAGTTGCACTTGCTAGTTTTTTGTGCACACTAGTTACTTTCCCATGTGCACTAGTTAGTTTTCGTGTGCACGTGTTCATTTATTGTGGGCTATAGTTAGTTTCTTGTGCACACAAGATACTTTCTTGGTCTCATGAGAAACCATTACTATTTTTTTTTCTTTTACCATCTTTGTCCCTTTAGAGGCTCCAAGCTTGATGGAGTGTTAAATAAAGAAAAAAAAAACTAGTTTTGATGAAAATATGCAAAAAAATATTAATACATTAAAATGGCTCTTCTCATTGAAAAGAATACGTTGGTGAGAGTGAACGTCAATGTATTTGAGTGAAAGTATTGATTCCTAAACTCTTTTACTAACTTTCCCTTCAGGGTTGACTAAAGTATTTTTTTTAACTCAAACTGAATGCAAGACTGCAGACATACAGATGTTTATCATTTCCGCGCTGGAGGAGCAATAACAAGGACGAAATCTCAGTTTCTGAGAATGGTACAATAGCTGGTAATGGAGTTGTCATTATCTGCTGTGTCTGTGTCCTTCCTGCTGTCATCTAAAGTTTCAAGCTGCTCTCTCCATTCCAACTTCGACTTTTTTTTTTCAAATCTGAACATTATCGCTCTTGAAAATATAGCATCTGAAGTATTTTCTCTTTTTTTTTTCAAAAAAGCATCACAACTATTGGCAGGGAGGGGTCCTGCCCACTTTGTGTTGTTCTACCAATTCAACACTTCCCTCATCTCCATTCTTCCTGAAAAAACCTTATTAATTTTAATGTAGACATGGAAGATTTTAAAAGCTTAAAGAAAGGGATCAAACAAGATAAAAATCGTTTGTAGCAGTGTTTAAATGATATGTTATACAAAACAATGGTTTAACATTCTGGACAGATTAGTGGGAGTAATTGAAAAGCTAGTTTGGATGTTTTTCAACTTCATTAGTTCTAATTATTTTAGCAAACGCATTCCAATCACCTTTGGAGACACTGAACATCTCTACCATCCCCTCTGATCTCACTGATTTGTTTCAAGTTGATAACTCAAATTGAAACAACGCAAGACGAACTTTTACGCCACAAGTATTGTATTCAATTGTTCTTGATGACTATTCAAAAGAACAGGATGGTGAAATATGCATCAGACAACAACAAAGATTTCAAAGCCATTTTACAGAATGTGCAGCAAACCCCCCACCCCACCCCCACCCCCCACCCCCTCCCCCCTCCGAGCTTGAGGTAATAACATTTTTGGTCACTTTTTGATGGGCATTGGATTCCTGCCTGTTTGAATTCCCCCACAATGCATTTCAATTGGTTTTGGTCTTTCACCAAGACCTTGCTTAAGCCTCCATTTCATCTTTTAGAGAAATTCCGTGGTGGATTAGATTTTGTATCAAAAATAATTACCCAGTAGAACAGTTAAGGTCTACTTTAATTTCCAGACAGCTGGCCTCATATTATCCCCATGCACTCATTCAAGCATAGTCAAATCAATGACAAGCTGCCCAGACCTCAAGACTACAAATCAATCCCCAACCCAAATCTCTGCAATCATGCCTCACAGTTGCTATGTGTTTCTTTTTTCATTTAAAAGCTCTTTTTGATGTGTGCAAAACACATCTGCCATTACTGTGACAAACCAGCTTGACCTCACATTGATCTGTGCTGTGCACATTGCTCAACAGGCCTTTTCCTACATATCCATTAGCAAACAGTTTAAACTTCGAAGTTTGAAATTTTCTTTTTGACCAGCAACCACTTTTTCATGGGTTACAGCACAAGCAGAATATCTGAATTGCTTTGCCCACTAGTAAAAAAAACAACTTTAATGTTCGCTTTTATTTTGCAAAAGTCGACAAAACAACTAAAAGGTTTTCCAACGGCCAAATCACATTAAATGTAATAGTTTTTTTTGACAATCCTTTAAGCAGTTGTATGTAGGAAGCATGTTTAAATTCGCCACTAAACTGTAGAACGGATTGACGCGTGCAGATCTGCATGTTACAGAGGGGAAAAAAAAATCCTGCTTGTGCAAATGCAGAACCACATGCAGCTCAGTTTATGCAAATGTCTTCGCCACATCCTGAACACTTGTTTACAAATCATTCACCCAACACTACATAGTTGAGAGGATACAGAGGCAGTTTTGCACAATGGCATCACTTCTGCCAGCTTTACTCCGGCACTGCCAGTCACATGCAAAACCACTTCAAAGCACACTCACTAAAATGTGCACTTATACTGGCTAAGATATTTTTAATTTTAGTAGTTTACAAAACAAGGTTCGGTAAGAGAAAGAATCTAATGAATTTTCAGCAATATTGGGCACACTGGATTATAACGTGCGGCCAATGGATGGTCATTTGACAAGAATCAGTGACAAGTTGGTCAAACTTTTTTTTTTATTACTTTGATCAGAGTAACTCTAGAACATGTTCGTGACATGCGACATGTTAGCCGTGTTAGAAGTGTTAGCCACATTAGTGTATTCACTATAGCTGTAATGTGTAGTGACCATAGTATAGAATACCTGTACTTGTTTTGCAGTATTTTTAAAAATGTTGGATGATTATGAAGGCACTTTTTTGTTTAACTCTGTTTTTTACTTACCTTTATCATGTCTTCGTACTAGTTATAGTTTTTGATTCTATTTTTTAACTTCAACTTCAAAGATGTTGTGTTTAGGCAATTTTGTTAAACTAACAACAACTATGGAGGTTTGCTGCTCACCCGATATTGAATGACACCAAAAAATGACAGTCAGAATGTGGACAATATAACATGAGATTTAACTGAAAGTAAATGGACTTGCTTTTATCGATGAAGATGTCATAATGTAAAGAAAAAAAATCCACCAGCAGACCTCCAACTGTCCATCTATCCATCAAAGTAAGTGGGGGTGTATGCAAGGGTGTCCGGCGGGTGGAGCAAGATTTCTCCAAAGAGTTCATGCTTGGACTCCATCCATCAAACTAAGCAGCATTAGAGGAAGCTGTGTGTCCCATCAATTATTCCCTTGAGCACATCTATTATAAATGACTGCTACTTAAAATAATACTCAAACAGACAGACAAGGCACTGACCAGATTGAAAGCTTTAGATTCAGCTGTATGTGAATGAGTTTCTCTGAGAGCTGTTGCATCTAGACATGTGTCAGGGCACATTGAAGCATGCATCTGTGTATGCCTGATGATGTGTACCATGTGTTGGCAAGAAATGGGATTTACTAAAAGAAAGGAGCAGCCTTCATCTTCTGATGAACGGCCTCTTTTTGGGTCTAGCAACTTGCTAGTTTGCAGAGATTGAGCGCATAGGCCAACTGTTACAAACTGCAGTATTTGGCATTAAACTGAGTTATGCAACTATAACCAAACATATCGTATATCTTCAAATAGTAGCCCCGGCGTGTATAAGAGACTGGCCACAATTGAAAGATGTACAGTAGAAAACTGGATTCGCTCAGAACCAGAACAATGTTTTCTAATTTAAAAGGTAAATCAATCGCTTGTATTTGATTGCGTAAAGACCAACATAAAGTTAGTTCTTCTTATGCAAGAGAAATATTCAGTTTTCCCTGTTACTGTCCAAAACTTTTTAAAATTCCCCTTTTCAAACTTTCTCCACAACCACACACGTACTTATTTACCCAATGCCGGTTGAAATGTATTTACGTGTAGAAATAGATAGCTTGCCATTAGTTACCTTATCATTTTTATCAGGCAACATCTTTCCATGTTTTACCTTGAAGCATAATCACAACACTTCCCATGACTAATATCCAATAATTGGCTGCTGACTTTTACATAGCATGGCTTACAAGTGGGGCATGTTTAAAACATGTCACATTAAATAATTTTTTATTGTGGACTGTTGCTTTTCTCCTAAATAACTCTATTTTTTTCTGAAAAAAATATTTTAAAAAAAGAACACAAACATGGGTATAAACACAAAAACCAAAAGAGAACTGAAAGATTCTAAAGCACCAAATATTTACAGGGTCAGTGATGGAATAAAACGTGATAAGGAGCCACACACGTGTGTGTCCATGCGTTTAAAAACTGCATCAACACAGTTTAGAAACTAAATCGTAAGATTTGCAGGTGGGAAAACTTGCTCTGTCCAGAATCTCCTCTTCCTCTCTTAGGTCTCCTTCATGTCCTTCCTGTGTCTGGTCCTGTCTTGTCTCAAAGCCTGCCACTGGCCATGTGTCTCCCTGTGTGGCCAACTGTGTCATAGGTGATCCATCACCACAGGTGGAAGCTTATTACTAGCTGAGCCTCGCGGGCCCACCAATCCTGACAAATCAGCTATAAATGCCAGCCCTCAGTCCAGTGCTCTGATTGGTTCTGACAGGCACAGCGGGCCTTATGCCAGTTTTATGCCCCCTAGACCTTAAAACACAGGTGTAGACAGGTATTTATGTGCGTGTGTATGTGGCCTCTCTGCTACATTATTCAACACCTGCTGTTGGGGGTTTATGTCACTGGTTTCTGCTCCCCTGTTCCTGTGGCCCAAAAGTACACAACGTAGCAGTCCACCGTGTGTGTTTGTGGGCCTGCGTTGTCAATTTAAAAGTTTCACACTGTACTGGAGCCCGTCTGTCATCAGGCACATGTATCACTTATAAACCTAAAAATATATTTGCTTTTAGTTTTGAAATACAAATCTCCAGGGTGTGTCTGTCAAACGAATGCTATACTACACAACAGGCATAAGATGCGCGTTCGGGAAGAACGGAAGAAGCTTGATGCGAAATGTTGAAGCAATGCAAATCTTGTGACTCTTGCTCCAAGTTTTTTCTCTAACAGCTCAATTTTAATATATGAAAGATTTGGTGTCATAATTCTGGCTGGACACGACCCACAATTATTAATTTCTCCACCATGATATATTTTCAAACAGTTGAGATTTCTGTGAAATAAAAAGGACACTACCAAATCACAGTTTCTGTTTGGTCAAAATTAAACTGGTTGAACTTTCAATGTGGCTCCAATAGCACATTTTGTAGGTAGAGCCCAAAATGCGTGGCAACATGTAAACAAGAAAGTTATGAATGCAGAAGCCTGAAACCCACATTTATGTGCATTTAAATAGACTTTTGATTGGAAGCTGTTACTTGAAAACACGTTATCAAACTAGATGTGAACGTAGCATAAGGAAGAATTATGTCAAACAGAAGTAGATGCATTCATTTACTGATGACTTTGAGCACTTTCAAATTACTACCCGGTCTACAAAAACTCAGGCCATCCTAGCATATGACTGTAGCTTAAACGGGTACAAAAAGTGTCTGTAAAGTATTGTGTTAGGCTACTGCAGAGAAATTCTTTAAAGGAACACTGCTACTCTGATGACCACTGATGCCTGATACTAGATCAGAAAAGTTTGTGCAGAATTTCTAATAATATACAACTTCAGAAAATAAACTTGTTTGAGGAGCAGGAAACTCCAACACAGCTGAAACTTTTGGCAGCGACAGGACAAACATCACAAGTGGGGCATGTTTAAAACATGTTACATTAAGTAATTTTTTATTGTGGACTGTTGCTTTTCTCCCAAAGAACTCTATTTTTTTCTGAAAAAATATTTTAAAAAAAGAACACAAAAATGGGTATTAACACAAAAACCAAAACGGCAAAAAGAGAACTGAAAAATAAACTTGTTTGAGGAGCAGGAAACTCCAACACAGCTTAAACTTTTGGCAGCGACAGGACAAACATCACCTTGACCCGTACTTTTTCCTAAGAGATTACAGGTTTTCCAAGCTCACAATTGAGGCTGAGGGAAGTAGAACAAGAATGAGTCTTTCAAAGATGTGTTCAAGTGTTTTTAGACAATCAATTCAAGACGATAACTGGCCACAATACGATCAAGATCCACTTAAACGTGTTGGACATCGATCAAAACCATATTTGTTAGGCTTTAAAAAGTGGCTGGTGCATTTAACGAATCAATATTTTTATTTGTACATTTGAGAACAACATCCATAGTAAAAAGGCACCAATCTCAAACCCTTTTGGTGCTAGTGGCATTTGCTCAATAACTCTAACATATTTGGTTTGGTCTAATTTTCCAAAGCCAAATTAGTCAACGAAAGTTTTCCTTTCATGAAGTTGGAAACAATTCTGGTGTAATTACAGCAATAACTTTTCAGTCATCATTACAGAAATGTTTTGTCAGCTTTTGAAACAAGAGAAGGGGATCTCCAAGGGTTTTTGCTGGGTACCCAAAGGGGCTATTTTGGTTAGAGTGGGAATGTCACCAAAAACTGAAGGATATTTTCAAATTAGCTCCTTAATGTCATCTTTGGCAGGAACACAAAGATGCCCCAGAAAGGCATCCAGGTTTGACAGATTTGTTTTTTTTTTTTTTTTTGCCTATAAACGTCTAGCACCCCCTCATAAACACAAAAAGTGGTGGGTGGCTTTCACAGTGTAGTCATCAAGCCTGTCCTCTTCAGTGACAGGGAAGAAACCACTTCAGGGATGTTTCCCAACAAAGTGAATTTTTAAAAAATGAAAGACTTCAAAGGTAATTGAGAAAAAACCAAGCTCAAAGTCTTTGTAGCACTAATATAATCTGCTGATCCACATCAAAATTGTCCTGGGGTATGAAGGAAGGTGCCTGTGTAGACCTCACAGTACCACTCCAAAGCTTTTCTTTGACCACTTTCCCTAAATACTTATCTCTAAACTGTAGCTGTTTAATCTGCAGAGCTTTTTGCATATCTGATGCCATCTCACTTTGGAGGAATGCATGCATCGGCGGGGACACAACAACAAGAGTCAGCGTTCCAATGCACAAAAGAAAGACTTTCAGAAAATCTGTGAGGCTAACCATGCTAACAATATCAATCCCTGAAATATTTGCAAATTTAAGTTTAGAATAGATTAATATAAATATTTTTGTACCAAATCACACAAACTTGCAACAACAATATAAGTTTATTGACTTGAAAAAGTTACTATCTTTTATAAAGCAAAGGAGAAGAGGAAAACACCAGTAGAGATGCATAACTGCAGTTTCTGCAAATGAATAAGGACAGCAAGTGTCTATTTCAGCAGCAATATCTATCTGATTTAAAACAAAAGGAACTTTTTTTTAATTTAATGCTAAAATGTTGCTCTAAATTCACACTGTAAATCTTAATTGGTAACTGAGAAGTTTCAAGAGGACAAGAGGTAAAAGTAGAATGATTAAACTCAATCCAAGTCTGGTCTATTTGAAAGAAAACATCTGCATTCAAAATGAGAAAGGTTGATGCTATAAAGGGTGATACATAATAACACAAAATCTTTAGTTTATCAAAAACAGTTTTTTTAAAGCCCTACCTTTTTCATGTGTTTTCAGCAAATTCAACAAAAACCCATGTATGTGTTAATATTAAATATAGATAACAGTGAAACATTCATCAATTTAATTTTTTAATTGCTTTCTTCTTCTGTCTTATCCTTACTTGAACTTACAAACAGCTTTTTTGGGGGCTTTTTGTTTTTAAGATTTTTCATGATAACCTAATAAAAAAGAGCTTTGGAGCTGGACTTCTCAGGGCCTATAAGTAATCAATCTCTATTGGTTGAAAATAAGCTCTGGTGCCAAGTAACGATTCACCTAATTCATCCCTAACATGACCAAGTTTAGACCACTTATTTATGTGTTATACCCAGAATTATGAAAAACAAAAAAAAAAAAAATAGCTTTTAACTGTTAACAGTTAAGCTTTCTTAATTTGATATGGTCTCTACATAAACAACGCAGTACGTATATTGTCCTTATAAAAACAGTCATGTGCATTTCTCTAGCACATCCTTAACCTTGAGTCTATTGCAAAAAATCATTACAACATAGACTCAATAGTCTAACAATATGGTAGTTTTGGGGATGGACGGTTTTAAAATCTTTTCAGTACATCAGTAATATCAGTGGCTTTCAGATGTCAGATTTGAACATGGGCAACGTATACCGTTATTTCCAAGCAGAAACATCCTTTTAAAAATAAAGTTCTAGGCTTTCATCAACTTTTCTTGAATTCATCAACTGTTGATGGGATTTTTTTCTTACTTATCAGTTCAGTGAAGTCACAAAGAGACAGAAAACCAGAAGATTCCAAGGTATTTGAAAGTATTTTCAGATAGAAAATCCGCACAAGAATTGCTGTATCTATATATATATATGTATATTTTTCAAATTTGTAATTAGAAACATTTTCTTCGATTCATTTGCTGAGTTCAACATCATAAAACGTGCAGTGTGAGAACAACCACCTGGATGATCTGTCAGGCAGCAGCTTGTGAGACTGAGGTTTTGTGTCTGCAAAGGAGCCAAACAACGCATGAGCCTCTCGGGAGAACTAACTCTCGCTATTTCTCTTCACCCTCACATTTCCAGTACAAGCTAAAGCTTCATCTATTGCAGAAATAGTAAAATCTACAGCTGCAAAGCTATTTCATACTCTGGGAGAAGTGAGACACTTTGCCTCTCATCCATGACTGTGAGAGGAGCTGGGATTATTCAGACGATGAGGAGCTCTAGCACAGAATTCCAGATAAGTTCTCATCAGACCTTCCTCCTTGCAGCACATGTATGCAACAACAATCAACAAACATTGCTTACTGCAATTTGAAACGAGCAAAAGCAGACCTGGCTTTCTTGAAAAAAAAAAAACTGTAAGAAAAGAAAATATTGTGGGTAAAAAATATGTGAATATAAAAGTTTGTAGAATCCAGGTTAAATCAGGTTGTTTAACCCTTTCATGTGTTCAGGTTACAAACACACAGCACTGTCTCCACTTTAACCACTTTCACTCAAAATGTCTGACTAATCATGCAAATACTATTCAAAAGGCAGAAGAGACTAAAGCCTTAGTCACCAGCACTGGTGCAGGGATTGACCTATGCAGGTATTGTGAGTTTTTAGGTTGTCCAGGCCCATGGAGGGTCTTAGACAGATGCTGCCGCGTCCGAGGGGAGTGCAGGTAATGCCTCACAACTCTTTTGGGGCAACTGCGGCCAACTCCAGGGACATCGTGAAAATGAAACACGACTGGTACGTGCGTTGTAAGTATACTGTGAAGTATTCGTAAGTACTACAGACTTCAAATGTACAGGTAAAGGTTATCGTATGGTGCCCTTACGGTCGTTACTACAGTACGAGTACTGATGCCTTTATGACTGCCCATGAGGGCTGCACACATGGGGCAATGTACATGATATGTAAGTGCCCGTCTATTGCGGGGGTGGGGTGGGGGGTACAGACATTTTATAAGTATGTGTGGCGTGCCTGTATCTCACCTATTACTTTGTTACCCTTGCATGTTGCATAAGTGTTTTCTATGACCTTCAGCCCGGAGCATGCTCATGGAGAGAAAATATTTTCCCAGTATGTGAAGTGATCCATGACCTTGATAAGTTTGCCCAATATTTGCCCACAGACAGCCCATATTAGGGCAGTTCTATCTAAGGCTCAAAGTTCCATTAGATGTGATGTGTTGGAAACCAGCTGCTAGTCTAAAGTGATGACAAAATGTCTTGATTCTCTGCGTATGAATCAGTTTTTAGATGGTTTGGCCACTCGTGGAATGAAGATAAGCTTGGGTAAAGATAACCAGAAGAGGCCTTTGCAATAGGGTGAAGAGAGATGCACATTATTTGAACATAGGAAGTGGGGAAAAAAAGAGTTGACAGTGTGTTAAAAACCAGTAAGACAGAGCAGTCTATGCATATTGAGAAGAATTATGTCCTTCTCTGTGAAGTAAGACTTTGCATATATTTTCTGTAGGTCTGTTTGATCTGCCATTGGGGCATCAGTGTCAAAGTCACAGAGCCACAGAAACTGAAAAAGATAAGAAGACTGGAAGTGTAATGCTACGTTCACACCTCTCTTGGCAACGCGCGTTCAAGTGACCACTGCCAATGAAAAGTCTATGTGTTTCGATGAGCTTTTTATTCAAAACACGCAGCCAACACACATTGAACGCTAAACTAGTTGAACTCTGACTGATAATGGACTCAGATTTGCTCATGGCGTGTGGATGGCTTCCATTTCAATTCACAGAATTAAAATTTTGATCATGGAGAAGAAATTAATAATTGAGGTTTGTGCCCAGTCGGAATTTGATGACACCACCAAGTCTTTCATTTAATGAAATAAAGGTGTGAGAGAAAAAATCCAGAGCAAGATTTGCTTCGCTTCATTATTCCGCACCGAGTCTCTTCCAACTGTGAGTACATGAACAGCAGAAAAAGAAGAGGAAGAATCCCCTCCCTGCTTGTCCAGTGTGAACGCCATGGGCTACATGTAAATTTAGCGTATTCTTGAACGCGCACCACATGCCTGGTGTGTACGTAGCTTAAGAGTTGATTGTGTAGCAGGAATGTCCACAGTGCACAAAACACAATTCAAACAACAGTCATCTTCCTTTACAGGCTTCTTGTAATCTGCTGCAACAGTAAGAGTTGAAAAAAAATGGTGGAAAACCAGTTATGTTTTCACCCTATATGCACATTGAAGAATATTCAGAACACATCACTGGAGATATAACGGTCTACAGTCAAACTCATGAAAGTCACACAAATGCAGCAAAATAGAACTGCTGCTTGTTCTGATGCGCGGGACTGTGTGTGAGTCAGGCATTCAGCCCACTATAGCAGCAGGGGGTTGCAATTCTATGCAGTGTTAAGCAATTAGACAGACTGGGAGTGAGTGCCCACTTTCAGTACTTTAACAGTTTTTGCATCTCTTCAAAAAAACAAGACAAAAAAAACAATGCAAAGGAACCTCAAAGTGCAGGTGAAGCCTTTTTTTTTTTTTTTTTTTTTAAACATACCTTTTTTTTTTTCCAAGAAAGTTGACTACTAAGATACTGCAATGAAAACACTAAGGCATTGCTGAAAAAAACGGCCAAAGCATTCAGGGTATACCTCGTCTTTGCCCGACACTGGCTAGGATAGGCTCCAGCACCCCAAGTGGGTTTGGAAAATAGACGAACCAAAATGGACCAAAAATAAATGAGTGTACATTGTAGGTTCATGATTGTTAAAGCAAGAGAAACTGGTGTATTTCTTTAAAAGGCTTTGTAGCAAGGTTTAAGCTAGGTTTTTAGGTAGCGTGTCAGTGTTAGCAGACTCTGGTGTGGAGTCCTCACAATGTGCTGCTTCTTATATTCTGCAAACTGGAGATCAGCAGTTGAGAACATGAATTCCTTTGAAGTGTACGAAAAAGGCTATATTCTTACAAATGATGCTGTTTAATTGCCCGTTTACATTCTGAAGACCTAAAGCAATGCATCCAGATTCCAAACTGTGGCAATTGAACAGTTTTATTTCAAATTAGCTTTTAATTGCAGCACTTTTTAAGTCATTAACCTCCCAAACAATCTGTATCATTGTTTTTCTGAATAGTTAGATTTAGTTAGTTGTGGTTTGTATCTTCCCCCAATTATGTTGAATTTGATTTTTTTTTCCCTTTGTTAACAATGCTTACTTGAACCTTCCCTTTGTTTTAAATCAACTTTGCGGTTTAAATGTTCTTATGTTTTGCAGACTTCAGCAACAGTTCTCATCCCAGTTGAAGGAAATACTTTGCTTATTTAAAGACACTACAGCACCAGTCCCAACAAATACAGTGAGCCTGTGCATATGCTGCAGTATGGATTGAGCATCTTTATAAAACAGCATTATGTTTTTTGAAATCCTGTGTTGCAAATTCCAAATATAATCATACTAAAATAGGGAAAATGAGGTGGCGCAATGAGGCTTGATAGCGTCCCACTTATGTCTAGATCCCCCAGGAGTGTTAGGATTAGAGTCTAAACCCAGCAGTGGTGACAAAGAGTAGGGATCTTAGGGTTCAAAGAGGAAGACTGAAGAGAGAATGTGTGCTTCTCACAGGGGTTTTTTCATATAACAAATTGTCAGTTAAGCCTTTCGCTGTATTGGCATGTTATTATTAGCATGTTCTGACAACTTCACAGAACTTGATTTTGTTAAGAGCTATGATTTTGTGGTAACTAAGTGATTTAGATAACTTTTCTTAAACTGTAAACTTGCATAAAGGCTCTGTTTGGCACAATTTCAAATTGGAACTAGTCAAGTAGTCCTGCTGGAGATGCTTTGATGCAGTTCGAACACAACACAATACAATTAAATACAATACAATTTCTGTATTTAATAGGACTGGGGTTGCAGTTTCTTTAGGTGGACGTATTCAAACTTTTTTGTGCCTATCCTCAGATTTCAATAAACAAAACATAGGTATTTAGAGGGTAAGACTGAGGGCTAAATTTCCTATAAAAATTATGCCACTTTTATAAAATACGTGATAATTTCCTACGCATAATTGAATAAACTAAATCAAAGATGCAAGCATTTAGTAAAAACAAACTATCATTTCATTTCCATGTTAATTCGGGCTGCACGGTGGCGCAGTGGTTAGTGCTCTTGCCTCACAGCAAGAAGGTTCCTGGTTCAAGTCCTGGCTGGGGGCCTTGAAACAGTGTCACCAATGGGGGACCTTTCTGTGTGGAGTTGTTCTCTGTGTAGCATGTTCTCCCCGTGCATGCGTGGGTTTTCTCCGGGGACTCCGGCTTCCTCCCACCATCCAAAAACATGCTTCATAGGTTAATTGGTTACTCTAAATTGCCCCTAGGTGTGGATGTGAGTGTGCATGAGTGTGTGACTGTGTGGCCCCTGCGACAGACTGGCGACCAGTCCAGGGGTGTCCCCCGCCTTCGCCCATGAGTAGCCGGGTTAGGCTCCGGCAGCCCCGTGACCCCGAAAGGGATAAAGCGGTTCAGAAAATGAATAATGAATGAATGTTAATTCCATTCTGTAAATGTTGAAATTCCGATTTAAAAAGCTCTTTAGTGATAGTTTTTGCCACTAAAGATCTGGTGTTTAAGAACAACTGAGTAAAGTTTGTGTTGTGGCACTTTAGAATCATTTCTCACAATTCTTTGCACATGTTAAATTAACCAGACTCTGGTAAATAGAAAGTCTTTGTACAATAGCATCTGAGGGATCAGAGATCACAGGTTTCCAGCTTTTGTCTGAGATATTGTACTTTGCTTGTCTCTGGGTTCCTTCAATAATTTAATTATGAAATCCATTTTTCTTACAAATCTTTTCCCTTCCCAATGTGTTCTTAAGTAAATTAATGTTCATTGCACATAACAGCTTCAATAATCTTTACTTTGAGGAGATCTATCTGTGCTTCTTAACTGAAAATACTGCACCAAAAATGTCAAATCAAAATATATTTTTTGGAATGTATTACTTAATTTTCTCTTGAAAAATCCAGCACTAAATTTGTTTAAATGATTGCAATGAAATCACTGTATTTTTCAGACCATAAGGTACCTTATTGATGTTTAATTTTCCTCAAATCGATAGAGTGCCTCAAAATCCAGTGAGCAATAGAAAACATATGTTAAAGTTAAAATGAAAATCTATCAATTTTTTGGTCTATTTTTATTGTAATGCAAATCATAAGAGGAAACACTGCAATGAGTTTGTGTAGTGGTCCCAAGTCTCTACAAAGGCATTCAAGGTGAAACCAAACCCAAAGCCTATTTGTGAAGGACAAATAGAACTTTGCGACAGTACTGGTCAGGGCTGTTGGCCTTCGTGTTGTTGGTGGAAATGTAACTAATGTAAGATAGACAGGGATGGGCAACTCCAGGCCTTGAGAGCCGCATTCCTGCATGCTTTCCAACATACCCTGTACTGGAATGTTATAATTGACTAGACATACCTTAACCAGGTAATGAGTCATGAGTGGGGTTTGGATATCTGGAAGTAATGCAGACACACTTGCCCTCGAGTTTCCCATCCATGGTCTAAGATGAATAGAGGAATGTCATGTTTCTTGGCAGAGATAAATAAAAAGGAAAGACAGGAGTGTGGGACTTGTGGTTGGAAATTTGAATGTGGAGATTTTCACAGGGAATACTAAACTTGGGCAGCAAAATGGAATCAAGAAAAGTGGATGTCCGGAGATTTCAAGGGACCAAATGGAAAGGGAGCGAGGCTTATTGATGGAGGAGAAGGTTCAAGCTGTTTTCTCATAGTGTAGATGGAAAGAGGAACAAAGGAGAAGTGATCCATATGAAGGAGTTTGCTTCGAATGTTCTGGAGCAGAAGAGAGTCAGATAGGGAGATGAGTCTGAAGCTGGAAGCTGAAGGTGTGATGATGGATGGATGCTGCTACTGGGTATGCCCCCCCAGGTAAGGAGTAAGCCACACGAGAAGGAGAAATTCTGTAGATAGATGGATGAGGTGATTGCCTAAGGGGAAGAGAGTGGTCATTGTGGCAGACATCTATGGCCGTGGACGGTGAGGGAAAAAGATGAAGTGATATGGAAGTTTGGTGTTCAATAAAAGAATGCAGAAGGACAGAAAGTGGTGGACTTTACTAAAAGTATGGAGATGGTAGTGGTGAACACATTTTTTCCCCCACAGAGACATGAAAAGTTGTGGAGACTACAGAGGAATAAAGCTGATGAGTAGTGAAAAAGCAGGCGTCAGTAGTGAGCATTTGTGGGCAGCAGTATGGCTTAATGCACAGAAAAAGTCCATCAGATGTATAAAATGTGCTTTGAGAATGCTGCTGCGGAAATACAGAGAAGGTCAGAAGGAGCTGGATTGTGTCTTTGTAAAACCACAGAAAGCCTTTAAAAGGGTACCAAGAGAGGAGCTGTGAGTTTGTATGAAGACGAGTGGAATGTCAAAGAAATACATCAGAGTTTTTGGAACATTTATGAACGCTGTAAGGCAAGGGGTTAAATGTGCTTTAGGTGTTAGGTGAAGGTGAGACTGCACAAACCTGAGCTCCCTCTTCTTTGCTGTGGTGATGGGGAGACTGACAGAGAAAGCTAGTCAGGAATCGTGGACCTTGATGTTTGCAGATGACTGTATTGATCTGTAGTATGAGCTAGGGAGCAGTTGAAGGAGCATCCAGGGAGGTGGAGGTGTGTGTAAATGAGAAGGAGTCAAGTTAGGCTACAGGGAGCAGAGATGAAGAAGGTGGAGGACTTTAGGTCATTCGGGTCAACAGTCCGAGAGTTTAGAAAAAAGGCAAAGAAATGTGTGAAAGCAGTTTGGAATGGGTGAAGAAATAGAAGGATCTATTCCTCCCAGTGAATACTGATGAGCAAAACAAAAAAAAAAAGGCAAAATCACGGGGTAAGGAAAATTGCTGGTTCGGCATAATCAGAAAATGTCACTGGTGTGACAGAACAGACAGCTGTGAAATGGAGCAGAATATGACTGCATGAGCAAAAATGGACCAAAAAAAGGAATAGATTTGCAAAACTCATAGTGAGAAAAAAAGTGTACCAAGAATCATCTTTGCTTAAACAAGATATTCTGAGGTTACAATCTTGATGGCAGCAGCTCAAGTCATTTTAGTTTTGGTCATTGTAATTGACTTAATGGTTGCCTGTAAACAATAACAACAAAAAAAAAAACAGCTCATAAAAGGAAACCAACAAGAGCTGATCAACTTAGGAATGTTAGGCTTAGACCTAAAACACATGAAGGCACTAAATTAAAGCCAAAACAAACTCTTTTATTATGAAAGGAATATTTCAAAAGGCTTTAGTGCTATGCATTAGCATAAGATGAGACAACTTTCCCATCAAACTGTTGCATTTAACAGCTCCCAGCTGTCCAACTGCTCTGTTATAATTAAATACCATATTGTTCTAATATTATAGGGAAAAAAGATATTCTGTCATTTGCCCACTAATACAAAAAAATATCAGTAATTGTGTTTTGCTGCGTGCTAAGATGTGCAGGTACTGACTAGAGTTATTTATTTTACCTGTTTTTATCTCAGAAAAGGAAATCATTTCACTGTCAAGTATGAAGCACTGCTCTCTTCCATAACTCAACTGTTTTTTGCTGCTTAGATCGTCCTCTGCTTCTATGGCCATTATCTGTGATTTGTAAAATGTTTGCATGATTAACCACAACATAATTTAAATGTTGCATGTGTGTGGAAGCTTGTATGAAAATCACATTTGTTTCTAAAGTCGGTTCTTGCTTAATATATCCATTTTGTGCAGATTCTATCTGATATAAAGTTGGTAAAACCAGCACATATTCAATCATTCTGGTATATTTACAGGGTTTCGTAAAGATAGATGGGATTAGCATACAATCACAACTTATCGCAGAGAATTATGCCGTTTCTCCTCTGCTAGAAAGATGGCTTGGCTGCATTTTTAGCATGACATGTTCATATGACTCATTTTCCATATGGACTGAAAATGCAATATATTTCAACTGAGTAATATCTATCTATATATATATATTGCATTTTTCAATATTGTCTATGCTCCATGCCTTATGTGAGATTTCATATAATTAAAAATCATTTTTTTCTTATTTACTTAACTTCCAAGTTCAACCTTTTTATGGGGTCATAATTGAAAAATGTTGTATTAAAGTAATGCCCAAAAGCAACTGGTAATGGTCTCAGTTCCATTTTTAGTAGGTAAATAACACATATCAATGCTTTATAATATAAAATATTTTATAAATGACAGTTGATCTTCTAATGAACTGGCAGCAACAGTACTCTCCTAATGACAGCTGGGAAGGAGCTAGACCCACTAGATAGGGGGGAAGAACATATTTAAAGTCTAGTAATTCTGGGATAAAGTAAGTATTACTTCTTTGAATAAAGTTTTCCTGTTTGTAGGCTGCATCAGGTCTACAGATTTGTTTAGTTTGTCTTTCAAAAGTTTGTTTCTAATTAAGTTGACTGTTCAAAGCTAAAAGGCACTACATGTCAGTGAACATTAACTAAGAGACTAATGATTTTTTTTTTTCGTGTTAATTGACTAAAGGTCGCTGTCTGCACTGTTTACATCAAGCACGGTTACTGCCGAAGAAAAGGTTCTTTAAGAAATGCTCCACTTTTAAGTGACAGTTCCATACAGCGCTTTATTTATAAATAATGATATTAGTACAGCAAAAAATAAATCCATGTATGTTTTTGATTCTGCATTATGATTTTAAATTGGGTTATTACAGATATTAACACACAAAATAAAGAAAATCCCCATTTAGTTCATTCATTAATAACAATCACTGTTGATGGCTTTTTGGAGCATGTTTACAGCATGTTTGTTTTGTGAGCGGCTCTGTGGTGTTTGGAAACCTTTAAATGTCCTTTTCATGTTCAAATCCCCAAATCCGTCCCAGCAGGGAGCAACGCTGTACAGGAGTAGTCCTTAGTAACATAAGGGGAACCGCTCCACCCACCCAGACACATACACACCATCTTCAGTGCCGCTGGCCTTCAGCCACATCCTTCCAAGCCAACCATAGGAAAAGGGAAAACGCCAGTACATCAGATGTTGCACAGCAAGCGCATGAGCAACTGTGATGGATAGTTCTGCATGTCTGAATATGTTTGTTTGTAGATAAATATGTTACAAGGATACAGTAAACATATGTAAATTGGTTGTTTTTGGTTACTTCTACAATAAAAGAGGAACAACAGTTCTGCTACCAAAAAGAGCCAGTATCAACTTTCAGTGCTCACACGCATCCATTTGTAATTGTTTCCCTGTCCCATTTTGCATGCTCTCTCTGGTTTTAGGACCATTCTGTTCTGACATGGTATCAACTTAATTAGAATAGCTGCCACATTCTGCTAAATGTCTTCCCTCCACTGTAATGAGGACATTAAGAGACTGAAATCCTGGCAGAAGCAATAATGGCCCTGTGATTACCTCAACAGAGACACTGAAACGCTTAGAAAGTCCAGACACAGAGAGAGCAGAGTATGAATTTTCTTAATGTTTTATACCTTGTCAGTTCCCTCAGACTTCTTCAAACCCGTTTCTGCTCTGGTGTAGAAGTGTTTAATTGTGTGTGTCCACACATATTTAGATGTGTATAAGGTCTTATTACAAGTTTGACAAGGTGCTGGCAATATGATGACACTATACTAAATGGTGAAAGACTGTTGGGCACTTCTGTCTTACCTTGGTGGAGAAAAGCAGGGTTGATGTCCCAAAAAAAGAGGATAAAAGGAGACAAAAAGAGAAGACGATTTTAGAATGTTAAGATACAAATCATGGAAATAGCAACACCAACCCCACAAAGACGTACATGGATCTAACAGTCTACAAGTGGTTACATTAGATTGGAGAGGCTCACCAAGTGACACAAACAACCATTTTCAAATGAACTTTTTTGTTTCCTCACAACGAATTAAATAAAGACATATTCAGAAATGCAATTTGAAGCTTAATTTTCTTTACATATGTCCTCCATCATCAGAAAAAAAAGCCATAAGAACATGTTAAAAACAGCAAAAACACCACCTTTATCTGAGTGGGTCCTTAACCCAAACAACTGGACACCATCAATATAAAAAGGTCAGTTTGCTACCATCAAAAAAAGCAAAAAGCTTTAGGTTTTTGTTTAGTTTTTATTTTAATAGTTAAGAAAAAGTATCTTAAAGTCAGGTATAAGGTTATCTAAACATTGTTTTCTAAAATAATCGTTTTCTTTCTTGAGGTCATCTGAACACAAGTATGATGGCACCTTTTAATTTATCTCTATTTATGTTATGTCGTTTTTTTATCCTCACATTTTTACAAACAAATAAGGGTCATTTTGATGAGTCTAAGTCTGTTTTGATACATTTAAAAACTACACATTTTGAAATAGTTCATTCAAGTGATTGATTTTAGTATTCTTTTTTATTTCTAGTTAATACCCCTAAATGAGTGCTTCAAATGACAGTTCAATGTCACTGGAAATATGACTCAGAAAATGTTAATGAAGCCTCAAGTTGAACTTGTTGGTCCTTTCCCACCTGTAGCAGCATTACAAAAAAAAAAAAAAAAAGAAAAAAAGTCTACGTTGCAAGAAACAAAACTGAGTTTTATAAATTTTCATACACACAATGTAATGCTGATGGTTTAGCTTAAAAAACATTAACCCTTGATCTGTTTTTTACATTTCTGAAACAACCTAAAGCTCTACATAAAGTTTGTTGGCATAAATATGCAGATAGATGAAAACAACTCTAACTTGAAGAAGAAGAGTTGCAGAATTCCGTCCTAGCTTCTTCAACAGCAAATTGTAATGTTCAGTGAAAGTGAGAAAAAATAAAAGGATATCAGCCCTGAGCAGAGTGATAAGAGAGGGATGTAAGCAGCTTCCTCTTATCTGTGCAGACAGAAACAAACCCAGTCCATTGCCGCTTCAACCAAAAGCCTAAACCGACCAAGACAACCAGATTTATAATCTGCATTCATTTCTATACTCACAAATACACACACGTTTTGCATTTAACTAGCAAACCATCCACCAAACATCAGTGCTGAAACGAAAGCGCTTTTGTTTGAGCTGAGTAAGCTTTTTTTTTTGCTCCCTAAAAAAATAAAATGGGACGAGGAACTCTGAGAAAGCTAAAAATGTCCTAAACCGTTCAAAGGAGTTGAAGCACTGCGTATGAGGCCAGTGTCTGTCTCATGCAGTTAGCATGTATCCTCCTCTGAAAAGCAATGTGCTGCTTTTCTGAGAAATGAGATTTCATCTTAAGAGCATCCCGGCTCTGCCTCATGGAAGCTCACCAGACTGCCATCGCGCACACTCAAACGCATGCACACATGTTTTTAGAATGAGACAAAAGAGACAGAGCAAAAAGTTTGGTGTCTAACAGTTCATCACTGGGATTCTGTATTGATTGTTGCATTCTAGTGGTTCCTCATGAGTGCAGTTAGGACAAACAGGATCAATGCACTGAGGATGGACTAACATCACAGACTGACAGTTATCTAAGTAACCCATCCCAAGACACATAATGACCCACATCCCAAACTATTACCGATGGCCTTATGCTTATGGTGTGGGACATAAATGTTGAAAAAAAAAAAAAAGATATATATTTTTTCCCCATTTATATAAACATTTATATTTTCACTAAATGCAGTGTTGTTAGTGTTTTATTTTTTATTTTTTGTGGAAGCTTTTTTCTGTGCATTGATGCTTTTGTTGTCTTTAAAAGTTAATTTGACTGTTAAAAAGCTGCTTCTTTATTTCTCAGGACATGTCCAGTAGAACATTCTTTCTCATTCAGAAAAACATTTTGACCATGTGCAGAATTTTAAGTTTAAGGAAAGGAGGTACTGAACTCCAAGCTTATGTCAGGTATGGGATTTTTTATTGTATTTTATTTGTTTAATTTTATATGATTATTTTATGGGGTTTTGCATTGTTTTTCACTTCAATGGGATTTTTATTTGTGAATTTTATTTTTTGTATAATGTTTTTTTTTTTTTTTAATTTTAATGTGATTTTTATGTTTACAATTATAATGTGATTTTTTTAAAAATTTTGATATGATTTTAAAGTCATTTTTAAGTGATTTTTAGCTATGATTTTTACGTGATTTTTTAATTATTTTATATTATTTTATTTTACTGTATTTATTTTTGGGGGGTATTTATTTGGGGGTAATTGCTCCTGTTTTTTATGTATTTATTTATTTTTGTTATTATTTTCTCTTTCTTCAACAGATTGATATAAACATTTCTAGCTACATTTGTGTGTCAACTATAAAATACATTTTAAACCTCAAAGTTCAGCTTATACCCGTGACTACATTTCAACGCAAGAATAAAAACACTGAAGCCGACTCAGAAGTTCTTCCGTCTCATTTAGTTAAGCTGCAAACATTTGCATAATATATAAATGCAGAATTGCTAAGACTTGTAACCTGCCAAGATGCTCAAAAAAGTGTTTCACTCTGCTGAGCACAATGTTGCAAAAAAAAAAAAGCAAAGCATCCAAGTCCAGATGTCAAGATTGCTTGTGTTTGATCTTCATTCAGCGATGCATCTGGAAACACCACTCCACCATTATCAATATAATACAACTGCTGTATATATACATCAGTGATGGTATGGACTTTATCTGTTACAATATCACTAATGACTTCAATATGTCTACAGGTAAAATGGATAAAATATTGAATTCAGGATTTGTGAAGTCATATGTGCCCCCACAAAGATGAGATTTCATTTTGATTTCAGGAATCCTGCTAAACATTCCTTTTGTGTCCTGCATGCTCTTCAGTTCATTCTCCAGCGAGAATGTTTCATGTATTATTTAAGAGAGAATTAGTTAATGGCAACTTCAAAGCAGTAGGACTGAGCAGCAGATAAAGACAAAAAGAGTGAGCAGTCTGTCCATTTTTTAGACTTTAAAATGAGAGAAAAAGATTATCTGAACTTTCTGTGCAGCAGACCAGGACTGATATCATCCCCAGTGAGATTTGTCTGAAATATCATTTGCTGTGACATCATGTCTGTAAAAGAAAGAATCAGACAATGGATCAGGGGAACGAACACTTGCTATCAAGGTGCCCTCTTACTATTTTTTTTTTATTTGGGTAAATTGGAAAAATCAACACCTGTCAAGTAATTCTACAAAAAAAGTTCAATATATTACCAAACATACAGTTTATACAATATACGTTTTAAAAATGTACTGTTATTTGAACACGTTTTGGCATTTTGTTCTTTTTATGATTTTAGAAGGAACTTGTACACAATATATCTAATGATTTCTCTGATGTCCATTTTGAACTAAAAAGCTTTTCATAGTGAGATGCTACGCCACTCTTATCTTTATTTTTATCTTTCACTTACTTAACGCACCACCCACCCCTACATTTAGCGGAACTCCATTTTTTTGTTAGCGTTTCCAAAGAGTGGAAAATTGCTTCTTGGAGCTGCCAAGAAAAAGCAAACTGTGTTTTTATGTCATTCATAGCACTAAAAAAAAGGTTGAATAGGAGGCATCAAATATTAAAAATTGCCTTAAAAGAGATTTTACTAGTCTCAAAAACATAAACAGAAATGCAGTCACAAGAATGAGCAAAGAAATGTCTATTAGGAACGAATGTTTAAAGCAAGGCCACAAAGATGGATATTATAATACACACGTGTATTTTTAAAACCATGACTTTCCCAACCTTTTTGTGTATAAATTGCATGTGTGCAAACACGTGTGTGTCTAAGAACACACTGCAGCACTTCAGACATCCTTACAACTTCAAGAACCCTCTCATGGGCCACATGCTGCCATCATTACTTAAAGCTTGGACTAGTTTAGCCGCCAGCATTTACTATTGGGTGGTAGACATTGTGCCTTATGGGCTCTTTTAACTTCACAATTGGTTGTCCTAGTTATGTCAGCTCACCACAAAACTAAGAAAGCACAAAAACTCTTGTGACTGCCTCTCATGGAAATGTTGGTAGAGACTCTCGGAGAGACAAGAAAATAAATTCTTATTGGGGTGGGGGACACAAACATCCTATTATTCTGTTTTGCATCGACACGTTGATGTCAAATTTGTCAAGATTATCACATCAATAAGGGTTTTGATCGAACCCTTTGATTCACATGAGGGTCTATGTGAATAAGAGAGTAGTAGTAGCAGTAATATGATAAATCCTTACATTCATGTACTTCAAGCTTTTAACATTTAGCATAATAAATAAATTATTCTGTCCTTTGTGAGGAACAAAGATAAATTTGACATTCGCAGCTGTGGGTATCATTATTTATGAAAGCAAATGAGTTTTATTTTGCACCTCTTCAGTTAAATCTAACCAGCACGTTTATTTCATTCTAGGTATCTTCGCCTCTGCATCACTATCTTTCATCTTAGATTTTTTTTCTTTTTTTCTGCTTTATTTCATATTTTTTTAAACTACAAAAATAAAAATAAAAATAAGCTTCAGTTAGCTTCAATTTGAAAGAGAGAAGCTTCACCTTATTTTGAATGGACATATTTTTATACCTGATTTAATTAAATGACTTTTCTGATGAAAACAATCTGCCTACATATTTTTTTTATACTGATTTATGTAAATGCCTTTTTTTCAGATGTTGGAAACTTGCTCTATATTGCTGAGTTTCTCTCATAAGAAATAATATACATTAGTGGATATTTGAAACTTAAATCACTGATTCTTTTTTTCTGCATAAGCTGCTAACAAGTTTAAAATAATACTATATATACATGCATAGTAATGTAATTAATTGTTACTTAAGGATGCGTAATGACCCTAACAAATGTAAAGTAAATGGTGTGATGGAGTTGGGATGGGATAGGTTCATTGCTTTAAATAAACTATTTCCAAATCCAAGGTTTATTTCCTTCCAGTCACAGTTGTGGATGCGGTCTGTTTAGCTTACGGCCTAAAATGTAACATTGTAACATTTTAGACCAATATTGCATTGCCTGAAGTGTATTTTTACTGTACTCCATTACATTTATGAAGCTCGTGAAACAGCGATCTTTAGCCGCAAATATTTGTACTCCCATTTTCAGGAACAGATTCCAAATATCTGTAGACTTGGATACTCGTTAAAGTCCTAGTTCTTACACCAGCCTCTAATGGTCTTTGGTGAACTGCAGCATTCTCTACTTGAAGGTTTGGGTCAAATTCATAAACGGAGAGCGAGGGATGTCTTAAGACTAAAAGTATCAGAACGTAATTTAAGACAGTAAGAGAAAAGCCATTTTTTTGTTTTTTACTTGGTAATAAACTGGTAAGAAAACATTTTAATTGAAAGACTATGCTCCTAGGATTTGACACTGTTACAGCCAGGTTTAAATAGAGAGGAAAAGATCAACTGTGCAACAGATTTAGCGTTGATTCATTAAAGAGGTCACAAGAGAGATTACTCATTAGTGATTTCAGACCAATGGGTCACTTAGAAGTTTGAAGGGGATTCGAATTAAATAAATCAGGATATCAGGGTCAAAACCACAATGCAAGTTGACAAAGGCATAATTAAACAAATCCTACTTTGGTACGCAGCATGTATCAAAGGCCAAAACCGCACTCCAACTGAGAAACAAAGCAGTCAGTGTGGAAGGCCCATCTCATACTCAGTGGCAATCTGTTAAGACAAAACACTTGTATGCATAGAATGCATTCACACACCGAGAACTAATTGTTTTCCTACAGCAGCAACCTACTACTAATCACTTACTGCTTTTTGAAATCATATAAGAGCCCCAGGGGAGTGTTTTCATTTTCTCTTATACCATTTTTCTTTGGGCTTAATGAGTGCTTAACACCAGCCTGACAGTGGGGGCTGAGTGTAATGGGAACAAAGCCAGCAGGCTTGATGGACTCATTTGACTCAACATTGTCTTGCAGATAGGGATTCTGACTCCCGCCGCAGATGCTCAGTCCAAGCTAGACAGTGACTGACACCAGTGTGCATGACCTCTCACATCCAACATTTGTTCCATGTTTGCATGATAAAAGCTCATTGGAATGACTTTTCAAGAACATGAAAAGAGAAAAAGATAAATTAGAGTGCAGTGTCCTCACAAAAGTTTTTTTTTAACTTCATTTTAGTTCAAAGCTTCCAATATTTGAAACTAATTTGTAATTAATGAGCTTCTATCAAATCCGTACTGCACATTAGGATTTCCAATCATTTTTCCAAAATTTCCAAACACATGTTTTCAACCATTATATTGTTCTAGTGTTGTTTTTAGATCATACGATTGGTTTGTGTTTTATACATACAAACAACACGCTCGGAATCTAAACAAAGAGCAACAACTATGTAAAGGCATTTCTTCAGCTTGCATAAATCACAATCATGCAAACTCTATAGTACATGTTCTGCAGTAGATTCATGTCGGAAAACGGTTACATTAGTGAAATCATTACCCTAGGATTTTTTGCGGGAAGCTTTAATTGAAAAAAGATGCAATTCTGCAGCAAAGCAGATGGTAAATGGTAGAAGGATCTATCAGCAAGTTGCTTGCACTTTTATTCCACTTTTAATAGAAAAACAACAAAGACGATGTGTGTCTCATCCAGACAGCTAATGAATCTTGCCAAAAATGCACGAAAATAACAAGTTCAGAGAAAATGGGAAAGTTATTTTAAAATCTAGAAACATTGCTTTTAAATCTTTTCATGGGAAAATCCATAGCTGTATTATTCTTTAACATTTTCTGCTGATTCTATTCTTCCTGCAGCGTTTTGATATTCTTTTACAAATTTATTGAAAGGTAGTAGAGACTACAAAGAGATATATAGAGATATTTAATGTATTCAGTCAGATTAATTAGAAATAGTTTATCAAGCTCTAAAGGAGGCTTTAAACTTCATACAGCTTTGTTGCAACTCAGCAGAAGTGAACAAAGACGTGGTTTGCTGAGTGTTTTATTTCAAGCCTTAAAAAACAGCCTGCAAGAAACTTTGAGCTGAAAAGTAAGAAAGATTGGAATCAAACAGAAACATTGAAAAAAAGGATGTGGAAAAATGTAAATAATGAAGGCATGGGCAGCCTAGAAAATGTTGTTTATAACCAATCCTGAAGTCTTTGAGGTTATAACCTTCTTTAGCAAATGCTTCATTTATTGTTTTATCGTTGTTTGTGTGAGTGAAAGCTTGCACAGCACGGAATAAGAAAAAAAACAAAACCTTTCTTCTGCTCACATTTAGCTTTTTGCAGAGTTAATGAAATTATTTTGTTCTGGGAATGTTTCTTCAACTAAAGAATGTTAAATGATCTCGGACCGTCTGCTGCGGGTGTGAACTCGTTAAAGCAAAGCAGTTTCAATGGAGGCATTACAGTGGTTATAAGGCTTCTAAGATGCTCTGTGTCTTCATGATTGTTGTGGGGATATAAGATCATTTTATGTCGATCAACAGCTTTGTGACATTGGTCCTGTCATAACACTATGAGAATTCATTCCTATCCGGAGTACTTTCCTGATTCTTTAGTCTAATTTTTCAAAAACTAGTCCTTTTTGCAATGAATGTCAGTTTAGACGTACCAGTACAAACAAATCTGCATAGACCATCAAAGATGCCTCAACACATTACAGCTCATTCATATTGATAAGGTCATGTCTCGATGTGAGCACTCATTGGAACAGTCAAAACTAAAATTTCCCTTTGCGATGATAGCTGCGAGTCCATCTGCATGTTCCATGCATTTTTGTCTGTGATTGCAGTATAAATTACATTTGGAGTATTAATAAATTCAACAAAATGTGTTGTAATTTTACAGGTAAATAATTGTTTCTTTATAAAACCAATGTAGTATGTTTTGCATTCCAAACAGCCTTAAATAACTGCTTTTTGGAAAACTGGTGATCTTTTTATCGTTGCCCCTTTTGATTAGTTTTTCTTTTTAAAAAAAAGAGAAATGTGACTATATTTCATGTCAGTACTTTCAGTTCTCATCGCAGCATTGATACCTGCAGGGAAGCAAACAGAGAGAGAAGAAACAAAATGTGGTGGCCCATCAAAGGACCCAAAGGCTCAAAGCATCTGTTCACAGGTAAACGGATTTGTGCTTGCCTCTCCGCAAAGGCTCGAATTATTGTTTTGCTCACATCTTTCCCTTATCCTACTGTCACTATCGCTCTTTCACGCTTAGATTGCTTCCCCCACCAGTCTTAGTTTTGGCATCAAATCATTTGATGTTTCCTTCTTTCTTTAGCCACCGAGTGTTATGTTTGTCGAAATCTCTAATTCAGCCAAGCCCTTTGCATGATCGGTGCCTTCCTGTCCCCCTTCGCTTCGGTTTACAGAAAGACAGAACGCTTTTTAAAATCAAGTGCTTCAATGAGTGATAATGCAAGTGGCTATTAAAGAGTTGTGATAAAGTGAGAGAATAGGCGTTAAAAACCAATTACATGTTTCATGGCAGGCCTTTTATCAGAGATGGATGGGCACTGATCAGGCTGCGGAGAAAAAGGTAGAAAACCAGATAGATGTAGAAGCACACTAGAAATGCAAAAAAGCCCGTCATAAAAAAGGCAAGTCATTGCTGAAGAATAAACCGCAAATGTTGCAGTTTGTCATGAAGCTTTTAATAAAATATGTTCAGAATAATTTGAGTCCTTTTCACGTTTTATGTATCATAGTTTATTTCACAGGGATCTGTGTCATTGGTTCCACTTGTAGAGAAAAGGTCAGACGCCTTATTAATATAAAAAATGATAGCGCAAAATTGCTCTGGACACATGCTAAATCACAAAAGTTGACACAACACACCGTATCGTATTTCCCACATGGTGATAATCTCACTAAGCACATATTCTCTCTTTTCAAGCTTTTGTGCCGCCAAATTCCCCATCTGTAACATTTTCAATTTTGCTATGTTAGGCCACCTGAGCAAGGCTTTTCATTTTAACAGTTGCCAAGATTATTTCTGCCGCCTGCAGGAGGAGTAATCCTCTCAGAAAGATGCTTGAGGACATGGACGAATGTTCTTGACCAGGTACCATACAACAGATAAGCATTTATTCTTCTGGAACCATTTAATCCAATTGAAATCTATGATTATTTCCACCATGATGGCTGAATGCTGGGGAAACACTGAAATACTTCATGGCCTGTTTGTTTTCAAAGTCAGACTACAGGCGTCAAATCATTAAAAAAAGACATGTTTTTGTGTTTCTTGTTCCAAATGTATGTGTTTTTTTTAAGATCCAACAGTTAGACAACCTCCTTTTGTGTAATCAATTTATTTTCTGTTATGATCTTGCAGATTTTGAAAAGATTAAACACCTTTTCCCAGCAACCCTCCTCACTTTATCTTCCAATCTTTCTCCTCCTTCAGCAAATTCTACCAAATCCAGCGACACCTGCTTTGTTGCTGACATTTGAGCAGGATCTCATCATCCTGCCAAGTCTGATCATGGCTTCAATCACTGTGTAATACACAGGTAAGCGGACTGTTTGGATCCTTTCCCTGGAGTCAAGCTCACTTCACGTTCCGGTATTTTAATTATACACTGACATTTCATTTCAGTGAACAAGTTTTGCAGACTAACACTAAAAGAGGAAACAAACCAATAAAATAACAAAATATTTAAATACACTCACTGGCAACTTTGTTAGGTACACCTGTCCAACTGCTTGTTAAAGCAATTTTCTAGTCATATGGCACTACCGGAATGCATTTCGGCATGTAGACATGGTCAATACAAACTGCTGCAGAACATCAAAATGGGAAAGAAAGGTGATTGAAGTGACTTTGAATGTGACATGGTTGTTAGTGTCAGACGGGCTGGTCTGAGTGTTTCAGAAACTGCTGATCTACTGGGATTTTCACCCACAACCATCTCTAGGGTTTACAGAGAATGGTCCGAAAAAGAGAAAATATCCAGCGAGTGGCAGTTCTACAGGCAGAAATGCCTCGTTGAGGCCAGAGGTGACAGGAGAATGGCCAGACTGGTTCCAGCTGATAGGAAGGCAACAGTAACTCAAATAACCGCTGGTTACAACTGAGGTCGGCAGAAGAACATCTCTGAGCACACAACAAATCCAACCTTGAGGCAGATGGGCTGAAGCAGCAGAAGACCACACAAAGTGTCACTTCTGTCATCCAAAACAGGAAACTGGGGCTACAATTCCCAAAGATTCAACAAAACTGGACAATAGAGGACTGGAAAAACATTGGTCTGAATTTCTGCTGCGACATTCGGATGGTCAGAATTTGACATTAACAACATGAAACAACATTCTGCCTTGTATCAACAGTTCATGCTGGTGGTGGTGGTTTAATGGTGTGGGGGATAGTTTCTTGGCACACTTTGGGCCCCTTAGTACGAACTGAGCATGATTACAACACTACAGCCTACCTGTGTATTGCTGCTGACCATGTCCATCTCTTCATGACCACAGTGTGCACATCACCTGATGGATAGTTCCATTACCTGAATCTATTTTTTGAATCTATGCCAGGAAGGATAAAGGCAGTTCTGAGGGCAAAAGAGGATCCAACCCGGCACTAGCAAGGTGTACCTAATAAAGTGGCTGGTGAGTGTATTTGTGCTTGTACTACGTGCTGCGCTTGTACTTATGTTCAAACCCAAACATATGCTCTTAGTCTCCCTTCTGAATCAGAGCCAGTCAGCATGCACACCTGTGGATCATCACCTGCTGCATGTTCTCTCCTCTGCAGTCACTCTCTGCAGCTCACTTGCCGCAGCGGTAGTTTTGGCAGACTCCCCCACTCCTCTGATCTCCACTGTGCAACTTCAATGCTGGTCTTTGCAAGAAGCCTGCCAGCTCCCCAGTATTACACGCCACAATCACCTTGTCTCACCAATCTCCTGTTCAGAGCGCGCCAGCTCCCTGCTCTGCGCTCGCTCCTACAAAGTCACTTCTGTTTGCCCGACCAACTCAATAACTTGCCACTTGCAATATCTTGAGCCATCCATTTCAGAGCATTTCAAACAAACATTAATCGCTGCCAGAGTTCAAGATTTTATGGACTATTACACACAGTAAACTGTGCCAGTTTAGGCAAACATAAACAGTTCTAACTAGCATCTATAATTACAGGTCATAAAGCTGATAAGTTGGAGACAATCAAATAGGAAGGCAGTTTTCTGCTACATTTGATTTCTATCCAATGTTAGAAACTGTTTCTTATTTTTGTAGACGGTCACCAAGACTCCGCCCCTTTCACACTGACACACTTATGTCACAAAGATAGAGCTCTTAAAAAAATTTGTGTGCTGTGTTTACAAATCTGAGGGCATGGATTACCACACATGAGATAAGGCAATCCCATCCCATCGTGCATGGTTGGCATCACTCGATGAATCCAAGAACGGAGTTTATAAATCGAAAGTGTAAGGATTTGGCCTCAGAGTTGAGCTACAGAGAGCACAACTGATGTGCTAGCTGTGAAAAGCTGTTAAACATCTCTGTACAGACAGATGGTCACAAACTCATATAGTGCTCTAGCCAATCAATCTTGAAGTTTTGAGTCCTACCAACTTAAGAAACAAAAAAAAAAAAGAGTAGAACGCACAACATATATAGGACTTCTCTAACAGAGTTAAGTAAATCAAAGTTGAAAACCCATTTATTTTTGTCAATATAAAATAAGTTGAAAATTACTGTTTTTATTACAAAACGATTTCTACATTTTAATTTCCCAAGTGACAGTCCTTTGCCAGCTTTAACCACCAGAACAGAATGCATATACTTCTGATACAAGGAGTGAAACACAGATGAATAAATAATTGAATTCTCTGCTTTTATCAACTGAGTCACCATGAACCTCATAAAAGAAATTATTAAAATTGGTTGTTTGTGGTGCAGGCAGATTATGCTGCACAATAAGATGAAAAACAGAAATTAAAAAGACAGATGTCAATACTTCTACTGCAATAAATCACAGAGGTACAAGCCTTTACTTTAAGCAGGTTGGTCCCTGACTATACAAATGAGATTAAAAAGTGTTAGGAATGAGTTCTGTTTTACATGCACTGCTTTCAATTATCCACCTTTTGTTTCATAACCTGCATTCTGCAGAATTTGTTTTGTTTTTTGTGCCAAAAAGCAATCTCCGTCTGAGCTTTGAAGAAAAGACCAGGGATTTATAAAGAAAGGCTGCATTCTGTGGCTTTGTCCAAACATCAACAGCACTACTGTTTTTTTTTTAAGTTTATTCTAAAGTTGAACTCTAGTCATCTTTTGAGATATTCTAAAAGTGTTCTCAGTGGTCTTTTAATTATGATTAAGCTGTTTTAGTAAAAAAATCAAAAAACCTTTGTGGTTTTCTAGGACATAGTTTCTGCAGAGTGGCAGTTGTTCATTGAATATTTGCCTCTGAGTTGTGGAAGAGACTGCTGGTGTGGAGTGAGCCTACAACCGAACAACAGCAGTCAACAAAAACTACTGTTGGAGCTATTCAGCCATACAGTTTAGAGCCAGATCCCTGCTTAGACGAGGAAAACGAGGACGTACATGGATCCAGTCGTCTACAAGTGGATGCATCAGAACCGAGCAGGGAGCTCATGGCTTACTGTAGAACTTGTATGTCACACCTACAAGCTTTTTCCAACTGATTTTTTTGTCTGCTCCTGGTTCCCAATAATTTGAATGAAGAAATACCTTGAAATGCAATTTAATTTTTTTTAATACTTTTTTCATTTTTTTGTGTTTTTAATATGTTCTTGTAGCAGTTTTATGACAAAAGAGGACGTGCATAAAATAATTTAAGTTGGATCAGAAGCACACGAAAACCCACAGTGAGAAAAAACTTGTAGGTGTGACGCAGCAACTGAAATGGGCGGGCCAACGAATCCCTTCTCTGCTACAAAATGTTGAACCATCCATTTGTAGACAAATAGATCCATTAATGTTTTAATATTTCTCGTCTGAGCTGGCGTCTGGCTCAAAACTGTGCGGCTGCATAGCTCTGATATTGATCACTGTTTTTTGTTTTTTTTTGTTTTTTTTTGCTTCGCTAATGTTAATTTGGCTAATGAGATGCTAAAAGAAAGCAAGAAAGAAAGTAAACCAAAGACTGATGGGAAATTAGCGGAGATAACTTTCGCACCAGCAGTTTCGCCCACAACCCAGAGATTAATTTCTAATGAGTTCTAATGAGCAGAAAATATGTCTTAAAAAATAAAACAGGCTTTTTGGTTTTGGCGAAAAATGACAATCATAACTAAAAGACCACTGGGAATGATTTTACAACAGAAAAATATAGTTGGAGTAGGATTTTAGAGCCAAAATTTCAAAGGTTGCATCTGGCCCACTTGTCCAGTTTGATTCTTTGACAGAGTGACAGCTGTCAGTCTATGTCTGCCTTCATTTTTTTTTCTCATTTTCAATGTTTTGGGTCATCTATCTATCTCACAACAATATCTGTCAATTGAGCATCTGTTCATCCACATAACAATAATATAAACTGACAATCAGTCTCACACACACAGTTTATGAATACAAATGTATTCAAATGCAAGGGAAAACAATCAACTGCACACCTGCAACCTCTCCATCTTTGTGCCTCACGCAAAACCCATGCAACTTATTTATATGCCCACTGAAACAGATAAACACTTACACACTCGGACACCAAAGTATATGTACACACAATAAGGAGAATGAATGGTAATGAGACTGATTATGGGTCTCTGTGAAACAGTGGAAACAATGGTCAAGGTGTGCCATTGTTTTCCCGTCATTACAAAAAGCTAATTCTGTCAGCCTAATGAAATAACTCACTAGATGAAATTTGATTTAGTGCGTGTTTTTTTTTTTTTTTCGCTCCATTGTGGGCATGCATTTGTGTGCGCGTGGCGGAGAGGCTGACAAGGTCTGAATGATTAATGGTCACTGTACAAGAGCAAACATTTAAGGAAGGTCTGCAGGAACATGCACTTCAATGTAAAGGTAATGAATGCTTAAGCAGCCAGTACACACCGTTTCGAAGAGGTGCGTGTGTGTTTTGGGGTGTAAATAATTCCAGAGAGGGCACAAGCAAATAATAGCTTTGAAGACAAGCTTCTTGCAATTAACTGTGAGCTGGAGCAGATAGACTTCACAGTCAATACAACTCATCATTGTGGATGTAAATATAAACTGTTTCTTTTGCATGTTTGTTTACATGTTTGCATGCGAATATGCACCTTAAGGATCTGGTAAGATCTCTTCAGGCTGAGGACATGGGGTTGAATATTAATTTCTGTCTGTTGACGTGAATGCTGGAGGTATATATGTATATATTTATGTGAACCCCTTACTCTTTAGGCGTATAAAAGTATGCATGAAAATGCATGTGTGCAAATGTGTTCATTTAAATGCATTACAGGAGTTGGCCTGTAGGTTCTAGCTCGAGAAAAACTCCACAAATGTTTGACAGTGATGCAGGGAGACACTTCAAACCATAATACTTACTCTGATAGTTTATTAACATACAGAGTTTTATTAACAATAAAGTCAACGTATGATTGTTTCATTAAATTAATATTGTTGACTACTGTCCTTTGGGTCTCTTGGTATGTTCCGACTTACACATTTACTAATGCATACATTAGAACAACGCATCTCTGAGAGGTCTGCTTGGCATTTTATATACTGCAAAACATATAATCTCTATCTGCTCATTGGAGAATGCTTCTCAGTAAAGGTTTTTGATATTCCGAAAGAATGAACAAAAATCACCACAGAAATATAAAATGAGTCATAGATCAGGTCTGGTTTGTTAAGCTTTAGGATTTGATGCCTCGAGCTTAGGTCTCTATGCTTAAGCTTCTATAGTAGATCCACATGAATTTGATGAAGAATCAAAATATATCCCATGCTGAGCAAAGTAAAAGTAAATGGATATCTCTTCCGGGCATGTCAGAGATCAGTGAGCTCAAAGATGCTGCAAAGTGAACAGATAGATACCAACATGGATGAAATGTTAAATTATTACAAATCTACATCTTTAAAGTTGACGAAACTAAAACATTTTCTGCCTGTACTTGCCTCAGCAAAGTAGTTCATTTTTTTTGTGATAAGGCTACAGTCACAAATACAACTGCCACAGCGCGGTGGGAAGGCATCGGCAGAATCTTCAAGGTTTCATGCAGCTGCTGTGAGTGCCAGGCAGGAGGGGGTTGCAAAAACAATTGCAAGATTTGGCAAAGCAACCCTTAGCAACCCCTTAATATATAAAAGCCTAACACTGTGTTCACACCAGACTCTAGTCATGCGTCAGGGGCTTCCAGATTCAACGTTAAGTCAATGGTACAGACGTGAACTGAGGTCCTGCTTTGAGCCTCGGGTGCAGCGTGTCGGTCTGGCAGTGGTGAGGTAGCTGCGTCGCATCTACCAATCAGAGACTCGTCTTTGGACACATGACATTCAGCTCGTGGGATCAGCTACGCTGACCCTGGGAAGCTGGCTGGCGGGCACAGACAGGAGAGCAGGTGCGGCAGAAGGGAGGCAGCCTGCTTGGGTCTCCTGAACTGCATTATATTTTTCTTAGTTTCGATGAGACTACAAAGACGGAAAAAAGTCTTCTAATTTGATTCTTGTTTTTATTTTGTCCCCTCCTGGGTTAATGCGGGACAGTAGGCCTTCCAACAGGGTCAAAGAGAGACAGAAACATCGCAGAAGTGATTCAGATGCAGCTCCTGCAGCAGGAGTTTACCAGGAGAATCTCCGAACGATCACACAAACCCAGACAATGCTTATGAAGAAATCCATTATGAATCCTTCTGATCTCTAAACATCCTCTGTGTCTTCCATGCATTGTAAATGACATATACATAGACACTGCTCCAAGTAGCGATTGGGCTGAAAACAGCTGGTGGTAGCTCCTCCCACATGAGGCTGGGGCATTAATATTATAACATTTTTTGGACAGGTGTCGAGCAGCAGATTTGTTGTGCGGCGAAAAAGAGGTAGATTTCCAGAATACCACAAACCCCTCACTGTTTTTATTATTTACAGCAATTAATTAGAGTATTTGTTCCTGAATTATATAAACAGATCATCTGTATGTCTTGCCATTGAAGTATTCTGGGACAACAGTCAATCTAGATAGATAATGGGAACTTGATTTGTTAATTTGTTCTAATTAGTTTGGACAGAAAAACCTGCCTAATTAGCCAGACAATCAGAAAAGAACTTGACAGTCATAATACTTTTTTATGGTTTCCTTGGTGCTAAATACAGACTTTCAGTTCCTGCAGAGCATCAGTTTGGTTGACTCAAGAACACTGACTAATAGATTAATTGATTTACTGAGTGACTGAGGCTCATTAAGAAAAATAATTACTTAAACTATAAAATTAACATGATTTTAAATGACTTGGAAAAACGCTGTGTATATTTTGGTTTTCTTTAAAGAACTGCATTTTTTAACAAAGAACCTGGAAGTTCCAGAGTTGTCCCTAGCACACAGCTAGATCTTTGCATTAGTCTGCTCAGTTTTTTGAATCACTGCTGGCCTAACAGATGACATCAAACAGAAACCCATTTCCAAAGACTTAACACATTAAAAATGTGCAACGTGTTGCAGCAAATGCTGGTGGTTCATCAAAGATAAGAAACCAGCTTTTTTGCAAGGGTGACAGAAAAATCCAAACAAATATTGATGAGAAACTGTTAAAATAAAATTTTGTATTTTGAGCTCGAAATTTGAGCCGTTGGATGTGAAATCAGGATTTTTTCATTCCCTTTTAAATAAGCTGATGCATGTTTTATGTACATGCCATTCCTATCACTTTGTGCTTTACATGCTGATATACTAATGAGTGTTGTGACATTTGAGGCCCATTTTATCATCAAAACCTCTTCATGGCTCAATTTGGATTCAAATAAATGATTTTTTTTTTAAAAAGTGTTGCGGCACAGCTGTGACCATCTTTCCTTTTTAAAGGTTAAGATCCCAATCATGCATTTTTCTTTCTTCAGCATAAAATAAATTGTCTTCATTTAAATTAATTATAGCAATTAGACTTTCGGGTGTCAGCCTAATAGAATCAGTGAGTTTTTAAACACACTTTGGCTGTTTTGGTCGTTTAAATTCCTGCATATTTATAATTCTCTCAACCACAAAATAAACCAATTCAGGCATATATTAATGTACTAGTATAATATATATATTTCTAAATATTTTTTTTTAAGAAACTGCCTGTCAGAATAATTCCAACTACCTTTCAGAGCATGACCCTTAATGAACTCCAACACCCATGATTCCCCCTGGCCTTGTGTCATGCCTTATTTCCTGCCTAATTTCTGCAAAAAGAACATAGAGGCAAGGAGCCCAATAACCATGGAATAATTTGAATAAGAGAAAGAGAGGAATGGCTTGTTGGCAGAAAATGTTGTACTGATGGAAATTAAAGAAGATCAGCAAACCATGAAGCACTGGGAGTAGGCCTACTGTGTGTGTATGGATGTTGCTGACGGGGCCACACAGTAGTCGACTAGCCCATAGTCTGTTCTTCTTTTCTGTTTTTATTTATTTGCCCTTCTTGTTGTCTTTCAAAAGATTGGCACAAAAGATGTCCTACATTTTTGTTTCTCTACCACAGTAACCATGAGCAAAAAAATTACATAAATAAATCATTTCAAAGAAGCAACTACATGCCTTTGTCTCAAAGTTGTCATCTCCTGGGAATAAGGCCACACAGAAAGACAACTTAAGAAAGAGATCGCTTGACAGACAGAACAAATTTGCTTTTTTAGCACGATTACTGTAATCTCAACATCCAATATACATAACTTTTTATTTTCTCACACAGTTTGCAATTTTACTTTCCCCTACACAGCAGTTTTGTCACTGCTAAGCTGGCTGTTGGCTTGGTAAAGGATGCACATCTTGTTGCCAGCTGCCTCCCCCTTACACAAATACACACACACACAAGCATGGTTTAGGACATAAAAATAGAAGGCTTGACTCAAGGAGTTATGTATTTTTCTTTTTTTGCATCAGTACATTTGATTAATTTAAATTTAAAGAAGGTAACCAATAGGGGGCGCTGTTGCTGCAGACCCCTGTGCCGGTTTTCAAGTTTGCCAAAGCCAACAAAAACATGCAAAAAGTCTACTACACTTTATTTTTGAGTTTAAACTTTAATAGAAAAATATTTTGCAGTTAGGCATTGAATATTAAAGTAAAATGCATTATCCTGTTGTTTTTATGAATTACAGAAAAGGCTCTGTCACTGTCAAGTTTTTCATTTTAAGATTTTTCCTGTAACCATTATGATCCCTTCAAAACCAAGCAATGACATTTATTTCATTACAGCTTTTCAAAATAAAATTTAAATCTTGCTTCAAAGAAATATCATCACTTATAAAAAGAGAGTTAACTCCAGCCTTTACTCTGCTCTGCGTTTTTTCTTGCAGGTTATTCTGCATCTATTAAAACATGCGCCATCCTAGTCAAATGCATGTATAGCCAGCTGTGCTTCTTTCACTTGGCAGTAATCAGCTGCTACACCTGTTTTGTCTTGTAAACCAAAGATTTGCTTACTGAGGAAATTCAAAAGATGTATTAATAGTCCGTAAGAAGGCTCAGAAAAATTAGGAAGCCAGTGTGGTTTGCAGTCCTGCAGGAGAGCGGACATCAGTGTTGGGGGACGATGCCAAGTGTGTGCTGCAGCTGGAAGTTAGAGACAAGGACTGTGGGCATTGGATGTTGAGTGTGTGCCAGCTGACAATTGTCTAGACCAAGACAGATGGAGGAAAGTCCTTCATTGAGAATCTTCTGGCTTTCTGAGATTGTAAGCTGAAAAGAAGAATTCAGAGGACATTCAGGGAAGGTGCCAAGCCTCGCTATTTAAGCCAAGGACTGGATTAAGGAGCCTGTTGCTTCAGCTGTGACTCAGTACGACAGCATCTTCATATGCTAATCGCTAACAAGAGTACGGTTGTATAATGCATATTAGCAAAAATTTAAGTCACGATTTAATGCGTACCATGCATAAGAAACAGAACATTAAACAAGACTACAGCCAAAGATATGCAGCAATGAAAATAACCCTCTCTAAATAAATCAGTCTTTGTTGGAGGGGAGGGTTTTATTGGCAGACCTCCATGAACTGGTCATTTTTGGGCTCTACCTCTTAGTCATTCAAAAGGATTGCCAAAGGATAGAGCAAGAAAGCAGAGAAATGCTACAGTCACTCCTAAGTCACTCAAATTTCACTTCCTACGCTTTGTTTCCTGGACACAGATCTTCAGATTTCTTCTGGGGTTCTTTGATTGACACATGACAAATCAAGTTTCAAATCAAGCACATTTATTAATTGAAACAATAAATCACCGTTTTTTTTTTTTTTTTTTTTCCCATTAAAATGCATCACAGCTTCTTTTAAAGATACCACTGTGTGACACAAAAGGGTGCTTTGGCACACTTAAGTTTTATTCATTTATTTCAGAAAACAACAGTTTAAATCCGAAGCGCATGATGGGTTACTTTTGGTTGTGCTTAATGATGTCGAGAAGTAGCCTGCACGGTGCTCTGTCAAAATGTCAGTCTGTAGCTATATTTATGAGCTGCAAACAAGATTGGGTGTTATAGTGAATATGCTAATGCAGCTAAGGTTGGGAGTTAGCGTTGTCACAGTAACGTTTGTTTTAGCAGTTTCAGTCAGATTTTATACGAGTTGCAAACAAGGCTGGGAGTTAAGGTGTTGTGAATCACTGAATTACACAGCCTACAGACGCTATGCTAGCCTGTTACCATTGCCAAAGATACTTAAAGAGCTACGCCACATTGGAAAGGTCTCTAAACAATGAGGCATGGCTTAACAAATATGGTAAAATGACCATAAAAAGCTTAATTTCTGCCCTATTTTAAAAAGAAAAAAACTGATAATTACAAAAATAAGGCTCATGCTGTTAATGTTTTTGTACAAAGTGAAAGAGATGAATGACATTTCAAACTTTCTTATAAATAAATACATTATAAGAAATGCAATGCAGACCTTATGTATGGTTGTGATGTTATTCAAATCTTCTGATTTACAGAAACTGTTTAGACTCCTCGGTCCACGTTTCAAGACGAGTCGTTGGGTAGTCGACAGGAACTGGAAACAGTTCGCCCTGGTCGACAGTCACGCTGGTGACTTAGTGGAATGTAGAGAGGGCACAATAAGCACTTCAGTCCATGACCCAGGTGTGGCAAGGTCTGGGCGGCGTGCTTTGTAACGCATGCACTTGGCGGTCGGTACTTATTGAGCCAGGAGCCAGTCGGCACGCCGCATTGTGGGGCAAATGGTGGCAATGCTTAATTGTGTGTGTGTGTGTGTGGGGGAGCTCCCACCGAGCTCAGGACTCAGGCATTCATGTAACACTGGGCAGGCCGTTTTCCTTATACCACATGCCGATTTGGCGCTGGGATCTTTGCTCTTTGTCAGCCACTACTGAGGAAATCCTGGTTAGTTTCTTTTCCTCCTCTTCGTAATATGCTTCAATTCAGTGGTTCATCTGGTCTTATCTGAGGTCGAACACATACAAATACTATGTTCATCCTCCATTAAACAAAAAACAGGTGGTTCTGCCAGAAAACGTGGAAATAGTGCAAAGTCTAGAACTAACCTTGACTTTAAATGAATCCAAGATCAGCCTAAACATTGACTGTTCTGAGTAAACTCATTCAGATCTTCTTAAAATGTATCCTAGAAGTTTTCCTTTAGTAGATTACAGTAAGAATTTACTTGGAAAGAGTCACATCCTTGTTTTTCCAGCTCTGTTTGTACAATTGTAATAGCAGTAAACAGGCGTCTATCCCTTTTCAGTAAGGCGACCATCTTTGCATAAACAACAACATTATTGAGCTTTATGACACAATAAAGTATATTTTCTGAAACTAAAACATCATAGATACACTTGCAAAAGACTAAATGCATCGTTAAATATTGAAAACCATCTTTAATTAGAAAATTGCATTTTTGTTTTACCCCCTAACTACAAATGGGATTTATCCTCACCCCGACTTACTCTGGTTATTCATCATCATGTTCCTCTGCCTGCATGTATTATCTTTCTATTCATTTCTCATCAAAATCTTCACTACACTCAATCACTCATCTTTCATATATACAGTGCCACTGAACATCTACTCCTATACCATATATTTGAGCACTTTTTGCTTCATTTTCCTCCGCCCAACGTCATCTTACTCAAGCATGCTTATTTTCTCTACACGTTGATGTAGACTTTAGGAGTTAAAGATTTTTTATTGAACGTCAGATTTCACCATGCAGATCTCCTCTGACCACTTATCCAGATGCACATTTGCATTTATGACCTTTGCCACTCCAGTTTATCTCTCCATCAAATTGGTAAATGTCACAGACAAAGGAATAGAGAAACCATGGTGTGCGTATGGCTTTGTGTGTGCGTGACTGTGGGTCAGAAGTTAGTCAGTGAAGTCAATAGCTGCCAGACTGTCCATAAAGGTTAATTAATATAGAAGCAATGAGCAAGAAGGGGCAGGACATTACATGGATAGATTTTTAATACAAGAAGACCTGAAAAACTGTCTCTTTTCAACATTTTCAGATTTCCTTGGAAAATCCACCATTTCTCACAATCAGTAAAACAGGCGGAAAAAACAGCTGATTTTATCATCATTATTATTACCATCCACTATTTGTGCCATGTTGCATGCAATTTTCCATTGACATGTTGGAATTCAATTTCAATATCAATTAGTTGTTAGCAGGCTATCAGATGTTAAAGCTGGGGAAAGTGTGGTGCACTGTATGGGTATGGGTTCTGTCCTCTATAAATTCTCTCCATTCTTTATCATTTCCCCATTACTATTTTTATCATGACACTGTTTGGTGCAGTGCGATTCATTTGTTGTCCCTCTTTCCCACTCCCCTCCAGGGGAGCAGGAGAGATTCCAGGTGGATCGTATGTACTCCTGCCTTCGCCTCTGTCTCGTCTTGCAACCCCAACTGCCCCACAGTTTCATCTGGATGAAGCCCATCTGCTGCACTATTGAAATATGTAGTTGTTTATTTGAACATGTTGTTGTTGTTCAAACATGCAGTTGTTATTTAAAAATGTAGTTGTTAGTTAGGTTTAGCAACCAGCTATTGTTTATATTTTTAGCACTGACTAGGATCTTTGCAAAAATACCAGTGTGAAGCCAATTGAGACGTCTATGGTTGTGGACTATATACATAACATTGAATTGAATGAAATAAAACATTGCCTCATATTTAATGGTAAAGGTAAGTTATTTAATCTGGAAAAATATATAATTAATTAAAATGTATTAAATACAATTTATTAATTAAGATTTTAATGTTAAAAGTAACACAATTTGTATTGCAAAAAACAAGAATATGGTAAAGCATGAATATGCACAAAAAGTGCTGAAAAAATGCTTAAAGGATAACTTTCTTTTGAGGAATTATCATCTGTGTGGGATGGCATTTACTGTTACAAGGAATAAGACATAAAAGCAATGTCTGAACTAATAAATAGACCATTCAATTTCCAGTTTGATAAAATAAAATTGGCAGTTTTGCAGGTAAAAGAGAATATTGCTTTTACTTTTCTGGAAACTGATTGTTTCCCAGACCATACACGCACTACATTCAGCATGAGACTTCATCAATACGATCAATATGCAGTAAAGCATAAAACTTATAGCTAACAGTTTAGATGTAAAAAAGTGCAACAAAAATCAGATTTGTGGAAGCCTTCTTCTATTCGTCAAGCTCGCTTTCTGTGCATCTTTCATTATAGTCTTTTCTTCCCCTTTAAGGTGCTTGTAACATTTCTGCTTTTGTGCTTACTCCATCATTTCTCTTATCTCTTTTTCTCTGTTCTTAGGAAACCAAAGGCGCTATTAATAAAATAACAGGCCTTTGGCCGGGGCTTGGAAAGCTTTTTTTCTTCTTAAACACTTCATCTAAAGCTCAAGCTGGATAAACTCAGAAACACTGTTCAGTGGTGAGTCAGGAGAATCTGGAAACCCTCCCCATCTTTTCTTCTAATGAAGCAATCTTCCTGTTGTCCTTTTGTTCTGTTGCTGTGATTTCTCACGTTTCATTTGTGCTCTCTCTGTGACAAATGGACTGTGTGTTGACAGTTGAAAGCTGGCTCTGATGCAATGTGAAATACCATTTTTCACAACAGCAGTCCTGACAAAAACATAAAATACAATATCACTTCCTGGGCCTACATGGAAGAAATTCTTTTCTCTGTTGATTCTCAGATTTCATCTCAAACAGGATACTACAAAGCCTGGTACCTGTTACGTTTCAACAAAAAAAGATGCATTTTGTAAAACTCAAACGATTGTCTATCCACTCATGTTGTACGTCAGGAATCTCTAAGGAGGATTTACCTCTTCGATTATTTAACAGAGTCAGGAAAAAATGTGCAAACTACTGATGAATTCAGTTGTAGTATTTGTACTTGATGGAGGATCTTTGGATTGGAAAATAGTTAATTTCAAGCAATCACCGCAAGAATAATCCAGTGTGGGATGAGATTTAAACTAGTTTTTTTCCTCTTTTTTTACAAGGAATCTTTGTGATGGCTTTTGAATGTCCACTTGGAAAGAGGATTCTTCATTTTTCCATGGTCCAAAAACTTAAATGTAACTGGCATGCCTCTTACTAAAATCCAAGGTAGTGATGTTTCTAAATAATCCCTCCCCTCATGTCTTGAAAGAGCCTAAATATCTACCTGCAGGGATCAAAAACAGAAATAAACGACACATAACATGGAGCTAGGGACTTTAAAGATATTTTAAAAAGGACAAGAATAGTGATGGGCAAATGAGGCTTCATGAAGCCTTGAATTTAATTGGTTCACACCAGTGCATTCATTTTTGAATCTTGCTTTGTTCTAGTAGGATATTTCTACACAAAAGTGAATTTGAAGTGTGTGGCTTTTTGTAGAAAGCTTTTGGATAAAACTAAACAAAATGAAGCAGTATGCAAAACATGTACATATATTGTCATATACTGTCTGGGTGTGTGTTTATTGTTATTTTGATACAAACATTTATTAGGATTTTTTTTAAAAAAAAGGATCATTTGGAAATATTGATAATTAAAAGTTGCAGTGACGTGAAGGTAGAGATGGGTACCGTTAAGGTGACAGAATGGTTTTTGTGTGATACTATTTGGATGAAAGACTTCAATGCTTCATTGGCCCATCGCTAGTTGTTTTCATTTAAAAACAACAGTTTCTCCTAAATCTCCACTCTCTCCAAACTCCAGCTGACCATAATTATCCATCCAATATCCAGATTTTGAATGAAGCCTGAGGGATTCATATCAAAACTTGCGGCACAATCCGAACCACTTCATGAATCAGTCACGTGGTACAGCTTTGCAGCTTCAGTGGTCATCGTGGGGCAGCTGTTGGGCGATTGACCTGTGATCGGAATATTGCAGGTTCAATTCCCACCTTACCCCAAATTGCCTCCAGTGGAAGGTTGGCGCCATTGTTTGGCAGCGGAGCCGCCATCAGTGTGTAACTGGTTGAAGGGGACTGTGACTGTAAAGCACTTTGGGCCTTCAAGGAAGGTAGAAAAGTGCTTTACAAGTATTGTAATTTTCTGCTCTTCCTCTAAATGAAGCAACCCTCTACACACTTCAAAGAAACGCCCCCTTCTCAACACAGCACACACCTCAAAGTCTCGATACAGAACATCATATCACTAGAAAAGCCAGAGCAGCATATTATATGTGAGCTTTATAATTTAGTAAAAAAAAAAAATGTGTGGAGTTTGGAAATGTATAGTTTTGTGACAGACTCAAGATTGTCATTAAATATAATTTTAAATGACATGAACAAGCATTGAAGGATGGGTCTGCCCAACTCTATTCAATCTCTTTGGCAATGTGAATACTTACATAATGATACATCTATGCTGCATTCAAGCATTTTGCACTTATAGAATCACTTCCATGGTCTACACTAAGTGAAACCTTAGAGCCAATGGCACCATCTTAATGTATGTGCATAATATTTCACTTCCTATTGTTGAAACCTGAAGTGAAGGTTTGGTTTTAAAAGCCCCTTATAGCAAGGTTTCAGATGGACAAAACAAATCTTTGAAGGGTGGATGGGAGCAAGATGAATGGTGACGGCAAGCTCACCTCCAAAATTCCACTGCTTACTCCCGAATGTCCTTTCTGCAGCCTTATTTTTTTCCAGTCAGAATAATGTGCTTTTCCTTTTTGGGGTGCTTCTCCTCTGTCAGAACAGGCCTACTGTAGACCACGTTTGTTTATCTTTTCCTGTAATTCAACTTTTCAGTCAGTCTCTTTCACAAGACAGATCATTAGGATTAGCTTCCTGACACCGTCTATCCCATCAGATGCCAATCGGCCACAGTGGCGGAGTGTGGGAACCAGAAAATGAGCTCCTGACAGATTACAGCCCTCTCTGTACTCAACATCAAAGCAAATAGATTTAGGACGACGAGGAAAGGGGACATCACAAAGTTGTTTTTTCCTGATATCACTACATTTTCAAACTTTGGGTAATGTATTGATTTACAGTGAAAATATCCGGTTGTTTATGGGTAAGTCAGCTAAAGCGCACACACGGCAAATAATCTGATGGTCTTCATACTGATCACTGTCTTTGAGGAAAAACAACTACAGGAATCTTGTTCTGTTCTAGCTTCTTTATTCTGCTTAACAAAAAGTCCCTTTATTATAAGAGATGTGCTAAATATGAAAGTTGTTTAGGTTGATTTCTATGATTTCTATTTCTTTTCTATTTTCCTTTCAGTATGTGTTGTCATGTAGCAATGCAAGTTTTTTGCGGCTGTATTCAGGCTCTCTTGAACGTGTGTCAAATCCCTGATGTGTGGTGTTTGTAACTTTAGGCTACTCCATAGCACTAGAGAGAGGAGTTCAGCTAAAAGCTGACATCAGATTCAGTAACAGCAATCCTGCAAACCAGAAAAGACTCATGATGATTTATCCAAGCAAGCTATTTATTTTAATCTTTCAAGGGTAAAGCTTTTGACTTTTGGCATAACATTGATGCTGCAATAACAAAAACTGTAACAATGTGAAAAAAAAAAAAAAACTAAACTAAAGCTAAACTGGTAAGGCAAGTTTCTAGTTTCCAAGTCATAGTTAACAAAAAAACAAAACCGTCTGATGGCAATGTTTTTAGCAGTTTTGCTCGACTTCTCCCTTAAACAGCTCGAGTGATTGAATTTTCTGTCTGGCACAACCATGAATTTGTTCTAAAGCAGAAATTAAAATACTGTGGCTAATTTGCTGTTGCCTGAAGAAAGGAAATAATTTTACCTAAAAAAAAAGAAAAAAAAAAAAAAAAAAAAGAATCAACCACACAAACAAAACATTTTTAAACTTGACTTTTCATTGATTCTCTCAAGCCATTTAGGAAATTGTTCCTTGGAAAAGCGTTTTTACACAGTTTTTGCATATTACTTTTTCATTTTTTTTTTTTTTTTAATAAAAGAAGTACAAATGTATCGTTAAAGTATAAAGTCTGTTATTTGATCACTTTCTGTCATAACATTTTGTTTTTACTGTAGTTGACAAATCCACGTGTTTTAATCCTCAACATCTAAGTATTGAACTGCTGGATTTAATGTTAAGATTGCCTTTAAAGGTGTTTCTATTCTAATTATTAATGTTTTCCAAATGAATTGAACTCCTACAAAGTTCAACTAAATTGTTTGCTGCCAAACAAAGAGTTTACATTTCTTATAGTCATATAGTTATTATATAGCACAACATATGACAGTTGGAAATGCAGTTTTAGTTGTAGACAGAATTCAAAATTGGGTCAGGTGCTCAGGAAAGACGGTCCTCAGGTGGCTACGATTATATTTAGAAGGCAGATATCCTGTCAGTATTCATAAACATGAAGGAACTGTTGTGACACGAGGTTGGAATTGTCTCTTGGGCCGATATAATTTAACATGGTTTGGATTTTACTCACAAAATATCTCTTAAATAGTTTTATTTTATTAAGTTTAAAAGCATGCAACAATGTTAAGTGTAATTGTTCCATTGACTATAAGCACATGCACACAGTGGGTATGAGTTTTTTTTTTTTTTTCCTTAAGCTAATGAAAGCTTTGAACAATCTTTCAACAAAGAAGTTGCTCAGTTTGTGAAGAATCATTCTGTGAGAGCTGAAAAAGCTTGACAGTTTTAGAAGTTTGCCTTCCTTGTTTTTGAGACCAACACCCTGAAGAATAACATTGTCACAAATGCATCTTTTATTTTTTTTTCCAAAAACATTCCTCTAACACCACACCTTATACAACACAAAAGGGCATAAATTAATGACTTAAGAATTTCTACACTGTTGAGTTCGATACGAAAATAATTTGAAATTAAACTCCTGCAAACTACAGTTATATATGTTTTATTATTTATCATTTTGCAGTGTTTTTTTTTTGTTTTGTTTTGTTTTTTTAAACTATGATTATTCTTTTTTTTTAGCAAAAATCAAAAAGCATTTTAAGACACATTTGCTAAGGATCTTTGCAGAGTAGCAGGAGTTCATCAGAAATGTGCCTCCAAGTTGTGGTTGGAACTGTTGGAGTGTAAGTAACTCTGCAGTGATATCCCATCATTCCTTTACTTATATTCTGTCCCACTAGCTTACGGCCCCCAAGCTACCATTAGCATAACAAAATAAATGGCAAACAATATTGGAAGTATGCAATTTTTAGCCAGCAGATGCCAGCTCAGATGAGGGAAAAGGAAGATTTGCATGGATCTATTTGTATGTAAGTGGATGCATCAGACATGGAGCGGAGCAGGGAGACCTGAGCTTTTTTTTTTAACTCTGGGTTTTATCTGCTTCTGATCCATCACCATTTGAGTAAAAAAAAAATAAAATCTGAAACTCCTAATGGTTAATCCTAAATAATTGTATATATGTCTTCCATCATGAGAAAATATTTACAAGAACACATTAAAAACACCAAAAACGCAATTTTCAAAAGAGTGGGTCTTTAAGCAATTCTTGTTTCAAGTTCTAACTTTCACAGATTCAGCTGCAAGTAATGAATGAACCACCTTTAGAGATGTTGAAAGCCTTTATGCACACTGATCAAGGCTAAAATGAGAACACTAATGATATACAAGAGAGCTCTGTGCAGTGAGTGGGCCACGTTGCAACTCCCAGCTGTGTTGTGTCTGCTGATTAATGTAGCGTTCCTCAAAACAACAGGGCCAGCCAATGGCTCTGCAACTGCAGAGGAAGACCACATGTGACATGAAACACAAACAGATGAAGCACTCTGCAAACATTAATCATCTTAAGAAAATATGTCCACATGTACTTAAAAAACAGAAACGTTTTTTGTTTGGTCGATTTATGTTATAAAACCTTTAATGACAAAGATTTTTTTCTAAAAAGTGTAGCAATGTAAAGAAAAAGGACAAAACGTTACCAGAATTTCCCAAATAATGGAAAATATTAAAAATGAGAATTCTGGCTCTTCTTGGAAAACCAGCTCTTTTGGATCGGCTCATTAAAAAGAGCCAGCTCTTTCAGCTCCCAAACAGCTCTTCTGGTTGTTCTATTGCTGACTTTAGTTTACTATCAATACCTATATAAAATTATGTACAAAATGACAAACTAATGTGTTTTATTCATGTTAGCGTACAAGATGCACATGCCTTTATTTATTCCCTCCAGACAAAATCTACTAAATAAATGATAAAAAGACCACTAAAAAAAACACTTCGTGGTCTTGTGGGAGAGTCTCTGCCCCGAGACTGGAAAGTTGCGAGTTCACATCCAGAGCTGAGTTATACCAAAGTCTCTAAATGTCTCCCTGATTAACACTCAGCTTTTAGGGTTTGGATTGGTGGGTTAAACCACCAAATGGTTTGCGAGTGCAGCTGTGTCTGCAGAAAGAAACGTAAGAAAGAAACAAAATACTCAGTGAGCAGTACTAGAGTAGTTTGGCCAGGGGTGTAAAGGTGACTTATACTTCTGTGTGATTTTTTAAAAACAGAAATAGGCTCGTATATTCGTTGTTTTCCCAGGGTCACGGTTAAACATCCTGTTGCCCTTTAGCAGTTGTTTGCTGCTAACAACTGCTAGAGGGCACTGTAGATGTGTCTATATATATATATATATATATATATATATATATACACATAACAAGGCTGAATAATCCCCTGAACCCAGACATGGAGACGTGGTAACTGTTGCTTGTGTAGGGCTCTTCAAAAAATAAATAAATAAACCTGATCTCTCAACATCAACCATGTCTTCCATACATAAAACATGAGATATACAGTCAATTATTCCATGTAGAGATGAGGCTAAAAACTGGATGGTAGCTTCTCCCACATGCAATTGCAGCAATTTAGCTTATGCACACATTTTTGGACAAGCATTGTGCATTGAATTTGACAGACATCAAAAAAAAAAAGACTGCGGACGCAAATTTGAGGCATGAATTGCATTCGGTGTGAATGCAGCATTACACCAGGCTTGGCGGATTTGTTATTATTTACAGAAAGGAAAACTCAATTAAAAATATAAATTTACATCTTCCAACCACAGATCCTTTCTGTTTCAAAGTCCAAACACAAAGCATCACTACGGCCGTCTTCTTGTGTAACACTCCTTGTTTATTTGAGAACAGTGCACACCCAGTAAATAGATGTAACTAATTCCATGTCACTGAGCAGCAGACCTCCTCTGAGCCACTCTGAAATGCATTAGTAATTCATTGCTTATGCATGTGGAGGTCAGAGTGCGACCACTGCATGCGCATCTTCATCTTCAGCACAGAAAGGCAGACAGTATTGCTTGACGAATGTTCTGTCTTATGAGGTGTTTGATGTGACCGAAGCAAATATCTCATCATCTTTCCTGCTTGCAGCTTCATCACAATGAGCTGATCCCCTTCCTACATCCCATGAATCATTAAAAGTGTTTTATGTTGTCGTAAAAACATGAAGTGTGTCTTTGTGTAAATGTGCTCTATTTTCAACATCACTGCTTTAAAAAAGAACATCTTGTGACGACTGAGGGAGTGGGCCTGCTTTTTCGTGATTTGGGCGATTATTGAACACAGCAAAGAAAGTCACTCTTTGCATTTCTTAAAAAAAACATCAAACATAAACAGTTGCACAAATTGCTGACACTTTTAAAATCAGCTGACCTGAGTCTGAGATCTGCTTTGAAGACGTCTGGCTCCATCGTTCCTGCTCAAGACTTTAAATGATGTTACTTTGTGGAAGTTAGGTCTGCCTTGTAGTCTTTAAATGTCTTAAGCCGTCAAGGGCAAGACATTGAACCCTTTGTTGCCCCCGATGGCTTAGGTCAAGTGACAGAACCGCTCCCCGTTGGAGTGTACAATACCTTTGAACAAATTAGGAGATGTGAAGCAGTGCAAAAGCGCTTCAAGGACCATTAGATACTAAATCCATTTTACACAGACCGTTACCCATTTACTTGAAGAAACTAGATGAACAAAAAATGTGCTACTTTTTCTTCACTTTGCCTCCAACAAGCCTTACTAAATCAGTACAAAATGTATTCCACTCAAGTTTTTACCTTTACATACATTAAAATCACAGAGAGTTTGTACTTTTGTCCTGGAGGAAAGTTTATTTGGATGAAATTGCCATCTGGAGTTGTTTCAGGACTTTAGTTTGCTGCCCACCAATGATAATAAATGAATTCAATAATAGGCAATTCATTGTTTTCTGCTGAATTCAAATGCAATGGTGTTTGTGAGAACAAAACTTTCTAAGAATTTACCAAGAAAGAATGCCTCACAAAAGCTAAAAGAAAAAAAATCCAGGCGTCAGTACACTAAAGTAAACAAGTACTTTAGCTGAGTGTTTTTATGTATTGCTGCACTCACTCCCAGACTTTCAAATCCACACTGATAAATGTGCAACTCCTTAAGGCTGACTTCTATGGATGCTGCAGGTTTGGGGTTGTCCGGGCCCATTGAAGTTTATAAGTGTGCATTGTGAAGTATTTGTAAGACTAATGTGAGTGGCAAAAACTTATGACATACGTGTGATGCCGTCGTACAGTTCCCTTACACCACCCAAGAAGTCGTTACCCCTTACTGACCCCACACAAATGCCTTGTAGTGTGCAAAAGGTACGTAAGTGCCTGTAGGTTGTGTGTAGGATGCCCAAACAAACTACACTCTGATTGTTACTACCATCAGCCACATTCAATGTCGTCTTTTTGACAGTCAAATTTCCATTTTAGATGGACACAGCTATCAAAGCAGGAAGATGGATGCAAAAGTCCCATCGAGAAAGGCCAAGAGAGAAACGGAGTGCATGTAATTTCATTTATTGGGGAGTGTACACTTGTATCAGTGCACAGCAAAGATAAGTGTGCAGTTCACAGCCTGAGGATATTCTGCTTCTTTCTTTTGCACCAACATTAAATACTTCTTAGAGTTCTGCTGTGCAATGATCATATGTTATCAGCAGTTTTTTTGTGGATAAATGTGACAACATCGAAATGCCAATTAGCCTTTTCCTTATCAAACTCCAACAGAATCCACACTAAATGTATTTTTTATGACAAACAACAGTTCACACTGATCAAAAGTTACTGATGCAAAGTGAATATAATATTTTGAACTTACTGCTATAACTAGATCTATAAATATTTGCAGGTTTGGTTGCACAATGTTACATAGTTTTCTGGCCAATCGAGTTGGGCTTGAACTGTCTGCTCCATCCTATCCAACATGAGCGCCACATTTATGTTAGGCCTCCAGCCTCATCTAAACCATGGAAACTTAGTTTGTAGCAAACTAGACGATGAAACATCACAGAAAATCTGGAAGATTTTTAAAAGAAAAGAACAATTGCAAATGTTGACTTCATTCCTTTATCTACTGTCTAAGTTGAGGGGGAAGGAATACAAACCTTTCCAAATGACAATAATTTTTTTGGCAAAACATACAGACTTCTTTTGATTTAAAAACCTATTTTTTGTATAAAATACATGTAGATTGTATCATATATGTAGTGTGTTTGATTCAGTAAAGAAAACTAATATTTTACTTTTTTTATGTAAACTTGTTAGGCTGCATATACAGAGTCAGAGACAAATATGTATGAAGGATAGAAAGGAAGAGATCAGATTAACAGTAACAACTGTACATGAAAAGAAGTACATAGATAAAATGCACAATATTGTAATAAATAAAACATATTTAGATCTGAGAAGACCCTAAAACAAGATGGCATGGTGTACACATTTTATTTTTAAAACATAATTTTGCAGTAATTTCATTTGAATTAGCAAAAACTAAGAATATTTTTGGACAAACAATTGTGTTTTGTGATAGAGAAAATATGAAAACAGATTTTTTTTGCTCACATATTTTTTTTTTACAAAATTCAAAAAATTAAAAACAACAAAAACAAAACCATGCGTTATGTATTCTAAACAAAATAAAAATAATAATAATAATAATCTGGTACAACATATGAAAAGCCATAATGGAATCAAAAAACATGAGCTACATTTATTTGCATGCATTTATTTTCACCATGGTAATTTATTCTGTGTACTCGTTGAAAACAATCTGGGTTAAAGAGGGGATTGGTGACAATTGAATATGTTTGCACGCATAAAAAGTAGAAGTCAGATTAGATATTTGATTAAAGAATTCTATCATTGCTTACACCATATCTTTCATGGATATAAAGTGCTGGAACAAGATCTTGAAGAATAGGAACAGTCTTTCCTTCACAAATGTAAGGTTTCTGTGTATTTGTGGTGTCAGTGGTTCTTGTGTGTTGCTACAACAGCAAAAAGCAGCCAAGCTGTTGAACTTCCTAGATAAGCATTCTGGAAGGCTGCTCATGCTAAAAGTCTTTACTTGCAGACACTCACGCCCCGGCACAAGCTCCAGAGATGACTGCAGATTTGGATGTGACACGAATGTGATACCAAACCTGCTGTTTCAGCACAACAGAGGTTTTACTGAGTGTAGCCACTCAGATCGAGATACGAACTTATTGAACGTGTGTGTGTGTGTGTGTTTGTGTGTTTACATTACCCACAAGGTCATAAATCTGTTTACCACCACACCCCTGCCCCACTGCAGAAATAAAGCTGAGCCTTAAAAAATAGGAAAGTAAAGAAAAGAAACACAATTCTGTGTGTGTGTCACATTTTGTCAACTCTAATGACCAGTGAAACATCCAGATAACCTCATTTTCTCAGATTGGCTCCTTTAAGAAAAAGAGAGCATTAAATAAACAATAAAACAACAAATTATTCTAAACAGTAAAATAAATGTATATCATATTTAACCAACTGCTATTCAAAATAACATGCATATTTTTTGCCCTTTACAAAGTCATTAAAGAAACAATTTGCCATTTTATCAAAGTAACTCTGAGACTGTTACTACATAGAAAACTCTAGATATGTTTTAAACTTTTAATGAGTGTATTTAAGATCAAAGCTCCAAGTGTAGGATTCCTCTCTAGGTCGGTTGGGGTCTCTTAGAGCTGGGAGGTACATCGCTCAGTCATTCAGAGTGGAGTCCATGCTCCTCCACATAGAAAAAAGCCAGTTGAGGTGTTTGGACCGTTGTGGATATTGTCACCTGATGACCAATCTAGTGAGGTGTGACTGGCATGTCCAACTGAAAGGACACCCTGCAGCTCACCCAAGACACACTGGAGAGACGATATCTCTTGCAAGTAGTCAGGGGGATCTGGGCTTCCATACTGAAACTGTGACCCAAATTTAGTAAGGGTGTGGATAACGGAGGATGGCTGTGTTTTGTCCATCTCCCAGGAGAAATGGACCCTTTTCACATGACGTCAGACAAAATGGCAACATTCCTGAACGCTGTTTAACATAATTTTACATAAATAATAAAAGGTAACCTTGCCAATTATAAATAGAAGTTGTACAATATTTAATTTATAAATGACCCACCTGACTGGATTTTTTTCCTTCGATTTGATCATTCATTCACAAGTCAAAATACAAATTGCCTACATTTCCATGTTCACAAAAATCACTGAAAACAGAACAAAAGGCAATTTCAATGTGTCTTACATTAAAGTAAAACAAATTTATGTTGCATTATTTTCTAACGTTGCTCCCCTTTGCATTTGCTTGTCTGATCTGCATGAAAATAAAGGATTGAATGAATTGGGAAAACATCTCTCTCTCTATGTATATAAATAAATATATATAAATATATATATATATATATATATATATATATACATACAAAGAGGTGACTATTTGCACGTAATTTCTAAAGTGCTAAACTGTTTCTTGGCCGCACTTATTTTGAAAAATAAAAATATGTGGCTTAATTGCAGCACTTCAAAAATGCCTCTTGGTAAACATTCCTATTTTTACAATTACCCCTTTAAATACCCCATAAAACAACAAATGCCCTTAAAACAACAACTAAATTCAACTTGGACACAATTAAAATGCAGTACCTGCAGATATGCAGCAATGTGCATCGTGGCTGCATGCATTACGGTTGGCCAACATGAATTTTCCAAAAATTAAATATTGTACAATTTTCTGTTACAATTGATAAGGTTACCAATTGTAACAGAAAATTAATATTGCTATAAAAGGTCCATAGTTTTCATTTGGTTTTATGAGAAATATTGACTGAAACATGAAAATGGAAAACATCCTCCTGTAGATTTCAACACTGTTTTAGCAACAACCAGCCTTTAGCAACAACAAAATATACACCTAGGTCTTTAGTCATTTTTTTATGAAAAAAACCATAGGGGAATGGATAAAACAAAGTATTTTTTGCTTTGGTTTTTTTTTAAAGCTAGTTAGAAGGTTTCAAATATTTTTTGTCATGGAAACGGTGGAAAAAGCTCATTTTAGTACACAATAGCTTCACTTATACAAATGTCACCTAATCAAGTTAAAAAGTATATCACAGGATTTACAGGGGATGTTGCACGTCTACTCTTCGGGCAACTGAATGGCAACATCACAAAGAAGAACTGTCAACCTCACAACAAAGACAAGCATCACTTTAATTTGTCCAAAATGTAGTGCATATACTCCCTGGAAGGGAGGCAACAGAGAACTTTGAGGGCAGTGCAGACGTTTGATAAAAGCACTGAGCTGAGAACGTCTCCTCCTGTCAAAATCAACAAAAGAAACGAGATCTCTCACACTCGCATCTTTAAAAGCCTTTTCTCATAAGATGAACACTGAACATTCTGGCAGCTGCTTAATTAGGGTTGCAATCAGACCTCATAACGAGGCGTTTGACTGTGTAACTGTGCCACACGTTATTATTTCAGACGCTAAACCATGAAATAAATTAGAGGTGAATTGTGGCTGAACACTGAGGAGAATGAATGGCAGTGTGCATTCAGAGACTGACATGTATTTTTCCAACATTATTTTGCTACTAAACTCAATTAATTTCTCCTATTTTTTATGAAAAAAAGACCAGCAAGACAAGAAAAAAATAACCAGGCTCCAATAAATATTGTTTTACATAAAACTCTGGTTGATCTGAGTGTACACTTTGAAAACGTGAGATCTGGTGAGTGCCAAACAACATACCAGATCAGTGGATGAGTGTCTTCCTTAAACAGGGCGATTATGAGTTCATAGCCACAGTTGGATCATACAAAGGAATCTAAAAATGAGATCCAGAGCCTCCCTCCTTGACACTCAGCATTAAGGGTTAAAGGGTTAAACCACCAAAAAGCTTCTGAGCACAGCTGTGACTGCAGTTCACTCCTTTCCCCAGGGGATGGGTCAAATGCGAGGAATGCATTTCACACACCCAGGTGTGTTACAACTAATAAGATGTTTCACTGCTTCAGTCATTTTTTTCTTCCTGTGCTTGCTATAACTCAATTCTTAGTATCTCATTTTTGAAAGAGACCATAGCTATCCTTAAAATCTGTTTTTTGAAAATAATGCTCAACAAATTTCCTCAAAAGCAATCTTCAAAAACAACTTTGTACTGACAAAAGGTCCCATTCGCTTATTTGGAAGTGTTTCAAAAAATGTAAGAATTCATTTGAACAACAATTCTATTCTAATAATAATTTATAGTTGCAGATAAATACCTGGTACTGAAGCAGGATTACTAAGGATTATTTTAGTAGTCGATTAGTCACAGATCATTTTTTCGATTGGACGATTAGTCAATGATTATCTTTCTCTTTTCTTTCATTTAAAGGTAAGAATTTCTGTGTTCAGATAGGTGGGATTTTGTTTGTTATTTTGGCCTTGGTTCACCCTGAAGCTTTTTGCTTCACTTTTAATATATTATTATCTCAGTGTAAATAAAAATGACACTTATTTTATGGTATTTTGTCTTTTGGTGTTTCTGTGTTACATTTTTGTAAGTTTACAATTATGTTATGCTCTATCCTCCCCTTGACAAAAAGGGGCGCAACATCGCAACATCTGTGATGTTGACAAGTCGTTGACAGCCGTATTCCACACACCAGACTGTAATGATGGCTTGACCATTTTTTTATGCAATCATATGTGTTTGCTGTGATAGTACTTGGTTGTTTTTTTACATTGTACTTTCTGCAGATTGATGTGCCTGGATTGTAAGAATGTAAATTGATTCATCACTTAAGCTGATTAATTGTTACACCCCTAAATAATCTGGTAAATTACCTCATCACTGTTAAGGCCTTGCCCATTTTGACCAGAAATTAGCTGCTTTCTTTTCTAAATCATTTTTCAGAAATACTGAAAATTCTAAAATTCAAAAAACTTTCAAACAAATCGTGTTTTGTTGGATCTGAGAGTTTGAGTTCTGTTCTGTAAAATCTAACTGGTTAATGTGTAGATTAATTCCACTTGTGATGATCAATTTCAACATAATGTGTGGTATGAGTTAGCTTGAAGTTGCTTTTTCATTTAAAAGTTTTAAGATCCAAAAAGGTTATTTTCATGCTCGACACTCAGAGCACCAAGCTGTTTTTAATGTGACTGTTTGGTGGGATCACACCAGAGGCAGAAACAATGGCTTCTGTAGTCACAGCGATCAAACCCAGTTCCCTACAAGCTGTTTCACATATGAGAACATTGTCTGTTAAGCCAAATAGATCTTTTTTACATCAATAATTATGAATAAGACTGCATATTTAATGGAAAAAGCCCATATGTAAGTTCTCAGACAAATTGCATGAGGATAAAAATAAAAAAAAACAAAACATTTGTAATGTAGTATGATGTTAGCAGGAGTGTCATGATGCCTCAAATACTGTTTTGTGTAAATCAGTGTATCTGTTTCTGTGCACATTCTTAAGCAATCAAATTAATCTGCATTGTGTCTGAGCTTGGCTGCTGCTAAATTACAAACGTAATACTCAAGTTAATCTACGTTGAGTGTCAGACGTTTGAATGACTCCTTGTTAAGAGTCATTGCCTTGTTTTATCCATGCTTTATTTGTGTCATCCATATGTTTAGGGTGGAATTCAAATACGGACTGGGTGAGAGCATATGAAGCGGAGGGATTTGAGTCCATGTTTTGCATATTTATATAAGTGTTGTATTCCTCATTGTATCCCAACTTTCACCTGGTAAAACCACGCACCTAACATGATACATGGAAAAGTTGCTTCTGTTTGACTGAAATCACAGATGCATCAATTAAAACTGCCGCTGATTGTATTTTTCTCCAATATGGTTACGATTTGCTTCAGTTTTTCCATAATTTAATGATGTATGTTGTGCTTCTCCTTACAGCTGCTGCTGTCAAAATCTCCCCAAAGCAGCATGTAGTTTATGCACTTCAGCCTTGAAAAGTCTGTTACAGAAGAAAAGTACTTGGATTACTGCTAACCTCACTTCCTGCCTGTTTGACAAAAACAGACACGTACAATCAGGTGCTCAAGCTGTTACTCAATATAATTGAGCTGATTTAATCCAACTTGACAATTGCACTGCTCCTCGACAACACTGCTTCGTTCGTTTAGTTATGAAAAAAGTGAGCATAAAAAACATGTTTAGTTTTACACAACTTCACAACAGTGTTGGTTCCTCCCATGTACTTGTAAAAGTTTTTGGGTTTTTTTCTCCAGTCTTTTACCTTTATTCATATACACTTTTAATACTGTATTTCTTAAGAGAAAGTGTCAATAAAAATGAATAAAGGAACATTTGTTGTTTTGTGTTGTTTGGTATCAAATGCAGAATTCTTGTGGATTAAGAAATACTGCAGATAGTCATTTTTATCTTATTTAAAATCATTCTTCATGCAGTTTTTAGCAAATAATCTAAATGTTTTTGTTGTTTCTGGTTTGTGGGCGGGCTGACTGCCACAGAAGTAGTACTACTCTGATTTCCCAGCATTCCTTTGTTTACACTCTCTCCCACTAGTTTACAACGCCCAACTTCCCCAATGTAACATAAACATAGGAAAAAAATAAATAAAAAAATGAACAATATCAGAACTATGCAACCAAACCATTTGATCCAGATGGCAGCTCAGACGAGGAAAGCAAAGACGTTATTTGTCTGAAAGTAGATGCATCAGAATTGGAGCGCAGCAGTGAGACTTTGACGTACTCATCGCAGTTGCTGCATCACAAGCCTGAGCTTTTCAAAATGCAGGTTTTTATCTGATTTTGATCCAACGCGACTTTATAAAAGAAATACTCAGAAACTCAGTTTTAATCTTAAATGATTTTATCTACGTCCACCATCATGAGAAAAACATTCTACGAGAACATGTTAAACACCAAAACCCTGATTATCATTGGAGTGGATGTATATTGCTGGTTTCTCACCATGCTTTGCCCTTACGTGCCTTTGTGTGCTTACTCTGCACCAGTCAGGAAACGGTTATGAATCTGTTACATTACAGCTGATGGACCCAGTTGATGGTTGAAAAGAGAATTGGTTTCAGCATTGGGCTTCTGTTCCTCTGCACGATCTTCTGGGGTTTATTTGAAAAGTGCTCAGACAATGTAGTCACTCTTTTTTTCTTCATCTACATTCCTTCTCTTTCCTGTCATTTATCTCAATCAATTGTCTTTTTCTCACTCAGTTTTCCCCTCAGTTCCACTGCTGTGACCAGAATGATAAAATCACATTACAGTGACCCCCCACCCCCCACAACTTTTTCAAGCAGGTCTCTATTACTTACAGAACTGATCTCTGAAAAGTATTAATGAGTTTTATTTCAGAGGTTAGATGACTGACAGGAAGCTGATTTGTTTAATGGATTTGATAATAAAATCACTGAATGTTGAAGGAAGTGTCACTAACTGTAAGTCTCTTTGTCTTTTTGCACATTACAGTTGTTTTTAATATGTCTTAGTGACATATTCAATGCTACTATAGACACATTCATAAGCATATGAGAAGAAGATAGCCTGACAGGCAAAAAGAATGACAGTGTCTGCTTGCGACTTGCTAGTTAACTGTGTGTATTGCTCAGACAATGATTGGACATAATGAGGTGCGTGTGGGAACATTTGAGATGAATGTATGATGCATACTTTAGCATCCACATCAGTTGTGAAAAGAAATATAGAAGTTTAAGTGTTGACTTCTGCTTCTTTAGTTTAGTTTAGTTTAGATTTGTGACAGTAGCTCGGGAATAAGCTCAATACTTCTGGCTGGGTTAAGCAACCCCTTGCTTCCAGATACCCAACCTCCCATCCAAACTATATGCTTAATATGTTAAAAAAAAAAGCATATAATATATTAACAGGATTTATGATGGCATTTGTTTCCAAAATATTTAAGTAGATTTTAAGTTTTCGTATGCCAAGTGCAGGTTTTACTCATGTAATGCTGACATGTGACAGTGTTTACAAAGTTTTAACCCTCATACCCATTCACAATATATTTAATACACATATTTCTGAGACCCCATCTCATTAGTGTAATTAAAACTGTCTTTAAAAATGCATTGTATATAACCAAATCCATGGTTTCTGGCCTGCAGTCCCAGGGGCAGGAGAAGGGCTTTTTCTGCTCATTTCAAAATAGCTGCTTCCATGAAATCTCAAAAAAACACTTCAAAGTTTCACACATTTTCAAAACTTTATCTTGAGGATAACATCTATTGTTCTTCATTTTTAAATAACTACTAAGATAAAGCAAACCTTATTGATAATATTTTTTTATGATTTGTTGATATGATGTTTAAAATATGTGGATTAAATTTGAGACAGTGGGTAAATGTGTTTTTTTCTCCCTGAACACTCATGTCAACATTAACGTGTCATATTTGATGCTATCTACTTAAAAAATTATAGTGCAAGTTTTTCACCAAAGGGTTAAAAAAACATCTTAATTAAAAAAAAATGATTTTCTGTCAATTATTTGATATAATGGGCTTTACAGGGTTAAAAAGCAAACATTTTCCCCTGGTAGACCCAGAGTTATTAAATGTGTCAAAGAAGTCTTAAACTCTTGTGTGGTTTCTGGGAGTCAAGAGTAAAAAATTGTGTCACAAACAGCAAAAAATGTGACAAGCTACAGTAAGAATCTGAAACTGTGTTGACTGTTGTCAACATGACCTGTTACATTTGTGTGAGTCACAGGACTTCATGAAATTCAATTTCATTGCAGACATGTTCCAATTTGTCGCTTTTTTATTTGTAATTTTGTGTTTCCAATTAGTTTTAAGCAGGTGGAGCCTAAAGAGATGCAACCCTGTACATCTGTATAAAGATGGAATAGGTGACTAAAACTTGGTTCTGTAGCCAATATAAAAAAGGAAACGCGCCACTGACATTTTTCCAGCATAATGAAAAAGAACTGAGTTCAACAGAGTATTCAGAGATAGGCTATATGCTGATTTACTCTTTCTATTTTAAATGTTTCATATTGCCCGTCACGTTCCATAAACAGGTTGTTCCTGGCCCGCTGTATGACTCATGATGGAAATGTCATTAATTATCAATTCCCATTCAGCCAAACAAGCACCTCTATATAATTGAATCAGACTAAATGAAATACTTATCATGAGTGTTTTCCAAGAAAAAAAAAGTTTATAAGACATTTCTAAAAAAAAACAAAAAAAGAAAAAAAAGATACAAAAAGGCAAACAAAAGAAGATTGTTTTCTGTGATTTCATCATTTATTTATTAATGTATTAATTAATTAATTTATTTATTTATTTGCTTTTAAATCTTCTTTTCAGTTGGTTTTAAACTTGTAATTCTGGGTTTCTATGTTCTATGTTCTTGTAAATAGAAAAAAAAAAACAATATTCACCAAGTCATCGATGAATGTGGACTGTGTGCCTCTAACAAAACAGATCAACCACAGTAAGGTAATTTTTATTGTATTTAATTTGAACCATCTTTATGAACTGGGCTCCTGGTTTGCGTTAAACTTAAATCTGTGGTTATCTTTTTTTATGTCAGTCTGGGCAGCATTTATTTATTTTTTTGCGTCATTTTAATGACTAAAATTAATCAAAATAGTTGGGAGGCTAGATGCAGGTCTACCGCATTTATCATTAATGCTCTGAATCACTCTATAAAAATCAATCGATTATCATGTAATTCAAATGAATGTTAGAAATATATGTTTGGATACAAACATTTTATACAAAACGTTAAACATGATCCAAAAGATACTTAATAAGGAAAGATGGATTTTTTTCTTTTTTACTGAGGACAAATATATAAATGTTGAATCATTAAATCATTCATTAAGGTATTTTCTAAGATAAACACATTTTCTTTTTTTAAATGAGGATAAAAAGGAGGAGAGTATTCCACTTTTTACTTACTTACAAAAGAATTATTAGGAAGCTGTAGTTTTGCAAATAATGATCTGTTATCTCAGACCTGACCTGTTCCAAAGCAATTTAGACTTCCAACATTGGTTGTCATGGTGAGACATCCCACAAACGGAACCACCTTTCTTTTCTTCTATTAAACTTGCAATGTAGTTCAGCCTCTGCTCATTATTTTTTTTTATTTATTCTTTTGTATTTTATCACATAACCCAACACCTCTTAATGTGCCAGCCAGCTCACCAAATGATCAGTTGCCACCTCTATTGTCTGCCTACGGTATGCCAACTGTGCCTTTCATACTCATCCAGATCTAATCCACCAGCAACAGTACACAGCCCAAGAATCCATTTTCTACCTTATAACCCACCTTTCTGAATCAATGCATTTTTATTTTATTTTATTTTTTTAAAACTAGAGAACAAATACCAGAAGTTTTCATGTTACTGTTGTCTGCAGAATCAAACATAGTGGACATAATGGACAACTGTCATTTTGTCAAAGTAAACAAACATGTCTTTACTATAATTTATGTCAACATAAAATGATCAAATGACTAAAGCAAAATCCTAACTTTACAAATTGATTTTCAATTAAAACTGCAAAAGCAGAGTCCACAAATAAGCAATCAATAATCTTCAACTTTTAAACAAAAAATGTTTAAAAAAGAAAAAAAAAACCTGCCGATGGGGTAAGAAAAATGCTCTTACCAAGGTGTTTTATTATAAAAAAAAAAAATCAAATTTACTAAGACAAGTTTTCTTTAAGATTATTTTCTTGCAATACAGAAAATAAGATGTTTTTCAAAACAAGTTTTTTTTTTTTTTTTTTTTTTCGCATTTCTTAATATTCACTTTTGCAGTGTATTATCACTCAAATCCTAAAATGTTTTTGTACAAGAAAAAAAAATATATACAACTGAACAAATTTTACTGCATACTTACCTTTTGATGAAAGCGGGCAGCACAATGGATGACAAAAGCATGAAAAAAAGAGAAGAAAGAAATGTTGAGGATAATCCGGTTTATATTAACAGTTTTATTAAACAGCAGCAGAACTGATAGATCCAGCTTAGATTAGTTGTTAAAAAGGTTTGGTTCGCCCCAACAGTAAACAGCAGATTCTGACAAATAAAAAAAAAATGATGTTGATAAGCATGTGCTCAGGAGAACAATCTCATGAATTTCAGAGCTCTAAAACAAGCAATATATACCAAATGCTGTTATTTATTGTGAGTGGAAGACACACATCCAACAGTGCACGACACAGAAGTCAGTGATGGTGATTAAATCCTGGTCAAATGAAGGAGAGGAAATCTTGCAGATAAGAATTTAGACATGCACACGCATTGTGACGAGTGCAAACCCATTCTGCAAATGAACAGATGGGGATAATTGTTAACGTCCTGCTGCTTTTTTCTGACTTGTTACTTGATGCTGCAACACAGATAAATGCACTGAATTACCAATCATCGTATAGGAGGTATTATGATTGGTTCAGGTGGTTTTATAGAGAAACTTTATAATATTGAGTGAATTATTGCATATGTGCTTTCATATTGTTTGGACTGATACCTCAATATCAAAGATGAAACAAAACAATGTGGTTCTTGGAAAGTAATCTGAATGTATTATTCTTTAATAAATCCGTATGTTTTAGAGCTCTTTAGCAATAGGCTTCCAGACTTTGACTGCTATTTCCCTCTTTTTGTCAGCTCTTTGTATCTAAGCATGTGGAGAGCATTTAGATTTGGGTCTATTTTAGTTTTCTGTTCCAAATCTGCTGCTTTTTTCATGGTTAAAGCCATCGTAAGTCACTATCTGTGACCTGACAAGCAACAAAAAAGAGCCTTCTTTAAAAAGAATCAATTACACAAAGTAGACCGACATATTTTCCTAAAACGAAAATTTAACAAAGTTTCCTTTCCCATGCCTTGATTCTTTTCTAATAATCCGTGCTACCACATTACTTAGTCCAACTAACTTTATAAAAAAAGACTGTAAATTGAATTAAGTTATAAAATCATGTCATCATGACTAAAGACTAAAGAAAAGAGAAAATCATTTAAAAATATAAATAAAAAGAGGTTACTGTTTCAAAAGTGATCTTTTTTATATGTCTTAATCAAGCTGGAGAAAAAGAACAACTAGAATAAACTTGATTATGTTTGTCTTGAATGGCCATTTGTTTTTTGATCACCTCTCTGGGGAAATCTGCTGTTGGTGATGCAGTCTGGAGTTTAATCAGGAGCATTTAGCTACAAAGCTGAGTCGGCACTTTCACCGTGAGAGCTTCAACTAATTCAAAAACACCGAATGTTTGTCTGTGACCCTTATCTGAGAGTATCACACAGTTTCTGATTGATGTGCTCTCACCTAAGTATAATAGACAAAGAGAGTAAAAAGAGGACCAAGTAGGAGCATTAAAGGACACACCTGTAAAATCAAAATGTATTTTCAAAAAGGCTTGATTTGCCGGAAAAGGATTCTTATGTTTGAAAAGTTGAAACAATAAAATGTTACTCATTATTGATTTACAACCTACATCAAAAATATGAGGATTTGTAGGACGGAGTATTAGGGCCATCATAAAAAAATGAAGAAATCTACAAGAATAAAGTCGTGAAATTATGAGAAAAAAAGTCGTAATTTTATAAGAATAAACTCAATCAATTATGAAGTAAAAAAGTTGTAATTTTACGAGAATTATTCGCAGAATTACGAGAAAAAAAGTCAATATATAGTAAAATTATATCAATTATACCAATATCGGGCTTCAGTATGAGAAAAGCAGATCGCATTGTAAGCGGCTACTTCACAAAATAGGAAATAGGAAGTCTTTTAGTGAGTCAATACTGTTCTTTTAGGACATTGAAAAGGATTTGCAGGAAACTAAGCCACTTTAGAAGAAGATTTGACCCGTAACGCTGTCAGAGTAACAGTTGCAGAGGTCCAAATGCATTGTAGCACATGGATTCCCACTAAAGCTTCATGGCATCACCACATGAGTGTATTGATGAATTAAGTCGGCATGTAAAGTGGATGGAGGCTCATACAACTTATTTTAATTTTTTTCTGGTCCTATTGCTGACAAATTAAAACAGGATTCTTACGGATTTGATTCTTTTAAAATTTTTAGAATTTTTGCTTCCCAGTATTTTGCAATGACTCTGTATGCTGGTCTGGATTAATAACATTACAAACAAAAAAAATGACATTTAACCTGCACCAAAGCTATTGTTTTTCTTTTTAAAGAGTTTTTTTTTTTTTTTTTTTTAAACATCGTCTAAACAGCACAACTACATGGATGGAATTAAATAGTGTCCAAATGAATGCATAAGAAGCCCCACTTAAATGTACATTAGGACCATTATTTTTTCAACAGCAGAGCTCAGCCGTGTGCTGGTCAGCTTCCACTTTACTGCCTGGGTGATTACAGCTCATTTTTAGCGGATGGGAGAAGCGGGGGTTAGAGATCATTAAACTTTAGGAAAATGTGCTTTTCGCACTAGTATTACTGTAGTTGTTAAGACACCACAATTTTCAGAGTTTGGATTTTACAGTATCATGATAGTTGAATTTTCACTAATTCAACTGATTGTTGCATTGTGCTTTTTTTTTCCTGTTTTTAATGATCGTACTGAGGTTTCTACTTTTCGTTGCATGTGTTCCTCCTATTTTTTTAACACATTTCTGACTCTTGAAAGTGTTACTTTTTTCCAGGCTTTTCATCTGAAAATGGCTAAACAAATGTTTAGACTCTAAATGTTGTTTACCACGATGTATTAAAAAAACAAAATGTATTCTTAGATTTGGAATTCTGGCTGTCTCACTTACATCAATCTCCTCTAAAATTCCATTTATCCAGTCTTCCAATGGATTTGTGCTGCAGAAATTTTCCCTTTTAATTATCACTTGTGCTGTTATTCCACTATTCCCTTTTTTTCCATCCTGTGTAATGTTTGCTCCCTTAATAAATAAGTCAGATTTGAAACTTTTACTTTTAATTCCAGTGTTCTCAAATCGTTCAATTGTGTTTAAATTGTTTGGTGGGAGATAGTTCTGTTTCCAGAACTCACACACAGTTAGGCCTACATTGCAATGTTGTCTCTGATTGTCAAAATTTTATACTGGTAAGGTGCACTTAAAACACTGCTACTAACCCCTTCAAGCACACAATGGGATTGTCTGTTAGATGATGAAACCACATGAAATTACCCTCTTTGGAAGTAATGATTTAACAAAGGTCCTCCTCAAAACCTGTGGGTCCTCACAGTTCAGAAGCACATTTTAAAAGGAGATCTTTCTTATTTCTTAAAACTGTCATTTCTTGTTCCTTTCTTTCCCTTTTCAAGCATTGAAATGAATAAACTATAGGACACAGCAAAAGATAATGGTTATTTTTTAGCAACAAACCACTAATGCACAAATACATTAAAAATTTACAGTACTGTTACTGAACACCAATATTTCCTATTTGAGATATGTAAACAAATCCAGGCAAAACAATAACTTGAATATTTTACATTTACGCACCAAAGACCTCTCAAAACACAGGAACATTTTGCATTTCAAGGTAAATTGACCATTTAACATAATAATCAATTTCTCATCACCTGTTTTGACAATTTAAGAGTTTTTTTCCTTTAATTTAAAATAATTCAAGTTTTATTTTAGCTTAAGACCCTCCTTCCTATTTTTTTACAACTGTTTTAGATTTACTTCCAGCTGGGCTACAGTTTAAGGAAGAAAAAAAATTTTCACCAATAAATTGCATCAGATTTTTTATAACTACACAATGGTAGCACTATTCTTTTGATGAAAAAAACAGTATTTTTTTAACACCATTAAAGTATTAAATCCACTAACAGTACGGAATGCAATCAGAATGCATGTGCTGCAATAATAAACTATATATTTACCTGTCTCAAATCATAGCTTTACTTCTTCATCCATATGCAGGCATTTATTTGACACAGAAAAAATAAACATGCAACCAAATGATGTAATTGTCACACAAGCACAGCTCGCTATGCTTCATCTGAAACAACACACCAGGAGGGCACACAGCAAGTATTGTTGGGGTGGAGACGTTTAAGTGTGTTGCATATATAATTATCTATATATTTATAATTAATACATTTATTCATTTTTCACCAAAAAAAGCTACTTTTAAATGAAGAAAAAGGAGTTACAGCAAACTGGCTACAGTTACACAGGAAGTAATGTGTGTGTGGTGAATTGGAGCGCTCTTTAGTCTTCCAACACCTCACACTGGATCAGAAATGTCTTTCCATCCCTTTAATGTGACTATATTACTGTTGTTGTGTGTTTAAAACTTTTTTTTTACCAAATCCAAAAACATATTGTAAAGTGATCATTAAAATGTCTGACTTGATTCAATCTTGACATAGAAATAGGGATTTTTTTTTTCTTAAACGATTATTCCACACAAATAAGGCAGTGTGAAATACAAGTTTATGAAAAACCAGTGTGAAAAGAAAAAACATTTGCGATTATTTTGTCTGACATTTTGAGCAAGTTCAACTTGGGAACAACAGACATGCTTCTCTGTCTGTTCTGTTTGTTATCAGAGAGAGAAATTCTGGCCTCATGATTGGTTTTACTGAAAGAAAAAAAAAAAAAAAAAAAAAAAACAACACAGTACCAGTGATGAGACCATCACCCCCAATGACAGCTTAATGGCTTTTCTGAAACCTTTGCTTTTCTGAGCTCTATAAAAGTAAAGCGCTTGAAGCAGCTGTACAAAACAGATGTTCTCTTTCATCAAACTCTTTTGAGTGCAGTGGATTTTTTTTATACTTGGGATTTGAATGAAAAAAAATTGGAAAGAATGCAGTGAAACAGATACAAATGCTGCCAGAATAGTAAGCATGTCTTTGCAGCATTTGTTCAATCGCTTTAAAGCTCATCCAGGCACCTGACCGATAAACACAGAATTGCTTTTCATCCTTTCACCATCAGCTGACGTAGCTTAAATACATGTGTGTGTTTATGTGTGGTATCAACTTCGAAGCATGTCTCCAATCAATAACATCCCGGGTACCCGGGCACTGGCAGCATGGAGATTGGGCAGCATTAGTCTTTCTCAACCTGCTTCTTTTTCTTGTATCGCTCCTTTTACTGCTTTAATACATTTTGCTGTCACCGAAACTGATTAACCTTATATTCTCTTGAGCCGTGACCGGACTATCTATCCCGACTGACTTTTGTTCTTTAAATTCTCAATTAAGACAATTCCTTCCTCCTAAGGGGGACTTAAATGTACAGTGCAAAATCCATTCTACATGATATTAACACAATTACTATCTGGTTTAAAACCTTATGAGTATCATGGAAATTACTCTGAGCTCATCACAGCAACACCTCAGCGTAAAGCTAATGGGAAGCGAATGCTTAGTGTAAAGTGTGACGCTCTGGTTTCATATTATGTGAACGTCTGTAAATGTGGAAATGGTGTATTTCGAACAATATTAAAGTAAGAGCCATGCTACCTACAAGAATGCTCATTTAGTGCGTTCTTAAAAGCACATCACATGGTCAGTGTGTCTTTGGTTTCCCTCTGAGTATGTCATTGTGTAAGTCAGCCAAATCAAACGAAGGAGTGACAGTTGTTGGCATTCTCTGCCCATTTAGACCAAGTCTGCAGGACTATTCTAGAGTAAAAGCATCCTAAGAATCATGTGCAACCCAAAATGTTACAAGAAGCAAACTATGGAAGCCTGTCATTATCCCTAAGGTGTAAGGAAGACACCGTCTCCTCTGCCATGCTTGTCACAATTTGCTCAGAGCTTTTTCAGTCAGGTAAACTTTAATCCCTATCCAGAATAATTTAATCCCAATATGAGCAGAGTAACAGTCATTTTAGAGGATTTTTCATGTGTCTGAAACACTTTATACTTTTTTGAGGATAACTCAATACCAGGGTCCATTTATTTTAACAACATAGACAATTTTGAGCAAAACTTCCAGTAACTGTTCAAGTTTTAGGTCTCCTAAAACCAATCAGTGACAGATTGGTCAAAGCTGTTTCGGCAAAATGAGAATGAAGAGAAGGATTATTAAAAATTCAGCAGGTGATCACAATGTTATGGCTTATCAGTGCATAAAATGGCAAATGGAAGGATAAGAGCCTGAAGGTGAAAAGCGGCAATGTAGGCCTGCTTTAGGCTAGTCAAGGAAATGACTGTGAAATGGATGTGTTTGGGAGGTGACCTTTCTATCCCACCTGCTCCATCTCTCTCAGACAAAAGGCATCTTTTTAAACTGTGCAATCAAGTTGCATCCTTGGCCCTACATCACTGTCTTTATGAACCACTCAGTCTTTGTGCATCTTTTTCCCTCCAAGCCCTTTGCTTGACTGCCTCTCACTTAAAGACTGGCTATAAAGGATTTCCACATTTTTCACATTTGTTTTGGAGTCTCCGCTTTCTTAGTCAGAGGAGAACCTTTCAAGAGAATTCCAGGAACCTGGAATTTTCATCTGTAGAAGTTTACTATTATGGGATGTTCAGGTCTAAACTCATTTAAAAAAGTGACAGTGGCTACAGTGATTCTTGCTACAGTTGGTAACACCATTTTTTCCAGTCATAGATAAACACAAATTAAAACTGCAGATGAAAATAGCCTTTCTATCTAATTTCATAGTATATTTAACAATAAAGCAATTGGATTAATATAATGAGGCTTATAAAACACGCTTTTATTTTTCGTGTTCTGTGTGAATACAGATCGAGGCAGTTCAGCTGATTGACGAATTTTCCGCAAACAATATCATTTTATGATATTATGCGGTAACGCTAGAATAAATCATAGTAGACAAAAAAAAAAAAAAAAAAACCTGCTGTCATTTATTTTGTTTGTCAAATTATCAAACATGAAAGACTTCAGTCTTTGGTAATTGTCACCTGCTTTCCTCAGGCAGGTATCTTGCTCTTTCTCTCTCTTGTTCTTTCCTCAAACAAACCCAATTTACTGTAGTTTAATGTTTCATAGTCATCTTTTTGCTTGGCAATAAACATGATTAAAAAATAATTATGTTTAAACATATAAATTGATTCAATACCAGTTTTCCTGTCCTGCAGCAACTTCTTATGCCAGAACATACATTTTGCTTTTTGCTAAAGCCCTCTCCGAAGACAGTACACTGCCTAAGATGGACAGAAGAGCCCAATCTGAATTGACTCCCTTCCCCTCTGGCTCTTCCTTATTGCTTAAATTAAAGGGGAATTTGAAAGTGCTGTGGTGTCCAAAAGTTTGATTTTAGGGAGGATTCGTAGAGGTTTAGTGCTGGCTATCCCTTTCACTGATGATCCTCATCGCACTTGTGGGCTGAGGAAAAACACATTTCCTCACATGGGTGTGCTCTGAAGATCAGGAGTTTAAAGTTAAATGTAAGTCTTTTATCAATCAATGTGACACTTCAATGAGTTTTTGCATGACTTTTTAAAGTTATATTACCAAGGTTTTTGTGTATTTTCTGAGCACTGGCAGATATGCGCTTACAGTAAGGGGATGACCGGTGACTATTGATGACGTCATCACATAGTAGTAACATTCAAATTTAGAGACACTATTTTTTTTTTCTCACATCTCTCCACTTGGAGGGATAAATGTAGGGATAGGGACATGCTGTAGGGATAAGGAAGCAATTTGGTTTTAACAATAGTTTTTAGCACACTTAGACCCTATTGTTATCTTTTTTATATCAATAAAACAAGTCTAATGATTTGTCAAAGCTCCATCAACATGGGTTCTCCAATCCTGAGTTGATCAGGGGTCCATGTTGGACAGCTTGTTCTGAAGCCAGAATTCTTTGTGATGAATGGACAACCCAGAAACAACAAATCAATGGAATAGATGACAACTTTTCCTTCTTGAAGGGACTAGAGATAGTAAAATGTAGGAGAGGTTATTGAGAGTAAAAGTTGGTGGACTAGGTCGATGAATCAGTGAAACGTGGGTTGGAGACTGGCAGACTGAGGACAGCTGTAGGAGCAAGGGTGTCCAAATCCAGGCCTCGAGGGCCGATGCTTAAATTTAAACTCCAACGGCAATATTTACAGGGAGACTAGATGGAGAAACCAAGGTGCCAAAAAGCTGATTGAGAACTGCATGGTGGATGAAACAGAGGATAATTGACTAAGAATAAAATATAATCCACAGAGGAAGAGCCAAACTAAAGGCTCCAAAAGATTTTTCAAGATTAAATTGACTGATGAAGTGTTTAAATAAAAATGTTGTCACTGTAAGTTTTGGATGTTTATTATGTTAAATAATTCTTTATGCTAGACTCAATCAGGCATTTTTCTGTCCATTTGAATTTTGTTGCTTTAGAAAACTGAGGTGTGACCCCATGTATTCATTTGTTTTTGTTTGTTGGGGAAGTGTCTTGCAAATGGATGGGCTAATTAGGGTAGAAACTTTATTTAAACTTTAACTGTCGAACTTAAACCAAATCAGAACAGAGGCCAATGTATTCTGTAGTCATAACACGTTTCCAATCTAGCTGCAGGGCGCTAACCAAGTGAAATATCACACAGTGTACTCTAATCGCATTACTCTGCTTATGGAGCAGTCGGCATCCAGTGAGAGGCTTCACCCTCCCAATCTTCAGCGTTCAGTGACTAGGCAAAGAGCTTTATGGCTGAATGCATGAATAAGTGGCCACTGGCTGCCCCAAAAAGAACTATAATGTGAGATTTACAGACTTTTAGGGTCTGGTTAGTAGGATACTCGGTGTTACCACATAACCAATTGTTGGATAAGGTAACGAGTGTTCCCTGGTGACAAATCTAGAATGCAGGTTTCACTTCATTTTGTCAAATTATTTGATTCCGGTATTTGTAACACCATACCAGTAATGTGGTCTGAAATATATGAACTTGGACTATTAAAAAAATCCTAGAGGTATAGTAGTTGTACATTGGGTCCTCCCAGATCTCTTTAGCAAAAGAGCAAGTTATCCTCTCAATATATTCTACTGTAGAAATGTATATTGAAAGTGATTGTCTTATTTAATGTGGAACATCCTTTACACAGTAGTTAACTAACAGGATTGAAACTCAGAAGGAGAATCTCACAAAATACTCAAATGTTAATTTTAATGTAATTTTAGGTCAAAACTTCAAGAGAAAATAAAAAAAAGACCTGTTGCTATTTGACCTTCAGAGCTAGAAATGGCCAAAAGAGTAAGAGCAGAATTTGTCTCTGTAAACAAAACCACAATAGTTTGTACTTCTAAATAGCTTTTTTGTTAATTTCTTGTTGACAATTACCTCCAGCAGAAAGAAGCAACTTTTCTTTGTGCCAATATGAAACACTTTTTTGTGAATAATGTGTTAAAAAAGGTGATTTGAAAAGCCGCTTTTCTCCACATCAGAATCAGCAGATTCTCGTTGATCACGTAAACGGTTAAATAGAGGCGGTATGTCAAAGAACGCTTGCCATTGAGAAGTCACCAATGACATCTCCAATGTTAATGGGTTAAAAAGCTCACTGATGATAGGAAACTACAGTTTATAAAATGTTATTGTGATTAAAGCAACTCAGAGATGCACATCCTTTAATGTAGCTATAACAGTTAATCTGAATTCAAAAGCAGTGTTTGAAAAGAAATTAGATGCAGTTGACATGATCATTGGAGACTAAGCAGTCAAAACACATTTAACAGATTATGTTTCTTTTTTTGTGCACAAGTGTAGAAACACAACCCTAAAGGCTTTTTTCATCACAAATGGAAACTTGTGAACAGAAATGTATCTTTGAAAATGAAATGTCTCCAGCCTCTGCACTTATGAATCAACAACTTACAGCAATTTTTTTTTTACCGCCTGTCAACTTTCATAACAAATTGACAATTCTTTTACAACATTTAAAGTGACTAAAATCTCACAGAATTTCTGAAATGAAAGAGCATTTCTTCTAAACATGTGTTGAGGCTTTTAGAATTCAATTACAATTCAGAGCACATGAAATAAAATCGTTGCTGCTTAGATTAATCCAATGGAGGCAGCCAAAAGTTTTGCCCAAGGACACTTTGACATGGGGCAAAAGGAGCCAAAGAGTCAAACCACAAACTTTACGATTGTGACAACTGCTCTTCCTGTGTGCCACAGTCTCTCCAGTCTTTAAATAATAATAAAGAAAACAATTTAAAAAAAAATCCCCAGCTAGAAACATCACTAAAACAAAGCTAATTTTGTACAATAAATGACAAAATTAAGTCAAATCTTGAAGCAGCTAATTCATTAGTGTAAGTAATTCAGTCTTACACCTGGACTAGTCAAAACTTTAAAAGTCTTGAGTTTTTCAGAGAATGTATAACCTTTAAAGACCCACTCAGATGACAACATGTTCTTGTGGCTTTTTTCTGATGATGGAGAGCAAACTACCCTACACAGAACACTCAGCAACACGGATGGGAAGGTGGGCGTGTATGGGGTAAGGAATCTTTCAAAAAGAAATGGAATCATAAAAGACAATCATTAAGACAAATTTGTGCACAAAAATGAATACTTTGTTCTCAACTTTGGAGAAAAATATTAATACAACATTCAGAAGTGGTGGAAAACAGGCAGGAGAAGCAGAAACAACCCCTACACTCAATAATTGTGAAAAAAAGGTCTGTGTAAAAATTTGTTGATAATAAGAGAAAAACAAAACAAAAACAGCTAAGCTAACTTGGAACTAAAGTAGGCTAACTGGCAGCAGCCTATAAAGGCTATAAAAAAAAAAGCTTTTGAGGCTATAAAAAAAAAGTCAGAAAACCCAACTGTCTTTCTTTTTCTGATTTTCTTTCTTTTTATTTTTAACATCGCCACGGTCGGTTGCAACTTAGCCTACTTTAGAATGAGTTAGCTTAACTGTTTTTGTTTTTCTCCATCCATTTTCTTTACCCGCTATCCCTTCCAGAGTCACAGTGAAAGATGCAATGCTTTTTGAGAAACTTGGACTTTTTACACTTAATATAAAGGATATCTCCTGCTCTTTTTTCCCACCACTTCCCAGTCCAGTGCCTTTGTTTACATGATCAGCTGTTGTCGCCTGTCTTTATGATAACATTTTGATTTATTTTCACTAAGATTCCTGACCTTATAGTCAGGGTTGTTCCCTGGTGCCATCCACAAATCAAAGACAAAATTTCAATGAGCTACTGCTGCTCTGCAGAAACTATTGTAGATTCTAGAAAACAACTGATTTTTTTTTTCATATTGGCTAAAAGCCATATTCATAATTTAAAAACCACTGGGAATGTTGTCAAAAAGCTTAACAGATGATCACAGTGGACAATTGTATGCATATATTTACTATTTTTAGACATATCTTCTTTGTTACCAAGCTTACAGTTTGGATGCACATATTTTAGCCCAAAAATGGGATTTTGCCTTTGTACCAAACATGAGACAGTGAAACCTTTCCTGTAACACAAACCTTTTTCTACACAAACATGGGGAGTAAAGTGGCCCTTGAGCTGTGACTGGTGGCAGCCTAGTGGGAGACGTTTGCTCCTACGCTGTTTTCCTTGTCATTCTTTGTAGTGATGTTTATGGTTGTCCCATCCACTTTTTCTCAATTCCACTTCACTTGCCTTCAGTGCACTGACATAGAAGTCAATATCAACAGACTAGTTGGAGTTATCCTGCTGCCTTTGTTGATTACTTGAGTTTTTAACAAGGAAAACATACCTGTGGCAGCGGAGGTATGAAACAACAATCCCTTCCTTTGATCAAATGTTTTCTGGCTAAATTGACAAAGACCAGGAAATACTTCATTTTTCATTCTAAAGTTTTTGATTTGAGTGTGTGTGTTTGGGGGGGGGGGTTATGGTTCTTCAGAAAACAAGCCAAAAAAAGCCTACAAGTACAAAAAGCTGCTTATACTCTCTTTATGCTATGTTCACACCGGGCATGTGATGTGCATTCAAGAAAGTGCTAAATGGGCATTTTTTGTGTAAGGTGTTCACACAGGTCTGTCGCCACCCAATTCTAGCACACACACTCACAGTTGGAAGAGGCTTGGTGCTAAATGTCAAAATGGTGTAAATCTCACTAATCTTGCTCCAGGCTTTTTCTCTCACAGCTCTTTTCCAATATAAGAAAGTCATGAAATTCTGGCCGAGCACAAAACCCTAAAATTGATTTCTACTCCATGATCAATTTTCAAATGGATGGCAATTCAATGTTTTGAAATAGATTACACACACATCATACCAAATCCAAGTCCCTGATTGGTCAAAGTTCAAATGGTTTAACTTGTGATGTACGTTCAATAGCTGCTTGTTTTCTATTTAGAGTCCAAAAACTGACTTAAAAACTTGCGTAGCAATGACTGAACATGAGTATTGAACGTGGATGGCCAAAGCACACATACGGTAACGTTTAAAGTATTCATTGGAAGTGGTCGCTTGAACGCACATTGCTGAGCCTGGTGTGAACGTAGCATTACTCTTAAAGGCGGACAATATAGTTTAAACAGTTTTCATAAATACTAATGCAAACAGTCTACTTTACAGCACGTTTTTATCCCTCCCTAATCAATGTATCGAAGGAACTCTGAGTTCTTAGTGGGGTGTGAGGATTAACTCTGAGTTATTTCCCTAATCGCAAATGAGTTTGTGCCAAAACATGATGTGTTTCATTAAAAGCTTTGGGGAGAGTTTTGAATAAAAAGAGATTCAAACCTGTTACCTGTGAAACCTGTTAGTGAGACCTTAATGGCTTCTGTCTATCAGTAGCATTTCAATATTTTCTTCTTCTAAGATAATTTATTATCTCTTAAAGTCATAACCGTAACTTTGGGATTTCTCAGTTTTGAATATGGGTGTACTTTGTCCCTTACCTCATGCCAACTCTTTTAAAGGGTAAAGAAAATGCTTTCCCGAAATGGTTTGGCTAAAAAACAGTTTGGGTCTGCCATTTCCAGACTGTCCTTGCTGCACAGCAATTACAAAAGCGAAAAACAACATCCCACCCAAAAATAGGAAAAAAATAAATGAATATAAAATACATTCATTGTTTAGCTACTGTAAAACCACAAAAAACCATGAAAATGTGATTGCTGTAACGAGCAGTCAGGCATCATTACTTTTAGATTTCCATTAAGCAAAACCAGTGCAATTGGCATTTTTTTGGCCTCAAGTCTGAATTTTCCAATCTCGAAAAACAAATTTAAATCAAAAAATAATTTTAAAGTAATAATTAAAGTGCCAGATGAATTCATTACAAACACGAAAGCAAGTTTTTTTTTCTTCTTTTTTGTGCATTTGCTAAAAGAACTATAACTTTTTCATAAAATGTTACATTTCTTCCTTTTTTCATATATCAGCTTGCAAAGTGTGCCGAGAAAACTGTGTCTCGGCTGGACAAACCTTCCCTAATACAGACAAGATTTATAGTGTTTTTATCATCTCAAAAAAGCAATAATTTGCATCGTTAATTTTGATTACTTTATATAAAATTAAACAGCTATTTCTTTTATTACTTTTACCAAGCATATTTTATAGTATAAGGGTGACATGTGCACCAGTCTGCAGAGTCAGAGGGGACTCCCTGCCTGCATAGTGGGGAGCATTTAGACCAGCCATCCGAATCAGAAGCTCCTTGTTAGCTAACGTACATTAACATGCCTTTATGCTGCTGCCACTGAACCATTTACTACAGGCCTGCAACTTATCAAAAAAACATGAATGCAAAACTTTACTTCACAGTCCAGCACCCACAAAAGAATATCATTTTTTTTCTTTTTATTTGAGCTTCACTATATATTTTTTTTCATTCTCCAAAAAACTAAAATCTGATAAAAAAAGTGTCAATAAAAAAGCCAAAAAGAAAAGAACAGTCAGGCAGATTGGATTTCAAGTCAATCTGCTCCCTTAACAGAGACAGAATGACACATGTGAGCCGTGTAAACATGAACATTAATGAGGCAGAAAGGAGAATAACATATTAATGTTACTCTGTGTTCCCAGGAGATCCATAAAGTTTATCTCTCCGTCTATGAGATTCCCTCCATCTCATGGTATGTGTGTGTTTGTGAGTATTGACTCAAACGCCTCCAGCGCTATTGGGTAATTGCCTTTAACCGTAAGTCATGACTGAAGGACACTGGGGGGATTCGTTATAAATAGAGTGAGAAAAGACACAACAGCAAAAGAGAAGACCCGAGGAAGAGGAGTGACAGTGATTGGAGCAGAGAAAAAGAGACACTAACAATAAGTCAAGGTCTGTCTTTCTGTTTCCTTCCATTTTTTTTTTTTTTTCCACATTTGAAACAGTGAGGGAAAAATATCAGTGGCAGGAAGGACAGAAAGACACTGACATGCTGTGTTGCAGTCGCTCTAAATGAGCTTTTTCTTAGTTGCTTTTAATTCAGGAGTGTTTTTCTTGTAAATACTCATTAATTCCTGTATCCCGGAGTTAGAATTTCAAAAGTATTCTCCTTTCACTCCTTTAAAATCAGCTACTGTATAATTATCATGCAGTGACCCGCTTTGAGTCCACTCGCCTTATCAGACTTTCAAAGACAAGAAAAAGCAGTTTTTCTAATCATAAAAAGACAAAAGGTAAAGCTCACCTCTGCTCTGAGAAAGCATGTGCTATATTTCGTAAGCAGTTTTTAATAAGGAACAGACACACATGAACTTCTAGAAGTCCCTGTGAATAGCCTGACCCCACTCAATTATCACTCTTGCACCTTTTTAAAGGTGGATACGATTCTTTAAAATAGCTAATATTTATGATATATTGACTTTTGCTGTAATGGAAAGAAATAAAAACTACATGGTACTATAAGTGAAAATAAAGAAGACCACCATGCAAAGCAGCTCAACCATTTTTTTTTTTTACTTTTCAGAGATTTGAATGATGTTTCTCTCTTTTTGACATTAAAACTCTATTTCGGTGTTCTCTCTCGCATGCATTGATGATTCCACACAACTTTATAAACCAAGCAGAGTTTCATGGGGAGTTTTTTTTTTTTTTTTTTTTTATTCAAGGTAATAATCAACATGTTTAAGCAACTGAAATTCATTCATGCTCCAATCTCAAAGCTGAAGCAAAAGATCCATGTTTAATTATTCTGCCTAAATTTGCATTCACACCGGCGTCAGCAATGTGCGTTCAAGTTGCCTCTTCTTATGCAAGTCTATGCAAACGTTCTGGGATTTCGTGTTTAAAACTCCACTCAAGCTACTTGAGCTTTTAAGTCAGTTTTTGGACTTGACATAAAAAGGTGCGGCCACTGAACGTCAATAGTTAAACCAGTTGGCTCAGATTCGGCAGTCACCTGAAGGCAGCGTGTTTGTTTTCATTCACGGAAGAGCCAATGATCATGAAGGAGAAAATAATAATTGCAGTTTGTGCTCGGCCGGAATTATATGAAACCAAGTCTTTCATATATCGGAATAAAGCTGTGAAAGCAAAAGTCTAGAGCAAGATTTGCACCGCTTTGACATTTCACACTAAGCCTCTTCCGACTGGGAGCTCATGGGCTAGTATCGGCTAGAGGCGTATGCTAAAAGCGCATTAAAGAACTCGAGTTTAACTCATTCTTGACATATCTGATGTAAACGGAGCATATCGATAGGCATGATATGATTCAGATAGCATAAGATGGAAATATTACTTTACCATGTTTCAAAAATATATTAAATACTGCACTTTTGTAATCTTGACAATAGAAAACAATGCAAACCAATTTTTCCTTGAAGCTTTATGGATAATGTTTACAGAAGCACTGGAGGGAAATGATTAAAAAGTTACTGGGCTCATTCCATCATGGCTTGACAGCTGTTGTACGTATGTAAACACTGTAAACTCCGACTTTTATTACAATGTTTTATTGGTTTCGAAAAGAAGACACAATTAGGGAGCTAATGCTTGGTTGGTTAAAGAGAAAAAAAATCTGCTTCTGATGTGTTTTAATAAAATAAGACTGTTGCCAAAAGTAAAAAAAAAAAGCAAAGATCAAGCTGCTTCTATGAATTTCAGCATTCAAGCTAAATTCAATTAAGTAAGTATTTCTCTTTTTTAAAAACTGAACTTTTTCTTAGGGTTTGTTAATGTGAACAGTTTTATGTTTTTTCTACCCACGCACATTAGAATCTAAACTCCAACGTCCAAAAATCAGCAAAAAAAAAAAAAGTTGCCAGAAAATCCATCTGAGGAGAGATGTTTTAATAGAAAGTAACATCTCATGTTTAAGTCAGTGAAGGAATCAGGAGTAATAAAAACCAAAATGTCTGCATTTATTGACTAAAAAAAAAAAAACTCCTTGTATTTCCCCCCTTTCTGTAGCAGATTTAAAACAAAGGAGAAATTTTACCCAACGATCTGCTGAAACTGAACGACTTTAACAAGGACGTTTCAGGGTGGTGGGGCTGGGGGGTGTGGGGCCACATGTGACAGTGCTTAGTTCCACCCGCTGCCTCATAATTATCTCAACACCTGACAGAAAACCACTATTCATTTCTGTCAGTTTATTAGGCTGGCCTCCAATCCCAGTAGATAACCTCTTCCAGCACACGATTGTTCCGATTAGTAAAAGCCTCCATGTTTTTTTACGCATGGTAATTTAAAGAACTGTAAGGTGTTATCCATAAAAAGTACATTTAATGAATAAATTGACATACCTTTTTGGCTATTAGCAACTATATTAACAATAACATGATTTCTTTTCTTTTTTACTGTCATTAAAACTTTTAAATGAATTTCAATTTACTGAGGTTGTTAAACCAATATTAGATTAAGAATATCACTCTTGGCCTCATAAAAATAGATGACTTAGAACTTTGTTTTTGTTCATTAAAGAATGTTTTAATGACATCTGAATATATTGCAGAGAGATGAAAGTAATAAAACACCTCATCAACATTATGATGCCCAACTTCCTTAAACAAGTGCAACAATTAATTACATGCTATTAATTATTATTAAAAAGAGGTTAACTTTCAACAATGAAGCTTTGGTTCTTGTACTGTTTACACCAGTGGTCCCCAACCTTTTTGTGGCTGTGCACCGGTCAAACTGTGGCCCAGGGGCGGGTGCACACAGTGCAATGACAAAGAAACAGTATACTTAAATAAGAGCTTGTGCTTTAAACTCAATAAGAAATGGTTCTGACAATACATTTGATCATCATTTCACTCAGTCATCTGATGTGTATTTTGGAGGATTGATAAAAAAAAACATTAACATACAAACAAACATAATTAAGGCCTCTTAATTTAGTGTAGTGTCAGGAGTTTTTAAAAACGAGTTTATTTCACTATTACAAGATTATCACATAAAAAATAATATTAAATGAAGTAACTGCGAAGCTGTGACCCCCCTGTTTTTAAATAACTGAAATACCTCCACACATGGGCCAAATTAGAGTTTTTGAAACACCGGAAAAGTTGGCTGTTTGATCAAAAAATAAATAAAAATCCACCAGCCATATGTTTTATCAGTCAAATTCTAAGACTGTTTTATAGAGAAATACCTTAGGCATTTTGCTTTTTTGAAAATGTTCAGATTTTTGAAAGAAAATAAAATAGCATCAAAGTAATTTTTAAAGGAAATGAACACGTTATTGTCATTTAACTATAAACTCAATTCAAACATGCTGAGAAAATAAGGACAGATTTAGAAAAGAGTTCCTAATTCTGCCTCCAGGTGATCACATTTTATTAAAAATCACAACAAAAAAGGCTAGAAAGCAGCATAATGTTCCGGATTATTGTCATATATCATTATTGAAATTAAAGCTGCAGCTTTAAGGAGGCGGGAGGATGGAGTACAACATCTGACAAGTCACAGTTTTCAGTGTAAGACAGACTGTTATGCTACACAGACACTGCTAAAACAGTGGATTCAATTCTGTTATTATTTATAAAAAACAGTATGAATGTCCTATAATCTAATCTTGTTGTATTTGTCCACCAAGTTTTAAAGGCCAGTCCGTGAAAATACTGTCCGACTTTAACCCGATCCGTGATCACACAGGACACACAGAACAGCCAGTTAGCACCATTAGCATTAGTGGCTAACACCAGTGCTGTCTCCAAATTCAACACATTTTATTAATCTGTTGGTGCTTTAAGTGAGGCAGCTTTATCCTCCAGTTCTGACCCTAACCCTGTTTTATCAGCCAAACTAAATGCTGCCAGGTGAAGTGAACGCGGGGGAGAGGTCTTATGTCTTGAGTTGCGTGTGTTTGGTTTACCTCCCGTGCAGGCCGTAGAACAGATGTGGACAAAAGAAATTCGCCAGAAGAAGAGATAATGAACATGACTAAGTTCATGCAAACATTTACTCTCCATGTGGTGACTCTAACTTACTTTCCAAAGAGAAGAAAATGCCCCTGATAGGCGAGTGTTAATTTTCTGACCTTTCAAAATAGAAGCCTATCACAACTGTCTCATTTTACTATTGAGAAAAAGTACTATCGCAATATCACTAACTATCGTTTTATCGCCCAGTCCTATTCCCACTACAATCATTTTTTGATCTATGTTAAGTGTTTCTAGTGGTCTTTTAATTAGGATTATGCCGTTTTTAGCCAAAACTTAAATCTGGAATCTGATTTCTGCAGACATAATTATAGTTTCTAAGTCACACTTACAAGCTTTTTCCAACACCATGAGACAGGAGGCAGGAAAACACGGGTAAAGAAAATATACCCATTGGATGCCTGTCAGTGGAAGGATTTTTTTCAAGGTCTTTCTTTCTTGACCCAGGACTCAAAAGAGATATCATCTCTCTCAAATACTCTTCAAAATGTTTCGGGTTTTTTTTTTTTTTTTGGTTTACTGTTCCCCCCCCCATCAGAATCCGGTTGCACTAAGCACAGGAGAAAAGGCTGGATCAATGAACAAAAGAATGTTATTGACTTACACTCGTGCAAAGTTTTAGTGCAATCCTGAATAATTGAACATTATTTCATAAATAATGAGGATCCTGCTGTCTGCTGCTTGTGCCCTTAAAATAATTTAAAAAAATAAATAAAAACTGAAGAAAGACTTGAGAGACCAAGAAAATAAGTGCAAAAACATTAAAAGACATTTTCAAAGTCATCCAGCAAAAAGGATACCTTCACTCACTTGTCGACACCTGTGAGCACTTTCCGTTTGTGTGTATAGGAGATGCAAAAATAGGGCAAAGAAAACAATGTAGGATTCCCGCCTAAACATACTTAACAGTCTCCTTCATTTGAGCAATGCTGGAACCCCACGCACTCGAGGAGCAGATAAACAAAAGGAGATTTTGTCACAAGAACAAAGGAAAACAAACTTCAAGGGGGTTTAAAGCGACTTGAGTCCATAATTACTATCATTTCCCAAACACCCTTACCAGTCATGTGCGAGACTGGGTTTGCTAATGCTCACACGTCTTTTTCAACATCTGTCTGTCTGCAAACGGCTCTTAAATTGAAGTCTTGGGATTTGAAAATCATTAAAACTTGATGCAGAAGGAGAAATGCATTGAGTTTGGATAGAAAAACGAATTTATGTTAACCCTGTAAAGCCTACTACACCCAAACAGTTTTCTTTTTTTTTTTTTTTTTTTTTAATTCCGAGAATCTTTAAACCCTTTGATTGAGTCTACCAAAAATATTTTGCCATAGGCTATCATTCTTTTGTAATATTGTCATAAACAGGCAGACCGGTGAATCCAAGTGCAGCACATTTTATTGGCACAGACAGGAGAACAGGATAGAAGCACAGCTAAAAGTCCATGAAGCTAAATCAGGGTCCGGCAGAGGTCAAACACAGAAATGAGGACATCAGAGAACAATAAGAGTAGTCAGAGTCTTAGGGCTCTGACTATACAGAATACTACTGGGAGTGATTGCAGGTGGACAACGGCTGTGGAGCTTCTGGGAGTGACAGCAGGGGTTGACGGGAAGTGTAATGTGGAAGCCCAGAAAGTGCTCGTACTCAGGTGAGTACGTTCTAATTCTGAAGCATCCACTAGAAAACAGATCCATTAACGTCTTCATTTTCCTTGCCTGAGCTGCCATCTGGCTTAAAACTATTGGGCTGGATAGGTCAGCTCCTGCTTGCAGATGTTTTGCTATGTTAATGTTAGCTTGGGCTTATGAGATGCTATAAGCTAGCGGGAGAGAGTGTAAACAAAGGGTTGATGGGTAATTAGCTCAGATTTACTTATGCGCCAACAGTCCCATCCTCAATTTCTAATGAGCCCCTGTTCCTCTGCAGAAAGCAAATTACATGTAACTGACGCTTTTAAGTTAATTTTGGATTATGTGCAGATAAAATAAATTTAACTAGCTACTAAGTACCACTAAGTAGCTAACTGTAGCTATATTAAACTAAAAAATACATTTCTTTTAACTTATAAAAAACAATGAGACAATGAAAACAATCAAGCTACATTCAGTGTGTGTGGGTCTCTCTGTCAGCCTGCTGCTTAGACAGCTCTATAAAAACAGAACAGATAGCACAAAAGGCAAAGAGAGGAATAACAGAGAAAAGAGAGTGGGCGCGAATAAACAGGGAATCATGGAAACAGTAGAGTGGAAAGAGCGTAAATCTCGGGAGATGGAGACTGGATGAAAACAGGAATGAAGAGAAGCAAAAACATGAATGAAAATGAAAAGATACATTGAAAAGTGAGGCTATGAGCACTGTAAAGAGAGAAGAATCTGGGACCCATGAAGAAAAAGCAAACAAAAATGGAAGGGTGAATCCCGGGGTAAGAAAAAGCTCCACTCACTGACCTTGATTGGCACACATACACACAGCCGCCGAACAAAAAGGCGCTAAACCAGTAAATCGCAAATAAATGTCTGCCAAATCCGTTAACCTGCAGGGCATTAGATGATACAGTGAGCACTATGGCAGTCAGAGGGTCAACGATGGAGGATTTTCCCATGTAAAAGACACAGCAGGCTGTTGAAAGAACAGCCAAGAAAATGCCATTTGCAATAAACTGCACTTGTACATTTGGTCACTGACACAAAAGCCAACTTGGCCCGGTAACAATAAAAATGAATAAAAGCGGCAGTATCTTCCCTAGAGTCACAAAGTTTGAGGTAAATGACAACAACAAAATCAGGTCATGAAGTTTCCATTTCACAACACAAGTCAATTAAGACAAAAATCCTGATAGAAAAATATACACATACGTGTATATCAGTCACCTGATCTGTAATGTTCATCATAGGTACGCTTCAACTGTGAAAGACATGAAAAAAACAATCCCGGGAATCAAATTGTATGATTTTTAAAGAATTCATTTGTGTAATGGTGCAGAAAATAAGTAATCACCTCCTACAAACAATCAAGAATTCTGTTCCCCACAGACCTATTTCTTCTTCTTTAAGAAGTTCTTCTATTCTCCCCTCATTACCTGTATTAATGAAATCTGAAATCAGTAACTGGGAAAAGGACCCACACCCTTAGAGACTGCAACCTCTCCTTTATGACCAAGCCCGAAAAACTGTCAAAGGACACCAGAGACAAGATTGTTCACCTGAACAAGACTGAGATGAACCAATCTTCAAAAAGTAAGCAGCTTGGTGAGAAGAGATCAACTGTTTTGCAGTTGGAGCTTTGTTGGGGCAATTATTAGAAAATGAAAGACATACAAGATCAATGATGATCTCACCTGGTGGAGAACCATTGATCATGCATGTGTCATCTCTAGATCTTTTTGGTTATCAGGTGAGCTACTCCAGTGTTTTGTCCCCCTCCAGCCCACAGCGTATTGAACTGTGACTCTGGTCAGATCAGTCATGTGACTAGAGGGGCTATGAGTTGTGCGTGTTATCCTTAGCAAGAACACAGCACGGCATGAGTGGGTGATTTTAGAAAGATTTATTTATATTTTTGGATGTTAAAGTTGTTACCTAGCAAGTTTTTGATATTAGTTTTTAGGATAACAAATAATAAGCTTAAGAAAAAAAACAATACAAAATGGCCAGTAATTGCTTTTGGTAATTGGCATTGAATATTTTATGCAAAATGTATGAAATTTTAAAAGTGTGGCATCACCTATCATCTTTAGTAACCACAGGACCCTTGAGCTTTCAAGCTTCTGGTAAAAGACCCAAGCTTGGGTGATAAACCACTCGCAGAGGGCAAACAGAATTTTCTTTAAATTTACTACTTTTTATGAATGCACACTAAAAGTAACATTTAAATGATTTTTTTAAATAAAATCAAAAATAAATATATGAGAATGCAATCAAAATGAGAAGTTTCCAACTTGCAAAATAAATGAGACATAATTGAGAAAATGAAGACAATATGCAGGAACTGAACTACAACATGAATGCAGAAGGGGTATCAAACCAGCTATTTGTTGATAAATCCTGCTTCAACCTTATGCCAAATACAGCCCCTGCGGGAGGAAGTTATCATCCAACCTCTGCCAAGGAGAGGCCAATGTGTTCTAGACAGGCGTCAGGAAAGTTCAATACAGCAGAGAGACAGGAAAGCTGCATCTCCACATGATGTAAACAGCTTAACAACTGCCAGGGACTTGCTGCTGAGTGTCAAGCAAACGCCGGATAGGGGGACAAAGACACGCCAGAGAAAGAAGTGAAGACCTCCTTTTTCTGGGATGCCACAGGGCATGAACTGGTGGGGCTGAAACACATTTACCCTGCATAACAAGTGCCACGATAGTATAACCTAGTAATGCCAAAGGGGTAGAAGACTTAAGTGCAGCATCTGCAAGATGAAAACCCTAAGGAAATGTACTCTGAGCTGTTTTCAGTCGAGGCCCAATTTCCTCTGACCTTTTAGAAAAATATACAGGCAGGAATGGGCATTGAGTGTTTAAGAAAAAGTAATGAATTCCCCAAAATTAGTGGATTTTTTTGGCTGCATGCACCACCATCAGATTGTCAGGAAAGAATGAAGCCTGGAATCTGCAAATTTACACCAAACTAATGGCATTTGCTTGATTTCACGGCGTCACTAAACATTTTTTCACTAGAAAGTCTTCTTTCTTTTTTTCACTTATTTGTCCTTGGACTTAACAAGCATGTTTGTAAAAACCTTTTTGGATAGCTTTCATCCTTATTCATCCTCAGGGTATCAATAAAGGCTCCTCCTAAAGTTTTTTGGTAACACTTTATAATAACTACTCAAACAAATCATTGCTAAACTGTTAGTTATTGAGCTATAAATGACTTGATAAATAACAGTTGACAATTTGTTAATAATTTAGAAATGTAGGGTTAGAATTAGGGTCAGGGTTAGGGTCAGTTGGAAATGCTCCCATTTTAATAACAATTAATTAATAAGAAATTGCTACAGCTTAAAAAAAAAAAAGTCCCAGTAACATGTATAAAATATTAACTGATTCTTAACAAGTTATTAGTAAATAATGTAATAACAGCTTCTTCATGATATATTAATAATTAATAAGGCCCAGTTAGAAATCATTAATATACAGGTAACAGGTCATTTATAACTCACTAACTAAAATGTTGTTAGTTATCTACTGTCTATCTATAAGGTACATTTGTAAATCCTTAAATTTTAAACTGTTACTTAACAAGTCATTTATAACTCAATAACTAACAGTTTAATAATGACTTGTTAACTAGCTATAATGAGTAGTTAGAAAGTGTTATGGCATTTTCTCCAATTAAATTCAGAAACATTTAAATGGTCATTATCACTAATAGATAGACTTAACTCATCAGACATGGCTCACAAACACAAGAAAACATCTAAAAGTTCAAAGAGCTTATCGTTAAAAAAAGATTCAAGTGATGATTCAATATTTAATTTTTTGAGAAATAATTAAACTTTTAAACATTGCATATTTAACAAAATATCAGAAGAAAATGTGTTTCAAATATTTAACAAAACATGTAGTACAAGTACATATTGTACATGTTAATGACTATGAAGTGTGATTTCTTTTTTCAAATTAGAATTAAAGTCTAGCATAAAGCATAAATTAAAAAAAATAAAAAGAAATCAAGTTTATGGTGTAGGAAAGCATTTTGATCGTATATGCAGCTTTTAAGGATTTCTCCTGGATTCCCATAACGCAGTGCCACCGAGCTACTTTCAGCCTGATTTTACACTATGACAGAATGTGCACTAAAATCTGGTGTGAGAAACTGACAACCGTATGAGGACAGAGAACTTTGCATTGGAGTGGTACAATTGAATCTTGAGAATGTGTAAATGTAAATGTAACCTCTGGCAAAATGCATTAAAAAAATGAGGGCTGTTGTATGCAAATGCCCAGAGTTTATCCACTGGGTGTTTTGCCCAAGGCGTTTTAATAAAATGCTTTGGTATTATTTTATTAATGTAACTGGATGAAGATATTGCCAGAAAAAGAAAAAAAACTAAAGAAAATTCACAACTAGATAATACAAAGCAATGGAGAGGATGTAATATTTTCCTGTAGCAATATTTTTAGCAACAATATTTCCATTTTTAGTATGAGCTATTTTATTGCTTAATGATGATGTTGTTTTTTTGGAGTTCTGCATTGTGTATTTGTGCCTCTGTGAGTGGCCGTGTTTGTGAGCATAGGATTTATCAGACACAGCTGCAGCTCATCAGCTTATCAGACTGCCTCTGCACAGATAATTAGACCCAGGCTCTTTCACCAGATCCTCCTTTCCAGCAACATGTCTGACCCAAATATCTAGTCTGATCTCAGTCACATTCTTTTTCTGTTCAGGTTAGACAGTTTTCCTTGAAACTTGACACATTCTAGGTAGTAACATACCATATTTTTTACACTATAAGACGTACTGGACTACAAGGCGTACAGTCAATGAATGAATGGTCACCAAACTAGAAAGCTACACGTGCACCGCCCTTAGCAACACAAGTTCAAGCAACCACTTTTCATGAAAAGTGTATGTAAACGCACACATCTGCACGTTTCAGGATTCTGCATTTAAAACTCTTGTGTTCACATGTAGCCACGCTCATTTATGAGACTGTTGTTTGGGTTCTACATAAAGAATGCATGCGCACTGAACGCACATTGAAAGTTAAACCACTTGAACTTTGATCAATCGGGGACTCAGTTTGGTAGTGACTTATGGATGAAGTCCCTATACATTTATGAAAGTACCAATCATTTGAAAATTAATCATAATTGCGGTTTGTGTCTGGCTGGCTGGCTGTAAATACACAACATCAAGTCACAGTTGAACTGTTAAAGACAAAGTTTAGCACTGCTTGAGTATTTCCCACCATGCCTTTTTCAACTGTAGGCGTAGCATAAGGCACATTAAGCAAGACAAAAGAGTCAGAGACAAACCTGTCAGTCACCTTTATTATCTGTATATCTGTAATTGACAGTTTGCCATTCTGAAAGAGCGCTGTGTACTTCTCAAAATTGCTTCAACAACAGTAAGCACAACCAGAATTAGTCAATATATAAGACGCCATGGATTATAATTCATTTTTTAAAGAAAAAAGAAAAAATGTTGGCTTGTATGTATATCTTATAGTGCAGAAAAAAATGGTCCTGTGAGAGTAAAGAGACCCACATAAAACCTTCAGTTTAAATAACTGACAGGCAAATGTCAACCTACGGAAGCAAAAAGCAACAGTTACTGTCATTGTCACTTTGATCCTCTCAAATATTTAGTAATTTGAAAAACATTAACAGTTCAGCTCTTTCTGCAAAACCAAGGAAAACATTTCACCAAAGCATCGGGTTAAAGACACCAGTAAACAGCAAGCAAAATGCAGACTGGAATTCTTTTTAAATGTTCTTACATCGCGTACATTGTATACGCACATGATAAACTGAACCTTTCGAGCAAAGAAATATCATCATGGGGTTGAATGTTTTTAATTTTGTATGTTTGCACATTTTTTAAAGGCGTTGGCAAGGCCTTCACACTTCTGCAAACTTTGCTGCAGCAGAATGACTGCCTGTTAACAAGTCTGCACACTCAGCCCTCATCCCTTTATTTACAAGATTCATCGTAACTATTCACAAGGTACCAATAAGGCTACCGCCATTTATTTATATGTGTGTGTGTGTGTGTGTGTGTGTGGGGGTGTGTGTGTGTGTGTGTACATAACATAGCCACATTTGACAATGAAGTGGAAGAGTGGTAAAGGCCCTGCAAGCATCCTGATGAGGCAGCTGCATGTTACCGTCAACATACCATCAATAGGAGCCACACCGTGCAAACAGACTGACCTATCTGTGGGAGCTGAAATTGGGGTAAAGAGGTGGGGGTGCATGCCAGAATACTTCCTGAATCAATGCCAGCGCAGCACAAGACTCTACAGCTAAAAGGGATCAGGTGAAAAGAAAAGGTCAAACGGGTTCTCTCGGTGTAAAGGAGGGTGATTTCACGGATTTTCCTGCGAGAGCCCTGCAGCAACAGCATTTGCAGTGTTCCTCCCGATAACCCCAATGTTATCAGCAGAGAATAATATTCAGTTATTTATTTGCTTATTTAGTTAATGAAACAGGTGGAATGCCAGGGGAGAACAGATTGGCTGTAATCTAAACAGCAAGAATAAACAGTAAAGAGCGCTGTTTTCAATATGCATATAAGGAAGGATTGTATAAATTGTGTGAAGAAATGTAAGATTATTTTCCTTAGTCAAATAAAAAGTACCCCATAGAACAGCAGCTTAAAAAAACATGAGCTACAACAATTTAACAAAGTCCTTGAAGAGCCTTAGATATGGAAATTTTTGCTCGTAAATGTTGCTTTGAGGCTTAACAAGTAAAATATACAGTGGACAAAATAAACATTTTATTAACATATGTTTTGAAGAAATGCCAACAAAGGGAGGATACTTTGTAAAAAGCATCAAAGACAGTCTTTTACTCAGATGCTGCCAAAACGCCTCTCTTTCAAGACAGACTTAATGGCTTTGATCACTTTAGGTGTCTTTCACATTCATCCGCCTCAACACTTCAGCCAGAAAACGTATCATGACACAAAAACATTTGTGCACATGTTTATCACAGGACACAAAAAAAAAGGAAAAAAATAAACACTTGTGCCAAATCAAAGAGGAGAGACAGAATGGACATAAATTAATTGATTTCAGACGGGGTGTTAAAAAATTCATTTTTTTTAGGTTCAATTAAAGCCATTTAAGATTTTTCCTGCACATTTGTACGTGTTTTGGACTAGTTTTAATTTGTGCTGTAAGCAGTGCTTAAAGTCATTTTGAATGTAAGACTAATTCTCAATAACTTAAAAAAAAAAAAATATATATATATATATATATACATATATATATATATATATTTTTTTTTTTTTTCAATGAAAAGTGTATGGAAATGCACATATGCGCATTTCAGGCTTCTGTGTTCAGAACTCTGAGGTTCACCTATAGCTACGTACATTTCTAGGACTGTTTTTGGGCTCTGCGTTCAAAACGTGTGTCCATTGTATAGACGTTGAAGGTTAAAATAGGTTCAAATGTAACCAATCAGAGTGTCAGATTTGGTACTGATGTACTGTATAGAGACAGAGCTTCCTTACTCATTCACTGAAGTGCCCATCGTTCAATTTCATAGGTACAGTTTGTGCCTGGCTATAATTATAATTATATGACATCAAGTCTGTCATATCAGAATAGAGCTGTGAAAGAAATGGCAATTCATGCAATTTGCAACGAGATTTGAACCAACATTACCCACCATGCCTTTTTCCAACTGTAGGTGGCAGAAAGGTAACTAGTATCGGGTAGCAACAGCAATATTTTGATATTCCTTGAACATTATAATGGCTTAAGCTTTTAAATTTCTAATTTGATCAAAACATCACACTTCACCACCAGAAACGTAGAAAAAAATGTTAGATTCTTCAGATACGAGGGAAAAGTTGTTTGTAAGGTCCCATTCATCAGCAAATTTCCTTCACATTGATTGTAGAATTTTTATTTTCAATCATGCTCCAGAACATTTACAGAATGCAACTGTTTCTGAAATGTCTTTGGTATTTTTTATGTTGTTTCCCTTAAGTGTGACTTAAAGTGGCTTGAATAATACAATGTTCCACTGTGGTGTGCAATCAGAGCTGAAAAACAATTGTTGCAGTTTGAGCCACAACACGAAGATGGAAATAATGTTGCAAAAAATGGCCAAACCTGTGGCAGACAAACATTTATGATAAAATCAGCAAGAAGTTATTATGATAAATACAAACACCAACAATTTGGCCAGTCACATTTAGTAGTTCTAACCTAGTTTGCTTTTGCTTACATCAAAAACAAAAATGCTTATTCATAAAACTGAATTGAAACAAAAATAAAAAAGTGAAAGACACATTGAAAATAACTATAAAGAAAAGTATAAACTTCTACTTTCTGTAGCTTTTCACTAGGAGTAAAATCTGTTTCAAAAACCAATTTTAACCGATTAGGATAGACTGCAATTGAATTCATATTTAGTTCATCTTGACTAAAGTCATCATGTAAGTCATCCCTCTGAATCCTTTTGGTGCATTGAGAAGCTTGGATTTTTTTTTTTTTTTTTAAAGAACATTCACATGCTCACATACTTGTCATCTAACAGTATTAATATTGATGGGCTGTGTGAGGTCCTTCATCAGAGGATGACACAAGACATTAATGAGTAAGTGATGGAAGCAAAAGTGGAAATGATGCACAAGAACAAGATTAACCAACAATAAAAGGCAAAGAGCGCCCAGGGGTATGCCCAGGCCTGCTACTGGGTCTGAACATGTCATACAATATTCTTTCCTCCTTGTATGAGCAGATGAGAAGCCTAGACTGACAGTGGTGCATTAGTGTGACAAGGGAAGATGAAAGAGAACTGATGTACAGCCAATCGTCTGCAAAAAGGACTCAAAGAAAAATGTAACATAAAAGCAAAAGAAACTGAAATGGAGTTGTACACAAACATTATGGTTTGAAATGACATGAGAATAAATAAGAGCTACTTATTTTGCTTTCCTTACATGTAAATCACAGTCAGTGCAGATCAAGACCGTTTTAAAGAGTTTTTTTTTTTTTTTTTTTTACTTAAGAGGCTCCAGATATTGGAAATTACAGAATGTTATGAGCCTTTGTTAAAGACCCACACCAATGAAAAACAGGATTTTGGTGTTTCTACCATATTCTTGTTGCATTTTTTCTCATGGTGGAGGATTTAAATAAAGAAAAACAATTTTAAATTGCATGTCTATGTATTTTCTTAATCAAATCGTTGTGAATCAAGAGCAGGCAAAAAAAAAGTGCTTTAAAGAAAACGTATTTGTGACGTAGAAAATACGCTGGGCGGGTCACAAGCTCCCAGCTCCTGATGCATTCACTTGCAGACAAACACTTCCATGTTCGTCTTTGTTTTCCTCATCTGAGCTGGGATCTGGCTCTGAACTGTGCGGCTGGATACCTTAGCATCAATATTGCTCGCCATTTTTGTTGCACCGCTAATGTTAGCTTAGTATTGTGAGAGGGTGTAAGATAAAAAAATGGAGGATTGGATGTTGAGGACAGCTTACTCTGCGCTAACAGTCCCTCCCACAACTCAGAGGCACATTTCTAATGAACTTCTGCTGCTCTGCAGGAGTCCACATGTCCAAAACACGTTTTTTAATTTTGCCAAATAAGATTAATTAAAAAATTGTAAGAATTAAATTGAAGTAATCAAAAATGCAAAGCACTATTACAAACATAAAACACAATGACAGACAAAGGATCTGACAGAGACAAACTAAATTACAGTATGTTAAAGCAGCTGAGGTTATTATAATCCTAAACCAGGTGTATCTGCTGCAAGAACATTACAGAGGCAGCAGGATCAGCCGGAAATATACTTTTACCAACCAAAACTAAACTCCCAAATCCTTAAAGCTTCCAATTCTCTTTTTTCTGCAGGTCAAACTTTGCATTTCCTCAAAGAATCCACTCCTGCGTTGTTGCTCTTTAAAAATAAATAATAAAATAACTAAAATTTTGACTGTTTTTGCAAAGAAGTGTAAAAAATAACCCCGAGTCGAGGCCGTTCTAAAAATGAACACATCGTATTGTTCAGACAGTATGAGATCAAAACTCCTTCCATTGTAAAGCTAAAGTTCAAACCATTAACCTGTTAAAATTAAATAACTGATATTTGAAAAGAGCTCCACTCCATACAGTTTAACAGCTGTGCCCATTATGGCATGCAACAACAGCCCACACTCTGTCATTGCAACAGTGACATAAATCACGCTAGTGTGACCATGAACATGACTTTGCACTCTGTGTTACACAAGCCTCTTACCACAGGCTGCCTTGCAGGACAAGGTTACTTTTTCAGGTTTTTTTGCATGTCTTTATTTGCTAACATTTTTTCATATGAAATGAAAAAAAATAATCAAGCTCAAATAGTCATAATTAAAGGCAGAAATAAACCTTAGATTTTCATTCAATAATTAATCTGAATACTCAGTCAATAATTTATTTGCAGTAGTGTGGACATGGCGGTAATAAGCAATATTCTCCCTTTCATATGTTGATTATTTCTTAATTAAACAAAATCATTTCAGATTCTAAAACAAAGGAAAAAGTTTAATTAAGAATAAATAGGCTTTTGGCAATTGGATGTGTGTGCACATGGTATGCAGACTAAAACAGAGAGAATTTGTAAATGCATCATGTTTTCAAACATCTGTAACCATAAAACCAGGGGTGGACTTACCATTCGGCAAAGGTAGGCAACTGCCTGGGGTCCCGAGGTGGCATAAACTGCTCATATGAAAATGTTTTATCCTCCCCCATAAATCTGCAGCAATGGAATATTCTGTCAACTATCTAGCAGAGAGAGAGACTTCCAAAAGTCATCAATAAGCTGTGAAAAAGGAACGAGAAAGCGAAAGAATTTGTTGCTATCCTAAGAATGAAAAAAAAGAGAGGAAAGGCAAAAGGAGGGGCAGAAAGTGGTCGTTTTTTTGGTTTGTTTTTGATGCCACTCCAACAATACTCATAGGCTATTGTTTTGTTCCATCATTCAAGATGTTTGTGTCTTTTGTCTTTTTTAGTAAAACCTGACAAACTAAATTATATACGTTACAGATGTTTTTCCACGGGTAAGGATTAAAAAAAAAGAAGAGAATAATAAACCCATTTCATCGTTTTCCTGGGATCCCCAAACTGCTAAGTCTGCCACTGCATAAAATCAAATAGTTTCCAATAATTAAAGCATAAAAAATCTCCTGGGATTTTATTTTACATTGAAAATAGATCTGTGTGTTCACTATATATTGTCTTATGTTATTAGTTTCAACAAAAAGGCTCACAATTTAAAAAGTGCATGTGTACAGTCATCAAACAACGAAATAAAAAAAGTACTAATTAAAATAGTTTTTATTGGGTCATTTGGGTCACTGTTTTTCTGCTCAGCTAACGTGGGTGTCTTCTTCCTTCTTCGGAGTGTTGCAAGTTGGTGAATTGCTTTGCCGAGATCAAAGAATTGCCACACTGCTGTCTTTGTTCCTTTCTGCAGGAAAGAACGTATTTCATTGTCTGCATAAGACAGTGTCACTGATCCCCACACGAGCTGTAAAGCAGAGAGAGCTATTTGATTCTGCGGGTGCAGCAGCACCCTGACCCATTTATGGTAAGGAGCATACTTGGCTTACTGTAATCGCTAGATGATACAACTACATGAGCACAAAGCACTATAATTATCGGACAAATCTAGTCTATACTTTTAAAGGTTCCTTAGTCTAAGAAATCCTTTTTGTTGTTATTTTTTGAAAGGTTAATTTCAGTGTCAACCATAATCACTACTGTTCCTGTTGCTTGGTCACACAACTAGTGTCGAATAAGACTTTGCAGCAACATGTACCTTCATGCATGGTATCATAGTAAACGCAAAGAGCAGATTTATTTAGTAGGGAAAGAAAACTATTTGAAAAAGAATCAGCTTTTTATATTCATGCATTTTCTCAGGCTCTCTGGGTGCTTGTTTGTTTCTTTCCTGTGGTGATGTGAATTCCACTTCACAGTCTAGCTTGTTGTGCTGGGCTGGGCTTAGCTGCTCTTCTTCTCTTTTTTCTCTCTTTCTTCTTTCTGTTTTAGAAGTCTGAGGGTTAAAAGGAACAGAGCCCATGTCTGAAAATTGGAAGTCATGCTTCTTAATCCCCTAGCATTTGAATACCCAGGAGAAGATATAAAGTCACCCACATGCAGACACATGCTTCTGCACCAACACAAAACTGGAAACACACAACCACGATTAAAAAAATGTCCCAAGACATGTACCTGCATAGATATATCTAAAAGAGAATAATTCCAGCAGATTATACACACACCATGCACATAAACACAATATGGTTCCAAAGGACATGCGGTAGCCATTTGGATATGGATGCAGCCAAGATCAAAATTATTCATAAGTCAAAGGCACAACCCCTGAATATTAATTTCACAGAAAAAAAATAGCCAGAGTGTGCTTGCAACAAAGTTGAGAAGTAGACCAAAATCACGGGGAGAAAGGATGCACAGCAGCAGGGGCTGATAGCACGGAGGGGCATTAGAGCACAGACAAAGGGAGCCAGAACGCTGAATGCAGAACGAATGACGAATCAAGAGTGATGATGATAGAAGGGGGAAAAAAAAATAGAAGAAGCAAAATGTTGTCTTTTATTTACCCAGGCAAGTGCAAACACGTGAGGGCATACTCACACTTGCATACACGCGCACACACACACTTATACAAAGGCCTTATTGTGTTTTAATGCAGTTTAATGGGGCCCTTTCTCTAGGCTAGAGGGAGTGCAACCAATTCATTATTATGCTGTACACACCATCTTTTAGAGCTGAGGCACAGAAATGAAAGAGAGAAAGACAGAGAAAAAGCATAAGGAGAGAGAAAGACAGGATTGTGAGTTTTTTTCCCTCAACCTTGACTTCATATTGTTCATGTCTCATTCTCTTTGTTTCTTATCTGCTTTTTTTATATTGAATCAAGGATCTTCATGCCTCTGAGACAGGATGCTCATGCTTTTGCATTTAGAACATGCACTACTTGTACATACTTTACATCACTGTAGAATCATTATTTTAGACAAATTACAGCGCCAACATGTCTACAGTCTGTTGTCTCTCGTTTTGAAATGCATTGTCACAATAAAAGTTGCATTAATTTCCACTACTCTGCAAAACGTATAGAAATTTCAAAGAAACAAATGCGGTGGAGTAAAAATGACTTTGCAAGTGCAGAAAAACAACAGCAGGATGCTTGGAGTTACTGTGGCAACTGCAGTTGACACAGATGTATTTTTGTTGGTTTTCACATGCATCTGCTCTACCACGACAGTCCATGCAGATGACATTTGTGTCCTAAACCTCTATTATGGCTGTCTTCTTTCAAATGCAACAAAGGAAACTGACCCATATTAAAAAAAAAAGTTTCGACTTTTCTGTGCTATTTTTAAACATCATCTATGTACTAAAATCCCACTCCAATGGTCGTTTTGTCTATTGCATAAGTATTCCAAGTCGTCTTTTAATTATGATTATGCAGTTTTTAACCAAAATCTGCCATTTTCTAGGACATAGTTTCTGCAGTGCCAGGAGTTCATTAAAATTCTCCTCTGAGTAGTGGGCAGCACTGTTGATACAGAGTAAGTCCACTCTCGCGTCCCGACATCCCTTGCTTGACACTCTCTCCCGCAATCTTACAGTTTGTCCCACCCCCAAACCAACATTACCCGTGCAACAAAAATGCCGAGCAACATCGACGCTATCCAGCCGTACAGTTTTGAGGAAGATGCCAGCTTTGACAAGGAAAACAAACTTCACTGGAGTGGGTCTTTAAATCCAGCATTTTCTTGTTTTTTTAATTTGCTGTTCATTCTGGCTCTTCTTCCAAATAATAAATCATATAATTTAGCTTAGAAATATAAAAAACAAATCTATTACTGAAAAATGTGTATATATTTCATATTGTAATGCTTTGTCTGCTTTTGTACAATCAAAAGTACAGTGTTGACAGACCTGCTAACACAACAAGTCTTTGTGACAACACTTGATAATCTTGCCTCAATAATTGAAGCAGTAAACTTTGCCAGAAGCTCATGCAGAGCCAGAGGCGACACAAAACCATCATCCATCATCCCCATCTCTGAGCTCAGTTTTGCTGCTTCATTTAGTCTTACTTCATCTTATCACGCAGAAATCAAAAATACCTTCTCACCAACTGCATCTAAAGCCGCCTTCTTTCTATACCATTCCCTGTATGTACTCACTGCGTTTTTCAGAGCATAAGTCACATTTTTTCTGAACAGTTTGATCAGGAGTTTGCTAATAACAGCATTACAGAACAAGACGTGCGACACAGATGATGTATTCAATGGATTTAAGGGAATTGAATTAATTTTAAAGAGTTAAACTGACTTGTTGGCGTGTTCTTTATGCTACAGCTATCAGAATAATTGTTCATAGATAGCACTAATTTGCTAGACACTAATTCAATTATGCTTTATGTAGCTAAATATGGCTACAGTTGTGTAGTGTGTGCATATATTCAGTCTAATATTATCTATTCACTAATAATGATTATAATAATTTATTTATTTTACTATATCAAAAAGAGTACCATATTTATGGTTTAATATAGTAAAAGAAGTGGTATGCCACTAATTTGACGTGTTTGACAGGTTTTAGAATGCTGCAACCGCAAAAAATAAAAGCCCAACTCAAAAAGACGCTTTCAGAATGGCGAGAAAAGAAATCGGCTAAAATGATGGGTTTTGGTTCATTGGTTCATTTTGATTTGCGGATGTGAGGTTTTGACGAGCAATGTTGTGGTTTTGACGAACAATATTTTATGCTCTATTTTGACACCATAAGCGCTCAACCTTTTATCATTGCACCATGTCTTTTGTATTCAGTTTTGCCTCATGTCTTTAAACTGCCACCATGTTGTTCCAGTGCCGTTTGTCCGGTGATTTTTAGTGACCAATGCAGAGAAGACTGAATTAGGCTTTGCAACGCTCGACGTTTGTGACTGCATCCCTCATCTCTGCATTATTGTGAGTGGAAATCCCTTACCTGGTCAGGCATCAAATCTCCTGCTCTCCAGAAAATCCACCTGGATGCCTAAATAGCTTTTCAGTCATAAAACACTGATGGGATCTGTGCACTATCCTCTTAGAGTGTCCCATTTGAATGACGTCAGCAGTAACAAAGACAAAGAAAAAAAAGTATATTAATCATAAGTCCTTGCCACCAGAGAGAGGCTGGGATTAAAGTTAATCAATGCTGCAGATATAGCTTCATTCCCTTTTCTTTCTGACAGAGGTGAAGCAAATGGCTGCACTCTACTTAAAAGTTTACTTTGATTGCCAGAATAAGAGATCCTGCCTCGCATTATTACAATCATGTAAAATCCTATTTTGTTTCAGCAGAAGGGAGCGCAGCCACTAGTTCAATCAGAAATGCAGTTTTTTTTTTTTTTTTTTTTGTTTTTTTTCCGTTCTGCTCTCACACTCAAATCACCATCATTGATTCTAATTATAGTAGCATAACAAAATGATAACCTAGGATGAAAATGTTTCCAACAATTGCATTTCACCTGTAGAAAAATCGGAAGTGATTTTAGATAGTTACTGAATCTTTTTCTACAAGATATGGTAAAGTATGTTGGAAAAACATCACCACTCTCTATATTAGCAGAGTTTTGCTGACGCCTTAATTAAAAGCAGCGCACAAATGACTTATGAACTCAAGAAGAAATATTTTTTTAAGGGTGCTCAATCACACCCTGAAAACGTGGGTTCAACTGACCACTTTTCAATTGAAAATCAATGTAAAATGCCAGGTCATTGAACGTGTGTTAAAAGTTAAATCAGGCCAAATATTGACCAGTCACAGACTGGTGTGAATGGCGTCCTTTTTAATACACACAATATTGCAGTTTGCGCCTAGCTGGAATTTTATGACACCAAGTCTTTCATATGTCAAAATAGAGCTGTGAAAAAACAATGCTGAATATTTGTGAGATATGTACCATACCCCTTCCAAATGTAGGTGACGGACTTGCTAGTAAAAAAAAAAGCAAAAGAACACCATATGCTTAAAGTCCCATGCCAACTATATATTTTTTCTATTGTAAAATTGTCTCCACTGATCTTTTAATTTTTAAAATGCAGTTTTTAGCCAAAATCAAAAAGCCTTCGTCATTTTTTAAGATATATTTTCAGCATCGTGGCAGGAGTTCATCAGATTTGTTTGTAGGCGGGACTGTTAGCGTGGAAGCTAGCTCATACTTTTCCCATCAGGCATTTGCTTACAGTCTCTCCCATTCGCTCAAAGCACCTCATAAGTCAAAGCTAACATTAATGTAGCAAAAATAAATAAAAATGGGAAGCAATAACCTAGCTATCCAGCCATACACTTTTGAGCCAGATGGTGGCTCAGATCAGGAAAATGAAGATGTTAATGAATTGATTTGTCTGGTGGATGCCTCAGAATTGGAGTGGAGGATGTCCCAAACCCAAGTTTTTTCAAACGTCTGGTTTTCATCTGCTCCTGATCCAATGCGATTTGATCAAAGACATAATCAGAAAAGCAGTTTTAACGCATTCTTGAACACGTGTCACAAACCCAGTGTGAACACAGCAAAAGAGAGAAACTTTGATACTGTTGTCACCAGTCAGGACTAAGTCAACGATGGGTGTTAGCATGTGCTAGCTTCCAATCCTTTACAAATGGAAAAAAGAAAAAACAAGTAGCTGTTTTCCCCCAAGGTAAAAAAATGTGACTAATTTTACAAGACAAATCAGCTATTAGCTTACACAAATTCACACAACCATAGCACAACACAAAACAACTGCAAAGGGAGAGTCCCAATTATACACCACTGTTTTCCTTTTGCTCCTACTTCTTTTTCTGTGGGGACAAAAAAAAAAGCTTCATTATTCAAGTTGGACAAATCAAGGTCACCAAAATGTCTTGTACTAAGTCAGATTTTTGTCTGAGAATGCCACCTCTGGGATTCATTTATCCTCTCATTCCAAGAGACTGTCATGTTTGCCAGACGAGATTGGCTTACTGAAAACCCATCAGGAACTGGGCTAGCCATTAAAGCAGTCATTTTTTATTTAGGAGGTATTAAAGGGGTGTGTTGCAGCTGTTCCCTTGACTGGCACTTTGGACTCCCACCTGAGTCAAAATATTAATACTAATGTTGAGATTGAGTTACAAAGAGAATACAAATAAATGTAATACATTATTGACCTGCAACGTCAATAATCAGTTTCATTATTATTATTATGACTGAGGCAACAACTTAGACTATATCAGATCAATTTTAGCTGAAATTCACTGTACTGTATACAGCTATTACATATCCTGCCTGACACACACACACCCTGACACACTCATGCTGTCCCTATCTTTGCTCAGTCCCTCGCTGCCTTGATCTTCCTTTGACTTACACACTCAGTGAACAAAGCTGTCTAAAGGGTGTGATTCAATTAAGCTGTGCAGAGTGTGAGAACTGGTTGGCAGTTTTTATGACACATAATTTTAGCCATTCATGTAAGGTTAAAGTTAGAGCAACTATCTTTTTTTTTGGAACAAAGTCTATAGCAGAAAGTTGAAACATCTATATCATCTATTCTCTGGTGCATTCTTCCTCCTAGGAGTATGTTTAAAATTTTTCAACAGAGAAAAATCTAAATGGATAACAGCCTGTGATGGACTAGCAAATCATCCACATTGTACCCCACGTGTAATGGCAAGAGAGCTGGGATCGGCTCTATTGTGCTGTTTAACTCTGAAGGAAATTCCCCCCATAAATATGCAAGTAGACAACTGTGCAAAAATCACTGTATTGAGGCATTAACTTCTCCCAGTGCTTCTTAAGTAAATCCCAGCAGCAGCTTTTTAGTGCAAAAACATGGTTTTTACCAATGCAAACTGTCAGTAAACCTGGCCATTTACAGCGTCCTCTGTGTTGTCAGCATATCTCCTAAAGGAAAGGAATAACTGCTTTGTCCTGCCAACGTAAATTCCAGCTAAAAAGGTCTTCTCACCACAGTGAAACTTGACAATACCAATTTAGCTACTCCCTGTACAGAAATTGAAAACCGGAAAAAACACAAATCTGTTTTTAGCAGCACATCTGCAAAAGTAGATGGAAAATGGTTGTATGTTGCTGAATGCACTAGCCTTTACCTTAAATAATACAGGTATCATGCTGGCTTAACTAACTTTTCTTAACTTTATTCACTTAACCAAAGAACTGGAAATTCATTATGGCAGAATCAATGACTGTATATAAAAACTGGACCGAGTGACACCTAACCCTCTCGTATTCCAAACAGGAAGTACCCGCTAGCTCCAAGAAGCCAAAATCCCATAGACTTCTACTGAGAAATGAACATTTACTGTACTCAGTCATTATGTTTGTCAGAATAACTATTCTTGCTCTGCTACATTTTTTTCATCATATTCTTGCTTCTCCTAGTGACCATGCAGTGTGGTGGAATGTTCTGTTTTAATTATTTTGATGTGGAAAAATGACAGTGGGGTGAAAATGGGACTTGATTTGTCATTAAAACTTGTTTACTTGTCTGTTTGTACAAACATTTAATTTACACTTAATTATCTTGCAAGAAATAAAAGGAAAATCCACCAGAACTGTTTATTACCAGGTATTTATCTCTGAGTCACACTGGTTGAATTTTTGGCTAGAACAAGCTTAGGTTAGTGAATCGAATCAAATCGTTCAAAATGAACCAATATTGACTATGAATTGCACCAGCAACCACAAATTATGATATGAATCAAATCATTAAAACAAATCGTTACACCCGTGGTTACATCACACTCACTCCGTCCAGTCCTTGTATACAGTCAATGGGCAGATCTTTTTCAGTTGATCAAAGCAAAGCACAATAATATTATCCTCACATAGCCTGAATGAATTGAATATAAAAAGAGATGTTTTATCATTATTTTTAAAGACATGCATTTATTTTTTCAGGAATCACCTACTTACAACAACTTGGATACAAACACAGAAAACACAAAAATCAAAATTGTGGCTTCAATGTGATCATCAACATGTTTATGCCTTTTAAAATACATCTATTGACATCGCTTAAAGGGCAGCAATGTATTACAAAAAGATGTGTTTTTTTTCTCATGGTCCTAAAAGTGTGAAGCCATTTTCTACTACCTCAAAATGCTTTCTCTGCAGTATTTTACTTGTTGCTTTAGCAGTAAAAAGAAATTTTTACTGCTAATTTTTTTTTAAGTTTTTTTTTTTTTTTTTTTTTTTTTTGACAATGTTCTTCATTTAACAATTAGGATTTATTTTTGATTCGTCAGAAGTTCTGTCAAAACAATGCATTTATGGGTTGCTTTGTGTCATAGCACTGCTTTAAAAATCAAATGCTAAAGTTACACACTGTGTCTGCTTTCTGAGGATAAACAGCCTGGCATGTCAGGCTGGCGCTGAAACCCTAAGGTGCTAAAATGCTAAATGAATTAGGACAGCCAGCAAAGGTGACTGACATCCTCTGAGGACAGAGTGCAGGAAAACATTCTGTGGGTGCAAAAAACACTCTTGTATTAAGTGCTTGTAGTCTCTACAGAACAGTAATAAAATATGAATGAATTAGTAGCTACTTGACGTTATTTCACTTGAAATAATTCCCTTTTGGAAGTTTACACAAGGCACTTTGCCACCCCACAGGGAATATTTGATAAAATCTTAGCTTGATAGATGGCAGGAAGACAGACATCCACACAACAAGACATTTGTGCTCAACAGATGACTTATAAGAGTGCACTAACCACATGTTTCATGGCTTATGCTACGTACATACTGGGGACGTGTGGCACGTTCAAGAACGCGCTGAACACGGGTTCTTGAATGAGCTTTTAACATTTTGATAAACTCTTGGCTAATGTTGCTTACACACCGTAAGCATTGATTGTGGGTTCTTGAATGCGCTTTTAATGTACGGTGTTCACACAGGTCTGCTGCCCGCATGTACTCACATTTGGAAAAGGCTTGGAGCGAAATGTCAGAGCGGAGCAAATCTCGCTCCAGGCTTTTTCTTTCACAGCTCTATTCCAAAATATGGCAGACTTGGGATCAAATAATTCCAGCTAGGCACAAGCTACAATATTAATGATTGATTTTCAAACAGTTGGTACTTAAAATAATTAAAAAGGTTTCTATCAATATGTTGCTACCAAATCCTGTCCTTGATAGGTCAAAGTTCAACAGGTTTACCTGTCTGATCGTTTTGTACATACAGCCTAATAAACAAACTCAAAATGTGCATAATGACACATGAAAGTGAGAATTTTGAACGCTGAAGCCCAAAACCCGCGTTTACATAGTCTTTTTATTGAAAGCGGTAACTTAAACACACGTGTGAATGTCGCATTAGACGCCACAGTTGTATATTCACACTTCACAACTGCACTTTTTTTCATCTCCTTCTCTATTTTAATTCATCAACCTGCAGCTATTTGCCTTTTTTGGCAGCTCAACTTTTTTTTTTTCTTCCCCGTTTCACTTCTGAGACATTCACTCCAGCAGATGGAAATATTGAATGCCCACAGAGTAAAATATGAAGTAGCTAAGTAAATCACAAGTCATCTCTACAAAAAACAGTAATTGATGAGCCTGAGTTAACTTTTGTTCTGCTGTGTTTGTGCCTGCAAGCCTTTCGTTTTCAGGGGAAGCCATGGCTGTTTGTCACACATCTTACTCCTGTGGAAATTGCCATCATCAAAACATCTTTCAAGAGTCATTTGTACACTAGATGAAAGCTTTATGTTTGTTCTTGAAGCGGATATATCTTCCTCTTTTACTGTAATAAAGAGTTATTGAGCATCAAAGACACCAGTGTGTATAATTATTGAACCAATTTTTTTTATATAAAGTTTGGGGAAAAAAGGAACATTTTCAAAACATGCAACCTTTGTATTACTTCTAAGTTGGCAGGATGTTTTGCCAAATGTCAGATCACAGCATCAAATCCCAACACCCTCTAGTGTAGCTGTAATGAGCAAAGTGACAACCAGTCCCCGTCACAAAGAAGAGTCTTGTGCCCTCACTCAACATCCTCCTCTGACCTTTTTTGGAGGGTTGTCAGAAATTTATTGGACTCTGTGTCAACTTTAAACACATTCTACAGTTTTCTTTCATCCTCGACTCCCTTTCCCTGACCTGTTCAGCCCTCTTATTTCACCGTCCTTCCACTGCGATGATTAGATTAGATGCCTCCATCCTATTATTCATGAGATAGCGTTCATGAATTCACATTTCAAAACTAACTGGCAGTGTGTGTGAACTTAAGCCTCCCTGTCCTCACTTTACCCCCATCTGATGTCTCCTTTCCTTATGCTTTGTCATGTCTTTACTGCCCCTCTTGCCTCTCTATTTTTCATCATGTGTCAATCCTAGACTTTTGCCTCAGCCCTTTCATTTTCTCTTCCCCCATTCCACTCATCTGCTCATCTTTTTTGCTTTGCCTCTTCCTTGCTCATCTCCACAATGTAACACCCCTACCTTTCCCTCTCACGACTTACCTTCTATAACCTCTCTAACCCTGTTATTTTCTTCCATCCTGATGTGCCTTCACTTCATCTTCTGGTTTCTCTTTCTGTCTATCAGACTCTCTGAAAACCTCATGGCTGAGAGGTGTGAAGGAGGACCTAAGTGCTTTCTCCTGTCTATAAACACTGTCCTTTATGCCTGTGTGGCTCTGAGGCCCCCCTGGCTGCGTGAGGAAAAAAAGGGAGATGTCCGCAGAGATTTATCCAATGCACATCTCTTTTGTGTGAAATTTTCATACACTACTTTCCTTCTGTCTTGTCACCTCAAAGAGAAAGAATAGGCAGTGATGGAATTTAATCAAAGACTAATAAAGACAGTGAAGTAAGACAAGGAGCCGAACATCCTATTCTTTCTGAACGGTCAGTATGCACTTCTCCATAGCAAGACCTTGAGAGAAATATGAAAGATATAAATATTCAGTGGTTGGTGATTGTGAAATGTCAAAGTTAAAGATTGGAAAATTTTAATAGACATCAGCATATCAAAAACATTAAATCATTTTAAAAGCAGACAAAGGAAAGGTTGGATTTTTATTAGGGTTAAATTTAAATGTAAGAAAGTAAAAGAAAAAGCACAATTAAGATATGCAAGGCTTTTTTTAAGTTAAGTGGAGCTCCTGAAAACTGCTTTAGGCAAATGCAGAGTTGGACCTTAAAACTAAAAGCATAAAATGTTATAAAAGAATGGGCAGGAAGAAGGATACATCCAAAGATGAGTCTCATGCGTTTTGCATGTCTTTTGAGCAAAAGAGAGATATGAAATACATAATGTAAAACATCCAAAGGAAAAGGATAGGGAAAACAACACGTAAAAGAAGACTTTCTTGTACAGAATTCCTGAGGATACTTTTTTGGCAGTTATTTAGAGATGTAAAAAGGTCACAGAAAAATCACGCTTCAGTGGTGAATGTTTGATTGTCAACCAGGAAGAATTTCAGGCATGAATATTTAAGTTTTTTGTCAATATATATATATATATAGAAATAAATGTGCTTTCCACTAATCACGCTTTTGGATTGGGATAATCACAATTAATCACAATGTCTTAGAGGTTACATTTATACAATGATATGCAGCTTTTGATCAAAAACAGTGTTTCTGCACTTGAAATGGTCCGGGTGAATACTTAAATCTGATTGGCTCTTGCTGTTCCGGAAGAAATTCCAGTCACACTGTTCTATTTCTGCAGGCTTCTTCGAACCAAACTTTTTCTTCATGATCAGGACAAAAAACAAGGGGTAAGAGGTGAAAGTTCTCTCTAAACTGATGCTTTATTGAACCTATTGTGACAATCAGCTCATATACTTTGTTGCTGCAGTCGAGGTCTGCCCGCTCAGCGACGCATTGTGTTACAGTGACAATGGGCCACATTACGCATCAATAGTCCGGTTTTTGTGTAAAAGCAATCTAGACCTAAAAAACAATAAAAATACAGCACTAAAAATCGATTGAAGATTTATTTCTTTTGTAAGTTACTTTTGTTAGTTCTTACCATGGATTGGTGATGCTATCTTATCTTAATGCCATACCCTTGTCATTAGTGAGGTGTACTGGCTCCTTTTTGACCGTGCACAAATACTCCACCTACGGGGTGTGCACGTGATATGTAAGTGCCTGTAGGACGGCTGGAGAATTCCCATCCAGACTACACCCAGATTGTCTTGTCTTAGTTCTAATAGTCAGGCTGCACGCATGGAGCTTGCAATGAGCTCACAAGGAGGGCTCACCTGTCACTTGAAGAGCACTCCTTGCAAAGGATTTTGATTGGTTGAAAAAATGAAAGATCCGTGCGACGCGCATGCGTTTTGCCTAAATACCCCTTACTTACCCTTACATGCTGTTTGGCTATGACCTGTCACCTGCAGAACGCCCATAGAAAAAAATGGGCATGAATATTTTCGTTTTGCGGGCTAATCGAGTGATCAACAATCTTAAAATTTCATGTGGACCACTTGTGTGCCACGCAAAGATTAGCTCATTTTTCCCCACAGACAGCCTGTATCCACCCATAAGGGCAGGTGTGACCAAGGCCTATACAGAGTCTCTGTAATATTTAAGACTATCACTCACAAACCTGCTGACATGTTTAAAACAAGTCTGACGTTTGACAAAAATGTATGAATATTTTACTACATTTATTCATATTTGTGAAGACAATTTTAAGGAGGTATCACTCTAAAGAATCTCTAGAAACCCTGGATCTTGTTTATGTGTAAACCGATTGTGTATTCCCATGTGGGGAAACTTCAAATGTTATCTATACACAGGAGAGCACCAAGTGCATGAAGAATAGACAATCTAAAAATCTAAAAGTCAAGCAGCTCATATTCCCCAGCCACAGCCCCTCTTCACCTTCTCCTCCACCAATTTTCTTCCCTAAAGCACATAGGGTGAGACTTATCTGATTTTCCTGTTCAGTTTCTTCCTGCATCTCACTTTCTATGATTTAATCTCTGCATGTCTCTCTCACTTCCTGCATACCTTTTTTATGCGCTTATCTACAGCTAGCAACTGCATTGGGCCTTTCAATGATGCGGGCCGCATTCCTCGTGCCCCCTCCTCTTCTCGATCACCTGTCTGACCCTGACACTTTGCAGCTGGTGTGTATTGGGATGTGTGTCGTGTGGGAACGAGCGCAATCATCCCCCCTGGGGACCGCCAGAAACAGTTCCAATAATTGCCATGAAAACACTACACAATTTCTCTTGATAACCCTTTCTTCTCTCATCTCTCTTAAGCAGTTCCACCCACATGATTTCCATCCGTTTCTGAGCGTCCTCTATCACTGGAGTAACGAAGTTGCTTGACTGACAGCCTGTCAGCCACACATCAGTTCGAGTCAGAGGTGAAGCTGGAGTAATATCCCTGTAGGGTAACAAAGGGGTGGACTAATGTAAAAAGTGAGCAGACAGTGGGAGACAAAAACTGACATTCTGTATCTCAAGAGTCGATGTTTGGATGCAGAATATCTTAGCATTTTATTTTATCTTTGTTTTGGGCAAATAAACCCAACAATCCAAGTCCCCAGTTGCCTCGGCACTTTACCATAAAGGCCTAACTCACATTTGGCAGTAGCTTTTAAACTTTTCTACAGGTTGTGTAGATGGACAAACACACTGAATAAATCAGAGAATACATAGATAAAATCTTGAGCAAATTACAGACACTGCTCCTCAGGCACACTCATACTACTGCTATTATTTTGTTTTTGTTTGTTTTGCTCACCAAATATTCTGCACTGAAATCTCTCCAGAATATTGAATGATTTAATTATGGTTACATAAGTCTTTTGCTTTGTTAATTATCCACAACTGTAAAATCTCAAGTTACAACATTTTCTTTCTGTTTTTTTTCTATTTCAATCAAAAAGTTACACACCATCTATCTTTGTGACTGAGTAGTTTAGCAATCAGAGGTCCTGCGGTACAATTTGAGCGTGGGGTGGGGCATGGTTGTTTGGCGATAGAGTGTGTCGGGTGATGCTACAATGCTGTGCAGCAAAAATTCTGATGCGCTGCAAAAATTTGGTAACCCAAGTTCAAATAGCTGAACTTTGGCGAAGAATTTGTGTCACACCAACCAATCTGGGAATCAGCTTTGGCCCGTGACGTGTTGATGAGTCCAAAAAAAAACCTCTTCCAGAAATGTTTGCCTTTTGTCTTCTTTGCATGGAGACAATAATAAAAGAATCCTTTCATTTTATTTTTACCTTTTCCCTCCTCTGACTATTGCCAGACTGGGCCACAGAGAGGTTAAAGTACAGCTGAAAGAGGCCGTCATTCAAATGCAACTCTTGCAGTAGATGATGAATCTCACTGTACTGGGAGAGTCTCTGAATAAGACCTGATCTCTTGACATACAACTCAACAGTCAATGCAGTGATGAGGTTGAAAACCTTTGACAGCAGCTCTTCCCACATGAGGCAGAACCATCAGGTTTATGAACAGGTTTATGAACAGGTTTTTGGACCAACGTCCAGCAGCAAGTTTGCAATGTTTCTAAATAGTGGCAGTGGGCGCGAGTGCATTATATGAGTTACAAAAATTTAATTTGGGGTTTTGCTCAATACAATATAGTGATCAACAAAGCAAAAGTACTTCAACGGCTGAAATATGTTTCCTTTGTTTTCTTCATGGAAAAACAATGTGAAAAAAGGTGTGTTTTTTTTTTTTTTTTTTTTTTTTTACTCTAAGGATTAAAAGACCAATGTAATATTTCATTTTTTTTGTTTTTAGAATTCCTGTCAGAAAAAACAGACGTGAACTCCTTTCAGTTTTTTGTTTGGCTTTCTGCCTTTTAAATCAGACAATAACTTTAAGTAAACTGATTGAACACTTCATAGAGTTATGTTTATGATTATAACCGCATCAGTAACAAATACAACACTCTGTCCAATTCTATTGAAGAAAAGGATTATACCTCGTCATCGGGATTTAGGACAACAATGAACAATAGCAAATAAAGGTTCATTTTTCCAGTCTTTTATGAAGCTACATTTTCAAGGTATGAAGTAGAAATTTTACCAGATCATAACAATGTGTATTAAAAAGTTAAAAAGAACAAAAATAAGTTTTTCCTTCTGAAGAAAACAAACATAGCTTAGACTCAGAGGTCTGAGATTAATATTCATTTGCAATATGTTCTCCTGCACAGTGTTTTACAATGTTCTTTTAAAAAAGTAAGCTGCTGCTGTGCTGCATATGTATTCAAGTGGCAATAATTACAAGGATAACCTACAAAACAGCAAAATTTGAGCATGAATAAGATGCTGAAACTAATTGCAAGAGTTTGCTGCTTGATTAACCATCAAATATTCACGTGAACAACGCCATCACAAAAAAACAGTGACAGGCAGGTAAACTAACCAACCAATCATCCTACTGGAGGATTTTGCAAGTAACAACTTGAATGATTGCACTGCATTTGTCAAGGGAGGATGATGAAGAAATACAAAGACACACATTCATTTTTTATGTTCACTTCATCCTGTTCAGGGTTGTGGGGCGGCTGGAGCGGGTCCAACCTGGCACCGGGCCAGACGCTGGGCACAGAGACACATATGAATATTTTAACTTGTAAAACAGTGCAATAAAAGAAAAACTATGACAAGTTACAAACAACTTAACTGTTGGATTTTTTTTTTTTTTTTTTGCAATCTAAATAAAATATGGAAGAGGCTTTTTCTACTTTACCTCTGCATAAAAATAAGTAGAACAGAGGCTTAGATTAAGATTAATCACGCCCGTGTCTGAGTGCAAAATCTCCAGGAAACATCATCTTATGCCAGTTCATTAACTGTTGCTTCATGAGGGGAAAAAAGAAAGAGTGGTGTCACTGTGGGAGCTCCATGACTTTTTTTACCTGGTCCATCAATTCTGGGGGAAATAGAAAAACTCAAAATGAAAAAAATAAGTAGCTTTAGAATGTGAAAGAGCTGTTTAACATGGAAAATAAAGATTTCATGGAGATCCAGATTCACCGTCAGGGTACATTTTGGTCCATTGTGGAAAAAGGAAGCTAGCTGTCAAGCAGGGATACAGGAGACAACTGTGCACGGGTCAGGGCTCAGTGGGAGCAGGAAGGAAACTTTTCTTTAGAGATGCAATTCTCAATTCTTTTCAAACGACACTTTTTTTTAAATCTAAAAACAATCAGCACCAACCGAGCACACGAATGTCACACAAACAAACGCGTTATTGAAAGCTCTGAAAGGCTGGTTGGATCTGGTAGGTCCCCAGCTGTCAGCTGCTGGACTCTTCACACACACATGAATGCTCTCAGAATACACACCAAATAGAATCATATTGACTTTTGAAGAAATGCCAGCATTGCCATGGAGACCCCTTATTCCGATTAGAAGGGGGGATTAATTGAAATGTTCTCACTCATCATTCAATAAAGACAGATTTTAGGGGAAACCATGAAAGTCAAGTGAAGTGGTCTGAGACACCAGTGGTTACAACCTATAAAATGTAAGCATGTTTTCTGAATGAGATTTTTGATTGTGTATACAGTTGTTTTTTTTTTTTTGGTAACAGACAAATGAAGGCGTGAGGAGAAGACAGCAGCAGGCTCTGAGCTGTGAGCTGTGAGTGACAGAATGGTCTTGGGAAATGAGAAGTCGTGGGCTTCTGTGGCGGCTGGCTGCTCTGTGCATATTAATCAGAAAATGAAAACACAAAGGTGTAAAAAGTTGGTCAGAAACTGGGAAGGTTGGAAAGTCAAAGGGAGCAGTTAGAAGACACTTTTGAATTTGTTGTCCTTTTAGCTGGCATGCTTGTAAGAAAGAGGTCAGTTTGGGGAAAAGCATTTGTTTTTAAGCAAAAGGAAAAAAAAAACACATAAATGCAAAACAACGTTTGAATATTGTTGTATTTCAGTGTAGCAGACAAGTCTAGCAAATAAATAGAGATAAAATAAAACTGAAAATAAATGTACATTTTGATTGAGCTCGAAATGTTCCATTATTCTATCATTTACATCAAGCCATTTGAGTGTGCTTAATGTTTTTTCGTTTTTATGTTGTCAAGTCACAGCCTTGGATGAAATTGTACACGTGAAGAACCCGTTTAAAGCACATGCCACAAAAACAGATTTCTTTGAAAAGCCCTGCAGGCTTTAGTGTAAATAAAAGCTTTTTCATTATGCGTTTAAAGCCATCTTTCAGAAGCTGATTTGTGCTTTGCGTTTTGATTTGAGACACCTCTGTTACTTTTTAAAGCCATACCATGAAAAATCAACTTTTTGAGCTTTTAAGTGTATTATACTGTTCGTTCTTCACTATAAGGAACCCCAACGCTGTATTTTGATCCATTCACGCATTTTTGAGTAAATCTCCAAAAACCACCGCTCTTAACATCCATCTTTATAAAAAGTTAAGTGTTTTATTATCAAAATGTATCTTGGTGACTGGAAAATTTAGTTGGTCCGGACCGATTCCGCTTACTTTGGTCCAGATCTGCCTTTCACTTGGACAATTCTGTTTCAAACCAATGGTTGTAAACAAATCCATGTGACCAAAGATCTCTTTCGCTTGCTACGTTGGCACAGCTGAGGCATGCTGCAAGGGGGTTACTGAAGAGATGATGAAGGAGGTTTGCTGACGAGTGTTTATGACATATAGATTGTCAGGAAAACAGTGTGAGAAGCAACGTGTATCACATTAAAAGTTATTTTAATGAGCCTGCATTCATCCGACCAAATTTAATTGGGTTGCTGTGTCTCAACGTTGATCCACATTTGTCCACATTTCATGATAAGTTCTTTCCAATTGCATTAACGTCTCATAATGTCCAGCTACGTGGTCGTTTGGGCCAGTTGTTCTACTCCGAGTCTATCTATTCAGACTTAAAAAAACTTAAAGCTAACAGGAGCTCAGTCCGAATTGAATCGAACGGAGACCACCTTAAAAAACGGGTTCGACAGTGGTTCCTTGTCCCGGACCAGGGTTCTCGTGTTTGTTTTCAGACTAAGAATTTGTTCCAGATTATCTGGAAACATGAACTCTGGATCACTCTAAGCAAATTAAATGTGTCCAGTCTGAATACATCTTTAGATATAAAACTTAAAACAGACTCTCCCAATTCACCAGGAGGCTACAAAAACATCAAGAGGGTATTTGTGTTACTCGATGCTTAAAGGGCAGTATTTGTTTTGATGGCAAAGCCTTGCAGATGTGAGTGTGAAAAACTAAATTCCCACTGCATTTACGTAACTAAGACCAGTGAACAGCTTCATTATTCTGAATTAGGTTTGAATGCATCATGTAATTGGAGACACAGAATCCTCGCTGAGTTAATTAAGAGTAAACGGAATAATGTTGATGAAACATTCATGATGGAAGTCGCACATGTAGCACAGAGAGCTGGTTAAAAAAAATGCAAAAAATTGGAAATTTAAAGTTTAACTTTCTCCAAATTGATAACAAATAAACTGCAGGATTTTTTGGTCTGCCCCACATAAAAAGAATAGAAATATATGAATTTACAGTAATAATTTAGTAAGAATGTTAAATATTGTTGTAAGAAAATTCTCAATCTACAGCAGGGATGGGCAACTCCAGGCCTCGAGGGCCGCAGTGTCTGGATGATTTCCAGATATCCAAGCCCTAGTTATGACTGATTACCTTGTTCAGGTGTGTCCAGCCAATTAGAACATGCCAAAGCATGGTATGTTGGAAAGCATGCAGGAATGCGGCCAGCGAGGCCTGGAGTAGCCCATCCCTGATCTACAGGTACAGCTCTCCAATGCTTTATAGACTCACTCCAATGAAAATAGCATTTTTGGTGTTTTAACCTGTTTTTGTTCTTACAATAGAGGACACGTATAAAATAATGAAAGAATAAAAACGGGTTTGAGTATTTCTTTACTTGAATCAGGATAAATCAGGATATAAAATCATGTTTGAAAAAAACTCTCTTTTGCGATGCAGCAAGTGAAATGGGCGAGCCAAAGTCTTACTGCCTCATCCTCATCCGAGCAGGTACCTAGCTCAAAACTACCTGGATAGATTCAATATTGGTCGCCATTTTTGTTGCACTGCTTATGTTTTCTTTAGGTTGTAAGAGGTCTAGTTGGAAAGAGTGTAAACAAAATGAAATGATGAGATATTAGTGGAGGCTTACCTCTGCGCCAATAGTCCCACCTATAACCTACAAGGTGAACTTTTAATGACCTCCTGCGGAGGTTCTAAAAAACAAAACAGGTTTTTGTTTATTTTGCCTAAAAATTGCATAATCATGATTAAAAGACGACTGGGAACGCTTTTGAAACATCAAAATATGATTAAAGTGGGACTTTCAAGCATTTTTTTTTTCTAGAAAGGTGAAGAAAAACCTAAATTCAACAATCAAAAAAAAGATCTTTTAAAACTTTAAAAATATACTTTGTTGGCAAGGTGGATAAAAAGGAATTCTTAATGGCTTATGAGTTTCACATTTTTCTTAAAAGAAAGACAAAAATATTTTTAAGGAGTTTATCCAGTAGTTTTGGTCAAATGTGTTATAGCACAAAAAACTGGAACATTTTTCAGTGTTTAAGAACTAGCCTGATTATTATTCGTAAAAACAAATCATTATTGTAATTGTATTAAAAAAAAATCACATCTTTCAATTCATTCAAGATATAAAAATATTTTAAAAAATTTAAGAATAAAAAAATATTACATTGATTTAGATTGCAAAAAGTGGCACACTTTCAGTGTGATTCATGATTATCATCTCTGCATAGTTTGTTTATATCACCACAGAGCACTTATCAACAGAACAAAGTTGGATTTCTTTATTCTCATCACAGGCTTTCACTCAAATGATTTCTACACCCTCAGGGCTTCTGCTTCATGCTGACTTTAGCAGAGTTTCACTGTGTCAACATAGATAAATTCTAAGGATGAAAAATCTTCTATATATAGATTTCCGTCACTCTACTTCATTAAAACTTTAATTAGGAATTTAAGATGAAGAGTATTTTTAATCATTTTTATACACATTCCATTCTGAGCAAGACACCCAACTTAATTAATCTTCTCTGGTGCCCTAACTTTTCCTGGGAAGTTTATTTAGTAAAACATTATTAAAACCAAATATTTTATGGAAATAATGAGGTTGCAAATTAGGGTTTTGGGGGCCGAGATTGGCAAAACATTAGGAAAACACCAAAAAGCATGTGGTCACTTTGCGTCAACGGTCAGTTGGTATTCAAAATAGTGGTGCTAATTGGAATGCAGTGAAATAACGGATTCAAATCTAAGATGGATAAAACTGCATTTTGAGTATTATCAAGGTGCTACATGCAGCAAGTGACAGCAAGAAAAGAAGCAAAATCAAGATTCATTTCATTTCTATTAATAACACAAAGGAGTGTAAAGTCTGCAGGAATATAATTTAATCTAGAGCAGGCTCCACAACCAAGCAACACTTGAGAACTGAGAGAACCTTCTTCAAAACTGCCTTTCTAAATGCAAACCTTTATTGTGAATGAAAGTCTTTTTTTCTGGTTTTGCACATTTTAACTTGGATTTTGTGTTGTGGTTGCAGTGTTTTCTGTTGTTTTGCTTCAAATTTGTTTAAAAGGAAAATACAAAAAAATGAATATAGCCAAATGTTGAATTTTAAATAGTTGGTTTTCTTTTTATTATTATTTGATATATTTTATCTGGAAGGAATAAATAACATAAATATTTTACAGTTATATGAATAAAAACACCTTTTTGTTTACATTAGATATCCATTCTGTGCATAATTTTACATAATTGCTGATAATAAATTAAATAAAGCAACCTAAGGAGCTGTTTGGGAGCCGAAAGAGACTATTCTTTTTAGTGACCAATCCCAAAGAGCCAGTTCTCTCAGGACGGGACAGAATTATTCTGTGGGAGCGAAACAGGACAGATTGAAAATCCACTCCCGTGTCATCATCTACCGCAGACAGCGGTCGTATCCACCCAAAAAGACAGTTGTGACTATAAAAGGCTTTATCTGTCTGAAAAAAATGTGTGTAAATGTGTTGTCAACAAAGGGTTTGGGTTTGAAAGTTGACTTTAACAACTGTGTCAAATGTGCAGCTGGCAAGTGTAAACTAGGAAAAACTGGTTACAAAGATTTTTCTAAACCCACCAGGAGTTTTATGAAACATATTTTATGGTTTACTCTGTGGGTGCAGCCATGGTACTGCACAGTTGAAATATGTTGAGGTCACTTGCTCTATTCCATCTTTATATTCTGATGATGTTTGAAATTAACCAACGTGTGGCATCACGTTCTCTTTAGCATTTGCTATATTTGCTTTTTTAGCCTATAGATGAAATCCTACAGACTAACAGAGATGTAGTACAAATTATTTATGCTAAAATGTTTAGACTTACATCTATACTGCATGCAGGTAATCAAAAGATATGGACTGTAAATGATGTGTTCGTGTTAGTCAGTTATTGTTATTGTTTGATGTTTAACATAATTCTAAAAAGAAAAGGATTTCATTTTAACTGACAAAAAAACCCAACACTTAGCCAGTAAAGCCCCCGTAAGAAGTTATCTTACTGCTGTGATGTCCTCCAGCTTGCTTCTTCCTCAGCTCCCACATTTCCACAGACTGCAATCCAATTAGATGATTCTACTGCTTTGTAATCAGTGGAGACATGAGCAGGCACGCATGAACATGAATACAGACAGACGCACCGCACACTGCTCCACGGGAACTGTACTGTCGAGCCTGCTTGGACTCTGGAAACAGAAATACAGTGTACTGATTAAGATGCAAAATAACTTTAAGTGGCAGGTGGAGTGGGGTAGGAGAAATTTTAATTTGGCTTTTTTAAACACTTCAAAAACAGTCCTGTACAAACACAAGCCTGATGACAGATGTGCTATGAATTGAGTCAAAGTACCTTAGAACTTTTCAGAAGACAAAAATCATACTTTTATGATTACAATTTTTGATAATATTGAAGAAATGCTTTTTATAATTTGTCCCAACATCTAAAAGTGTCCTAATCTGAAGAAATTGAGCAGGCCTTAGGAACCCCATTGGTAAAAGTCACACAAACTTCAAGCCTTCAGGTGTAACTGAATAACAAACTAGAAAGCAACCACGATCGATACAGATACATGGACCCAGGGGTACCTCAGGTAAAGACATAGGTACTAAAAACTGCCAGTCAACTAGATCAAGAGGAAAGAAGTGCAGCAATTATCTCAGTGTAAAAATGTCTTACAGCCCCTCCAGCAAGAACTCGTCTTCTACCGAGTCATGATGCGTCATAAATGTATGAATGAAAAATGTTAATGAATCCTCTCTGATTTTTCTCTCTTGAACGAAATTCTATAGAAAATCTTAGTCTGAGTTTTTGTATGACATTTAGAAAAAACCCAAAAAACAACAGAGACCAACAGCACAAGAACGGACTAAAATGGGACTTTCTTTAAAGACCCACTCTAATGAAAATCGTGTTATGGGGGTTTTAGCATGTTCTTGTAGCATTTTACTAATGGTGAAGTACATATCTAAGCAAAATTAAAATAGCATTTCTGAGTATGAGTAGTTTGACGACTGATGATGATTTCAAAAGACTTAGTGCACATTTCTTTCAAGGTTTAGGTAAAATGCACTTCCAGAGGTAAGATTTGTTTTAAATTGGAGTAAATTAAGAAACTTTCATTGTGGCACCAAGACAAAATATCAATCATCCATTAATAGAAGTCTGACTCTGCTAAAATACCGAATTGACGCTTTAAAGCTTCATAAAAGCAGAAATCCGGATATTCTGATGACTATATTTTAAATACAAGCATATTTTCCCATAACCTTAATATCTCACTGACCTGCTTCTTTTCTTTACTACATCATTATGTTGTAATTTTTTTTTCCACTTGATGATCTTCAAATAATCTTCCTATTCAACTCCAGCTCTTGAGCTCTTCATCACACAAGAATATTTAAGAGACTCCCAACAGTTGATTACATAATGAGCTGCCACCTTTGCAAATTTTCTGAAAATTGAACTTAAATTGCAAGAAAAAAAAACAGAATGCTGAAGGGCGCTAATTACTGTATATCCTTTATGTATGCAAATCTTCCGCTTGCAGAGCACACATGGTTAATGTTACCATTATTCACACCACTGACTACAGAGAGTTCACTTTACAAATGCTTGGATAAAGAAATACTCTCATTAACCTCCTCAATGCTGCTGTGGGGATTAAATGCAACGTAGCAATTGGCAACAGCTTCTTCATTAAAGAATGTTCAAAGCCTCTGAAAGGTCACAAAAGCTTCTTAAAAAAAAGGGAAAATGTGGAATTTTAATACATCTATAGTTTTCTTATTTTGTTCTCTAGAAGGATAATGCGTGTGAAATCCCGCAAATAAAGACCATGTTTAAAAACAGACAGATTAAAGACAGCACAACTGTGTGATTGTTTTGTGATGCTTTGGTGCATTTTCAATCAGGAAGATCTACCTCACCTTCAGATGTGCTGGGTTGCTGATTGTCGACTCCACACGCCACTCATCAATTAGTCCTCATTCTGAGCCAATAACCAAATTCCTTGCTTTACATTCATTGACATTTGTTTATCCGCATTCCAGACATTTTCGCTGGTCCACCACCTCCCTGTTCTCCGTTTGGCTCTTCACTCCAATCACTATTAGTGTCTAGGCTCTGGGGTGTCTTCACATGGTTCGAGGTCATCCCAGGCATGCCAGACGTCTCAGGCCCAGAGCCTAACCGCCAAAGACCACTGACTATTTCATGCACAACTTCCTGTTTTACTATTCCATCACACTTTAATCACACTCTAATCCGATATATGAAATACTTGATATATGAAATACTTGGTGTCATAGAATTCCATCCGGGCACAAACTAGTTTCAAACAGTTAGCGCTTTGTTGAATTAAAAAGGAAGTAAAGCAACTGTCACTTCTTAATCAGAGTCCCTGATTGGTCAAAGTTGAACTGGTTTAACCTCTGACGTGCGTTCAATGGCAGCGCATTTTGTACTTAGAGCCCGAAATCAGACTTAAAAACGTGCATCGGAAAGTATGAACGCGAGAGTTTCCGCACATTTCCATGCGTTTACGTAGACTTTTCATTAGCAGTGGTCGCTTGAACGGGTGCTTCCGAGCCCCAGTGTGAACATAGCATCAATGTGGTCAAATGGTTAAATATGTAAAAAGACTATGTAGAAAACCACTGCAGAAAATAAAGAGACATGCCTGAATGCTAGTGATCAACTGAAATGAATGAACAGTGAATAAAGACAGGAAGTGACATCCTTGGGTAAAAAAAAGCTTACAGTGGTGTATTTCTTTCAAAAAGTCGTTGGTTCCATGCTTCCAAAGTCTAAAGGCAAATGCCCTGTAGGTAATATACTGAACCCCACATTGCAGCCTAATGTGTTCCTCACATGTAAGTCACTTTGAATTAAAGTGTCTTCTCCATCAAATGTAACATGACCCACTGCAGGACTCATAGTTGCCGCTGGCTCTGTCTTCTCAGTCAAAGAGCTAACACTGAAAGGTTTCTTTCGGCTGTACCGTCACGTCTCTTTCCATTTGCTTTCCTTCATTTTTTTTTTTTTTTTTTTTACACAGCACTAATATTTAAAATAAGACACTTGAGGAGCAGCTTGTTTCTCCTGAAATAAAGTGGTAAAAAGCACAGAGCAATCCAGGCGACATTTAGACATTCTGACCTACTAATGGAAAGGCACTAAGTAGGACTTTTGAATTGAAGCCTAAATGCTAAATGTAATAAACCACCTTTTTTCCCCTCCAAACAAGACCCTTAGATGTCCAATAAAACAGGCATAAACCCATCTAAATAAATAAAGAAATCCCCTAATTAAATCTGAAAATAGGGTTTTACCAGCTTGTTCAGTAAGACTTCCTCTGACTGAAATGCAAACCTGGACACTCGTGAGTTCTCCAAAAATCAGTTTGTTCTTCTACTCAAGCTAAATGTCAGGCTGTGGATTCATGTGGTCTTTTAATTATTCTTTTGTATTTAATTATCAGTTAATTAAATCAGGAAAGAAATTCTATGCCCCGTCACATTGCTTTACTGAATGTATCTATCTAAATAACATTGAATGATTTTGAGTTCTTCTGATGACATGCTACCACATGCGTCAACTTGGTCTAAATGCATAAAAACTTTCTGCTTAGAGAGTGTGGTCCATGTTATTTGATTTTTGGCTGTCTGTCTGACCTTGTCATTTTTTTCCCTAATAAGAAAAACTTTAAACCCACCTTGTTGCATAAAAGTCTGTTTAATATAATCAATGTTCCCTTTGGCCCAGTATATTTGCAGGAGAATATAAATTCATATCTAAACAAGATCAAAGCAGATTTCTTCTTATTTCATAAAGGTTTTTGCCCTTTCTCCTAAATGAATATTTCTGTAAACACATCTCCTTTTTACAAGTGAACTGCGAAATGGTTTGTTGCAAAAAAAAATAGAGTGGTTGAGCTTTTGAGCTCCTCAAAAGTTATTTTTTCTAACAATTTTTTTTTTCGCTCGCAATTTTTTAATAAAATATAAGGAAACAGTTTTTTAGTTCAATTTGCTGGTAAAGTCAAACTAAACATTTATAACAATTCAGGTTTTGTCCTCGTACCACAAAATGCTTGATTTGTCTGAAATATGAACCTAACTGGCACTGCCTTCACACTCAATAAAAATGTAGTTTAATTTAAATTTTCACCTCACAGTTTTAACAATAATCAGTCTCTGATTTGCATAAATTTAGAGGTATATCTAAACACAAACATCACAGGAGGAATAAAATTATGCGAAAGAAATCTATTCAGAACTTTGAAGATCCACATTTCAGATAATAAGAACTTAAAAGCTTGCGTTTTTGTCAACATGTGCAGCATTCCCATATTTAAAATGCAAAGATTTGCATGTGAATACCTGCTCTGCTTTGTTGCTTTTATGTTTTGTACTGCATGTGTTTGTTTTTCCTCTTAAAGCAGGACCAATTGCAATGTCACAGTGCAGTCAAATACACCCACACATTCTTTTTTTTGCTGGCTGCCCATTTACAAAGACATTTCATGTTATGAGTCTGTAGAAAGAAATAAATGCTGTCATTATGAGTTCACATAACTGTGTAGATGGCAGATGAGCAACCACATTAAGCTGCTCTCATGACAAACAATAGTAAATAAAAAAGGTATTTGTGTATGAACAAGTTGTTTGGAAACATATTTTTTATATTCTAATGACTAAAACCATTCTGTTGGTAAGATATTAGGGGGAACGTGCATTAGCAGTCAGTCTCATTTCTGTGTCTATACATGATTTAACTCTAAATGCATGTGCAAATATTAAGGTAAAATTGAAATGAACTCAGTTTGATGTCAATAACAGCTCAAAGTAAGGCTGCTTACTTAACATTGATTGCTAACATGATTGAAACGCATAGGTAGTCTATTTCTGTGTTATTGCATTTGCTTTAAATCCACTCGGATGTTGCTTTGGATCAGTCAGAAATAAGTTATTCTATACATTTATAGACTATATAGCGCTTAATTATGATAGAGTTCTTCATTGTGGACTTAATATTGGTGTTAAAAAAAGACAATATTTTATGTAACACTTAGGGCTTTTTTTTTTTTAACTAAAAAGAGCAAACATTCATTTATTTATTAAATGGACTTGTATATTAAAACATAACATTTTTTTTTCCAAAATAAACAAAAATGTCACCAAACTGCATGTTGCAGCCAAATGCTGTTAATGATCATCAGCAACTGTGATCATCATTAGAACAGAAAGAACGGCATTTTTCTGGTCTTGAAATTTCAAATGTGTTAATGTGATCTGATGGAAGCACACTAACAATGACCTCAGAGGAGCCATTTTTGCAGCCAGCAAGACCACAAACTATGATGAACGCTATTTCCAAACAGTTTGGAGATCATCACTCAATAGAGAGAAAGCTCATTTTCAATTTTTTTTTTTTGGTGTGTGTTGCCAGTCTTACCAGCAGTGTTTGTCCAAGCAAGTTCCAAGGTCACACAACTGAAAAAAAGTTTGGCTACATTCCTCAACCAGTACGTTTCTTTAAAAAGCTGTTTTTCTTTTCTCTAAAAAAAGCACTGCCACTATAACTTACAATATCTTTTGGACTGACTTAACTAACCTGGTAAAAAAAAAAGGTTTTATATAGTTTTGTAAAAATCATATACTTCTGAGCACACATCCTAGAGCTGACTATGAACTATAAAGTCAAGAAATTCAACGACTGATAGACTAAAAAAAAATAAAGCTAATTTTATGTAGTTCTTTGACAGTTTATTGAATTATATCATTTAAATTTATAAGCCAAATTTGAAATGTGACTGATTGGAATCTGCCATATAGATGTTTTTTTTTTTTTTTTTAAATATAGTAGAATTAAAAAACTAACAAAAAAATCTTAGCCCAGATCTAGGACACCTGTAGCACCAGCTAAAATGGGTAACTTTGTGGAATGATCCATCCGAGACACGCACTAGTAATATTATCCTACCTTCCTGTACAGCTTGGAAAGGGTTGTTCCCATCGACAAATTCCACAGAGATGGTGATCTTCTCCGTCTCCAGTATCTCATTGTTCAAGTTGAGATCTGCCACGGCGAGACGAAACACCTCGTCATCTTTCCGTGCTGACTCATCAAAGATGGCACCTACAAGGAGGGATAACACAAAGCCGATTGTTATTGAAGAAAAGTTGAGATAAGCTTAATGCTTTGTTCTGTAAGACAGTCGGACTTCTTAAAAAACTCAATATAATTATTCAAGACAAAATTATTTATTTTATAAAAAAAAAAAAAACAGAAATCAAAGAAAGTTTCTTTAAAATAAGTGCCGAGAACATTAGAAAAAAAGAGGTCAGTGGTATAATTATAAAAACAAGAAAAAAAAGCTTTTCTAGATAAGAATTTATAACTAAGACTTATAACAATGTGGAAAAAACGTGCATTTGGAAAAATCTAACCGCCATAAACATTAACTCAATTTGACCAACATTAAGTTCCAGTGAGAAATGAGCTGCAAAGATTGTCCATTGGAGTTCACAGTCCAAGTAGGTCATCCTTACTTTGCCAAAAAGACATTTGGGGGGAAAAAAAAAAAAAAGGAAATGGAAGAAGAACCCTATTGTGCCAGTAGTTGTAATTGCAGATAACGCTCCCAGTAGTCAATGCTAAATTGGTCGTACGATTGAATGTCAACCTGTCAGCAACAGTAGGACAAAAAGAAGGTGGCAACAAACACCATTGACTGTTTGACAGAGATTTGGTATTGGCTTTACACTGCTGCACTCAATTAACCATGCCCTAGCCGTGTTTTCATTCTTTCCTTTTACCTTTTCATTTCGACCCTGTTCAGCCCTTGAATCCATTAAGCTACTAATTGTGCAAGGCGGTGCACTAAAGCACTGACCAGAAAATAAGCCTCATATAGCATGATGTGCACTTGCGCATGTGTTTATGTTACAGGTTGCCAATTCCTTTAATAAGCCAGTTACACTAGCGGAGGGCTGCTCTTTTCCACACTTAGAGGACTGTAATTAGTTTTGTGTAGGATGGTGTTAATACTTCAGAAGGTAAATTTACTGAGGCATATGTGTCATTTTCATGGTGCAAAGAGCAGCACTCTGGATAAAGTCAAACTGAAAAAACAAGGGAAAGCAATAATCAAACAGGTAAGAAGCTTTAAATGGAAAATACAATAGAAATTGAAAATTGCCTGAACTTTCAATGACTAACGTGTACTGATCCAGCTTCTAATTCCTTACACAACCATAACAGAGGAATCATCATTTTGGTTATGAAAAAACAATAATCCTTTTCAGAAGTAAAAAAAAAAAACAGATCACAGTGAGGTCATAATTTAGTGAAAAAAAGTAATCCATAGCACAAGTGTTAATACAGAAAATAAAATCATTTTTTTAAAGAAAAATAAAAATGTACTGAAAGACAGGAGATGACTTCACAAGCCTTTAGTGGCAATGTTAAAATATGGGTTGTTTATGAAGTAGGAGTCAAGGTTATCAGTTTACCATGACCTTCAATGTCTCTCTTTTTCTGAAAACAAAGCATTTTCCAAGATTTCAATAAAAAGCATGCACAAACGTGGATACAGGCTTATACAACAAGAGTTGCTTTTCAGCTAAATAAATCCTAAGCCTAATCATTAATCCTTAAAAGAGCAGGAGACTTCTACCCTTTGTAGGCTTTTAGAATATAATTAACATTATAACACTTCAGTGAAACGGGATGACATCTGTCCAGCATCAACCAACAAATTATATATATATATATATATATTAAAACTTGATCAAATTAAACCAACTTAAGTAATTAAAAGCATAGATTTTACACCTATAAAAGCAGATACTATTTTCTGAGTGTCAAAAATATACCAGCAATCATGGGTCTCATGTATATTTCAATAACTGGATTTATCTCAATTAAAAGGAGTGAATTCCTTCTCAATGATGGAGTCTTGCTTATTTTTGTGAATCATGAAGTATAAATGAGGTGAGACAAAAGGCCTTGAACAAAGCCATAGAGTTAAACACAAAGACATTAACTATTCCAATAGGGCTAAATAATGCATTGGTTTCCAATTTGTTTGAGGATGACATTGCAAGAGAGGGATTTGAGCACATTTATAACTCAAAATGTAAAAAAGGAAAGACGGTTTGGGGCATTCTGAGTGCAAAGAAAACCATCAGCTGAGACCATTTGAGTTGGAAAATAAAAGTCAACACTGATTATTTTAAATATTTAATCCTTTGTTTGTTTGTTTGTTTTGATCAATTTCAAGTTTAGGTATAACTAAAACTTTTTATTTCACAACTCATACCTGATAAAAGTGTAAAAAACTGAACAAAGAAACCAAACATAATTTGACATGGGAAAAAAATGTGTCTTTTTCCTTTTAAACAAAAACAGTTTTTTTTGTTTATTATTTTTTTATAGAACAGAAAGACAAACTATAAATGGTTCCTTTAATCTAAGCTTCCACTATGATGTTACCATAGCAACAAGCTCCCAGACATATATTAAAAGCTGCACTGGGCTGTACATCGCTCTCTTCGTATATAGTTGGGTTCTTTGTATTTATTTATCAATGCCTTTTGAAATATCCGGTCAACATCGTTTATCGGGGTCTACTGAACATGACAGCAACAAGTTTTGATATTGAGAAAAACATACAGTGTAAATCAGTTTCTGCAAAATTTCCTCCTTACTTTCTTCTACTACATCTCTCCACCTATTGCTACCGTTCTACAAAATTCAAAAGCTCTTTCGTATTGCAAAGTGACTCATAAAATAGAAGTGAGTAATTAGAAAGGAAGCTAATTAGTGAAGACATAAATGTGTAGAGCATGAAGTAGACACAATTTTTAAATCTATAATTCAAATCCTTTTTTGGATAAATGTCTTCAGCAACTGTTTATGGATTGAGTTCTAAAATTAACTTTAAAACTGTATAGAACAATCAGAAGCTTCAAGAAGCAGCAAACATTTTTAGGTTCACATTATACATTTGAACATTTTTTACAACAGAGGTTTAGCTCCGGTGTTGACATTCTATCTACTGTAACTCTAACATACATGCACAGAGGCAACACGTGTGAGTAACTTATCAACACAATAAAGATCAAATTACAAAAAAGTGGCTCTTAGGAACACTGCTAATTGTATTAAGTACATTGTTAAGTTTGGCCGCGATATTGTTCATTTTGCTTTGTTCATTGTGGCAATGAAATGAATATTACAGATGTCCCATAACTATTAGTGAAAGCCAGCATTTCAAAATTTTGCCGACTTTACACTGGTCTGTCTGCTGTGTGTCTCCCTTGTGTTGCGTGGGCACTCTGTCTAATGACCGTTAGTTTGGTTACATGTCTTTGTTGCATTTCCAGTGCATTCCCTCTTCCCCAGTTTCCCAAGAAGTGGTTTCTCCTGCCACTTTTATGTCAAGTAGTTCATCAAAAAAATTAGTTATCAGGCCCCAGACCTACTCCTTCCTCACAGAGTCCTTGTAAAATGCCTGTCTTGTGTCATAATTGGTTATCTTTTTGTACTTCCAAAACTAAACTTTTTTCGTCCATGTTGAAAATGGACACCTGTGTTATCTGCAATGTTGATGATATTGTGTGGACGCATCACCTAAAATATATAATCAAAGAGGGGGAATATGTAAAAATATGTAAAATATATAATATTATCAAAGTATATAAAAACCAATTACTGTTTTCAAAACAGCTATGCAAGAAATATAAAATAAAAAAGGAAAAACATTCAAGTTGAAAGCCCTATAATGAGCAAATCTGTAGTCTGAAGGGTTTTCGGAAAGCTTTTATGTCTTCCTATTGTGTCTGGCTTTATTACCCTTTATATGTGCCTCAGATCCAGTGACCACTATAATATATTCATAAGTCAAGTCCTTTTGGTATACTAAACCAGTGCAAGCAGCAGAGTAATACTATAGTCATAGTTTAAAGAATTTCTCAATACGAGTTAATCTATTAGCACTGAAATGCTTCCTTAAGTACTTAGATAAAATAAAGATCTGAAATAGGTTTGATGAGCACAGTTCATTTCGCATTAGGTAGGTCTTCACTTTTATAGTTTAGGCAATCGATGACCAGATCCTTGTTTATTCAGCTTGATTCAAATGGTTATAAAGTGAGACACAGATGAACAATTATACAGTACATTTGGTTTAATTCAGATTTATTGAAACACTTCTAAAATGTCTATCGTACCAAGAACCTTCACAAATCTTCATATAAATAAAAGAAGGAAATCATGTACACAAAAGCATATGTTGAACACAAAAGAACAAAAAGACATCATAAATTAGTGATACATAAAGGAAATTTAAAATCTCCCACACACTAAAGATCCAGTAATTAACTTTCAATTTTATTTCGGGATAACGATTAACAGCAACGTTTAACAAATGATTACTAAGATACAGTTGGCAGCCCCTACTTTTATTGTGATTTCATTAAAAGTAAGACTAAAAGAAAGAAGCAGTCATAACAAATGATTCTTGAATACTAAACAGCTCCAGCACTATTAGGTCTTAGTCATTCAGGTCACTGACTGTTTTGAAGCTGCCATCTGTTTGAATTTTCAAGGTAAATAGAGCTCTATAAAATTCGGATCCTTTTGACTTGCAGGCCTGTGTTTCTGTGCTATACTGTACCCCTCTCGAGCTTTTTCTTTTATTAAACTATGTTCATTTTTTTTCTGATAAATCAAGCTTCATCACTTTGCGACTTCACAAAGATAGATCTTAAGGGCTCTTAGAATGTCTAACATATTTGGTAAGATCCATTTCTTTCTCAAACAAAGTTGCACACCTGTAGGTTGAGCTACAGTTGATGGCACTAATGTGACAGGAACAGTGACACACTGACAAGGATAATGACTATAAAGAAACTCACTCAGGCTCACACAGGTTAAGACGTATTGCTTATTCGAGCCGAGCCTAGGTGTTATTGTCTCAATGTGATGATGGAGGCAAGGTGATGGGGTGTTGAGCGACGGTTATGAACGGAGGAGGATCTCATCCTCCAGTGTCAAGTGTCTAAACGCCACACACACCTTGTAAAAGCATATAAGCAAGTTTTTTTATTCATAGCATTGATATGAGGGTTGAAAAGGAGCATTTTCTGACACCTGGACAGACAGTATTGAACTAATGTGAACCCTGTGTAGGTTTGTATGCAAGAGCAAAAAAATGAAGAAGGGGGCAAAGGGAGTAGGTCAATATAATAGTATAATAAAAAGTAACAAAAAAAGGTAGGAGTGTGTCAGTGTACTTGTATTCATCACCTCATTAGGACCGGTCCTGGTTTACACACCAACTTTATGGGGACAATGAGATTTATGGTGACATTTGACTGATCATAATGTGAAGTAATGCAATTTTTATGCACCTCATTAGGTTTATATTTAATGTTTTATGTAAGCACATTATGGTTAGATTTAGGCATCAACTGCTGATGGCTGAAGTTGGGGTTTAAGTTAGACTGCATAAAACAAAATTAATGTCATTATAAGGCTCTGATCGGAATAGCTGTAACAACAGTAGTGTGAGTGCAAAAATGTGTGATTATAACATAGTGGGTGTGCTGAAACATGGGGATTATTGTACAAAAAACTTATAAACATACCTGCATTATTTTAAAAAAAAAGTATTCTCATAAAATGCGTTTTTGTTAACATGTTCCTGTGGCGTTTTCTCATGATGAAGGACATCATCGCTTAAAATTATAATTCTGAGTATATATTTATTCAAATTGTTGTGAATCAGGAGCAGGTTAAAAATGCAGTTTGAAAAAGCTTGTAGCTGGGATGTAGGTGCCTCAATCAGCGGGCCACAAGCTTCCTGCTCCACTCCATCCTCTTGCAGCCTAAATAGATCCTTGTACGTCTTAATTTTCCTCATCCGAGCTGGCATCTGGTTCAAAACTGTAAGGCAGGATAGTTCCGATATCACTCACCATTTTTGTTGCACTGGTAATTTTAGCCTTGTCTTTTAGTCTTGCCTCACAGCAAGAAGGCACCAGGTTCATGTCCTGGCTGGGGGACTTGAAAAAGTGTCATGTTCATGAGTGGCCGGGTTAGGCTCTGGCCGCCCCGTGATTCCGAAAGGGTAAAAATGGTATGGAAGATGAATGAATGAATGATAATTTTAGGTTGGGGTGCTAGAGAGTGTACGGGATGCACAGTAGGAGCAACAGTCCTACAACTCAAGAGGTGAATTTCAAATCAACTTCTGCTGCTTTGCAGAAACCTTGTCCTTGAAAACGACACAGGTTCTTTGACTTTGCCAAAAATATGACATAATCGTAATTAAAGGAACGGTTTAAAATAGATCAAAGATGATTGGAGTGGGCCAAAAAGTTAATTATCACAGACCATTGATGGCTAAATTGCATGGCACACATGCCAAATCCTATAGCATATAGCTTTAAGAAAGAAATATTACGCATTTTCTATATATAAAATAATATATTAACAAAGCAATTGAAGTGTTTGAAAGATGTAACATTGTGCTAAAATTATTTTAATGATGCGTTTATTTCTCTAACTTCTTCGTCATTAAAGATGTCAGAACCTTTATAAATGAGCAACTCACTAGCATGCTGTCACTGATAATTGTACTAGTACATTTAATTGTATTTTTAATTAGTATATACATATGTGGCTTTTCTTCTTATGTGGTTGTACTCCACATAGTTGGATGCTTTGTCTTGTGACTCCTGTAATTGGCGAGCAAGTTAAACACAATGTAAATTCACCATTTTTTTTTTCATAACATTGAAATAGTTCTGTTTGTGCACTAAAGAATTGGAGAGCTACACAACTGACAGCACAGCTTTTGTTGCACCCATCTCTTCTTACCATCTTTGGATAATGTAGCTTTAGTTCTGCTTGCTTGTAACAACAGCTGACTCAGCTCTCGTCTGGCCAGGCATGCTTGGCATTCTCTAAATAGCAATGGCAGAGAGCCAGATGTTAGAATAAATCTAAGCATTAGCCACAATATAAGGAAATGATCATTACAATGTTAGCCATTTGCCTTCTAAAGGACACAAGTGAGTGTTTACATGTACTAGTATACACGTGAAAACATGCAGACGAAGCCCCATTTTATTCCTCCCAAATGCTGAAGCCCATCTTTAACTTTTGATTCGATGCACCATCTTCATATCTTCCATTTAGGAAAGCCACCTTACCTCATTCTCTGATCAGCTTTATAGCCAAGATTCACCTGTTCATTGCCCTCTAGCTTTCAATCATGTCTTTGCTATGCTCTCATTCCTTTTCTACTGATGTTCGCTATCTTTCCTCATTTATCTCTAACTCACTTCCTTTTTGCTACTCCATTACCTATATCACCCTGCACACGCTCCTTGTTGCAGCCTTCTCTTCATATCTTCATCTCCCCTGGTATCACTCAACTCATACTCATCCGATACTCCTTTCTCCTCTGCTGCTTGTTCAGTCTAATGTCCAATGTGACCTTTGGTACCAGTAAAACTGTGCTCATTTTGAAGGCCTTGACTGGGCTGTGAAAAGATGAGTATTGAAACTTGCCTGGAAAAGAGCATTATATATATATATATATATATATATATATATATATATATATATATATATATATATTTATATACACACATCTATGTTTTCCTTGTCCGAGCTGGCATCTGTCTCAAACCTGTACGGCTGGATAGCATTTTTGCAGAACCAGTAATATTAGGTTTGGGTTGTGAGGGGCTGTAAGTTAGCAGAAGAGTGTGTAAACAAAGGGATGACGGAAATGGGGGCAGGCTTACTCCACACCAAATGTTCTGGCTCGATAGCTCCAATATTGCTCGCCATTTTTGTTGCACTGCTCCTGTTTGGTAGGGGGTGTAAGGTGCTGGGATGGCATTGCTCTGCATCAACTCAAACTATGCAGGAACAATGTCTTAAAAAACAACACAGGTTTTTTTTTTATTATTTTGACTAAAGGCGGCATAATCACAACCAAAAGACCACTGGAAATGCTGATTTTAAAATGGATTAAAATATGATTGGAGTGGGTCTTTTAAGACGAAAAGTGGAAAAAAATGTCAATATTTATTGCTGTGTGAAGAGTAACAGGTAAAACCTGTGAGCTATATTTTGTTTGAAGCATAAATATATCAAGGCATATAGAAAATGAACTCTGCAACCCTCAGCTTATCAGGCAAAAAGACAGTTCCTTGAGCAGACCAAGCTTTTAAGCACACTCTTCAGTTAACTGCCACTTATTTGGGAGGGCTTTGCCCAAAGCACTGATAGAAAGCTCCATGTATATTCATCACACATGTCATATTTCAGAGAAAGATGGATTTTTACAATTCTCTTTTCCTCCCCTAAAACCTCAGCATGTTTGTATATTTATGTGCAAGTCTTCAAATCTCTGCTATTTTCCATCTTCTTTTCCATTCCTTAATAGTTACAAGTTCTAAACCTTTGAACCTTTCAAGATCTTTGTCTTTTTTCTCTTTTCATCAGACACTTCTGTCATAAATTTCAGTGATTCTATTAAACTTGCCTTCTATCTCAAGCCTCCCGTCAGAGGCTTCTCTTCTACCGCCTCCTCACTCACACCTGCCAACCTACACACACATTCTATAGTTACCTGCTCTCCATTTTCCAGTTTTTTTCATTCTAGCTTTTAGTTCCAGCCACTATGATCGTCATCATCTGATGCTTCCTTCTTCTTCTTTTTGAAAGACAAATTAAACAATTTATTAGAGACAAGATTCATCCAAAAACAAACTAATGGCAACTGGAATCCCCCTGATATCCTGAACAGGAGGCCATACATAAGGATTTAAAAAAAAAAAAACTGACCTGAAAATTATTGCTTTTATTTTATAGATCTACATCTATAACAGAAATTCCAGTTGTGTCAGGAGTGTTTACAACTGTTTGATTGCCAATGTTCTACGCAGCCTCACCACACATCCACTGAAGTTCATTGCTTTGGACTTCCCCTGTTTACAAAGACCCTGAGCGCTCCCAACATAAATAAATACTTGCAAACTGAAAAATTCACAGCAAAAAAAAAAAACACAAATGCAATAAAACATGCACACACAAACAAACAAGATACTGGAGTGTATGTTTACTTCATGAATAAGCCTCTATAAACTTGGAAGCCAGTAGTGACAGGACAGCTATTATTAACCACTGAGCAGCATTTATACTTGTACAGAGGCACACATGGTTACGCAATTATAGTCGCAATATATATTTTTTTTACTGCTCTTTTTCTCTGTTTGACCAACATGCTCCATATCATTACTGCTTTATCAGCCCACACAGTTAAAAAAGTTAGCACAACTGCTGTGTTTTCTTTACTCAACTTCTTTTTTTAACATATTTGTTAATTCCTTAATTTTTTACTCATTTTAGAAATACCTTTAGTCAATTCTGTTACTAAATATGTCAAATGTCTGGACATGTGCTGGACTTCCTTGCCTTTACTAACATAAGGTCTTTTTTTTTTTTTTTTTTGTAGGCCCTCTGTTATTAAAAAAAAAACTGCTAAAAGAACATGTAAGACTTGTTTTATTGGTGTGGATCTTTAAGCTCTGATGCAAATACTATTTTATTCTTGAGGATCAAACAAAAATAACTGATTCCAGATTATTTCTGTTGTCAGATGTCCATTAAGAACAGTGTTTCCCAATCTATTTGTGGCTGCGGACCGGTCAGCCCATGAACATTTATGATTTAGACCTAACAGTTCTGACGGCAGGTTTTATCATCATTTCACTCAATCATCTGACGTGAGCATTTTGGAGAATAAACAAATAAACATAAACATACAAATCAAAAACATCAACATAATTAATGCCTTTTAATTTAGTGTTGTGTCAGGAGTGGTTAAAACAAGTTTATTTTACTATTATGCGATCATCTTATCAAAAAAATAATTAAAATACAGTAACAAAATGTAAACAACAAATCTATTATTGATACTCAATACAAAAAACAAATCATAGATGTAGCTGAGAGAATCTGACTATTTTTCAAAAAAAAAAGATTTTCAGGATTCAAAAATAAACAATTTATTATTTCTTGGCAATTGATTTGCGGACTGGTCCGGTGGTTGGGGACCACTGCATTAGGAAGACAATTGTAACTGCATGACTGTTGGCTGCCCAAAGAATGATGCAGACTGTGAAATAGTAGGATGAGAATTCATTTCTATCACAACCAAAGTGATGTTTGTGCAGCTTCACCGTTTAGAGCCAAGAGGGCAGAATTGTAGTAAATATTGCCTGCTGTCAGACATTTGTCTTGGATCTTGGATAAATGTAAAATCTCGGAGCAGATGAAGAGTCAAACTAAAGTTACAAATTTTAAAAGATGATCAAAGCCTTGTGACTAATACATTAAAAGCATAAAAATATAGATTTGCAATCACAGAAAATTTAATGGTCTGGAGGCTCAATAGTTTGTTTTTAATATTTGATACAGAAACAAAGATAGATGCAAATAAAAATAAACTTTACAATCCAGCACTTAATGAAAGCACAACATTAAATTATTGTATCTCAAGAGATAAACTATCCGTCTTTATCAAGACATAAAACCTGTAATTTTTTTTAATTTGTCAGAATATAAGGCCAAATCTGAATTCCTTACTTCTCCCTACCCCTCCATTTGTGGGGGCATTTGTAGTGGAAGTGGTGTCTGAAATAGTCTTTTTAAGGGCCAACCCTCCATGCGGGGGGATACAGAGCCCTTCGTCGCGAGGGGGTTCCGCATCGCGCTGTGAGAGGAGAAGCTCTTTTCTTCACGTGGGTGCGCTCTGAAGCACAGAAGTTTAAATTTAAAAGTAATAACTTTTTAATTCAGCATGACTTTTTTAAAGTTATAAAACTGCTTTTATGTTTATTCAAGCGCTGGAAGCTTCATGCTAACGTAGATGACCGGTGAGTATTAATGACGTCATCGAGTGGAAGGGACGTCCGAGTTCGGAGACACTATTTTTCCATCATTTTCCGTTTGGAGGGATAAATGTAAGGGAAGGGAAGAAGGGGTACGGGGAGAATTTGGATTGGGCCAACTTGAAGGTCTATAAAACGTCTGATATGCCAGTATTGCTTTCTCTTGACACTGATTACTGCCTTCTGCTGCAGCCTTTTTTTTCCCCAGTCTTATCATGTATGCATGCTCAAACTCCAAACTGCCATTGCCACATCCAAACAGAGAAGTCCATCTAAAAGCCAGCATGTCAGCAGAATCTCTCAGCACACATACAGATAGCTCCAAGTGGCTCTTGTTTTATTCATCACCATAGGAAGGTAGGTGGCTCCTGGAATACAACGCCCACACTGGAGAGGATGTGAGGAACACACTGTAGGTGGCAGGGAGCATGTCTGTATTTATTTGGTGGGATTTGCATTATATATTTAATCTTTACCTTGTTAGAAAAAATAATCAGCAAATCAGTGTGTTGTTTAAACTCTAATAAAGTTGCACATTTTATTGCTTTATACAGTTGATATTATTTAAAAAAATAAATAAAAAAAAAAAAGACTTATCTGCAAAAACCTTGTTTGTGCAGACAGGGTGGGATCGGACACAGCTATGAGAACTGCCTGCTCGCTTGATGCATATGAGAATCTTAAAATATGCTTGTTAAGCTTTCACCATTCCAAAGTTTTCCATTTGGCTCCAAATTTATTATTACTTCTATTAAGCCAAATACACGTTTATTCCTTCTTTCATCTTTTTTGTGCATATATACCTAAAATGAATTAAATTTGAGACATGGTCTCTGGACTTACTGTCTTCCTTATTATCCAGATAGCTAAAAACTACACGACTAAAGTTCAAAATATCAACTGGATAAAGGTGGATTTTCATCACCTTAAATGTCTAATAGTTCAGCTGGTAATGGGAATTACTCCGAATTTTGAACAAGATGAGCAAAAACAGAAAAAATGGAAAATACAGCTACAGTACATAGAGCTATTTATTTGATTTTATTTGATCGTCTTTGACTGGTCTAAGCAGTATAACATAGCTATATCACTTGTCTCTTTAAGCTACACTCACACCGCCCTCAGCAACACACTTTCAGTCGGCCACTGTCAATGAAAAATCTATGTAGACATGTATAAATGTGTTCTTCAGGCTTCTGCACTCAAAACTCTCACATTCATATGCAAGTGCGCACATTTTTTAGACCATTTTTGGGGCTCTACGTACAAAATGCGCTGCCATTGGACGTGCTTTTAAAGTACTTCACATTGAACTTTGACCAATCAGGGAATCAGATTTGGTGGTAATGGATGGAGGGTGTCTCTATTAATTCAAGGAAGTGCCAACTCTTTCAAAACTGATCAAGAAAGAGAAAATATTTTCGATTTGTGCCCAGCTGGAGTTATATGATACCAAGTCTTTCTTATATCGTAATAGAATTGTAAAAGAAAAAGCCTGGAGCAAGATTGCGAGATTTAAAATACATAAAAATACATATTTTTATGCAGATGTTCTCCATTAATAATACCATGCAACTGATCCTTTTGTATCACATAATTTCTTGGTGTGCATTATTTACTGTTTATAAGAACAACATTGTTTACTTTATTCTTTCTTTTACAAGAGCACTTGGAATAACAATGTTCTGTATATTCTTTATGAACAGAAACTCTGGTAAATATGACTTTTTCAGATAACTTTTCTATCTATTGGCCTTTGCTCGCTGAAATGAAAGGGAGGCACAAGGCGTTATGCTTTCATCACTGCAATTTTGAAATGGAGCCAGTAAATATCTGCAACTCAAGCAAAGACTTTTGACCTGAAGCTGATGCTGACTGTTCATTTTTTTCTCCATGAAGAAGAAAAACAGATGGTATTGGATTTTTGTTCAGTGTCGGAGGGCTTTGTTTCATGCATACAAAAATGTAAATGTTTGTACTATTAACATCATGGGGGAAATAAGGGGTGGTATTGAGATTCCGAAAAAAGGGATCCAAATGAATTGTATGGCTTAATCCTAAAATCTTCTATTTCATAATTTAGCAAGTAATCATGTGATACACTGTTGTCATCTTGAGACTTAGCCTATGAACAAAAATAACCACTGGAAGCTGTGCAAAGAGAAAAAGTCCGCTGTAACAATTGACAGAATTGGAATTGGAAGCATATTCATTTTGAGATTAGAGTATTTCCAAGGCAATCTGTTTTGCAACACAACAAATTAATCCAGGAGGTTTGCATTTGAAATGCCAATCTGCTTTAGCAATCTCTTTTGAGTCCAAGTCTTCCGTCACACTCTGATTTGATCATTCTGGGAGCTTTGATAAATTTCCTGGCATGTTACAGTTGCTGAAAGATATTCAAATTTAGAGCAAATGATTCCCCTTGAAATTGTCTTGTAAGAAGATTTTAACTTCGTAGGGTGGCCAGCCGAGTTTGACATCCTGGTGGGGAGCAGTGGAATATCTTTTGCCTCTTGTATTAAAAAATGCACTGCATGGTTACACTTATGGTTAAGTTTTATTTTTATATGATAATAGGGTTAAACATCTGTAGAGATGCACTGCGGTGGGGTTGGTTAGAATCCATGTTTTTAAAATGATGAGGTGTTGGGAGCCATTCTGTGTGCTTTTTGCATGGTCTTCTCAGCAGGTTCCTGTGAATAACAAGAGCGAGAACCCTCTACTGGCATAATAAAATAATACATGGTGGATAAATCTGTCCAGCAAAAAAATATCCACTCAGCTTCCATCTGTTTGCACAGCAACTGGACAGGACCAAAAAAATGATTAGTGGATCCGAATTGGCCTCAGGGCAGAATGTCCTGTGATGATCCAGTAGTCCATCCAGCATCTAACCCGAATGTTGCTTCATCACAGCAGTTACAACAATATTTTTACTGTGAAATCTTCGGAAATATTCTGTTATTTATAGTAAAAAGAGTGAAAAAAATGTCTTTCATCTTATAGTTTGTTCTACTGCAACTCTAATGTTCTGTCCTGCTGAATTCTTTGTATAGTGAACATGTTTCAGACTGACAATCCCCACAAATGAGACACCCTCTTTCTAATGCTACTATAATGGATTTTAACATTTAATATGCTAACTGAGTCTTATTGTGCATTACAGCCTGTCCTTGCGATGAACTTCTACCAACATCCGTATCTGGAAAGACTGAATGTTTCAATGTGTTTTTTTTTTTTTTTTTTTTTTTCCATCATCCACAATGATTTCTTTCTGTTGAGTTATGTTTCTGTTGCAGATTGTAACAGACTTATTCATGAGAACTACCACTGTTTATCTAAAATCATCTCAGCACTGGGTTAAAATGTGAAATATCAACTTACAGTTTTTGCATAGCCAGATGGCCATGAACATCCTGATAGTTGGTCAAGTGCTTTTGTTTTTAATAGAATGTCACAAATCAAAAGGAAATTAAAAGCAAAACAAAAAATCTGTAATTTCTGCTAAACAGTCAAATAATCACAAAATCCAGCTGGAAATAATTGGAAAATTAAAGAAAAGGCAAAAGGGCCTGGCTAGACTAGAAGATGGCAGCCAGACATCTTTAGCCAGAACAAGAAGTCTTTGACCAGAATTGGATGTTCACATCCCTCCCCCTTTCCTTTTTATCATCAAATACTATTTTTTTCTTTTTGTAGAAGATTACTAATTTAACCGGCAACCCCAGCATTCACTTTTTTTTTTCTTTTCCTGTTTTAAGCTTCGAACTTCTAACACTTGGAAATGTCTGTCAAAACCCTTTAAAAACCTGCTATGTATGTCTTTTGGCATACCGTAACTACTTCAAGTGAATCAGCTAATACACATCAAAAAGCGGCTTTACACTGGTAAGCAACACTTTAAAGCAGCTTTTCTATGATAACTGACACATTACTAATATAAAGTGTTGCATACCGAAGGAAAGCCGCTTCTCTCCGAGACAAAATAAGCGGATTCAAATTAGTCGCGTTAAGGGTTGAAAAGTTACGGAACTTCAAGGAATATAAGTGTTCAAAGTTTTACAAATTGTAACAACTTTATATCAAATTTCAAAGAATTAAATTCAAAGAATTAAAATTAGAGTTACAGTACTGTTTTAAGCTCATCTTGCTCATTTAAAAGTTTTAATAAAATCTGCTTCAACTCTCTAAAAACTGTGAAATGCCAAATTCTGAGTAATGATATCTGGGCGTGAGTGCTCCTCAGAAAAGGGCTGAATGCTTAGGTAAAAACAAAATAGTTTGTAATTTAAACCGCCTCATGTGATGTGGCAATGAAAAAACAAATATCAAGCCTCGAGGGGTGTTTTGAATCACCTGTTCGAAAAAAGAACAACAATTCTAATAACCAAATGTGATTGTTTGTTTCCTCCTAACAAAATCAAAAATCGACAACATTACAAATTTAATTCAAGCAGTTACTCCTTGAAACAGGATGTGGCCAAGTTGTTATGACTGTACATTTGGTGTTTAATGTTTTAAAATTGGCATTTTTGATTATGTCATCAATTAAACGTGCTGCTTCAAATTATGGCTTGCCCAAACAAAGTTGTCCCTGCATCAATGAGAACTAAGCCACATTCCAAGTTTTTTTGTCCTCCACCCTGGATGTGGTGTGAACTTGCATCTGCTACATTTTTGAATGCAGCACTGCATTAAACTTGCATGAGAAATTCCCCTTATAAGCCAAAGTCACAAGCAAGACAGCTGATTTCTTTAGAGACACTACTCAGACAAGGGCAAGGACTGCACGTGGTCAGCTGCCATGTTTCCTCCTGCTGATACATCAAAGCTGGCAGGACCAACACCATAGAAACATCCTTGACAGCAAGTTAAACCCTATGTAAAAAACAAAAACAACTTGTTTTTAAATGTATCAAAATCAATATTTTAAACAGAAAGATGTGAACTTCATACTCTGACAATCTGGCGAAGAAGCAGATGAAAACCTACAGTTTGAAAAAGAGCATATTTGTGACATAGAAAATATGTCACAAATGCACGAGGTTACTCTAACCGTGCTGCCCACAACTGAAAGATGAATGTTTAAAGAACTCCTGTGGCTCTGTAGAAACCATATCAGAAAAAAGCTCAGTTTTTTTAGATTTTGTCAAAAAATGGTCAGAATCACACTTTTGCACAGAAGCACTTTTGCAATAGTTCAAAGGATTGGATTTAAGGTACTGTATTTAATGTGGAAAAAAAAAACATTATTTTCCAAACCATCACAGAAGCAAACGAAGCAAAAGAAAGTCTGATTTTGAAATTTGTCATAGACTCTGGGTTGATTATTTTTATAGAGCAGTAAATGAACATCAAAAATTAAATAACATTTTAGTGGATTAAAAATGTAGTTAAGTTTAGTGTTTGTCAAGTCAATCCTGTCATTTGTGTTGGTAAGTGATCTGATTCGGCTGCACGCTTGTGTTTTCAAAACATTTGGTTTCTTATTACACAGAGACATCTCTAAGCTCAGCAGGGGAGCAAACAGCAATGCTTTGTCAGGAAAACAGCATGAGGACCCAAACACAAGGTCCATTATCTGGACTAGAAGAAGTTAGATCAACTGTTTTCCTCTCAAATAACACCAGAATAATGATGGTCCGTTCAATAACCAAATATCACAATTGCAGTCTGCAGGACGGTTAAGTGTTTGTAAATTACATTGGATCTTCATGGGGGTGTTTACTTTTACATAAAAATGAGCATACAAATTCAATAAGTTGTTTCTCTGAGCGGCATTGACACTTAGATTGAAATCAACTGCAGGTAAGACTAAAAAATTAAAATAAATAAAAAAATCAGCTATATATTTAAAGCTAGTCATTGATCCATGACTAGCTTTGATTTACCAGAGCAATTTTAACATTGCATCCCACTCTAATTATATTTTCGTCTTTTGTAAAATCGTTCCTAGTGGTCTTTTCATTATAATTATGCTGCTTTTAGCCAAAATCAAAAAGCCTTTGTTGTTTTTAAAGACACTGTTTCTGCAGAGCGGCAGTAATTCATCTGAGTTAGGAAGTGTTAGGCGTGGAACCCTCCATTTATTTCCCATCATCCCTTTGTTGACACTCTCTTCCGCTAGCTTACAGCCACTTACTACACTAAGGTAACATCAGCAGTACATGGATCCATTTGTCTGCAAGTGGATGCATCAGAATGGAGCCAAGCTGAGAGACTTTGGCTCACCTGTTTCAGTTGCTGCGTCACAACTGGGAGCTTTTTTAAAAACAGTTTTTTATCTGCTCCTTATTCACCATGTTATGAAAAAGAAATACTCAAAAGAAAAGAAATACCCAGTCTAACACACACTCACCCACTTTCTCCACTGAGCTAGTTGTGATCTACAAAATGTTTTCATTTTATATGGACATCTTTCTGTACAAAAGTTCAGTTGTTTTTTGTTCTCATGGGGGAAACGCAGACACGCTGCTAAAGCTGGCTCCAGGATGACGTCGTAAAATGGGCGGTACCCATAAAGAGCAAATAGCGGTGACTCAGAGATCGAGTCGTCTTACTTCTGGGTAGGAAAGGAGCTAATTGAAATAACTAATATTTCACAAAAAATATGTTCTTCAGTGTGCCAAATGTAATATATTATTATATATATTGATACAGTTTACTCTGAAAGGCTTAAGAATTGCATGAAATAGGCCCTTTAAAAAAATACATTTTTATAACTTCATTTTCACCTTTAACCTAGTTCTTCTCATCTCTCGCCATTTATTTTACTTCTCTTGAGTAATGCAGTCTGATGCAACAGACTGTCCCCTGTAAGTGCAACTCTCTCCATTTTCCATCGCTTCTTTTTAACACAAACTCAAGACAGAAAAAGGTATGTTGAGATGAAAGCCAGAAGAATATGGCAGTCAGATTAAGACTTCTTCTTTCACTTGCATCATGAAGCAGAGCAGAGGTGAAAAAGCCAAATCCATTGTGACAAGAAGGCAGATTCATGTCAGATGCATACGCTCTCCATCCACTTCATTGTCTTCTTCACCAGACTCCCACATCCCAGCACTTATATTCAACTCTTCTTTCAGCGATCTGTTTCATCCCTTCATACATTTGCCTCCTCCAAGAGTCGATGTGGCTTCTATCTGTTCTGAACATAATGTTTCACCTTTTCTTTTGTTGTTTTAGAATATAATTCGAGGGCATCTCATTTAATATCTTTAAATTTACCAAAAGCGTTATAAAAAAAGAAAAGAAAATTGTTCAGTTTTTTTTTTAAGGCTTTTCCTCGTGCTTAAAGAACCACTACAATGAAAACGTTTTAATTCAAAGACCATAGGGAACATTTTTTAAACATGATGAAAAACATCTGAGGGAGTCTTTAAGTCCCTCCAGTGGTCACAGAAAACTCTATTCAAGGACCACCTCAAGGCCATTTCACACAGCCACTACGTACACTTTGCGTATTTTCCATGTATGAAATTTCAGTATTTCGTGAGACATAGTTCACAAGTGTTCCTTGCGTTAGTCATTCGTCGATGTGCACAGAATTTATCAAAGTTTCGGCAAAGGGCTCTTTACGTGAATTTGGTTTTTGAGCTGTTCAAAATGTGTGGCTGTGAGATATTAAATTGTCAGACATTTTAACGACTGACCACTTGTCAGAAATGTATTTTCTGTCTGTAGCTTTTTTCATTTTTCAAGTGAGGTTTGTAGCTTACATTATGAGTTTGGAAACCATCACTTTGGAATCAACATATACTGATTCCAAAAAAAACAAACTAACTTGAGAATATAAATGTTCCTTTGCTGGATCAAACATTTAAGCTAAATCCACCTTCTTTCAATAGCACCATTACCTTCTGCACACTGTAGCATCCATTTCCTGCTTCCTCTCTCACACTGCCTTAAAAAGACTTGAGAACTGAGACACCAACAAGCAAGAATTGGACTCCCTAAGCACAATATTCCCTTGGAAAAAAGGTGCAGTGACACACAAAGACCTTGAATCTTGCGTTAGAATCCAGGAAGTTTTATCCCTGCTTCAATGGACCCTGTCAAATTGAATCTATGATTTACTCCTTTGCTCATCGACTTAAGCCGCATGCATCCCTTCATATCCACCTGATGTTCTACGTTTCATGTTTCATAGATCAAACCAGTTTCTGCTAAACCGCTGTACTTGCCCACAGGGGGTACTGTCACAGTCCCTGCCTCTGGGCGCTCCAGCCAGGTTTGCTCTTCCCGTTCCTTTCTGCTCCGTCTAATAACAGAAGGGATTCAGGTGCGGTACAACTTGTGCATATCTGCTTCTCACCCCCCCAAATCATGCTCAGCTTTAAAAATACAGGCAAAATAAGACTGCCAGACATTTGACTCATCTACTTTCTCAAACACAGGACTGGTTCTTATTTAAAAAGTTAGGTTACTGAATCATGCCTTATTCCGTTTTATAGAAATACAACCCCCCCACCCCCGCAGAATCTTCTGATTTTATTGGGCCATTGCCAAAACTGTCACTGTGGATTTCTGAATTTCAGATTAGGCGTCATTCTGTAGGAACTCAGCGAAGCAGTTTTTAAAAATAAATCTGTGAAACAGCTTCTTTTATTCAATTCTGCTCTCGTGCTTAACAATGAGCAAGAATTAAAAAAAAAAAGAAGGAAATCAGAAGTCGAGTCAAGTAGACTGAAAAGCCAGAACAACTGAAACTGGAAGAGGAAAAGTCTCTTACAGCTGTTCTGTTAGAGTGATAGCAGAACAGTCCTGTTGCCTGGGGAGGAGGAAAGAAAGAAGTGAGGGGGTGGGCCATCTATTAAGGTGCCCATTCTGTAAGTCAGCTTGCAGGCGAACACTTTAAATCTCTGTTGCTACAGGGCTATTTTTAGTTTTATACAAAACCCCTCACCCACACACACACGCGCACACACACATACATATTATGCATTTACACTGGCAGATTTTGTTACTGGCCAATTACATTCAGGTTCAGGGCAGCTAAACATAATAAAAAGAAGATAAAGAAAAGGGTGTCCTGATAATGGGAACTACACAAAACTGAAAGGCTAAAATGTCAAGACAAACCGTTCAAGAGGGAATCGCCAAAGTACATGGAATCCTTTAGGGATTTCGCAGCAGCTGAAACATGAAAACCATGTTAAACCTAATGCTACGTCCACATCAGGAAAGGAAATGTGTGTTCGAGCGACAGTTTCCAGTGAAAAGTCTAGGTAAACACGCACATGTGTTCCAGGCTTCAGCATTCAAACACTTGTATTCATGCGTCACTATACAAGTTTTTAAGTCCATTTGTGGACTCTACGAACAAAACACGTGTCAATTGAACTCACATTTCAACCAGTTGAACTTTGACCAATCAGAGATTTGGTAGTGACGTGCGGGTAGCATCCTTTTCTATACACACAAGTTCCAACCGTAACATTGATCATGAAGGAGGAACTAACAATTTTGGCTTGTTCCCACCCAGAATTATATGGCACCAAGTCTTCCACACATTCGAATAAAGCTTTTAAAGAAAAAGCATGGAGAACCTCCCACTTTGACATTTTACACCAAGCCTCTTCCAACTGTGAGTACATACAATAGTGTCAAGTAGCAACAAACCTGTGTGAACACAATGCTAAAAGCATGTTTAAAAAACCAGCATTCAGCATGTTCTTGAACGTGCCACACACGCCCAGTGTGTTTGCAGCCTCACGGAAAAAGAAACGTGGCTTTGAAATTACTTTTGTTTGCTTCTTAACACTTAAAAGCACCTTAGAAAGGAAGTACTTAGGAGGCTAAGACCAGCTAATGAACCGCCATAAACGATTTGTGCTTTTACCCTTTTAAACCCTGACTGTATTCTATATTAGACAAATCTACACGAGTCACATATAGAATACTACATTTCTTTTTCATGTTTAAATGCAAATGTGTTGTCTGGTTACTATTAATTACATGAAACCCCCCTGCAACATTCTGATGTTTGTGCCTTTCTCAACTCTTAATTACATCTCCCCCCCCTCGAAACACTTAGTTTCACTCTGGCATCTCTCACAGTCACAGTCTGTACTGGCTCAGCTGGAGTCTACAGCAGCCACTGTAAAGCAGCAGTGAGTTCCAAAGTGCCATAAAAACTGTGGAAGGAAATTTTGAGGTAATTAAGATATATGGTCATTTATTATTCAAGAAAATCAAGAAATTAAATCAATTAGATCAATTCTAAATCAGGATATGAACTTCTTTGCAATTAAAGTCAAAACAAAGTATGTTTTATAACTATCAAGATTAAAAATAATGAAGAACTTCCAACAGAAAATCTGTAGTTTGCTTTAACACTATGATGGATGGAAAATGCTAATCATTTCTCCACCTTGGTCTGGTTTGCATTCATGCCCAATGAATTTGATTGTGATCCAATCTGCATTGCAGCATGGCTGTGGAATGGACTTCATTGCTGTCCTGGTCTGGGTGGGCACTGTGGCAGTGTCCCTGTGGATGAGCGGCTCCTGGTATGAGTGAACTTCCAAATACCATTTCCTCACAGCAAAGCCTTCAGTTTCTTTCTCAAGTTATTTTGTAAGTAAGTACTCATTGTGCTTGGGGTCATGGGTTGTATGTGTTGGTAGTTGGGAGGGTGGGTTGGGTTTTTATTGTGCTTTTAGTTTATTTTTAAATGTGAAGTGCAAGTTGTGCAAGATATGAGAAGCACTTTTTATAAATGTATTTTGATTTGATTTCTTTCACGGAGAAGAATACTGGTCCACTGACTGTGTAATGATATGCACCTGTACAATCCCATTGCACCACATTTACCCCCCTGATGTTTGTTTCAATGGGGTATTTAAATTGATTGAAATGTGTAATGTGGGCTGTTTTTTTTATTCTTTAATGCACAGTGCTTGCATCTCTTACTTCCTTTGGTTCATTCCCACTCTCTGCACCATGAAAAGTCTGTGTGCATTCGCACTCTGCTGAAACCCAACATTGTCCATTTGCAAGTGAACAGAGTCACTTGTTCCCAAGCAGACCAAACTTATTTCATCTGCTCTGCAGTTCTGTTGAGTTCTGGCACAAATCAAACGAATCATTACACCCCTAATGGCATGTCTTGGAGTTATATATATGTTAAGCAATTGTCCTATGAAGATATGATTTTTGTAAAACACTATAAAGACAGATTTGGGACTGCTCTGAGGCCAAAAAGGAGATTGCCAAACTTAACAAGTCAAATAATTCCAGTCTGTTGTACATTCTCCATAATCTAAAGATGCTTCTTTTACAACAACCAAAGATTTTGCTCTCACCTTTTTACAGCCATCCACCTTCAGAACCCACAGTGTTGCTGGATTTTTTCCCAGCGACTGTTGGGCAAAAGCAAACAAGTTGCCAATCTGCTGTAGGGCCACACAGACCTGCTTTTTTATGCATGCCCAAGGAATTTTTGGAGATACCAATTAACCTATGAAACATGTTTTTGGACTGTGGGAGGAAACCAATGTCCACGGAAAAAGCCCAACAAGGATTGGAACCGGCATCTTCTCGCTGTGAAACAAGAGCGCTAATCACCTAACCACGCAGCCCTGAACTTCTTCCTTAAAACCAAAAAAGCTCCAAACGTTCATTTTCAATCAAAAGACTTGCCACAGCAGGACATTTCAGGTTGCACTGAAGACATGTTAGTCACTCAGCTAGAGATCCCATTAATCCCAGGAAAGGATAGAAGCTCTGACACTGCATGCAGGCACACACAACACAAGGCTGCAATGAAACTGTCCCGAGACCTAACATTTTATTCAAACTTTGCTAAATTAAGCTTACATACTTTACACACCTCTATATCAGATAAAAAAGAAATTACCAAAGAATAGCATTAAGTTCTTTTTAATCAACTTTTCAATGAAATAAGTTTCAACTAATCAAAATCAAGAAGGGAAGCTGTGCAACTGCTTAGTCAGTCTTAATAAGGCTGGTAATGTCTCCCTGCAGTTTTTAGATTTAATACGTTAAATCTATCAACTAAATCAGAGTTCAAAGTAGTTCCACATTCCTCTTCTTTCTCATTTAAAAGAAAGCTGTTTGAAAAATCTGTCAAAACTTTATTTCAATATCTTTGGAGCGTGTGTGTAAGTGTGTGTGTGTGTGTGTCCGCTCAGGAGACCCCAGGCAAAACATACCAGATGACGTTTCAGAAACCCTAAAAACCATTTAAAAGTAAAGGCAGCTCATTTTCTCCCTTACTGCACCGCAGAGGGAGAGAGATGGATAAGAAGACTGAGAAAGAGAGTGACCCAGTTAGAGAAAATTTAAATAGGGATTCCATTTAGAGGACCACATTAATTGGAGCAGATGCCTTCTCAATTATTAAGAGGCCTCCAAGGGTGTTAGCACGTACTAAATTTATCCCGCACGGCTTTGACTGGGCTTGTCCAATCTCATAGAGCATCTGCAGACACAAGAAAGAAACATGCAGAAAGTTTCCAACACCAGTCTGTGCACTTCAAAGACAAAGAACTTCACAAAAAGAGCCAGCTGACATGGGTTAGTCTTTGTATTCAGAGAGTTTACATTGACGTGAATGGGTAGAAGGATGAAAAAATGGATTTGGCCATGTGCTTTTGCCACGTTCTTAGGCTTATAAGATTTATTAAAAAAAAAAAAGGAGGGTCAGTTCAAAGTAAGCTGTGGGGATTTATGTTACCTTCAGAATATGGGAAGACTCAGCATACAACTTTACAACCAGGCAAACGGTCCTAAAGGTGTTTGCCACAGAGGACACCCACTACCAAAGTGTAATTGGCTCATCTCGAAAAGCTCCTTCTCTCGATATTTGAGCCATGGAGGCGATAGTTTCAATAACCTGGGGTCACATTTATAAAACCCTAGTCACACAAAAAAAATTGCTGAAACCGAGGGGAGTTATTGTACAGTTTCCCCGCCCCCGCCATGGTGAGCTGTGGGGAGCAACAGTTGTTAACACAGTTAGGACTGTCTTTCATGCTATCAGGATATTCAATCGCTACAGCTACAGCTTTTTTGTGATCCACGTTTCCTCTGATGTTTTGGGGTTTCATTTCCTTATCTATTTTTTTAGTTATAAAAATTTGAACATCAATTATGCTTTTAACACACAACAGATTTGTTGAGGAAATGACAGGTTAGTCAAATTTTCTTTTCTCTCTTTTTTTTTAAGAAGTGTGTCTTTTTTTAATTTTTAGCTTTTCATTGCCTTTATTTTCAATACAGATTTAATCAAAATATTTACAGAAAAATGCTGCACACACAAGTATCAGCGTAGCATTGCACAAACTGTTTATCTGTGTGCAAAAATTTGTAGTTTGTGTGCACATATTAACATTTTGCGTGCATGTTTTAGTATTTCATGAACACAAATTAGAATTTTTGTGCAAAAAACAAGTATTTTGTGGCAGCACATTAGCGGTCTGTCCTCATTAGCATTTTATTTGCATTCCATGTATTTGTAAATTTGTATTTTGTGCTAATTTGTGCGCACAAAATGCTAATAAAATACTAATTTGTTTCCACAAAATACTAAACTCTATCCACAAACAAATATTTTTTTTATGTCCAGGTCTCTTTAACTATGATATTATAATACTTGATTTTGGACATGTGTTTTGTTTACCTTTGTTTTTGTCCCCTCAGATAAAAAATCCACAAAAAAACATAAACTTGGTGCCTTTAGACTGCTAGCAAACTAATTTCAAGTAAAAAAAAAAGTGTACATAAATAACTTGTTACAGTATCAAAAAGTCAGATTTCTTAAGAAGTGTAGTCTTATAGTTTTCTTAAATGACCTTAGGTCTTTTAATTGGTTCAGATTTCAAAAACATTCAGTGGATGTAGCTAGGTCATCTGCCAGAAATAGCAATGAGTCAGACCATCACTTTTGCCAAGCATCAAAGACGGTCATTAGAGTTGCAGCTGAGCAGCTTCATTTTAAATGAAAGTAACTGCACAGAAAGATCAACATATATCAAAAAATGTACCACAGGGTCAAGATAAGCGAGAGTTATGTATGACAAATGTACTTGAAAAAAGCCATTGCCTTTTGTTACCAGTACTTGCTATAAAACAAAACCAAGACAACATTGTGTAGAAAATAAAGCAGATAAATGAAAAATTGGGTCTCCTGTGGAGTAGGCATTTGATAGGAAATATTTGAAAGATAATATATTATATATTTATATGGTGGTGTGAATTTTTAAGAATCAAGACTTATACTATTTTAGTTAACAAACAGGCGCATAAAAAACCTTTTTTAACTGGTAAGTAATCAGTAAGAAATACTTTGTTAAAACGCCTTGAGAATGGTGCGTTGTTTCAATAAAGTTTTCTTTGAAAAAAAATTGCCTCATTCATTTCCCCCGTGTATTTTTATTTTTTTTTTACGTACACTGTATTTCTTTTTTACTATTAATATTACTGTATTTTCATGTAAATATGTACTTTAACTAAAACATTGCATTACACTTTTATTGCTTCTGTAATCTCGCCTCCATCACTCCATGACTGCAATGACCAAAGACTACAGTGGACCAACACTACAGATGACCCATAATGATCACCGACAGTGGATACTTCAAATTAGACTTCAAGAAATTGGAATTTTGTGTCTGTGTCCGTTCTTCTTCCAGACTTTGACTTTGATTTCCAAACGAAATCCAAATGTGCTTTCACTCACTCCAGTCTTTTTCTTCATAGCCCAGGGTAAGTTGTAGCCTTTGGTTATGGAGTGGCCTGAAAAAAGGATTTTTTTTTTTAGCTCATGCCTGTGTGTGTGTTTTTTGGCACGTGATCCACTAACTCCAGCTTCAGCCCACCAAGAACGTTCCTCCAAATTCTTGAATGGATTTTTGCTCGACAGTTTCCTCAAGGTTATGGTTTTCCCTCTTGCCGATGCACCTCTTCCTACCACACGTTTTCCTTGTACTTAGTTCTCTCTTAACAGGCTTGGATTGAACACTCTCTGAACAGGCAGCCTGCTTAGCATTAACCTTCTCTGGCTTGCCCTTCTTGTAAAGGGTTTCAATGAATGTCTTCTGGACATCTGTCGAGTCAGCAGTCTTCCCGTGATTGTGTAGTCTACCGGCCCAGTCTGAGAGGCCATTGAAAGGCTCAGGAAACCTTTGCAGACATTAGGAGTACATTTACTGCTCAGGATGCAAAATCACAAGTTACTAAAGTTGAACTTCTTATAATATGAACATTTTTGGAAGATACCGAACTGAAATTTTAAATACTTGTGATGGTCTTTAAGAAGTGTGTTTTTTCCGCTGCAGGAGCTGCCCCTCATGAATTTCTGGTTATTGCCTCCAGCTGATGTGCATAAGTGGATTGATTGAGACCAGCTGACAGTGCAGAGCTAATCAGCTGAAGCAGTTTTAAGTCTGAGGACCGGTGGCAAAGATGAGCCCCTAGCTCATATCCTCTTCGCTTTGAGCTGTGTGTAGTTGGCTGATTCCCCCTGCTCTTTTTGTTGAGCTGCTGATCATACGGCAAATGCTTCCAAGAATAAAAGATGTACAGCAATTCTTTTGTAATATTTTGATCTTAATAACACTCGCTTTGTTTTTTTAAAGATTTCTTTCAATTTCCCTGACAACCGACTCCAAGCTGTGGGATGAAGCATCCCTGTAAGCCATTTTCATCCAAATTACAAAAATAAAAGCATGATTTATGTGCAATGATTCTATATTAAAAAAAAAAAAAAAAGAATATTGTAAATTTTTAATTGACAGATTAAAAATGTTTTGCTTTTCCATGAATTTCATTTCCTTTTTTAGTGTGCGTGCTATTTTTTCTTTGGAAATTAGGCACATTTTTACATCTGAGACCAAAAGTATGATGTACATTAACATTTTCAACCAATTTACATGTTTGTTGATTACAGAAAATTGACACACAATTTAAAATAGTTAAAGCCAACTAGCTTATGTCGGGAGGGTAGACAAGAGATTGTTGAGCCATGGAGGCGATAGTTTCAATAACCTCGGGTCACATTTAGACACTCTTTGATGAAGGAGCAAACATGATGAAAGATTGAATGATTCTGATATGTGTTGGCAAAGAACGGGGTCAAAACAGCGGGCACTGTCAGATCTTATGCATTTTCTATTTCGGATTTCATGACTTTTTATATTGTGTTAATTATGTTATCATTTTGCAAAGGAAAATTGTAAAACAATGTTTACATTGGGAAAATATTGAGTTTGAAAAAATTAAAAGCAATAATGTTTTCTATGCTTGGGTCAGTTGAGCGTGGAAAACCTGGGTTTGGTTCCCAGGGAGCGTATTGAGCTTCACTCGGTGTGGGTCCTTAGGCAGGACCCTTCATGCTGCTGCTTAACTATGTAACAACACAGGGGGCCAAAGACCCTGCGACAGTGACTGCTGCTTGGCTGGATGGTGTTAACCAAGTTTCTGATTGACAGAACACACCTGATCCAGGCAACCAGGAATTACTGAGGCAGTGTTTGCTACAAAATGTCCAGGGCAGTAGCTCACAAGGAACAAAATGCCACAAATCATAGAAGTAGGATCAAGGTTTGAATGTGCGAAACAATATTCAGGTTTCTTAAGAGCTTGTAATGCAAAAAAAATGATTGCTCAAACTTTTTGTTTAACTTCTACTGTTTGATCTTCTATTTTTTGGCATTGACCATACTTCAGTGTCCTCTGCCATCTGGGAAAGTCGGCAGAGAGGGAGAAATAGGACAGGGTCAGAAAAAATCTGGGTCATTCAGTGCTTCTGGTTCAGAACCCACAGTTTCGCCGCTTCATTCACCGTCGTCTCTCCGTCCTTGACCCGTTGCCTTCTGTCCGATACTCCCTCTCCTCTTCCCCTTCCCCTTTCTGTAGCTCCCTCTCAACCCATTTTGCAATGATTGATGATCATAACGCTTTGCTGTTGGGCAGTTTATTAAATTCATGGGACAGGGTTGGCTGAACAGCTGGCTGTAGCCTGTATCGCCTTTTTATCTCTCCTAATACTTTCCGCTGTCCTTATTTTTCTCACATAGACACTTTTTTTCTTGCTTCTCTAATTCTGAATTGTTTTTGTAACAGTTTTAAACAAAATCACTTCACAGTATTTTTTGAACAGTATGGAATCGACAGATGAGAATCACAAAATCAAGCGTTAACTAATTAACTTAAAGACCCACTTAAATGAAAATTGTGTTTTTGAAGTTTTTAACATGGTCTTGTAGTATTTTTCTAAAGATATATATAAAGAAAATTAAGTTTAAAACTGCTTTTCTGAATATTTCTTTATTCAAATCATTGTGGATCAGGAGCAAACGAAAAAACTGAATAGCACCAGGATTGCTGTGATTTTTTTTTTTTTTTCTGTGGTAATGTTAAGTTGAGGGCTTGAGGGGCTGTAAGCTAGACAAACAAAGGAATGATGGGAAATGGAGCAGGGCTTACTCCACACCAATTGTCCCAGCTGTAACTTGGAGTGAATAAACTATTGCCGCTGTGCAGAAAATATGTCCTAAAAATGTAGAAAGTAAATAATAAACTGCTATATTTATATTTATATTTATATATATAATAGTTTTTTTTCTTGATGATATTGCAGATTGTCACTCTCATTGCTGTGAATACATAAATGGTGCATTTAATGGTACAAAAGCTTTTTTTGTTGCTACTTTGCCAGAATATTCTACCTTTTAAAATAAGTTATAATGTGACTTAAGAAAAACATGTTTATATTTTAGCTAATAACTTTTAATTGCATAGAACTTAATCTGTTCTGCAATGCATTTCCGATTTTTGTGTGACCATATCCTGAAGAGTGTGTGTCTGGGTGTTTCTACGTGTGTCTTCCGTTCCCATTTAGGTGAATCGCACTGCCATAAACTTGCTTTATGTTGTCATCAGTTACTTCGGAACAGGAGGTACACTTCATGTGAAGTGCTAGTTGCATTCAGGGAGTGTGAGTTATAGCCAGGAGGAAGATTACATATCTTGACATGGAAGGCATGAATCTAAGCATACATCCTGACATATAAAAAAATGAATGTCATTCATGCCTGTCCGGCAGTTAAACCTCTGGAGCCATGCATAATCTGGAAACACAGCATTTACCCTTAAGAACCATGTAAAGTGAAGTGAAAACTCTACTTTGAGTAAAACGCATTGCCTCTTCCATCCATTATGCTTTCGTCTGAAAACTACAAATCCCATTCAGGGCATAGGTGTCACATAAAATGACACCAAAAAAAAAATAAAACTGATGAAAAAAAACAAATAAAAATAAATCTCAGTATAATCCTTGCAGTGCACTAGCAGCTCACTGTATGAGCAATAGAAGGTTCGGCACTGGTGGTTATAATCATGTTCATGGCAGCTAAGGCAGGAATAATGGTTATGGTGATGGAGGTTTCATGGGCAATGACCAACTGAAGAAAATATATTGGAAGCTCAGTTTAAAGTTGCACTCCAGCAGCAGCCACTGATTGCTTCCTCTTCCTGCCACATCCAGATAGCAGAGCCAGTGATCCCTTGACTTTGAACTTTCAAACTCCGCTTCCAACCAGATCTTGAGACTTTTCAGCATCTTTTCTACAGTTTATATTCATATTTGCAACACGGAATAAAGCAAGCTCACTGAAGATTAGCTGCATTTTCTTAGACTGTGATTTGGCCTGAATCTTTTCTCTCTTATGGCTTTAATCTAATCTTTTTTTTTTCTCAAAAGACAATAATTTTTTATTGTGAAGTATTTCAAAGTATCATAATGATTGTGATGCCAAATCACATAGAGGTTTAGTCTCCAAAACTAAAGCAGAGAAGGGAACCATAAGAGCATCCCTTTGTATGTATTTTCACCTCGTGGTAGATGACTGTAATTAAATGCAAGTAGCTAAGAAAAAGAATGATGAGGAGAAAATTATTCTTACGATTACATGTTTTACCGGATTCCGGTCATGAGTAGACGCATGTTTCCAGCTCTCCTGATCCTCATCGTCTTTATGTGACTTTCATCCTGAATCATCACAGAAATACTGCAAAAAAAGTAGTAATTCTGCAGTATAGTGTGCTGACCATGGCCCCAAAGAAAAACCAAGGCGCATTTGACGTTTTGAACATCAGAAAGGCACTCGAAGATATCCAAGCTAAGCGAACTTCACTGTTGAACTTTGAAGCCAGGCTAGCACCCCTCATGGAGGAGTTTCGACAAAACAGAGCTTGAGGTGAACAACAAGATAATCGGCTTGACCTCCTGGAGATAAGAATGGGCGACATGGAACAACAAGACTGAATAATGAATAATGTCATTTTGACTGGATTCCACTCGAACACTGAGCTAGGCCTGGAGCAGCTAATGTTAGCAGAGATGCTAATACGGGCTCCAGGATCTTTGTTAAACCACTAGGTCCACCGGACTGTACTGCTCATCAACAACATGAAAGACTTTGAGAAGTGCTTGATTACTAACGTCTGAACAATTAAATAAATCTAAGAGTCAAAAATAATTTCAATAAATTCATGGCGCCCAAGGACAAGTGACATCTCCAAAAGACAGTAGATTTTCAGCAGAGCTTCAACTTCAGACCTGCAGACATCTGGAGCCTATCTCACTTTGCTGTGATATCAGCTGAAGGTCAACAGACCTGATAAACAAAGTCTGCAATCACAACAAAGAGGAGAACTGCAAACTCTGGCTGGCTCTTGCTGAGGACAGACAAATTTTTTTTCTCTTCTCCTTCATTCTGGATATAAAACTGTAGCTCTGATTTCTGACATTTGATTACTAACGAATGATAATTTAATATATTTTCTAATTTGTGGCATTTGATTTATATTAATGATTTCCTAATGGAAAAGAAAAATAATCAAAATAACTATAAATGTATTTTTATGCTTGATACTCAGTCTTTATCAATGACCTTTCTGGTCTAAATATGCAATGATAAAGTCTTGTGTTATGTCTACTTATATAGTCATGTAGTTTATTAAGCTTAAGAATTTTTGAATGATCTGAATCTGTGTTGGTAAGACATCAAGCTCTGATTAGAAATTAAGAACCGGATACTGATAACAAATGCAAAGAATGTTAGGCGTACTTGGAGTGGCACTATAAAGGTTCGCTTCCTCCCACTCCCTTTAAAGCAAACTACAATTATCTAATGTTTGATATGTCTGTATGAACTTAAAACTTTGCTGATTGAACTGTTTATGTAGAACTTCTTGCCTTGATTGCTTGAAATAAACCATTTGAAATCAACACACGTTTCTATTGGGCTGGAGTTTCTCTAACCTGCCTTCTGTTGTATCTGGTTCTTTATTTTGTTAAAGACCCACTCCGATGAAAATTGGGTTTGTGGTGTTTTAATAGGTTCTGTGGCATTTCGCTGCTGCTGATGGAGGACAGTTTAAAAAAAGAAAACGTACCCTTAAGGTTGCATTTCTGGGTTTTTCTTTATTTTAATTATTTAATGATTAAAATTTGTTGTTGAAAAAAGCTTGCAACTGCGACATAGAAGGTACAATGAGCAGGCCACAAGCTCCCTAATCTGCTCTATTCCGATGTATCCACTTGTAGACAACTAGATCCATATATTTATCTTTGTGCAATCAAATATTCCGTGAGAACTGGTGTCTAACTTTGGTTTGTTTTGCATTTAAGTTATGCTCTGCTCCTGCTTATCCACAGCTTTTTTTCTGTCAGTTAATTATCATCCTAAGTATATTAGTGTCTGCTTTTCTATTAATCTGCTTTTCTCTAATAGGTTGTTTGCTGTCACCCTTTGTTTACTTTAACAGTTTGACTTTGTTACATTTAAATTTAGTTGCTTCTCTTTAGGGTTTTGAGACCCGAACCTCAGCGAGCAAAATGTTAATCAATGCCTTAAAAACAATTAACAAATCAGCTTTTTTCAAATTTTTATTCTTAAATGACCAAACATGAAAACTGAACTTTATATGTCTCCTCAACAAACTTCAAAACTTATAGTTAAAAAAAAAAAGTTTCCCTGACGCCTTTGGATCAATATTTCTATGATATTTGAAAGCTCAACCAACAGTAAAACAAAAAAACAGCTGCAAAAGATGACAAAGTCTGTCACACTCTCTCCCCTTTGATGTTTTCTGGTGTATATGTATGTTCAAAATAGAAAAACTGCTGACAATGTCCTCTGGGGTCCCCCTTAGTAGTACTGTGTCATCAAACTGCAGCTAACATGATCTCAGAGTGAAAACGGTTTGCTACAGCAGGATGCCACTACAAAAACTGATATAAAACACAAGGAAAAACTGTGCAAAAATAAGGTAAATGAAGCTTAATTTATGTACAATTTTCTGCCAACAGAACAAAACCTTGGCTTGACAAGACTTTCTGAAGCAAGCTGAAATATTTTACCTTACCAAACCCGCAATTATCCTAAAAATAAGTAAATTTTCACTATTAAAGCCCCTTTTTTCCTACAAGTAAAATAAATGTTTTTTTTTTTCTCAAAATGTCAAAAAATATTCTTAAATTAAAGTAAACACTTGTACAATTATTTTGAAAAAACATTTCTTATTTCTAGAAACCAGTACAATATTTTAAAATTTGCTCCAAAACGAAATATTTTTACAGCACTATTTTTATGTATAAAAATTAACATGGGTACTGCTTGTCAAAGTTGAACAGAACAGATTATCTGACAAAAGATTTTAAAACCCAGATATTTATGTTCATCCAACAGCTTCATCAGTTGATTGGCACAGTGACATTGGCAGTTGTGGACAAAGAGAAGTCACATGACAGACGGTGGTCCACCTGTGTGTCAGAGAAGATGATGCTCCAGCCATTTAACAGATGCTCTTTCCTCAACCTGTAAAGTGGAGCCTGTTTGGTCTGCAAAAAGAGCCTCATCTGGTGGGTGGAACTCAAACACTTGACATAAAATCCACGTTGCTTAAATAAAAAGTAATGCATAAAAGCACATGAATACATTCAATACAACAATTTCAACATAATGGACCGTTGGCCACTGAAACTGTTTTCCAGAAGCGGACAAATCATTTATTAAAATCTCATTGTTTAGTTGGATAATCTTGTCACCTTTCCATGCTGTCTATATTCAGTTACATTGACACATTTTCAAACTTCAAATCAACCCGTGTTTTCTTGTGGCCCACTGATCTGTTCAACAAGAGCTGCTGGGGTTAAGTGCTTTACTTACTTAAGGGCACTATGGCAGCTGAGAGGAAAATAATTCATTCAATTTCCCTCGCTAAGACTCTCCCTATGGAGACTCAAGGCTTTGATTTACAAAAAAAAAAAAAATCTTTAGAATGCAAGCATCTTTGAAGTAATATTGATTGAAAAACAGTATGTGGAAAAAAGCAGACAGGGTGATCACGGTTTAAAGCTTTTATTGATGCAACAAACATTATTAATGCATTTTCTGAAATTGTAAATCACAGTGTGTAGTGACAGAAAATGTTGCACTAAGAAGGATTTGAAAAAATCTGCTCATTTTAAGACATTAATAATAAACTTTGCATCAATGTGGGTTGGAATAGGCTGCTATTGCAGCCTTAACATTTCTAATCTGTTTCTCAGAAATGATGATGAGAAGACCTTCTAAGCAGGCGGTAAGTCAGTGTTATGTCCTTATAAAACTAAAGTGTTCTGGGAATTAGCAGAAGGATGAGTGTCATGTAACAAATATTTATTCAATAATATTCTGAAATATTTTGATTTTGATTGAATCAACAAACTTCTGGAAAAAATAAAGCATTGTTGGATTCTGAATAAAAAGGATTGATATGGTGCCTGTATTTATGAAAGAAGAAAAAAATGATCTGTTTTTTATCTTCAAAAGCCTACTTATTTCACTACTTATTTGACAAACTAAAATGAAAAGTAGTAGATTGTGGTGCTACAGAACTGTGTAAAAAAGATAATCTTTTATTATTACATATTATATTACATTTTTTGGTCCGTTTTCGTGCTTTAACAACATCTACCGTCATTATTATGAAAAACAGTGTAGAGATGTTTGTTGGTCCTGGGTTCTGTCATTTTGCCTGTTTTGGGGGATTTAGGCTCAAAGAATTCAGTTATTGGCTGAATAAAGGAAATAAAGGGAGGGGAGCTGGGAAATGTAACAGAATTAAGGCATTTGAGAACCTTAGATTAACTAGTAAATCAAAAATTGGCAAAAAAAAAAAATATTTGAGGAGTGTTACTTTTGCTGCTGTTGAGAGTTGTTGGTGTAAGCTGTATGGCGTTGTTTACAGCCTACAGTCACCACAAGATAAAGAAACTGAAAACATTACTTCTTGGCGTCTTGGTGAGAGAAAGAGAGAGATAGACTCTACAGTATATTCCACGTTATCGTGTTATCAAACCAAAATTTGTTTTCTCATGATAACGAGAGAGTAAATGTTATCCCATAAAAATGGTCAAAAAAGGAAAAGTAGGGTAGGTCATTTTCGGCTTCCGTATAACATTTTACTTTTTCAAGTAATGTATTTGTTTAGCACTTTTCATTCTGGTTGAAGCCCAACGCGTTTTGCTTAATACTCAAAAAATGAAAATCCTTTTAAAACAGAAACACAAAAATAAAATTATGAAAACAGGAAATTCATACAAAACTAGCACCTTTTGCTCCCCCAATCCCTCCCTCTGTCCACCCAGTTCCCCAATCTAAAGATTTAAGAACGGTAGCGCTAAAGAAACAGTCTGGCCCAGTACTGCTCTGAGAAACACTAATGGGAATGTATTTATCCCAAGGAACAGACAGCCGGATCACAGGGGTCATCGATGCAGTACCTGCCCAACACAGGGCAAAGCAGGCCCCACTCTAGACCTATTCATTTACATTTTGAAGAGAACATTTCTAAACTTTATCATTAAAGCCATTTAAAAAAAATAATCAAATATGACCATATTAAAAAACCACATATGTACTTAGAGATTAGTAAATAGAAATGTACATTTTATCAATTTTGCTTTTATTTTGTAGGTGAGATTGTCATCAAATAAAAAAAGGCAGATTTCCACCCATACGAAGTGCATACTCTGTAGAGGGAATCGCATGCTTTTTTTGAGCCAGAATGAACATGTGGTAAAGAGAGATAAGCTTAGGAGTATGCAGGGATTGTATTTAGTTTGCAAACTCACATGATTGATCATGACTGGGTCACATAGAAGGTCGATGGTTATCAGTCTCCTGCTTGTTCACAGCATCTAACGCTGTGGCAGTGTGGAAAGAGATCAAAAAATCTTTTGCTTAAATGAATCCCATTAAAAGATTTAATAGTTGTATTTCATAATTTTAAGTAAAAGAGATTTTTTTTTTTTTTTTTTTACAGTTGCTGTTGGGAAAAATGGTGCATATATAACTGTAGTGATGTGTTTTTTTATGTTATTTTCCAATTTTTGTTTTGTGGCCTTGTTTTTATTTATTTTTTTTTCATTATATTACATTTAAAAACATTACATTAGGAAAGGTTTCTACCTAAAACTTAGCTGTCCTTCTAGTTGCCTTTTGCAACATGCATCTTTGGGTAAAATCACACACTCCAGCTTTCAAGTGTTGAAAAAAATGAAGCTTTGTAGAGCCATTTAGATGGTCTTAAAGAAAAAAAGATTGTTCCAATGCCTTTTTGGTATTTGTGGCTATAAAAAGAAGAATCCATTCTTTTATTTCAATTTTAATTCGTTAAATTGTAGCCATTTGGACCAAGTCTTTGCTAATATTTTTCAACAATTTTAGGAAAGGTTAGCAGCACCAAAAAGACTGGAACAAAAATCCTAACCAACAACTATTAACCCCCCTTTTTTCCTTTGTTTTTCACTCAGGAATACAATAAAACATTTAAAAGTCATAATTTCTTTGAAGTGGAATTGTGTTCTATAGATAGCTTTGTATAATCCCTCCGCTGACTTGCTTGCTGTACTGTAAAAAAAGGCATGTTTCCTCTGGAGTGCCTCCTTCCTGACAGAGAGCTTAACCACAAGATCTCAGACCTCCTTTCACCTCACAACCTCAAACACACAAACAAGCACACGCGATAAATAAAACATACCAGTTTTTAGAGGGCTTTACCTGTATAATATGTCTCCTGCACAGTCCACTTTGACCATCTTTTTGATTTTTCCTTTTTACATGGTATCACTTGGTCATCCTGATCATATGAAAGATTCACAAACCATTTATACGCACCAAATCACACCGCATGCATTATGCAGCACAGCTTGTGGTGAAACTCAAATTCTTCTACTTCATGCTCTTTGCACTCATCCCTTTTCCTTCCTCTTTTTTTTCTTGTCTCAGACCTCATGACTTCCAACCCTTTTGAATGTTAATTGGACAATAACTGAAATCTGCTCTCAAATCCGTCCACAATGTTCTCCTCCATACATTTACCATGGCACCTCATGAGACTCTCCCCAAACCCATCATCCCTCTCCATTTCTTCTTCCAATTCTCTCTACAGCTGAAGGAAATAATTAATCCAACCTGCATCTGCACAGCTGAGACATCCATCACAGTATTACCCACTTGATATGGTCATCAACTTTTTATTGTTTGCTTTTTTACATCTCTTTTTTCCCAATCCAACGAGCCTCTCAGGACCACTTTTTGTATCCCTATGTTATTTTACATCTCTCTAATCTTCATTTCCAGATGTATGTCAAGTCTGAATCAAGCACAAAGACTTGCACTTCCAGCTTGGGATGGGTTCCAACACAAACATAAGACTGATGGCATATTCACATCGTCCACAGCAACACGTTTAAGCGACCACTTTCAATAAAAAGTGGGGGGTTTTACAGCCTTAAAACATATGTAAACCTATTTCACGGATTTCATCCAGTGCAGATTATTTCTTAGAGACCACTGTAGGCTTAAGAACAACACTGGCTAGTTCATACGTTTGATTATTTGCTGCTCGTAATTGTGTTCCTTATTTTTAGTGCAAACTTCATTCATTTTCTGCGTACTTTTGTCATCCTTTTCAGGGTGGGTTTAAAGCCCTGTAAAATACAGTACAAATGAATGGTCACTTTTGTTATTGCATTACCAAAATTATAAATGGGGGAAAAAAACAAAAGATTATTACAGTCTTTAAAGGGCTACAGAGGACAATGATACTGTGATTTTCATTGATAAATTTGGCTCCAGTGAAGCATAATATTGGGCCAACCTGATGCACACACTTAATCACAAGAGTCTAAAAACATTTTATAGAAATTAATGATAGTTTGCAATAACAAAAGGAATGCAGGGAAATGATTTTACCATTACCGCACTGATGGCCGACAGACATGGTGCAGGAGCTTCCATTTGTTCCCTACTATAAATGAGAGCATTTCAATGAAAAACATTAAACTGCATCAGTCAGCATGCTGGTCTCAACTGACCGGAGAAGATGATTGACTTTTTGGTGATGCATTTCATTTTTTTCTATCCATCTGGTCCTGGATTATGGGGCACTTTTTAAAATGCACATGAGTGAAATCATTTCCATACATACAAATCAGCAGAAGCCCGCCGGTTTGTGTTGGTGCGCATGCACCTTCCCACTTTGTCCTTGGTGTGAAATACATCGCATAAATCTTTCCCTGGAAGCCCAAACAACACTAAATTCACACATCCGCACACAGATGCACTCACATACACACGTATGCATGCATCTATTCGCAGCTGTAGCAATCAGATTGGGTCACGAGAGTCCCAGATAAATGAAAACTGCTAATCAGGCCAACAAAAATAGAGCTCATCAGCTTTAGGTTGAAATGAGGCAGAGTCTGAGGTTATCCTTAGATGTCCGCTGGGCACAAAGAAAAAAAAGAAAATCCATTGGCAGTTGAAAAGCTCTAACAGCATACGTATGATCTGCGTAATTCCATGACCTGACACATATTGACCATCTTCAGATGGATAACTTGCGCAACAAGTATGACAGAAAGTCTTGCACAACTGTAGGTCAACAATTTACTTCCACATTTGCACAAAAAGATACAAAGATGTCTCAAATGTCACTGGCAGGGTATTACAAAGACAACAATCTGTTACTTTAACTGCTATTTCTCTTCAATAAAATTGAAATAGCAAGGAAAACAATATCTAAAAAAATATATTTTTAATAATTTAAGAAAAGAATAGTTTGATAAACCTTTGAATAAGCATACTAATTCAAAATTAAAATTGAAAGCTTTTATTGGCCACTAAGAAACATCAGCAACAGTGCTATAAAAGAAAATTTCCTGACATGGTGTTAATATGTCATTTAACAGCAAGAAAAGGTCATAAAGATCTCTATGCATTTTTTTTATTCCTTTGAATGTAATTTTCTGCTTGATAGAGAAGATAAATGGACAGTCCATCTTTAATTTAGCAGTCATGTGCATATTCTACAGGGGCATTGTTGTGGGGCACAGGTGTGTTTCTAAAGTAGCAGAGCTCCTGGAGGTAGATATTATGTCATACTTGTCTACTCCTCCGGTCTGAAAGAAAAAAGACATTTTTCATGTTACAGCACCTTTTCATTTATGAGTTATTGATCCCGGACGGGTGGATCTGTTGAATAACTTGAAACAGGTGCAATACATGCTCTAAGGGTAAAGCTTGGTGCATTTTACTGGCCAACAGTATATAAACCTGCCTCCATTCGATCATCTGCCAATCTGTCACTGCTTTATCTGGCTACCAGTCTTGGAGACAGATGCCTAAGCAGAAGTGTCTATGGTTCTCTCTTGCTAACCAACTCTCCTTTTTTTAGGGGGAACAAACTCAATTGAGATGCAATCTTTCACTTACCAAGATATGTTTTAAAGCCTCCTTGCTGTATAGCAAAAATTACATTGGAGGACAAACTACAGTTTTTAATACGGATATTGTATATAAAAGATTTATTAAAAATACCAACCTGATTGCTTGGTTATAAAAATAACCAGTTATTTCTGATTTTTGACAAAGTTGGACAAATCAAAGGGTTAAAAGAACATTTTACTGAAAACTGACGATAGCTTTATTTTTAATGCAAATGTTTCACGGAAATTATTTAGTTGATAATATTCTTATTGTTCTGCATTTCATTTAAAGTATCCCATGGATGTATTGCTTCAATTTGCTTCACAATTGACTGCACAATTTGAAAACAACTAACCAGTCTGCTTGAAAGTCTTTTTTTATTTCGTGAAATATTTTAGCAACATTGATTTTCTCAGATAAAAGCTTTTAAAAAGAACCAAATAGTCTATCACTTTAGTTCAGGAAGATAATCTACTGTAAACCGAAGCCAACTTCACACGTTTGAATCGAGGGACAATTTATTTTTTTCAAGGCGATGGCCTAGAAAACCTAAAATGTACTTTCTCTGAAAACATCCAATTATAGATTAGACCAATCAAAAAAATAAATGTATCGAACACAAACAAACCCAACGTTCATTTTGTTTATGCGTTCAATTGATTAGGTCTCTTTTTGCATGAATCACTGCATCAACAACCTGTGGTATTGGATAGCGTTGGGTAGATGTAATGGAAGTTTATAAGTCTTTTTAGCCTCCTCCAGGTCACAACTTTGTTTTGTTGGATTTGTTGCTTCTCATCTACAACACCATCAGATGACATGGTAAATTATCTAAAACTTCACACTAGACTTTAAAAAAGGTGGATTTTTTTTCTTTTTTTTTAGGCTCTGCGGATCCTTGATTTCCAAATTAAACGCAAATTTACTTCCACTCCATTTCAATCCATCACTGCTCCCACTGCCCTCAACTTCCATTTCTTTTTCTCCCTATCCCAGGTTAAATGGGTTTGACATCGTCTCTGATTCTGGAGTATTATGGGGAAAGCAAGATTTGAAGCCCAAATCTACTTTGTATCTGTGTGGCGTTGCCCTTGATCCAATGTCTCCAGCCTCTGTCCAATCCTTGTGATGATTCCTCAGATTCTTGAAAGAATCTTGCTTGATAAAATTATTCGTTTCCAAGCTGCAGTTACTCCATTTTTGGTGAACCTTTTTCTTCAACTAATACTACAATTCATTTGGGTGGAAACATCGCTCTGTGAACCACCAGCTTCTAGTGGTTCATAACAATGTTGTGAAGGGTGTTGAGGACTGTCTCCTGGACAAATGTAAAATCAGCAGTTTTCCCATAGTTGCAAAGCATAAGGACTCTGATTGAGAGGTCATTTTAAAGCTAGAAAATCCTTTGTAGAAGTTTTAAGGCCATTAGCTGATTAGGATGTGACACCATGAGCTTCCAACATTTAACTTTTTCAAAATATAGAAATTTTATGACAGATCGTAATTTAGGCTTTAGATATCTATAAGCCATAGTCATTAAAATTACTAGAAATATAAGCTTAAAATGTTCCAGTATTTGTGCATCAAACAATGTTACTTGTGTTTTTTTTTATTATTATTATTTTGGTTTTTTACAGAATAAAATCCCGCATTGTAATAATAGCTCTAATTTTGCTTCAATTAACTCACAACTGATCCACGCCAACGCAACCCCACCCCCATCTGGTGTTTCACAACAATGTCAAAAAACAAACACACAAGTAGAGCAGGCAGTAAACAGTTATCCAAACAAGAGAAAATATAATAGCTGTAGTATCTTAATCACATGGGTGAACTTCCCCTCTAGCATGTTTGCTGAGTGTGAATGACATAAATGTTTATGTGACTCATGGGAGTTTAATTGACAGGCTCAGAATTGAACGAATCAGAGACTGATGGACCCGTCATGACAAGATAAAAAACGTCTAGTTCCTTCCACCCCATTTTAGACCAAGGGCTGCTTAATTTCACTGAGATTCATTCATATTTACATTGTTTTATCGGGGACTATTCTTTTTTGGAATAAAATTTATCCCCAACACCATTATTGTAACAAGTTAATGTTTGAGCAAAATTTACATTTTATGGAACAATCTTGCAAACTTATAATTCCCAAAACAACATTAAAATTAAAGCTAAAGTGCCATCATTTATCATGCATTTAGAAGCAAAAATCATAAATTATAGCAAGCACAATACTCTTTCACGTGACCTCTTGAACTCACATTTATGCCTGTTTACCTAAATACCCAAACCATTTCATAATGCACATTAAATTTGTTGATCACCGTAAAGAGATCACCACTGAGCATAATACAAATATAAGATGTTGGTGATAATTGTGGACACTTTGTGTCAGTCCTATTGTAGGCATGTTTCTCTTCTGTTTCAACTCATTTTCAGAACACACAAGGTTACAGTGATTTACAGCTTGACTGTACATCTTTTTTTATTTGCCCTCAAAACGGCACAAGGCCTCGGGAACAAAGAATGTAAATGGAGGACAGTAGGTTGATGGTGAAGAACGTAGAAACAGATGGAGGGAACAAAAGGGTATGGAGCAAAGACAAGGACAAAAAAGACAGAGAACTTGTAAAAATTCACTCAGTGGTAGGAAAGTGAGGTCAAGAGCTAAACACACCCAACAGTCTCCAAAAACCCCCGTGGATTTAATGTGCAGCTTCTTGCATCTAATAACATGCGTTTAAGTTGACACTCTTTGCTATTTCACACTCAGGCTTTCAGTCTCATTCAATTTATATGCCTCTTGCACTATAAATCATCCATTAAGACAATTGAAAAGAAAAAAAAACAGTTCAGAAAGCATCAGGGAGAACAAGTGAAAAAAAGTGTTGAGGAAAAAGTTTGAGCTTGCTACCGAAGCCTATTAATCTCCTAAAGAAATGCACATGCAACATCCTCCACTAAAAGCCTGTCAGAGGTGAACTGGCCCAGAGTTTAAAAAGAGAATAATGGGACTGAACATGTTTGAAAGGAGAACAACTCTCTACTTTATTTTCCTTTTCTATTAGTTTATGTTCAGAAGTTAATTCAATTTTTAGATGGGCTTTTTTTGGGTAAATGCAATCAAACATCTCATATAATTTGATATTGACAGTTTTATGCACTATTTTTTAAAGTGCACTGCAGCTCATAAACAACAATGGCAACAGAGTTTTCGAGTATGTCCGGGAAATTTTGATGATGTCAAAGTAAAAAAAAAACAAAAAACACACTGTATGCCTTTGTGTGCAGACAGTTATATGAACCACTAAACAGGAACAGTCAGCCGACAGGGAGCACATGCAGACAATATATTCCTGTGATAAACCTTTCAGCAGGCTGTCGTGAATAATCCATTCCATTAATGTTCCTTCTCTGAGCTGAACAATGAGTCTCCTCGACTATGACAAACAGAACTTTATTACTTCTTATTGTAAAAGAGCCAGGCTTCCTATAACATTATAGAAGTGTGACCTTGACATCTTGTTAAAGCTAACATTAAACTTTATGAGAAGAGCCAATGCTGTTTCACCGTCTTGGAACTACAGAGAACCTGTTCATATGAATGGGAACAGTAAGTATGACGGTAAAGTCAAAAGATTAAAAAAAAAAAAAGTCAATCTGTTTAAATTGTTTCCTGCGTTGCTGCATCAAACATAGTATCTGTTTTGGTTCATCTAAAACACTAAGAAACTGACTATTAAATCCTGCCAGGAGGACCTGGTGACTTGTCATTCACAAAGACTGTCAAATTTCTGACTGCTTTATGCAACTTAAATAAAACCGCCAGGATTGCTTTGAAATAAAAGAGGTGGCGGTGCAGAGGTAGAGCTGTCAGATACCTGATCGGAGGATTGCTGGTTCAGTTTCTGCCCTGCCTAACCATGTGTCCTTGCGCAAAACTCAGAACCCGACATTGGTCCTAGTGGTTATAGGTTGGCGACATTGGCTGTATATAGAGAACTGGACCGAGCGATCCCTCCCCCCTTGCGTTCCAAATAGTAAGTACCCACTGGCTCCAATAAGCCAAAATCCCATAAACTTTTATTGAGAAATAAAAAGCTTTTACTCAGTTATTAAATTTTTCAGAATAACATTTTTTTCTTTATCGCAAGTTATTCAAGTTATAAACTGACCAATCAGATGGCTCAGTAAAAGCATGTGATGCCGCCACTGGTCCCCACCTCGAACGTTGATTGACAGATTCTCCCAAGCTCACTTTCAGTGCAAGCTGTGTTGACCTTGAACAAGCTTACTCATGATTGGCAACAATAGTTGGCATGTTGACTCGCACCAATCACGGTCGTCTGGCTCCAACGTGGCGAGTGACGTCACACCCGATCTGTCCAGTTCTCTGTTTATAGTCGATGGTTGGCGCCACAGATCAGTGTGTGAATGGGTGAATGGGATTGTAAAGCACTTAGGGCTGTCTAAGAAAGTAGTAAAGTGCTGTACAAGTACGCGGCATTACAGAAAACCCAGTAGTTACTCAGCATGCCACTATGACATACCTGCATACATGTTGCCTACTTTGATGCAGTTCTGATGAGCTTTTTTCACTATGTTTGTTTGTACGTTTTCAAGTAGATTTATTTTTTGTTACTGCTCTTTCACTGTGTAATCATTATTCCTATAACTATGGCTCCTTATGCAAGACTAATCGTTTCAGTTTTGTTTCATTTAGGTTTGTAACAGCTGTGTTCATTGTAGTGTTTTTTTTTTCTTCTTTTTAGGTAACAGTTTATTAAATCATAAAATTCCAGCCTTGAATCATCCAATGGCCTCAAATCATTGCAATGGGTCAGCATTGGTTTAACAAAATATTCCTTACTTCAGAGTTTTCAGCAACTGTCTTGTTTTGTCTTGGTAGGGTTCTTCAAGGTTAGCAGTTCTTTCTTCTTCTCTTGGTTATTGATTTACATTTTTGTATCAGAGGTTTTTATACACTTTCTTTTAAGTTGTTTGGCTTTCTGTTCCTTCTCTTCTCTGAAACACAACCACAGCTGTTTCATTTAGGAAATGATAGTGAAAGACATAAGGAGGTGGATCTTGTTAAAAGGATGGAGATGGCAGAGGTAAAGAGATTTTTCCAGAATAGAGTGGAAGATCTAGTTTAAAGGTGCCTTCACACCAAATGGGATTAAGGCAGCAGAAACGGCCAATTTCCATGTAAAGCCAATGGTTTAGACATGAATTGAGGTTCTGTGGTGCAAGTTGAGCAGCTGGCGCAGCGCAAAAGTCTGGAAACAAGGCGAATTGAGCCCCCCCGGCACACCAATTAGAAAAATTTTAAAAAAGGAACTCTGGGGAGGTGGCTGCATCTCCTCGACCAATCAGGGACTCATGACGTTTTCAGTGACAGCGGGGAGAAAACATCCTATATGGTGGATCGATCCATAGCTCTCCTGAACTTCCATTCATTTTCTTAACCCACTTTATCCATTTCTGGGCTTGAGGGTTTCCAGATCTCATCCCGGTTACTGTTGGGCGAAGGCAGGTACACTCTAGAGAGTCTGTCGCAGGACCTATGGAGCTGTAGTGGACACGCTCACTATGCCGGCTCCTGGGAGCGGAGCTCGCAGCCATACAGAGGGCCGCTGCTGGATGGGAAAGCAGTCTGCTCAGGCCTCCTGAACTGTATGTTTTTCTTTTTTTCACTTTGACAATAGTAAAAAAAAAATGTTTTAAAAAGTCCCCTCATTTTATTCTTCTTTTTATATTTACTCTCTCATGTTAATGTGCGACAGTAAGCATTTGAACTTGGTCAGAGGGAGACAGAAACACAGAAGAAGCGACCGTCAATCAGACACAGCAGCAAGCCCTCCACAACACAACACAAGCTTGACACAGGAATTCTATTTCCAGTCTGTTGCCGTATCACGTTTGTGACAAAAAGACGGAGAACCGGAAAACAGATCCAGGTTTAAAATTAAAAACTTCAGTTGTACTTTCTAGATAAATTATATAAAAAGTTTAAGTTCATTGTTTAATATTGAAAGTACAAAAACAACGCAACAACGTTTATGACACATCAATTTTACAAGGGCTCTGTTACAAAGGAATGGACATGAGGCCTGATTGCTGAAGTTTTGGATGAACTAAGATAATAAGGTGGATAATTCACAGTAGTGAACCCTACAGGGAGCAGCCGAAAGACTAAAAAAGCCCACACACTGTGTTTGAGACACTTGGATTAATTTGGGAGAAATGTATGCTAATAATTACATACAAATATGTACACAAATATGTGCAAGTTACAGCCAAGGCTGATTTCCATTTTCAGTCCCAGCAGACGTGGGCATATGCTCCATGTTCGTCATCAGCTGGGTAATCTGAATACAGACTCAGTATTGAATCCCACAGTTTAAAACACGTCTTTGGATTGGACTTTTCTGAATTAAGCAGGTTTTCCCTCATGCCCTTATGCAGATCATTTCCTACATTGAATGCATTGTTCCATACATTGGAATGACACCTGTATAATTCTTTGTCTAAACTTATTGAATGTGAACTACTTACAATGAAAAGTAGTTCCATAATTAGGGGTTTACAGCTGCCAAATAAAGTACCAGCGCAGCAAACCAGTGAAATACTACTCTAGTGTGTAGTTGCTTAAGTGCTGTCAGAGATTTATTTCACAATAAGCAGGGGTTTACGATTTCTAGATTTATACATTTACAGTGAGATGGAAACCTGATTGCACTTTTACAATGTCTGTGAACTAGAATGAAAAACCAATACTGGAAATAAAAGGGGACAGAGTTTTAAAAGGGGTGAACCTGTGAATTTGCAAGTCTATTGAAACTTTTCAAAAAGGGCCAATATACACAATAAGTCTGAGTAAAAATTGTATTTTGATTAGATTAAGTCAAGCTGTGAAAAGATGATGTGAAAATGTCAGACTTCCCTATTTCTGTAATTCTTATTAGTTTTTCTTTTGCACTTTATAAGGCAATTCACCCACTTATTATACTTCTGTATTACACTTTTATTTAGATATTTCCGCAGTAAAAAAAAGTGTTTATAGCTATGAGCATATCCATGCAATGATGTTATAGATCTCAGAGTCTTAAATCTCACAGTTAGATTAAAAGGAATATATGATTTGTCAAATTCAGATTCTGAAAAGCAAAAATAGAAAAATAGGCAAGATATCAGAGGTAGAACAAAATGAAAGAAGATAGATCCCAGAATGACTTTTAAAAAGGATAGAAGGCAGCTTGCTGTCTTCTTACTTCCTGAAATCTACTCACTTCTTTTCAAACTCAACTGTGGAATGTGGGGCTGGCGGAAGAGGGCTGAGATCCATCATATTTCAAGCATAATCACCTCCATTCAATGAGGAGATTTAGCGAATCGCCCCATAATTCTTTTGAATGACTTGTTTATGCAACAATGAACTCCACTTGACTTGGCTATAAAGCGCTTAGACTGGTTAGTTTTGACGCTGCCCAATTTTTTTCACAGTCTCCATTTGGGTAATAATCAAGTGCTAGCCTTCAACTTCCGATATTACGTGTTGTTATAAATGTATGTATTGAGCTACTTTCTTATTAACGGTTGTTCTGAAAATACAGGCAGCATTAATGTCTACACAGAAATATGCCAATTCAACAGTCTCTTAATTATAAACTACAAAAGATGACATTTTCTCTGTTGTTGCCTTGTTTTTTTTTTTTTTTTTTGGTGGCAGAAGCATCATATGATTTCTACACTTTAGTTTGAAGATCAGAAACAGAAAAGAGTGAAATGCTTCTAACAAATGACTAACTGGAAGGAGTCACTTGGTGTCCCTGTAGTTTATTTCTTCAAAAATAAATGAGAAAGTAAGCAGAATTAAATCCAGGAATGAGAAATGTGCTCCAGGAAATGCAGTGTCATTTTTGATTATCTCTAGAGATTAAAGGAAACAAAAAGAATGATTTTGTTGCTGCTGGTCTACCAGCTGCACAAACAAGAACCGTCCATGTCAATATGTCTTTGTTTTATTTTGCTGCTCTGAACAGAGGAGCAAGTAATGGCCAGATAAAAGGCTTCCCCTCTGCACTTCATCCTTTCTTGCTTCCACTTTGGAGTGGATATATTGCTGCACATGCTGTGGTACTCACTTTTCTCTCAGTGAATGTGTATGATTAAGCTGTTGCTGCTGTTTTTGTTTTTTGACGGGAACATCTCTGCTGTCAGGGCTGCCCTGTTAAGGTTACCTGTCCTTCAGCACTGGAAGAACTCAAACAAAATTAAAAAAAAAAAAAAAATGAAGAATTGCCTTACTGTTCTTTTGAGGCTAAAGTCAGCATGATCCCATATGTAAATATAATTATTTGTTCTTAAACTATTTATTTACTACCAAAGTTTGTAATCTTAATACTTTTGATTTTTGCTTTATCTAAATGTGACTGAAAACACTGACAGACTCGATTGTATTATTATCGGTGACGGTTCTAGAACATTATATGTGGGGGGAGGGGGGCAGCAGAGTTGAAGGCCATTTTCATATGAAAGGATAACAAAAATATGCATTTATTATTGCTAAAAAAAGATAAAACAGCAGTTCTTTTAGATAATGTGCTAAAATAATAAGAAGCTTGTTTTCATAATTTCTTAGTCTTTGTCAAATACTAATATTGACTCAAAAATTGGGGGGCAACGTTTTTCACTGGGGGTCCTGCTGCTCACTGTTGCCCCCTTGTAGCTCCGCCCCTGACACGTGTGTGCTGCTGCTGGATTACTTCAGAATCCCCTCGACTCTAAGAAGTTTTAACTTCTAAATTGTCTGGGTGTTAATTTGATCTCTAATAAAAGATGGAAATATTCAGATTCAAAATGGCTAAACATTAAATCAATGTTACCTCTGAGTGAGTAACTGCGGGTTAATGGAGAGGTCGATGCATTTACATAGATTCTCTGTTCTTGCTGAGTACTTATTAGTCTCCTATTTTTGCCCTGGGAATAGACGGCTCGCTTCTTCAACTGTCAGGGCTGGAATCTGATCCTAATTAAAGGCAGCTGTAACTTCACATGATGTCAGGTTTAAATGTAAAAAGTCCAGAGCTCCACTTGAAATTTTCAAAGACATGATGCTTGGAATATAAATTCAAAGATCACATTAAGTGTGCAGAATTAGCATAAAATGATGTGATGGAGCAACTATCACTTGTACACATAGATATGGAGACTTGCAAATTAAATATGCACCAATAGTAAATGTATCAGTAATGTGTCTGAGTCTGCAGGATCAAAGCATTTAGAGCACTTGCAGGGAATATACACAGCCGTAGTCTGTGCTGATGCAGCTTTGTTCATAAAAGACGTTTTAAAGCCTTTTCTTTTTTTTTTTCAATTGTTCTTTTTTTTAATTTTAACTTCAGTCTCCTATATAACTCATAAAAGAGCATTCAGAACAGCTAATTTAATAATATCCTGACTGGCCTGATGTCTGACTAATATAACCGAGTCAATTCTGCCATCCTTCTTTTCAAATTAATTAAAATCCCATTTGGGCACTGTTACAGCACTGAGAATTTTCACATATTTATTAGACAGTTTTTTTCCTCCATCAGTCTCAAGACATGCTTGATACACACACATATATATACTATTTTTTCTGCGACTGTGTTTTTACCCTACATTCTCTATTCCATCAGTTTCTTTTATTTTTAAAATAAACTTTTTTTCCACCTTAGGAATCCGGGAGTCGTTTTTTTCTTCCCCAGCTTTTCCACTGATATTCATTTTTTTTGATCCAGGGCATTATCTGTCTTTCTTTGCTCCTCCTATCACATTCATTTTATCTGCGATGGAAAGCAGGCACAAACTGTGAAAGATAAGGATCTCTAACATCTGTCTGATTGTAGATGTTGCTGTCTTGCGTTTGCCATCTTATCTCCATTTCTTTTAGGATTTCTCCTTTGTTCTAATCTTTCCTTAGGTGTTTTGTTTCAGTCACCTTTTTATGTTCTTTGCTTTATGTCTCTGTAGTGTTTTCCCCACATAGGCTCAGCTCGTATGAGTGTGCTTGCCCAGGTTTAGCTGTTTGTTGAGCTTTTCTCATTTTACTCAGATCTTTCTCTTTTCTTTTTTTTTTTTGGGCTATTGGACACATTAAAACTTACTTACGCAGTCCGTTTGTGAGACTTGTTTTCCTCGTTTACAACATAACCTCACCAATTCATCAAACAAGTCCAATAAAAAGTGCGCAAACACAAAGGTTTCTCAAAGTGCACCGCCTGTGGAGTACTTTAACCTTTAAAATCTGATGGTTGGAGCAGAAGTGCTGTCTGTCAGATCAAAGAATACAAGAGTCCATCATTCTGGTAGTTCCTCATACATCCTTGTAATTTTTTTTTTATTGCCCAGCAATAGAAAAGTAAAAACATTATGAACACACTATGAACAATACTGATTTTAGAAAGTGTTGCCACGAGTTTACAACTTCTGACAGAATTTAGCCAACCACAATCAAGAAACAGTTTTTTAGAAATGTTGTGGGCCACATATCATTGATTTTATGAAAGGCGCATTTGACCCACGAGTCGGACTTTGAACATGGCTGGTTTAAGCCAAGGGTGTCCAATATGAACAGCTGATCTCTGAAATCTGATAGTATAGTTGTTAGATCTAAAGTACTTGTAATCTTAAAACCTAAGAACAACGGAGAAAAATGAGATTGGAGACTGGAAATAGTTTTTACGGTCGTGACCGGGAGAGAGGACTTTCTTGGAGTTTTTCTGTCCTCAGATGAACACTCTCTCTCCGCCCCTCCTCGATCGGACCCTTTTATTGAGCACGCTGTTGCTAGGCAGATTTGGCAGTCATACGTCAAAAGGTATTTATGTAAAATAGTGAAATAAGACACCCTTATGGTTCAGTCATGTTTTAAGCACACAAACACATAAGTATAAAGAGCAAATTTATCTTACAAAAGTATGTGAATATTAAAATTCCATGTTGGTGATTTAGTTGCAAAAACTAGAGCAAACCTCAGGTTGGAATTTACATAAACATCTTTAATATTTTAAACACTAACCAAACTGAAAAATTCACACTTTTTGATAAATGTAGACATATGTTTGACTGCGGAAAGAGTTTTTAAAAAATAATTTTTCCATAAATGTAATTATGCCAAAACTGTCGTTTCTAGGACATTGTTTCCCCAAAGCATAAGTAGTTTATTAGAAGTTCGCCTCTTAGTTTTGGACCAAACTCAGTAGGCTCGCCTCCTTCCCATCATCATCCATTTGTTTAGTTGCTTTCCCTCTGCCTTGCGGCCAATCACAACCCCAATCTAACATTACCGGTGCAACAAAAATGGCGAGCAATATTGGGGCTATGCATCCGTGCAGTTTTGAGTTAGATACCAACTTGAGTGAGGAAAACAAAGACGTACATGGATCTAATCGTCTACAAGCAGATTCATCGAAATGGCAGAGCATGGAGCTTGTGGCTTGTCATATTAACTTGTATGTCACAGTTACAAAGTATTTCCAACAGCACTTTTTCGTCTGCTCCTGATTCACAACAATTTGAATAAAGCAATACTCAGAAATACAATGTTAAGCTTTATGTTCTTTATGCACCCCACCATCAGAAAAATGTCACATGAACATAGCAAAAACACAAAGAAAACACAATTTTCATCAAAGTGGGTGGGTCGTTATGAATTTGCTTTGCTCAAACCTCCTGACTGCATTTCTCTAAAATGTGCATCTGTATCATAATTTTTCCATTTCATGTCTGAAAATTAGCCAAACATCCTCTAGGGACAACTTAGTCCTGCCAGCAATGTTGTCCATTTACTACAACTTTTTCTCCCACAGGCGTGCTTGTGTAATGTGTCCAAAGTGCAGTTTTGTGTCATGTTGCTGCACAAAAAGCTTTCCCATTATAATACATTACATTTCTGCTTATATGCACTTAAAAATACAATAATTATACATTAGAGATGTAGAACCATGGTTACAAAAGTTACAGATCTATTCAACTGTAGACGCGCTTAGACTACAGATGTCATGCATTTAAAAGTCTTTTACCACAGCCACGAGCACTCTGTGTTAGCATTTATGTCTGTTAATCAGGTGGTGGTGTCTTTTTTGACTTTGATTTTTCTATTTTTTTATGCGTTTTTGGTAGTGTTTGTAGGTTGTTTTTAGTTGCTTAGCCCATGTGTCCACTGTCATGTCACTTTTTGTTTTCTCAGTTAAGTATCTTTGTTTTTTATTTATTTTGTTAAGAAATGGAGAACACGTTTGTTCTTCCATCCTGAATGACTGACTTCTACAACATCCACATTTATGATAGGTAAAACTGGACAAAAATAAGCACATCCTTCCAATAGTTTGCCCTTTGGCAGTAAATCCATCAGTGGAACAGCAGAGGAGTTCTCCATCACGAGGATCTGTCATCTCCAAAGAATGTCTGAGAGTCTTCTCCTTTGCTCTTCTCGCCTCAAACATGCTGCTCCTTCTGGCCCTCTCATCTGCTCCTTCTGGCCCTCCGACCTCCAGGCTGGCCTTTCTGATCTGCTCCAACTGGCCCTTAGGCACGCCTGCTAAACTGTTTGCTCCCGGTTTTTAGGCTTTACCCATGCCGTCTTCCAAACCCCTTTTCTCCCTCTTGGTTTGTGTGCTTTTTTTGGTTTCGGGGATGTCTGGGAGCCATCCTTTGGGGGAGAAGGAGTCTTGTCAAAATCTGTGTAGCTTCCTTGTTTGCTTTCTTGATTTAGGATAATTTTTGTATTTGTATTTGATACTTGCGACTTTCCAGGTCCTAGTTTTAGCCCTATTCATTTAGCACCAGTGTGTACGTCAATAGTACACGTTTGAATGTAAATCACCAAAGCTGCTTCTCTATCAGCTATGAGGACATGTGGCTACAAGGTTGTCTTTGTCAGTGGGCAGACTCATGTGTTATGTCATTAAATGATTGACATATTGTGTGATCGCACCTGTTGCTGTAAAAAAGGAAGTGAGCAAACTACAAACCACTGTGATCTGTGCTTCACACCTTTTCTACAGGTAACGAGCAGAAAAAAAACCACGTTTCTGTTCTGTAGGATTTTTATTTCGTTTTTTTTTATTTACGGCTAACGGCCATCTGCCACCTCACTAACCCAGCAATAAGCATTCAATTGCTAGTCCGCTGTGGTGTAGTGAAATTAAGATGGAAGCATACGTTGACTGACCAGTGCAATGTTTGTCACCTGCAACCAGCAACATTTAGGTTTCAACCTGACTGCTTAAACCAAAAACCTGGTCATGGATGCGCTTTGGACAATCAGTTGCAGATTCAGAGTTGAAATAGGAGGAAAGCAGTCAAACATGAACAAAAATCAAAGTGTAATTAATTCATTTACTTGGGCTTTTGCTGCAACAAGCTTCAGGATCCAAAACTGCTCCTCCCTAGTCAGGACAACTTATTGATAAAATGCTGTTAATGGTGAAACTCTGCAAAAACTTTGTCCTAGAAAACAATACAGGTTTTAAGATTTTGGCTAAAAACTGCATAATCACAATTGAACAATTTACAATTAAAAAAAGATTATCAGAGTGGGACAATGTTATATATTAAGCTACATGTGCAAAAGTACAACAACTTATGAAGTAAAATAAAAGTGAAAGTAAAATGTCAGGTTTTAAAGTAGCATCAACTAAAATAGCATAAACTGCAGCAGCAACTTTAATACCTTACAACACTTGGACAGTACAAGAGCTTATTATAAGACTCGTCATTGGGTTGAGTTTTAGTTTAACTTCTCCAAATATGTGCCTAAGCAGTAGGTCTTGGGAAACATGTCTGTGCTACTGTCAAAGTCATTAAAGCGTAACTTTGACTTGTAGGAAATAAACTCCAGTGTGACTACGAGGAACAGCGCTCTGTCGTACTGTCAACTTGAAAGTTTAAGCACCCTTCTGTCTCTGCAACTGATGGACAAGTTGTCAGTGAAAGGCATCAAAAAATGAGGAATAAAAAAAAAGCTAACTAAAAGCATCACAAATGGAGCCACACGGCTAAAGCGTGTGCTATATTAAAGATAGAGAACATGTCTACAGCAGTACATGCTGTCTCCTTTTAAAATGCTCCCTGATCTTCCCTGGCGAGTATAAAAGAATGACACTTTGACAGAACTAAACTTGTCAGAATTAATTTTTGATCAGAAATGGATCTCAGTGGAATGGTTTTGGAACCAAACTCTCAAGCAATTATCTAAAGACAAAAGTTTCAAGATAAATGTTCTGTCATCAATTCATTTGGTTTAGAACCACCCGTCCACATTGGGTCAACTCTCAGATAAGTTTTTAGTTTTTAATCTTCGTATTTATGTTTCCCGTTACCAAGCAGTATGAGCGAACTCCCACAAACCCTCCAGCACCCTAAAGAGGGTGTAGACCTGGTCCACTGCTCCACGACCAGGATGGAAACCACACTGTTGCTCTTAGATCTGAAGTCTGACTATCGGACAGACTCTCCACTCCAGGACCCTGGCATAGACTTTTCAGGTAAGCTGAGGAGTGAGACTCCCCAGTAGTTGGAACACACCCTCCGGGCCCCCTTCTTGAAAAGGGCAACCACCACACCAATGCTACAGAGACGTGTCAACCAAGAAACACTCCCACAGCGTCCAGAGATCTGAGGTACTCAGGGCAACCCTCATCCACTCTCTGAGAGCTCATCGACTACCTCAGTGACCTCCGCTTGGGCGATGGACAACCCTACCCCAAAGTCCACAGCTTCCTCAAGAGAAGGCATGTCAGCAGGATTGAAGAGATCTTCAAAGTATTCCTTCCATTTGCCGATAATGTCCCCAGTTGAAGTAAACAGCTCCTCACCTGCACTGAAAATGGTGCCTGCAGAGAATTGCTTTCCTCTTCTGAGGCACGGTTGGAGGAGACGTTCGACATTGGGATCCCCCCAGAGGAGCTTAAGGAAGTGGCCGAGGAGCCAGACTGCTGCCCCCACGACCCGGTCACGGATGAGCGGAAGAAGATAGATGGAGGATGGATGGTTACCAAACACTTGGAAAGTACTTGGTGCTTTACCCGCTAACCATTCATCATATTTGATACATGCATTTCTGAGAGTTTCCTCTTTTTTTTGCACAATCAAAACTCAAAAAGGACCCAATCGCAGCGAAGAGAGCCTCAAAAACTAGTGGAAAAGTCTTTTAGTTTTAGAACAAATAAACCTCAAAGAGGAAAAAGCTAAACCAAAGGGAGCAAGCTGAACTGGCAAACTCAGGGTAAGCACACAAGACAGACCAATACTGAAGATAGAAAGCAATCAACTTATATAGGAAGCAACCTAAATCAGTTAAGTGCAGACACTCCTCCACAGATCAGGTAAGGGTGTGGACCAGCTGGAAGGAGCCACAGTCAGCCTACACCAAAAAAAAAGGTGAAACACCAAGAAAAAAACCAAGGAAACACAAAAAACCAAACACATGCAGAACATAACATATACATTTTCTTTTAATGGGATACAGTTGCAATGTGACACTTTTAAAAGACGCGAAGAACACAAACTCAGTGATGCGTTCAAGTGAAATGCAATGTTTTTTATTTCTTACAGTGACTGCAAGTTCAATTTTTTTTTAATCCTTCCTCTTTAAGAATTGAGGGGTTCATAAAGGACATCCATGCTTTTGTTTTTGCTAAAACGGATAACTCCCTGGGCACCAATAAATCCTTCATATTGCTGTACTGCAGACGAATGAACTTCTTTGTGGGGTGAATTGTCTGCACCGTGCTTCATGCATGCTTGGCTTTATAGGCAACGGCATTCACTTTTTATTAGCAATGCAGATTTGACTGTTGAACACCACTTGATTTATGCAATAGCAGTTCTATCTTTTGCATCAGCAAATTTTCTGTGACTTACATTAACTCACATTATTCTCATCTAAAAATACCTGCTAGGGTCAAAGGTTAACAGAAACTTTTTTTGCTAAAAAGCCAAATATGTTTATTTAACAAAAAAGCCTGAAGGAGGAAATATTTCAAATTATTTAGGTGGTCATACTTTTCCCCTATTTTATTGTACTCAAAAAATTCAAAAATTGTCAAGTTTGCAGATCGTTTGCAACACTGACTTATGTCACATTTAACAAAGTTGAAGTGAAATGTTAGCCTGTTTTTGGTATATATATATATATATATATATATATATATAATTAATACTGCATGATGAAACACACAAAGAATGAAAAATATTGATGTGATAAAAATTTCAAATCAACCTGACCCAACCTGATCTGAATGCTCTTTTAAGCCTTGTTGTCTTTTTTTTTTTTTCCTTTTTGCTTATTAATAATGTGTTATGTATTCTATCCTATTTCATGCAATAGTCTTTTTGATTGGCACCTGATATTTCACAAATTGTTGAATAAAATGTCTGAACACATTTCCTGCTCCCAGAGTTCCAACAATTTGTTTACAGCGGCAATGAACGTGTTAAAATGAATTTAGACAACATAACTAGTGGCATGCCTAAAAATCATTTCTAAAGTCAAACACCAATCACTTTTTTGATGTATTGTAAAAGTGTTCCCAGTGGCCTTTTATTATGATTAGGTGGTTTTTAGCCCAAATTAAAGGTTCATCAGAAATCCAGCTCAGAGTTGTGGGTGGGACCTTTGGCTAGAAGTTAGCCTGCTCTCATTTCCCATCATTCTTTTGTTAACACCCTCTGTTCTCTGATGTATAATACCACTATAACGAAATGTTTTCATTTGCTCTGATTCACCACAATTTGAATAACAAAATGCTCCAAAACAATCAATTTTCTTTATGTATGTCATCCATCATGAGAAAAATGAAACCGGAACAAGCTAAAAACACACAAAACACAATAGTCATTGGAGTTGATCTTTAACTATAGCTTTCCAAAGTTAGACAATACAGATTATAGCATGCCTAAAATACATTTCAACAACTTCCATACCTTTACAAGAATTATTAAGTTGTTTTTTTTTTCATATATATAACTATTATATCCTGATAAGTCAGAAAAATTGAAAAGAGAACATTTTCTTTCATGCATGACCTAATATTGGATAAGTAAATTCAGTCACCTTCTTTCCTCGAGCTGTGTTAAGGATTTATTCCTCTGTGCTTCATTTTAAGGGGACTCCTCTATAAAAGAATTATCTGCTGTCACTGCAATTCTCCATAGACTTTGACAACTGTATAAAACACTTCATTCCCTTACAGGCATGCGCGCGCAAAGGGAAACGGGATGACACGGTTGAGGCGATCAAAAATATTGCTCAACTTCAAACACAATCAATATCAGGACATAAGATGTCAAACTCCCCCTTAAGTTTAAAGGAACAAAGGCATCCTAGTTTTCAAATATCCGTTTGTTCTTGCAAAACATCATGGGAAAAAATTATAAAACTGCTTGTATAATGGCAAATATTTCTTGAACCATGTGCACATGTGACTGTCATGTCGCTTCTTTGTGTACATTTGGAGCCCTGCATTAGTTTCCACAACAGCGTTTGCAGCATCGCCATAAATGTTACATCAATCCTTTGTTTGGTGTTGTCTGTTATAAAGCTATCTTTCAGCACAGACCCAGCATGCATGGACCTCTGACACCTCGCAAATAGAATTTTACTTGAGAAAGTTGAGCTGCTGTAAGAAAGAGACTGTAAAAGCAAGTACACAAATGAAAAGGCAGTAAGGATGGAAGAAAAGGCAGTGAGCACATGGATGTTATGAAGGAAAAAGCAGAGGAAAGCAGAGTTGCAGAGTACAGGGAGGATGAAAGGAGGACGAACAAGAAAACCAGTGAAAACAGAAAGCCGTTTTAGGTTTACTTCAATAGAAGTCACTGCTTTTAAACTACAAAATTTGAAAAACAAAAAAAAAGCTCAGTGAGAGGTAATGTTTATTTTTAAAAGATGAGTAAACACGACAGAAGTTTTTTTACGAAAATCAAAAGTATCAAATTTACAAGAATAAAGCAGTACATATAAGAAAAAAGTTGTAATTTTACCGTAAATTGGCACAATTTTAAACAATTCCGAGTTTATTCTTGAAAAATTAGATTTTTTTCCTCATAATTTTAGTACTTAATTCTTATTAAATTACAACATTTTTTCTTATCTTTTTACTACTTAATTCTTGTAAATGATTAATCTTTTCTCATCATTTGAAATTATTTTCATACATTTTTGACTTCCTTCTCGTAAAATTGCAACTTCTTTCTCAATTTTACAACTTCATTCTCCCTAATTTTTTTCATAGTGGCCCTAATACTCCATCATATTTTTATAGTAAATTAAACAATCAAACATAATTATGTATCCAGTATATGAATTTACTGTAGCTAATTTTAAAATACTAGAATTCCAATTTAAAAACATTTCAAAGCAACATATCCATGATATTTCTTAAAAAATGAGGTTCTCACTAAAACGAATACAACAAATGTATTTTTAAATCTTATGGGCATGCGTTTAACACCAGTAATAAAAAACAAAAATGTTACATTTAGTTTAGTTTATAACAATAAATGGCTAATGATTTTATGAGGCTTCTTGAAATCCATTCTTCTATAGTACAATAAGACCAGTTTGCTTTCACAAATATTTTTTTCTAATCTTTAATCTTAGGTTTTTAACAAAAACTTCCCCGGGATAACTAGCTAATTAAATCATTTATTTAAAAAAAGTTGTCCAGTCTGTTTGCATCCAGTAATCTAAGAACAAAAAGAGAGAAAAATACAACGTTGCTTTGTGTACAATCTTGTGTTTTATAAAATTGCAGGCTTTTAAGTAAGGCATGCCAACAAAAAAACATTTAACTGCTTTTAATTACCCTTTTCCTTTTTTCCAATCTCACTAATTATTGTTTACCATTTTACTTTAACATATGATGATGTTACATTTTTCTATTTGCTCTCCCCACCTTCTCACCTCCATTTTTGCCTAGTTACTTGAAGGAGAACTACCTAAACATTAAAAGCATTTTCAATTTTACAGCATGGAACCAAATACATATAATTGGGTTAACTGGACGCTTGTTTACTTTCTTAGACATAATGAATTTTTATTTTTGAGGCTTTAAGGAATTTACAAGAAGTGGCAGGTAGCCTCCACTTACTGTATTTTCTGGACTATACTTTTTTCCAAGGTTTTGAACCCTGAGGCTTATACCACGATGCGGCTATTCTGGGAATTTTTCTTCAACGCTAGACAAGAGATGGCTGGCGCCGTAACAGCTACGACCTACACCTCCAACACAAGATGCTCAAGTGACCAGGATCAGTTTTCTGAAGTTCTAGCCTGTTTTTCATTTGTGTGTCCTTAAAATGACAACCCGAATGTCCGATTGCGTCAGTAGCTGCGTTTCCATTACAGAGATTACAAAAGCAATTACGCAAATAAACACAAAATAACTCATGTCATTTAAAACCACGAGCATGGATGAGAACTAGTATTGTTTTAAGTTGATTCACAAAAAGGGAGCTTTGGGTGACTCTTCTGGGACCGCGTGCAGCATAGCTATGTTGATAATGTATATAAATGTAAACAGATGCACGACAGAAGCTTGTTCAGCAGTATTAAAAAAAAAAGGGTATTTTGTGCCAACAGTTCCACCCACAATTCAGAGACAAATTTCTAATTAACCCCTGCCGCTCTGCTCGTTTTTGATTTTGGCCAAAAATGGCACAATCATGGTTAAAAGAGCACTGGAAACAATTTTACAACAGATAAGAAAAATTATCAAAGTGAGACTTTTAGTTCTTCAGTTTTCTTTTAATGGGGGCTTTTTTATCACCGGTGACAATCAAAAATACTATTTCATTTCATTTGATTTTCAGGATACTCAAGGTCAATAAAACAAAAGCATAAAACAACATTGAAAAATTCAGTCTAGATATTTACAGCCATGAAGCTTAAAACTTGCATATTTCTGCAGGAATAAGAAAAGGCCACATGACTACATTGCTACTTGCAGTTGCAAGGCCTTGCAGTTAAGTAATTTAATAGAAAGTTAATTTTTGTAAATGCATAAATGCATTTCTATGTCAATGTCATATTTTCAGTTTAGAACTGTTGTAATTATTACAAATAAAAATAAAACAGATTCTAAACGAGATTTTATTTGGAGAACCAACTTTGCTTCTGTCTTGTACTTTTTCTTTTTAAAAAAATAAAGGTCATCAACTGCTTTGCATTGTGGGTAGGACTAATAACTTAAGTTACTTTACATTGTACCACTTGTGACAATCAAAAATGTAATTTCATAAAGGCATGTAAATGAAATACTTTTATTGTCAAGTGAGGATATTACTCCAACGATGTTCAGGTAGCTTTTATGCCCTCACATCATCATCAGAGCAGATGTAAAATTTAAGAAAAATTATAATTTTATTATTTTAATTCAAGCAACAATAGCCAAACAGAGGTCAACAATTTGCGATAATTTTCTCCAGACAGTTTTATTCATCATTTTAAACAGATATGTAAAGCCAAATGTTTTCACAACAGCAAAGGGCAAAACAATTTGAGTGATGTCCTATTGTCTGCTCTGGAGCTAGAAAAAAAAATAGAAATTAAAGAGTGCAAGTATGAGAGCTGTGCTCCACGGAGTCTAAAAGCCTGATGTGGAAGATATAGGGGCTGCATGTCCATGCAATCTGCCTCTGAAAGAACAAACCTAAATTGATCAGTAAATAGTCTAATTAATTTGAAAAATACTTCAAATGGAATTCAGTATTTTAGAACAAGACTGTCAGGAGAAGACCAACAGCAAATTTGTGTTTCATGTCAAAGAGCATCAGAGAGAAGAAAAAAAATAAAAGCCTTAGAAAGAAACAGTAAAATATACAGTATATATTAAGCAGTTACCACCACTGACCATTCAACCAAGGCTACTATAACAAAACAGAAAAAAAACAACCATAGAAACTGCTTCTAGACCATTTTTTTACATATTTTTTTATATTTTACATCTGGAAATGGAAAAGAAAAGATTGAGGCTGCTCCCAAAAGTCAAAATGTTTATTCCAACAAAGTCTGCAAAACACCACCTTAAAGAGCATGCACAGCCACAACAGAGCTCTTAAATGTCTTATGATGAATCAGCCCCCTGAAGCTTTTACATTTATTGTCAGTGGTCCGGTCGGCAGGTCAAACTCAGTGGTTATAACAGTTTATGTCAAAGACAGAGGCCTTCAGCACATGTACTGCGTCTGGCAAAGCAGGTTAATGGCAACACAGCACTAAGGTTTTGTCAGGAAATGAAAGGAAATGTCACCTATGGCGGGTAATTGTGAATGTTTCCATTTGTGACTAAATGTCTGGCCAGTGGAGCCTTTTTTTTTTCTTGACAGTTTGTATTTTACTGTTAGCATTGAACTCTGAACCTTTTTTAAACTTACTGGAATATAACTTTTTTTTTTCTTCTTACGGAACAATGTGCTGCAATTTGGTTTATAAACCGAATAAGGGAGTATGATAATAATAATAATAGCAAGAGTAAAGTCAATTACTGTTCTTCTCCTATCCAACACTAGAGTCATGCTGTTTAGGAGCGCAAACAGTTATTAGCTAAACAGTATTGGATTAGTGTTATTTTGCACTTAAAGGAACACACTGTGATTTAGATATTTAGGTTGCAGAATCATGTTTTTTTTCGGCAAGATAACTGCATCTTATTATTCATTGGATTGGTCAGGTTAACATATTTGTTGTTAAAACATTTTGGACATCAATTATATTTGCGTTGCATGGATTTTTTTAGTATGTTCATACCTTAAAGTCATCCATTAACCCCACTTTAAAACCAGTTGTGCAGTCTTCTAAAATGAGGGTTAAAATAATCAACTGGCCTGACAGTTATTTTCATTTAGAAAGTTTTTTAGTATAAATACAAAAAGTTTCTTTGTCAAAATTAAAAATATCAAAAGGTTTCACAATTTACAGATGTGATGTAGCTTATAACAAAAGATTAGAACGATGAAAGATTTTTACGGTTTAAAGAACCTGCTTAGTGGCCTTGTGGTAAAGTGTATCCTCAAAGTTCTGAACTATTGTCATACATAAGGTGCACTAAACGATAAGGCGCATTAGGCTAGGCAAAATAGTCAGAGGTAAGACTGTCAGTAAGACAACTGAAATTAACTTTAATTTGCAACACGCTGCACCTTAGCCACACTACAGGTGTGAGCCGTGTTAGCATATTCACAATACCATTAACTCCCAACCCTGTTTGCAACACGCTAATAGACTGATAGCGCTAAAACAAACGTTACTGTGATGCACTAACTCCCAACCTTGTTAGTAGCAAGTAAAACACAGTTTTACACCGCTACATGTTAGCTGCATTAAAATTGTTTGCAACTCCTGAAAAAAAAAAAAAAAAAAAAAAAAAAAAAAAAACGGGCTGACATTTTGACATGTACCTCTCAAAATCGCTATGGCATTAATAAGTCCAACCAGAAATAATCCATATAAGGAGCTCTGGATTAGGCGCACTGTTAACATGTAGTAAATATGCTAATAAAACAATGTTAGGAATTTGTAAAAGAAAAACAAAAAAAGTAAAAATAAACCAAGTAAAAGAAAATGTGTAGATTTACAAATGCATAAAATGTGTTTGTCTTTTGGCTTTCTTTACGCAAAACATCCATTGTATGCCATCTTTAGGGGGGACGGCTCACTTTGACCTCCAATACTTGTACATCAGGTGCCTTTGTATCATTGTCAGAACATTCAAACTGAAAGCCTCTTAATATTTTAAAAAGTCACATCATTTAGTGTTTTACATGGTGTCTTACCAAATGTAATCTGTTCTCTACATGAGCTCTGTACAGAAACATTAGCAGTCATATGGTGCATTACCCATTATAGCATGGGTCTCTTACATCGTTTTAAACTGCATTAAATCTTTAGAGCAGTTCGTAAAGACATGTCACCATCTCTGCAGTGTTTTTTTATTCCCTAAAACAAATTTGTATATAGAACAGTGTGGCAATGAAGATCATGCCAATCAAATGACAACAGCATTAATTCATGGACGATTGACCTTTGTGCAGTCCTGACCTCTGTCCTAATGAAAATGCATACTGTCATAAAGGGGGAAAGTAGGCATCAACAACCACTGACTGCTGGCCGCTGAGGGAAACCTGATATCTTGTATTCAACAAGAATGAACAGAAGTCGCTCCTGTAAACTGCAGTAACAAATATGTTCACTCCTCCCTGGAAGACAGAGTGTAATTCAAAGACAGGTTGACCCAACAAATCGTGACCGTGTTTTAAAATCTTTAAACTCTGGACAGGTTTAATATTACAAATACAAATGTTTGAGCAAGAGTATACTTACATTATGTTTATTAAATAACAACTTAAACTGATTATAGCTTTGTTATTTTCTGAGTATCGTTTGCTTAGAATTTTACAAATGTATTCATCAAAAATAAAAACCTATTTATGTGAGTTTAAAGGTGTAGCTGTGTCTTCATTTACTATCTTCTTGTCATCCATCTACTAGAACTGTAATAAGCAAAAATGTGAGGATGGAAAAACTACAGAAAAAATTGAGAAGATTAGTTGTAAGATGATCCAAAGAAACTATGTTTCTATTTTGTTTATTGCTGAAGTTCACCATGAAGTTGACATAAAAATGTTTGAGTGTAACATTGTTTAAAGGCATAAATACATTGTCTTTCTTTCAAAATCTTTGTGTTTTTCTTTGTTGATTCTAATCTCCTGTTTTAGATAAAAGTATGAATGCTGGGGATTGAATACATATTTTAATTTCCATCCATCCATTTAAAAAGATATGTCAACCAGATTTGTCAGACATATTTAAATCAAATAGTAAGGATCGTTGTTAGATATGTGAATTGTTTGTCTTGATTTTGCAAATCGAATCGCCACTTAAGTAACCATCCACAGTCCTAAATAAAACAGTAATGTAGTTGGAACTGATTGTACTATTGAGCACAAGATTGAAAACCTAAAGAGAGCAGAAGGTCTTAATGAATGCCCATAAATAACCCTTGGAAGTCTATACCCTCTGTCTACCTAAGCTGTTCCCCTATAACCAAAGTTTGTAGCTGAATCATATCAGTCTAACAGTCTAAAAAAAAGCATGTGGAACAGAAATATCCAACCACATGTCCTAGAGCCACAGTATAAACACTACATGATATTCCTTGGAGCAAAGTGCATATCATTTTCTCAATTTGGTTGTCAAGGATAACATCTTACTCTCATGGTGTACTGGCTTTGAAATGAAGAAAAATCAACACCTCTTCTGTTTCTATATTAACTGCTGCCACTGTGCTGTTCTCAGACACGTCTGTATTTTCCTCGGCAGAACTCATGAGAGTAGTGTGAAGTTGTGGAGGGAAAATCTGTTCTGCTGTAAACATAGTGCAAAGTGAGACAAGAACTGACGTTTTAAGATCTCCATCTAGAAAGTAAAGGTTTCTCGGCAAAGAAATAGGGCATTGCATCAAACTGCATCCTGGGCATCTATTTGGAGAAAAATACATTTTTTTCAGCTTTTCAAAATATATGTTGTTATTCCAAATTACTATATGTGTCAAACTTCCCAAATAGCAAAAACTTTGACATTTGACTTATGGTGACAGGTCTGAGAGTAAATCTTGTGCCTGTTTATATTTATTTGCATATGTGATGTTATTATTTGTCAGCCTATTTTTTATTTCACAGAAATGGCTGAGCCAGGAAGCAGCATTTGCAAAACTCATCCTTGGAAAATATAGCATTTTGCATCTGCGCAGTGTGCAGTCAGAACCATGTCATTGTGATGTAATAACTGCAAACGTGCAAATGTTAAACAATACTAATGTATGAAAAGTACATGCTAATGTAGATGAATAAACTAGAGGAAAGCGGAAATTTAGCTTATTAAAATGCTAAGTCAATAAGGAACTAAGCAACTAAATAAATGCCTTATGAACTGCAACAGATAAAATTAAAAAAAAACAATAGGCTAAATAAATATTGTGTTCATACAAAAAACAAAACACCTTTTTTTGTTGTTTTCAGAGCCAGTAGGTAATAGATGATTTTTAATAAGAGCAAAAATAAAAATGACCGTGATAATACCCAAAACAATGTCATTCCAGTATTAATCACAAAAACATACAATTTAGATGATTAATCTACAAAAACATAAATATAATTTAGATATTTGTCATGTTAGGGTTTTTTTTTTTTTTTTTAACAAAAAAGTCTACATTTCAGCAGTGTATTCACAGTAATGCTGTAGGCTCTGGGAGCACACAGCAAGACGCACAAATCAGTGCATTCCTAAGTACTGTAATAATACACCCACAATATGATATCACACATATGGACTCACACAATCAAGCATATTGTGCAAAGCATTATGCACTGATATAACCCTTTATATACACGTACAGCTGGAGAACGCACAACAGCTTGATTTGGTTTGACTGCTCTGTAACGCTCTGGGTTTAGACTGCTGTTGAGGCTGCATAAGCCCCTGCAACTACACTAAGACAGCAAAGGAAGACTGTCTGTTCCGATATTCTTATGTCTGAACTGAATACGTGAGACAGGACAGCCCATGATAGGAATTCAATGTCTCTAAACATCCCTGTTAACAGCTGACTGCTTGTGTCTGCAGCCTGCTCTACTCTATGCATGATATGTGTATTTATCAATGGATACAGACACACAGATGGCAAACATTTGCAGTGCACTTTTCAACTTTAACTCATCACGACGCATGTGAATTGCATTTAATGTATTTAATTTCAATGTATTCAATCTGTAAAAAAAGTTTTAAAATTACTGCATCTGCAGCAAATTCTTGTTTAGAATTTTGCGCCACGACTGATAGATTTAGTGTTTCGCTAATACTGCGGTAAGCCTTGTTGCAGAGCTTTGCTCTGTATTGTATTTTCTCTTGAGTTAGAAGTCAAGCAGGACATTTGTTGACATGATGCAATAATCCACCTGTCATGTGCCTGAAATACTTAAAAAGAGAGCACAAATCCCTGCTACAGTACACAAACGTGTCTGAGCTGAATGACCAGCAGGACCAATCAGATCACATGGAAATGCATTTACGTTTTAAACTATTTTATTTTGCACCTTTTTTTTTTAACTTTTCATCTTGTTTCTAACACACAGCCTTCACTCGAAACTAAACTTACTATTTTTAAACCAAGATCAAAACTCAGTGTCCAGCAGTGCACATCCAGCTCTGCTAACCCTTTGAGTGTGCATGTACAGGGGCGCTCCCCACTGCGTGAGAGATATCATCACAAAGATGATGAAAGACGAATGGTTTAGAAGCAGAAAACAAATCAGAGTGAGCCCTCCTCCCTTACATTTCTGTGCATATATGTAGAGGAAAAAAAGAAAAAAAAAAAAAAAAAAAAAACGCCCACACACATTCTCTCCCGCTCACACACATGTGCAGGAGGTCACTAGAAAGCAAAGGAATTAATGAGACCAAAAACAACAATATCCTGACGATTAGAGCTAGGACCTCCAGACTAAAGAGGATTTTCAGCTTAACTTTTAAAGATTTAGCTACAATACTCACAACCACTGTATAATTGAATATAAAACATTTGCATAAATATTACCAGTCCCCATTTCTTGTTATTTTATTCATCAATGTGGGAAAAATAATTTCAGTCAAGTAATGGTTAAAAAAGGAGAAAAAAATAAAAACACAATTAAGAGAGATGGCACCAGGAGTGGAGCTACAGGGGGGGGCACAATTTTTGAGTCAAAGATTTAGAAAGCATCTATAAAAAATTCTTTCAATTAAATTAGTTAATTTGTTTGAAATGTGTCTTTTGATTATTTCATTAGTCATGGTCTTCCCTTCTGCAATTCTAAATTGTCACCATTGATTGTATATGAGAACTGGGCTGACTGAGTGTGATGTCACCCATAGAAAAAGACTTACTTCCATTTCCTCAGAAACAAAATACATTCAGTCGCATTTTTCGCACTTACAGCAGTCGCCATGTTGGAACCAGAAATCGTCAGTAAGCAGTGATTGGTCCAAGACGGTCTGAGTCTACATTTCTATGGCAACCACTCTCTTCTATCTGAGCGATCTGGAGCATCTGCCACTCAAACGCTTCAGACGTTTGACACAAAACCACATCCTTTAATTGAGGCATCGGGCTGGCCAGTTTATTACTTGAATACCTTGCAAAAAGGAAAAAATATAAAGAAAAAAATAAGAAAACATTTCTAAATAGAAGACTTTGTGATTACAGATTTTTGGGACTAGTGGATCCTTCCTATTTGGATTTCGGGAAGGAGAGGGTCACTCAATCCAGTTCTCTTATATAGTCAATGTTTGCCCCTCTTCAGATACAAAATGTTCTAGCTCCACCACTGGATGGTACATATAGAGTTTAGTTCTCTCAGTCAATGCCTTGTGACTTCCCAGCCCTTTAATGCAACTGTGTTAATGGTGATTGTACTTAGAGAAATAAATGGTTTGCTCAGAGCACGCAGTTTCCCCTGCAGCGATGAACAAGGTTACACTTTGCACACACTTCCCATTACATCCTACTTTACTGAGGAGGTTGGAGATATAGGAAAATATTCACTAAGAAAAAAAAAACTCAATGTTTACCTATCCTGTTAAATCACAAGGCATCTGGCTAGTCCTCAACAAATAAAAGTTATAAATAAAACACCAATTTTAAACAGTCCTAATATTTCCTTTTTAAATCCATGCAGTATTTCTCTATGATCTGCAGCTACATGTTCCTTTAAGCAGAACCTGAACCACACTGCATCTGGCTTTTGTTACTTTGTCGATAAAATATCTGTATTTTAATAATTTGGTGTTAAGAGTAAAGGGGCTTATCGGCTGGAAGAGACGTTTGAGCTCAAAGACATCCCCACTCTTCCATCAGTGACACAAGAGTTGTTTTCAAAGCAAACTCAGGCAGCACTGTTTGATAAGATTAGCATGGCTGCCAAGCGCTAAGATGAAATGTGAAAAATGTCATCATCTTTAATAATGTCAAACACAGTTAAAAAGCTTTTGATGGAAATGATTTTTAAAGACTTAGAAAGAAGACATGACAAAAAATTGGAGGAAATTGGACTCCCCCTTCTGGTGCATTTGAACGAAAACATGATTCAAATTTTGTTTTGTCACCAAGATTCACTCATTGCATTACATGAATCTAAGATCTAGTTAGTACTGGGCAGGAGAATTTACCATGCAGTATTCGGAGCAAATACTATTATCATTTTTAGACTTTAAATCAGATTTTTGTTTGAATGTAACAAAATGCTAGATAATTATTTTAGTATTTACTGAATACAACAAATAACAGTCTAAAAACTGAGCACAAGAAAGCAAGATTAATGAAGTGAAAGCAGTATGAGTTTTTCTTCAATTGTAGGTCAACACACAGCTTAGGAGCCTGGAGTGGAGGGAGCACATGTGAGGCCAGGAGGTGTGGGTGGGTTCAAATGAGGACATGCAAAAAGAGGGAAGTTAAATTAAAACAAAACAATTAAAAGCCAAGCCAGTCTCACAGGAGGGCATGTGATAATTGCATTTATTAATGTTAAGTGCAGGAACCACGAGGGAAACATTTTATTTTGTCTGTAGTTTTGTATTCAGTCATTTATGCTTTTTTTCTCCTTTTCAGTTTCACCTACAGTCAAACTTATGGATTCCACCCCTTGCAAAGGAAAATGTATTGACGCACCATTTTTGAAGCCTTGAAAATGTTCTTCAGTGCTAGATCATGCAAGACAGTTTATAATGCTCCACAACGGATGCAAGTTAGGGGTTTAAAAAGTCGAACTAGGCGTGTGGTGAATCTGAAGCCCCTCTAAAAAAGGTTGTCTTTTGACAAATTTTGAGCTTTTAAAGTGAAGCCATTACATTGAGAGCTGTGGACCAATGTTGCTATTATATGTTCCAGTAGGAGCCAGGGCTGAAAAAGTAGAAAGTCAGGGTGAAAGCCCATCAGCCCAGGGGACCTTCCAGTAACAGACAAGGTCTAATCATGCTGTCTTAATAACAGATTCAATAGTATGGCAGAAAGGCCTTCTGGCTGTTGGGGAGTGTTATCTGCAGTAGGACTTTCTTCCAAGCCTCCAAGTTTAGAGTCCAAAGTGACATGTATCTTTGTTACTGAAACTGTTGTTATTCTATAAGAAAAATACTACTTGATAAAGTAAATCAAGCATCAAAACCTCAGAAATGCATCAACATATTTGGTTGTAAAACATTTTCATTTTTAAAAATTTCCTTTAAAAGATGAGTCAACATGTAAAAAAAACTATAGTCTTGGTTTTGTTTTGGGGATTTTGTGTTTTTTAAGAATTTCCACAAATTCTGCAGCAATAAAGCTGTAAATTCCTGCACACATTTACTGTCAAATCATTTAATAATGTTAACCCATCATAGATAGTGATGCAAAATGCAGGAAGAATGCTCATAAATACTGCAAGACTTCCAACCCAGACAGCCTGCTTGGCGCCTGCTTTACTCTCAATACAAGGCTAAGAGCTCCTGCTGCTGTTGGAGAATGTCGGTAATAAATAACTCCATACAGAGAGACTCAATTCATATTAGCTATATAGTAATATTGAGACTTGGCTTCAGATTGTGCAGTCTAAAACATTCTGTGTCTAGGTTTGCTATCAAACTTTTACTACGGAGAAGGAGTATTTTTGTAATGCAATTATAGAATAATAGAAACGCAGGCAAGTAACTAATGTTTGCAGATTTGAGAACATAAGAAAGCACAAGGAATTTGACAATTGCGGACATAATTGAAAAAAATCTCTAAAAATCATAAATGCCATACTATAAGGTGCATTTAAAAGCCTTATTTTTTTTTTCAAACGATGACAGGGTGCCTTATAATCTGAAGTACTGTGGTCCCCAACCTTTTTGTGGCTGCGGACTGGTCAACCAATGAGGATTTTTACCGGGGAAAGGGGGACTTGGAGGCAATGAGTATCCTTGAATAAGAACATGTGCTTTAAATTTAATAACAAACAGTTCTGACAATAGATTTGATCATCATTTCATTCAGTCATCTGACGAGAGCATTTTGGAGGATTGATTAAAAAACAAACATACAAACAACAAACATAAACATAATTAAGGCCTCTTAATTTAGTGTTGTGTCAGGAGTGGTCAAAAACGAGTTTATTTTACTATTATCATCTCATTAAAAAAATGTAAATACAGTAACAAAACCAACAATCTATTATTGATTCTCATTAAGAAACAAATCAGACTATTGATTTTCGCAGCTCCAACACCCCCCTGCTGTCCCGCTCACAGCACTCACTGCTCCTCTTTCCGTTTTTCATGGAGGCACTTGCAAGAACTGAATGTTCACAACTTATGTGAAATGTGCATCTGAATGGATGAACTTGTTTGAGCATTTATGTGAACGTATTCATTCGTGTCACATCTCTATGCAAACAGGCACGGTGTGTGGGAATCACCGGTTTGGATGAATCCATATTTTAATAAAGACTCCTGGTAGCTCCTCGTGTTTTTTTATTTTTTTGTCTTGAAGTTGTAGTCTGTTCCTCTGTCTGTTTCTGTACTTATTCCATTTGCAAAGAAAGGTTCCACATACAGCTGTTCTTGTGTTGCACGTCCCTGAACTGCTTTAAGCAGGTACTTATAGTTGTCAAAGTAACGTCTGTTTTAAAGGCATTAGTCTGTTCTTTTACATGTTGCAAACAAAGTTGGTAGTTCCAGGTGTTGTGAATACGCAAACACGGCTAACACTTTTAACATGGCTATTGTGTAGTGTTAACTAAACCTAAATTCTGATGATTCATGTATGTGATGGAAAGCATTAAAAGGGAACTGAGGGAGCATGAAACCTTAAGTACAGCTAATAAGACTTAAAGTATTTGGGTTTGACCCTCCCACAACTTTCTTTTTCATTATTATCATCATTTATAGCTGTTGAAATACTAAACTGCCAGTTCCAGCATTCCAAAAATGACAGACTGCCTAGCATATTTGCTAACACTGCGTGCTCATAATTAACACTGAACTCTGTGGCTTATTCATCTCAAAAGTACCATGAACTAATTGTATTAGCTGCACACAAGTGTTGGATTTGCACAACAATATGTCATGAGCTCAACAGGTGTGCACAAGCCAAGAGGAAAACCTGAGAAAACAAACAGATGGCCGTGTGCAGGTATAGCTCTGTGACATCTTGCCAAATGTGTTGAGTAAACAAACAAATGGCACCGTACAAGTTCCAGACAGTGATTACCAAAGTTTAACCCCTGTACGTTCTAATGCCTGTGTCTGTAAACACTGGCAGCCACTTGGGTTTATGCTTTGGGGGCTGCTGTTAAAAGGGAAAGGGAGAGAAGCTAGGAAATAAAAGGAATGGGTGTGAAACACTGAAAGATACAGAAAGAAAAACCCCACACTGCAATAAATGTTTAAAGATTAAAGGTCGGGCAAAGGGCAGGCCAGATGATTGAAAATTGGAGGTTTAAATCCCACTAACTCTATCACTATCACACTCTGCAGCAGAATACAGAGAGTCAACCAGCAAGAGGGAAGCTGCTGTTAAACATTATCTTAACAGAAAACACATTTTTAGATTTATATTTACATTTTGTTGTTAAAACACACACATAAAAGATACCCAACGAGAGGAAATACACATGAGGACAAATACATGCACCGAACGTAAACTTTCAACTGTGCAGGTGAGACAAAGCTGCGACATCCACACAAAACAGACTTTAGATTTTGGTCCAGCATGATTACCACCATGCACCACTAAATGAAAAGGTTCTACATGTTATATTTATAAATAACTCATTGCATTGAGTTGAAAAAACTCAGGAACCATTTTACTAGAGCAAAAAAACTGTTAAATCTAGCAAAGAAGAAACAAATGCTGTGTTTATCACCCATTAACTTATTTGCGACAGCTACAATAAACCACAATAAAGTCTTAATGGCGACCAATTGCTTTGTCTGTTTTTTGGAGCTGCAGCTCTTTTACCTACTCCTGTGCTGCTCTCAGTTATTCTCCCAGACAAACGGGAACACAAGTGCATTTTAGCAGGTCCACCCATCAGCTGCCCTCACCCCTTTTACACACATCCTCCTTCTGGTTTTATTTTACCGTTTCATCGTCCAATTTCTATTTGCCAACGTTGCAGCACATACCAGAATGTGGAGATCGATTGGGCATCTACATCATTTTGAAAAACACATTTTAAAGCAGTAAATAGAAGTTTATTGTTGGAGTACATCATAAACTAAGACACTTGGTTAAAATGTATCCTGTAAAAAGAAGCCATGGTGCTCAGAAAACATATGGCACAAATACAAACTAAAAAAGGTTTTACTTATCAAATCCTTAAAGACACACTCCAATGAAAATCATGTTTGTAACATGTTCTTGTAGCATTTATCTCATTATGGAAGAACTATATGACATAATTTAAGGTTAAAACAGCCTGAGTATTTTATTATTCAAGTTGTGCTGGATCAGAAAACCTGTGTTTTTTTTTTTTTAATGCTACGTTCTAGCATGGGCTTGTGAGGTGCTAAAAGCTAGCAGGACAGAATGTAAACAAAGAATTGATGGGAAATTAGCATAGTAACCCACAACTCAGGTGAGTTTCTAATGAGCTCTTGCTACTCTGCAAAAAAATATGTCTAAAAATACAAAAGTTTTTTTTTTTTGCTACAGAGTGCATAATCGATCAATTAAAAGACCACCTCTGTTACAACAGAAAAAAATATAGTTGAGTGTGACTTTAAAATAAAATTAAAAAGTGAACACATTTATTTGGAGAAAGTATATTTCAATTAAATGTACAGGGAAATAGAAAAGTCTACGAATAAATGCAACTAAAAAATCCTTTATTGATATAGTCCTTTGGGTTTTATTGTCCTGTAAAAAGTTTTCAATAGAACTGCAATTTTGCATGTTCATGTGCCCTTTTCATTACAGATTGCACACTGTGGGTTCAACGTGTGCGTGTGCAGAACTGACTTGTCATCGACATGCCTCCTTTATTTTATAGTCCTATGAAATGCTGGCCAATGTTGCATTGTAGAAAAAAATAATTGAGAAGAGTGAAGGAGGAGTCCGAGCAAAGCCTAAAAGCGCACCCATGGTGCCATGTGCCCATACACAGATTGGTTTCAGAAGTGTGCTCAGAAACAAACAGCTTTCGAGTCCAGTTCAGTCAAATATGCAAGCCACTTCATGTATTACCTTCCTCTCATAAATGCATGCCTGAGAAGTTTGCTTGAAGTGTACTTTTTACAGAAATAGATATTTTATGCACATGCAGGGCAGCTTTTGCCCCATTGAGACAAAGTGCAGATTGCTGCAGGACAAAAGCACCATTTGTGCTGGCAGAGAGGCAGTGAACACGAGCATAAAAAATCGGGACAAATATAAAGAAAGGAGAGAGCAGCTGCTACACAGAATGGGTGAACACCAGACATTAACACCCACATAAAGCACATGTCATGATCCAACAAAAATGAACAAATGTGCACACCCCCACACAAGTGCGCATAAAAAAATAAAGAAAAAGAATAGTTTTTTTTTTTTTCTTGTTTGAAATGACAGTTCTCTCCTTTAAAGTTTCCCTCAAAGCTACAGGGATCATACATATCTTGACTGCAAATTGTTTCTTTGTTCAGAAAACAAACCTCTGTACGTTTGCAGGTTATGCTTGACAAATTTTGACATAAAAGTGACAATGCCTGTTCAAGCTACTCTACATTTATACACAATTGGATCCTCAAATTGAGTTCAGGGTCATTAAAATACCCAGTTTAAAACAAAGTTTAGAGTATGTGATCAGACCACTTTTTTTAGTCACACCTGTTTAAATGCATCTCATTGAAATGACAATCAGGGAATGACATGAGGGAACATTTTTGGTGGGTGGAGGGGCTTCCAAGCTTGTTTAAGTATGTAAAAAAAATGGTTAACTTCATTATTTTAATCCCGTCATGCTATGTGGTTAATTGGCTCCATTAAATCCAGGACTCCACTGCATCACCTTGAATGGAGCAAAAATTGAAGAATATCTTTTTATTTAAATGGACATGAAGGCATGAAGGGGTTACATTTTAAAAAGCACAAAAAGATCAGCAGTTGTGTGGATAAAAATGGGAGATTAAAATCACCCAGGACTGGGCAGACTGATGATCTTAAGGCTAAACCTTTCAAATGACTCCTTCCTATAATCAAGCTATCTGAGATACAGTTTCTGAATGGTTCAAATTTGCAAAATGGAATACATTAGTTTTTAAAGCATTTTCCTTTCTGGAAAGTACTCATTTAATTTCATTAAAATTTAATTCAATTAAATTCAAATTCAATCATATGAGGGATTTCAATGGGAGGGTCAAAATAGGGAGTAAACATAAGAGCTTCCCTCCATCCTGAACTTTAAAACGATCAAATTGGGGGAAACTTTGATGGCATCCACAGGGCTCTTTAGAGAAAATTAGGCAGGTTTTCGGTACCTACCCTTGCCTTGGTATTGTTGATGATCCTGTCCTGTGTCAATTCTAATTTGGTTACTTCCAACACATTGTTTCAAAATGTATCTCAAACTAAGGTCAAGCCAAGCTTGTGGAAAATGTTTGACTTCTTTGATTTAAAAAGAGAAAGTCAAGGAAGTTGATAGTTATTGCAGTGAACAGCAAATACCCTTTTCCAAAGATGAAGTTTGGCTTGTGTCAACTGGATAATCGCACAATACAATCATCCGGGAACAAGAGCCTTTGCTGCACCCACCCTTTCCCAGACCATCTGGTCTGTTCTGGTGACGCGGTGGCTGGGTTGACCCCTGCCTGCTCTGCAGTCAACCTCTGACAAGCAACTAAACTTTTCTCACAGCGACCTGTCAGTCCAGTTCTACCTCAAAGAAACAGGCGTGCACGTTCTCTTTCTCTCCATCTAGTTAACAGCTCTGCTTCAGTGCATGAGTGCAGATGCTGTGTGTCTTCACCAAAAGACACTGCTAGCTCCTGTAAGGATTCCACATAAAACACTGCTGCTCGTGCACACAGAAATATGAGGTGCTAAATCGTGTAGATCAAAGATACCATGGACAGGTACAGCAAGCAGCTACATAACTCACAAGATATGAAGCATTTAATATACTGTGTGGTTCCAACCAGGCTGAACTCATGCATAAAAGCAAATAAAAAAAAAAGAAAGAAAACGCCTGTAGATGTGCAGACACAGACATAAATACACAAATCTAGAGAGAGGTTTAACAAGACAAAGCTGTATTGACAGCTATGAAACCTGTAGACCAAAACCAAACAGCAACAACCGTCCAAACACACAGTAAACAGACACACATAGAGTTGCTTAGAAATCCTTTTTGAAGGAATGGCACCAAACTCCAATTTCGTTTTCCAGCTCTTTTCATGGACAGTAAACATGTTCTCACTTAATTATTCTCTTAAAGCAAACAGAATCACACACGCAAATTTGTTCAATTTAAAAGTGTCAACCCATGACCACCCGTCTGCCTTTTTCTAATCTAAAAATGTGTGTCTAGTTTCTCTCTGTACCACCACATTGAGGTTTAGAAACATTTTTTATTCAGTTTCTTAGAGCAACATACAAAAAAGTGTCAATCTTTAATTAAATGGGATCATGGCAAATACAAAACTGTGCAGTTTAACATGGATCCCTAAAGTCAATTATTGTTTCAAACTGCTGTAAAGGTCATCCACTCAGGAACTCAGTTGCAATGCCTAATTTGTGTCATCTAACAGTCCCTGCCATTTGTCTTCCCATAGAAAACAGGCGTGCAATTATGCAGGGTAAACACAAGAGATATGTAGCAGTAACAAACAGATCTCTGCGGACCTCTTAGGCTGATGTCACACTCACTGGCCCAATTTCAGGACAGCATGCAGTGGTTTGGGATATTTAAATTAGGCACTTAGATGTTCAGAGGCGTACCCGTCAACAACAAGCAACATCCGAATAGTCAGATTTATTCTGAAAAACAGCACAAACTGCAGACATTGTTCAGAAAAATCATCGAAAAGTACGAGGAATTACACAAATGTCGACATCCTCCTAAAGTCAGGCTTCACAGAAGCACTTAAGATATGAAAGTTTACCAAAATGCGGCCTTGAATGACTTTAAACTAAGTGTGGGGAAAGTACGCACTAGTGCACCAACAAGAATGAGTGCAAAGGTTGCCTGACTTCATCTTCAGTTTCTTAGTTTATTTCACTTAAAAATGCAACAGTCTGGTGAAATTTTAAAAAAGCAATTAAGTAAAAAATATATCAGCTGAAACAAAGGAATTAGTCTTTGAAAGAAACATTTTGGATTTCGGTTGGAGTCGAATGTGCTGCTTGATCACACTGTGCCATTTGTCTGTTGACGCTAAACAAATGTGCATTGTTCATTGCCCATGACAGATAATTTGGAGAGCAAGGCGACAGATGGACAAGATGTCCTTTTTTTTATTTTGGTTTGTCTGGGTGTGATATTATAAAATACTAGAATTACAAATGTGGCCAAAAAAATGTTCAGTTCAAATTAGCATGCAGCAGTAAAAGTGCATTGTTAAAGTAGCAGAGCTATCTACTGGTAAGTTCTGTTAAATAACAAAAGAAAGTCAGTCATGTGGGCAGTAAAAAGATCAACAGACAAACCAAAGATGACCCTTTAAATAAAAGTGAATCCGGTTCAGAGATAAGCCAATGACAGTTGCATTTTTTTCACATTTTAAGCTTTAATACATTTTTGGAAAGCTTTTATTCTTGTCAATTTTGAAAGCAATGCACAGCATTCCATTTTTAAGCTCATCTTGCTCACTAAATCTTTACTTACTGGCGACCATACCTGCTAACGTTTATTCAGCTTTTTAAGCTTTAACAATAGGTGTAATGCTATGTAATACACTGGGCTCAGAAAAACGCGTTTGAGCGACTGCCTCCAATGAAAAGTTCACGTAAAAGCGAACATATGAAAGTTTCGGGCTCCTGCGTTCCAAGCTCTTGTCCATTGTCTGTTTCTACGTACTTAACGCATGGCGAGTACCTAGAAAACCCTGAAACGCAAACCCTTTTGAAACTCAATCATGAAGAAGAAATGCTTAATAGCGGTTTGTGCCAGCCCGGAACTATATGACACCAAGTCTTTCAGATATCGGAATAGAGCTGTGAAAGAAAAAGCCTGGAGCTAGATTTGAACCGTTTCAACATTTGGCACTGTGAGTACTTGCACTTATATCAGGTAACGACAGACGCACATGAAACACCATAAGCTAAAAGCATGCACAAAAACTCACGTTCAGCACCTTCTAACACGCAACTCAGAAAACTTTTTAAATGTAAACTTTAAAATGGTATATTTATGCTAAATAGTTTTTTTTTATCTTTGTGGATCTTGTATGTTTGTTGTTTCAAGACTGTAATGCTTATAATTCATTATAAAAAAAAAATCACAAAGACATCTCTGTTAAAAGACCGCAAATACGATCAATCTCTGATTCAAACCTACAAATTAAAGCACGTTAAAGAAAAAAAGGAGAAAATATGACCCACTTATGGTTTAAACATTACAAAGACTGCCTCATTCTGAACTTCTGAATAATCAATCAAATATTGAACACTAAATACTTCTGCTTCTGCCTGAATTATATCATTTTTGCTTCCGGCCGATGAAGTCTGACGTCATCTTGCCTGGAGCCAGGCCCCTCCCACGCTTTTTAGTCTCATGCGATTCATGATAAGTGGATTCAAGCTTAGAGACCATTCAGACTCTTCGTTTACACTTTAGTTTGGGCTGCCTTATTCATGGCACACACAAGCACATATCCTGTCTGCATGCTTCCTCATCTCCACAAGGCACACCAGCAAAATCCATACCAACTTCCCTCATAAAGCAATGAGCAATTGGCATGCATCACACGATACAGTGAAGGCCAAGAGGCAAGCGGACTCCCCCTTTCCCTCTGCATGCTGATCATTAGGGAGACAAAGTGGGGAGAGTGACAGAGAATAAGAGAACCAAGAGGAGAGGCAGTAGTGCCAGCTCCCCAGCGGCTCAATCACATTTAATGCCTAGACAGTGCATGATGGAGCTGTCGCCGGTCACTGCTGCTAATATCAGCTAAATAATGGCAACCCTTATCCCGGAGTGACACATCTTCAGTTTTCAGAAAGTTAAGACGGTTTGATGGCACGGAGTCCGTTTTGGTCTCGGACTTTTACATTGTGTTTGACATTGTTTTTTTCCTTCTTTTGATGTACACATCTGATCGGCAGACTCTCCTCCCCTCCTCCCCTTCTTCCATCTTTAACAGCAACAAAGAGATTAAAAAAGGATTACTCCTGACATATCAATGTGATGCGCCTGCCGAGTATGGCGGACTTTTTTTGTTTTCCCATGGTGTCCTAAGTCGATGTGAGACACATGCAAAGAACAAAAGAGGTCAGCGTTGTCAGATATCCAGGAACAGAAAGCAGAAAATGTTGTGGAAGCTTTTTTAGCACACATTTGAGGTGTAGAAGCAATTGAATGAACATTTTTCCTTAAGAAAATGTTTTATTGAGAATATGATGAAAATTCTTGATTTGTTTTCCTCCTGTAGTGAGGACAAGCAGGGAGACATGATGAGCAGGATGTGTGTAAACGTGACAAGGACAAAAAAATAAATATAAAAAAGCATTGTTTTGGGGGCAATAACCTTTGGTAGTGATTCAAAGTACTTGTGGCGAGCTCGGAAATGAACTATTGATTAGAAATAAGGTGGTGGTGAAGAGAGACAGAGGAGGAAAAGGCACCATGACTTCAATCACTGCATCCAAACAACCACTCTCACACCTCTCCTTTGTCCTTGAACACATACAGAACATACCGTGTGCCAGTTCACATGGAAACAACAACCTTCAAATATGGTGATTAAATAGAGCTGTAGGCATCTAATTAATGTTAATTTGAGACATGGCCGCTCAGTGAGGCTACTGTCGGTTCTGTTGGTAAGAAAAAAAAACCAAAACATTAGCATACCTGGGTTTTACTTGGGGATATCATTCACTGTCACAGTTTTTAAATCAAAATTTCCTAAGTTGCAAGAAAAGTGTAAAGTTTTAAGAAACTGAAACGTATTATGGCTAAATCCGATGTGGCGAAAGCAGGATGAGGGACAACGCATCTGAAAACTTTTGTGTTGCAAACGCAAAAAATATGTTTTAAAAGCAATGAAAAAGAAGTTTTTCAAAGCAAATATTTAATATTTTCATTTGAAAATTCTGCAGTTTTATTTCTAAAAACTTTACATTATTCTTGCAAGTTAGAACAATTTGATCTCAAAACTGACTTTTGTCTGCAATATGGTGGCACAAAAATCAGTTCATAAGTAACTGTTGTCATTGACCTTATTTAAACATAGGAATCCAAGTTTTTAACATTTTTATTTTACTTTAGTCTATGTCTAGTTTATTTAGATATTTTTGGGTTGAAATATATGATTTTTTACATTAGTATAATGCCATCTGAAAGTCCCACTCCAATCATCTTTTGATCTATTTCAAAAGTGTTCCCAGAGGTCTTTTAATTATCATTGTAGCTGACCATTTTTAGCCAAAATTCAAAACCCTATGTCATAAAAAGGGCAGAGCTTCAGCAAAGCGACAGGAGTTCAGAAGAAATTTGCATCTGAGTTGTGTGCAGAGTAACCCCTCCCCATTTCCCATCATCCATCTGTTTACACCATCTCCCGCGAGTTTCCAGCCCCTCACAACCTGACAGGTGCTACAAAAATGGTGAGTAATACTGGAGCTTTTCAGTTGTGTAGTTTTGAGCCAGATCCCAGCTCGGGCGAAGAAAACAAAGACATAAATGAATCTTGTCATCTATGCATCAGAATGGAGCAGAGCAGGGAGCTTGTGGCCTGCCCAGCGTGTTTGTGACGTCACAAATAAAATATAAACTAAATTTTTGGTCTGCTCCTGATTCACAACAATTTGTGAATACTGAAATATTTAGAAATGCAACTTTAAGCTTAATTTTCTCAATATATGTCCATCATAATGAGAAACATGGTACAAGGACTTGTTAAAAACACCAAAACCACAATTTTCTTTGGTCTATGACGACTGAGTGAAATACATTTTTTAAGAAAGTAAAGGTTTATTCACTAAACAATTTCAAAACTTGTTTTCCAGGTAGAAACAACCCAGGAAAGTTATTAACTAAAAAAAAAAGATCACGTGAAACAAACCGATAAAATGTGAAAACTACCACAAATGCTCTTGCAGCCAAAACCTGAAAGAGATATTTCAACATCTGATGCTGAATCCTGCTGGTCTACATGTAGATCATTGTCTATCCTGCTAAGTCTACGTCTCATACTGAACCAGGTATTCCCACACTTCAAACCATCGTATCTGAGGAAACGTGCAGGCGGCGAGGAGATAAAGTTTCAAAGATTTACAGTGAGACACTTGCTGAACATCAGGCTGCTGCTGTGATCAAAGTATCCAGTCGCAGGGCAATCTGTCTTGCTGCTGCCACCCCCATCGGGCCAGAACAGAGTCTACTGTGCAGCCCTGTAGAACTAAGCCCCTGTGCAGACGTGCTGAAGTCCAACTGTGCTCTGCCAATACTCCTCCAGAGCTTCATTTAAACGCCATTAATATAAACTCCAGGAATTGTTGGGAAGGCAGCTCATCATCGCTCAGTGACTAACACCATCATAAATGTTTGCTTTCAGCTTAGTCCGGCTAGATTATGCTTCTTGGTGTTGCCCCTCGCCTACAAATTAAAGATGACACAGTCGCTTTCAGCTTGAACAAATCTCCTTCATTTGCTGCTGTGTCTGATTTGAAGCATCTGTTTGGACCGGAGCCCGGGAAGACCTCGACCCGATCCAGCTCTTGGCAAACTGAATTCAGGTAGCCGGCAAATTGGCTTATCTATTCCGACCCCGGCCAGCTGATTTACAAACAGGCCTCTTTGGCAGCACAAAGCAGCAGATTATGTCAGCGGTCCCATAATGTGGCACACGTGCGTGTGTGTGTGTGTGTGTGTGTGTGTGCCCAAGTGTTTGAATCTGTGAGGGATCTTTGCTAAGCCATGTGGTCAAAAAGCAATTCAGAATGCGCAGGTGCTTATCTTTTGTTTATTTGTCTGCTTCCCTGCCAGTCTATGCATTGCTCTGTCCCCAGCTCTCTATTCCAGATCTGTCAGTTACTGGAGGCCACTGACTTGTGCAGCAATTTCGTCTTCCCATCACCCTGCAACCTCATGCCCCCACCCACCCCCCTCCTGTAGTCTGAGGTGTAACTACATCCAGCATGAGAGGAGCTCGTGTGCACCCTGATGTACAGTCACAATCACGCATCCGTGCTCAAATGTCCTCCCAAAAGCAGGAATTGGTGCCATCAGGCAGATCTGGTGGATGCAACATGAAATGCAGCAAAGTGAAGAAGATCCAGGGAAACGTCTCGCGCCATGTTTAACCACCTGTTCTTCACCGACACCAGACGTTCCTGCAAAGTTCCAGGAAAACGCCACGTTTCTGAAATGGAGCGGCATCCGTCCTGCATTGATCGAGACACTAATGACACTGATTACTACAAAAAGAGATTGATCAGAGTCCTATCAGCCAATAACCCCAACTAAAACTGATGAAATAATGGTTCGCTGGTGAAGCTCCAGCGTGACAGGCTGCGCCAAAGAAGTCCACTTAATGGTGCGTCAAAAAAACCCATTAAAAAGCAGATAATTGCGCTGGGATTTTAGACCCATTAAGGACGCCAGCCTCCGTGCTAATTCCTCATAGACCACGGAGGATCCCCCCAAATCTCTCTCTCCTCACGATCCGGGAGAGAGAAAGCGCAGAAACTTACCGATATGGATGATCGAATCCGAGAGCGCAGGCTCCCACTCCTGGCTCCAGAAAACAGCAACAAGCAGCATAGCCAAAAGAACTTTCATTATGTCCACAGACAGGCTGTCTCCCAACGAAAAATAGAAGAACAGAGAAACTACAGGAGATAACGGCGAGTTCAAATCCCCCCCGAAAAGGCGCTTCTTCTTCTTCTTCTTCTAGTCCATCTGCAATGTGGTCCGGAATTCTCCGATGATCTCAGTCCTAATATGTTTTCTTGACCTTCCCAGTCCAGGATTCCCGGTTTAGGCAGAGATTAGTATATCCTGTTGAAATGGTCCCCCCCCCCTCCCAACATTAAATCATATTCTGTGCGAGTAGAGAGGCGCTGAGCTGCAGCGAAAACAGACCGCATCAGAACGCCGACGCGTTCAATCGAGCAGGATGTGACAGATCCCTCACAGGATCTGGAAGCATTCGATTAAAAAAAAACACCAAAGGAAAAGAGGAAAGCTCCTCTAGAATAACAGGTTGGCCTATAATGACCCAAGATCCACACAGCCTTGCAGACCTGGCGACGCAGTTTCCCCCCCTTCCTGCACCAATCGCCAAAGCCACCAGCGGCGTCAGCCTCTGAGGATCGAGCCGATGAGGAAAAGTTCCATCCCTCCTGGGGATTTTTTTTCTTTACTGCTCCTTCCTTTAGTTTTCTATGGGGGGAAAAATCCACCAAAGTTGTAGCGCAAAGGCGATCCAGACAGCGACTTTTTGTTGGAAAGAAATGATGAAATGCGCTGTCACATGGCACAACCGCGGACAGGTTCCATATTCCGAAACTGTAGCATCCAGAGAGGACAGAGAGCGAGGCGGGGATTTAAGCGGGGAGGATTTCAGCTGATAAATGAAAGGAGAAGTGAAAAAGCCACTCTCCTGCTTTTGCGGGAAGTAGCCCCCCCAAATAAAAAAAATTAAATTAAAATAAAAAAGAGGGGAGAAAATCTAAATACATACAGGAATGAAGACGCAGAGGATGCGCGCAACGACACTCGCGAGGTCTGCGCTCAGGATGCGGGTGCTCGCGTCAGCCCCTGCACGGTGGCTGATGAAGAAGAGGTATGCTGTTCGTGAGGGAGGAAGAGGAGGGAGGGAGGAGACCCAGAAGAAAGGAAGAGGAGAGAGAGACGGGCTGCAACTATGAGCAGGAGGAGTTGCCAAACCAGTGCGCACATCCACTGTCTGGAATAGGTGAAAGCGAGATGAGGTGGGGAATCTGACGGATGGCGGGGGATGTGGAGCGCAGCCTCACAGAGAGACAGATGAAAAGAGGGGTAATCTGCCAACATTAGCTCTGTCATGAGCTCCTCGGGCAGCCATTGACCCGCTGTCTACCTCCTGTTCAACAAGAGCTCGTGATGCGTGCAGGTTGATGGCTGCATTATCACGTTTTCTGGCTTGGTAACCAACCTCTTCTCGTCTCTGATTTTCATTTATTATGGGGTGTAACAATTCATTTTTGTAATGATTCGATTCGAATCATAATTTGCGATTGCCGATCCGATTCATAGTCAAAATCGGTTCATTTTAAGGGATTTCTATTCACTGATCTAAAATCAATCCGGGATATCTTAAGCCAAAAAATCATCCACTGTGACTGAATCATTGTGGCTACACAAAGAAAAAGTATCGTGAAAAATTAAGGTTAGCAAGAATATGTTAAAAAAAAGGTAGCAAAGTGCAAATGTTTAATATGATATAAACATTCCTCTGTATAAACACAGTACCAAAAAAAAAATCAATACATTTTTCTACTTCTGCAGCTCAAACATAACACTGAGGTCAGTGTTGGGGTTGGGTATAGGTAAGCGTGTAGGTAGAGACAAACAGATGATTATTTTTCCCCTGGGGAGTCAAAGAAGAAAATGCAATCACATACAAATGAAGAAAAGAGATTGAAATGGGATGTATGGTAGGATACAACTATTGCACGATATGTTAAAATGATGTATCCTTGACAAATATAATAAATCAGTCTGCTCAGTGAATTGGTATCCTGTACCTTGACACCTGCATCTCAGATGGTGCTTCCCACAACAGACTGAAAACATCTCCAAGATCTTGCTGGAGACTTGTAAAGACTTGAACCTCCTCAAAAGGTAAAACTGGAGTTCTTGTGGATGCCTTTGTGTGGGTGGACCAGCCCAGTTTGCTGCCCAGTGTTCCTTTTGAAGTCCACCATCTTCCTTGGTTTTGCCTGTTTGGCTCCAGAATGTTTTTGCCACACCCTCTATTGGTCCCCGCACTCTGTCCACCCCACAGACCTCAACCGTTGTGTCATCTGAACATTTCTACAGATGACAGTCAGTGTAGTGCACGCATGCTGATGTCTATGTGGTGAAAGAAAGCAGCCGTTCCCTCATAAGCCCAGAAGTTACTGTGTCTGACTGATGGTCAGACACAGTTCTGAAATCTCACAAACTGACATCTGCCTGTCAGATAGCCATGGACCCAAATGACAAGTGTTGCACCCACGCACATGGTCTTCAGTTTAGCCTGCAGTCTACTGGGTTGGATGGTGCTTAAGAAACTGGGAAGTCAAAGAACATGATGTAGTCTGAGGTTTTGAGTCCGTCCAGAGAGGTGCAAGCAGCGGGTACATGATCGCATCATCAACCCTCACATGGGGTTATCAGCCTTGACCCGTCACAAACTGCAGGGGGTTGTGTGAGGTGCTCACAAGCAGCCCAAAATGATCCAGAACCAGTTTCCATGACCTCCCTTATGCTTCTCAGTCACGAGACTTTCCCAGAAGCGAGATCTTGCCTGAGAACAGCAGCAGGTAAATGTTTACTCATTTTCTTCACAAGTGCATCAAAACAAAATCTAACTTATATTTTTAACTGGAGATGCACCAAAGGAGTTAAGTAAAAGGACTGTTAGAATTTATGGCTTTTGATCAGTTTTATCTTTATTACTTACAGCATTTCTCTGCAGGTTGGTAAAATGATGACCAGTTCATTTTAGTTTGCCTGGTATTTGTTAACATTAAGTTTCAGTTCCCATCTCTGTAGTTCTTTGTTGCATCTTTTGATCACCTCTGTGCTTATGTCATTCTTTGGATTCAGTTTGTATGCGTTGTGTCCAGTTTTATAGTCTCACGCTTCATCTTTCAAGGTCAGGTCCAGTTCTTTTCTTTATTAAACAGGTTGTGCTCCATTTGCCTTCTGAGGTCCATGTTTAGCTTCATTACACCCAGAATCCTTGACGCTACAATCACACTCTGAATGTTCAGAACTCAGGACAGCTCAGGAACTGGCGTTCAAATGACCACTTTCAATGAAAAATCGATGTAAATGGCCATGAACCCGTGTTTCTGGCCTCTGCGTTCAAAATTCTTGCGATCACGCTGCTATGCAAGTTTTCAAGTCGGTTTTTGGGCTCTACGTACAAACCGTTTGTTCATTGAACACACACTGAAAGTTAAACCAGTTGAATGTTTGAGTGCTTGAACGTCAAACAGCTGAACTTTGACCGATAAGGGACTTTGATTTGGAATTGATTTATGGTTGTCGATCTTTTTCTCCAACTTTATTAAACTGAATGCAAGTACACAAGTGTATGCAATGTAAAATACATACGGGATAATGTTCATGTCTGATAATGATAATGCACAATTCATCTGGCATTATCCCGCTTATACCATCATCATTTACAAGAAAAAAAATATTCAATTGATTTTTAGCACTTTATTCTTGTTACTTTTTTGGTTTAGATCGGTTTTTCAAAAAAAAAAAAAGCATACTATTTGATAAGTAGTGCACCACGTTGTCACTGTAACATAACTAGCCAACACCGACCTGCACTGCAGCGGCAAAGGGAAGCTTTCTGTTTGTTCTTGTCCAGATGATGAAGCAAAAGTTGGGTTTAAAGAAACCTGCGCAGTGATGCAGAACGTTTGAGCTCTGTGACTTTTAAGGTGTACATTATCACTGTCCATTATCACTTTTTTAATCCACACCCAACAGCCAATCAGAATCCAATATTCAACCGGATCACGGTAATAAAGTGGGGGGTTAGTTGCATTACTACATGCAGATTTACAAGTATCAATAATTTTGAGGGTCTCTGTTAGAGGAGTATGATAATGATTTAATCTAATTTATGAAGAGGCTTAAATTAATGAATACAAGTCATAAAAAATGACAAGAAGACTATAAATAAATTATGTAAAATATCTTGTGATTTTTTTTTGAGTTTCTCAAAAATGAAAATGATACATTTTCCAATGGGAGGTGGCATTCTCTAATTCACAGAAGCGTCAAACGTTGGAAAATTGATCATGGATGAGAATTTAAGAATTGAGGTTTGTGCCCAGCCAGAATTATGCGACACCAGGTCTTTCATGGATCAAAAAAGTGCAGAGAGAATTTAAATCCTGGAGCAAGATTTGTCAGATTTTTGCACCAATTTCTACATTTGACACCAAGTTTCTCCCATATGGGTGGCGGACACGGGCTAGTAAACAGTAGAAAAATGATGACAAACGTTAACATTTTAAGCTTCTCCAGATCCAGATATTTCATCTTTTTTCTTTTTTTTTCATTTGACCCCACAAACAGAGTTTACATCAAAATGCTTCCCTGCATTTTTTTTCCTCTCATTTTTGCTGGAGGGAGGAAAAAAAAACAAATCACAAGAACTGAAAAAATGCTTTTCCAAACCAGGTGAGAGGGAACTAGAATGTTCTGCATCTCAAAGGGTTCTCAACATGATTTGGTTTGATGATTTATTCTTAAGTATCTGCACCCATTTGGACATGCACAGGTTTTATGAAGGTAAAGTTGCTAACATTTTAAGGCACCTGTAACTGAAGCCATTAAATAGACCACTGAGGCCATTAAGCGTACATCAGTGTGTGTGGAAGCTTGCGCCGTCTCTTAACAGAACACCAGACTAATGTTATTAAGCCTGAGCACCATCAGGCACTTTCAAATGGCCCACTGCCCACGGAGATGATTTACTCTCACACAGAGGCAGATTTGTAGATTCGTAAGGGGAGAAAAAAAAAAAGGTAAAGGTTTTAATCAAAAAATCAAAACAAACTGCTGCAAGACTGACTTTATCAAAACATCCTAAACAACACATTCAAATCCTTTAAATTGTGGGGAAATTTCCGGCTGTGCATACAGAACTCCCAACCACCAAAATCCACATCCCGACGCCATCAAGCACCACGCTTTGTGGGGTTGCAGCGAATTCAATGAATCACCACCATTCTGCAAATAATAACAGCTGCCTTCTTATTTATTTATGGTCCATGTTTATGCAGCAATATTTTAGTGGTGCTTCACCTGCCCACCCACCAAGCTATTAATGCTAATGGTTGTCTAATGTGGCAGGGAGGAATGCGTCTGCAGGCATCAGAGGACACAATCCAACCCTGAGCGCACCAAAGCAACGCTGCACAAATCTCCAAAACACAACACTTTCCCTCGCCACTGTAAATAGAACCGTGGTGCAGCGCTGCACTCGCACACATCACAAATACACAACCTGGGGCTAGACTATGTTTGAAAAATAACCTTTTACCAACCTGAGAGGGCTGCGATGAGCAGAGAGGGCAGACGAGTAGAGAGAAGGGATGAAAAAAGATCAAAGTGTTCTGGGAAAAGCAAGAAAGTTTTCGTCTTTAACCTTCTTTAAATATGATGGATTTGGGGATTTTCTCAAGGGGTAAGAAAAGGTGTGTGTTGTGTGAAGATAAAAACAAGAACGAGCCTTGCATGTAGCCTTTTTGTGTGCGTTGTGCCTGTAAAATTAGCATTTTAGAATTTCACCTCTGGCTACAATCTTCATTCCACACAATTACACATGTCTTTGATTAGAAATATATTAACCTCTGTATCACATCTGAGCCTAAATTCAGTCTTCTGATGTGAAGGAGAAATCAGTGGAGCTGAAGAGTCAGATGGGGTTGGCAATAGCAAGGCAGAAAAAAAAAATGGACAAATGACATGAAAAAATGAGAAACAGGTAAATCCTCGCCTGGAGTCTCAGGGTTAACTTCGTGTGGCTGCAGAAAAGAGCCTCCTTAAACAGTATTACTGCAAATACAACATAATCTTAGATATTTAAAGGATTTTTAAAAATACGTTTTGTGAGAAGTAATCTCTGTAAATATTAAAAAGAAGGGGCATTTTTGTGGTATGAATTGTGTGCATCCTGCCAGAAAAGTATTATATGTAAAAATTATGATTACAGTTAAGATTGGACTCCTTTTTTGTTTTCTTTTTATTCCTTTTTTTCTTTAGTCTTTTGTTAAATATGTGTATAAATCCATGCCATGTTTGTTCATGGGATGCCATAATTTATATATTTGTTTGTTTCAAATTCTTGGTCTTGTTTGTACTATTGAACTTAAAATTAAAATAAAAAGATTGTGTCTTGATAATCACAGTTATTTTGTAGCTGCTTTTACAGCGTTTAAAGACAATAGTTTTATTGAAGACAAATTATTTTTCATTGTGGATTTTTGATGCTACCTTTACACAATTGTAACAGATTAGCACAGGTCTGTGCAACAAAAGAAAATAAACATCTTTTGTTGGCACATTGATTGGTTTTCTTCTTTACAAACATGAAAATCTCAGCCATGACAAACACTTTAGTTTTGTATAGCAGACATCAGCATGAGGCTGCACTGTGGTATAGTGGTTAGCACCCTTCCTCAAAGAGAAGGTCCTGGTTTGAATCACATTTAGGACATTTCTTCCTTGGAGTTTGGATGCTGTCCTCATGCATGTGTGGGTTTTCTCAGGGCACTCCAGCTTCCTCCCACAGTCCAAAAACATGCTTCTAAGGTTCCTCGATGTTCCAAATTGCCCCTAGGTGTGAATTTGAACGTGTGTGAGTGTGTGGCCTATCGAGAGACTGGCGACCTGTCCAATTTGTAGCCCGCCTTCACCCAATAGGAGCATGGATATTCTCCAGCATCCTCATGACCTTGAAAGGGGTTCAGCTGGTCTAGAAGATGGATAGATATCAACAAGAAGTTATTTATGATTTGTTTTCATATGACTTTGTCGTACAACAGAGTTTTGTAAAATATTTTAGTCTAACTTTATCAATTTTATTGTTGACAAAGTCGTATGTAACTTGATCAGTTAATGAAACAGCCAGACAACAATACAGATCAAACCAAATGGAAAACATCTAAATCATATTTAAAGGAGTTTTCTGGTCTTGTTCTGGCCATCTTGTTCACATTCCTGTTTAATAAAAGTTAGTCCACAAGGCTTTTTTTGTTGTTTTTTTGAAAAATATTGACACAAACAGCTGAAGGAACAAACTGGTAGAACTGTGTATGTATTTTTTTTAATGGTGCTGATATTCATCAAACACCTTCTAGTAGACTTTATTAAGGTGGTCTTCAAGTGCAAATCCAACAACAAATCACTCGAAACATATTCAATATCACAACAATAGTAACACATCATCAAAATGAATAAAAAACATTAAATTTCATCAAATCAAATCAAAATGCATAAAAAAAATCAAGCGAAATAAAAATGAAATGTTTCCAGGAAAAAAATTCCAGAAATGTAAAATGAAATGTTACAAAAATCAAATTTAGAAACCGGAAAAGGTCGGTACAATGGGACATTGTAAGTTTGAGTTCTTTCAAATACGTCTTCAATCTCCAGATATTAATAAAAGTTTTCCTGATTAGTACAGAGCATATCCAGCATCACTTTAGGACAAATAACTTTCAATTGAAATGATGGACAAATGACATCACTGATAATCAGTGATGTCCCATAATACCTACCTTTCCGGGTTCTGTGAAAAAAAAAAAAAAAAAAAAAAAAAAAAAACTTTTGCTAAACAAAAGTAATTTCCAGTAATCAAGACGAAATGTTAAATGACAATAATTAATGTGATTTGCACTACAGGGCCACCGTACTTTAGAGTCATCACAATGATCAAAATTTGCATTACCAAAAAAATCTGTGTGCAACAGCAATTAGTCACCCCTCTTATCACACAGAGGTCTGGAGTTGGGACATAAATTTGTAATTTTATAGAAAAGGTAATGGAATTAAAAAAAAAAAAAAAAAACAGTTCTCCAAAGACTCCATGGGGAATTCAAACTTTAAGCTCCCCTGGCTGAAATGTGCAGAGCAGGGATCACAAATGGCAGATTTTATTCAAATGGGCATTTAAATTGCAAGTTGAGGCTCAAGGATAAAACGAGTTTTAGCCTAAAAGCTTGGATTCCTCTTAGTTTTAGAATTTGGACTGACATTAGCGGACAAGCTCTCTCTTTGCTATAGGCAAAAGCAGTTCACAGCATGCAATGAGCTGGAGTCACAAGGAAGAAGTGGAGACAGCAGATTTCAATCATATTAAGTTGGCCCGAATCACTGCAGCATTTCTGCCACAATTTACTCACTTAAACTGACATCACTTTCGACAAATGGAGCCCTATGAGAATGCAAACATATGCCAAGCCTTGTGCCTGTGGGCTCACCGCCACATGAAGACTGGTGGTGTGATCTGTGTTACACCAAGGAGTCACAGCCAGGAACACAGTCACCACACAAGACTTCAAGCATTGAAGGTCTGCTTTTGTCATTCAAATCTACGCCTAGTTTTCCAATCAAACAGAAAACTTAAGATATGGGAAGTTAAAAAGTGCATATCCCAGCAGCTATTTTATAAAGGAGTTTTCAAATGACAAAACGGCATGGAGCTAAAATATGGCTAAAGGTCTGAAACTCGGATATGTTTGGATGATTTTATTCCTAAAGTGCTGACATTTCTAGGTGCACTAATCTCTTAAAATGACTGACTTTAATTTACCTTCAGAAATTGTTCAAGTACTTCTGAAATACATTTGAACTGAAATGACATTTCAAGGTCTGTCAACTTCAGAATAAAATCTCAACCCTTTTGGGGGAGGGGGCAGCAAAAATGAAAAATATAAACAGTATTCCTCCTATTGTGCATCAGATTACTTGCTCTTGGCTTTTTATTCAACCTTAGCCTAACTGAATCTTTATCTGACCTTCAGTGTGTTTTCGGCCTTGGAAATCTGGTGCAAATGATGGTTTAATTAACCAAAACAAAGTGTTCAAGACGGAAATTGTATTTGTCAAATGTACGGCTTTGCTTCTCTTCACCCTACAAGCTTTAATCTGTAGGTTTAACTAAATCTTGTTATCTGCACACAGTTCTGCAGCTGTGTAGTATCAGTAGTGCACAAGAGGCCAACTAATTGAGCTCCGCGTATGGACTATGCTGTCACAACAACCATCTCCCCAAACCCTTGTGGAATTGTTGGAAAAATATACATTAAAACACTACATTTAGATCAATAAACAGATTTAAAGAGTCAACTGACTGGACACACAGTCCAGTTTTCGTTGCTGCCATTTTGGAGGCAAGAGAATCAGAGCCAGTGACCCAAAATACAGAACAAATTTATAAAGAAGACTGGCTCAATACTGAGCGCTGCCCTGGAGCTGTCACAGCTGACTGTGGAAAGATGAATGTTGGACAATTTGCCGAGGGCAACACAGCACACCTGCTGCAACAGGGACCAATCCAGACAGTCATTCCTGCCCTTTAATGTCTTCTTGTTGTTGTTCTTGTCCTCCTGTTAAACTCTGCAACAATGGCTTTTGGGGGATCCTTAAAGTGCTCTGCAGTTCAATTAGAGGAAAATTCAAAACTAAGTTTAGCAGTTTGAGTTGAATATGAAAAAAAAGTCATTTTGTTATCTGAAATGACACTACTATAAGTTAGGGATATTGTGAAAAACTCAATGGATACCATATACAGCGTTTGCTTCACTTCACACATTTTCAGGATAGAGGCAGTTTTGTGTACAGTGAGTCTAACTTACTAGTGGCAAAAACAACAAAATTCTATTTTACTGTGGTATCAATTTCAACATTCTGTGGTTAGAAAAAGCTGATTTTGCCAGTAAACCATTCCAAGTTCATCATTCAAACAGCCATGAACACATGTTGCTTAATGGGCGAGCAGCAACACCCTATCATAGCATCAGCAGGCTTTCAGATTGGCAGCAGGCAGTCAGATGTTGCAGATGAACTTTTGTGTGTCTCAGTTCTCAGCAGACTTGCATGAAGAACAGCTGGCAGAGTTTCTGACAGACAGCAACCATGACCAGTACCTCAGGACCTGTGCACTTAGACATCATTTTGAGGTCAACATGGTTCCCAGGGTTCATTTTGGTGGAGGAGGTGCAACAGGCATCGCCAATTAACACAAAACCAATTTGCTTTTTGCAGACGGCCCAGTCACTGCACGTTCTTACCTCAGAGACCCAAAAAACTCCTTTATCATACCCCAATTCCACCAGCACTCCCCCAACTTTCTGTTCACGGCTCCACCACATCCTGCAATAATTTTCACAGCTCAGCTTCAGGAAGTGGGAGTGCCTCATTTGGTATGGCCAATAATGACCCTGACCAGAACTACAGAGCAAATCTGTGAGCAGCCGAAGCATAGACTGGATGATTGTCCGCCCCCAAGTGATCTGGCTGAATTGTATTTAGCACCTGTGGAAGATTGGAACGCCTCAGAACATCATCATCATCATGAGATGCTACCGTCAAACTGTCGTTTGCAGTAAATGGTGGAAATACTTGCTATTGACATGGTTGATCTTTGTTTTTTGGAGCTATTGTTATTATTGTCTTAATTTTGGTGGAAATAAATGTCAAACTGATGAAAATGACTTTTTTTCTCATTTATTATCACCAATATCAAAGGGGACTTTCACATTTTTTATTAAAATTCCAATTTAATCTCTGTGTTGCACAAGCCTTTGGTTGGCTCAAACATGAACAATTTGGCCAGGACTGCATTCAAAACAGCTTTTTATCTTAAAACTACAGTTGTTTATCATAAAATACTCATTAAATGTATATTGGATGCTTTTTAGTGCTAAAAAGTCTATTGCTTTTGTAAAAATCTGTTGAATTGGTGCTATTGATTGCATGTTAAACAAGGAGCCATTGTTTCCTTCTGCTCTTTCTTTATTTTAGGTTTTCTTTTTTATTTATTCTCACATACTCAGAGCAGAATGTCAGCTTTGGTTTGCTGGAGTCACAGTTTCTGTAAGTTCCTGCCGTAATTACCAGCGAGTCGATTAGTATGTATTGATTCAGTTCGAAAACATCACCTTTTTTCCTTTTCCGTCCTTTGCTCCTGAAATATCCTTCCTTTCATTCCCAGCTGGATGCTTGCTCTCTCCGTGCGGCACACGTTTCCAAAATGGAAAAGTATTTGATCACCCTTTGTTGTGTTGTGTGTTTGTTAAGCAGGCGGGGTAACTCTACAACAAACACTAAATTCTGGACAACAATTTATTTGCAAAGACTTAGCCACAAGTCAAAACCCGTTATTCATTTTTGGCTTGATCTGCAAGCAGCTGAACAAATGACTTAATTTAGCCTTTTTGTTTGCTCTCATTGGAGTGTATCTGATGACAAGAACTGGGCTCACAGATGAGGGGCATCAAATACAAAAAAAGAATCACTCCACTGGAAAGAAAAGCTTCAGTCTGACTTGAACATAATCTACAATAATCTAGATATTTTGTGGCTCACTATAATCTGTCATAAACACTTTTTTTTTTAGCAGGAAACCTAAAAGTCAAATTTCCAAGAAACCCCTTCCTTAAGAAGCAGGGGTGGCCTTGTTAATGTCGTCTTTCGGAAAGGCTGGAATTGAATTACAGATCGATGGAGAAACACTTTGATGAATCTAAAGACAAATCCAACACTTGCAGTGTTTTATTGACCAAAGTGAAAAGTACAGCGAAAAGAAGACAAAGGAATTAAAAAGCAGGTAGATTGTGCATCTTATCTTGAAGGAGTTGCTTCTCCTGGGCCTGAGGGTTTCTGCAAAGGTGCCATGTGGAAGAAAGAAGTGACTTTGTGTTTCAGTCTTCACCGCAGCCTCCAAATGAGGACAATAGAGTCCAAGCTTGTTTGATTTGTCAATTGTGTGTTGAGTTTGAGGGGTTGTACATTTAGGTGAGTAACTTATGCAGCAGACATCCATCTTCAATTAGTTCTGGGGGTCATTTTGGTGTATGCAACCATGGAATCAGTTTCCTTTGGTCACTGGCCTTGATTCTGCTGCACAAGCTCAGCTTTGAAGGAAAACACGCCTTACAACCAACTCTAAAAAGATCTGAAGATAGACATTCTGAAGAATGATCTGTTGGGGGCAAAAACCACATATATATATAGAAAAGTGGATTTTGTTGTCCAAACTAATCTGACATGTTCAAAGATATAAAAGTCGCACATATTGACACCATCCCAGGGTGAAGTAGCAGATGACCAATACTATGATCATTATGGCTATTCTTACAATCACGTTCACTTTAACAAAAGTTAATGCAAACAACCCAGAACATCAAAAACAAAGGGTATTTCCTCTCTGTAGAGATCTAAAAACATTCCAAGGCAGTACAAACAAATAATTAACATTCTAAAAATGAACAAAAGCACCATTTTTAAATGTATATTTTGTCCTTACATAATTATCACAACACCCAAAGAAAGTCCACTTGAGGTCTTGTTTAATTCATGTTTCATTCAATTGTAATTCATTTCAATTGCAGCTGTTTTTTTCTCATTGAATCACATTTATTCATCATTTTTTCACCTTAAAAGGTGAAAAAAAAAGTCTTTCGTCAGATAAAGTTGCATCAATACACTAAAACTTTGTGTTTCCGCTGAGCAACGTTACCATAAAAAAATCAGGCCAGAGGAGAGGAGTGAGGAAAGGTGCCCTGTTCAGAGACATTCCCAGCAGCCATTACACCAAACAGCGTGGAATGACGGAAACTGAGATAAGTATTTTTCTGGAAAAACCATCCTCCCTTTTTAAAGGCAGACTACATGCTGTTTTCAGGAGAGAGTGAAAACCGCCTTTGGGTCGTTTACTGGTCCAAACCACCACACAAAGACAGGCAAGCGAGCACATTCACTCCTATAGAATCAAAATAGAATTTCAGACGATGAAGGGAAACTAAAGTACCCAGACAAAACTCCTGCTTCGAGGAGAACACAGAAACCTCAGCAGGGATTTGATCTAGAAACTATTTGGCTGTGAGAGGAGAATTTAGCAGGTAAGTTGTGTTTGAAATCATTTCCTTATTGTTACGTCCTTTGCTCTTAAACAGACATTTTGAATAAAAGTGGAAGGCTTTGGAATTACAACTCTTTAATGCAATTGTTTTGGTTTTTCAATCAAAAGTAAAAAGAAAATATCCATTTGCAGAAACATTTATTCTTTATGCCATTGAAGATTTTTTCGCTTACAACTTCTTACGTTTGATTGAAAAACCTAAAATATTTGCTTAAAAGATCTGTCACATATATACCTCCACAGAAATCCCACTAGTCCTTACAACTAGATTTTTGTGGACTATTTCAATTTATCGCTAAAGTGTTGGCATTTAGTGATAATGGCAGCACTTGGAAAGAGTGAGGTTATTTTCAAACATTTTCAAAACAGGAAAAAAGCGATGAACCCTAAAAGCAAAAAGGCACAGTATAAATGCCCAAAGAGTAAGATCAAGAGGAGAAAACCAAACTGACCTGAATGAAAGCTGGACAAAAATACAACCAGGCAGCAGAGCGGCAGACTTCAGCAAGGTTAGAGCAGAGACAGGAAGCCAATGTGAAGACAAAACACAGGAGGCAGAAATCTCCAAAGTTAGACAGAAAGCCACTAAAAACTAAAATCTAACAAAACTCAGAAATCAACACAACTGAGAGCATAAAAACTGGACAACATGGCGTCTTTGTGTCCGAGTTCAGCTCTTCATTCTGATTATCGCACCACCTCATGTAAACATGGCATGCAAATACACATTTGCATAATGAGTAATCCAGATGCTTTGTATCCATGATGCAGAAGTAGAGTGGTCGACGTCTGATCAGAATATTACCGGTTTGATTCCTGTCCACGTGTCGAAATGTCCTCTGGTAAAACACTGACCCTCCCACATTACTCCTGGTGGTCATAGGATGGCGCCAGTACTGAGTAACTGCATAGGTGCTTTGGGGATTTTACCGTAACATTTAACCGCTTACGTAATCAATGACATTCCAGTGGATTCTGAAGCATAGAAAAGCGGCCTGGAGCTTAAACGCAACAGTTTACAGCAGTGAAGTGCTTATGCAATCAATGCGAATTCTGTGGTGAAGAAAAGCGACATTGCATTGTTAGCAACACGTTGCACATCAGCCCAAAGCCGAGAGGAAAAACCTGCTGATTTGATTGTGGAAGCGGTCGAAGAGTTACGGTCTGTCAAATCTTCTTTAGGTGTCTCCAGCGACAGCTCCGATGTTAAAAATGAAAATGTTACTTCTGGGTTGTTCCAATAAAATATTTTACCAAGTAAATGAGTGCCTCTGACTATTACAAAACCAGTGATAAACGATAGTTTCCTTTGGCACAGCTTTCTTAATGATTGTGTTAATAATGGAAACACGAGCAACATTAGATTTTTTTAAACAATCTTCTGTTCAAATTGGAAGTTAGAGTTGGTTTACATATGAATTACTAAAAGCAAGATATAAGCAAGGAATGGTAAAGCAATAATCTGATTGTGATGTGCATGCTGAGGTGCACCTCAAAGCCTTTTTTTCTGCTCTGTGTTCTAACTCAGCTAATAGCAGCCTGCCCCTGCTTTCGCCCAGCAGCATCCCACTTTCACTTTCATGTTGCTTAGCCACACACTCCCTGCAACTCCTCTGTCCATCTTTGCTCATCTTATTCTCTTCACATATCTCAGATGTTTGAATTCTCCTTCCCCATCTTGCCTGTCCCTGTGTGCATCCTTTCTAAACCCTCTCGTCTGACGCTCGGTCTCCATTGACCAGAGAGCCATTAGTTGATCCCATGTTGGCTATGAGGTAAGGTTTCACCAAAGAAAGCCAACAGACAAAAAGGGGATTTTTGAAACTAAACAGAAAGAGCAAGAATATAACATTTGAGAAAAAAAAGAGATTGGAATACAAGCTGAAGTAAAAATCCTCAATTTTTCTTTCACATCAAACACTGCCTAGCTGCGAGTAACACAGAAAAGATCTTTGCAAAAGCCAAAACATGTTATTTATCATTTTTAAATGACTTTTTTATTATGACGTCAAGCAGAGCATGCAAATGTTTGGGTGATATTGAGACAGATTTGTGAAATACTTTTGTTAGACACATTAGGAAAACAAAATTGAAATGCTTAGAAAATTCTATGCCGCTCAATATGTCAGCAGCATACATTTGAGAAGTGCTAAAACATCTGTCTGTTAAAAAAAAAGAAAATCACAATGTTTCTGATGCTCTGTAACAAACACAAATATTCACGTTGTTGCTTCAGTGATTGAAAGAGAAGCCGAACAGAAAACAAGTCAAAACAGCTCACTGAGTCATTGTGTGGTATCACAGATGCCAAAGAAAGGAGGTAGGAGGGAAGGAATGAATGATCAAAAGCCTGGATATCCACCTGTATTCTTTGTGCAGTTTGTTTCAATTTAACAGCACAGTGGTTTAATCACTGATCAAAAAAACTAAATCGAGGGAGATTTCCTTGTCCATTCGGATTTACACACATTACTTATCGCACTGTACATTGATGCTACAGATAATAGGCTGCATTCGCATTTACAGTCTAATCATGAAGAATGCCAGCTTTAAATTGTCCTGAGACAATACTGTGAGATATTGGAATTTTCCCTTCAGCTCTATCGTTTCACATATCTAGTAATCTTTAGAAAATGCGCTGTAGCTTATTGGTTTTTACACACGAGTATTGGTTCTCACTGACAAAACCAGTGGGAAAATACAGCTCTGACGGAATTGTCTCTCGCTGTCTTCACTGTCTGCCCTCACATTTCCCTAAAGTCTGAGATGTTTAGACTTCACCTGTAATTAAATATACTTTTATCAATTTCAACTAAATGCCAACACATCGGTTCACAATACTTTTTTATATGTACGCTGTACTTTTTTTTTTACTCTGAGCAATAATTATTACAAGTAAAAAAGAAAATTCGTTTTGATTTAGTACTGAGCCCTTAACATGACACTAAAAAAAGCTCCCTCAAATTAATAATTTTTTGACCAGAAATTATTTTCGGCGCACAAGTTAGCCTTTTCTGGCAACAAGTTAGCATTTTATTCATATTTTGTGGGTAGAAATCTGTATTTTGTGCCCACTATTTACCATTTTATTTGCACAAATTAGCATTTTATTCATACTTTGTAAGGAGAAATTTAGCATTTTGTGCCCACAAGTAGGTATTTTAAGCTCATAAATTTGTATTTTCTGGCCACAAATTGGCATTTTACTCATTTTGTGGGCAGAAACTAGCATTTTGTACAAACAACATGTTAGCAGTTGTGCCCACAATTTAACATGTTGTTAAAAATAAAATGTTGGCCCCACGACACACTCATTTGTTCCCACACATTGTTATTTTAATTGAACTGTTTAAACTGAAAATTCAACAAAGAAAAATCTAAAGACAGGTTTAAGGTCACTATTGAGAAATGCACTGAAGTCACTAAAAAAATACTGAATATCAAAAGGCAAAGTCAAAACACAAAGCAGAAGAATATACAGGACAATGGTAGGTGACAATATGGCAGAACCTCATTATCATTTGATTGACTACTGTGAACTACTGTGAAATCCAATATGAGGAGCACAAGTTAAAAAAATAACAGATGTAATCCTTTTGGTTTAAGGCTGAACTGATGTTACTCAACCCCACTTTCAAACTGTCCCAGGTTCCTTCAGAAGTCATTCAGCTTGAAAACTGTTGAGAAAATCCCTAAAGCTCCACAAAATCAGGAAAGACTGACAGATGTCAGCAGAATGTGAGCACAAAGGTCATGAAAAATCTATTTGTGACATTTACAGACAAAGCAAGGCTTTGGAAGCACTAAAAGCTTGCAATCATAAATGTGACTTTTTTTTGGAGAAACTAAAAATTGGTCAGTTTGGTTTATTTTGACTTTTCTTTACACAACTAAGTCTTAAATTCAACTCATTTATTGTTATATGTTTGACAAAGGCATTGTACCTTCACCAGCACATTCTAGCATGTGATTAAGGCCAGTGGTGATTCTGAGTGAGATTTTTCTTTGCATTTTGAGGCATTTACATATGAGTTGACTGAAACTTGTCATGGTATATTCCAGCAATACCTCTTTCAGAGAAAACTTGCAAGAGCTCTCAACGAGCTGTATGGTGGCATTTCTATTGTAAACTTATGTCAAACAGATTAAGCTCGTGGAATCATATTTCCTTTGGCCCCTGGGTCCCTTTAAGATTGCTTGGATCCAAATGCATTTAGAATTCAGGAGAATACGCTCTGTTTTGGGCACCAAAGACATGGCTGCCGTCTGCACATAACTGCCTGCAGCACCTGAGGAGATGGTTGCGGAAAGCTGCAATACTCACAGCCAACAGCAGAGGACTCTGCTCCAGCCCAACAACACAACCTGACTTTCATGGCTCCGCTCTTAATAACAGTTCTTGATGTGAAGTATGGAAGTGCAGAGAGGGCAGTCCTTCTGTCATCTTTTTAGTCCATAAAATAAGTATGTCTCTCCTGACTTCATATTTCCAAGGTACTCTATAGAAACCAGCTTTTCTTATTATTGGAGTAAAAGCAGTCATATAAAAACCTCTAAACCTCCAGTTTATCAGTCTTTACTTTATAGTTGACATGAAAAGACAGCAAACAGCACACCAAAGGAACTGAAGGTGTTAAACCTCCTTAACGTAAAGGTGTACGTGAGTGTTTTGCTCTGCATCTCTGCTTTCTTTGTGTTCCTGAAGACGAGTGAAATCCAACAGCTTGGGATCAACTTTATGTTCATGAGACAGAGGATGACAGCTAAAGAAAGGCAAATATAAGGGGAAGAAATACAAAATAACCCCAACTAAAATCTCTGGAGTGTGTGATAAAAAATGAAAAAAAGTCTTTCTCAAAGCCTTTACAGAAAAATTTTCTAAAGAAGTAAACTCACAGAAAATTAGTGGTTAAAACACCATAAAGAAATATTCAATTTAAATACTTTGATGCAGCATGCTCACTGTGAAAATGGAGACTTTCTGTTAAGGTCCCAAGTATCTTACTCATTTCCCATTGTTCATGTCACAGTGAGAACCATTAAAGTGGTGAAAGCAGCTTCCATGTGAAAGTACGGATGTTGATTGACCATAAAAGCTCAGGAAGGAACGAAGGAAGGAGGACAGCTGTGATAGTCTACAGGGTGGTATTGAAGACTTTTGAACACATTTGCTCAGTTTTTCTGATTCATTGACATATTGAATTGTCAAAATACACATTTATTTCCCAGCATAGAGTGTGTGCCAAACATTTAACAAGATCTAGCATTTAACACCTTCTGTACTAAAGAGCTTTGCACAAAGATCAACATTTTAGTATCAGATCTTGTCTTTGGTGGGTGTAAGATACCATAAAAATCAACACAAAAATGCTAACACGATTCTACGGCTAGGTTAACAAATCAAAATGATTGTTTCTCTTTGATTAGCCTCATCTATTGTTTGAAATGCAACTGAAGATGAGCTTGGAAATTACATTTTAAAAAAGATTTAATATAGATAAAATATGAGATGAGAGACTACATCTGAGATTTGTGATGAAATAAATATGAGATTTGAAAAATTGAATTAAATATGAGATCTAAAATGTGTGATGAAATAAAAGAGACATAAAATGAGATCATTTTTCAAATCTGGAACTGTAAGTTCCAGATTTGAAAAATAGAAATAGAGAATAGGAGATGGCATCTAAGATGTGTAATGAGAGAAGAGAATAGATATAAGATAAGATTTAAGATGAAACTTTAAATATGGAACAAAATATAAGAGGAGATGAGATCTAAGATTTGGGATGAAAAAAGTTAGATATAAAATGAAATTGAGATATGGGATAAATTGTGCAATAGTATAATAATTTTTTATGTACCTGTTCCTAAATTTCATCCATCAAATGTTTGTTTCAGTGGCAAAGGAAAAAAAATAAAATCTATACTCCACCAGTGACACCAGACCAAAACAGCTGAGTTTCCATTCCATTTGAAATGCATTGCATTAGCACCAAGACATACGTCAAGTATAAAGAAATCTGCATCATCACAATGTTGTCATATTCTCCTGTTGTGAATACATTTTTGAAGATTTTTTTTCAATCAGAAAAAAAAAATCAAATTAAACTGTGTCCTTCTTTTTAAATGAAAAACCTCTGGTTAAAATAAATGCTGTGGGAGAAATGGGTTAAATAATCTTTGATTTAAACAACGAACATATATCCACTATCCACTTTGAGTGCGTCACAGCAAGGGCAAAAAGAATATCAATAATCACTCAGAGAAAAATGAACGACCACTTGAAATGATGTAAAAGAAAAAGCTTTTTTTCTGTTCTTGGAGACGTAAGGTCAGCTCAGAACACCCACAGACATTTTATTTTCTCCAACTCTTCAAACAGCTGCAGTAGCACTTTTACACTGGTATCCCTATGAAATGAAGCAACAGATTTTTTAATGCTTTATGATTTATTCAGATGACAGAATGTTTTCTACAGAGCACTGCAGATTGTTGTCTAGACATTGTAACTGAAGGTCATGTATAAGGCTATAATATTAGTCTTTTTGGCAAAATTGGTCTTTTTATTAATAAAGTTTCAACTCAGGATCACTGTGGCTCTGACTCATGATCAGTTTTGAAGACCCTAACCGAAGGTCTTCTGGTAAAAAATATTTTACCTTTTAGTAAGTAGAAGATAAAAATAATACAAGTGTTTGCTAAATAGTTTTTATCATCATTAAAACAAAACATAATGCATACAGATTATGAAAATCAGTTTCTAAAAACTTCTAAGTTTCCGTGTCCCATTGTAGAGTACTTTAGATGTGTGTTGGGTTCTAAATATGGAACCAAGGCTTTAAACTACTTTTTTTTTAGACCAGAGCTCTAGCTCCAGTGCGGCTAAATAGGTTGGGGTGCATCAAAGAGCGCATGTTATTCAGGTATCACCCGCAAAATCTACAGTATGAAAACGTTCAGTACTTTTCTGGAAACATGCTGTGAAATGGATTGAAGATCAGCAGTCCTTAAAGACTCACTCTATTGAAAATGGGTTTTTGGTGATTTTTACACATTCTTGTGGCATTTTTCTCATGGTGGAGTACATATATGAAGTAAAAAAGAAAATTGCTGCAAATCAAAAACAGACAAAAAAAAAAAGAACGCAGTTGGAAAAAGCTAATAGAATTAACGTAGGTACTAAAGCCGGCGGTCCAAAGTCTCCCTGCTCTGCTTTATTCCATTTGCAGACAAATAAATCCATGTATGTCTTTGTTTTCCTCATCCGAGCTGGCATCTGGCTCACAACTATACAGCTGGATAGCTCAAATATTGCTCGCCATTTTTTGTTGCAATGTTAATGCTAACTTGGGGTTGTGAGGGTCTGTAAGCTAGCGGGAAAATTTGTAAACAGATGGATGGTAGGATGTAAGGGTGGGCTTACTCTGCACCAACAGTCCCACCCACAACCAAGAGGCAAGTTTCTATCAAACTCCTGCTGCTCTGCAGAAACTATGTCTAAGAAGATTTCAGCCAAAAACGGCAGAATCATAATTGAAATAAAATAGATCATAATGATTGATCACTCACAGCAGAGGGATCCCATCTCACCAAAGTAAACCCTTTCACACCAGAGCTTTAGCTCCATCACTTTAGCAGATTCTGATGCAGAGAAACACAACCTTGCCCTGATATCCAACACTTTTTAATAGTTAAGTGCTTATACCATCATCTTAAATTAGCTTGCATAAATTGCATTAAAGGTTCAGGAGTTATGTCTTGTCAAAGAGCTTGTGTTATTCAGGTTATTTAGGCAGCTCCAGGGTTGAAGGGTCAAACGTTTAGCAGCCCTTTCATAAAACTGGAGTTTCCCATATGTACGATTCCTTTCCAAGTGCAGTGCAAAATCTTATCAATTATTGTTTGCGACACACATGCTCATCATATTCATGACCAAGCGTTCACTTTGCAGACTGAAGAGTGTCTATAGGGCATGCCGTTTGTATCAAGAGTGCATTTGCTAGATGTTTGATTTCAAATGCATTTTCCATTCCTCCAGCCTGATAAAATCCACTTTGTCAAGCCCTCCTCTGCTGAACAGCAGTAACTTTATTGTCATATAGGCTTTTGATAAGAAAACAAATCTGTTTTGATGCTTTATGTGTGCACATCTAATTTTGATGACCTGTGTGCATTGAAAAGCCTCCCCAACCAATATGATCTTTGAAGCACCATTTACGAGCAGGCTGGGGCCCCAGGGCGATGAACCGCTGCGGTGAGGAAGCACTGTTTGGTAGGACATCACAGACAGATATGCAAAGAGATACACACAGACTGGCTGTGAGGTAAGGGGAGCCCATTAATCATGCCGAACCAATGAGGAGACAAAGTGCACAGAAACTCATTGAATAAGAGGCAGCTTCCTTCCTCTGGCTTTGTCAGACAATTGCATTTGTGACAGTGACTGAGAATGTTTGCTTGCATGCATCTGAGTGGAAGTGAACTTCTTTGAAAGACAGCCCCTGATTTATCTGCACTTACCAAGTAAGTAGCCATCTTAAACCTGCATGACCTTGGAATAATAGATCAGAGCACATACCAAAACCACCTTTACACATATCCTTCTAACAGATCGTAATTTAAAATGTTTCCAATCTCAGATTATTTTCAAATACTTTCTTCTGCTTTCATCATCACCCTTACATCTTCATGCTCCATCACCAGCTACAGACAGATGGGGGCAAAAAAAAATGCATCCATTATGTTGCTCATGACTTTCAAATTAAGGGATGATTTTGTCTTCAGCTTTTTATACCGTTTTCTGTCTCTTTACTCCAATCTCATCCTAGTCCAACGCTGTGAAACCTTTTCCTCCCATTTTCTTTAAAAAGAGTTGGGAGAAAGGTTTCCTATTAAACTCCTTGATATGTGAGGCAGAAAAAGGTATCAAGAGCTCATCCCAATATTTGCATCTTGCTTTCCCTACAGAGAAGCCACCATTTCTGCCACACAAGTGCAATTTTTCTGACAATATAATTGTCAACTCAAGCAGAAGTGTAAATTCTATCAAAATCCTTCATCAATCCTTTTTCTCACGAATTCCCCCTTGCTCATTTGTTTGCCTGAATTGTTTCAGAAAGAAGGAGGGAGGTGATCCTTTTCTTACATTTACTTTTTTTCATTGCTGCCGATACTATTGTTATTTCCCCATACTTGCAGATGAGATTGGAGAGGAAAATTGGATGAGGGAAAATATTACTGTTGCTGCCTAAATGAGCGTGTGTGTGCACACACGTGTGTACATAAATCAACTCAACAGTATCAATGGGGCATGGAGAATATTAATACCCCACCAGCTTGTTTTAATTTCCTTTGTTTTTTCTTGTGTTTATGAAAAAAAAAGAGAGAGAATACAGTTTTAGCCAAGTTAATCATATGAAAGCCTCAAAAATGATGTTTTTTTTCCAGACAGGGACACTCACACAACTCCTTAAATACATAGTGTTGCTGGCTCACAAGAACAATGCCTAATTGCCCGTCTAGCCAGCTGACCCTGAAACTATAGATAAAATGAGGGAGAAGTGGCAGGAGGATGAGATCAAATTAAGTCAACTATCTGCTCTGTTGGGTCTCTCTTGAACAGAATCAAATATGGAGTCAAAGTACTCAGCGACACTCACTAGCGAGACACCCATCCACTGATGGAAGCTTCATCTACGGCAGAGAAGGCTAACAACCACGAGGAGCAGAGGAGGTATGCCACTTCCAGAAACTGCTGATTGAAGACAGCACTTTTATTTTAAGCGAGCTACCACTGCAGGGATGCTAGAGTGCAGGCTGAGTGGAGACACATGCAGAAGCTGAAAAAGAGTTGGCTTTAAAAAGAATTAAATGAGAAAGCAACTACAGCTCATCAAGATTATGAAACCTGCACCCATTGTGATAAAGGACAGCAGCAGCGCATACTTTCAACACCTTAAATTCTCCATGCTTGGCGCAGCTAATTTTTTTGTAGCGAGTAATTAATACAACAACAGAGACAGCGTGGGCAAGCCCCGCCAATCGATTTATTTGCTGTACAATGTGGAGGGTAGAAATAATATGATGCAATGAAACAACATGGATAATAAAAGTCTTTGCAAATGAGTTTTATTTTACCTGAATGCACTCGCTTATTTGCTTGGCTTCATTAGTTCTCCACAGTACTTTCCCCAATACTGCGCCAAAAATCCAGGGATTAAGAAGCACTTTGGCTTAACACTCACCCTCTATATTGCTCTGAACACTGTTGCCATGAAGGATTTGGTATGACTCACCCCATGCCCTCCAAAAACAGTAACCAGCCCTCTGCTCGCCCATCTATCGCTGCATGCTTGGGATTGCAGGTCGGTGGATGATGTAGTCAGCATCTTGTTATCCTTTAAAAATATGAATGCTAGGGAGCCCACACAGAGGCCGCTTCTTGACTTGGCGTTTGGTACAGCTGGAGCTGCTCCATAAAAAGCACCAATAAGGCTGTGTCAGAGCTTCTACCTCTGTTCATTTAAGATAATGCAAAACCCTTCCACTGCTCAGCAATGCGGCACAAAAGACGTGTGTTTTCCCTGCTTGTGCTTTCAAGCAATCAAGTTTATCATAATGTGCACAGTAATATGATACTGTAGTTTCAGTCAACACTGCAGCATCTAGCTGAAAAACTGGAATTTCCAAGCATTTGATTAAAAATTAAGTTAGAATTGTATTGTTAGCTTTAAAGTCTCAGTCCATTCTTTGATCCATTTTAAAAGCATTCCTTGTTTTAATGATTAAGTAATTTCAGGCAAAATCAAAAATCCTGCAATATTTCTAGAACATACTTTCTGAAGAGCAACAGTAGATTAGAAATTTGTCTCTGATGTGGGCGGGACCATAGATGCAAAAGAAGCCCATCCACCCCCATTTCCCATCCATTCATCTAGGTCAGGGATAGGCAACTCCAAGCCTCGAGAGCCGCAGTGTCTGCATGATTTCCAGATATCCAAGCCCCACTCATGACTGATTACCTGCTTCAGGTGTGTCCAGCCAATTAGAACATGCCAAAGCATGGTATGTTGGAAAACATGCAGGAATGCGGCTCTCGAGGCCTGGAGTTGCCCACCCCTGGTCTAGGTTCTTTCCAGCTACTTTACAACCCAATAAAAATCCAACATTACATTAAAAATACAACAGAAATAGTGAGCAATGTCGGAGTCATATGGAAAATGAAGACATACGTGGATCTCTTTGCCAGCGGATGCATCATAATGGAGCTCAGCAGGTAGGTTGTGGTCCTTCCAGAGTATTTTCTGCTTCACAAATAAAATCTTCTCCCATTTTTTTCCGGCACTTGATTCACAACGATTTGAATGGAAAAAAATAAAAAATAACCTCATTCCATTTGGAGCTTAATTTTCTTTATGTTCTCCATCATTTTTCACATCATTCAGGTCTCATCTTTGCTTTGATTTTTGGATTTATTTGTAATAAAAATATCTGGAAAAAAGAAAAGGCTGGAAGTTTACTAAATGTAAAAAAATAAATGTTAAGCATTACCACAAGAAACAGTTTAAGATAAGTTTTTAAAGCAAATTGTGAGGTAGAAAAAAAAAATCAGCTCATGAAGGCCCTGGACTGCAAAGGGTTAATTGAAAAACAAACCCAAAATAAGACAAAAGGAGAAGCTATCACTTGGTCACTCAAAAGATTACTCAAAATTTTACTTTAATGTGTGATTAAAAGCACAAACTAAGAAAAAAAGCAAACATTGTGTGTAAAACCTCTCCAAAAGTAAGTTTGGTAATACAGCTAATATGAGACACCAAGTTAGCTGTTTATTCCCATCGAGCTAACATCTGTGACCTGAAGGAGCCAAGCATGACTAATCTGCAAAGAACTAATGAGGCTCGAACAACTTTGCTCTCCAACTCTCAATGCGCACCAAAAATCAACAAATTTAAGGCTCTTCTAATGATCTGTTATGGGGTCTGATGCCTTTAATGGACTTTTTTTTAGTCAGAAACAACATCAGGTTTTAGGAATGTGCTCATCTGCAGACCTCAGGTGCATATTAAAGTAATGCCTAGGAGGAAGGCAATTCAAAAGGACTTTTGAATATTTGAAGAATTCTAAGAGGAATATTTGAACACTTGTGCATTCATCATTTTTTTCCTGCCAAAAGGATGAGAAGTATCTCCAAAAAAAAAAAAAATTACTAAACATGACTAGTTTTATGCATCTTTAAGGTCAAAACCAAACGTGCAGAAAACCAAAGATATGCACCTCAGACTACAGACTTATGTTGTGTGTCGTTACCTTTTTAGGTACATTAGAGTCAAATTTGTTTTGACAAGAGCTGAGGCTTCTTCTGTTAGACACAATTTACTAATCTATTGGAGATTTTGTAGGTTTACCTAAAAAGAAAGTGGCAGGCTGTTATCCTAATGGTTAGGAATTAACTACAAAGAATTGACATAAAATGTTTGCACTTTACTGAGGGGAGTAAGTATTTGAAAGGGGAAGTGGCAGCTGGAAGTACTCCCAGACATCCAGAACCAAGGCTGGCAGGACCACCACAGCAGCACCAAAGAGCAGAGGGGCAGAAGAGCACAGAGAGCTTAAACCCCAGCGCAGCCCGGGACCACCCCCCTACTGCGTCTGGGATCCAGTACAAGGCCTGTTACAGTACATCGACAGTGTTTTCCTTGCATTGGTGTGGCAAAGGCTACCGGCACATATCCCAAAATGCCACAGCTCAGTGACCGAAATGCAAGTTGTTCAGCAAATACGGTGGGTGGCATTTTTAACTGGGAGGCAGTAGTCACATGTTTACAAGCAGTGCAGTGGCCATGGAGGTTTAAAAAAAAAAATGGTGACCAGACGATTTTTCATCGGTCAGTGGCCACCTGGGCATGACACCATTACAAAATGTGGCGACAGGGCGGATGGTCGGCCGGTGGCAGCTATGACTGGATGATGTATAAATGTCTCCGGACGGCGCCATCTATATCAAGTGCCACCAGCCGCTCTGTAGCGCAGTGGTATATAAAAGGGAGCAATTCTGCACACGTCCGCCTGAGTACCGCTGAGTGCCGCCAATGATTCCCCATCATGTGGTGGCAGTTGTATTTGATGTATAATTAAAGTGCATGAAAAGAAGAAGTAAGTATGTTTAAATGTTTTACCAAAATGTAAAAAAAAAAATAAGAGTGAACTTCAAACTGCAACAACGAAGAACATAGAGCGCAGTAAGGTGATACTGAGGCACAAGATCACATTTAGTAAATTATTAGGGTCACTAAGGTGAGAATATTTCTATTGTTGTCCAAAAGTTGAAGATGCACTACAGAATTTGACAGTTTACATCATTTAAAGACAAGACCTTCTATCCTGCCAAACCTTTACTGATATTGAGAAAAAAAACAATGACAATACCAACTGAATCAAACCTACAACAAGGCAGCTAAATGTACAATGACTAAACGTATTACATGATCCAAATCCTGACATCCATTCTTAGATTTCTGTTTGGTGAATAACATGTCATGTGGAGTTGACTGTCCAAGACTGAACAATACAATAACAAACAAAAGAGAAGTGGAAAATGAGTTTGGTCCACTTTAAGGCAGATGCTTAACCTGAAAGTCCTCACAGGCAAAACCTCCATGGTAAGATTAACCTTAATAAGCCTTAATAGGATAAATGGAGAAGTACAAATGCTACTCAAGTGAAATAAAGCCTAGAAAGTGGATTTTCTTTTCTTTTTATCTTTTGTCTGTAAAAAGGCTTTTTCAAACTTAAAATATGTGCATTTAAAGACAAGCAGCTTGATTTATGATTTAAAAAAATGCTAAAAACCTCTACTAACCATTACAGAGTAGGCAAAAAAAAAAAAAAAACAACAGGCTGCATGACTGTCAATGAAAATGCATCCTAGCAGCTTATTTTTAGAAGTGTGCAGCACTTCTAAAAATGGAGCAACAAATCCTTAGAAGGAGCTGTCAGTTTTACTGTTCTTGCTGAGTGTGAATATTTTTGATTTAGAGCTTTTTAAACACCACACTTAAATTCAAGTTTACCATTGCCTTGGTAACAAGTCTCATCCTGCATGTCCTCTAGTAAGTCAGCTCCCCGAGGGCTCGTCACCTACTGTGATGCAAGTAACTTTCTGTGGTTCCCATGAGGCAGAAAAAAGAATTACCTCCACAGGACTTCTTTTCTTTCTTTTGCAGAAAAAAGGGGTTCAATCTTTTTTTTTTTTTTGTGCTGTTATGCCACATCTTTTATAAAGAGACACCCGACTGAGTGGAGCTTACTCAGAACACATCAGTTTTACATGAAGGCCTATTGCATTTTTGGATTCCTTTGATAAAACTTGAAGTTCTTGAGTAAAAGTTTGCTTTTGTTTGCTATACGTTCTGTTGTATTGATGTTTCATGTGAAAGTCATGTAAAAACAACACCTAGACCAAGTCTATCGGGTGGGCCAATAAGTCAATCAGCTCTTTCTTCTTCTTTGATCATATAAAAGCTGCTCCTGCTGGAGTGATTTAGTTTATACTGACAATTGCTCTGTCTGTGTTTGCAGATCTTACCTGCACAACTGCAGACACAGCAGCCGACAGAAGTGATAATGGCTGCAGCTATTGAACTCCAGGGATCGCTGTCACCTGTGTTGTGCAAAGAGCAAATGCAAACTAAGACCTCATTGAAGCAGGTTCAGATCACAAAACAAGTAATCCATGAATTGAGGTACCTTTAAAAAGCTCTTCAAGTTCCAAAAGTGCAGCGAGGCATTATGTTTCTCTTTGTGTCACAATGTATCAGCATTTTCTTAGTGTCATTTTATTAGATACTGGATATTATCCCAGTACTTGTGAGAAATGTAAATATTGTCAATATTTTGGTAATGCATAAAACAAGTTTCAGTTGGCGTTTGCCTTGATGTTGCATGCAAAGCTGCAGAAGCAAGCATGGACCATCAATTAAGTACACAAAAACCCTCCAGACCAGGTACAGCTGTGTCTGCATGATTTCCAGACATCCAAGGCCTACTCATGACTGATTACCAGGTTCAGACGTGTGCAGTTAATTAGAACATGCCAGAACATGGCATGTTAGAAAACATACAGGAATGCGGCCCTCGAGGCCTGGAGCCCCAGACAAACAACATCAAGTTCTCAGTAACTCACCATAAATAATCTGAAATACATCACAAAAACTCATTATTGTTCAAACACACTCCACGGGCTTCCTTACATTATTACTCTTAGAGTGATCCAGTATGTTGGAGTAATCAGTAATGTTAGTTGTAGATGTGGCCATATTGTCTCGCTTTAGCACAACTGGTTATTTTTCTTTTTTTTTTTATTAAATGCAATATGCCTCCATAAACATTAATTGTTGGCAATGCTGAGAAACAAAAATAACAGGAAGCAAGTAAGTAGTATTCAAAAATCCTTCTAACATCTTAAGTTTATGTGAATTAAATGAATTTAAATGTTTATTCATGACTTTATTTTCAAATATTTAAAAATATAGTGTTTTTTTTTTCATTGTTCAAGATGATGCAGAATCAAGTATAATCCTGGATTATATGGTACATTGCAAAGAATATAGAAATTGACCTGGAGAAGAGCATGAAGTTACTGTCTGTCTGTAAATCATTCCACAATGTCTGCACTCCACACTAAGCATTTGTTTGAAACCCAAATCACCTTATCAGACATTTCTTTCATTTTGAGCAACAAAGAAGGTCATAGATGTTGAAATTTAACTTTACAAGTACTCACTGTGGCCTCCTTTTCACAATCTTGGTGCCTGCTGTGGCAAATCAGTATCAGCTGCTTGCTTGGGATTTGGCCACACCTCCCAGGTCCATTGCACTGGCCACGCCCCTATTTGTCTGGCTACAGTGAAAAGTCAAGATAAATACCAACATTTTTAACTTATTTCTTTTTTTAAAAAAATATATCTTAACAACTTAGGTGATACCTACACAGCTCAAAACTCATTTGGGATTGGTTTACAGCCTCAAAACATGTGATAAGTGCACATATTTTTGCTCTCAGTGTGATGCTAATGTTAATATTTTTTTCCTACTTTCACAACTCCACATTTTAAAGTTACCTTTGATCTTAGGGACATTTTCTGCTAAATAATCAGTCTTGCCTTAAGTCTGGGGCTGAAGTGATAACCTAAAGCTCCTGTGTGGCTGGACTGATGTATTTATTCTCTGAGTACCAAAGGGCTCTTGAATTTATTGCCTTGGTAAGTTCTGTGTCCTCATCATTTTCTGCCACATTTGATGTTTGCAGGAGATGCATGACCGGCTTCAGGAATGGCACACTTACATAGGCTTCACCGGAGAGGGCAGCTGTTAACTTCTGGAGAGGACGCAGGGTATTGTTGATTTATTCAAGTACCTCTGTACTCTGCCAAGTGGGAACAAGGTGACACATCTTTCTGTCATCTGAGAAAAAGCCTTGGACAAAGCCCTGCTCGGCTCCTGCACTATCCCATTCCTCCTCTGTCTCCAGCTGTTGCTCAGGATTCAGGAATCCCCCCACCGAACTTAACCCTTGATGTGGCTTTTCTGATCAATCAATCTTGTGAAAATAGAAAATGCAGACTTTACCATTAAAATTAGTTTTTTTGCAAGATGAATCACATTTTAATAGTTCCGCAGTAAATGATAGGCTGCAGTGGAACGTTCTTGTCTGATATCTTTTATTTTCTTCATCTGCTTCACATGCATGAAAGTCACATGTGAAATTTCAGTCCAAGTTTTATGTATAAACAGGAAGTGTGTCCGCTTGCATTGTGGATACCTTCAGATTATCAAGTATCTCTCTGGGTCTGAAGTGAAAACGCCATTTGTGCCTCTTGAGGAAGCAGACTTTTGAACGAACTGATGGTCCAGTTTTACGCTGCAGTCAGTCCATTAATGTTGTGCTGGAGCTGCCATCAAACAGAGCAGGAGCTCACTGCACTGCTGAGAAAAGAATGGAAGCTCCCTGCCCTCCTTCCAAAGCTTGCACAGCACGTGAAAGAGGGTGAAAGAAACCGTCGAGAATTCAGATCCTCCAGACACCGACTAATGCAAATGCAAACGCAATCAGGCGTTAGCTTGTACAGAATTTTCCCTGTTTGAGTTTTTATTGGGCCGGTTTTATTGAGATGCTTAAGGATCCACATCATCTTTTGATTTCTTTTCAAAGCCTTCCAAGTCAAATTTGAACAGTTATGATGCAATTTTTAGCCAAAATAAGAAAATGAACGTATTTTTGTAAGACATAGTTCCTGCAGAGCGGCAGCAGTTTGTTACAAATTAGTTTCTAAAGTGTGGGTGGGACTGTTAGCATGGAGCAGCCCTATCCTCCTTCCCCTCAACCATAGAGCGCTATGGTTACACTCTCTCCGGCTAGCTTACTGCCCCAAACACACCAATATCTAAAATTACAGATGTAACAAAAATGGAGAGGCATGTAGGAGCCATCCAACCATACAATTTTAAGCCATATGCCAGCTGAGACGAGGAAAACGAAGGCGTACATGGATCTAATCGTTTACTAGTGCATGCATTAGAACAGAGCGGAGCTGTGAGCTTGTATGCCACTGTGGTAACTTGTACGGCACATTTACAAGCTTTTTTTATTGCATTTTTGCATCTGCTCCTGATTCACAACGATTTCAAAAATACAACTTTGAGCTTAATTTGCTTAATGGGTCTCCTCCATGGTCAGAAAAAAAAGAAGCAAGAACATGATAAAAACACGAGTTTGGTTACATTCTATTTTCAGTGAGTTCAGTCGTCTGATTCAGTCTCCAAAAAATGTGTAACTTTAATTAAACGTTTAACTTTTTTCATTTTTGTCTCAATTTTTTTACAGCATTCATCCATATTTCCATATTACTTAATTTACTAAATACATTTGGTTAAATCAATATTCTATAACTAGAATGCAATCAAAAACCTTTAAAACAGAAAAGCATTTTGTTTCCACTCATTTAGATATGCAATTCAACAACTGGATTTAAAGGATAAACCATTAATTTAAAGGCATAGTTGGACTTCTACTATAATTTTAAAAAATATCTAAAATGATCTAAAAAACTGGATGTTTTTGGAGTTTTGACCTTGAGCTCATTTGTCCGAGGATGTATAGCTGAGAACTGCTCTCCTTTGATCAGCTGCACACCAGCAGGACCAAATAGCATGAAGACGAGATCATCTCTTTCCTATCAGCCTGTGCATGGATTCTTTGAACATTTTCCCTTCAGCAAAAGACAGATCTTCTTTATTGTTAAAAAAATAAAATAGTGAGCAAAATAAAACATGAACATTTCTCTTGAAGAGCACTTTTTATTTAGTGCAATTTTCCAATACATTTTCAGCAAATAACACTTTTTTGTTTCTTTCCAATTAAAGTTTTACTATATTTGACTGATTTTTACTAAGATCCGAAGAAAATGCGCACAACCAATGACCAGCATCTGTTCAACCAAGCGCACACCTTGAGACGTGCAAACTCCACTCACCAGTCACCCGCGCCAGATGAAAAAAAATCACCGGCTTGGAGGCCGCAAACAGCAGGAAGTTAATTGAAGCATGCAGGAACCAAAGGATGTCCTGAGCGTGTCAAATGCTCTCCCTCGTCACTGAGATTGTGGCACACACTCGTGAACCAATGGGTCATCATTGTCAAATAGAGGAATAATTTACCCCCCCATACACTGTCTCTACAACTCTTAATTGCTCTCACCCAGTGTCTGCTCTTTTTCCATTGTCAGCGAGATCCATGACTGTTCACAGCCGCAATGAACCGAAGGAGCCAGAAAACATGTCAAAAGAAATACACTACAAATGCATTGACCACAACAAGATGGACAGTGAGGAGAAGGGTGAGGAAAAATAGAAACGTGTACTTGTTTACATAAATTCACTCCAATCTATTTGACATTTTGTTACTGTTGCAGATCCATCCTTTATGTCACAGATAACACCAAAAGTTTGATATTCTGTTCTTCTAATCCAAGGTCCACACATGTTTTGTTGATTCTAGCTGTCATTGCTCTCAAACCATTTTCTATCTTCCATCCATCCATTTTGCTAACAGGTTGGATCCCTTTTGGGGTCACTGGGCTGCCGGAGCCTGTCCTGTGCACTGTTGGGCGAAAGCAGGGTACCCCCTGGAGAGGTTGTAGGGCGACATGATCATTCGCCGCTATTATTTGAATTATTAGACTGCAGGAGGAAGCTGGTGTCCCTGAAGAAAACCCACACATGCACGAGGAGAACATGCAAACTCCACACAGAAAGATGCCAACCGGGATTCAAACCAGGACCTTCTCATTGTGAGGCGAGAGCGCTCACCACTACAACACTGTGCAGCACTTTTTAATGCAATTGAACACGTTGATGGAAAATATTTTTAAAGTCTAATTATCAGCGCATTGGCTCAGCCTCTAGTCTCTCCAGGTCCTTAGCCAATTTTGTATCTAAGGCATTGTCCTGAATAGCCCGCCCATCTGCCAGCCTCATCAGGTATGCATAGGACTTAAATGATCCGGCAAAAACATTGAAAATGTTTCATTGTTTTTTTCTTTTGGTTGATCGCCCCTGTGTTTTCTCTGTGTGTTTTGTAAAATTGCAACACAAAAGCTGCTTAAAGAAGATGTGTAGTGGTGTTGTGATAGTTGGGAGCTATCAGTGTGTGAATGCACGTGTGTATGATTGAACGGGAGTATGACGGTATGGCGTTTTAGGCCTAAAAGTCTTCCTCCGATCATACTTGATACTCGATTTCAAAAGTGTTCCCAGCGGTCCTTTAATTACGATTATGCCGTTCAATCCAAATTCATTTTGATTTTATAGGATGTTTTTTAGAGCGGCAGTAGGTCACTAGAGTTGTGGGTGGGACTATTGGTGTGGAGCAAACCCTCCCCCGTTTCCCGTCATCCATCTGTTTACACTCCCTCCTGCTAGTTTACAGCCCCTTACAACCCCAACTTAACAATATTGATTAACAAAAATCCTAAGCAATACTGGAGCTATCCGGCCATATAGTTTTCAGCCAGATGCGAGCTCAGATGAGGGAAACGCAGATGTGCATGAATCAAGTCGTCTACAATCAAGCGGGACAGGGAACTTTTTGTCTGCCGATTGTACCTTTCATGTCGCTGCTATGCTTTTTCAGACATCATTTTTTTTTATCTGCTCAAGATTCACAATGATTTAAATAAAAAAAAACACAAAAATTCAAATTGAGCTTAATTCCCTTTGAACAAGTCCTCCATCATTAGAAAAATGCCACAAGAGGATGTTAAAAACACCAAAAATGCAGTTTTCATCAGAGTGGGTCTTTAAAGCAAGGTAGGAAGGCATTTCCATACGTTTCTTGGTCTCTTTGCTACTTTTATGACACCTTGACAGACACACAGTCAACATTTTAATCAGGGTTTATAGGCTGTTGGACGCTTTACAAATCTTTTCTTAAACTTTAATAATGGCTTTAGTCTTTTTGAAAACCGCTGCACATCACAGCCGGGTGCTTTTTTGCATGCTGTAGCCCACTGGGTTTCTCCAGGAACCATCAATGACAGATTTTCAATATTTTCTCACAAATGTCTGCTATTAAAACATCAATATTCATTTCAAGCTGTGGTTCCTGACTTTTTTTATCACCAACAAAAGTTGAAAAACAGAAAATCAGCATTAAAGTTATAATAATTACTTGTGTGTGCATTGTTTTTAATGCCTTTGTTGACCTACGTAAAGGAACTTACCATTGAGGCTTGTTGTGGCTCATCCTCTTCATCTGAACTCAGAGATCCTCTTCTCACAGTATAAAAACATGCTTCATAGGTTAATTTGTCATTGTTAGTCCCTAGGTGTGAATGTGTGATTGTGTGGCCCAGCAATAGACTGACAAACAGTCCAGGGTGTACTGCCTTCACCCCTGGAGTCAGGAGAGGCTTCAGTAACCACGTGACCCCAAAAGGGATGACAGCATAAGGAAAAGTCATTTAAAAAAGCAGCTACAAACTTTTGCTCAAAAAGGTATATTATTTACCTTGCATAGGATTTTATGTGACAAACTGTTTATTTTATTTATAGCTAATGTACAAAAAAACATACTGAAATTAGACACCAAATATATGTAATTATTGACATTTTTTAATGAAATTCACAATGGTTTAATCATTTGCAAGGTAACTATAACAAGTTCAGAAAGAAAGTAAAAGAGTTTTTGTACTTTACTGCTAATTTTCATTCTGTTGTTTTCATTGTTATCTTTTGTTTGTTTTAGTAACAAATCAGTTTTACCATTGTGGGATCAATTAAAGTTCTATCTTATCTTAATTTCTTTAAAAAAAAAAACAATATTTATATTAAAATGTACTCAAAATCATCTGTTGTTTTGACATAGACAATTTACATAGGTGTAAATGCTGGACGGACAGCAGCACGAAAACCTGCTCTCATCATTGGGCAGCAAGTGAGCCATCAGACAGGGCAGGACAAATTGCAGGTGGTCAGAAAAGTGGCAGAGACATGTCCATACCAGCTACCGAAAATGACATTGCTGATTGCAGCCAGTACCAGCGGGTCAGATGTAGCGAATAAAAAGGATGTGGAGGGTAGTAAGAGGCCGTGTGGCAGCGAGCGCCTTTTTACCACAACACAGCAGAGCTTCACATTGTGACTTATTCTCCAATGTAATCTAAGAAAACAAAAAGACAAACACTTCTGTAATCCATACAAATGATGTGAAGCATCAATGGGTCGACACCAGTTAATTCATTGTGAAAGGTTCCATTTAAATCGAAAAGCATTCTTGCTTATAGCCTGCTCTTTATTTAATCACTTCTTCATCAGAATATTTTGGCACGGTTTTAGGCAGAGTTTACAAAAATATTTAAAAAACTACTACTATCACCACAAAAAAAAAATGCTTTTGTCATATTTTTTACATCCATAAAATTTCTTAGTGTGCAAAAAATAAAAACAAACTAATCACTACGAAAATTTCTGTTAAATTGAACCATTTTGGAATATAGCTTTAACTCTTTCAAACATTACACTTTTTAACTGTAAGTTTTTTATTAAATTACATTTATAACAGAAAGCAATATCCTGTTTTTAGTGTCACCCCCAGAATTGAAAATATCCTCAGTATTATGTGTCTTTAACCAGAAACACTCCATGAACCGACGCAATTCTATTCGTTTTAGCATGCTGAAAAGACCTGGACATTGATAATACAATCTTATGAAGAAATCTAATGAGCTTAGGTCTATGCAGTTTAATAACCAAAGTCATTAGTTTTACCTTTCTCTATAGTCTGCAGCTCAGTTATGGAAGGATCCAGCTTCTCTCTAACAAAGCAACAGCTATAGGCCTATTAGTTAAACTGGCCTTCTGCTGCTGTTACATAAAAGCTGTGAGAGTTTTCAGTGAGTAATACTTTTTCACACAGTGAATAATTTATGCTGGTGCCTACTTTTACCACAGTTTCACAGGTTTCCCCAAGTCCTGCAACTTCAAAATCAAAATCCAAGGAATCAATTTTCCTGGTACAATGTCAGACCATTAAAGGAGTACCGATTCATTTCACTGATTCGGTCCATGTCATAATTTGTGATTGAAAATACAATTCATAGTCGATATTGGTTCATTTTGAACGATGCGATTCACTGACGTAAAATCGATCATAATACCAGAAATATCAATCTGTCTACAAATCGATCTGATTGGACTGAAGGAATAGAAATCGATTCATCAGTTAATCCATAAATGGTTGTACCCCTAAAGACTATGGTGTGAAGTTGCTGACTAACATGTTACTTTAAAATCATGTTTGTACAGAACTTGCAAATGACATCAACCCCAATGATCTGAGCTGCTTTCACATACAGGGTTTTTTTTTTTAAATCATCACTCTTTTACTGTGATCTGCAACTCAAAAACGAATTGAAAAAGACAGCTTCATGACCCTGAAATTAATAACTTGGGTTGTTTGCGAATCAGCGTTAGGCTACAACTGTGTACTTTGCAGTTTCAAAGGCAACTTTGTCAAAGAGACGAGGAAAAGAAAGACGTACATGGATCTATTTGTCTGCAAGTGGACGTATCAGGATGGTGTGTAGGGAGTGTTTCGGTCTCCTCTAGAAGCTTTTACTGCTACAACCATTTCAAGCTGCTCCTGATTCACAATGATTTAAAAAAACAAAATAGAAACACAATTTTTAGCTAAATTTCATTTATATAATGAAATATCATAATGAGAAAAATGCCACAAGAACATGTTAAAAACACCAAAAACACCATTTTCATTTGAGTGGGTGAAGAATCAGCTTACTTCCTATGAATGCAGAAACTGTTTTCTAGTTTTAAATTTTGGAGTTAGAAAATCTCACTGTTTTAAGCAAATATATTACCCTGGATGAATCTAAATGAATATGTCAGGTAATAAAAGAAGCAGTAAAAAAATGTTTTTGCCTTCTGCTCATTTCCAGCACTATTAATTATGCATGGCTGCACCTACAACAGTGCTTGAATGGTTTTGGTCAAGTACATTAATGCACAAAATCTGTGTACTTTAGAGCAAAACAGGCTAAACGCAGGAAACAGCACAGTATTTAAGGTGTTTTAGCTCGTCTAGGGTTATGGTATTCCTGTTGTTTTTGTCAACAATCCAAATAATAAATCTTGTAAACATGACCATAATATTTTTTTAGCTGCAAAGTCTTTTTTTAAGGTTTTAGAACACCAGTCAACTCTAATGAAAGTTATTGTGCACAAAAAATAAGAAAAAGGTGCAACAATGGAGATCAGTATATTTCTAATTTTATGTAAATCTCTGGAAAACGGAATCACCATGCGAAGAAGAAACCAAAGGATCCACGGGCCCAGCCTGAGATCAGTGCTTAAGATTTACATTTGTCAAAAAGATCTAATTCTCCTTGAGATTTATTAGCAAGTTAAAATGATGTATCAAAAGTTTTAAAAAGTGAGTAATGTGGCATAAAGCTAACCTTTTTCATTATATTTAAATTTAAAATGGTTTGGGAATGCTTTCAAGCCTGGAACTACAAGGGTTTGTTGGAGGTTTTCTTTCTAACATGACAACACAAATTTTAACAGTTTTTCATATTTTGTTAATAATTTAAAATGTGCTGTGAAAATGTTCATTGTTGTATTCTGCAGTTATCGCTCAGGCTTTTTTTTTTTTTTTTTACGTGTAGTTTCAATCCTATAAAATGCAGTGCACAAATGCTGAAACTGAAAAGAACCAAACATATTTTTGACAGTGCTGTTGTGTCTTTTACCTTTTGTAAATGTGTATTATGACATCCTGCCATGTCGCTCTGACATTCACAATGTGTGAATTAAATTTTCAACTGTAATTGTGTCAGTTCTTCAAAACCCCTGAAGAGAAAAATATACATTTTCAGAAAGGCTTAAAGATTTAAAGAAACTCCAAATAACAGATAAAAAAACACATTAATGATTTTAAGTGTCCGGTTGGTTTTGGCCTTATTCAAAAACAGGTAAGTCAATCTTGAAAAGTCAAGTGTCTCCAAAATCAAAAAATGTATGGAGACAGGTTCTTTCACACATTGGGAAAGCAGGAAGCCGCGGCCGAGAAGATAGATATAGCCTGGCACAATAATAGGCTTGAAAAATGGTGACTGGTCAGGGACATCGGCAGGTCAAAAGCACCTGGCAGGCAGAATGAACCATATAGATAAATATGTAACAAGCTGCAGAGAGTAAACTGGGATGGAAGCAGACTGAAGGAAGTGATTAAATGGGTCAGAAAATGGGTGAATCTAACTAATCCTAATTACCTTGAAGCTATTGAATGCCATGAATAGCTGAAAACAGGAAGTGGATGTCAAATTAAAAGTCCAGAGCTGGACGAGAGGTTAAAAATGTGAAAAAATTGAAACAAATCATTCGAAGAATTCAAGTGAAAGGTGAAATTCTTTAGTCTTTGATCAAACCTTAACATTTTAGGTACGGTCTGTAGTTATTGCCAAACTTAGGAGCACATGAAAGTTTTATGGACAACTTCAACATCTCTGTATCAAAAGAGACAACATCACATGCACACATCCATGTGCACAAGCCCCATGCTGTTTCACACATATCAAAGCAAACAGCCTACAGCCGCCTTTCTGCATCTGTGTGTGTGCGTGTTTGTCAGTGTGTGCATGCTTTACACGAGTGCTGGGTTTGAACAGGTGTGCAGCATGTTCTCATCCTTTGCTTAAAGCCTGAGGCTTGGTTTTTATGTAAATACTGACAAATATATGCATCCTACAGTCCACCATTTAAAAAAAAGGTAATAGCATTTTTTATTTTTAAGAGTCTAAACGACCCAATTCTGAAATGTATTCCAATTCTGATGAGATTAAGAATAGGGATGATTATACATTTCATTCAGTTTCAATTGTTCTTTTAAATCTTTTGAATAATTTGAAAGCTCATTCCATCTCAAAATGATGCTTTATAATTAACTAATATAAACAAAAATATTGTGTACTGTGTATTGATCAGTTTTCTTAGAAGAGTAATTAATACAAAATGACAGAAAAGCTATATATATATATATGTATATATATACAAATATATAATCTATGGTAAAGTTGGGTTAGACTTGAGTTTTTAGCCAGTTAAAGGTTGATTTAAAGTTATTACTCCAATGACAGCACTTTTATCACTAAAATGGATGTATTTAGGTCAGTGTCATCATTTGTGGTATTCTCAGCTAGACAAAATGATTGCAATAACTTAAGAACCTTATAAGCACTGCCTGCTCCACACTATGGCGGCTGAAATCTGATATGAAATAGTTAGCCATGTCTTTGATGGATTTCAACACTAAAGTATTTGGTCTAAAACATAATTATTGCAGAGATAAACAGAAAAAGACAAAAAAATATTAATTTGTGGCCACAAATTGCTATTTTGACGCAAAGATTTATTTATTTTTTAATTGTCCAGGGCATTGTAATTGAGAATGACAGGGGGGGTAGACTAGAGGGGAGGGTAACAGTAAGAAGAAGGATATATGGAGTAAAGTGTGAACACAGGTTGAGTTTTTTGCAGTAGTTCAAGCTGACAGTAACTATTTAGTTTAAATAAAATAACTGATCTAAAACCAAGAGTCTCCATCCTTTGTTACAATTGAAACTTTAAAAATGTTTGCCTCTGCAGGATTTAGATTCCCTCTGCTCTTATCTAGTTTAGTCTGATTTTATTTTTTTTACAAGCTTCAGCAACATTTGTCTAAATTCACAAAACTGCGCAGGCAGAAAAAATGTCAGTTTGTTTCATTCTTTAGCGAGGTCAAAAAAAAGTTCCTTTTTTTTTTTTTACATATTTCAGGCTTGGCTCCAAAAAAAGTGCTCTTCCTCTCCTCTTTGCATGACCTTCATCTTTCCAATGCTACATTTTCCCTGCAGCTGACTCTACCTTGTAAGTGCTCTTGAACAATTACAAATGAGCTGTACTTCCACCTTAAAGGCAGTTCGGACCGCTGTCATCATTCAACACATACAGCCTCTCCTTTCTAGGGCCATAAATAAGAATTTGTCATGTCAATTTTCAACATAAGATCCTATATTAAGAATTTTTCAATCACCACAGTCGATTTGTTTCATGTAAATTAAATGTTTGGACACATCGATTTGTCAGGTTGTTCTGGTCTGCCTAAGTTTTCTCTTCCTTTGTCATCTGCTCCGCAAACACGCTCAATATAACTTTATATAATGAATGTACAATGACAACACCCATACATCCCAATTAGAAAAAAAATGCAGATTCTTTACTAATGTAAGCCATATGGCCCGTAGCCGACTGGCAACATCGCCTCAAAAACAAAACAAAAAAAAAACAGCACACACACACAAAAAAAAAAAAAAACGTGTGTGGTGTTTGTGTGCACTTCTGTGTGGGAGGGAAGTTGTGTGTTTTTATGTGGGTGGCCCTCGTCAATAATCATGCAGCAAATGAGCCTGCTGCTGTTTCTATGGTCCCTTGACAGAGCTGCTGCAGACTCAGTGAGACTAACACATGCACACACACAGTCCTATACACACCCACGCACACACACGCATAGAGCCATGATAAAAGCTTAAGTACAGCACAAACACACATTTTAAGGGAGCATGCTAAGTTGTTAAATATTACCCTCAGAATCATAACATGACTTTCCCTCTTGAAGTTCTCCACAGGGTTTGTGTGTGCAACTCAACTTTTATCAACCCATCCATCCATCCATCTTCCTCTGCTCATCCTGTCAACATTTCTCTCTTCATCCATGTTTGGAATCGTCTTCTTATAAACAAATGAAATCCATCAATTTTCTTTTTCAGCGACAGTTTCTACTAAACAGGTTTGGTGATACCACGTGTTATTTCCAAATCTCTATATTCTTCCTTTAATTAAATTTTTTCAGTCCTGTTAATCCTTCAGAAAATAGGGTTAGGAGCAGTTTTTCTTAAATACGTACAGTAAAGAGCTTGAATTTACTCATGGAGTTCATGAAAGTGTAGCGAATATCTGTCTGCGTCGTTGCCAGATTGGGTAAAAAACAGCCCGGTTTGAGTTCATATTTACCTAATTTGTCCCGGAAACAGCCCAATATGGCAACATTGTTGGAGAAACAGTGAGGGACAAAATATCGGGGTGACGTCATCCATAGAAAATGGCTTACCTCCAGTTCCAATGAAATAAAGTAAATTCAGTCGCCATTATTAGTAAGCAATGATTGGTTTGAGTCATCATTTCTATGGCAACCGCTCTCACTAATCAAAAGCGAGTTTGTTAGAAAGCCCCACCCCTTCCACTGAAATCACACTTGGAAGAATCTGTCAATCAACATTTCAAACGTTGGAGGTAAGGGCCGGTGGACGCCACATACTTTTACTGAGGCCTCTCATTGGTCAGTTTATAACTTTAAATAACTTAGGATAAAGAAAATATATCATGAAAGAAAATAGGTTTAGTAAGAACATGTTAAAAAGAGATAGCAGAACAGGAATGGATATTCTGAAAAACATAATGACTGAGTAACAGCTGTTTATTTCTCAACAGAAGTCTATGGGATTTTGGTTTTCTCGGATCAGCAGGTATTTCCTATTTGGAACGCGAAGTGGGCGGGGCTAATCAGTCCAGATCTCTCTATAGTGCACACAGCGCATCTCCTCCTCCCTCGTTGCTGCTCACACCCTGACCCTCCCCACCTTACTTCATTGGACAGTCATTAAAGAGACACATTTTTGCATCAATGGCAGGATTTTTTTTTGTTGTGTTGCTGATTTTTTTTATATTGATTGCCTTGTTTGTTTACTTTTTGCTCTAGTGACTGATTTTTTTCATTACTGCTTTATTTTTTAAATATATGTTTGTAGTTTTTGTAATCCTTTCATTTTTGTTGCATTTTTGCTTTTTCTAATTTTTGAACTAGTTACTGTTTTCTTATTATTATTGTATTATGCCATTATTAATAATATGTTCTGTTTTTGATATATATTCAGTTCAGATTATTGTAATTAGTTAATACACATTTTTATTTGTCAAATGTTTCTGTCCTACATTTATAATACACTTAATTATCGGAAATCTGTATTTCTGAAATTATCTTATAATGCAACACAAAGTATGCAAAAAAAAGTATTGGTATCAATATCAGCGATACTAGCCCTGCATTGCTTGGTTTTGGATCAATCCCCATTTTCCCAGTATTGTCCAGCCCTAGAGCCCAGCGTTTGTTCTACATCACAACTACACTTTTTAAAACTGCATTTTTTATGCCCCAGATTCATAATGATTTAAAGAAAAAAATGTTCAGAAATTCAATTTTGAGCTAAATTTTCTTGATATATTTCCTCCATCATGAGAACATTTCAAAACACAATTTTCATTGGAGCGGGTCTTTAAGGTTTTCTAGAGGTTGAGACTTGAACTTAGAATCTCAAACTTTTTTTCCATGAAAATAAGAAGAAATTTGGGAATGTTTTTAGAAAGAAAATGCAAGAATGATAAGACGATTATTCCCCCAAATCAACTCTTCCCTTTTATTCCTGACTAAAATAGCTCATTGTTCAATTTAAGTTCCTGCAGATGCAAGCCAGCCAGTAACTAAAGGACTACTTGATGTTGGTTTCACAATGTGCCCGCTGAAAGAGCAGGAGGGACCTGAATGAGGATGGTACAAAAGGAAAATATTACAAGAACATACGTGTAAAAATTAGGTTCTTCCGGTGGCAGTTTGCTTTCACAAGACAAAAATGGCCCATTATGTTTCATATTTTGACTCTGAGTGGAGGAGGAAAAGAGCAGCTTCGGAGTGGGCAGACTGGAGGAGTCATCAATGGGTGAGAGTATCTTCAACATAATACCATACCATCTGCTTCCAGTAAAAAGCCCAGGCTAAATTTGTCTTTTGTTACACACATACACAGTAGTCCAGCAGCAGAGAGCAGAGACACTGAGTGGGGAACAAGAGCAAGCTGAGTACGTTCATAAAAACGAAGCCAACTGTTACATCAACTGCCTGGTTCAAACACAGAAAAGACCTTCTGAAATGTCAGCCCAAATCTGCTGCCTCTCCCACTTTATTTGGGAAGACAGCAGTGCAGTGGAGAGTCAAACGATGACTCCGAGTGAGGAGGTCGAGTCATATCAGAAACAACACTCATTTCACACACAGAACTGGAGAGGGATTTTAAAAGCACACACTGCGGGATGACCAGACCTACAAGTGTGTCACAACAAGGAGGATGATGCAAACCAACACAAATTCTGGGACTGTTGCATTGTTTTGTAGAGTTGAGCAAAGCATGGTATTTATTTGGCTGGTATTCTACCAGTGTTGATGAAAAGTAAAACTACTTTTTTCTTTACTTGCTGATATACTAACTCTTTGTGTTTGTACTATCAATAACAGTTCGTTGATACAGGATCAGATTCTATCATCTGAGGTTTCAAACCACCAAGATCTGACGACAAACAAACTCGACCATAACTTGTGTTCTTGTCATTGATCTACTGACTCCCAGCAGGTCTGATGTCCTCTGCTAATGATAAAACACCAAAGACCTCGTCCCATCTTTTCAGCTCAGCTCTAATTTAAGATCTTTTTGGATCAAGGTTGACTCTAAACTAAAAATGGTTGTAAAATGTTTGCTGTTGCATGCAATGAGTTATATGTTACTCGAGATGGCAAGCTGGCCTTTTCCTGTTGTCCAAGATACGGGAAGGAGTGACACCATATTGGAAAAGGATAAAAACAATGAAACACGGCTTAGCACACACAGTAAAATGACCATAAAATGCTTAATTTTGGTCTGATTTTAAAAAGAAAAAAACTTTGATCATCAGAAAAATAAGACCCTTTTCTTTGATCTTATTCTTTGATGTATTGGGCTTTAATCACATTACTGATTCAGCAGTCAAAGATCTCTAAGGCCATTTGTGGCTTTATTTTGAAAGATTATGCTTGTCCCCATCATAACGAGATGATCATTATCATTTAAAAATATCTGCCGAGATAATAAACAACCAAGTTTATGAAGAAACAGAAAAGTGATAACAATAAACCCGGAAACATTAAAGCAATGCAGCACATTTCTGCTGGGTTTATGTGACACTGACTGAAATGAAATGGAAAATCCTTCCAATAATATTTTTTTCCATCCATTTCCCTACAAAGCACATGCTACCAGTGTCAGTGAAAAACCAGCACCAGATAGGACATGTTGCTGTTGGAAGACTGATGGACTACAGCCAAGAGCGCTCTCATGGACTGCAATCACCTCACTTTGTACAATAGGCATGATGAGCACAACATTTAGTCATTGTCGCCTCTTTTCAAAACTGCCATGTCAACCTGTAAAAAGTAAAAAGTATGGCCATGAATGAGCATTTGTTTTTGCCAGGAAAAAAGGTAATTAAATACTGAATTGCTGAAAACTATTTAAAAAAAAAGTTGCATTAAAACTCAAAAATACTTTCAAAAAATGTAACTACCAGAAAATTGCTTTCAGCCTTCATGGACTTGAAAAAAGAAATTGGTGAAAATGCTGTTTAAATGAGGAACACTTGGTTTCTGTCTTTATGTGTCTTCACCATGAAAGCAGGATTACAATCTCCTTCATACCCAGAAAATGATGTTTTATTTACAATTTGTGGGTTTTTGTATAAATGAAAATGTGAAAAAAACATTAAAAAAAAAACTTTAACATGTTGCATTATAAGAATTTAGAGTCCAGGTTTTGTTTCATCTGTTAAATTATCTGCTTGGACCTTAAATTCAGCTTGACCGTATTACCCACATGATTTTTAATCCCTTTCAGTAAAAGAAAAATGAACTACTTTAGATAATAACTTTATGGAGAAATTTTTTTAAAGCTAACCAGACAAATCATTCAGTTGTTTAAACATTTTTTATATTTTTAGCTTCTTTTAGCCACTGAGGCATATTTTCTTGTTTATGTGTTTTATTTATTTTGCAGGATGCAGCTGGACTTTTTTCCATTCTATGACACTGGACTTGTTTGAACTTTGAGAGTTTAAATAAGAGAAAAGAGCGTGAAGTGTCAATGTTTGTTTTAGAAAAGTGCATCAAGTGTTAAGTGAGGGGTTTTACTGCCTTAAAACATCTGTAATCATTCTTTGCGGATTTCGCCTCTCACTGGTTGTTTTTAGAACATAAGCTCCCCGATAAAGAAAGGAACTCTATACACACAAAGTACTACCCCATACAGGAAGTGACATCAGGCTAGACCAGGTTTGTGGATACAGCTCCTGTTTGAACGTTAGGAAGTAGTCAGCCAAAATTAATGAATAGTGATGACACAACAGGTTGAACTCAAGCCTCCCTGTTCAAGAACATCAACACAATTCTTCATTGCTAGTCTTCATCATTGTTCCTTTCTGATGGAACGACTGCAGCTCAAGAAGCAGAGCTGTCATCTCCAGATCAGATTGTTGGCCTCGACGTATCAGGGTGTCCTTCACCACTTGGCTAAACTCTATTAGCCCAAATGCTTTCATTGGAGAAAAAATGGGCATGCATGTGACAGCGCAGGATAATAGAGTTATGCTGTGCAGCCTGGCAAAAGGCAGGATGAAAGAGTGAGTGTGAATAAGTGAGTGAAGGTTTCAGGATTTTTGCTTCACGCTAGAAAAATCATTTCAGCTCACTAACTTAGGGACAACTGGTCCTATTTGTATCATCAACAATTAACATCAGTTTGTCTGTAAACATTTTTTAGTAACAACACAAAGGATTTGATTTTCAATGAGAGTTTTTCAATTACAATTCAGATTTAAAGGTACATTTCTAGCGTTTCTTGCATGTGCAAGTGTTGCAAGAAAAGGAAACCAAAGATTTACAAGCAACAATAATCTTTTTTACAGGGGAAAACATGTTCTAATTTGAAAAAAAAATATTATCTTAATAATGAATTATTTTTTTAAAACAAAAGAACAAATGAGGTATGGTATTTAGCCACTGAAACATGACTTTGAACCATGCCGGATCTTTTCCAGTGTGTGTAGCAACCCTGTGAGAACTGGTCAGAGCGAGTGTGACGACATCTATAGAAAATGGCTTACGTCCACCTCCTACCAATTGAAGTCAATTCAATCACCATTTTTTACAATACGGACGTCACCATGTTGGAACCAGAAGTTGTCAGTAACCAGTGATTGGTCTAAGTCAGTCTGAGTCAACATTTCTACGGCAACCACCCTCACCAATCAGGAGTGAGCTTTTTTGAGGTCCACACCGATACCACTTAAAAGCGGGCTCAAGAGACCATCTTCTTTTATTCAGGCATACGATTGGCCAGTTTAAAAAATTATAACTTGCATTGCAGACAAAACATAATACATTTAAAATTAAGATTATCAAGAACATGTTTAAAAAAGGAATCAAAGTAAGAACGGTTTTCTGAGAGTAGTAGCTGTTTATTTCTCATAAAAATCTTTGGGATTCTCTTAGAACCATCAGGTATTTCCTGTTTGGAACGTGAGTTGGGAGGGATTGCTCAGTCCAGTTCTCATATGCAGTCAGTGGTAAAAGCTCTAATTTTGCAGTAAATTGAAGTGAAAGTTTATAACTTGGGGTAACAAAAAAGATTGTGCACACAAAGAACAACAATCCTATTTGCATGTACCTTTAATGCAGATTGAGCAACCTTCTGACATTTTGAGAGACAACAATTGGAATTTGCTCATAGAGAAAAAAAATAGACATTGAAAAGACAGGGAAACAGTAGATAAACAATTGCCAGCCGTCTAATGGATGCAACCCTGGCTAATTTAATCCTGTTCTGTAAGGTAAAGAGAGGCAGTTGTATATATGAGCTGATAGAAGATGTAATCTTCACTCAAAATGTGCAACACTTCCTTCAATGCAGACAGAAAGATGAACAAACAAGGCTCCAAAAAACGGAAACAACTTCATGTTAAATCTGCAGATAAGCACTAAATATTATAAGAGGTCATAAGTTTCTAATGAGTCAAAACTAGAACCTGTTACTTACATTTATAGACTTAAATTAGTGAGTTAAGCAATATCCAGCCATCAACCAGCAGGTACAGAAAATAACAACAGTGGACATTTTCAATTGAACATTGTTCTCTGGCTTAGTTAAACGAGCATGTAATCAAGAGATTTTACATTTTTTCAATAGCAAAAGCAAAATGTTGTTGGAAATGCTGCCAAATGGCACAAACTGTTTTGCATCCTGACAGGTTGTGCTTTAACAACCTGCAATATTGAGGCACGCACAGCACATTTTTCCCCCCTTTTTTTAAAGATACACTTTAGTAACAAAAAACAGCTGCTAATTGGTTCATAGCGTCATCCTGGTATGGAACAATGACAGTAAGAAATAAAGCAGAGATGCGATTTTAGCTTCCCCCATGCGTACATTAACATTTCAAGGTGATCCAGAGCTCTGCAGTTCCTAGAGGACTGATGGAGTCAAGATCCTGACAGCAGGATTCTGCAACACCTTTGAAACTCAATCTGTCTTTTTTATCCAGACATGGTTCGAACTCTTTTTGCCATACACTTAGAATGTGCAGTGAGGGCATAATTGCTATGGTTTCAAATAGTTTTCCGGTGTTGAAAAAGTAAGAGGGATGCAAGTCACAAAAATTAAATGAAAAATCTGGGGTGATGAAACTGCAAGTGAAATTTATGATTGGAGGAGTGAAACGGATGTGAATGGAGATTAGAATGAAGGATTATAAAGTGCATCGGGAAATGTAAGGGGGATTTCATCAGAACAGATGGGATCTGATAAAAGAGTCAGGTTTTATCTTTTTGACTTCTATTTTGTCCTACATCAGTAAATTTGCTTTACGGCAAAATGCAACTTTTCATTTAAATCAACTGGTCAGCAGTTAAAGTGGGAAATACCATCTAGAATGTGATCCATTTCAGTTCAGGATCGTTCAAATTAAGCCAGTATCGACTATGAATCGTATCGTCGACCACGAATTATGACTGAATTGAATCGTTTTTAAAATGAATCGTTATAATCCTACTTTGCTAAACACTCCATGAATTCCAATGAGCAAAAAGGAATTACAGAAAACCTGCTAGTTTGTGTCAACATCCACGCAGGTTGGCTACGTTACCATAGCCTTCAAAATTTGCAGGAAGTTTAGTCGAGGGAATCTTAAGCTACATGGAAATGATTTTATTGTTTTTTTGTTTTTATTTTATGTTCTGAAACAACTTTTGCTTTTGCACAAAATGACCATTGCAGACACCTGTCTCTCATGTCACTTTGGCCTAATTATGTTTTATCACATCTGGGGGGGGGCATTTGTTTTGTCATCTTTAAGGTATTTCAGAGATAATTGAGTTTTTTTCTCTTTTTCTTTTTCAATAAAGAAATACCAGGAGTGCTTGGGGCGTGTACAGTATATGGACATGCAGAAATACACACCACTATAAATCTATTTCATCCATTATGCATACCTACATGCATACAAATGCATGTGGATTAATGCAGACCTGAGTGCTCATGCCTTCAGATGAGTGTGGGTTTTCTAGAATGTGTAATGGTGTCACTAAATGAATAACAGATTCTGCAGGGAAGCCATGGTTTGAAATTATACATGGCATAGAAGGTTCCTCTACTTAAACCAGCACATGTCCAGGCCCGTCTTAAGTTTGCCAGTGATCATTTGGATGATCTGTGGCTGGGCCTTCCAATGTCAAGGGTCTGGAGTGGCCTAGCCAGTCTCCAGGCCTAAACCCAATAGAAAATCCTCAAACTGTGTTGCTCAGGGACAGCCCAGAAACCTGACTGATCTAGAAAAGATGTGTGTGGAAGAGTGGGCCAAAATTCCTCCTGCAGTCTGTGCAAACTTGGTGGAAAACTACAGGAAACATTTGACTTGTGTAATCTCAAAGGCTACTGTACCAAACATTAACATGGATTTAGTCAGGTGTTCAAATACTTATCTGCAGCAGTACTTTACAAATACATTATTTAAAAAATCATACAATGTAATTTCCAGATTGTTTTTTTAGATTATGTCTCTCACAGTGGACATGGGCTAAGATGAAAATTTCAGACCTCCTTATGATTTTTTGTGGGAGAACTTGCAAAATCACAGGGTGTTCAAATACTTATTTGCTGCACTGTATGAATGTGTGAGTATCATAAGTAAAGGTGTGTACTGAAGGTGTGAAATGTACTTTGTAAATAAGTGTGATTGCAATTTAATGGGAAGGGTGGATAGAACCTCCAACCCAAAGCTTCTACCTACATATCAGAAATGGTTTGGTCTTATTTTTTTGTTTGTAGTGAGACTTTTTCTCATTGATTAGATCAACAAATTGCTCACTTTCATCAGATGTCTGATAATCAAAAACAGGAGACAACTTTCTTGACAATTTTTTTTTTTTTTTTTTACATTTTAATGTCATCAAACTTGGCATCCTTCCCATCTTTATCACTTGTTGTGTGGTGCATGCGGTTTTAAATCAGTTGCATTCAAAACTCTTAAATAAACCATATATTAGTGCTTGATTATTGCTAATTTGATCCTATAGACAAGAGTCAGTCGACAAGTTTTCCTGTCTATTAGGTTATCTCTTTGGATTTCACAGCTCCGTCAATTAGGAGTCCGCTTACTGATGAGCTGACCTTGTCTTGTCAATTACAACAAGTAAGCATGAGAGCGGCAGACTTTAAATCCTGCGAGTGCTCCACTCAGCCAGTCATAGCATCACCAACACTAATCGAGCAATTCCTGATATGAGAGGGGAGCGCAGGTCCTCCCTAAGGCGTAAACAGTCAGTCTGCATCCCACACACAGACATGCTCTCAAACGCACACCAAGGTAATTGATTTTCTAAACACCGTCATACTCTATGGTCACTGCCAAAAGAAAACTTACTAAAATAGGTTGGAGACTAATTTCCATGAGGTAGCAGCGCTCCTGCGAGCAAACACACAGTCACTTTCAAAGTCCACTCACATGTTGCAACTGAAGTATTTCTCTGTCAGAGTGGGGATAATGACCCTGTAGATTACTTTTCTTTCTTTAATTCGTTGCATTGTTATGTGTTACACTTTCAGCCTGCGACTTAAATCATTCTTTTCTTTAGAGATCCAGACATCAAAAAATCCATGCTGCCTGAGAAGAAGAATTAGGTCTCCTAGATTTCCTGCGTTATTGCCGTGCACCTTTGTAAACCTCAGGTCCATTTTCCCCTTTCTGCCTTATTACACTCCTGGTATTTTACATACGGTTCTCATTTTGAAATAAAACTCCTGAAACAAAGGATGAGAAGCTTGACTTCAGGGAAGTGCAAATGTAATGTTGTAACCCTTTTTATTCATTTTGATTATTGAAAAGGACACCGTGGACAACCTTTTTTTGATTAAACATATTGGTATGTGAACAATCAAAAGATGTTCCAAACATCTCGAATGGAATTACTTGGAGTATACGTACACTGCGAAGTAGTTTGACCAGCATGAAAGCTGTTCTTGTCAGAGATATTAAATTCCAAATTGGCTTCAAGGGACCACATAAAGTGAGAACAACTCCATAAACGAGAAGGAGCTTTTTTATTTCTTCGTGCTTGCATGGGGTAATTGCTGAATATCTAACAAATTTATGGACTATGTGGTCAGGGGTTCGCAGTATAGGTCTACCAACTGCACTGATTTGACATACTTAGTCAAGAATGTCAACCTGAACAGAAGAAACAAACATCCTTAATACATTGTCAGCCTGTTTTTAAGGACGCAAACGATTGAAAAGATTAATCTTTCTATGAAAAAAAAATAGTGCAAAGTCTTGATTTCATAAAAGGGAAAGTATTAACACCAAAAGAAAATATTCACTGACTTTTACATGTAATTCAAGCATGACATTTCTAAAATGTTTTTCCCACCAGATCAGATTCCTTCTGATTAAAAGTCAGATCTTGAACTGGATTGGACATTTGTTTTGTTGCACTCTCATCTTCTACGCACCAACAAACATGTTATGCACAAATATACAGTTATTCATTACAACAGTATTTCATCAAAAAGAATCATAATTCCAGAATAAACTTGTAAGAATAAACAACACAAAATCTGTGACAAATCCTTTTTAACAATAAAATTACATTTTAAATATCATCAATTTTTCCTATCATTATTATGTCTAGATTCTTTTAGGAAATTATACTATGGAAATAAATATAAATAAGGCAAAACAATGAAAAAACACAATAAATAGATTTCTAGAAATATAGTGTTGTGATTTCAATATGTAAAAAATCAAATCAAATAAAGGTGTGTCCGTTGCTGCGGAACTGCAGCTGATCTTTTTATCTTATTGTCAAAAACATGTTTGGTTGTAAAGAAGAAAAAAAGGAGAAAAAAATGTCTGAACATTTTAACATTCTCTTAAGAGATTTTTTTAACTACATAATAATCCATGCATCGATAGGGGATGTGAATAGCCTAAGGGTCATCCATCAACAAAGCATTGGCACCTGTAAGCTAACTATGCTGGAGATTCGAATGCCATTCCAGCTGCACTCTTTAGTCACTCTCATCACGAGCCAAACTGATGCCATCCATCCACTCTACCTGCTAGTTAATTGTATTTACCAGGTGTAAAATTACACCCTGATTAGGAAGCTGGAATGGAGTGCTGTGATACTGTCCAGGATTGAGTCCTGGACTGAGTCTGTGACAGCAACTCTGATGGCCACACAAGAGTTCTGCTTGACAACTCAGAAGAGGAAAAAAGCGATGGAGTGACCAAAGGTACTGTTAGCATGCTAGGATAAAAGAGGGGATGATGTGTATTAAAAAGACAAGATGCCATGAGAAAAACACTAAAGCGAGGAAAAAGTTTGAATCAAAAGAACACTACAGCATCTTAGAAGAAAGTCCAGATGGAGAGCTGCAGCCACCACACCTGGAAAGGTCTGCTGTCCTTCAGGCTTTTTCTTCACCTCTACCAGCTCCTTTCCTCATGAGATGGTCATTACAGCACACGTGTGCAATTTACATGGTTCCCCTTAGGCCAGGTGCTATTTACAGACGGACAAGGTCAACAACCTCTCCAACAATCTCACATGTTCTGTGAGCGCCAGGAGCTGTGAATGGGTTGACACTGTTGGGTTTGTTTACTTTAAAGCCGTTGGGGAAAGACATGAATGTTCAACGTTCTTGTTATGTCAGAAAAAATATATTCAGCAGCACAAAATTCACACGATCCAGATGTAAAAACCACAAAAAAAAAAAAAAGACACAAATGTTTTTGAAGAAAAAGAAACAGCATTGTTTCAGTTTTTAAATTGTGATATGTCACATTCACGAATGTACAACCCAGCAGCATCTCATGGCAGTTATGCAGTGTTTAATGCAAAGTCACTGAACCATTACTTGCTTTGACACTCTGGCTCAGACTTTTTTAAACTGCTTACTTGACAAGTCAATACAGTAAAAGGTGTAGTAATTATGGCATTAACCATAAACATTTTTTTGATTTACACTTTCATTAGACCAACCATCAGAACTATGATTTGACTATGTTTCAAAAAAATACTTTGAATTTTGTTTGAAGTAAAAACATGTTTTAGTTGAAAATTAATATATATGAGGCATTTGCTGTTTTGCAGAGCTGTCTGAATTTACGTTTGAATTCCTTCGCTATTTAGTAGAGTTGTCCAAATCTACAATTACCAAATCCAAGCTAAGTAGAAGCAAGAAGCAGATAAATCTGGATTTTTCTGGATCTTTCTAAAAAACCATGAACTTTTTCATTGTCAGAACACAGTGGATTTAACAATAGTCTTTGTAACATACTTGTATAGATTAAGTTTTCACTTTGTGAAAACTTAGACGTCATATTTGCTGTTAAAAAGAATGAAATAAACTTAGTGAGCATAGTGTCCAAATTACTTTTAAAGTTCAAGGCACAAAAAAGACCTACACTATATAGGTTTTTAGTAGTTGGGGAGTAGGGTTGAAATTTGGAAATAGCATAAGATTCTATAATTTAGCCCTACAAATTTCCCAGAAGTCACTGCAAAAAATGAGTGTGCATCAATGGTTGATAGACCGGTGACTATTGACCACAATGCATTGCATATGAATGGTTTTTCATGTGAAAAAATGTTTTTCAATTTATTTTACGATACATTATCCAAGTTTTAACCTTCATAACACAGTGGACTCATAGTCTTTGTAAAATGTTATATTTTTTAGGTTTTTACCTCAGTAAATCTGGGACGTCATGTTTGCAATTTAAAAAAAAAAGTGATCATGGTGTCAGATCAGGGGTAGGCAACTCCAGGCCTCGAGGGCTGCATTCCTGCATGTTTTCCTACATACCATGCTCTGGCATCTTCTAACTGGTTGGACATACCTGAACCAGGTAATCAGTCATTAGTAGGGCTTGGATATCTGGAAATCATGCAGACACTGCGACCCTTGAGTTGCCCATCTCTGATCTATAGTCCTGTATTATATTGTTTTTTTTGTAGTTAGGAAGTGTCGAGGGATTTCGGACATAGCCCTGAAATCTTATTTGGACTTCGAAGGGAGTCAGGTGCTGCTAATCATCAGTCTTTGATGAACTTACCATCGATAGGTGTGCAGACCCCCGTGAAAGCAGAGTGTGTTCGCACAATGTCAAACGTGAATGACGAGGGCATTGGTTTTTAGAACAGTGACTTTTGCTACACATCAATCTTAAAAGAGCAACAGAACTGTTTCCAAACAATTCGGAAGTTCCACAGGCGCTGAAAGAGGCCTGTCAAATGATAAGCTTTCAAGACAGCTGCCAATCTTCAGAGGAGCAGACTGTGCAGCAAATTTCCACAAAAATCAATGCTCATTGCAAAAAAAAAAAAAAAAAATCCAATTGCTGAATCAAAACCCTCACAAGCCTTACTGAGAATTTTAAATATTTAAAACACTTGTTGCACAGATGTTCAATCTTACCTTCCATCATATAAGGTTAAAAATTGATACAGCGTTTCAGCAGAAACCTGTCATAATCACAGCATTTTCTCAGAGCTCGCTCCTGGGACCTATTTAGTCACTGAGTCAGTCAACCATGATTCTCTTTAGGTTTAAGAATATTTTTAATGATGAACGTGAGGCCTTTTGACTACTAAATTAAGGTTTACAAATGTAGTCTAAAGCAATAGAACAATGGAGCACACCATCAAAAGTGTGAAGGAAATGGCCAAGTTCCAGTTACATGCTGTCCAAAAGATGACAACGTACTGTTGCAGTTTTGCTAGGAATGAGCAACAATTCCTCTTGGAATAATGGAGAATGATTTTTATGCATGACATCTCATTAATTCAATATATTTCTGATTAAAAACAGTCCTATTTACTACTAAATAGTGGATAGACTCAGTAAGTTCTCATTCTTTTTTTTCCCCAATTAAAAAACAGCACATAGAAAAGTAATATGCTCATGTTTCTTTGTGCACGTCTTATCTTAACTTTTACTACAATCAAATTCCCTTTTGTAAAGTTTAAAAATATACATCAGGTGAACAAAACAGTACCAGTTGTTGCACATGAGTGTTTTTTTAAATATATATATATATATATATATATATATATATATATATATATATATATATATATATATATATATATATTTAACCTACTTCATTTTCCATTGAATTGAGAGTTTAAAAAGAGTTTTAACACTCCCAAATGCCCACATGTGCAAACACAATTGCAAAAGAGGACAGCAGAAAATCTCCTGATCTGGATTTGATCTAAAGCAGGACCGTTGAAAGGATAACATATTACTGCACTTGCAAATTAAGCTCTGTGGGCTCATTGTTAAAATGATCAAATGGGTAAAAAATGATTTCTTAACATGCATACACCTCATCTGTTCATTGAGTTTTACCACTGTTATTTGTGCAGAGGGTAAACCAGAGATATTACAGATGATGCGGTGCTGAGTGTTCATGGCTTCATTTATGTTTCTGTGCACAGATAAGTGCTTGCAAGTCTGTGTGCACTTTGTGTGTGTGTGTGGGCGTAAGCTCATCTGAACTGTCAGCATGACACAACGTGGGAGCTGTGATAGACGAGTGATTGCCTTTTTTCATTCTCACAGCCAGAAATATGTGTGTGTGTGTGTGTGCTAAACCGAGAGAAATGTCTGGAAAAAAAGTAAGCTGAAAGCTAGTCAGGACTACAAAATGTGGTGGTGAGGGCCGCATTTACATTGTTTTTGTGTTTTTTTTCTTTCCTGTTTCTTATGGGATTGAAGAGCAAGCAGCAAAGCATGAAGCAACAGTTTTCCTCAAGTTCAAAAGTCATTAATTTATAATACAGACTCACATGTGTGTGCCTTCAACTGTCTCTCTGTGTCAGAGCTTGTAAATCTGCAGTATGAAGGGAATGTTGGAGGAAGACATTTTTACGGCTGTAGCTGTGCAGAGACAAAGGGCCTCTGGGGGGTTGTCCTAAACGCCCCGTGAACGATGAAGATGACGTTGCTGAGGAAGGACTCGAAGTTGAGATGGACACTTGGTCTGTTGACAGTGTGCTCTGGGATTGAGAGGGACTACCCTTACTAGCAAGACTGTGGAGGCTTGAAGAGGTGCTGGCGCCAACTGATCGTGGAATATGGCTTGGTGGAAGGTGATCGCCACCTCCTCTTCTAACACCTGACACATTCGCTCCTCCTGGTCCTCCTCCTAGGGTTAAGGACTCAGAGGAGGAGGACACTGCTTCAGGTTGCTTAGAGGAGAGAGATGGAGCAGTGCTATTTGACCCGGAAAACTGGTTTGTGTTGAGGCTGGATTGTGAAGCTTGAAGCTGAGGAGATGTGGTGGGTGATGGTTGGGCAGTAGACAGTTTGGAGGGACCGGGAGCAAAATTCAGAACAGGGTTACGGGCGGCAGACTGTGTCATGATTGGCTGGCTGTGGCGCTCCTCTCTGGCAGTGTGCCTCTCGGAGGCAGTAGGTCGCCCATGCAGCGGCGTGTAGTGACACAGGTGGTGCTGGTTAGCGAGGTCCCCTCCGAGTGCTGGCCCCACAGCTCGTACCACCCTTCGCTCCCTTGGAGCCAGGCTGCTGCTGTTGCCTAGACTTGACCACCGGCCTGGATGGCTGACCTGAAAAAGGGGAACAAATAGAGAAACTCAACTCAAAGCAAGAACATGACTCCTTCTGCTTTTTATTCTTCGAGTGTGTGAGATAACCTGCAGTTTTCTAAATTATTAGTTGCAGGATTTTTCTCTAGAGAAAAGGAAAAGCAGCAACAAAAAAAAAAAACAACATAAGAAACTTGAAACATAAGTGTGTCGAGTGTTCCTGATAGGTAACTAATTGGAGGACATTTGGAAACCAATTTTTTTTGGGCTCCTGCAGTTTTATCCAATTGTTCTTAAACCAGCCAGAACCCCGGTCTCTAAAGAACAAACTAAAATGTTCTGTGAGAAGCAGGACAGTGTAACTTATATGAACACATGCAAATGCACTTAAGGTCCGTACAAACCCTCCACTCATAAAGCCATGGCTTCTCACTCCCTGCTACACACACACTCGTGCACAATGGGGAAGATGGCACATAAAGCTAGATGGCAGAAAAAGGAGCCACCTGTTCTCTTTCACGCTCTGTTGCACCCCCTTATGCAATACATCTCATCACTGCCCCATCCTCTCTGTAACTCTCAATCTCGCACACACAACGAAAAATCACAGTGGGAACAAGTGTGCCGTGTTCACTAAAGAAACGAAATCTCATCTGACACTGAACCTCCAGGGAAAGTAAGCAGACTTGACATTTGCCAACACAAAGGCAGTGCGTGTGTGTTTTTCTATGTGTGGTGTGCATATGCATGAGCATGTGTCTTTGTAATTGTATATGTGCTCGTGGTGTACGCCTGTGCCACGATGCCCATGTGCTTTCACCACAGCTCTGTGTCTCCAGGCATGCAAATGAATACTAAAAGAAACATTATGTTGAGCTTGCTGGCAGAAGAATTTGGTGGGAGAGGGCTGAAATGCAATTAGCCAGAACATGTCTAGCTGAATCCATGCACTGCAACAATGCCACCGCTAATTCAGAGATGCAACCTCTTTGCATGATCTGATACAGTCAACCTGAAATCAAAGGCAGAAAAGAAGACAAAGAGATTGTAGAGACATCGAATGTGGTGGTTCTACAAGTTATGCTTTAAGGCATAATCATAGGCAGTGAATTACAAATAGCCTAACTATGAAAAGCAAGATAACAGAAAATAATCCTACAAGAAGACCAAGTAATAATTACTAATTCTTGAATAGAATTATCCAATCTTTTATGCATGTCTAAGGAGATACGATTATCATTTTTTGCTATGAAAATTTGATGTTATAATAGTATTTCTATTCAGGGTCATTAAGAAGCTATGGTCTATTCAAGATGTGACCAGAAGAGAGATGAAGTACACCCTCGACAGGTCATCAGTTTGTTTGAGGGCCACAAAGGGACAAACAAGACAATTAGATATCAGCTGATAGATTAGAACCACCAAAACAATTTAATATATTTGTTTTTATGTCATGGAAGAAAACAAAATAGTCAAGGTGGACACAAAGATTAAAAACTGAGTCAAAACAGCAAATATCCCCGATAAGAAAAGCATCTTCATCATCTTTTTGTGTTTTCAGGTCATTTTCAGCATTTCTACTAATTTCTATACTGAGATGTCCAGGGTGTGAAGCAATTGATCAATTTACAGCTGCAATGGTGTTTTCAGAACTTCCTGACAAAGTTGTACATTTGTCTTCCGTCATACACGACTTTTACTTAGGAGCATTTTAAAGTCCCACTCTGATCATATTTTGATCTACTGTTTAGATCTGCCATTTTTAGCTAAAATGAAAAGAAAAAAAAACGGTGTTGTTTTTTACGACATACGTTCTGCAGAACAGCAGAAGTTCATTAGAAATTCACCTCTCAGTTGTGGGTGGGACTGTGGGTGGGACTGTTGACTATATATATATATTGCATTTTTAAGTGTGAAAGGATGCAGTGATTGGGTTTTTTCTTTTTCTCTGTACTCTGTTGGGTACTTATTGTAATAACCAACTAGCTGCAGTTTACTTGCAATGCTGATTAATTTAATTTAATAAGTATTAACCATAAACAAAGTGACAATTTCTTAAAAATAAAAAATGACAGCATTGAACTGTTTTGCTGTCTGCACAGCTTACAGAACAGCTCTGGGAGTCCATTCTTGCTTTCTAATAGGTTCTAATGGGTGGATAAACACTACAAGACTTTTCGTGAATTCCGTCATCTAATTAAGAGACGTGTGAATTACCATTTCAGCCAACTCTTCAGCATGAGGTGGTGCGGAAAAAAAGTGCAATATGTTGAATATCTTTTATGGTCGTGTAGATTGTTAAGGGGCGGCTTAATTAGGGCAAAATCTCTAATGTTACAAAGAAAAAAGAAATGTGCTGAGTTTCTTTCCACCCTTAGACATTTGTGAAAACAACAGAAGGTAGAGAAAGAACAGTGAGATACAAATTGGCAGATCACTTCGAAAGAAATAATTACCAAGCGCAGCACAAGAGTTGATTGTTGGAACATATGCGCCGCATCAAAGGGACATTTTTGATCCAAGTTTGGGAAACGGGCGCCATGAATCAAAGCCGTGAATCACATTAGCCTAAAGAATAAAAGCTTGAAGGGTACACTTGTAAGTGCACATTAGGGATAGACAAACATAAAGCAGACAAAGTAAGCAGAAAATGCCAAATAGAATGCACAAAAGAGTACACAAAAAACACAGAGGTTAGAAAACAGAAGTCAATGAAGCTGAGACAAATTATTGAACTAAATTGTTTTAGGATGTTTAAGATTCTTTTGAAAAGCCATCAACCTGCAACTTTTAAAAGCTGAGCATACCGTTTTATTGTGTGTTTGTTTAATTGGATCTTGTGGGGTTTTTTTTTACTTTAATGTATGGTTTAATGTTACATCTGATTGTTTTAACCTGCTGTTGTCTCTTGCCCTTGACCCTTAAAAAGAGATTTATTGTGTCGATGAGGTTTTCTTGATTAAATAGAAAGTAAATAAATAAAAAACAAGACTTGTGCAAAGTTAATTAAAACAGAGGTTAAAAGGAGAATGATTCAAACGGTGCAAAGGGAAACAAGTAGGACTGAATTACAAACTCATCTGTCCTTTCTCAAGAACACTCTTGTAACTACGATCCCTCTTTGCTAGTTACAACCCCAGTGTATGGAAACACTGGAGAGTCTGTGTGGTGGAACAAGTGCATACAGACACTCAGAGACTCAGGTAAATCAAAGTGATTTAAAGGTCCAATTTCTCTACAGCCTTTGTTTTTTTTATTGACTGTGAAGAATGCAGCAAATTGTAATGGACATGTTTGTGTAAAACAACTCTGTAAAGCCTGAAAACATCAAGCTTTCATGTCACAAGTCTTGTTGAGAACTGGAAAAAATATCTAATGATTTGTGCTTGCCTTTAACTGCAGTGTTTGGCCAGTAAAAAGAAATAACTGGTCTCAGTTAAGGCACCTCATTCCTGACTATTTATATTAGCGTTGACTTTAGCATGTTTAACATCAAGCTGAGCAGAAACAAAAACTGACATTACACTGTTCAGATCATTCTTCATGGAGACTGACAGTGCAGAAGCAGATCTGCAGTCCTGTAAAAGTAAAAAACCAGGGCATCCATTTGTTCACTTAGGTATCCATGCACACTGTTTGCAAGTCTATGGATGAGATCTGACAAGAATAAAAAGCATGTTGAAAATCCAGAACACTACTGGCTGTTTTTAATCAAATCTCAAATTCGCCCGTTTAAAAAAAGAAAGACTTTTCTTAAAGACCTACTCCAATAAAAAACATGTTTTCGTGGTTTTAAATTATTATTGTGTCATATTTCTCATGATTATGATATATATAAAGAAAACTATGGTAAGCTAAAAATTCTGTTTTTTCAGTATTTCTTCATTCAAATTATTGTGAATCAGGAGCAGACAAAGCTAGAAATAGATTTGAATTTACATGTATAGACTAAGAACAAAAGCGGATTCTACACCAGTGCTGTCATGTTTATATTTGATAGTAAAAGGAGAAAAAGGATAGCGGCACTATCTCAAACATGTTTGAGATAGCTATTTTTATTTTACAGTGGCTTGCAAAAGTATTCATACCCCTTGAACTTCTTCACATTTTCGCACATTATGACCACAAAAACAAATATATTTGATTTGAATTTTATGTGAAAGACCAACACAAAGTGGCGCACACTTGTGAAGAGGAAAGAAAATTATACAAGAGTTCAATTTCTTTTTAAAAATAAAAAAAAAACTGAAAAGTGCAGAAGTTCAAAGGATATGAATACTTTATAAGCCACTTTAGTTGTCTATCAGATACATAATGCATATCTATGCATGTGAGCTTTGAAATAGCCATGATTTAGATATGTAATAGATGTATCCATGCCTAGTGGGTAATGTCTGCATGTAAAGACTGTGCACATAATAATGCAAGTTTTAGAACGTTAAAAAAACATTTTTACAATATACATATTTATGTATAAAAGAAAAACAAACTATTGACATTTAGTGAAGTCTCCAATGTTTTGCATCTTGAACACAATGATATGTGTTGTTGTCCAGTGAAGGCTTGGAGAACAAAGGCACATCACACAAGCAGCACTTTACTGGTGTTTTTGCACATTGATCTAACTCGCTGTCGCCTATAAGCAGTTCACACTTCAAAAACTTAAAGAGGATAACACACCTCCCTCACAGATCAACAACACATCAATGTTCAAACACTAAACAAAGGAGACACAAAATAAATGCCTTGTACTTTGGCTGGACTGTGAAGGAAAATTCTCATCTAGGAGCTAGATATATATAGTACTTCTGTGAAGAGAGATCAGTGTTCCTAAAATGTAACAGGTGTGTGTTTTCTAAAGCATTAACAGCCCCTCATAACCCAAGGTGACATTAGTGGTGCTACAAAAATAAAGAGCAATCTCAAACTAGCCAGCCGTACAGTTTTGAGCCAGATGGCGGCTCAGATGAGGAAAATGAAGGTGTACATCGATGTATTTGTCTCCAAGTGGATGCATCGGAATAGAGTGGAGCAGGAAGACTTTGACCCGCCCATTTCAGTTGCTGCGTCACAACTGGGAGCTTTTTCAAACTGCATTTTTTATTCTGCTCCTGATTCCCAACAATTGAATAAAAAATACTCAAAAATGCAGTTTTAAGCTTAAGTTATTTTATATACTCTCTATCATGAGAAAAATTCTACAAGAACAGGTTAAAACATTATTTTTTTTGGAGTGGGCTTTAAATAAATATGGAAGAACTTCATTAATATGCAATCAGAGTGATTTCCAAGAAATTGATGTTTCTCAAAATGAGAGAATCTTCTAAGCATCAAAGAAATGTTGTGCTTTTACAAATTAATTTCACCACATGAACAGAAAAGAACAGAAATGATGTGAAAAATGTTGATACTAAAAACTTCAGAGAATCATATAAGGTCCTGCTGCACCACACACTCACCAAAATACTGGCATCTGACAAGAAATGCAACAGATGGGGGGGCGACAAATCATCATCCTATTATCACACTATTTAAACTGATGCCAAATTAGGTGATGGAAAGAAACAAGTTTGAGCTAAAAATGACCTGAAATAATAGGGGCCAAATGAAAAGATTTTAGTGATACCGCTCTGCCTGAACTGAATCACTTGTGTCACCAAATGGTTTGCACAGTACCCACCAGAGCACCGCCACTGAGGGTCCACTTTAGAAAGAGGTTTTCACCTTACTTGGAATGTTAATTACATTTTTTTCCTCCTTCATATGAGTCATTAGCTGTTTTCATAAAACAGAGTTTATAAAATATCATTACCAGGATACAGTTGGATGGATATCCCACTATTCTCTCTATTACCACAGTGACAAAAGAAAAAGTGACTTTTTGGATACACTTCACTCATCCTTCTGCACTGTTGGTTCTACACACAGTTTTTCTCTAAAATACAAAAGAAGGTCAATGACAGATAAAGCTCCACCAAGATTAGGACACAATTTTAGCACTTGTAAAATCCCACAATGCTCTTAGTTGGAAAAATCCTACTTAGAGCATTAGTGTGCTTAAGCTCACTATGAAACATTGGCTATTCACAGTCATGATGTGTATAGGGAAGTCTCGGAGGGCACTTAGCTAGATAAATCATCAACAAACAATGAAAGAAGTGAAACGGAGCATGGGCCTGACGTCTCAAGGCCACAGCATGCCTTTGCTTTGAACTTGCTGCTTTTTGTCAATACATGACCCACTTAGGAAGTGAATCTTTGGTACAGCCTGTGGCAGCATCCTTGTCTTCCCTCACTGTCTTAATATAGACTTTGTTGTAGTCTTTAGTCTTTGTTTCTGCAGCATTTCAAGCTTTGCGTCGCCATTTTACCAATAACTGTTAAAATGTGTTGCCATCTTTTTGTTGACAGCAGTTTTAACTAGGGCTGTCAGCGTTAACGTCAATTTTTAAGTACTTTATTCTTGTTATTTTTTCACAAAAAGTGGACTATTTCATACATGGTAGGGCCCTTTGTCACAGTAACACAATAATACATTTTCTCTTTAGCCTGTTTTTGTTCAAAAGCTGCATATTGTCGAATAAAATGTATCTCGTAAAACATTGTGATTAATCAAAATCAAAAAGTGGGATTAAGCTGAATTATTTTTTTAATCAATTCACAGCACTGGTTTTAACATGCGATTACATGATAAAGGAAATACAATTTAAAATGTAGAAACACCTGAAATTGTCGTTGTTGCTTTAACAGTAGTTTAACCCTACTTTATTTATTTTTTTTATGTTGTTGCTAATTTTACCAAAAAATCTGCCATTAAAAAGCCAGATTTTGGTTGTTGACAGTGATTTGTGTTTGTCAGTGGAACATTTTTACTATGAAATTTAGAGAAAAGTAGATAATGAAACAGTTTTATTCCTATGATCTAGAAACAAAGAAGCCTTGAAAGTATTCTTTCATTATATCATCCTTCCATAACCGTCATAACCAGCTAGTTTACGCTGATTGTGTAAATCCTTTAGTGCTGTAAAGTGTTGCACACCAGGGTAAAGCTGCCTTACTCAACTTCAATGTCAGTTATTTCACATTATAACATTATTTGCTTGAACTTTGGAAGAATTAAGGAAAATCTAAGAATATCAATGTTGGAGCTCCGGTGTTGAAGGGTTGAAAAAAAACAGCAGAAAGCCATTGTGTGATTGGAGAAGACATGAGTCCACTCTACAGTCTAACTTATTAGGCAATCAGAAAAAACCTAGAGTTTTGATATATCTTGCGGCCCTATTTTTTGCTAAATATGACTTTTTTCCCATGTGATTTACAACGGAATGTACATTCTGCTGATAGTTACTGTTGTTGATATGTTGAGAATAAGTTGTTTCGGTGGTAAAGCACATCACTAAGATCAGGATGCCACTGCCGCTCAGCGCTCTACTTACATTTGAGGCTTTCAATTAGGTCATTCTTTGGAACAGAGAGGTTGTACAAGAGTCTGATGAGTGATTCTCAGTCACTTCTTATGATTGGGGCCGTTGAATAGTGTGTTGCCCCAGGGCTTCAAATTACTTCCGGAGTGAAAAAGGAAGGCTGGCAAGTATCAAAGCCAGTGTCTTGCTGGGGCCAGGAAGCCTAATGAGGTTTCTTGGGTAGTTCTGATGGGCATGAATGCTAAGAGTCTGGCATTGTTCATCAACCACTATCTCCAACAGGTTTGTGTGTGCCCACAGACAGTCATGCGTCTGTGTGTGCAATCATGGCAAAAATCATTCCCCACCAGCTTGCACCAACATGTTTAGTGAAGATTGTCCAGTTCCACAGCAAGGAAAGGAAAATGGTGAAAAATAAAGTGAACAAGAGAAGATGACAGAAAGAAATGACACAGGAGAAAAGAGGGGGCACCGGGGGGGGGGGGGGGGTGACAAAAAGTGGTACACAAGATTCAGAGCAAAGACAAATAACTTAATGAAAAAGAGAAGAACAGGTCAAAGAATAAAGGGGAGGGAATGACACACAAGTAACTAAAGGTAAAACAACAAAGGAGAAAAGGATATCCAGATGGATGATGGGAACTGCAGGGACGAAGTGAGAATTAAAGGTGATGGCCCAGACCCAGTGTTGCAGAGGATGAAAGAAAGAAATAATTAGAAAGCAAGACATGGCAGGGAAGAAAAAAGTAGGAGAGGCAGTATATGTAAGACTGTTAGAATCACTATGGTTTAAGAAAGTTACAAGGTAGACTGAGGCTTCAAATTTCAGACTTTCAAGTGTCCAAATAAAATGCCTGACTTCTCAGGACATTATCATGTCAGTATACAGGTCAATCATTTTTGTCTTTCCTTTTTTAAAACTGACATTCTTTTTGGAAAAACTGATCGCAGTGACACATTTGTTGGGGGACGCTAATTTTAGCTGAAGGGGTTTCTCTGCCACATTTACGCATGCCATCAACCATTTAAATGGCTGTGGTTAATAAATTGATGAATGTTTAACTGATCAGCATCCAACTGCTTTTAGGCCCACACTAGCTAATGAAGCTAACTATCCCTCCCTCTAACACACTTGAGCTGCACAAAATCTGGATTGATTGTTGCTCTTGGCTGTTCCTCCTGTGTCAACCTGGCACCCGTCGATGCTGTCTAATTGTTGTAAAAGCTGTGATCCATAAACACTATTACTCTGTCCCTGATATGTTTCTGTAACTCCAGACAGTGTGAAAAAGGAATGTGTTGAAAAAAAGTCATTTTGCATGCATTTTCTGGGTTGCTCTAAAACACATTTAGAAGTTTAGCGAATATACAGTCAGTTTGTCATGAGTCTCAGCATATATGCAAATGAATAACCCAGAGAGTGAACCACACTCATTACAAGGCCATGATACAAATAATAAGCTGACACTGTCTTCTGTTATTGCACAATAAAAATGCCAAAATCAGCAAGTTCTTAGACTTGAACAAACACAAGGCTGAGAAACATTATCATGGTGTAAAAAAAACATCTTAGACCTGTCTGATGTTTATCACAGTTTATAATACAAAAATGGATCTAAGACATTGAAAAAAAAAAATCAATTCAAGAATAACCTCAGCAAATACAAAATAAAACAAAAATCTATTACAGTGAAAATTGTAAAAAAAACTCAAACAAAATCTTTTAAATTGCATATATGAGCATTCACAACTGTCATAAAACATAAGTTAACCTCTGAACACTGGAGATGTCTCCAGTGACACTGACATAAACGCTCTTTGATTTACCAGAACTATTTGACCGTTTACACATTTAACATATATTAGCTAATTCTGACGGAGAAAAGCAGCTTCTCATTCGGCTTTGCGCCAGCATGCAACACAATTATGTGGCATAATGAGACAGAATCAGCTGATTTACTTGACTGGATAGGCACTTCACTACTGTAAAGTGTTGCATATCAGCACAAGGCTGCTTTTCTCTGCTTCAGAATCTGATGGAATTATGTTGCTGGTGTAAAGAGTTATGGTAGTTGAAAGAATGTAAACAAGTAGATGACGTTGACTTATTGTTGACAGCCCTACTTAGCTTAAATGTGAAAAAACAAAATCTGAAACAAAAAGGAAACAAAAAGTGACAAGAGGATCCAGTATCTTCTGCTGAAGCTATGACTGAGAGTTTTATCACAAGCAGAAACAGTTAGGATATTTAGAACTCAAGCAATGTGATTAGTACACAAAGCAAAAACAAAATTCAAAACAACATACAAAAACCAGAACACGAACAAGTTAAGAAAGCACAACTGTGTTGTCTTGACAGAACTGCATGACTAAGGGTATAGTTAAAATGAGAATCCCACGTTCTCTCTGCCCAATCCTTCAGCTGTAACTCCAAAATCCCCAGCATGCACCTGCATGACCCACTCCCAACTTTCTTTTTATTTTAGAAATGTTTCAACCATGAGCAATACATGTTCCACCATTGCTTAACATGCAGTGTCAACCATGTCAAACCACCATGAGACAAAAAAAAATATTTTTTCTTTAGGTGGTGGATTGTCTTACTGCATAAAGCAGTTGTCTCCCAAAAAGTAGCACGACAGCCAGTTTATACTCTTTGAGTGTATTTTCAGAGCAAAAAAAGTTCAAAAAGCAGCTTTATCCTAAATTTTAAAAGTTATTCAATTACTTTAAACAGGTTCAAGTGAATCAAAAATGTAAAAGCCTGTAGTACTTTGAAATACAGTTATTTTTCTTGCACAGACACATCTGGCTTTGATTCATTAGGTCGTTGATAATTGTGTAATGATTAATAATGGTTGTGAGTTCTGACCAGTCAGCTGTAAGGCAGTGAAGAATGTTTTTGTCTTTGCTACTATATATTTGCTAACTTTTAGGTGATCAATGAACCCGTGTGCAGCACAGTGGCCATGATGAATGTGTACATGGAAAAATAATCCACAGCTAATAAAGTATAGCAGCTTGACAGTTTGACGGGAGAGATAAACAGCTTGACAGTAAAGAAAACAATGAAGTATGAAGCTCCGACAGTGTGATGTCAACTGTCAGACTGAAACATAATGTGGGAGGGATCATGAATTACTTGTGGAGCTGGTGTGCAACATAATCATACCTACTTAGAAGCATTCATTTCCAAATATAGATGAGTGTGTATTTACAAAATGAGTGACCACAAATAATATAAAGAACATGAAAATTAAGCCCATAAAACCTCCTGATTATAAGAATTAGTTACAAGGTAGCCTAGATGTAACAAATGCTTGGATGAGTTTTTCAGAATTACTTCTCAATAATATATATATGATCCTCGATATATTGCACAGGTAAAAAAATTCAGTCTTACAAGCCTGTGATATGTGAGCCTTAAATGTGACGTCTTTGTCAAATAAAACCCCTGGGTTTCTAACTGTGGAATTGGAGGCTATATTTATGCAATCCAGGGAGACAATCTGATCAGATAGATTATCTCTCAGGTATTTAGGACCTAGTATGATGACTTCAGCTTTTGGGGGTTTAGGAGGAGGTAATTAATTGTCATCCATGTCTTGATGTCACTAATGCAGGCATTAAGTTTCTCTATGTGGTCATTCTGGTCAGGTTTAATGGATAATACAACTGTGTATCATCCACATAACAGTGAAAATTAATACTGTGTTTCCTGATTATGTTTCCTAAGGGCAGCATGTGAAGCACAAACAGTATAGGTTCTAGAACTGAGCCCTGTGGGACTCCGTAGCTAACTCGAGTGTAATGAGAGACATGTCCATTTGCATTAACAAACTGGTACCTATCAGATAAATAAGAGTTAAATCACTGGAGGGCAGATCCTCTGATCCCTAAGTCATGCTCTAGTCTCTGGAGGTGGTTTAACAACTGCAGTTTAACAAGGTTTAAAAGACTATGACACATAACCTGCTTGTAGAGGTATTTATAATAGTTAACTCTTTAAATTCGAACGCAACATATATGATATGTGTACATGATACATGAATCTGTAAGCCCTCCACAAGAGTAAAATATATATATATATATATATATATATATATATATATATATATATATATATATATATATATATATATATATTCATTCAAAAAAATGAATGAATTAATATATATAAATATATAAAATATGATACAAATTAAAATGTATACATACCTTGTTTTTCCTTGTTTGGTTTATTCAGAGGGATGTCTAAAGGCTCCAAATTCATATGATTGGAATTTTCTGTCTATTGTTAAATGGCTCAGGCTTTCCGGGGTAAAATAGATTCATTAATTAGGGGGAAGGTTTCTTCAAAAAGTTTAGTGGGGATTGGGTCTAAAGACAAGTTAATATTTTGAAGGGCATAATAACTGATGTTATTTTTGTTTGATCTACAGGAGTGAAGCAATTTAATGTTACAGAAGTTTATATGGTTGCCTTCATTTCATCCGGTTCAGCCTTCTCTGAACATATGGCACATGGAGCAGGACAGAGGGGTGAAGGCAGAAGAGGGAGAGGCCATGCTAAACGCTACGCTAAGGCTAGCTGTGTTTAGCTAAGGGGAAGTAACAATGTTGCAGGCTGTTTAGACAGTAAATGATTAGTTTACGCACTAGAATGATAAAGATGTTACTTTTCGAATATTAAACCAGATAACACTAAGCTAGATACTAGCAAATCAAGCAGTCGAATAACAGAAGCAACAAAAGCAATGACTAAGCACTGGTTACCACTCACCCGGGAATATATTAACAGAGGTATCAGCCAATCCTTAATACCCATTACTTTATTTCCCGTGTCGCCTGAAAAACACAGAACTGCAGTCACCACACATAAACAAAACTACTCCTGTCAGCTGATGGGGCTTGCTTTCCCATTTCTCATCATACTGTCTGTGACAGCACAGGTGGGCTGACATAGTGCAGGAAATATAAAAGGTAGGGGTGGGAGAGAATGTGAGATTGAAAAAAATGATGAGGAGAGCAGGGAGGAAGAGAGGAGATATCCAGGAAGAAAAAAAAAAAAAGAAATACTGAAGGTAGATTTTCCATCAGATGTCTGGAAGACCTGATGATAATGTTGCAGCTGCCATCTGCATCGTCACACTGAAAACAACTGAGTGCACTCCTGCACTCACACTCCACAGAACGCATAGGAAAAAGAGACAGTTCTCTAATGGTAGATTTAACCACAATTGTAATGATTGTAAGCTCTGCACTCCAAGCTGTTTCTCTTCTGGTTGAAGCAGATCACCAATATGGTAGATTTATATACATTTATTCTAAAATAAAGCTCATCAGCATCAATGACAACTGCCTACTTACTTTTGATCAAATTCAATCTCAGAAGTATTTTTGTTGTTGCTTCTGTTACATATATACTGAAAGTACCCTCTAAAAGCCCTGTGTGTCACATGTAAAAGAACTAAAATCAAAAATACTTTGATTTTAAGACTTAACTAAGCACACTGTTTTTCAACAAGTGTGCTCCTAGAACATTTTATTCATTTTATTTGATGTCACAACATTAATTGAAGTTAACTGCAACGATACTAAAAGTCTCTTTTTGGTTCTTCTGTATAAATTCAATGGAATTCTTGACAACAGGCTGGATTCTTTTCTTTTGAATTACACATCTGTCAGTCTGCCATGACAGGGGACACACTGCTCTGGATTTGCTGGTTTGATGGGCAACTCCAGTTGCCAACTCTTAATGCACCTACAATTAATTTGTCCTAATTCAACCCATTCCACATCTGCGCTCTCGCTGCGCCTTTGCTGCATCAGCACCTCAGGTCATAAAATTACCAAGTACCTGTTTTTCACAGCTAAGTGAGCCTGTCCTCTGAGCTTGCAACAGCCTGGACCTTAATTCACACCCAGATAAAATCACTAGATAAACAACCTCCATTTTTGTCTTTGAGTTACAGACAGGGAACTTTTTGTAGAGTTGATAACCACAAAAGACAAAGGCAGCGGTTTTTACAAAGATTGTTTCAATTATATAAATGTAATCTCCAAAGTTAGATACAAAAATTGCTTTTTATGGCTAAAAATCATTATCTCTTTTGTTTTTCAATATGATCTTTGAAAAGATGTCATAATGGTCAAAGTCTGACTGAAACTAAATATGTTAAAGTAAATAAATGACCTTATTTCTGGTGCTAACTGTGATTTATTTTTTGCTTGTGGTTGTATTGGATCTTTAAAGGGTATTAAGTGACACTCACAGTGCTAGATTTAGTCAACAGTCTTAAATGAGATAATTTAGTTAAATGTGGTGTCCAAGGAGTTTTAAGGTATGAAGAAATCTATTAATAATTTTCACCTTTAGATCGAATAAAGAAAATTCAAATAAAAAAATTATGATGATGATACAATTTGTTGTACATTGAAATATGATGTGAATGTATGCATCTTAATGTGTTATGTCTGAAATTTTAGGAATTATAAGTGTGGAAAATATTATTATGGATTAATAATACATATTTTACTAACTAATATCTCACCTACCCTGTAGTTAGTATGGACTTCATCATCCTTGCTTCCTTCACCATCATACAGCGCCAAGCTGTCTTGTCTGATTTTTAAAAAAATGCCTTTTATTTTGTGAAGACAAGAAGTATTCCGAAGAGAGGCTACAACATTATTTATGCCTTTTTCTTATTATTTGGATTTTAGCTGGATTTCTAAAAAGCAAACTAACCTTTGGAGTTCATTCTAAGTTCTGGTTTGATAGAATGATGATTGTTATTACTAACATATATTCACATTTTGTCACTGTATTTATATAGTCCCTTTACAGTGACTTCTTATAAATATTTAAAAGAAAGAAAAATAACTGTTTGAAAGCCTTTGTATTCCCCTAAAGGGCCTAAGTGACCTGGTTCATTTCTTTATGAAATATGTCACTGTTCTACCTCCTCACAAGACCATTTCACTCTGCAGGCTTATTTGTTGTTTTCAGAGTGTCCAGGACCAGAGATACTAAAAAGTAGTTTTCAGGGTTCACTACTGTGGTCTTAGCTATCAGCTTCTGTTTGGAGCCATGACATCCCCCATCGCTCTCAGTATAATACACTTAAAATAGAATTTTTTAAATGCCATCATCTTTTTTTTTAGCTTTTACACTTGTATATCTTTTAAAGAGTTATTTTTCATTAATTGTTGTAACATGTTAATATTATACAACATTTTTCAGCACATCTTCTCTTGCCAATTGCATTCTTATGTACACTCATTATTTTGTGTTTCCAATGTAAAGCATTTCATGTTAGACTGGAATTTAAAAACTGATTTTACACAAAGCAAAGCGGAGTTATGGCGTTAAAAAACACATTACAAAATTTTTTATTAATGGTAACTTTGAGTCCTGTGACTGTTAATTACAATATATTAGGTTATAAAATAACATCTAAAAGGAATACATGCAAATGCTAATATGAATACTTCTTTTCAAATGAATGGGAATGTCTACATAGAAAATGATCTCTTCTGCGTGTCCAAACACTATGTCAGTAGGAAACAATGCCAGAGCATAAATGACTGAGGTGCTGGTTGAAGGTTCAAATGCTTGGTAGGGAGATGGAATAAATCACTAAATCCTATAAATGATATATTTAAAAAGTCTCTTTTCCTTCAGTTTTTCAATGCAATGCAAGGCAAAGGAGAGAGTCACAAGGACTATAGAGGGATTTAATAGAAGGAACTCATTTCAAGTTACCCAAGAATGTGGCTACACCTTTATAAGCATAAATTATTAATGCACCTTCCTTTTGAACAAAGATTCTTGGAATAATTTACATTTGTAAAGGGAAAGTCTACTTGAATAAGTTCAGCATAATTACTGCTGCACAGCTCCCAGAAAGAAACCAGAATGGCACAATTTTTACAAATGAGACATATTCCAAATGAGGTTGGACACAGAAAATGAGTTTGCAAAAGTTATTGTGTTCCAATTATATTTTAATGAACTAGTTTTGTTCATAATAATTGAATATTTCCTCATGTAAAAGCCAGAAAGATCATTAGCCTAAATTCTACATTAGTGTTGTCATTGTTTCGGCACTGTGTCCCAATTTTAGCCTTGTTATCTGCAGATACATTTAGCGGTGGTATTTAAATCATTGCCCACTGCACAGCAGTTCCAGTAGCCACAGACCAATCCAACCTAGCTGGGAAGATTATCAGCAGGCAGTCACAGCACAGCAGCTTTAAATTTTGATACAAGAAATAAGTAGTTTTTAAATACATAGAAAATGCTAATTAAACAATTCCCCATCTGGTAACATCTGGTTATCACTACTTTTAAAAGTATTGAAAGACTCTAGTCAGACTTGGCAAAAAATTACTGGATTGCATGTTAGCAAGATTCCGAAATCTACTGCAGAAAGGCAAACTACCTCTTCAGGTTTACTGTGAAAATGTTTTATTGTAGTATGTGTATGTGATGTACCTGCATATGTGCTTATTACCATGGTCTTATGAATACAACTCAACATATGAAAGCAGTTCTACCTCTTTTTTATATCTTTATGACCATGACAAAAACATTGTGGGACAATACAAAAACACAAACACAATGAGAAGAAAAGCAATATCTGAACTGGTGAAAGAAAAGTATACACTCTGAGAAAAGTTTTAGAAATTGAATTTATGGTATTTTTAGAGTCAGACAGAAAAGTTTTAGCAACTTAGCCCCAGAATGTCCAGAATCACAGTACCATTTATCTGGGTCCTCTTGCTTTAGCGATTTAAGTACACCAAATGAGGTGACTGCTTTTACTTTACTCTCTCTTTGAGGATTGTATTTTTTTCATTAAAACAATTACAAACTATATTTTGAAGTGATTTTTTTGTGAATTTTCTGATGAGTGTGGTGTGTGTTGACTTTCAGACAGAAATGCAGATTTTTTTTGAATGACAGGCAGCCGTCAGGCAGCCGTCAGGCAGCCGTCAGTCGTGCAGTATGGAATGGCTTGCTTTTTGTTCACCACCGGACTACCGAGCGACCGTTGGCACTTAACATGGACGACCACCTTCTGGAGATACGTTGTCCAATCAGAGCTGCTGCCGGCCAGCGATTCCACCTGCCACCAACCTGTGGCCAATCAGCTGTCACCCAATTTTTTAATGGCATCATCCCCTCCTGTCACTTGATTTTGCCCATGCGACCTCCAAATCTGCCTATATGCGGCCACTGACCAACGTCAACTTTTAGAGAAAAAATGTCCTGTTGCCATAATATTTTAACTTTTTCTAAAAAACCTTAGCGGCCACTGCACTACGTATAAAAATGCGACTGATTTCAATATTACCAGAAAATACAAGCTTTTTTAACAGTAGATATCAATGGAAAAGGAGAAAAGGCAGATTTTTACTATTAATTTAGTCAGATTTCTGTTAAGCCTTCATCGGACATAACAGATGACAGTTTGATTGACACATATGATGGTGACATCTCTCACCTTTTCTTTCCTGTCAGTCTGCACTGTAACACCACTGAGCCGCCAACATTTTACTCCCTGTTAATTTGCCTAATACTGTGCAGGAAGTGGTTGCCCAGAACAATTATTTAAAAACAGAGTATCTGGTTTATTATGAGCTGAAAGATTAATCAGTCAACTTATTTTTTTTCTGTTTTAATCTAAAATGTTAGCGTGTATAAAACTTGATCCCTAAAATTCTAAGGAAAATAGTTTATCAGTATACTTCAACACACAAACACCTTTGCATGTGATTGTTCAATTTTTTTAAATATGCCAACTATTTCTACCTTTTTCGTCAGCTTGTTGTTCAAGTGTTGATGTGCTTCGTGTTTTTTTCACACATTAAATGCAAAACACTAAAGGATTCATGAAGGTGTTAAAGCAGTGATATTTAGTCATTCACACAATGGTTACTTTTCCATTAATGCTACCCAAACAGCTGACATTTTGAGACACAGCTGAATGAGTTCCGATTGACCTGCAGAACATAATTAATTCATAAACTAAAAAAAAAAAGTACAAAATAACAAATAATGTGTGAAGCATCTTGCAATCACATTACTGACATTTTGTTGCACAGTTGATGTTTTTGCTTGGAAAAAAATACTCCAAGTGCTTTTCTAGGAAGTGACTATTCACAGGTTATTAATGCATGGTTAAGGTTAGGGTTGTGTGGTGGCAATGGAGAAACATACATTTTGCCTGCACGTATTATGTGTGGCCATCATTAATTGAATCAGTTTTTTGTGCTTGGTTGCATGTAAATATATGCGAATATCATCAGCTTTTTTTGTATTCTGGGGCTGAGTATTGTATTTTTTTATTAAAACAATTACAAACTATATTTTGAAGTGAATGTTGTATAAACTCATTTCATGAGTATGGTGTGTGTTGACTTTCAGAGCTGGGTCCTGGTATGAAGAGATTCCCAAAATACTGTTTCCTCGCAACAGAGCCAAGCCTTAAGTTTGTTTTAGAAAATTTATATTTTATTGTGGGGTCATTGCTTGTGTGTGTTAATGGAGGGAGGAGGGTGAGTAGAGGGTGGATTGGGTTTCTATCTACTTATGGATTTCTTTTTATTTGTAATTTAATTGTATTTATTACATTTTAATACATTTTATATGACAATATGTGGCTTTCGAACAAAAACAAAAAGGCCAGAGAGAAAATGTTTCCCTTTATTTCTATTGTCTGAAATGTTTATATTTATAAAATGTTGACTCAGAAGTTAAATTTGTGTGCACAAAACATATTCACAGTAAGATAAGTGGAACTGTAAAGACTTTAAAATCTGCAGTATTATTACAAGAAAACAAAGATGCTGATACACAGCCATAAGGAACAGCGTGTTTCTGCACTTTAAATGGTCCGGGTGAATTCTCAAATCTGATTGGCTGATGAGTGTTTCGGAAGAAGTTCCAGTCACAATGTTCTATATCTGCAGGCTTCTTCAAAACAAACTTTTTATTCTTGATCTGGACAAAAACAAGCAGTAAGAGGTAAACTTTATTTCTTAACTGACACTTTATTGAACCTTTTGTGACCATCGGCACCAAGAATCTGGAGCTAAAGTATAAATGTGTGGTTTTTGACAGAATTTTTTCTTGAATCAAGAATTTTGTTCATCAGTCAGAGACTTGTGACAGAAAGTAACAGCTGGCTAATAGGAAGAAAAAATCTGATCTTGCAAACATCAATTGTGCATCTCAGCAAAGATTACGCTTCTGAAATAAAAAACGGTAGTCAAACAGTCTGCATTAATAAAAGTCTGAATTTTTGATTAAGAGGCTAGTATTTGACCTTAAACAGGCCGTTGGTGCTTAACCCATCAGTGCAGCTGAATTAATATAAATTAGCAACGCATTTAGTTTTCATTAAATAAATGAAAAACATTGAGTGTGTAAAAGGTGCTTTAGTCAGATTTAAAAGTTGCTGCAGGCAATGCAGTTGATAATGAGCAAGCCAGTATTGATGGTCACATCTGTTTTCAAGTGAAAAGGCAATAAGAACACTTTAAAAGTATACACTAGGTAAACGTTTGTAGACATTAAAAAAATAATCAACTAATAACACCATTAATCTGATCCAGTTTGAATGCTTTCCAATAAATTAAATGCACAATACATTTCTGGCTTGTACAGTTATAATCAATCTGTAGAGATATATGTATATATACAGAAAGTCTTTAAAGCAAACACTTTTTTATTAAAAAGTTTCTCTTTGCAGAAAATGTCCTATTAGACTCACCAAAGGCAGCGTGTGTGAGTCTGTATGAAACTGTGAGTGGAGAGAATTAGTTCACCAAGAGGGAGGGTGACACAAAAAAGCCATGTCATTTCAGATTTCATGTTGTCTGTGAATATTTATTAGCATTTTGTAAAGTATTATTTGTGTGTGTGTTTGAACTTACAAATGTATGTGTATTACTGTTTAGTCTCTAGGGCATCCAGTATGTGCAGATTGTAAAAGAATAGATCATCAATATTCATGTGAGTTTATGCTTTCATTAATGTAGCAGCAAATTGTCTGATCAAACTCACAGCTTGTAACTGTGTCCACATGAGCATATATCACAGGCAGCGAGTGAAAAGAAATGGGGTAAAGATGAAGGGAACAAAAGACTGTTACAGATGGTCCAATGTTTCTAGCAAACTTCTTTAAGTTGAAAAGTTGTGAGACAACAGAGTGGAAATAAGTGGGGGTCAAAAGAAGAGAAGAGAAGAGGAGCAGACACAAAATTAAGCGAAACTGAGTGGGATGGAGGAAGAAGAGAAGATCTTGAGTTCTAAAGGTATCTGTCCTACTTTAGTCTGACTAATGAGCCAAAGTGTCCCTATTCTGTCCTGAATCACCAAAGGACTTCAGGACAACCCTATATGTGAGAGAATGAGTCTGTAGTTTCTTTGTTGTCCGTTACCATGTCATCCATGTATGATTGAGTGTTGCTCTTGACGTACTGTGCATTTTGACACTAAAACGAAAGCATTTTTTCTGCCTCCTGAAGCTTTTTGTGTGCATGTGTCAATGCTTGGCATGGGATTCATGAACTACACACACTCTTCCTGAGAACAGAACCTTTACGCTGCGTGACTTTGTATTTTTTTAATCCACATTCCTGAGGAAACTGCAGGTAAGAATTTGGACCTGTGGTGCAAGAAGGATGCATACACCTTGCAGGAAAATGTCAAGACTGCTAAAATCAAAGTTAGCCAACATCAATGTAATTTTTAAATAACATTTGGCTTTAACATTATTTTCACTTCGGATGCTTTTGTAAAAGTCCTTTCCAACCCTTTGACATATTTCTGTATGTGTATTTTCATGTTTCCTAGTAGTAATGTTGTCACTTGCCACTCTCAGTGATTTACTGTCAGAAATGGTGGTTTGGAGAACCCAAAGGCAAGAGAATTGCTTAGTGATGAAAAAAATAATACATGGACTCAAATTTAACAAGTATGTCAATATCTCAAACTTGAGCAAAGATTACAAGAAAAAAATATCTACAGAGACAAAGGTAACAGAACTGATGACCTGACCAAAACAAACTGAAATTCAGACTCTTAAATAGACAGGGGGTTAATTGACAAAAACAACTGTGGACAAGTGACAAAGAAATCTGTTGTAATTGTGACCACAAAGCATGATTTCAGATCAAACAATCCAGAAAACTAAGCTAAAAGAACACAAATTCCAGCATTCACCACATTTAAAGACGAGAAAATACAACTAAACATGATTTAAGCAGGAATAAAAAACTGATTTGTGAATTTATCACTGGTCACAATAATATCAATCTTAAAATACACTCAAAAACACAATCAATTTAGAAAAAAGCGTTTTTGTTTTTTAAAATTGTCTCTTTTTTTTTTTTGTCTTTTGTAACAAGCTGACGTTCATGTCTCCACTCAGGTCTGCTCACCTGCTGCCTTGCTGATTGCGGGCATTAAAAAGGTTTGATCACCACAGACCAGATGATACTTTTTTTTTGTGTCGGTAGCATTTTACACACATGCATCACAAAAACAAACACGAGCCCAGCCTTTTTGTGTGTTATTAGCCTCCTGTGTTTAGTCTTCCCGTTACATGCCTTACAATCACCTTTCGACCAGAAGGTGTCTCAGGGTAACATGGCTTTGGCTCAGCAATAGTGTGGAGGGGGGCTTGTTCCCATGACTCACTCAGAAAAGAAGCAAAGAAGGATCATAACTGTGCCGATATTCCAGAACAATACATTGAGAGGAGCTCATGTTTAATACGATGGGAAATCTTTTATGAGTCTTTAAAAACAAACGATAGACTCTTAAAGAGAAGTCCCATTTACATTTGAAAAAAGCCCAAAGAAACAAGCGCTCCAGTATTAGTTCCCAGTTTTTTAAATCCCACTTTCTACAATAAAATAATGATGACAAAAAATTATTACATTTCACTTTATAGAAACAAATGCGTGCTTAATTTTAAAAGGATATTAACTAAAATAAAGAAGCAAAACCTTCTAGTGAACACTAGAAGTTCTGAACAACTGGATGGTATTCTGTGTCAACTACAGTCAATGCTGCTCTTCTTTACAAGCAACAGATTGTAACCCCCGTTCCGACAGTGTGGGTTAAAAACAATATTAAATTTAATGTTGTGGTTCCTTATTATAGGTAGAACAACAGAAGAATAAAAGAATCAAGAAATAAAATCTTAATGCTGTGGATGCTACGCTTTGTTTTTCCTTTTGAATTCAGCAGACAGCAGGAGGCTTTTTATGTGGAGTATTGTTGCCCAGATGTTGCATATATCAGCCAAAAAAATTGAAATTTTGAGATGTCACAAACCAAAACTGAATCTTAATGTTTTCACATACATTGTACAATACAACATATCTCAAACATATAATCATAATCATAATATAATATATACATATAAAAAAAGACTGTACAAACTAGGCAAAGTAAGTGAAAGGTGTTAATCACACCAATCATTTTATTGCTGATTTAGCATCATCAACTGGCCTTATGATCAACTTACCACAAGTGCCAAAAGACTACCAATGTCTACAAATGACTTGACAGAAAAGCGTGGCAAACTGAGGATGTTCTCTCCAGTTATTATAGTGCCTTTTTTGGTTCCTAAAATAAATTTGAGACATATGAATTCATGTCATCTACAGTACTCACAGAAAGCAGCATGCCATAAGGCAAAGAATTTTACTAATCTATGGTCATTAAAGTAAGCCAAACTCACAGATATCTCATTCTCAGCTGGGACGAGGAACAGCCGGTGTGCAGTTAACAAACACAGCTTTATTGCTGCTCACGCTCATCAATTATCAGTGGAGCCCTTGAGAGATTTTAAACCAAACTGAAAATACTGCAGCCCTGGCTTGCTCTCAATTAATAGTGTTTAATCATTTCTAAATGTTTGGACTAAAAGTTGAAATTAGTGGTCCCACTTTTTGTGGCTGTAAATTTACTTAAAGGCTGTTTCATTTGACAAAGACACTATAAATATAGAAGTTTAGTTAAAGTCTTTGTTATTCACATTGACAAGATTGATCACCACCATGTATTAGTCACAACTGTCCTTATGGGTGGATACGAGCCATCTGCGGACAAAAAATAGGCAAACCCATTTAGGGCATGCAGGTGGCCCCTACAAAATTTTAAGATCTTAGAACACTTAGAGTAAAAATAGAGTAAAAATGTTCATAACACCTTTTTTTCAGATACTAAACATTCAGAGTGTGGTTTGTGTGGACATCCTATGGGCACTTACGTATCACCTGCACACCCTTTGCGTGTAGCATTTGCATGTGATAAGTAAGGAGCCTTGATAATAGCTAGAGTCTAGCATAAGAAGCCCCACCTGCGCTTTGCTTAAAATGCGGCTGCTCCTGACTACGACCTTCCATGGGGCCAGACAACCCAAAAACCCACAGAACTTAATCTGGCCTTAATTATTTGCAGCTCTTTCATAATATGTCTCAAATGATCCAGGTGGCAGAAGTGTGCCTGACTGAAAATGCAAAATAGTAGTCAATCTTCTACATACTGAAATTTAGAGTTTATCTGTGATCCTCCAAATTCAACAGACACATACTTGCTTGTAGAGTAAGTGTGGGTTCTCTCAATTTAGTTTTTTCTAACTTAGTCAAACAGGCTAAGGCTAATGCTTGCTCTAGTAGAGTAATTTTCTCACACCACCATCAAAAAGTCCAGACAGTCTTTATCTGTGGCTTTACAATGGTGGAATTAGCTTCCAAATATGATCAGGATGCTGAATTAACACACACCCACCCGCCAAATGCAGGTAACATTCATCATCTCTGACACGGAGCTCAAACTCACAACTGTGACTTTTAGGCTTCTGCTTTCTCTCCCCTCTTGGCCAGCACAAATATCCATCCCAGAGTTTGTTCAAACATTTAATTCTGACTTTATTCCTAGATCTAATACTCACATTCGCCGCAGCAGCTGGTGCATTCAGGGGCTGCATGGATTTTCCACACTTATGCGCTTTCATTAAGAGCTTGCTATTGCTGCAGTCAGGTGTGCTGGTAATTTATAGCATTTGCTCACAATGATTTCAGGCAACACAAACACAAACTGACTTTTTGCTCCACGTCATTGTTCCTCTTTGAAATAAATAAGATTCACAACTACAACACACTGATCTGTAAGAATACACAATATGGCAAAAAAAATGTAAGTAAATATGTTATTGTTTATCACTAGTGTTAATCTTTATGGAAGCATATTGCATTTCATTAAAAAAGGGTGGTCTTCTTTGAAAAAAAAATTTAAAACAAGAATCATTAAGAAAAAAAATCTTATGAAAATTATTCTGTAAGCAAAAAAGTTGAACATAGCCACAAAGTGAGCGCCCAGCAGGTCACCCATCGACTTTACTGCTTTGTGCCCAATACTGTCGTCGGGACTGACTCCCAAAAAAAAAAGAATAAACAGTTCGTATTGGTCAATATTGAATACTTCCCAAATGTTTTAATGTTTAATGTTTGTAGATAAAGTCGATGCTTTAAAGAAAAGATATGTGTTCATAAAAAATTCAGAGATCAGAAGTGTTTTTATCAAAAAAACATTAGATAATCCTACACTTTCAAATATTATTGGTGCTTTGTTTTTTGTGAGAGAATAATCATGAACTGAAACTTTATAAATAAAGGGAATAACTGTTTTACTTTGAAAGACACAAATTATTGTTCCTGAGAAATGTCTGGCTAATGGAGTCTAGATTTGGCTGGTAGACTTTGTTTGTTACCGTCCACCCCGGCTAGCAACCAAAAAAGTTAATTTAGAGCCCTGTATATAATAGCCTCAATGCCTCTAGTACCTCAAAAGCTTCAAAACTCTAGTGAATGCAAAAAATAAGTGTTGCTTAGGGATTTTCCAATAAATGCATTAGAGGATTGTACAAGAAGAGTATGCTTAACACCACAGGAGTCCCTCTCTCTACTGATACCATGGCAACTCTGAGATTTGCTTTCACTGTCCCAGTTCTCTTGCTTCTTCTAAATATGTCCTAATGCCTTCATCCTCGAAAACTGTCCTAAAAAACCTCCAACACCTAGATATTTTCTTCAAACATATGTATTCAAACAAGTTCATTTTTGTAGAAAAGTTGGCACATCAATAAAATAAACAAATACACTCAACAGATACTACTGCAACTTATAATTTACAAAGTTAAAAAATGTAATTGTGGTCTTTTAAGATCTCCAAAATACTTGGAGCTTGCATAATGTCACAATGTAATCTCACACAAACAATCATAATTAACATTTTTAAAGCCAATACTATCCACTCTGCACTCTGTAATATAGTTCATTTATTGGTGCAGCCTTAAGCTGTACTGTATGACTTAAGACACTTGGCTGCTTTGCATTTTGTTGTCCTTGAACTACTTTCCAACTAGTTTGAAGAGGTGCTTGGTGCTATTGGTGTCCAATAAAAAGACTTGCTTATGTCCAAACTCTCACCTTTTAAGCGATCTCTCTGGTTTTTCATGTATCATAATGTTGAGCAAAAGGATACATCCAGGCTTTAAAGGTCTAATATTTTTTGAAGTTGTGGCTCAAAACATTTTCACAAAGTTAATCCTCAAGCTCACAGAACTGACGTCAATTATTTTACCAGGGGCCCCAATGTAAATATATTATCATATGAAAGTGTCATAACTTTTTTAGAAAGCATTCATAGTGTATTAAGGTTTTTGAACATGCTCTACATCAAATCTCTATGAAATTTCTGGCATTTTGTTTGGCAGAAAGTTGTCCAGCACACCAAACTGTTTCTGGGTTTGCTCAGTGGTCAAATCATTGTATGTACTTTTGAGGATGTGTCTAAGGTGTGAAGCACCTCTTAAAGTTTTGTTGATGCTGTCCTACAGTAAAAACGTGGTTAAAGCCTTGAGTGATGTAGGACTCCTGGGACTGCAGTGTGTGACACACAGCTTGCAGCTGGCTGATAATGAGGGCCTTTAGGTACAGTGAAGAGCAGCTGATGCTGTCGCAGATGAACAGAAAATAGTTGGGCATTAAAAAAAATTGGCTTGGCCCACTACCGCCAAGAAGGCATTCAATTACAGCTTAAGCAACCAGTCAGGAGACTTAAGCACGACACGCAGATGCCCTGAAATAGCACATCCCATATTCTGCAGTCTGTAATCGAACAGAAGAGCTCTCAGAATATTCAGAGCAGGTCTGTGCTTAGTACAGTGACCGCTTCTCATTGGGCTCCTCTGAAAAAGAAGGCTTTTCCAGGCGGCTCCATTTAAGAAATGTACCAAGAAAAACATGCTGTTCCGGTGAATTGGCACCAGGTGTTATTCTTGCTGTGTTCGTGTTCCTGAGGCTTCTGACCAAAGAAACGGAGAACAGAGGCACAAAAAGACTGAAGGGGGCCTTGGCATCAGCTGTCTCAAAAAACACTATTGACAAAAAAATAAATAAATAAAATAGAATAAAATTGTCTGTGCTGTTGTGCAACTTTAAAAAAAATATATGAAAATTTAAATTTCAGATTAATTTTGGGAAAATGCCAACAAAAATTCATTCTTTAATTTAGTTAACATGTTAAGCTTAACACTTTTCTCTCAAAAAAGTTCTTCCATTGTCATGAAATTAGTGCTGTCAATCGATAAAAAATTAAGCAGATTAATCACATTTTTGGATTGTGATTAATCACAATTAATCACAATGTTTTATGAGTTAAAATGTATTCAACTATATGCAGCTTTGAACAAAAAAAGGCCACAGAGAAAATGTTTTCCTTCATTTTTTTTGTCTGAAATGTTTTAATTTGTAGTGTTAACTCAGATATCACAGATAAGCAGAACTCTAAGGAACTGTAAAGACTTTTATGTCTGCAGTATTACTCCAAGAAAACAAAGATGCTGATATGCAGTGATAAGAAACAAACATTGTGTTTTTGTACTTTACATGATGTGGGTGAAGACTCAAATCTGATTGGCTGCTGGTTGTTACGGAGAAAGTTGGGGTCACAATGTTCTATATCTGCAGGCTTCTTCAAAACAAACTTCTCATTCATGATCTGGACAAAAACAAGTGGTAAGCGCTTTTTCAGAAAGTGACGCATGCCGTGGAATCCTGAACTGACTGAAGATTGTTGCTTCGTGAGTGTAGTGTGATTAATTTGCATTAATATATAAAGCTTTTTTTTTTTTTTTTTTTTAAACTGAATGTACTTTTTTTTTTCTTTTTTGTTATAGGCACGGACTATTCTTGAACATCAGTGTAACTGCAGAGGATGTGCTGATGCTTCAGCTGAATAAGGTATTTTGAGAAGAGCAAGGCAAGCGGGAGGATGTGGAGGAGTTACCTGGCACAATGCTTTAGAATTCAAATTGGCAACCAGCAAATGAACACTAATCACTAAGAAAATGCATTGTATGTATTGTAGTGAACATTTCAGAGATCCAAAGGTCTGCAAAAATATCACCCTGCAGTTTTGGTGTGTTAAAAATGTTATTTCAGCCAGAGTGAAAAGAGTGATGATGAGAAGCAGAATGGCGTCTCAGCAGAAAAGCTTGTTTTCTAAAATTGTCATTTAAATATTTCTCAAAGAGAGGAATTAGGAAAGAATAAGTCAACAAGATTCTGAATTTCACTCTTAAATTTTTAAAGGGGAAAGAAATCTGACTTTTTCAACAAGGGGTGTTGAGATCATACAGCGCTGAGCTTAGCATGACTTAAATAGCTGCCAAAGGGTGTATATTTAAAAAATATGTAAATAGGTGTCACACTGGCAGTCACAGATATTTGCGTCAGCTTCACTAAATTATTTTTGTTATTACTTCCAACCTGAATCATTTGAGTTACTCAAAAACTGGATGGTTCTATGAAAGGACTTGACTTCTGATGATAGAGGAGGTTTCTTTACATATGCACTCTGATCCGCTTGCCACTTATTAAATGTTGCACATACTGCTGGGTAAAACCTTTTCTCCACCTCTCGTTCTTGCAGACTATTTCACAATTCTCTCTTTTCCCCGTTTTTTTTCTCCCCTGTGTGCGTGTCACTGTCTTTTACTAGCATGTCATATTCTTTCATGTACTTTGCTTCTAAGACATTTAATCCCACAGAAAGTGAAGCTGTAGGCGAACAGTTGAGTGTGTAGGCGGGTATGAGGCCAAGTGAGTCACTGGAGTTGACTGGGTGGTGGAATCAGGGTGGGTACAGAGTTGGCCTAAAGGTTTCAAAAATAAAACTTAGAGATTTTGCTTATCTGTACAGTTAGTGCAATATCTTTCAGGGTTTATTATTTTTTACTATGAAATAACATTAAAAGAAAAACTGGAAGCTCTTTGGGCACACAGAAATATTTAAATTTCTACTTAATTTATATGATATGATCAGCATATATTAAAATAAATGGCACATTAAAGACTTTGCCAGGTAACTTTATATATATATAAATAAACTAACAAGTGTTACTAGAAAATATACTAGAACACCATTGCGCTTCTCAAACACAGTGTATTTAAAAACCAAAAACTCAAAAATACTTAAAAAAAAATATGATTTCCTGTTTCCTTTTTTTACATTCTGCCTACCACAGTTTAAGAGTACCTATGATGAACTTAAAGGCCCCTTCCATTTTTTAGGTAGATCAAAAATGTTGACTGTAAATTAAATCCTAAAGTTTTTCGTTGTCTATTTCAAGTCAGTGAGGTTGTAATTTTTGGATTTACATAAGCAGAACAGGATTTGAACATTGGCCCTTTTAGTTCAATGTTTTGGAATTTGCTCATTTTGTCTTAAAAGTCAAATTTTTTTTTTATTTTCTCTTACTTGCTTATTCAGGTTTTGTGAATATTTTGTCTATTTAATGTTCATACTTAGCGTGTACAACTGGCAAAGTTGTTTGGTCTGGCCTGAGTCTGCTTAATTTGATTTGGATTGAGTCCTGAAACACGCGTTTGGTCTGTATTCACACTGCTGTCAAGCGGAGTTTTCTTATCTGGAACAAAGCTGGTAAAGAAACCCACGTGACTAAAGATCTCTTTACTCCCTCCTTGTTAAATTAAACTCTCTATGAAGTCAGCAAATGGACCCTTTTTTCTGGTTGATACCACAACAATCATTGCTTTGTCCTGTTGCTTCATTCCTTCTTTGTTTGCATCCCGTGACCACCAGCTAAAGTGGCCATTGTGGTTTAGTTATTCCACTGTGGGAGCACATTGCATTCGAAGTTCAGTCCGATTAGAAGCAAACCGATAAAACCTCGAAAAATGGGTCAGAAAGCAGTTTCTGGTCCACTTGGGTATATTCAGACTGAAAATTTGTTCAGGGTTATTGGGGTAAAAAAACTCTGTTTCATTTTAAACAAACCAAAAGTGTACAGTCTGAATACACCCTTAATGTTTGTTTACAATTATCTTCACGTGAATGCTAATCCTGTATTAATTACCTTGGAGGTATTCAACTCAATAGTTTTGTCCAGGTAAATTTTTACAATGTTTTTCATTTTCATTTTGGTTACCCATATCTTTGATTTTTTATCTTTTGCATTTACCATTTTTTCTGCACTATAGGGCACGCTGTCAATAAATGGTCTATTATAAACTCAAGTCATTTATAAGGCCCATTAAGCAAGACAAATGAGTCAGAGATAATCCCTCCGTCAGTCAAACACAGTAATTCTAATTCTTGTTTGTGGCAGAGTAGAGTATTCCCAATACTTTTAACTTCAAACTTCAAAAAAACAGGCTGATACAGCTAAAATAAACGTTACTGTGACAATATGCTAACTCTCAACCTTGTAAATAACAGATAAAAAAAACACTGTCTGATACCATCAGACGTCAGCTGCATTAGCGTCATCCCAATAACACCCAACTTTGTTTGCAACTCCTAAAAAACATCCTGACATTTTGACAGATTGCCATGTACCTCTCAAAATTTTTTCAACGGCAGTTAGCACAACCAGAATTAATCCACATACGAGGTGCTCTGGATTACAAGGTGCACTGTCTTTTTTGGAAAAAAATCAAGGTTTTTAATGACGCTATGGGGCAAACACTATGGTAAGTTTATTTAGTATGTTTTTGAAGTTACTGTTAACAAGTCTCCCTTCTTTAAGCCTTCTAACGCAACCATAGTGTTAGTGTAATGGATACAAATAGTTTTAAATGCTCTGTTTTATGTGGTGATATCTATGTAACTTCACAAGAACAAACACATTCATAAATATATATTCAAGTCTTAAGTTGTGCTGAAGTTTAAACTGACCTGAATTAATGACACAAGGCTATAGATGGCTTCTAAAAGTTGACCGAGAGGTTAACCTGTATTAGTTCCATCTGCACTTTAGTTCATCTGCTCATCTTGCCACATATTGAAGGTAAATTTCTTTCTCCCATTAGTTCATTCGTCATTCCCCGCAGTGTTACCCTAATTAATATTCTTTGTGTATCTGCTTCTCTCTCACTCTTATCTGTCTATCCATCCATCCGTCACACTTGCTGGCCTGCCCAGGTCATTACACTCTGTGATGATGGTTTTGTTGCAGTAATTAGCCTAATTACAGTTGTCAGTTATAACCTGGTCCTCTGTAGGGACCTTATGATCCTGCTGTGACTCTACCTGACCTTGGCCAATGAATTCTTGCTTGTGTGGAACATCGTTCTAACCCAGGCTTACCTGAACATAGAGATATTTCCTTTTGTAGATTATTTTAATTAAATTATAAAAAAAACTTCCACTTTTTGAAACATGGATTTTCACCCTTACATTTTTTATTTTACTGCACTTTATGCCTTATTCCTGACTTATTTAAGTGGAACTCTGGTGAATTAATGGGTCTTTTTTTCACCAAATACTGTATGTTTTGATCTTTTCACATCAAGGACAGTATTTAATTTAAACAGGGAATCTCAAAAATTCAGTTCAATTATTCCATCTCAAAAAGGGCTATCTGTGAACATAATGTACTCTCTGTCAGGGGGAAGAGGCCATCACCTCTTAAAATACAACAATTCCATTAACAAGCATTACATGTTCAAAGTCAAACACTATTGTTGTGCAACTCTTTCTGTCCAATTAGGACATTTAGTAACAGATCATTGTATGCCTTTAATTGCATTCATATTGAAGCTACATAGTGGATTACTATACCTTAGTAGTACAAATATCTCCCCTGTTTAATAAACTGCAAAATCCTGGAAAGTTGTAGAAAAAGCAGCATTAGGTTAATAAAAAAAATGATGGTTTTGCACTTAAGTGCAATCTATTACGTGAAAAATGAAGGAAACACTGCTTATGTACCAAGATATAAACATTTACCTGACAAATGAGCTGAGAAAAGAGTTTTTCAATTAACGATCCAGCCAGAAACCATGTGATGACTCCAGAGGAGCTACTTAGATCCACAGCTCAGATGGGAATCTATCTACAGGAAAGCTACTGGTTGTGCATTCTACAAATATTCACTTTAAAGTAAGGAACTAAAAGGAAGAGATTGCTGCAACAAAATCATAGGAGGGATAGTTGTAGTTTGTGGAAAACACAACAAACATTGAATTTGGTGCTCAGGGTTAGTTTAAAAAAAATAAATAAATAAATTTTATGATATAAAAGCAAAACACTGGGTGGCAAAATATTAAACTCTATCACTTTCCAGAGTACACCAATGGCTCTGTGGCGGTGTAAGTATCGTGTTATCAAACTGTTTTCTTCAACTGGGTTAGGGAATTAAAAGGAAGATGGAAACAATTACAGGTTAATCTTGGCAGAACACTTGATAGAAAGACCTGAGACTAGCATTGAAATTCACTCGTCAGTAGGACAGCGACCCTAAACACAATTCAGATCAAAATAATTATGTAATACAACTATCAGCCACAGTCTAGGCCCCACTGTCACTCCCAACTAAAATTTTTGTGGTAAAACACAAAAACTCATGTTCAAAGATGGTCAAAAAAACAGTGGATGTACCAAAAGCCTGTCCAAGTGTAGAGCTGGTTTAGAGAAACATCAAAAGACTTGAACTGTAATTGCAATTGAAGGTGGATTTTATTAATCAATCGATTTTGAAGGATTAAAAATCACTTTTCAATAATTTGTAAAGTAGCAAAATATAGAAACGTTCAATGGTATGATTCCCTCGGCCCCAAACTATAAATCAAAGTACATGAAAATAAATAATATTTACATTTTCTAAAGATTATTTTGAACTGATATTGTGCAGAATTCCAATATCTATGACTGATCATTTATGGTAGAGTTGATTGAAAGCTGGAATTTTAGATCAACAAGGCAGATTAAAATGTGAGGCATTGACCTTGATGTGCTAGTCAGATTTAGCACAGAAACTCTCCCACACGACTCAGCGTTAGCAGATGTATCACGCTTAAGCACAGCATGTGTAAAATAATGTTGGGGTTTAATGAAAATTGTGCTGATTAATTTTTCATGTGGTTTCTGCTGTTCTAAATCAGTCTGTTAAAAGGCTTACAGTGATTTGAGTGTCATTTCTCCTGGGAGGCAACATACATGTAGGGCTCTGGTGTGTATTTCATTTATAAATTCAAGCCAGTTTCTGTCATTTTGAATTAGTGTTGCTTTAGCTCCCACTATGCGACTCTTGTTTCCTCCAGGTTTGGCTATTGTAAACCAAAAAAAAATCTGCTTTCAGGGTATTTGGGCACTTTTTGAACTAACAGACCCAGATCTATCACATTTAAGCAGCTGTGGTGCAGTGTTTTGAGTGGAGTCATCCAGGATAAAGCAGTCATGTGGAGTCATGGTCACAGAGGTTAAAGAACATAGATTTGTTTTTCTTTTATGAAAAAGTTTTTTGTAGTAAATCGTTGACATCACCTTCTTAGTAATTAGCAATTTCTTTTATCTGTTTGACTTTTTGTTCATGCAATATACTGATGTCAGTCCAATGAGATGGCTTTAGTTGTGGCATTGGGCTGTATGAATAAAATTTAATTGAATCTGTCAAAAAATATGCAAATTGTCATTGAGAACATATGCTTGTACTGTCAGCTCACAAATAAAACTATTATCAAAAGGTAATAAATACCAAGGCCACTTAGCATGAAAAAAGCACAGCACAAACAACCCTCCCTGCCTCTTTTATCAGATACATTTTGTCATAATAAAATAGCTTTCAAGTCCATAGCTCATAGCTCAGTTTCCATCCCATGACAACATTAGGAGCTTACGTTTGTCACCATGGCGGTCTGCAAAAATAAGATAGTCATCTCCAGCTTGTGCTATCTGAGAGGCATGTGATGGATAAGCACAATCTGATAGCTATTATTCTGAGAGCGTCATTATGGTGGGATGGCGGTGTCCCTGTTGGTTCAGGGGTCATCCTCCAATCAGCCAACTGATGGTTTGTACCCTGCTATGTATCGAAATGTCCTTGAGCATAGACACAGCATCATTGTATCCCACATTGCTCCCACTGGTTTGAGACTGTGGTGACAAAGAAATGTATGCTGGATGAGGAGTGCATCTAAGTGTAATAAAAGGCAACTGTGAGTGTATCCAAGATCAAATGGGACATGTGAGAACCATTCACAGCTCTCAAGGGTCAATAGTACAAGGTCAAAAAAAAAAAATCACCATTTTATTGACAGCAGATCCAACTCTGAGGATTACTCGTCAGCTTTCTGATCACTTCAAACAACAGATTGAACTGTTTTACTCTTTAATCTTAGCTTACCCCATGTAGTGTTAAAATGTCTTAAACAGCACAAAAAAGTAGGTTTTGTTTGCAATTGTTATCACAAAACTGAAAATTTAAATGAGTTTTTAGAAGAATCTTTATGTGCGACGAGATTGAAGAATCTTTCAAAAACCCTAAGTATGACTTGTAGGTTTCAGAGCAGTTAAATTTCCATGAAATGAAGCTCAGCTGAATAGTGCTAACATAAACAGAAACAGACCTTGTGATCAGCAGATTAACTTCAAAGGACCTCACAGTATAGAGTCCAAGCTCACTGTTTATCAGAAAGAATGGGAACTTGTGTCTGCACTTGATGTGTAAATGAAACCCAGACAAAGATCCAAGACACACACAGACGCAGACACACACCAGCGAGCCTTCCTCCAGCACATTTGTTGTATGATTGGAAAGGATGAGAGAAGATGAGCAGCATTGGCACAGGAAATAGTGTGATTGTGAAATCAGACCCCGGATAGTGGGTTCTGATTAGTGTCCTGTCATCCTCAAGTTTCCCCAAGAAAAATCACTCACATCTCAGAACATAGATAAATGTAGCGCAGCCATACATAATCAGCAAGCATGGAAGAGAGAGAGAAGAGAACTTGTGAATGTGAAGTGAAATGAGCTGGATGAAGAATGTTCTGTACACATGTATTAACACATGTGCTATCAGGGCTCATTATTAAAATGAGGCAACAGATGAATTAGGGCTGTGGGTCCTTGCTGTCTCAATAACTCTAGAGGGCAAGGATCCTAGCTGCTGCCGGACCCTGCTGCCGGACCCAGTGTGGTAGTAAAGACCAAATCAGATGAAACTTGTGTTTTCTGGTGTTTTTAACATGTTCTTATAGCATTTCTCTGTTAGTGAAGGATACATCTTAAGAAAATTAAGCTTGAAATTTCATTTCTGAGTATTACTTTATTCAAAGAGTTGTGAATCAGGAGCAATAAAAAGGCCTTTAAAAATCATATTTGTTATGTAGAAAAAGCATTGGACAGACCACAAGCTCCTTGCTCTACTCCATTCGATGCATCCACTTGTAGCTCCATGTATGTCTTCGTTTTCCTCGTCCAAGGTGGAATCAGGCTCTTTACTGTATGACTTGGTAGCTCCAATTTTGCTTGCCATTTTTGTTGTGCCGGTAGGCACAGGTTGGGGGCCTGAGGGCTGTAAGCTGGTGGGAGAGCAAACAGTTGGGTTCCCAGTGGAGGGAAGGGGGGCTGGGTTGCTCTTTGCCAACAGTCCCGCTCACAACTCACATTCATATGAACTCTCTTCGCTCTGCAGAATCTATGTCCTAGAAAATGACAGGTTTTTTTTTTTATTTGACCTAAATCTGCATAATTATAAAAAATAATGGAATACCACTGGGGATGCTTTCAAAAGGCTCAAAATATGATTGGAGTGGGACTTTGTGGGAAATGTGTGGTAAACGTTTTAAAGAATTACCTTTTAGACAAAACTAAATACAGCTAAAGAATACAATACACTGCATTTATGAATGCGTCCATAGGTCCGATTATAAAACCGCTGTCAGATAAAGGAAAATAACATTTAGTAAATGTTCTGCTTTTTGTTGTGACATAAAAGACAAGAAATGCTCCCTAACAAAGGTCATAATTTATAATAAATAAAATTTCATTTCTGTTCATTCTCATGAATAAAAATGAAATTCCCTCCATTTTTAATACAGAGAGGTTTTAAATCTTCAAATCAAGGTTTTTAGAGGCTATGTATATCTAATGTGCCGTTAAGAAATGTCTAGAGAAATCTTGTTAGCCCTCTGGTTCTGCTTCGTTGTAGACCACTGACGCTTCCCATTTTAAGATGAAAAGTATATGTAGCAGATACAAAGTGCTACTAAAGCATTTTGGGTGAACAAAAAAACTTGGTTTGTAGAAACAGAATAACTTTTTTATGTCTGTATCTACACATGCCTTTACTGCATTTAAAAAGTGTGAGAGACACTTGCACACATTCTACTTGTCATTTCATACTATTTGGCTTATTAGTCCTTTGTGAGCAGTGAAAGTTAAACACTAAAAGATGCATAGTTTAAAACGTATATAAAAGCTAATATCAAACCTTGAATGCTGCTTTACGCACTAAGAAAGTTGACATTCTTGATTCTTTTCAGTTATGTTGTACTGCTTCTACTATGCTACAATTAGAAAGTGCTTTACCCTTTAATTCCAGCTCACCACATATATTTGTGAGGGAACTTGAGGTTATAACTGTTTTGTTATTTTGATAATGCAATATGATCTGAGTATGCACGGGTGTAAAAGCTGGACTACTTTCTCCGCGGTAACAGTCTTAATGAGAGAATTGCTGCCTGAAGGCCTGACATATCCTTTTTCTCCTCTACGTCCGCTTCATTTTGTCTTTTATTTCCACTATGCTGAAAACCCCCTGCAACCACCCAACATTTCCCAGTGTCTGACCCCGGCTCTTTTTTCCATGTGGCATGCACTCCCTTTTAGATCGCTTCTATCCCTTCCTCTCACAGGCATGTTTCTACTTTAATGAAACAGATGTCCCTTCATTAATAAAGCCTTGATCTAACATAGTAATGAAGGGCTGAGAAAGAGATGAGTAGACCATGCACAATATGGGATGTGTGTGCTTCGCTCCTAGAGAGAGAACACAACACTGCATAATTCATTTAACTATTACGAAATACTTCCATAAGCTAAACAAACAAATATTGTAGATATTGAGCTGAACTGAGCTACTTCTAATACAAATGAAATGATGGAAATGATTTTAGACACCGAGCTAAACCAGAATACCTATATTGATTATGCAGTCAAACAGAGTACACTAAACACCTGAGGCGCAAGCACAGATTGAATTCCTAATGGCCACCAGTGTGCTGTAGCTAAAAGAAGTGCTTGGCTAGTTTCAAGGAGAATTTAAGTAGCCTCCTGTTGTGCTCATGTCTTCCCCCCTTGAGAGCACCAGATGCTAAGACGCATCAGCTGTTCCACCACTCTAACACCAGCGCAGACACTTCACAAATATGGACACCATCTTTCCACAAGCAAACAAAGCAGATATCACATGAATGCACAGATGCACCAGCATGACAGCGCAAATTAACACTTCTAATGCTCAGCTTAAGGCTTTACGAGCTGTGCTGGTACAACTGATCAATCAATCCAGGCTTAATTTTCAGCGCCCTCTGAAGCAAACAGTGATCTTCTTATCTCAGAGCAGATCAATCAGGAAACTGAGAACAGGAGAAAGTAGGACTGCTTCCTAACACTTTAACAAGTACTCCAAACTAATAAAACTCCACTGGGCAGAGTCAACTGTTTCACAGGCTTAGTTGCTAAAAACTGACTGTTACTGCATGCTTGTCTCATAAATTATGTTTTTAAACTTTTGTTAGTTAGTCAGAACAACATGTTTTTATTAAACCCTGAGCATTCAAAATTATATAAAATCATTAGAAAAAGGCAGATAAACTGCTAACCACTGTTATTTTAAATGATAAAACAATTCTGTAAGAGTTTGTCGATGGGTTCTAAAGGCTTGCACATACCAGATGTTGTGCAGCATGTAGCATCACATGATGCTTTTTCAATTTACTACATAAACTACATAACTACATAAATTAATGAGCTTCTTGGTTTTATTTCAACTATTAGCTTGTTCTAAATTTAAGGTAAAATGTAAATATTCAAAAACCAGTTTCACCAAGATAGAACTTTTCTCTAAGTAATTTGCAGTGACAGGTGAGAACTGATTAGTGAAAGGTGTAAACAATACATGATTCGCATTGAGTCTTCTTATAGCTTCATAAAAATTCAAGTTGCTATATCTGAAAGCTTTGAAATATAACAAGAACCCTTCCACTGGCGTGAAAGAGTAAAAACATACAAACTGTGGACGGAATGTTTTAAAATGATATAAATTAAATTAAATTAAATTAAATTGTTTTTAAAAAATTAAGTTAACTCAATTATGTGTCATGGCTGTAGTATGTTTTTCCACATTAATTAATGTTTTTTTTGCATGTCACCTTCCCCTACTGTCTAGTCTTTATAAAAATACATTTAGACCCAACAAGTATATATTTACTGGCTGGCAGAAAGGAAGGATTTTTGTCAAAAAATATCTTAATCAAAGCAAAGTGTATTTTCTATAAATAATTGTACTAAAAGCAGCTTCCTTTTAGTGATACACTTTCTTTAAAAACAAAAAGGACACAATACCCTTTAACCTACACGTTTCGTCTTAGTTTCATATTCACTTGTGCTGAGCTCGAATGATAAATGCCACAGCAGTTGACTCGCTATTGACTGAAAACCGCAGACAACTCTGTTTAATTTCTGTTGGATCCAATCTAATTATAGTTAATAATTCATGTTCTCAGTTATATCAAATAAACATTTTACCCACTCCTCTTCTAAGAAACAAATCTCAGTGGCATTTCCAAGAAGAGCTCATCTGGAACAAATGTAAAAAGTTTGGTAACTGTTTAAAAAGCAACAACTGTTTCACCAATAGATCATTGGGCTAGTGTGGGAAAATGCAGTACTGAGGGCAAAAGGAAAAAAAAAAAACCAACTAATGTGATTCAGGGAAAATGTTGATTTGAGGAGAATCCTGGCAGTAAACTGTGCAAAAAAGGGAAACATACAGCAAAAATGGCAACAAGGTTCATCACTTAGTAACTTAAAAAAGTTATGTGAGAGTAGACAGTTATGGCATGCAAATCACAGCTGAGTCCTATTAACTTGATCTGTTAATCCAAAGAAAATGACAGACAGCTGATATGTCATTGAAAAATCAAATTTATCGTGAAAAGATAAATAATTGACAATAACTAAATGTTTGTTTAAAGGATAGAATATTAGACATTACATAATTTTCTTTTAAAGTCACTGTCAGACAGTCAATAGGGCTAATGTTAATAAGTGTTCCTGAAAACCTGTTTCCCTGGAATCAGACAGAAAATATTCATCAGATGAACAATATTAAAAATCATGCCCCATAATAACTGAGCGTAACGTGTCAGAAATCTGAAGTAGCTGTTTTTCAGTATAAGTCAGTCCCCCTTTTCATTGTGTTTTTTTTTTTTTTTTTTTTTTTTATTCTTTTGTCTCAATTTATCTTACATTCTGTCAGAATCTACAGATAGAATTGAATTTCCATTTTCAGGAATGAAAATGGGGATGATAGCAGACTTGGCAAGGATAAGAGCCACTTGAGACCACTGCTTGGGATTACAACAGTGAGATCAGATTTACCATAACCAAGGTAAATCAAATGATCAGCCGTTTTGATTGGAAAGATAAACAAGCTAAGGAATGTATGGTTAGGAAACGATGGAAAGATGGCAGATGTCACACACAAACCTGGGTCATGTGTGATTTATTTTTGCCAGAAGGACAATTAGACTGTTACACAGTCTGTGGTCTTCAAGATTAGATCAATCAAGGTGTAAAAAGTGGTGAAAATAACATTTTATTTAATTTAAAAGTTCTATAGAAATCATTGGCAGAATAAATGACACTTTTTATAGTGAAATTTTGAATGTGTATTAGTAAATACTGAATGTTTTGGTACTGTGCAGAAATCAGACCCAGGAATGCAGTGTGACCCATCACAAACACCCCTACCTGGTTTATTCCTCCGTCATACCATGCTGCTTACTGCTTCCGAACAAATGGATGAAGACATGCAAACACGGGAAAACAAAAGAGAAGACACAAAAAAGATGGTATAATGAAATGAGTCAAGTGTAACATGAGCATGGAGCACATATAAGAACACAGCACATCATGATAATGGGGCGGGACACTCAGGGACAAAAAGTTGTGTTTAACAAAAAAACAAAACAAATGCTGCAAAATAAAACAAACTAGATCAATTTAGAGGAATGCATTGATATCAATACAGTCATGTGTTCACAAAAGCAATTTAACCTATTAAAAATAGAGTAAAAGTTGTTTTTAGTTCATGTTTTATTTCATGATGGATTGTCATTGTAAGATCAATGTGCAGCCACTGCAAGGTGATACGAAAAACAACCTTGGCATAGAATTTCCAGACAAAGAACATCAGAAAGAAAGCAATTTTATCACAAAACAAGAGGCAAAACCTGAGCAGCTCATCCAACTAATTAACAAAAAGGGTACATTTTTCAATGAGAAACACCAAAACATGTCCTCCTAAAAGAACATTTGTTACAGTTATGCAACATTCACCGAAGCAGCAAAGGGAAACTGAAGAAGAAAGTGGTGTCAGTAGAACGCTGAAGTAAAAAGGCAGGTGAGTTAGAGGAGACAAAGAAGAACAATGAAAAACGCAACACCTGGAGAGGATGCCTGAACAGCAAGAGGTCTGAAAAGGGGACAGCTGAGAACACAGGAAGGTGAAAAAAGTCAAGAGCAGGGAAGGAGAATAAGACACAGTCTGTTTAGTTTAGGATGCTCTTTCAGACAGGGTTCCTAATAGCAATAATAAGATACAGAACAGTATGTAAAAATACAGTTCAATGATGCTCAAAAGAGAACTCCCAAATTTTAGAGGTTTGTGTTGAACACAGACCTGACATATAAGATTGGTGGAATTCTTACTAGAGAAAATTGTAAACCTGACTTTAAAAGTTGTGTCTGCTTCAGATTAATCACAGTGTACTAAACACATCAACAGTAAGATAAGCAGAACTGTAAAGACTAATTTTTTCAGTATTTGTCCCAGAAAGATGCTGATAAACAGCCATAAGAAACAAACAGTATGTTCCTGAACTTTAAATGGGCCGGGTGCATATCCTGTTCTGATTGGCTCTTGAGTGTGGACACACGCCTAAAAAAAAGTTCCAGTCACAATGTTCTATATGTGGAGGCTTCTTGAAAACAAACTTTTTGTTTCATCTTCTGGAAAAAAAACAAGTGTTAAGAGGTGAACTTTCTCCCTTAGCTGATGCTTTATTTAAGCTATCTTGACGATGAGCACATGTATCGCTTTCCTTTGCCGCCACAATTCAAGGTCGCTGAAGAAGAATGGAGTATTAAATTAGGTTGAATATTTATTTTTTTGTAAGTGACCATGTTAAAAGCGGCATAGTGCCCGACGAAGTGTGCATTATGAGAAATTGATGCACGCCACGGAAGCCTTCCACGGAAGCCGGTGGAAGACGGATGCTTAATGGTTTGTGATTAATTGGCGTTAATAAATAATATTTTGTTTTTTTTTTTATTAATCTCGTGTGTTAATGCGTTAAGATTGACAGCCCTAATGCTAATATATAAAGTATACAAATACACAATATTTATTCTTAAACAAATATTGTAACAATTAAACTAGAAAATTGCCAAAGGTCAGTCCAATTCGCGTCTCTTTGATACATTTACTCACTCAAGAAAGAATTTATGGTTTATATACAATAGTTTAACCACAGAGGACATTTTTATCTAGAGGATCCCACTGAACTGAACACACACACATTTACACGTTTAACAAGATTAAACTATAAACCAGCAACTTAAATTTATTATTATTTAATTGTAGAATAGTGGTTGATCCTAAAAAGCAGAATAAATTAAAAGGCAGACGGGAATGTGTTTGTTCCTCCCAAGAGAGCATTGAGAAGAAGCCAAAAGGCTTCCTTCATAAAGATGAGAAATTGTAAGTCAGCACATGACATCCTCTTATGCAGATCTGTGTGTACGGCTAAGCTCAGCATCTCCCGTGACTAGTCATGCTTTCATTTGATTGTCAACTTTCTTTCACTCCGCACTGAATAATATCCCATTATCCAGTGAATAATGTGCTGTTATTTAAGATATGTAGTTTCTCCTCTCAAGTTTTGTTCAGTTTCCCGGCCTCTTTATCTTTAACCTGTCTTCTATTACAGTACATTTACCTTTTCTCTTTATCTCTGAAGCTGTGCTACCCCACTCTGCCTTCAACTATTATTTCATTATCACAGCTTCATTCCTTTTTATTTGATCTGTACTATTTAAATTTATTTTCCATATTAACCACTCAAAGGAGTCGGTGGCGCAGCGGTAAAACACTGATGTGAGCTTTAGAGGTTTAAGTTGATGTTTTCAGTATCAGCGCTGGTAATGGTTTTCTTTGTGCCGGTAATACTTTTCCAGACTTGCTCAGCCCTCCTTTCTTTGCTTCTTTTCACCCACCCATCTTCCTATGCCCTCTCTATAACTCTTTCTCCTTGCATTCTTAAAATATCATCTTTTCATTGTCAAGATGTTGCATCCTTACCGTCTCCTTCTCCCCTCCTGTCCATCTGTCCTGCCTCCTGCGTCCTCCGCTGTACCCAGTGTCATTGTTCAGATAATTATATATTAAAGTGTTTGTGTCTGTAGCCGTCTGTCTGCGGCTGCCATCTGTGCCTGGTTAGGTGCATGCTTCCCTGTGTCGCTATGTCCTGCCCGTGAGGGAAAAAGCCAGCCATGGGGTCACATCTCTGAGATTCCCACACAAACACAGACCCACAAAGCCTGATGCACACACTCTGCTGACAGGCCCCACTTTCCCCATGCACTGCCCCCGGGGCTATTTGGGGTTAGCAGGAAAGAGAGCCTCACAGCAGTGGCCACCAAAGTCCCTTCTGTCCTGTCCTGTTAACTTTGTTCTCTTCTGTCAGCACTGAATAGGAAAGAAGGTGGAGGCAGCAGAAGTATTTCCTTTAAAAAGTTATTTAGAGGACACAGTAAGCGTTCACATTTATAGCACACAAAGAAATAATTGCATATTACCATGGATACTTGACGGGTCAAATTACAGGGATAATTTATTGTATCTTGCAGTTGGGTTTTCAAGATGTGTTGTGAATCTGTAAACAGCTGATAAATGAGCAACTACTTTTTTTTACCAAATGAAATTCACATTTGAGCATAAGGCATTCATTCTGTAAAATGTCAAAGGACATTTATGAAATCTAGCATATGGCACGTTAACATTATACCATGCTTTAAGCATCCTAACCTACACAGAAGCGTTTTGACAAAGTGCCATGCTCAACATGTAACATGACGAGGCAGGAGGGAAAGAGAGAAAATAACAGCAGAGACCAAACATAGAGAAAAATAAAGGAAAATGAAGAGAGTGGGGAAGGGGGTGCAGATAAAAGCATTCAGAGAAAGCCTGTGGGACTCTTAGTTCATTGTGATCATGCTTTGCGGATCTCAATAAGTAAAAAGAACAAATATTCTCCATCTCCTCTCCTCTTTCTCTGCTTGTCGCACTTGTCATTCCAAGTCCCCTGCCGTTCATTCCCTCAACATGATCTCTGCTGGCTTCTTGCCTTCTTGGCAGGCCATCTTTCTCCTTTCCTTCTCTTCCCACAGTAAGTTTTCAGCACCTCTTTGCTAATTTAACCCAGCATTCTTCAGTTTTCCTATTTCTCCCATCATTCCTTTTTTGAAAATATTTTCCTACTTCTAAGCTATAAATCTTTCCTGTCTTGGTGGTTGTTGCAAGAATGTAACTTTCTTTCTTACAAGAGGACTGGGAGGTGGGCTGGCAGAGGAGGTGGTCACGGTGGCCTTTATAAAGGAGTTGAGAGGAGTGTGGGTTCTTCCTCAGGGACTGTTCCTCATTAGTGTGAATGGTACACAAGAGAGCATGTGCAAACTGTGTGTATATGTGTCTGTTTGAGTGCCTCAGTCTATAATTAGGAGTCACAGTGAGTAGTGCGGTGGATCACAGTTAGATAAGTGCTCTGGCAGCACGCCAGCACGGGAGCAAGCCTCATGCATGCACACATTCAAACAGACGTGCACTCCCCACAGATCCCACTTCTGTGGGTCTACTACGACAGAGCAGTACGGTTGTTGGGGATTCGCCTTCAGTCTCCTCTGAAAAATACCACCCGCAGATGACAGGGATCAGCCGGATTTATCCTGTTTTATCTTGAAAATAGCCATCTGCTGAGCTTTGCATGCATGCATGCATACCTGTTCCCTCTTATCTGCCTGTTTAAGGCGGCAAATCACAAAGTTACAAGGAGAAGAAGATCAAAGGTGTAATCCAGCTAAATATGCATCTATGCAGACACAAATGCTCATGAAAGGGGGTCAATTTAGCTATTTTTTTACACAACTGTAAAGCAGCTGCAAAACCAATCACGCAGCACACAAAGATCAGTGGAAGTAAACAGTGCTACTAGGTAGGAGTGAACATAAAGAAATAAAACAGTCTTTTTATAACATCTTAAGCTTTAAACCCTTTTCCTTGATGCCAGTATAAGTGGACCACCTGTACAACACATGCTTTAACATTTTGTAATATAAAAATCTATGCTTTTCAATAGATTTATGTTAAAGTCATTTCTCGACTATGTTTAATTTTGATGTGTTCAGAAACTCTTGTACTGGTTGTTAAAGCACAATGTAAAACACCCAACCTTTAACAATGCAGAATACCGTTATTATTTATTAAATGGATTATATAATAAATATATCAGTGATCAAAGCTTAGAAATATACCCACATATTATTGATAAGAAATTTCTTTACAAAGTTTCTGGATTGCAGGGAAAACACGGTATGTGTCCCCTGCACTCAAGATTATTCTTAACGTTCCAAGAGCTGCTTAGAAAAAGATATACTGCTTGCAGACATAGAGGTTGGGATTAGTTTCACCTTGTTAAATAAATCAAGTTTAGCTCATTAATGGTGTTTGTGGGGCAATAGGTACAGAAGGGACAAATAATTTAGCAGCTCAGCATTACTGTCAGTCTCTGAAAAGTTTAATGAGCAACAAAAAGGATCAAAACACACAGAGATACACAATAGAACACATATTAACAAAGGTGATGAGATCCTTTTTGCCAGGATGTTTCTGCAAAAAATAAATCAACTTCACAGACAGACACAAACTGATAAACAAGCATACATTCATCATCAGCATGGAGGTCCACGCATGCCCTTGTGTAAATGGAGCATACAAATGAAATTTTAATGGCACTTACTGTCTCTTTATGCTTTAACCTTTAACATTTAAGAGTTTTTTTTCATGTGCCTTAATGTGCAGACAAAAAAAAAAAACAGAAGCAGTATCACGTATTTTTGACACAGCATGTGTGTTTTTTAAGTGAAATCTTTGACTTTTGAGCCAGTAAAATGTGAATACCTGTGTCTACAAAGACCTCTGATATTGTGTTAAGTGAGTGTTGCCGGGTGAAAGGTGTGGAATAGGATCAAACCACTTTGGATAAGGTGGCAGGTTGAGGAGAGCCAGCGTGTTGTGAAATTAATAAAGTTTCAAGTGCAACAACGCGCAGCGCAGCGCTGCAATGTAAATGTTAATAGGAGAGGGGAGACTAAAACACTGCATTCACATATTGATGCTGTGAATCCTACAGCATGCTACACTACAACAATTCAGAACAGTGCAGGACAGTTCACAGGGAACAGACAGGAAAAAGAAGTTTTCATCATATTGTTTTCCTTGTGGTATTGTAAAACTGAAAAATAATATTTTCTGTGGAGTTTTTTGACAATATTACTTTTAAATGCAAGTTCTTTTTTTTTTTTAAACCTCATCAAAATGTGAAATAACACTATATACACTCTATTTTAAAACCGAGTTGGCTAAATCAGTTAAAATGTTTTCAAAATTGCCTGCCAAGTCAGGATGTACCCTAAAGGCAGACCATTTGTTTAGAAAGGGAAATGTTTAATAAAACAATCTGATATAAATGTCCCATGAGCCAAACAATGCTGACCTGATTCTACATTGTCAAAAACATAAAACCGTCATTTTACTCCTAATTTTAAGGTCTTTGTCATCATAATTTGCAATGGGTGTTGGTAACAAAATCCACATTTTCTGCATGACTAGCAAATGTTTTTGTATCCTTTTCCCTCTTTGTCATAAACCACAGAAAATATTACATAAGCCTTTTTAAAACTTCTGGCAGAAATAGCTGTTCTGCAGCATTCACTTTAAACACATAATCGCTGATCTTCAAATCTTCTGGGTCACCATCTCTGGGAAGGATTAGCTATCGGTTGGGTACAATAGGCAGCATTCTTACCTACTTTGTAGGACAAAGCAGTGGAGGTGGCATTCACGGCACATAAGGTCTACATACCAGGGCTTGATTGGTTCCAAAAACAGGGTCATCGTGCTCTCCTTCACTTGATCAGCCTTCAGTTTTTTTTTACATTCAAGTATGAGTGAGCCTTTACGCAGCTTTTTGAACACACAACTTTTTAAAAATATATATTATTATTATTATTAACTTACTTGGATTTCAAAGTTTGTTAAAATGTTCAGTTAAGCAAAAAACTAAAGTGAAAAGTTTTTATTACTTTGGGTTCTTAAACACATTATTATGTTTAAATCGGTAAAAACCAAAGGAAACCGTGTTGCACATTAGAGCCAAATCGTCTCTGATTAGACTTGCAGATTAATCAAGCCTTAGTACCAAGACTCCTTGCTCTCCTATGTACTATATCAAAGTAGACCACTACAAAACACAGTCATGTCCAGCCAAATGATATCAGAACAGAGACACTCACTCAGTTGTCTCCTTGATGACAACGTGGCGCTCCCATGCGCCTTGATGCCCTAGAAGCAAAGCACATGATGACACATACAACGGGGGCCAAAAAAAAAAAAAAAGGAAATAAATAAAGATCATTTGAAAACAAACAAAAGAGAGGGGGCGGAGACAAAGAGGGAGTTTGATTAGATCGAATAGATGCAAAACTTCAACTTCTACAGACATTACATGCAAACAAACTAAGAAAACTGAGTGACAGATCCCACTGTCAAGTCTGAACCTCAATATTTCACTATAGGATCCCTTCACTTGAGAATAAATCAAACTTCCAGGTTTTTACACATGAAAAAAACAACTAGCATTGACAACACACTTGACAGCTTTTTACACAATTAATAAAATGTTCTGCATCAGAAAGACTTTGACACGAATGAGAAAAGAAGAGTCAGTGTTGGCACCAAGTGTCCAAAGTATCTCAGTAATAGTTCCATTTTTACCGATTCACCAAAATTAGGCTATTCATCATCCCCACAAAACATGCTTGTCAAAATGTACAAAATGTAATAGCTATTCAACCACAATGTGTGTGAAAGCCATACAACAGCAACACAATGTCTGAGCCACTTGGAAACATTTTGGCAAAATGCCCAACTAACTGTTTTAATGGTGTTTTGTGCCACAATTACCTATGTAATCTGTGTTAATAGTCTCCCAGCTGGCAACGTTCTAATTATTTATTAGTTTAAAAGTGATACAAACTGTATGGAGAAAGAAACAAAAAAAGATTAAAAAACTCTACAGTAAACTCCTCAATGTCAGAAGGAAATATGGGCATATAATAAGGGTGTATGAAGATTTTTGTGGACATAAACAGTTTTATATTGAGTCTGCTGCAGAAATCTATTCCCAAAAAGCCCAATAGGTTCTCAGAATTTTGCTGATTGCATATTAATGGGGCATTTTAAGGGGGCACTTCAGCTATAATTTGAGGTTTGCTAAGAAGCTGCAGGTGGGCTCCTTCAAAATGCAGATGCTTTTGTAGTGCTAAAACCAATGTTATATAATCTTATTTTAACAGTACTTTGGACTGGAAATCAGACCTTAATGGTGCCACTAACGTGTTGGTCTTATTATAAGGTGTTTAAAACTGTGGCTTGGTTCACTTTGTTTTTTAAGTGGTAAACATGCAAGACTTTAGTACGTGAAACTCTAGCAGAAAGGAACTGGTTTTGTTTTTATACAAAGACAATAAAAAAAATGTGCACAATTTTTACAGATGCAGAGGGCATTGTGAAAAAACACTATGGTTTACATTAAAATACAGTTTTGGAAGGGATCATTCATGAGTATTACAAAAGATGAGGAAAGAGAAATCTGCAAGAAACTGTAAGGCAAGATTAAAAGAGATATGAGAGCCAAAGGTAGGGTGAAAGAGTAACGGTAATAAAAAACGTGAAAAAAGAGAAGGTAGATAAAAATGTATATAGGTGAAAGGCTGATTATAAGGAAAAAAGGGAAATTGAAATTATATTAACTAATAAATAAGAGAAGAGCAAAGGGGAGGATTATAATGAAACCAGACAGGATCAAGATAGTAAAAAAGGACTAAATGTTAACAAAGGGCCCACATTTTAATTTCAATAGGGATGACAAGGAAAGAAAAAGACGCACATTTGATGAAAAGTAAAGTTCACGAGAAGCAAGTTTATGAGACACAATATGAAGATGGGCAAATAGATCAAATCAAAGAAAATTGATAACTACTGTTGCTCAAACAAACAAGGATTAGAAAACAAAGAGGGATTTCTGGGTATAGACCTCACTAGAGTGAATAATTGTGACAAAATAATCACCATTAAAAAATGGAAAGATGGAATTAAAAATAGTCTGTCAGAAAGACGACAACAAAAAATGTATGTAGGGCAGAAAACTGAATTTCCTTCTCCTCTTTCTTTCTATCTTTCTTTCTAATTTCTATCTCTAGCAGCATCATTACTCAGTAAGGACTCGTTTGTACAAAATGATCTAGTTTACAGGAATAGGAGTGGAAGACCTACATAATAACACTCAGCACTGGACCAGCCATCCCTCAAGTAAGACAGGCACATGCTTCATGTGGAAACATCTGATGACGCAGAATCTTATTATCTGTTCTTGTTGTATTTACTTATTTAGAGCTCCCAGCTCCAGGACATGTGAAGAGTTCATCATAAATGCTCTTGCAATAAAACGCTTTTTGAACAAGCTATGACCAGTTATGATGCAACTGGGACAAAAACAAATAAGCTTTAGAATGAGTTTATAGAAATCAGTGGGAGAAAAGATCAAATAAATAGCCCAAAGTCTTGATTTAACAGAGTTTGAAACTTGTTAAAAGGTCGTCTTCATAAATGCATACTGTCTTCTTACAAAAGGAGGTCAAATAGAAAATCTGGCCTTTGCTCAGAGACAAATCAAAGTCTACACTTTACTTTACTTTTAGCTATTTAGGCTTTTGTTTAACTACATGTTATTCTGTTTTACCATATTTTTTCTCCCACTGCAGAGAGCTTCTGAAACCATAGCAACTGATAAATATGTCTCTTAGAATAGGGAAGTATGAGGTGGAGTATTAAAGTTATTATTACTTCATGTGCTAATACAACCAAAAGAGGATTTTCATTGTGTTTCATTAAATATATTTTACAGATTTAGAAATATTGTTGTGTACATACAATACACATTAAAAGCGAGTATAAGAGGCATTTATATGCCAGCTTTTTAAAAGCTATTTACATAAAAATAAAAACAGGCAGGAATTGATCATTTTTGTTTTGAGTTTTCAAACTCATGACACACAGAGGCCAAAGTGACACTCTTTGATCTAAATGGGATACAATTATATATATGTGTGTATCATATTAATAAAACTAAAGCACAATATTTAAATTTACAAAACTATATTTGCCATCTTGCCTGTTTTAAAGGCAGATAAAGAGAGAAGGGAATAAGAAAGAGCTCACCACCAACAGCTTTTGATTCCCCCCTAAAGTGTTCCCTTTAAGAATGCCCATGAAATTAGCCTACTGAAAGAAAGCAATCTCAATCGATTCAATCCTGCCTCAAAATACCTTCACGCAGCCACGGTACCCCCAGCTTTAAAGAGGCACTAAGGGACATGAAATAGCTCCACGCCTTTTTCTCTAACCCTTTCTTATTATACTTTTTTTTTTCTCTCAATTTCCTTTCAGCCAACCATCTAACTCTACACCATACACACAAGAGCAAAAACAGAAATCTTGAAGAGCACCAAAGATAAGAAGTGGGTCAGTTCCAAAACTTCCCTTTATGTTTAGCTCCTTTAGAAAAGACACTTGGCACTTTTAGGTGAAGAGAGGGACACTTTTTGGGACTGACTTTAGCAAAAGTGTTATGTTACCTGCTCAAGATGTGATTTATTAAACAATATTACAAACATGTGCACTGATGATATATGACAGTGCACAGCTTCACCTTCTATATTCACTTATTTGCTAAACAACAACTATTTAAAAAAAAAAAGACTTTCATTGTAAAGGAAGCTTGCAGTTTACAAAAAAGGAGATAATCTGACTGTTTTAATATACAACACAGCTACACAATATACATTTTCCATCAAACTAACAAATCAGTTGCCAATTATCTGGACAATTGTAAAATGTCATTTGAAGGGATATGTAATAGAGGAGACACAGTGCATTTTAAGAAACTTACTTGTTATGACCTTTTTAAGCTCAGCAAAACATCGAGGAGCCTTGTTAAAAGAGGCTGAATGAGGAACTTTGTTTAAAGTTGGATAAAAGTTGAATTTCTGTGGGGAAAAAGTTTGGTCAGGAAGCTGTAGCTAGGACACAGTGTCCACCGGCTGGAAAAACCAGGGCAGAACTATCTCTGCTGAATTCCAGGAGCTCGGAAAAACTGAGAGAGGAGGGGACCTCTAAAGGCAGACTTGTGCACTGTCAATGAATAAAAGCAGCAGTGGGCAAAGTAAGAGGACGTTCCAGAAAACAAGGAGTGAGTTTAAGAGAGAGAGCATGTAGGAGGTGGTCGACCCGAAGAAGTGATAGAACCAGCAGAAGTAGCTGCCCCACTTGTAGACACACTTTTTGTAGCACAAACCCTGTCCTTGATGCACTGGGTACCTAACCTATTTAGGCTACTTGCATGCCACGGCATCTCCCACACAGTGGCTCCTTCTCTCACTTTCATACACACATGCATGCACACATGAGATAGGAGGGGGCTAAAATAAGGCAGCACATGCTTGAAGCTACTGCTGAGTTAAGTCACCTGTGCTGCTAGCTTTGTTTGCTAGCGGGCAGCCAGCTGCTCCTCTAATTAAAAGCCCATCTTCTCAAGGGGCTCACATATGGTTGATAGTCCTATAATAGATAACACAAGCCATACACATGAGCCTGCAAAAAAAAAAAAAAAAAAAACCCTTCGGGTCGGATGCTGCATTAGAAAGACACAGTAACTGACATCATGACTTCTGAAGTATGTCAAAATTCATATGGAAAGATGAAATCCAGAGTGGGACACCTCAAATTCCCATTATTGCTTGCCAACGCATCAAACTACTGATCATCAAAGAAAAATGTACCTGACTTTTGAGTTTTTTCTCTTCAGAGATACTGACGAAAAGGAATGCAGAGTAATGCAGGGTAACCAAATATGCTTCACGTTCGGATGGTTCACTCGAAACAAAACAGTATAAATGCTCAGAGTAGGTTTTCATTAAATACATTTTAATAAATGTGTATGTAAGAGTTTATTTCTATACAAACAAAAACTTTCAAAGATCTTAAAGTCCCACACCAATCATATTTCGACCTACTGTAAAAGTGTTTCCAGTGGTCTTTTAATTATGATTACGATTAATTAGCCAAATTTTTTTGAAACTGTCGTTTTCTAGGACATAGTTTCTGTGGAGTGGAAGACATGAATCAGATATTTGCCTCTGAGTTGTGGGCAAGACTGTTGACACAGAGGGAGCTTTCTCCACTTCCTTCATCCCATTGTTCACACAATCTCCTACTAACTGACCTCCCAACTCCAACCTAACATTACCAGTGCAACAAAGATGGCGAGCAATATTGAAGCTTTCCAGCTGTACAGTTTTGAGTCAAATTCCAGCTCAAACAAGGAAAACATAGATTTACATGGATCAATTTGTCTGCAAGTGGATGCATCGGAATGGAGCAGAGCAGGGAGATGGTAGCCTGCCAATTGTGTATTTTACTTAACGACAAGCTTCTTCAAACGCCATAATTAGTCTGCTCTTTGTATACTATTAGATAGATACTATTTTAATAAATAAACACTCAAATGCAGTTTTAATCAATATTTTCTTTATACACTGTATGTCCTTCATAATAAGAAAAATGCTACAAGAACATGTTAAAAACATCAAAAACACAATTTTAACTGGAGAAGGTCTTTAGAGTCTGTAGCCCTTCCACAGCTAGTTATTTCTCTGGACTAAGAGTTCAGAGAAAAACACCTGGACAGGGACTAAGTGACAAAATGCATTCATGGCTTCCTAATACCATGCTAATGTGCAAATTGCTGTATACTGATGAGGCATGACAAATCATAAAACACACCAAAAGCCATAATAATGAGTGATTATACTGTCTGAGGCACAAATGTAACCTATTTACCTGAAATTACTTTGTCACTTTCAACAGCACTTTACTGTCTTTGCAATTCAAGAACAGGACTAATGGCAGTTTTAAAAAGGACACACACAAACACAGTGACAAAAATATCAGCATGCATATGAATGTGCACACTAATGCATGTTGCACATAGACTCCCACACTGTAGCTTACTTTAGCCTTTGGAACTGGCAAGCCTATGATCTCTTGTAGCTCCACAAGAAATGCATTAGTCGCCGGTGACAAATTAAGCGCAAGACAGCCATGCAATCCGTGCACCATAGTGCAAACACATGTAAAGAAGGGATAAAGTGTAATGGAAAAAAAATAGTTGGTGGCACAAATCATAGAAGGTAAGACAAGATTATGGGGTATAATTTAGTTTATTTAAATTCAATTGAGCTCATTTGAATGATCTTACCAATCGACAAGAGATTAAAAAAAACCATTACAAATAAAGTTAACATAAAAATTCAAAACAAAGCAAAGAAAATCTAATTTTCTGAATTTTTTGTATTTTAATCCATTCAATTTAGGGCCCATAAAGCTTCTCTTCAGCAGGGGACCAGACTACATTGAACTATTTTTTTTTACCTAATTTTACCCGTTATGAGTCTCAATACTTTGCATGGACTGAGTGACAGTGGAAAGATATGACTCACTTTAAAAAGAAATAAACTTCATACTAAACCTGAATTAGAAAGAACCGATTTCACTTTAGTGGTTAAAGACAGAAAAACACAAAAAGACTCCCCTGTGACTTCCTTAAGCTTCTCTTTATGCTTAAGTACATCCATCCACCCATCCCTCCATCTATACAATCATTTTCTAAACCCCCTTTGTCCTGGTCAAGTTCATGAGGTTCTGGAAGCCTACTAAGTTACTACTGGGCATAGGCAGGGTGCACTCAATGAATGGTTCACCAGTCAACTGCAGAGCCACACAACCACACACACTCAAAGTCACATCTAGGAACAACTTAAATTTCACCAATTAAGCTATGAAGCATGTCTTTGGCCTATGGGAAAAAGCTGAAGTGACCAAAGAAAACTCATACATGCATGAGGACAACATGCAAACTACATAGAAATGTCCCAGCTGGGATTTTAACCAGGGCTATATTACAACGTTTTTCTTAATTTATTCTGATATTTTAATGAAAACTCAATTTAAAACTATGTTAACTCTGGTAAAAAAGTAATAATTGTAAGACGGAAGTTCTCTTGGGTAAAGTCCTCACAACAGCCCTTAAAACGTCATTTTAATCATCTTTTTTGACATCAGGAATGTGTTGTACCTGTAGACTCAAACTTAACCATCAGACACTGTTGTTGCACAGATGCACAAGCAGGAGAATGTCATGTGATTAGCAAAATGCCTCTGTCATAGTTCAAAAATCAAGCAAATATTCTGAATTATGAAGTAAAAATTATAAACTATTGATATACCAGTGGTAGTTTAATTTAAAAGAGAAAAACGGGTAGTTGACTTCAGGATCCAATATTACCAAGAAAACAGTTACTATACAGGGATTTACACAACCACTGCAGCAGTGGACTGTTTTGACTGGTGCACATTCAGGATCTGACTCTTCTTCAGCTTGTATTTGCAGCTAGAAGCATAGTTGGAGAAATAATTCCTCTTTATAACAGTAAAACAGTGATATAGATGTTGAAAAACACAATAATTATCTTGCTGTCATGCATTTCTGTTGAAATAAAAAGTATTTCATTTTTGCCCATACCTAATTTAATTAAAATTCTAACTTTTTTAAGTTTTTATACCTGTGTGAGAAAGGCACTAGCTAGTTTCAATATTTCCTGATACACAATTGCCAAGCTTTTACTTTCAGAGACAAAGAATAAGACCCAAAAACTTTGCTCCCGTTTCCATTACAGGCAGCCATTTTTAGACAGTCATCCATTAAGTCTCCTGCGTTCCCATACTGTCAGCCTTTAAAGATGCCAAAGAGGCTATGTCAACTGAGGGGCGTTAGGAAGGCAGGCAGAAAGCAGCACGATGCTTTTCTGAGCATTGCAGGCATTTGAAGGATGATGGAAGAGAAGAATTTGTTGGACAATAACATTCAGAAAAAAAAAATTCTGTTGAGAGTACGATGTATTTAATTTGATCAATTTGACTGAAATTTACCAAACAGAAGACATACATGATGTGAGAGTGCAATAATGATGTGCGTGATGCTTTTTTTGTGTGTTAATAAGTCTGGCAACACAAAAAAAGGGTCCCTGAGTATTTTCCTGCGAGCAGCTCACCTCTGGTCCCATGTGTTCTGTCTGTGTTGTGCGATCAGTCATTTGGCAGTCTTTCATCTTCAGGGCAGCTTTGGCACTCTCCTGGACACAAAACAAGCACACACACCCATGAGCCATGTCCAAATCCCAACAAGAAAAAAAAAATATCAAGTACAAATAAAAGAGAAAAGCAACTCTCTCCCCGCAGATTTTTGCCACAACATTTTGTACCGCTAGTGTCAGTGCTTTGCTAGCTTTAAGACGTAAGACGAAAAAAAAAAAAAAAAAAAAACAAGTTGTGTTGACACCCTCAACCTCTTCTTCTTCTTTAGTGTCATCTGGACTTCTTAGTTGTGATAAAATAAAACCAAATTGCAAGAGAAGTTTTCAACAGCCAAATATTGGATCAGAGACCTTGCATAAGTGCTTAAGTAGGGAGAAATAATAAATTGACAGCTAGATTTGCCCAACCAGCAATAAAGGTCCTTCGATGAGATAATTAATGGGTTCTCGCTGGCAGATTTACAAATGAAGGTGCAGTGAGGAAGACCTGGCGCTTCACTTCAAAATACTGATTTTTCACCTGGACCAAGACACTGCCAACTTCTCTGCAACCTGTACGTGATTATTTTAAAAACAATGGTTGCAAGGTCTTTGAGGAATCTGGCTCTACTTCCACTGGGAGCCTTTTACGATCACGCCACTAATCATTCTGGCAACTTTCCCCACACGGATCATGGGTTAGAGAACAGACTGGGTTGTTACCAAGTAACACAAATAAATTCAATAGTTTTCAATAAAATAAACATAAGTTAAAATGTTGTTTTTTTTAGTCTTAGAAATTTGATATTAAAGATAAAGTTCCAAATATAAGTTAGGTTTTAGAAGTGGTTTTAATTATTCATTTCGGACTGCAGGAAAAAAAAAGCACAAATACTTTGGAAAAATGTTTCAGCCCAGGGATGAAAACTCACAAGTGACAGCTCATGATGGCCAGCCAGCTACCAAGTCTTCCTTATGAGATAATTAAAAGGTTTTCACTGGCAGATTTACAAGCGGGGGCAGAATAAGGTGAGAACTGGCTATGAGCTGTCCTTTTCTTCGAACACTGCACTTTAACTTTGCTTCAGCAAGACATGTTCTCATTCAAAATTCTCCCACGCAGTGACACCACACAAACTTGCCATTGTTCACACACACAGACTCACTCTCATGACTGCATTTTCATGAATTTGGAGAAAATGCAGGGGTTAAACATGGGCAGCAGCAACAAGCTCGTGCTAATCATTAAAAACCATACATAAACAATAAGAAGCATGTAAACATCTCTCAAAGTACCAGTGCCATTTTGTAGAAGCACTATTGGTGCGGAAATTTGTTTAAAAAATATTCAATAATTAAATAGCAAAGAAAAAATAAAAGGAAATCAAAACATAATTGCTAAGAAAGAAAACAGAGGGAGGCAAAAGCTTCAAAAACCAACTAAGTAGAACAGTTATGAAACTTAAATAAATCCACTGGGATGTCAAATAATTTATCCATCCATCACTGATCATCCATCAAATACAACAGGAAGTTTTCAGACAGGAAGGCACCACATGGCGAACTGCAAATAAATATTTTATAAAAGAGCAATTTAAGGCACTAAGCCATGATGGACATTTTTTTACACAAATAAGATTAAATAGAAGAAAAGTTAGGGAATGATATGTCAACTACAGACAAGAACTATAGTTTTGGGGGTTTTATTTTACAGTGAATTCTAACCTACAGTCATGTAAAGAAATTAGGACACTCATTAAATAATCAACTCTGTCCTAAAACATGTTCATGTATGTTCATGTACAAGATGTTCACAGACAAAAGTTCCCTCTCCTTTTTTACACTTCTATGACATTCAAAAGGAGAAAAACAATAAATACATGGACAAAACATCCATTTTAACAAATGACAAAAAATGCAGCACCTGGAGAACTCATAAATGTCAAACAAAAAAAAACAAAGTTAATCTGAATTCCATGACAACTAGTCTAGAAAATATTTTCCTCTGCTCATCCACACCAGGATAATCTGTTAAATCAATAATATCCCTGCAAAAAGGGGAAACTGAGAGTGCTTGATGTGTGGGTGTTGCATACCAATACCTTGATGCAGCAGTTTTTATGACCCAGTTCAAGTCTCACTAAGTATCACTGTGTGAATTTATACAAAGAAACTATCAACACAGCAACATAAAAATAAAATTATTAAAAACAAAACTGCAGTTTTGGTTGGAACTGTGCATAAATGTATTTTTATACTTATTATGTAGATTATTGTGTGAAATAAAAAAAAAATCTGATTCTACTTTGTATTATTTGCCTTTTACTTGAAGGACCTGAGTTTTTTATGATGATATGCAGGCTTCAGTGCTGAGCGTTTAATATCTTTGAAGAGATACTGAACCTAAATATCAGCAACCAGCACACGTCTTCTACCCTTTCCATGTTTCCTGGCTGATTTAACATCTCACTTGAAGTTGAATCCATACAAAACTAGTGCATGCCTGTAACACATTTTTGGAGTTGGGCCCCAAGCCCTACTCATTTGAATAATGCACAGTCCTTTTAGAAACACTTTTTCTGAGGGTTACGTTTCAATTTGTTTAAGTCATTATAGTTTATAGGTGCAATAAAGTTAAGTGGAATCATGATCATTTAGGTTAATTTTGATTATTTTCTTTGCCTCTTATTGCTTTTCTCAAAAAAAAAGCAAGACAGAAAAAATAATTTTTCGAGCGGTTTACAAAAAATAAAGACTTATGTACACGTTTGTACACGTACAGGTCCCCAAAATCATCTGATGACCTGCTGATTTCAGACTTCCACCCTCCAGCCACCCACCTGCCCCATGCTGCTATTCCACTGCCACCATCAAGATTGTTAGAAATTATGCAGTAGCAGCACTACTTTTTTATTTGAAGTTATTATTTTCCTATGGGGGGAAAAAATGCAAAAGCCCCAAAACGTGAAGACAGAAGGCATCTCTCTCTTTAGTGAACTTACTGTTGCAGTAAGGGTTAACTGCAGATCTTAAGAAGGTATTAAACCTTTTATATTACCTGTCAGAATGATGTTCAAAATTAATCTTAAGTACAACTGACATGCCGTCCTGCCTGCCTGCCTGTGTTCACTTTTATTGTGAAGTCTGCATTAGCTGTGCAATGCGCTAGCAACAGTCAGTTGAGTAAGAAAAGACAGCTGGTGCTGACAGGAAGACAAAGAGAGATGACTGGAAGAACAGCTAGAGTAAAAAAAAAGAAGTATAAGTGCCAAAAACTGATGAAACAAACAGATGCTATATAAGTATCAAGTCAGTGGGTTGTACTGGCATCTTTCAAGATACCATTATAACACTGGCACATTACTCTGCTAAGGCCTCTCGTAATATCTGGATTCCATTACTTTGATGGAGCAGGTGACAAATTACAGGCATGTGGATGACAAATTGTAAAGGATTTGCTGTATTGCTGCAGATGTTTCAAGAATCAAAGCATCCCAATCACCCGGAAAAAAAGAAAGACAAGACGATAAATATATTGTTGATTAAATCTCTGTATTTTGTAAAAACAGTGTGAATATCTAGATGAATAAAATGCCTTGCTTCTCAGTAATGACAACAATAGCAATTTAAAAAGAAAAACCTTTATTTTTCTGGACTTGCAATAACTTGGTATTAAAATAGGCTGACACAAACAATTTGTTTATATTAATAAAGATAAATGGGAAAAGCCTCACATCACTTCATGTGGCACTGACGGTATGAGCTCATAAAAAACAACCTTTTTATCTTTGTCACAGGTTTTTTTGTAGCTACTGACAAAAAGAGAAGAGCAAAACAAAAACTAACAAAACTATCTTAAATAATCTACTTCTGAGGTTTGTGTTAAATTTAAAACAATGTTTAATGTACACGCTGTAAAGACAGGTAAACAAAAACAAAGACAGGTCATGTAAGCTTTATATTAAAACAAAAACAAAAAAATATGAACAAAACAAGTCTTTGACAACTTTGTGAGGCCTTACATTATCACCAACCTTACTTTTACAATGTACTTCAATGAACAGTTAAAACAAGTTGCAGTAGTTCAACTTAAAAGAAATCAGAATTCAGGGCATGTAGAGGAACCATTGATCAAATTTCCATTTTTATTTCTTATTGGGTACAAAATGTGCAGACCCTAAGGTGAATATTGAAAAATGCGGGATCAGAATTAATGCCAGGAACAAGAACAGGAACAACATCTCAGTCAACCGGACACTTATAAACAACCTATACTTAAAAATTATAAGATCTAAAGACCCACCCCAATAATCTGATGAATCATTTCAAAAGCATTTCCAATAGTCTTTTCATTATGAATATGGCGTTTTAAGCTAAAGTTTAAAAAAAAAACCTGCAGTTTTCTAGGACATAATTTCTGCAGAGTTTTTTCTTAATATATGTCCTCCTCCATCATCAGAAAAATGCCACAAGAACAACTTAAAAACACAATTTTCATCAGTGGGTCTTTAAAAACTTTAGTCAGAGGTGATAAACGCCTATGACACAAATGCCATCAACAGAAATTGAAATTGTACCCCCTTTTGTCTTTATCTTTGCTTACTAAGGGGGACCTTGTATTTTATGAAAATTTGATATTTTTTCTGTATCACTAATGTCAAAAATTCTAAAAATTTTTGACATTTAAATTTACAATAACATTTTACATTTACATTGCAATAAAAAAGGAGGACATTTTAAAGTCACAAAAAGTCTGTGTAAAGCCCCAGCTTTCATTACAGTTCAGTAAATAGATCTTACCAGTTCATTCTGCAGTCTGATAATCAGCTCATCTTTCTCCCTCAGTTGTTGCAGCAAGACTTCCTCTCTGTTGAGATCCTGAACACAAAGAAGTCCACGTATTAAGGTTTACACAGCACACAGCAATGACAAGTCAAAGGGCTATAAGCACATAAAAGCTGATCACAGATCCAACAGTGAGACGACATACAGAGGTGTTTTCAGTGCTTTCTGGAGCGTTGGTATGTGTTTGTATATGGTTTTTCCTGTATTTATGAGTGGTCCTACTGGGGTGTTCACATGTGTAATAAAGTTGTCATTCCGTGCGTCCAGCAGAACTGCAATCTCTCGCTCTCTCCACATCTCTGTGATAACCTTGTTGTGTTCTATAGCAGCACCCTGAGCTCATAGCACTGTAATGTGACCTTGATTTGTCAGTGGATATTACTGTAGGGAAGATGGAGCCACACACAGAGAGGACATACAGTACAGAATAATAATAACACAAATAAAAATAACTTTATTCTTCTGGGATCTTTCACAAGTATCACAACAGATTAGTACAAAGGAAAATACACTACTAATGGGTCTAACAAATGTCTGTCAAACAAAAGATTGTTAATGATTTTCCACAGTACAGTCATCTTTTAACCCAGACTACAGGGAATCTTAAGAAGGCTGCTCATAAAAAGGCAAAAATGAGAGCTTAAGACTTAGGAGTGTCCATACGATTATGTGTAACATCATACAATTGCAGGTCAAAAATAACCAAAATAAAGACAAGTGAGAGAGAATGTGTGGACAATAGAGCAAAATGACAGTCATAACCTAGTCAAGGACACAAAAGCAGGAGGAACCGGATAGAAGGAGGAAATGAGGGGGAAGCGTCGAGAAAGGAGGGCAGTGACAGAGAGAATTAGAGGACAGGGAAGGCCTTAGGCTGAGTATTATGATCTGAAACTATGGTGAGGTATTAGGCTAAAGGACACAGAGTCAGAGGTAGACAGCAGGGGAGGCATGCAGCTATATCACCATCCTTTTCCATTCCAATCATTGCTCTTAGGGCCTCCTTCTCAGCACCATCTCACCTAATTCACGCCCACCCTTTATCATACAATAATTATCTGTTTTGGGTGTTTTTAACATTTTCTTCTGGCATTTTTCTGACCATGGAGGACATATGAAAAAAAAAATGAAGCTTAAAATTGCATTTCTAAGTATTTCTTTATAGAAATCTTGGTGAATCAGGAGCAGATACAAAAAATGTCTTTGAAAAAAGCTTGTAAGTGTGACGCAGAACCTCCAACAAGTCGCAAGCTCCCTGTGACTTGTTAGCAGATGCTCCATTCTGATGCATCTGCTTGCAGACAAAGAGATCCACGTACATCTTTGTTTTCTTCATCCAAGCTGGTATCTTAAAACGGTACAGCTGGAAAGCTCTGATATTGCTCACTATTTTTGTTGCGCCGCTAATGTTAGATTGGGGTTGTGAGGGGCTTTAGGCTAGCAGGAGAGAGACTGTAAACAAAGGGATAATGGGAGGTGAAGATAGGCTTTGTCCACACCAACAGTCCAACCCACAACTCAATGGCGAACTTCTTATGAACTCCTGCCGCTCTGCAGAAACTATGTCCTTGAAAACAACACGGGCTTTGGGTTTTTTTTTTAAGCCAAAAATTGCATAATCGTGATTAAAAGAAAATACACAATAAATTAAAAGATGATAGGGGTGGATAATTCAAAAGTAAAGGTGCCATTCACTAAGATGTAACACATTTTTAGATTTCATGTGTAATGTGAGGGTACAACTACTGGAATGAAGTCGGGAAGTGCAGAGTGTGGATCTCTGCATCATTTCTACATATTCTGGTACTTGTAATGAGTGTTATTAACGTCTGTGTTTTCAGTCTTTTAGAATTAGATCATTCAGCTTTAGGTTTAAGAAGAATTATTTTAGCAGTGGCTGGTGCCATGCCTCAGCACAACTTCAGTTTGGTTATTATGTTTAATTAAACAGTATTTTAACTGTTGTTTGATAGGATTTGTGCTGCAAAATGCCTGTTACTGGAGTGACGAATGGATTTAAAGATTGCATTCATCACAACAGTTAAACAGCGACAGGAGAAGAACAGATTTACTAAACAATTGTATTTCCTAAACATTTTATTTGTTAAATAATACTAGACTGTTTAGAATATGATTGATTCCCAAACTTTAACATGCTCAAGGGAAGCAGTGGGTCAGGTGTTGTAATTAGTGATGAAATGTTTCAGGTAACAGTTTGTCTTGTTTCCTCATAAATATGCCAAAAGCCAACTTGACTGTAACAAGGGTGAAATCCACTTTCATACTTTTCAACATTTATCATACTGAAAATTTGTGTCTAAAAAGGTTTTGATCATTTTCTACCTTTCTGCTTTCTATCATCTTCAATAGATAATAAGGCCCGTGTTTACCCGAGCAAAAAATATCATTTAAAGAAGAACAAACTAAAAGCTTCACAACGAGCTTTTATTTTAACGAAACATGTAAAATAGCTTATTTTATAAGGAAAACTGAAAAACAATTAAAGATAACAAAACTGTATTGCTGAACAAAAATCTGTCCTCCTTTGCAGGGGAGCGAGCATTACTGAGAGATAATCAGAATGTTTTTATCTATTTTGTTCATATTGTCTGAAAATACATATAAAGATAGTTCAAAATAAGATTTGGATATGAGAAAAAAAAAATCAGTCACATGCTGTGACTATTAGAGCATTAGTCAGCCTATAAATTAATCTCACCCGAACACGGATGAAGGCTGCACTAAATGAGCTGTCTCGCTGACATAACGCAGTGGGTATACTTTTATGCTTTGTGTGCATCTCTGAGTGTGTGTTTGAGTGTGCAGGGAATGAGAAGCTGGAGCAACAGTTGTGAAAATGTTCAGAACAGACACGTAGCTAAATAAATTAGGTTTTGATAGATGGGCTTAGCTTGTTTACATGTTGTTTTCATCGAAAATAGCAAGGAAGAGATGGCAAGGTCAAGTTCAGTGCAATGTCAGGGCACTGTAGTGCACACGTGAGCTCTAATGTGAAGTATCAAATCATATCGGCAAATCTAAATCTGCTGCATTTTAGTTTAAAACAGGTTCACTAAATACTTTGTTAAATTTGAAAAAACAAAAATAAATAAATAAAAAGAAGTTTGTCCGAGTACTAAAAACAACTACCCAAAAAGCCATTGTGTTCCCCGCCAGATCTTATTTCTACCAATATTTTAGGGCAGGACTAAATGGAGACAGCAACAGAAAGCGCGAACAGCATGCAAATTTATTTCTAATGTGATTGCAATAGCCTCAGTGGGAATAAATCTAATCAAAATCACTGGAGTGCATCCACTTCTGTGAAGAGATGTGGTTTTGTATAGAGGTTGAGTCCTCTTTATACTTGCAATCAGTAGTCCGTTGAAAGGGTACAGGGTTGAATTACATTACCCTTGTTGGCAATAATTATTTCTTTTCTTATCTTTTGTGAGGAACATACCATTAAGATAATATGAGAGTTGTTTATTTATTGATCACCTACCAATTTTCTCTCAATTCGAACAAACAAGTGAGGAAAAACACAATTATTAAAGGTCCTCTCCTCTTGTAATACCTTCAGAAAAATACTTTTATTTAACACTCCTAAGTAAATGTCTCATAAGGAGCCTAAAGGGCACATCACAATAGATTTAAAGTCCTTACACTTTGACTGGGTGTGACTGTCTCTTATCATCCTTTCTTGAAGAACAGTATGACAGTGTGTTGAGAGGTGTCAAATAAGCGAAAATTAATCAGTTTAAAAAACCTCCTAAATGGTTCTAGGTTAAAAGTTTTAGATGATAATCACATTTGAAAGTAATCACTAGTTATTGGTCATGTAGGAGACATCTTACCTCACCATGGATGAGCTGTACACCGTGTAATTTCCTTTTTTTGATCATTTTTTATGAAACATTTTTGTGTGAACATGAATGCCACTAACATGCTTTCACAGCTTCTCCAGTCAATCAGACTAGCCTCACAATCAGGACCATGGTGCATCCTTAAAGCTTCCCAACAGTGATTTTTTGTTAGCATGAAATTAGGCACAAAACGAGCAAGAAGAATTTGGCTGATTTTTTCAAATCAAAACATCAAGGGCAAATTTTGGCCTGCTTTTAAACATAGAGAAGCATATTTTCTTGTAAAAACAAGTAGGTGTTTGATGGTCTCAGGTTAAATTTTCACAACTTAGATAAACATTTTCCCTTTACAAGCTAAAAAGGGTTAGAGGGAGAGACACAATCTTTTGTTTCGTCACCTGGTCTCATTGAAGATGTCCGTCACCTCTTTATCTCCTGTTCTTCATTTGATGTCAAACTTTCAGTTGGACAAATTCTTCTACAGAGAAACGGTCTGGCGCCAGTCTCACCCAGAGACCTTGGCGTAATGCTGTATTCATTCACTGGTAAACATTCAAAGTCGTGTTAAGGGTGAGTATCTATGCACATCTCGTCTACAATCAAAAGTGATTCGATAATTATTCCTATTTAGAATGCATAAAAGAGCCAAATTTAATCTATTTAAAAATGCTTCGACTACATAGCCAATTTAATCTCAACAGTCTCCTTCTGTTTCGTATTTTTTATATTTAAAAAGTATGAAATTCTATTAAATAATTTAAAGTTATATTTTTCTGTTCCTAAATAGCAGTTTTTACTATAAACTATATAAAAAAAAAATCAAGGTTGTGTATGACATCTTTTCTTCAGCGCCTTCTATTTTCACTGCAGGAATCCTGGTATGAAAAAGGTTCTTGGGGATAAACCTCGCCTCCAAAATGATTGTGGGAGGGAGGCAATACTTTTAAGATGATCTGGAATTTTTAGGATGTTTACTTGTATGTGGTTTTGACTGGTCCTGTTTTTCTAGCATTTTACTAACTCCATTTTGCCTTAGTTATAAGTCCTATTACTATAGCAGGTCATGACTTTTCTTTTTGCTTTAACTCAAAACGATTTTTAAAAAGAAAGCTCTCAAATTGTAGATCAAACTTTTTTTTTTTTTTACAGAAGCTAAAGAATTCAGGACTTCAAACCTGAAGCCTTGAATGCACTGATCTCTTTTGATCAGATTTTGAACATCATCACATTGAGACATTTTATGTTGTGACAGTGCTTGTATGAGATCTTGTCCACCCGAGCTGTAAATGTGAAGCACTGACAAAGGAGAGAAACTACTTTTTGAAGAAAAGGTCATGAAAGAAGAGCAGAATATGAGACGAAAAAGACACAGAAAAGCTGAGAAGACTCACAGTCACCACTGTTTTGTATTTCCATGTTGGTATTGTGTGTTAAAAGTGTGGGTTCATGCAGTCACACCAGTACAATGTGTATTTGATAGTCAGGGCTCATTCTACTCTTCTAAACTTTATGCTTTTGTGGTTTTCTGTGTGAGTGTAATACTTCTCATCTCAATTACTTTGCAGAGAACTTTTAACTAAAACATTAGACGCTAGGGTTTTAAAAAAAATGTTGGTTTTTTTTATGTGGGCTGTGACACGATGACAAATATTTCACAATGACATAAAAAAATGTCAGTGGCATCTGAAACAAAGGTAAAAGCACACAAGTCAGATCAAGACTTTTGGTTTCAGTCCTAGACTTCTTATGAACACGCTGTTGCTTGAAATATGCTTCTGACAGTAATCCCAGCGTGATTTTCTTCTTCTTTCTTCAAAAATACATTAGAGCACTTTAACTGGGACAAAATCTGGTAAAAAATAAAATAGTAATAAAAAAATGTGTCATATGCATTCAGTTTAAATTAAACTAGGGCACTCTGTGACACTGCAGCCTCTCAGGTGGCTACCGTAGATTATTTTTATACCCGCAGTGTCGTTTTCTGGAGTGCCAGGACAAACTCTTCCTCTCGCTTCTTCCTCCATCCTGTTTTTCTCCTTCAACCATGTATAACTTCTTTTTTCATCAAACTATTCCTTAGATTAGCCTCACAGAGACTTTTATTTTTTAACTCTTTTAATATTGGATTCACTTTTTTCTTCTCAAAGTAGTCGTAACTGGTCTGAATAAATGTATATGTAACATATATGGCTCTTACACTTCCTCAAAGGACTTCTGCTTCATTCTATTTCTCTTCAGTCTTATATTGTTAAGTTATCTGGGTTTTTCTCAGGACTGCACGATTTCGTTTCTACTCAGCTTTGACTTCTGCACTAAAGGCTTTCCATTTCCATCTTTAGGTTTTGTCAAAAGTTAGCCTCTGCTTCACCATCTTATTCGCTCTCTAACCCATACATATTCATGCACAGCTCTGTGTCTACTGCCAACTCTTTAATCTCTGAGTTAGACTGACTGAGAAAAGTTTCAGTGTCTGTAAGATGAATTATCAATTGCTGTTAATGAATAAAGAAGAGCATCTTATTGCATTAAGTGTGTCTTTATCTGCCTTTAAGTGCATTGCAACTACCCTGGTGTTGTTTGGAATTTATATGCACATAGAATAACCATTAACTGAATTACAGAAGATTTCTTTTGTTTTATATTTTTAAGAAATAACCTCATGGTAGTTTTTTAGGTGCAGTGCTGCCCCCTCCCCGCGCACACTGACGGCACACAGTAGAAGCAAAGCAGCTTGCCTGCTTCAGGAGACAGAGACTTGACAGTCACAGGGCAGTATTGGCAACTATGACAGTCACCAGGGGCGCAAAATCTTGTAACAGCGTTGCTAAGACAGCAACAGCGGAGTGAAGTGATGCGTTATGACCACTGCTGTGTGTGTGTGGGAGGAAAGCGTTTAATTCAAAATATGAAAGAAAACAGCAAAACAAAATATCCTGTTGACAAGAATTAAATCTCACACAGAAAAGCTAATGGCACTGAAAAAAATGAGAAGTCAGTTCTGTCAGACTTTTCTTGACATTCACGCAGTTTAAATTGAGACGTTGGATAAAAGTAAATCTTCCTATGCAATGTAATAGGTTTCAAGGAAACACTGCTAAGTCACTGTTACATGTTTTTTTTAATAATGTGAATACTTTAAAGTCAGATTTCTAAATCTTTTCATTGTTTTTTTTTCTTTCAAATATATAAAGAATAATTAAAAAAAAAACATTTGACTTATGCTTAGTTGCTAAAGTTGGTCTTACAGCAGTCCTGAATGTGAAATCTGTGATATCCATCCATTACTACAACAAATACTATAATATAATACTAAGAGTTACAACAACTAAAAATATTACATCACATTTAAAATCTTTCATTTTTGTCAATAAATGAATTTGTAAAAACTAAGCTAATTTGTAAATACATTCAAAATCCCACTAGAACAGAAGCTCACTCAGTTTGCCCAGTAACAAAATGATACGTTTTTCATTGTGAGAGATATCAAAGGCTTCGATTGGCAGCTAAAACAGTTAAAAAAGAAAACGTGTTGCGTTCTCACACTGCAAAACACCCTAAAGAGCCACCAGGGGAGAAATGTTACTAAGTGAGGAAAAGTTGCATAAACTGTGTTAAAGACCCACTCTGATGAAAATTGTGTTTTTGGTGTTTTTAATAATGTTCTTGTGACCTTTTTCTGATTATGGAGGACATATATTAAGAAAATTAGGATTGAAATTGCATTTCTTAGTATTTCTTTATTCAAACTGTTGTGAATTAGAAGCAGACGAGTGATGTATGTGTGATGCAGAAGCCAAAATTGGCGTGCCAAAGACTCTCTGCGCCGCTCCATTCTGATGCTTAATTCTGACTTGAAGACAAATAGATACATTAAAGTCTTAATTTTCCTCATCCGAGCTGGCATCTGGCTTATAACCGTTAGGCTGGATAGCTCCAATAATGCTTGTAATTTTTGTTGCATTCCTAATGTTAGCTTGTGGTTTTGAAGGGCTCTTACTTAGCAGAAGAATGTGTAAACAGATGGAAGATGAAAAGTGGGGCGGCGTAGCTCCATGCCAACCATCCCGCCCACAACTCAGAGGTGAATTTCTGACGAACTATGTCCTAGAAAATGACAGTTTTTTTTTTATGTTGGCTAAAAACAGCCAAATCAAAATTAAAAGACCACTGGGAACGCTTTTGCAAAAAATCAAAAGATGGCAGGGGTGGGTCTGTAAATTTTTGTTAAGGAACCAAGGGTTCTACAAGTTTTTAGTGCAGCAGTTTTCAGTTTGCTCAAACAGATTAAAACATGTTTTTCTTGTGATACAGTTGTCAAGGTTTGGGGGGGTTTTTTTGTTTTATTTTTTTAAACATCATTGATTTACTTTCACAGAGCCAAGAAGTGTGGCCCTTTTTAGCAAAGCCTATTCAGCGAATGCAAGAAAACTTTGTCACTAATTTGAGTTTTTTTCTTTAACAATTCTGTGTCTCTAAATAGTACAGTTCTGTGACAGTCCATGACAGACAAGTCTGTTGACGTTTGTCAGCAGAGGTTGGATAATGAAAACATATTACTATGCGAAGCAAAATAGCTCTACAAGGAGCAGGTCTTAACATATTAGTTTAAAGAAAATGCATTTCATATGTGTGTGTGAGAGAAGGATAAGCAAGAGTAAAAAACTAAATGTTTCCCAGAATTATAGCTAGGAAAAAGCAAACTCAAACAAGGGTAAAAACCTTTTAAAAATTTGGAAAATGCATTACCACAAGGGCTTCTGTCTGACAGTACAATCAAAACATGAAACACTGAAAAGTCAGATGGCTTTGGAACAATTATCCACAAACATAATCCCACTGGCATTCCATGCACCACATACTGCCAATTCAGACATTTAGGAAACTGTTTGAGCTCTGTTTTCCTTGGGCAACCAACATTTAGGGTTCTCACAAGACTCAAGACCCTATAAATCAGAAATGCTCCACAGATAAGCCCGACTTGTGAACTGACTTGTGAAAGGGGCACACAAAGCTTCATGTGGGCTGTGGGTATCCAACTGTCTGTTGCCAGGCTGTTTACAAACTGTCTGTTATTCTCTCAGTGAAAATTGGCATTCTTCATAGCAGCTTATATAAAAAGCAACAGGAGGTTGTGGCTCTCTAAGTTTTTGTCCTTCAGCATTCCTTAGGATTAGAAAAGTCACATCTTCCAAAATTCTGCCAGAAAGAACTAACTTTATATCATTTTTTGTCCTTTATAAATGATCTGGTTTATATGAATTTTACTGAGTCTTAAGACTTGTTCTTTCCCTGTAAAGTGCAAATCAATCACTGAAAATCACTGTTGCTGCATACAGATTTGCAAAGGAGCCAAACACAGCACAGCTAAAAGCTATATCCAAAGACAGAAATCTCGGCTTTGAGGAGAGCTATAGCCAGATGGTTACAGAGCATGCCACATAACTGCAATGTGTCCACAATTCAATTTGGTCCAGAAAATGTGTTGCATGCTGTGCACTCCCTTTCTTATTGTTTTTTCTGTTCTTTCTTTAAGCGTTTTACTAATGAAGATATAAAGATAATCCAAAGGCAACTTTTTTATTAAAAATCTGCTTTATCTTTGACTTAGAAATAACAATTTTAGTAAAAAAAAACCTGAGTAATTTAGTCTATTTCAGATCGTAGTACAGTGCTCCCTCATTTATGGCGGGGGATACGTTGTATAAATTACCTGCAATAGGTGAAATCTGCAAAATAGGAATACGAACGTTTTAAGACTGTAAAAACCCTCATTACACACTTTATACACTTTTCTCAGACAAACATGAACATTTTCACACTTTTCTATCTTGCTTAAACCCTAAAAGTTCAAACCCTCGCAGTAGTATAAGCCCAGTATTATAGAAGGAAAACAAAGATCTGCTCGTGATTAAAGATTTATGTAACACGTGGACACATTCTGTACAGGAGGAGATTGTTTCATAAAGTCAACAGCAAACCAGGATGCAGAAAAAAAGCATGTAAAGTCACACTGAAAAAAAATCAGTGAAACCGCGAAAGGTGAATCGCAAAATAGTTCATTGATTTAGGGCAGGCAGTCTAATTAGAATGCAATCCTATTTTTAATTTGTCAAAATCTGACCCATTTTAAAAAGATTTTCCTGTAATCTTACTCTGTCAGTATGTTTATTTTAAGGAAAGTTTCTCCAATAGCTGCTGTCTTCATGCTGGGTCCCACCCTACATTCTTCCTTTTTCCAAGTGGTCCAGCTGCCATGAATACTCCATGTAGGTCAGTTAGGAGGACACTAACAAAAAATTCCCCCTAACTCACTTTTCTCTTGTACACAAACATTCACCGATTCCCTGCTGCAGTTTAAATAAACTGTACTGTACCTCCATTAGGTAGTCTGTGTTTCTTATTTGCTCATTCTAGTCTGCAGCTGCTCAGCTGTGAATATTGTGATGGGGGTTGACAGAAAGAGGGATAACTCTTAGGGGATGTGCCCACCATAAATGCTGAATGTGATGCTGCCAAAAATAAGGGAACTCACTAATCTTCCCAACTTTCTATCACCCACATGTATGACTCCCTTTTATGTTAACAACAAGCTTTTAGAGGAAAGTTGCCCTTTTTGTTTTTTATTTTCTCATACATTTTTGTGTTACCATATATCATCCAACAGTGACCGATATGTAGGCGCCGGTCCCCAATAGCTGTAGGGTCTAACAAGTGTTCGTTGCTTTAGAAGTCGGTCTCCAGTGTAACAATGGCTCATTCTATTTAGTGTTTAAACTTCATGCGGTGGCATATGCCAAAGAACATTCTGGTGAGGGATCTGCACCACATTTTTAGGATGGATCCTAAACATTTCAGAGAATGGCGCAAGCAGATGGGTGCAGAAAAAAGAGGAGCAAACCGATTTCCTGGTGCAGAAGCAGAGAAAGCGAGCGCCGAATTAGAAGAAATGGTTTGAACATGGATTATTGAGCAAAGACCGAAAGGTGCAAGTGTCTCCAGGAAAATGATCGGCATGAAAGCAAAGAGGATTTTTGATTCAGAGATTGATGACACTTCAAAGAGAAAATAAACATTCACAGTCAGTGCTAATCAGAACAGAATACAAAGTTCTCATCATTTCAATTAATACTGAAATGTTTGTCTGGTGTTGTCTGCATTTTGTGACAGAAATTCACCACAGGATTAACACATTAACCATCACCATTCTGTCCGGGACAGAAAAAAGGCAATAGATAGCGGTCTCAAATAAATGCCGGGTCGGCTGCCAAATTTTTAGAATAAATATTGGGGCTGCTATTAGGAGATGTACGGTAATTTTAAGAAAATTAAGCTCAAAATAGCATTTCTGAGTATTTCTTTATTCAAACCATTGTGAATCATGAGCAGACAAAAAAAGGCACTTTGAAAAGAAGCTTATTTGTGACAGAAAATATGTGCCACATGCTCCCTGCTCCTCTCCGTTCTGCAACGGGGAGGGTAAGGGGGAGGAGTTACTTCATGCCAATGGTCCCGCCCACAACTCTGAGAGTATTTCTTATAAACTACTGCCACTTTGCAAAAACTGTCCTAGAAAACAACACACGTTTTGTTTTGGTTTTTTTTATTTAAGCAAAATATAGCATAATCCAAATAAAAAGACCACTGGGAACACTTTTACAATTGATCAAAAAAAGATTTTAACTTATAGAAAACATTAACCCTTTATTTTCAGATTTGTCTTTCTATCGACACAAAGAAATAATAAACAGAGAAGTTTTTACAACACCACCGGCATCTTGATATCTGTTCCAGGCACAGTGATGTGTTTACTGTCATCACGGACTTATGATCAAAGCACAACTGTGTTTGAGAGACTTATGGGCAAAAATGGATGAGTCTGCCAGTATACCAACAACTCATTTTTTTACAGAAATCATGAATAAATACCAATACATGTGACAATATTATCCTGCGTCCCAGATAAACAAATGTATAACATCTGAAGGAAATGTCCCTATTTTAGAAGATCCAAGGAAAAGCTTGTTAAAACCTTGTCTTTGCTGAATTCCACCCAGTTTTATTCTAATATCAGCTTAATACTTTAGTGAACACTTACAGCTTCTTACAGGTGATAAATCCTCTCCAGATCACACAGCTTCCACACATTTGATTGACAAAAAAGGTCTGGAGTTTGGCAAGACAAGCAATGTAGACAAGCAAGCCACTTTGCCCCTGTCTGCTTCAATTTATTCTCACCTTACTTGCTTTTCAATACCTCTTTTTAGCATTCATTTCTTGGTGACATTCTCCCTCTGACCCTGAATGCCTTCCACTACTGTTCTTATCCCTCTTTTCTGATTTCGTCATATTTTTCTAAGCTGGCATGGAAAAAGGCTGTTAATTAGTGTGATAGGGATAAAATTTGCAGAAAAAAATTATATTCTTACAGAAAAAGAAACGAGTTGCTTTAATTCTCTGACTAGGTATACTAGCATATCAGTATTATACGTGATAAAGCCTCTAAAGTTGAATGTATGTCCATGAATATGCACTGTAACTAAGATCAAGTGTAGTTAATAATCATTAATTGAAAATAATTCACTGTGAATCATCAAAAAGCTTTGGACAATACTGTCAAAATGAAAGAAGGGCAAAATTCTTTTTCACTCTGAGACATGAAAAGATTTTTTTTTATTGATTCTCAGGAGCCAGAAGGTTAAAAAATGGATTGTAAGGACAAAAACAATCCATGAAAGCTAAAAGAAATACACAATCAAATAGGACCTAGGGGGGTTAAAAATACAATAGCACAAAAAAATGTTTGCAGAACAAACCAGATGGATCCAGTAGACAAACTGTAACATGAGTTGTTACAGGGTTCACATGTCAACACTACAAGGCCAGTACTGTTTAAAATGTTCGTTCACTTACTTTATAATCAATTTTAAAGTCAGTCAGTCACTGAGCAGTGTTTGGAAATGTAATAATTGCACTGTAAACACAAAGCTGTCCATAGAATCTGCACACTTACTGGACAAAAGTGATCAACACTTCAGTCTGATGTAGCAAGTGTCTCAGATGACTTGCTAAGATGACACTGAACTGTGACTGTAAAACGCTTTGGGCCTTCAAGGACAGCAGAAAAGTGCCATATGAGTATACGCAATTTACCATGGAGCCACTTGTATCTATTTGAATAACAGAAAAAAAAAACATTTTTGGTGAAACAACTGACCAACTCAATAGAAGAGTGTCCGCCCTGAGACTGGTGGGTCATACGTAGGAGGGGGAGCAGGACCGAGTGGTGCTGAAGCGGGTGCTGCTGGCGTTTGCGCGCGGGAATAAAACTCTGGGTTAGCTAACCCTAACCCTAACCCATACGTTCATATCCACTATTGAGCCAGTCCAAAGATTTTTAAAATGGAACAAAATGCCTTCCTGCTGGACACATAGCATCAAGGGGTTGTACTGGGGGATTAAGTCACCAATGGTTGCTGAGTGTGGCTGATTCTGAATCTCACTTGCTCCAGATGGAATAGGTCCAAATTTCACACACCAAAGTGTGTGACAACTACTTGGACTTAAACTTTAACAAGTATCAGAACCAAGTTCGAAGATTCTGAGATTTCCTGGCCAGGATATGAAGGAATGTAGCTCACTTTTCAGATGATCTAAAGTAGTAAAGTAGTCTTACATCTTTACTATTTCTTATGAATTCATAACTATAATTATGAATCAGACAGCTGCAAAAGCAGTACATAAAGGGGCAGATGAAAGAAGCTGAAGAAATTCTATTACAGTTTGAATGTAGGGAAGAACTCTTCTCAATGTCAGAAAAGAGACGTCAGTTACACCATGCCATTAACTCCATCCATCTATCTTTCAAACCCGCTTAATCTCTTTAGAGGTCTTGGGGCTGCCTAAACCCATCCTGCCAAGTATTGGGCGAAAGGCAGGCCCTGGACAGGTGGCGGGTTCATCACATGCATGCAATTAGGTAAAATGTCAAATATTTTAAATGTTTGACAAGAGTTTTCCATTTTAAAAAAGCAATACGCTTACTTTGAATGGGAGAGATTTTTCACTGCATGGGCTGATTGGTAAAGAGTGAAGGCTGCTGACAGGACTTGTCTCGGTGCTCTGTAAAAAACAAAAACACATGCGGAGCAGCATCAAAATGAAGAATAATCACATGGAAGCAACACGATAATAAATGCAATATCTACCTTGCTGACAGTAAATCAATGATCTGCCCAGCATCATTCTTACACCAAACTAAAGCCACAACATTTTTAAGACATTTCTTAAGGAAAGAGGGTATAATACAAAATGCACACATACATAATGTACACACAAACACCATAAGGTCCACACAGGTGTGTGAGAATGAATGCATATACCAACCAAGTCTCACAGGCATACACCAACTCAGGAGTCTTCTAAAGAAAAAAGCAGGCTGTGGTCTAAATGTCAGCTGTGAAAGCTTATATTAAGACAGATTGTGATGCAGCAGACGATGACTTCAGCCAGGACTGTTGATATTAAGGTACTTCAACATGTATATGACAGCATTTGGTGAAGTCAAAACAAGACGGCAAGGAAGGCAAAGAGAATTTTTAAGAAGTTAAACCCCAAGCACAGCTGGAACTTTAGTTGTTTCTTCCCTCATGCTGACCCTTTACAGGTATATTGTTTGAGGGATATGTCAAGAATCACAGAGTGAAATAAAAATGAGTTTTAAAGAGTACAACATAACGATTCTGGACTACTTCAACGAAGCTCTGTGAAACATTGCGGCCTGAAGTTTTTTTTTTTTTTAAAAGATTAAACCTGATGGTTTATTGGTTTGGCTGACCTTTTAAAGACGCACACCTCCCTATCAGAATTATAGGTGTTCTATGGCGCCAGGCCCACATTGTGTCATCAGTGATCAATGCCTTTTCCTATGTAGAGGGACAGCCGTGTACTCACTGACAACCAAACACACACACACGCTGCATTTCACTCCTTTTCTTGAACACAAACACATTCTCTTTAAGGTCACCTCTGTCCCACAGGCTCTAACACACAACTGTCCCCACAATTAGTTGTGGCTCAGTAAAAAGCCTTTCAGATTTAAGAATTGGCTGCTGGGGAGTCGTGAATTTAATGACTAGCACAACACTGAAACTGAATGTCTACAGATGATGAATGGCCTTAAAAAGAAAAGCAGGTTTTGTAGTTGATTCACACCTTTAATCACACTCACACATCCCTTAAATCAGGAAAAGAACCTTGAAATAAAAGAGCGGACGCTCCATTTTTTTACCTGCTCTCACTGACATTTGGCTTTTATAGGAAAACGATCCCATTTTCAAAATAATGTCTTGCACATTAGTCCTCTGCCAAACACTGAATAGATCTTAAATCAGAAATACTGTTAGAGCTTTTCTCTGCACAGTGACACAGAATTTAGCCGTAGGAATCCTCTGAAATGTTAGTACACGTTGAGTAGCAATGCGTATGTATAACCCAATCCTTCATCCAAAATGAAACCGTTTACTGAACAGGTCAAGCAGCGGCTTCAAGAGTTCAAGTTAATCAGGCCTAGGCTTGAGGGTGGATGGGATTGGATACAGTACCACGCTGTCTGCAAAGGACTGTGAGCTTGCAGAGGGGAACACCTAGACACCAGGACTGACACTGACAAATGGGGATCATTGTCTTAGCTACTGTTAACACACAGGTTGACAGTTTAAGATTAAAAATGTCCCTCAGGGCAACCAACAGGATAAGCTGCTGAAAGAAAAATAATTTTAAGTGAGCAGAGGATTCACAGATGCTGTTTCCTGTTGGTCAAGGACATTTACTTAATGAAGAAAAAAAGTTTTGTAACAGCAGGACACTGCTCAGTGACAACTTAAAACAAATGAAGCCGTTAATGGTGTCAGGTTTAAACTTTCAAGACTTTGCAGACATTATTTGGAACAACTACATGTATCTATTCAAATATCACCTAATTTGCTTGATTCTGCACGTTTCATTTTTTAAAGTCAAGTCAAAAGGAATCTGAATGAAACAATGTCATTTTATCTAATGGAAATGGAGTGGAAAAAATGAGATGACAAGGTTAAGGATAAACAAAAATAGAGAGCTGAAGTCCGGACCTCACGGCAAGAGGCCTGAGCAAAAACAACAGAAAAAAAAATACACACACAAGCTGAGTCAACGTCTCCTGCAGCAGAAAGGTCCATATCTGTTGATAGAACATAATTTGAAAGATAATGACACAACAAAGAAAACAAAAGGGCCAAAGTATCTCTCCCTTTCCATAGTCATTTTCCGGCTGCTGTCTACCTCCCTTATTCTCTATGCACTCCTGTTAGCTTCTCCATCAATATTTAGTCTGTGTTCTTCTACAACTTATTTATTTTACTGTTCTTCTGACTCTCTAACAGTGATTCTGGGAGAAAAACAAAGACGTGAACAGTAAAAAGATCTAAGAAAAAGAAAAAAAACACTCTGCTGATCACATTTCAAAGTCAGTTCAGACTTCAATTATTATATTAGATACTAAACAGGTATTACTGAAACATCTAGGCTCACATTCATGTTTCTTTTTAAGTGATTTGTGTTTTCAAATATGCTTTTCATGATGAATATGCTCATATATGTTGGTAACAATTAGTTCTCTAAATGTTAACACAAAACATCAACATGTGTTTTTAAATGTTTTCTCTGATTGAATGGGATTTTAGCTGAATTAGAATTTACTTGGTATGGAGTTCATTTATGTTGCTTTTGATAAAAGCATCTACTAAATGAATAAATGTAAATTGGAATTAACTGGATTTCAAACATTTACAGGGAATTTACGTTAGAGGAGACAGACAATATTTTTACAGGAAAGTTGGATAAGGCTTTTAAAGAGCATGCCTTGAAAAGTGGCAGGATAATGAATGGGTACTGTGAGTGTTTATGTGCATTCAGAGTGTGGAAAGAGTACAGTCAAGTTGTGCAGGACGCGTATGAGAGCTGTAAGAGAAGGGGGATGTTCTGTAGGTGTTCAATGTGGAGGTGAGACTGCACCAAGGATCGGCTTTGAGCCCTTTTTTTGCTGACGTGATGGACAAGCTGAAAATGAGGTTAGACAGGAATCTCTGGACCAAGATGTTTGCAGATGACATTGTGATCTGTGAGAAAGGTGAAGAGGTGTGTGCAAGTAGGTTGGAAAGGGTGGAGGAAGGTTTTAAGTGGGATGTATGACAAAATTAAAAGTGTACAAAACTGTGGTGAGAGCAGCCATGTTGTCAATTACTGCCAGGCAGGAATACCTTAAGGAAGACTAAGGAGAAATTAGTGAAAGAACACATGATGCACATGGCATAATGTAAGCAAGGAGAATGCAGAGGATAATGTTAGGATGGTGACAGCTGATTCACTGTGGCAGCTCCTAAAGGGAGCAGCTGAAAGGCAAAGAGGAAGAGGAGCATGACGACAAACAACAGGTCTCCAAGTTTCCCCAATGCTAATTAACAATCTGAATACATTTACAAAGCAAATAAGGAGACAATTAAAAGTTGAAACAAATGAAACAGAGTTCCATAGAACTGATTAAAACAGGCACTAAGACAATGCAACAGGAGCACGGAAATAAATTGGTTACAAGTAAAAGCCTTTCACTTTACTTATACAGAAAAGAAAGCCTGTGTTCCTGCTCTGTACCATTACATGCACTGAGTTCATTCAATGTGATGTTTTTTGTCACATATAGGTCTGGTTCATTAATTTCAATCAAGGCTCCTGCACAGAAGATATTTTGTCTTTTTGTAGCAGTGTGAGTACTAAACAAAACCCACCTCCTGGAGTGTCCGTCGGAGTCTTAAAAGCAGGGTTTTGACAGCAGTGCAGTCCTGTTGCATTAGTCTAAATGGAAGGGTCTCCAGTCCTGAAGGTAAGAGTTCCTCTTCTTTACTGAGACCAAGCCCCATGGTCCACTCAGCAGGCAGCAGACTGGTTGGTCGGCTGGGTTCCCTGTAGGAGAAGAAAAGAATTCAGAAATGTATGATGGTTCAACCCAGCATGAAAATACAATAATACATCTAAAGCTTTAAGTTTAACTGAAAATAGGTAGTGTAAAGTACGCAGCTCCAGTTTGTGGTCAAACTTTCTTTCTACAAAGTATTGGTGGATCTACCTCTGAACTGTGTTGCCCTTTACTAGTACAGTATTTTCACTCTTTAAAAAACTATTGAGAAATTAATACACATGGGAATACCAATATAGAATCTTCCTAGATCCTTTTGATTCATTTTTACTGCAAATTTTCATCATATTACAGTGGGATTATATAGGTTTGCTTCCTCCCACTCCCTTTCAACTTGAAGGACTTGAACTTCTTGCAACAATCTTACAAAAGAACAAGTACGTTTATGTACGAGTCAGGTAATAATTGCTTTTCTTACTTTGTGAACATATGAGTTTTGTCCAATCAATTGTATCCCCAAGCATCCTATGTTTGATATGTCTTTGTATGGATATAGACCTCTGTTGGTTTTCTTTTTTATGCATTACTGTTGCTTTGACTGCTTTAAATAAACCACTTTCCAAAAGTACTATCGCAAAAAAATGTCTACCAATAAAAATGACCATCAAGAGGTATTCTTTCTTTCCCGTACTGTTAACACTTGCTGCAAAACAAGAACATGTTTGTGCCTGCCATTGACTGTGAGACAATGTGTGGATGTGTTTCTGCACAAAATATACAAAGGTACTTGCCTACTCCAAGAAATACAATATAGTAACTTTACTGTGAGAGATTAAAACTACACTAAAAATGCAACTTTATCAGAGGCCCAATAATGAATTGCTAACAAATATCTATGTAACCCTCTTTAACATGTGACAACTGAATGTGGTAGTGGGACTTGATTCAAATTTATTAACACAAGGTAGTAGAAGAAATCAGTAAAAGGCCTCTTAATTAACTGTCCCTTTTAGAAACACACTCCATTAAACAGTAAACAGGTTCCTGAAGTCGACTGTCTCTAGTCCCTTTTGTTTGGCCTGTTAGCTGTCTTAAATTCAGTATCAACAGAGTTTAGAAGAGCAGAGGGCAAGTGCTGGAGGGAACAGGAGTTTTCAAGAGCATTCTTAGTCTTACTTTACCTTTGAAATGATTCTTATCTATGAAGAACATTCAAGTCACTGTATTCCTAAATTATGCATTAAGTGGAAAAAAAAATACGATTCTTTAAATGTTTCTTTCTTTAGTATGCTTAGTTTAAAAAAAAAAAACGTCTTGTGCCATTATACCAAAGAAAACAGCTTAGTAAACACTGATATAAAATATTATGGGACAATAAATAGACGGGGTCAGACACAGTTTCTACCCTACAGCAATAAATACACTTAAAGCCATAAGGTAGCACAGTTAGTGAACTCCAGGAAGGAAATGTGCAAGTGATAGTTTACAAAATGTGAGCATTTACATTTTTGTTATACAGGTTACAATAACAATGAACATATTCTATTCTATTCTATGTCTGAATTCACTCACTACTCCCTAACCCATAAAAGCCTATATAGTCCAGGACTTTTCAGTGTCCTGGATTTTAATGCAATTTGGACACATGCTCACTACTTTTTTTTTCAAATATATCACCAATTTGCAGAAGAAAAAAAATATTTAAATTATTGTCATTTTACAAAGACTATTTATGAATCCACTACATTGTGAGGATGAAAAGTTTCTACACACTTTTTCAAATGACATATCGCTCAACTGCAATGAATTGAGTTCTATATTCCCCAATCAATGAGCATTGACGCAGACTAGTTTTTTGCAGTGGATTTTGTTGATTGAATTCCCTCTATTTGTAGTGAGTGAACCAGCATATCACAAAAATAAAAATCCCCACCAGCCATCCAAAGATCCACTCAGAGTCAATCACTACCTTGAAGTTCACTCTACTGGTTCACTGTCTCAGCCCTCTTTTTGTGTATTCGCTGTCATCATATTTCCAGCACCTATCTGCCCAGCCCTCTTTTTTGTCATTTTACTATTCACAGTATTAGCACCCTTACCACTGCCTCTATTCAGCGCTTCCATTATCTGCTGCCGCACCACCCTTCTTCTGAGCTCTTGTCTTCCAGCTCAACAGCTCTCCCCTTTCCACTTCTCCAGTTTTTCCTTTTTATTGTAACAACCACTTTACTCGTCCATTGCAGTGTCAAGGCCCGAGCTGTCCCCCGAGGACTCTGTTGAGTACCTCCGACAAATGTCGACGAAGCAGGCAGTCTTTTGAGGACAGGTGAGTGCTGTCTGTCAAGTAGCTTTTTACCCCTTTTAAATGGTACCATTTGTTTTGTTGTTTTCTTTTATTCTGCCATACATCTCCAACAGAGAGAACATTCTCCAAGGAATTTCTCCATTATCCCAGTCAGCTGTTTAGCTGGGATTATTTAAGTCTAAATAAATACAAAAACAGTTGCTGTGCAGCTTGTTTTTGGCTTGTAGTTCTTTTTGTTGTTTTTTTCATTTTGTTTTTTGTTCTCCTCACCATCATTCTGCACGTTTATTCCCTTGTCTTTGTTTGGCTTTTACAAAAAGTTAATGGTTAACAATAACCCCGTTCTGTGCAGACTGAGTAAGACTAAAAAAGTTGGGATTCATATACCATAGCAGAAATAGATGGAAAAAAATATTCAAACAACTTTAGTTCATTGAAAACATGATTGAAAAGATGAATGCACTGCATTTTTCCTTTTAAGTCTAGAAATTAAAAAGAGTAAAAAAAATAGATAAATTAAAATAAAATAAAATAAAGAAACAAAAAATACCAAAAAGAAACTGGTACCAAGTGATCATCTTAGTTAATATCATTAAAGGCTGCTTTTTAACTACATTTGTTTCCTTATTTATCATGGGGGTTACGTTCTAAAAATAACCCCTGATAGGGCAAATCCAAGAAGTAGGATTATAGATGTTTTAGGCTGTAAAACGGACCCTTCAGGATTTTGTACAGTTATTCATGATTTTTGCAGCCTAAAACGCCTGATTTTGCGGCAGCTTTTGTGAAAAGTTGCAACAAAAATTCTAATGTTAAAAAAATCTTTTTTTTTAAAAGCACATTTAGAATTGCTCATTATTAGATTAACTTCACATTCTCATGTTCCATTTTTTTTATTTTGACGTGCATTAGGAAAATATCCCACCATCAACAAATAAAATATGGAATATTATACACAGGGCTAAAAGTAGATTTTTATTTATGCCAGTTCTATAACAAATTACGTCAATATAATTCTTTTTATTAGCAGAAAATGCAGATTAGGAGTGTTTTGATTAATCGATGAAGGGATTTATCCAACCAGATTGATCTGTCTGATGTAAGTTGTTATTTAAATGAAATAGAACTATACCATTCTAAAATTGTTTCAAAATGAAATAAATTGATTACAATTGATCTTGGAGAATACCATTTGGATTATGGTACGGTAGGTTTTACTATAACTTAAAAATGACAACGTGCATCACATTGGACTACTCATATGATGCAGCAAAAACTGATGAGCCATCAATGCAGTTCAATGTGTGGAAACACTTTGAATTTTGCAAAGATTTGTGACAATACGTGTGGTAGAATGTTCTAATAATAATCCCTTTGTATTGTGATGATATGGAAAAACAACAGTGAGCTGAACTTTATTAAACTAAAATATAAATGGCTTTGACATTAATTCTTATTTAATTATTTGTTTGTACACATTTAATTTATACTTGATTATCTAACAAGAAATACAAGGAATCTGGAAATCTTCTGAGTCACACAGATAGAATTTTGGTTTAAAGATGTCCTGGATCCATTTTAGGTTAGCAATCGGATTATTCATAATGAAAAGAAAATATTGCCTATGAATCGGATAAGAAACCACAAATTATGACATGGATCGAATTGTTATGAAAATTAATCATTACAGAACTAATACAGATAAATACAGTTGAGAATAAATCTTGACTGGAAATAAAAATGTAAATGGGTTTTTTTGGAAAAAAAATATTTTATTGATTATTGTACAAAAGAACTTGATAAATTCAGGAAATGCACATCCTACTTTCTCCTTTTCCTTATCCTCTTTCATCTTCCACTAATTTTAGCTTGTACATCTTCATTCTCACTTCCCCGCATTGTACTTTTTAAGGATTTTATTCAAACATATATATTTATATATTCTTGCTGCATGTTTCACTTCTAACATTGCATTAGGTTTTATCTTGAACTATCAATCACAAGTGTTCAAAAAACTGTAGGAATCATTTATAGATTTTCTTGTCTCGTTGCAAACAAACCAACTTCCAACCTGCACAGAAATATGTCTATTTGACTGTGAATGATTTGAGCTTCCCTGTATAACAAATCAAAGTTCCCTGTAAGACGTGCATGCTCAATGTGTTTGTTTAGGGAAGCGACAGAGTTAGTGGATGACGTGAGGTGAGAGAGGCATGTAAATCCATTGACATGAAATCATAATCGTAAATCACATTACGTAGCAATGATAAGACACTATAAACCACCAAGATGCGCTCATGGACAACGCACACACCCTCCTCCTCCAATCACATAAGTATTGATCATTCATGCGTGGTTTAAAGAGAAAAAAGAGAGAGGGTTAAAAAAGTTAAAAAATAAAAAAAGGACACAGCTTTCAGAAAGGATATATATATATATATATATATATATATATATATATATATATATACACACACGTGGACAAAATTGTTGGTACCCCTCAGTTAAAGAAGGAAAAAAAAACCACAATTCTCACTGAAATCACTTGAAACTTACAAAAGTAACAATAAATACAAATTTATTGAAAATTAAATAATCAAAACCAGCCATCACTTTTGAATTGTTGATTAACATAATTATTTAAAAAAGAAAAACTAATGAAACAGGCCTGGACAAAAATGATGGTACCTCTATAAAAGATTGAAAACTATTTGACCAGACTGACATGATTAACTCAGGTGTGTCCTTTAATTGACATCACAGGTGTTACCAAACTCATAATCAGTCAGTCTGCCTATTTAAAGGGAGACAAGTAGTCACTCTGCTGTTTGGTGAAAAGGTGTGTACCACACTGAACATGGACAACATCCGAAAAAAATGATAGACAAACATCTTAAAGGTAAAGGCTATAATACCATCTCTAAACAGCTTGAACTTCCTTTGACAACAGTGGCTCATATTATTCAGAAGTTCAAGACCCACGGGACAGTAGTCAACCTCTCTGGACGTGGCCGCAAGAGGAAAATTGATGACAAATTGAAGAGACGGATCGTTCGAATTGTATCCAAAGAGCCCAGAACAACCTCCAAAGAAATTAAAGGTGAACTCCAAGGCCAAGGTACATCAGTGTCAGATCGCCCCATTCGTCGTTGTTTGAGCCAAAGTGGACTTCATGGGAGACGACCAAGGAGGACACCACTGCTGACAAACAATCATAAAAAAGCCAGACTGGAATTTGCAAAAATGCATGTTGACAAGCCCCAAAGCTTCTGGGAGAATGTCCTTTGGACAGATGAGACCAAACTGGAGCTTTTTGGTAAGGCACATCAACTCTATGTTCATAGACTCAAAAACCAAGCATACGAAGAAAAGAACACTGTCCCTACGGTGAAACATGGAGGAGGCTCAGTCATGTTTTGGGGCTGCTTTGCTGCATCTGGCACAGGGTGTCTTGAATGTGTGCAAGGTACAATGAATTCTGTAGACTATCAAGGCATTCTGGAGAGAAATGTGCTGCCTTGTGTCAGAAAGCTTGGTCTCAGTCGCAGGTCATGGGTCTTCCAACAGGACAACGATCCAAAACACACAGCCAAAAACACCCAAGAATGGCTGAGAGAAAAGCGTTGGACTATTCTAAAGTGGCCTTCCATGAGCCCAGATCTGAATCCCATTGAACATCTGTGGAAGGAGCTGAAACATGCCATTTGGAGAAGACACCCATCAAACCTGAGACAGCTGGAGCAGTTTGCTCATGAGGAGTGGGCCAAAATACCTGTTGACAGCTGCAGAACGCTCATTGACAAATACAGAAATCGCTTCATTGCAGTGATTGCGTCAAAAGGTTGTGCAACAAAATATTAAGTTATGGGTACCATCATTTTTGTCCAGGCCTGTTTCATTAGTTTTTTTTTTTTATAATTATGTTAATCAGCAATTCAAAAGTGATGGCTGATTATGATTATTTAATTTTCAATAAATTTTTATTTATTTTTACTTTTGTAAGTTTCAAGTGATTTCAGTCAGAATTGTGGGTTTTTCCTTCTTTAACTGAGGGGTACCAACAATTTTGTCCACGTGTGTATATATACCTTATTTAAATGACTTAAATATCATGACTTATGTATCGTTCAAAAAAACTGGACAACAAAAAAACTGCTTTTCATATTTTTTTTCTGTTGAAAACAAAGCTATTCTAATAATTTCATAAAATAAAGTTTAAAATATAAATTTCGGTTAGGACAAAATGTTAAACCCTTTAAAAAAATGGAAAAAGAACTGTGTACGTGTCTGCTTGCGTCCTTTTCCAACTGCAGACACCGGGTAGATGAGTCGTTTTCGAGCAAACCATGAGTCTGGTGTGGGTAATTACCCCACACATACAAGCATACAAGCAAACAAATGCACACATGGAGAAACGCACTGCACAGTAGAAGACAAGTCTGTTCAGTGATGATAGATGTTGTACAGGGAGGGAGGCCGTTCCTCCACTCAGCATCATCTGTCTTTTCACTGTCATGAGCGGGTAGCAAGACCCTCTCACTCCATTTCTCCTTTTTATAACTCTCTCCTAACTCACCCCACCCACCCCAACAGTGCAGGCTACACCCAGCATGTCACTGCAAATAAAACTGCTCTGTGATGAGGAGTTAAGAAAATATACAAGTCCACAAAATACTCATTTGAATTTCTAAATTTCCCTTTACACCAGTAGTGGTTACAACCGGTACTGCATGTTAAGCTGCAGAGTACTGATGTTTTGTGCATAGTCCTCACAGGCAAATTCAAAAAGGCAGAAAAAGTAAAATAATGGGAAGGAATACTAAAAAGTGACTCTTTTCTTAGCACCATACTCATTTTGTTTTGTTCTCTCATCTTTTTTTAACATATTTCTTCTCTTTTTTACCTTTTTTATGCCCAATATATCTTTCCACATTCGCTTATCTTCTCTAACATATAGGTTTTTCACTCTTTGTCTTTCCCTAATTTGCACTCTATCCTCCATCTGTTTGACCCACCTCTTTCCTCTCAGAGGCCATTTTTTTCTAACAGCTGTGTTATGAGCGATCCATTTCACAAACTGAAAAAAGGACAATTATCCACCTTTTTATGACTTTCATTATTTTACCAGGTTTTTTTATTACTAAGCCGGTGGCTCATCAGCCCTGAAAAATACCTACTCACACATATCCTAACACCCACACAGACAATAAACACTGCACAGAGCCAACAAACTAGACACACACATACTTCGATCTCCAGGTTTACATTATATTCAGTTAGTGTGTGAATAGTGGAATAATGACTGCTTGTCAGATAAATGATGTGGGATTCAAGTACATTATCCCTAGGAGCAGCAAGGAGCGGGGGGTGCACCCCTGTCAATCATCAATAAAAAGTGCATTGTCTCAGGTATGATAATCGAAAGGGGCACTTAAACACTGAGACACATGGAAAAAAGCAGTCAATCTCTTCTGCCAGCTCTTTCCTCATTAATTTTTTACTGACAACAAAGAACACATTTATGAGGACAATCCAATTTGTGTCAATGACTGTGTTATTCTGAGAAATGCAGACATCTTTGTGTAATGCTTGCATGCTTGCGTAAGAGAAGTACAATGCTACACCAGAGCTAGGACTGAATGATCACCCTCATCCGTCACTCTCCCTTTCCACCTGACAGGCAGTGCAGTCATCTGCATTCAGCACCTTAAGCTATAGATGTTTAATGCTGCCATTAAACTCATCTCCAACATAAAGTGCATCTGTGACTAAAGAGTGAGCACAAGCCAAGCTCCAGGCAGTGAATCTAATGGCGAATTGAACTCTCCAGACACAGAAAAGAAGAAAATATAAAACTAACTAGATATGGCAAGGTTAACTTTCTGATTAACCTTAGCGTACTTTCTGCTTTCCTTTCTTCCCTGCTCTCTGAATCATTCCTTGTTTGCTAGCATTCTGTGCAGCTTGGAGCCTCTTCCTGGTTTTTTTCTCTTTTGCAGGATATGTTACCTTCAGAGACAATCAATTCCTCCACAAGGAAACGTTAATGTGAAGTTATACAGGAAAAAAGAGAATTACAACCCTAATCTTATTTTGAGAAAACCCACAGGAACTTAGAAAACATGTGTCTGCAAATTAATATTACAGTTTCTTGGTTCCTGAACAGATTTAGAGGACTATCACCATCCATGGTCCAAAATATGATAAAAAAAAAACAATGGTTTAACTGTTTACTTGCATGATGTTTTTTTAACTCAGCTAAAAATGTGTTTTACATCGCTCTCAGTGCATGTCTCGGTGGTAAAAACAAAAAGCTGGAAGTCTGCTAAATTAGGAAAACTTCATAGTAACTTTTTGAGTCGCATCATGATCTTTTACTCTACCGCAATGTCATAAATCTAAATAAAAATATCTCAAAACTAGATTAAATAGATTAAATAATTACAGGTCTTGATTAATTAACCGCACAGGAGCGGTAAACCTAGGCTTTGTTTTTCTGTTGAGTTTTTTTTCAATATCTAATATCCAATGCTAATGACAGCCACTGTGGTGGTTCTACTTTGGTTCTACAAAGTATATTTTAATGTAAAACAAAGTTGTGTTTGATGCTTAAGATATAAAAATATAAAAAGCTAAACTGATTAAAAAAAAAAAAACATTTCAATCCCCTATATTTTGCACTTATTCGAGAAGATATAGCTTTCATATACTTCATATGACCCTGTAGTCATTAAAAACGGTCAGATATATTTATTAAACTATGTATAGTTTTACTTTTTTCTTCAGATATCTTCTTTTGCTGTGATATTACATCTATCATTTGCTGTGCCCCTTCTAGTTGACTGAGTTCTTCACCCTATCTATAAGGTTACGCACTGCCACCCTTCACAGGAAGCTCATTTCCGGCACTTGCCTTCATCATTTCATTCTTTGGTCGCAACCCACAGCTTCTGACCATAGGTGAGGGATAGAAATGCAGAGGGACTGTTAAATTGCCTTTTAGCTTAGCTTTCTCTTTACAGAGCGGTGCATGGTTGTGTGGCATACACAACAAAACTTCAGGACACTTTAACTTCTCCATTTAAGGTGGTTTAACATTTCCTTTTTAGAGGGAGCAGTCCATCCATTTCTCACTGCAAACCATATCTTTAGAAATGTAGGTGTTCATCATTATTGCATCTGCTTGATAGTCACAAGTTTGCCTCCATAAGAAGATATGGCATCCAATTCTGACAGAAACTGCCTATATGTTAAGACAAAACATGCCTTTTTAATTACTGATTTGAGTTTTTGAAGTCGTCCTGACATTGCCATTTTCATAGTAAACTCTGTACTTTAATTCTAACTCGATGAAGAAAAAAAACTAAAATAGTAACAAAAATAAGATTCAACAACACATGATATTAAGAGAGACACATGATGCTATTTTCAAGCTCTACATTTTCATTGCATGATATTGCATGATTCACAGTTCAAAACAAGTCCTTTTTATCTAATGCTGCTTGTTATGTGGCCACTCAGCTCAGTCCCTGCCTAAAAAATTAGCTTGAGGCAATTTAAAACCCATAAAAGCCCATTTTTTTCTGACTGGCTCTGTGGGAGCCGTCCAAGGAGAAACACCCAGGGCTTGTGAACAAAGCCAGCCTTAAGTTTGTGAAGCTCACAATGAAGATTTAAAGGGACATTTTCTTCATTCTTAAAAGGAAATCTTGTGTTTTTCTTTAACCCATGAATGAAGACACTTGAAATATTCATCTCGTTTTAGGATTCAACAATGCCAATTTTGACCAACTTTAATCACATGTGCGAATAATCTTGAAAGACTTGGGGTTTCAGGCATGTATTTTTGCTATTTTGACTAACAAATACATACAACTTTAACCTGGATATCTGCACCAGAAAACATAGACCAGCAAAAAATCTGAAAAAAAATATGTTCACTTTTAAGTAGACATAAGATCATTGATTGAAACTATTGTTTTAAAAAAATGATCAGTTCCAATAGCTTAAGAGGATTCATAACTCAAATCAGGTAACTGCAATGATCGTTTTGACTTAACATTTTGAGTTTTGAGGCCTTTAAGTTGAAATAAGAACATATTAATGCCATTATAAACAGTTAAAGTGAGTATAACAAGACTGTTTTGCATTTTAGAAGAGATTACATTTCAATTGTTTATTACAGAAATTTTTTTTATTACTGATTAATTTTTTTGCTGCAATACAAGACAGAATGACAAATATATTGAATTTATTGATAGAATATGCCTAGTGCAAAATAAATAATCAAATATTTATTAATATATAATGCTAAGCAATTTACAAACAACTAATGAATAAAATATGAAAGACAGATACTTGTCACTTCTTTTGGAATCACCTTATTCTACATGGTTAAAAGACAGCAAACAAATCCTCTTTGTGCTGCTTCTCCCTTCGACTGCCCTGTTTGCCTCCATGTTTTTGCAAATTATGTTGCACGGCATGTTTCTTACTTTGTCCCAAGCTCCACTCAAGGCTCAGCTGGATCCTTTATGCTTGTCTATTTTTGTAAAAATGAATGTGTGCATGCGAGTACATGCAAGCATATGACTAACTATGGGGAGAAGTATGTGCAGTATTTGCTGACGATATTCAGTCAGACGGGATTAGACAACATCACAGCGGATATACTTTATGAATCATTTCACTTTTAAACAAATTTGCGTATGTAATTAAACAAATAAGTGTATGTGAGACAATTCTATATATATTCTCTGATTACAGGTCTCTGTGGGAGACTGCAGAGCCAACTGAGAGTGCATCAGCGTGAGCAGGATCATCCCATGTGTGAGAAGACGGTGTCTTTTCCAATTAGAATATGTTGTGTCTTACTCGGCCTCTCCGCTCAGCAGTGCCTTAATATCCAGCTGACTCTGGCATAAACGCTACGTTTTTTTCTGTCTTCTTGCTGCTACCATCTATGCTGGATTGAATCTGTTGCTGTACTTTTCTATCCTAATGAATACAAGTTATCTGTATCTATACATAAAATTCTACGTGCATTCATATACCTAGTGTTGGGAGTAACTAATTACAAAAGTAATGTGCTACAGTAACATTTTTTTGTGTTGTACCAAAGTAGTGCAAGTATGGAAACCGTGAATGACCAACCTTCCTTTTTTTTTTTACTCGTGATAATGACATTTACCTTTCTTTTTTTCGTTTTGTTGTTGTAATGACATCTACTATCTTGTTATCACAAGAAAAAAAAAATTCTCACGCTAAAGAGACCACGAGATAGTATTTCTTGTTAGTACGAGAACACAGAAAATTTGATTTTCATTGAAAATTTGACTTTCATTGTATTTCTGCTTGTAGACACGGAAAAACATTCATGCATCATTCCCTAACCATGTAGATCAGGGGTGTCAAACTCCAGGCCTCAAAGGCCAGTGTCCTTCATGTTTTCCAACTAACTTTCAACAGCAGCTCATATTGGCTAAACACACCTGATCCATGTAATCAGCAGCATATTCGGCAGGATTTCTGGAAAACCAGCTGGAGGCCCTTCAGGACTTGAGTTTGACACCCCTGATGTAGATGGTCCGAATCCTTTCTCTGGTCACTGATGAAATTGACAGCTGCAGGATCACTGAACTGCAGCCGCCTGCCCAGCTGTAGCTGGGCCAACCTTCTCCTCTAATGCCGATGACTAATTTGGACGTTGTTTATGACCGACATCATCACCACAATCTCTGCCTGAGTGTTGCACTTCTGTAGGTATTACAGAGAAAGTAACTAAGACCCACTCCAATGAAAATTGTGTTGGTGATTTTTTTAACATGTTCTTGGAGAATTTTTCTCATAATGGGGGACCTGTGTACAAAACTGAGTATTTATTTTATTTAAATCATGTTAAATCAGGAGCAGATGAAGACTCGTGGTTTGGAAAAGCTCGGGGTTGTGGCGCAGCAGCTGTTATGGGCGGGCCAAAGTCTCCTTTTCCACTAAAATTCTGAAGCATTCACTTGCAGACAAATAGATCCATTAACGTAAATTTCCTCATCTGAGCTGCCATCTAGTTCAAAACTGTGCAGCTGGATGGCTTCCATATTTTTCTCCTTTCTTCTTTTTTTTTTTTTAACTAATGTTAGCTTGGGCTTGTGAGGTGCTATAAGCTAGCGGGTAAGAGTGTAAATAAAAGGCTGATGGGAACAGTCACCAACAGTCATGCACACAACTCTAGAGGAACATTTCTGAGTTCCTGCTGCACTGCAGAAAATATGTCTTTAAATTTTAGCTAAAAACTTCCTTATTATAATTTTAAAAAATGTTGGAGTGAGACTTTAAAAGTAAAAAAGGACTAATGTAATGCATTGTTATTTAAAAGAGCATTATCGTGAGCTAAGTAATTATTTTTGAACACCAATCGCAAGTACTCTGTAATGTCTTATATTTTGGAAGTAACTTGCACAACAATGCATGAATAGATACAATAAACACTGGAAAAAGACATGTTTGCTTCTTTTCACAGGAAAACAAGAATCTGTTTAAAATGTTGGCTTAGTCCTAACAAGCTTCATCAAGTAAGAGGAGGAAAAGTGAGACCACCCTGACCCTCAATTTCCTACTGATAGACTACGACAACCTTTGAATTTCTGCAGGTCCTCTCCCCAGACCACCTATCTTTATCTTCTCAGAGAGGGAAACTGTGCTTTAAACCAAAATGGGGAGAAAGAAAAAATTGAAGGAAAGCACTAGGAGAGTACATTACTATAGCAACAAGGCAAGTTCAATCCAATGGTTAGAATTTTGTTTCTTTGAACAAAAAAAGAAAAAGAAATTGGAAAAGGTGGCTATTGGTAGCACGTGTGAAAGATAAATTAAACATATTTTTGCCACATTTTTATTATCAGTAAGGCAAAGATCCATGAGGAGATGACTTTACACAAAGTGTAATAAGCATGTAAAACTACACACTATCACTAACTACTTGTAGCAACAGACACCTATCTCAGAGGGGAAGAATTTATCTAACTGCTTTCCTTTATCCTAATCACTATTTAAAAATGAGTATGAGTGTTAAGAAAATGAAGCTTCAAACGCTTATTGTTCATTAAAGTTTTTCTACACAGGCTGGTCTTTTATCTTTATTCCTGTAGATATAGAGATAGAAGTTGTGTCAAAACTATCTTTTTGCAAAAAATATCTTTATCTGTTTCTGAATTATTTTGATACTCACCTTTCCAGCCCTAAATGAAAGCAGGGATTAAGGACATAAAAAGGTTTTCTCTCACAACGTTGTTTTGCTTTAACTCAAGTTAACAAAGGCGCATAGGAGAAAACAAATGAACAACTCAAGCAACTGCTGTCAAAATCATTGGACTGTCATGCAATAAAGAGGAGGCATAGATGGAAGTTTCTGAGTTTATTTATGTGCATAAAGCAGATGTTATGTGTAGTCTGTCAGTCTCCTGCTGCTCAAATTCTCCCTGGACAAGCTGAATGACTGACAGGTTTGAGTGTGTGTTTTTTTTTTTTTTTGTGCGAGTGTACACATTTGTATGTTATGGAAATACAAACCTGTTTAGATGAACAGGGTGTAGACAACAGTCTTTTTAAAAGGACCAGAACCAAGAGTTGAAACAGAGAAGGTATTCACAGAGGAAGACTAAAGACTGGATGGAAACATTTTGCTTCCAATCTCACAAGTTCTTCTTGAAATGCTAATAAGTTTTCCATCAAAATTTTTAGGTGACAACTTGTTGAATACAGTTACAATGCAGTACTAAAACCAGAATGCAGTCTACCAGCAGCAATGGATTCACCAAAAAATAACATACTGTTCAGGGATTATCTTTTTTTTTTTTACTTTTTACCAGAACCAGAGCATACCAGAAGCATGCTCGTCCAGCAATCAAACATTCATTTACTTTAAGCATTTACTTTGTGTACTTAAGAGCCTTCATAGGGAACTCGATGAAGTCAATGGTAAGCCACTTGCACAAGTGTCCATTAAATATTTATATAAATTCTACCTCTCACCCTCCACGGGTGGTACCTCACCCCAAGCTAGGGTCCTCTACCTGGGAGCTTGAGGGTCCTGCGCAGTATCTTAGCTGTTCCTACAACAATAAACTGTTTCTTTTCCACAACTTCACTGATTTTCCTATGACAGTGTAAGACAACTGAGTTTCCTATGAAGGATCTTGGCGTCCTGTTGATGTTGTACAGCTCTAAGCATTCAGTGATCCAGGTGTGCGGCATTGAGTCATAGGTTTTCTTGTAATCAATCCAGGCTGTGCACAGGTTGGTGTGTCATGACCTTGTCATGACAGTCTTGAACGACTGTTATGTCAACCAGGAGTTGGTGTTTGTCTCCTCTGGAATCTCTGCCAATGCCCTTCTGTGTGTTGCTTATGAATTGATACATACGGTGATGTATTTTGGCTGCAATGATGCCCAACATGAGCTTCCAAGTTGTGGAGAGACAGGTAGTAGTTGGATGGGACTGCACCCTTTGAAGGATTTTTCAGGATAAGGATCGTTCACCCTTCCGTTAGCCATTCAGGGTGAGTCCCACCTCTTAGCAGCTGGTTCTTTTGTGCTGCCAGGCGCTCATGGAGTGCAGTGAGTGTCATAAGCCAGTATACGTGTATCATGTCAAGGCCCGATGCTGTCCAGTTTTTCATACCTGAAGCTTTTGCTTGGATGTCTGCCACTGTGATGGTTACTGGATTCTGTTCAGGGAGGTTGCTGTGCTCTTTTCTCAGAGAGACCGGCCATTGAGCATTGCTGTTATGTGTTGTCTCTTTCTCCAATATACTTTTCCAGTACTGTTCAATTTCCAGCCTTGGTACGTCTTCTCTGCTGTTTTGACCCTGCCACTGAGCAAACACCTTTGCAGGTTAAGCTGACATCTGGTTGTGTCTCTTAGCCACTTACTTTTTCATTGCACCTCTTTGGGCCTCTGTAATCTGACTCATTTCATTTTCAAGTGTAAACCAGTTCTTTGGTTTCTGTGATTGCTGTGGTAGGAATTGCCCTCAATGCTTCATTCAAAGTTTCCAGGAGACTTTCAGGTGGTACTTCACTCAACCAATGTAGTTGGTTTCAGGGTTGCCTGGTGTTCATTTTAGGCATGATCTTTGTCTTTCAGGTCAGTTGCTGCCTCGCTCATGTGTGTATGTGTGTGTTCGTATATTTGCTTCTATTGATTTAAAAGACAGATTCCCTAAAAATCTGTGGGAAAAGTCCAAATCCAGTGAGCCTGTTTACATACACAACAAAAATCTGATCACTTCTTAAAGTTATCAAATCTTTCAAGTAATCGGGTTAACAGCATCATCTGCCATCCTAAGTTGGATAATGTCAGTTATCTCATTTTGAGAAATCTGATAAAATTGAGTCCTTAGTCTCCCCACATCCACATAAACTCTAAAAAATTTCATAATATGCCAGCATTTTTCAACTATCAGATTTCTTTACTGCATGTAAACATGTCAGGTCTAAATATTGCAGCAATCTGATTATTCTCAATTAGATTTGCTATTATGCAAACAATCTTAATGATATCGGTAACTGATAGCAGCATCAAGCTAAAAACTTGTGCTGGAATCGTGTGACTATCACTTTCAATGAGAGCTGCAGCAGATGAATGCTCACGGCTACAGATGACTCATCTCACTAAAATGGAGATTGGGCACATCAAAGGCTAAAGCCAAAAGACAATCAATATTTGTCTTATTTTGCTTTTGCCCTGTGTTAAATGGGCTTCAGCAATGATTAAAGCATGCTTGCGTCTTACAACATTAAGCCACAGACAGGACAATAGGAATACAGATAAACCTGCTTCACATCAGTAAGCCAGCCTGCTAATGTCAGAATGCATAGTACCTATAGGCACAGCTCCACTCTTGGCATTCTTTTTTGACATCGATACAATGCTGTACTCTTTGACTGAAGAAGATAAAACCAGTTTTGATGTTTTTGGTATTTCCAGGTTGCAGTACGTCAGTCAAAGGAAACCCAATCAAAGTGGGGAAAATTGGTTTCAGTTGAATGACATTTCAGCTTCAGTCTTGTATAAAAGGGGTAGAAAATGCAAATATATGTGAGTGTGTTCAGGAATGAGAGGTCCTCCACTGCTTTCAGAGACAAGTGAGACTTCAGTGTAAATGAAGGAACCAATAAATTGTCTGAGAAAAGCCTCAGTCAGGTTGAAAAGGTTGCCTCATGAGCTGCATTGCACGTTCTGCAGGCAGAAAAGGTTTCTCTTTGGAGCTGACACTTTCAACAAGTGTCATAAACATAATCAAAAAAACTATAAAAATTTCTAACAAATCTAAAAGCCAGGCAACCTCAGTGTCACAACGTTAAGCATTTATCATTCATCTCTATTTATACACTATTCACATAGGTTGACCTACATATTCCATATAAAACCTATTTGTTTTTAAAAGCAAGAATGTTTAAAAAGATACATTTAGTCTGCGAGTCCCAGCACTAGAAAAATAATAAACCCAGCTAGATGATGGAAAGAGAACCATTAAAAGGTAAAATAATAATCAACTCTGCAGGCTTGTCTGAAAGGCCACAGGACGGGTCTACCAGTGATACAACCTGTTATTACCCACTGGTTCCATAAAACCAAATAAGCCTTATCCACAGAGCTGCTCCATATGCGAGTACACATCTTTGTGCAGATGAGTGAGAGGATGTGCAGTGGTCATATCAAACCATGCATGAGATAATCAGTGACAGCGGTACTCATACGCAGAAACTGAAACTGTAAAAATGTTCTTTCAGCAGTAAGCTACCGGAAGATAGAGGAGAACAGAAATACATACTTGCATATTTATTCAAAGGGAATTCATTTATTTATCGAGTATCTCCAGCTCTGTCTCATCTCAAAGGGACAGAAAGGCATAAAATATCTTGCACACTTGCACAGAGCAGCCAAGATCAGCGGTTCCAGAAATAGACAACAACCCTCAATCTTTCTTTCTGTTTGTTGTCACACACCAATTGAGTGAGGTATAAAAAGAAAAAAAAACAAATAAACTATAGGGTGTAATGTGATATAGGTATAGTGTATAGAAGATAGTTGGCCTGGGGGTAATTGCATCAAAACAGATCCCTGAGCCTTCCATATGCACAAAAAGTACACGGCTTCTGTTTTAGGTCAGCCAATTCCAGACCATGTCCCAGTTTTGTTTTGTTTTTGTTCTTTTTTGCTTTTATTTCAGCCACTGCCCTGTTATAATGTCACCACAACATTGTCCTGTAACAGGTGGCAAGGACATGGCTTTTATGGTAATAAAAACACAGCTGACTATAAATAATTAACAAAACATTTAACTCTGTTTTGGTCATTTCATGCTGATAATATTTTTGAATAAGTCAAAACACATTTGGCTGTTGTTTCTCTGTCACATATTCAAGAATTTTCCTCTACACTGTTTTTGGACTTTTTTTATTTGTCTGAATCAAAATGTCACCACAGTAATCCATGTCCATGACATTCAAGTGGGCAGATTCAAAATAAACAAGCAGTTTGTAAAATTAAGTGCCTCAAAAATAAAAGGAGGACACATTTGAATCATAACAGAATTTGGCTGTGTGTTCGACTTTAAATTTAAACATATTACAGAGAAATGACTTATTTTCTATTTTCTTTGAAGTCTTTCAATTCATAAAGTTATTTTAATTGATAAAATAACTTTAAAATCAAATTAAAATCATATCAAATGTTTTTGATTCACAGTTGAATCAAACTGAATCAAACTCTGTTCACAAAAAATACTGGGTCAGCTGAAGACCAAACAAATGGATCTTCAGTTTTCTAATAGTTTTGAAGCAAACTAAATGACTACTTAAAAAAAAAACGTTTTTTTTTTTTTTGGTTTCTACATTTGGGTGCATCTTTTTATAACTAATCTGTTTTTAATAGTCTCTCTGTCTCCTGGAGTCCTATATGTGGGTCATAACCATCCCAAATCCATGACATCTATTCATAGACTTCCTGTCTGTGTTTTAAATTTATTGGCACTATCAATCACAAAAAGTAGGGCTCATTTTTGGTGCCCAGCAGTTTTAATTCAGAAGACAATAGAGCTCTAAATATTCACACAAAAACACCTGTATTTTACTTTTTATCTACCAGCAAATAAACTATCATATTATTCTAGAGTATAAGTTGCAGCAGCCAAAAAATGCATAGTAAAATCAAAAATAATAATTCCATAATAATTCCAGTGACAAGCCCGGTGTAAGACTGAGAGGTGCTGCTTCTCTGATATATACCTTCAGTGCCTTCTAGCAGTTGTTGCAATTTTTTTATTACATTATAGGTCACACCTGAGTTGAAATCGCAACCCCTGCCAAACTATGGAAAAAATCCAACTCATACTCAGAAAAATACGGTAATTATGAACTGCCACATTTACCTTTGATTGCCTTCTTTGCCTGGAATTCGGTCTCCAGATGTGTCCATGGGAGAGGGCAGAAGGTTGAGACAAGAGGTCAGCGACTGGCTGGAGTCTTCTCTAGATACTGTGAAAAAAACAATACATAAATAAAAATCACTGCAGGAGCTGTTTTCCTATTTTAAAATGGGGTTTGCACATAAATTACCAATTTTGACCACGGCATCTTTAAACCTGCAATATTTCATACTTTGTATTCTTTTTTTGTTGTTTAAAAGATTGATTTCCCTGTACTATTGGTACATTTAGAATGGTTAGATACAGTAGGAGGTGACGGTAAAGATTAGGCATTTCCACAAAGGTTTGATTTCAGACTTGCAACATTGAACACTGCTGGCCATAAATTGCAGTGAAACAGCTTCCTTTTTAATAAAGGATTCAACAGGCCACAAGAGAGAAATAAACAATGTGAAGCACCAGAGAGCCTGCAAATGTGGGGGTTGTAGGGTAGGTGAAGATCCAGTTGTGTACGTCCGTGTGTGTAAATCGTTGAGCACAAGTCTGAAAATGGTTGCACTATGTACCAAGTTGAATGCATGCAAGTTTCTTGAAATGACTCACTTTGATCACGTAGAAGAACCTTACTCTTTTATTGCTAACACAAAAGTCTAAGACCCCTGACTTTATGAGAACAATTCATCAAATCTTTAATTTCATGCTACAGTCTGCAAACCATTAGCTCTGATGCCTAAGCATGCACACTTGTATGCTAGTCTGTATTAATGATAGTATCTCCTTTAGCTTTGAATCATGCAGTCCCTGTAGAAATGCTATTATTGTGTGTGTGTGTGTGTGTGTGTGTGTGTGTGTGTGTGGGTGTGTGTGTGTGTGTGTGTGTGTGTGTGTGTGTGTACTATGTGTGAGTGTAGGAGCACTCAGTCCACACCTAACCTCTTCTCCATTGCAGGAAATGTTGTTTATTAGGGCTGAAGCTGCTGTTGTAGTTCTAATTCAATATGTTACTTACCATTTTCTTTCACTTAGCAGCAAACTGAACTACTTTATGAGCCAGAGAGGTGCTTAAATAAGCCCAGGAGATAAATAAATGAGAACCTGAAAAAAAAATCTTAATTGGGTGGAGTTTCTTTTCTTAGTTGCTCAACACAAATAGGCTTTTATATACATAGAATACAGGTAATGTAGAGAACTTATGCTGCCACAATCTTGTCTCAGGTTGTAAACTGTTTAGACGAGTAACAAGTTGTCATTTCCTCTTTAAGCTAATTTCACAAACTTACATTTTTGTATCAATTTTTGCTACATCGTCTCCCATCTCTATACTTCAGCATACAAACCAGAGTGTATGCACCAACGTTAAGAGTGTTTATAATTTGCTAAATATTTCGTACTATTTCAAGAATTTATTAACTATTCCTAAAGGCAACTGTATTCCAATTATATTTCAGCTTAAAAACTATTTTCTTAGTAATTAGGTATTATTGACTTTGTGAATTTGGTTTAAATATCTTAACTAAAATGCCAGAAGTATCACTTTTTAAGCATTTATTAGACACATTTTAAATTTACCCTTTTGAACCAAAAAAACTTGTATTTTTTGCATTAAAAAATGTAAGTCTGGCTTTCCTCATTTGAGATTAACTTCTCTTATCACTTAACAATTGATAAGAACCAACAATCTGTACTATTTTTGAAGGGGTTCATTGGTTTACCAATAAGAGTCTGTGGCTGAGGCAGAAGGCTCTCTAGTAGAATCTTCTGCTACTTTAAAAGATATCCAACTTTTTCTGGACATTCTCCATCATTTCATTGCTACCATCAAGTCTTTAACAGGGCAGACTTAGCACTTCACACTAACGACGAGCAACCAGGTGTCATACCGCTCATTCTTTATCTCTCTGAGCACAAACTGCACACTGCAGCTAAGCCATTCAGTCTATAGGAGGTGCTCTGTATGTAATTAGATATTAAAATGTTTGACACAGGGAATCAGCTCTGGATGCAGACAACTAATGATGCTTTCAAGTTTATTTCAATCAAACCTAAAACAGTCGCATACCATCCACTTCCATTGTTATGTGCATCTGAGATGCTTTAACAAATGAGGAGTCTAATCATTGACTGTGTATGAGAACAAGACCAAGCAAGTGTAATGTCATCCATTGAAAATGACTTGCTTCCGGTTCCAACAAAATTCAGTCAATTCAGATGCCCTTTTTTTTCGCAAAACAGACGACGCCATGTTGGAACCAAACGCGATTGGTCTGAGTTGGTCTGAGTCAAGATTTCTATGGCAACTATTCTTGGCTATCAGGCGTGAGGTTGTTGGAAGTCCACACCTCTTACACTGAAAGCAGGCTTGAGAGAATCTGTCAAATGTTTTAAACATTCGACACAAGACCACATGTTTAAAATATACACATGAAAGAATAGTCCCATAGAAATGCAAGTGCAGGAAATAAAAGCTCACACACTACTTTATTTTAAAGTATTAACTTATCAAATTTGAATAAATGGTGAGTGATATTATTTCAAATTCAAACCCAATTCAAAATGTTTTTAAAAAAATATTTACAGCAAGGATTAATAATCAAAACATGAAATAATACAGTATTTTTGAAGAACGTAAAGGTATCCACAAAGATTTCAATAGATATATATTTTTGCAAAAGTCATTTATTTGTTTATCATGAAAGCAAATTAAGTATATTACTGCAACATGAATGTATGACAAGTTCATGTATTTAAGAGCTTTGTAATTGAGCTACATTAGCATTAATTTTATATACAAAGGTTAAAGCACTGCCCTCTCTCTGTTAGTATAACATGTTTGCATGATGTATGAACACAAGCTGACAGTACTATTTGCACTCTATGCACCTCTCTGGAATGGCGGGAAGAGTAATTCTCATTAGACAGCCTCTTTTCAACCTTAAGGCATGTTTACATGACTGAAAAGCCAAAACAACCCAGAAATAAAGTTCAGTAAATGAAGCAGTTGCTTCAATGTCATGACACTTGATGATGGAGGGAGGTAAAATACTGGGGAGATTGGAATAAATATAAATGTGGATTAATGAGGAAACCAAGAAACAGGATGTGGGTAGAACAAGAGCAGAGAAATGAGGAGGTTTAAAAAAAAAAACACCAAGAGGGAAAAGGAACAACTCTACACAGGAATGGGGAAATATGAGCAGATGCTTCCTTCTATAAAATGAGGAAGAGATCCATTTGCGAGGGAAAAGATTAGCTCTGATACGTATTGTTTATTTATCTAAACTATACATTAGAACTCACAGATATCAACCTAAACAAGAAGACAAAGGCAGTGTGCAGAGTACAGCTATTCTACAACTGCTTTATAGCTACACCAAGGTAGAAACATAAAATAAAGTTACCATGTCGATGTCTCTGATCATCGGAGTAGTCAAGGTCTAACATGAGATCATCCTCATCCAGTTCTGATGAACCCAGATTGTTCAGAACATCCTGTTGAGAAAGACAACATACTAAATAATAAAATAAAATGTTTATATATATATATATATATATATATATACACACATACACACATAGTGGTTAATATTCCAATTTGTCCATTATCGCAGAATACAAAACTACAAAAAACTTTTCTTTTCTTTTTGTCTAGGGATGAGCTTGGTTTGCTTTTGTGAAAGAGAGAAGATGCCAAGTGAGCATATTGTGTTGTGCAACATCTGTCAGCTTTAGCCATGCTTGACAAGCAAAAGCTAGCTAACTAAACAAACCAGAAAAACTTCACCAATCTGCAGGATTCAATCCCCTTGACAAAGAGAGGCAGCCCGTTGTTTAGTCATGCAATTTCCAAAACCATATGATCCTTAAGAGTTTAATATTACTTATGCGGGTTCTACAAGTTTAATAAAAAGAAATGATTGAAATCAACAGTTTTTTTTGTATTCCTCTGCATAAATTGTTGAGTGAGAGGGATGTTCCTTGTCCTCCTACTTATTTAAATGTTTAAACTGATAAAAGAAAAAAAAACAAGACCATCAGGGTGATCAATCTAAAAAAGACATACATTTTTCATAGGATAAAAATAGTTTATAGATATTTTTTGTGTCTGGCCCTTAAAAAATATAAAGCTTGCTAATATGGTTATAAAACTACCTGAAATTGATTTTTGTCTTAAGTGACTAAAAGCTGCAGCAGTCATGTAACATCACTTGCTGCCAAATACCCCCATTTCCTTACAACCTTTCACTAAAAGCCCCTATGTTGTTTAGATATTAAGATGTTAGAGTGATATGGAAAAACGTTTACTTGGTTTAAAAATGTTTCAAAGGTCACCACTGCCATCTAGTGATCACATAAGAGATTTTTTGAAGTAACGGAGACAAACAAATGGCAGTTAATAAGTATTATCAATTACTTAAAACTTGAAGATTCTTAAATTAAATAAATACATTTTAAAAAAGAGGAAATTATATGCTATATTTTACTTTTTTGAATGGTCAAAGAGTATTAATTATCATTATTAATTAATTCATCTGGTAAACACCTTGAAAATATATTTTAGCTATATTTCTGTAATGGCTACAAAAGAATTACAAAAAAATAAAAGTCTGTGAATCAGTAAGTAGCTTCATCACATAAAAAAATATTAGAACTGCTAACTTTCTTCTAGATAATAAAAACACTTTGAAAGCATGCGAAGTGTATATATCTAGTACTTTTTCCAGAAATAAACACAAAGTGCTTAACGACATATGTCAAAAACTACATAAAAACAGAATGTTTTTAAATGTTACATTTAGAACGGTTTGGAAATGGCACTGATGGGCATCATGTCAACATCTCTCTGTAAAGGCAGATTTAAGCAATGTATCAGAAAACCAGATAATTCAGTGTCACTTTTTAGCTCTCATTACTCTTGTTTGGATACAAACAACCACTAGACCAAGGGAAGACAAACTATGGGCCAGTGACCAAATGCAGCCCATTAAACTATTTAATCTGGCTCCCCAAACTGGAATAAATGATATTTATAATCATAAACAATGTTTTCGTTTTCTTGCAATTCTGGTGTCTCCCCATAGATGGAGCTTTACAAAAAAATGACATTTGTCTAGGTGCAGAAAGTTATTCTGCATTCATATAATATTTGTTGTTTTTTCTAACATTCATGTTTTTTTTCCAAGTCTGACAGTCATTTTTCTGATTATTCATACACCAGATGAACTCAGCATTTCTTGTTTTCCCTGAGGGACAACAACCCATTGGTGCAACTGGCACTAAAATTGGAACAAATAAAAACACTCTTTTAAAATATCTATATTATTTTTCAATAAAATTAAAACAAATTTTTATCCAGTATGGTATTTCCTTCTTTAATGAGGTGGAAAACAAAAACACTCCACACATCTGCTCCTTGTTCAGTACTGTTAAATTTTAGAACCTTTTGTGACCTGTGAGTCAAAACGTTTGCCCAACACTGCACTAGACCCACCCCTGTTTTGAATACTATCCATCTAAGAGCATCATTTACAATGATAATTCTGAATATTTAACCAAACCTCAAACATCATGTGTTTAGCCATTTACAGACTATTATTTATCTGTAGTTTCTAAAAAAAAACAGGGTAGGTAATGATAAAAAAGAAAAAATGTGTTTTTTATTACAGAACAGTCTCATAAATAACAAGAGAAAAAGAACATTGTAATGTGATGTACTTTAACATTAAATATAACTAGCAGGTAACATTTTTTGAACAAAAATTGGTTTTTAACTGCAGCTCACAGCTTTCATCTAAAACTAAATTGCCCATTTTTATGATCCCCTTTAGACAGAGAAAGGTGTTAATATAACCCAAAAATAACCCCGAATGTCACCTTTCTGCCACAAATATGTGATTGAGAGGGTATAAAACCTTGACTCAATGAAGATAATATGACATTCAGGTCTCATTAAAAGACACCTCCATCTCTTAACTGGCAAACAAAATGACACCCAGAACAGAGATGAAGAGGAGCAAGGAGATTCTCTCTGTCCATTAAAAGCCAGTGGTTGATATTCCCACTCAGTTTAAATCACATATTCAGTCAATGAAAATTACATGTTTTCACTGCTTTAGGGTGGCAAATGCATTAAGATGAAGGGAGAGCAATTTAATTTTGCAGCCAGGTATTATAGCCTCTAGCAACGGAAAATATACAGACAACCAAATGGCTTTCATTCTTTTTGAGTAGGCACTTCACAGCCAGTTGTGTTTACAATGTTCCTGAGGGCACAAATGATTGAATGTCCAGTCAAATTGGAAATCCGTTTGTTGAATAAAACCTGTGTGATGAAAAATAATCTCCCCGCAAAGTTGTCTCCCAGTTTTTCATCTGACATTTGTTTTTTTCGAGCAAGTTAGCACACATTAATCAGTCATCCCAGTGCTATGTAAACATCTGTTTTGAATTCAATAAACAGGATATTTAACATTTCAGAGATGCACACCTAAATTCCTGCAATTCATAACCCTTGTTGTACAACAGATAGGATCACTTCACATATGTTTACATAGATCTTAGGGTATAGAGAGTAAAGATGGAGAACAGCAAAATCTGAGCACTGACAAAGAATCCCAAATGGGGGTTTTGAGATTTCTAGGTATAATGTGTTTTTTCTGTCTTTTTTCTCAACCTGTATGGTTCCTGTTATGCTAAAACAAAAATATCAGCTTGTTTTCCAGCAGACTTTTACACTCTCTATGACAAGTAATCAAAACAGGATAAAAGTTGTTTACATAAGGGAGCAGCAGGTACGGCTTCCCACATCTCTTCTGAATTCTGGAATAAAGAGTCAAAGCTACAGAAATGTTTGCAAGAACATATTTTAAACTGCAGCACCTCACAATATGGCTTTTAAGCAGTGCAAAAGTAAAACACCAAACTCTTCCCAACCATGGAATGCTAGGTGTTGTCTAATAAGATGAGCCCAGCTTTCAAACATTATTGTCAGCTCAGTTGCTGTCAAAAAGCACTACAGAGTACTAAATGCCACCACACCTTTCCCTATTTTTAGAATAGAATAGAATAGAATAGAATAGAATAGAATAGAATAGAATAGAATAGCATGCTTACAAGTCATAATAAAAGACATGTCCTATGTTTTACATTAAAACTAAAATAAGCATGTGTTTTGTTGTTCAACTTACTGCTATTTAACCTTTTTACAGACGTCCAATGCTATGTCCAGCTTGAGGTTTTGTTGACCAACTAAAAACTTTGTACTGCAAAAATATTTAGTTTGAACTTTACGGCTTTCATGTTCTGTAAGCAATAGTGACCAATTTTTGAAACAATCCCTTTTTTGCTTTTTAACATGATTAACTATAACAGTTCTGGCTGCGAGAGGAAGAGTCTGTTTCATGATTTCAACCAAGTGCCACTTATATTAATTAGATTAAACAAGGCTGCAGTTGGACTGGAGAGCACTATCTAGCAAACAAGCTGCTAAGCAACTATTGAAGTGTGTAAGTAAGAAAGTCAAAGCAAAGTGGATTACAGTTGAAATGTTCTACCACATAGCATGAACCACTCCAACGCAGACAAAAAGTGCTCATTTTGTCTTGTTTCTAAGAAAAGAGAGCATTTGTAGAGAACATTATATGTAATTCATTTTTTATTAACTCGTTTGAAGTGCAGTCACTATCCAACTGCCACAGTATTATTGTTGCTTTTGCTAAGAGACATGCAGCAATGAGTATGTGCTGTAGAATAAATATCTTAAATGCTTAAGAAAGTCAATACCAACTGAAATGATTTAACCATAAAGCTGCAGCTTAAACAAGTATGGGTTTATTCACCAGCTGCAAGGTGGTGCAGTGGTTAGCGCTATCGCCTCACAGTGAGACGACCCTTGTTCCAGTCCAAGGTGGGACCTTTCATATGTGGAGTTTGCATGTTCTCTTTATGCATGTATGGGTTTCTTCCTCCCACTATCCAAAAACATGCCAAGTCACTGCTTGTGAAATTTAAGTTAACATTACAATAACATGTTCTCAAGCATCCAATCTCAACTCAACTTAATCCATGAGTTCTCAAAGCTTAAAGGACCTCACCATATGCATCCTCTGTCCTGCAAAGGTGTCATGACCCGTAAACTTTTTTACCACATTAACACCAGAGTGACCCACATAACAAACAAATGGTGGACAGTTGTAATTATGTAATTTGTGCACTCACTGAAGTTACCTCTTGATTAAAATATGTCTGAAAGCGCATTCAAGACCAAAAATAATGTTTCTAAATAATGTGGTTTTCAGTAGCTCCAAATGTAATGAACCTCTAAACTTTGAAAGCACACTCCCAGGCTCTCACCTTTCTTTAACGGTTCGGGCCTCTGAAGGGCCCTTCAAAAGCATGGAGGAGGAAAGAAGATTACACCATGTTTAAAGAGGTGTAAGTCAACAGGCTGCAGTGGTAGCGAACAAAACGATGTGCTGTGTATATCCCTGCTCTGTTTAATCTCAGGGAAAAACCTTGTTGTCTGTGGTACAGTAAATGGGATTGGTTTAAACTAGTTTGGCTCCCTCAAAGAACGACTGAGAATGTTGTTCGAAAAGCAGCCCAGGCACAGTACGAGTTGCCAGAAACAGAAGTGGGTCTTGCAAAGGCATACGTCAACACAATGTGTTGGCAAACAAAGCCTCAACTGCACAAAAGACTCAACTTGACAGATAAATAAATAAGTTTTTCTAAGAACATTACACATGTACACTCAGTGAAATTCAGAAGTTTCTCTGGAATGGCTTTGAACTTCAAAACAACATTTTTACAGTATGTTTTTATGCCATGTCAAAGCCATTTGCATGTGTTTTAGAGCACTGATTATGCTTGTACTTAATGAGTTTTCCTGGCATTTATTTTTTACAGCTTGCAGAGAGGCTTCCTGACTTATTTTTGCAGTCATGGTTGAGTATAGAGCCTGTGTATTTTTGTGGGTCAGTGGGGTCAAACAAACACAGACCTGCAGCTTTTTAACACAGAGAAATGGAGAGGTAGTGTGCAGCAATGGGACCTGCTTGAGATACATTAATCCTCACACCATTTGTGGTGTTTTTCGCTGGTTGCAAAAATCATCGCTGCCTAGAGACTGCAACCTCGAAGCATCTAGTGCAAGAAAGTCTAATAAAAAGAGAGCTTTTGTTTGGTTAGGAAAACTGATTTTGCTTAACTTGTCCTTAAAGTAAATAAAGGGTAGAAATTTCAATGGTAAATTAGATGTTCTTGAATGAAAATTAACAATAAAATTAATTTTTGTCCAAAAAAGAAAACCAAGACATCCCTTTAAAATATATTTGGGGGTTGTATTGATTTATTTTTGATACCAGCACAAAAACCAAAAAAACCCATTGCCATTTCTATGAATCGATGCTGTTTAGTTTGAAATCGTACGTTTAAATTTCTTTTTTTCTTTTTTAGATTTCTTTTTTTATATCACAGATTTCTAGTGTTTTAAATGGAAATAGGGTGAAGCTGGCATTTCTAAAACAGGCCTTTGAAAAACCTAGAGAAGCACTATAAAAGCACATAATATTGAAACTTCTTATGGATTTATACAAAACAAGCTGCACATTTTTCATAGAAATACAAGAAATAGAATTTAGAAAAATAGATTATAATCCATGTATGCCGTTATTTGATTCTAAGATAAAGAGTAATTTAAAAAGTTTACATGTTTGCTTTGTTTTTTAAATACTGTGCTACAAGTGAAAAAAACAGAGTGAACATTTTGACATTTGACATTTTGACTTATTCTTATACAAATTTCTGTAAAGTGAACTTTTTAAAAAGGCTTTTGACATTGTTTTTAATTTTTTAAATTTTTTTAGAGTTTTCATGAATGTCTTGCATGTGGGAAAATGTTTTATACAAAACTATTATATAGTAAAAGTACATGAAAAAAGTACAAAAAGTATTTTTGCAGACCGTTTGAGCTGTAGTGAGGTAATTGGTCATTTCTTCTGATATCATTTAGTTTCACACTTTGCTATATACTCTTTCTTCTTCCTTAAATTTTGAAATGTTTTCAAAATGTTACAACTTTAAGTCTAGTACTCTCTCATGCAATTTTAACTGCATTTGTTAAAGTTTGAAGTATATATATACACATATGTAAAACTATTGTTATCATATATTTTGTCCGCATTAAGATGAAGGAAAAAAGCACTCTAGAACCTACCAGACTTCCCATTTTAGACAGTGAGGAGTTGTTTCTGTGTTTGAGTAAACCGCATCCTTCCATGCCTGGAGCATCGCTTTGGTTTCCATGGATACGTGGCCCACCAGCCCCCTCAGATGAGGAGCGCAAACGCCTTTCCATTCGCATCACCTCGTGGTATGGGCTGGCACTGCTACACAAAGAAGCTGGAGACAAAAAGAAAGAATACGACTAAGCCAGACAGGCTAAAAGAAACATTAATTTTAGATGAAGCACCTCAAACACAATAATCCTTTGATTATTTCTAACACAGTTTTTTTCATCTGGTGAACAGTGTTCTTCTCATAAAAGTAATGAAAAAAGCTTTTTCAACATTTAAAATTAGGTTAAATATTCTCTCTTATGAAACTGCTCAGCTGTATTACTTTTGGTCAAATGCTATTTATTGTTCGGCAGTAATCAGGTTTTGTGTGAGTACCTGCACCAAGAGTGCTGCGCAATAATAAAACAATAGAGTAAATATAAGATTCCACAGGAAATATATTCTGAGCCAGACAGGCGGAGTATCATCATAACTGCTGAAATATGCAGAATACAAACAAACAAACAAACAATCCCCATTGTCTCCTAACATAACTGGGTTTTTGCAAAACAGGACGTAATGCCAACTGTTTTCTCTCATCCTCTTTTTCATCTCCACCCACACCCACAGAGATTGCACACAGACAAAGATAGCTTTCCCTCACAGTGTATGCTCTTTAATCAGCTTTACTCTTAGGTAACATTATTCTTGCAGAATCTGTTTGTGTTGTTTAGTAATCATAGATATACCAATAATCGCTTATTATTTTTGCACTGATTTGTTGTGCCTTTTTTTATTTCACCTTATTTGGGGTGTACAAAACCATATTACAAAGACAAATGACACAGAGTCTATATTATAATACTTGTCATGGAGAACATCAGTTAAACAAAATTTGGTGTTTTTCACATGCATACTGACAGTTTCTATTATTTTTGAGTTGGCAATGTTTATCCTCATTGGGTGAATTAATTAACAGCTATTAACAGACTCGTGATTACAAGCAGCTGGATCTGCCATGATCCAGTTTGTCATTTTAAATCTATTTGAAAAACAAAGCTTTCATAAAAATAACTGGTGTCACTGTCAAGGTAATTTGAACTGATGTGATGATTTATTAGGATTTGATAAATATTTACACACTTGGTTGTTTGCTTGTTTTTGACATTTAAGTCTGGTGTGAGGCAAATACTGATTGGCAAAAATCACGACAGGATCCAAATTTAGGTCTTTTTTGTTTGTTGGCACCTCAAAGTCCAAAGCCAGGATCAAGTCTCTGACTGAGTATCCAAAATACATTTTAAGTCTTAAAGGTGTTAAGTCCAAGTTTAGCCCCATGTCTCTGGCAACAAGTTTTAGCCAACAAAAGCACTGACTTTGTATGTTTAAATGAAAGTTTGCATTTGCAACAACAAAAACTTCAATAGGAGGATAAAATCAGTAAGGTTTGCTCTGTGGTGGGACTAAGTCTGGACTCTGGAGGCGGTGGTGGAGCGTTGGAAAAACTCAAGAGGATTCTGGAGAATATCAGCCATCCTTTGAACTCAGTCTTCTCTGTCTAGAAGAGTTCTGTTAGTAACAGGTTTCACTCACTACCGTGGTCAATTGAGAAATAAAACATTTTCTTGCACCCAGTGCAATAAGTATGGAGAGAAAATAGTATCACCCCGATCTGTGCATGAGTAATTCTTGATTTGTGCGTAACTTTGGATTTGTGCATGCGTAATTCTTGATTTGTGCATTACTTTGGATTTGTGCATGCGTAATTCTTGATTTGTGCGTAACTTTGGATTTGTGCATGCGTAATTCTTGATTTGTGCATTACTTTGGATTTGTGCATGCGTAATTCTTGATTTGTGCATTACTTTGGATTTGTGCATGCGTAATTCTTGATTTGTGCGTAACTTTGGATTTGTGCATGCATAATTCTTTATTTGTGCGTAACTTTGGATTTGTGCATGCATAATTCTTGATTTGTGCGTAACTTTGGATTTGTGCATGCGTAATTCTTGATTTGTGCGTAACTTTGGATTTGTGCATGCGTAATTCTTGATTTGTGCATTACTTTGGATTTGTGCATGCGTAATTCTTGATTTGTGCATTACTTTGGATTTGTGCATGCGTAATTCTTGATTTGTGCGTAACTTTGGATTTGTGCATGCATAATTCTTGATTTGTGCGTAACTTTGGATTTGTGCATGCATAATTCTTGATTTGTGCGTAACTTTGGATTTGTGCATGCATAATTCTTGATTTGTGCGTAACTTTGGATTTGTGCATGCATAATTCTTGATTTGTAACTCATTCAATACGTTTGAGCAAAAGTACAAAATTTACAAAATTAAAGAAAATATAATTTACACATGCACAACTTAAAATAACAACAGCTTGAAACCAACTGCATGTGCAAATCTTTAAAAATTACGCACAAATCACTTGATGCACACACAAAACCGCATTTACGCACAAATCTGATGTGAGACTCTTTTCACATCTCCAAGAGTCGTGTGTAAGTGATGTGCTTAAATGCTGCTAGAATGCAGGGTTATCAGAGTTTTCTTAACTGTAGAGCTGGATAGCTCAAATTTTGCTCACCATTTTTCTTGCACCAGTATATAACCAGTATATAATGTTAGTTTGGGGTTTGAGGGGTTGTAAACTGGCAGGAAAAAGTGTAAACAAATGTATGTCAGGAAGTAGAGGCAGAGTTATTCTACACCAACAGTTCCGCCCACAACTCAGAGGTGAATTTCTAATGAACGACTGCCGCTCTGCAGAAACTATGTCCTAGAAAATGATGCAGGTTTTTTAATTCTGGCTAAAAGATGGCATAATCATAATTTAAAGACCACCAGGAACGGTTACAATAGATCAAAAGATGATTAGAGTGGGACTGCAATTACAACTCAAGGCCAAGTAACAAGTTTAGGTCCCCATTTCTGCTGCCCAAACCATTTGCAGGAGGATTTAATGTAGTTCTGTGGTTTTACTGTGTTCGTTTTAGATGCATTACCTGTGTGTGGTTTCCTCAAGTGAGAGGCTCTGGGTTCATGGCAGCCGCAAAAGCTTCCTTTCTCTTGAAAAGAGTGTGAGGTTCTGGCTCTCCTTTCAGAGTTCTCCGGGTTAGAGTGGCACCCCTCACTGCGTGCCACATTTGCCTCGCTTTCACTTGTGGTCTCACTGTGGAAGCAAGGCTTTCTCTGAATCACCAAATCCCTCTTGTTCTCTGTGAACTCCTTTTTCTGTGCCTCCTGCCTTTCCTCCTCCCTTTCTTCTCTTTCCTCTTGTGACTGCTCCTGCAGAGGGAGGCAGGGCACCGCTGTTTCTGGCTCTGAGAGAGAAACAGCGGTGTCATAGTCTGTGTTGTTGGCTGTGCTGGTGTCTGGGAGCAATGGTTTCTCAGTGCTGGACTGGGCTGGACTGAAGAAAACCTGCAGAGAAGTATCAGAGTAAAGTAAAAGTATGGTTACCTGGTAAGTTTAAAGAAAGATACTTTAAGCAAGCACGACTAAGGATTTTCAAAGTGCATTTCATTACATTTTTGTGTCTTAATTGACAAAAATCTTCACAACAGAGAGCTGTCTGAGCAACCTTGTAAAGGTTACATTTTTTGATTTTAGTTTTCTATAAAAACGTAATGAAGGAAGAGGTTGAGGCTTAAAAGGTCTGAAGAATTTTGTTGTTACGTCACATTTCAAGTAGCTGAGTACCTTTAGTTTTTCCTTTTATTTTTACTGTGATCATGAACAGCCTTTTTGACTAACTATAATAGTCGTTGTCTGCAGTTATGCGGAGAGCCTCAGAGAGTGATTTTTTGGGATTCTTCTGTTCAATCAGTATATGTTTGTGTTCTGGGACAGATCATCCACACTAATAATGTTTCCTAATCACAAACTTTTTTTGACAGCTTTGTTACCAAACCACCATGGTTCATCAGCATCGTTCTGCAGCTGCTTAGAGCAGCTAAACTCCAAGGTGCAGTCAAACCTTCTTCAGTTAAATAATGACAGAAGTCATTCATTGATTTTAGAAGCAACAAGAAAAGAGTAAAGGTAACTGATTAGCTGGTTTCCAGAAGGAAAAAGATCAAAAGTCAAATTAAAAATAATTGTGTCATTATAAACAGCCTCAGTCCCTAGTTTCATTGCACACGTGTGTTACCACATGGAACGGCAGCAGTTTGAACATCCCCCAGTCGTTTGTGTGTTTGTATTGAGCTTTCATTGCTGTAACCTGCTGGACAGGTGAATGTTCCTGCTTGGGACAAAAAAAAAGTTATATTCTGTTCTTTTCAAGATCTCTAGTTCTTACACTAGATCACAATTAAAACCAATTAAATGTCATTTAGTCATGGACTACATGGTACGTTAAAAATTAGCGGCATACGGCGTAAAGGGGTTACAGTACTGATACTAATTTATAAATCACTTAGTAGTGTGGGACTCGTGGTTCACAAATCCATGTGGACTCTTGAGATCTACAGGGAGTTTGTAGAACTAAACCGGGTGGTGCTGCTTTTCACTGCTATGCTGCACACAGGTGGAACCAGCTTCTTAGCTTAGCAAGATTTTAAAGTTAAGGTAAAGTCCCATAAGTTGTCTAGATGTGTGAAATTTGTTCACTGGATTTGACCCATTACCTGGAGGAGCGGTGAGCTGCAGACACATCTGCGCTTGGAAACCATTTGGGGATTTAATCCCTCAGTTCAACCCCTTAATACAGAGTGTATTAAACAGGCAAGCATTGGGTCTCACTTTTAGTTTTTGGAATGACTCTGAAGTGTATCTGAACTCACAACCTTCCACTCTCAGGGCAGACATTATACCACAAAGCCACAAAGCTGGTTTCAGACACATTCACACTCTAAATGTGTCAAATACTGGCACCAACCTAGAACCACCAGGAGCAATGTGAGATTCAGTGTCTTGCTCAAGGACACTTTGAACCAGCAAGCAGGACAGGAATCGAATCTGCAATATTTCAATCACAGGTTGACCGCTCTACCTCTGCACCACAGCTGCCCCATGATCAAACAGTATTTGTATTTAAGTCCAAACTAAAAACGTTGTCCTTTGCTCATGCCTGTACTTAAAATACTGATCTCTCACAATTTCTTCTTATACTTTTTGGTTTTATTGTAAAGCTGCCAAAGCTTTTTGCATTTTTGTGAAGTACATATTATTGGTTCAGTGTATGAAAAGTAAACAAATAAACCTGCCTTGATTTGTATTGAATGATGATCTCCCTTATTTCCCTGAGCTGCAGGCTGCTTTTTCTGGTTACCATTTTTTAATTTCAAAGAGCAGCTATTAATTTAAGATGCTATGCAAATACACTCATGTATCCAAGTTTCCTTTTTTTTATTACTATCACATCATTTATGGATAGACTCCATTAGTTTGTCAATGGAAATTATTTACTATAATATTTATGCCGCTTCTTTTGTTTTATAAGGAACTTTGCACTGTTTTTAGGATCACTATTTCAATGTGTTAAACCAATTTTATAAAAGTACATTTTTAAATATGAATTCTGCTACCTGTGAGGTAGTGACAGCTGCACTGATATTCTCTTGAACAGGTGGGGGTTCAGGTGATGCTGGGTCAGCGGGCAGTGAAGGCTCACAATCTGGAACAGGGTTTACAGTAGATCCAGGGCTGGGAGCTGGCAGTGCGTCCACCTCGGACACAGAGTCCTCTGTGGCAGGAATGAACTCTGATGGAGTGATAGCTGTTGTTCGATCTTCTGATATCATTGGAGACTGCAGTGAGCTCTCACCACCCGCACCAATCAATTCACCAGGCCAAGACCCTGGAGTCAGCTCTCCTGTCCCAGGAGCCATAGCGGTGGAGCTTGAAGGTTCTAGATTGACTTCAGGTGGTCTGTGGTGATCAGATGTGCGGGAGAAGCGATGGTGGGCTGAGAAAGACTTTGGTAGAAGTTGCTTTTTCTGGCGAGAGGACCGTCGGTTGTTATTGCTCCCCCCACTGTAGTCGTCCAGGAACCCAGAGTCGTCGCCTTCGTTGGTCCCTGAGCTGCTGATGCAGTTGATGAAAACATTTCGATTGGCTGTGGAGGATGAAGTAGCTTTGTCAAAGTCTTCAGTCTGAGAACGGGGGATTTTCTTTTGCCTGTGGCTGCCAAATCCAAATGAATGACGTGACTTAGAGCGCCCACCACCATCGCTAAACCTTGTTGACGCTGATGGCGTTGTTGTCGGCTGGTTATTTCCATTTGCGTCAGTTGTCTGTGTCTGCGGCGGTGGGAGGTTCAGGTTGATGGGTTGGACAAGTGGATCGTTGTTCCGCTTAGAGGTGAAACTGAGAGATGGAGTACGGAAAAGGCTCCTGCGTTTCCCAGTGCTGCCAGAACTGGAGTTGGTGCTGGAGGGCGAGGATGTGTGGACGCCATTTCCAACCCCGCCTGAAGAAGGAGAAGAAGGGAGAGACTCTTGCCTCTTACTGCTGCTGCGGCGGAAGATTGGAAGGCGGGACACAAGAGTGGAACGCCGTGAGCCTGATTCCCCCATCAAGATATAGAAGCAGGCACTCTAAGGAGTAGAAACACAGATAAGCATGTACACAAAGAATCAATACAACTGAACAAATGCTCTTTGTATTGAAACTTTATACTTTCCTCTTTTTTATTTTATGCTGCAGTTTCACCGACAGGGAGGTTAAAGAGTTTATAACGACAAATAAACATCTAAAGAAAAAAGTTAAATACGTGTTTTTTTTTTATAAAATTATGCAAAATGTTTTCTCATGAGAAATATTTTGAGACAGAAATCTTACATTAAAAGCTCAGATTTCCATTTCTGAACAAGCTTTTTTTCCATCTTTACTCTGCAGAGATTCAAATGCAAATGCTTTTGTCACATTTAGAGGGTACACTTTGGCTGTTTAATCTATGGTAATGCATGCACACAAAAACAGCTTTGTTTACTCTGCAGCAGCAAACTTCCCCTGTGAGGTTTTTATGCTGTCCAAACCTTTCAAAGCAAAACTGAAGTATCACAGTCGTGTGCATAAATTCTTTGTTTCTACTTTTTTTTTTTAAAGTTCAGAAGCTATAATGATGATGAACAGGATTTCTGCATCTCTTTTTTTGCCACTGAAGTTTACTTCTTTGATTTCTTTGACTATTTTGATTATTTCTTTTCTGTGCACAAACTCAAGGGCTGTAACCACAAATCAGATGTTCTGATTCCGCTTTAACGCTATTACAGATGGAACAAGATAAAAAAAGTCCCACTCCAACTATATTGTTTCTACTGTAAAAGCATTCCCATTGGTCTTTCAATTATTATTCATGCCATTGTTAGCTACAATCAAAAAGCCTGGGTCGTTTTTAAGACATATTTTCTGCAGAGCTTCAAGAGCTCATAAGAAATTTGCTTTTCGGTTGTTGGTCAGGACTGTTGGTGCGGATGTACTGTAAGTCTTGCTAATTTCCCAGCATACCTTTGGTTACACTCTCTCTTGTTAGCGACAACCGTCTCACAAGCAAAAGCTGAAGTTACTGTAGCCAAAAAAAAAAAAGGTGAGTAATGTCATAGCTACTTAGCTGCACAGTTTTGAGCCAGATGGCAGCTCAGACGAGGAAAAAGAAGACGTTCATGGATTTATTTGTCTGCAAGTGGAAGCTTCACAATCGGAGGAGTTAAAGGCAGTAGCAGCATCATAAGTCTGAGCTTTTTTAAACACCCAGTTTTCATCTGCTTCTGAACCGAAGCAATTTGAATAAGGACATACTCAGAAACGCAGTTTTAATCTGAAATTATTCTATACATGTCTTCCATTATGAGAAAAATGCTCAAGGACATGGTAAAATCACCAAAAACATAATATTCATTGGAGTGGGTCTTTTATATTCCATGTCATAAAATGAGAACACATTTTGTAATGAAACACCACTAACAACAAGAGAGAGCAAGGACACAAGGGAAAGAAAATAACACACCTTTTCTTGTGTTCTGAAAGAACATGCCAGCAACTAAACATCTCAGCTTCGCATCACATGTAAAGTCTCCAGTTTATAAAGTCTTATATAACAACTCAGCTCTTAGACGTGCAGTAAAGACTCAAAATAAACCCTGGTAAAGATGGTAAAAAGAAAAACAATTTCAGTCAAAAACAAGTATTAAGAATGATTATAAATTATATTGTGCAATTTTCCTGTTTCAAATTTTATTATGATATTATTTGTCTTGTAAAACACTTAGCAAGTTAATTTTTGACAAAATGTCCTCTTTTTGATTCACATATTGCTTTTGTAACACATTCACTTCCATATCTTTCTGGTAAAAGGGTTATATTTGCATCCCTCTCAACACTAAAGAAGATTCATTCCAACTGTAAGAGCTGCTATTTTGCCTTCTCTCTGTATAATAAGCTTACAGTAACACCCTTCAGTTCAGTGGCTTATCAGTGTGTCACCTTCTCGACAGTAAACTTGATCAAGCTCTCAGTTTGATAACTAAAGTTATTACATGGTTAGGAATTTTATAAAGCAATTTCACAGAAACCTGTTAAAAGGAAGTGGCAGGAAGAGGATACGCGACAAATTTGTTGAAACCAAAACAACAGCTCTGTCTGCAGGCTAGCGATAACATTTGAACAGGTGCGTTTCAGGAAGTAGAAAGTTGTTGGAAATGCAAACACAAAGTCAGATGCACAAAACAGAAAAAGTAAACACAAGTCATCTTTTACAGCTTGCAGAAACCCAAATAGGATCAATAAAGACAACTCCTTCTTCCCCTGGCTGGCAGAAGTGGGGATTTCCTCCTGGACAATGGGAGGGACATCACATCAACACAGCCAATCGACCAGGTCATGGCAGTCTGACCTGGCTCCTTAAGACAAGCTTAAAGCAGTCTAAACAAGTAGAGATTAAAGAATCCCAGATTTTTTGGTGTTTTTAACATGTTCTTGTCGCATTTTTCCAATGATGGAAGACATATAAGCTTAAAATGTAATTTCTGATTATTTATTTATTCAACTTGTTGTTAATTAGGGGTAGACAAAAAAATGCAGTTTGAAAATAGAAAATATGCTGGTAGAGCCACCCTGCTCCAAGCTCTTAACAACTGGAAAGAAAGGGGGGCGGGGTTGCTTTACACCAACGGTCCCGCCCACAACTCACAGGCTTTTTTCTAATGTACTACTGGTTTTTAAATTTTGTCTAAAAATGGCATAACCCTAAATAAAAGACAACTGGAAATGCTCAAAAGATTTATTCTAGATCAAAAGATAATGGAAACGGGTCTTTAAGAATGCCTTTTCTTGTTTAAAATGCAACAAATCCAAACTGTCGCTTCAACCATAAACCATCCAACTGCCAGCTCCTTTTCAGCAACATATCAGCCTATTGAATGGAGGAGAACTATATTCTTGGAACAAGAGCAAGCAATTCTAAAAATTTAAAGCTGCAGCTTAAACAACAAAGAAGACAGAGACAAACATTGAAAGTAAATGATTTACTGCTACAAAACTGCTACAAAAACGACAGATAATGGTCAGAACAAACTGATGTTATAGCATAGTATTACAAATATCAACAGCTCCAGTACAGGGAGCATCCTAGAATAAAGCTGAGGTGTTTAAAAAAAATGCCGTGCAAAGGCGTTAGCTTGCTTACTCATTGCTGGATAATGACACAAGTGCATTAGGGAAGCTTCATCTCATCCCAGTTCCTCTTCCCTTTTCAGGAAACGATACAGCTCATGTTTTAAATTTAAATGCAAGTTTAACACTTATTTGTGGGGGACTTGCAGGAGCTGACTTAAATCAATAAAGTCGAGTTTATTTAGAGAATGTATTAATAATTCTTGTTTGTGAACTTAATAAACATAAACCAGCTACTAGATTGCTTTATTATCTTAATTCTTTCCAACAATCGCTCCCCTGCAGGCCATATCAATTAAACTAGATTATCACAAACTGCAACTGCACACCACACACCTATAAATGTGTGTGTGTGGAGGAGGATTAATGAACAGGGAAATCCTAATTGCAAGAGAAACATTTTTTTTTTTTTCGAAGGGATGTGTTTCACAAGTATCGACATCAGATAATCTTTTCTTGTTTGTCACGAAGGGATATTAGAAGTTGGGTAATAATCCCAGACTTTGTACAAGGGGAAGAATAGAAACAAAATACAAATGCTGGCTCAATATCAGTAACCTGAAACTGTTGCATAAAGAGAAAACTGCAGAAGATTCAAGGGGAATGTGAAAAACAAGTTTTAGGGAAAATGTTTATATGACACCAAATAGGGAGGAGAAAAAAAGTACAATGGTTTCAGTGACTGCTAACAAAGAGAAATATATATATTTTTTAAACGGTTTAAAATGTAACTGTTAAATGTGTTAACTATAGTGATGTGGCGATTACTCAACTTGATTGATGAATCAAATTAAATTCCTACGATCCAACAAGGTTGACCTTTCTGAAGCAAGTTGTTAATCGAATCAACCTATACCGTTATAAAATCGTTTCAAAATGTAATTCATCAATTATAATTACAGGTGTAACAATTCGTTTTATCAATGATTCAATTGGATTTGATTTTTGTGATTGACAATCTGATTCATAATCAATATTGGTTCATTTTGAACAATGAGATTCACTGACCAGGATATCTTTAGCCAAAAATTCAACCAGGGTGACTCAGAGATAAATACCTGGGTACTGAACAGTGAAGGGGAAGTTTTCCAGATTCCTTGTATTCCTTACAAGATAATCAAGTGTAAATTAAATGTGTACAATCAAGCAAGTAAAAACCTTTCATATTTTGGCTTAATAAAGTTCAGCTCACTATTTTATTTCCGCATCAAAATAATACAAACGGAACATTATTAGAACATTCTACCACACTGTATTGTTCACCTCCGCTGATGGCACCTGGTTGTTTTTACGTTATAATAAAATAAACCTACCATGTCTAAATTCAAAAGGTATTTCCAATATTGATTCGAAACAATGTTTTAAATGGTATATGTCGATTTGATTCGATTCTGCCGCAGACAGATCGATCTGGTTGGATTGAAGGAATAGAAATAGATTCATTGATTAACTGATTAATCACACCTCTAATTATAATTGATAGTGGGAAATTCCATTTGGATTTAGACATGATAGGTTAGTTTTAATGAATTGAATGGTTAATTTTACACCCTGAAATAACTAGTCTACAAATCTAATTAAAGAAGTAAATGTAAAAGTTTTGAAATGCCTTTTTTTAGTCATACTAAAAGGTCAAAGTAAAAAAAATATACTCATTTTTTACTTGCCTGTTGCAAAACTGTAGTCGCTGCAGGACACAAAAACCCAGAAAAGAATTTATAATCATTACAAGTCACTAAAAACACTCCTAGCTCATAAAACTGTCTGAAGCATTTCTTAAGATACACCATATGTATCTGCAAACCTGATGAACCAGTGCTGCATAGACATGTTACTGCTTGAAAACTATTAAAGACAAACCTAAAAGCTCTGGCACCATAGATTAGATTAAACTTCACACAGATAATGAATATTAATGTGTCCTTAAAAGGTTTTTCAGTTTTTTCTTTAAGTGATTTTGATGATGGATGTCTACTTTTTGTGCTATTTATCAGTCTGGACCACCGCTGGGCCTTAGCCTGTTATTACTGTACACATATAACTCAGTCCTTACCATCCGGAACTGTTCATTTGAATAAATCATTACTATTAACATTTCTACTAGATTGCATGGGAATCGCTGCAGGGATGCGTAAAGACACAAAAGCAGCTGGAAGAACGCCAGCACCTGTCAAACTGAAAACGTCAACAACACTGAAGCCAGCCGACCTCAAGTGCTGTTTAGCTAGCTGCTTCACTTCACTGACGCTGAGGAGCTAATGGTCCGCGCGACCTTTCATCAATAAAACGATTATTAGAGGTTTTTTTTACACCCCCCTTTCAGAAGCAGAGTTGGTCGGTGGTGTTCAATAGAAACACCGCTGCAGGTAGCTTACGAGAGAGGGGGGCAGGCTAGCAGGCGGGTAGCGGACAAACACAAACATACACGTTACCTTCAACGGCTGTCCACAGTCTCTGCCGAGAAGCTTCAGTGCAAAACGCCTTCAATGTCTGTTTACCGCGAGCCCGTGGAAGTTCTGAAAAACCGACATGGGGGTGTACCGGGTCACAGGACTGAGGTAGCACCTGGTGTTGCACAGACGCAAGTACACCTACGTGACGTGGAGCCTCTTTCCTCCTTCCGCGTTGCGACGGAGTGACGTGCTCGCGCCTCGCCTCCTGCGGCAGCGCAGCGTGAGCATCATCAGCAGGTGGAAGCAAACGGGCACGAGCGCATCCAGGAGATCACCACGGTAGGGGGTGGACGGCAACCCCACCTCCTCTAATTCAATGTAGCCAAAATAAGATGTTGTCGCAGTTTTTTCCTCATAAATTCAACACACTAACCTGAAACCTGCCAAATGAACTGGAATTGATTTATTTCAAGCAATCAAAAAATACTAAAGACAATCAAGAGATGATTTGATTGCAAGAATAACACTAAACGAGATACACATTCATATAAAAAAACTAGTATGTCATCAGAACGTGTCTAAACGTAAAACCCACAAAAGAAGGATTTTATAACATTTAAATACTGTGTAGAAATCATCATCTACTTTTTCAGTTTTTCCAAAATATTCCAAATAAAGACAAAGATTAAGATCGCAATAAATTCATCAAAAGAAAATATTTTCAAAATGACATGTTTGTCTTTAGTACTTCAACAGTATGGGCATGGACCAAGTCCTGCTTCTCCATCCAGATCCTCAGCAGAAGGAATAATCCTCTACAATATTCTGCTTGACTATTGCAGTGGTTTTGGATTGACGAGAGCAGAGTTTACCACCACCAGTGCTGGACATTGCAGCCCAAATCATGACTGACTACTTTCACACTGGATCTCAAGCAGCTAAGTCTTCTTCCAAACCCTTGGACATTGATTCCAAATGAAATGCACACTTTACTTTCATCAGAAAACAGGATCTTGGACCACTGGCCAACAGTCCAATCCCTCTCTCCGTGGCACAGTTGAGACGTTTCCTCATGGCGCATGCTCAGAAGTGGCTTGACCCCAGGAACTTTCGGTTGATCTGCTTGGACAGAACACTTTGTAAACAGCCAGCCTGGGGATCAATGGGGATCAATGATGGTCTTCTGGCCAGCTGTCAAATCTGAAGTCATACCCATATTGAACCAAACGGAGACAATTCAAACCAAACAGAACCAATTTAATCACGTGGGAATCTCCGTAGGTGTTTTGAGTTTGGTAGATGATTAATTTGTGAAGCTCAGTTTAAAACATTAATCTCCTGCGAAATGTGAGCAGGTTTCCACACAGTATTCTATTTTTTGAAATCCTGTTTTTGTGGGTTTCATGAGCTGGAACCCCAATTTATGTCAAAATAAATACATACTAGAAATAAATAAAACAGTGACATTTATATAAAATGAAAGCTACATTTTTAAAAGGATTCATGGAAATGAAAACACTTTTCCATGATATTCAAATTTCTTGGAAAGGGTCTGTATATATACCCACAGACATGTAAATGGTGTCTTTTTAATTACTCCAAATTAGAATTAACCACATTTGTTCTTGCAGTGCATAACATAATGAATCCATTAAATGTGAAGTTAAAAAAAACACTTTAATTAATAGCTATAAAAGGAGTGGGAGGAAGCATACATTCCCACATAATTTCTTAAATCCCACAGTTTTAATATCACAAATTAGTGCTATATCAGAGTTACACAGATTTCAAACAAGTCTTGGTTCACTTGAGCAGATTCAACACATCAGTAAAATGATACTGGAAAAGCATGGTCAAATTATAAAAAAAAAAAAAAAGTCTGTTTCTTATGAAAATGCATGTATACATTAAAGAAATTGTTAAGTTAACACATTTTTTATTACTTGTGCAAATAGCATCCCATGGCGGTATAGTTTCCTTTTAAGATCAGAGTGTTGTAGTGAAACATTAGTGTACAGGGACTGTTATTTTTTTTTTTTTACTTCTGGTAAAAAAAATAAAATAAAATTTTAAAGCTCAGTTTTATCAAATCCCCTTAAAATGCAAATAAATTACTGATTAAACTATTTTTTAAATTAGTGGGAGAGGTGTATATATATATATATATATATATATTTTTTTTTTTTATTGAACATGATTTAACATAAACTGGACAACTTTGGGATACTGGAGTGGTTAAGAGTACTTTCTGGAGTCACCACTGCCCACAAATTCCATTCCTCTTACAATCTGTTTATTAATCTGCAGACATGGATTTTCCAGATACGCCCCCTTCGATTAATGGCAGAGATGCGACGCCATATGTACACCTATTACTTCACTGAAACAGTCCTCAGGGTTATGAAATGCATAACTTTTAAATATTAGAGCACAATTTGAAGATTAAAAAATGATGCAATGATTAAACTTTGAGAACATGATAAATTAATTGTGACTAGTAGACGCTTAAGTGTGGGCAAAATTAAAACAAATTGTATTAAAAAAAAAAAAAACAAATGCACTATTTGATGTCACACATTTGTTGACAGGAACACAGTAAAACTAGTTGTTCCTCTATAAATATGAATACTTTTAGCTGTAAGACAACATAAGTTTTATTAAAAAACATCAAACCAACTGTTTAAATACGTTTCTTTTTTGATTGCAAGTTTCAAGTTTAAACTGTTTATTGAATCAAATGTATAAATTCATAGTTGCACAAATTGAACAAACTCCACAGAAAGTTTCAGAAAATTTATTTCTTAAAATCCCTACACAGCAAAGCAGAAAAAGTGGCCTCTTTCAGAATCCTAAAACATTTTCACATCTTTACAGTTCTGTGCACACATCACAAAGTCATCACTGCACATACCAGAGTCCTCAGCAAACCCACATGGAGACAAAAGCACGGAGGGCCAACTTTGGAGTTCAAAAAAATTTGAACATTTCAAGCATTCGTGGTCTTTTGACAGATTTAAAAGCACAAAATAAAAATGGCCTTCTAGGTGTTAACAGTGCAAATTGTCTTTAAAGGCAAACATGTTCTTTCTGCGGCCCTACAGCCCCTTTGTTATTGCACACATTACACACCTGCGGAGCCAAGCATGCAACAGTTATTCAGGAGCTAGTTTCGATTAAATTTAGAGTTAGCCTGTTGATTTTCCCAACTGCCAGATTCATATGCAGATAATAGGATCCAGCCGAATATTATAGGAAGAAAAGCTAATTCAGTGAGTAGTAGTGACTCTAAAGCAGGGGGGAAAAAAATAGAATTATACTGGGCTCCTTGTTCTCAATAATTGACATTGTGTGCAAACAAAACTGGACTGTTGATTGTTAAATGCATAGATGGACACAAAAAAAAGTCGATTTCAGAGAGAATTCGTGTCTGTGAGGACCTACAGTAACACGGCTGTACACAAACATTTGCAAAACTGATCTAAAACAGATGAATAATTGAAAAGATATATTTAGTGTCAAACAAAATGTTTTATACTAACAAAAGAAACACTTCAAGCTGAACAACACAAATGGAAAACTGGCTATTCAAATAAAATAACCTTTCTAAAAAGGCAGCCAAATATGGTAACATTTTCCTACAGCAATTTCCATCAGCTCTGATCCACAAAGAAAAAAACAAAAACACAAAAAACCCACCAACCAGTTACATGAACTTCACTTTATTTCACTTAGTAGTCTGGATTGATATGTACATAAACGTTAAAAACAAGAACAACTTGAAATATCAGCTTAACGTCACTTCAAGAGTGACGTGAGATGGTAGAAATTAAGTATGTTGCAAATCAAACCTTTTTTGGTCAGGACCGGTACAGTAGTTAAGGTTTTCCAGGCCTGACTGACAGAGGTAGGTAGCATTTAGCCCAAATCAGAGCAATGAGCCTGATAAATGATACAAACCGAATGCCCTGACCCTTGAGAGATCTAAATCTAGATACAAACAATATGATGTGCAGGCACATTTTTCTGTACATGTATGTGATTCCCCAGTGATCAGACTAAAACTGATTCAAACAAGCTAATTTTCTACGCAACTGACATCAATTTTGAGGCCAAAATGCTACACCTGTTTGCACCTCATTGCGATTTGACAAAGTTAGCTTGCAGAAGCAGTTTCCAACCCATTTCTTTGAGATTCAAAAAGAAAAGGCTGCGAGTCCACAAACAAAGCAGTGGGTCACGAGCACCAGAGCCAAAACGACTTGGCTTTCAAGTGTTATTGCAGCTGTCAGTCAGGTGTTTTTAAATACATTTGTGAGGTGGAAAGGGTGTCTTAATCCAGCATTGAGCTTTAAATGGAGGTGAATGTGAGTCAGGTGAATGTATTACAACAATTCCAGCATTAAAAGTGAATGACAAACCATGGTAGTGACGATTGTGGTATATTTCACTAAATGTGCAAAACCCAGCAGAAACAAACCAATAGGGGTCGGTCATAAAAGTCAAAATCATAGTTATAAATGCCATCATCAGACACCAGTGTCTCAATAAAATGATTCCTAAAGTAAATCTTTACACTTGTGCAACAGTACCATCATCTGCTTTCTAAAGCAAACTCCTAAAAAGGCATCAAGGTGCTAGCTTTTATATATCCACCAAAACTGTTCTAAACCTGTGCTGCTAGTGTGTAGACAAGGAAGAAACACCCGAGCAAAGAAAACATTCTACATTTATATACCTTAAAAAAAAAGTGAAAATGCAATTATTTTAATGTTAAAAAGAAGGTTTAAAGTGACTGTCTTAAGAGCAGCCAGTTAATGTTGAAAAGCTGGAACCAGCTAAACATTAAAACAAGTACAAAACAATAAATGAAAAGTGGCTTTGGTATGTAAAGAAGGTCTTTTATATCTAAACCAGCCTTTAAAGACTTCCGACTTGTGAGGAGATACTATACTGTCGGTTTGAGGCAATTTTACTATAAAAAAAAAAGAAAGAAAAAAGGTTTAGGCGCCACACTATGCCTCATCCTTAAAACATTGGTTTGGTTTAAACTTTACCCTGTTGGTAAAATCAGATTTTCACAAAGCAGGCTAAAAATTAAAGAAATTCCACTCCAGTTGTGCCAATATCCCCTCCTTTCTCAGAAAGTCAGTCTCTTTGCAGTGACGAACTCCTCCAGATGAACCTTTCCGCTGCCCATGAGGCCGAAAGCTGGAAACATCGTACCCGAACAATCCACCTGCCTCTCGTAAATGCACCTCATGGTGTCTGCGTCATAGAAGAAGACTCGGCTGGAGTCGTAATCCAAGCATATGCCCAAACGCTGGGGCATGGGGAGTACGCGGTTGCCGGGATCGCTGGCCGGTGGGTTGGCAGTGGAGGAAGAGGCCTTGGGGATGAAGAGCTTGCCCATGCCGAGAGTGAGGAGGATGAAGGGTTGGGAGACTTCGTAACATGCGTCCTCGCTGCCGCTATCATGCCCGCTGTCATGGTCATACCTGGTAAAAAGCAAAAAACAAAGGGGTGGAAATCCACAGTACCGCACCAGCTTGACCCAGTCAAAGATTTTATAGTCGTCACGACACTATTTTTCCTTTAATTGTTTAGTTTTAAAGCACAAAGGTCCAAGAAAACAACTAAATGTTTGAATTGTGCAACAGTAAATTGGAAAACCTTTGTATTCATAGCAGACCTTAAGTCACACTATTAACTACTACTGCAGGGGGGGGCTGAAAAGCAAATATTTAGTTTCCAAATGCAGCTTTGGTAGATTTAGATTTTTTATGTATGTAAATATTGTCCAAGAGCTGATCCAGAGAAAGGCAGGCTCTGTCTGCTAATAAGCTCTTTAGGAGTTTTTCCTGGTTCTCTTACATCACAGGGTTAAGTACCAATCAGACAGCAGTAATGAATGCTCTCACACTAGGCTTTGCTTGGAAAAACAAAAAACACAATATTGTTTACATCTAAACTCTGGACAACACGTTTATGCTGCACAAACCTTGGGCTGCTGGTGTCTCTTGGATTGTGGAACCATTCAAGGATCTTTGTATCTGAAGCCACTCCCACTTTAACCATGTAGGAGTGTGGCTCCACCTTAAAAGCCCAATAGTGTCTGCAAGACAACACGAGTAAAAGAATATTATAAACATTCATCCATAACTCAATACTGTCAGGTGCTCTAAAACTGAAGTATCGTGGATTCAAATAGAAAGAGCATGTGATCCCAAATGCACCCCGATAAACTTAGATTGTGTTCATACCTTCCTTGAGAAATGCCAATATCTCCAATGATGTAGTCTAGGCTGATGTAGCTACCCGTCTGCACACGTTCAGCTGCCAGGAGGAAGGCCGTGCCTGCCACACTCTCCACTGCATCTCGTCTTTTATTAAGAACCAGCCTTTCAGGGCTGAACCCACATTTATCACTGAACAGGAACCCAAAAACTGTATGAGAGAGAGTGTGATAAGTTTCAAGTTAAAAACACTAGCAAAACAAGAATAAAAAAAAAAAAAGTTACTCATTCGTAGTAAAAAAAAAAAAAAAAAAAAACAATGCAATACCTGAGAAGTATAAGAGACAAACACAAGAGGGCACCAAAAGCCGTCAAGTACAAAAGGAGCGGTCTTTGGAAAACCCATTATTCTCATGCTCAACCGTCCTTTATACACAGCTCAGCAGTTGAAATGAAACGCATGCTATAAATAGTTAATAGGCCAAATCTCATGATTACCATAATCCAGGACACATACTGGCTGACATAATTATGTCCGTTCACTCAACCGTTCCATGAAACCTCAAGTCTGAACTGGGGGAAGACCAGTTGATTTGCATACGTCTGGGAAAGTCTTTGAGCCAACTGGAGCATAATAATAGACCTTTTTTAAAGGGTGAACTGACAACCATATAGAATATAACGGTACATAGTATGATGAATGGACATTTATTGTGACGTGTTTTATAAATGCTCAGTGATGTTTTTTTGGTTAAAAAAGATGCTGACCAAGATTCTAGAAATCTTGAATACGAATTAAATTAAATGACTAAAAAGCTAATAAAAAGTAACTACGGTCCATCGTCTAATTGAACTTAAAAAGTCAGCAAAACCACATTTAAAACAAACCTTTTCTGAGAGGAAATGGCTTTACTATGAGATGGGAAAATCAGCAAATGTGTGCGTTAGAATAATGTTGTTTTAGCAGGATGTAATAGAACATGTTAGTCATCCAACATGATTAAAAAAGCAGATTGGAAAAAAAAAGCTCTCATGGTCGACGTGCACTAAAAACTAAAAAGAGCCAAATTGTTGCCAAACAGGCTCAAAACGAATGTCACAAAAAATGTCAAAATAAAAGCCTGAAGAAATAAACCTAAAAGAATTTTTCATTTTTCTTTATTTCAGCATCCTGATCCCTTATTTTTCTCTTACCAGGAGCAGGTGGTGTGTGGAATGTGACCTCAGGGCTGTAGGGACTAAACATGGAGTTTCGGCAGCTTCGAACTCTGAAGGAGTACAGTGTGTCAGGCTCCAGGTCATGCACTACAGTGTTGTTTCCATACACTCTGTCCGTCGCCCTCCAGAGGCCACAGTCTTCTCCATCCTCCTGAGACGGGGATTGACCCGGGCCGATAAGTCTGGACACACCAATATAATCAATTAGTTACCTCCCTCTGCATCAAACCGATAATTCAGTTTCAACAGTCACATCTTTCTCACAGGTTTAGAGCCCACCTATGATACTCAAGCACATGGTGATCTGTAGGTAGGTGGTCGTCCGCCAGCCTCCAGCAGATTGAGGCCTCATTATAGACTTTGCTTTGGGACAAGTCGATCAGAGGGGGGTCTGGAACTGGACATCAAAAACATCAACCAAAGGTTTGGATTATAAATGAACACATCTCAACTAGAATACAGTCTACGGCACAAAAATAAATAGCATTTTCATCCTAATCATGAAAAGTACCAACACAGGAGGAGGGATGACACCGCTTTTCTTAATGGAGCTTAAGAGGTTTTCACAGACTTGCTGCCAGGAAAAGCAGCGGTATCAAGCCCCGCCCACCTAAAAAGCCACTCACAGTAAATGTGCTTTTTGCTACACTTGCACAGCACATTTCATTTTCTCTTTTGATCTGCTAACAGTACTTTCCTCAAGGCAGGTCAGTTCATCAAGAATGGGACCCTTTCGGTTAGCTCATTAACATTTTCCTTCAGTCAGCTTTTCTCCTCCAACAGTTTGGTCACCTTCTTTACATTAAGATGGTATGCTTTGTAAATAAAGCTTTTTTACTTTCTCCTTAATTGTAAGTTTTTATTTTCTGAACATCCAAAGTCAAAAGATATTTTTGCACATTTTTATCATTAACGAACCTTAACATTGACGAAAACAGTTTTATCATAAAAGAATGGATGTGAGGACACCTACACACTATCAAGCTAAAACAGAGCAGACAAAAATGAATAATCCTTAAACATTAGTTAAATGAGCCATCTTTCTATAAAAAAATAAATAAATAAAATAATCCTAACATTAAGAAAAATAACTAAAAACCGACAAAAGTGGAAGTTTGTAAAGTCGAGACCAAAATCCAAAACTGTAAATGAGACAAAGACATCAGCACATAGGTTTTAATGGAATCCAGCATTTACATAAAACAAACCCCAAAATAAAACCCCAAGATCCTCCAGCTTCAGCAGACACATGCAGTCTGCTTGTCCACATACATTGTAGTTCTTTGTTTACTGCTGCAATATTCTTCAGGCCTGAATTATTGCTGCAGCCTCTGCATCTCCGACACCAGAGCACTGTGAGCGTCAGCAACTCCAGCAGAGCATTTAGATTAGAGACATCAATAACACTGAGACACATCTCCTTCACCCGGAGCTTTTTAAAGGGGTGGAGAAAACTTTACAAAAGACTACGGTTTAAAAAAAGTAAAGTTTAGACTCTGCAAATAACACAAAACAAGATTTATTGACATTTCTTTGTCCACAAAGAGCTGGAAACAGATTGAAATATGTTTTTTTAATCATTGGCTTTAAACTACTGTGTATTTTAGAGTTTTGGTTTTATTTTTTTATCCATAGTTTGACCAGGGGTGTGACTTATACTCTGATGTGACTTGTGATTTTAATTTCTTCATTATTATGGATTTTTTTTTTTAGAGACTTGTACTCTGGAGCAACTTATGGTCTTAAAAATACAATAGTCAGTGATAAAAGCTTAAGAAACTACAGTCTTAGCCAACATGACAGGACTAAAGCCTAGTGTAACTGTAACTTCGCCTGGGAAAAAAAAAAAAAAAAGAAAAATCTCCATCAAAAGATGACAGTTTATGTTTTAATCTCAGAACACGTGTGGGTTCTAGACTGTACAATCAGAGAGGTAATAACCGGGTTATTTTAGGGTTAAAATACGTGTGGACAATGCAGCAACGTGCATCCAACGTGGGTTTTCATCAAGTTTCCTGCTTGGTTGCATGCAAATATGTGCGAACAACAATCAGCCAACAAAATTAATTAACCCTGATAGAGATAATCAGGATCTGCTACAAATGCAGCCATGCACCATTGTTAGTCATTTGAACTGATTTTTTATTTTAAAAAAAGCATAGAGCATTACATTTAGTTGCTATGCATCTGTGAAACCATATAAACTCCATGAAAATCAATTTAGGTTCCATGGAGTTTTTTAATTTTTTTTTTTATATAATTTTCTTTAAAAAATGCAATGAATTGCTATACATTTCCAGCTTTAATACAGTAAGCTAGAGCTTGTGTTTAATGAGGCAGACTGAAAAAGAGTGCATGAAATTAAGAGCTGGTTCAGGAGAACTGGTTCATTTTCAAATCCTATTAACATTTAATGCATTACTTTGAAGGTTTTAGTTTGTGAAGAAGGGAAATAAAGTGCTCCGTGTTGACAAGTACAACACTTGAAAGAATATTCTGGATTAAATTTGCGACCTGCACCACAACCTGACGTTGAGAAGTGTCTGAAAAAACGCGATTGATGTAAAACTATCCGATACCTGATGCGGCCCATTGTCACGGTAACAATGCGTTGCTGAGCTGGCAGACCTCGACTGCAGCAGCAAAGGAAAGCGATGTATATGTGCTGATCGTCACATTAGGTTAAATAAAGCATCAGTTCAGAGGGAAAGTTCACCTCTTACCGCTTGTTTTGTCCACATCATAAAGGAAAAGAAGTCTGTGCATTTAGAACATTGTGACCAGAACTTCTTTCGGAACACCCAGCAGCCAATCAGAATAGAGTATTCACCCGGACCATTTAAAGTGCAGAAACAACTTTTTTTAATGGCCTGCTTATCTTACTGTTGATGTGTTTTGTGCACACAAATTTAACTTTTGCGTTAATACTTTATAAATTAAACAATTTCAGACAGTAAAAATGAAGGAAACACTTTGGCCTTTTTTGTTCGAAAGCTGCATATTGTCGTATAAAATTTAACTTGTAAAACATTGTGATTATAATTGTGATTAATCATAACTCAAAAGTGTAATAAATCTAATATTTTAATTGATTGACAAGACCAATGTAAGAGCGTGTAAATGTGAGTTTCGGATTTCCGCGTATAAAACTCACTTTCTCACGTAGCTACTCAAATTTCCTCAATCCTTTTTGGGCTCTACGCACAAAACGTGTCTACTGAACGGGCTTTGAAAGTTAAACCAAGTAGAACTTTGTCCAATCAAGGATTCGGTAGTGACGTATGGATGGAGTCTCTTTAACGAAAGTCTCAACTATTTAAAAATTAATCATAAAGGGGAAGGTAATAATTGTGGTTTTTGCCCGGACTGAATTATTAGAAAAGAAAAAGCCTGGAGCGAGATTTGCACTGTTTTGACATTTTGCACCACTTTCAGCTGTAGGTGGCAGACGTGCTAGTAAGCAGTAGAAAAGGAAAAGAAAACCATCCCTGCTTGTCCAATGTGAACACCAAGGGTTAAATGTACATTCAAGAACCTGCATGTATCCCATTCCTGAATACGTGTACCATGCCTCAAAAAAACTTAAAGGAAGCCCAAATTCTCCATGCAACTTAAAGTAAAGCCATTGCTGTACCTCCTCCAAAGCACATCTCCTTCAGGAGAGTTTCTTCCTTGGATGTGTCCAGCACAAACTCATCAAAGCAGGTGTCAGCTGCAGGGTGGAACGTCCTCAGAGAGTCTGTGGCTTTCTGGATCCTACAATCAAAATCAACGAAAATGGATTTTGGGTCACTATGAGCTGTTAAAACATTGAGCAAAGGCAAACTTTTTAAATATTACTCTGCCTTGAGGAGTTTTATTTTGGCCAAAGTAAGTGCCGACGTCAAACAACAAATCTTTGACGAGGGAAAACCACAGGCATTATTGCTTAAGTGAAAACTTTCCCAGATTAGCAAAAGCAGCTTACACAGCTCAGTCAGTTTAGAGCTGAGAATACCCAGATGCACAGCCCCTAGAGCACTGCAGCACAGGCCTTTTCTCTGGTGACCTCAGCGCACGTGGCGCCCAAGACTGCCGACACACTCCAGCCGACAAAACACATTAGGAGATCGACCAGCGTTAACAGGCCAACTCCAATAGCAGTAATTTAATACGTACAAGCATTTAAAGAGGGAAAAAAAAAAAAAAAATCAGTTAGGTGCATATACAAGACACGAGTTTGGTAAAAATGTAGCAAATGAACAGTCTTCTCCGTACGCTGCTCAGGAAACTTTACTGCCACATTCAGCAAGTTCAATGCAAAAGAGCAACTTTTATTTAACTCTAATCTCTTCGTTTGTCTGCACCTTTGGACACAAAATGGATTACAATTGCCTGCCCGCGTTCCTAAGAGGCTCTTTTTTTATAAACATAGCAATGTACCTGACATGGAGCTGCTTTGCAGTTTGTACAAAGCAGGACTGATCGGTTTCCTTCAGCACCTCCTGCGCGTAACCCACCAGACCACTGTTCTCCAGCATACCCTGGTACTCCTCCACCTGAGAAACATTTTAGCCATTTCAGTTTTTCCGATTGCTGAAGGAGTTAAAGTTATCCATGGTTTCAAAACATAATGTTAGGATTAGTGCTTTAATGCAATATTTTTCTGTACAATTAATCAATAATGACCTGTAATTAACTTATATTTAAATCAAACTCAAAAGCCTCATTCTGAGATATTTTCATTTAATTTGTGACATTGTGGCACAAAAAAAGATCAAAATACAACTAATAAAGTGGCTTCATGAATTTTTCCTAATAGTTGTGGCATTGCTAGAGTTAGTTCTGTTAAGAACTCCAAAGTCGCACATTGATGATGACAGATGACTGTTTTTATATTTGAGAACATGACAATAGTTATAGATTAGAAGTCAAATTAACGGCATAAAATAACGCATCAATTTGTAATTAAAATAACTGCGATGAACGAGATAAGTTGACATGGCACCAACAGATGACTCAACAGATGGATGGAGGGGGTTTTAAAGGAAAAAGTCAAAGATGAGTGAAAGGGAGATGTTTCATACCTGAGACCTCAGCTGTTCCGATCGCCGGTTACGAGACTGTTCAATGGATCGCAGCATCTCAGATCTTCTTTCTTGAAGAGTCTCAAACAGACGCTCAAAGTGCTCGTTGGCCTGACGTTCCGCCAGCTGACCATTTTCCTTTCAAGAGAAAGAAAAAAAGTGAATTACTAACATCTCTCTTTACAAAACCATGCAAGCACGTGTGCAACCCGTTTTGAGTTCCAGGTGTGTTCAAAGATCAACAGAGCATCCGTTTCTTCTTTTCGACACCGGGAGAGTAATGCTACGCTAACACTCACCTCAGCAACACACAATATACCAACCAATGTCAATGAAAAGTCTATGTAAACGCGTGTGTGTGTATGCTTTTGGGCTTCTGCATTCAACATTCTCACATTCACCTGTAGCTGTGCATGTTTTAAAGTCAATTTTCCGTACAAACCGCACAGTAATTGAACGTGAAAGTTAAACCACTGAACTTTGACCAATCGGGGACTCAGATTTGGCAGCGATGTATGGATGGCGTCCCTTTAAATTCACAAAAGCACCAACCTTTTGAAGATTTATCACGGAGAAAATATAATAATTGCCATTTGTGTCTGGCCAGAATTATGTAACACCAAGTCTTTCATGTATCTGAATAGAACTGTAAAAAAGAATAAAAAATACAAGCTTGAAGCAAGATTCATGAGATTTGAACCCCTACCACATTTTGTGCCAAGCCCTTCCAACTGTAGACACATGCTGTAGTGCTGGGTAGCAACAGCCCAGTGTTAACACCATAGGCAGTTAGAAAACCTGCGTTCAGCACGTTCTTCAATGCAAATCACATGTCCAGTGTGTACGTAGCATAACATAACAGACGCAACAGTAACTATAGAATTCTAGCCATCATAAACAGGCTCATCAAATTCATAAATCAGGTACAACACTACAAACCTCCTAATCAATATTATACTGACGCTTTTTTGCAGCCAAAACCAAATAAAGCTTCAGAGAATGGACTTAACCACATCCCGTGTATTTCGAGCAAGCCGTCTGCTCTGCGGCAGCTCCTTTTTTATATTACAGCTGCAGAGTTTGTGTTTTCCTGGTTTTGTTTACGATGTTTAATTTTCATTCCACCAACAAACAAATAGAAATAATCTATGATTGACCTCACCTGTCAGGGCTCATAATACTATTCCTAACCAGTGCCGTTTTTCCAGATTAGATGATGCGGTTTTGTAAAGTTCATTGAAAGGGGAAGCATGAAAGGCATGACTTTAGAAAAGCCCCAGAGCTTTGATCTGAACATCAGGCAGTCCTTTATAAATGCTGTAGTCAACAGCACATTGAACGTTCCCTATCCAGGTCCAACAGCTACATCTATAGAAGAACAAGCTTTGATGCTGAAACATCCATGTGAAATGGTAACCAAACACTCCGTTTGCTTGTTTGCATAGTCTTTTTCATACACAAGTTGCCCTCATTCAAACTGGTTTCATTATTGCAACAAAAGACTATTCTACCTTCACACAGGAGTTTCTGTTAACCAGACATTTTCTGGGTTACTGTATCTTTTTCTCCCCAGAGGGACAAGAGAATGTTACTCGAATGGATATGAATACCTTCACACTGCAAGCAAAGGGTGTTCAAACACTGGAAGCTTAAAAGAAAAACTTTTCATAAATAAAAAGATGTTCATTTAGGGAAGAAAAAAAAAAGCCTTTTGCCAATCAGTTCAAATGACCCCAATTCATTTCTTACTCCCACTAGGCCGAGACTACCAGGGGATATCCCATGATGCACCTTTCCTGATCTTGCACTCCATACTATTCACGTTTATGATTCTTTTTGTCGTTATTCTGGGTTTGTTTCCACATGAATTTTTTTGGACTAGATTTAGCTTTTGAGTTCTCCATCATCTCCCATCAGATGATTTTTCTGCAGGAAAGTTTCATAAGGAGGAGGAAGCTCCTCTTCCTCACCGTCTCCAAGCTTAAAGCTCTCAGCAGACTTGCTTTTCTTTGGTCTAAACGTTTTTATTATAATACCATTTGTTTTTGTCAGGTGTAGTCAGATACATTTGTGCTTAAAACTACGTTTTAAAAATAGGAAAAACTAAAGGAACAAATCTTTTACGCTGAAGGTCTGCGCGATGTTGGAGTTGCTGCAACATGAGTCAGCTTCCTCACCTCAGTCTGACTGATGAGAAGCTCCAGCTCAGTAATCTGAGTCCTGACCTGATCCTCTTTGCTGATGAGGTAATGGATACTCTTCGCCAGTTTCTCCTGCAGACAGAAACCATAAACAGATAAGCAAACTTTCACACAACCTGAACTCAGACCCCCACAGCAGTGACACCACAAAAATGAGCACTGCCACCATGAAAATACTGCAAGAAAGCATGTGTTTTTATTATTATTTAGCTCTTAAGTATATGTGTAATAAATCGTAAAATATTCGTGACTATGCACTTAAAGAAAATGACACCAGAGCCTGTCTTTAACTTACAAAGGTTTCTGGGATATCTGATACACCTTTCAATTTGACATTGCAAAGCACATGATGACAGGGAGCAAAAGGCCTCATAAGGTAGGAAATATTGTACCCATCTAAACAACAAGCCTTTTTAGGCTTTAAACTTAATCCAAAACACAATTATCTTATATTAGCTGAAAAATCCTAACCATTATGTAAAATACACGGTTTTTTGTATTTAAGTTTTGTGGCAGAAACAAAAATTTGGAATTTTTATTCAAAGTGAAAATTTCTAACAGATTAAAAATTTTGAAAAGTTTATTTTAAAAAAATCTTTGGTTTTCTTAATAAAAGGGATAACAGTGCTGGTACTTTAAGCCAACTTGGGTTTCAGTTTCCGAGAACAGACAAGTCTGGAGCAAACAAATATCCATTAATATTACAGCAGCAGAAAGAAGATACAGGGATCAGCTAAAGCGTGACACAACAACAAAAGGAGCTCTTCAGGGCCGTGGTCACCCACTTGCACATCTAGTAATTTATTTATATTAAATCCAGCTTTTCAAAGAACACAAAGTCCCTTCGGACAATGTTATTCTAAAACTCTTCAGGTAAAATTGCATTATTCAAGCTCCGAGACATTTAAAACTGTACAAAGGTGAATAGAAACAGTCAATACTTGTTTTTTTTCCCCAAGTCAGGAGCATCATCAAGTCACTAGTGATGGTAGCATTGTATACAAGCACAGATAAATCCTTATCATAAACCAGTGAAGATTTCCCCTCTAATTCATTCAGACGGTTCAGATAAAATGGATTCTGAAGTTTTCCCGGTTTGCCTCATCTTGTCTTGTAGAGCTTAGCGTCTGGCTTCATTACCTTGAGGATCTTGTAGGCACTGCTCATTGAAGTGACTTTGTGGTTGGCGTGGGATCCTCCCAGCTTGCATAGGTGACACACTGGTCGTTTACAGACTTCGCAGTACATGTTCACCTTCTCCATCTCATGTTCTGGACACATGAGCACCTACAAGATTTCGGGGGGAAAAAATAAAATAATTCACCTTACACCAAAGGGGCAGCAGAAAGTTCCACTAAAAATGACGTTCTTTGACATTAAACTCCAGAGCTCAACGGCATGTGAAAATGATCTGAAAACCAGCTGAGGTAAAACCTAAAAGAGGACATGAATTTTAAAAGCAGCAGACACTTCTGTGAAACGTTTCCTGTTCAGCCTAAAAGGTCAGCACTTTGTTAATGTCAAGATCCCCTTCACTTATTACACTTACATTGTGTTGTCTCATAAACAAGGACTTTGAACTAAAATTCTATATTGCAATGTTCTTTATTTTGTCTTTCAGTTTGATATTACATACCAATACTTAAACACAGAAAAATAATTATTTTGCTCCTGTTTAGAGTTTAAAGTCCCACTCCAATCACCTTTAGATCTATTTTAAAAAAAGAGTTCCATTAGTCCTTTAATTATGATGTCGTTGCTAGCCAAAGTTAAAAAAAAAAAAAAAAAAAAAAAAAAACTCATTTTCTAGTACAGTTTCAGCTGAGCAGCAGTTTCTTCAGAAATTCACCCGAGATGTGGGCGGGAAAGTTGGTGCAGAGCCACGCCGCCACCCTACGCCCTCATTCCGTCACCCATAACTGAGAGCCATCTGTTTACGTGCTCTCCTGCAAGCTTACAACCCGTCACACCCTCAGCTACAAGCGGAAAGCCCGTCCATTGCATTTTCTACCCAACCGCTGCAAGCTTTTCCCAAATTAATCTTTGCTTTTACTCCTGGTTTACACCAATTTAAATAAATATTCAAATTCAATCCATCATCAGAAAAATATCACAAGAACATAAAAAAAAAAAAAAAAAGAAAAAAGAATCACAATTTTGCTACTTTACCTTGGGTCTAAAATTTGTGGTGGGGCCAACATACTCATGCTGGGCTTTAGGGGTGCCCCAGGGGTGGTGCAGCTTGAAGCACTCGTTACAGTAGCTAGCCTTGCAGTCCATGCAGCTCTTCGTCGCCTCTTGCTGGTTGGGAGGTTTGCAGATGTTGCACATGATTGCGACGGCTGCACGGGCAGCCTGTCGGTAGCGTTCGACGATGTTCTCCAGGGTGAAGTTGCGGAACAGCATGCTGATGCCGCGTTCGCCCAAGTCAATGTCATGTTGGCAGCCTGGGCATGGGATGGTGGTGACCCGGGGAGTGACTGAACCTCTTCGCCAGCCCGGAGAAGAGATGGAACCTGGAGGGAAGTAGAAAGAAAAGACCATCTTTAGTGTCATTCTTAGCAGTTTGCCACCAGTCTGTAGTCTTGTCTAAGGCTCTTTTTGGAGTTAAAACTATTTACAGAGTAAATTTAGACAGCATAACTTAAGAATAAATGTAAAATAGCTTTATATATTCAAGCTGTGGTGCAAGAACTCTATAGATTTAAATAGGAATTCTTTTTTTCCTCAAACAGTACTCCAAAGAGCGCCTCAGCATGTTTCTTTTTTGCACTTTTTGCCCCCAATGATGACAGCCACCATGCATTAGCAAAGGTGAATGGAACAAAGCACCAATACGCAATCCATAAAGCAGCTGTCATTGAAAGAAAAAGCCCAAGAAGAGAAACCAGACAAGAGCACCGGGTCAGAGGAGGGATAAGAGAGGAAAGCCATGGAAGATAATCTTGGAGCCAAGAGAAAACATTTACCACTGAACTTCTGATTATATCATGTGCAAACAATGATCTGGACATGGTTTTTTTAAATCAAATTATTTTTCATCTAACTCAAAGAAAAACATTGTGAAAATGTAAAACAACAAAAAAAAAAAAAACGCAAAGTTGGAAAAATAAACAAACATTCAAGCAAATGAAATTAGATTAATGTCCAGCTCAATGTGCCAATAATCAAATAAAAAGCTGAAATTCTCTTAAAACTTTCCAAGTTTTAAGAGATTTTTTCAGTAATGGCCTTGTTCCTGATGCACCCGCATCAGAACAGGATAAAGAGACCAAGACAAAAGAAAACCTTTACACAATGTCACAACAGACGCTAGCAGGATCTGTCACCACACAGTCACAACACTGAAAACCAGCGAAATAACAAAGTTCTGGCAATGCAAAAAGAAAAAGTATTGCTTCACGTTTGGGAGGGACAGGGGAAGCGAGGAGTGCTGGATTTATCTCAGTTTGCACGCCTGTGCTGCCACTTCGTTTCCAAGGACCTGGAATTAAATCAAACACTCCTCAGGTAAGCAAAACAAGGAGGCTACTTCACACTGCACTTCAAAACAACAAGGCGCAGAGGAGGAGGAGCTGTGGGAACGGCAAAGGAACCAAGTTTGAGTGATGACATGCTGAGGATGAGAACTGATGACTGATGGTTTAAAAACCAGCTGATGAAACGGTGGAAAGTGTGACTAAGTTATTCTTCCAATCCAATGATCCCTTCGTAAAAGTTTACTCTAAAGGTTTGCAATAATTTCTTTGGCAACTGTTGAAATTATTTTATTTAGGTTTTTGAAAACAAAATACAATGAAAATCAAAATCCTTTTTTGGTTTATGAGGTAAATGAATCAGTGTCATCTAAAGACAAAGTACACCAAGTCGGATTCTTTTTATTTTTTAAATTAATATTTTGGTTGGGGCAGAAATAATAAGCTAGCAAAGTTTATTATTAGTGGATTGTGCAAAATCAACTCTATCCTAAATGAAATTTTGACAAAAACTGCTACTTAAGATAATTATGCTGCCAAAAAAAAAAAAGAAACCCCAAAGAAACTCGTTAAAAAAAAAAAAAAAAAAAAAAACTGTCAGTTTAAAACTGAAACACCAACAGTCACATTAGCACGTTGAATAACTTAAATGTAAACAGTCGAAGAAAGAAGTAGTAACAGCTAACCCAAACATATTTAGGTTATCCCCCCAGTGGGACATTTGCCGTTCAGGACAGACCTGCAAATGTCTTGGCTCCTCTAATACGACTGATTTACTTGTCACCATGTGTGGTTTAGCCACCTAAAACACATTCTTTTCCCTAGTCCATGGAAACTTCCCAACCAATTCTAATTTTTTTGGGGGCCCTTAGTTGGTGTGATAATGTTAAAAGTAATTTAATTTGGAGAAAAATAAAGTCTAGTCAATATTTTAGGCAGGATTTTCCAGTGTAGTCTCAACCAAGACTGATTCAATCAAAGTAGTGTGTAAAAAAAACAATTAACTGGACATCATATTTTCCTTCATGAAGACTTCTTTAGCAAAAAACAAAAAGAAAAAAACCCCAAATCATGTCCAATTAAATGTTTTAAAACAGACCACTTCAATAATCATATTAGAGTAAACGTGTATCTGAGTTTTTTTATTGTTGGAGCTTAAATAGGCTTTAAAGATGAAAAGTAGAGTCAAACTAGGGTTTGACAGGGATTCTATAGTAACACCGTACTCACTACTACAGCTACTCAAAACACGGAGCCCGCGTCTACCTCGACTTCCAAACGACCTTCGCACTGTGGCTGCAAGCAATGAACAGAGAGGTGAGATGAGACAAACACGGCAAAGAAAAGCAATGCATAATGTGATGCGAGATGTGAATCCGAAAGCAAGACACCCCAGTAACAAAATCGACACAATGACTCGTATAACTAGATTTAACCAAAGAAAAGACAAATCCATTTCAAAGTTTACTCAGACAGATCACTGTGAAAATAAAACTTAACACAAAAAGTGGATACGATTCAGTAAAAAAAATTTAACAAGACGTAAAAATATATATTTTTTAAATGCTTGTTTATGTCCGGTCCAAAAAAAAAAAAAAAAAAAAAAAAAAACAGTTCCAATGTTAAGACGGGGATTATATTGTTTACTCAGTGGTCACCACTGAATAAAAGCACTAGATTTCTGCACTAGTTGCAGGAAATTCCAGCCCACCTTTAAACATGCAATGAAGTTTATTTTATAAAGTATACCTGAATACAAGTATATAAAGCGAACTTTAATCCATGCATTTGCAGTAGGAAGTTTACCAACTGAATTATTTTTCAGGCTAAATTAGAACATTTCAACTAAGTATTCCGCCTCACTTTTAGTATACTTGTAGAACACAGACTACTTTCTGCTAAGGGTAATCACACATTAAAATCAATTTGTTGTGGTTTTATGGCAAATAACTTAATCAAGGGCATTACAGATTAAAAATTTGTCTTTGGGTACACAGTTGGCAAGTCTGCAACTCTGTCTCACTTTTAAGAAATGAATTCGTTAAATCATTGGCACACTTCAACTGTAACGGAATTTAAAAATAGTATCCAGGAAGTCACTTTGTATGATTTTTATAGCATTTACGTGACATTAAATATCAAAAGTAACATGACTGTAAAAACATCAATATTTAAATTTGATCAAATATTTAAAGTTATTTGTTTTTCTACAACATCACTACATTTCTGGAGCTCATCTTAACGCTAAGCTAAAGGTTTGGATTTACTGTACATGAGCATGGTGAGCTCACTGAGCTTTTATCCCAAACTATATCGTCCAACATGGTCACATAGTCTATAAAAGTAGCCAACAGTCATCCATTTAACAACAATCCTGTTTGTTGAGTCATAATGAGGGAGATTCATTGACCACCTTTCACTGCTCTACAAATCTTGTTCACGCTGCACGATGATAAATTTAGCTTTAAGTCCTTTCTTTCTCCGTCTTCATTTAATCCCTCGTTCATTCCTTACAGGCAGATTGCGTCACTATGGCTACCAGAGAGCTGAGCGCTGCGCTTGTCAGGCAAGTTTGTTATGGAGAACTGACGTTAGGAATATCCCTCAAATTCCCCTTTTTTAAAACCAAATTTTATATTTTAACGTTTAAAAAAACAACAAAACTGTCTATGTTGGGTAAACTTTCAGTACATTTCTTTTTACACTGAATACATTTTCAAGCTATGAAAAAGCAAGAGGAAAGATCCATTTGCTCAAAAGTAGGATTTGATCAACTTCTGCATCCCTGGATGCAGCCCTGTCAGTGAAGAATGAACTCATTCAGGCTCCAGAAGGAGAAGTCTGAATGAGAGGTTCTGTTTCTGGGTGGTTTAGACCCAGGTCTGAACAACTCGCACAAAAAGCTTTTCATCTTAAGGAGTACTCTACGGATTTTTCTGGCTCCGGCCTTTTCTGGATTAAAGTTTCTTCTGATTGACGTGGCATTTCGACGAAACAAATACCACCTTAAGATTTTCATTTTCTGAGAACAACCCAAACGGGAGACGATTATTTTTTTTAAACCCCTAAAAAAGTATGCTACCTCATTATGTTCAGGTAAGAGATGTATTGTCAAGAGAACAACAAATTTGCCCCAAACAAACTGCATATTCCTTAGACCCTCAAAGGTAAAACTAGTTTTTACCAAAAGACCCCCCAATGGGGAAAGTAAACGCAATCAGTTAGCTAAGAGTTAGAGCAAACTAATAAAGTAGGCTCATTGTTTCGTCAACAATGGCGCTCCAAAGAGCAAATGAGGCACCTTCAGAGCTGCTCTGGGGCCCAGAGAAGCAGTCTCATGCACCACGCGTTAAGCTGCCAGCAAACACGGACAGAATCCGTTCATCACCTGGATTTTTGTGTGCAAAGATCACACAATTGTAAATCAGACTAAATGTAAAAGGCAGCTTCTATTCTCCCCCTGTAGCTTTTATTTTTTAAACGGTTACATGGGGGGGTGTGCCATTGCCGGAGATGGATGCCATATGGCAATCTGAAAACTTTGGTGATCTTTTGTTTATTATTTTATGCTTTCCACCATTCTGTTCTCGTCTTTGTGTGGCAAAAACTGTGGTTTGTAAAGTTCCTCTAACGTTTGATGGCGTCTGTAAAGCAAAATAGATTAGAAGGAGCAACAAAGGACTGTGGTTAAGAGGAGAAAAAAAAGTTACATTTATAATTGTCCTGGATAAATAAGAACAAGAGGAGAAACTCTAAAGTTGTAGCTAAAATAATTGAAAAACACCACTGGGGACACTTAAAATAACTCAAGAGATGATTGATCTGGGACTTTAAGAACCTGAAACTAGTTCTTTAGATAAATAGATTTGCTTATTGGTTCATCTTTTTGCTTGTAAGGTAATCAGTTACATTTCTTTGCCTATGCTTTGTTGTTTGTCATATACTATAAAAAGCAACTTCCTGCTACTCAAAGCCGCAAATACGATCAGTGCCAAACTGAGAAACCGACTACAGGAAATTGAAAACCGATACAAGAGCACGAAGCCATTAAATGGAAGAAAAGGAAGCACATACACTTGATAGATCATTTCCTGGGGTCTAAATCTTTGCTTTTGTCGTTTCATGACTCAGCAGATCCGAAACGTCATCAACTGCGAGCTCGAACAGGATGCTTTGAGTTCTTACCCCGAGACCCACCTGATCTCACGAGCCTGTCCAGCCTCTCCATGGAAGGGGACGGCACCCTGGACCTGGGGCTGCCGGGCAGGGAGCACTCGGAACCAGCGTCGAAGGAGTCGTCGTGGTTCAGCATCAGCAGCTCCCGCACACATTTGTGGCAGACGCTGTGTTGACAGGGCAGGATCAGTGGGTGGGTGAAGAGCTCCTTACAGATGGGGCAGATCAGCTCTCTCTCAATGTTCTTGATGGGGACCTGAGGATGGAGGCAGACACGTTCTCCATTAGGAACATATGGAAAACTCATCCCGCACATTTCATGATCACTCATTTAAAATAAGAAGTTTCTTAAATAAATGTGGATGAAAAAATTAGTCGAATGAAAGGAGCAGAACATGTAAAGATTTTGATTAATACAAAAATAGCAATGAATTCCACTTCTAAATGACAAACTGCAACAATGAGCACGTCCTTCTACTGTTTCCTTACATAACAGAGGATTAACTCTGCCTAAATATAGAAAAAGAGGAAGAAAATTTACATCTAACCCTCTTTTCCAGACCCGAAAGTGACCAACTTTGTCCCATAAATGGCGACTGATTGCTCGTTTGGTTTCAGCTTGTGTTCAAACCAAAACCTGAACACCATCCACGTGATTGAAAAAGTAATCAAGTCCAAAAATAAAAGATACAGGAAGTTCAAAACGAAAACGGAGCCCAAGTTCCGTGGAAGTTCCTCTACAAAGCAAACTTAGTTTGGATTCACAATGAATGGACGAGCCGCTGCTCTCCCACGGAAAAGTCGGGGTCCGGGCTGTTGTTTTCCAGAGGGGCCCGTGAATCCACTTGTCTGGGACTTACCGCAGCCATGCTGCTCCGCCGCATCTCTGCAGTCATGATGAGGGAGAAGGAAGCAGCCCCGCGAGCGACGTACAGCAACAGCGGCGCGCGCGGCGTCCACCGCTTCTCCAACGCGAGCGGAAGATGCCCGCGGCCGACGACCAGAGAATTTAAATAGTGGGGGGTGGGGTGGGGGTAAACCAGCAAACCTCGGAGCGAGGCAGGGAGGGGAGGGGAGGGGGGATCCTCACAGGGCTGCTTCTGATGCCTTCATGGACTTCACGTAAACTTTTTATATCCCTTCACAATGATTCAGCTTTTTATTAACCTCTTTAATATCTACTCTGTCAAAATGGGTTTTAGTTTTTAAATGATAATAACAAATAATAATTTATTAAGTTTCAGTATCAACATGTTTGAGCAGTAAAGAAATAAAAATAAATTAAATGATATTCCCACCTCATGGGCAGGGGCGGCTTGATCATTTTAAAGATGAGGGGGCTCAGCCCTCAGTAAAAAATGTTTTCCCATAAGTTAATGGAAAAAGGCATGCAACCAATAAATACCTCCCTGAGAAAAAATGTGGGGGGTTTTGTGTGTGTGTGTGTGTTTATGTTGTTGTAGCATTTTCTCATGATGGAGTACAGATATGAAAATAATTAAATTTTTGAGATTTTCTTTTGATTTTTCGCTGTGAATCAGGAACAGAAAAAAAGCAGTTGGAAAAAGCTTATAGGTGTGATGTAAAACCAAGCTCCCTGCTCCGCTCCATTCTGATACATCCACTTCGTTTGATATATATGTCTATGATCCACTTGCTACAATTTCATCTGATACAAAGCTGTATGGCTGGACTATTTTTGTTGGAACAGTAATGTTAGAGTGTATTCAGATTGGGAAAATCATTTGATTCGGACTGATTCTGGTTAATTTGGTTCAAAACAAATCCTGGACCTTGCATTTGGTCTGTATTCAGACTGCTGTCTAGCGGGGCTTCTTGTTTTGACCCTTAAGCTTATAAATAAAACAACGTGACTAAAGATTTCTTCACTCATTGGACAGGAATTACAAGGGTGGGGCAAAGCAACTAGAGGCGGAAATTATAGAAGTCCTTTGGAATCTCTGTTGGGATATTTTGCTAATTCAAACTTTATATTTCATTGACCAAATTTGAACGTCTCTATCAAGGTCAGGTACAACACTATTTACTGCTACTTTGGTACGGCAGAGGAATGCTGTATGGTGTTTACTGGCAAGACAATGGCTGTGAAGGAAGGATGATAAGGCTTAATAACAAATAGATTGTCGGTAAAAAAGTGAGAAGCAATGTGCATCATGTTAAAAGTTGTTTTAATGAGCCTGCATTCATTCGACCAAATTTCAATGAGTTGCTGTGTCTCATGTTGTGATGTTGTGCGATTGTTTTAAGAGAATTCTGTTAAAGAACCACATGACTACAGGCTACAGTGGCCATTTTGGACCAGTTATTACACTCTGGGAGTGAGTTATATTCAGACTAAAGAATCTCAGAGCAGACTGGAGCTCAGTCCGATTGGAAATAAACCGGGACCACCCGGAAAGATGGGTCAGAGAATGGTTCCTGAACCAGGCTTGGGTGAATTTAGACAAGGGCTGCTCATTCCTGGTCCTCAAGATCCACCACCCTGACTGTTTTCCAGATCTCCAAGCCCTGCCAGCTGCTGATTAGCTCAGTCAGATGTCTCCATTCTGATTTAATGAACACACCTGGTTCAGGTAATCAGCAGCAAAACGTGAAGGGAGAGCTGCAAAACAGGCAGAGTGGTAGATAGCGACGACCAGGAATGAGCAGCCCTGATTTAGACTGAACGTTTGTTCTGGATTATTGGGGGAAACAAACAAATGTGTCCAGTCTGAATACATCCTTAGGTTGGAAGTGTGAAGGACAGGTGAGAATGTAAACAGATGGATAACTGGGACAGGCTTTCTCCACTCCAGCGGTCCCGCCCACAACTCAGAGGAGAATTTCTAATGAACTCCTGCCGTTTTGCAGAAACTATGTCCTAGAAAATGACACAGGTTTTTTTAAATTTTGCCTAAAAATGTCACAATCATTATTAAAAGACCACTGGAAACACTTAAAATGGATCAAATGATGACCAGAGTGGGACTTAAACCAAATAAGTCAGGAAATATCCACTCTGTCACAAGGTGTTTTAATTTTGTAGACTACCTTTTATTAGGTTTCATTACCAGCAGGTTTGAGCAGTAAATAAAGAAATAAATAACATTTTCATCTTAATGACAAAGGGGGCTCAGCACTCAGGGGGAAAAAAACAAATTATCCATAAGGTCACAAAGAAGTCATGTAACCAGTTAAAAGCAGTTGCCTTCTTTTCCATTTCTTTGCAAATAAAATACATTATTTTACTTTAAAATTCATTAAACCAGTTGGGGGACATACCCTTAGCTCAGAATGTATCATTCACTTGCAGGTTTCTTTTCCAGATGGTCTGCTTTGTTTATTGAACAGGTGTGAAAGTTGACCTGAATTTGCTCAAACAAGCAAAACCTGGTATGATACCTGGCAATGGTTTCAGTTCACTTTTTAGTGAGTTAAAATGGGAAACATCTTGTGGGTAAATGTAGGGCTGTGAGAAAGTGGTAATAAATACACAGCATTTAGAAGAGTATAAATCCGGCAGATTTCTAAGAGAGTCTCTGCAAAATTCGCCTCAGTAAGCTGCTGCTGGAACCTTGATCTTTGCTTTGTTCCTGAGAGTTTCAAATGTAAAAAAATATTCTGCTCATTCAAAGATAGTCCACAATGAACAGAGTAAAACTGGGTCGTGTTGCAAAGTCAAATCCTAACGTATGCAAATTCCTGGCATCACTCACCAAATATAGCTTAAGCTAATAGTATGTCATCCGTATATTAAGGCTCCTGATTAAGAGAGACATTTAGAGATATTATTAGGTTGCTCTATATCTCTTTGACTGGTAATGTTAGTCAAATTAAATCTTAACATTTTTTTCTTGATGACAATCCTTTCATAAAAGAAGAAACTATGGCAACACTGTGAACAGCATCTTGGAAATAAAGAAACCAGCTTTGTTGTTCTTCCTATTTTAGGATATGTAGTCATTTAAGTCTGTTTTCCCTAACAGTTTGAAAATGGTCTTAGGCTTTCATATTTTTTTATGTAATTTAATTTTACAGTATGAGACCTCAAAAACCCAGAGATCCTCTGATTCAGGCTTTTTGGTTATTCCTCAAGTTAGAAACAAAACTCACATCAAGGTCAGATCCAGTCATTATGGTCCTTATTTGTGACACAGGCTTCCAGGGAGTCTAAAGGCCACACAGACTGTCAGCGGTTTCAAGAGGTTTGCGATCTGTCTTCTTTACTTGACTTTCAACTGAAATTTTGACATATTTTTATTATAAATGTTAAATATTTTATGAATGTATACTTTTTAAATCATATTTAATGTGAGTGGGGTGGTCACTATTGTAGACAGATCCTCAAAATAACATTTCCACTTGGGCACTAAGATGGATTTTTACTTCTATTTCTGGTCTTATTTATATGCACACTTTCTGTTTCACAGTGTGGGGGCAGAGCTTAGTTATGTTGTTGTGCTATTACAGCTGCTTACAGGCACTCAGCATGATAGATAAGTAATCTAAACAATAACTGAAAACCTAAAAAAGCCTTTATAAACTGTCTTGTACTCAAGGTTTCAACCATCTTAGATCAAGAAGGGTTAAAACTGAGCAGAAACAAGATTTCTTCACTCCTAAAGCCACGTTTTACTGGACTTTGACACCATTGGAAAAGTAATAGTTGTCTTTGATAGAACTGCACACATATTGCACAAATCTTAACTGATTATGGGTTCCGATTTATCTGAGGTTTACATTTGTGTTACCTTAATGTCCCACTCTATGTATTTTTATTGTAATATTCTTTCCAGTGTTTTTTTTTTTATTTTGAATATGCAGTTTTTAGCCAAAACCAAAAATCCTGTGTCATTTTTTAAGACATTTATGACACGATTTGAGTAAAGAAGCACTCAGAAATGCCATTTTAATCTTAAACCATTTTATACATGTCCTCTATTATGAGAAAAATGCTGCAAGAGCACGTTAAAGGGCCCATACCATGCTATTAGTCTTTCAGAGTAAACATATTCATATATATGATGATACATTACCTTTGGCACACTAAATAACTAATTATTTATGAAATATGAGCAATTTTCTCTCTTTTCTTACCCGGAATTATCAGATCCACCTTTGGTTCATTGTGGGTATCACCCAATTCATGACGTCAACTTAGAGGCGGCCTCGGCAGCATTTCTGCGTTTCTCCCACAAAAACAACATTTGAACTTTTTCAAAGATGGAGGTGTTTTTTGTTCTAGTAAAGTAAAAGCCTTTTGCCTCTAGCTCAGGGGAGAAAGTGGGTGGTTGTGTTAGCCTGAGAGTGGTGCTGGCAGCGCAGACTGTTCCTGGAAAGTGAGGAGACAATAGTGTTCATGGATTGGGAAGGGCTGGTGCTCAGAGGAGGTTTTAAAGGAATGCTCAGAGAATGGAGCAAAATGCTGCTTTGGTGTTGTTTTTTGTGAGAAATTAACATTATAAATACACTTAAAAGCTCAAATAAGTTGATTTAGCATGAAAAGGCCCTTTAAAAACACCCGAACTCGATTTTTATCTCCAGTCAATAATGGTTTAACTTAACTCCTCTTCATCTCTCAACCATTTCTCTCATTTCTCCTCATTTCTGACTTATAAATAGGGATCATTTCAAGGCATTAGTGAGATCACTTTCAGATAAACACCTCAAATTCATGACTATTTTAGAATAGTTTAATTGAATATTGTTTTGAATTCGTTCAAACCAGTTGAAAAAACCTTACTGCGGACCCTCTAAGTTTTCTGACAAGGAGATGCTCAGATATTTAACTGACATGACTGATGTGGAGTGACAAAGATAAGGCACAGAAGAACCTTAAAGTCTACAGTTAATGCAGAGAAAGTCATAAGTGGATAATGAAATAACAGAGAAAGAACCTGGAACTTAAACCTGCAGAGGATCACCAACATTTGTAATCCTCCTCTGACCTTGTCATGTCTCAACTGTTACCACATTCTTTGTATTGTACTGAATGAAAGAACTCTCTCCTATTATAAAAAGGAAGTTTTATTTGAGCAGAGGGACAATAGCGAAGTAGGTTAAGTGACCTGGATCTGCAGATCACATGAGTGTATATAACACATTTCCCACGTTTTCAAAGTCTGAGCCTTGAACCGCTTTTAGTCTTTCATCCTTAAAGATCATGTCAGCTTTTATGTCTTCTGAAACAAAATGGGACATTCTTGAAAGTGTTGTAGTTTCTACACACAAGGTGCAGCAGCATTCAGAAGTCAGTTAAAACATTTTAAATATTTACAGGATCACTGCAGAGCTGTGTATGCATCCTCAGGACTGTTAAACTCCTGTCATCAGACCACTGCAGTCTCATTAGACCACGATGTTGTCATCTTTCTGTTGCTTCACAAAAGGAGTTTCTGGGATCAGACATGTCACTTTGTGGAGACTCTGTTTCAGATTAAAAGGCAGAAACAGGCCGTCTTTAGAAGACAGAGGAGCCACAGCATTATGCTGCAACAAGTGGATGAGTCAAGCTTGTTCTGCAGAGAGAAACTTCACTTTTTAATTATCTGCAAAAGGTTAATCAGTGAGGCATCTATAGTAAGAGATAAATGAGAGGATAAATGAGAGATGAAGTGTTATTTGACATCACACTCGAATTAATTTGGTGTCTTTGTTTTATCTTGGAAAAATAATTGACCAACAACGTCAAACCAGTAAATTCCATTATTGCACCACCATGCAGCCAAGGGCTGTTAGCGCTCTCACCCCACCAGGAGGAGGCCCTGGTTTAAATCCCAGCTTGGCCCTTTCTATATGGAGTTTGGATGTTCTTGTGCATGCATGGGTTTTCTCCAGCCACTCCAGTTTGGCCCACAGTCCAAAAACAGGCTTCATTGGTAAATGGTGTGTTCAAGTGTTCTTAGGTGTGTGAGTGATTGTGTGCCCTGCAAAAGACTGGCAACCTGTCCAAGGTGTACCCTGCTGTCTCCCAACAGTAGCAGACAGGCTCCGGCAACACCACAACGGATGTAGCGGGTTAAGAAAATGGATGTGGGATATGTTGCAGTCTGCCATGTATGCCATATTTTCCCATTTTGCAACTCATCTCAGGTATAAATTAATTAAATATGACTGATTTCAGTAGCTGGAAGCAACCAATCAATTGCGTTTTTAATTCTAAAGCAACAAATATGGAGTAACAACCGTTTTCTGTCAGGCTGAAAGGCGGATGAGCAGCCTCTCCCTGTGTGGAGCTTCATGCACACCAGAGTAACTGAGTGCCTGCTGTCACCACCACTGCTGCTTCCAAGCGGCTCCCGTAGGCCACTGATCAAAGTCTGTCAACCCTGCAGCACCAACACGACCAAGGAAAAGCAGAAATAATTCAAACCTTAAAAACCAACGGAACACACTGCTTTTCAAAGTAAAAACATTGTGAAATATAACAATGTAATTTAATTACATTTTTAGTTTTCTTTAGAAAAATATGACACGTCAACCTGTAGGGTAATTAGAATAGAATAGAATAGAATAGAATAGAATAGAATAGAATAGAATAGGACAGCTCTGGAGGCTGTCAGAAACGCTCCGGATGAGACTCACCTCGCCCCGCTCGATCCGCTCCACGATGCTGGCGAACTCCGTCATGTCCTCAGAGTCTGACATGGTAACGGTGGAGAAAGGACGCACAGTGTGCAAACCGACAGAGACGCAGGGAAATGTCCAAAACCACACCAAACCAGCAGCTCCCGCTCAAAGACACAGGCTTCTCCGTGCAGGTGTGACGAAAAGAAACACAAAAAGACGAACGAACTACATCCCCATCCTCTGCTCTCCTCCCAGTCTGCGCGCACACCCGCTTGTGTTTGTCATAGGAACGCGCGCCGGCTGCTGTTAGATTTTAGTTGGCCGGATCTGGGGGGAAGCCCCGCCCTCGTTTCTCCTCTTGTGCCATCTCCCTCCTTCTCCTGCCTCAGCATCCCTCCTCAGCGCGATGTCTCCGTGCGCACAGATCGCTCCTTGTGTCAGAGACCCACATTTCATTCATCAGGCATATGGATAACCCCAATATAATGTCTTTTTTTTTAATTCTTTAACATTGGGAGGTGCCTTAAAGTCTGTGGGTGCTGCTGCAGAGACGCACGGGGCTTTTGCGCACCGCGGATTTTGGTTCCATCCTTCCTGCCCCAAAAAGGGAAGAATCCTTCTCGGGAACATCGCTGTTTCTCCAAAGTAACATGTTCAAACCAATTGCTGCCGTTCCATAGCAACAGCCAGAATGTGAGGCGGGTGGGGGGCCGGATTAAGTTGGGTGTTTTTTTTTCATTTTTCTGGCAATACCACTTGTTCCACGTCAGCAGATGGTTTTACGCAGACATTTTCCTGGGGGAGATGACAAAGGGGCAGAAGGAGCAAAACGAAAACAAAGTCTCAGTCAGGAGCAACATTCACTCATCAGAGAGACAATGAGATCATTTAATAATAATAATAAAAAAAGTTTTTTAATGTCACTAGTTCAAAAAGAAAAACTATCAGGAAGAGTTTACAATAAGGGTCTCTTTACTAATGTTAATTATTGCATAATTAAGCATTAATTAATTAATAAAGAAAATGTGAACATCCCGTTTTATGCATCTCTTTCCATTGCTAAGTGTAGTAGTTAACAATTAACTATTTTTGCCTTTTTAATGCGTTACAAAGCATTAATAAAAGGTGTCTTATTAGCATTATTTCATTCATTCGACTGTTTTGTCCAAAGGGCGCCATGCAGACCAGGGCCAGGCCTGCTCATAAGCATTACTAAAGCATTAGTAGGCCTTCGTAAATTATTTTTAATTTTTGCTTAATTATTCATTAACTAATGTTAGTAAAGGGTTTCTAAAGTGCTACTGTCTGAATTGAATGTAAATGTCTCCTGGGAGAAATCAAAGGCCTAAAAAGACAGCATGGAACATGTTTGGACAGTTTGATCAGGATCCAATTTAAATACATTTATACCAGAACTAAAAGTTTTGTTTTTGCAGTAAGGATGTAACAATTCATTGACTAAATTGATTTTCGTTCCTACGATCCCAGCAGATAAGATTAGGATAATATACGAAACAAAAAGTGTGTTGGCTTCACTTTTTGGAAAGGGACCCTTATGATGATACCCCCCCCTCCAAATTAAATACAAAGCATCAGCTGAACTCCAGCAGTAAAGTTACTTACAGTTTTGACGTCTGTTTAACATATAAACACAGTTAATGCTAATATCTGTTCAGATGACACCCTGCTGCTCCATAAAAAGCCACATAAGTGTTGGAGCTTTCTGAATAATTAATATAAAGCATTGATTGTCATGTTTTACGAGAACTGACTTGAGCTGAACAACAGAAGAGTGTTCTGTTCCAGTGGATCAATAAATGTGTCTCACATCACCTGTGCAGGGTGGTAAATGCACAGTTTACCACTGGGTGGTACATTTTTCTTTAGAAAATAAATTCATTAAGCAATAAAAAAAAATGTATCCCAATCAGAGGTTGAGGAGGAGGTGAAGAGGTTTCTTTTTTTTCACACCAGAACAGAAACAGTCAGCAATAGTAAGCAAACCAGACATGAGTGTTTTTCAGAGTCAAAACAAAGATGCAGCTTTGTGTTGAAAGAAGCATCTTTATATGATTTAATTAATGAGTATCATGAATAAGAAAAAATGTTTTGTGTATTGAACTTGGATGGAACAAAATAACTGGCTACACTAAAGGACTTAACATAAACTGAATGCAAATGTTTTGATTGAATTGACTGCACTCACTTAAAAAATGATCCAAAGATGGTCCTAAGCTCTTAATGTCTCCTAATTTTACGTTGTAAAAGAGATTTCACAAACACCCTTTCCTGGAGGAATAAAACAAAGCGAAGCAGGGGGTACGCAGGTCCCAGGTGGGACTCCACTGTGCTGCTCTTCCATGTGTGTCGAGTACACTGTGAGAGTTCCCCTCCTCCACAGATTTTAATTAGGCCTTAGTCATTGACCTATAAAGAATTAAAAAAGGAAAATCATCAGCCAGCATTTCCGTGAGCTTCCACGTTGCAGGAAAATGAGAGAAAACTAAAGCAATTTAGACAAACGCTAAGCCAGTTGTCATCTTTCTGTTTAAAAATAGATGAACAGTTGAGTCACTGAGCCACAAAGGCTGCATGGAAGCAAATGCTGCCTTACATTTAAGAAACTCAGCTGTTGTGGGTGAGATATTTTTAACCACCAAATGAGCCAAGATCTTAGTTTCCTTCTCACAAAGAAAAAATAAATGTGGCCACGTTCTCTAGCTCCTAAAAAAAAAGGCCAAATCCTCACCCCTTCACTTCATGTCAGACAGATGGAACTAGCTGTTTGACGAACCTTAACCCTAACATTTTAAAGAGAAGAAAATCTAAATAAATCTGAAAGTTAGACTAAGTTCTATTTACTGTGTGGGTCAAACTGGATTCATTACAGTGGGAATTCCAATCTTATTTTTTGTTCTGTACTTGAGCTCTTACGTTCACATTTACATCCATCTACACTCAAAATTCCTACAAAGCATAGCAAAAATACATTTATTAGGTTGAATGTTACAATTTTTATCTTTGCAATGTGTAGGATTTTAGTTAACTGCATAAAGGATGAGGCTCCTTCAGTTATCACCGCAGCTGCAAAAACAAGCGGTGCCCCTGCGTTCCGGTTGCTCTTGGACTAAAACGGCTGACTGCAGCGGGATGCGATCAGCAGCAAGAACAGCTGAGGAACAGCTTTCATCTGGAGAAGGATGTCTTTTGAGTTTCCCTTCAAAATGAAAACAATACGTGACTTTTGTCAGCCACTTTGTGTTTGATTGATCAAACCTTTCACACGTATATTTTCTTGTGTATGCTAACATGCAGGAAAGAAACAGACTTCCGCTGTCCATTCTGGGTAACAGTGATATTTTATTGCTTTTCATAGAAAAATCCCAAATGAAGAGCACGCTGTGAGACAAGAAATCAAGACAACAGAAGCATTCAGGAAAGCATTGACCCAGAACAAAGATATCAGGCACATTACTGAGGCAAGCTGAAAGGAGCTTCTGCTGTGTCACTCAGCCGACTCGCACAGCCAAAAGGAAATAAACGTGGCATCGAAAAACGCACATGAGATGAGATGGCTTTACAGAGAAGCAGATCTTTCAGCTTTCTTTGCCATTTACTAAAATAAAAAAAGGTTGCATAATAATAACATTTTGCTCGCCTTACTTTTGTGTTAGAGGCTCAATCCAGTCATTGTATTATTGCAAAAATAAAACTTTTAACAAGAAAGAAACATGACAAGAAGAGTAAAACATCAAGAACACGTTCAAAGGAAAAGGTATTTTAAGAACCCTTATGCTCAAATTTTGCGATAAAGAAAGCTCGACAGCTCTGGGAATTTGGTCTGGACTTTGAAAGGAAAATCCAGTCACCCACAGTTTACTTTCAATAATTGATGATTTGGATTATTTATTTATTCACTTTTCCTCATGTTTCTCAGCTGTCTGCAGCATCGGAAGAGGAGGACCGTATGGTAAGAGGGAAGATGAGGAGTTTTAATTGCGTTTTTACATTCGAACTCCTGCAAGTAACAGACACTTGTAGTCTGCATAATCTACTATTCTCCTGTTATGTTGGGTGGTTGCTCAGACAGCCGCCATTTTTAATGGGCGTGGCTACGTCACCAACTCTGCTACAAATCAGAAACAAAAGCTGGAAATCAGAAAGCTCATAAATTAAGTGGCGCAAGTCGTTTTGACAATTTATCCCCATCCAGTTCCAAATGTTAAACTTTGATCTTTTGTAACCCAGGGTACACAAAAAAAAAAAAAAAGACTCGCCCCTGAGTGAGAAGTGAGTACTTTCAACGCTCGCAAGCAAACATATGGTAAAAAACAAAGGCAAGATGAAAGAAAAAGAAAACCTTCACCAAGTGTAAACGAGTCAATATTTTCGAGGGGATGTCACGTTGAAAAAGGCCACCTGTGTGTCCTGACCCTCAGTGGTTTACTCATTGTTTCTTCTCTGGCTTTGCATCCGTTCTGCACTGAAAATAGATCAGACCTCTCCATGCAGCACACTTCAAAAGAGCACATTTCCTTTAGTTAAAACCGTCTTATCTTTGTTCCATTTATTTGACAAAAAAAAAAAAAATCATTTTACCAAGGAAAAGTAATACAAAACTCCAGTCAATCAATTTGCTTTATTTCCTATCTTAAAATATGTTTTAACAATCTGCAGCACATGTATCATCAGTGTGATTATATCTATAAGAGAAATTAATGTCACCATCTGATTATCATGTTTAATGGATTCAACATGTCATGTTTGTGTACTGCATGTATAAGGGAAAATGTGTCTATTTAGGATTAGGAGCAAATATAATGTCAGGAACATACTATCATTTTCTTTTATTTTCTAATCAATTTATCAATTGTACATTAAATAGATTTGATATGTATTTTTTGTCTTTTCTTTGTTTATATTGTTGAAATTGCTTGAAATAAACCAAATCAGTATTAATGTTGCTTTGACACTTTTGACTTGGCTGAAGTTTGTATTTCCTTACCTTAATAAAAAAAACTGAATAATCTTTTTTGAGTAACCCAGTATCAGTAGGGTTTAGGGAAGAGAAGAGCAAAGATTTGGAGTCTTTACTGATGAGCTTCATAAGTGTAATTCATAATAACACGCAGATTAGATTTCATTTTTAAAAATACAATAAATGAAAATTGTAGAATTTTTTTTTCTTGGAATGCCGCTCCATCTGAAAATAACATGATAAACTTTCTCACAATAGTAGCTGAAGTCTCCTTTAATAATCAAAAAATTGTTCTAATTACTGTGCAAAACACTCCTGTGAACAAAAGATAGTAACTTAAGAGAGTAAACATGTTTCCTTTACTTTTGGTATAAAAAGTACCAAAAGGGATGGAAATGTGTGTAGGCCTGAAACATGAAGAAGTTCAGATTCAAAACAAGAGTGCATCTTTTTTTCCCATCAACAAAACATTAAAATTACAGCAAACAAAGGTTAAAAGCAAGTTTCTCAAAACTTTGTAACTGCCACAAAAGTCCATCTGAAACAGTAATTGTAAATGTAAGAGTGTCCTGTTTCAATGCCAAGACGGCAGCAGTGGTTAGGTTACTGTAACCATGTTTCTGAACAGAAAACCCCTAAAAGGTGATTCTCTTCAAAGTCTTCAAGCCTTCCTTCAAGTCTCAGGTGACTCAAAGCAGATTAACTGGCACATTGTTGTATTCCCAAAAATACATTGCACATTGTTATTGTGACTATATATTAATGAAAAAGGCAATCGAGAGCGTATTGCTAAACAAAAGCATGATTGGATGAACTGGAAACGAGGTCTACACATTCACAACTTAATCATCTGAATGGAATATGAGTGAAAATAAAAAGTCAGATGTTCCTGATGAAAGAACCTGTGTGTCAGCCTGCTGTCAGTGCTGCTGGCCACAGGTGCCAGGGTTGCTCCTCCACGTCTGATGCAGCTGCTGGAGGTGCTGGAAGGCTCTCTGGGTGATGTTGAGAGCTGGATGGACCTTCCTCAGATTGGGCTCTCCAATCAGAGACAGACCGCACAGCCCAAAGTAGGCATGAAGCGGATCTGGTAGAGTTAGGGGGGGGTGTAAAATAAGAAACTGAATTAAAAAGTGAAATGCAAACTTGTGGTCGAACTTTGATTTGATGGACATGTATGTCTTTAAAACATATGTTAAAGAAAAACAAGGTTTCAAGTTTATTTTTTCTGTATTTCTTTGCAAATATTGTTTAAAGCAATGATCTGCTTTCAGGTAACAAAGACTAATTGTGGAAAGAGAAATAGACTAACCAAGGGGACAGAATTCCATTAAGCAACTTTGTTTTTGCACTAAGTGTGTATTTCAGTCTGAAAGGGGACTGTGTGCAGTTGCTTAACCTCCTGAGACCCGAGCTTTTATGTGATTTTTTTATTTCTTATTGCTATTTGAGATGAGTAGGACCTAATAACCATAATGCCTGAAGTGTGAGTTTGTACAGGAAGTCGTTTTTACTTATGTCCTAGCTTCAACCAACTGATAAAATGTGTCCAATTTTAACTCCAAATAAAACTAGAAAAAGTATTTTACAAAAAAAACAAACATTGGTTTCATTCATTAAATTTGGATACAATTTTTACTTGGCGCATTTTTCCTCTGGGAACTCTTGCAGAAGACTTTTGCTGACATTCCTGCCATATTTTTCCTACTGATACTGGTGTCATTCTGTGACGTCACCATAGGATGAAGGGGGCGGTGTTTTTAAATGTAGCCAACAGATTTAAGATATGAAAACGTATCATTGCGCTAAGAGGCACAAATGTAATGTCCACGTATGAGGACGCAGGGTCTCAGGAGGTTAAACAAAAACAAAATCCAAAGTAATGAAAAGCAAAAGGAAGATCCTCTTTTGCTCATTTCTTCTCAATTAGCAACAGTGGAGAAACTTTTCTTTTTGGAGTCAGACACGACGACAAGTTTTTATACTTTGCTTGTTTGTTAAAAATAAGCATATTAATTCATTTCCAGATCATTCTGTCATCCTCTTTACTGTAATTAAAGAAGTCAAAGAAAAACTTATATCAATATAACAGACACTTCTGCAAACTCTTTCATAGTCAGACTGTAACATCTTAGGATGAATGGAGGCATGTATGGGGACATTTTAGTCAAAAAGCTTCCATTAGTGAGAGATAATCTCTAGACATCAATAGAACTAATAAAAAACTGTTTAGAGATGAAATTGTTCAATTTTTTAAATATATGCTAACCTTTAGGATAATGAACATAACGTCGATCATAAATTTATAAACAATAGCTGGTTGCTAAACTAAACTAAACAGACGATGCTAAACTGGCATCCCTGCACTTAAACCCTCCTTCTTTGTAAGGAAAAAAAAAAACCCTATCTTAGGGGAAAAATTAATGAGAAGCCTCAGGGATGCCCACATGAAGGAGGGATCCTCTTCCAGGACGGACAGGTGCTGTGCTAGAACTGTTAAAGAAGAACTGGCTTATCTAACTCTACAACTACATGTAAACATACCTGTTTACATAGATGTACGATCTCTCACTAAGAGCTGACACAGTGTGTCTCTAGCACAAAAAAAACCCTTTCATGGTAGAGGTGTAAGACTCCAAGCCTTGAGGGCCGACCTCCTGCTGGTTTTTCAGAAACCCTGCATTATCTGCAGTGAATTACCTGGATCAGGAGTGTTTTACCAATAAGAAGCTAGAATAGCAGGTTAGTTGGAAAACATGAAGGACACCAGCTCTCAAGGTCTGGAGCTTGACACCTGTGTTTTAAGGAGTTAGGAAAAAATCGCAGAATATTTTATGTATACCTGTTTAGAAAAGATGTCTTTGTCTCATCAGAGAGAAGCTCCATCCCATAATAAAAGCAACATCCATAAAGTTTAGTCGGCCAAATTACTCATCATGTGTTTTGTTCAACCATGTCTTATTCCAGTAATGTGAGGAGCTGGAGCTGTTGTGTCCTCTGGCCATCAACAGACAATCACCTTCATCAATTACCCATAACAATGGCAAGCATGAACATAAATACACACAGAAGTTTAGAGTTACAAGAGCTTTTCCATTGATTTCAAGCAAAACAGGAAACCACAGCTCCACCCTGACCTCCCTGCACCTGTGAAAGACGAGGCTCAAAATGAGGTGAAGAAAGACAAAGAACTGAAACTCATTACATCCATGACCTCTCTATACATTTATGGGATAGCTTTGAAGCTATACAAATGAAGAAAAACCTATACAGGATCAGAGAACAGTATTCTTGACATTCAGTCCAGCTCCACCCCAGACGCTTCTATAGTTCAAAGGCATATCTGTCTCACAAATTCCCTCAGTGAATGAAAACAAGTAAAAATGAAACCAGATTGAATCAGTTATGTAAAAGTTTAATCAGGAAATGAGCATCTAGCAAGCTCAGTTTTTGTTTTTCCCCTGTAAGGACTTCATTTACTAGTCATTTAATTTACCTGGATGGCTATCTGGCCACTTGGCAAAGCCTCCAACCAGTCGGTCTTGTGTGGAGAGGATGAAATTTCTGTTCTTTTCAAAGTCTGTGTAACGAAAAACACCCAACAGCTGCAAAAAAAAAAAGAACCCAGAGGAATAGAATGAGGTATTCCGTTGAGAAAAATTCTAAAATTCTATCTCAGTTTTAAAATGACACAAAGAAAACTAGTTAGATAATAAATAATCATCATAAACAGTAGTTAACTGCGAACTTATACATTAAATAACCAGTTCAGTGATGTAAACTAATGCATAAAAGTGGTTAACACTTTATTTAGTAGTTAATTAATGATTAATTATTATTATAATTATTAACTAACATTAAGAAAGGGGCCCTAATGATAAAGTGTATTTTCTTTTAGACATAACTAAGAACTTGTATAACTACTACATGCTGTTCAGTTTGCACCTGTTCACTGTCAAAACCCAAACATAAAGGGTTACCGACTATCACATAAAGTAAGAAAATCGGTTTAAATGTCCTTAAAAACTCAACCTGTTGGTGCATGCAGGAGGGTGTGCACACAAATCTTTACCTCCAGAGTGGCCCCCACCCAGAAGGAGTAACATGTGTCTGCAGGCTTGTTTGGCCGTCCATGGAAGCCGCTTTGCTGCCTCATGATGCACCAGCGCCGGATCCTGTCCAGTTCCCGTGGATTCAGGGCCTCCTCCAGCCGGCCCATGAGACACAGTGAGGCGATGGCGCAGTAAGTCCAACCACCTGGACACACGGACAGGAACAAGCATGAAACCTGATGATGTCCTCCATCATCAGAAAAATGCCACAAGAACATCAGAGTGGGCCTTTAACAATAAAAAAGTATTCAAATATATAACTTGACGGGGAAAGTACACAGGTAGAGATCAAATAGAAATATAAAGAAGAAATGGAGAGAGAAAAACATGAGTTTCTGTAATTTCATGTTTCATCTGCAGAGCTACACAATTATCAACAACATGAAGTAAACATGAGTGCACATTAAAAGCAAACAGTGTGGGAGGTCTCAGTACAGAGTAAACAGAGCTCAGGGATTAATGGGCTGCAGCCAATAATCTAAATTCTTTTGCTTCAACAAGAAAACAAACTGAATAAAAACTGTCTTTAAAGGAGTGACATATAACACCGGATATAGTCAGCATCCTGAAGGTGAAATGTTCCCTCTAATCAGCCCAAATTCAATCCGTTTCATTTCTGTTCTTACAACAGCGGAAAAAAACACTAGCAAATATCAAAACGTGCATCAGCTTTGTATAAGGAAGCCTTTTGTGTTAGAAAAACAAGATTTATTTGAGAATTAATGGGAAAATGTGTTGACAGAGATGCCTTTAAACACCTAATCCTTTAATCACAGTTACTGTGAAAACAGACAAATCTTTCTGGGTGACATTAATCCTTTTACTTTAAAGCAAAAAAACACAATTAAATTTATATTAAATTAATGCATTGGTGCTGTCAATGCTAAACATATTTACCCAGCAAATACATTTTCTTCTTATAGGTACATGATATTAAAAAATGCTGTTCTTGAATTACTTGTAGAGAATAAAGTGAACTCACCGTGAGATTCTCGTCCAGCTCCTTGGCCAAAACCATTGTCATATGACTGTGGAGACAAAATAAAGGTTGTATTAAATACAATACATCTTTTATCAACAAATAAAGAATAGATTTATTGCCTAATTTATTATACAGTTTTAAAACATAAAACACTTGAAATCTGTTTTTGAAGCATCTGCTTTTTTTTTAGCTAAGAGTTAAAGTCCCACATCAACTCTACTTTTTTCTATTGTAAAATAGTTCTCAGTGATCTTTTCATTATGATTACGGAGTTTTTAGCTAAAATCTAAAAGCCTGAGCTGTTTTTAAGACGTATTTTCTGCTGCAGGAGATCATTTAAAAATTGTTTTTGGGTTGTGGGCAGGATTGTTGGCGCAAAAGTTACCCTTGCTAATTTCCCAGCATGCCTTTGTTGACACTCTCTCCCACTAGCAAGAAGCAAACTTCACAAGCTAACATTAGCAAAACATGAACAAACAAACAAAAAAGAGAGAGTAATTTTGGAACGATCCAGTCGTACAGTTTTGTCACAAACCTAAACTTTTTCAAACATCCGGTTTCATCTGCTCTTGGTCCAACCCACTTTAGGAAATACTCAGAAACACAGTTTTAAACTTAAATTATCTTATACGTGTCCTCCATTATGAGAAATTTGCTACAAAACATGTTAAAACATATTTTTTATTTAAAAAAATATATATATAAAAGAGCATTTATTTAAGAATAAAACAGGAATTGCCTTAGGTAGGTTTTTCTACTTTCTTGTGTCATTTTCTTTTTTAAACAGCAATACAAATTCATTGACAGACTGTAATCTCAATACAAGATCACAAACATGGATACTGTTTTCTTTAAACATAGAGATTCACCTGGAATTAAACAAAATCCTAATCAATGTTCTTTGAATATGCTTGAAAATTAGCTTGTTGTGCTATTATAGCATAGAATAGTATACATTTTTCTCTTTATAAATTCACAACTATATGCTAGTATTTTATGATTATTTGTCCTTTTGACATTCTAGAAACAGCTCTCTGCAGTTTTTAGCTCATTTTACAAATGCCACATATATCTTTGGAAACTTTAAAATGGCTTTTTTTTAAGGAGAACCTATGTCTTCTGTCTCTGTTGAACAGATACAGAACACCTGCAGCTAGTTTCATGTGAAAGCCAGCCCTGACCTATTTAGCTTTTACAGAGTCCAACTATATTTTGGGAGATAAGCTGGAATTATGCAAAAATGATGATTTGTTTGTGAGTGAGCTACTGTGAATGCACAACAGTCCATGTGTCAATCAATCTCTCACAAATTTAAATACATTTTTTTGGAAATAAGAAAAACTAGAACAAAATGTAAGGGGAAAATCTGTACTAACAATATTTAAAGTACTGTTATAAAATTATTTCATAAGAATTAATGCTATGCATGCAAATCCCAACTCAATTCTGATACAGTAGCTTCAGCTTTATTAGGGATTTGCCACTTTAGGCAAGCTTTTAGGGAAATAAAAACAAAATACGCTGATGCTTCTCTCTACAAGAGGTATATTAGGTGCTTGTAGGGCCACGAAAATCAAAAATTCACCATACGTTTTAACGTGTTTTTCCCACAGTTGGAATAGAAACCCTCAGCTACAGCTTTAAGATCTTGTGGCACAGCTCAGCCCCCTCCGTTTATTAATAATGAAGTGTTTCTAGGCACAGTGCCACCTGGTGAAAGCAGGTGGCCAATTCTTCTCATTTGGGTTTTGCAGCAGTGCTCTGAATGGCGCAGACACACCAATTACACCGGACTTAAATGGGTTTGTTTCCATTCACGGCATCAGGACAAAAGATTTTTCAAGTTCAGCGACACAACAAAGTTATTGCTTTTTTTTTTTTTTTTTTTATCTACTCACCAAACTACCTTGAATGTACTCAATGGCCTTTTGAATGTTCATGCCTGACCAGTCATCCAGCATGAAGCAAATACAAGCTGCGCAATAGATGAACCGAATGTCATTTTCACTTCCTTCTGGCACTGAGTAGAAACTACAAGACAGAAACAGGAAAAAAAACAAATGTTTGATTCTGTAATGTTAGTGTCAGTGTCATAAAAATCTGTAAGCACAATTAAAACACTTTAAACAGATTAATTTTCTAAATATAAAAGAAAAGTAGGCATAGTCTGTGATGCATTTGCAGAAATCCTGGAAGTTGCTTTACATACAATAATTGCAACACTTCCATTTTTTTACAAGCTCATAATTATTGTTAATAAAAAACAAAAAAGAACAATATGTTAAGTAATTGCGATTCATTTAGATTAATATTTTTATCAAAGAGCATAAACACTTTGGTATGTTAAGCTAAGATGTCATTTTGTGCTTGAATGTTTCTGTCTTTTAGAGATCAAACATCAGCATCTTTCAGTAAGACACTTTTTATGAATGTAGTTATATTTACACACAAGAACAAACAAAAAACCTCACCATCCTTCTATGGTGGAGATCTCCTTCAGTTGTTTATATATGTACTTGATGACTGGGTGAAGGACCCAAGAAAACATTTCAGTTGCTTCCACAGAACAACAAATGGAGGCAGCAGTCAAAAGTTCTTCAACATGTGTTTTTCAGTTAAATTTAAACTAGAAATGAGGCGACTGAGAGGTCTTCAGTTAAAAATGTATTCTGGTTTTGACCATTTAAATCTTGCAATAAAAAACTGTTCCATCTAATGCTGTTTCTGCAGGTTTTTTTAATATTTAAAGTTAAAGTTTAGGATAAAATGCACTGTTTACTGTTTGGAGAAAGTAACTTTCATTTCAAAGCTTGTTAATTTTACAAGAAACAGTGAGAAACATCAAAGTACTTCAAAAATACAGTTAAATGTCAACCTTAATATGTTTGACACCCAGCTCAGCATAGGGCATTCATTCTTCTGACACAAGTGGATCCATAAAGACCAGTTCTCGGATAACTGAACTGTTTTACTCAGTAATGAAAGATCCTTTTTTGTCACTATTAATAAAAAATAGTATTCTGTTAGTAAATATGGTTTTAAAACTCAGTTAAATGATCAAAGTCATGTGAGTCTAAATGGAAAAGGCTTGTGTGTGACGATGTCGGTTTATGTTAAGAACGCTGGTGTTCACATGACCTCAGGTGTGGTTGAGTCAGAGTGGAAGTGTCAGTGTAGATGAGCATGAGAGCGTAAACATGTGTTTGTAATGACCTTCCATCCTCCAGCTGCAGAGATCTGAGCCCAGCCAGACAGCCCTGCTTATTAACTCGACTCAGATCATCGCCGAGGATCAATAGCGAGCATAAACCGGTGTACGTCATGGCTACATGTCCACTGTCATAGGGATGGAGCACACCTGGACCCTGAGGAAAATGTCAAATATGGATATTATTCAGAAAAATCCTGGAAGAGGAAAACAAGGTAAGAGGCTATAGCTTCAACAGCTGAGCAGAAATAATTAGAACAAGTTTTAAAGACATCTAAATGTGCTGTCGTTCGGAGATGCTCAAAGGTCAACAAACCAATAAAAAAAAAAAAAAACACAATACTGGATTTAAAAAAAAAAAAAAGAAAGCACAGTACCTTAGTACTGTAAGGAATTCCAATATGTGATGATCCTCGAAACCCACAACGACCCAGATTAGACTCTGAAAGAGAATTCGGAGAGAGCTTTTCAGTCATCATGAAGAAATGAATAAGGAATGAATGGGGAATATAGGATAGACAGTCCAGCTGAATAGACAAAAAAATGACTCTCTCTTCATCATTTCACTAATGAAGAACTGAAGCTATTACTTCAACTGAAAAAGTGATGGCTGAGATTGTTATATTTGTGACTTGCACGAGGTTGATAATTCAGCATGTTCTCATTGTTAAGGTCAGCAAAGTAATTATGTTAAAATAAAAAGGAAAAATTGAGGATAAGAGTCACTCAAGCTTCTGGCTTCATCGTTTTGCTTATATTCATTGTTAAGGGATTTGAACCATTTTTTTTATTATTATAAGGAAATATTCAAGTAGAATATTAACAAAAAACTGCACCCACTCTATAATCTTTTTATTTTACTACCAACCAGCAACAATCTGGGAGATTCACATAAGGAAAAAGTACTCTGCTGCCACCCCCTGGCCACGACAGGAAAGGCACCCTGAAGCTCCGATCGGCTAAAGACAATTTTTGTCAGTTGAACTAACATTTATTTCATTCTAATGTTGTGAGATTGTGCTTTGATTTTATTTTATTTTACTTTAATGTGATGAAGGAAAAAACAAATTCTAAACTAAAAAAGCTGACATAGCAGTAAAGTTCCCATTCTATGTCATAATGACAATATTTTTAAAAACATTCTAAAAAATGTGGAATGATGTAACACCTCATAGGACATGTTCCTTACATGATTGAAATATTACAATCTTTAAATTTCTCACATGTAAAATAACACAATGTTATTAACATACTCATTTGACTGAACCAGGAGCTTGACTCACCAACATCCTTTTCAAAACAAATGACAGTGTTAGCACGAAATTGTAGTTTGTTACTGACGTCCTATTAGAAAGTCATGTGTTTCTCAAAAGCTTTATTTTTTAGATGTATTTAGAGTGAACCCGCCATCTAAGATATGGTGATGTAGATACCAGATCTACTCTGTCTCCCAAAACAACTCAGGGTCCTGCGACTAATGATGACGTCACACTACTTGATTGGATGAAAGTTGGCACGATGACGTGTAAGATAGTGATTGGCCCAGACAAATCGATAACGATAATTAGGATAGTCGTAACTTACCGTTATTCGCGAGAAACATGGATAACTTGTACATAGAAATTTCCCACTACATATCACAAGGGACTTATCATAGCCTCACCCTCACTTCAAAGAATAATTTGTTTTTTAATGCTTTCAGCATGTTTTAAAAGGGAAATAAAAACTTCACAATCATAACTGTTAAATCTGATGAGGTTCTGTAGGACTGAATTCCGCTGCTTTTGATTATAGTTATCAATTTGACAATGTTATTTGCTGCGATAAAAAAAAAAAGTAAAACTGACATTTGGGCCAATTAAACCGATATGTTCTGTTAATGTATTTAAGTACAGGTTACATTTGGTGTAACAAATGATATTGTCAGACACACCATAACATTAAAAATGTCATTATTAGTTATGAGTAAAAACAACTTTGGGTTACAAAAGCAAACATAAAACGAAAACAACACTATACTGAGCCTGAGAAGATCTCAATGCTACATAGTTTGCATCAAAACCGAGCCCAGTCAAGCATAGCTTCCCAGCAATGACATTTAGTCATGTTTTGAATATTTGCCAACTTAACATCTTTAAAGGTAGCTGAAATGGCTTGTAAAAAAAAATCTGTTTTTTAAAAAAAGGGAATAAAAAATGATAATGCAAGCAGGTAATGAAAAGCTACTTTTTCACCTGGTGGTGACTTTGACTCCCACAACTAGGAGTTAATAGGAGTAGCCTGGAGGAAAAACTTCCAAGTGTGGGACAACCCCTCAGATAAAGTTGCATCGTGACGGCACGATGTTCTAAACCTCACTCTTTCAAACCAAGATGATAGATAGATAGATTAGTTCCCCAAACCATAGAACTAGCAAAGATGACAGTGGACTTTAGGAAGAACCCCACCACCACTTTGCACTCAGACTTGGCCAACAAAGCTGATTCTGAAATCAATATTATATTAATATTAACCAGGCTATTGACCTGATTCCACCACTCAAAGTTTACTTTCTGATCCAACTATGAAAATTGATGTGAACCAGATTCATAAAGGATAACATGAGAGACTTACTGTTATCTGTGGGCAGAACTTGCTGTGAGTAAATCCACTCTATTATGAGGTCCTTATCAATTACATCGAGGGATTCCAGGACATCGAGGCCAGACAGGGCAAAAAATACTATAGATAATCTGAAAAATACATTGAAACAAAAAGATCAGCAGAAGAAACAGCACATGTGCATCATCACACCATCCAAATCCTAGCCTAGAATTTAAACGTTGAAGCAGGAGCATTCCTGTGTAGCGAAAACTTATAGAAAACTCTTTCACATTTGATGTGAAAGTTTAAGTTCAGCTAGAAATCACCAGGTGTTGACAAAGTTTTCTTCTAACTTAACTAACTGAAGTTAGAACACGAGCATTCAGAACTGCTGCTGAAGCACAGCTAGCTCATATGCTAATCAAGTTCTTCAACAGAGGACAGGAACTGGAGCGCCTGCGTTTTATTTTACTCTCCTCACCTGGTTGTTTCCAACGACGCGTATCTTTCCGGTAACACTTGAAGTGTTCGCTGAAAAAAACGTACATGTCGGTCTTTTAGGAAGTCTATTTGCTCAAATTCTTCTAAATGTTTCTCTTCTTCCGCCATCTTTGATTCTGCACATATGAGAAATCTCTTCCGGTACTGTGATATTTCAAAATAAAAGCATCGAGTCTTGGAATCTTCAAATTTTTTACACTTTCTCTAGCTGTAAGCTTCATTGCAGCTATTAGGAGTTCAAATTTTGCTCTTTTTAAATGTACTATTTATTTAAGATGTACACCGTGTTTAATTATGCTACATTTCATGTTTTGTCTTAATTTGGCCTGGGAAAGCTGCTTGATGCATGCAAATATTCCTAATGCATTTATAACATTAATTATAAAACACAAACACATCACAAATAGACTGACAATGTCATTATGGCATATTTTATTTGAAATAAAATCTTAAAGGTGCAAAATTATGATTTCTTTTTTATTTCTGGATCCTTAAAATCCGTTTTTCCCCTCTAAATTAAGTGAATTGCTTCATTAGGACTGGATCCTCACAGGCCTTGCCTCCAAGTAGGAACAGCTCTAGAAAAAAAAAAAAAAAAAGAAGATCCTTTACTTCTCAGTTTGCTCCATAAGATCCCTAAGAATAAAAAAAATATCGAAGATCTGACCTGTGAAACATTTGAAGGAGTGGTCCATTTCCTGATGGCCCAATGTGTTTCATTCGCTCCTGCCAACCTTTAGTGGGGCGAATTAATCTGGAGGGGTCTCTGCTGACATGTTCATTAACCTGTGAAATAAGCAAAAAAAAAAGTAAGAATGTATTTTTTATTTGTTTGTTTGATCACTTGTTAATACATACCTTCTTTTTTAGTTTGGCAGCTATTTCTTTCTGTCTTTCCTCTTCTTCTTTTTCTCTCAGGTGTTTCTCGTGCAGCTTTGCTTCCACCTTGCAAATATCCTGCTTAAGTACACCCAAGACATGACTTTTCAGAAGTGCAATAACAACAAAACATTTTTTTAGGATTCTGATGAAAAGAAACGTGTAGTGGGAAAATCTGGCTTTGAAAGTGTTGACCAGCTCATTTAGTCTTTAGTTTTCTGATGTCACTGACATTTTTACATGTCGTACCCTTTCCTGAAATTGTTTGATGACCTTTGTAGCCTCTCTTCCTCTCTCCTCCATTTCTCTCTGTTCCTCCTCTCTCCTTCTCCTCGCTTCTTCCTTCTCCACCTCTCTCTTCATTTTCAGTTGCTCTACTATGGCTAGTTTTACCTCCATCTGGCGACGACAACTCTCCTAGTTCAAAACAAACATGTTGATAGACACAGAACATGATAAATGCAGTAACATGAACCGTGTGATGTAATCCTTTCTTACACTTTGATCATTAAAAAAATTTAACTTGAACTGCGGTTCCTGATGACAAACGCTTTGCAAATACTAAAAAAAGCACCTTCTCCAGTTTTCTTCTTTGAATCTCCTTCGCAATTCTCTGTTCCTCTTCTTGTTCCTCTTTCCTCTTCTTCTCTTCTCTCCACTTCTCCAATTGCCGTGCAACTTCCATCCTTTCCTCTTGAGACCTAAAGCAGGATTCAGAACACACTTCGAGGTACTGTAAAAAACAGAGATGTTATTGTTTCCCACTTTGGAGTTCAAATTTCACCCAGAAGCACCTGTGCATCTCAGCCAGGATCCTTGCCTCCTCATATGCTCTTTGTGCTTTTTCTGTTTCCTCCTGGCTCTGTTTCCTCGTTTGATGTTCTTGCTGTTTATTGGCTTTCCAAAGCTGAATAGCCTGAACACATCAACATTTAATGCATAAGACTACACTAGATCTTTGGTTTTAGGTGAAAGCAAGTTGAATTTCTGTCCTTCAAAATAAAATGGTAATTTTTAACATCAGGTCTTTTCCACTTATTTTTCTTACCATAGCAAGCATGCTTGCTTACAAAACTTACCTCTGTTAGCATTTCATTGTTCTATAAATGTTTGTACATAAAAATTAGAAAAATAAAATGAAAACAGGCTTTATTCAGGTTCAACTTTGAAATTTCTGCTTAGACCATGTTTTTCTGTGCCTGCACATCCTGCGATTCTCACTTTTTTCTTTTTATCCTGAAGCGAGAGCAGCTCCAAATGCCAGCACTCGTGCCGTTTTATTTCCTCCACTGTTTTGTCTGGTAGGTACAGTTTGGCCTCGTTCCTGTAGGACGTTTGTCCACCATGCTTTGTCCAGATCTGCAAACCCAACAACAAACTTTGACCTGCTTGGCTCACATTTCCGATAAAATAAATAAAGTGAGTAATAATGCTTTCAAAAAATAAACAAAATAGAAAGCAGCTGGTGTGTAAACTGAAACCGTTTCCGGCAGAGAATGACAGTATAGCATACTCTTAAAAAGACTTGGTGCTCATTTTGATCCCATCCTCCATAAGGACCTCCTGTCTTCTGCAGGAAATCCTCTGGTGCTCTGACATCAGCTGGGAGGTCTCTGTTGTGGAGTTTGATCTTTGGGTACAAAAAATAAAGGAAAACATCTGCATCTTTATCCTGTTATCACTATTAAATAAACACTAAGATGTGAAAACCACAGACTGAGGCAATCTGAAGGTAGGCAAACCTTAACTGTGTGTTGTTTAGGGTTTGACTTTAAAGGGAGACTCCAGTTTTCAATTTTCTTTTCATAAGCTGAGATCTCCAGTCTGACTATCATCTCCTCTTTCAAATACTCCTCAAAACTGACAACAAAATTAAGAAACAAGGTCAAAACATTGTGTCAGAATAGATGTATTACACACAATGTTACAAACAACGCATTTGCTGTTAAAAATGAACACATGATTCATGCATTATGGAAAATATTATATTTTCTTTCTTGCTTTTTAATAAAACACATTCTAAAACGGTGTGTATTTTATTACCATGAGCGCTGGTCCTCCTTTAGAGAATTTATTGAGGTTTCCACATCCGACATGATGTCTTTAAGCCTTTCAATCACTAACGATTCAAAGTGAAATGCAAAAATATGATCAACAAACGTAGATGTGTTAAAATACACCAACTTTTACTTTTATTTACAATGCAGTCAGTTTTTATTATAGAAAGTGGTATTTATTTATAAAACAAGCTCATATTAATTTCTGAATATGACACTGAATCTAGTAAATTCATTAATTTCTTACCTTTTTTTGTTTTAGTTTTAGTTTGTTTTGTTTTTTTAAATAAAAACCAAACTTACTTTCTGGAGTTGGCTTCAAATCAGTCAGATGACGCTGGAACCTTCGCACATCATTCTGAATTTTCATGAGCTGTTTTTGAAGACTTTCCCCTAAAAAAAGAATCTCATAAACAAAGTGTTGTTGGTTTCCACTTCTGACACCAGTGAGGAAAAATATAAAGGAAGCGATTTGGTGTCACAAGTGTTTAAACCCCTCCAATGTGAAGTGGCTCATCTAGTATAAATTTAAAATGTGAGGGTAAAGGTAAATATACTCACGTTCAGCATTTCTTTCTTTTTCCAATCTGTTCTCATACTCCTCAAGGTCTCCACACACATCTGTCCAGCTATACTTTTTGCACTTGAGTGTCCTCTCGTTCTCCAACTTTTCAATCCTAGAACAAATATATACTTAATTGGTGAGTTTGTGATTAAAGACCAACGCCACAAAAAAGTGTTTTTGATGTTTTTAACATGTTCTTGTGGTATTTTCTCATGAAGGAGAAGATAATAAAGAGAATATAACTTAAAATTACATTTCTGATTAATTCTGTATTCAAATTGTTGTGAATCAGTAGCAGACAAAAACGCAGTTGGAAAAAGCTTGTAGGTGTGACGTAGAACCTACAACGGCAAGCCACAAGCTTCCTGCTCCACTTCGTGTGATGCATCCACTTGTAGACAATTGGATCCATCAATGTCTTCATTTTCCTTTTCTGAGCTGGCACCTGACTCAACACTGTATGGCTGGACTGCTCCAATAATGCTCACCATTTTTGTTGCACTGCTATTGTTAGGTTGGGGGTCAGAGGAGCTGTAAACTAGCAGGAGCGCACATAAACAGATGGTTGATGGGATGGGGGTGGGCTTGCTTAGCGCAAATGGTTCCACCCACAACTCAGAGGCAAATTTCAAATAAAGTACTGCCACTGTAGAAACTATTTCCTACAAAACTACACAGGTTTTTTTATTCTGGATAACAATGGCATAATCATAAATCAAAGAACACTGGGAATGCTTTTACAACCGATCAAAAGATGGCTGGAGTGAGTGGGACTTTATTATACTGAAGCAGAAGCAATCATTTAAAATCAAATCTTTTTATGATTAAAAAATGTTTTGTGAACATTTTAAAGAGAGGATTGTGGGGAGAAATGCATCAGCTCTAATTTATGTGATCTAGAAAAAAAATATATTTAAGACCACGTCTTACTGAGTTTCACTGTAGTCTCTGTTATTATTTATTTACAATAAAATTAAATTCAAATAGCCTTACTCACAATCTTCTGTTCTTTTCAGCTTCTCGCAGGAAAAGCACAATTGTCTGTTTGTGCACCTTGTTCTCCACTTTGTCAGAGTGCACCAGGGCACATCCTTGCTGGATACTGGGCTCTTCTCTTTCCCCCTGTGGACATGAAACAAGAGAAAAACAAGGTGGCACAATATGTCCGACAATACAACACCGCAACCTTTTACACTTTTAAATAGAAACACTACGGGTAATCATTCAACATGCTCTAAATCCATTTTCGGACAAAAGCAACCAATGTTCATTAGTTTCTGCAGTACTAAGCAACAACATTTAAAACCCCGTTAGAGTAATCAGCTGCTATATCATAGCTGACTTTTAATAAAAAAAATTTTTTTGAATAAATAAAAAAAAAATTATAGATAAATGTAAAAACATTAATGAAAAATAATAAATAAATAAAAACCGCTCATTCATCCTCGTTAAACTAAAGTTTGCAAATTGTTTCGATAATTGATAGTCTAGCTTGAAGACCAAAAACATTACTTGCTGCATTTCAACTCATGTAAAATATATTAAAAGTAGACATTTAAAAGTTAGTTTTCATCAATTAGAAAGAATTTACCAAGAAGAGTTCGTCGTCACAATCACAGGTTGCTAGGACGGCCATGTTCAAGTGAGCCGGAGTCAAAACAAACTTTATTTAAAAACCTTCCCGTAACAAGAAGTACTGTTGCCTTTAAGTGTCACCAGCAGAGGGCGCCAAATGTTCTTGACAGCGTGAACTGGATTCACGTGGAGGATTCCCCTTTACACTGGAAAATACTGAGAAAAATAACAATGTCTCCACATATAATTTTATTCAAATTACTTTTCAAAATATAGACATCATTTGTTTAAATTGTAACAAAAATGCCTCTGTCAAATGTTCTCGTATTACTACAAAATAAAACAAATGATTTCTCATGTAACACCTAGAAAATATTTTGAACAAAATATTCAAGTTTTTTTAGAGTAAAGGATAGGTAGTTTAGGCATGGAACCACTGAACAGACAGCTCTGACCAGACTGCCATAGTTCTCTTGAACAGAAATGACAATCAAATGATCTTGTATTCAGCTCCAATGCTGTAGATTATGACTTATTTGTATTGAATAATCCACTACTAATCTTTCTCTCATGTGTTGAAATCAGCCTCACTTCAGGCTATTATTTCACTGTTCCTAATTTTGGCCATTGTGAATTTCAAGATTACATCATTATTTTAGCCTGTGTTCTGCACCTCAGTGCAACTGCACAGTAAGAATTGTCTCTGTACTGTTCAATTAGTTGCTGTTGGGTTGCGTGGAGACCTTGGTTATTTTTGCAACAGATTTCTCACCATGACCAATAATTATTATGGGAGCTGTCGAAATGACAGTCACTGAGAAAATGGAGGAGAGAGAGAAAGACTGAAAGGTGTATAAATAGCAACCTGAATCCATTATTGAGCCCAGATATTAGGGACGGTCTCTCCCGTGGGCGCAGAGGCAGAGTTGACACTGCAACATAAATAGAAACTGCTCTCTTTAGGGAAGAGTGTCACAACTTCCTGTCTCCTCTTCAGCACGGTGATTCTTTTAATGTGATGAAAGACAGTCAAATGCATTCAGATGTTTGGTTTGATAAACTCAAAAAGAACTTAAGTGCAAATGATTTACATGTATGTACACAAACCAAGGGTTTAATATTTTTGACTAAGTGCTGACTATGCAAAAGTTGCCCCGCAAGCCAGACTGCCAGTGCAAAAGGTTCATTTCAACTGCAGCTTGCATTGGTTTTGGAAGAAATATTCAACTATATATATTTTTAAAGTGGTACAAGAATAGTATACAAAAGTAAAAACCGGTTCTGCTTATAGATTCTCTTTGAAAAGCCATTTACTTATCATATAAAAGTTGCAATTGGTAAAATAAAGACAGATCTAGTTTTACACATTAACTCCATCATTAATGTTCAGTGTCGCTTCTTCCTTTTGGAGTTTTCTTTTTTGCCTTTTGTTAAGTCAAAGTTGATAAAAACTGAACTCAAGTTAACCACATATAACCATTCGTATTATGTTTCATGCACACATTTGATGAAAACTTTGCCTAAAACCCCACTGTACTGTATATAACTTGGTCCATAATTTTGGTCCTGTAATGGATTATTATTCCACTAGGGGCAGTAGAAGGGAATTTCCTGCTCATTTCAAAATGCCTGCTTCCATAAAACCTCAAAAACACTTTTGGCATGAATGTGCAAATATTCCGAATTTTATGGTGAAAATAGCTCATCTAAATTTGACAATAGTTCTTTATCAAATAATTAGACCATGTCATGTGTGTACTTCACATTTGAGACAGGTGCTTTTTTCCTGAAAGCTCATGTCAATATTTTTGTTTTGTAAACTAACATTTTTCGTGAAACCATAACTTACCAAATCACCAAAACAATCACAACTGATACTCTCAACGTCTGAGTAATTAAATGGTGTTGCAAAATTTTGAGTAGATTTCATCAAAGCGTTTTTAAATGACAGAAAATGTGACTTTTCTGTCAAGTCTTTGACAGTGGGCTTTATAGGGTTAAATGCACATTCTGCAACCTTAAAGGGAAGCATGACGTTGTTCTCCAGAAAGTAATTAAAGCAGGACAGGGATAAAACACAGGAACAGGAACTTTTGATAGTCAGGAGCTCATGAGCTCTTTCAAAATGTTATAAGAAACAGTTCCTGTAAACTGAGAGGTCAGTTTTGCAGTCAGGGATGGAGGAAACGTGACTATATGCCATCTGCCACTGTGTTCATTATGCGTGTGAAACCAGTAGAAGTATGTGTTCTGAGAGTGTCCTCTCCCACCACAGTCAAGTGTTTGCATGTGGACACCTTCTGCCCCACTGATTCTTCAGGAGTCTTTGGCTAATTCTGGATAAACACTTTAAGGGACACAGAGTGAGCCAAGGCGCTTGTTCAGTTATTGGCATTTTGGCAGTTTGTTTGACACTCAGCTCCACTGGAATCAGGCAGATCTTCAGTCACAAAGATTGTCTAACTTTTGGTTTTAGTAGAATTCCTCATTTCAAAGCTTAGTTTGCACGCCTGGGTCAGCTGGGTCAAAGGTGCACAGAGCACGTCTTTTTTGCCACAGGATTTCAACGTGGGCTAATGCTGCTGCACACAAATGCACATAGTTTGTTGACACCTGCTGTAATTGTATATGGTGCAATAAAGCAATACGATCTGGCAGCATCTTGCGCAACATGTTCAGCATGTCAGACTCAAACAGAACTGCTTGCCACCGAGGACACATGTGTGTGTGTTTGACAGAGTGTGTTGGTTTATATTTGGAAACGAAGGATCTTGGTTGGGAGGTGGAAGGAAAGTGATCAGACTTAATGCTTTTCCAACTGCTCTTCATTTTTGAACCTTCCATTTCTGCAAAGTTTCCATCCAACAAAATATGTTTCAAACCCACAGACAAGTTGATGCTTTTACTGATTCATAAAGTCACTAATTGACTCGTCTTTTCTCCGCACTCCTAAACGTGACCTAGTTCACCTGCAGCCAGGCGTCAAATGAACTCTTACCACGGACATGTGACAGAGCTGGCAACTGACTGTTGAATTTGAAAGACCACTGGGAGAAGAAATGGTTTAGGATCTGAACTCAACACCACAGGCAGACCAAAATTTCCTCTTATCAGCACCTCAGTCAAAGTTAGGGCTAAAGTTGACGGAGTTACAGCACATAAACGAACGTTCTCTTTTTTTTTTTATGAGGCAGTTAGCAGCTCAGGAAAGCACTGCCTCAACAATGAACCATGAAGAGTTCAAACTTAAAAAAAAAAAAAGCTTTTTGTTGAACGATGCTAACTTTTTACAGTTTTGACATTTTTAGTGCACCAAGTTGAAACAAAGGCACAGTTGAACTGGTGGAACATCATGCCATCAGCCGCTTTACGTCTAAACACATTTGACTAATTAGGACTTTAAAAGGACCGGTCCGACCGCTAGTCATACCCGATGAACTCAGAAAAGGTACATTGTTGCTAAACCTTAAACGTAAATGTTTAAATAAAAAAGCTCCTTTAAATTGAATAGAAAATAGAAGTGTGAATAGTTGCTAACACCTGCCAGGAATCTGAAATGCTAAAAATAGATTTCTGTGGAAAAATGTGATCCACCTGTTTATAATTGGGTTTTAGAATAAAATTGCTTCAAAAAATAAAAGCAAAAATGAATAACAGTCTCAAAAAATGCACTCGTTACAGGTCAACATTGAGAATCATGTTAAAATTGAAAAGGGTGAGAATGTGTACTTCCTTTTGCCACTTAATTTTAATAGATTTAATAGATTTTAACAGATTTTTGAAAGGACCTATAGCCGCGATGGTAAAGTACGAATAACTGATTCGAATTTAGGAACCAGACAATGAAAATTATAAAAAAGTTCAAATATGAAAAAGATTATATTCATTTTCTTCCTCCCACTTCTTTTCAAGCAATTAACTCCTTTTGACAAACTTAATATTTAATGGTTTTAATGTGTCATATATTGTACGCATAAATACTAACATGTGTATTTATGATAAATTATTTGTAAGAGTAGGTGTATGTATTTCTGACTAATTATTCTAAGTTTAATATATCAACTGTATATGTAAACACATATGCAGTTATCTGTCTATTTTGGTTTATTTTTGTTTCGACTGATTGAAAGACCAAGTCCAAGAGCACGGAAGTTTAAATTTGTTTCTGAACAAGTAAATCTCTGACCTCTGGAACACTCCTTCCAGTATTAACTTTCCTTGTGATCTCATCATGTTTTTATTTCGTTTGCAATAAGATTTAAGTCAAGCAAAACAAACGACATTGTCAAGGCCTTTTCAGGATTGTTCATCAGCGTTCAAGGCTCAGCATGCGGAAGCAAAAATGTCAGAGATGTCTGAACAATGTGGTCAAACCAGAACGATGAGTCAAGCTCAGAAGTTGTTGACTCAGACAAACCTCAAACCTCATCAGGCAAACAGCTGGATAAAGTTCCACTACCTTATGCTTAAAAAAAATAGCCTGAACACGGGTTATTTATATGTGGAGTTCATATGTTCACCTATCACGTGTGCTTTTCCCACCGTCTAAAACATGTCATAGGTGATGGAGTGGTGACCCACCCAGCATGTACCCTATCTTTATCCAGACAACTGGGATAGACTCAAGGAACCTACATGACCTTTATCAGCAGAAAGTGGGTACAGATAAATGATGGATTGCTTTTCTAGAGCTTTTATTTCTTTTCATTTTTAGGGCAGATTTTGAGGTCACCTGATGGCAGCCCAGTGACAGGCTAGCAGGGAGGCAGCAGCATAAGTGATTGATAGGAGGGTCTCCAAAATTGTCAGTTTCACCACCCTCCCGCCAACGTGCTGCCCAGTTGACAAGATGTGTGCTAATGCGTGCACAAAATCGGAGTCACGAATGACCACTGGTACAGAATGGCCCCGTTTTTGTGTACCCGTTAAAAGCTGGAAGAAGTTGGCTCTGCTCTTAAACTACTTGTCTTTACAACCCAAGAGTGCATTTCAATCTATGAATGCCTAAATTTATCTGTTCTATCACCACAGGCTTAATTAGGCAAGGCAATGCAACTCTTGATCAAATTTCAAATCATAAAAAAAAAGAAACCACAAAGTCCCTGCAAGTGGGTCACCCCTCCCACCAGATATTTTCGTGTGCTCCAGCTTCGACTAAAGTGATACTTCCCTCAAAGCATCTTTTACTATCATGGGATCCACAAAATCTGATCCCCATCCGCCGTGCATGCAGCTGATTTTAAACGTAGCAGTTTGCTTGCATGAGAGGTTTGGGCATTACCGCCAAAAAAAGACAGTTTTTCTGGGAGTTTACTGAAGCTAAGCTGACACAGCTGAGTGAGAAAGTCCAAGAAATTAAAAGGAGTACAGCAGGATTCTGCAAAATTTATTCAACATTCCAGTTCTCTGCTGCATAGTTTTAGAGAAATGCCATTAAATAAATTGTGTTTTTGGTGTTTTTATCATGTTCTTGTGGCATTTACTCATGATGGAGAACGCATTGAAAGAAAATTAATACTGCATTTCTGAGTATTTTTTTATTCAAATCATTGTAAATCAGGAGCAGACGAAAAAATGCAGTTTGAAAAAGCTTTTAGCTGTGACGTAGGTGCTAGAATCTGTGAACCGCAAGCTCCCTGCTCAGCTCCCTTCCGATGCATCCACTTGCAGACGACTTGTTTGTTTTCCTCGTCCAAGCTGTACGGTTGGATTGTTCCAATATTGCTCACCGTTTCTTTTGTACCAGTAATGTTAGCCTGGAGGTGTGAGGGGCCGTAAACTAACGGGGGAGCGAGTACACAGATGGATAATGGGGAATGAGGGCAGGCAGCAGTCCCGCCAACAACTCAGAGGCAGATTTCTGATGAACCACTGCTGCTCTGCAGAAACTATGTCCTAAAAGATGACATGGGTTTTTTCATTTTTTGGCGGGGTTAAAAACGGCATAATCATAATTAAAAGTCTTTCAAAAGATGATCAAAGTGGGTAAAAGGAATATATGTATTTTTGACGTAGATTGTCACTACACAGCCAACACATGTAAGCTGTAGTGATCGTACTGAGTGACAACGCCATAAGCCTTTCTGTCTGAAAATAGCAAAGTTTGCACATTGACACCTCTGAAGCTCAACAATTAACACAATCCACTGTGTCCTGTTTATACAATTCATAGAAATGTTGCAAAAAAAAGTGCAAAAACACAAATGTGTGCCATGAACATAAAAAGGCATGAAAACATCAAATGTACGATCATAGTGCAAAAGACACTTATTTTTGCTTGGAATGCTTTTTGGTCATTTAACCAAAAGGGAACAAAGAGAACCATTTTAGACATGTTAAAAAACCAAAGCCTTATTTTAATTGTTCTTTCGAAAAAAAAAAACGAATTAAACACTTTTTATTTACATTTGTTATTTTCATGTTTTGGTGAAAATACCAGCCTCTAAAGCAGGGACTCTTCTCTTTGGCCGCTCAGCAGGTGGTGGAGCTTTAATCCAGTCATTTGCTTTCAGATGCATATAGCTGTGGCTCTCACTATTTTTGAGTCACGACCCCTGCCGACTCGTAAATATTAAGAGATGTGGTTGTCTCATTCACAAAAACGTACACTTACAGTGATGCTATCGGTCATAGCACTATGATAAATGATAATTTCCCATAAAAAGCAATAAATGAAAATAAAACAAAGCTTTTAGGTTTGTATTGACAGGAATGTATGACTCTGTAAATCTATTGCTTCTTGTTCGTTCAAATTTGCCAGTTTTAAATGCTAAAAATAGCTAAAACAATTTTTTTTTTTTTTTGCTGTTTTTATGTGTTTTTTATTTTGTAAATTCTATTTCTTTCCCTTAGGTGTCCATACCATGAAAAATCAACTTTTTGAGCTTTTAATTGTATTAAACTGTTCATTCCTCACTATAAGGACCCTCAAAGTGGTATTTTGACCCATTCACGCATTTTTGAGTAATCCTCCCAAAATCACCGCTCTTAACCGCAGCCCCTCCCATCCTCACATATCCAGCCTTGGTCTAGATTAAAAGCACAGAGTTAGAATCGTTTCCACACATTTAGTTGCTCTGAGCTACAAGCCAAAATGTTTTCCCCCACTTTTGTTTTTACAGTATTTGTCTTGTTTAAACATTAGCTGAAGGAAAGGGAATGAAAGGTCACGTGGAGTCCAGAGTTGTTTTGGGGGAATCTCACGATGCACAAGTTGGTACATTTTTGGGGGTTTTCCTGTGTGTGGGTCTCAGAGAAACACCAAAGTGATAATCAAATGAAAAGAAAAGAAGTTGAATTTCTGGGTGAGAATTTTCTTCTTGATTGAAAAAAAGAACTACTCTGTTGGCTCACTTCCTTGTATTTCTGACAGAACATTTTGGAAAATTGTGCAATGTGTGAGTTTCCAAATTGGTCATAATCAGAACAGTGACGGGGGCGTCATTGAGTAAACTGAGATCTTTATTTTTCTAACAGCCTAAATTAGATGTCAGGTTTTTTTTTTCTGTGTGACTCTGCAAAGTTTTTGGATGACAAACATTAGAAATACTTAGCAGTTAAATTTAAATGAAATTACAAGTAATCCTTCTATAAAAAGGTTCATGACAGACAGGATTCAGATGATGAATGGCCATCAGGGACCTGCAGAACGTAGCTGGCCCTCTGGACATCGGATCCATCCCCGACTGTTCCTGGCAGCTCCTGACCAGAACAAATGCCGCTCTCACTCTTTGAGTCAGTTATCAGCTGCTGACAGGTGATGGTACAGAGTGTGTGACTCCGCTTTTTTAATTGAAGATAAACAAGCAAAGTGAATAAAATAAATGAGTACATTTATGGTCAAACTTTACTAAAAAGATGCATGGATCAAACATGAGGTGAAAGTTCTGATTGTGGCATGTAGGATATACTGGAGTTCATCTGAGGTACAATGAAATGGTGCAAGGTGCAGAGCATGAGCAGATGGAAAAGGTTGTGGAATTTATAGATCCTCAGAAGAGCGTGGGCAGGCCTGATGAGTCAATGTGGCAGATGGTTTGGCACCGACACCAAAATGTGGGCAGAGTCAAACATCTGAACCAATCAAGAGGGATTTCACTTGAAAGCGAGAAAAATCAAAGCATTGTAATCCTGTGAAAGGATGACATGATTATCTTCCTTCTCAACTTCCTACTCAAAGAGAGGAATCATCCCTGACAAACAAGCACACTCTTTATGTTGGAAATAAAAAAAATGTTTAAAATAAATAAATCCACTCTGACCTAGTTTGAATTTGATAACAAATATCAGGATTTGGCAGCTGTTGAAAGCATGGATGGTTACTTTGTCATGTTTACTCATTTATGCGACAGATTTCCACACGTGTAAATATGGACAGTAAAAAGCTACAAAACCTGTATCATGTGAATTTTTCTCACAGTAGCGTCACATCAGCTACAGGTATGGAGGCATTGAAAGAAGTTTCCTTTTATTTTTACCACCATTACATAATTGTACTTTTTTATATAATAAAATAAAAATATGTGTCCAATGGTAATAAAGAGATGATTTACAAGAAAATGAGTTATAGGCCTTCCCATCACTGATATTTACATGTATATGAATGAAAAAAGTACACCATAACAATAAAAAATATATATTGTATCAAGAATATTGTTATTTTAAAATAAAATTCTAATTACAAATAATATCTAGTTTTTGATAAATAGGGTATGAAAATGATCAAAGAGGCTCATTTAAATAAATAATGCACATTCTTGATAGCCAGCCTTGCTCTGTAAATATATAAGAGGTCCCAGTTATTGTAAAAAAAAACAAAAGGTAGAAAAGAAAACAAGAAAATGTAGTTATCTAATCTCTTTTCTGCTTTTCACAGTTGCAGAAACTAGTTCAGTGTTTCAGGTCAGCGTGCAGGCATTGACTTACATACATCATTATTGTTTTAAAGAAGGTTAAAAGCATCAACTGGCATCAAAAGCATTTAAACCAGCTATCAAACCACCGTAGAACTGAGAAAGCCTCTTGGAGAAGAGACAAAAGATCTTCAAAGCGGATGTTTAAGACCATTTTTTAACCAACTTCTCTGGTGGTTTAGCACACCGTGATGCAGAAACTAACCCAAAAATGTGTCGATTTCTTTTTTGAAACTTGTTTGCTGAAAGCTGTAGCGAAACCTGCACTCATTTGCTTGACAGGAAATTCTTGCTCTTTCTTTTCTTTACAGTAACTTTCCACTTTGTGCTCCCATCATGCTCACATACTTTCTCAGTTCATTCGATGTCTCAGAATGTGTGTTTATTCCAAAGCAGTTTACAGGTTTCCTTTGAATTGGGAGAAACTTTGTGTTTTGTGTCTTGCCCAAGGATGCGATGGCTGTCGAGAGCGGGTATTGTTCCTCAATCGACTGATCGGAGGAACCAGCTGCTCTGGATGTACAACCAAAAAGCGAGTGCTGGTTTCCCTCCCATTTATTTCCTGATTGATATAACAAAATGGACTGAGAACGAGGACGGTAATCATCTGTTGCTGTGGCGTTTTTACAGTCCAGCTTCCTAAAATATATCCTCAGAGGTCCAATAACATTTGTGAAGACTCAACACCACACATTATCTGGCTGCAGATCAGGATCTCATTTTGCGTGTGTCAAATGTGTGGATTTGTTGTTATAGTCACTGATTATTGTGCCTCTATTTATAAAGGAGTTATTTTGACAGCTGACTCAAAGGAAAGTCTTGGTGCCACACGTGAAAGCAGATCCCCCCCCTCATGATAACACATCCTGCTGCAAACACATATTTAACAGAGTCCTGTAGTTGAGTCGGTGCACATGCGAGAAAGTGACACAGAGTCTGTGGTTTGCAGAGCAGATCAGTGTCGTGTTCGTACCGGTGATCCCCTTGCTAAGACCCTTTCTGTCTATTTCAACTGCATGTTCTCTTATGTAATAAGTCACGTTTATCTCCACACTTTCAGTCATATTCTTTTTTTTTTTTGCGTCTCTCTCTTTCTCATCCATAACAATGCAAAGTCTGTTCTGTTAAAGTGACAAGAATGAAGTGCAGGGCTTTGATAGATCAGTGCACAATGATGACCAAATGATGGAGACGATTTGAATGCAGATACAGGAAAAAGTTTGGTGCAACATTTAAAAGTCTCTGTCGGCGCAGCAAACTTCTAAGAGTTGACGTTTGTGATCATGAGAAAAACATTATCCTTCACTTCTGGGTTTATTTCAGCCACACCAAACTGAATGCTGCACAGAGACAACCTGAGATATGAGAAAAAGAAGGTGTCTGATGACAGCGGTGAAGTCACCTGCAGGAATCCAGAGAGAGAAGAGCAGGTTTTATGTAGGGCAGCTTTCCATTTGGGCATTATTCCGGCCTTAATATAGACCCAACAGAAGTAGGATAAACTGGCAGCACTTCCAAAAGAAGATGTAATGTGTTGGCTTTTACACTTAAAGGAGTTGACACACTTTTTTGTTTTTGTCTAAGGTATTGGCTTGCTAAAAATGATTCGCTTTTATTTCTCAATCACATGAAAGGGATTTTATTCTCTAAAAGATGAGATACATTTTTTAAGAAGATAATTAGGAAAAAGAAAAAGAGGATGATGTTTGGTTTTGAGAGAGCCGGCGGTAACTGAAAATGTTATCAAATTGATTGCGTTGAAGAAATGCTTTTACTTGGTCTTGACTGATTAATAGATTTATTTATTTAAAATCCTCCTCAAAGAGAAAACTTTCAGATTAAGGCCAACCTGAGACTGGAAGTTCAGAATAACAGAAAAAAAATCTACTCAGCTAATAATAAATTGTCTTCTTTATATTTTAAAGAACAAAGGCTGATTTCAAATATTAAAGTAAAAACTAATAAGTACTTTGAAGGCGTGATCATGATTTGTGACAGTACAAATCTAAATTTGCTTAATTTATTTTCACTGTTTCCAGAACTTTTAAATAAAAGAAGTGCCAGGGTTTTGGTCCAAACAGTTCCCAAAACTTACAAAATTAAAGACCAACTCCAATAAAAACATGTATATTTAGTGTTTTTAACATGTTCTTGTGGCATTTTTCTGATGGAAAAAAAAAGAAGCTTTTCTGAGTATTTCTTCATTTTATCAGAATAAGTTCAAAAGTATCTTTGGAAAAAGCTTGGAACAGTGAAGCTACAATCATTGGGCCACAAGCAGGCCCTGCTCTGCTCCATTCTGATGCATCCACTTGTTAACAAATAGATCCGTGCACATCCTTGTTTTCCTCGTCCGAGCTGGCGTCTGACTCTAAACTGTATGGCTGGATTGCTCTAATATTGCTTGCCATTTTTGTTGCACCGCTAATGTCACGCTGGGGTTGTGAGGGGCTGCAGGTTAGTTTAGAGATTGTTAACAGGACAGCGTGACGGGAAGTGGGGACGGGCTTACTTACAATTCAGAGGTAAATTTCTAATGACCTACTGCTGCTCTGCAGAAACTATTGCCAAGAAAACAATGCAGGTTTGGGGGATTTTGGCTAAAAAAACCGGCATACTTATAATGAAAAGATAACTGGGAACACTTTTAAAAAATATCAAAAAATGATTTGGTGGGACTGTAGCTGCTCTCTGATAGCATCCGTCAGGTTTCATCACCTTTATTTTACTTTTGGTGTATTTTTCTTGCTCTGCATTTGGAAAAATCCCTAATTGTGATTCCTTTTTAGGCTTTAATGAAGTTTACGGGAGAATAAGACATCCGTTGAGCAAATGTGGGTGTGAAACCGTGCCAACTCGTAAGAATATGACTTCCCAAGAAAACATAAAATGTGTTCTTTCTGGATTTAGGGGGTGTTGGGCATGCTGAGACACAGCTGGGACTTCACGGGCAACCCTCTGACTCACTACACCTACTCACTGCTGAGCTGACAAGAGAATATCTGAAGAATCTGGCTCTCATGCCCACAGTCTGCTCATCTGAGCTGAATTTCTTCGACACGCCGCCACACATCTGACCCCTCACTGATTACTATAGACATTTTGTCAAGCGCAAAGTTAACTCCACCAAAAAGGGTGAATTAAAAGTGGGACACGGCGATTCACACTCCACCGTGACAAGCTTCAACTTGTTCCAAGCACAGAAACCCAGAAACTTCTCCACCCAATTCTTTAGAATTACTGTCACACAAGCATGAACAATTCCCTTTAGGAGAAAAAAATGGGTCAGCTTCACCCTCAGTCTTCTGAGCTATAAAACAAGTTAGAAAGGTGGTGTGAGCATCTTGTCAAAGGTTAAGATGATTACACACATTGGTGTGGTTCTAATTATGTTAAGAGAACAGTTAATGGCATCTCTATGAGTGGCTCTGCCAGTAAAAGGCTTGAACTTTAATCCTCATCCCGTTTACACCTCAGCTTGTTTCTATTTCCTGCTGTCTTATTCAGTCCAGCGGAGATAAACTTTTGTGAACTGGTGTAAAGACCTGTTCCAAACTCTCAAAAGTAACACACCAAGGTAGTTCCTCCATAATCCTAATAAAAAAACATACCTTTCTAGTCTGTTGTGGGCACAAACACAGGAATTGCTGAGTGAAAATATGCAGGATTTTCTCAAAAATCCTGGGTGATAACACTTGAGTGGGCTGCGACGATCTGGAACTGACTGGTGTTTCTGCACACATGCAGGAAGCAGGTGGGAAAATCCACACTGCTGGTAAGGCACAAAGAGGAGGAGGAGGAGGAGGGACACTTTACCTCTATCTAATTAGACTAAAACTGTAATTGTTTTACACAATGAGCAAAATCATTTTTTAAGATTCTTTAACATTATATCTTACATCAACTGATTTAGCTTTTTGATAATCCTGTTAAACATAGATATTCATCTGCTATTAATCATTTTTATATTTGCTCAATTTGTATCCAAGCATTAAAATAGATATAAGACAGAAAAAAATGGTTTTAGAGCTAAAATTTGATGGTAAATCAGAATTTTTGCAAATCTGATGACTAATGCAACATCACACTAGAGAAGGAAGATGACCTATGACTAGCTCATCGCTCCTTGTGTGTTTCTGAAAGGATGCTCTTTATGTGATTTATATGTTTTCTATTCGTTTTTGCATTTCATTCGCCATCTTGTTTATCTGGGGGTGACCTCAACACAAATTTAACTGCATACATTTACGATATCTGTGGACGTTTTCTGATAACCCCAGAAATGAAAGACAACACTTGGACAAAACGCATGTGCAACATGGGTTTATTGTCAACTAGTAGTTAAGACATGAATTTAATTAATGCCATATCAAATGTCCGCTGTTGTAAAGTGCAGATTTCAAATCAGGTTGCCCTGGGTGTTCTTGTACATTTTGTAGATCTGTTTTTCTTTTCTTTTTTTAATTCTTCCAACTGCAATATATCTTGCAAATTATGAAAAGCCCTTTCATCAACCCACACATCTGAAGATTTTGTGCAAACAAGGTCATCCACAGAGCTTCCTTCTGAGCATTCAGGCTCAACAATGCTTTCCTAGAAGTTGTCACCAAAGCGCGTCTGATGTGATTATTTGGTTGGTGCCCTGCTGCACATGCACAGTGGGAGAAGACTGGCAAGACACCCCAAGTTTGCCTTCTTAATGACTTAAGAAGAAAAAAAAAAAAACACAAAAAAGATGGCATTCAACGGTCAGCCACACGTGAACGTCGAGGTCACTTCTGTGTACGAGCCTGCTCTCTTGCAGTGGCTGTAGACAGTTTGGCCACTGTGGTTTCCAGTGGCATTCGTGTGCAACGTGGAATCTCCATGAGCGCCACTTCTCTAAAAAAACCTTTTCCTCAATCTGTGTCAGCTCGTAGAGAAACTGCCTACAAAAAAAAACATGGACCGCACATCACTCGCCCGCACAAATACAGTCATTCCAAAGCATTCGCTCCTCCTACGACGATCAGCAACAATGGTTTTGCAACCCCACCCTCTTAAGTGAAGCAGGTGGATACTGACGTACACCGCAGCAATGAGGTAAACACAAAAACCGTATTGCACAGACGATGCCGGCTCAGAATACAAGTGTTTTTCCAACAGCCCAGCCTGTGCATAGGAAGGATAAAGCACTTATGGTGTTCATTCTCTCTCACACACACACACACACACACACTCTAAACCCCATCTGATAAAGCTTTAAACACAAATATGGAAAATTTGTCTAGAATTCACGCACAGGGCCGATATCCTGATCTGTATGACCTACGAGAGTGTAAAAGAGATGGTGACTGAGGAGGGGTGCATGACTGTTGGCAACAGTGGTGAGACAAGCAAAGAAAAAAGAAAAAAGAAAAAACCTGAAGTCCCAGCATACATGCCTCCAGGCTGCTTTGAGAGGTGAAGCAGACGATGTTGAAACCGGGTTGGAGCCAGCATGGAGAAAAATCTCTCAAGTGTCATTTAATAAATAGCATTGTGAAATATGCAAAAAAAAAAAAAAAAAAATCATTTAGTTGAAAAAAAAAATATGAAACCCTCTGCTTGGTTCATCCAGACACAACTGTTTGTCCATGTTGCAACAAACTCCTAATAAATTCCAACAAATTTAGCTGCAACCAATGACAACTGCAGCTTTGTCAATGTAAAAGTTGATTCATTCAAGCTAATCTTTTTTTTTTTTTATCCATCGCAGTTAGATGAGGAAATCTCATGCACACAATTCAAGTGAACACCCTCAAAACAGAGATAACCCATATAATTGTCATTTAGCCGTGTCACCCTGCTCCTGAGGGTCCCTCAGGTTCCTCCATGGGTTCAGTCCACTGGAAGCAGCCCGCCCTCTTCGTTTGTTCAGCCCAACCACCTCCTTCACAATCATTATCTGTGGAGTAAAATGAAGGCCTCTAGCTTCTCGGGAATGTTTCCTTGGTAAGCAAGGCTGTGCTTGACAATAGCCCTGGCAGCCAGGCACTGCAGCGTGGTGTGGTTAATGGGCTGGATGACATTCCTGGACAGCTCCTTCTCATCTAGGAGATCGCAGGCTGTTTGTTGGAAGGCGTTGGTGCTGTCAAAGTGAGTCCCGCTGGAAATCAGCAAGTTCATAATGTCAGGGTGACCGTTGGATGCAGCTATATGGAGGGGGCTGGGGAGACACAAATGAGGCAACATTAAAACCGTACACAGGATAAAGATTTCTGTTTTTTTTTTTTTTGGGTTGTTTTTAAACACCCACTCCAACAAAAATTTATATATATATATATATATATATATTTATATATATATATTTATATATATATATATATATATATATATATTTTTTTTTTTTTTAATAAGCTTGTTGTGGCATTTTTCTTGTGATGGAGGACATATTTAAGGAAAATTAAGCTTAAAATTGCATTTCTGAGTATTTCAAATCATTGTGAATTAGAAGCAGATTTTGAAAAATGCTGTTTGAAAAGACTGTATTTGTGACGTAGAAACTACAATGGGCGGGCCACAAGCTCCCTGCTCCACTCTATTCTGATGCATTCACTTGCACGCGACTAGATCCATGTATGTATGCCTGTTTTCCTCTCATCCGAGCTGGCATCTGGCTCAAAACTTTACGGCTGCATAACTCCCATATTGCTCACCGTGTTTGCTGCACTGCTAATATTAGGTTGGTGGTTGTAAGGTGATGTAAACTAATGGGAGAGCGTGTAAACAGATAGGTGGCGAGAAGAGACGCGGGTTGCTCCGCGGAAACAGTCCCGCCCCAAACTCAGAAGTGAATTTTAATAAACTCCTACAGAAACTCTAAGAAAATGACACAGAAGTTTTTTATTTTTGCATAAAAACTGCATAATTGTAGTTAAAAGACCACCGAACCTGTTGTCATCTTCATCTCTACTGTTGACATCAGCCCCGCACTCCAGGAGGATTGAAGCCACCGTGAGGGAGGGGAACTTGCAGACTGGATAGCGGCCCACGCAGGTGGTGTTGCGGTCGACTGCCAAGTGCAGAGGGCTGTAGCCGTTCTTGCCACATGGCTGAAGCTTCAAAAATCTGACAGAATGGAAAAGGTCACATTTTTTGCCAAATAACATTGATTGCAAATAACCAGAACGACAACAAATCCTGCAGGAAGGAGGAGCGATGCCAAAAATGTAAAGATTTGGGTAAAACATTTAATGAACAAGACGTGGAAGAAGTTCTACTAAGAAAGCAACACAGTTTAAAGAGTAGAGGCTTTTGTGAGTTGATCATAAGAAGGAAGGGTGCTTATACCTATAGATGGTTTCCTTCTTGAAATGGTCCTGTTCTGCAGTGCATGGCACCTTCTCTAAAAGACAAATAAGGTGTAGAATAATGGAGAGGGCCTTGCTGAGCTGAGCTGGGTCAGGAGGCATGGGTCCGTTTTGTTTGATCGCTCGCTCAATCTCCATCACGCTCTTGGATAGTATTCCCATCAAGTCTTCAAAAGACACCGAAGTCCCCAGCAGCCCTTTGGCTCTGTCTTGCAGCATGAAGGAGAAGAGCTCAGCAAACGACAGCAGGCTGGATGCCGTCATGGGACTGAGGGGGTCCAAGTTGCTCTGTTGCATTTCCAGCGCATATTTCCAAAGGTTGATGCAGCGCTCAAAGTTTCCTGAATCGGCGTAGACGGCCCCTCGGTAACGGATGTAGTAAGACGTGTCTGGATGCTGCGGCCCGAGGATCCTCTCGCGAATAAGCAGAGCCTGCATGCGCATCTCATCCGGGTCGGAGATCAAACTGTCCAGCTCCTCTGCATTTGACACCTATCAGGCAGATTAAAAACATTTAAGGAATATGCTCATTTCCCTAGTGTTAAAACACACACACACAGATTAGAGTTGATCCATGAAGGGGTTGGCTGGAAAACAATAAATGGGGTCACCTCTCTGGCGTAGTCATATGCCATGACCAACTGCTTGGGCTCCGGTTTGTGAACTATGCTGTTACTGTCCATGTATCTAAGGTCCATCGCTCTCTTCCAATATTTCAGGGCTCCAAGCAGATCTCTCTTCTTGTCAACAAACGTAGCTCCTAAAAGTTCAAGGGCATCGATGCGCTTCGTGTGGCTCGTCTGCAAAAAACACAAATCCTTGTTTGTAAACTCCATTGACCCCACAAACCACCGCAGGCTCAAACACGCTGATGCTGAGCAAAGTGGACCGACCTGCGAGAGTGTCGTCAGGTAGTCGACGATGTTAGTGTGGCCCGTTACACTGGCAGAAAGGATGGGCGTCATGCCATAGGCGTCCTGCTCCATGGTTGCACCGTACTGTAGCAACATTTGCATGATCTCAAGACTCCCTGACTCTGCACAGTCATGGAGCGCCGTGTTGCCTTAGAACAAACGCATGCTAAACATTAGAGAACAAAAGCAGCACAAAACCAGAAAACGTACTGTCTAAAACACAGGCATTAGGAACGAGAGTCAGATGTTTTGGTAGAAAACCTTCTTGTATACACAATTCTATCAATAGTCTTCAGAGTTTTTATACTTTAACTTTCTTTTCTGAAGAAAAATGTTTAAAAGACCCATCCTGATAAAAATGGTGTTTTTGGTTTTTTAACATTTTGTTTTGTGATGATGGACGACATGTGTTAAGAAAATGAATGTTAAAATGTTGTCTGCGTATTTCTATCTTCATATTGTTAATCCACTCACAACTCATTAACTCTACACTCTGCAGAAACTAAGTCCTAGAAAACTACACAGTTTTTTGTCTAATAATGGCATTTTCATATTTAAAAAAGACCACCAAGAACACTTTTAAAATACATTAAGGAGTGGGATTTTAAGAGTGGGTCAGATTTTGGATTGGGTCACAAACTGTTTACCCACTATGTGACAGAGCTAAAAGCACATGATATGGAACTTTATCCAAGCTACTTCTGACTAAGTAACCTGATAAACCCAAAGGTTTTTCTTACTTTAGATTTCACAGCAAAACATTATTCTCTTCTCTTCTTTCACCGTTGCTCTCATTAACTATTACCCAACATGTCAATAACCAGCACACAGCTCAGCTCTGATTAATTATGCAACTGTGATTGAACTGTGACATCAGACTTATTAATGATTCTTGCATTTCCAAACGTACAAGCGATACTCAAAAGAAGGTGTGTAGGCTGAAACCAGGAAATGATGCAGCATCAAGCTGTTGAATCTCAGTGTTGTCAAAAATGTCACAAATAGGATCTTATTTTACTCGATGTCAAAACAGGTTTACCTTCAATTCCATAAGATTGCAATAACTAAATCAACTTTCGAATATAAAACGACATGATTTGTGGAACTTTAAATGTACAACTAAGCGTACCATCCATTTTTTTCACCAAAATTAAAAATATGATCATGAGTAGTTCTTTGTACATTGATAACTCTTCCTGTGCAATGTTTGTTGATTCATGCCAGAGTTGCCTTAATAAGTGATTTGCACAAAGCTGAAGAGAATGAGTTCTTTTAACCTTCATAACAATCCTTGCAATACTGTCATTTGTTTGTATAATCAGTTCATATAAAAAAATGCACAATTAAGGCAAAGAAGGGAATTTGAAAATATTAAAATGTAGAAAATTGGATTAAACAATTACAAATCTCAGAAGTATATTGAATTTACCTATTTATGATGTGCCTAATTTACATCTCTGTCAACCCCCCCATTATACCGGATTTTCTAGATGACTAAGTAACACAAAATCAGACAGAATCGGACTTAAGACGATTGTCAATATTTAGGATTTTATCTTGAAAGTCAATAACGCCCTTTGTATAGAAAGATTACTATTATAGCTGAGCTGACTCTGGACAAAAAGACCAAAAAGAAGTCCTTTAATGCAGTATGACATGGTTGGATTTTTGTGCAGAAAGCTCACATGGCCTCATCTATCAACACTGACTCCTTTGTTTTTTAAGAAGCATTCCTAGTCTATATTCAATGTCACACTTTACTCCTTCTTGTTGGTGCAGCTGTTCTGTAAAAAGTGCTGGTCTTAAACCATAAATGAGAAAACACCTTTCAATATACTGTAGCACTTACATGTGTAGACGTTAGTTTTATACTGAAAACATGAATTATTCAAAAATTGTCCAAGTAAAAAAAAAAAAAGACTTATAATGTAAAAGATTCCTAGATTCATTAAAGACCCACTCCAATAGAAATGATGTTTTCTGTGTTTGACACTAGAAGTTCAACAACACAGCTATTCTACCTTTATTATTTTATTAGTTTACAACTTGAATAACTTGCGATAAAATAACAAATCTTAAAAAAAAAAGAAATAGAACTAGAATGAAGATGTTAAGAAGAAGGTATCAGAGCTAGAATGGTCATTCTGACGTATGGAATAGAGCAATGACTCTCTATTTCTCAATAGAAAACGAGAGGCAGGTGGCTGAGCTGTCCATGGTTTTATATGGTCTATGGGTCAGAACAGCCCAGCAATTTGGTTATTCTCACTTTTACCACCTGTAAATAAGGCAAAACCTATAAACAGTCTTCTCATTTATTGCAAAGAAACTTATGTTGCTTTTCTTTACCTGAAAAAACAGCATGTTTCAGTGAAGGGAGAGGTAGAGGATTCAATTTTATGTACAATATATTCGCTGTTGTGTCTTTTACATGTTACAATCACTCATAATTTTTCAATTTTGGGATCACAATAGAAAAAATGTTTTTCCCTTCTTAGTAAGAGGTTAAAACAATTAATATTTTTCTTTTTTGTGAGATTTATTGCTGATGCAGATTCAAATGAAATACTTATTGAGTTAAGTTCATAAAATTATCACATAAGCTTCGTCACAAATGTCTCATAGGAAATTATGTTCATTTCTTTAATTAAAGTGTTGCAGCTCTTCAACTCTCTACATTCCCTGAATACTCGACACTGCCACACCACAGCTCCGTCTTTGACCAGGTGTGCGTGTGATGGTGGTGGTGGGTTCTTGCCACAAAAGGTTGTCCTCCTGCCTTCTTGACTTCCACATGTTCGTGGCCAAGCTGAGTTGCAAGCTCCACTAGAATGTCTGCTCATCTCTCCATCAGCCCAGTGCATGCTTGATAAAGCACATGTGCACGTGTGTTCTCCCCTCATGATCCAAATAGGAAGTACCTCCTAGCTCCAAAAATAAATAAATCCCAAAGACGCCTCTAAACAAACGCCTCAATAAAAGCATGTGTTTCGCATCAAACATTTGACAGATTTCTTCTTATCCGCTTTCAAGTGGTAAGGATGTGGCTTTCTAACAAGCTCGGTCCTGATTAGCGAGATTGGTTGCCATAGAAATGTGTAACCCAGATCACCTTCGACCAATCACTGCTTACAAAGATTATCTGGCTCCAACATGGTGGTGACTGGATTCACTTTTGTTTTGTTGGAGCTTTTTATAGCAATTTTCTAATGATGAAGGACATGTAGAAAGAAAATTAAAAATAAAATTGCATTGAGTACTTTTTTATTCAAATCATGGTAAATCACAAGCAGAAAAAAAAAAATGCTGTTTGAAAAGCAGCCGTTACGTACAAACTACAATCTGCAGGCCATAAGCACCCTGCTCCTCTCCATTATGATGCTTCCACTTGCAGACAAATAGATTCATTTTGATCCAATTGTTTTCTCTGTCCGAATTGGAATCTGGCTCAAAGCTGTAATGTTGGATAGCTCATGGATAGCGTGCAAGTGACCACTTTCAATGAAAAGGCAATGCAAATGGGTGTAGAGCAGAATTTTGGCCGTCTACGCACATTTGCATTGACTTTTCAGTGGAAGTGGCCGCTTGCACACGAGTCGACGCAGCCGCACTTTGACAAACCCCTCCCCAAACCACATTAACCAGTTCCTTACTTTTCTATTTAGCTGGTGCTGAACTTTTTTTTCTTGGCTGCACAGGCCGGTAGGAAAGGTTAAGGTTAGGATTATGGTTACAGTTAATACACCAAATGCCTCCCGAGTGCAACTGTCTGTAGCCCACCGCGCTCCGGCAGGGGTAAGGTCAACTGCGGAGAATAAATGTCGGTTTATACTTCAAAGCGATCGGTCATCACATCATATCCAGAATCGTGCAGTCTAAGCCAACAAATACTAATGTTGGCTGGTTTTGATTTGACTGTCATGTATAACTGCAATGAAATTCTTGTAACATGGGTTAAAATGTTTGAAAAGTAATACAGACATAAAAAAAATGTAAAGATTTTTGTTTCTCCCTCACTGATTTGGCAATTTAAAGAACCAAAAGTTCTTCTCCAACTAGAACTTCAATAAGTCCAACTGCAGGTTCAGACTTACTGACCATCCTCTTGAAGCCACACTGAGGGTCTCAGCTGCTTCCTCCCTCAAGCCAAATGTGGCTCAGCTCTGACGAGGAAGTGCTGCCAAGTGTGCAGCAGTTAGAAGCAGGCAAGAAAAGTCATGTTTAGAAGAACCCATTGATTAAGGTTAAAGAACTGTAAGATTTAAGTCTTATTTTGTGTTCAACAGTTAAAATGTAACTGTGTTAATTTAACTGCGTTAATAAGGATGCTTAAATCTGAATAACAGAAAACTGACATTTATTACTGATTTATTTACTTATTGATTTTTAATTTGTTTATGTATTTGTTTATCGATTTAGAGTTTTATTAGTGCATGTCCCTTACAAATTTACAACTGAAGAAGTTAAAAACTTGTTTACACCAGGGTCCTTCTTCAACCTAAGAACATTGAAATTCTTTTTTTAATTTTTGATTCAACTTAGCACCAACTCCCAGACACCCACGAGCTGCATGGGTGTGCATGTGCGCTGAGGTTGTGGCCCAGCCTCAGCCAGACTCTGCCTTCAGTGGCCCCAAGGTAAATTGAGTTTGAGACCCCTGCATTAAAGTGTTTGCTTTATTGTGATTCTGTTTTAAAATAAGAGGGAAATCAGTTGTGGTTTTCTTTGAAAGACATATGTGCTAAAAGGAAACAAGATATATGATTTTTTTTTTTTTGTTGACACACCTAGAAAACCAAGCCAAGGGAAGCAGGTCTGAAATTTTCCATTATGAAACCAGAAGTTTATGTTAAGACGATGAGTCATTTGGATGTCACCTGACAAAGTTGTTGCTAAACTTTAGACTGTTTAAATTCTGGTAATTATTTTGACTATTTTTTATGGTGGAAAAAAAAGAAATGGTTGATCCCTGAGAAGATTAACCTTACACAATTCAATAATGATGTTTAAGAATAGCATAAACTTAGCTGACTCACCTTTAACACTTTTCCTATTGACATCCGCGCCTTTTTCCAGCAAGTACTGCGCTATGTCTTTGTGCCCCTTGTAGCAGGAAATCATTAGACACGTGTGGCCGTGTCTGTTAGCCACCTCCAGGTCAGCGCTGTGCTCAACGAGGTATTTCACTATGTCCAGGTGGCCGTCAAAGCAGGCTGCCCTGAGAGGTGTGGAGTTAGTGAGGGTCGTGCTGTTCACAGAGGCTCCGTGACCCAGCAGAGACTGGACCACTTTCAGGTGACCCGCCGCCGAGGCAGCCCACAGGGGTGGCGCCCCCTCGATGGTCTCCCCGTCGAAGCTCACCGACCCACCGACCTCCACGGGGGCACTGCAGCACTCCAGCAGATACTCCACCAGCTCCAGGTGCCCGTAGCGGGCGGCCATGAGGAGCGGGGTGGCTCCGTTCGTCTTCTCGCCCATCAGCTTGATCACCTCGTGTCCATCTTTGTTCTCTAAGAGTTTCTGAAGCAAACGGAGCTTTCCATCCCGCACTGCGTTGAATACTGCCGTTTTTAAATCCATTTCAAAAACGCTGGGCTTTACTGTTGAGCAAAAATAAAAACGAAGTTTAGACAAATAACAGTGATGGCAGATGGAGCGGGGAACCCCTTTGTTTACAACAACCACGACTTTTAAGCTAGCAGCACAAGAATGAGCCCGCGTATGGCTGTACACGACATGGCTTTTAATAATTTCATTTTTGACATTATCAATTTGTCATAAAGTTGCCCAACTATTAATACTTAAACGGCCGTCCGTCCAGTTTATGTGTCGAAAGCCAAAGCAAGGTGGCTAGCCAACTTCCTTGATCACATTGGCTAACAAACTAGCTAGGCTAAATTGTAACACTTTTCACCTTTTTATTGATCGGTCATCAGATTCTTTTTTGCTGAAACATCGTCCTCCTCAAGAAGCTCTTCTTCCGCAGTTCTGTTCCCTTCGCTTGTCATTGTTCCACAACATAGCGTGGCTCCCGGGACGTTATTTATATTCGCTTTCCAAGGGCCGAAGTGTAGAAATCCACCCCCACCCGTAATGCTGTGTTGGTTTGCTAGCTTGGAAAAAACGACGTTCGGGTATAAAAGAAAGGGGATCCTTGGTACCCGAGGTGGGTGTTTCTTTACACACACACACCTCAAAACAAAACGAATTCCCCACCAGGCGTAAGAAATGTCTTCGCGCAGCAAACAGAACTGACAAAAACCTCAGTCAAGGTAAATAAAAGCAGCTAGCCACCCACGGCTATATAGGATCATCACGACTCCGTTTCTGTCAAATCACCAACCCCACGCAGTCTTTTTCTTTTTTCTTTTCCCTAGGACAGAGAATGATTGACACGTCCATCGTCCAATCAGAGACCGGCTAGCAATTTGACCAAATAGCTACACTTTTAAAAAGCTCTTATGAGAACCGTCAATGAAAACAACTAATGGAAACACAAGCACTTAGATTTAGCAAGCCCTTTTATTCAATCGTTTAAAAAGACGCAGCTGACAGCTGTATTTTTAAAGTTCATTCTTAGAGCTTTGCTTATATCGCCCCCTACAGGTTACAAAATGAATTACTGGTGAATGGAGAAAAACAATCAGTGATCAATTATTGACTGACGACATTTCTCAACATTTAAACAGTTTATTCAGTCACCCAGAAAAAGTTTCAAAAACACCATAAAGCTGTTCACAAATGACAATTCAGTGTGAAAATCTATATGAAATACCAGCATCACAAAAAAAACAAAAACAAAGAAAAACACCAATAATAATAATAATACAATAGCATTTATTTTAATGTCAATTTTTTATCAAATTTATTCTGCTTTTCTAAAACCCTACAAGTTTAAAGGGGTTGGCCTTCATCAATAAAGACGTGTAGAACTATCTCAAAACATACATTTAGTCTAATGTTTGCAAAACGATGACTAATATTAGTTGCTGGTACATCATTAGGTCCAATAATGTAAGCTGCAGGAGCACATTTGTTTTGGGGGTTTTTTTGTTCTTTTTTTTTTAAGAGGAAATATTTATTTTTCTTGACAGGAAAAAAATAAGACACACTGAACAGAAAGAAAACTAAGATTGATTCCTGAACACTCTAAAATACCAGCAAATGAATTCATTGAATTGCAATTATAACTAAAAGGTATGGTTAGCCAAGCCCGCCCATCATTGGAAACAACTTTACAACGTAGTTGTATAAACCAAAACAAACAGTGTTGAATTGTGGGATAAATAAGCTGTAACAGTTTAAAACAAATTAAAGCAGACTGCAAATATTGCAGTAGCACAACACAAAAACAATAAAAGCTGGTGCATTAAAACAGTTAGCTCTACCACTTTAACAAACTTTTAGTATGCACAAAAATGTCAAATTAATACCCCTCACACATTTGTTTTAAACTTGCACATAAATTCCTTAAGGTAATATATTTTTCTAAGTTCAACATAAATTAGACAACATTGAAACGTATTAAGTGGCTTTTATTTTTATCAAAGAATTTTGTGATTCAAGGAGCACCGTCTGCTTCAATTTATTAACCAGGAGCTAACTCTCACAGAACTGTTTCATGCATTTTAAATGTTTTCAATCACTTCACACAGCTCCAACAACTCAAAACTATTCCAATTTAGTTCAGTTTATTTAAGAAAATGTCAATACTTGAGGGTAAGCTCTCTTTATAATATAAGAGCATCTTTACACACGCTGTGATCTGATTACACAGAAAGAAATATATATATATATATATTTTTAAAAAATGATAATCTACAATTTATACTTCTATGCTCTGCTTATTTTGTTTTGGTTGAAAATGGATAAGATGGAGTGGGAGGAATTGCAAAACAGACCAAAAAACAAAAAAACCACACACACACAAACATGTTTTAACTGTTTAAAGAATTGCCGCGCTCACTTAGGCTTAATGTCAGATCTAATGACCCGGGAGTTTGATATGATCAAATCTTAAATTAGCACTGCTGTTTTTACCCACTCTATGCACATGAGCCCCTAGTACATGTAAAAAGTGATCAGATTGTATCCTGTGGCTAAGAGGCCGTTATGATCCAACTCGTGTCATAGTGGTCTTCTTGTCAGAAAAGAAACTTCTCAGCAGGACCACCTGGCTGATGCTGACCACCAGGAGGATTATGGCTTCTCCGATGGACCAGAAAGCAACACGGGTGTTCAGATCTTCAGCGCGACTGCGTCCCTGGGCCTCACGGAGGCGGAAGTGCGTTTGATAATCAATGACCGACTTCAGGGCCTCATGGATGGACACACAAGCAGACTCCATCTGGAAATTGTCAAGAGACTAGCGTTAAAATTATAACCAAACAGACAAATTAAATTCTTACATAAGATAATATAACCATATAGAACAACATCAAAATAATAACCTCTCATTATTGGATCTAATATTGTCATGTAGCAGATTTGTTAAAACAAAAATTCACAAATCTAACACAAATGTCATTTGAGATCCCATGTAACAAAAAGATATATATTTCAAGTTGGCAACTTTAACAATGTAGAAACAGTTACATACAAGTCTGATTGAAGCATGTTTGAATCATTTATACTCTTAAAACGTTCTTCCATTTTGGATTTTTACTGCCCATGTTTTATTCTTTTTTTTATTATTTATTGTTCCAGTTATACCAGCAAAGGCTTGTTGACAAAAAAATACTACACTCTCTTTTTGTCAAAAAATTTCTGAAAAATTAGTTCAACATTTCTAGAGCAGGACAAACAAAAACAAAAAAAATAATAATAAGAAGAAGAACTGACATTAGTAATATATAAGAACAAAACCTACCTGGGTAAGAGCAGTGACTCTGTTCTCATTGGGGAAAAGTGGAGGATCATCGCCAACTTGGAAATCGAAGTAAACCGTCTTGTGCGTGAAGGTGGAGAACTCATTGCTGAAGCAGAACTTGTAGGTGCCATTTTTGGCTGCGGTGAAGGTAAAACTGTCGTACTGCTTTTTCATCTCTTTGTAAAGCGTCGTGCCATCTGGATCCTCCAAACGGCAGTCCACATCATAGTGACCACCAGTTACTACCTGGCAGTGCAAAAGACAAAGGAAATATATTCAATTAACTAATAAGAACTCATATTATACATCCATTATTCGATGGTCTTCATACTTAAGCATGTTTCATTCATTCAAAATGAAAAGCTAGAAGACACTCTTTAAAATATTAAAGACAGGAATGCTGTAGACATGACATGCGTACCTGGAATTCCAGAGTGCACTTAGTGCCAACAATAATGTCCTCGTAGAAACACTGTTTGGCGTTGTCTGGCAGCTCAAAAGTTAGTTCTGAGCCCAGTACCCACCCACAGAGAAGCTGGGCCCAAAGCACCTGCAACAGCACCCGCGGGGATCCGTACATCCTCAAACGCGAAGGCAGACAACGTCAAATCTAAACCTAGAAAATTTAAACAAATGCGTCAACGGAACACGGACCTAAACAGGTGTGGAAGAAAAGTAAAATAAAACACGTAAAAAAGTAAACTAATAGGTTCCTTTTTAACCAGCGGCAAATTGTTAGCTAAAAGCTAACTAGCTTACCATCTGGGAGCTACATTTCAGACGAGAAATAAGAGGGAATTTGTATCGTTTCACTATTGCTACAATTCGTGTAGATATCTGATGTATGAAAAGCAGAAAAATATATTTAATATAAACAAAACACTTCTTAAATCGTCAATTTGTTTAACTCAGAATTACTACTCACCCCAACGTTCATAACCCGGATGCCACCAATGCTAGGAAACGTATTTCAAACTTGACACGCTATTGGCTGTCATGTGAAAAAGGCCCGCCTTCTCTTCACGACCATTGGTCAAGACAGCACAAAAGGCGAGAAGAAGCGCTTGTGAAATCACGTGGGCCACGTCTACAGAAAAGATTCGCCAATGAATGATCCTCCAACGTGGCTGCCTTTTTTTCCCCTCTTAACTTTATTAAACCGGCACAATACAAAACAACAATGTGAAATGCATAGCAATCGTGTGCCTGAACTCATTCTTATCTTTTTATTAACTGTCAGGATGACATTTAACTAAGCTATGTACGATAACAAAAAGTGGTACTCTAAAAGGTGATTTAAACAGAAACCATTCAATGTTAAGTAAAAAAAAAAGAGACCCCTAAAAGTAGTTGTGAATAATAATGTAGATGTTTATTATTATTATTATTATTATTATTATTATTGTTGTTGTTGTTGTTGTTGTTGTTGTTGTTGTTGTTTTTATCTCAAATAAATTGTTGCCATTATCCTCTATGGTTGTTGGGTAACAGGGTTCCAATTAGAAGGCTACTAGATAATCACTTTTAAACTAAATGAAGGCTAAACTTGTTCTCTCTTTTAAACTTAACATTACAGCAATTGCTGTTTTATAAACTCAAAAATAAAACTCTGGCAGATTAGTACACTTACTGTCTTTAGAATTGTTCTAACACTCACTATTGATTTCCCTGAGATCAAATTTTCTTAATAATGTTGTGACTCTTGTGCATGTGAACCCAAAAGAGATTCAACAGGTTCTGAAGATGGATAGATGTGACTGTAAAGAATAATCTTTTTTTTGTTTTTTTGGTTTTTTTTTTGTTTTACATTTATGTTTTATCGTGTTCTGGGCCTTCCAAGGTCAATACATTTCTCTCTTTTGTTATTTGTCATCAGTTTGCACTTTTTTGGTTCGTTTCTGTGTGTGAAATCCTGCTTTTACCGTAAAAGAATTTTTACAACACCTTTTCAATTTTCAAACACCTCTCTATGGTGTATCTGTTTTGAATATATATAATGTTGACGCTCTGGCAATTTTTAAACCAATAAGAACACTCTTTGACTTTAAAAAAGAAAGAACTGTTTAATTTTAAAACGTTTGAAAGATTAAAGTAGCAACATGTAAATTAAATAACGCTTACTGCTTTTATTTGTCCTAAAGGATACCACGAAGAAAAGCATTTGGAACTGCAGCTCTTGCTAACAGACATGTAACACCATGCTTTCCTCCAACATAAATATTGATTAGTGTAAATTTATATTTTTACACTTTACAAATCAATACCGGTATATTAGCTAATAAAACCCATTTTATTTAAACATAGTCCTATAGCAAAGATATACCAATAACAAGAATAATATAAAAAGTTATGAACAATGCACAGAAAATATAATCAAATAATTTAAAATATAATTCTGACTTTATGTAATTAATCATTCTAAATCTTATAAAACAGAATACGTATAAATAGCATGTCTATTTAAATAATTAGCTCAATTAATAGAGTCTATTAATAGAGGGTGTAATTCACAAAAGAAACGAATACTTTTTGAATTATCCATGATGTAAATTTCCAATTTTCAACCCTTTGATGGGCAACATATCTGCACCCCTTCTTGACTTTTCCAAGTATTCTTTAAATGTCTTTTTTTTAAACATCTCCACCCATCCAGAGAGGGCAAACTACTTTTATCTGGTCAAGAACCAGGGTTTCCAGGACCTGGAAACATTGGGAGCTGAGCCCACTTCTTCACAAAAGACTTAGGAAAAAAGCCTTTTAATTAAAATGTTGTTTTCCCCTTTACAAACAAAAACATTATTTCTGAGTCAGGTTGCATAGTGGACCTTTGTGTCTGCAGATAAATTTCATCCAGTATTATGCTGTTACTTTTCTTTATCAAGATTGCTCCTTTCTTTCAATTACATTTTCCTTCTCTTTTTTTGCCTCTTTCCTTCTCTCACTTGCTTTCCCTCTATCTCTCGATTTTTCCCTCCGCCTCCTGCTATTATCATATCACCATCTGCTAATCCTCATCTCTTTCGCCCTCTTTCAGTAGCTGCTTTTTTTTTATCTTTCTTCATCATCTTCCAAAAGTCTGTTTAGTTCTTTGAAAGTGGAAGTGTAAGGTCAAAGCAGAATGCAGCTTTAGTGGTTACAGACTATTCCAGTCACTCAAATGTTGTAAATTGAGTTGATTCAAATGCTCTCTTCTGCTTTCCAAACATGTTTGATGGAAAGCAGTGATATTTGACCTGTTGTTGTCCTGTATCTCCAGTCCTCAAATCACTGACTTCAATTGGGATGCCAACTGCTGTTGCGTTCCTCATTGGACTCATGTTCACCTCCTCCTTTTGCTCGCATTCTGCTGCTCTCTTGTCCTCATTCTCTGTCCTATTTAGGTCATATGTAAATAAAGTATAACATCACATTTATTTTATCATAATAGATGTGAACTTAAGGTAAACAAAGCAGAAAAATTGTCTTTGCAGAACGATTAACAGTCAAGTGCCAATTAATGACAACATTTCTAAATATTACAATTTTAATGATAAAATACTATAAATGATACTCAAATGTTAAACAGTAATAACTGAATTATATCTGGGTATTTGGACTGTATGCATTCATATAAACACTTTTTAAAATGATAAATATAAAATACAAAAATAACAAAAAGTTTTATTCACCTGAGTAAATCTATGGAAATGCAAAGAGACATAAGAAGTCTGTCAATTATGTGGTAGTGAGCATCTAAAATAAACCAAATTATAAAATCAAATGTTGCAATACTCATCAAATAGCCCAATCCTAAACTATTATTATATTAACAAATCTCTGCATGAAAAAATACAAACCGCAGTTTAAGCATGAAAAATGAGCTCAGCTCCAGAAAATGCCTTTGGCAGATCTTAAAAATTCTAGGAAAAGTTAATAATCAAATTTAATTTTTTTTTCATCAAATGTTTTTTCTATCTGAATAACAAATAAAATAAAAACACATTACATCAATGTCCCCCCTTCTTTCTCAAAAACCCATCGAGTGTCAATTTTTTGTTGAAAGTTGGGGCCATAGACATTGGAAAATCTATGGCCTGGAAAGTTCAGAAGTCGGATTGAACATCGGGAGGCGGGGCTGTCAGTGAAAAAAACACAGGATTTTTTTCCTTCTCTATGACTGTATTCAAAAGTTTACATCCACACTGTTTATCTCTGCATGTTTTAAATTCACTTCTTTTTAACTTTCTTTAAATCTTATTTTAGTGATCACACTCTTGATCTATTTTTTGATTGTTTTCTTTCATGTTTTATGTAAAGCACTTTGAATTGTCTTTGTACATGAAATGTGCTATACAAATAAACTTGCCTTTCCTTGTCTATGATTGGTTAGACCGCTGTGGGTGTATTGCATTCACAAAAGCTTGGACAATACATAACTGCCATTGTCATGAATGTCATAGGGCTGTACTGAATAAAGATAAAATATGTATATATTTGGGGCTTGAAGAGAATTTTTCGGGGCCAGAGCCGGTAATGCCCTGGCCAGGAGACGCCACTGTCAAGAACCCATGCACAGAGCATAAAGTCAGTCATAAAAATATAAACAATTGCTGGTTGCTGAAACAAGGTCAATATGTGAATTATTGGCATGATGAGCTAAATAAAAAATAGTACTGGGTAAATGATAAAGAATAGGGGAGAGAAATTAAAGAGGACAGAACCCCAGTGCACCATACTTTCCCCAGCTTCTAACTTTTAGTAGCCTGCTAGCAACTAATTGGTATTGAAATGTAATTGAAACATGTTAATGGTAAGTTGCATGTAATATGGTACTGATAACAGATGGTAATAATAACAATAATAGAAAATCTGCAGTTTTAGCATGTCAATACAAATATATTATAAATCTAATCTAAGCCTGCGTAAGCCCACTAAGCAGAGGGCATGGGCCGCCATGGCCCGATTTATCAAACCATCTTCCTTTTGCTTAGCTTCATGGAGAAGTATGTATAATGGATGTAATGAAAATTAAAAGTTTTCCCCAAAACTTCATCACACTAGGTGAGGTAGGGCGGCAGTAAATTAAATGTTCTCTGATTGCTAGAAGATCTGCTAAAAGCCTGTCCAAAGAGGAATGTTATAAGCTTGTATGTATGCAGAATGCAGAAACTGTGTCTGCCTCTCTTACGTGATCTGTATGAAAAATAAAAACTTTTGACCCATGTTGTGCACCATAGTGTTTAGTCTTTCTTGCTGACTTTATGACACTAATTGCAAAGGGAAAAAAATTGCATTGAACTAGCTATTGGCAGCAACATAGTTTTGGATAAATCTACCATAAAAGTCTTGTTCACTTTATTTAAAAACATATTTGTTAGAGTGAAACATATATGAAGGATGACAGTCTATAACAATTCCTGTTCATTTAGTATGACGTCTTCCTATCAGCTGTGGCAGGCATCGACGGAAATCTCGCGAGAAAAACAGTGCGAGATTACAGGGCAAGGAGGGCTGCATGGGGAGCTGAGAAGACAAAACAAAAGGCACACATTTAAACTGTGAGGCGCTGGTCGCTGTTTTTGTGTTTTCTTTTTTATTATTATTTTATCTTCGCAAAATTTATCACAATCATCTTGCTGTGTCGATTTCGGTTAAACTGTAACACTGTAGAGGGGTTTGCATCATGCCCAGTAGCACGTCTTTGTTGGATGCCGATGAGGGAGAGTCCGAGGTCCCACCGCCGCTGGTGCACGCTTTCACCGGTATGGGCCTCGAAGATCACCGCGGCACCCAAAGCCAGACCCAGGAACAAACAGACGAAAGTCTCTCTTTTCAGCACCACTCGCTCCCCCAGGTTTCCCATTTTAGACTCCTCGGCACGGTTCTGGACTTGAAACCCCTGTCGGCGCATCGGCCGCCCTCGGGAGATGAAGTGAACAAAACGGGTGAGGACGAAGAACCCGAAGTTGTTGCGGCCGACTCCTTGGACTGCACCGGTAGCTCGTTGCTACTGCAGGCCCACCGCCACCAGCATCTCCCAGCGGTGCCAAGTAACTCAGTAATGCCGCCCGGAATGGAGCCGTCGCACATAGAGACCGTGTTGTTGTACAATGGAGACGAGCGGGATGACACTGGGGTTGGTGGTAGCGCCCTGCCTTCAGCTAACAGCATGGCGATGCTACCGGCTGGCGTGTACGGGGAACCGAGCTTCGAGGCCGAGCCTTCGCTCTTGTCCCGGCGAAAAAGCGTGAATACCACAGAGTGTGTGGCCGTACCGAGCTCCGAGCACGTCGCCGAGATTGTGGGCAGACAGGGTGAGTGTGTTCTTTGTTTTGTTAGCCCCTCTAAGTTCATTGTGACCGAACCTCCACGAGGCAGTACCTGTAAAAGGGCAGATGTTTACTAAACGAGGACATTTAGAATATAAAAACGAATGAAAATATACCTCTTTATAATTAAATATACGGAATTTTAACCGTTGATGTTAGCCTAAAGCTACTAGCTTAGCATTTTAAACTGGGTCAACACCACTCAGACTTTTAGCTAGCCAAAAAGTTCGCATCTTTCCATTTCTGTAGTTTTGACAACATGAACACTCTATTACTGCTCGTCTTTCATTTAGAGTGATTTATTGTTACTTTCCAAACTAAATTCACCGTCTTTTTAAGCGTAAGCCCGGCTGGGCTTTGTCCCTGACTAAGACATAAAGAGCAATGTTCTCCATTGCTTTGCCACATCAGCTGTGGGGTATAGTTTTTTTTCCCCTCTGCCTCATTAAGAGCATCGGGAGTTCTCTCGCCCCCATTTGTTTTTGAAGACATTATTAACTTAAAATTTTGACTTCACATATATGATATTTAGGATGAGCACAATGTTATGTAGTCCTTTAAACCAGATGGGGGAGGTGCGCCCGTTGGTGTTGACAACAACAGGAAATGGTTCTGGTAATGATGCTGGACTCTCAGCCACAGCTAAAAGTAATATTTAATTCATAAGATGAAGACCTTTTTATTGGTATTAGATATTCGTCATGGAGTTCAGAACGATGAAGAGGATTAGGTTTTCTGGATGGCAAATTATGAGATAATCTAGACAGGAATGAAAATGTGAATTAACCGAATTATTCAGTTTTGGAAAGTTTTTATATCTGTGGTCAGTGATGCAATTATGTAGCTGACACATACATGAACTATTAAAAAGAGCTTTATTTGTAGCAATTCAGTTGCGGAATGTAAAGCAATCGATACAGCAAAAAACTAGGAGGTAACAAATAATTGGCCTAATCAATTTAACTTAATCAATTTATACTCCTACCGTCTAACCAGATCTGTTAGCTGTGTAAAAGAATATGCAAAAAAAATTATTTATATATATATATATATATATATATAGATAGACACTTAAATTCTAGTAAACTTTAGTGAATAAAACGTTTTTCTGTGGCGTATTGGCTGTTTTTCCCAGCTGTGTTTGCTAGGTAAAAAAACTTTATTTGAATTAGTTGCGTTCAAGCAGAATCAAAATAATATAAATATTATTATTACAGATCACTTAGGAATATTAGAAATAGATTTTGATGTCTGATCCATTTGCATTAAATTAATGCTAATAGCAGCAACAATGCATCATTTTCTGCATCACCATCACTTGTGATTTATATAACATTTCAGAAAAAAGCTGCTGTTTTATAGGGGTGTAACGATCAGTCAACTTAATTGAAGAATGTATATTCCTATGATCCTACCATCATCTGAGGCTTGTTAATTGAATCTACCTATACCATTAAAAAATAATTTCAAAATAAAACTAAATCGATATTGGAAAAGGAAATTTGGATTATAATACAACTTAAAAATGAGTGTGTGTCATTACAGCACACAACACGCATGTGATAGCAGCAAAAAATGATTAAGCCATCATTACATTCCAATGTGTGGAAACATTTTCAATTGAGAAAAGTTATGTGACCATACAGTGTGGTATAATGTTCTGTTTGTATTATTTTTGTGTTGAAAAACAACAGTGGTCTAAACTTTATGAAGCTAAAATGTGACTGGATCTGTCATTAGTTCTTGTTTACTAGTTTGTTTGTACACATATTTAATTTACACTTGGTTATCTTGTAAGAAATACAAGGAATCTAGAAAACTTCTGTTTTTATCTGAATTTTTGGCTAAAAGTATCCTGGATCGTTTTTAGGTCAATGCATCGCATTTAATCGTTCAAAATAAACCAAAATAGAGTATAATTCATATCAGCAACAACAACTTATGATATGAGACAGATCATTAAAATAAATCGTTACACCCCTAGTTTCTATGAGGAAGCTGTAGTGTGCTTCAAAAGGGGTTGGGGTTCAAAAGAGTGTCATTTTGCTTAAGCTAATATAACGCATTGTTACAATAAAATAGTAGAGGGATGTTTGACTTATCTAAGTCTTTCACTTTTCAACTTTTTTTTGGTTATCTTGTCCTTTTACCCTTCAAATCCCCTTCCACTAACATTAGGCTGCAAGATCAAGGCACTCAGGGCCAAGACCAACACCTACATCAAGACTCCCGTGAGGGGCGAGCAGCCTGTCTTTGTAGTGACGGGACGCAAAGAAGATGTGGCGATGGCGAAAAGAGAGATCCTTTCTGCTGCCGAGCACTTCTCCCTTATCAGAGCCTCTCGAAACAAAACCGGCCCCCTGTTGTCTGTGACGGCTTTAGGAACCCCCACTCTACCTGGACAGACGACTATTCAGGTCAGCAGACTTGCAATTATGAGTCATGTTGCTATTTAGTGACCTTCTTCTGCTGTGAATTGCATTAGAAACTGTTGTTATGGCAACAAGTTGTCATGAAATGTAAAACCCACTTCAAAATTGGCTTTCAGGGAGTGTTACTAAGTTGTACCCTTTTAACCCAACAGGTACGGGTGCCATATCGTGTTGTTGGATTGGTTGTTGGTCCTAAAGGTGAGTTTTCAAAGCAAATTTCTAAACTGAAAAAAACTCCTTCTGTGAATGTAATTTTTAGCTTAGGTTTTATTTTTTTATTTGTTTTGTTCTTTAAAATGTGATTAAAAATATCACATTATTGTAGAATGGTTTCTCTGTCCTGAGTGATGATACACTGTAAGGTGATGACTACAAATTTTGCTCATTTTTTGGGGCAGATTTTTTGTTCTTTTTGTGTGTGCCTGAATGCACTCCAAGATTTTCTTGAGGCTCTGCTTCTAATTCAGCAGTTCTTTTTCATTGGAGCTGCTCTGTGGTTTTAAAAACGGTTTTGTACTGTAGACTAGCATTCAGAGTTTGGTACTTTCCCAGGTGACTCACCGGTCAGAGCTGTAATTACTGTTCAGCTATTTTTTTTTCCTCCTCAAAGCCAGCTTATGCCATTAGGAACAAATCAGTGTAATACTGACAATTTATGCCTGCAGTCTTTGGGCTTACAAGTATTTAGAAGATTTGTTTACACCTACTGCACTTGCTGGAAATTAGTGTTAGAAGTACTGATTGATTTTTATTTAAAGACCCACTATGATAAAAAAAAGGTGTTTTTTGTGTTTTTAACATGTTCTTGTGGCATTTTTCTCATGATAGTGGACACATAAAAAAATAAAGCTCAAAATGGCATTTCTGGATATTTCTTTATTCAAATTGTTGTAAATCAGAAGCAGACAAAGGAAATTCTGTTGGAAAAAGCCTTTAGGTGTGACATAAAAGCTATTATGGCATGACACAAGCTCCCCGCTCCGCTCCATTCTGATTTCTCCACTTGCAGACATAAAGATCCATGTACGTCTTGGTTGACCTCTTCCGAGCTGGCATCTGGCTCAAAACTATACGGCGAGATGGCTTCGACATTGCTCGCCATTTTTGTAGAACCAGTAATGCTAGGTTGTATGTGTAAGGGGCTGTGAGCTGGCCGGAGAGATGACGGGAAGGGGACAGGCATACTCCATGTGAACAGTATCGCTCACAACTCTCACGGTGAAATTCTAATAAACTCCTGATCTGCAGAAACTGTCCTAGGAAACAACACAGATTTTTGGATTTTGGATAAAAAAAGCACAATAACTAAAAAACCACTGAAAACACTTTTAAAAATATATTAAAAGATGATCACAGTGGAACCTTTTAAAGAATATATTTTTCAGCATCTAATTGTTAAACTTTTCTTTGTACCTAATTTTAACTCTTGTTTATTTCGTTTTGAATCAGGTGCAACCATCAAGCGCATTCAGCAGCAGACACACACCTACATAGTGACACCCAGTCGTGACAAAGAGCCTGTGTTCGAGGTCACGGGGATGCCAGAGAACGTGGACCGTGCGAGGGAGGAGATTGAGGCACACATCGCCCTCCGTACTGGAACCTGTGGAGGGATCGAGGCTCCAGGCGTGGACAACAGTGACTTCCAGTTCAATGGGACAGATGTCAGCTTTGAGTGCTCTTCGCTTTCATCTAGTGGTGGGAAGGATGGTTGGCTTCGTGCAGCCCCATCGTCGCCAGGTGGCAGAAGCTTGTTGCCTGTAAGCATTAACGGCACCCAGCGAGTCAACAGCAATATCAGCAGTGGGGTCAGGATGTCTTCCACTTACCGCAACGACAGCTCCAGTTCACTGGGCAGCGGCTCCAGCTCGGCTGATTCCTTCTACAGCTGCGGGAACGGTAACCGCTTGGCCGATTTCAGCCCGACCTTCTCGTTTAATGCCAACACTAACAACAACAACAGTAATAGCAGCACAAGCTTTTGGTTCGGAGAGAGCCTTCTCGGTATGGGGTCTGAGGAGCTCGTGAGCCTGGGGGGTGGAGGCTCGTCCTCAGGATTCGACCCATTAACCATTTCCACTGCCCACACCCTGCACTCTGCTGTGCAGTCACACATCTGGAGCCCTTTTGTGGACAACCAGTCTCTTCAGGCCTTTGATACTCTCCAGTCTCAGGTGAGGAAAAACAGTTTTCACATTTCCATCTTTATGTAGAATGAAATAGCAACTTAAAAAACTTTGCTTTTAGTTCTTACACATTAACTACGTTTTCCAGACCAGCCAGCCTGGCACTCCTCGTCTTTCTCCAACCTTCTCTGGGTCCGAGGCCTTGGAGCACCCTCAGGCCCAGCGTGTTCACCAAAGGCCTTTTGGATCAGCGGGGACCCTTGATGCCCAGAGGCTTCCCTCTTCCAGCTCAGCCTTTTCCTCCTCCGGTGAAAGCACCACATCCTCATCCTCTCCTCCTGAATCCTCTTTTTGTCGACCAGGCCTTGGATCAGCAGGAAGAGGACAGGAGATATGCATCCAGTGTATGGATAACCATGTGATCGCTGCCTTGGTTCCATGTGGCCATAACCTCTTCTGTCTAGATTGTGCCACCCAGATCTGCCAGGGCCCCGAGGCCGCCTGCCCTGTATGCTTGTCCCCAGCTACACAGGCCATCGAGCTCCGCAATATGTGATTGATTTGATACTTTTCTTTATTTTGTCCAGTTACCTTAATAACTGATGGGGGATCGATGTCCTCAATGTTTCTGCTTTGTGAGATGTGAAGGGGATTCACTTGAAATGATCCTAGATCAGCATGTAGGTTTATTAGTCAGCTTTGTCCTGGCTGGCTTCGGTTTTGACGTGTGCAGGAGGACAGACTATATGGAAAGGAAACTTGGGTCATGGGTTTGGGCCTTCAGTCCAGTCTCTATTGTGAAGTTTTTCCTTGACTGATTGATAGATCAACTGGAAGGTTGGAGGCCTTTTGTGTAGCATTGGGAGGGTAGGGATACATTTAACCGCAATTTATTAACATTCTAAGTGATTATTGCGTACATCATTGAAAATTTCCCTCGAAACTTGATCGTTTTCTTCCTACATATAATTTTATTTTTTTAAAAGTACATTAAAATATATTAGAAACATAGTGCGTTGACTTTTAGATCAAGATTTTTTTATTTTATTTTTACATTTCTTCTTCTAAAATTTAGTAGTAAAGAGCAAAAGGCGAGCTTTGCTTGTATAAGTCCAATTTTCCAACAAAGAATTTCTTACAGCAGTGACTTTGACAAAAAGGTCCACATGCAGCGTTGTCCTATCAGGTTTATTCTATGTTTTTCACTCAAAAACAATGAGTTTCTGGATGTGAATTTATATCTTCAAAAGAATATAGTGTTTACATTCAAAAGATCACAAGTCAGACGTTCAGGAATTAAACTGAAGAACATCTTAAGTGAGCAAACACTCCCAAGGAGATTTTTTTGAACTTGCAACTGCAAAACTGTCATACTCCAACTTCTTTTTGCCTCAAACTTTTCTTTTTATTTGCCCAAAAGATGAACCAGGTTTGGGGTAACTTGAGTTTTTGTTATGTAAGAGAAGCGGTACGTTATGCCACCTCAGTATCGTCGTATTGTTTATTCACGAATGCGTAAAACTGTTTACGGTAAACTTGTGCCTGATTTCACTCAGTAAAACAAAGAATTAAGTGGTTCAGTGGAGCAAGGAGTTGCTCTGTCCTCAAAACTAACTTGTGGCCTTTTTTTTTTTTCTTTTCTTTTTTTGAAGTGGAAAGCCTATAATATACCTACAACACTACAAATCCAGACCAGAATAGACACAAGCTGACAGATGCAAGTCATCATTTACTTTCAGATTTTACTTTGAATGCATCTCAGTGGAACAAAAATAGCATGAGCATGCCTGTTTAATTTCCATTGAGCCTCTAATGTGTTTTCAGCATCCAACCCCTAATTCCCCTCCTGAATATTTCCATTTAGTTTACATGATTGTTGGAGAAACGGTGTGCTACTGTGCACATGCTGTACTTGTGTAACATTCCTCCCCCGTTGTCCTGCAGCCTCGTAGAAGGTGGAGCTTTGGCATATCACTCACGGAAACCTCATGGGGAGCTAAGAGTCGATGTTGCCAAATCAGACTTCTTCTTTTTTTTTTCTTTTGGTCTTTTAAGCCATTTTAACAGCACCTTCTCCTTTTTCTTAATGTTGGAGAGTTCCAACACTTCTTAGCTGTCCTCTTACTTCCACTGGGGTGTAACATGATGAAGGCCAAGACTCCATTCTCTGACGTTTCGTCTGCCAGGCCTGTGCAAAAAATTAAAAAAACGAGTCACTTTGGCGTGCTAATTATTTAGGAAACAACTTATTTAACAAAGAAATCTCTTTACCTTTTGAACCCTTTTGACCTTAATCTTCATCAATGCACTGATTCGTTTCAGTGGTACACAGCCTTCCCTGTTTTATCTGCTCTTGTTTTGTGCAGTGCAAAGCACAGCCCAACCTGGATCTTATCGCAATATTGAACAGTTGGGCCCAAGCACATAGTATCTTTTCATTTCCACTCTTATTCCTAGGGTTCCTCCTGGAAAATTCCAGACAAAGGTACAAACTGGTGGAAATCATCTCAGTGACACTTGAGAGTTCAGACATTTGGGTGTGTGGGGGGAGGTATTGGCTGGAATGGCTTTAGTTTCTGGTTGTGGACACTACGTCAGGTCAATACTGTTGCCGTCTTTTCTCGTGTGGACATTGCACTGCAGACCTTCTAGCATTCCAGCTGTAAACAATATTTGGGATTTATCTGGCGGTTTAAACCTCCAGTTTAAGCAGTGTTTCTTTGATATCCTTTTGAGGGAATGGAACAAAACAATCCCCCCTCTTGATCTCCAATCTCCTCCATTTCCCTGGACTTTCTATCCGTCCTTTCATTTTACCGCTCTCTTTCTCTCTGGGGGAATGCAATACACGATCTGCCCTCAAGGTTATTCACTAGAATATATTGACATTTTTTTGTGTATGTATTATATGATATTACTGTTAATGACTGATGAATATACAGAACATATTTTTTATTTTGTTACATTTCATATATACATAAATATATCTATATAAAAATGTTTACAATAAGATTTTTTTTGTTTTTTAATTTTCCGAGTGATTAAATGGCGAGCTGGAAATCCAGAGACCTTGCAGGAGAGTGTTAGTGAAATCTGCTTGTAGTCTAGCCGATAGTCGACAGTATTGATAATAGTATTGATAGCCGCCGTTAACCCTTGCTGAAAGTGGAATGTGCATCACAAGCATGTCTTCATAACTTGCCGCCATTGTAAAACATCACTGCAACTGTAAAAAGGCCAAGGATTCAAGCTGCCTGTCATGTCTGTACACAACCAAATTAAGAACTGTATACTATTCAAATGTATCTTAAGAGTATCTATATATAAATTCTTATATTGTTGAAAGCTGTACCAACAGTTCAAAGTATTTGCTAACTTTACTACACTTTTGTTATGTTCTATGTGTAGGAGGAGTCTTAAGGCATATAAATTCTTCAAATTAAGTCAGGAGTTTAAAAGCAGACTATATTTTGTAACGGCCTTTTAAGTTATTGCGGCCAAAGCACTGATATTCTATATATATTTGCTGTAAAGAGAATTTTAAGAGTTTTATTTTTCTGATATTAAAATTACTTAATAAAGACAGTTTCATTTTAAAGCCATAAATGTGAGTTGTGTGTTTTCTTGCCGAAAAAGAATAATAATATTAAATAAAACACTTCTGCATGTGATGCAAGAGCACATGACGGTCCTGTGGGCTGCAGGTTTATCCTAATTACTGCAGTTAAGCCCGTCGTAAGGAAGAGCGGTGCAGCGAATAACAGAAGGGGCAGCCTTCTGAGATTTGATAATGTTGGTTGCACAAACATTAAGCGCCTTTGAACCTCACCGCTTTAATCCATGCTTTTAAGCTCCAACAGCAACAAGATTAAAATACTGAATTTAAACCCTCACCTGCTCAGGTCTAAAAGGAGACTGATAACCTCATCGCCCTAAGAGGTTTACACTATATTTTGCAGATAAAAACCTTCAAATTTCATGTTGATTTTCATGTGATGCAAATAGTTCCTGTGCATTTCCTTCATATTTTGGCATGAAACCAGAGATGTCTTCATCTGACTTGAATTTGTGATCAAAAGTCTTGTATCTAAAGTCCCTTGGTCAGAAAAACGAAACAACTTTTCGTATAAACTCCTCAAAACAAATGAAAAACTCAACGATTGGATTTTTGTTTTTACTGTGTCTACGCTGTTTTCCATAGATCATCAGCCTCAGTTATCACCTCCATAATGGAAACTTCCAGCTCTTTTTGTGCGTCAGTTCCAGGATTCCTGGAGAAGTCATTACTAACTCCACAGACTCGTGTTTCCTTTTTTCCAACAGGAACTGGATCTAATGCAATGTGGCGCCCAATAATTTAATCTCCAGAGGGAACCTCAAACATATTTTAGACATCAAGATGTCTAAAAATGTTTTGTTTTTTTGTACTTTTCTGAGCTGAGCCTAAATAAAATAAACAAATTGTTTATATTAGATTTTTTAAAGTCTTGCTTCAAGAGTCACAATTTTTGACTCCCTTGCCTTGAAGTGAAGCATTTTCCATCTTCTCTTCTGTTCAGCTGAAAGAATTTAGTGAAAGATTAGAGACTGCACACTCATGTGACTTCATCTCAGGGCCTGATTTAACCACTTATCCGGCCGGCGTTGGTCTGGACCAACCGCCGTCCTCTCCTTGATGCTTGTCGAAGCAAAAAGCCTCGTTATAATGAAATTAATTCTCTTGCCAGGCGAGCACAGAAAGCAGCCGAAGCAGCACTTAGGTTGTGCTTGAACAAAAAGGCTTCCTGCCATAATGTAAACAGGAGTCAACTTTCACTTCAAATTTGTTCTTATGCATAAAAAAAAAAAAAAAAAACCACACCCACACAGGATAATATTAGGCCGTTTTAATTTTAGACTCTCACATACGAAAACTTCAACATGTGATGTATCATAGTAGTCAACATTCACTCAACTGAGTTGTCTTTTGGCTACAATAACTGCAGTACAAAAACATCATCTTAAAACAACAATAAAAGGTACAACACTTCTTTATTTTTTAGGTTAAGACCAAATTTAGCTCCCATGTCAGAAAAATCAACCATTTCCTGCTTTAAAACCTATGTAACTGATACTTTACAACATTAAATTTGTTTCACGTCATTAGTTGGACATCAAATTCACATCTGGTAGAACAAATACATTTCTAAAATAAAGTCAAACACCAAATTATTAAAAACAAACAAATAAACCAGAAGTGTTGACAAGCAGCTTAGACAAACTGCATACAAGATGGGAAAATTTTGGGAGAGAAAACAGCCTGCCGGGACTTGGCAAAACTAAGGAAATTGAAGAATATTTAATTTAAATGAAATTTTTAATAGAATAATAATTTTTAAAAAACTTTGTGTATGACATGCCATCTATGTGCCTTAAATCTTGAAATATTACTATTTAATGTTGAGCTGGTAAAATCGTAAAAAAAAACCCAAAACAAGGGTTTTGAGTTAAAAAAATGCAAAAACGAACATGCTTTTAATTGACAAAACATATTTACATGGATTTAAATGAAAATGACAAATTAGCAAAAATAAATCCAAAAATAAAGCATATATGACTTCAGTGATTTTGTTAAACCAAAATGGAAAAAACCTTTTTTTTTTTTTTAAACTTTTCAACAGGATTTTGCATCAGCTAACAATCCTACACTTTAAAAATCTTACATATAAACTAAACTATTCACACTTGTGTTCATTTCCCCAAGAAATATTATAGTCACGGTTACCGACTCTAATCAGAAGAAATATGTAAAGTGCTACAAAAATATACAAAACAAAAGTAGTGAAGATAAATCAATATAGTAGGGTAACGTCTAAAATATTGTTGGTAAACTACGCAACTCCTGTATAGTAGTTGTATGCTGACAGTGAATCATAAAAATATATTTTGATATTTTGTTTTATGAGCTCAGACAAGCAGATGCTCAAGGGAAATGAACTTTTCTATGTAAATTATTACCTGTAACATTCGGTTATGGAAATGTTTGCATTTTAGAAGTCTGACACAATAATTCTTTTTTTTTTTTTTTTTTTTTTTTTACAAATAACTACCTTACGGTTTGCAGTTAAATCTTACCTGTTTTTCCTTATTTTTCATCTTTGGCCTCATTTGTGTTGAGCTAGAAACATTTACATCGACACAAACAGTTTCCGGAAGCTTAAAAAAAAAAAAACATTTTGTTTTTGATTGAGGAAATGTTACAATCACAGTGAAGTCAGTTAAGCAATATATAGTATCGCACAGTGTTTATGAACTCTTACATATTTTAAACAGCAATGGGGCAGGTGTGATGAGCAGTGCGCTTTAAATACTGTTCAAAAACCTCAATGGGGAATTTAGCTCAAAACTAATCACATTTGACAGAAAAGAAAATAATCCAACAAAAAAAAAACAATCTAAAACATGTTTTTCGTGCAGGTATGCTGCACTTATTTAGAGCTAATCTTATCATATTTCTAGATGGGTGTGAGAGTTTATATCAACCGACTAGCTGTCCTTAGTATTTCCAAGGCCGAGCAGCAGTTTTTAAGCTCACATTGCTGCTTGCCTTTTCTAACAGACGCCAAATCAGGATCACTTCTGCTCCAGAACAGCGCCTGCTGTTGGTGCCGACTGTGTGGATAAAGGAGTTATAAAGCTCTCCTAAAGTTTGGTACATTGCAACTGTACGCCACATCAGAGGAGGGATGACACAGGCGAGGCCAACAGCAGGCACCGCTTTGGAGCAGTGACATCACCATTACCTCTGTGGTCCAATCTATATCAATCATAAAAAAAAAATGTCTAACCTCTGTCAATCATCTCCCAGTAGCCAATGAGCTCAAATCCTCACCCCCACGTAAAATTAGGCTCAACACTGAAATAAAAAAAAGTCTGAGTTTAAACTGTAAATTAATGACAGAAACTGTAGGAGAAAAATGTTTTAAAAAGTTCAAAATAAAAAACAGCAGCTGTTACAAATAAACAGTTTTCATTTAATAACAGTTTTAGTTTTTTTTTGTTTCAAATTTACATTTTTTTTCTTCAAATTTTCAATATTTCCTTCAAGTTTGGAAAATACAGTTTTAAATTTCCACTTTCATTTTGTACATTTTTTATATTTTTTCCAAGTGTACAATGTGTACTTTCAAATGTAAAGCGATTTTCAAATTTTCTAAAAGATGTCCCCAAAATTTACAATTTAGTTTTGCATTTACTTTAAGCTGATATGACCCCATATATTTATTTGTAAATTCAAGGTGAAAAACAGACTTAAAAAAGAAAAAGAATTGCAAAATAAGGACTGTTTTCCTTTGCTACCTTCTTTAGTGGATATCAGTGGATGCACTCCACATTGATGCTCTTGGACTGTTTTCATTCATATTGGTGACAACATCCAGTTCCTCTGTGCACAACGTTTCAGAATTCTGAAATCTGGAACCTTTTTTAAACTCTAGTTCCAGTCATAGCTTAACATGATAAAAGATGTACATATTCTATTTCATGTGGCCTTGGTTCGTGACATAAAAAGATGGACCCGAAGTGCACGAATGCGCCTCAGACACACCTGTGAAACTTTTTCAGCCGTTCCTCCACCTGAATAAGGTCACAGGAGCTTCCCATCTCTACAGAGGTTTTAATGGTCGAAGCCGTTGAAGCCAGCATCTCAGTCCAGAGGTTGGGGGTCTGCTATAGGCATAGTGTGAAGAACCTCGTCTAGTAACTGGAGAGCTCTGTGCAGATGGATTTCAATCCAACACGGGGTCTCCTTGATGCTCTGGCGGGGGTAGTCTGGACCCCAGCCTTTAACAAAACTCATCCTGAGGATACACAGCCTTCGGAGATCATCGACACCGATTCCAGCTGCTGCTGACAGACCTGCCAAGACATGAGGACACAGATGAAGCCCAAACAAACTTAGACGAAGACGGAAGCAGATCAGACAAGAATCAACCTGTAACCTTAACAAGAGAAACCCCAAAGGTAGTGATCTTTATTTTTTTTTCAATAACTAAAGATATTTTAAGGCTGTAAAACCCCTTAAACAGACATAAATAAATAAGCCCAGTATTATAGAATGAAAAAGATCAAACAGTTGGCAAACTGAAGCATTCTGTATGCATCAGATTAAATACAAAAGATTGCTATTGGCTGGGGTGACAACAGCATAAATTACATGCACATTTTTAAAATAGATTTACATGCACAAAATCAACTGATGTGAAAAAAAAATGAAAAAACCAATAACTAAAGTAAAATTTAAATTATATTAAAAACATGGTTACATTTCTACTGAACAAACACTTGTATTCTTAATGTAAACTGAGGAAACAAACTTACTGTTTTAATTTACAAATTAACAAGACAATACTACTGTATGATGAGTTTTACTTCCACTTTGTGAGAGAGCATCTATGATTCCAACAAGTGGAACTCACTGATGGCTGGAGCTATGCCTCCGACTGATCCAGGTCCAGGTATGTTACCAGCAACAGCTGCTGCTTGTGCTGCAGCAGCTGCCTGAGCTGTGGCAGCCTGCTGCTGCATCTGTCGGTGACACTGGCGAAGGTCAAACACCTGGAGAGTAAAATAAGAAGCAGAAACGTCTTTTATCCTGCTGTGTCTAACTGTGCAAAAAACACAAGATTAAATGACAGGAACCCAAGGAAAGATGAAGTAGAATGGGAATATTTCAGTTTTCTCTGCACGACACACGCTTTTGTGTCGTGAATCTAAGGCTTTACCTTGATATAAGCACTGGGGTAGATTTTGTGCACAGCGTCTCCTGGGGCTCGACCAGCCTCCCTGTCCAGATAATAGCTCTGCACAAACACAGCGTGGTCGCTGAGGCATCGCACCCACACATCCCCCTCGCCCTTACACTCCAGCTGGACACCTTTACCGATGTGAAGCCTAGAAAAATAAAAAGAGGACAATGAATGCAAAAATAGGAACAGAGTGTGAAATTGAAGTAGATATTAGTGGGCATGATAAAATAATCATGAAAATACATGCATAATGAACAATGATGACTACAACAATACAGAAATATACACTGGTTTCATAAATTGAACTTTAACTTAATTTTTCTTTTGAGCATGTCTAGTGTAATTCTTTGGTTCCTCACCTTGCTCTCTCTATAGCTTCAGTGCGATGGACATTACTCAACTGACCCAAACAGAATCTGTCCCCCCCTGAAGGGTCGACGTAGCCGTCTACTGTCACAATGGGACAGGAGGAGGGCACTTTAAACGTCTCCCCGACCTGAACATCCATCTCAAAATAAGCAATGGAGCACCAGTAGTCAGGAGCTGAAACAGATCAGAGAAGAGACCATTTGATAAGAAAACATCAAACTCACTTTACTAACTGGTCTATTATTCATGGCTATTTGTTATGCTGCAGTAAAGTTAATGAAAAAAACAAATCAAACTGAACAGATACCATTTTTAATGCTCAATAAAGAACTACACTTTTACAAAATTTCCTTTTTGAAAAATCTAGAAACTTTTGAACAAAATAAGAACAGACAAGAATTGAATTTATTCTCAACTGTTCTCACACCTTTAAAACACTTGAAAATGCATTCTCACCTGGATGGTTGGATATAGGAGGCTGAAAGGCGAGCTCGTTATGCACTGGCCCTAAAGGCAAAAAACACACACAATGACATTGAATATCTGCAAATAGGCGTCCTTAGATTGATGCAGCGAGGTGCTGAGAGTGTTTTCCTTTACAGTAATGTGTCGGATGTGGCATAGGTGGATGGTGCTGTAAGTGGCCGTTGGTGTGGTGAGGTATGCTGGGGGTGAAACTACTGTTCCTCGACCAGTTGGAGCTGGCATCTAGGAAGAAAAGACCATTTTTAATGAAAAGGAGACAAAACAATAGATAAATCTTGAAATTAAAAACTCTAATTACAGCTACTAAATAATACTCAATTTATTTAATATTTAGAAGACTTGGCGAAAGCGTGTATGAATCCTGAAAGATAAAAAACAAACTAAACAAGAAGAAAACGTGTACTGAAGCTGTATCTTACTGCCTGATCCTGCAGCTATAGGAGGGAAGGATGATGCTGAGGCTGATGTAGAGGCCTCAACGGGTGGGAGCAGGCTTGGGGGAGCAAAGGATTCTGAAGGAGGCTGGTGAGCAGTGGATGGAGGATGCTGGATGGTCTGTAGGGTGTGTGTCCCCTCAACGGAGGGTATACTTTGCGGTCCATCAAAATCATACTCATCCTTCACAATCAGTGCAGAGCTGGGACCAGAGCTCGTCAGAGTGAGTCCTGATAAATCTGGGCAAGATGATCAGAGATGTGGAGAGTTAATGATTGCACCTACTGCTCAACTTAACATTTAGAGGCTGAATACCAGAATAATTACACCATTAAAGAAAATAACTTTAACAAAACACACAAACAAATTATTTTACGGCTCTGTCAAATGCTTCAGTTTTGAAACTTAATCTGCAAAGTTCTTTAAAAGGAATTACCTATGCCAGGAGACACCACCCTCTCATAGTGATAAGGATTGACACACACGCTGTCACATTTCAAATCAAAGGCAAACTGACAATATTTGACATGCTTCAGCTCATTCTTGTGGAGATCAGGCCATCTCCACAGTCGGGCATAGATGACATGAGGGAAACCCTTGCGTCCTGCCACCTAAGAACAAGAGAAAACAGTAAAAATAAGGTTTTCAGATGTGGTTAATTGTGCACTTTTCCTAACAGATAGTCATTTATAAAGTTCATTAAAGTCCTACTCCAAAAATCTTTTAATCTATTGTAAAAATGTTCTTTTAATTATCTTTTTTTTGTTTTCTAGGACATGGTTTCTGCAGAGCGGCAGTAGTTCATCAGAAATTCTCTCTGAGTTTTAGACAGGTTTGATGGCATAGAGCAAGTCCACTACCACTTCCCGTCATCCATCTGTTTACACTCCCTTTTGCTAGCTTATAGTCCCTTACACCCGCAACTTAATAGTACTGGCATAACAAAAATTATGAGCAATAGCGGAGCTTTCAAGCCCTACAGTTTTTAGCCAGATGTCAGCTCAGACAAGGAAAACCAGAAAGTACTACAAGTGGATGCATCAGGAATGGAGTAGAGCAGGGAGCTTGTGGCCTGCCAATTGTAGATTCTACATAACAGCTACAAGCTTCTTCAAGCAAAATGTTTTCGTCTGCTCCCCATTCTCAATGATTTGAATAAAGACATTCAGAAAGGCAATTTTAAGTTTAATTTTCCTTATATATGTCCTCAATTATGAGGAAAAGAATCCTCAACAACGTGCTAAAAACACAATTTCCACAGAAGTGGGTCTTTAACAATTTAGGATTTACAGAGCTTATTGATTCCAACAACTGCGTTCAGTTAACAATTAAACATTTCTGTGAAACAAAACTTCACTTAATTTACACAAATAAGTTTGTTGGAACTAAAAAACAAAATTATATAGCGTGTATTATTATGTATTATGAAATTAAGCATATGCTTGTGTTTTTAGACTATCAAAAAAATTGCCTATTTATAGGAGCCCTTATTATATAAATTGATTACACCTCCATCCTTCAGTCACAGTGCATTTAGGTAGTTTCCAGATGTTTTTTGAGAAAACTTGCAAAAAAATGTAAACATGCTCTATAATAATATCAATAATTCCTGTTCATTCTACATCCTGTGCTGGTATTTGGACAGCAACATCTTGTATGGTGTAGCTTCTGATATATGGAGAGATAAAAGCTCTGTAAATGCTGTATTGACTTCTAGTACCTGCAGACGTCCATCAAGAGTCCTCTGAATGGTCACACACTTGCTCGGGTGGGCTCCATTGGTGGTGATGGCTGTGATGAGGGAATCTAGCTCATCCTTCTTCTCCTTCAGCTTTTTCACCAGGCTTTCGATGGCTCGTTTGGCAAACGTCTCACTCTCACCCCCCTGTCTGTGGCACATGAGGCTGTGCACAATGCTCAGACATGCATCATTGCTGGTTGGTGTGTTGGTTATGGACATCTTGATTAGGCTTCTGGAGAATCTCTTTTTGTTTACTGTTTCACATCATCCTCAGGAGCACAGAGGTTGAAGGAATCTTAACTGAGCTGGCAGAAATCAATCCGAACATATTTCTGCGAGGTCGGCGACATTAAATCACATTTTAAGGGGAAGGGCCTGCAGAAGAAATCAGGTAATTTAATGATTAGCGATGATTTAGTGATCAGGCAATCGAAAAATCAAATCAACCTGTGCACACACACACAAAAAAAATATTTTAACCACAAAATGACTATCCAGCAAAACAATAGAATAAATAACATCAATTTAGAAATTGTTTTAAGTTGTGAGTTGAGCGTCTGACGGGAGATATAAACAATAAAATCTACTGACATTTCAAGAAAAGAAACGATAACTCTGGCTTACCAATACGAAAGAAGTGTAAATCGGGTAAATACGGGGGTAAAAGCAACCTTGTCAGCACGAGAGCATATCTTTCAAGGGTAAACACTAAGTTAAAGTTGTCCTCAGTGGCTAACTAGCGGCGCCAGTCTGGCTACCGTTTGTTGGAAGGAGGGGCAAACGGGTTTTGCATCTAGAGCGAATAACCGGAAACACAGATATTCATCTTCACAATAAAAGACAAGACGATTTACTTTTAATTAAAAATAACAATTAAAGTATGTACATTTACGATCATTTAGATAGTGCAGCTTAAAATGTTGATATAACATGTCTAAATAATAATATTCGGCATGAAAAGTAACCGCTAATGAGTGAGAATTATCTCATATTTTGAAAGACCGAGCGAAAACTTGGTGTAACAAGTTCTGACTTATAACCGCCTACAAAAACATCGGCTAGCACATATGATTGTTGATAGCAAAATAGCTAAAGTAGCTTAACACTCGGTAGTTAGCAAACGTGTTTCTTTCACACAGTGAGTGACAAAAAATACCAGCTTGATTGATACTAAAGACCACGATATCAGGTTGTATTTGTATATAACACGGTTAGCTAGTATTTATATGGCTTCAAAATGCTATGCAGTAAATAAAAGTTAATGGCTACCTGCCTGGAATTAGCTGGTATTGTTGCTAGCGGGTGAGCCTCGCCTCTGTTCAAAGTTGCCGTGGCAGCGGAAAAAAACCGTCCAGATCCAGTGAACACACTGGATTTCGTAGTAACCTCCAGAACCCGTCTACCGAAACATTTCAAGAACCGCAAACCTTTGATCCTGTTACTCCTAACCAGGATCGAGTCAGAGACAAATCTCAGACTTTGTCAATTCCCCCTTCATTCACTTCTCGCCTTCTCGCACTATGTACTTAGATGGCGCGTTGCGCATGCGTGAACAAGACAGCTGTGTTGAAACATGTTGATATTTGCTTTATTTAATCTAAATCTAAGGTCATTGTTGTATGACGATCCTTTAATATACAATATTAAAGATTTCCACGATTAATTAAAAGAAAAACCTTTAGAATTTAATTTTGCAGTATTTGTGCTGCACTTTTACTTCAAAGAGACCATCCATCTGGTGTCTTTGAGAGCTCACATCTTGTCTACTGTCTAGCTCACAAAGTTCTTCCTAAATTAGAAAACAAATAATTTAAAATTAGAAGTTGTAAATGTATTTCACCCTTAGAAAGTAAATAATTAAAATTTAAAATGTTCCTTAAACTTCATCTGTTAAGTTAGTAAATGCAAAGACTTTCCTAGATCTCATGAAAGTATGCAACAAATATTTAGTTCCTAGCAATGAACAAATATTATCATATTCTGTCTTACCTTTGCAAAGTTTTATCTTTTGAGCACAATTGTATGCATTTTAGTCAAATTAAATTTTTCTCAAATGAGTTAAACTATATAAATATTAAAGATGAGCATTTATGACTAACCATAAAAAGGCTGAGGAGATAGTTAGATATGTTCATATTTGTTTGTACTTTTCTTTGATTGATATTTTTAAAAAATAAACAGAAAAATTGATTGTGTTATTTTTTTAATTAGTTTCTTTCTTAAAATAGAAAGCTACACTATGATCTGATTACATTTTAAATCATTGCTTTACAAAAATGTTAAAACATTCTGAAAGGAGATGACTCTGACTTTTGCAGCAGGTTGCAAATAAGTTCTGTCAAAATCTCAGTTCTTATTTTTTCCTTTTCAATTCTTTCTATTGCAATTTTTCATTTTATTTTACTTCAACAAAATAGTCATGACCAAAATTAGACATTATCATTTGGCTCTTCTCCTTTGATTTTATTCCATTTGGAACATGACCAGTTAATGAACTTGAACAGGGGTGATACTTGGTGTCTTGACAAAGAGATATATATATACTTAGTTTTCTTTGTAAAATGCAATTACGGAAAATAAAGCTCATTGCATGACTCCATAAAGATAAAAAAAAAGTTCTTACTCTTTGTATGTTTTGTTTCATAAAATGACCAGCAGGGAGCAGTATGACGCAGAATATACGTTTAACTTCTACTGGCTTTTTTGAAAACAGCAGTAAAGCAAAGACATGAAAAGATTCTCAAGTAATGTCCTTTGAAAATGATCATCTACTTTCCATCAAATTTCCAAAGATCTTGATCACCCCACTAATGCACATGACAAACAGAGAAGATGGATGTCTGATTATGGGAAATCCACATATTTTTTTTGTGATTTGTGATAGTCAAAGCCACAAAATTAAGAAATTGACAAAATAAAAGAGTGATGTTGTTTCCGGATACACTACCAGTCAGACAATCACATATTTTCCGCCTTTATTAAAATACCAAAATGTTTTCTAAATGTGTTGCTCATTCAAGTAGCCACTTTTTGTAGATGCACCAGCTGAACAGTCACTTCTTTTCTTTCTTTCTGTCATGGAATCTTAAAATACGTCAGCAAGTTTATTCAAGGACTCCTGCAGAAGTTACCATAAATGTGAGGGTCTTGTAGGTGGCTTTATTTCACTCTTTTGTTCAGTTCATGCCCAACCACCTCATTGTGGTACATGGAGACTTTTCCGACTCCTCCATGTTTACCATCTTGTTCTTTTGTCTCCAGGTAATTGTTGCAAACACTGGATTCATGTTTTGGGTCATTAACTTGATATATGAGTACCAGGTGTATGCCAGGAGGAACTGGATGATGCTGCAGAATACTATGGTAGCTATGTTTGGTCAGAGTGATCCTCATGGGGTACAAGTCAGATCTAGCAAAGGAAACCCGTACCATCACACTTCCTCCTTTATGTTTCACACTGGATGTCAAAATGTGGAGTCACCCTTTCACTTATTTTTTACATGCTATAATTGGATGTGATGAACAAATTATTTCCTTTTTTGATTCACTGCACATTCCTGAAGTCTTCAGTAGTTCAGTGGCAGTGTTTCCTGGTCCAGGCTTAGCAATGGCCTTCTTACTGCAACTGTCATCATCCTTTCAACCCTGCAGCTCAAAGTCTTGTCTTCACAGATAAAACTGAGACTTACCATAACCACAATCAAGATGTCCATGAAGCTGTTGCCTTGTAAGCTGCTTGTCATGCAGATGTTACATCTCAGAAATTTGATGATGCTTCAACTCTTCTTAGCTCATCAAGTTCATAATGTGCAAAAAACAGAATAACAAACTTCAAACCCATTTACCACAGTGAGTTGCACATTTTCAGCTGCGAGAGGGATGCGTGTACTTTGTTCCTTGCCTTTTTCTTAACATCGCTCATCATATAAAGAAAAAAAGGTTAAACAAAACACAATTGGGGCGGCATTTTATAAGTTTGCTTCTTTCCACTCCTTTCAAGCAATTAAAAATGTGACAAACTTAATGATTCATGGATTCAGTGTGTCATGGACTGTATTTATACGTGCAATTTTCTATTTATGATTATGATGGTATTTCTGTAGTTGTATGTCAGCGGAGATGTAAGCGTGTATTCATGCACATATGAATATATATATGTACATATGCTTGTATATACTGCATGTATATACAGTATAAATATATATATATACATGTGTTTCCAATCAATTCATGACTAAGTTTGATATATCTAAATATAGATACATTTTTCTGTATCTCTTCTTAAATTTTGTCAAATGTTTTGATTGATTAAAAATAAACTAGTTTCGTTATGACTCCTGAGAAGCTGCTCTTACCTCACCAAAGATGGACATTTAACATGAACTTCCTTAAGTTCAACATTGAGTTTGCAAAGTTACTCTGATGACTTGCCGCGGGATCACCAGGACCCCACATCCATCCAGGTAGAAGAAGCAGTAGAGAAAAACCAACAGTCTTCACTTTTTACCCTGTAAGATGTTCACACCACACAAACAGAGGATGTATTGAGTCTTCAGCCCTAAGGGATTCAGGAAATTGTGTACTCTGCTGGGAGCAAATGAAGATAAAGTGATGGATAGTTGGAAACACAGGAGGAGTGAAATGGAAAGAGGAAATAATGTGGGTGGGTTGGCCTAAAGGGTTTCACTATTGTGTGTTGCTTGGTACTGTTGCTTCACAGCAAGACTGTTCCAGATCTTGGAGATCTCTCGAATGTTCCTGCATGCCTGGAATTTTTGCAGGTATTTCTCCCACATTCCAAACAGAGGCATCTTAGGTTGACTGGTGATTCTAAACTGTAGGGGCAAGTGTGAAGTGGGATTGTACTTTTTTGTGTTTGCAATTAAAAAGGATGACCTTTTCTGGATTCCAAAGACAAGGACACATACTCCAGTCCCTGCCCATTATCCTGCATGGAAGCACCATTCTAAGACAGATGAACTGATGAACACGAGAAGGAATGTAAGTGTGGGTAAAAGACGACGACGAGAAAGCAGAGGAGCGAGCTGTCTGTTTGAAGATAAATCAGGCAGTGCAGTAGGGAGGTATTTATCCATAAACACACAAACAGATGTGTGTGTGCAACTATGCTTGAAGTCACACAAATGCAAACACAAATAAACTCACTTACTCAGTGGTGCACACTTTGCCTCTCGGCGAGGTGATAAAAGGCCACGGCTGATTGGGTGCTGCAGGCCGATTTGGCCCTGAGTGGCAGAGAGATGCATGTTCGGATGTTTGGATATAAATGCAGTCATCCATGAAGACATGAGGTAGGTCACCCCCTCCTCTCCATTTTCTCTCTCCTTCCTTTTCCTTCTTTAAATTGTTGTCTTCTTTTTTCTTGCCTGAAACCACCATTTTTTAAAAAACGGTTTCTCCATTTTTCAAACATTTACCCGCAGGGCTTTTCCTTAACACTCCCCCAAATCAGACCCTGTCTCTGTTCTCATCAATACTTCTTTCATACGTCAAGCTTACTCTCTGAACAATAACAGTAATGTGGATCTTTCTTTTCTAACCCCCTAAGCTTGCTTTTTTGGCTCAGCTCATTTCAATCTGTCACCAATTCCTCTAAATTCTCTTTCTTTTCTAGCTTTACTCCCTCTACCTCTTTTCTTGATAATTTTTTTTTTGCAACAATACACACATTCGCAACGCAGACACACACTTTGTATGCCTGCTGTGTAGTGTGCTAACAGAATAATTAGTCGCGCTTGATGTCTCTGACAGCTCTAATCCTTCTAAATGGCCACCACATGCTTCCCCTCATCAGCCCATGGCTAGACACACAAACCACACACACTTTCACCGCACTAAATAAAATGTGATTCTTCCATCTGTGTTAGGTTTTAAAATACTCATGCGTTACATATCTTACGCTCTAAATGAAACCAATGCAGAGAAAGCGCCGAAGAGATCTAACAGCACAGGAACAAAATGGGCTAAATTGTTAAGTAGCTCAATGGTTTCTTTTTTCTTGGCAGTACTTAGAGGCTAGAAAAAACAAAAATAAGTTTAGGAAGTACTAGATCTCTTGTTACTTTGAAACTTGAAACTTTTTAACTTTTTTTTGACATTTTCTGCAGTCGTGGCACAAAAAGAAATGGTTGCAGCTGCAGTTATTTAATGCAGCTAGAGGAAATAACAAAGCTGTTGACTAGATCAATCTTTTTTTTTTAAATTTATTTAAGTTTTCTTTCGCACTTCATCTCTAACATGTTGAAATAACCTCTGATATTCTTTTATTTTGTTTTCTTACTCTACTTTAAAACAAGGAAGAAAAAAAGTAAAATTTAAAGGATGTCATGAAATTACATTTTCTAGCTGTTTTTATACCATTTCAAAAGTACTTTTTACTTTGCTTTAATAATTTTTGGTTTGTCTAAAAGTCTTAGAACAAAACTATTTTACTTCAAACCTAATATACATGTTGTTGTTCACTTGCAAAGGAAACAGCATTGCAAAAATAAATAAAAGATCAATTTATATTGTATAAGTTTTTTCAAATTCAAGCAGCAATAAAACCGAACTTAATCTCAAAACTGTGTTTTTTTTATTCAAATAAAAAAACAAAACAAACAAAAGTGGTTTTATAGTTACACAGACACAAAAACCCACAAATAGAGGGGAGGAGAACTAACGAGTCAATGCATGCATGGGTGATGCTGAAAGCAATCAAGCAAAATATGGGTTGACACTGTAGCAACAGATTTTTGTTTTGTTCTGTGTGCTGTGGGAGTGAGATCTCCTCTTTTTCCGAGAAAATTCAAGAAAAAAAATCAAATTTTAAAAATAAGTCTGTGTTTTGATCTGAATTGGGGGACTTTGAATTAAAATGAGAACATTATTAGATTAAAAAAAGTATGTAACCTCTTCCGACCTGGCATCTACATGCGTGGGCATCACATTTTAGATTCTATTACCACAGCAGCTGATTCTGCTTAACTGGAGCCCTGTGATGTTTAGAGCCTTACATGTTTAGAGCTCAAACATTAGCTTGGGTCTGAAGAGGTTAATTGAATTATGATGTTGTTCTGGCTTTGGTATGAAAATCTTTTTTTTTTTTATTGTTTTAGTTAATGAATCATATCCACAACAATAATTAGGTTGGATCAGAAAATGTTTTACGTGTGGTTTTAAGTCAGTGTATTAAAGCCACAAGGCCACAAACTTAGCTTAAGCTGTCATATAGGATAATTAGTTGCTTGCAATCCACCCACATTTAGCAAGATCTGTGGCAACAGGATGAGTAATCCACAATAATTGAAAGATACACATTTTTTTCCCATATACATGGCTATATATCACCACTGTGTGGTTTAAGTTAAGCAATACTTAGATGGTTACTGACTCGCTCAGTAAAAAAAAAAATCTGTGGTGTTCTAGACCCTCTAGGGGAGTTTTGAAAATACATTGACGAAGGGATAATTTCCACCTCTGGAAAATTATTCCATACAGAATGTCTGAGTTTGTGTCAGAGACACTTAAGTTTTCTTTAGCACAAACAAATAAAAGAAGGCAAAGGATAAAACTGCATCAGAAAAAGAAAAAAAAATCTGAGGAATATTAAAAACCTGTCAGCAGCTAATGAAAGAAGTCTGATTGGAGAGATGTATTCACATGAGAGCAGGCAGATTTATTGGTGAGCATTTGCTCCACCTGCTGAACTTTACGAGGGAGGAGGAATTAATGGCCTTTATTATTGTCGCTATCAACTTAACATGAAATATATTATTCATTTATTAAAAAAAAAGTAACAACACCACAATTGTTGTTTTTTTTAATTAGTTATTTTAATTTTTATCTACATTTAATTGATTTAATTAAATCTAATCTTTTTAATTAGCTACTTAATAGATAAATATTGAAATGTGTATTCATTCACAAAATGTGTCTTTTTCTTGTAGTATAAAACCCTGAATAAAATAATTTTAATAACATTTATTTATTGGGGAATCAGTTTATATGAATAGCAAAACAAATCTGCATATTGTGTATTTTTTTCATGATTCTTAGATGTATATTTTATTTATTTTTTTACTCTTTATATATGTGTGTTGTTGTTGTTCACTTTTTAGCATATCCTTCAAGAGTCGCCACAGCTTTCATTGATTTGCACAGGTGGTTTAGTAGAAATTTTTAAGCCGGATGCCCTTCCTGACCCAACCCTGTACTTTATCTGGGCTGGGGACAGGCACAGGGAGATCCAGACATGGGTCCTATTGTGGCTACATAGGCAGTAGGTTAAAGGATCTTGCTCCAAGACCCACACGGGATATTCCTATAGAATAAGTTCCCAGCTCATGTAAGAGAGGCCGACACACTTTCTACATTCAAAGTTAGGCTCAAAACAATCCTCTTTGGACAGGCTTATTGCCAGGCTAGCTAGCAGTCAGAATATCTAACTTACTGCTGCCCTACATCACCTACTAAAATGAAGTTTTGGGGAATAATTATAATTTTCATTACATCTAAAATGCATACTTCTCCGTGGAGCTAAGCAAAGGGAAGGTGGTTTGATAAACCGGGCCATAGCTGCCCATTCCCTCTGCTTAGTGGGCTTGTGAGGGCTTAGGCTTGCTGGAGCTATAGCCTATCCCAGCTAATGTTGAGTGAAGACTAGATAGACACTCTGGACAGGTCATCTGTTCTAGGGCCATGGTTTTTTCATACTTTATTTGACAAAATAGAAACTGGAAAATTTGGGCAAACATTTAGTCCAATATTGTACAAAACCGAATTTAAATAAAGATCTACGGCAAAAAATCTTGGAATTATAGCTATGAATTTGATATGAATGGCATTAAAGAGTTAATAAGGTAAAATGCTGTTTGTGAATGGAGGTTAGGTGAAGGTTAGGGTTAGGCATCAAGTGGTCAGGGTTTAGATTAGATATTGCAAAATCAATACAAATCAATTTAACGTCCTAATGAGGGTATAGCTATACAAAATTGTGTGTATGTCTGAGCCAGTGTGCTTTCTATGTAAAGTGACTCTGACAAGGCTGTGATAGCACACAGAAACGGCCATAGGAGGTTTGCTGCTTCGTATTGATCCTTTCTGAAATTTCCCCTGAGGAAACCCTAATAGTCATGGAGACAAAAAGGAGGAGGAGTGAAAGAGAGACAATAGCTAAGTGTTATCTCAGGAGATAGGAGAAGGAAAAGCTGCAACAAGGGGCTTGCTTGGTTTACTGACAAGATGAGAACAAGAAAAAAAAGGAAATAGAACCAATAAATGCATGAGTGAACAGAGCACAAAGGAAAATGTTTTGGAAGAGGCTAAATCAAAATACAGAAAGTGCAAAGAGAGATGTACTAATCTATTTTCAGAATAAATAATGTGGTAGTCTTGGTTTAGTTGGATGCCTTAAGCAAGTAGGGAACAGGTGTCCGTGCATGAATGCGAAAAACAAAACACTGCTAACATTTCTATTTGTTTTTTGGTCATCTGATTTCTAAATATCACATCTGAGTGTCAATAGCAGTTTTTATTTTCTTTTGATAACCACTACATTTAAATAAAACATTTAAAAAAGCAACAAGTTTATCCTTAATTGCTGACTTGCAAATTAAGAACAAAAAAATCAAGTGTCTCTAACTTTAAAGTCATTTTGGGATCTTTTTTAAAATGCGTTCCCAGTGGTCTTTTAATGATGATTATGCAGTTTTTAGGCAAAATGAAAAAACCTGTGTCATTTTCCAGGACAGTTTCTGCAGAGTGGCAGTAATTGTGAGCAGAACTGTGGCTTGCAGAGTGAGCCGCACTTCATTTCCCAACATCCCTTTGTTTGGACTCTCTCCCACAAGGTTACAGACCCTCACACCCCCATCTTAGCAAGTGAATGTATCAGAATGGAGCGGATCAGGCAGTTTGTGTGTCACAGTTTCTTTCTGGCTTTTTCCAATGCCATTTTTTACATCTGCTCATGAATCACAACAGTGTAAATGAAGAAATACTCGGAAATGCAATTGTAAGCTTTATTTTCTTCAAATGTGTCCTTCATTATGAGAAAAATGACACAAGAACTTGTTATCTTTCAAAGTATTTGTCTATGATACAACATGTTATCATCATCATCATAAATACACATTAATACTGTTTCTGTTTGTACAGCATATGACTTGATTGTTCTCAATATTTGTTTCCACATGAAAAATAGCAATGTGTGTTTGATTTGCTGAGCTTATTTCTTTGGTAAGAAGCTTTGCGGCTTTTTCTGAGTATCAGCTTTGATTTAACAAAAAGTGAAATTAGTGAAAAAAAACCAGAAAGGTTTTTGTTACCGAGTCTATATTTCCACGTGAACAGTTAAAGTGCTGGTAAATATAGCTAGACTGGCAGTGCTTTGCTCAAACGATTATCTTGACATGCTGCCCCTTTTTCCTGTCTATCATGTGTGCGACCATTAACCCGTCACATGTGTGAAGTGAACGTGTGACCACACACACACTCAGTCCGTCTGTGACTCACAGCTTCAGAGATCAAACGCAGGCGCCGTCATATGGTTTGAGTTAGGATCAGTCTTCTCGTTTTACCATAAAACTTCATTAAAGCAAATCCCACAACCCTCACACATGCGTACACAGACACATGTGTTTAGTTTATGTGAGTTATGTTTGTTATGATGTGTGTCACACTGTCGGTGTGTTTCTTTCTTTCTTGTGTGGGTCTTTATGTATAGTTTGGCAAGATACTGTGGCAGTGGGATGTTGTGGTTTGAGTGTGTGTCTGGTTGTGGCTCAGAACATTTTTTCCAAAACCACTGACCCATAAGCCATGAGAGGTTGTGGGCTAATGGGCCCACCCACAATCAGGAAATACACACACACTGAATCTCACACACACACTCACACACACATGCTAGACATGTTTAGCCTCACACAGATGAAAAGCTTCTGATTTCCCACTTTACACTTTGTTTATAAAACATGTCATCATTTTTATGAGATTTTTGTAAGCTGAAACATAACCTCATACATTTACTGTACTTTGATTGTAGGCTAAATAATATAGAGTTGACGATACTACTATGTATGTATCAGAACAGTTAAATGTTGTGGATTCGATTTTCAGCTAACAAAGGAGGAATTTTCTTTCGCTTTCACATATTTAAACTTTTTGTTTTTATTGTTAGTCGGGTTTGCTCAAATAAAATATTTGATTGAAGTTGCTTGAAAATGGGAAATATATTAATATTAAAGGACTAAATGCAAAATAGGTCACATAAATAGAGTTCCTGCACAGTCTGTTTTAATTTCTTTTTGGGAACTTTGATTTTTAACTACCAGTAACTTTATTTTTTACCATTTATGATGCAAAACAACATAAAAAAAGTTTTCAATCATGTGTTTGCTGCAAACATATTGCACAGCGCTGAAACACCTTTGTAAGGTTGCTCCGCACTTGCCTTTTTCAGCCCAAATTGAAGATAAAAGCATACAAAAACTAAATCAAATTAGTAAACAAATAAAATAAAATGTTACAACACTGATCTAATGCTGAATCAGTTTCACACTGACTTTAAGATTTTGATTAAACTTCAGCTTATAGTCACATATATATTGTGTAACACTCAAATGGCACAACGTTTTCTCACTTTTTTAGAATTTGACAAAGACTTGAGATACTGACAACAATCATGAGAGATTTGAATGTCCATTTTCCTAAACTTTTTATTTTCAGAACAGCAGCATAAAGAAACCGAAAAGAGGAAACTTTTGAAACATTTAGAAAACCCCTTTAATAAACTTTTTTTTTCTTTGAAGCATCATGTTAAATATTTAATATTACATCACAGAAACACAGGCAAAATTTATTATAGATCAGTCACACAGAATGGCTATAATCTTGACCTTGCAGAAAGAAATTGTTGCTGTCTCGTATTTCATCCTAAGATCATTTTTCAAGATTCTGTGTCTTTTTTATGCCCAGCCGTTTCAGTAAACTCTGGCACAACATTTATTTGATCCCATGTGCTCAAACAGGCTGCAGCCTCAGTTTGTTCTCAGTTGTTGCTGGTTAAAGCATGAGAGGAAACTCAACACTGTATCATGGAAAGTCTGCAAGTGTTTTCAGTGATGGCAGACCAAAACAGGTGTAGGTCACCTGGAAAGCATCTGCTCTGATAATATGTAGACAATTTGTAATGGTTTCAACATCTGAGCTGCAGAATCGGTGCATACAGTTCTTAAGAAGTCCTATCAAAGCGTTATATTAAGAGTTGCGGGCCCGTAGAAATTTGAGCGTGGGCCGCATTTGGCCCAAGGACCAGACTTGGGACATGCTTGATTTAGACTGTTTTTCTGTAAAAACACATGAGCATAAAGATAACAAGACATCTTTTTTATTGATCTTTTGGTTTATCAGGCTGAACAAAGATATGCATTTAATTAATACCAAGGATTCAGAAGAAAAAACAGGCGTGAATTCAGAAAAATGTGAAATTAATGGACGATTCCTTTGTATGTCAACAGGAATGTCTGAGGAATGACAAATTTCCTAGATTGTTAACTCATGGATATATAGAGTTAAGGTGAGCTTTGATGTCAAATCTTCCAAATGAACAGGCTGCAATGTTGTAATAAATATAATAGAAAAAAGAACTGGGAATAAAACTTTTAAAGTACAATACGTATACAAATGGAAATGGAGAATATTGAATGCTTTACTTGTGTTACAACTTGGGTGGTGTCATGGGTTCTTTTTATGAGAGATGATGAGAATGTAAAGGTCATCATCCATCTCACCTCTATAAAGACATATGAAAGTCCTTCCACTCAAAAAGTCCATCTCAGGCTTTGGTTTTGCTGATTTATAAAAGACAGATTTCACTTCAAAAACGTTTTTCCAGATGGTTTGTCTGAATAAACCGCAGGAACATCTGATCTTGATCGTCTACATCTCACAATTTGTCACAGTTAAAATAATAATTTCTGTCAAACTTTGACGCTTAGATGTCTGAGCAACAATTCTGTCCAAAAGCAATTTCAACAACATGGAATTTGAGCTCGGCACCGCTGAGGTCACATGCATCATTCCTAACCACTTGACCATTTCACCCCTTTCAAGCGCTGAGATATCAGATTGTGGGCTGAGAATTGTGGCTTTCACTTCTTACAGTTTCACAGATCTATAGTAAGCTGGATCTCATTTTTCAAGAGTTTACAGTTTAGGATCAAATACAGTATGTAGGAACACATTTTGAAGGCAACACCAGTCATTAGCCTTTTTCACACTACATTGCAGTCTGTCTGACAGTAATCTGTCTAGGTCTTAATTGTCTTAGGAGTACAAAAACACTCACAATTATGCACAAATAAAACAGACTCACACAAACCTCCTCTTGGTGCGTCAGCAGAGTTTTCTGCAGCCCTCTTAGCCACTGTAATGCTTTGTTCTCAACGTGGAAAATCTCCTTTTAACTAACTACATGTGTAACACTTTAGTTCTCTCACTCACAGCGCACATTTACTCACTGAGAAAGAAAACAGCAAAAAACATTCAAGGTAAAGGCTGCGAATAAAGAAAAATCCAGGGAGACTATCTGATCAGATAGATTATTATAATGACCTCAGTTTTTTGGGGGTTTAGGAGGAGGTAATTAATTGTCATCCATGTATTGATGTCACTAATGCAGGCATTTGGTTTCTCTATGCGGTCATTATGGTCGGGTTTAACAGACAAATACAACTGTGTATCATCTGCATAACAGTGAAAATTAATACTGTGTTTCCTGATTATGTTTCCTAAGGGCAGCATGTAAAGCACAAACAGGATGGGTCCTAGAAGGGAGCCCTGTGGGACTCCGTTGCTAACTCGAGTGTAATGAGAGGCATGTCCATTTGCATTAACAAACTGGTACCTATCAGATAAATAGGAGTCAAACCACTGGAGGGCAGATCCTCTGATCCCTAAGTCATGCTCTAGTCTCTGGAGTAAGATGCTGTGGTCTATAGAGTCAATAGCTACAATGAAGTCTAACAGAACTGGAATAGAGATTAATCCTTTTTCTGAGGCCAATAACAAGTAATTGGTGACTCTAACTAGTACAGTTTCAGTGCTATGATGTGGTCGGAACCCTGACTGAAAATCTTCAACTTAACTTAACTACAACTCTTTCCAAGATTTTTGACATAAAGAGGAGATTTGATATTGGTCTATAGTTGGCCAACATGCCAGGATCTAAACTGGGCTTTTCAGAAGATGTTTAACAACTGCATATTTAAAAGACTGTGGCACGTAACCTGGTTCTAAAGAGGTATTTATAATAGTTAAAATAGTTAAAATGGATTAATTAATTAATTAACTGGGGGACGGTTTCTTTTAAAGAGCTTAGGAGGGATCGGGTCTAAGAAACAAGCTGAGGTTTTGGAAGACGTAATAACTGATGTTATTTCCACTTGATCTACAGCAGTGAACATTACACTGAATGTAAATGCATTTTATGGAGAGTCTAGATGGTGTGAGAACATTGCAATGTCTCAAAATTACATGCAAGTATGAGAGATCCTAAGAGCTTAACTTGTCAAATGATTCATCAAAGGAGTAACATCGCTTCTATTTGAGTCCCTAAACTGCTGTTAACCTTTCAAATAGATATCAACACCTAAAAATCTGTCACCGCTTGCAACAGCAACCCACTTTACAACTGTTTTTTTGGAAAAGAAAAAAAACAATCTTCGACAGATAGTTTTTCCTAAGTTTCCACTGCTGAAGACAATTCTTGAAAATAATTAAATAAGCTGCCACTAAGGGATTTGTTTCTCTTTTTAAAATGGTTCCATTTCAGTTCTCACTCATATCCTGACTATTACTGTGACAACCCTCCAGGGTTTCTCAGTCATGGTGCTTGAACTGCCACGTACTGCGTGTTTGACATGTTTCCCTGTACACGTAAATTGAAATGACTGTGTCATTGTCAGACAGGTGCAGAACGAACTGAAAAGCTGATGAGCGGAATCCGGTGTTCTGGAACAGCACAACTACTTAATATTGGATTAGAGGATAAGATAATCCTGTCAAAATCAATCAGTGGCTTTCCTTGTGGTCACATCTTTTGGAATTTGTTTTGCTCTTTGACTTCTTTGTGCATGTAAATTTTGTTAGCATGAAGGGTTTGGTAATAATATTTTAAAATAATGGTGCTATAATAAAAGAGAGAACAATATAAGAATTATAAAAACGCGAACAAACATTTGATTAAAGCAGAACTCATAAAAACTATAAATGTTTGTGCCACTAAAAACGACCCCCCAAAAAAGGAAATATAAAAAAAGTACAGTGATTTTATAATGATTTCAAGTTAGTTGTCCTGAAGGACCCCCCTCTGATCAGGGGGGGCCCCATCATTTCCGTGCTTTGCCTGTTGGTGGGCTAATAACATCAGCCTAAAATAAACACGTCAGTTTTACACCACTTATCAAAAAAAAACGACTGGTTTTTATTTATTGTTATTTGTTTCCCTTCCCTGTAGTTTATTTAGTTAAAGCAGCAGTTTACAGCTGAGGTTGTCTCAAAGAAGCAAAAGAAATATCAACATTGAGCTTAACTAATTAGTATTGTGCTAATCCCATTTATCGCAGTTATCAGCAGGTTGTTTCTAGGAGTCTTTGGTGTGATCACTCTGATGAGAAAGAAAAAGGTAATAATTGACAGAAAAACTTCCACTAAGATGAAAAAGAAACTTTCAGCAGGACACAGTAAGAGTGACCGTCTATCGTGACCAAGTGGGTCTCAATATTCTGATTACTTATAGTACATAAAAATGTTATAAGGAAATTCTTATAACATACATATGCCAGTTAATGTATTCATTCTGATTTCATCTCTTTTCAGCACTAAAGTTACCCTTTCAGCATCAGAAATAATGAAAATAGAAGTTTATAAACACGTAAAATGTGTATAGGATACAATTTTGAATAGTCAGATACAATCATAACCACAGACCCTTGTACAAAAATGATGAAATTGTGCAAAAGGACATACTGTAGCTGTTCCAGTGAGCATATCTGTATGTGCTTGATTAAATGTAATCAGACAATAGTTTCATGCATAATGTCCTGATTTTTATTTTGAAGTGGAGTTTTCTAATTTGTGCAGTATTAAAAATCTCTACTAAACGTTTAGTAAACAGTATACATAGGTAAAACTTTGCTCTTATTTGGTTTAATAAAGTCTTAATGTGTCCACCAACCTCCTTTATGTTGGTGTCTCTTTTAGTTGCTATAATTGAAGTCTCTTCATTGAATTTTTGTTTTCATGTTTTGCTGTGAAAGTCTAAATAACAGTAACAGGGAACAGTTTCAGCTCATCTGAATTTTTCCACCTTCCCACCAGCAGAACAACAGCAAAGGTTTGAACCACTGATAGAACGAAAAACTCTTCTTTCAATTAGTTTATTTTTCATAAAAACATGACAAATATCTGTCAGTTAAATGACAACAAAAGGACACAGAACCTTCTATGTGATCAGAATAGCATTTAATGCAATTATAGAAAGCTTTGTCAGAAGTGTTCATTTTGAACTTTGAATTAGTCTCAAAGTGAAATTTAATTCTTTTTATTAAGGTGAATCAGATAAATATAGATCTGTAGATAATAGAGCTCACTCAGGGTGAACGTGGTTTTGGCTAAAACAGCTGCAAGAGTAGTTGTAATGAACTAAGCAAAGAGGTGAAAAGCACCATTGCTCAAAACAGCTGGAGAAGTTGTCAAAGAGAACCTGATTAAATGTTTATTTACCATATTGTTTTTACAACAGTAAATAAACTGGAAATGAAAATACAGTTTCATACATGAAAAGGAGCAAAAACTGAAGGAACATTTACAGTAACTACTGGCAGCTGGATGCCAGTTGTTACTGTAGTACATTTTACAGTAGCACAACTGTAAAATGTACTAGAATTTCTGTATACTATTCATCATACAGTTTTATTACTTTAAAATGAAACACTACACATGAATTCTACTTTATTTCATTTGATAGTAATAATCTGTCATTTGACAGTAACTTACTGGCATCCAGCTGCCAGTAAGTTACTGTCAAATCAACAGCATAAAGTGTATGATGTGAATCAAATCGTTGTTAAAATCAGTCGTTACACCAGTGTCTTTTGATAAAAGTAAAAAAAACGAAATAACCAAAACTCAAACTGCTGATCTTCTTTCAGTTTGCAGTTGAATGTAGTGCCTGTGAGTATTTCATTTGCCTTTTATTTGCATATTTAACCGCACACTGACACAATGGTGGCTGAGAACACACCACGTGAGAAAGTGATCTGACAGAGGAGAACAACATTCTGTTTGCATTCTTCCTTCAGGACACTAACCCAACTATCCCCCAAACCTTTTGTGGCATTTCTGGAAATTTCCAATTTTAAGAAAGTAAGGATTCTACTTGTGAGAATTACAAATGCTAACTTTATCACCATTTTGTCTCTGATTTAGAGGTAGTTAACGGGGCAGATTAAAAGTTTGTGAAATTTACACTCAAAATAAAACTCATCCATAATGCTTCCTTTAAGATGGCAGTTATGCAAAACAGAATTGGAAATCTGAAAACAATATGAGCACCTTTAAAAGCCTCGCTCTAAGTAAACAATTGACCAAAAGCTTTCAAAATGCTTATACAATGTGTAAGCTGAAATTTCCTTGCATACCTATATGTGTCTGTAGCTGCATGTACAAATGTGCCACCACTTAACTGGTTAGAAAAATGCAGCCTGTGGTTTTCCATCCAAACCCACAAAACTGCTTTCCCTTCTCATCTTTTCCCTCTCATCTTTTCCTTCCTGTCCATCTCTCAATCATCCACATTAAAGGGCGGCTGCTAATTCAGAAAAGATTTATGTCCTGGTTTTAAGTCCCTAAAGCTCAGTTGCCCGATACATTGTTTTAGTTAGCAGCAGACAGCAGGATTGTGTGTAAGGCATCAGTCTGAGTCAGTTTTGAAATAAGAATAAGTCTCAGGAATATGAAAACGTCTGGTCACCTCTGGCCTACGTCACGTTTGTTATCCCGTCAGTATCACTCCTTGCCTGTCTGCTCTTGTTGCCTTTGTAATGTGACCTTCTCTGAGCCTCTTAATTGGCCCACAAGAGCTGGCCTCAAACTACCTCAGCTTTATAATGGCTTTCGTCTCTGGCCACGGCTTGCCTAATGCCAACACTGGCATGAGTACAAATCTGTATTTACACCTGAGATCCCTGTAGACACACGGATAGCCATTACAAATTGCTGTAATGCTAATCTCTTCTAATAGATTTAGAATTGATCTGTAAGTCTGTAAAGCGGTTAGGAAGGTTTATGTGGATGCATCATCTAACCTTCGGAGTTTTCTGGAATTTTGTTCCTTCTTTGAAGACCCAGTCGTGCTTTCTTCTTCACAGTGTGCCTATCTGCCTTTTTAGAGATTATGGTGTCAGTGTGAATACGTTTAGGGATTTAATTGATGGATTGAAACGTATTTGTTCTTCTTTTATTCCATGTATGTTTTTAAGAATACCAAATACATATTTGACACAAAAATAATTCATTTCCATGTCTAAAAAATATTTAATTCACATTTAAGAAAAATTTCCTTCTGGATGTTAAAGAAGAATCATAAAGAGGATCTCAAATTAGTCCCAGTTTTACATTTGCTTGATGCACCGTTGTGTCATCGGGGACATCCACACTTTTTTTTGGGCTTCAAATGTTTTCCATCTGTTGCTCAAATGAATGTTTTCCATTCAAACCTCCCGCACTGAAGACCGCAGAAATGTGTTTTGAGTGTCACAGACTATTGCTGGTACATTTTTCAAATGCGTCAGAAATCTTTTATAATTTCATTTTGGGCATCCAATCGCTGATGATTCAGTAACTACAGCCTGAGCAGAAAATTCTGCTGTTAAAAAAAACACAATCTGAGACAGTCCTTAAAAAAACAGGATTGGAGTTCTTTTCTTAATGACTTTTTAAATTAAGATGCTTCATTTAGGAAAAGAGTCTTCTTTCTTTTCTTAAATATCCTCGCCTATTAATAAATGTTTCTTTGTAAAACAATTGCTCTGCAACAGCAGCTTAACAGAAACCTGTTTGTTCACCTGCCATCCACCTGCCAGTTACTTTTTGAGGAAAACAAAGAGGTACATGGATCTATTTGTCTGCAGGTGGATGCATCGGAATGGTGCGGATCAGGTAGCTTGTGTTCTGCCGACTGTAGCGCCTACGTCCCAGCAGCGAGCTTATTCTAACGACATGTTTTCATTTGCTTCTGATTCACAACCATATGAGTAATGAAATACTCAGAATCACAGTTTTAAGCTTGATTTCCATAATATATTCTCCATCATCAGAAGTAGGTCTTGAATGCATAACAACTGAGAATTGTGTTAAATGTATTATCCACATTAGATCTGGATAAAAAAGCTTGTCAATTCCTGAGTGTATGTATGTGTGTAGATGTATGTGGTGTTGTATGTGTGTGTGTGTGTGGCATCAACATGGCATTTCCATCATAGCATCAGTGTAAATTAGACTGAACTAAGAAGGGGCCGCTGGATTTTATGGGCATGGAGAGGAGTGTACCTCCCATACACTGCACCAAACTCAGTCACTGTTGTTCATGGCCACGAGGGGACAGTCAGTTGATGCAGCGTACTTCATTCATTTTGTGTTTGTCTGTATGTGGGTGCTGTGTATGTGTGTGCCTGTATAGCTGGTTGCAGGAATCGTAAGCCTCTTTACCATAAGCGTTGAATAACTCAGTTACGGGAAATCTTCTTAAGTCTCCCACCACTCTGTCTTTTCCTCCCTCACAGCCCCTTTTTCTTGTTTTGCTTTCAGCTTTGTTTTGGATATACATAATGTGACACCAAAAAAAAAAAAAAAACCCACAATCTTTTTTCCTGTGTTTTTCCTTGCCAAAAAAAAAAAAAAAAACCTAACAAATAATATGAAAAAACAAGACTAATAAAATCTATTACTGGTTAAAACTTAAAATATTTCTCAAGGGCACAAAACACAGCTATCAGCCATGAGGTCGAAAACCTCACTTTTCCTTCTTCCATCACCTGATTGGTGTTTGATGCTGAGTTCCTTCATGTGCACATGTTCAAACTCCCCACAACTGAGAAGCATGGTTTTTCAGATGCACAGGAGGCAGACCAAAGGTTCATGCAGTTGTGTGCATGTGTTTGGGTTTGTTTTTGAGTGTGCTCACACATGGCCTCTATCTTTATCTGCTCTGTCAGTATGTGTAAGAGCTCAGTTGTGGTTTAAGTGTATTAGTGCTTACTTAAAGAGTCGCAAGAGTCTCAGTGTCTAAGCCTGTCTCCTGGATTATCACAAAGAAGAGAGCGTGCGTGTGTTTGACTGAGAAGGGTGTGCGTGCGCACTGGCGAGCTCGTGCACAAAAACATGCCGTTTGCATATTGTTTAAAACCCAAACCATTGTCATACAAATGATGTGCAAATGACTGAAACAGGAAGATTTTAACGACAAACTATCTCATAGAAACATATATCTTCTGATGATGCGCACGCGTTTACCACACACATCTGGCACATCGACACATACGCCCAAACTTCTATTTGCATTTCCACTAACATAAAAAGTCTTTGACTATCACCTGTGGTGGGCACTTCCCCCAAGACTGTTTGCATGGCTGTTAAACAAACTGGGTATTAGTGTATCTACAGAGACATCTGCTTTTTTTTTAATTTCTTTTTTTACACAAAGGATCTACTGTGAACATGGTGCAGACCAGAAATAATGCACTGAAAGGGCTCATTAAAAACAGACAAAAATGACACACCTGACAGTGATAAATACATATGAGTTGCCCATTCACACACATTCAATGTCTTAGTCACAACGGCCCTTACAGGTGGATATGGGTTGTCTGCAGGTGGCAAATGTGTACTTGGCCTGCAGAAAATTTTAAGGTTGTAGACCACCCGGTGAGACCGTAAGGCGAAAATGTTCGTGCACATTTTTGTTCTCCAGGCATGCTGCGGGTGTTAGGTTGTGGTGAACACTTAACATGTAAGGGTAAGTATGTGTGAAATAGGTGAGATGCAGGTGTGTCAAACAGATTTTTCCTTTTTTCAGACTACCCAAACGCAGGGAGTCTGTTCGTGCTATTTAAGAAAAATGTCCGCACTGCTTGAGTGCCCATTGTGAGCAGCCTGACTGTTAGAAATGAGCGAATGGTTTGAGCCGGGATGGAATTATATGACACCAATTCTTTCAAATATCAGAATATAGCTGTGAAAGAAAACAAATAAAATATACAAGGAAACAAATAACCTCCTAAAGCAATGTGTATTTAAATTTGAGATATTAGAGGGACAAATGCATTAAAAAAAGGAAAACATCCATATTACTAACATTTTAGAGCCTGCAAAAATAGATTAACTTTATCGTTTGTGGTGCATCCAAAGCAGAAGAAACTTTTTTTTATCTGAGAATTGATGGAAACAGTCCACTTCTCGCTATGATTAAATGTTAAAGCCAAAGGTAAAAAGAGACTTCAAAAAGAAACAGCAGATCACACATGCAGATTAAAAAGTCAGATTAAAAATCTCAGTGGCTGCTGTTAAATCCTGAGACAGAATCCATAGATCCTATAGTGGACATCGTTCCAAACAGTGCAAACAGCCGTGCAGCATTTTAGGACAAAAAAAAAAAGAAAAGCAGTTTTTTGATTTCACATAACACAGTGGGAGGACCTTTTCCTCATCATTTAATAATGACTGTGAATGTGTATGATTTTTACAAAAAAATAATTTAAAAAACAATATAAAACAAAGTCCAAAAAAGTAATAAACACACAATAAAGTAGATAATGCAGCTTAAATGTAGTCTCCACATCTAACAGTACAAAACTTGGTTTGAAGATTATCATAGCATTTTAGGGAATAACAAGGATTACTTGCCTATTGTAAAAAAAAAAAAGATTCACTGGACACACTAGCCATGGTTGATCTGCAGTTTTTTTTTCTTATCTAGCTTTAAAATGTGAATAAAATACTTCTAATTACTTTTGTGGTTGATATTAGCTAGATATTACCACAAAGGAAGTTAGACTGAGATGAGATCATCTTTGATGTAAGTCAAAAACATTTTGAGTCACAGATTCCTCACTGTAAAGCTGGCGACTATGAGGCACATTTACATAAAGGGTGAATTCCCAACAATAAAGTTTGAAACCTGGACTCTGGTCTGCAGAGATCAAAATCTTGATTCACTTCAGTGTGACTCTGTGACCTAGAAGTACAGGAAGTAGAAGAAAAAATGCTAGAACTGCAAATTGCTAGGAGTAAAAAAAAAACAGCAAAACTGAAACTGAGAAGAACTGAGAAGAACTGAAGAAAAGTTGGAAAATGTCAAACAGAGGAAATATAATGCAGTCAAGAAGGTACAGATACGTATTACTATGTGAAAACCAGAGAACTGAACTCGTTTGTGGAAATAGTTGTTTTTCCCCTTGTCTTTTTCAGTCATACCTAAAGGGCCTTCTTGCAGTTGTTGCAATAAAAAAAAAAATCATGTATGAGTCACATCTGAGTTCAAGTCGCGGCCCTGTGCAAATACGCTCAGAAAAATATGGTACTTTTCTTATGGCAAAAATATTTGTTGGCCTCAAAAGGTTCACACAAAATTGTTCTTTGATACATGTTGAGCAAAAGAGGGGAGTCAGATTGGATTCAATGAAAACAAAGTACAGGAGAGGGCCAATATTTGCAAAATAAAAAAGGTACAAGAAGGAAAAAAATGACAAACACTTTGTCAATGTTGACCAATCTGATTCTAAATGTGATGGTGAAAGTTTGCTTTTGCATTGTAAAGACACGGAAAAATGTGTATTGGTTTATACAGACACCATACATCTCATCAAGATCATTTAAAATGTGCTAAAAAAAGACATGTTTCAAAATCTCTCTCCTCAACTATCACTGAACCTTTTTGGTGCAACTGTGCTCTCTGGTTTTGTGTGTGTGCGGTGGTGGTGGTGAAACCATCTGCTGTAGATTATGGCTCCACTGCCACCACGTATGTCAGCACACAGAAGGAAACCAACAATAACTCTCAAAGCAACGGACAGAATTCACTCATTTGTGGAGTTTTTGTTTCCTTTCAGCAATTTCTAGTCCCGTGTTTTCTGAGTAGCGACATTGACAAATGTCTTGGTGGGCCAATTTCAAAGCACACACAACACATTCTGAGCTTGAACCACCTCAAAGCCCCGGTTGTTCATCACATGGTTGTTTTGATCTCAACTTCTGAACACTGCAAAAGAGTGAGTTTAGAAGAGCAAAAGTAACGTCTTTAACTGTATAAAGTTTGTGTATTTTTAGTATCACATAAAAAATAGGAGGCATCACAATAGAGTATTTTATTATTGACACTCCTAGTCAAATCTTTTTTATGAAAAATTAAGCATTCAAACCAATTAAAAACACTTTGAGTGACATCATGAAATATAGTTTCTGAAGATTGTTTCCTCACAAAAAAGGAAGGTAACACTAATAATCTTATAATAATGAAGCTTTTTGATTTTTTTTGAACATCTAAAAATGTTCATTTTTAGATATGGATGCTCTTGACATTAAATTGAAGTAAAAAACAAAGAAGTGAAAAGTTTTTGCTTTAAAAAAGTTACATAACAGAGTAACAGATACTTCAGAGCTTGCCTGGGACCATGATTTACTTAATAACTGCAAATTTTCCACATAATAAAAGTTTTATCTGCTCTGTTCTCTTTCAGTTTTATTTTATTGTGATGTTAAGTTGAATTATTTAGATTTTTTTTTGTTGTCTATGAGCTGTTTTTCTGAAAAGCAACTAAATTATTTTTGAACTCTGAACTTTCCGTCTCTTTTCTTGTTCTACAGCTACAAGCTCAAGCTTCTGCTCCTTCATCGCTGTGCAAGATAATTGCATTTTGTTTGTTAGGGTTCAATTCATTGGAAATCCTGGATTACACTCTCCCAAATCATTAAAACAAACTTGATGTGGTCTTTGGAATGGGAAATACAACTTCTGTTTTTATGTTGTCTTTGTTGGTGTGAGTTTGTAATCCTGGAAGGTCAGCAATTTAAAAAGATATATTGTTCAGTTATATTAAATGCTCAACTTAAAATTGTTAAAATGTCACATTGGAATTTAACAAAACTTTTCTTTTCACACTTTCTGTAGTTTATTTATTCCAGTCCTTGTGTGTAAGAGATTAAATTTTATTTTCCAAATAAATCATGACATGGTTTAATTTATTTCATCTGTTATTGCTCTCACACTACATCTACGTAATTTTAGAACCTGATTAGATCCAGATTGTTTCATGCAGACCTGATATGTAAGACTTCACAAATGAAGGAGGGTGTGTTTTTCTTTTTTACAAGGTAGCAGAGCCAGCAAAAACAGTTGAAGTAAGTCTTTCAGACACCCTGAAACCCATCCGGAGCTGATGTGCTCTGCAGCACCACAGCTATGCTCCTCATGCTGCCTTTGATACAGCTGTGCTCACAGCTGGAATTAATAGAACAGGAGGTTTGAAGCACTTCTGCTTCACGGTGTGCGTTTCTGTGTGGCTTCTTTTTTTTTTTTTACAATCTCTACGTGCATGTTTATCCGTGTTTGCAGAATTTGTTATGAGTGCAGTTTTGCCCCACACTGTGTCACTTCCACATTGTCTCCTTTCATATCCTCCCCTCACAGAAAGGCAAAAACACACTCACTCAGTTGCACACACATGCTTTCCATTAAGCTTTTTAATTTCCCTCCTTTTCCTTTCGTCTGTTTAAACAGCCGGCAAGCGGCCTGCAAAAGCCCTGATCTATTTACGTGAAGGGCTGCTTGGTGCTAGGCTGTTTAATGCACGGTCGTAAATTATATAAAATCTCCACACATTGGGAATGAACACCACATTGCCAAAAACCTGTTTCACGTAACTAAATCCAGATTCCAAGATTTTAGGAGACTGATAATAAAAATATTTCACATTTGTAAAAATAATAATAATAAAAATCTGTTGTAACTTTTACATTTTATTTGATTGAATTAGCCATTAATGGCCTGTGTGAAACTCAATTATAAGCAAGACTGTTTTGGAGAAAAAAAAGGAGCCTGTTTTTATTTCCCTCTTTTTATAAACCGCACAAAAATAATCTTGAATTTATCTCTAAATTTGTGATTTTTATCAACTAAACACACATTATCAATCAGTCACTGAGGGTCCCTGAAGGTTTTAAAAGAGGGAATTGGAATAAGTTGCATGGAAAGTTGATCATTACAAGCACTGAAGTTTAGACTTTTGAAAACTTTAATGATTAGTTTCAGAATAAGTTACTTTTGAAAGCCTCTTATCCGAGATTCAATCAATCCTTGCTTTTTTACAAGCAGAAACAAATGATTTTAGTAAAAAATAAATGCTCAAAACATCCAGTGTTCCTTATCTATAGCTGTAGACTAAAAGACAGTCAACTTCTTAATTTTAGTTGTTTATTAACATCACATTCTTTCCTGGAAATGAAGAAAGAAAAAACTTCAAGATGGTTTTTTTCTCTGTTGCCTCCTTAAATCCCACCATCAAAAATCTGCAGATGGATTTGAAATGCAGAATTTAGATAATGACTCAGTCTCTGATCATTTCTTTCTACTGAAAGATGACAGAAGATCAGCTCTGAGTGATGAGGCATGGCTGCGTTGACTGATGCTCTTTGTGAAATAGTGAGGCTGACAATGCTCATCAAGTGCAACAAGTGAGAGTTTTACCATGAGCAATTTGTCAAAGCGTTTAGTGAAATTAGTGCACTTATCTTTGTATGCTAAGCCTTACTCATTAAACATCCACTTTTGGTCTGTGGGTCTTGACCACAGGCAGCACTTGTATAACATACGAGAATAACCACAGTTATCTATATTTTGACTTTTGACTCATCCATCTCTGGATTTCCGTCTCCCAACAGTTTTTCCTTCTTTTAAAATCTACTTTCATTGTATTTTTACATGGTCAAAATGTGTGAAGTGCTGCTGTGTGAAAAATGTCATGTTTTCTTTTGCTTCTTTTCTTTTCTTTTTAAGTAACTTTTTGAATTTACTCACTTCAAGGAAGGTGCTCAAAAGTCTATTGCCAATTAGGTGCCTTGCTCAAGGGCACCTGAGTAATTTTATTTAAGTTTTCTGTGATCATTTTGTTGTGCTTCGTTTAATTTCCGTTGGGTTTTCTAGGTTGGCCATGTACTGTTTTGTTTTCAGGTCATGTGATTCCCCCTGTCAGTTAACTCTGCAAAGCCCACTACATCAAAGAATTCACAGAAAAATGTCTTTTATTTAAGAGCAAGATTCTTTTTAAACCTTTTGATGAAATTTACCAAAAAATGTATAATATAATTTTTATGATTCATAGACAGTATCAATTATGATACATTGGGTGATTTGGTAACTTTTTGCTCACAACAATGTTACTTTAAGATGCAAAAAATGTGTGCTCAAGAAAAAAAAAGACCTTATTTACCCACTGTCTCAAATATGATCTACACATTGTTTAACTGTATTATAAAGAATTGTCAACAAATGTTACATAATTTTAATTCAGCAAATGTCCATTTAATAAAGGAAAAACAACATATGAGTTTGTCTCTACCTTTTCTGTTTGCGAAGTTCTATCTGTTTCACTGCTCAGCCCGCATGCGCGAACCATAAGTCACTTCCACTAACACATGATAGTGGGTGTTACGGCACTTGTGCTAATAATAACCCTTTAAAATGTTATTAACTCTGAAAATGTGTATCATAATGAAAAAGTTTACTTTTTGTTTAAAATGAAAGAAAAAGAAATGTTATTTTATTTTTTTGTGCTGTAATCCAGTCAGGAGAAGCTCTCTGTTGTTAGGATAAACATAAATTCTTGTGATAAGTTACTGCCATGAAATGATAATGTGGTAAAGTAGGGGAAAAAAAGGAAATGACGGAAGACTCGCGTATGCAAGGTGAGCGGTGAAACAGATGGAGTTTGGCATGCAGAAAGGGTAGTGACAGTTATTCTCAGCATAAAGTTAGTAAAATTGGCAAAACTTTTCTTTTGAAATGAGCAGGGAAAGCCCTTCTTTTGCCTCTAGTGGAATGACAATCCACTACAGGGCAGAAAACATCGACCAAGTTCTATACAATGAGGTTTTTTAGGACAAATTTGATCATGTTGATGTCCATCCATCCATCCGTCCGTCCGTCCGTCCGTCCATCCATCCATCCATCCATCCATCCATCCATCCATATCGCTGCAAAGCCAATATAAGAAGTCATTTTTTCTGCATCAAAATCAGCTGATTCACCTTGATCGTGCAAATGGTTGAAGAGTTACAACATGTCTGTTTGTTACTGGTAGCATCTCCAGTTTTAAGGTGTTCATTCTGAGCAGTGTTATGGATGCTGGAGCCTTTCCTAGCTACTCTTGGACAAAGGTGGGGTGCAGCCTGGACAGATTGTCACAGGGCCTCTTCCGCTATCCTATCTAAATCTGATCAGTAACTTTGTCCTTCTTTGTGTTTTGTTGTTTGATCCATCGTTCTTTCTAAGAATCTCAGCTCATATTGGGCAGATTTGACTCCCTCTCTTAAATCCCTCTACCTTTCTGCTCCTCAATCAGTCAAAATTCAAGTAATTGTGACCACATTAGAGAAAGTGCCCCAAAATAGTATTCAAATAATGTCCTTAGTTGTCTATTAAAAACTGACAAGTCAAACAAACAAAAGGGCTCTGTGAGAAAGCTTGGCCAGAACCCTCACGCAAATCCTCTGCTGTTGACACACACCACCTCATGACCATGAATACACTCTTTAACACCCCATCCTGACACACACATGTACGCCACCACACACACACGCCAACACTAACCAAACTAACCAAATAAGTATATACACACATTCAAATAACACACAGCCCAACAGAATGCACATGTTTGCATATGAGCTCACACACAAACAGACACACACTCTTCTTGTGTGGAACAGGAAAGGAGTGGGATCGCTCCATTCGTTGTCTCGCACAAAGCTGCTTGTTCAGTCATTATCTGGGAGAGCCTCTTCTATCCTCTACAGGCGAGATGACCAGGTCAGGTCTGAAGCAGCCACTTGTCCCTCCTCTCTTCAACACCCCCCCCATAAACAAGCGCAACCATTTGTTTTAGCCACTAAAATCAGAAAGGAATTGGACATTTGCAAACCAAATGAGGCTTGAATGGCAGGTTCTTGTACCTCATCCAAAGCAGAGGCTAATTGTGTGCTCGGCCACTCTAAGCAAATGACTGGACAGAGTGGAGGGAGAGACTTGTGGAGTGAATGAGAGGATGGGCATTTGTTAAGGAAATTAGGAGGCCTGAGAGCTCATGTGCCCTCATTCACTGACTGTTTGATTACTGAAGCACAACAAAGAAACACAAAGGACTCACAGCTCCAATCTCTGATGATTTTGTTAAAAATGGATGGCACACAGCAAGAAAACATACACTTGAACAAGTACTTTAAGCTGGATAATCAAATTGTGCTGAGGATAAATTTAGGTAAAAACATGTTTTGTTGTTTCAAATGCATACTTACAGTAATGTTAAAAAAGAATAATGAAACTTTTGATGGACAAAAAGTTATTTTAGCTTTTATTTCATTACAATTAGTTATTTTAATTTGAATATTTTTAAAAATTGATTCAAACGCAAACGTCATGCCCAAAACATCACATTTTGAATTGAAGGCAGCAATGCTTTAAGTTCAAATGAATAAAGATTGGAGAAATGACCCTAAGTATTACTGCAGAACCGAACAAGACGGAAAAATTTGAATTCAGATACCCCAAGTTTCAAAAGACCCTGATCTTTATGCATTTAAATATAACCTTTTTAATGTATATGTATGCATGAGTAGTTAAGCTGTCATTTCTCAAGTAAAGAAGGTTTTCTTAAGCCAGTTGGAGTTTGGACAACACATTTGAAGAATCTGCATTCAGCTTCTATGCTCCACAGATCTGGAACTGACTTCCAGAAAGCCTTAGATCAGCTGAAACACTATACACATAAACTTGCCTTGCCTATGGATTCAGGTCAGTGCTCTGTGAGATGTGACTTTTTCATTGACGGGTACCTGCCAAGAACCTGACAGGCACCCTTGGTCTTTGTGTGTCCCAACAACTGACAGGCTTGTTTATTGCACATATCTGTTTATTTATTTAGAAACTGTGGATTTAACAATTGGACCCTGGTGACAACTGGGAACTATTTTTTTTTTAAAAAAGCTTCAAATCAGCTCTAAAGAGCTCTAAATCTGGACCAAACAACTGCAGAGCCCCTAGTCTTGTGATGTAGAAAAACACACTTTCCTCATGGTCATTTTAAAGATTTTTTTCTTTAAACACTTAATGAGATAAAGTTAATACTTTTATTTGTATAATGATAGTGACCAAGGGACATTAAAATCAAAGTGATGCAAAAAATCTTTATTTTTTCTAACCCTCTCTTATTCTTCCAGTCTTTGAAAGGTAAAAAAAGCACTGGCAGAAAACTGTTAATCATTACCTGTTGTTTAGAAACCTCTTGAGATGTAATGTACTGTGTAACCATTGTTTTGGGCTCTGCTTCAAACCCATCAGCACACTCCTGGGAGATGCTATTTGACTTTGCTTCAGGTTAATGTTTCTGGTACGTTCAAACGAGTTCACGTCAAAAGGCTGAGTACAGCCACACTGTTCTTCTGAACAGATTAGCAAACAGATAAACCAAGTTACACTCTGGCCAACGAGTTGAAAAATTACACGATTTATGGCTGAGTTCAGTCAGAAGAAAAAAGACATGAAAAGCAAGTGGAAGTCAATTCAGGACATATTATGTATATTATCGTCTAGATGTCACAAACACACAGACGAAATGTGATTTTCAGAAGTGGTCCCGAATAAAAAAGAAATGCCAACGGCAAATGCTCAGAAATGTTTCTCAGAAGTCAAGTTTATGGAAAGTATCAAAAACTGAAGCTATAACTTCACATCTTTGTGTGTTCTCTTGCCTCTTAAAAATAACACAGATTTATTTATTTTTTCGGGATTAGTAAGATGAGCTGCAGATATCTCAACTCTTTTAAGAATTATGTCTGTCACATCTGGTCGTCGCTGTCATCAGGTAGAAGATGGTAAATGATAACGAGACTGGCATGAAGAGACAAACCAAATAAAAAATGATCAGTCAAATTCAAAGTACATATTTATTTGACTATACTATAGCATCATTAAATTAGAGATGATAAAGGAAAGAGAAGGTCATAAGAAGGAAATAAGCATTACTGTGAGTAGCACTGAGTTAGTACCAACTACCATCTTGCACCTGCATGTATTTATGTATGGGGGTGTGTGCTGTGTTTGCAAATGCGAAAGGGAGATGGTTAGTCACAGTCAGGAATCTCTCATATAGACTGAATCAGCCGCTGCAGATGTCAGAGGCCGCGGGGTCAGGGGTTGAGCTGCATAAGCCAATCACAGGTCAGCATGGGGCTTAGGGGCTTTCCATGTGAAGTGAGGGGTACTTAGATGGGATAAGTGGAGCAGAGAAAACACTAAGCCTGCTTTCAAACCCCAGTTTCAGTCACCTCACCATTCGTCATGTGATCATTATGTTAGCCGGCAACAGAAGAAACTGTGCAGGTTTATTAGAACTAATCAGATGCACATGAATTAATTAGGGATTAATGCGATGAGTGCACTTATTTACTGCTATTTGAGAGCAAACTGCCACTTAGAGGGGGCTTGCTGACAAAACTTCAAGAAGACAATTGAGTCCTGTTTTTACATCAAGTTCTCCATAAATTTACAGGGCAAGCATATAAAAAAAACAACATAATGTTATTTAACTAATAAACATTTAGTGGAAAAGAAGGTCATATCTGGTGGAGTCTGTCAGTGGCCTAATATTATAACCTTGTTTCCACTGAGTGTTACGATCCGGTTCGGAATGGTCCGGGCAAATAAGGTGAGCGTTTCCACTCAAAGTTGGACTGTCAAGGGTGGATGCGGAATGTAGGCTAGACTAACTGTGTAGCTTTACGTTGTATTAGTGTGAGTACGGCAGGAGAGAAGCTAACAACAACAATGCAGGTCATCCAGTAGTTCATTTTTTTATGCTTATCTTTTGGCACTTTGGTACTTCATATATACAAAGCATTTAATGTTGTTTGACAGAAGATTGTGGGTGAGGAATACAGCCGCTTTCTTGGCGCTTTCTTTTGACCTTCTGACAATCAATGGGTTTCAACAATAACTCCGACCTAACCAGTCGGTTCCATTTTTCTATGGACCTGCAACCAACGGGGGCCCAAAATGATACGGTTCGGTCCATACATAATGGGTCAAATAGTGGAAACTCTCAAAATACTGGATTGGACTGTACCAAACTGTACTCCTCAGTGGAAACGAGGTTTTTCTGACTTTGAAAAAGTCAGATAAGTAAGATAAGTCAAATAAAGTATATAGGAAAAAAAAGTTGTAAAACTTAATTTTTACGTTTAAATTGCCATTATAAAAATAAATATTTTGGTGGCAATAAAAAAATGCTGCCCACTTTAAACAAAGTCCCCTCCCACACAAGTAAATGAATATAAAATGTAAGTATCATATGGTAAAATTAAAGAGAGAAATATATATATTTTTCTTAGAGAGTGTATTAATATTTAAACCAAAATCTAGTCATAAATTAAAAAGAAATCTTGTTCAAATACCCTAAAATGTCTCATGAAATTTTAAAAGTCAATGATGAACAACTGTTCAATCTGAACAGATTATAAATAACCGCATTTGAAAATGCTGCATATGCGTTTCATAACTAGATTTCTACTTTAGGTGGTGCGACATGAAGTAAGTGCTACAGGATGAATGCAAATGTGTGGTGCAATTACAGAGAAAGAGATTAGAGGAGTGAAATTCTGTTGTTAGAAAGGTACAGTTTACAGTTTTTTATGTTTTAATTTTTTGCGCATGTGTGGTAGACTTAACTCTTGTGCGTTTAAATACATGCCCATGCTCGTTAGCATCTTTATGGATGTGTGTTTCGTGCACACGCTCCGGCTCCTCTTTGGCCCACGTTACTTTGATTGACAGGTAAAACTTGCTGTACACACCACAGTGCCCGCCCCCGTACGCCTCAAAAGTTCCACATCCTTACCAAACGCTCATTGGCTAGAACTCTTCTAGCTGAGCGAGGTCAACGGACCAGAGGAAGTTTATCGGACGCCTATTGGTCAACTGCCGATGCGACGTCTTTGCCCCCACGTGGATCAGCGGCTCCGATTGGCTAGAGACCATTTAGAGGGCTGGGCTAGAGTTTCGGTTAGACGGAAAGCGTGACACCGCGTGAGAAAGTTGCCATTGATGGAAGGCAGAGCGAGACGGAGGAGTGTACGCGCCGCTGTGGGAGTTTTTTGTTATCAAAACTAACGACTTATTTCCTCATTTTTGTGAAATCTAGTTTGGACTCAGGCTTACGTACAAATTTGACTTGGATACGGGTTTTTTCCTGATTTATTTACCGACATAGTCAAGTGGAACTCCTTAGTCCAATTAACTTGTATTTTTATGCTAACCTAAAGCTAAGTGTTTAAGGTAGCATTATTTCTTGTTTATTTGTTTGGTCGACGGGTTCTTGCCAAAAAAATACAGGCGTGACTGAGGTTTCAGTCTCGCCTTCTTACCTGGTTCTCGTCGTCCTTCAACTTCAAGCTGGCTCCGGCTAATGAGCCGTGTTTTTCCGGTTGATTTACGGGGACGCCGCCGCTGAAGCGGACGAGGGACAACGAACTGGGACCACAGCCAGGAGTGGGGATTCACGTGAAACGGCCCATGAACGTAGACCGAGCAGCAGCGGAGAGATTCGGTTTCTGTTCGAAATTAAGGACAACTGAAAGGCGGATGGATTAGTTTCCGCAATCAGGAGCTTCATACATCCTTGTTGTGCTTCGTTTGATCCCTCGTTAGCGGGGTTTCAGGACAAGACACGTTCGCAGTCTCCCCGGAGATAACAATGTTTCCCCAGGGAAGACACCCGGTAAGCTACTTCCTCTTTTGGCTCTATACTTCGTCAGGTTGAAACTGTGTTTACAGGAAGTATTGCCTCTTTGTTTGATTTGCACGTCCCCCCCTCCTCCACGAGCTCTCATGCCTGCTTATCTCATTTTCCCTTGATAATTCTGCACTACATCTGCCCTGGGGCATCAAAGAAGAACTGATAATATTGTCTGACCAAAAATTGAAAAGTTGTTGATCTTGCATCTTAGCTGCGGGAGATCATATGCAGCAGACGCCATAATCCTGTGTGTTGGTGTGTTTCAGACACCCCATCAGGCCCCGGGCCAGCCCTTCAAGTTCACCATCCCTGAGTCACTTGACCGCATCAAGGAGGAGTTCCAGTTTCTTCAGGCACAGTATCACAGGTGGACAACAGAGACGGGATTCACTCTGAATGTCCTGTTGTTTCTAAAAGGAATTTCTTTTTCCCCCTAACATTGTCATCCACCCGCTAATACTAACTTTCAACATCTAACCACAGCTGCCCTCCTTTACCACACTACACAAAACACACAACTCTGGCTACAAACATAACCGCCGACCCAGACTTGGATCACATATTGAAAAGCACAAACATAAAGTGGTGGGCATCAGTTAGTACTTTCTCTGTGGTGGGTCCAGTGATGGGTGAGAGTTACAGGGAGGCTTATAGATTCACAAATCATTCCTTCTAACCCTGCATTTGTAGTTAGTGTTCCAAGAGTTCTTTGTGTACTTTACTTTTTTTTAGTCATTGATTTGTGTTTTAATTTGGGTTTTTAAGTTGCGTTGGTGACAGCAGGTGGGAGCTGCTGACTGTTTATGCTTGTCAAGTGATCAAATAAACTTCCATATATTCATCATTGCTTTTGTTATCAAGAATCTAAACTTTGAATTTAGAAAACAGATATGTTTTAATGTTTCTCACAATGTTTGTGTTCTGTTTTTTTTGTTTTTCAGTCTCAAACTAGAGTGTGAGAAGCTGGCAAGTGAAAAAACAGAAATGCAGAGGCACTATGTCATGGTAAGCGCCTTTCACTACTCTTAATCCCAACAAAGATACATACAGTAATTTGTGCCTTTGATACTGTATGATGTCTTTGAGAAAGATTTAAAATTTGTTTTTACATAGAGATGGCATAAAATCACTCAAATCACAACAAAAAGGCTTTTTGCACAAGAAAATATACAACTTAAAATGAAAACGGCAGTCAACAAAATAAAAAAAGATTATTTCAGAAAAAACAAACTTTTCTTGATTTTATATATATATAAAGGCTGGGTAAGGCTGTCATGCTCACTGTATTGTTGAACTGAAATGCCTAAAACACTCCTTACTTTTTCATTAAAGGCGTGTTTTAAGTCCTAACAGCCACTCTTGGTACTTTGAAGCCACATTGACACTTAAAAGAAAACGCCTCCGATATGTCTGTTATGTGTAGCCTTACTCACACAAGAAAGTGGAATTTAATTTTGTTATCTAAAAATACTTTGGCATTTGAAGTGCAGCATTTGCAAATGGAATCACAACCCTGTATGAACGATGAATCTGTTGTTTCTCTAGGGCAGCAGCTGCCTCTTGCATTGATCAAAGGAGAACATTTTTTATTAAACGCGCACAACAGAAAAAATTGCATTATTTTGTTTAAACGGATACTTTCAAGACATATGGTTTGATTGTAGCCATCTGAGAATTGGTCATGTTTTTGATGTGTTTAAAACTCTCAGTTAGAAACAAGATCGGAGAAAATAGAATAGTTTATTTTTTAAAATGTTGGTTTAAATTTTTGTTTTATTAGTAAAATCATTGTATAAACCGTGTCTATCTTGTGTGCTTTTAGTTTGATACAAACTTTTAGGGTTTCTCTCACTGACATGTCTGCTTCTCCTCGCCTTAGTACTACGAGATGTCATACGGCCTCAATATTGAAATGCACAAACAGGTACGGCTGCTTATCTGTCTGTTTCTTGTGTAGTCTACGTCTTCATGTTTAAGCCTCTTCCTCCTTTTGTGTTCCACTTCCTTATCGAAAGGGGTTTTGAGGTATTTGCTGTGTGTACTTGTTGACATGTCCTGTGTTTGTGTGAGCACACATATGCTGTATATTTGTGTTTATTCGTTTTGGTATTCTTTTTATATATATATATATATATTGACTGCTTGTGTGTGTTTGTGTGTTTATTTGTGATTGATGGGGCTCTGTCTCCATTTCCCCAGTTAGGGCTGGCCGGCTGAGCCTAGAGGCACAATGAATGGCTCTGTAGATTGATTGGTGCTGTCTAGAGGAGCGGCATGGTTTATTACATTAGAGGGGCAGGGCCGAGGAGGCAGAGGAATCGATCAACCTGAAGCCGATGGAGGATATACAGTGTTAGGCCCCCACCCACCTTTTTTATTTTTTTTAAACTGGGTGGTTAAAGTAGATGGAAACGTGCTCTATGGTATAACAAGGTCACTGCATGCACACTAGTGTACACATATTGTTCGGGTAATACATGTGAATGAAACATGCAGATTAATAGTGAAATATAAACATTTTTGTTGTAAAAGTTTGAAACCAGGCTGCAGAAACTTTTTTTTTTCTTTTTTTCCTTTGATGCACATAAACACACATTTCCCCACAGAGTGTTGCAGAGCTCAGAGCATTCATCAGTAATTACAACCACTATCGACCAGTCAGACCAGAGGAAATTAGGGGTGGATTGGCTTGGCTACTTCACAGAGAAATCGAGATGGTTCCCTGCCTCTTTTACACTTTTTTCTCCCACCCTCTCATTGCTTTTCTTCTCATGTTCTATTCTTCTGTTGTTCTCTTCCTTTTATTCCTCCAACCTCGGTCTGTTTCTGTCTGGCTTCCCCGCTCTGATAACGGTTGTGGGATCTTGTGTTTTTATCAGGACGCTGTTTTTTTGTTGTTGTTTTTTTTTTTACTTGGTTCTCTCTTTTCATTTCACATCCATGTGAAGCCGCTGTTCTTTCATTGTTAGGGAGATGCATCTCTTCCTATTGTCCACACGTACATAAACACATGCACTAAAGCTCCAAGGGAGGTCATTAGCTTGAGGCTGCAGTTGTCAGAGCAACAAGCTTCTTTGGCGGGGGGTATGGGGGATACAGACTAACAACCCACCTCCTGCTGGGGATGTACAGAGGGGGGGTCTCTGTATAGTGTGGCATTAATGCTCCAATTATATGTGTAATGGGAAGCCTATTCCCTTTTAGGGCAGTGTGTGCCCCTTGATGCTTTCAGCTTCCCTCTGTTCCCTTAACTTGTGTCATGTGGATTAATGCACTGCAGTAAACTCTCTGTAGGTTTTTTTTTTTTTTACTTTTTGCAAGTGTTTTGAGTGAACATGTGTATCTGGTTTCCCTTTTGTTCTTGTTGTGTTCCTCTGAATTTACTTTTATATCAACTTTGATTATTTGTGGTTTGCTTAGTTAGTTAGATTTGCTTGGTTCTCTTGGTAGTGAATGGCAGCACTATTCCCAGACGTCTTATTCACTTAGCCTTTAAACAAAGCTAATTAAAGGCTTACAACAAGACTTATGCAAACAAATGTACAGGTATGTTGTGCCTGAAATAGATCTTTATTTAAAGCTCCCCCAGCATCAGGCTTTATCGGTGGCAGTTCGACTGGTTTCTGTCTTCTTGTAACTTTGAAAACAAGTGATAAACTATTTGTTTTTAGCAATTATTTCTCTCCTATTGTGTTTAAACAAATAGTCACAGATCAAGATTTATAGTTTCAGACAGAATTGTTAAAGGTTTTCCGAATTATTTAAGCTTTTTCAAAAACAAGGATTAAACTTCTATTCATACTTAAAATAGTGTTTTTAACATGTTCTTGTGGCATTTTTCTTATGATGGACAAAATATATATAAAGAAAATTAAGCTTAAAATTGCATTTCCGAATATTTCATTATTGGAATTGTGAATCAGGAACAGATGGGGGAAAAAAAGCAGTTTGAAAAAATATTATTTGTGACCAATCGCCAGGCCACAAGCTCTCTTGAATATGACTATATTGTATGTCTTCATTTTCCTCATCCAAATCTCCATCTGGGTCGTCACCGTTAGGCTGGATAACTCCAATATTGCTTACCATTTTTGTTGCACCGCTAATGTCTTGTTGGGGTTGTGAGGGGATGTAAGCCAACTGAGATAAGGTGCAAATAAATAGGGGACGTGAAGTGGGGTCGGGCTTCTTTGCGACAACAGTCCTGCCCACAACTCAGAGATACACTTTTAATGAACTACTGCCTCACTGCAGAAACCATGTCCTAAAAAGATAACAGATTTTTAATCATTTTAGCCATAATTATAATAAAAAAAAAAACACTGAAGACTTTTAAAAGTGATCACAAGATGATTGGAGTGAGACTTTAAGTTATGATTTCATCTTCACCTTTACTTTTGATCTAAATAGTTGTCCCTGTGAGAAGGATTAAAAGAGTTTAGTGTTTCCCTTTCATACTCCTTTTTATGTAATGTAATTGTATTCTGATATTTTTTGCTCTAAAATTGGAAAAATACCATTGTAAAGATATTGCTTCCTAAATTTAAATAATTTTAATAAGTTTAGTACTTTATAAAACCATGCTCCTCTAAATATAGACAACTTATTAGCTTCTCTTGAACTTTTCATCTTGTACTTTAGGATCATACATGGGTCACAAACTCTAAACCGTTTTTTTTCCTCAATGTTTCTGTTTAAGTAGATGATGTGTGTTGTTAGGCCATTCGATTCCCTCCTAACCTTGAATAATGATGTATCTATCTAATTGTATAATAAGTAACACGACCCCCTTTATCTGATTTGATGGCACTGAAGGGGTGTTTGTTTTCAGCCAGTTTTAGCCACCTCCAGGATTTTATTTGAGGGATGTATGTGTTGGCATGGATACTGGGGGGGAGACTAAACCAAGTTAAGTCTGATTAGATTATGTTTAAGTGCTGATGGGAAGATGGATGGAAACATAGACGACAACGAGACGCGGAGAGAAAAGAAATAGGATAGGTGAGATGCATACTGTGCAAAAGGTCAGAGGGAGACTTGAACAGAAAAAGGTCTTTGTTCTAATTGCTGAAATATGTCCCACAATGGAATAAAGAGACAAAAATGTCATAGTTTTATTATTTAGTGGGGTTCTGTTTAGCTCTTGAAGAGACTTCAGCTTCTAGTGTAATATTTGTGTTTAAATTAAAATGCTTGTGTACCTGTCTTGTTATATTTGTGTAATTGAACAGCTGCCTTTCTTTAATGAACACAATGATGTTGTATGCAATTAAGTCTCTTTCTCCACCTCTTTTCCTTCATCAGACGGAGATTGCCAAGAGACTAAACACCATCTGTGCTCAAGTCATTCCCTTCCTCTCACAGGAGGTAAGTATGCGTGTGACTTTCAGCCGTGCGTTACTTAAATGAGTTTGGCCTCACCATTTGTACCCTCGCAACTGTTTATTTCTAAGCTTGTCCAATGCATGTCTCAGTACTTCAATGCTAACCTTCACTCTGTTTGTCTGGACGTTTCCCAGCATCAGCAGCAGGTCGTTCAAGCTGTGGAGCGAGCTAAACAGGTGACCATGGCAGAGCTAAATGCTGTCATCGGGGTACGTGGACTGCCAGGTCTTCCACCGACAGTGTGTATACCTCTCATTTTATTTATCACTTTGAGTGTAAATAATCTTTTACTTGTTTTTCTTTATATTGGCAATAATGTCTTTTGTAGGAAGAGCTTTAAAAAGCTCTAAGTGTTGTGTAAGTTGTGAATCTTGTCTGTAAGTGTTTTTAAAATATATTATTTGATCACTAGTACAATTATTTCCCGTTAGTCCTAGAAACAAAATTACCGTCCGCACTATAGGGTGCACCGTTAAGAAATGGGCTGTTTTTGAACTTTTGTCATAAATATAAAGCTCACTGAAAAATAACGTACATTAGCCAAAGATAAGTTTATCTGTCAGTCATTAACTGCGTTCACAATGATGCTAGAACTTCTTTGTAACACGCTACACGTTAGCTACATTAGAATATTTACAATACCTGTAACCCCCAAACTTGTTGGTAACGCATAAAAAAAATACTGATGCCACCGAAATAGTTGTTACTGTGACTATGTTTTCTCCCAACCTTGTTAGTAACATGTAAAAAATACTGATGCAGCTAAAACAAACGTTACTGTGACTACACTAACTCTCAGCCTTGTTTGCAATGCGTAAAAGTACAAACTGAGACCCCTAACACAAACTTTACTGCGGCTATGCTAACTCCCAACCTTGTTACTAACACGTAAAAAAAAACACAGTCTGACAGTACTACGCATTAGCCATTTTAGTGTATTTACAATGACACCCAACCTTGTTTGCAACTCGTTTAAAAAAATAAAAACAAATTGGCAGACTTTAAGAGCGCTGTGTACCTTTCAAAATGGCTTTCACATCACTAAGCATAACCAGAATTAATACATATAAAAGGCGCTCCGGATTATAAGATGCACTGTATTTATAAAAAAAAAGAAAAAAGGTAGGCTTTTAAGTGCGCCTTTTAGTGCAGAAAATATGATTTCTTTTCTGTGTCATTTTTTGTAACTTTTACGATAGATTAGATTTTACTCTGTTTTCTTGGAGTCATGTTATTCGTGGATCTTCACTACTTAAAGAAAAGGATTTTAAGTTTAGGTAAATGTGGGACATGGTGGGGGTCTGTATAAAGTAAGCACTCTGATCAGGGTGTTTGTTCAAATGGGGGGCGGGATTTTCAGTTGGTGCGGACTGAGCTGGATCTCCCAATTTGTGTGTGATGAGAGGGGGATTTGGCAGTTGTTGTTCGAGTCTTAATTGCAGGATTTTAGTGTTTGTAAAAGGGGTGGGGGGTGGGGGGGTGGCTCACAGCGTTGCTCTTAGATGAACGCCCCCTTCCCCTCCCCAGTCTGCTCTCGTCTCCCACGCCAGCCTGTCATTCACCCCGTTTGTGAGTTAAATGAGGGTAATGAAGCATGTTGGCCCTACCTACACACACACCCTGCGTACACCAGCTCAGACTAACATCCCTTGACAAACTGGGCTCCCCTTGCCTCCACCAATACTTCCCCTCCATTTGCTCTCGTTGGGGGGTTCTCTGCGTGTGTGCGCGTATGTGTGTGTGAGTTTTTTTTTTTTTTTTGCATCTGTCTTTGTGTGCATTTATGTGTAGCAGAGCATGCATTTCTGTTAGAAAACAGTCAAAAGGGTAGGGCAGTGTAGTGAGCATTCTGTTTATGCATGTGTGATCAAATTTTACTCCTGGGTGTGTTTATGTCTGAATAATGGGCAGCGCATGCAGCCTACCTTTGACATTTCTGTCAGGTAGAGACGGGGTTGAGGTGAAAAGGCTATTTTTTTTTTGTTTTCATTCATTCCGAAAAGACAGAATGAAGAATGGCCAGAGAGGAAGAAAGAAGGCGGTTGGGGGTGGGGGGTGCATATGGGGTTAGTCAATTAGGTGAGATAAAAGTCGGTTTGACCTTCAGCACTCCTTCCTCCCCTGTTGAGTTGCCTCCTGTGCCCCCTTGTTCTCCTCTTTCCCTCCTACCTCCTCCCCTTCTTGTGGCGAATCAGTGAGCTTGGATTCCCGCGGCTGCTGTCTGAAGAGGCAATAATGATGTTTTGGAACACAAAGGCATTTCACGCTCAGACGAGCGCCTGATTTGGTGTGAAAGAGAGAGCAGGGCTGCCTGCCAAACTTGCCCTCCCTCTTCTCCTGACCCTCTTCTTTCCTTCCCTCCATCTCCTTTCTCCTCAACTGCCTCACACCCTAGCAAGAACTGACAGCGCAAGCAGCAGCTGGGGCTCCTGACTTTCTCCCCTCCTGCTCTTTCTTCATCATTCCTCCTTTTTCTCTCCGTCTCCCACCCCCTCCGCTGCTCCCTCCACATCTTAGGCTTTGGGCTGTGATCCCAGCTGTCAGAACTGTTCAGTGTTTGACCTCAGTGGGAGGAGTGTGTGTGCATGTAAATGTGTGTGAGTAAAGGAAGAGGATGTGTTCACCCTCTTTTAGAGAGCAGCAGCTTGTAAACCCCAGACACTACAGAAGCTGTTCCTTCTGCTGATGACTTCAATAGTGCCAGAAGTCTATTGATTACATTGCAGAGTGCTATTGATTTTTCACTAACTGGTAGCTATGTTTCATTCACGTGTCCTTCTAAGTTTTTGGTGTCAGGTGTGGTTGTGGTTCACATTCATTTTAACTGAAGTGTCATACGGTTGCACGTTTTTCTTCTCTAACAGCAACAACATCTATCCCATAACCACGGGGGTGCTCCTGTTCCTCTTACCCCTCATCCGGCTGGCCTCCATCCCTCCCAGCTGGGTGGATCAGCCGGTCTTCTTGCTCTATCAGGAGCACTCGGTGCCATTCCTCCCCATCTGGTAGGAAAAGATGGGGATAAAAAGCCTCATCTGTCTGGACCGGACTCACATCCTGCAGGGCCTGAACATCTTAGAGGTGAGGAGATTTAGCAAGATGGAAAGAAAAAAAACAGTGAATACTATTATAAACCTCTTAGTTTTGTGGATATTTGTTTCCATTTGGGTGACATATAAATATTTTTTATGTTAATAATTTGGATTTGAGAACAAATTAAGCAACTATTTTGATTATTTGATATTATAACTATGTATTAATATGCTAATCTAAGTATTCTGCATTGGAACTGATCATTTAAACATATATACTACATGTGTCTTTTTATTATAACAACCATGGAAATAAGTAAGATAGAGGGGAATTTTATGTATTTATTTATTTGTGTTAGTAATATATATTTATTTAACAATAAATCTATGAATGTGTACTTAAACTGAGTTTGTTAAATGTTTTTGTTTGCATTTTCTCACTTTTTTATTGCTTGAAATGCAATTTTCTGTTTTACTTTGACTTAAAATCTAACCAGTCTTTAAAGATGTATTTATTGGTTGTGAAAAAAACATGTTTAATTAATTTTGTTTCTTTTTTTGTTGTTGTTTGTGGTTTTTCCATGTGGCTGAACGCGCTACCCCCGTGACCTGAAACGCATCCATGTTTTTCCAATGGCAATAGAGCGAGAGCCCAGCACAGTGAGTAGTTCCTCTTTCTGCAGGGAGGACAGAAAGCTTTCTGTTCTGAACAACTGACTTTTCCCTTTTGTTTGTTGTAAATTTTTGTTTGGGCCCAGGGAGTTGCAGTTTCTGAATAAATTTAAGTTTTATTTATGTATTTTTTTGGCTCAGTTGAAAGCTTGTCTTTTGGCGTTTGTGTGCATCAGCGAAACAGAGCCAAAAATGATTGACTCTGTGGCCCAAATACATTTTATGTCAAAGACATGGGGTATGTGCCATCTCCTCTGCTATTGTTAGAAGTTGTATTGAGTAAACAGGCTGAGTGCTGTCAAATTAAATACAAGGAAGGTGAAACCATTATGTTTATTTTCGTGTTTTGGTGCTGATACATTTTAATAAATAACTATTAGTTGCTGTATTTACAAACTTAGGATGAATCTGAAATGCTTCCCTACCCCTACGGGTTCTCCCTATACCTACATATATCCTTTCAAATTCAGACGTCACTACTGCTTGATGACGACATCAATAGTCGCAGATCATCTACGTTAGTGCGTACTGTAGCTGCCAGCTCTCGGAAAATACATAACAGTGTCGGTTTTATAACAATAAAAAGTCACGCCAAAACTCATTACTTACATTTAAATGTCTGTACAGCAGGGCACACCCATGTGAAAATGTTTTTCTCCTCCGCCCACAAGCGCCATCACCCTATCAGTGTCCTTACAAAAATGTTTGAACACCGCTACAGTTTCAAATGCCCCTACTATTGGGGCAATAGGGAGTAGTTGGAGGGGTAGGAATGCAATTCGCATTTGACCTTACTCTTCTGTGATCAATGGAATTCATCTTAACTTCATTAAGACTATATCACCTGATTAAAAAATAATTTCTGAAATAAATTCATTTGAATAGCACTGCTTTCATCCTGTCATATGTTGCTGAATGCTCGTCTCAGTTCATGTGTGTGTTTTTCTGTGTACTGGGATCTCTGGGGTAGGGCTTTGGCCTGCCTGTTAAGTTATGCCCTAGATCTGCTCTGAACTGGTTGGCTTCTTTTCTCCTCAAAATGAGCCTCTTACCATGGTCACAAGTGCCCAAACGTGCACGCACACATTCACACACAAGCTTGTCCAACCCGGCTTGCATTGTTGTGACTATTTAACACCTCAGTGAGCAGATTACCCCCTCCTCCCATCGCCCCTGATCCCGCGCTTAAAGACTCTCATTGTGTTTAATATCACCACCTCTGGGAGGGGAGGGCTTGAGAGGGGGGGGGGGGGGGGGGGGGGGGCAGTCATATGACACTGAGCTTGTGTGTGTGTTTGTGTGAGAGAGGGGACACACCACGTTAAAAGCGAACAGGGCGGAGCGACTGAGTGCACGATCGCTTATGTTTAGCGGGTCAGTGCTTCTCAGCTCACTAAAATTTTTCAATGAAGAGGTGGGGTTGAAATGGGGGGGGCGCACTTTGGCTGGATAAAGATCTCCTACCCACAAGGCTTTTTTTTTTTTTTTTTTTTACACGGTCCCTCGTCTGTTGTCACCCTTTCCGTCCCTAGGCCCTCCCTCCATCTTCTCTGTCCTCCCTCCCTCTTTTTTTTAAGCCCCCCCTCCCCTCTAGCTGTTCATCCTTCATTTACCCTTTCCCCCTTGAAGTGCTCAGTCCCTCGCTGAATCTGTGCATGTGCATGTGTTTGTGTTTGTTGGATGAACATTTCATTGACAGGCTGAGACTATAATGGACTCGGCATGAAGCTTTAATCCATTAACAAAAGGATTCATTGGTCAGGAGGCCACCGAGAGATGACTCTCTGTTTGTGTGCCTGTTTGCTTAGCAGTTCGTGTGTGTTTGTGCGCACGTACGCGCCTAGTCTTGGGACAATAAAGTGTTATGCAAGTAATACACAATCACAGTCTGTTGCACATGTAATAACACACACACACAGGCTTTCACAGACAATTGAACTCTATACACACACACATACAAACGAGCTCCAGCCAGCACAGCTTGTCAGAGCCAGAAGAGGGAGCACTGATAGAGTTTGAGAGCCACTTAATGTAATCATCAACTTCAGAGGCATGTGTTTGTGTTTAGCTGTGACTGTCTTTGGTCAAGTGTGAAAAGAGGTTGCTGTAAAGTGTTAGTGCTGCTTAATTCATGCTCATATGAGCTGTTAACTTATTTGCAAGCAAGAGTGTTTTTCTAACCTGCTCTGCTGAAAGCTCTTGTAGATAACTGCAGATGGGTCTGAGCGCTCAGTGAGCTCACGCAGATTAAACACGCAGCCAAGCACAAGCTAAACTGAAACCATTTACATTTATAGAATCCCATCTTTCTTTATTTCCATCCTGCAAACGTTGCCTTTTTTTCCTGTTTGTGGTATCTCACTTTTCTTATCCACGTCTGTTCTCATTCCTGCAGAGTAACTCACTGCTGCCAGAAAGTCTTAGGAACTCAGATAAGCGGCGCAACGGGCCGGACTATCAAAACGACAACAAGAAACGTAAGGTGGACGACAAGGACTCCAGTCACTATGTAAGGATGGGGTTTAACTTTGATCTGCCGTACTTTTAAAAGCCCACTCCGATGAAAATTGGATTTTTGGTGTTTTTAACATGTTCTTGTGGCGTGTTTTTCTCATGATGGCGGACATATTTTATGAAAATTCAGATTAAAACTGCATTTCTGAGTATTTCTTTATTCAGTTTGCTATGAGATGGGAGCAAACAAAAAATGCAGTTGGAAAAAATAATGTCTTTGTTACGTAGGAAATAGATTGGACAAGCAACAAGCTTCCTGTTCCGCTCCATTCTGTAAAAGACTACATCTTTGTTTTCCTTGTCTAAATTGCCTTTTGGCTCAAAACTAAACAACTGAACATTTTTGTTGCACCGGTAATGTTAGGTTGGATGTGTGAGGCGTTGTAAGCTAGCAGGAGAGCACATAAACGGAAAACTCAGGCATGGGTGATGGGAAGAGGAGGCGAGGTTGCTCCTTGTCAACAGCCCCGTCCACATCTCAGACAAATTTCTAATGACCTACTGCTGTTCTGCAGAGACAGAGAAAACTGTTTTTTGGGGATAAAACCGCTATAGTTATAATTAAAAGACCACTGGGAACGCTTTTAAAATAGATCAAAAGATCATTGGAGTGGGTCTGTAATTTGTAGAAGAAAATATTTATTTCGGTGCCTCTAATTTGCTTGCTATGATATTCTGATTGGCTTCATTAGGATAGTGATGGAGAGAAAAGTGACGACAATTTGGTGGTGGATGTTTCAAACGAGGTCAGTAATTATGCTTTCTTCTTCTTTTTTGTGTTCATTTTTCTGAATGACAAATTGTTTTAAACTTAATTTGTGTTGGTGATCTGTAGGACCCAGCTTCCCCCCGTGGAACACCTCTTCCCTCCCCGAGAGAGAATGGGTTGGATAAAGCACGACTCCTAAAAAAAGACCCCTCAAGTCCAGCCTCCACAGCTTCATCAGCAAGCTCCTCTTCCCTAAAGTCCAAAGAGATGGCAATGGTGAAGACTGCCACTTTTGTCAGTGTACTGTTGCACAGACCTTGTTAATTTAGAAATATTTTTTTTAAAAGTTTTGTTCTGTGTGACAGCGAGATAAGGCGGGAACACCTGGACTGAAGTCAAGCACACCCACTCCGAGGGGTGACTCCACACCTGGACCAAGTTCCACACCTGGAATCCGACCAAGTCTCTCAAAACCTTCATCAATGGATATACCTCACCCTCCTAGTTAGTTTCATGTGTGTTTGTTGCAAAATTCATATATTTTGGGAAACGTAACTGACAGTCTCTAACCTTTCCCCTTTTGTTCAGCTGCAGGTTTGCGAACTCCGCTGGCTGTCCCAGGCCCGTATCCTGGTGCCTTTGGTATGTTGCCCCATGCGGCAGGCATGAATGGGGAGCTAGCTGGTGCAGCCGGTGCTGCAGCATATGCTGCTGGGCTGCACAACATGTCGCCTCAGATGAGTGCTGCGGCTGCAGCCGCTGTGGCTGCATACGGTCGTTCTCCTATGGTAAGAGCGTTTCAGGACCAGAAAACAAAACACAAAAAAACTCTTAAAAATACACAATTTACAATCAATGCAATTGTTCAAACAAATCTTTGGTAAACACAAATGCATAAATAAAAGTAAAACAATTGTAGAATTTACCTTGTGTTACAATTCTGTTACAGACTGAAGTTGTCATGTTTTCTTTCAGACTCTTTTGTTCACTGTGAGGGTACTACTTATTTTTAATACAATAAAAAAAAAACAATTTAATGCCACTATACATATAATGGGGTTTAAACCTGCTTTTTCATTCTAATCACAATTATCTGATGTATTGTTTCAGCAATTTCTGTTTGATAATTGGTCTCTTTTGAATGTTGAGTGCAAATGAGTGCCTGAAAATACCATGTTTTTGTTTTTAAATCAATAGTGTAAGAATAAAGTTTCAGTAGCTGCACAGCTGTTTTCCTTTTTTTCTTGAATATCTTTCAAAAAGTGTGTGCTAGTAAGCATTTTAGTTCATCCTTTCATCAATCTTGACTGTATTTGCATAGTTTTCATTGAATTGTTTAAATAGGTTCAGGGGACCCACAGCTGTGTCTGGGCAACACTTAAAAGCGACTCAGTTCTGTGTGTTTGCTTGCCGTACAAAGTGGAGCGGGGAGGTTTGCAGCTTCTTAGTCTTCATCAGGATTCAGAGAGTTCTGAGTGTTTGAGAGGGTCTGTTTGCTCTGTGCTCATAAGTGCTCTGTTCCACAGTTTAACGTTATCCTTTGAGCATCTTTCTACTTCCTACTGACATCTGTTTGCTTTGTGTTCTCACCATTGGTGTTCCCTCTTGAAGGTTGGTTTTGACCCTCATCCTCACATGCGGGTTCCGGGAATGCCTCCTAGTCTCACAGGGATCCCCGGTGGCAAACCGTAAGTCTGTTTATGTAGGAGTAATGAAGAAATAATTTTTCTATTCGGTTAGTGTCCCTACTTATTCTATAGTTTGGCATCTCTGTATGTTATAGGTCTAACTCTGAAATGTGTATTCTTAATGTTTGTGTTATCAGTGCTTATTCCTTTCACGTCGCGGCCGATGGACAAATGCAGCCCGTTCCGTTCCCCCCAGATGCTCTGGTGGGTCCAGGAATTCCTCGCCATGCTCGTCAGATCAACACACTAAACCACGGAGAGGTTGTGTGCGCTGTGACCATCAGCAACCCCACTCGGCACGTTTACACAGGAGGAAAAGGCTGCGTCAAAGTTTGGGACATCAGTCACCCAGGAAACAAGAGCCCGGTGTCCCAGCTTGATTGTCTGGTTAGTGATGATCGGTTGCAAAATTGAAAATGTCTATAGAGTTGTGGTGGAGAAAATTGATTAATTTGTCATTTATCATTTGTGTGATTGAGCATTTTAGGCATAAATTAGTGAATTATTTATGTTTAAAGTGTATCTGAATGACAAAACTGAACCGAGCTCAATCTTTCATGATGATCAACTCTGCTGAAAAGGACAAAATTCAGGCGACAAAGGAGTTGCCACAGACTTTACCTTTAGCCCAAGGCTTCTTTCTCATTAGGATGGAAATGCTGGAAACAGGCATCTTTCTGTTGAGAAAACACGGCATTGTACAGATATTAAAGTAGATTACCATTTCAGTTAATTCCAAGCTCCACATGCATTTTGGTTTTGCATTATTTTTCGCATAGTTAATAACCAACCTCCCAGTGATGTAGACACTCTGTTGTTTATTTCTTTACTTGTTGCCACCAGAAAAACAACAAATCAAAGTGACAGCAACATACAGCATTTTTCAAATGGTTTTTCATTCTTAGAATATTCTCGCTAAACTCATTTTTAATAGCTGTTGTGTTATGTTGCGTGGAAACAAACAAAATGTTTTCAACAATTCATAAACAATGTCATAGAGTGCACCATTAAACCCTCTTACTGTATTTTATTATCAGAACAGGGATAACTACATCCGCTCCTGTCGTCTCCTCCCTGATGGACGAACACTTATCGTAGGTGGTGAGGCCAGCACGTTGTCAATCTGGGATTTGGCCACACCCACTCCCAGGATTAAAGCAGAGTTGACGTCATCAGCACCAGCCTGCTACGCTCTGGCCATCAGTCCAGACTCAAAGGTCTGCTTCTCGTGCTGCAGCGACGGAAACATCGCTGTCTGGGATCTACACAACCAGACCCTTGTCAGGTAAGAAAATATTTTATTACACAGAGCTTCTTTTTTACTGTTGAGGTCACTAGTACCTGGTACGGATAGTTAAATATAGGGTATCAATCACGCCCTGTTTATTTTGTGATCAAAACAGGTGCTACTCACTCTAGTATCTGTAGCTTTGTATTTGACTCTATTTGCTTTGGCATGAATTTGATGAAACTGAAGCTGAAGGCATTTATCTTTGTGTTTGTCCAATACTTTCTAAGTTGAACTTGGATGTGTTTACCTCAGGCAATTCCAGGGCCACACAGATGGTGCCAGTTGTATTGACATCTCCAACGATGGCACCAAGTTGTGGACAGGAGGCCTGGATAACACTGTCCGCTCTTGGGACCTGCGGGAGGGACGGCAGCTGCAGCAGCACGACTTTACCTCACAGGTAGTAGAGGTTTTTTTTTTTTTTTGTCCTGTCTTAAAAATCTCTATCTGGGTTTAAATTGTACATCAAAACTCGACTAATCCACTGTAAGACTGAGCTAATACTTAAATCACAATTCCTCCCCTTTGTCCAGATCTTTTCTCTTGGCTACTGTCCGACAGGAGAATGGCTTGCTGTTGGGATGGAGAGCAGCAATGTGGAGGTCCTTCATGTCACCAAGCCTGATAAATATCAGCTTCACCTACATGAGAGCTGTGTTCTTTCTCTACAGTTTGCATACTGTGGTAAGCTGCCATGTATCTCTCACTGTTAGTGCAAATATTTCAGATTTTTTTAAACCAAGCGTATCCTAAAGATGAAGAGGATGACTGAGAGAGAATCGCATGCTGATAACACAAAGTGTTAGATCTGATTACTAAAGGTTGTGTCTGGATGAAGAAACTTTAGTGATTACATTCAGATCTGTTTATTATCCTGATGATTGTTTCCTCCTGACACACAACACTTTCTCTTCACTATAAAGATTTTTTTCTGATAAAATGTCCTTTTCTCCTGTCTTGTTCTCCTGTTGTGTGTGTTTCATCCAGGCAAATGGTTTGTGAGCACAGGAAAAGACAACTTATTGAACGCATGGAGAACACCCTATGGAGCCAGCATATTCCAGGTAGGAAAAATAGATTAGTCCATTCAATCAGATGTCATTTGACATATATAACAAAAAAACCAAGGGTATCATTAGTATTACTGGCAAACTATTGATGTAATTGTATGTAATTAAATACTTAATTTTGTTTGGTAATGACTTGTTTTCTCTTCTTGTTCGTTTCTCTTCTCAGTCTAAAGAATCCTCTTCTGTGTTGAGCTGTGACATATCTGTGGATGATAAATACATCGTCACTGGGTCAGGTGACAAGAAGGCCACGGTTTATGAAGTCATCTACTGAAAACCTGGGAAAAATTCAGCAATACTTTCCATTTACTGCAGATTTTTCCATAGAACTCTTATCATGGAGTGAGAAATCCCACGAAGAAAGGAACTTTACTGGGACCTTTATTTATTGTTTTCTTACGCCTGCTGCAGACACTGAAAAGGAGGCAAAATTTAACCCGCAGATATTTATTGTGCCTGTGAACGTGATTTCACATCAGAGCGGAATTATTGGAGTAGCTGATTGTGGACAAAGAGAAACTATGAATTCTGGATCTTCTGCTTCTGGACCGGTTGGAGGTTTAGTGACCAAAGGCGACTGGATGAACTCAAGACAATATTGGTTTTACTGGCAGGAACTTTAGTGGCCGATATGTAAACATGAGAAAGATTTTATATAAAATGATCATGAGAGAAAAGCTGTTTTATGAAAACTGAATGCAGAATATGATGCTTCACATTCGCTTCAAGAAATAGTCAAAGCGTGGACTCAAATCCACAACTTCTGCTTGGTGTTCTGACAAACCTGCACTGTCTGCAAAATTTCAGTTTCAACAGGATTTCTTTTTACTGACTTTTCTATGGAGATGACCTTTAAGAAACGGGCCTGAAATTCTGAAACTTCCCAAATGTGATGTTGGATGCACTGAAAGCTGCGATTGCTTGTCTAACGGTATTCTTTTTTAAGTTGAGACACTCATTTTTTTTTTTTTAGTTCCAACTTCAGACATTGAAAAGTATTTTTAAGTACAATAATTTTAATTTTTTTTTTTTCCAATACAGACAAAGATCAAAATAGTATTTTAAATATTTACAGTTTAGAAAAGTGTTTTTCCTTTAATCATGATGAGTTTTTGAGAGTTTCTGTGATTTCAGGCTCTGATAGATGGTCAGCTTAAGTAGGGGTCATCACTGCCAGTGACCCCTCCCTGTGCTGACCATCCATCAGAAGGGGTCATCAGCAGCTTGCATACTGTGATTTACTTTTTTTTTTTTTTTTTTTCGTTTCATGGCACACCCCACTCACCAAATCAAAAAGTCTTAACCTCATAATTTCCCTGCCTTCATCAGTCCAACACTCAATGTCTTATTGTGTAAATGGTTATTTCCACGTCCTGAATAGAACTCAAAAACAAATCTTTTAGCAGTTCCTTCGTTCTCGGCTATTGGAAAACAAACTAAAGCGTCCTTTAGTAGAGACATAAACTCCTTGAAGCAGATGACTGTCACGTTAAATAATATTCCAAGACCAAGATGAAATTATTTTAAAAGTATTTTAAAGTTGTGCAGGTAATGTTCTGTCATGGTTCATGTTTTTCTGTCCTTTTTGGTCTGTATATAAAATTGTACATTTTGTTTTCTTACAAGACATGATTTAGAAATAAACTGTTTTTGTATGTCTTTTACATGTAATCAGGAGCAAGTGGTGTTTATGGCACAAACTTTGTGAATGGAATACAAGGTTCACAAGTCAGATGGTGAAAAAACTTCAACTCTTGAGTCCTAAATAAGTTTAGGATTTAGATTTCTATTCTACACAAGTGAAATTTGGAAAAGGCTACCTCATTTTGTCAGAGGAGATAATCTGACTCCAAAAGCACTGCGTGGAAAAGATGAGCAGTAAAACTGCTGAAAGTTGGAGAAAAAGCTCTGAGATCGTCAGGTTCATTTCCAGTCATTGAAAAGCTTATTTTGGCAACATAAAAGATGAAATGGGATTTTTCTTAAAGAGAAGTTAGAATTACAGCAAAAATTATTTTGACTGATGAACCTTTCAACGGTATAATATTTATGGAAAGTGTAGCAAAGTGTGATCAAATCTACTTGCTTCAAACTCCTTTAAGAAACCCTGGTTTTCAAGAAAGAGTTTCTTCAATCTGGGAGAATTTTTAGGCACACTATTCTGCGTAAAGAAAAAGTGCCATGAAAGGAAATCAGAAAGGTTCAGTATACCATACAAAAATAAAAATAAAAACCCTGCCCAATGAGAATTGATCAGGCAGTGAGGCTACTCAATTTCCAGGGGGACAAAATTAAACATAAACGGCAAAAATCCTAATGTTTACTCACCTAAAAGTCTGCACAAACGGAAATTCATGAACATGAGTAAATCTGCAAAGGAAACGTTCTATAGAATCATGAAGAGATGGTCAGATACATTAAACCAAAGTTACTTCATTATGCTAAGTCGACTTCTTCGATGGATTGCGCATATGGACACACATGATAGCATTTATTTAATCTTTTTAGTTTTGTTTTTTGTTAGTGAATATTGACTCAAATTACAGCAGACTTTTTTGGACAAAATACTTCTATTTATATTAGTTTATGCCATGTAATGTGTTTGAATGGTTCCAGAATTTTTATTAACGCACTTTAAGGAAAATCCATGTTTACAGTCCTATCCAATTATCTTTGATCTATTTTAAAATAGTTTCCGTTGGTCTTTTAATTATGAATTTTAGATTTCAAGGACATATCTTCTGCAGAGTGGCAGTAGTTCATTAGAAATTCATCTTTTCATTCAGTTCAATTCATCAGCTGTGTGACTGTTGGCGGGGAGTAAGCCTGAACTTATTTCCTATCATCCCTTTGTTTACCCTCTCTCTCTAGCTTAGAGCGTCTAACAACCCCTAGCTAACATTAGCCCAGCAAAAATAAATAAATAAATAAAAAAGGCGGGCAAAATTGGAGCTTTACAGTTTTGAGTCAGATGCCACCTCGGACGAGGAAAACAAAGATGATGTTTGCAAGAGGAGCTTGTAGCCTGCCAATTGCATATAGTACATAACAATTACAAGCTTTTACACACAGCAGTTTTTAATCTGCTCCATGATTCAAATAAAGAAATACTCAGAAATACACGTTTAGTCTGAATGTTACTTATATATGAGAAAAATGCCACAAGAACATGTTAGAAACACCAGAAGCCTGATTTTCATTGGTGTTGGTCTTTTAAGATGAGCGACAAGAAACAAAATGAAGCAAAAATTGTAAAAAAAAAAAAAAAAAAAAAAGAAAGATATAGAAAAGTTTCTTGACATGCATAGTGTCAACCACAACATTTTGCAATGTCTTCTTTCTGTAGTCTTTTCTGAGCACATCCCCTTCACAGCTGCCTCCAGCTTATCAGAGAAGAACATGCTGGTTTTTCTTGTTGGTTGCCATGAGAATTTGTTGAACACTGTTTCCGACTTGAAAAGTCAAAGCTAGTTTGTGTGTGGGATGTCTTCATAAGTTCACGCCAAACCTCACACCTGACAGGAACACATTGTTTTAAACGCAAAAACATTTCTCTAGAACCACAATGGAAACCAGTTCCAGTTGATGCTCTGACACCACGAGATTGTTGTTTCCTGTGCATGCACGTCTGCAGAGAGATTTTGCATGTTTTTTCTGCGTTGATCTTTGACCTGTTGTTGCACTGAATGGATGCGAGCAAAACTTCTGCAGGAAATATAGGTGACAGTGGCATGGAGTGTTTTTTTGTGGATTTTTTTCAGTGTAGACAACCACAGAACACAGCAGCTGTTCAAATCAAGTGCGCATTAAACAACTGAATCCGATCCCCCGCTGAATACTAACTCGAACAACAAACAGGTGAGCTCCATGTCTCTCCCCTGATGTAAACTGCAAATCAGATTAATTACTGTGAATATATAATTCTCTAATTGTCTGTCCCCAGCTCCCAAACATTTGCGCAAACACGAACGCACAAATGTCGTAGAGAATGAGGTGATTATGTGGCAATTACAGCAGTCACAGTGATGGAGCAAAATCTGATCCTTGGAGGAAAAAGATGGAAAAATGTCACTCCAAGTTTTCAGCCTATCCTGAGATTTCTGGCTCTGAATCCCAACGTTCTCTTTAATCATCGCCACTGCTGCTTCTCTCCAATACATAGAGGGATTATTCCCACTAAATCTCCCAAATCCCTAATCCTATTTATCTCAACGCCACACAAAAAAGGTGCTTTCTGCTTACTGCTCAGCTTATGTGTACAGTATGGGTGTAAGTACCGTATGTCAGAATGATTTTCTACATTTGCGAAGCCTTGTTCATAGTTGTGTTTCAGGCTGGAAATGATCAGTTTTAGTGTCACTGGATGAGGCCTATTAAAGAGGCAGATTTTGCTTTAACAAGTGAAAATGCCTGCATGTGGTTCTTACCAGTGCTGGGTGTCACCACTGAAATAATTTGACCTCCATTTGCAAATTCACAAGTCAATTCTTGAATAGATTCTGAATCGGTTCATGTTAAAATTTTCCATTCAACACCAGATTTATTTGGTGCCAAAATAGACTTTCCAATTACAAAAAACAAATAGTTTTCATCTATAAAATTATGATTTCTTACATTAAAAAACTGGGAAATTGGATTTTTGACCAAAAAATACAAGAAAATCAACACTGGAGCCTCTTTTACAGATTTTTAAAAGGCTAAAATTAGCACCTGAGCAACTGCTTGTTGTAACCAGTTAATGTTACGAATATGACAGAAAAATGCTAACTAGTGACAATTTTTACTTGAAATTCACTGAACTGGAATGGAATGAGCAACGAGTTACCAGACTTTTTCATACATCTTGTGATTCTTATGCAAAAACATTTTGCATGACATTTGCACAAATGTTGTGTGGTATTTACATGCTTACAATGTCACATTCTTCCTTTTAGCTCCAGTCTGCACCAGACCTTGTAAACTATTTTCACACTGCCCTCAGGTTCAAGTGGCCACTTCCGACAAAAAGTAGATGGAAACTCTCGTAAACGCGGGTTTCAGGCCTCCGCATTCAAAAGTCTTGTGTTTATGCATCGCTACGCTAATTTCTACAACTGTATTTGAGCTCTACGAGAAAAAATGAACGCCCATTGAACGAGCATTTCAACCAGTTTAAACTTTGACCGATCAGGTACTCGGAATTATGTGACTCCAAGTCTTTCTTTTATCAGAATAGAGCTGTGAAAGAAAAAACTTGGAGTAAGATTCATGACATTTGCATCAAGCCTCTGCAACTGTAGATGGTGGACATGCGCTAGTAAACTGTAGAAAAAGAAGAAGAAGAAACCACCCCCCGCTTGTCCAGTGTGAACACCAAAAGCTACATGCACATTCAAGAACCTGCTGTGTCAGTAGCTTTACAGTGTTTCTCAGACTTCTTGGTCACACGTTTTGAGACGATTGTAGAAAAATTCAGTGAGGATAGTGTGAGGATTTGCACCAAAAAATGCAAGCATTTCATGATATTGAAAATGTATTTGGAACTGTTGACAAGCTGTCACAGCTAAGAAAGGGAAACCTAGAACAAAAGGACATAGGGTACAATAACTGTGTTTAAACAGCAGTTTGTAAGACTTATTCTAGTCAATAAGTGTCATTTTAGAAGAATGAATACACATTTTCTAAAAAATATCGAATAAAATTCAGACCCTGTTTTTAAATGCTTGCTCCAAAGAATCCGAAAAACGAATGAAGCTAATGAAACGGGCCAGGACAAAACTGATGGAACTCTTAATTACGTATTTTCAACTTTTTCAGGCAATCAATTTCTGTGATTGTCAGTGAGACCTCTACATCTGTCAGCAGGTATTTCTGCTCATTTTGGAGCAAGCGGCTCCAAATATCTCAAGTTTGACAGATTTCTACAAAAGACTTCTCCAATTCACAGATGATCAGTAAAACTCAGATTAGACTCTGTTGTGAAGACCGATAATCTGAAAGGTACTATATACTTACGCGGAAGGATACCCCACCCCCAGCTGCTTCAGGTTTAGCAAAGCAAAACCTGAAGCAGCATTTGGTCTCCAAGCTCTATAATGATTTTATAGAGATATTTAAGAAACATTCAGCAAACAGCCTGAAATACTTTCATATTAAAACCCATAAGAAACACCTTTTATAGATCCACTCCAATGAAAATTGTTTTTATTGTGTTCTTGTAACATTGTTTCACCATGGAGGACATATGTTAACACATTTTTGATTAAAACTCAATTTCTGAGTGTTTTTATTCACATTGGGATGAATCAGGAGCAGATGAAAAAAAATCCTTTTGAAAAACCTCTCTTTTGTGACTCACCAAGCGAAATGGATCCACTTGGAGACAAATACATACACTGACATCTTCACTATTCTTATCTGAGCTGGTCTCTGGCTCAAAACTGTACTGCTGGATAGCACCAATATTGCTCCCATTTTTGTTGCATCGATAATGTTAGCTTGGGCTTGTGAAGGGCTGTAAGCTAAGGGATGATGGGGTATCAGCTGAGGCTTACGTCCATGCTAACAGTCCTGCCCATAATTCAGAGGCGGACTAATTTAATTCCAATAGAATTTCTGGCTTTTTAAAACCCCTAGAGTCATTTATTTTTCTACTGGTGCTGTATACATTAATTGCTTTTTGATTTAGAAACACATTCTAATGGAACAAAAACAAACATTTACACATTTTCTTTAATGAATCTGTGCACACATATATGAACTAGAGTGGTGGAAGGAATAGGACTAATAGTACGTGTAAGTGAAATGAAATAAAAACTGATTTTGGAATAATTCGGATGAATGAAACCAAACTGTTACAACCTATCATGCTGTCTTGAAGAGGCTGGTCCTCCTCTTTTTCTGTCTCCTCCGTCCTGGTCTCACTAAAGCATTCCCCTCCTTTTTTTAAGCCTTTGTCGTTTTTGCTCCTCATTTTCTCTTTCAATCCCTTCTCTTCATCTGTCCTCCATCTTTCTCTCTTTCCCCATCCCGTGTTGAACCGATTGTCTCCACTCCTTTTTTAAGCCTTTTTCTGCCACCCCTCCCATTTTCCTTTTTTTTTTTTCTCCACAGCCTCCTCAGGAAGCCCCTTTAGTGTGCGTGTGCATGAAAGTGTGTGTGCTAATGAGCTTAGAGCTGTCTCTCCCCCAAGGTGAGGTACCACGCTGAGGTGATCAGCACTGCTGGAGCTGCAGGTATCAACTGCAAACACCTGCCTGGTTGAGCACTACTGCACACAAGTGTGCAATCCTGATGCCAACACACAAGCGCACGGGAGCTTTTCACTTCCTTTTGCTCGCATGCACAGTGACACAAAATACAAGAAAATAATTCCCTTCCTCTGTTTCACTTGTACAAATGTAAATGCAGAGTAAACCTTTACTTTTCTGTCTCATACAGTTTTGCAAACACACACAAACGCTGAATTTAGTTTGTTTTCTTTATGCACGCGCGTGCACACAGCTGACTGCTGTGCAAGGCTGATAGCATAACTGTGTCCTGTCAACACACAGGATAATCAGCTGCTGGGGATTGTGGGTAAGCTGTAATAATCCCTCACATGGAATATGGAAAGCATCAGAGAGTTATTCAATAGGACAGAGATAAAGGTGTGTGCATGTTTGTGTGTGCGTGCACGTTTGAGGTTTTTCCATCTTTAATATGCATCTTTACCTGAAGCGAGCTGTCAGTGGGAATAATTGAAAAAAAAAGAGAAATCCCTCACATGCACGTGTGTATTCTGACAGTAAAACATCATCTCAGCTTCCTCCCAGAGAAACTGCAGCTGCTGAAACGTTGCCTTCTGAAGCAAGACAGCTTTAATTAAGAACTACATCTTGTTCAAGCATCGTTTGGTTTAAAGGAACTGACAGTGTTATTTCAGTTATTTGCTGCCAACTTCAGCCCAGGAGAAAAATTGTCAATAAAAACATTTTTTCTTTAAAATTATTTTAGATGGTGCACGTCATAAAATTGTATTTATGTTTGTTTGTTTTTCTAGTAAATATAATTAATTTTTATTTAATTTTATTCATATTCACTTATTCTAGCGGCAGCATTACCACACCACGTTGAATTTGAAGTTCACATTTTGTCCCACATGTGCTGTTTAGATTATTGAGAACATTTATCAGCACTAAGTGAAGTCTGGGTATTGACAGCTTCAGATTGATAGGTGTTGGGCTGACTTTACGCCAGTTACTCAGCTCTTTGGTTGTCACCTTTTTGTTGAGATTTTGCATCAATGTGTCAAAAGCTTTCCCAAAAACAGGCAAATATGAGAGATTGAAATTAGAAAACTCCTCATCAGACAGCTGTAGAACTGATGACACAGGATCCCCCAGATCTAAGCAGATCCCACTGCAGCGACCCTGTTCACTGAGAAGGTTCAACCACTGACTGGAGGATCCCTCTGAGGAACACACTGGAGTTAAAACAAAATACAAAAGGAAGAAAATACATAATCAAGACCACTTTTTTGTTTGAAATCAGTTTCAACCTCAGATGTAAATAAAACGATGAGATCCATAAACAAGTGACACCTAATGGAGTTTCAAAGTGGATTGCATTTCACCACAGAGGACAAAAATGTGTTCGGCAGATGTGTTGGATGTTTTACTTTGGAGTGACTGGGTACTGACCGGTAAGTAATTTTTTTTAGGTCAAAATGTTTGTCCTGTGGATTAAAAAATGTTGATGAGACCAGGAGCTAATGTAACCATGAGGGGCCCCAAGCCCAGAGAAAAACAGAGGGTGGTATTAAGGAAGGACATCCGATGCAATATTATTGCCAAATCAGACCTATAGGCTGATTCGCTGCGGTGACTCCTGAAGGGAAAAGTCAAAAGGAAAAAAAAAAAGAAGATACAGTCCAGGAGCTGCTGTCATGGGGCCAGTGGTGCTCCAATGGAACATCAACCAGGAAGGGAAAAAAAAGCACAAAGAATAAAAACTGGTTCATGTGAGTATCGAGACTTGTTTAATCTATCAATAAATATGATCGCTTACCATATTTGATTTATTTCCCCAGTTGTTTTGAGGCAGGCTATGCAAAGGCGTGGGAACAAAAATCCTAAAATATTTAAATGCATGAAAACGACCTTGTTAAGAGGCTCCAAAAATATAGTGTTGGCATAAACACTAAAAATGGAAGATTAAGGCTCTAAAACAAGAAATCAAACAGATGGAGCTTCATTATTTGCATTTGTTGTGTGTCTTTGCGTTGCTTCTTCTTTTTTTCTTTATCAGCTAAACTTTAACATCTCAATCAATCAACTGTTTGTGGTTTCCATAAAAACTACAACTTTACCCAGGTTATGTTTGCAATGGTCCTAAAATGTTTGAACTTTTGGAAAAGAAACCACCAAAAACTGAAAGCTTTGTGAAAAATCTATGGCTAAAAATGTTGCCTGTCAGAAATGTTGATTACTTCTACTGTGAGTCACAACACCTGAGGCCAGTGACTAGTATCTGAGCACACCTTTATTTTCACTCTGAAACACAGCATTTGATCAAATGAGAAAACCAGTCATCAATCATCAGGATGCAAAGGAAATTAAAACTTCTTATCGGTCTCATACTAATCCTCTATCGTTATTCTTCTTAGGATTTGGCTGGCGACTGCAAAGACATTAAGAGGGCATCACACCATATTTTCCATAATTATCCTGCAGGAGAGCGCCAACACCAAACACGGGCCCTAAATAGTGTGAGTCCTCCCAAGAGTCAGGATTTTCAAGGATTTTAATCAGTTAAATATGTGCGTGGCTACGTGTCTAATCTGCTGGTTAATCGCACTAACACTTTTTATGGGATTGCTCGCTGCTGCAAGGATTACTGCACCACAGATCACATCCTGATTTCCATAATCCTCCTCTTTTGATAAAACTCTGTCTCCCTTAGCCTTTGCCATTGTCAGAGCATAAAACATTGTCCCTTTATTTTGGAATTTTTAGTTCAGGTATAATGCAGCTGTGATTTTTCTTCTTTTTTTTTCTTCCCTTTAGTCGACCCATTTAAATCTCTTGTTCTCATATTATAACACAAAGTGGAAGAGCTGCAAACAACCAGCAAATGAGTATACTGTGTTTTAATTTCCTGGTGGACTCCGCCTTATCATAATTATAATCTTAATGGATATTAAAAACTGGATTCTGGAGCTTCGTACAGATTTGGATTACTTTCTCATGAGAAGAAATGAAAAAAATGTAGAGAAAAGTATTGCTATGAATTTAGTGCCGATTGAGTTTTCTCAATTTTAGTTCAAGTTTTTATTCTTCTGACATTATTATGCATTTCACTGCAATTCCTCTTTAAGATTAACATTTTTTTAATTTAATTTTGGAAAGATGTAATGTCACTTTAGCAGCCTACAGTAAACTGATTTACCGTTTCAGATCTGACATGATCGATCAACCAAAGTTTGATTTTCTTATTTAACTGGAGCCTTTTGAAGGCTTCGCTGCATTTTTACATAATTTTTTTACCTGAAATGTTAAACTGGAATAGAATAGAATTTTCACTACAGATACAAGGTCCAAACGTCAACAAAAAGCCAAAAAAAAAAAAACACAAGACAGACGGCAGAATTAAAATAAAAGCAAAACATAAATGATAAACGTAAAAACCCTCCTCGATGAAAATAGTGTTTTCGGTGTTTGCGGCATGTTTACATTACATTTTTATTATGATGGAGGATATATATAAAGAAAATTAAGCTTAAAACTGTATTTCTGAGTGATTCTTTATTCAAGTTGTTGTGAATCAGAAGTAGATAAAAAAAATGCAGCTGTATGTGTTCTCTGATCTGCTCCATTCTGATACATTCACTTTCGGACAAATAGATTCATGTTCGTTTTCCCCGTCTGAGCTGACATCTGTACAGCTGGATAGCTCCATTGCTTATTCTCTTAGGTTTAGAGGAACAAACATTGTTCCACATTCAAAGGAACACAAACTATCAAATCTGTGAAGTTTTTCATCTGATGAACAAAAAAAAAAAAAAAAACCCATTGTGTGACTGCTGCAATCCTGCAACAACAGAAACATATTTTTAGGCTTTTTGTCTACCATTATCTAAAAATGAAAGCAGTTCTACTTGTTTTTGTTGCAGTTCATGTTTAGAACTCACTTGATTTTGGTATCAATGAATAAAACATGATAAGACAAAAAGGAAAAGACAGCGTTCTTCAAAGAACTAAACACTGCCTTGACAAAGGGGTGAAAGCCTCTGCTTGATCAAAAGATTCTCATTCTCCTAGTTTCTCCAAAAGTCAATTGCATTAAAAGAGGAAAGAAAAATCAGAGGCTACATAACATAAGTGAGTGCCAAAGTCAAAGGCTGAACGTTAAAAGATTTTCTTAAAGAAAAAAGCAAACAGTAGGAAGTGGAGCTGCTGGTGGAAATTCCGTAAATCAGCACGTTTGAGCATGAAGAAACGCATAAGAAAAAAGGCTCCATGCAGAAATGATTGACAAAGTCAACCAGCTGGAAGAAGCTCTGATCACTGATGGACCAGCAAAATCCTAAGCTATTAATGCTTAGCTGTCAGCTTTGAAAAAAAGAAAAAAAGACCAGCATGGAGTAGTATATGTGTGTCTGTGACATTTCTCTGGTGTGATTTTCTGTTTTATCTATGGCAGTCTCCCTCCACTAGCCTCCATTTTCTGCTCTAAAGGTCTAGAGAATCCCTGCATGTGGAGAGAAACTGTAATAATATGAGCGGGAAGAAGGCAGGGAATCTGCAAGGGAAAAAAGAGGAAAATAAGAGGAAGATGAGCTATTTGGGGTAAATGGCAGGAAGAGCTAAGGATGGTGGCAGAGAAAGAAAATGAATTAGTCTGAAAGATGAAAATGATTGGTGGGTGGGACGTTGTGGGGAAGAACAGAAGGGCCACTATTAGTGTGGAGGAAAAACAAGGGTAGCAAAGAGGAAGGTCAGCTGTGGGCGAGCAGGCAAATGGGGGTTGAAATAGGGGACTTAACTGTGTTATACTCTGGCATCTCTGTCTTCATCGTTTTGTGGGTGAGTGTGTACGCTCACACATTTGTGTGTTTGTCGCACACCCGCAGGCCCTTTATTCTGACAGTGCTCTGCAATAATCAACCTTCTTCTGATCCATTTCTCCACCTCTATCATTCACCCTCTTCCTCTCCATTTTTCCTTCCTCATTCCCACTCTTGTCACTCACAAGCACACGCACACACAAGTGAACACACGTATAGTTTAGATAAATGTGTGTGCAGGAATCAATTCAGCCTCCGCCCTTTCTAAGTGTTCTACAAGCTCCATTGGCCTTTCACTCTCCACTGAACAGCATCTGCTTCACACTCCACATCTGCTGGATGTCATATCACTCCATCACGCCAGCGCTCTGACTTTACATGTTGTTCTTTTGTCTTTTCAAGCTTTCCCCACTCTGTTTCAAAAATATTTTCCCCCATCTTTTCTACACCTTTTGGTAAAATTGGTTTTATTGATCCACATTCTATTGGACCAAATTAAGAATCCTACCGTTTTGCAATATATTGACAACAAAGGCTCTTTTGTTTCGGTGTGGATGTATGCAGAACTTTGATTTTCAGGTTGTATTTTCTGGTAAATTTTCTGTACTTTCAAATCATTTTGATTGAATTTCATTGTATAATCCTCTTTAAGAAAAAATAAAAACTTCACGCGGGGAGTTAGTTAAGATAATTTAAGCTCTTAATGTAAGCTCCTCCTAAAACGGTCACTTTTTCACCAAAAAACTCACTAGAAATATCTTGTTTCAAGCATTTATGTTAAAAAAAGGGGGCGAGAAATGCTTTTTTGGGAAACAAAAAGACAGTATTGCCTTTTGGCTAATCTCTGTCACCACCATAAACACAACAATGCAACATTAGCACCAGAACAGCATCAGGTCAAATACCTCCCTCAGTTTCACATCTTAATCTGCAGATTAGTGAATAAGATCCAGTCCAGGAAACAGCTGATTTGTCTCCATAAAAACAAATCTACAATTTGTTATTTGATGAACATTACTCCAGACCTGAATGGAGATCAACACTGCTCGACACTCATCGGTTTACGCTTAAATAAGTCAATCTTTTCCTTTGGAAAAATCTGAAATTAGCAAAAAACAAACATTTCCAAAAAAGTTTCAAACCAAACCGTTAAAAGAATCTTTGGTTTGCAAAAACAAATGAAACCAAGCTTTTAAAATAATTCTCCTTACCTGTGTTAGATGATGTTAAATCTTATGTTTATGCGTTTTCTGCCTAATTTTCTGCTTTCCTTTTTGTTTTGCAACATTTTTTTGCACAGCCCACTCCCCATTGCCTTTATTGGTGCTCCTTCAGCTGCAGCTTTTCCATTCAAGGTTAAATGGCTATATTTATGAAGCATCTTTTCATTTTTATCTGGTTCTGGAAAAGCTTTTTAGGTATTTGCATTCACGCTCTAACCATAGGATGCAGCACTACACAATCAAACACTAATAACATCAATGAGCAGAATTTCTTGTCTGAAGACACTTCACCTTTTGAAAGTGAAAACTCACTAAAACACTCATAAAATTATTATTTTTTTTTACCTTTTTCTGTTCTAAACTGCTGTGTGCTTTGTGCCATCTTGGTGCCACTTCCCTGTCATAAGAGTAAGCAGTCAGTAATAAAAACGTCACATCATGACAGTGTTGCCGTCTCAGCTGGATACTGCTCACCAGATCATTAGTTTGAGTATAAATTGTCATTACGTATGACCTTTAAAAAGCATTTGTGGTAGAGATCAAAACAACAGAAGCTGTAAAGAAAAAAAAAGACTTATTAACTGATCATGACCTCACCAACCCCTGTTCCACAGGTGAGTACATTGGAAATAGGTAGAGGTTCAGGTACAGGTTGGTGTGGGTTCCGCCTTCATGGGTTTGCTGTACCGGTCCGTTGTGGTTAAGAGAGAGCTGAGCCAGAAAGCAAAGCTCTCAATTTACCAATCGATCTTCGCTCCAATAATCAACTTTGGGGGTGTCCCACTGGTCGAAGGCCCAGGACAAGCTGGAGAGACTACATCTCTTGGGTGGCCTGGGAACGTCTTGGGGTCCCCCCAGAGGAGCTGAAGGAAGTGACCGGGGAGAAGGAAAGTCTGGGCATCTTTGCTTAGACTGTTGCCCCAGCAACCCGAATGAGCAGAAGAAAATGGATGGATGGAGTCATAGTCGATATTGGTTCATTTTGAACGATCCAGTTGGGTCCGATTCACTGACCTAAAATCAATCAAGGACGTCTTTATCACAAAAATTCAACCAGTGTGACTCAAAGCTAAAAACCTGGATACTGAACAGTGCAGATAAAGTTTTTCAGATTCCTTGAATTCCTGGCAAGATAATCAAGTATAAATTAAAGATGTGTACAAACAAACAAATAAGCAAGAATGAATAGTAAATCCATTCACATTTTGTATTCACATTTTAGTCTAATAAAGTTCAGTCCACTGTTGTTTTTCCACATAAAAACAATGCTAACAGAACATTTTCAGAACCTTATGTAAAATCATTTTTTTATCGTGATGTATAGGCTATTTTCCCAGTAACCTTTCATTGAGTTTTTGTTGATTTTATACTTTTCCTCATACTAAGTGACATTATGGGTAAAGAGAAGCAAGCTGTAATAGCTGCAGTGTTTGTTGTTTTGCAGCAGCAGCAGCAGAATTGCCTCTGCTTTGTTATCTATGTGCTGTCAGGTAGCATTGGCCCTGAAATAAAGGCAGTTAGTGTGCATCTGTAATTGCCCTGTGAGATACCTCAACACGGGATTTGATTCACAGCTAGGAGAGAAGATAATTAATGTTTCCTCCTCACCTCTCTTCTCTCCACCCCTCCACCCTTCTATCCCTCCCTCAACTCTCTCTTTTTTTTTTTTGGAACTCTTCTTATCCAGCTGAGTGATTACCCCTCATTAAAAATCAGAATAAAACATTGTTAGTGCAGATCGTTAGGGTGCTTCACTCCCTCCTCTCCCTCACCCACCACTTCATCGTTAGCACTCAGCTTCAGCACTAAACGAGCGGCCTTTGAGGAATGTTATTCTAATTCCAATTAGCTCTTCGGGCTTGGATAGAAGCCAAGTCCCTGAGAAAAACACTAAAGCTGCGAGGAAGTGCACACCAAAGGGAAGCAAGGTTGCACACACACCACAAAAAAAAAACAAAAAAACAAAAAAAACAAGCTCACATACACACACACACACACAGAAGTGACATGCACGCTCATATTCAAGAGAAAAAACACACACTCAAGTGACATAGTGAATTCTGAGAACAGCAGCAGCTAATGGCTTTGGCAGCACTGCACAGGGACCTTAAGAGCAATTAGGCTCCAAACTACACATAGTAAATCCCCTCTGATTACCCAGTGTGTGTATTTGTGTGTGTGTGTTTGTGTTAACCGCTGTTTATCTGCCACCAATTACCTCGCCCTGCCACAAGAGATGCACACTAGATAAATGGGCTCTATAAACACACATGCACGGTCACTGAGTGTGTACACTCAGGTAAATGGGTACAGTGACACCGAGCCAAACTCACACTTGCATATAACACACTTGCAGAGTAGCTGTCTTATCAGTTTATGTTGGTGTGACTGGAGGATTTAGTCACATGACCTGCAAGACAGGAGCAGCCAGGCGCCAAAACTAATTTCCACCTTCAAAGACTCCCTTATCTCCTCAGACGCCATGTGTACATACGCGTTTGTGCCCGCAAGTGTGTGGGAGCGTGCATGAGGTTGATGATCTGATGTCCTCTGACAGGAAGACTTGCAGTAAATCATGTATCACTGCCTCATCTGCATCAACTAGACAGACAGACAAATACAGGAAAGCAGGAAAGCAAGTAGTGACAGACAGTTAGATGGAAAGATCAAAAGAGAGGACATGCACCAACCCCGCAGTACACACAGCAGTAGAGCAGAAGTCAGCAACTGTGAGGGAACTGCAGATAAGGCAAGTAAAAGATGAGCAGCATTGGCAGAAATGGAGGGAAACGTGGGGCCTAAAGAGGAAGGGCAAAATGGGAGTTGCACCGGACTTCACCGTGAATGGAGGAAGAAGAAAAACAATGCTTTTGTTCTGCAATGAGTTAAAATTTGAGTAAACATGGAAACAAACACACAAAGAAACAAATGACATCCTAACAGTTTTAGTTTTCACCGGCTGGATTGTTTATCCAACCTTATCCTGAATATCAAAGGTGAGCCCAAGCAGAAAACAGCCTGATGTAAAAAAAAAAATCAAAACACCTGGAGGTATCAGGATATCAGGATTTCAGGCGACAGCCGCAACGGTGTGTTGTATATTTCATGGCGCTCATTTGAAGTTGGCTCTACATTTTCCACCAGCTCTTCAAAGGTCAGTCTGCAACTGCGTTTCATCGCCCCAGCCCCACCCTCGCCACGTCCTTCTCCATCTCCTCCCCGCTCCCACTGATGTTTAACTCACATCGCATTCTCTCTGTTCATCTCTCTTGTCGAGCTCTGGCTCTGTCAGCAATGATTTCTCTCCAATCGAGTCACAGTCAGAGAAACACGTATAATTCTTAATGCTCTGTGACAAGGTTGTGATGCTCATGGGAAGCATAAAGGGAGCACATGAGTGGGAGAGCGTTTGCTTGCCTGACCTGCAAGATAAACTGCAAATCAAACAGAGATCAGAGAGGGGTGTAATGCTTGAAAGCATAGTGTTATTGCCTGATGTAGACAAATGATGCATTAAAACAAATCTTTGGAGTTCCGGGATGCATTATGTTCTCTTTTTGTGTGCATTTCTTTCAAAGCTTTATGATATAGAATACGTGCGAAAATGAGCTAATTAATTATCAGATGAGTAAAATTGGGGCTTCACTTAGACAATCATTGTCCTAAAGATACAAAGTCACAAACAACGTGAGCTCAAAGTGTGCTGTACTCTCTTTTACAGTATGTCAGTTTGTGACCTATTTCCTCTTGTGTGTCCTTGTGTGTGCGTGTGCAAAACTGTGCACAATTTGTTGTCCACATCATATCCATTAGCATCCTCCTGACCTGGAGCTGTCCCAGCCAATCAAATTTAAGTCTGCTGTCAGCAGGTGTCGTCGGCCTCGCTGTGAGATTTATCAAAGTGACAGAGCGCGCCGCACAGCACGACTGCAGCATTTATCTCTCTTCCTCCCGCGCTCTCCTTCTATCTGCACCATTAAGTGCACACGCACACACACACACACACAAAAGTCACATCAGCATCAAAGTGTTTACTGTCGAACCGCAAGATGCTCCTGCCACAGGAATGTATACGGCCTAATTGAATAAGATTTGTGCACGCGCGTGCCTTGTAATTTCCATTTTTAATGGAACCGCTAATACTAAATGGCTCATCCTGCTTTTGAGTCTTTCTTGAGGTTGTTCCCTGGTTTGGAGGAATGAGTACAGAGGAAACAAGAAATATCAGTCATTTAACCATTTATTTATTCAACAAATGGCCACAACAGTTGGGTACTCTTCTCATTTTCCTGAGTCTAAAAAAGAAACTCAGTTTGAGGGTGAGCGTCTTGATCAGTGAGAAAAGGGAGTTTGAACTATACTGAGTTTTCTCTTGACATTTATCTGCACTGAGTTTGGCTCCAACATCGAAAATGTTCAGCTCTTCATGGAGGAAGTTGCTTCCCCTTACCATCACACTGCCTCCACCAAAAAATGATGATGCAGCAATCAACATTCTGTGTGCCTTCTCCCCATTTGACCCAAGTTCCAGCTGCTGTGGACAGAATCTGGACGGAAGGAAACAGATTGAAGTGTAAAATGTAATAAAAAAGGGTTTGATGGGCATATAAACAATCAACTTTATTTCTGCAACACTTTTCATGGGGGATTGTAGTTCAACGTACCTTTAAGGCGCTTCAACAGCCCAAATAACAAATCTGTTCATCATAAAAACACTCAAATATACCTAAATGACATGATGAATTATAAAGCAGTAAGTGAAACTTAAGAATAGCTGAATCTATCTATATTTTGGAAGAAAAAAAGGATGCTTTCCATTTACTAATATTTTTCCCACAGCAAATGAATAAACTACAACACTTTGGACATCCAACATCATTGTCAATAATTTAATCTCTGATCAAACATAGAACATGGTAATTTAAGAATTCCCGGTAAAGATTTCCTTTTGTTGACCTTTGGAGAAACCGATTTTTGTCCTCAACTAAGGACTTTTTAAATTACATCTTTTTATTCAATCTTGACAACACAATACCAAATCTGGTTACTCCAGATGTTATCTAGTTTATATAATTTCTGTAAAGATGGCAGCTTAGGCTAATCTTTTTGGCTTCAGAGTAAAAACATGAACAGTTTCCCTTACAGCTCAATTCTGGTTTTTCCTCTTCATTCACAGCTGAAGTGCCTTTGAGCAACACACCCTGTAACTCTCAGAATGCCAGCACCTTTCATGTCAGTACGGTATCAATGGCTCTAGTGTCGTCACAGTCTCAGCTAAGTGGTGCAAAAAACTTCAGAACTCCTTCAGTGTAATAAAAGCATTTCTTGCACTCTACATTTAAAAGCATCAGTGGCAGTTTTGAGGCCATACCCGTAGAATTGTCGTCACACTGCCGGATCTGTCTCTCAGCACAGCAACTTTCATAATCTGATACACTCCAGCACCCCATTCCACCCCTGACCTTTACCCTTTAACTGGTGCCACAACCCCATCGTGCTGATGTACAGCAAGCACATCATCTCCATGGTAACATGAGCTTGCTGCACCGAGCTAGCCACAGGGGGGAGAGTTCATGTGTGGGTGCGTTTGTGTGAGCGTAGTGGGGCTCAATTAGTGAGGGCCACACACACACACACACACACACACACAAGCACAGACACACACATCCCTAATAGGACTCTCCATCTGTCTATGTAAATCAATCCTGACCTTAGTTGAACTCTGGAGGTGCGGTTTGACAGTTAATCATTTGATAATTGTGTTATGTGAGCTTGACTGTACTAGTGGTTTTTTGCTTTGTGTCTGTGAGGTAGCAAGTGTGTGGAAACATGGTTCCCTCTTTAGAACAAATGAGTAAACATAAATCACTAAACCTCAACTTTGGAAATAATATTCCACAAACTTGTTCTTTTTACAGAAAACTGGGCAGAGCTCTGCCTCATCTTGTCTTCTAAATAACATTTTATGTGTGTAACGCATACATTTTAGACAATATTTTATCAAATTTATTGCGTGAAATGTATGTATCTGTGCCTCCTGGTGAAGATTCAGATGTTCCAGCAGACGTAACTTCAGATTTGACCTCCATTATTGTTTTACTCTGGAAAATGTTTTGAGTTGATGCTGAGAAACTTTACCTGAAAAATATATATCTGAAACCTTTTTCAGTTTTGTGTACTTTATCGATCACTGTTAAATTCTAAAGCTAAAGAGTGTGCCCAGTGATCCCAGCCGACTCCAGTTTCCTGCTTTTTGAGCAGGAGGTCAATATTGATTGTTCTCGTCTGTGAAAGTGTTTATGCAGGTATACGATGTCTTTATGCTGCATTGGTCATTAAGTCTGTTGGGGTCCCCAGACACTCACATGAACACATAACAGCTGATTACTCTCTTAACTTAGTTTTTCATTTCTGTTTTATAAGAAAGTCTCAAAGCAGCCATTTATTCAGCGCTGAGTAGTAAAATGAATAAAAATGCAAAACTGGTGACAGAAATCATTTTAGCACAAAAAGATGTAAATAGAAACTTCCAAAAGTTTCCTTATAAAACAGATTTGAACAATAGGTCTGATCTCACTACAAGAGCTCCAGAATCTACTTGGAACCGATGAGATCACAGTGGAAATGTTTCACCCAAATTCACATGAAAATAGTCAAGTTTTATCACAGCAAATGTGGAAAGCTGAAGCCTGTCCGAAACAGTGTCAATTCTCAGTTGATAAGAAAGGGTTTTAGAGAAATAAAAGCATGTTTTTTTTTTTGTTTTGAATATCAGCTTTATTCTAACAAAACGTTTTCCTGAACAAACTCTAAAAATTGGCCTCACAACTTTGGATCTTGAAGTGACTCGACGCCAATGGAACGGATGATGCATCTAAAAAGCATAAAAAAGAAAGGATGGAGGTGAAGGAGGGATGTGTTAGTGGCCTTCAATGTGGGAACGCAAAGGAGGATGAAATTTAAAGGAAAGGAAACACATATGGCTGGAAAATGCATTCTGAATGGCTGTTAGACCAAAGCAGTGAGGTAGATGATGGATGAATGAAAGCATTAGAGTGAACGTGGCAGCAGCCCAAGGTGCTATGAAAGGGGAAACAAGTGATCTTCCGTTTTAGAAATGATGCCAAAGCTCCACTTGATTGCAAAAGCAGGAGATAATGAAAGAGAAGAGAATTAACATGTTCCAGTCCAAAGTCGTGTATCTGGACTTTACCATTTTGCATAAAGAAACACAAATGCAAATGTGCTGCCCTCCCCAAAGGGGAGCTAAACTAATCTGTTAGATTAACACACATTAAATGGGTTTTAATCCGACCCATCCTTTAAAGGAGTTGATTAAACGGACATAGAGATTAACACAAGTCTCCTTTGTCATTGGACTGATGCTCACAGAACACAAACAGAAGAATTTCCCTGGTTTTGTTTAACTGCCTGACATTCATAAGGACAAAACATGCAATAGTAAAACGTTTTATATGATTTCTTTGACAGGTTTAACATTTTGCTTTTGACTGCTTTGATATTAATATAACCATTTACAATTGATAGATTTATTTTCATGAATCCTTATTATAAGCCTTTTTTGTACTTTTTCAGTTTTTGAAGCAAACAATTTAAAAACCTCTCCAGGGAAAGAGGGAAAGTGATAGTTATTACAAACTATTAAAAACTGATCTTCTAAGAAGTGGAAAAAAAATTAAAAGATTTTATCCAAAGGTTGAGTGTATTTTTTTTTCTTTTTGTTTGATCGGGCTGTCTTTCCATCAAAAAGGTTTCTGGAGACTTTAAAGGCCAAGTGAACAGCTCAGACTTTTGCTGTCCTGCTGGGGGTTACTACTTATAGCCTTCATGTTAGGGAATTAAGTGATTTGGCACCCAGATTTACCTGAACAGTTTAGTCTTTTATTTTGAAAAGATGCTGCCCTCTAGCAGGTAGAAGTGGTATTGCAGACAATTTGTTTTGTTGCTTTTCATTAGTTCTTTGAAAAAACAACTTTTTTGGAAAATGTTTTGTGCAGAATTCTGAAAGAAACAAAGGTAGTAGATAAAAAAACCTGCAAATTGGACTTTGCTTATCTTTTCTTATAAGTAGTTCAACACTTAACTCAGAATGGAATCAAACAGTATGCGGTGAAGTGTATTGCACGACTGTCTGACAGCATAAAAAATGAATACAGATAAAAGTTAGGTGACTGACTTTGAAAAAGACATTTTAAAAATAAATGACAATATAGCCTACTATAGTTTTAGTGATTGATGAGTGATTTAAGGTCACAAAAGGGCAGTGTCAATGTGCTGCAAAATGTTCAAAATGAAAAGAATAGTGTACCATGTAGAATAGTGACGGTTTCCTGTTCAGAAAGAGAAGGAAATGTTTGGAGGGGAATGTCAAGACGGAATGGATTTCTAAAACAAACCTTATTATTGACAAAGCCTTACATACTCTATTTATAGGATTAAAAATAAGGGAGTGATACTTGTAAGGATTTTGGGGGGTTTTGGGGCAGTGGAAAACGCTATAGTGTCCCAGACTGAGTGGGGGTGAGATGAGGGTTAAGGAAAGCTGTGTGAGCGTCTGCGCGTGTCTGACCTGGCGCTGGGTTTGGAGTCAGCTGTCCCAGATTGGAAATGGTCTCATTTGACCTCTGACCTTACCAGATGGTGACAAACCCCCTCGCTCAATAAACGGCGCCCTCCCAGAAACACCTCATGTGAGTGTTTCTTTGCTGATGAGGTTTGACAAATGAGCCACAAGGACCTAAATTAATTTCAGCTCTTTTCAGGCTTTGTTTGGAGAAATATTGATGGAAGACTTTTCATCCATCCGTCTCTTTCTCAGGAAGGAATGTCGCATGTTTGAAGAGTTTTGTTCATCTGCCAGGCATGCACAGACTCATTATTGTTCTTAATTTTAATAGAGAATAAACCACAAACGAGGACAAGTTAATTAATTAAATGCATGTTTTTGAAAAAGATACACAACAGCAAAGAGAACCTGCTGCAGATCCTCCACACTAATATGTTCATTACTGTCATTAACCTTTTGACAGCACAGTCCGCTTATCTAATTATCCTCTTATTACCACCGGAGAACACACACTCTCTAACAGACAGCTCTCTGTTGCTTCTCATCACACACCGTCCTAGTCTCCGCTGTCCCACATGCTGGTTGACAAATGAGCGGTCTCGCTTCATCAAGCACATGACAATGTAAACAGATGGGAGGTGCAGACAGGCAATTGTACCAGCTCTAAACATATACACACTCAGGGAAAAAAAATCCCTAACATATGCTGTAGATATTCAAACCGCTGAGTTTGAAGACATCGCCTGATGCCCTGGAACCATGACTGACAACTTTTTTTACATGTTTTGTCACATTATTCTCATGATAGAGAGCATATATAAAAAAAAGTAAAAGAAAAAAAAATTAAAATAGCAATTCTGAGTATTGCTTTATCCAAATCATTGTGAATCAGAGGCAGATGAAAAAATGCCATTGAAAAAAGCTTATAGACCTACAATGGCAGACAAGCTCTGTGCTCTGCTCTATTCTGATGCATCCACTTGTAGACAAAGAGATCTATCATCATCTTTGTTTTCCTAATGAGCTGACATCTGGGTCAAAACTGTACGGTTGGATAGCTCCAATATTCTTTGCCACTTTTGTTGCACCGGTAATGTTAAGTTGGAGTTGTGAGGGGCTGTATGCTGTGTAAACAAAGGGATGATGGGAAATGGGGGGATGCTTACACGGCACCAACAATAATGAAGTACTGCACCTCTGCAGAAAATCACGTCCTAGAAAACGCCCCTTAACTGAGGGCCATTCTTCCTAAATCTGACCTGGAGTTGGTCATACAAGCCTTTGTTTCCTCTAGCTTAGAATATCACAACTCTCTTTTTATCTGCCTGAACAAATCTGCTGTCTCCAGCTTGTTCAGAATGCTGCAGCAAGGCTTTTAAGATGAACCAAAAGAAGAGCAAACATCACACCAATTTTATTATCATTACATTGACAGCCACTTAAATTTATGACTGATTTTAACCTTTTAGTGTTAACTTTTAAGGCTGTAAAGGGACGGGCTCCCAATTATATTTCTGATCTATTGACTTCTTAGACCTCTAATCGCTACAGTCCTCGTGGTTTTTACCTGTAAAAAATATTAATACATTTCTTCTTCTACTGTGATCATGAATAAATAAATAAATAAAAAAAAACACAATATATTTTTTAGATAACATTTATTCTTGCTTAGATTCACAATTTTTATTTGATTATTGCATTGTAAGTTTAATATATGATTTAAATGTACATTTAAATCCACATTATTTATTTAAAGTCCACTGAACCTTCACTGTCATCAAATACGTATTTACTACAATTAATATAAAATACCTAACATCAGTTAGAACTAATTTTTAAGTTTATTTAAATATAATAACCAACATATTTTGTATATGGAGGAAAACATTAGATTATAATTCTTGTTTATGTCATATTTGTTACTTGTTTTTAGACTGCAACAATCTACTAATTGTTCATATGTACAAACTATGTAAAAAAAAAAAGTAATACTGTCTTGGTAGTTAGTTTCCCACAATCCTCTGCCTCTATTCCAGCCATAATTACACTTCTAATTCCTTAAGCCTTAACACAGGAGAGAATGATCTTTCGTTGCCTTTCTACTACTTTCACGGTAATAATTTAATTTGGTTACCTCCTGAATTCCATACTGTGCAATTATTTTTCATACAATTTCATTTTTAAACTCCTTTTGTAAACTTCACTGCCAAAGAAATCACTGTATTTGCATGATTCACTTTTGTTAAACAAGCGAGTTTTTCTAAAAGCAGTCTGACATGCATTGTAGTTTTTATCCAGATGTAAAGGAGGAAGAATATACTTAATAAACAGAATTCACATAATGTAAAGTTTATACTGATCAAAACTGTTATATTTAAACATAATGTCTTTTGGAAAAAATCTTGTATCTGTTTTCCCAGTTTTTTTTTTTTTTTTAATTTTTGTTTTTTATTAATCTTGTGCTGATTTGCTGTGGACGGTCCAACTTTGGAGGTCCACCTCTAGAAGTCCAGGTGTGGTGAGTGAGATCAGTTGCAGCAGAGGTGCTTTGGTTTATTCCTGGGAGCGTCTAAGCTGGGCAGTGTCAGACCGCGACGTTTCTCCTCATAAGTGGAATGCTTTTTTACCAGCCTGTCCAATGCAAAATGAGAAAAGTCAAGAAAAGAACCCCAAACATTAATCTTAATCTTGTGTTGGCCACATTTTATCTTCAGATACTTTACTTTTTTGCAGTCTTTACTACAAACATATTATCTAATATTATATATTATATATATATATATATATATATATATATATATATAAGCTTTTTAGGATGGCAAGAACAACTAATTACTCCACCAAAATGTTAAGAAAATCTTAATTATTAGTTTTTGTTCTTCAAATCAAAAGCAAGTGTGTTACTTTAGCTATGCTAATGCACCCCCTTTATGTCACAAAAAAACCCACCAAAATATTGATCTGACCTGGCCAGATGCAGGACAGCTTCAAGGATATTAGAGCCATCTTTAGCACTGGTTTCACAGAACAAAGTGTTGTAGGTCTGTGAACACAAAATACAAAAGACATGCATTTAACTTTCACCCTTGTAGCTAAAGCTACATTCAGATCCAGCGTGGGATGAAAAACGTGCATTTATTGTGTTCCTGAATGCGCTTTTAGCAGATGGATAAGCAGGGAGGGTCTTTTTTTCTTCTGCTGTTTACTAATGTCTGTGCATTGATGTGAATGTTGAAGTGGTGCAAATCTCACAAATCTTGCTCTTTTTCTTTCACAGGTCCATTTGGATATATTAAAGACTTCGGCCACATTTATTCATATCTCCTCCATGATCAATTTTCGAACAGTTGCGTTTACTTCCGTAAATAAAACTGGACGTCATCCAAACGTTGCTACCGAAGTCGAGTCCCTGATTGGTCAAAGTTCGACCTGGTTTAACTTTTAACGCGTTTTCTATAGCTGCACATTTTGTACGTTGAGCCAGAAAATTGTCATTGAAACTTGCGTAGTTACACGTAAACGTAAGAGTTTTTTTAAGCCCGAAAAGGCATATATACATGTGTTCACGTGGACTTTTTGGAAGTGGCCGTTTGAACGTACGTTGACGAAGGCAGTGTGAACGTAGCATGAACACTAGTTGAGGAGGATCCTTCAAATGTCAGAACCAATGATGTTTTTTGTCTATTCATTATTTACCATGGCCAGCTTTTCTCCATAACTGATGGGAACACAGGTGATTTCTTCTTTTCGCATATCACATTTGTTGCCCACGAGCATGATGGGAACATCTTTGTGCGAGACATCCTAGAGAACATTGGAAAGATGACGATCGGTTGAATGAACAGAAGAGACATCAGCAAATTGAAGGCAGCACTGTCACACAAACAAAACACAAACAGAACATATTTTACATCCAACACTTACAGGTCTGCTGCATGTGGAAAAAGAAAAACAAACATCATCAACTTACTCTGAAGTTCAAATTAATATTAAACTGTGCAAAAGGTGAATATATCGTGTTCAGTATTAAAAAGTCTTTTACCTCAATCATGTCCACCCATTCTCTGATGTTCAGAAAACTCTTCTCACAAGTGACGTCATACAGCAGCAGCACGCCGTCTGCACGCCGGAAGTATGACTTGGCTATGCTGCGGAATCTGGGAAGACAGGATGACGCAAACACGTATAATCTTTTCACGTAGGAAATTGCGCATGGATTGTTTTTAAAGGAGATTCGGTCTCTATAACTATGATTGTACCTCTCCTGGCCTGCTGTGTCCCAGAGCTGCAACAAAACAGGTTCTCCGTCCACAATGAGCGTCTTCATGTGAAAATCCACACCTGAAGGGAGAGATGAGGCAAGCGTTGATTCTCCTCCAAGCCACTGAAGGCTCTAAGAAACACCCTTCTGGACTGAGAAATTCTGATTCTGTCAATAAAAGCAGCAACCAGGCTCCTGCTTTGTTTATTCGGTGATTGAAGAGACCCTTACTGTGGGTCATCCATACTCCCAGAACTCCTCTCATAGAAACTCCTGAAGAACCCATTTTTAACATCAAACTATGAAACGCAGAGATTGAATTAAGGCTTAAGTTTCTCTTTGTCTAAATACTTCATTGGTCACAAAGGAAAACAACATAATGTCTTGGTGTTCATTTAAAAGTAAATGTATTTCTTGTACTCACCTAGAGTAGCGCTTGAATTTAGCTGGAATTCATTTTTGCAGAGGCGAAGCAGAAAGCTGGACTTTCCCACTGCTGCATCTCCAGCTAACACAATCCTGTAGGCCTTCTCTGAAGTCATGTAGCCCAGATCAGCACTGTCAGTGTCCTGCCTCTGCAGGGGAGCAACAAGGCCAATCGAAAACAAGGAAAGGATAAACTCTGAAAACAAAAGTGTGTGAGCGTGTTTCCTGACCTCATTAAATTGCAGTGGCCTCAATAGCCTCTGTTGTATGTCTAAAACCTTGACTTGAAAACAAGTCTATCGAATAGAGCCCAAACTTCCATCATAGCAATGTATTTAGGCTCCATTGAGTCCATCTATCTGTTTTCATAAACTCCATTGCCCACCTGAACACTGATGGCACTGAGGGTTTTCTTTGTTGTCGGTGCACTTGGTGCAGGGATGGTTATCGACTCCGTCAGTTTCCATTCCAACATGGAGCTGGTGTCCGACCCAATCGCTGACTCAGCATCGACTGTCTCTGCTGGCTGCAGCGTTGACACACAAAGGCAGACGGACTGACTATGACACAAACTTCTGAACACAGCTTCTCTGAGCCAGAACGATAAATGTCTAACTGAGACATTACTGCTGGATTTAGAGAATCTCACCTCCGTGTCTGAGTTTTCTCCCATCAAACTATCGTCATCCTCTACCGTCTTCATCTCCTTCTTTTTCTCCTCTTCATGACCCTTGACCTCCTGCTCTGAGTCGTAGCCTTCATGGGAGCGTTTGAGAGTCGACAGGCCGCTGTCCACGGAGACCTCAGGCAGGCTGTCCTCCTCACAGTCGCTGCTGTGTCTGTGCCTCAGACCCGGGTCACAGATGGCCAGAGCCAGAGTGTCACTGCTGGGCCGACGGCTGAACGGAGACAAGTCGTTGATGATGCGCTCACTGAACCTGAGGACAAGGATTGTGAGGCAGAAGTTTTAGGCTCACTGGACACTTCTGATGTAACATGGAAAAACTACTTTTTATACATAAAATATCTGGGGTCATAGTTGTTTCATCTTAAAAGCAGACTTTAACCACCCACTCCGATGAAAGTTACATTTTTTAGTGTTTTTAACATGTCCTTGTAACATTTTTCTGATGATGAAGGACATATATAAAGAAAATAAAGCTATTCTTTTCATTTCTGAGTATTCCTATATTCAAATCGTTGTGAATCAGGAGCAAATGAAAAACTGCAATTTGAAAAAGCTTGTAGTTGAATCGTAAAAGCTACAATCCAATGGCCACAAGCTCCCTGCTCCACTCTATTCTGATGCATCCACTCACAGACAAATGGATCCATTTACAAACAGTCCCACTCACGACTCAGAAATACATTTCTAACAAACTACTGCCGCTCTGCAGAAACTATGTCCTAGAAAATGACATTTAATTTTTTTTATTTTGGCTAAAAACTGCATAATACTAATAATGAAAAGACCACTGGGAATGCTTATACAATAGCAAAGACTTTGCTGCTAATTAAAGTCATATGATGCTGATTTATTTACAATATGACAGTAAAGCATTTGAAAAATCATCTCATATTAGTTGTTGCTTTCTTACCGTTCAAGTAAAGCATGAGGAGATGAATAGCAGATGCTTTTACTTCTGAATCTCTCTCTGATTTCTCCTGGTGAGCTACCACTACCGGACTGAAAGAAACACATCAGTTCAACATTAGCTTTCTTATCTCTTTATCTATTTAAAATATGGATGCCAATTTTGACAATAAAGTGTCAAACACATAGATTGTGCTAAATGTAATATTTAATTAATATTCTTTTATCACATTACACCAGGCTTACCTTAAGCCAGCTGGAAGCTTTTCTTCATTATTAATGTTCATTAGCAAAACAAAAAAAGGATTTTTCTGATTTAGTTTTCTTTTTTGTTGTTGTTTTGTCATACCCAAATCATTTATTGAACCGAAACAAAACCATGACCTAATAATCAAAGTTTGAATCAAATAGTAGTGAAAGCGAAGCAATGCATCCCCAATTTCTACCTTTTTTTAAATCAAATTTTTAAACAAAATAATTTATATTTGCATTGGACCAAACAGACAGAACCAATGAAAATACAGAATCCAGTCTTACTCTTGTTACTTTCTCCAGTGCACTCCTCAGACCATCATTGCTGTCATGGAGCTTCCTGTTGGCTGTCCTGCAGCAAAGTCAATTTAAAAACCATGACTTTTTAGAAATGGTTTCAAACCCTTCATTTTGGCACAAACTTACTGCAGAATTTCAATCTGACTCTCCAGGATGTCTCGTTCATCAGAGAACTGTTTCATGAGCTCCTCGTCTCTGAAGCAGAAGCACAGTAATGGCATCAGATAAATTAACCTAATCAAAAACATGTCTGCACATTGATCTGTTTAATCTCTCTTTAACATTAGATGTATAAATTAATCCGTTCTATTTATTGAGCACTTGAAAAACTACACGGCAAAAATAAATGGAGATTAAAAGGTAAAATATGATTTGTCAAAATTAGGAAACTAAAAAAAACTTTGAAATAGCATTAACCCCTCTGCAAACCGCCACCTTAAGTGGTAGAGAGGTTTGAGTGCTAAAGTGTCTGGGGCCACTGGTAGGGTCTCTCATGGCAGACAGGTCCTGGGTGACAAGCCAGCATGCACTGGGATGGTTTGCAGCTGAGTGCAGCTGGGATACGGGTCAGCACTGCTAAATCTGAAGCCATGGCATCTTCGTTCAGACTGCTGCCCCCGCGACCTGGCTCCACATGAGCGAAGGAAGATGGATGGATAGAAATGGAAATAATCCAAAAGTAAAACCACCACGTTAAAAACCTTTTAAAAAGAAGAAAAGTTTTGGACCAGCAACTGGGAAAGCACCTTTGGATTTCCTTTCAGCTTTTGGAATTAGGAGTGGTGTCTGATCTGCTGACCTCAACAAATGAGAGGGACCAGAGACCGTGGAGCTTTTTAAAAACAAACAATTTGAAAACCAGCATGAAAATGCACAGAAGCCAAACAACTGAAGATAAAAGTGGAGACATGTGTTGTTGTGTTTGAGTGAAGCATTGCTTTGGCCTTTTTTGTCTCTTTAGATACAGAAATTATCATTTTTTATTTGCTTTTGGTTAAGTGTTATATAACAAGAACATGGCATGATTACAAGGAAAACAAATGTAAAATTATAGGAATTGCATTTATAATTGTTTTTTACCTAAAAATAACAATTTACGCCTAACTTATAGCAACAAAAGATGGCAAAATGACAGAGTCAACATGGCGAGCTGATCAACAGAGATAGTGTGTCGTCCTGCCTCTGTTTCTGTTGTCTCTGTTGCTAGGCAACCCCTCTGGAGAAGCAATTGTGTGTGAAGTCACTTCAGGATATCCTGTTTCAACCCTGACAAATAAAAACTCCAGAGACCAACCCTACCCCGTACAAATGATGTCTTCCTCTCTCCGTGAGTCTCGAGCCCTTCGCAATGAAAGTAATCTGATATCCATAATCTAATAACCAAGGCTGTTTATGGCTCTAAATGCTATTACATAAAATGTATGTGTTGGATAATTAGAGCTGAACTCAAAGAGCAAGTCAACAATACTCTTCAGTTCAGAAACAGGAGGAGCACAACCCGTTCTGCAAGCTGAAGTCGTCAGATTGAATAATTTGACTTTTTTTAAACAGGAAAATTCACAACCTTTTATAGAAAAAAAAACTTTTTTTTCTACTGACAACATCTCATAAATATGTCTCTATTTATTTTTAATAAACAGAAAATCTGTGAGACACTGAGAGTGCAAAATGTGACTTCTTACTTTTTGTCTGTTGGGCTGCTCAGCCCTGCAGAGGCCGACTGTGAGCTGTGTCTGCGAGCTAACATCCACACTTATCCACAATCGTCTAAACTCCAAGAGCAAACTTTAGAACGCAATGAGTATTTTACAAGGCAACTTGGCATTTTCCAAACCACCGACTGCTCACTTAACCTTTTTAGGCTTCTGACTTGAGGGGAAAAGGCTTTTAACTGAGTTGTAAAGAACAGCTTTATTTTAATGAAAGGTTATTTTAGTTACAGAAAACATGGGAAAAAAAACAGGCTTTATGCTGCGACTAAGTGACTTTATGCACAATTTTAATGCTTAATAATCTCATAATGTCACCATCACTAATCAGCAAATCCAATATGATCCTTTTGAAAAGGAAATTATAATTATTCTAAGATATTAGCACAAACAAAAAGCAGTAGAAGACAATTTTACAGTGTTTTCACCGTTCAGAGTTCATGCTTTGATCGGTCAGTTCCGACTTCAGCGAGTCCATCTCACTCTGCAGAAAAGCCACTTCAGTCTGAGACTTCAGCAGCTCCTGTTTTAACCTCTGGTTCTCCTGAAATTATGACATGCAGAATGAAAATGTCAAGAAATACTGTCTGTAACTCCTTTGATTTTAGATTTCATTCAAACGCCATAAAGAACTTTTAGTCCCACCAGTGTCAGCTCATTGATCTTCTTCTTCAGAGCTGAGCTCTCGTCTTTGACTGTGATGTTCTTGTACTTTTCTTCTATCTAAAGAAGAGATTTTTGCTGTTATGTTTGGTGTCATTATCAGCTGTTTGGCAACGTTAGTTTGACAGTTTAGGTGTAAAAATGCAAAGCTCAAACAAGTGGAAATTACCATCTGCATCCTCTGGAGCTTACACTGCAGCTCATAGACTTCAGTCTCATAGGTTCTTCGAAATTCATTCAAGACCGCCTCTGCTCGCCTCTTTTCCTAAAACAAAAAAAACATCTGAATTTCCAACAAAATAGTCTGACAATACAGATGAAATGCTTTATTTGAGGAGCTGCTTCAAAACACATAAAAAGACTTTCTGTCCACGTTGAGATAAACTCTTGGATTTGGATCACGAAGAACAGGTGAGCCCCATCCCTTTCCGTCTGCTATTTTAGGACAAAGCAAACATTAGCTCCTAATTCACGGAGAACACTTACATAAGGCATCAACGTGAAGATAAGACAAACCTCGTTTGCCTTCAAAATCCAAAGTGATTGTGAATGTATATTTTATATTTATTTCAACATTTATGCCATGATACAGGAAGCTTTACTAAAGCTAATAAGTTTCTAACATGTACTTTTTTAGGCTTTTTTACGAGCAGCTCTTCAACTGTAATACTGCTCATCAGGCCTCAGTGGGAAACCCAGAATAAACAAGATTTGTGTTTTTTAACCAAAACACTGAAAGACCCACTGCGATGAAAGTTGTGTTTCTGTTGTTTTTAACGTGTTCTTGTAGTATTGTGCTAATGATGCAGGACAAATATCAAATCATTTAAGATTAAAATTGCATTTCTGAGTATTTCCTTTTTTCAGTGTCCCTTCTCCGCTTCAATTCTGAAGCATCCACTTGCAGACAAATAGATTCCTGTACGTCTTTGTTATACCGCTAATGTTAGGTTGGGGTTGTGAGGGGCTGTAAGCTTGCGGGAAAGAGTGTAAACAAAGGAATGATGGGATAATATAATATACTCATAACTCAGAGGTGAATGTTTAATGAACTCCTGCCACTCTGCAGAAACTATGAAAATTAAACTTTTAAAAAACAATTTGACAAGAATAAACTAAATCTAAAGATAGAATGAAAATATTAAAAAAGACATTAATGTACAGATTTTTAATTCAAACTTCTCCGTACGGGGCCCCTAAAGGGACATCATAGTTAAAAAACAGGAACGGTTTCTCACGTGCACGAGAAAAAAAGTACCAGTACTTTTTTTTTTTGTACCTTTAGGGGCTCCGTAGATCCTGATCTATCACGATCTGAATGAGAAAATACTAAGACATGCAGTTCTAATCTTTTCTTTTATGTTCTCCATCATGAGAAAAATGTTAAGAACACAACTTTTATTGGAGTGGGTCTTTAAGCAAAACAAGGACAGTTTTTAATCAGTTGCAATACATATTTTAAACATTGCTAAAGAATGTTAAAAATTCAATTCTGTTCCTGCTGGAAATGTCCAATTTGTTGTGCTGGAAGATTATTTCTACTGTATCATTCACAGCCAGATGCCATCCAAACATATCACTGCAAACATGTAGAGTTTTATCATTTCCAGCTGGGGGATAAAGCATGCTTCAGCGTCTCCATCTGTCTGCTTTATCTCCTGAGATTCATGAAATCCCTCTGATCAGAGGGTTTGGATCAGTAACCTGATAGAGCTGCGTGTGTTTGTTTAACATAAGGGAAGAGCTCTGCTTATCACGTTACCTACACCAACTCCAGCAGAAAATGCTGCTTGGTGCTAAAACCTGGCTGCATAGTTTGTGTGCATGTGGATCGGCTGTGCTGGCCAGTGTGTCCAACCTGCTCCCGTGTTTTTCTCTCTGAAGCATGGATGCGTTGGTCCATCTCTTCCTCCATCTCACTGAGCTGCATTGATGCTTGGTCCTGTGCTCTAAAAATTAGTAAAACGTGGCCAAGTGCTCGAAAAGTTTTATCAACACGAACATCTAATGAAAGATTTCATTATCTGTCATCTTTTTTTTTAATGTTTTTTCATAGTGTTTGTCTCTCACCGTTTAATAGCGAGTGCCAGGTTCTCCATCTCTGAGTTCTGCTGTTTTATCTCTTTGGTAAAGTTCATGATGACTTTCTCAAACTGAGGAATCAGCCTTGGCTCAGTCAGGCTGATGTTCTGGTACAAAGTCGCTGCTTGTTCATGCCTAAAGAAAAAACAAAGAAAATATTTAAGTTTTTCCTCCTTCTTATCTTGACTTAATCCTTTGTTTGGTTTTTCATTTAAATCATGGATAGCATATATTAATGTAACATTTAAAAATGTCTTTTAGGCTAATTTCCATCTTTGACCCCTATAGAACAAGTTGATGTTCCCAAAGTGAACTTAACATGATCCTGCAGTCTTTTCTAAGGCTGGGCAGCACAGCTAAAATATTGATTATAATTTAGAAATGTGGGATTCCCTTCTTTCAAACTTTCATTTTAGAAATGATGAATCAGAAATTTAAAACAACAAAAACGTTTTCTGTTCGCCTGAAAAATACAAGACAAAGGTTTCAAGGAATTTGAATAATGAATCGATACTTAATTTTCCCGAGTTAGAAATCAATTACAAACAAAGGCTTACTTTCTAGGTTTGTAGCTTGTCTCCCACCTTCAGGTGAACCTAAATCAGCGGCTCGTCTTAAAACGTAAATATATAGCCTTCAGTTTCAGCCTCTATTTGTTTTACTTTATTACCTAAAGTTTAAAACAAAGTGGAATAGTCCAGTTCAGTACAACTGTTGTAATACCATCATTTAAAAATGCTGAAACAAACAACGGCTACACCTGTCTTGTCTTTTCTATCTGCATTTGACAAAAAATACATTTTTCCTCTATTTTTTTCAATTATTTTTCTGCACAAATATAATCATTTTTTAGTTTGATGCGTGAAACTGAGCACTTTGTTAAACAAGTCTTTTTGTTCATTGTGTTCAAATAGATAACCTTGATTTTACAGTTTGAAAACTTAACTCCACTACTTTTAACTTCACTTTTTCTCAGAATAAAGGTTTTTCTTTTGGTTTGCATTTGTGCTTGTCTTGTGTTAACATTTATTAATCAAACAGAGGAGAAAATAAAGAAAACACCAACCAAGATCAAGCACAGTTTGATTTATCTCAAACTATAAATCAAGAACCTGGATTATAAAAACTATCCAAAACTATAAAATGAATTAACTCAATGGGGGTGGGATTATATAAGTTTGATTCTTCCCACTCTATTGCAAGCAATAAATCAAGTTCTACTTGATTTAGTAAAAAAATCTATATATTTTATGAATGAAATGTGACTTAAGTGTGTCTTTGTTTTTATTATTTGTTTTCCAATGCATTTAATCATTTCTGTAATGAGTTTAATAAATCAGTGTGATTTTTTTCTTTTACTGTCTACAATTAATGCTTGAAATCAAACAATCATTTATTTTTTTCAGTCAAAGACTCCAAGGTTAAAAATTCACACATGTGGATGTTTGCATAGAACTATAATCATACTAAGTCTTAAACTTATCTTTTCGTTCATTTCTTTTTTTTATAAATATATATTTATTTCTCAAATTGAGCTAGAAAACTTTGAATTCAGCAAGTTGCTGTAACTGGATGTCAGTAGACCTCTATACATTTAGCTATTTCCAAATACACAGAGCTGTAAAGAAACACAAAATTCAGCTCCTTAAATACTAGAGAAATCCTAAAAGATCTTCAAAAAGTCAATTTTAATGCATTTTAAACACTAATCCCATCAGGATGAGACGAGTTATGATCAATATCTGCTGGTAAATCGGTCTAACCTGCATGTTTTGTCTGAGGCATTAAATAGATGAAATTACTTTTGCGTAGAAGAGATGAGTGTTATGTAAGCACATATGCATTTGTAATGTGTTTGCTTGTTTAGTGAGCAGCACCAACTATAATCCTGTGCATACAGACTTTGCCATCTGTCAGTGAAGTGACTTCCAGAGAAACACTGCTAACTTAAGTATCATTCTTTTGCAAATGTTTACAGAAACCCTTCAGCATCAGGCCTACAGACACACATAAGAAGATGGCGTTGCCATGCAACAGTTTAACCCATAATAATCACATGAAAATAGAGATAAGACACGAAGCAAAATCTCAAAATGAAAAGTGTCACAACAGGTGTTAGAGTAAAAATACTGTTTCCATGCTCCATTATTTTAGATTAAGTACTTATTTGTCCCTTTTTCTCAGACTTTTGGTTTATTTTTTTGGAAAGTTAAAAAAAAAAGCTAGTTGACATTTAATAAACTCTGTCGCATTGTAACAGAGTACAATTACCTTTATAATGAAAAATGTGAGTACATCTGCTTTAGGCACTATTTCAATGTCTTGTTAGACATTTAAATTTATGTTCCTAAATGTGGGATCGATAAAGTATTAAAACCCCACTCAGATCATCTTTTGATGCATTGTAGAAGCGTTCCCAGTTGTCTTTTAATTATGATGATGCTGTTTTTAGCCAAAATCAAAACACCTGTGTCGGTTTCTAGGACATAGTTTCTGCAGAGCAACAGTAATTCATTAAAACTTCGTCTGAGTTGTGGGCGGGACCATTGGCGTGGAACAGCCCTCTCCTCCCTTGTTCAGTCACATTGCTGAGAGGTCTCTGTTTACTTCCTCTTCTGCTAGCTTGCAGTCATTCACATCCAAACCTAACATTACTGCTGCAGCAAAAACGGTGAGCAATGTCGGAGCTATCCTGATTCAAGCTCAGACGAGGAAAGGGAAGACGTACATGCATCTAGTCGTCTACAAGCAAATGCATCAGAATGGAACGGAGCAGGGAGTTGTGCCGCCAGAATATTTTTAACGTCACAATTATTTTATTTATATTTTAACATCACAAATATGCTATTTTTCCAACAATTTGAATAAAGAAATACTCATAAATACAATTTTAAGCTTAATTTTCTCATATGTCCTCCACCAGAGAAATGCTACAAGAACATGTTAAAAACATAAAACAAGTTAATCAGAGTAAGTCTTTAAACATTTCAGTAGAACAAAAGCTCTGTTTTCCCTGTATGTTACTTTGTTTTAAAGTTGAGCAGCTGTTTTAGCTGCTGGAACACTGAAGTCCTAAATAATTTTCCACTGTGCATTCAAAATGCCCAAAAAAATGGAACTAAAAGGAAGCTACACAGCAGCAGGAAGCTTGTTTGGGATTTTAGACTTATCAACTAAAAAAATAAATAAATAAATGTACATCAAAAATACTGTATCAGTGCTATTCTTGTTGGGTTTATTCCTCTTACACAGAACACTAATTCATCCTGAGAAAAACCAATGTGAGCCGTGTACTAAATTGTCATCTCTCAGCTGACTGAATGACTGGGATTTGTGACTGTGTGAAGATAAGGAAGGACTTTCAGCAGACAACACCGCTGTGACAATCAATGTCCTGATGCCAAAGCACAGCAGCGCGAGGAAGAGTCTCATGCAGTGCCCAAGGACTCAGCGTGTGCAGACACAAATGAATACAAATGTACACAGATGTGTGCTGAGAGATGATTGAAAAGGATTGTTGAACTTGAGCGGCTGCTACTTTTATGTAGTGTCTTGACGAGGAGGAATCTACCTGAAGTCATGACTGAGCTTCAAAAAAACCTCACCTGGACAAATGAAAACCTTCATCGACACTTTTACAGAAAACAGACTAAACTGAAGGTACATCTGTTTGGTTTTGCCTCACAGTGAGAAAGCTCTGGTTTGAATCTTCATGCTTCTGAGGACTTTGTTAATTCTTCCACAGTCTAAAGACATGCCCTGTAGATTCATTATTGATAAGATGATGATTGTAGGATCAATTTGATTCTATAAGTGTCCTTTAGGTGTGAGTGTATTTGTGAACATGTACAGTCTAGTGACACTGCAACGAATTCAGAAAAATTAATACATGGATGTCATCTTATTACCCTCCATGTAATCCCATTACTTAAAATGTAACAGATGACTTTAAAAGTTTCTTATTTTCATTTTAATTTGATTGTATTAAAATGAAATAAGATTTGAGAATAACTTATTATGTAAGTACATGTTATTCGTAACATTATTTTATTGGCCATTAAAGCAACATTACTGTTTGTAATGTGAGATTTTGTATTTGTCCTTGCTCTCAGCAAAATAACTAATCTGTAAAAGATACTTTTTTATTATAACTTTTATTATAACCTTTATGTTTAAACGCATTTAGAAAGTTTGGTTTCATTTACTTATTTGTGAATGTCTGCATGTTGATGAGGGATTCAATACTTCTCTGCAGGAAACTGATGATGGGAGATTTTAAATTAAAGTTATAATTTAGGTTCCAAAATCTAAAAATTAGTTTATTTTATTATACTGGATTTCCTATTTACAGCTACTTTTCTTAAATGATGATGTAAACAGTGTCTATGTACAGATGTAAAAAAATGGTGAAGATAGTAGTATTTTTAGGATTTCACAGTTAATGTCTCTGTTAAATTTATTGTCTTTCTAATCAATAGTTTTCCATCAAAAGTTACTGTCAATTTAAAATGTACAACTTTTATAAATTGATTGTGTTTTTAATCAAAGGTATTTCATGTTTTTAGGTGTCTTATCATCCAACATATAATTGTTCGGATTTTCAAAGTAGACCCAGAAAAAGCTGCACAAAAACCACATTGCCTGAAAACACAAATTACATGTCTGAGGGTTGTCAAGGCCTTCGACTGTCGCCCAAACCACATTGCACCAGCGTGTCAGCAGTTCTCCTGCAGGTGAAGTGGAAGTGATTGGAGGTGATGGGCCCTGCGCTCTGTGCTAGGCGGGCGCTGTAGCGATGACCCCCGTGGTCAGGCTGGGCCTTAAAATAAGTGGATCCCCGAATACCGTTTCTGCACAGCAGTGTGCCAGACTGTTTCCTTCATATGTATTTGTTTTAAAACACGTTTTAATGTGTATTTTTCTTTGCTTTTATGTAAAGCGCTTTGTGTTTTCTGCTAAATGAAAGGCGCTATCCAAATAAATAACCTTTGAGTTTGATTGAATATCATTCCTGCGAGCTGGATCCAACTTGGGAAGAGCCCCAGGCCTGGCTCCAGGGTGGGGGTGATCCAGGTGGTGTAACTAGATCTTGACCTTGCCGACTCATTTGGGGATTCTGAACCGCTGACAGTCTGACTCGTCACCTTTGGTTGGTCTGTCTGTCTTGGGAGGCCATGCCAGGGGGGCCAGCCCGGACAGCTTAGCTCCTCAGATCACCTGAACTCTCTATTAATTACATAATGTGTGCTAGGCTTATAGAGTTTAATTTTATGTGGTTTTGTTGTGTTCCAAAATTTTGTCAATGTAAATGTGCCGTGGCTCAATAAAGGTTTGACACACTGGTAACAAGTACCAGAGATTCATCCAGAGAAAGATATAACTAAAAGAATATCATGCACTTATCAAAAATAGATGACATTAGAAATAACAAAGTCATGTGAATTTCTTGAAGAGCAAGAAACAAAATTTGATTTGGAAAAAAGACAAGAACTGAAAGAACAGCTTCAGAACCAAAGCAAAGTGACCCAAAAACACAAAAGTGAAAATACCACAGTATCTGGACTTGGAGTAAATGGTGTGAGTAGCACGAGCCAAGTTAAAGTATTCAAGATCAAACTTAGTGACTTTAAATTTTGTGTGCATTCAGGTTTTCCTCACACACCTTAACAAAAGCACAGAGGTGGGTGGAGAATCCAAAACTGGAGAAACTCACTCCTTATGGTGGTTGGACAGTCAAAGTTGGGTCAGACTTTTTCTATAAATGCATTCAGACGTTGAGTATATACACTTTGCGTGATTATGTAACATTTAGTAAAAGATGATAACGGAGACTATTATAGGTTTAAAGTTGAAAAGTATTGTGTTCAAAGCTTTGGTTACAGTTTTGCTACATTTACTTAAGTAAAAGTGCGGTAATTCTAGAGAATATTAAATAAACAATTAATAGGTCAAGTTTTGAAAAGTAATTTTTAAAGAATGAAAAATGCAATATATTTTATTAAAAAATGCAAAATTGTATGCATTTCTTCAAAAGTGCTTTTGGAGTTTTATCATCCATGCTGACACTGTGGCTTCTGTTGAGCGCGTTCATATCTTCAGGACATTTCCATGCATTAACCACATGCGTGCAGCTTCTCTCCACCATGACAGCGCAGCTCTCACCTGGGGATGTACTTGGCCTGCTCGCCCAACTTTAGCTCGAAGTTCTCCCACGCTATGGACACCTCCCCCCCATCCGACTCCATCTCTTCTGCGTAACGGTCGTGGAAGCCGCGCATGAACTCCTGCAGGTTGACGGTTCCGTCCTGGTCCACGTCCAGCCGCTCAAAGATCCTGTCTGCTTCGGCCGCGGGCACCTGCAGCTCGGCGCAGATGGTGAGGAACTCGCTCCTCTCGATGCAGCCGGAGTTGTCCACGTCGTAGGCGCGGAAGAGCGCGCGCAGCCGGTCCTGCTCCCCCGCGCTCATTCCTCCGATGGCCGGCTTGCTGGTGGACAGATGATCACGGAGAGGGAAGAGGAAAAAAGCGTCTTACTTTCTGCTGGACTACAGCCGCTCCTGTCCAGCCATTAAAACTTTAAAGAGACCAACAAGTCAAACAATAAAAGCTTCTTCCCCTCAAAGTTTCCTCTAAAAAAACTGGGATAAGAAGAAGTGACGCTCCTGTCATCAGCTTTCCAAAGAGGCACTCCTCCTCTTTAGTCCAGAGGTGTGAGCTTCAGGTCAAGTTACAGTGGAGAAAAGCTGAACTGCAGCTTAAACACAGGTGATCCACTGTAAAAGGTCACGTTCTATTTTTGGTGTCTTGAGGGGAAAACACGTTTACTTGGTAAATGAATGTTTTCATATTTATTTCTACAGACATAAAGACGTATTTTTACTTTAAGCAAAAACTTGTGATGTACCCATCCTCTTGAACGGCAAGACCCACTCCAATTACATTTTTTGGTTTTTTAAACACGTTCTTATAGCATTTCTCTGATAATGGAGACAAATAGCAAAATTAAGCTTAAAATTGCATTTCTGAGCATGTCTATATTCGTTGAGAATCAGAAGCAGCTGAAAAAATGCTGTTGGAAAAAGCTTGCAGGTTCTACAAGCTCCCTGGGCTGATGGATCCACTTTTAGATCCATCTTTGTTTTCCGGGTCAAAACTGTACGGCTGGATAGCTACAGTACTGCTCGCCGTTTTTGTTGCACCGGTAATGTTAGGATGGGGTTGTAAGCTAGTGGCATGTATGCAGATGGATGACGGGAAGGGAGTGAGCACTGCACCAACGATCCCGTCCAAAACTCAGAGACAAATGAACTCCTACTGCTCTGCAGAATAGAAAACAACACAAGTTTTTAAAAATTTGGGCTAAAAACTGCATTATCATTATTAAAAGATCACAAGGAATACTTTTACAATAGGTCAAAAGATGATCTTTAGTCTTTGTTTGCATCTTCCAAAGCATCATAAGAAACCTTAAAAGTGCGAGACTTTGCCATCTATGCTCAAATATTGACATACCAGTAAAACAAGGAACTAGAGTATTTTCTTTCCTCCTGCTGGTTTTTATCGTCTTGTGTTGCTTAATGCACAACTGTTGACAGAAAGTGAATGCTCATTGTCGAAGGAAGTTAAGTAAAAAGCTGAACTAAAGTTAAAGCTCCATATCTGCAAACAGCAACTTTTGGAACCAGCTGGGATATAGTCGGCCTCTGTTCCATTGGTCCCTTTAAGCTTTGCCATCAATTATGTCAGAGTTGATGTAATAGTTTCGGTAGCAAGAGCCAAGCACTGTGACCTTTAAAATAAATGTGGCTGCAAGAAAAGAATAGTTTAGTTGTTGAATAATCAAATATGCGTTTAAGTAGTCAGCAAGTAGCTTTTTTCCCAATAAAACAGGAGAAATTGCAATCTCATTTTTTGATTGTTCAAGCATCATTTCTGCAGAAAGTCACACACAGCCCTTATACAGCTTCAAAAATATTAGAATAAATGGCTTGGCCTTGTTACATCCTTGTTGTTTTTATTTTATTTTAATATGAACAATATTAAGAATGTGGGGGATTATTTTAAACAAAACTCTGCTCTCTTAAACCACTTTCTAAGTGTCTTATAACAACAATTATGTAAAGTCATCTCAAGATGTAAATGAATGCAATATTTATTAATAAATCTGTTACTAACAGCAAATGAATACGGTTCTTGACATTGTATTTAACCTCACACTCAGTGGTTGTTGTTGCTGTAATTGCCTACCAGAGATCTCCTTTTCTAGTCGACTTTTTTCCACCTTAAAATTGTAATCAGGTGCCTCACTGTATTTTTTTAGTTTTTTTTCCTTGTTTGAGTCATTGGTCTAACTTTTATTTATTTTTCTGTTGTGCACACGCCAGATTTAGAAATAATAATAGAAATCTAGTATTTATTACATAGTTTTTAAATTTGATGCCTTTGATGACAGAGCTTTGACCAAAGATCTTTCCTGTTGATAATTGACTTTTGGCATAAGTAATGACGTTGATGAGGCCTAATCATAAGATAGTCAGTGACCTCTAATGGGCATTTTTTTCATGCTACTGTCCCACTAAGCTTAGCTTACATCAATACTCTGGGATGCTGAGGGAGCGTTTTAGCTGGACCTGCAGCACATCCAAGAGTAAAAGGCAAAACCCATTGAAGCTTTGGGTAAATAAACTAGCAGCACCACTTTACATACAATGGGTGTATGTCTAAATAAAGCACTTAAAGTTCCACTCCGATCGTCTTTTCGATCAAAGCCTTGTAAAAGTGGTCTTTCAATTATGATTTTTCCAATTTTAGTCAAATTACAAATAAAACCTAACAAACTGGGTTGTTTTTTATGACATAGTTTCTGCAGAGCAGCAGTAGTTCATTAGAAATTCACCTCTGAGTTTGAGAGGGACAGTCAGCATGAAGTAAGCCTTATCCCACTACCCATCATCCATCTGTTTGCATTATCTCCCTCTAGCTAACAGCACCTCACAACCCCAAACTAACATTACAGGTGGAACAAAAATTGCAAGCAATATTGAAGCTTTCCAGCTAAACAGTTCTGAGCAAGATAGCAGCTCAGACAAGGAAAACCAAGACTGACATGGTTCTTCATGTCTGCAAGTGAATGCATCAGAATGGGGCAGAGCAGGCAGCTTGTGGCCGGCTGTTTGTAGCTTCTATGTCACAAAAAAGTCCTTTTTCAAGCTGCATTCTTTTGTCTGCTCCTGATTCACAATGATTTGAGTAATGAAATACTCAGAAATGCTGTTTTAAGTTTAATTGTCTTCATATAAGTCTGCCATGATAATAGAAAAATGCCATGTTAAAACACACACACACAAAAAACAACAAATTTTCATTAGAGTGGATGTTTAAGCTTTCAAAGCTTTAAAAATGTGAATAATCACTGCAGCTTTTTATGATTAAAAAACATATAAAGCACCAATTTTCTTGAATCACTTCTCTGGTACCTTTGACACATTATTCTCACCAACAGAACCCTCCTATTTTGTCCAAAATCTTTTAGAATTATATTTGACATAATTTGTTTTTAAATGTTAAGTACTAAGTAGATTGAAAAAAAGTAATATTGGATGAGGTAAATGAACTGTTACTGATGTGTTTCAAATGGGGTTTTATTCCACACAAGGTCATTGATCACTATGCAGGATTCAATTAAACTGAGATGTGATCTCTTAACATAAACTTCAGCTTGAAACTGGATCATGCCATGCAGAACAAACCGTCAAATCTTGGTGTTTAGATCTGCAGTGTCTCACCTGCTTATAACCTGTTCTTTGCTGGTTGAAAATTCTTCCAAAGCTGGGAGGTTCTCATCTTCCTCTTCATCATCATCACCTTTTTTCTTCTTGTGCCGCTCCGTGAAGCCGTCGAGGAATTCCTCCAAAGTCACCGTGCCGTCTTTGTCAGCATCTAGGCGGTTGAAAATGCCCTCTGCCTCCTGGGATGGGACGCAAAGATCTCGACATATGGCAGAGAATTCACTCTTTTCAATCTGTCCTGAGTTGTCCACATCGTAGGCGTGAAAGAGCAAACTCAGGCGGTTCTGTTCCTCCTGACTGTTTCTCTTCAGCGCCATAGCTTTGCATTTAGTTCATCTACAAAAGTTTCAGTCAGTTAAACCAGATAAAGCTCAATCTGAGTTAAACTTTTGTTCAAGGAGACTCAGACTTGACGATCTGACAGACATACTACATGAGATGGTGGGACAGTTTGCCTCCTGTTTACCAAAATAACTTAAGTTCTAAGAGTACGCACAATTTGACTTTTACACCCTGCCTCCTCCCCACTTTTTTCCACATTTTTATGCTTGCTAAAAACAGTGTTGCTAATGCTGTTAAACCATGACTGCCATCAAAGAAAGAGATTTCTGCAGAAAAGTGAGAACACACAGTAAAATAAACATTCAATTTTCCTGCAAAGGGTAGGATCTCTCGAGCAAACAAATCCACATTTGGTCAATGTTTTCAACATTTTGATAACAATTAGACGTGTGTCGCTAAAGGGAGAAGCTGAAAGGCAAAGAAGACAGAAGGAGGGTTTGTGTTCAAAAGATGTAACATGTAAGTCAAGTTTGGATAACAACTTTTAAAAATTAAAACAACTAGTTTCTAATGAGATTAAGGACACAGTTCCCTCATACATAGAAGATTAACAATGTGATTTTTCAACACTGTCTATTGATGCAAATGTGCACCAAACCACTTCAGCTCTAAAATTACTTTCATTTAGCATCAACTTAAAAGCAAATCATGCATGGATTTTTAAGCATTAATAAAAAGGCATGAAAGCAGCTATGAGATATGTTGTACTTTTTAATGTTTTTTTGCATATACAAATAAAATATTAAATAAGATATTTATTTAATTAAATCTTTGTGTTAGATAATCAATTAATTACATTTATTTAATTCTATCTTTTAAACTGGTGTTTTTTTTCCATTTCTTGACATCACAAGCAGCTGATTTGTTTTCTATCAAGTAGTGTTTTCAGACAGTGAAGTGTTGTATTCCTCTGTTGTGCTTTATTTTGATGCTTTTGGATGCACTGTACTGTGCGCTCATCACAAGAAAGAAGCAACTTTTGTATGTTTTGTAACAGTCACATCTTATGCAAGGAAACAGTTTAACAGCTCTCATCTGAGACCTGGGTTTCCTGCTGACCGATCTCAACCACCAAACATGTTTTTGAAACGTGTACAATTTTGTTTAGTATAAAACTGTTTAAAAATGATTTAAACTTGTTAAGAAAATGATTTATATTTATCTTGGGATTTTTTTTTTTTTTTTACAATAGTTTTAATTTAGTGTGATATTGATTTTTTAAAGGACTTTCTATTCTTTTCCATTTGTTAATAAAAAAGGACAAAAGTTTTGCTACCAAGAAAAGGAGTCTCTGAGCTTTCACAGTTTATCTACTCCAGCTGCCACGTCCCCAGTGATCACATGATCGCCCATTTGACCAGTCAGTGACAGAATGTGGTCACGAAAACCGGAACTGGGAAAACTCATGACCTTGATTTGCTGTGGGAAACAAAAACTTGTGAATATTTCTAAGTTCTGCATTGTAAACTAACTAATTCATAGAAATGTATTCAGTTCATGGCATAGAATGCAAAAGGCTAACTTTGCAAACGTGTCAAACAATAAACAAACGTTCAGAAGTTGATCTTCCTTTGTCCACTATATAAGTTTTCTGCAGTCGTATATAGTCCTAAGAGAAGTGGAAAAACACTAATCGCCTTCAGCTTAATGTTTACTGCTGTGGTTCAGTAAGGCTGTTTCAAACCTGCAGCCTCTGTGTAAGTATGAGTGTAATTCTAGGATAACTGCTGTTTTTCAAGGGAGTGGTTTATTAGCACATGAAAGTGCTGTAAGAGCTGACTTCATGAGAACACACCATGTGCTGCTGCTCCCACTGCTGTGTTCCAATGCTTAACTTGAGAAACCCAACAAATTAAAGGGAAACAAAACAAACAAGGAAAAATTTCACGCCTTTGATACAAAAAGTATCCATTGTACCTAAAGTTTGTCCATAAAAGTAGAAGTCCTTATGGTGTGCAATTTAGAGGAAGAAGATCAAACTTTAAGCAATAAAAATAAACATTTTGTAAGCTTTGGTAAAGGCTTCTATGTTTTATGTCATGTGAATTCAGTAAAAACAGCATTTTTAACAATTAAAGCATGTTATGTTTTTATAAAAACAATTGTAGTGAGTTAACTCACACTGTTAACTATCATTAGTCTGTGTAAGGGATAATGCCCTTTGAGGTGTGCCTTATCAGAAATTAATGGATGACGTTCAGGCCTCCACGTCGTCTATTAACTACTATTCGCTTATACCACGGCCATTTCCAAAAGAAAAAAAATATTAAAACCAAGTATTTTTCCTTTAATCTGGTTATTTTTTCAGCATTTAAATCTCTTTTTTTACAAGAAGCAGACTATTTGATATATGTGACACGTTGTCATGGTAACGACTACAGACTACCGACCTCGCTCCTCAGCAGCTAATTGTCATAAGTTAAACAACGCCTAATTTCAGAGGGAAAGTTCACCACTTCCTGCTTGTTTTTTTCCAGATGACGAAGCAAAAGTTAGTTTCAAAGAAACAAAGTCAAACTCTAAATAGTTTAATTCCTCTGGTGTCACCTCATCGTGTCTTGTCCTTCATAGATTCTCGTCTCATTCTCTGACGCTGTATCCCAGTCTTCAGAATCATCAAATTCAGCAAACAGGTGATAAAATCCCCTGTCTTTTCAACTGCCTTGCTGTTATGTTAACCATGTCCACCTATATTCTGAGTTTCTTTTGTTCCAATTACCAACAGACAGTCCAGACCAGTGTAATAATATAGAATATTTGAGCTATGAGACTGGAACGTCTTTTCAGTTGTCCATATCACTGTGCATTATCACTTTTTTACCCACACCCTGCAGCCAGTCAGCATTATTACAGCAGCCGATGACAACATTTTGGTAATTTTATTGTTTTTTTGTTTGTTTGTTACAAAAAAGAGATTAAACTGGAATTTGCTAAACTTATGGCGTCAAAACTATTAAGGCCCCACTGTTTTGATTCAATAATAAACATCAGAGTGGGATTTTTACTTTGATATCTCATATTTTTTTCTTTTATTCCTTCTTAGAACTTGTAAAGAAATACATTAGAGGTAAGTTTAAAAAATTATTAAAATATTCATATTAAAAAAATCTTTATAGGATGACAGTGTTTTAAGGTTAACGTGTTTTCCAAATGAGACCTTTTCTGAATTTTTTTTAAAACAAGTATTAGTCTCATATCTCACATATTTGGCAGAAAAATTTGTTCCACACAAACCATTGGATCAGAGCCTGTGTAAATATGTGCAAATAAAGTTATCACCATGATTGACAGGCAAACTGTAACTGTTTTATAACACCAGATGGAGACAAAAGCTCGCAAAAATGTGAACAATTAATTAAGTCGTGTTCTCTGCTGACTTGTTTAAAATGACTTACTTATAATTGTTCCACATAATAAAGACAATTTTCTTTCTAATATATATTCGGTGAGCTTTATTGTGGCAGTATTAACATATAAAACAACCCATTTGTTTTGCTTTTAGAACATAGAAACATTCAAAATATTCACTTCACAAAGTTTATAATGTTTGGTTGTCCCAGAAGAGCAGGGTCAGTGCTAGAGTTTTTTTTTTTTTTTTTTAAGATTTAATTTAATAAAAATCTCCAATTGTATTTATTTAAAAGACAAAAAACGAAATAAACAAATAAATAACCAGAAATAACTGATTAAAACTAACAAAATAATATAATAATAATAAAAAACCACACACCACCAAACAAGAGGTTTGACTGACTGCTGAAAACATAACCAAAACCGTGCAATAAAATTTGCCACTGTGCATGCCCATATTACACTGAAAGAATATACATTTTTGACATGTTTTTAACATGTATTTTTCAGCTTTGCATAAAGTAGACCTGAGTTCAAATATTTAAAATCTTAAATAAATTAGATCAAAGCACTTATTACTTTTAAATAGTTATGTTAGTTGAGTTTAACTTGTCTCCACAGAGCAGTAATTAAATTTAAGGTTTATAAATACTTGACTCATGTCAGGAAATTGTAAATTTGCATTGAAATCATGTGACATCAATTAGGTAATCACAGTTTGACAAGAGGCAACAGTACTTTTAGAGCTTCCATTTGTTGCTTCTGAAACAAAAAAAAACATAGTAACATAAAATTAAACAAGTTAGTTTAAAGCAGCTACTGAGGACATCATAAATGAGCTACAATGTCATGTAATGCTACAGTGACAAATGGAGGAATGGTCTTTGTTATCACAGAACCTTCTAGGTGTTTCTCAGAAATGTCTTACTTTTCTCAAAAAGTCTTAATTGAATAAAAGGGGTTTTACATTTATCACAAACTAAACACTTTTAGTATTCAGTCAGTTGGATGGTTGAGATTTGGTTCAACTTTTAATTTCTTTAAAATAAAGACTAATGTCAATCAGCTGAAATGTTTCGCTGTTATTAATGAAGCAAGAAGTTACATTTTTCAGACACACAGTGATAGCATTATGTTTCTAACACAGCAAATACCTGAAATGCTGTTCATGTGATGGTAGAATTACATTTTTTTTACTAGCTCAACAACAAAATTAACAATCACACTTATAAATTATAAATTCCTTCAAAAACTCTAGCTTTTCCTCCTGGATAAGGCTTTTCTAAAAATCTCTACAACTGGTTTAAAAAACAATAAACATGCAGAACTGTAAGATGGTTGAGACAGCCAAGCCTGTATCTACATTACCTTACACTGAAAAGACAAAGAGAGGGGAGAAAGAAAGTACAGCTTTTTTGTTTCTATTTTTTTTTGTCTTTGCCACAGGTAGCAACACAATATTTACAAATGAGGGCATGCTACTTGCACTGACAGATGAGGAAAAGGAGCAGACATTTATTTTCTTGTTTGGCTGGAAGCAGATGAAGCACAGTTAAGGAGGACTATAACTGGCAATGAGGTTGCGTTTCTAAGGCCTTTACTGAATTTTTTTCAAAGGTCAATCCGCTGGTTTGTTGTCGCTTTGCATCAACGTGTATTCCCAACTCCACATGAAGGTAGATTTACATGACCACCTCTGTTACGGCAGACTACAGATTCATTTCAGTAAAGTTGATCTCATCTCAGTTTTATCTCTTTTGAATACTTGAAATGGTACTGCATACTATGACTAAAGCTCATCAATGAAAATCTACAAATATGACACAACAACTTCACAAGTATCTTATGTTACTGTTATGTTACACAACCATGATGCTCTACAAATCTTTATTCAATCAAGTCCAGCACTTATGCTTGAAAAAATAAAGAGAATGCTGGGATTTTAACATATAATGATGCATCCATGTGGTAAATGATCAGAATATCTACATTTTAAAGCATGACACGTCTTTGATATGAGCCTGAGTGAGAACTCTGACAGAAGGTGTTGGCCTATGTAGTGTAGAAACGTAACCGCAACTCAATCATGATTGGATTTTGTAATAAAAAAAGACAAATGTATACGTACTTGATAAAATTAAAGCGATATTCTGTACACACATTTGATGCATGATATTGATGAATGCATGAAGAATAAAACATGATTTAAATATTGTAAGATGCACATGCAGGTTTTCAGACATACTTTTGATTTTGACATAAATGTCTAATGCCCTTTCCTGAGGTGTTCATCCAAACCGATGAATGAAACTTTGTTTTTTTGTTGTTGTTTTTTTTAAACAACTGTTAGTTTTTTTTTCTCATTGTTTGCATGTTTTAACTTCTGTCATTTAGAACCACAACACTACACTGAAGAAGCCCTCTCTGTATGACAAACTTACAAGATTCTGATGGCTTTACGTTCCCAAAAAAGCACAAATATATATATATATATTTTAGCATTAAGTTGCATGAACTCATGCACAGTATTACAGAAATCAACTCTATGCCATATCTTGGTTTTTAGCAATAAATTCCACTTAAATATGTAGTTTTTTTCTTTAATTTAAGACTTTATATATGTACCAAGAAACTTTTCAGAAAAATTGAAATGGATATCAATTATTTTTTATTTATGCCAATAAGTGAGACATTTATTTTGTTCAGTGGGGTCAGCAGAAGCCCTCATTATTTTAAAAATGACAAACCTTGTGACTTTCCTTTCATTTTTTTCTTCTTCTTCTTTCTGCATTTGTGTTTTTAACATTTCTTGTCAACCACAATGCTGAAAGATGTCCTAACAGCTTTAACATACAAACTAACATGTAGTGCAAAAGACATTCGAAAGTTAATCAAAACACAACATTTATCAGGTACTCACACCTCCTTTCCCTCTCCTGCGTTCAAAAGGACATCCTCTCAAACAGCTGTGATCTGAAATGTTTTGTGCTCTAACCTCGGTAGGAAAAACCCAAGGTCCTACCACGTCAGCAAATGTCAGCGGTAGTTTTAAAACTTTGTTTCTCAGCACCCATCACCCAGATAAACTGCAGTAAATGAGTCATCTTTTTTTTTAAATACATCTTTTGTAAACTCTTAATTTGAAAATAATCTCAAAGTAGATCCTCTGACTGAAAAACTCTTGAAAGATCACATAAAAATGTAAAAATTCTTAAAAACAACTTATTTAACAGCAATTTTTAATATATGTGTTCATTTGAATATAAACAACGTATCTCTCACTGTGGTTTTTGTTGTGTACATTGTAATTGAGTAATTTGACACCCCCCCCACTCCATCACCCCTGACAGATTATGACCAAATTAGCAAAAACATGGTTTTCAGGGGGAATTAGTACCCACTTGTTAGCATCAGGTGTGGGTAGACCACAATAGGATTTGATAAAGACAACAGTTGCTGTTTTCTTTCTTTTTTTTACTTTTTAAAAATGTATTTTTTATAACGTGTAATTTCTTTCTACCTATTTTTTTTGCCTTAAATCTCCCACAATTCTCTTTTGCTCCTATGTTTTTTATTTTGAATTCATTGAGGCCAACTGTGTCCATCTTAACAGTATCTGACTCTTGTGTTAAGGATCATAGCTAGGATAGTGTTCTGCAGTTAACCATACTGGTAAAGGGGAGAACGTGTTCTGCAGAAATTGATGCAGGTTCCACAGTATTACCTCGTTGGATATACTTCTTTTATAACAAGCACTTTGCTACAGTTTGTCAGCCATCATAAGTAATGCGCTGTTTGACAAAACAGTGAAAGTAGATTAATTTCACCTCACTGACAGATTAACTCTTTTGACGTAAGATAGTTAAGACTGAACACACATCAAATAAATCAAATAATTAAGACAGACAACTGGACACTTGTTTTCCCACAGGAACTTCTTTCCTTCAGTCTGACCCCAGGTTCTCCATGGCCATGCTGATCCTGCAGAGGATCCAGCGCCGGAGCGGGCAGTAATACTCGTAGTGGAACTGCTCAAACTCTGGCGTCTGTCGGATTTCGTGCAGGAATGACCAGTCGATGTCTGACTCCAGTAGGAGCAGCAGTGCGGGCACAGTGACGAGCAGAATGCCTACTACCACAGAAATGAAGCGGACCACGCTCAGCACGCAAGCATTGACTCTCTCATTGGAGGAAAGCAAGCGCAGACTGCTGGTCAAGACTCCACTCATTTGGCTTCTTGCAGCCAGGCGGGTGTGTTCATAGGTGCGGTCTCGCGCCCTTTCAGCCTCTAGCTGGGCCTGAATGTCAGGGTCTGCGTGGAGCTCCCTCAACAGCCTGGCTGGACTTTGAATCGGAGAGAAGAGCAGATCAACGCCTCCCTGACTGTCAACCACCGGGCTGGGCAGCATGCTGGCACAGGGGCTAGAGACAGGAAAGGAAACATTCAAACTAGTCTTTTACCTTTATACACTCACTAAGACGGAGTATTAAGACCTCCACAAAAAGAAATATAGGAGAATAAAGTCAAAAAATTACCTGAGCAAAGTTGTAAAATTATGACGAAAAAAAACTTGTAGGACAATGAGTAAAAAAGTACAAATTTTACAAAAAATAAAGGTATAATTTCATAAATTATAATTTGAGAATTTAAGACTGAAGGAAGATTTTTAAGGAAAAAAAGTATATTTACAAATAAAAACAGAAACAACAACAAAAACAAATCAATATCATGTTTCAGTATGACACCTAGAGCGCATTGTAAGAGATTAATTCAGCATTAGTTCCACAAGTAAGGAAATACTTTTAGTGAGTCAACATTGACTTATTGTAAGAACAAGGACATTGAAAAGAAATTGCCTCTTCAGAAAAAAAAATTCTTCACCATTTCCTGTGATGGGACATGGATTCCTGACATAACTGAAGCCTTATAGCCATAAATGGGTGCACTGATGGATTTAGTTGGTACATAATGTGGATGGAGGCTTACACTACCAACTTTATGTTTGAAAAAGCTTTTTCTTTTATGACTTTTAAATTATGCCTTTAAAAAAATAATTTACAAGTTTATCCTCACAAAATTACTACTTTTTTCACAATTTTACAACTTCATTATCGTATATTAATTTACTTTTTCTTCTTTTATGGCGACCATGATACTCCGTTGTAACTCCCGCTAACTTTGTCAGGAGAAAATTGGGATTTACTTTATCAGCATTTCATTAGTTCCGCCTGTAGTTTGGACTGTTATTCTTTATAGATGAACAACTTCTCTTTTTTGAATAAGTTTGTATAAACCTGTATGCAGTTTCAGAAATGGTGAGTGCGCCACCAGCTTCATCCTCCTCTTCAAATACATCTTCATCTTTCAGTGCTTGAGGTCGTGGGTTTGAGGTTTCTGTTGAAACACAGGGAGGCTGCAGGTCATTGCTGAAAGCAGAGGTTTCTCCTTTGACACTTCGATGCTCTGCAGCAGCTGGCTCTGCTGGAGGCTCAAGAGGAGACAGAGGGACCGAGTCCTTCACAGCAACAGCACCTACAGACAAAAAGACACCATATCCTGGGTGAGACCTGTGAAACATTCTTCTAGTGTTGTAGTTCAGCACTTCAACCACACGATGGTGTTACTGCTTCACATGAGAATGAGGCAGGGGCCACTGAAATTAAAAATATACCAACAAAACAAGAATTTAGGCCTTGACTTTGCACTTAACCTAAAGATTTGCCTGCAGCTAATATCCAACTATAAGACCTCGTTTCTGTTTGGCTGCAGGTGCGTCTCACAGCTGTAAATTTCTGAATGTTTCTCTGAAATACTGAGAAGACGTGCAGCTACCAGCGGTTTAATTATGCTGCTTGTGTTGGTGCAGTTTATAAGCATTTAAATAAACCAGAAACAGTTATGGACGTCATTCTTCTGATTGATGTGACGCAGCCTGACAAGAGAGCAGCTGCATGTGGATTCAAAGACTCGGAGGTGTTGACTTAATGATGAGTGTTGAGACATCAGTGATGCCTCAAAGTCAATCTGACGACGTGATATTATACGTGTGTCTGCCTAAGGACTGTTAAAAATAAGGCCAGCTGTCTTCCTGCGGTGGATTATCATAAGTAGGAAGTGGACGTCGAAAAGTTTCCTACTTTTGTCGACTCAAATAACAGCTATTCTTCAAAAAAGTTAGTTTGAAATGTTTTATATTGATGTAATAAAGTGCAAGTTTTATTATTATAAACTTTGCAGTAAAGGTGTGAATAACATATTTGCCTAACTCAATTGAGATTATTAGGAGTCAATAAAGGACAAAGGAGTCGCCTTAAATAATTTTTAAAAAGTATCTGGTGAGCACCAGATACTGTCTCATGCTCACAAGAAACCAGTACTATTTTTAGATGCTCTGTAAGATCATAATACAACATAAACATAAACCCCCATGGCTCATCCTATTGTTTCACCATATTTGGCATCCAGTGCAGTCTTTGTTTTGTCCTACAAGATTTTTTTTTGCTATTTTCAGTTTGTATCCTAATATACTGAATAGCGCATGTTATGCATAGAAAACCTCTGACACATTACATTATATCATTGAGTCTCAAGAATAAATAAAATACAAACTTTTTCAGAAAGAAAATGGGTGTTTGATTTGCTAAAGTTAGAATAACATTTTTTGCAACCTGACCATAAAGCTAACATGATCATTTCCCTTGCATAGCTTCTTCTAAAATTACATTTCCTTCAGTTAGTTACATTTTAAAACATTGCACAAACTTGATAATTACATTGAATGTATTTCTATCCTTTATCTTACCCTGTTTAAGGGTGTATCTCCCACAGCCAGTACTGATTCCTGCAATCCGTTCCCCATGCCCCACAAGTCGCACATACACATCCTGAGTTGTGTGATTGGCTATACGCAGGTGGAGGCTTCGGCGTGTTGTGATTTTAACCTGGCACCTCAAGGCTTCAGTCACCACTACTGGTGAGTCTGGTTCAGTTGTAGTTTCCCCCAGTTGGAATACTTGAACAGGACCAGTCTCTCCATCCTCCATCCCCTCTCCATGTGCTCTCTCAGCTGTTTTGTCCTGACAAATTCCTCCTGCGCTGCCCATGCTCCTACAGCTGCTGATGTCACCTGCGTGGGGATGCATATTTGCTCCCGTTTCAAAGTTATTTTCCAGGATGCTGCTTCCAACATCGCTGCTTTGTCTGTGCTCAAGAAGCTCCATCACTCACTAGGACGAACAACTTTAAGCCAGCTGTCTGCAGACAAACCCCAACGGCCCGCCTGGTCGGGTCGCCAGCTGGGCTCAAATGCCCGCTCCTGTATGTGCACTCAGAGACAGATGCCGCAAGACATACACCAGACACATACCGTGTCTCATACGTAGACATGGTGGGCCCTCCTGTGAACGTCAGCGATATTAACGCAGAATGGAGGGGGGGTTTGAGAAGGATCAGCCCAAAGCTTCAGTTTCTAAATATAACCAGGTGCTCCCAGCTTCAGAATGGCAGCTAATCTAACTCTGATTACAGAGGGCCAGGCCCAAACCATGACAGGGGAGGGATTTCGGTTTTCTTCTTTCAGCAAGATCTTTAGTTGTTCCTTTCCCACACCCCCGGAGAGAGATATTTGTGTCTATGTTTGACTGAACGTCAAAACCGTCAAAGTGATGTTTGAATGAACCCATCAGACGTGTTGGTCAGAGTAAATGGAGCCTAGAAAAAAATGCAAGAATAAGAAGTCTAATCTGAACTAATCATCCATGATGCTAAACAAAATACAGCACATATGTCTATTTGTGTTTGGATTTGAGGAGGGGAACACACTGTACAAACTTAACAAGGTCAACAATGACCTTGGGTCAGCTTCCTGTTTCCTCTTTCAAGAGCTGAGATTAAAGCTCTGAATATAGATGGTCCAAAGGACACGTTATCCCAAAGTCCTTCCAGCGCCTTCTTAAGAGTCAGCGTTTCATTTTAACATTTCATTTGATCAAAAGCATCCACTTTTGTTTTAGTGAAAAATAATTTCCACTTGACAGTTTTTCTGTAACTCTTGTAAAAGTTTTGTTTTGCAGAAATTGTAATTTTGCTTCCTATTATCCCATTAAGTGTTTACATTCTCATACTGTATTTAAGATTTTTCCAATGTTTTAATATGGTAAATGGCGTGTATGTATTTAGCGCTTTATTATCTTGTTGTTAGACCCAAAGCGCTTTACAGTCACAGTCTCATTCACCCATGCACACACAACTCCATGCACTGACGGTGGCTCCACTGTAGAACACTGGCGCCAACTTATAACCACCGGGAGCAATGTGAGGTTCAGTGTCTTGCCCAAGGACACTTCAACACAAAGGTGGGAAAGGTGGGAACTGAGCATGTGATCTTCCGATCAGAGGTCGACCGCTCTGCCTCTGCACCATGGCTTCCTGTTTTTATTTGCAGTTTGCGCTCTTTGTCCTTTTTCTGAGGTTCGGATCTGTGTTTTCTTCTTGTTTTATTTTCAACAAGAAACTAAAGTACAGCAAAGACTGGTCACTGACTTTGAGCCAAGAAAGATGGGATTTGTCTTGGTCGAGTAGAGATGAACGACTGGTGAGGAGAGCAACAGTGAAAATGAGGATCAAATTAGGGTGAGGAGGAGGCTGTAAATTCTGCCGCTAAAAGGAATGGAGACAGGGAGCAGGTCTGTTAAGTGTTTTAAGAGAGGGCAGGTACAACAGCAAGGTAATGCTGACATGACACAAGATCCAGGTGAATGGGAGGCAAAGAAGATGATAAAAGTCAAGATGTAAAATATGGAGTAAAAGCACTGATACAGTTGAAAGAGAGCGGTGCATGATGGTAAAAATCAACATCAAAAAGGAAAGTTGTGATAGGTGTGTGGGCTAAGTAAAACAAATGCAGTTACAGCCTCCTTATGACTGGTATTGGATAATAAGTCTTCAATAAAATCAGATACGAGGCTTTCAAACTACTCTTTAATTGTTGGTTTAATTTTAAATTAATATTTACATTGTTCAATAAAGATAATTTAACTTTAAAAATGGCCTCAATCAAGATCCCCACTGTGCAGCGGTTGCTCTTGTTGATTATAAACCAATACCAGCTTGAGGCCTAATTCAAAAATGTTAAGTTTAAGCTCACAAAAAATATTGCCATCACTTAATAAAAAAAAAAAATATTCATCAGGGAATTTAAAGTAAAGTTTAAAAGATGCTAAAAAATAGTGTTAAAAATGGGCCAAAAAGCAAAATAATCAAGCGGAACAGTTGATGGTTTGAGCCGTTGTCTGTAAATAGGAGAACCATTGATCAAAACTGCTTTGAATAGCTGAAACCATTTTAAATTAAAAAATTCCTTTTAGACTCCAAATATACCTGTTTTCTTTCATGTAAGACTTTGTGACTTTTGATTAAGTTTCATTAAAAGGTATTACAACCTTTTAAAAAGTGTACATAAAGACTCTGAAAAAACTGTTGTTTTTCTATGTTCTTGTGGCACTTTTCTCATGATGGAGGATATTTGAGGAAATTATTCAGATCATTGTAAATCAGGCGCAAACGCAAAAAGGCAATTCGAAAATCCCGTAGCAGTGATGTAGAAGCCACTATGGCAAGTAATTAAAAGATAACTGGGAATGATTTTTTTTATTAATAAAGAGATGATCAGAGTGGGAATTTAAGGCCTGTTTGTGGCCTCCAATTACGTTATGAATAAGATTTAGTTCACAAAGAAGGGTCACCCAATTCCCTGTTTATTAACTTTAAAATTAACAAAATAATCCTTTTTTAAGTCATATCTAATTTCATTTTTGTTTTATAATGTCTTAGAACGTTCCATTTTCACAATGGACTCCTTAAGCACTCTCTAAATACCATCATTATACCGGTAGTTTTATCTGCCTTGTTTCTCTTCTATTTCCTTTTGCTCCTCTTTGATTTAACTTTTCCCTTCTCCACCAAGCCCTCAACTCGATTTATGCTTCAATCAGATAACAGCTCAATAGCAGGCGTCAGGAATTCTGACGTAGAGGGAAAAAGTGACAGAGAATGATGAGAACATGCAAAAGTGTCATGGGAAAACTAAAAAAATTCCCGTGTTGAGAGCTTTTTATGGGGTGCATAAATCTGTCTCGCGAAGGTTGTTTCTCAAGGAAAAAAGCCTACTTCATCGCTTTTTTTTTTTTGGCTTGATCACATTAGGTTGTAAGGCTAAAAGGAAGATATGTTTTAATTCTGCGAGGGGAAATGAACCAGTCAAATACATTTGGGGAAATATTCTGATGGTCAGGATTTTTGGCATTCTTAAAGATTTCCAAGAAAAACACAAAAGTGATACAGTTATGATTTTGTGTTTTTGTGCAATGTGTCATTAAAACAAATAGACTTAAGCTTTGAAAATAACACTATTAACTAAAGTACTAATCATTGATGCAGATTAAACATAAAAGAGAACAAATATGAAAATAAAAAAATATCTATATAATAAACCAACATGCAAACTGAGTTCAAAGCAACCCAAAATACAACTATTTTACTTTACAAAACTGATAAATTATGTCAGAGAAAGAACAAGCCAAATATGTAGAATGTATGTATAATCGTATGTATTTACAATAAAAATAATGTAAAGGTCAATATCTAAGATTGATGTGTTTCCGTGGTTGAAACAGTCTTCCCTCTGAAATCCTTAACACTGACAAACCAAAGCAGCATGATGGCATTTTAGCAGGCAGCAGGTTTGGTTGTTACAGCAACCGCACTGCAAAGTTTGAAATGTTTTGCTGTACTGTACTGCTTAGAAGGAGCAGCACCACAACTCTTTGACTTTATCAAGATAACCATGAACTGTGTTGGCTGTGAAGGATGGTGGAGTTGATTCTTGTTCTCAAAAAGATATTAATACCAGGTAGTAGTGGATGCATTTCTTTTTTTTCTGTAATTTTCAACCAAGTAAAATTATCTTGTTGCTGGTAAGAAAAACAAAAAAAAACAACTGTCTATTATAAAGAAACATAGAGGCAGCAATCACTGGTAATTTCACTATACTACTGCAAAAAAACAAAAAAACAAAACATAGCTTCAGAGCAAATAACTGCAGTTTTCAGTATCACGCAGGCCTAGCCGAAAATCCTTCCAATTAGTTGACAAATTTTCCCTCACCCAGAGGTGTTTCTGTGCAAAGAGATAAGGCGAGTCATGTATCTATATTTAGTAAGTCAATTAAAAATCCTTAACTACAGCTATGTGGTCCACTGGGTAATTTTCAGAATGAATTACACCCTTGGCGTCATTGGGGACGGGCCATCACACACAACGAACAGGCTGGAGAAGATGGAGTCAAACACAAAGACAGTATCAAAGTTATGCTTTTGCACACATTTATATCATTAGAAATTATATGCCCTCTATACATAAGTAGAGGAAAATCAAACAATACTCACAACATTTTTTTCCTAAAGTATTAATTAAATAACCAAATAACCAAATAAATAAATCCTAATGTGTTCTATAAATTTGATTGCTGCCTACTTTTGAGAAACCAATAATACTCTGTTCACACCAGGCATGTGACACACATTCAAAAACTAGCAAAACACGCAATTCTTGAACGCATGTTTGTGCTTGAACCGGCGTTGCAGAGGATGATGTGAACGTAGCTTCCGCCTTTCATAGAAATAATTTGAATATAGTAAATGGGATTCGTGTTTTGGTGTTGAGTTCTTCTTTGCCTTTTTCCTCTATCCATCCATCCATCCGTCCATCCATCCATCCGTCCATCCATCCATCCATCCATCCATCCATCCATCCATCCATCCATCCATCCATCCATCCATCCATCCATCCATCCATCCATCCATCCATCCATCCATCTGTCTTTTTTAAACTTTATTTAAGTGTGTGATTTACTGCCACTGAATCTTTAAAAAGAAGAAAAAGAACACGCCCCTCTCTTGCTAACCCTTGTTAGAGTTTCCCTCCATACCACTTAGAAGCATTTGTGAGTGTTTCTCTAATGTCTGAGTGCCTCTGAAACTGTGAAAGCTTGCAGATGCTCAAAGACACGCTAGCCTTCTCAGGCAGGATCATGAGAGGAGTGTTTTAGTGTGCTGCAACTGGTGTCTCCAGGGAGAAGAGGCTGACGAAGAGATCAGAGTATTAGATGCTCAATTAACTCCCTCTTACTGTGGGTGTGGCAGATGAGCTTCCTCCCACACAAGGAAACACCCCTGTGCCTTTCCAAGCATTCATGTGAGGATGGCATGAAACTGAACCTGTTGTCTGCATTCAAAGTCGAATCATCCTACCAGTGTCTGTTGCCGTCTCTTCATACTCATTGGTGGAGGGCAGTGCAGGTACCAGAGGCTCCATGTTCATGATGAGATTTTTGTGGCTCAGAGAGTTGAAACTTCGACTTTGACCAAACTGGGCTCTGAAAAACACCACATATCAGTCAACTGACCTGCATCATGGAATCATTTGGTATATTTTGACTCCTGTAACAACGGAAGGTTGAGCCAAATCTGAACATCCTATTTATGTGAATCATTTATGTGCAGCTGCAGAAAAACTGCATTAGCCTTCTCACCTGCGCACCTCTGGAGCCTCCCTCTGAATTTTAGAGCTGGCTTCAATCACCTCCTTTGCCACCCTTCCACTAACAGAGACAGACATGCATGTGTTACATGAGAGACCAACAAGCACATGTGATATTTTTAATTCTATAAACATATATTCTTCTAAATCAATATATTTATCTTTGTAAAACCATAGCAATAAAACTAATTTGTTGGATCTGCTTATCTCCACTCCATTAGCTAACAGTCTTTTGTCAAAGCCTCCAGAAGTCTGATTTGTGAGGAAAAAAGCTGTGTGCGTTTCAGGGCAAGAAAAACCTGAAATCTGTTCCTTTAGTCATGCATTGGACTCTAATAGTGAGAAAGTGAATTAGAATGAATAAAAAAAAATATGTAGATACATGCCTGATTTGCTTGACACGCATTAGCTTTATTTGTGGAACGTGAATCTTCTTCCAGTTTTGCTTTGACACGTTTGATCTGTAATCTTTCTTATTTCATTATATCATCATTTAGCCTGTGAACTGCATTGTATTAGCAGGCTGAAAAACTGGAACTCGATCTAAAAGTGATCAAAGTTAACACGTCTGCAGGCTGTGATGTAATTTCAATATCTGAAAGTGACTGGGGGAGACTTAAGAGCAGTATTGGTATTAATAGGGACCCACCTAGAATTTAAACAAATACACAGAATCAAAGGATTGTCTGCTTTAATAGAAATTGTAATCCTGACAAAGAAATGAAGTGATTCGCAGATACATTTGCTCAAAATACATTCATCATATTCAGTCGTACATTTAAGTAAATGTTTCATCCAATTTTATTTCTCTTTCATTGCTTTTTAAAAAAGTATGTGCAAATGACATATCATCAATTGTTGATGCCTTATCTCACCTGTATCTGAACCTGCTGCCTTTGAAGAAGATGTTGCTGCTGGAAACGGTCTTTATCTGACTTGACTTTGCACATCTGTCAGTCAGATGAAGAAAAATAAAAACAAAGAAGAAATGCAGTCACTGAATTATTAAATTGCTTTAGAAACAGACACTATCGGTTCTGGTATCTGGACTAAGCACAACCAAACACGTCCAAGCCCAAAGAACTTGTCGCCTCTAAACATGATTACAAGAAGGATATTTTGTTCGAATGTTTTAAACATCATTTTCCATTAAGCTATTATTGTGTTGCTTATATCACTAGTCCAATAGGTCACAGGTTAAATTGTTAGAAAAATGTGATCTGAGCTGTTAGAGATCTTGATGTTTGTTTTCTTTTTACACTAACTTCATGCAGAAGTAGATTTTTAGAAATCCTTAGTTTTTGTATTTGACAACAAAGTATGCTTTTTATACTTTTATGTTTCAATATTTGATTGCATCTTATAATATGATTCTGGTTTTGTGATGCAGGTAGGGCTGACTTTCTTTCATGATCTATTCTCTGGGTCAGTAGAGACGATGTCAGGGTGCAGATGTACACTTTGCTCTTCATGAGCAAGTGTTCACTAAACTCCACTTGGCTGGCATAACTATAACTCACACAAATTCAATTTGCTCTAATTTGATTTAGAGCTCGGATGCTTTCCTAACATCTGAGACATCTGACATCCACCATGTGACTCCCAGAGACACTCAGGCTGCTGGAGGGAAGGTATCAGTTTCCACGGTTACAGACAGGTACCTATATAAAAGCTGTTCCTACTGCAAATCACTTCCCAGAAAACACTAGAGATTTTATTTAACATTCATATGTGTTCATTCAAAACCATGTTTTTGGTGTTTTAAACATGTTCTTGTAGCATTTTCTCATGACAGAGGACGTTTATAAAGACAATTAAAGAGAAAGTTAAGATTAAAACTGTGTTTTTGAGCATTTCTTCATTCAAAGCGTTGTGAATCAGGAGCAGAAAAAAAAGTCTGTTTAAAAAAGCTTGTAGTTGTTATGTAAAATCTACAATCTGCTCTGCTGCACTCTGCTCCACTTGCAGACTAGATCAATGTGTTCGTTTTCTGAATCCGAGCTGGCATCTGACTGTAAACTATATGACTGGATAGCTCCAACACTGCTCGCCATTTCTGTTGCACCAGTAATGTTAGGTTGGGGTTTTGAGTTTGGGGTAAGCTAGCTGGAGAGAGTGCTAATGAAGGGATGATGGGAAAGTGAAAGCAGACTCACCCCGCTTCAAATTTCTACTGAAATACTGTTGCTCTGCAGAAACTATGTTGTAGAAAACAACAACGTTTTTTTGTTGTTGTTTGTTTTGGCTAAAAACGTCATAATCGTAATTAAAAGACCACTGGGAACGATTTTTCCAATAAATTAGAAGGTAACTTGACTGGCACTTTAGCACAGTGAGCGCAGTAAACAGGGTGACAAGGACCTTCAGGATGATTTACAAATTCTAGGATGATGGGCACCATAAAGAGATCAATCAAGAAATGGCCTTCCCTACTGTCTGACCTTTGGAAGATCTCATCTCGCCCAACTTCATATTGGAAATTATCTCCTATGACTTGAAGAGTTTTTTATACTGCATCTTTTACTATAGCTGTTGTCATGAAATGCCCTCCTTTTCTTTTATCTTCTCAAGGCTTTCCTGGATTGACTACTTAGGGCTTAAAAGTTACTTTACAAAGGGGACTTTTTTTATACATATATTACACAAATATTTTTTTTTGTTTGAAGATAGATACACTGACAAAGCTGACAACATTATGTTTATATGCAACAACTCTAAAAAAGGTCAAGGAAATGTCACATCAATGCATTTCTGTAAAGCTGCTTAGATTGGTTTTGCAAATGTTCACCAAATCCTCTATAAGGTAAAACATTGTTTCCAGTTTGTGCAAAACAAGGTCAGCTATCTTTGCGAATAGCAATAGACTAAATTGTCAAACTCGGCTTCTTCAAGAACATGAGCGAGGTAAGGAGAAAGGTGAAAACAGAACACACCTGCTCCAAGTATTATTAATTATTTGTATTTATTTCTTTTTCTCATGGAAGTCAAAATGTATTTGATGGTAGAGTGATTTTCAGACTCTTTGCAAACTCATTTAATGCCAGATATGTGAGTGCTTGTGTGTAGACGCACTTGTAAAAGGCCTGGTTCTCCACCCCACATTTCCATAGGTGTTTGCACGCTGCAGGCGTCGAGGTGTGGAAGGTCAGCACCAGTTTCTTCTGCACAGAAAATACAAACAGAAAGGAAAGAACGAGTGAGGATTTATCAGCAAAAGACATAAAGGAGCGGTACAGAACACAAATGCGAGGGAGCTGCGCAAAATGTTCACCAACAGATCAAAAGCTGTAAATCTGGCAGGATTCAGTACTTCTATCAAGCAGAAAAGGTGCTTATATCTTGAAAACACAAGTTTATAAACTTAGTGTGGAGATTTATCCTTATAGACATTGAATTTTCTGTGCTGCAAGTCTGGTAACATGAGAAACCAGATCAATGTGGCTCAAAGAGGAGGTTAGAGGGATAGAGAGCAGCAAGGAGGAAACACTGAAATCAATAACATGGGAATAAGCTGCTGCAACATAATATCAGGCGTGTATCACGGCCATAAATGTCTAAAGCAGCCCAGAGAGTTTCAATGCAAAATTTAAAGCTTTGCACTACAATGCACAGCTCCCATGCATCAGTTACACGAGGGTCAAGGTTGTGCACACCTACACACATGTGCTGCAGGTGCCATGTGTGTGCACGCATTTCATGGTGAAGAAATTAGTGAAAACGAACTTTCTTTTTATCTTTGGGTGATGTACAGGTGAGTTTTCAAACATGTTTTATGGTCATTTTATAGATATAAGTGATTACATTTACAACTCAACTATAATTACAGGACATTGCAGTTATAGATGTAACCTGGATGCAGTCTAATGTGGAAAATGAAATACAATAGTTTTGAATCATCACAGGAGTAAATACATTTCTATGTAGTCATCTAGCAGAGCTTTTTTCTTTTTAACAAAGTGCTTTAGAAGGGATTAAAGCAGCTGTGTAGAGTTGATTAAATAATGAGAAATAATAAAAGTGCAATTCAGTATATATGATTTAATTACAACAATCCCAAAACGTGCACATTTTATTTTTCCTAATTGAAACTACAGTCTAAACAAAAATTTACATAAAAAATGTCAATTAGAAAGAAGAGTTTTCCATTTCTGCATGGCAGAGAATCCAGATGTTTTCCATGTGTAATCATGACTACATTTTTAAGAGATTACTTTAAGAAACAGATATAATTTGGACAAGAAGATTAATGGACTTAAAACTACATATACCACACACAATACAGTAAACACAATCTTATTTAAGAAATTTCTTGGTCTAATTTTCCTCTAACAGATCCACAGAACCAGAAATTAACCAACCGTGAAGTTGTTACAGTAAAGTGATGATTTTCACCTCTAAACTACCACACAGCTCCATTTACAGGTTTAATGACTTCCATTAGTAGAACAATCAGTGCATTGGGAATAATAGTGTTTTTGAGCACAAAATTTAAATCAAGCCTCAGGATGTTTGGAAATGCAGGTTTCCTTCGGCTGTTTTGTTCGTGCCAGAATCATAACTATTAAAAACAACGTTCCTTTTAGGTTTACAGCAGCTTTTCTCTAATGTGTAAATCTCTTTTTATAGTGAAAGGAGTAAATGTTGGTTGGTAAAAAAAGGATTCAACTGATATAATAATATTTCACCTTTTTTTTGTGATTCAAGATAAAAAGCTCTTACTTTACATCCCTGTATAAATGAATAAAAACAGATGATGTATTTGTCCTGGTCTAACAGTCTGAGAATCCTCCAGTAAGATCTGTAACAAACCTCGGTTTTGTTTCATTTTCCTGTGTTAATGTGAGTTACAGTACATAGTCAGTCCTTGGTCCTATCAAGTAATTTTCATATTTGTGGCCTCTCAGATCCCAAATCCTATGACGTACAGGTGATCATGTGATGTAAAGAACAAGTTAAATGAAGAAATTGTTGGATTTTTATATTAAACAACATTTTTGAGCCATTTTTCTGCAAATTAGTTAATATTGAAGATAATAGCTGTTCAACTTCGTATAAAAATATAAATAAAAAGGAACATTTTAAGTCCTGATTGTCTTCATATGCTAAAATAGTCTATTTTTACTTGTATTAGTTATTTTAGGACACAATAAAACAATAAAAAGTTGCCACAGTGGGGAAAAAAATGTAACTGATTGAGGGAAAGAAGTGAAGACATGAATGATCGTTTACACGGAGAAAATATATAATCTTGATACATATAGTTTCTCTTTTTAAAAAAAACACCACAATAATTCAAAACAGTGTGTGGTCCAACATATAGGGATTGAATGGCAATATTTAATCATGATAGAACTCTAAAGGTTTAACGTGATCACATTGCTAAACAGAGAAAACGTAAACAAACGTGAGTGGATACAAAGACACACTAAAGTGAAGCCAGGGAAAAACAGGAACAATCAAATTAAAGAAGTGACAGTAGCAACAAATGACAATAATGTAATGGAAATAATGAAGACAGTGGTTCTGATTCTAAACTGAAGTGAGGAAAAGACTGCTTTGCTAACATGACACATATTTAATGTACTCACCATTGATGACTATGTTTATACACGAAAAGAAGAGACACAAACAAAGAAAAAAAACTGAATCTCAAGCTCTTCATGAGCTGCCAAACAGACAAACAAACAAGCTGATAAGAAAAGCAGAGATGAAAGAGCTGAGTAAGGAAGGCTGCAGTAAAGAGAACTGGTATGAGGACGGCTACAAACTTTTGGCTGATTGGTAGATTCAAGTGCAAACTCTCTTTAGCGCAAGTCTTCAAACTACCCGCAAAAAAACAAAGGGTTTGCTCTGTATCTACCACAGCTATGCTGGATGAAGCCAACAAGTAAAGCATGCATCCAAAAACCTGACATGAAGTCAGTTTGTTGTTTTATATTTCTCTGAAATGGAACAGCATCAAGGGTATCTTGTTTGGACCACAAACAACACAAGTTAGTGAGAACACCGTCCTGTTACAGTGAATCCTGTCTGCTAAGGAGATCTGAAACAGCAACACATAGTGTGATGTGTGATGGTGGAAGGGAAAAATACAGTTCATCTGACACAGATTTTACACTAATAAAGAGAGGAAGGGAGAGAAGGAAGAAAGAATAAAGGAACTTTGTGCATTAAAGTCACAGTCTCATTTCACGAGGACACAAATGTCATAGGAAGGGAAGACTTGTGCAAAAGTTTGCAACTCATGATCACAAAGAGAGAACACAGCAGCTAAATAAACATCCACTGGTTTTAACCTTTTGGACACTAAACTCACCTCTTTCTGGATCCCAATGACGTAAAAGGTTTTCCCTTCAAACTTCAGCTTGCTAACATCCATCCTGCAAAGAACATAATGCATATTTTAACACATCTTCTTCATTTATATATAGAATAATATGACATATTTCTAAAGTTTATAATACAGGAGAAATATGATTGAGGAGCAAAGAAGATTTTGTTGAAAACTGTCACAATAGACCATATTTTTGCTTGGGCATGTAGTAATAAGTTTTGTTTTTAGTCTATAGTTTTAAAATATCCAATTTGGATAAACAATGGGCATATCAAATCTACAATTCAAGTTTAGCAAAAATCTCCCTAAAACCAACATGAAGAAAGTTTAATATGTATTTTTATTTCTCTTTGACAGAGTCACAGTTAAACAGAATTCCCTATTTTGGTAATATAACCAAAAATGAGATGTCCACACATGGACGCCTGGTCTTTAGGTGATAAAATGCTTCATTATCATTGAGGAGTCTAATTTAATTGACATGTTTGAAGGTTACATTCAAAACGAACCATTTGAGGAGATGAATCCTCTTGTTTCCCTGGAAAACCACAAACCCTGTGGCTGTAAACCCAAGAAAAGCTGTGGTGCCTGTGAAGTCCTGGGAACACATATGCACGTTAGTGTTACGCAGGTGGTGTGACAGCAGGGGGGCAAATGAGGCATCACTGGTTTCCATGGTAATGGAGCACACACGAAATAATGTTTGAAATAGTGTACCATTTAAAAAAAAAAAAAGAAAATACATAAAAGGGAAGCACAATAGCTGAAAAGTCAAGCTGAAAAGTCTGATTATTTAACATTGAAGTGCTCATCTTAGCTGACCATACTGAATTCCTTCAATTTGTTTATGTAAACTGGTCCAAATTTAAAAATGTAAACAAATGTATTGTAATTCCTTACAGGTCAATATCCTCAGCTGCAGCTCTAAAAAGGACCAAAGAATCATAAAGCTGAAATACACTGATGCAGTTTGATGGTTTTCTTAAGTTGTGCCTTTTGTCTGTTTTTATTTAATTATTTTTTTATGGCCTAAGCTTTTATCAAACTAAATCAAACTTTATTTATTAAAGGTACTTCTCATTCTTTGTGTAATTCCCTGTACAACTACAAACAAAACAGAGACACAGTTGCACTGCAACAGGCGACCTGTCCGGGGTGTACCCTTCGCTCAACAGTAGCCGGGATAGGTTGCGGGAGCCCCGTGACCCCAAAATGAATATCGCAGGTTGAGAAAATGGATAGATGGATGGAAGGATGAATGGATGGAACAGAGGGACAGAAATTCAAGTAAACACCCAACCCACCCTTTACTCTCTGTTAACACATGCACTCCATGACCTACTTTATAGTAGCAGTTTAAAATAAGAGTCCCTTTCTTAACGTTAGCTAGTGCATAATTAAGCATTAATTACCTATTAAATAAAGCATTAACAGACACTTTTATGCATTACTCTGCATTATTAAGTGTATTAATTTATACATTAGTAAGCAGTTAACTAATGTTTATTATTCAACCTTACTTAATACATCGCAAAGCATTACTAAAAGCATTCCTATTCAGTCGCTTGTCATTATGTTTCTATCAACAACATGTTAGTTCATATATTTTTAAAGTCTTGGCTCTGCTGTGGGTAAAAACAGTATACTGGAAATCTTTTTATACTAGGAGTCACCTCAGCTATAGGAAGACTGCCACAGTGCCCACCTACAACGGGACAGCAACAGGGTCCACTCCACTGCCATGAGGCTGCAATGGTGGACCCCAGCCACCCCAGTGTGGGCGAGCACCGTGACAGCAACCACAGATGAAGCTGGCAATGGCACTGACCACTCCCATAAGGAAACACTTGGGCTAAAATCACAATAACAAGAAAAAGAAAAGAAAGTGAAATCCATAAAATAAAATTCAATATATAAAATAAATTATAAGACGAAGAATAAATGACTCAATGAGCAGGTAAGATTATCTACACGAGATATTAAAAAGGTGGGCCTTGAATCCTAAAATACATCCTGAAAATATTTATGAATAACTCAACGAAAAAAAAAACTTCATTCCCATTTATCTCAGAGACATTTTTGTGTGGGTCTCTATCTTTCACAGTACTTTGCCCACTTTTCTTTTGTACTTGAAGACATTATTTTAATTATTTCCTCTGTTTGTGCAACATTTCCAGCTTTCTAATACATCCTCTCCAGTTTACTGAATTTAAATGTCTTGCTAATTAGTGCGTTCATGAAAGGTTGTCCTCATTTCTCACTGAGCCTTCCTGGACCAACGATGATCAAAGAGGAGCTGAAAGATTCCAAAATAACAAACTTCAACAAGTTTGCTCCAACAGACTGCAGTTCATTTTGTATCACAGCATTGGAGTGTTGAAAGAAAAATACATTCTTTCTGTAAATGAGGCCAAAAATAAACACTGGGAGTATGACATGAGAATATGTCCCTTGACCAGAGCATTTAGATGCATCAGACCAGTGGAAGTTTGTCAGAGTGAATGCATTTCTGAGTTTACCTTACATGGGTGTGGGTCAACTCCATACGTTTCAAGACTGTGAGCCCTTTGGAGCATGTTCAGCTCAGCTAGTGCAGCACTCTGTCCCCTGAAAGGCAAAAAGACAGAAATAACTGTTTTGAGGTTGAATTGCTTTAGTGTGAGTGATTTTTTTAAGCAGGTGCCTGTTCGGGCTCCATACTTTGACAGTTGAAACACATCTGGTTTGTGACAGCTGACCTAAACTCCCAATCCAATCACCTTCTGATATATTTTAAAAGCACTCCCAGTCATCTTTAAATTACGATTATGTCGTTTTTAGCCAAAAAAAAAGGTTTTTTTTCTTTTTTGCAGAGTTAATCAGAAACTTTTGTCTGACTTAGCTCAGAGTAAGCCTGCCTTGGTTTCCCATTATCCCTTTGTTTACGCTCTCTCCTGCTATCTTTCAGCTGCTCACAATCCCAACCTAGAATTACTAATGTCATTCAGATGTGAAGAAAAACATGCTAGAAGAACATGCTACTACACCAAAAACACAACTGTCATGGAAGAGGGTCTTTAAAAGGCAGCTTGATGCTCAAACTCATATCTACTCACCAAATAGTACGAGTACAAATCAGTGCACAAGAAGTCACAAAACTTAAAATCTTGCACTTGAAAAGTAACACAACAACATCCAAATTAATAGGGCATCCAGTTAAACCTAAAAACACAAAACCTTCCATGTAATTCCATTACAAATGGTCCCAACTGTCTCTGGCTCAATCTCCAGAACTCATTAATCCACACGCTGTTAATCCTGCAGTCCGACCCATTGGGGCAGAAAGAGGTCACCGTCTTTGATGTTGGGTAATCGTGGTAACACTGACGATCACAAGCCTCAAATTTATTCATCTCAGCAGAGACTCACAGTCTGCCCTTGGGAGGGGATTGACATTACTTTATATAACATGATCTTATGATTTGGAGTCTTAATCCTTCTAAACAGAGAAGATTTTATTTATTTTTTTACTTTGGCACATTTAAATGTCTTTTAACACACTTTTTCCAGAATTCCACATTACAGAAGGAGAGCAAATTGTCTGAATCTGATAAGGACAATCTAGCGTTGTTTTTTTTATATAATAAAGATTCCATTACAGATGAAGATTAAAAATATATCAGACACACACACAAAAATAATTTTTTGTGTACCTGAGCTCATTCCTGTGTATTTCCATAATCTTTCTTTCCAGTTTGAGGGATTGTTTAGGGAACAGTTTGAAGTCTCTGATGTAGTCTGATGGATGCTCTTCTGCGTCATAATCTCCAAGTTCAGCTGTAAAGAACAGGGAATGCAACATTTTAGGTAGTATATTTTTTATTGAACATGTGACAAATATTGTGTAACTGGCAACTAGTTACTTCAGATTATAATCTCATAACGGGCAGCTAATATTAAGATTGACTTAATCTTAAAACAACACTGTTAAACAAGAAGTCCTTTTGTGGTCCCACTCCGATCATCTTTTGATTAATTGTAAATGTGTTCTCAGTGGTCTTTTAATTATAATTATCTCATTTATAGCCAAAATCAAAGCAAACTAACGTTTTCTAGTTTCTGCAGAGCGGCAGTAGTTCATTAGAAATTCGCCTTTGAGTGTGTGCGGGACTGCTGAGAGCTCTCTGCTTACATGCTCTCGCTTATAACCCCTGACAACCCCAACGTAACATTACCGATGCAACCAAAATGGCGACCAACACTGAAACTACCCAAACGTACAGTTTTAAGGCAGATTTCAGCTCAGACGAGGAAAACAAAGACATACATATCTAGATCTAGTCGTCAGTTGATGCAGAGCAAGGAGCTTGTTGGCCACCGAATATGTTTTCAAAGTTACAAATACATTATTTTTCAAACTTCATTTTTTGTCTGCTCCCGTTTTACAGCAATTTAAATAAAAAAATGCTCAGAAATACAATTTCAAGTATATAGATATTTTTGATGATTCATTTCAGAAAATATCATTTCAGACTAAATCAAATTTTGTCCGTGCAAGTGAAGCAAAAATTATTTTTTAAATCAACAATTCATTGTTAGTCTCCCTCTGTTTAACAAATACAGTAAAGTATACTCTAACAAATGTAGGTCAACAGCCTGGTTAGACTACTTGCGGCAGAATCCTACGACTACATGTTGCTTTGCTTGTAAAATCCAGTGCCAGCCTACACTAATTTGTTCTTTAAATCCATTCCTAATTAACAAAGATAATAAAGGTGAAGAAAAAGAACGCATCTGAAGTTTAATTAAACAATAATCCTTTAACCGTTCGCGCTCTCATCAGCAGCCTGACAGTGTGGGACAGGGACCTGTCCTCGTTAATGAGAGCTGCCTCTGATATTCTGCAGACACACTCTGGGCTCAGATTACTCAGCCGGTCACACTTAACTCCCCGAGGACATGAGCCAATCACAGGATGTTAGCATCGCTCAGCGGTCCATGATTCCGTGAAAACTCGATTTACATGCATCAGCTCTGCTTGTTATTTTTCCAACATATTTACAAGTAAGTGACCGTGCATCGTAATGTGACGTTTATGCTGTCCTTATACAGTCAGACAAAAAACTCATTTTATTCTTATTCAGTGTGAATCATGCATGCCTCCCCTTGTGTCTAGAGTCAAGTACTATTTATTGCAGAATGTTATGTCCCTTTAAATATTGTTTGTGGAATTTTTTAGCATTAAATTTGATGCAGAGTACCGGTAAGTTAAATTGAAGCTTGTTGATCATTGGGAATGACCTAGCGACAAAAAACTTCTACAACATGACTAAAATCCTTTGTCTAGTCCCTACAAGCTTGTATTTGTACGCATATTTTATTTTTGAAAAGGAAACTGGATTTCTGATGATGGGAATTTTAAAGTTAGACACTTGAATTCAATTTTCTGTACTTCACCTTGTGCAATGCAGGCCCCTAGATATGCAGCTTCGGCAAAAGGGCAGAGCAGACGACCATGGTAGATGTCTCTCTTCAGCTGGAGATACAGAAGATACCTGGATATGCACACAAAACACACACACAGCTATAAACCCACACTTTGATTGATACATTCATTTGTTTCAGTGGAACTATAGCTCTCCTTATTGCATTGGAGCAAATGATTCATACCTATTTCACTAGAATGAACTTTAATTATAGTAATAAATATTACAGAGACAGTCGACAATGGACTGTGTTGCTATAGCAGTTAGTTAGACAGGAGTAGTGCCATGTTGACATCCATACAGCGGAGTGGTACTGTAGTTACTATGGAAACAACATCATTAAAGGCGAATTTAGACTGGTGCTGTTTGTGGTGTTTTCATGAAAACAAAGCATAACAGTGACAAAACTCAATATGAATTAATTTGTATTCAAAAAGTTACAGTCACTTGAAAAAACTCATAATATGTACAACATTAGGGCGCATGTATACATTTCAAGTCTAATGCAATCTTAGATCAGATTAAATACATTTTATACATGTACACGCAACAAACGAAAGTAAAGAAATCATCAAGCGCAAACTGGATAAAATATTTTATACTAAAAATCCCTACTATCTAAGGTTATGTGCACAGTTTTGCACTCTTCTTCAACTTGTTAAACTAACTAAAGATCTGTTTTTACGGGCTGATCTGCACAACATCCTGTCATGACCAGCAAGTGAAAAATTTGACAACAAAGTAAAAAAAAAATAGTAGGTCAAATGATTTCACTAGCCTCAAACCCCCCCCTGAAATCAGATATCAGACAGCATTAAATTAAAATAAATGTATTTATTATGATTATTAAGAAAGAAAAGTAAAATATATTCTGAAGATACTTTTATATCTAAATAAAAAGATAATTTGCTTACATAAAGAAGCATGTATAAAGCCTTTGAAGCTAAAACTTTATGAGAGACCTTTGCAGAGATTAAGGATAATCAATATTTGTGCATATTTATACGTTAGCATACATTTTCACATTTGTCAAAACTTGAATTTGCTGTTGAACTTTGTTAAGTGGTCAAATAAATGGGTGATAATCCTTTTTTTTCAAAAGCACTTGATTTATTCATCCTATTATAATAAAGATACATTTAAATGACTTTTTGACAATACACTGACGATACAATGTATTGTAAGTAATATCAATGTATGTTTTTAATAGCAACGTTTCTCAAAATGTATTTTTGCTATATCCTAGGTCTGTTGCTAGAAAGAATATTTTTCCCATTTCAGACTATTTTTCTAATCTCCAATAGAGGATATCACTCTGAAGGTGTCTTGTATTTACCTGGTGAGCTCCTCCTTAATTTTCACTGGCTCATGGGGATAGAACTTGATCCGGAAGCACATCATGTACGGCTGGTGGGCTGCTGAAGTAATAGGAGAGACCCCTCCATTAGATCAGAAGTTCAAAGTAGAAAAACAGACTTAAGATGAGGACTGTGACCTTTTATGAGGAGAAAATCATGAGGGGGGGGAATTTTAAGCAACGTAAAGACCCAAAGAAGGAAACTTAAAAAAGAAAAAAATGAGCAGAGAAGCAGAAAAAACAGAAACAGAGATGAGAAAAATAAAAAAGCATGGATCGCACCGATTAGTCATTTGATAATTACAGTAATTACACCAACTCACAGACCCAAAGTGGGGTCAGCTTCTTTTCTTTGACCTGATTCCTACAGCATTTCATTTTCTTTTCTTCTTATGTGTATCAGGGAAGATTTAAGCTCCGGATGGTGTTTAGATATGCACTGTAACATTCAATTGCAGAAGTGCTGAAACACATGAAAACATTAAGCTTTAGGGTTTACGATGTAATCAAAGGCTGGAATATCATAAATATCTACATTTGAAATATGACTTACATCTAAAATAAAGCTGGTTTCATCATCCTTTCTGGCAGATGGCAAAAACTGTGTCATTCGGAAAGTGCTAAATCATTTTTGTAAAAAAAATGACAGGCAGTGACATTAAATTATATATCATTCTACTTTATGCATAATAGCTTTTCAGGTATCACAAACATACCTCCTAAATTTATAAAATTAGGTATTTATTCAGGGTAGTTTCAAATGAGATGCTAAAAAGAAGTTGCATACAACGAAACTGGTTATCTTCTAACCAGTTATCATGGCTGCGTGCCTTCATTTGGCTTTGACTTGAAGGATCCTCTGTGGTATAATCTTGCGATGAAAAACATCCCCATCTGCATAATGCATGCAAAAGCAATATGAAAGACGTAATCCTCCCAACCGCTCCCTGAGAACACAAACTACTTATTTCCCTGAGCTTAAAGGATGGTGAATTTTGAAAAACACACAGTTGTGTGGAAAGACTCATGAGAAGTGTGACGTATGCTGGTGCACGTCATCAGGACGCACCAACAGAACATAAAGCCTAATTTAAGAGTGAATCCTGCCATAAGGAGAGCAACCCAGATCCATTTAGCGCTTTTCCTTCATCCCGCTCTCCTTTCTATCTTTTTCTCTTATGTTAGACTGTCTCCTTAATCTTTCCATTTTGCCATCTTTGGCTTCTTTGTAATCAGTCACTTATTTTGACAACGTTTTATCCATCTCTTTCTTGTCATCATTAAACCTAAATGTTTCCTGTTTTTTTTTACTTTTTATTCCTCTTTAGTCCATCTCTAACTCCAGTTTTTGCTGAAGTCTACAGACTCCTTCTCGTAAAGGATGAACATACCGTTAAAAGCTTTTTTATTAATTTATGACAAGAAAGAAGGAAGAGTATAGTTAATGAAAGACATGAAAGAGTGAACAAAATCTACAGACAGAAGGGAAAAAAATTACCAAAAAGATGCAAAACCTGAGTTGAAAAAATATATGTATTTTGGAAATATTTGCTTTTTAATTGTATCTTCTGTAAACAAAGTGAAGCTTATTTTTCACAAAGCTTCTGCTACATGAAAGTGTTGGAAGCGTTTAGGAACAAAGTGAGGTCCACAGTTCACCAGAACACCGAGTTGCAGCTTAAAACTGAAAAAAAACGGAGGTGTTCATTATGTTTCCAAGGCAACACAGACTCACAAAGCAACTATTTATTTCTAGAAACTGTGAATGAACATTTTTGGCTGTGACATATATTTCAGTAAAACTGGACTTTTTTTACATATAAAAAAGTGTTTTTTTTTCTTTTACTAAAATGTGAATTGTAATTACCTGAAGAATACTTCAAAATAAGTGTAATAGAAAGTTATGAAATAGTATCTATAGGAATAGGAGCTAGAACATTTTATATGGAGGGCCGGAGGGGGGACAGAAGATTTTGGACGGGTGGCAAATGAGAATAGCAGAGTGGAAAATACAGTATTCTAACAGTATTATTAATGTTTTTATTTCATTTGAAAAATATTGCTTTTGTCATTTTTGCAATGCTCAAATAAGTTTATATTGAGGGTTTCTTAATCTTTGTCAATAACGAGATTAATGTTGACTCAAAATTGGGGGAGCAAGTGAGGGGCAAAGCTTTTTGCTGGGGGGGAAGCCGTAGCTTCGCCCCTGAAGAGTACACTTTTATATAAATGGAAAATTTTTGTGCTGTTTTGCTGTAAAACCTACAGTAGTTTAAGCAAACTGATGTCTTTCCTTTCAAATTACAAGTTTTGATGATAAACTGAGGTGCAATGATTCAGTCAGGAAAACGTATCATCAACGCTCATGTGGAGTTCTGCTCAGGTTTTCTTAGACTGTAAATATTTACCAACATCAACAAAGACAAATGCCAAACTGTGAGAGATTCAGCAAGGAGCCAGGCTTCTCACTGCCTCCCACTGCATCTTGTGCACAACAACACTTCAGAGGAACTGTCAGCTTCAGATCAAATCTCCATCTGTTGTGTTTCTGAACGAGCAGTAGATGCTGAGGTGGCTGATTTTCCACAAATGTAAAAGTGGCTTCCCGTCATCTGTTCCACAAAGCATTAAGTGCATATCCTCTGAAAGCAGGTCTATGCCGACTCTTCCATGAATTTATGAGCCTTCAGCTATTCCCTTACCGCTAAGAAATACTCCTCTGGTTTCTTTGTCTCTCTTAATTTTGTTTCACTCTTTGACGATCTTAGATCTTTCTGACATTGTGTTGCTGTTACATTTTGTTCTTGTATTTTTCCCCTCAGGTGTTTCTTCATGACCAACACTCTCCGCTTCTGATCTTGTAACTTATATCTCTTTGTCACATGTATTTGTGCTGCCTCCATTTTTTTTTAAATCAAGTGATTTTGGGGAAGATGTAGAAAAAATAACATAAAAGTTTTGGGGTTTTTTTCTCCAATCTCAGCAGCTTTTTCCATTATATTTATCTTTGTTGAGTAATTGACTTCAGATAATAAGCTCTTCTTTCTTGCACAAATGTTAATTTGAGGGATCATTTTGTGTATGTTCGAATCACTTCATCACTGCAGCGTGTAGAGGACTGCAGCTGCGAGGAAGCCCCTGCGGTTTTGTCTGTTGGTCGTATAGCTTGACTAGTTGTCGATAAAGCACAGATGAATACATTTACACACAAACATTAAAGTGCATTCACTTGTTAATGACACGCGCAAACAGAGATGTGACCAGAGGGAACAAAAGGAACACTTACATTTCATCTGCCTCACAACAGGCTTATTGGGCTCCAGCCAGTGCTGAAAGAGAGGAAAAACAGTTCACAAAATTAGGCAGAATAATTCCACAAGCAAAATAAAAAGCTTCAAGTGATTATTTTAGATGTTTTTTTTAATCAACAAGTATTCATGTTAATTTTGTAACAGAATTCTAGTTAAAAAATGTCTTTAATATTTTTTCAAAGAGATATACTTTATATATGTATACAATTGTGGGCTTGTGTAGAAAAGTATAATAATCATTCTTTTTTATATATATTTAAAAATGTAATTTAAATGACTTCACATTTACTAAAAAACAATAAAAAAGGTTTTTGTTGTTGTCTTCAAGTCAAAATATTATCCACTCAGTTTCAGCTGCTGTGGTAGAATAGTTCATTGTTGGTTTTTAATACTGAGTTTTTATCCAATCGCATTTTAGCAAGCTTGTGTTGCAGGTTCTATCAAACCTGCTTAGAGACCCACTCCGATCATCTTTGGACCTATTTTAAAAGAGTTCCCAATGGTCTTTTAAATATGACTTTGTCGTTTTAAGCCAAAATCAAAAAGCGCGTTTTGTAGGACATAGTTTCTGAAGAACAGCTATATATATTAAAAAATTCCCTTATAAATTGTGGGAGGGATTGTTGGCGTAGAGTATGCCCAACCCCATTTCCGAGTCATGCATTTGTTTACAGCTTCTCCCAACCCCGTTCCAAGCCAGCCCACTGCCCACTTAAGCCAATGTGGCCAGGCAAACGCAGGTGAGAGGCCACCACGGAACCCGCAGACAAACCAACTTAGGGCCCATTAATTCAGCCCACAGGTAAACCATATCTGGAGCCGACATTGAAATGTTCGCTGGGCCCCTACAATTCTGATGCACCCACTTACAGACAAATGGAACCATTAACGGCAATATTTTCCTCAACTCAGCTGTCATCTGGCTCAAAGCTGTTTGGCTGCATAATTCTGATGCTGCTTGCCTTTTATTTAATGATTTATTTTTAATTAATGTTAGCCTGGGCTTGTGAGATGAACAGAGTGGTGATGGGAAATAGCGAAGATTAACCTCCGCACCAACAGTCCCGCCCACAACTCAGAGGCAAATTTCTAATGAGCTCCTGCTGCTCTGCTGAAAATATGTCTTAAAAAAATGACACGGCTGTTTTGATTTTTGCAAAAAGAAAACTGCATAATCATAACTCAGAATAGAGTTTGACAATAGAAAAAAATGTAGTTGGAGTGGAAAAATAATACGACACTCTAAAAGACAAACTAATAATAAAATAAAATGTATCCTTACTCAGAAATGCAACATAAGTTCATCAAATCCATGAATGAACTTTCTTTTAAAGCCAGTTAAGCAGCATAAGGGCTGCTTAACTGTTGGTTTCTGGTATAAGGGCACCAAAATCCCTTTTTGCCCAGGGCGCCATGCAGCCTAGGGCCAGGCCGGTGTGTGTAATTTCTGCTTACCCTTTGCTTCTCAGGATCTACATATCGAATACCAAAGTAGTCCTTTTCCAGCAGGTTGTAATGATTGCACACATGGTCCAACAGGAACTGGCCTTTTGTGTCTCTCTGAGAAGCAACAAAACACATTTGGATGAGTGTGTTGCCATAAGAATTCGCCTTTTTTCCAGTTGCGTGAACAAGCAGCTGTGTCTGCTTAATGTTAAAAAATGAAAAAAAAAAGTGTTTCACACTTTGTTGGAAAACATTTTAAAAATAATTATGTTCTTTTAACAAGCATTTGCCCTTTTTTGTTTAAAACCCCATGACTCCAAGTTCCTGGCCTCTCAATGCAAAATAGCTGTTGACTCAGCTTCCAAATGGGCCGGTAAATAGTTTTGGAGAGAGCATAATCAATAACAGCTCTGTTTTCATCACCTGCTCCTCGGTCAAAGTGAAAACAGACTGTTTTAAGTATAAAGGTTTCAGATCAATGCAAAAACACTAAAAAGCAAAAGCATTATCTCAATTTTTTTAAGATAAAAAAATAGTTTACTTCAGTGTGAGATTATGTGATCTGAAAATTGGGAAATATTAATTATAGCACAGATCAGAAAAGAATGCATTCTTGCATTTTCTTTGCTTTTCACTTTAAATTCCCCCATAAAGCCCACTGTAAAATAGTTGATGTAGATTATGCAATAACTTCCTAGCAGCTGGATGCCAGTAAGTTATTGTAAAGCATTTTACAGTTTTATTACAGTAAAATGAACTACAGTTCAATGTCTGTGTGCTATATTTCATTTTACAGTGAGCATCCAGCGGCCAGTAGTTACCGTGGATGTTCCTACAGTAATTGTACTGTTCTTCCTTTTACGATAATATTACTGTTTATTCATTTCCAGTTTTTTTTACTGTAAAAAAAAGGAAAAAAGAGGTGAATAAAAATGTATAATGCTTCTCCAGCTGTTTTGAGTGAAGGCCACATTCACCCTGAAATAATGCAACACATGACAGAAACATACAATTCTTTATTTATTCTTTATATATATATATTTAAGCTTCTATTTAACTTTTTATCCAGACTCTGGGTCCGTAGTAGTTTTGCCTTCAAAGTTTTACCCCCCAAAGACAGGGGCAGAGGTGACAGAAAACTGTGGTACTAAAAGCATATTGTACATACTATGTCAAAACATTAGGAAACTGTCATTTCTTTTAAATATCTTAGTTTTACCACAGAGTTCTCTTTTTCTAAAATGACAAAAATTAAAATGGTACATAAACTAATGTGAGCACACAATAAAACCAAAAATCTGCCTCTCTGGCAACTTCTATTTTATCTTCAAATAATCTTGATCCCTCTTGATAGTTTTTGCTGAGAGCAGTTTGTTTTATGCTATTTCCTTTGATTTAAAACACTTAAAAGTTATGTATTTCAGCCACAGAAGCACCAGATTTTCCATGACTTCCTCTTTTGTCTGGTGCCTGCCACATCAGCAGCTCTTAGCAAGTTCGAGTCTTTGTCAGCAAACAAGCTAAGGACATTGGTTTAAGTCATCAGCTTTGCACTTTACATCCCTCATCTGAAATGCATCGTAAAGTGACCGACATCTGCTGACTGCTTGTGGCTAAAGTGCATATTCAGGATCGCTGTTCAGTGAGATTGACTACAACAAACAGCAGCAAATTTCTCTGAAAGAAAAAGACAAAATGGATCAAAATCGACACTTGGGATTAAGTATTGTCATTTTTTTCTTCATCACCTCTTCTTATGTTCACCACCACCTAGAGCTGCCATAATTGCCATGGAAATACAAGCTTTATTTGGGCATTTTCTTGATACTGAAGTGTCCTCATTTTCATGCATTCTAATATTTTGCCTGGTTTTCCACCACTCTCCTTTCTGCAGTTGTTTTAGCCACACACAGTCTCTCATTTGTGTTGAATATTACATGCATCTCCTGATGACTGAAAGGATGAAAAATGACCTATTTTCAGGTTGAACAGTTGTGCAATCACATTGAGCACATAGCACACCTAATGGATTCAGGTTCTACACTATCAAACTTCATTGCTTTAATCTCATGATTTAGTGCATTTTGATCATATTGTTGGCTCAGTGTTCATGTTCGCTTCTTTTACTCTAGCTGTCTTTGATGCATAAATACTTGTCAAATATTCTTACAGTCACCAGAGTAAACGTGTCAATTTCTTGCCAAGACAACACCATAAATGTGGTGGTGAGTCACGTCACAAGTATCGTAAGTATCGTGTTATGAGCAGACACTGAAGTATAGTGAGTGTGTTGACAGAATAATCTCAAAAAACAAGTCAAAAGCTTTAAAAAAAATTTCATAAATATCAGCAAAGTGAGTAGAAATGGCCTGTTTGTTGTATTCTGAGTGAATTACAAATGATTATTGTAGAAGAGAAAGCGCAAAACACAAGGTTGGAAATCTAAGCAGGACACACAGTTGAATATATTTTCAGGTCAATGAATCTAAAAACGCCCCAGAGACGAACAAGCAGCAGAATTTACATCCAGGCTGATCTCATCAGAACTCTACATGGTGAACATTATCACGTCAATATTTAATTGACCACCATTCCCGGTAGTTCTGCTATTTTTACAGAACACTGTCAAACACAAAGAGGGTAATGTTGATTTTTGACAATATTTCTGCATTTTTTTATTTTGCTGAGATTGGTTAGATGTTACAATGCTGTAGTATTTACAAGGCCAGGTTTTAAGAGGTTAAAATTCTAAATGTGTGCAAGTGTGACTTGTGTAGATATATCCATCTGTGTTCAAACATTAAACTGACATTTCTTCATTACCACCTCAATCAAATACCTACATTTGTCTTCAACTTAGATATATATTTTTTTTTTTACTAAATCAGACTGTTTCTAAGAATCCTTGTTTTGTTCTTTTATTTAAGAATCTAGTTATTATATTTTGGTTTGATGTGTTATTCATTCATTCTAATCTTTCTTTTGTCTTTCTTGAATTTCACATGTTGCAGCGTTTAAAAGTGGTACGACTTTCTTCATAATTCTTTATGTATCCACTTTCCAAGACATTCTGTTCTTTTATTAAAATATATAATATATTAAAATAAATAAAATAATTTGGAAATTCGTAAACCTTTTGAATTACTTTATTTAACCAATTAGTTATCGTAATAAATGGTGCCACATCTTATTCAACATCTTTACAGAATAATTAGGCTGGTGTCTCTGTGGCAATCATCAGCTGTCAGTCACTGAAACAGAACATTCTCAATGGTTGATACAGATTTGCTGTCAAATCTTAATTTGTGTCCTCATGGAAGCAGTTGTGATTGTATTTTTAAACAGACCTGCCTGTGGGCCATTCCTATGTGAGGGAATCCATACATGTTTTTTAATGGAAGGAGCCAAAAGCCAGAGATTGTTGTATATTTTAGTGATTTGGTGGAAATTTGGGCAAGTTTTTATGGCGTAACGATAAGAGTTAGGTGAGGTGTTAGAAAACCCATTAAGTAGATGTTGTGTTTTCATATTTAAATAATTAACTGAGATGTTTGTGTCTGCTTAAGCTGCCAACAGCATGTGTGTTAGTCTATATCTGTCTCCATCTTTTAAGGATTTTCTCTTATCCGTGACAACAGTGTTACTAAGCTGTTAAATCTGAAGAGCAAACAGATACAGACAGACGGAGAGAGAGGAGAAAAATAGCTCAAAAAGGGTGAAAACTGCTGCACCGGGAGGTGTTTCTGTCTATATCATCAAACGATACCTCTCCGCTGTCTGGTTCTCAGGGCAGAAGCTTGTGATGAGAGGAGAGATGGACAGAAGCCAAGAAACAGGAAAAAGAACCAGCCCAGACAGAATAGAACATGCTGAAAGGCTGCAAAAAAAGACTGAGCTAAAAAAAAAGTGAATAAAAGAGAGATAGAATGAGCAGAAAGAGAGACGCAAAGAGTCTATGTCATGTCCAACAAGGTCCGAATGCATATTTTATATTTCCAAAGGCTGGGCATTAAGAATTTACAGGGTCATCCAGTCTCAGCATGATCTTACCAAATGACAGCAAAGTGCGGCTCTCTGGGCCTCACTGGATCACACGCAGTTTAAAGAGAGGCTCAGAGAGGAATGTGTTTAGTTTATCACAGACAAAGTGCACTTTGACATGTTTGTTCTACTATATGTAGCTCTTTTTTTAGGATAAAGCAAAATCCCTCAGAGCCAGCCATCTGAGTCCCACAACACCACAGCAGAAAAAATAGAAAAGCCTTCTTAACTTGAATTTACCAAAACACATTCAATCAATTATTTATTCCTCTACGTGAGGGAATTATCTTCTTTTGATTTGGCAAGTTCCTTCTTGAGTTCATTTTGGTTAAGACGAATGATACAATAGATATTTTAACCTGGCAGCAGTGGATACAGTTTATTTTGACCTGACTGAAGCCCTTGTGGTTATGCTCGTTTGGTCGCCTAATGCCAACACTTCGTCCCACTGAAAATGCTGTTCAACATGGGTGAAGGATTTTTTTTAACTGGTGCTTTTACCATGATGACTCGTGTATAAAATTCTAGCTCAGTTAAATGCTGCTTGTGTTTTATCATTATGCATGCAAGCTCAACTACAAGTGTTCTAAATCGACTGTGACACACTTCACTTCTTGATGCAGCATACCTAATTGAGCTTACATGCTGGGTGAGGAGCAGGTTTAAAGTCCTGCAATACCCCTCTGTGAAGAAACCAACTCTTACTGCTCACTATGGGTCAAAGTGGATCACTGCCGGCAGAAACGAAGAGCGGAGGGGGTTTGGGACTGGAAAACAATGATACACCCCCTCTACCCACAAGTGACTCCCTTAACGCCTCTGAGCAAAGAAGACAAACACTGTTTTCTGATAAGTATATATTGTACTCCTAGGAAATGTTTCGTTGGACACACAGGCCCTTAAAACCCACGGTTTCAGAGAAACTCTTTGCCTTTTTAATGAATGAAAAATAATTATTTTAACACTTGATCTCCCTGAATTCCAGAACTACTAGAATTACCATAGCAGTCATTTTTTGATGAAAATTATTTGTATATAATTAGGATTATATTGAAAAGATCTAAGAGGTATTTGGTGCCCATTGAGTGCATAGAAAAACTGGACTGAGTGGACCCTCCTCCTGGTAAGTAACAGTTAAGTACCCATTGATTCCAAGCAGCCAAAATCCCATAGACTTCTACAGATAAGTAAACAGCTATTACTCTTTCATTCTGTTTGTCAGAATAACCATTCTTGCTCTGATACCTATTTAAAACATTTTCTTACTTTCATGATATTTCTTTTCATGAAATTATTTCTATATTTCAAGTTATTGAATATAAAAACAGACCAATCAGATGCCTCAATCAAAGTATTGTCACACTGGGCCGTCTTTCATTGTTTTGTGCCTCTATGCTGAAGGTTGTGGGGCAGCCTCTTTTATTCAATAACAGGCTGAGTGTTCTTCTGGTTGACACAATACGTTTTACTGAAGTTTCATGTTCCACTGTCATCAAAATAAAAGGCTTATACATATGGCTTAATTAGCTTTATTTCATGGAGTATTTATCTTATCAGGCCTTTCCAGTTCATGGCACACTTGATGGACCAAAATGATGATGAAGTTTCTTCAAAACACCAACAGATATCACTCTCTGAACTGGTCCTCTGTCAAATTCTTCCTCATAAAAACTGAAGGCCTCTGTAACTTTTTATTTTTGTCTCCATTGGGTTTGGAATTAGAATGCGACTAGATTTTAGCTTCAAATAGCATTAAAAAAAGACAATAGAGCAGGAGAAAGAAGGAAAATGTAGCAAATAGGTGGTAATGGTAATTCAGGGTATTTTCACTCATAAATCTTTTGGGTTTTGAAATGTTAATGATAAAACAATGTAAAAATAAAAGAAACACATATTTAGGAAAAGTCAGGAACACACAGGTCCATGAGGCTTTTTTTGTTGTTTTTTTTTATAACAAATTTTGACATTGCAAAAGTTATGACATTGCAAATTGTCCCACAGAAAGAAGGCCCTGGTTTACATCCCGGTTGGAACCTTCTGTGTAGAGTTTACAGGTTTCTCTGTGCACTCTGACTTTCTCCCACAGCCCAAAAACATCCTTCATATTGTAGGCCAATTTGTTACTCTAAAAGTGTCATTAGGTCCGAGTAATTGTGTGCCCTGTGACAGACCGGCAACTTTTCCAGGGTGTCCCCTACCTTTGTCCAACATTAGCCAGACAGTAACCCCATAAGGAACATGGCAGGTTCAGAAAATGGATGGATGGATGGTGTTTTCACATGTTCCTGTGGCATTTTCTAATGAAGGAGGATATTGACATATAAAGAAAATTATATATTCTGACTATAACTTTATTCAAATTGTGAATCGTGAGCAGACAAAAAAAATTCAGTTTGAAAAAAGGTGTATTTGTTACGTTGAAAATATGACGGTCAGGCCAGAAGCTCCCTGCTCCACTCCATTCTGATGCATTCATTTGTAGACGACTAGATCCATGTACGTCTTTGTTTTTCCTGTTCTGAGCTTTCAATCATGGGCAAAAGGAAGAGGGGTGGCGTTGTTACGCCCCAACTATCCCACAAACAACTCAGAGGCAAATTTCCAATGACCTCCTGGTGCTCTGTAGAAACGATGTCCTTGAAAACGGCACTTGTTTTTTATTTTGGCTAAAATCTTTATATTTATTATTAAAAGACCACTGGGAACACTTTTACATTAGATCAAAAGATGAGGAGCGGCATTTTAAATTTAGCTTTCAGTCCAGTCTGCCTCTGTTGACCACCTGACTGACAGTTTGTCTGACCTGCTCTTGTGGATCTAAACAGTCGCCTCTCTTTGTTTCCTCTGAAAGTTCTCTAAGTTCATTTGGTTGCGTATATTTTGCAGATTATGTTCTTTAATATGTAATGTTTTTTTTATTAACTTTAATCCACTTTTGTTTCTTTGACCCCACCTGCACCACTTTTACTACAAAACCAGTTTGATCAAATAGTTGTGAATAAACATGTTTTTTATAATAAGTTGCACTGTGTTACTATCATAAATAGTAGACAATACTTGGCATCTCTGTGACGGTCACTTGCAGCATCATGACTTTGACCTTCCTCCACAGTGAATGGAGTAAAACGCATTTCCTTATCATCACCTACCATGCCTCGGGGATGCACAAAGGCATGATCACATGATCACACATGATTTAACGGAGACGTGATTTAATGCATTTAGTGAGCACCTTCATGAACACAGCAAGTTTCACGGTTGGGAACACAGCATAAATAACTTTGAAGTAGATCGGAGTATGAATCTGTGAATTTCTGCTCGTGGAGGAGCAGCTTCTTCTGAATGCCGGGATTTTAAAGGTTGAAAAGGGGAAGAAAAATTAAATGACCTGATCTGACAGCCTTTTCAGCAAAGCTAAAGAAGGAAAATGTGAATTTTCTAATTATGGTTGAAACAGAGGTTGATTATTAGCTATACAAAAATGGTGTTATGTCCTTTTGCTATGAAGTCCCACTTATATTATTTTTAAATCAATTGTTAAAGCATTCCCAGTGGTCTTTTAATTATGATTATGAAGTTTTTGGCCAAAATAAAAAAAACTGTGATATTTTCAAGGAAATAGTTTCTACAGTGTCATGGGTTCGTCAGCATGGAGTAAGCCTGTGCTCATTTCTCATCATCCTTCTGTCTACAAGCTTTCCTGCTAGATTACAACCCCTTGCACCCCAAACCTAACATTGGTGGTAAAATGAAAATGGCAGCCAATATTGGAACTTTCCAGCCATACAGCTTTGAGGCTGATGGCAGTTCGGACGAGCAAAATTAAGACGTTCATGGATCTAGTCATCTACAATTGGATGGATCACAATGGAAATGAGCAGAGGGCTTTTGGTCTGCCAATTATAGATTCCATGCAAAAACTACAAGCTTTTTCAAACAGTATTTTTTTTCATCTGCTTTTGATTCACCATGATTTGAATAAAGAAATACTCAGAAACACAGTTTCAATCCTAATTATCTTTATATATGCCATCCATCATGAGAAACATTTAAAAAATACCAAAAACACAATTTTTATTGAGGAGGGTCTTTAAAAATAATCAACAAAGATATGAAGTGTTATTAACATTATTCAAATGTTTAGTTTTGGTACATTTTAAAGTCTGGAAACATCAGTAGTTCAGAGTGATCATTTATTTTTATTTGCAATAAATCTGTGGCAGACTGACATGCAGAATAATTTTGTGCATCTTGAGTCAGTTTAATGGTGAACATCCAGACAACTGCAGAATTCTTTTAATTCAACAAAAAATTCAAAACCAGCTGCAACATTCAATGTGTGCAGTGTTGAAATAAAGGAAACTGAATAAAATGCGTATGTCAACTACAAAGCTTTAGATTTGGCTTGAATGTGGAAAGAAAGACACAAATGAGATTCCAGATACTTTTTGTGGCAAACTCATGGCTGCCTTGTTCACTGAAAGGACACAACACAGCAGTTTTGTTCTCCTCTTGCCATCTGGGGCCTCATTTTGTGCTATCTTCCAGTAATTTACACCTGATCAGAAAGTGTACTGCAGTCACTGTGACCGAGCAGTGACTCAGTCACAGTGTGGTAGAAAATCAATTTAACAAACTGTTTTGCAAAGATTGAAATAATTTCTCAAAGTTTTTTATTTACTTTTCTCATTTCTAAATCTTTGTTCTTTACACTTTCCTCCTGTTGAACTACCAGCTTGCTCATTCATTATCCTTTTAAGTTGGTTTCTAAACCATCCCAGTCGTCCTAATCATTTTTCCATAACTGCTCTACCTCATTTCCTTCTTGTTCAGGCTGTTAGTTTCACTGTGATCTTCTCAGATCGCATTTTCCTCACATCTATAGCTTCCCATATTTCCTGATATCAGCCATCTAACTTTGTTTCTCGTTTCAATTTCAGCTGATGCATCCTTTCCTCTCTCCCTTTCATCGAACTGACTCATCTTACACTGCTTCCTCTCAGCTACGAGCACCAATCAGAAAAGGGATTATTTACTTTAAGCCATCTTTTATAGCGCATCAAAGGTTCACAGACATCTGGAACGGAACAAGAATAGAAAATAGGTGCTATTTATAGCTGGCTTCAAAGAATGCCTTCGAGCTGAAACAAGAGCACATGATCAGTTTTGATTCTGTCTGAAAGAACATAAACACATACTCACACACATCCAAAGAGTAATCTTAGCCTCACACGCCTTCCTTTGACCAAAAGATAACAGGGAAATACAACAGCATTCTAAAGAAGCATGTTAAAATAGACTGAGCTAATGACTTGTTAAGAATTTCTGAATACAAAAAGTAAGGGTGAAATTATTCATTTTAACAATTTCATTCAAATTATAACTTGTGGTTGCTGATATTGTTCATGTGATCATTAAACGATCCGATTCTCTGACATAAATTGGATCCAGGACATCTTTAGCTAAAAATTAAATCATTGTGACTCAGATACATATAGTACCTGGGTCCTGAATAGAGCAGGTGAAGTTTTCCAGATTAATTGTACTTCTTGCAAGATAATCAAGTGTAAATTAAATATGCGTACAAACAAGCATGTAAACAAGAATCTGTGGCAAATTCAATCGCATTTTAGTTTCAGTTCAGCCCACTGTTGTTTTTCCACATCAAAATCACACAAAGCGAACATTATTAGAACGTTATACCACACTGTGGTAAAGGTGGCTGGATCATTTTTGCTGCCATCACGTGTCCGCTTTGATGGCATTTGGTCATTTTTACCCACCATGCCTCAATCCAAATGGTATTTTCCAACATCAATATAATTGATTTATTTCATTGTGAATTGGTTTAATAATGGTATAGGTCGATTCGATTAACAACTTGCCTCAGACGGATCAATATAGATGGATCGTGGGAATATAATTCGATTTATTGATTAAGTCCAATTAATGGTTACATCCCAAAAAATACCAAAAGCTAAATGTGCTTTTGTTCACTTCTTTAGTTTCCAATTGTAATATCTCACACAGTTAATGTCTAAATGTACTTAACTTTGTTTCGTCACTGCGTCTGAATATTTTATCTTCATTCTGAACACATTCATCATGCGAGTCAGCATCACTGACAGATGATTGATGCTATCCTTATGAAGATCAGTGATCTAACTTAATTATACATTGTGTGCTACACAGAAAAGACGGAGCGGGGAGGGGGCGGAGCACAGACAGTCAACGTAAATATAGAAAGTGAGAAAAGGTGGTCAGAGGGATAAATGTGAAGCTGGAAATGGAGCTGAGGATAAGTGGGGTGAAAAAAGATCAGAGATCAAGTGAAGGAGGCTCAAGGAGATGAAGGAGGAGAGGAAAAGAACAGAAGGGAAAAGAAGTGATGATGGGGACAAGAGCTGCAACTGAAGAGGTCAGAGGGTATTGATCCTCGAGTGTGTTTACTGCAGCAGGTCTGCCTTAACATTTCTGAGCTGAACATGGGCGCAGCAGGCTGAGTGGACTTATCCCAGAGGGCCAGACACAATGAAGAAATGTTCAGTGCACACAGACAGCCACATACCTCCTGCACCTGCCTCATTTCCTGCTGCTGAGTTACAAAAGGTGGCATAAAAAACACAAAAACAGGAATAGGAACATCTAAAAACTAAAAGACAAAAATAGATTGAATGGTGGATAACCCCAAATCTTGGGAAGGTTTGGGAATTTAAGAAAATTGGGAAACATACTCTGACTTTTAAAAGGTTTATGGAAAAAAGGAACAAAAATATTCAAAGAAAAGATAATAATTGAATAGTATTTGACATGTATTTGTGTGAAACTGTTATAAGTAAAGGAAAAAAAAAGATTGCTCTTTGATACATTTAAGTACAAAATGGGAGTTCAATGTAACTTAAACATATTTGTTATAATATCAATTAAAAATATATAGGATACTTACTTAAGTGAAAACAGTAGACAAACTTATATAAACAATTTCTCAAAATATTTCACTTTGATTGAAATGTTGGCTTTGATTTGAATATAAGAAATTATGTTAAATACATCTGAGTTTTTTTAGGTTTTTTTTATCAACTATATCAAAATGTATTTAAAAAATAAGAAATAAGAAATGTAATATCAAATATAAATATAAATCCCAGTTTTTTATGTTATTTTTTTTATTCCTCTACTTTATTTATTTAACAAAAGTTTATTGTTTCACCTCAATTTTCCCATTGACTATCAATTCATGAAGACTTTTTACATTTCACATTGATAATTGTTATCTTAGAAATAAAGGTCAGTCTTTAAGCAATTTCATTTCACAGTTGTCAGAAATGTTATTTATTTAACATTTCTTTGAACGAGCATTTTTGTAAATGTGTCAGTGTGTCAGAAGTCTGAGCTCTGTCTCCCTCTCTGGGCACCGGCAGGAGCCATCTTCTGAATACTGACACTTCCCTCTCAAGAGGACCTGGTGGAAGACCCGAAAACAATTGAAAATCATTAGCCGGAAACGGAAATTCCATTTCAGAATTGAGTTCAGAAGATTTCAGAACTGTCGTCACTTTAAAAGTTTTTATTGTGAAATGGGTCAAAAACAGGGTAAACACTTTATTAATTTTAAAAAAAGATATTAAGATCAGTGTTCAGTTTTGTAAATTTGCTTTTACATTGGAGCTTTAGCTCCAGACCAGTGTTTACGTATGACGGCAGTTAACTTCAACCCTCTACTACACGATCGACGTGAATCAACTCATTCTATTGTGGAAAAAAGTGGCTTGTCGCCACTTTATAACACTTTATATTAGAAATATGTTTCATTTAGGTAAAAAGTTGTTTTAATGCCTTGTTTTACCAGCGAAAAGCCGCTTTTCTCTGCAGATCAGCTAATTCACATTGACTGACTTACGGTATGTGAAAGAGTGTTGTAGGTTTTGACATAGGTACCTTATGTTCAAAGCTTAAAATGCAAAATAAATAAATAAAAAGTAACTACTAGGATCCCTGGTTGTATTTGTCTTTTTTGATCAAAAACAAGAGTATTTTTAGATCGAAATTTGCTGCGCTCACGGGGGTTGTTCAGGTTCTTGAGTTCCTTCCAACTAATGTTTTTTGTCGCCATCTTTTCTGCCACCAGGTCCCCCTCACTTAATTACCCATCAACTCCAGCACACAGTGTCTGAATGCCACATACCTGACTCTCATCTGCTAATCAGCCACAGGACGCTTATGCACTACTCAAAGCAAGGCTCAGTGCGAAGTGTTTCTTGTGCCATTCAGCCTGCATACCGAGCGGTTAACCCTGATTTGTTCACCTTACCGTGCTTTGTATTTGAGTCTACCTCTATGCCGCCTGCCCCGACCTTTGCCTGGACTCTGATTTAGCTTTGTGGACTTTTAGCTGAGCTTTGCTCCTGTCTGAGTCAATAAAACCTGCTGCACGTGCAACCAGCAGTCTGCCTGATTGTGACAAACTGTTAGCTGCAAAGCCAATTTTTATTTGTCTTTGGGAAAAGTGTAGGTTTGCCAACAACAAACATCAAAAACACAACAAATTGAAAGTAAAAAATTGCAAATATTCCAAAAAGTCAGTAAGAGTTTGAAGGTTAGAGAAGTCTCTACACAGTTTATCAAAAATGTAAATATACATTGATAAATTATAATAATGAAACTACTGAACAGTTAAAATGTGATATGCATCCAACACACATTTGCAGATTCATGCAGTTCTAATTCTAATTATAATAAATACATTTAAATTATATTTTTTATGAACACAATGTCTTCAAGTAATCATTTTTGATGTATTTTAATGTTTAAACATATTTGTAAAAATATTTATTACTGTCTGGAATGATAGAGAATTGGTCAAATAAGTGCAGAACTTGTGGGTCATAAAATATATTTAAAATTGAATATAATAAAGACAGTACACACAATCTCAAACATACTTTCACTGTAATTATTAGGGTTTTTAATTACTATTGTAACAATTAGTTTAGTGTTTTCCTTTTCATCTGTTCCTCAACTACAGCAAAACTGAAATTAAAACATTAGGATTTTGAACGGACGTAAACATAGAGATAGAAATTGGAATAAGACGACAAGTCCTGTTGTTAAGCAGAGGTGAAGCATGAGAAGAACAGGATATCATGAAATATGTAGGAAGGAGTAGCGCAGCGCCGGAACACAAACCCATTAAAGAAAGACCTGGAAAATGCAGTCAGCTAGAAAAATAAATGTCCATTTCTTTGTGGTGCAGAAAGAAACAGATGCACCGCTAAAAGCACTGACAGTGCTGCTCCCTTTATTTTTAAGTATGCTGGGGAAAAAAAGCAACTTTATTATTCCCTGACATGACCTACAGTTTAACACACTTTTGCGCCTTCGAAAGAACACAACCAAACACAACTTCTGCATCTAGATGGTTCTTTTCATGTGTACAGAGTTGAGTGTTTTAAATCATTAATTGAATACAGTACCAGTGAGATTGTGGGTCTCACATTCAGCACAGTGACAGATCCCTTGTAACTTTATTTAAGCTCACTGTTTGTTCAGAGCAGTGTTTTATTTTTGGAATTTATCAGCGTTTGCTTTTCCTACAGAGGCTCTTTTTTCAACAAAATATACAAGTTTGCAACTTTCATTGTCTTTTTCACTACTGTGGCTTTTTTGTTGCTCAAGAGCCCTTCAGCATACTGTTTTTAGACTGTCAAGCAATTAGACCATCGACCTTCTAACAAAGCAGTTTTACCTCCTGCTGCTTCTGTTGAAATTTTGCTGACATCATTTGGAAGCTTTTGTCCTGTTTTAGTAGGCATCATTTTGACTTGATGAAAAGAAGTCATCATCAAAGGGCGTAACACATTACTGGAGGAAGGAACGCACTTGTCTCAGTTATTTGGAAGTTAGATCAATGGATGTCTTTATTATGAGGTCACACCACAGCTCCAACAAAATTTTTAAAAACTACTGTAGCTTTATTATTGCTAATTTAGAAATAATAATAATAATATGAATAATAATAATGCTTTGTTATTTCATCCTTCCAAACATTATCTACTGTATTAAGGTGTGGGAATCATAGGCTACAAAAGAACAGTAAATTATATTTTTCTTTTTAAAAAAAAAAAAAAAAAAAAGCAAAAAAACAAAAAACATTGAGAATAATCACCAGATCATCTTACAAATAGCAGACTAACTCAGTGTTTAACAAATTAAAATAATGACAATTTAGCAACCTGGTTGATTTCAAAGTAATTCATACCATGTTCAATATGAAAAATTACCAATTACTAAAGAGCATCCAAAGACTGTTCCATTTCAGCGATTATAAATACAGTTGGAGAGGATAAAAAAGCCTATGTTTATGAGACCAGCTCTGAGAACAACTGCTAAACTTCACTGTAACTCCACAAGAGAGGTTCAGATATGGAATAGTTGCAGGGAATATTAAAAATTGTCAATCCATGAAAAATCAAAGCAAGTATATAATGATATATAATGTATAAGGGACTAATCAAAATTCATTAATAAATATTTGTTATAATTACTGGCACTAAAAGTTATTGTTTTGGTGTATATGTTTATTTGTCTTAATTCCATAAAAGACTGTTTGTGTCAAAGTTTGGAATGAATTTTAAAAAAGGGGGCTTGGATTGGATAAGTTGTTAAGCTTAATCTAAAACCGTTTTTAGAACTTTGCATATGGTCATTTATCATTATGCTTCTGATTGTGATGTTTATGACGTTTATTGTATCAGTTAAAATATTAATAATAAATAAGCTTGAAATAACAGCCCCACTCAGCAACTTCATGTGGATCCTTACAGTCAATAACCTAAATTTCTGCCTGTCTTTGACATCATTACAGCAGTCATGGATGAAGTTCATTCTAACTTCTTTCCACGTGGTCACAAAAAACATGCTTTAAAAAAAATCTTCATTCGTTTCAACCACGAAAGCTAAGAGATCCACAATCAATCATAACAAGCAGAACAATACACATTTGGAGTGTTTCCTCAGCAGACATGATGATACGACCAGAATAGTAATCAACCACATGAGGCTGAAACTGCAAACAGATTGAATGTGTCTTCACGGAAGATGAATAGGATTCTGCAACAGGAGCACCTTTACCTGAATGCTGCAGGAGAGCTCGGAGTCGTCCAACAACCTGATCGTGCAGGGGATCTCCTGGTCCAGAGAGCGGATGCTGGGGCTGCGAAACCGGAGCATTTTCATCCTTGAGTCGGTTCAGGTTCAGCTGTTAGCCGCTCCAAACAAACCAGAGGCAGCAGGCGTGAAATTCACCGAGGACTCACTCGTCCTCACGCATGGCGCGTGCCCGGCGGGTCTCTGACGCCTCTTCAGACGCCCTTGGAGGCGAATGGGAGGATGGATAGGTGGATTGTTGAATAAGAGAATGGATGGATGCGACAGTGAAAGAAGAGGAGGAGGAGGGCTTGCATCCGTCTGCTGCCTTCCCACTGGTGGATCTGCACAGGAGGGCTCTCTCTGTCTGACTCAACCCCGCCGTCAGTTCAAAGTACTTTAGAGAGGCTATAAGCCATGATGCTGGAGGAGAAACACCCGCCTCTACGGGGCGTGGAGGCAAGCAATCTCATCACACATTTAAATAAAAATAAATAAATAAATAAATAAATAAACAGATAAATAGATAAATAGATAGATAAATGTACTTATTCAAGCTAGGAAATTAATTAAAAAATAATTCCTAAAATTACATTTTGTTGGGAGTTCATTATACAACATCGGGTTTAGAAAATTAAATATGATTTTTAAAATTGCTATAAATAAAGTTTAGATACGTTTACATAATAATATCTTTAATAGAGCGTGACCCAGCCTGAACGCGGTCCCTTTAAAAGTGAGTGTGACGGACGTGCGTCACCGCGTCACGTGACAGCCAGCAGCCATGGTCCCAGTGTTGAATGCAGGATTTTCAGCAGGGGAGAGTTTGCCTCATAATTTGGTCACCGCCGCCAGGTTATACTGACTCGCTGCTTTGTTTTGTTTATGTTTAAATGCACATATTGTTTTTTTAAGATGCTAAAAACCCTTTTGTTGTGGGTTTTATCTGAAATAATGTCACATTTTCCTGTTTTCTGCAGGACTGTTGCTGCTGAGATTTCTCTATACCTTTTCAAGTTACCTTTATAGTGAAAGAAATTCTTTGTACTAATAGACATTGGTATAAACAGACACGAATGTATCTTTTATATGATCTGCTGATTAAATAATTTAAAAAAACTCTTGACAAAGTGGAAAACCCACAAGTTTCTATAAACAACTAAAAACAATGTAATGAAATTTTTCTTCTTTATATGAATGTCTTGTGAAATGACCCAAATAAAAACCAGAAATCCTTGCTATAATCAGATTGTATTTTATCTTCGTATTAAGCCTGCACAAGACCTGGCTGGAGGAGTCTGAGCGTTCACAAACAGGATGATCTACATCATTATGGGAGTCTCTGGCTCTGGAAAGTATGTGCACTTTGTTTTTACTGCTCATTGAAATACATCAGACAACTTTAGCACATTTATAAATGGAGAAAAAGTTGTTTTTAATTTTTTTAAGCAACTTTAAAGTAGAAATGAATTAATCTGTTAACATTTTAAATAGTGGTGTGTTGGTGTAACTTTCAACTGTCAAGTCTGTGAGTAGTTTGTGAACAGCTTTCTAAATCTTTCTTTTTTTGTTTTCCTGACAAACAGAAGCACTTTGGGGATTTTCCTGTCCAAAAAGGTGAACAAACGATGGCAGAATGTTTCCTAAACATCTAAAAAGCACACTGTTTTGCTGCTTCATTTTGCTACCATGTTTTTGCACTAACTTGTCCAGTTGTGTCCCATCAGCTGAACTGGCCGTTTCACGAAGGAGACAACTTCCACCCGAAGGAGAACATCGAGAAGATGGCTCGCAGTGAACCACTCACAGATCAGGTCAGTCCATCAGAATGTGTGTGCTTTTTTACAGTTTTATGGTTGGAGAACGCACGAGTTCAGTGATTGATCTGCATAAAGATAAGTGTGTGTTTGTTTCCAGAGTTGTCTTGTCAGCCTTAGTAACCTGTCAGTCTTTAATGGAGCTCATATTTTCACACAGTCACAAGTGAATCACTCTCCTGTCAGGTTTCGCCAAATTTGAGTCGCTATGACTCTTGAAGTTAAGTCGTACGTCTCAAGGAAGATTTGAAGTCCAATTGCTATGACTCAATTTCAAGACCCAATATAAACTCTATTAAATATAGTCGCTGAATGTTCAGGTTGTCGTCCTAGCTCACTGCTCCACTTTTCAGTTTAATCCTTCACCATAAGTTTGCTGACATTTGTAATAGCTAAAAACCTCCAAACAATTGACTGGCTCCTCTCCAAAGCTGATTGATCAAACCTGCAGGCAGAGCGGCGTCTGCAAACACTTGGCAGCAGTGTGCTGTTAGCTGCGCCTTTACTGATAACCTCCCACTCAGGTTTACTCTCAGCGCTGTGGAGAATTGCTCGGGCACCTGCTCTGTTTATCTCTCCGGCATATTTCAAAAACAATCAACAGTTTGCAGTCTGAGATCAAACGATGTTCTGAAGAGGAAATGTGTGAATGCAGGATTACTGTCAGCCTGTGCCGTGTGGTAAGACTTGGCAGGGATGAGGCTGGCATGAACAGAGAGGAGAGTGTTGTGAAATATCCTAATTAAAAATGTGAATGTGTTGTTACAAATTCCGCTTGTGATCTGAGTGTAGTCCTTTAAAGAGGAAAAAGCATCTTTGAATCCACTTTTGCCAATAGGGCTGTTTACTTTTTGCGCCAAAAGGTAAAAAAAGTGTTTTGTATGGTGGCCCTGAAGTGCAGATCACTTCAACATATCACTTGACGCAGAAAAACAATTTTAAAGATCACAACTGACAATTAAATAAAGCAAAACAAATAATAAAAAAAAACAACCCTACATTTAAAAAATAAAAACAATATTCCAGAAACCAAAACAGAATTCTAAAAAAAATATATTTTTCAAAATAAAGAGGGTAGGTAAGAAGAATGCTTTTTGTTTTCTATTGACTTTAAAATTGTATTTCTAAATACACTTATGTCTGTGTGTTTACATTTTTTACATGTTGGTTTGCAGCTAATGTCTTTACCTTGGCTTATAATGCCGAGTTCTGCATTAAGAGAAAATGAGAGAAAATGATCACAAAAACTGGTTAGTTTTTTATCCCTTCAACACATGTCCTGCACACTGATCCAATGGTAAAAGAGTTGCTCTTGCTGAAATTAGGTGAATTACTTTTACTGCACATTTCCGTTTCCTGACGATCACATCTGATGTGGAAAAATGACACTGAAGCTCTGAATGTCGCACAGCTGAAACATGAGAGAGGTGATACACATGCGGTGTGCATATTCCAACACATCAAACATCTACAGAAAGCAAAATAAAAGTTACAATGAGAAGCAACACTTTGCATCAGAAGAGAGGTCAACCTCAGCAGATTGGATGGCTTACAGTTGGACAGTATCCGTTTATCTGGTTAAAAGTTTTCATTAATGAGTTCTGTTTGCAATTTTTTTTTCCACCTTCAAATTATCTGCAGTGTTAATTTAAGGGGAAAAAAAGTTTGGACAAACACTGGAAAAGATGTTTGGGGAAAAGAACAATTCCGAATATCACACTAACCATTAAAGATTGGTTCATTGCTGTATAGATTTTGTTCTTTTTTTTTTTGAGGAGCATAAAGTGAAATATTACAGTATTTCAATGATACAACTATAATAAAACTATAAACTCATCCTCAGTAATTAAGGCAAACCAAATAATTAAAGCTTAAAAATGTTTGTTTGTTTGTTTTTCTTAGGACAGATTTCCTTGGCTTCTCAAACTTCATGAAGTCATCCAGAGGTGAGAAAATCCAACTGCTTAACAGTTCCTTCAAAACTTGACTGGGTTTTGCTAAGTGCTTCTCAGTGTGTTTCATGCATCCACCACTCGTACATCTCTTTTTATTCTTGTTTGTACACCATTAACAATATGCTGCACTTTTTTTTTCTGCAACCACACTCAGAACACGCCAGGAGATCAAAATAAACACGGTTCCATCTCTCTAAAGCAGGGGTGGCCAACTCCATGCCTCCAGGGCCCGTGTCCTACATGTTTTCCAACCAATCTGCCATTGAAGGTCCTTATTGGCTAAACACACCTGATACAGCAGTGAATCAGCAGGATTTCTGGAAAACTAGCAGGAGGCTGGCCCTTGAGGAGTTGAGTTTGACACCCCTTGACACAGATTTCCCTGAAAAATCAAAAAAACTCTATCATTTCTTTGTACTGTGTTTTTTGGCAGGATTGTTTTTGTTTTCTTTCTCCCCCTTTTTTCATATTGTTGATACCCAGATTTTTACAGTTTTTCTCATTTCCGTCCTCATTATCTCCTGTATTTGTGTATTCTCTCAGGGAAAAGTGTTCGGGATGCGATGCTCTTGTGGCATGTTCTGCTCTAAAACGTCAGTACAGGCAGATCCTCCTTCATGGCTCCAGAGCCCTGTCTGCTTCTTCGCCCGAGTCCCAGCAGGACATCTCATCTTCTTCACCTGATGTCTTTTTTATCTATCTGCATGGTGACTACGACTTCATTTACCAGCGGCTGGCGACCCGAAAAGGTCACTACATGAGGGCCGACCTGCTCCGTTCCCAGTTTGATGCTTTAGAACCACCTTTTAATGAGGAGAATGTGCTCACTCTGGACATCAGGAAGGGTGTTAGTGAAATGGCTGTGGAGGTTGAAAAGCACATCGTCAGTGTGAAGCCCTCAGCAGTAAAGCTGTGATCCTGCAGGCTGCCGTACCTGAATCAAACACCTGAATACAGAGGACATTCTCACCTTCTTCTTTTGGGATTTTTGCCTTGTAAGCTTTAATTAGGGTGTTATTGAAACCAATTTAGCACAATGAACATAGGTCATTACATACTGGTATTTATCATCTTTGCTCAAAGATTCAGAGCTTCTGAGTGGAGCATCCAGGAGTTCAAAATAACTGGATCTACTTTGTTTGAATGAAGGGGAAAAATACATTCCTGTTTTATTGGAGATGCAGATCCACAGAGGATCTTGTGTTTTTGAGGCGTTTATGTTTGTTGCCTCAGAGGAGCCTAAAACAGTCTACCAAATTTGCTTTACCTTGGGGTTTTGAAACTATCCAGTCGAGATAAAGATTTTTATTTGCAACAGGTTTGGATTGAGATTAGTTTTGTGGAAGCATTTCTGCATTTTCTAACTCATTAAAAGCAAATTTTAAAAAATGAATGACCTTGTTAAATTACTGTTTCATTAAAAGTTTTGGTGCAACAACTTTTATCAGCTGAGCTGACTGTTGCGTTTAAAGTCCCACTCCAATCATCTTTCGGTCTATTGTAAAAGCATTCCCAGTGGTTTTTTTAAATATTATAACATTGTGTTTTTGCCAAACTTGTAAAACCTATGTTGTTTTCTGGGACATAGTTTCAGCAGAGCTTCAGTTATTCATCAGAAATTCATCTCTGAGTTGTGGGCAGGACTGTTGGGGCAGAGTGAGCTTGTCTTCATTTCCCATCATCCCTTTGTTTACACTCTCTCCCGCTAGCTTGGCTTGCAGCCGCTCACACCCCAACGTGTGCGGCAAAAATTGTGAGCAATATTGGAGCAATCCAGCTGTACTTTTTTGATGACAGATGACAGCTCAGATGAGGAAAACGAAGGATCTGTTTGTCTGCAAGTTAAGATACAATGGAGTGGAGCAGAGAGCTTGTGGCTCGTCACATAGCTTTTAAGTTACAAGCTGCATTTTATTTTCGTCTGCTTCTGATTCCCAACTTGTTGAATAAAGAAGTACTCATAAATGCAGTTTTAAGTTTAACTTTCTTTATATATTTCCTACATCATCAGAAAAATACTACAAGAACATATTAAAAAAACATGCTTTTCATTGGAGTGGAACTTTCACACAATTTCAGGGTTCAGTTTTGATCTTTAGTATTTATATTTTCCTACTAAATAAAGATGTTGTGACTATTCTCATTTGCAAATATACATTCAAAAAACAATTAAATAAATATCAAACAAATACAGATCCTGTGCTTATTGAATTCATGTCTTGACATTGAAAACGCTACCCACCGGATCTGTCCTTTTTCTCTAAATGTAAGAAGCAGACATCAGCGCTGTGAGGTGGGTTCAACTCTCCATTCAGGTCAGATCAGGTCAAAGCATCATCATCCCCGCTTTCAGGTCCACTGATGGCTCCCTTCTAAAAGGCCTTTTTTTTCTCTCTCTCAATGCGTGACTCATCTTCAAACCTCAACCCGAATATTTTTGGAGCTCTTAATCTAGAAAACCCCGTCAGCTACTCGCATATCTCACACATGCAGTCACACATGCTGCTAAAGATTACTTCCCCTCAGTCTGGCAGCAACAAACAAAATGCACACAGGTTGAAGATCGCATGCATGCATACAAATGTCAGAGGTTGGGCTTTGTCACCTGTGGGGCACCTCTGGCATTGAGAACATACAGTCACATCCATCAGGTTTTCTGTGTCACTTTCAAGGGTGTCACAAACTATTAAATACTGTATTTAAAATAAAAAATGACAACATGATTAATTAGCTTGTCTAAGTTTGAAACTCAAAACCGTTTTGGTTTTATGCAAAAAAGAATATGACTTGAGGTGCTTAAAAAGTTCAGTTTAGCCACCACCTAGTGTCCAGCATAGCACACTACACCACTCTACAACTTCATTGATGTACATTCTTAAATGTCTTGAAATTCACAGGAAGGAAATCTAGACAGGTAAAAAAGATTCTGTTTTATATGAAACAAAAAACTACAATCAGACACATGAGATTCCTAAGCACAAACTTGCTTCTGAATAAAACATCTCGTTTATCATTGTAGCTCATTTAGTGATATTTTTTTCATTAGAGACTATTCTGGATTTTACTTGCTATGTTCATTTGTGGAACATCACCATGTGGAACACCACATGTCGCCATTTTAGCTTAATCTCTTGCCAAAGACTGAGAGAAGATCAGCTCTGAGCTTCCAGAAAATGAAACCACCTCCCAGTTTCAGACTCTGCATGTGTGTAAAAAGATTATGATTTGACCTAATTCTGAATGTTGATTCATTCTGCAGCAGTACGTTGACTGGAGGGGGGGGCATCTCCCAAATGAATCAAAATCACCAGGTTTTTTTTCTTTTCTTTTTATTTCTTTGTTGCTGTTATACTGACGTTTTAATTCAATTAAAAACCACTGTAAATCCTACATTTTACAACTTGATTTTGTACTTCCATTTTGTATGTCTTAAGAACGAAATTTTAGAACAAATTAAAATAAATATAGATATTTTTAAATATCTATATTTAATTTGCTCTCGGGGGGTAAAGAAAATGGAGAAAAACACCATGAAGTAATGAAGCTGTGAATAAACATCTAGACAAATTGCAAGCTCCCTTCAATTGCAGCCAACAATACAGTTTGGAGTTACAGGATAAGACAAGTTTTTGTTTATGTGACTAAAGATGCTTCATGTTTATTTAAGTACAGTAAGTTATAAACTTCCTGTTGGCGTATGTGTATCAGAGGCTGAGCAGATCTGTCGCAGTGTCCTGGTCTCCAGCTGTGCTGTGAGGACCTGAGGGTTTGCCCGTTTGTTTTTAAAGCCCATTCAGCTCAGCTACTCCAGCTCCTAAAGATCCTCTTCTTCTTGACTGATCTGATGCACAAAGAAAAACAGATTTTTTTTCTTGTTGTGAAAAACGCCTTTCTTCACAAAAAAGGTTTTGATTGTACTTCGCATTCCAGCAACACCAACCATATTTTAGGGGCAGACAGGGCCACTGACCACTATATTAGTTATAAATGTAACTTTAGACTTGAAAAATCAGAGGTTTGCTTCCAAGTCATTACAGAAATGCAATTTAAAAAAACTGCATAAACTATATAGAAGTACTGTATATAATAGACATATATAATTAGGAAAACAATAAAGAAAGATGCAGGACCATACCCGAGTATTAGCCAGTGACTGTAGCATCTGGTGCACAAACTGCTGCTGCTGTTCTGTCACTCCTACCGTCGGAGTACTCCTCCCTGATTGGTTGCCAAGAGCAACACCAGCATCAGTAGAGTCATAGGAAGCACTGTAGGACATACAAGCAGTCTAAAATAGTTACACAGTACACTGTAACTTCATTAGCGCAGGATAAGGCTGACTTGTTCTAATTGTTTGTGCTCACGCAGGTATGAGGAGGGGAGCTTCTTCAGCCAGAGTCTGCAGGCCCTGTTGGATCTGTAGAAGGGCTTTCATCGCTTTGGGGTTAAATATGGACGCCAGCAGCTCTGGATACTGCATCTTCATATTAGTGATAATTGATACAAAAGAAGTTATTAATAACAACCCTGTAGATTACATTCTGGAGAGTTGCACATTCTTGGAGCTTTTGCCTGAAGAATCAGCAGTTAGAGCAACCTTCAACAAATTCTTAAACACAAGTTTTGCTTCTGAAAAATGATACAGATACAGTTATATAGAATTTTAGAAAACGCAAACAGACCTGTTGCATGAATAAAGGAAGCTGCTGCCTCATTTGCTGCTGTAATAGAGGGTTTCCGGTCAGAAACGGGTGACTTGGCAACATCTGAAACCGATATAGTAAATTAAAAAAAGCTTAAACAGTGCTTTACTTTCGTCTTAAAAGGTCAAAAAGGTTTTTTACAGTCTCATTCACCCATGCACACACACATTAACTGCCGAACACTGGTGACAACGTACAAGCAAGCAGTGTGGGGTTTGGTGTCTTGCCCAAGGACACTTCAACACATGGGTGGGAACCAAATCTGTGGTCTTCCGATCGGAGGTTGACCCCTCTACCTATACAACCCAGCTGCCGCCATTGATAATGTTGCAGTTGGGGTCAGAGGATCCCAAGTGTGCACATAAACACAAGATACATAAACTTAGCATGTGTCACCTGTGCTGCCAGATCCGGGTACTGACTGAGGCAGCGTAAAAGGCCGCTGACATGTGGTCCCGACAGCAAACTGTCCATCAAGCTGGGATTGGCCATGACCTCCTGCAGCAAGGATTGCATGCCTAAAGCAAGACAAAGCAGGCAAGGACACACAACCCAGAAAAGTTATTCAAATATAGTTTTTACTCAGATTCACTTGTAAAAGGCATTCACATTGTTCAGTATAATCAACATATCAATGACACAGATGTGCACCTCTGCAGGTTCATACATACAACTCCTTTAACAGTCTGTCTTGCCTGCATTAACAGAGCTCTGGGAGCTTGGAGTCTCTGTAGGAATGACGGTGAGCTCTTCAAGGACACTTGTGGCGTGACTGGAGAGGAGTGATGTTAGATTGCTGTTTTGTTCTCCCGAATACACACATCTCGATGATGCATTCCCATTCTTTCTCTACAAGAGGAAGCAGAAGCACACATCTTCAACAAAATAAATGCACAAAATCAATTACATAATTTGAAAAAAAAAAAAAGTTAAAGAAATCTTTACATTTAAGGCTGAACAAAATATATTACAAAATGAACAAATGAACATGGTGAGAAAGTGGGCCTATTTGTTTTGAAAAACTCTCATGAAATTAGAGGCCATTTTCCCACCTCTAGATCTGTGTGAGGAAGCTGAGCAGATTCAGATTCAGATGAGGAGACTGCGCTCTGTGCAAACGGATCACAGTGCATCTCTTGGTCAGTAAGTAGTTGTTGATCCATCTGTTGGTGTGCAGGACAGAAACCTGATTCATTGTTTTCCAAGTCCAGAGCTTGTTGACTCTTTCCTGAAAACATGACAAGCCTGCTTTAATACACAGCTAAGCTGAATGATAGAACTGTAAGCAACAAATTTAGTTGTGAGGTTCTCACCCTGACGGGGAGCAGACGTGGGAGTCAGTGGGTAGCTGAAGTCAGAATCTGAAGCTGCTGGGAGCTCTGATCTGAATGCTTCTGATGACTGATCTTCAATGGGCTGAACCCTGAGAACGAAGGACTGAGCGTGAAGCCGAAGTCCCAGATCTTTTGCAAATGTTGTAAAACCATGAAATAATTCTTCCCTCTTGGCAAACTGGTTCTTGGTTCCTATCCTGTCAGGGATTTATTTTGTGTGAGTTTGCATGCTCTCCCTGTGCAGGGGTGACTTTTCTCCAGGCACTTTGGCTTTCTCAAGCAGTCCAAATGCATATCTCCATGGTCTTTAGATGACCCCGGGTTGTTCTTTAGGAGCAAATGTGAGTGTGGCTGTACTGTAGGAGGCTGTGAACTGCCCACCTGATCAGGATATAGCTTTTCTTTGCTCAGATAGCTAGGATATATGCCAGTAACCCCCTGAGACCCTTATTAGCATGAATATTGGATGGATGCAGTACAGGAAATGCTCAGCACAAAGTGCAGGTATATATGGTTTAAAAAAAAATCATGTTGTAAAAATTTACATTTTTCCCATTTTCAATTTTCTGAGGTGAGACACTAAAATAAAATTTAATTCACATTTTTTAAAACCCTTGGAATTATGGGATGTGTCCATACTTGGACTCTGGTGAAAAGAGTTAAGATGTGGTTCACAATGAAGCCTAACTTCAGCTGAACAGTTCTACAGCTTTCCTCTCTACATCAAGTTTTTGTAATTTAATTTGGAAAAAACAAAACAAAAACAAAAAAACAGCTGATGCAGCATTCATACACGTTGGAGTACCTTTGGATGACCTGGAGCCTGACGCACCGGTTCTGTCCCTCAAGGTGACCAATAAGTTCTGACTCTCTGAGGACCCGTCCGGAGTGGACCAGCTCCAGCTTCTCTGCAGAGGCCGCCAGCCGCTCTGACAGAGCCAGTTTGAGCTGGACACAGACGCACAGCGTCAGAAACCCCGCAGGGATCACAGAAACCACAGCCTCCCGACTCCAGCCTGACCTCTGCGACGGTGCAGTCTCCTCCTACAGAGAACCCTCTGCCTTCAGCAGGCGCTCCTACAGCTATGTGGATGGCTTCAGGATCGAGGGGGTCCAAAGCTGCTCTTTGCTCCTCTGGAACCGCGTCAGACATCTCCGCCCGGGCTTTGGGGACGACCTGGAGCGCGTCAGGATGACTCTGCAGATCGCTGAGATTTGCAGCCTGACTGCGCAATGTGGTGCGCGCGTAAACGTAAACAAACGCAGTGGCGGACTTAGAAGTTTGGGGGGGCCGGGCGAATAATAACATGGGGCCTCTGGAGAAGTTGAATAATTACTTAAAAGATGGAACACAACAGGACACTATGCAGTAAAAAAATGAAGAAATATTCTAAAAATGGCAATTTTCTGCCTCTTTTTTGCATTTCCTCTACTTTTTTGTCCATTTTCTCATTCTTGATTTTGTTCTTTTTCCTGTTTTGTTGTTGCTTAACTTACGTTGCAAGAATTTTGTGAAATATGGCTTTATTTTTTTTTTCTTCTAATGCATCAATCTCTTCACAGTTTAAAAATCTCTTCCGTTTCCGTCTGCTCATTATAACTTGCTGTTGATATTCCATAGCTGCTTAAGAATGAGGGAGGCTCAAACACAATAACATGAGCAGTCTTATGCCACTTCAGTGATTTGGGTTCTTTATGACAAAGTTAAAAAAAATTGGGGGTGGAAATTGTTTTAGATATATTTTTCAAGTGTGGCCCCCAAGGTTTTGGGGCCCCACTTGCCCAATGGTAAGTCCGTCCCTGAACAAACATCTTTCTATATTAGTTCCTATGTCATGTGACTTAACTTACTCTGTTCTTAGTGGTTGTTTTTATTTCTGACACACCTTTAGTGGGGCTTAAGAGCTCTACTGGGCCCACACAAAGGGGAACATTTATGTATCTGCTTGACATCCTGGTGCAGTTTGAGATGTTTTAGTCACACATTTTAGAACTGATACATCATAGAACTGATACAATATGTACATTTTTATTTATAACCTCATGGAAGAATGCACTTTGGGATTTACTTCAGGCTGCACTGCATTTAAAAACAATTTGTTCATTAAACCACACTACAAAGAGAATATACAAAAGGAGAATTCACTGAGAAAATGTTTTATTTAGCTAACAGTGAGGGCAAAATACATGCCATGCTGTCTTTCTGGCATTAAAACCAAATATGAAGCACTTGTAATGCTGTGGCACTTTGATGCCAGCAAATGGCAGCATAACAGTTTTCAAAAAAAGATAGAAAACCCAATTTTTCTTTTTTCAAGTTTTAGCAAATCTTGATGCAACATGCGAAACCTAAATTATTTGTGTATGCAGTTGTGTCAAAGGGGACATGCAGACTCAAACATAAAAAAGAACATTTACGATCACTGGTGTTTTACAGTTTGTCCATTCATTTATTTAAATTTCTTTTCAAACATTTTCTTCTCAGTAACTTTTATGATTCTGCCTCAGAGCCTCTTTTACCCCTCTTGTTACCCTGCAAAAAGGGGATAAAGACATCAGCTATTATGTCAGTAGTAAGGAAAATTGTTTTTAATGCACAAATCTTTATTTCAATTACAAGATGTCAAACTGTCATCAATTATAAACAGTGCATTTTCACTGTTATTAACAAGGTGTGTTTACTCAAAGATGACAGTAAACTGGGAAACTTTATCATCTCACCTGATGTTTTGGTTGCTCTGATTGGAGTCCTTTAACTTTAGATCTTTCTTGTTCAAGAGCAGCATGTAATAGTGTTACCTTAGAAAGAAGAAATCATGCAAATTGACTAGTATGTACCAAAAACAACCCATTATCCATATAAAAAAATTCCCACACACTCCTAAGCTGACACACCTGTGATGACAGCTCTTCTTTAATATGCAGAAGTTCTTCCACCTGTAGGAGAATTTCTGCTTTATCTTTCACTGTAGACGAGAATAAAACATTAACATCAGAGATAACAAAAACTTCAGTTAGAAACTAATCTAAATGGAAAACTCACTCTCTCCTTGTTGCAGCATCTTAAGTAATTGAGCATTTCTTGCTTTCACCTCTTTATATTTCACCTGCAGATTTAACAGGTAAACATGAGTTTAATTTACTCTGGTTCTCCCTTTTGAAAAATGTCAGAAAAAGGAAGCACAAGACCACTCAGGTCATTTCAACAATGCTAGTTGACAGCAATACAAGCCTTTTGAGTCAGTAGTGGTGTGCCTTAGTGTGATTATATTAGAAATGCATTCAGTTTTACCTCCCACTGTGAGATGGTTTTCTTTAGCTTGTCGATCTCCTGATCTTTCTTCTCCAGCTCATATTTCAGCTGTTCTGCTCGTGGGTCCTAACAGAAGGAAGAGCAAGTCAGAAACTTATGAAAGCGTTAGCTTGCTTGTTTGTGTATTTTGATGTCTTTTCTGTATTTGAATAAAAAAAGAGAAGAAAAGCAACACAAGAATAAAATATAAAATAAATAAAGAATATATGAACAGAAATAAAAGGTATTGCTCTATTTATATTGTTCAGATTTCTGAATTTCTGTTTTTAAAATAAGAAGAAAACGACACGCATGTGAATGAGGTCTTTATTAAACATGAATGGTGCTAAAACTGAGCTGGAAATCTAGTCTGTCACCTCACCGGTTCGTGCTCTGTAGAGGTGCTGACTTCCTGTCCTTGACTGCCGGTGAACTGCTCGCGTCTCTTCTCTCTTTGTACAATACGACTTACATCATCTTCCAGTTTGTTAAAAAAACGCTCTTCCTGACCAACTCCCAATGCTGGGTTTGCCACTCTGGTGTCCTGGGAGGGGAGTTGAGAAACATTTCAAAGAGCATCTTGAAACACAATTTTCTGAGAACTTAACATTATTTCTACATCTCTGAAGGTAAATGAAATAAGGAATTTTCGGAAAGGCTGTACACTAAAGAAACAGCTGTTTATAAGAAAGGTAAAAAAAAAATCAATAACGCAATAATAAACAATAATGCTAGTTTACAATATGCTTAAAACTACTGCTTTAATTTAAGAAAAAAATGTAGTTAAAATATTTAGTATATACCAACTTTGAGCTTACCTCTTGTCTTCTACTTAAATGTTCTGCAAGATATAACATGGAACTTAAGATTAAAAAGATTCAACCTAACATATGGGTCTTAAATGAATGAGCTTGTTGTCACCTGAGCTGCCATCAGCCTGAAAGTCCTGCAGAGAAACGGTCTTTTTGTCTTTTGCTTGCTGGTTCTTCTTTTTGTCCTTCTTCCCTCCGCTCTCTTTTCCTCCTCGGGATTTTGGTGAGGTTGTGTTTGTGGTGCTCTGCTGGATGACAATTCACTGTTTGACTTGTTCATTGTTCTCATACTAACAAACAAAACAACAGAACATGATTCTAATTTGTCAGGCAGTAATAACTCACTGCTGCCAAAGGGTGGCAGCAATCAGTTTATTCCTCTCTAAAATCTTAAATGCAGTTCACTTCATTTTATACAAATGCTTTAAAAAAAATGGTACAGATCAATACTAACAACGAGTCATGACTAGAACTGGATTTGGTGGAAACTGCATTTGCAGACATTTTAAAGAGTAAAAGCCAAATTTGCTGTTGGATGAAATGACAGATACAAAACACGTTTAGAAGAATAAAACAAACTTTTATGAAAGCGTAATCTGATGCCACTGTGTGTATGCACTTTCGATACCTGTTTTTGTTGTTCATACTCCAGTTTACTCAAGATCAAAGCTTTCTCCAAATCTGCCTCATACAGTTCTGTGGTCATCTATGGGAAAAAAAAAAAAACTAATTAAAAACAAAAAATCTCAATCTGGTTGTTATTTTGAGTCATATACCAGGAACAGACAACACACTGGGTTCTTAGCTTGTCTTGTTTATTTATTCATTGTAAAAACATTCTTCATATCATGCATAAGATAAAGCTGCAGCCATTCCTCCATCCTTGACTTCTCAATCGGTTCTCCTAAAGACACAATTGTGACGTAGGCAGGTTTTCTTCATTTACCTGTTCATCTCTCTGTTTCCACTGCTGCCATCCCTCCGAATTTGTGCTGTGGTCCCCTATTGCAGGGTTAAGAAGTTCATTGGCTATTCCGGACAGACTCATACAGGGCGGCGGGGCACATGACTTTTGAGGAATCTTTTTGAAGGCCAGATTACGCAGCTAAGAGAAGAAAAAAAAAAGCCACACCAAATGTTTTAATATCGCACAGGTGAATAATCAGGACATATTCCTAAATGTATAAAAGTAAAACTCTTGGTCGTTTTTAAGCAGACCAAAAAAGAAATTTGTCCATGCAGGAATGACAGTTGCACCAAAAAACTGCATTTTTGTTTGACTTTATAATTTCCAATGACTCTTTAGGCACAAATTGTACTGAATTTGTGAGCAAAAAGAAAAAACAAACTGCAGAAAAACCCCAACAATGTTTGATATTAAAACAGCACAGTTGTGTCCTTCACTTGGAGTTGATGGATGAAAAAGAATTCCGCTGAGGTGGAAGCTAATAGTAATAATAATATCAATTAAGGTTCTCTTTTATTTCATTTATCAGGTGAGGAACTACCAGACCCCTACTATCAACGGGACCCCAGTGGAGAGTGTGGACAGTTTAATGTATCACAAGATCTAACATGATCTGCCCTGTTAACACCTGGTGAAGAAGGCTCGGCAACGACTTCATCATCTCAGGCGCCTCAAGGACTTTAAATTGCCCTCAAAATTGCAAAAGATATTTCACACCTGCACCAGTGAGAGCATCCTGACAAGAAGTTTCACAGCTGGGTTTGGGAACAGGACAGAAAAGCTCTCCATAGGGGTGTACAATCGGCTGAATGCACCATCCGTATCAAGCTACCTGATCTGGAGACCATCTACAACAAGCGGTGCACCAGAGCAAAAAAGATACCGAAGACACTCAGTCGTCCCAACAACATTTTTCTCTGAGAGGTCAGGGAAACGTTTCCGTTCCCTGAAGGAAAACAGAAAGAGGATGAGCTTCTTCCTGCAGGTCATTTGGGCCCTTAAAGACCAACTCCAACGAAAGTTGTGTTTTATGGTGTTTTTACATGAGTTATATCAACTTTATTAATCCTAAAAATCAAATTTTAACATGTTCTTGTAGTATTTGCTCATAATGGAGGACATATATGAAGAAAATTAAGATTAAAGAGTACAGCTTTAATCAAATCATGCGAATGCAGGGTCTGTGCAGAGTCTGATTCTAACTGGTTTGATGTGTAATGTGAGCTGCAGTGGTGTGTCCACAGCTGGATGCCGACAAGCATTAAGGAGGGGTCAAAAGGTCAGTTTTTGTTCACTAAAAGTTACAAAATGTATCTATAGATTTCAGACTATTTTACAACAGTAAATTTGCATTCAGCTTTTGACGTGTAAATCGATAAATCTGCACCCTGCCCATCCTCAGTTTGGATGCAACATTACAAAGCATTTTTTCCCTTCTGCACCTGCATCTATGGTTTCGTTTCCGGTTAAAAGAGAGAATGTGTCGCAGCACCGAAAGTCACGCACACATACATGTCGAAAATGACACATCTGCAGTGTTTTCCGCTTTCACAGTTATTCACCTCGTTTGCCTCACTCTGTTGCTGCTCCTTTCTCTTCTTTTTCTTGTCTTTCTTCTTGTCGCTGCCCTGAGCAGCCTTACCTGCTACGGCTGCACCTGCTTTACCTTGCCGGGGCTTTCCAGAGGACTCCCGTGCGTTTTTAGCGTTCGGCTTCCCCGACTCAGAGACCTCGGAATCCGAATCCGAGTCTATTTGAAGCAGGGCGAACCGGGAGGCGGTGGTCGGGACGGTGATCATTGCAGAGGATGCCATGGCGAAGGAAAAACTGAGCAACTACAGTGAGGGATAGCTTGTTTCAGTTACATTATCACATAAGGTAACACGTTAGCTCTTCGGGAATACATTTAAGTGAAATTAAAACAACAACATTCATTAAAACAACCGTCCACCATATTAAACTACTTAAAACACCGCGTGCGGCCCTAAAAATGACAGTACAGATCATTGTTTTAGTCGGCGTACGCTGCTAGGCTAGCTTCATGAATAGCAGTGACTTGCCGTAGCTACAAGATTCAGTTTGGTGCTTCTGAAGTGCCAAAGTTGTGAGAGATGCTGACCGAAACCAGAACCAGAACCTCTCATTGAGGCATTGCCTTGAGTGCAGTCGGTAATGAGTGTCGAAGAAAAAAAAATACTTACAGGGAAACTTTGCAAAAAAAGACTTTCACCTGTTTGCGAAGCGAGCCGTTAGTTTGCTACTAGCAATAATCGGAGTGTGTACGGAAGCCGGTACATTCAAGAATAGTATAGCTTCGAAATTGCGAATGTCCCTTCTTTTTTTTTTCTTTATTTTTTTTTTAAAAAATGAAATAGATGTTTTGATGGGTGGATGGATTAGAACAGGGATGTCCAAAGTTTTTGCAAAGAGAGCCAGATTTGGTGAACTGGAAATGTGCCAGGGCTGGGCATTTAGCGTGCACTCTTTGAACCCTTAAAATGGCATTAAAATGCAAATAAGTTCATGACATTTTTATTGCAGGTTGATACTTTTCATTTCTTCACATAAAACTGAATCTAAATACATTTTAATGGCGAATGTAGTGATTTCTGATCAAATAAAGACAAAGACTCTGGAAAAAAAAAAAACTTTCTGTCAACTTTAAATCTGGATTCATATGAAATGTTATTTGCTATTAGATACTTACTGAGAATTTTTAAATTGAAATGATGTCAACAGTAAAATAACAAATAGTTATCTTATTCAGGAGCACCAATCATTGTGGTATTGATCATAGAAACAAATAAATCTATTCCTAACATTTGGCCCAAACCAGTGGCTTTTGTTGTTTTTTTTTTTGTTTGTTTTGGGTTTTTTTTTCATGATGGAGGTCATATACAACAGAGTTTAAAATTAAACCTGCATTTCTGAGTATTTATTTATTCAAATTTGAATTAATGTGGCGCAGATGATAATGCTACTGGAAAAAAAACCTTTCTTCAGTGATGCAGCAAGTAAAAAGTGAAGTCCAAAGTCTCACTGCTCTTCTCCATTTATCCACTTGCAGACAAATTAATACATTAACATTGCAACGGCTGGATAACTCAGATTTTGTTCGCTATTTTGTTGCACTCTAATGTTAGCTTGGGGTTGTGAGGGGCTGTAAGCTTGTGGGAGAGAGTGTAAATAAAGGGATGATGGAATATCAGAGGAGGGTTACTTCCACGCCAAAAGTCCCGCCAGCAACTCAGAGGCAAATTTCTGATGAACTCTAGCCACACTGCACAAACTGTCTTAGAAAACAACTGTCTTTTTTTCTTTTTTTTCCCCCAAAACAGCATATATGTAAAAGTAAAAGATAAGTAAAAGACAACTGGCAATGCTTTTACAACAGGTCAAAATATGTTTGGACTGGAACTTTTAAGGCTCTATAAGGTCAAGTAGCTCCAGGTTGCTGCCACAGGTTTACAACAGCTTATGACATATTTTAGCCAATCGCAATCAAGAAACCAAACAATTTTTAGAGTGTGCAGAGGTCTGAATATTATTGATTTTATGACAGGGGTTTGTGGGTCAATAGAAATTTGAATGCAGGCTGCATTTGTCTCACGGGCCAGACTTTGGACATGCCATTAGAACCATAAACATACATATAGCAAGTACGACTTAGAAAAATAAAATAAAGACAAGCACCTGTTCAATTGATGAATTTTATTGTAGAGCTGCACAAAGTCATGTCAACATTTTGAATTAGAAAATAGAAGAATCAGTTGAAATGCCAACCAAAAGTGCTTCTACAGACACCATTCCCAAAACATACATGGGGTTGTAGATTTTGTATATCACACTACTCTAGAAGTCAGAGTCAATGTTTATACCTATTTCTAAGAAGTGCTATTGACTTTTTTCTGCTCGTTTGTGACAGAATAATGTTCTTTTTTAACTCCTCTTCATTTGTATCTTTTTATCTGTGAGTTTTTCTGAACATTTCTATGGAATCTTCTAACATCGACTCTGTGCTGCTGCTAACAGCAGATTGGTGCCCTCTTGTGGCAGCACCAGAACGCTGCAGATCAGCTGTACTAATCTGCCTCAGATCTCTGCGACACAATCTGACAGGGGTCCTCTTTGAGCTTTCATCAGATTGACCTTTCGTGTTCCTCATCTTGGAACCTGTGGGAATTGGATCATGTTTGGTTGTTTTGGGTTTTGGGAGATCTTTGCAGTCATAAGATGAAAAGTGAGGTTTGGTGTACACTTCAGTTTGGTCTTCACTTTTGTGTTGATCAGAATCCTTGTTCATTCCTAAATCAGTGTTTATTTTTGTGTATGTTGCTGTAAGATGTGCTCCTGACTGTACCATATCAAAATGATTTGGGGTTTTTAAATCATTTTTCTGCATTTGTGTCAACTGGATTTTCCTGTGCTCCTGTGACGATGAAGGTTGGGTATTTGCGGCTTGACCATCAACAAAAAACTCTTTGAGTTTCTTCCTCAGCTGCCGGTTGGAGCTTTTGTGGAAAAGCAGCTCTTTCTCCAAAAACTGCAGTCTGTCTTGAGTTGCCTGTGGCATCTCTCCAAGAGAATCTTTTAAGCAACATCACAAAAAAAGTGAATGGAAAAGTAACATTTGCCTAAAACTTTAGAGCAAGATAAGTAATCTTGCCTTGTTTTCTCACCTTTAAGTTTCTCTAGCAGTTCCTGAAGGTTGTTCTGGTGTTCTTTTTGCTGCTCTGTGAGCCTGCGGTCTGCATCAAGGGCCAGACGCTGCATGCCACCCTCCATCTGCCTGAGCACAACCTCTTGTTCCCCAGCATGCAACTCCAGCTCTTCACAGCGCAAAAGTAAACTGCGCTCTGCCTCTCGCAGACTAACAACCTTCACATGATAACAAAAGTGGGCATATAGAGAAAAAAAGGAGAAAAAAAAACAGGAGATCAAACAAAATTGCAGTTTTTGGCATTTGTAACCATTGGACAATAGGAAAAGGCAAAAGAAGTGAACATTTACAATGGATTTTAGTAAGAGAATTGAATAAAAACAAATTCGGTCAGGCAGTTCCCCACATATTTACATGACCTATGTGCAAAGAAAAGCATGGAGGAAAAAAATCAGTAACAGAAAGAGAGATGAACTTTTACTTTAGTATTTTTTTTAACCTTTAAATGTATTCATCACACCTTGTTGAAATAAAGGATGAGAAGCTCCACAGCCTCAGGAGCTGAGAGCTTCTTGAGCTTCCTGACGACACTGCAGAGTTGGGCGGGTTCGGAGCTTTGAGGCTGATGCAAAGATGAGAGCTGGTCCCGCCTGCTCTGGATTGACTTGTTTTTAAATTCCAGAGCTGCATCAAGAGCTTCAATTGCTTCCTCCAGCTGTAAAAGGGAATACTCCTCCTAAAGGTTTAAATCCAAAGAATAAACAAATGTTGAAATACTGTAAGGTTTGAAACAGCCATGGAAAATATAGGCCTTGTGTGTTATCTGACCTCCACTGAAAGTACTCTGTTGTCTCTAAGCTGGGCATCCAGAATGTCTCTTTTCTTTTTAAGCTTGTCTCTTTCTTTCACTAGTTCCTCTATGGTATCTCCTCCACTCTCCCTCATAAAGCTGCTGCTCTGGAGGTGCTCCTCCACACATTCCAACCTCAGAGACACATGTAGCAAGTCCTGACTCAAACTCTGGACACATCAATTTCAGCTTAGATGATAACTGATCAGAACGTATCTTTTCCCAATCTTCAAATTAACTTCACAGAAATATGGAATCACCTGACTGGAAAGTAGCATCTTGGTTTCCAGACTTCTTTTCTGTTGAAGACAGGCTTCCCGCTGTTGCAGCACCTCCTCTCTCCTCTTCGACTCTTCTTCCAGCTCCTGCATCTCTGCTCTTTTCTGAAGGACTTGCTCTTCCTCCTTTTCAAGCCATCTTATTTCTCGCATCTTCCACAAAAACATGCAAAATAAAAATTAAATACAGTGGGAAAGCAGGGGAGGGTGTCAGAAAAGATCAAAAGAAATAGTAGGGCAATGAAATTGGAATAAAACTAATATTTTACAATCATTTTGACAACTTACCAATTGGTTGGATTCTATCTTTTGATCACTTTTGTAAATAGCCAAAGTCTTTACACTTTTTTCCTGTGAAAAAAAAGGTAATAATCTATCCACATTTCAAAGTAGATTCCACAGTTCAGAAACTGTATAATGCTCAAGTTTACTGTTATATATAAAAACATCAATTATTCATCTTACTTCCTGTCATTTTACCATTTCTCTATTGAACACAAGAGAGTAAACAAATGAAGATTCAGCTTTACTGAGACCTCCAGTCACTTGTCAGTTAGCACGACTCACTTCATTTTGTTTTACTTCTTTGTTACTGTCACTGGTGTCCTTGAGACTGCTCTGAAGCTCAGCTCTCTGCAGCCTCATGTGCTGCAGGCTCTGGCGCACCTCTGAGCACACCTGCTGGTTTTGCATAGAAAGTCTTGCCAACACATCCACTTCACTCCCCTCACTGCTGTGCTGGACATGTCTTCGCAATGCAAGAGTTCCCTTTTCTGCAAGACAACATTCACATTCAGAAGTGCAAATGCTGACCTCTATATGTGTAAATTAAAGCCTGTGGAAGTTCATTACTCCAGAAATTGTTTGATTACATTGGCTTACAACAACTAAACATTTAGAGAAGATTACCAGCAGAAATAATAGGAAAATTAATGGAAAAACTGAAACACCCTGCCTTTGCCTAACAGTAGCTGGGTTAGGCTCGAGCAGCGCCGTGACCCGGTAAGACAAAAAACAGGTTCAGAAAATGGATGGATGAAACACCTTGAGACAATGTTGACTGTGACTTGTCAATTTATAAAAAACTTGAATAAAATACAATTTAAGACGGAACAAACGCACCAGTTTTCTGAAGTTCTTTGATGAGCTCCTCTTTCATGCGCATGTTGACTGACAGATCATGTATTCTTCTCTCCGTGGCGCATACTCTTCTTGTCCTCCTCGTGTGGCTTTTATTGAGTTCATCTTCCACTATGTTTGCAATGAATTTCCAACAGTCAGATTACGTCTCGACTTTAAGACTCATGATAATTCACTGCCTATACGTACAAGGCAAAGACAAATAGAAAAGTGACTAAATGTACCTGTGGCTGCCGGAGGCGGCTGCACGTCTGGGTCTCCATCATTCGTTTGAGCTCGGACTGAGCTTTTTTCTTTGAGGGCTGTTTTCCTCTGACTGCTGGTCCATGTTCTATTTAAGGAATAACTAAAGCAACATAGAATTTAGGAAAGAAATTATTATTTTAAATATTCTTACTTGAAAACAGAATGAAAATGAAATGTAACTAGCTCGATAATAATTATAGGGAGGAATATGAAATGAATTAAAATTGTGCATGTGCTTTAATGCAGGTTTAGGATATACATTTTGTGTTTCTGTTACCATTGGAGAATAGAAGAAAGTGAAGACAATTGAAAAAGCTCATTTGAATACAATACTGTGGAATGTTGTAAAACTGTCATCTTTAATGGTCACTTCAGCAATCTGTTCTGTCAAAGTCATGTTCCCAATGTCTCGATCCCATAATCAATAGTTAAAGATTAGTCATCGGAGCAAGAATATGCTCTGTAGAGTGTTGGAAGGAAAACATTGTTATTTCTGGCAGCTCCAAGTCAACAAAACCTCAAATCTAGGTGGAAAAAATGGACAACCTGCTAGTTTTTAGCGTTTTGACTGTTAGCAAAAACAATCCACTGCATTAATGTCTTACATCGATGGCCAAAATCCAAAACCTTTTACCTGCAAAATTTTAGATTTTGAGTTTTGACATTAAATGGTGAGGACAAGGATAACTCCACATTTTATTTAAACTCCTTTTTTAAAACATAACATATGTTTGAGCTTAGTTTGGAGCAGCTTTCAAACAGATGTATGTTTTTTTTTACATAATACTTACAGTAAAACCCCACCTGGGTACATTAACATCAGCATTTTTATTAAGATTTCTTAAAATGTCTGTAAAAAGCTACGGAAACAAAATTGACCTTTTTTTTTTTTTTTTTTCTTTTAACCGATAACCCAAAAAGACCAAGACTTGATAAAGGAGTTAGTAAAAAAATGCTCTCACCTGACTCTATTTTCACCAGTCAGACTTCCATTTTCTTCTTCCTTCTCTTCAACTCCATCTGTACTTTTTCCTTGTTTATTAACGAACGGACAGTACACTTCATCCCTCTCCTCTACCTCGGCCAGCAGAAGCTGGCCGCGCATCTTAAAAGCTGCCATCACCCTTTCCAGTGAATAGGCTGGCGGACTGGAATGAATCTACAAATACAACCATTCAGAAATATTATCAGAAATAACACTGCTGCTGTGGCAGTGTGGAATTCCTCTGTCTTAAGTAGCAATCATGTTTGTACTAAGGAATATTGGAATTCTTTAAAAAATACATTAAAAAACATTAGTGTGAGAAATAAACAGTTCACATTTACACACTAAAAACTTTACCTTTCTTGGAGGACTGTAAAAGGTGCTGTGTCTGACCAGAGGGACACTGTGAGGTCTTTTGCCTGAACATGCAGGAGATTGTTCTTCTGCAGGGACTCCGGAAACTCGCCCAAGATGGGTTGTGTGGTTACTGCGAAGCTGGTTGATCAGAATTTCCTGGTTCACCAGTTGCTCTGTCTAGTCATTTTCACACAAACAAAAGCTCATTTAAAACAAAAAAACAAAGCCCCATAGAGACAAAGTTAAACTCTGAGACTTCAGAGGTTTAACTGGGGTTTCACCCTCTTCACCTTTATTCTGGAACGCTCCTTTTCTTCCTCCAAGGCCGTCAGGTAGGCTCTATTTTCTTGAAGAAGTTCTTCAACTTTTTGCTGCACCTCTAATAGTTTAGCATCACTCTGTTGTATATGTTGTTCTTTTGTGAGAAGCAATTCCTACGGATAAATAAAAAATCAGAATCTGAAGTGGTCAGATGGACTTTTTCCTTTAAGTTTATTGATCCAGCTTGTGCATAGTTTCAGTAACATACTTTCAGAAATTTTGGACATCAGTGTAAAGTAATCAAAAAGTTGAGCGTACTTTGATTGCATTTGGTCATCTTAAAATGCTCATGCTGCTTTTGTGCTAAACAAGATAATTTAGTTTCTCTAATTTACATTTTTTGATAAAAAAGAAATTGAAGAAAATGCAGCCTAATCTATCACTTTGATATTGCAAAAATGTTTTCTTGAAATCTTTCTAGATCAATATCAGTCATAATCTATGACTTTTCTACTAAAACGTATTAAAACGTAAAATATTTGCAATACTATTTGAAAGTTTACTGTAATTACCTTGCATTTGTAGAGTTCTTTTCTGAGTTTTGATATATTTTTGTGAGGTTGCTCTGTTTGCTCCTCTTCAGCCATTTTCTCCTTTGTTCTAAACGCACAGTCTCCATCATCTGTTTGACATTGTCGACTCATCGCTTTGAATCTTTCTTGCCAATCTTGTAGTCTCTGCCTAATTGAAAGACTTAGAGAAACACTGTAGAGCTCTGGAAGCATGTCTGCAGCTTCATGAGCCAAAAGGTAGTACATCATGCCTTCCTCTGGGTTGACCTGATCTGGTTCAAAGATTTGTGTCTGACCTGACTCCTTATAATAGTCCTTTTCTCCCTCTTTTTCTCCTGTCTTCTGCTTTTCTATCTTAATGTCCCTCTTCTTCTCCTCCAGGAGCCCTCTCAGTGTTTGGACTTCATACTTCAACTCTTCTAGTTGAGCCTCATCAGGGTGCCAGGCTGTGTGACAGAATTTACTTTCTGACGGCTGAGTTGTTCCTCCTGGACAGTTGCGGATGTGTCGAGCTTTGGATGCAAACTGGAGAACATTCAGCGTCTCAGCAACATAGTGATGGGAGGGGCTAACGCATGCCACCATCAGTGTATGGGCTGTGCCTCCCAGTGAATCACGAAGCAGGCGAGTGATCTTGGCATCGCGGTATGGAATATAGGCGTTAATGCAGCTGTTGCCACGGCGACTTCGACTGTCAGTGAGAGCACGGATGACGTTACCCAGAGCAAGCAGGCCTGTGTTGATGTGAGCAGTCTCTTTGAGCCGTGTCCCAGTGTTTCCAGTTTTCCCAGCCCGTTCAGAGCCAGCAAGGTCCACCAGGCAAAGTTTAGAGGACTGAACTCCTCGGCCACAGCGACAGATGTTAATATAAAGAGTGAGAATGGTGTGAGAGCGACTGGAATGTTCATTCATTGCCGTGGTGCTCGTGTGGCGCAGGGCATTTCCCATCTCTACAATGCTGAGCAGCTCCTCTGTTGAAGTGACAACCATTTCTTTGACTCCAACCACCACTAGAAACACACAAACACCAAAAAGATCAATTAAAATCTTCACAAACCTTAACTGTATCCCTTTTTTTAGGTAAAAACTGTGAAATAAATAAGGCAGAAGCAAAAACTGACATGAGACAAGTCTGACAAAATTTAGTGCTGTGTTGTAAAGGCTTTCAAACATGCCCTAAAATCTACACAAATGAATTTACCATCAGCTAATAAACGGGTGGTTTGTTCCAACTAAATTCAAATGACCTGTGTTTCCTCTCTCATCTTCTCTGATATGAAGTTCTTTGTGGATGCTTTGGAGCTCCAAAAGGTCTTGGAGTTCTTCCCTGTACACTTCCACATACGAGACTCTCACTCTGGCATCGAGGCCCTCGTTGTTTTTCTTTTTTTCCTGGAGCAGTCGGAACACTTCCGGCACCACACGATCAATAATCCCTCCTTCTTCATCTGAGGAAGAGCGAGAAAAGAGATGCAATTACAAGTTGGTTTATTTTATTTCAACCACCAGTTCACAACATGGATGTCCTGGAGACAAAAAGCAAGAAACATTAAAACAAGTAGAAGCATAAAAGTTGTTTAGGTGGCTGGATGGCTCAGTTTGCTGCATGCAGGACTGGTGAATGGAAAATCAGGGTTCTTTCCCAGGTGGTGCAATGATCTTACACCAGTGTGGGTCCCTATGTAAGACCCTTCACACCACTGCCTAACTGTGAAGCCACAGGGGGGCCTGACTTTGGGTCTCTGTGCCGGTCCCTTTACCTTATCTTACCTCAGAGACATAATAAACTCCTTCATCATACCCCAATTCCACCAGCACTCCCCCAACTTTCTGTTCACGGCTCCACCACATCCTGCAACAATTTTCACAGCTCAGCTTCAGGAAGTGGGAGTGCCTCATTTGGTATGTCCAATAATGACCCCGACCAGAACTGCAGAGCAAATCTGGGAGCAGCCGAAGCATAGACTGGATGATTGTACTCCGTCCCCAAGTAACCTGGCTGAATTGTATTTAGCACCTGTGGAAGATTGGAACGCATTGCCTCAGAACATCAAGCTGTCATTCCAGAAGCTACTCTTGTTATTTGGGACCATTGCTATCATTGTCTTAATTTTGGGGGTAACAACTATAAAATTTGATAAAACTGTGTTTTCCTCTTGTTCGTTTTTAGAAACATCAATGGGAACTTTTAAATATTTCAATAAAATCCAGACAAAATAGGAAAAAACATGTAAATAACATGTAAATAACAATATCCTTAACTTATTGTGGGTCGTGTATATGACAAAGAGAGCAAAAGAAGGAAAGGTTCAGTGAACCCTCACACTATAAGAACTTGACGGCCTGGAGAGGTTACCTTGGTGTCCTCCTCCCAGCGTGTACGTCTTTCCTGACCCGGTCTGTCCGTAACAAAACACAGTTGCGTTGGAGCCCTGGACGCAGGACTCCACCAGGGGCTGGACGCAGGACTCGTACACCTCATCCTGGCAGGCTGTCGGTCCAAACGCGTGGTCAAAAGAGAAGAGTCGGTCCGAGCCGAGCATCACCTGAGCCGAGCCCGGAACCACGCGCACACACACCTGGTGACGGTTGAGGACTTCTCTGGCGAGCAGCGGCCGGACACGCACCGCCACGCGGACACACTCTTCAGTCATGCGTGCCGCTTTTCTAACCAAATGTCCACTGTAGTGGCCGCGTGACACATCGAACTATAGCTTTTCAAGAAGTCCAAAAGTAAAGGTCAGCAATTAACATTTGAAGCAAAACATTTACCCATTATCCGTGTCCATTAACCCGCCGTCAAAGTCACTTAACAGGTAGTTGTTAACTTTGACCTACGATTGTTGTCGCTTGTTGCCATGGAAACCGAGCCGCCGCTTTCCCCAGTCGAGGAAAGCAGAAACTCGGAGCAGTAAACCCAACAGCGCCATCTACAGGGTTCTTACTGACATGACCATGTCGTACGGTTTTTGGGTTCCAACTTCAGTAAAAGTAGCAGAATAGAATAGAATAGAATAGAATGAAGCCTGTTGGTGAAATAGTCCATGACATAAGAATAAATAGGATAAACAGAAAGTCATTTGGGTGCTAAAAAAAGGAATGGGTACGAGAAAAATCTTATTAATTACCACCTTCAATCTTGCAATATTGTATACATACATTTTTACATATAATATTATTTACATGGACACAAAAGAATGAAAGAAAAAAAAATAATTGAACAACGTTATAAAGTCATGGTTGACTTATCATTGTCTCATTTAGGCTTCTCATTTTCTAAATTATACGGTCCACATTGTTTTTTTTTTATTGTGTAATATTTTTATTAATTTAGATATTTTTTCTCCATACTATTTCACAATCTCTCCCCAAAAACAGAAATGCACATTTTTTGGTGTTTTCTTTCAGGTTTTTTTTTCTTAGAAAGTATTCTCGTTCTCTTTCCTAAACAGTGTTTGTATGTTTTGTGGAAGCAATTTTCTTAGCTTTACAAATTATTTGTATTGTATTATATTTCATTATATTTGTAACCTTTAGTAATCTTAATGTCCGTCCATGTTCTGAACCCATTTTGTCCCTTTCAGGGTCACAAGTTTGCTGACGCCTAACCCAGCAACCCTGTGACCCTGAAAGGGGGTTCCGGGGTTGCTGGAGCCTAACCTAGACACTCATGGGCAAAGGAAAGATGCACCCAGGGCAGGTTGCCAGTCTTGACGCAAACTCCACACCCATACAAACTCACACTCACATCTAGAGACAATTTAGAGTAACCAGTTACCCTCTGAAGCATGTTTTAATATTGATTTATAGAATAAAATGTTGGTGTGTTTATAATAACTCAACTTATGAGTTATTCTTATGGCTCATTTTTGTGATATTCAGTGGCTGTAGGGTGCTTTTGTTGGCATTTCCTCAAACGTCAATACCACAGATGAGGTATAGCAGTACTAGAGCACAATAAAATGTATACAAAGTATTAATTGAGAAATATTTAACCTTGCTTAGCATTTCTATACTTCTTGACATTGTTTTTAGCAATATGTATAACTTGGGCTTTTCAACTTCACTTACAAAACCTAGGAATTTAATTCCAACTCTTCATACCAGTGTGTCCTTAATCACCAATTTCACCCTTGTGTTGAATGGTCTAGATTTAAGGATATTTTGGTCATACCAAACCATCGTTTTAATTTTGATAGTTCAGTCGTGACTACATCTAATGAAAACATTGTGTTCTCTTCTGCAAAGAAAAGATTGGTGTTCCAGTGTACATACCTAAAATGAAAATTACACCCAACTATTTCATTAAACACAACTTAATGAAAAACATTTTTATTCATTGCTTAGAAGCTCAACAGATTTCTTTATGGGTCTTAAAGTGGAAAAGATGAGAATAGATAAATGCAGTCATATTTCCTTAAAAGAAAAAAAATGCTGCTGATATATTCTCAGAATGGGCAAATAATGGCAGTAGTTATTGACTGTTTCAATTTTTTATATAAACAATGACAATCTCATTTTAATGCACCTGTCAACAGTACTATGCCCTAACACTTGTTTCCACTACAAACAGAGGAGCCCGTTTGTATGTATAGCTGGCACAAAGATATTCCGCTTGTTTCCAGAGAAAGCTAATCAGTGTCAAAGCTGGGGGGCTGTGAGGCTCAGCCCAATGTTGATGCGGCTGCCAGCGAGGTCATCAATAGTAAATGCAGCGTGTGTGGTGTATGGGAATGTGGGCCATCTCTTTTTGGTGCCTCTTGGCAAATGGCCACAAATAAAAGTCAATGATTGCTGAGTTTATGTTGCAGGTCTGTCCATCTCTCTCCTGCACTAACTGGCAAAGTCGCTCTTTAATCAGCTCCACGGACCAAATCGAACAGCCACGGATCTCAACCTCTCTCCAGTCTCCTGAACACAGCAGCTCACCTGAAAGATGACATTCAGTGATTTCCCTACTGCTTTGTGCAGAATGTCAATAAAGTCTTCATTCTTCTGTCTCACCGTTCTTCAGTGTTTGCATCAGTGAGTCAGAGTACCGCAGAACTCCTAGGTAAACAAGGGCTTGAGGGACTCTGTAGTCTGCAAACATGGTGAGCCAGTTCATGTTCATAATCCCAGTCTGTCCTTTTGCCTCCATGACAGCCCAGTAATCTGCCACCAGGATCTGGGCTCGCTTATAGAAGGCAATTCTTTTGCCCTGAAACAAACACGGGAGGAAAACGTGCAAGCATTGTTATTTACCATCCTGACTTTGACCAAGAGATGAAACTCTAACATCAAAACCGATCGAACATTTGCCAGAAAAAATTCTTACTTTCAATTCAGTTTTTATAAAACTTTTACATTGTGACATTTCTGATTCACATTCTGCTTTGACATTTCTACCTTTGCAATAAAATGAAGAAATATAGACATTTGAAATTTCAACACTAGAAGCCATTGATCTGTTTGTTTGTGGGAGAACTGGATAAAAAAAATGTGGATTTTCAATAAATCAGATGTTATAAATTACATAATATTTTGTATAACTATTTCAACTAACAAAAAGCTCATTTGAAAGCCATGAAAATATTCACCCCCTACAGATGAGGCTTAATGTCTCCAATACCAAATGTAATTTGCGGCAATATTTCCGCAGAGGCCCCTCTGAGCTACAACCTCATATGTCGCTTCATCCCTGTAAGATGGGATCTTCTCCACAATTAGCTCCACCATCTTCTGAGCATCATTTCCAGCTTGGCTTATAAAACTCTGGAAAGTTCCACCATGTTCCAACAGCACACAACCACCTTCAGTCAGCACCTTGAAAGAAAGATTCAGCATCAATGATGATTTTAAAACAAGAAGAATCCATTCATGTAAAGTTGTGCACTTTAAAAGTATTCTTATAGAAGGAACATACTACATTTATTTATGAAAAACTGATCAAATAATCAATCAATGAAGAAATAAAATCATTTTTTTTCCGTCCTTTTTAAATAAAATGTACAAAAACAATGACGTTTCTAGGAGGATCTACAGTTAGAACCTTTGCATGTTTTAGATCCAACACAAACAAACAAAAATCACTCCAAGTTTGCCTTTTAAGCTCGAATGCAGCAAACATAAAAAACAGTCATCATTTGCTTTCTCTATCAGTAGCTATTCTAGATTAAAATACTTGGACCTACATGTTAAACACTGTTCTATTTTGGTACTGTTTTTGACAAACAGGAGTTCTCAATGCCAGTTCAGTGGCCTGGAGGTAGAGCGTGCACCCTGAGACAAAGCAAAAGAACTCTCAAATATTTGGGTCCTTCCTGTTAGACACTTATAAATTAGGGCTGAGCACGGCTGTGACTCACACTCACCACTCCCCCAGGGGAGGTCAAATGCAAAAAACACATTTCGCCCCCGGTTTTCAACAACTAAGCAGACTTTAACATTACTGTAAGTCTAAAGCTTCCAAAAGGACAGATTCTCTAATAGTCTTTTAAAGTAGTTCTCATACACAGTACACTGTGCTTTTAAAAAGACTTGCCAGATTTTGTTCTTTGTGTTTCTCTGACCATCTTCGGATCCTAAAAATAATAGATTTCCCAGTTTTCTATTTTAAGTCAATGCAAAACAGTTAAGCTTATTGGCTTTTTTAGGATGAATCACACATGGACTAGTGCATGTAAAGTGCCTTAATAAGCAAACTGAAGGCTTTATCTCTTCTAAAAAACAGCCCTTTTTAAATGCTCAGGTAAAAAGAAAAACCTCTCATTCACTCCCAAACATCACTGCAAACTAAATAGAAAAATAAGAAATTAGGGATGCTTTTAGACTTGCGTGCAAAACTCTGTACCACAAATATAAAGCTTAAACCTGGTGGCGCTCTTGAAGCATCGGCATGGGTGTTTCATTGTCTGATCGAAGAACATGAGCCAGCTCCTTAAAACTCATCTGAGAAAAGTACACGGGATCAGTAATGGGTATACCTGCGGAAGGAGGAGAGGAAAAACAGCTGGGGATATTTTTCTTTAGCAGGGAAGCAATAAAGAGAAAGCCTTCTAGTTAAGAAGTCTTGAAGTTATAATGTGCCGTTATGACAAGAATGTAGCTCCTCGATTGACGGTTTGTAGCCAAGGACATGATTTGTTCAGGTCTCATGCTGTCAGAGATTCACAGTAAGCTTATCTGTGTGTTTTTCAGCAAATCTCTTTTAATTTTAAAGCACAGTGACCACAAACGCTAGGAGCTTTATTTCACATGACTCCTAAATGATTTTTATCTGCAATCATTCACACATTGAAAGCTATGCCAGAGTTCACAACTGCAATTTCAACAGAAAAGAACACATGCACAATAGCTTATAATGATAAAGTCCACACAAATGCGGAGGGGCAAAAGAAGGCATCAAAAATGCAATCGCTTTAGTTGAAACTAACGCTTAAAAATGATCCGCAAATATCATTATGACACAACAACTGACACGCAGCACTCCCCCACGAATGTGCTATTGCTTTTCTAACTGAATGATGCTGGTATGCTGGGTTGATGCAATGACATTGTTTCTTTTGTAATAGGCTGCACATGCTCTCACCTTCCTCCATTGCCCTGGTGATAGAAGCGCAGAGGGTCATGTAGCCTGTGTAAGTTACACCTTTGTAAGTCACCTCGCACTGCTTACTTTCCTTTTCTGGCCAAAAGGAGAAGTTCATAGTGTCGACTACAAAAACCCAATTTGCCACCTGCAGCATTAACATACATGAAAGGTAAAGGATATTAATATAATTGTGCAAAGTGGTATTGTTGTAAGAAAGTGAGCAGGCAATGGCCTAAACACTAAAATATCTAAGTTATTTTTCACTCAATATAAGTAATAATATACATTGCAGGTAACTGTCATTAAAAAAGAGAAAAAACATAAATAAGTTATTGAACCACATTTTCCTTTGCTTGTCCAACAAAATTAAATTATTTTTTTAGATGCCAACCATAAAGTTTTTTTTTTAATTGAATATCTAATTATAATACAAACTCTATAAGTTTGAGATAAACAAAATAGCAAATCTAATGATGCAAGCATTTATATTTACTTCTTCCTCTAAAGATTGATCTTTACAACACGTATGTAATAAATATATACATAAAAAAAGGAAGAAAACTTTTCTAAATAACTGATTATTTTCTCCAAAGAAGAAAATCCATGAATCAGACTGAATAACTTGCGGGCGGACAAACTCCCCTGATCAGATGCAGATGTTGGTGCCAACGGATTTGCCTTCTTCCAGCCACTGGCAGATAGATCATCGCTGTTTCTAAGAATGTAGAGCATCTCTGCGACCTTCTGCACTCCTGATTCTTCAAAAAACACATCTCGACTGCAGCCTGCAACAAACTGTCCGGACTCTCTGGGAGGCAAAGGTTTTTCCATGATGGCTGAAGTGGAAATGAACGAAGTCTGAATACCGGGTATTCACAAATGCCAACAAATTCATATTTCTGCTTGCTAAACACACCCAGACCACTATCTGTCAATCACATTACATCAGAAACAGTTCTTCTGACAGTGCAGAAGTAGGTGGTAAGATCATCTTTATGCACTTTTACTGCATTAGAAATATTAGGTCCAATACTAAAGGAGAAAAAATAACAAAACAAAAACTAGAAAATGACATGTGACTTGGTAGCAGTAGTTGTTAGGGTTTAAACTTGGAGGTCAAACATATTTGACCTAATATTTCTTAGAAGAATATGCTGCTGAGATAAATAACTTAAAACAAAAGACATGAAGTTTGCAACTGAAAACTGAAGGAAGAGGGAGCCCTCCTAAAACATGAAGACGTCAGCTCTGAAAAAATACTAAGCCTGCAGCAAACACTTCACAGATACATCCATATATATACTTTTTAAATTTAATACGGTATGCATTGCAAAATAAAGGTATAATTTAAATGAATGCAACTATATAAATGTGCAAAACCCTTTAAATCAATCAAATCAAAAGCAGTTCGTTTTTTTATTGTGCACTTCTGTAGCTTTTCCAGTCTAATGGCAAATAAATTGGCTGTCTGGTTTAAAATGTGTATTTTCTCGTTTAAATAATGTTATTTTTTGCTTTTTTAAAATTTAGTTTAGTTACCCTAAACTTATGAAATATACCTGTATGACAAAGGATCTGCTTTTTCTTTTTTTTTCTATTTTTCTAAACCCAAGATCCACGGGTGTACAAACTTACCACTGAGCCGCAACTTTATCAATTCGAGGCACAATATTTATCATAAAAGACTTAAAACAAACGATTATGCTTTTGACGGCTCACGTTTACTTTCTTGCTGCATTGGAAAGATGTTTCTGCCACTTCCTGGTTTTTGCCTCTGAACCAATCAGCGCATTGGCAGTGGGCGGACCATCAGGTGAAAAGCCAATCGAATTACGGACAGAGAGGAAACAGGAAATGAATTTACAGGCGAGGCCCACAACATGCGATAACATTTTTTTTCTTTTTTGTCTGTGCTACTAAACTGATGACTGTGAGGGGGAGAAAGTTTGCCCTCGAACAAAGTTTATTTGTAATCTTCCACATCACAAATCTTAAACGGGAAAAACAGTCATCGACTATTGGTTAATAATTAGTCTGGAACAAGCGTTGAATAAAACTAAACTCATGTATATTCGTTGAATAGCCTCAAACGTGAAACACTTGAACTCACAATGAAAATTAAAAGCAGGGAAGAACCATAGAAGTGCTTTTAGGTTTCAGGAGACACCTTGCATGGGAAATACATACAAATGTACATATATTGAAATATAAGTGTCTTAAAAATTAAGTAATTAATGTAAATCTGACATAACTATAAGAACAAACCAGGAGAAAATATATACAAGAGAATAAGACTTCCAAATACCAACAACCACAAAATACTTTTTTTTTTCTTAAAATAGTAATAAATAAATTAAAAAAAAAGAAAATAGTCACAAATTAGAAGAGGGACTTCATGAAAAGACCTCCTTACAAAAAAGACCATGGAAGATGCAATTCTAAGGAGGGCAGATCCACAGACGAGGACGTTTCCCAAACATTCCTCATAGTGGAACAAAGCTTCGATGTTTTTGTTCTGACTCTAGAATTGTGAGCAGACCTGCACCTGAGGATATGATGGGTCTGTAGGGTTCCTAAGGTAAAAGAAATTCTGTTAAATGAGTAGGCCAAGGCCATAAATGCACACAAAAGAAGGAAAAATGAATCTGAAGTTCATCCTAGAGCAGATTCAGGGGGCAGTGCAGATATGTCAAAACTGGTGAGATGAGCTCCATTCTTTTGGCTATGGTTAAAGGGTGCGTTTCTGAATTCTGTTTTTTATTGACATATTGACCATAAGGGCACTGCAATAATCAATCTTGAAATTAATAAATGCATGGAAAACATCTCTGCGTTTCCAATGGAGAAAAGGTGTGGCAAAATTTTTAAATGATGAAATGCAGTATTTGTTATTTTATGTGGGCTACAAAGTTAACATCTGCATCTAGTATTATTTACCTTGTAATACTTATATGACCCAGATACTACATACTGAAGAACCAATACACTTAGCGAATACGGTTCCAGTTTAAAAGTGCTGAGTAAAACACTAGTTTTCCTAATATTAAACATTTCCTAACATTTCCTTACATAAAAATAGTCATATCTTGCTTGTATTCTTAGGATCCTTGTAGCCTTTTTTAAAAAAATCTGTGGATAAACCTTTTACTTTACTTAATCCCTCTTCTGTTATACTTTATACAGACCTTTTGAGTCTAAAATCAAGATCATGACACTACATTTTCCAATTCAAAGATCCAAATTTTTTCTTTAAAAAAAAATAAGAAAAATGCTTTTGTCCCATATTAATACCAAAAAAATGTCCATTACCCCTTAAAATATAGTGGTTTAGTAAACTGAAAGAACTCTCATATCAAACAATAAGAAATGTTTTATTAGAAGACTCAAAGATTAAACATAGCTCAGTAAAAAGTGGCATCAGCTTTATTTGTCTTAGAATTTGACAATTTGATGTCAATATAATGGAGAGCAAGTTTATGGAAAAGAGATACAGAAAGAAACAAAAATACAGGAAGAAAAAAAAAAAAAAAAAAAAAAAAAAAAATCAGGATATAATTTGTCAACTCTCCAAAAAAAAGTCTATACCAAATGTTTAACTACAAGCATGTTTACATTTCTGAAATTACTCAAATGATTCTGTTTTTTTTTTCACAGAACAACTGAATTCATACAAATAGACTTATGAATTTTCTGTATGCTCAACTCCCAAAAAACCCAACAAAACACAATCAGAAAGGTCAAGTTTCCCAAAGCTCTACAAAAAAAACAAAAACAATTTGCATTTGCCGAGTAAAAATGTGTGACGAGTTAGACGAACCATTCAAACTCCCACACTGCCATATGATATACAGCTGCACAGGCACATACACTCATGGAAACTTTTGCAGACAAAGACATACACATTTAGGCTTGACAACATAAAACCACGACAATGTATAGCCATTTCTATCTGGAGGAAGTCAGAAATTTTGATACGAGTGTTAGAAAAAAAAAAAAAAAAAGGAAAATCAGTTTTTACTACTGTACTACACTCTTAAAAATTTCAATCTACTGGTAATTTTTCCTTGGTGGAAAGGAATGTTGAACATTGAATTAATTAAAAAAATATATAAAAATAAACCTAAAAAAAATCCACAATCCAGAATAATAGTCACTCTGTGTCTGGTCCAATCTGTGCCTCCTTGGGTTTACAGCAAGTGACCAGAGTACTGCTTCACACTGAAATTACAAAAGATTGGAACAATGAGTAACACGCAGAAGAGAAAAATACATCACAATGAGAAAGTGAAAAGAGAAGTGTAAAGATGAAAGTAAATGTTGCATTAATTATCAGGCACAATAAAGACACACCGAAAGAAATAATATTTTAACAAGGATGCACCAAAAAAGAGCAAGCAAACTTCACAGATGCGGGGAGGTGTGGTTAGTGTCTAAGCAAGTGAAATACACTGGAGGACAGAAAGGATGAGGAGGGCAGGGTCAGTTACCATGGCAACGCTACAATACACTACATATGACACAGGACAGGTTTATAGCTGTACAAGCATTTAGAGAAAGTTCAGATGGCATCAACAAGAAAGTAGTGTACATTAGATGTCCCTACTGGTTGCCAAGGGAAACAGAAGAGGAGGAGCCTGTGCCATTTGGCAGACTGTGATTTGTTGTCGGTTAATCTAACTAAAAACAACAAAATCACTAGTCTTCCACACAGCAGCAGCCAGGGGAAGAATCAATCCACTCCCTGCTTCATAGTGAAACGGCTTTGATGGCAAACAAGACAATCTGTCTTAGATTCCTTGTCTAGAATATAGGCACTGGACAAATGCATTAAAGCAACGCACCACTCACGTTCACTGCTTAAAAATATGCATTCATCAATTTTTGTTTACTCCGTCATAGCCATTTCATGTAAGAGGAAGGTTTGAACTAGTTGCAGGTTAAGAGAGAAAGGGGGTTAGTGAAGAACAGACAGCAGGAAACAGAACAAAATAACCCGACAAATAGTGGGATATTTTTAATGCACTCAGAAACATGTTTTATTGACAATAACAATCCTCAAATTTCCATTTAGTGTAGCCTAATATGTTTTAGTAGCCTAACAAAGAAATACTAGAAAAAAAAAAAACAAACAAGTGTCACATATGTGGGCTAAATGGGAACTTGCCTGTTCTGTAGAAGGTACTGTGCATTCTGGATCTGATCCTGTGTGCCAGTAATGGTAATGATTCTGTCCTCAGAACCTTCCAAAGGTTCATCGATCTTGATGGAAGCTCCAGACTCATGCCGAATCTGTTTGATCCTTTGACCTCCCTTACCAATAATCGAGCCGGCCAGCTGTTATTGAGAAAAGCCAGAGGAGGGGTAAGAACGACACAAGGGGTGAGAAACTCTAAGCAGTAAAAACTCATGTACATCATTTTGTAAATGGGAAGAATGTGGAACTAAACCATGATTCAATGATAATCTGAAGAAAATATAAATTTTTAACATTAACACTGAAGCATGACATAATTTTAGATTTTATAAAATCAAATAAAGAAGAATCAACTATAGGCTTATTGGAAGATGCGTAGAAAAAAAAACCCAATGTCACACTAGAAACTTTACACAAAAATGTAACAAAAGGAATTGTGGCTCAATTGTTTTTTATAAATATATATTCTATTAGTCTGCAGGCTGTTTTTTTCAGGTTGATTTATTTTACTCACATCTTTAGGTATGGTCACTTGTGTGGTGATGACAGGGCCACCCATATCATTATAGGAGCCACGTCCTCCTAGAGACAAAAGCAAAGGAATGAGTAAAACCAAAAAAGTTTAGTGAAATTTAAACAGAATGCTTGGCTGTCTAATATTTCGTCTAGTTAACAATTTTTTAAGTTGGAATAATTGGGAGACAAGTGAGGAAACTCACCTGACTGGTAGCTATCCCAGGAAGAACTGTTGTCTGAGAACGATTGAAAAGAAAGAAAAAAAAAAACATAACAGAAATTCCTTTAATACAAATACAATATTAAACAAAGATATAGTACAATCAGTTCTTTCAACACTTAGGATTATTCAACCAAAATCTTTAACTTATTTCAAAATAAATTTTTAAAAACACTTAAATCTAAATAATTCTTTATTATAAACATTATTAAAAATTACTTGAACCAGTAGCCAAATACTGTACCACTGAACTATGCCACACAAAACTGATATTAAAAGGACTTGTAACCGCAATATTTAAATGTCAAAAGAAAAAAAGGGTTGACACTCACCGTATCCACCACTCTGTGAAAGCAGAGAAAAAGAAAACAAAAACAGAAGTGTGAGAGACAGTTCAACCAAATCCTTTCCTCTGAAGATCCATGTAGACAGTTACAGGGTTGCGAGCGATCAAATATTGAAGACGTTCCATCCTTGTTACTGGAGTAAGCTCAACTAAAAGCAACCCAGTTTTCATCCATAAGAAAGACTCCTCCTCCACTCCCTTCAAACCCCCACCTCCACCCCTTCTGTCTCTCCTTGCATCTCCTTCAGCACCCATTTTCAGCTGCTGCTGTCACCAGGGCAACAAGCGATTCAAAAAGCTGTTGCTGAGCAACGACATGCAGTATCCTGCCTATTCTCAGAGTGAGGGAGAGAGAGGGGAGAGAAAGAGCCAAAAAGAAACCTTCCAGTCTGTCAACAAAGCGTTATTAGGGCTTGGCAACTAACCATGGTCACCCCCACCATCCTCACCCCATACATCCTCTTTCTCTTTGCAAGAAAAAAAAAAAATGAGCCGGCTACGAAAAGTACATTGTAAGAGGGCAATTATGGCTAATTATTACAGGGTGTTTCCGGATGTGGTGATTATGGTCATTTGGTGAGGTGGTTTATAGAGTGTAAAAACTGGCTTGGAGCCCAGTTGGAGCTACAACGAGTGAATGGCAACGCTAGAGTAAAAGTGAAAAGTAAAAGTACAACTGTACATTCAGCAAACGGCTATGGTCACAGTATGTTTACTGCAGCTACAAGTAACCATAACGCTTGGAAGGGAATACTCAAACCTAAATAGATGAGAATGCCAGAGCTGGATGAATTTAGCAAAGGGTCACTAACCATATTATCGCTATAGCGATCCGATCTGCTTCTTCTGTCACTGGTTGAGGGGAGGGGGGACGCAGACGGGCAGAGAGAGACACAGAGAGAAAGAGAAAATAAATGATGTGGGTTTGGATGGAAAGAAATTGAAAATGCTTTGAAACATGCTTGACAACATTTCACAGAAAATTTCTGGTCTAGGTCAAACTGCACATACCCATATACACACACACACACACAGCGAGAAAGATTACAGTATAAACACATTTCCTCTCAACCATCTTCCCACTCAGTAACAGGAACAGCTCTGACAGTGTTATGGTGAGAGGAGTGACAGGTGGTGGTGATGGTGATCCGAGCCAACGACTACTGCTCCCACCCAACAACTGAGCTCTACTAATGTAATGAGTTCAAATTATGAATTTTGGGATTTACTTTTTTTTTTTAAACAAACATCCATCATATCTTAATTTTAAATCATTCTACAGCCTGAGTGTGACTTGGCATCAGTGTTTGCTTGATAGAAATTCTTTATAGTCATGTGAATCTATTGCATATTTGGCAACAAGGCATGTGTTGCAATGTGATTTTTAGCAAGGTCATTTTATCCAAAAAAATTGTGTAAACAATACAAAGGAATCCAAAGAAAGCTGTGATACTTTCTTTGAACATAGTTATTTAGTACAGAATGTAGCTTTTTGATAAAGACGCTTTAAGTGTTTCCTTTTTAATTTTAAAAACGTCAAAAAAGGAAAAGCCAACGTTGAAAAATTATACAAAAAATATAACACACAGCATTTTGTGAATGAAGTTAAGCGCTTAGAGTGGGGAAAAAAACGACATTTTCTGTGTTACACAGAAAATATATTCCAGGTTTTAACAAATACAATAGTTGACTTACATAAGAGTGCACTAAAATGTATCAGCAGTATTTACAAAGCGCTTCAGATAAAAAACAGGATTATAAACAAAAAAGATCAGGGTGAAGAATGGTGAATTTCATGGTCGTTAAGGAAAACACAAAAGGCCAAAAGTTTAAGACTGTCAAAGTTAAGATTATTTTGAAGGTTAAGTTAAAGGTTAAGACACAAACTTACTTTGACCTTTCATCTGAGCCACGGTACGAATCATAGTAACGATCATCTCTGTGGACGAAATGGAGATGGGAAAAAGACGCACAAAAACACAACCAGACACAATGATAAGCATTTAGACTCAATGAAATGATAAACATGAACAACACTTTTTCTTTTGGTGGTTTTAATACAAGACTTTACCATGAGCAAATTACTGAACTCAGTATCAAATAATGTGAGGTAAGTTTGACAAGTAAAAAAGATGCTACTAATATAATGAAAGCAAAAGAAGAAGTCAATGATTCTCAGTATGTTAAAATAAGATGGTTCAACAAAAGAAAGCTTGTGCTTGTGTTAGAGGTAACAAGGATTTAAGAAAATGGAGGTTTGCACCCACCACTCTTGAGCTTAGCTCAATCCTATCACCTAAACTGCTTTATAATCAAAATAAAGGGCTAGGAGTCTAACTGAAAAGTAAGCTTATGTGATCATAAATGCCCTCCCCCTAAAAATAAATATTCATAGTTTAAAGAGGCAAGAGGACAGAAAAGAAGGAAATAGTGCATATGTGCAACACTTACCCTCCTCTGTGTGGGTGTCCCATGGGCATGTTGCGAGAACGGCCGCTCGGCCTGACAACCCTACTGTGGTGAGGAGGAGGAGGACCTCGACGGGGACTGATGTCATCATAGTCACGCCGGGAAGGAGGCAGTGGACCCCGCCCCACCCTGCTGGAAGGCATTCGATCGTACCCACGATCACCACTAGACCTGCTTCCTCGCATGGGGAAACTTCCCATGAGCCTGCGACCACCACCTCTTTCCTCAAACATGGTAAAACCACCATATTCATATGTTTCATCGTAAAAGTTAGGGTCATACGGCTGTGTGCGGCCTTTTATAGGTGCCTGGAAAGAACAAAGACAACAGCTTTGTTTCAATAAAGAGAATGAAATTTACAAACAGGGAACATGTCAAGCATATACAGTAATTTAATAAAAGCACAGGGATACTAAAGAATGCTTTATTGACTGATGAACACTACCTCAAATACTAAATCAAGCATCATAAAGAATGTAGAGTGCTCTTACTTCAGAGATGAGCTCTAACATAGTCTTGACACATTCCACCACCCGTTCACTTTTACCACCAACGAGCACAACTCGATCTGTCGACTGAGGACAGCACTCCTGAAACAGCTTGATGCTGGTCTTTGTGTTCTGGAAGGGCAAACGTAAAGGGGAGAAAAGGACAAAAAAAAAGTGCATGAAATTTATAGTACAAGTGTTTCCTTAATTGACAATATTTCCCCTTTAAAATTGTGCTCTTGGAAATGTATGGAAATGTCAATGTGAAGCTACTACCCTCTGCAACAAAACGATGAACAGTGTCAGTAAGAACACATTCATGAGGTTACCAAAAAATATAAATTTATTGTAAGTACCGTCAGCCCCCCAAAATTAAAATTAAAACTATTTCTTTGCAAGAAGAAAAAAACAGAAAAAAACTTACCTCACGCAGCTCTTTGATTTTGGCTCCCTTCACCCCGATGATTGAGCCAGCCAGGCTCTGGTGGATCAGCAAACGCAGCTCACAGTCAAAATCCATGCCATTATACTGCTGGTACTGTTAATGACATTTAAAAAGGAAAACAATATGAAAAGTTCGTTTTTTTTTTTTTTTTAAAAACCTATTACACTACAAAACAATTTTAAGAAGAAGAATTGGAAATATTGCCAGAGGTACAAAGGATGCTGATATTAACTTAATCAATACAATGAAATAAATACAATTTTATAGTTGCAAATCTTTTAAATTCCTGTTCCGTTGATGTCTCCTACTTATAAGCAAGACATGGCAAACATTGTGCCAAGAAGTGGCTGTTGATTTTAAAGTACGGTGTAACAATACAAGTATTACAAGATATGTATTGCAGCAATAGCAAATCAAAATAAAGCAATACATTTACAAGAGTATTTTGTAATTACATAGTTAAAATGTATTTAATATCCAGCAATGATTAACTTAATTAAAAATTGAAATAGAAATATATTGATCACCTCTTCCAATGTTGGGATAATTTTCAGCAGGATTTCACCAACAGTCTCAATGTCTGCACTGATGCTCAGGATTCTTCATTTTTGATCCATCAAAGACAAAACAGTACAATTACACAAAGAGAGTGTGGTTTAAGAGAACGCCAAAGAGAAATCACACAGCAAGGATGGAACAACATTTTAGACAGAAGGCAAACATTTTATATTCCAATACAAAAAGCACATTCTCAAATTTCTGCTATTTCTACTTATTTTGCAAGTTCCGTCAAATCAATTATCAACTATGAAGCCATTGAATTTATACGGCACAATAAAAAAAGCAAAAACTGTCTAAAGGAAAAAAATAATAATAATAATAAAAATCCAAGATCACACTTGGTGACCTCCAAGTCAGCGATGTACAAAGGGTGGAGTCTGAAGAAGAGTTTGGCAGGAACACTGAAAGCACCGAAAGTACAGGAAATTCTACAAAGCCTAAGCACATGGGGGGGTTACACGCCACAAAGAGCAACTACAACAGCCCTCGAAACAAGGCAGTACAGAAAATGAAGAGGGGAAAAAGAAGAAAAGAGAATCTTGAATATTCCAATTCCAACCAAATTTTACCGATGAGCCAAAATGGAATAATTGTCTGAATCAACTACTAGAAAACAGTTAATTTCCTTTCAAGTAAAATTTTGTTCAAAAAAATTGCAGCAAACATTACACGGTGATCTAAGTGCAAGAACTATTAAGAAATTTTTATGCTAGATACAAGCCAACAGTTATTTTAATGCGGGAACTGGATTTAATATCCATAAAGATCTCAAAACTTTAAGAAAACCACATTAACAGCAGTTGTTTAAATGTATTTTCTTCTTCAGAATAGCAGTGCTGCGAAAAGGAGAGGTACTTAAACCCCTTCTGTGTAACTGATACTAAAGTGGCAGTGTGAAAAACTTGTCGAAAAGTTTGGTAGACATACCCCAATTTGTTTCAAACCAATGAATATTGAGCTTGTACAGTTATGAACTAAAATTTCACTTTTAGATGACTACTGGCACTGGCAACAGTTCTTACGGACTGCTCTTTATAAAAAAAAAATGGTGCATGAACTCCACATGAAAGGCAAAGAATGAAAAGTCACAAGCTAGAATATATCACAACAAGAGATCTGTTAACAACAGTATTTTTTTTTGGAAAGCAAGAATAATTTAAAATTGCAGAAAAACAACAAAATAAAATCCAATTGAAAAAAATTTATAGAAATTCAACAAAGCTTGGGCAAAGCACAGGAAAAGGAAAAAGACCACTCAACTTAAACATTAGCTTTTCTTTTATATTCTTTATCAGAATAGATATTAAACTTAAACATACTCAAGTCGTGTCTCAAAAAGAAAGAGTGGCATGACAAAACTCAAGTGAGAAGAATAAATAACATTGAGGGGAAAGAGCACCAGTATATTCAGTCTCAAGGCTAAGGGTGAAGGGTGAAGATAAACATTTCTTTAGAAGACACAAAGAACCTTGGACATACAACACAGCCTGTAGCAAAAGTTTTAAGAAGATTGTGTTAAGACTGAAAAAAATATATATACTATTGTCAGCATCAGCTGATGTTTAATTCAATTTGAGACTCCAAGAAAAAAAGATGTTCGCCAACTTTACCACGTTAAGAAAAAAAAAAGTAGACCTGGACAAGAATGCATCTAGGCATTTGACTCAAGCTGATACATTTTGTGAACAGGTAGGCTTAATGACAGTGACTTGACAGAGGAAGGTTTATTATTTATATTCATGTTTTTTGTTTGTTTGACCTTTAGTCAGGCAGTGATAGGGAGGAGCTTAGGGACATACCGCTCAGGCCCACTGCTGTCTGGGACTGACACACTGGCATTGTACTGGGCGTAGCATGGGCAGGGGCCAGGGCCATTCGAGCACAGATGTCAATCAAGTAAGGCGCCCATTTAGGGATAGGGCACGATTATGGGCAGGGCCAACCAGGGTGTCAGGTGGGCGGGCGCAGCAGGGGCCATCCAGAACATGGGCAACAGAGGAGGAAGTGGGCAAAAAAGTAAAGAGTAAAATAATAAACAAGGGAGAGGGAAAAGGAATACATTTTTAATATACAGGATCTACACTGTTGAAATGTGACTTTATTTGTATTCTCTCAGAGATTGATATGTCAAAGAGAGAAAAGGAAAATGGTGACATTTCAAAAAGGATAATGGTATGCTAGGAATATGAAGAGTTCAATGTTGGGGAATAGATTAGAGACATTAAAAAAAGAGGGGGAGAGCTAACTGTAAGCTAGAGGAAGAGCAAAAAAGTCAATTAACAAATGAAAACAAATCAATTAAATGTGTGGGCATAATTGTGATGCACCATTTTAACTTTGCCTTTTTAAGAATTAAGACCAAAAGTGCGGCACCATCAACTGCTTAAAATAAATTATCACTATAGAAAGAAAAATGACCATTAAGCAAACCACATCTCTCTCTAACAATAAGACACTATCACATTTTGATCATTTATGAGGGGTAAAATCTAAAGCTGATGCCACCCCATGAAAAAGGCTCGGCATGAGAAGCTGACAAGGATAAAGAAAAGAAGCAAAGAACCGAAAGAGTTCAATATGCATTTACTCACATCTGAGCGAAGAGCTTTAATGTTTTTGCCACCTTTTCCAATTACAGCTCCAGCATTCTAAAATTAACAACAACAAAAAAAACATTTAATTTTTGGACATATTAATGTTATCTTAAAAAAATCAGATCATTGGTTTTGCAATTATTTAGCTTATTGCAACTATCAAAATGATAATGCAAGTGTAAAATTTGCAACAAACAGAAAAATGTGGTTATAATGTATTCAAAGGACAAATGTAGGGATAGTATAAAAGTCTAAATGTGCAAAAGGAAGGAACAAAAATAATGGCTCAAAAGTTCAAACTATAGCATGTGACATGAAAAGGAAGCTGATTTACTTTGCTCTGCAGGAGAATGCGCAGCTCAACCATTTCATCAGAGTTCCTGGAGCGCTTGAATGATTTATGCTCATCTGCATCCTCAGCAGGACGCTTACCTGTCATGAGAAGATATGTTAAAAAAAAAAAAAAAAAAACTATGACAACAGTGCAGAGTCATCAAAAAGACAGACAAGTGAAAATACCCCATAATCACAAAGCTGTTCAACTAAAACTAGAAAACATGGGGAAAAAAGTTTCCTATTTCCAAAAGCAAATTACTGTGCATGATGTTAAATATTGAATTTGAACATGAATGTCTAGATTCCCCTCTATGTTGCAAGGATATTTTATGAAGACAAAAAGTATTAAAGTAATCTCTACAAAACTAGTCTTTATTACTATTTTAGAAATCACAACATTTTAAGGAAATCTCGTCTAAATGTTATCCAATGTCACAACACACAATCAGGAGAAATGCAATGCTTTTACCATTAGTCTCTGTGTTGCCAAATGAAGTTTCCTCTTGTTGATCAATTTCTGTCTCCATGGTCTTCTGTCAGAGAAAAAGGAAAAGTGAGCAGCTTGATCTGAAATGCAGGTGGAAAGAGTACAGTAAGAAAAAACACTTTTCTGCGAGCTAACGTAGTCTGTTGGCATGTCAGAAGTGAAAGAGGAAATTACAAATACGTTTATGAAGATATCTATCTGAGATAGCTTTGTTCACCAATCAGTAATGGAAGTGAAGTCAGCAGTAGCCTGAAGAGACTCACCGATATTTATTCCAAGAACAAGGGCGTGTTGATAGGCGGATCTTAAAAGGACCAAAGAGCTCACTCGACCTGTCAAGAAAGAATAAGCTACTTTGAATACCAAAGAACTGGGAACACATAACCAGACACTTTCCTTTTTAGTTTACAACAACGTAGAGCGTGCAGTTTACAACCTGTCCCAGAGTGTTGTATTTTTATTAAGAAATAATTGTTCATCAAGTTCAAACAACTACTACATCAAAAAGATTAACGGGTAGAACAATCCCCATAGGATTATGATAAATATTCACTCAGGTGACGGAATCGAAAAATGCCAGGAGGATATTAGCATGCGAAACCATGCTGCTCTTGACCTGTGTGTAGTCTAATAAATTACACGCAATAAATAAAGCTGCATAAAAAGAAACAGTAAAACAGAAAATGGGCAGTTCAAAATAGAGCAAAAGGGCAGTTTCCTGAGTTGTGGAAAACATTCCGGTGTAGCTAATTAGCCTACAAAGAGGAAGCGTTAGCTTCGAGCCACATTAGCTATTCTAGACATTCGAGAAATGTCGATCACTGCTCTTACGTAACATGTGGCAGATCAAATATACTCGTTTTCTCTTCCAAAATCCAGTCAAACTGACTAAGAACACACTGTTCGCCGACTAACACGAAAGCAATTTAAGTAAGTGAGTCTAGCTTCGCCATATTCTTATAATTACGACTAGGTGCGAATTGAGCTAGCCAGGCCAACGGTAAGCTAGCATAACGTCGACGAAAGAGTTGGATAACGACAAAGCATTTACATTAAACGTTATTCGTTTAATTAGGTAATGCATGCAATAAATACATTTCACGTTTATTCAACACATTTTGTGAAAAACAAAATGCCTAAAGACAAACCTTATGTAAAGCGCCTCGTTCCTCTCGCTTGTCTACCGAACCTGGAAGTGTTCGATGCAAGCTAGTCGACTCCTATTGGTCAAGCCCTGAAAAAGTACACAATGCGCTAATCTGACTGGTTAAAAGACATGTCAATCACAAAAAGAAGTCGTTTCTGACTCAATTTCCGGAGAATTGTCCTTCCAGATTAGTGGCGAATTCCTGTTGCTTAAGGTATAAATGTGCGCTTTGTTTTTATTTTGCTAAAAGTTAGATGTGAGAACTTGTCGTTCGATTGAAAATTATCCAAATATTGCACGTTTATTTAGCACGGAGACGAAATAGAGCGAAAGCGTCAGTTGTTGGTTTGCTAGGCCAACCAACTTTGGCGCCTTTGATACGTCTGCGTGGACAGCTGCATGTATCTTGACATAAATACAGTTCTACAGCACATTCGGGGGGTAGAAATGGGAATATTACTAAAATAACAACAGCTAACAATAGACTAGTAAAAAGGATATATTCAGGTAAAACCGTTTTAAAGTAAACCATACATGAGAATATTCACTTGGAAGTGTTTATTATTATACACAATAAACTTGGAGAATAGCTTGCCACGGAAATACAGTTTTATTAATGATATTATCTACTGCAAATGTATACTGAACGATAAGTCAAAAGTATCAAGGCATAATGGTTGTAAATGTTAGGATTCATATGCTGCTTATGGTTATCAGAATTTGATGTGAAAAAAAAATCATGTAAGGTTTAGTTGCACCTTGAGGAGGACTCACAAAACAAAGTTTAATTTTATGTCTATGGTGCCTTAAGTGTGATGCACAGAGTAGGACATTGGCCCCAAAGATGCATTCAGTTGTCACAACCACCCAAGCCTGGCTGCTGTCCTCCTGGCACATCCGAGTCCCTTTTGCCTGGCTGGAAGCCTGTGTGCAGTGGCTTCAAGAAGAGGCAGGTGAAGCTGCTCACCTGTCACAACAGCAAGTCAATCAGCAGGTAGGTATTGTGCCTGTATATCTTCTATAATGGTTTTGATGTGAGCATCTGTTGACAGAATTGTTTTATTTAATATGTGTTAGGACATTGATTATGTATTTAATATATTTTTTTTACATAATCGCACCAGTTGTAGATAGTTTACAGCAGATTAATAAATGTTAGGAGTTAGTTACCTGGTAAACAAGACAATTATGTAAGACAATTTGTGTTTTGATTTTAAATTAAATTCTCATCTGTCTTACTGCAAAATACTCCCACAAATGTGGGCCATTTATTGCAAACAAGATTTGTTAATTTGCACACACAAAAAAGCCAAACTGGAGTGACCGTTTAATGTGACACCACACGGTGCACGCTGCAGAGGAATGGAATGCATGGGTATTGTCCACGAAGGAAGCCTCTCCCAAAGCCCATCCATTAAAAAAGCACACCTAGAAATTGCTAGGGCCCATGCTGATAAAGAGGAAGACTAGATAGACTCTATACTCTGGAGTGAAGAGACAAATATCACTGTTTTTGGATCTAATGGTTTCAAACTGTAAGGCGTTGCAAAGGTGAGGATTTCAAATAAAAATACATGGTGCCTACAGTGAAACATGGTGGTGGCAGTGTCCTTATGTGGGGCTGCATGAGTGCTGCTGATGTTGGGGAGCTGCATTTCATTGATGTTATCATGAACTCAACAATGTACTGCTCTATACTGAAGGAGAAGATGCTGCCATCACTCTGTGCACTTGGTTGTCGTGCACTTTTCCAACATGACGATGATACAAAACACACATGGAAAGCTAGTGTAGCATTTCTGAAGGAGAACAGGGTGAAAGTGATTGGATGGCCAAGTATGTCTCCTGATCTGAACTCAATCGAACACCTGTGAAGAATTCTGAAGCAACAAGTTGAGCATCACTCTGCATCCAGCATCCAGGCCTTAAAAGAGGTTGTTCTTGAAGAAAGAAAAAAGATAGATGTTGCAATATGTTGCCAACTTCCATGCCAACAGTCCATGCCTAGAAGACTTGGTGCTGTCCTTAAATATCACAGTGTCATACAAAATACTAGATAGTAGTTTTTGATGCAGGGTGTATTCATTTTTTCTTCAACCAATTTGAGTAAAACTGAAGATTTTGTGATCTAAGTTTATTGTTCACCTTCATTTCAAGTCATTTTAAGTGAAATAAGTGTTAAATAAAACTCATCCACACACACATTTTATATATGTATATATATAATGTGTGTGTAAAAATAAAGAGACCCATGGTTTGAAAAAGCTTGGGATTGTGATGCAGCAACTGCTATGGGAAGGCCAGTCTCCCTTCTCCACTTGCCATTAAATAGATCCTTTTACGTCTTTGTTTTCCTCGTCTGAGCTGCCATCTGGCTCAAAACTGCTGCTGGAAAGCTCAAATATTTGCTCACCTTTTTTTTTTTTTTTTTTTCTTTGCTATGCTAATGTTTAGGTTGACCTGAAAATAATTATTGTTTTTCCATCAAAGAGTTCATACCATGTTGAATGCTGCACATTAATGTATTGTAAGGACAGCACAACTCCTTCACCTTGCATCAATTTAAAAAGGGAGATTTCAGAATCAGGCATGTTTATGGTTATCAACTCTGAACTATCAGATCCTGCTTTAGTTCGTAATCAGCAATAGACAACAGCTATGCAGTGGAAACACAGTTCTTGGTGTAAAGATCCCTTGTGTCTGTTGCATCATGCTTATAGCACAGAACAGTTTTTTGTAAACAGCATGAATCCCTCCTGCCTGGTGTCAGCTGTACCAGCTGGTGGTGGCGTCACGTGGGGTATGTTTTCCTGCACTGACGCATCTTTTCTACGCCACAGTATACTGAAATATTGCTGCAGAACAGCTGTGCCCTTCTATGGCCAAAGTCTGTTTTTTTTAATAAATGAAAATTTGAGATTAATATTGATTTATTTATCAAGAGATACATCAGCTTCACACAGTACATAGATACACAGTCTTCAACCCATCTAGGAGATTTTATTGTTTATATGAAAATGTAGATCTTTCTTCAGTAAGGATAAAACATTGCAAGGATTATTAAATCCTTTTGTCTAGCTTTTATGTTTTTTTCCCTCAAATAGTTTATAAAACTAAAATGTCTAATCACACATTGTCAAGTCTGTCTGATTATTGGATGCAGTGTATACTAAATGCCTAATATGGAACATATGGTATGGAGCCCCAAACTGTTCATAATTAAACAAATAAATATGATCTTGTGCAATGAGACCCTCAACCAATAAATATCTCACAAATATGTTAAAAGGTCATTTAATTGTGAAAAACCTGGACTTCGGTAGGAGGAAGTAATTCTGCTGAAAAAGCTCTTTATGAAATAAATAAGTCATTCTGAAAAACAGTAATGTGAATAAAAAAAAAAATAAAGCTGTACTTTGAAAAATACTGATTTTGAAATCCAAGTTTCAGAAAAATGCCATATAATTATAGTTAAATTTAACATTAAAATATTTTTTAAAAATGCTTTTATGAAATAATGACCAGGTTTTACAGCTCAATGAAATATATTTAATATATTTAATGGCTAGTTTAATATATGTGTGCAAGTTTTCCACAATTTAATGATCTTTTAATATATTCATGAGATATTTTTTGTTTGTTTGTCTGATTGCACAATATCCTATTTATTTATTTAAATATGAACAGTTTGTGGTTCCTTAATCTGGTCTTTATGGGAAATTTTAGGTGTTGGACCAGTGGCTCCTGACGGACTTGAGAGACCTGGACTTTCCTATTTTACCTGAAGGGCTCGCTCAGGCTCAGAAGACTCAACTAAATGGCATTTTCTGTGTCCAGGTATGAGCACAAGCTGTGCATTCTTCCTTTTCTGCCTTTTTCATGCTTTTGTTTTTATACAGAAATAATAATATTTTACAATGAAAAAAATGCAATAAAGGACTGCAGTTATATTAAGGATTACTATGATTTTTTTCAAAATTTTTACATTTTAATTTGTTTGAAAATCTCATTTATTGTTTCTAAGCATTCAAAGCACTGAGTCCATATTCATGTAATCATTTACTTTTTTTTCTCCATTAATTTTCCCTTTAATTTTTGAAATGCAGATAGACTCACTGTTACATAAGACTACTGCTGTAGTAACACAAGAAACACACAAAGGAACCATAATCCAAGGTCTCCCTCTGTTTAGGTTGATTCATTTTTGGACATAAGTCAGCCTGCATATGGTCAGCTGCAGAAGTGGAAGGGCACAGACTGCGCCAATGATGAGGTGTCTGCTGTCACACAGGCCACTCAGAGACCCTGGGAAGCCAAAACAACTCGCATGATGCTATTGCAGGTCTGAAGCATGTTCAAACTATTTCTGAAATCTTTCCTGAAGGTCAAGACGGAATAAAAATGAAGAATCATGAAAAAAATGTCATATTTCAAATATAAAAGATTTATTTTGACAAGCTCCTTTGTATTTTTTATAGACAGCCTTAATGGTTAAATGATGCTCAAAATGTGTTTTCTTTTGTTTTCTTTTGTAGTTATGTACAGAACTCGTCAATGATAAAGTTATATCTTGATTAAGTGTGTGATTAAAAATGTAAAAGTAATGCATAGTAAATTATAGTGCCAAATACAAATCATTGGTAAAACATCACAGCAATCCCTCCAGCTCAACTTGAATCTTTTACCTAGCAGTAAACAGTACAGTAAAATACACTAGGAGAGGCTCATGTACACATTTCAATGCAAAGCACTATAGTTTTGAAAACAATAAACAGGGAAATGCCACTTATTTATGTATTTTTACGTTCTGCTGGTAGTAAACACTTGTGTGTTAATAGCCTTAGGCCACAAGTGCAGCCATTGTTGTCTGTTTTGCTTATTTCAGAATTCCAAATTTTGCAAAACAAATGTAAGGCCTTAGTTTGTTTTGAAAGATATATAAAAATAATAGCCTCAAGCTTTTATTTTTAATTTAGTTTATGACTTTATTGTATTCCCCAACGAAACTAATTTCCTTTGGTGTGCAGGTAACAGATGGAGTCCAGAGTTTGGAGGCCATGGAGTACCAACCCATCCCTGCGCTCAGTGCAACGCTTAGGTCACAGATAAATATGGAAAATATCCAAAATGTGTCATTTCTTCTTTCTATGCCAGAAACAGAACCCTACATTCTTAAAACACTGCTTAAAATGTGTTTGTTAACAAAAGGAAATCAAAATGAATATAAGAGCAGTTGGTTCTTTAGCATTCTGTAGATTCAGACTATCAAAATTCTGTTTTTCTCCAGGCCTGGTGCAAAGCTCCAGTTGCAAGGACAGATGGTTTGCAGGCTTGGTGTGCTGCTGTTGGGGCCATCTAATGTCAAGATTCTGGGTGGTGAGGTTGAGGAGCTGGTAGACAGGAACAATATGGTAAACCATAAAAAATATGTTTGCATTTTTCTTTTTTTTTTGTGGCTACACATTTTGCACTAAACATGTCTTCTGAATGATCTATTTATGTTTATGTAAAACTGCAAATTGAATAGTGAGCCAAAACAATGTAAACGTGATGAAGCTGCAGGGATTTATCTCTATGGTCCTTAATGAACCACAGGGAAAGGTGTTGTGTCGCACACTGGGTATTCCAGAGGTGCAGCAGCAAGAAGGCGAAGAGGCCCCTCCGGCACCCCAACAAGGTAGAACCATGCATTTGTAGATTACCCAATAATTGCATGAAATAGGCAGTAAAGAACCAAAACAACTTGACTTTAGTTTGATTGTTAAATTTACCAAAAAGGCAGGTTTATAAACCTAACATTCAAGAGGTTTGATATTAATATTATGTACAGCCACACACAAGACCATGCTGGTCAATGACAAGATTGTGAGAGTGTAAAATAAATAGAAAAGCAGAAAAACATAGAATCTTAAACAAGTGAATAGATACTATAGAAATAAACTATACTGTATATGCAGAAAAATAAATCACTGTTTTGATGTTTTTGTAAGGTAATCAACAAATGGAGGATCTGGAGCTCAATGATGCAGAGATGTTGGCCAGTTTGGAGGCTCAGAATGACTTTCTCGGACCTGTTCGAGACAGCGGCTACTGGACACTGCAGGGGTCCTCATCAGACGCTTCCTCAATTAGAAGCCAGTTCTCCTCGAGGTACGTTGACGGCATTGTCATACATTCACATTTTACATTTTAGTTTCTACTGTTTGTCTTGAGAGCTCTTAAAATGATTATTTTACAACTTGCCTTAATTTATTTTTATAAATATTACAATTTTGGCTCTTTATTTTTATTCTTTTTAAGTAGAAAGAACAAAAAGCTGATTGAAATTGAAACAATACCACTATTTTCTGTTCTCATCCTTTATATTTCTGCTAGAAATACCAACAAACTGATTTTTACCCCAAACTCATTTAACACTGACTAACTTGTAAAATAATGAGACTTTTGAGACTATATGAGATAAAGTAAGCATCATTTCATGTGCTGTCTATATCTTCAGGAAGTCTAAACCCAGTGGGCAATTGATGTTGAAATGACGCCAAATCAACGTCAAAGCTCCATATCACAATGATGTCAAAAACAAGTTAAATGTGCAAATCAAACCGACGAAAAACTGCAATATCAATTTGACATTATGATATTCACCCCTTTTTGATGTAATGTGAATTTCAAAATTGGACCAATAAATTATGCCTTGAATTATGCTGCACCAACAGAAATGCATTCAGATCTCCCAACACAATTGTTTATTGCTAAATTATCCCATTTGAATTAGATGGAAATACTTTTCAAAATGTTCTTATGTTCACCCAACAAATGATTTTTTTGAGCATAAATTTTCTAATAAACCATTTATTGTATATTTTAAACCCCTGGTTGAATTTAAAGGTGGAGGAGTTTAAGTATCTTGGGGTCTTGTTCACAGAACGTGAGATCGACAGGCGGTTTGGTGCAGTGTCCACCGTTATGCGGTCACTGTACCGTCTGATGTGGTGAAGAGAGAGCTAAGCCAAAAAGCAAAGCTCTCAATTTACCGGTCGATCTACACTCCAATACTCACCTATTGCCATGAGCTTTGGGTCATGACCTCGTGACCAAAAATGTGTTCCCTAAGCTCGCCACCTCGTTCGCTCTTCCCGATTGAATGGAATTGTGCGACCGATTAATGTAAAATGAAAGGGAATGATTGCACAATCATTGTCTGTTTTCATAATAATAATGACATTCTAGTTATTTAAAAAGTGATAATAGAGATTATGAATAATTTTTTTTTTTGCAGAAATTCCATTTTTTATATCTCTTGATTCTAATTTTTGCCAAATCCAACTTTCCAACGTTGTGGTCCTTCCTTCAGTTTGAAACAGTTTTTGTATTCATTAAATAGAAAGACAATCCAGTTACAAAGTAAAAAGAGATGCTATTAACCCCCCCCCCCCCCCCCCCCCCCCCCCCCCCCAAAAAAAATATATATATATATATATATATATATATATATATATATATATATATATATATATATTGGGAGTTGGTAAAAGGGTTATAATGTCAGAATATACGTGTCTGTTTCTGATATCCTGAATTTAATTTTTCTGTCTAAATAAACTTTAGTTGGTTTTGGAATTTTTGAGCCACTAAACTAAAGCTGTGTATCTTCATATTTCCCTCCCACTCACATCAATAAGACTGTGCTTTATTGCGTTCATTTACATTTTCAACACCGACTCTGCCGTCTCCTGTGTTTTATAACTTCACCTTGAAACCTTTTAACTTTTATTTTTCTTGGTTTTCTACATTTTTTTCTCATAAACCTTCAGCTAAATCATTCACTTTAACCTTACATCTAAAAAGAGAGTACTAAATCTAAATGATATTCCAAGTTGTTCAAACAAGCAAATAGTTCCTCCAAAGTTTCGTCTTTTTATAAGTTGGGAGTTAAAAAGTGTGTTTTTGAGTTGATGCAGCTGACCTTTATCTTATTTTTTGTTCCCATCTAAACATCTCAGCCTGTAACCCTGTTAATTGTCTTTCAGAAGTGCAACCTCCAGCCGTACTACGAGAAATGGTTCAACTCTGAGCCACACAGATGGTTCAGTCCAGGATGGTCAACAACAGACAAGAGGCTTTTCTAGCGTCTTACCTCCCAGTGCGATTCATCAAGACATCCACGAACACAATGTGGTAGTAGAAGACTTTCCTGATGAAGACTTTGATGATCTCCCTCTGGATGAATTGGATAATGTAATATTTGAGGAAGCTGGAAATGTTCCCGGTCCCAAAAGCACATTTCAGAATCCCAACAGAAAAACATGGGAGACCAGCAATACAAACAGAGAAACAAATTCTAGAAGTGCTGAACTGGTACCAAACACTTCAAGTGGCTTTGGTTCCAGAACTAGATCCACTAGCTCCAAACCCACCATACAAAAAAGAGACCATCAAGGAAGTTCTAGAGAAGCTTCAGAGCCAGTAACCTTACCAAATACCAGTTCTTTTTGTTCCTCATCAGATGTCAACACCAGGAGTCCTTTAATGGACGAGGACATGGATTGCTTTATTCATGAAGTTCAAACCAGTGGAGTAGAAACTGGGTCGCCTGGAGGTTTGGCTCAAATATCTGTTATGGCAGGAACTGCTAGAGACAAAGACAGCAATACCAGCAGAGCAGGAACTCCAGGCTTCACTTCTAGGCTTTTTAGCGAACCAGCTTCATCTGTAAGAAGCACTCTTCAAGGGAAAGCTCACAACTTCATTCCTGCAGACTATAACAAAGTAACTTCAGGACAAAATCCTCATAGTGGCAACTCACTTCTTTCTCTCACTTTAACCACTCCACCCTTTACATATTTATGCTTGGTGAAAGATTTAATGCCCAAACCACAGACGCTCCCCATAGAGATCCAGGTCAAAGCTTTCATTGTGACTCTTTTGGGCAAACTAGGCAGCACCAACGGTGCATGGAGCATCTTTGCTACCATATCTGATGGGACTGGTTACCTGGATGTGGAGTTATCCAACGACGTCCTGACGGGCCTGCTGGGCTTCTCGGTTGCAGAGAAGGCGGCTCTAAAGCGTGACCCTGCCCGCAGAGCCGAGCTAGAGGCTGGGATGAGGAGGTGTCAGGAAGCGCTGGTGGACATGTGCTGCATCATGACCATTGTGCTCAAACAAGATGGCAGGAAAGCTGTGGTGGCCAAAGCTGACCCCATCAGTGAGAGAGTTCTACAGCAGCTGGAGCAGAAAGTGAAAGACAAAAGAAAGTAATCAAATCGTTTACTCTTCCAGCCATACAAAGCTGAAGATAAAAGAGGAATGCGATGATCAACCTGTCCTTCTGCTTCAGATTTTAAGAACAGAAGGCGTGAACTGGATGCCCGAAAATCAGTGAGCCTTGTGTTTCAATGCATCCCATCTGCTGTATGTGACTGTGACATTCTGCTATTTTTCATTCGAGGTTTTCATTTATCTGCTCATTATGATGGAGTCCTAAAATCTGCAACACCACCTGCAAAAAACAGTTCATTGTTTTACAGTTATTGGTTTTCAGCACATTAGTTGGGGAAAACTCAAGAGTTGAGCTTCATTTGCTCGGTGTAACATTAGGGGCTGCGTAAAAGGAAGAATGGAGGTAAGGGAAGGGAAATGTGCGTTTTCGAGTTCTGATTAAGGTAATGAATTGCCAGCTTTTTCATTCCGACAACACAACCATCACTTCTGAGTAGAAATGATTGAATAGCCAAGGGCAGCGTAGGTCTTTAATAAACTTCTTCAGAGGTGAATGATGGGAAAGGAAGATAAATGGGATGTCGTGAGCTTTGATTATTTCTCTTCATTACTGAGCATTATCCATGTTTTTGTCTTAAAATTTAATGGTTTGAATTTTTTTGTGTGTTTATCCAAATAAAATTCCTTTGATGGTTTCATCATTTTCTTTTATCCTTTTTTTTTTTTAAAATAAACCTCTTGGATTGTTGCTAATTTTATATTCAATATCCATTCTTCCTCATCAAACGAGTATTATATTCCTAACATTTATATGAATAACCTAAAACAACATAATAGTCACTAAAAATATCTGACAGCTTTTATATGACGTTTCAACCCAGAAATTTCGCTTTCAGATGGAAAATCTCAGCACTGCATTCTGGACAAATTGCTATGTGTCTTTCCATCATCCAGAGTAATGAGGTGGACGCTTCTCATACAGCTATATCTTACAACATGCAAATAAGCCTGCAACACGAGATGCTTTATTTACAACTGTTTACCTGCCTGTGTGTGTATTCTCTTGTATATTTCTGCATTATGCTATAGAGTGGATCTATTCAGGCTGCAGCTTTCAGGTCTTTAGGAGTTAATCAGCCTGAAAATCTAAATCTGGGCCTTGCTCTGCATGTTGATATCCTGTTACATCTTAATTAAGCTTCATGCGGAGGAGGGGCAGGAAAGAAGTGGAAAAGAGGCGACCCATAGGGAGATACTAGTGGAATAAATGCTGGGTGATGGAGTAAATGAAAGGGAAAGGCATCCTGTTTCAGAGTGATGCCATTTAAAAATCTCCCTTTAGAAATATTGAAAAGGAGCAAAAATACCTGATTAAGGACAAACCATAAATTCAGCAAAATCAAATGACAGCATGTTTATTTGCTATCTATTTCTTAAACTGCATATTTGTCTACAAACAATGTTTATAGAACTCCCATGTGTAAGAAATAAAAATTAATATGATTGTTTAGTTTAGAAAAAAATCACAGTGATCAATAAATCTGTTTATTTTTGCTGCTTTTTTTAAAGGATTATTTGTAAAATCACTTTGGTCACAAAAAGCTGGGCCTTTTTTTAAAAAATAAAAAACCTTTATTCCTTTTTTACAGAAACACTCAATTTGGTAAAATCAAGAACAATTTTACAGAGCCCCTAAAGGGACAATAAAGAAAAAAGAGTAAGTTTAAAAAAAGAAATACTTACTTACAAAATCGCTTTGGTGACAAAAAATGTAGCCCCGTTTCGTCATAAAAATGTTTTACTGCATGCATATTTTTGTTACATTTTAAATAGACACTTCATTTAGTAAAATCAAGAACAATTTGATCTGCATTGCATATTTAAAATAAAAGAAATAAATTATTCAAATATCAAGTCTATTATTTTGTTTTAACAGTACCGACCCTGACTCTGTATGAAATCTTAAGATAAAGGATCTATTTTAACTAACATTTTTCATATACCCAAGAAAATGCATTAATTCACTCATCTATACATTTTTTTAAATAAGTAAAAGAAAGTACAGAGATTGTCAGTTTCCCTTGGTATAAAGTTCTCTTATAATTTTTCAATAATTTTATGATTCACCTCTTCAGACTAAAGCAGGTATGTGGGCACTTTCACGCACATGCACACGAACATAAAGAGTTATATTTTTGCCCTGTCGAAAAACCATTTGCTCATTTTGATGGAGGCCTAAAAGACAAGTTGAGCTGTCTAAGTGGATTTTTCATTATTGAATGTAATAGGGCAAAGAAAATTACAGCTGCTCCTGCAGGAGAGGCATTAGGATGGCTCATGTATTTTTTTCCACTGATATTTGTAATGACTGAAGAGGTTTGGAGGAGAGGAACATTAGAAAAATTATCACTGTGCTCTGTGTTTCATGGGTGTGCGCTGCCCTTACTGTCTTTGTCTTTTCTTCATATTGGTAACCTGGAAAGTAACATTCTGAGGTTTGGTTTTCAGTGAGATGGACACTTCTTCGGTCAGATCAGCCAGGAGCAGTCCTGAGGTTACACTTTCAGGGATAGCTCCAAATGGCAATGTGTCCTGCAGCTTTTGTCCCAAAATGTTTCTATTCACAGTTCATTAATACGCATTTTAATGGGTTTAAAAAAAACGTTTTAGCAAAAATTATCTGACAAAACTGTTGTCCATCATAAAAACCTTTAAATCAAACAGGTGTTAGAAGGGAACAAACCCCACATATGGTCAAACATTGTTTCATAAACTTTTAGCTTTTAATACGTCTAGCTTTTTGAAATTATTTTCTCATTTTTAATGCTTGAGCAGGTATCTTAAAAGATGTTCTCACTGCAGCAAACATGAGTTCGTACTTCAGCCTGCAGCTCTTTTTCTACATGCTTTTACTTTCTCTCTTCCTTCAATTCTATCTAAAACATATATCATACTTGATTGATTTTGGTTCATTTAAATTTAACACTACTAAATCTTTGAGAAAACAACATTTACAAAAATCTACACCTCCTGTCTAACGGCGAATCTGCAACAAGATAAGAAAAATTATAACAATTTCTGAAGAAGTCTTCTTGTAATTACAGCAAATTAATTAATCTGGTGTTTGAACTGTTACTGATGACTCAGGTGAATGAGGGTTAACTAGACTTAATGGGAAAGCCCATTAACAAAGCAGCTCTAAAAGAGTGCAGATGAACCATTGACAGGCCCACAATACAGCTGCCCTTTCTCTCTGTGCCTTACTCTCATACCACCAAGTCATTACCGCCATTTGAATATGAGCAGGATGTACTTGAGATGCAGGGCTTAAAAGAAAAGAAAAGAAACAGTGGGACCGTATAAAGAGGTGACTGAATAATTTGGCTGTAACAAGAAAGAATTGTTGCCCCTCCTTCCCCTCCCAATTGTCCTTTCTTTCTCTACAGAGCGGAGGAAGCCTGACAAGCTGGTCATTAGGAGGGTAATTTGACAAGCTGCACAGAGTGCTTTGCCCTTACACCTCTTGAACATCGTAAAGCTAGTTCTGAAGCCCTATTTTATAGTTGAGCTCTACGCGTTCTGCAAAAAAAAAAAAAAAAAAAAGACCAAGGAGAATGATGGATGACAGCCAGAATATCAAACCTGAATCTATTCAGGTCAGCATGGCTCTTTGACCTCAGTGCCACCCGCAGAAGCAAGTTAGAAGATTGGTAGAATGTCGTTCAGGGTTTTCAGTTTCTCATAAAGTGCATTTATTTTTGATCTGAGATCAATTTCTTTCATTAATTTTCTTTGCTGTATTTATTTTGGGGTAAAATCCCTGCAGGCATACATATCAATAAGACATTACTTTATGTGAATGTTTGTTGGCAGAGTAAATGACTTAATTTATGAGGCAGGATATGAAACAAAAGGTCATCATCAGGACACCAGTGGGGACCTGATGGAAATAAGGGGAAATGAGATCCACCAAGGAGAGATTATGAGACACGACAGAAGGAGAACCTATTCAGTACTTAATAGGGTGCATCAATGGCTGCAGAAAAAGGTCAATGTGGTAGCTTGTCTGGAGAAATAGAATAGAATGGGTATTAGAAATAGAAACAGAAATGTCTTAGTTCTTTAATTCTGTTTATTTATACACTGCCAGATCACAACTGAGGTTGTTTTAATGAAAAAAAAGTCAAATTGATCTTTATTAATAACTACTTTTACAATCTAATTTATTCCAAACATTCCAGATCATTGTGATCTAATTTAGCTCAGATCATTTCAAAGTTGTCTTAGATTTCAACAGCGGCATCAAACAGTTTGTGGTGGGATCCCTGTATTTAGAAAGCAATGGGAGACAGTGGAGAGGAAAAACTCCCTCCAAACATAATGACTGGAATTTCTTTTTTGTTGAATCAGATTCAGTAAAGGAGACCAGCTGCTAAGACCGACAGGACAGGAATTTGTTGCTGATGAACAAGGTAGATCAGTAGATACAGCAATTACAGGAAGCTGTCAGATAAACACAAAATCCCTGAAGTGTCTGTGATAACACAGTGAAGAAATATGTTTGTCACTGCAGCTGGAAAAGATCAGGAAACAAGTGAAAATAGGACTACCAAGTATATTTTCTTAAAAACAAAGAGATTTAATGGAAATAGCAAACATGAGAAGCTGGGATGAAGAGGAGCAAGCCCAAAATCCTTGAACATTTGCTATAAGGCAGAAATGATAAGAATGTCATTGCAGCAGCGACAGAACAGAAAGCAAACAAGAATACAATTTCTGGAACATCTTTGAAAGGGACAAAAGAGATTTCTTGGAAACTGCAACAACAAAAATATCTTTTAGAAAACAAAAGAGATAGAAGTTGCAACCACCATAAACACAACTAGTGGAAGTTTTGAGTAAGAAAGAGTATTAATCCTTTGTAGTCCAGGCCTGCATTGGCTTTTTCTCTATTTTACAATTTGCTGCTTTTGTTAATCTTCAAAACTGCTTTTGTGGAAATATTTGATATTTATGGTTATAGAACAATGCCAGTGTCTTCTTTTTTATGTAATCTTTTTTTTTTACTTGTATTTATTATTATATTGCACAATAATTGCAAAATGAACATGAAACTGTAAAAAAAAAAAAACTAAAGTCAGAGTAGTACATTTTGTCTTTTTTTTACTGCAAAAAAATTAGCTCAAACTGTTTTAATGTTCTATGACAAAGATCAAATGTGTAGAGACAAATTAAAATGTAAAAATCCACAAACAAAGTCAAAACAAGGTCCAAAAAACTACACTAAACTACTGTATGTGCAATGTTCCAAGGATTTCTTCCAGGGAAATTATATTTATGCATAATTGTGTTTGTTTAACAATGTTAAAGCTAGAATCTTTTTGAAAGCTTTAAAAATAAATTTTGAACGAAAAATATACTAGTGACAGGGTTGTTGTCATACATTCTAATCAGCTGATGTGATGGGCAAACTCATCTGTGAGTTCAGAGAAAGAAAAAAAGCGCCGTCATAGAAAAGGTGAACAGTTAGCTGGTGTTAGAGTGGAAGATTCAGAAGACAGGGTTGGATGGATGAAGCTTATTCACAGTGGTGAATTCCAGAAGGGAAAAGCTGAAAGGAAAAGACGAAGAAGGACACGTAGACAGCCCAGAAGGTGAGATAAAACCTTCTAAAAACACCCTCTAACAGTTAAAGCCTTCAGCAGAACAAACAAACAAAGGTCAGTGTCATCAATATCAACCTTAACCACATGCTTTCTCAAAGAAAATAATTCAAGTCCAGTTTTGAAGACAGATATGGTGTTTTCCCCCCAAACTGAATTAGACCATTTGTTCCACAAAAGACATTAGTAAAATACATTTTAATTCGAGTCTGTCTTTTATAAGTGGCATATGAATACAAGATAAAATCAGTAAAATATGTCATTTTCTACCAATTTTCATTAAAAAAAACTAAGCTCACAACTAATAGGTGACTCTGAAAATGTACGTTTAAAGTTTTAGATATTGTGCCTCTGTTGTTGCCGTAGGAAAGAGGAGGCAACTTTTCATCTTTGCATTTCATTTTTACAAATTAATTTGAAATATTTCAAATACTAAACTAAAACCATTTTACTTCATGTTCATGTCATATTACAGCTACATCTTTATTCCACTTGAAAGTACCGCAAAGCAACAATAATTTAAAGGTTAAAGATTGGAATGCAGATTATTTGCAATGAATGGAAAAGTCTGGTTATCTGATAGTGTTTGGGTTGAAGAGTTATGTCTGACTGCAGACCTCAGACATGGTTTGATGATTGTTAAGTAAAAAACAATACTTTTTACAGGTAATACTAGAATACTTTTTCAAAGAATTATATTTTTCTTAAGAAAATTAACACTGGTAGTTTTGGTTGATTTCAGTTACTATAAAGTGTATTTAACAAAAGAGTGAGTGTCAGGGGTAAGAGGTCTGTCTCCCAAGGGGTACTAGGCACACTACATCTCCCAGCAACCCCAGTGCACACTCTCCAGATGCCACTCAACTGACACTCGTTGACAATCACAAACGTGAAACCAAAGCACTGCACAGACCCTCACTCAGTGCAAAGTATTGCTTGTGCCATTCAGCCTGCACACTGAGCGGTTTATCCTGATCTGATCACCTGTTTACCTGACCCTGCTTCATGTTTAACTCTGCCTCTTTAACCCCTGCCCCGACCTTTGCCTGGACTCTGACCCTGATTTAGCTTCGTGGACCTTTATCTGAGCTTTGCTCCTCTCTGCCTGTCTGAATCAATAAACCTGCTGCATGTGGAACAAGGCACCTGCCTGTTTGTGACAGTGAGGTCAAATAAAAGATGTTTTTCTGAGTTATTTATTTGAATGCTTTATTTTTTACACTCAAATAGTCCATGTAAGAAAATGAAAGTAGTTTCTTTTGGACATGTTGTAGGGTTTAAGTGGATAATGCATTTTAGACCCCCCCCTCCCCACACACATACACACGTATACACAAAACTTAATAACATATTATAAGCAAAGCAGTGAAGAGCATAAACTGGCAAAATTATACTAATAATTACTGTAATCAGCAGGTCATGTACATTCACACACAATAAACAAATCTTGAATGTCCACCGGGAAATCGTTAAATCTTATTAACAAACCAAATCAAAATTTCGTCCTGCTGGGTACTCACTGCTTCTCCATTCATTAGAATGCATTATCACTCTCTTGCAAATGTCTTGCCCCTTTTCTATACGGTCTACATTTTTCTTGCAAGTAGCAAATAATGCATTCATTTCAACATTATTTTCTTTTTGTAGCTATTAAGCAATCAACAGACAACAACAAAAATTAAAAAATAAGTCCAAACATGAAATTGCTTTTTTTTTTTTTTTTTTTGCTTGAACTGTATGACATATTCCACCAGAGCAAATACTTCAACTTGATTTAACAGAAGTGCAAACAAAGGTCAAACAACATGAATCCATCCCACTGGAGACATCCAAAAAGCTGTGGTTCAGTGCTTGAGGTTCTACCAGGATTTTTCATGAATCCTATAAATCCAGTCTCACAAGCGCAATGCTTTGTTGTTCTACTATCAAGGAAAACTGCAGCCTTTCACACTTACAGCAATTCGGTGGGCACAGATGATGGAAATTTGAGAATCCAAGTGCCTTATGGTCTATTTATTTTTATTTGCACACACTGAGACATTTGATTACATTTAATGTTTCCACCAATAAAAATTGCTTCTAAAATTCTAATGTAGTATGATTTAAACTCTTAACACTTTTGCACAATCAAACAGACTAATTTTCTTTTTTCTTCCAAAGGGATTCTTTTCATCCTCAGCCCTGTTACTTGTATTTTTGCCACCCGACAACCTCACAGGTCTCACTATCAGCTCATCTTTTACTTTTTTTCTGCATCACACCTAACCCTACACCAGAGCTCTGCAACCTTCAACACTTCGGGTCAATTTCTCACTGACCACAATCCAAAGAGCGTCACTAAGTCTTACTTAACCTTATAGAAAATGAAGACACTGATCAGTATTATGATACATTTGCTAAAGAAAAATAGAAGATAGCCTTTTTTTTTTTAGAAAAATAGAATAGTTTATAACTTTTGACAGAGGTTCCACTTCCTTTCAAAATAAAAGACCCCCTGTGTCAAATTAATCTGCAAGTTTAATATATAAGCTGGGACCTCAGACATAGAAGCGACACCAAGATCCAGTAGCACCAGGACAGAAAGTTTCAGAGTATAAATTAATTCCAAGATCATTAACAATCTTTAAAAGAGCCATCTCTGTGATTTGTCCTAATATGTGACTGATATTTTTCTAGAATCGTATGGATATTTAAAAGCTTGTGTCTTTGAATAACAACACTTTTCTACCTTTCCTACCTTTAAATCTTGTGCGTCTTAAGTATAAATTCCGGCTGTGCTTACTGACCTCAAATTGCTTTTCTGCAGTGAACAGTGCTGTGTCAACATGTTTGACTTTGGTAAACTACGAAGCCGAACCACTTGAGGAATTGTTGGAACATTATGGGCACCGTAGTCAGGAGCCTCACAGAGTATTAAGTACCTTTCTTCAAATGTTCGTGAACGGATTGAATTAACTTTGAGTTGGTTACTTTACTTTTTTTTTATTCTACAGTTACTTTTTGACAAAGTTTATTTTGTTTTTAATCAGAGAGGCACAATGGAGGGGTCAAAGAGCCACATCTTGTTCCAGTCCCTTATCTACCCTTCCCTCTTTTTCCCTCATTTTTCTTTGTCTGCTCCCTGCTGTCACTAAAGATCCCAACGTCATCTTCAAACATCATGATCCATGGAGATTTCTGTTTAACCTCATCTGTCAGCAAACAAGAAGGGGTTCAAAGGGGATCCTTGACGCACTCCTCCCTCCACCTTAAACTCCTCTGTAACACCGACAGAGCATCTCATGGTTGTCTTACAGCTCTTGTACATGTCCTGCACAACGCCAACGTGTGTCTCTGCCCACTCAGGTCCCCTCTATTCTCTGATTTACAAAAAATGCAACTCTCTCTGGGTTTTACTGAACTTAATTATCAGTTATCTAAAACAAATATTGCATCTTTAATCTTTCTTGGCATGAAATATAATCTGCATCTGTTATTTTTGAAAATTCTTTTTTTTTTTAGTTAAATGTTTTTTTTTACTTCTCCCTTTGTTACAATCACTTCTTCAACTCTGTGCTCCCCAACATTTCCCCCATTTATCATCTCTTCAAAGCATTCCTTTCATCTTCCTCTCTCATTTCTGGCACGTGCCAGCACATTTCCATCCCTGTGCTTTATTACTATAACATGATGAACATGCTTCCCATCTCTCCCAGTCTGTCTTGCTAAGTGAACCTCCTTGTTCTTACTGTTCAAGCTGTCATTGAAGTCATCATGCACCTTTTTGTTGTATTTGCGTGATTTTTTTTCCATGTGCATTTACCACATCCATCTTCACACTGTGGAACACTGTGCCAGAAATACAAGGAATCTGGAAAACTACACTTGCACTTTTCAGGACCCAAGTTTTCATCTCGGAGTTATACTCCTAGAATGGCCCGCTTTTTATACACCCCCGGGCAACCGGGCGACTAGCAGCTCTTGATATGGATGGCTGCTTTCCAGAGACATTTAAACATCCTCCAGTCAGAGCTGCTGCCCTGTAGCCATTCAACCATCATCCAATTTCATAACAGTGTCAACCCCACGTGTCACTAGACTGCCATCATGCAATCTCGAAATGTGCCCTCAACATGTGACCACTGACCAATGTCAACTTGTTGGGAAAACTTTCTGACCAGCTAAAGATGTTAACTTTTTCTTCAAACCTTTGTGGCCACCATGTGGTGTGTAAAAACTAGAGCTGACAACGTTGACACAATAACGCACGTGTTACGACCCCAACATGGCTCAGGTCTAGGGGTAGACAAGATGGGGTCGCAACATAAAGAAAAGAATGGACACAGATTTAAAAAGAACACAGTTTATTAAATAAACAAAACTCTGTGTCCTGGAAACGAAAAAAAGCAAAATAATTCAAGTGCTGGTTTTAACAAAAAGACAAACCAAAGGGAACTGGAACCTTGGCCAAACATAAAAGGTCAGGGAGACAGCTGACCCAGCCATGCTGGCCGTCGGAGTCAGCAGCTCCCTGCTAAGGGCTGCCTAAAACAAAAACAGAAACAAAGCCCGCAAACTAAGACTACCAAGGTCCCAAACCCAAACTAAAATAACAAAACCCAACAGTATAAGACTGTTGAGGAACCAAAAGAGACACAAACCAGCACAAACCAGCACAAACCCACTGCCCTCTGCCTCTGCCCCTGCCCCTGCCCCTGCCCCTGCCCCTGCCCCTGCCCCTGCCCCTGCCCCTGCCCTCTTTGGTGTGGCCTTCTTGGTCTTAAATACCCGGCAGGTGCTGATTAAGATGATTGGCTTCACCTGCCGGGTGAGGCAGCATGACAGGATGTGGTGGCAGCAGCAGGGGGACGTAACAGCACGTGATTAATGAAAAAAAGAAATGTACGCGTTAATATATATTAAGGCTGATTAATTACACTCCACGAAGCAACCGTTTTCCGCCTGTTCAGGCTCCCGCGGCTTCATGGGGCACAATCCCACTTATACCATGGTCACTTACAAAATAAATAAATATTCAATCAATTTTTAGTACCTTTTCTTTTTAGATTTAGATTGCTTTCTCACAAAAAGTGGACTGTTGGATACATAATGCAGACTGTTGTCCCGTAAAACAATGCGTCGCTGAGCCGTCAGACCTCGACTGCAGCGGCAAAAGAAAGCGATATATATGCTGATTGCCGCAAGGATTAAATAAAGTATCAGCAGAAGGGTAGGTTAAATAAAGCATCCGTTAAGAAAGAAAGTTCACCTCTTATGGTTTGTTTTTGTCCACATCATGAGGGCAAAGTTTATGTTGAAGAAGTCTGCACATGGAGAAGACTGTGATTGGAACTTGTTCCAGAACACCCATCGGCCAATCAGAATAGAGTTTTCACTTTGTTTCTTATGGCTTTATATTAACATCTTTGTTAACCCTAACCCTATCTTGGAGTAATATTGCAGACATAAAAATCTTTACAGTTCCGCTTATTGTACTGTTGATGTGTTTTAACAGTTAACACTTTATACATCTAAACATTTCAGACAATAAAAATGAAAGAGAATGTTTTCTCTCTGGTCTTTTTTTTTTTTGTTCAAAAGCCGCAGATTGTCGTATAAAATTTAACTCGTAAAACATTGTGATTCATCATAACCCAGAAGTGTGATTATTCTGATATTTTTTTTTTAATCAATTGACAACACTAGTAAAAATGTGACTGCCACCTCCTGATTACAAATGCTGCCTCACGGCCACCTGCAAAATTTGCTAAAAAGCTAGGTCGCCGCGCAGTGGCGTTTTGGGAATTGTGTCCGTAGTCTAAATGTAGGCTATATATGATTTGTTGACATAAGAAACCTGACGTTCAAGAAAATGTTTGTCATAGTATTTTCCATCCTTTGAATAAAATACAATATATTCTGCTTTACCAAACAGCTGTTGCTTTTTGTCAGCATGCCTGTTGAAGTTGGAGTCAGTCACCACTTGCTCACATCGGGGAATTTGCTGCATCTTTTCATCCTGCTCCCTAAAAACTCTCTCTTTCTCTTTTAACTCACAAAGTACCAGTAAAGCATAACCAATAGCAGCGTCCATCATTTTCAACCTCCAGTTTCAGACTCATGCCCCTAGCCACAATTCTTTTTAGCTCCCGTGCCTTCAAAGCAAAATACTTCTGTGGATCACACTCTATTTCTCCCTTTCCTCCCACACCAAGATAAAATAGCTTGAACTTGAACCTGTAAGCTTTTGCTACTTCTCCACCTGAACACACAGGATTTCCACTTTTCTTTGCATCATGACAGCGTACTTTCTAGTTTTCTTATGTTAACCCCAGCAATCAAAGTACGTATTCTTACTCCTACATATTACTCTTTTCTCTTTCTGGCATTGAACATCCTTTCCTCCTGTTTGTCTTTGACCAACAACAGTCCAGGTTCCACAAGCTCTCTGTAGGTTATTAGCACCAGTGGTAGTTGGTAATATTTTCCAGACGACTGAACTGGAATGAAAATTGCATGCATTCTTTGTCTTAAACTTCAAACTTCAAACTTTATTTATTTGTACAGCGCCTTTCCTTCCTGTGAAAACCCAAGGCGCTTTACATAAAAATAAATACATAAAAATAAAAATATAATAAGATAAAAATAATATTAAAAATATAATAATAACACAAAAAAATACAATTAGAATTACAATCACCCTTCCCTCCCCAGCTCCTCCCCCATCCACCCAGCCCCCACAATACATGACACCCCCCACAGGAAAACTGAACAAAGATTAAAAACTGCAGCTCTAAGGAAAAAGTCTGGCTCAGTACTGCTCTGGAGAAACAATATTACGGGGATCCGTTTATTCCAAGGTCCAGCCCAACCACAGGGGTCATCACCGAAGTGCCCTACGCAACACAGGGCAGACCAGAGCCCCCTCAACATGGAGGTACCCCAGCTGCCCCAATGAGAATGAGCACCGCAGCACCAGCTCACTCATAGGCAGGAGGACCCCGGAACAGCGGATTCCCGTGGGGAAACACTGGAGTTAAAGAATAAATGAATAACAAGCATAAAAAAAAATTATAATAATAAAAATAAATAAATAATAATGATAACAATAATAATAAAAATAAATAAATAAATAAATAAATATGGTTAGTATAATAAAACAAAAATTGTGTACATAAATTAACTATAAAATTATTCAAATGAAAGTTAATAATTACTTTTTTTTTTTTTTTAAAGAGGAAAAGATCAAATTAAATAATTCTAAAAATCATAAAAAAGCTAAATTAAAAAGGTGGGTCTTGAGCCTCTTCTTAAAAACCTCTATGGTCTCTGCGGCCCTGAGGCTCTCCGGCAGGCTGTTCCAGAGGCGAGGACCATAATGGTGGAATGAGTTCTCCCCATAGGTTTTGGTCCTCACCTTAGGGACAACTAAGAGGCTGGTCCCAGAGGACCTCAAGGTCCGCGAGGGTTCATATCTTAAAAGCAGGTCACTTAAATAAGAAGGCCCAAGACCATTAAAACATTTATAAACTATTAAAAGAACTTTAAAATCAGTAAATTAAGTCCCACAAAGCCATTGGCATCATGATACACATTTCTGAGCCCTTATTTCATTAGCATGATCAAAACTTTCTTCAAAGGGCCTGTTTTGTACAACATCAACTTTTTTGAGCTTTTAAGTGTATTATGATGTTAATTCATGAAAAACACTCTGAGCATTCTTCTAAAATTCTCCTCTATGAGCACCAGGCCCTCTCAATCCACAAAAATGAATGGGTCCTTGCAATGTGGTATAGAGTCTGCACTGCCAGCAAACACACACCCACTTTCTCTGTGTTTTTATGGTTAATGGTGTAAATTTACATAGCGCTTTTCATTGAAGGCCCAAAGTCACAGTCCCATTCACACACTGATGGTGGTTCAGCTGCCAAACACTGGGACCAACCTTCCATCAGAGGCAATATGGGGTTCAGTGTCTTGTCCAAGGCGGGAATTGAACCTGCAATCATTTGATCAGATGCCAACTGCCCTTTCCACTGCACCACAGCCACCCTATGTCTAATGCTGCCTTTTTTATGTACACTACGCATGTGTGTCTTGCCTGTTTGTTTTTGCGGGCTAAACGCAGACACATTACCGATGCCGGCTCCAAGATTATATATATATATATATATATATATATATATATATATATATATATATATATATATATATATATATACATATATATATATATACATAATGTCATATAAATTCATAATTGAAAACATATCATTGTTAATTGTTTTATTTCTCTTCTGAATGTAGTAGGCTACATTTTTCCTCCTATTGACCTAATGATGACCTGATCTTATTTGGTTAGAATAAACTTAAATAAATTTGTCAACCTTTTGCATGAACAAAATATAAATCTTATTTGCCTAAGAAACAATTTAGTTTGTAATAGTTCACCATATTTGTGTCATCAAAGAAACAGATTTTTCAAATGGCTACGAAATGGGCTTTAGATGCACATTGACCTGAGTGTAATTTCAATCTGAGACAATAAACCCTGTTTCAGTCCTTGAAACAGGCCTAATGTACGGTCAAGCCTACAGCAAAGATGTGTCTCCTTGTCGTAGGAAGGACCTAATGCATCCTGAAGGGCCCTTCACCTGCTCTCAGCTGCCTTGGTCACCATGGAGATTTTTCTATTTCTACAAATGATAGGGTTAAATAAGTACACATTCAGTTGAGCATGAACAGCAGCAACAACATGTAAACACTTGTGGGATGCCTGGAACAACAGCCAGCATGAAGAGAGACTAGATGTGATGCTTTGATATGCTTTTAAAAAAAATCTCCTTTTTTTTAAACCTAAAAAAATGAAGGTTGGAGCTTTCTTCTAGTAGCTGTTTATGGAGGAACACTAAATGGGATATGAACTGATGGAAAAAGGGACAGAAGAGCTGGTGGAGGGATGCCATGAATGTAAAGGCTGAATAAAATTTAGAAATTAAGCAGCACTTAATATTCTTTGGGCCCTTGAGCCCATTAGGGGAGCAGCACTCTCTCCAAATTAGAGTAATGAGGAGTTTGGTATCCAACTACATGAAAAAAGACAGAATGAAGGAGGGTGGGTGTGGGATCAAAACGGGAAACACGTGATTACTTGAGCAAGAGCAGGAGAGGGCAGAAATCACTCAATCGTAAGAGTCTAATTGCCACTATAGGTTAAGGAACGGTTGTTGATAAGCTTGTGTGCGGAATATGTTTGACACACTCTCAAAAGCTCTGGGGGGTAAACAGAATGGGGAGCAGTGGGAGTGGGGTGTCAGTGATAAGAAAAGACTGAAGCAAGAGACTGAAAGAAAGTCAGCCGAAAGAGAAGAGACATTTGAATCACACACGGCTGCTATGATCACAGCGTGTGTCCATCTCTATTCCAACCAGACCACCCGCTTGGCCTCCAGGGAGTGGATGTGTGTATATGTGCGACTGACAAATGTGTGCTTTGGTCAGTGAGCATGTGGATGTGTGTGTCGGCATACTCTCGCGTGTTGCGGGAGCTCTCCCAGCAGGAGTGAAAGCACATGGGATGAGGGGCACATGCAGAAAAACACACATTTAGTCATAAAACAGTTTCTGAGAAGAGGTTTTTCCCAGAAGTCGTCTTAGATCTGAGTTTCTGAGGGGGAGAGAGGCCTCGTTACCTCTGAGAATAAATGAAAAACTGGTAGCACCACAATGCAGCCTTGTCCAAATGCACAATTAAAAAAAAACTCAACTTTGACCAATCTTCAAAACATCCAATTTTGAATGTTTTATCATCTATTAAAAAAGGATGGACTGAGCTAATTCATTATGGAAAATATCACAAGATTTGAGTTTTAATATATAAGTTGAACATTTTTAATTATTTAGGAAAATATATCCAAATTTCTTGTTTAATTAGAAAGGTATCAGAGACTTAAACCCATAGAAAAAGGCTGTAAAGCTGTGTGGGTTACCTTTGTGGATTATGTGCAGTTTGGGAAATTCTGAATGTACAGTTTTATTAAGCCTTGATTATGCCTATTGATACAAATACTGTGTGCATCAAACCACTTTAACTTCCAAATTACTTTAATTTAGCATCTACTTGAAAGAAAAAAAAACAACTGATTTATTTTTCATTAATGGAAATAAATTCAGGGGTCAAGGGGTTAGATATATTTTTGACTATAACAGAAGCAATAAAGTAATAAAAACAAACAAAAAGACATATTTTTACAAACATTTTCTTCCAGTTTGCATTTTAGCACCTTTTTGGGGGAATTATGTTTGATAAAAGGATAAGCAAGACATATAAATTTTAGTTTTGGACAGTATTTCTTGTGTTTTCACTTCTTAAAGTCCATTTTTACATAGGGGCAACAGTTGTGATCATCTGAGAATTTTTTTTTGTTTAGTTATATAGTTGTTTTTGGCCTGTACCCTTAGCAAAATTATATACAAAATGAGATGAGATGGATATATTGTGTGAATGTCAATCTTTCTGATCTGATTACTGCTTCTGTGCACTGCACTTGTTCTGAAGAAATGCCTGTCCCCTGTCCAGCACAGTTACCTTTTCAGATCATCTGCTCGTGTGACCATGTTTGTCAGGGATTCTCCTTTTTAATTTCTCAGAAAGACACTTCCATGTGATTATGCGACAACAAGCAATTAAAGCACTGTTTAAGTTTTGCCGAAGTAGAGAGCACATCCTCTGGAACAGTGATTAAATGTAATTGTTTGTGGACTGCAGCTTCATTAGACTGTCAGCAGCACATTCTATCTGCCTGTCCTGTCAGTTATTTATTAAAACCATTTTAATGCTAACTATTATTTTGCCCCTCTTCTCATCTTTAGGGACTCTGACATCTGCCGGATTGGGTTTATGGATGCAAATAATATCAACGAGTGGGAAACTCCCTTCTTTCCTTTTTCAATTGTTTTTATTTGTATATTTTTCTTCATTGTAAAGTTCCACCAGCTTTTATTTCATAGTTTAAAAAAATCCACTGCAGATGTAAAGAGGGGGTTAGTGAATATTTGGTTTGGAGTTAGGAGAAATGAAATCAAATAAAATAAAAATGCATGCAGTTTGCTTTCTATATACTCATAATTCTATTTCCATATAGTTACCATGTGGTAAAAAGTTGAGATTTTAATGTGTTACATGATAACAATCTTTTTGTTCTAAACAATTAAAAATTTTAATAATCCAAAGCAAATATATTATGCTAAGAAAGAGAAACCCACTGTGTTTTAAAGTTCCTTGTATTTCTAGACCCAAACTTTCCTGCATATATATTTATATGTGTGTGTGTGTGTGTATCCACATAAAAACTTTAAATATTTTTAATGAGAAAGGCAACCATGCTTTTGGAAGGGTTTCACATCAGTAAACTGCAAAAGAGGTTCTATGTAGAAAGCAGTAGTTTATGAATTATTTCAACTTTTGTTTTTACTTTTCCTTTCACCAACATTTATATTCTCCCATAACCTAAAAATTAAAAAAAGTACTTTTTAGGAGTCAAATTGTGAAACCTAATTTGAAAAGTTCCATTATTGAAAGGAAAACAATAAACTTTGTCAAAAATAATTTTTATTGCTTTAGGATGTGTTTTCTCAGAATTCTCTGACATTCAATGTTTTTTCCAGGAATATTTTTTTCAGTTACAAAAAAGTTAGTTGATGTAATATGTTGGATTATGCAATGAAAAGAACATAATTACTGATAATGGTCTTTAACAATGCTTTATTACATGAAAAGGTTAAGTATTGCTTTAACAATTCCACATCAGACATTTTATACTTCTTTATTAGTCTAAAATAGTTAAACTGCAGTTATTTCTAATTTCTCATTCATGTTGGATCATTTAAAGCATGTATTTACAATTAAAAAAAAAACATTATATTGGCATCTTTTTGAATATATGTTTCATTAGTCTGCAAACACCCCCCAAAAAAAATCAAATTAAAATAATACTTTTTTTTTTTTTTTTTTTTTTTTAAAGAGACTTTTTGGGTGGACACATCCCCAAAAAGACTCATTTTTGTTCTTCCTACATTGAAAAACAAACACAACCCATAAATACTCAAAGACAAAAATGTAATCTCATGAGCATTTTGGTCAGGTTTAAGGTGTCTTTAAAAACTCACTCGATATTTGCTACCAGGACTTGTAGAATTCACGAAACCAGAAATAAGCAAACACGTTTGTGCATTTATAGCATTTATATAGAAATGTTATTTTTTAAAGGACACATTTAAGTTCTGCAATGCTTTTTTGGCACCTAAAACTTAAATAATACAAAATAAAATTGAACTAGAAACATTTCTTTATTTCTTAAAAACACAAACTAAAGCTCTTATTCTTTATGAAAGGACTAAGGGTGACACAGAGTTCTAAAATTCTCAAAGTGTCAGCCTTTGATGGCTCATTTTAATGTTCCCTCTCAATGGATCTGTGAAATTCACACGTGTGAACAGTCCTCCTGCCCACGGAGGACTGACCTTTTACTCATGCGTTTTTTTAATGACGAGTGTGTCATTTGCTGTTTCTATGACTGCATGCCTGTCTCACTCGCGCATATGTCAGAAATACGCGGCCCGATAGCTTCCTCTTTGTTCCGTGGGCAGACCATGTGTACCACTTTTGGTCAGTTTTAATGAGCCACATTCTTGGAACATTGGACTGAAAGTCAGACCAGTTAGCCTCTCTTGGCACCAGCAGGCCTGAGGAGAACCCCATGCTCATTGGTGGAGGTAGAACTACGAGTTAACAGGGACATCTACTGGCTAATTTACAAATCTACTTATCAGCTCTGATATTTTATTTGTATAAAACAAGGACATCTTTTATTGCATTAGAATAAAAATGTTTCATCATTATGTGTTCATGAGGGCATTTTTAACTGATTCATTTTATAAATCCAACTATGTATCATAAATCATAGTGTATCCAATTCATTTTATACAAACTTAGTATTTTATAAAATGACCGACACTTCTACTGCTGTTTCTGTTCTTATTTGCAGATGTTCAGTTTGCCAGACTGCAGTTGAAATGCTTTGGTGGTGTGAGTGCGCAGCATCCCTGCAGGCTGCTCTGGGTGAATCCTCCCTCAAGCGTCACATTCCATGGCTCATACACCATCATGCTGCAATTTAAACACAGCCGCAGTCTGAATCATACTAATTATTCTGCATCAGCTTTACTCAATCTACAGTAGTTTTGATGAATGAAAGATGCTTGAAAAGCGCACAAAAAGGCAGACACATTTACAAATAAAACACATAAGGTCACCTGCTATAAAGTTGAGTGCAGCATTGAAGGACTTCAGCACGGCTGGTTATGTTGGTGTTGTTGAACTCTGTGTTCAGTAAAAGTGGGCAATCGGGGATGTATAACACACCTAAAATAGAGATAAATTAAAATATGTTAATATCCTGAATCTCAACATTCTCTAATACTGTATGCATGGTATTTCAATTATTTCAGACATACACATGAACAATTATCTCTACGAAACATTAGAATACTTTCTTTTTCTCTACTTCAGCTATCCAGAAAACAAGGTAGCAGATTCTTAATGAGTCACCAAAACATGAGATTAAGAAGAACAGCAACTAATGACTAACATGTAGCTTCAGAGAAACTCGAAGGAATGCAGAAGACACTCTCTGGGAGATAAAAGTTGTTCAATCTAGGGTTGGGAATCAAACAGTTTTTACTGCAAACCAAATTTGTTTTTGCAATATAAACTATTTTTTATTAATTTAAATTGAGCAAATGTGGAATTCAATGAACTTTACGTGGAAGGAATTCTTACATTTAAAACAATCACAAAAGCTGTATTTTGTCTGATAAATACAAGACAGTGCTTTCAAGGCAAATCAATTAATGTATTTGATAAACTGTGTTATATTTTATAATTAAAAATCAATTCAATTGTAATTAATGAATAAAACAGTCTTGGTAGTTTTTTAAAATTAAGGTTTGATTCTAATTTTGGAAAATGGATAAACCCTAACAGGGACATGACAAACAATCCGTCACACCACGACTAGGTTTCATATACATACTTTTACCTCCCTTGTTAGAAAAGCAATACTCTGACATAATTTATGTAATGAACTCCTTCCATGTGCCTGCTGCTGTGGGTGGTATCAGAGGAAACAGCAGGTTTTCATCAACTATTTATTTATTCAGATACTTTGTGCTTAAACACCATGAGTTTAAGTTGAGTTAGTAAATGTAAAAAGAAACCAAGCTAGTTCTTACATAAAACAAACAGATGCTTAAACTGCATTTAAGAAACTCATTGTAATAACAACTTAAAGCCCAACAGAGCATATTTAAAATACTGGAAATAAAAAAAAAGATTTTTACTGCTGCTTTCATTGACATGTAGTTCTAGTTATTTCATGTATTATGTGTGTTATGTCATTTTCACTGTCTTTGCAAGAGCGGGAAACATCTCTGTGTTTATTTGCTCTAGAAAGTTGTTGATTCTTTCAAGTTTGGACCTTTGGACTAAGGTGTGAACCTTAGTTATGTGATAATTCTAAACCACCAATCTGCTTCACCAAAAGGAAAAAAAAAAATAACCAAGGTGTCCTAAATGCACAATACTAACCTGCAATACAAGCTGTCATAAAACAAGCAACACTGCCTGCAATCAGAGCTCTCGGTCCAACGCTGGAGATGTCAGATCTTTTGTTTGGAGCCATTGCAGCTAAATGGAGAAAAAAAAAAGAAAGAAAGAAAATAAAAAATAAACTTATTATTAAAAGATTTACATTTAAATTATGCCAAATAAAATCTCAACAGCATCAACTGCAATAAGCTGAAATAGCATTCTTCACAGACTGTACATCAGTTTGACAACAAATGAAGCTATCACACCCAAACTTTGACATTTTATTTGACTAAGTTTCCTAAAAACTTAACTTTACACTTCTGTCCTGCTACTGATCACATCTTCACACACATCAATCAATGCAAATTTAACGTTGTTATATTGTGGATTTGTCCATTGACAAAACATGTTTCAACCTACTTGAGGATAAATCAAAAGATTTCTTTGTGTTTTCTGCAAAATGGTGGATGTCTGTACTCACACAGTGCCCCAATAGACATCCCCAGTGAAGCAATATTAGAAAATCCACACAAAGCATAGATTGCAATCGTTTCTGAGTGAACCTGGAGAAAAAAAAAGAATTAAATGTAAAACTGTTATTTACTCATGTCTACTCCGGACCTGAGGGAAACACTGCGTGAGAAAACACACAGGGCGGGCAGAAAACAGTCATAACAAGAATGCTCCTGCAGGGATTTAAACCGCGGCTATGAAGCACTAATTACAACAAATCAAATCAAATCAAACGTTATTTATAAAAGCACATGCATAGAGAGTGAGAATAATGATGAAAATCATCTTAAAAGGAAACTAAACCAAGAATCAAAGGTCAAAACAAAAGGGGTAAATGGAGCAGACGGCCTGAAAGCCAGACACTGAAATCAGGCAAGAACGAAGAAAACACAGCTGAAATCAAACAAAACAAACACAACGCACTCAGCGAGAGTGCACAGATAAGATTTTAAATATTTACATTTAAAGAAAATGAGAAAAAATACCAGCAAAAAAGCAACGATTATATTTTGAGTTGTTTTTCCTTGATCTTGAAAGACCCAGTCCAATATTCATCATGTTTTTAGTGCTTTTAACATGTTCTTTTTTTTCTGATGATGAAGGAAGTATATAATTTTTATTCAAATTATGGTAAATCAGGAGCAGATGAAAAAATGCAGGTGGAAAAAGCTTATACTTGCTACGTACAAACTGCAACTGGCAGGACACAAGCTCCCTGCATTCTTATGCATCTGCTTGCAAACAAATAGATCTATTAACGTCTATTAACCGATGATAGAAGTGGGTCTTTGTCATATTACTTGTGTACTTTGAAGCAGCACTGGCCAAATCTTTCAAGAAGATTGTTTGTGCCTCGTTTTAGTATACTCAAAGTATAGAACAACTTTTTTTTTGACTATCACACTTTATTAATACTTCTTTAAGTAGATATCCAAGCCATGGTGCCATTTTTATGGTAAAAAAAAGTAGTTCTGGTGATAGGCAATTACCATAGATATAGTCATGGATTCTATTCAAGCAAAAAACACTTTGCATAGGATTATATAATTATGCTAATATGTAAGATGAATTTTATGTGAGTAAGAAACAGAATCTATGGAGCATAGTGTTCGTTATCTTCAAAGCTATTGACTTAAAATTTAACTTGGGGCCTAATAGAAATTTTGTTAAATATTTGAATAAAAATATAAACCATAACCTCCTCTGTATATTCAAACAGAGCCATACTGTCAAAACTGATCCAGATTTTACATGACAGACAATAAAAATGTAAATGAGCCTTACGGATATATACTGCTTAACGTCATTCACATATTCTGGTCCACCTGCCTCCCTCCTCTTTATGAACTCTGACAGCTTCTGATAAGCCACAAACTCATTGAGAAATGTCTTTAACCCAATCAGTTCAGCAACAAGGAAGCTGTCATCCCAGGAAACACCCATCATGAAGGACAGCGGCATGAACACATAGGAGCAGATGAGCTGATGAGACAAAGAATGAGAGTGGACATCATCATGTCAGAAGACAACTGTCTGTATGATGAGAACTTTTTGGTCAGGAATTCTCACCGAGAAGCTGAGCTGAGGATAATCGAATAACCCACCAAGCCAGGAGAGGACAGCGTCTAAAAAGGCCAGCAGTGCCAGGAAGGCAATGATGTTTGTTACGACGCTCCCTACCAAACGAACAGTACGAGATGCACCTTGAGACGCCGCTTCTAACAGATTCTTATTCTCTCTGAGGACACACAGTGACATCTTTCAGGAATTTAATTGACAGTCTTAATAAAACAACTAAGTGTCATCTGCATTAAAAGCCTATGAGTTATGAAATATGATGCTTATTTCTCTACTCCTTGGTCAGCTATTTTTTGACCTACTGAGCTCGGTTTTGATGAAAACGTCTAAACTGTATCATCTAAACTTTAGCTAATTGAAAGAACAAAGTTAAGAGTTTGTCAGATTTTGTGCTATGCTACATTGTGCGGATAATGCACACAGTGCATTTTTATGCATTAATGTTGAAAACGTCTCAACCGGCTTTATCCCTTTTGAGGTCACGGGGCTGTCAGAGCTTAACCTGTTGGGCAAAGGCGGAACACACCCTGGACAGATCGCCAACCCGTCACAGAGCCACACAATCACACGTCCATGAGGCTGTGGCAGGAAGCTGGAGTGCGCTAACCACTCACAACTTATTAAAAAGGTTATTTGTTTGAATTAGCTTTGAATGTAGGGGATTAATATTGTTTTTGATGTTTAAAAAAAGCAAACACAATTTAAAATACAATTTGTAATTCAAAATGACAATAGGCTTCTAAGGTTGGTAGACTCTTCACTAAGAAATTTCAGTTTTTAGCACCGTTTTAAGAAACATATATTTAAGTCAAAGATGCAGAGGTTTGTTTTGTCACTATATTCTGACAGATAAACTGGTTGTTTTTTTAATCTTTCCTACCCATTCAGAAGTTTGAGGTCCTTTCTAGAAATGTGAACAGTGACGTTTCTTTCAGGCCAGAATATCTTGGCGATGGCCAATGAGGCTGGAGCAGACATCAATGATGCGGTCAGCAAGTGTGTTGCATCAACCTTAAAAAGAAAGAAAAAAAGATGACCTTTGCAAAAATGTATCAAATGAAAAAAACTGAAAAAGTCTCATCAGATCTTTTATGAGTAATCAGCTTAGATTTGATTCCTGAGATTTTGGGACATTTAATATATATATATATATATATATATATATATATATATATATATATATATATTTAAATTAAAAAAGCTGAAATGAAGGACACTAGATATATATATATATATTTGTTAATTTAAAAAGCTGAAATGAAGGACACTAGATTTATTTGTTTGTTTTTTTCTTCCAAAGATAAAATTATGAGTTAAATTGTCTTTATTTTACCGTTTGGTTTCACTTAAAAATAAAAAATCAAGGTTACTAATGTATGGTGGCCCAGAAGGGTCGCAACACAACACATTACAGCTATTGAGTTTAGCCAATAAGAAAAAAACAAAAACATGCTTGAAACAGAAAAAAATAATGCTGAATAATCAACAATAAATGACTCATTTTTTACTTCAGATCAAATTCGTCATATCAAATCATATTTTCTCATGCAGAAATAATTAAAAAACTAGAAGTTTTTTTCTGGCAAAAATTGAGAAATCAATATTCAATTTTTTAAATTTGCTTTTAAACATGTTTGCTGCTCACTCATTGTCACATATTTACCCCCAAGGAGATAAAGGCTCCCAAAATGGTGCCGGAGATGCTGGCAAAGCCTCCAGTCATCACAGCATGGATCTCTGAGACAGTGAGTTCACTGATATACGGGCGAATTAGGAGGGGCGAGTCCGTCTGATGAACAGGCAAGGAAGCCAGATTGAACCCCCAAATTATCAGTAACTATAGCGTTTTGAATTACAGATGCTTACCAGTCCCAGAAATATGTTTCCAGCTGCGACCATTGATTCTGTTGGAGATGTTCCCATGGTAACCTGCATCAAAAATCCAATCTGCAGATGGAAAATTACAACAGTACAAGAAGTGAATGAGAAATATGGTATCTGAAGAGATTATGAGACGAAAAACCTTAATGTAAACGTTCATGTATTTAACACATTTTTAACACACATTTTTTTGTTCTTGTTTTTTCTTACTTTGCAAATCAACCAGGGCATGAAACCAACATAGTAGAGGATGGAAATTACAGAACTCAGAAAAACCAATATGGGCATCACCTGAAGGAAAAAAAAAAAAAAGTCTGCAAAACACAAACTCAATGACCCTACCCCAAGTCCTGCTAAAAAAACAAAACAAAAATTAAACGATAGAAACACAAAAAATGATCAAATAAGTTTTAACATATTAATAAAATACCAAACATGCATGTCCATATGTTCATGCTTGTTTGTAATGTTTTCATACCCTGAAGACAAAAAAGTGGTCTGTGAAATTGTCACCAAACACAAATTTTGATCCAGCATCTGTGAATGACATAAACATCTGCAGAGAGTATTTTTTCAAGATATATTGTTAAAAATTAAATATTTTAAATCTTCTGTGCATGTGTGCGAGCACACCTCTACTTTATTTCCAACCCATGTTAATGCTTGTAAGCCAAACTCAGTCCTAAGTGTGAGCAGACCAAAGATAAACTGTAGTCCAATCCCAACGAGCAAAGTTCGCCACGACCACTGCATCAACAAAAACAAATAATTAAAATGTATGTATAAAAAAAAAAAAAAAAGAGGCAAAAGTGCATGCCTTACTTTGAATGGGTGTTTGGAGAAAACCATCATTGAAAAGACAAGAAACAGCAAACCACCAAAAGATACCAACTGTCTGGTACCCCGTTGAGCTGTGTCCAGAACAAGCCAGCAAACCACAGCTGCCAGTAAGAAGACATACACCATCCTGCACAATGAAAGAACATTTATTTGATGTGTTACGGCCCCAGCCGAAGAGGATGTTTAACTTTCTAAAGTCCGATTTTAAGGATTGTGAAAAATGACTTTATTTTGAATGCAAGGATATTTGTGACGGGAGAAAAGAAACCTAAACATCTCACACTGGCTTTGTTTCCCACAGATCAAAATGATTGGTATTAAAACAAGTAATTCAAGATCTACACAGAGAACAATTGTTAAAAGCTTTTTTGGGGGTAAAAAATTCTTATTTTTTACAGTCTGAACATCACTCTAGCTGCTACAGTTTTTTTTATACAGGTGTTTTTATGCACACAACTAACACACTGGAGTTTGTTTCGGACTTTGTTTTGCTTTTGATCCCTCTAACCTGTACTTTTTCACTCAAAGTTTTTGTCATTTCTTTTTTTTCTAAAGTTGAGGAACAATCTTGTTACTGGGAGACAGAACAATTCTCAACTTGTCCAAAACCCTGTTGCATGCCATTTACATCAAATCAACCAGGAGTATTTTTCAGTTTTTACAGTGATAAGATAAATATGATGTGCCTCATTTCTCACCATCTGATCCAAAACCAATGTCTTCTGAGAATGTTTTTGACTGGAGCAAGAACCTCCCACACCTGGTCGCCATAGCGCTCCATCATCCAATCCCAAACCAGGAAGAATACAGTTACCAAGGTGATGACCAGCAGCCCCACAGCACGATGAAACTTCACAACACATGCTGCAGTAACCATAGCAACAAAGCCTGAAACAAAGATGTAATTATTAACAAATATAAGTCATTTTTCTCTTAGTTTATATCTTTTTAAACACCTAAATTAAAACGGAAGACTTATTTTTTGGATGAGTTGGCATGTAACAGCATTTATCTGCTTTAAACTAAAAGCAGGACAAGTAAATTACCAGAAAGTAGTAAAACCAAAGAAAGCTGATATTTTCTGTTGACAATATAACATTGAATTGACTTATTTTATAAAATTAGCCCCAAAAAAAAAAAAAAAAAAAAAAAAAACAACTAAACAGAGAGATACACAAACATTTTGATAGAGACGGTATGAGTGTGTGTTCTGGAAAGAGCTGCACACCAGGACACGAAAATTTGCCACATTCTAACATAAAAAACAAACAAACCAACAGTTTTATGTTTTTTTAAATTGAGAATATTTTGAGAAATAATTGAAACTCCGATTTATTTTATTAAGCTACTGTTGTAACATACACTTTAACAAACTGTCAGTCTGAGAACTGAATAAATCTGGCTTTTTAGCGCTTGTGTATTGCACACAAAACAATAATTTCAATGTATCACAAAAAATATTCATTTGAAATAATATTGTCTTGCTATAGTAATAACTTTTCTGCTCTAAAATGCATTCACGTGTGAGCAGTATCAATACCATTCAATAAGTTCTTTTGCTGACATGCATCTCTTAAAGAGCCATTACATCATTGAGTTAATGCCTGACTGTTGGGCTGCAAGCAAAAAACAAACTTAGCACTGTTAGGCTAGTGGACAGACAAATGGTCATTTTCATTAAGTTATAAAGTAACAAATAACAAACCTGCTGCTAAAACCAGGTTTATGATTAGTCGAATCTGGTTTTTGTGCCTTCCAAAACAGCTCTGAACTGCTTTAAGTTTCTTCTCTAGGCAGCTAATCTCACAAAGGACACACAAAAAGAAGATGGAAAAGAGAAATAAGACACCATCAACTCACATTATTGTTTGATCAGAAAAACGAGATGAAAAAAATGAACATTTTAAGGTAAATAGAGAAACAACAAAAGAAAGCCTGTAAACTTTTTGTTGTTGTCGTCTGTCATGCTGCTTGTATATGTTGTGGCTCCAGAGCCACTTTCCACAGTGGTGTAGACATGGTTCTGCTAAAACACAAACAGGAAGTCAAGGTATAACACACATTTAGACGATAGAATACATTAACAGAAGCACTCTAAAAGTTAATGTGAACAATATTTCATCATCAGTGAATACTTTGATATAAACTGTGATATTTTATACTGTGCTTGAAGACAAAAATAAGGCAATCAGAAATTTTCCTACCTCCATTTCAAAAGCCTCATTATCATTTCCTTGTTTCACCTTTTCCTTTGCAGATGCAGTCAGTTCCATTTTTGATTTTTGTTGATGTTTAAATACTTCTCGGACACTTCAGAGATTTTTTAAAGGTCCACCTGTCCTGTATTTTTCAGTTGTTTTCCTCACTCATTCAAAGTTATCTTTTACTTCCTCTCTTTCTTTTTATCTCATATTTTTCTTTCTTATGACCTATTTTACTGTCTCATCATGCTGTCGTCAGATTCAGAAATGAAAGGTTGATACAAGATAAGAGCAGAAATCACACACACCTTCACCTGTACTATTCTTCAACAGATAATCCTGGAAAAAAGAGGTGGACTTAACCAATTACTAGCATGTAAGGGATTTTCCAAACTTCCCATATAATCAATGATTTAGTAGAAACATATAGTTTTTAAATTTATGTCTAACTTTTATTACTTATTCATGCTGTTTAAACCGTGAGTAAATTTGCTTTGTTTCTTTTTTGTTTGAATACAATTTTTGCTTCAACCCCCCTATTTGTAGCACAATGGGCCAGTCTAGAAATGAATCAGCACAAATGTTTAGAAGTGACCAAAGTTAATTCGGTATGCACAAAAAAAAAAATAAAAAATACAATTTTGGCACAATCGACAGCAATGTTCACATTTAAACAAGAAAGTAGTTTGCACTTAATGCTTGTTGTTTTATTATTTAGTGCTAGTTTATCTTGATCACTGATCAATTGCAGAGCAAGGTGGTCATTTATCATTTAAAACGGAGATTTTAAAATATTTATATGCTGATTTTGCAAATACAAAAAAACAAAAAAAATCATTAGGTTTAATCATTAGTCAAGTGTCTTAAAAGTTATACCTTTAAAAGATAAATACACAAAATATTGAAAGAATAAAAGCAGAGGGCCACATGCATTTGAAGCCCAAATGTATTCATTTTGTAAAAATGCAAAAGCAAATGCAATCTACTACATCAGCGTTGCTGCAAAATCTGCTTTTGAATTTGCTTTTTTTTTCTTTTTACATTTTATTTTGAGAATCAAAAATAAAACACAAAAAAAACCATTTCAGATAATCTAACTGTTTTATGTCTCTAAGTTTATGGCAAACAATGCAGGTTTTCAAAAAGGACATTTTTTTAGTTTCAACAAAATAGACAACACAGTATTTAAAACGAAAGCTCTTCATTTACTGCAAGAGTTTTTCTGTGGCCACTAGAGAGCAGTAGAATACAATTATTTTAAAACTTCAAATTTTTCATATCACACAAGAAAATCTTGTTTGAGGTGAAGTTCGGAGCTTAAAAAGCAGCTTTTTCATGCTTCTAAACAGAAGTATAATTTCTTTAGTTAAAATTATTACTATTATTATTATTTTAACAAGATCATCTGATTCAAGATCATGATCTAAGATACTTAAAGATGTTCTGTGCATAATGGTTCAGAAACCAAGAAATTGGTTAATAATAAAAGTTCACCTCAGTAATTTGTAATGGAACCCTGGTTGACGATGACAAAAGTCAAATGTTTCCTGTTTGTCGTCAGCAGGTTTGCACAGACTGGAGCTGGGATTTTTGTCCACTCTTCCATGCAGATCTTCTCAAGAGATGTGATGTTTTGGGGCTGTTGCTGGAAAACACAATCTTTCAACCCTCTCCAGAGATTCTCTGTTGCAGTGGTCCCCAACCAACGAGCAGGTTTCAGTCTGTGGATCAATTATCAATTATCACCAGGCAGCGAAAGAAATAATAAATCATTTTGTTTTGAATCCTGAAAATCTTTGATTTTGAAAAAATAACCGGATTCTCTCAGCTACACCTTTGATCACTAGAGGTGTAAAGCTTAGTGTCCAGGGAACTAAATGACTACCTCTGAATGATCTCTTATTCTGAAAAATCTTTTGGTTTTAAAAATTGACCTCTTGATGACATTTCCATCACTTATGCGCTTAAAGCAGTTTGGGGGCGTGCAGCACAAGAACAGTTGTATGTGGAATCTTTCCTCCCAAATGGGATTCTTGCAGAAACAGCCAGAAGAACAGACTACAACTTCAAGACCAAAAAAAACCAAACAAGACATTAGGGTAGCAGGAGTCCTAATTAAAATATGGATTTATCACAACAGGTGATTCCCACACACCGTGCCTGTTTGCATAGAGATGTGACTTTCACGAATAAATCTAATCTTTTGAACGGCTCATCAAGGTGTACGACAGGAATCGACTTTCACTCTTTCTTTTGTCCTCTCTCCCCTGAGTTTTATACGTTCACATGAAAGCTCACACAAGCTAATAAACTCAGATTCATATTTCACATAAGTTGTGAACAACCAATTTATGCAAGTACCTCCATGGAACAAGAAAAGAGGAGCCGTGTAGCGCGTGCGAGGGAAGGGAGGCTCAGTCTTGCTTTTGAGTTGTAGTCATGAGATTGAGTTGTTCTGAAATATTTATGTGTTGAAATATAAGTAGTCTGATTTGTTTCTTATTGAGTATAAATAAAGGATTTGTTGGTTACATTTTGTTATTGCATTTAATGACATGATCTTATAATAGTAAAATAAACTTGTTTTTAACCACTCCTGACAACACTAAAATAAGAAGCGTTAATTATGTTTTTTAACATTTTTATGTTTTTCATCAATCCTCCAAAAGGCTCACGCCAGATGACTGAGTGAAATGATGATTTAAATCTATTGTCAGAACTGTTTATTATTAAGAACATGTTCCTTTTCTAGTAAACTGTTTATCATTGCTCACCCCCACCTCCCACCCCCCGGGCCATGGTAAAATCCCCCCCGGGTTGACCGGTGCGCAGCCACAAAAGGTTGGGGAACACTACTCTATCAGATTCAGAGTTTGATTAGACCACTTCAGAATCTTAAAATGCTTTTTAAGTGGCCACTCCTTCCTTGCTCAGGGGAAGTATTTGGGATTATCAGGACAGTTCAGTTCAGGACAGTTACAAAGAAATATGTTTATGGTTTTGGGGTTTTTAACCATTAGTAAACATATGATTAACCCATTTATTTCCAACATTTTCAAAGGCCAAAAAAGATTCATATCATATGTCATTACTATCTCTTCGAAACAATCAATCATAATTTTCCAGATATTTTCATGAAAATGTATGTGAAAAAGTGTGTTTTATGTTCGACCACAATCTGGGTAACTGTGTTGTATTAGCCACTGTGTAGACTGATTATGGGTAAATATGACCAGTGCAGTGTGTTTCTGTGTCTTTGTGTAGGTGTTTGTGTGAGTGTGTGGAGGGGGGGTCTACATGTGTGTGTGTGCGTGCGTTTGTGTCTGTATGCTTGTGAACTTTGTCTGATTTCTTTCTGCTGTATTTGCTATTTTTCTTTTATGATCCATGGTACAGCTAGAAGACCTTCATTTCAGTGGTGCTGCTGCATGTGCACCAACTCAGTGGCCTTGTGGTAGAGTGTCCGCCCTGACCGGGAGGTAGTGAGTTCAAATGCAGGCCTTTACAGTCGCTCTTTTACAAAGAACTTTACAGTCACAGTCTCATTCACACACTGTCTGGATGTGTGTGTGTATATAAGATTAGTTAAAATGTAGGTAGCAGCAGAAAATAACGTGGAGCAGTTAACCAAAATGCATTAGCATTTAGATAAAATGGTTAATCCCAGCGGTCACTATTGTTGCCAGTGACATGTTTGTGAGTTCCATGATCACATTAAGCAAAGTTGAGCAATTGCAAATGCAAATATCAGCACTAGACACCTTAAACACGATGTGTATCAAAAATCTTTGTCCTATTTCAATGTTAACATACTTTTCTAACTTTTTCTGAGACCTTTCTCCCCATCATCCTCTTCACTTAGCACAAACAGGAAGTGAAAAGCTCTGGTCATGTGACATTTTACAGTACACTTGTGACACTGCATATATTTCATTGAGACCATTTATTATTTCAGTTTATGCTGAAAATGCATAAACGGATCAACAAAAGTCTATGATGAACTGCAGCCATGTTGCATAAAATGGTTCTTGATAATGCAAAATAGTAGGTGATAGTGATTCATGGACACCTCATCACTGTGAAGCACATCTGTTCTAAAACTGGTAATCAAAACAAAGTTAAAGACATTTGATTCTAAAATTATTCCAGTTATCATCCAGTCTTTTTTAATAAACTACGACCTGGGCCTTGAACTGTGCTCATCAAAACTTCTGCTAAATCCATGTTGAGACCGCCCTGCACATCTTCTAAAATTTTTCCTGCGCGAGAATGTTTTTGACACAAAAAACTAATCTTTCATACAAATAAAGTTAGATGCTGCTTGTTATTAGAAAAAAATAATTTAGATGTTTTCCTCTCAATTGTTAAACTATTCATAAATTATGGCAATTATTAACCATTTGCAGCAAAAACACAACTGTTAGCTTTTCTATATAGTTTTAAATGCGCACCTACCTTCTTCTACCTTTAAAAGAACCCCCACAAACCCCTTACTTCCTGCAATTTTTTTACTTTTGTGCTTTACATAACCTTTTGCTAAATAAGACTTGGAAATACAACTTACTAAACAAAAAAAAGTTGTTAGACATGGTTAAGTAAGTATGGCAACTATAAAAAGGTTAAGCAACAGTTAAGTTAAAAAAGTTAAATAGCATCATTTTCATTTATTTATTTTTGAACAAATTAATATATTTACCATATTTGACATATCTATAATTTATATTACTAAGTGTTATTATTATTGTCTTTTCCTTTTGTTTTTATTGCTAAAATAAGCCAATCAATCAAAAAAACAAACAAACAGGATTTTGATCAAAATCAGAATGTCTTATTATTCAGATGTATTTTTCCATGGAAAATATTATGTACTTTTGATGCAGCAACAAAGCAAAATGTATGTAGCAAGAAAGATAGCTGTGCAGTACGAAACATCATTATGATGCATGGATGCAGCCTACGTGCAGTGATGCAATAACACAAACTATTGAAATTAAACATCTAAAATGCAGCAATGCAGTTGATTCATTTGCAAAATCATATGTATGCTAGAAGTAAAACAGTGTGAGGCTACACCAAAAATAAAAAATAAAAAATAGATGCAACAAAAACGTAAGGAAACAGCTGAGTTGTTTTTAACACAAAGCATCTCTGCAATACAACAACACAATTGTGATGTTGACACAGCATGGATTTATTGATATGAATAACTGCTCAACTGATTGAAAACAAAGGTGTTTTGTCATTAGAAGTAATGGAGCTAAATTGATAACACAACTCCTTGGCAGCAACACATTTTACTGTGGTGCAACGACTCTACGGATTTTGATAGGGCTGCAATAAATATCAATAACGTCTGTCTAATGCAACAACACAGGTGACCAGACATCTGCCAATTATTAAAAAGGGGCAAAACATGATTAAAGTGGGATTCTTGTGAGACAGTGTTGTGACTGGCACTCTCATTGCTCCAGTATGTGCAGACTTGTATTCCGTTTCATAGGTAAGCATCTGTCAGATTGGGTGAAACAGGGCTCCATAATTGCGCTCCTTTATTCAGCTGCAATGTCTGTGCGTCAGCACATACGTCACATCTGAACCGCACATGGGGATGGAACACTGAGTAGGAGAGATGAGCACTCCTCACATGCTTTGGGGTATAGGGACTGTTGCTCCTCAAAGGCAGATGAAGATGCTTTCTGAAAGGCAAGGTGAAATTTAGAGGAGCAGTACAGTTACATGCTTCTTAAAGACACACTCCCATGACAAGGTTTTTTGTCTGTGCTTAACACGTTTTAGTGGCATTTTTCTCATGATGGAGGAAGACTATAAAGAAATTTCAGCTTAAATTAGCATTTCTGAGTATTTCCACTGGAAACTCTTTTAAAAAAGATCAATATATGATTGGGGTGGGTATTTAAAAACACATATGGCAGTGTGCGTTAGGCAACCAAGCAGCCTTCAGTCCTATAGCATAATGATGATGTAGCTCTTGTTTGGCTGCATTATTTTTCTTGCTTTTATGAAATACGGCATAATTATTTAATTAGATGATGGTTGCTCTTGTATTTGCCAGCTAAAGACCTGATGATTAGTGATTGCTTCTCCGCCTCCCTTGTCTGCTGTGCACCTCTTGCACTTAAACTCCAGCTCATTTGCAAATGAAGCAAGTTTCCATAGATCTTGAATCCACCACTGAAAATTAAATTTGGCATCTGACTGGTTTGAAGTCTGCAGCCTGCCTTGTTATTTTTCTTTTTTCTTCTTATTGATTGGCTGTGTACAGGTTTAGAGAGACCTGCTGACAATCAGATGGAAGCTGCCATGGCAACCTCTGTGTTGATGAACAGGATTTTCACAATTACAGCCTCAAAACTGACATCACCTTGAACTTATTTTGCCAATGATCTGAGGCCATCAGCCAAATTAAACGAGGCAACTGGTTCACCATCCAGACAAGGCAGATTAAGAAAAAAAAAAATATTATTTTCAATTGTGGTCTAGGGTAGGGGTTAGGATTAGGGTCAAAGAACAATAAAAGAAGTTGCAAAAGACACATAGGCAAAATTATCTGGAATATAAACAGCAATAAAACAAGACTATCAGTAAAAATAATTCAATTATAAAACTAGAAAAGAATCATAATAGATTACAGCAACGTCTTTCTTTAGGATGATCATTAAGATTCTTTTTAAAAACTGTCTGAAATAAAAGAGTCCAGTGTAAGGGTTTTTTTGTAAACAATTCAAGTCTTTGGGTGCTACAAACTGAAAGGATAGAGAACCCAATGAAGACTTTGATTTAAGGATTGTAAACAGAATCAGCCGAGTTGGTACATGGGGGATGAAGTGTACAAAAGCGTGCTGAAATAAAAAGAGGCAAGGCCAAGGAGAGTTTTGTAAATTAACAACAACCAGTGAATTTCAGATCAAGTTGATAAGGAAGTCCAATGTATTGAGGAATAAAGGTTACAGTGGTAAGTTCTGAAAAGAGCATTTGTTTCAAATCGAATGGCAGAAAGGTAAAGCGGGTCAAATTTTTTACCAACTGATCTGTAAATGACGTCATCATAATAAAACCAGGAAAGGATGACCATTTGAACCAATGTTTTTCTTGCAGTGGAAGTGCATTTGACTCAACCTTGGACTGTAAATAGTCAATGTGGACTGAAAAAGATAAAGCATTGTCCAGCTAGATTTCAAGATATTTACATTCTGTAACTTGATCTAGAGGAGGGTGATTGGATAGCTCAGCTGATTATGAGCTTCCCCCAGCGTGAAGGAATAAGCTGAAAGGTGAACAATAACTTGATCTATAGGAATCCCATCAAGAGTGATATTGAGAGGATATTGGGTCCCTTCTTGACACACAATTTTGGAAACATTTAACTTCAGATGCATTCTACAAAGAATCTAGTGTAGTTCATTGAAACTATGTTGCAACTGTTTTCTCACTATCTCTGAAGAGCAGGTGACGGAATAGAGGACTGTGTCATCAGCATAGAGATGGATAGATGAGTCAAGGTAGCCAAGGAGAAAGAGGAGCTTTTATTTTGAAATTGACAATAAAACACAACGTGAAATTCAAATAGATAAAAAAGTAAAAATGCCGTTTGTCTGAGGCTTTTGCATCTGACTTCTCTACCAGACCTTAAGAGTAGATAAACAGACGTCTCCCCATGCTGGACACGATCGATGAAGTGTTGCGTTTTGCAGGATTGGCTTTGATCCGCGCGGGAACGCAGCATCATCATCCTCTTCAATACTTTTCCAACTCTCCTCCTTGCATTCCGCGCACCCACCCACCCAGCAGCCCAGCCACATCGGACGCGGCAGACAGTCACACGCGGCGCATTTTGTTCAGGAGGCTCCGGTCAGTGACAGCTGAAAGAGACAGAGAGGAGGAGGAGAAGGAGGAGGAGGAGGAGGAGAGAGCCTCCTTGGCACCCATCGCCTCTGTGGCAGTGAAGCTTTGACTGACTGACTGGCGGTCTAACGCTGGATTCCACGCTGATCTTCATCCTTTCACGCTATTTTCGCCGTCTGGCATCGAAAGGACGACCAATGGGTTTCTAGCGTTACTGCTCCGCCTGCATCCACCTCAGCATAGGATTTTTTTTAAATCTTCATCTCGCGTCTCCTTGACTGGCCGCAGCGGAGACTGAACCCAGCCAATCTGGGCCGGGCCGTGGGGCTGATCCGCGAGCCTTTGTAGCTGAAGTTGGCGCACGAGATGAGCGCGTATCAGCCCGGGAGCTGGACTCTCTCTGGGTCTGAGACATGGCGGTGCTTGTGGTGGTGGCTCTTGGCATGGGGGGTGGCTGTGGGCTCGGGAGATCCTTGGCTGTCGGCGGAGGCATGCCGATCGTCTTGTTCTTGCAGCAGCACCAGGATTTCCTGCGTGGACCCGGAGCCTGGGATCAGCAGTTTCCCCTCCCTGCAGAGCGACGCGGAGATGGAAAACATCACCGACATGTGAGTGTTTCATCAGCATCTTCTTACAGGAGGAACTCAAGGGTTCAGAATCCTTCATCTGACCTGCTTATGCTCATCATTTTTTGTCAGAAGAGTAAGAGTAAAGAGAAAACCATATTTTCCATCAATTCGGAGATTAATTGGATCATTTTAGATTCCTAAAATCACACAGATTTGTGAGCGTTGCTGCAAAAATGACTTGTTCACAGTGCAGCTCATCCACCTGGGAGAAATAATGACTCGGATTGACTTTATTGTGAAGACAATGACTGTGCGTACAGACGCATGTGCCACCGCGCGTCGTTGCGCGCGTGTGAGCGCATCGTGCGCCTCGCTCTCATCAGACACAATCCAAATATTAGCACAGACACTTCCCAAGATGGCTTGTGTTAGTTTGTTTGAGTGGATCAATGGAGCTAAAGCAAAACGAAGACACGATTTCTCCCCAAAGTCAACATTCCGCTCGTGCTTGAAGTATAGTTTGTGTTCCCCATCGTTCACAAGGCACCGTGCGCCCTCCTTTTCAGAGACATTTAAAATCTGACGCCATTTGGCCTACAAATAAAATAAACCCTGGGGAGGGAGTCAGTTTTTAAAACTGCGACGTGTGGCATTGTGAAGATAAAAAACGGCCTTGTTGATAATGATCTTTGTCAGATAAACAACATTTATCGCTGGCCTTGGAGAAGCCTTGGACGCGCTTTCAATGAGCCAGCAGTCTGCCACAAAGCATCCATCGAGTGCCTGGTTAATGCAAACAGACAAATTACTGATGATCGCATTAAGAATCATTCCAAACGACTCACCAAACGTTGGAGGAGAAATCGCGCCTCCTTAAGTTAATTGGATGAGCTGGTTTTTATGGCTCGCTCTGTTTGAATGTGAGAGGTGTCGCGACTCACTTTTAACGGAATACAGTCAACTGCAGTTGGGTTTTAGCCGCAATTTCTCTATGTTATTGTGGCCCATCAATTATGCACAACTGATCTTTTAATTGGTTTAATTGACACAATGATGGAGCAGTCTATGGAAGATGAAAATGATTATATGATTATGCAGGAGAAAAAAAAAATCAGGATTTAAATATAGTAGTCAATATTTTGTTCTAAAAAACATTTTCAAATAGCTTAATTTCCATGATGTTACTACCATGTCAGCTTTGCAAATGGGAACATTTTTCATTTTGAAAACTTTTTGTGAAGGATAAAAAAGCTTCCTGTCTAACTGAGCTGTTATACTGTGTTAATATACTGTCATAACGGTAGAATATATATTACATATCCAGAATAATGCCCTCTTTTAGTTTAAGGATACATTGTTTGGTTACAAAACACTTTACGGAAAGAGAAAAACATTGATAAAAAAAAAAACACAAATAATCTAGTTTTCTATCTTACATAATAAATGAGGAACACACTAATACAAATCTTAAAATTTTACCAATATTTTTGTTGAAAATAGTATTGTTTTTCTATTTTACCAATATGTATATTTAACTGGATTATTTTTTTTAATTTTAAGGACACTGTTTTTTTTTACCTAGGATCATTAACAAAGCAATGTACAAGGAGTTCTGCTGTGACTTTCACATTGCAAGAAGAGAGTGTTCTCTGCCCTATTTAACTCATATTTTTTCCTCATTTCGATTTAAATTTCATTGGAAACCATCATGAAGCTCAAATATTTAACTTGTATATTTCTTCTTTATCTGTTCCTTCCCATTTTCACATCAATTATAATTGCTCTCAGCTGCCTCCATATTTGCCCAAATTATGTAAATATTAAAAACAGTTCCCTGCTCCTTTACTGTGAAAATAATGCAGATGTCAACAGTGCTCTCTGAAAATTATTGTTGCAGTCTTTACATTGTCTTTTTAAGAAAAAAAAATTCACCATCATTTGTTAAGAAATGGGTTTTCTGACTTATGCTTGTATCTACTGACAGTTACATCGCAAACCAGAGTGGCTTCTCCTCCATCAATGACAAAGACTTGCACCACTACAAGAACCTCAGGAATCTGTGAGTGTATCTGTCTGTCTTTGTTTATGTACACGCGCTGACTACAACATTGTATTATGTAATTAGCCAATCTCAGACAGATTCGGTGAAGAGGCTGCACCTAAAGTTTAAACGGAACGCTGAGAAAAAGGATGTCAGTGGCTTTTAAACACAAATGTTGCAGAAGAAATCAACAGTTCTCCAATCTTGTAGTGATCATTACTGTTTTGTTTTTCTTTAGTAGCTAATAGAAGTGACCTTGTGGTCTTCTGCTGCTTTAAGTTTAATTTAGGTTCGGTTGTATTTTTCTTGCCTTAAACCTTTGGTCATCAGGGAGACTTTTAGCTCGTGTGGTGGGGTGGCTGTTTGCTGGATTTTTTCAGACTTTTTCTCTATGAATGCGAGAGATATACTCAGTACTGTAATACTCAGTTTGTCTAGCAACAACAACCCTGCTCCATTCAAGTCACCTAAATCGTCTTTCTTTTTAAAATTGTGTTGCTTGGTTTGAGTTTCAGGTTGTCTAAATGCTATGAGGTTTTGTTGCATCCTTGAATTGTTTTTATCTTTACATTGGTTATCACTTCTCTTTCATAAAAGGTGGAGCTCTTAGTGGTCTAATATTGCTTTGGGCTTAATCAATACTTTTAATACTTTCAGCAAACTGAACTTGTATTTTGGTTATTCATGCAATTAGGATTTGAATTTTATGCAAACGCGAATTAAGTTATAGCAAATCTCAAAAAATCCCTTCCATAGGAGAATAATAAACTCACTAAATACATTTTTAAAGCAGTTATAAACTTGTGGTTGATTCTTCAAAATACAATAGAAAAATTTGCCTGAAAATATCTTCTGAGACTTTTTCACATATTAAGTACCTCAAAGGGCTGCACTGGATCAGAGTTTTGTATTTTACACTTAAAAAAAACGTTTGTAATGAAATGTTCATGCTCATGGAAAATGACAATAACGCTTTTGTGTGTTTCTGTGTCAGAACGGTGACCAACAGCAGACTAACATACGTATCAAAGCTGGCCTTTCAGAACAACCTCAAGCTGCAATATCTGTGAGTAAAACTTTTTTTTACAATGTTCATGTAAAATGTTTGCCTTGTCAAGTCGACATTGTTACATTTTTTTGATGTTGTATATTATAGACACAACACAGATTTATATATATATGAGGGAAATTGATTAATATTAATCAATTAATTAATATTAATTGATATATATAATTATTTGATTTTAGGGGGAAAATTATGGTCTATTTAATGTTGAAAATGTGAAAGCAAAAGAATGCATTACAATGGCTGTTAACACTTTATTTAACTTATATTTAATGCTTACTTATACATTAATAACATTAATAAAGGGACCTTTTTTGCAAAGTTGGTACTAGATAGAAAATAGAAACATCACCTGACCCAACAACTCTGTTGTAAGATGTCTCAAATGCAGTTTTAACCCCTGTCGCTCAATTTCTGTTGCAGGAATTTGAAAGATAACAACCTCTCATCTCTGTCCTGGAGGATATTCAAACACCTTAACATCTCATATCTGTAAGTTCAGAGAAACCAGCCTTAGTTTGAAGATAACGTGATATTCATTGCATTTATAATGTCATATACATGTTGACAGAAAAACATGATCTTTTCAGTTTTTCTTTTTCTTTATTTTATGTTACTTTTAGGCACAATGCATTATAATGACACACATGTAAAGTTCATTATTATCCCAAAACACTGCAGCACCCATCATGTTAGTCAAGCTTCTATGATTTCTGTGATTTTCTGCTTTTTTCATTAAGATAAAACACTTTTGTTTCAAATGAACTCTTTGACACAAAATATCTTTCTGAATGTATAAAGACAATGTTCTAAGGTGAATGTACTGTCCAACAGCTTGACCAACTTCATACAATTTTTATCAAGATATACTTTTTCATGTTTTTTTTGTTGAACGTTATACAACAGAACTCAGCTTTGTTTTTTTGTTGTTTTTATATCTGTTTCTTTAGTCAAAGCCATTGTATTAACACAACGAAGTAGAAAGCCTGTCTGTTTTCGACAAAAAAAAAAAAAAAAAGAAGTCAAAACCAAAAACATAAAACAAAAGCCTGAGTCAGGAGAGTTTCCTGCTAACATTTAACAGATTAGAATCTGTTGCTCAGTGTTCTTTTCTCGTGGTTCTCTGCAGTATTCTGTCAGGGAACCCTCTGCGCTGCTCCTGTGAGAACATGTGGATCAAACTGTTGTTAGGGGAAGAGGCAGACACTCAGGAGCTGCGCTGCACTGAGGATGGAGGAGCCCGGAAGCTGCTGTCAAGACTGACACTGCCTAATTGTGGTAAGGGGCTATGCAGTGATACCCACAAACACACACACCGAATCAGAAGGGGGAAACACCCACAAAGGTGTGCAGAATGCAAAGCATTGAAGCATTTAGTTAAAGTCCTCCTGGCCTTGTGGTTTCCTCAACAGAAAGAGTTTTCAAACTTTTATTTATATGTCCCTCTATTCTTCAAAATGATTTTTGTCTTAGGCCTGGTTCATCTGTTTTTACATAATTCATGATTGCTAATGCACAGACATTTGCACATGTTTTAGAGGAGAAGCAGTGAAAAATTTTCTTGTCAGTTCTCAAATGTTTGCAGAACAAAGACATATAAGAGGGACGTTTTTCTGTTAACATTTAAGGGATAACCTATTCAAGAAATACAGCTCAAGCTCTGACAAGAGCCACAGCAGTAATGGGATATCTACACCTGCTGGCTGCACATACGGTATTTCAACCACTGATCTCTACTTATCCACAGAAATCAAATTTTCCTACACTTCCATGCAGAAGCAGCATCATTCGAACAAATAAAACGATGCATTAAAAACGTTGCTCTCTTTAAAAAAGACAAAAAAATCAGGAAGGATCTGCTGTGTATGCCCTGGAGTCTAACTCCTAATTCCTGCACAAGAAAAATACAAAGAGCTGCTATCTTAGCCACTAAGCTATAGCAACCAACAAGAAGTTGTGCTCGGCCTTAACTTTCTCATTCAAACAAAACTGTGTTTTCAATGCCCATTTGTGACGCAACAAAACAGCATTTCAGACGCACGGTTTTGACCACGCTAGAACGCAGATAAAACATTACTTTTTATACCCGTCTTGAAACAACACAAGACAGCGCAATTTACATACGACTTTTAAAATGTCTGTTCAAAAAAGTGTGCTTTTCATGGCCAAAAAGCTTTTCCTGGCAGTTTATGGCACCTTTCGCTTGCCATAGCCTGCAACTGAATGCACACCCACTTGCACTGGATTCTCCTGAATCTCCATAACACAAAGCTGAGAAGCCGAGCCCGCAAGCCACAAAGATGGCAAAGATCTCCCAAACAGGGGCACAAGATGGAAGGCGCACCAACCAGACTGGTGCAGACGGAAGAGAACAGGATGTCATCACACTTACGCAGACTGTTTAAAAATTCAGTGAAAAAAAATTGGTTGAAAATGTTCTGTGCATTCATATCACATTTGTACTTCATCGATTCATATTTATTTTACAAATGACCTGTTATAGTTTTTAGAATTTTTTTTATCCTTAAACTTAGTTTTTATGTTTTATATGTTGTAATTTCTGTAGACAAAAATTGGGCACATGTGGTTCAAACATACCTATTATTCATTTTAGATACTAACTAATGTCTATGGCAAAATTTTAAATTATTTAGATGTTTTATAATTGGACCACTACAAATTGTGTTTAATATGGTTAATGCATGGACAGTAATTAAAACATAAAATATTATAATAATTTCATATTTTTAATTTCGTTTTCTGGGTGTTATTTTACCTGGTAAGAATCATAATCTTTTAGGGTACATTTTACTCAATTTTCTCAGTTTTGTTGTCACTACTGAAAGCAAGAGTGTAGTGAGGTTAAGAATTACACAATATAATTATTTTTTTCCTGCTGTCTACTGCAATTTTCTAAATAATTTAAATGTATAATGACTAAAACCCTGAAAAGTAATTTTTTTCAGTGTGTGAGGGTTTTTTTTTATTTTTTATGATGTGACGCATGGATTAGCTGTCATAAGAAAAATGTGTTTGCCTTAGTCATCTGAGAGATTTGGCGTCAAAGGGTCACTGCACAAGACACTATGGAGGCTGAAAGATGCAAAGAGAAAATAAATCTGCATAACTTAACAGAAATAAAAGATAGATTTTACGTTTTTTCCTGAATTAATTCCATTGTTTTTGTTCATTAATGAAAAATCTCTTGGATGAATGGACACAAAGTTCCTAATTTATGAGCCATTGAAGATTGTATTTTTAATTCTCATTTGATTATACAAGAAATGACCAAAAGCTTTTTGACACTCAAGGACAGACTCTCCAACCTTTGATCTTCTTTTAAGTAAATGTATTTCTCAGGCTTAAAGACCCTCTCCAATCATATTTTGATCTTTTGTAAAAGCGTTCCAAGTGGTCTTTTATTAATGATTATGTCTTCATAGTGCAGTGCAGCAGGAAGTCGCCTCTGAGTTGTGAGTTGCATTGTTGGTGCAGAAGTAAGCCTCTGCTGATATCCCATCATCCATTTGTTTACTTACACTCTCTCCCGCTACCTTACAACCCTTTACAACTGAAACCTAAATTAACAGTGCAACAAAAATGGCGACGTTATCCAGCTATTGAGCCAGATGCCAGATGAAGACTTTAATATATCTATTTGTCTGCAAGTGGATGCATCCGCTGCGTCACAAAAGAGAGCTTTTCAAACTGCATTTTTCATCTGGTCTTTTTAATCTTAAATCTGTTAATAATTAATATTATTGTGTCAGCACTTAATTGACAATTTAATCTTACTGTAAATCCTTCAGGCTGACTGTATGATTTGTTCATGAATTTTTCTATTTTGGATTTTACTGTTCATAAGAGGTTTGAAAATCCAAGACTATGGACCAGCTCAAAACATATGTGGTTGACCTTTTTGGATTGAAGCAGAGAAACGATAAAATAAAAAAACTTATTTTTCTGTGCCGGGCCATTTTGGTGTGACAAAGCAAACGATTCGGTTAAAAATAGTTTGGGCCTGTTGGGACGCGCAAGATTCAAACAATAAGTTAGCTAACAGGAAGCTAGCAATGTAATTGATAACTCCTATTGATCTGTTCTTTCAGCCTACCCTCCATTAGCACAAGTTATTTTTGGCATAGACACAAGCATGGCCTCGGGGAAGTTGGGCAGGGGACCCCCTGGCAGAGTGACAGATGAGGAGGAGGACATGGTGGGGCAGGGGTGCCAAATGTTGCCCCAGGGCTAAGAGTGACACACCAAAAAGCCACTCAGTCTGGCCAAACTGCTGTTCGTCGTGCCTCATCTGTATTTCCCGTTTTCCATCTGTTTGCTTGATTCATGTGAGTCCTTCTCTGTGTGTCTGAACATTTCTCAGTGACATTATGAGGGAAGGCACAAAGGAGAGGAAATGCCTTGTGGAGCCCTGGGGCTGACACTGATTTTGTCATTTGTTTTGGTCCGACGACTGCATACTGCTGGAGCGACATCCAAAAGAGGCTGGATGAACAGACTGTTAATACTACCCACCAACACAATAAACAGCCATAGGTGTTCACACAAACATTGACTAAAACAAAAAAAGCAAAATCACAAACTTTTCCTTCCCGACATTGTGTTTTTATGACTCTTAGGTGGTTAAAATCTTTATTGTCCTTCTTGCTAGTATAAAAACGAATTTGGATATGCATGGAGTTTTACACATATTTCTCAATACACTTGCTGAGCACTCTTCAGTGCACAAATAATGCAATCCAGCTGCTTCAGCTGTTTTCCCCGCACTGTGAAAATGATAATCGGCTTCATCAAAGCGCAGGTGCATCTGATCGTGACTGTCTGCATGCCAGTTCATATGTTTTGCTGGAATGACATTCAATTTTATTCTTTCTTATTATCTAGATTTCCTGACTTTGAGTACTTACATTTTCACATTCTGGTTTTAATTTAAAGTAAAGCACAAAGATCAAATGGGAAAGAAAAACCAAACAGGAAAGATGGCTTATTTTATTTACTTGTAAGTGGAATATTTAGGACTTTTTGTTTTCAGACATAGATGATCTATTTGTCAAAGGATGATTAATTATTATAAACAGGACCCAACCCAGGACCAGCACTTTAAAGTCAAGGTCCCATTCACTCATACACTCACACATTCACACACTCTGGTGTCTAACACTGGCACCAACTTATAACCACATAGAGCAATGTGGAGTTCAGTGCTTTGCCTAAGGACACTTTGACACACTGGCATGCAGGAGGGGAACTGAACCTATGATCTTCCACCTGCACCACGGCACCATAGATAGACAATTATAGAACACACATAAATGCTTCCTATATTTGTGACTTTGGACTTGATTTCAATGACATTTCATTGTGTTTAAGGAAGACTTTTGTCCAAAGGGGAACTTTGAAAATGAACCTATAGAAGCTATAAAACAATTCAGAAGCTACTTTTATGACAAAAGCCAGATGACAAACCTCTTGAATGTGATAAAAATCTTGTGTTCAAAGACAATACACATTTCACAACAGGTAAAGCAACTAAGCTTCATGCTGAATTACAGCTATTAACTATTCTAACCCTGTGGCAGTGTCTCCTTGCTGTAGAGAAGTGGGTAGTAAGGCTGTCTGAAACATCTTTTTTAAGGCTCTAGTTAAACTGTACCATTTGTCGCATTTCTTACAGTAACCACGACTTTATTTGTTTGCAGAATACAGCATTTGTCTGGTCTTAAGCTTAAGGAAAGTAAGAACTTGAAAAATTTATATTTTTTCAAAGAGAATTGTCACTCTTACCTGAGGCAAGCTGCATGCTTTAGTTGACACCATCTGCCACTGAAACTGAAATATACTTGTTTCTAACTTCATACCTGTTGCTAACACACTTTTAAAAAGAGCTGCAGAATTCTTATAGGTAGACTATAACTTTAGAAGACACAAATTAGGAAATATTCCGATGGTTTTCTTTTTTTTCTTAATCTTTTTAGGGTTCAGTTCCATTTTGACTTCATGCAACCAAAACATTGCAGAGCAGACAGAGGGGATGCAGTGTGATCCTACAAGCTTCTTGCTCTCTCGTTGCTTCCGTTTTGTCTCATCCATCACTACATGTCCTTGATGGAGTTTCAACTTATGCAATGAATGTTTTATATTTCTCCTTACATTATAGAGGATGGGGCTCTTGCAGCCAAAAAGAGGTGTCAGCAATGGCTGTTGACACAACAATTCTAATGCTCCCTGCATGTGGCAGAGTTTCAGTTAAGAGAACAGGGGATGTCATTTGTTTACATGAGTCGTGAGCTTTTATTCAGAATCACATCGGTCACTTGATGCTGTGCTCATTCACAGTACATGCTCACCGTGAAAAGAAGGCGGATAGATTTTGAGGAGAACAAAAGTGTGAAGGATTATCCCTCTGTTACTCTGCGCTTTGCTGACATTTTACATTTCCCACACATTTATTCTTCAGTACTTGAAAAATGGGTTTTCAGGTTTAGTTTATTTTTACATTTTATTCACATGGGGTCTTTTAGTGTAAAAATATTTAATGCATTCAAAGGTTATAACTGGAAGATGGTTGGAAGATAGTAAATAAATGATTGTTATGACGATGAAGGTTACAGAGGTCTCTTATTTTTCCTAAAAGATCAAAAGAGGAAGACAGAGTTTAAAGTTGGTTGCAATTTCTAACATTATTAAATTTCCCAAAACCAGCTGTTCCCTTTGTTTTGGTAAATGTTAGTCATACATTCTTACTGCTGGGTGAACCACTTGGAGTTGTGAAACTTTTCACAGAAAGAAAATTTAAGTCCAGATGCCAAGATTCAACTTCAAGACAATGTAACCAGGAGGAACGAGAACCTTTATCAACAGTTTAAAACTTAGAAAAGTCAGTGCACCTTTAGGCTTAGTTGATAGGCTTTAATTATTCTTTTCAGGTAATGTATAAATGTTTTACCTCCATACATTTTTGTTTTATCTTTACTGGGTCAAGTTTGTTAAGAGTTTGAATGTAAATCTCAGTGACTGCAAGACCAAAAACACAAGTTGCCATGATTAAATTTGACATAACTTTCTTTAAAAAAATCTTCTTGAAGTTAAACTCCTATCAAACATATTGAGCAAAGCAGCATAAAATATTTTTCCGTAAATAAAATTTGCCTTTAACTCACCACTTCGCCTGTCCAAAATAAATAATGTCATTTTTCTTTATCTTAAAATAGAGTTTGTGCAAGCCACGAAGTGTCAGGAAATATTTTGTTTAGTTTTAATTAGTACAAGAACCCACATTCTGCTGAGTCTACAATCTACAGGCTCAATTTTACCTGTGATGACACATTAAAATTGATCTTTTGTTGTGACCTGCAAATGGTTATAATGCCAGTAAAAAGCTGATTCACTCAAAGCCAGTTAAGATTTGTGGTGCTGATGAGGTAGCAAGCTTGCCACCACTGAAATGAAATGGTCTTTACTGCAGCTCATGCTGATTGAATGAGTTGTCGTAACGATAAGTGGGTTACCCAGGAGATAAGCATTTTGACAATGGACAGAACAGGGTGTAAGAGGGAAAGAAGAGAGGAATTGATAAGGAATCGGTCCAGTTTTATCTGACTTAGCTTTTGTCACTCAATGCTTCTCTTCTCTTCTCTTCTCTTCTCTTCTCTTCTCTTCTCTTCTCTTCTCTTCTCTTCTCTTCTCTTCTCTTCTCTTCTCTTCTCTTCTCTTCTCTTCTCTTCTCTTCTCTTCTCTTCTCTTCTCTTCTCTCCCCTCCTCTCATTTGACAGGGGGCAATTGTGGGAAGGTTGATACTGAGTCTCATCGGTGACACTCCGGTCACCTTACACACACGGTAGAAGACACAGTAACACAGACACACAGAGTAAGCAGTGTCTCTGCTTTGACAGAGGCTTCAGACTGTGTCCAATCAATTTAGCCGAAGACATGCACTAGTAATCGGTGTAACCATCACTGTGTTTGAACTCGTTTTTTTTGTCTTACTATTTAATTGGTGTGAGCGTGCTTCGACAAAGAAAAAGAAGAGTGGTAGGCAGGGAGATTGAATTTGGGATTTTGTGTGTATTTCTTTTCACCTTGACTCAGCGGTGGATGTGTGTTTTACCAGCTTTTTCACTTGTCTTGTTGAGGTTCTTACGTGCCTTGTATTTCAACTGGAGAGACAACAGATGGTCATGAATCCTAAGTTTGCCTTTTTACGTTTCTGCACCTCCTTCCTCTTTTTTTTCTTTTCAATACCCTGATTGTTTTCTTCTCACTCCCTTGGTTGTATGTAGAGGTTCCCATGGTAACAGTGAGCCCATCCAAAACAAGTGTGAAAGAAGGGGAGAACTTGGAGCTGTCCTGCACAACTTCTGGAGTGCCCGCACCTGAGCTGATCTGGAACATGTTACTGGCCAGCAACTATGAGGTTAGCTCAAGCAAGCAAAAATATGCTTTTGGAGGTACTTGGCTGTTGCAGCCTTCCTTGTTGTCTGCCTGTAGAATTCCAAGATACTTGGAATTATCTATCTATCTATCTATCTATCTATCTATCTATCTATCTATCTATCTATCTATCTATCTATCTATCTATCTATCTATCTATCTATCTATCTATCTATCTATCTATCTATCTATCTATCTATACATTTTTTTCAAGTGTCAATAAAAAACACAAACATGATCATGTAAACAAAGAGAAAACACAGAAAAATAAGTTCTTGATCGACAAAATACAAGATCATACTTTGCATAAAAAAGTTCCATAGGAAGCACATTTTATCTATCCTTTTTCCTTTTCAAATTTACTTCTAGTATATGTCCTACATCATCTAAGGCCCTTTAAGCTTTCTAGAGTAAGCATATTCAGCTGAGTTGTAAGAAAAACATAAAATACAAAATAAAACAAAATATTTTTAACTCTTTCATGCAGTATGCAACCAATTTGGGATGTTAAATTTAGTACTCGATTCATCTAGCATCACCTTAAAATGAAAAATAAAAATCGCTAAAGAATATTTTTTTCACATATTTGAAAACAAATACTGGCATCAAAGGGTTAGAAACAAGCAACCAACAGTGAGTGTTTGTGTCTTGTCACCTGTAGGAAAATTTGACTATTGTAAAGAAAGAAAGATTAGCAACAGACAATTGCACAAAGGTATCATCTTTAATTAAATTTAAAAAAATGAGCAAAAACCGCCTGTTAACCTGTACTATTCCTTTTTAATTAAAAAAATGTTCAAAAGAGATTTTGAAACTGTGTACACAGATACCCTACATTCTAAAAATTAGCTAAATTCTGCTCAGTTCTCAGTTCTGCTCCAAAGGATCCAAGTGTCAAGAGGAGAAAATAAGTGTAAGACTGTTGTGCAACAATTTTTTTTCAACAGAATGGAGCAGAAAATAAACAGTTACTAAGTAGTCATGGTGACAAATAATGGTAAAACTATTTGTTTGTTAGCATATTTTCCTCTGTGTTCTTGCTTAGATTGTAACGTCAGGACAGATTTCTGTGCTGCGGCTGTCCAACCTGTCGTCACTGGATCACAACAGCAAGATCAGCTGCATAGCTGAGAACATCGTAGGGGAGAAGGAGTCCTCTCTGCAGCTGGACATTCTTTGTAAGTTTGCCTTCTGTCAGCAGCCTTATTTCAAAACAGTTTCATATTAAATACCTTTATATGCTCTTCTTGATAATCTTGGTTTAATTCAGATCTTTCCTCCTTTGTTTAACTTTAAACAATCTCTGTTTTCACTCAGTTCCTCCTAAAATCACAAAGTTAAGTGATGCAATTCCTGACCACCACTGGTGCATCCCATTTAGTGTTGCAGGTATGACATATCCAATTATATTTTGTAATAATTTGAGTGAAATTCATAGATTGTAGTGATTAGAATGTATAAAAAAAACAAACAAACAAAAAACAATGTCAGTCTGTATTTTATCTTCTCAGTCTTACAAAGCTAAATGTTTTGCATACATGTAATTGTTGCAGGAAACCCACCGCCCCGCTTTCAGTGGTATCTCAATGAAGAAGTGGTAACAGAAGACGCCTACATTGTGACGATGATCCATGACATCACAGAGAGAGAATATCATGGCTGCCTGCAACTCGACAATCCCACACACATCAACAATGGCCGATACCGGCTTGTGGTTACAAACGAATACGGGATGGATCAGAAAGAAGTGGATGCTCACTTCATGAGGCAACCTTTGGACGGTCAGGATGCTGCTCAACTTCTGTTTACCCAATATCAATAAATGCATTGCTGCCATATGTATGTTTGACAGAGACTACAGTGTTAATATAAAAACAAAATGTCATTATTAAAAATGGATGCTTTCTATTTAAATAAAATCTTTTAAAGTTTACTGGGGAGTATTAGGTGAAAGGCAATCCATAATCGAATCTGTTTACTTTTCAAGATGAAGTCTGTAAAGAAAAACAAAATAAAATGAAGCATAAACATTTATGATTCTGCTTTGATTCTATTCCACAGATATTGGGCAAGACACAGCCTACTATGGTGAGTTTGACTTTATTTAAATAAAGAAATACATTTTGCTTTAACGCACTGTGCTGCTGTAAAGTTTGTGTTTTGATCAGCTTCTATGTTTTGACACTGTCTTCTTTAATTACCAAAAGTTACAATTTAGAAATATTCTCTTTTTGTTTTGTCTCTCAAGTTTCTGAGGGTGCTTTGTAGATTTCCACTGCCACTGTTTCACTATTGTGCCCTTTTTTAAGATGTGGTACATGTATGTGTTGTATCTCACATTATGTGCTGGTTTTTATTTATTTTTAAAAATTATTTTGCTTTTCCTGTGTTTTTACTTTTCAAAAAAAGCTCACAGAGCAGGCATGGTTGCCTAAATTGAGTGTAAAGTGTTGCATGTACAGAAATCTAACACCTGAAATGTCTGTGTTGATTCTTTTGTCTGTCTTTCTTTCTTTCCAAAACATCTTGGGCAGACCAAACGCCAGGTACGGCTACATTGAATTTTCTTCATCCGCTTCATTTATATGCAGCTCAACCTTTTGAACTGACAGCCACCTTCCCAGTGGATTACTGCTAGATTCAGTTTAGCTCATTTTGTAGGTGGTACATCCTGCCAATCACATCTAAAGAACAGGGTTTCACTTTTGAGTAAAGTCAATTAATGACGGCTATTTCTGTGAACTGTACAGTTGAATTAAATAGGAAGAAATGATTAGTCAAAATCTAAATAGCAATAAAATGGAGACATTTGGCATATTTTAAACAATCTAAATGTAGTTCCCTGGAGTTTCTTGAATGTGCCGCCGTTCTGTCTTCATTCCCCCAAGTGCTCTTAAGCACATGTTGTGAATGGTTCAATTCCATTCTCTACCTCCTTTATTTTTATGTAGGTTATTTCCCAAAGAAGAAGACCTAGATTTTCTGTGCTTGTAACAGTTTTTTTTCTGCAGTCACTGCTAAATCACAACTTTTTCTCATAAGTTTCTGTTTTTATTTTCATGTATGAGTTTTTTTCTACTTTTTTGACTTTATTTCTCATAAAAACTTTATTCTTGTAAAATTATCCATATTTTCTCAGAAATTTACAACTTTATCTTGTAAAATTATGACTTTTTTCTAATAAATTATGACTTTATTCTTGAACATGTTTTACTTTTTTCTCATAATGACTTTATTCTTGTAAAATTTCAAGTTTCTTCTCATTAAAGTTATGACTTCACTCCCATAAATGTATTTATTTATTTATTTTTATGGTGACCCTAAAACTCTGTCCTGCTGTATCAGCTGTTTCTGTAGAAGCTTTGAAGAACTAAAAGAGCAACTCCCATGTTCAAGCAGGAATGTCCTCCAGGAACATCCCCCAAATCCCAGCGTCATGTTTAAAACTAAATTGTATCATGGCCAATCACAAATCTTGTCTTCAGTAGATTTTTTCTTTTCTTATTTTTTCACATCAACAGAAAGCCCCACTGTGAATCCACCAGAAGACAGAGTTGCTGTAAGTCACCACTTGCTTATTTAAATGGCAGTGATATTTATTTTGCTTTTTGTAGTTTGACATTTACTGTAGTTTGGTTGCCAGCCTGTTTTCATTTTTGTTCTTTGTTGTTGCACAGGTGTACGTAGTGGTGGGCATCGCTGCTGTGGCCTTCACAGGTTTCCTTTTGATGCTGGTCATTCTCAAATTTGGAGGGAACTCCAAATTTGGCATCAAAGGTAAGACTATAAAGTCTTGTAGAAAAACCACCTCTATCCTTAGTAGCGGAATGGATTTTCAAGGCCAAACTGCAGAGTGGTGGCAGTTTCCGTCTTTAGGTGTGTAGCTGAAACAGGGGGGCTTCGTGGACATATGAGAACTTCAATCCAAACACATGATTTTAAACACTGATGGATTTTTTTTTTTTTTTACCAAAACAGTGTCAAGTTTGGTCTGACTGGTTGGGAAATCTTACATATTGTTGTGGACCAAGGACCAAGGCTATCCAAATTAGGGTCAACAATTTAAAATAATCTAGGATGTGACGTGACATTTCGATCTGCACCTCTTCATATTTTTAGTGGGGATGTATTACACCCTACTTCAAATTCACAATGTTTGAGTTACCTGCTCAGAGTCTATGTACTTCCTCACTGTGGTAAATTACACCAAGGAGCACTTACAAGTCAACCGAGTCCCTAGTTTTAGAAAGAGAATGCACGGGGTCAACATCAGAGTTTAATTAAGTTGATCAAACAACAGGGAATCAACTGATCAAAATCTCTGGTGTGAATCATGCAGCCTGGTGTTAAAATCAACACACACGAATTATATAAATACGTTGCATTTTTCTTTTAAAATGTATTGCCTTTAACTTTTAAATTGGTCTTTGGAGTTTACCTAAAAACACCCTCAAATTTATTAAGAAGCACATCATATATCCACGAATCCTTCTTGTTTATATATGCTTTTCTCTGCTATGATCCTGTGGGCAGTAGATCTGCTGCTGAACACTACGCATTTGTACTCGCTAGATCCAACTTGCTTTGAATGCTTGTTTCCTCTGTGCACTAACCTTAACATTTCTGTCAGCTCCTACTGAACTTTTAACAGTCCGTAACTCAAATGGAGAGATTTGAAATATTTGGTGTCTTTCTTGTAAATGTGAGTAAACAATATAGGAAACAATGGGAAACTCGTTTGTTGATAGAATCACGGAATAAAACGGATTTTCTGTGTTTTCCATTCAGGTTTAGTCAGCTTAGTTGGAAAACAACATTTTAAATAAGCAATGACACAGTCAAATGTCCCTAGAAAAACTTTGTTGCAGAAAATCTTTGTTGCTGTTAAAATATACAGTTGTTTCTGGGACAGTTTTGTTTTTGTCACTTCTCTTTTGCTCACATTGGATAAAGAAGCTTCACTTTTGACATTCATGTCAGGAAAAAAAATGCAAATGTCGAGACTGAATGGACTGCCAGGTGTGTGTGCAATTCACACCTTAAGTGCTTTTTTTTTCCTTCTTTCCCCCAGAGACCATTGAATAGAGACAGATGTAGCATTTATAGGTTGTGCGTCTGAGTTTGGTCGTGCATTTTCCGCATTTCAGCTTCTTTCTTTGATTACCTTCCCGATCACCCCCAGGGTCTTTATTCTTCCTAATTTCCATTCTCAACCTCCTTCTTGAAGAATAAAACTCCCATCTTTATCTTCTGCACACGTGCAGGTGTGTGGTGTGTGGCATGTTGATGCTGAGGTGTCTGGATGACGGGAGAAACTGAAAGAGGGAGCATTAAAAAGTCAGACTGAGCCTCTGACAGCGAGTGCTAATCTGAAACAAACAGCACTTCGTCATGGCATGTGCACACACATCCACACCAACACAGGCGGTGCTGATGATGACGATGAACCTGTGAGCAGAAAGTGTGAAGAGAGCTTTTTAGGCCATGTGTCTTATTAAACAGGTGTGTAGCAAAAACGCAAAAAAAAAACTGTGTTTGATTTGCAGATTAAATTGCTTTGATACGTGGAGAAAAAGGGTGGTTTATTTTTGACTAATACGTAACACACTGGAAACCTTTCTAAGATATAAGTGACATTTTATTGTAATATTTCAGAGTTCAATTGGGTGTTTTCATTTTTTTGTCAATGTGAGAAAGGGTTTGGAAGGTTTTGTGTCAAAACGCCACAAAACTGAAAACAGACTTGAACTTAACTTAACGACAAAAGCTTATTTGACCAAATTTATCGTGACGCGACTGAACTTTTTCTCAAAAAGATGACAAGAAGGATCCGATGGGTAGCAAGAGAAACAGTGGTAAAATACTGTCAGTTACTGCAGAATTGTGCGTGACATCAGGCCTTAATAGTTTTAAATGTCAACAAAAAACATCTTTTTAAAATGGCTTTTAATAATCAGTTGTTGTTGACTTTTTGTTTTCTTTTATTTGTTTTTTTATTCCCATTTGTCTTTTATGTGTTTTTTTGCTTTTTTTATTTTATGCTGTTGCTTTACAATATTTGTTTTTAATTTGCCCAATTTTAAATTTTCTTTTTTTATTGTAAAGCACGCTGGTACCCTGAGATAGGTGTAATGGTCTTTGTAAATATAGATTCATTCATTTATTCATTTAATTAAGATAAGCTTAAACAGTTAACTAAAAAAGAACAGTTAACTCCACTTAAATATAAAATGCAAAAATAATAAAATGATGAACTTCTTATCAAGAAATCAAGAGCAAAATCCTGTTTCTAAAACTTTATGACAAGAAGCCCAACATATATACAGAATGGATTAAATGATGTAAAAGAAAGTCATTAATGCGTTCTCCCATCAAAGAAGCTGAACTCTCTGGTATTTCCTAGGATTTGATCTCTTTAGTAGCTTCATAATGTTCTGTTGTTTCTCTCTAATGGTGTTGCCTGTCTGACAGGACACAATTGCTTTGCTTAATCATGACTCACAGAGTGATGAATGTCAACAAAAGCTGATAAGTCTTAGGTAATTAAAGTTGCACATGGAGAGTTTTCGAGTTAAAGAGACATTTTTTAAAATATATTACCATAATGTTTTGATGTAATACTCACTTCTGTTGTTCAGTATGGTTTAGGTAATAGAAAACATAAAACTCTCTGCTTTGTTCTGTGCTTGACCTTGACTTCTTTTTTGTATTTACAGTGAACAATGCTCATAAAAAAAGACTGGAAAGAACTAAGTTAATGAATGAAAAATAGCTTAGAAACATCAAGAATCGATTTGGTTTTGTCTTTTACATTGCTTTTTATAATTTTCCTCTAGATAAAAACATATTAGGTTAGTCGTTCTTAATGAATATAATATACATACATTTTAAAATCATATTTTTCCACCATGAGGCTAATTACATTTCAGATACAAAAAGCTAAATATCATTTTTTCTTATTTGTGTTTTTATTTTCAAGGAGACATAATTTAGTTATATGCTGCATTTTATTTTATAAGAAACACCCCCTGTATTTTTCAAAGACAGCAGCATAAAAAAACAAGCTCCTTCCTTTAAAATCAGGTGCTAAAATTGATTTAAGAGAATTTGAATGTTTTTATGAGTTGTCTTTCCCTATACTTGGTATGTATGACTAAAAATTGCATTCCGTGTTTTGACACAGGGCTTTTAGATTCATCCTATACTCTTTATGCTGACATTTGGAGTATTTTTGAGTATTACAACCTGAATCCCCAGTTAATTACATTTATGCATCAATGCGATTTATTCCTTTTGCTTTTTCTTTTGTCTGGAAACGGCAGAATGTGCACCATTCACAGTATACTGTGGCGAGCTGATGAGCTGACAAAATTCAAGGAAAATTGTGGCTGGAATCACCAAACACTTCCGTAATTTTTTTTAATGAATTCTCATTACCCGAAATGGACACATGGTTGGCTTTAGGACCCCACACGGGTGTTTCAGAAGGCTCCGTGTTGGTTTAATTCCTATAATCTTCTCAACAAGGATGCAAAGCCTGACAGGCAACAGTGAGTACCCAAAAATTAGCTTTAATTGTTTCCGGGTAAAAGCGATGCTGTCAAACGCTTCGTAATGCCAGATGGTTAAAGGCAGTATGAACATTTTTCTAAGTGGATTTAACAGGGAGTCACAAGTTAAGGGAATTTTTCTCAGTTTTTACACCTCCAGGTTGCTTGCCAGTATCAGTTAGATAAAATAATTTAAGTAAAGCGAAAATTGTGGTCTATGTAAAATCTAATACATACTCATATGTTGCATATCACATAGTCAGACCACAGGTCTTGTTGACGCAGGAATTCAATGCAGAAAAGTAAAAAAAAAAAAAAAAGATTTTAACCTTGAGGAAGAGGAGAAAATTTGATCTCTCTGGCTGAAATAGGGCAGTCAGAGGACAGATAACTTTAGAAAACGACACATTTACAACACTTCCCAACCAAATCCAGACTCCTGTAGGAAACGAATCAATAACATCCACATCGAGAAATATCTGGATGTCCATTTAAATCTTTAAGGACTTCAAACTCTGGTTATGATGCAGAAATGTCAAGACTAGAAAAAAGTGAGATTGACAGGGAGTCAGTAAATGTGATGTGGAGAAAGTGAGAACCAGATGGACAGGAAGAAGTGTCTGAATGCTAAAACTGACATTTGACAAAATGACAGGGAAAAAAAAACATAAAAAGAGAGAAGAAACGCAGAGGTTAGAAGAAGAGTAGGAGAAAAAAAAGTTGAAAAAAAGAAAAAAAAGAGTATGGCCATTACTAACCAAAAAAAAAAGAAAAAAGATGAAAGAAGAAAGTCATACTTTGACCACATCTCAATGATTCATCATTAGAACAAGTTTCAGCTTCCTTCTTGTTTAGTGGAGTTGCACGCCTCCGTTTCTCTCTCATGAACACACAGCACCACAGTGTCGATCGATTGAAAGGACACTCTCAAGGTCAACCGAGCATCATTCTGGGCCTACAGCAGCACTGAGCACGCTCAGCAAACCCGCTACAATCACTCCCCTTTGTCTTTGACTTTATCCTAAAAAGCTAAGGGGCAAAGGAAGTAAAAAGTGTCACAAATCAAAGTGCAACAACTTGTGTTATGTTACAAAATTATTATGCTAAAATGAGTCTTTTGTTTTCATTGTTATCTTTTTTTTGCATATTATTCAAGTTTGTGCATAACTACTAATGCAGCTTTTGATAAACATGACAAGTGCCAGCATGTTAAATGTGACCCTTTTTTGTTAGCACTCAAATACACATTTTGGTGGGTGTTTGAAATCAGGAGCCAGGGACTGTTTGAATAATGTGTGAAATTCAAAGTTTTTTGCTCAATAATTTGTTAATAACAGACACACAATTATTAAAACTTCTAGCGTTTAATTTTTAGGCAGACTCTCCATGTATTTTACAGGAGATTTGCAGCAGAAGTCTCATCTCAGAAACACTAAACAAATGTTTGATGAAGTTTAATTCTGTGAGATAGTCTGAAACCAACACAACACAGTGAACTGATGAAATATATTTCATGCAGCAGTTTTTGTAACAGCTTTCCTCCATTTTTATTTGAGTCTGTGAAATGTATTAATTTGCAAAATTAGCTATTTCTGTTTTATCTGGTTATTTAGTGGAAATGAAAAATGGAAAAGAAAATAAAAACATTCGACTTAAAAAAGTTGTGTTAAAATATAGCTGCAGCAAGATTTTCTTCAACTTGGGTTAAAAAAGCACAATGCCTTGTGAAAGCAGAACAAAGACCAGCTAAGTCCCCGCCCTGATTTACATGCACTTACAGTAGCCATGAAGTCTAATGGGACTCAGCTTTTGGTTCTAATGAATAAATGGAAAGAAGGAAAAAAATCAACATGTTTTAGTCTATATCCTGGGAAATATTATTTAAAAGACCATTAAATATTTGCAGATCTTAATGCTCAGAAATGTCTTAATGCCTTTAGCAGATCCTGGAGGCAGTGACTGTTTGAAATGCTTTGAAAAGAAAGCTGTTCTCTTTTTCCTTTTGAAGTGAAACGTTGCCTGGAGACCTTGTCTGTGCACTCAACAGACTGATGCTTTTTTGTTTCTTTTTTGCTGCATTTCTTTATGCTGTTCTTTATGTTGAGTGCCACTTGAGCACTTATGCAGCTGTCTATGGCATTTCTCACAGTTTTAAAGGAAGTTTTTTAAAAAATATATTATCATGTTGATTTTCAGCGTGATAGTTGCATGTTGATAGTGCCATGGCACAGTTCCACGGCCAGGACGGAAACCACACTGTTGTTCTTGACAAGAGCAACAGCGCAGTTTCTGTCCTGGCCGAGGAACTGTGAACAAACTCTACACCCTCTCTAGAGTGCTGGAAGGTTCGTGAGTGTTCGCTCATCCTGTCCATATGTGTTTCGTGGATTTGGTAAAGGCGTTTGACCGTGTTCCCCATGGTATTCTATGGAGGATGCTCTGGGAGTATGGACTCCGGGGAGCTTTAGTCAGGGCTGTTTGGTCCCCGTATGATCAGGGTAGGTTAAACCATGTGGCGGTTTAACCTGGCTTTGGGTACCATTTTTAAAGTCTTTGGTTTGACTCTGCCTGGAGTTGAACTCACAACCTCCCAGTCTCAGTTGGTTGCATGATTGAGTTGGTTGAGTTGCATCTATGAAGCAACTATATAAAAAAGGCAGTTTTCCTTTAACTTAGAAAAATATGTTAAAGGTATGGTAACTGATAATTGTAAAACATCATCAATTAAAAAACAAAAAGATTAATATTTTCTGAGTTAATACAAAAGAAATATCCATTAATTATTTTACACATCTGTATCAATATACTACAACCCCAGAATATTTATTGTGTGTGAAAAAAGATGTATGAATAAATAATTACATAAAGAAATTGAGAGCCAATAAGATGCCTCAATATTAATTTTTACTGCTTCTTTCAATGATACCAGTACAGTACTTACAAGTAGTTTCTGTTTACCTATTATTTAATAAAACATGGTAAATACCATGAAACATACAATAAGTTAAGAAGTAAATTGAAGATACCTTATTTGTGCTTTCCTTGTTCTTACATGTGGTAAGTACCACAAAAGACACATTAACGCTTAAAACCCACGGCATGAATACCCAGTAGGTACCATATAAGTATGAACCAAATAATACCACATAGATATACAGCAAGTACCAAGTAGGTGCCCAAAACAGTACCATGTAAATACCATGTAAGCACCCAGTAGGTACAAACAAAGTACCAAACAAAGTAGGTATATAAAAAGTAGTATGTAAATACCACTTAAATACCCTCTAACTACTGTACTGTAAAAGACAGCAACAACTCTTTTGGGTTCATTTTTCACAAGAATTTTAACGCATAAATCATGAGAACTAATTTTTTAAAAATGCAAACTTTTGATTGCTGGGAGTGAAAGACCTTGAAAGCGGTCATCTCCGCAGATGTTTCTCTTGTCTTCTGGTGGAGGGGGTCTTTTGTGCTGCTGCACATCATTTCCTGTCTTGTCTTGGTCAGGTTGACCTTTGCAAACAGTCAAAGCAGTGAAAAATGAGAAGGCTCAAACTGGGAGAGCAATGGGGGAGCAGGACATTGTGTGTACATCTAATATGGCGTGTCGCATATGCTACCATTACAGAACAGCTGAGCTTTCACGATTTGTTTCCATTTAGAAAAATGGGGAGCGGGTCTTTTTCAATTTGATTACTTGCATTTTCAAAAAAAGAAACACGATTGAGTGTTATTTGTGAGCCAATTTTGAATATCTGGGGGTATAAAAGCATCAGTCTGTATAAATAAAAGAAGGGGGTCATGAAGCTTAGGCAGCACATATTTGTTCACTGTGCTTGGATGATGCATTAAAGTTATCAAATTCTTGGATGTGAGGTTCACTCGCAGCAGCTGTAATTTGTTAATGCAATTTTTTTTTGTTTAGTTTAGTTTTAATGGTATTTTCAGAGAGCTAGTTGCACAGGAGGATGGATCGAATTAAAAAGAACTGCTTACATTTGTGTAATCACCATGCAAGAACCAAAGTAATGTGGCCTCAAATTAGCGGTACTGCTTCTCAGTGCAGTTTATCCCAATATCAAACTGGCCAGACGGCAAATACATCTGGTGCCACTGAAGAAACAAGATTTACTTTAAGTCTTTTTTTTTTATTTATAAGAAGGTAAATGTTAAAAAAATAGATGTTGTTTGGTTTTTGTAAGAAAACACAAAAACATTTGTGCTGCTAAGATAAATTTCTGATCTTTTTTGTCATTGACAGAGACAGAGTATGTATAATGTCAATGTGAGTTTTTCTGAGCAGCACAGTGAGTGCCTGTATAGAAGGGTCTGTGTTAATGAGGCTTTAGCTATCAATCAGTACTTTGACCTGCTGCATTAAAGCAGACATCGGTGTAAAGAAGAAACTAAACTATCAGTCCACCTGAAAGTGCAATATTAAAAGGAGCAAACCAGCATCAGTTACAACCACTACTTTTGATGTGTCTGCAAAATGTACTTAAAATGTACAGTTAAACCAAACAGAGTTGTAGCAGCACTAGTGGAACCTGCACTATAGTATATAGAATATTATTGATGGATCAATTGATCATTTGGCAGTCAAGACTGAGCCAAGATGCTGCTGTCTTCTTGGCCCTAATTCCCTCCTACCTTGTGGTAAAGTCAGCAGCTGTGTTTGTGTGGCTGTGTGTGTTCTTGTATTTAGGATCTTGTTAGGAACTTTTACCATCATGACCAACCTCATTGGGGTCAACATTCTTTACAGGGACAAAAGACATTTTTTTGTGGTGAACATGTTCATTTTGATCAGGAATGGAGCCAAAGCAAAAACAAAGGTCAGATGAAGGGCATTTATAAGTATTTGTAATTATCAGTAACAGCGCTGCACAGTGGTGTAGTGAGAAGGCCTTTGTTAAAAGCAGCTAGAATTTTTATACGTGGAACTTTTACATCCTGCTCATGCATGGCTTCCAAAAACAGTCCAAAAATGTGCTTCATAGGTTGATTGATGTCTCTAAATTGTCCCAAGGAGTGAATGTGATTGTGTGTGGTTGGCCCTGTAATGGACTGGCGACCAGACCAAGGTGTAGCCCACCTTTTCCCAACAGTGTCTCTGTTTGGCTCCAACATCCTTTGAACTTGAAAGGGATTAAGTGGGTTTAGAAGATAGATGGAGGGAAGACTATTGTCTTGCTGGACTTTACATTTATAGTTGACATTGTTTACATGTTTTAGCACACAATTGACACATTTTCCTTTTCAGTCCCATTATGATGCAGCTCCAACACTGCCAAGACGGCTAATAAGACAGAGGTTTATCATGACTGACAGACAGCGACAGCTATGCAATAGTGTCTTTGACATTAAGTTATGAGGTGGTGTCATTAAATGCCTCTGGGTTTTGGCACTGCAGATCACTTTTTGTTTTCTTTAGTGAAAGATGATACCACTGAATGCTTCATGGAAAAAGCTTTTGAACCTTACTTTGTGCTTGTGCAGTTGCAGACATGAAATCAAATGGAAAAAGGAGAGAAATGCACTGGTTTGTGTGTGGAGCTGGCAGATGGATGTGTCAGTGAAGGGAAAATCTTGGTGGGGAAAAAAAGCAAGAAAAAAAGCAAAAGTGACAGACAGTGAATGAGGGAGTGATAACTGGAAAGAAAGAAAACTTCAGTCTGCACAAATATTTGTGTGAGCTTAACCACCCAATTCTACAGAACAGACTGTATGTTAGTTGCCTGAAAGAGCAGCCAGTTGGATTTATCACTGTGTTTCCTGAAGTCCGGTCCATGGTCCAGTGCCAAGAGCTCTGTTTTTGCTGAGATGTCCATGTGTTTCTTGGCTGTCATAAGACAAGTGACAACAAATACTTACAAGCAAGCAGAAGCTGTTTGAAGCTGACAAAAAAACAAAAAAATACAGAGAAAAACTCTGACTAGAAACATGTATTTAATGCATAGCAAAAGTGATGAGGTAACTGAATACAAACCAATCCTTTGTGTGCTATGTTCTTTTTGTGCCAGTAAATATTTGCTTGTTAAAAAAATTGTAGTTATTCTTAAAATACTGACCATCTCCATGACATTATCCTTAGTCACATGCACCCATTGGAGGATTGACTCATACAGGTGCTGGAGGGTTGTAGACAGACCTGTTGCATTAATGCTTCCCTATTTATTAGTGAGGTGTGTGCACTAGCTCCTTGCTGACCGCACGCAAATACTGCACGTGCATGATACACAAGTGCCTGTGGGATGTCTGTAATTGCCCACACAACCTACAATCTGATTGTCTAATTTCTTTGGTTCTAACAGTCAGGCTTCAGGCAAGGAGTGCCCACTTATCACTTAAACAGCACGAAGGAGCCCCTTGCACAGTGTGCAGGTTTTGGGGGGATTAAAAAAAACCAAAAAAGAAAAATCCATATAACATGCCAGTGTCTCACTTACTTCACTCTTGCTTACCCTTACATGTTGGATAAGTGTTGGCTACGACCTGTCACCCACAGCTTTCCCGTAGAAAAACATGTGTATGACCATTTTCACCCTACAGGCTCACCAAGTGGTCTACAATCCTAAAACTGTGTGGGCCACCTGTATTCCCTGTACAGGTTTGTCCATTTTTTGTCCAGAAAAATAAATGATTTTTTAAAATAAATTGTATCAATAATTTTAGAATTAATTATCTAAATAAAATCAACATATTTACATTTTTCTTTCTATTTTTTTTTCCTTGGGTAAGGCTTGTGAAAGCTGGTGAAACTGGTTTAACATTCACAGTAGAAGTGCAATGATCTGAAATCAACTTCTAAAAGGATAATTTATGACCCAAGATATATTGATTTCATTATAAACTTTTCCTCCCGTATACATGATCAGGACTAAGCAGATATGAGAGACGGATGTTTTGTCCTCATCTAATTACAAAAAATCTATTTTGTAACATTCAAAATATGAGCTTTAATAGAAAGAGCAACAACATAATTATTGTTTTATTGAAAAGTTTAACATCTGTTTTATAAAAAATATATATATATATATTGTTCTTGTCATGACTGAGATGAAGTGACAACAAAAGAAATAGATGAAAAAAACGACATTATATTTCTCACATCCATGAGAAATTAAGAAAATATGCTCATTTTCATGGGGCTCATGTGTCGCAGACAGAGATTGGAGGCTGACAAAAACACAGACACACCTTCAGATCATGCACACATTATTTTATTTCCATGGGTGACTCCAGAATAGTTGTCAGAAAGTCTGCAGTGTAACATGGAAAACTTCCGTTGCCCATTGCAGGCAGTCATTCGGTTGCCGTGGCAACCCACGACATTGCCAACCTGCACAGTTCCAAGCTAAAACATTATCACAAGCTGTGTCTGGGCAAGGAGTGAATCACCACGCTTACACACAAAACAAAACACACATACACCTACATACACTCATATACACACATACACGCACATTCTGACATAGAGGATCAGGAACAGTGACTGAAATCAACCAGGATTCACACAGGAGCAGACAAAAGACGTCATTATAAAAATCTTAGCGTTTATTTCTGCCACATTCTGCTTCTTGCAGAGGGACCTTTGACTTCATTCGGAAGCTTTTCTTAAAATGAGTCACAGATGGAAAATGTATACCTGTTTTAACTCCTCCTCCAATGACCTTCTATGACGGGCAGCCAGACACGAATGAGTCTGGTGTGAATGTTTAAGGTTCTTATATTGGCTGCCAAGTGGGTGGACTTCATCTTAAATTGATTTGCACGCAAATGAAATGAAGTTTACTGAATTGTTTTTAAGCGGGAAAAAAATGTTTTTTAACATTCTGATTCTGTTTAACATGTTAACATATGACTGAGTTTAAAGTTAAAATTTGGCTCTAAAATTCACAATACATGTCAGATTTTCTTTTTACGGAGGGAATTCTGAATTTAATCTAAGAATTCTGACTTTAAACTCATAATTCTGAACTCCAAGAATATGTGAGCCACTTCCTTCAGAACTGCAGAGTGTCTGAGCCTACCCGCAGGAGTAAAACAAACAAAAGTTATGTCTGTAAGTGACCTTTTTCCTTCTTGAGGATTACCGGAGAAGGTCATTTCATCTATGGAAGAACAAAAGATGACTTAATTTTAAAATGGAACTTGTAATTCAAAGGGCGGTACTGTGGCAGGCTATGCTATCAAGCATCTATCAGACATTTACATGTATATGAATTATTTTATTTTTTTAATGTGCAGAATGCTGTTAATTTGTCTGGTTGAATATGTGTTCCTGACAACCATAAACCACAGTTTTACTGAGTTTCAAGTTGTAGGTTATTTTATCAATCTGCGTTATGCATGTTCTTTCCGTCAGAATCGAAGTGCTGTGTAGTTGCGTTTAGCACGCTCATCCTATCAGTTCAAGTAAACAATTATACCTAATTATCTCATTTTTTTGCAACCTTCAAAAAATACTATTGACATGTGCCCGACACATTGCCTTGTTTTGTAACTATGCGTTATATCCACTAAGCTTTATTTACACCCTATTACAATAACAGTCAGTTCCCAGCCTACTCGTCACTTGACACACTCTCTCTTTTTTGATCTTATTGGTTAACAAACTCTGCATTTGACGGTGCCCCATTGAAGAATTATCCGCTGTCATAATATTTTAAACAACTCTATTGAGCTTTTGTTATTCTGTATCTGTGCGAGTTTAAATAAAGCACAGGAGGTGGAAGTCACATGACATCTCATAGAAGTTTTGCGTATCCAAGGCAACCACGGTTTCTTCTTTGTGGAACAGAGAACAGCAGCAATGTGTTGATTGTTTTGAATACACATTAGCGCCCACATTAGCAAAGCTAGCACCATGTCTATCAAGCTACAAAGTTTAGTTTTTTTCACCTTTTTTTTGACAGATCTGGTGTTTTGAAAGTAGCGGTAGTGGGAATTTGAACGTTACATCCTTACATACGTAGTTCTCCAGAATAAATCAGATGATTGACTCTTTACTCTCTAGTATATTCTGTCAGTTGTGTTTTCATAATCAGTTTGAATTCACCTGGAACAAAAAAAAAAACAAAAAAAACAGTCATCTGGTTTTAGTGGTTTTGGCATCTAAAGTAGCGGTAGTAGAAGGTTGAATGTTACGTCATTACATACGTGATTTTGAGTTTGGGACTTCAAACAGAATTGCCTTAATGATGAGACTTACCTGTCTATTAGAAATATGTCAGAGACAGCAAGGCTTACAATGTAACATTTCTACAAAAGCCAAAGCTGCTTATCAAGTCAGAGAAACACCTGAAGTGATTATTACTGAAGCACATGATAACGAAGTCCATCAAGCAGATGAGGGAGAGGCTGTGGTTTACCTGATTAGTCATCCTGCCCTGGACAATTCTGTTGATTCACAAATCACATTTGGTCCTGTTTACAATAAGGAGGAAGATGAAAATGACACACTGATCTATGAAGATTTTCTTTTCCCCCCAAGCCCTGCTAGACCACAAGATATAACAACAGTCACAATACATCACAGTAACACATTGCTTGGTTTGATTGTTGCTTTCTCTGATGCTGAAATTTTAAACAGAGAACTGATTGTGAAACGCAAACTTCCATGCAACACAGAAGAAGCAGAAAGTGGATCTGGAGTATCGATAGATGTTCAGTGCTGCTTCTGTCTTGAGTTTATGAACGTTGCACTTTATGTACAACTGTTAAAGTTTATTCAACATGATTTTACTGCTGAAACATGGAAAGAGATTGCCAGAATTCTTTTCAAAGGTTACCTGGACTGTCAGTATTTCCCCAAATAAACTTGCACCTCGGTTCATTGAACAAGTGCTTTTTGATTGTGTTTACACAGATCTTAAAGCTAATTTTCTGCAATTTGTGAGTAATCAAGAATGTGAAGTTTTGATGCAGTCAATAATTGACATTTCTGCAGTAGACTGGGATGACCTTGTGGAAGTTCTGGAAAGCTATGGTTGCAGCTGAGACTTCTCCCACAATACTTAATGAGATAGCCCACAAAGAGCTTGTCCAAAAGCCAATGTTTGTTATTGACTGCTGGAGGGAAATAGTGTAACTCTTCAATACCTCTCACTCACACCAGAGGCTCCCACCAAGTTGTTTTCTGATCTACAACCAAACTTCAAAAAGGTGTGTCACCTTCTGAAATTTTCTGTAGATCTGACTCAAAAGCAAAAAGAAGTAGGAAGTTATCTGAAATGATTCATCAGAGATCTTAATGAAATTAAACTTCAGAAGTTTTTGTGTTTCTGCACTGGATCATACCTTGTAATAATGGACAGCATTTTTGTAGAATTTCAAGAACAGAGTGACAGAGTTCACAAGACGGCCTTCTGGCCACACACGTAAAAATATTCCAAAAAGCTGACATCTATGAGAACTTTCTGAGTTTTGCTCAGAATTTGGCATCGAAATTAATATCTGCGTAATGGACATTGTTTAAAGACCTATCAATTATTGTTTTATTACAGACAAATAAAATGTTGTTTTGAAATAATACAACCACATCAGTGTTTATCTTTGTGTATATCTAAACATTTGTCATTACCTGATTCCAAGACACATGTACCAGATCAAAGTTTTTCAGATCACATGACACAAATCTTCTCGATAGAAAGTAAAATGTTTTGCTGATATTATGCCTAGAGTTGCCTATCCCTGTTCTAGAATATATGTGGCTCTGCATTTATTGTTTAAATCTGCAATGAAAATGTTTTAGGTAAAACATCATTGAGTTTGGGAAATTTTAGCCAAGTCTCCATCTGTGTTGAACCCTTTTCATAGTTTCAAGTAATATGAAAGAACTGTAGGCTGTGGTAAATCTACACAAATTTACATGTTTGTTTCAGATATGTTTTAAAAAAACAAAACTTTCTAAGTTGAAATTTAAAATTGTAAGTATTTGCTTTAAAAATCTTTTTTTTTTTTTTTTTGCTTTCAAAATACATTTTGCATTTGTGACATCTCATTTCAGATGCGTTGTCTCGAATTTCTCTATATTCCTATAGGGCTAAAGTGAGATTCAAGACAATGTATCTGAAAACTAAAAGAAATGTAAAAATGTATTTTAAAAATTGGTTTCAAAACAAAAAAAAGACAAATGAAGATTTTTTGTTTTGTTTTTAAAACTCAATGACAAACGCTAGACATGGTATTTAGTAGTTTTCAACCACTTTAGAATCACTGTTAGTGGTATATGGGTCCATTCATAAAACATAATGACTGAAATCGTTGATGCAACCATTGATGGCAATTCCACATGGTTTCAAATGGTCATAACCCTCCAAATGCCAAAGTCCATTTGGTCCACTGCAACTGTACTGTCGTCTTTTCAAGCGTCGTGCTCGTCTTAATTCTACACCCACAGAATCGACAAGTTTAATAGCGTGCCTTATTTTATCTTGTGAAAACACAAATAACTGCTGAACTGCCTGACGATATAGCCATTTATAACCTTGCATCTTTCCAGTTGTCATGATCTAATGCTGGATTGAGAACTTTTGCCCGCACCATCATTTTGTCTTCTGTTATTTTGGAAGGGTAAATTTTGTTTACATTTTAAAAGAATATCTCTTCAGTAAACTGATGCTTTTAGGAGATTTTTCAATCTTTCCATGGGTTCTTAATGCACAATAATATAGCATTTTACCTGGGGTACCCAAACTTTCTATCCCCACTGTATTACTTGGCTCTAAAAGCAATGTCGTATAATGTTTATTTGAAACTTACCATTTACTCTAGGAGTCCACATAATTTACCATCATCTTGAAAGTAACATTGACAAATTATTTTTTAGGAATATATACTTTTTTATTGGAAATAAAGTCAGGCATAAAGTATAAAATATTCTAAGAAAATCTGCTGTCATACCAATCATTTTGTAATGTTATATTCCTTTACTGAGTTCTGGGATTGTTCATTCATTGAACCTAAGACTGTGGACACGGCACCTTATTGGATCTTTGTGGCTAAAGGCTAGGATAATAAATATGGGCACCAAAAGTGTCTGCCAAAGATTTTTACTCTGCTGCTGTGTGACCACAACTCATCAAGATTTAGAAATGTTTTACAAGTAAAACTCTCTGTGGTTACCATCTGATGGGACAGCAGAATTGCTGTTTACTGTTTGTTCTCTGCCAGTCTGCACATTTCTTTCTCGGTTTTTACAAAAAAAAAGGATGTGAAAAGCCAGCTTTAGAAGGCTGGTTGTTGTTTCTGGTTCAACTGGCTGTTGTTTCAGCCAACTCTTTATCGAAAACTGTCAGCTGCCTGGAAGGGTTTTCTTCTTTAAAATCTCCATCCTGACAGATGCCTCAGCCTTCACACTCTTGCTTGTGTGAGTTTGTGTTTTTTCATTGTCCAAGTGTCTAAATAAACACCTTTCCTCTTTGGACGTGTTGTTTCCGTTCAAGAATTGATTAGTGTGTGCAATCCCTCTATGACTCATAGGCATTGTTAGGCCTGGACATCTTTTGCTGCAGCTGAGAATGGTATACGTTTTCATAACTATTTAAAAGACACATTTTTAGCTCAGCAACCAAAGAAAAATAAACTTGCACACAGTCTGATAGTTGGCAGTCAATGGGTTTTTGTGTGGTAACTGCGGCGGAGTTGGGGAAGATGTTGCCTGCTGTGACTGAAGCACTCTTACTGTTTAAGATTGTTATCAAAATGGTTGAAGTCTGGGGTTCAGCACTGACATTGTGGTATGGGGTATGCCAACAATTCATATTGATATTTAGAAGAGGGTGCTAAAAGGAGGGTGGTGTGGATATTGTTTGCGTCTTGATTTACTGAACATTAAACTCACTGACAAAGCAGTCGTGGTACCATGGTAAGAAAGAAACCTTGCCCCTTGCACCTTGACCTTTTCATAACTCAGAGCAGACTTTAAGGAGTTTAGCACTAAATTACTATTACTAACAGCAAGTTGGCATATTAAAATAAGCTGCTGCTGCGATACAGGCTGTCCTTCAGTTGCAAAGTTTTGCAAGAAGTACAAAAAGTGAAAATTAACGCAAATTATTTGGGCAGTAAATTATATGTTTTAAATAACTTAAGATTACATTTTTTGAATTGTCTTTCATTTGTTTTTTTGCAATAAAGTATTTAAGTATTACATAGTCAGGTAATGTCAAGGGTAAAGTTTAGTTAACCAGAACCACTTTCTGTTACACAAGAAAGTCAGTTTCCATTCAGCCATTTTGATTTAATGTGACTTAAACTTTTTTTTTTTTAATTTATCATCTTTGTAGGACAGTAATTCATGAAATTGAACTGAAATGCCATTACATTTTAGGCTTTTAAATTTAAGATTAGCAGAAATGAACATAAATAAGAGATATAGAGAACTAAAGAAACTAAAGAAATAAAGAGAACTTAGAATGTGCAAACAAAAACCTGAACCCCACATTAAAGAGTGACACACAGATGACCTGATGAAGACAAACTGAAAACCAGATTCTCAAATAAGCTAAGGGTTAATTGACAGAGAGAAAACAGCTGTGGATAATTATTATCAATTATCTGTGACTGTGACCAAGTGGTAACAGATTAAAACTCAGAATAATCACAGTGGTAACAGAATAACATGGAAAAAATAACATGAATTAAAAAACTTGAACCAAGCAAAATGGCTACAACGCTCAAGAACAGGGGAATCAGTGACAACCAAATCTCCAGTTTAAACTTTACAGAGAGCGTGTGGCCTTTCTTTAGACTGTTGGGTCACTTGTTAGTGCCTTTTCTTTCAGTTTCAGTTGTTACTGCAGTGCTTAAACCCCTACTACACTTCTTATTAGTTTTTGCATAGGAACTACAGGAGTCATGCTAATTATTTCACATTAGCCCACTGATTCTGTCCTCAGCTGAAGCACAATTAAAATGACTTTAGATATACTTGTACTATGCAATTACCCCATAATTCTAATGTAATGTGCTAATGTACCAAAAAGGCTCCTCTTAACGTTGTGTAGAGGGGAGTGAATGATGTTTATTAGGTTTTTAAGAAGCACATTTACATTTTTTTTATCACATCCACTGTTAAATATACAATTGCTATATTTTTACTTTATTTTTAAAAAACGGATTATGCTGATAGCTATAGTGTTTTCCTAAATAGGATATCTACAAAATTTTACATTTCAATCATTCTTAACAACTCAAAGTAAACATTTTACCACTCAAAATTAAACTTGGAATTGTTAATTTTCTTAATAAAAAAAAGCCAATTTTTTAGATTTAAAAACTAGTGACTTAAAACTATATTTCTTGCTATACAAATGAAAACATCCAAATCAGCAATGGTAGAGTGTGAAATTATCTAGCAAGTTTTCTTAAAACTCACATTTCATGGCACATAAAGTGACTGCTCCAGGCAGCAGCTGCTCTTGTTAAATATGTTCTTCTCTCTCAAGTTTTTCTTTTCAACTCAACCGTTGCCGAATGTCAGTAGCAGAGGGAGTTGCCATCATTTTCTTGAAAAAGTGAATGAAAAGTCAAACATTTTGGCGTTCTGAGTAATTACAAGGTGAAATGTATGCTGTTCGTGTTGTATAATTGCTGTGGGAACCTTGTAGAGATCTGAGTGGGACCAAGAGAACATTCAGGATGTGAAATTAAATTGAAGCTGTTGTAGTGGCATGCTGGGAATTTGACTTTCTTCTACTTTTTATCTCATCTCCATCCCCATTTGCTACGGCTTTTTGATGTTTTGCAAGATATGGCAACTCACAGAAGCCTTTTCTTACATAGCGCTGGCTAGTGCATTTTATCTTTTTTTATACTGATGGTTTTCATTTTCTTCAAAATATTTGGCATGCACTATCTTAATGGTCCATCCAGTGGGGGTATTTTATTTCTCTTTACTGACTCAGCCTGTGACAGATCTGCAATGTGCTCCTAATCCCCTAAACACAGACAAGACGGTTGTACTTGGCTGGCACAGACTCCTTCTGGGACATTGCAGGCATCATTCTGTAGTTTTTTTACAGTCTTTTCGAGCTGATTATCTTTAACATATAGTCGTGTGTCTGTGCACAATCCCACAAACTAAAAAAATAGCAAAGTTGGCATAGGATGTCGGGGCTTTTGTTGAGAGTCTAGTGAAAAGGAAAAGTCAGTTAGTTCAGCCTGGGTAAAGATCAATAAATTTAGTATTCATTTTTGGTAAAAAAAGGTCATGTAAAAGGTTATGCTTTTCCAACCGTTTACTCTGAAGTGAAGCTATTTTGATTTGACATGAATATGAATGACCTTTGCTAAATTGCAGATTAATAAACACTCATCCTTACCTTAGACAGTGTGGAAAAGATGCCAGTGTTTGTGCTTTTCTTATATTTTGACCTACAGTATGTCTATGTTGACTGCATATCAACAGCTCTGCTTTTGTTTGGTGTATTTTGCTGTATGCTTATGTCATGGGTTAGTGATCAGCCCACTAGAAAACCTTTCAGCATGTCTAAGATATGATACTTACCTTAAAATGAAGCCTCTGGGCATAGCTATAAAACTCACAAATTAAGTTTAGCTTTAAGTTGACCTAAACCTGCAGTTGCATTGCTGCAGCAGGCTGCTCCGCCTCACACCGTTATAGATTAAATCTTCAGCTTCAGCACCACATCTGCAGCAGCCACGCATTTGTTTTCAGGTCCACTAAATCAATTATGGACAATTTTCTTTGATAAAGTTCAATAGCTTAATAACTGTAGCCACAGCAAATTAAATGGCACTTCTGGGCACTTTTACAGTGGGGATTGAAAATGTAGGTACCACAGGCAAAATGTTTTATTATTGTGCATAAAGAACCCAAGGAAAACCTTTGCTCATGCCATTATTTTGTTTTCTGTTATTTAGAAAGGTTAAATGATAGACATAAAGCCAAGTTTTTTTTTTTTTAAATATTAAAAGAATGTCTCATCTGTTTAGGAGATTTTCAATCTTTTCTTGGGTTCTTTATGCATAATACTATAACATTTTACCTGGGGTGCCCAAACTTTGATCCCTGCTGTATATTCATTAAACAAGTTTCATTTTGACAATCATAAAATAAATCTTGGTTAAAGAAAAAAAAAAAGTCCTTTTTTGATGTTTTGGCTGATACAAATGCAAGGCATTCTAATGTTCATAAAAATGAACAAACATGTTGAAGTTCAGATTATATACTTTAGATTGTAAAGAATGTATAGATCATCAGCATCAAATCTTTAAATAGCTCCTTGTCACATGAAAGTATACTTCCTTACACTTGGGATTTAAAATTTAAACCCTATATTATAGACTGCAGTACTCAAGGACATAGCAGCACACTTTACTACTCCTGTTTAAAATGTTCTCACAATTTACAAACCCCTTCAAGGAAAAGAAATCTGTCAAGAATCCAGGCAAGCTAGACAAATGCTGGAACTGCTCAGAGACATGACAAACGGTCCAAGCAAAAATTGCTAACATGGGAGAATGGGAACAAATGACTCTAATGGAATTGCTTAGACTTGGGTTACTTTTCATTAGACCAGGATGTCTCAGAATCTCACTCACTTTCCCTCATCTTGATTTACAAGCTTACAAAGAGAAAATTGTGAGAATAAAAAATAAAAGGATGAAGGATCCTGGAAGAACTGTTTGCTCCTTTAGTCTAAAACGTGATTTATTCAGAAAATTGTTTAGAAATAAAAAAATAAAAAAAGCATGCTAAAGAAAAGTGATTTATGGTCAGATTTTATCATTTCGATTTGCAAAGGAAATAAAGGAAGTCATTTTTGAATGAGGAAGGATAACAGTACTCCTTTGTTCAATGCTTTTTCAAATTTCAGTCACCAATTTTGGGTAATTTAAATCTCTTACTTGAGTTCTATCTAATAGTTTCTGTTTGAAATACAAGAATCGAATACCTAATTAAGATGCAGTATATTGTTAGTGCTTTCAAATGTCCTCAACAACTTCATTATTGAAGATGAGAAGTCATCTTGTTTTCGAGAAAAAAAATGAAGTTTCTCCAGGGCTTATTCTTGCAGAACATAAGGTCAAATGCTGACAACTAGAGCAAGATTTCATTTCACGTGGAGACACTTACCTGAAAAGTGTATTTTAAAACACACAGAGGTGCACTTTAACAGTATTTTCATAATTAGTACTGAGCATGATGTTGCACATAAAAAGACATCTGCCATTTGCAGTATTGATGTTGTTTGAAGGAAAACCAACCACGTTATCTTGGTTTATTTTCATTGTAGCTCTGCTTTCTGTGACCTAAAATACGTTTATCTTTTTTAACCCTTTTTTAACACACGTTTAGCCGATGGAAGGCTGGAAAAAAGAAACAAGGTTGATAATGAGTCCCGTTTTAAAAAACTGACGCAAAATCCCAGACGTCTCTGAGAAAATACCTTGTTTGGTTTCTCCATCCTACAGTAAGACAGCTTTGACAAATACTAATCAACAGATAACTCAAACTAAAACAAACTGAACTGCATCAATTGTGTGTTCTAATTCTGCATGTGTTGAGAATGAATTGTTGTCATCATTAATATTATTTAAGTTTTGTTCTTTCCGTTTGTCGGCTTTTATTTGTGTTTATTTTTTGCCATTGTTTATGTTTTTTTTTTGTTTCCCCTTCAGGGTGTGTGTTGTTTCAGAGAATCCCAGTGGAAGTGGTATCACGCTAGCAGACACGGACACACAGGAGACTTACTGAAAGACTGCTTCTTCTTTGTGTGTGTCTGTTTGTTGCTTGAGTGTGTTTCTTAGAGAGATACAGGAGTGAAAATGTTTCATGCATGGAAGAAAGAACATAATGGAAAGGGTCGTCCTCAAATCCAAGCAACACAGCAGAACGTGTGAGAAGTGGAGTGGTCCATGTAGTGAGGTTAAAGCATTGTATAAACACGCATTCACGCAAACAGGAAGGAGGAAGTCCACTATCATCTCAAGAGGTAAAAGAATCAAGTGAAGCTTTGGGGTGCAGCTATTCAATCAATGAATCCCACAGAGACCTCAGAGAATCATAAAAGCCTCCCTTTGGATGAATTATTCAAAACAGAGGGACAGAGACAACCATTAACCTACATCTTCTTCAAATACATGGATAGCTCCTTCCTTCATATGTGCCCAAGCTTCCCACGCAACACGCCAATGTGCTCACCGCAGCAGATTTGGTCTTCTTGTTGTGTCAGCTGCCACAAGACTTCTTTCTGCTCATGTAGATCACACAGATGTCTGTTCATGCAGAATGCACAAGCTGTGTATGTGTGCACTCGCAATCCGTACTTTGTAAAGGACGCTGTGTGCGGGACCTTTTTTGAATCTGGTTGATCCTCATTGAGACATTTAGGCGCAGCCAGTCACCCTGAGAGGAGAAAACCAGACAGCATCAGCAAGTTAACAGCTGAGGTTTAATGTGCTTTTAGTTTTTTGTTGGATTTAAGAGCAGGATTTTGTTCATCTAGTCTGAAAAACGAACAGATAGTTGAAGAGAACACGTACTTTCACAAAAAAGGGGAAAAACTGACTAATTTTAATTATATTTAAGAAAGAATTGCTCTTTGGAATTTTAAAAGTCTTCATCAGACAACAAAAACAGCATAAGTAGTGTAACAGTAACATCAGTGTGTTTTCAGGTACCTCCCACACCTGTAAAAACACACAACAGATTCTCTATGGAGCAGTTTGCTTCCTTGTCCCTTGCCAACAATTCTGCTTTATGGAAATATGCAGTTCTATAAATCAATGGATGTCGTCATTATGTTCACATATTTTTTCCTCTTTTTTCTTTTGGAGAGACTGTTTTGTTTTCTATAATAAAACCTCAAACTTCCTCTTTGATTTAAGGATTTAAAAAACTTGCATAATTTTTCAGCACTGATCGCTGACACCTCTTCAGTTTCTCTGAAATGAGCAGTGCTTTTCTGGAACACAGAACCAGACCGACATGAGCACCACGCTGTGTGATAGCTAAAACACAAGCAAAGCAAAGAGGATAGGAATGAGGATAAAACCATTCACGATTTAAAGACATGTACCTCCATAAATTACAACAGTCTTTCCTGTTTTCTATGTTCAACACATCACAAATAAATGCAAGAAACTAGCAGCAGTGTGCACAAATAAGGTTTTATTCCTCTGTATTTTGCCACAGATCGTTGAGGCAAATTGTTATTACAACATGCATGCAGCATTTTCACCACAGTGTGCTGTTTGTGCACATGTAAAAAGCTTGCAGATGTCTTGTAATAAGCACATACACGCAGTTTGACACAGGCAACAATGGCCTAGATTGAAGTTGGGGCGGCGTTTGGGGGATAGTTGATTATAGGGACTCTAGGGTTGAATCACAGACACTGATGTAACTCCTAAGTGATTTCACCTTTCCACAGAAAACAGCCTGATTTGGCCAAACCCTCAGCTAAGCTGGTCGTTGAGTTCAGTCTGGAAAAAAAAAAAACACATTCAGTTTTAAAATTATATATATATCATGGTATAAGTGATACACTAAAGCACATTTAACAGCACTTATTTTTCAGGATACATATTCAAATATACAATCTTTAAAATGCAAGTAAATCAAGCCCATAAACATCAAAGTGCATCAAATAAGACACACAAACATTTTACTTTTATAAAACTGAGCTTTACAGTGTTTTAGATCGGATATCATCAATCATCAAAATTAACCATTTATCAGTCATGACAAATGTTCTGATTGACATTAATTTTTAGGGGTGTAATGATTCATTTTAACAATTATTCAATTAATATCGTCATGTTGTTGCTGATACAATTCCTAGTCGATATTCCAGGACATGTTTAGCCAAAAATTCAACCAGTGTGACTCAGAGATAAATACCGGGTACTGATCAGTGCAGGTGAAGTTTTCCAGATTCCTTGAATTTCTTGACAGATAATAAAGTGTAAATTAAAAGTGTGTACAAAGAAACAAATAAACAAGAATGAATGGCAAATCCATTCACATTTTCATTTTATAAAGTCAACCCACTGTTAATTTTTTCACATCAAAATAATACAAATGAAACATTAGAAGAACATGTGACCACACTGTATGGTCACATGACAAAGGTGTCTCCACACATTGGCTGTAATGAGGGCTTTATCATTTTTTTGTTGTCATCAAGCATGTGTTACCCGCTATGTTGTACTTACTTGTTTATATGTCAAAGTAAAACTACCATACCTTAATCCAAATGGAATTTTCCAAGATCAAATATAATTGACTCATTTCAATTTTATAATGGTATAGGTTGCTTTGATTAATAACTTGCCTCAGACAGCTCGATCTGGTTGGATTGTTACACCCCAATTAATTATCCAGTATTTTACTGAGATCCAAAAAGTCGAAGTTATCTGAACATGCAGAACCTTTCACAAAATCTTAAAAATAAGTGTTTAACTTCTAGGAAAAACGTTGAACTACTACCAGGCAAATGTCACACACTGCTGGTAAAAAATGTGCTTGTAGGTCACAGACATTAATGAGACACAAATCCAAAACGTTATATTTTTGTTCCTGTCTCTATGTTGATCAAATCAACTGCAAATCATGTTGGGCTTAAGTTGCAGCTGCCCCACCACGACGTTGCTACTTTATTTTAAACATGCTAACATTTCTGCTGAAACATTTCAAGACATTTTGAAGACTTAGCAAACTGCCCTAGGGTGACTGTTCCCAGTAATGTTCTAACTTTAGTCTCTAAAAAATCACAACATTTTCCCATAGAAACCCTACATTCTATACATTTAAAAAGCTAAGGTTTTAAATATTGGAGCAAAGCAAAAATCAGAAAAAGATTTTTCATTGTATGTTACTGTGATAATGTTGGAATTCCAGTTTTGCACGTTGTGTACATATCTTACCTAGTTTATGTTTGAGCTCTTTGTGGGAGGGATACTAATACATTTTCAATCTATAGAAAAATATATTAACTCTTTTACCTTTGTTTTGATGCAGAAAAAAAAGTAACTTTTGTGTTGATCATTGTTTCTGTGGTCGCTTCTATTTTATATTAGATTTTGTAGCATATTCCATACTGGTCTTAATTTTTTTGTTATTATTCCTGAAACCTGGAGTGTGTTCTTTTTACTACCTTTAAAATTTGATCATACCTCACTTTTTATCGTTTTTTTTTTTGTGATAACAGTGTTTCACTTACAGGTTTAAGTAATACTTTACTGAAGGAATGCTCAAAGGTTTTACAGCAAAGATCTTCAAACCTCTCAAACTTCAGGATACAAACAGTGCATTTCTTATAAGAATCCAGTGAAAAAAGTTGCTCTTTAAGGACTGTCTCTCTCTAAACCACTTCAATAAAATACAGGTATATCCATGTATATATATTGTGACATTAAAGAGGCATTTAAGAAGCTAATTTTGAATATTTACTGAAAAGTTTCAAATGAAAATAACACCTTTGTTTTAAAGGGATTAAGCTAAGATTTGAATAAAAAGGAATGGTTTACTGGAGTGTGTAATTGTGTCTCTTACATCTGAAATTTAAGATGCTTTGAGGTGAAGGTTTGTCAGAATGTTTTTAATTTTGTTTTTGTTTTTTATTTTCTAATATGAAAGGCTAATAAAATATTTATTTTTGGCCTTTGAAAAATGCACACTTTATTTTTGCTTTGTGTTTTTTATCCTCTTTGTTTCTAAGTTATCTCTTTAGTATCAGTCAGAGTGATTTCTAATTATGAACTATTTGCTCCTTATATTTTTGGATTTTCACTGATATCATTATAAGCTAAACTAAAAAGCAGCCTATAAAAAAATTGTTCCCAATTCAGGCTTTATAAACTCAGATTATTCTTTGATATTTTTTATGTAACAATAATACAATAAATAACTGTTGGCAGAAATGTCATGCCACAATTCACTTTTGGCCCAAGTTTAGATAATAACTGTCAGTCAAGAACTCATTACAGATCTAATACTAACGTGTGCACTGCAAAACAAAACAAAACAAAACAAAAAAAAACATTATCTGGTTTTTAAAGAAACAAACTGGCATCAATATGTTAAAAAAAGTTCATTATGTATAGAACTTCACAGGACGTTATAAATATTACATAATTTATTGCCTTAATTTTATAAATACAAAATAAATACAAAACATCATTAGAATCGGTTTTTTGATCAAACTTGCAGGTAAATGTATATTTCCCGCTCTGTAATACTATCATAACAGTTTTGTACTATAGAATGCCACATTTTAAGGCTAACATAAATATTATAATTATTTAAAAAAATTACATAAAATTGTGATTTACTTATAGCAAAACAAAGTTACACAATGGTGGCACTTGACTATTGTTTTTTAAACAATGAATCGAGTGTTCATTTTGTTGTGGCTTGTTTATTTCACAAGAATAAATCTACATTATTAACGTTTTTATGATAAAAAAAAGGATGGTTACTTTAAATACTACATATATAAATAAATAGACAACTTTCTGTTGTTTTATCAATTAAGGTTTAATTATGTTGGCATTTCACAGCATTGTACTGTACATTTTACAAACATTTCTGACAGTGTACATCCTCTGAGCTTTCATTTTATAGTGTTTTTATCAGGTTTAACAGACTAAAGTAAGCATCCAATCGATAACACTCCAGTTAGGGTTAATATCCTTTAATACATTGATTTTTATAATTTAATTTACCAAACAATCAATGTGAGTGTTAGCTTAACAGAAAAGGATGATTATTTTTCTTTTTTGTTATTTTAAAGTTGCAAATCTGCAATTATCTGAGCCATTCTGAAGTCTTAGAACTGAATCAGGTTGACTAACTAGTTCTAGACCCCTTTTTGAATCATTGTTGAAGTTTTTCTAGACTTTTTTGAAGCAGTTTTATATCTAAAATATCAATGTTTGCTTCTCATAACAAGTCTCCACTTTGTATTCCTATCAGATATGTAGTTTATGTTTGGTAAAATGCTAATGAGTCATTCAAATGAATTTTTAAGAAAAAAAAAAAAAGCTTTAGGCTTTTTTCAAAGTGAGGCTGTAGTAATGAGGTCAGTTGTGTAAGCGTACTGGCAATTTCCACCATCCCTTGCTGGGTTGAGCAAGCGCACTGAGATCAAAGAGGTAATAAGAATTTCCTGTTCTCAAATCAGTTTGTGTCAACTGGGTTCTAGTGGAGAACTTGGCGAAGAAGAAAATATTTTCCTTTTTCTGCACAGATTCTGACCGTTAAGTGTTCTTGCTCCAGTAAAGTTAAAAACCTTATGCTCTTGTTTTTACTCTGATCGTGTCCTTTTTGCATCATTCTTTTTTACATGCCTGACCACCACGGTGCAAATAGACATCTAGGAATTTAAAAGATGAATGTGGGATGAATTTTATAAATAGAAAAAGAACAACTGTGGAGGCATGGAGAAAAGAAAGGCAAGAGAAGAAAGAAAAGAGGATGTGGGAAGCTAAGAAGGAGGATGACAAAGGCCAGAGAGGTGGTGGACTCATACATGGAGATGAGAAAGTAGATACACAATTAGAGGGAGAAAGAAAGGAAATGCCTATTTTTATCTGTGCTTGATAAAGAGAGACCGGGAATGGGATATTCCTCTACACTCAGCAAGAGGAGGAGGAATCTGGCCGGTTTAGACGAATTCAAATAGACACTAACTTAAACTGAAACTTCATCCCCTCAAATAATTTCACAAATTCTTCTCTCTCTTCTGTTTGACATTTTGATTCCTTATTCTGTTCTCTATTTGTTTTGTTTTAAAGGTATTTTTTACATTGGGGATTAGAATTGTTCAAATTCTTTTAAGGGTGGTGCATGTTTTACGTTTTTTGTTGGATTTCTTTTTTTTTTTTTTACTGAATTATTGACACAAAAAATGTAAAACCCTTTCTCACAATAAAACGTACTTTCCCAAAACAGGTATTCTTAAATTAAAGATGGAAACATTTGTTAAAAAGATATTGTAACTTCAGACTTTCTCTTTCATCAAGGCAGCATTGAGGCTGATGAAGATGGAAAGGAAGTGTGTCATTTTACACTATAGCTGGATCACTCCAAGACCAAAGATTGTTTTATTAATTTCTTGGTGATCATCTTAAGTTAATTCAAAATATAAATAAAAAACAAATATCAGTGACATTGTCCATTCATTTTGTACGGTCTTTGTTGCAGAATGGCTTTCTTGTACTGCCTTTACTAAATTTGACAGTTTTTAGATGTTACCTTTAGGCTACTTCACACCCTCAGCAACGTTAAGGCATCTAATTCTAATGAAAAGTTGATGTAAGCCAGTGTAAAAACATGTTTTGGGCAAAAGTCCAGTGTTCACGTGTAGCTATGCAAGGTTCTACAACTGTTTTCGAGCTCTACATACAAACCGTGAGGCTATTTAGCTTGCATTGTAAGCTAAACCGGGTCAAACTTTGACCAGTCAGGGACTTGGTTTTGGTAGTGATTTATGCGTGACGTCCCTTAAATTCACAGAACCAATTGAAATTTGATCATGGAGGAGAAATTCATAATTGTGGTTTCTGCCCGCCTGGAATTTTATGACACCAAGTCTCATATATCGGTGAAAGAAAAAGCCTGGAGCAAAATTTGTGAGATTTGGACCGCTTCAACATGTCGCACCAAACCTCTTCCAAATGTAGGTGGTGGGCATGCATTAGTAAACTGCAGAAGAAGAAAAAGAAGCCCTACCCTGCCCTGCCCTAACACCATGGGCTAAACACACGTTCAAGAACCTACGTTTAACTCGTTCTTGAACGCATGTCACTCTGGACAGCAGCAGTTAAAGTTGAAGTCTGGCTATGCAGCAGTTCAGCTAAATCTATCCAGTCTATTTTTTATTGAGACTGGTAAAAAACCTTAGCATTTCAATAAAGAATATGTATGTAATAAGGATGCAATAATTGATATATTTGATGTTTTCATACTGATTAACCAGCATTGGGCAGCCAAAAGACCAGTAAAATACACTTGCATCTGCATGAAGATTTCACTGCTAAAAAATAAGGCCAATACTGAGCAGATTACACTTAAATCCATACATTTTTATTACTTTAACCAACCACTTTGCAGTGAATCTGCAGCTCCTCATTCCTCCAACATTAAACTTCCTCCTCTTACACCTCCCTGTCTCTTTCCTGCATCTCTCCATCCTTTTACATCCTCTGGATCAATAGATTACTTCCTGTGTGACAGAACAGTTTAGAGGCCATGGGGTTCCTGTTACCAGTCACGTCTAAATGTATGTTGTTTGCATGGATCATGAAGGGGGAGGCGGGAGGGTCACGGAAACCTGCAGGGTCAATAGTGTCAGCAGAATCTGCCAAAGACCTGACTTTTCTGCTGAGCAATAGCTAAAACACACTGCTGGTTTCTGGTAGATCCATTTGAGCGAACAAGTGAAGTAAATGTCACAAACAGTCTGAAAACAACACATTTGCATTTTAATCTGTTTTTCTGTCTATTATCTAATATTTAAGCTGTCCATCATCACCTCCTAAAAAAACCCAAGTCCTATTTTTCCACAGTAATGTCAAATCAGGAAATTTCCCATTATTATCCCTCCTAACAACTGTTCGCCTCTGGGTAACAGTAACCACGTAATTTCAACAGACTGACATAGTCTGATGCCTTTAAATCTTCCAATAGCCTCCTTAAACCTCTTGCCCAAGGCAACAAGAAGCAGTAAATGACTCGAGTTTGTCTGGGGTTCACTCAAAGAGCAGGAGAAAGATCAATACAATCACTCACTGTCATTGGTTTATCTTAACTCCTGTGAGGATCCGGTAATAAAAGTCAAGATCCCAAACCACGGGGCTCCTTCAGTTATGTTGTGTCACACCAGTCATGTAAAGAGCTGAAGAATGAGGAGCTCACATTGACATATTTTCAGCTCTGTTATTTTATATTTGCCAAATCCGCTGTCACTTGAGTCCACAAAGCCCTGCTGCTCAGTGATCATCATTCCTCTCACAGAGAGTGCAATAAGTCTGATTTTCTGCTAAATGCTTCAGGGCTTCTTTGAGTCTGAGTTGGATTCATTTCCCAGATTTTTTTTCCCTGCCATATTACATTTCACCTTCAAAGGTGAAGACCAAAACTTCCTTCAGCTGCATTCTCTTCTTCTTTAATAACAAAATGTAAAATGCAGGTTTGCCTTTTTTCCCTGATGGTTTTTTTTTTTTTTTCCTAACAAAGACAGATGTTCCACGATGACAGACCACATCTGTTTTGTTTTACCTGGCGTCTCTTTTTTGGGAATTTGTACACTGAAACTAGATGAATCAAGCTGTGTGAACTGGAAGTCTTTAATTTAACAGCATCATTATTCATAAGTTCTACTCTGTAACTTCACTGAGCTCTGATTGATCAAAATACAACTTATAACTGGTTTAATGCAAGTTCATGAACCACTTATAAAAGAATCACCTTATCTTCATACATATACTTAACAATTGATGATAGACACAAAAAGACAAAGAAAAAAAGAACAAAGGGAGATAGATCTCAATTGAGTCTTTTATTTTTTTGTTAGCCCATTTATGTGTTGTCATATTCGGGTATATCTTCACATATGCGTCCTTATAAACACACTTTTCTATTATACTGTTGGTTTTTGCACATAAACCCCTTTTCTTCTAAAGCTTGTATTATTTACCACATCAGAAGCCTTTATTTTAGAGGTGTTCATGACTTCTTTTGACAGTAGAAAACAGTTTTAAGATGGTAAATCTATGTCTTGTGTGACGTCTTGTGTTAAACAATGTTCTTTTAAAAGCATCTTCCCATCACGTAGAGGGCTTTTATATGTTGTTAGCGTAAATGACAATCTTTAAAACAATGATGTAGTGTCTTTGACGGTTTTAGAGCTCCTCTTGCTGCCACCCACCTTTCAGTCATGACCTTCATTTTGAAAGCTAGACATTGTAATTTATTGACATTTGCGGCGAGCCCCACTCTAACTCCAGTTTAAACACCAGTTCGATGTCTATTAACAGTGTTGGGTTTTGCACTGACCCCACTTACACCTTGACCTCTGCTGTCCATCTTTCCCTCCACTCCTGCCATGCCTCTCCAAATCTTTTCATCCCCCTTTTGTGCAGAAACTCCCAGTGGACACTCTGCAACTTCACCGTCTTCGTGTACAAGCCACTGCAGGCTCCTGTCGGCAAATTGTATTTATAATGATTTGACCCAGTGACTCCATTGTGTTAATGATCTGCAGTCTTTCCTATCAGAAACATACATGTGCTGATGGAGAAAATCCAGCACTTTTGTGTGTTTGTCCGTTTTTTATGTTTGTGTGAACAGTCTATTGTTAAGTTGATAATGTCTGTCACAAGCACATACTCAACAAATAGAAGAAGAATTTACTTTACTTTAGTTAAAGTTAGGATCATATAAAAAATTAAACTGGTTTTTACCTTCATGGATTACATTTTTAGTCTGATTTCTGATTTATGGCATTTTTCCTTTTTAAAATTATGATTTTTTTTTTCTCTTGTTGAACTTCATCATTTTGTCAAACCTTCTGGCAAATTTAAATAGTGGACAAAATGATTATTTCTCCGTTATAATTTTATATTTTAAAAGAAAGAATATATTAGTCAAGGCCTGTTGGATTTTTCTTTTTAAAGCAAGTAAATTTATTACAAATTTAAGCAGATAGAATTAGCACTTGCTTGACAAAGTTAAGATGTTTAAGATGTTTTGTAACGGTGACGTCACAATGATGATTTGTGATGTCCAATAAAACCAAAACCTGCAAAAGACCTCCGACCCTTAAGTGTTTAATATTTTTTTTTTATTTTCTCAAGGCATGTACAGCATCTTTTTTTCCACCTTGCTTTCATTATTTTGTCCTCTCAAGGCCATTTCTCCCCTCACATGAGTCAGAAACACACAAAAACTACAACTGACCCAATCGCCCTCACACAAAAAAGGCTCAGCTTCGCCCTTTCAATCTGGCCCTGTCAACAGAACTAGAGCCTGATATGAGTCCAGGAAAAAAGGAAATGAACGATGTCAGCCAGTATTAGAATGCAGCAGAGCCGGCCACATGAGGGGCAAAACACTGCCTTCTGTGCTCGTAGGAAATCAATCTGTGCAATGCTGTTGAGTTTGTGTTCATGCACCACGATCAAAGAATCAGAGAAGTGTTTGTCCACATTTCTGATTGAGTAAAGTCACAATGAAGGGGCACACCGTGTGACATGCTATTAGCTTTTTTAGTTGCTTTTCATGCCTTTATGTGGCCTAATAATTTAGCATATACTTTTTTTCCTTAAAGGTAAATTACAGTTTTTTTTTCAAGCTTAAACTATGATTTCCAAAGAATTATGTTTTCAGTCATCAGTTGTTTTCAGTACATGACTGTAAAGTGACCATTTTTATACATTTGATCTAAGCACACTGTCCTAAAGGTGCAAAATTTTCACAGATAAAAGTGACGAGTTTTATTTAATCATTCAGAACATCTGTTGCTACACTTAAAAATAAAAATAAAATGCATCTTTTTAATGCAGTAGCCTAATTTTAGAGATATTTTTGGCATGCGTGTCTACAACTACGTATTAGGGCCATCATTAAAGAAAAATAAATATTTTGAGAATTATGTTGTTTAATTGTAGGAAAAAATTTGCACTATTACAGTTTTGTTTTAACAATTTAAGGAAATAAAGTGATTCTTCAAAAAGGCGTACTTTTATAAAGAAAAAACGATGCTTTCTCAAAAACAAAATGTTGCATTTGACTTTTAAAATGTTTCAACAAAGGCAATTGAACATTACATGTTAAATTGATGTGGCGGACAGTTTAGAGAACAGATGAACGTCACGCTGTTCAAGAATCTTACTGAATCTGCTTTTTGTATTATTTACAACTTCATTTTTTCAAAAAACATAACTTTTTCTTTTAAAATTTGAACTTTCAAAGTCACAAATATATTTTTGACTTTTTTTCTTATAATTGTGTGACTTTTTTCTTATAAAATGTTGACTTTCTTCTTATAATTTACACTATTTTTCTTGTAATTTTACAATTTCTTTCATAATTTTATAACTTTATTCTCATATTTTACTTATTATTCCTGTTATGGTGGCCCTAGTAATCCATCCTGTGTGAGCACAGTTTTGTCTTTTATGTTTTGCTTTGCAGACATAAAAATAGATTTTGTACCCAACATTTTTCAGAATTCTTGTAGAACATTTTCAAAAAAGTGTTAAGTCTCACATGTTTTACCTTCAGCAGTAAAATTGTGTTTTTGTGTTTTCAGGGCTGTGTATTGTCTTCACTAAAGCATCTCGAGTCGTGCCCCATCTTGCCTCTAGTGTTGTTTATCTGCACACAAAGTTAAAGAGCTGATGAAAGACCAAATCTGGATGGTGGCCTCCAATTATCCCCCCTAAAAGCTAATGGAAACACAGGGCCTCCTACTCATGTGATTATTTCAGAGAAAAGGCACAAATAAGATGACTTTACAAAGCAAGAGGAATGAAGTAGAACATCACTCACCAGCTTTTATTGCAGCACTTGAGGGACAGCATTGGAAATGCAGTAGTCTGCAAATCTCTGGCTAAGTGATTAAGATCATTTTCACACATTGCTGGTTTTCATTAAGACATTTTATGTTTCCATTGGGTTTCTTCTCAATCATCACCTGGGAGTGTGGACAGATCTGTGTGTGGTTGCTAGTAAAATATGAGGAAACAAAGGGAGTGACAGTGGTGTGGGAATCCCAACACAGCATTCCTTTGTAATAGTAGAAGTGGAAACACTTTCACACATTTGGCTAAAACTTTGTGGCCTCATTCAGACAAGCCTTTCCTATTCCAAAGTGAGTGGCTCCCCACTGTATTCATCCCGAACTTGGTGGGCGTTGGACTCACTTGGGTGTTCCTGTTATCACTTTTTTTAAAATTTTTGCTTGAGGATGAAAAACAGGAGGCTTTCAAAGAAGCCGACATGGGGGTATAAGCATTGGTCTGGCATTCCTCACAGATGAGGCAGTTTTCAGTGTGTCTAACACAAAAGGTTATCTCTGTCAGCACCTTGGTAGCTCCAGATGACCTGGAGCTTGATAAACTGCAATAAAGAAGGGACAGATGGATTTTTGTGTTTGTTCCACCTTTTCCACAGCACTGATGTTGTGTCAGTGTGGCTGAGCGTTAAGTTCACTGCCAAGTTCACCTCCAGAGAGAATTAAAGTGAAATGCATTGCTTCAGCATTCATACAATATGACCATCAGGATGTTGCAATACAAAGACTGTGAGAGAGCATTTTACAGAGAGCCTCTGTGCACTAATGTTGCTCCTGATAAATGATATTATATTCGTGGGTTACAAAACAGAGCTGATTTTCTTTGTTTTGGCTCGCATTCCATACTTGCAGGAAGTCTGAAGATTTTAAGTTGCCAGACTATTGCACTGTCGTTATTGTTTGAACTTTTTCCTTAGAGCTGCAGTTTTTAATCTTTGTTCAGTTTTCCTGCGGGGGGTGTCATTGTGGGGGCTGGGTGGATGGAGGGAGGAGCTGGGGAGGGAAGGGTGGTTGTAATTGTAATTGTATTTTTTTGTTATTATTATATTTTCTTTATTATTTTTATATTTTTATATATATATATATATATATATATATATATATATATATATATATATATATATATATATTTTTTTTTTATTTGTTTATTTATTTTTCTGTAAAGCACCTTGGGTTTTCACAAGAAGGAAAGGCGCTGTACAAATAAATAAGGTTTGAACTATTGGCGAATAAGACATTTAAGATCCACTCCAATCAAAATAGTCTTTTTTGTGTTTTTAACATTTTCTGGTTCTTTATCAGGATGGAGGCCATATATATATAAAAAAATAAGAATAAAACTGTACTTCTGAACATGTTTATGTCTCTATGTGAATTAGAAGCAGACAAAAATGCTTGAGTTTGTTTTAATTCCTACATTATGCCACCTCTATATTTCCTCAGTTTTGTTGCATCCATGTGTTATTTATTTAGTTTTTTTTAGATATTTAGAATAGTATTAAATGATTGTATTTTGTCATCCACTGGCAAAGTTGTGAACAATGTACTTTGAGGGCAGTAGGGGGGACAGAAGACTTTGGAAGAGTGGCAATGGAGAACAGCAGAGTGGAAGATCAATGCAAATTAAAGGTTAAAAAATATGTTTCTCAAACAATCATAATATCTGTTTATTTTTATTAGTATTAAAACAGCTGTTCTTTTAGTCTAAGTGTTATTAGGAATGTAAGCAGTAGCAAAAAAGATCTTGAAATCTTTCAAGATTTCATTCAAAATATTGCTTTTGTAATTTTTGGAATGCTTAAACAAGCTTATATTGATGATTTCTCAACACTAATCATAATCATAATGACTTGGCAGCTGCCTCAGTCCTCATAGCTCCACCCCTGGTTAGATTATTGGGGCAAAGATATTTTTTATATTAGCTCAAACTTATATCACCAACAAAGACTCCTTTTTTAAAATATGTTTTAACAAGACCAAGTAGCAGGATGCAAGCAGCTACAGACAAAACTATACTAGAGCCAGATTTTTTTTCTTTACACAGCATAACCAGATTATCCAGAGGAAAGGGAGGTACTAAACACCCTAGTGTGAACTCCTCAGTGCAAATAAAAAAAGTTTTTACGCCTTTAGCATAGATCATTGTACCGACATAAGATCAAACTCCTGTGATGAACATACTCACTTGTAGTGCATGCCAGCCAACACACCAAAAACCCTAAACAGAACAAACAAAAAAATATTACTACCCACAATGCACCCCACACACTACTGGGTCCTAAAGTGGGCAGGCTTATTAGAATATTTCATTTTATTTGGAAATGTTTCCAAACCATTAAAATGTTTTACTTTTAATGAGCTATAATGTAAAGTTGCATCAAATGACCTTAGAAGTCTTAAAATACCCTTACGCTGCTGTAGCATGTGAGCACACTAGAGCTTTAGAGTGTGCTGGGAGTAAAGCATGTGATATCCATAAGGATTCTCTAAGCAGTGAGTGATGGCATCACATTCCTCTATAGTCCATTGGTGTCACAGCATCAGGTGAAGGCCTGGGGCCTTGAAGCATGGAGTTATATTATTACCCCAAGACTTTTTTGGAGCTACTAAAAGGTTTGCAGGTGCATGTTCATGCAGATCCAACTTTGTTTAATCTTCTGATTGCTCTGGATAGTGGTATTATTGCATAAAGTAAAACAGTGAGTGTGGTCACTGCAGTGAATATACTGTTATGCAAAATGACAGACAAGGTTTGTCAAAGACCCATTCCAAAGAAAATTCTGTTTTTGGTGTTTTTAATTTGTTCTTGTGGCCTTTTTCTCATGATGGAGGTAATATGTAGAAAATTGCTTTTCTGATTATTTCTTTATTCAAATTTTTGTGTATCTGGAGCAGACAAAAAATGCTGTTGGAATAAGTCTGTAGCAGTGATGTGGGTGCTTCAAACTCCCTGCTTCACTTCATTCACATGCATCTACTTGCAGACAAATAGATTGATATACATCTTGTTTTTTTCCTTGTCTGGTTAAAACTGTGCAGCTGGATAGTCAGAATATTGCTCGCCTTTTTTGTTGCACCGGTTTTGTTAGGTCGGGGTTGTGGGGAGCAGTAACCTCGTGGCAGAGAGTATAAAAGGGATTACGGGACGTCAGGGAAGGTTTACTTTGGGCAGTCCGGCTTGCAACGTAGAGGTAACTTTTTCATGAACTCCTGCCGCTCTGTAGAAACTATGTCCTAGAAAACGACACAGGTTTTTTATTTTGATCAAAAACAGTGTGATCATAATTAATATTATGCTCATCTTTGTGCCACACAGGTCCCTCTTCAGTGATCAGTAATGACGACGACTCTGCTTCTCCGCTGCATCACGTCTCCAACGGTAGCAACACCCCCTCCTCCTCAGAGATGGGCCCCGACGCAGTCATCATCGGAATGACCAAGATTCCCGTCATAGAGAACCCTCAGTACTTCAGGAGCACCAACAGTCTACTCAAGACCGACACATGTAAGCTAAAAAAAACAGATATTTGTACCTGTAAAAAAGACAAATTGCGACTTCATGCACTGACAAGGACCTCTGAGCTCTAGATATTTATTTTGAGAGCAAACGTTGGAGATGAAGGTCCTTTTTCCTTCAAATTTCTCACGTGTGACTTTTTGCCACAGAAGACAAAGCACACAAGGACCTGAAAAACCAATTTAGATGAAGCTCCTTTCTAATGTTCCTTTCTAATCACACAAACAAACGCACACACACTAAGTCAGCTAAAACAGAGAGATGGGGAAAGACAAAATTAAAAAAAGGGAGTGCAGAGTAGAGATAGCAAGTGCACATCAACACACAAGGATATTGACCTGTTCCATCAACATGACATTATGATTATTGGCAAGTCATAAAGCCCCTCCAGGCTTTGGCCTTGTGTCACAGTGAATTGTGGAACAGCGCATGTGTGTGTATCTGTGAGTGCTCGGTTTAAGAGGTATACTAATGGGGGACTGGAGGTTGACCTCGTCAGTCCTGTGATATAACCAAAAGAATGACCAGGATTTACAGCCTGAAGACGAGAATGAAAGCACCAAGGATCAATGAAAGTCAATAACACAATGCGGTGTCTGCGCATGTGCCTGCAGGTCATTACAATAGTACGGTCATTACAATGATTACTCTGTGTGCGTCTTTGAGTCAGACAGGCACCATAAATACTCAAACTATCTGACCAATTATTTGGCACTCTCCCCTATTGAGGCCAGCACAATGGCCTTTGATGTGGACAGTTTGGCAAAGTGGCATTAGGCTGCTTTTTTTCCCAATCACGTCTTTAACCAGCTTGTCTCTTTAGTAGTGGAAAAACTTGGCATCTGAAATGATTACACAGGCTCTTCCTGGCACCAATAAAGTAGCAATTACTGTGCAGAGATGATATATCCACGTGCAGTCATGGGAAATGTTAGCTCTGCTGTACAGCATCTGAGCTTTCTTCTGAAGTGAAAACCTCATTAACAGTAATCACATCAGAGGAGGCAGGATTTTTGGAAAGCCTGCCTCATGCATTATTAAACGGTTAGAGTAAAATGCGTGGATTTGTAAAGATGGTTAATAGCTGTGGTTATGAATCCTAAGTTTGTTAGTTTTTATATTTTAAAATATAAAAATATACCTTTTTTGCAAGGATATTTAACATTTTCATAGAGAAGTAGTAATATGTGTAAATGAAAGATACCTTCAGAATTAATGTGCATTTTTGGACACAAACATGATTTGATAACTGAATTAAAAATCCATTATTAGTTTATTATCACATCAAATTTGGAACAATTCTCAAACTGGAGAAACTATATTTCGAGAGCACAGTGCCATTCAAGGACAACCTTCATGTTATCCAACAGAAAGAGGCTAAATCTACACTGTTTGCTCAGAATAAAGGTAATCAGCTAACAGCAAAATAGGTCTTTTGTTAAATTTGAACAGCAAAAAACGGAATCTTGAGAAAGTATAAAGACCCTTGTTTCAAGATAAAATTCCTTATTTTTCTGTCTTACAAGAAAAATTATCTTAGAAAAAAAGTTTTTCAAGAGCATTTATATTGTCATATGTTGTCATATTTTTGTGCCCATTTAAGAAATTTTTTTTACAATTCTAGGAATTTTTTACGTATTTCTTAGGGGCCTATTCTTGTAGTGTTAGAGTTAAAATCTGTGTATATGTATATAAAAAAGTCGAATAAAAAGTATGTATGATTTTCCAAATGTATACAAGGTGTGTAAGGTGAAACCTGGTGTCAATTTTGTCCTTGAACCAAAAAGTCATTGTTAGGAAAAGGAGACAAAAAACTTGTATTTCAGCTCCACTTCATGGGTGGAGTTCAATGTCTGAGGTTAAGGCAGTTAAAGCAAAAATAATGTTCATTAACCATTCCACAAACTGTTGCAAAGCCTCCGGCTTTTAGATCCATAACACGACTCAAAACTGAGAAACATGTTTTTTAAAGTCTTCAAACTGCTGTGAAGGTCATGGAGAGGTTTAGATGGCACAGGGATGAACACAGCTGAAAAAGTGCAAGAATCAGGCTTCAAGACAGTAATTGTGGTGCTTATTTATTGCTGATAAAGGAGGAAGCTCAGGGTGTTAAAATGGGGCACCACAGAGAGATGTGGTGCCAAGTTAAAGGGAAAAGAAGTTAGATTAGGTGGTTGATGTGAAATATTATTCCTCTCGCCCTCAGTAATGTAGGGTCTGTCACAAAAAAAATCATGAGAAAATATTAATGACTCAAGGAATTGGACCTAAGATTCTTTTATACAGGGTGTTGATTAAAATCTGAGGGGTTTATAGGGTGACAGAGACTGATGAGATGAAAAAATGATGAAGCACAGAGATGGATAAGAACGTTACGGAGGACTGACAGGAATGATAAGTAGGAATTTGAAGACAAAAAAAAAACAAATACAAAAAAAAAAACAACCTCCATAATGGAAACATTAAATGGATATGCAATCTTATCAAATACTAAATCTCAAAATAGATTTAGTTGGCCATAAGCTGCTTCAAATCACACAGATTTGGCAGAAATCCTTGTTAAAAAGAGAGAGTCAACTTTGCAAACGCACTTGGACAACACAATGAATGGGCAAAAAGTTGTAATGGTAAAAAGGATCATTACTTTGAAATATTGTCTACAATCATGCGTCATTCTCTCTTATTTATATGTTGAGAAATCTTGTGATACAGCATGACAGAAATAACATGGAAATCAACAAATCTTCTTGCCAAAAGAAGGAAAAACAAAACAAAGGAATAGAGGAAGCGTCGCTCTGCACATATCAATTTACTTGCTATTTGAGGATGTTAATTAAGGACAAGTGGTGCAAAGCTTTTCATGGATGAATACTTACAAAACTGCAGTTGGAAATGGTGTGGTGAGGTAATTTGCTGTATAAATGGTGAGCAGCAGTCTCGAGGGAATGTGGGTTTAATGTGTTGTGTTGTTGCACATGGAGTTGTTGATGATCTGCAGCCCTCTGTTGCTGAGTTTGAGGCTATTTCTCATTGTTTTTAAAATGACAATGTATTTTTTACATTCAGATTACATATAATATACTGGGTACTTGTATTAATGACAACCTAAAGTTGGAAGTAATTCTCAGAGTGATAGTTCTGTCAAAGTAAGTCAGAATTAAGGATTAAAAATACTTATTTGAACTTCAATGTCTTGCAAAATGTGAAAGTTCAAAGAATATGTAAGATTTCCTCTGATTTTTTTTAATGTTTTCCTTAATTAAAACATGCATTCAACCACATTTAAAAAGGTTTATGGTAAGAAAATAAGAATGTAACTTTATTGAATCTAAAAATGTGTTATTCTCCATGATAAATAAGGAAAAAAACAATAAAAATAAGAGGCAAATGCATTGTTAAATTTTACACTCAAAATATATTTAGCTTAAATGTCGCATGACTTCTTACATTTCTCACGTGTATACAGCATGACACTGAGAAGAAATTGTAAAATGTGGAAATTCTCTTTGATGCACAAGATGCATAAAGTTGTTGCCTTTAGATTTTCCTCATTTTACTTTGGTCCAAACAACAGCATTTCTGTGGTTTCATTTCATTTTAATTAAAATCATGAAGTTTTAATAGATGCATCTTGTCAAAAGCGAAAAAAAAAAGGTTTCCTTTGGATCTAATTTGTATAAGTTGACATTTTGAGGGTTTAATGTATTTATGGAAAACATGGATTGAGTTGTTTAACTGAATGAAGAATTGAACTTTTGGAAGCTGAAAAATCCAATTTTATTCCAGTTTAATGTATATTGCCTTGTTAATTTCAAAACATTAACATTTAATTTCTTCCTGCCTTCATGACTCACTGCATATAAAGCAGTGAACTTATGTGACATACATTATTAAAAAAAAACACTATTGTTGTTTCTGGGAATCCATCTCTAGGACTTCCCACCCGGTGATGCAACACGGGCTATCAATGTGATGCTGCCACATCTGTCAGCTCATCTGAAAAATTAGAAGTTCTATTTCATGATAAAAGTGAGGTCATCTGTGTTTATCTGTTTTTGAAGACAGCTTCTTTTCTTGGGTTTTGCATTTGTCTGAACATTGTGGGGTTAGCATGCCTGCAAAAAAAAAGCAATTTTATCTCTAAGCCCATATGGGCTTCAAGGTGAACATTTTGAGTAGATGACGCGTAAAATTCTTTTTTTAAATAGTTTTTTAATGCTTCTCTTATGTGCCTGATTACAAATGTGCATTTTGTCTTGGTTTAAAGTCATTTCACATAGCAGGCGTTGTACATCTTTCTCAAAGTAAGGAGTAGATGCTTATTCAGGGTTGAAGCAAGGGCATGATTGAGTTCATCTCTCTGTAAAAGAAAGCCTTTTGTCATTAACATGGGGAGAAAGACACATTTTGTTGAAATCGGCTGCCTTGGAGTCACATCACTTAGCAGCAGAAATCATGGTTGTCGACTCTGATCCAGCCAAGCTGACAGCAGGAAGAGATGACACACATTCATCAAACAAAAACATGCTTTTTACAGTAAAAGCTAGATGAAAAGGCTTTTTTTTAAATAGAGACACAAATTTCCTATTACAAAAAAAAAAGGACAGCAAGAGAAAAGGAAGAGAGGATTTAAAAGGGCATAGAAAACAATTTCCATTTGTTATCTTTAGACAGCAAATGAAAAAACACACTTTAGACTTTAGATACATAATGTTGCCCTTGTCCTTCACGCCTAATTGAGGACTGGTAAGGGAGGACCAGCCATATATTACACATCCCCCGTATCTTTTAATAAACGTGTAATCCACAGAAATAATACAGTCTAAAAAAAGCCTGATAACAGCACTTTAGGGGTTTATGAATATGTTTTCTCTTGTGAAGGACATTTAGGGAACCAGGACTATGATTGAGTGCAGCACTTTTTCAGAGACTTTTTTCGTTCTTTTTGGGAATTTGGCAAGACTAAAATAATAAAAACACAACAAGGGTTATTTATTGCAAAATATTTTAAAATAAAGGTACCAACATTTTACCATTTACTGGCAGCATTATTGGATATCTCCTAGTGCCTTTTATAGCTCAACAGCGAATAAAGACATTGCTGTTTTTATTTTTAGATTTGGACAGCAAATATGAAAAAATATTGCTGAAATAATTCTTGTGAGACTCATCTGTCAGTATGATAAGTTTAAGCGAAATGAAATATATCAGAATGAAAGTTAATTACACGTTTGTTACTTGTTAAGAGAAAAAAAGTAATCAATAAAAATTTGAATAACACCTTCCAACTTAAACGTTTTTGCTTTCTTATTTTAAATCATTGTCAAACTTTTAATATGTTTGTTTGCAAAATGTTGTTTTCTTTATAGAACCACGTACTCATGCATGTACAAACTCATAAATTCTGCTTAACACAATATCCCAGTGTGTTCTAACACGAACAGACAGATTTAATGATGGCGTCAAGCAGCAGTATTTCTAACCCAAACCACTAATTTTTAAATTGCTTCCTCTTCCTCTCCTTGTTCAGTCGTACAGCACATAAAGAGACACAACATCGTGCTGAAGAGAGAGCTGGGAGAAGGAGCATTTGGAAAAGTCTTTTTGGCTGAATGTTACAACCTTTCACCTGACCAGGAGAAGATACTTGTGGCTGTCAAGGTAACCAAAATGTCTGTTTTCCGTCAGTTTGTTTTTTTTTATAAATGCTTACACTTTTTGTCACAAACAGAGATACAACATATCAAATATTGCTGTTATTGTTTTCTGCAAACGTCTGGTCATTTGAGTACAGTATTTAGAACAAGCAAAACCTTCACAGCAGCTTGTATTTCTTAGAAAAAATAAATTGCATCCACTGCTGCCTGCTATAAATACACAATGAGGAATCAAAACAATTTTGCCAGACTAAATTCTACAAACCCCACCCCATCTTACATATCCACTCTTTAGATTTTACAGTTTAGTTACCTGGGACATAAGATGATTTTACTGTCATCTATAATAGAATGTGTCTGATCATGTTAGAAACGTAAAAATTGGCAAGAAATAAAAAATGATTCTTAAAAAAATTTCAAACTCATCTTCAATCTTGACATTGAGACAGTTTTGTTCATATTTAACATAGCAAGGTCTTCATTCATTCATTCATTCATCCATTCATTCATTCAATCAATCATTCATTTTCTAACCTGCTTAGTCTTTTTAGCGCCACAGTGATGCTGGAGCTTATCCCAGCTACCGTATGGCGAAGGCAGAGTACACCATGGACAGTTCTCAAATCTACCTCAGTGACATTCAACAAAAAAAAAAAAAAACAAAAAAAAAAGTCAAACTATTCTCACAAACCTTTCAATACTTCAAGAAATTACTTTATTAAAACAGAAAAAATCTTGGAAATGTTTTTGTTTTGTTAAAAACAACTTTATAATGTGTTTTTTATTAATTATTGAACAATATGCACATTCTTCATCTATTTATAGAAGTGTTTATCTACATTTTTCAAAATCAAAGACTGATACCAGAAAATGTTTGACAATTTCCTGTAAGTGTTCTATTTCTTAAATATTTGTTTATAGTGAATGTGCCATTTCCTGAAATATTATCCTTACATGGCACTGGTTCTCTATTTCTACTGAGTCTCTTTCACCTCCGTTTCCTTTGCTATGATTAGAAAGTCGTTCCATTTAGTGGTTTCTATGCAAGAAGAAAGGTGGGATTACATTCAAAAACCGCTGACTTCCGGGATCAAATTGAATGGCTTCCTAGGGAGCATCCTCCTGTCGCATCTATCTGCACATCAGTCTCCCCATCCTGGCTGCTACACTTTGCTGGTCTGCAGTGAAACTGGAGCTGAATGGCAAAGAACTGCTCATTAACAATACATGACCTGTAACAAACCCCCTACAGTTTTGCTCTTCTTTGCTCCCACCTCCTCTACCTTTCACACCTCCAGCTCCCACCTGCAGTATTTTCTTTCTGTCTCTTGTCTGACTCATCATTCTGGCTCAACTCCATCTTCTAAATCCTCATCCTTCTTTTTTCTTTTTGGACTTCCTGTTAGGATTTCCTTCCAGCTCAGCACCAAACCACCTGCTGATGCACATCGCCAGCCAAGATTCTACTTTTTTTTGTTTGTTTGTTTGTTTTTGTTTTGATTTGTTTTAAATGTTCATCCAATAACTAAGAACAACATTTTTCCAGCTGAGAGGAATCTAAATTTAAATGTGTTTCTTCAAGTTTCCTCTATGTGTAACTGCTTGTCAAATCCTTTAAATTGTGTGCAGTCATTGAGACATCGTCTAGAAATTGCTGCTCCTTTTTTGTTTCCATTTATCCACACTCACACACCAGCAACAGAACTGTCATTCAAGGCACTTACTGGTGTATCCAGCCTGCTTCATTACTCGAACCACATATTTAATGATTCTACACTGTACTTACATACCACTCTGTCATGCATACAACATTACTGGAACTGTTCCTCATTGTGTACCATTACAACACTCTGCACTCACCATGAGAGCTTAATGACCTTTGCTTGAGAGTCGACTATCAATCACCCAGTCATCCATTACACAGAAAACCAGTTTTTGCTGTTACTGTATATTAAACAATGATGTGCAATTGATCAAATGCACACAGTAGTGCGCATGCATATACATAAAGATATGCATATCCACGTAAAAACAGGATATTTACATACCTGTATTGAATCAATCATAAATATTGGGCACTTTAAATAATGTTCGCTCTGTAAACTAGTCACTGCAATTCAGATCTAGAGGTTATTGATTGCTTTTTATGTGTACAAGGACCTGAATGTGCTCAGGCTGGATGACTAACAGTGTAATAATATGACTTTGGGCCAGTTTTAAGTTCAATGAACCAGTCCTTCATAGTTCTGCCTTACAGGAGAGTCTGGGTGATCAATCCTGTGTTCATCATTTAGATGCTTGGCTCAGCACCCTGAGTCAGATTTGTTTCTGTGGTTATCTGATGCAGTTTTATCTAATTCCACAAATGAAAGCTCATCCTTTGTTTTTACAAGTTTGTTTTCTTGATCGACCCTTATTTGTTTGTCTTTATCATAAGAATCATCATAAAAATGTATAAAAATGTTGTTAATTCATTTTGTGGCATGTTAGTTTAACTTCAGACGTGATGCAAGTTAACTAATAAATTAAAATAAAAAAAACACGGAAGAAACAGAATTTGAAGCATTGACTAGTTTGTGTTTAAAGCATGACACTTAATATAAATGTTCATCATAGCACTGGCTTTTTAGTTAATGGCATTTATTCCATGAAGCTTATCTTTACATGTAAATGCAGTTTTCAGCAATTCCTGTCATCACATTAATCACAAAAGAAAAAAAAAATCTCTGTAATCGTTTAAAATGAGTCAGACAGGTCAAACAAGCTGAAGAAAAGGATTTCTCAGCCAAAGATGCTTGAGATCACATTTCAAACTGAGTAGCAGGAGCCTCCATTGTGCTGCAGTCGTCCTCATCAGCTTCAAACAGTATCACATTTCAGTCTGTAATGTGCATGACCAAGAACTTTTACATTACTGGCTGTGTGTGGTGGGTTGAGCATTCAGTCTCATTTTCAGGCTTCTCAGCATTCTTAAAGATCACAGGTTATTCATTTCTTCCTAAAATGTTTTTTTTTTTTTTTTTGGACTCGTTGCTGTGTGGACCAGTATTTGTAATCGGAGCTTCTGCTTTGTGTTGGTGCTACACAGTGATAAACATACACACATATAAGGTTAGACATTCCTGTATATCCATGTCACACGCTTTAGGAAAACAATAAAATATTCATGTAGGACAAAAGGAATGTTCTATCTTTTCTTCTGTAGATGTGAAAATAATGCAGATCCTGTATCAATTTCATTTCCTGCAACTCTGTCTGTTTTGTATGCATACACTGCTTTCCTGTGGGCACTTATGTCACACAATCTCCCTGACAAAGTTCTTGATTCAGAAAAGGGGAGGCAAAAACTAATTCAAGAAATATAGCACACGTAAACAAAGGGCTGCTTCAGAGTTTCTTACATTTATATAAAACATGGCTGCTTTTATAGGGCAAGAAATTATTTTAACAGTGGCCATCAACCAAATAAATTAGATGAGGCCGGATCCACTTTGAAAATGGCTAATGCGCAATCTTGCATGCTGCATAATGTGGGAGTGTTTCATTTGTCACTTTATTAAAATGTCGTGTGTGTGTGTTTATGTTTGCAGACACTCAAAGAGGCCAGTGAAAATGCAAGGAAGGATTTTCACCGAGAAGCAGAGCTGCTGACCAACCTGCAGCACGAACACATTGTCACCTTTTACGGAGTCTGCGTGGAAAGCGACCCCCTCATCATGGTGTTTGAGTACATGAAGCATGGAGACTTAAACAAGTTCCTCAGGCATGGTTTATTTTAATTTATGTCTTTATATTTAAAAGAAAAAAAAATATTGGTCAAAATTAAAACGGGAACATCCACCTGGCTACCAACAGGGCTCACGGTCCAGATGCAGTTCTGATGGCAGAAGGTCAGACCACAAGACCAGTAGAGCTGACCCAGTCTCAGATGTTGCACATCGCCCAGCAGATAGCTTCTGGAATGGTCTACTTGGCATCACAGCACTTTGTCCACCGTGACTTGGCTACAAGGTGTGTTACTTACTCTATTACTGCATGCAGTACATTTCTATCAGAGGCCTACTGTCAAGTTTGGTTTTTATTATGAAATCTTTAAAATTGTTGCATGTTTTCTATGCATTTTCTGTAAACTCAAGTTAAACAATATGAAGCCAAAAATACACATTGTATTTGATTTTACCAGAATAGCATTAAACTGAGCTTAAATATATCTTTAAAGGAACTGCCTGGTAGGTGAGAACCTGCTGGTAAAAATTGGAGACTTTGGGATGTCCAGAGATGTCTACAGCACTGACTACTACAGGGTATGTGTATGTGTCCATATTGTTACTCATCCTCCCTTCTGCATGAGTTTGTCTTGAACTATTCACTGTAATGCACTGCATGTTGTGGTGGGTTAAGTAGTCTGACATTGCCATAGTGACCTTTAACTGTGACATTCATTGTGATTGAAAACAGAGCTAGGCTGTGTCTTAAACTAGTGCTGTTCGGAGACAGAAAAATACACATTTTAACGACTGTCTTTTTCAACCTGCAGCATTGAAAGGTTTCCCATGCACATGCCTGGCATACTAAAAACTGATTTTGCTTCATTTTTTGACAAAAAAAAACCATTGAGTATTTTCTAATATATATATATATATATATATATATATATATATATATATATATATATATATATATATATATATTCCAGTGCATATTTTAACCAAACAGAAGAGTTAGCCTTTTTATTAGCTGAACAGGACTAAAATGCAATTTTCAACTCAAATGGCAATAACAACAACAGTAATTTCAGCAAGTCTTGTAATATTTTTCAAAATGAGAAAACAACTGTTTTCTTGGAAACCTCTTTTCTATCATCACTATGAAATATGAATGTTTTACTAGCCATCAACTCTAATTTCAAAGCAACTCTTCGGTTAAAAAAGAAAAAAAAAGTTTGGACAAAGACACACACACAAAAAAAATGTGACTGATCTGTTACCATTCAAACCTCCAGCTTTTAGCTGTGTGTAGCATTTCCATCTACACTACAAATAAAGGCCAGGCATGATAATGTTTTAGATTTTTGAGCAGTTATTGCAACAAAAATTCATCATATTTATCTCTTTTCTACAACTTTTTACTACATATTTAAAACACATGATCTAATGGACACAAAGTACTTTCCACACGTCTTACTTTGTTTTGCCACTGCATAGTTAAAATTAATAAAAATGAACTTAAGTCTGTGTACAGTTGTGGAATGCATCTTTTAAAGTCCCACATCTTTTGATGTATTTTCAAAGAATTCCCTGTTTTGTTTTTGTTTTTCTTACTGACTACCCTATGCTGCTTTTTTATCCAAAACCGTAAAATAAGTTGGTTTGTTGGACATACTGTAGTTTATGCAAAACGGCAATAGTTTATTAGGAATTTGCCTCTGAGTTGTGGAAGGGAGTGTTGGTGCAAAGCAGCCCACCCCCAATTTCCCATCATCCTTCCGTTTACATGCTCTCCCCCTAGATTACGGATCCTCACAACCCCAACCTAGCATTAATAATGCAACAAAATGATGAGGAATATTGGAGCTATCCAGCCATACAGTTTTGAGCCAGATGCCAACTTACAAGATCTATTTGTTTGCAAGTGGTTGCATGAGAATGGAGCAGAGAAGGAAGCTTGTGGGTTCCCATAGTAGCATCTGTGTCACAACAAGCAGGTGTCTCCAACCATATTTTTTAATCTGCACCTGTTTCACTACAATTTAAATAAAGAAATGTGCAGAAATGCAGTTTTAAGCTTAGTTTTCTTTACATATGACCTTCATCATGAAAAAAAGAATATGCTAAAAACACCAAAAACACTATTTCCAACGGAGTGGGTCTTTAAATGCAGTTTGGTGCAGAATAAGCTGGATTAGTAAAAAAAAAATGTTAGTGCTTCTTACCTATCAAGATAAATCAGTCAGCTCACGTTATGCTAGGGCGTTTTTCAGTAGAGCCTCTCGTGCTGTACAGTTATCTGTCACCTTCTAAACAGGCCAAATCCTAATAAATTGTGTTGACTGATAGATAGTGACTGTCCATCTTTCCAGCCCTCTCTCCCATGCACCGTGACATGCTGACATGACTGACAGTGACAAATACTTCAGAGGGGGAAGCAGAAGCAGGGAAGGAGGGACTAGCAGTCACTCAGTGGCAAGGAGGAAAAAAACCCTCTCTTTGGGATAAATAATGACTTTGTCAATGACATGCAAAAAGATAATGCACTGTAGCAACTGATAGATTTATCACACACTAATGACACAACTCTTTCCCAATCACTGCTTGTAATTATTTGTATCTTTTTTGGAACATTTCATGACAGAAAGAACAGAAAACAAAAAGAAAGATGCAGGAATACATGGAGATATGCAAAGAAAGTCAAGATGATTCATTCAGGGGTTGGCATATTACATATACAAGCTGTGTTAATAAAAGACACCAACATATTCCAATGACAACATCTTTAAGATTAATAAAGGACTAACAGATTATAAACAGCAAATAAATGCACTGCAGAGATTAAGGTCTTCTTAAAGGCTTTTTTTCCTGTACTGTTGCCGAGTGACGACATTGAACAACCTCTTCGCTCCTCCTCTTTTTTCCTTTCATCTGTCCTCAATAAAGCTAAGTGCTGAGGCTGTAGTTATGGCAACGAGGGAGAGCAGCGCTGGTGAGCCTCTGCGTTCAATCCAGTGTTTCTCAGAAAGAAAAGTAATAAGAGAACTTCTGTTTAGTATGCTGGAGCAGTGTGGAGGAGTAAAAGAGGGGGAGAGAGAGAGAGAGAGAGAGAGACATGGAGGCAAGATGAAGGCAGGGAAATAAAAAAAAGGGAAAAGTGAAGGGGGAAGCAGAAGAAGCTAAAGAGGAGAGAAAAGAAGTGGAATATCTTGCCAGTCAGGGAGAAAACAAGACACGAGTGAATATACAAAACAAGAGAAAAGGCAATAACAGAGTTGTCCTTCTCAAGCTGTGCTGAGGAGGGAGTCGGTGGAGGGCATTTGGAGTGGAGGGGTTGTAGGGAAGACATCCTACAGGACAAGGGATGCAGATTTAAACACTCAGATGGATCTATGAGAGAGAATAAAAGGAAAATAAATATTCAGAGGAAGAAAACAGCATCTCACAAGAGAGAAACGAGATGATGGAATTTTTTTTTTTTTGATCCAGTGGAGACAAAGGTGTGTGTGTTATGTGAAGAAATGGAGTGTGGGGATCCAGTCTCTTGCGTCAGACGCCAACAGAGATGAGTCATAGGGGATCTAGAGCTCACCCCCCACCTAGTGTGTTCTTGTAGAAATAGAAGCTTTGGACTAAAGGGGCTGCAGTGACGTCATTCAATGCTGTTATACAATCAAGCTGACAGACGTGATGCTCTAAATCAAACTAGGAACCTCAAAATGCAGCGTTTCTTTTTTTTTTTTTTTAGTGTGACGGTGGGGCTCAACTTCCTATTGGAGTTGTGTAGTTCCAGTGGAGCAATACAATAATTTCAAGATGAAAATAAGCACAGTCAAAGAAAGCAAAGCACCTTTAGTTTTCCACGTTTTGTTTGTCTGAAAAACATTTTTAACCCCTTGATGCCTAGTATTGCAAATACACTCACCACCCACTTCACTACGTACACCTTGTTAGTACCTGGTTGGACCCTCTTTTGCCATCAGAACTGTCTTAATTCTTCGTGGTAAAGATTCAACAATGTACTGGAGGTATTCTTCAGAAAGTTTGATCCATTTTGACATGATAGCATCACACAGTTGCTGCAAATTTTTTGCGGCACATCCACGATGCCGATGTCCCGTTCCACCACATCCCAAAGGTCATCTATTGGGTTGAGATCTGGTGACTGTGAAGGTCATTTGAGTCCAGTGAACTCATTGTCATGTTCAAGAAACCAATCTGAGATGCTCAGTTGGTACTAAGGGGCCCAAAGTGTGCCACAGCAGAAATGGAGGGGTGTGGTCTTCCACTGCTGGAGGCCATCTGCCTCCAGGCTGGACATGTGTGTTCAGAGATGCTCTTCTGCAGACCTCGTTTGTAATCAGTGGTTATTTGAATTACTGTTGCCTTTCTATCATCTCAAACCAGTCTGGTCATTGTCTTGACTGACACCGTTCAGGTGAGGCAAAAATGGAACCCCAGGAAGCAAAAACAGGTTGCTCTCTGGTTATGGGGGTGGGGGTGGGGGGGTGGGGGGGCGGGGGGGGGGGGGGGGGGGGGCGCTGTGCCAGTCCCGCATGCCCTGGTTTGGGTGTTTGACGGGACTGCCCGGTGGGCAGACGTTCTCCGGTAATGTCCTTCCTCCGGGAACATCTGGGCCAAACATCCAGACCAAAGCAGCTCAGCTACACGGCAGGGATCTTTTTGCATGCCACCTTAGTAGAACATAAGACTCACCTGAGCACAGGTGTCAGCTCACCTTTGGATAAACAGTATCCATGACAGAAGGAAATGCTTGGTTTGCATCCATGAGTTTGTGTGCGTGAATTGTAGTTGTGATGTGTACGTCTTGACATGTTTGTGAACATTTTTGGAGCCATATGCAATTGTTTTATGTTCAGTAAGACATTTAAACTTGGTTTTCCTTCTTGCAATAATGATTCCAAATACTGTCTGAGTTTAGATAGGATTGTAATTTATTGGCGTTAGTTCTGGGAAAATGTTATTCTAGTCATTTTTGCTGTGAGCAGTGGCTGTGCTTTGAGAAGAAAGGTGAAGCTGGAAATACAGTTACTGAAACCTTTTTATTGATGGGAATATAAGCTTTTGAAATCTAGTAGTTGCTCAGCAGTGGGTTTTTTCTTTTTTTTTTTTGAAGGAACACCAGGACACCATTTAGAAAGGCTTTTAAAACACTGTAGCCGTAACAACGATAGGAAGTCTGCTTATATCTTATACAAAGCCAAAACTTCTGGTTTCATTGAGATCTCTTTGTTTTATTTCCCAGTTAGGGCATTACTTTTCAGTGAAGACATCTCAGAACGTGTGTCTTCTATAAGGGGCAGCTGTGGTACACAGATAGAGTGGTCAACCTTTTGATTGTAACATTGCAGACTCCGCTCCCTCCTTGTCCACCCATGTGTTCAAGTGTCCTTGGGCAAAATGCTGAACCCCACATTGATGCTGGTGGTTATAGGTTGGCTCTAGTGTTAGGCAGCAGAGCCACCATCAATGTGTGAATGTGTATGCATAGAGATGATACCTACCATCTCCAAAGTGTGACAGATGTACTTGATTTCCTGCATTCTCCGTAAGTGGAACTTCAAGGGGTTTTACAAGAATTCAGTATTTTTCAGTACTACAACTCTCGAACAGTTTAGAGGGATGACCTATGTCCTCTACTGAAAGCTGGTAAAGCTCCAACCTCCAAAGATACTGAACAGGTCTGATAACTTTCCATTGCAGCAGCAGACAGCTGCATTTTCTACAATAGTTTTCTTGTTACCATAGCAACACAGTGGTTGATCAAGGTGCAAGTTTTTGTGTAGCAGAGTGGGTGGGGTCAATGACATAAGACTGTTCTACGTCACATTCTACGATGCTGCAACCAGTGCAGTTGCCGTGGATACCATAGCCTTTGAGAGGTCACCATGAAGAGCTCTCATCCTTCCTTTTTTATTTCCAACATTTTATCAAGGCTCACCTTTAACAAGGCTGTGTTCTCGCTAAAATAATTCATGTTTATGAGACTTGTGATGCAGGATCAGACATGCAGGCTGAGTGATGCAAAATAAAGCTTAGAGGAAGTGAAAAAAGAGACAAATAGCCCAAAGAAGGAAAGACAGAGACCAAAGCTGCTTACATCGTAAAGAAAACTGTGCATGAGCTGAGGATGGAAAGAAATGCAAAGATGACGTTGCCACTTCTTCACTAACAATAAGAATGTTTACCCCAAATCCTTTTTTTACACCCAATTTGATAGATTTCCTTTCATGTTTGTATTTTATTTAGCCCCACTGAGGCTTTTTTGAAGAGGCTGCCCTTCCCTGCTTCACTTATTTTCTCAGCAAAACCTATTCCGACACACAAACAAACACACACACATACCCAGGCACACAGTTAACAAGAAAAAGATGTGTAGCTCAGCTGCTCAAGAGCCCACTATTAATATTTTAAACCATCAGGGGAAATTATCATCCATAATGAATAAAACAAAAAGACTAATGGATATAAGCAGGTCTGGATACATCATTGAACTGTCAGAAAGCCATCAATAGAGCTAAAAGGAATAACATTCACATTTCAAGCAACAACTGACCCAACAAATGTCATTTTTATACATTTTTATAAATAAATAAAGTTTGGGCAATACAGAGAAGAGACTATGAAATTTTTGTTAAATTAAAATACAGAAAAACTGTATTTTTGTTTTCGTCAGTAGAATTGAGTGACAATGCTGAGTTATCCAGAGCTCAATTTTAAAGTCCAACTCCAATCATCCTTTAATCTATACCAGTGGTCTTTTGATTATAATTTATCCTGATTTTAGTCTAAATTTTAAAAAATGTGTGTCGTTTTCTAGGACATAGTTGTTGTAGAACAGTAGTAGTTTATTAGAAATTCACCTCTGACTTGTGGGTGGTACTGTTGGTGCAGAGTAAGCCTGCTCTAATTTCCCATCATTCATCTGGTATACTCTCCCCATTTGCTTACATCCCCTTATGACCCCCGAACAGACATTACTATTGCAGCAAAAATGGCAAGCAATATTGGAGCTATCCAGCCATACAGTTTTGAGCCTCATTCCAGCTCGGACAAGGAAAACTTGAATGGATCTAGTTCTCTACAGGTGGATGCATCAGAGTGGATCTTTCCAGGGCCATTGTAGCTTCTACAACACAGCTAAAACCTTTTTCAAAGGCTTTTCCTCGTCTGCTTCTGATCCACCATGATTTGAATAAAAAAATACTCAGAAATGTAGTTTCAATCTTAATTTTCTTTACAACATATTTCCCCTATCATGAGAAAAATTCCACAAAAACACTTTAAAAACACAACAAAAGCCCAACTTTCGTTAGAGTGGATCTTTAAAGAAAAACTGTCTAAAAAAGTCCATTGGGATCTATCACTGCTGTGCTTTCCGATCAAATTGGTGTAGAGATCTGAGTACATTTGTTAAATTTACAGCTAAAAGTAAAAAAAAGTACAAGTAAAAAAAGCTATTTATCAGATGTTCAGTTACTTTGAGTCTTGTCATTTTTGCTCCTCAGAGGTTGCACAATCACTGCCCCTTGTTATAACATGTTAGGTTCACAGTTTGCATTATTAATAACTTGGTTTTAATTTCATATCACAGCACAAAAAGATGAATGTGGAAGTCCTTTTTTATTCAAGTAAAGCATAGTGAACAGAAGTTAGCGCACTCACTGTAACAAAGCAGTTGAATCTACTTCCAGTTCCAGCTTTTTTACTATTTGGAGGCCACAATGAATATATACTGAGCTGCCAACACTTCAGCAGCAAAAAAAAAAAAAAAAATTGCCAGCACAATATAATTAATACCTGCTGAGTCAGCAACCTGTAGTGTTTTGTGTTGTTGTGAATTTTAACTGTAGTTTCAACATTTTTTGACCGGCGGACAAAAAAAAAAAAAGGAACAAAGTAGACTTATGCAAGCTCATAAAACGAAAAATACTCTCAGAATAGAACATTAAAAGAAGTCTAGGACTGTGTTTGTTTGAATTTACCATAAAAGACACAGCATGAGCAGACAACAAAAGCCTGGATAGAGAGAGTCAAACTGCAGAGATGCAGGCAGACATAAAAGTGAACTTGATGGCTATATATGTGACTTCACACATTTTATGACTCCATTAAATAATCCCATGTCTAACACATAAACATGCAAAGTGTGAGTGTCAAGCCATTAATAATGGGCATAAACCTCAGAGAATGGATTGTGCTATCTGTTTAGCTCAGCCTTGTGCAGATTGCCTGGTAGATTCAGGCTCAGAAGAGAACTAAGGAAGATAAAGAGTAGGTAGGAAGATGTCAGCTTGCAGAAATAGAAAAATACACATTTAAACGTATATTTATTTTATCATTAAAGCCACAACGGTTCTTCTTACAAGGATTAATTAGTTGGGGTTAATTTGTGGTGAGTTTGAAGCAAGGCTAGCCTATTAAAAATGGTGATATACCAGTAAAGGGGCTGAAATATCGAGTCTCATTAAACCTTAACTACAGTGTAAAATGGTTTCCTTGGCAACATTCATTCATACATGGAATCCTTTCCTTGAAGAAAATGATTCATGTTAGTCTGAAATAATAAATTATAAAGACATAAATTCAAATCTGGTTAATGAGGCTGTTGATACTGTTCTGATTGGGGATGCTTGGTGGGTTAGGAGCTCCACTGTTAGAATCTCATGTTTGTTTGGAATTCTATGGCCACCCAACCAGTCTACTTTTTAGCGATGACATCTACCTGACATTTTACACGTGTTTGAGTGTGTGGATATGTGTTTCTCTGTACAAATATCAGCCTTTTCCCAAAAACTTACATATGTCATTGATCCCTCAAGCACCTATTTTTGCTTAATATTTTGTTGTTCTTTGAAGCGATCTCCTCCCTTCATTCTCCCTCTCTCCCTTCTGGTCCAAAACTTAAAGGGAATACAGATAATTAAATAACCAATTAAAACTAAAGCTGTGCAACCAATGCAGGGATCTGAAGTACTTTTATATATTTTCTATAAAATGTTGAACAAATTTAAGCTTTATAGAAATGGTTAAAAATCTTTACAGTCATACTTCATGATCAAAGGCCATCAATGACAACTTTTTGCTTTTTTAATGTTGTCCAGGCTTATCTATCAGTGAACAAGTCCTACCCTTTCCTCCCGGACGCACAGCTATGTTTAAAAAGAAAATCTGAGTGTACCAGACAATAAAATCCTGTCCTGCCTCAGTTCTCATAGATGAGGGCATGCATCACCTGAAAGTTTGATTTTCTTGTTTAACCACTGCATCAGTGGTTCTGTTTGACAAAGGTCAAACTTTAAAACATGATTGAGTTTGCTTTTCATGTGTTTGCGTGCATGATACTTTCAAAACACATTACAATGTTTAATTAGTGAACAGAATGGCTGTTACGTTTCTCCCAGAATAAGAACCGCATGAAATGTTGGGGACAAAATAATATCTGTAAACACTGATCAACATTAAAGATAGAAACCTTGGCTGTTGGTTACTACAAAAGGAAAGCAGCATGGATTGTATGTTATTTGGCACGTTTTAACATCAAAAAACATAAAAATCTATGTGCAGAACAGAACTGAACCAAACAGTTGTGACAGGACATTTTTCTTCACGGGAAACATTTTGACTGCATTTAAATCCACAATACTCCTTTCACCACAGAGTATCAATCAGTATTTATGAACAATAAAACTCAACTTTTAACTATGACAGTTTTGCAGGCCCTGCTGGATGATTTCAGATTACATTGCATAAAAATGACAAGTTTTTGTTCCTAAAAGTCAGTTTGTTTCTGTGTCCATCCATCCCTCCTACCCTGTTAGAATCATTACTGCTCACCACTTGATGGGAGATCTTCTGAAACAACCGATGGCAGTTCAAAAACACAGCTGTTAACTTTTCATCCTGACAGTTAAAGCAAAAGCATTTCAAACATTTCCTTCTCAGATGAATGCCCACCTATTCTTTTATTTCCTTAGGAATTCCATATGAAGCAAGTCTTTTTTTTTTTTTACTATTTATATTTCAGGAATATATGCAGCCGGCATAGTGATGAGACATTCTGGTGCACCAAACCATCAAATGTCAATTACAGAAATGCCTTTGGCAGAGTGAGAGGAGAGTGAAAAGCTGCATGAGATGAAATGAATGAAGCTTCAGAGTATAACAGAATAGAAGATTAATCTTTTTTTATGCAGAACTTAATGGTATTCTGTATATTTTTGGAAGGTTGGAGGTCACACCATGCTGCCCATCCGCTGGATGCCTCCCGAAAGCATCATGTACAGAAAGTTCACAACGGAGAGTGACGTGTGGAGTCTAGGAGTTGTTCTCTGGGAAATCTTCACCTACGGAAAGCAGCCTTGGTACCAGCTCTCCAACAATGAGGTAAACTGTTGTGAACAATTATAAACGTCATTGTCTGGCACATCACATTTGGAAAAAGTCTTTAATGTTACCAATCTAATACAAGAGAAGTATACTGTGTTGGGCCATAGTATAAAGTAACAGACTCATTATAAATGTTACCTTAGAGGTACCCCGACTTTAATAAGTGATGTTTAGCAAGATGTTGCAGCCTTAAGGTGTGAAAGCATCATCCTTCTGTGGAAGATACTTTTAATATTTGATCACTTCTGTGTGGAAGTGTCTCAAAAGACTCAATTTTTCCATTTATAATACGGAAGTCGAAGCTTCTTTTTAAAACTTTTGAGATCAGGAAATGCTCAAGATAATTTTTTTGAAAGGATACTCTCTAAAGTTGCATTCATATCCCATGCGATTTGCTCATCAGCAGCATCCAGTTTGGATGTTAAGTCAATGTACAGATGTGATCAGAGGTTCCTTCCACACGCAGCAGGAACGTCTAGTTTATGAATATATCATTGGACAAGCGTTCAGCAGCAAATTTGCTGTTTGTCTAAACTAAGGAGTAAAATAAAAACCCAACATGTACTCTATCTAACTTTTCAATTTATTATCTGAATATTCATTGTAGTGTGAAATTGGCATCAATAAAATATAAAGACTTTTACAAAGATTTTCATGCATAATGCAAAGTTGTTGAAATCTAAGGTTCAAGGTTGCTCAGTATATGTGGTTGAATGTTGGAAGAATCATCGGAAATAAACAGTAAATTAGAAAAAAAAAATCATTAATCGATATCATGTCGACTGTAAGAAATAGAGTAGAAACAAACAGGATGTTGGGTTTTTTCTAAGAAAAAAACAACGATGTCACTGTCTTTTGACCCTCAAAATGAACTCTAACCTCTTCAGTGTAAGTCTAATGATGTCCTGAGCTCAATTTACATCCAATAATGAACTTTTAGCCTCGTCTTGTTTTCTGGTGAACATGTATCAGCTCCCTAAGGCTTCACGGGTCAGTCACCTAACAACCTTGATCTGTAGCTCAGATATCTTTCACTCAGGATATGGAGTTTGGCTCCAAAATTAGATATCAATTACTTAACTACTTGAACCAACCAATAGCAATTACAAAATGAGGAGGGGTAAGTAGCTGATTGCTTGCTATAATGATGACTCTCTAACAGACTGGATCTCTGATATGTGGCAATTTGTAAGACACAGCTGCTTCTGGAGGCTTAATAAAAACCATTAATTGGTATTCATTGCATGAACACAGTGGGGTGCATTTAATGTTTGAGGAAATTATAATAATCTTAATTATATCACAGTAATAATGTAGATATTTCTAAATGGCCACAGTAAAATGAGATTGAACAGCCGTTTTTTTTTTTTTTTCTTAGATGCACATCCTTAGGCTTAGAGCAGAGTTATGCAAACCTTTATGCTGTAATTTCTGTGAGTCAGAATGAATTGGGAAAAAGGATCCATTACTAATTAATCACATTGTTTATGAAGAAAAGTCTTTGTATAAACATTTATTTGCATTAATCAATATGCAAATACCTATGAAATAGACAGTAATGTGTATATTTCTTGCTTTATTTCCTCCTCTGTAGGTGATAGAGTGCATAACTCAAGGCAGGGTGTTGCAGCGACCGCGGACCTGTCCTAAAGAGGTGTATGACCTGATGCTGGGATGCTGGCAGCGGGAGCCGCACATGAGACTCAACATTAAAGAAATCCACGGTCTGCTGCTAAATCTGGCCAAAGCCTCACCCGTTTATCTGGATATACTTGGCTGAACAAGAAGAGGAGACAAAAACAGAATTTTAGATGTGCGATTAGTGACATGAAAACGTGTAGAAAGTGTGGATTTTGAGTTGAATGCTGGTGTGCACCAATTTGTGCGTGTCAGTGCGTGGAAGATGTGAAGATGCAGGAATTCCTTCAAGGTAGTCAAAAAAATGGTTCAAGTTGTGCTTAATCACTTCCCCCCACCCAGCCAATTTCCTCCCTTTCTGCAGTCCATCCCCTTCCTTCCTCACCGAAGAAACATTGATGAGAGGTGGTTCAACTTCAGAGGGGATAAATAGCTTCTCTCTTCTTTTCGAATGCTTTAAACTCTCTGGGGCTAAATTGATAAAAAAACAGATTAACAGAACTTTAAAGTGACTGGCTGACCTCTCTTGCTGCATATTGGACCACAGGACTCTTTTCAAGCCCAAAAATCTGAAGAAAAAGCAGCAAAAGGAGGATTTTGTGAAATCTTTTTTTGTGTAAATACGAGACATCGTGGGGAGAAAATGGCTCTTTGAGGCGCTGAGCCATCGAGGCACTGTGTTTTCCAACCCAGTACGTCCATCCGTCTGAAATGTGAACTCTTGTCTGCCTTTGTCAGTTCAACCACTGTTTTTGTTGCATTTTACTTTACATACGCCTGGACTGCACTGTCACACAGCAGAGGGTAACATGATGACTGCTTCCCTTGACCCCCGAAAGTGACAGATGCTTCCCTTGTGATGTCAAGCATTCATGTCGGAAGGTCAATTGATTCATTTATCCACAGCTGTCCAACAATTATGAGCTTGTATGGTTGGAGGTTGTGGCGGTGGAAGTGGGGGGTTGGCCAGTTTTTAAGCGGTCAGAGCTTGGTCAAATGTGTGGGTGGCTGCACCATAGAAGGTGTGGTTCATTTGGTCAACCCATATTAAATCATCAAAGCTCTCAGCACTTAGGCATCCTTGAAAACCACATCTGCGCTGGAGGGGGACACATACAATACACTGTATACCTTATCCCGTCACCCCCACACACAAACACTCTCACACACACACACACACACACTCTCACTTACTGAAAGACTCAAAATGGACCGAGAAGGAAATTGAATTGTACATGTTTTATTATTTGAGCGGGGCAGTGCTTTAGCCAGGCCCCGTCCTCTATAATGGTGTAATGTATATTTCATTATAGCCTAATGGGCTCCATTAGCACAGTCTCCTCACAGACATTCAAGACTTATTGTTTTATGGCTGAGAAGGATAGATAGAGGAATGGATAGGGGAGGTGAATGGGAAGAAAATGAGAAAAAAAGAAGAGTGGTGCGGCACGAGGGGCGATGATGAGGAGGAGTATGAGCAGAGGTAATAATGCACATTTAGAAGAAGTGGGAAGGAAGAGTGGAAGCAATGGAAGAGAGACAGCAAAAAGGTACAAATGGATAGGCGAGTTTAAGAGGAAGAGAGGTGTGAGTGTCCTCCAGGAGGAAGTCAGAGTGAACATCCATCACTCCTGCAGCCAGCAGATGTTCTACAAGCCTCTCATCTCATTCCTGAGGTGGTCCTAAACCACACACACCACATACATTTTACTGGCAGTCTAGCAACAGCTCGCATAGAAAATAAACTCAATAATGTACCACACATGTCCATTATTGAGAAGCACTTCACTCACTTACAAAACCACTCATTCCTGCACAAAAACTGTAACTGTATATACAGCTACATGCATGCAACGGCAAAAAAAATTTAAAAAACAAAAAAACATATTTAATGTTTGGTTTAGCATTTTACTGATGCATATTTTACTCTTCACATAACTATTAAAAACTCATCTCTGCAGTTTTGCTAACAACCTTTTTAATTCAGTGTAAACCATCAATCTGGAATTATTGATCTTATTTAAAACAGCACTTGATGGTATTGGTGTATGTGACTTGGGAAATGTTGATTTTAATGATTTATAATATTATTTATAACTTAAGATGCATTTTGTACATTTCTTTCTATATACAAGTTGCCTTTCGCAACACAAAGCTGACTGAAACTAAACCCTGGTTTGGTTGATTATGTTTTTTTGCCGACGTGTAATATAATATTTAGTGTGTGTGCATTTTTATGTCATGCTCCCTCTTAAAAACTACCAAGCCTGTTCTCACGTGCAGGCTGCTCTACAACATGATTGGACATTTCATCGGTCTGTCACGTTTGTGGAATCAGTTCGACATACTGCAAAACGATTATCGCCTGTCAGAGCATAAATCTGAAGTGTTTTTGCAGCCGCATTGACAGCAAATGTTAACAAGGTTCTCGGGATCCATCCAAGCTGTCTGTAAAGTCTTCGAGCTCGCCCTGAGTAGGCACACTCAATCCTGCTTCATAGAAGTTGCCACACATTATCTCTGTGCAATAACAGAGGGCTTTTGGCGTGCAAGGGCCTGTGGGAGTTTAACCAAACTGTGAGAATAAACACACGCAGGAGCACCTCCACTAAGAGTAGCGTGTGTCGCAGCAGCTCCCCTGCTGGCGACACTGTGCATGCACCTGCTGTGTTTTCTTAATAAGTGTCGATTTGGACAGTGGTGGTGTTTTGTGAAAGAAGTGGAGAAAGGGGTGAAAGGATTATTGTTTAACACAGGTCTCTTTGCATTTTTTGCAATTGATTAAAGGTGCAAGTAATCAAGTTAAAAAAAGACAATAACTGCTGTGCAAATAGCAACCTAAGGCAAGGAGGGACTGACAATCACAGACTTCTCTTTTTTTCTCTTAATCAAGTGACCTACTGTATAATAGACTATTCAACCAACTTTCCTCTTCTATGCTGCCTATGCTGTATGTGATAGTCTTTAACTCTGGTCTTTAGAAGTGCTACTTCTTTTCTTTAATCTGTTTTTGTAAAAAATAAAATAACAGCAAGAGGAATGAACAAAAATACCTGTAAAAAATGTTAATAAGCCGCCGGAAGAGAGACACATTCTGAACTGCTGTTTCCCTGACTGTGTTGGGTAATTGTATTGTTTTTCTTTTTTCCGTCTTCTAATCGGACAGAGGGATGTGGAGCGTTGACGGACTCACTGGATGCACACAATGACGTACGGCAACCTCCAGGGTGCTGAGCAATGTTTGCTCATTCCATTGGGACTGCGTTTGCGTGTATGTGTGTGAGTGTGTGTGTGTGTGTGTGTTTGCACATGTGGGGTTGTATGAAAAGTGTTGATTGATGCTGGATGGAGTCCTGGGGGATATCTGTTGGAGCTTTTCCGGATTTTAGCCAAATTGTTCCAAATACTGCAAACACACATCACAACTTTGAATGCGCTATGATCCCCACCCCCACCCCCCAGAGCCCTCCCATCAGTCTGAGTTAATAGAGCTGAAATACTGCAAAGGTCATGTTTAAGATTGCATTTGTGCTTCGATGCCTTTGGAACTCCCAACCCTTCAAGAGTTCGACAAAAACCGCTTCACTGCAAGAAGACTAAGGAAAATATGAAACTGTGATTTGCTCTTGTATATTTCTTTTTTTTTTCTTTACCTCTGTGTGGGGCTTTTTAACCATCTAGATTTGCCTTTCCCAGCCGGTTTCCAGCTTCTAGACGTGGTGAAGAGGCTGACAACCAGCAGAAAATAGGCGGACAGTTAAGCGTTTTATGCATGAAACAACAATTCTAAAAGGCTGTATCAATATTCGGAAAATCTGTTTTGGAGGGAAAAAGGGAGCATTTGGTTTATTTGCTTCTATTCTTTAAGATTTTGGGAAAAGTACAAACAAATATATAAAGTTTCTGTAAGAAAGAGATGCTGAAATGTTATTTCGTTGCTCAAAAAAATGCTTTTTGACGTTTTAATAAACATCTGTACTGCAAAGCACATATGGCAATTAAATGCTGGACATATTCTAACCGATGCAGCTAACTTTTGTCTTTGCGAGCAGGTTGTTGTCAAGGACAACAAAACCTATAACATCATCAGTGCACAAAAACATACACAAACACACCAGGAAGAACTTGTACAGTCAAGAAGTTGCATGGTGGAAACCGCCATAGTGAGTCATGATGGTACTGATGACAGACATATGACTTTTCTTTGAAGGTGAAGCAGTTTGTTGTAATACAGTGTAATGAATAAAAATGTTGTGTCACATCCGAGTTCCTGCATGTCAATATATCAGACATTTGTTGTAATTACTTTGTTTCTTTCATTATAGCTGTTTTGGAAGTATAAAAACTGACCAAATCACATACTTAGGTTTTACTCTTTGATTAAAGCAGGTTAGGTTGCCTGTAGTCAGTATAAATGCATAATGAAATTTCTTCAACACAGTTCTTGGGTTTTTCATGCTGGGATATATTTTTTTTGGGTTACTTTTTGGAGTAATTCTAATTTTTTGGGTTATAGTAGTTTCATTTTTACCCAAATTTAGTATTTTTTCCTGAAGGTTTTTTTTTTCTTGAGGTAAAATAACCCAGAAGAAAGATAGTCTCTTTTAAAAGTCCCGCTCGAATCATATTTATATTGAAAAAGCGTTCCCAGTCATCTTTTAATCATGATTATACTGTGTTTAGGCAAAATAAAAAAACCTGTGCCTTTTTCTAGGAGTTAGTTTCTGCAGGAGTTTATTAGGAATTCTGTTGGTGCGGAAGTAAGCCTCCACTGATATCCCATCATTCCTTTGTTTACACTCTCTCCTGCTATAGCTTCAAGTCCCTCAAAACCCTAAGGTAACATTAGTGGTGCAACAAAACTGGCGAGCAATCCAGCTGTACAGTTTTGAGCCAGATTCCAGAAGCATGGATGAGAAAAATGGAGATGCTAATTGTCTGCAAGTGTAGGCATCATTTCAGTTGCTGCGTCACAACTGAGAGATTTTTCAAACACCATATTTCATCTGCTCCTGTGTTATTTCTAACTATATAATTTTTTCTGTGTAGTATAAAAAAGCTTCTGTTTTAGAGGTCCAACAAGAAACAAGAACTTCAAATTTTGTCTGTGCATTCTTAGAAAAAAACAGAATTACAGCAAAATACTGTTTTAAACAACATTCCTGCACATCCTTTCCAATCTCTGAATTCCAGCATACTTTCAGTGTATTTAAATGAAATAGTTGCTTCACAGATTAGGAGAAGTCTGAGGGCATTTCAGTGACTTATAAAGCTAAATCAGATAGGGGCATTCGACCAAGCCCCAGACGTAATTAAGCCACCACTGAATTCATATGTTCTTTTTACCCAGAGCTCTGTCTACAATTTATCTCCTAATACAAACAGGACTGGTTAGGGAATGAGAAACTAGGCACTAGAAACTAGTGTGAGGCTGTGTGTTTGTGTGTGTTGAAGATTTGTTTGGGACATAAAAATGGGAAATTGCAGGACTAGGTGTAGTGTGTGTATTTATGTGTGTGCAAAAGAGAGTTGTAGTAGGCGCTGGTTCAGGTCGCGTTTCCTGAACTCAGCCAATGGGTCCTCACATAGATACACACTAAGTTGACAAAATGACTATCACAAGCAAACAAAACAAAATGGAAATCATTTGGCTTTAAAAAGGGTCAATGTGAAACCAAATCTCTCCTGTTTACTCTCAGAAAACTATTATATCAAGAGGAAAAATATCAATTTTCTTGCTATTTTTATGCTATTTTGGGGGGGAAAAATAAAAAAACCCTTGTATTTTTTGGGGGGTTTTTTTGGAAAAAGTTTGTGCAGTGTGGCAGAAGGTCATCAGAAATTTGCCTTTGAGTTGGGTTAGGGTTAGGGGTGGGACTGTTGGAGCAGAATTGAGCTGATATCAAATCATCTCTTGGTTTACACTCTCTCCCGTTAGCTTACATCCCCTCACAACCCCACAGAGGTGCAACAAAAATGGCAAGCAATATCGGAGCTATCCAGCTGTACAGTATTGAGCATTTGAGTTTTAAGTATTGAGACGCCTGCAGCACAAATGAGGAAAATTGAAATGTTGATGTGTTTATTTGTCTGCAAGTGGATGCATCAGAAAAGCATATGTTTTTCTGCTCCTGATTCATCCCTATTTGGATAAAGAAATACTCAGAATTGCAGTTGTAATCTTTACTTATTTTATAAATGTCCTCCATCATGAGAAATCCTAAAAGAACATTTTAAAAATGCCAAAAACATGATATGCATTGGAGTGGGTCCTTAAGAAGCAACAAGTGGTTAATCCCTCACTGCTGCACCTGCAGGGTGACATCATTAGCACCTTTGGGAGGACTGTTGATGTAGACATCTTCCCAACAAATGTGTGCCGCTCTCTGAGTGACTCATAGTTGTTAACTGTTCCAACATGCAGCACAAGACACAAACATAACTGTAATTATAGCCTGCTTGCTTTGGACATTAAAGTTAAAGTTTTAATTAAATACAAATGGAAACAACGTAGGCATACAGTATTGGTGAACTACATTGAAAGGGAAACTAATCAATTTCTATTTTACGCGGTCAATAAAACTTTTTTCATTTTTAATTGCTATCAAATGCTATAAAGTTTTTTTTTTTTTTTTTACTTTACAGTAATATGGTAAAAATGTTATTAGTCTTTTTTGGTTGTCCTACCTTTTGGGGAGTTATAATAACGTTAATTTTATTTATAAAGATGTAAAAGGTTCATGTCTAGCAAAATTTGTTGAAAATATTGAAAAGCACAAAACCAACACTGTGCAAAAACCTTTATATATATTAAGGATGTTTTTTAAATGTATTTTTAATGTAACATTAAATGTCTCTAATGCAGAGGAAAGGGCCTTACATCATGCAATTCTTAATCTTTTTAGAGTAAACTATATCCATATTTATAATAATTGAAAGTATACCTTTGGCACACTAAGAAACATTTTTTTAATGAAATATGAGTTATGTTAGTGAGCTCTTTTCCAACTTAGAAGTAAGACAACTCGATCTCTGGGGTGCCGCCTTTTGCTCCTTGTGGGTGCCGTCCATTTTATGTTGTTAGCGGCCTCAGCAGCGTGTCTGCATTTCATCCACAAAAACAAACAACAGCCAAACTTTTGCAAAGATGGATTTGCTTATTGTGCATATAAAGTGAAAGCATTTTTCCAATCACAGCTATCAACATAGAGAAAGTGTGTGTGTTAGCCTGGGGGGGGCTGCTGGCAGTGCAGACTCTTCCTGGAAGGGGCTGTTCTCATTTGTCTACGTCACAATGTGAGGAGCCTCTCGTTTTTTTGTGGATTGGGAGGGGCTGGTGCTCAGAGTTTTAGAGGAATACTCAGAAATATGTGAATGAAGCAAAATGCCACTTTGAGGTTGTTTTTTGTGAGGAAATGGCATTATAATACAATTAAAAGCAAATATATATATATATGTTGCATAATATAGGCCCTTTAAGTCAAAGATTCAGCTGGCTTCCAATAATAGTGAAAATACCTGGAAGATTTTAGATAAGTGGGAGCAACTGTGAAGTCATTTGTTTCTTTTCATGCTTTTTAGCCAAGTGACATACATGTTTATTTATCGGGTAACTGAATTGGTATAATAAGAGGATTTATCTTTTTCTGGGTCCAGATTTGATGCACATTTGAAGATATTTACCAAGGACAAAAAGAAAAAAAAAAAAACATAATGCTTTCATTTTTGCTTAGTTTTGTATTTGAATATCAGTAATAACACTACAGCTGTCAGGAACTGGTGTTGAAGGACCAAAATGCACGAGGCTTGACGATGTCTTGACGCCTGAATCTATTTATACCTATATACAAATATATAAAATGTTTGTTTTTTTTCTTTCGAGTAGAGGCTATTTCAAAGTGAGTTTGGAGCAGAAATGGTTGGATGCAAACTTGCATCAGTAGGCATCAAGGTGTTAAAACTTTATTAAATAACACAAAGTGGGACAACACCATGGAGACGATGCAGATGACCTGAGAAGGATGAACCAAACACCAGACAAACACACTGACTGAGGGTAATTACCATAAATGAAGACAGCTGTGGAGAGTTGACAACTTGAACCTGCTGTGACTAAGAACACACAAAACATGACAAAAACCAATAAAACATCACTAAAATGACACAAAACAAGCAGAAAGGCACAATCCTCACAGCAGTTAATTATTTAAGCAGACAGATTTTGTTCTGAATGTATATTATGATTACTACAAAGAGAATGCATATGTGTTGTGCAGCACAATCTGGGAAAAAAAAGCACAAAATCTTCCATATAATCAGAATGCAGGCTGACCTTGACCATGTTATTAACGCTGTCTGGACAATATTAAGAATAATTGGTTCTCTGAAGACTTGGAATGTTTGAAAAGAAAATATGAGGGATCTTTGTTGCACACGCCCGAGGACAAACAAGAAAAACTGATTCAGTGTGGGTAATTTAAGATTTATATGTATCATACACCAAAAAAAAGTGGCTAAACAAGATATACTCAGAGGAAAAGCTTAAGATTTATTAAGCTAAATGGCAACATATCTGTGAGATGAATGAAAACTTTTAGTAAGAATTGAAGCTTCTTAAGAATGAGCAGCTTCAAAACTTTATAAAGTTTTCAAAATAATATTCTTAAGCGTAAAGGAGCACAGATTTATGATATTTTATAGTCTTTAGTACACACAAAGATAAAATCAAAATTTGATGTTCATGATCTTTGAGTTATAAGACAGCCCTGCATTTAAAACAGGCATGCTTTGATAAAAGAAATCACTGCATGGGCTCAGCATCACATTTTTTAATCTTTGTATAAAAATATGGGTCACCAGGAAGACCTCTATCATGGAAAGAAGAAGCCAAATGTGAAAATTCACTGAAAACTCCACCGGGTTTCTGAATCAAAACTAATTTAAAAAGCACTGAGACACAATGAAAAACTGTCCTGTGGTTTGATATGTTAAAACAAAAAAAAAACTTTAAAAAAAACATGCTCACTGTGTGCTCTGAACTTAATAGGAACTGTTGTTTCCATGAATCCATTTCTCATAAAAAACCATGATTGCTTCACTTTACAATTAAATGTTTTCTATTGTGTATTGTCAATAAACTATTAGATTTTTTTTTTTTGCAAAACTCTTCTCAGACGAGTAAATATGTGAGATAATGAAACAATTCTAAAGGGAAGCATTGCATACGTATCTGACTATTGTACAAAAGCTGGCATGTTGTCCTGCTTATGTTTCAGCTTCGGAAAAGGGATTTTTTAACCCAATTTCTGGCAGATAACTTGTAAGCTAATCTGACACAAACAGTTGTTTTGGCGGCTCTTTGGGTTGCCACAGAAGTACCTAGTAAACTAGCCAAATACACAAATGCAGCAGGGAAGGAGAAACGATTTACCAGCTCATCTAAAAAAGCTTCTACAGGAACATTACGGACGGGGTAAACAATGGAAAACCTTTCAGACTACATAAGACCAACACAGTGCTGCCACAGGTCTAATTTCATAGAACAGCTATTAAGAATTGATACTGCATTGGCACAGCATTTATTTATAATCAGCTAAAATATTTTAGTTCACAAATACATCCTGGAGGGTAAACATGTGGGGCTTGATCCCAGCCTCACTCAGACTGATGAAGCTTCTTGGAAGAGTGGTGAAACCATTCCAAGAAGAGAGGACAAGAAGTCCGGGTGCCATTACTCAGCTTTATGACAACGCCACCTGAATGAATGAGAATCTTCATTGACTCATCATCAGTTAAAAAGTTATTTATTACCTCCTGCACTCCGACATTTTTAGAATTTTTCCTCTTCTGTTTCCCATTTATTTATGCATTAATTCGTTCATTAATTTTTGCTGCCAGGTTTGTTTTCACTTGGTTTCATGTCCTGCGCTGAGCTTGTTTTACTGAGATATAATTATATATTTGTTTCGTAAGGAAAATAAAAAAAGATTTTACTCAGTACATTTTTGTAGAGGTGCTGTTTTTTCAAAGTTGTGTTAAAATACTTAATACTGTTTGTGCTTAAAACACATGTGAATATCTTTTGACATTTTTTTTTAAGAAAATGATTTGAAAGAACCTTGAAAAACATCACTGTATTTACATTTATTTGGATTGTCAGTAGGAGAGAAGGCAGTATTAGTCATGTTTAACCTCTTCAAACCTGTGTCCACAAACATCACATTATTATAATTCTTTTACCATAAAAGGTATCTGGGCCCTGTGAATGTGTGTGTAGAGTATTTACAAACGGCGCCCCATAGTAGAGGGTTAGCTCAAATATTAGATAGGGTCGGAAGTGGTAAATGACAGTATGTTCAACCTAACTCAGTTAATAATAATAATTCCTTACATTCTAATCACAACATTATTTATGATCACATGTCAACATTTTTGTTTATCATGAGAGGAAAGATGACGTTTTACCTGTTCATCTATTGCTGATATGGTGGTTTTTTTTTGGTTAAACTCTGTTTCTGTTAAATCTTTGTGACTCACATCAGGTGTAATAGGTTAATTTTACAAAAAACCTACACTACAATTTCCTGATGTTTTGGGTCTGTGTAGTATCTGTCCTTGCTCTGCTCTTACTGTGTTCATGGTAAATGGCGTAGCACTTTTTTTCCCAAGGTGCTTTACAGTCCCAGTCCCATTCACCCATTCATACACACAATCACACTGATGCTGAACACTGGCGCCACTTCCACTAGAGGCAATGTGGGATTCAGTGTCTTGCACAAGGACACTTTGACGCATGGGCAGGCAAGGCAGGAATTGAACCTGCAGTCTTCTGATCGGAGGTTGACTGTCCTACCACTGCACCACGGCCGCCCCCTCATAATGTGGTTGCACCTGTGTTTATGGATTTGTGCAGCTTTAGGACATCACTTGCAGAGCTGGATACAGCTCTGTTTGTTTTAATTGTAAGCACACACTGTATTTCAAAGGTGGTCCATGATTTATGAATCTCCAAAAAAACTAAATTAAACATAAAGAAAGGATTTATAGTTATTATTATTTCCTAATGGTAGATGTTTTATCCTGTTTTGAGTGTTCTCTATAAAAACTTCTATATCACTACAGGGCATAAGACATTAGCTGAAATGTAGCTCATTATTAGAAGTGTTCAGAGCCAACTTTAGTGTTCTTTTAGTTTTATTGTCAGTAAGAAAATGACAGATTGCCACTGATCAGGAACATATTTGAGATTATTAAACACATGTATACTAAGAAAAGTGTTTGATTTTTTTATTATTATTATTATTATTGTGGCTATCAAATAACCCATCACCCTGAGAGCATTTTTCAACAACATTTTTTAAACTTTGCAATGTGTTCAAATCTCAAGTAACATAAACATTTATGTACTGTATTGTTTTAAAATGTTATTTATTCTTGTTGAATTAAAGTTTTACAGCTTAACCATTTGATTTTTTTTTTTCATTGATGGTCATTGATGTGCATCTCAAGGAATAAAAGTGTTTTTAAAAGCTGACAGCAGTGAAAATTTGTTGCAGTACAGTGCTTTAATTACTGCTTAGCTAATTTATTTTTAATTTTACTCAAATTTTTTTCTCGTGTCATGTTTATGACAAAATGCATAAAACCATGTGATTATTGAATATGTTAAAAAATAGACAAATATTAGTGTGGCAGCCTATTATGTACCCTAATAACAAATCATTTTTGCTTTGAATAGTAATTTGTGAACATTTACAGGCTCCATCCCAAAACTCGCAGGTAAAGACACTGAAAAACAGGCCAAATAAATCAGTGAGAACCATTCCTCATCCTCAGCCTCCTGAAATGGTTTCCTGTTCCATCGAAACGAAACAGCCAGTGGCTTTATCAAGATTTATGAGCTAAATCATCATTGGAAATATAAGACACTTGTTGGGGGTCAAAGGCAGATGGGATAGGAGGAAGAAAGGGAGTGCACTGTAAAAAAGTAGATTTAAGATAAAGAGAAATATAGGGGGAAAAAAAGTATCAGGAGAATATAAAAGCAAAGGAAAAATGGATCAAGAAGTTTAAAGTTCAAGCATAAATTCAAATCTAGGCTTGTAGTTTTTCAATTATAATGTTTTCTTCTCTGAGTGTTTCAGACATTTCAGTTAAACGCTGTTATTAAGTCAACTGCTGCAAGAACAACCAAGTTGCAGCAACGACAGAAGATTGAAAAGAGAAAACCTGCCACTTTTCTTTCATTTACAAAACCACACATTAAAATGTCTCAATTTAATAGGAAAAGAATAATGTAGCCACAAGGGGGCCCAAGCCAGGGTCTCATTGTGCCGGTCCCGAGCCAGGATAAGTACAGTGGGTTGTGTCAGGAAAGCCATTGGACGTAAAATCTTTGCCAATTCAAATATTCAAATCAGATCTATGATATCCATACCAGATCGATCAAGACCCAGGTTAAAAACGACCGCCATCAGTGCTGTTCATCAACAGGGTGTCGGTGGAAATTGATCAACTGCTGGTCGAAGAAGAAGAGAAGGAAGGCGCATTCATAAGAAGAGAGAAAAGAAGAAAGTTGTGAGTGTTGGACTGAGAGTAGGGACTTTGAATGTTAGAATTATGACACGAAAAGATTGAGAATTAGTTGACATGATGAAGAGGAGGAGGGTAGACACACTGTGTGTGTCCAGGAGACCAAGTGGAAAGGTAACAAGGCTAGAAGCTTAAGAGCAGGGTTTGAGTTGTTCTATCATGATGGAGATGGGAAGAGAAAAGGAGTAGGAGTTGTCTTAAAGGAAGAGTTTGTTAGGAGTGTTGTGGATAAAAAAAGTGTGTCAGATAGAGTGATGAGTCTGAAGATAGAAATGGAAGCTGTGATGTTTAGTGTTGTTAGTGGATATGCCCCACTGTGAGGATGTGAGCTGGAGGAGAAGGAGACATTCTGGTTAGATCTTGATGAAATGAAGATGAGTATCCCTAGAAGTGAGAGTTGTTATTGGCACAGATTTCAGTGGACATGTTGGTGCGGGAAAACAAAGGTGATGGGCAGGTTTGGTATCCAGGAGAGGAACATAGTAGGACAGATGGTGGTTGATTTTTGCTAAAAAGAATTTGTACAAAACTGCGGTGAGACCAGCTATGTTGTTCGACTTAGTAACAGCGGCACTGAAGAAAGGACCGAGCTGAAGGTAGCAGAGATGAAGATGCAGAAGTTCTCCTTGGGAGTGACCAAGGAGATGGTAAGGATCAGGAATCAGAGGGACGACACATGTTAGAGGTTTGAGGGCTAAAGTCAGAGAGGGCAGACTGAAATGGTCCAGAGGACAGTGAGTCAAGAGCTGCCAGGCAAGAGGTCTGGAGGACGACCAAAGAGGAGGAGTATGGGTGCAGTGAACAAAGACATGAAGGTAGCTGGGGTTAGAGAATGCAGAAGACAGGGTTAGATGGAGGAAGGTGATTCGCTGTGACGACCCCTGAAGGGAAAAGCCAAAAGGGAAAGAGGATACACAAAGAACTTCAATGAGCCCATAAAAACCTGAGTTGAAAAGTACACGTGATGCAGTGCCGCTATGATTTAGCATCTTGCATGTCACAAGAAAAATTGAACCTGAAGATTGACAAACTGGGTGGATAAGATGAAGATGAAGGCAGCTGTGAATCAGCAAGCGAGCTTGGTAGCAAACCTGTCTGTCACAACTAAAACACCTACTTTGACAAGCAACAAATTAAAGCTGCACTGACTTTTTTTTTTCCTTGTAAAATATCCAAACAGGATTTCATGTGAAAGCAGAGACTTTCCTGAGCTGAGCGACAAAAATAGGGAGTTTTGGCATCCTGGTATAAGAGAAAAGGAAACCTGTAAAACAATTCCTTCAATTCTCCTGACCCAGACGGGCTCAAAGAAAAGTCACTCACCTAAATCGACCAGGCGGTTGCTAAGAAAGCATGTGGGTTGAGTGATTGTAAATATGGCTTTGGGATTTATGGAAATCTGGTTCTTATTTTATTTTATTTTATTTTTTCAACAACTTCTTTCCCAGTTACTTGTCAAAAATAATTTAAAAAATAAATAAAAATTTGTTTTAGTATCAGCCTGTTATTATAAAACAACATGAATGTTTATTTATTTATTTTTTTTATCTAACCATTTTTTACCAGGAAGTCCCATTGAGACTGTTCTCATTTTCAAGGGAGATTTGGGCCAAAAAGCATCATTACAATAAAGACATAGTTAAAACAATAAAGTAATAATAAAATACAATTCAAATGAACAGCATAACAGTAATAAAAAGGTTAAACAATGAGTTATACAGTCAGGTCAAGAGTGATATGTGAATATTTATTTTAAAAGCTCAAAAAGCTTTGCTTTAGAGAGGTGAAAGAGATTATACAAAGTTCCCATTCATGTTTTTTTTTATATTTTCCATAAAAATAAATCTTTATGGATCACTCACAAAAATACTATCTTTTATTTAAAATGAAAATCATTCTCATAAACGTTGGATCAATATGACCTTTTCAGAACTGAAAGATGCATTGTCAAACTTTCAGCAAAAGAAATATTGAACCTTTCCAAAAATGGATCACATTTTAGATCTGTCAGAAAACAGTTTTTTTGTGTAAAAGTTATTTTTTCAAAACTAATCTCAGACAGCTTTTGCTAAACAAAGCAACTGCTTAGAACAGACTAATTGAGCCTAAGGTTCTGTTTACTGAGCACAGCGACACTATAAAATGAGCGCTGAGCCATGTGTTTCTGCAAACTGAATTAAGTGTGTCTGCAACTGTTTGATTTTTTACAATTGACTAATAAATTGGTTCAAATGGTGCAGAGAACTGAATTGGTTCTTTATCTTCACCAAGATTTCAGTGGTAGGCGTTTGTTTGCTTAGTTGTGAATTTATAGACATTACTTTTAAGAGCTTTTCTCGTAATAGTGACATGAATACACAGCACAAGCAAAAGGACTGAAAGGCAAATAACAAGTTGCAAAAAAAAGTCTTTTTATTAAAAATATGAGGAACTTGTGAAAAATGCTAAGAACATGTTAAAAGTGCAGATGCAACAAGATTAAAAACAAATAGCAATGGAACAATGATTTGTAAACAAGGGGGGAAAGCTATAATTCAAACCTGGAGCAGACAGTACTATCAAGCATCCAAAGAAAACAACAGAAAACACCAGGGAGCGATTGGACAAGCAGCAGAACAGAGCCAGTAAACGAAGGATGGGCTTTTGATGGAGTCTCATCTGGAGTGTTTATGACGAGGCAGCGCCAGCAATGTAATGAGTTGACTGATCAATCTCTCCTTCTTGCCCACTGGATCAATAGCACTGTTTTGACAGTCTACATTAAGCTCTAACTAATTGCCAGATTGCTAAATGCTTTTAAGAAGGAAGGGAAAAATATATCCCCAGCAATCAATAATGCAATCACACAAGTAAGTCTTGTGTACTACCAAGGGAAGAAGGATGTGCCTGTGTGCGTTTGTCTGGTTTGTTTTCATGTACACATACATGTAGGGAGTGTTAAGGGGCAGAATGGTTACCTGCTTCATGAACTTTATATGTGTCCCATTTGTTTGAGTGATATTTCGGCAGCTGGGACTTGTGGTCAGGGGATGGGAGCTGAGCAAAACCTTGGTGTAGTTGGGGTTTCAACCTTGCAGCCTCAGTGGGACGCTTATTTGATTTAGCTCACAGCTCCGTGGCTAAACCACCACGACTTTAAAACAAGGCAGACGACATGAGCCTTAACAAATAGCTTCATTTATTAAAAGATTTGGACGTGGAGAGGAGATTGTTTAATCATTTGAGGTTTTTTTTGTAGAACTCTTTTAAAGAAAAGTGAAAAATAGTTTCAACAATCCCGAATTTCTTTTTCTAGTGGAAGCTCTTTTGGCCCTCCTTGCCAAACCATTCTACACTTGAATTTGCAATTTGGCCAGAAGATCATGATCTGCTCAGATACACCATTTGTTTTGTGGCACAGTACATCTGACCCCACAGTGTGGTTCATGTGGTTACTATGATTGCTCTCATACCCAAGGTTAATATCTTTTTAGAAGTGTGCTACAGAACTGTTCAATTGACCTAAAATCAGTTTGGCTGTGCTTCAAGTGCAAAATGGGTCCCAATGCATTCACCTCCTACTAACCCCACCAACCCTGGTCCTCAAGAGCCACAACCCTGCCTGTTTTTCAGCTCTCCCTGGGCTGCTTGATGCTGACTACGTAAATGCGGTATGTTCAGTCAACAGGATGTGGAATCACTTGAGTTAGCTGATCAGATCAGGGAGAACTGGTCACACCAGCGTTCACATCGCCCTCAGAAATGCATATTTAAGTGGCCACTTCCAAAGAAAAGTCTTTGTAAATGCATGTTTCCGGCTTCTGTGTTCAACATTCCTGTGCTCATACGTCGCTACACAAGTTTCTACAACTTTTTTAGGGCTCTACGTACAAAACGCCATTAAATGTGCGTTGAAAATTAAACTAGGTTGAACTTTGCTCAGTCAGGGACTCAGATTTGGTAACGAATGGAAGACGTCCCCTTTAATTCACCGAAGAGCCAAATGACTGAAAATTGATAATTGAAAAAGAAAAAAATAATTTTGGTTTGTGGCCGGCCAAAATTATATAACACTTTCATGTTTAGAATAGAGCTGTGGAAGTTAAAGCCTGCAGGTAGACTTGTGAGATTTGGATCGCTTCGACATTTTACACCAAGATTCTTCCAACTGTAGGTGGCAGACTCTTGCTAGTAAACAGTAGAAAAAGAAGATGAAGCTCCTCCTGCTTGTCCAATGTGTGTCCAACACACTGGGCTAAATGCTCGTTTAAGAACCTGTTTAGCGTGTTCTTGAACATCACATGCCCGGTGCTGTAGGGCTTTTCCCTTGTACTCTTTGGACAGATTTAGAGGGGAAGCTCTCAATGAAATCAAATCTTTGCCACATCCTCATTCAGTGAGAAAAAAACAAAAAAAAAAAACATTAAATTTTCTGTTTTAGCTTGTTTCTTTCAGTTTTGACAGCAGCTTATTTGATAACTTCTTTAGCAGAATCCTTGAGATATACTCAGGTCTGACTGGCACCAACTGGCAGAGACCAAGCCTTCCCCACCATCAACCTGAAACGGCTGTTCCTAACTTCAGCGCTGGTAAACCATTCAGATTGCTCTCTAATGCATCGTAGCCCACATACTTTACTATTTTCATTTGCTTTTACCTTGAAAAAATAAAATTACTTTTTGTGCATCCCACTTCAAATATTGTTTAATTTTTCTCTTCTAAATGATTGACAGTTCAAACCTTTTTAATTTGTCTGTGAAAGTTCTACACTTGTTCTAAACAAACAAGATTTTTTTTCTTTTTTTTTTTTTTGCTTAATGCATCACATTAGCAGGTAAATTCTTAAACCACTAATTGGACTGGCACTGATTAAAGATTAAGGAAAAATATAAAACTTCAAAAACTGATCATGAAGTTCAGTAAAAGAAGTTTTAGGAATGAAAAACATTTATTGTCAGGATTCAACCCCACCTCATCCTGCAGTATCATCGGTGTGCAATCCCAAGTCAATTCCTTCTTTTTTGTGGATAAACCAAAGATTTGTGAAGCGCTTTTGGTGTTATTAACCTAAAACATCTGGTCATTGCTCCTTTTTTTTTTTTTTTTTTAATCTTTTGCTTCTCTTTTCTTGTTTTCTTTTTTTTGTAAGGTTTTTCTTTTTTGTGTTTTTATCTCTGTACCTTTTTGATTAATCACATTTCTCTGCCGTGAAGTAAAGTGAAGTCCTTTTATAACTGTGGTTAGTCTTAAGGTCACCAGTCAATTGAACAGCAATGCATTCAGATGAGTGGGGAGAAACCAAAGCACTAGGTGAAAGCGCACACAGACAGGGATCTGTAAGGCAACAGTGTTGACCTCACAGAATTAGAGCTGAAATGTTAAAATTAAATTTTGGGGACTGCATTTTTGTGACAGATTTCCCACAGAGCTCAGACTTAGACTTGTCATACAACTAAAGATTTAAGTTACATTTAAAGGTACAGGCTTAGCAGTACGTTTGGGGTTTTTATAGGCATAAAAGAGCTGAAGGTTCTTATATCTTACATCAAACCCAGGTTTCAAAATGTTCCTGTTTTTGATCTTTCTCGCCTCAATCCACCACATTTTTTCCAAATCTTTAAGTTTTGGCTGAAGAGTTTTCTTTTCCAAAGCCAAAGCCCTTCGGTGATTCTTCATGGCAGCTTTCTGCTGTCTGAGCTTTTTTCAGCCGTTTCTGGTAGAGCCAGATTTTTCTCCAATACTCCGTGCTCATCCTCCACAGGTCTTAAATTGCTTGTTTTCGTACAGGAGTGCACAGAAGCTACCTCAAAGCAGCGTCCTCCTGTTGGGCCTCAAAGACATGCTTTGAGGTCTTCTCTTTGAGAGCTGAATTTTGTGCTATCAAAGCTTCACATATTTTTTGTGTAGCTCCACACTTTACCCGCAGGTGTTTTAAGTCCATAGTTTTAGGGTTGAGCTTTTGGAGTTCTGTCTTTATGTTATGGTTTCTTCTGTTTGACTTGACTTTGGTGCTCTCCGATACCAATCTTTAAAGCTGTTCTTTCTTGATTTGCACATTTTTGTGATCCTTCTACATTTATTTTTTTTTACTTTTCTTTTTTAAACACATCTATAAACAAATTCATTTAATGAAGCTATCCAATCTTTGGCCTTGGTTCTTCACATTGTCAGTGTCTTAAGATTTTTGCCTTCACTTTCAGCTGTCTTTTTCATGCTCGTGGAAGGGGATGCTGAAGTTTCATTTCTGCATCTTTTTCTTGTTTGCCTTCCAGATTTTGAAGCTCCATCTGGAGAGCTGCTATTTGCTGCTGCAGAGACTGCAAATGCTGACACTCCCCTTTATCTTTTATTTCTAATTCAACTACTGAGACACTAAGCTGCTTTGTCATGTCAGCTTCCTCTTCCCTTTAAATCCAGAAGCTTCTTGGAAAGAGCTGTGTGTTGTTCATCTGCAACTTTAACATTTTTGTAGTTGCACATTTTTTTCTTTAGAGCTGCCAAATCAAAGATTTTGTCTTAAGGCTCTTTAAATTCTTTGTTTTTGTTGTTGTTATAAACCAGGAATGCTTTCTTTTCTCTGAAATATTCAGTTTATTATTGTCAGTATGCACAGACTGCTGGGTATTTCATGGTACGGTTGACATTGGGGTGACATGGCACCCCAAACCATCTGTGGGAACTTCCTTCTGAACTTTAATACTCTCATTCTCAGAGATGCGTGAATGAAACAAAACACCACTTTGGGGTTGTTTTTATGAGGACTTAACATTATAACACACTTAAAAGCTCAAAGAAGTTGATGTTGCATAATATAGGCCCTTTAATATGTACCTGTATTTTGGGCACTGTGAAAGGGAGATGAATGATAACAGTACTGGGACAAAGAAGCGTATGATGGAGGAAATTATGAATTTCTTCCACCATCGGTCATTACAAATCTGGTTGACAACTGGGCATCTCTGGTTGTCTTGTCATAGGCCCCGGGCAACGTCAACTGCCCTCGTTGAGTGCCTGCACTGTTACTGTACAATTTCTAGCAATTGGACAGCGGCAGTGGGACACTGCATTTGCGCAGTGGCATTTCGAGATATGTGACCAGAGTAACCATGTAAACCTGGTTGAACCCAATCTGATTCAACTTGAATTTGCTTATAAAATAGCCCATGCAGAAACAAAAATGTAACAAAGCAGATGGCCTGAGATTGAACAACTAAAAACCATTTAAAGACTAAAATGCACTGAGGATCATTAACACGAATCCAGACAGCTGTGGATGATTGACAACCTAAACCTAAACCTGGTATGACTGACAGAGAAAACTTGAAAATAGAACAAAGGAAGTATTACCAAAAAAAACCCCCAAATTACAAATCACAATTGTTACTGTTAGTTTGATTATAGGTTTAAAACCAACAAAATGGTTTAAAATAAAAAGCAATTATTGAAAGCAAAGAAAAAGCAAAGTTTACTGAACTTTTTCTTAATAAGCTGTTTGCAGAATTACCCTCTAAAACATTTTGTATCTGGGTAAAGTCATCTGGCCAAATGCATGGAATCAAACTATTTTATAAGTCAATTACATCCATTGACATGGATGTGACTATGTTACAGACAAGTTGATAAAATGACCACAGGTGTGCATATTTGGTTCTTTAAGGCAGGGTTGTCTAAATCCAGACCTTGACGGCCGGCCTCCTGTTGGTTTTCTAGAAACTCTGCGTTATCTGCTGCTGATTACCTGGATCAGGTGTGTTTAGCCAATAAGGAGCTTCAATGGCAGGTTAATTGGAAAACATGTAGGACACTGACCCTCGAGGGCCAGATTTGGAGACCCCGGCTAAAAGGTTTTTGTTTAAAAGTAAACATAAACCACCTCCATTTCTTCTTGTTTTCCAAAACATGGGGGTTGGATGAAGACAATTATTTGAATTTTCTAGATATGAATAGCTCCTCCAGACTGAAGAGCTTCTCTTGTACAGTCTGTTCATGCATTTTTAAAAGGCAGAAACACACTCAAAATGCTGCAAACTGAAAGTGCAGGTACAGCGTAGCTGACCTCATGTCTTCATATTTTTTGCAATCCGTACAGCACTTTTCACAGTCTGACCTCAGAGGCAGCACTGAATCGTGAGGAGAAAAGAAATGTGGTTTTTAAAGAAAAGAGAATGGAGGAGGAAAGAGAGTAAGAAAGAATAACTACACAAATCGAAAGTATTTTTTTTTATTATTAACAAACACGCATAAACATTTATATAACAAATGTGCAATGATAAAATCAGTGATAAAATCAGTACATTTGGACCTTGGTGAAGTTGTTATTTTGTATTTTTAATCATCTTGGACAAAGATTTTCAAGAGATTATGACAAAGAACAGACTTTTCTTCTAAAGCTTTAAGAAAGTGATTTATTTTAGTTGCAAAGGATTATTGTCATCAAACTCTCATTCTTCTCTTTGATTCTACATGATGTTTTTTGTCTTTGTTCTTTTTCCTGCTTTTTTCAATTAAAACACTAAATAATTAAACAATATATTGATAATCAATAACACGCTTTCTTAGAGGGATGCTCCCCTTAATAATTGACTAATCATGAGGGGGATTTCTGCCCCCAAAGAGCATGTGTGTGCTCATCAGAGTGTGTCCATGTCCAGATAACCTAAAAGTGGCCAATTGTTTTGGATTCTTTATGAATGAGGCTTTTAGGTGTTGAGCTGGAGATTGAGGGGGCTTTTCCATGTGTTCCAGCTCAGTTTCATGCTCGTCCTACCAATTTTAACGATATGGGCAGTGTGGATCAGAGCATTAAAAAGTGTAAAATAGTGTTCCAATTATTTTGTTCAACCCCGGTATATGAATATGTGACCATGAAGTGCAAAACACATCAACAAATCCCTCAACGCAAAAACATATTAAAAATCACAATGACAATTTAAATAGCTGGAAAAAAAAACATTTGATTTTAGAAATCAAAACAAAATTTTGGAAACCAAAACACAATTCCAAAAAAATGAAACTAAATAAAAATGGAACATTTCTGGAAAAAAATTAATTTCCAGAAATCAAAATAAAATACAATAAGACATTAGAAATAGTATAAGTACTATGGGACATCACTGATTGGATGATGATTTTAAGTTTGAGTTTTTTTAAATGCGTTTTCAATGTCCGCCTACTTTTTAATTTTTGAATTAGTATAGAGCATATCCAGTATCTCTTTTTGCCAAATAACTTTTAGCTGAAATGTTGGACACATGCCATCCTCCAATCAGTGATGTCCCATTGCACCTGCCATTTCTGATTTCTTCTATTGTTTCATTTTTTTTAACAATTTTCCTTTTTTTTTTTTGGAAATTACCTTTGCTTCCCAGAAATCTTTTTTTTCTTTTTTAACAGAAACCAGAAAAGCATTTCTTGAATTTTGTTTTGATTTCTAAAACGTAATGTTGCTTCTTATTACATCTCGTGCTTTTTTAATTGTCCTTTTTTGAAGGGGCCATACCATGAAAAACTAACTTTTTGAGCTTTTAAGTTTATTATATTGTTCATTCTTCACTATGAACAATCTCAAAGCGATATTTTGATCCATTCACGCATTTCTGAGTAATCCTCTGCAGCCCCTCCCCTACCCATGAAAACGAGCACGTTTTCACAAGGTGATGTCAGAGATTGAGGACAGCCCCTTTCAGGAAGAATCTGTGCTGCCAGCACCGCCCCCAGGCTAACCCACACGCACTTTCTCTGCGGAGCTAGAGGTGATCTCTAAAACGCTTTCATTTTAGTTGCCTAATATGCACATCCATCTTTGCAAATAAATTGGATGTTGTTTGTTTCCATGCAGGGATACGCACAGGCACCCTGAGGCTGGCACTAGGATAACATTGTGAAATGGGCAAGGTGGTGCCTCGGAGATCGAGTCGTTTTACTCCAGGGTATGAAAAGAGTACACAAAAATAATTAATATTTCATAAGTAATGTGTTTTTTGTGTCCCAAAGGTAATATATGATCATATATATGGATATAGTTTACTCTAAAAGGCTTAAGAAAATCATGGTATGCCCCCTTTAAAGTTATTGCAGTGAGTGATTTGTTTGTGTGATTTGTATTTCAGGGCTTCCGTACATGAATCTATCTGGGAATGCAACAATAAGAAAAAACCCACAAAGCATAGTTCATAGTCGTAGGCTTTCACTACCCTGTCAGAAGACGCATGCTTTGTGACTCCTGGGAGCCTTCGCCCTTAACATTCCACAGAGCACTTTTAGTCCGGAATTCACTCCAAAGCTCACCTCTGCTTTCTACATCAACAACATTTCTTCTGTCAAGTGGAGGCATCTGTTTCAATTCCAAAATGACCTCCTAAATCTTAGAAATGGTGAACACACTGTCTTGGGTGATGGAATTGGAATTTAGCTTTTAGCCCAACATGCAACCACCCAGACAGTCGCTGAGTCGTCCAGTCATTGAAAAGGCCAAGTCTTTCCTCTTATTAACAATTCACAATTCAAAATGCTTTTGTTGAATTTTAAAAAATGCTTTGTTCCTGATGAATGGGTTAGATTGAAATTTTTATTTCAATATGATGTTAAAAATAAAATCATAATTGTATGTATTTATCACATGTTTTTTTCTGTTAAATAAGTCAGAAGCATCTTACAAAAAACATTTGTTTTTGTATAGAACTTTTAGTCTTTTACAAAATACACGAGCACAATTGACTTGCTTGATTTTGACCTTTCTAACTCTACGTGGATCAAAAAATGACTGGGGGTGTAACGATGAATCAATTAATTGTTAAATTGATTTCTATTCCTACGAACCACCCAGATCAAACTGTCTGAGACAGAACTGAATTAAACTGACCTATACCTTTAAAAAAAATTCAAAATTAGATAAATTGGTAATAAATCTTGGAAAATACCATTTGGATTGAGACATGGTAGGTTTATTTTATTTTAATGTAAAAACGACCAAGTGACATCACAGCGGACACAAATTATGATATGAATCGAATTGCTGTTAAAATGAATTGTTTCCCCCAAAAATTCCTGTTTTGCATTTTCTATGTATTTTTCATGACCTACTTTGAAACTATGGCAAACAGAGTAGAAGTCTGCAAAACAGTTGCTGCATTCCACTAAAGTTTATTTATCATGCTTTTAACTTGTCCTTGAGGAAATTATTTTCCCATTTGTTTCTTTTTGTTAGTTCTGAACTCCACATTATTATGGCATTGCTTCCTTCTAACTAAAACTGTGAACATAATCAGACAGGATTCCCATGCAAAAGGCAAAAGTAGATTGTCTTGAACAAAAGAGGGGCAATAAAGCAGAAGCGCCTTAACTAAATCAAGGACCTTGTCATCATTCTTAAAAGCCTTTCCCTCTTAAAATGGAAAAATACACAACCTGTCTTTCAAATAGGTGCTTCACCAGGTTGGTGCTCTTGACTTTTGAGAGAGGATGCTAACACAGTGCTTTAAAAGTGACACAAAAAAATGATTCTAAAAAATTAGAAAAATAGAAGCTTACAAAATAATTTATTAATTTAAACAATTCTAGACTGTTTTTGCATCTAAATGAAAAATTTTAACAAGAGATCAAAACACACTGATAAAACCAAAAAAGTAAACATTGATCAACGTTGAAGCAGATCACAGATTTGGAAGCTATAGACACACAGAATTTAACCTTCCACTTCTTTTTGGGTCTTTTTTTTCTTTATTAGATTTAGAAGGTTGCTGGCTCTAACCACATGCATAAGAAATCTTGAACTAGCACACACAATTAAAAAAAACAGGCTTTGCCACAAAGCATAAGTCTGAGGTTATAGCTTATTTAAGACATTTTTTCCCTTTTTGTTTTAAGATGTACAAGAATTAGTGTTTTTTTATGTAGTTTTAATTTGTTAGCTTTTATTATGTTTCTTTGTTTTTTGTGTTTCTATGTTATCAGGTTTTGTATTTTCCCTATGGTCAAACTCACTGCAGCGTTCAGCACCATTTATTTACAGCTGTTTTTTTATCGGTTTACTGCCCCTAAGTCTTTATTAACTTGTCACTTTATAAATTAAAGTATGATACGATGTCTTCCTAACATTTGCCATCAGTTTTAAACGTTTTATGAGGCTTCAGAAATGTTTCGACCCAAATGAGATTTTACTTGCGATAAATTAAAAGCGCTTTTGGGACTTCTGCATAAGCATCCTCTGCTACACGCGTCTGCTCATTTTTGCTTACAATGTATTAACTTTGCTGTAAAACTTACCCACAAACCAAAGGGAAGAAAACCCTGACCATAAGTTGTCTTTTTTTGCATGCAGCTAATATTTGTTTTTAATCACAGAGTCAGTGCAGAGCCAGGGGGCGTCAATACATTTAGAGGTCTGCAAGGGCCCCTGGCTTTTAATAAAAGCTGCTCAGGATGTGATTAGAAAAGAAAGTAGGTCATTTCAGGCAAAGCTTTCATTTGCAATGAAATATATCTGTACAAAAAGTACAAGTATAACAGAATAACATGTTTCTTAACCAATTTTTTTGTTTCAGTGAAATTAAAGAAAAGTTTAGTTTCTGTTTTTAGGATAAACTTGATTTCAATTGGCCATAAGAAGCTACATCCATATGTTGTTTATGAAAATGGGAATAGGTTTCAAGGGGAATCTTTAGAATTTTTCAGTGAAGCACATTAGAGAATCAAAGTAACTGGAGCCCAGTCAGTTCACCAAAGTACCACTAGGGGCTTGGGGCAAGAGCATGTCATTCCCCATAAATTTTCACAATGGGATTCACCTTTGCAGCAACTTTTAGTCATGAGCGTAAGGTTAACAAAAGAACCTGAACACAATAAAAACATGACTAAAGTTCGCAAAAAAACCCCCAAAAAAAGGCTCAAATCCTTACTCTTAAAATAAAATGTTAAACTTTTCATTGGGTTCTTGTACATATTATTGCAAACATTTTCCTGAGAATATTGTCTAATTATCATGCGATGAAAAACTTGTGGTTGCCAATACGATTCACAGTCATTATTGGTTCATTTTGAATGATCCGATTCGATTGATTCGCTGATCTAAAATCGAGGCAGGATATTTTTAGCCAAAAAGTCAACCAGTGTGACTCAGAGATACGTACATGGGTACAGCACAGTGCAGGTGACGTGTTTTCCTTGATTCAATGTATTTTTTATGAGATAATCAAGTGTAAATTAAATGTGTTTCCACACATTGGACTGTTATGATGTTTGGTCAATTTTTTGCTGCCATCACATTCATATTGTCCGCTGTGATGCCCTCGGTCGTTTTTACGTAACAGTAAAATAAACCTACCGTACCTCAATCCAAATCGTATTTTCTACTATCCATATAATTGATTTATTTCATTTGGAAATGTTTTTTTTTAATGGTATAGTGCATTCTATTCAGTTTGATTAAATTGCCTAAAACAGGTCAATCTGGTTTGTTCATAGAAATCAATTAACTGATTAAGTTGAATAATTGGTACACCCCTACTACATTACAGAAGTGTTGAAATGTTGTGTATTAAAATTTGCTACTTTTTTGTTAGTCTCTAACAAAGCTCCTATTTTAAGTTGGTACAAGTAGACATACTTTGCAGGGCTGCAAAGTATGTCTAACCTAAATATAGGGGTTTGGCAGATGCAATTGAACTGTCTTTCTTAAACGTAACATACGTTGTGTTTCCGTGTTATGTGTGTATGCATGCATGATGAGCCAATTCCAAGCGAAATTTAATGACTCTTGACCTTGCTGGCGCTCCATCTCCTGACATCAACAAGTTACTTTGGTCTTGAGGTCTGAATGGAGTTTGCAGGCCTTTTTTTTTTCTTCACAATCTTTACCTGAAAGGAAGTTGTATAAAAGTATTTCTCTCCTTTTTTTTTTTTTTTTGCTAAGTATTTCCTGTGATCTTTATCCTGTCCATCTCATTTTCTCTCATGAGCAGACAGAAAAATACACAGCTGTTCAAATATTGAACAAAAACTATCTGAGAAAAGTCTTGCATGGATGAGTACAAATGAAAGGTCCGTGCTGGGGAAGGGGGCCAGTCTGCAGGTCATTAAACTTACTCAATTGTGGTTTTTATGCTTTATGGTGCTGAAAAGGTATAAACTATTTAAACAGCTTTCTGTTTATTTTGCAAACTCACAAGTAAAGAACTTACAATGTTTCCTTTAAAGTCATTTTGAGACTTGTATGAAATTTCAAAAGTTTCATGGAGCAACACAGGATGTATGTTTAGCATGTGTGTATGTGCTTTGGCCATCCAGTATCTCCAGAGTTCTGTCTTCTGAGCACTATGTGCTGACAGTTTCCTGCTTTGCTGGCCAGTGATAACTTGATATGCCCTGGGGAAAGCTGTGGAGCCAACGACAGGGGGAAGTGGAGCAAAGTGCACAAAAGACGAGAGACGAAAATAGTTAAAGCACTGAAATTAAACAAAAGTGTGATTATGTAAACCTTCAGTCTGATAACAAAAAAAAAATGAAAGAGGTTGACTTTATCTTAACAATAAACAAAATTAGTGAGAGTTGTTCTGGTGGTTGGCCATATGCTTCTCTGCTTGAAGTAAAGTACACAGACATTTGTTGTTTTGACAGTGGATGTGAGCCTCTATTTCGTCTTTAGCCGGTGAGGACACAGTTCTGGTTGTTAGTTATTTATTTTTTTCCATTGGTGTCAAGTCTACCTCATTTACATATGCATGCCAAGAGGACGTCTTATTGGAGGAGAGATGGGAATGGAAATGGGTTGAAAAGCGCCCAGAGAGGGAGAATGACAGTGTTGAATAAGAGAAGCTAAGGGGACGAATGAATGAACAAACAAGTGAATAACAGACGGGATGTGAGTAAGTGCTGCTCAAAAAATCTGTCTCTCTAGTTACCAAGGCAACAAGAGGTGCATGTTGGCTTTGCTCCCTATGTAACCAATTATTTGTGGGTGTGTGTGTGTGAAGTAGCTAGAACTATTGATATGCAAAAGAGGAAGCGGGTCCACATGAGCCTCCATCTCTGCCAAAATGTTTGCAGGGCATTTCATTTTAACATGTTTGCATTAGTAATCTGGGACAAGCTATCTTCTGTCGGTTTAAAATCAGCTGCCATTCCGGCCTTTCAGCTGCTTACAAAGGTGAACAAACTCTGACATGTTTGTGTTACCCTGAAGTGTACATTAACCTGCATACAGGGAAGGGGGGGCAGTCACAATTTGGTCTGTTTGCTAACTTAATTGTGGGAGATTTTAAAATATTAGCTTTTACACACATCCTGTGTGATATTACACAGCTAAATAGGATTCACAATGTGTTTTTTGCACAGAAAAAGGCTTCAAGACTCACTTTGATTAAATTTGTGTTTTTATTTCATGTCCATGTGGCATTTTTCTGGTGATGGAAGACTCATAGAAAGGAAATTAAGCTCAAAATTGCATTTTTGAGTTTTTCTTTATTCGGCTTCTTGTGACTCAGGAGCAGACAAAAAGTGCTGTTGGAAAAAGCTTGCAGTTGCGACGTGAAACTCACAACAGCAAGCTACAAGCACCCTGCTCTGCTCCATTTTGATGCATCTACTTGTAGACAAATAGACACATGTACTGTACATCTATGCTTTCCTTGTTTGAGCTGGCATTTGGCTCCAGCATTGCTCACCATTTCTGTTGCATCGGTATTGTTATGTTGGGGGTGTGAGGGACTGTAAGCTAGCGGAAGGGCCTGTAAATAAAGGGATCATGGGAAATGAGAGTCAACGGTCCTGTCCATAACTTGGAGGCAAATTTCTGATGAACTCCTGCCGCTCTGCAAACTAAGTCCTAGAAAACGACACAAGTTTATTATTTTGGCTAAAAATGGCGTAATCATAATTAGGACCACTGGGAACGCTTAGAACAGATCAAAAGATGATCAGAGTGTAAGTGACTGAATGACAGCTAAATGACAGCACTTAAAGCAGTTGAAATTCGATGTTGCCATGTGTTACGCCCCTTTCTGTCTAGGGGGAGCAGGGCATAACATAAAGGTAAAATAATAAATATTAAAACAAAAGAAAACACAAAAAAAATACATCTCTGTAAAATAACATTTATTTACATTAATAACTACAAAAAGTGAAGCAAAAAGGCTTCAGGGTGAACCAAGGCCAAAACAACAAACAAAACCCCAACCTATCTGAACACAAAAACATCTTACCTGCTTATGAAAGAAAAGGGAAAACAATGACAAAACACTAACCTCCCTAGTCTAACATAAACAGGAGAAAATGTGCACTAAAGAAAATGGCAGTTCTCCCCTACAGCTTCACTTTACAACATAACTAACAAAACCAAAGACAGAGTGGACCTGATCACAAAACAATAAAGTGCAACACAAATATAATGAGTGGAGAAGCGCACCAAGCTGCAGTGGAGACTGACTGCAGCCAGGCTCCCTTCTCGCCAGCCGAAGGTCCACACAGTGCTTTTATGGCTGCCTCCATCAGCTTGGGTCCAATGGAGGCCACACCTTCCAGCACCACACCTGAAACAAATTAAAGAAGAGACACAAACCCACAAAGATCCACAAAAAGCAAAGAGGTCCCACTCTGACAGAAACAAAAAGTACACAATATAAAGAAAACAAATCCAAATACGGCTGGGGCCGTAACACCATGAAACAAACAAAACTTTCCTTTTTCAGTCTTTTGTTATTACATAGGGGAGACTATGGCTGTTCCATTATTTAAAATAAAGGCATGAAAGTTTCTCATAAGAAGACGTGGTTGAATGCTGAATTTGGGTCCCTAAAATAACAATTTGTTGTCAAGTTTGTTGTGCATTTTTTTGGTGTCCTCTTTGACAAAATATTATTTTGAGTGTGGGAATTTAAATGTTCATAAAACGAACCTTTTCACAGAATGATCATTTTCATAGTTAATACAATATTTCATTGTCTATTTATGATTTGCCAATCAACGTTATTGCTTTAACTTTGTGTTAAGCACATAAACTTTAGTCTTTTGTATGATGGATGCATGCATGTGCAGCTTCTGACAGTTTTCATGGAGTTGTTGCCTTACAGTTCAAACGCAGACGTGCACACAAATGTCTCCTGTCCTGGTGCGCTGCTGTGACACACAGCCTGTACACACGTCTTTGTAAGGCTGTTCTTTGTGGGATTGTACCTTTTCAGGAATCCATTCTGTCTCTCTGTGGGACCACCAGTAAGTTACAGAGCTGCCAAGTCAGACTCTGGCACTAATTGGCTACACTATTAGATGCCCACAGAGCCACACTTTGACTACAGAAATGAGCTCATCAGTGTGAGGATGGAGATTGGGCAAAGTGCCTGCATGAGACAAAGAACGGGAGAGGGAGGCGTCATTTCTAATTAGGGAATCTCAGAAGGACATGCAAAATCCACAGAAGTATTTTAAAACTCTGCACCCTGCAAAAATTATATATACCAACTTACACCATCTGCACCCGGAGGGCAGTTGGTGTAAATGTTCAGCATGGTGCCGGGGCTCCTGAAAGAATAAAGTGGTCTTTTGTTTACTGCTCTTCAGTCGCTCTGACTGACAGCAGGGACAGGAAGTGAGGGTGTGGAGCTTAGAGTGGAAGGAGCCCTTTGTCCTCATGCTGCCTTCCGCAGCTTAACATTCTTCATGAGCTCTCCAAATTCCTCTCATCCCCATCCCTTCTTTCACTCTCTCATTGCCGTGTCTGTCTCTCGTCTTTGCACCTTGCGGTCTTATTTTCATCCATATGCAGTGCTCATCATTTGGTTGCTATTTTAGGGAAATTTGTTCTGTTTTATGTTCCTCAACACTTTTCGTGCTGTAAAGCGCAGGTATTTTCTTTATTGGGATATTTATCTGATTTAAATTTAGAAGAAAGTACTCCCAGACAGTGATTTACACTTTTTATCCAAGAAATAAATCAGTTTAAACCAAGACTGAACTTAGGTGATTGATTGAAACTATGCTCTTGTTATCTCCACTGATACATTGTAGTTTTAGCACAGATATTAGTGGATTTATGTGTCATTACTACTATAGTTGTCGCACATTCCATTAAAGCTATACAATATGGAATCAGTGCCAATTCGATGTATTCAAATAGTAGAAGTTAAGAAAAATGTCAATTATGAATATGGCATCTTTACATTTTATACACTTTTATAAGAATGCAACTAAATCAAATTGGCCTTTATGAAAATGAATTCCTTGAAACTTTAACCTAGAAAACATATCTTTTGAAGATTTGTAGGCTTAATATTCTTTGTATTGTACAGCAAATCAGTCCAAGTCATCGCAAACCTGTTGCACAAGGTCGAAAAAAAAGAAATCCAAGGAAAAGCTTTTTTCAATTGAATAGTTTCAGATCATTATGATCATAACTTCACTTAAATTTCAAAAACAAACAAACAAACGTAAGCGCTTCCTATAGATACAAAATGCGATTTAGGTTTTTAGATTTTTTGCACTTTTGCTGAAAAATGAATTTTTAGATATATACCTAAAAGGCTTTAATAGATACTTTCACATTTTTTACAAGTCATGTATGTTTTAGAACCAACAGAATTGCAGATACTGACTTGTTTTTAATGATAGTATTTGAAAAAAAACTTGACTTTTGAGTTAAACAACTGCTGAATAAAGTGAAATAAAAATTCTGGATCTAACTTTTTACTCAGAGGATTACAAAACGGTTCGTGTTAAATAAAAAATAAAATAAAAAAACACCATCTTATTTAAAGTTATAAAGTTAATGATAGAAAATGGAAACCAATGGCTTTTCTTTGTTCACATTTTATTTCCTAAAGCTTCACTCCTCCATGTAGCCTCACATTTTGGTTGTCACACCAACAACCTAAAACGAGATGGCATCTTTGCCCGATTAAAACCAAAAACAAATAAAAACTTTTCAACCACAAGGTTGCAACACAAACAGCTTCACAAACATAAATATGAACATCAAATATTAAAATTATGTGTCAACATGACTCTCAGAAACATTTTACATCTCTACTAGACTTGCATGTGTATTTGTAACAGTGATTGCCTTGGTTTAGTGAGATGCTTAAAAGCAAACGAGTGAAAAACACAAGTCAAAAAATGGACAGAGTAAGAGGAGGGAAAATGATTGGAAAGACTGAAGAACAAGGCTGGATAATCAAATTGAAAGCTCTCAGAGAGCTTCAGTTTAGCAGAATAATGGAATACGTTAGACTTTTGCAAGCGTTTCGCCCAAACACACTGAAAATGGTTCATATACAAACATTAAAAGATCCACCCTTGAACTAAAAAAGAAAGCCATATGCTCCACAAACAAATGTACAGATGCTCATAAAAATGAAAAATCCAAATTATTTCGTTCTTGTCATACAAGGCGCCATCTGTTTAAAGCTATTCCACAAATAAACACAGAGGAGCGAAGGACAATTCCAGTATCATTTTTGAACAGCAATCAGGTGACTTTTTTGACATGTAAAGTGAATTTTACCAACACTCCTAAAGTTCTTCTTTGTCTCTGATTACTTTCAGTAGAGGTGCAAAGGTGTTTTCTGTTTTCAGCAGATCATGCATATTGTTCATAGCTTTAGAATACTGTGTCATAATTTAGTGTGGTAACACTACTGATACATGTGGATACAGGAAACCACATCTAAATATGGAACTGCTGCGTGTGATGGCAGAAGTTTGTAACAAAAGTTTGTAACTGCATTTTAAGAGCCGAAAAAGACGTAAACATTTTACATTCTTGTGACCTACAACTTCATTGATAGACGGACAAAGGCAAATAGCGAGAGTGATTGCACCGTGGTGAAGAGTGGAGATATTTTAGAGGAGACAAGGTGAGGATGACGTCATAAAAGTGCATTTGAGAAGAAAGGGCACGACTATATATCAATCTCGATGGTCAATCAAGAGGCAAAGAATGATGGTTTTGTGTAGTTTAAGCAAGGAAAACCACATTCCTTCAGTTACTTGAAAGTCTGCTTATACATGAGATGTGGGGGTCCATGAAGCATGATGGTAAAAGGTGAAAACATTCACTGAAACACCCCAATTCTTACAGTTGCTTACATGAATTTGGGTGAAGAAAAAGGCAAGTGGAGTTTGCACATTCAGGAAAAGCGCTGGGCTACTGAGCCGGCCTACAGAAAAAGTGGGAAAAGAGCAAACAGTGTGGGAGACTACTTATTCACCGTACAAAATGAAAGGTAAAGGTTCTCACAATTTCTGCTGTGAAATCCAATGCTTTGTTATCAACTTAGAACAGGCACTGGCTAGCTGTAAGCTTAAGATCCGCACTAGTCGGAGAGCTGGTCAAGATTCTCCTGAGCTTCGTCAGCAAGCTCGTTTTCAGGCTCAGCGTCTTCGTCGTTGCTTTCAGCGCTGTAGTCAATAGCCTCTAGGAAGGACGGCTCGTCTTCCTCCATCACATAGGTGGTTGGGCTACTGCTGAGTAAGTAAAATGAAAAAGACAATCAGAAAAAGCTGTCACAGATTAGGAACATGTTATCTTTACCTTTGTGGTGGACTGAGGGCTTCATCTAACAATCACAAATCAGTTTCATTTATTTTTCTGTTCATCAAAACAAGCTTCAGCAGTCTGGTAAATATCCGCAATGATTGAAACTGTAGTTTTTTTAATTTTTTAAAAGTTTTTTAATATAAAAATATGTCCAATTAGTGACAATGATGTTGTTCATTTTGTGATCACAAGAATATTAAACAGGGCTTTCAAGCTCTCACCAGAGAGGCTGTTTTTTCCTATGGGTCTTAATGGTTAAATGGTTGCTGGTTCTTTGAGGTTTTAGTGGCTTTAGTGGGTTTTTAATGGTGTTAATGGTCTGAAATGTGATCCTAGGGAGACAGTTGATCAGGGGGGTCAGACAATGAGCTCCCCACAGTGTGTGCGCATGAGAGGGATCTGCAGATAATCAGAAATTGTCCGTCAGTACGTGTACAGTAAACCATGTGTTCGTGTGTGATGACATAGAATGTCGTCTGATGCACTTGTGGAAGTCATACGTCCATTATTACCGGCCATTAAAGCGATATTAGACCGGTTTAAACCCTCACACTTTACCAGCTGCAGCCAGCCACTTTGACATACAGTAATACATGTGCTCAACTAGCCTTATTCACATCTGAACAAAAACCATCACCTCTTTTCTCCCTTTTTCTCAATCCTACACAAAAAAACAAACTCGTGCTTGAATCTACCCATTTACAAACACTGAGAGAAGCCTCCCCAGGGTCATAATCATTGTGTGTATGACCTTTTAAATGGTAAGTGCTACAATAGAGAGCCAAAAGCATAAAACCATAAATCCAGGATGAGAGCAGCCAATCCCAGAAGGTACTCATACAAACACTTTTGGAGTTCCCTAATGATCAGACACATAAAAAATAAATGAATATATCAGGATGAGAGTACAGTAGGTTAGTAAGAAGAGAGGGGGAGAGATGCAGCCAGAAAGAGATTTGCTTGCATTAAATGAATTCAAGGATGAGGCCAGCTTCTGAAATTAAACCCGGATCTTGAGATGTGAGACCTCGGGCATAGGTGCTCAGTTTGTGTTTGGAAAACTTTCATAGTTTAGAAGAAGTACAGAATAACAGTGCAGATGCCTTATGAACTTTGTTTCTCCTGGTTTGATTTACAGATAAAAACATTTTTTTTGCAGCAAATGAACCTTTACATAAACAATTTAAAACCATTAAGGTGTGTTGATGGTGTTTGGACATGAAGTCATATTTGCTGCATCGTTTGTGTTCTATTAAATAACTTAACCTGCTGTGTCAAGGCTTATGGATTTGACATATGACTGATATAAGTAAATATTTCCGGGATTGTGTCATATGCTGTATAAAAAGAAAAATAGGACAGTTTGTAGGCAAATCAGAGTCAATTACAATGAAATATATCTCTTTAAAAATCAGCTAGTTTTTTAAATTGTTAATAGGAAGCAGAAGTCCTGCTCTTTAGATGTAATGTGGTTCATATTGAAACATACCTCACTGTTTTTGCTGGGATGGTTATCACGTCGTTGTCCAAATCCCACCCGTGTTGGTGATTGCGAAACCCGATCAACCTCTTCAGCCTCAGGAGGGCCACACAGAACTGAGCCCCCATTTCTTCCAGCTCTCTGGTACCGATTTGGTAACCCTACAGAGAACATGTAAAACACACAAAAGAAAACTGTTAAAACTCCATCTGCTGCTACTAGTCTGAAAGGTTTGTAAGACCTACAATGTTAATAAAACTGTAGATAAAAAAGTTAATTCTGGGATATGCAGCTCTATTAATGTTTGTTTTTAGTTTCTAACAAAGTAAGTAAAGGCATCATCTTCCCTTTATATTTATAAAAATACTATAGAAGAGAAGAGTTGCCACACAAATCCACTTTGGTAAGCTTGGATTGGCATTTAGACACTAAATATTCTTGATGATCAGACCAGGTACACAGTTTTATTTTGTAGGATCAATAGGAAATTTAGAAATAGAGATAACATTTATTTTATAAACTTCAACATTTAATTGAATTATCAGATACCCTCAATACATTTGCATCATTGGAGTATTCTAGCCAAAATATAACAATTCTAAAATCAGTATTTAATTAGAAGAAAGGAACAAAGATTATATCTACTGAAGCTACATGAAATGAAAGGTTTTTCTACTTCAGGAAGATATTTGAACCTGCTCACTAAAACAGCAAGAGGTACTAGCTGATTGCAAAGTGTGCTTTAAATGCACATCTTTTTGAACTAGTGCTTAAATTCAGCATCAATAAAATTATTTAAAAATATTGAATAAAATAATGTTATTTTACCATAAATATCCACTTTGTATTACTTCTTTAAGTCAAAAGAAAAATAATAAATACAAACTGAAATTTATAACAGCAAAATAATCATTTTGCTGTTTTATATTTTTCTGAATGAGATTCAATTCAACAATTAAAAAACGTAGTGGCAGTAATCACAGGTTCAGATCTCAGTCTTATGTGTCGAAGTGTCCTTGGGCAAGACACTAAACCCTCTAAAGTTCTAATTGGCCTTGATAGCACCTTGCATGGCAGCTCTGGAGCTATCACTGCATGAATGCGTGTGAATGACACTGGGGTTTTAGCTCAATTTGAGCCTTGTGGAGGATAAATCACTATACGAGCATCTATTATCTTTTTTATAGCCCATAGACAGAGATTTCAATTAAAATTATTTGTCAATTTTATTTTGGCCAGTAATAGGGGTCCAAACATCTCAACTTCACATTATAAAACAAGAATATCATTAAAAAAAAAAAAAAAAAAAAAGAAGTTCATGGTTGTTTAGCTTTTGTTGACAATTAGTCACACAATAGATGGACTTTGTTTAATAAAAGCAAATGTTTTAGAAGTTTGTTCGTTTTGCCCACACCTGTAAGGGTTAACACATTTCCAATGGGGAAAAAGCCCTTCAATAAAAAAAAAAAAAAAACATTTTTTAAATCTATCTTTAAAAAATGTATACAAATATCTTTTAGGCTTTCATACTGGCAAAATAATTGACTGTGAAATCCTACGGGGGATGGAAACGTATCTTAATTGATCACAGAATTCCCACTTCCATTTATCTCAGGATTATACCACCCACATAATAGAGTAACATTTTTTGATAACAAATGAGAAAAAAAACTTAAGGCGTTCATTACTTTTTTTAGGACTTAAAGTCTAGTCTAAAAATAAATCCTGTGATGAGCAAAGAAAAGAACAATGACCAGTTTAATCTCTGACACCACAGGCCTCAGTTAGTGTCTTGAATTGTACATTTCAAAACAACATATTAGGCATCAGTCTGTGGAACAAAAAAAGCCTGTTTTGAGTGGAAAAAAAACTTCTTTGCAGCAGTAAAAGTAAAAGTCATTTATTTTTTTAAGTACCGATGATCATTTCCAAAAATAGAAATCTTTCTTTTGCAAGAAAAAACAAGAAAAAACCATTTTAAGTTAACACCAACAAAGTAACTGGTGAAATAAAATAAGTGATGTCAGAAAAACATTTAAGTTAACACAACAACCTTTTATGTTTTATTTTCTCCAGAGCAGATTTAGGAACAACTTGAACATCTGGACTAACATTCTTGCACAGAAGAGGCCATTAATGATTTCCAGATTTCTTAGATAGTAATATTGAAAGAATTTAGTAAGAAAGAAAATCAATAAGGGCTTCGAATTTTAGGCACGTAAAAGAAAAAGAAAATTTAGCCAAAAAATAACCAGTAGAAAGAGCTGGAATTAAAATGTTGGTAAGAAAATATAAAGCCCAAGAGCTCCACCTAGTGGCAAAATGGTGAACAATCTAATGACTAACATCAGATTTGATTTCATATTCTAGAACAGTGGTCCCCAACCACGCGCTGTGGTGGTTGGGGACCACTTTTTTTCTTTTGGAGTCTCGACAATCTTTTATTTTGAAAAATAACCAGATTCTCTCAGATACACCTTCAATCACTTGAGCTGTAAAGTTTAGCCGAGGGAGCAAAATAACTACGTATGAACGAGATTTTATTCTGAAAAATCTTTTGGTTTTGAAGATGACAGGATTCTCGTGGTTACATTTCGGTCACTTGAGCGCTAAAAGACTTCTGGCGGCACGCAACACGAAGTTGTATGTGGAATGTTTCTTCGCAAATGTATAAGGGATAAGTGCAGGGACAGAAGAACAGACTGAAGAAAAGGGTACAACTTCAAGACAAAAAAACCCCAGCAGGCTACTAGGAGTCCTAATTAAAATATGGATTTATAGCAACAGGTGATACCACACACTGAGTTTGTTTGCATATAATTCATAACATTAATCGGCAGAGGATGTTACCAGAGTTTTTAATTTATTAATACATTTGCTCTGCATTCAAGTATACTGTTTCTTTGTTATTGCACCCCCAACCCCACCCAGGCAACGGTGAAATCCTCAGGGGTTGACCGGTCCACAGTCACAAAATGATTGGGAAACACTGTTCTAGAAGATTAAGTGACCAAATCTTGAAGGTGGTGACAAAAAAAAAACAATAGCTCTTACATTAAAGTTACTCAAATAACCTGATTACAAGCTTGGTCTTAAATGAATACCATATGCTCTTACCTTATATTTACCCTGGTCACAGCCGCACAGCGTGCTCTCCATGGTATAGCTGCGTTGCACTCCAATCTCTCTCCAAACAACCACACGGGCGGTTGACTCTTTGGAGCGCTCCACAACAAAACTGCTGCTGGCCATGCTGAAGGCTGGAGCAATCTCAGACAGGATCTTAGGAAGAGTCTGAAAAATATATTCAAACCGTTTGCATAGGGGTTTTGGTGTATTATTATTGAGGGTTTTTTTTTTTACTTCACATTTCTACAGCTCTGGTCCTAAAAAACTGCAGTTTTAAACACTTGAGTGAGGTTTTTTAAGACACTAAATTATCAAAGTGAAAACTTTTATTGACACCAGATGTGAAGTGTCACTCTTGGATCTGTTTGTATGAGATCTGATTACCAACAAAAAAAAAGGCAAATATCATGTGTAGCCAGTCTACCGAGTTAAACCTGCAGATGGAAACTCTTTCCCCTGACTGGAATAGTAATAACATATTTATATAACTAAAAGGTAACATACATTTTTTCCAAAAAAAAGGTATAAAGCATTAAACAGAATACAGCACATTTAAGTAGTTTTTTTTGTGTGTGTGTGTGCATGTGTAAGCTCACCCTGTACCCAAGATCCTCCTGTAAGTCACTCGAGGTAGCGCTTATGTTGGACTGCCAGACTGTCTCCTTCAGACTGCAGCCATACATGAAGACATTCTTCTTTCTAGAATGACCATGGTAATCGCAGAACACCTGCAAATCCATGCAACACATCACATTAGAACAAACACGAGAAGCAGAAGTACATCTTAAAAAAATGATCAAATTGAGAAGAAGAAAAAAAATCATAGTATCATTTATTTTAAACAATCATTAAACATAGACCAAAATATTTTAAGGCTTTTTTTCTTATAATTATGATGATTGTTAACAGATAATAAAAACCTAAAACTTTCAGTAAAAAAAAATAATAATGTCGCAACAGACCAATGAGAAAAGCAGCACAAATGTCAGGCTTCTTAAAATTATGTCGCTTTCTTTAAACTCATTAATTGGTCAGGCCTCCTTTTGCATGAGTTACTGGCTATAGTTTTTCCTATTGTTGCCCATGCATCTTTTTTTTTAAATACGTTTTCTCTTTCCGCTCAATGCTTTATCAAACACCCATTTCAATGAAAATTGAGTTTTTGGTGTTTTTAACATTTCTTGTGGCATTTTTCTAATGGAGGACATAAAGAAGATTTTTTTGTGTATTCTACAAGTTGTAATAAGTTTAATCAGCAAAGTCAAAATGATTTGAAATCCAAAATATAAAATAATAAGTTAAAAAAGACAGCAATATCAAGAGTACAAAACATCAATTGCCATAATGGCTTTAAGACAAAGGCATCACTATAAGTCTGTTGTGTTTTCTCCATCTTTCCTGAAGAAATCTATTAAAGAATTTTACAACTTAAAATGTACAACAGTGGCTATCACAGGGTTACGTTTAGCTGTGGAAGCATTAATGTCATGAGGCTATAATGGATATTAAATAACATGGGCATGCAGCGGAAAAAATTGTCCAGCTAAGCGAAAGAAATGGCACCGTCGTTAGCAAAAGGTTAATGGAAAACGATGTACCAAAGTGAAAAATGGTGTAAAGTAATTTCAGTTCAGGTAATTAGAAGTCCTACCAGTGGTGCCCTTTGTATGTGTGCAAGATACTGCAGCAGGCTCTTAGTATGGTAGATGGTGGGGTGGAGCTCAGGGTTGGGGTTCTGCCATTGGCGATTCAAATCCTCTCCACTAAGAGAACAACGATGACTGGCGGAAAACAATAGATAAAGAAAGGGTTGCATGGCGGAGAAAAGGAGGAAAACACAACATCAGCTGAAGAACTTATCAGGACTAAACTTCCTGTCCGTGTGAGGTACATAAAGTACTGGAAATCGCCAGTGCTTGCTAAGGTTTCCTTTCACATTTGCTACTCACTTTCCATTAATAACTCCATCAGGATTGAGCATGGGGACAATCTTGAAGATGTAAGCTTCTCTCAGGCTGGCTGCCAGAGTGCTGGTGCCCATCAGGAACTCCAGTGTGCCTTTCATCACCCAGCTGGCATTTGTCTCTCCAGGGTGTACTCTGGCTGACAGGAAGATCAATGGACGATTCCCTGAAAGGCCGGTAAAAAAAAAAAAGGTAGAACATAAACACACAACCAAACGGTTGAATGAAGCATTAAGTGGACTTTTAGATGTTTTTAAGTCAACAAAGTGAATCTAAAAATTCACTATAAATACCCTAAATGACCAGTGAGAAAAAGACAAACATCCACCAAAACTTTTAGGTAGATTACTTGTTTACCTGAACCTTAACTACGATTCCAAAAAATTGATAAATGTTTCTATACTTTTAGAGAAAAAAGCAAATATATGTTACATACTATGAGAAAACTTGCAATGTTAGTAAACTTATTTTTGTTGAATGTAAATAGATATATGATAAGGTAATTTCGCCTTTGTGGGATCCAAAAAATTTGTATATATTCTTTAAAAGTATTCTATTCTTTCTTTCCTAGAAAAGCCTTTTTGTATTCACATTTTCTTTATAAAAGGCTTTTTAAATTATAACTTACCAGAAAAGCTCTAATTGCTGTAGGAGTTGGGTTCTCATCACTTACATTCCAAAAAGACATTTCTATAGCTTTGATTTTTCTTTAAAATAATAAGGCTAATTACAGATTAAGATGTTAATCAGCTTATTGCAATCTAAATCTGGAGTTATATTGTTTTTGTTTCACAATAAAACATCTCTGGATACATTTATTTTTTTATTTTTTGGGGAATTTAAAAACTTGGTTTTTTTTTACTATGTAGGATTCAATTAATTCTATTAACTATTACCCTGTGCAATCAATACTACTTTCATTAAAATTCAGACTGAATAAATCCATTTAAATTTTCCGCATGCCGAAATGTATTTGACTCCATTAAGTTTTTACATTGTTGTTCTTTGTATTCTCTTTCTGACAAAAGCACCATTGATGAGACAAAAAATTGTATCTTTTTTTAAAAGATTTTTTTTTTTTTTTTACAAAGAAAACATAAAAAAGCAAATGTGTGTGAGAAAGATGTGTGTGGATGCTAGTTGCTTACGAAACTGATAGATGTGATTGCTGGACTTGGACTCGGGCATGGCAGTGATTGTGAGCAGTGGGCAGTGGTTTCCTCCCAGGGTTTCACACAGTACATCCTGTCTCAGGTAAATCTGAGGTGTCCTCAAATCTTCCAGTTTGGAAAGGTGCATCTGGAGTCAAACAGCAAGTGATTAGTTGCTACTAAGGCCAATTAGCGACATGCATTTGTTTTAGCCTCTCTTCCTCACTTTTTACAACATTGTTTTTATACCCCTAATATCCCCTATATGCCATTGATTTTAAAATGTAAACACTGGTATTGATGTTACCTTTAGAGTGGAGAAAGTGTAAGGGTAGTGATAGGCAAAGTAGCAGACGTCATCCTTGTGGCTGAAGCTTGTGCTGAAGGTCAGTGTGTAATAAGACTTTCCTTTCTGTCCACCGGCTGCAATGGAACTCCTTGCAAAGTAATTCCTATAGAAGTGGAAGTCATTTTTAGTAGCTGAACCTTTAATTTTATTAAACATTCTTTTTAAAACAAAAGCAAATACTTGCGATCATACATTATCATAACAAAGTGCATTTTTTTATCACACTAAATGAGCAATGAAATTGTAGGCAAGGCAAGTTTATTTGTACAGCACATTTTACGTGCATGTACAATTCAAAGTGCTCTACATAAAACATGAAAGAAAGAAAACAATCAAAAGAAATATCAAAGGTGAGATCATTAAAATAAGATTTAAAGAAAGTTTAAAATAAGTTACTTAGTTACAAGCATAGATAAACAGTGCAGATGTAGACTTTTTAATACAAATTAATCAAATGCAGCTGAGAAAAGGTGGGTCTTTAACCTGGATTTATCTAAGATTCAGCTGAAACACAGTTTCAGCTGATCTAAGGCTTTCTGGAAGACTGTTCCAGATCTGTGGAGCATAGAAGCTGAATTCTCCATGTTTAGTTTTGACTCTAGAAACGGATAAAAGACTGGATCCAGATGAGCGGAGACGTCTGGCTGGTACATACTGGGTCAGGAGGTCAGTCATGCACTTTGGTGATAAACCATTCAAAGCTTTACAAATCAGTAGCATAACCTTAAAGTCTATTCTCTGGCAGACGGGCAGCCAGTGTAAAGACCTCAGAACTGGACTGATGTGATCTACTTTTTTGGTTCCTGTGAGAACACGAGCAGCTGAGTTCTGAATAAGCTGCAGTTGGTTGATTTTGTTGGTAGTCCTGTAAAAACACTGTTACAGTAGTCAAGTCAACTAAAGATGAAGCATGAACTAGTTTTTCCAGGTCTTGCTTAAACATCAGATCTTTAATCCTTGAAATCAGCCTACTATGATGATAGTAGGCTGATCTGATTTTGTGACTGCCTTAATGTGTTTATCAAAATGTAGGTCTGTGTCCATCACTACACCTATGTTTCTGGCCTGGCTGGTGGTATTAAGATGAATATGTTGAAGCTTTGTAGTGACGTCCAACCGTTTCTCTTTAGCCCCAAAGACAATGACTTCAGTTTATGAAATTTTGGCTCTATTATTATAATACAGGTGGGAAACAAAAGTTGCTTTTAATATTTGTATATGTCTAAAGAGTCTTTGCAAGTGGGGAGTTTTTTTTTTTTTTTCCATGCAGGCCCTCATTCTGCAGGCAGTCCACCTATGATATGTTATTTTCAGAGCACAGGATGACAGCAAAGCACTGAATCTTTTTTCTTTCAGCTACTCCAGTCAGGGGTCGCCACAGCAAATCACCCACAATTTGCATGTCATTTGGCTTCGGTTCTAGACTTCTGATACAGTTCTAGGTTGGCATGGCTGTTTTTCATGGAATAACATGACTAATTATTATCTTTTTAAGGTTTCTTCCCTTTAACAAATGTTTCCAGGACTCATATTGAGTTGACTTACTTGTAGTAACAGATGTCTGTTCCTGTTCTGACCCAACAAGGTTGGCCACTGATGGCCTCCTGCACAGAGTACATCAACACCTGCATGCCTGCACACAAACACAAAAGACATACTAAAATTAGGCAGCGTTGTGCAACATGAGACCTGCTGCAATACATTATTTCTCACTTTAAATAAATTATCATGGAGACAATGACTTCTACGGAAGGCCAACTCATTATTCTGTTTCTGTCAGGTAGTTACTGCATCTCACCGTAGTTGAACTGGCTGTTTGACTTCTCACAGTTGATGATGTTGAAGCGGTAAGGAACTCCAACTCGCATGCCGCTCACTTCAAAATAAAACCACTGATGGTAGTGATTACTGTTTATATCGGCATTCAGAACGAGATCATACTCATACCTGGAGAAATATCAGAAGATGAAACGATGTTAGTTAATTCCTTCAGTGCACACAGTACTCTTGTAATCCATACTGACTTTTAAACTTCATTAGATAGAATTGTGGTAAGATATATCCAGAACATAGTGAAAGTTGACCACAGTTGCTGTGATAAAGTCGATTGGCTTATGCATGATGTCTATTTGGAGATCTCATTGAATTACTAGAACGGGTGATGCTTCTTACTTCCTAACTTGAATTGCCTTTCTGAGGTTGCCGGATTCAAACTGAGAGTTGAACTTCAGTGATTCCCCTTCGTCTTTAACCAGAGGACAACTAGAACAAAAAGAACAAAAAGAACAATATGTTTAAAAAAAAGGACTGGGGAAGTAAAACCAAGGCAAACAAGACAAGATAAAAAACTGATATGGTGGCAAAACCTACTATTAACATCTATACACTCAAAGGAAAATAAAAGGTTTGAATGAAAAGACTTACTTGGGAATGTCAAGATCATAAACCACTTTATCCAAGATATCATTTGGATGAATCAACCTCTCAATGTCCTGGAAAATCTTGGACCTATAAAATCAGATCCACATTTAACCGATGATTAACCATCATCATAAAAATTCAAATTAAAATGGTCTTACCTCTGCACACCATAAAGTCTCTCCAGAAGAGGTTCCTTGAATGTTGGTGCCACATGACCAAAGTAGTCTGGGTAAGCCACTTCTGCGTACTGTGGGACTGAGCAGGTTTCCTTCACCATCTCTACATAAAGGTCTGGATTGTGCAGAGGGAGTAGGCGAGCAGTGTCCGGCACTTCCAGCACGGCCCCCTCCCCTCCTTCTTCCTCAGCCCCCTCCGAGCCACAATCTGAACCTAAATTACTGCCTCCACTTCCGACCCGAAGAGTTGGGATACCCCCCAAAAGCAAAGGGGATTGTATGTGTCTGGTGACATTGATTGGAGAACCTTCTTGTCTGACTCTTTCAGAGCCATCAGCATTTAGATCTTCCTTCTCCTCCAAAGACACGCACTCAAATGGACAAACTAGTTTCTTTTCTATCACTCTTTCCCCATCAGAAGGACTACTGGCCTCCTCTTTTTTACCTTTGTCTTTGCTCAGGTGGATGTTGTCCAGGTCTAGAGGTGTTAAAGGAGGAGACGGGGTCAACGTGAGAGCAGATAAAGATGGCTGGGTTTCATGACCTTTGGTAGAGTTGCAATCCTCCTGAGAACTTGGTGTGGGAATGTCATTTGGTGGCTGAGTTTGAGCAGTGAGCACTGTGACTGGTCGAGAAGAGCGAGCTGATGCTGACAAAGATGATGGGGAAGGCATGGAGTTGGTACTCTTTGGGCCCTTAAGGGTGTATCCCTGTGGGATCAACACAAGCAATCACCAGCAGGTAATTGTGAGTTAAGTTGGAAAAACCGAACCTAAACCATTTTTGGAAGCCTGCCCATACTTCCCATCATCCATTGGTTTACACTCTCTCCAGCTTGCTTATAAGCTCCTTACACCCCCAAACTAGCATTACTGGGGCAACACATGGAGCCAGATGCCAGTTCAGATTAGGAAAAACACAGATGTACATGGATCTTCTACAAGAAGGTGCATCAGAATGGAGTGGAGCAGGAAGCTTATGGCCTACCAATTGTAGCTTCTATGTCACAACTACAAGTTTTTTCAAATGGCATGTTTTCGTTTGTTCCAGATTCACAAGGATTTGAATATCTGAATAAAGAAATACTCAGAAATTTAATTTTCCAAATATGTCACCATCGTAAGAAAAATATCACAAGAAAACACCACATAAGAAATGATTACCTGAAAGTCTTCAGATAACTCTAAGAAGAACCTTTCATAGACCTTTAAATCCTCAAAAGGACGGCAAAGGCTCCTTTTAGGATAAAGCTTGTTAAGGTCTGTTTCTATGTCATCATTCTGTAAGAGAAACCACAAAGAAGTAAAACACCTTTCTGTGTGTGAACAAATTGAGCTTAACCTACAAAATGGATTACCACTGTAACAAGAGTCATGTGGACTGGTAGGCTGAGATGGCAATTAAATAAAGTGCAATTATTAAACAACTATAAACTGTCTTATTAGGAATATGAATAAGAATACTATCATGTGATTTTTGAAAGGGTCACGTGAGAGTATGTACCAGCATACAGTTGTCCTTCTCATCTTCATCATTCTCAGTGTCTGTGTCGGCCTCTGCCTCGTCATTATCATCGCTATCATCCACCACATCATCAACTGGACACACACAGAGAACAAAAAAAGTGCAAATGTTACAAACCTTCCCTCACCCTACTGTCAGTCTGGAGTGTGTGCAGATCTGGGAGATAACTAGACAAATACATCCCTGACAAACCTCATCAAACCCAACTTGATAAAGGAAGAAGAAATGTGACAAAAGTTGCAAGCATGACTCAGAGATGAGTGATGTTGAAGAAAATAGAAGTTTTGAGAATAATCATGAAATAAAAATGTAAAAGAACTAAAGATATCACAATGCTAACAAGACAACATCATGTAAATGGAATCCGTCTTCAGTTCACCCAGCTACTGTTATAAAGTTTCTGTTTAGCTTTGAACTTCAAAGTAACCCTTAAAACTACAAAACATAAGTAAAGTTTCCTCAAGATTCAAGTATGAATAAAGTTACACATAAAAAGAGAATGTTTTATATGAATCAAAGAAGAGAAAATAAATATTTAACTAATCTGTAAATGTAATAAAACAATTAAACATTGAAGACATATATGTATATATTTCCTAATAGTAAGCAAAAAAAGTACTATGAAGTGTCTGGGGCAAAACTTTAGTACTGTTGATTTAGTGAAGTTATAAAATGAAGTAAAGGGAATGAGAAAGAAAAAATGAGTGAATCTGTAATCTGAGGATTACGTACGTCTTACCCTTCTTTAAGACCTTGTTGCTGAGCTGATGACTTGTTTTTCCTGAAAGGCACATTGTGTGCAGCAGCGTCAACAGTGATGTCAATAACCACTGAATTGGTCCAGGGATATAAACTATACTTTCTGTGTTTACATGGTGTGTTGCATTGAATCTAGCAGTGATGGTGATAGCAGAGTGTTTATTGTACAAATTTGAAGAGATACTTGATACATTGTGAGACACTGTCTTTAGCGGTGTGTATGTTAATAGATGCGTTATGTGCTCTAACCCCCGGGAGGATGGCTGTACAGCTGTGCCACGGGACCTCCAGCAGGTATGTGAGGCAGCTGGAAGTGGAAGGCGGACTTGATGGTCGGCAGAGGCAAACGGTTCTTAGGAAAACACTTTCTCATGATGAGACTTGATGTGTTTACAAGAGGATCCAGAGTCCGCACTGGGACACACTCCTACCAACAAAACCACAAACCGTGTTTGATGGCAGCGCGCCCTGCTAGATTCTTGTCAGCTCAATGCAGGTTTTACACTTACAGTAGATGAGTTGTGCAGAATCCTCATGCCGTCTGCATCTATGAAAGCCTTCCTACCCAGTTTGATGTTAGTAATGTTCCGAAGGCAGACCAGGAGCCCTTTCCGAATCAAAATGTGACGACATCGTGTGTCATTGCGATGCCAGTCCTGGTATAGAGCCAGCAAAACACCCACATAGCCACCATCCACTGCACGGCGAGCATTTGTTTCTGGAAAGAGATACAAACAGGCAGATAAATTGTGCAAAAAATAAGAATTTGACAGCTATGGGATGGGAAAAACAAAAGGAATAATGTGTGAAGAAGAAAGCAATAAAAGCTTTGACAGCATTTACTGGACAGATTGAGGTTTAAGAACTTAGAAATTCTTCAAATAGTATTTGCCTCAGAGCAGAAATGCTGATTTTAAAGATGAGGATGAGGAAAGGAAGAGGTGAGTAAACTGTACGCAAGCTTCACTAATAAAGGACCACCATGGACTAAAAAAAAATAACTTAAAGCTACAAGGCAAATTACTCACTGGATTTGAGCAGAGCTCCCAGTGCGTCCAGAGCTACCCTGTTGATTTTGAAACAAGGCAAATAGGTCATATAGTCTGTTAAACTGTCAAAAAGCCCATTGAGAGGCCACCTGTGGACAGCATCGGTTAATGCGCTGCTCTTAGCAATCACTGGATATAAGAAGAGGACACTCACTTGAGAAGACTGGTATTTTTCTTGCTGTATGGTCCAATAATCTTGAACATGAGTTCTACCCCCTCAATCTTGCCCAGTGACATGGCGTTTACCACTTTACAAAAAAATTAATGAAACGTTAGAAGAAAAAAAAACAACCAGATCAACTTTAACTCTTAAAACTTGAAAATATTTAATGGATCTTAAATTGAATCTGCGCTTGCTATGTGCATATAAACTTTACTTACAGTTGGAGGAGTAGACTCTCAGAACGTGTAGACAGGGCAGAAGCAGTTTGGTGTTTTGCAAATTTTGTTTTATCAGGTTGACGGTGACATTCAAAGCTCCACTCAAACGAGCCTTCACTCCAAACCTCCTGTCTGAAAACAAAAAGACTGCAAATGAGTATTAGGCAAAATAATAGACGCATTGGCTTCTCATATTTGTGTCTTGACTACCTACTGGATGTTTCTAACAAACAATTTCATGAAATATATGAACAAATAATATGCTTAATACTGAGTATTAAAAGCCACTTTAATTTTTCTAGCCATTGTAAACCTTGCTATTTCAGTTGTTTTTAATTCTTGCTCTTAATCCTTTGTCAGTACAGAGCTTGGAAAGAAAGCCTTTGCCCATGCAGCTCCTTTTGCTTGGAATGTGTTGCAGAAAGACTGGAAAGTGACTGATTTTTTTTTCTTCCTTCGAGGCCTTTAAAATCAAACTGAAAAGTTCAGAGACTGCCTCAATAACCTGTAACTGTTTTTCTTAACCTGTGTGTTTCAATGTCTATGTGTGTATCTGTTGTGCTGAATTTTGCTGTCACTTGGGCAGGACTCCCTTGAAAAAGAGACTTTTAATCTCAATGGGACTTTTCTGGTCAAATAAAGGTATAATAAAAAAAAAAAAAAATAATAATAATAATAATAATTTGCTCAAAATTGTTATTTTTCTCTTTTTAATGTAAAGCGCTTTGGATCCTGATGCCATGGTAAAGTGCTCAGCTAAAACACTCAGTGTCAGTGTCTCAGTGTCTTTAACATCCAGGTTAAAGACTCCTGTTCTCAGCTGCATTTGGTTAGTTTGTATTCAAATGCTTACATCTGCACGGTTTATCTTTGCTTGTTTTAAATTCTGTTCTTTTTAACTTTCTTTACATCTTGTTTTAATGATCACATCTTTGCTATTTATTTTGATTGTTTCTATTCATATTTTAAGTAAATCACTTGGAATTGTCTTTGTACATGAAATGTGCTTTACACATAAACTTGCCTAGCCATTAAATAACTATTAACTTAGATAATCAACTGTGAGATAAGATCAACAAAAAAGGAATTAAACCATTCATATAATGAAAGTTTAATGTATTTAATCACTTCAGTTATTAACTTGATTGAGTTCAAACTTCTATCATCAAGAAGAAATATTTTTCCACAGAACAGGTGCTGTCTGTATTTTTTGTCTAATCTCACAGACTGAACTTTCATCACCAGTTTCTATTGTGACAGTAAGTGGCCTTTACTTCACAGTAGTGTTACACTCTTACATTTTTGGGTTCTGCAGTCAAATTTGACATGATATGAAAGATGTGACTTTTTAACAAACTTTAACTCAAAGTTTCTTGTGTGTACAGACAAGTTTAAGATGATTTCATAAAACTTGAGATGCAACAAAAACAAAGTAATAGTATCCCAACTGTGTGAACATGTTCAATATAATAGAAATTATATATCTTTAGAAATCAGGTCAGAGCTTGCAATGCAGAAAGCTCAACCAACTGTTTGAAAAGAAAAGTGAACTACTGGTATTTAATATCTTATTGATCCAGCTTCAAAAGATTTAAGTTTCTGCATCACTATTGTCAGTTGAGTCAACACAAAACGGGTGCACTTTGTATAGCACCTTGAACTTTATCTGATTGTCTTTTTATAAATAAAAGTTCTTTACTCAGCTATCTACAACTAAATCTTACCAAAAATAGCTTCCAATAGCCATACCTTTAGGTCCAACCTTTGCCAGAAGGGAATGAAGATGAAGCATGAGCTCCACGCTGGGGGGCGACTCTTTACTAGCAGTAATCAGAATCTGGAATAAAATCCCCGTTCCTCCTTTGGAAACAAACACTTCCACTCGGTGACCTCTGCCTAAGACAAAAAAACAGAAGAAGTTTACAGCATTAATGGAACAGAATGAATTAAGACAGTCGCATTCTAATAATTTAGGCACAAATACATTCCGATGGGAATAATATATAAGAGTTTATAATAAACACGTACAGAAAGAAAATACAATTATGTTCATTTTCTTAAAAATTGTATTGTTTTATTTGCTGATGCACATGACATCTAGAGGTAACTTTTAAAAGCAATTTTAAATCCAATGAATGAACTGATTGTTTTTAAGTATGATGCTACATTTTGGAAAATTACTGAAAAATCCACTCACCCACAGACAGCAACTCCGTTAGAATGTATAGGATGTTCAAGGTGGTCTGAACGTCCCTGCAGTTCTGTCATATTTAAAAAAAACATTTTGCTGGTTAGGAAAAACTTTATTTAAATTCTTGATAAAGAAATCTGCAGTAAATTTATCATTTATACTAAAAGGATGAAAATAAGTTGATCATTGACTCTCCTTTGTCTAAAGATGAACTCTTGAGGCAAAAAAAATTACTTATAAAATAATAAAGAAAATTCCTCTTAAGATTTTTGTGAGCTCATAGTAAGATAAACCTCTGACTTTAATGACAGTCTTTCAAAAATACCTTTTTTAAGTAATAGGAGTGAATAAATCAACAACTATTTTTTCCTTAAAATCTGCTTCTTAAAAGATAAGTCATTTTCAGAAAGAAAAGCAGAAAAATTATTTTAAGAAGGAACACTAGCTATTTCCTGCCATCGTCTTTCTGATGGTGCTGCATTACAACGGTTCCAAAAACGTTTTCAAGCCACGTACCCCTCGGGACATGTCAGCCTCAGCCACATACCTCCTGTTACCAAGACTCTTCATTAGTGTCTATAAACAAGAAACTAAAAGCTGTACTGTCTGCTATTCCATGCCACTACATTATTTATTTAACTCTTTTTAAAATGTTTTATTATTGAATCTGCGTCTTAAATATTAGCAATCGACAGACTATAAATACCTGCTTTGTGGTAAACAGGAATGTTAGATGTGAAACTGATACTTTCTTCATAGTACTGAAAAGAATAAAGTTGTCTTCCTCTGTATTTGTTTTCAGTTTTGTCAAAGCAAAAATGAGAAAATCTACTCTCATATACACTTTTGGTGACAAAAAGCATCAAATCTTGGCATCTGGAAATTCTTCATCCGTGTGTTCACTTTGTGCATGTTACCATCAAAATCCTGCAAACATGTAGCAAAACAATCATCGGGGATGGTAAGAATTTTGTTTTTATTTATTAGTCCATGTTGTCTTGTCCTGAATATTTGAAGACAGATTTGACAGTCAAGTATCCGCCAGTTGGTAAGGTCGCGCCCATGTATTTTCCAGTGCAGTTTTTTGGCAGAACATTAGAGGGTAGTACACACACACGTTTAACTCACTTCTCATGTACCTCTACAGCCTCATATACCAACATTTGGGAATGACTATTGTATTATTTTCTACACCTTATTAACTTTTAATGATCTAATTTAAGAAGTCAAGGTTTGGCGACGCATGAGTTTACCTCCAGTGAAGCCAGGATGACCTCCATTCCACTGCCCTTGGACATAATCTCACGTCCACTCTTCTCTGCAACATACCACAAAGTAAATCGAATCAGAAACATAAATAATGCAAATATATTAGCAACAGCGACCTGCAAGTTATATAGTTAAGGAGGCATCAAACCAAAACTGCAAGATTTTTACTTTTTGCAATAGATAAATGCAGTATCTGGTTTGAATTCTGCAACTGCAGCTAGGAGAATGAATCAAGCTGAAGAGATACTGAAACGATCGTCATAACCCTGCAGACGTTAGTCAGTCTTTCTATTTCACCTAAAAGTACATTATTGATTCTTGTATCATCTGTCTTGTTTGGTTGCTTTTGAAGGATGAAGCTGTGAAGTAAGCCCCTACATAAATGCTTCTAACTGCCTGGGGAGAACTTGGATTTGCAACAACATGCACTGCAACCATGTCAGTTGCCACAACACAACACAGAGAGATAGAGGCTCACATTACAGCAGACAAAGAGAGAGTCTGACTTCATTCCCTGTTGAGAACATCATTTATCCATTTGTCTCTTTATGCAGAAATCTGGTTTTTGTTGCTATATTAGGTCAAAGATCGTTATAAAATGTGTCAGAGCTTTTGAAAGCATTCCAAACAAAACCTACAGAATATGACGTAAAAAAGGAAGGAGATATACTTTCCTTTTTTTTAAATTAAACTTCTGATTTTTGTTCAAATTTTAGGACTTTTTAACCCAAAATTTTAATCGTAAATTACAAGACAACAGATTCCTGTAAACTATGTACTAAACAAACAAAAAAAGGAAGCAGATGAAATCCTTTTTATGCAACTTTTTCACTACTGAAAATCTATGGCGAAGAATAAATCCCAAAAGATGGAGCAAAGTTGTTAAAACAAACTTTTGAAATTGTAACCTAATAAAAAAAAAAAATCAACCTGGAAGATAATATGACTCAAAGGAGATCTCATACTATTTGCAGAGTTTGTGTTTAGTGCTTCATGCGTCATTAGCAGCTGCGTGTGAAGGATGAAAAGTGTCAAATGAGCAGCTCTTACGACTTGTGATCTGTCACCCAAAATGTTGCCAGAAGTAAATTATAGATCAAATCTAATAGAGTGTGTGTGCAGTCTTTTTGCTCACAAACACTAAACACTATGCAAGTCAGAGAAAATGACAATGAAACCCATATAAACACTTACTGGGAGGCATTTGTTGAATAGCAGTAATCTCTTACAACATTCAAGTCATGCCGGACTTTTTTGACCTGCATAAAACACACTGATACTTCCGCCCATAAAAATAAAACCTTATTTAAAAAAAATAAATCAAACTGTGCAGATTTATCAGTTAATGTAACTTTTAAGATAACTTTTTTAGACAAATTTATCACATGAACTCTGAAGGCTGCATTGCATTTGAACTATTTTCCTAATATATATATATATCCCTCAGTTTCTTCAATCTTTAATATTTGATCATCAAGAGCTGTGGTTTGTTCTTACTGACAAATGCAGCTCATGCAACTGATAAATCTGTTTTTCATCAAATCTTCATCCTACCTGGAGGGTCTGAGGAGAAGTCAGATCGATAATATCTCCTGGTGTAACGATACTCCATCTCAAAACAAAAGTCTTTGAATAAAGAGATATTCTGTTTTCCAAAATGTCACTTTCACTTCCAGTCTGGAAACTTAGGTTTCAGCAATAAATTAAAAGCCTTCAGTTTGAGCCACTGCAGTTATGTGCGCTCAAAAGGTAAATCACTTTTAAAACTTCACTGGTATGTCTCCATCCCTGTAAGGAAAGAAGCAATCTCGTCAACTGCTCAAACTCAATACGCCCACTCTTCCACCATGTGCCAACACACTGATCCTGGCATTAAGCTCCTCCCCTTGCACACTTCCAAAAACACAACCACAGACTGCCTTGACAGAGCACTGGCAACTGATCCATAGCTTTATGTGGATAGGAATATAAAGGGATACATAACTCAAGTAAGAGTGGACAAATAAGGTAAGATAAGATGTGCTATTTTACAATTTCACTGAACCTGCACAAAGCTATGTACAACTTTATTTATTTATCCATATGTGTGTGTTCACCTGATCTGAGTTTATGACCTCTCTGCTTACAAGTGCTGGCTTTCCCTTGTTCTTCCTTGAGGGATCACTTTACTGCCTCATAAGCCCCTCCGCTCTGAACTTGAGACACGAGTACAGCGAAATCCTCCAGGAGTGTATAGTTACTGTGACCAGGGTCAGTCAGCCCTCCCCGCTCCCTAACCAGCGTCACACTCATGCACATTTCCAGTTGAGGCTGCAGGCAAGGCTCTGACAGACAGCTGAGCAGTAGATGAGAGAGGAACAGCTGTTTATCATGATTGATAGAGTTACAGACAGCAGCTTTTCCACTGTCCTCATCAGTCATTACAGATTAACTTCACTTTGACGACAGGGGAAGAACCAAATTACGGAAAAGAGGGAAGATGAGGATCAAGACAGTTTACATGAAAGGAAGTTCAAAGGCAATTCAATACATGCACGCAAGGGAAAAATAATGCGTGAGGAAATTCCTGAGTTCCCACAAGGACCAATGTTCAGGTGGATTAATTCATTAAAGTAAGTTGTCATTTTAAAAAGAGGCTACACTCAAAAAGAAAACATAAATACTCTGAATCTTGTTTTAATTTGTTCTTTAACTGTCAGAGGCAAAGGAAAAACCAAACCACAACATTACAAATTTTTAAGTCTATTTTGTAAACCACAGTGTAACAGAAAATTGAATTTTGTGCAGTTTAAAAATTAAGAAAGGTGCAAAATGTTGCAAATTTAGAAGCTGCGACTTCCAGAACCAGCAAAAGAAATTATTTAATTTCATCACTTCAGTAAATGATGGTACTAATTGGTAAAATGGCACACATTCGAATAATTTAAAGCTTATTTGTTTGGTAATCCAAGTTTAGGGTAAAACATTTTTCTTCTACAATAAAACACCATCAGGATTAAATATTTAACATGTTTTACTTACAGGAACACACTCCTGCTTCAGCATGTTAAACACTTGTTAGACACAATGTCTTCCTGCACTATCAGATCATCTTCACCAAACTAGTCTTGAAAAGGAACTGAGGCTATCCATACCTTGGCTAATGTTGCACCCAGGCATCTTCGTTTACTGTTTCACAGAACGCAATTGTTGCTGTCATGTTCGGAAAACACGTGGAAAAAACATTTTAGTGGTTTGAGAGGAAAAAAAAATGTTTTATTTTCAATTATCATTTAGTACCCACAAAACTCATAGAAGGACCCTTAAACCTATGAAAGACAGGCTTTTATGACATTTTCCTTCTTACAACTTACATAATCTATTTGTCCAGATAAATATGACCCCTTCCTAGTGGAAGCCTTAGAAAAAAACAGTTTTTGTCTGTTTTTATTTTTTAAAGTGAAAAACAGAATTAAAAAAAAACATCACAAATAATACTAATAGCTATCAGTTTACTTGACAGCAAAAAAAGGAGTGTTTCAAAGTTAAGCTCACTTTCTAAACTAAAAATTTAGAAATACTGCTAATTGATCTTTATTTCATTTTTAGAAAGAGCAGTCTGCATTTTTAAACACGTTTAGAGAGATTTTTTATTATTATTGTTATTCTGTTTTTAATATAAACCCACCAATAGATTATAGAGAGAAAACAAGAGAGAAAGAACAACAACATAAATATTTGTGTGAACTTTTAATACTGCTAAATAGAGTCAAAGGCTTCTGATCATTAACACTCTTACAAAAACTTAAGATGAGACAAAAGAAAACTCATCAATCCAAGCAATTTGATTTTTTTTTTCTGGCTTTTTGCTGTTTGTTTTTTGTTAAAACCTTACATGCACATTAGTATTTCTACTTGTGTTCTCACCTTGTGTCTGTATGAGATGAAGGATTTTTGCAGTGACATGTCTGGCCAGTTCAGTATCCCTGAGCATGGCCTCCCCATTCATTCGCTCTATTTGGTCCAGAAGCATGAGTAGACTGGAGTTACTGGGAACACTGGAGGAAAGAGAATAGATACAGTTATCTTTATGAGAAGTTGATTAATAGCATAGCTAGAGACTGAATGCACCTCGTGCCCAGAGAAGGACAGCTTGTTTTTATATGATATGTGGTATATGGCAGAAAACACTGACTGATACCAAAGAACAAAAAGTCTTTTTCAGACAGCTACACAAACACAATGATTGGAAGGCCAACAACCATTAAAATGGACAATTTCTGTGTAAAAACAAATGAAGTCTAACTTAAAAGCGTCTTGTTTTTCCTTTCAACTGAGTGCTAAGGCCCCAGGGCTTCCCTATTTCTGGTTCGGTGACCCAACCTTTTCTAATAATATTAGCTTCCTGACAGTCCAGTGGAAAGATTATGGGTCACTTGTTACAACAAGGGTAAGTCGAAGACAGAGAATACAAACTCTGACAGAACCCAGCAGAGTGGATGGGATCAAGCCCTTATATAGAAAAAATGGGTTTAAGTAAAAAAAAAAACTGTGTTCTTGAGACAGAAAACAAATATTTACATAAAGATTCTAACCTCCAAGAATGTCTGTATGTATCAACTCACCCTTTTTCTGTGGCCATTTTGGGTTTGTTCATTTTTACCAGCTCAAAATGTCATGTTGCCTGCAGGAAAAAAAAAGACAACAGATGAGTGAGTACAATAATCTTTAACATTCACAAACAAGCCTTGTTAACCTTTTTTCCAGTTGTTAAATGAGTTCCAACTGCCCTCCAGCCATAGCCAGACTCACAACTAAGCCAAAACCTGCTGACAATAAAGCTTAACTGTCCCAAGCTTTGAATGCACTGATCTAAAAATATGCTTCAGACATTTAGTGACCTGTGTGTGTTTGATTTTGTAAAAGTAATATTTTCCCTCATTTCTTTTACCATTTACTGCAACAACCTGTTAGAATTACTCTTACGTAGATTTGGGAACATTTTTGTTGCGGTTAAATAACGTTGTTATTTAGTTGTGTTACATAGCATGGTTACATGTGAAAGGCAAAACACAAACACAAAAGGATATTTAACAAGTTTTTCCCCCTGCAACATTACTGTCTGTACACTGTCACAAATTTTGAGACTAGTCTTCCACACTGCACTCGCCAGATGGTCAATGTTGACTGTGCAGGAAAGGAACTAATCTCACACAAAGAGTGCTTCATGACTGACTTTACAGATAACAATGAGGTTGTCCAAGGTCTCAGATGTCCAGATGAAAATGAGATATAACTTAAGATCCGGTTTTGAATAGAATGCATGCATAAGTAAACGTCCAGTCATTTATCGCACAATGATATATCAGTAGTATATAATAATATAGCTATTAAGATTAGAGCAAAACAGGAGCAACTATCAGGAGAGATAAGATTAAGAGGCAGACAACGCGGTTTTTATCTTCTTTGCATGGTCCTGTTGTGTATAATTTTTAGGTACAAATGTCACAAACATATCATAAATATATATTTAACTTTGGAGTACTCCTGAGGTTAAATAAACGAATCTAACTTTTCTAAAGCTTGTCGACCAGACAGGTCACGCCTTGATTCGTGTGTGTTGGTGGGGTACAGCTACAAGAAAGGCCATGCTGTCGTAAAACCAGTTATAAAGCTTTCACGGAACTGATTTGAACACTAGTATCTATAGTTTTGCAGCTATGTTTATGCGTCCCAACGTGCATTTACAAAACATTCCTGTTCGTTTACTGCTATTATATTTTATGTAATAATTTACAACCCAAGGAAACTTGGAGGTGTGCTTTATTGTTATTACTATTATTATTTGCATTATATGTTTACATTAGGCGATAAAGAAAAAGCTAGTGGGCACTGCACCTGCTGGACTAGTCACTCATTAACGGCCGCAGGCTAACAGTTCTGTTGGCTAATGCTAAATATAGAGCACAAAGCAACCTTAGCCAAAGACATGTATCTTCTACGCAACACTGTGCTTCAAAATATCATAACGGAACGAACCTGAACGAAAGGGAAATGCTGTTACGATCAGGCTGGACCCATTCCAAGATAAGGGAAGCAGCTACTGCTTCTGAACATTGCTCGAAACGCCCTGTTGATAATGTTGTGATGGGTAAACTGTCAGCCTGGCTCGTCATTATCCGGATCTCTAGCAATTTGTAAAGCGCATGAGCAGTACCAGGCCACTTCCGGTAAAGTGCTTTCAACACTTTTTCTAACTTTATTTATACATCGCAAACATGACAAAATGCATATTAGAATAGACTTTTGAAAAATGAACAAATGAATGAATGAATGAATGACTCAATCAATCAATCAATGAAAAAGCATTAATTTTTCAACTAACAAAACAGAAGAAATAGTAAATAAAGTGTACTATTAGACATGTAATTTCATTTTTATCAGTTGGATTGCTAAAGTTAAATGTGCCGCGCTTTAATAATAATAATAATAATAACGTGGAGAATTTCGTTGGACATGCTTTATAAGCTTTTTGTAGCTAGCGTTTCCATTATTGACTACATTTCCCAGGCGGAAACAACCCTGTGACACATAATGTATGCGCCATTCTCAATGGTCGTCGGAGTGATCTTCATTAGCCACATAATTTGAGGTATGTGTGTGTTTACAAGAATTTCGTGATTTATTTCAGATATGGTTTGTGTTTTTTATTTTAATTACAATGTATTAATCTAATACGTTTTCCATTATTAGGCTGTTTAGCAGGTAAGTCTTAATATGGTCAACAGATTAGCTTGTTTGCACACGAATGTTAAGCTAACAGATTTATGTATGCTGATACATGGGTAACATAATGTTTTGCTTTTTAGCATCTTAAATTTGGTTATGGGCTTTCCTTACTTTTATATGGCCGTACATACGTGAGTTGATATCACGGAGGCGTTAATGACAACAGAAAACACTAAAACGCATTGTCTTGTGAATTTTTTCGTGCATGTTCTATATGTAAGTTCTCCTAGAAGAAATAGCCTCTTAACCAACTTACTTGAACTGGTTATACACTATATATTTAAACACTTGACATTAATATCTATTGAATAATAAAACAGTTAATTTCTCTGGCGTAGTAACTATACTTTAATAGTTCTTTTGTGTCAGTCACAATGCATGTTAAATAAGTTTGAGGTTTGTTTACTTGTCAAAAATCTAATTGTTCAGTATTTTTATTTAGGTTTTGGCCATCCTAAGACTTTAAATAAAAACTGCCTTGGTCAGCAAAGTGTTCACCACTAGAAAGTTTATAAATAGTTGATAAGTGGATTCCTATGACAGCAACGCACACAACGACAATTAAAAATAGCCTTAAAAATTAGGATGCTGTGTAGCCCCGTCAGGATTGCAAATGACCTATTGACTCAAAACTTAAAATTAGCGCCCACTGTTTGGAAAACCTAGCATTTTTGAAATGTCGGTAAGGCCAGAAGCCATTTTTGTAAAGAAATATCAAGACACTGAGATAAATTCAAGACCATTTTAAAACATTTTATATATTTCCTGCTTTCAAAGCTTAATTTATTTATTGCCTCAGTAATCATTGGGACACTGTGTGTAGAACTAGGAAATATAAAGCAGGTTGAAATTGTTTTGTCAAATGTTCAAATTATGACCTAACATGAGTTAAAGTTGGCTTTTTTTCACACACGATTTTGGTGTTAATTATCCAGGAGCTCAAATCTCAGATTCTCCTGTTCTTTCAACTAGGCTCACATATTTTTCTTACACTAATGTTAATTTTTTAACTGCCCACTCGACCTATTGGTTGGTAAAAGATTGAAAATGGATATTACCATAAAAGTTGGGTTTTAATGGCTACATTTTCATTCAGTAAAAAAAATAAATAAAATAAACATTATTCAAATGTCTTCTTTTTAGCTCAATTTCACATTAGTTTTGACAGCAGCTTTTTGACAACTTCTTAAGCACACATCTTTGAAATATACTCATGTATAATTGGCACCAATGGGCAGAGACTAAGCCTCTCCATCACCGACCTGAAATGGGTGTTATCAGCCTCACTAGTTTTGAACTACAACACTGATAGAAACATTCAGAATATTATTTAACGCATCATAGCCCACGTACTTTACTGTTTAATTTGCTTTTACTTAAAAGGTATACATATTTCGATTTGTGCATACTTCTGTAAATATTGCTTTCTTTTCTTCCTTTAAATGTAAGACAGCTCAAACCTTTCTTTAGTCTGTTGTTCTTCACCTGTTCTGATTTACAAAGAATTTCTGTTTTTAGCATCACATTAGAGGGCATATTGCAACTCCAAGTTCTAAAAATAACTAGGTTGTTCAATAAAAGAAATTGCCTGTATTAGGCATAAAAATGAGACATTCTTATATTAATTGGTTGTATTGCATGTAAGGTCTGGCATATTTTTGTAGGTCATTAATTAAATCATTTCTGAGCTGATAAATTTTGATAGATTTTAATTTATTGATTTTTTTTTTTTTCTTGTTCTGAGTTTCAGGTTGAGATTCAAGTATTATTTTAGATCATTTGTATTTTAGCTTAAGGTGCAATGGTAATCAAAAGAAATGATCAAAATATCACCTTCTGTTCTTTGAAGACTGCATAATTTCCAAAACTGCAGTTACAACTTTCTGCTTAAGCCAAATCTTTCTGTTACTTGGTTGTCTTTAGAGAGAGTTCTCACCAACCTGGAGAATAGGATGATAAGCTTTATGTTATGGAAGGGTGACTATAAAAGAAGCTACCAAACACTACATATTGAACCAAAAACACAGCTCCAGAAATGCCTCCTCTAGGTTTACCACAATCTCAATTTGGAGGGAGGAACTCCGTTACATCACAAAAAAAACGTATTCTTTAAAAAATAACCATGACAGCACAAACAAAAATAGATAGTATAAACCAGGTCAAATGAAGCACAAGTTGAGACCATTTTTGATGGGTTTTGAGTGGTGTGTCAACTTTACATTATCTTTTTTCAGGACTATAATTAGGATTCAATTTTGACAAAATTTTCAACCTTTAGTTTGAAGGCAATCCATCATTTTCTTTAAAACTAAAAAAAAAACGCTGCTGAAAGAGCAGAGAGCCAAGTTCTTCAACTATTTTTATGTAACAACACAGACAGCAGACTAGTTAAAATGATAACTGACTTATTAAAATAAATAGTTTTGAATTCTAGAATGAGAATACTTCTTTTTTTTTATCCCAGGGAGAAATTGCATTTACAGCAGAGTTCCAATCACCAAAATGCTACAAGGTCATTGATAAAATAAAGAGAGAAAGCTTAAAGAAAAGAGCAAAGGTTTTTTTTTTTCTCAAGATCTTACATTAGCAATAAAGTTTAGCATCTAATCTCCTTAAATTTTTTTCCCATGATTTTATTTTACTTTTTATTTTTTTTCCCCAGTTTCTTGTCACTATGGTGATGAAGTCCACAGTTGAGGATGATGATTCTGGCTGGGGTCTCGGCATCCCAGAAAAGATGAAGAACAATGCCAACTGGGTTGATATTACACATGAGTTTAAGAGCGCCTGCAAAGGTCAAGCATTTTGAATTTTCTCTAGACTGCAATGTTCTGTATTTAAAAGGGACTGATGTATTTTTCTTGCTCACTCTTTTTTAATGCAGAGCTCAATCTGGGAGAGTTGCTTCATGACAAACTGTGAGTGCTTCCTAATGAAATAATCCTGTCAAAAGTCATTTCACTGCTAACACTGATGTAAACACTTGGCATAAACCTCCTTGAGTTTAACCCCTTAAGACCTGGCATGCACAAACATGCATGGACATCCCATTTTGGATTATTTTACCACAGTAGATAATTTTGCTAAACTGTGTCCCTATGATGACGTGTGTAAAGGGTCAGTTCAAATATTAGCTCAGGTCTTAAGAGGTTAAGAGTATTTCCTTTTTCAGCAGGTTTGCACATTTGATCATTATCTTTCATGAATTTGGATAACTTTTCTGTTTTGCTACAGCTTTGGCCTGTTTGAGGCCATGTCAGCTATTGAGATGATGGACCCCAAGATGGATGCTGGAATGATAGGAAACCAGGTCAACAGAAAAGTGCTGAACTTTGAACAAGCCATCAAGGTAATAAAAACATTAATTTGGACGTTTTTTATTCATAAGCTAACATGTTTGGCAAAACATACTCTGAAGTTATCTGTCTGTATTTACTTCAGGAAGGTGCCATTAAGGTGAAGGACCTTAGTCTTCCAGAACTCATTGGAATTATTGACACATGTTTCTGTTGTTTGGTAAGTTTTCTTTGAATACAACATCTCTTTCGGTTAAGACATTGTATATGAGTTCTTACTTAAATGAGAATTGTCATTTAGCTGTTTTTAAAGTCCCTCTCCAACCATCTTTTGATCAATTGTAAAAGCATTCCTTTTTAATAACGATGTAAATAGATCTATTTATCTGCAAATTGATGTGTTGCAATGGAACGGAGCAGGGAGCCTGTAGCCCGCCACTTGTAGCACCCTACGTCACAGCTACAAGCTTTTCCAATGGCATTTTTTTGTCTGCTCCTGATTGACAGCAATTTGAATAAAGACATACTCAGAAATGTAATTTTAAGTTTAGTTTTTGTAATGTCCTCCATCATAAAAAAAATGCTACAAGAACATGTGAGAAACGCCAAAACATCATCTTCATTGGAATGGGTCCTTAAGTAATTGCAGCAAATCATTTCTGATGTGTCTTTTGGGTTTGGAAAATCTCGGCTGGTCAGATTGGCCAGATTGTCAGATGGATCTACAATTTATCTAAAAAAAAATAAAATAAATGAAAGATAAAAATGTGTAAATGTAAATGCTGTACTGATGGGTTCATGTGTTTGAATGTGCACATGTTAGATAACATGGCTTGAGGGTCACTCCTTGGCTCAGACGGTGTTCACCTGTTTATACGTCCATAACCCTGACCTGATCGAGGAGCCAGCCCTTAAAGCCTTCGCACTGGGCATTCTGAAGGTGTGCGACATTGCACGGGAAAAAATTAACAAGGCAGCTGTGTTTGAAGAGGTAAGCGGTTTCTGGATGGTTTTAGATATGAACATTATACGTTTAAAGAGAATCTTACTGTTGTCTGTCATACCAACATGTTTGTGTCTTCAGGAGGATTTTCAGGCAATGACGTATGGTTTCAAAATGGCCAATAATGTGACAGACCTGCGTGTGACAGGTACAAGTCCCGTCTAAAATGAAACAGTTGATCAGGGAGAAGAGAGATAGCTGTTGTCCCTTTTCATTGTCTTGATTTTGTGACGCATTTTTAACAGGTATGCTAAAAGATGTGGAGGATGAGCTACAGAGGAAAGTTAAGGTATTTTCTTATATTGCGATTTCTGCAAAAAACAAGCTGCATGTGTATTCCAGTACTTCATAGTTTCCTGTTTATCTCTTGCTGATTCAGAGCACTCGCAGTCGGCAGGGTGAGCAGCGAAATCCAGAGGTTGAGCTGGAGGTAAGTTGATGAATCCTCCATGTCTGACTTTGGTTTGAAGGGTAGATTTTCTTGACAGATGTTAATAGTTGGAGTAATATTTGATTAACCATATACATGTTTATATTGCACAGATTATTTTGTTTTTAAAAGTCTTTCACTCAAGTCCTGACCAAAGTTTAGCTCCGTCTTCTCAGTCTCTGTCTGTGGGGTTTTGTTTATCCGCGTTCCTGTCAGAGTGTGGGATTCAGATGACCTTCAAGGAATTCTGCTCTGGGAAACTCCAGCTGTTTCACAATCCTAGTGGTATTAAAGGGGGAAAAACTTGGACCCTGAAATAGACTTCTCTGGGTGGTCAACCCAAAACTGGTTAACTCTTTCTTCCTTGTGGAACTTTGAAACACGCCCTATATTAATAGCTCACCAATGTTTTTCCAAATGCAGCACCAACACTGTCTGGCCCTTTTCAACCGAATCAAGTTTACACGCCTCCTGCTGTCAGCTCTGATCGCCTTCACTAAAAAGGAGGTAATGTTCAGCCAGAAAATATTTTCTCAAATTTAAATCTAGCCTGTTTAAAATCAAACAGCTTGCATATTTTCCACATTGATTTATATGTTATTACTTCTTAATACTTGACACAGACACTTATGTGTTTTCTTTTTTGTTGTTGTTGTCCTCATCAGACCAGCTCAGTAAACGAGGCTCAGAAGCTTGTGACTCAGGCTGCTGACCTGCTGTCCCCCATTCATTCCAGTATTCAACACGGCATCCAGTCCCAAAACGACACCACCAAAGGCGGTAAAAAAAGAACATGCTGATCCACTGAAACACTGAATAAAGTCAGAATAAACTTCCCTGCACACATTTTTAATGAAAATAAGTACTTGGGAAGTTTTTTTTTTTTTTTTTTTTTTACAAAACGTTACTTTTTTAATTCTAATTAGTTTTATTTTGGTTTATTCTGGGTTTTGTTGTCTGTTCTTGCTTCAGACCACCCTATCATGATGGGTTTTGAGCCCTTAGTCAACCAGCGTCTTCTGCCGCCCACCTTTCCACGCTATGCCAAGATCATAAAGAGGGAAGACATGGTGGCCTACTTCAGTAAACTCATCGAGCGTGTTAAGACTGTGTGTGACGTCATCAACACCACAAACTTGCATGGAATACTGGTGAATACTCATTCTCATTAACCCAAAAGAAGTGATCTCAAAAACATGTTTTTTTTCATTTCTGTGTTTTCTGCATATCTGCCTCTTTATAATGTGTGTAAACACGATTTGTTAGCAAAGGTTTGCTCACGCTGATTCGGGTCTCTGTTTTTACCAGGATTTCTTCTGTGAATTCAGTGAGCAGTCCCCCTGTGTGCTCTCCAGATCGCTTCTCCAGGTAGATAATTAGTTTTCAAGTACTAGCAATGACCCTGACAAATGACTATTAGAATATGTAATCTTAAAATACTAAAAGCTTTTTTATTTCCCTTTTTTTTTTTTTTATTTACTAAGACGACGTTCCTCATCGATAATAAGAAAGTGTTTGGAACCCACCTCATGCAGGACATGATTAAAGATGCTCTAAGATACTTTGTCAGCCCTCCCGTCCTATCCAACAAGTAAGTTTCATGATTTAGCTACGTTTTTGTAATTGACCATTGAATTGATCTGGTGTCGATGTATGTAATTGATCTATTTTAAAAGCATTATTAGTTGCCGTATATTTATGATTGTCCTGATTTTAGCCAAAATTTTTCTTAAAAACCTGTTGTTTTCTAGGGCATAGTTCCTGCAGAGCGACAGTATTTTATTAGAAATTTACCTCTGAGTTGAAGGAGGAACTGCTGGCGCGAAACAGCCCCGCCCCTCTTCCCCTTCCCGTTGCTGAGGGCTTGGAGTAGGGAGCTTGTGGTCCACCCATTGTGTTTTCTCTGTCACAAATAAGCCCTTTTATTTTTAAATATTTTTTTTTGCCTGCTGCCAATTCAAAATGATTTGAATAAAGAAATGCTCAGAAATACAATTTTAAGTTCCATCATCAGAAAAATGCAGCAAGAGGATGTTAAAAACCCCAAAACCCTTTTTTTTTTTTTATTGTAGTGGGTCTTTAATATGCGGTCTATGACTCAGTAACCTTCTTACTTCCCACAGAATGTGATCTCTTTAACCTTGCTCAGAATAGACACAGGCAGAATAATTGTCAGAGAAATACAACTGTAGCCAAGTAAGATAATATTGTTTTTCTTTCTGAGCCGACTGCAATATTTAGATTGATGTATTGTATACCCATGGAGCCATTCCAGGTGCAAACAGGAGGGTTTCCATGTTGGAGCAGTTTGACAGTGAAGCTCCCACTTCATGTGACGATTGTGGAACTTAAATAAACATTAGATCACTGCGCGCAGCACCGCAAACATGTGAAACATGGCAGAACACAAAGAGACTAGTAAGACAACGGCAACACACACAGCTTTAGTGATAATGTCACTGCCCTCCGGTGTGCTGGTGAGCCAGCAGACGATCTTAAACCCACTGTGCTATTATGGGTTGTGATAATGAGGCTGGGTGACGCACCTGTTATGTGCAGCTCAGGGACCAGGTTTAGCTGTGCCTCCGCTGAATCTCTCCCTGTTTTGGGGGCTCACAGCTGCACGTTGTGGTTTTGGTGGATCTTTTTAAATGCTTCCTATTTCTTTATCTCATCTGCAGATGTTGTTTGTTCAACAACCACCAGGCCAAGGACTACATTGACTCCTTTGTCACGCACTGTTCCAGGGTACGTTACCATCTGTTTCATTCACAGTGTAGTGTTGTTCTGACTTTAAATGCTCTCTGACGTTTCAGAGTTGTTCATTTCTCTGTGTTTTGAGGATTTTGTTGTGAGATACAAAACAGAATATTTTGAGATCTGTGAAAGTCAAACTGTAACGGAGTGTGCATTTATTTTTATCCAAGCAGCCCTTTTGCAGCCTTATTCAGATCCATGGACACAACCGAGCTCGGCAGCGAGACAAGCTGGGCCACATACTCGAGGAGTTTGCCACACTGCAGGATGAAGTGAGCCCCAGCAGCTTCCTTTATTGCATAACCATGCACAGTTTCCCTTTTTCATTGCTTAAATTCAGTTTGAATCTCAGATTGGTGACAAACCAAGAGCCAATTTGTCCTTTGCACCGTTCCACATTCATATGTTGTACTGTCTTTCATATCGCTCATTTTTTTGCACTGAAGTTGGTTTTTGCTTGCAGGCTGAGAAGGTGGATGCCGCATTGCACAGCTTACTAATGAAACTTGAGCCTCAGCGGCAACACCTAGCCTGTCTTGGGACTTGGATCCTCTATCATAACTTAAGGATCATGATCCAGTATCTGCTGAGTGGCTTTGAACTGGAGCTTTACAGCATGCATGAGTATTATTACGTCTACTGGTAAGGACCATGTGTTTCTTTAAGAAAACTGCTGCTGGCACAAACTCTGCTGATGTAATCTCTGTTCTCTTTTTGCACTTGTAGGTACCTTTCAGAGTTTCTTTACGCATGGCTGATGTCCACTCTGAGCAGAGCGGATTCTTCTCAGATGGCAGAGGAGCGAATCCTGGAGGAGCAGCTCAAAGGACGTAGCAGTAAAAAGAGCAAAAAGAAGAAGAAAGGTGTGCCGAATTCTCTAAAGAGGTGTAAACATTGTCAAACACACATCAGGAACATGGAGGTCTCAGATCCCAGTGTCATTTTGTTTGTTTTTACAGTTCGGCCTCTCAGTAAGGAGATCACCATGAGCCAGGCATACCAGAATATGTGCGCAGGCATGTACAAGGTAGGAAAGAACCTGAATGATCACTCCTCCAGCTTAAAGACCCACTCTAATGAAAGTTGTGTTTTTGCCATCCTCTTTATGATGATGGAGAGCATGTATTAAGAAAACTAAGCTCAAAATGGCATTTCTTAGGATTTCTTCATTAAATTGTTGAGCAAACAGAAAAATGCTGTTTGGAAAGTTTATTTGTGACTGAGAAAATATGCTGGGAAGGCCACAAGCCCCCTACCCTGAGCTCTCAGCAACAGGGAGGGGAAAGGGGAGCAGGGTTGCATGGCATAACTCGGAGGTGATTTTTTTAATGAACTGCTGCAGATACTTTGTTCTGGAAAACAACACAGGGTTTTTGATTTTGGCCAAAAGAAATCATAATCTTAATTAAAAGATGACTGGGAATGCTATTAAAATAGATTAAAAGATGGTCAGAGTGGGTCTTTAATCAAGCATAAAGTATGACTCCTGTCTCCCTCCTCCTCCCCTCTAAGACCATGGTAGCTTTGGATATGGATGGTAAGGTACGCAAGCCTCAGTTTGAACTGGACAGTGAACAAGTTCGCTACGAGCATCGCTTTGCCCCCTTCAACAGTGTCGTCACCCCCCCGCCTGTGCACTACATCCAGTTCAAGGTACCCCCTAATGTGCCGATTCTTTCTAACTTCTTTTTTTAAATTTTCTTTTAAGCTGATGTTCACCTCAATTCTTTTTTCCAGGAGATGTCCGATCTGAAGAAATACAATCCTCCTCCGGGTTCTGCAGATCTCTACCTGGCAGCTAGCAAACACTTTCAACAGGCCAAACTCATTCTAGAAAATGTGTTGAGCCCGGACCCTGAGGTCAGGAAATCATACAGCTGTTGAATTACATTTACTATTAAAGCAACAACCTTTTCTTTATGAACAGTTCTGAAGAGTAAAGTGGCTTTGCAAAAGTATTCATACCCCTTGAACTTCCCCACATTTTCTCACATTATAACCAAAAGCATAAAAAAAATAATTTTGGAATTTTATGTGAAACACCAACTCAAAGTGGCACACACTTGTGAAGTAGAAAGAATACTATACTTTTTTTTTTTACAAATAAAAAACTGAAAAGTGCAATGTTCTAAAGTATTCAGTCCCCTTGAGTCGATTCTTTGTGGAACCCTTTTTTTGCTGTAATTACAGCTGCAAATCTTTTTGGTTTTGTCAGCTTTGTACATCTAGACACGGAAACATTTGCCCATTCTTCAATTCAAACTGAGTCTGGTTAGATGGAGAGCGTTTGTGAACAGCAGTTTTCAGATCTTGCCACCGATTCTGAATTTGATTTAGGTCTTGACTTTGACTGGGCTATTCCAACACATGAATATGTTTCATTTAAAGCCATTCCATTGTAGCTTTGGCTTTAAGTTTAGGGTCAGTGGACGACCGTGTCTAGGTAGGTTTGCAGTTGTGTCATACTCTTTCCATTTGCGGATGATGGACTGAACAGTGGTTCGTGGGATGTTCAAAGCTTGGGAAATCTTTTAATAGCCTAACCCTGCTTACAATTTCTCTTTCTTTTCTTTGCATTTAATTTTTGTTATGTTATTGCTTTTTAACTGTAGTGTGAGTGATAAGCAAAGAAAAAAAAGTTATATTTTGTACCATTTCCTCTTAGGTGAACCGCATACTGAAGGTAGCCAAACCCAATATTGTAGTTATGAAACTTCTGGCTGGAGGGCACAAGAAAGAAACAAAGGTAATACACTTTCTTGCTTGTTAATGTGCACTGTTTATATGTTTTTTTTTTTGTTTTTTGTTTTTTTTTTTTTAGATAGGTGTCACACACTTGGCTAAACAAATAAATAAGAAAAGGCTCAGTGGCCTAGTAGTAGAGCGTCTGCTCTGAGATTGGAATACTAGGTTCAAATCCACATTTGAGTCATGCCAAAGACAAAAAAAACAATGGGACCAACCCTGCTTGACACTTGGCATGAAGGGTTGGATTGGAGATTTAACTCAATTGAACAATTTTCTTCTGGGCTTTTAAAGATAATTTGAAAATGTTTATTTGTTTGTTCATTATAGCACCAGTTAATAGCAGCCAAAACAATTAAAAATAATAAACAAAAATGTAAAACATAAAAAAAATAAACAGCGGCCAAATTTAACCTAATGGGTTCTCTGGGGCTTTAACCCTAATGGTTCTAGAGTGCAGCTAAAATTGCAGCTCAGAACACATTTCACACAATGTCACATAGTGTGACTTTTAAGCCACTTGAGATAAAAGCGTCTCCTAAATGACTAACCAGTGATATTATATTTACAGAAGATGTCTTGAATTACTGTCTGAGATAACATTTGTTCAATACTCGTGATTACTTTTATACATTTCTCTGTACGAAGGTGCTTCCAGAGTTCGACTTCTCAGCTCACAAGTACTTCCCTATTGTAAAGATCATCTGATTCCTTCGATCTCCATGGGAAAAGTGTTCCTCACCTGAGTTTGTGTACAGAGGTCCTGAACCAGTCCATGGGGTGTGATACTCAACTATAATGCCATGTAGAGAAGTGACTGAGTGAGATCAAAACTGGACCTAAACAAGTATCAGTATCCACATATACATCAATGAGAACTTGTATGAAAGTGCGTTTGTGTGTCAGGACAAGCCAGGCTGCAGCAGTCTGGTAGAATAACAGATGAAAGCTGCTCTCAGAACAGTCTTGTGAAGGCTTGAAAAGAATATGATGATAATAGATATATGTCATTAAATGTCATATGAAACTTTGGTTTCCTGTTTTTTTCTCACACGGCAGCAGTGTTGATGCAGAAATAGACAATAGTGTCTTAGAATACACAATCAGGTTGCATCAAAATGAAGCAGTTGAAGGTAAACTGCAAAAATCTGATTAGGATACATGATTACACAAATATCTGAAAAAAGATTTAGGCTGCAACAGTCGGCTGCAGACATATTTGTAATGATGCAGGCACTCAAGCCAAGTGCAAAAGTGAGTAAGTATAGAGGCTTCAGTAATTTATTTTAAAAAGTGAAAATCTGTTAAAGACTGAAATCGTATTTGTATATTCATAATTAGGTTTGAAACGACTCAAAAGCTTATTAGTTGCACGAATACATTGTACAGAAATCTTGAATCTGAGATTTGTCACTTTTATTTCAATATTTCTAAAGCAACTGCAAAAGCTTGTGCTTTGGCCTGTCATACAGACACTTGAAATATGAATATCACCTATGATCTAAAACAAAAGTGTATCTAAATTAGTATTTCACAAGCTATGGAGGACCAGGAGTATTTTTGAAATAGTAAAAAAGACTTGATGATTCGTACACAACTGTGAAATGCAGACCATTCTCACCATTTGGAAAACATAAATATATTCACAAAGAAATTGCAAAGTGCCTTGTGCATTTAAAGTGCAGTTTCAGTCATTTTTGATCAATGAGTCTTATGTGTTAAAAAATGTATCTAAGAAAAGGACATTTTTTGAAACATTTTATGAATATAAAACATTAAAGATATTTTTTTATTAACCTAGTTCCTTTTCCCTTCTGCAGTTGCTATTTCTTTTGCTGTGGGATTTCACAGTTGACTCTCTTAGATTTGCATTAAGCTACAATTTGGGATATTTACTAAAAAGTAAAAGAAATTCCTATAGGTTTTGTTTCTTTTTTTCTACCAAACTTTAGGAACCACTGGATTTTTCAGCCTTTTATTTTTTTAAATACACTATTAATTCATAAGATATTTTGTCTAATTATTAATCAGTTATGTAATTCCTCTTTTAAAATGCTATTTTAAATGTATACGTATTAAAGAAATTGCTAATTTTTGTTAGGTTGTTGTGAAATTAGAAATCATTTTTGCTCATCTTTATTTAACGATGAGTCATTAACATTCAAAGAGTTGTAATACTAAGTTAAAGACACTTCTGGTCTTCCATAGAAAGCACTGACCTCTCCTTCTTTCCTGCTGCTAATCAGCTGCGAACCACCTGTTCAGGAAACATCTATCCAGCTGCACTAATTTAATATCACATTGCAAGTCAAGGCCAAAGTTGAAAGTGTTTATAATAAGTATGTGTGAATTTGCTGCAGTAAACAAGTGAACAGAAATGGCCTCGCGATGAAAGCTGAACATTTTTCAGATTTTGTTTTTTTTTTCCAAATGCTTTTTTTTTTTCCTGCTTGTGTTGCAACAAGTAAAAAATACCACATCTTTTAAATGATGCCATCATAAATATACTCTGAGGAGCCACCAGGGACTGCAAAATTGAGAGGAAAACATTTATAAACCAACTGAGTTGTAGTTTCAAGGTTATTTGTTGTAATTATTGAATTTGGTGGCAGGAAAATATATTGTCTTTTTTAACAAAAGTGGCTGTAGGCTAATAAAATCAGGTACTTCCATGGTTCTTAGACTTAAAAATACATCTGGCTAAATGTCTTAATATTTTTGTATGAACTTTGTTATTCCAGTATACATGGAGCTGTGCACATTCAGACATGCAGTTATGTGTTGAAAAGTTGCTTATACTTTACTAGTAAATGTGCCAACGCTGTACATGAAAAGCAGATACCATTACTTTATTGCTGCTGAATTAAACATGTGAAGCAGATTCTCCCTAATATAACAGGACAGACCATTTGGTGCACATTTCAGTCTGTACAAATTGGAATGTGTTCGTTATCTTGATTTGCTCACTTTGTGTCCGTGAGATGATAAAATAATCCCTACGTTACCACAGTTTTTAGAAGTGAAACTATACACACATATAAGAAAATGACTAGTTGAAAAGCAAATGTTATCACTGCACTTGTAAGATAATCAAGAACATAAATCAGTTAAATTATTGATTTTATTGGAGATTTTGAGCTGGTCACCTCTGTGTTCTCCTTTGAATCTTTGTTGACGCAGTTAAAACGGTACTGCAGTGTTCTCTGCTGGCAGACTCGCGTCAGCAGACTAGTTGGTTTCTCAAGGGCCCGTCATAGAATTTCACACCTTGTAACCCGACAAGGGTTTGTACATACCTTAACTCTCAGCTGTTATCCAGTGAACATAACAAATGTCAACACATCGTGTAAATCTTCTCATTTTCAGGCGTGCTGAAATGATCCGTTTTTCAAGCCAAATTATATTTTGAAGCCTTGAGACGTCATGTTTGCCGTTCTTTTGTTACCAAACAAAGCAAAATGCCTTTCAGGGAGAAAAGACTAAAACTATCAAACTTTAATTTTTCTGAATGTATTATGGTTTTAGTTTATGTTCTTGTCTCCTTTTTTATATTTCGCAGCACACTGCTGTTGATTTGGGATCCATAACACATTATTTTTGCTTAAATAAGTCCTTGCTTTGGTGAGCAGGAGCCCACATCCCGAGTTTTAAGTCAACTTGTTTCTGTCAGTGCAACACTCTGCCAAATTGCCCCTTGCTGATGAATTTGTAAAACAATTTTTTAATGGAATCTGCTCGTTTTGACCCCAAAAAATAACTGCATTTGTACAAATTATATTTTTCAAAAAGAACAAAATGTGCTTCACAACTTCCCACTCGAATCTTTTTATTTAATCACCTCAACTGACGAAAAATAATTTTCAGCTTGAATATTATTTTTTCAGTGACAGTGAAAAGTTTGTTGCTGACATAAAGTATTAAACAGAAAGTACTACTGACAAAAGCTTTCTTTCAAGCTCCCTCCGACAACTAAAAAAAGTTGTATAATTTTTAAAGAGGTGTAATGCTGCTTTAAGTAAACTATGATACTGTATTCTAAAAGATCAGGGTTCAGGGGCTCAAACAACTTTACTTTTTTGTGATTAGAAGTAGGAATGAGCTTCAGGGTGATTAAAAAAACATAGTTTCTTTTCCTGATATGAAGTCACTCATTTTAATGCAACTAGATAAATCACAAAAGGCGATCTTTGCACCAGCCTAAATGCGTTTGCAGAACTGCAGCTGCTCAGATCTTTGAACTAATTTTAATCATCTAAAATTATTTAGAGAGAGCTACTCAGATGTACTAATTTCTATCAAGCCATGTGCACATTAACATAACTGCTTTAAATAAACTTGTGATCGCAACATTGTATCCCCATTTTTAAGGTAAATGGATCTAAACCATCTGTTGGTGTTGTGCTTGTAAACCTTATCTTTGAACATGTTGCACTGATACACCTTTCTGTTGTGTATTCTTAAATTTAAAGTAACCACTTATATTTGGAGGATTCAATATTAGAACCACATATTTGCTTTGGGGAAATAAAATAATTTAAATTACAATTTTTTTTTGTTTTATACAAAGGGTTAATAAGCCCAACCTTAAAAAAATGTTCACTCTTCAAAATAAATTTTAAAACCGATAATTTTCATTTTTCAATTCAGAGGCATACCTCAACAAAAAGTAAAAATACTTCCATCTGTTAGGACAAAATACTTATAACGTATTCTTGACAAAAACAGTGCTGTTAGCGAAATGCAGGCATGCTGTCAGTGTATTGTCTGATTTATCTGGAGTTTTTCACATTAAATGTCATGAGTGCAGTGTTGATCCATTGAAAGCTATGGTCTAAACTAGCATACATGAAAGGGGCAACAGACTATGATACATTTTCAAACGTTATACCAGTTATGGTGAGAACATTCCTTGGATTCGTGTCCAAAAAAGACAACAAAAGAACAATAAAAAGTTGAAAAGATTCCAAATAAAGGATAGTTTCATGGCACCTTCAGAATAAAATGCGTTTAATTTTTTATTTTTTATATTGCTTGAATAGTTTTTGGAGGATTTATTTTTCAGTCAGAGATAATATGTATATATATATATATGTATATATATAGATAGATATATATATATATAAATAAAATCGTCATTATCTAGTTTCCTTCACTGGTCTCCTTCCTGATTGTTCTTCCTGGTGTCTTCAATCCACTGTTTGTAGTGGCAGATATCCAGCATCACAATGGAGTTGGCACACTTATCCACTGGGTCGCTCACAATAATTCCATATAGGAGTCCGTTATACTCCACAGCGGAGCCTGCGTCTCCCTGGGAGATAAAGCGTCAGAGGTGTTGTCATTTTCATGGAAAAAGGGAAGAGAGTCCTAATGACAGTGAACACTTTACTTACATAACAGGCTTCCACACCAGGTTTGAAAGCACACATTGTGGTGGACTCATCACTTTGGTATTTACTGGCAGGTTTATCTTTCTCACCACATTCGGAGATCTCTGTGCTTGCACACCTCACACTGCTTTCCAGTTTCTTACCTGTGAGTGAAAAGCATTCAGAAAAATGGCAAAAAACAACAACAAACAACATCTTTGTGTTGCAGTCCCACCTGCTTTCTTGGATCCCATGCCTCCGATGTTTATGACCTGTTTCATTGTAGGTCTCTCACATTCAGATTTGGGAAAGTTGATAGTTGGAAATTGAGGGGGTGCATCTTTATTTAGTTTCATGAGCATAATATCGTGGGGATTCCCTGCATCGTCTTTATAAGTAAACTGTTGTTTTACAGAGATTTGTTGCTTGATAGTATTTAAGTATTTAATTTTCTTGTAGAGGGGCAGTTGTTTTCCAAGCTCCACTTTGACATTCCTAAGAAAGATGCAAACCAAAAGCACAAACATGAAAAATAAAATATGGACAGAGGTTGCACTGTGACAGAAAAATGATTCAGAAGGAAAATCTATCAAATTTTTGAAGTTCTTTGTCATTCCCTTTCAAATGTAACTTTGCTATCAAGTAAAGCTATCAAGTACATGTACCAGCATTCAATACTTTTCCACATTAGGATTATGCCAAACATTGTTTGTGAGAAAAACACATCACGCGTGAAGCTTTAAGCCGTCTTACTGTTCTGCACAATGCGATGCAGTGATGATCCAGCGGGTGTCGAGCAGAGCACCTCCACATGCTTTTCCCTTTTGAACAGACTCAATCTGGACATGGTACTGCCTGTCGTTATGACAAGATATGCTCCCAACGATCCTCTTTTCGATGCTTCCTGAAACAGCATCTGATGCAAAGAAGAGAAGCAGCAGACACTGAATAAAAGAACTAAAAAGTGTGTTAAATTGACTAAACTGCACACTTTGGACTAACTTAGATGTAGATGAATTAAAGCAAAACTCTACCAGCAAGCAACAGAACAAAGACCAAGCAAAGCTTCATACCAGCAAGCAACAGAACAAAGACCAAGCAAAGCTTCATGATAACTTCTTTGGATGTGGATCTCTTCGGCCCTCTCGTTGAATGATGGATCCTTTACAAGAAACATCCACTCTGGGAGGGATTTTGGTCCCTTCAGTTGATGTAAATTTTATGGCAGTCACACCTACTGTATGAGGGAGGAGAAGTGCTGTAGGATAGAGATTAGAGTTTATGTTCTTCTACCACATTGGATCCATTCTTTGGTGGAACATAAATATGGTTTAAATGATTTTAGTCAGGTTTGAGAAAAACGCAACTTTACGTCCAGTTAATATATATATATATATATATATATATATATATATATATATATATATATATATATATATATGAGCAACACTAAATAATTTTAGTTTAAAGCAAAAACTACATTCACATAAAAGTAGAGCTTCATATGTGTAAAAAAAGTTAAATTTGGTTTTTCCTCCAGATTATATTGTAGAATTTTTTTTATATTGATTTTATAGCAAACGCATTACACCTGTTAATTGTAAAAAAACAAAGAAAAGATGACAGGCAAATGTACATATCATTCCTAAAGCCTAATTATTAACACTCCCATTCAAATTCTTTTGTACAACCAAATATAATCATCCCTACATTGCTTTTCATTTGACTGCACCTTTTTGTTTGCCTAAACTTGAAAGGAATTGTTAAGGAAATCAGCTTGAAAGGTTATGGAAATTACTCTCTTTTTAATGTTTTTATTTTTTCAAAAAAGTTTCTTACACATCCTTTTTGTGTTGGAATTTGACTTATTTTTTTAAATTCAACTGAGTGGAAGAATCTTTTTCAGAAACAACAGGAAAACGGTTTAGTATCATTTATTTTAGCACAACATATTAAGCTATAATGAAAATAAAGAAATAAAGCTTTAGTAAAAGAATGGAAAAATGACAGCAGTATTTTTTTTTACAAAAAATTAAAAGAGCTACACACATCCAGCAAAAAAAGTCAAAGGAAATTCAGTGTCCTGTGTTTATTTCAGAAGGATGGAGGAAACAGTTGATGCTTGGGGTGTGTGGGGCGCATGGAGGAGATTGTCCTTTGAACTTTGCGAGAGGACATTTCAGAGAAATCATTTACATCTGCTCAGCCTCCGTGTCATCCTCACTGCCCCAGCATATTGTGTTCCAGTCTTCCACTGCAGCAGTGCCGCAGTAAAACAAAATACTCCCAGGCAGCTGCTTTACATGAAGTGAGCTTGTTTCTCTTGGAGAAGTAGATTTCCTACAGAACTTTTTCAACCTGATTTGCATTGTGTTCTGATTAGGAAAGGGCCAGTTACGATGTTGACTCCCAGAAACCTAAAACACAAAAACTCACCACATTTTTGGGTCCGGAGATAATGGAGTAGGTCTTGACAATGCATCATAAACAAGTTAAAGATGGTGGTAAACCCTCTTGCCAGCTGACCTACACAGACCCCATTCAGCTTCTCTGCTTTCTTGCTGTTTGCTCCTTTTAAGGCATTTCTAGTTTGAAACAACTGACTTTGGTGGTTTTTCTCTATCAGTTCATGCTGAGAAGAGTTCCTCACATCCCTCATATCAAACTAGGTTAAAACAATGGTTTCTTCAGAGTTTCAGAAAGGACAATGTCCACAAGCTCCAGAGCTGAACTTCTGCTTTTGTGTCCAGTGATTGTTTTTTTTTTTTAGGCCTTGGCATTCTCGTTTCCCCTACCCAGCCTCCTCTGTGCCTCTTTGCCCTCCTGTCAAGACCCAGATGTCACAGCAGTCTTCTCTTTGGTTAATTAAGAACTTTCTTATTGTTCACTGTCACTCCTGTTCATTTTTTTTATTAGACCTGGGCTTTAATAAACAAAACAAATAATAAAACTGAAATACAGAAAAGGTCTTAAAATGAATACACCCTAACTTTTAATGGAATATTATTTTTTAAATTAGACATAAATCTACCAAGTGTTTAGACAAATTTGATTAAAAAAGACAAAGGTATTGCGATCATTGCAAATGTCATGAGTTCAATTATAATTAACTTTTGTTTGTATGTGTTTGTGCATATATACCTTTATATACATATATGTACATATATGTGCATACGTAGGTCACAGTTTGAACTATTACCTTTAGATGCGTACACATGCTGTGCGAATCTTATAAACAGGCCCGACTTTAGGTTTAACAATTGTTTCTGTCAAATAAGGGGTAGTTCAGTTTCTACAGGTAGCTAATTATAATTTTATCATCAGAACCATTTGTTAATCACCTTCGTCCATTCGTTGACTTTCTTCCATCCTCCCAATGGTAATTTGCTTAGAAACGATTCTTTGAAACTACTGGTACATCAGTTGATTGCTGATTGCTCCAGTTCTGAAGCACGTATATGATCCAAAAGAATATTTTGATATGCACAAAGGCATATGTGAGCTTTATACTGTATGCATATATATGCACATATATGTACATATAGGTATATAAAGGTATAAATGCACAAACACATACAAATAAAAGTTAATTATAATTTAACTCATGACACAAACAGAGTGTGTCCTCAGTGTGATGTGTACCTAAGTATGTATTGGCCCCTCTTGAAACAGTGAGAGTTATGCAGTTCGAGGGAGAGGACAGCCGATAGTCTTCTGGGTTGAGTCAATGACCCTTTCTTTTCTGAGCTGCTGTACTGCTAGCGAACCATACACCAATGCAGCAGGTCAGGATGGATTCTGTTCTACACCGGTGGATAGACACCAGGAGTCTCTGACAGATGTTATTCTTCTTCAGGACTCTGAAGAAGTAGAGTCTCTGCTTGGCCTTTTTAAGCTGCTCAGAAGTGTTTGTACTCCAAATCAAGCTTTCTTCAATCTGGACTCCAAGAAATCTGAAGTCTGCAACCTTCTCTACATTTCCCGTTGATGGAAAGCAAAGATAAGATCATTTTCTCCCCTCTTTTGTCTTTGAGATGTTCAGGAGCAGGTTGTTCTCCTTGAACCATCTCAACAGCCGTTCTACTTCATCCCTCATCGTCTTCAGTGATGAGCACTACCACTGTGGTGTCATCTGCATACTTCACAATGGTGTTTCTGTGGTACGTGGAGGCAAAGTCGTGTGAATAGGCAGCAATGGACTCTGCACACAGCCCTGTGGGGAGTCAGTCCTCAGGTGAAAGGTTCTAGGATCGTTGGTTGGATGGTTTACATGTAAACAGCATTTTGTAGCGGCAAAGTTGGGCAACTATAAATTAATTTCATACCAAACACAGAGGACTTTAGAACCAGTACTTGAATATTAGCTGGCATTTCGAAATAATATGACCTAATTTTAAACCCCATTGTCTTTTTTCAAAAGTACTATTATGCCTCCTACTGACACAAAGTAGTAAATGCAGGAACTTCTAATGTGAGAACAAACAGCATGTGACGAAGGAGGTTTACATTTAAACTCCTGCTGGCCTCCATCAACAACTGCTTTGGAGGGACTTAAAATGAGTCCAACCTCTGTGCTCTTGAAACCATATTCTAGAGCAGTAGTGTCACAATCCAAGCCTCGAGGGTCCTTCATGTTTTCCAGCTAACATGCCATCAAAGCTTCTTATTGGCCAAACACACCTCATAATCAACATGAGACAGTATTTCTGAAAAACCAGCAGGAGGCCGGCCCTTGAGGCCTGGAGTTTGACACCCATGTCTGACAGCATATAGGAAAATAAACATGGAGACAAATAAAGAAAAGACAGTAAAAACAGTTGTTTAGTTTGAACATGAAATGGAGGACGAAGGGGATCTCAGCCTCAGATACATGCAGGTTCAAATAAAGAAGTCCAAACTTGCATCAGAGAGAAGCAAACCCGCTGCACCAAAAAGACATGACTGTTTCCAGTGAAGATATTTGATTTGCATGCAAAGGTCTTTAATATTGTAGTTTTAGTGCTGTGAAAAGGGATAACATGAAGCTGTTTTTAGCTTTTATATATATATATATATATATATATATATATATATATATATATATATATATATATATATATTCAAATCCAAATTCATCTCTTGGAAGTATTTGTGTTTACAGTATATTATTCATGCTATTTTCTCAGTTTTTTATTTTGTTTTGTTGTGTTTTATTGTTTTATTTTTTAATAAATGTATCATCATGCTGTATAACTGTCTCTATAAATCACTCTGAACTGTCTTTATATGCAAAAGGTGAGTTGATAAGGAATGAAGTTTGTTAGTATTTTCCTTAAGTAATTTAATGTATGACCAATTAAAGAAATGTTTTATGCACCAAAGTCTCAGGTGTTGCATGTTGGTGGAAAGTGGAGTGAATATTGTTGCACATACTGTCTTTGGTCAATAGGTTGAGCTCTTTCTCTACACCTGCATGGAGTTAAATTAACAAACACCAGTCCCTTTTTTCTGATCATTTTTCTAAAGTAATAGAGGTTCCAAAATGGCCTTGTGATGCCAGAGGTCAGAGAAATAGAAATGCAACAGTAACTTAAATAGCTACTTGTTACAACCGAGGTTTGCAGAAGAGAATCTCTGAATGCACAGCACGTCCACCCTTGAGGTAGATGGGCCACAGCAGCAGAAGATCACACCAGGTGGCACTCCTGTCAGCTAAGAACAGGAAACTGAGGGTACAATTCACACAGGCTCACCAAAATTGGACACCAAAAGATTGAAAAAATGTTGCCTGGTCTGATGAGTCTATTTCTGCTGTGACATTAGAGTGGTAGGGTCAACAACATGAAACTATGGATCCATCCTGCTTTGTATCAAGGGTTCAGGCTGCTGGTGGTGGTGCAATAGTGTGGAGGATATTTTCTTGGCACACTTTGGACTGCTTGGAACCAATATTGTTACACCACATCCTACCTGAGTATTGTTGCTGACCATTTCCATTCCTTTCTGACCACAGTGTACCCATCTTCTGATGGCTACTTCCAGCAGGATAAAGCTCCATGTCATAAAGCTAGAATCACCTCAGACTGGTTTCTTGAACATGACAATGAGTTCACTGGACTCAAATGACCTCCACAGTTACCAGATCTCAACCCAATAGATCCCCTTTGGGATGTGGTGGAACGGGAGGTCGGTATCGTGGAAGTGCAGCAAAAAAATCTGCAGCAACTGTGTGATGCTATCATATCAATATGGACCAAACTCTCTGAGGAATGTTTCCAGTACCTTGTTTAATCTATGTCACCAAGGATTAAAGGCAAAAGGGGGTCCAAGCCGTTAGTAGAAACGTGTGCCTAATAAAGTGGCCTTTGAGAGTAGATACTTGTGATTGCTGTTGTCCAATTATATGCAGTTATTATATAATTACGTCTATAAAATGTGGAAAAAATACTAGTTTAAAAAATTTTAATTCACCATTAAAATTTGCACTGTTGCAATGAAATGGCAAGAACTTGAAATTTTGTAATTAGTCCATAATTTAAAACAGTCCAATTTGTTGTTTAGACTGACAACAATGGCTACTTACATCAATTTGGTGTTTTGACAGAAACATTTCACATTTCTTTTTCATGTGTTGAATGTTTTTTATTATGTTTGATGCTTTAAATCCCTTTTATTGTTAGAAATATTTCATGTTTTTAATCATTTAACCACTGGATGTATGTGTGTTGTGTGTGTTCAAAAAACAGTGTCCTTCAATATTACCTTTTGTGAATGGACATACAGTCTGTTTATCAGAAATGAAATTATGATGCATTCAACATCACAGCTACGCAACATTATAAACATTATCCCTCAATAATTTGGACACACCTGTCCATCATTTGACTGATTCATTTGTCCTACTACTCATTTTTGGGGGAAATTTAGAAGAAATGTAGAAACCACTAGCAAAGATACTTTTTTTAAAAGAGCTTTAGTAATCTGTTTTATGCCAAAAAATAAATAAATTGGATCTTATTCTACTGGGCCCATGCTTAGCTAAATGTTTCTGTTTTTCGATAATTTTTTTCTTTCTGACATGAAGGCTTAAAAAATGTGGATGTGTCCAAAAAACTATCTTTGGTTTGTGTGTGTTTTTTTTTTTTGAAGGATTCAACTTTGAGGTAAAAGCATAGCACAATTTATTTTATTATGTTTGTATGGTCAAGATTTGCACACATATGGTAGAAGAAGATAACTATTGCCTATTCTTTTTTCTGCCATGTAGAAGCCAGATCATCCTTTTTCAACTGTTTTACCAATATACAGATGTATCCATGGATGTACAGAAAACACATCAGCTCTGAGAAGCTAAATTGTTTTATTCGTGTACAACACAAATGCTGTTTACACGCTAACAGGATTCTGAATTCCCCAAATGATCAAATTTGGTTGATTATAATGATCATCAGAGTTTGATTAGGTTCACTCTTTTTTCATGGTGTCTTCAATCCACTGTCTGTAGTGGCAGATATCCAGCATCACGATGGAGTTGGCACACTTATCCACTGGGTCGCTCACAATAATTCCATATAAGAGTCCGTCATACTCCACAGCGGAGCCTGCGTCTCCCTGGGAGATAAAGCGTCAGAGGTGTGGTCATTTTCATGGAAAAAGGGAAGAGAGTCCTAATGACAGTGAACACTTTACTTACATAACAGGCTTCCACACCAGGTTTGAAAGCACACATTGTGGTGGACTCATCACTTTGGTATTTACTGGCAGGTTTATCTTTCTCACCACATTCTGAAATCTCTGTGCTTGCACACATCACACTGCTTTCCAGTTTCTTGCCTGTGAGTGAAAAGCATTGAGTAAAATGGCAAAAAAACAACATCTTTCGGAGTTTGTGTTGCAGTCCCACCTGCTTTCTTGGATCCCATGCCTCCGATCTCAACTTTGCTTTTCAGCTCTGGCCTTTTGCAGTCCAGCGTAGGAAGGTTGATGGTTGGAAGTTTGGCTGACATGTCCTCGTTCAGTTTTATAAGCATAATGTCATGAGGATTTCCGCTTTCATCTTTGAAAGTAAACTGTTGTTTGGTGGAGATTTCTTGCTCATATTTTTTGGAGTTGCCTTTCAAGAAAGAGAAGGCTTTTGTAAAGATTGACACATCATTGTTTGACCCAAGCTTCACTTTGACATTCCTAGAAGAAAATAGAAGTGGACGTCATTAAACAAAAACCTGTCGTTTTCAAATTTCAAAGTACGAATCATAAAGCAGTGACTTACTGTTCTGCACAGTGAGAAGCGGTGATGAGCCAGCGGGTGTTCAGCAGAGCCCCTGCACATACTTTCCCCCCCTGAACGGCCTTTATCTGGACATGGTACTGCCTGTCCTTACCACAAGATTTGCTGCCAACAATCCTCTTTTCAAGGATTCCTGATATCACAACTGGTGCTAAAGAGGAAAAAAAAAAGGTTAATTTAAAACAACACACCTGTTAAACATACTTGCGTATTGCAGGTTTATAGAAACACCCACCTGAGAACAGCAGAACAAAGACAAAGCGAGGTGTCATGGTGGTTCGCTACAATGGGTCTCCTAAGCTCAAGATGCCTCATCTGTTTATAGTGATCATCAGTGTTTGAAGGATTTATTTCATTGGCTGAGCTTTGAGGCTACATTTGCATTTATCTCTTATCGAGGAGATGGGCAGCATGATTAAAAATTAAGATTAAAAAACTGAATTGAACTGAACAGCTGTTCACACACAGAATCCCTTCAAATAGAGAGAACAAGTCAGAAAATAGATATATTAGAGTTGGTCTTGAAAAAAAAAATAAGATTCTGACAATTTGCATCTTTTAAGATGTTATGGTCCTGTAGTCAGAAAAGGCATCTTATTTGTGTTGACCATTAATATTTATTTGTGTTAAATCGAGTCTGAGATAAAAATCCTCATAAAGTCTTCAACTATTTTGTCCCAAAGCAAATTTTATAAAACTACTTTGTACCTAACAGTGAATACATACTTTTAGCTGTTAACTGGAGTGTAAAAAAACCTAAATGATCACATATACGTCATGTTTTTTTAACCCTCTTTGCTCCAACTGAAGGTGTGTATTTTTTTTTTTTTGAGAAGATAACAGTTACGTTTTGAATTCACAAAAAAAAAGTTCTGATAAATTTTCAAATTCAGAGGTGGATATACAAATACTTCCAAGCAACACGTGATTGTGTGGAGTTATCGCTACTCATTTGAATGGGAGTCGTTCTTCATTAGACTGTACTTGAAAAAGATTGCAGTAAAGGTGGACAAAATGCATTGTCTTTATTAATTCAGTAAGACTTGTTTTCTTCAGCATAGTAGCTGTGCATGAGCTCATACTTGTCCATCAAGACTCATCATAATGTTTTATTTGTCAGACTTATTTCGTGCAGTAGGAAACTCTAAAACAGGGGTCTTCAACTAAAGTTTAAAGAGGTCCAGTTAGAAAAAAAATTTTTGAAATTAAGGCCTGGAAAAAAAAAATCATGTCTAAATATTCAGTGTAATATATTTTTAAGTAGCAGAGGGTGGCACATCTGCAAGTAATTCATATCTTCAAATTAATTCAGTGCAACTTAAAACTTCTTGACAGTATTTAATGTCACATAACAAAAAACACATGGAACTGTGCACCACACACACACAGCAGAAACACTACCGGGACAACTGCCGACATCCCCAAGAAAACTGGATGAATGGAGGATCCACTAGCTCTTATTAGCGTTTTCTACAAATCAAACATTTCCCAGGAAAAATGTCATTGGAACAAATGTTTAAAGTCATTTTTTAAAACCCTTTGCTCAGCTTGCATATTGTAGTGCAGCAAAAGATAATCTGCATAGATATCAACTTCTCTAAGGAATTCCTTCAGAAAATGGATCATTTTCATTGTATTCATAACCTCTGCATGTTTATCTGACAGGGAGGCACAGCGGACAGGCTGATGCATGGTGCAATGTAAGTTATGAGCTCAGGATTGTCCTCTTTCAGTCTTGCTACAGCCCCTTACTCTCTTCCAATCACATCAGGGGATCCTTCTGTAGAAATTGAAATCACTTGTTTTGGATCTAGTCCTCCTTTTGAACTTTTCTTTAACAGCCAGGTAAATGTCTTCTCCCCTTGTGCTGTGTTTTAAGGGATGTAACATATAGCAGGTCTTTACTAAATGTTTACTGGTCTGTGTTATAAAACCAGACATAAACCACCAAACAGTTGAGCATTATCACTAATATCTGTGGATTATTGCAAAGCTAAGCCCACACATGGTGCTTTATGCATGGATTCATCCATCTGGATTAGCACAAAATGAGTTAAAATTCCACCCCTCTTCGTGACAGATGATGCTGACTTTTACTGAGATTTGATTGGCTGTGTGGGATCACATGGGCTGTGTAACTCGCATATGTTTGGTACGTTGGTCTCCTCGTTCACTAAGGCAGGAAGCGGCAAGACAGGCGGATGTGGTGAACAGACTCAAGAAATTTTCCAAAATAAAACTTCCTTCAGAATCAGAAAATAAATAAGCGGAAAGAATCGAAGTTAGCGAACGCACTTTTTTCTTGTCAACAAGAGCTGCACTATTTAAAATAGAGGCGCCCAGCGTATTCGTTCTGTGTCAAAAACGGATCTGGTTTCGTCTGGGTCCGCTAGTTAGTGACCCCTAAAACCTGTCAGGTGGGGCTGGCTTTTTAACCAAAATGAGGTCATTTGTCTCTTTTTTTCTTAATCAGCAACATCCTCCTAAGAAAAAGTCAATTGACGGTGTAAGAACATCTATTGTGTGAGGGTGTTTGAGAGCCAAATTAGTTTGTTACAATGTGAGTAATGTACACAAGAATACTTACCAAGCTGCAGGTATTTGAGTACAATTGAAGAACATTATGAAATAGTATTTTCACTGGATCTTGCTTTTTTTCCCCTTTACTATATTTTTAAACTATAATAAAAACCATATTTAAAATTAATTTTCAGTTTTTTTCTGATATTAAAGAAAGAAAATTAAGAAAGTGAATAAAAAAACATGTTAAAGGGCAAAACCTCTAAAATTAGAAACAATAAAATTCAAGCTTTATTTACTAATGAAAACTGTTGTAATTACTACAATTATTACATAATTTTTCAATTTAGTCAATTTTCTTTATTTTTGACTAATGTGAAATACTTCTATAAACACCACATAAATTCAGTATGAATAAAAACATGTTTTATTATCCAATGTCAACAAAGGCAATGATTAATTTGTAATCATATACAGTTTAGAATAAAGACAGCTTTGCAACAAATTTACAGTTATTTAGGGTCATACAAATCATGACATTTTTTCCAAACACAAAGATTCTGGTTTTAAAAATTTGCTTTTACAAAGACAATTTAAGGACTTTACTGTAAAAGACAAAACAAAAAAGACAAAAAAAAAAAAAAAAAATTTATAAAACCAACAAACCATCACTGTAAATCATAAAAACGAGGCAGACGAACAACATTTAAGAATTCTACTTATGTTCAGATCAAAAACAATGCCGACTCTTCATCAGTCCTAAGGTTCTGACAAACCTCGATAATTTTCTTGAACTATAATTATTATTCCTTCAACAGCATTCTGGATTTTAAATTACACTATAAATAGAAAAACAAGTCAACTTCCTGCTAATCAGGATGAAAAACTGCGACAATATATATTAAAAAAAAGATATTTAAGACAAGATGAACCTGAAAAAGAAATCAAGCAGCTTTCTGCTTCAGTTCACTCCACGCCAACCCGTCCTTGATCAAGACAGATCCATACTCTTAAGATGAGTTACAGCCTGAACCAATTGCTGAGGAAACTTCTAGATATGCAAATGTTTATTCTAGGGAGGGTGGAAGATTATTAAATTCAAACATTATGGAAATCATATGTTTAGAATGGATTTGTGAGTAGTCAAGTCACCGTAAAGCAAAGTGCCTTAAAAGACAAGACAAGCGCGTGTTTTATTTTAGTAAAAAAAAAAAAACAATTACAGACGGCAGTTATTCTGTAGGGTTTTTTTGTGCTATTTTTTCACTTACAAGATGATCTGTAATGAAAGCAGATATGATTAGCACAGAGCAAAGCTACTGTACAGCTTACTGGCTTTAAGCAAGGCGAAGCGTGTGATAATGTTCTTGCTTGTGTAACTACTGTTCATCCCATTACTCTAACTCTCTAAAAACCTCATTCATCATCTCAGCCTCATATTTGAACATTTATGTAGATGAGAGACAACCTCAAACTGCTTACTGACTTTTTAATTATTTAGAAACAACGAAAGTCAAAAAAACAACAGGGAAAAACAGAACTGCTAAGGCATTCAAAACATGGAAGTTTTTAAGAGATGTGTGTTCTTTAAATACATTCAATACATGATCCCTGTCTTCAGACGAAAATCTGCAATTTTGTGGTATGAAATACAGATGATAAGGGGAGTCTCAATACCCTAAAATGTACTAGAAGAGACACAATAGTCATTTAAAAGTTTGATGTTATTGCTTAAAGCCAGACATGAGCACAGCCACTGCAGAAGTTATTGACATATGTGACAAATAAACCAAACCGTAGCATTGAAAGGATTATATTCAACAAATCAAATGAAATACGTTTCTTTCATTAGCTTGGACAGGTGATACATTTCCGACCTAAGGGAAACACTTGACACTTGAGGATGTTGATACGTTTTGGAAATGACCTGCACTGCAGTGCCCTCTGCTGGTAGACTTGTGTCGGCTGAATACCTCAAATCTTTGGAATCGGGGCAGAATTTCACACCCTGTAACTCTACAAGGGTCTGCACATAACGTAAAGTGCAGCTGTTATCAAGTAAACATAACAAATGTCAACAAAAAATGTTCAGATTTTCAGGCATGCTGAGTGATCTATTCCTCAAGCCAAATCATATCAAGTTTTCAAATGTCTTCAGTCATCTTTATGCAGCTCCAACTAAAGATAGTGAGAAAATAACCTGTTGATAGATAAAAAGCATTCCAGAAAGCAATGAAAATTGTATTTCAGCAACACCAGTACATCCAACCAGTTAAGTCCCAGGTTCTTTGCTGCTGCGGAGTCCTGTAAGGTTGTGGTCCTCAGTTGGTTCTTTTTCTGTTTGATATGAAACATTTTTCAGTATTGTGTCAATGCTGAAAGTCCAACAGTGAAAGTGACTTACAGTGAACTGTTGATGGAAGTTTTTTTCTTTTACAGCCAATATCTGACTTATGGTAAATGGTAAAGCGCTTTTCTACCTTCCTTAAAAGCCCAAATTCCCATTCACACACTGATGGCTTGACTTTAGCAGATTTTAAGACCCACCCAAAAAAAAAAATTGTGTTTTTTGGTATTTTCAACATGTTCTTGTGGCATTTTTCTGATGAATGAGAATACATGTGAAAAATTTCCCAGTATTTGACTTATTCAAATCCTTATGAATCAGGAGCAGACGAAAAAAATGCAGTTTGAAAAAGCTTGCAGCTGTGATGTAGAAGCTACACTTGGGCAGCCACAAGCTTCCTGCTCCACTCTATCCTTGTAGATAAATAGTAACAAGTACGTCTTCGTTTTCCTCATCTGAGCTGGAACCTGGCTCAAAACTGCATGGCTTGATAGCTCAAACACTGTTCACATTTTTAGCCAGTAATGTTAGGTAGGGGGAGTGTAAGCTAGTGGGAGAGGCTCTCATGTGTTTCAGTGCATACCTCAAATTTGGGCAAGTGCAGCTTGTTTGTCTGCTTCAAACTCTCCCTCATTTTCATCATCTCCGTTGTAGTCAGCCGGATCTTCGTCCATGTCTTTGTCTAACAAACAGTGCAAAGTGGTCACAAGCATTAGACAAATGTCTACACTTCAGATGAACAGTTTTCAACAATGTAATGCTATGTTCACATCGGGCTTGGAAACACACATTTGAGCGACTGCTTTCAATGAAAAGTCTATAACGCACCTATGTGCGCGTTTCAGGCTTCTGCGTTCTGATGTCGCTTAACAAGTTTTTCAGTCAGTTTTGGGGCTCTATGTACAAAGCGTGTGGCGAATGAGAAGTTAAACCAGTTGAACGTTGACCAATCAGGGACTCGAATCTGGTAGCTACTTATGATGGAATCCTTTTCAAAACACAGAAGTGCTAACCATTTGAAAATTGATCACGAAGGAGGAATTATGACTTGCTAGTTGTGCCCCAACAGATAGATTTGCTTTGAGGATGTTGATAGAGAAGTACAGAGAAGGTCAGAGAGAGCTACACTGTGTCTTTGTAGATCTGGAGAAAAGTTATGACAGGATGCCCAGATAGGAACTGTGGTATTGTTTGAGGAAGTCTGGAGTGACAGAGAAGTATGTTTAGAGCAAAGTAGGACATGTTTGAAGGCTGTAAGACAGTGGTGAGTTGAGGCTCATCAGCTATGAGCCCCTTCCTGTTTGCTATGAAGGACAGGCTGACAGATGAGGCTGGACAGGAATCACCATGGACTGTGATTTTTGCAGAACATATTTTGATTTGCTGTGAGAGCAGGGAACAGATGGAGGAGAAGCTAGAGAGAGAGATGGAGGTTTGCCCTGGAAAGTAGAGGAATAAAGGTTAGCTACAGAAAAATTGAGTACGTGTGGGAGTGAGAGGGACCCAAGTGGAAGAGTGAGGTTCCAGGGAGAAGAGATAAAGAAGGTGGAGGATTTGAAGTATCTCGGGTCAACAGTCCAGAGTAATGGAAAGTGTGGAAAAGAAGTGAAGAAGTGAGTGCAGGCAGGTTGGAATGGGTGGAGAAATGTTTCAGGTGTGATGTGTGATAGAAGAGTTTCAGCTCAAATTAAAGGAAAGATGTAGAAAACTGTGGTGAGACCAACCATGTTGTTCAGCCTAGAGACAGTGGAACAGAGGAAAAGTGAGGAAGCAGAGCCGAAGGTAGCAGAGATGAAGATGCTGAGGTTCTCTTTGGGAGTGACCAGGATGGATAAGATCAGAAATGAATACATCAGAGGGACAGCACATGTTAGAGATAATGTCAGAGAGGCCAGACATGTCCAGATGAGAGACAATGAATATATTGGTAGAAGGATGCTGAGTCTAGAGCTGCCAGCAAGAGGCCTAGAGGAAGACCGCAGAGGAGGCCTATGGATGCAATGAACAAAGACATGAAGGTAGCTGCGGTTAGAGTAAGGGATGCAGAAGACAGGGTTAGATGGAGGAAGCTGATTTGCTGGCAGCTCCTGAAAGGAAAAGCCGAAATGAAAAGATTTGTGCCTGGCCAGAATTCTATGACAAGTCATTCTTATATCAGAATAAAGCTGTAACAGAGAAAGCCTGGAGTAAGAGTCCTGTGATTTGCACAGCTTCAACAAATTGCACCAAGCCTCTTCCAACTGTGAGTACATGTAATGTGTTGTGATGTGTCCATAGCATTAGGTATTAAAGCTCCAATCTGGCAATTGTTTGGCTTTAACATAACATAGTAACACAGTACAGAAAAACCAAATACCAATGTTTTCAGTCAGCATACTCTGGTTTTCCTTCTCCATATCCACTCCATCCACTTCTTGCTCCTCTGCATCATACTCATCCGGCTCCTCAGGCTTCGGTTCAACAGGATGCTCTGCCTTCTCCCGACTAATTAGCACGCTCTCCAGCATGGGGTCAACTTCTAAAAAGCAAAGTCAACATTTTGTTGGAACTGTACAGCAAGTTTATATTCACAATCAGAGTAAAAAATGAATGCAGTTGCATCTCAGATGTTTTATAGCCTACCTTCTATTTGAGCTTCCTCCTCACGGATGTTCATCGCCTCTTTTTTATTATTGTCGGACAGGCTGTTTTTTACAGGTATGTCCTCATTTGCCTCAGCCTTGTCCTTTGTGATGTCTTCATTTTCTGACAGCACTACTTCCTTGACTCCAGCAGCAGATGGAACAGACTGTGAAGCTACTTTAAGGATGTTCTTGTCCTGCTGTTGGTTTAGTGAGACATCAGAGCCTAAAAAAGGTGGAATACATGGTGAAATTTCAAACTTCTCCCTAAACCGCATTGAGAGCATTTAGCAAAAGATACAAAAAGTTACTTGAATTAAAAGTATTATTCCTGGTATACCTCTGTCCATGATAATATCATTGGTTTGCAGCTCCAAAGTTGCATTGAGTTTGGGCTGAGAGATGCTTGGTGTGTGGCTTCCAGCTTCTGGCACAGATACAATTGTTGAGTTTTCTGGCATTTCTCCTTTATCTTTGTTTTCCTGCATTGTAAATAAGTAAATCTTTATTTATATTGCACTTTTCTCAAAGAGCGACTCAAAGTGCTTCACAATGTTAAAACAAGACATAAGAGAAACGAAACAAAATGGGACATGATACCTAAAGCAGGTAAAACCCAATAAAACATACTCTGACGTTTAAGTAAAACACAAGTGAACCCAAGTAAAAGATAAAAAAACAATCAGCTAAAAGCTCTTCTAAATAAAAACGTCTCAACTTGAGTTTCAAAACACTCGACTGAGTCGAAATGGCGCAGAGACAGAGGGAGGTCGTTCCAGAGTTTGGGAACAACTCCCTGAAGGGCAAGTTCTCTCCTAGTTTTAAAAATTAGTTTTTGAAACACAAAAGATTCCTGTCAGTGGACCTCAAAGAACATGCAGGAGTGTAGGGAGTCTGTGCAAGGCTCTAAAAACTAAAATTTAAATCTTGAAATCTCTCCTATATTAAAAAGGCAGCTAGAATAGCGATAAAAGCAGAGGGGTTACATGAGTTCGCTTTTTGGTTCCAGTTAAAAAGCTTTGCTGCAGAGTTTTGGACAAACTGGAGATGTTTAAAAGACTTTTTGTTAAAAAAAAAAAAGAGAGAGAGTTACAGTAGTCTAAACGAGAAGAGATAAAAGCATGGATAATCAGCTGAAGGTCTGACTGTGATAAAATCGTCTTCAGTTTAGCCACCTTCCTCAGGTGAAAAAAAGTTTTTAACTAGGAGCTTCAAATGGAAGTCTAGACGTAGATTTGTCGAACTAGACCTGAGACTAGACTGGACGGGGGAGCTCAATGAACCATGGACGGAGGGTATTTTATCATCAGGAGCAAAAATTAATGTCCCTGTCTTTTGCAGTAAGAGGTTGTCATGTAACCACACTTTGGAATCATATAGAGAATAAATAGAATGGGGCCCAGAACAGCACCTTGTGGAACACCACTAGACAGGATTTTTGTTTCTAAGGATACTGAGTCAACAGTGACCACTGAAATAGGAGACAACCCAGCTAAGGACTGACTCAGATAAACCATACTCATAAAATCATGATGTACAGTATCAAATGCAGATTTCAGGTCTTAAAAGATTGAGAACAGTATCTACCGCTACGAGCACATAATTGAAAACTTTTAAAAGTGCAGTTTCAGTTGAGCTGTTCTTTTAAAGGCCCGATTTGAAAACTTGGCAAGAAGAAAAATAAAAAATACTAAGTCCTCTGAAATTAAAGGTGAAACAAGGCAGGCAAAACAAATAAGAAAATCTGCAGAAATCTATGCTGAAACTCAATTACGATGGGACAAACGTACAAACATATACGTTTAAATAAAAAAAGTCAGGAAGAGTTATTGCAGTTCAGTGGCATAAAACTTTACTTTACTATCAAACACTTTGTGCAGAAAAAAGGATTTGGGAATGAATCTGAGTTTATGTTTTTTTTTAATTCTGCTTTTGTTTATGTTGTACTGAGAAATGCACCGTATCTAAACAGCACAGCTTAAAGTTTTTTCAGCTAAAAAACTTCAACCTAATCTTTTGGACGAGGTTTCTCACATGTTTTTTGTGCCATCATTATACTGTGACCTTCAGAAGACAAAAAGGAGATCAATTTCCCATTGTGAGCAGATACAGTCTTGACCTTATATGTGTTGTATTGTCACTCGTGTAAAACAACTCACCAGTGAAATGCCTGCTTGAGGTGAGATGAGCTTCTCCATTTTTTTCTGGACTTCAAGCATCGCCTTGGCCACTCGATCATCACACAGCTCCTTCTGAGAAAGGACCTGGGACTGACAGTGAGCCCTGCACACATGAATGGACACACTTGTGTTAACTATCACTTTCAAGTCTCCATTCTGTCCTCCAGGCATTTGGGACTGCTATGAAACAGAAGCTTTACAACTGCGAGCTTTACTGAGTGAGGAAACGCAGCAGGAGAACCACACACAAGTTACAGAGTTTTGTCCAAACCCATTGTAGTTAGCTTTTTGTGTACAGATAGTGTTCTCGAGTGAACACACATCTACTTTTCATATACAAGTAATGATAAATGATCAAAAAACAAAACAAAAACAAGCTCCTGCTGCATTTTAATTGTGTCGTTGTTTGATGAGTGCATGAATGCTGTCAGACTGAATCATAAGAACTAAAAAAATAGATGTAAAGGGCCACAATTTCTGTGAAGAAATCTTCCGCTCACATGTCAAATGTGAGTTTGCTGTTGAGCGTTTCAACATTGTCTTTGCAACCCTGCAACGACTTCTGGAGCTTCCCCAAGTCATCATTTAACTGATTCAGTTGAACTGTAGGACAAAAAAAAGCACAAAGCAATAGAATATTTTAAGTTGAATAGAAGAAACAGAAGAATGAAGCAAAAAAAAGTTGTTTCCAAAGTTACCTTTGAGCTCCTCTATCGTTTTGGTACTGAGGGAAATATTCTGCTGCATTGTGGCCTAAAAGACACGATGAAGCAACATTACAGCAGTTCAAAAGTTTACCGTTCAGGATCCTATTTTTGTTTGGGTTCAAAATATTTTCCAAGCTCCTAGATATCTTAAACAGCTTCAGCTCTAAAGATGCTGGTGTTCACCTGATCTTGACTGCAGGTGGTTTGAACTCCCTCCAGCTTTTTCTTGTAAAAATTTTCAATTTGAACAATCTGGTCCTTCTGTCTCTGGATCTCCCCCTGGAACTCATTCTGCTTGATCTCTGCAGCTCCTCGCTCGGCTGCTCCACGCCGCACATGGCCTTCCAACTCATACACCTTGTTCTGTGCAAAAACAAGTAGATACGCTTATCTTGAACTATTTGCAAATGTAACACAATTCCTTAATAATCAAGTTGTAGCCATAAGAAGACATGGATAAATACATCCATGTGAACATTTTTAGAAAAAAAAATATAGGTAGATAAAGACATGCCTTGTAGCTCTAATCTAACATTATCTTTAGTTTTTTCAAAATAAACAAGCAAGGTGCATCGACCTTTTCAGTTGCGCCTCAGTCATCTTTGAACTGTCTGTGTGTATTTTTGTTGTATGTCTGATCTTGCACTGAAATCTATGCCAGTGAAAGCTGTCCACGTGACAATAAATGAATCTTTGATGACAATTTATGACTAGCAAGATAAATCAGTTTTTCAATAAGAATGATAGACATCCAAGAACTTGTGGTTATACGTTAGGTGGACACCAGTGCTGGGCATCGGCGCCGCCATCAGTGCGTGTATGGGTGAAAGGGACGGTGACTGTAAAGCGCAATGAGCTTTCAAGGAAGGTGGAAAAGGGCTGCATAAATTTACGCCATTTACCATTTTACTATTTAATGGGAAACTGGAAAGATTTATAAACAAGAACCCTCGACTAGAGTCTGCCAATATTCTTTCAAATCAAAATGCCATCAATTAATCTGTCCAATGTGAACTCTGTAAATATTACTGTACAATTCCTTATTTTGTGTTCTGAAAAACCTTTTAAAAGTGTTTTGCTGGCATCACATTCTAGATTATGTGGCTAACTGCCATAATTTCGAGTAACATCTTTGTGACCGCACAAAATAAGGCCATTTTATTTATTTTACAACTATTTTTTAAAACTTTTTAAATTAATAAAATAAACTACCTATAATCTTTGGTACATTATTTATCAAAGCTTTATTCAGGTTTTTTGTTTGTTTGTTTCTGAGGCGTAAACAAATTTCAGTTCGTGGAAAGCCAATCCTCTGAAATCCTATACTTCTTTTCAAATGGTACAGGCTTGGTTCCTAAAAACTTGTCAAACTAGTTTTACCAGACTTTTTAATAAACAATTTAGAGAGCAGTACATGCAAATCCAGAAATCCAACCATTTCCCCCTTTTTTTTTTAAATTTACCAATCATAAAAATGTATACATTTCCTTTATATCAGGTCCCCCGAATTAATCCCAATAGAGAAAATGTAACAGAGGAGATACCACTGTTTTGTTTCCTGTAGCTGCATTTAAAAGCAGATACCTCAAGTCTATCTTTAATACATAAATTGTAAGCTATAATGAAAACAAAATCAGACGTTCTGAGATTATGAAGTTCAAAACTGATTATTCCTGCAACTTCTTCACAAAATGAGAAAGCACACAAGAAAAACTGCTAAAAATCCACATTCAACTCATCAGCTACTTTCTTTCTTTATTTATTTTTTAATTCAACTCATCAGCTAGTTTTAAATGCACAAAAAAAACAGGAAGTTGTTTCAGGCTCACAGAGAATTTGAACTTTAAATTCACTGTTTTGAGTAAGAAGAAGCTGCTATTACTGAAACCACAAAACTATTCAAATTTTGCCACAATAGGGAAACATTTTGAGGTAATTGGATACATGACACACAACAGCACCAAAATGCCAGCCTACCTGTAGCTCTAAGTTGCGCGAACTGGATATCCAGTAGTTAAAACCCAGAACCAAGATGCAAGCAATTAGAGCAGCAATCATCAGAGGAGGAGATCTCCCTCCGCGTCGTCCATTCCCTAGTCCACCCATCGCCATCTACAAACTGAAAAAACATTTGTTTTTGGATCAGTGATTTTAACTTAAATGCCACAGCAAACTTTCAAAAGGTAGTCATGTACAAAGCTAATGTAGATTACTTAAGATCAAATGTGCTAAATCAAAAAGAGACACTTCTAAGTGTGTCAACATACAGTTCCTGAAAAGAGTTGTGGAAAAAACAGAAGTTTATGAGTTCAACTAACATTTCCAGATGACTTTGAGGATTTTTGGACACCAACTGATTTAGGAATATGAAAAAGGAACTTTGTAAATAGTGACTTGGACTCACTTCAACAGGGGACGAATCAAATGTGGGGAACACATTTAACACGTCTGAATGCGTGACAGCTAATGGGACTTCAACTTTAATTTCAAATGTGTGCAGCCAACAACAAAATCCAGCTTTGGAGGCAATTAAAATATGCAGCAATGTGCATCCTGGTTGAAGCGATGGTAACATCAAGAAGGGTCTCAGGGACTCAGAGAGGAGCTGGAGAAAGCTTAAGGGGTGAGGGTGACGGTGGTGCCCGTGGTGATGAGGGCACTCGGGTCTGTGGTCCCCAAACTGGAGGAGCAGCTAAGATACTGTGCAGAAACCCTTAAGCTCCCAGGCCTCTGGTAGAGGACCCGAGCTCGGGGTGAGGTACCACGTTTATAATACACTTTACATTCATATTATATAGTGGATTAGGCGTTAACGGAACTCGAATTAAAACTTGAATTTAATACAACAAACCAGAACTGTATAATATTTAGTGCGATTTATTTTTTAGCACCAAGCGAACAAGTCTTTGACAAAAGTGTAACTCTAGAAATCAAAACTACTGCAAAGCAGGCCGGGCATCAACTGCAACAAAGCTGTCTTTAGCTACCGTTAGCTTTAGCCAACGTTAGCAAACCAAACGCCCTCTGGGTCGACATGAAACACTATAATAATGTACAAATATTAGGTCTACTGACTCTAAACTGTACATATTTAAGGAGAACAACTGTCGTATTTTGAGAATAATTTCTAAAGTGAAATCTTGACAGCAATACAAACCTGAAATGGCAGCGAAGCGGATGAGGAGGCGACCCACCGCTGCTCTGCTGGAGGATTGCGCGTCCCTGCGGCTCACTCAGACGCACGCGCTTCCTGTCAAAGACAAGCTTGACAAAAAAAAACAAAAAAAACAAAAACCGAACAGCCTCAGATCAAACCATCCGGTCATCATACAAGTAACTAAAGGAATAGACCATTTAAATATGACGCCGTTTCTGCAAATGTATACATTCTGTACACATAGATTAGTCAATTTCCTGACAGAGCATTGTAACAAAAACAACGATAATAATATTAAAATGCATTATTTAAAATGTGTTAATTTTATTAAAAATGTTTCACTAACATATCTCGTAGATACTCTAATTTGATCATAATTCGTTGAAAAAGAAAAAATATTATAAAAAATATAAAAAATATATATATAAAAACTATTATACATACATACACATACATATGTACATATATATGTATATATAAATACACTGCCACTACCCCAATGTGAATAAGTAGACTTATTGTGTCAACCTTGAAAAAAAGGAAAGCAAGATTAAATCAAAAAAAGCAGACACAAACAGGAAAATGACCACTGTACTGCTTTTATTTAGCTTTTTGAAATAAAAGTATTAATCTAAACTCATTTGACAAAATGTAAAAAAGGATTGTTACTCCTGAGAAATTTGGGGGAAATATGAGTAGAATCTGAAGTTTAATCAAAAGATAATATTTGCACATCTTATCGATGACCTTGTGTCACAACTTGGAGCACGTGCCTTCAAGCTCACAAGCATGACCCTGTTTCTGATAAAGATTGTCATTACCTTGGTCTGATTAGTCCCACTGTTTTTTAAGCAAAGATTAAAAATTAGAAGACAAAAAAATATTTAGAAGAGATAGTTCTTTGAAAAAACAAAGGAGAATGTTTAGGAAAGGGAACAGCTTCAACCATTTTAGACGTTTAGCTGAGTAGTGCTAATGAAGTGCACATGATGGAAAGCTCAAATCCAAAAGGTTTCAGAAAGAGAAGAAGAAAATAGAAATGTAAAGCAATTTAATTCCTAAAAGATTCAGATGTGTTCTTTTTATGCCCCTTCTCTGACATTGTAATTCATTGTCACTTTAGATACATGACATCCTTCTTAGACACAACATTCATGGACTGTTTCACATAGATTCAACTGAGAAAGCGGCCTCTATACTGAACTAGACGACTCCAGGATCCGTTAGGGACAGACAATAAATGTCCAGTAGTTGTGCTCTACTTCTGCAGTCAACTGATGACAGAATAAAAAAGAAAATGTTTTCAAAACTAGTACATTTCTATGCTTCTTTTCTTAGTCAGAATCACAAAAAAATCACAAGATTGTGAGTTCCTGGTTCAGAAATCGATGGGACCACAGGACACTTGTCTGTTGTATGAGGATTCATCCCAGAATTTTTCCGGTCAAGGGTTCCAAATGTCTTTCTGTTCATGTGGCAGCTACAGGTGAATACTATAAAAAGAAATGTTTGGAAATGAGAAAGAAAATATGATTTCTTATCATGTTTGAAGAAGCAACCATAAATACGGGTCATCAGCATAAAGTGGACCAAGCACATGGAAGCACACTGTTTCATGCTCCAGCAAAAAGTCAGTGTGTCTGAAAAAATCCACAAACAGGTGCTCTACAAGATTCAGACAAACTCTCCAGTCTTCCACCATGCTGTGCTGACCCAGTGCCTCCATCCAAGCTGATCCAAAAATGTCCAGAGATCTTGTTAAGTCTCCTAGAAGGCTGTCCCACAGATCCATCTGAAGATGTGGAAATATTCCTTCGACATCCAGACAAACCCAGTTAATCTGAGTAATCTTCAGTAGCTGTTTGTCTGTGGATTCATGATGAATACTACTGTCTGCTCACTTTCTTGTGTCCTCTTTCCGTGCTCTGCTCTCCTGATTATCTCAGTCTGAAGAGTTACAGTATAAAACCCACTCACAAGTGCTTAGTGAGGCCATCTGTCAGTGTGTAGTCTCACATCATCCACCCTGCTTGCTCGGATTAGAGAAAGTAGCCGTGTAATCGCCCAACCACACGACAAAACTTCCTGTACCATTTCTGTACAGTTTCTGTTTTGTTTAACTTGCCTGAATAAAGTTCTTTTTTAGCTGTTCAGTAAATTTGCAATGAAAAAAAAACAATTATACGGACAAACACTTAAAATATCCACGAGTATTGTAGATAAAAAGTTTACATTATGAAAGATTAAAATAAAACTAAAAGACAAATGCAAATTGAAAAGTCAGACAAAAAGGGGAGAGGCAACTCAAAATTCAATGTGAACAAGTTTGCTGTGTTAAGAGCCAGCTTTTGACATGCTTTTTAAACAGAGTGTGTATAGTAGCTTCTCTAATACTCTGAGCGACAGTGGATCGTTTTTGTGCTGCTGTTATTGATATCTATGAGTATTGGAAAATAATCCGGGAGGAAGTCATTTATAACTTTTTCTGCTGAAATCTATTTTGAGGTTATCTTTCTAAGCCAAAACACAAAAAAAATATATACATGTTTTAAATATTTTAGTTGAAAGTATAGACCATGTGGTTGTTTGTCCCTGAACAAAATTGATATCCTGAGTTCTTGAACATATTTTTCAAAGTCTGACATCACTTAATGCTATCAAAAATGATTTTGACACATTTAAAAAATGACATGTACATTCATTATTTTCAGATTGTCAGCTGACCTAACATGTTACCATAAAAACCCTTTACTTAACTTTGTTGCATTCCTTTTTAAATGTGACTGACTCAAGTGCCAAGCTGTGTAAAAGCACAGGTGAGTTATTTATTTAAATTCAAATTCAACTTCATTTATAGAGCACCTCAAAGTGCTTTACATGAATAAAATAATAAAAGTAAAGTAAAGTTAAAGAATCTAAAAATAGTATTTAAAAATAGCAATTATAAAAAAAATCCACTAAAGTAAATAAAAACCCAATTACACAACCCAATTACAAAATATACTGTTCTGTTATATTTACATTGAGTATTTACTTGTTCTTTTTGTTCCCGTTGCTCATTTATATTTATATTGTATTTGTAGCCTTTTAAAGGGTTGTTATACTCATCTATGTGTATGTTGTATTTTTGTTGTTAATTTAAAATAGCTTTTAGGCAGTCAAATTTGCCACCTTTTTAATGACTACATATGAAAAATAGCCTTTTGTCTGAATCTGGTATATTTGCAGAGATTCTTTTTTAATGAGCAATGCCTCTAAATAAAGTACCGGCATTAAATGAGCTTCTCCCTTTTGCAGTTGTCACCAGCAGGTGGCGGTAAAGAGTTTCTTGTTGGGTTTCAGTTCTCACTGATCTGTGAGAACATTTTTAAAGTTCTCAAAACAAAAGTAACAACAAGAAGAAAAAGTACATATACGTTTTTGCTGATATGTTTTTCATCAAATTCATATTTTAAACACAGTATGCGCATTATCAGGATTGCTTTGACAGAAAAAAAAGTGCCATAACAACTGATTTAAATAGTTTAAACATTTTCTGTTGGAAATTCCCAACTGCTTTTTAAAACCATTCACACAGATATGTAATTATAATAATTTTTTTTGGTATTAATGCAATATGCAATTCCAACCCACGGAGATCAAGCTACAACAATATGATTATTTTACAGTGTGTTCCCTTTTTAGTGCTTCTGCTTCATGTTGTTTGTAGTCTGTCGCTTTAACCTTTTGTAAAAGTTGGGCCTTTGAAGACGCTTTTTCAAAACAGGAAAAAAGGTGTCATGTTTTAATCTTTGAAAACACGTAACACATCTTCCCCAAAGATGCTCTCAAGTTACTCGTCACTCCCTTTGGCAAAGAGTAGAATCAATTGGGAAATTTTAATCTAGGGATAGTTGTGTGATGTTATTTTAAAGAAAAAAATTAAGGTTCTCGTAAAATTGCAATCAAATTTTGATTTTCCATTCTATGACATGTATTTCATCAAATTTAGAACAATAGTTTTTGCATATTACGTATTGAATAAAACCTGTTTTATCTACTGAAAGGTAAGACAGTTTTTTCATGGTAAGGAGGCTTCTCTTTTTTGATGTATGAATTTTTGTATTTCTTTTGTATTTAGGTTACCTAAATGGTAAGAAGCATCATACCTAACCAGAATGGACAGGAGCAGATTGATTCATTAGTAATGTGAGAAGAGCATGATTGCAGATTATACATAATATTAATGACATTCAATTTAAAAATGATATAAAAAATATGAGTTCAGAGAAAAACCTTGTCTTAAGTACAGTAATAATGATAAATAACAGTGATATTATTTGTTATAATTAATTAATAATAGCTGTTAGGCTGAAAATTGAAATTTTGACAGAGACCTATCAATTTTTTTTGTTTTTGGTTTTCACATTGAGGTGAATTCAGAAGCTTTTTTTTAAGGTGATAAATGAAACTAGTGGGCTCATTAATTTTCAAACAGGTTTATTGTAGAATATACAAAAATAAACAATCGAAAAAGTACGGAAATATTTTAAAGGCAAGTAGAAAGGCCAGAGTATATTTATACTCTCAGAATGGAGTACATTCTTACAAATAGTTCAGTCTGCTGCCTGCTGTTACTGATCCAATACAATCCTAGAGGAAACAAAAAAATTGAACAAAAGTTTAAAAGAAGGGACTTCTTAGAAAACACATGTAAATGATCATTTACCACCAAAGATCAAAGCGCCTTTAAACTTTTATACATTTTTACAGGAACTTTTTTTTTCTTTTCTACAAGGAACTGCTTGGATTCATGTGCTTTTGCTGAAGGGCAGTGAAAGCTGCAAATTCAAGCCCTGTCTATCCTAAGAAAATGGACCTTCTAAAAGGATTTTTAAGGCCTAAAATATAAAAAAGATACTTAAAATAAGACTGAAAATTATTATTTTTTTTATCATACTTGAGTGATACTTTCGCAAGGCTTAGTGGAACAAACTATTTCTGATGTTTTATGTTTGTTGCCTACAGCTTTGAAAAAGAGACTAAATATCAGAGTCTAAATAAATAAAATATAAAACACATACAATGAACACTCACCCACTCCACGTAAAAGAGAAGAAAAACTATTCTGTTTAACAAAAACCTTTGTAAAACTGTTACAATTTCTCTATAAAGGAAATGATCTGGATGCATTTTTACATTATGTAAGAACATGAAATCATTTGACTATTAAGTCATGGCGAGAGGCAAAAACAGTGAAACTATAGAATATCTGGTAACTGTTACACTAGTCACTGCAGGAGGCCAACATTCTTTAACATAATAGCACTCATGGAGTTCAACATTATCAACTTATTTTCTTACAGCACCATCTGGTGATATTGGACATTTGCTTTAATGTTAGTTCTTTCACTTTTTGTTTTTTACTATTGTAACAAACAGAATACATATGGATGATTTGGAGTTTTCATGATTTTATTACTGAAGTAATATGCTATCATTTTGCGTAATGCAATCATGTATTGTTCTCAGGGGTTTGGAAAACACTGTAAATGCTTCTTATTTAAATGACTTTTAAATCCACATTAAAACTGAAGTGCATTTGAGTCTGCCTTTAACACTCTCTGGTATATTTCCCAGTGAATGTTGCTTCTTGGCCAAGCCAACAACAGTTGAATTAATGACAATTGTCAAGACTTTATTTTCTATTTTTTTTCTTTTAACTCTCTTGGTATTTCTGTCATTTGTCAAGTATCTGCTTCATGTTCTCTTCACTTTCACACTTCTGCTCCCTCAACAGGCACCGAGCCACTGGGGCCTCATCCAATTAAGGTCAGTGAGAAACACTGAGCGAACAACTTCATCTCCCATCGTGCTCATTGAGCCACTATGAGAGCGCTGAGACCCCTGGGTTTGAAGTCTGTAACACTTGATCCATGGGAAACCCTCATGCACAATGATCACCTCGAACAATGTGGCTCCAGTCCCGTGTGCCCCAAGAGGGCCACTGTAGACTGCAGATCTTATGACCTGTCCTGGATACATCCCTCCTCTGGGACTGGGCTACTCCCCTCTGAAAATACTGGTTTGATACAGCAAACAGGGCCAGGTTTGGTTACTTATTATTACACTGATGCTGGGATTGGAGCTGCCAAATTACAAGCTTCTTCAAAGACACCGATCTCCAGATTTTCATTTACTTTAGTTTTGTCTTTTTTTTCTTCTTCTTCTTCTTGGTGTAAATAAAAATTCCCAGTTTCTTGATGTTTTTGTGTAGCAATGTAGCAACAGGTTTTTATGTAGCAATTTAATTCTGCTTTATGATTCCTGCTGAGCATGAGATGCCATCAAACGCATATTTCTCAACAGTCAACAAGCAATCAATACACTGTGATGTAACATACCAGCGTAAATCAATTTAGTTCCACATTCCAGACATAATTAGTTTAAGTGAACGAAGTCCAGGCCTTTAAGAGTCTAAACTCCTACTGTACCAATGTGTGATCCTAAACTGGATGAATTAGAGATGGAAGATCATCAAATATTCTTTCTTTAAATCACATGTTGAAGTGAAATCACATGTTTTATTGCTGATGCTCGTTTTTCTTCTATGATAATGCATGACACTGCTGATTCCATCCAGACGTGCCCCATTTCTAAACTGTTTTGCACATCATGAGTGTTTGTCATCCCAAAAAGGGAATGTTTTCAAAAAATTACAAAAAAAAGGCTGAAGCAAGGCACAGAATGTCCCCTGTGTACATTTTTCCACAGTAAATATATCCTTTAATTATCAACTTTATGTGTTTTATGCTTCAAAAAGTTATTTGTTTTTGAAATGTTTATCTCCTCCCAGGATTCCATCAGTTGATCCCTTGGTTTGGCCTTTAGAAGACAAAGGAGTCTGTTGTGTGTTGATGCACACTGGCTTGACTGTGTACAGACACCATGTTTGAGTTATAGTAGTAAAGGTGAAGAACAATGACAACTCAAGTACATTTTTTTAGATGTTTTATGCCAGCATTAAAGTCTATAAACAAGTTAGAATTTTTCCAATATAATGATGTGCACTCACTGGAAATAGAACACCCTGTTAGAGCGAGATTCACTGCTTTGTGGTTTGTAACAAAGCAAACCACAATGAGCTTAATCCCTGAGCATTTTTTAAAGACTTTAAAACTCTTGTTTTTTCCTTTCAGCCTCTACTCAACTTGATGGGGATGTAGGAAACCATGTAGGTTAGATTTTGGTAGTTTAACCAAATTTATTGTTTCCATCCTCTCCAAATTTCTTCAGGTGACCTGCAGCAATATGGTGTAGTGGTTAGCACTCTCGCCTCAATCAAGAAGGCCCTGGTTTGAACCCTGCTGGGTCCTTCCTGTGTTGAGTTCGCATGTTCTCTTTGTGCATGTGTGGGTTTTCTCCAGACACTCCAACTTCTTCCCACCGTTCAAAAACATGTATCATAGGTTAATTGAAGATGTGTGTGTGTGGTTGTTTTTTTATTAATGTTTAGCTGCAATGGGCTAGCAAACTGTCCTGGGTGTACCCTCACTATTTTGTAGCTGGGTAGGCCTCCACCCCTATGACCCCGAAAAGGAATTTAGCAGGTTTAGAAGATGGAGGTGCACTGGATCTTGGGACTATTATCCTAACTCCTCCCAAATATTACAGATCAAAATGAAGGCTTAAGAGATATCAGGTGACTGAGCTTCTATTTTCTGTCTTAGGATTTTCATTTTTGATGCCGTTCATTTCACTAAAAAGGACAAAAGAAGGACGTGACCTCAGCTAGAACGTTTTGTATGTGCTGCATCTGTTCAGGTTTATTGCAACAGTTTCAAACTCTGCAAGAACCTTTCCAAGTGCCTGGCAAAAGTCTCTGCTTATCAGCAAACCATTAAACCCATAAAAAGGTTGATAGAACCTAAAGCCTGGGTGTGCCTGAAAATCTACCCTGTGGTGCAGAGGAAGAGTGGTCAACCTCTGATTGGAGGGTTTTGCTTCCGCCTAGCCCGCCCAAATGTTGAAGCGTCCTTAGAAAGAGCACTGATGCCCACATTGCTCCAGGTGGTTGTAGGTTTTCACCAGTGTGAAAGAGCCGTCATCAGTGTGTGAATGTGTATGGGTGAATGGGACTGTGACTATAAAGCACTTTGGGCCTTCTAACAAGATGGTAAAGCTCTGTACATTTATGCCACTTACTATTTTTTACCATTTTTATTTCTTTAACCAGTCAAGACCTGAGCTCTTGTTTGATATAACTTTTTATTTCTCTTTGACAGAGTCCCAGCTAAGTCGAATTAGCTACTGCGGTAATGTCACCCAAAATGTATGTGGACACCAGGCCTTAAGAGGTTAAAAATCTTTCAGTCCAGTGATACTGTAAATTATTCAGGGAGGCTCTGATGAATAATTATGTAGCTTACTTATGTTATTATATGCACATGTACAAATAAGTGTCTGTTTCAGCAGATATTCAGGTGGTCACCCAAACTCCTCTTACTTTTGTACATCTCAGCAGAAAGAAAGTATTGCATCTAACAGTCACTAAGCTACTGTGTGACAAAGGCAATCATGATAAAAAAACTTTGGTACACGACCTGAAAAGTTTTACTGAATTTAAGGGTTTTGTACTGAAGAATCACACCATTCCTCCTCTTCCTGCAAGATCTATTATTTGATGAAGGGGGTGTGTATGTATCCATAGTGTTCAAACAAAAATACCTGAGAAGATAAAACATCTAAGACACAAATGAGCCAAATTCTGACCCAAGCTGGACTGTTTTTTTCAAATGTTCAAAACTCTTGTTGATCTTAATTTCCAGAGGGTTTATAGCTTGAGTTTATAGCTGAAAATGTGTGCAATATGACAAACTAATATGAATTATTTTGTTAAAAAGCAGCAAGGCTGCCATAAGCTCTTAGATTTCTGACCATGGATCCCAAAAACAGCTTCAACTAAAAGTTACAACATAACTTAACATTACCCAAGTAAAAACAGCAAATGATCTAAATAGGTGTAATTGTAACACAGCTTAGTGACATTCACTTAACTTTTAGAAAATAAACATCTGAAATGATGCAAGGAGTTTGTGACTTTCTTAACCAGAAGTCAGCAACTGTTGACCTCAGTGAAACTATTAAATATTTACCTTCTAGGTTTATATTAACAACCTTAATCTCCACTGGGTTTTTTTTAGGAATTAACTTCTAAAACTTAAACAATTTAAAACAAGATAAAAAAAATAAGGGTTTCAAATGTATCTGTTTAGAAGATGTTTCAACATTAAATGTACCAAAAACAATTTTTTTCTCATACTTTTATTTTCTTTGTTGACTGATTCTGCATTGGAATCAGTAATGAGGGAAATCATTCAGCCTGAACCCCTTTCAAAAGACAGCTCAAAAAGGGAGTAGGAAAAAAAAGTCCTTTTTCTTTTCCTACTTGAAAAACTCATTTTTTCTTCAAGTTCCCCCCTGCCTGAAAAGTGCCCCCTGCCCTATCTAGATTCACTTTTTTCAGTCCCCGCCTCACTTCTCCACAAACCAGCACTGTCTGAGTCCACAGCACCACCCCTTTTCTCCCACTGGCTCTTTTGCGCCATCCCTGCCATTCCTCTCTTCCGTGCTTTCTCCTCCCTTCTCCTCTTTCTCTTCTGCTGCTGCTCACAGTTGGCTTTTCACACCAACCAGCTCAAAGCCAAAGAGTCTCCCTGCCCCTTCACACGATCCAGCTTTAAGCCTGAATTTTTCCCTTTGAAAACAGACACATTGCTCCAAAAGGAAGTAATTCCTCAGATTTAAAGGTACAGGAACAACTTTTATTTTGAATGGATGTCTTTTAATATATTATGTTTTCAATTAGCCAGTTGTTGTGTTTGGAGATTTCAGCATGTGACTTTGAATTCGAACCAGACTGTACACGTGTTTAGTGTACACAAGAAGTATGAAGCCGCAAGTGAAACGTGTGCGCTTTTTGAAAAATGTTTTCTATATTTTTAAGTTGCTTTATTGCAGTGATGATGATTTAGTATCCCGAATTATGAATGTATGATAAATATTTTTTCTTTGAGGAAGAAACTAAGTGATTTCAATGAGTAAATTGCTTTTTTGTTGTATGGATGGATTTCAGCTCATAAGATTTTTCAAAAAGTTGTTTTTTTTCAAGCAATTTGCTCCACATTCTGTGCATTCCTCAATACCAAATTTTGTATCTTTATGAGTAAAGAAGAGGAAAAAAAAGAACAAAGTAGCAATTTTGACCACGGTTTTGACTTCTTTTTGTTTCCTTTTTACATCTGAGCACAGCTCCAGTTTCTGCAGTTCTGAAGAAGATCTGAAGTTTCCATCTGTAGTTATGGCTCAAAGCCACCAGCAGGACCTGCAGAGAAACCAAAGTGGTCTTCAGCAAATCAGTGCCAGGATCCAGGCCAGAACAATGCTCGCCAAAAAGAGAGTGGAGAACATTAACAAGAATGACGTGAAGGGATTCTTCATCAAAAATGCTTTTGTTATTCTGACTATAGCTGCTGTAATCATAGGTAAGAATCATTTTAAAAAAGATTTATTCTTTCAAAAGGCAAAAAATATACATTTTAAGACTATGGCTCTTACCCTTTAAATAACTTCTGTGTCACCATAACTTCCTTTACTCTGACTATCAGCTAGTCATCAACAGAGAAACCTCCCTAAATGAACAAACAGTAGAAACTATGACTAAATTAGCCAACTGGCTTTTACTTGACCCTCCAGTTGACCTCACACCTGCTGCCTTTAACCTCTGAATACCTCACTCTAAAGTAAGGGTTAAAAGTGCAACACATGACGAACACATTTGACTGACTATCAAATTCAGGATATTCCTGCCTTTGGCTTAAAGGATTAGACCACCTGGTCTTGTCAGAGCATTTAAATGAACTCACAAATTTGGCATTTGATTTTTTTGAATACTGACAAAGTGAGTGAGATATATACATTTCAAAACAGCAGCAACAACTAACAATAACCTTGTTTTTTTAATTGACTGCTGTCATTGCATTTTTAAAATCCACTCTTGTTTTATGAATGCAGGCATAATCCTGGGATTTGCCCTGCGCCCTTATAAAATGTCTTATCGTGACATGAAGTTCTTCTCTTTTCCTGGAGAGCTGCTGATGAGAATGCTCCAGATGCTGGTTCTGCCTTTGCTTGTTTCCAGTCTTATCACAGGTATGAAAAGGTTTGACATTCTCACAAAAAGACAGTTTAGACAAAATAACAGTCATTCAGTAACTGCCATTAATTGCATTCCTGTGTTACAAAAATACAGCACCATGCTGGACACACAAAAAGCCCACATGTCTCAGAAGTCTCAGTTTCAGTGAATACCCAAAGATGCATTGGGTGTCTAAAATTACCTAACAAGTTGTCAGACACAGCTTTTAGTAGTTCTTGCTCAACTTGTGTCTGATTCTGCAGTCCTCCAATGATTGCTTCACATTTGCCACATTGTCCAATTGCACATCACCAGCCTAACCTTTGACTTTACATTTAAGGCTTTGAATCTGTCTGGCAAGCAGGGTCTGTTTTGTTTGCCTGTAGGGACACTGACTAAGTTCTTTGTTGACCTGCGGCTCGGCTGACCAGCATGTACCTCATGATCAGTAGAATGAGCCAGCATTTGCTTGTTGTTTTCAAACCCTGCGATGTGCCTGGTAAAGAGCAGAGGAGAAATATTTCGCCCTACTGTATATATATATATATATATATATATATATGTATATATGATTTGACAGTTAAACAAACATATGTATATGTTACTCCAACAAACAGAATAAAATATGGCCCGTTAAGAGCTTTCAGGAACTGACAGGCACAGACAAGTCTTCTGAAGGGGAACAACATGTTATTCTATAATAGCGTGCTTTGTACTATACTGGGATGTAGCATCAGAATCCTCTGACGCAATGTCTTATGACTATTGTAAAATTAGGAAAAATAAAGATAATCTGTAAGAGCAGTTTGTGCTATCATATTTTGGTTTTAACGTCACACAATTAAGTCTGCTTTCTTTTTTAACCTTCCTGCTTCTTCTTATCAGCATTCAGTTTTGATTTGTCATAGAAAATACCCTTCTAAGAAGATCATTAAGCTTTTTTATTCACGTGTAAACATATTTTAAGACAGTTTGCATAATCACTGTGTATAATTTAGAATTTATAACAGATCTTTCTTTGGACACGCTGAAGAATTGCATATAGATGTTCCCATTATCTCTTTAAATTACCAAACAGTTTTTGTAATGAGTGGAGAATGTGGCTTTGTAATGATCTGTCAAGAGTACATACATGCAACAGTGCTTTTAACTCAGGGAGTTTAGATAGCTTTGGTCGAATGCTTTGACGCAACCATATACCATCCTGGTTTATGCTCCGGTCTAAAGTCTGAACATTTGTTGATTTCTTTGAGCAGGAAAACACTTTAACACTTTAAGTGTTGAAAAAACTCCACTTTAAAGGTTTTCTTTCCCCCAATGTGGTTATCAGTTCATGATGAATGATGGCTATGCTTACACAAATGTGGAGAGGAAAATGTTGATCCTGTCCAATTTTATCTTTTTTTTTTTTGCTTAACCACAACTAGTTACGCAGCAAATCACATCTTGAAACATATTGACAAAATAAAAACACATTTTAACATCATTATGGCTGCTAGAAAGGATTGCAAACATATTTACAGTAAAATTAAACTGTAAAGAAGAATGATTTTAGTTTCCTATCATATGCATTGTGAAAAATGCACTATTTGTCAAATTCATGGTATTTTGGAAATTTAAAATTTTACTTTTTATGTAAAGAGGCTAACTCTTAGACCTTTCTACCCTTAAAAGAAGTAACTTTTGAAAATACAATGGGTTTACTCTCTTAAAGAGCAAACTTTTTTGCTCAATTGTTTCACGTATGTTTATTTTAAGTTTTTTATTTAAATGGAACAAAACATTTTAAAGCCTAACCTTTGGGGTGGCAGTCACACAGAACTATAATTAGATTATTGTCAGCCTTCATTTTTAAGGTAAATAGCACTTCTTTCTTCCTTGAAGCATTTTTTTTCATAAAACGAAGGCTCTTTTTTTAAATGTAGAGTAGACTGTTGGTTCACATAGCATCTTTTTCAGCTGATTTATGTTTTCACAAAATGTAAACATTCTAAAGTATTGAAATTTTCTTTTTCCTTTTTTACTGTAATATTAAATACTGTAGTCATGATTAGGGTAGCTATTTTGCCAAAAAGGATTTGTTAGTTAGTTTGTTTGTTTTAGCACTGAGTGAGCTAATAAGAATCAATTTTACTGTTTTAATCTTTTTGTTGTTTTAAAGATTTATATTTTTCTTTTGCATACAACTTTAGTAACCATTTTCTTGGGAAAAAACATTCTTTTTTGAGAACTGAGAACAAGAGTCCTCCAGAGAGGCCCTTGGGGTAACTTGAGCAGAAAAGGAGGTGTCCTAAAACATAAATAAGTTGAAAGAAGTAATGTTACGTTTAAAGTAAGAGGGAGAACCAATGAGCCTGATTTACAACAAGTTGAATGTGTCTCTATTACAATTGAAAATGGATTGCATGAAGATCTCTTTGGTCTACATCTGCATCTTTTCACTCTCTCTGTTTTACTCACAGCTATTCACCCTAATATGCCTCACTAACACGTATTTTAACCAAATCCTTTAAAATGAAATTCCACAAGCTGTTATTTTTGAAGCAAATGTGGTGCTGTAATGACAATGTTACTGCTTTTAACTAGTTTAGTTTTTCTTTTCTTTTTTTATTAGTATTGCTGTTTATTCATTATTAGACATGGGAACTTTTCAAAAAAGACCACTTGCTGTAGTTTTGTCCTGTGTTTCACCCTCTTTGCTCAGAAGTGACCCCACTCTTGCGTTTGATGAACATGTACCCAAACTACAAGGAAAGTCATTCTACCTGCTCTCCCTCAATCTTGATCCGTCCGCTCCTTTGAAAAGTTTGAATAGATCAGGCTGCATCCGTCGTTGCCGGGACAACGGGCTAGAAATCATTGTGTGCATGTGTTGCACTGACGAAGTCAACAAGTTTTCCCATGGCCTTTGGACAGGGGGTAAGCATGAAGGAAAGAGGGAAAGAGAAAAGGGCGATGGAGGGGGCAACTGAAAGGTGGATAATGAAAAGGAAATGTAGTACTGACATCAGAAAAAAAGAGGAGGGAGATGAAATTTTGTGAGAGAAAGAAAAGAAAAACATCATTAAAAGCTACATGGGATCAACTTCCCACCACCTGCAGGAAGGATCATGAAGGGATGGTGCTTTGGGATTTGAGCAGCAGTCAAAGGCAAGTGCCTTTATAGCCCAATCCTTGAACATAGACTCTAGTCATTGGGGCAAGGAATGTAGATGTTTTGGATCATGTCCCACCAGGTGGTGACCCAGGAGATGACCTAAGATGTGCTGAATAGCCAAAACTGAAGGAGATGACTGTGCAAAGGAAGATCTGGGCTTAGACTGATGCAACTTAACTCTATCTAAGTGGAATAGATGGATGTGTGTATATCAGTCAAATGAAATCCATCTTTATATATAAAGCGCTTTTCATTTAGTGTAAAGTTGGTTAAGAAAGGAGGTTGGGGTCAATAATGGGGTCGTATCAGGTAATTTTTTTAGGAAAATAAAACAATAGAGCTAAAATGGTGTTCAGGCATGAGAAAGAGCTAGGAAAGAAACAGTTTAGTAAACATTTGGACTCTTGTGAATGTTGACTGAATCGCTGACATAATCTACTGTCCAGCCTATTACCCTAACCCTTCCCACCACAAATTAATGCCAAAACCCAATCTTTCGCTAACCCTACCGTGAACTTGATTTGAACCTGGCTGTAACAATCAAGTCAAAGGATTCATTGTGTGACCCCTGTGCACACACACGTCGGGCTTCTCCCACCACACAAAGCACAATTTCACAGTTCCAGATGAAGAGGACAGCCATGACAGGAGCTGACCCGAGACTTTGGCAATATATTACCTCTGTCACAGCTGTGGAGGTACTTTTCTCTTTTCTCATTGTCATTATAAAGAGATTCTAAAGCACTTTAAAAAAAAGAGTTATACATTATCGAATGGAAAAAATGTGAGAACAATTTATAAAGTTTATTGTACACATGATATATCTTGTAAAGACAGTTGCCGATTGTAAGAAGAATCCTGCATTTCATTTAAAAAAGCTGTAAAAACAGTAGAATTTACTGAATGCTAAGAAATTTACATCAGTAATAAAAGTTCTTCTATTTTGTTTGTTGACTCATAAAATGTATAATAACAAAGAAAATACATTTTTAAGACTTTTTAAGTTTCTATAAAATTTAACAGGGTGAGCAATCTGAAGCTGCTGACAATTTAACTGTGCATTTTTGAATATCCAACAACTTGAGGTCCATCGCTCCATGAAAGGAGAGATAATTTTCTACTGTAAAGCTGTTAAGGATTCTAGTTTTTCTATTAATACGTTTTTATTTTAGGTTCATCTCCTGCTCAGAGAACAAACTAATACAAATAGTCACAGTGCAATTGGAAGAAAACATTTCCAAAGAAAATGTGCTACTCTTAATAACAGTTAAATTACATAGTTTGCGAAGTAAAAATTCAATAAACCAAAAGAAAGTTTAATCAGAATCATTTTATTCAATGAGACAAAAAAAGAGATGCTTGAGCCACATCTTAGTTTGTCAGTCTGACAACTTCATCTTGACTGGAACTTGGCTACACACAACAAACCAGGAGGGCTATGCATTCCAGAAAATCCACAATAACATTGTTTATAAAAGTACAACTTGATTGCATGCAATGGGAGAGTTGAAAACCAGACCACAGTCTAGAATCACTTACTGTATGTTCTTTGAGAAAACACAAGACATCCAAAAACTGACCACTGGACAAAAATCTGTGAACTGAGTCAACGCAGCAAAAATATGAAATTAAAAACTGCAGCAGTTTAAATGTGGACTTAATACATTGGATTAGTACTTTGAAAGTGGTTTGAATGAATGCAAAAATGAATACACTCTGCATCAAAAACTACTATCTAGTATTTTGTATGACACTGTGATTTTGAAGGACAGCACCAAGTCTTCTTGGCATGGAATGAACAAGTTGGCAACATATTGCAACATCTATCTTTTTCCATTCTTCAAGAACAACCTCTTTTAAAGCCTGGATGCTGGATGCAGAGTGATGCTCAACTTGTTGCTTCAGAATTCTCCACAGGTGTTCGATTGAGTTCAGATCAGGAGACATCCTTGGTCATTTAATCACTTTCACCCTGTTCTCCTTCAGAAATGCTACAGTAGCTTTCCATGTGTTTTGGATCATTGTCGTGTTGGAAACGTGCACGACGACCAAGTGCACAGAGTGATGCCAGCATCTTCTCCTTCAGTATAGAGCAGTACATTGTTGAGTTCATGATTCTTTAAAATCCTCACCTTTGCAACACCTAACAGTTTGAAACCATTAGATCCAAAAACAGTGATATTTGTCTCTTCACTCCAGAATATAGAGTCCCAGTAGTCTTCCTCTTTGTCAGCATGGGCCTCAGCAAATTTTAGACGTGCTTTTTTATGCATGGGCTTTGGGAGAGGCTTCCTTCATGGACGATACCCATGCATTCCATTCCTCTGCAGTGTGGACCATATGGTGTCACGGGAAACAGTCACTCCAGTTTGGCTTTCTACTGCTTTAGCTAACTGCAGTGAACTCGCATGACGCTTTTCTTCAACCCTTGATCAGAAGACGCTCCTGTCAAGATGTTAACTTCTGTGGACAGCGTGGACATGTCATTAAGATGGTTGCACCTCCATACATTTTTGGATCACTTTTGCCACAGTATTTTGACATATGTAAAGCTTTGCTAATCTTCTTGTAGTCCTCACCTTTTTTAGTGTAAAGAAATTATTTCTTTTCTCAGATTTTGTGACATTTCTCTTCTACGAGGAGCCATTTCTGACAGTCATGGAATGGGAAGGGTTTTTCTCTGTGAAGTAATGCTCTTTTATAGTCACCTGTGTCCTGGACACATCTTAAACAAATTATTAGACTCACCTGTGGTTGAATGCCTGTTAATTGGAATTTTGTAGTCTTAAGTATGGCTTTTCTCCTAAGCCTATACTTATACTCATTTTTGCAACATAGACTTGAATGAATTAGTTGTAAAAATCACTTTTTTGTGTGTACAAATTAACAACTCTTGTTTGCAATCGCTGGTCCACATTTGTGGGAGTATTTTGTAGTATAATATCTCATAGAAAATGTTGAATTTGAAAGGTTTCCTTAAAAATGTAGTGGAGTGTAATCATTTATGCTGAGCCCTGTACATAGCCTTGGTTGCTACTCAGAACAATGATTTTGAAATATTGGGAAGCAAACATGTCTGATTATAACAAGAACATGTTTGTTTGAATATGTTAAAATTTCTTAGAAACTGCCTGTACACTAAGTTTGGCCTTGACGTTCATTAGTGTGCACCTTTGTTGGATCATTGACATTGGAGCAAAAATTTTGACATTTTCATGACACACTGATGTGCATTCATCTCATGCAGGATTTGTTTGGTTTTTTGTGAGTTTTTTTAATTCATAATATACTTGATTGGTTTTCACTGTACAATGGGAGTAGTCTTCTCAACAGCAAAGGTCAGTGTCAGATTGTGTTTCTCACTCCTCTTTGTTGTCATTGACGGTGATTCAGATAATCCAGATGGGTGTGTTCCACACATAATTGCTGCCTTGCTTCCCAGAGTAAGTGTTTGCACCATGGGACTCCATTCAGTGACACACCGCTGCAAACTCAATTATTACAGAACAGCATGAGCAAAGATGATAGGGATGTTTTGCATTCATGTAAGAAAAAAAAACCCTGGAAGAATTGTTTCCTGACAACTGTTGTCATGATTGTACAAGCCTGTGGTATTGTTGCACTCCTACCCCCTCTACAGGAAAGCTCAGAACACTCAAATGTATTGTAATTAGAGAGAAGTTTTTTGGATATTCATATTCTTCACATAAACTGTTAATATTAACTAATTCTACCGATTTTTTTGAAACAATCTTCTTTTTCAGGTATGGCTGCTCTGGACAGCCGTGCCTCTGGTAAAATGGGTATGAGAGCAGTAGTCTACTACACCACAACAACTGTCATTGCTGTGTTCATTGGCATTGTCATGGTGCTCATTATCCACCCTGGAAAAGGATCAAAGGCCGAATTTGCCAAGAAGCCACCGATGGAGCAAGTCAGCGCTGCGGATGCCTTTTTGGACCTCATCAGGTATCTGCACACATTGATGCACATAAGAGAAAGGCAAAAATCATTCCAACCAGTGTACGTCAGTGAATTCATTCAGAGAAGGGAAGTTCACAGCAGCACCCCATCTTGATTAGGTGATAGGTGTTCAAAATCTGGTACTGAGATTTGAGGGGTTTTTTTTATACTGTTAAAATATACTGTTAAAAAAATCTCCCAAATGCAACGAACAGTGACTTTTTTCTACTTTTATTTTTTTCTTTTACCTTGAAATGCAATGTTGCTGTTATTTTATTTATTTATTTTTTTTTTCAGAAACATGTTTCCACCTAATCTTGTGGAGGCCTGCACAAAACAGGTAAGTCAACTTTTTTCAGCTTTCTTTTCTCTTGACCTGTAGCTACATAATGTGCATAATTTTTTTCTTATTGGGGATTCGGTTTCACATTTCTGTCTCCACAACCAAAAGAACATTTTTCGGATTTAGTTTTTACTTTTGGGTATCTAATGACAATTGAAAAAAAAGACTGAATTTGAACTTTGTGTAGAGTAACTTCTTTAACAAATTCCAAAAAGATAGGATTAACCAGATTTTGTCTTTACCCACAGCTGCTTACTATATATTTTTTATGTTTCTCAAATGTTATATGAAATATTACTATACCAAGAAAAAAGTAACTGTAAAACACTTTTGTCTTTATTTAAAATGCAGTTCAAGACGCAGTATGGCAAGAGAATAGTCCATGTGACAATTACGGTGAATGACTCAATATTCACCCTCAATGGTAGCCAGCAGATCGCTCAAGAAGAAATGATCCCAATGCCAGGATCCGTGAATGGAATCAATGCCCTGGGCTTGGTTGTGTTCTCCATGTGCTTCGGTCTGATTATAGGGAAAATGAAGGAACAGGGACAACCCCTAAGAGACTTCTTTGACAGCCTCAATGAAGCCATCATGAGGCTGGTTGCTGTAATAATGTGGTAAGTGCTGGAATTTTTGTCTTCATGCAGAATGAATAGGTGAACACACAACATGTAATATTTTTGTTGCAAAATACCCAAACTTCTATCAATTTCTTTTTAGGTATGCCCCTGTTGGCATCCTGTTTCTTATTGCTGGTAAGATTGTGGAGATGGAGGACATATCAACCATGGGTGGTCAACTGGGAATGTATACAGTGACAGTTATCAGTGGCTTGCTTATCCATGCTATCTTTGTCCTCCCAACACTTTATTTCATCATCACTAGAAAGAACCCCTTTGGGTTCATTGCTGGGCTCCTACAGGCTCTCATAACTGCGCTTGGAACATCTTCAAGGTGTGTGATCAAAAAGACCACCATGAAAAGTCTCCATTCATGAACATTCATGTAGCTTTGCTGATGTTTTTAAGAAAAGGATTTTCAAATTAAAGTGATGCTAACATGCACCTACATACTGTAGTTATGGCCAAAAAATGTTTAACTGCTTCTTTTTCCCCGGTTGTTTGTCTGTCTCAGTTCTGCAACATTGCCCATTACCTTTAAATGCCTGGAGGAAAACAACAAGGTGGACAAGCGTGTGACACGTTTTGTGCTCCCTGTTGGTGCCACCATAAACATGGATGGCACAGCTCTATATGAAGCTCTGGCAGCCATCTTTATTGCTCAGGTCAATGACTACAGCCTCAACTTTGGTCAAATTCTCACTATCAGGTGTGTAATACAAACAGGTGTCTGTTTATTACTTGTAACAAAATAACCTGTGATTCACCAGAGCATTGTTGAGCTGAAATGTTGTCTGTTTAACAACACATTAAAGAGGTTTTGTCTGATCGATATATAATAACCTTATATGCAAAACACTTTGTTACAAATACATTAATATAACACCATTTTTAATGTAGTATTACAGCAACAGCTGCCAGCATTGGAGCAGCTGGAATACCTCAGGCGGGACTGGTGACGATGATGATAGTGTTAACGTCTGTAGGTTTGCCCACTGATGACATTTCGCTGATCATTGCTGTCGATTGGTTCCTGTAAGTATTAGTAATGTCAATCTTTTAAAACTTTTCTTCCAACAGTGAAATATCAACAAAAAAGTTTTTTTTTGCCTCTTATAGAAGCCATCCCACCTCACACTACTTTCAGAGATTTGTAGAAACTGGAAGTAGTTTGCTTTTTGGAAGTAGAAAACAGTTTCATCATGTGAAGATAAAATGTGCTGTTGTATGAATTTAATTAACTTTGACCCAGCAGCATTTTTGATTTTTCACGGATGGATTTTCCAAACATTGTCCTTCAATCCACCTGGATTTCATTGACCTATAGGAGTTGACTCTGGTGCTAGTTTCAGCTTGTTCCTGTCTTTTGGGAATGATGTTGCATTCTGCTCAAACTCGTACCTTATTTTCTTTTTGTAAAACTTTCTGTTTGTGGATTTGAGTGTTCACAATAGTTTTCTGTAATCTTTTCTTGTTTGTTTCTTATTATCACTGACTCCCCTCTTCAACTCACCTCTGTTTCCTCAGAGACAGGTTGAGGACCACCACCAACGTGCTGGGAGACTCCATCGGTGCAGGAATAGTCGAGCACCTGTCTCGTCATGAATTGCAAAAGAAGGACCCTGAACTTGGCAACTCTGTGGTGGTGGAGGAGGCAGACAAAAAGCCTTATAAGATCATCTGCCAAGAGAACGAGTGTGAGAATGAGAGGCTCACAGATAGCGAGACCAAAATGTAAAGAAAGGTTTACTGCTCTTTTTTCATAAAATGTTCATTTGCATTGTGATGAACCAAAACCTCGCTTTTATTTTTACCATCTCAGTTTGGGATTTAGACGCATAAAATCCAAACGTGCCTTAAAAGAGTGTGTTTAACCTGTGTACTGTCCTTCACACATATGCCTTTTTTATACAAACATTTCCAGAGATGTATAATTATCATGGAATGGCAGCTGTTTACTATTATAAATGAGTTACAAAGTCAAATGGTCAGTAGCCTGCATTCCACATTCAGCTTGTTCAATTGTGATAACAAATTTTGCCCACACGAGGCCAGTATTGCTTTGACTTTAAACGTCACAGCACAAATCAGCTCGTGGGAAGCTTTTTTTTGTTCTTTTTTTGCCTTAATGTTCTTGTTTCCCTTTTGAAACAAGTTTTCTATGGGAAAAAATCAGTAGAGTGTTTTACAAATCCAATTGGATTTTGGTTTTTCAATACACAAAGAACTGTTTTGCCAATGCTGAGGAAGAAATGCCTAATATAAGGGTTTGTTTGATTATTTGTAGCTTTCATTTCAGCAGATTTATGTACAGATACCATTTAATTTCTTTAGTCACATATAAAGTTTGTCTCCTAAATGTGTTAAAAACTTTTGGGGTTGTTTCTGGGGAAACAAAACTGACAGAATATACGATGTAACAGTGAAACACCAAAAGTTCTTAGCCAAAAATTTACATACTGCTCTAAAAAAAAATGTTACCCAATTTTAAATAAACATAAAAAGCCATTTAAAAATCAACATGAAACATTTGCCAAAAACATTCATGGATAAACAGATTTCTCAAGGCTTTAAAAAGTAATAAGCGACAGTTACCCCTCACCATGTTTCTGTGACCCCTGATATAATCCTCTAAAAGATCAAATATTTGTCATTTAAACATTTAATTCTCATTCAAGTAGACTTTTTATTACAATTTAGAGTTGAAACTTACTTCAGAACAATTAGAGAGTTAAGGGACTATTAAAATAAAAGTCTTGATACTATTAAGGAAACTACAGACTTAAATATGTTAGAATTTAATTATTCCCTCTATATTTAAGATTGTACCTTCACCCTTAGCTCATTAATGTGAAAAAAGTGTAACAAAAGGTGAAATGAAACAAGACTCAAATTGCTTAATATGTAAAGCAAAAAAAATGTTCTCTATTACAGTGCTGAATAATTATTTGACTATAACATTTTTAGCAACTTTTTTGTTTTTTAAATTCACAGTAAAATATGTTTGTAGGTAACTGTATAGATGGTTCATTCAAACCTGTAGAGTTTGTATAGAGAGATGTAAATCGGTTCAAAAATTATTGTAGAATAAAAGTTAAAACATTGTATAGTTTAGGATACAGTCGCTTTAGTTTACTATAATGCAATGATAAAACTAATCCTTATAAATGTGAAAACAGTCTTATAGATGGGACCAAATCTTCTTTAGTTAGAAAATAGACATTTGTGATTGCAGCTTTTGGACCCCTCCTGACACACAAACACTCACATGCACACATCTTCAATGTGTGGATCAAGTGGAATGACATTACCAAAAATTAAAAAAAGAATGCTACTTAATGTTTGTGTTCCATCGGGTGTGAGTCCACACCGCAGAGAGAAGTGCACACACAGAAAAATGAAGAAAATAAAAAAAGGTGTATATAAATGTATCTTGCATGTATTTTTTTTTTAAATAAAAGTGGTGAAACAACTCACTGTGTCATCGTTTATAAAGCATAAACATGAAAAACTATTAAGTTTTCCAGATGCTTCTTGGACATTTAGATACAAATAGAAATTAAATGAGATAGAATGGTAAATGATACAGTACATAAAATAAAAACTTCCTGCTTGGGGTTTCTTTAGAGCAATGTGACCTGATTTCCAATCAAAGACAATTTCAAAACATTAAATAAGGAATTCCTAATCCATCCCTTCTGATGAAGAGACAAGTGGTTTAAAAAAAAAACTACAGATGTGCCCACAGTATTAATAGCCCCAATGATGCATTGATTTATAAAAGAAGGTGCAACAAGCAGAAAATTGCTTTTGAAACAGTTTGAGGCATGTACCAAACATTAATGAGCTTTTGATGAGGTTCTGTCTCATTTGAATCCAAACATCACAGCCTTTTTCACTTGTGGCCACAGGAGTTCTAGTTAATATGAATTTACATGAGTCTATGGTGACAACTTAATGCCGAAAAAAGAAATAAGAAAAAAAAATGCAGAAATTTCCTCATCAGCAGTGTAGGTCTTTCATATCTATATATGTTACCCTTTGCTTTTATAGAAAAAGTTACATAACATATTTATTTTTCTTGAATTAAAAATTATTGCTAGTTTTCAAAGTTGTAAATAGATTTCACAAGGATGTCAGACTCAGCCAATACGAAGATTCTCAGGAGGGTCAATGTAGATTTTTAACGTTCTGCTTTAAATCCAATTTAAAACGGCAACTGGACAGGAAGGGTGATGGAGATTTGCACTTTGAATCTGCAGTTTCACATTTTACTGTTTTTTTCCAATGTAAAGCTGACCATTTTTAGATTTTTTTTTTTATGTGACATTAGTCCTCCTCAGTGAGGTCTCTCCCCTTAGCTCTTATGAGCTTGAGACCCTTAGATTCTGGTTTCTCAACAGTCCAATCACAGTCTTTGTCACTTGTTCCTCAGTTTAGTTATTTAAATATTCATGTTGTTTCTTTGTAGTCCTCGCGTTTGTAGTGCATAAAAAGTGTCTTACAGCGCACCCTAACGGCTCGAATGTGCAAATTTGCATGGCATTTTGTTTGGCGCCGATGGAGGGAGTCACTCCTGAGATCTTTGGTCAGTCAGACGACAGAACTTCCGGTCGGCATTTTGTTCTACGAGAGGAGAACCTCTTGATGATCGCAACAATCGTCATATTTCTCATTTATTGTCGAAATTGGCTGGAACTATTCTTCATGTCGGCGCAGAGCGACTGAGACTCCGAAGAACGAATGTTTCCCCATGAAGATACGTTGAAACATTCACCCGTGAGTGACGGAGGAAGAACGAATCAGTCCGACCCGGATTATTGTTGATAGCTACCAAGCTAGCTCGAAAGCTAGCTTGTGAGCCAATCGAGTTCCTTCTGGAGGAGCTGCCAGAAAGAAGAAAGGGGGAGCTAGAGATACGCACACGGACAGCTAAAACATTCCCCTCCCTTTGGACGTAACATCAGAAGGTAAATATTTCACCTAGCTGCCTTTTGAAACTTACTTTTAGGATTACATTTGTTATAAATAAGACGGAAAAATGCTTTATTGCAAAACCACTTGCGGAGTTTTTAATCGTTGACCGGGAGGTAACGGAAGCTAGCTAACTAGCCAGCAAAGCTAGCTAGGTGTGTTTTTGCTGTGCTGAGGCGCTCGGCCTCAACTGGATGTCATTTGTCGAGCCCGAGGATTGGGCCGTTGCTACGGAATTGCGATCCGTGAAGCTGCTAATACAAGTACTCTTCAACCCTGCACTTTCCCCCCCTTCCAGAGTGCATGTACAAATGCCGTGCGAACATTAAACTTGGAGCAATTCTTCCTAGTGGTGTTTGAGCCTAGCTTTCAAAATTTAGGCACGAAGCGGCGATAGACGCTAACTAATAACTGTCTCTGCTAGTTAGCACAACTAGCCAGCTCCCAATACAAGACTATAATTGTTAGCGACTGGTATGCTTCTGTATGAGAATGATCGTAGCTTGACTGTAGCTACGGCGACAGTTCCCAAGATTCATCCGCTCAACTTCACAGCGGCTGATTGGTGATGCTTCTGCTTGCCTGCAGCGAACCAAAGCTCCGCAATTCAACGTAGACTAACGTTATTAATAAGTTTGTTTTTATTACAGTAGCAAAACTATTTGAAATCATTTACATTGGCTTTATAGGATATTTTGGCATAGCTAGTATTTGTTTTGGATGCGATTCTGTTTGAAAACGATTGAGCACAACTCCACTTTTTTATTTAGTTGCGTACAGTTTTTTGTGGTCATGAATACGGAATACATATGAGAAAAGGGGGTAAAAATCGCAGCATTTGATTCTGTAGCTGCTCAGCGTGCAATTTGCGTTTGGTGTTTTTTGTTTTTTGCTTCTGGAGGATGCAGCCCCCCCACTACTGCCGCCACCATCACAGTGCATCTGTTCCTTTGTGCTGCCTCCTGCCTGTCAGTCTCACAGCTGTCAGCCAAGAGCCAAGCCCCTGCGTGCAGATGAAAACCACACAGTTTCAGCATGTTAACCGTATCCATTGCTAACATACTGTTTACATTTTCCATCTGTTGATCCTCCGTAGCTGCTATGTTGTGCAGAATAACTTTTAGTACAGATTCAGTCAGCGGCAGACTGCCTTCTCGCAAGTCCTGTTGTATTGCAACTTTTGTAATTACACTCGATACAAGATCAGGAAAATGCAGAAGTTGCTGAAAAGCTGTTGCATATTCATATTCAGTACTTTTGTACTCATTGTCTTATCCAGATCGATTGCTCAGTGTATGCGTTTATGGCAGAGGTCAAACGTGACACTCCACACTGTCATTTGGCGCTCTCCCTCTTTTCTTAAGTTAGTTTACAAAAGGAAAACAAGGAAATTTTGTGTCGTAGTTTCCTTTGGTGTCATGTTCTTTTAGCAAGCTTTTAGTTTTCCCCCCTAAAGTAGTACTCAGTCCACCAGAGGTTGCATTGAATTCTTAAAAATATATTATTACCTTAAGGATGTAGTTGTCATTTCTATTGGTTGACACTATTTTAATGATAACATGATGACAGCAGTCTATTTGTATATGATACCTTACTTGTTTATTACATATAGCATACATTTTGATAAATGGTGAGTATGGAAAATACAGCAATTTTGGCATATTGTGAAATGTAAAACGAACCCAACGTTGCCTAACCCATGAATGAATTCCTTACAGTAATATGTTGCTTTGAAATTTGACGATTCAAAGTAAAGGAAGGCTGTTTTTATGCTTAAAGTAAATAAAAACATTTTTGTGTTTTTAATGTGCACACAGTTCAATGTATTACATGTTGTATTTCCTTTATTGAGCATGCATAAGTTCTTTTTTGGCTTGGTACTGTTGTAGTAACCTTATTGCATAGAATATAATTACGCCATTTTATTTTTTTAATGGTTATGATCTTAATGCAGAGTTAATTACAATACATACTGTGCAGTATATAAACCATTTGGAGTTAAAAAATGGCATTTCTTTCAATAAACCATAACATTAAAGAATCTTAGTCATGTATTATTATATTTCTATAATAAGTTGTCAACAATGAATGCATTCCACACATTCAGATTGTGTTAATAGAGTTGCTATTAACTAAGTTAATGTCTTTTTAAAAAAGTAAATATTAACCAATATTATGTTAACTAAACCTTGACTTTTTAAGTACAAAAATACAACTATCTAAATCTCTATAAAGTACAGTGTTTACCCTCCCTCTTCACTAAAACTCTTTTTTCTTCAATATGTCACCCATGTCTTTAATTGATTGGTTTATTCAACATTTTATCAGTAAATGTAGAAGTTTGTTAGTTTCACATAACAATAGTTATGTGTTCACATAGTTAATATGAGTTTAATAACATACACTCTATTAGGCCTTTTGGGGTGCATTCACCAGGTTTTTAAAAGTTTTCAGTTTGCATTTTTTAAAACTTGCACTGTGCCATAATCTGGACAGGAACATTTACATTTTTGACCATATCATGCATCATCTATACTTGCAGTGAAGCAAAGAATGCTTAAAGTACATACCCAACTGGAAATATTTACTGTAGTCTGCCCTTTGATGGCTCATATACATTAATGGTAAAATGTGTTTTTATACCAACATTTTTTTTTGTTGCAAATCTTAAATCATTTTCACTTCGCAGCTTTACACAGCGAAAAGTTTTTGTGCTTTTCTGTCTTCCTATTGTCGTTTTGATTTATTTTTCATCTCTTGCTTGCCATGTTGTTTTGAAGGTGCCAGGAGATGTGAGGACGGGAGTTGTTCTTCAACCCCCTGATCTACCTGTGTATGAACACACTCCCCCACCCTCACCTTCAGCATGAATGGGGATATGCCTCATGTTCCCATCACCACTCTTGCTGGTATCGCTAGCCTCACAGACTGTAAGTATCTGGCAATTGAATGCCAACCACTCTGATGCCTAGTTTTCCTCCCATCTTCTCTGTTTTGAAATGCAAACCAAAATGTTCTCATGCTCACTCTGGATTTCATGTTGTCTAAACTATCTTCTCCAGTGCATTTTTTAAAATTAATGTTCTATTAAATTTTTTTTAAATTTCTTTTCCGTCTTCCTTTCATTTGTTTAAATACTTAAATCTGACCTTTCAAAACCCTTTCTTCATTCTAGTGTTGAACCAGCTGCCCCTCCCCTCTCCGCTACCTGCCACCACCACTAAGAGCCTCTTATTCAATGGGAGAATTGCAGAGGAAGTTACTTGTCTCTTGGGCTGTCGAGATGAAAATCTTGCCTCCCAACTAGCTCATGGCCTCAACCAGGTCTCCACAGAGCACATGTGAGTGTATAAAACAATACAGCTGTTGTATAAATAAATTGTCTTTATAGCTTCATCTTGATGAACAGAATTAAAGGCCACAGGAACGTACATTTTAAATGAAAAAAGAGTCAACAATTGTTATACATGTAAGAAAATGTTTAAAGTGGAATCACTGAACAGGAAAGAGTTCTGTGTTTATTAGACTAGAAATACTAGAAATTATATTTATTGCCAACATTTAGAATAAAAAACAGTTTAGTTGTTTGAAAGTAGTCTAATTAGGGGAAATATTAGAGGCCTTAAATTTTGTTTCTATTTTTGCTGGTTAAGGTAATTAGTTTGTTACATTTGTGTACCTGTAATTTACATTCTGGTCATCTGTAGATGTATGGGTATAGTTATAAGGTTTTTTCGTCTTCGTGTTCATCTTCTTAAGCACTGTTTCTATGCTTTGGTTCTTGGAAGGCAAACAATTACCATATAGCTGGCTTTCTTGAATGTGGAGAAGTGCAGGTTGTTTACCTCGTTCAGCCTCATTACAGTCAACCAATTCTTATAGCCAGAGCCACCTGGCAGAGGAGCAGTACACCATCTCAACTTACATCTCAACTTGATTTCTATTTATTTATTTACCAGCTTTTAAAACTACTGGGCTATTTGAAGTGTTGTGTGTCTACCTTAGAAATGTTTTTTAGTTGATGGTTTGGAGTTATTGGTATGCCATGTACCTTTTGATAGTTTTCTTTCTTTCTTTTTTTTTGAGCATCCTTTTTTGTGATTTCAGAGAGCTAAAGGACAACCTTGGTAGCGATGAGCCAGAGGGAGATGCACCAGTGTTGTTGCAGACCTTACTTGCCAGGCACCCTGGCATCTTCAGGGAGAAAAGTATGGGGGGGAAATTCTTCTTTATAACTGGTTCATCTGTTGTAATTCTTAAATAGAAAAATTAAAATTTACAAAAACTTGGCATGTTTATTCATTTTGTTTGTTTTTACTTTTTTAGATGTTATGCAGCAGCCAATGGTACCTCCATTCAAGGTCACCCAAAATTCCATGCATAGCCCTGCCCAACCTGCAAACTTCCAGCCAGCTGCAATTTCTCCTAATCCATCAAGGTGAGTCACAAATACCAGCTTTTATTTTGGACTATGGGTAGTGTGCTTCACTTTAGGCTGTCTATGGTTGTCGGAATTGTGCTATCTAAATAAAATTGACATTCGTAGTATTTCTCATTTGAAAGTATTTTTATTTTGCATTTGCAGCTTTACCAAACGTCAGTGATTTTTTTTTTTTTATAAAGGGTTACTCTCTGGTCTTTTCATTTTGAACCATAGAAAACAAATGAGTGAACCGAATGCTAAGACATTGAATTGCAGTTAAAAACCTTTTAAAAATGTTGTTTTTCTTTTTATCAGTCGTTTTGTGGCGCCACCGTCAGGTTCAAGTAGTCGGTACATGGGTCAGCAAAGCAGTCCAGTACCGAGCCCCTACACTCCTCAGAGTCCTGCTCCTGGTTACATCCAGCAGTATCCCCATCAACAACCTCCCAGTTACAACCAACACCAGCAGATACAACAAGGTAAGACTGCATGTGTGAACGTTGGTATGTGCGCATTAGGAGGAGTGGTAGAGTTTAGTACGTCAATGAATTAAATCGAGCATTTTTTCCATTTATTGTACTTTGTCTCTCATCAAAGAATTTATGCATTAATAAATATCCCATTATCATATTTTAAAACCATGCAAAAGGCAAGCAAAAACCTTACTGTATCATTTTAGTTCTTTAAGAGAAGTTCTTTGATATGTTTTTTGTATCTTTGATCAGATTTTGAACTTTAAGTTTTGGGGATCATTCAGTTGATTAGAAAAAAAGCACAAATTCCAGTACAAGTAATGATGTTGCTCTACCAGTTTTCTGTTTTACAAAATACATTTCTTTATAGAAATCCTTTTCTCAAAATAGTTGTCATGCAAGATACTTTTCCAAATTATGATTATTTTTCTTATGTTTTTGAGCCATTCAAAATTATTTTGGAAGTATTAAAAGAGCTAAAACAATTTATTTAAACTGGATGAATTTTAAGAAAGAACTGTGGGCATGTAATTTTTCAGCTACATTTATTATAAAAATGTTTTGTGTGTTGTTTGTTATTTTTTTATCATCTTAAATATAATTTATTAATTTTACCTTTTTTTTTCGTTGAACTTTACAGTGTCTGTAGCAAGTCCATTGGTGCCCGGTGGAATGCGAAATATCCATGAGGGCAAAGTGTCAGGACAAATGGCTAGTGCTCCCAATCACCACCCAGACAGACATGAAGATTACCTGAACATTGTACACCGCCTGGGTAGTGAGGTATGAATGATGAGGCATTTCTACCAAAACCCAACTTTTTGTTCTTGCAAGAACAGAGTTATAAATGTTTTTGCATTTTTATTTGTCTTATAAAATGTTTCAATCACTTTTGAAGGGATTAAAATTAAACTTTTCTTAAGACATACAGTTTTGTAGCTTAAAAAAAATTGGAAATGGTTTATTTCAATAAATCAGGCAAGAATAACGCATATGTAACACAATCAACAGAGGTTTACATCCATAAAAAACATGTCAAACATAGGGTTACTAAGCATCAAATGATGGATTGCTTGAAAGGGAGGGGAGCGAATCCTATCCCAACTCCACCATTTACTTTACATTTGTTATTAACATCCGGCTTGTAACTTATGATCAGATATTGTTTCTGTACCAACATTGATTTAGGTCATTAACCATCCTTAAGTAACAATGACGTACTTTGATATGTATGTAGATATAGCATTATTTTAAACTTGTTAGCAGCTCATGCAGAAAAAAGAATCAGTGATTTAAGTTTCAAATATCCACTAATGTATATTATTTCTTATGAGAGAGACTCGGCAATACAGAGCAAGTTTCCAACATCTGAAAAAAATAATTTAGTCAGTATAAAAATAAAAAATATATGCAGATTGTTTTCATCAGAAAAGTCATTTAATTAAATAAGGTATAAAAATCAAAAATATGTTTAGATTATTTTCAATCAGAAAGATCCTTAGACTTGAATTACACTTTAGGGAACCAAGTCAGGTGATTTGATTAAAGCCTTTGTCCGAGACGGTATTCCTTCTTTTGCTGCCTGATTAACAGCCGTCCTTCTAGTTTGAACAGAGTTTATAAAGTTCTCCTTGTTATGACTGCAGTGACCTTTATGTTAAACCTCTTGAGCCAAAAATATATTTACTTTTTTTATTTTAGTAATGCTATTATCCTACCCTTATGAATTAAGAGATTACACTTTTTCTGAAAAATCTCAGGATTAGAAATAAAGAAACCATTTGTTTTATACAAAATTAAAATTGCACTTAGCAAGTTTTATACAATTCGTTTCTATAATTGCTTTAGTTCTATGTATTGGAACCTTTCTTGGTTTGTTTGTAGTGGACATGAAAGCTTGGGTGAAAGAAATTCTAATTAAATTAAAATTTGAAGTAAGTTTTTAGTTTCTCCTTTTGTTTTTTGCTGTCCAGGAGGGGGACTCCACCTTAAGGAATCCATCTTTCCCCCTGAGGTCTCCACAGTCAGGTTGTTCTCCAGCATCCAGCGACGGAACACCCAAATGTAAGCAGTCATGAAAGAATCGAAAAGCCACTGCAAGAAATATTAACTTTCTAAAAATGATTGTTCTAGGTTGGAAATAATCCTAAAAAGACTGTTTAATCTAAATTTAAAAAACATTTTTTTTTGGTTATTTCACCCAGATTTTTTTTTTGTTGGAGAAGTTGAAAGATAACAATTCTCCCATTTATTATCATTACCACTCATTTTACTTTAACAAAAGAAAAAGAAAACACTGATTTTACTTCTTCCACTCATGTTTGTCAGCAGGTAATGCATTGCTTGCTGTTAACTGCTGAACAAACTTAGGTGAATAATTCAGCCAACAAATATTAATGGGCATGAAGATTTAGACATCTTTATCTTGTTTTCAAGGCAGAGAAAATAAACAGATGTCGTTTACAAAAAAAAGCTACAATTTGTTTTTAAAATAAAGTTTATAATTTATATATATAAATTTTTTTTAAATATGTCTCTAAGAAAAAAAATCTTGACATTTCTAAAAGAGTTGAGGTATTACGCTTACGCTTTTTATTTACACTACTAACAATCATTCTACATGTGTGTTGATTTGGTGTGTATTAGTTGTGAAATTACTTTTTTCTTTGCGTTTTGGAAAGATGACTTTGATTTTCTTTTGCTGTCACTTTCTAAACTTTGTGAATTTTCTCATAGCGGGATCTCGCCCACCACTGATACTCCAGTCGCCGCTTCCATATGCGCCCTCGCCGAGGGAAGGAGGACCCGACCATAAGCAGCTGCTACAACAAAGAAAGAAAGTCCCTGCAGTGAAAGAGGAGAAAGATATGTATGACATTGTTAGCTCGCCAAACAAGGACTCTACAAAACTCACACTTAAGCTGTCTCGGGTCAAGTCAAATGGATCCGATCCTCCAGGTAAGATTGAATTTTTATTTTAGTGTTACAGATGTCAACCTTGTTAATATAGAAAATATATATATTTGCTAAAATGCCTTTTAAATCACAGTATTCCTTTAACATTTTACTTTTTTTAGGAGATGCTGTGTCAGGAATGGATCAAAATTCAGACAATATGGAAGCGGATCTTGGATTTCAGCACGTTCCCGTTCTCCAGCAAAATCTTGCCGCTCGGTTGCATCCGCAGCAGCTTTCCCAGCAGGCAGGTGGAGCCAGTGGTCTTCAGCCTCCCAGCTCCCCTTACGACGCTGCAGAGCTTGATGCCCTTGCAGAAATTGAAAGGATAGAACGTGAGGCAGCTAGTGAGAAGTGTTCTAAGGAGGTACAAGATAAAGGTATGGTGGATATTTCAATGTAACCATTTCTGCGTAAAAAAACAAAACAACAACAAACTAAAACTGTTCTCACTTATTTCTATTTGTCTCTTTTTTTGTAGACAAGCCACTGAAAAAAAGAAAGCAGGACTCTTTTCCCCTTGAGCCAGGTGCAGGGGGACCAGGTGCCCCCACAGGTGCCCCAGGCAGTGGATCGACGGGAGGGGGCAATGCTGGCAAACTGACACCACAAGAGGCCACTGCAGCTGGAAATGGTGCCAGCCGCCCTCCCCTCATGGTGAGCATCGACCTCCAGCAGGCAGGCCGAGCTGATGGCCAGCTCGACCCTTGTCTGGCCGCTCCTATTCCTGCCCTTGAAGCCCAACGTTGGCCGGAAGAACCAACTAGTGGGCCGGCTGCGGTGGAAGGTTCTGACACAGCTTTACGGTTGAAGCCCGACGAACGACCAGAAGTCATCAAGAACAGGGTCGAAAAACACGACAGCAGGAGAGAAGGCCGAGAGTCTTCAAAACACCGGCATGACGAGAAGTCCTCAGACAGACGTGGAGAGATGTCAAAGTCATCACATCGGGGAGAGTATGGACGAGACAAGGACCGCGAATCTGACAGAAGGCATCGAAATGAGACTGGAAGTCGAGATAGGAGGTCCCCTGACTCCCGCTCCCGAAGCGATCGAGATAGGCCGGGCTTCCATGCCACTTCCATGGGGGAGCCCGGCAGGAGCAGCAATAGGCACGATGGTTCCAAACCAGCCTCATCAGTTGCTAAAATTCCAGATTCTTTCCCCGCTCACCTCCTGGGAGGGCATAGTGGAGCACTGAAGAACTTCCAGATCCCTAAGGTGATCTGGACTGGCCAAACCAATAATCTCCCCACCTACCAATCATTCAGCTGTCACTGCTTGCTCTCTCACAAAACCAAATCAATCCACTGCTCATTCATGATTTTTTTTCCCCCATTTTATACCTTTTTTCAAATTCTGGTTTTGCCTTTGTAAATTCTATTGATGCATTAACCCACACCTAACCATTTGTCAGAAGTAGAAGTAACATTTTATTTATTATTATATTAATGTTAGATAGTTGGTGTTAAGCAAAAATATTAAAGAGATTTTCCACTGTTGGGGATTGTGTACCAAAACTGACAGAAAGAAGTCATTTTTGTTTCATTACACTTATGTAACTAGTAGCCAAAATAACAAATTTTCTATTATTCTAAATTAAGATATAGTTTTACTGAAAACACAGTGGAAAATACCTTTACATCTTTGCTGTCTGGTCAGTGGGAACTAACTTCAAAGTCACTGATTTCATGAAAATCATTCCTTACATTTTATTTTACTTAATTTCCGTATAATAAAAATTACGTCATTTAATTTTTTTGGTCTTGAATTTCTTTTTTTTTTTTTCTTTCAGATTAATCGTGAAAAGGATGTGAGTGTGTCCACTGAAAGTCAGATGTGGGGCCAGCCTAAGGTTAAGTTGGAGAGGTTGGGATTGGTGAGGGACTTTGAGAAGCGGCCCAAGCCAGTTGTGGTTCTTAAAAAGCTTTCAGTTGACCAAATTCAGAGGATTATACGGCACAGCAAATCTGGAAAGAACAGGTTCTCATCAAAATCCAGCAAAAGTAAGAACATTTTTATATATGAAACTGTTTGTATCAGCTTTCTCTAAGGGTTTCATTGCACTATTTTTGATTATTTCCTTTTTCAATTTGTTTTGCTACAGTACTTAATACTTTAAATGCATGTCTTTTTTGTTTGAGAGTTATATTTACATAAATGTAAAACCAGATTAAGCATACAGCCAGAGCTTTTCTTAGCTGCTCCAGAATGACTGGTCCATAAAGAATTCCTATTCTCTTTGGTTTCACTTCTCTTTTGTTTAATGGGCAAGTTTTATCTTTTAGTCGAAATGTCTGTTGAATGATTTTTTACCACTGTTTTTTCATTGGAGGATAAACAATTTTTTGGTAATTTTTTTTTTTTTTTTTTTTGCTGAACATCATAATGGAATATTTGTCAGATACTTAGTAATACTTAAATAAAAACTATTAGAAAAATTCCAAAAGCTTTAGTTGTGGAAAATGTCCAGAAATACATGTGTGGATACCACCACTGCCGTCTTACATGTAAGCTTTTCTATTGTCCTGCTTTTGATTAGGAGGAGACTCCTCTCATATTTGTTAGCTGGTTGTAGGACTATGTGTTACCATTAATTCTTAGCTAAAACATGATTTATTTCTGACTTTCATTTACTTGAACTTGAGAATATTTTTAATTCCCCAGGTGGAATGGACCCAGCAGTTCTGAAAGAACTGCCGCCAGAGTTGTTGGCAGAAATTGAATCAACCATGCCCTTGTGTGAAAGGGTAAAGATGAACAAGAGGAAACGAAGCACTGTAAATGAGAAGCCCAAATATGCTGAGGTCAGCTCAGATGATGACTTGGATGCCAATGGAGAATGTGAGTAAAGTCGTTAGTTTGTTAACATTTTCATTTGAAATTAGTGATGCAGTTTAGAGTTTTTATGACTAGTAACCGGTCATTTCTTATTTATTTCCGACAATAAACCGATCACTGTTTTTGCTTTCAATAGCTGGAAAACAAATCATTTGTAAATACAAATTAACTATGATTTAATCCAATAAACTCACATTCCTACTGTTACCTGCGAAGAAACTGAACAAAAGTTTGAACAAACTCCTTATTTGCTTTTTGATGCTTTGTCATAGATTTGTGAACAGTGAATGCCTTTTACAATTGTCAGAACAAATTTTAAGACTTCAACCAGAATTACAATCTAACAAGTAGATTTAATTAAAATAAAAATGCCTGAAATATAATTCAAATAAAGTGCAGAGATAATTCCTTTGTCTTCAACTGAAGTTCAAAATAGTTAATAACACTGGAAATGTTGCCTGCAACACCTAAGTAATATCTTTGACATACGCTAACTCCTCAACCATTCACATGATCAACGTGAATCAGCTGATTCTGACATGAAGAGAGGCATCCTTGCACTGATATGCAACACATTACCAACTTTAAGTGTTCCCTATTGGCGCAAAGCTGCTTTTTGCCGCAACAGAATCACCTGATCTTCGTTGATTGCATATACACTCCACTACTGTAAAGTGTCGCATATCAGCGCAGGGATGCTTTTCTCGACTTCAGAATCCATTAGAATTATGTAAATTGCAAAAACGGTTGAAGAGTGACAGTAGTCAAAAGGATCACTGGAGCTAAAGCCCTGGTGTGAAAAGGTAAATAAGTTCACTGGATGGCTGCAAAGTTCAAACTTCATACTCTCTCTGCAGTGATGGATTTTCACTTGATTTGTAAGATTTATGACTATAAAGCCTGACTTTTTAAACTTTTTTACCTGCTCCTTGGCACTTTTGCGGAAGATATTTTTCAAAAAGCAAGCAAACCAGTTGTCTCCTACATGCCAAAGTAATGCTACTCGGGTTAATGCAGCGGCATGTGAGCTCTGTAGCAGGCAGCGTGCTATGACATCACTTATGTGAGACAGATGCTTGCAGGATGGGTGAAAAGGTTGTGAGGGGGAATTCACTGCACAAGTGTGCAATTTAAGATTTTAATTATCAGACAATTTTATTTGTTAGTTTTTGCTTATTAGGATTATTGAGATGGAGTCATAGTTGTTCTGTAACCAATATTATCCTGCATCCCTATTTGCAATGGATGTTAGAATAATTGTTCAAAAATGTTTCGGTCCGTTAATTTAAGTTATTCTTTTTCTAAACAGCTGCGAGGAAACGTCACCGCCGGAACAAAGACCGGGCCTGGGAGTTTGAAGAAAGGGAAAGGCGGGTTTCAGGTGAACACAGGAAGAGTGGACACAAAGAGAGCCGGCGAAGCTCAGGGAGCCGCTATCGTGACTCATCCGAAGAAGATTCTCCACCACCGAGCATGAGTGACAGTGTGTATTCAAGCATTTTAAAACTCTACCTTATCCGTGAACACCTTCTCAACATTAAGATAGTTGCCTGTTCTTTAGAATTTTTAGTCGCTGTAACAGCCACATTTGGAGGAAATATTCACAGTTTATTTGTGGAAATGTATTAATATTTTACAGTCTATACTTAATTAATGTGATGTATTTAAACATTTAAAACTGGCGTAAAAAATGAAAAGTAGATCTGGAAAAATCAGTTTTCTTCCTTTTAGTTGCGAGAAAAATGAAAATGAAGGAAAAACAGAAGAAAAGGAAAGCATATGAACCCAAGCTTACCCAAGAGGAGCTAATGGACTCATCCACATTCAAGAGATTCTTGGCAAGCATTGACAACATACTGGACAGTTTGGAGGATGTGGATTTCACTGCCATGGGTAAGTCACATTGATTACTGGCTGGAACGAAACAGAGTTTCCAGGTTCAGTAAAACATGATTTGATTTTTTTGTTTTTGTTTGTGTGTTTGTAGCAGCAGATGATGATGAGATACCTCAGGAATTGCTGCTGGGTAAACACCAGGTTAATGAGCTGGGAAGCGAATCTGCCAAAATCAAGGCCATGGGGATCACCGGCAGGGTATGTTCTGTTTTCATGCCAAATGTCATTTTCACTCATTTCTGGAATAGTATGTTAAATGTTGCCTGGAACCCTTTATGTTTTGCAGATACCATCAGACAAGTTAGTGAAGCTTCTAAACATACTAGAAAAGAACATCCAGGATGGATCGAAACTTTCTACTTTGATGAATCATGTGAGTTCTTCTTTATCTAGTATTATTGTCATTACTGTATTTTTTAATCTAACTTTCAGAAAGTGTTTTACTGTTATCAGTAAAAAGCATTAACTTTTTCCTACTTTCTTACATCAGGACCAAGATGCTGAAGATGAGGAAAGACTTTGGAGGGATCTGATAATGGAAAGAGTCACAAAGTCTGCAGATGCCTGTCTGACAGCTCTTAATGTTATGACCTCAGCACACATGCCAAAGGCTGTCTACATTGAGGATGTCATTGAGCGAGTGCTACAATACACCAAGTTCCACCTCCAGAACACACTGTATCCACAGTATGATCCTGTCTACAGGGTGGACCCACATGGAGGTTACTTTTTCTGATATTTGTTTCAAACCTTCCGTTTGAGTTGTAGTTAAAAAATGGAAATAAGAAACAGAGAGACTGTACTGCTTTACATGAGCTAGCCAAGTTTATGCTACGGTCACAAATACAACTGCTACAACACGATGGGGAGGCATTGGCAGAATCTTCAAAATTTCATGCTGGCACTCAATTTTTTTTAATAGTTTGTCATGAATGTAGATGGTGGCTGTCAGGCGTGTAGGTTGGCCCACTTTTTATAAACCCTCAGGCTACTGTGGGCACCTGCCAAATTTGCTGAAAAGTTTGCCTTTAGGTCACTGCGCTGGCGGAAGATTTTATTTTTACCTACTTTAGAACACCTTAGAGTACCTCCAAATGATTGTTTTTAAGTGAGCTTAGATACTCAGAAGGTTTTACACCCAGGAGTTTTATATTTAAACAATAAGTTGAAAATATTTGCTTAAAAAAGTTTTCAACTGTTTTGAGTTACTAAAAATCCACATATTTAACATTGCTCACCTTGTAATTTGCAATTCCTTTTTTTCTTTTATTCATGTTTTGTTAACTGTTCTTTTCACCAGGTGGCATGCTGAGCTCCAAGGCAAAGCGTGCAAAATGCTCGACACACAAGCAACGTGTCATCGTCATGTTGTACAACAAAGTTTGTGACATCGTCAGCAACATTTCTGAGCTCTTAGAGATCCAACTATTGACAGACACCACCATTCTCCAGGTGAAACTACGCACTTTTATTGTTTAGCTTAAGAAGAAAACAGTCACATCCCTGACACTTACTCATCACATCTTTTGCAGGTTTCTTCAATGGGAATCACTCCTTTTTTTGTGGAGAATGTCAGTGAGCTGCAGTTGTGTGCCATTAAACTAGTAACAGCGGTAAGTCTTTGTGGACAGACTGTATTATCAAAAGTTTCTGGTCTAGACTCCCTTTTCTGAAGTGTGTTATTTTTGGTCTTTTCAGATTTTATTGTCTTTGCAAGTAACATCTGATACGATTTTCTGTCTCTAGGTGTTCTCACGATATGAGAAACACCGGCAGCTGATCTTGGAGGAGATATTTACCTCTTTAGCCAGACTACCGACCAGCAAACGCTCTCTCAGGAATTTCAGGTTACTCAGTTATTATATATTTTATAAGTTCATAGCTTTTTGAGCTGTTGTTAAATGAATTTCATGGCATAAATTGGGAAAGCCCATTGCACCACTCATTCTGGCTTCTTAAATCTTAGGTTGAACAGCTCAGACCAGGATGGAGAGCCGATGTACATCCAAATGGTCACTGCTCTGGTTCTGCAGCTGATCCAGTGTGTGGTCCATCTCCCAAGTGACAAAGATGTTTTTGAAGAGTTTGAAAACAAGGTAAATAGAGAAAGTTTTCCCACAGAAAACCTTTTTTCCTCCCATTAATGCAGATATCGTGATTAATGACCCATTCCAGTCATCTTTCTATTGTGAAAGTGTTTCCAGTGGCCTTTTAATTGTGAATATGCTGTTTTAGCCAGAATTTAAAAAACTGTTGTTTTCTAGGACAGTCGTTTTGTTGTTTTCTATGTAACCAATACAATTTTTTAAATAGCAGGTTTATTTTTTGGCCTGCTACAGATTCTCAAAGATATGAATAAAGAAATACTCAGAAATTCAATTGTAAGCTAAGTTTTCTTTAGATATGTCCTCCAACATCAGAAAAACACCACAAAAACTTGTGGGAAAACACAAAAGTAGTCCTTTTAAGAGTCAGTTTTTAAAATCTATTTTACTGTTTTCTTTTTCCAGGTGGATCAGGATGTCTTAATTACCAATTCTTATGAGACTGCAATGAGAACAGCACGGAACTTCCTCTCAGTCTTCCTCAAAAAGTAACATTTTTTGCAACTTCATTTCAGTTTAACTTTTTTTTTCTTCAATAAATTGTATTTATTTTTTATTATGTCTTTGTTGACAGAATATACCAGTTCTAACAATATATAATAATATTTAAAAATATGTAAACACGACTATTTTTTAATTGGGCTGGGTATCAAAAAGATTAAATTTCACTTCAAAAGATCACAATTCTATTGAATTTCTAATTCAACAAGACTCGAATTAATAGAAACAAATCAAAAATTCCTTTTAAAACAATTTTTTTTGTGATTTCAGACATTTTTCATTGATAAAGAAACTTTTCTCTCAACTTGTTTAACGCTGATGGACTTGTATTTTCACTTTTCTTATTTTCCACATTTTTTCTTCTCAACTTTGTGAAAAACTTGTTCTATTCTTTCTTTACTTTAATGTTATCTTGTATTTTAGACATTTGTTATAACCTCCACTTTCCCCACCTTCAGGTGTGGTAGCAAGCAGGGAGAAGAGGATTACCGTCCATTGTTTGAAAACTTTGTCCAAGACCTCCTTTCAACTGTAAACAAACCAGAGTGGCCTGCTGCAGAGCTGTTGCTCAGTCTGCTCGGTAGACTGCTGGTCAGTGATCAAGCTCTTCAGCTTTGAGTCTTTTTATGTTTGAATATTTCTAAAAGCAGAGTGTAACTTTCATTTAGGCAAATTAATGTCATATTTATGTGGATGGCTTACAGATTGTTTATGTTTTCTTTGTGACCACAAGCATGTAGTCAGTTAAACAGTTTCCCTGTTTTTATCATTTGTAGCTGAAGTTCAGTCAGAGTATTGAATTTGGTAACATTATCTTCATTGCTGCCTTCTGCTCTGACAGTCCTTCTCTCCTTGCTGTTTTTAGGTTCACCAGTTTAGTAATAAACAAACAGAAATGGCTCTCAGAGTGGCGTCTTTAGATTACTTGGGGACTGTGGCTGCTCGTCTGAGGAAGGACGCGGTCACCAGCAAGATGGACCAGAGATCAATTGATCGTATCCTACAACAGGTACACAATATTTTCTTGCAGCAAATTAAATACTGTATCTTCCGCTCTGCAGAGCGCACTGGATTATAAGGCCCACTATCAGTGATGGGTTTATTTTCAATCTTATAAAAAGCACATTAAGGCGCATTAAGTGAAACAAATGATTCATTGAGTCTGTCAGTCAGACTTTGTCAAACTTTGTAATATATCTATTGTTGTAATACAAGTATTACTATTATTGTTATATAGTCTCCAGGTACTGATGAAACTCAGCAGCTTCAGAAGGCTTTACTGGACTACCTGGAAGAGAACGCTGAGACAGATCCTTCGTTGGTGGTGAGTTCTTTGACCTAACCCACAACTGCAGTTGTCTAAAAATAAATTCTTTGTCCCTTGTGTCAAAGTACTTATTTAAAACAGACTGTGTAGCAATCTACTTAAAAAAAGCTTTTATAAAGTTCCTGACATAAAATCAATAACTCATCTGAGTTGTCATATAGTTTAATATCATGCTGTGTAAAACACTTTGTCTCTATATAATTTATTGTTTATGAAAGCAAAAAAAAATCCTTAATTGTGTTGGCTTTCTTTTATTTTCCTCGTGTACATAATTTGTGTATATATTTTTTTGTGAAATTTCAAACAGATATTTTGGTTGTCTTTTAGTTTGCTAGAAAGTTTTATGTTGCCCAATGGTTTCGGGATGCAACAACAGAGGCAGAAAAGTCCATGCGAAACCAGAATCCAAAGGATGAAGACTCTTCCGATGGACCCCAACATGCAAAGGAGATGGAAACAACGGGGGAAATAATGCAGCGTGCAGAAAGGCGCAAAAAGTTCCTGCGCGGCATCATTAAAACTACACCATCTCATTTTGCCACACTGAAGTAAGAAATAATTGTTTTCTTCACACTATGTTCCATGATAAACTGATTCTAACTGGATTGAATCTTTGTGGTGTTTTATATTCATTGCCAACCAAGTGCTTTTACATCTTGTTCAAGTGTTACTGCAAATAATTTGAGTTTGTTATAAACTTTCCTTCTCAGAATGAACTCTGACACTGTGGACTATGAGGATTCCTGCCTCATCGTACGTTATTTGGCCTCCATGAGGCCGTTTGCCCAGAGTTTTGATATTTATTTAACACAGGTAATATAAAAATATGTATTTATATTTTTGACTGAACTGCAGCATTTGAAAGAAAAGTTTTGCTCTGTAATTTCTGAAGACAAATCATTTCAGATGAAATAATTTGTGCAAATAGCTTTTTTCCTCATTGGTTGTTTATGATTTTGCTTGCAGATCTTGCGAGTTCTTGGAGAAAGTGCCATTGCTGTTAGGACTAAAGCCATGAAATGTCTGTCTGAGGTTGTGGCAGTGGACCCCAGCATTCTGGCACGGGTATGTTTGAAAATGTTTTTCAAAGAATAACCTGAGTGATTCAAGGGCCACCACTTCCTAAGTTTTCCTGTCAAATTTTGCAATAATTAAAACTCTAGAGTCTAGACCTTGTGCTCTTGTTGTATCATTGGCTCATTGTATAGTCTTCTTTCTACTTCAGTGGTACAGTTGATGTTGTTTTCGTCTGCAGTCTGAAATGCAGCGCGGAGTTCATGGTCGTTTGATGGACAACTCTACCAGTGTGAGAGAAGCAGCTGTGGAGTTGCTGGGCAAATTTGTGCTCAGCAGACCTCAGCTCACAGAGCAGTACTATGACATGCTCATTGAGAGGATACTGGTACGTTTCCTGCTTTATCATTTTTAGATTGATTTGATTAAAATTCTTTCAATTTTTTTTGTCATTTTAGAGATTATTGCCTAAGCTGTCCCACATTTTGCCTTACAGTTTTTTGCTTTTGCATCTGGGTAGTGTTTTGCTCATTAGTTTGCCAGATATGTCTTCATGTTTTTTGTTTGTTTTTTTTTTTGTTTTTTTGTTAAGTTTTTTTTTCTGGGTTTTTACATTACATATTGTGGCTTCTAAAGTCAAACTGCTTTAATTAGACTTGAGGGAAAGTAAAATAAGTTTATCAGCATTTATGCTCCAAATCAGTGGTTCCCAACCCCTGGATTGCATATTGGTACCAGGCCAAAAAAAAATGCAATCCACATAGTTCTGTTTTACTTATATTTGATTCCGAAGAAAGTTTTACTTTGAAAAACGACTGGATTTTCCCCTCCACATCTGACTCCATTTTGACGCAAGTCACTCAGTCACGTGTCAAAAATACATCTGCTATTTTCTACATGAATAAAATATTTATTAATATGATTTGTTTGCTGATTTAAAGTAAACAGATGACATATTTCTTAATGGCATAGGTCATGTATAGCATAACATTTAAAAAAGAAAAAATACGCAATCTTAGAAACTTGTACACAGGAAGTGGATATGTTACAATGTGGTGCCTGTTGCTATGGTAATCTGAGGAAGTTTACATGCAAAGCTTACTCTTCTGTGGTCTTCTGCTGTCACCTGCTGGTAAAAAAGTGCAATTTCATCTTTGTAGATGAATATCATTACGTAAATATGAGTCTTTCTTCTGATGCATTGCTTTACCCCAAACTATTATAATGCCCTCAATGTTAAATATTTTGATGTGCAGGATACTGGTATCAGTGTCAGAAAGCGAGTGATCAAGATCCTCAGAGACATCTGCTTGGAGCAACCAAAATTCAGCAAGATTACTGAGATGTGTGTCAAGATGATTCGCAGAGTCAATGATGAAGAAGGCATAAAGGTAGAAATCAGATTCACAATATTTTATTGTATGGATAATTTGTGATCTTAACCTAGAGTTTCGTCATTACATAAAATAACATTACATTACGTTTTACAGAAATTGGTTAATGAGACATTCCAGAAGTTGTGGTTCACTCCAACTCCAGCACATGACAAAGAGACCATGACCAGAAAGATTCTCAACATCACCGATGTTGTAAGTTGAAATGATTTGTCTGTCTATTGTGTATTAATATAAATCAAAGATCCTCTTCTGGTAGGGGGAACCCTCTGCCTTGATAAATGTTGAGAAAAGAATGTCGAGCGTGTATCCCATAACTCCCTGCAGTTACACTGCAGATAGAGACTAAACTTAGCCAAGTGTCTTGTGTCTCAAATTTCTCTCCTTAACAACTGTGCCATCACCAACTATAATGTGACCTCTTGTTTTTTTTTTTTTTTTTTTTTTTTTTCTAACATATTTTGGCATTATCTCAAAAAAGTTATTTCATAACAATATTGTACATGGGAAAGGGGCCAAAGTTGTAATAGTATTTTAACTATGTAACTCTGTACTGCATTTGTGGTATATCATACCTACAGCAATAAGATTGGATACGTCAGAACAAAATGCCATTAATATCTTTGGATTACTACTCTTTTGTTACATTATGAAGCAGGGCCTAAGTAACTTAATGTAAGTTAATTCTGTAATAGCTCTTTTATTGCATGTGAAAGTATTTGTTTTTACTTTTTTGTTAGTTTGCTATTTATAGTAATGTGAATTTTCTGCACGCGGACAGCTTAGTATTCGTTTTTTTCATCTCCAGTTTAGTTTTATTTTAAAATTTGCTCACATTTCATTTTGACATTTGGGCAGAAACAAAGTCTGGGTAAATAATTTGACTTTGCTCGGTTATTATTCAACAAACTGAACTTATAACTTTCAACTTTCAAACAAAATTTGCCTCTTGTGGTTTTATTATTATTCAAGTAAACGTGATGTTTCAGATGGAAAAATTATGATTTATAAATGAGATCTTTTGGCTGTTAATATTCTTAATTTGATAACTATTCCAGGTAGCAGCATGCCGAGACACTGGGTATGACTGGTTTGAACAGCTCCTTCAAAATGTAAGTCCTGTAATATAGTTAATTATGCATTATAACACTTCTTGAACAATAAAATAAAATAAAAAAAACTTGTCTGCTTCAGCTCCTCAAATCTGAAGAAGACGCTTCATATAAGCCAGCTAAAAAGGCTTGTGTTCAACTCGTCGACAATCTGGTGGAACACATCCTTAAATATGAAGAGTCTCTCGCAGGTATGCAGCTTTTTAATTTTACTGTCATCAGCAACGTTTTTTTGAATGCCAGAATTAAGTAAAGCGTCTGCATGTCTATTCTTTTTTTTTTCTAAAGAAAACAAAGGGGTAAACTCAACACGACTCGTGGCGTGCATCACCACTTTATACCTCTTCAGCAAGATCAGAGCCCAACTCATGGTCAAGCATGCCATGACCATGCAGCCATACCTAACAACAAAGTGTAATGTAAGTTCACTTCCATCAACTGTATATTATTGATCAGATGGGTATTATTTATTTTAAGTGCATTAGTTAAAATGTGTTGGGAAGGAGAGTCTTTTAACTGCTGGGAGTTGCTTCACAAAAAAGAATTTTATCAGACTTTATTAGTATTTAGCATTGTTTAAGGCTTTGTTTTTTTGCTGTTTACCTGTACAAATGGGGCTTTAAAAGTGCTGAGGGTTGGTCCTTGCCAAATTTTTGACAATTTAAAATAAACTTACTTAATGCCTGAAAATAGTCGAAAACATATGTGTGCTGCCACATAGAGGTGGAAACTAGGTTAGTAAAGTTTGATTTTGTGATGGTCAACTGGTGGAAGTTCCACGTCATTTCACAAGTTGCACATCATGCTCTGTATCTCTCGTAAAAATGTCCAGCACATCTTTGAATGGTGGCACTCTGTCTGTGCGAGTGCAGAGAAGAGTAAAAATCAGTGGTTCATGTTTTAGGTCGCTGAAAATCGAATATGGAAGGCGGGCGGCAGCTGGAGAATACAGTAGACTTATCAAAGGGTGAGGGGTTGAGTTTGAGGAGGCTTTTGGAAGGGAAAAGGAGTTTCTATGGAGTGATTCTTGTGTTTTTTATGTTTGTTTTTGAGAAGGACCAGGTTGCTGAGGAGAATTTGAGTGGTGTTTTTTTTTTCTTGGCCTAGCTAGCTTGTCCCCCACTCTGACCCACACTATTACACAGGTGTAGGGTCTAGGTGGAAATGCACATCGAAGTTGGTGTCCCTGCCATTAAAACCACAATGATAAGATAACAGTGGCGCTGTGTCCGCAACACCAAGAAACGGCAGAGCTGGCTTGCTCGCTAAATCGCCCTCTGGGCAGCTGGCTGTCTGGCAGAGAACCACTGTGGGATGGGGAGGCAGCCTGCTTGGGCCTCTTGAACCTGATGATTTTTATCTAAAGAATTCTTATTTTTGATAATAATAAAAAGATCCCTTAGTTACCTCAAGCTAACCTATTAGCTCAGTGTCACTCAGCGTAACCTCAGTGTCACTGTCAATCACAGATACAGACCACACATCCCCTGCTCAGCCCGCCTGCCCTAGTCTCGCACCCTTTTCTTTACATTTTTAAAAATCTTGGCTGATAGTGGAGGAAGCCTTTGACTGTCCTGTTGTTTTACTTTCTAACTGAGAAAGCAGCATTACAACTTTTATTCCCTTAATTATTAAAATAAAATATTTAAACAGGTGAACTTCAGATTTGTTTTAAAAAAGTGCATTAAGATGTTGGAGAAATGTTTCATTTAGTTAATCTAGTTCCACATTTAAGGTAGTTTTCTTTTAAGCTATCTAATCATTCAGTTAGTTTCTTTGTTTGTGTTTTGACTTAAGAAGTAATCATTCTTCCATTCATGTCATTGCTTCTTTGCAGACTGCTAATGACTTCATGGTTATCTGCAATGTGGCAAAGATTTTGGAGCTCGTCGTTCCTTTGATGGAACATCCCAGTGAAACGTTCCTTGCTACGATTGAAGAAGACCTCATGAAGCTCATCATCAAATATGGCATGACGGTGTGTGGCAGTGGCTTTTAGGTCCTAATAGTGTCTTAAATTTAATTTTATGTTGTTTTTTTTGAGAAAGTCTTTTTGTTTTGTGTTTCTTTAGGTTGTCCAGCACTGTGTGAGCTGTCTTGGAGCTGTTGTAAACAAAGTCACTCACAACTACAAGTTTGTCATGGCTTGCTTCAACAAGTTCTATAGTGAGATCTGTATTCATATATTTATGTACAACACAAAAGATCACAAGTCTTTGCAGTAATAATTTGATTACGTACCAAAAACAACAACTTTTGAATATTTTTTTTTTCCCCAGCTGCACTTAACAAGCTCAAGATTCAACATCAGGAGGACCCTAACAGCACAACCTTGGTAGCAAACAAGCCTTTTCTGCTGCGATCACTCTTCACAGTGGGTGCCCTGGCTCGGCACTTTGATTTTGACCTCGAAGAGTTCAAGGGCAACAACAAGGTTGGTAGACAGTTGCAGTGTTCAAAAAACACGAACGCTTGAAAGCTTTAAACATAAGAAAGGGTTTCATTTTCCTTGGAAAATGTTATGCCATAATCCTAAATAAATAACCAGCAGTGTCTCACAATGACCAGAAGACTGTCTTGATGTGTTCTTTACAGGTTGTCATCAAAGAGAAAGTTCTTGAACTGCTTCTTTACTTCACCAAACATGAAGATGAGGAGGTCAAGACCAAAGCAATCATTGGCTTAGGTAGGATAATGTTTCTGTTGTTTTTTTATTAGCACCACTTACAGCTGGGCGATAAAACTCTTTAAGCGATTTATTTCAATTTCTTGAAGTTGGTTTTGACGATTTATTTTTGGGAAAATCAAAACATGTAAACCGCCTTTCCCCCACTCTAGTAACTTCTGTACACTTCGCCATGTACCGTAAAGTTTAGGCTTTTAACTGGAACCGAATAGAGATGGAGGCTAAACCTGTGGGAATCACAGCAGCAACAGGGAGTTTAATAAGAAGTGTTCATTTGGAGACAGTGGTGTTGCAACACGATGTTGCTATTATATTATGACCAACGATATGCTAAGGAGCTGTTCCTTGTATTGCCAGTTTGTGACCACAAAATGATTTAAAGTCAGACAATATATCCACTGAATGGAGTTTATACAATAAACTTAAATTGATAAGACATTCATTAAAAACAGTATTTTCTAAATAAAACTATTTTTTGTTACGATTTCAAATAAAAATGAACCACCTGGAGGCAGAATTGGCAAGTGCATTTTTTTGTCAACCTGCAGTCTTCTAGTAAATGTGTCCTTGTTTTCTCAGCATGTTTTATTTTGAGTTTACAGTTAGATGACATTAAAAATGTGTTCATACTTTTAATACATTTACATTTGCATTTATACATACCAGAGGCACATTTTTGTTTTTATTTTATTACATTTGCCCCAAATGTAAGGAAGATCGGTACAGGTTTACCATGTTGTACATAGAGAAAATATAACGAATTTCTAAAGATTTTTTAAATAAATGTTCTTTCTGTTTTGTTTATTTTTAAATACTCATTCCTGGTTCTTTCTCTCAGGTTTCCTTGTGATCATGCATCCAAGCCAGATGTTTGTCCCTGAGGTGAAGTCCTTGTACAATGGCATTTTAGCTGATGGGTCCTCTTCCATCAACCTCAAAATCCAGGTCCTCAAAAACCTGCAGACATATCTTCAGGAAGAAGACACACGAATGCAGGAAGCAGATCGGGAATGTAAGAAGTGAAACTTTTTTTTTTCTGCATAGTACTGTCCATAAAGCTGGTAAAATTAGCTTCTAATAAAGGATCTACATTTGAACTGACTCTCTTTAATTCTACATATGTGTAGGGAAGAAACTATCCAAGCAGGAAGACCTCAAGGAGATGGGCGACATTTCTTCAGGAATGAGCAGCTCCATCATGCAACTTTATCTGAAACAAGTGTTGGAGGCCTTTTTCCACACCCAGTCGAGTGTACGGCACTTTGCACTCAACGTCATAGCTCTCACGCTAAACCAGGGTCTCATCCATCCTGTACAGGTAGAGTTCATACTTTTATGTATATATTTCACTAATATATCAACATTAGCTTTAGAATGTGAAATAAAAAAGGTAAGAATATATGTAAGTAAAACCCCTTTTTTGTTTCATGTCTTCACAGTGTGTACCCTACCTCATAGCCATGGGAACAGACCCAGAACCCACCATGAGAAACAAAGCTGACCAACAACTGGTGGAGATCGACAAAAAATACACAGGATTCATCCATGTGAGCTGCTTTGAACTACTGTATTTCCCTTGTTAGAGCCCATTTAGTTACTTATTGAATTAACTTCAGTAACAATTTATCATTATTTTATGTCCTTGCAGAAACACAACTAGCTACAGACAAGCAATGAAAATGCTTGTGCTACAATTTAATTATAACATGAATATTACGTCATGTTATTTTTGTTTGTTATGCCTGAAATTTTACAATATTTAAGAGTTTTGTTTCACTTCCTAATATTACAGATGAAGGCAGTTGCTGGAATGAAGATGTCTTACAGCTTGCAGCAAGCCATCAATTCCCCTCGTAAAACTATCATCAGAGGCTTCAGGCAAGACGAGACCCACTCGGCTCTGTGCTCCCACCTGTACACTATGATCCGTGGGAACCGGCAGCATCGGAGGGCTTTTCTCATCTCGTTGCTGAACCTCTTTGATGACAATGCTGTGAGTCTAGCTGCACTTTCTCAGCCATGCTCAGAGTAAATTGGCATTTTCTGGCACATCATCTGCCTGGTCTAAATGCAGTTTTTGCAGATATTTTGTCACTCGTGTATTCCTTTTTTCCTCAAAAGATGTAAACACTGTTATACATAAATTCCTTTACTTGCTGACTTACTATCCTTGCACTTGTCTAAAATGTTCTTTCTTTTTTTTTATGAAGGTTTTTGTATTTTTAAGAGGCACTGACTTATTTTTCCCTCCCCTTGCAGAAGACAGAGGTAAACATGCTGCTGTTCATAGCAGACAACCTGGCTTGTTTTCCATATCAGAGTCAGGAGGAGCCTCTCTTCATCATGCATCACATAGACATCACTCTATCTGTTTCTGGCAGCAACTTGTTGCAAACTTTCAGAGAGGTAGGAATCATCTCCATTAATAATTGCAATGTTGTTAATCTTATAATCGTTCATCTGAAGTCATTTTAAAAGGAATGTGACCAAGTATCCCAGTATATTTAGTCCATGCACCTCTTTAAAAGCAATTGTTCTCCCCTCATATTTCCAAAAAGGGGAAAAAAAAAAAGCAACTACTCATAAACACAAATTGAGTCCATTTTATTTTTTCTGTGCAGCTTCTTCTGAAGGAACCAAGGCGCAAAGAGAAAAAAGTGAAAGAGTGGGTGAACACGTCTGATGGGGAGGATAAAGAGGAAGAAATGAATTGTGATTCTCCCAGAAGTGAAAAGGAGGAAAACAGCAACAGTGATCTTGAAAACGACGATGAGGACGAAGATGTGGTTCGGCGTCCAAAGAAGACGAGAAAACCCATTGCAAACAGCTCGGATTCTGAATCTGATTTTGAGGATTTGGCCGTGGAGGATGCTGACAAAGTCATGAGGCTCCTCCCGGAAAATCCCACAGGTCTCTTGGATTTTGCAAATGCGGTTCAGGGCATTCTGCTTCTGCTGGTGCTTAAACAACATCTAAAGAATCTGTACGGTTTTTCTGACAGGTAGGAATGCTCTATTTCAAACATTGTATTACAAAATGATAATAAGGAATTTGAAGTAATAACATTTAATATTAGCCAAAATTATATATGTAATAAAGTTTTCTTTGTGTTTTTCCATGATCTTGAGTGCAGTAATTGGGTAAAAACATGAAAATATTAAGAATAGTAAATATTACGAAAAGTAATTGTTCATCTAAAGATTTGTGTCCATATGTTGTCTGTGCATGAAGTTTTGAGAGTCAAACCAATTTAGCTTTTGTTAAAAGCTGCCAGAATAAATGAAAATGACGTTCTTCTTCTCCCAACAGTAAAATTCAGAAGTATTCTCCAACTGAGTCGGCCAAGGTGTATGATAAGGCTGTGAACAGAAAAAACAACGTTCACTTCCACCCAAGGCAGACAATCGACTTTATCTCCAACAACATGGCTCACGCAACACTGACGGAGGATGTTAAAAGACGGATAGTTAAGCAGTATCTCGATGTAAGCCAATTGCTTGAATGTACTGTGCACATCTATTGTTTTATTTTTTTAATGTGATTTTGGTTTGGATTCTGCCCTTTTTGCCGTCAACTTAAAAATCAGTGTTATGCTCGCTCACAGTTCAAAGTGCTGATGGAACATCTGGATCCAGATGAGGAGGATGAAGAGGGGGAAGCATCTGCAAGCGCCAACATCAGAAACAAAGCCATAAATGCACTACTGGGAGGCAGCGGCCCCATGTCAGGTCCCAGTCCACGCAATCAGGCCGGACCAGAAACGGATGACGACGATAGTGATAGTGAAGAAAGAACCCCCGGGGTTAGATTCCTTAGACTCACGCTAAATTCATAAATTACATACAAAACATAAAGAAAAACTAATGCTGTCTTTTTCTTTTGTCTGTAGTCATCTCGAAAATCGAGGCGAGCGGGGGATTCTTCAGATCCTGGTCGTATGAGTGAGATCATTGATGTTATGGATGTCATTGCCCTTTGGTGCCCCAAATACAAGGACCGACCGCAGATAGCCCGAGTTGTCCAGAAGACTTCCAATGGATATACCATCCACTGGATGGCGGGCTCCTACTCAGGGCCTTGGGCGGAGGCCAAGAAACGGGATGGCCGTAAAGTGGTGCCTTGGGTGGACACTATTAAAGAGTCGGACATCATTTACAAGAAGATTGCATTGACCAGCAACCACAAACTGAGCAACAAAGTAGTGCAGACTTTACGCTCACTATATGCAGCACGGGAAGGAGGGACTAGCTAATGGCTCCTACTATTTTTTTTTTTTTTTTGTTTTGTTTTGTTTTTTGGTTTTGGAGAGGGTATTGTTTCCCTTACTCCATTTATACTTCCATCTGTTCCCCTCTTCCCCTGCTTCTCCTTCCAAACCTCCAACCAACAGCCAAACTTCACTGGATTCCTACCAGACCTCTCCTTCATTTTTTTAAGAGAACACAAGAGGGCAAGAATATTTGACACTACATTCTTTTACGTGGGTTATTCTTGCAAAATGAAACAAAACATAAGACTCGTACCAGAGGGACTGCTCATGTTTGCATACATGTTCAGAAGGATAGAATCCTGAAGGCATTAAAGGAATAATTCTTGCAAGTTATTCCTTAAAAGGCTATCAGTAACTAAATGTGGAGGGAAATGTTTTGTCAACATTGTTGTGGGAGCTCCTTCGCTGTTGTGCAGCAGATTCTAGTCGCTCATTTCTACTCCCACTGTATCATAGTTTAACACAACAAAAAACTAAAATGTTTATATCTCTGAATAAAAAAGCTGTAAAAAAAGAATAAAACCTTAAGTGAATGTTGGAAATTAGTCTTTTTGATGTTCTTATTAAAGTGTTTTTTGGAGTTTAATTATATTACTAGCATCCTGATGGATTTTCCTTTTAGCTTTTAGATATTTGAAAAAAAAGGACAAAATCATAAAAAAATAAAAATAAAAGAAATAAAAATAAGAATTTTTATTTTTGTTCACCTTTATTTGTCCATGCTGTACAATGGCAGAGTCCTCTGAATATAATTTATTCTATTCCGAAACTACGCATGCAGTATATGTGGCCTATTGCAGGAGGATATTTTGTAAATGTAGATTTTGTTGTATTAGGTCACTCAAGTCAAAAGAGGAAAGGGGATTCGTGCCCTTTTGATGGAACAAATACTGCAATAAATTTTCTACTTCTCTTTGTCACTTGTCTGCTCACAATGTCAATTTTAGCCTCTTCACAAAAATGTGCTGGCTTGGTAAACCATGATGTAGAAATGACATTCAGTTGTTTGTTCCATAAATGACATAACCGATTCATATTTTTATTCCTGAAAAGATTTGATAATAACTGTTACGACCCCAACACGGCTCAGGTCTAGGGGTAGACAAGACGGGGTCGCAACATAAAGAAATGCTTGGACACAAGAGAATTAAAACAAACAGTTTATTAAATAAACAAAACTCTGTGTACTGGAAACATAAAAAGCAAAATAATTCAAGTGCTGGTTTAAAACAAAAAGACGAACCAAAGGGAACTGGAACCTTGGCCAAACATAACAAAAGGTCAGGGAGACAGCTGACCCAGCCATGCTGGCCGTCGGAGTCAGCAGCTCCCTGCTAAGGGCTGCCTAATCAAAACTACCTATAAAGAAACAGAAACAAAGCCCGCAAACTAAGACTACCAAGGTCCCAAACCCAAATTAAAATAACTGCCCCCTTTGGTGTGGCCTTGTTGGTTTTAAATAGCCGGCTTCACCTGCCGGGTGGGCAGCATGACAGGATGTGGTGGCAGCAGCAGGGGGGCGTAACAATTACTAATTTAAAGTTGCAGTATAGTTATTATGCTTTGGGTATTTTGTATATAAGGAAGTTGACCTTGCATAGCTGCTTTCTTCTAACATATTTGGAGGTAGCGGAAAATTTGAAGTATAATCAACAAAAATATGTGAATCTTTACGTATCTTGATCACTTTTGTAAGAGGTTTTGATCGACTGGGTGCCACCAACTATTTCGAACCACATGGGCTGCCGTAGTGTTGTGACGTCATTGCCATTTTGGAAGTTGTTTTGGCGGGGTTCTTCAAATACGGTCGCTTTGTTTGGGAGTAGTAACGTTCACGAATATGGAGCGGTATGTCTAGAGTCACTAGTTTTCAATACGTTTTCTTTTTTGAATTACAAGAAAAAGTTTTCAGTACATTTAAATTTAAGGCAAATTTAATACCAGCAGTTAAAAAGTATTGCATAAGTTTCGGAAGACATTCAGGGCTGTCAGTGATGCTAGCGACCGTTGGTTTAAACTTGAGCTAACAAAACAATTGCAGTTGATTATTTCTTGCAAAACGTTAAATTCACGGTTTTATTTTCTGAGTTTGAATTATGTCCGACTATTATTTAAGTCACGTTAGGTTTGTTGAAAATATTTGTTAGCTGTAACGTAAATGCCACATTATTAATGCTTAAAATATGACTGCTAGCGGCAGTTGCCTGAAACGGAAACTTGTGTTACCGTCGTGGTAATCTAATGTGATAATATCACGCGTTGATTTGAGGCTTTGTATTGGAGGAGACCTGATCATCTTTTTGTTTCTTACATTTATTTATGATAAAATCAAGCGGAAGGTTGAGCCGTGCCGCGAGCAGCAGACCCTCGGAGCTGCCGATGCGAGTGCAAGACACCAACAGAATGAGCATGGTGACCACAACACCGCAAAGGTATGGGATGGCTTAATAAGACTCATTTATAATAAGTTTGAGATGATGCTTAAAAATACATCTGTCTGAGGAGATTCTTTTTTTAAATAACAAAGTATTCTGTTCGAACAATGCCCGTACAGCTAGAAGATTTTATTGTTAATACTTGAAATTAGAAAAACTATGTTAGTTGATTAAGTATGTAATAAACAGCGGTCAATGATGTAAGTTACTGCTACTTTGTTGAAGTGTTTTGTTGATTTAAGTGTAACATAGAATCCATTCTTTTTTATTTTATATATATATATATATATATATATATATAAATATATGTGTGCCTTTTTTTTTAGTAAACAGCCTTCTTTTGGAAAACTGAGCATTGCAAAAGCCTCATCAGGGACTTCTGAAAGGAGGACCAGTTTCTTCGGTGCACGGTATGGGAGACAAATTTAAATGTAGCAACAAACTATTATTGTTAGTCTACATTAGTATAACACTTCCAACATTTGCACACATTTACTGAATGTGCTTTGCTGTTCTTTTTCTGTCACACAGTGACTGGTCTCCAAGTTATAGGAAAACAATGTGTTTAGGCTGTACCAAAATTATTAAAATGTTGGATTTAAGATATAAAAAATATCTTCCAATGAGTTACTTCTGACAAAGCAGAAATGTATTAGGAATCAGAGTTTTAAGGTGTTTTTTGGTGTGTGATGTTGGTGTTTTTTTTTATAACATCATTTGCAGGAATAGTGGTGCCGGTATGCCTCGCAATAGCACCATGTCAGGGTTTGGAGGAACTGAGAAGATTAAAGATACTCGGCCTCTACATGATAAATCATTTGTTCAGCAGTGCATACGACAGTTGCACGAGGTACATGTTGATAATCGTATATAAACAGAAAAATATTTTAATTTCAGTATTTTTTGCACATTTATTTCTCAGGACATGAAAGTGTTTATAGATCATCTAGAATGTGTTATTATTTGTGTTAAAATGTGTTTGATGCATTTAGAAAATACACTTTGCCTCACAGTTTCTGACAGAGCAAAATTACCCGGGTACTTTGTCAACCAAGACACTCCAGTCACCTTCAACCAAAGAGTTTGTGAAGATGTTTGAGTTCATTTACCGGCAACTTGACCCAACCTTTGTGATGCCAAACTCCAAGGTGGAGGAGGAAGTTCCAGCCATTCTGAAAGCTTTAAGGTGAAAATGAGGCTGGTCCGATGTTGTATGTATGTTACTAATTCCTTTATTCATCTTTAGAGCAAACTTTTCAATGCATATATAGATGAAAAACGGCATGATTGAATTTAAAAGCTGATGTATGGTTAATAAAATATGTATCAATAAAATTAAAGATGTCCACAATTTTTTATTCTCACTATTAGTTTTTGTGTCATTTCTGGTGAAAAATTACCACTAAAACATATCCTTTCCTTTTGGCTTCTGATTTAAGGTACCCATTTGTTTTGTCCAAGTGTTCGATGTATTCAGTTGGAGCTCCTCATACCTGGCCTCAGGCTTTGGGAGCTCTAATGTGGCTAATTGATAATGTCAAGGTGAGAAACTAGCACAAGTGTTAAACAAATGTCTAAAATCTGTTTCACTGTATTTCATTCCTGTTGGTTGTTTTCATTTGTTCTGCTTGTCAGATCTACTGGAGCTTAAACAAGCAGGAGGTGCTGTTCAGTGACTTTTGTGAGGACACCACCAATATTGAAGAGGGGCCTGAGTATAACAAGGTACCCAGACTTTTTTTTTTTTTTTTGACAAAACCACGGGGTCAGAAACAAAAAACCACTGAGTGAGAGGGAGAAAAAAAAGAACACCGTAAACTGTTTGCCGTGATCTCATTTTATTGGTTTGTCTTTATTTATTTTCAGCTATTCCTGGAGTACACCTCTGAAACATATGCAAAGTTTATGCGGTTTGAAGACACATTTGACGATGAAGATGACGCGTTCCTCACCAAATTGAGTAAGAACGTTTTATTATAGCATTTTGTTAAAATGTAACTACAATCCGGCTAGCAGTTTAAATGCACATATAATTTGCATGACCAAATTGAAGTTTCTTAGAAATGTCTTCTGTCAGAAATATTAAAACGAATTGTATTTGTTACCACAGAAAGACTTTACAATGTAGATGAACCCCTGCTGGCCGCAATGGAAGAGAAACACCAAATCCTCAGCGCAGAAGTTGATCGTCTGGAGAAAGAGAGTCAGACGGTAAGACTACCACAACAACAAGATAGAAGACTTTTCACTTATTGCCATGTTATGATATAACTGTTTGTACATTTTTTCTGAACATTTGTCATATGGTTAAGTCTAGTTTTATTTGTTTTTGTATATACTTTTGGCCAGGATCGTCTAATGACCAAACGGATGGAAAAGGTTAAGCTGCAGGCAGATCTTAAGAAACTTCAGAGTTATCGAAGTAGCTTGGACACTTTTATGACCAACCTGGAGAACAAAGACTCAGAACTGAATGATGAGCTCCAAAATACTGGTAAATACAAGTAAAGCATCATTTATCCAAAGCCACTCAGAATTGCATTTTAGCGAAATTTCATTCAGTTAAGACTTTTAATCTCCGCTAAAACTGAATGTTGTGCCAGTTAAATAATAAATACTGGAAATATTCAACAAATGTTTCTATGTCTTTTGCCATGTACTACATGTGTTGATGTATCACATAGAAACATTTAAAATAACTTAATTACTTAAATACCTAAATAATACCTTAATTTTGACTGACTTTTTAATGGCTGAACACTTGGAAAGAAATTATATTTTTAGACTTACTTTAATGAAATAATTCATTTTCCACATTGATTTGTAAGCTGCATAGATTTTTACAAAATAGGACAATAATAATTCTTCATATATATGCTATAAGGCATGGTTGTGTAGTTTTGTAGTGTACTGAGTTGGATGGTGTATTAAAATATTCCACATGATCATTTCTGGTTCATCAAACGGCAAATAATGGAAATGAGTTGTGGCTGCATGTGAACACATTTTCTGTTTTTCTTTCAGACACAAAATAAATTGAGCTGGTTTCCTGTCTGTACAATTTTTTTAATTTATTTTTTGTTATTGCTTTAGTCAGCCACCTTGAAACTCTAAAACATGAGAGGAATGAACTGCAAGTACTCCTGCAGAACCAGAAATTTACTCCAGCTGATGTAGAGCGGATCAACAGAGAGAAGAGGGAGCTCCAGCAAACCATTTCCAGCCTCAGCAAGTCCCTCGAGGATGCCGAACAGCACAAGTGGAATGAAGAGATTGCTCTGGCCAAATTAAAAGAAAAGGTAAATCAAGTGTTTCTAGTGAGAATTGGAGGAAGGGGGAGAAGAGAAATCAAGTTTTAATTGACTTTTCTTTTCATACAAGCAGTTTTTCATCTCTTGTGTACTGATGGTATTCATTTGTATACTGTTTTTGTATTTTTCTGATCTTTTCCGTTATTTTACTTCGTTTCCAGGCGGAGCTGAAGCTGACAGAGTATCACAAGTTGGCTCGAAAACTAAAGCTGATACCACAGACGGCAGAAAATGCATGTGGTCATGATTTTGAGATACGGCCCTTTGAGAATGGCCCTGGCAGCACGGTACAGCATAAAACACAGATACAGGTATTTCAAAAACCACATATGGATCATGAAGTTGGATTTGCTTTCAATAAACAACATTTAATCTTCACTTTTATGTGGATCTTTTTCAGTTGTTTTCCAATTGGATTGAAATTTTTTTTTTTTTTTTCTATTATAGATGCTTTTGAGGAAGCTGATCAGTGATGTTGAGGAAGAAAACAGTCGCTTATCCAACCTTAGACTCAGCCTGGAGGAGTCCAATGAACAGGTGACAACAGTTTCCTCATGCCATAATTCAGTTTACAACAATACAATACAATATTTAATTTAATTAGCCTTTTCCCCCCTTCATTTATAGGTGAATTCAAACATAATGGACAAATCAAACGACTTAAAGCAAATGAAAGAGCAGATCCGCAAGCTGGATGAGCGGCTGGATTGTGATATGCAGGTATGCACAGCATTATGACAGTAAACGACCAGGAACGGGTTATGTTTTACTAACCATGACCTGTTTAGGAGCTGGCTCGAGAAGAGCAGGATTGGGCTGCAGAGATGGAATCAGTGGAAAACCACCGCAAACTTCTAGAGAAGAAAGTCAATTTTGGTTATGATGAGGCTGTGCAGCAGCTGAAAGCAGCACAACAGCAGTAAGCAACAGCTCTCTTTCAGGTTTTAGGAATCAGACTCATCTGCATCTGTTGAATGTTAATTGTATTTTGAAAAAAATGTACCATTTTGTTATTTGTTTTTTGCTAGCATGGCTTGCTGTTTGGAACTCATATTGTTGTGTTCTCAAGGTATCACCTGGTGCTGCAGGAGACCAATGAGGAGCGGAGAACTGTTGCCAACAACTTGGCGTCTGTGTTTACCACGGCTGCCAACCACTTGTCAATTACTGAAGCAAGTTTGAAATTTATCACTCCAATTTTTATGAACAGTTTGTTGAAACCAATCACAGACATAAAAAAAAAAAAGTTTTGTTAAATGTGCCAGGAGGTAAAAAGATAAAGGAAGTAGATTTCTGTCTGTTCAACACTGTCAATCCATGTGTTACAGAAGTGTCTGGAGGACCTGCACAGCAGAGTGCAGCGGGTTTGCTCTAAGGCAGTTGAAGAGGACGAGGCTGCTGTGCAGAAGTTGTGGGAAACCCTGAAAACCTTCAAGTCCAAGGCAAACAGTTTATAACAAAACAACAGATTAAAAAAACATGTTCTGTATTTAGAGAGGCTTAAAGAACACTGTAAGGGTGTTCAGTTTTCCTCATTCTGTTTTTGTTTTTACTTGGATCTTTGTGGAAGTTAAAGAAACAAGTAAAATTAAATTGTTCATTGATCTTAAAAGGTTTTTGAAATGTATTGTAATTACTTTTGTTTTTTTAACTATTATTCTTGCGTTTATGTAAACCTACTTAATCATTTCAACTTTTCCTTTTCTGTTTTGCAAGCGTTTGCTTAAGTGTATGTAGATTGTTGAAGCTGTTTTCATATAGTAATAACAATAACTTCGAAATGCATCAAGTATTTTATAAAATGTAAAAAATAAAACATGTGAAAGTTGACTGTAATATTTCTGTTGCCACAAGATGGCAGCACATATATGTAGACATCTCAGTTTCCAACAACGAAACTAAACATAATCCCCTTCAAATTAGGCAAAACATTAAACTCTACAGTGAACTACATACATTTTGAGTTCAAAGTAAAATTTAATCTATTCTGTTTCTTTCAAGAATTTAAATGTCTGCACTGTTAAGTTTTGTCAACTAGTTTTCTGGCTAAAATTTGAAAAATTATAGCTACACTGTCATATTTTTTTCCACACTACCAAACATTTATTTTTTTATCAATTTAACCTCAAACACTTTCTCCACCTCTAAGTACAATGACACATGTGAGACCTTGTTTTGCTCTCCTGCGTTTATAGTCATTCTTCTGCAAAAATAAAGTTTTTACTCTGGTTTTTTACAAGAGTTTATAAAGAATATAAGAGGCTTTGGATGTTTTTTTTGTCCTCTGTACATCAGTCTGGACCTTTTTTTTTCCCCTTTTGCTCTCATTGTTCGAGAAGATATTAAAGCATAGCATTTTATAGATCACTTTTTTTTTGCGGGTTGAAGCCTTTCACGGAATTCTGAGAATGTTTGAAAAGAAACCTTTTTTTTTACTTTCCAAACATTTTAGTTTGTTTAATGTCTGTGATTTTTAGTAGAAATTTTGAGCATATTGAAATGTATTGGTGTCTGATTAAACTTCATATGTTTGGGCAGAGTCTAGAAGATGAGGCTGGGGTAATAGCTCAAACAAATAAGGATTACATTCCTAAAAATGAAAAAAAAATACTAATGAAAATGCTAACTGAATATATTTTTTGGGGGCTCATGTAAATCCGTTGGTGGGTAAAACAGTTGGATGAGGAACTTATCTGACATTGTACACAAAAGTCAGAGATGTAAAGTGACTGCCAAACCACTGAACTTCACAGTGTTTCAATGCTGTAATGCACACAACGCTTGTTCAGATGTTGCTGTAAGCGTGGAAGAAATGTTTTGGCAGACATGATTAGGAGAGATAAAGTGACTGTGAGGGGCTCCACTTAGAGGGAAAAATTGAGAACGTGTGATGGGTAGCTTCCACTTAAAAAAACAGCTGAGGTGGTGGAGGCTGAAGGACAGAAAGAAGGATGGTGTGAGATGTTAACAGCCCAGGAGGCTTTATTCAACCAAACAAGCCAAAATGTGTTTATCAGATCCTCCAAGAACAGGTGGCTTCCATAAAGCCATTTCAGAAGACTTGTGTTTGCATCTGTGAGCTGTGTCATGGTTTTTGGATCTGTGGCCTCGCAGGAAAGCAGGTACCTGGTTGTTTTCTTGTTTACATGCTCCTTGAGTGTGTTTCCCATTTCCTTCCACCTGTGTGGATCTGTTTTTACTGCATTTAAAGACGATATCACACCATGAGATTTCATTGTACTGACCGCGTTTGCTCAGGAGAAGCCAGTATGACCTTGTCAGAGGCAAAAACCTCAAACCTGGATGGATCTGCCCATTAACAAGATCTCAGAGGCTATGCTGCTCTAACCAAAAACAGCAAATAGCTAAGGTGTAAAAGCGCTGTCTCGTTACTGGCTTTTCACGCCAGGAAAAATCTATCCTGCAGATGCAAAATAAAAGAAAAAGAGCAGAGATAAACTATGTGTCATAGAGGCAAAGTAAACATAGCATAATATCCTTTCCAGCTCCTTGTCCAAACACAAATGTTAGATTGATGCAACTCTTGCTAAGAACCTAAATTATGACTGGTTCTGGCTTTTTTAAATTGTTTTTCCTGCAGTTAATTATTTCCAGATTCAGAAGACAAATCTTTTTCTTCTAAAGCCAAACTGACATTGTGAAACTGTTGTAACAGTTGTAAAAACCACACATGATGATGCAAAAAATTCAAAACATTTTGGAACTTTTGACATGCTGTTGATGGAAATTTGGGTACTTGTACTTGTACTGTGTTGGAATATTTAAAACAGGAAAATTAGACACATTTCTTGTATGTGTTTGAAATCTAAACAGATTTGTAATTAGAAGGGGTGGCACAGATCATCTGGTTTTGATGAAAAAACACGTGCGTGCATGCATATACTGTTGATCAAAAATGTCTACGATACTGATTCTGATATTTTCCTGTGTTTTATTTAAATAAGAAGTTTTTTTCCTTATATTTTATAAATACATATGTATATATAATATATGTATATATATTTGTCTGCCAAAAACGTTGTTACTTTAATAGTCACTACAAATCACAGGAAAATCAGGTTGTGATATTGTAATTTGAGTTGTTTTACCAGAATAAATTCTTCTTTTAACTGAATGGGGATGCATGACGAGAGCTGTAGTTGTACTGTTTTGGCGGCTGGTTGTGATGGTAAAAAGATTGCATGTGTAGCTCATGAAGGCCTTTTATTTGGCTGCGCTGGACTGAGGAAACACTGAACTATCTGCTGAATCCATCACAGGTGTTTCACGACTGTTCCACTTACAAGCGTGAGGCCCACGCTTCCTTCTGCTGCTCTCTGTCATGACAGAGTGCAGTGTTGACTTTGCGGCAGCTTCCTGGGTGATTCCACTGTTCGCTGACAGTTCACTGAAAGCCGAGCTGCACAGTAAAGCAGTGTAATTTGGGCGTCTTCAGCTGAACAATGGACTCGGTGATTGACTGGTCTACAAACTTCAGATTTTTACATCTGAGCATGCTCACACTTCAGCTGCAAGGCTTTAGATACTTAGTCCACTGTACAGTTAAAAAAAACCTCATGTCATGGAAAACCTTTAGATGTATCATAGAGTTTGTTCTATCACAAATCAAAGACTTTAACTATGATTTAATGACATAAAAAGATACAATAAAATCTCTAATGTTTAACCTACAAGGTCAAAGCTGGAAACAAAAAACTGTTAAATCAGTGACTAAGCGACATTTTTTGATTAACTTACCATTAAATAGGATTTTCTGAAACAAAGTGACTATTGTTTAACTGGCTGGAAATTCAGGGTTAGAGATTTTGTTGTCACAAGACTGTGGCCGCTGTTCGCATTACAGAGGTGAACGTTTTATTTCCTGTTCCAGTGCTCTCTACTGAGAGTCTACCCATTTCACACTGATAAAGAGCACTCATGGCCATATGGCATAACTTAAGTGGAGCAAGGGCAAATAAACATGTCACGTGATTATTCATCTTTCCCTTCAAGTGAAAAGTAGCGTTCAGACGTCACGTGCAACAATCAAACATCTGCATGTTCCTCCTCGTCTGAATGAGTGAGTTCCAGTTACACGCCTCAACGGTGACATGAAGATTACTCCTGCGTGCAGATTTTCATCAGGAGTGGATGATGAGTGCAGGAGAAGAGCCGAGAAAGTGAACATGACAGATCAAATTTCCATCAATCTCTCTCACGCTGGATGGGGGGGGTGAAGGACTACTAGAGGTCCTGAGAAGGTGATTTTTGAGGATGAAAGGTTGTCGTGAGGTCACAGAGGGGCTGTGAGTGAGAAGTTTGAACCGCTGGCTCCTTGTGAGTCATTTTCTGGTCGAGACAGATCCATTTCAGGGCGTGTTTAGCTTTGGGAGCAACAGATGTAGACCCTTTGAGTTAAACTTGATTTAAAGAAACACCATAAATATTTAGCGGTATTTTAGCTGGAGATCAAAAGTCTTTTTGACTTTAAAGTCTAGTTGTTGTTTTTTTCTCACATTTTTATTCCAAAAGGGGTTAGAAATGATCACAAACAGTAATGCTCTCTTATGAACGTGTCAAAGGGATGAAAGAAGAGCAAATATAAATAATAATGTAAAAAATTCATTGCTGTGAGATGATCACACTACGGAATTTCCAACTACGCAGTTTCCAGAAATGATCCTGCCGACATATACCAGTACAAGAATGTTTTTGAGTCTTTTAAAATTAAAATCGAATGAAATCTAATTAAAAAAAACTTCCAAAACCAAGATTATTACTTAAAATATTCTCCTTCTATAAGGCTAAACAAAAAAAATGGTGGCAATTAATATTTGTTCATATTTTTTTAGAAGCTTTAGTTGGAATAAGCCAAATTAAATACATTACTTCAGTTTTAACTTTGAAACAAAAATGTAAACTCAGCAGACACACATTCATCTGTCAATGTGGGTGACAGATCTTGCATTTGAACATTTTAAAAATATTTTAAATGCTTACTGTTTTACTGTTGAAAGCAGTACTATATTAAGAACATTTGTGAAGAGTTGAGATTCAAATGGAGAAAGAATGAGGTCCATCCTTTGCACACACGGCTGTGGAGTGGATTTACACACACAAACAGAAGAGGCTGCAGACAGCTGGCTGAGATTTGTGCTTATTTTGGGAAAGCAAAGCAGGACAAAAACAGAAGTTAGGAGTGCTGAAAACATCAACATGAAAACCCAGAGGCATAAGGAAGAGCAAGAAGGATGTTTGAGGGACAGTAGGGAGCAGCCATGAGGATCCAGTGAGACATACTGAACCCTCCTGGTGAGGAGAAGCAGAGGGCGGAGCCCTCCATGAACGTATGTATGTAGTATTTATAAAGGAGAAGACAAAGAGCTTTAAGTGTAAGTGATAAAAAATATGGGCAACAAAGACACAGCAGCAATGTTTTGTCAATGAGCATTTACTTTGATATTTTTCACTTTTTAAAAAAAATAACATTTGATCTCTGAGTTATTAGCTCTCACAACTGTGGAAAAAAATTTAAATTGTGTCTGATATTTGCAGGAGTACGACGTGACTTCAAGGTTTGACACCACAACCGTTGACACAACAGGTTTGTACTTTATTTATTTACTCCAGTCCTTTTAATGCAAGCTGCTGCAAAATCCACAGAGACTGAAATGGCTAAAACAGCAAGCAATAGAATAAAATGATTTTCAAAAGAAAAACCAGGAACATTTCATCTCATGGTTACAGTCACAAGCACAGGTCAAAGTATTTCTTTGGGCCTGATTATTGTTTACTGCAAAATTCAATATTTGCTAAAAGTTAAATTAAAATGCTAAACTGATTTTTGCGTTTTAACTATTCTAATATAAAAAAATCTTCAAACACAATAAAGATACATTTCCAGAATCGACAATATCTTACGCACTCAACAATTTTTCTATCATGCCTTTTAGTATCCAAACTGTACCTTATTAGCAAAAATGACAACACTTAAAAACATGATTCACAAATAAGAAACGTTAAACAATTCAATCAAAGCTGAATGAATAAAAAAATGTAAACAACCGTGTAAATCATTTTGTTAATACTGGTGTACTAACATGTAAAAATGAGCGACAAGTAAATCAAAAACAGATTTTAGAATTTTAATTTGACAGATTTTTTTTTTTTTTTTGCCAACGATAATCACCACACTGGAGCAGAGGAATTGTTTTCCTTTCACTCAAACAAAAAGAGTAAAAATCATTTCACCAACTAGCATCTCTTGAATTATTCAGCGTTGACTCTCGTTCAGGAATTCTACTCATCATCTCTAATGTGGATGTCTGAGGAAACAAAAAAAGACTGTTGAATAATTAAAATCTTTAGACATAACTGTCTGACAATCACAGACATTCAAGAGTGTAAACACCATTTTTTCTGACTAAATTATAGCGGCCATGAGAACAATAAACCTAAATGTTTAAGACAAAATGATTAGGCATAAAGATAATTAAAAAATGTCACAAAATCTTTCATAATGCAAAGCAGAGATGATACACAAGCCATTGCAGCACGTTAAAAAACTTTGCAAAATAAGCAATATTAGTGAGGATTTCACACAAAACACATGGCTATTAGCACTCTGTTTCTTTCCATACACCAGGTTTGAGTCTCAGCAATCCCATCCAAGCATAACATATCTGAATCTGACCAAATATATGCTATTCAAAAAGGGTTTAGGACATGTCTGCAGCAGATTGATTTTTCCTGACACACCTGCAGAACGCAGAGGCGCAGCACAGGTGTGAAGCAGTGGCAGAAAGCTGCAAAGCACATTCTCGGATTTCAAATAAATATTTAAGCATCAGACACCTCTCAGGCGTCAGCAAACAGGTGATAGAGTTTCACACAGTCTTCAAGGTGCATAAAATGTGCTAAATTATTGCAGCAAAAGTTTTTTGGTTTGTTCAACAATCAATGTGATAAAATAAAAATGTTAAACACTTCAGAAATATCCCAGATTTGTCTTTGCGTTAGACTTTTTTTCATTGTAGTTTTTGTTATAATCCCTGCTTTTTGAACAACATAAAACAACTTAAAAATTCGAGCAAAAAGATCAAGCTATCACAAGAAATGTTCAATCAAATCGGCTCTCATCACTGAACTTCAGGGAATATTCCCTCTGCAGGACAATGGCGTGGTCATTATGTGTGAGGTCTGCAGTTGGTGGCCCAGAGTGGAACCTGGGTGATAGTACCTGCTGATGATCAGTTATCTGCACTTACAACTTGGTGCTAATCCCTCTGCTTTGTGTTTCAGTCAAGCCTGTGACAGCAAAGCAGTGGTTTACTCTCAAATACTCAGTTCTGACAGTCCGGTCATTATGTCATTCACAAGTGAAGAAGATTAATAAATAATTGCGTGTGATCTTTCTATTCTATAACTCTGAAAGCAGCTTAAATGATCAGCAATTTCATTACAAGCTACAGTTGTTTTAGGATCTCAAGAGTTTCATACTGAAATTGTAAAGAGACAGTATTCTTGTTGCATTGTAATACTGTCCAAACAACTTTGACCAAACATAAAAAGATTCTCACAGTGGAGCATGGACAGCTTCTGCTGATGTTTCATTGAAGAACGTTTAAAAGCAGCTTGCTGGCATAGTTACCTGCTCAAAATGTCAATGTTGAATCAAAGAGGCTGGCTGGTGACTGAAGTACAAAATAAACTTTCTTTTCTGCTAAATATTTCAATCAGAAACTGCAGCCGGAATCCTTTGACCATTCAGTAGGAACTTGTATGCTGGCTTTTTACTTAGCAAATTACATCAGGAAACTAAACATTTATTTTAACTTTTTGTTGAAAAATCAATCAAAAGTCTCGCTCTGATCATCTTTGGATCTATTGTGAAAGCCTTCCCAGTGGTCTTTTAATTATGATTCTGCTATTTTTAGCCAAAATTAAAAAAAAAAAAAAATGGTGGCATTTTCTAGGACATAGTTTCTGCAGAGCAACAGTAAATTATTAAAAATTACCCCCTGATTTGTGGGTGGAGCTGTTGGAGTAGAGTAAGCCCTTACCCATTTCCCATCATCCATCTGTTTACACTCTCTTCGCTAGCGTACAGACCTTCACAACCCCCAACATAACTTTTTTTTCAGTTTTGAGCCAGATATCAGCCAGATTTATGTTGCGGCTCCTGATTTGCAACAATTTGAATGGAAAAATACTCATAAATGCAGTTTAAGCTTAATTTTCTTAATATACGTCCTCCGTCATGAGAAAAATGCCACAAGAACATAATGAAAATGCCAAAAACACTTACATCTGAGTGGGCTATCTGATTTTGATTTTTGTTTTTGTATCACAACACTCCAAAACTGCACAAAAGTGTTTTAAAGAGGTCAAATCTGAGCAGTACATTGACTTTCACAAAAGTCTGAGGTTGTTTAAGGGTGGAGTACACATATCTGACTTTTTGTTCTGCTTAAACTGATTTCATGTTTGTTTTTTTGGGGATTTTTCGACTTTTTTTTTGTCAACAAGTCCAGTTGTGCAGGCATATGTCACCTGTTTGGAACACCAGCCTGGTGACCGTTAATGCTTGTGTTGGATTACACCACAGGGGAACATTATCCGCCATTACAAGCTCCTCTGATGACACAAATAAAGGAGCAGAAGACTCCTCTGACAAAGACACAACCTTTGACCATCATTTGGCTCTCACAGTTTTCTCGATTGTCAACAGCTTGACATGGCGGTCTTGTTATTATTACTTTACCCCTTGTTGAAGGAGATGCATTTTGACATCTTTGCGAATAAAGCCCGCTACATCAAATACATTTTAACGTTTTTAACCCTTTGATAAAATTCACAAAAATTGCAATATCCCTTTTTAATGAGATAAAGGTACTAGTTGTGATACATTTGCTTGTTTTGTAAGTTTTGCTCACAACAATGTTAATTAAGCTTGCAAAGATAATGACATGAGTGTTCAGGTAAAAAAAACCAAAAAAAAAACCGACCTGTTTCACCCACTGTCTCAAATATGATACACACAGTTCTAACACGGTGTAACTTTATTATAAAGAAGTAAGTATCAAATAATTTATAATTCTTTCAAAAGAGTATGTAGTCATTTCAGAAACGAAATAACAATACATCAGATATCCTCACCATAAAGCTAAAAAATACCTAAACTTTTCCCGCCAAAAGTATTTTTAAATTTTAAAGTGACCAGGTTGAGCCCTTCTACTGCCCCTAGTGGAATGATAATGAACTACAAGGCAGAAAACACAGACTCAAGTTATTGGCTAAACAATGGGTTTTCAAGGCATGTTTGGATCATGCTAAAGAGGTAGGGACCTCAGAAATGCATGTATCAAATGTGATGCGAATAGAGTTAAATTAAACTCTATCTATGAAGCTCCCATTTGACTCATCAACTGAAGGAATTCATACATTAAAGCGTAAAGGTTTTTCATTGTTGAGAATGATGTGAAGTTATTTGAGGTGAAACATGAAACACTTTAAATCTGGATCTAGTTTGTGTGAAATCCTGTCTGCCGTAATAATATGACTAAAGTAGCATGCTTTTTTTAATCTTTATTAACATGTTTGGCACTGAGATGAAACTTTCTTTTTTGTGCTCTGGGAGCATAATTTCAGTGACCTCAGTAATGTCAGCCTGCATTCTTTTTTAGTTTAAAAATATGAATTGTTTTTACTGTAAAATGCCTCAAAAAAAATTACAGGACACTATTTATATTCAGCGTTCATAATCATAGTGAAATTCTCCCTCATTGAACTGAGTTTTGCACTTGCCGAACCAGGTTGCACTTTTCTCCATGGGAGTAAAGAAACGTGAGAGAATAGGACTGGATCAGTTGTCAACCACCGCCATCAGTTAACCAAGATGCAGCTTCTCTTCTCGCCCTCTCCAGTTCCTTCATCATTGTCCTCATTGTCTTCCATGGGCATTCATCACCTTTCAGTTATCATTGGGTTCCCCTTTCTCTTCCAGCATCACCTCTTAACTTCTTTACTCATCAGTGTTGTTTTCTTTATGCTGTAAGATCTTCCGATGCACCCTTTGATCCAGCTTTCCCTCATTGTTCAGCGTCATTTTCACCCTCGTTGTATTCTTTAGGGCAGAAGCTCCACTTTATAAGTAGATCATATGATCTTCAGCTCTAATTGACTCCTTGTGTCATTTGATAACATTAAAGTCTACTCCTGTTTTTTTCTTCCCTCATTTCTTTTATCAGACCACATGCTGTTTCAATTCTGGGTCTTTCCCCATTTTTTTGGCAACAAATAATTATAATCAATCAAATTTAAAAGAAATTAATTCACAAAATAATTTTAAGACTTTGATTACTGAACAGCGGTTGAAATAATAGATTCATCTGAAGAAATAAATCGTATGGTTTTAACAACACATTTATTAGCAGTCACATCAGACATAATTAGATAGATACAAACAGTGATCATAATTTTTCTGTTATAACATAAAACTGGCTTTTAATGTAAAAAGACATGAAAGTTTCTTTATGTGAACAACAAATTGGCCTAGAGACATGAAAATAAAGCGTTTTAGCCAATTTGCATGGTATCCTTAAAAACAAAAGTAAGGACTTGTAGAAAAAAGTTAGCGAAACTCTGTAGGTTTTTATTTCCTCTCACATACACAGCACAGCACAAGACAAACAGAAAAAGGCTGCAGGTCAATGAAACCTGCATTGACAAAGCTGTTGCTTTGTCAGTTATCCTCCAACATATTTAGCCCCTCTCGCACCACCCACTTGGGAAAAACACTCGACTACAGTAGCAACAGATGCTCAAGGTCTTTGGACCTCAAAGCAAAGAGCTGCCTGCAACCGACTTTTGATCAGAGTATTGTGACTGAGATCATAAGAGTTAGTTTAATGCCTTTTTCCCTCTGTGTGTCTGGCACACTTAAATGAATTGCAGTGAGAATGCTCTGCTTTAAAGCATTTTGGTGTTTTCACACATAAGGGACACTTTTTCAAAATATGAGAAATGTAAAAACCAAAGTTTTTTTTCTTATCAAGCTACTGCATCACTTTAGGACCTCTTTAGCAGAGAAAACATCTATTATTGGTGTCATGGCTGGAGCGCTCTGTTATATTGATTTATGACATATATAATAAGAACTTTGTGATTATGACTGTTGGTTTCACGCTAATGACTTAAGGTAAAAATCTTCAGTGTAACCTCTTGTTCACACGTTATATCATACAGCAACAACCGTCTCTCTTAAAGTAATCAAAGTACAAGATGGTTTCTAGTTTTCAAAATAAAATAAAAAGCAGTTCACATACTTAACTTAGTAGAAGTGCTTTACCTCAGTGGTTTGAGAAAATAAACTAAGAGTGTATTCAGACCGGACACATCCCACGAAGCACCAGATGTCTATTAGATACATATTATACATGTACTGTGGATGTCAGGACATCACTAACAACTGTTTTGTTACTCTTTTAGATGCCTACCAATAGTATTCTAAAAGATTCTTGCGTGAAGAGGTCTCCTACACATCTACATGTAGCCATCTTATCTTGGAATATTTTATATGTCTATTAGAGCACTTAAAAAAGACGTATTAGTTAAAAAAAAAGGTGAATACTCCAATTTACATCCTTCCATTTATCCTCAGAACCTACTGAATCCCTTTTGGGGTCCAGGTTTTCTGGAGTACGCCTACACTCTAATCAGCTCACCAGTTTGTCACAGGGCCACACAGGAGCAATTTGGAGACAGAAATTAACCTGTTAAACACGTTATTGAATAGTGGAAGGAAGCAGGAGAAAATCCACACCTGTAATGGGGGAACATCCAAACTTCACACAGAAAGGCCCCTGCCGGGGTTCAAACCAGGTTCTTCTCGCTGTTAGGTGAAAGAGCAAACATTTCTACTGGAATGTACCTAGGGTTAAAAGATCACAGAAAATTCCCTCAAACAACTAATAACAAATATTTGTTTAGATTTTCAACTTGTCATTTAACGGAAGAAAATTATGATAAAAGGTTTAATCTATTGTCAGAGTGGAATATTATTAGAATTAATTTAAATCGTTTTCTCATCTTCTGCTGCACAACAGTGTCTAGTTGACATTCAGAGGTAAAGTTCTAAAAGCATAGACTTAAATTTATTTGTATAGATTAAGAAAAAAAAACGTGGACTTCACACAAATGCTGTCATGTTTATATTTAATAGTAAAAGGAGAAAAATGAAGACGGCACAACAAAACTTCAATGATGGAAAAATTATTGACTTAGTTTTTCTATTTTATAGCCAGTAAACGTTTAAAAAAGTACTCTAATAAACATTTAAAAATATCCAAAGATTAGATGTCTACAGGTAGACGTGTAGGAGCCCTCTATATGCAGAACACTATTAGTAGACATTTAATAGAGTAACAAAATAGAGTTGTCTGACATGTCCAGTAGACATTTAGTCATCTAATAGACAATTGTGTATATTAGATAACTCATAGACATCTACTGTGGATGCATATTAGTTATCTAATAGGCATCTATTGTAGTGGTCTATCAGACATTTTCAGTCTGAATCCACCCAAGCGGACCCTGGTCCCGTACCAGACTGAGCTCCGGTTTGCACTGAGTTTTCTCAGTCTGATTAGTTTTGCAATCGGAATAGAATAACTGGACCAAAAAGGCCATGGTAATATTACGGGATGTAAACAGAATAAGAACGTAGCAACAGATGAGCTGCGGACAGACATGCAGCAACAGCAACTTATTCAAATTTGATTGGATGAATGCAGGCTCATTAAAACGACTTTTAAAGTGATACACATTGCTTTTCTCGACAATCTATGTCATAAACACATATCAGCATATTTATAGGCATCGCTTCCTCAGTAACCATCTCACAGAATGCCTCAATGTAATAAAGTAGCAAGTAAAAAGTGTTGTACCTGACCTTGATAAAGATGTTCAAAATTGCTCAGCGAAATATAAAGTTTGAAAAAGTTAACTATCCTGACAAGGAATGCAAAGTGTAGGATTTCCTCTGGTTGTTGCTTTGCCCCGCCCTCATAACTCCTAGCCATTGACTGGGGAGATCTTCAGTCACATGCTTTTTTTTTTTTTTTACGAGGTTTAGTTCGAAACCGAATACTCCAGTTGAAGTCAGTGTGAATACAGACCAAACGCACAGTTCAGAACTCGACCCGAACCAAGTTAAGGGGACTCGGTTCGGATCATCTGCCTTTTTTCAGTCTGAATACACTCTAAATAAACTTTGACTGTTAAAATATTTGGGCAGAAAACTTTTACTTCCATGTAAATTAATCCGATTTAAAAAATAAAAATGACTACAACAATAACCACAGTTAATAACTTTATAAAATAAAATAAATATTAATAAGTTAATACATTCATAAATACATTTACACAAAGTGAACTGACCAGATCATTATGGTTCTTGTTTGGATTTTCGAGAGCTCTCCAGAAACCCTTAAGACTGAACCTTAAGCTCCACTTTAGAATGAAGAAATGAGCTTTAGCTTAATAGGCTTTGGGGCAAAACTGGTAAAACCACTTGTATATTGAAAAGATGTAGCACTCGTACTCCTGCAGGCTGACTCTCAAAAGAAGGAATTATCTATAAAAAGATGGAACTTTCAAAATATACAAAATCTGGACAGAAGACCTCCTCCTTACACACAGCCACATTTTCTTGCAGAGTGCTTCCTCACAGTGTGGTAAATGAGGCTGTCGTCCAGGAAGGAGAGGTCGTCCTCAAACGCTATTGGTCGACAGCAAGCTTGCAGGGGTGTGTCTCTGAGAGGAATGTTTCTGTTGCGAATGAGGTTGAAAAGGATTTTGTCGTAGTTGGTGTAGGACTTTTTGCAGGGTCCTGAGCAGTACCTGAATATCATCTCCTCACTGGAGTGATAGCCTAGACCAAGGTCTGTCACATTTAGATGGATCTGTTTGAGCACACAGCCCTGTCCTTGTCCACTGCCATCTTTTCCTCGGCTCCTCCTGCTCACATCCTCTGTTACTCTTCTTCCTTTAACTTTCTTATCCTTTGCCCCCTTTTTTCTTTCCCTTCTGTGTCGAGTCCTCGTGCTTCCTGTTGGGGCAGAAGAGGTAGACAAAGACCTGCCAGATGACGAAGAGCGACGTATTCTACTGATTGTAACTTTAATGAAGTCCATAACATCTTCAAAGCTGTCTGGACGGGGCTCCTTCATGATGGTGCCTGAAACACATTAAGAAAACTGCATTCTAAAAAGGGTGCGTCATGTTGGACAGACGATATTTTTTCGCATTAGCACATGACTTTTGGTAATTAGAAACATCTCAGCGTTGTGTCTCAATTACCCCATCACATAAAGAATTTAGTGCTGCATGCACATTTTGAGGTTTTTTACTCTGTAGCAGAGAAATTTCATTCAAATCAATTCAACCTGCTGACAGATAGATCCCATTCTTATCCATAAATAATGTAAACATATGTGTTTTGTGGAACCAAAACAAATACATGTTGTACTCAAATTCTGTCAGATAAAAACATTTCCTCGGAGGAAGTCAGTTTGAAATAAAGAACATAGGCCCAATTTAATCTGGATATTTTTGGGTTGTAAATGAAAAAAACAAAAAAACAAAAACAAGTATTTCCAGAAAAAACAGCAAATGAAACCAGAATTTAAGAATGAAAACGTATTATTATCATTTAAACTTATTATTCAGTTTATTATGTGACAAATCATCTCTTCAAATAAGCAAAGCCTCATATAAAGTACTCATAATGTCAGAGGCAAAATAGGATCATATTGCAATGTTCTGCAGCTTTGTTTTACTCCTTGCTGCAATTTATCAACTTTTAGAATAAAAAGTACATTCGTTTTACTTTCTGTAAATGCACAAGATTGCATTTTTTCCTATCCAAGGGTGGATAAAAGGCGAGTCCTAAAACTAAACATCAAACATTAAATCAGTGAGAGCATCTACATGTGTTTTTCAAAATACAATAACTACTACGTTGGAGGAACTGCAGTTATTGCATTAAAAATCTGTACTTAGAAAATCGAATTTGATCTAATTTTCATATTTTCGAAGAGTTTCCAAACCGCAAACTCTCACCTTTTGTTCCTCTCTGCAGAGTTTGGTCTCTTGCGTCTTTATTGGTGATGAAGAATCCCGGGGAAATCACGGACAAGCGGATCTGGACCGGCGCGCGCCCCGGAGCGCTCTCCGCCGCGCGCAGAGGTGGCTGTCGGCTCGCGCGCACTGCGCTCAACAGAATCAAACAAGTGGTCAGGCCATCCCATAACTTCATTGTCCACTCCAGTCTGACAGAAGGACATGGCGCGACGGAAACTTAGCAGTTGTCTGACCATTAACAAAAAAAAAAAAAAAAAAAAAGCCGTAAACTGTAAAATGTGTCGAAGTCCGGCAAAGAACGCTAAAGCAGCAGGGCTTTCCACCAGAAGGCTGCGAGAAACAACAGAGAACACATCATCACATCGCTGATGTTTCCAGTCTCCACAGAATCAGCGTCACCTCAGTGTTCCTCTTTCAAGACTGAACGGAAAAAGTGAGGAGAAAGAAAAGTGGAGAGGTGGGGACGTCTGCTGGTTCCATCATCGATGTGCTCCTGTCTCCACCCACAGGCTATACCTGCTTTAGGCCGATGCTGTGTGGGACAATTCGTCAGGTTTGGAAAAAAAAAATAACGTTTATTTACAACATAGAAACTGACAGCAATGCAGTTAGCGCTTTTAACTTCCTAAATTGCTGAAAACATTTTTGGCTCCAACTATTCTCTCTAAATATATTTTTCCCATATAAAACAAAGAGTTAAAGAGGAAGAATTAACCTACAACCACAACTTTGTGCCAATCTTTTAGGTTTAAATTACTCACACAAGTCAAGAACACAAAAGCTGCTATTTTTTAACATATATATTTTTTTGTCTTGTTTGAGCTTTTTTGTGACACTACTTTTTTTTTTTTTTGTACCAGAAGTTAAATAGGAAACAGCTTTTCAGGCACTACTCAGAATGTGATGCTGAACAGATCTGCTTGACCAACAGAAACATCGAGTCTGCCTCAGATGATTTAAACCAGCCACAATTTCTTAAACTCCAAATGTCGCTTTCTGAAAAATACAAGCTCCATTTGCTTATCTAGTGTATGTCTGAGAATGTATTTCACAGGACATTCCAAAAAAAAAAAAAAAAGAAAAAGAAAAAGATGGATCAAAAACAGGCAAAGAAAAATGACACAGATGTTATTCTTGCAATAAAATTTAAAACATCTGTCCAACCATCTATTGTCTTAACCCACTATATGACCCCTTTTAGGATCATGGGGTTGCTGGAGCCTGTCCCAGCTACTGCTGGGCTAAGGCACACCTAGGGATACTAGAGTAACCAATTAACCTATAAAGCATGTTGTTGGACTGTGGGAGTAAATTGGGGTAAACCCACAGTTGCATTAGGAGTACATGAAAACTTCACACAGAAAGGCCCCAGCCAAGATTTGAACCAAGGCCTTCAAGGCGAGAGTGTTAGCCACTGTTCTACTGTGCAGCCCTGCAGTATTATGCAACAGTAAACCAAACAAGAAAGTATGTTTAATTCTTCCTTTATGTTTCAAGTTCACCTTTGATGGTGTAAATTGAAGAATTTCAACTGATTTAAACTTCAGATTGAAGATAAAAAGTAAAAGTACCCATGATAAATCACTGATATTTCCCAAGAAATATGACATTTTTAATCAAAACAGTGGGTCAGGATTTTCAGATTGCCACAGGAAATGGTGTGTTGTTATTGGAAGGCATGTGCGCGATTCCTTCTTTGTCTCAATAAAAGTTATGATATGATGTCCTAAATGCGAGATGTGATGTTTTGCAATTCTTCATGTGGAATAAGTTAATCAGGCCTTTTCCCCAAAAAATATTTGAATCCAAAAAACACGATTTATCTTTGAGTTTTCAAATCTGTGAGAAAAGTTAATATCAAATATGAAAACATCTCAGTATGGAATGTCACGATTAAAAAGCAGAGATCTCATGAACACATCTGTTTCCAATTACCAACATTATAGCCACAATCTGGGCAATTACCAGAGTACAATGAGCTCTTAATATAAAGCATCTGACAATGGTGTAATTATCATATTCTGCAATATAACCGTTTTCTCTCCTGCTTGTCACCAAGAGAAGGCTTCCTTTTTCACTGACCTTCCTGATATCTTGTATGAAATATCTAATCCACAGACAATTACTCTGCTTCCAAGGAGAGAATGCAACAAAAAGATGTTAATGTTTCCTTCTTTGTGAATTATGGGGGTTAATGGGAGGTCAGTCTGCAATTAACACTGTCAGACCTTTTGGGCTCAGTTTGACTCAAGCTAGTTTGTGGTCTTTTCACCGATTGTTGTGAACGAGTGTGAGATTTCAGCCCTGGAGTAGCACAACAAACCTCACACGTGGTTTAGCATCAAAATATTGACTTATCTAATTTCCCTCAGTGATTATTGATCAATTTTCTTTATAGTCTGTTTGGGAAATGTAAAAGCTTACAGACCAAACAAACGAGGATGGCATTGGTTTACTTGTAAGTAAACTAGTACTGACTAGTTTACAGTTTGGTTTTAGACATTAACTTTATATGAATAATGATGATAAACCTCCAGCAACTTATTGCTTTGTGATTTAACCCCTTTCTACTTTTTAATCATCCTCCAACTTCCTTAAACCCATTTTTTCTCTCCCATTTCTTTTGTACCCTTATTCCCCATCTTTAACATCCGACTCTCTACTTTCTTTTTTCGGGTGGTCCTACAGGAAATGCATACAAACCTAATCGATATTAGACTCAAACACAAAAGGGGTTTACCGTATACAGATAAACACCTCATGTGTCAGAAGATTCGTGAGGCCCTATTGTAACAAGAAAATCTGTCCAACACAAGAGACCCTCAGCTATTATCTATTTGCTCAGCTGCTGGACAGGACAGATTGAAAAAAAAAACCCAAAACAAACAAACGAACAAAAAAAAACTATTGACTGTATATGAAAAGTGGACAGAGTTAAAATGACATCACCCATAGAAAATGATTTACTTCCGGGTCCAATGAAATTAAGCCAATTCAGTCACTATTTTTCAGCAACACGGATGTCGCCATATTGGGGCCAGACAGTGTTAGTAAGCAGTGATTGGTCTAAGTTGGTCTGAGTCTGCGTTTCTATGGCAACTACTATCGTCAATGAGGAGTGAGCTTGTTGGAAGGCCACACCACTTCCACTAAAAGCAGGCTCAGGAGAATCTGTCAATCAGACGTTTTGAATGTTTGCTTTTACTTTTAATGAGGCATCTAATTGGTCAGTTTATAACTTAAATAACTTGTGATAAAGGAAAAATATGAAAAACATATTGGATTAGCAAGAACATGTCAAAAATGTATCAGAGCAAGAATGGTTATTCTGACATGTAAACATATGACATGGTTATACTGAATGTAAAGTTATGGGATTTTGGCTTCTTGGAACCAGCAGGTACTTCCTGTTTGGAACATTAGGGGGAAGGGGTCCAATTCTCTTATACAGTCAATAATTTCTAATCAAGAATTGTGGCATCCCTATTAGTTACATTTGTCAAATCAAGTATTCAGGACAATCCTATAGTGCAAAAGCAATCTCAAATATTATTATTATTATTATTTTTTTGCCTTGAGCAAGGTACAGGATTTTGCAGAAGAATTAAAAACACACCCTGGTATCCAGACAAAAAAAAAAACAAAACAACAACGCTTTTTCAACTAATAATTACTCCTAAAAATGAGAGACTATAGAACATGATCAGAGAAAGTCTTGGGTAGGAAAGAACCAGGAGCTGCAGGTTTAAATCTAAGCAGAAACCCTGGGTTTGTCTTTATCCTGCTTTTTCATGCTTTCATTTTTATAAAACAACCCTGCAAACAACATATAGCTTTCTGCATTATGAATGTGTTGCTTTTGCTTTTTAAACAGGCATTAAACAGTTTTGTCTGTTCACCTTTATGTTTATTCTCAAACGCTCAGTGAAATCACATCTGGTAAGCCTGCTGAACATGACATGAACAGTAAGGTCAAAGTGAGTTTAGACTCACCAAACTACATGTTTGTCTGTAGGGCCGGGATTTATGACTGATAGATGAACAATGACAGATTAGCTTGTTTTCCCCAAAACTGCCAAGATTAGAATTTGGGGGCAGCTGATGACTAAGGTTCCAATGGGCAACTTTAACCACACGGGACAACTTTGTTCAGTTAGTATAAGATTAAAGGGCCTTACACATAAAATAATGCTGTTCATCTTTTGGTAAAGATCTCACTCTCTGCATGTGGTTTCTCCCCCAAGGCTGGGTCCTGATGTTGCCATCACTTGGTATTACCAAATACTACAATGTCTGGTTGGTTTGCCATTGGCACCCTCTCGTTTTCTCTCGTTCTCTACTATATGTAAAACATTGTTTAAAACACATTTCATGTTCCCTATGAGTGGAAATTTCTATTATTTTCCCATACCAAAGTAGGTCTATTTATATGAAAAAGGATCAAGTCAAACTTAAAGTCTCAGATCATTTCACTTCATAAGTGTCAGAATTTAAGCTATACCCAAGACATGCTCTTGGTGATTTAAAACACACCAAAAAGGTGAAAAAAAAAATCTCCTTGGTTATCCGTTTCATTGTTTGGAGAGTAATCAACACTGTGTGATTCTACAGAAGCCTCAGGGTGAGAATAATCAGACTACAGGAGCTGTGCTTTAGCAGCACAAATCCAAATTATTGGCCCACAGGGAGTTACCTCTGAAAAACCGTAACAGGAGGTTGGGTCAAAAAGCCACTGCATGACTGTTTAGGTTTGGAACAAAAACTTCTCTAATGAATGGGTTTCTCATTTGTGATGTTATTTTAGGCCTTTACTGTAACAAATACCTCAACAGTTTTCAAAGAGGGCTTTGGATCATCAGAACAGTAAAAACACCATCCAATCCCTTTTTAGTGCAATATCATCAATAAACGCCACTGACCTGTTGCTACTTTTTTTTCTCCATTTCATAAAACATTCCTTCACTTTTTTCTTCTGACCTTTTCTCTTCTTAAAAATGTGGACAAAAATAGCCTGTGTACATCCTAGAGAGTGTTCTTTGAAATGAATTTCCTTTTTTACCAAGAAAAACATCTCGCAAACTCACATGAAACCTACTGAAAGGTTAGTGTACGAGGCGGTTTTTACAAACACTTTTTGTTTAAAAAATAATGGTTAAATATTACAAATTATTATTTGTCTTGAAAAAAATGTGTTGTGAGGAAAGCTCACAATTATGTTGATTAAATCCCTTAATTATAACAACAATGATCTGGTTTCCTGGATTTTCAGCTTAGTTTAGTTCCTCTCTGGTTTATGAGTTGTGACTTCTTTGCCAGATTAAGTAAATCTGGAATATGAAAGATGATTATTAAATTTCACCCAAAAGGAAGCTTTCTAAGCCAAATGTATATTTACTTTCAATAAAAAAAACAAACAATTTCTTCAGATAAAAAAATTGTGTATGTTTTTTTCTTCTTAACTTTGATGTAAATACATTTCCATAAGCTACACAATGATTTTTTTCTTCCATCTTAGTTTTTTTTATGTATTTAATCCATAAATGATTTTTTTAGTAAACACCCACATACATTTGGATGAAGAGTTAATTAATGCAATTTTCTGTCAGTCAAAGGTCAGCCATCAAAGCTTATTTATCACATAAAAACATAACTCCAGTAGAGCTGACAAGCCTAAGACATAAAGAAAATTCTATTTAAAGATCCACTTTGATTAAAACTGTGCTTTGGTGTTTTTATTATGTTTTTCTGACATGTTTCTGATGTAAGAGAACATATATGAAGAAAATTAAGATTGAAATTGCATTTCTGAGCATTTTCTTTTCTATTTCCTACAATTTTCAATAAGGAGCGGACAAAAAAGTGCAGTTGGAAAAAGCTTGTAGCATTAACAAGAAAGTTATAACAGGTAGGCCAAAAACTCCCAACTCCATTCTGGCATTGGATAGCTCCAATTTTGCTCCCCATTTTGTTGCACCGGTAATATTAAGTTGGGCGTGTATGGGAGTGTAAACCCCATCCGGTTTAGAATGATCCAGGTAATTCAAGTGAGCATTTCCACTCATTTGGACCGTCATGGTGCATGCGAGGTGAATTTCTAATGAACTCCTGCTGCTCTGCAGAAACTACATCCTGCCTAAAAACAGTAAAATAATAATCAAAAAACCACTGGGAATGATTTTAAAACTAAACAACTTCTTGATGAACTGTATTATGTAAAGCAATGCAACATGACAGCATGCATAGTTTGTTTTTATTTGATTACATTTTGCATGGCAGCAACAGATAGTGAAAGCTGACTAATAAAACTGCTCTTTATTTGACATTTTTTGAAACTAAATGATCACTGTTTGTTGAAAGTTTTATTTTATAGGTTTTAATTTATTACGTGAAGAAACTGAAATGATTACCTTTATTTCCCTTTAGAATCTTAAAGTTTAAAGTCAATGTGTTTGGCAAAGACAGTATGTCTCTGAAGTTAGGAAGAATGCTTGGAAGACTTAGAATACGGAAAACATATTTCCTAAAAGCCTCATTATTTACAAATCTTTGCCCATGATATCTATAGTGTTTTTCTTGTGGTGGTTACAATCATAGCACCAGATATACAAAAAGTTATTTCTTTGACAGCCTTTTTTAAAGAGCTGCCATTTCTTCTTGTCACGAACTAGCTTTCCCCAGACGAGGAGAAAATAGAAGATTGCCTTTTTTTAATGTACCAAACAATTTAATAGCTTACAGTCCTCGAGGGAAGCAGCAGTTAGACTGCCAGGATTTAGGATTCCAATAACAGACAATTTGATCCAATTTTTCTCCACTTCGAATTTCGTGGGTCATATTTTTTGTGTTTATTGTCTTTAATTATCTGCCCAGCACTTGTTTTTCCAAATATCCTGCATTTGTATGGGTGAGAGTGCACATGGGTCAGCAGATAAATAGGAAGAAAAAACTGTACTACTATTTAAATAATTATTAAACTATTTTGTAAGATGTATTTATGTTTATGCATTTGAAATATAAATTTTATGACTAAACTTCTTGACAAATGGTCATTTATTGTTTTTACAATTTTTTTTGTCTACTTCCATATTTTTTTTTCATATCGATACAAAGAGTTTTCCACTCACCGGCCACTTCGTTAGGTACACCTTGACAGTACTGGGTGGGACAACTTTTTGCCTTTAGAACTGCCTTAATCTTCCATGGCATTGACATAACAAGGCACAGGAAACATTCCTCAGAGAGTTAGATCCATTTTGACATGATGGCATCACACAGTTGCTGCAGATTTGTCGACTGCACATCCATGATGCCGATCTCCTGTTCCACCACATCCCAAAGGTGATCTATTGAAAGTATTCCCCACACCATTGTACCACCAGCCTGAGTCGCTGACACAAGGCAGAATGTTTCCATGCCTTTATGTTAATGCCAAATTCTGACCCTACCATTGAATGTACCAGCAGAAATAGAGACTCATAAGTTCAGGCGATATTCCAATCTTCTTTTGTCCGATTTTGGTGAATCTGTGTGAATTGTAGGCTTTAGTTCCTTGTACATATCAGGCAGGAGTGCCACCTGGTGTGGTCTTCTGCTGCTGTAGCCCATCTGCCTCAAGGTTGGACGTGCTATATGATCAGAGATGGTTTTCTGCAGACCTCAGTTGTAACCCGTGGTTATTTTGGTTACTGTTGCCTTTCTATCAGCTGGAACCAGTCTGGCCATTCTCCTCTGGCGTCAACAAGGTGTTCCCACCCAGAACTACTGCTCTGGATATTTTCTTCTTCTTGGACCTTTCTCTTAGAGATGATTGTGTGTAAAAATCCCAGTAGATCAGCAGTTTCTGAAATACTCAGACCAGCTCATCAGGCGCCAATGTTCAAAGCCACTTAATCACCTTTCCTTTCCATTCTGATGCTCAGATTGAAGTGCAGCAGATCATCTTGATCATGTTTATGTGCCTAAATGCATTGAGCTGCCGTTATGTGATTGGCTGATTAGAAATTTGTGTCAACAAGCTGTTGTACAGGTGTGCCTAATACAGAGGCCAGTGAGTGTGTGCTTCTATGCCGTTTACTAAATGGTAAGATATATAAAGAAAAACTAGTTCCATAGGTGCAGATCCAGACAAAGTTGATCTAAATCTGAGTTCTGATAAAGAATTCCAGTCAAGGAACTAGACTTGACTAGACTGTAAATCTATCCTTTCTTTTTTATGTTCAACCCAAGGGCAACACCTTCACTTTCTGTTAGAGGTGGTCTGTTGTGCAAGCAAATCATTCCCCCTGTCAAACAATACATTTAAAATACAAAAAAAAAACAGTCCAGTTTTTAATTTATTTCCTTCTGTTTTAAATTATTTGCAAAAATGATTAATGAAAGTTTTTTTTCTGTGCATTTTTTAATTAATCTTATTCTCTTTAATAGGTTCAAAATTGAACTCAGACAGGGCTGTGATATTTTGATTGACATGTGTAAATGTTGAACTCCTATCCTTGCTCTGATGGCTTCATAATCTACAGTAAGTGCCTGAGTGTCTCTTAACAACTATCAGGAACTATCAGGCTTGTTCATTCTGCCCTCTGGCTATTTTTGCCAGGGTCAGGTGATGCCATTTCCAGCCAAGATGGTGATTACCAAGAAGCTAAAAAAATATCTTTCATTTGGCATAATATTAACTAATAGATGACTCACGGCACTCTTTGTTGATCTCTTATATTCAGTCATTAGGTCCAACCAGGTGCAGTCAGACTAAATTACTTTAAAAATTCCCAATGTGGACCCAACCTGAAGTAAGGCACAAGTATCTGCATTTCTCTTGGCTGTCTGATCAACAGGGATGTTGACTATAGAGACATGTGACTAGAAATTCATCATTGTTGCTTTTGTCAGTTGTTGAGTGTGGATTTCCAATAAAATTATAAGCAGGAACATCATGAACAACTGACAGAATGTGAATATTCATTAAATGGTTGCATATTCAGTTAGTTAATTAATAAATAGTAGTTGGTTAATAAAACAATTGAAAAATGCACCAAAATAGCCTAATAGGATGCATAAGTATAGTACATTTTATAATGCAAGCTTCTAGAAAAAAATCTGTGTAGGACAAACGATTGAGTTGTATTGAGACATCAATACGTAGCATGATTACCGCACATGTTTAACTTTTGGAATATCCAAACAAACCCAGGTTTCCCATTGCACCAGTTCTGCTCGAAGCCAACTGAGCTATCCAGTCATTCAACAGGATTACTGCACATATTTAGTCATATATAGTCTGATAAATAAAAAAAATACAGAAAACTAATTGACTCTCCAGTTCAGTCATTTTTATTTCTAAGTTCTTACAAACTCACCCACCAGACTAAAGTGTGAAGTAAAATAACAAAAATAATAAACATATAAGATGTAAAATAAATTATTACCAACCTGCAAAGCTCACAATCAAACTGTTTATGACAGTTAATCCAGCGAATGACAAACTTTTACATCTGATCTTAATGGCATCATTTACATGTGTCTGTTTTAAATATTTTCAATCAAGTCACAATTAATCATCCAAAGTTTGATATCTATATGATATACATCTCTTTTGTTTGTCTTCCTTAATATTTTTTGTTTTGATTACTTGAAATAAACCAAATCTCTTTTGTAAACTCTTCTGGCTCTCTAAAAATGCAACAGTCATGTTTTGAAATTACATTTTAAAGCTAATTGTAAAACAAACCTCACCCAGAATACAAGTCCAAATCAGATTCTTAACCCAAACTCTGCTCCAGAATTGTTCTGCTTGTGTTCACAGACAGAGCCCTAACATGAAGAGTCTGCCTCTGCTTCTGCGTCAAGACATGCTCTCCATCTGTGTCCAGTGCGCGGATTAGACGCTTATTATCCTCTTAGCTCTAAATGGCCCCACGTTCCTTGCACTTCCAGCTCATCTGCTGTCTAAGAAGCGGACTGGGGCGTGACACAGGAGCGATTCTCATTCGTGAAATGCTCGTGGCCACCATTCAGCCGCGTTAGGAGATCGAGAATTACGCGTGAATCGTCGGTGCATCCCTTTGTTTCGTTCGGGGCGCGTGTCTGGAAGCAGTGGATGGCTGCGCGTCAGTTTATGTTTTCACCCCACTGATCTTTTGCAGACTGTAATCTTCTCAGTGTCAAACCGAAGCTTGCTTTTCTTCTGCTGCGCATCCCGTGCGCCTTTGGATGGTGTTTGCTCCAAAAATCGAATTTAGGAAAGGGCTGTTATTTGAGAAAACTTTTCCAGTGTCGATGCAGTGATTTGTGCATTAAAATTGGTTTTTAACATGGAAATCTGACCGCCTTTACTTTGGACGACAAGAAATGGATCCTACAAGTAAAGAGAAATGTCTTTTTTATTTACTTTTTGTTGCACTTTTCACATCCACCCTGTGTTTTGGTGCAAGAAGATCAAGTGCTCGGAGATCTGGTGAGTGTTCCCTGTATCAGCTCTTGTAAAACGGTTATAAGCACAGTGATGAATGCTGTCTTTGTTTGTGTCCACATACTTTTGAGTTATTTTGAAGGCTGCAAGAATGTATTGCTTCAAATTTGAGCTATTAAACTGACACACGGTTTATATTACTAAGTGTTTGGATAATAGCATTTTAAAAATCTGTTGGTTTTAAAGAAAACACATCACAATGTTGTAATTTTAACTGTTCTGTACAAAAGACAGATTTTAGAGAGGCGGTGAGACATTTATACAAAGATGTCATTCATTTATTTTGCATCAGAACATCAGCACTGCTTACATTAAACATTAAATGTTCTTCATTTGAAAACTTTAATGATAGACAGAAATAAGTTTTAAACAGAATTCTTGACATTTTCCATCCTGCTTTTTATTTGAAATCATTGAGTTTAATGTATCTTACCCTCCTAAAAGGTTGGAAAAACAATGGAATGTCGATCCAAGCAAATCAAGGAAAAGTAAGCAACATGTTTATGTCAGGACTATAAAAAGCAGATTGTGTAACCTCAGACGATTCTAAAGGAGATGAAAACCTTTAAAAAACAGAAACAGGAAGACCAAACTCACTGAAGAAATATGTGAAAATAAACTTTTGATTCCAAAAGTTTGCCACAAAGCGTCAATCTGTCAAGTTTCTCATCTGAATAATAATAATTCGTACCCCGTCTGCCTTAGCAGTTGAAGATTAAATAAAAGGCAGAGAACTGAAGCAAGAAGTGAGTGATCGTTTCTGATCATCATCAGAAAAAGGTCTTCTTTCGTCAACAATTCAAAGGCATCAAACACTGCCATTAAGTGTAGAAGATTTCCCGTAAAATCTGATGATTGTTTGTTCCACTTCTTTTTAATTAAGTTGCCCACACAGTTGTACTTCATAAGATCTTAGACTATACTGAAGAATGTGACACTTGAAGGTGACTTGTAGTTATTAGCTGTACCTTTACACAAAAACAGATTAAAGTCATTATATTGTTAAAAAACAAAACAAAATAATTTAAGGGTTGGAATGATTCGTTTTGATAACTATTCGATTCATATTATAATTTGTGGTTTCTGATACAATTCAGAGTCGGTATTGGTCCGTTTTGAAGAATCCGATTCACCGGTCTAAAATGGATCCGTTTGGCCAAAAATCCAGCCAGTGTGACTCAAATGAATACCTGGGTACTAGGGGTCTAACAATCGATCGATTAATGGATGAATCAGTATCTGTTCCTACGATCCAATCAGATCAATCAGTCTGAGACAAGTTGTTAATCAAATCGAATTGACCAAAACCCTTTAAAATCCTTTCAAAATGAGATAAATCGATAACTGATAACTCAATTCAAGTATTGATATAATCAAATAATATAATTTATTTCATTTTAAAAACGTTTTTTTAATGCTGTCATTTGATTCGATTATCAGCTTGCCGATTGGTCTGATTGGATGGTAGGAATATAAATTGATTAATCGATTCGGTTGATTAATCATTACATTCCTAATCTTATTGAATATTCTGCTTTGTTAAGGTATAAAATTATATAAAACAAAGAGTAACCCAACTGTCATGACATTGTGTGCTCCTCAGGGAGAAATCCCCAGACATCCACTTTGACATCCATACACTATCAGTTTCTATGTCTTTCCTTGTTGTGTTGTCACACCAACTTCACTTTGCTGTCTCATCCTTTCTTTTCCGTCACTTACCTTTCACATCATGTTTTCTGACAGAAGAGTTCCTCCTTTCTCCACATTCTTAGTCCTTCAGGAGATTGAAAGCTGACTTTTACATCTGTCTGTCGCCACAGCACACTCATCACGGTTTAGACTGCCAGGCAAAGGGCGTCTGAAGCTCTGTTTTTATGACTGTCGGTGACATTTATCCTTTTTCTCCCTGCATCTTTGCTTTATTTTGAGTTCTCTTTGCGTTTATTCACAGTGGGGGAAGAAGGACTTGGTGGACCAGGACTTGGTGTCCACATGCATTACATGTACTCTCAGTTTGAATGAGCTGTTTTTAGAGTTTTGGTTTAGTCTTTTCTTTTTGTTTGTAACCTTTCAGTGATTAGAGAAATATTTTCAAAAAAATAAAGAAAATAGTTTAAAGGTCTCATAGCTATTATTATAGCTGGGAACAAACTTAATTTAAAAAAAGATGTTTTATAATTAAAGTCAGATGAAGGAATGCAGATTTATGTACACAGGAAACTAACAAAGAAAAGGATGTTTGTCAGAGATTTGCAGCAGTGTTTTAATGTGAACTTAACCCAAATCAGCTGTTGCAAAGACATTGGTTTCAACAGTAGAAGACAATGTAGAATAATGCTAATAATATTTAATATAGTTCACAAAAAGGAACAACTATGTATTTTAAATTGGCGAGAAGTTGTAGTTAGCAGAATTATTTGTCGAAACTCATATGTACTGCTCAGAATACGGAAATATTTTCATGTGTGATGTCCAGTATCAAACAGCAGCCAAAACGCTGAAAAGAAATATTAATAATGATGCTCTTTTAGTTCCAGATCATCATGAAAAGTTTGCATTTTGATTTATGTTACAGTGTTCAAAAACATCCAAGAAGCAGGGGCGGAGCTATGCCCCAGACTTGCCCCTCCAACCTTTGCGTTAATATTAGTCCTATTGTTGACAAAGATTCTGAAATCATCAATAGAAGCTTCTTTAAGCATTATAAAAATAACAAAAGCAACTCTGCTGTTCTTATTTGCCACCTTTCCAAAGCCCCCCCCTTTATAAAAATATGTTCTAGCTCCGCCTCTGCCCGGAAGTAAACAGTGTGAAATGCCTACATTTACCCGTTGGACCCCTAATAATGCAAATATGCATCAAACCCTCTCCAGAAATACCTTAATTTAGCATCTATGTTAATGCATCAAGGAGTTAAGCTTTTCCTCAAGTTCAGTGTGTTAATCGTTCATAAACTGCCCTGTTCAGTGAATATAAGTCAATATATTTTAGGTATATTTTTGATTTAGCCATAATTTACCCAGATAATTCCCTCTGACTCCAATTTTTAGGGGGATTCTGGTTAATACATTATCCTTACATATATTAAAATATATCAGAGGGATAATGCTAAGTGGAACTCTTACACCTGAAAAATATTCTCTCTTAATGACACAAGTTGACATAAATCTCTCACTAAATAATCAGGTGTATATCATTTTAACACATTCGTTGTGCAGATTTGGTATATATTGTTGTCAACCTGACTAATATAAAAATAATACAATGCCACCTTAAAATGTAAGTGATTGCAAACCTAGAAAAGTCGTTTTTTTGTCTAATTTTGTTCAGATTTATGTCTCAGCACTGATTGACACCATCTGCATTGGACAGCAGAGTATTTCTTCTGCAGCTCCTGCCAATCTGGTTCAGAAAAGCCCAGCAGTTACTTTTACAGTTCTTAAGATTTTTTTATGTTTGGTAGCAATGGCTTCACTCCCACAAAATGTGTCTGTTCTGACGTTGCTCTATTTATTTATTTTGGAAGATGTCTTTGAACATCTTTGTGGTGAGGTCACTATGTCTTCAATGGGCCTCCCCAGTGGGGAGATGTAGACTATCAGGGGTTTTAGCTGACATCCTGCATTATCCACTCAGACGGAAGAGTGGAGGTAAAAGACGCAAGCAACAAGATGGGATGATGACAGGCAGAGAAAAAGAAGGTCATCCTAGGGAGAAATGAAGGGAAAAAAGGAAATAAAGATGCAAAGAAGTCATGCTGACATGAAGTTAGAATTTTCTTTGCTCCCAAATAGTCTAATTCGAACCATCAAGCTTTTAGCTTGACAAGTATTTTTTGCGACTCTGTTTGACTTTTGAGGCAAATACTCACACAAAATGTGTCAAAAATGATGGCAGTTTTGTGTTAAAGAATTATATAAAAGATTGTATTGATATGTTGTATAGCTATGAATTGTTCCTACAGCAAAGAAACATCTCAATTAGTGCACATTTGTCTAAACTACAGGTATGCAACCTCCTGGAACCACATCTTTTCTTACATTTTTTTCTCTTTGGCTTTAAGAAAAAAAAAACCCCGCAAAAATAGAATAAACAAATGGTTAGGGTTAGTTTTTAGACTTTTATCATGTTAGACAACAGAAAAAAATTAGGAAAAAGGCTTAATCTACTGTCTGTTCATACACACATAACCTTAGCAGATTGTTTTGACTTTTTCCATCTTTGATTCAAGTAAATCTGCTGCAGCAGGAAGATCTTATTTGACACAGTGTATTTTATTTTGAAAGGAACTTCAACATGCAGCTGACAAAAGTGAAAGTTGTCAAAGTTGCTATTTTCAGAAAAATATAACCCCTACTATCATTCAATTGTTCAAAATAGTTAGAAGCTACATTTAACAATAATAAAAAAAAAAAAAAGGTTAAACTCTCCAAAAACAAAAATTATGGTTGTGTTGAAATGATTTCACTACTCACTACATAGTGCCCTATATAGTGTTTGTTTGAATGTAGACCACAGTACAATGTTTTAATAATTTTTGTCAACTTTTTTCAATTTTTGCAAATTTAAAAAACATCCAAGTTTTCATCATCAGACCACAGTGGATTATAAATAACTTTTGTAAAATGCTCATATACGTGTGAGCATGGTGTCCGGATTGTTTTTAAAATTCATGGCGCCACATAGTCCTGCGCGACAGTTTTTTTAGTAGTTAGGGAGGTAATTCGGACGTGGCCTAAGACTTTTTATTTAACATAAACTGTGACTTTGTGGCTCATGCAACTGACTGTTTCCCCTAAAATCCTTGATTTATGCTTTATAACTTTTTTGTTATTTTTAGTTTTCAGTCTGCAGATTTTTATTGCAATCAGTTTAGAACAAAAATAGTTATTTGATGCATTATTACTATTTTACCAAATGAACAAAAACATCTTGATGTCTATTATCTAGTTCATCTTTTTTTTGTTTAGACAATTTATTGTTTTAAACAAATTTTTATTAGGAAAAATTAATTCACGTCTTCCCAAAAATAGTGAATAAACTGTTGTCACTAATAATAATTTTTGTGTTTGTATACATTAGATCGCCTGAGTCCTCCATTAGACATCCAGCTAGAGACTGTCAACTGTTCTGCCTTCAGTGTACGATGGAAGATGCCGCGAAGACACGTCAGCACCATTACTGGATACAAGGTAGCTTTAGCAGCATTTGACCTGAAGTGCAATAGTTTGAATTTTTTAATGTTTTTTAATGAATGTTAGTTGTGAAGTAGGAAGTCTAACTTTATACATGTTTTTTAAAAATAAAGAAAATCTTGAGTTGTGCTGCAAAAGTTTTTTTTTTTTTTTTTGTTAACATGGCAATCATACGAAAGCAAAAATAAGAAGAAACTTTTGAATGTACCACAAATCAAATTTTGTGTGTTTTTTTCCTGAGTGGATGCTCATTTCTTTGGATACCGTGTTTCACTCTGTGGCTCCTAAGTACCTGTCATACTCACTGCCCACTATGAAGACCTTGAGGCTCAAACTAAATATTTGAACACTTCTGGTTTGAAGAAAACCTTTTTGCTGGATAATATTTATTTATGTCAATTGCAGTGTGGCTTTGTATGACAGCAACAGATTTTAACCTCTCCTTTGAGATCGTCTGCTATCAAAAAGCTACCCTCTTCCACTAAATGGAAGTTTCCTTAATTAAAACTTAGATTTATTAATCTGAGATCAGGATTTACTTAAACCTAAATGATGTTTCTATTTGAATAACTGAAGGCCTAGTTTACCTTCTTTCATTTAAACTGTCAGATACAAGCTTGAGTTCACATATCAATGTTCACATACTGTAAACCAATCCATTCTTGTACTGTAGAGCTAAATTTGTTTCAAGCACTAGAATAACTTTGGATCAGGGCATTCGCTGTTTTTGACCATATGTCTGCACTAAGGAGATTAGTTAACTACCACTCCTCTTCAAAACGAACAGATAAGCATGCTGTTTTGAAGTTGCAAAAATTCTAGTTTCTTCATATTATTCCATGTTTGTTAACCCCTTTGATACCTACATTTATTTCAAAATATCTACAAAAAATAATGGATGTTTTTTGCTTTCATGGAGATGCTAAATTAAGGTAAATTTGGAGCAAAGGTAGTTTGTTGTATTTGTGTACCATTAGAATCAAGGGGTTAATTACAGTAAATCATGGTTAATCACTTCAGTCACTGCTTTATGCTTTAATAGTGTAATGAAAGAAAAGAAGACTGGCGTGGCGTTTGTTTGTGTCATTCAGGTTTTTTACACCGAGTTGAAGAACAATCGTCCAGTTGCTACAACTTCCTTGATGGATGTGCCTCTCAGCTTGGAAATGCTAACAACTGTGAGTATTTGCTGTAGTGCTCACATTCAACAAGTTCTGTATGTGTCACTTTTAGATTGGATTAGTAAATAAAAATTCTGAATCTATGTCTTATTCAGCTATGGTCTCTAACAAGTGTTAGTTTATATAATTATTTTCCAGTTAGTAAGCCGTCTCTAGTGAACTTATCTTCTAAAAGAGTTAAAGGACCACTCAAAGGAAAAGCATGTTTATAACATGTTCTTATCCCTTTTTTCTCATAATGGAGGGCATGTACAAAATTATTTAAAATTAAAACTGCATTTCCGAGTATTTATTGAATCAATTCCTGTTGGATCAGGAGCTGATGAAAACCCACGGTTTGAAAAAGCTCGGGTTTGTGTCGCAGCAACTGTTATGGGCAGGTCAAAACTGGGGTCAAAACTGTATGGCTGCATATCTCTGATGTTGCTCGCCTTTTTTTTTTTTGCTAAACTAATGTTAGCTTGGGCTTGTGAGGTGCTACAAGCTAGCAGGAGGGAGTATAAACACAGGGATGCTGGGAAATTAGCGCAACTAACTTCCGCGTCTACAGTCCCGCCCACAAACCAGAATTGAATTTCTAATGAGCTCCTGCTGTGCTGCAAAAAACATGTCTTAAAAAACAACACAAACCTTTTGATTTGGGCGAAAAACTGCATTATCATAATTAAAAGACCACTGGGAACAATTTTACAAAAAAGAAAAAATTGTTGGAGTGGGATTTTAAATACAAAAAAATGTAAAGGTAGGCTGTTTCAGCTAGTTTGTGTTCAGTTTAAAAATGATATGAAGCCAACAAAAAAGTCAAAACTATTACAAATCCCATTTATATTGTGTAAATTTATGGTTATTCTGTTTAAGGGCCAATTTGATGGACAAGCAAGCTTTGTAAGTGGCCTTCTTTTCATTTGTTTTTTCTCCTTGCTCATATTTGTCTCACTTTAAAAGTTTTTTTTTTTAATTTTTACTGTTTTTTTGTGCCTTTCAGGAAGTGGATATTGGTAATCTAAAAGTTAACACAAAGTACAGAGTTAGTGTCGGCGCATATGGCTGGGTAGGGGAGGGTAGACCGAGCATGCCCCGAGATGTCAGCACAGCTTCACATGGTAAAAATAATGGAAAAGAAAAGAGAAATCTGTTTTACGGTTAAAAACAGCATCAGAATTGAAATAGAATTCAATTAATCCATGCTCTTTTTGTGTGTTTTAGAAATGTGCATGCCCCCTTCACCCCCGACTCAGCCTGTTGTCATGGCTGTATCTGATACCGAGCTAGCGTTGTCGTGGCAGCAAGGAGAGACTGAGGGAAGTGCGCCTGTTCTTCACTTCCTGGTGGCTTACATCAGGTTAGTCATTATGTGTGACAAAAAGCAAAAACTTCTTTAAAAACCGTTGAACTGAATTCACCTGGTAGCTGTTGGAGCAAGGAGGTGCACTTCCCTTCAAACACACTGACTGATGGGAAGACAGCTGCAGAAAAAGTCACAGTGCTTTCAAAACTGAAAAGTTAAAATTCTGTGATTAAAGGTCATTATCTCAGTGAACAGTAACAATGACCAGAACTGGTGTTATTCTTTTATTCAGAAATTTTAACTTGCACAATTTTGTGTAAAAATATGAGTTTATTCTGCAGAATGTATCATGAAGTGAAATGCTTACTTCATAAACCAGTACAAAACCTACACATTCTTTGCCTTTTTATATGAATAACATTTGTTTTTAAATAATACCAAGTTAGACTTTTATATAAATAAAAATGAAATTTTTTAAAACCCTTTTTTATGACTTTCTTTGCTTTCAGATGTCAAATATCACAAACATGTCAATTTAATCCTTTGTTTCTTTGTACTTAGGCAACATAAAAATATATGCAAACTTGTATAATAGTGAAATACTTTAAATAAATACTTTAAATACTTTTTACCACTGTTTGAAAATGCTAAGATCAACACATCACACTATGACAGTTACAAAACAAGAGATCAAGTCAAAAATCATCAAACTAGCAACGAGCAAAAGGTTGGAACGAGAATCATCCGTCCACATTGTTACATTAATATATCACTGCTTAATTTCATGTTCAGTTTAAGTACATTTTACTTTCAGACTATTTCTTAAAATTCCTGTGCATTTGATCCTGCCCAGAGAAGAATAATTGAGGAGATAGGAAATGAGGGACGAATTAAAGACAAGACGACGATTCAAAGACAAGACAGGCATTTCGAAACAAAAAAGAAATCCAAATGGATGACGCTGTCCCCTGTCAGGTGCTTCATCATACAGAGAGGGAAGAGAGGTGCAGGTATAACAATGCATACTGACCTATATCCACAAAGCCTTTAGTTGGTAAACTAGCTAACCTTTTAGCAATGTTCCACCTAAGCAACAAAGAATTTCCTTTACAACAACCAGAAATGATTTTCTAATCCTCATTAACTTTCAAACTAAACAAATCCATACTTGAAAACTTTTTTTCGCCAGTAGTATTCATTTTATAGTCGTTTTATTTTTTTTAATAAAACACTAAAATGTATTGTATTTTTTTTCCTGAAAAGCAACCTCTAAAAAATGTTGAATATTTAAGAAAGGTTAGCCTTTTTTCATTCTGTCAACATTTACTACATACATACATAAATCCTACATGCTTTCAGTTGCATTAGTAGTCAGACGATGTGCTCTACAGTCAGATAACAACAAGACTGCAGATTACAGCTTTCTTATCATCTGTTTGTTGTCACAATTTGTACTTTGGGGGCATTTGTGACATCAGAAAGATCGACTTTCATTCTGTGTCCAGAAATAAAAAAAGTAAAAGAACGAAGAAAAAATGACCATTGGATTTTCCATTCTGGGATTGAACAAAAAGAGAAAAATGGAAGCAGAGAAACAGTCGTGTTCTGTCAGAGGCTTGATATGAATCAGTGGCTGTTTTTGCATGCAGGGACATTTTTCACTCAGAAGAGCCATCTCAAACATAAATCTTTCTTTCTTCACATCAAAAGAAGTCTTTCTGAAGAGAGCGTTTTTGAAGATGACTCTTCAATAGATATGTGGGGCTCCAGGCGCTTTAGAAGTGCCCAAATACTTCAGATCTATGAATCAGGATGAATAAAAAAAAAAAAAAAATAGAGCAGATTTTCTGTCACAAAAACTGTTAGCTGATCAGATCCTCAAAAACAATGCATTTTGAAATTAAATGTGCCAATGTAACAGCTTTTTGCCTCTATTCAGTGAATTAACTTTTCCTAATTTTGTATGTTTTTATCTATTTAAACTAAATAATGGAGGATTGACAATCACATCTAAAATTTTACGTTTCCTTCACAACATATAATCAGTCTCACAGCAGTTAATTACAGCAAGTTTTCCTGATTTTTTTGAAAGACAAGAATCCTATCAAGTTTTCTAAAAGAACCACACAGAGAAGCAAACACAAAAAAATGTCTAAAAAGCCCATTTGATTGATTGCTTTTCTGCTTTTCACAACAGCACGTCTCCTTTTTTTCTCAGGCCGGAAATGGACACAGAGTGGACATACATTCGAGAGCCCATTGAGACCAACTCCATGGTTTTAAAAGGCTTAATCCCAGAAACAGAGTACCAGTTTGTAGTCAGAGCTGTAAACACGCACGGAGTCAGCCCACCAAGTCACATCAACAATCCTGTGCGCACGCTTGGTAAGACCAAATGTTGATCTCCAAGCCAAACAACTCTGTTGCAGTTTCAACGATACTCCCACACAAACACGCATTTATGTTTCTTCACTATGAAAATGAAGGCTCTGCCACATGTGAGACCACATGTCAGGAGAAATGGAAGTCAGCTAAAGTCATATGTTTCACAACAACTAACATGCATGATAACTGGAATTTAGGTTTATTTATTTACAAACTCACAATATATAGGCAGAGAAAATCACCACACAGACAGCAAATAAAAACATGTATTTAAAGTACAGAAATCAGATTCTCAAAGACTGCTTTAGTCTTTAAACAAAATGAAGCGACTAACTGGAAACTCAACAACAGTACAATAAAAAACAACTCCATACTGTATGTCAGCACAGGGATTTTTATTTAAGAAGTTTGGGTCAATTTGACCACGCACACCAACAAATATTAAAATATCTGGGTTTTTTTTATTATAAGGCAGAGCCTTGCCAACTATGAGAAGTAATGAAATATTTTTATTTTTCTCAAAATAACAGATTTTTTATCTTGATTTAACGAAACCAACCAAAAAGTCTTGGATTAGAAATAGGACTAGAAATCGATTTCTAATCCAAGAAAATTGATTAGAAATCTTTATGAAGACATGTTAGTACGATTTCTAGAATCCAGGCGTGTCCAAAGTCCGGCCCATGGGCCAAACGCGTCCCACAGGCCCCTTTTATAAATTATCAATAATATGTAACCTCTAGGACTTTCTAAAAAAAGTGTTAACGATTTATTGATTGTGATTTACTTAATTATGTTAAGAGTTGTTGCAAACCTGTGGCAACAACCTGTGCCTGCTTGACCGTTGGAGGCTTAAGGGCCAAACAATAAGAACAGCTCAGACACCCTGGTCTTACCAGTACTGTTAAGGATTACTTTTACCTTTCAAGTTTCCTGTATGCTGGTTAATCACGTTAATCACGTTGGATTTGAAGAAAAAAATGGTTTGGGCAGAAAATACGTGTTTTGTTTGTTTGTTCTGTTTTTGTTCAGTATGCCATAATTGTCATATAAACTGCATTCCTGGTGTTTTCTGTAGGCTCATCAGATGTTGGCAGTGGAGATATTGGGCGTTACTTCACAGATTCTAGATTCAAAGATGAAGATGGACTCGACGACTCTGATTATGACATCTTCATCGAAGAGGTGAGTTGGAGAATACACTCTAAATCTGCTCTTATGCTTCTCATATATGCCTTGTAGAAATCAGAGTTTGCTTTGCAAAAGTAAAAGAAGTCTTTTAGTAATTTTTTACATTATTATTGGCAAATAAATAAAGCCAAGACATTTTGCATGAAGAAAAACAAGTCACAGTGCAGTTTTTACGGTGGCCCTTAAGTGCCAATCACATCAACAAATCGCTCGATGCAACACTTTAAAAACCACAACGACAATTGAAAGAAAACAACAAATATTTAAAAAAAAACAGTCTTAGAAAACAAAACAACATTTCAGAAACCAAAACGTAAGAAACAAAATAAAAAAAAAACATTTTGGAAAACAAAAATAATTTCCGGAAAACAAAAGGAAATGTTAGAGAAGCAAAACACAAAGAGAACCTTGTGGGAGATGTGGGACATCGCTTCCTGTTTCACTTCACGTCAAATAACTTTCAGTTGAAATGATGGGCAAACGTCATCATCCAATCAGTGATGTCCCATAAATACCTACCTTTTCTGGTTTCTGTAAAAATGAAAAACAAACAAACAACAAAACAATAGTAAACAACAGAAAACAAAATAAAATACTGAAAAACAAAACACTAAGAGAGACTGGAAAAGGTAGGTACCATGGGACATCGCTAATGTGATGATGACGTTTGTCCATCATTAAAACTCAAAGTTATTTGGTATGACGTGATAGTGGACATTATCATCCAATCAGGTACATCCCATAGTACCTACCTTTTCTGTTTTCTCTTTGGGTTTCATTTCTTAACATTTCCTTTTGTTTCCTGGTGATTACTTTTGTTTTCTGAAATGTTTTTTTCATTTTTTGTTTTTTATATTATGGTTTCTGGTGTTTTCATATTTGTTTAGTATTTTTTATTGTTGTTGAGATCTTTAATTTGTTTTTATGTGGAGTGATTTGTTGTGATTTGCACTTCAGGGCCACCATAGTTTTTTTATGTTTGCTTTAAACAAAATGTGCATTTTTTTTCTCTTTTTACATTGTGGTAATACTGCCAGTTTGGATTTACTGTGTTTATTTCAATGTAATGTTTTTTTTTTTTTTAACTCATAGCTGTTTGAGGTCTTTCGATTTCGGTGTGTAAAAATTACTAGTAACAAACTTTGCTTGAGCTAGTTGGAGGTACTAGGCTAAAAAATATTTATTAAGTTTCCAGACAAAAACAAGGATGGGGACATATCATATAAAGAGTAAAAACAGATGCTAAGATATATATGTTTAAAGAAATCATCAAACTACACAGTTAAAAAAGTTTTTTGTTTATAACGTTTGTCTTTTTTTTTTCTCTTTAGCTAAAGCCATTTCCAGGAATTGGACAAGACAATTCCAAGTCCCAGCTCCGTTCAAACCCTGGTCCATCATCTGGTCAAAATGTTGTTTATCGAATGAACACTGGAGCTTTTCCAAATGCCACTGACCCAGCAGCTTCCACTACAGCATCCATCTTCCCAGACTTTACAGATCTGCTTTTCTCAGTCACCACAGAGGCCCCCCAACCCACAACTATCACCCCTCTGTCTACTGACAGGTAAATTATGGATTTCTTCCTCCCAGTAGAAAAATCTGTAACATTTTATCAAGATTTAAGTGCTTTTTTATCAGGTATTTTGAAGAAATAAAACATTTTTGTTTGAAAGAATAGTCCTGCATTTATAGATTCTTTCCTTCGGAAGGCGACACAAAAGAGGATGAGGAATAGGAAATTAGTGAATCGTTAGATTGGTATTGTTTTATTGTTACTTCTTTTGAGTGTTGCTTTTTCCCCCCACAAGCCAACTACATGTTGTCCCACTAAATCATTTGATAAGACTGTTGACCGGGGCACAGAAATGTCACATCAGTTTCATCCGGCAGTTTGTTTGTGATGTACAGCATGTCAGCTGGGTGAAATAACAGATGACCTTCAGTAGCGTCAAACTGAGTAAACATTCTTGTTTCAGCAGAAATTCTTCCCAGCCACTTTAACACTAATAGCCAGAACAAATAGGCTTTTCACTATCTTTTTTTTTTGTTCTGAAACGGTTATATTAGCCAAACTTTTTTTCTCCATTTTGGTGCTCCGTTTTTTACTCCGCTGTTTGTCTATTTTGCTGCTATTTCAGTTTCCCCCTGTCCACAACTACTGGCACCACAACCTTCTCCCCTTGGCAAGGTGAGGTACCTCGCGTGTACGACCTGACCTGTGATGATACCGTGTGTCCGCCTGACAGCTTCTGTCTCGGTGACTATGACAGCGGCGGCTCCCGCTGCCACTGTAACCTTGGCCGGAGTGGAGACACTTGTTCTGAGGGTGAGTCAATTCTATTCAGCATTTTCATATATTTCATGCAATTTCAACAAGAACAAACCTTGGAAATGTGAGGCTTACAGTCTCCAGTACTTTAAGCTTTTATGTGGTGAGATTTCAATATCATTTTTATTTTCAACAGCAATTACAGTAAACTTTCCCAGGTTCTACGGATACTCTCACATGACCTTTGAACCCTTGAAAAACTCTTATCAGACTTTTCAGATCACTTTGGAGTTCAAGGTGAGATGCTGTTGCTCTAACAGTTTTTTTATATGATGTCATTGTATGTAAAAACCTTTTTTATGGTGCAGGCGAACTCTGAAGACGGACTTCTGTTGTACTGTGGAGAGAACGAACATGGCCGTGGAGACTTTGCTTCTTTGGCTTTGGTCCGTGGCAAAATTCACTACCGGTGAGGACTGAAATTGTGTAATACTTTATTAGTAACTTTAGAGAAAATTGGGTTTTTGGTGTTTCTAACATGGTTTTGCAGCATTTTTCAATCAATCAATCAATCAATCAATCAATCAATCAATCAATCAATCAATCAATCAATCAATCAATCAATCAATCAATCAATCAATAATTAATTAAACTTTATTTATAAAAAAGCACTTGTCATACTTGTGCGACTCAAAGTGCTTTACAATTAAAAACAAAAACAGACAACAAATAAATCAATATAAAGATAGAAACCCAATCCACCCTTCACCCACCCTCCTCCCTCCATTAACACACACAAGCAATGACCCCACAAACAATGAATACTGATAAAAATACATTCTAGAAGAAACTTTTTCCTGATGATGGAGGAGAAAGGATTGAGAAAATTCAGCTCAAAATTGCATTTCTGAGTATTTATTTGTTCAAATCCTTGTGAATCAGGAGCAGATGAAAAAATGCTCTTGGATAAAGAGAAACTACACCGGGAGGGCCACAAGTTCCCTGCTCTTCTCCGCTCTGCCCCAATAGTCCTGCCCACATTTCAGAGGCAACTTTCTAATGAACTACTGTCACTCTGCAGAAACTATGTCCCAGAAAACGGCACAAGTTTTCTTGATTTTGGTAAAAATGGCACAATTATAACTAAATAACCACTGGGAACTAAAGGGAAATAACTTGGAAGCATCTGTCATCTCCTTTAATTTAAGTTGTTAAGTAAAGACAAACAGTGTGGAGGATGTCAGCAACCTTCCACTGGCAATTTTTGGAAAAATGTAAATGATGGCCATTAAAAAGTGACTGAGGTTTTTTTTTTTTTTTTTAACAAATTTAATGCAATTTCGCCTGAGATTTGGAAGCATTTTCACTTCATGACATTAAATCTAATCTTGTCTGCTTGACCTTCCAGGTTCAACTGTGGCACCGGAGCGGCTCAGATAGTCAGCGAGAGTCAAGTTGTTCTGGGTCAGTGGCACACCGTAACTGTTTTTCGAGATGGCATGAGCGGATGGCTTCGTCTGGACAATGACACCCCCATATCAGGCCGCTCACCGGTAATAATGATGAGCAAACAAACAAATGTTGCTATCTTATTTTCATATCTGTTGCTGAACAGTTTGCATTCTGTTTCATTTTCTTCTAATTCTTTCTTTCAGGGTCAGTACACTAAGATTACTTTCCGCTCGCAGTTGTATTTGGGCGGATCTCCGAGTACTTACTGGCTGGTGAGAGCAACAGGTACAAATCGTGGATTTGAGGGCTGTATTCAGAGCCTGACCATCAACAACAAGGTTGTAGACATGCGGCCATGGCCTCTCGGCAAAGCTCTGAGTGGGGCTGACATAGGTGAAGAAGCTTTTCATACCTAATTCTTTTAGTTTGAAGCTGAAGCCACATGATATGAATGAAAAACAAAACAATACATCTAAAAGGTTCTATGTTTTCTTTTTGCCACACATAAATCTGTCTATCAGGTGAGTGCAGTGACAGTGTGTGCAGCCAGGTCAGCTGTGCTAACGGTGGCGTCTGCTTTGCAAACCGTGCTGATGGCTACATCTGCCTCTGTCCACTTGGCTTCAGGGGACTGCTTTGTGAGGAAAGTGAGTTCTTTACAGCAAACAAAAAATGTTACTGAGATCATTTGTTTTTTTGCATCTTTGATTAAAAAACATAGATTTTCATACAAAAGGTAAACCATTTCAAAACAGAAAACAATGAGGAATCGTTTTTTTTATTTAGAAGTAAATGCTCCTTTTTTTTCCAGAAAATTTCAGTTTTAGCTACTATTGAACAGTAACTGTTAAATGTCCTCTTTGAATCCTCAGGTTTCTTGCTGTCCTCACCACTCTTCAACGAAACTGTATTTTCCTACGCTGTGATCCCGTGGCCCCAGCGTCCCCAGAACTTTCTTTCCTTTATGGAGTTTGAGGTGACATTCTGGCCGTCCACTCCTGATGGGGTGCTGTTGTACAGCGATGACGCAGCGAGCGGAGACTTCCTGGCTATAAACATAGTGGACAAATATGTAGAGTTCAGATTTGACTGTGGCTCTGGAGAAGCTGTTATCAGGTACTTCTACATGTTATTTAACTAGTTCCTTAGCGTTTTGTTGCCAGATGTTTCACGTGTGAATGTCTGTGTTGCAGGAGTGATGAGCAGATCACTCTGGACTCATGGCACGAGCTGAGAGTATCTCGCACAGCAAAGAGCGGCATTCTTCAGGTGGACAGCCAGAGGCCGGTGGAGGGGATATCTGAGGTACTTTTGTGATACTTAAAAAATGTCTAAATGATTACATGTGATTTTATGTTCTCTTTCTGTTCAATGTACTGGAATATAAAGAGCAGTCAAAAGTTTTATTGATATTTGCTGAGTCATTCAAGCTATAAATCCCACTTCGATCATCTTTTGATCCATTTTCTACTCCTGATTCAAATTGTTTCAATCAAAATACTCAAAATACTGCAATTTTATGCTTAATTTTCTTTAAATAAGTGATGTCCTCCATCATGACAAAAATGCTACAAGAACATGTTAAAAACACCAAAAACAAATTTTTTATTGGAGCGGATGTTTAAAAACAACCTATGTGAACAACCTATGTGAAACAACCTATGTGAAACTTCCAAATATATGTGTATTATCATTTTAAACACCACTGTTCATAATTTACATTTTCCAGGGAGCTTTCACTCAGATCAACTGCAGCTCACCTCTCTATATTGGTGGAGTGCCACATTATGACAAAACTAAAAGGTCTGCAAGAGTAATAAAGCCCTTCACTGGAATTATTCAGAAGGTAAAATACTTCTAGGGTGTCCCAACAACTATTATTTAATGTATATAATATAAAGAGAGGATCTGCAGTGATACAATGATTTCCATTCCTCCAGTTCATTCTCAATGACCGGACCATCTCAATCACAGCTGGAACTGCTGGTGGTGTAAACGTTATCAATTCTGCACATCCATGTGTGGATAGTCCCTGTGCCAATGGAGGGACCTGCAGGCCGAAGTGGGACGGATATGAGTGTGACTGCCCTCTAGGGTATGACGGGAGGCACTGCCAGAAAGGTCAGCGGTAAAGAAAACCATTCTCATTCTTCACTAGAGGAACAGCTCCACTGCTGGTTTGAGTGTTTTTAGGCAGAGAACAGTCATGGATCAGAAAGACTTCAAGATCAGAGGCTGGTTGTTTGAAAAAGTACTTGTGCACCTTGAAAAACTTTTTTTTTGTATTTGAACTCAACCTGTTTTCTCATTTCTGGCTTTAACCATTACTCTATTGCACACGATGTCCCATCACTGGATAAAATGGACCGTTTATCTGTCTTTTTTTTCTGTTTTAATGCTTTCGACTGAACAGAATGTGGGAATTACTGTTTGAACAGTAAGTTTTTGTTCAAAAAACAGACATTAACAATCTCTACACTCATAAAAGAAAAGATTATTTTCAAATCAGACTCTAAATCTCTTGATAGATACATGTCAAGGGTGCCCTCTTGTGGTGATGAGCGATTAAAACTGTTTTCTCTCTTTGCCTAGCTGTGACTGAAGCCATAGAGATTCCACAGTTTATTGGCAGAAGTTACCTGACCTACGACAACAGAGATATTCTTAAAAGGTTGGTAGTGAATGTTTTTTTTAATGGATTGTGTTCAATTGATCTTTTTTAGTTCAAATTGTTGCTCAGTAAGTCTTATGGTGTAGGTAAACCTTTGTTTAAAATATATCTATCCAATTGAAAACAAAAAAAAAAGTAATATTGAGGCCTGCTTTACATTTCTATATGTATTTTTTTATTTATATTTTCTTCCAGAGTGTCTGGGTCAAGGACTAACCTCTTTATGCGTTTTAAAAGCACAGCCAAGGATGGCTTGTTGCTGTGGCGAGGAGACAGTCCATTAAGATCCAATAGTGACTTTCTTTCCATGGGGCTTCAGGATGGGAATATTGTTTTCAGGTATTGGTTGCATTGTTCCATTCCACAGGCTATAAAGAGATTTAGCTCGTTAAAATGTTCTCCTCACGTGAACCACTGCGTGCTTCTTATAGTTACAACCTGGGCAGTGGTGTGGCTAGCATTGTTGTTAATGGGACTTTCAGTGATGGAAAATGGCACAAAGTCAAAGCTGTGAGGTAAGCTGCAGAGAAAAGGCCTCTGTCCCAAGTTTGTTTCTTGTTTTGAGACAGATTCCATTATATTTATCAATAACATCTTCATTCCACAGAGAAATGAATATATTTTTTTACCCCAAGAAGAGGAAATTTTTAAATCTAGCTTTTTATTCAACAACAAGGAATTAAAAGACCAATTATAGTTTTTGGAGAGGCTTGTAGATAGTTAATAGATGAGAATATGTGGGTTGTCATTTTGTAAAGTCACTCATATTCTCAGGGATGGCCAATCAGGAAAACTGACGGTTGATGATTACGGTGCAAAAACAGGCAGATCACCCGGCAAGATGAGACAGCTTAATATCAATGGACCCTTATATGTTGGTAAGTGTCTTTGTTTCTTATTATTCTCTCCATAAACACATTTTAGTTTCCTCTCCATACATTTCTTGAATTTCTTCTCTTTCTCATCTGAAGGGGGCATGAAGGAGATAGCCCTTCACACAAACAGACAGTACTTTGGAGGGCTGGTGGGGTGCGTGTCCCACTTCACGCTCTCCACCGACTATCACTTGGCTTTGGTGGAAGATGCGGCTGACGGGAAGAACATCAACACTTGTTCGAACTGAAGAACTCTACAACAAGGTCACGGATTGATTTTCAGCACAATTTTCAACCGGACATCTGATGCCTGATCTTGAATGTCACTCGCCACCCCCCCAAATCACCAAAAAAAATCCAAATGAATGTTGAAATGTGCTATGTGATGTGATTCCAGCTTAAACTGAAAAAAAAAACAAAAGTTTTGGTTCTGCAGGCGTGGTTTACCTGCAAAGTTGTTTTTTTGTTCAAACTCAGATTTTCTATCTATAACTAGAGTATAAAATAATGACTTCCAGTCATTAGAGGATGTTACATTACAAAAAGTGCTCTCAGAAAGGACATACTAAGCTGGCAAAAGGAAAACAAGATAAGAAAAACTCTTGAAGGACTTTTTTCATGGGGTGTTTTTAATTTTATCTGTTTTTTTCTACTGTAAACCTATTGCTGGAAGAACCAAATGATCCAAAGGATCAGAAGAACTTGACTTCGAGCAGCATACAAAGATGACCATTCACATAGAATAGGTTCTGCTTTATCACTAGAAAACGTTTGTTTTGTTTGTTGTGGCATTTGTATTGTGTTTTTCATTTTTCTTCAGTCAGTAGAGAGTTCAATTTTCTTCAGTCAGTTTTATTGATATCTATATTTGTAGGTGGAAGATTAGCTGCGCCTTTTCTTTCCTTTAGGTTTAGGCTTTTCTTGTAGTTACCATGTAGTCATATGAATGTCTGCTGCTGCTGAAGTGGTGAAGATTAAATCTTTGAAAAACTTGTGCAAGAACTTGTTTTTCTGACATCTGACACAAGCCACAATGTAGTGACTGTCATTCACTTTGGATGCATTTATAAAACGTCACAGGGCTTTCAGTTTTTGCATTTTTTCTTTTTTTGTTTTAAAGAAGTTTTGTTTTAGCTCAAGTTTTTACATTTTCGTTTTTCTTATAAGGTCCATTTAATGACAATTAGGAAATTATTTGGCAAAAGTTCTTAAATGTGTTTTGTTCACTTACTTGCATTGAAAGAATATTTATTGTTTGTAAAGTCTTCGACTGGTCAGACATGTTACATACCTTGTAGCACAAAAGCTCTCATATATTTTTTCTTTTTTTAACACAGAAAAAGAGATAGAGGGCATTCATTTGTTCACTTATCCCAAGACTTTGCTATTTTTTTAATGCCTTGATAGTTAACCAGGTAGGCCTCATGTGTTTTTACTACCAAACAGGATTAACATGTTCTACAATTTTATTCATAATTAATAAAAACAAAAAGAAAAAGGTTCGTTTCAAGTATGAAAAGTACGTTATTAAAATAAAAGTCTGTTTAAATCCATGATAAAAGCATTAAATATACTGGTTTAATGTAAAATCAATAAAGCATAAAACAGAGGCCATCGGCGCTTTCAAGTTTGAGACATTTAGTAAAATTTAGTAACTTTTGAATGTATTTGGATGTTCTTAAATGTGTCTGATAGATATCTTTATTGCTGTAGCTTTAAGTCACATTTTGAAGACAAGTCAGATAATGGCTCTGACATACCCTTTGTGTGTGTTTCTAAAATTTCTGTTGCAATAAATAGCTGCGTATCATGACTGAGTGAGAAAAAAAATGACATGCTGCTACTCTAGTTTAGCTACTTTCTAATAATAGATAAAAATCTCTTGATTATGTAAAACCGATTACAAAACAATCTGACTTTGTTTGTAGCAAAAGCTATTTTTGATCAAACTACATATTCTTATGAGCTTTTTTCAAATTAAAAAGTAAAAAGTCATCAAAAGAAGATTCACTTAAATCTGTAATTTTCAATGACCTTGTAACAACTATTATTAATAAAGACGAGATATTTGTTTAAAATAGCATTTGTATTGTAAAATAGCATTTAGTGTTGTCCTTCCCTCTTTATTTATGCTTTAGGTTACGCAACCTCAATCCATTTTGCCACCCGTGACCCACAAATGAGCTGAACGACCATATTGAGACTCATTATATTCCCAGGAACATGATGACCTTATCCTGCTCCTGTTACAGCAGGCACGGCTGAATGGCTGACCTATAATTGCAGAGAAACATATGTTTGACTTACATCTCTGTTTATCCTGGCTTGTTTTCATTCCTCTGAATTTTTTTGCTTAAAGATTTCTGCATTTTGATTCAATGAAATAGATTAAAAATAACACATTGAGAAAAAGTTTTTATGAATGAGATCTGTTGCATTTATCAGTCCTTGTTTAATTTTTGCTTTGTGATGTAACAGCGACTCTCCTGCTGAAGTATCACTTTGTGCAATATGTGAGCATGTCTAAAAATAAGATTCAACAAGTAAAATGCTTTGAAAATAGATAGAAAATTAAAAAAAAAACAATCAAGTTAACTAGAAAATACTAGAAAATCTCTGACAATGCATGTTTTTTCTTAAAATCCTCTGCATCTGAGGCCTTACTCAGCTGACTGAATGTGCACAGCCGGAGCAAATCAATGTTTTTGGTAAACATTCAGAAGATAATGTCTTACTGTGACTTAATTTATGTCTGTGACTGAAGGTGACGTGTTTCCCTTTAGCCAAAAAACAACATGAAAATGTTTAATAGTCTAACAGCAAATGGCAGCATTTTCTTCCAGGTTACTCTGAAAAGTAATATGATAAATGTGTGCAAATTTGAGGCTGCAGCATGTTCAGGAAAACGCTGCCATCCAGGACTGCTATCTTCTGAACTGGAACACTTAAACATACACAGTTTGTCCTGTTTTCAGCTCCAACACTGCAAAAGGAAGTAACCTAAAATAGGAAAAGTTTATTCTCAAGAAGAAAATCACAAGAAGGTAGTAATATAATCTGTCCATGCAGATAACAACTTTTACTTAACAAGAATCTAAGATGTCAAACTTTAGAAACAAGGAGTTCCACACAAGCATTTAAAAAGTAGTTTTGTTCTAGTTCTAAGTGAACGGTTTGTATTTTTTGAGTTTTTATGTCCCTACCTGTAATTCGTTTTGATTACAGTGACAAAAAACTATTATAATAAGTGGAGATTACTCTATTTAGAATATAGTGTGAAGTTGTTTAAAATACAATCATAGTATAAGGTGACCCATCTAAATAAATCCTCATAAAATTTAAAACTAGCACCTATACTTACATTTTTGGTTCCAAAATAAAATGCCAGTCTAACAAAAAAAAAAAACCCAAAAAAGTATAATAAAATGACATCCTTAAAACTGTACCAAAAAGTACAGAGCAATTTGAGTTTTTAATAAGTCTTTTTCTATTGTCAAAAGTAAAACCTGGTAAAATATTTTAAATGTCCAAAAACAAGGTTTTTATATCTTCGCAAGTATCAACTAGTTTGCAGTGTAGCTAGTGATCTTATGGCACAAATATGAAATAAAGCATTAACAGCATGTGTCAATGTGAAGTAAAACACACTGACTGTATTCTAACTTTCCCAAGTTTTGATCATGTGACTGCTTTCACCGTTCTGTAAGAAGACCGTCAAGTCAAAAAGTACAGATTCCAAAAAACAGGCCTTAAGCCTGAAGGATAGCATATTTGTTGTGTTACACATTTCGAAGAAAAAAAGCAAAAAACCCCACGAGTTTTAAAGATCTGCATCAACAAAATTCCAAATTTCACGCAATTTTTATTTTACAAGTGGTTTCAGACTTCTGATCTCTCCTGTTTTTAGGGGTTTCACTCATAGAAAAGTGACTTTTGTTCTCCCTTAAAATGCCTAAATATCACATTAAGGAGTCATGAAAGGATCCAAAAAGTTTGTGGTTATGGGCGTTAAATCAAAGAAAATGTTAATGATCTGGGTATGTGACTCAGCACCAGCATTTCTTAAAGGCTCACCATAGCGCTCAGTTCCACTGTCAAAGCTCAGTCCGATGAAGATGTTGCTCCTTCATTATGTCATCCTACAAGTGTTCTCCGTTGTTGAGGGTTACCCTAACGGCGCTCCCTCAGGTGCCTGTGAGGATATGTTACCCCGCCATATGGGAGTGTTGCCTCAGCCTTCACCAGCTCCCTACTCTCTTCTGACCAACAGTAGGACTTTTGAAGCTGGCAAGCCTATAACAGGTAAGATAATTTTGCTTATTTCTTGTTATATGTAGCAAACTGGCATGATTTCTTTTTTTTAAATCTGACTCTCGTCGACTGCACAACTTATCAGGATTTGTTTGAAACTCAAAGCTATTCATGGGTGGCCATAAAAGTAGGCGTTGAATAGTAATATTTTTGTCTTAGACCTATTTTTGATGTCATAAATGGTGTCAGACTTTTATGGGGAAGTCATTCTATGTATCAGGGCAACTTTTAAAACTTTTTGTATTTCCCCACAGTGACCATTAAAGGTCCAGACTATAGAGGGGTTCTCCTGGAAGCCCGGACAGATGGCAGCACAAATGCTCTGGGGAGCTGGAGTCTCCCTCCTCCCGACACAAAATTCCTTCAGGTACATTTGGCACATCACCAACTCCTGTACAGGAAGTGATGTGAGAGACACTTATGTTGTTTCCTCTTAGTGCACAGGGAATCCTCAAGGCGCAGTGACTCATGCCAACACCAACCTGAAGGGAAACAGCACTGTGTACAACTGGATACCACCGAGCATTATGAGCCCCGTCTATTTTGTGTGAGCACATCACCAATTTCCCTTAAAAAAAATCCCCCTCTGTTTTTTAAAAGCCTTTTGAACACCATGCTGAAGCCACTTTGTGTCTTTTTCAGTGCTACAGTCGCAGAGCAGCGCACGGTCTTCTGGATAAATGTGAGGTCTGCAACTCTGACTCGTGGTATGTAAAGAACAATGTGAATCATCGGTTAAAACAAGTTGCCGAAAATTGTTTTTTTAGTAATTTTTTTTCTGTCTGTTCTTTGCGTGTCAGAAACAACAGCTGGGCTTGGTCTGGCTACAGATGCAGGCGCCACAACGTCCGAAAAGAATCTCTTCCTTCTCTTTGCAACGTGCTTTTTGGTGTTACAGCTTCTGAGTTAAATACAAGTAACCTTTGCTGTTCTGTGTTGACTCCTGTTAAAATAAATAAATAACTACACTGTAGTTTGTGTTTTAGTTTACTTTATGCACTTGTTATAACCCTCTTAAGAGCATTGTGGTGATTTGTTGTTAAAGAAAAATTGTCCGATCGGCATAAAATTTACTCTTATTTTTCCTAAAACTTCCATGGCAACTGTGCGATTGCAACTGCCACCTCCCGATAACAAATGCCGCCGTGTGGCCACCTCCCAAACTTTCTGAAAAACCTGCATTTAGGTTGCCTCGTTGTGGCCTTTTTAGATATGTGACCGTAGTAGACTGTAGAGGCTGCATAGTGGTGTAGAGGTTAGCACTTTCACTTCACATCAAGAAGGTTCAAATCCCGGCTGTGTCTTTCCTGTGTGGAATTTGCATGTTTTCCCTGTGCATGTGCAGATTTTTCTCAAGCTTCCTCACTCCAAAAACATGTACCAGGATAAATAGGGATGATTGCCTTGATGGAAAATGATTGAATATTTGCCTTTCAGTAGCTGATATAGGCTCCAGCAACTCCAAGCCCCTGAACAGAAATATGCAGATGCAGAAGACGAGTTTTGGTGCATAAAACATTCCAGTAAATATAAAAGTAAGGTATAGAAAGCATTAGATTTGGTTTTGTTTGAGCGTCTAACTGGTTTCATGAAAACATGTCACCAAATCAGTAAAATGCAGAAAAGGAAGTTGCATAATATAGAACATGAATGGATACTTGTGCCTTTCAACTATGTCTTCTGTTTGCTACAATATTCTTATTTGATTTAATAAAATAAAATGTAGGCTAAAGATAGTTATTTACAAATGCGACTTCTGTGGTGTTTGAATTGGTTTTACAAAATGAGATGAAATCATAGAGAAAGATTGGGCACTTAAAGATTTTTGTTAGTAAACTAGTAAACTAAACTAGTAAAAACCAAAAAGTAAACTACTATATTCATGTATTTTCTTGTCAATGTCTTCTTTCTTTTGGGGATAAAACTGAGAGGGGCTAAAGCTTGCTCTAGTTGTTATTGGATAAAACACATTTATAGTTCAAATTAGCATTTCTGTCCATCAGGCGTTTCATTCATTCATTCATCTGATAAAAAACAAAGAAAAGATGAAGCGAGGAGATAAGATGAACAAATAGAGAAAAAGTATACTGAGCCCAAATACTGAATGGTGGCTTAGTATTGACTAAATTCGTTCTATTTATTGGACAGCATGTTATGACCTGATTTTTCCACATGGTTTGATATGTAACCCAGATTTCTGATCTGATGGTGGACGGAACAACAAAGAGGCTTAAGACATGCATCACATATATAGAAGATCTATAATTCCCTTCATCATCATTCTGTCCTAAAGCCAAAGCCGCACAATACTTCAGTAGTATAAGTCCGCTTATTCTCTGAATTCATTTCATTGTAACTTCATTTGTTCTGTTTTCATCTGCAGTCATTTCATTGTCCTAAACTTCAAACAATTACAAAATTAAATCCACCCACCTGCTTGCTGTCCAAACCACTAAGCAGGAGATTTTACTGTAATTGGAGGATTTTGTAAGGTGACAACTGCCTAAATGAAGCTCAAGCAAAACAGCACGAACAAGAGAAATACTTGCACGTTAAAGTTTGTTCACTTTTCTTACTGATAATGAAGCAGATATGAAAGCATGCAATCACTTCAAGAGGATAATTGCAGTCTCTGAAAGTCACGATTTAAATGGGATGGAAAAATGAGTGTAAATCAGTGAATATGTACCAGTTTGGGATAAAATCAAAGGCTTTTGATGAATATGTTTCACTGTGCTAGTGACAAACATGGTCACATCTCTCCTTTTTTTTTTTTAAATGGCCTTATCTGCTAAAATATTGATCTTAAAGTGACCCATGTGCCTGAGGTTGCATCTACAGCCAGGCAATCTGCATCACTCAATTATAATTAGTCTCTTTCCACTGCGTGCTAAAAGCTAGCATATTCAGCGGGGATTCAAGCTTAAGCAATGGTCACCAATGCAACCAGCTAAATCAATAGTAAATGAGTCATGGAACGCTGAATCTCACTTCCCAGCTCATATTCACCTCACACCGCTAATGTGTTTTCCACCAAGGTCAGTTGTGCAAATGCAATGAGACAGACGCCTCATTGAATTAGCCACCAGGCTGCAAAATAATCTAACAAACTACCTGTGTATGTCCAATTGAGGAATAATTTAAGTTGTTTCATGAAATAACATCCACTTTTCTTCGCTTTTGTAAAAAAGTGCAACAGCAGCAGATTCCATTTTAATGAGCAAATGTAATTGTTTGAAGTTGTTCTATTATCCTCTTGAATTGTGTCTTTAGTATAGATTATCTGGAGTGTACTTTTCAAGTCTTTTTAATCTCATTCTTAATCAGGCATATCACAAGAGTTGTGTGCAAAGTATGTACCAGTACTCCAATTTGTTTTTCTCTAGTCAAGTTCAGAACAAATTGCATTTTTGTCAGATTTGAATTAGTCTTTTTAATTGCATTGATCCTTATTCTGTAAAACTTTGAACTTATTTAACTTTAAGACCCTAGAATTCTATCTTCAGGAAAATTCAGTCATATATGGGAGTATCTGCTGAAAAAAAGTAATCATTTTTTTGATGCAGTGTAGAATCAGATTATTTTTGATGCATTTTTCCCAGCTGCACTGACACGAAAACCTAAAAGATCCCAGCAATGATTGGATTTCACAAGACTGACAATATTAATCCTTGGAAACATCTGTTGACCTGTTAACTCTTTTGTGTGAGCATGTAGACACTCATGGATGCTTGATGCATGACTGGGACCGCACTCAAGCGGTACATGCTCAAGGATAGGATCAATTAAATTTGAATTGAACACAGATCAAACACTTTTCCACGTGGAAGCACTGTGTTCAGATTAAAACTATCTATCCCCTCTTGAAGGGGCTTAGTTGACATCTCTGTCTGAGCTCTGCATTCCTTGCCTTCGTCTTTTCTCTTCATCTTCCTCAATCAACATGTCCAGCACCATAAAAAGGAAAGATCTGACAGCATGCTCCTGTAACTTAAGCCCTGCTGATAGTAGTGAGAATAATAAAAAGAAAAACCCAAATTCCTCCCAAACTATTTTTTGGTGAGAAGTTTTTGCCAATATGCACAACAGGTGGCAGAGGAGCCTCTAAATGGGTTTAGTCCTTCTTAAACATGATCAGTCTCGAGCCAAAAAGACGTACTTATATATGGGGGATCATCATGAAGAGTCAGAGCTATGGTGAATTAATCAGCGAGTGGGTAGCGGATTTACTCACAGCAGCCAAGTAAATTAAAATCATCATATAGATGGTGAGGGAGATGACATGTCAAATGAGAGTATTTACATTTTTATGCAGAATACACAACTGCATCCATGCATTTGCAGGACTCCCAATAGTGAGATGATTTTGCAGAATCAGCTTGATGTGTTGCTCGTCCCATGTCTGCTTTTCAGTGGCCGGCCTTCTGAGCTTAAGTAGGGTTAATACTCTGAGTGAACACTATGTCTGTTATGTAAGAGTTTGGTAGTTAAAGGGTTAGAGCTCAAGGCTGAGCCATTTTACATGAAGGGTAGGGGCGTGGGCAGCAAAGAGATTGGAGAAAGGCAGAGCGTATGTGTGAGCTGCAACACAAAGCAACAGGGAACAGGGAGAGAGATGCTCACACGGCTTAAAAAGTCCCAGTCCAGAAGAAAACAAAAGGCAGTCAAGGGGATAGCTGGCATCAGGAGTGAAGAGGATGAAGGCAGGCACTGGATGGAGACAGGAAATGCCGAAGGACTTCTGGTGGAAGACCAATTTTTAAACCACTGCCCATAGGAAAATAACAAAGCGAATGGCACGTTTTTGGTGATTGCGTGGACACCGTTTTGTCATGAAGCCTCAGGATATTGAAGAATAAATGAAGCGGTTTTGATTGGTGTAAAACAACTGTCAGTAATTTAGTTACCTGACGGACCTGACAAACTGTTTTCATTGGAGTCGAATTCTTCTAATAGCTCAGCATTTCTAGGCAGACACATTTTACAAAAGTGTTAGAAAGAAACAAACTAAAGGATTATGTGAGGCAGAGTACATTACCAGAGAAAACCACAAAAAATTGAAAACAAAGTTACCATACTCCCTGAGTTCCAGCACAAGAATACCCAAAAGGTGGACTTGACATCTTACATTTGACCTGGTTTGCCAGATTAAGTGCTTAGTTCCACTGGAATAAAATGGGAAGAATGAATCTAGCTGGAAAATAATCTGTACAATTGAAACTTTAACAAGACTGGACAGCTCACAACAGCATGTATTGCTGCATCATCTCTTCAAATGCCACCAAAATGGAAAGTCAATTCAAGCAAGTGGATAAGGATTTGAGAGAAGTCTTGCCAAGATGTTTAGATCAGGTGGTCGACTGAGAGCATGGATCCAGAGAGCGCACAGGGCAGTTTGCTCAGCAAGGTTAATGTACCTGACCACGCTCACTACATTGTCGCTATGTTTGTGTTTGTCATTGGGGCACTCGGCATCACTGGGAATGTTCTGGTTATGTTTGCCTTCTACAGGTGAGTTTCGGTTACTTTTTTTTTACCAACATTATTTTAACTAATGTTAGTTTGAAGCAAATTGTGCTCACGCTGAGGAGCACATAGGTGTAATCTTATAGCGACTAATGATTACACGTGATGAATGCAACTGAGAACAAACTCGTGGGTTTATGCTTTCAGTATGAGGGGCGTTTATTCCTCTTCTAAAAATGATCTTTTTAATCAAAATCCTACAAGTCCTAAATAGTTGAAATACATTTGGTAAAAATAAATATTTTTGAAAAAAAAGCAGTTTCTTAAGTAACAGCAAACATTTTTTTGTTTATTCTGTGGTTGAAGCAGTAACGTACTTAACCCAAACCAAGTTAATGGTTTCATAAGTTAAAATCCCATCTGTGATTCAGCACAATTGAACTGAGGATTTGACTATTTAAATTCATGAATAAGAGTTAAAATCCAAACAAAGACCCATTATTTAATTATATCCTGAAAATGAACTCTTAATGTGAAAATCTGTAAAACTCTAAAGGAGTTGGTGTATTCTCTGTAATGCAGTTGAAAAAAGCCGTGACGTCTCTTTGTGTCGCTGACATGAAATGCTCAAAGAAAAGTGGGTCAGCACACATATGCATGTGTGTGTGGTGGAAATTGTCAGAAGCTCTCATATTCCATCTGTCCATCACTGAGGACAGATTAGATGGGCTGTTGAGCGTGATGTCCTGATAAATTGAGTTCACTCTTTCGAGTTCCAAGAACATTTATTTAGAAATAAACACAGAAGCAGACGCACGCAAACAGGAGAAAAAGTGATCTGATGGGCTCACATTTAATCAATCACTTTTACAGAAACAGGGCTGGGACACTTAAACATGAAACAATGAGGCAAAATTTGGCACAGTTGGTCCAGAAAAAAGTTCTTTACATTTTTAGCTGACAGAAGAAGGGACGTCAGATGATGTAATTTGAAAATCATCAACCTAAATGTTTTGTCTTTAGTGTTCTTTATAAAGTATATCGTGTTATTTACATGTTATATACATGTTCTCCTTTTAATAGGACGTGAATGACTGAGAATCTAGTCAGATATGTCACGGCATCGTAGAAAGTGGGTCTTTTAGGGTGTGTCCATTAAGTGTTGTTTGATTTGGGGGAGCAAATACCCAGTTCTGAACAATAAGGGTCATCCCATTTCTCTATTGCACTTTTTAATGGAGATTGCTATAAAAACCTGCCAAAAAGAAGTGCATTTTGAAGATATTTCTCAGCAACTATCCAGATATCTGCAAACAATAAATGCAAACAATTCACGTTACACAGAAAGCCACATACATTATGTGGCACCATCAAAGATATTTTATTGAGTCAATTAATATTATTTTGTGAAGCTGTGATCAACTAAAAAAGTTAAAGGGGAATGTTTTATAGTTGGTTTTTTTTTTTGCTCTTGCTGAGTAAAAAAACATGTTCAAGCTGCTTTTACGTTGCTCTTTCCAGTATTTTTCAATTTCAGAAGCATAAAAAGTACATAATAACATTTATCAAAGACATACAATTGAAATCACTGATTTGTTGAATGTCAAAATCCTGAAAAGAACTTTTGATAACATTTTATTTACCATTTAGAAACTTATTACAGTAAAATGTGTTTGTCCTCTTTTGTGTGTTTGTGCAGCAACAAGAAGCTTCGCAACCTGCCTAACTATTTCATCATAAACCTGGCCGTCAGTGATTTCCTCATGGCTTTCACACAGTCTCCTATCTTTTTCATAAACTGCCTTTACAAGGAGTGGATGTTTGGGGAGATGGGTACATTTCTCATATTTTTTTCATTCAATAAAATGTGTTATTTCAAACAGAACTGTATATTCTCTGATGGAACTGCTTTTGCTTTGTACCTTTTCCTGTAGGATGTAAGGTTTATGCATTCTGTGGAGCCCTGTTTGGCATATCTTCCATGATAAACCTGCTGGCCATCTCAGTTGAACGGTATCTGGTCATCACCAGACCCCTGCAGACGATTCACTGGAGCTCCAAAAGAAAAACAACTCTTGCAATTTTCCTGGTCTGGTTTTATTCTTTGGCTTGGAGTTTGGCTCCTCTGGTTGGCTGGAGTGAGTTCTCTCAAACTGCAGACATTTGCTTGGTGTTCTCTGAACACAGAACCAAAGCTAACTGAAAGTATACACCACCCTGCTGCTTTCCCCTGCCTCACATTTTACTGAACTTGATTGTAATATTTGTACTTTCCCACTCTGTATTATCTTTAATCATACTTCAAAAAGACTTCCTACATTTGCATAAATTGCATTGCCATAATAGACATTGATACCTTTCTTCTCTGACCCTTTCAGGCTCTTACATTCCAGAGGGCCTGATGACATCCTGCACGTGGGATTATGTTACATACACGCCAGCTAATAGAAGCTACACCATGATGCTGTGCTGTTTTGTCTTTTTTATTCCACTGGGAATTATTCTTTACTGCTATTTTCGAATGTTTTTATCGATAAGAAAGACCAGCAGGTACCGAGTCTTACATCACACCTTCATGCGCTGCTGAGGTAGAAGAACAGCTCTCACTTCATCCTGCTTCCCCTGCAGGGCAGTGGAACGTCTGGGGACTCAGGTGAGAAAATCCACCATGATTCAACAGAGGACCATTAGGAGTGAGTGGAAACTGGCAAAGATTGCTTTTATTGTCATTGTGGTCTACGTTCTGTCCTGGTCTCCATACGCCTGTGTCACTCTCATTTCCTGGGCTGGGTAAGAGACTTTTTTCTTCTTCAATTTGTCTCGTGTATGTTTCTGGCTTGAATTTTTCTAACATTTTCTATATAGGTAAAGTTTGTGATTTACATGTTGATGGCTCACAAAAATGGTACATTTGATGTGGGAAAAAATAAATTAGGTGCCTTGTGAGTATTTTTTATGGTGCCTCAAGCAGAAATGATTCAATCCAATATTCAATAGCAATGTGATGAAACAATGTGGATCTCCTGGAGGACAAAGACAGAATGATCTGAGTTGCCATTAAAACAAAGCATAGGAATGTCTGCTCTTCTATCTACAGGAAAGTTTTTAGCTTGAATCATTTTTTGGTGATTACAGTTTGTGAAGGAGACCTAAAAAAAATTTTTAAAAAAGAGGAAACAGTTCTTCCGATTGATGAGGGATTTAAAACAGATGAGGTTCTGGTTCTGCCATCTTTTTGCAGTCTCAGAACGTTGTTGCTTTCTGGTAAAAAAAAAAAAAACCCTCTTTCACAAAAATGTATGTGAAGTTAAAGCGGGAAGTTTTTTCTTGAACCTCTTGACACATGAATTTATTTCTAACTATGAAAAAAAATCACTTGTGTTTTTGGGCTTTCGTGTTGTTAACCTGTTGGCATGTCTCGTCAGGAGTCGCCACAGTGAATCAGCTTTCACTGATCCACACACTTGGTTTGCCAGAGAGTTTTATGTCCAGTGCCCTTCCTGACACAACCCTATATTTTATCTGTATTTTGGCTTTAATGAAGATGCTAAGTTAGGCTCATTTTGGAGGCAAAGTGATCTGATATGTTTGCATCAACAGATTTGCATCAACAGACCTTATTTACCTAATAACATTACACAGTTGCTTTTACCAAAATGCAAGAGGCACATTTTTCTGTTATTACCAGACTGGAAACAACTTTTCCAAGTTCTGAACCTGGAACAAATCATTTTTGTGTAAATCCACTGGGCTGAAAGTCACACTGAGCGTGCCTGGTGTGAAACACATATTGTCAGTCCAAAATATGATCAGATCAATCTAACTCTAATTTTAGTCATGATTTGTCAATTACAAAAGATCATGACTACTCTTTAAAAAATTATAGAAAAGTAAAGAAATAGTTTCTTTATCAAAAGAAAGAAACTGACAGAATTGGTTCTAATTCAGAATTAGTTCTAATTCTGTCAAAAAAAAAAATAACTTCAACCACATCTACAGCACTTTCAGACGTAGTATTTGACCAATGACACACATTTTCTTTCACTTTAAAATGAAAATGCTTTCTTGCCTTCACAGCGTCAACAGCAGTAGCGTTCAAAATATTTAGAAAGTAAAAGTCATTCCTTTCCTTTAGGTGAGTTCTGCAGACCAATTACTGTTTGCTCCTTTGCATCCAGCTGCACAAATATGTAAAAAAAACCAAAAAGAACAAATATATATATATATATATATATATATATATATATATATATATATATATATATATATATATATATAAATATATCAGGAGACTTATATAATCGTGCAGCATTGTGTCAGCAAAGATCAGATACACAGAGTGAGTGGTAACAGATGGTGAAGTTGCTCATTCGTCCTCATCTTTACCACAGAATTCACCAAATCACTTTACTAATGCGCCTAATGAGTTATATAACTGAAACGACTTCTTCTGCTCATGTTTTAGGTTAAGGTAGGTTTAGATGCAAACACACATTTGCACAGAAAATGCATTTACACATGAGCAAACATGATGGGATTAACCAGCTCTCTTTAGCATCTGGCAAATGTTAATCCGTGATCGTCTACCCCCTTACGTTACAGAGCGAACATGAAGTGCAAGAGGAACGTTACTTTTTACTCTACACCATAGTAAACGATCAAAGATAAAGAATAAAAAGTTATTTTTAAATTGAGGGAAATGTTTCTGTTTTTGACCCTCACCTAGTTATGCCGATCTCCTGTCGCCATACTCCAAGGCTGTCCCTGCAGTCATAGCTAAAGCCTCAACAGTCTACAACCCCATCATATATGCTATTATACACAACAAATACAGGTAAAATGCAGATACTTGCTTTTGTTCTGCTTGTCCCATCAATCTTTTGCAAAAACAGGATTGATCAAAAGGATTAGCTAAAACTATTGCTCTGTTCTGCATCCAATAGGATGACTTTGGCAGAGAAATTTTCTTGCCTGAGGTTCCTGTCTCCCACTTCTCCAAAAGAATGCACCTCCTACTCCTTCAGTGAGTCCTCCTTCAGGGACTCCATCATCAGCAGACAGTCTTCAGTCTCAAGAGGTCATTTCATCAACACTTTGCCCAGTCACACCGGCATGGTAAATGATCAGAAAATTGTCCTTGTTTAAAGGTTCCTGTTGAGATGAGTGCCTGTGCTAAACCTGTAACAAGATTAAAAACACAATGCATGTTTATTGTAGATATTGACGTCACATTGATATTAACATCCCACTGACACCTCAATATTCATTTTTATGTAGACATTGGAATGTCATGTTTTACTTTGGGTGCTGCACGGTGGTGTAGTGGTTCGAATTCTTTGACAACATCTTAATCTTTCTAAAGTGATTATCAAAGAAATCAAAGTTTTCCACATTTGAACCGAAGGGGTTTCGTTACTAATTCACTAACACGTTGTGTCCTTCGCCAAAATCAGCAGACAAAATTGGGGTTTTTGATCTGCAAGCCTGAAAAACTTATAAAAAAGATAATTCCAGAAATGTTTCCAGAAATTCCAGAAACCACATTTTCTGGATTAACATACAAGAGAGTAAAGAAAACAGCAGTTTACCACTATGGCTCTACTTTAACTAAAAATAACAACACAAAAAATCCTAATGACACAAGCAGAAAAGAATGGAGCCGACTTAAGCAGAAATGTAGGCAAAGGCAAAGAAAGCAGAAAAACTAGCAGCTGAGCTCCTCCCTGAAGAGCAACTCACGTCTCCTGCAGCTCTGGTCCAAATTGCAGCCTCCACTATGAGGAACTCGCACCTCAAAATGATCACAGAAAAACGCACAAGAAATTCACAAAACACATGGCGGTCCTACTCTGTCTCAAAACAGTCCACAGGAAAAAAAAAAAAAAAGCAAACTCTTGTCGAATAATAATGACTTGGACATAGGTCATCACTTTTGAATGGCATTTCAACTAGAAGAAATAGTAGAAATGAATGTAAAGATCAAAGAAAAGAGTGTATGAAATAAGTCAGGATCTGGGCTGATGATGTCTAGAGTGCGAATGGATTCTGATCATACATGAATAAACCTCAGAGCATAGATGGTGATGGTGGTTACAGGCCAGGCCATGGCAAAGCATTGTTTCAGGTGGAAAACAGGGTGGAGGAGGGAATGCAGACAAACATGCATGAATTTAAAGGCGAAAACGTGATTGTGGCTGAGAAGAACACAGGCTGTTTAGCCATTGGTTCAAGGTGACGGCTTAATGGTGAGTGGAGTGACGTAACAACTCAAAGTTTTCAAAGTTGCTACAATTACAAACACAACTGCCAACGGGGAGACATCGGCAGAATCTTCCATTTTTATGCCACTGCCTGATTTTTTCTTTGCATTAATAATTTTGCATTAATTTGCATAATTGTTTGCATTCATGAATGTAGATGGCGGCAGTCAGGTATGCAGAATGGTCCACTTTTTTTTATGTTCCAGGCCACAGACCGGCACTTGATATGGACATTTACACATCGCCCAGTCAGAACTGCTTTCGGCCGCCGATCCCAACAGCCATGACCTCGCCCAATTTTAATGTCACTGTGCGACCTTAAAATGTGCCCAGACGGCCACTGACCAATGTCAACTTTTAGAGAAAAATCGTCCAGTTGTCGTAAAACTTTTAGTTTTTCTTAAAACTTCCACAGCCACTGTAAGGCGTGTAAAAAGGCTTCCAATTACAAGTGCAGCTGTGCTGCCACCTGCCGAATTTGCAGAAAAACTGGCAGTTAGTTTGATGTGCTGGGATTTTTTGGACATGTGACAGTAGGCTTGTTGAGATTGCACCAAAGCTTCATTACCCCTTTTTGCTTTAAAATAATGGCAGCTTTATTAGCCAAATGATAACTCAAAACACCCAAAACAAAAGAAGGTGAAGCAAAAAGACTTCAGGGTGAATTAACGGCCAAAACAGTAAGCAAATTTAATTATCTGAACACTTCAAAATGAAAGAAAATGGGAAACAAAAGGATTACACAAACCAAACTCCCTGAACTAACATTAACAGGAGAAGATAAACGAATAATGTCGACGACACCAAGAACAACTTGTTTGCACAATTGGCCCAAAGGGACTGATGTAATTCAGCACGACTGAAATTTGATGTTTTAGTCTTGTAAAACAATTCAGCTATATTTGGTCATCCTCTAAAGCCAAAAAGTAAATGAAATTATCTTTAGTCATCAAGTCGTAAAAAGAGCTAACAACCTGTTTGAAAACAATTTATTTCAACAAGATATTTGTCCTTTCTGGGCATCCATTCCATCAAACTTTCAGTGTTTCTTCTCTTTCCTTCAGGAACTAAAAGATGTGCAGGTGGATACCCTGAGCAGGAAATCCAGCAATTCCTTCAGAGGGATGTCATCATACAGCGGGTCTTGCAGAAAAAGATCCAGTAAGAGACAACTTGAGTGGAAAAAGATAAACACCTATACAACAGAGAAGGTAAAAACTTGAATTTAGAAAAAATTTAATAAAAAAAAAAAACAAAAACAAAATAGTGAAGAATATTTCTTGCTTCACATGCGAGGCCCCCATGTTGATGATGTTGAGGGTTTCTAGTTAAAGGATCCTGACTAATAATTAGAAATGTCTAAGATTGAAGAAGTCCAACTGGTGAAATGGCATTTGAATTTATATTACTGTGAGTAGAACTAATTACATTTTAACTTAGTATACAGAATTCTCAATTTTAATTTTGTGCTATCATGGTTGCTTTGAACAACACAAAATGTGTTGAATATATACGTAGGAAGAAAAACAAATTTAGCTTTGAAGTACGATTGTTCAATTTAGGAGTGTGAGATAGAATAATTATTTGAAAGGTTTCTAATTCATTAGATCTGTAAATCTTACTACAGCCTTATTGGAGGTTTATGAATACATCAAAAAGAGAAATAAAAACTATTAGGATATCATAAAGTAAGGCAAAATGAAAACTTCTGCTTAAGACAATGTATTACAAGGAGAAAAAGTTGATAATGGCATAATTCATTTCAGTCAATTTCAATACAGAACCGCATTGTTTTATTTTAGCCAGGCATCAACACAAACCACTTAATCAGGAATTATGAGCATGAAATCCAAACCTGCATTTATCTGACACATGAGCTATGCAGCTGGAATGGAAGTCAAATAGACATCAGCAACCTGCGCAAAAACGGTTTTATTTTTTCCTTTCTTTTCCTTTTTTTCTTACTTCTTTCCTCTCCTCCTACATTATTTGTTGCTGACTTAAGTTTTTTTTCCATAAAGTGGTAGAACGATGAGCAGCTGTCATTCACTTCTGTCGCTCTAGTGGGAGATGTCACTCAGCGTGCAATAGGAAACGTTAGCTACCAATGTTTTTGTAATTTATGGATTTAAATAAAAATATTAAAGAAAACCTAACAAATATGCAAGTGCAACCTGCAGACAAGACACCTAGTCTAAATCTATTTTTTTAGGATTAGGATATAAATATGTATTTGGGGGCTTTATGCATTCACATAAGATAGTTTCTGATAGAAACAGGTATGGACATAGACAAAAAAGAAATCTTATTTCTAAGTTTTTCACTTTTTACGTGTATTTCTTCACTTTGTCAGCATCCATCTGCCCTCGGCGACCCACTAAGCGACTTGAACCATGAACTGGTTTCCAACTCTTTGACCATTGCCACTCTCCCCTTGCTTCTTCTTACAAAGAGGTGCAGCAAGTGTCCAATCAACGAGATCCCAGGAACTCACAAGGAGAAAAGCAGCTGTGTTGACAGGCTCAACAACTGCACAAGTGACTCCACTGATTCACTGCAGCATGGGAGAACACCATCCAGTGCCCCCAGGTCACCTCAGGGTGTTCCACGGATTATTGTCATTAGTCCCTCCAGTGAAAGCAGCCTCATCAACTATGACAGCATTCACTCAGAAGACAGCTTTGAATCAATGGAAAACAGTCTTTTTGTTAGCCTTAACTTCTCATCTGAAGTCTTTGAGGCAGTGAAACTGCTCTCTTGACCTGCTGGACTTCTGACAACAAGAAACTGGATTATTTTCGGAAGTTTTGGACATTTGGCAAGAGATCTTCTGTTTTTCTGGACTTAGCAGGTTTGGACTCATCCTAAAATCGTTCTGTTTGTCTGTTTGTAAGGAGAATGAAGTGTTGAGGAAGGTTGTCGGGAATTATGTGCAGTGTCCATCAGAGTTGGCACATGTGCATCCTGACAGGCTTTTGGTTGATCCTTGAAAAGTCCTAACAGCAGCTTGTGTAGCCAAACTTGTGAGTAAATGATTTTTTTCTCTCTTTTTTTTTGTAAATATTTTATGAATAGTTGATTTTCTACAAGGGAATTTAAATAAAAGGATTTTCCAATGTACAAATTTAACTCTGTAGACAAGGTAGATGTCTGATCTGCAATTATTTTAAAATCTAAACGATTCCCTACTGCACAATATTCCAAAACAGAAACAATTGCAGCAGATAAAAAGGATACATCACATAAATTTAAGTTTGTCTTCATTTCTCCTTCTCTTCAAAAAATAAAGAACAGTAATAACATTAAGTTGTAAGTGGATAAGGTGCAGACACTGTTTTTATGTTCAGTTACCGCTCTCTGTAGAGAGTATGGCGCTCCAGCTTTCCATTGGCAGTGATGCAGCAGTGTAATGAAAAGAGGAGGCTGTTTATATTACAAGACTCACACTGGTGACAGTCTGAGAAGGATTTAAGCACATTTCATGGAACAATATAATTTTCTCTAAAATGATTTGTGTTGCTCACTGTTTTGCTGATGGGTTTTGCAGCAGGTGTTCCATAGGCTACAGCTAAGAGAAGAGTAATGATATTTAAATGTACACTCAATTATTCAGCAAATTTCCATTATATACACTTGTTTAAGACAGACCTGTAATGATGGAGCCTATCTCTGCTGTTTTTGGACAAAGTATATTAGCATGCTTGAAAGAACTCGCCCTGATAAAAACAATTTAGATCTCAGCCTGAGGATCTGGATCCGCAAGCAGCAGTTTGACCCCTCAGTTGTGATTCCTTTGTTAAAGAAAAATAAAATAATTGTAAATTTAAAAGGTAAGTATTTTTCAGACTTCATAGATAAACAAAATGTTTAGATTATTCCAACTTTTTTCAACTAAGTCACAAACAGCTGTAGTACAGTAGGTATCGCTCCACCAGGATCCTTACTACAATACCCATAATGCTACAACAATCTATCTATCTAAGCACTGTGGCTTTATAGATTACCGATGCTTAACATTTGACAGATTTGTAAGCGTCGTATTGCACAGAAAATTAATTTGAGGTCAGTGAGAACAACCAAAATTCATACTTAAAGCTCATCAGATTATAAGAATGACTGTCTGTACAGATTCATAGTAAAAGTCACTTGTATTTAATCAAATCATTTCTACATTTGTTGCATTGAGATGATCCTATGTGGTCCAGAGGGTCTTTTATTTTGAAAGGAAGCCTTGTCAACCTCTGTCAGAAGTTAAAAACTATTTCATGTTTAAAAAATGATCGTTTATACTTATGTTTTATGCATGCAAAAAAAAAGTTATTTTTATTATTTACCATAAAAGTCACAATGACATAAATGAAAGTCACTGTCATTTTTTTCTGGTGAGAGAAGTAAGCCTTAGTGGCTCCTGTTGGAGATATTGACTTGAATGGCTCTTTAAGTGTTGTAGGTTACAGACCCCTGATTCAGGTTCACCTCCGACAAATATTTAGGACAGTTGGACTCTGGAAGGGTTGGGGTTGTTTTTGCTTTAAAAAGTGTGTGTTTATTCTGCTGGACTGAAGCATTTTAAATGATTCATCAATGTGGTATTTTTAACATCAGCCCTGAAAAGAGATCATTGTTCCACCCATGTCCACCTTCTGTCTATGTCTTTCTTTTATATTTTCCTGACAGCAAGGGTGTTGAATAAAGGACCTTCTAACTTTCTTAGTCTCCATGAAACAAAGATAAACAAGAATCTAAGCCTTGAACAATTTAAATGTAGCAGGTGGTGCTGTAAATTTGCACATATTGAAAACATGTATTTGTTTAAATTAAAATTGCCAACAAGCATCGTCATAAGAATTTCAACACAACTGCACGTTTTCTTTATTAAAGTATAACATTTGTTAATCGTAGACAGTAAACAATGTTTTAGATCTAGAACATCTTTAAAACGTTTGCGGCTTTATGCACTTCTTTGCATATTAAATCTATATCTACATCTGAATAATTTTCTGTCATTTTTGTGGCTACTTTAAAAGAAATGGTTTTGTTAAAAAATACCTCAATAAAAAAGTTTGCTTTTATTGTCTCTTGTAATGTTAAAGCTCTTTAGTTGGTAAAAAATGCATTGTTTTATTCTTTTAAAGTGTTTATTGTTTACAAAAGATGCTGACTGGGCAGACAGATCATTCTTAACTACTTTTGGAGGGGATTTTTCCATCTTGACCTTGGGATTTCCATACACAGATGTTTATGTTCGTACTGTACCAGCCACACGTTGTTTTGAAATTGCATGCACCTCCTGCATTTGGTGTCATGCATGCCGTGGTAGTTCCTTGCCTCCTGTACTTTGAGCCTACCTCTTTGCTACCATGATCAGTGTCTTGTAATTAGTAGAATATTATGATATCAGCAAAGAAGGTGTTTGGCAGTCACTGAATCATAATAAGTGATTTCCTTGATTCCTATTTATTTATCACATTTTATCTACCACAGCTTTCTCATTATGAACACAGTAGACCTCATCTTTGTAGGTGGAGAATCACTGACTTTTTTGTAATTCATTCTATGCTTTTTCATTAATTCTAGGCACCAACCAGTTGTTTGCTTATAGACTTTGTTACTGAAACAATATCAAATTAATAGGACCCAAACTATTTCCAAAAACTTTTAATTCCATTGTAGATAAACTTGCTGGTTCTGAAAGTGGTTGTTTACTTATTCTATAGTGTTTTCGATTTTCTGTCAAAGTGTTACAAATCCCTTATGATAAACTGGTCAAAATAAATTAAACAAATGCTTTAAGTTGCTAACAGTTAACATTTAATGTCATTTTATTGTATTTTGGGGCATAACTAAGCATCAAGATGAGAACTTTGGGTATTGAGCTATGCAGCAGCTCTAACACTGAGAAAATATTAACATTCATTAAATAAATAGCCTGTGAGCTGAAAGGCATCATATTTAGACACAGATTGTAACAACTATCAGAGAAAAACTGAGATGAAACTAATAAAGATTTGATCCTTTCAGCAAAAGATTTAGTCAATGATGACTAATGTTTCTACAATAAAACCCACAAAACAGACACAATGCAAAAAGATTGGAGCTACCAGTCCTAAATCATTTAATGCATGATGCTATGGTGCAAAAGTGGTTGTATTAATAAATTCTCTTGGCTCCTGGAAGCAGTTTCTTGGCAGGCTGATGCTAAGGGACACAAAAACAGATGTTAACTGCATTCTTACATTAGAATCACACAGCTCTCATTTCTGAATCCCAGCCAAAGCTTTATCAAATAAAAATGTCTTTAAATCAATCCCTCTGTCCACAGGAAGAAGTGAGAGTTACGTCACTTTACACAAAATACACGCAGAAAAAGAAGACTTGGGCTTAAGGTCATGTCCTAAACTAGCTTAACAATCATTTTTGACTCATTTTTATTGTCCTAAAAGAAAAGTACAGAACATCATAAAGTAAAGTTTATGATATAAATAATATTTGTATTAAAAAAAAACACAGCAGGGACACTTAAACTGTGTCTTTTAAAACACTGATTTTATTTTTTGATGCAGATTTGTCAAAAACAAAAAGAGGGTTAATTCTTTTTTGTGCTCCATTCCCTTTTGTGTTGAGAGCTAATTAGAGCTGATGGAAAACTCCTGTGCTAGTGACCATGCCAGACAGCAGAGAAGGATGACAGGTGTATTGTATGTAGCATTCGTTGCAGCACTTCAAACTGAAAATCCTTTACAAAATGGTGAACTGTGACAGTAAAAACAAAAAAAAACTTTTGATGTCCTAGCAGGATCAAGGCAAGCAAGCACCAACAGATTCTGCAGATTATGTGAAGAATAAAACACAATTTATAACTTCATGTTGTTTGCCAGTTTGATGGCTGCATGATGCCTTCACATTTAATTTAATATATATGTATATTCAGATATATAACCATGAAATGGAAATACTATTAGTATTGAATTGTTACGTCTGCCACATAAATTGCAGGCGTGTGAATCAAACGGCATCTCTATTGAAATAAAATCACTATTTTGTAAGGACTTAAAATTACCACTAGATGGCGGTAGAAAATAAATCCAAATTTCTTAGTCGTCATTGCTTTTGTCTTAGGTTAATGCAGAGAAGTTGTTTTAGAAAGTACTTTTCTTTACTGTTTGTTTTCCTCAATAAAAGTGTTCTAAGAAATGTGTGATGTTTTCGTTTTTTGCAGTTTTGTCTGCGTGTCTGTATTTGTGCTGCATCGATACATTTTAATTTATTTGACATGCTTTTACAATAATAAAGCTGAAAATGTCAAAGGCTTGCTCTAGCTTTTTCTTTAATAGATTATAGCGTAAACAGATGTTTGGTTTAAAAAAATGTCATGTTTGTTTCCTGGGAAACTGTTTGTCTGAAGCTTCCTCCAAACTGACATTGAAAAGGAAACAGAAAAATCTCAAATATGAAAGTACACCTCTTTACTGTCGGACTTTGGTGCAAAGCATAACTGTGGAACTCTTGATGCTAAAACAGTTTTGAGTAAATATTTATTTTTTAAAAAAGTGGCCACTGCTTGGGGTTCTGTCTTTGTTTTCTGTCTTTCTCCCTCTGTGCCAGCTAGGCCTTCGTCTTTGCTGGTCTGGCTTCTCCTTCAGCCAGATGGGCCTCCACCATCACAAGGCTGGGCCTCCACCACTGTCGCTGTTGGCTAGGTCCCCCTCTCCACTGGGTGGCCTATCACCACAGCTGGCTGGCCTGTGACCTGTGATGACTACGTAAAAATAAAGCAATTTTTTTTAAATTTCGTGCTATTCGAAATAAAATTTCCTCTGAAGCAGCAATAGTCCATTTACACTCAATGGTTTTTAGTCATCCGGCCAACCGGTTATGCAATACCCAGACAAGACATTGCCATCACTGTGCTATTTAAAAACAATACAATCTTTTAAACTGGTAAGGTCTCCATTGATTTATAGACTTAGGGCTGATGTACAAGGTGATGCATAATTTGGCTCCGGATTCTCTGACAGAACTCATCAACCAAAGAAGAAGCTCAGAGCAAGTAACTTGAGGCTCTGTTAGATGCGACTGCTTCATCCCTCTATGCAGAAGTACTTTTAGTGAGTCGACTTGATCAAAAAAAGGTCGAACTCAGTACCGGAGATCTGACTGTCCACAACATATAACAGTTTCACCATTTCTTTTTTTTTATCGACACCTACTGTTGCAGGCATTAAACGATATAGCTGTTGTGAATGTTAATTTTGACTCACTGGGATGTCTTGTTCTTTGTACTTTTGTATTGTATTACATTGTATCTTACTGTGTAGTTACTGGGTATTCCAGATTTAATTAGCTATTAATGTATATGTTATTGGTAAATTTTTGTTGCACTTTCTACTTTTATTGCTTTCTGTGTCATCATGACCAGGGGATTACAGATAAAAACTAGCCTTCTGACTAATTCTGCCTTTTATAAACCTTGTGTTTTGTCTTGTTTAACCATGTGGTTTTCTCTGAAACTGCACTGTCCCCTTTATATAATAAAATAAAATAAAATCTTAAATCTTAAAATCTTAACACCTTTGGGATAAATTTAAGCGGAGGCTGAGAGCCAGGCCTTCTCCACCAACATCAGTGTGTGGCCCTACCAATGTGCTTTTGAAAGAATTGACAAAAATTCTTAGAACCACACTCCTCAACCTTGTGCACAGCCTTCCTAAAAGAATTGGAGCTATAAAAGCTGCAAAAGGTGGACCAGCATCATTTTGAACTCTATAAGCTAGGAATGGGATGACACTTCAGCACAATTGATCTTGTGAACGGTGAGGAAACAGGCCAGAACTACATGGAGGGGAACTGGTCAATGACCTGAAGAGAGCTGGGACCACAGCAACAAAGGTTACTATTAGTAACGACATCATGGATTCAAACCCAGCTGTGCTCTAAAGGTCTCCCTGCTTGAGCCAGCACATCTAGATCTATCTAAAGTTTACCAATGACCACCTGGATGATCCAGAAGGGATTTGGGAGATTTTCATGAGGGCAGATGAGGCCATAACAGATTTATTTTCAGGTATGAATGCCACTCACCATGTATGGATGGGGAAGAATGGGAGTTGCATCCCCACAACCCCTATATCCAATGTTAAGCATGATGGTAGATCTGGGGCTGCTTTTCTGCCAAAAGGGACAAGATGACATTATGGAAGAATGGATGGTGCCATGTTGAGGTTTTGGGCAAGAACCACCTCCTTCCATCAGTGAGAGCATTGAAGAAAAACTGTCTCTGGATCTTTCAGCATGAGAGTGACCTCATTATACCACTCAGGCAACAAAGAAGAAACTACGCATTTCAAGGTTCTAGAGTGGTCTAACCATTGTCTGGACCTCTCTGCTACAACAACAACAGCTCCAAAACTTCATAGACCCTAAGAAAAAAGCACTCAGGTGAACTTTTGCTGTTGACAAATACCTTTATTTTTTGCACCATCATGAAAAAAATAAAAATCATTCTTTTTAATTTGTTCTGTTTTAATTTACTTATGTATCCATTCAGGTTTCATTTTATGTATTTTTTTATTCTTATGCTAAAGTTGTTCAACCAGTGATACAAATTGAATTTTCCTGGTTTTCTTTTTCTGCTTTAAAGCAAAATGTGGAAAACTTGATGAAGAGCAGTTGATATGAGTTCCAAAAAGGTGGACGGTCACTTTAAAATGTAAAACTATTTATCAAGTTTCTGTTTTCTATACGCCGTATATGATCACCAACAAAAAAAATGACTTGTGTTTATTAAGAAAATGTATAATGCAGAATCCAAACGCACAAGATGAAGGCAAAACATAAAAAAAAATTGAACTGAAAAAAAATGTGGCAAAAAACAGAAACAAGAAAAAACTGAAGTGTGAAGTCAATGTAATCGAGCTAAAAGGAAAAAATGGAAATGTTGGTTTGAATGTATACTGAGAATTGAAGTCAAGACAAATATTCCATTAAAATTAAATAATCTGTCCCGCTCCAGCTGGTTCTCAGACTGTCAAATAGAGAACAAAAAAGCTAAACATTTTCAAACAGGTTTTGCTCCACCCATGCACTTATTTGCTTTATTTTTTGTCTTTTGGGCGCAAAGTTTGACTTTTTACACGGGAAGTAATTGGGAAATCGTTTTATTTCAAAAACTTCCTCCAATTGTCAATTCAGGAAATTGCAGTATTTGGAACTTCAGATTTAGATTTTGGATAAGATATGCAATGTACAGCGTTGTAGTCATTTAGTCCCTAAAATTGTTTTTGCTCTTTGGTCTGGTAAAAATAAAGACTGCTGCCGTGTATTTTTGCAAGTAAGCCCAGACCCCCCACTCTGAAGCTGACCAGAGTTTGTTATCCTAAAACAGAGAAAACTATTTGAGGGAACAAATTCCCATGGATCTTACCTTCCAGTGTGAATTCTCCTAAAATCAATAAAAACAGACAGCGCTAAATTAAAAAGATTACTCTGAACAAATATTATTAAAAAAAAAACCTTTCAGCAGCAATTTGCTGTAATACAAGCTTCTTTTAATTTTTGACATTCATACATTTTAAATAAAAACTTTTTTTTTTTATTTTATCAACAACTTAAAAAGTTTTGTGGTTTATTGTGCTTCTTCTGTAGATCACAGCAAATATTTTGGTTTTGGATTAATAGAATATAAATCAAAATAAAGAAACTTAATTCAAAGACCTGTACAATGGAAAAGTAATCTTTTGTCACTGTACCCACGCTGACTGCATGATTCACTGTACAGAGATAGGTTAGCGGGGATTAGTTGGGCTTATACTAGTCTCAAGGCGTCAGACTGATTAGATGGCTGGCAGACATATACAATCCCAAAATAAACAGCTACGTCTCTGTTTTGGTTTTTGCTTTTTTGTTTTTGTTTCACTGTGAAAGCAATAGATTTACAAAAAAATATATTTTTACATTTAGAATAATATCTCTCATTGCAACATTACAGTCACTTATAACCATCTTTATTTTCACATTACCATAGTTTTATTCCTCAGCTTTTTAAAGAACTAATTTTTAAGAATTAATTTTTGCAAATAATAATTACAAACTTGTGACCAAGGGATCCAGAGTTGCTTTGCTTTTTGTCAACTAAAATTTTGAACTGTTTTAACCACAGTGGTTTCACATAAGATTCGTAACTGTACAAAAACAAACTAAAATACATTAAAGTTTAAGGTGGCAGAAATGCTACTTTTGACTGAAAACTATTTGTTTTCTAACATTGGGTATTGCATTTTATCTTAGATCATGAATGGAGTTCAGTAAGTGTGCAGGTGCTGCTGCTGGAGTGCTCAGTGGGGGTGGCATAGCAGGGGGTCGAGGTTCACCATTTTTTACATTGATACCACATCAAATGTCATTTAGTAGCACAGATTGTTATACTACAAGGGGGAGGAGCCTGTTTCAGCCTCAGCATGTGTGTCAGGCTGCAGGCTGTTAAGCTGTGATCATTAAGCATGTTGGAGAGGTGAGCATATGGGGAATGCAATGGACCTTTGGACAGAACAAAAGACAGCATGGTGCCTGAGGTTTTCTGCATAAGTATCTTTCTTGGGCATTGTGGGATATCATTGTTTAAGGCCCACAAAACCCTTTTGTTCTGTCTGCTGCAGTTTTCAGCTGTGATTCATGTTTGACAAAATACAGCAATAATCAAACGAATCTGGGAAATAAAAAAGACTTTGGCTTAAAGGACAAATGAACTATTTTTTCACTTTGTAACATTTGTTTCCTTCCAATGTATTGGGTGTTCAATAAGATAAAGCACGTCTAGGGTCTTTGTGAAGTGTAGATTGCTGAATGATTTCTATGTATCCAGTATGTGGGGTTCCAGCCTTGGTCAAGCTCTTGAAATAGAATGAGTTTGATTCTTGAATGAGTATCTTCCTTGCAGCACCCACACCATCAGGAAACCCACCTTACCTTACAATTTAGACGTCTCTCCTTTTGTATTTTACTTTGTAAGTTTCTCGTAGTCTCTTAGATTTGAATGTTGTCCACTTTTGTGTGCAATTCTTTTATCTACATCTAATTTCCTGTTGTTTTTCTGCTTGCCTTAGAGGGCTCTGACCTCATCCCTTTATTGAATGTAGGATCCCTTAGATGGGAGAGAGAATGTTGTTATGGTAACAGTTGCTGTGGACCACTGCTGCAGGATATGAAGAACAATTACATACTGATCAGTAGTATGTAATTGTTAAAGTTAAACTGCTTTAACAGAAGGTGTCACCAAAAAACGCCCTTAAAGGAATGCAGATATTTTAACAATTAATTTGCTGTTTCTTTCAGGTGCTAAAATCGTTTATGCCCCTTTTAGTTTCGTGATGATAACATTGACTATTATGCAAATTCGTCCCAGGATTTAAGGGGGTTGAAGTGAAAGATATTGATGTTTACTGTAGTGATGTTCATTAGGCAAACAAATAGTTGTGTTTTTCATTTATGTATTGTTCTATTCTTCAGATTTTATAGTATGCAGTGAAAGACTCACTCCAATAAAATCTGGTTTAGGTGTTTTTAACCTGAGCTAGTATTTGAGTGAACTCTTTAAACATGTGATCACAGGGCCTCAGTTGAGCTGAATTAACTACTGTGGTAATATAACCCAAAATGTGATGTCTATTAATGTGGATGCCAGGTCTTAGGAGGTTAACATGTCCTTGTGACATTTTTCTGAAGGTGGAGGGCTTACTGTATAAAAAGAAAATTAAGCTCAAAATTGCATTTCTGAACATTTCTTTGTTCAAATTTTTGTGAATCAGGAAAAAACCAAAAAATGCCATTAAAAAAAGCTAGTAGTTGCGACGTAGAAACTACACTGGGTGGGCCACAAGCTCCCTGCTCCGCTCCACTATAATGCATCCACTTGCAAACAAATAGATGTTGTTTTATTTTGCGTCTGGCTCAAAACTGTATGGTCGGGTAACTTCAGATATCGCTCACCATTTTTGTTGCACCACTAATGTTAGATAAGGGTTGTGAGGGGCTGTGCGCTTGGAGGAGAGTGTACAAAGAGGTGGATGATGGGAAATGGAGGGTGGGGGGCTTACTTCACGCTAACAGTCTCACCCACAACTCCGAGGCATATTTGTAATGAATTGCTGCATCTCTGCAGGGACTATGAAAAGCGATTCAAGTTTTTTTTTTTTTTTTGCATAAGTATAATTAAAAGATCAATAGGAACACTTTTACAACAAATCAAAAGATGATTGAACTGAGATTTTATGCAACACAGTTTTGTCTTATTGACATCCTTTTTACAGTATGGCCTTGAACACTAGTACTTTCCTTTTCCATCCAATATGAACAACCTTCCATTTATAGTACATTTACACAGATTCTTTCGTGTCACCTTATTTGTTGCTTTAAAAAATGATATGCAGTTTTTGTCTGATCTGTCTCAAAAAAGAAGAAGTTAAAGTTAAATTCAATGAGATGATGTAAAAGCATTCATGTTATTGGTTAAGGTCATGAAAGGAAAGTGATTGTTTAATTGATTTTTTCCCATTTAATTTATTACAAAGTCACTGATCTGTCTGGGATAAAGAGAAAACTGAGAAATTCCAAAACCCAGCACACAATGCTCCTATGCGTGTGAGCCAAAATTCAGAGGTTTTTTTTGCAAAGCTGTTGTAATTGAGTAACCTAATTTGCTAAGTGTTTTCATTGATTATGGCATTAATTTTAAATACACAAAAGAACAGTGTTACACACCAGCTTTGCTGTAAATAAATAAAAAAAAACAGGCCTAAAGAGAACCTTTAGTTTTAGCGTACATTTTAAATTATCAGTAAAAATCAGACAAATACGTATCTGGAGTAGACGCTTGTGCATCCACTTCATTGACCTCAGACGAAGCTTTTAGATGATTCCATTATGGCTCGTCCAACCTTAAGTGAAACAAGCCTGCAGCTCTGACAGTGTTCCCAAAATATCTAGTTGAAAGATAAACCATCCCCTCTCCTTGCTTCTCGCTTCCTGCTTGCATGCCTGCTCTCCCTCCCCTCACCATTCAGTGAGTATAGCAGCCATCATTAATCCATTCTTTCCCTTCTGACGCTCCCTCCCTCCTTCAAACATTAGGAATACATTACAGTTCAATTTTTGTCCCAGACCCCACAACCGCCTTATACTTTCTCCCCCTTTTCTGTGTTTAAACCACTCCACCCATGACTGAACCCCACCTCCTTTTTCCGCCCACTCTAACCTCTACCCATTCTTCTTTACCCCTCCTTCTCTGTTTCTCCCCTCCTCCACCTTTACCCTCCCCTCTGTTATTAACAACTATAAAAGAGCATACTGTCCCTCTCTGCCTCTCTCACACAGACGGTGTGCTCGCTGGAAGGGACAGTCCAGAGGAAACTGGGATTTAAACTGTCTACAGAACCCACCTCCTGCCTGGGAAATTCTAATAAAGAGGTATAATTTCTGAGTCTGTATTATGATAAGTATAGATACTATTTAGCAATTATATTGATTTTGGCTCCATTGAAGTCCCCTGGTGGGGGGTCCCGAAGGAATAGCTAATTGTAGGTTTGCTTGCAACCAGCACATTCAATGCACTGTATACTTTTAAATATCAGTAAATCCCATTCTCTTGAAGGATTTTTAGTTTTAATTGGTATTTTTATTGTTTTTCTTGTTTAGTTGCTCTACATTTTCTGGATGTGTCATGTATAACTTACATTTTTAATGTTGCATTTAACATTAGTCAGAACATTTTACTTATTTTTCTTCAAAAATCACATTCCTAACATGCTCTATATCTTCCCCCAGACCTTGAAAGATCACCAAAGCGTTAAGGCAAAACCTGTCCATAAATCAACTTTAGTCGACCTGCAACAAATTGACACAGGGCCCAACAACATATCGCAGAAACTATGAGCAGTAACTACAGTGTCATTCTCTTGGGCCCCGCCCCCTGGGGCTTCAGGCTGCAAGGAGGAAAGGACTTCAACATGCCCCTCACCATCTCAAGGGTAAGACTGAAATGCACTCAGACACTCACAAAAAACACAAAGCAGACTTGATTTCTTGAGAAAAATGTTCTTTTCTCAAATGAATAGTAGTTTGTGTAGCAGCCAGGTGTAAAATTTGTTGGGTAGCCGTAGACTAGGATGGCCATGACGTCACCTGTCAAGCAGTGGTTGACTTTTATTTCTCTTACCAGTCAACATCTCTACCTTTCTGCAATGTTGTTTTCTTTCATCCACTCCCAACAACCACACCCTTGATAGCTAAGCCAAGTCATGTGCCATCTGGCATGTATTGACCACACAGGAAACCTCTTTTCCACCTAACATTGATTGCCTGATAGATGACAGCAATCAACATTTTGGCACAAAAACTGTTGACCCAGTCTTCACAACAAAACACGCACTTTGTCTTTTAATGCCAATCCAGTGGAGATCATTCTCTTTTGGAGGGCTTTTCTATTCGGCTTGAATATGCTTTTTGACATGATTACAAGCCAAAGTCCTTAAAAAAGTCACTGATTTTGGCGGATTTGTGGCAACAAAAGTGGAACATTGAACGAACGCTGTGTCAAATCTTGTACCCGCTTCCCTGGAGGCAATTTGAGGCTGTCATGTTTATGTTGTTACTTTGGATGTGATATTTTTCTTGCTAACTAAAACCATGTGAGACTTTAGCCCAGTTCTGCTCTTTTGTGCTTTCGTCTGGGAGTTCCAGCAATGAGACATGATGCTCTCTGAAAAGAATGAGACAGAATTTATAATCAAGGTGCACATTTAACCTACTTATTATTTTTTTTTTAATACAATTCACTAAAGAAATTATGATTTTGAGCATCTAAATTGTAACAATACTGTGATAGAATTTTTATATTTCGGTCAAAATGTGTTAAAGTTATCAAAAGCATCTTAAAAATTAACAAAACATTAATACTTGAAGAAGTTTCAATGAAACTTAGCACCAAAATGGCCAGCTTCTCACTTATTATTTTGACTTTAACTGTGGTGTCAGAATTCTGAATAATATGGTTAAAAGTTCTTGGCAAAGTAACATAAGTTTCACCGTTTTTTTTGTTAAAAAAAACTTTCGCCCACGTAAAATAATTTGATTTCTGACCTGAAAAAAACAATATATGGAAACTGTCAACCATAAAACCACCTGCTCCGTATCCTGCAGCTGTTTGAAAGTGTAACCTTTTTGCTCCTAAATGCCTTGAGCCAAGATTTCACTGTACAGCACTGGAATTTAGTGAGATAATTGGTGTGATTCATTTCACGTGCCAGCGGTTTTAATGTTGTGGTAAAGTGCAAAAGAGCTTCGGTTGTTAAAATCAGTTCATAAAAAGATGATGTCACTGAACAGATTTTCTTTAACACTCATGCTGCCTCTTTTGAATAACTTTCACAACTTCCTAGTTTTGCGGTGTCTGGCTCTGTTTCATTTTGCTTCCAGCTGTAAGACCTCATGGGACACACAAGTTTAACGATGGTAATGTTTTCCATCCTGCTACATTAATTATCTGATCACTGAGATAAAATTCATAATCCTAATATTCCTTTTTTTGCACAAATATTAAACAATATTTGACAGTGATGTTGTTCCCAAGAAGAGGCTACATATTCTCCTTCATACTTGAATAAAATTGCTGTAACTCCTGTTGTCACCATGTGATAAAATCACCCCAACCTGCCTAGACTCTATATGACAACGTGTTCAACAATCTTTCCACTTGAACTTTCAAATTTCCCACATTTTAAAATAGTGACTATGATGTTTGCAGATGACATTGAGATCTGCGGTCATTGCAGGGAGCAGGTGGAGGAACAGACAGAGGTTAGTCGGTCAGCTGCAGCAAGACAGAGGATCTGTCTGTGGGATGAAATGAGAGGAACTCAGATGGAACCGTGAGGTTACAGGGAGCAGAGGTGAAGAAGGTGGAGGACTTTCAGCTCTCATAGGGTTGACACTCCAGACCTGCAGAGAGTGTGGAAAAGAGGTGAAGAAGCATGCAGAAGCAGGCTGGAATGGGTGAAGGAAGGTTTTCAGGTATGATGTGTGGCTAAATAGTGTCAGCAAGAAATAAAGGAATGGTGTAGAAGACTGTGTCGAGAGCAGCCATGTTGTTGGTTTAGAAGCTCTGAGAAAGAGACAGTAGGCAGAGCTGGAGGCAGCAGAGCTGAAGATGTTGAGGTTTTTCTTTGGGAAGATCGGGAATGAATCCATTAGCTCTGGTTAGATGTTTTGGAGAGAAATGCAGGGTCGAGATGACTTGGACACATTGAGAGGAGGGCCACTGATTATCAATGTAAGAAGATCCTGAGGTTGGAGCTACCAGGAAAGAGACTGTGACAAGGAGGTCAATAGATGTAGTCAAAGAGGACATGAGGGCGGTTGGTGTCATTGAGGCAGAAACTAAAGTTAGATGATGGTGGGTGATTCCCTTAGGTAACTCCTGGTGGGGAACAGCTGAAAGGCATAGAAGAAGAAAGAACATAAAAGATAATATTTTTACCCCAAAGGAAACTGTTTTTTTTTAAAATACTTTTACAAGTTTTTTCTACATTTATTGTGAAACCGATATTTAAAGACACAAAAAATACAATGATTACCAGTGAGATGGAGCTGATGCAGCACTCTAACCTGTTAAAGTTTTAATCTCCCTGACAGGCGTTCCAGTTACAGCATTGACTGAATGAATAATTTAACTGACATGTGCATTAGATAGCTCAGAATAGAGGCTTCTTTCTCGTGACGAGCCTTTCTTTTGGTCTGTTCTCTTTTAGGCTAATGAAACATTTTGGACCTATTTGCGGTTCATTTGTTTTTCTCTTTTTGTAAACATTTACTGTACACGTCTTTGTGTATTGCTGTTGAAGGTGAAGTTGGACGTGTTTCAAGTTGAACTTTTGAGGCCAATCTTGAAGATTACCTCAAATCTATAGATCAGTATGTTAAAACACTGACAAAGGTTTGACAAAACTTATTAAAAAGTCACACAAAAACCTCCTCAAAAAAGGAAGGGGGTTAAGATATAAATAAATCTTTCATGGAAGGCTAACTCCATGGAATTCACTAGTGGTGGCTGCCTTCCTCTTCCCCAGAGATGCTTTTCAACAAGTGATGATAACAAACCACCACAATGACGTGTCTATTTCAAACCTTGTGCTTCTAAACATAGTCTTTCTGCCTTCCCCTTTTTTTTTTTGCCTGGCTTTAACTCTTTTTTTCTCAATATAGGCTTGTAAAGTAACTTAATTCTTTATATCTTGAACTAGCAATTATAAAACTGCAAAGCGTTTTGTGATTCCAGCAAAGAAAACTCAAACAAAACCCCAGTTTAAATTGACAATCCTTGACTCTATCTCAGCAAAGCTGCTTCCACAGCTCCCTCTGTGTATCTTATCTTTCCTATTATTCCCAAAATCTGAATCAATAATTTATCATTTCCTCTCCAACAAATTTTGCATGTGTGGGGCTGTGCGTACCTTCTTAAGACTTGTTGGTACTAAATGTTACAATTAGTTTTACTGACTTTGTCTTAGGACGAATGACGGTACAAAATAAACTAAAGTCAAAGTAATGTCATTGTAATGACACAGCTGCATATATGTGTCTGTGTTTGTGCGTCTTTTGATGAACTTTGGCTTTTTTTTCTTGGACCTGATCATTTAAGTTGCAAACCATTGAAAAGCAACTACTACACTTCAGAGCTTGAGTCTGGATACATTTTTACTTTTTTTCTGGTCAGTGTTAATATATTTGTGCTAGTTTCTTTTAACAACTGTAGTTTGTGGACCTGGAGGGTCCTTTCATCCCATGATGTTAACTAGTATTCATACTTTGATTATTATGGTAAGCAGAGCATGAATACACTAATAAAATAATTATCAATGAAATATAAGGTAGTTTTAATTCTAAGAGTAATGGTAGTCCACTCTTTTAGTCAAATATGAATAGCTTTTTGATAACTTAGTAAATATCGCCAAAGGTTCTCATTCATCCAGGTCATGTCATGAAGTTGAGTCATGGCATCTGGACTTGGTCTTCTGTCTTGAAACGTCTGACTAATGAAGCCACTTGGACAAGTGGTGCAACGTTTCAAGAAAGAACATTTTAAGCTAAAATTCCATGACTTATTTTGTAAATGTTTATCCTTTGAAACAGAGATAAAAACATTTAAGGTTTAGTGTGTCGCGTAAATAAACTGAGATTTTTTTTTTTAAACTCTACTTTGTTCCATTATCTTATTCAATCATTATCTTGGGTTATGTTTGCATTCTGATGTTTACATTATAATCATATAATATATCATATGACACAATATATAATCATAGGATCTGCAACTGAAATAAATGTTTTTCTTTTGTGGAAAAATCCTCTTTGACTATGCGAGCTTTAAAAATCATCAAAATCAGTTTAGATACATTTGGAAATCTTATTGTTTTATGTGTTGTAGTTCATCTGATCATACTGTTCACTGTAGTCAAACATTTCTAATCCTATGGAAAAACCATAGGAAAAGGTCAGTATTAATATAATAAAAACATCAATTTAGTTAAAAGATCCACTCCAATCCTCCTGTGATCTCTTTTAAAAGTGTTCCCAGTGGTCTTTTAATTATGATTATGCTGTTAATAGGCAAAATCATAAAAACCCTGTTGTTTTCTGGGAGAAAGTTTCTGCAGAACGGCAGGAGCTGATTGTGGTTTCTACTTATAAACTACAGCTTTTTATCAACAACAGTTTGACGGTCTCAATGGCTACAATTTGAATAAAGAAATATTTAGAAACACAGTTGTAATCTTAGCTTTCTTTATGTATGTCCTCCATCATGAGAAAAACTCTACAAGAACCTTTTAAAAACATCATTTTCATTGGAGTGGGTTTTTAATTCAAACCTTGAACCTAAAAATAGTTGTAAAGCCAAATCAAATTTCTGAGTTGGACTAAAAAAACTCAGCAGATTGGAGTCATGTTACTTTGCTCAATGTGGTGCACATTTACCAATAGCTTAACAACTTATTTATGAGCCCAATGGAAAAGGTTAGTTTAAATAAGCCAATATGGTCTTTGCCAGTAAACTGATCCCTCTCTTGTTTTTGTGTGGAAATGAGGGAAGTTTAAAACAGCACCAACAAAATATTGACTAAATTATACAGGGAAATATTCAGACTGCCAATATTCCCTATAGTCGTACATCAAAGTTGACTCCCAGGTAAATTCAACATCCACAACTCATCGTGCAGTTTATAAAGCTGCTCACAAACCCTTTGTACTTAGTCCCTCAGATCATCAACCTTGCCTCATTTTTTTTATTTTTTTTTTATTTTTTAACATTTCCACAAACAGCCTCTGCAGTGGTGGTTTTAGCTGGTTTGCTTTTATTCTCTGCAGAATTTGGCTCAATCCTTTCATATTTCTAATCATTTGTGGTTATTTTGAATAAACAGTATTGTTTTTTTTTTATTATTTGTCAAATTCTGTTTTTATTTGGGAAATGTCATTGGAAGGCTGGAAAGATCCTTTGAAAATACATGGATTATCAAAACATTTATTATATTTCACTGAGTTTCAATGGATAAATAAATAAATAAAGTTACATTTCTTTAAGGTGAAGTATATCATGATAATTGCAATTAGATTGGGGGGGATTTGCATCACCTAATGACTTTTATTTGTGAAACAAAACAAACTAAGTAAAACTTTCCTCAAATACATAAAGAATGAATCATTTAAGTTAGGAGTGGGAAAACTATGACAATTCAATCAAAACTAAGAGACTTTTTAAAAAAAATCCAGATTCTATGTTATACTTTCTCTTATAAAGCAGATTACTAAAACACTCCACATATTGGAATCTTGCACTTCTGTCAGATTTCAGAATCTTTGTACCCCACCAGTCAAAAAGTTTGCTCACCCATAATATAGATAAAACAGCTTTCTTTCTGAGGATCTCCTGTTGTGAAAAGTGGAAACATCTTAGTGTAAAAAAGTTTCACCATCAGCCAGGTCATACTCACCGCAGTGAACCTACAAAGAAGAGACAAGAATAACCTATTGTTTAATAAGGCTGTAATGTATTTTCCGCAGGAGCTCAGTCTCCTCTGTCTTCCTCCTGGGATACTGGCTGTCTGGCTTGATCATTCTGGCAAAGACTGAACAAAGAAAAGTGACGTGGGTCCTTGGGGAATAAAAGAAACAAAACTATAAATACTCATAAATGTGAGGCATTTGCGTATATTTCTCTGTTGTTTGTTTACTGTAATTTTTTCATCCTCAAACCAGCAGCTCCTAAATTTATATGTGAACCATCCATTGTTTTTTAAATAAGGAATAGTGTTTGTGGATAAAGGAATGTGCAGGATTTTTATTTATTGTGGAACTTGTTTCAGTTTATATTGTGAATGGTGTTTTTATGTGGCTTTTACGTAGCTGTTACGGCAACATGTTAGCCATGGGAAGTCAAACCAATTCACTTTTCTTTTATTTGTGTCTTGAGTATGAACAAATAAGTCAAAGAGCGTTTATTAGAAGCCAGTGAACATGCTGCTCTGGGGGAAAACAGCTGTTTTATAAAAGTGTCCAGAAAATTGAAAGTTTAATGGAAGTGTAAACATGTTTGTGCCAGCACAGAAGTTCATATCAGTGCATGAAGTCTTTTGGCTGATGTTTCCGTATTGTAGTTTTATTTGCAGTTTTTTTATGTTTATCTTATGGTTTGGAATCTAAAATGCATTTTATTTCTTTTGTTTATTTGACTGATTTGAAAATTGAAAAGGACACTGCTTTCGTTTTTACATCAGCATTGTTACTTTTTGTTACTTCTATGTTTTACAGTTTGCAGGAATATAAAAACAAAACTTTCTGATTTTTATTATTTAGTTTTTTTTACTTCTTTCATTTGTTGTTTTTTTTCATCTTTGTGAAAAACTAAAATACCTGAAAGTTGGTGTTCTTCATGCTCCCATTCAAATGTTCCAACAATCTATGCAGATGTTATTCGAAAAAGACATGCTCTTGGTTTCCTTACATGTAACCAAGCTTGGTTTTAGCCACAGACATTGTTTGCAGGAACACTTCATTGTTTGCCATACTTAATGTCAGAATGTTTTTATCATGACTGAGAATTGGTCTAGTTGAAGTTAGAAATCTTGCTTTGTTAGGAAATAACGTAAATATGTGTCAGAAAGTCTGAGGTTGTTTTCATTTTTTTTGCTCCCAATGCACTACACACTTGAATGGAGCTCTTGCAGTTGCATGCCCCAAATCTAAACAGCAGCCATTTTGTTGGCCAAGTAGAGGCTTTTTAGAATGGCAAAGAATGAATACTTGTGTAAAAAAACAAACAAAAAAAACCCCTCTCTGTTTTATACCATCATCTCTGGCTTATTGCTGAAGTAAAAGAACCAACATTAGTCTTAATAGAACTACTCTGAAAGAAAACATTCACTGCACATATCGCTTATCGTTGCAATATGAATTTTACAAAGATATTTGCTGCATTCTCGTTAGGATTTCTTGAATGGATTTCATACATTGGTCAATAACTGGTATGTTACTGGCAATATGGTGGGGGTGGGGGGTAAGTAAATATTTGCAGTGGGAACAAAACAAAAGTATTTAGTTGTAATCCATTCTGCCAGTTGTCCAAAAAGCCTTAATATTTATTGTTGAAACAAAAATTATAGCTTATTATAATACTCATCAATACAATGACTCAGACATGAGTATTAATTAAAATGATTGATTAGTAACATAATAGTTAAGCAATTATCTGGGGTCAAAGCAGAGGTACAGGCTGGGCATGCTGCCAGTCTGTTGCAGGCTCACACACACAACAAGAGACAATTTAGGGTCACCAATCAACCTAAGCAACATGGACACATGCACAGGAGTAACATGCTAATAACATGCTGTATTACATGCTAATTACACACAGAAAGGTCCTTAGTCAGGAGTTTAGCCACAGCCTACTCTCACTATAAGGCAAGAGTGCGGACCACTACTCCACCATGCCGCAGTGTTAATGACGAGTTACACGTCACTGCTACATTTAGATAACCTGATTTGTTGTTAACATTTGATTAACACAAATACACACAGAATTTGGTTTTATCATATTCTTTGTGGCTCTTCCAACATTTCAGTTTTACAAAAGCATAGTATGCAAAGCAGTGGACTAATACACTTGAAATTCACCATGAAACATCAACCTGTCTTTGCTGCACCTGCATCTATGGTACCTTTGGCAATGTCAAAACCCTTTGTAAACAAATAACACTTTCTTCAAGTTTTCCTTCACTTTTACTTTCAGAAATTGGTTATTGTTACAAGACCAAATATTTTTATTGGGACTTCTTGTGTCTCTTCAGTGTGTAACTTCCAGTGGAAATGTCACGGCCAAAAAAACGGAGCCATAAATCAAATACGATGGGAGAATGACAGGGCTGGCTCTGTTCAGACGCAGAATATTTTCTTTTCTGTTTCTGATTTTCTCTGATTTGTTGAATAGACTTGAGACGAAAATCAGAACACGCTTCAAAAACATTTTATCACAAAGACTGAAAACAAATGTTTGCATTTGGAAATAGTTATTGGAGATCAAGAGGAGCGAAATGAGTTAGACATTTGGGATTAAGATGGTGCATGTTAAATACTTGCAATATAAATTAAAGGGGTTTTGACCCCAGTGCCTCACTCAGCTATTTTCCAAAATTAGTTGGGCTGTCACATTAGTTTGGTTTATTGTTAAGGAACACAGTTGTGCTTTGTGAGCTAAACTTGAGTAGGAGTTGCTGTTTTTAAATCTATAGAGCAGGAGTAGAAAAATAGTGGGAGCAAACCGTTGTGGTTTGATCCAAGAGTGGAACACAGCTCTGGAAAGGACAACATTTAATGTACTGTACCAATAACATGCTTTTCTCCTTCCCTTACTCATTATTTTCGTCTTCTGGTTCTTGAGCGTGATGTTGAGTGATATTGCGTGTGTTCGGCTAATATGACTATAAAAGGCTGGACTGGGGAGGCTCAGCTCTAATCTGGGATCAGGGTCTCTTTTATTAGCTCTTTGTGTGGATGTGTGTTTGTAAAAAAGAAAGGGAGACAGAATGATGGGAACTTCTCTCCAAATATTCCAAAAGTTTATAAAGACTAAACTCTTCTGCAGCCTCAATGAAACAGCAATGTTTGTAGTATTTGTAATCCTCCAAAGCTCAACCCTTTTTTCCATTGTACACCTATTTTGATGTGTTTTCTCTGATTGTTCCTCTTTCCTTTCTGCTTATAAATAATTTTTGGATAAAAACACTTGTCAAATGATTTCTGGAAGTTATCCCCCCCTGGTCCTCGGCTGTTCCAATTCATTCAGCAGAAATATCTCTCTTGTACAAGCATCATGTTCAACAATGCTCTCATTTTGAGCACTGTTTATCATTAATCATAAAAGCCACTTCAGAGGCTCTTTGCGCCACATGTTTACAATGAAGTTGTGTAGTGTGGAGTAGTGTCGTTGCGTAAAAGGTTTTCCACTAAGAACAAGTCCTGTCTTATCTAAGCCTTTTTAACTTGCCGACAATACCAGGAAATATTCAGGTGATTTGCAATTGTTTTTCATGAAGTCATTTAACATGTTTGACTTGCATGAAAGGCTCCATCAAAATGTGAAATACTTTCCATCCTACATAAAAAAGTGTTTAGTAGAGGAATGAAAACCTTACCGACACATGCCGATTAAAGCAAACAACTTAGAAAAGATTATCAATGGAAGTTGATTAAAAAAGGACTCTTTTAAATTAAGACTTAACCTTCAGTCTATTTGACATTTATGTTCATTTCTGTTCAGGCAGGGATGTGGAAGTAGCCTCACAAATATTCACTCACAGCCTTTTTATGATGAACGCAGACCTATCTAGTCATTTAATTCTCACAGTGCATCCGTTTGTTTGGTCTTGTAAAAGTATGGATGTACAAGAGGCTTGCTACTGTTAAAAGTATGTTGAACAAGCTGGATTGGCACCACAACTAACACATTCATGTTTTCATCTCTGATCTGTTGTCCTTGGTTGCAGGGGGTTGCAGTAAGTCAGGGACTGTGTTTTCCTCACATTGGTCACTCTCCTTGTCATCAATGAACTTTGATTGAAATGTTGCTGTGATTGAAACCAATTGGGTTTATGTGTCTCTACAGCTGACAGACGGTGGGAAGGCAGCTAAAGGCGGCATAGCTGTTGGAGACATTGTTCTTTCCATTGATGGGATCTCCACAGATGGCATGAACCACCTGGAGGCCCAGAACAAAATCAAGAACTGCTTTGGTAACCTCAGCCTTAACCTGCAAAAGTAAGCACCTCAACTGTGACTTTAATGTGGAATTGTGATGGTAACCATGGACATAGACACCCTGTTTCAGAGCAAACAAGCCATTTGTGCATCAGATTCAAATCCCTCCCTCCACAGCACCCGGACATCCTGGATCCACACAGATGCTCGCTATAGTTAATCTTGGCTGTAAAACCCATTAACACCATTTGTCTCTGCCCCTTCTCCTATTTCCCTCAGGAAAGACAAGTAACTAAAATCATAGTGAAAAAAAAAAATCAGAAATACGGACCACCACCTCATCCCTATGGTCCACTCCTCACAGTGGAATCCTCTGCAATGATACTGATTTATTCTAGGATTTCACTTACAGCATGCAAGCCAGTTCTTGTGTGTGTGAGGTTTCATGTTGGTTCTCATATGGTTTGCATTGTCTGGCTCTTTGGCAGCGTGTGTTTTTACTTAAGCACCATGAGATGTTACAGAGAAAGGCTATAAAACCATAAGAGTTTTTAGGCTCATTAATCATAAATCAAAAACCTGCATTACAGCAATCAGTCTATGCACATGTAAACTTTAATTGTAAGTTTTATTTGAAAAGAGGTCATAATAATCTATGGATATAATTAATTTTAACATCAGATCTGGCTGTGTCTGGATTTTACATTTTGTCTTCTACTGTTTGTGTTCACTCTTTCTCAGTAAAACTGAACATGTTTTTTACTTTTTGCCCAAATGATGACAGACTGAAGATGTTTTTGTGCTGTTAAGCAGTAGACTACGGCATGTGTATTTAAATATCACATGGCGTGTGACTTTCTGCGCCTGTACTGCTGTGGTTTGAAGACATCCATTACTGACTTCTTATTTTATCATGAGGAAAACAGGTGTTATAATACCTCTTAGCTGATATACAGTATATTGATGGAAAAGTTAACTTGGAAACTGATTTTCTGACAGATGTCTAAGTTATTACTCTAAGTTTTGATTTCAACAAACTAAGATTTGTGCAGGTGGATTGAAAACACTTTTTTCTAAGACAGATTATTTAATCAGTATATTAAATGTTAGAACAAAAAGTGATTGTGGAGACTAAAATGCAAGCTACTGCATTTGAAGTGTAAGCTCTTTGTTTTATCTCAATAGAGCTAATTATAGAAAGTCAACAGTAATATATTAAAAAACAAACAAAAAAACAACTTTTTTTTTACATAGATTTACTGTATTTTTAGCAAAAACAGGAAGGCTGGAAGGTTTGGGTCATCATAGTTGATCTGTCTGTGATAAACTTGGAGCACATCTGCTCCTCATTTTTAAGAGATCAACTTCTTCCTTTTTTAGCTTCTCTCTTTTGTAGCACAAACGTTGAGTTAGACAATAATAATGTAAAAGCTTCTGTAGCTCCGCCTACAACAAGGATGACTTAGATTCTTCTGGATTCCTAGGCACTGTTTATTTTGCTGGTTGTTTTTACCAAAAGCATTTCAGTTGCAAGCAGTTGATAACATCTGTGCTTTCTTTAACTTAGCATTTCTCTGTTTATGTAGTCTACATTTTAGCAATATGTTTTTAACTGAATTACCCAAGGGGGATGAATTAAGTTATCTATCCATCTATCTATCATCTATTTATGTGGCTGAGATGCGGTTGTTCTCAATTGGTTCCACTTTCTTGCAACACTACTGTCGGAAAGATTGAGTAGCTTGGAAATGCAGGACTTGTTGTACGTGTAGCATATTTTCAGAGTACATGTTGACATTTACTGAATTCCTGAAAATTGTTTATTCTATCACTTTTTAAAAAAAAAAAAAAGTCTGCCCAACAATGACCAACCTAACATTACTGTTGTGACTAAAATGGTGAGCAATGTAAGAGCTATCCAGCCGCAGTTTTGAGCCAAATGCCAGCTCAGACGAGGCAAACAGAGGTGTGCATGGACCTAGTCATCTACATGCTGATGCATCAGAATGGAGTGGAACAGGAAGGTTGTAGCCTGCTGATTTTCGCTTCCACATCACTAGTACAGTTTTTATGTTAAAAACACAGTTTTCATCGGAGTGGGCTTTAAACAGGGTGCAAAGAGGGCCACAGTCCTGCTCGTCTTTCCAGCATCCTCTACTCTTGTTTCTTCTGCTTGGTGGGACACACCAGGTACCTAGCAATGGGTGCTGGGTAGGGAAAGGAAACATCTGAACAAAGCATGTAAACCTGGAGTTGCCTTTTCTGGGGTGGACAGAAATGATCTGGCCCCTGACTACTACAAGACCATTAGGATATATACTTGTTTAACACTGGTTTTCACTTAAAATATGTCTTTTACATATGTATTCTTATCTTTTGTGTAAAGATATTGTTGTGTTGTTTCATATAAATCATTTCACGATTTAGAAAAAAAAAAAAGCACAATGAGAAAGGTTTGTGTGAAAACCTAAAAGAAAACAGGTTAAATACGTTTCCTCCAGTGGAGTTTTTGCACAACACTGTTCAGAAAGTGTCTTTGGGGATTCATTAGGTCAGCTTCTGCTTTACTAGAGGGCAAAAAACTTGACATTAAATTACAAGCTTTATTTAAACTCCATCCAAAACAAAACTTTTTGTTACTTGGCATTTACTTGCCCTTTGATGGACATTTTGTTTATCGCAAGAGTTTTAAGTCTAGGTCAACATCTGGGCTTTATTATGTAATGGAATACACCAATCTTGTCTCTTCTCTTTAGAGATATTTTGGTTATCACTGTTTTTTGTGTGCATATTTAGGTTAGGTTTGTTAGTTGGTCACATAGTGAAAGAAATGCTAAAAATAAAAAGTTACAGAAATATGTCAACAATAAATGTGCAATCTGTCTGTGTATTTAACAGCAGACCATTTGCCGTGCCGTTTTCCCAAATAAAGAGCTAAAATGATGAGGAGATGGACAGCAGATGTGTAACATCAAATGAAAAACTGAAAAAGACAGTTACTGTCAAAAAGGTAAACTTCACATAAATGTACAATTGACTCTGGTTATAGTGAAGCATGCCAAAGTACGCCAGATTCTCCTGACAGTTTCCCCAAATTCCAGCAAGTAAAATGCTGGAACAGAACTGGGATCTTGTACTTGAACATGCATGGTTACAAATGCCATGGTTACCAGGGTAATCAACCACACCATCATTTTTTTAGCTGCCTGTAGAACTTTGTGTTTAAATTGCAACAGAACAACGGCAAAGGAGACTTCTGTGTTTCTGTATGCTCTCTTTGAGAGGCCTTTGCAGCACAATGTTGTTGCAGCTGCAAGATTTCAGTGAGTTATTTAAAAAAGCGTTAACCAAGTTAACAGGGGAGTTATACATCAGCTTAATACTCCTTGAGCAAACTTTTGTCCATATTCATATACAAACTTGAAGTTATTCTCTCATATTTTTTCTTTAATATGTTTGAATTGTAAATGTTTGCATCCATCAAAGCTATTTCATACATTTTACATAGTTTAGAATGTAGGTTGTAGCAAGCTAAAGCCAAGCAACCTAAAAACATTTGCTGAATCACAACCATTTTATTTCTAGCAATAAGTTCATCAGATGACCTTAGGTATTTTATGTTCTCTAATTCTCTTTTGTTTTTTTTTTGTTTTCCTTTTTTTTCATGGTTTTTATTTTTTGGAGTTTGCTCGGCCAGTTGTCCAAAAAATCTCAAAACATTAGCATTATTAGAAAGTTGTCATTCATTTTTGGTAGTCAAAGAGCATCCTGTTGAACAAAAGCCCTATTTACCCATCAGTGGTGCAATAGTTTCATGAACAAAGCCATCATTACCTGCTCCTGTTTACCTTTACCAACTAACACACACTTAAGTTACTCATTGCCTCCTCAGTGTGCTTATAAACTGTTTACTATGCCAGATTCTCCAATGCTTGAACTGAACACAATAAAACAAAAGTTTTGTTGAGTTCACCTATTGATCCACCCACTTAGCAAAATCACTAAACTAGCTAATAATACAGCAGTTCTCTTCTCAGTGGTCATTAAACCAATAGATTTTGTTCACATCCCATTTATATTTGGTTTGAAATATGCTTTTAGTATGCGAGTTTAATGGTAAAATAGTCCTTTTTGCAACCAACCCCTGGTACTTTATAGAGAAACTACAACATTTGGCTCTTCAGGGTTTGCATCAAATTCAGCAACCTTTGGTAAAGGTGGAAAATAAACATCTTTGCATTTGACTCATCTTTTTTTGTTTTTTTAACCAATTCCAGAATTGCATCAGAATGCATCAAAATCTGAATATTGCACTACAGAGTCAATGTCATATTTTCCTAAAAAGTCAGAGGAAGAAATGGACAAATAATGAAAGGAGAACAAAAAGTCCAGAACAAGTCCAGAGAAGCGATGACAATTACAAAAAGACATGTAGAGATAGGAGAGACACATGAACAGTGATGATGGATTAGACCCACCGATTTTTGCCCGACATCTGTGAACTATAGATACTCCTGCACAATGGCACCAGACAGGAATGTTCAAACATAGCACTCTGCATTTGGATTCACATGAAGGTTTTTTGCTATGATTACTTAAGCACAGCTGTGGGGGGAAAAATCACCCTGGTTTCTAGGAATTCATTTTTTAATTAATAATGTTTCCATTCTGCTCTTCAGTGTCAAACTAAATTCCGTTTGATAAGACCAATGAAAGCAGCCGATATCTCCCTTGCTAAATGGATTCTTGCTGTGAGATGGTTAGAAGACACATGCGGAGCATATGTTTCCACAACATGCACACAAACCACACACAAACACATGATGCTTTTTGCTGGAATCAAGCGCTTCAGCGACAGTTACTTGGATCAGTTTGTCATTTACAGATTAATCATTTAATCCATGAACTGCAGCCAAATCAAAGGGAAATCAAAAACTCCCTCCAGTGAAAATAAATAGTTTAACTGTTAGTTTGACCTTTAGCTCAAAATCTAAACTTTAAGTGACAGTTTTAAACATTTACTCTAAGGTGAATAGAATAATTAAATACAAAGAAAGCTAGCTGTTTTATACAGAAAACTCCAAGAATAAATATTATGAAGAAAACAGTCAAAGATAATGAGCACATATGCACCCAATAAATGCGTTTTGAGGGGGGAATTTAAACTTGGAGGGGAAAAAGTAAATGTGTGGAAAGAAGAAACTAAAGAATTGGAAGCCCATCAAGCTAAAAGCCTTATTGCTGATGGATTTGATTTATAGAAAAAGACATTTAGAAGACGATTGGAAGCATTTATTAAAAGTGAGAAGTTGGACATTTCCTCCTTGCTGGTGGCTTTGCCCTGAAGTAGTCTGACTGGCACATAATAATCAGAAAATAGTCAGCACTTTAATTAGCCTTCAGCAGTAAAATTAGTCGAGGCAGATGCATCCTAAAGTATTATACCATTCATTTTAGCCAATTATGCTGTGCCTCAACAAAAGCACCTTTGTATTTCACTTTTAAGTGCTTCTACTGCCAGGTCTTGGCTAAATGCTTTATTCCCAACAGAAGACTTTTTGACTTCTTAATGGGCCTGTGTGTATGTGTGTGCGTGTAGTGTTTTAAGTGTTTCTCAATGTGGCACAGCCCTAAATTCAGTTTACAAGAGTGTCAAAGAGTACAAACGAAGACAAAGCTGATCTGATGTGCTTCCAAAGATGTATTTGATCAAAGCAAAGCTCAGAAACCTAATGGACCTTTGAGCAAACACAATCACAAGAAGGAAAATTTTAAGAACACACTGGTTTTTGCTTAATTTGTTTTTTGATTTGCAGCGGCGTCAACAAGTAGCAACCTTTTGTTTAAAGTTTTTCAAAGGTGGAACTATGTTTTTTTATTTAAAAACTATGGATTTTGTATGGGTAATGTAGAATTACTTAATTCTGCACCAAGGGATTTTATATCCCTTGCACGCATAGGGTCTAGACTCTATAATTCACGTCTTGTTTAAGATATATGGGCATAAACTCACAAAGACACAAGAACACAAGGAGCTGTTAAGTAAACACACCTCCAGCAGTTGCCTGAGTCTGAAAGTGGGCTTAAATTTAGACAAGGGGCTTGGTGAGGAAAGTTTTCACAGAGTTACAGTGTTAGGTTTCAGTTTGTTTATGTTGTGTTCTGTGAAGAGCAACTACTCCATCCCTGAGTTCTGATGTGTATTTTACCACTTGGGTATATGTAGCCATGAAGCAAAGGCACATGTACACTGACACAACTATCCAAAACTTCTCTTTTTCATGAGAAATTTGTGAGCGTTAAGTTACCTATCATCTTATATAGTTAATGTAATGTCATGCCTGTCCATCATCTGGTACATTTAAAGTGAGGTAAAATACAAAAGCACTCTCTAACAGTTGACTGAAGGAAAAAAAAACAACATCTTCTATTGAGTTTGAGTCAAAGAGAAATAACAAGTTTTTTGTTTCTTTTTTTTTAAGTGTTGCAGTACATATAATGGCTAAAGCTGCTACTATTTTCAAAGCCATCATATAGAACATTTTAGATGTTATAGAGGTTAAATACTGTTAGATTTCATGCAAGTTTCAAACTGTGGCAATGCAATTGTGTCGTTCTCGGGGACATGTACTCCAACGGCTAAAGAACATGACTTAGTCCAGATCCATTGTACCAAATAGATGTTCCCTGTGCAGCTGTCATTGTCACTTACTCCCTTCTCATATCTACCAAAGATGTTCCAAAGCCAAGAGCGCTAAACCGGGTGCAGCTGTCTCCATGTTTCACTGCTCCGCTGTTTTTGCCAAAGACCTTTTAAAAGTGATGGACTTGTCTCTGGCAGGGCTTGTCAAATTCACAGGGTTTGCACTGATGCCAAGTGAACTGAAAACTGAAAACTTGACATGCTAGTCTTTGTCTTACGGTTTTGAAAAAAATAAATAAATAAATAAAAAAAAAGAAAAAAAATATATATATATATATATATACATATATGTTAGTGCTGTTAATCACTTTTGGGTTGTGATTAATCCCAATTTTTTAATTGTCAGATTTTATATGACAATATGCAGCTTTAGAACAAACAAAAAAAAAGACCAGAGAGAAAATGTTTCCTTTATTATTATCATCTGAAATGTTTAAATTCTTAAAGTGGTAACTCAGAAGTTTAATTTGTGTGCACAAAGACAACAACAGAAAGATAAGCAGGACTGTAAAGACTTTAATGTCTTCAGTATTACTCAAAGAAAATAAAGTTGCTGATATGCAGCCTTAAGAGGCAAACATTCTGTTTCTGCACTTAAAATAGTAAATCAAAATTTATAATTTTGATTTTAATGTATAATTTAAATATAAATCTGAAGGACTTTAAGATTTTTTTTAACTTGTCCTGTCCAACAGCTGAGCAAACAAATATGAACTGAGAACCTCTTATGTTAGACAGATTTTACTGTTACAATCAGGGGGTTATAAATCTTATAACACTCAAGGTGTATATTTGTATAAACCCCTTTTGTAATTTAGGCTAAACTTCATTTTTATAGATTTATATATGAATATATAAAGATATATATATATATATATATATATATATATATATATTTGTATCCTTTTTTTGTTGGACTGGAGGATGAATACAGGGGAGGGGGGGTAGAGTTATGAAACAACAGGCAACAAGATGCTGGAAGTTTAGAATCATTACAGTCAGGTGTTAATGTTAGTCTAAAAGGGGCTGGGCCTGTCCACACACTCAGATGTTACAAACATGCCTGCTGGCTCCAATTAAGAGTCTTCACATACAAACTTCTCAACACGTACACAATACAACTACAGTTTACTTATGCATACAAACCAACACATGTAAAGCATTTCATTCTTTCACGTTTGCTGTTTGTGCAAAGGTGAGCTGACACCTGTATTTAGGTTCGCGTTTATATTTTGCTGAGGTGCTGCTTGCCAAGCTGGGAAGTGTAACATTTTCTTGTTTATCAGGATGTCTGGGTTGTTCCAGATGGGTGTCATTTTGCATGATAAAATTCCCAGCAGGCTGTTAAAGGGGAGCTTATATTACTACTGTTTGTAGCAGTTGTTTTTTTTTTTTTTATTGTTGGGGTGATAAATGGTCGATCTGATAGGTTGATCTTTCCAAGGACGTCAGGACTTTTGGATTTGTGAAAGTTGCTCACTGATATTTTGTGCCCAAGAGCTCTGTGAGCTGCCTCTTTCCCGCAAGCCAGGGTTGTAGAACGATACCCACAGTATATTAAAGATAGAAAGTAAACCTAAAACAACCACAATTTACGAGTTGGACAATTATGTACTGTGAGTTAGTAAAGTAAAGTGCCCAAAAGATTTAAATTAAAAAAAAAATATGAATCAGTTTTCAAAAACAAAACAGGCACTTGGCAGTAAATTGCTTTTGTGTCATAAACATGATGTGCCACCTCTAAGCTCAAGGTCTCTGTTGGGGTAGCTTCCTTTAGCTTCCTTTCCTCAATGTTTGCTGCATTAGCAGGTCACCTCCCATGTACTACATGTCAGTGGAAGCAATACCACCACACTGATCTGAAATTAAGCTCATTTTTAGTTTTTAAAAGTTGAAATGAACATTATTGATGTTTCTCCACCAGTTGAATAGTTCTTAAATGGCTAAAGTGCTAAAAGTGCTTAGATTTTTATAAAGGGGAAAAAAAGCTAAAAGAGGCCAGGTATTTGTTCAAAGTCAAAGCCAGGATCCTTTTACAATCATCCATGCGTAACTCGTGAATTTATTAGTTTTATGGACATGTGGTCATCATTCACAAGCCATTTATCTACAAGAGAAACAAAGCAATAAATGTCTTTAGCAACCAGGAACTGTCTGACGGGAACAGATCACAAAGATACGCGTCCAAAATGGAGTAAAAACAAGTAAAAAGTAACTATAAAAGAAAAAATTCCAATATCTGAAATCTTGTAGGAGTATCTACGTCTGATCGTTTTTATATTTGAAACAATTTTGACAAACTTAAATCCAGATGTTGAATATGGAAAATGATCACTCATCCAGCTATTCATCATTGATATGAACAGTCTGTTTTTGTGGAGATCCACAAAGTAAAATAAAAAAAATTAGCACATGAAGAACTGGATTGTTGACCTCTAATTTGGAACGTAGGATGTGAATCTTATGTGGCTGAAATGCGGTCACTTCCTTTTCCACCTCGCTGGTTTATGGTCTGTTGAGGTCCCATTGAGCAGCAGGCTACTGGAAACATTGCGTCTTTTCTCAAGCCTTGATTTAAATAAGTGTGTCTGTTTCTTCTCACAACCTGACTTTAAGACGTCTCAGGGTGCCAGTTCACTGCTGTGAGCTTTTGTTAGATTGAGAGTTTCCATAAAATATGTTTATGCGTTGCTGTGCAGGAAAAACAAGCTTTAAAGCCTTCCAGTCACCCCATTACCCAGCTACCATTAGCTAGTGAACTGTACAGACATTACTACAAAGGTTAAAAAAAATAAGATAAAACCTTTGTTTTTATCCTTAAACTTTGTGCATTTTGTTAGTTAAGAAATTTGAGATACTTTTGGTTCAAAAGATCAAAAACTTTTAAGAATTTGGCAGATTTGAGGATTTTTAAACTGCTTTCATCTTTTTTTTTTTTTAATACAAACCAAATCTACCTAAAACTGTTCCTCCAAAGTTAAAAAAAATGTAAAAAAAACACTATTCAATTCACTGACACAGAACATGATTAGAACATGACATGATACTGTATGGCCATGTGACTGAATGATGGCTTAAACATTTTTTGTTGCTATCATGTGTGTTTTCCACTAATGGCACTTGGTGGTTTTTACGTTTACAGTAAAATAAACCTACCATGCTGCAATCCAATATTCATTCATTCATTCATTATCTGAACTGCTTTATCCCTTTCAGGGTCACAGGGCCGCCGGAGCCTAACCCGGCTACTCATGGGCGAAGGCAGGGGACACCCCTGGACTGGTCGCCAGTCTGTCGCAGGGGCTTTCCAATATTGATTTGATTATTGATTGATCTCATTTGAAAACATTTTTTTAAATGGTATGGTTCGATTTGATTTGATTCTGCTTCAGACAGATCAATCTGGTTAGATCAGAGGAATAGAAATCAGTTCATCATTACATCCCTACTTCCCACATGTTGGAGCACTTATTCCGCAAGAATTGTTCTTTACACTGGTAAAAAAAAAGAAAATCTTGTCCAAAACTTCAAAAACTTGGTGGATTAATTTATAATATTTATAATTGACTCTCCTATGTTTACCGTTAGTTTCTGGCGCTCAGTTTATTCTGACTCTACTTTTGGATTGAATGATTGACCTTCCTACTGGTCACATCATCAGCTAGCATTCCTTTAAGTCCACTTATTCTTCTCTGTCCAAAGCTTCTTGACTCTCTGATTGGTTAGATGTGATTTAATGACCTACCTTCACACTTGTGGTGTTTTTTCACAAACTCTTACTGCAAAATGGTTGCAACACTTTTTTTCTGGGTTTTAAAAAAAGTGCTTTCACTTGAAAGATCAGGCTTTTTTAATTGTGTTTAGAAATCAGGCAAGGTTGCATAATATACTAGGTTACACAGATCCAAACCACTGAGAAACCTCATTCCCACCATCAAATTTGAACCACAGTTTTGAAAAGTGGAAAAAATTCCATTTATCGTGGAAAAACATACACCAAAGGTGTAAATTCAATTTCAGTCTGGATTTGAATCTGTTTTTCTTTCTGTAAGGAGTGAGTACTAATCAGCAGACATAACAAACCTGCCCTGTATTTATTCTTTTTTTTTTCCCCCTCTGTTGAAGTCAGTAATCTCGTGTTCGGAAAGGTGCTATGATTTTTTTCCCTTTGCTCTGGTCAGTGTCAGACCTTGTTTTAGTGTTTTGTGTGATGTCATTCTCAGTGAAGACTTGATATGGCCTGACACAGCATGGGTGGTGATGGATATTGGAAAGAAAAGATAAAGAATGTGGAGGAGAGAGATACACGCACACATGTTTGCACAAAGACGAATATAACAAAACCCAGTCTTGAGAAACTACTGAACTTGGTTTGAACCTGATCCAAGCTTAAAATCGGCCACTTTTTTGTCCATTTGGAGGACTGCCAGCAATTGACTGACCAAGCAATTAATGTTCCACCCTTCTAAGTTGTTACTCAGAACATTTTATTTAAAGCTACATGACATTTTTTTAAACACATTTAAAATCTAAAAACATGTTGATCTTTTTTAACCCTTAATCCCTCAAAAATATCTGCCTTAAAATGTATACATGAACCCAATCGCCCACATTGGATTTAAATTAGTTGGAATAAATGTAAAAGCAGACTTGGCTAAACTCAGTGTCTCATATTTTTGAATCTCAATTATGTGTCAAATGCTGTGGAGAGGATAACTGGTTCTTTTCCACCACAGGAATAATTCTTTGGCCAACCTTCCATGCCTGAAATGACAGTTGTCAAAACCTTCACTCTATTATTGTGCCAGTGATTGCCAACTGGCCTGTCTCCATTCAGTTCCTCAAAGGTTTCTTTCATCCAAATGGCAGAAAAAAGGGCACCAAACGTCCTTCATGGAGAAATAAAATGGCTTATTTTGATGGAAACAGATTTGTTTGCAATGGCACAGTGTTCCTGGTAATCTGTTCAACATCTCCTTTGAATCCAGAATATCAGTAAATATAAAAGCACATTTTACACAAGATTTTAAAATGTGAACTGCATGAAAGAAAATCAATGACTTTTCCTGTTATTTGAATCTTAATGTATTTGTTCATTCTAAATTAAAAATATGCACACATTTTTTACTTTGATTTCACGCACAAACACATGCACACACATGCCTACACACATAAAGTAACCAGATCAATTTTTCATCGTTGTAGTTGCTTGAGGGACAGTTGCTTCCTGACAAGAGATGTCAGTTAGAGCCTTGGAAACAGCACTATGTTGTCATTGATGCAAAAATAGACTGAAGAGATTATGGACAAATGCACAACCATGAGCACTAAATAACCACCACTGTACATGTAACACATGTCTGAGTATTACCTCAATACTACTTTTAAGTAATGCAAAGACTGAACGCACATAACCTTTTTTATGTCGTACACAGTATCAGCTAAGTTACAATCTAGTTTGAGATATGTTCTGTGCTGAGTGCAGTTATAACATTTAAAAAATAACAGGGTTCTGAATTGAAGTGCTTTAAAAACATAATCGTGCTGCATTCTTCTACAGTTGCTTTAATTGTGTAATCTTTCATTTCCTTTTCTTTTTTAAGATAAGTTAAGCATTTCAATTATTTTCTGTCCCTCTTATCCTGTTGTGAGTCCTTAGGAAGTTGGGGTCAGACTGTCAGACAAAATAAGAAAGTCAGATTGAATTATGTTTTGTAGGTTATGGAGTTTCCTGGCCATTATGGTAAAATCATAGGTTTAGGTGTCACGGCCACTCCCTGGACATTGTGAGACTGTAGGTTGGTTAATGCAAGGTAGTTGGAACACACCGTTCTTGAAACTAGGAACCACCACCCCTGTCTGCCAGTGGTACAGTTCCTGCAGAAGCGTGTCAGCCAAGACACTCCCACAGCATCCAGAGATTTTGGGTACTCAGGGCGGACCTCATCTACTCCAGGTGCCCTGGTAGGGTCTCCCATGGCACACTGGTCCTGGGTGATGAGCCAGACAAAGTGCAGTTCAGAACCCCTTTATGAGAAGTACTATCAAAGATTTTGCAACAACAGCTGGATTGGCGTCACCAGGGCCCCACCCTGGTGCCAGAGCTGGGCCCACCACCTCACCACATTTTCTCCAGAGCTCCAAGAGTTCATTAGAAATTTGCGTCTGGGTTGTGGGTGGGACTGTTGGCACGAGAGTTAGCTCTGTTAATTTCCCAGCATTCCTTTGTTTACATTCTTTCCTGCTATCTCTTAATACATCCCAACCCCAAGAACGCTAAGCTAAGAAAATGAAAAGAAAGCAATTCAGTCACACGGTTTTGAGCCAGATGGCAGCTCAGACGAGGAAAATTAAGACATAAGTGGATGTATCCGAATTGGAGTGGAGAAGGGAGACTTTGGCCCGCACATGGAAGTTGCTGCGTCACAAACCCGAGCTTTTTCAAACCTACGGTTTTCATATGATTCTGGTCCAACCCGATTTGAATAAATACTCAGAAACACTGTTTCAATCTTCAATTCTTTTGTATGTGTCCTCCATCACAAGAAAAGTGCTAGAAGAACATGTTAAAAACACTAGACATACTATTTTCATTAGAGTGGGTCTTAAGTCTTCATGGTAACTTACCTGGAAAAATCTTTTATTATTTTAAGGTGAACATGAAACTAATTCTATGCATCAACAAGGACAAAAAATGTGCGAAACTGTTGCATCCCTCAGAGCGGCAAAGAGTTTCTGAAACAAAATGAAAACTAAACACTTACAAGTTTAACTGAACCTTTCTAGACTTACTTAGTTGTTGTATCAGTTCAGTTTGCAAAAGACTCAGAAGATCAGAGGGTCATCTCATTCTGCTCACAGCTTTGATTACAGTAACTTCCACAACACTTGTGGCTCAAAAAGAAGTGTGCAGCATATGATTAAACTTGTAGCATAGACCTGTTTTTAATCAGCCATTGTATTATGGCTAAGTTGACATCTTTTTTACTGTTTAAGTTCCAAAGATCCCTGTGTGTTCTCATGGGACCAGACCAACCATCTGTACCAAAGAGCATCCTAGCAAAAGTGTGGAAAGATTGACTTCCAAGAGGAAAGGTTGGAAAAGCCTTTGGGTTAAATTAGACTTTAGTTGATGTTGACTCTCAGGCTACACTTATGACTGTGACACATTTCCATCTTGGTGATTTCCAATTATAGCCAGAGTGTAATGGAGACAAGAGAATGCAGGGATGACGGGGTTGTTTTGAAATACCCTGGTGTTCCTATCATACTCCATTGGCCACACATAATCCCACGGTGACCGTTGTAAGAGGTGTTTTCAGAAATCATCAGCATTGTTTCTAATTAAAAATAAAATGTGTTTCTATTGGAGATGCCTGTTAAACTTTTTGGAATCTGGTTTAGCTTTTGTTGCACAAAATGTTTAGTGAACTCTCAAAAGAAAACGTGTTTTATAACAATCAAGGCAAAAAAGTTCAGAGTTGATTCGGTCATAAAAGTTTTGCAAGGAGTTCATGCAACTTGAAGTTGGGCTTTTGTTCATAGAAAACACTATATACTAAACAAATGATATCCAATACAAAGTATGACAAATGGCGCTTGACATAAAATGTTTAGAGAACATCTTGTTCTGGAAAATATCCCTAAAGAGCATCTAATCTTATGTTTGAGACGTATGGTTGTAGAGCGAATGGCAAATGGATGGGAAACAAGGGGAAGACAGAAAAAGGTAATGCTTCCAGACTGGTACTTTCGCTCATTACAAGTGAGGTGGTTCAAATTTACATGGATGCATGACGCACCTCTCTGAGGAAGCTTCTGATGGACCCACTCTAAAAGGAATGCAAGGCTGCTGACATTTGAGTGTCTCCAGTTACAGAAGTGTATTTAACCTTTCATTTACTTTACTAATTTGCTTTTTCTTCATTATGATTTAGCATCAAATTGTGAGTTTATAAATATGTGTTACTGATTGCAGGTAATGTAGAAGTCTTCCTGCTCTTGTGTCAAAGTGTTTAAAGTGTGATAAATGATCACTCAGAAGTAGCTTGTAGGATGGAGTGCTAAGCCTGTGTGACTGCTAAACACATTAAAGAGTTCAAGAAGGTACAGGAATGTTCCTCAGGTGACCTTCAGAGGAGATCGGGGCTTAAAGAGTCATCGAAGGCATCAAACGCCCAGAGTATCAAATTGATAGAGACATTTATAAAATGGAAACAGCTGCTCCCAAAGCACACTGAAAGACAGCACATATTTCTGCTTCATGCTCAAATGTCTTTGACCTAAAGACATGGAGAGACAAGCAATCTGTTAATGTTGGGTTTTGCATTAAGAGTTCTAATTTGGAGTTTAATTCTGAATAACTATCTTGATGAAAAAAAATGGCAAAACTGGCAATCTGACAGATTGGTTTCCATATATCTCACTAGAAGACTGGAGTACTTTGTGTACTTTTACGCTCATGTCAAGAACAATTCATGTGTGGAGGTTTTCTGTGCAAAAATAATTCATGCACTTTTCCTTCTTTCTGTCTCTTTCAGGGCCTCTAGTGTTCAGAAACCTCCTCCTGTGGCTCCTAAGGTACAGTAAACACACACAAAAATAAAAAAAAATGTTTGTGGTTAAAAAAGCAAGGCAATCCAGGTAAAAAGTACACATTTCATAAGATTTTTAATGGCTAATTTTTAATAGCAAATCTTTTATCTAGTGAAATAAAATTGATGGTATTAGTTATTATTTTTTACTTTATTTACCTGACAACCAAATTGCTTATTTTCTTTCAGTAAATTATTGAAAACATTTTTATTAAAGAAGAGTGATACTATTAAACTATTTCAAAATTGACTATAATGATGCAACAAAAACAACACTGGAGTGCCATGTTTTGATTGCAACCTTCTGAAGCAAAGCCATGCATTCATTTAGTTGCATGTACTCATAAATCATTTCGTTTTTTTATTTTATTTTTGCACATTCGTGAAATACTCATACTGATGTCCCCCAGTAATGTTTTCTGTGATCGTATTGCTTTAATCGTTGTCAACTGGGTGGCAGCAGTGTCATGTGATTGAACTTGATTTGATTTTTGTGTGTTTTCTGCATGCTCTTCTCTCATACTGGTAGGACAACAGAGTAGACATCATAAAACCAGTCGCCATTACCCACCCAACTCCTCCATCCCACCCACACTGTTCTGTCTCCTACAACAAGGCCCCCAGACCTTACGGAGGCTGCAGCTCTGACAGCCAGTACTCTCCATCACAGTCGCCTTTAGCCACCGTCATCCCCTCTCCATCCTCAGCGTTCACTCCTGCATCGTCCCGAGCCAGTCCTCCTCCCGCCCCTCCTCTTTCTCCCCCTTTGGTTTCTTATCCATCCTCTGCCTCCTCCTCCCCCCCTGTCCTTGTTCCACCTCAGCCTTCCGTCTATAACACCCCAATCAACCTCTACTCCACTGAGAATGCATGTGAAGTGGCCATGGGCCAGAGGCGGGGCCTGCTGGAGAGTCAGAGCAAAAACTTACCGCTGCAGTTTAATGGGTGAGTGTTAGCTTTGCTAACCAATTAACCAGTTCTTACTTTTAGATTTTTTACTTTTTCTTTTGATATTTTATATTTTTTGTTTTGCTGTAGATTAGAATATCCTCAGAATTCAATAAATACAGCATTTGTGAAATGCTTATTACCTTGCAATTTTTTTAATTTAAATAATTATCACTTCAGATTTCAAAGTTTTGCTGAAAGCTGTAATATTTGAAAAATATTTCTTTTTAGGTGAGCAAAGAGACACATTTAACACAATAATGTATTTAGTATCAAATTTGGCAGAACGTAGACCTATATGTTTTGTGTAGTGATCCAAGACTAACATGATTTTGGAAATCCTTTTCTTTACATTTTTGCGCTTTAACTGCTCACTTTTTTATATTCTTTGTGAACAATAATTGTCATCTGCTTCCTCAGTCGTACATAAAGACATAGACATAGTTGTTGTTGCCCCTTTGTCCTAAAAACACCCCCAACAACCAAGATAGGTCTGTTAAAGTTTGAGGCTATAAGACCATCTCCATACAGCTTGATGTTACTATGACTACAGCTCCACATATTTTAAAGTTGAAGGGCTGTGGACGACCGCTATGGATGTTGTTGAGTCAGTAATGTTGATCACAAAAACGGGGTTCACATGAAGCCTAACCAATGAGACCAGAACAACCTCCAAAACCAATAAAGGTGAGCTTCAGGATTGAAGTACGTAAATGTCAGATCACTTGAGCCAAAGGGAAATGCATTAGAAGCACCACTGCTGGAGACAAATCATACAAAAAAAAACTCATTCTGACAAACCTCAAAGCTTCTGGGACATTGTTCATTAAAGATAGCTTTTATTTGGCAACAGCTGCTCTATTTTTACAGAAGCAAAATATTCTCCGAATGTAAAACATGGAGGGGGCTTAGTCATGGTCTGGAGCTGCTGAAGCTACAGTAAAACTATTTGTACCAATAAGGCCAAATGTGCTGCTTTAGGGTCAGAATTTGCAGATGGAATCATCCATCTTGAATGTGACTCATAACACTGATTTTAAGACCGTTTTTAAATCATGAAGCTGATTAAAAAAAACTAAGAATTGTACGCGTGAAAAATGGGCTTAATCGGAACTATCATTCTGTGAGGATTGATTTGAATCCAATGGAACAAACGTGTTGTCTGGAGGTCCCCATTCAAACCAGTTAAGGCCGTTTGTTCACCAGCAGTCAGCAAGGACACTTGTTGAAAAGCGCAGAAGGTTCAGTGAAAGTTGCATAAATTATTTTTGACTGCACAATAAGTCTTGAAGCAAAATGCTGCATTGGGGGCAACCTTTTTTTTCTCAACTGAACAACAACAGTGTTTACATAAGTTAAAATCATTTACAATGTTTCAAACTCTGCTGGTTGTCCTCTGTCTTGGAAATATGGTTTGTAATCTTTACCATCTTTCTTCCCAGCTCATTTTCTCTTCATTCATTAGTACTTTTTGCTTAAAAAATGTACTTATTGTGATCAGATTTTCTTTGCTAAAGCATGTCTCTTCTCACATCTCATTTGTTTGTTTGCATGAGCTGTGGTTTGTTTCAGAAGGGAATTGTGAAGTCAAATCTGTTCATTTTTTTCTTCTAAAATGTTCAAATATTCAGTCAGAATTCTTCATCAGTCTCTCTTCCTTTATATGATTGTTTTCTGCTTTACAGACTGGTGCTTCTCCTCTAGTCACAAAGTTAGTCTCTGGAGCCTGTTGAGTATTTCAATGCTTGATGTTCTGTGTGTTTTGTTCAGCTCTTTCTCTACATTTACTCACTAACTTTTTTTCCATCTTTGTTATGGTTTCTTTTGGGGGATTTTGCTTTGACATTCATTAATATAATCTAATATAGTCTAGTAAAAAGGCTTTGAATTGGAGCAGGGGAGCCTGTAGTTTAAGTTCATCTAAAATTCAGTGTACGGCTCAAATATTCCTGAGAAGACAGAGCCGTTGAACCCCAGCAGTTTATCTGAGATATTAAAAACATTGACTCAGTGGTCTGGACAAGTGCGTCCATGAACACTAGATTATCAATCAACATAACTGTAAGTGTTCAGCGAGCTTCATATAGATCTGTCAACACTTCAGACCCACACGGCAGATGCTATAATAGGAATGTGTTGAGAGACACTCATAAATCAGTCTGCTCTGTGTGCTAAAAAAAAAATAGGTATGATTAGGTGATTTATCATCAGTAGAGCCTGAAAAAAGTTAAAGCTCCAGTGTTTATGTTTGGATGTGTTTTGGTTCTTATCATTAATTTTGTCAGCACCAGCTTCTTATGAGCTATTAAGCTGAGGGCTACTTTACTCTCTTGTTGAGAGCAAACACATGTTAAATGCAAATGTAAGAATTTATTGTTATGATGCATTTTTTATCAAACAGAAAATATATGTTCCTATGAATTACTGTATATAAGTTTATTTTATGCCAAACTAATAGTGATGCCACAGATTCAGAATTTCTAATGGTTTTAAGGCGCCCCCTTGTGGTTAAAAACAAAACTAACTAGAGGTTTTACTTTACTTATAAATGGTTTGATTTTGTGTTTTGCTAACACTGGATGCTTTTCTTCACAAATCCGTATCTTGTGTTTTCTACTTTTCTTTAATTGACAGAAATTTTCTCAATGAATTAATTGCATTTCTTATGTTTTCTGTATCTGTTTTCTGTCTTCATCTATCAGTGGCCCTCACAGTATTTTGAAGTAAGTGTTTCCATACGCTCTCAGCAGAGATCGGACTTCTAATCGTGATAAAAACTTTTATTTATTTAACAGTATATTTCAAACAGTTAATAAAACAAAGGGATACAATTATTCAAAATGAAAATGCATATGTGAATCAAACCTCTTTTAAGGCATTAAGATCTCTTTTCAGTGCTACATGTTACATGTCCCCATATGTTTTTAAAACTAGTTTGATAAACATTCTCGACCAAAAATTGTTCACAATAACTAAAAGTCTTGAGATTTGAGGCTTGATTTGTTTAAATTTGTCACCCACAATTGGAAACTTGAACTTAGAGACTTTAGATTTTAACTTGGACTCCTAACACATTCCTTACTCTTTGATTATTTTTAAAGTTGCTATTCAAAGATCAATTGTGCATTTTTTTTTAACTGTTCTTTGCTCTTATGTGCTTTTCCAAGAAAACCTCAACTGCACCCACCGAGGTATTTCATCAGTTTAGAATTTCACACTAAAAACGAGTAACGTTTGCAGTGATCTTTCCGCTTGCCTGTCTAAAAGTTGCAGGTGTTACCGTGCGTTCATGAATCCCATAAAAACATCTAACAGTTTCATTTTCAGTGTTTACGTGGGACTAGCATCTCCTAGGTTGTTTGATCATCCTGCTTGAAAGAATTACCCCTCTTATGGAAAAATGGCATTAATCTGAAGTGCTCATGTTTGTCATGGTATTACAAAGCTTGAAACAAACTGAAGATTGTTTTTGTTTGTGTTCTGTCTCACTTGTGTGTTGTCACAGAGCTCCCAGGAAACATATTGTGGACACAGACATCCATTTTTACCATGTACCTTCTCACGCTGACGCCAGTAGAAAGCGGATAATGGAAGACACGGAAGACTGGCGGCCACGCACAGGCACCACCCAGTCGAGATCCTTTAGGATCCTGGCTCAGATCACAGGCACCGAGAGCGGTAAAACACACTCAGATGCTGAAATCTTTTCACTAACATGACATGAAGTGTTTTACTGGGTTAACCACTCAATGTGATCATTTTTAAAGTCTAAGTGATACTTTGAATTTTTTTATTTTTCTAATTTGTTTTTTCTGCTTTTTACTTTTATCACAGTTCAAAAAGATGAAGATGATTCGGCCAAGAAGACTAAGTAAGTCTGTGAAATCAGAACACTTCCACTTTGTTCTGATTCTCTGTTTCATCGTTTACTGACTTGTGTGAAACATTTTTCAACATATTGAATCTTCTAATTTACTTTTAGTGTTATTTTAACTAGTCAGATCATTTACATTCATAAAGGAAATCAAAAGTCATAAAAAAGTTACATGCATACATGCTTGATGTGGTGACAGCTTGTCCTCTCTTAATAAATGAGCTAGAATCAGATTCACATTTACATGACTCTATCTGATACCTGTCGTGTGTGTGAGATGTGGCTTTGTATTCCTGCTGGTTGTTTTGTGGGTCAGACGACTGTGCGGTGTTGCATGATGTGCAGGCAGAGCTTGTGTAGCTCATAACAACGGCTTGTTGTTCTGACCGGTTTCTGATCTATTAGTTGTTTGTGGTGGTGCGTCTGATCACTATGTAACTGTAATAATTCCATGTTGTGGTGTTTGGTTCTCAGACAGGGGTCTGCAACCTGACAAAAAGGTTACTGACAAAACTTAGCGAGAGCTCCAAAGTTCCACCTCACTGGTTTTGAAAATAGACTTCTTTATGTTATAGCAGCCCTTAAGCCATTTGTTGATAAAAATGTAGCCTTTACATTTTTACAATGTTTAAAATCTGATTGCTAAATAAAAAAAAAAAGTTCAACTTTTTTTACTTTTACGGACTGCAGTACATTAAACTTCCTTTCAAAATAAAACACACCCTGTATCAAACAAGATCATCTTGTTGCTGCAGTAGTTGAACTTTTGGGCACTGCCATCCTTTTTCGCCTTTTACCATCAAATATAAACATGAAAACATTGGTGTAGAATCTTTTTTTTCTGTTATTTTGAAAGGGCAAATTATAGAAAAATTTAAAAACCGATAATTTATTTAGACCATTTCCATTTTTCTTCAAAGCCAAAAAGCCACACTAGATGAATAAATGTGTGAATAAAAGTTGCAGACCCCTGCTCTATGGTTAAAAAAAAAAAAAAAAAAAAAAAGAGCTCATTGCCTTTTTTCCAAACATGTCTTTTTTGATTGTGGTGGCAGTATTTTTCTTCTGCTCTGAATCCATAGACTCTTCTGTTGCAAAAGCTCATTCTGCATCACATCGCTTAGTTTGTGGCATACTGCATGTCATTGTAGTTTTGAAAGAGTTTTTGATTCTTTGCCTAAATCCCACTTTTGTATCTCTTCTGGTGTTGTTATCATCCTCTCTCATCCTTTCTTCTGGTACTGGATGGAAGGGTAAACAAAGTCAACACTCGGTTGGTGGTTGGCCCCAAGTACAACGAGCTGAGAAACTGGCACCACGAAGTGTCTGCTCGCACCCTAAATGTCCAGTAGATTATCTGTGTGCGTCTTTTTGCATCTTTGGTTTCAACTGAAACCAACTGCTTTATTTAAAGGTCAGTTGATGTCCAGCTGTAAGAAAAAACTGTTAAAGGGACAAAATCTTGGGAAATTGGTGGTTAAAATAAGTAAACCAAAGTAATGGATTCTGTTTACTTTGTTTGTGTGTCTGTCTTTCACCGTTTGCATCAAAAGTTGGTTAATTTCTTGTCTTTGAGGTTACAAATGTTAAAATATTTTTAAATAAACAGACAGAGTTTCTTTGAACCTTTTAGACATTTTACTTCCCAATTCAAAAAAAAATGCTTTTATATTTCTAAATGTTTGTTTGGAGGTTTTGAACAAAAAAAAAGCTCAGATGGAGTCTTTTTGAGTTAAAAGAAACTAATATGTGTCACCTTATTTTAAAGACCCACTCCGATGAAATTCTTGTTTTTTGTGTTTTTAACATGTTCTTGTGACATTTTTTCTCATGATGGAGGACACATAGAGGGAAAATTGAGATTAAAATTGCATTTCTGAGTATATTTTTATTCAAATCATTATGAATCAGGAGCAGTCAAAAATCCAGTTGGAAAAAGCTTGTAACTGTGGCGTACAAGTTACTGTGGCAAGCCACAAGCTCCCTGAAGTAACTGCTTTTCGATGGCTAAAAGCTTGTAGCAGTGACAAGTTCTACAATCAATTCAAAAAGATTCCACGCACGTCTTCATCTTCCTCGTCTGAGCTGGCATCTGGCTCAAAACTGTACGCAGATGGATAGATTCAGTATGGCTCACCATTTTTGTTGCACCAGTAATGTTAAGTTGGGGTTGTGAGGGTATGTGAGCATGTAAACAGATGGATGATGGGAAGGGAGCGGGCTTACTGCGAGCCAATGGTCCCCCCATAACTGGAAGGCGAATTTCTAATGAACCACTGCCGCTCTGGAGAAACTAAGTTCTAGATAATGTTTTACTTTGTCTGAAAACTGCATAATCATAATTAAAAGTCACTGGGTACGCTTTTAAAATAGATTCAATAATGATCGGAGTGGGACTTTAACCAAGAATGACATATGTGACTTCTTCTTTTGCTGTTTTTTTTTTTTTTTTTTTTGTCACATCTCAACATTTTCTAAACCAGCATGTTTCCTTTTTTTGCATACTAAGCCCATGGATATGTATGTATATAGTTTTGTCATCTTAAAGTCGCACGAAGGCATCAAGGGGTTTTCTTGTTGGTACTTCAGAGCTCCCAGTCAATCAGTCAAGCATAAGACTGCTGTTTGAAATAGAGATGAATGGTTTTAAAAAAAACAGCAAAAATCCCACCTTCCTTTGGTTGGAAATTAAGTTTGACTTTGTAATGTTGACACTTTTGGGTTTTTTGTTTTTGTATTGATGTAAAAAAAAAAAAACACACAATCAACATAAGTATGTACGCACATGATTTCAAAATTACAAAGACATGAAAAAATATATTGTATATGATGTACCTACTTGGATTGGTTTGGTTTTTAAAAAGTTTTTTTTTTTTTATCTGGTGAAATACACAAAAAAATGGAGGATTAGGTAAAGTGATGAAAAGCTTCTTTTTCTGAGAACTGAAATCAACAAATCTTGTTGGCGGTTACCTGGATGTGCTGTCAGTGTGGACTGTTTTTAGTAAGAGCTGGAGGTGTAACTGAATGGTGTAAAGGGAAGGTTTTAGTGAATGAATAGATTGTTGACTTCTGTTGATATTTTAGATGAGTTTCTTAACTGTTTTAGCTTGACTTATAAAAGGTTCAGATGTTCAGACAGCAAAACATGAAAAACCTTGTTCCATACCTTCTTTTTGTTTCTGTACTTTAAGAAAATGTTGAAATCCTGAGAAGTCAATGAATTACTTTAGAAATATTCAAATGTTGTTCTGGACTTTTTTATTAATATTTGTGCCTGATCAATAATCATATCTTTAGAATTACATCCAAACAATTTTTCAGTCTCTTTTTCACCTTCAATGATCTAAAAACATCTGGATTTTAGTTGTTGAAATGTCTTCCCTGAATTTTCTAAAGTTTTATTTAACACAGCAAATAAAAACTGATTATATTTTGTCGGCTCAATTTTTTAATCTCTACTTTGTCTGTCTCTTTTTTTTTTTTTTTTACTTTACCACGACAGTTCAACTATGACTTATCTGACAGTATGACACATACAGTAGGAGGCGCACTATACGATGGTTGATCTCACACCAAATAAAGTTATGATATCTAACCAGAATATATTGTATATATATAATTGTAAAAAAAAAAAAAAAAAAACAATTTCAAGAGTCATGATGATATAAAAGTGAAATTTTTATTGGTTAAAGGAAACACAGGCTTACAGCAGACCAGAAAGACTGTACAGCTTTATGATGACAACTTATGAAAAGCACAGAGATTACATATGCATTTGTGAATGCATTCATAGATCACAAAAATGATGAGTCAATTAATAAGGAATAATTCTAATTCTTCTTTAATAAAAAATTAAAAAACATGGAATCACAGACATTTTGCAATTTTTTTTTGACAAATTGTAAAAATAGAAACTGTATATTTATTTTTGTATGAGTATTTGTTTCTGATCCTCACTGAGCTGAGTTGTCCCTTCAAAGACCTTTGGTTCATTACGCCAACAATGACAGCCATCATCAGATCTATAGCACAACAGCTGTCTGACAAAGCAGAGCAGTGTTTTAACAGAGTATGGGACAGATTTACAACATTTGCTGCATACCAGTCCTCAGGTTGTTGTTGTAAATGAGAGATTGTTCTCAATTGACTTACCTTGATTAATAAAGGTTCAACCATTTCAACCATGACAGCAGTACAAAAAATACAAGAAAACCTAATTCTGTATTTTTTTATATCTATTCTTTATTAAATTCTATGCTATATCTTACATTGATGAAGTAGAAAACACTTTAGAAAAAGTTAAAACATTTTACTAACAGCAAACTTATCACATCCTCTGCATCAACTAAATTCTTCTGGCACAAAGTATCTCCACATTTGTGCGGTAAGATTGATTGGCTCAATCAGCAGGACTCGTTGAACTCTTATTTTGAAGCAGTTACTCCAGCATCCACATTTAAGCAGTTTGTTGGTAAAGGATGCAGTAGACTTGGATTTTTTGTAGTTCGGGGTGAGTTCTACAACAGTTTACTGAGAACTTTGGGGTTTTTTTTGTTTTTTTTTTTTGGTTTTTTTCTGTTAGTGTTTGCTACCACTAGAGGGATGCACATCCACAGAAAACATTGTATGAATGAACTGTTTCAAGCCTTTGTTTCCAATTTTCAAAAATAGTTTTACTCTTTCAAGCTTTCCAAAATGTATCGTGTAGATTCAGTTTTCATCATGTAATGTAGATATTTTTTTCAGATGTTATTTTAGTGTTTTTCTTCTTGTATCCGTGTTTCAAAATACTCCTCTAATTTCTTGCCTGTCATTTTTTTCCACTCAGTGACATCAGTCAGTCCAAGATTATATCAATCACAGTTATTCACAACTTTAACCAGACTTGACAAGTGAGATCAAGCTTAAACAAATCCGAGTCCCCTTTTTCCTATTTTAATTGTCAAGAAAAAATAGCAGTTTGCCATAACCGTCATAAATAATGTTTTTATCTTCAATTTTTATTATTATCTGAAAACCTTAAAGGGAGCCCACTGCAAGTAGTTTTATAGCATTAAATGAATTATCATTTTTTCAAATGATGGTTTTCAAATATTCAAACCATGGACGCACCAAAAGCATGGTCTCTGCACTGACGGTTCGTAGCAACTATGAAATTCTGTGGTCACAGAAGAACTTGGCAGCATCTCACAGAAATCATTCATTGGTTAGTGGACACAACTGTACACAGTTGAAGCGTGATGCATTAAAAGTGTTTGTGCACATGTGATTTGGAGTAGGTGTGTGTAAGGATGGATGGCTTCATCACAGGACGGGTGTGAATGCACATGCACGACGGTATGGTGGGTGAGGACTGAATTCCATCCAAAGAATATCATCCCACTAAATTATTGGCCATCTGTTGTGTGGCAGAGAGCTGCTGGACAGCAGACAGCTATGTTAATAGACCATTTGTTCGGTGCTCAAATGAAACAGATTCATTTACAGAATGTATATTACTTCTTTATTCCCTTTTTTTAACCGCATTACACGAGGAGCTTAATTTAGACAAGTAAACATTTGCAATCCTCAAATTATCTCTTGTTATCGTTTATTATCAACACACAAAATCTCTTAAAAAGGCAGATCACAGTGGTTAGAACAGACGTCAGCCACAGAGATGCAGATTAAACCACATAGGAATTCAAAAAAATACTATTTTGGAAAGACTTTCTTCCTTTTTATTTAAAAAAATTAATAAATATGCAAATTAAGGCATATAGCTAGGCGCAAAGAAATTGATTTATTTTTGTTATTTTTTTCTGCTGTGTCTATATTTGTTTCTGACCGTTGACAGAGAATAAAAAAATTAAGTACATTTGGATGGTCAAAGCTAACTGGCTACCATACAACAAGAAGCAAGCAGTAGAACTCTGTACAGAATCTATTTAAGTTCAGAAAGAATTTGTTTAATTGGTGAAGAACATTAATGAGACCCTCTGTAATGGGTTCTAATAAATAACAGCATGGGAGCAACTTGTGTACTGCTCAGTTTTTCACCTGTCATTATCCAATTACTGTCGCTAATGTAAATAAATGGTTTTAACATGTTGGTTGGGATCATTTAAATAGATGGCTCAACAGCATTTAATCTCTGAGTTTAACTTGGAATAGATTGACACAGACAAGATCTTTCCTGTTTTTTTCCAAAGCTGCTCTGCGGAGTGAACTGATGGTTGATAATGCCTTCCTGTTTCAGATGATCTACTGAACTGTGATGTGCCACACGCTTTAGAGTACACAGCAGGAGGAAGAAGTATCAACGGAACCCCAAATAAAACAAACTAAAAACAAAAATACTTGCTAAGTTACCTGCTAATCATTTAAAATAAGTTTTAAACCAAAAGCAAGATACTGGGAACAACCTGTCTTTATATTGGATCAACTCAGTCTGTTGTCTGAGTATAGATTCAAGAAGTTACAGTGAATTCAGTGGATCTGGCTTCCAGGCACAGGGTGCTCAACACAATAAGCCTTTAATCAAGAGAGATGCTCCTTTTCTTGACAGTCACTTTCCAATAAAAAGTCCTAAATTAGAACAGTACAGCTTATAGACTGACTATCTGAAATCTTTGCTAACACAACAGGTCTGGGTACATTCATCACAATCCTTGTCATTACACCTCTGCAGTTCATTAGTTTTACACACATTCTTGTTGACTTGGAAATGAGACATCCAGTTGAGACACTGATTTAGATCAAGTTTATATAGTTTTTATAACATTAATTAAGATAAATTCACAACAAGCACTCCTGCTTTGATACAATTTTGACTCTAAGCAAAGTTAAATAATATGGCCAGTTTAATTTGAATAACTTGGAATAAAAAAAATAATGAAAACATTTTGGATTAGGAAGAACATGAAAAAAGAAGGAATAAGAGCAAGAATGGTTATCCTGACAAATAGAATGACTGAGTAGCAGCTGTTTGTTTCTCAATAAAAGTCAATCGGATTTTGGCTTCCTGGAGCCAGCGGGTACTTCTTATTAGGAATGCGAGGGAGGAAAGGTCACTCCATCCAGTTCTCTAATACAGTCAATGTAAAATACAAAAACTTGGGGTTAACATTCGTGACAGAGATGACGACAAGGATAATAAAACCTTGTAAATTACCACAAGGCCAGACAGTTAGTGACCCAGCGCTTAAAGTAGTCTCTGGTCATTGATCATTACTACCACACCAAAGGACAGATCCTCTGCTTTCTTTTCCCACCCATACCTCCATTTCATGGACCCCATGAAATGGGGTATAAAAACTTTTGTATGAAAAACTCAAGAAAACCCAGTTAAAGGATTTCAGAAAATCCTTCTTAACTGACTGGCTACAGCTTGGGCGCTAAATGGTGTGCATCCAGAAGATGGTTAGCACAAGACCACCACAGGGGACTTGCTCTGTAAGTCCTAATTCTAAAGCAGTGCGAGGTTTCAATTTGTTTACTGCGGTGTGAGAAGATGAACGATCTCTCCGGGACATTTGTGATGTTGAAGCAGCTGGTCTGTAATCTGACAACAGCTGAGTGAGATGCTTTGGATAGGAGGACAAGACAAGATGTCTTCCCTAACACTGCAACTTTTTCTTGACTCAAATTGAGGTTTAAAAAGTTCTTAAAGGTCTTATTATTATTGATTGAGAGGATCCTACAACTGCCAAGATTTTTAAACATTTTGGCCTCCTTGGCTGTCACATCACCTGATTTCTGGAGTTACACAGGTAAAAGGGGAGGAAATAAGTATTTTATTCCTTGCTGAGTTTGTAGGTTTGGATCTAAAAAGAAATTGCATCTGCCACAAAATCGTAATAATTTAGAAGTCATTTGCAAAGAAGAGTGGACCAAAATTCCTCCTGATATGTGCAGCAAACTGGTCATTGACTACAAGGAATGTCTGACCTCTGTGCTCGCAATTAAGAGTTTTGCCACAAAGTACTAAGTCTTTCTGGCAAGAGGGTTCAGTACTTGTTTTCCCCTCAATGAAATGCAAAACATGTATATACATTCTATCTCTACTGTTTAAACTAACTTATCATTAAGATGACAGATCGTTGATTTCTTTAGTCAGCAAACCTACAAAATCGAATACTTATTTGCTCCACTGTAAAAATGGGAGACGGGTATGAGATTTAACTTAACACATAACTGAGAGGAGGATGTTGTTGTGGAGGTGTGATCATGGTATGCGGCACCAACGTATTTCACCGCCACACATTTAGGCATCAACTTAGTTTATTTCTGCAATGCATTTCTGAGTAAATCCATGAGCTATGCTTTGCACGGATCATTTAATTTTATGGATGTTCCATATGTTCAGCCCAAATATGTCTCCAAAACCAACAGACACTGGAGGGGACTGTTATACAAAGAATATTTTTAGTCCACACAGACATGCAATTAAAAGTGTTGTGTCCCACTCAGTCTGTCTGTGTCGTCTTGCCTCCTATGATCTAAACGGTCGGGACTTTGTCACTTAATGTTTCCCTCGTTCACTCTTACCGTATCAGTCATCCAAAACATACAGTCACAACTTCAGGTAGCTATGGCTGCAGTTGCCATAATACCATCATGAGTATCCGTAATAGCTGGACACAAGGGAGAACTCTGGGATGAACACCGACTTGAGTAATCCTGTGCGTTGGGGATTGGCAAAATAATTCCGTCCTAACCCTGCAGGCTCAGCACACAGAGACAGACAAACTGACACCTGTGCTCACAAGATTTTTCTAACAAGAATAAAAAAAGAATTGAATGGACTTTGTTGCCATTGTGCAGTTATGTTTATTGAAATGGATGTGGACTCAAAATGTAATCCAATTTACAAGGAAAGCATAAGTCATTAACAAAACACCAAAAAGTGCATTGTAGTTTCCAAGAATATTCAATTATGTTCTCATGGGCTTTTTTATTAGATAAAATAACATGCAGGTACTGCTCTCTAGTTGCCATTTCTTTCTCTGTTATCTAAACAGACTCAAAAGCTGTGGATTCTTTTTAATATAAAGAAATATAGCCGCTTTCACTGTCACCCTTACTACACAGAACGTGTGATCAATAGTCTGTACTTTTCTGCTATTTTGGTTAAATTTGGCGTTTACTATATTCAGAGGGAGAAAGGGCTCCATGAGCTGTTCTGGCGGCATCAGCAGTCTGTGTTTTAGTTTGTTTCTGCTCTGTCAACAGGTACATGCTCTGTTTGACTTTATTCTGACATTTGGGAGACTGCTTATAAATTATTATTTTTTTGATTAATTTATTGTATTTATATATAACTGGAAGTTAAATGAGCTGCATTTATACTCGAGACAGAAACTCATTGTAACTGAATGTTGTAACAAAAGCTCTGTTATTAGGGGAATAACATGTTATTTGTGGAACATGCAAATGAAATTAATAACATATGAAGTGATTTTAATGTAGTTATATTTTCCTTTTTTTGATTCATAGTGGACAGAGTGAAGAACCTGAGCTCAACTCTCATGAGTGTGCTGTTGTGAAGACCATGATCAAAGGACCTCCTCCAACCCAGAGTAAGATCTGAGTTCAATCTCTGACCCACACTAATTCTTGGCTTTAGCCTTTTAATCAGTTGCACATTCAGTAAGCATTGACTGAAATAGATTTCACAAACCTTTTTTTTTTTTTTTTGCATTGTTGACTTGGCATTTTTTTAAACTCTGGAAAATCAAAGTTTTTTAAATAAAAGCCTTAAAGTTTTCTGTGAGTAAAATGTTTTTACTGAAAAGTATAAGACATTTAGAATCTTATTAAAATTTTAAATTAAAGAAAGTTAGGTAGAGTTTACTGTGCAAATTTCATAAACTTGTTCTGTCCGCCAACTTGGCTTTTGCTGCACAAATTCTGTACCATATGGACACTAAAAACACATTTTATTTAAGAATAACATATACATATATATATTAATTTTTTGAATTTGAAACAAGTTCACACATTTATACAAGCCCTCTCTCAAATGTAAAATGTATGTCCTCATAATCCTATCACAGTATGTGTAAAACTGATTTACTGCTGCAAGACTAATTGTTATTACAACCAGTTGGCAAGTAGAGAAAAACCTTATTTTCCATGGTTTAGTCTTCACATGTGTCAAGAAATAGTTCTTTGGAGACTTTCGCTCTTTGTGTGTGTGTGTTTTTCCTGTTAAAGGTCATTAAGCAAGCTTGAGGCACCTTGCTCCATCACATGTGCAGCAGGTTTATTGTGCGAGAAAAATAATATTTAGTAAAGAGACCCTATTGGGAGCTATGAATAAAGTTTTGTTAATAAAAAAATCTAGGTAATAGTCTAGGGATTTACCTTAAAGCCTATGCTGATATTTTTCCTATTATTACACCTGGAAAAATAAAAAAAAAATACTTCATTCAGTCAGCTATTTCTTTAAGTTTTAGATTTTCTTTAACAAATCTTTTTATCTTATTGTTTTTACATGAATGGATGTAAACAAGCATCACTCTGGCTTCACTTTTCCATTTCAGTAAAGATGTTTACACATTTTTCATGACTGTTCAAGTCAAGATACTTCTATTTTGTCATCAAAAGAAAAAAAAATCACCAGCATTTTTAGTGTGAAGATAAAAGGCCAAGTTACGTGTTTAGCCAGGTGTCAGGGTTTCAGTAGATGGGAGTGTGTTGGTGGTCCATGCTCCATTGTGGGGGTCTGTGTGTAGTCATGCACATATGTTGCAGGAATGTGTTGAAACTGAAAAATATTCAGTGTCTTTCGGGAGATTGATGTGGAGAATCCATTGCAGTGACAGAAGAAGTCAGCCAGCTGCATGCAGCACCTCTGACACCAGCTGGGTGTGTAGACCGAAAGGATAGAGGTCAAATAACTCACAAACTTCGGCAAAATATATAATCAAATCACAAGTTGAACTGCTTTTTCTTTTCTATTGCTGCCATTTCCAAGATTTTATTTTTTTTAAATCTCTTATATTTCTATCAGACCACAGCCCACACACAGGTTTGATCACTCCAACTTTTGGGATGAAAGGTAATAAGGTCCAAAAGGGTCCCGTCCCAGCCCGACCTGTGCCTCAGCCTCACCCCAAAGACGAGGACTCCCTGGTCCAGATGGCAGAACATATTCCTGCTGGAACTCGAACTCCCATGTGTGCTCACTGTAACATTGTGATCAGGTGGGTGACAAATGTTAATGTCTCTGATTAGTGAACAGAGTGAGGATGTTTTCTGAACAGTTCAAATCCATGTTGATTCATTTGAAACTGTTGACTGTTCAGGGATCTTCATACACAAAAAGCCTGCATTTTCAAATTGGTCTATCCTTTGAAAAGGTCATTTGTACACTTCTGCAACACATTTACACTGCTCAAAATAATGAAGGAAACACTACAGAAACACATCCCATACCTGAACAAATTAACTATTCTTTTTAAATGCTTTATTCTTTATATAGTTTCGTGTGCTGACAAGACAACCTTGCAAAATTATTAATGGAAATTAAATGCATTAGCCTATGGAGGACTGAATGTGGAATCAAATTCAAAATTAAAATAGAAAAATACAATATAGACTGATCCAACTTCGAGGAAATGTCTTTAAAACAAATCAAAATGAAGTGTGTGTGGCCTCCACACGCTCATATGACTTCCCTGCAACGCCTGGGTATGCTTCTGATCTCCCACACCCGGACCAATGCATCCACTAACTCCTGGACATTCTTTAGTGTAACCTGGCATTGGTGGTTGTACCAAGACATGATGTCACAAATGTGCCCAAAATATTAAAGTCTGGTAAACCAATACATGACTGGTGGACTAGTCTGTTACATCAATACCTTCGTGTAGCAGAAACTGCTGATACACTCCAGTAACAAGAGGTCTAGCATTATCTTGCATTAGGAAATTGAAATTTAAACATAGATAATACCTCAACTTTATTAATCAACGTCTGTTTATGCATTTATTCATTTCCAGAACATTTGGTAACCTTTTCTTTGCTTGGGCTTTTTTTTTCAGAGGGCCATTTTTGGTAGCAATGGGAAAATCGTGGCATAAGGAGGAATTTAACTGTGCACACTGCCGCACGTCCCTGGCAGACATTGGCTTTGTGGAAGAGAATGGAAGTGTGTACTGTGAGCACTGCTATGAAGAGTTCTTTGCTCCAACATGCAGTCGCTGCCAGGCCAAGATACTGGGGGTGAGTTAATGTTTGAAAGTGGAGAAATGTCTGTTAACTATCATACTGACTGAAAAGAAGCATAAAAATCCTTGACTCATTATTTGTCCTCATATTAAAGTTGTTAAATGTGCACCCTTATTTTTTTTTATCCCTGTAAGTTAGTTTTTCTTAAACATTCTAATAATCTTTTTCACTTTTTTCCTAATTGTGTCTGTTTTCTTTCTGCTATCTCAATACTTCTTAAAAGTTTAGAAAATGTTTGATGTGTGAGTCTTTTTGTTAGATTTATAAAGAACAAACTAAAAGTGTTGTTTTTTTCAACAAAAGAATGTAATTAATATGTGGAGAAATGTTTTAGTGGAATCTGCAGGAGAGTGTAAAATAGATATCCAGGGACTGACTTGTCATGACTAGATCCTACTTCTACTACTTTTTTTCCCTTCACTTAAACTAACATTCTTCTTGGTATAGATGAGCTCTAAGCCAGATATTGCAAGAATGTATTTACAATGTACATTTAAAAAGTACACCTCACCGTTTAGCATATTTGTTTAGGATTTAATGAGAAGATTTAAGGTATAGTGACATTTTTACACTCTCATAGGATTAAACCATCTGACGAAAAAGGTTTAAACCATATCGGCATGAAGGGTGCAGGCGTGGGTCAAACACGGAGGGTCAAGAAGCTGAAGTCACTCTTCTGAAATTAATCCCTCACATGTTCTAACCTTTTTGGCCTCAATTCCTTTCAACCCTCTATTTCTCACACATTTTCAGCCAGCTTACAGGTTCTAGTTAGCCTGTTTTCTCACTCCTTCTTTCTTAATCCTTCTTTTAACTCCTATTTTCCAATTTCCCATTGCTTCCTTGTCCATTCAGGTTCTCACAGTTTAAAGGTGAGAAAGAAACAAGCGGGTCAGGTCATGTGACTCAGCATAACTGGAACGTCACTAAAAAGTTTTCTTCTAAAATATGGATGACTGGAAGAGACAAATTGAAAAAAGCTATACGCCATTAATTAATACATAAATGTGTCATTAATTATTTTAAGTTGGCTTTAAAAAAAATAAAATTGAATAATAGTAAATACATATTTAAATATATGTGGCATTATTAAAATAGCCATGAAAAACACATTTGACATTTCCATAACATATTTCAATATTTCATTTTCCACGTGGAATGGAAGAGACACATTGAATATATATATATATAAATATTTAATATGAAATGATTAAATAAATGTGTCATTAATTATTTCAATTTGGCATTAAACAATAAAATTGGGAATCAATAAATAAATGTTTTAACACAGTTGTGATTAAAATAATAAAATAGTCATTAAAAAGCACATTTAAATATTTAATGACAAATTTTATTATTTCATTGTCCAATATGGGCTGAAAAAGACAAATTGACATGCATATATATTTAATATGAAATGATTAAAACAAAACATTAAAAACTTCAATACATTTCTGAGTTTCATTAGATCAGCAGACCTGCTTTCACATTCTCTCTATGTCGCTAAAAAAAAAGATAAATGTCACCGTCACTGAAGCCGCCATGATAAGGTTTAAACCAGATAAGACAGCAATGGAGTACAGATGATCTGAGTTAGGCCCAACCCCTGAGTTTGATGGGACAGTTTGACAGATAACCTAATGAAATGCTGCAAACTGGACCATGAAATTATTCATTTAAATCATGAAATAAATACATGCTTCTTAATTTTAATTAAAAGTAACAGACTTCTAATTATTTAATGCCAATTTAAAATAATTAATGCTACTTTTATTTAACGATTTAATGGCATTTATATATATTTATTGCGTATTGTCTCTTCTGGACCTCCATACTGAAAGGCTTCAGGTCTTTTCTGCTATTACCCCCTTACTCTGAAAGAAACAACTGCTTCAAAAAAGTTCCCTAAGATGTCTAAATACTCGTTTTTTTATTTATCATTGCTCAATCAGGAGGTGATAAACGCCCTAAAACAGACTTGGCACGTCTACTGCTTCTTGTGTGCTGCCTGTCAGCAGCCGATCAGGAACAACACCTTCCACCTGGAGGATGGAGAGCCGTACTGTGAGCAGGGTGGGTGATCTTAGGGAAAAGTCTGTTTAGAGCTTACAACTGTCCACATTTCCAGCTACTGCAACAGAGTTTAAGATCTGTGTGATCAGATTTTGCACCCATTTTGCTTTTATCTTTTTCATGAAATAAATAGTAGAACTGTATTAATCATGAGAACCACCAGAAAAATCTAAAAAACAAATAAACAAACAAACAAACAAAACAAAAACTGAGCAACATAAACTTTAAACTTTTTTTCCATCTCTGATTTTCAAATAAATGTATTCAGAATTCTAAAATCAATTTTATGGGTTTTTTATTTCCCCAACTTTGAACTTTAGTCTCAGAAAGAAGAGAAAGGAAAGCAAATGTAGAGAAACGTCTTTTTGCCATTGTTATTACTTTAAGCGTTTGATCCAAATTTTTCTTCATACAGTATAGAAAAAAATAATAGGAAAAGAAGAACTTTATATGAAGTTCCAGATAAAAAAGATGATGTCTAATATTTAAGTGTATCTGAACATAAGGTGTCTATTTAACCAGACTAATTTCTTTACATATATTCTGTTTCAAAATGACTGAATGACTGCAAAGAGCTTCCGATGAAAGAAAAACATCAGTCGTTTTTTTCTTTTTTGCAAATTTCCGTTTCAGTTTCTTCCTCCTTGGAAATATTTATAATACCGGTATTTGATATTACTGCAGAGATGAGCAATTTGCTTAGTCATACAAACACACCAGCATTTTGAAATGCGACCATGATTGGGATGATTGACAAGCAATGAGTACACCTGTCTTCAGCAAAAACAACACGATTTTTATTTTGTTTTTTTTATGACACATTTTAAAATTTACCAGAAAAAAATTAGCTGAAACTGTTGTGGAAGAATGAAATGTGCCAATACTTTAATCAAAAACACAGTTGTTTATTACACAAAGTGTGGGTATTTGGTGAAATGTGGTTTTTGGATTGCTGATTGTTTGTTGCTCATTTCACTTAACATATAGATTTTTTTATTTTCATTATTCTTAAAACAGATTTTTACAGTTTGTTTGGGACCAGCTGTCATGGCTGTGAGTTTCCCATTGAGGCTGGGGATCAGTTCCTGGAGGCGCTTGGTTACACTTGGCATGACACCTGCTTTGTTTGTGCCGTAAGTATTCACAGAAATCGCTATAAACCCAGTACAGACATAAAATATACATCGTTTTATTACAAGTTTTAAAAAATATCAACAGTGTCAATAGATTTAACCTTCTTGGATAAAACTAGGAAAATGGAACATTGAAATTAAACTGATATTTGTAATCCTAACTCAAAAGGACCCAGACCCATTTTTCCTTAAAAAAAATTATACAAGATAAATCACAGACCAAGACTGATAAACTGTGAAAGCAAAGTGTTTTTAACCTTCAAGGAAAATGAAGCGCTGTGTAAGCATGAGCTATATACTCTACCATGACAGGGCCATAGCTTTTGTGTGTTGTACAGCCAGTCCAGGGTGTGTCCCGCATTCGCCCGACAGTGGCTGGGACAGATCTCAGCAACCCTCTTACCCTGAAAAAGACTAGCAGGTTTGGAAAAAAGGGTAGCCTGAACAAATGCACTTGGTACCTTATCCAGGTATTGTACTCAAGTTGCAATTAACTTTGTACATTTTTACTTCTGACTTAGATAAAAGTGGTTTAATGTTGACAATTCTTCCTTTTGGCTTTTAACAAATGAATGCTGGTCTCACTAAGGATTTAAAACATCCATCCATCCATCCATTTTCTGAATCCGCTTTATCCCTCAAAACAAAAAAAAATTGTTTGACAGTAAAACAAATAAATACATTAACTTTGGGTGTATTAATATAGTTTCACCTTGATTTTTTCTTATGTGAAATGTGGCAGACTTTTGTCACATGTACTCATTTATGTGCGCTTGTGTGTGTTTGTGTTTACAGGTGTGCTGTACCACACTGGAGGGTCAGACGTTCTTTTCAAGAAAGGACAAACCTCTTTGCAAGAAACATGCAAACACACTAAAAATATGAACCCTGGATCGTTCATGTCCTCTCTGCTGCCATCTTCTTCCCTACAGGAGAGACTCCTATAGGTATAAGGATAAGTTGAGTAAAAATATTAGTCAAGCATTAATAATTCCTGCATGCTGGCGGATTGCTCTCTTTTATAAGGAGCAAGGCTTTTAGGTTGATTCAGAATCTCAATTTGTGACTGTTTTTACTGGAAAATGACAGAGCTCTTAAATATATACTTTATATGCTTAATGGATTTAATGCAGTCATGCTTGGGACAGTTTGACTGTTGAATGGAGCAGGGCATGTGTGACATACTGTCTCTGTATACTGAACTTTATCCTTGTTTATATTTTCTAATACTCATCATAATCTTGAGTCTAAGTACTCAATTATCTGTTCATAGTTGTACTATAGCAAGGCTGTCTAAGAGAAATGCATTTAAAATAAGCCGACTCTTGCTTTTTCCTTATTGCTTTATATGCTGATAATAGCTTAGCACAAAAAACCCAGTAAAAATACGACTACAAAGGATGCATTCCTCTGTGCAACTACAGAGCAGGCAACACAATGTAGAAATTGTTTTTTTACATGGGGTGGCAGTAGCTCAGGTGGTTGAGCAGATTGACCAATGATCAAAGGCAGTTCGATCACAGTCAGCTGTTGTTGTGACCTTGGGCAAGGCATTTAACCCTCCTTGCGTCCAGTGTGGCTCCACTGGTGTGTGAATGCAAATTAATTTAATGGTGATGGTCAGAGGGAGCCGTTGGCGCGTACTTGCAACCACGCCTCAGTCAGTCTGCCCCAGGGTTACATCAGTACCATCACCAAGTATGAATGAGGTGTACATTGCAAGCGCCTTGAGCGTCTGGAAAAGCGCAGGTAATTCCCATCCATTATTATTATATTTAGTTGGAACTAAATACACATGGCTGTTTTCATACAAAAATAATATCTTTGGTTGCAATTTTTCAATTTTAACAACTGTCCATGCTATAAATCAATACTTAAAAAAGTTCCTTTACAAACCTACTCAATCTCATAAAACCACTTAGACTGTTGTATTATTTTAGGGTTGGTGATCCTTTTTCTTTTAAGACATTTTTGTTTTTTTTAAGAATTCCTTCTTATTGCAGATGTATTGTGTTTTTTCCTCTTTTTTTAAGGAGTAAATAAAAATGATTTGTAAGATTGGAGCCAATGGAGCAAAATAACTTTGTGCATTCTTTGTCACCCATATGTGGCTTGTCCATTTCACAAAAAGCGATGATAAGACTGGAGTGGGCTTAAACTTAAGATATTTTAGCAGTATTTGACAGTGGGTAATTGCAGCTGCTCTCTAAGTCACTTAACAGAACATGCTTGATTTTAATTTTCATTTCTTCACTTTGAAAAAAAATAGGAATAAAAATAATTGCTAATGAACTGCTGCAACAGAAGTTAAAATATGCATAGTTGGTTTTTAAACGTCCCAAATTAACATTGTAGAACCAACCAAAGTATATATGGAGTAGTTTGATGTATAGTCTTCAGCCTCAAACTAGTTGAGCTCTGTCTTTATATAAAATCTTCCAAGTTGTTTTAACTCTGACTATTTTTTTTATCAGTGTCAGACCAAATGTCGTTCCTAAACAAGAAAATGTAACATCGATGTATGAATAAATAAACTGAATAAATGGTCACTGTCAAGTGATTAACCTGTCTTTTGTTTCTATGTAACTTTTTGTATTAACCATTTGGTACCAGCTGCACTAAAACTATTAGTAGACACCTACATATTTCTTCTACAATAAGTAGATGCTTCATGTTATGTGAACAAATATAATATTTCATCATATTGGTATGATAGAATATATTTACGTTTCCCTGGTGTTTTTCATAATTTTTGTTTTTTCATATTCCAGCTTGCTTATATGTACGTATTGAAATACATGTTTGCATTAGCTTTAGACTAATTTCTGTGTTTCTACATTATTCTTAATTTTATCTTTTCCCCACTTGGACTAATGTCATTCCACTAAGCCATTGGAGAACTCCTCATTCAAGTCATCAAACTGGGTCTGTACAGAGAGAGAGAGAAAAACTGCAGAAAACAGATATTATTCTGAATGATCTCATGAACCCAGACATGGAGACAGAATCACCAATGCCTTTGTTGAGCTCTTTAAAATAAAGAAGTCTGATCTCTAAATATCATCTGGGTCTTCCATGCATTGTAAATTAGATGAACACAACATCGCTCCATGTAGTGCCAAAACAGATTTGGCAATAGCTCCTCCCACACACATCTGGGGCATCAAGCTTCTGAATATATTTTTGGACAAGCGTTGGGCAACAAATTTGTCACACGTCCAAATTGAAATGGCCAACAGAAATGTGATGAGCGAATTGCAATCTGTATGAAATCAGCATTAAAGTTATTTCCAAAAAAAGAAAATAAGTTAAATTAAACGCTCATATGGAGAAAACTGCTGTCTGTTCATAAATAGTTTTCAGTTTGTGCTTTTGTCATGTTAAGCCCCTGGTATTTAAAAAATAAACAATCACATAGTGTAGCTGATTTTTAAGTTCAACAAATCCAAAATACAGTTAAAAAAGAGATTTTTTTATTTCTGTACTTTAAAACACTGTTAGTTCAAAGTGACTTTTTACATTACGGATGTTGGACAGCAGAATATGTTGACAGTTGTATATGTAAGGGCCTGCTCACAGCACACCAATTGGACTGCCAGACTTCACTGCTCTGTTGGTAAGTGTAACTGATCTAGATCCGTTCCTGGTGTGCCTTGCAAAGATCTGTCACGGAACTGGCCCCTGGACTTTAGACCGAGACATTGCTGCTGTTAATGCAAGTAGTGTAAACACCCTGCCGTATCAGTGCCCCCCCTACTGTATCAGTGTACATGTTAGCTGTGTCTATGCACTGACTGTAAAGACTTAATAAGTGGAGCCATGGATGGAAGCAACTATGCCCTTGTGGTGCTGTTGATATGGCACAGTGTGAAAGTAAAGAATAAGTTGAAAAACTAGAAAATGAATTAGAACAAAACACTGGGTAAAAAGGCATCAATATATTAAGGAATCACGTTCATTTGGATAACTTTTATTATAACGATAAGATAAATATATATCTCTGTTTATTTGATGTATGTGTCATGAGTCAGCACTCTGTCTCCCCCTCTGGTCACCAGCGGGAAGTGACGTGCAGTCAGGGGAGGCAGGTAAAGCTGTGCCTCACCAGCAAAATATAACTTAAAAAACGCATGAATTAAATAGAATGAATATACTTTTTTAAAATTAAAAATCAACATATTTTTTTAGACATGGCTTTCCATGATTACCTTTTTTTGTTTAGGTTTTCAACATTTTTGGTGATTTTTTTTTAAAGCATGTTGACATCTCTCACTCCTCAGTTTACCGTCCCATGTGATCAGCACTCCATGTACCCCAATAATTTATGATAATAAACACTCGTCTGGCTTTATCTCTTACATAACAGATAATAATGGCGGCACTGTGGGCTTGTTTGTGTTGGTTCTGTAAAGAACTATAAAGGCAAACAAACTTGCGCAATGACAGTGTCACAGCAGCAATGTGGTGCGTACCGCGTACTCAGCAGTACACATACATCAAGACCTGCACTGGGAGCAATTCAGCTGAGTTTACATAAAATGCACAAGTAATCAGTTGGACCTTTTTTTTTTCTATATTTGAGAACATGACAATAGTAATAGATTAAGAGTAACATTTACACGCTGAAAAAAAACTCGATAATTAGTCTGTAGTTAAATAATCGCATTTATTAACGTGATAATTTGACACCCCTAATTATTGCCATTATTAAGGGTGTGTTTTGGAAATATGATACGTATCAAGCTAGACGTGTCAGGATGTGATACGTATCTTTAAATATCCCAAAACAGAACCAAAGACAAAATTTCACTATTTTTTTTTTTTAAAGAGTATGACTTTGAAAAAACTCTGTCTGAATATTAATACACCTTTCACAGGAATAACATAAAACCATAAAATGAATTTTATTTAATGATCAGAACATTTAGCGATGCAACTGTATCCCATCTGCAAGTTGGTTTCACCCAAACAAACTCATGGTGGTTTTTATTTCTTAAATTGAGACATATTTTTTCAACACTCAATGTTGTTTGATCTTCACAAAATATTTATCAGCATTAGAAAATAAATCAATAAAAAAGGAATAAATGTGCCTTAACCAATAAGGTTATGTATATGTATATCTATATGGCTGAGAAAACATACGTGCTTTTTATTTCCAACACTTCTTAATGTAGCCGAAGCGGTAAATTTAAAATTGTTCAGTTGTCTGAATAGGTGCTGCAAATATGTTAAAAATAGAAAGCCATACATACATTACATTACATAACAAACATACATTACATAAGCCCACCATGAAGCAAAGAAATCCACAATTTTATGTGGTATATGAGTAGATATTTTCATTGAGCTTTGTATCACGCACGGTAACAACAAAAACAGTGAGGCTGTTCTCAGATACAGTCAACTGGGTTGAATAAACATTGGCGAGATCGTGTTGTCGTTTTGGAGGGGTGTTGAGTTGATCAAAGAGGCTCGGTATGTTTACTGCCAATGAGCGTTCGTGGGTTTAAGTGTAAAACAAAAGTAAAATACTGAACCTATTAATAATTAATTAAGGATTGTCTTGGCAGCACTTAACATTGATACAAGTATTGCCAAACAAAGTATCGCAACGTTTCATTATATCTTTTTATCTTCCACCCGTCATTATTATTACTGTTGTTGTTGTTGTTGTTATTTATGGTCATAGACAGAGATGCAAAATAGTCAAAAGTACACTCCAGCTTTAAACAGCAAAAATAAGCAAAAAACACACCTTTTAAGAATATTGGATAAAACATTTGAAATATAGACAGTCCTGAAAAACATGTTCATTTATTTCAATTGTCTTTAGTTCTTTGCTTGTCTTAATCGTCAGTGTTTGTACTTGTTCTCACAAAAAGGTGGGTTTTGAGGGGCCTTCCCTCGTGCTCGCCCCTGGACCCGTTGACTGAAGACCCGTCCGTGTGCGGAGGGAGACGGAGCCCGAACGAAAAACTTAAACTTCAAACGACTCGCCTCTCCGTTTGCCTGGAGTAGCACGAGTCGCTCCTTCATTTTTCTGCGGAGAAAAACAAGAAACCATCCCGGTGAGTAAAGTCCCGCCGCGACCGTCCGAGCTCCATTATCGCTCCCTCTCTTCGACTAAAGTCCGAGAACCTTTTTCTTCCTCTTCTTCAATCTTCATGCTGTTGGTGTTCGCTGGAAACTGACAGCCTATACGATAACCTCATCTGTTTATGATAGAAGACTTCAAACGAAATATAACAATTAGAAAAAGTAAAGCGACTTTACTCTCATCACAACGCTACTGTCAGTTTACAGTGTAGATGCGCTTCTAGGCTGTTTTACTTCTTTGTGTTCAACGTCTGCAACGTTTATCTGCCCAGAACACACAAAAAAGTAATGTTCTGTTTTTTTGAATTATTAGTTTTGAAAACCAGCAGATATATTTTAGTCAAAGAAGCTGCATATCTGATTCAGGTAGATGTTCAAAGACCTTTTGTTGTTGTTTTTTGTTAAACTTGTGAAATGACCTCATGCAAAAGGGGGAATGAAAGCAAAAGAAACTGAACAAAACAGCCTCCAGCTCTGAATAACCCCCAACCTTGTATTCCCCAAGCTACCTCAGCCCCTTCTCTCATGCATGGAGTGTTTGACTCTCCCCCCTGAGTCCAGTAACCAGCTCCAGGTGTTTGCCAGTGTGGGTTATGACAAGAGTGTATCTGTGTGTGCATGAGAAAGCGTTAGAGAATGTCTGTCCAGATGGCACAACACTAGAGCCCCAAATCTTACCTCACCTCATCTGAGGGGTCCAGTGGAACCCAGGCAATGGGGACCAGACAGGAAAACACTCAGCAACTGCGAGTGAAAGAGAAACAGATAAGTGTTTGTCAGTGTGTTTTCCTTGCCTGTCAATCTAATGAATACTTGCAGTAGTTCAGACTTCGCAGGCAATCTCAATTCCTATTTAGGTCGGAAAACGTATCAGACAAATCTGGGGGAAAAAAACAAAAAACGGCACATTACCAATTGGCTGTGTAATTGAGTTTTATGTTGAAGCAGGCCACAAACAAAACACTTCCCTTGTTTTCTGCTTCTTTGTGCTGATGTATGTGTAGACTGTATGTACATGGTGGGGAGAGAGGGCCCTAGAGACACCTAATGGTGTCAGTCACCTCGTGATGCTCGATGAGTTGTCTTTAGCGTGAGCAGAGGTGCTGGAAATTTAGATCACATTGCTGGAGCTTATTCCACACACCAAGAATAGCAAATTTGCCAAAAGCAAACCCAATTTGTGTCAGTCTTATGCAAAGATGAACAGGCGACTGAGAGGAAAGAAAGTGGACAGAAAATTGGAGACACTTGGCTGATCCATTTGGAGTTCACCTACAATCGTTAACAGATGAAGTCTGATGCAACATACCAGGCGTGTGATGCGCTTTTAAGAATCAACAGCAGCTCTATTCCAATATGTGAAAGACTTAGTTTCATATAATTCCAGCAGGGCACAAAAAGCAATTATTCTTTTTTTCCTGCAGCATCAATTTTCAAACAGTTGGCACTTGCGTATTTAACTTTCAACATGCACTCAATGACCACGTGTTCTGTATGTAGAGCATGAAAACGTACTTAAAACGTGCGTAGCGAGCCATGAACATGAGAGTTTTGAATGTGAAAGCCCAAAACACTTTTCCATGGAGGTGACCGCTTGATCCGGGCGCTACTGAGGAAGTTGGGAATATATCTTGAGAAATTTGACTTGCTGGTGGTGTCACAATCTTGACAGACAAATTAAATGTACTACGTCTAAATCAATGCCCAGTGCCTATTATGAAGCTTCTTGAACAATGCATGTGATTTCATATCATCAAGTTGTCAAAAATGAAACAATAATTTTATCTATATCCAAGAACCATCAAATACTATTTTAGTCTGCAAAGAATTTGCAAATCCAAAAAAAAAAAAATATATTACAATAATATCTTTAAAAAGTTTACATTTTTATTTGCTTTGGCTTACCGTAAAGTTGAGCGGATCAAACTGCGTAGAAGTATATCTTATGACTTATTTCCGTTAGCTGCTTCGACTCTACTCCAGCGTAGGCTTGGCTTTGCTCTATTACATTTGAATACCAATTTTTCCACCATGATCTGGAAATTACCTTAACCCTGAGCTGTTGGTGAGGAGGTAGATAAAAATTGCAACCAAAGCACCACCGACTGTAAAAACTGAACCCCAATGCTTACCCACTGCTTTAATTCAATCAGAGGCAGTCCAAGCCTGTTGGAAATGCAACAATAGTTTAAACGGCAGATCTTTTCCGCTGTTCTATCTCAAAGAAGCTTTAAGCTAAAAGGAACAAACCGACTAATCTCACTGGTCCTGTGATTGTCACGAATGGATAAGCACATGCTTTTGTTTACTAAATTATTTTGACCTTTTTACAACCTCTTTCTGATTGATGCTTTTTTTCTATATTTGTACTACAGGAAGACACGTTTTTCATTCTCAGAATTCATTTTGCTCTATCACTTTTCCTCTTTGCTTGCTGGAGAGTTGTATTTGCTCACATTTACTGATCCACACCAAGGTTTACTTGCAAACCAACAGAGACTTTTGTTTTTTAGATGAGCTTGTAGACTTGTAAAAATCAGACAAGCCATTTGAATAAACAATGGTGCCAACCAAACGACTCAAAATGAAAGCCATCTACTGACAGCTAATAAAATAGATTCTGAAAGTATTAAAAGCCAAGAAAGACATATTTGTAGCAGAATCATATTTGCCATCATTTTTTTTGTCAAACTTGCCAAAAAAAAAACAAAAAAACAAAAAACATCTACTTGCCAAAGTAAAGAAATGTTTCAACTTTCCCTCAGTTAAACCTGAGGGAAGTTTGCTAGTGTTAATTTTCTCCAACAGCCATTTCCTCTCTCTGCAGATGAAGTTGATAACGATCAAAAACTGATGAAGATAAGAGGCTTTAGCCCCAAGGTGTCCTCTTCAAGATCCTTCACTCTTTTAATTATAATGTCAAGTGTGATTTATAGAAAATGTCCAGTAGTTATAAACCTGTGTTTCAAAATCTCTTTGTTAAAAAAATCCTTAAAAATTCTTCAAAGCTTGTAGATCGTAGATATATAAATGTCTGTGGCAGACTAAATAAGCTTATATTCCAATGGTTGACATCTCTCAGCATGCCTTAATTTGGCCCTGAGGACTGAAAACAAATGTAGACGATTGCAGGGAAATTTCTGCCTATCTTTATTTTATGTTTATTATTTGAAGTTTTATCCTGGAGATGTTTTAGCTATGTAATTCATTTTTATAGACACAATAGAGCCACAAAATGTGCCTAAACATGCTCAAGTTTTGACTTCATTCTAACCTCAATCAGTACTTAATTCTTTTTGGTGCCAAAGCTTTGTTTCTTCATGTTTGTTTTATTGTATAGAAAATAGGAGCATAATAATAACAGGAAACTTGGATTTTGTTTACAATGTTCTATTTTTGTTTTGTCATAATTTGAAATTGAGACTAGTAAGATTTAACCTCTTAAGGCCTGGCGCCCACATTTGTGGACATCACATTTTGGGTTGTATTACCACAGTAGTTAATTCTCCTGTCAAAGCTTAAATAACAAAGAGACATACAAAGTCATATCAAACAGGAGCTCAGGTGTTAAGAAGTTAAAGTAATCTTATAATATAAATCACAGGACTGAAATAGACCAACTTGACAAATCTCTGTCTTAAAATACTGGTAATTAATATTATTTTCTGCCCTGACAAAAACAACTTGGCTATGCATTTGCTGACTTACATTTTGACCTGATCATGTACATTCTTTATTATTTTCTCTTATACAGTATTGTTCAGCTTGTTACAGATTAAGTGTCGTAGTGCTCCTGCATGTCCCAAAAGAAAGGGTTTTGATTTGTTTTTATGTTAAAAAGAACTACATCAAGACAAGTTCACTTTTCAAATTTAAGATAAAAAAACCAGAAAATGGTTCTCATGTTTTATTCATATTTTACAGTTCAATATTTGATACAGTTTGCATTTCCAAGTTCTTTGATGAAGTGATCAGTCAACAAACAGGTTGCAAGACTTAAACCAAAATTTTTAACTATCATTAAAAAAATAAACACAAAGACTCCGTCAAATAAATGGTCTAGGTTGAAGACCATTTATTTGACAGAGTCTTTGTGTTTATTTTTTCTTGAAGTGATGCAAAAAAGAGCTCAGTGGTTTAATGGATGCAGTTGTGCATGCAGCTTCTTCTTCCTTTTCAGTTTTATTGCAAGCCCAATAAAGATAGACTTGAAACACGGGTTATAGCAGTATAAAACTGCACGCATTAAACCCTCAGATTCATGCACTTGCTATAGCATACCATTTTTTCCAGGTCACATGTGCTTTAACCACTTTATTTAAATGACCCTTCATCCTTTGCAGTGTGGACAAAAAAAATCTCCCCGACTTGAAGGTTTACAACCATTTAAAAGGGGAGCCAATGATTTCTGAAAGCACCTTTTCCCCTAGATTAAAGTAGTTGTTAAACATGCTCTCCTAAATGCAAATATTTAATAGCAAATAGGTGATATTGCGAGTATGTGAGTTCTATGGAAAGAAAATAGTATCATCCCATTTGTGCAAGCATATTTCTTGATTTGTGCATAGTTTTGGATTTGTGCGTGCATAATTCTTGATTTGTAACTCATACAACATATTGTGTGCATGACTACAAAAATTACAAAATTCCAAAAAATGCAAAATACAATTTACACACGCACAACTTAAAATTACAACAGCTTGAAACTAACTACACGCACAAATCTTTAAAAATTACACAAAAATAGCTCGTTACGTACAGATAAAACCGCATTTACGCACCAATCTAATTTGAGACTCTTCACATCTCCAAGATTCATGCCTGAGTGATGCGTTTAAATGCTGCTAGAATGCTGGGTCATTAGAGTCGTCTTATTAGTCACTTTGAACTTAGATTGTGAATAAAATCTGGTGAAACATTTTCCAACGTTTTGAATAAAATATGTCTAATTAATACAAAGAAGTCTAAATAAACATTTTTAAAAATGTGTTTTAAAACAGTTTTTTTCATTAATTAGTATTCTTTTTTATGTATTAATTTTTTTTTAATAATTTTATTTTTCAAATTTGATAGATTTTGTACTTAAGCACAACATGTATTGTATGAGTTTCAATAAAGAATTAAGCACGCACATAAGTTATGCACAAATCAAGAATTATGCACGCACAAATGGGGGTGATACTATTTGCCCTCCATAGTGTTCTATGTTTTTTTCTTTTCATCTCATGTGGAAATCATCTGCTTTCCTATGAAGCTGGGATGAGTTAAACATTTGACACTTGAATCTTTAGATGAAAATTGTGATCTATTGCCTGTGTGTCTTTGATACAGCCTGACAGGAATGTGCTTATTTGTGTGCACACGAAAGGCTTACATACTTTCTTTCTTTTGGTCACAATGTGTAACACATGCTGTAATAAAAGGCCAGAAGATAAGGTTGAGAAAATGTATACGACAAAGTAGTTATTGCCCTGATCTTTTTCTAATATCACTTTAAAAGTGTAGAATCTCGATGTAAACTTTTCAGTTCTGCTTTGCTTTAATATAGAAAGTTTTTTCCAGGAATATAATGAAATAGTTGTGATACTTTTTTTCTTTGGACAGTAGAAACTATGTACTGTATTAGCAAAGGATGTGTTGTTTGGAAACATTTGTTATGCTGCCTTCACATCAAACATGATTCACACATCAAATCCATCTCTACCACCTTTATTTGCTCCCATTTGTGTGTTTAAAAGTGTGTTCATAAATGACACTTGAATTTACGTGAGGAAAATTTTGTGGTAGGAACTACTGCTACTCTTTATTTTACTGTCTTATTGCTACATTCCAGGGAACAGGAATGATGTTGAGAGAGTAGCTTGGGTTTGTGTACTTGGAAGAGCTCTGTAAAGGTGCTGGTAACTATTTTGACATGTCCAGGTTCACTACATCATTCACGAGATTTTTAAGGGATACTCCCAATATTGTGAGTTTTCGAAGTTCTCACCATCTACTCCAGAAGCAGTTCCTGCAATAGATGGCGAAACACAGCAATGGAAGCATCTCTAAATAAACTTGTGTTTGGGTTCAAGAGATTATTCAGAGAAACCTAGTATGGTGAGTTTCATTATCGACTCCAAGAACTGCTTCTAAATAGGGCCGCATTCAGCAGTACAGCTGTGTCTTTTTGACTCAGTTTGATGACTTGTTGTCCCGCATTAGTCCATGAAAGGAGAAAAAAAATGAAAGTAGAGTACTTTTTTAATTATTGTGTGATGCTCTGTAAATATATTTAAAAAGAAAATACATCATAAAACTTGGGACAAGCACAAATGGGAACATCTAGCTTTTCTTCCATGTTGGCTTTGGACTAACCTACTGGTCATGCCCCTACCAAATCCAAGTTCCTGATTGGTTGAGACAACACAGATATTTGCCAACGTTTAGATTTTTTAACCCTGAAAAATACATGTCCAGATTAAAATATTTGGTTGTTAAATTGTTTGCTGGACCACTAAAACTTGCCATTGCTCGCAAATAGTAGCCGTGCTGACCACCAAAATCGTGCAACAGGACCTCCTGCCATGTCTTTAAATTGACTAACACTGAAACTCGCCACCACTGTCACAGCCACTTGTGAATTGCTTTTGGTGCAATAAGTCATTTTTTACAGTCCTGTGGTCACTTCATCTCTGCAAAATCTATGTAATTACATACCAGTTCCAAAATAGCAAACTAAAGAATCCCAATTGCTGTTGGTTTATACGTGTGCTGTACAGATGAATGGTTTGATTTCAGTAAAAAAAAAAAAAAAAAAAAAAAAAAAGAAAGCTTTCCCCGTTTATGTTGTTTTTTGAGGTTGAAAATAAAATATATTGATTAGGAACTTAAAACTCTGCTTCCAGTAGAGTTGTAACAAAAAACAATCTATTCACAGAGGTTAAAAAAATAGGTTAGCTTTACACTGTGGTCAATGGATTGACCATGTGTAGCAGGACACCTACAGGTCCCTTGGTGAACTCATCTGGATCCTGGTATAATTTGTTTCAAACAAGCGTCTATCCAATCAGAAAATCAAAGATTTGCATCTTGTGTTTAACTTAACTTAACCTGATCACCATTCAAAATAAAACCAGGCAAAAAAAAGAGACCTAAAATCCTTTGGGAATGGTTATTTAGATCAATGAGTGTATGTTATATTGGCTTATCATACTGTACTTTAAACATCTTTGTAAAGTTTTTGGATAAAACAGTAAGCTTATCTTAGATCTTTGCCCAGTTTTTTTTAAAGAATCAAACCTCTACATGTAAGCAGATTAGGAGTGTTCATGATTAAATTCATCTCAGAGGCCGATTCATTTGCATGTTTGCTTCCTGGTGAGAGTGACATGATCTTTTTTGGCTCCATTTTCCCCTCCATAATCTCTATTTAGGATGTTAAAGACTCTGCCCTCTTCTGACCTGCTTGGAGTACTTTGTCCATGTTTTTGAATGTAGGGTGTAGTAACGAGTGTTTCTTTTGGTCATTTACTCAACGGAAAATCTGCTTTGCAGTTTGTGTCAAGAGCAAGAGTTGGCATCTACACCTTTATTAGAAATCCTACAAATGTCATAACCGTGAATGTAGATTCATAGTATTATAAAATACATTTATATAATAGTTTAGTTTCCTGAAGAATTACGATAACCTAATGTCCCTTAGCTCCTGCGTAAAAACATTGTACTAGCTAGCCCTCATGTCTTAATTTCTCAAATTTCTTTTGGTGTTCTTTGAATGTCTGTTCTGTTTTCAGATTTTTTTTATTGAAGAATTGTGTGAAATGGTTTTGTTTTTTTGTTGCAATCTCCTGCTAACTTTTATCTCACTGACATTTCTCATGTTGGACAAATGTATGATCCAGTGTGCGAAAACAACCATGATTCCATCAAGTTAAGCCCTGAGGGTGTTTTTAGCTCATGCAGGTTTGCTTTGAACTGAAGCTGCTCTCAATTTTGTGGACTTAAGTTCTGTCTTCTTCTGTTTAGTTTGGCTTGGTTTGCACCAGATCACCAGTCCTATGGTTTCCTGTATGTCAGGAGGAAACCATAAAGGAGACAAGTGAAGAGTGACAGAGTGAAAGAGAGCAACATTTCTGAGGGAAGAATGATAACCATCTGGATTCATTTGGGGACGATTCAACCCCTCTGCCCCCAAACCAGAGACCTCCAATTTCCATAGTGCTCCCCCTTTTGAGTTACCATTCCATCATGACCGGAGAAATATTTGCCCTTAGAGCAAGTGTCATTGTTAAGTTCCAGGAAGTGCCATCGCCTCCTGGACTAGACATCCACCGCCTGCGGAAAGATTTTTTTAAACCAGTCCTTATAAGTAGAGCGACTAGACATCTATTTTGTCTTGAGTTTAATAGCATGTCTGGCAAATTGTGCCATTTTATTTTAACCAGTGGCACCAAGCATCTATTTTTCAAATTAACTAAAGCAAGGTTTAAATCAACTTCTTCACTTTAAAATTTTATTTTAGAGGTAAATGCCAGACAACGGAAGGAAAAGTACGACTTCCATGAAGACTACAGTACATGTGTTTGGATTTGATAAAAGTACCTCTGTGTAATGTGCTCAAATGTGTCTTTAACAGATGATGGACTATAATGCATCTAATCAAAGACTAGGGCTGGTATTTTTTCTCCTACTGTTTTTCTCTCCATCTCTGCATCTCCTTCTGTTTTTTCCCTGTCTAAGTAGCGGCTGCAGACGGACTGTTTTCTATCACATCTCGGGTATCTGGCTGAAACCGCATCCTTGTGCAGACACCACTTTCCCATGAGACATTAACTCATGATGCACTCATCAATATGTTTTCCGAAGTCATCAGTCCATAGAAATTAAATCTGATTGATACCAAATCAAATTTAGAATCTGATGCAGATGAAATTAAATCCAGAGTGGGGCTGTTTCTTCACTTACATGTCCGGTGGATTTATACCTATCCATCTCAAAAGTGAATTATCGTGTGAAGCACGCCTCTGGGAGTCTTTGCACTGTCTTGTGTGACAGGATAGATTATAGCATTGTCTGATTGATAATGGCAGCTAAAGGGAGGCTGGTGTACATTAACATTTCCTGGTGAGATGACCAAGAAGATTTGTATTTGTAAGCATGTGTTATTAGACAATACGTTGTAACAAAGGCAAAAAAAAAAAAAAATAGTAGAAACAAGAATATATAGGAGCAAATTTCTGGATTTGTCACAATTTTCTGAATGTTTTCTTTACATCTAATAATGCATTCAGAAATAAAACAAAGAAATGACATTAAATCAGCAGTTCAAACTCAGATGTAACAGCAAGATCTAAGATGAAGAACACATTGTGAACAGACGCCCCACAAAAAGCCACATTTTGGCTTCATATTCTAAGTTCATATGTCATGGTCAAAAGGTTCATACATGTGCACAAACCTGCTTCACATGCATGGTCAGTGGTTTTATATTTGAAGTGAAATGCTGGGAGCAATGTTTTTACAAGCTGGGACCCCTGAACCATGTCCACACTGCTTCCTGTCGGGAAAAAAATAATAATAAAAACTCTGCATTTATCCTGCATTCCTACCATGCTCATATTGTTGTGGTTTAGGATATATTTTGAAAATGTACTAAAGCAGCTAAATACAATATAATAAAAAAAAGAAATATTTATCATTTGGTCCAATTTTTTACAGGCTGAAGCAATTTATTTTGTTGATGCATTTACAGACGGCAAGCTTAAACTACAAAGGAAAATAAGACTGTGATGGAAATGACAGCCAAAATACCAAAGTATGTTAAGTAATGGTTTACATTGATTTACATCGGTTAGATGGAGGACGTTTACATAGTTAGCTTTGAAAAGAAAATTTGGGGTTTTTAACTAAAAAGAAATCTCGTATTCATGTATGGTTCTTGAAACACTGAAAAAAGTGTTACTCAGTTATCTCCTAATTTAATATTAAGGACTACAAAACATCACTCATAGTTTTTATGCACAGTATGCTAGATTTGCTGCAATACTTCAAATGAAAATTGGATGTAAATCTTAACAGGGACATTTTTTTTTAGTTCAACTGTTGTGTGTCAACAGGAGGTATGCATTTCAGGTTTGCTGCTCATGTAGTGTGATTAAGAAATTTAACATTTTTATGTAGTTTTTTAGCTATAAGTAACTGCATTCCCATATGGCATGACATAAAAACCCCTGCAGACAGAACACCTCCCCACATGTTTCTTTGCTCCATGTATGATGTAAGCTTTATCAAAATTCCTGTTTGCTTTCTTTAACTTAGTCTGACTGTAGGGAGTAAAGGTATAGTTGCAAGAAAAGCTGCCTTGTTAGGGTTACATTAGTAGCAGATAAGGTAAAAGGACAGCAAAAGCCAAATTGTCAGAGACTTCCTTTGTGTAAAGGGGAAAGACAATAAAGAACAGTGGGCTTTCTAGTGTTTCCCCTAGGTTCAGGTTGTAGCTAATCAGCAGTGCACACAGCCATGACTGTTCCGTTCCAGGGGACTGGAGATGGAGGGAGGGAAGGAGGGGGCAGACGGGATTTTTGTCCAGCTTGAAATAGATGAATACAGATGGAAAGAGGCATAGGTTGGGTGTTGTTGCTAGATTGAGAGGGAGGCATTCAATCACCGCCCTTCACGCCTGTTTGTTAGACAATGTTTCAGTTACTTCTGTGTTGATGAAGAAATTGTAAATGTACATAGGTAAGAAGAGTTGGTTGCTCTGTGATTTTGAAGCTGACTTATAATCACTATCGAATGTCAGGATTGTGTAGAGGGACGGGGGCAGTGTGCTGCTGTGTGTAAAAGAGTAGAAAAGGAAAGGTTTTGAATGAACAAGGTTATCCTTTTTTTTTTTTTTTTTTTTTACTAAAGAATGGTTGTTCAAGTTTATTTGTGTTAATGTACACTTGCATTATTGTGGCTCATGCTTTTGTTTTTTGCAATAAAAACAGGTTTTTACTCAATATCCACTATAAAATCCAAAACAAGTTTAATTAAAAGTTTAATTTCAATTTGCCAAATCCTCTAAGAAAATCAGGTGGGTTTTAAGAAGTAAAATAAAAAATAATTTGCTTTGCGTGGATGGGCAAATCCAGTCCTTATCTGAAAAGGTTGTGGATGGTGGGCTTAGGTTTGTTTCATACAAAGATGTGTTGCAGGAGCTGAATATGCAGGCCCCACTTGCATTTGGTGATACTCTGTCTTAATCATTGTCAGATGTTTGGCAGAGTCCTCATGTCTGGAGCCATTTATGAGGCTCGAAACCACCTGGAGGGGGCGAATGTGGGGAACAAAGTGCCTCCAGTGAAGCTGTCCTTTGTTGTCAGAAATTGTGTGAGTCGGAACGTAATAAGCAACAGGAATTAGAAGTCATTTGAATCCTTTTGATGCTTCTAATCAATGTTTTGCTGCTGTGCTGGTTTGATTTCAAATTCAACTGTAAACACCATGCATGTGTGCAAGTTTACCACCCCTGTTAAAAAAAAAAACCTTAATAAAGTGAAATGAGTGTGGAGCTTTTTCATTTAACAGACTTTAAATTCCAATGTCAGTTTGAGTCAAATCCATTGTAAGTTGTCATTGTAGGAAAAAATAACAATTTAAATCAACAATGATAAAAATATTTAGGTAGAAAATGAGCTTTTAAGCCACAATTTTTTTAACAATAAAACAGGAAATCTCATTTGAAACCAGAAAACTACAGACAATCTGAGGTAACAGGGTTTAACTTTCATTTGGCTTCATGTTCTGTTATCAAAATGCAGACATGTCCAAAGTCTGGTAGGTTTGAGCTGTTATGCAACACTTTATGTTTGTGAAGCTTTTTTTAAAAAAATAAATACTGCGTGTGGAACTTAGCCACCATCGTCAGTTGCCCAATCTGAGACAAACCAGGAAGTACTAAATGCTACACTTGTATCAAAACCCAACTAGTAGAGTCGGTTAGGTTGAAATCTCAGACAAATTGTGCATCTTGTGATACAGGCACCAACTTTGGCATGGATGTACCTTAGGATCACCTCCTAGAGGAAAGTCTCAACAATTTGTTCATGTACAAAATGCAGTCGTTAAACTTGAGGGTTATCTATTGAATATTATATATATATATTTTAAAATCTGGAATTTTCTCACGTCCAATGAGGCTTTCTGAAAGAGGGCATTCTAAGGAACATCCATACCAAATTCGGTGCTTGTCCCACAAAATGTACGATTATTGTAGTAACTGGTTCCACTGACTGGAATCATAGGGAAATTTATCCCATAAACTCCCAAAGTTAAATTCAATTTGTAAAAAAAATAAATACACATTTCTAACTTAATTTTTCTAAACATCAATTTATTTCTTACTCATAACTATTTGGAGGCAGGTAGTAAATATTAGCTGTTTGATCTAATTAGAGTTCAAACTTGCCTACTTATGGGATGTGTCTTTGATTGGCCGGTAGGTGGACCCATGGGTGAACCTAAGAAAGCTTCTACCTTTACTTTGTCTGGACATTTTTGAGACCTTTGTTAATTGGGCAAAGTAAACTAGTCATTGAGCCCATTCCAGGTTAGGTTTTGTTTTCACTATTTAAAATCCAAAAGGTCAGTGATAATCTGTCCAGTTAAATTTTGCATGTCTACAGCCTATTAGGTACAAAAAAAAAAGTTTGCCGTGATGCAAATTTTGCAAAAATAGTTTGCGATGTTCAAAAATATATATTTTTTATTTTTTTTATTTATTATTGTTTCAAAACACTTGGAACGAAGCTGCTTTTTATTGCAAAGATCTCAGGAGCAAACCTCTTCCTGACCCTTTTGCAAATGTATGTAATTAAGCAATGAGAACTAGTTTAAGCTATGCCACAGCCAGGCCTTGTGTTGCAGGAAATTAAGGATAATCTTGAAGCTGTGGACATTCTTTGTTGCCACAAGGCATTCTCAAGGTGCTTCAAGATTGCTTTTCATCCCAGATGAATTAGTTTTGCGTGTTTCTGCTTACTGGTCCCCTCTTCTTACCCCTTAGTTTTCTTCTTCGGCTTGTGTGTCTGGTTTTTATTTAAACATTTGTTCATATCCCCAACCATTTTCAATTTGTTGTGTAACCTCAACCAGAAACAAGTCAGCAGAGCTCGGAAAAAGATGTGTTTCACTTGCTTTTGTTGTGGATCTAAACCCTCCTCACATTTGTCTTCCTTAACACCAACCATCAATAACTTAAAAGGTGAAGCTTAAAGGCTTCAGGGGGAATCAAGGCCAAAATAACTAAGTTCCCACCTATCCGAAAAAAAAAAATTCTTACCTGTTTATGAAAGAAGAGGGAAAACAATGACAAAACTCTACCCCCCGTAGTCTAAGAAACAGGAGAAAACGTGCACTAAAGAAAATGGCAAAGTGGCAACCAGTTGCCGGCTCCCTTCTCACCAGCTGGAGGTCCACGCAGTGCTTTTAAGGCTGCTCCCATCAGCTGTGGCCCAATTGGGAGCCACATCCCTTCAGCACCACACCTGAAAGAAATCAAAGAGACCCACTCAGAAACCCACAAATAGCCACCAAAACAAAGAGGTCCCACTCTGACAGAAATAAAATACACAATAGAAAGAAAAAATAAATTCAAATACGGCTGGGAGGTTAACAATTGCAAACTTAGTTTTGATTATCTTGTTTCTTTCTCCGTCTATGTCGAGATGTTTGAAGGAATTTTTTGCCCCTTAATCCCCCTTAAAATTGGTTGGATCCTCGGGATGCAGTATTGCGGTAAAATTGATGCTAATATTGACTTTTGGAAAAAGACTGTAGTCTAAAAATGCAATGATGCAGTAGGATAGAGAGCGAAAAATACATTAGTTCACCTTTAGAGTCCCACTTCGGTCCTCTTTTGATCTATTTTGAAACGTCAAGTGATGAACCTGTAATTAGTTTCTGCATAACGTTTTGTATTAACCATTAAGTTGACCTTTCAAAGAAACACATTATGTGCTTCCATTACCAGTTTTACATTTATGTATAAAAAAAAAAAAAAAAAATAAAAATTATGTTTTCGGGAATCAAGTACTATCTGTGGGGAAAAAAAGTACATTTACAATAGGATATTAAAGTCCTACTTTTGATCAGTTGTAAAAAGGGAGCTCGTGCCCTGTCAACTGTTGTACCTACACCATTGCTACAGGCTTTTTCCAACAGCATTTTTTTGTCTGCCCCTAATTTGCAACAATTTGAATAAAGAAATACTGCAATAATTCAATTTTAAGCTAAATTTCCTTCATATATGTCCTTCATCATCAGAAAACTGCCACAAGAACATGTGAAAAACACCAAAAATATATGATTTGCATTGGAATGAGTTTTGAAAGAAAATAACTTTTTGATTCATTTTAATGTGTAGTAAATGGAAAAATACAAATGTGAAGCAAAATAAATTATTTCTAAATATCTACAGGACTTTTTGCACAAAAATAAAAGCTGTCACCAAACATGAACTGTTAATGATTTATAAACTTTTGATCAGCACATAATTACAATGTGCAGTCTTTGATGTAATATTATCTATCCTTTTGCTCATTTTGGGGGTAATAAATAAGCATTAGATGGGCACAAAAAGTAGAGGAGGTGTCTGATAGTGATCTTTCTGGAGTTTCCACCGTTTTGATCTTTCAGACATACAGTCCATCCATCACATTGCTCTTCCTTGTGCTTCTATCAACTCTATATCACAGCTCATTTAGCAGCACACCCTTTTAAAAGCAGATTTCCCATCATCCAGCAGCAAATGTGGAACATCACAGAGAAGATCAAATGCCTTAACAAACATCAAGTTCTCCTTAAAGATACTTATGATTGTTACCTTTTCTTTTAGATATAGTAACGCATGACTTAAAGGGCCTATACCATGTTTTTTTTCTTAAGGCTTAAATAGTAAACAATTTCCATGAGTATGATCATAGATATTACCTTAGGCACACTAAAGAACAAATAATTCATGAAATATGAGTTATTTTTGTGGAATCTTTTCACACCCGGAGGTAAAATAATCTCTGATGCACCGTATTTTGCTCCTTGTGTGTGACGCCCAAATCATGACATGACGTCAACCTAGAGCCTGCATCAGCAGCACATCTGCACGTGTCCGCTCATGAAAACAAACACCAAACTTTTTTGAAGATGGATGTTTATGTTGTGGAGCCTTAAACTCTTGATCCACAGTCAAATCCGGAATTTCTACGTGCGAGGCGCAACATTTGTGGAAATGTAGCATTCGCTTGTTGTGGATTGTTCAAAGTTGAAGTTCAAAGTTGCTAGCTGGTCTGTCGTGTGCTCCCGAAGATAAACTCCAACCATTTCTCAGGAGCAGGTTCTTCTTTGGGAAGGCTGAACTAAGACAAAAATCTCTTGCAGCCTAAAAAACAGTTTCTCCACTTAAAAGACATTGTGTTGCAAAAAAAGCTAGCTGTTCTTTTCTCTGTAGATCAAGAGGAATCCCTTCTTCTATGAGTCGTTTTCCTGATCACAGCTATCAGAGCTCTGCGGGGAAACTGGTTGTTTATTTGTGTTAGCCTAGGGGTGGGGCTTGCAGCACAGACTCTTTCTGGCAGGGGGTGTTCTCACTGGTCTACGTCACAAGGTGAGGACCCGCTTGTTTTCGCGGGTATGGGAGGGACTGCGAGGGACTAAGAGCGGTGGTTTTTGGAGGATTACTCAAAAATGTGTGAATGGGTCAAAAAACCGCTTTGGGGTTCCGTAAAGTGAGGAATGAACAATATAATACAATTAAAAGCTCAAAAAGTTGATTTTTCATGGTATAGTTCAAATGACCCAAAGACATTTGAACACACCCTTCTTGAATTAAACATAAATGTCAAAAACCACATTTCTGAAAGTTGAATAAAATCTGTTATAATGTTGTTAAATTAATCTTTAGAAGTAAATGTAAGCATATTTGAAATATCTCCAACAACAATAAAGTGAGATTTAAAGGTGACTGTCTCAAATCCACTGTTATGAAAGACTTGAGGCTGTGTGAAAACCCTTTCAGAGAAGTCAAGCTCTAAAGTTTAGCAATTCCAATGCTTCTCCCCCCATGCCAAAAGCGCTGCTGGTCAGACTGGGGAATGTGGTGAAAATTTACTCTGTTGGTTTATTTATTTATTCATATCTATGTTGGTTCCATGGTTTAAAGAGATTCTATTTTTTTATTTCTACAACATAGTATAATTTACAGTATTATATGAATAGAATGAGAATGACAAAAATGAAATTAACTGCAAGAGCTATTGTGAATTGTTTTTACTTTAGAAAAAGAGACAAAATAAATTGAACCTAAAATTAAACTTATAAATACAATGTGTTTTATTTCTATTACACAAGCAATTATAATTTAAACTTTACATACTCTTAATCTGAGCTGTCAGTGTTGAGGGAATGTCACAGACTTGGTAACCTGGACTGCTAAAGTATTTGTTTACTGTTTCCAACTTTACTAAAAAGTTACACATTGGGGTCTCCAGAGGCAGCAATGAGTCATATCCTCTATACTGCCGTTTTCTGTCTCAGACACCTCCTAAAATTCATTCTGCAATGTTCACCTTGCACACATACGTTTTCTCTCAGACACTCGGCTCTAACCTGTTCACAACTCTGTGCTGTCCTTCACACCGCCATGAGTGTTTTGTGGTCAAACAAATCACGTCAGCAATCAGTGTGAGCATGTCTGTCAAGCCCATGTAAACACAGTTGAATTTATCTGGCAGGTGTAACCCAGCAGGGTGGTCTGCAGGTGACACAGACTGAAGGGGGCAGCAGATAAAAACATTCAGATGGTCTAAGAAACTTGCAAATGATAATACATGACATTGCATATAGTGGAAAAATTACATGGTAAATAGGTTGACGTTCATTATACAGTGGTCCCTAATTACGTTCTAAAAAAACTGGAACAGGTGAAATGATCAAAGTAGTAATCTTTATATTTTACAATTAACATTGAGTTTTTTTTAAGGCTGGAAAATACTAAAGTAGACACTTACACAGTTTTCTCAGACAGACATTTACATTTTCACATTTTTCTCTCTTGTTTAAGAAAAGTTCAAATCGTCATAGAAAAATAATGTCAGTTTTATAAAACGAAACAAAGATCTTGCAATTGAATAGTTATGTAAATTAGGCAAGATGAAGACATTCTGTATAACACACTTAACTAAGGAGATCAAATTACAATGTTCTACAACCAACCACTATGCAGAATACAATGCACATTTATTTTTTTTAAAAAAAACAGCAACAAACTTGTACCAAAAAAAAAAAGAATCAGCAAAACAACAAGACTGTGAAAAGTGAACCACGTTTGAGCAAAGGGATCACTTTTTGTAGTGTTTTTATTATATATCCTTTCACATCGAAACCCAAATGGTGTTTTGTTGTTGGACTTCTTTGCCAGTCACATTTTGACTATAACAAACACCATGTTTGAACACAAGGGTGTCCAATTTGTTACACCAGGACACTTGAGGCAGGCGGCCAGTGATTGACTTTGTCGTTTAGTCATCTGACTATTAACAGTTTTTATATTGGTTTAATTCTGATGGCGAAAATGATGTTTGCAAATTTGACACGCACATTGCGTTCAGTGTGAATAAACAGTTGAATCCTCATCACTAATGTCAACACTTAACAGCTATCAACACGAGTTAGTAGTAATAAGTTTGCTCTCTGTTTGCGCTACTGCTAGCTTAACTTAGCTTAGCTAGACGATGATCCCTCTTCATCATTATCATACTCAGTCACAACATGTTTCCACTGAAGGTGCTCAGGCATCACTCTATTGCTGCCATGGAACACAAGTTCTGCCTTGCAGATATCGCACCAGACACTTTTTTCTTTAATTTTTTTTAATGTTTCCCACACTTTCAAGCTTCTTTGGCGTGTTGTTATGGTACTCGAGTATTCCTATAATTTCCTGTGATATCCCTACTGACCAAGATTAACACTAGTGTGCATGTGTGTCAAAGACAATGGCAGACGCGGCATTCGATTACGCACACCATAGATTTGAGGTAAATTTAAAATAATAAATAAATAAACAATGTTTCGACTATAATATTCATTGTTGACAATTTTATTAGTCGCCGTAGTCATGACTCATTGACTATTCGTGGCAGCCCTAGAGACCATAGAGAAGCACTTATTGTTGGCCTCAAAAAAATTCTGCCAAACCATTCTGCACCTCAGAAGGGGGAAACAGTTCTTTGCTAATATTGTCTCCAGAGTGGGTGGTAAGCTGTTGAGCTTGATTGCGAACGGTTTTGAGAAGTAATAGGATTACTTTTACCATCTCTGAGTTTTCTCTGAGTATGGAGCAGAGTATGGAGATCCAGGAGTGAGCCAATCCATCACCCAAACTCAAGTCATAGAGGTAGTCGAAAAGCTTATTGGTGGCAGGCACAGGCTTGGTTGAGGTCTGCCACATTTACTTCAAGTCCCTTAATGTTGTGGGACTGTCTTGGGAGATGCATCTTTGCAACATTGTGTAGCAGTTTGGAACAGTGCCTTTAAACTGGCAGGATGGCTGTGGTGGTCTCTCTTCCATCGAAGGGGTTCTAGATGGTTTACTCCAACCACAAGAGCATTACACTACTCAGCTTCACTGAGAAAGTTTACACCGGGGAACTGGAAAGGATAATTTGGACCATAGTTGAACCTCTCATTCATGAAATAACAGTGCAGTTTTTGTCTCAGTCATGGGACAGTAGATCAGGGTACACCTTACACAGAGTGCTTCAGTGTTCATGGGAATGTGCCCATCCAATCTAGATGTATTTTGTTAATTGTAAAGAAAGTCTTTTATCTTATCCTTGTAGTTGTTCTGTTGGATGCATTTCAGGTCCTCTTACGTAGGGTTGTCTCTTTACAACCTTAGCAGGAGCCTTGTTTGTTTGCAGACGAACCTGTTTCCAGAGGGATTTATCCCCAAACAGCTTTGGGGATTGCATGATTGTATCTTCTTTTTACAGATAATGGTGTTCTGTTTGCTTTTTAGAACCAGGACCTTGTGTGCAGTGGGAGTGTTTGCAGTTTATACAGTGGTAATATCAAGCACATAGGATTTTTTTTTCCACTGATGCAATCATACCTGTATCTGACATTTTCTTACACCATAACTGTTCTGATATTGAAGCTCTTTATTGGATAAACACACCTGATCCTGGTAATCAACACCGGATAAAGCAGAGTTTGTGGAAAATCAGGAGGAGACCGGCCCTCGAGGCCTGGATTTGGACACCCCTGTTAAGAGCCAAGAATGACACTTAGACTCCTAACCTTGTTAGGAAGGGAGATTAGGGAAGTTATCAGTTGTAAAAAAAAAAAAAAAAATTCAATCTTAAAAAAATGTTGGATAGAAGCCAATCAATAACAATTCTGCTTTGGTTTGCTGCTATAAGGTTTAAGGAAGTTGTGAGAAACCCCAAATTTGATCTCGGATCAACAGTGTATGTAGTAGAACTTAAACTGCTTGTTTGCAAGGTGTTACTTTTTCATAATAACATTGTAATCCATCCTTAAATGTATCTGCAAGTTCAGAAGGAACAATTTCTCTTCTCATAAACCCAGATCTTTCTGATCCTTGTTTTCATTTTTTTGCTGCTCTGTCATATTTTCCTTTTTTTAATGAGTCTGGATTTTTTCAGTTTTGGACAAGTGTTTAAATGTATACCTTTTTGTGGTGTACTACAGATGATAGTTTGGACATTTAGTTTTAGGTCAGTTGCCAGTTGGCATACAGGTTCCACTTGTATGATTTCTGCTGTGTTCATTTACAGTTAGGGTGGAGTCCATGTGTGTGTTCCAACAACCGTATGTTTGTGTGTGTGGCTGGCCTACAAAAGTACCTCAGAGCAGCACTGTGTGATGGAGGGGGAAAAGGCCAGATAGGCTGAGTGACTGCCATATTACCCATGAGCATGAATCCATCTTCTGTTCAGACATTTGGCTGTTTGCAGACTCACATGCATTTCATCATGTGTTTTCTTTTAATGGTTTTCTAGGATTTCCTAAAACAACTATAGCAGTACTGTTGTATTGGATTGCGCCACACAAGTCAGAGGATAGGTGGCATGTCAGATGGTAGAAGGGATTTAAAACAACTTTTAGGGGTTTTGCATGTATTTTCCTCTGCATTTTGAGTTTTAACTTAAAAAAAACAAAACAATAAAAGTTCCCAGGAAAAGTTTGTAGAATAGTTAAATTCCATAGAGAAGCCACTATGGCTACTTTGTTTTTTGTTTTAAAACAAGTTACTTTAAATGAACAAACAGTTAAAGTCATAGTGCTATGGGTTTGTTCAAAATGAAGAAGCAGTTGAAAGGCATTATTATGAGGAGGGCAGCCCTCCAGCCCATGAGTTTGACACCCCTGGTTTAGAGGTTCCTGTTTTCTTGCATATTAAAAAAATAAGGTAACTGTAGTCATGTCAATTCTCAGAGAAACCACTTGTTAGCCTTTTTTTTTTTTTTTTTTGAAAAGCCAAAACTTTGAACAAACAAAACTGTTTCACATCTGTGGCAACATTTAGTAAAAACAACAGTATTAAGTAACAATAAAACAAGATAATGTAAAAAAAACTCTACAATAAATCTACAATAAACTGTTTGTCAATCAGTATTTGACTGCAACATTTTCTTTGTAAATTACAAATACTATTTCTCAGAAAACAAAATTATGTTCTAAAAATGAGTTTCTCATACATTTTGGACCAGTTTTCATATGCGTTTAAGTCCTATTGGAGGACCATCAGCAAAAAGGGAATATGTGGAAATCTAAGCATGGGATGTGCAGCCTGCTAAATATCTCGAGTCACCTAACAGTGTTTTCATTGCCCATTGTCAATCTTTTAGTAAAATGACGGTTTGTACGAAGCCGGTGAAAGAAGGGATTTAAGGCTGTAATCTGCCTCACTGATCCCTTTTAGAAACAGCCAACTGTCTGGCACACAGCCTGCCACTCGCCACTACATGCCTGCTTTTGATACCTAAACGTAGAACTGTAATGTGACACGCAGAGTGGCATGTTTCTCTCCTCACATACCTTGGATCCAGCATACATCAAAGCTATATGTGTCAGTTGGAAACACAAAGAGGAGCTGTCTTGCAGGTGAGATGTGGTGTTTATCATAAATTAAAACAACCATGCTTAAAAAAAACAAAAAAAAAAACATTTAGGACAACTATTTGATAAAGAAAACGCTCATACATGTTACAGGTCATTTCATGCCCTATAGTGTGGGTCAAACAAAAACAGATAGAATTTTTTTACATAGAAACCAACAAAACCTGACCTCAGTTCTCTGTCAAACAGGAGCTGCAACGGATATGTGTCCTCAGTTTAACCCGGCCAAACATTAATCTTGGCTTTAATATCTTCAAGCTGATTTTTAGCTTGCCTGAAGCTGATATCCACTCTTGGCTCAGTCTCTGTCAAACAATTGCTCACTGTCTTTAGAGTCGTGTAGTTGCCAAGAGAAGTCTGGACAATTAATCTTGCTCCATAAATCTTCCCTTCAGTCATGCTTGATCATTTAGCGTTTTGTCTTATTAAGCCAGAAAAGTAAACACTTGTTTTGTTTAAATTGAGAATTAAAAAAGAAGAGTTGCAACTTCATTTTATCTCAATCTGGATAAGTCTTGTACCATGTCTTGACTACTTAACCTTGGAGAGCTTTGGCCCCAAGGGCTACTTTTTATTACAGCTGTGAGAGATAAAAGAAGCAATATTCTACACATTCTTGACCCACAGCAATTACAATGTCATTTTCTTTGTTGTTAACTGAATAACCCTTTTATTGAGGTAAATCTAATACTTTTAATTTCTTTTTCCACTGGTTGTGGCTTGACACGTGTTAAAATTTGTAGACACTTTGATTTATGGACAACCAAACAGTCAAAAGACTTGTGTGGTTTATAGAGACGTAATAAAAATGGTATGCTGTACAAAATGAATCCTGTGTGAGTTACACTTTTTAAGGTGGTGTTTTTGTAGAGATGAAGAAATGAACCCACCCAGAGAGTTATGTTCATCGAAGGAATTTTTATTTGAGTTTAATTTTCCAGCTCTGCAGGTAGGAATTTGTCTGACCTTATCCTTTACTCACTTCATCTCTACCACTAAATCCAAGGTCCATGCTAAATAACTGTATTGTCTGTATTACTAAAAACAAACTGTCACTGTCCCTGTACATACATGCACATCAGTTAAAACTATTTGTTGTTAATTTATGGCTTACTCAACTTGACACATTTAGTGAAAATAGACAACGTGAAGTCTGTTTAAAGGTGATGTAAATGCATATCATCTTTAATGGGTTCTGTTTTTGGGCCCTCCTGCATTCTAAAACTGTATCCACACCGAACGTGATTCACATGTCAAATTTGCTTCTTGACGCTGATTATCTCCTTTACATGATGGAAGACATGGATGACGTTGAGAGATCAGGTTTGTTTATTCTGAAGAGTTCTACAAAAGCATCGATACACACATCTCCATGTCTGGGTTCATAAGATTATTCAGAGATTCTCCCTGTAAGGAAAAGTTCCCTTCTGCTGCATGAGCTGCATCTGAATGTGACCCAGTTTGATGAATTGCTGTCCACCGATAGTCTGAAGAGCGAAAATATAAAAATGAGAATTAAATTAGACAATCTTTTTGTTGTTGTCTCAATAGATAAAAGCAAAATCTCACAAAGTTTTGGAGGAGAACAGTCTGATTCTCCTCCATGTTGGTTTTGAACTCCACTCACTTCTCGCATCATCCAACCTAAGTCCTTGATTGGTTGGCGCAACGCATCCTCAGTGTCAAGCTCAGTTTTTTGAACTCTCGACATGGCATGCCACCCAAATTGTGCCACAACATCCAAAACCCACTGCTGCCAGACCGACCTACAGTCCTTGACGCTCAAATCTTTCCTGGACTCTCCAACGCAATCAGAAGAATCATGTCTTTAGACTCACTTTCAGCTGATGTCTGTTTCTACTTTTCTAAACAGGCCTCTGTAATTTCTGTTTCTTCCTGGTGATATTTGTATCCTTACAGGCATTGCATATCTGTGTTACAGCTCCCACATGTGAAAGTGAAACTTATAACACCTTATTTACAGGTAAGAGCAAAACCAGTTTTTAACACCATTAGCAAATTGCCACTTTACCTGGTCTTTATCTAAAGCAGCGGCAACTATTCCCTGAAGCTAAAGTATGTTGGAGACAGTGTCATGTTACAAGTTTTATTTATTTATTTATTTATTTTTATTTTATTTTATCTGTATTAGACTTCTTACTGCAGAATAAGAGGATAGGAGAGTGACTGAGATCCTGCATTTTAGAAATGGAAACTATTTACTCTGTTTTTAATTGACAGTTAATCCAGTTGTTTTCCACCAGAAGACTTGTTAAACTCCAATGTGGAGACTTTTACTGTAATTACTCTGCCAACACTTGTTTTCTAACAAGTTTCCGTGTTATTTTGACATTACAATTCTACATTGGGTCCATTTCTCAAAGGTTCTCCAAAAACAACAAACACATTTTTCCCCTGTGGTTCTTACCTTTCCATTTGTAACCTTCTCTGTCTGATGCATTTTGGATGAGTAAATTTAAGGCAGTTTTTGCTGTGTAAATAGTCATTGAGCTCTTCGTTGTTATAGCCTAAACGCTTCCACTATAGACTATGCTGTCATTTTTAATAAACCTTTATTTACACAGAATAATCTCTTGAGGCTTGGAGTTTCATTTACAAGATAGACCTGCTTCACTAAAATGACAAAGGAATTAGTAAAACAGTCCCAGTTCATTAAACAAGAGGAACAATTCACACAACACATACAAAATCATCATCAACAGTCTTTGAACATTCATTGAAAACAAGAGAAAGTTCTTTAAGTTACATTTTAAACTCCCCAAATGTGACCAGAATAGAAAGTTTCAGATTCTACTGAAGCATTTTCTAGGTGGACGGATCTTAGAATTCAATGTTTTTTTGTTACCGCCCTCTGTACATACTGATAGAACACTAAATATTGTGAAGTCATAAAAGCAGAGGCATTGATGAAGCTGCTTACGTGAGAGGCAACATGACAAACAGGGTGGATGGAGAATGGATTTGTAAATGAAACTATACCAGTGCAGGAGTCTGTGTGTCTAGAGGCCAGTTAACTGAAAAGTACAGGGAGCAGTGGTGAGTGGGTGAATTATCTTTCCATAAATCTGTCCTGCTATGAAAAGCTCATATATTTAACAGCTCACAATGTTATTGTTTTGCTCAAACGGACTCCTTACTTTTCGTTGAGGTCAATTATTATTACACTTTATACTGTATCTTTGTTTTACTGACATTATGTTTAAATAAATGTTTTCTAAAACAAATGTATCCATCCATTTATCCATAATAGATACTGGCTTTAATTAAGTTGTGGTTTACCAGGATTTCTTTTCTTTATCTGAGCTATTTTTGGGTAGAAGTATGAAAAAAACCTCATTTAGGTCAACAGTTCATCACGGTCCATGTGCACAAACAAAAAACCGTACACATTCACTACTATGGCACAATTTATGGCATCTCCAAGTGAAGCCATAAAACATCCTTGTATGCACTGACAGAACATTACATCTGTGCTCAGACAGGCCAGTCATGCATGCTATGAGGCAGTGGTACCACTTAAACCACCATACAATCCCTCAATTCTACATCAACGTGATTTTTTTAAAATTATACTTCTATCAATGTGTGTGTAAAGAAATGTAAACCTGGCGTTGCAGTCATTGTTTTCGACTTCTTCAACTGACAGTCATTAATTACATACAATATACTTCTTAATTTTTATCATTTATCTATGTTAATAACTCCATTCTACCTTATATTAGCTGCTTGTTATATGCATCAAGCCATGAAAGGTTTGCCCAGTTAGTGGTCTTGACAAAGCACATCCGAGTCAGTAGATGATCTTTTTGTCACATCTAGTTTAGGGTTGGACTTTTTCAGAATATATATTGCAATTATAGTTTATCTGTCAAGCAGTTTTTGCATGGCCTACAGGTGTCCTTTTCGGTGAAGTTACTACTGTAGGGGAGAATCTTTGCTTGTTAGACAAGCATTTCAGTCTTGGTTCCTTTGGCAACTTGTTTCCTGCACTAATGACAAGCTCTGCAAAAGCTAATAAACAACAGACATGTTTGAATCAGGTTAGTGGCAGCAAGTAGAACAGGGAGCCTTAGGACAGCCTTTGGAAATACTGATGAAGAGGTCTGCAGAAATTTATATGGAAAGTTTCAAAGTAACAGTCATTTCAATGCAAAGTTCTGGGTCCTCCGAACAAAACATGCGACTGAAACTTGTAAAAAAGAAAATATGTAAACTTACTCAAATTTAAAGAATAATACTTTTTTTTTAAACGTTTTTAATTTTTCAACTTTAATAACCAAACAAAAGCAAGAGTAAAGTAATGAGAACAAAAAAGTAGCTCTGTTGCTAGTCAAGTAGTTTGTCCCCAAGAGGGCACCATACTTTACAGTTTATTTTTTTCATCTGTTGAAATCTATCTACGGAGAAAAAGAAAAACATTAAGAGCAATTTTGCTCTGTTTGACATTTGTTTTTATTATGACCAGAAAATTCCATTTCCAATTTTACTTCATGAGATAAAATTAAAAAAATATATATACTGTTGAAAATCTAAAGAGTAGATGTTACCTGATGTTACAATGTTCTACTCATTTGTTAAAGCCATATCAGATCAAATAAATCTTAAAGTTCAGATTTTGTGGTGTAATGTGGAATGACATTGTTTGATAGTCCATTTGTTTGCATTGGAACATTTTCTGCTTTTAAACTTTTTTTGTTTTCTCCCATTCCTCTCGTACACACTCATAAACAGTTGCTCATAGTCTTTAATAGAAGTAGTCGATGAAAGGCACCAACTTTTATTAAAAAAGATGTATCACTTCTTCTCCAAGATACTTTCTCATTTCTGAATTATCCATTCTGCTTTGATGGAATCTACTTGGATGAATGGAAATCCAGTCTTCAACAATTTGCTTGCCTTCAGCTGATCAAGCTCCACCAGAAAGGTGTCAGTGTTTCTAAAAAAGGAGGAGGGGGGAGTTGGCTTTGCTATAATCCCTGTTCGGAATAAATCAGCCTCCTAAATAAACTGCTGCTGCAATGGGACACCGTTGTTTACCAATAGTGGAAGATCTATATTCAGTGGTTACACGAGACTGAGCCGTGACGAGTCAAAAGAGAAAACGCAATGACTTGTACTCTGCAGTGATGAAAGTAAATGTCAAAATGCACAATGTGGACTTATCACAAAAGCTCCAACAAGAATTTATTTATAGAGGACTGCTATGTTTGGACAAGAATAGCAAATTATTCATAGTTCATAGATCATATTTGTCATCAATTACATCTTGTGAACTGAAAATAATTCCCAAATTATTTGAAATACCAACACTTGGATTTAGTTTATGATTTGAAATAAATCTTGTTTGACATTCTGCTTCACGTCTTGCAAGAGAAGAGTAGACACATTTTTTTGGGCAATGATCTATAAAAACCTGATTTATCTATTAACTGATTTATTCCTAAAACACGCAATAAATGTCTATTATTAGAAAAAGAAAACAATTGTCAAGATATATAAAAAATATTTTAAAAATACTAACGTAGACACACACAGTAGAAAAGAAAAGATGAATACACCCGCACGCTAACCTTGAGGGTGTATGTGGTGTTGACGTTTATTTGGAGTGTGTTTCAATTCCTCGGACGGCTGCAAGGTCACATGGCTTCACATCAAAGAAAAAAAATGTCTTCCTGGGCGACACAGAGGGCTTCATGTTTACTCTGAACTGACTGCCTTTCTTACGTCTGTATCTGACAGACACAAATCTTTAAGATTGACAGTTGTCGTCTCCTTGCTTGAGTGTAACGGTTGACTACCTACATTTTGGGACCGGCACTTTTTTTTACATCTTGGTCTATTAATTTAGTTTCATTCAAGTTCTTCTAACTTGATTCCTTTTTAGTAAGGCTTTCAAAGTAAAATCACTTTCTACTTTTGTTGTACTTTTAAATGATCTGTTGATCCCACACAGACAAGCTCAGTTTGGTCAGTTCTTTTGGGATTTTTAGGTGGAGATTTTCCAAGAGAAATTTCTTACATTTTTCCCCCTCACTTGTCCCATTGGTGCCTCCATTAACTGCAGCCGGCTGAATTTTTTTGTGAAAATTGCAAAGTTGGTCTTTGTGGTTTGGAGTGTTTTCCACCTGTCTCTCATAACTCACTGTGTTTATTTGCACACAACAAGTCTAGTCAGGATGAAGTGGTTTGAGCCGGAGTTCCTGGCTACAGACCAGCTTGTTAAAAGCACAGAAGCACACAGACGTTTACACAAAAACAAGACAGCATAATGGTAAGCAGTGATAAAAAAAACAAAAACTAAAAATACAGCTTGAAAAAACCAAGACTAGATCACGTGAACAAAGTAACGACCTGAACAATGAAAACATCCAAGGAGGTGACGGTACCACGATGGCAGACTTCATCCCAAAGAAACTGTATGGATGCTCAGACAAAGTAACAGTAAATTGTCTCTCCACTGTGTTGAAAGGACCAAGCTGTGCCTTCACTGGAGAGTAATTCATGTGCATGCTTTGCTGTGAGGGTCCCCCCCCCCAAGGAAGTGTTTTGTTTTGATGTCCCCCACTGCAGTCAGATAAATGACCACATGGAGAGCTGTGGGGGAGGAGGGATGTCAAAGGACACCTGTGGGGCTTTGTGGGGCCTCCTTATAATGGACACAGTTCTGCTTCAGGTGGCAGTAATTTCTCTAAACTGTGGAGAAGGCCACCAGGTTAGCCTTTTATGTGTTTGCAAAAAAAAAAAAAAGTAAGAAAGTGAAGAAGTTTTGCATTTTGTATGTGTGTAAACAGGAATACACTAAAGTTTCTCACATCAAAAAGATATACAAATCCAGGCTCTACAGTAGTTTGTTTTGGTTTTACTTTTGTACTTTTTGAGATTCCAATAGGAAGGCAAATTACACATTTCTTTTACCACTCCAGTGGTCATTTCAGGAATTGCAACATTTGAGACTATTAAATTGGTTTCAAATTCTGAAACAAAGATTTGAGACCAGCTCTGTGACAGACAGAGTAACACTGATCAAACACATTGAAGAAAAAAGTATCTCCTGGGATAGTTTCTTGTTTAGCAGGTTTGAAGCTCCTGAAACTGAGGTGCAGATAAAACAAGTAAACCGTGACTTGGTTTGAAATGAAGAAACAAACCTTGATGTAGTTTACTTCAGTTTGAACAAACAAAATACTGTAATACTGTACTTCTGCTTTATACTTAGATGTAGGGGTGTAACAACGGATTAATCGATGGATTTGCCATTAATTCTTGTTTACTTGTTTGTTTGTATACATATTTTATTTACACTTGGTCATCTTACAAGAAGTACAAGAAATCTGGAAAACTTCCCTAGCACTGCTAAGTACTCATATATTTATCTCTGACTCACATTGGTTGAATTTTTGGCTAAATATGTCCTGTATTGATTACAGGTCAGTGAATTGGATTGATCAAAAGAACCAATATTGACAATGAATTGTATCATCAACAACAACTTACATGAATTGAATTGTTGTTAAAATGAATTGTTGCACCACTATTTAGATGTATAAAAGAAGCCCACCATGCGAAACTGAAACAATTCAAAGTACGATCAATCTGGAAAATATCTGTAAAAGTGGTGTATAAAAGTGTACTTTTTGAAACAGGTCAATAGTCCGAGATATAAGAATTTACTGCGTTTGTGGTTCTTTGTTTTTCTCTTGGTTAGTTTTTTTCAGCTGTGCCACGATGTCCCATACTGCATGGTCAATTTCATTCTACAAGTTACTTCTTAGAAAGTCCACAATTAAGTTGAGCACACGTGAGCATCTTAGTTTTAAAGCCATCCAACTTCTCCACACTAATGCTTTGCCCACGATGGTACAATTCACTAATGTGTGTGTATGTGTGTAGGCCAACCATTCTCACAGTAATTGCTTTTAATACCAGTGGAAACACCACACAGATCGTGACAGAGTCTCACCCACAACCAATGATTATGTAAATACGATATTCATCTGTATCCATTATCGTGTGTGTGTGTGTGTGTGTGTGTGGATGTCCTGCCCAGCACACTTTTATCTCTTATCATATAGAGATCAGTTGTTGGACAAATGTGGCATTGTTGGAAGCTGACTCGCAGCCAAATGTGTCTGCGTGGCTTGGTGCATGTTCAGTTCTTCTGTACTACTACTGGGCCTCATCCGTTCGCTGATACTCTGCTGGATCACATGGTATTTCAGACAGGAGACTGAAGCTTGTTATTAAATGTCACAGTCCGATCTTCTAGAATAACCAATAATGTACTGGTGGCTGCCTCACCTACACACATGCACACAAAAGCAGACAGCTACTTTTACAAGTATCAGTCCACATGGGAAACATCAAAGAGATCAAATAAATGAATTTGTTATTAAAAACAAACATTGCAAAATATAGTTGTAGTGGAAACCTGTTTTAAGTAACAAAGGCTATGTGAGACCATACCAATTTTTCTTTAAAGTAATTGTCTGTTTCTACAAGATGAATTAAATTTAATTACTCTTTTAATTATATGCATGAATGCAAAGTGTCATGTCACACTGTATAAGGAGAACATTGTCCTGAACACAAATTCTCAAGTTTAGATTGAGGGCACAGAAAATGAGACATATAATAGACTTTGACCCAACTTCTTGACATTATATTTTCATTATATTTATTCATTCTTATGAATAATTTTAGGACTTTAGTTTTGATTCTTTTTTTTTCTACATTAGGATTTTGTGTGCATCCAGACTTTCCTGTTTTGGGGAACTTTGCAGTTAAGCTGAACACTTTACATTTTTGAAACTTAAAACATTAAATAAAATAATAGTGTTACATCAGCTGAAATTCACAAAGTAGTTTAGACAAACTTCCAATCAATATGTAACTTCAGATAAAGATGAGTCAGGTCTGAAAAATACTTGAAATGTAAAGAATATTTGGTCGTTAATGGTAAAAATAATGAGATAATTCAGTTTTCAGAGAACTCTATTTACAATAAACACCCCAATTCACTTCTATAAATGAAATAAATAAGCTTATCCTTGATGTTGTATTAAATTCTCATTAGAGATATGGCAGAGGGACTCTAAAATATAGAATGAGATGGTGGTAGATCAAACTAGAAAATTAAATTTAAAAAAATCAGTTTGATAGGCTTAGACAAGTCTTGTGTAGAAATAGTCAAGTGTAAAGCTCCCATTGCCCTTAATCATGCAAAGTTCTCATTGATTGGAAATGGCACACATCTCCCAGAAGGCAATTAGAAGTAGAAGAATAATTATAGTACCCTTAAATTATCTCCTCTTTATTTACTATTAAACAAAAAGGGGCCATCTTCAAACTTTGCCAGAGTTGTGAATAATTTTGGAGTTGGCTGTATATTTACAAGAAATGTCCTCTTTTCATTTTTGTCCCAGTAGAACATTTCTTTATCACTTTGTTTGGTTTTGATTGGCATCAATTTAATTGTCAAATATTAATGAATTTGAAGTCTAAACAATAAGAATTAGTACAAATGAGTAATGTGTACAGTTAATGATGTGTGTGCACTTACTGAGTGTATACAAACAGACTTATGGTGAATACCATTTCAGTCTTTGTCCAGCTCTCTTTTTTTGGGGCTAAGAAACATTCAAAAGAATGCAAGCTCAGCCATGTCAGGAACTGCTCTCAGTTTTTTTTTAACAAGCATCCTGTTTCTTATTAATTGTTCTGTTCTGGGCTTTGCTCCGTAGCCTCCAGAGCTGACAATAGCTTTGCTTACATGGACAAAAGTAATCGGAATAAAAGGCTGATCAGAGTAAAAATGCATCATGCGACATGCTATTCGAGATACTCAGCCAGCAGTATTCTAAGGTTTTCACATGCACAGAATTCATCCACACACGTATGTGTATAGGCATGTTGCTACGTGTCAGGGATGTAAGTTTGGAGTGCAGAGGTCATCCTAAAAGGTCACAGTATCAGTCTTGTGTTTCACCCTTTGAGGAGCTTTTCTGTTTCATGCTGAATGAACACCATGCGTTGGGTTTTCCAAGAGAAATCCAGGGATAAACTGGGATTGAAGAAAGAAGAACAAACAATAGAACAGGAGCATGAAGAGAAGCTGATATGGGTGAATGGTTTGGGGGTTGGTCGACTGGGGAAATGAGCATTCATGTTGTCATGTAACCAGATCATACGTACCTTAATGATGTGTTGGGGTAACAGAGTACAAGTGCATCATGTGAATGCTTTTTTATGTGGTAATCCAATGTTATGTTGAACAGAAAAAACAAGCTTGAGGAGCTACACTGTTGGTTCTCTTTTGACCTTCTTTTATTTTAACATTTTTCATACAATTTCTGCTAAAAAATACACATAGTCTTGCTTTGTTCTGGAGCTAGCACCAAAAAATGAAATTATTTATTTAATAAATGAAATAAATGAACTTGTCTCAGCCTGAAAAATTGTAAACAATGCCGCTTTTTTTCCAGTTTGAGGCCATTAAAATGTAAATGGATGGATGAATAAATGTCTCAGAGTTGGTTTTTGGTTTTCTGGGACATCTGTGCTTTTTTTCCATGCATAAAAACATAGAGGGTCAGTCATACTTGCTCTCTGAATGAAACTGCAGAACTCTAAATAGCGGGTTCTCTATTTTTAGAGTTTGACCGATGATACTGAACTCATCTCTGATCCGACACGTACCCAGTGTGCGCTTCTTTATGCCAAGGTCATCACTGCTTCATGTGTTCCTTTCCTAACGCTTATTTAGTCTTTTTGAACATGTATCTATGGAAACCATAATCGTTGGTACTGTAGGTTGGCTGCCTAAAATATGTCATCTCTATGAGAGTGCAATGCGGTTTTGCCTGTAAAGGGGATAGAAGGTGCATTTTTTGAATCAGTGTGTGTTTGTGTGCGTAGAGTCTGTCAGCAAATGCGTGACCACTCTCCCAGTTCACGGTCCAAATTTAGGTCTCAGGGTTCAAAGGTCAGGGGGTCGAGGGGGCGGTATGAAAGACTAGCTGTTATCAAGTGGTGAACAAAAGAATGTGTGTGTTCATGTATGTAGCAGAGAGAGGCTGGAAGCGAAGTTTGACTGAATGATTGAAGGATGGAGGCAGAGGGACTGACGGAAAAACAAATGCAAACACGGGACAGAAAAATGGCAGTGCGCTGTATAGGGCTGTAATAAGTAGGAATTTAAAAGTTAACAAAACATTGAGAGTATTGTTTAAAGTGACAAATGCCATTTCTTTCTCTCAAAACCTTTGTATTTTGTATCTTTGATTTTTTCTTGATTCTGATTTCCTGTTCCAAATAAAACGATTGTGTTAAAGTACATATAATTTTGGTTTTATGCATTTAGTAAAAATACATACGCATAGCTACCATTCAAACATCATTTATTGAATAATAAGAATCCTAGTTTGAGCTGTAAATCGTTGATTTTTATTGTGAATCCAATTGGATTGCAGCCTAATTTTATTAGTTAGTTTTATTTGTTAAAAACGAAAAGAGAATGGACTTTTGCCTTAGATTTTTTATTGTTTTCATGTAAGCAGCAGCATCCCTCCTCCAATTTTTGTGTTGTTGGCAAAATTGCAAAAGCTTAGATAAAATTACGATTATGACAAATGATCATAGCAGACATAAAAGAACAAAAAAAGAAAAACAAAATATGCTCACCATGCTCTCTAAATCTAATGCAACATTCCTTCCCCCCTTCCTGTCTTTTTATACTTTGTGAGACAAAATGTATGAAGACACCAAGCCCCCCTCCAACACACAACCATTTTTTTTCATGACTCTCCCCTGCTAATTGCTTGCCACCCCGTTGTAGCATTCTGGGAGCCAGGCGCTCATTAACCAGTGAAGAGGAGACAGGTGGCGCCACAGTTTTCTGATGCTTCTTGTTAGCTGTGGGTATGAATGCATTGTGTTATTCTTGTGTTTGTAAGTGTGCATTTGTTTACAGGAGCTCTGCCTGGTCTGTGCGTGAATTTATATGCTAGAGTTCTTGTGTGCGTGTGTTTAAATGAATGTGTGTGGTACCTCTTGTTAGCAGCGTGGAGCCGGTCCAACTGTAATCTCTTTGTCTATGCAGTGTGAAAGGGGCCTGGTGGGGGCATGAACTCCCCACACTCTTATCCCGCTGGCAGCACTCTCCCTAAGTAAACCCTCTTGCTTCACCTCCACCAGTCCGACACCAGCATGTCAGAGTCGGCTCCCCCCATCTCATCCCACTTCCATAACCAACTCTGTGACATTAAAATCAGAAGATGCTGATAAATTAATTATCACTAAACTGTGCTTTGGAATAAAAGGAGAGTTCAACCAGCTCCTCATTCAAAGTTATGGCTTTGTTAACTTCTCATACATCGAAATCAAAGACTGCGTGAGGTCAGAAATAGAAAACAAGACATACAGGAAGCTGACAGCAAGTCAGTTTTGGAATGATTTACTGAAGGTCCAGCAGCTACTATAACCTTCGTTGTTGCACACAGTCTCATCTTCTGAGGTCACATGCCCTGCATTGATGCCAAAAGCTCCTGCATGTGAGCCCCCATGCAAGGACCCAAGTGGGGGCATTTTATTAGCTCTAGTCTTGTATTGGCAAGAGCAGCCAAATTTTATTGTGAAGTAAACTGGAATATTTACTTTTAAAATTAAACAGCTGACTTTGAGTTTGACTTAATTGCGCTGTAGGATTTAGGTTTTTTCAAAGTTGTTTTCAGCATCAATGCTATTTTTTGCAATTTGCTTTGACAAGTAGGAGACAAACTCTTTTTGTGGACAAGATAAAAGTCTGTCACTGGGGTTATAATATAATTAGAAAAAGACCCACTGTTGTGAAAATTGTGTTTTTGGTGTTTTTAACATGTTCTTCTGACATTTTTCCAATGATGGAGGACATATATAAAGACAATTAAATTTAATATTGAATTTCGATGTAATTTTTTATTCAAATCCATGCTGCATCGTCCATGTTGTTGCAGCCACGTGTGGACAACTAGATAGTTTTCCGCGTCCAAGATGGCATTTGGCTCAACCATTTGGCTGGATAGCTTCAATATTGTCTGCCATTTTTGTTGCACTGGTAATGTTAGCTTGGAATTGTGAGGGGCTGTAAGCTAGCAGTAGAGCATATAAATAGATGTATGATGGGAATTGGGGGCAGGCTTACTCCATGCCAAAGGTTCTGCCTACAACTTAGAGAAAAAATTTTAACAAACCCCTGCCGCTTTGCAGAAATGATGCCTTCGAAAACGAGACAGACTTGTTGTATGTTGTCTAAAATCTGTATAATCTAAACTAAAAGACCACTGGGAAAGCTTTGAAAATAGCTCAAAAGATTTTTGGATTGGGTCTTTAAATATTGTAGGCTACTTGAAAAACCAACACAAAGTTACAAAACACAGAATAAATAACAGATTCTCTAGGCAGAGTATTGCTCAACCAAGAAAGTCTCAACAAAGACATTAAAAAGTGAAGAAACCTACTGTGATAACTAGTCAGTCAAGATCAAACGGTTGAAAAAAATCCAGCCTTTTTAGTTGTTAGATGTTACTTTTTCTTAGTACTAATAATAGATGTTTCCATACAACTGCATTCTCTATCTTCTTTAAATGGTCTGACTTTTTTAGTTCTGTGAACAGCTTGATTCATTGCTTTTTTTTTTTCCCCTTTGTGTTGCAAGTTCTTCTCATCTCTTGTCGCCTTTTTCATAGAACGCCTGTCTTAATCAAATCACTTAATTCATTCCCACTTCACTCTTCTTTAACCTTTCTTCTGGTGATTTCCTTTGAAGTCTTTAGTCCTTTCTGTCCCTTGCAGGAGGTACTATGTTGTTTGGTAAAGTCTACGAGAAAGACCGCTTACAATGTGCCAGTGTTTTACCTACCAAATGTTGTTATCAGTTGCTCAGAAAGGGGCCAGGTCCTGGGGAGCTGGTGTCATGGACAATGAAGTGTGAATAGATTAATGGGGGAGTTGTTATGTTGTGGGTCTGCATCGGGTGTACATGTCTTTGTGTCTGTGTGTGTTCATGTGTTAATGCAGGTGTACGGTTCACAGGCGGTTTGTAGGTCAGACTCCTGCCCCTGGTGTCACCTTGCTGTTTGGCCCAAAGATGTACTAGAACAGAGACTCTACTCTTCTCTGTCGTGGTGTGGCGTCTCGTCTGAAGTGACGGTGAGTGGGACAAATCTTCAGTTAGTAGGACCAGCCACAGAAACTGAAAGGTTTTATTGGGCTGCACTATTCTGAGCTGGAGGAACAGATGTCTTTGGCCACAGAAACACGTGTGGCTCTTTTATTAGTGTGAACTCCCACAAACCTGTGCCAAAAACAAGTCAGTTAGAAAAAGGCTGTTACAACCACTCGTTTGTGCACCAGAAAGGACAAAAAAAATGTTACACATTTTTATAGACAATAGTTTGAACTCTTGCTGCCAGTGTAGACTCTATGTGTTCTATCCAAATTCCAAATGAGTTAAAACAAATTTGAGGCAAAAGAAGCATTATAATTCAAAAAGGATCAAAAGCGAATAGTTTGCAACCTTATTTTAAAGGTACATACAGTGAGAATAATACAAAGGAAGGCTTTTAAGAAAAGAAATAAGATACTAAGGAAGAAAAGTAAACCTTAGATTGTAATGTTTATGTCCTTCCTTTTAAAAAGGATATTATTCTACAGAGGTACACAGAATAAGCTTGAGTCAGAAAAGTTGGAATAAGTTCAATAAGCCAAAATTGGTTTGTACCAATGTGCAGATGTTTATCAAAATAATAAATGTCAGAAGAGTGTGTACAACCAATCTGTTCTAGACCGTTTTGTGTGTGTTCTTTCTTTTTGACTGTGCTTTTGTTGTTATTTAGATGGAACTCTTAAAATAATCCTATTTCTAAATGAACAAGTTGCACAATTACCAGTGTGAAGCCCATTGAGGCAACTGTATATATGCTAAATAAATACAATTGAATTGAATGAGAATCCAAATTACCTTTGAGGTGGTGGGATTGTCCATTAAGATCACAGGTTTGGTTCCTGCCCCGGACTCCCATGTGTTGATGTGTCCTTGGACTTTCCTGCAGCCTGGTTAGCATTTTGCCTAGCAGCTCTGCCGCCATCTGTGTATCAGTGTGTGTGTAAATGTGCGACTTAAGGCATTTAAGGAAGATGTAAAAGCTTACATATGAACACACTATTTTATCTTGTTTAATCTACATTTCATATTTTGATGTCCAGGTATTTTTAGAAATTAAATAAATGAAAGTTTTTTTAATAACATCATGGTAAAATATGGCTTTGTAGGAATACCTTAATTATGAATGTACATTATGAAGCTGTGGATATTTTACAATATATAATCAACCATGTCAAAGTCTACAATACAATACAGCCTTTTTCAAGTTTTGTTGGTAGATTTTATTTTATGCACTCAAGTTGAAAGTGTCATTGCCGACTGTAAAGTAATGTTTATTTTTTTTCCACTGTGAGGCACATGTTTGGTAGTCAGGGACGTGTGTTCATCATCACATTAAGCTTTTGTTTGAATCTTGGTGAGCCGTTTGCTGAGGAAGTTGTTAACGTTTTGTTCCTAACAAATAGGCAACAAAAATAATTGGATCTGTCATCTCTTTTGCGATCATTACTTGTGAAGCTGCAAAATTCAGCAAAAATGATTTTGCCTTTAAAAAAACAAGACATTGCAACTTACATGTACACTACAGACATAGCAGAGGCTTGGTATGAAATGTCAGAACCATGCAAATCTCACAAATATTTCATCCCTTTATTCTAAGGGATGAAAGAAGTGGTGTCAAATAATTATGACCACAATTATTCAACACACTTGTGTATTCAAAAGGACACTACCCATATTTCACTAATAAGAGGAACTAGTTTAACTTTTAACATGCAATCTTTCGCCTCTCGTTTTGTACGTAGAGCCCAAAAACTGACTTGTATTGCGACTTGCAAAAGCACGAGTTTTGAAGCGGAAGCCTGAAACACGGATATGTGCATTGCATTGCCATTTCATTGAAAGTGTTGACTTGAACACGTGTTTTCTGAGCATTAGAAGACAAACCTTGGTCACAGCTAGCCTTGGTGGAAAGATCCTCTTAGTATAATTACACTCACGACTATGCCTAACTGATGTCTGCAGGCTATGAGGCGTGCAACTTTGAAAAATGCTCTAAAAGAGAAATCAATACAACTACAGATCGGAAAATCCTTGTGTTACCATCCATGTGTTTGGTCAAAAAATCTGAACTCCAAAGGCCTGTGCATAACATTGGTACCTGACACCCATCAAGACACTTGCACACACTTGTGACTTTCTAAATGTTATCATTGTCTTATTTCCTCATTCTTACATCTGGTTTTAATACCCATCTTCTTTCTCAGGAGTAAATAAGTAAAAAGTAAATTGAGCAACCAAAAGTAAGTATAAATATAGGTTTTACATTTACTTTCAAATCTTTTTGTTTTACTTTTTTCATTATTATTAGATTGAACCTTTTTTTTATTTTATACTGTGTGGTTTAGATTTAAAAAAAAAAAGGATGCCATTCTTACAGGAGCCACAGAAACGTTGAATACCAGATATATATATATATATATTGAATACCAGTCTGGACTAATGCCATATTTCATTATTCAGTCATTTAAATACATGTTAATAAACCTCTGTAATACTAAAAGGAGAAATTTTGACATATCTTCAGCCTCTTGTTTATGCCAAACCCTATCTACACCAGTCCCTGTCAGTGATTTTATTGTGGTTGTAAAGGGATATAGTGAGTGGTTTCACAAGCTATAAAAGTTATTCCTAGTCTGTCATTAGGCTTTCATTAAGTTTAAATGGGTCAACACTTACTTTTTTGAGAGTTTACTGCAATACTTATTTTACAGACACACACATTTGCTTACATATTCTCATTGAATGAAAACGTGTGTCTAAACAGAAGGTCGAGTGAAGTTAAATGAATGGCGACGTCCTCTTAATCAACAGACTTGGCATTAGGAAGAGGGAACATGATTATAGTTAGAGTTCTATCTAGAGTTTTATTTCCAGGTTTCCGCTCGGTCCATTGTCTGGGTTTTGCTTAGTGCCATGCAGGATAGGATGTCTCATTCTGAGACGATGGTCATCTAATCCTCCAAAAAGAGCCAAAAGCCCTTTAGAAGGTTAGATGACCACCACCCTTTTGATTCCCAAAAGAAAAGATTGATCCCAGTTTGCTTTGCAGCACAACTTGATCTCTCAATAATGGATTAAATTAGTACAACCGTCTTAACAAGGCCTTTCCTGTAATTTGTTTAGATTGTGCACTATAATTTTTAATGAGACAATAGAAATTTGATCTGTTCATTTCTCACAGTTGACACCAAACCTCTTGGTGAAGCAAGTTGTGCCTATATTTAATTTTACATTGTATTTTACTTTGTAGATAATCTTTAAAGTTTCATAACCCTCCCCACACTCATTAACCATCCCAAACTTTATTTTGTTGCACAAGAAAGCAAAGAAAATTGTTTTTTATTCCTATATTTTCAATCCATCTTTGACAATATTTTGAGTTTAAAGGCAAATTACTAAAGCATAAAAACCTAAAATGCTACTAATTGTTCATAAGGGAAGATGTAACGTTAATAGCAGCAGGCAGCAGTTTAGACAGTTTCAAGTTTTATTTTTGAACACTTTTTTGCTGTTTGCATACTGCTCAGTAAAAACATACAAACAAAAGAAATTCATGAAGCCAGTTTGTTGGATGAAAATGTATAGGATATTCTGTTTTGTGACCTTCAAAAGGTTTTGACCTTTTTCAAATTTGGATAATTTTGTTTGCTGAAAGATCCAGAATTCATCTGAAGTTTATCTCCTACACACAGTCATTCTTGTTCCTTAACTAAGGGATGCAGAAAGATTCGCTAAGTAAATGCACCAGTGAACAAGACAGTTTTAAAGCAGATCATGTTAAGCTTCTACTTTAAAGACCCAATAAAGTAAAGAGGGAGAAATTTACATATCTGAAACTGAGACAAAGAGATGTTTTTAATCCTCTAACTTGTTAGTCTAATTAGTCCACATGTTTAAAAAAGCATAAATGATTTATAGGTGAGTCAAGAAATCTAAAATTGATGTGGTACAGCACAAATGGAAATCCCTAACTGAAAATTGTACAAATGCCAAATATCTGAAGCGGTTTACTAAACACAGCAGAGAAGAAAAATCATGTTTTAACCCTTTTTAACAATAATTTTACATGTATTTATTTGGTCATAAATAATTCTCTACCTTAAGAGTAGCTTGAGAAATTGGTGCCACTACATATTATCAATATAAATGGTATGATAATAAAACAGCATATAATAAAAGATTACTTTTATATGTGTTGTGCACATTTTAAATCTAAATCTCAAGAAAGCTTAAAAGAATAAAACAGGAATATATTCCACACATTTAGTTAGAAATATCTATAAAATTATAGATAAACACATATTTGTTATTTTACAGCAGACATCTATGTAAAGAAAGCAGCATTTGTTGTCTACATTGTAAAGTGTTATGTGGACATTCATTGTGTAACGGAAATCAAAATAATAGTCTTTATTCTAAGTTGAGGTGATTTGATGTTTTTTCATGCATAAATATTCATTTTTTTCTAGTTTTGTAGCAGTATCTTAACTAATAGCAAAGAGGAATTTTCTTGAAGATAAAGTCCAATGACATGGATTTTGATTCTTTGTCCAAAAGGGAAACTGAACCCTGGCATTAATAATAGCTTTAAATAAAAATAACCTGCAATTGATACATTGTGCAAATACTGTTAAAGCAAAAAATTAAACGTTAGTGAGTCGTTCTTGTATGCTGCCTTACCATGCTATTTAATTTATCTCAGTTTCCCTGAAAGTAATCATGCTCTTTGTGTAATTAGTTTTTATAAAAGTTTATTAAAAATCATTAACTTAAATTATAATAGGGATTCTTTGTTCAGTTGTCCTTTTGGTTTTCTTGTCACAGAGCCTTTTGTTTGCTTCTGTGTTTGCTCTTTGGTTTTACTGCTCATCCACTGCTTGTGGCGGTCACAGCCATTCATCATCAACCCAGCATGAGAGTGACTCGTGAAGAATAGCTTGCATGTGGGTGGATGTGTGAAGGTAGCCAAAAAAATTCTGACTTAGCAACAAAACCCTTTTTTCTTACACAAATTCTAACCATCAATTAACATCCCAAAGGAAATGATTACTTCTTCTAAATCTTACTAAAAAGATATGCTTTGGAGTTTATATGAGTCTAATTAGAAGTATTAAGAATATAAAACGTAACAATGTAATAATGTTAATTCCTAATATGGAGGCTTTATAACATTTTGGAAAAAAAATTGAAGATATTTAGTTTTAATTAATGTTTCTATTGTTAAATAATTGAATTAGAACATTTTTCAGCTAAAGTACCGATACACTTTTATCTTAAAGTTTGTAATTCAGACAAGCAGAATAGATGTCAATCAGGTAAAATGCCAATTAATTGTTGCCAACATTAGAAAAAAAAAACAGGCCAGTCTTTATGAGTCTTTATTGTAAAATTGTTTACCCTGAAATGTAATAACTTAGACATGAAATTGTATATTTTTATGGAGTCACTCCATGCCTAAACTGTATATAAAGTGTCTTTCAGCAAACTGCCAAATCTGTACATTTCAAGCTGACACACACAAACACACACATAGATTCACAGCTATTGGGGGCAAATGCTGTCACAGTTTGAAAAAGGCTTCCCGTGGTTAGACATGTTTGAAATGACATTCTGCTTCACTGAAGGAGGCAAAGAGTAAGGGGTGGAGGAGAGGCAAGCAGAATGGAAGCAGGTTGGAAGTTAAGTAGGAGGGGTTTGCTTGTAGATAAGTTGATATTTTACAACAACGGCATAAAATAATTAACTAACAGAAGCCAGGACTGTGAATGAGCCATTTATCTTAATCAACAAGTGGGAAAAGTAAAGAAAAGTGAAATATAACAGAAGAAACACTTCTAATATTTTAAAGGAAGAACAGGGATTTTTAGTAGAGATATTTGAGCTGAAAAAAAAGATAGATTTTTATCATACAAAAAAGTGATAAAGTAATAAACATACAAACATTTAACGTAAAAGCACACAAAACTGCCTTAGCATTATAAAAAATGTTTTTTATGTTTACTACTTAAAAATACCTAGGGATACATATTACTAAAAATGATTTAGTGAATTGATGCATGAGAGGGTTGGGTAGCTTGATTTTTTTTCTAAATTATGACAAATATAATGATGAGAACATTTAAGTTGAAATGTTGGAAAACTGTCCTATCTGCTGTGTATTTTAAACTTCAAAATGTTGCATTCGGCCTTAAAAGAAATGTCTTCCCAGGTGACTTTTCTCAATGTTTTTTTTTTCTGGCAACAAAGACAAAACAATGCACAGTTTCACAATTTTGTAAGCAGCAAATGCCTTAAAGGCTAGATGTCAGCTCAGGAAAGGAAATAGTCAATTAGAGTGTCTACCCATTTATTTATTAGTGAAGAAGCCTCAGGCATGGGTGACGTAATCTCTCACATTTACAAAGTTGGTGAAAGTTGGTGGGCTGTGTGGAAAAAAAAAAGGTTTTCAAAATTATCTTCTTATTAAATTTTATAGGTAATGATGAAAAAACACATTTTTTGGTTTATTATAGGAAGACAGACACAACAAATGTGGAATATCTGCTACATATTTTTTATGTCGATTTTTCCCACCTTCCTCATGTTTTACAACCAAATGAAAACATTTTAAACAAGTATGTTTGTCAAATTATTTTTTTTACATCTCATACATTGAAAAGCATAACACCTTACCCAGAAACATGAGTAAAGGGCAGTTATCTTTTAATTGACTGTACATTAATGATTTCAGCTAAAGCTAATGACAAACAGCATTTTTTTGCCGAATTGTGTCATAAGAAGCAGAACCAATAATTTTTATAGTCCACACATTTAGGTAATGCATGGAGACTGATTAAGACTTCATTAATGAAGTATAAAAATAAACAGTGGAACAAATTAGTGATTCGAAAATGAAGAGACTGAACAATAAAGTGAATAAATAAATAACATTCACAGCAGGAGGTTTTGAACAATTCAAACCAAATCAAACTTTATTTAAAAAAAAACGGCTTCTTATACATTGTGCAACCCGAAGCGCTGCACATTTAAAAACAAAAACATGCACAATAAAAACCCAACCAAACCCATCCTTCCCCCTCCCTTCCGTTAACACATTTAACCCATAACCAAAATGAGCTTTTTTCCTGTTGGTTATTTATCCGGGTTAATTGCTTACATACTTCGTTACTCCAAATGCAAAAGTGTTTTAAATGTTTTCATTCCAGTTGATAAACTTCAAGAAAAGAATATGAGGAAAAAGGTAGACATGAGTTTTACTAGTTCCATCGTCGTTTGATTTATTGTAAATATGTTCCTACTGGTGTTTTAGTTATTATTATGTCATTTTTGGACAGAAAATCTTGCGTTTTTTTTTTTTCTTTTTTTTGGACATAGTTTCTCCAGAGCAGCAGTAGTTCATCAGAAATTTGCCTCTGAGTTGTGGGCGGAGCTTTGGCATAGAGTAAGCCCGCCCCTATTTCCCATCATCCCTCTATTATCACGCTCTATCGCTAGCTAACAGCCGCTCACACCCTCTACCTAACATTACTGGTGCAACAAAAATTGGCAAGCAATAATTGGATCTATCCAGTTTTGAGCCAGATGCCAGCTCAGATGAGGAAAACAAAGACGTACATGGATCTACTTTTCTGCCAGAAGATGCATCAGAATGCGCAGGGAACTTATGGTTCATTGGAGCACCTGCCACTGCTTTTTCCAACGGCATTATTACGTCTGCTCCTGATTCACAAAGATTTGAATTAAAAAAATACTCAGAAAAGCAATTTCAAGCTTACTTTTTATATTTGTCCTCCATCAAGAGAAGATGCTACAAGAACATGTTAAAAAAAAGGTGAAACACAATTTTCATTGGAGAGTGTCTTTAAGTAACCTTCCTAAAACTCCTCTGAACCCCATCTCGCTCCTCTCTTCCCTGCCCCCGTTTTCCTTCCATCCATGTGCTCCCTCCTGGAGTGTGTGGGTGGGTGTCTGTGGGTGTGTTGGAGAGGGTCAACCCAACCTACTACAAGGCAACCAAAGTAAACTCCCCTTTTTTCCTCTCCCGTTTGCTCTCTCTCTCAGCTGGCCTCACTCCTACTGTCAGACTGGGCTGAAGACACTCCACTCTGAACTGCTGCTGCTGTTATGGTTTGTGTGGTGTGGACTTTCTCACGTTGCGGTGGACCTACACACACAACCAGAGGCTTGCATGCCTGATACTTCCCCCACCCGTCCCCGTCTGTCCGTGGCTCACACACTCAGGAGGAGAGTCGGCGTGTGTGAGTGGGAATCCTGTCTGTGTGGAGAGTACTGAAGAGGAGGACATAGAGGAGCTGAGCGGCAGACCGTGCCATGCCAGGTCAGGGAGAACAGCTCAAGTGCTGCCTCTCTCTGTGTTTCTGCGGCTGGAGTCCTCTGCTTTTGCTCGGTCTGTTCTGTCTGCATGCGCAGTCACACGGTGAGTCACCACAAACTTTCTCTGCTGGCTGCTTTACACATTCTCTTTACTTTTCTCTGCTGCAGCTTATCGGATGGACTTTTAAAGATTTGTTAACTGAAGCTTGTCATGTATCTTCTGTTTCTTCTCCTTCTTATAGATTTATTAAAATCTGACTTTTGGCATGCATTATTTAATCTTTTTTTAAGCAACCTGGCATACAGCTTGTCTTGCCTTGACTTGCCTTCAAAACTTGGTAGTTGACATTTTATTTATACAATGGTTTGATCAATCCCAGATGTCAGCTTTTATAAATAAAAAGGATCAAGTTTTTAGTATTAATAATAAACATACTCTGTTGGAAGATATGCTGTATCTTTAAGATAATTTCCACTGGATACAATGTATTTATTCAAAGAAATAAATAAAATTTTAATAGAGGAATTTCTAAGTATAGCATTCATTTTTAAAACTCCTTCCAAACACTTTTATTATTTGTGAAAGAAAAATATTTTTCTAAACACTTTGTTGTATGTCTTTGCTTTATAAAAATGCTCTAATTTTCACTATCACTATAACAGCAGTAGTTTCTTTGACCTTGTTTGTAATCTATACTGTTATTTGTGAAGGGTGGAAATAGATTATTTTTAGCATTATGTTGTCTGTCAGAAAGGTTTGCCTTTGTGGATTTTCTTTTAGCAAAAGAGAGTTCTGCTTGAAACATTTTCTGCTGTTCAGTCAGAGGCAAAACCGGTTGTACTGATGTTGTCTTTTTTTAGAATGATTGTGCCTTTGTCAGGGAGTTTTTCTTAGTTTATTTTAAATCATTGGGATGTTAAGTCTGGCTGGTGCATGCTTACTGAGGTTGCCTTGTCTGCATGGCATTCCTCTGCATCGTCTGTCTTTCTTGTCATTGTCACCGGCTGATTCCTTATGGGGTGTGCGCATTGAGTCACTCTCCTTTCATTAGCAGCAGATGTTTTTTTTTTTTGTTTTTTTTGTGTACAACTAAATCTTGGCAGCAGTTGTTTAGAATGCCTTGGACACTTGAGCATTTACACTGTACACTTGAGTACACTTGGAGCCGACATACAAAGTGCTCAAATGTTTTGGGTTCACGTTAACACTGACTGTTCAGTCCAGGAAAACAGCAGCTGCCAAGGAGTAAGACGTTTAATCGGACATGAAGTTGGACCTGCACCAAGAGTACTTTTGTTTTGCTCCTGTTAATTCATTTATACTGTTATTGCTTTAACTCTCAACCTCAAGCTTTTCTATAAGTGAGTAGTTGAAAAATTAACTATGTTGGATAAACTGTAAATTAAAGTTATTGTGATTAAACAAAACAGCTACAGTTATGTCTTTTTCATAAAAAAATTAATTACAATTATTTTATCCATAGTATTTATCTATAGTATTACTATAGATCATAATAAACAACATTGAAAACTAAAAATATATTTCACTACTAAAGTTAGATATTAAAAACCTATCCAACATAGTCAAAACCGTAAGAAAGTTTAGTTTCACCATTAGGTCCTTAGCAGTTATCTGTTAGTTGATCAATAAATGATTGTCTTGACATCAGGCTGTGCTCTGACTGAAAAAAAAAACTTATATTTATTCAAGAAGAAAAAAATGTTGGTTTGCTTTCTATTTTTCATCTGTATTCTGGTGCTGTCTGTGCTTAGTTTGCTGGTATTTCCTGGTGAAGCATCACCAGGTGAACTACAGGCCTTGTGGTTCTTTAGACAGGCAGCAGACAAACTATTATGTTGTGTCTACAGACAAGGCACAGTTTGCCCTTTTTGCATTACTATCATTGTATCTGTGAAAAAAAAAGAATGTCCTTCTTTTGCAAAGAAAGTGAAGAGCAGAGGGAATTCACACACTTTATAAACCACACGCATGCACATCTTTTTTGACCTTCCATGCTGCAGCTCTCATTGTGAGTTCTGGGAAGAGAAGAAGGACTGTGATAGCTTACATTTCATTGTCCTTGGTGGGAGTAAGCAGTGCCGTATCAGTTTTCACAGTCAAAGCTCAGTCAGTTGCTTTGCTTTGGTCACAGCTCACTAATGAGCCTGTTGCAGAAAAGTAGCTTTTGTTTTAGGAAAACCAAAAAGCCCTTTTTTTTTTAAAATCAATGTTTTTTTTTTTATTTCAGAAAAAAAAATCTGTATGTTTTATCTGTGCATGGATGTGAAACATCTATAAACATTAAAACTTTTTCTTTTTTTTTCCCAAAAAAAACAAGATATTTTGAAAAACATTGAAAAATGTAGCAAATCAAGATGATAATCAGTGACGAATTATGCATCTCTTTTTTTGCATAAATGTCACCACAGGACAATAAAATTAGCAATTATTTGGTTTTAACTGATTGCATGTTCTGTTCTCAAAAAACAGACTTTTGTCTTCTGACCCATTTCAGTTGCTGCATCTGAACTGAGAGCTTTTTCTAATGACAGGTTTTTATCTATTTCTGATCCAACATGATTTGAATAAATAAATACTCCGAAACAGTTTTATCTTAAATTCTTTGACAATGTCTTCCACCATGAGAAAAGCTGCAAGAACATTAAAAACACCAAAAAAAAACCCAATTTCCATTGGAGTGGTTCTTTAAAGGTAAAGCAATAAGGACGAGTGTGAAGAGTTTGGAGGTTATTATATCCTGTAATGGATACAGATCCAATCTCTTCTATTGGAGTCTGATTACCAGTCTGGAAGTGACTCCTCAAGACACACCTGGAATATATTCCAGAGAAAGGTTTTTATTATAGACAATTAACCACAAATTTAAGATTTTGACTGGTTAGAAAAAGGACAAAGACTTGCAAAAAATGTGTCGGCATCTATTTTTCTGCATTGACATTTATACTAGAGTTTGACAATTTTTCCCATTTAAAGCTGTACTGTCTTAAGTGTTGTTAAAGGAATGTGTCAAAGATCATTGTTGGTCTAAATCCTGGTTGTATGTTGCGGGCAGCTTGATCTTACACAATGGACTGATGGACAGTAAACAGGTGAGGCAGAGCAAAGCAAAGCTGGCTGTTACAGGCACAGCACACAGGGACCTGAAGGGCTTAGGGTTTTCCACTCACACCACCTCCGTGATATCACAGTGCATGGTGAGCAGCGGCACTCAACGTACAAAGCTTACATAGCATAAACATGGATCTGAAAAGGGGTTTGACACTTGTCCGGATTTCATATTTCTTCACATGTTTGTCATACTTGTTTAAGATCATGAACTACATTTTTTCCAATTATACTTTTTTTGGTTTGATTAACTATTATTAAGGTGGTAAAACTTTAAACTTCCTTGCCCAGGTCAGATTACCGTCATGGCTGTTCCCAATCAAGATGTCACTTTAGCCGAATCTGCTTGATAAGGCGAAGAAGTGAAGTAGATACTCAACAGCAATCCAAAGAAATTCAGGAAAAATGACAATTCCAATCTTTCAGTCAATAAAAGGTTTTACATCCGGTTCTTACGCTTTAGGATTTAGGCAAAACACAATGAGAGCCTTTTTTCTTAAAAGTAAAGAAAAATAGGGAACAGCGGTGAACCCTTCAAGGAGTGGTGGCATCTCATCCAAGAGATCGCAAAAAACCCCAATATTCATAGAACTGAATGCCTCAATTAAGCTCAGCATTCATGACCCCACTATAGGAAAAAGAAACCAAAGTGTGTGGTCTGCATAGAAGAGTTGGAGACTAAAAAGATTAAAAGACTAAAAACTAAAATAACCTAATGATTTGCCAGAATACATTCAGGCAATTCCAAGTTTCTTTGGAAAGCACACTGTGGACTGATGAGACAAATCTTCATATTTCTGCAAGGCGTGTATCCAATCAAATCTAAATTAGATGCAAACAGATTTTAGAAAAAGACCATCCGAAGACAGTAGTGGTAATGTAGGGTATAATAGTGTGGGTCATTAAGCTTTTTTAAGAACCTGGAAGACTCGCTGTGGTAAATGGAAAAATCATTTCTGTTTTCCACAAAAGAATCTTACAGGAGATTGTCATGCAACCTTTTATCTGCCGCTGAAGAGCACTTGAATTCTGGAGCACAGAGATTAAAACAAATAAAAAAAAACCCAACAAGTCCATGTCTGAATCATCAAAGAAGAAAATCGGTTTGTCGTAGCCCAGTCAAAGTTCTGACCTGAATTTGATTGAGATGTTGTGCCATGTTGAAAATATGGTTCATGTTTCCAAACCCTCGAATGTTGCTAAACACCAGCGACTAAACATACACAAGTGAGTTAAGATTCCTCCACTGCTCTGCAAATGTTTCGTAGTAGATGCTATTATAGGTGACCCAACAATTTATTAGGTTTAGGGGACAATCCCTTTTCCACACAGGAGCATGCAGAATTGGATGTTTGTTTTTTGTTTCCCTCTTAATGCCAAAAACCTTAATGTTTTTTTAAATGACTTAAAAAACATTAAAAAAAAGAATACATTTGTGCGTGTGCATGTGAGTGGGGATTAGAACAGCTTAGCTCATTTTGTCCTTAGTCTACATGCATTTTCGTGTCACTTTATCTCTGGTTAAAGAATAATTCAACACAAGATGTGACAAAGATTGCTCATGTGCTGGACAACTTTAGGTATCGGTGGATTTTGAACCCTCAAATCCTACAGGATCCCAGTCCTTTTAAATCTCTCTTAAAGCCGTCTATGACCTTCACTGTAAAATCTTCCAAAGCAATTATTCCTGTTGTTTGAGCCTGATTTTCCTTTAAATGTTTCCATTCTAACGTCTTTTACTGTGATTAGATACAGCCCTTTATGAACAGAGCACTTAGATTATGTTATTATTTTATACTTTTATTGAAATTCATCTATATGCCTTTGGGGTGTAACGATTCATTGTAACAGAAATTCGGTCAAAACGTTTTCCGGATCCCTTTTATTTCTTGCAAGATAATCAATTGTAATTTAAATATGTGTACATATAGACAAGTAAAAAAGACTTAATGACAAATTCATGCACATTATAGTTTCATAAATTTCAACCCACTGTTGTTTTTCCACAAAAAATAACAGAAATGGAACAATATTAGAAGATTCTACCACACTGTATGGTGATGTCTTTGCAAAAGTCAAAGTGTTTCCACACATTGGACTGTAATGATGGTTTGATCATTTTTTGCTGTCATCATATGTTTCTTGTGCGCTGTGATGACATTTGGTCTTTTTTAGAAAACTAAACCTACTTTTTTCTCAATACTAATGGAATTTTCCAAGTTTGATTATTGATTGATCTCACTCTGAAACTATTTTTAATAGTTTTGACCGTTTTGACTCGATTTGATTAGATTCTGCCTCAGACATATTGATTGGTTGGATCGTAAGAATAGATAATGATTCATCGATAAATCGTTTCACCTCTCAAATCCTCTATAATAAAATCAATGGAAAAAAGAAAATTGGTCAGAAGATACTTCTAACTTATTGCATTAGAAGACAGATGATCTTTTTAGACAAAATGATCAAATATTTACAAGAATAAACCTGCAGATATTCTTGAAGAACAGTAAAAAGAAACATTTTAGCTCTTGACAGTAGGTTAATTAACAATCAATCATAGGATAAAATCAATACTTCAGTGGAGACAATGGTTGTTTGGTGATCACGTCACATCAGAAAGGTTTCATTAAAGCCATTTTTTATTGGTTTTGTTTTTCATTTGCCAATTCTAAAGTCTTAAGAAAATCTAGCCCTTTTTCAAGATGCAAAGGAAACCGTGCATGTTAGTTTGGTCATGTGATCAGCCTGTAATCTAACCCTGGTGTTGCCCCGCTTTGTTTCTTATTCCTGTCTGCAAAAGACTTCCGTCTTTTAGCCGCCGTCACCGTGGACGTGTGTGCATAGGTGGACTGTGACTGTGAAGCACCTTTGGTTTTGAAGCAAGGTAGAAAAGAGCAATATTAGTGTAAATAAGTTATCATTTACTTTAGTAGTGCCCTCCCATGACCCTGAATGGGATTTCAAAATGATAAATAAATAACAAGTTTTAGATTTTTTATAAAAATGCTTTGTGCATGCAAATGAGGCTATTTTCTTTTTCTATTTGAATGAAATGTTTGAAAGAAAAATGAAAAATTGTAGTAAACACTAAGGAGCAAACAGCGGTCATAGAAATGAATTCATCTTCAGGTCATTTGTGAGTATGAGGATGTACATTTACAACCAAATGCAATAGAGATGATCATTAAATGCAGAGATAGGTACCTAATGGGTGTCCAGATGGGAGTGGATGTGCTGGGGTTTGCAGCATGGTTGGCCTGTGAAATAGTGCAGACAAGGCCTGGAGCCACTGATGGGTGATATGTGATTTAGTAAATGGGGAGCTAATCAGGCATACGAGACACTGAGACGCGTGCTGCTGAAAATACACGTATACTTATGTAACCACACTGTCACAGATGAATACGCCCTAGTGTCCACATTTCTCATATCATCCACATATAAAGAGGTAAAACATCATCTGAAAGCATACATACATGCAGGCTGAAAATGGAAAGAAGGTGCCTCAGCTGATTGATGAGGCGCAGAGCAGAACTTTGGGAAATAAACACATGGTAGCTGTAATGTTAACACCAAGAACCCTTCCTATAAACACACACAAACCAGCTCTCAGACACACAGTGAGCCCTTCAACTGCACGCACCTCCACATTTATCTGTAACAAAAGCTGAATTTACCACATTTTTAAAAAGCTGGTGCCTTTTGATCTTTCTATGGCAACACCTGGTGTTACAAAGGACGACACACAATAATGTATTAAAGCAGCATTTGATACTTCTTGGCACTTTATAATGAAACTGAACCACCTGTTGTTGCCATCTAAGTGAGAAAAACAGGTTTTTCTGTGGTTTGTTAGAGATCTTGATCTATACAATCAAAGATGGAAATAATATTAATAACAAACATATGTGTTTTTTTTTTTTAATTAAACTTCTGGCTTGTAAACCCAAAGTCTTAAACTATATATTCTTCTGTATGGACTAAAGCATATACACTTTATTAGATGAATTGTGTTTTTAAATTCATGTTTTTTGGGATTCCAAATCATACAGCAATTCATAATGATAATCAGTGATAAATTATACATGTCTGTTGTGCATAAATGTCACAACAGGATAATAAAACAAACAAAAAGGACTGCTTGTACAGAAAACAAAATCACAAGCAGACACTGACATATTAGACCCTTTAAAAATTTTTTTTCAAAAGTAGATTGAAGATAAAATGAACAAAAATGAAATATTTGTAAAAATATTGAGACATTGAGACAATATTTTTTCAAATTGTTATTTGTATGTTTTCAAAATCTAATTTTGTTCTCATGCTTCGTCTAAATGTCAGTTATACGCAATAAGGCCATCTTTGTTTCAAATTCACAACCTTATAAAACATATAGGAAAAAAACATATAGGAAAAGCCACAACAATAGAATTTTTAGTAAATCTATATTCAGCACTAAAAATATACAGTTAAATATGTTCCTATAATTTATATATATATAATATATAAATATAAAAATATAAATAAAACAAAGGAGATAAACAGAAACCTTTAAAATTGAGGAGCATACAATTTGTTTCTTCTGCTGCATTTTCATAAAATGCTAAAAATTATAAATAATGATTTAAAAGCTATTCATTGTTTCCTCTGGGATTCATTTTTTACAGTATATTATATAAATTGACACAACTACATTGAACATGAGTGTGTGTATGTGTACATTTTATGCTATTGACTATATTTGTCAGTTTTATGGATGTTTGGATCAACCTCATGATGGAACAATAAGTCAAATGATATTATCATGGGAGTAACATATCTAATACGATAAATATAGCTGCCAATTTAATATGAGTAAAAGGGTGGGTACATTGTAATGAGCTGGGACACAATTCTGTTAGAAATAAACTTGGATGAGCTACATCTCAAAAAACGTTGGAGTGAAGAGTTGTTAGAGATTGCAGGGGGATACAAGGACTTTTTATATTCATCATCAATAAAAACAATTACTTCCTCATTTTGATCAGAACAGAATTAACATATGCACCAATCTTATTGTGAAAAAAAGCAACGTACTGAAGCTAGCAACTCTTTCTAGAGTTACTAATGACCTGGTAACTGTTGTAATTTATTGTACTTAAATCGGAGATCTGCTTTTTAAAATCTAATATCCAAGTTGCCAAAATGCTTGGAAATTAAAATTAGATTTTTCAGATGTGTGCAAGTTTGCTTAGCGCTGGTTGCCTTTAAAAAAAAATTGGCTGAATTCAAATTGCTACACTACCCCTAAGGCTTCTCCCTATGTTAGCACTTTGCTGGCAGCTCTTAGAAAGTAAGTTGGTTTTATAACTTTAAAAAGACATTAAAAATCTATATATATTAATAAAATGCTTACATTTAAACGTAAACGTCTGTGCTTCAGAGCAAACACGTGAAGAAATGTGTTTTTCCTCCCGAATGCCCCTACAATAGCAGCAATAAGGAGGAGCTAGAGGGGTAAGGAAGCAATTTGGCCATTAGTTGTTTCAGCGTTATTTTTTCCCTAGTTTTTCTTTCTTTCTTTGAGTGCATTTAAAAGACTAATAGCAAAACCTTACTCAGGATTTGTCTTTAAAAACAAACAAACAAAAAAAAGCGCAGAAATGTGCTGTTAAACTAAATTGCAAACGTTTTTGTTTTATATTTTTAGTCATAACCAACACAAAGGTTTCAGAAACTCAGGCTTACACAAAAGTGCTTAAAGTCTTTTAGGAGCGAGGTACTCTGAGACATTTTACCTAAACCTCCTCCAGCACATGCTTCCTGAAGATCTGCACTGGACTCCAGATACTCCACAGGCACTGAGCCCGCTGTACTACTGTGTATGCTTTTTCATTTGAAGCGTTCCATTGTGACATGCACATTTGTTTGGCTGAATACAAAAACAGATGCCTGAAGGAATCTGCGAGGTATCAAGGTTTTTGTCACAGCTGTTCTTTGAATAGAGAGAAGGAGGATTTATGAAAACATTTCAACGTTCTAATGGAATTCTCCGCTGACTTGCAAAGCTCATTTTGAGCATATTTAATTGGAAGGATTTTTTCCCTTTTTATAAAAGTTTTTATTCTTATTCCAACATTCTCCAAGTAAACACAATTACAGGGTAAACTGTGCAATTAATTCCAAGGAGATACAATCGTGTCATTTATGAATATAATAGGTTATCCTTTTTTCCTCTTTTAGCAAAGAGGAAAGATTCGATTATCTTTGTCAGACTTATGTAAGCAATAAAATACACTATTGCAGTGAGACATTGTGCAGGGCTTCCTTAAATAGCTGCTTAGGAACTGCTTCATAACATTTGTCAACCTTGCAGTGTCTGCCTTTTTTTTTAAATCACAAGTTAAGTTCTAGGTGTGAACGTTCTGGTAAATTAGCACAGTTTATGAGTCAGATCTTAACCACTGGTATTAGGCTGAGTAAGAGTACACAGCCACATCCCACTGATCTGCCCCCATGTCTGGGAATTAATGTGGGCTGCTTAGTGTCGAGTCGGAGCACACAGATGGCCGTGAGAAGAAGAAAAAAAGAAAAAAAAAACTGTCCTTGAAGGAGCAACCAGCTGGTCTTCTTTCTCTGGTTGCTGTGCTCTCTCACACTTCCTTCAAGGACTATTTCATCATTCCCCCCTTTATTCCGAAGGCAACGCTAACGGCTTGCTGGAATTAACGCAGAGTTCCGGCATCCGTGTGTTTGTCATTCATCCCCATGAAAGGGAGCTCAGGCGTAGACTGACACACACCACTGGCTGCATAAAGTAAACCTGGCAGATGACAGCTGCATAACCACAGAACGACACTGGTTCATTACCGCATCCTTCTTCTGCGTGACATAATGAAGGAATGCTTGAAAAGCTCATGATGATGTTGTTTGTGTTGGAGGCTAAAGAGGCTGAACGCAACAGCCGCCATCACAAACTTTTTCTACGAAGGTTGTAAACGAAAACATTTTCAAGTCTGATTTTCAAGTTTTTACTTTTGCTATTTGGATAAATATATATATATATATATATATATATATATATATATATATAATAAAAAATAAAACACTGGGAACCCTTACGATACATCAAGAGATGATGGTGTGGGACTTTAAATAAGTCAGAATGCCAGGACATTGCCTAAAAATGAGAATATTTTTGGTCGTTTTTTTTTTTTTGTTTTTTTTTTTGCAAGAAAATGTATTTTATTGCTTTGAAGAAGGCTTTAGTTTAAATTGAGCAAGCTGTGAGGGAGATTTTTGTGAGTCTAAACAGGAGAGCAGAAGAGGAGACCTTCACTCCCCAGTATCCAGCCTGGGGAATGACAAAAGTGGGGTTCATTTACGCATTCCTGCACATGTGGGATGTCTCTGCTCATCTCAGCCCTGACAAGAAGAAGGACGTTGAGTTAAGAGCAGGAACTGAACATGCTTATCTGTGCTAGGGAACACTGAAAAACAGTTGCCAAGTCCTAACGGAGAGAGTTGGAGAGAATGAAAAAAGAAAGAAAAAAAAACACTTTTCACCTTCTGTGTTGCTTTTGGCGTTGCTGCGTTTCGCTTGACCACACTGTCAAACACCTGCAAGATGAACGGCTACTTAGAGGGGAAAAGGGGGAGCAGTTTTACTAAATGAGGGTGCCTTAAGTGGAAGGGGAGGTGGGCAGTGTTTATATGGGCCCGGGAAAGGGCTTTTCTGGTTGGTCTTGTTTGACATGGCTCGGATAACTAATGAACACATTCCCTCTCCTTCTGCTCCCCTCCGACAATCTATCTGGCTCTTCATCTCCTCTCTTCATTTTGCTCTCTCATTTCCATGCCTTCGCATGCATCTTCTCTGTCTGCACAAATGTCTTTTTTTTGTTTCCGTTTACACAAAGCTACATCTGTTGAAAAGAGAAGACTGAAGAGGTTTAGGGGGCCACACTTGTTAATTGCATGTTGACAGTGGCCCCTATATCCTATCACCCACCCAGCAAAAGCTTATAGGAGGAGTCCTGTTAGGCTGTCCTTATATCTGAACGAACACTTTAGCCAATAGCATGTACACTGTTGTTTCACTTTTAGAAAATGTAACATATGTTACCATAATTGCAGTATTTTATGTGGATATTTTTATCCACTGTCTATAAATTTCCAACAACTGTTTATTCTTAAAGATAAAACTGCAAAGTCAGTGTCTTTTTTTAATCTTGAATGTCAGGATGTCCTCCCACAGACAGATGGGACAAATAAAAAAAAAAAAAAACTAGCTGACTATCTGTGAAGGTTGTCTGTAAAATGCACAACATTAAAATGCGATAGTTAATAATTCCAGACTGTTCATCTTTTTTCATAAGCATGTAATTCTTTATAAGTGTTTATTTAAGCTTTACTGTAAAATGTTTTTTTATTATTTAGAACTTAGTAAAGGCAACATGTGTTGGTACAAGATTTAAGATCAAATAATAATAATGATAATTAGATGCCTCCCTTAAAAACTCTTTTTTTTACATGTTCTTGGGGCATTTTCTTTTTTCATGGGGACATATACACAGACAGTTAAGCTTAAAATTACATTACTGAAAATGTCTTCATTCAAATCATTGTGAAACAGGAGCAGACACAAAAAATGTCGTTGGAGAAAGCGTGCAAGTGTGACATAGAGGCTACTACGGCAAGCCAAAAGCTCACAGCTCCGCTCCATTCTGATGCGTACACAGACAACTAGATCCATGTATCATTGTCCTTTTGGCCTAGAAAACAACAGAGTTTTTTTAAATTATTGTTTTGGCTAAAAACAGCATAATCATAATTAAAAGACCACTGGGAACGCTTTTAAAATAAATCCAAATATGATTGGAGTTCTTTAAAGTGGCATCATAACAAGGAAACCACTTTCACCAAACATTTAGTTGCTTCTGTCATGTCTGATGCCCCATAACTTTCATTCCAGTTCCTAATCAGGAAACATTTATGCAGAAAACATCATCCTGTATGTCATCGTTCTCCTCACCTCTGCCCCTCGGGTTGTTTTTCACACAAGCTCTCACCTGCACACAGGAAGGAGCAGCCAAGGCTCCCAGGTGCAAGGCTTTGTGTTTTGTCAACAGCACAGCAGCACCTCACATGACAATCGGGAAGACTCACGCTGGGCAGAAAGTGTGAGATGAAAAGGAAAAAAGAAGGTATGGGGCGGGGTGGCAGCTACATGAGGGATCTATAAATCTGAGCCGATATGGAAGTTGAATTCTGTAAATTAATGTGAAGAGGGGGAAAAACAGGGCTCCTAAAAGAGACGTGGAGTAAAGAAATAAGGGGGAGAAAAGGTTGGCAGCAAATGAAGGGCAAAATGAGTGGGGATTATGGAGTGGGTTGGAGGGATGGGAGGGAGGAAAGAGGGCAGCAGAGTGAGAGAAAGGGTGGAAAAGGCCAGTGGCCTCTGCTCTGCCTCTTCTGTGTGCTGCTAAACTGCCCACCAGTTCCCCGCAGCTCTGTCACTTCTCGTTTGTTAATCCCCTATTCTTCTCCCCCTCCTACTCTTCCTCGCTCCCTTTCGCTCAAATCGGTCAATTGTTAATGTGACCCCTTTAAACCCTTCTGTCTCCCTCTTGCAGTTTTGTCAACACATTATCTGTGTGTACAGGAAGGGCTTCTCAAAGAAAGTTGCCAAATGTATTTTTATGCAGACTTCTTCTATGAAAACAGAGCGTACTGTGAACCTGCCAGCATGGCGTTCTTGTTTTGCTCAGCTGTGATGAAGAGGAGCCTGCCATCTCATTATTGAGCTGCAGATTTTTTTGCAAAAAGACAATCCAAAAAAAAAAAAAAAAAAAAATCCAGAACCTGAGATTTGTATTAACTGTGATTGCATTTTTTAAAAGCTGGGATCAACTTGGAAACGCAAAAACAAAACAAAAAAAAAAACAAAACAAAACAAAAAAAAAAAAAACAACAACTAAAGTTTGCCTTTTCTTTGTTTTTATAATAAATGATTACTAATGTATTAAATTCAAGCTAATAAAACTTAACAAAAAGCAGAACAAAAGAATTAAAATATGTTTTTGTTTGTCTTTTTCCCTCACATAAATAGAAGAACAAAACAGAAGGTATTTATTCTTAAGACACTGTCACATTTGTTTACATGTCCAAAACAAATGAGTTTTGATATTTCAAAACGTTAAAATTATTGTAACACGTTAACATTCAATTGTCTTTATTCAAAGCATGATATAATCATGTTAAAATGAATAATGCTTCCATCTGCTATTAAAGAAATCTAAACTTGTGCTGTAATTAGAGAAGAAGATTGTATCTCTGTGAAAAACAAATATGGAGCTCTCTATGGACCATCTCTGCTTGCAGCTGTTAAGCATCTGGTCTCGCTTGAATGAATGAATGAAGATCTTGAAAGCCGTACAGAGAAGGCACATCCGTGGTCTTTTTTTTCCTCCTCTCCTTCAAGTGACAAACAGGTGTCCTTTTGAAATGGGATAAGGGGGGAATAAAGGGGCTTGGTTCTGGAGCTTTGGAGCTGTATCAGTTGTTAGAGCAGCGAAATCTGCTTTTAGAGAGTGAATGTCCTGATATCAAATGTTTTGAATGTTCAGTGTTTGTAAGCGCAGGACTTTTATCTCCTCATTTCTCCCTGTGTTGGGTTTCACACAGTGAGGTCCTGTTTATACTTCAAAATAGTTTGTAATCGCTCAGGTCCCAATGGTTGCAAGGCCATTGGAAGGAAAATGCCCTAATTGCTGTGAAATGTTACCCAAATTACTTTGCTCCAGATAAACACAATCATTTTTGTTGCTTTTGCAACGGCATCGGGATATTCTGGGATCATGAGTCTGGGCTTTAAAAAGATGAAAGAGATGTTCTCTTCATGCTGTTTAAACTCTAGCAGTGTGTGTTAAGGATTTGTGTGGCCGTCTCTTCCTTCATTCCTGTGAAAACATGAAAATAAATGCTGGAATATTGCATAAACACTGCTAACACGCCAGAATATTAGTGCGTGACAGTAATCTCGCCATTTGTCTTGTCGGTGTCATGATGTTCCGGTGAATGTTTTGCTTTCCACGTGAACTGGCCTGCTCTGTCTCTGTGGTGTTTGTTGATAGGTAACATACTGGACAGCATGCTGCTACGAGGATCCAGCAGGGAGGCGGTGGAGAGTGGAAAGGAGACGTCAGGCAGCATCGCTCCGGCTTCGGCCTCCCACAGATTCCTGTGGTGCCACTGCTCTCACCACTGCCCAGACGATTCCACCAATAACACCTGCAGGTAAGACTTGGGGGAAAAAAAACTCAAATATGTATTTATTGTTATTCTTTGCAAGTTTTGTTAAAAATTGTACGTTTTTCAGGACTGACGGCTACTGTTTTACCATGGTGGAGGAGGAGGGAGGAGTTCCTGTCCTGACCGCAGGCTGCTTGGGCCTGGTCGGATCAGAGTTTCAGTGTAGGGTGTGTGGAAAATTCTTAAGAATCACAGCACACATTAAGTCAGGATGTGAGGAGCAAAAAACTCAGATTTGTTTTACAACTTTGTTTTCAGGACACAGGGGTGTTTCGTCAAAGAAAGTCTCTAGAGTGCTGCACAGATGAAGACTTCTGCAACAGAAACCTCCGTCCTACGCTGCCGCCACTCCAGCCCCCTCGTAAGTTTGCCTCCATCGCTCATCGCTGCCCTCCCTCTGATCTCGCTGGTAGCTGACAGTGACAGAGCGGTGGGGATGACGATAAAGATTGTGACAGCTGTGAGTGATGGCGTTGTAGTGCACAGGATTCAAAGTCATAATGGCTTTGTTAGAGAGTCAAATGGATAAGACGGTGGAAGAACTCGCTGTCAAACTGTCCTGCTGCCCACCGCAGTGTCTGATGGAGCAGGGAGGTCTCTGCTCTGCCAGTCTTTTTCTGTGAATGAGAAATGGGGAGCTTTGGTTCTTGGGGACAATCAGAAGTGCCAGCAGAAGCAGAGGATCCAGTCATCAATCTGTAACTCCATCACAGGAAAACAGACGCAGAACTCATGTACTTTCTTTAACTGGTAACACAGCTTTTGAGGGAAGAAAAAAAAGAGGAGATTTTCACATCATTTTTTGGGGCAAAGTGTTCATTGTAACTTACTTTTTAAATGCTTGATCATTTCAGCAAGAATTTTTTGGGCTGATTTTTTATTATTATTTTCAGTCTACGTTGATGGCAAGATTCACCACATGGCTCTGCTGATTTCAGTCACTGTTTGCAGCATAATACTTGCTGGCATCATTGTCTTCTGCTATTTCAGGTAAATAATTCACACTTACTGCTTTGCGTGTGATTTACAGAGGGTATTTGGCCACTAAGAATGTGTGTCCAATAATATTGTTCCAGGTATAAGCGACAGGAGTCCCGTCCTCGGTATAGCATCGGTCTGGAGCAGGATGACACATACATTCCTCCTGGAGAATCCCTGAAAGACCTGATAGAGCAGTCTCAGAGTTCTGGATCAGGCTCAGGGCTCCCTCTTTTGGTGAGTAGTGAACACTGCATTTACACTGCATACTCCACAAAGCAGCTAGTCCATCTATTTAGGCATTGTTTCTTGGATTAAAATGTCATGTGAGGTGTTGCTCCTCAAAAACATGAAGGCATTCTGATGTTTTCTTTTTCAGGTTCAGAGAACAATAGCCAAGCAGATTCACATGGTTAAACAGATTGGCAAAGGGAGGTACGGAGAGGTGTGGATGGGCAGGTGGAGGGGAGAGAAAGTGGCTGTAAAGGTTTTCTTCACAACAGAAGAAGCCAGTTGGTTCAGAGAGACTGAAATCTACCAGACTGTCTTAATGAGACATGAGAATATCTTAGGTAAGTTGTTCTGTTTTTGCTCTTCTTTTTTTTTTTGTTTTCTTTTTTATCTCTTTTTTTATGTTTCCATTTTCAAATAATAGTAAAATTAAAAGTTAAGTGAATGCTTAATTTAAATAAATCTTAATATTAATGTACAGGCTTTTGTAAATAAACTAAATTGTGCAAAAACAAACAAAAGCGTGTCCCATCTGCAGCACTAGAATACGCTTCAAAACAGATTAATTATGACTAAAAGCTTGTTTAGCACAACAGGTTCCGAAGTCAACAATGACAGACTCTAAACAAAAAGTCGCCTAATTAAAAGCTTACATAGCATCGCAGTTAAATTGTGGGGCAAAAGATCATCGGTGAAAAAACAGCATCAAGATAATGCTGCCTTTAACACTCGATAACAAATACTGTCTTCTAAGCTGAGCTCAAACACATGGTCAACAGCTAAGCTACATTTAAGTAGTGGGATTTGGCATTGAATCTTCTAATAAAAGACGTGCTGTGAACAAAGAAGTAAAAATACGAATGCTTAAAAGGGAATTCCTTTTTTGGAATAAAACTTCAAAATGAAAAAAATATCAAGATTTTCAGTTATACTTTTACATTAACTAAAACTGTCCGATTTCATTGTAAAAGTGCCATGTTTAATATTTCTTACTACAATTTGAATGCAGTAACTTTAGTCACAAAAATGTTTTGCCATTTTTGTATTGTGTTTGATTGAATGATTTTAAAATTAGAGCCAATGAATGGATTCACTACAGATTTTTTTAATGAGCACCATTTTTTGTGAAGCAATCCACACTTAATACACGTGAAAAAACAACAAAAAAGGAAAATGTGCCTCATTATAGTGCTGTGTTCCTTTATTATTGAGTCCAAAATACACGTTTTGCACAAATCTAAAATGTAATTAATTACACATTTAGAAATGTCCAGTATGTTCAACAGATAACTTTTTTGTCATTTTCTTTCATCCATTTTTTTCCTCCATTTACAGGTTTCATAGCTGCTGATATCAAAGGAACTGGCTCCTGGACGCAGCTCTACTTAATCACTGACTACCATGAAAATGGATCCTTGTATGACTACCTCAAATCAACCACTCTAGATAACAAAGCTATGCTGCGTCTGGCCTACTCCTCAGTGTCGGGGCTCTGTCACCTCCACACAGAGATCTTTGGCACACAGGGGAAACCTGCTATCGCTCACAGGGACCTGAAGAGTAAGAACATCCTGGTGAAAAGAAACGGGACCTGTTGCATCGCTGATTTGGGACTGGCAGTAAAGTTCATTAGGCGAGTAGATCAGGAGCTTTAAAAAAAAAAAAAGAAGAAAATACAACATGTGAAAAAGTGTATTGTCTGTTTTTATAAAATGAAAAAGGAATATTTTATAAGATTAACTTTTTACTTTTAAACTCTACAGTGACACCAACGAGGTAGACATCCCTCCCAACACTAGAGTTGGCACAAAGCGCTACATGCCTCCAGAGGTTCTGGAGGAGACCTTGAACAGAAGTCATTTTCAGTCGTACATCATGGCGGACATGTACAGCTTTGGACTCATCCTCTGGGAGATTGCTCGGCGTTGTGTCTCAGGAGGTAAATACAAATAAGTCAAGAGTTTTTGTTTTCTGCATCTGATCCAAAAAAAAAAAAACTTCTTTACGGCTTTGGCTTGATCTTTGTTTCTTGCTTAGGAATCCTTGAGGAGTATCAGTTACCTTATCATGACTTAGTTCCTACTGACCCGTCATATGAAGACATGAGGGAGGTGGTCTGCATCAAAAAGCTGCGACCATCGTTTCCAAATCGATGGACTAGTGATGAGGTAAAAAAAATCCTCAAAAAAAAAAAAAGCTGCATTATACTCAGATAAGGAAAAAGCTGATAATATTGTAACACAAGTCTGTATCTCCTTTAGTGTTTAAGGCAGATGGGGAAGCTGATGACAGAGTGCTGGGCCCATAACCCCGCCTGTCGCCTCACAGCCCTACGGGTCAAAAAGACACTTGCCAAAATGTCAGAATCACAGGATATCAAGCTGTGAGTTTGATGTGCCAGCTGTGCACAGAAAGTCGACTGACAATCACCCGGATTCTGGTCCGTTTCGTGGTAGCCTTGTTTTCTGGAGGAAAAAAAAAAGGAGAAGAAACCAGGAGGATCCCAGCATTACAAACTCTGAATCCAAGCTACATGAAGTCTGCAGCCAACCCAAATCCAGACGAAAACAAGACCAGGTGTCATGTCAGATTAGATAGACTTTAAAACCATGTACAGATTCCTATATTCCAAAGGTCTTGGATAGGGACATTGAAAGAGACATGAGACTGTGGCTGCAGAGACACTCCAACAGGCTACTGACCAGTAAGTGGAATATTGTATCCATGCTTTCTGTGAAAGCTTCCCTACTTGTAAATGAAGGTCTGGTAGATAGAAATGAAGGGATGTGCTTTAAAGCATCTTTTTTTTTTTTTTTTTGTTGTTGCAACAAACACCTCTTTTCTAAACACTCGTCGCCCCACTACTGGCTTTATACTATTATTATTATTATTAATATTATTCTTGTTGAGCAAACACATTTTTGTCACTCTTGAGTGATCTGCTTTTGGCCACAGAGCCCAACTATGCGATAAAAGTATTTTTTAGGCTCTACTGTCATTTTCTTTTGTTCATTGTGATGACGTTTGTAGACACTGAAAATACGTTCATTTAGTTTGTAAGCTGTGATAGGCTGATTGAAATCGCAAAAGTCTATTTTCCATGTAAAAGCCAGAATCTATAAATCTGTATGTGCAGAAATAAAGTTTATATGTTCAAATAGGTTCTAAAGGACTGCAGTTTATTTTGTGTAGAAAATGTGTGTAGAAAACCTACTTTAAAATAAGCGAAATAAAACTTATGAGAGAATTGAAAGAGGAGAGCGCCCCTTTTAGGAATGACACTGTAAGTGCACAGAGGGAAGTTTTACAAGAAAACAAAAGCTTTACTTTACTGACCAACAATTGTTCTCTTATCTGGCTATATTCTAATTAGAGCAAAAAGGGGCGATTAAGTATAGAATTAAAAGCATGAACAACATTTTTTACAACTTTATAATTATCTCAAAAAGCCATAAAAGCATAAAAGTGATCAACTTCAGCAACTTTTACATACAATTCAATGTGATAATTACTTTTATTATTATTGCGTATTAGATATAACAAATACAGTTATTGATAAAGTTGTGTCCATTTTTTTACTTATAATTATTACAGGTTTTTTTACACTCTGATTTAACACCATTATACCTGAATTTATTTCCAAATATATATTTTAAAAAAAAAGTGTTTGTTTTTTTTTTCATTAAAATTTATTCTAAATTAAACTGAATCCCAGATAAATTGGTAAGTTCCAAGTTAAGGGTTAAGTGCTGGTGATTTACTTAAGAAAAATAAATAAAAAGTATGAAAAATCTTCTTTGAAACTCTGGCGTCTGGAGCCTATAATTGTGAACACACTTGGTGAATATTTTACATTTCTAATCACCCACTCTGTCCCACAAACAGTCCACATCAGGAGAAGTGCAGGTTTATGACACATACTTTGAAAAAAAATCCACCAAGTACACAGCGTATAATTAGCATTGCTTATAAATATAATTTATTAATTGTCTTAAAAATTCTTTCTTACACTTTGTACAGAAAACTATTAGAGGAGATAGAGAGGCAAGCAGTCAGCAAGACTGAACAGGACTCTTGAAGCGTGCCAGATTTAGCTAGGAACAGACCGTCACTATCTCACACTAACCAAATCAAATCACTCCTGGTATTAAAATCAAAATGCACTTACAAGAACAGCTCTAGGTATAGACTCCTATCATAATAACCAATGCCAAGTTTGCATAGTAGACACTGCTTTTACAAAACAGGAAAAAAAAAAAAACATGAAAGAAAACTTGAAACATACAAACTATTTTCTAACTCTTCTGCATTTTTTTATAATCTGAAATTTGTCAAACATAGTCAACAGTACACAACTGTACATATTTGAATAGAAAATACTTTTTACACACCGTCTTTGATTTCTTGACACTACTTTCTACATTTTCACATCGTGAAGGATCATCCTCAGGAGGCCTGCTTGGGTTCTCTTCCACCCTTTACATCTCCGAAAAGTTCATCCTGCTGTTAAACTGGAAAATCAAAAGCATCATACCATCCCCCTAACTGATTGGCTTCCTTGAATGTGGTAACTCAGGTAAAGACGATCACTTTTGTAACTCTAAATTTGAGTTACAGAAGTCGGTAATGATCCAAGTGATAACCTTTGAACCTCATCTCTTTTCTTTTCAACATAAGAAATCATACATTTTGATTTCTTCTCTCCAAAATCATGACTTTCGATCTGAAGTGTTGTCCACATCTGATTTTTACAGCCAAACAGAAAGTGGGGATCTTGTTGCTGCACATTTCTCACTGACTGAACAAGGCAAGCAAAATCAATATGAGAAATCAATGTCTGAAGGTTTTCCCCTCTGTGGACGGCTACAAGGTGAAACCTGTCATGTTTAGATGATGACCGCACCTTTTGTCCTCCTCTTCAACTCCACCTCTGCCACCTTTTCTCTTTAGCAACATCCTCCTTGGAATCTCTTCAGCATACCTGATGTTCAGTTACATATGGCGTCTCTCCAAACTTCAGGAAAAAACTCCTGTTTTTGAATATTTATCCGAATGTCCATGTTTTTTAGTAAAAAAAAAAACGTGTCAAAGAACATCGGACCACTTTTTCCAAACCCCGTTGAGAATAAAGCTGTTTTCAATGGTGAGCTCACGCCGCACCTTTAGAACGACACACTGTTGACCCGAGTCAAGGCAAAACTTTCAAAACCAAGCCGTTTTGGAAATTACACGTATATTACACATTATTTTACATAGGCCACTTTAGTTGATCTTAAGCTCTTATTTGCGAACGTTTTCAACAGATATTTGTTGGAATGGTAGTTGTAAGACACGAAAATTTGAGAACTCATAAAAACTGTCATAAAAATAATAATTGAAAAAAAAAAACTGATATGGAAATATGATATTAGACATATAACTATATATTTACACATTTGAGACAGAAAAAGTGGGTTCTTTAAAATTGAAGTGTAGATCAAATTGTCAATAATTCCTTGTTTACATGAAGAATATTGATTTTGTAATGTAATACCATTCCGTTTTATGACATAAAGTTGGTAAAAATGGTTTAAAAAAGTCAAAAACATTTGGGTTTCTACTAAAAACAAGTCATGTCAAGCAGCAAAGACACACTTAGGTCTTCATATCAGATAAAACAAAAATCCACTCTCCATTCTTACAAAACTGTTCGGCAGCTGCATCACTACAGACACATGATGATGCTTTATTATGCACTCAAATAAAGATTGTTTTGTTGAAATTTAACTTTTTTTTGGTGTCAGTTTGTGTATTCTTTCTTGCAGATCCATCTGTGGAAAAGAACAAACGTTTACTTCATTTATCTGATTCGCTTTAAAACGTCCACAATTGGCAAGAATTCTTTTTCACCTCCCAGGAATTTGGGTTTGGTTATAAGAAGAAATTACAGGCAAAGGCATCTTTCATTTTGGGACCTAAATTAGTAAAACTCACCCCTTTTTTTCAATGACAAAGTAATCTGCTACCTGTTTCTAATCAGGACCCTCCATTAACATGTGCAGACTGCAGACTTCATGCTGCACAGACAGGAATCCGGACTGACAAATACAGCTGGGGCTCAAGAGAAGAGCCACTCTCAGTCGCCTGCCTATCATCTCATTTGCATCCAGATGATCACCTGCTGCTGATTGCATCATTTTATGCTTTTCTGATTCGTTCATAATTAGTTAATCTTTTCGACGTTTACCTTCATCTCTCTGAAAAATCAGCTTTGCTGTGAATTCACAGCAAAGCCGAACTTCCCCCAGTTCATCCATATTAATTAACTTTCTTGTTTACCCTTCAGTTTACATGTTTTCCTTTTTTTTCTGAGATATTTTAAAAACTGATCGTGTTCTTTTTTCCCCTCTTTTCTTATCTGTTCAGCACTGAAGTAGGAAAATACCTGTTTTAGCACAGACATATTTGCGTTTGTTTTTTCTGTGTGTGTTTGTGTTTTCCTGATATGTTGAATTATCTCTCCTGGGGTCGACATCTTGTGCGCAGAAAATGCGCTTGTAGCTCTGGCACCAGCTTAAGCATCTCTCGTTCCTTCTGTTGCCATGTTGGTTTGACTCCCCTTTTCTTTAAGCAGTGCTCAATCACCATAGCGACGGCTTATCTTTTGCTCCCATATAATTGTTTCATTGCTGTAGCAGCAGGACCAACCATAGAGAATTCACAAGTAATTATCTCCAGAGATTTGTCATCATCTTAGTAACTGCGCTGCCTCATCAGTGTTCACATGTCATGGAGGCGAGGCTGCCGTCACGGCGACCCATTTCTTCCAGTACAGCGGCCAGTTCGTTTAGGTCTCCTTCAGGGAAGTGTTGGGCCTCCCAGAGATCTAGGATCACACCTGTTGGACTGGACTTGGTGGCAAAGTAGTTCAGATACCTAAAAGACAAAAAGCAAGCAGAAGGACAAACTGAAGAACAACTGCTTAGCTTTGATTCTTTATATTTATTTAGATTGTAAGAATTCTTCATATAAGAAGATTGATCTTTTTTTTATTATACTAAATATAGATATTTATTTTTTTCAAAAAGCACAAAAAAACTAACTGTGCCACCTTAAATGAAGAAAACGAATTGCTACTAAACAAACCGTGCGTCGATCAAAGTGAAATATTGCCTCAGTGAAAACCCATGTGGAAAAGTAACACTTTTGTCTTCAAGTGGCTTTTTTCTTTCAGCCAAAAAAATGGCTTTTTGAAACAAGCAACACTGTACTGTTTTCTAAGCTACTATTGTGTAAAGGCTAGTGGTTAAAATTTTATTTAATACAAAATCAATCCTGATTTTAGTATTGCATAATATTACATTTGAGGTGTAAATACTCGAATTTGTACCAAAAACTAAAATTTAAAAAATGTTTTCTATTTTAATTAATGTATGGAAACAAAAAATAAGTCAACTGGTAAATAGCAGGTTATATATTTGTTTTGAACACTGCTTTTTTGCCAATAAAGCCTGTGTTGGAGTGGCGGGACATTTTTTAAGGAACATGTTTTTGTGGTCTGAGCAGCACAGCTGACGTAGGATGCACCTCAACTCCTTAAGCCACAGGCCCAAACACCAGAAAAAGTGGTAACTGACTTTGCAAGGCGGTGTTTATGTCTATGATGCATTGTTCAGCTGAACATGTTGCAGAGAATGGATAGAAAAGCCAAAGAACTGCTCTTGAATATTTTAAGTGCATATTTTTTTTAGAGGAGTCTGCAATATCTATAAAATATATATGAGTCTGTCCAGGTGAGTTTTTCAGGGACACATAAGAACTTCCACATATTTCTAAAGTTGAAGCAGAAGATCTCTAGGTCAGCTTGATCATTCACATGAATCCTAAACAAAAACACTCTATGTAGGCAGGGAATTGAAAAGGATTGCTCTGGTCTTTCAGTTCACCATTATATTTCCTCTTAAGGTCGGCGTTGATTCCTTTTGGCTCTATTCAAGGGCCATCCTCCAACATTTTTTATAAATTGAAAATATATCACAAAAGAAAGTGTTCCACTTGCATGTGGTGATTACTTTTAAACCCCTCTGCTGCAGATTTAACTATGTTTTTTAACTTGTTCTGTCCAACAGCTGAACAATCAGATAAGAGCTGAAGGCCTCTTGTGTTGGACAGATTTTACTGTTAAAATAGGGAGTTATAAATCTTTAGACATGCAAGGTGTATATTTGTATAAACCTCTTTTGTATTTGAGGCTAAACTTTCTTTGGATCAATTATATTTGCATAAAGATGGAAGATGAAAGTAAAAAAGGAGGAGCAAAAAAGAAGAAAAAATAAAGATAAAGAATAGGACAGGGGTCTCTTAGCTACGCCTTAAGGCCATGGTCAACGTTCACTTGTAACCGTGTCTTCATTACCCCACTTGATGGCTTAGGATTTTAGGATTTGCTTTAGACTCTCAGTGTTAATCAGAACAATGACACAAGTTCCACCATTCAAACCCTCTAAACAAATGAGGAGACTTAAATTATGACTAAATCACAAAAATCTGTCAGCTATTCAGCAGGGAGCCGCTACAGCTGTCAAAAGTCAAGACCGCAATGATTGCAGAGGAAAAGTTGGAGTCTGAGCCGTCTCTGACAAAGACGCCACATCACTTTGAGATGCAAAATCCATCAGAAAAAAAGTCCCAAGAGGAGAAAAGTGAAACTTTGTGTTCTTCTGAGAATCCCATGATTGCACTGTAGGCACACTGTGTTGCTGGTTAAATAGAAGCAAAAATATGTATCATCCCTCCTACAGATTTGATCCTCCTTCACATTTCCCTCGTTCACAACTTAAGCTAATTTCAGTCTTATCCGGTCTCTTTTTTTTAGACTTCATCTGTCTTCAGTTTGTGATTAGAAGTTAAATAAATGTCAGCGAAACTTAGCAACAGCAATAAACCCAAGCACCCCCATTTAGTGGAGCAGTGCTAGTGCAGTCCAGCAACTGTTTACGAATAGGATCATCTAAAAAAAAGTTATGTGAAAGCCAAACATCTGTGAAGTATCAATTACAGGAGTAGAAAGATTAGATGTTAGATTATTCCTTTTATTGAAGTTATGAATAGTTTTGTTTTTATTAGTAACCTGGAAATAAACAATATTTGAGTGAAAGATTTTTGGGGTTTGGTGCCCACATCAGGCAGAAGCTGGCAGAGAAAGATGTGCACTTTTGAGTGTTTTTCCTCCAAGTATCTGGCTCTGGTGGGGGAGGCTGCTTTTAAAGTGATTCATTCAGGAATTATCTGTGTAAACCAGAACCATCAATGCTGCCTACAATTCAAATAGAAAACACATTCTTATTTTGCTATCAAAGCGGCAGTATTTCATTTTTTCTGCAGGGACTCTGCAGGGATTTACGTTCATGAAGCTGAAATGTGTGCAAATTGAGCAAACAGATTTATTTTTCGTGCATCTGCAGCAAAGGATTCCCACAAATAAGGAGATTAATTGTTCATGAAATTACGTCAAATTGATTTTTGCGTGTGCTATTGTTCATTTATGCCCGGCGGGGAGACAGTGGGTCTACAGGGATGACTAAAGCTTCATTACTTTCTTTTTTTAAATGTTATTTTATTTTGGAGCTGTGATTTTATCATCAGAGGCACATCTAAGTACACACTTTCTGATCCTGCTTATTGAACATGTCTAACAATTTCATTTCAACCGAATAAAATATCTATACAGGACCATGAAACCAAATAAAAAAGTGAAGCGACGCAAACGTTACCTGTCAAGATTGAGTTTGTGAGCAAGCATCCTCCAGTCGTTCCCTCTTGTCTGCGGCGCATCCAGACTTCCACACAACTTCTGTCTGATGGATAAAGGAATCCGGAAGGCGTTAGGCCCCGTCAAGGTAGTGATGTTGCTAGCTGGGTCCATCAGGGACGTGTCTATGCACTGAAGCTCCTAGAAAGATGAAAGAAAGTGGAAGAATAACAATTATGGTTAGCATAAAACTAAATGTATAGAATACACATTGGTGTTTCTCTGTCTCTCCTTATCGTTTTCAGTGTCAACAATTATGCTTTCGACTCCAAATTAAAACACGAGTGAAACAAGCAGGGATAACCTGCTCCAAGCTCACTCTCGCCTCTCCCTGTCGATCCCCATCTCTTTCTAAACCTTCATCCCATTAACCTGCCACTCCTGAGCTGAAAAGAGGCTGCAGACTAATGAATGTGGCCTGTCAGAGGGAAACAACAACTGCCACTGTTGATGTGAATGATTACCATTTACTGCATCTACTTAGCCCCTTTCCAGAGAAGGATGTGACTGGAGACTGAATGATTGATGTAAAGAGACACTTAGACTCTGCTGAAATATAAGAAACGTGCTTTACATTTGACGTACAGTTCCCTCCTTAAGTCAAAGAGCAGCATCTGTGTTTGGAAGAGCTTATGCCATGTTCACACCCAGCTCGGAAATGTGCGACTAATTTTCATGAAAATGCGTGATGTAAGTCTGGATTTTGGGCTCTACGTACAAAACGCGTTACGACTGAGCATGTGTCAAACCAGTTGAACTTTGACCAATCAGGGACTTCACATTTCTTAGACCCCTAACTCATCAGAAGAATCATCACATTTTTTTTCTAAAAAAAACCCATCATATGTAACCTGGTCCATGTTTTTTGCCATTTTTGCTAAACTTGTTAGTAATTAATTCTTTATAATACAGTTAAGCCATGTTAACACACGTGTCTGGAGATGTGTGTGACTTTGCTGTAACAATGCTCTTTAAAATCAAAGACAAGTTATTCCTCCTTTGTTGTGTGACCTTTAACTGTTGCATGAATGATTGAACAGAGTCACAGAACCATAACAGAAACCCCGGCTGTCACCGTAAGCAAAGCTTGGTGACTTTGGACCTTTGGCAGAAGGAAAGACAAGCTGCGAGTTTGAAAGAATTCCCCGTCCTCTGTGTGAAGTCACACACAGGTATGAAGGATTTTCTTTTGTTTCAGTCGACTTAAAACCTGTGGGACATGAATATTTCTCTTTCAACTTTTCTTTTTGCTCTCAGGCGCTACGGTTTCGGTGTCAGGATTTCTGTGTTTCCACCGACTAACCTCTTCCAGTGTGTTGCTGAGCTGAAAGATTTGTCCCTCTCCTTCCACCTGCCGCACACACAGTTTACAGCTGAGCTCCATGGTGGCTGAAGTCAGCCTCTCCAGAGTGAAGGTGCAGTGAAGACTTCGCTGACTTCCACTCCACACCTGGTGGAATGGAATCTCCTAGAAATGGAAAAAAAAAAACACACAACAAACATAAAAAAGGCGGTCTGCTAAAATGTGCATGCAGATGCAATGAAGGAGGAACAATCTGAATGCAAACGCAGCCTCCTCACCTGGTACTTTGCGATAAGTTTGCTCTTCCACTGTGTGTGTGGTACATCGTGAATAGACAGTCTCAGATTATGAGTGCTGTCTTTGAAGTTCAGAGTCTTTGGCTCATCCAGAAGCTTCCCTCCCATTTGGGTCTCCATCTGAAGAACCTCCTACACAGGAGCCCAGATACAGACAAAAACTTTGATAGATGTCATTTATTTTTCATGTCTAAGCAACTGTAGAGTGCTATTGTATAAATCTCTGAAATTCTTTATACATATCCAAGTTTCTATCAGGATATCATCACACTTATATACTGTTTGTTCCCTGGATCTAAGAACATTTTTGAAAGGAAATGTCAAGTTCCAATGTTAAAAACACTTCAAATCTGCAACTTAAAGGAATAGAAGTGGTAGGAGTCCTTGATGTTTAAGTGTATCCAAACAGTTTCCATCATTCTCTAAACATTTGATGCAGTGTGCTTAAGAAAACAAAGAGCAAGTTAACCTTAATACTATTGAGTTAATAAAAGGGTAAATTGATATTAAAGAAATATAAAGAACAATGTATAATATTGAACGACACTGATTCATGTTGTTTTGTTGCTTTATAGGATTATTGAATAACAAAATGTTTCACCAGAAAAAGAAAATTTTGGGAGTTTCTGTTGTAACCTCGTGTCTTAGATTTCAACAGTTTTGAAATGTTGAAGTAATGCTCGCCGTTTTGGTTTGAGGGGAAAGACAGCCGGCCCCTTCAAGGCGCTTTGCTGAACCTGGTTCATCAGTGTGCAGTGCAGTCCTTTGGGGACTTTGAATGTATCCAATTTGAATGTCGTCTATTTATTGCCTCAGGAAAAAACTCTTCATATACTCTTCGTATGGAGAACACATTTGGATAACATGTAGTTATTAAAAAAGGGCCACATTATAGATGAAAACTGCTGCAGATGAGTGACTCAGACTTCTATGAAACTTCAAAAGGTCAGAAACCCCACACAAAACAGTCCCCACCACAAGAAGTTCACCTGTGAGCCACCCTTTCACTCAATGGTTAGCTCAAATGGCTAAAATGTGTTTGTGATTGCACAGGACTGGTGTCATTTGGATACTTGACGTTCCAACCGCACACCTACATTGCCACAGTTAAGCTCCCATATCTGAATATGTGCTCTGAATTGATTTAGTGCTTTTGCCTGTTGACATGCTGTGACCCTGTTTTTGTTTACAGCCTCTGAGCACATTTCCAGAAGTCTGGAGGTGAAGAGGCTACAGTTTATGACCCCAGAACTTCCTTTCTGTTCCAGCTCTAATGTTTTAGATTCCAATGATCAAGAAAGTCTTTTGTTACAAAACAGATTGTTGATCTCTTAAAGAAAGACTAAATACAGAATAACCTAAAAGTTATTTAAAGCATTCTAAAAACTTTCCAAAGTTGTCTTCTAGTTTCAAACTTTACCTTGAGTGCATCTTGGGTGTCATCCAGGCAGTAGACCCTGATGTGATAGTCCAAAGTCGTACACGAGACGGGCCCAAAAACAGCCAGTTTGAGCCTCTTTGCAGCTGCTTTGCCAATTGACTGGCCCACCAGACAGTAAGTCCCCAATGTTTCTGTCAGAATGTGACAAGCCTCCAAGTCCATCTGCACATAGCAGGGGGTGGTGAAGTTTTCCTCCCCCACTACAACCACATCCTGTTAGGATGACACATACACACAAAAAAAGACACATTTTTATTTCGGTTTTAGTTTTTCAGAAAGTCATGCTTGGCCTGCGATAGGTAGGTAGAGCTGTCATAATCTCTGAAATGCTGTTGTTGGGAGAACCACGTAGGCCGTTATTTCTCAGCAGAGAACAAATCTAACTTAATTTAGGACTACTTTCAGGATACCGCTCCATCATCATTTGCTCCTGGCAAGGAAAACTCTCAATCCATCAGTTTCCGATAAAAACCTCTTGACATTTTCATTTGCATAATCATAGTTTGAGACCTTCAGAAGGCAGTACTTTAAAACTCCTTTAGGAAAGCAGCTGAAAAATGCTCAGTAACTTAGAAATGTGGAATCAGTCTGACGACAACTATATGACAGATTTTTATTTTTTATTTTGCCCACATGGAGATCCATATGGGGTTAGGAATAAAAACATTTGCTCTGAGGAAGTAGATCGATCTGGGGATTTGGATCACTCTAAATAAAAAAGAAGAGCCGGCAGTTGCATTTTTATACGACACTCGGTGGCCACAGAGGTTTTAATAAAAAGTTCAAATTTTACTGCAACCAGGCGTTTTTTTTTTTCCTAAAAGTTGACATTGGTTAATAGCCGCCTGAGCACATGTCAGGGTCGCAGTGACAGGCGGGGGTGACATCATTATAAAATCGGGCAACAGCTGGGAGGCCACAGGACAGATCGCCGGCCGGCAGCAGCTCTGATTGGACGATGTGTAAATGTCTCCTGACAGTGCCCGTCCATACCCTGTGCCAGCTGTCTGATAACCCAGGTGTATAAAAAGTGAGATATTCTGCACGCTTGATGGCCACCTGACTGCCGATGTCTACATTTATTAGCACGCCAAAGACCTTAAAAAAAAAAAAAAAAACAACAATTGGGCGAAAGCATGAAATCTTTGCCGATGCCTCCCCATCACACGGTGGCAGTTAAATTGGTGACCGTAGCATTAGGAGTAGAGGTACTGTGCTGAAGAAGTAAACATTGCTCTCCCTCTGCTGTTTTCTGCACATGTATTCACTGCTTCAGAGGCTCCTCCTTTCATGACTGCATTAAAAAGGTTTTCTAAAGCATTTGGAGTGGATATCTTTTTCCCCAAACACTGATTAAAAGGTTGATCCTTGTAGAACTGCAGTGACGCTGAACCCTTTCATACAGCTTTCAGTGCATGTTTCAGATTGTAAAGAAGAGACATTCACAGCCAGTTGATTGAAGGATTAACAATGTTTCACACGACCACACAGAGGAAAGTGAACATCGTGTAATTTCCAGGGGCTCATCCCAAATCCACACAACGCACAAGTGCATTTTTAGAGCAGATTCATCCCTGTTGTCATGATAAACAGAAAATGTAAATCTTGAGCTCTCAGTTAGGATTACTTTACCAAATACTGTACATTTTTCATGACGTTAGTCTCTGCTTAGAAGTGCATATAAAGCAAAGCACAGGATGCACTCTGGTCACATCCTGAACAAATCTACAGACAAAACAGGTGAATAGATCTGGCTGTGGTACCTGATGATATATTAATCCGTTCGTCTTCTTTGCCTGCTCATTTCCTGTGCAGGGTTATGGAGATGCTGGAGCCTATCTGAGCTACTGCAGGGTAAAAGTCGGGGTACACCCTTAACCGTTTGCTGGTCAACTGCAGGAGAAGATAATATATTCCTGTATGTAATTCTTTGGTAGCTGCTCGTTTTCACATGGATTTGCACATGAGAGTGCAGGCACCCAGCACACTATTCTGTAGTTTACCTGTCCACACACACACACATGATCGCTGGGCAGCTTTCACTTGAAAAATGTTACAAGTTCTCTTGTCACATTAAACACGGAATGGGCCATAATAAAGACTGACTCTGATTGGAGCAATTTTAAAAGTGTTTCTAGAGGTATTTTAATGATGATTATGCCATTTTTAGCTAAAATCAAAAAAACCTGTGGAGTGGAGCAGGGAGCTTTTGGTAAATCATGTAAGCTATCATGTAAATCTTTATTTTTGCTTTTATTTTTGCTGTGTGTTACAGCCCGAGTTATCTCAGGTCATTCTTAGCGTGCAGAAAAGATTCTTGGATGCAGTGAAGCAGCTACCTGTGAAAACTACAGCATGTTCAGCTGTATCTGTGAGCGCAAACATGTCGACAAAGTGTGGAATTGACATGTCTTGCATACATGCCTGGTGCAAAAATTGGGATCTGAACCATAACTCATGTGGAGTTCTGTTCCTGCAAAGAAGAACTAAATCAATACCAAAAGGTAGGAAAGCAATATGGCCTAAATCTTTTATTACTGTAATCACACCCATGGCTGCTCCCAGTGATATGAGGGGGAATCCAATTACCTTCCTCTCACTGTTTTTTGGGGGAAAACTTTCTGATGGGAAATGAATGTTCTACTGCAACAAGAGAAAAACAAATCCACATCCTGATGAAATTCCACTTTCATTTTTCTTGACTTTATTCACTTTGCTTGGAACCCCTTCCGTCTCTCAGGCGTGCACACACAAAGACATGCACACAGAGAAGCCTATGCATGGTTAATTGTGCGCAGACATTGTGTTGAGCTGTGATAAGCAACAGAAGACAGCATACAGGGGCCTTGTTGACACAGCGATGCTGCAAGACAGCCTTATCACCCACACACAAGGACATGCGAATGCATTCACACATAAAACTGGGGCCATACACACACACACACTCGGTAAATTGCTGAGGTAGAGGCCTCATGCTGGGAGACACAGGAGAAAGGAAAAAGAAGGATAGAGAAGAAGCAGTGATAGAAACATAAGAAGGGAGATGAGAGAGGAGGAGGATGGTAGGAGCATAACAAATTGCCTTTGATAGGAGTCTTCAACCCCCTGCTTTTCAACTAGCCTGTAGGCACTCTCTGTTTACCGCATTTTCTCTACTGCTGGACCTATTTCTCTCCCCCTTCCTCATCATGTACGTGTAATTCAGGGTATTCTTCTACATGTCTGCAAGCCTTAAGTACACAAACAGCTCTCACACTGTGTTCATGACCAAGAAATAATGAAAGACACTGTGTAGGTGTGCCATTTATAACACCTCAAAAAGGCTTGGAGTCGACTTGTTAAAGTTTATATAGTGCTGACATGTTATATAAAAATTGAAAGTGCCAAAAAAAAAACCTACTAAAAAGAAGTTTTGAAGTTGAAAAACAAACAGTCTGAATGCAGAACTCACCTCCCACTCTCCCATGCTCAGCTGGTTCTTGAGCTGTATGAGCCAGTCTTCCTGGACATTGTCTGCACAGTGGTGGATGGTGAGGATCACTGGTCTGGTCAGTAGGGCTCCTGCAGGTCCACAGCTTACCACTGGGCTCAACACCGTCTGGATGTCTTCTACCGGAGGTCTGGAAAAGACAGATAACGGCGAGGTGAAAAGGTGGAAGGAATGACAGGAAGGCTGCATTGTTGGCTGTCTTGTAGTGTGAGCTTTGACTAAAGTACTGTTGGTTTCACCTCTGTGTTACGCTGTCACGCTGGTCAAATAGCAAACTCAAAAAAAGTTCAGGCATGTAAAGACAACTTCGGGTGCTTTAGCACAAGGATAGTTTAAACATTTCATAATTTTATTAGTTCTGTTTGTGTTTGGACTAAGTGGACCAACATTGTAAAAAGCCATTCTAACTGTTGTTTGTTTGTGGATGTTATTGCTGAAAAAGCATTGACCAGAAAACAAAATACTGGTATAAAAAATATAAATTCAAGTCTTCACTAAACCCAAGACTGTCTAATTTTTTGTAATTTGCGCTTGTGAGTCTTGAGCTGTTTTCCATTTTTAAAAAGCACAAGCAATTGTCCCTTTTTTGGTCAACTGACCAGTGTGTCACACTGTTGCCAAACTGCACAAGTGTTTACTAGCCAGAGAACTGACATTTACTTTACTGATAACCAGAATATTTTCTTTGGATTCTTTCCAGGTGAGCTTTTGCACCTGCCAGACCAAAAAGCACAGTGTGAAAGGGCAATATGAATGATACCCTGAAAGAAATAAGTGAGTGTAGGACAGCAGAAACTATAAAAGAGTTTTCTTTTTTGCTGTTCCATCCATGTAAAATATTAAGATTCTTTCTGTAAAGGAAAGAATGAAACATGCAACCTGCTAAAGACATGATAAAATAGGGCCCACTGGCTTTTTTTGTAAGGTAAACAAAATGATTGAATCCTATTGTCCCTGAACAACCTTAACAATATGTTTCATTTGGAAATTGAAACGTCAATGTCTTTTGTTGATGTGGAGAACTACACTTGCAGACGTTTTGATGCATGGATACTTGGTAAGAGGGGCATTGATTCTAGTATCTCTTTGCAGATGAGAGAATCAATGAACAGAAGCAGCAGTTTCAGCCAGAGAATGATTAGTGAAGTCAGCCCCAGCTGGAGTTGGTAATATACAGCTCCCAGACTAGGCTGAGCCAACTACTTCAAGTACAGGCAAATGCTCAGGGTCGCTTTGGGTGGAACCGCTTATTAGTGACCGTCTACAACAACCGTAGGCTTTTTTAAAATTATTAATGTAGTATTCACATCAAACAATGTTTTTTCCTGCTTTTGTCAATCAAATTAATACCCCCTCCACATGCATCATATTTTAAACTCAAGTTGTTTGCTAGCCTTCAGTTGAGTCTGTCTAAATACTGCTGGCTGCTATAAACTTCACATTAATGGTAAGCTAAACATTATTATGAATCGTTGTTGTTCATATTATAACTTTATAACTTGCGATTCCCACATAAGACACCAAATTTCAGTTTAGCTCGTCTTTACTTTTGCAAACGAACATTTCTCCATTAATGACAATAAAGTTGTTTTAATCTGATATACATAAATCAATTATATTAAATACATGCATAAAATATTGTTTCTGTGTGCACTAATCATGAATAAGAAATATTATTTTATTTGTAAAATGTAAATGTAATAATTATATTAGAATTACATTGCATTGATTCATTTACATGATATCTTGATTTTGTGACAAGAGTATTATAAGTTGGAATTTTTTTGTAATTCTTAAACGAATAAATTGTGATAAATATGTTTGGTGACAAAAAAACTAAAGACGGATGTAAAGTGCTGATTGTAGAGGGGTGTAAAACCCTTATAAGGGCATCACACTGGGTAGAGCCTGCACTAATGGGAGAAACAGACTCCTTCTCTTTATGGCACATCTGGGCATTGACATCTCAAACATGGCCTTACTAATGCACTGTGTGTTGCAGGACAGCTCTGCTGCTACTACTTTTGAAACTGTAAAGCTTGCATATTAAATTCCATTAGTATTAATTATTTTGTGTCTTTCTTTCATTTGCAACTCTAAAACGACAACCACAAACCCTGAAGAAAATGTGAAAATAAACATAAAGGCATCCAACCATTACACAGTAAAATACTCTGCAAAGACTCCTTTTATGTCTTAGAGGTACTAATCCTTAACATTATTATTGATTCAACTGCAGGAGCTCATTATTGATTGAACTCATGAAAGGTTCACATGGTCAGAGGAAACTAAAGCATGAGTCAAACTATGGCACCCTTTGACTTATTTAATGCAGAGGTCATCGCTTTATGGCTGACGGTTTTATTGACTAAAGTTATAATGCATATTGTATCAAATACAGAAAAAAAAAGATGATTGAATCAATGCAGGTGGCAGAGCCAATGCCTAAAGGTTAGACTGTCTCAGCCAAGCCAAGGGATTTGGACTTAAAGGTAATGCTGAAGTAAGGAATTAAATTAATCTATGTGTGCTTAGGTGGCCGCTCATTGATTTAGCTTAACACATGGAACAGATTAGATATTGTTTTTGAACTGCAGCAAAAAGCTAAACAACTGACTAAGGAAAAGCTGGAAGGGCAAACAAATAGACACATAAAAACTGAGCAGAAAATGTTTGACGTGACCCACTGGATTCTGCACGGTGACAATGAAGTCCAAGCAGGACGACTAGACGGACTGGAGTTGATTTTGCCCAAATCAAGAACGTTCTGAAAACGGCATGCAGATGGGCCAAACTAAAGTTTGAAGCTTTGTTTGTTTGTCACCAACACCCTCCCAACTGCCAATCAAAGAGACATGCTTTTAAAAATGTGCAAAATTGAGCTCTGAGAGAATCAAAACGGCTCCCTTTGGCAAAAAAATGTCTGTTTAAAGGTATTAAAATTAGAGTCTATGCTTAAAGTAAGGCAGTATACTTAAAGTTTACTTTTTATACGATGTCATTGAAAACGTAAAATGTTCCAGAAGGTAGAAACTTGAATAAAATACACGCAAGTCAACATTTTGTGTCTTTCAAATGAACTTGAAGAAACTTGTTTGGATTATAGAACTATTAGTCTCTTTCCTCCTGAATTCCCATAGATTTTTTCCCAAACTCAATCTTAGTAAATATTCCTGGAATTACAAGATTAATAAAAGCAATAAATCATTACATTTCACGAAATCTTCTGCTCCGTCTCGTGAGAGCTGTACCTCACACGTGTACTGGGATTAGGGGTAAAGGATTATAACCAAAGTAACAGGATTACATTAATCCCCAAACTGTCCTTTATTCTAAATGCAAGAACTGCAATCCTTTTCCATATTCCTTTAAAGGATCAGTGTCCATATTTGTAATTTGACAGTAAAAGCAAATAAAAAAGGTTCAATTTTTTATCACAATAGTAAACCATAACTTTACAAATTTGATTCCAACCCTGCGTTTAATTATTTGATTGTCCTATCTTAAAAATGGTTCCATTTCTTCTTTTAAACACTACAATGTGATCTAATTAAGCAATTATTAATGAATCCGATGTTCCTCTTTGTTCGCATGGTTAAATAATGACTGCAGTATTTTTGTGTGATTTGTTTTTGATGTGTTCTGCTGAATGAATCACCAAAGGTGGATCCACAATAAATAATAAATAATTAGTCAGTTCATGCGCCTGTTAAAGCGGTTTCACACAGTGAAAGCCGCCTCTGCAAACACACAAACCAGGGTGAGAGCCAGCAGAACAGAGAAGAGCTGGCATTGGGGAAAAACACAAACACACACACACACACACACACACAACCAACAAAACAAATAGAGGAAAATAAAGGGTGGGGCAGAACAACTATAGGCATGACGAATGAGGTTTGGCCCAAGTTGGATGGAACGGAGCAAAAGCTTACCTCAAGCTATCCTTTCTGTGCACAGTCACATACATTTCGTAAACCCGACCCTGAGGAACGGCGCCCGCTGGCACCAGCAGACTCACACCTGCATGAGGCAGCAGCAGACACACAACATAGATGCATAATGAGTTTCCATGGATTTCGTAATTTCATCATACACCAGAATCATTTATCGTGCATCTCATTATCACTTTTTCCTAATGATACATTTCAGAGTTAAACGTTTTGGTACATTTTAAAAGAATATGAGGTAAATTGCAATATAATCTGCTGTATATTCTAACTAATATGGTGACTTAGGATATGTTTTGTTTTAATTTAACGCTTCCTCAACATGTCATTGGTCCAATGCAGAGAAATGAAGCTGCTTAAATTGACTAAAAAATCAAATCAAATTCTGGTTTTAGCTCTGTTTTCTGCACACTAGACTTGACGTAAGATCAACCGAACTTTTAAAAGAACATGCTTGAAGGAGCCAAGACTATTTATTTGATTCATTTATTTATTCTTCCAACAGGCTTTTGTCTGCATTTCCACCAGCAAGCCTTTATTTTGGTTTGGCCATCAGTATTTTTTGTTGTTGTTTTGTGCCTCCCACACGGGTCAAAAGTGAGCAAACGCTTTCTGACGGGAGATGCAGCAGTTTGACGCCCACAGTAACAACTTCCATGCAAATGTCTTGGTACAACTTTGAAGTCTTCGAAGGAGTCTGTCTACATTTTGAAGTGGATTTTGTTTGGCAAAAGAATTCCTCAAGTGACGGGACTTTGACATTTTTATGACCAACCAAACACTTCTATCCTAATGAAAAGAGAAACTTCCCAATGCCTAAGGTAGAAAGATAAAATAGATCTCTTTTGTTCCTTTGGAATCATTTTCTTACTTTAATAAATTTGTTAAGAATGTACCTTATTATAAAAGTGTGTGTAGAATTATAAATAGAATTTGAATGTCAAACGTTTGCATTGGATTTTTATTGAAAATGTTTAAACTCACAATCAAACAAAGGAATCAAAGCGGATGTTTGTGTTTTTCTGTGCAAAGTTTACCAGAGTTCGGCACAATAAGGTGTCCTCCCTGACTGTTGAAGGATCCATGAGCCGTACAGGAGGGGTCTCGAGAGCGGGCCAAGCTCTGGTTGCGAAGGTTCATGGTGTCACTGTTTTCCAACAGGGACTGAGTGATCTAAGAAGGAGAGAAAACAAGATCAAAATGAGTCCAAGATAAGAGTACGGTACAAGGCTAAGGAACAAGCTTAGCTTGATGTGCTTTGTGTAAATATTTGCAACATTTCGTTTCTCTGAAAGAAAGTTCAGAAACAGGTTCATGTTGTTTCTGGAAGTGTGTGTTTTTTAATTAACGCTCCTTTAGAATAAATCATTCCACTACACATTTAGAGCAGTAAAATATGCCACAGGAGTTTTCTTTTTGTACTTAATTTTTTTATAAGTATTGAATAGATCAGTGCTCTCTTCACCTGCTTTATGATTTGAATGTATCTGTTGACTTATGCAAACGAAAGGCCTCTGAAAAGAACTTTCTCCGAGCACATTCAAGAAACAAACAGCTGCAGCAAAAGCAGACCTTCAGTTTAAGAAGCGAAGGTCAGCCCTAACATGAAGTTCAAAAGAGCAACAATAAAAACATGCATAATAACGGATGTTGTCATCAAAAGGTGCTGTTGATCTTTCAAACTCGAAAGATGGGGAGACACAGCTCTAGTATGCCCTCAGGACAGGTGCTGTGATGAAACTGAGGGGTTTCATCTCTGTCATGTGCATGAAATGTAGTTCACAGAGCAAAGGGAGAAAACTAGGCCACTGAAACACATTCACAAATAGTGTGTGCCTTTGTTTTTTGATGGAAAGGGCAGCATGTTCGAGTCCTCTCTGGGCTCTTTTAGAATCAAACTGGTTTAACTGCATGCTGAGACTTTACAGTGCAAGAACATACAAAATAATAAACCCCACAAAGTGACGCAACAGCGCTGTTACCTTAGGAGAGAGTTTAGATGTGAAGTCCCCCCCAAGGTCATCCTGGGGTGTGACCAGACCAGATGAGTTGTAGACTTTGATCTTCAGGTTAGGAAGAGGATCCAAAAGAGGGGAGTTGGTCATTGGGATTTTGTCCGACACGTCGTGGAGGGCATAGACAGGACCGCGATACATGGCAGCCGCATTTGTCAAATCAGGAGGAGCTGTTAGAAGATCCGCTAGAAGAAGAACAATGACATGAAAACAACAGAGGACTTAAGTGAAATCAAAGATTTAAGAAAAATGTCATAAAGGACATAAATGAGGCGATGAAGCCTAACATTTCATGTACTTGGAATGAAAGGATGAAACAGGTGGGGGAGGAATGGCATGTCAAATTCATCCAAATATGAATAAACTATGTTTCAAATAGCAAACTATTAGGTTATCATGTTGGAAATTTGAACTTTAGACGATGGATGAATAACTGAAAGATACTGCTGCATTGCATGCTGGGCCTTTTAAAATGTACCTGTTATCACCTGTTATGTACCTGTTATCACCGCCGCTTTCAAATCCATGATACATTTCTGACAAAATCTCACTCTGCCATCAACATATGAGATGGATAATTATGATCTACCAACAATTTATATTATGTTCGGATTGACATGTGTCTAAATAAGTCATTTCCATCATTTTTGTGCGAATCGTGAAATACCACATTTTTGGGAAATAATGTGCAAACTAGAAGTGAAAATTTTTTAATAAATACTGATTTGACACCTTTCAGAATGATTTGGATAAAGTCAATTAAACAGATGAATGTGATTTCATATAAGCCGCAGTGAATAGTGTAATGGTGTTTACCGTGCCTGAGTTTTCGTCTTAGTGCTTTTAGATAATTAAACAGATACTGCAGGCCAAGTATTTTGTGAGATTTACTTTTTTAAAGTGTCTCAAAGGACTCCAAATGACCCTGTAGCACATTAGGCTCCTTGTAAGCTTCTTGCCTTTCAGCAATGTCAGAAGAAGGGCCCCAGTTTTAAAAGAAGGAATTTAGCAAAGTGTTGAAATTGTTGTTCACCTTTCGGCACATCCTGCATGGCTCACCACAGCAAATCAGTGAAAGCTGATTAACATAGATGGTTTTGCGGAGAGTTTGGCAGACAGTTTTACGCCGAAAACCCTCCCTTCCCTTATCCGCGCTGGGGACGGGCACAGGGAGACCCATTCATAGTAAGCAGTAGCGTGAAGGGTCTTGCCCAAGGGCCCATACTGGACTAAGCTCATTGCTCTCCCTGGGAAGCGAACCCTGGTTTCTAAGCGACTCCTTAAACAATTCATCAGTTATTCAAGAAAAAATCAAGGAGATTAAATGGAAACAGAAGTCTAAATTGAAATCTTAATGCTACATTTTGAAACAAATTGAATTAATTTTAAAATAAATCCAAAGTAACATGCAAGATGGAGAGATGATTAAGCTCTGAGCGTAAGAGAACAGTTGAGAAAAAGTTAAAGCGACAGTCAAGTAAAGACTCCAATATGGAGGACGAGGGCCTCGTGCAGAAGCAATGAGAGGTGTGTCCTGAAGTTCAAAGTACGCCCCTGACTGTGAGGGCTGTGTGGAACAATGTGTTCTTTAAAGTTCCATCAGAACAGGTTAACTCCCCCTCCCCTCTTTGATAGATACTGCTTTGGTCCTCTGTGCAACAGGAATGTGAATCCCACCAATATAATCCACAAGTGATCAGTATGAGTGCCTATGTTTATGTGTCAGCTGATGTTCAAGATTTTTTTCACTCTGAGTTTTGATTTGCGGTGCCACATTTCACACGCATGCACTGCCTATTGAAGCAGGAAGCCTATCTGTAATTAAATTAATTTGAACTGACTGATTTTGCTTTGATCGCAAGAAGGCCAGTTACCTACTGAGAACAAATCTGTGTTCGCGTCAGGATTTTTCCTTTTTTTTTTTGTCCTCTGAGACACACCGGCCACATATCACCTTTTTCACTTTCTCTTCCTTTGTGCCGTTCTTCCTTGGAGCCAGCGGATATTCCTGCCAACTCATCCCTGCTGAAATTTAATTACCAACTAACGGAAAACCACGGAGAGAGAAGCAAGGACATAATTCTTCATTAATAGTAATCAGAGATGGTCCCTTAAGCATCCTAATTCTTTACAGATAAAATGTCAACCTGTCTGAGCACATGCAGAGATGCTCACCCCTGAACATGTACGATAATAATTTCCTCGCTGTTTACCAATTTCCCTTTTGTCCCTGCTGACCCCACTCCCATGTCTTCGCTCAATAGTGTGATTTGAATTTTAATTACACAAGTGACCACATGAACTCCACCTGAACTATTTGTCAACCATGTGTTCATTTTAAGTATCCAATTAATTTTTTGATTTATTTTGTTAATCTTAACGAATGAATTACCCCATTTTTTGGACAATCAGAAGCTCTGGAGCATAGGTTGCAGCAGCAAAAAAGTGCATAATAATAAGAAAAACCCACACATAAGTTAAACTTTTGGAAGACATTTATAAAAAAAAAAAAAAAAAAAAGAATACGTGAACTGGAATGGATATTTCCTCCTGAAATGAAAATCATAACGGAATATATTACAATAAAATATTGAATATATGCCAGTTCACTACCGTAAAATATGCTTTATTTAGGTTTGTGAGTTAAAGAAGGAATCTAGTATATTAGCACAACATATGAATAATTATTCTGATAACTATAACATAAAGAACATGCTAACATGTCAACCGAACTCTTTCATCTGTTGAATTATTCATCTGTCGAGCCTGGCGTAAGACGGCTTCTTCTGCTTGATGTCAGTAGCAGATACTGATATGCACACCTACAGTGCCCTCTAGTGGTTGTTGCCCCCAAAAAGCTCACATAAGTCACTCCTGTTTAAGTTGCACCTCCGGCCAAACTTTGCAGAAAAATTAGACTTATGCTTCGTAAACTTTGGCAGTTAAAAAAGAAAAATGATGCCCTCACTTTTGAAGATAATGAAAAACAGCTATGACAAAGCGGGCTAGGACACTCGAAGAGTTAAACTAATATATGTTTTATGATTTTAAACAACCTTGGTATATTTGATCTTTTACTTGAAGAATGAAAATCCTAATAAGAAAAGCCAGATTTGAATGTCATCTGAGGACTGACTGCTCCAAATCCCCATCTGTTTCTGGCTTTTCCAGTTAGCTATTAGGTTTGTGTGGATGTGTGCAGAGAGGAGAAATGACAGAACCGACAGCCAAGAGTAAAATATAGCTCCATTTTAACAGGAAGACAAACACTGGGGGAGTGTCGGCTATAGTTGGAGTCGCTGTGACGGGAGACGGGAGAGGGATGGAGAGACAGCTGAGTAAAGAGCGAGACGCCGAGAGAAGGATGAAGAGAGGTAGATGCTGATAAACAGGAAATTTGATTGCCTTGATTGTGCAGATGGAAGCGAGGGAAAAAGAGTGAGAGACTGAGAGGGATTGACAGAGAAGCTCCTTGATGGAGGAGAGCAGTATCTGGAAAAGACAGATTATTCCAAACCATCAGAGACTGACAGCATGAGGCTGAGGAACGCCACAAAATGACGCCAACATAAAAGCTGTGAAGTGCATGAGACAGGTACGGCTATGTACATGGAAACATGGTCACATCTGTTGTTACGCTTTATTTTTATACTCTTAGTTATCTTTTAAACTTTCATGCATATGTGCTTATCCATTTGTTTTGGTCGACTTTGTAAAGGAGCTCTTAAGAATAGAGCTTTTCCAGAGCAGAAGGAGAATGCCGACACGTCACACTGGTGCAAAATATCTGCTCAGAATCTGTCGTTACTTCCTCAAAGAAGATATGGTTTGATTTTTAATACATTCTAGTGGGAGCTCCCCCCAAAACTGAACAGCTCACCAGTTTAGGGTACTTTCAAGGCAAATGAGCAACAGTAGACACTTGCTCACAATCTGAAAGTGTCTATCTGCTGGCTTTGAGTTTCATTCTGCAACATTCAAGCATTTTTTTTTTTCATTTAATAGTAGTATTGTAGATAAATCAGCTAATCTCTATCATATTTTGCCATTCTGAAACAAAAAGTGTTTTTGGTGTTTTTAACATGTTTTCGTGGCGTTTTTCTTATGATGGAGGATATATATAAGGCAAATTTTGAGTATTTATTTTTTTAACTGTTGTAAAATTAGAAGCAGATAAAAAAAGGTTTGAAAACGCTAGTAGTTGGGATGTAGAAAATACACAGGGTGGGCCACAAGCTTCCTGCTCCTCTCCATTCTGATGCATCCACTTGCAGACAAATATGCCATGTTTGTTGCACCGGTAATATTAGGTTGGGGCAACGCAGGGCAGTAAGCTAGCAAGAGATCATATAAACAGATAGATGACCTAAAGTGAGGGAGGTTGCTCCACGCCAACTGTCCGACCCACAACTCAGAGAACTACTTTCCTTCTGCAGAAACTATAACCCAGAAAACCATTTTTTTTAAATTTGGCAAAAAACTGCAAAATCATAATTAAAAGATTACTGAGAAATATTTTAAAATAGATCAAAATAGATTTAACTCCTTCAAAATAAAGGAGTACTTTAACTTTTTAATTCTAGGCGTCTTTGCCGCTCTTCCTCCATCCACTTGTCCACCGGGAATGATGCTCTGTCGTGGTCTGGCTCTTAATCACCATCAGCGTTTAGGCTCTAGAGTGCATTTAGTGTACAATCCAAACTTATCCCGCCTACCCACAACTTCTCCAGCCCAGGGCCTAAACGCCAGAGATTATGGACGTATCTCATCTCCATCTTTCTTCATCACAAATGAATCATTACTTTTAGCTTCAGTAAAACTAGTTTGAAAAGGTAAATGTTTCTAACATCAATCAGTTAAAGTCATTTTAATGATAAACTCAGAATCAACTATATCTCCAAGAACAAGCACAGAACAAGCACTAAAAGTATTCATAATCTGCAGTAAATAGAATATTTACAATTTTTGTGATCAAGTCAGGTATGATCACGAAAAAAAGCTACATCATCTTGATTGCGCTTTAAAAAATAACCTAACTTTTAACGCACACATATCTCACATATTGAGTTTTGAAGACAGTAAAAAGAAGAGCACAAGCCTTTTATTCGTCCACTCATTCCTCACCTGATCTGGCCGTCTTGATGTTCACAGACTGGAAGCCTCCGTTCAGGGCCGAGGTGTCAATGATGTCAGAGTCAAAGTCACGATGTGTCTTGCGGTACACAAACAGGGCCACGATGACAGATATGAACAGGCACATAATCACAGCGATGACTATGCCCACGTAGAGAGCCACATCATCTGTACTTGGGGCGGCTAGAAGGAACACCAAAGGAAAAAAAGAAATAAAAATGGTTGGATTTTACAGTAAACATTTGGTAAAAGTAAAAAAAAAAAGTGGTGCCAGTGGTAAAGTATTTCAGCAGAAATCAGTCAGTAATAAACATATAGAAGTATGTAAATTTTTTACGAGCTAGGGTAAAGCAAGCAAGTATTTGCTAAAAAAATAATAATATTCTGGCAATTACAACGGATGATTTTTAAAATAATTTGCTTGTATGCTACTGCTGCAAATAAGTAGTTGAACACCAAAGAAAATCAATCTTAATATTTGGTACAGTAGCTTTTATTGGCGCAGTGATTTCTAGATATTTTTTTAAGATTATGTCTCACACAGTGGACATGCGCTTAAAATAAAAAGATTCTGGCTTCTCCATGATTTTTAAGTGGGAGAACTTGCAAATTCACAGTCTGTGCAAATCCTTCTATAACATCACATCGAACACATTCAGAATAGCTTTCGACATTCAATTTTGGACAAGAAACATTTAAGTTAAAACATTTGTTTTATTATGACAAGACAGAACCAGTTTTAAACATTCTCTGTTCATTCATCAGTCTCTGATGCCCTTGTCTTTTGGAGGGAACAACAACGGAATCATATTTTATCCTAAATATTCCAATAAAAACCAGGGTAGAAAAAAAGAGTAACTATTAGACTATTAGATGAATTCGGCCTCAAGGTCCTTCCCTTGGGAAGACTTTTAATAAGAAAGAATATAATCAAAAATGGAGAGGAGGGGATGAGAGGAGTGGAGTGGATCCATTGGTGGCTAAGATACGTATTACAGAAAGAAACGTAAGGCGGTGATCAGAAAAGTAGAACAGAATGAATCATAAGCAGACAAGAGAAGTGAGATGTTCTATCAGCAGAGACAGAAAGGGAGGAAATCCACTTCAGCTACAAAGTAGCAAAACAAACAGGGCTACCTATTGAACATGAAAGTGCCTGTGAAAGTTTTTTTTAAGCCTCGCACTTGAAGTGTTGCTCATGTAGTCATGTCTTCTGTTTGCTAGCGGGAGGGGATTTGTCTGCAGCTGTTAAAACAGAAAATTATATGAATTCTTCCTTTAATCCACCATTAAAGTTGAGAGGCTGATAACAGGCTTTTAGCAACAAACAGCTAGAGTCAGTTGCTAAAGGATTTGCTGTTGTCGAGTCACAAGTGCACAAAGCTTGAACTTGAATATGCATGAGAGAATCCTTTGATGAGGCACACAAGCATGCAGGTTTCGCATGAGCCCAAGCTGGAGACTCACAGCCACAAAGCCTCCTCATGAGGTTTGTTCCTTCAACCACATGAGGGAGCTGTGAACCTCTGTTCTCTCTTGGGATTATCTTTTGACTTCACATCTTCTGCTACTATGAAGAAAGGTAACTTGCATCCATATAACTCAATGTAAATGATCTCAATTTAACTAAAGTAACATATAACAAAACACTGTAAAACATATCAGAAATGTAAACAAAAAGCAGTATTATGTGTAGTAAACACATTTATTTGGAGTTTTCTATTCTTATTACAATACTCTAACCTTAATGTTGACACATTTTGTACCAAGAGTACAAGCTGTAGCACCTTCAAATTGCACTTTCATAGACAGAAGTGACTGACACTGAATATCACTCCTGTCAGGGCCTCACTGATAAATTCATCTGACTTGATACAGTAAAAGTGACGTTAGCCGATCTGCATTTTAAAGGCCACAGAACATGGATGAAAACTAACTAAGGTAATCATTTCATCATTTTATTTTCTATCATTATTTATTTAGATCGTTAATAATATGATTAGATACTCTGGTTCATGATGGTTTATATTTGTCTGTAAAATTACTTGATATTATTATTAAATTTGGGTGGTAACTTCTTTTTTTTTCTGGCTTTTATTGCCATTACAGTTAAACATTTTTCATGTTTTGTTTCAAAGAAGCTGTTGTTTAAGTTTAGTACCAAGTTTTGTGTGTTTGTGTTTTGTCTTATAAATGAATTATTCCAGTGAGAAAATCATTTGAGATAAATCAGTTTATTATTATTAGATAGTTTATTTTAATTATTTTTGTTTTTTTTAGGTGAGGCTTCTGAAATATTATGATTATAAAAGTTTGGTTGCATTGTAACACCTCTTCTCTCTTCTCTCAGATGTAAATTAAAAGCAAAAATGTTTCGACTTATATTTAAAATTCCTAACTGGCAATCTCTGTGAGTCGCCATAGCTACAAGAGTCTAATGCATGACAAAAATAAACTATTGTTTTACCTTTGAAGAAATCCCACTTTCACCTATAAACTTGTCTCGCTGCTCTCCAGATTAGCTTGCAGATAGAGTAAGAGACCACACTGTGGCAGAGGAAATGTGACATTTATGTGATTTATGTTTAAGACTCTTAATCTGACTTTGGCATCAAGATTTAAGGTGACGTGAAGATGTTTAATAACGGAAACTGCTACCAAATATCTATCCATCACATCAAACTTGAAGAAGTGGCCATAAATCCTCGAGGCTTACTTCAAACAGGTTATGCTACACAACACAAACCTCTATTTCTTTTTGGATCTGCTGGCTGTAAATTCTCAAATGCCACTTTCACACTGAAACATAAAAAAAAAAAAAGTTCTCCAGGTCTTTTCATTTTGCGAAGGGGGAAATTATTTGATGATCCTCTTAAGAACTTACTCCCTCTTCCTAATTATGATCATGAACCCCATGTATTTTGGGAATATTTATCCCAGTTCCACTTTGATTGCAAACTGTGTAACTTCAGGTTGTGTGTGATGCCTGGCAACCACAAGAAGTGTCAATTTGAAACATACTCATCTTCATCCTACTTCTGTCGATGGGCTTTGGGACACTCTAAATACTTTAACTAGGCTACACCATGCTGTGACATCAAAATAAAGTGTATTTTACAGTAACTTGTTTTATTCCAGGGGACCTCAAAAACTTTTCTTCACTGTCGATTAATTTGAATCCCACCTTCCTGAGATCATTCTCTCGCTTCCCAAAATACAAGTTTCTGTGACTCCTTTTGTTTGATTTGTGGATGAATGAAACAGCATCTCTCTCTGGAACCCTCTACCTGCCACAAAAAACACAAAGAACCACAGGAAAACCACAGGATTTCTTTATTCCTCTTTGAAGGTCTTTTTCACTTTGTCCAAATGTTTTTGCAAACCCTCCTGAATACTTCTTCCAGTTGTGAACAAAGCAATAAATAAATGAAAACTGTTAGATATACACTACATCAAATATTAATGGCATCCCAATGTACATTGATGTACAGAAAACTGTGCAAAATGATGCATATTAATAAGAAAAAAGGACAATGTTACTTGGAAATGTCTTCAAAAGAAATGCTTCTTTAAAAGCTTACTTAAATGTAATTACACTCACAGGCCACTTTAGTAGGTCCATCTGTCATATTGCTCAATAACACAACTTTCTAATCAGCCAATCACATTTAGGCATGTATACATGGTCAAGCGATCTGCTGCAGTTCTAACCGAGCATTAAAATGCGGAAAAAAGGTGAAAGGAGAATGACCAGACTTGTTCCAGCTGATAAAATGGCAACAGGAACTAAATAACCATTGGCTACAACCGAGGTCTGCAGAAGAGCATCTCTGAGCGCACAACACGTCCAACCGTGAAAAAGATGGGCTACAGCAGCAGAAGACCACACCGAGTGGCACTCCTGTCAGCTACAAACAGGAAACTGAGGCTACAATTCAAACACAGGCTCAACAAAATTGGACAGTAGAAGATTGGAAAAACGTCTGGTCTGATGTCTCTGCTGTTGACATTCGGATGGTAGGGTCAGAATTTGGCGTCAACAACATGAAAGCATGGATTTATCCTGCTTTATATCAACAGTTCAGGCTGGTGGTGGTGGTGTAATGGTATGGGGGATATTTCCTTGGCACACTTTAGGCCCCTTAGTAACAATTGAGCATTACAACACCACAGCCTACCTGAGTATTTTTGCAGAAGGCTAAAGAAGGTCCAACCTGTTTCTGGTAAGGTGTTTCTAGTAAAGTGGCCAGTGACTTTTTAGTACTTACCTTATTCCTGATTTTCTGCAAATTTGATGTGTAATGACTAACGCAGTGGCAATGTTTTGAAAAGTATAACAAACGTAGCTGTTTTCTTTATTGCTGAAATGTCATTTATTTACACACGGAAAGAAAAGTGCACAATTTGTTTAGTTTTTAACTGCACAGTCATGTTCGTCCTCATCGGCAATCACTGATGTGAAGACAGATGCATGCACGTTAACACAGCCGTGTAAACTTTCCTGCTGCAGTCGACTATCTCCTGAGCTTTTCCCTCTTCTGCGCCTGACAAACACTTTCATGTTTCAGGCTCTCACCAGCAGGACCAGATAAATTGGATTTAGATGAAAAATATGTGTCTTTCAGTAGACACAGCAGAGAGGAATTGAATAGAGAATAAATCACCTGGGAAGGGAGGAAACATTCAAACATCCCATCTGTGATAGCCCAGCAAGTGCTACCTGACAGCTCTCTACAGGAAGCTGAATGCTCTGTTATACCAGGCAGGACGTGAGCTCACACACACGCAGAGTTTTCTCCATTGCTCAAACTTTCAAGTATAATTTCTATAATAGTTGGTCTAATGCTATTTATCATTTTCTATGTTGAATGTATTTAAAAAGTGTTTAACGATATTTAAGTTAGTTAAAATAATGAGAGTTTCTCTTATGATGAGCCCTCCTTTGAAAACTACACTAGCTGGAGGCAGGTGCAGTTCATCTGTTAACCACAAAGGGATGGTTGCAAAAGTAACTTTGTTCCTTTATTTAGCACAAAGGGAAATGATACAGTTTTAAATACCATTTCCTTTCAGATGGCAAAAAACCAGAGAGGTTAAAAACTGGATTCCAATAGGCTCTAGTGAAACCAATGGGTAATGTGTCCATATTTATTGTAGTTTATGTGTTTTTTTATGTTGCCGCTGTACTGTTCAAGCTGTACATCAAACTACACATAAAATGCAGTAAAGGTTTAATTTACATTTTCTTTTTTTTTCTTTTCATTGTGAAGAACAGCTAAAATAGCTTATAGCTTTTGACTACATAGGCTATTTATATTACCACTAATTTAAAAAAGGTAAATTTGACTCACAAGTTCAGTGAAATCTGTTCTTCATAACCAAACGCAAGTTATATTTGAAAGAAATAAAACATATCTGTTCATATTTAATCAAATTGTGAAGTTTCAGTATGTTGGCATAAATATTGAGTCATTTTTATATTATCTAGTCATGAGCCAATAAGTATGGTTTTTCAAAGTGTAGTAACATACAACCTGAGGGCTATAAATGTTCAGACAGATATGCTTACATGCTGTCAGTTACACACGTGGGCTGGGGAAACAGAAGCCCCAGATCCTCCTTAGTCAGCACAGATCACTGTCTATCGATTGGCTGAGCTTTTTGTCATTCTCGGAGTAAGTCCAAACTGCCACGAAGAGGATTTAAACAAGAGGGAAACATGGATAATTCAGATTAGCTCTTGTCTTTCCCTTCTTTGATTTGCATCCAAAGCAGGGCTGTGGACAATCACTACTTGAAACAGATTCAACTGCCTTTTTGATCTTAGTTGGCACAAACGCGCAAACGCCACCCATACAGCATGCCTGACGGACACATCCGCCTAAAAAAACCCTGGTGAACGGAAGGAAGGAAGGGAGAAAGTGAGAGAAAGTTAATGTGGGATTGCTTGTTGATGCCAAGAAATAAAGGATGGAGCCACTTGGGAACCACTAAAAACACAAGTAGTACTGCAACAAACTTTGTATATGCAGTCATTAAATCTCAGGTTTTGTGTGACATTGCTGTAATGTAATGCTCCATGAGTTATGGCATTGAGTTTCTGTAGACAATCCTACAAAAACACAGCATACAAGCCTTTTGTGGCAAGTCTGTCTATCTATTTAGTGGGGACATAAACAATTTTAGTTTCTTCAGATCCTTTAACATAAATCCAAAAGTACTAAAGAGATCTTTTCACTAAAATATTCATTTCAACCCCCAGACTTCACCTCCTCTCCTTAATCTTTCTGATTTCCTTTTTTAAATTTCTTCTACCAAAGACTTGGAAGCGTAGTGGTTCTCAGCAGGAACTGCTCCTAAGATGGTCGTCTTCTTGACAGAAATGTCAGATGTTGTTCCTGGAATCTGCTGGAGCAACTCTACCAGTGCAGGGGTCGCAGTCCAGAGTGCTCCAATTACCTCTGGCACCACTGTTGCATCTCAATCAACATCTTTTCCACTTCCTCCCTGCAGCCTCTGGTATTTTGTTGGGCTTCTCATGTTGCTTGCTCTTGTTCTTGCTGTTGCTTTAAGTTCCCTTACGTCAAACGAAACTTTCTTCTGTTAGGTGCTAACCTACCCAGCATAAATCAAAAATATAGGACATAAGTATTTTTAATAGGGAACCTTTTTGGACCTTGACTGTTTTGTCTTTCACAAGCTCCTACTGTGATTGAAGTTGATAGATTATCCATTATTGCTCTTCATCTGTCTCCTCTTCATTGGTTTCTGCCACTCTTACTTTGATGGAGGTCATTCCTGACATGCCTCCAGAGACAGTGGCTTTCACACAGTCAGTCGGGGACTTCCCACTATTTAGGATGACTTTGCCTGAACCCCTTTATATACATACAAATGTGTATGTGAGTGGCGAGGTCTAGAGGGGGTCGGCGCGAGGAGGTTCATTTTGAAAACCTGAGAGTGTGTCACCTGACCCTTTGATCATTTTGTAATCATTACAGCATGTAACACACACTTATTGCTTTCCAGATAAAATGAGAGCTCCTCCACTGAGAGCAGCAAAATACACAGTAATAACAAATGGCAGGATCCTTTTCTCTCTTGCACCTCTGATTTTGTGTCATCCATTTTTACCTAATTGTGTCTTTTTGTGTCAGCATCACTAAGAGAGATGGACAGAAAAGGAAAGGGGAAATGATAGAAAGGCACAAAGAGAAGAAAAGAAAGAATTGCACAGAATGTGCCAAAACGGAATATATTTCTGAACTTCAAACATGATTTTAGCCGTCTCATCCCATTTTTGAACTGTTTTTAGCATTCCAATATAAATATATTTTATTGTTATTAACATTAACATTTCTTTATGTTTAATTTGATCAAATTGGTAGCACATATTTAAATGTTAACACGTGTTTAGCACTTGCTTATTTATTTGGAAATGAGTTTTTTAGAGCTCCAGTCTTATTGGAATTACAAGATATTTTAAACTACAGTAATTTAGTTTGTTTTTTTTGGCAAATAAACAAAATTGGCAGATTACTATCTCACAAAACCAGGGCTGAACAAACTTAAAAGGTGGTATTTAAGTAGGGGAGAAAATAATTCAGGTGACGAGATAACATTTGATGAGAAATTAAAAAATAAATAACAACAAATAAATACAATTAAGATTGACAGAATCATGTTAATTCATAATCTTGTGTTTTATTTCCAGTCAAGTAAAAAAAATTCAGCCTTTATTAATACTGTTATAAAAGGTTTTAATACTAACATTCAGGTAGACTTATGCCTTATGTCTTAAATGATAAGATTTTCTGTCTTTCGGGCACAAATGTCTACCTGCCTATAAGTTATACTTGCTTCTGTTAAAATAACCACATTAGTGTGAATAGTGAGATGTGTGACATTCATGAGTGGTTTAAGGGGCCAATGCCCAGAGAATGATGAAAAGATTTTAAATGCATTTTTAAGCGAAACCATTTGTTAGTTGGACTATTCAACACAGTTCTCATTTTTCATGATAAATGACACTCATTAAGTAGCTGGAGTGAAAGTATCCAATAGAAATGAAGATGAGAAATCAGATTGTAGAACCAGCATCATATAAAATCAAAGCACATATTTTTGCCTTTTGTTATGCTTCTTGATAGGGAAAAATAAAAAAACACTTTTATTTTATATTAATTCCTAACTGCAGGATACTCAAAGCATATTCTGCAACACAGAAGCCTTAACAGGGCTTAATTATCCATGTTTATGGACAGCCAATGGTATGCTTAGATTCTGCTAACCTTGGGCACTCAGAGCGCTCATCCTGCTAAATACTGCATTGAAACATTTGTAAAAATGACTTCACTGCTCTGATGTTTTTGTCCAGTCACCCATCATTTCACATTAGTTCATAGATTGGACTGTGAAGAAAAGTGCTTTTATCCAAACCATTCAAACTTAGGTGTAAAAAGACATAAATAGTAACACTTTGAAATACAATTTGCTTTCATTGTAGAACTCAACATTGTAATACAATAACATTGAGAGACAAATAAATTAGTTTATGCTACTTTCCTTCAGTGTTTCTGAGGTTAAATTTCATTATAAATACAACCGATGTTCAATTGATTTAATATAATTAGAGTAAAATCTAATTTTTCTTATTAAAAGACTTCCCCTTGGGTAATATCCAGGTAAAATGCAGAACCAAATGTTCTTTTCATATTTACATACTGTTCAGGGAGCTGAGATAAAAGAAGGAATAACACCTCTGTCAACATCCTCTAGGGCAGCAGGAAATACTTTTTGTGAGGCTATTCTACTTTGTTTTCCTATTAAAACCTAATCCCGGACATCAGTCCTCCCAAACTGTTCTATTTACATTCAAATTTTGTGAAACATTTCAAAAGCAAAAGAAAGGACTTTGAGAAAGTTTGAACAACTTTGCTTTATTTTTTTCTATCATTCTCAAAAAATGTAATACTTATTTAAAAAATACCTGATTTAACACATACTAAATGTAGCATTTTATACTGCGAAAATCTCACCACGCTGCTCAGGGTGTTTATAGCTTGAAGTAAGAAGATTTTCTCTAAAGAATTTGCTGCACAGAACTGCCCGATCATTTCTTTTAAAAGACAAACATCAACAAACGAAGTCATGATTCTATTCCTCTTAAAAAACACAACTAAAAACCAACATGATAGACTGTGTTACAAAAAGATAAATGCTCAGTGATAAAACAAAAAAACTTGAACTTACATGGAATTCCCAAATCAGCCTTTTCTTTGGGCTCATTGGACTTCTGAAACAATGAACCTTGGGACAGGGGGGGGAAAGGAATGAGGGAATGAATAAAACAAACGGAAAACAATGAAAATGAAACAAGTCAAATCAAAAAGGAACAAATCATGGAGGATAGAGGATAATGTGCATGACAGTTTTTTTTTATACCTCCTCTTCCAGTAAGTGAACAGCTGTGCTTAATATAATATTGACTGTGGTTTGAAAGAAAAAAAAAAACCCAAAGAAATATATGAAGCCACAAGACAGAAAAGGGGGAATTTTGAAAAGTCTTTCTGTTTGTCTGTTACAGCTGCATCATCCAGAGCGGTTCACTCAGTTGTGGCAAACAGACGGTTTACGACACAGATGAACATCCAATGTACTGATGTATAATTGAAGTGCTGGTGTATAATTCATAAAGACAGCAGAGCAAAACGCAGCACTTAAAAAAGAATTTTTCCAACACAGCGAACCACAGAGGACAGATTCAGGAGAGGGACACCACCAAGGTTAAATGGGGTGATGAGCAGATATTGTTTAAGCAGACAGAAATACCTGTTCAAAATCTGGCACTTCTTTTAAGGTGTGCAAATAGCACTAATGGGCCACTAGCCAGCAGTTCTACTGCAGAGGGTAATAAAAGACTTAAAGCACATTTTTGGCACAATTTATACCTTATTTCTTATTTTTAGGAATGAGAATGAACTCAAAACTCGTAATATTTGTAGCTAATATCAAAATACGTCATTTTCATGTCCAAATGAGTAATGAGAATAGAAGTTTTTAATATGTTAAAAAGGTAAAACAGTTGTTAATAATGAAAACAGGGTGACAGTGAAATTGAGCATAAATGATTTAGTAGAAAACAAGTTGAAAAAATCTCAAATATGCCACAGAGGACACAATTTAATGTCTCACAATGATTAAAGATAAAGTAAGAAAGTGTTTAGTAAAAGGACGGCTGAGCCATAGCGGCTGAATGTTTTCCATAATAAAAGCAAACAGTTCTGTGTTCTGTCCAAACAGTAAGGTTACATAACAGCTGGTGTCTCTGGCGATTACTGTGGTTTTAGAGCTTTTGCTGCAGATTATATTTGCACTGGCTGAGCTGTTATGCAGCAAACTGTATACTGTAACCACACACACACACACACACACACACACGCACACACACACACACGTTTTTGGACAAAGAGGGGTTTGTGCGTGAAATATCCTGTCCTCCGCAGCGACCTTTTGCAGCTCAGAACAAATGTCTTCCAAGAATGTTGTTCGCCGTATCAGATTTGTGTCAAAAAGTCAAAACTTAAGAAAAACACAAGTTGGGAAAAGAAGTTAGACTTGAAAATCAGCTCTGACTTTCAGGCAGACATGATGAGGAGGAAGTCAGAGGGCAATGCAACATCAAGTTCATTTGGAGCTGATAGTTTATCGAGAAAAATTTGGGCAAAAAAAAACTAGTCAAAAAGAGATAAGACATACATGAGAGGGTGGAGATGAAAGACGGAAAATGAGAAAAGTTAAAGCGCAGTCTCCAAATCTAGTTAGCAGACCAGTACCGATCCACGGATCACTTGTTAAAGCAGAAAAAAAAAAGAAACACGGACTTCATTTTTTTGTGTTTGTTTATTATCTGATCTAAAGTAAGTTTTATGTTGGAAAACTACTGGAACGATTCTCTTCGGTGACGCGTTTGAAAAACATTCGCTGCCTTCTTAAAGCAGCAGCTCAGACTGCTAAATTAAAAGCCCCAAGCTTTTAATTTAGGGGACATAAAGGAACTTAAAGTAGAAAAAAAAAGTCTTCAGAAAGTTTCTATGGGGAGAAAGAAGCTATTGAGGAAAACAACGAAGAGTTTTTGAGTCTCAAATAAAAAAATCTGCTATTTTAGACAAAACCAGGAGTCTTCCATTTGCCATGAAAGATAATCTCAGTCTGAATTGAGTTCTCTATGTTATAATAGTATTCTGTTAAAAACAAAAAAAAAGAAAAAACAAAACCTTGTTATCTCGCCTTTATTGTTTTTTTTACAAATATGAAACAACTTCTTGGGTTTTTAAATGAAATTAAATTTAGAAGCAATTTGTTTAGAAAGATAGATTTTTTTTTTATGACTGAAAAATTGAAATTCCAATTTCAGTGCAGCTTGAACCGGTCCGTAAAAATATTGTCTGACATTAAACCAATCCGTTGCCTTAACATGGGTTGGGGACCATTGCCTCATTTATAAACTGCCCTGATTATAAACTGATACAATATATTTTCTATTATTTATATTACATTTACCAAACAGCTTGTTTAAAATCCCAAAAGCCCACAAAGGGAAATTTAAAATTCTTCAAAAATCTTTTTTTTTTATTTCTTTTGCTGAGTGTACCAAACCAAAGGATGACTTCCTATCTATAAACACTGTTTTAAAGAGTTGACTACACATAAACCTGATAAAGAATAACCCTGTGTTATTCAAAAAACACAACAAATAAATAAAATCTGAAATGTAGAGCTGGCAGAAACATTACTACTATAGACACAGGAGCACATATACTGAGAAGCACACGCTCCAAGGGTTCCCGTTATTGCTACAGGAAACAGTTGAAACATTAGTGCTGACATAAAACCGCGTCTGTGCAGTCATTTCAGCGACAGGAAATCAATCATGGGAAATGAGCTTCAATGTATACCTCCCTGGGTTTTATCTCAGATTCTGTGGCCGTATACCCTGCAGGCCGCGGGGAATTCTTTCTATGGATTAGAGGTACGGTGCAGCAGGATAGACCTAAGTCTTGCCGTGTGTACAGTAAGTGCTGTCAATAAAACGCCAACTGTAAAGCTTTTTACTGGCTGATATCATATTTGCAATATAGATCATTGATCAACTTATCCATATTATGCTGGCGTCGGTCTTCATTCAAGACTTTCACTTTATCACTAAGCCAAAGCAAGGAGTCACTCATAAAAATAACTACCGTTACTTATAGTATAAAAGCAGGAAGCAGTGTGAGGCATACATTCATAATATGCAACAAACGTAAACATGACATTTATAATCAATTTGTTGGAAAATTACTTTTTAGATTAGGAGATAGAATGTAATACAATGAACTTGTGTTTCACCTTGTACTCTGAAAGAATGAGCTTTTTATTCTACTTGTTTGTACATTTTATACATATAAAAAGCCACAGTTTCTTCTCCTACAGGTTTATCAATAAATATAGAAATAAATGATGATGGAATGTGATGTCAAAAAAGTGCCACAGCATCTCTCCTATGGTTAAGGAGGACAGCTTAATTCAAGGTAGATCAGACTGTATTCAAACTCTTTAAATTATCTTATTGTATTAGCTAGAGTATGTTTACATAAATGCATATTTTTCCCATATGTTTTTGGGAATTAATATTAAGACCAGCACATTTTTACATAAATGGTTTTAAATGCCTCTTATTGATTTTATCACAATACAATTTAGCATATTCTTAAAGTTTCTCTTCTCTTTTCAGAAACAAAGTAACTTTTACTGTTGATGTAAAGTTTGTTTATTAGGTTTTTTCTTACCATTACGGATACAAGAATCATTTAAACTTTACAACATTTTAGAATAAACATGATTCAAAGTCAAATGACGTGGTCCTACTTATTCATTCCGATTCCTGGTTTATTTGACACATTCAAACATATCCACAGCTCTTCTTAGAGCTTTGATTTTCAGACCCTCTGAATCTGGATCACTTCCCAGGCTTTAAGATCTTTTTTTCCTGTGTTTGTGTCTATGCTAAGGTCTTTTGAGGTTTTCTACCTGGAAACTAAGTAAATGCAACAGTTTTTACAGTCATTCAGGTTGTTTTTCAGGGCTGCAACTGCCCTGTAGCCGCCCAGCTGTTGGCCCCATCTCACTGACAGCCGCCCTGACTGCCACTGTCTGCAACTAATAAAGGAGGTAAAGCAAAATTTATTTATATAAGTTCGCTTCTTACTCCATTTCAACTACTTAAGCAAAGATTATTTGGCAAATATATTTTTCAATACATATATTTTCAAATATAAATACATTTACAAAGTTATAAAGTGGAAAAAGTGATGTTTATTATTGGTATAAATCCCACAACATTTAAAGCACGAAATTATGAAAAAGAAAAGGAAAGGTGAGAAAAATCACATAAATGTTATAGGATAAACAGCTTTAGAAGTTAACTGAGAAACTAGAAAAATCAAGAGAATTTTGTGTAGATGGAAGAATAAGTTGTGAACAGGGAGGAAAATAAAATAAGCGTGAGGTTTGATGAAGGCCAGCAGTTTCAGAGGTTAGAAAAGGATGGACATTTTTTGTTACGGTTTTTATAATTTTAAGAACATTTAACAAATCTGCTATCCTAATTTTTTAAAGAATTTTTACCAGCTAGTTGTTTGAACAGATTCAAAGGTCACACAACCAACACTGATTAATATTTGTCGCTCTGTCAAATGAAACACCTCCTGTCTAAAAATCACCTGTTTTCTGAAGCAAACTATAAAAAGGTCTTCCCTGATCATGCTGTCCACCAAAAAAAAAAAATCAACTTACTTTGCATACAAAGTCCATCAGTGCAGTTTTGAGACTGCAGAACAAGCCCCTCACAGTCCTTCCCACCGTTTTTTGGTGGAGGGTTGTTGCACTCCCTCCTTCTCCACTGTGTGCATTCGGTCCCACAAGCTGACCACTTACTCCACTCTGTCCACACACCATCCACTAGTGGGAAAACAAGCAAAAGAGGTAAGCCTGGTGAATGAGACTGAGAAAGAAACAGCTGGAAGCAGAAAATGCAAAAGAAAAAGCATAAAATAAATTGTGTCTTAAGGGTGAGCCTCACATTGTGAAAGGTGGTGCAGTGGAATGAACTTACCTGTGCACAGTGTGGTACAGTGCAGCTTCTCTATGGCCTGTCCATTACAGGGCAGTCCTCCATTGAGGGGGGTGGGGTTTGTGCAACTCCTGGTTCGCTTTTGGATGCCCCGGCCACACCGGCCGTTACACGGTGACCATTCAGTCCATGTCGACCAGCCGCCGTTTACTGCAGCAGCACAGATCAATCCTCTCAATGATCAGATTAAATTAAAAGTCAGTATTTTCTATACGTTTCATTATGAAAATGTTGGTGTTACTTTACATGAAGTCCCTGAAAACTATATTGAATGAAGGCCCAGATCATGTCACAACACATCTTTTTCAGAGAAATAAATATCAAATGCCATATCCTTGAATAGCACCTTACTATGTTCTTCAAAGGCGAAAGGCGCTTTACAGTCACAATCCCATTCACAAACATTCACACACTGATGGCGGCTCCACTGCCGAACACTGCGTCCAACCTATAACCCTATAACCACCAAGAGCAATGTGGGGTTCAGTATCCTACCCTAGGGCACTCGGACACATGGGCAAGCAGGGTGGGAACTGAACCTGCAACCTTCTGATCAGAGGTCGAGTGCTCTACCTCTGCACCATGGCCACTTCCCAAAATGTTTAAAGCTGCATTCACTTGTGGTTCACGTTTGAAGCGAAGTTGATTTAGTAGTTAACTTAAAATTACTGCCATAAAAAAGATCATTAGCTCGTTCCAGTGTCACATAAGCGCCTAGAAATCACACCTCACCTACTATATATACTGTTTCACGTATGTGCTTTTGCATTAGGAAGTTGGGCTTACAAATACACCACCACAGGCTATGAAAAAACTACTGTCTTTGTTTGAAAGAAGTAAAGAAAGATCAAATAAAGTACTGTGCTTGGAAAAACTGAGTAAACCAAATTATATATTAAACTGTAGCCCAGAGTATAGAGGGCAAGAAAAAAAAGCAGGACAGCGCTCAGACAGTTATGGACAGATGAGACAGCTATGAAAAAGAAAAAAAAATCAGGTGTAAAATTAGAATGAGCCACCAAGACATCCAGAGAAAGAGTTTCCCACTAGGGAGGTGTAGTAGATTGAAGTTTTATCTTGACAGCACTGCCTCAGCACCATGGACAGCACCCACTGCATTTCAAAAGGGAGTTCCAAATTAGTCACTGAGGCAATTGTAACCAGTTAAAGGGCCTATACTATGCAATACTAAGCCTTACAGAGTAAAATATATCCGTATATATTATAATATATTACAGTTGGCACACTAAACAACAATCTTTTTATGAAATGTGAAACATTTTCTCACGCATAATTTTTTATCTGGAAGTATCTTGATATCTGAGGCGCCACCTTTTACACCTTGCTGGTGTCGTCCATTTCACGATGTCAACCTAGAGCTGGCCTCGACAGTGAGCCAAGTTGTCTCTGCAGATACGTGCAAGAGGAACCACTTCTTCTCAGAGTGAATGCTAAAATTAAAGGGTTTTTGCCAATCACCGATAGATCAGCGGAGAAAGCGGATGTGTTAGCCTGCGGGTGGTGCTGGCAGTGCCGATTCTTCCCAGAAGGGGCTGTTCTCCCACATCCATACGTATGAATGTGAGGACCCAGTTGTTTGTGTGGATTGCAAGGGGCTGGTGCTCAGAGAGCAGGGTTTTGGGGAAATGCAAATAGATGCATGAATGGAGCAAAAATACAGCTTTGAGGGTGTTTTTCATAAGAAAGTAACATTATAAAACACTTAAAAGCTCAAAATGATGTTGCATGATGTAGGTTATTTAAAGCAGGAAATGCAAAACTTTATCTTCAAATTTTCAAACAGACTTTTCTGTGACTCTTCTGTTACCTTCCAACTGCAACTGTATAATTTTTTTCACTATGTGTTCCTGTGTTTTTCCACTAGTGTTTCACCTTGTCAACAGTGTCAGCCAGGCTCTTGTAGAGCCGAGAAGATTGAACCGCAGATTGAACAATCTATTTCTGTAAGGATACATCAGTGTCAAACCATTCCATCTCTCGCTGTCTGTATCGAACGGGCAAACACGGACAGTTATTTTGATTGAAACACTTCTCCTCAACAGAGTCACCGTTACATTTGAAAGCAACACTGTGCATGTGTGAAGTGTGCACGACTTATTCGCTACATTTTGTTTCTCCTGGTACTGTTTCCTATAGTTTCAGACATACATTTGGCAAGATGGCAAACCAAACAGAAAGTGGGCTACGTGTAAAGAGGACAAAGCCTTTCCCTCCAAGATTATAGTTAAAAAATAATTAAAAAAAACAAACAAGGTTTTATTTTCCTGAAAAAGCAACCCCCCCGTCCTCAAACATATTGGTTTATTCTGTTGTCGCGCCGCACAGCTGCTGCTGTGCCATATGCAGCATGATTCATGCAGAGCTGGGAGTCTTGGCTCAAAGTGCAAACATTTGGGGAACCCGAGTGTTCTCATTTAAAATGAAAGTGTGTTTGGGGGTGGTTAATTAGTTCAGGTCAAGGGTTATGTGAGAATAAAAGGCGGGCTGCTGGCATGGCAGCGCAACCAATTCCACATGACAGATGGCTGTTAGCTGAGACAGGTAGACACAGGTAGATCTCAAAAAAGTGTCATATGAAATAAGCGTCCCCTTTAGGGTTGGAAATTAAAGCAGAAGAAACAAATCTGACAGGATAACTTGACTTATCCTCACCGTAGACTATAACAGTCGCTGTGGTGCTTCTTCTTTTAGCTACTATGTTCTTAGCCACACAAGTGTAGTTGGCTGTATCCGACAGACGAGCCTGTTTGATGATCAGGTTGTGGTCGATGGTGATGTAGAAGTTTCGGTCTTCAGCAGGATCTATAACCTCTTCGTTCTTTAACCACTCCACCTGCGACACGAAGGGAGGAAAAAATATGAGGTCAGCAGGAAGGTTTCTGTACAATGAGGCGAAAAATCACAGGAAATTGAGGCGATGTATCAAGTGATTTTATGGCGGACAGCTTTGTTGATCCACAAAGTATAAAACAAGCTAAAGCAGACAAACGAGGATTTACTGCGTTGTGTTTTCTGTAAACACATGAACAAGCCACAGCTCGGCAGAATTATGAGATCAAACTTTGCATTATTTTTCTCCCAACAGAAAGGAAATCTTTGGAAATTAAAAAAAAAAGTTGTTATAAGTAAATTCTGCAAGCATGATCCAAAAAAGATAAAAGAAAAAAATTGTATTGTTTTCAATTTCCTGACACAATAATGTTCTTTGTTGCTTAGATTTACTAGAGATAAAACACTTGTGTTTTATATTTTCGAAGGTTAAAAGTTTAGAAAAGGCAATTTCTTCAGCAAAATAAAGAAAAAATAATAATAATAAAATTATTCAAAACAAAGCACAAAGTCCTCAACTGTCTTAAACCACAGGCTTCACGCATGATGGAGAACATTCAGAATATAATCCCAGGAGAGCAGTATAAAAGAAAAAGTACAGTGAACTTGCAAGGTGCTTTGGGTTGTAGGACAGCAGGAAGCTATTCTATTCATGAGCCTAATCACATTTCCTGAGTGCTGTATTTACTGGTCTAAACCCTCATAAATTCAGTCTGTCCAGGCTTTATGGCAGGCACATAAATGTCCAAGCTGCGATGTTTAATTCATGTTCCTTAATTTCCTCCTCCCCTCACATTAGGAAATGGGAATCTCAGATGCAGAAAATCAGAAATCCGGTGTTTTTCTTCATTTGACAGCGTGCTCAGAAGCTGCTGTCGGGTTTTCACCTGCTTCTCTCTCTGATCTGTGGAAATCTTTGTCCACGTGATTCATTTCAGGTTGGAGTGTTTGCTCTGATGTGTGATGCAGTGTGACCTTTCAGTTTTTTTCATCTTAGGCTTTTAAGAGGTAAAAAAAAATAAAAAAAAAATATATATATATATATTTGTATACAGTAAATGTCATCTCTAAAAAGGACTTAAAGTTTATTTATGGATGTTAAATAAGATGTGATAGGATAACAAACAATCTGCTGAGACACAAGGTTTTGAGAACTTGATGGCTACAATCTCGTGGATGTTTTATTGTTAGATGCTGGGAAATCAAATTTATCTTTGGGATCTAAAGAGTCAAATCAATAATTATGATTCAGGTCACTTTTACTAACTCAAAAGTCAATTTTCTTCTCATATTTTTCTCTTTCATATTGAAATTTACAATGCAGGCAAAAGGTAAAAAAAAGAATAAAATTAGGCTACCAACATTATCTTCACTTATATGTATCTTTAATAAGATTAAACATTAAGAAATGGGGAAAAAAGCGAAGTGAAAAGCTACGTTTCTAAGTAAATTTCACATAATTTTTTCTCACTCCATCCCCAAGGGACTTCAGTATATTTATATGCGTCCTAAATACATTTTAATGAAATCCAAGGCAGTTAATTAGACCAAACAGAGTACATCATTTTTATCTGTTTGTTCTCTTTAGCTTCATCAATTTAGGGGAAAAGGAAAACTTATGCCTATAGTTGAAGGACAAAAAGTGAGAAAAAGGCTGTCCTAAAATATACATTTTACTGCCTTTGTTATATACTTTAAAACTGATTTCTACAGGTTTTGTTTAATGTGATTCTTTAAAACACTCAGAAATTCAGATTCGTTTTTTTCAAAAAAATACACAGTGTCTTTGCATCTACTAGAAATACCAGTTTAGTTATTGTTTCTTCCAGTTTTTTAAATATGGTAAAAACTTGTTATACAATTTCAAAGGAGACAAATAGTTTTATATTTGGAAAAGGTACACACTTCAGAGTGATCTTTGTTGTGACATAGTGACATGACATTCATTACATTAGGAATCAAAACATTGCCATTGCATGTTTTTAATATGAATTGCTCTACAGTTTAGATTAATAATAATAATTAAAAAAAGCTTTTTTTATACTTATTTATGATGGCAGTCATAAATAAGTCATTTTTTGTATCAAAAAAAGAGACACTGCTGACGTCACACAGTGACATATGACCAACAAAAATGTTTTTAGATAACAAGCAAGTGTGTCATGATACACATCCCTTCCAAGGATGGACAAAAAAGGCAAGAGTCAACAACAGAATGTAAAGTTTGATAGAAATGACAAAAAAGCCTCAAAAATGAAAAAAAAAGTAAAATTTAAAGACTTTGACAACTCAAACCAAGACAGATCTGCATCTGTGTGAGTAAAAATGACATATGTGTTGTTTTAAATTTTGATGGGTGAACTTTGTTTCTGAGTCTTAGTGTGATGATGCACTGAAAATAGCTGCAGCTTTTGATGCCTCCTGAAGGGTGAAGCCTGTGAGACTGATGTGTGCTCTGGAGGCTTCAGACAAAGAGACCACATGTGGTGGCAACACTGCCATCGCCACCGCCTCATTAGCCACAGCTGGTGTTCGAGTGTGTATGTGTGTGGATGGCGCAGGGTGGCTGATTGGATCAAGTCAACCCCAAAGGAGAGTGAGTATCTGCTATTTTAACTTTCATCCACACATCACCTGCCTCTTTTGGTTCCCACACAAACCACAACAGAAATACATACCATAAAAAGAAGGTGGGTTTGGGGTACATTTTCTTTTTTTTCCATATGATCCTACATTTATGCTTTTTGTCTATCTGTTGGACTAATCTAGGAACTAAAGTTGTTTGGCTGTTTTCATCTTTGAGAGATGTTTTCATGCTTTGGCAGGGAAACAAAAACTTTGTTCGGATACGAGATAAAAGTAGGCCAAGAGATAAAGTCTTACGTATGTCCCTTTTGTTGCGCTGCAGAGTTGTATCAGAAAAATGTTTTGAACGGCAAAAGATTCGTGCATATCTTCTACTCCGAACAGGAACATCACAGTCACACGGTGTCACGAGGAGAAACAGTAAATCTTTCATAAGCTAAACAAATGGCAGACCACAGAGCAAGAAGTACGATAACACAGCCAAGAACATCTATGACAAATGCTAAAATATGACATGCTTTGTAGAGCCACAACAAAAGGCTCTCATATGGGACTTGATAACAGCTCAGAGATACAGGGTCGGATGTGATGCTGAATCCAAACATTAATATTTCAAAATAGCAGCGACTGCATAAGAGTGTGAAGAAACACAAAAAGGAGCCATTACAATAGAATCTTGTACTGCAATCAAATCATGGAAATCAAACCGTTGTGTTTGAGTACTTCTATGTGTGTCTGGGAGTATAACTGTAGGCAAGCGAAGTGTTAATATGAATGTTCATCACCCGCGATAATCCCCTTGATTAGCTATATTATCTGGATCTATATGAGACAGCAGATGAGTGGGTTAAAGAGCTCTCACACTGATTAATCAGCCTACGTGTGGGTGTTTCCCTGTTTTAATAATCACAAAAGCACCTCCTTCTCCATCAAGCTTTGTCACCCTAATTCATTGTATGTAGACCTGCACTTCTGGTGTCAGACAAAAGTTTTATTTCTTCAAACAAGACATTTTGAGACTGAAATAAACATAATACTACATTTAGAGTACATTAAAGCTTAGTTCACCTTGACAATGAAAATTGTGTTTTTAAAGTGTTCTTGTGGCATTTTTTTCATTATGTAAGACATATAAATATATACAAAATAAGTTTAAAATTACATTTCTGAGTATTTTGTCAATTACATCATTGTGAATCAGGGGCAGTCGTCATTCGAAAGAGCTCCTAGGAGTAGCGTAGGCGCTACAGTCAGCAGGCCACAACTTTCCTGCTCACAACTCAGAGGGGAATTTCTAATGACTACTGCCGCTCTGCAGAAATTATGTCCTAGAAAATTATGTTTGTTTTTTTATGACTAAAAATGACATATTTATAATTAAAACACCACTGGGAATGATTTTAAAATAGCTCAAAAGATAATTGGAGTGGTCCTCCTCCATCTCCTCCTCTAACAGAATCGTTTTCAGGCCAGAATTACGGCCAGATTAAACAGCTGCTGCTGAACCTCACATTACTGTTCAAAGGTAGGAGATGCCATCTTTTCTGTGCACAGAAACGCAGACAACCAAAGAAAGTTTGTCAACAGTGGGAAAGACTAGGGTTTCAAATTAATCTGCAGCCTCAGAACAAACCATTTCACCATGGAAACATTGCTTTGAATTCGATTTATTCACACTCTAATGTTGGGCTGAACAGTGGTGCAGTGGGTAGCGTTCTTGCCTCCCAGTAAAAAGGCCCTGGGATCTTTCTGCATGGAGTTTCCCTGGTCTCCTCATGAATGTGTGGGTTTTCTCCGGGCACGCCGACTTCCTCAAGCAGTCCAAAAACATACTTCATAGGTTAACTGGAGATGCTGACATTTTAGAGACCATTTCTTTACAACTTTACAGTAAATCTAAATTTACCCTGGGCTTTTTTTTTTTTTAGAAAGCTGTTTCTTTGTACAATTTTCACAATCTAATCTCTTTCCATGGAAAAGAAACAGTTTTCACAAATGCCCTTTCAGAAAAAAAGATCATGCTCTTCTTTTTTACATCCGAAATATATTTTTTGTATCTAGAAGAATCCCAAGAAGTCATGGGGTTACTCTGTGTCAGCAGAAGTGGTGACAAGCACCCCTACTGTGTGGTATTACCCCCCACCCCTGTGGCCTACTTGGCAAACTTAAGTTTGAGCTTTTCAAACATCAGAAATAGCATCAAATCATGAATTGATTTTTTTTTTCTAAGAAACCTCTGGAATTTGGTTTGGGAAGCAATTTTGTCATCGTCTTTCCACTCAGATAAAGATGAATTTCATTACAAAGATTTAGGTGTTGAATTTATACCTTTAACTGGAAAATATGTATTCCTGCCAAGTTCTAAGAACAAGTGTTTGTGATTTTTTCTCAACTGTCTTTTGAGCAAAGGCTGCTGTCCAGAGTCAGCTTGGATAAGCCCCCAGCCTTCTCCTGTCCCATATCCTGACATTTCTGTGGACACGCACAAGTTCACAGAGAAGTTTATGACCATCTTCTGAAAGTTGACACCGGGCCAGCTGTTCAATGTTCTGTCCCACTCACCCCCTTCTGCTCATGCATTCACATTCAGGAATGCATCACAGGCAGATGTTCCACGCTTTCTATTATTGGCTCTGACTTGCATCTATAGAGCCATCACCATAATTGCCTTGCTTGTTTCCATTACATGTTTTGAACACTCACACTTGCATGTACGCTCACACAGACATTTTTATAAAGCCCCCTGCACGCAAGCAAATGTGGGGAAATGCATCATTCCAATGCTGTCAGTCCGATCAGCAGAAAAATGCACCAAGTGACACACGTAAAGAAAGACAGAAGAGGGTGACGAAAAAGAAACAAAATAGAAGACATTCGGATAAATTAAAAACAAAGACAACATATAGGAGATAGAGTGTGGGAGGAAAACATATTGAAACACAAAAAAGCAGAGAAAAAGCGGAGACGGACAGAATGAGAGGTGTGTGCTGGCTGAAGAAAACCATCTATCATTTGGTCCTGGTGCCATCAGTTTTCTTGACACAAACCCAGACGATGGGCAATAACTCTCTGTGTGTGTTTATCTGAGACTAATACCAGCAGATGCCACACGCAACCCCCACGCACACCCCCACTACCAACCGACACACTCCGCCCGGATCATGATGTGTAGCTAAGGAGAATAGTAATCAAGCTATTCATTAGTGCAGCAACAAAGGCCATTACTGGCTAATCAACAATCTTGAAGCTCAATCGAGGAAAGCTAATAGAAATTTAACCCAACAGCGCGCTTCAAGATGGTGCACTTTGCGTGTAAAAGTGTGTTTGTTGAAATTTGTAAAAAAAAAAACAAAAAAACAATTGCTTTGATATTGGATGAACAAAACTATTATTTTCATTTAAACATTTAAAACTACAAAAAAAGGAGATAACATTGGAACGTCTTAGGGTGTATAGATTTGAAAAGTCAGTTGGTACGCACTGAGTGCATTTAATTTGGTCCGGATGGAGTCCTGAACCTTGCATTCGGTCTGTATTCAGACTGCAATCAACCACACATTTCTGTTCTGAACCAAACAAAACCACAAGGCTGAAGATCTCTTCAGCAATCATTGGCTAGGAATTACAAGAGAAGGTGCTTTTCCAGCATTAAGCTTTACTTCCTCCACTTGCCCACAAATTTTTTTAATCAATATTAGTATCATTATTGACAAAGAAATTTAGAAATTTAAAGCTGGGTTTTATTTTGTCTAATTTCTAGACATACCAAAACGTTTTTCCCAATTAAAATGTTTTACTTAATTAATTGAATTTACAATTTGCTATAGTTTGTTCTGTGTCTGTGGAGACACGTTAACTTAAGATGGTTTCATAGCAGAACAAAAACGTTTTAAAAAGGGTCATCTGGACAAAAATTTCCATGATAAAGACTGTTCACCTCTTATCCAAGAGGCTTTCTCAGTTCTGAGTTTTATGCTTCCATAGTTCCAATAAAAACTTGAGTTTTAGGAGTAAATGGAAGAAATTCTCAATCTATGTAGATGAGTACAGTGTCATAATGTCACTTTGCTTGAAAAAAAACACTTCATTTTCTTTCAGTCATAGACTTTTGTGATTTTCTTTCACCCAAAAATGCAAATATTCTCCATAACTGGCTTCTCCTCCAAAATAAAAGATACGCTAGATATGTAGAGAACTCCACAGGGTTTTGAAGTCCCCATTAAAGGAAGAGTATCTCCATTGCATGCAACAAGCTCATGGCTACTTCTAAAAAAATCATTTCCCAGTTGCAAAGAAAGTTGAGGTATCTCACTGTTTATTTGCTTTTATTTTGACACATTACCAGGTAAAAATGTGAACAATTTTTCAAATCAAGAAGAAATATAAATATCAGGCAGCCCCTCTTCAAATTGAAAGTAAAAATAAATAAATAAAAACTCGCATACTTTATGTATGGCACCCATTCAATATGATTTCATGTAAAAATATTTGCTCATTTGCATATTTTCTGCATTTTCATGTCTCCAACTAGACAAAAGTTTTACAATCTGATAAGGTATTACCCTGAGGGGAGTTTGAGCTACAACAGCAAAATTTCTTACTGCATTCCTGAGAGAAATTTGAAGATCCTACTTTGATAATGATCAAAAATGTCACACCTTATTACAACCTGCAGTTCAAAGACGTCCTACATTCCCTCTCATTGCTGGCGCAGAAAAAAAATAAAATAAATAAATTAATCCATATCAGAAAATAAAAATTAAATCAATTTCAGTGCCAAAGTTGTCCCGGACAGAAAGTGGAACACTTTTTCTCCACTGTAAAAGAGAAATGTGGCTTTTTACTCTTCTTACTCTTACTCTTCTTCTTACTCATTTTAACTCTTAAGAGTTATCACCTAAAAGAATAGTGAACAAACACTCAACATTTAAGCAACAAATAATGAAAATGTACTTGGTAATTGATTTAAAGTAAGAACACATGGCAGCAAATAATGTTGATTATTAGACTTGAGCGCTTGATACTGACAAAGCAGAAAAAAAAATATTGATTCTTTTTTCAGCAAAAATATAGTACTAATGTAACAACCATCAGCAGTTCCTTCTAATATATATTCTGCTGCATTTATATTGATTGTGTGCATTTCAACCGCCCACGATCTACCTGCTATTTCACATAACTTTCTTAATTGGCCATATGTCCTGGTGTTTCTGCCCGCATCTTCTCCACACTTGGGAGGTGATTAAAACAATCCTGCTGCCCACTGCTTCTTTTGGGAATTTACCACAGTTAGCAACACCACGACACTATGTTACATGCTTGTACTGGCCAGACTGGCCAGATTGTGCAGGTTAACGTAAGGTCACTGTCCATTTGTGTGTGTGTTTTTCTGGGAATGTGGAAGAAAAATCTGTGCCCATGTCCATGCCTTTGTGTGTTCATGGCATCAAGGGATTTTAGAGGCTCTTGACAGCTTAATTAACTGGATCCAGGCGAGTGACATAAAGACCCAATTAACTACTGCGACATAACTGGGTCACCATCAACAACCATCCTACAATAAAGACACCTCAGATGAAACCCAGTTGAAAGTTCCTTCTTTTTCTTAATTGTCTGACTGTATTTGCATAAAAAAAGGTTATTAAAAACACAAAAGGTATGATTTTGTAATTACACTGAAAAGGGAATATGGAATTTGGATTAGCAAACAAAAGCAGCTAACAAGCTCAAGCTCCTAATTTAGTCATTTTGTAAGATTACAGAATCAAAAATCACAGCATAACAGCATATGTAGGGAAAACTGCAAGGGCTTGTGACCCTTCTAAATAGTATGAAATGGAACAAAAAGTACTTAATATATCGTTGTAGTTGGTAATGTTAGCTCTTCACATGTTACCGTATTTTCTGGACTCTCTCTTTAGAAGGTGCACCATCAATGAATGGTCTATTTTCAAAATTACGTCATATATAAAGTGCACTGAACTATAATGTGCTTTAAGTGAGACAAAACATACAGAAAAAGTCAGAAAGTATGCCATTATTCTTCTTATTATTACTCATTCTAGTACTCTATTGTAACAAGCTACACGTTAGCCACATTAAAGTATTCACAATAACTCCTAAACTTTTTTGCAATAGATAGCCGCACTGTTGTTTTTTTGTAAATAAAAAAAAATGAGTCAAGAAATACAGCATACTATTAGCAACTATATAATATGTAGTTATCGTAAAAATAAAAACATATTTAATTGATGTTTTTTTGCAAAATTTGCAAATAAATACAATCATAGAAGGACAATTACATCCGAAGTAGATGTGCAGCACAAAGTGGCAGAGCATGTTCCGCACAGACGGAATTGGGGCACAGGACAACACTCAATTTGACTGCGACAAGCTAGCAGCAGCGTTTTCATAACCTATTGCTCCACTGTATTTTGTACACTGAATGAAGCATGACTAAGATGCACACATAGTCCATGAGCATTTTGTTGCACAGATGTAACTTTAGTCTTCTTGCATTTTTTCTGTGTAATTTACAACATCCTGTACACCCACTTTACTATTTTTTTTTCTCAACAAACACAACTTCCTTTCACAGCGAACTAAGCAAAAATGTTAATGGTTATCTTTAAGCACTTCAGACCAATAAACGCAGATAAATGGAGGACGAAGAGGGGAATAAAAGGCAGGTGAAATGAAGGAGAAAAGAGACAAAAAAAGAAGTTGCTCAGCACCAAAGGAGGTCACAGATGTGCAGAAGAGAAAGCTTGCATCGGCTTCTTTAGAGTGCACATGTGCATGAAAACACACACGTACCAACGCACACGCGCACACACTATGTTACCTCTGAGATTTAACACAGGTGCAGATCCTTCACAGTGATCTATTAGACTCACCCTCTCATGTCAACATCCAGGAGTGGGGAGAGACAGAGAGAGGAAAAGATGGATGGGGAACAATCTCAAGAGAGGGTTGGATAAAGAAAAGGTATTTCCACGGCAACGGTGAAGGAGGGAAAGATAGAGAGCTACAGAGGGAGTGATTATGGTGGAGGAGGATGAGGATGCAGGGAGCAGATACCTGTGGGTGATCTATTAAAACTAAGCTGAAAATGTCACCAAAAATGGAGAGAAAACGAGGGAGGTGTTTGTGGAGGCTCTGCTAAAACAACTGCAAAAGAATTAAAAGCAACAAAAAAAAAGAGGTACCAAGAAGGTAAAGGAAACTGAGAGACAGATGGAGTGAATTGGTATTTCCATACTGTGTCAACAATTATGGAGAGTAGGAGGAGAAAGGATGGCGAGAGGGAAGGTGCTGAGGGGGTAAGAAAGTGTACTGAAAGACGAGTTGTAGAAAATACAGTGAGGTAATCTATTGCCTACCACACTTGGGAAAACAGGGACAGGAAAGTAAAAGTCATGAGAGGAATTCAGGAGGGAATAAGAAAAGAAAAGGGAATTTGTTGAGTGTGATCATTTAGACCCACAATCCATGTGTCAAACTTTTTGTGAATGTGTGTCTGTGTGAAAGAGTTATATAAGAGTTTAAACAGAATTACCAGTCACCACTTTCTTAAGAAGAGGAACAGAGCATTACAGTACATCAAGGGACTTGCAACGCGAAAGACTGATTGATGAGCTGAAGGTTGGAGACATGTTGCAGGTGGCTGGCGAGTAAATGGGAAAAAGATGTGCAACAAGGAAGAAAAGAAGAAAACCTGAGCCTTAGAAGTGGGAGTTCAAGAAGCATGAAGTGAGGCACAAAGGAGTGTTTGAGCATGATCTGTGGAATTGCAACCGATGTGCAAGACAACTCTGGTCCACGAGGCGACTTGCAGGACTGTGATGCAGAAAATCAAAGCCTGCTCTTCATAAACATGCAGTGAGCAAACTGTGACTTTTAACCCTGTGAATGCCACTTTATTGGGATTTACTATATGTAAAATTTCAAAGCCGTTGTTAGGTTTTATTATTTACTAAAACAAGAGACCCACTCGTGTTTGTTTGGAAAAAAGCATATCAAACCTGTGCTCTATGACAACCAATAAATTGACCTAAAAAATAAAAGATGATGAAATAAATGAAAAGAAAAAGTGAGATTTATATATATATATATTAGTGTAATAGCAGCAGCAAATGCAGATGGCAAGGAGAGAAAAACACAGAAATGATGGTTTGGGGTGAGAACGTTAGGGGGAAGGAAAGTTTAAATGAGACCCTGGGCTCAAATCATTAGAGGAAGAGGCAGACGAAAAACATCCAAATCCACTCAACAGCTCAGACACGTCGGGGGAGCATTTCCCCAAACAGATGCTGACCTAGTAACAGCTGGAATCCGAATCAACACCTCAGATAACACCAGGGAGAAGTTCAAAAGGGAAACACTTTCAACTTGTGATGGAGGGATTGAAAGTTGGGAAAAATTAAAAGCTTAGACTTGTTCGCGCCTCAGTTACATTCCAAACCGTATTTTTTGTGCCTCTCTAATCTGCACACCTCGCTTTCCACAAGTCAGTAATTGTGTGGTGGGCTGTGCAGTAAACCGAGTTTCAAACTAAAGACACCGGAGCAAGCTGTGCAAATATGCAAACAGACAAATGCAGCTGCTGTCTTGATTGTTCCATGTGCACTTTTGGCAAGAGTTTTGGCTACGACTGAATTTACAATGCAGGAAATAAAGATGAATATGAAATTACAGAAACGTTTACAACTCAGAATACATTTTTGTCATAACTTGGTAAATTGAAATGTGTTTTTTTCAAGCAATCAACACAAATGTACCAAAGCAGATAAACAAAAACGATGTAATAATAAATTTAGCTATTCAAAATTTTAAATAATTAACTGACTTGACTTTCCAATCAAGTCAGTTCATTATTTAAAATTTTGAATATCTAGTAATATTAGTAATACTAGCAATGAGTAATATCTTTCTATATTTACGTCCATATGCACAAATAAATTCTTTATAATTACTGTTGATTATGAATAAGCATATTTGAACTTGAAGATGCAATATATGACAGATGAAATAGAATAAATATGAAGATTGTCATAAAGAGTTTAATTAATTGCATGAAATTGAGTGGGAGGAACCAAAAACCCTATCCCTATTATTCCTTACCAGCCTATTTAACTTATGTAGTTATCTTATTCTGGTTCATAAATTTTAATAAAACACAAATTAATTCAGAAGTCATTATACAAGGACATTTTTCAGTATTAAAATAGAGGGCTTGTCCCAGTTTGACCAAGTTACAGATGTAGTTATGATTTTAAATGAAAGGTTTATATTCTGTAGAAAGTCCACGGTGGCTATAAGGTTGGTTCATTCTTCTGCTGTCAAATTGACAGCCTTACTTTTGGCTTAAGAAAGAGTAAATCAGTGTGTGAATGTATGTGTGAGCATGAGTGAAAGGAACGTGTGACCGTAAGCGCTTAGAGCCTTGATAAAAAGCGCAATTTGAGTCCATGCCAGTTACTTTTTTAGATGTAAGCACTCATTCTAAGTGGAGTTTGGTACTGATTTATGTTCAATAGTTGTTAAAAAGCAATTTATAACCTATAAGTGATCTTTTTGGTTTAATGTGAGGCTGTTAAAATGACTGAAAAGCTAAATGATGGAACATAGTTGTAGATGGTTCCTGTTAGTAGCATAAGGGCTGAGGTTGTGAAGAAAAAAATAACAGAGTTTTCTTTTTATTCCAGTGGACAGTGATGCATTTTCCTTTCAGCCATTCAAATTATCAAACACTCCAATTGCTACATTAGATGATTATCAATGAAAGAGAAAAAGAAGGACACATAATAGGAGATTTGGCGTTGAAATTGAGGGATCTCTGACATAACTTGTTCTATGGTTTGTTTGCAAAAGAGATTATTATAATAATATTCATAGGGTCTCTTGACCTAAAAATTAGGACCGTTTGCACTGAATGCCAAAGTGTTTTCTAGGTTAGTAGATTAAAGTTGGCACATGCACCTTTGGTAAAAGAAAAAACAAATTTGAAAGGACATCTCTAAATGTGTCATGTAAATGTAATGTACATTTTAGTACTCGATGAAAGGAGTCTTTGATCAAATTATTTTTTCTGTTACATTTTAAAATTCTCAAAAAATAAGCTTTACTTCATCAGTCAGAATATTGTTGAGCTGTCTTTTATGTAACCGGCAGAAATTTGTGATCTTGAAAAGATATTACAAATATATAGATTTTTTCTTATGTTGCATAAAACCAAACTATTTTTCTGTTTTTTTTTTATGTCCCTGGTGTTTTGGGAATAGGTCTTTTTTAATGGTGTTTATACAAAAACTACTTGGTAGAGACAAAGACACAGGACTTCATACCCAAGTCACGAACTCTTAAACTAAGAAATGTGAATTTGTTTTTATTTATACCCACAAGTGGAACATCGCTCTCAGACATTATAAACTACTTTAATTTTCTTGTTGGTCTGGAAACAGATAAAATTAAACATAATAAATAACATGTAATATATATTTGATGGCGTAAATCCTAATCAAGTATTTTATTCATATTTTTTACATCCATGTTTTTATATAATTCAAAAAAAAAAAAAAATTAATATGCATATGTTTTACTGTTAATGTTGTCAATGTGCTTTTACGTTTTGTATTTTTATCTGTTCTTCTTTGTAAAGTTGGTACTATTTTTTAATGAAGCGCTCAAGTTACTGTGTAAATAGCGTATACATAAATAGAGTGTATTACCTTCTTAGAAGTCCCAAACCACTTTACAGTCCTGTTCCATTCCTTCATTCACACACACATTCACACACTGATAGCAGCTCCGCTACTGACCTCTGGCACCAACCTATAACCAGCAGGCACAATGTGTGGTTCAGTGCCTTGCCCAAAGATACTTTGCAACATGGGCGGGCAAGGCAGGAATCGAACATGCAATATTCTGATCAAAGGGTCGACCGCTCTACCTCTGACCATGGCTGTCACTATGTGCAACACCTGTACTTTATAATAAAACGTTTATGCTCTATGACCCTTTCCTACGTCTCAAAGATTACGAAAACGTTCTAAATTAATTTCTAAAACAAATTTTCTATTTTATTGCCAGATAATGTGACACTCAAATACCTTTATTTGTAAATATTTCTCATATTTGTGAATAAAAACACCATAAAACATCAAAGTTTCTGAGTTGACGTTATCTGTTATGCAACTGCAAGAATGGATGGAGGATGTCTGTTTTTGTGAGTCAGTAATACACCCTTTCAGTGCTTTTGCAACGAATGAAAATTGTGTGTGTCAGAGCAGACTCACAGCACAGAGGAGTGCTGATGACACTCCATAATCATTTAAGCATGAAGAGGCTGTGAGCTGATTGGGGGCATACTAATCCTTTTTTAATTGACTCTCCAGCTCTCCAGTGTCATTAAACCACCCAAAAAAAACAAAATCAGCTTTGTTTTATTAGTATGGTCAGCTGAGATACTAGATATATCCCATTTCTTATGTCAAATTAACAACATTGAATATGAAAAGCCCAAACAAAAGAAAATAAATACAATATACATTTTGAATGAATTATGCAATTGGGTACAGTTTTGCTTAAAATCAAAGGCGGAGCTAGAATATTTTAGGGGTGGGGGGCAGAAAGCTTTGGAAGAGTGGCAAATGAGATGAGCAGCATGGAAGGCCATTACGAATGACAAGAACAAAGATATGTGTTTCAAACAGTTTTACTTATGAGTTTCCTCATGAGAATTTCCTCTTGACGTACTAAGGAAACTGCACAGATTGTGGCCACAGCCAGGATACTGACAGTCCAGATCGGTCAGTATACACAGTACAGGGGCGTAGAACATAATTTGAGGGGCTCTAGATTTCATTTGAAAATGTTGCTGTTGTTGCTTTTGCAATACTTGAAATTTGTACTGATTCTGTTTCTTAATATTTTTCATTAATGTTACTAAGTAACTCAAAAGTTGGGGGGCAAGGAGAAAGGTAAATCTTTTTTTCTGGGGCGGCAAATGGAAGGGCATCCGGCATTAAACTTTCTGCCAAACCACCTGTGGAAAGTAGTGGAAGCTAATTCACTGTGGCAACCCCTGATGAGATACACTGCAGAGTTCGGATTATAGATGATGGTGGCGCAGTTGTTAAGGAGAACATTTCAAATCATAAACGTTGCTGACCCCTGGTCAAGGGTTATGCTGTCTGCTTATGGCTTTGTTAGCAAACTACCTAATAATAAATGAGCGAGATCTGTGTTTTTTTGCTCCAATTTTCTAAAGAACTTTTATTTTTGGTTTAATTGATGACTGTTTAAAAGTATTTCAATGGTTTACAGAAGGCAGGCTAAGCAGCTCATCGCAAATATAGGCTTAGTTAATTTTACCAGATTCATGGTGGTCGTGGAGGTCACTGGGAGGTTGATACTATGCTTCCTCAAACATATTTATAATAAAAACAAATAAATCACACACTGACACAAAACTTCCTTCAGTAGTTCAGTAAAGACTACTTAGCTGAACAGTCAAAAAGCAATTAAGTAGCAGCAAATTCCTCAAAGCCTCGGCTTATTAAACTTTATAGTCTCTGTCTCAAATGAGAATTTACTGCCCCAATTGCTCAAGATGTGAAGTGTATAAAATAATCTTTTGCCAGCTGTCAAACAGCAAATTATTTTTGGGAGAGATTTTTTGCCCTTTTTTTGTGAGTGAATTACAGATTTAGGTCAATTCCACCATGATGATAATTAAAAGTTAATTGCTACAAATTAAATGTAATTCAATCAAATGAGGGATTAAAAAAAGAGGACTAACAACTTACTAAACTCGACAGAACAGAGCAAAGTTTTGTTGTTTGACAACACGGCACCTTGTGTCACAACAGTGTGTTCATTCATCCGTGACAACAGTGTGAGGATTGCCGAGGGCAGCGCGAGTCGCTGCAACACTCTCTGCACTGTCATGTTGCCATCAATCCTCAGCTTTGTCTCCAACTATGTCAAGACAGAAAGGAGACGGGGAGGAGACAGCGATCCAGAGAGTGACAGCGGGAGAAACAAAGTGGAGGAAAATGTCTAACAGATCGAAAAGTCAACAACAACACACCAAAAAGAAAAAAGAAAGCTAAAAAATGTTGGGATAAATTATCTCAACTGAAGCAGTATTGAGAATATTCCAAATAGCTGTTAGAGGATCTAAGGAGATAACTTTAGGCACCAATTCAGCAATATTTCATATCCAACTTACAAAAAACAGCTGAAAATCTCTGGCTTTACATTATACTTGCGTTTAGACAGTTGAAAAAAGGTGTACCTTACATGTCAGACCCCAGAGAAATAAAATTGTAATGATTACTGTAGTCCTTATCAGGTTATATCCGTTTATTTAATGGGGACAATGTAATTTTATGAAACGTGATAAAAAAAAAAAAAAAAAAAAAAAACTGAATTAGCCAAAATGCTATATTTCATCGGTAGTCTCCTGGCCTTGATATATTAAAGCAGTCCAGTAAAATGACAGAACAACACAGGAACAAGACAAACAAAAAGTTTCGACATAAATCAAACAAAGTGTCTTCTTAAGAATGGAGAGAAAAAAGAATTTTAACTTGACAGTAAGAAAACACCATATAAATTGACAGAATAATGAGATGTTTCTGTTCTTTAGTTTATGATTGATACTTTTTTTAAGTGGTCTATTTGACGGACAGGAGCGCTTGCAATGAATTTCACTGCAGATGTGAAATAGCAGAAGTCTTCCACCGAACAGAACATCAACAATGTAGTTTAAATATGTGTATATATATATATATATATATATAGACGGTGAATGCATTTCAAAGGCCAAAAATAAAGGGGAAAAAAATGAATAGAATTTTTTTGTAGGGATTTGTTGCAAAGGAAACATATTTCAGTCTCCAGTGTCTAGACAGATGCAGTGATTGGAACCGAATGGAAGTGAACTGAAAAAACAAGGATTTTATGAATGTATAAAGAGACAAAGAAGACACGATGAGGGAGACTGATAACCCATCTGGAGGTTTTGCAATGGAAAAACTGTATTTCTGATGCGGCTCTGCACAGTCTGCTGGCTGTGGAGTGGGATCTGACTAAAGCCTGGACTTACTGACATGGCTTATCACTGGATGAGCAGCCTCTTTGGGCTCCAGAAATTAGTGCTTGCTCTGGTTATACATTCTTTTGTACTCCTTTCTGCTAACCAACTCTTGTGTCCGTGCATCTTCCTCTGTGCAAAATACCAAACCTTCTATTTGATTACTAATCATAATCCCTCTGTACTGGGCATTTGCTTCAAAATAAGGACAAAATCTGCTCTTCCTCATCTGAACCATTAGTAAATTACTCTGTAATGGCAGACTACTGTAATAGATTTTTAATAATCCCCATACCAATTCAAATATTTATCAATTTTCAGAACAAAAAGGCAAAAGAGATGTCTGACTAATCTGTGGATTACAGTAATGATTTGTAGCAGAGGGTGAGGGTCAAGGTAAAATGTGAAGAGAGGTGAGCTGCCAGGCTTACCATGGCAGCTCAAAGGGGATTAAGGTAGGTAAATGTTCAGCAAGCAACATTACAGGACTGAATAAATTGTTTTTTTTTTTTTTTTTACAAATACGAGCATTGATGTGATCACTTACGCTTTCAACATTTTTAGAAGATCTAGCAGACCGGGATGTGTGTTGTCCATTTTCTGACATGTCTTTGAAAGATTTTAACACTCCCAAATGTAAATCGGAATATCAGCAGACATTACTTAATTTGTGAATACGCAAATACTGTAAGAAATGTTTCATCTATCAGCTTCTTTTTATTTTTGAATCGTTTGATAAAGAGTTTGACTCAAGAACAGCTGGAAACTGTTTTATCTTTGCCCTTACAGCACCCCAATCCCTTTGAATAATAATAAATCAATAAATAATGTACCAAAAAGCTTTTTATGATTTCTATGATTCCAAATCCCGGCTTTATTTGATCAGGGAGTTTAAAAAGGTTTTTTTTTAAATGTGCTTTATTGCATAGTTAGAATGTCTGTAGCAGAGGCTAATGATTTTTCAAAAGAAAACCTTTCTATAGTTCAAATGAAGAACACATTGCAAAGATCCCTTCACCCGCTGCATTCTTTCACTTGCTTTGCTTACAAAATTCAAAATGAAAGATTTTTTCCCTCAACATATTTGCAGCTACACTTCCACAATGTCCGTGTCACGGTCAAGACGAGCTATAAAACACCAACAATGGACCAAAGGTTTGTGCATCTTATGCAGAGGAATAATATGACTTGGTTTGCAACTTAAATGCTGTTTTTTTTTTCTTTAAATTTCTTTAGAAAAGCAAAAGAAAAAAAAAAAAGCTACGTAAAATCTACACCTAAAGATTTTGGCGAAAAGATTCAGACAGCACTAGTAGAAAATTATCTCTGCTTATTAGTTGCACTGATTGAAGATGTAGATTGAGTGGTTAAAAATGTGACGGGAACTTCACCAGCCTCCAGAAACATATCCAGTTACTGTCTGACAGAGTGTGTGTGTGTGCCTTCACATGAATGGCCTGTCACCACACACTGATATGTTTATTTCAGTCCAGCTGGAGTAATCACTCACACACAGAGACAGACGCAGACAGGACAACACACACACACACACACACACATAAGTCCAAAAGTTGTCCTGCCATGTGCAGTCCTCTGGCTCTGCCTGGCCTTTGGGGTTATTCCCACTCTTTTAACTTTGAAGATATATTTATGTTTGCTGTCACCCCGCTGCCTCTGTGTCTTAATAGCCCCCACAATGTTTGTGGGGAAAACATGCTGAGAGAATTTCTCTGGCTCCAATGTTTCCAAGGGAGTCGCTTGAATTTCATTTTGTTGACTGATTTGAAATATCTAAAGCAAAAACAAACAAAAAAAATTCCATGAAACAAAGACATTTTTATTGCAAGTAAACACTCGGCTGCACCTGTTGCCAGGGTTCTGGATCTGCAGACTGTATCCATATTGACTTTCTTGTTGAACTGCTGAACTCCACTTGCTGAATCCAATAGCTTTCTATTAGCTTTTAAAGGCTTTATATCACAGTGCAGAGATTTAGATGCATTTCTAGGATTCCACAATACCTCAAATTGTGTCTCGCTGGAGCTTGGGATTGAAAGAGAGGCAGACGAAGACACATGTAGAAGACAATTGCTTTTCAGTGGAGCAGCACTGTCAGAGGAGAATGAAAAGGAAGTAATGGTGTGAAGGTGAGCAGACATTTTCTTTGCAGCCTGGGATTAGTTTGACCCCGACCTCTCAAGGCTAGCAGTGGTGCTGCAGAAAAAATGATCACCGACTAATCTGCCCTTTTGTGTGTTTGTGTGCATTTTTCCAGCCCATGTGTTAGCACCAATGAGAGTGCAGGCACGGCGCGGAGAGCATGTTGACATGTTTACTCCACACGCTGTACAAATGTGAATGTAAATTTTGATAGTGTGTGTGCACAGGCTCAAGACTTTCGTGCGACATGTTGACAGCTATGGGCCAGCTGGGCATTTATATATTGGTATCACATGTCAGGGCAATAACCCCATCACGCCGACAACTTTAGGGCAGTTGTCAACTGTTGGACGGGGCACCAACAGCAACTAATATTAGAACGTTTTTAGAGAGGTTACAGGACACTGACATCAAAGACCATCAATCAAGTGAGGGGGGAAGCAGTTGCACATCAAAAACGGTGACAGAAAAAAAGCGGAAACACAGGTCTGATTAAAACAGAGAAATAGAAAAGATAAACATGGCCACTCACGTCAGGAGAAGGGCTGAAATCTATTCTGTTCCTGCGCCCGCCTTCAGCTTTCTCTTTTCTCCACCTTTCTTCACATTGTCTGCATGAGTGGTCTCCACCACACTTGGCTACATTCTCGTCTTTCCTCTTAAGAGAACTTCAGTTTTGCGCAATTGAAATTGACCATCAAACCCGAGGAAGTGAAATCTGATTTGGTGACTTCTTACAGTGCTACCTTCTCAGAGGTCTGCCGAGCTCCTCACCAGCGCCTCAATAAATGAAATGATGTGTTTTCATACATTCAGGTGGAAGCACAAGAGAAATGGAAACAGCAGAGTAAAGAGCAATCTGAATTGCAAATAGATTGCTTGCAGTTTCAGCCTTCAGGGAGAGGATGCAAAATATGTAAGCCTTCCAAAATAGAGGCTTTTTATGTGCGATGTTTGATGAGAGGATGAAATCTGACATGGCTGTGGCATTCAGTATATTACACACAAGTGGATGTGCCACAACAAACACATCTGTGTAAATAAGTATAACTGTAAATGTAATTGAATATATTTTTAAAACACTTAACTTAATCTTTTTTACTCTGGATATCTTCATAACTGTGATGTATGGAAAGTCTTCTTGTACAGTATCTCTGCAGCTTTTTCTTTGGTCACGTTGGAATCTGAAACTTTTTTGTCCTTTTTTTCTTCGTGGTTCTATTTGGCCGAGTTAAAGGTCAATCCCATAAACTTCAATTATTTTTTACTGTCTTATTTTTAATCGCATTCTTGTTCTGCATCACCAAGGTTTGACCTGACGTGTTATTTAACATTTTCCACAAATAAAAATGAGCTAAAACGCGTCACATACCTCAGCGGCAGGTATGCCCTCTGGGGGCCGGCACTGTAACAGCACCTCCTGTTCCAGTGAGACTTCTTTTCCCAGGGGTTCCTGTTCAAATGATTTCTTCAGATCTGTAAGTAAAAGCAAAAGTTTGAAATGATGAGTAAAAAGATTTGGTAATATCAGTTTAATATGTCAGAAAAGTTCTTTTAGTTAAAGAACTGGACTGACCTTAAACACACAAGAACATCATAAAACCTCCAGGAAGACCATTTTGTGCATATGGCTCTATTAGCCAGATTTCTGAGTAATTAACAAACCTCTTCTGTCTTGGTTAACCAATACATGCATCTTAAACTTAAGAGTTTCACAACAGTTTTACATATCACATAAACAAAGAACACACATGAGCTGCTAAACAAACTAGCAGTGGGAAGCTTTGTCTTAGGCCTATTGTTCCAACATTTCGTCTAATATTCTGCATCTGATTTTTGCGGTTCAGTCTCAAGCAGTAAACAACAATCCACAAATGAAAAAGAATTACAAAACAGCAGGAGATGTGCTTTTTTTCTTCTTCAGGGACGTTTCAACACGAACATTTTAGGGCCAAGAGGAAAAGGTCAAGCTAAAGCTACACTGTAAGTGCATGTTAGAAAAACATCAATAAATGGACAAAAGGCTGTAATAAACTACCAACAAGGTCTGAATTAATAAATAAATCATAGAGAGTTGGCTCTTTATGCTTTATAATAAATACACACTTTCTGTGGCCCAATTGAGTTTCACAAATCTGTCACAAGAATGATCTGTAAGGCATAAACTTCAAAGACCTCACCAATGAAACCGTTGTGGTAAAATGACTAATTTTATTTATCATTTTAGAACTTACTTTTTAATTAGCTGAAAGTTTAATTAGCTTCAAGCCAAGACAGGGTGATTTCAAAGGAGAAAAAACTCCCTACAGCTTAAGCAATTCTGAAGTATACTCATAAAAATTAATGCATAAACAAAAATGAGCTTAAATATTTTTAGATACATAGAAATGTGTCACTTTTAATGTAACATTACACATTTGTTTTTCACCACACTACTTTTTGTTAATACAATCATTTTAGAACAATAAAATATGGCACAAGCCAAATTTAAAGTTTTGTATTTTCCACCTTTTTGCTGTAGTTCTGTCAACCTAAGCAACTAATTTGCCCCTGTTTTTTTTCCCAGTGTTTAAGACTGTCAAGTAAGAACTGAGCAAAAAATATTTGGCAAAGCTTTAAATCCAACAGCCCTCAGAATGACAAATATATGCAAGTAACAGAATTTTCCAAATATCTGGAAGGCAGCTTCAAGTAGAGCTTCAAGTTGTTATGTAGAGGAGTAGGTTCTCTATACGAAACCTGTATACCATGTACCAAGATAGCCCAACTTCAATGAAAGGTAGCCACTTCTTTTAAGACTTTTTTTCTTTAATTAGTCACAACTCAGAGGTAAAGATAACATATGAGGAAGTAGATTAAAATATCTTGGCACTATAAAAAAAAAAAAAAAAAAAAAAAACACTAGAACAAGTTTAAAATTAGTGATACAGATTCAAACCACCACATGTTCACTTACATCAATGATGGACATTTGAGCTCTTTCTAAATTTATCTAAAGTGAACTTTTTGCATATGCTGAAACTGCTTAAATGTCTGGAAGATCATGTTTAATGTGCTCCTTTTCACTCTGTTAATATTATAGTTCAGTCTATATAAGCTATGAACTGAGCCGGCTAGAGATTGGAACACTGAGTTTCAAATCCAGCATTACTGAAATGATGTCTAATTTACTGCTAGCAATACAAATGACGTTTTGGTTGAACTGGGTCAGAAGGTTAAGTAGAAACGGTTGATGTAGCCAAACGCCTGCGCCCTCTGCTTCTTCTGAATCCTTCTGAGGCAAGACGTTGCTCCAGATTTGTTACAACAATGGATGAAAAAAAAAAAAACAATAACCCACTTGCTTTTTTTGCATCCTCAGAATAGGACAGCTTTTTTCCAAGAAAACTTGAAATTAGAGCCGTTTTGCCATTGGGATAGCATCCCAAATAACCCTGAAGTGCTCATGAATACACAACAGCTTTTTACACAGGCTGGTTATCTGAAATGTTGTTAATGTTTGGTCTAATAGTTTTGGCTGTGTTTCTTTCTATTCTTGTAAAATGTCCTTAAGCTTTGCTGCACTCCTCCATCTCTCTCAGGTCTGTACAAAAGTATCTTTTGTTCTCTTAAATTGAATAACAAAAGTGGCCCCTGGATTGTCTGTGGGTCCCTTTTTTAAACAAAATCACAGAATAGCTATAACCTCGAGGGCCGCTTTCCTGCATGCTTTCCAACATACCCTGATCTGGCATGTTTTAATTGGCTGGACACACCTGAACCAGGTAATCAATCAACTGCGGACCTCGAGGCCTGAAATTGCCAATTCCTGAGCTCTTGTCTCGTGCTAGAATTCAACTACTCTTGTTGAGAATGTCCTTAAAATTCCAGTAAAGACCTTTATAGAACAGGAACTTCTAAACCCACACACAAACCCAATTTATATACAACAAATATACTTTTTTATCAGATTCCTGTGTGTACAGCTTTATTGGTTCAAGGCATTATGTGAGGACACAGAGAATTGCTGAGGCTGAACGATACCTTCATAATACAGTCAATCTCTCTGAGGGATGAAAGCCTGAACAGAGTATGATGGTTCATTATGGGAGTAATCACCCAAAGCTTTAGCCCTAAATCCACCACATGGCTACCCACACATGCAGAGATTCAGTCAGACAAAGACAGAACGCTGGCGGAAAACAGATACTGTCAGACACGGATAAAGAGGCAGGTACGGCCCGCCCAACCCAAGACAGATACAAATAAACAAACTCTCGTACAGTAGGAATTGTGTAAAACAACTGTAGACACAAGGAGCAAAATAAGGAAGTGCTTGAGGGATGAGGCACACTTCTCTCATGCCAGGCAATTTCAGGAACAATTTCCTGATCTTAATTAGTAAGGGAGATGGAGAACTGAGGAGTTGGCTGTCAGTGGATTTCCATAAAGATTGAGAATGAAATTAAAGGGGATTAAAGCAAACTGCTTGGGGATGGTGGCACACACAGAATCACACATTGTTTGGAAGAGGAATATGGTTGATGTGACTTGTGTAAGTTTAGAAGAAAACAATGCTTTATTGTTTATTTGTTGATATATGTTAATTTTTGCAAAATTGTACCTGGTTTTGTCCAGATCAGGGTCACGACGTTGCCCACACCGGCTTTTAAAGTACATGTATCCCAAAAGACATTCTTGGCATCATGAAACCACGGATTTATGTCAATGGAAAGCTCTGTCTCTCCACGGGAGGGAAGTGTGTGTGCAAGAAGGAAATGACAGCTGCACTAATTCACTGACTCCACTTTACTCCCAAACTGTAAACAACACTATCCAGCTTCATAAATATGACAAAAAGCCATGGAAAACCTCCAAAGAGGCACTCAGACTTTCAGAATCACATCAAAGCTGAAAGCCACGGATCTGGTGAAAAGCATTGTTCAGTGTGAACTCAATGGAGCCGTGTCAGCACCTATTCATAAGAATGACTTCTTGAACAAACTCCTCTTTGCTTTTCTCCTCTTTTGCCTTCATGTGTCTTTTTCCACCTCCTTACTTCTCCGTCTACAAGTTTCCCAGCCATTGCTCAAGTAAAACTGTTATTATGTTTGTGGTTTTGCTTGTTGCCTCGGGCACCTCTACATAAGCACATTTTAGAGCAATTATCCAAAATGGGTGTCTCTGCCCGCATGGTGCGCACACCAAATCAAAGCAGTTTCCCCTGATGCAGCTGCTCAAGCAATGAAGCAATGTGAGATACTTAGAAATAGAAGAGGAAAGTACTCTCACTTAGTCTCAGAGAGGATCATTTACTGATTGATTTTTCTATATCATGGCATACTTTGGAAAAAGAAAGAGAAAATCTAAATCCTTGGCTTCTTGGCAGAGGAAAATAGCTATAAATGATTAATTCAACAGCAAAAAGAGGGCAATCAGTAGGTAAAAGAGAATTAAAACGGTTATAAAAATAGATTTTGTCTGAAAATAGAGAGAAAGATTTTTAACATAAATTCAGCAAAATACATCTGACAAAAAAATAAAATATCATATATTATAATAGTGATGAAAATGTTTTTTAAGTATTTTCCTGGTATTCATACAAAGGCATTGTGCAAATGTTGTTAGCATCCCATTAATTTGTATGTGCATAAGTATCCACAACTGCATTGCTCAAGGGTTAGGATCAGGTTAAGAGTCAGGGCAAACTGCCCTAAAGATTGTTTTAAAATTGTAAAAAGCTTTTGCAATTTTGAACGAAAACTGTCTGACTTGCATACATTGTTGTTAGGTGCTAATAAACAAGTAGCCTCTTTGTAATTTCTAATGATTTTTTTTAGCAAAAAACTGAAGCTATGAAAAATTGTCAGACATAAGAACCAAAAAATTGTGTTAACCTCAGGTCTAAGTCCTGACAGAAGATACATGACACCTCAAATGTGTGAACTGTTGAGAGTATCACAGTTTTACAACTGATGTCGGTTCTCTCAAGAAATGCCAGAAAGTGCGACGTCCACTAAACCAAGGACAATGAAGGAAACATTTCTGTGTGAATAGGATGATTGTGGAGGCTATTCATACATGAAGTTAGATTGTAATTCCTTCCCTGTAATAATTTAAATATTTCAAAACTTAAAAAAATATATATCCTAAAAAAGGTATTTTTATGACTGAACTGTAAAGATTGTGCAGTTTTAGTTTTCCTGTTTTCATAGACCTGCTCCGATTATCCTTTGATGTATTTTAAACGTGTTCCCAGTGGACTTTTAATTATGATCGTGCCATTTTTAGGTAAAAAAACTAACTTGGACTGTGTCTGTTGGCATGGAGCAATCTCACCCCGACTTCCCCTCCCCGTTGATGAGAGCTCTCTGTTTAAGTGTAGCAGGACGCTTGTGGCCTGCCCAGCATATTTTCAATGTCTCAAATAAGCTCTTTTTCAAACAGCATTTTTTGTCTGATCATGAGTTTTAACAATTTGAATAAAGAATGACTCAGAAATGCAATTTTAAGCTTTGGTTTTTTTTTTTCATATTTGTCCTCCACCACCAGAAAAATGCCATAAAAACATGCTTAAAACACAATTTTTGTTTGACTATTTCTTCTAGTCATTCTTTGTGTTGAGCCCATTATGTTACAGAGTTTATTTTGCAATGTTTTGGTTCATGTTTTGGATGTTGTATAAGTTTGAAACTTTTTTTTTTTTTTGGTTTTCTGTGCCAACTTAAAATACATTTTCTTGACAAAATAACCGAATAAAAAAAAGTTTGTCCTATTTAATGTAGGGCAGCACAACCGGAGAGTGTTGCTGTTGTACAGTTTAATACAGTTTCTGTCAAAATACATATATGTATAAGTAACGAAGGATCTGGCATAATCACGGTTTAATTTAAATCTGCATTAAAATACAATTTAAAGAAAGCAGATACGTTTTTATCCTTTAAATTGTTTAAAGATACATTTGCTTTTGAGTCAAAATGTTGTTTATGAGGTTAGACTAAAAGTTTCATTGTTGACTTCTCTTGGATCACTGTCTTTATATAACAGTTTTAATTACATCGTCTCCTGTCGAGCAACTTCAAATACAAAAGCTGTGAGACTCCTGTGCTCCTGTTTACTTCATTTTGCTTTTAACAGCCAACTATCGCCAGGAATTAGAAAAGGCCTTCTCACTTGACAAATAAATGAGCTAATAATGCTCCAATAGTCTATTTTATGTTTTGACAGTGACTATGTAATGATTAGCACCCTAACACAATAAAGTGTCTTTGTAGTATTTAACAGTTTTTTTCCCTTTGTCTGAAGTTTAAATCTTGTTTTATGTGATAAAATGATATCATTTGAAAATCCAAATGCAGGCAGCACAGCCAGCTCCGCTTCTGGCACTGTTAGAGGAGGATCTCAGTGGGCCTGCATGAGGATCAGGCTCAGGTGAGAACACTGGCAGGGAACATAGTTGGGTTGCTAATGGACTCAGATGGGAGCATTGTCTCTTAATGAAGGATCCCAGATGTAGCTTTGGAGCTAACTCAGGAGGGAGGGCAGGGACCTTGCCACAGCTGGAGGTTTGGGGTTCTACTCCCACTGAACATTCCTCACCCAGAACAAACAGCATGCCCAGCAGACAATATGAAGTCTGTTGGAGGGGAAAATAGAGCACCAGGCAGTGTCAGCCTCACCCTCTGCCAGGAAGAACCTCAGGAGGATGGCTCAGAGCTGGCCCAGGCTCCAGGCTGAAGAGTTAGATGCTAAGTGGGAACTAAGTTAAAGTTAGCTGAAATTATCTTCCCCTGTCGTCCAGCAGTTTTATCTTTTAATGCTAAACCAACCAGACAGCAGGGAACAATTAAAGTAAGGACCGACCCCAATGGATTTACAAATGCATAGTTAGATCTATGATTCCATATGTCAATATCAACTGATACGTGATTTCTAAATTTTTTGTTTTTAAAAGCTATTTAGGGTAAGCTGCAAAAACAGTTTTTTTTTCCCACATAACTAGCAAAACCAAACAATGGTAACAATAGACAAATGAGTACTTACTTTAAAAACAGGATTTTTTTTCAATAAATTGCTTTGAAACAAGATTTAAATTAAATTATATTTGATACTGCATTTCTTAAATTAAAATTGATTTGGTTAATTGATTGGTTTTAAACCCAGACCCCCTACTACCTTCATCCTTGAATACTAGAAAGGTAAAAGAAAAACAACAAAGTAAGAATGAAATGAAAGAACCCAGTGACTTTTGGACAGTTTTTTTTTCCTGTGTGGTTACATAAGTGACTTTCAAAAGTCCCTTTCTGTGCTGCCAGTTGTTTGCTGAACTCTCCACCCTGTGATTTCAACAACCTGTGATCAGTTCCAGACATCAGGCAAGGTCTTTCCATCCAAAGTCAAATTTTCCAGGGGATCCTGGTTTGAAAAACGACTCATTAGGATGAAAAATAAAAGCCCCATAGACCTGCCTGCTACCTCTACTGGGATCTGTAAACAACATAATTGTAGGAAATATAAAGTTGACATGGAATCACAGGAGAATGACTGCAAAAGCTGAAAGATTTAGAGCAAAAACCATGAAAGATTATCATAGTAAATTAATCAAACATTTAGAGTTAAATTTTTTCAAATGCAGATTATTGTTACAGTAATTATCTTTTCTGCTAAAAAATCTTTAAAGTTATAAACCATATGTTTTGGCTTAACCACAATTTATGAATCAGATGTTTTTTTTTTTTTTTTTTTTACATTCTACCAACAAGTTTCCCTTCCTCCAAGACAGGGCTTTATTTTCCCCCTTATTTCCCACACTTGTACTTAAAAAAGTGACTGAGTGAGTTCTGTCGGAGTAAATCAACAGTGTGGCTTACCACTTTAACACATAAGAGCACCCTGAAGCAGTCCTTGACATCTGGGAAAAAGCTCAGTGGCTCACAGCAGAACTGAACCATTATAACCACACTTCGGCACACAAATGCACAGTCTGTGGATTTGAACTATAAAAATGTTTATTCAGTTTTTGTCACCGCCATGAAGTCACCAAAAGCCCATTCCAAAACCTTTGTGGATGACATCACCAGGGGAAAAAAATGGCTGTGGGACATTTGCACGTTTCTGGGGCGGTCAGAGTGTAAGTGGATGTAAACCAGTGTGTAAAAATACATGTAAAATAAATGTTAGTGTGGCTGGGATTTAATGCAACTGTAAAAAAGACATTTAATGCTTAAAAAAGTCAAAGGCTATTGAGGAAGTGATTGTAGTTGTTACTAAGGAAATTTCACACCAGAGAGGCTTGACAACTAAATGCAGTTGTTGCGGGGTTACAACAGACTAATGATGGAAGCCTGCTGCAAGTTACAGTGAGGAAGAGTCAGAACATTCTTCCAGTTAAAGGACAGAAATCCAGAGTTCCTTCTCAAGTTTCTTGGTTTAATTCAGCTCTGATGAAAAACCCACATTTTGTATGCTTGGATCATACATGAACTACCCCCCTCACCAAAGCCTTCCAGATGACACAAGAAGATGTTTGTGTCGCCGTGTCCCCGAGTGTCTGGACTCCTGATTGCTATGCACACCAGTGTCAGTGCAAGGTGGCAGAACAAATTGGCATCATTTGAAATGTGTGTGTTTGTGTGGTCACAGGCTTGTGTGCAGGACTGAGAAGATGTATGTGTGCGTTTTGTGTGTGACCTTGACACGTACAATCCATTGAAAGGAAGAGACTTGACGACTTGACCTGATAGCTACGATCATGGCACATAGCTCACATCAATTTGCATGTGTTTGTGCATGTTTTCAAACCTTTTCTTTTTAAATATTATATATATATACATATACATATGCATATTCATATATATGTATATATAATGCAGTGTGCATAAGTATTTAACCCTCTTTTCTCAGAGAGCATCCAGTTGCCTGCAGAAGTTGCTTGATGATTGGTGACTAATCAAATGTTGACTTAATGACTTAATACAGTCCATCTGTGCGTAATATGATCTCAGTATACAAATCCAGCTGTTTTGTGACAGTCTCTGTGGTTTGTCAAGAGAATATTGAGGAGAAAACAGCATCATGAAGTGTAAGAAACACACCAGACAGGTCAGTGTCAAAGTTGTGGAGAAATTGTAAGCAGGGTTAGGCTATTAAAAGATTTCCCAAGCTTTGAACATCCCACCAACCACTTTTCAGTCCATCATCCGCAAATGGAAAGAGTATGGCACAACTGCAAACCTACCTAGACATGGTCGTATACCTAAACTAACAGGCCGAACAAGGAGAGCACTGATCAGAGCAGTCAGGAGGCCCATGATGACTCTGGATGAACTGCAGAGATCTACAGCTCAGGTGGAGGAATCTGACGATAAGACAAGGATCAGTCATGAACTGCACAAATCTGGACTTTATGGACGAGTGGCAAGAAGAAAGCCATTGTTAAAAGAAAATCACAAGATGTCCCGTTTGCATTTTGCCATGTGAGTGACCCGACAACCATGTGGAAGAAGGAGCTCTGGTCAGATGAGACCAAAATGGAACTTTGGCTATGTGTGGCGGAAATCTAACACGGCACATCACTCTGAACACACCATACCCACTGTCAAACATGGTGGTGGCAGCATCATGCTCTGGGGCTGCTTCTCTTCAGCAGGGACAGGAAATCTGGTTAGAGTTGATGGAAAGATGGATGGAGCCAAATCCAGAGCAATGTTGTAGGAAAACCTATTGAAGTCTGAACAACACTTGAGTCTGGAGCAGAGATTCACCTTCCAACAGGACAACCACCTTAAACATAAAGCCAAAGCTACAATGGAATGACTTAAATTAATGACATAAAAATAATGAAATTAATTATTTTTAAGATAATAAAAAATAATGAAATTAATTATTTTTATAGGTACCTCTCAAGTTTAAAGTTGTGGCTGACATGCTTTTCTGAAAGTGGGATCCTAAAGGACATCCATGCCAAATTAGGTGCTCGTACCACAACATCCATTAATAGGAAATATCAACCTAAGTGGGATTTTTTTTTAGACAAAAAAGAAAAAAAAATGAAGGCATTAAAAAGAGACACATGGGGTTTTCTCTGCCACAAAGTGAACAAACAAAAAAAGAGAGGAGGAAACAATGGGATCAAGAGGAGTAGTAAGAAGAAAGGCTCACAGAAATGCTGAATTGCTGTTGTACGGCGCCTAGTGTAGTAGAAAAGACACTTTGCTCAGCAAGCTCCAGCTGCCAAGGCACATTTTAATCACAACAGCTGATCCAAATAGGAGCCGAAAGCAGGGTAGGTCAGGAGGTTGGGTCGATTTGAAGTAAAAGGTTATCGCAAGAGAGAGGTGAGTGTAATCAGATGTGGTTAAGAGAAAAAAAAAAACACAGTTAAGTCAAAGTCAAGGGAGGAAAATAAGGACTTTAAAGAAAAATGAAAGAAAACTACACTTCTTATTGTTAGTGTCTCTTGATCTTTACAGCAGTTTAAGAAATGTCCTCCATCTTTCTTCAAGTAATTATAATCAGAACTGAGTTACAAAAATGGTAAAAGAAAAAAGAACATTCAGAATGAAATTTTGACTGTTTTTCTTCAAAGTCAGGATGAAGATCCATACTTTTGTGTTGCGCACTGACTTGGGAAATAATAAACAAAACAACTGTTTTCATGATGACACATTGAATGACTTCATTTTATCATGTGTGCAGATGTTATCAGCATAGTTGTGGCGTTGTAAGCAGACCTTTCAGCAAGTTAGAATTTTTTTTTCTGGAGATATTTTGTTTATATTGACTGAGATTGAAGGGGAACAGGAAACACAGAACAAAGTAGAAACTCCACAGATGATTAAATAAGAGGTGAGGTGAAGGGGCAGTGCTCAGCTGTAACACAAAATGATGTCTGTGCTGATGGCAAAGAGGGTTTTTTTTGTCTTTTTAGTGCAGACAAATTGCTTTGTACATCCTGGAACTCAAACACAATGTTGTGTGTCACCGTCTTTATTATTAGAACTTCACTGAGCACTGCTGTGTGTGTTTCTGTGCTGTCGGTGCCTCTCAGCATGCATCGGCCCCAACGAAAGCCAAAAACAACACATTACCCAGCTTTCATTGCACCCCAAGGAGGGCCTTCTCTGTTCAAGGATGTCATTAGCGGAAGTTGGAAGGATATTTTTGACTGTGGTTCATAACTCTTTGCTGAGAAGCAGAAAACATCCTCTCCTACAAAAACACTGGCAAGATGTTCAGTTAAAAAGCCGATGAGCTAAATCAAAAGGCGTGTGTGTTTCTGGATATTATACCATCCTGTGACTTACCTAAATGATCTAGGTAAACAAAATTATGTCACAGCAAACATGCATAGGAAATGAAATCCTGCATTAGCCTCTACAGCAGTGTGCTGATCTGAAATTATTTATTGTGATTCAATGGACATATTTAAAATGAATGCCATCATGTTTTGGTCAAAATCCAAGCTGCTACAAATGGGACTGCAAGAGAGCAGTAAAAAAAACCCACAAGTAAATGTGTCAGTCACACAGGAGAAAAGCTAAAATAACCTAAAGAGAAATACAAAGGTCCGTTTGATGGATTTTCAACTGCAGCAGGAATATGAGCAGCATGGGAAGACACGACTTCATGTCTGTTGGAGTGATACTGTCTTTTGTGCTCCATAACGAAACTAGTACAGATTATTATATACCGCACAGGCTTTTTTTTTAAAGGGCAGCCAAGCACATCCAAACTAAAAAGGCTCTTTTTGTATCTGTATTTTTCTGCTTAGCTCTAGTCTCTGCACGCACCAATTCTTTTACCAATCACGTTGATTATTTACAATAAAAGATGAAGGAGACAGTTTTCATATTGTCTAAACAATGCCTTTGCTTTTTACATCATCACACTTTTGATCTGTGATTTATACACATACAAATCTTAATTGTTGTGATTCTTGCTGTTAAAAAATTTAATTTTTAGAATTATTATATAAAATAATTAAAGTTAATCTGCTAAAAAGAAGTTTTGGTTGTACTGAAAGGATGGATATGAAGCCCAGTCACAAGTCACAGTTTTAAAGATAAACTTTCAGAGCAAATTGAAAAGTTGTAGAAATGCTTAAAAGGCCCTGGACCACTAAGGGTTAACCTCTTCTCCTACTTCAGATGACAAATAACCATTAAGTTGGTAGGATTTTTGATAAATATCTTGGTAACTTTGCTCGTATTTCTCTTGAATGCATTGATTCAATAAACGAATTTACTTTGAAGTATTTTTATGTTACCTCCCTGTGTCATAACTGCAGGAAGACCGTCTGCCAGCCACAGCATTTGAGGTCTGGTTGGGTTTTAGCCAGCCTGTGTGCTTTTGGTGACCTTACTGTCAGACTCCCAGTTGTCTTATTAAATTCTTCAGCAGACCATAACAGGAAACTACCGATGGTAGACTTAATTATTAGAAACAGACCTCAACTCAGATAAGTTCCTCATCATGTTATTTAGTACGAAAGCTTGAAAGATTTTAACCCACTTTTGGTTTTTAGCCATTAAATCCAACATTATCCTAGTTTAAGTGTTTGATATAGTTTATTTTACTAACTATGCGATACTTGTTGTATAAAATGATCAAATCCATTAATCATTGTGAAGTTTACATTATTTTGAACAGTGAGTCAAACTAAATGAAATTAAAAAAACACATTTGTGGGAAACGGTAGTCAAAAGTAACAGTATGGTTTCTTGGCAAAAATGAAAACCACAGATGCCATATTTTGTTTGATGATGGTTCTGGCGAGCTGCAGAGAAGGTCAGAAGAAGCTGCATTTTGTCTTTGTAAGTCTAAAGAAAGTCTATGATGCAGTACAGAAAGAGAAGCTGTAGTTTGGATGAGGAAGTCTGGCGTGGCAGAGAGGTAGGTTGGACTGTGCAGGACAAGTGTGAAAGCTGTAATGCTACACTCAAACCAGGCATGTGACGCTCGTTCTAAACACGCAATTTTGAAGACGTTTTGCATATGCTGTTCACACTGGACTGTTTAAGTTTCAACACGCTTTCAATAGGCGTTGTAGTAATGCTAGAGTTATTTGGATAGACAGTTTTCAGGGAAGGTTTTGAACGCAAAAGCCCAAAACGTGCATTTATTTATGTGGTAACGTCGAGTTTTCATTGGAAGTGGTCACTTGAACCCGCGTTGCCGAGGGCAGTGTGAATGTAGCTTAAGACAGTAGGGAGGTAGGGCAGAGGTCCTGCGCTCCTGCAAGGATGTACTTACATGCGATGCGAACATGCGCCTTACGACTCTTGGTGGTTCCAGCAGAGCTCCAGGCCACACACTGACACCAGTAATCTTCAGGACCAAACAGCTCCTCCACTTGCTGACGTGTTATTTCTATACTGGCTTCTCTAACTACCAGACCTGCAGAAAGCACAAAATCATACATTATTTACACAATCTACTAGGATTCAAATCCCAAGAAAAAAAAATAAAAAGAAGGAAAAAAAACCTTCTATACAGTTAGTAATATTCGAGAGAAAGTCACGGCTGGTGTCTGCTTAATCGTCTAGATTTCATGAGGCGTGTGTGTATGCTTAAGAAGAAAAAGTAGTGCAAAGCAAGTAAAAATAGGCATGGGAAAATCACTCAGTATCTAATGATATTTACAAAGGCAGGTCATTGTAGAAAAGTAGTCGTACCAATTTAGATCAAACTTAAGGAGACTGCTTCTTTGCAAATCCACCAGTTAGATAACTGCATCCCGCAGTTCCATTTTATCTGGGGGGTTGAAACCAACTCATATGTGATGCATAAAAGTAAAGTTTAAATTGCTGCATCCCACTGATAGAACAAGGAAGAGCAGATGGAAAGTGGTGTAAAAATAAAAAGAAACGAGAACCAAGGGATGATTCCAGGATTGCAAAATGCACAGCTGGAAAATTAACCAAACAAACATATTTCGCAAGTTTAGAAAAATATAAAGAACACATTTGATGAAAAAAACTAAGAAAAATCAACTAAAGTGGAGATTAAGCAGAGACTGATTAGGAAAACAATGGTTTGCTTCACAGAGAGGAGACAAAGAGTAAAGTTAAGTAAGAGGAGTAGGCTGGCAGAGGTAATGGAGAGCTACAAGACAGAGGCACAGGGAGATGAAGATAAGGGATGACAGACTAAAAGTTGGAAGAGAGTAATACAATGTGAAATGGAAAGGAAAAGAGATAAAAATGGATTTGTGTTGAAGTATGTGGAGACTGGAAAGAAGATGGAGGAAACTGCTATGAGAGACGATCTGGGCAGTTTATTTCAGGTTCAGTAGTGTTACTCTATGGGGCTTCACAAATATGACGTGGGCCTATTTATGAACACTGGGAAAGTTCTCGCCACTGGAGAGAAGGGACATGAGATGGCATGAAGGCAAAGGGGACTGACAGTCTCAGGCAATATGTGAAATCCTGTAGATAGGATTGAGACGGGCTTGTAAGGCCATTAATGGCTGGTGTGAGAATTAAAGTGAAACCCATGAGAGCAAAACACAACACTGGCTTTCAAGGAAACTCGCTGCAAGAGACAGCTTTTAAGATTTGAAGAAAAAAAAACCCAGAGGTTGATAAGATCAGGCATATAAATAGGCAAAAGAAGCTATATAGAGCATACGATGAAAAGTTGAAGTGCCAGAAACATAAGTCCAAAAAGCAAAGGTGTTCAATTGGTGTTCCAGAGCAAACACTCTAAAAGGGAAGCGATGCATCATTTCACCGCTTCAATTGAAAGAGAAGCCGAGAACCAGAGGCAGAGGTGGAAAATTCTGACTAATGAAGACATAATTATAACCAGAAGCAAAACTTGACAGCCAGCAGGCCAAGACTTTCAATGAACATTAAAAAAAGAAAATTTGTGGGAAGACATGAAGGGCAGAAGGCAGAGGTAGGAGGTGGAGACCAGTGAGTGCGCTACTTCCAAAGTAATGAGGAAAGTGAGGCAATTAAAGTAAATGGCTCAAATGAGCCAGACAGCTAGTTATGGCAAATGGACTCAAACAAATGCAAAGAAAGCATATGGGATGGTACATGAATAAAAGGATGGGGTGTGTTGACTCAATAAGAGCCGCAGAGGATGGTTACACTGATGAAGGAGCTTTAAAATCTTTTTTTGTAACATGTCAGGTTTGCTTTAGTAAGTTGCAGATATACATAGATAAATATTCTTAACCAAACAGAGAAGTTATGATAACATGTAGCTGGTTTAGTTTGCACTCTTTATGCAGGAAAGCAATTATTTAAAAAAAATAACTAAATACAATTCAACAATTTAAATTGTGTTCTCATCACAAACTGATTGGAATACCAATGTTTTTTTATTAAAAAAAAAAAAAAAAAAAAACATGCCTTTAATACATGACTTAATGCAGTTTGGTGACTTGGTTTTAGAGTGCAAAAAATAACTGTGTATAAATCTATTAAGTAATTTAAATGCCACTTATGAGTCTGCACACACACACACAAACAAAAAAAACAGTTATTGCATAAAATACTTTTTGGCAGAACTGGACTTCTTTTTATAAGCAAGGTTTTCAAGACTAATATTCTCACAGTGCATTTTAATAATATATGTAATACTGTGTTACCCCCAGCACAATAATTTAACCACTCCCCCCCCCAAAAAAAAATCTACAAAATCAATCAGTTTCATAAAGAAATAAATTAATGCAAAATGTGACCCACAAGACTGATTCTGGTCATAACATTACAAAATAGAACAACTTGTTTTATAATAGCTGTCAATCACAAGAAAAAGGCTCATAAATGAATCGGCTGACCTTTCCTTATTTTTCCGTCAGTCATTTCTTACTTGTTTTAATAGAAAGTGGTTTTCAACTTACAAAGAAAAAGTGACTTTTCTTTTTTTTCTTACCAGCTTTGTGCTTTGCTGTCACTTCAAATCTTCATGTCTGCATTGACAATGGTTGGGTGTTTTGCACATAGTTCATTCCGCCTGCAGCACAGCATTTGTTGAAAAGGTGTTGGAAATCACGAGTTCAAAATAAAGAAATAGGTTTTGATAATGGTGATAGTTATTTAATCTTACAATTAAAAATATGTTTTTAATTTAACAGGTCCAGCAGCATTTTCTACATAAACTGGTTGCTGCCACTGATAAAGTAGATCTCACTGGTCAAAGGTTGCATACCCTTTAAACTGAAGCAGCCCCAGCTGTTTTCTTTGCAGGCTCTCAAAATAAAAAAAGACTGATGGACAGAACAATTCATTGAGGCTTTGAAAGTCCCAGATCACTCACTGTAGTTTGTTTAGGTAGTGGGCTCAGAGCATGCATCTGCTGTGAGTAGACAGGCGTGGAATCTTGACTCTCTGTAGCATGACAGAACTTCACATCAACAAAACGGCAACTGCCAGCTCAGAGAGGCAGAGGGGGAGATAAAAAATGGAAGACAAGTATGGAGAAAAGTAGATACTGTCACAAATACTTCTATCCACAATCCTGTAGAGCACAGATCCTCCTCCTGAAAGGTTTTTTCTTTCTCCTGGTTTCAGTTACCACTAGAAAGTTGACTTGTTTACTTGTTGTTTTGGGAGTCCAATTTGATGTAGAAAAGTACAGGATCTCGATGTACTGCAAACCTCCAGTACTTTTGAGTGATGAGGATGTTCTGGTAAAAACAGAATCTTACATAAAGTCACATGAATAACGTTTACTTATACAGAGCTTTTTATAACTTCATTGAGGGTCAAGTCCTTATAGAGTCACAGTCCCATTCACCCACGAACACACAAACATTCATGCTGCCATGCCGGGTCACTGGGAACAATGTGAGGTTGAGTGTCTAGCCCAAGGACACTTCAACGCATGGGCAGGCAGAGTGGGAAGTGAACTTGCGACCTGTCATTTAGGAGTCAACTTCTTTGCCTCTGCGCCAAGAAACCAAAAAGATGTTAAATCCTGAGGTTTGTAGGGAATATATCACAAACGTAAACGCATAAAGCTGCAAACCCAAAGATCCACAAATAACTAAGAACGACATTTATTGTTTCTTGATCCCTCCATTTCTTTTTTTTTCTGGGCACATTTTTATAATATCCCCCAAACACATTCCTAAACTCTAGATGATATAATATTCTCCAAAAAGCTAAACTAAAGACAAAACACAATTTTGCTAAATGTGCATAGTAAAAAAGCCAAATACCTTTCTTTAGACATTTTATTGTCCAGATGGAAAATATGAAGCTTGTTCTATCAGCAGCCTGATAATGTCAACTTTACCTGTTGTTAAATTATGAAAACTATAAGAACGTGTTATGATAAACTGCTTTTACCGTCTTAAATGCTGATTTATTTTTTATTTTTTTTGCTTAAATAATGGAACCTAAAATTCAAAACAGATGTGAATGGGATAATTTGATGTTTCAAATATAACAAAAAAAATATTTTCTGTCTTTTTATTCAATTCCACCACTCTTCCACGTGGAGGACCTGCTGAAAACAAACTCGTTGATGAACAGCAAGCCTCCGACAAAATGGAAATTCTAATTTCTTCAAGTCAATCAAGTTGAAGGTGAAAGAAATGAAATGAAAAAGACATTCAAAAGACAGCGAGTGAGTCTGATAAAAAAAAAAAAAAGAGACCGGACATTTCAAATGGTCTAGATAATAAATGGAATAGGGGAAGAGTGGGGGGGGGGAGGCACTCAAAGGCTTTGCAGTGTTTAAATATGTTAAGTCAACTGAATTGTTCTTTGCGGGGAAAAGATGTAAGAAAGGCACAAGATGCAGGAAAAGAAAACATTAGTTTTGGTTCTTGAGAACATCTTTCACCCTTTTGGAGTCCAAGCAAAAACATCCCAGAACAGTTCTGAAAATTACTCTCAAGCTAACATTTGGCTACAAGTTAGAAAGAAACAAACGATGAATTTCAATTTATATTCACACGATCCAGCCAGACTGATCATCTGAAGCACGTTGTAAAAACAAATACTTTTGTAAAATTATTTCAAAATGAAATCAATTATAATTGATCTTGGAAATTACAGCTTGGTTTGGGTTACGGTTGGTTTACTATAACATGAAAAAATGAATCTGGAAAACTTCACCTGCACCGTTCAGAAGCCCGGTATTTATCTCTGAGTCACACTGATTTGTTTGCTAAAGATGTCCTGGATCAATTTTAGTGAATTAGTCTGTTAAAACGGAATCGATATTGTTGATGAATCGATCGTCAACCACAAATTATGATATGAATGGAATTGTTGTTCAAATGAATTGTTACACCCCTAATTTGCACTATGCAATACATGCATACGGTTGAATTTACCAGCACGATAAATTCAGAAGGCACGCCTATTGCATCCGACCAAGATCTCTCATCTATAGTCATTTGAGCATGGATTAGTGTTGTTTAACAAAGGACTGCTACATTTTTAGAAGTATTTCCTTTGACACCCAATCAGACAGTGACTGACTACAATTCCATTGTGTCTGTGTTTTGTTGAGTGCATGTAAATCTTGTAAGTTTTCGTCTTTCACTGGTCCCAAAGAGACAATGAACCTGGAACCAAAAGAGTCTGCCGGGAACTGTGACCAAACTCAAACAATTCCCACTAACATGCATGATCAGACAAACAAACATTCAAATTTGCATACAATGAAAACAAAAGCTTTACCGCCACACAAAGACACAGCACAAATATGTACAAACACAAATTCAGCTGGAAAGCCGACAAACTGACACATTCCTACACATAGCTGTCGTGCTAGTGCTAACGCTCAAAATGCACACCAACAAAACAGACTAAGTAAGTGAGAAGGAGTGATGCTAAAGCATCAGAGTACTAAAAATGGCTGACTGAACTGATCAGTCAGGGAGGCAGAAACATAAAAAAAACAAACAACAGAGAGAAAGAGCAACACGAGAAAGGGGAGCGACAAAGACAAAAAGAAATCAATACTAGGGAGATGGCAGCAAAGGAGGGAAAGAGGTCACACATCACCCAAGCCAATACTGTGGGAGTCAGTAATGCATGAATGTGTGTGTGTGTGGAGGAGCAGGTTGTTGCTAGCGGACTAATAACCATTCACACTTTGGGTAATGGAGACAAAGTAAGTACACAAGAACACAGCATGTCAGTAGCTCCAATTGTAAAGATATGCCCTTCACAATGACAATCACAATCTACTCAAAGGTTTGCTGTTTTTCTAAGCCACATTTGTTGAAGCATACTTGTATGTGCATGTGGAGACTGAACTGTTCTTTTTTTAATAGTGGGATGTCAGAACATCAATGTTGACCTTTCATGTTAAAAGGCAGGCAACAAAAGTAGATGGTCAAATTAGTTGATTGTCGAAGAAAGTGGTTGAAGAATTAAACATGTTTACCACTGGCTGGATGATAGCCTCTGCTTTCCTTTAGCCTTCGCCCTCAGCACATCCATATCCTTCCTGTAACCTTCACCTGGCTAATCTAATTCATTTAGCAATGATTCAGCTCCTTATGAGCCCCGTCAGATGTTTGCTTTGAGTGAAAATACAGCAATATTAAAAGTGAGTTCATGTAATAGAATGCAGGAGTCTGCAAAGTGGGAAGCTGACAGTTAAGCACAAGAGGGATAATTAAAACAACAAGAGTCCATGTTTCATGTTTTCTCAGTTCATAGCAGTCAAAACCCCAGTGCCTTCTTCAGTGCATCATCCCTGTTTCTCCTGCGTGTCTGATTGCTTCCGAGTGCAGGCGGGTGACATAATTCTATGAAAACTTATTTATCTGGGGATGAAAGGCATATGGAAATCTTGGCATTTTGAGTGCTATACTTAAATCTAAAAAGTCAAAGCTGAGACTTGACGGTTTGCACTTTTTATGAAGGTAGCCACCACAGGTTTCATTGAACCAAGAACCAAACTAAAATAAAATAATAATAATAAATGTTTTCTTCGAATCAATTTTGCTACTATGACAAAGTGAGATGATTGCCAACATAGAGCATTTTTTTTTTCTTTTTTTAAATAAATTTGCAAGGCAAGGCTCTGAAAGACTGTCTATAAAATACTGTCTACAAAATGCATGGAGTATTTAAGTTAAGTTATCATGCAAACATGTGCAAAAAAGGTTTCACCATACTTTAGTATGCTATTTACTACATCTTTGCAATGGTTTTATGGGCCGTTTCATAATATTGTACATTATAGATACAAAAGGGGTTAAATAATGATCAGTGTTTCTTAAATTGGAAATATTGAAAGTAATGAATCCATCATGAGAACCTGAGACCTTTGACCAATCTTTCAAACTTAAAATGAGAAAACGTAGAATTCCACATGTATATTTTACAATTTTATCCATTTGGATTTTTTTAACCTGTCATTTTTTTATGTATTAACTACTGCTATTACCGTTGCTCCATCACATCCAGTTTATTATCAAGGTTTAAGTAAAGCTTTTTTTTTGTATATTAATAAGGCTTTGTAGAACACTTTGTCCTAACGAGTAGGATATGACGGTGCGATAAAAATAATGTTGCTGATAATACAAAAACATAATAATTATGATGGTGTAACTATGGGACAGATTAAAGTAAAAAAAAAAAAAAAAACAGCAGGGTACAGGTCCTCAATTATTTAAACTCCCCTAACTCCCCCTTGCAAGTCAATGCCAGATTTTTTTAATTTTGCTTTTGAGATCTTTTTCCATCCCAACTTGGGAACTACGAGGACAGAAAGGTAGATTTAATTTAAAAAAAAAAACACATATTGACTTTTTTATGATGGACAAACTATGTTTTTGGAATTTTAACTGCTAAAGATTCTATCAGAATGCATGAAGCTTCCTAAAGCTGAATAGCCAAAGCTGTGGCAAACACTTGGTTGAACTTCACTTAACCTTTGCTGACTTTTGTCAAACAACCCACTGATGCATCTATTAATAGTCATGGGAGGTCAGCAGCTGTGCCTACAAATTGAGTTGGCTGAGTATGCACACAGGTCTGTGTTTGGGCAAGAATTCATGGGAATGTAAATTTTGCAAAAAAAAAAAAAAAAAACAACTGTTTTTAATAAACTTTTATCTTATCTAGAATTACTGGTAAAAGTCATGGCTTCTTCTTTCACAAACAAAGAAAAAAAGTCATAGAAGTTTATCTATCACTGTCCATATGACTTTCTAATATTTTTTGACCTCTTCACTCACTCCCCATCATCCCGTCATCACTCCCCATTTCTCTCCCCTGCGGGCTTTGGCTGAAGTTGATCCGCCTCTGCTCTCCCTGATTTCAGTTGGTGGAAATAAGAGTGGGGCAAAAACAGCATGGAGCAGGGGGAAAATGAAAAAGGGGATGAGATAAAGAGGAAGAGCAGGAACAGGAATAATAAAAGCAGTATGGGGGACATAGCTTCTGGCTGTGTCTGTGAAGCAGCGGGAAACAAAGGAAAGAAAACAGCTTACAGAGTATTGGTTTTCACACAGGCAAACAGATAAACAGAGAACTCAGTGTGAATTTGTGAGGCATTTCCAACATGATTCAATAAAACGACGTTGCGTAATATATAATCTCTTTATAAACTCATTTTTGTAATTTAAAGGTGGCCCAAATCCTTTGAACAAAGGTTAACAGACATGATGGAAGTGTTATTGTTCTAACATTGCCGTTTGTCCTGTTGAATTAGTAGTTGGAACTTTTCTTTACTTTTTTTATGCAAAACTGCATAAAAAATCATTTCAAATGCTATTTATACTGCAAAATTTTATTGATTTATCCCTCATAAAGTTGTGTGAGTACATCAGGATGGATTATGGTGTCCTTGAGAGATTAAATGGCCCATAGGAGTAAAAGCAGCAAGCAGCCAATGGTGATGGATCTGTGTGGGATGAATTAAGCATGAATGAAAGCACGTCTTAAGCGGGTCAAAAATGTAAAGCGAAATCAATGTTTTAGCTCGGCCTGAGGGGTTGTGCCAGAAATATACTCCCACGAATAAGTCTAAAAACGAAGTCATAGAATCTGCATTTTCGACTAAACTGAAACACCCAGGAAAAGCTGTCAATTGGTGTTGATACTCCATAATCCCTCTCTTCTTTAATCAGTTGTAATGTTTGGAGCATGATTCATATTTGTGAAATACTGATGCATGAACCCACGGGCCGTAAATTAAATACAATCTTCCTTTGTTGAAACGTTGTTTGGAACCCAGGAGGAGGCAAATAAAAGTCTGCTGGGAGATTAGGACAGGACCAGCAGCTGCACACCAGCAGTGCAGACAGAGAAAAAATATGTGAGAACAAAAATGATAATTGCACGTCATATTTCCAGTTTTTTCGCATCAACTAGTAATGACTTCAGCATATAATCATCAGTGTTTGTGTACTCTGAGACAAAAATACCAAAGAAAAAAATATGATCGCAGAGTTAAAAAATATGTAGTTAAAAATAAATTGTGTTATTTTTTTTGCATTTGTAATAATATTTCTCTTTTTTTAAATATTTTTTTTACCACTTTTGTGTGAATCTGTAGTTTGTACTGTTTTTCTGAGCACATTACATTGTTTTTTCCCCTCTCTAAGTTATACTCCATCTATTTTCAAATTATGCTGCTCAGTTCCGCTGCTCCTTCCTTGAGATAGGATTTTAGCATACCCACAACCAAACTAAGCATCAAAGAACCCACAATCAGCAGCATTTGAAGCTCCAGGCTGAGCACTCAGTTGAAGGGGGAATCCTCCTAAAAAACCCCAGCATGCTTTTTACTTTCACTTTGCTCATTGGTCTGATACAAAAAAAACATTCTGATTGCAATTGGGGGATTTTAATCTCACCTTTTATAAGGTGGGTACAGCAAACTTGTTTCCCCATTAAGCCTTTGACTATCAGGTGTGTCGGTCTTCATAGTCCTGCCTAAAGGACAGTGTGGCTCATCATTACTTAGCTGAAAGACGAGCATGTGCTGTCAAGGGACAAGTGCGGAACTGGCTGCAGTCCAGTACATCACTATGGATCTCATTAACATGTTCTATGAACATCCCAGTGTAGTCTCTGCTACACGTAGGAAAGATTTTATACATGTTTGCTGTATAAAACAATACAAAAAAAGCAAAGCATAATGGCAGTAGTGGAGCTGGAACATTTTTGGGGATATACTGTTTCAAATTATTTTCAACTATTACATATATATATTATATTTTATATATATTTTTTACCTGAACAATAAGATTTTTTTTCTTGTGGGACAAATCCATATGAAATACTTTGATGTTCATTAACTACAACGATTATTCTTCATCTTTGTGTTGAACGAGTTAGGATTCACTCACCTGAGTTCTCATCAACCCTCTCCTCCACGGTGTGGTCCTTCTGGTGGACCCACTCACTGTTGCACTTAAAGTAAATCTGTGTGGCAGGAGTGGCTTTGCAGTACAGATTGACGGGCTTATTCTTGACGATGTAGCCTTCGTCGGGTTCGAACAGGAAGTGGGGTAGGGGCTCCGGAGGATCAGAAGGAAAGGTTTCCGGAAGTTCGCTCAGGCTTAGGAAGTCGTCATCATCTCTCACTGCCAAAAGAAAAACAAGTGGTTAAGGTTAGCTTTATTTGTTTCTTTTTTTTTAGTATTTCCTGGGTTTTTCTTTTTAAGTTTAAACAACACATAAAGAGTATTCAAACATTATTATCAAGACGTGTTTTCTAAATAGATAAAAGGAACTGTGAAAAAAATGTCCTCCAAACTGGAAAAACACACATTTTTGTGTCACGTCTTAAAACTACACATGAAAAACATTGGGGTTTTCTTCACACAGTGTCACAAAGTGTTCACATCTCTGATCTGATGGTGATATACAGCTTTTGATTCATGTAATACTTTCAGAAAACAAACAAAAGTACAAAAACTGTAGCTAACCCTCAAACTGCATCGGCAATGACATCAATTTGGATTATTCAGAATCCTTTAAGTTGATTGTCAGAGACCTCTGATGACTACATTCCTGATAAATACTATGGAAAATAATCAGTGATAAACCATCTATAGTAGTCAATATTCACTCTATCAAAGAGTGGAATTTTCTGCAAATGATATTTTCATGGTTATCTTGCAGTTTAAGCTGTTCTTTTGTTTGATTTCCCTCAAGACTGCTGTCAGCCGATCAGTCATTACATACTCTGAAGTTATTTAATAAGACTGCAGAACTGCTTCATATGTTGGGGCTAAACCACTCATGCCTGAATTGCTTCTGTTATGGAGAAAAAACAACAGAAATGATTTTCCCTAAGCTCTTTTCAAAACAAATGATTTCTCGTTTCAAAAACCATTAAGAAAAATATTGACTTTCAGTTGAAGAATGAGTGACTGGTCTGATATGTTAGGTTTAGGATTCAAACTGATTCCTGATAAAAGAGAGAAATATGCTAAAACATGCCATTGAACATTTGCACAATTATTTTAATATTTTCAAAAGCATGGTCAAAACAGAATTTTTTTTCCTGCAATTTGTTTTAATAATCACAAAATAACATCATAAATTCAAACATCATAAAAACTAAATGTTTATATGTTCTCCCATTAGCTTACGGCTTCTTACAACCTTCTTACAACATAACATTTCTGCTTCAACAAAAATGGTGAGCATTATTGGAGCTACACAGCCTTACAGTTTTGAGCCAGATGCAGGCTTGGACGAGAAAAACTAAGATGGACATGGATCTATTTTTCCTGCAATTGTATCCCTAATTTTCTTTCTATATGACCTCCATCATTAAAAAATGTTACAAGAACATGTAAAAGAAAAAAAAGTACAATTTTCATTGGAGTGGGCCTTTAATTGTTGGTAAATCTTGGTGAAATATAGTGTGTTAGAAAGAAGCTGTACGGAGTGTCATTGAAATTAGTTCTCAGAGTATGACAAGTGGTTGACAATTTCATCATATTTCATTATCCGTGAGAAAATGTCTGTTTCCAGTCACTCATCCAGCGCTGTAAACACTTTTTCTTCATCAGTCACTTCCTCGTTGTTCTTCCCTACCATGTGGGGTGCTCTGCGTTCCCTTCAGCCCCTTTGCTTTTGCTCCTCTCCTGATTTCACCCAGCTCAGCGCTCAATCACAGCCTCATTTGTCATTCAGAGGTTCATTGCTCTTGAGTGACAGTTATGAAATATTGATTGGCACAAGAAACACGATAGTCACAGAAAAGGGTGATTGGGATGGAAAGAGGTACGGGAAAGATACACTTTTCAACGGTAAAATCTTCATTTTAAAGATGCCTCTTTGAAAACAAGAAAATAAACTTCTACTTCACTTTATTTTCACCATTTCTACCTTCTCAGTGTAGAACTTGTCTACTTGCCAGCCCCATTCTTCCACTAATTTCTGCCCCCTGCAGCTCTTTCCTAATCTCCTGACAGAGTGAAAAACTGATCCTTACAGGCTAACCCATAAATGTTTGCCCGAATGCTGTCATCACTAATAGATGGCTGTAACAGAACAATGTCCAGGCTCAATTTATAATATGTCGTAAAAACGTCGACAGGAAGAACATATTTTTCCCTTCGCTCAGGTTTGTAGGCTTGCTGTCTTCACAAAACCTAAAAACTCAGCCAATAAATCTGTAAATCTGCTGAGAATGATAATGTCAGGAATTATGGGTCAGGGCTGCATATTCTATCTGGGTAAAGAAACCAATAGATTAATCATGAGGAATTACATCAAGGGAGGTAAGGGGTAATTATTACTTATATACATTTTTTAATAAAAAAAAAAGGAAAACTTTTAGTGTCCTGTTTTAACTGTGCGTAAAAATGAAGATGCAGGCAGCCGGAAATTGTGTTGTATCATTGTCATCCTACTTGTACTTTTTGTTCTTTATTTAAACATTTTTTAGGATTTCCTTTAGTAAATATTTATAATTATTTTCATTTTTCACAAGTGTGTACCTCTTTATTTTTTTGTGCAAAACATTTGGTGCCCTCCAATTTTATTTGAAAAAAAAAAAGGGTTTAAAGATTTTAGATGAGTTTGCACATGTAGAGCTCACCTTATAGTCTTACTGATAACACAAAAAAAACACATCCCAATGTCAAGCAGTAGAAGAGGAATGGAAGTGTTCAACCTGGAGCACACCAAGCTGGGCCATATAAGGTCAATTGGTGGAGGAATGTGTCTGGGTCTTGTGTTCTTCACTCTGATAGAGGTCTATGATGTTTATCAGTGCAGAAACCATGGAAATCATGAAGTCATACTCCCTAATGCATTATCAGATGGTTTGAATCGGAAGCAGCTGCAAAAACACAAGCTTTCTGAGAAAAAGGGACTTTCTCTCACTGATAATATACACATATACACTTTTTAAAAAGTTAAAACAAAATGTAGTTAACACGCGGGAACAAAAAAAATCTCTGTTTTGAACATACACATTAAAAAAACACTCCAATGTAAATCATGTTTTGTGTATTTCTAACATGCTCTTGTAGCATTTACCCTCATGATAAAGGATATATGTGAAAAAAAATCTGATTAAAATTGTATTTCTTAGTATTTTTTATTCAATTTGTGGTGAATTAGGATTAGATGAAAAAATGCTGTTTGAAAAATCAAACAAACAATCAGCAGGCTCCATGCTCCACTGCATTCCAATTCATCCACTTGCAGACAAATAGATCCATGTACGTCTTTTTTTTCCTTTCCTAGTATTGAGATCAAAACTGTATGTCTGGATACCTCCAGTATTGCTCACCAGGTTTAGTCCGTACCAATAGTTCTGCCCACAACTCAGAGGTGAATTTCTGATGAACTCCTGCTGCTCTGCAGAAACTATGTCTTAGAAACGACAAGTTTTTTTGATTGTGGATAAAAATGACAAAATCCTATTTAAAAGGTCACTGGGAACACTTTGATTGGATTGGGTTTTGAAAACATTTGGGTACACAATAGAATAGGGAAAGAGACTAACATTACTTTTTTACTGTCTTTTCTCCTTGTTTTTCTTTTACTGCTGCTCGCATATTAAGTCCCACACACAGGAAAACATCCACAGCAATTTTTAGAGATTTTCTAGCCCACACAACACCTTTCTCAAAGCATCGGCACAGATTCTCAGGTTACATTTCTAAATGATGTCATAGTAATCTAAAAAAAAAAAAGGCTTTTCCAATTAATTTAAAAAAATTAATAAGACAAAATTAGGATCACACTAAGAGCAATGAAGGATTATGGGACAGAAGTAAACCTCAGTAGTTAATTATTTGAAAAAATTATGTGAAAAAAGATAAAAATGAATGATTAAAAAAAAAACACTCATGCACACAAAAGTGATGAAAGTCCTAAAAAAAGGGTAAACAACAAACCAATTTTGAGCAAATGCTTTTAAGAATACACACACGTATGTAAACACCAGCACCAAACACACAAACACAGTTTCTGTCAATCGCTTTAATAATTTGCTATCATAAGTGCATAACCAAAAAAACAAATATACTTCACAATTCTCTGTAGGATCATTGTTTCTTTCTGTCGCTGGAGATTCAGCAATGGACTTTCCAAAGTTTATTCAAGCACTGTTCCATTATTCATGCTTGGAGAGAACAGTTGGATGTGTGAATAAGCTTCAGTTTACCCTCCTATGACTGAATACATACCTATAAACGCTGCTCACTGAGCAGAGGAATTCTGCTCTTACTAACAGTCTTTTGCTGCTCCTCTAAAAGAAAATGCTTTTTATTGAAAAGCCCCATGTTTGGGAAAAGAGAAAGCACAATACCTGCTTGAAAAACAAATGCTTTGAATGGCACTGCATTTTTTTCCAGTCAAAAATACTGCAGTTATTGCATTTTTTATTTATTATATATTTATTTATACATACTTATATATATATATATATATATATATATATATATATATATATATATATATATATATTATTGTTGTACAACTGTTTTTATGAGACATGGAGCTCAAAATTAAGATAAAGATCATACAAAATCCAGCAAAAATATGAACCGCTTCAGTGCCAGGGTGACAGGGTGAGGGCCTGTGCACTTCTGACACAAAAATGTTTTTATTCCAAATGAAAAAAAAAGAAAAAGAAAGAGAGAGGGGGGGGTGTTGGATCAATTGCACTCCTTGACATAATACAGTGGTGGAATTACTGATAAAACCCCAGAGTATCACACCCCTCCTCTGAAACAAAACGCAGAGCAGTCACACATTATATGCATCCATTAGAAACCTAATTAAGGTTTTATCCTCTGTTAGCACTTTGATAAAAAACATATTATTCAAGACAGGGAAGCAAATGTGAGAGAACTTAATCACTCCATTACTTTTGTCCAAAGGGATCAATTTAATTTGCATATATTCCAGCATAAACTGTACAAAAACACTTGATTTTAAAAGGTGAATTATCAAGGAGAGTGCAATGTTCTCAGGTTTTACATCTAAAACTTTTACCTCAAATCTCTTTTGTTTATGAAAGATCTATTTTTACTTGTAAGATCAGGTGGTGAAATATTCTGACAGATGGTTAAATCAGAGCATGCACAGAACACTTCATGTTACAGCCAATTATCTCTCTAACAGGTTTTAAGAGCTACGTTTAGCAATTTATGGTTACTCAAAAACTGTTGACTACCTTAGACTGGAGCGAACAGTGACAGCTGCTTGGTGTTCTCTGACTTTTAACGATCATGACAAATAAGGCCGCCGCTAAAGCCTGAAACTAGATTTACAGCCCCGCCTGCAGAGGGGCGGCTCGGTCAGGCTGCAGCTGGCTTCAGCTGAAAGCTCCAAACTGTTTGCGGAGCCAGAAAAGAATAAATCTTAAGGCATCTGGGAGGTGATAAAGATTTGAGTCTGTGATTTGAAAAATGTTGCTCACTTTAGTGACATTAAATCTTGTGAATCAAAAAAAAAAGAAAGAAAAAAGAGAAAAGCAGGCATGGTGTCTGCTTGTTTAATTCATTGGCAAATTAAAATTCAGTAAGCGGCCTTACCTTCAGTTGTCAGGTCAGCAATCAGAGCACAAATTACTGTATGAGAGCTGCTAATCTGTGGAAAGAGGTCTGTCACTGCACATGCATTTTTAAACAGGGGTACTGTAAGCCTGCAGAGTTGCATTCTAGAGTGTGCATTTCTGCAGATGCAGCTAGTTATATTTTCATATCTGCAACTGTGTTTTTCAAAAACGTAATAGGTATTAGTAAGCTAGTGTAGTAACCATTTATCCAGTATTTCTGATTTTGGTTTTTAACAGTACTTGCAGTATAATTTTGGAGCTTGTTGTCCCACCCAAAACTTCCACATCTTAGCAATTACTGGAGGGATTATCATAAACCTTTGTGCAGCTTTTAATCATGCTGTACAAGCCTTTTGACTCTGGTGATCTCCAGAACTGCCAGAGGGCTTGTTCTTCTGCAGTGTTTGGTGACAATTGCTCTTTATAATGCAAAATATTTGCTATAATATTCATTCATTAAGTGGATTTTTAAGAGTTTCAGCAAGAGATTCAAGGGAAAAGATAGGTTACATTTTATTTACCTGTAAACTTCATAATAAAAAACTATTTAGGAGTAAAACAAAATACATAAATTAAGTAAAAAAATGTATTAAAATGAAACAGCAGAAAACTGAGAAAATACTTTTGACTGAGGAGTCATTTTCTTAATGCTTCTTGGGCCCGCAGACACTCGCTAACACATTCACATTTGGACGTACATCACACATCTATACAATTGAGCACAGTTGCATTTTAAGCAAGGAGCAGATGATGAGTGGGTGTTTGCAGGTAGGCAGTGTGAGAGCTCTCAGCAGCTATTTTTTAATGGCTGTCTCTGCCAAGCATTGCATCAACACAAACAGGCAGACACTTTGAAGAACCTTAAGTGCATCCATGCCCGCCCTGCTTCATTTGTTATTAGTGTTGCCATTATTATTTAGCTTTACTGCATTCCTGTACTTAGGCTTATTTACATGAAAACCGATCACTGGTCCAACATTTTAGAGGTACTGGAGTTTCATTACACAGAAGGAAGGGGTCTGTTGTAGTAATCTGTTGGAAGGACTTGGGTGCAGGTATGGTTCATTTATCCTGGAATTGCTCTTAAGCTGGAGCTTATCGCTAGTTTCTGCAGACTACAGACAGATGTCACAGGACGCCACAGGTTGGGCCGCAGCAGGAAGGGTTTCTATCACTTTGGCTCCTTAGTTTTGTATCTAAAAGTGGCCGAATGGAAATCTAAATGTCACATGAACATCCTCTATATCCTGGCTTATGGCTTGTTCATTTTCTAAACTGGGTTACTGGTTCATTTCACAATAGCAAACAGCCTGCCTACCAATCAATTCAAGCAACTAAGAACTTATTTTACAAACCACATAAAGAGGATTAGTAATTGTTAGCAAAAATGTAGTAATGTGTTTTTTAAAATGCAGGATTTTCCTGTTTTTAACCAAACAATGTACAAAAATTGAATAAAATAAATGAAGTTAGTGAAAGTGAAAACAGTTGTTAAAGTTCCAGTGAACAGGTTTCAGGCTGTATTACACACATACCCACATGCAGCTGGTGTATCTCATTGATATGTGTAGCCTTATGTAAGCTTATGGGGGTACAAACTTGTGCAAGTTGCTGTGTAATGTTATCTTCCAGATGGATTCGGCCTCCCTTATCCCAGGGCCTGAGGGAAAAGCAGGGCTTTGCTTTCATTCATGTTCTACTATCTCAGCTCAGCATCGCTATTAATACAAGCTGCCAACGCGAGGCAGTGCTTTGGAAAATCAAAACATAGGCTGAGGAACTTCTTGCATTTTCAAGAAGATAGGCTAATGTGCGTTTTCTTTTTTTTTGTTGGTCCTGGGTGGCAGATACCTGATAGCACTTCTGACCGGTTTTGCGTCTGTGCTGTTTATCACTTCTGTACTGTTCATCACTTTGTTTAGCTCAAGGCTCGTAGCTTTTGATAGAATTAGTTACATTTTCATTCAAAATTCAAAGTAAAGATTTAAATATTGTTTTCAGCTTTGAAGCTTTGGATTAAAACAACAAGACTTCTGAGACATAATATTTACACCTTGGAAGAAATCCAGACATTTTTTGGGGGTGAGTTATACATTTTTAAAGAAAAAAAAAAGGCAAAATGTACTACCTTGAAATTTAGTTTTTTTGTTCAGTTTTAGGTTAATTACTAAGTAAAATTAATGAAAAAAATATCAGTAAAAAAGAAGCTTTATTTGTACTCAAAGTCTCACTCCAATCATCATATGATCCATTTTAAAAGTGTTCCCAGTGGTCTTTTAATTATGATTACGCAATATTTAGGCAAAGGACTGTTTGTGCACCAAGTCTGCACCCATTTCCCATCATCCATCTGTTTACACTTTCTGCTAGCTTACAGCCCCTCAGAACACCAACCTCACACATTACACTGGTCGACCGCCCTATGGCCATCCCAACCATTCATTTATAATTATAACTATATAAAGGACGACAAACATGAGTATTAAGTAAGACTGAAAAAAAGAAAGACTGAGCATCGTCAAAAGATGCAGGATATTTTACTGTATTTCAATGTGTTTTTGTGTTGTGAAAATTCTACTTAGAAATGGAACTAAAAGTGAATCCATAATTTCCCTGCTTATGTTCCCCTCCATCTGGAGACTCACCTCCATGTTCTCTTCATGACTGCTCAACTTCTTTTTTTTTTTTCTCTGGTACCTGCCCAAGCTGGACCTCCCTTCCTTCCCCCCACCCCCCCTGCTGTTTCTCTCTCCTCCTCCTCAGTCCCCGTTTCCATCTTTTCCGTTTTCTCCCTGGCATATCTCCACACTCCCCTGCTTTCATCTTCAGTGCACATTTCCCGCCTTTACACATCTTCACTTTTTCCCAACATTTTGTCTGCCTGCTCTACTCTCTGGCAGTTTTCCACGCAATTCTTCCCCTCCAACCCCCTTAGTCCATTTACCACCCCACCCCCGTCCCTTCAAGTCTTTTCTTTTTTTTTTCCCAACCTCGCTTACTCCGCTACTCCATCTAAACCTCTCTTTCTACTTAAGCCCCTAAAAATAGAGCCTCCAGAGGTTTTCTGAATGGACTTTTCTTCTGACCCTAATACAAAGACATTAGGGATCATACTGTTTCCTCTTGACATCCCCACTCAGCGAAACACACCTTTTCTTCTTCTGAATGATTTTTCCAAAATATCAAACCTGTTTTAATTCTTTTTTTTTTTTTTTTTATTCCTGTCCTAAGTAAAAGTTGATAAAAAAATGTCTGCGCAGCTGCAGACGGGCCAACCTTCATCAATGACAATGACTGATTTACTGGTTTATGACTGACAGCATCACCACAATCTGAGTCAGACCTTGATGAAAGTACTCAATTATAAATGAGTTTTTTCTGGTGTTTTCTCTGACTAACTGCTTTGTTTTGCTGCGGATTGTTGAAAAATGAAAAAAAGTGTATCCTTCGTTATCTCATTATCTGGTAATAATGACATCTACTATCACGCTATCAGGAGAAAGAAACGCTGTTTCTTGTGGTAACAAGATATTGTATGCTGTTATCGCATATCAAATTGGCAAAAAAAACAAAAAAACAAAGTAAGCCACTTTTGGCTTCCGTACATAAGCTTCCCATAACATTTGACTTTTTTTTTTGCTTTTTGTTGATTAAGGGATTTCTTCCAACATGCTGAAAAGCAATCTAAAACTTTATCCATGTGAGCTAATACAAAAAGTTTTATCATTAGTGTTGCATTCTTCCATTTAAATTGTGACTTTGTTTGCAAGCTAATGAGCTGCTTAACCGTCATCTATATATAACAAGGATAAATGCCAGAATTTTGAGGTTCAGCATCGGGGAATTCTGTCTGCCATGTTGCGAGCAGAATGTGGAAGAAAATTAGTCATGGATGTAAGTTTGTTTCTTCAACACCATCTCTGTTGTTCTACGTCTCTCCGTGTCTGCTCCTCGGCTGCCAGTGTCCTAATTAACTTTTATCTCGAGTCGGCTCCTCTCACAAGGACCACTTTTAGAAACGACTTGTTATTGAGACTGTGGGAACTGGAGCAGCAGTTACTGAGGAAGAGAGGAGTGGAGGGACAGCAGACGGAACACAGAATTATAGAATTTTGCACTTTATGTTAATAAATTCCAGACTTTTTCCCATTTAAGATGCACTAATGGGTTTCATTCAATATTGACAGATTTCAAGTGCAATCAAATCTAAATTCACCTAAAAGAGAATCCACACAAGGCTTTTTTTTACTTCAGATGTCTACGTTTGACTTCAAACAGCAGCAGGCACTGACATTTTCAGTCATAAGCTATAAAAATACCCAAACAAAATAAATGAAAAAAAAAAAAATAATGGAATACCAATGAAAAAGTAATTTTAGAGCAGTGGCAGAAACAGACCTCTCTGCAGGCAGCAGATCATGAGCTGTCAGTTAACTCTGAAAGCTTGACAGATGAGTGGAAAACAGATTTAAGACACAGAAAAAAATAAGTAAACTTAAGAAAATCCGCAAAAATAGTGCAGCAGGTAGCAAATACATCGTGAATAGTTAGAAATATGTGTTTTATACTTAATTGAATGAAAAGCATGTTTATATTATTTCTAATACAGAGTGGAACTGCATCCACTTGTGTCTGAAAGTGTTGCTAAAACAACAATGTCATTTTACAAATGGACCATTACTGTTTAGTCTGGATAATCATGACTGCGTATGAATTTCTTCTTCAGTACTAAGAGATGTCATTACTCCCATCAATCAGAATGGAAACATTTCATCATAAAATAAACTAATTGAAAAACTTTGTACTAGTTTTTTTTTTTTTTTTTTTTTGCGCGGGGGGGTTGCTTTAAAAGTGCAGGTGGACCCACAGTCATGTAGACACTATGCTGCTCAGCTCAGCAGAGTGGTTCTCCTCCCTGTCAGGGTCAGTGTCTGTCTGAATGTAATGTACACAGCAGTAGGTGTTTGGTGCACAGCTTGGAATGTAAAGTATATATAACCCGCATATTTTTAAAATGCACAAATAAAACTTGTAGAAGGAATTCAACAGCTACTCTAGCCAAAAACCATTCAGCTTTATGTCATGTTAGTTCACAATCAATAAAATGAATTTAAAGTTTATCATGCTATTATTAGGCCTTTTAAGGTAAACTAGATCCATATATATGATGATATATTACCTTTGGTACACTAAAGAACGCATTTTTTAGAAATGCGAGTTCTTTTTGTGAGCCCTTTTCCTACCTGGAAGTACGCAAACTACACTCTGATTGCCTAATTTCCTTATTTCTAACCTTCAGGCTGTGCTACTTACCCATATGTGTAATTTAAGTGTTTGCTACAACCTGTTGCTCACAGCATGCCCGTAGAAAAATGTGCTTGAACATTTTTTGCCCTACAAGGTCCCCTGAGGAGTCTAGCATCTTAAAATGTTGCACACAGGTTTACCTATATTTTTTCCCCTCACACACAGCGCTCTATCCATAAAGCCTAAAACTCACCAACTATTTGATTGCATTAAAGAACCGTTGAGCAACAACCGTACTGGCAGTCCTTAGAAAGAAACTACAGATTTATTCCAATCATAAAACGCGCTTGTAGCCTCAGCAATAACACTGACATTTCTACCCATGACCTAAATGTACTGCAACTCGTGCTGTTTAGTTCCCAAATAATGAAGAGGCTTAAAGGAATGAGGATTCTGTTACAAGCTAGGAGACTCCACACATCCATAATGGCAGCCGGATTTGAGACCACAAAGAGTCAAAGGGAATATTAAGCAACTTCTGCAAGTGAAGCTTTTCCTCTATAAAAAGATATCTTGACTTTAAACTGAAACATTCTGCCTCCTCTTCCCCCCTCTTTTTTCAAAGCGCTCAGGGCAGCAGAGTAGTGTCTCAAGTCAGTGGTCCATCCTTAAAAAGGAGAGGAGTGAAAAGCCCCACAGCTTTGTACATTTACCAACTTCCCCTCTCAGTGAAGCTATTCACTCTGGGCACAGAAATACTTTTATGAAGCTGCTTCTTGCTGTCATTTTTCTCAAGGAGGGATTCACAAAAAAAATGTTTTGAAGGAGAAGGATTTCACCTAAAGCCTAAATTCTCCAATAATGTTTAGTCACCAATTGCTAATTAAACAATGTGGATTTTGAGATTCTCTAAAATGAAAAATAACACAAAAGGTCTTTTTTTTATTGAGAATCGTTTAATTTTAAGTTTCTTTTCCACTTCAGGCTGTCTTGAAGAGTAACCTAATTCAATTTACCACTGAGTCACTGTGAGGTTAATTACTGTATATATTCACAAATTTACTGGTGGAAAAATAGATTAAAGAATTATTCAGTGAAGTATGGATTTCAGGTTCATATCTTACAGACGAGGTACATTTTAACTAGTTTGGAGATCAAATTAGGAAGACATTCGTTGGGCATAAGCATGCATAAAGAACCAGATCATAGGATTACAGTTTATTCTATTTTGTTAACGTTTCCTAAGAGCCATATGGCGATCTTATCTTGCAGATCTGCTTTAAAAAGTATAAACTGACTTTTGTACTCTGTTTATCACATTTAATATCTAAAAGTATTTGCTTGTTCAATTTTAAAACCAAATGCAACCAACAAGGTACAACATTAGCAGGGAAAGCAAAATCAAGAAATGTGAGATGCAGGAGAGCAAACATGGCAAAGCAAAGGTTAGAAGTTCAGTTCCTGAGGTGAACAAGTAACTGAGTCCCTGTTTACGTGAATCAATCCAAAAAAAAAAAAAAAATGGATATGATGATAAGCTGAATTTGCCCTGCAGCTAACGGTGCTGCATGACTGGCTCTTTTCAGGGACGCCCCACATAAAGCTTTGCAGTCAGGAGAGGAAATAACAAGAGGTTAGTTAGTTAACTCTGGTCAAAAGGCCAAAGGTGAGGAGGCTTTTAACTGCAAGTGCGCACGCTCAAATGCGCCACATCTGCCGGCGTGTGTTCTGCTTGGCAGTGGGAGTGATTGAGCTATAAAGGCGACGTGTTGTATGATGAAAAGGGCCTCTGTGCAGGTGGACACCGAGGTCAGGAGTTGAAATGTTGTGGGGGGAGAGGATTCACTGCATGACTGGATCTGTTTGGGGAAGGTTGCTCTGTCAAAGGACTGATAAATGGGTTTGAAGAGCTTCAGCCACGTAAGCTCAAAGGTAATGGACTACAGCTAAGTGAGCCAATACTATTGTCTTCAAAGAGTTGATGTGTGGAAATGATATGCAGGTGGATTGAGTGCTTTCCTCCAAATCCTAATCGATCAGGTTAAATGTTATAGACTTTTTAAATACTGGGGCAATTTTGAGCCTCAATGGTGACAAAGAATTTTAAAATTGTAAAATTGGAACCAATGAAACAAGTTTACACGTTCTGTTTGATTAAACTACTCTGAAAAGCAACACATTTTTAGGAACAGGCTGATTTCTTCCCTGTATCTTCTTTTTGTAAGAAAAAAATGGTTTGATTTGACTTTTTCACCAACTTTTCTAATCATCACAACCAGAGGAGGAAGAGGAGTAGATTGATTGAATGACAAGACTCCTTTTATAGGTTGATGATTCTCTTCAACTGTGCAGAAGGAGCAATGTCAAAGGTCTGCAAGCCTCATCATGCAGGTCCAGTTATGCAACCCTCAAGTTAGCATCTAGCTACTGCAATAAAATGCAGTCTCTAGTTGCAAGGCCAACAGCAAAGTTGCATCTTTGGTTTTACTGAAGCAAGTTTAAAAAAGAAAAAGTTCATATATTTCCTCTAAAAATCAATTTAACAGAAAAGTCTTAAGAATGTTCCATTTTTTCTGTACAAAAAGCTCTAGGTGCCTTAAAAGGATAAAATACTTTCTCAAATTGAAACCTGACTGTTGTAAACAGTAATGAAGCGCATTCTTGCTCTTTGCAGAGCATTTCACAGGGCGTCAGTGTTCTTGTCAGTGCAACATGTGCAGCTCAGAGAGTGCTGACACGGTGACACATTTCTCTCTGCTCCGGTCAGAGGTCACTTCAACACCAAGGCCGTTTGAACCACTTTCGTGCTCTCCATCTCTGACACCAACTCCAAAACTAAATTCAGGAAGTGCAGTGTTGCCGTTTCCCTTAACAACTTTTGCCAATTTTGTCCACACTGTGTGTTGGGCATTGGCAGAAGAAAACAGGAAAGAAAAAAGCTCCAGGGGAACAAAAAAAAAAAGAAATGAAAGGATTGGGAATAGTAGTGAAAAGAGAGAGTGTTTCTGATCTGAAGTCCTTAGAGATGCTTGTTTCATTTTTTTCTTTTCCCTGTGACTCTTATGGGCATTGATCTCTGTGTCTGCTGGTCATTCAGGTTGTGCTTCACAGCTACTTCTTTCCTCACAGTCCATAGAAGTTAGCAACCAGTCAAAGAAGGAAAGGACAATATTGTGGTCCTGTTTCTGTTCGAAAACAGTCCTCAGCTTTTTCCTGACATTATTTCCATTTCGAGAAAAAAAAAGTTGTAAAAAAGTTTAATCTAAATGCCACTTCTTGTGAAGAGTAAAAAAAAAAAGGTGCGACCTGATCTTTGATCTGATTTTCTTGAATATTTTACTTAAAAAGCATTTTTTATTTAACTCTATAAAAATTTCAAAAGCATAAGAAAGATAAAGTTCAGAATGCAAAAGGTTCGGGTTCCTTCCTTCATGAATAAGTTAGTATCCTCTTTAACAGGCCTCCATGCCTGCTATCAGTTATAATGGAAGCTAATCAGTCCACTGCGCAGGTGGTCAAACAGACTTGTTTGGACGTCTGGCAGGTTGTGAGACGATACCGGAAAGATTTAAAGTGTTGCTGCACAGAAGGAGGGTTATTTCAGTCTTTAACATTTCAAATGACGGATCATAATTTCACCAAAAATCTACCTCAAGGGTTTCTTTCATCCTCTGTGTTTAACACTATCACTGTATGTGTTTGTGCAGTTGTGGTTAAGCAGAGCAGGTCACATGCATAAATGTATCTAATTTAGTTGTTTTGAATGAAATAGTGATGATGAGGGTGTAACCTCATCCAGAAAAAGGGGAAGCTATAATGTGACACTTGGGAAGGAACTCCTGTAGGAGCTTCAGACATTCAGGAGTTTTATACTGTAACTCTACCTCTGGGGGCTTGGCAAGGAAACTGCACAAGAACTCTGAAGCAGAGAAAGTCCTTTAGATGTGTTTGAGTTCAATATTTGAGTTAGAGTGTACACGCAGCTGCCTCCATCCTCTAAATAAATAAAAACATAAGTGTGAGAGAAAGAAAGTAAAAACGATTAAATGTAGATGGGACAAAGTGAGCTGCTCTACATAATCAGTGAAAACACCATCATTGTGTCTGACTTCCTCCCAAAAACAGTTTTAAGTCTCTTTCAATCTCAGTCCTCGTTTTGGTTCACTCCCCGTTCGGTCTCTGATGGCACAGAGACGAGAAGCACGCCACATCAAACGGCGTGCGCACAACCTCACACACACACACACACACACACATCCACACAAACTATAAGACAGTGCCAGAATCAGCATGTGATTTAGACTGGTGTGATTAATAGCATTCTGTGCACCAGTGAGCAGATGAACTGCAAAACAGCGCAAACATTATCATAACCTGAAAGACCTAATTACTGCAGAACTCATCTGACAGACTGTGTTTGTGTGCATGTTTAGCTGTGTGTGTGTGTTGGGAGGCTGGGATAAGGACAATGAGGACAGAAGATTTATGACCCTTCTATGGAATGCTGTTTTACGTCCCCAACATCCTTTTTGTGTCTTCTCCCATTTGGGTGCAAATTAGGAATATGATAATGGCCATATTATATATTATAATGAGAGCACAGCCTGTGTACACCCCTGGGTAAATGTGTATGCGTGGCACATATCAGTCGTCTCTGACCAGATGAACAAGGAGACATTTCAAAACGGGGAGCAAAGACAACAGCAGCTCGGTCCTGTGGGATCATGCAGCAGATGAGAAATGACAAATCAAAACAACAGAAACTCATTTATTATATGCTACTGTTTCCAATAGGCTCTAGTTGATATTATTTCATATGTACAGCAGTAAAAGTAAAAACAATAATAATTGATTATGGTCTTATAGATACCAAAATCTAAATTAAATGCTAGAATTTTCTGAAAATAGAATTCTATGGATCAATAATAAAGTTAGCTAAAAAAAAATTGACTGAATCTGTAAAACTATAAACTACAAAGAGTCAGAAAATCATTAATGCATCAGCTCACAGCAGAGTAGATGCTGTCTAATGGTTTCTTAAGAAAAGGGAAAAAAAAGAAATGCGTCATTCCGCCCAAATAATCCAAAATCAGACTTCTCGGACACCAAGAGAAAGTGAAGCTTATTAAACTGCTCCATCCTTAAATGACTGTGCAGCCTTGCTATGATGATGAGGATAGATATTCACCCACTCTGGACCCAACATCAGACACACAGTTGTACCATTTGGATCACACACAAAGTGTCTTTATTCATTTTTTTCAGAACTTTAAAGTGAATATCTTAAAATAATTTCTGAGGAAACTGGTCTTGCTGTTCTTATAAAGTTATAAAAAGGAGAAAAAAAGGATTTTTCTTGTAAGGGAGACACTGGAGGACCAGAGTATTTTATGTAAAAGTCTAGTAAAATTCCGGCCAGCAGGATAACGGATTCTAGTGGATCAGGTACTGTACTCAATCAGCGTCTGGTGCTTGACAAGACACTAGCCGTCTGCTTTTCTTCTCTTCTTGATTCTTCTCCTTCGCTTCTCACATCATTTCTCTTACTAAACCCACCCTAAGGCCCCTGGAAAACAGAGCAAAACAGGAGGGAGAAGAGAAGGAGGCACAGCCAGGAAAGAAACCGACACTCGAGCTGATCGCAGAGGAAAAGACAGAGATTGCTGAATAAGGAAGGGGCAAACTGAGATTGAGTTAAGGAGTTCTGGTGGGAAAAAATGTGGAAAGTAATGAGAAAAAGAAGCTTTTAGCTAAATCCACAGTGGTTTAGATTCATATACATTTCTCAGGTAAATGTCAGTTTAAAAAAAAAAAAGTTGATGCCTACTGTTTGGTGAAGGTGAGTTCATTCCAGATTCTACATTCAACCAAAGACATTTTTGATGTTTGGCTCTAAAACAATAAACCCTGATTGCTTTACAAAGATGAGAAATGTTTCACGCTTGCTCCTTTCAACTGAATACTCTCCTCCTGCTGCTCGTCATCATTTGTACGAAGCACCTGAGCCGGTGACAGGAGCAGGAGCCGACCCAGTGTCAGCTGCAAGTAATTGGCACAGCTGCTGTTCATTTGCTAATAGGCCTCTCCTTTTATGTGGCAGTAACCTGCTGAGATCCAGAGGGCAGTCTGAGACCTGCCACACCTGCAGGACGCAGGATAGCAGGCAGCCCGCCCGCCCTTACTGCAGATTCACTTCTTATAGATCCACGTCTCGCTTTAAGGTTGGAATAAATTGATTTGACTTCACTTTGCTTAGAAGCAGCAGACGGTATCTCCTCAACAAGTAGCTGCTATTTATCATTGCAGGCTCATCGTGAGGCAGCAGTGTCACAGTCAGAGGACATGCAACTTCTGTGTGTGCATTCACGCGCATGGGTATGCTGTCCACGCACACAGATGGGAGGCTGGTGTCTACAGTTTAGCTGTTGGTTCACACAAATGACTGAACTTCCTGCACAGCTTTGAAAACGGCTTCTTTCAGTGGAAAACAAAGTGTGCCGAGCTGACACTTCCTCTAAGCAATTGTTGGTCTGCAATGTTGGAAGAAGCAGTAACATCGACTTTAAAAAATGGTTTTGGTGGTCGTGGGACAAAGGGGATCAATACCAAGTGTTTCACAACTGTTAAACAAGAGCCCATTCAGTCAGCATGTTAATCAGAACTTGCCAATATCGGCCTTGTAGGTTGCTAGTTTAATAGATTTAAAGTGGAAGAGGAAATGTTGTGTTCTGTTGAAATGGCAGAATGAAAAGAATGTCTTTGGAAATGGGCTGCCATTGAAAAGGCTTTCAACAACATGTGACACTCGATGCTTTCACACCGGGCTGTTTGGTTCGCAGCAGTCTATTTCCTTGGATCATTTTAGAAGTTGTGATGGGTGGGTCTGGTCCAATCCAAACAAGATAAACACTTGTCTGAAAACAAGATAATGGTGAGCATGAGATTTATTGATGATGTGAAGAAAAGTAAACCAATGATGAAGTCTAGTGATGAAGTCCATTTTAGAAATCCAAAGATGCATTAGTCAATGTACAGTTAAAACGTCTTTGTGAGGAAAATAAAGGAACTTCCAAATATGTCATGAGTAAATAATAAGATGACTACAGTTACCTTGTCTGTGTGAATTATCTTTGATCCAGGTTGATACCATTGACATGGTTGGGTTTTTTTTTTTTTTTTAAAAAAGGAGTCAACTGGACTTGGTTTATCTCTTATTATGAAAGATGTTGCACCTCCTCCCTAAGAAGTGGTGGAATATCTTCAACAATACATCATAAACCAAGTTCAGTGGACTGCTTTTTTTTACCAACAATTTCAATAGGTGGTTATACTCTTTATGCTTTTGCTTTTCTTAGGGATACTGAAACAACTTGCTACTGTAACAGTGTCAAGTGGTTTGGTACACTGTTATTAAAAAAATAAATCAACTATAATTCTGTTAAATTTTGAGCCCTGGTTAAAAAAGAAACAACACCCAAAGTTGAATGTTGTAACTTATTGTGTAGTTTGGAAAGCCTGTTATAGAATTCCTGATAAAAATTGGTATTAAACCAAAATTGCAACTCCAGATCTACTGTTCTTTGTGTGATTCACAGAAAAGTGCTTAAAACATAACCCAGAAAAATGACTGCAATTAGAAGTTACTTAGAAAGCTGTTTGTCCTTTTTTTGTGGCATTTCTCTTTTATCTGTACAGAAACGGATGTGCAAATGGAAGGTTTTACAGCAAATTTTCATCCACACAAAACAAATTAGAACCAGAAAGAGAGAAACAACAATATAACTATAAATGCTATGAAAACTATGGTGCATGGTTGTATCACAGCAAGAACATCCTCACTCAAACCTTAACTGGGTCCTTTCTATCTGGAGTTTGCATGTTCTCCTCGTGCACTTCATCTTCCTTCCACAGTCCAAGACATGTTTCATAGGGTAACTGGTAACCCTAAATTGTCCCTTAGGAGTGAATGTGGGTGCTTTTGCCTCATGGGTGTACCCACAAAAGACTGGCACCTTGTCCAGAATTGATCCCGCCTTTGCTGTGAAGTATTGCTATAAGCGCCAACAACTCGTGTCCCTGAACTAGACAAAGCGGAAGTAGAAGATGGATGAATGAACTATGACTATGAATTGCTAAAGAGATCTGCAAAATACACACAAATGGCCTCAAAGCCTAAGCATTAAAAAAAATGCAACAAAGTCACTGTTGCAGCCTGCACATTTACACAACTATGAGGAAAAAAGAAAGGAGAACAGTTTGGTGTGACAAAATGACCAAATCACTCCACTCAATTCAATCAATTTAGGCTTAAAGGAAAGAATAGTCTATTCATGTCAAGTGGATTTTCAAAACGTAATTTGGAGGCACAAACACTTGATACATTTCTAAGACAGCAAAAAAATAAATACTGACTGTTGCTGCTTGGATTATTATTGTTCTGTAATGAACACATCTCAGCTGTCAGCATTTGCGTCGGCTAAGAATGCTCTACTTGTGCTGTGACAATAAAGCAGCCATCAATTTCATCTCAAGCCTTTTGAGCTGCTATAGAAGTGCAGCTGAACAGCAACGGGGGAAAAAAGTGTAGACTAACAGTCGTAGGAGGAAATAATGTGAACCAAACAGACTGTCAGGAAATCAAAAGAGCAAAAAACTGTAAATAAATTGTATTTCAGATAGTCTCGATCTTTAAAAAAATAAAATAAAATAAAAATGCAAAAGACTTGGAAGCTCTAGTTAACATATTTCAAAAGTAGAATATACAGTCTGAGAGGCGGGGACCTGGGATGCCCGATCCCCACCGTACAACATTCATCTGTCCTTTGATTGTGCTTGGCAGTGGGAGGATGCAGTCTACAAAGATCCCATGAATTTGTCTGCAGTTTAAACCAATTATGTGTTATGGTTTTAGCACAGAAAACCTCGAATAATTTACAGATAATGATCCGGGCTCGGCAAACCTAAACACGGAACATCAAAATAAAGCGATGACCGAAACCCCTCCCCAGCTTGTACACCTTGTTAATGTTGTTTTATGTGCAAATATAAAAAAAAACCCAAGGGCTTAAATGCGTTTGATGCCTGGGATAAGATAGGAAAAGACATTTTGTTTAACAAACAACTTCAAATGAGCAATCCTTTACTTAGCAACAACGGTTAGGAACAAAGAGGCTGTGCTGGGGGAGACTGTGCAAAGATGAAGGCCTTAAACACAATTTTCCTGTAGCCACATCTTTTCTCACAATTTCGCAGTAACTTGTATAAATAGTGTTTGCCTGGTTTTCTTGTTCTCTATCAAATGAGCTGAGTTTCAATGGTTTTACGGAGAGAACATTGCATGGTTTCTAACTTTATTTTCTCAACACTCTAAGAGAAAAAGCAATTAAAGCTGTCTTATGGTTTGGCAAATATTTAAGAGCAAAGAGATCCTAAGATCACAAAAGCTCCAAAAGGCATGGTGACTGATGAAGAAGAACTCTAGGTAGTTTAGCTTGTTGTTTGCACACCATTACATGAGCAAAACTGATTGCATGCTTCTTGTGCTTTTAGGATATGTCCAACTCTAAGCAAAGTCCTTTACTTACTATATTCATTGTAAATAAGGATGTCCTGATGAGGATTTTTAAGGACCTGATCCAATTCCGAGTCTTTAATTTGGAATTTATGTCAATACTGAGTGCCAATCGGATACTTTTATAACGCATTAAAAATAAAAATAATAAATCCGAAATAAACAGATCCAGGTGTAGCTGCTGTTTTTACAAGTTAACTTATAACTAGTAAAAACAGTGCAAATTTAAACCCAGCAAGCAGTTCACATAACCAAATAAAAGTGCAACATGTTAATAAAAGAAGGTCAGTATTACGCTTTTAACTGTAGATCCCTGTGATCTTCGTACAGTCCTTTTTTGGCTAAAAGAAAGAAGAATATATGTTTATTTTTTATGAAAACCAGCATTTCTACCATGTCTGGTTTTAGCCTGTTCCTTTTCTCATTCATGTTCCATGTAGTGTGTGCTTTACAGTTCATGCTATGGACTTTTTAGGGAACTTTTTTTTTTTTTTTTAAATAATAAGCTTGAAATATCTAGGGCTGTTCAAACTACTGAGAATGAAATATATAGAGATCTCTGATCAGAATGCAACATCTGATTTTGAGTCTGAAACTGATTTAGCCTGATTTGTGATCAGGTGATTGGAAAAGGGACATCCCTTTACAATCACAAACATGCCAAACAAATAGTAAGCTTGTTGCAACTTGGTGTTGCAACAAATGCTGCATCCTTGTAAAATTAAAATAGCTTATGATATCCAAATGCATGTCAAACAAAAGCACTAAAGCTTTTGGACGTTATCATGGATTTTCAGCATCAGGAATTCTGAGTTTTTGAGCTTTTTATTGGGTGCATGGCTAGTTTGCGCATTGACCACAAAATCTGATGTAAATTTTGGGGGAAAACATTTAATAAACAAAGGATTATATCAACACCTACCTAACTTAGCAAACAGTCATAATATACATAGTATATCAATAATAAACAAAGTGTTCAAAGTTGATACAATGTAAGGATACTTTGAGATTAGCCTATCCTCTTTGTATAATTATTTTTGCCTAAAAGACAGGAAAAGAGGTTTTTTTTTACTGCATACTATGTCCCCATCAGCTTTTCCATGCCGACATAAAACATTTCATTCAATTTATGAAAGCCTTCACGCCAGCCGGTTTTAAAATGTATTTTAAACATGAGCTCAGAGCTCAAAGCAAACTTATTGAAAAGTTTGATGGATGGATAGCAGCAATTCTGAGTTTAACTAGAACACATTTTTCCCTCCTACCTTATCATCCATCTGTCAGTCAGCTATCTAACCATTTGACTCTTGTGTCTGACTGAATAACAAGTGACTGCTGTCATCAGGCTGCTCATTACATCAAATAAAGGATTGTGTGATGGCTTGCAGAGATGTGATGGATAGAATATTTCTTTTTTTACATATTATTGCTTTAGGGTCAGCTTTGAATCAGTATTTTAAGTATTTTTCTTAGCTTGTATTACTTTTACTTTTTAAAAAAATAGAGTAAGGAAATCCTTTTTTTGCTGAATTCTGAATTTAATTGGGTTTCTTTGCACACTTTTTATCCTTAAAATAGAAGATGCTGGTCATCCAAGTCCTGCAGTTGAACTGTGTTGTGTCTGGACTCAGCCCCACTGAACTTTTGGAACATTTGACCCTTGCAAAGAGAAGCTTTTATTCCATTGGTATAGCCTGTCTGCTATGAATGTGGCTCCTTAGACATAAACCACACATTGTTAAGAAATATGTGGCTATGTGAGAAAAATCCTATAGAAGAAAGATGCAGCCAGAGATGATGCTCACCATCCACTGAGGTGATGAGTTTAACAACGCTAGACACTTTAATGACTAAATCTGACCTGACCTGACATTTAGCGGTAATGCCATAACTAAATCAGCTTTAATCATTAACCATTTTAATCAAACCGTGAGACTCAGAGATGATTTAAAAAGTTTAATCAATGACTGATTACAAGGAAAATCCTTTTAAGGAGCTGCAGTTATGAATATGTCTAAATTATGGAGCAAAAGTATGTTTTGATGTCCTTGTGTTACACAAAACCAGAAACTCCAATGGTCAGCTGGTACAGCCTCTGTTTAGAATCCAGTAGAATTCAATTCTTTTTTAGGTTGTGGTTGAGATCCATTCCTTTTAAAACCATGTTTTTAAGCTAATTTATTCATTTTTACTCCATTCCAGAGTACTGGTGACCAACTTACACTGTACGTATTATTTGATACTCAGTCCTGTACTGTGATCATTGTTGACTGATCCAACAGAAAACAGTTATTAGGTGCCTTTCTGCTTGGTGTTGTTTTTACACCATAGATCAAGCTAAGTCTGAACTGTGTTTTTTAGAATTGCTTCTGTGTTTTTCAGGCATGTGGAATGCAGTATTTTACCCACTGAGATTTTAATTTTTTATTTAAGGATTTAGTTGCCCACCGACATTCATATTACATTAACAGAAAACAGGGGAAGGCATAAATTAATGGAACATAAAAAGAAAGCAGTTGCGAGCAGTTATGGACAGAAATCCAGCCGGAGTAGGCAGAAGAAAAACATTTGCTGCAGGAGCAGGTGGTAGCAGGATTTAGAAAACAGTCTTTCTCACGGGTCTAGAGTCAAAGTTCCATCTCCAGAGCCAACCATCTTTGATAAAATATTTAAAGCTCCTTCTTTATGGTCTCGTTTTGAAAAAAGCAGCCCAATTCTATCCAAAAACAAAAAAAAAGAACATGTTTAGATTCTGAAAAAAAGTGATTCAATCCATCTAGATTCATACAAGCAATGGCTTCAATTGATCTATAAATCAGTTTGCATTAATTTTAAACTAACCCTGAATATCAGAAGGATGCAGATGTAGATAAAGAGTAGTTAAAGTTCAAACTTTGATTTAAAATAAGAAACTAAATCAGCTCCAAGTGGAGATAAGATGGCAAAAAAAAACACGTTTGTACAAATGAGGAAAATGGGATGTAAGCACTGACTGAAATTTCTTATCAGTTCAGGTGAAAGGCAACAAAGCCAGGAAGGTGACTCCCACTCCGCCTGACTGGCAGTCACGCCATTATCAAATGCTAGCTTACAGTTCGGCCTGCTTTTTTTCTCAAGCTTATATTACAGACAGTATAAATATCACAGTCATTGTGCCATAATACCGTCAACAATTGCTTTTCCAAATGCCAGCATTATCTGCCAGGAAGCGAGAAGAGAGGGAAAAACAACTTGACAAGAGAATGTATCAGGATGCAGGAGGAGAGATGAGATGAGAAGGTGGTTTCTGGGACTAAATCTAAAAGTGATGCCCTACGAAAAAAAAAAAAGGAATAAAAAGGAATGTAGGAAAAAAAATGACCAAAATGAAAACGAGAACCAAAGAGATTGGAAGGCCAAAGAAAAGAGGATGAGTCAGCGAAAGGTTAGACTAATCAAAGAAAAAATAAGAAAGGATGATAGAACCGACTCATGGAGGGAGCTGTTATTTCCATTTGCCTTTAGTTTGGGTCACCTATTCATTTTAAAGCGTCCTTCCACAAAACTACTATCTTCAACTTTTCTTCAACTGCCCTCACACCTGTTTTTCTATGTAATTGCCCCCCCTGTTTGTTTTAAAGCAGAGCCAAAGCAATCTATTCTTCCCATCACTCTGCATCATCCTTTTATGCTCTTCATCCTGTTGCTGCTCTTTTTATCATCCACTTCTAACTTACTCATTTTTCTTTCAATTTAAACCTCATCCTCCGTTGAGCTCTTTGTTCCTCTGTTTTCTCTCCTATAATGATGCAAAGTTTTGACACCGTTTTTCTGCATCCACCTCTGCTTTTTCTTTCCATCATTTCTTTCAAAAAAAACGTCATTACTTTGACTTTTCTTCTATTCGCAATAAGAACATGCAGGGAAAAGTTCTGTTTTATAAACTCTTTTGCCTCCTCTATATCCCAACTCTTTTAGAAAAAAAATAAAATTTTCTTTTGGAAACTTTTTGTTAAATCACTTGTTTTGTATCCTTTTTTTGATGGCCACTTCCATTGCCATCTTCACTTTCTTCTCTTTTGCCAGTGCGTATAGCCAAGTGCCAGTCTGCCAAGAAGCTTACTGCACTGCCCTAAATACAAGCCACATCCATTCCTGGTTGCAACATTCAAACACACAGACTTGTCCACATACACATAGGTTCACAGATATCATGCATGCTTGAACAAAGATAAAAACACACGCACACACCTCATACTTGCACGATACCTTTGCTGGTTTGTGGGCCATCTGTTCATTTATTTCAGAGAACAAACACACCTGACAGTACTGAGGAGCTGCTAAGTCCATTTCACTGTTCACTGAGCAGCACAATTGAGTCGACTAGATGGCGGGATAAGCTGGAACAAAAACTTAACGCACCCCGATGGGAACTGGAGATCGAGAACTACTGTTCCTCACCAAAGCCGCTTCTTTGAGAATCGGAAAACTGTATCTGAGTCTGACCCATCTAACACAGTTCAACAGTGAGCTGCTTTATCTCTACACTTTATTAGGAATTTTGCCTTTAGCAGCTTTCAAGATATGAAGTACATGAAATCCTCTTACATGACAATGCAATATCTGCAGTTTACAGGACTTTTTTACATTATTTTTTTTACGTTTGTGAAGATGCTATTTATTCTAGGAAGAAAAAGAAAAAACAAAAGATCCACAACTTTTTATGTACCATCTACTGTAATTTAGACAGGGAACTTGATCAGAGCCAACCATATAGTCATCATATAACTGTTAGTACATTGTTTTAAATGTTAAGCAATTCAATGTACTATTATGAAACTGAAACTATTTCAAATATATCATATATATCATCATCAAATATACAGTATATATAGTTGTTAGTGGTCCCTTGAATCAATAAAAGAAAATGTTTAAAGCAAAATAAATAATTAAAGTTGAGGGTACAAATCCTAACCTCTGAGGATGGAATATAAACAAGTAAAGGCTTGTGTTAAACTCATATCGCATTTAAACTAGTAAACCAAAGGCTTACTGCTGCCAGGTCCAGCAACAGAGAGAGAGACCTGGCAGGAGACAACATGGTGCTCGACATCATCAGTCGGAGGAGGTGGACATTATACAACTTACCCTAAGCCTAGCCTTAACTCCAAGTGCTCAGAATTGTAGAAAAAAACTTTTTTAAAGAACTAAAGCTGAAAAAAAATGGTGGTTTGCCAGTTAAAATAAAGGTTTTTTGAGTGATATGGAGGACTTTGGGTTCCAGTCAAGGACTTCCGGGTCTGGACGTTGATGTCTGCAGTCAAGTAGATCGTTTTGTCAACAGAGGGGCTTAGTAAAAAATTCTCTCCTATTTACCATGCTGCACTTTCATCAGTTCCTAAGTAGACAAAAACTCTAGCGCAACCATGCCGAACGAACCCTGCACTATTCAGCCTGATGAAGACACTTGGATGAGTGGAAAAACATTTCAAGGAATAATTTTAAGTCCTGTCGTCGTGACTCAACTTCAAGATAATGTCACCTGGATGACTGAGAACATTCAACGACATATGAATCTGCTTTTACTGCATAATCTATAGATCTGCATAGAATTTCTTATGGTTGGGATACAAATGTCATTGAACACTAGACATCAGCATCTTTTTCCTGGAAATGTTCTTACCTGAAGAGGGAGTCAGAGCAGAGAAGCCAACGTGGAGCAGAACAGGAAGCCGAAGACCAAAAAAAAAGAAGAAACAAGACAGTTAGATTAGTCAATACTTTACTTTTCTCTACCTTATTGGATTTTTACATGACATTCATGTTAAAGATAATACTTAAATGACTCTTTTACAACATACAGAAACCTAAAAAAGATTTTTTTTTTCAATAATTGCACCAATACATAACAACGCTAAAGATAAATGTTTATGCGTGAAGAAAAATGACAAAACAGATGGGCTGCATTTTACCCACTGTAATAGGAACAGAACCAGGGAGGCAATGTCTTGTTTGAAAGAATCAGAGGTGATGAGACACAGGGGCAGCAGAATGAAGCATAATTACGCTGTCTGGCTTTCATCAAACTAAGACATGAGTGTGCGCGTGTTGGAGAGCATGTTTGTTTTCTGCTTGTCTGCTTGTGAAACAAGAGAGAGAAAGAAAGACTTGTGTAGACAGAAAAGAAAAGATAAAAACAAAATGACAGACAGAAATTTGTGAGTCGGTCTGGACAAGATAACATGCTGATCATTTTTTTGTGTCCGTAGTGAAACTTCCTGTGCATCCAAACCAGACACTCACAGTGGACTGAGACATTCAGTTGCCTCTTTTTACTCTTCACTAGAAACTTGTCCTTGCTTTTCCATCTCCTTGAAATATTTCACACTTAATGTCATCTCTCCATTTCCCACTGGGCATGTCCCTCCCAGTAGTCCACCACCCCCCCCCCCCCCCCCCCCCCCCCCCCCCCCCCCCCCCCCCCCCCCCCCCCCCCCCCCCCCCCCCAGGGAATGTACCCTCTCCCTCATTCTGCAGCAACTCTCCTCAAATACTATGCACTTCCAAAGCTCTGTGTGTAGCATATCACCATTTACTTTTTTCCCATGAAAGCCAAGCTTATCGATTGTGGCCCTGCTTACATCTGTTTGAAAAGCCTTGTAAGCAGTGCCTTACATTAACCAGTGTGTGAGTGTGAGGCCATGTGTGTGTGTGCATGAAAGATGCCTTATCGTTCCTCTAATTGTGTCTGTGTTTTGGATTTCTTATCGTTATTACCATCTCCCAAATGCTTCCAAAGCCCACAAATGTTAGCCCTCCCTTCCCTCCCTGCCGCCTGTTTGACCTGTTCAAAGCAGTGAAAAATAGTGTGTGTAATGGTCTGTGAGTCCTTATGAATTCTTTATTAGCGTATGATGTGAAGCATTACTCAAGTGCGTATCAGAAAACTGCTTCAAAGCGCTAATGAGGTTTTTCGTCTGTTTGTCGGCTTCGTTCACGCTTGTGTACCGCTGCTGGTGTGAACTGCTGCTGAAGGTCGCAGATCAACCTGTGGACGTGGGCCGCCATTTACTGAAAGTTTTCAAAGTTGGAAACGATAAGACCTGTGCAACAGCGGGTGATCCATTTAAAGTGACTCACCTTGGACGCTGCTCAAAGGACAATCAGTGGGTGAGAACGAAAACTTGAATGCAGGAAAATGATGCTCTTTCAGAACATCTTGATTTTTTTTGTCCCAATCAGTTAGACACAATGCAACAAGTGAAAACAGATCCATTTTTGCACTAAAATATGAGCATATTTTGTGTTTTAAAAGACAAATGCCAGCTTATGAAAACAGATTTGAGACCAGATTGTAAACTTTTAAAAAAAAGTCCTTTTTTTAAATTGATTTAAAAGGTAAAATTATCAACAAGGGTATATTTTCCTCAGTGAATTACTGGCTAAGAAATTACACCTCATATAGCAAGCTTTAAAAAAAATAAAATAAAGAAAAGTTGGCAAAGATAAGAAACCTCCCCATCTGTAACAAAAGCTGTTTCTATTTTATGAGCCATTTTCGTTCTCTGCATCACTTCAAATCATAGGGTACAATCACAAATACAGAAAAAAAGGTGGGGGAAAAAAAAGCTAATTATACTTGGCATCCTGTTGATAATCAGCACCTGATTACTTCCTAGTTTTGGGAACCTTTTCAGCTGCTGTTGACCTATCAGGATGGATTTCTGCCTTTAACGACTTCCTGTGTGAGTTAATGAGCGAAGCAGCAAATGACAGCTAAACAAAGGCCTTTTGTTGCTCTTATGGTAATTAAGCTAAATCACAAAGTGCTCTGGCATGCGACACGTGTGTTTGAGTGTTACAGTGGGAGAGGCATCCAGTGCTCTTCGAGAGGAACCAGCAGGTTGACATCAGAGCAGGATGAATGGATGTTCTGACAAACTGGACACATATATACATGGCCACTTTTTTCCCTCACAGGACAAACACATTCATGCATATGGACACATGAATACAAAGGTAAGTGATCTGTGAGGAATCTGGCGTGTTGCTGTCACTGTGTGAGAGCATGTGTTTTCTGTGTGCAGGAAAGAGAGGGTCAGGGGCCTGTGTCAACATCTCCTGTCGGTAACTGCTTGCTAAGATATACCCACACACATGTGGGAACTTCATCTCCTCCTGTTTTGCTCCCTTCATACTCTGTTTAGGTCCAACTGCCTTAAAAATCACTACATGAACATGTTTTTTTTACATCTGTAGCTGGCCTCGTTTTTTCCTCTGCACTTGAAAAATCGATTTCAACCCTAAAACATGAAAACTGCCTCCCTAAAAAACACTGCTCATTTTTATTTATTCATTTTAATTATTTTGGCATGAAAGCAAAAAAAAAGAAAAACAGCTGAAGTTTTAGTTCTAAAGCTGTTACAGTAAGGTAAATAGAGGAATTTAAGTCCTACTCTGTTCATTTTTCGGTCTTTTAATTTATGAATGTGTTGTTTTTAGCCAAAATCATAAAAACCTGTGTAGTTTTCGAAGACATGGGGTGTATTCAGACTGGAAATATCCAGTGAACCTTGTGAATGGTCTATAATCATGCAGCTGTCAACCAGAATTTTCTGCTTCAAACCAAAGCTTGGAAACAAAACTACGTGACTAAAAATCTCTTTACTTATTGGCCAGGAATTATGAGGGCAGGGCAAAGCAACAAAGGAAAGAAAAATGGAAATCTTATGCTTCGCAATCCTTGTCATGATAGTTCACTTATTCAATCTATTTATTTTGCTGACCAATTTTGAACGTCTGTATCAAAGTCAGGAACAACACTTTTTACTGTGACTTTGGTACGGCAGAGGCATGCCGCAAGGCAGTTACTGAGACGGCTACAAAGGTGCACTGATGAGTGCTTATGACATACAGATTGTCGGGAAAACAGTTTGAGAAGCAATGTGTATCACGTTAAAAGTTACTTACCAGATGTTAGCTCGGCCAAGGCAAACAAAGAAGTACATGTTAGTCTGCAGGTGGATGCATCAGAATGGCCTATTGATTGTAGCTTCTATGTCACAACTACAAGCTGTTGCAAATGGCCCTTTTTTGTCTGGTCATGACTCACAGCGATTTGATTAAAGAAATACTCTTTATAATTCTTTATGTGTGTCCTCCATCATGAGAAACGCGCTACAAGAACATGCTAAAAACACAAAAAAATACAACTTTCATCAGAAAAGATTTTTAAAAGACTCAAAACAACAGTCTTTTACCTCAGAATTTATCTCAAAGCTATATAACCTACATGATAACATGATGGAATAATGTTCAATTGCCTATTATCGAGCTAAGCAAAAAAAAAAAAAGCTAATGGATCCAACATTTGTAAATGTGTGTTCCCCCATTAAAGCTTTCTGCCAATAAATCACTAAAAAGCTGAAAGGTAAATGCTGATAAGTGAACTTGTGTGCATTTATGTGATGTAATTCAGCATTAGTGCAGCTAAAAAAGCTAAAACCCGCTGGGAAGTAGGACTTTGGCACCAGTTGCATGCGACACTTCCTGTGTCTGGGAATTTGTGTCTGTTTGCAGATATTTGTGTGTATTTGTGAGTGCTCAACATTGCCTAAAAGCCAATGGGAGAGTGCTTCCATTAAGGCGCCCAGCGGCTCCAACTGCACTCTACGCAGCAGGATGGGCTGTGAGAGAGGGAGACGGTTTGACTGTCTTTGACGGTGTGGGACTTGTGTGATTGCGTGGAAACTGGCGTGTAATGGAAGCCAGGTGTGCGTCTTTGTTACAGTATGGAAGACCCCCTGTTGTCAGAAGTCCATTCTGGCTCCCACAGGTCAGCGCTCACACACATGGAAACACGCATGAGCTTATGCGCACACACACACAAGGTGGTCTGTTTCTTTCATTATCGCTGAAACTCTGTTGACCCTCACACAGCATAAATCAAAGGCCCCTGACAGAAGACCGGTGACCCTTTCAGCACCACATACCCACACTTTGACTTTATCCAAGTAAAATACAATGTGAGGAAAAGCCTTGCATTACATGTAGCCCACAATGTCTAATAAACACAGCAGAACAGCACCAGATAACTGCTTCATACACCCACAGACACACAACAGCACTCGATGGGTCCACTACCTTGCAACACGAAACTATATTGACCCATTTATTCCTATGCTTTCCTTCACAAAGACTTGGTACCAAGAAAGAAAAAAAACATCACAACAACATAGACACACTAAGATGGACCGAACCCTGTGAAAAAGAAATTCTAGCCCCTGTTTAGACGCCATAGATGAGAAATGAAGAGCGACAGGCACGGCCATTCCCTCAACAGTTGCTAACACTTTCACACAGTGACTGCTTTTAGATATAAAAGAACAGAACCAGACACAGAAATGGAAAAGAAAATAAAGGCACAAGTCAAAAGACTGATAGCGGCCATTATCTGCTGTGGAAGATGACTCATCAATCATCACGACTTCCACCAGTCATTATTGCTCCTGTCTGTTCTTCCCACAAGTCTTTTCATCAACATCTTTCTGTCTCTCTAATAGAACTTTTTTTTGGATGCTTCTTGTATTTTTTTCTCTGTAATCTTTCTGTTCTTTTTATGTTTAATTTCACCGTGCTTCTCATCTATGGCCTTGTAGCCAGACGTGCCTCCACCACATGCTGCTACCGAGGGACATGGGAGCTCTTCAGTTTGCAACACAGAACGTCGTTCCTTCGTCAGCACAGCGTGAGCCGTCTACAAACCCGCAGTTAAGTGACCGTCCATTTGCTGACAGAACTCGGAAACTTTGTTCTCAAAACAGTCTAGGAAATGAGCACAATTGAATTATGAACTCCGCCAGGTGAAAGTTGATGCTTTCGTGTGTGTGTCCAGAATAAACTAAAAGGAAGAGCAACTTGCGCTCGGATGTGTTGCAGAGAGACTGCTTCTGCTGGCACGGCTGCATTTTAGAAGCTTATTAGCCATTAAAGTGCTGGATCTCATCTGAGAGGGAAGCTAACCGAGATGATTAACAGTTTAAACTCTCATTTAACATGCCGAGATAGCTCTGGTCGTGGCACACTCTTCACGTTGCTACTCCTCCTTCCACTCCCTCTGAAGCTGAGTAATATTAAGTTCATAGCCCAGTGCCTTAATAGATGTATTAATATAACCAATGGCTTCTGAGAGCATGAAATTATCTTTGAGCCATGAATTAAACTCTTATTGATTGTCAGTAAAGTATTCACTACACGGCAGACAATTTGGTGCTTTCTATGCGGACTGAATTGAGGAGCGACTAAACAAATGAGTAAATCACCAACTGGGAGGACTGGTTAGCAAAACAAAGTATATTACCTGTTGATCAGAAAACTCAGCAGGTTTTCTCTGCAATTTCACAACAGATCTGTTATAAATCAATGGAAGTAAAAGCTGAACAACAAACCAAGAAACAAAAAAAAAATCACAAAATATGATAAAGCCACAGGGGAGGATTTGCTTTTTGATATCAAGTTGTTTTCAAACTGAATACGTCTCAGTTCAAAGTCCTGACCTTTTTTTCTTTTGATTTCCTGTAAAAATGTGAACTATTTTGTGATTTCAGGAAGCATTTTCTTCTATTTTCAGAATTTTTAAACTTACAAGTTACTTAAGTGTAAGCAAATTAACCCACTAAAGGCCATTCTGGCTCCATTTTCTTCTTTTGTTCTTATAAAGCCACTTTTATTTATTGTTTAATTAGACTTTTGTGACCAATGTTCACCTCCAGATTAATATAAAATGCTGCTAAACCAGACGCTTTGGCATTACAATGAACCCTCCATTGAAAGACATAATTTTACTTTAATTTATTGCTTCATTGAATCACTTTTATACATAATATGTGAAAGAATATATGAAAGAAATTCTCTGAACCCCTAATAAAAAAATAAATATAGATACAGACTTTGTTTTAATCCATAAAATGATTGCTTTTCTAAACAACAAACAAACACATCCCCTTGTCCTACTGTCCCATATCCTTCAAAGAAACCATTTGTGGGCTTCTTTCCATTCCTGTCAATACAGTGGCAGCTATAATTAATTTTCTAGTCTATATCAACTACTAACTGACAGAAAGCCAATGCGAACCGAGATAAACTGTGTCAGTGTCAAGCAGGAAACAGCAAACCAAATAACAATAAATTTGACAGGTTTGTGTGCAGCAGAGAAGCATATGACAGTCAGCATTTTACTTTTGGAAACATTCAGTCCTGACCATCATTTACATCATTCAAACGTACAATTGTCACTTCAAAGCAAACAAGTTGACTTTGAAAATGGAACGCATTGATAAAGCTACAAGTCATACCCCCTTCAGTATGATGACACCAAATATATATGTAAGCAATAAACCCAAAAAAAGTTTGTTTTTGTTTTTTCAAATGGATTTCTTTGAAACTGTGAGTAAGGAAAAAGTGAAATCAGAGAAAGTTTCATGAATGAAAAACAAATGATGCACATCTGAAACCAAAATCAGATGTTTTGTGCCGACACAGCAAAAACAGATTTAGAATAAGTCAAAACGTCGTACCCCATTGGCAGATTTTCTTTAAATGATCTGCTTTCTCTAACTTTTGTTATTAAAAAAAGTTTCTTAATAACTTTATTTTTCATGCAAGGCAGAAAATAAGACATTTTGTCTTGAAACAAGGGTCTTTTTACAGTGAACAAAGGATTGTAAAGCAGTTTATCAGTTGTTGCAGAAAGGTAATGCATTGCAATTGGGGAATATCTGATGGCTTCAAGAATCTCCATTAGTAAAGTTTTGATGTTTTGGAGAAACAAAGTCAATAAGTCTAAATTTTTTAAAAAGCAGGACAATAGTTTCCAGGTTTTTATAAAGTGCCATTGTCGTAAGTTGGGTGACATACACTCTCATAGCTCCTTATTGACTCCATGGGAGCAGCACAAGCACTCTAAAATGGTGGGTTCCTATCAGCTGTCATTATGGGCGCAGACAATGTGTCAGTTACTGCAGCTTAAGGATTAAGTGGCAATTTCCAGTGGAGCACTGCCCTGTGGGGTGAAAAAGCAAGAATGAATGAGTAGAAAGCCGAAGTGAAGTACACTTCACCAGACGTCAACATTAGAAACAATAGAAGAGAGACTGTGTTTGTACTTGTTTTTGCAATTTTAAAAGAGAAAAATACATGAGAGCAATTGTATTTTCTTTCTAGGATGATTTGTCAAAAAATATACACACATATATATATATATATATATATATATGTATATAAAGTGAAATGTATGTTCATTACAAGAACACCTTTAAGCAGACCTGTAGTTGTGTTCTTTTCAACATTCTTTCATGTCTCTCCATTCTTTTTTGTTAATTACAAGAAAAAAAAGTCCTCTTTGATTTGGAAGTCCCATTGTGAACAGGGAGCCTTGATCTACATTCTAACGCACATTTCTTTCCTAACAAGAATAGGGTAAATTTAGATTCCTTCTCTCTTTTCCTTCATCAGGTAAAGACTCTTGTGTTTGCTTTCTCTCATTCATCAAATTAGCATTGTGATTGTTGTTTTTGTCCTGGGATAATTATGTGAAGATCTGTCGGTTTGATGGAAGAATTCTAAAAGAGTGATTTCTTTCAAAAACCACGTGCAGAATCACACACTGAGAAAGACTCTTTCATATATCTATAAGAATAAAAAATAGATATTACTAGATTTTTCAGTGTGGAAGTTGCATTTCTTTTGTTTTGCATAGTTTGCATTATAGCTGTCAAAAGGAAACATAGTCATAAAGAAAAAGTTCTATTAATAAAGACAAAGTTGTGCACAAATTAATATTCTGTGCAGAACTTTGCAGAAAAAATATGAATACATCATTTATTTTTACTTTTGACATGTCTGTTTGAATATAATATTGTATTCCATATAATGCAGCTCTGCTAGGAAAAAAAAATAATAACAGCCATGTCCTACTGTTTTTTTTTTTTTTGTTTTTTGTTTTTTGCTTTTAAAACAAAGGCTAACAGGGAGCCAACCGTAGCAATAGTTAAAAAGAAAGAAACATCAGAAAAAGAAAGGAAGTTGGGTCTTCTGATCCTACTGACGTTTTAAAAACATTTTTTTTTCCTGCCACAACATTCATCTGCCAGATAGCATACTTTAGTTCCGAGTTAGCTTAGCTATTTTTATTTTGTTATTCTCTTAACTAATTTTGACAGACATGTTTTTGTTTTTTTACACCTAACAAGTGGAGTGGTATGTCTGCTACTCCTTTTGAGCTGTTTTCCACCGCTTCTAAGTCTGAAACTATCCGCTGCTGCATTATTTACTCAGATCAGCTGCTGTCACCTGACAACAACAAAATGCAGCTGGAGATCGCTGTATTATGATCTGTTTTATTCAATTTTCAGGGCCATGGTTATAAAGATAATTTTCCATTATGGGATCAGTAACATTCCAAAAAGTTCTATTTTATTTTAGTTTAATATAAATAAATACCTAAATAAATAACACACATGCGTAATGTGAATAATCGTTGTTCCGGAACTCGATGTATATGCCTGTGACCCCACAACGTTTTTTTTGTTAACAGGAGAAATTTGTATTCAATACAAAGAAAAGTCGTATTCAAAACAAAGACGAATCATGTTAAACGTAAAACTAAATTATGTATTCATATTTCTTTCTGCAAAGTAGTGCACAAAGTATAAATGTATGCACAATTTTTTCTTTATGAATACAACTTCGTCTTTATTAATATGTTTCGTATTGACAGTTTCCTCACCCCATTGACTTTTACTCAGGAGCAATTTATAAAGCAACTTTTTAAATCGCAGAAATAGTGTCATACAGGTTTTATCTTCCTACTAACAACAGATTGTCCTTACGATTGTTTCCCACTAACAACCACCAGAGGGCCCTGTAGGTGCGCATATTAGTGTTTGCTGCTGACAAAAACGCAGAAGAAGTGCCGTTCAACAAAAACAGGGAGAATCTGATCGTTTTCTAGAACTTTATGATATTTTTCTTATTCGCATCAAGAGATTATTATTTTATCTTTTTTTCTTTAGACTAAAACAAAAAAAAGGACTGAATGATCTCATGAAGCCAGAGAATGAGACGTGCTTACCAATTTTTTTGTAGAGGTCTTCAAAAAATAAACATGATTTCTCAACATCATTCGTGTCTTACGTGCATTGTAAATGAGTTTTACAGTCAATGCTTCCATGTAGACCAAAAGCTTGACAGTAGCTACTTCCACACAGGATGGTAGTATCTAGTTTATGAACACATTTTTGGACAAACATTGAGCATCGAATTTGAAAAGCGTGAATTGCGTTTGATGTGAATGTTGCATTGCAGATTAGTTGTGAAGCTTCGCACTTCATGCCAAAAGTGCAAACATACTCAAGAGCAACTTTTACATTGTTTTTTTCTTCTTTCTTATCCTTTTTTTTTTTGCTCCTGCAACTTATATTTCGATTAAACTTGTAATCCTGAAAATACAGTACTTTCATTAATATTTTTTTTTTAATATTTAACACTATGATACATATTTTTACAAGAACATAAATATCTGTTCCTTATGAAAAGATTTTGGAAGTACAGTTTGTTAGATCACATTTTCCAGGAAGATCTATCCTGCTATCTACGTGGGTGCGGTCTATAATTATTTGATTTACCTTATTTTACACCCACCAGCTACAGTCATTGTTCCCATAGTAACGAAAAGTTTGATGATTTCTCGTTTACTGCTGTTAATCTGTCATAAAAGTCTGTGTGTGTCTTTGTGCCCCATCTCCTCACTTACTCCTCTGTCTACTTTCAATCGCGGTGTTTACCCAAAGCCATCCGATTGTAAATCCGCAGCACAAACACACATTTCGACTATGTTTACTCCTCTGTCGCTCAGGCTTGCTGGCTGTCTGAATGTTTAACTGTTGCCCGCCTGCCTGCCTTTTGGCCCGGCTGTCCACCTGTCTCCCTCCCAACTGTTTTTCCGGGTCTCTGTAAGTCAGTCATGCACTGTTTAGCTACTGCTGGCTTTAGTTAAGCCTTTGTTTAACATTAGCACAGGAAGACAATCAAAAAGCACTTTCTCTTTGTCAGTAAACCAACATAAACACACACAGAAAACATACATCCCACTATGACTCAGATACACACTCGCTTACAGACTCACACTGAATGGGGCCGTTCCAACCTGCAGTAGATGGACACAGTAACAAAGGCAGAGCCCATAAACAAAGAGCCCATTTGTTTGGACTGGTTTGAGCGAAAAGATGGAGAGCCAATAAAATGACTTGACTCCAGAAGAGGTGAGGTGAAGGGTCAAGTGTTTTAGTGGTTTTTCACAGAGTGTGTGTCTCTCTGTGTGTATGTGTGTCCATCAGCTGCAGCGGTGGTCTTCAAGTAGTTATTCAATCCACACAATGGACTCCACCAGCCCTCCTCATTCTCATTTTGAGAGCTAAACAAATAACAAAAAAAGCAGACCCCACATACCCAGACTGACAAAAAGCACACATTATACAAATTTTAAAAAGGTTCTCTTAAAATAAACCTATTAGTATTTTTTCAGTTCAAAAAGTAAGACATTTTCAAAACAGTGAGACTAAAAAAACCTAAATAAGTTTTTACAGGTCAAATACAATGCACAAGCCCAAAAAAAAGATAAGAAACCTTCCTTTTTTGTATATGTTCTTTTCTAAAGCAAACTATTTATTTGTATTAAAGCTTAAATTTGTAGGAATTTTTGGTAAAACTAGAAAATATGACATGATAAAATTTTTATATATATTTTTTTTTTACGGAAATGCAAAAAACAAAATCAGTTTCTTCTATTTCTTTTTTGAAGATGTGTTTATGTCGTAACTGTGTTCCTTCTTTTGCTTCTGCAAGTGCCTCCTTTTGTTGCTTTGTTCACATCAGCTTTCCTCATAACTATTGCGGTTTTTTATTATTCTTTTGTTTTCACATCTTGAGCCATTGCATAAAGTAAGTAAGTAAGTAAGTTCACGAGTTCAGGTAAAATATCTTGAGACATATAAATGTAAAGAGAATACATGAGTGGAGGGGGAAGGTGTGCCAAACATCAAGGTGGAGAATCCAGACATAAGAAAAGCATATATATGAGTTCAACAGGAACCCAGACTCTTTGTGGGGTAGGATTTGGCATTCCCAGTAGAATTCCAGATTTCAAATAAGTTCATATTCACAGGACAAAACAAAGAGATGAAAAGTTTCAATTCAGATAAAAAAAGTATGTGGGGGGTAGGGTGAGGGGTAAAACTGACAAGTTGTCTGGAATCTGAGCTTTTGTGTGCTTTGTCTGCGAGGAAGACAAGAAAGGCGGGACAAGTTAATATGACAACAAAACTGCACGGGAGGAGGAGGAGGAGCCAATGGAGGAAGGAGGAGAATGGAGTCAGGGCAAAGTAAAGAGACAAAGTGATGTGAGAGGGGAAAAAGAGGCATGAGCGTGTCCTTTGAAGATGAGCAGTGTCCCTTGGTGACTCCCGCTCTCCTTCGCCTCTGCTGCCAGATTAAACGAGGATGGAAGAGAGCGATGGGAAGGAAGCGCGGGAGCAAAGGGGAAGAGGGAGGTATGAGGCTGTAAGTAGGCCTGGCACCCTGCTGTGACCCCATCAATCAACAGATACATAGACACACAGACTCAGACACACATTTACTCACATAGGCTGGTATGCCCCACCGCAGTCACTAATGAGCTATTTACACAGAGGTGTTTGTGCACAGTCGTAGAGCTCTGCCAAAACACGCACATGCAAAAATGTATGCACAAACGCACACAAATGAGAGTGAAGACGTGCTCAAGCCAGCAAAACTTAATTATTGTAAATTCATTTTCAAGGCTTGAGTAAATATGTATACAGGTTTCAGGGTTTTCTGTAACATCTGTATGTGGGCTGCACATGTAAACAAATGATTTGCATCTGGAACAGAAGCGAGGCCACCTGCAAACACGCAACATTGTTCCTATAACAATGATTGGCTTTGCTTTATCATCTATGTAGCTATAGAAAATGTAGATTTTGCAGATTTGTTTAAAAGAGATGCACTATTCTTTAAATGGAAGGCAAAAAAAAAATAAAATCCTCCACCTGTTCAAAGCTCCATTTGTATGATCAGTGAGCAGTTGGTTGAAAGCTGTATGATTCTGATTCACTGTGTCTACAGCTCACAACTGCCTCAGAAAGTCTCACAACATCGGTAATCTGTTTTTAGTGCATTTCCCTTTGTCTTCATTCAATTCATTTAAAACTAATTTGCTTGATGAGTCTTCAAGCAAATCTCTGCACGATTCCCCCTGCTGGAGCACAAACAGTCATTACAATAAATTAATACTGTCCTATAGAGTAATGTCATTACCCTGAAGAAATAAAAACAGAGTGAATTTATTTAAGTCTGTGCTTCTTCTCCGCATCCCAGCATGCATTTCATTATTATTTAAGGTGAGCTTGTTTTGTAGACTTCACCACATAGAATCAGACACACAGGGACAGTTATGAGGACAGCCAGGTTATACATTTTTTTTATAATGTAATATTTAGTATAATGTTATTTTTATAAACATTTTAATAAAAAGCCTATATTTACCCTCTTTTTTGGAACAACCTCCCTTGTGTTGCTTTCCGCATTGCCACAAAACTTGCTTTGTAAAATTGCTCCCAGTGGTCTTTTAATTATAATTATGCAATTTGTTGTCAAATCAAAAGCCTGTGTTGTTTTTTTAAAGACATATTTTCTGCAGCACAGCAGGAGATCATTAGAAATTTGCCTCTTGAGCTGTGAGTGGGACTAGTTAGCTAGTTCCACTTCCCATAACCCTTTGGTTACACTGTCTCTCACTAGCTTATAGCACCTCACAAGCCCAAGTTAACATTAGTGTAGCAAAAAAAAAAAAAAAAACACAAGCAATATCAGAGTTTTCCAACTGCACAGTTTTGAGCCAGATGGCAACTCTGACTTTGAGGAAAATGAAGACAGTAAGAGTCTTTTTGTCTGCAACTGGAATCTTCAGAATTGTAGCAAATAAAGAGACTTTGCCGCGCCCATGGCAGTTGATGCATCACAAACCGGAGCTTTTTTAAACTACGGGATTCATCTCCTCCTGATCCAACATCGAAAAAAGAAATGCTTAGACGCACTTTTAATCCAACTTTATTTTATACTTGTGCTACACTGTGAGAAAAATTCTACAAGAACATCCTAAAAACACCAAAAGTTCAATTATCATTAGAGCGGATCTTTAAATAAACATTAACTTAAAGCTATATCCCTAAACTGTTCTGTAAAGTTTTTCTTTATTCATCATCCCTACTTAAATGTAATTATTTATTGCACTAAACCTAACCCTAGTGGATTTACAAGCTGTATTCATTACCAAACTTTGGCTTTGTTCAGCTAAAACCTAGTAAAGATGGAAAACAGGACTTACTGTATCACAGAGAAAAGAAACAAAGGAAAGATGAGAAAATTGATTTTCAGCAAATTAATCTTTTTCTAATGAATTAACTTGCTAACTATATTTATTTATTACCCGTTACGGAACATTGACGGTGAGACTTTTAAGAAACTAAGCTTGCCATTTCAGCTAGAAGACCAACAAATCCACTGTTTATGTGTGGTCCAGAGAGAAAAGGCTTTTCCCTCGATAAAAAACTGAAGTACTAACTCAGCAACATGACAAACCAATCTACTGGTGTTACTCTGAGAAGCTGACAGGACCACACACACACTTTCACCAACAATTCCTCCTGAGCTATTTCGGTGTGTTGTTACTAACATTCAATATAATTAGAAAAATTGACATGTTAAAGCAACTAATAGGAATGCTATTTAGTCACAAATAAACTATTATTATGGAAGGATTTACATATGCAAAGCAGGAAACTGTTAAAGATCTAGCGGGTATGTTTAAATTAAAACAACACTATAGCATTTAGTTGCAGACAGATGCAGGCAAACTGTTAACATTACCCTTGGAGTATGAAACTCACTGCGGTGTACCTTGTGTACATATTTGCTGATGGGTTTTTTCGTCTCAACGAGGGCAGCCAGTCATGGGTGAAAATCACGTAAACCCAGAGAAGCTTTGAAAGCAGCGTGCGTTGGAAAAGTTGAAAGCCTTAATGGAGCCTCGGAATCTCAAGGTGACCAAGAAACAGACAAGGAGACGGGCAACAGAGCGAAATAGTAAAGGAGTCGACAAGAACAAGCAAAGGAAAAGGGAAAGAGATAAAACTGCTAGAAGGCAGACTGAGGGATAAGAGAAAGAAGAAGAGATCAACAAAGCACGATGAATAATGTATATAATTCCAAGATGTGAGTGGTGTTTTCCTGTCATACAGTTGTAACACCAGCCTCCCTTGTCGTCTTGTCACTGTCAGGTCTCACAATGACTAAATGGAGTCTTATAATCCTTGCTCTCACAGATCTACAGCCTTTTCCAGGTTATTTACTTAACAATAAAAGGATTAATGCACATAGTTTTCGCAAATTTCATCAAACTCCTTTAAGCTTTGTTTTTGGAAGAAGCGTAGAGACAAGGCAAATAGGAAGAAAAAAGTTCGCCGCTAACGTCACCAACACATGTAAGTGTAATTAGTGTTCTCTTATAAGTGTCATAAAGAGAATATATGAAGCTACTGCTACAAATATGAATTAAGGAGAAAAAAATCACAAGGAAAATGATGTGAAAGTCCATGGATCCAGTGAAGAAGGCTCCCTTCAATACTCGTAAAGGAGCAAAACTTTCTGTCATCAGGTGGTCTGAGTAAACACACGGTAATGAGCAGAGAGTGGCCAGCACATTGACTGAAGACAGTTTTATGGTTGTTGGTGCAAAGACATATGGGAGTTGAATTCAAGTCCAAACAGATTTATTGTGTTTGAACGTAGATCATTATGCTTGTTAAGGTTGAAATGGTGGAGAAGAGCACAAACTTTGACAAATGCTAACAGATGAATGTTCAAACATGACCAGCACTTACCCAGAACGAGGGATTCAGGACGTGTGTTTGAAAGTTTGTATCCAAACGTATATACAGAGAATGATATGAGAACATGAATTATTATCGTACTGGTTTCTGTTGTCAATAAATGCTGATTGCAACTATATAAATGTGTCATAGACTCCTATTACAAGTAACACAACGAACACATTTGAAAATATCTGCTGTATGACGAGAACATGCTGGTGCAAGAGCCATTTTTAACAACCTCTGCGATCATGAAGGGGAAAAATAGTTCATGCAAATTGTAGGAAGTAACATAAACGTTATTTTTGTCCTTTGCATTAAAACAGGGCAGCACTTTCTGAGTTTTCATTGTAGAATAAAACTAAACACAACATTGTATCATTAGTGTACATGATGTGCCAGAAAATAAAATTAACCATCAAAACAACATCAAAATAACATAGAGATGCAATCTCAAAATCTGTCCTTAGTCTCAAATGTAAAAAAAAACCAACTCCTGCAGTAGTACAGGGGACCTTTTCCATGCTAATCCATTTAACATGAGATGTAAATTTTGATGAAAGATTTTACATGGGCCAGGCGGTGAACACGACTGCAGGAACATGTGCACTCCATGGATGTAAGTGTGAAGATCATTTCAGAAAGAATATGTATGAGCGGGTGTTTAAATGAGACAAAAGCAAAGAGAAAATGCAGAAAAAGATTTCAGAGAGATCAAAATGACAAAGAGGCAGGAGAGGAGGAATGAGGGGATTTATATGTCAAGCATTTTTGTAGGAAAAATAACAGAATCCAGTGAAAAGAGGCACACACAAAAAGCAAGGAAAACTACATCGATAAAGTCATTTAAAATTGAATGTTTTGACAGCAAAAGAGGAGGAAAAAGTGAAGGAGAAAAGAAGGAAATGGTGAGACGAAGGTCTTTCCAGGGGCAGCCAGCATGTCGTCTTGGCCCCAAGGTGGATGGAGGGCCAAGACCTTTATGAAAGGGCCTGTTGTCACGCTCAGGACTTAAAAAACACACACACCCAAAGGCAAACACACACTAAAACATTAGAGGGATGGTCTTAAAGATCCCAGGGGCAAGAGGGCTAGAAAGTTCATGTACTCTGTCCTGGAATAAGTGTTAAGTATGTTTTACATACTGCATTTCAACACTCTTCGTCAATAATGTAAATTGATGGCAGTTGATGACTGCTTTCTTGTAGTTTCATTTTAATAAAGAAAAAAAGAGCTTTTCCCACCTGAAGCCACACAGGTTGTTGCAATTTAGCATCATGTATATATATTTATATACACAAGCTGAAGCTTTACAGCTTTACCCCTTTGATATATTTAAAATAAATGTGCTTTTTTAGGAGCAGCTAAAGTTGCAAAAACTAGCAAAGAGACTGTATGACTGTAATACTAGCTAAAAAAGATATGCATGCATAATGAAGTCAATTCAAGCATAAAATGGAGTCTGCTAACAGCATGGTCATTTTTTATTTTGTTCACAATCTACAGAACCCATCACATTCATAAATGTAAGAAACAAATGTATATTATTGAAGCTGAAAAAGATACTGCAGGAAATTTCAATCCAAGCACAGCAGAGCTGTTCAACATTAACACTTGGCTTGCACCCAGTTAATATTATGTATCTACTTTCCCTTTGTCACCTCTGCGGAGCCATTTTGAACATAGGCAGTTGGCAGCGTTTGACTCCTGTTCAGAGAGGTCTAAAAGCTGGTGGGAGCGACACCGCTGCCCCTTGTACCTCTAAATATTACAGTGCCTCAGCCTCATTCCTTTGGGAATCATCTCTGAGACCAGTTTAGCTGAGCTATTTGTGTCTTCCCTTTTTTCTACATCTGGCTCCTTTCTCCCTGCACATGCTATTTATTTTTTTTGCATACATCATTCAGTTCCCCCGTTATGTAAAGATTACCTCCTCACCCACAATCTTGACATTCACCACATAACAAGAATCTTTTAACTTGACATTTTCATTAACTTTCTGTTTCTAAGCTGAGTTTCTTGTCTAAAATTCAAACACCTTGGGAGACAATGTTTTGGTATCTTGTGGTTTGAATTACTGGCTAAAAGCTGCTTGCTAAGCTGCCAATACACTGCCTTGTTTTAATGAGCATATCAAGGTATTAACTGTGAACTCCAGTCTTTTAGGCTCCCTAAAAGCATTTCCAGGAAAGCAGCCACACTTCAAAGAATTCCTTCTTCAACAAGCCCTAAAATAAGCTTCTTTATTTAATTAAATCAAAAAGTAATTGCCACATTCTTGCTTTAATCATCAAACTACTTAAATGACAACAGTTTTTTTTTTTCATTTTATTTAGTAACTTTTTCTGCCTTGGCTGTTTAGCAAGGAAAACAACTTATCATTAATGATACTGAAGCTTTTGACTGTATAAAGAGAACTGAACTGAGTGACCTCTCTCTCCCTTGTGTTCCAAACAGGAAATACTTGTTCTTGCTAATACTTGTTTTTTTTTCATGATATGTTGTCTTTGTTTAAAATTGTATTCCAACCCATCAGATGCCTCAATAAACGAATGAGCAGTTGAAACACTTAGATAACACTTTCAAGCAGTAGTGGTGTGGACTTCCAACAAGCTCACCTGATGGGCGAAAGTGGTTGCCATAGAAATGTTGACTCAGACCGACTCAGACCAATAACAGCTTACTAACGATATCTGGTTCATACATGACGACGTTCATATCTTAAAAAAATTGCAACTGAATTGACTTCCATTTCGTTGGAACCAGCAGTAAGTAATTTTTATTGGGTGACGTCACACTCGCTCAGTCCAGTTCTCAAAGATAGTCAAAAATTACAGCTGACTTAATTATTTACTTATTTTACTTAATTATTTTTGTTTGTTTTGCTTTCAACGTATCAAAGAAATCAAGTTAATTATGTCTGATCAGGCAAATGGTTTTAGATCTTTGACGTATTGTGCAAAGTAATACATGCACAGGTTTTTGCTTCAAACAACTGCATTAACACAAACTAAAAAACACGATCATTTGCTGCATCATTACAGAGAGTTTTTTTCAGTTGAAAACAGAAAGGCAGTAAACAGACTTTACAGTAAATCATCTTCTGCCAGCTATGGAAACACGTTCAATTTTGGGAAAGACAGAGACACTCAGAAGTTCAAAAACTTGTTCAGCAACGACTAATTTAAAACGGTGAGAACTGATTTTCAGTGTTCAGCCACCCAGTTTGAAATCTGCAGCCCACTGTCGTTCTTCCGGCCCAGCCAGAATGGATCTTAATGACATCTCCAGTATGACCACATAAGATAATGAGCACATTTATATGACTACTGAGACAGCTGAGCCAACAGTTGCCTAATTGGGTTTTCCATTGGGTTTCTTCAAGACAGGTTGGTATGCAAAAAGGAGAAAGGGGAACAAGAAGTATAGCTGTACATAGCAGGAAGTTGTCAGTTGTCAGTTAGTACCACACTGTTTCTGACCACACAGAATAAAGGCGCCTCGTGCACTACCACAAAATAATAAGGGCACCGGGTGTGCAAAATGTACATAATTGGCCTCACTGCAATCAAGCACAATTACCTTGCACTGTAATTGGCTTCAGAGAACCTAACAACAGAGCTGTCATTAAGTATAAGCAGGCAGCAACATGCCCGGGACAGTGCTTATCTCTGCAGTTTATTTGCAAGCTTGGTTTCTTCTTTGACTGCGATGAATGTGAAAGTGCAGCTGTAAGTAATGCACCTAATGCCCCCCTTTGTGTTGTGAAAGTGGGCGTTAAAAGTCTATGAAGTTGTAAACGTACAGTAGATACCGGTGGAAATGGTAATTCATCTGAAATTCCGACGGCACTTGTGAAGTTTTCTTTGACCACTCACAAGACACATTTACACAGCATGAATGTTTGTGATGCATTTTTTTTTACTTATCTTGTATTTTGTATGACTTTCAGTGCTCTTTGGGTTCTATTTTGCAGGTAAAATAGTTCATTTAAGATACTTTAATCACATTAAACTCTGTCACATATTCTCACATCTGTGTATAAAAGCTAGAGCAGCTTGCACTAAACGATTACAGAGTAGAGTTTATAAAAAGTAGAGAAATAGCACAAATATAGATACCTTTACCCTTTTTATATACATTTTAGAAGTATTCTAACTGGTTTAACAGGCCATTTCTGGACTTGGAAGCCTGTTGGTATTAGACATGAACTGGATACATGTCTGTGGTGCAGAGGTAGAGTGGGCGACCCATGAGCAGGAGATTGCAGGCTCGGGTCCCTCCTTGCCCACCTTTCTCCCTTGGCAAGACACCGAACCCAACGTTGCTCCTGGTGGTGGTTGGCACCATCACTGTGCTTTTGACCTTGTAAAGCATTAACTAAGTATTTACCATTTAGCTTTACAAATAACAGATATGTTTAGACAGACTGCAACGTGATTTTTTTTAAAAGGTTAACAATCTGAGTGCTTTTAGACTGCAGGAAAAAAGCAAATGAAGCTCCTGAGGTCAGAGGTTTTCAATAAGATATCCAGTGATTGGAGAAAATCTGTAACAGGCTGTTTGCATGTGTTACTTCAAAATTCATGTCAAGGTTTTAGTTGGATTGATTTCATCTAATTATTCATTTCATGATTTGGTTGCTAACATCTCAATCACTCAATATCCAGAAGCAACAGAGAAATATGAAGATGGAATCATGTTAAAGAATGAACTGAAATCCTTTGTTGATACCACGGTGTGTCGGAACAAAATTCAGGAACCCATGGAATGGAATGGCACTATAAAACATGTTAAACATATAAAACATTTTTTCTTAAGCTTGTTTTCTTATATTGCTCTTTTTTTAAGCAAATTACTGTCTTGTGTAATCAAATTCAACACCTTTAATGTCAAGCACCATTCCAGTAAACATCTGCATCAATAACTTCTAGCTTTTTGTTGCTTTTTTTTGGCAGTCCATTTTATGGCTTTTTTTTACAGTGTGGTAAAAACACAAGACGTTCATTCACTGAGGAGCTCATAGAGTGTCAACACTTCCATTTTTACTCAGAATTGAATCTTTCTGAATTTGTTTTTGCTGATTTCCCAATCTGGAAGGATGATTATGTGCAATTACCAGTCTCTTTTTTTCTCTTAATGAAGGTCATATCCGCAGCTCTTCCACGTGTACATCCACGCATGACTTTCACAGAAGGAAATGAGACAGCAAAGAATTAGCATTGCCCTTTGCAAATGACTGCATTTAGTCATATGCGAGTGTTTAGTTGCAAAAACGTGGGATATCCTTAGAAGAAAAAAAGATGCTTCATTGGTATCTGGCATACTTTATCTATATCTGTGATATGAGGATGTATCAAACAAGATTTGCCTGACTTTAGGATATCTAAATAAAAAAAAAAAACAACTACTGTTAGATTTTAGTTTCATAACTTTTCCTTCATTGAGTGTTCATCATTTAAACATATTTGATAATACTTCCTGCAACTTTATCTTACAATTATACCGTGCAAATGTAAACGCTTGTCTTTTTTCCCTTTGGTATTGCTTTTCAGATTAGTCTTCCTGACGACTGACTTGTCTTTGAACATGAAAAACCAGACAAAAATTAATATCAAATCAAAAGAAAAACGTTCTCGCCCACATGAAAAATGGAAATAATGTGTAATTAGCCTTTTTCCTTATTAAATGAAAAACACCATGACTTTCTAAACAACTTTTCAGCTTTGCTGACTTCTGATCTGTTGAACATTCAGTCTTCAAAGCAGATTTAGAAATCTTTATTTTAAGCTTCTCCTCTTTTCTCTAATTGTGAAGTGGTTTGGAGGATCTTTGATGTTTGTTTCCAAGAGAATCTGCAAAGGCCTCAAACCACCAGACTAAAGGAAACGACAAAGACAGTAATTAACAGTGAATCATTTCTGTTCTGTCAGGAGAGGAAAGGAAAGAGGTGAGAAGAGAAAACCGTGAGATGCAAAAGATTGAGGATGAAAAAAAAAGATTTATCTGTTCAGAAGTTCATCAAACCAGTCTTTGTGATGTCATGCTTGTAGATGGTGATAAATGAATCTTACCACACCTGTTACTATAGCACATTCAGTTAACCTTTACCAGCTTCAAAAATGAACCAATATATGCTTAACTTGATTAAAATAAATACAATTTACTAAGAATTTTATTTCTAGTTAAATTATCAAGATAATCGTAAATATTTAATTACAGACAAATTAGCAAGTTTTTTTGTACTATTTGTATATTTGTATTAAATTTGTTGGTTTAATTTTGAATCTCTAACTGTTATCGTGTTCTCAAATATAAAACTAGGCTCCGACAGTTTACTTGAATGAACGTTTTATTTGAACTCAGCTGAAAACGTGTTTTACATCACTCTTGGTGTCCCTGTACGCAGCTGCTCTGACATCATCAACTTGATTTGGATTTAGATGATTTCAAGCAATAATTATAGACAATACAGTAAAAAAAAGATAAATATATCAAACTCATTTCAGAAATAAAATGCATTGATTAAAAAACAAAGAGCTAAAAAAATTGTAAGAACAGTGTAATTACTAATTATCATAAATACAGATGTCTGCAGTAATGCATAAAATGCACTTAGATCACATTATATATTTATTATTAGCTAAAGTCAAGTAGTTTAACTCATTGCTTGAACACTAGTGGGAAGAAGCGAGTTTATGCAATCCCACCCCTAATGAGTTATGCATTTTATTTTTTAGTTATCTTAATCCAGTTCTTATCAACGCAGATTTTTTGGCAAATAACAAAATTATGTGGAACTACTTTGTAGTTATTACCAAAATAATGCCATTACGCCACAACTCACTTGTATTATGTAAGGGATAAAGCCCAACAAGGTGGGTTTTTTTATCATAAATAAATGGGGTACGCAGAGGACTGATCGCATCTGGATGGTAAATTGTGGAATGTCTGTGGAAGAAGTTTGTAGTAATTATTTTTTTTGGATTGCTCAGAAAAGTGCTCCTACTTTTTTATGTGTTAAATTAGAGCACTCTGAAGTCAATGTTTTTTTTTTGTTTTTTTAATTGTATTTTGTTAATGTTGGAGAGTGAAGAAAAATAAGTGGCAGGAAGTCTGTTATGATAGACAAACTTCGCAAAGCCACTTTTTTAGTTGTATTTTTATCTTTTATTGTGTCACGATGTCACAAATTTGAATACAAATTCCTCAAAATGAGGCTCTTCACAACAATTTGTAAGTTAGGTTAAGAACAGATTTATTACAGGTCATGATTACTTAATCCTACAACAAAATCAATCACACAATAGAGCAATTTTTTATTGTGTAAAATCTTTTTTACTTAAATGTGAACAATTTTGAAGTGTAAAACACTAAATAAGCAAAGGCTAGAGGATAAAAACAGGCCAAATCATCAAAAAAACAAGTCTGTCTAATGAAAAAGTTTAGACCCACTGCATGTCTGTCTTTGTAAAGCTCTCTTCGGTGAGAAAAATCCCTGCAAGATATACAGAGAGAACCACTCTAGAGTTACATTTAGATAAAGAAAACACATATTTGATTTTCCACTAACTTGGGATTTCAAAAGATGAGTTATATTTTTAAGTTGGCATGCTAGGATGCTTTTTTTTTTTATTTCCAAGCAAACTCAAGTTCTTTTACCTGTTCTTTTGTTCTGTTATTCACTCTGCGATCTGTTTGTTCTGCTATGCTCTGTCTCCTGCTGTATCAGTCAGTTTGCGTCTGTGTTCCTCTGATGCCTTTCACATGCAGCAAGAGTTATTTAGTTTCTCTTTCAGTTCTTTTGTTGCACGGCTCCAAACACTGAAGCTACCAAAGAAACAGATGAAGAAAAGGTATAAACTAAACTTGACATATCTGAGTCATGGTTTCTTTTCCACAGTAAATCCAAAAATTGGGGTTCATTATCTGTGACTCAAAAAAACCCAAAAATAAATAAATAAACAGAACAAACAAACCTGCCTAAATGCTCCATTGAAACTTTCTCTTTAGTTTTCAGCTTTTTGACCTGTTATGCTGACAGAGCATCCGGCTCCCAACTCCACAGCTCGGTGTCAGATTTTAATGCACGACATGCTCCATCATTTTTCTCAGTCTGTGTGGTCCTCCACCGTTCAGGGTCAAGTGCTGATTGGACCTTATCCCTGCTGTCATCGAATGAGAGGCTCCTCGACCAAGCATCACTCCGACACAGAGACAAAAAACCTGTCCTGTCAAAACCTGAGTGAAAGATCCTAAAAATACACACACGAATACTTTTCTGCAACTTTTGTGGCTTTTCAAAATAAAGTTTCACTTTCAACACGACAGTTTTTCAAAGTTTTAACTCGAAACCACTGATGTAATTTGACTAAAATGTATGTCTTTACAATTTAATGTAGAGTTAGACTGAAATGTTTCCAATCTGTGGTATTATTTGCACAAGATTTGTATTTCCAAATCAAATGAGAGCGGAAAAGATCATTGTATGAATGTGCATTGTGTGTGTAAATCACTTCAGGCCTTAATGAAGGTAGAAAAGTGCTATACAAGTAACAATAAGCTATTGTCACCAAAAACAGAACATTACCAAATAAAATTTTTTCCTGACTTCCCGTGTGTCCCAGATGAGTCATAGAAATAAATCTAATATGATTCAAAGTGCACTCTGCTAAATTCAAATGAACCACTGGGGTATGCCTCAAGGATAAGTGGCTATAAAATTTTTATTTTATCAGCGGTGAAGTTGAGTGAAAAAGAATAAAAGTCTACCAACATTAACTCTGAAGGCACCCTGTCCATGTGAACTGAGTAAAGCACTTTTACTAAGGTCAAGACCTGTCAAAATACGTTCTAATCATGACATAATTAGCCTCCATGTCTGTCTTCTGAAACATGTCTGCATCAGTTTCAGTTGAACTATAAATGTTAGAAAAACTTTGAAAAAAAGTAATTATAATCAATGAGCATTGCTGCAAAAGTTTTTTTACAAAATCTAAAAAGTCATATTAGCATAACAAGGTGGCATCAAGGTTTCTTTGTATCTTTTGTTTCTTTGTTTACTGAGTGTTCTTGCACATTAATTTGCTAAAGGAAGGAGAGTACAAGAATGGATAAAGCATGCAAGAAGCAAGAAAAACAAATACAAATATGACCTTGTGTGAGGCAGCGTGAAGGCACGTTAATCACCAACTTAACACTTTTTCCACTATATAACTTTATCCAAAAGTTGTAAAATCCCAGCTCAGGGTTGCTGAAATACATTTCAAATTATGTCAGTATCTCAAAGAGATGCGGCACACACCTGTCTTAAGTTTTCTACCTCAGGAATTGGCAGAAGATCTCAAGAAAATTTGCAAGTTCCCACTGTGCCACCACCTCTATTTTAGGAATAAAGAACTGAATACAGAAGCTCAGAGCACCAACCCCTGAGAGGTCGAACAGCAGACTCACAGACAGAACTACTACAATCTTACATTTACTGTCTGGTAAAAATGAGCAAGTAGTTTTCTAGAAATAATAAATCTAAAAATCTGTTTGTCCAAGTTACTGACATAATCGTTAAAGATGCAAAAAGAAAATGAAGCTACATGCACACCGGGCATGTGTGACGAGTTCAAGAATGCACTGAATGCAGGTTCTTGAACGCAATTTTAGCTTATGGCGTTTCCCACAGGTCTGTTGGTACTCGCACACATACTTACAGTTGGAAGAGATTTAGTGTGAAATGTGCTGAAAATCTCCTCCATGCTTTTTCTCTCACAGCTCTATTCCGATTTATGAAAGACTTGGTGTCATACAAGTAACTCCGGGAAAAACTGCAATAATTAATTTGTCCTTCAAATCAATCATCAATTTTCAAATGGTTGGCATTTTCTTGAATTAAAATGGACGCCATCCATCCCTACCAAATTAAAGTCCCTGATTGGTGAAACTTAAACTGGTTTTACCTTTCAGTGCGAGTTCAATTATGCTTGTTTGTAAGAAGAACCCGAAAAACTTGCCTGGTTTGTAACGAGGAGGCCCAGCAGATGCATAAGCGTGCGTTTACATAGCTTTTTATTAGAAGCGTCGCTCGCATGTGGCATAGTTTCTATGCAAAAATGCAAGTGTATTACAGTGTTAAACTGTACCACGTTTTACCACTCTTGTTTTATGCTTGGATGTACACTTTTAAATTCATCATTTCCGTTTTTGCTCATTCACAGGTCCTTTTCTTCCAGAGCTGCAAACTCTGTCCACAAAACAGAACAGGCCAATTAAATTATAGTGAAGACCCCTGACACCAGCAATGTGGGAAAATAATCAAATGCAAAATACATTAACTGAGCGGCTCATAGATGAAGGAGAAAAAATGCTCCAGGCAATTAAAACGAGCAGATTCTATAGTCTGGAGTCACAGTGATCGAACGCATCACTGCACACAGCTAGATGGTTTTTATAATTTTATGAGAGGCTGTAGGATGGGAACAGGCTGAAAAATGGACATTTTTGCGGCATTTTATAAAAGTTATGCAGTTGATTTCAAAAAAAGAACATTTATAGCAAAGTTTTTTTTTTCGTTCTCAATCTTTCTCTTCAACATATGAAGAATGAAGAATTGATCGGACTTCATCCAAAAAGCCCACATCCTCCACAACAAGTACAACTATCAATATAAACAAAACACTTGACATGAATGTAAAAGTGTCATGGTGCATTCACACCGGACCCGGCCAAAGCGTCAATTTTACGCCCGCCGCCTCTCTTTTGACGCCCGTCAAATTTACTGCTCAACGCCTTGACGCCCCGGCCACGGAGCAACTGTTGTATGTTTTGTAGAGCTCCACAGAGGCTCCGGCAAGCATGTCGCCGTGACTGGGTTCACCAGAGTCTCTCCCAGTGCAGTGTGCTGAACTCCTGCAATGGAGCTGCTTCTGAGAGCCATTTTAAACATTACTTCCATCTCTCTGTGGTTCAGTTTGAGCAATTATCAGAGAGGGGATAATAAGAATAAAACTGGGGGTGTCTTTTTATTCGCCCCCGCTACGGTGGAACCCACAACCACTCTGCCCAGGCCAGCATAGCGAGGATAGTTTGCAGCAAGCGGAGTTTTGCTGGTAGAGCCAGGCAGCGGATTGCCATGCTAGCTCTGCCCCCCAGTGCCACGGAGATCACTTGCTCTGCCAGACCCTGGGCGGTGGAGCTTGCTTCGCTGTCTGCCGGGCAGCTGGCTAGCATAGCGGGCTCTTTCACTTCAGCTCTATGGGCTCTGTGATTGGCTGGTGACCTGTCCAAGGTGTATCCCGCCTTCACCAAACAGTAACTGGACAGTCTCCGGCAACCCCTCTGCCCCAGTGGGTTAAAAAAACAGATAGAAGTAATCCTCACATCGCGCAGGCTTATTGAATACATATTTCTAGTAGTTTGATGAAGAAAAGAAACTGTAACGGATCTGATAGAAACTCTACAGAATCAAGAGGAAAATGTCCAGTCAGCAAAGTAGAAATCTATAAATATTTGATCTAGTCACTGAAAACGTCACATGCCCAAAGCTGAATCCCTATTTGGTTGATGCACTGCGTTAACCTCTCCGTGCCGCATCAGATTGACTAAACATTGACTTAACATTAAAATTTGACGCCTCCCCTGCGCCGGCCGCGTCAGTTGCGAATGCACCATAACAAACTTACTATTTAAAAATGCTTTACTTTCCTTTGAGTTCCACCTTTAGTCACTTTTTGTCACTTTGTTTTTAAGCAATGACAGTAAAATGGTCTTAATGATTTTCAAACAGCAGTCTGACTTGATCTTCCAAAGTCGTTAGAAGAAAAACAAAGTCCTGAGATCACTCAACCATTGAGGCCCAGCTAAGGCAGAGATTCTACAGACACTATTAGCAAAGAGAAATATTATGTCCGCTTGAATGTCTACATAAATCAATGTTATATGGCAAGAAATCAATAATGCAACTGGCTACATTTCCATGGAATGACACAAAACCAACTTCTTTAGAAGAGGTGGGATGTCAGACACTCCTGATTATGAGGTGGTAATCTTTATCTTTATTTTAATCTTTAATCTTTTTGCAAATTTTGAATCAGAAAATGTAGTTACAATGAAAAAATGCATGATTTTAAGAAAAATATCATTCTAAATAGTTAAATTCTCATGTGTACAAGCAGAAGGAAGAACATTTCAAGATATAAAGAAGACAATTATTTTGTAAATAGAGTGACTATTCTTGCATATAAGGAGGTGCATAGAACTCCAGCAACAAAGATGAGAAGGAGAGACTGATTTCAATATGGTAGAGAAGGGAGTGGGAGGAAACCTATCCATGCTCATTTGTGTGTTAATATAAATATGCAAAAGTTGAAGTTAAAATGAGTAAATTACATTTAAAATGTGTTTGGCCTCCACAGTAAACAAAAACAACAGAAATTGTTTTGGGTGTCGTTGGGTTTATTTCAGATAACCGGATAAGCCGGCTAGTTAACATAAAGTTGGATAACTATGAATAAATTGTTATAACATATACTGATGTTTACTGTCAGTTTGAACATTTACTCTACAGCCTCTAACCAGGGCTGAGTGTCACTGACAAAACTTCGAATCGAAACTTTGAATGGTTTTGAATTCAAACTACAAATCCTAATAAAATTGATTAAATGTGTTGAATATGAAATTATTTTCCAAAATGTGATTAAGAATTGAAGCAAAAATATTTTTTAATGTAAATAGTGCTTTGAACAAAGATCAAACTTGACTTCTTATAAAACAATACAGTGGGCCTTTGAAATAACTTTTAGTCCTTATTAGTTTCATTTTTTTGTACACTGTTCTGCGTCCTTTTATTTTAAATTATTGTGCTTGTCCTATACAAAGTAAGGACACTCCACTAGGATGGAATTATGCCAATGGGAAGAAATGTTGATTTCGCCACAATCCGGCTAAACATATATACAGCATCAGGGATTTGGGGAAGGCCCAGTTGGGCCCAGTTTCTAAAATCAAAACCTGAATGTGTCAGTAAGACTCAACTTCAGTCTGTGTTCTTGAAAAAAACCTTGACTGAAGTTTCTACATCACTGACTGAATTCTACATCACTGCACCAAAAAGTGAGTAGTTTTGCATTCTGTTTAGCACCTTATGTAAATTTAGAAACATTTCCCAGCCCGTTTTTATCACCTTGACATTAAGTAAAGAAAAAGAAAAGAACAATGAAGCCATCCACACTTTAAACAAAAGCAGTATGTTCATCCTGATGCCTGTGGGTTTACTGCTACAAGCAAAGAAATAAGTCTTTCTGAGAGCTCAGAGAAGCTAAAGCTTCATCTCAGACCTCTGCTCAGCTCAAAATAAGATGCAGACCTCTGGCCAAAATGCCAGCTTGTTAAACATTTTGGAAAAGAAAGACAATACAAACATTCTTCACTCCAACATAACTGCACAGCATGTTTTCATTTCAGGAATCCAGCCTAGTGTAGATAACTTACAATGCAGCCCATAAACACACAAGCACATTCATGCCCAGTTCATCCATTATTTCAGGAGCATTTCAGTAGGTTTGATTTAAACATTGGAAGAAATAAAAAAAAAAACAAGTTGATATACTCAATGAGACGTATTTTCCAAAAATAGCGTTTTTCTTTTCCATGTTTTTGACCTCAGCAATATTTTCTTGTGGGCCACTTGAATGTCGGTTATCAGTATAGACAGGAGACAAGCTTGAAGATGACAGAATGATTTATAATGTTGGTCTCCCACTATGACAACATGAAACGTGCAGCGCGGCTTCTACTGCCCCTGTGACTGTATAGGAAAAACATCCCCCTATAGAGGAGGCAGCAGAGGAATGGCGTTCATGTATGTGTGCGTTTATCTGTGTGATATTTTGACATTATTCAGAGTCAATAACAGAAGGATTAGTGTGGTCAAAATGCATTTCAGGCTCACTAAATACAGGAAGTCATTATCCTGTCAGTTCTGGTATGAGTAAGATTGTGATGTGTTTGCGTGTGCATGTCTCTCCTCGATATATCACATATTAAAATCCCACTGTACGCTTTTATAGCCCTCTGTGCATTTTGACGATAGCTGGGTCTATTGCTCTGGTTATCATTTCAGCCTGTAATGTGGTCTGTGTGATAGGTCTGCATATATGTCATCTTTAAGACATGCTGTCGCTAGGAACAAAACAAAGTAAGGACAATCCACCAGGACGGAAATATGCCAACGGAGAAGAAAGTTTGATTTCGCCATGATCAGTGCGAAAAATATATAAACACATATTGAAATCCACAAATCATGTTGGATCCTGCAGACATTACATTTCTCTGTACTTCCTCTCATTCATTTACTGTATGCCACAAATATCTCCCTGGAGCAGATGAATATTGCATGACTGCACCGCTGCAAGTACTTAAAAAAAATGTCAAAAATGCACGACCAAAGATGATCACAGTCACTGAGGTCTTCCTCAGATGCTGACAAGAGAGTCACTCAGAATTTAATGATTTCTATACAATATTTATACAACTTGTAGGAATCAGGGAATGTATTGTGCATTAGTTTACTTCAGCAGGAATTGAAGGCCTCCAGAGGCTGATTCCATATGCTTTTTTTGTAGCATATTATGTAATCATGGCTTAAATTAATTATTAATTATTTCAATCTCCAATTAGTCTTTTTGTGAATTCTCGATTCTGATTGGCTGCAGTGTTTAGATTAAAAAGTGATAATTTACAGTAATAATGGACAGCTAAAAAAAAAGCTCTGGTCTCATAGTCCAAATATTTTAATCAAAGCAGCTGAACTGCACTGGACTGATACTTTGTTTAACTTATCATGATGTTTAGCAAGTCGCTTTCCTTCACTGCTGCGGTGCAAGTTCTGTGTGGGCTCTGTAGGCGTTACCATGACAACGCATTACTAAGTGTTTTAAATATTTCGTTTTCGTGAAAAAACTATTTAAACCTAAAAATGAGGTTAAAGGACAAAACATTGATAGAATATATTTTCTTCCATAAGTGACCATGGTATAAACAGTAAAATCCCCTTTGAAGTGTGCATTATAAGAATGAAGTGACTTTATGACGCCAGTTGTCTGATGCGTCGTGTCTTAGTTTCTGATAATGCACTCCTCGTCAGGCATTATCCCTTACATTGAACATTTTCTTTTACCTTTTATTTTGTAGTATTGGCCCTTGTGTGGTGTGTCACAGGACCTTCCTTGTGTTGCCACATCTGGGTTTAGATTCCAACAAACAGCTGCTTCTCGTTTGTTTGTGTGTACTTACTATTCAATTGTTTTAGCCTATCTGATCCCTTTGGTCTCATTTTACTGATATCTCCATAAATGTGTTCAGTTTCTATGAGTTATTTAAATTTCTAGTGTTTTTGGCTTTAGCTGGAAATGTTCATTTTTTTTTATTTTGCTTAATCAGCATCAGATATAAAATGCGATACTCCTTCTGTTTTTCTCTTCTACTACAATAACAGTTTCCTACATTTAGTAATTATTTTTTTACTTAACATAAATTTACTGAAATAATCATGCACTATATTACTTGCCAGTCTTTAAAATAGCTTTTTTTCTCCTCTTAATCTGACCAAAAACAAAGTTTCCCAACATGAGACGACATTCTCTGTCCTCTTGCAGAAGCTGTTTTTAATAGAAGTTTCCTCCAACGTGAGCATCTGATGAAGACTGTCGCAACAAAAACAATAAGCAACAACAACCGTCTCTGCTGCACCTAATTAGGTCATTTTTAGCAGTTTGTCAGAAGCATCCAGCAAACAGCTTTTACCACTCAAAAGACATCGTTTCATTGTACTTCCCCTAAAACAGACTGGACGTAAGGTAGGATATTTGATTTAAAAAAAAGTGTTTTAAAAGTTTATTTATATAAATTGGACACACTTTGCCTCAACTGTTTTGACTGATATGGGAAGTTAAACAGTTACAGCTATGAGCTGTGCGAGTGTTCTCTGGGGATAATGAGCTACTATTAAACTCGGGGCTTACATCTGTTGGTTGCTTTTCTTTTATAGATATTTTTTTTTTCCAAAGGCAACACTGTAAACAAATTTTTATTTAGAGTTAAATAATCATAACTATCTCTGCCATGGTTTAAAAAATGACCATGACCTTTTGACCTTTTGACAAAGAGTATCAGGTCAACAAAATTACTTTTGTTGAAAAAAATTGCACATTAAAGTCTGTTAGAAAATATCTGATCTGTTGTAAATATGTTAAAGTTTTTATGAACTATGTGAATGATTGGGTTCAACTGCGAAACAAAATATTTCAACTTTTAAAGACCAATTCCAATAAAAATTGCTTTTCTTTTGGGTGTTTTCAACATATTCTAGTAGCATGTTTCTCATGATGGACATATTTATAGAAAATTCTGATTAAACTTGGAGCTGACAAAAATGTTGGAAAATACTTGAAGTCATACAAGCAACTGATTTAATAATAGAAATTAAAACATCTTGAGTAATAGACGTAGAAGTGAATAAGGGTCAACCTAAAATATGTCAACAAGATTATTTTATTGCCTCAGTGTCCACTGGATTATAGTGGTTATGGAACATGGAGACCAAAATACGGCTGTGTGTGTTTCATGTTGTCCATCTGTGAGTGTCTGTGCGGGTTTGCAGAACAAACTGAATGAAATTACCAATTAACCATAGGGTAACTAATAGGTTTAAGTGTGTAGGAAGAGCAAGAGAGATAAAGGGGAATGAGGCGATGGAATTTCTGCTTACACAGAATGAGTGGTAAGTGTCATTCGCCTGAAGGAGGAGGGCTGGCGGAGGGAGAGACGGGACAAGACTAATCAAGAGGCAAAATGAGGAAGTGCAAGATCACTGTGGAAAAAAAAGGAACAAGAGAAGGTCTGTCCATACTTGATGAAGGAAAATAATGGTGACACAGAGGAGGGAAAAAAGGTGGATAGCTTAGGGGATTGCATTGAAAAGCTGCGCTATAATTGGACGTTAAGTTAAGAAAAAAAGCGTTAGAATCTGTCACAAAATTCCATCTGATTCTAATTTAAAGTGGTTTGAAAAATAGGCAATATTCAAGCAGATAGTAATTTGACAAAGTTTGACAAAGAAGGATAATTCCCTAATTTATTGAAGTTTACTTTATGGCCACGAATAAATGAGGAAAAGAAAAGCAAAAAAGGGGCAAACACGATGGTCTTGCATATTATTATTTTTAAGATTAATTTTAATTAAGCCGAATTCAGTCTTTTCTATGTTTTTAATGAATGAATACAAAAATTAAGTGTCAAAAACATTTTGTAAAAATAAGTGTTATTGCTTCCATTTAAAAGTGCCTCAGTTTGCAGAATAAAAAGCAAAAAGCGGTGAAAAAAGTGTTTTCTTTTTCCAACTTATTTAGCTTGCACAAGTTTTTTTTTTTTTTTTAAACAAACCAATTTTATAGATTTCAAAAATACACAGACTACTTTCATTTCTCTCACTCAAGCCCTCCCCGTCCTCTTTCTTTGAGTGTGAAGCAATAATATGTGGAGTGGGTCACAGTGAAGTAGGCATGGGAGGAAACCAAGAGGAAAATAGCTTTGAGAAGAACTAATTTACTGTGTGCTTAGCCAGCAGTGTCCAAAAGAGCATGCACATTATCTCCACTGCATAAAAAATGCTTAAAAAAGGCATATCATTACCTTTGATTAGTCACAGGAGAGTAAATAAGACGAGTTGGAATTAGCATTTTTCCTGATGATTGAAGTTTGAAACAATTTAAGAATGGAAGGGTTTTACAAATCAGAAAGCAGCATGAAAGCCCAAACAGAAGACTCTTTTCATTCATTTTTTTCTCCTCCGTTTCTTTTCTCCTCAATTTCCTCCTGTAGAAATCCCTTTTAAGTGCTTTGAAAGAGAGGAAAGGGTCAAAACCTGCTTTCCAAACCCCAATTTCTGTGCTTGTCCTCAAATGTAAGCGCCTGTGTGGGTTTGTCGCAGAGACAAGATGGGACGAGAGAAAGTAGGAATCTACAGGAAGAAAATGTCAAAACGCCCACTGATCCGTGAGATACCCAAAACTCTCACAAAAAAAGAAAAATATTAAGTAAAAAAAATACATCAACAATATTTAGTAACCTGACAGAGGCTGTGATTGGTCAGGAGTTGTTGGTGTTGATTGGGAGACAGATTAATCTCTCCCTGGAGTGGACATGCTGGAGAGAAGCAGGAAGAAGCACACACACAGCTGAGACATTTTATAAACAGAAAACCAAAAAAAAAAAGAGTCCGGACAAGAATGTGTGTGTGGACATCTGTTAAAGTACGTTTGTGATGGATAGAAGGAGAGAATGTGTTGAAAAGAGTTCAGAAGGGAAATCAAAGGGGAAAACATCCATTTGCTTCACTGCCTAAGCCTTGTGTAATTTATGTGGGAGAAATTGTATAATGTCCCCAAACACACACACACACACACACACACATAGACATGGACATACACGGTGTTGAGAGTGTTCTCTATGCAGTCAAGGTCTGAGAGGGAAAACTATTTATGTATCTCTATACCTCACACAGACTGAAAATGCATTCAAATCATAAGTGTTATAGTAAATATAGGCCATATTTTTCTATAGAACCAAGTGTTAGAAAGTAAAATCTCTATCAGAAATAAAAAGACTTCTATCTCTCTTTTTTAATGGCATTTAAACAAAAACAAACTAATTTCTTTCTTTTTTCACTCACTTGCCATGCTTTTCACCTTTCCTTTCCCTTTAGATTGTTCCCCTGTGGCTGCTATTTGCCCTGTTTGAATCTTGAAAGCACCGAGCAGAAAGACGTTTTATGAAGTTAGAGTACACAATTAAGCCACTTAGACAAACAAGCATGAATACAATTAGAGAAGTGAATGTAAACACTGGAGCTAAAGCTAAAGCTCTGGTGTTAGAAAAAGACAAATCTCAGTGTTCTGTAGAGTTAAAACAACTATACAACAAACTGCTGCTAATTCATGATTTGAAAATGTGGGTACTTTCAAATTAAAAGCTTTTAAAGCATGTAGAACAAAACGTTAAACTTTATAAATACGGTACATTGAAAGTGTGGATGTCTGTGTGTTTGCTAACATGTTGGGGCTGTTTCTATTATAAAACTCACTAAGACGTTTTTTTTTCACCTTTCGGCACATCCCCCCAAGGGTTGCCACAGCAAATCAGCTTTCACTGATCTGTACATTTTGGTTTTGGCAGAGAGTTTTACGCCGAATGCCCTGCCTGACACAACCCTATATTTTTTCCGGAACCAGTACAGGGAGACCCAAACCCAGGCCTGTTTAAGGCTACGTTCCTTTATATGTTTAAATTGTTTTGTTTAATAGCGGTTTTCTGCAATATGCTAATGCTGCCAAAAAAACACCAAAGTTTTAAAAATTAGGAATTGAAGAACAAAAAAGAATAAAATATGAATTGAATTTAAAAAAAAAAATTGCTCTTTTAGAGACAATCTTAGCATCTTGTCTGTTTGTGACAGGATCCTTTTTAGACGTGGAAAAGTCATCCACTTTGCATTAATCCAAAATGACTTTCTAATGAGCTCAGAAAGATACGATGAACAGTAGCAAAAAAACAGAAACCTTTGTACAGAAAGCCATAGAGGAGCTGAGAGAAAGGAGAGGAGCAAATAGTAATCATGCAGGGGAGAGACAAAACAATAATAGAAAAAAAAAATAGAAGAAAAAACACAATAAACAAGGTTTTTCTCATTTTTTTTAGGGCTTGGCAGAAGTATTAAAGCAGCAACAATCAGTCTCATTACTTTCAACAGACTGTAACCACCAATGCTACCACAGAGGACTTTAATTATTTGCTTCCCTGCTGGCATGACCTAAAAAATGACCTGCCAGTGTTTGCTGGTGACCAGCAGCAAATTACCATGACAGTGGTGACCTTTCAGAGAACAGAGAAGTCTGAAATGGGGGAAGCCATCGCTCCATATTTCCTGTTTTGAGCCATCTACCTTTATTTAACGGTCTCAAATGCTCAATGGTTTTTTGACAGAAGATGTCAAGAAGATGAATAAATACTTTTTTTTCTTTTCTATAAAGCTAGAAAAGAAAAGTAATATTGATGCTGGAGTTAAATAGTTCTCTCATATTTTTCCATTTGGTGGGAAAATGTAAAACTTGGTGGCTTTACCAACATAAATATTCAAATTACAGATTGTGCAATATTAGGTGATGCACAACTCATCCCACATTGAGTTATTATGTGTTTGCTTTGTGATTCAAAGGTGATAGTTGTCATTTTCGGTCCCAGAGGCTGTCATTTCAGCAGCTCCGCCACGCTACGTTTTACGAAGGCTCCGAACGCGCTCCTTTAATTAAAGCGGAAAATACAGGAAAAGGAAAATAAGGACATCGCAGAGAAAGGAATGGGTTCCAAACAAATGACACAAGTGCTGACAGAGTTTTCAGCTTGATCAAACTTATCATGAGTGATCAAAACCTCAGCATGACAGCTCTGTAAATGAAGAAACAGAGAAACTTTCCATCCACTGTTTGATATGCTGAAGAAAGAGGAGCAGTCGTCTTTTAGAGGAATATGGAATGAAAGGCTGAAGAAAAACTCCATTATGAAGGAAGAACAAATACATTTAAGTGATAAAAATGTAATGTGAAGATATATATGTTTTTAATTTTATAATTTTCAACTTGCTTGAACCACTAAAGATTCCCTCTATGGAAAGAAACAAATTAAGACAAGCAACCTTTTATAAGCTTTAGCTGCCCCAGTTTAGTGATCTTGAGTTTTATTACATATGTCAGAAAATGCTTTCAAGTCTGCCTTTTCTTGAGTCTTTGTCCCCAGTAAAGGTTGACCACATTTTGTGTGTCTCAGACACAAGATGTGTCCTTTCTGAAAGCACCCAGAGGGCACAAACCTCACATAAAATTGTCTATTTTGTGAGGCTTCCACTTTACTCTGGATCTGCCTGTAGGGTGGAGTTACACTTTCAAATGGGTAACCATTTCAAATAAGTGCTGCCATCTGAGCACCGTTGTGTGTCTTGGGTTCCATCTTTCAGTGGCTTGGGATGCTGAAGGGGTCGTGGGAGCGAGTGAGAAGGGGAGAGGAGAAGGGGTTTGCCTCGCATTCGGTCACTGTGTGGTTTTGCGGCTCAAGCCTCCTCGCATACGTGACATTCTTCCTCCTCACTCTATCACTGGGTTGCAGTGAAAGCTCCAATACAAACTGAATAACAAAATGTTGGCAATAGTGAATCCTAAATGATCCATAAATCACACCTTACGCTGGGTTTGCACTGGTTTTTCTGCAGTGCATTGTGTGGGGAGTCCATCGTCAGTTAGTTTACATTGTCCCGGTTGACTCTCCGTCAATCCTCCCCTCCCTCCTGGCTCCTGGAAGAGTGGTATGTTATGTCTCGTACTTCCAAAATTGAGCTTTCCTCATCCATGGCAAGAATGGACGTCAGTGTAACCCACGGTGGTAACGTGCATTGTCACGTAGGCCCGTCACCTTAAAAGTAAAATACTATTTTGTACATTTTTATTTTTTAAGAGCAATGGAAATTTTTATCTTTAAAAAAAAATATTTCTGTTTCTCCAGGTTTTAGCCTCGTCCACGGACAGGAAATAGAACTATCTAAAGCTCTTAATGTGTTGTGGAGGGACAAACGTCAGATGCAGAAATGACAGAGGTGTAAACATTGTGTTTTATTAATGAACATTCTATTTTCTTTTTGTCAATGCAACAAAGACGGACAAGTGGAACTTAAAAATAGGTAGCTTTTAACTAAAGTCAGAGAAAAATTCCTTAAAACGACATTTTTATTGGAGAAACTTCATATTTGTTAGATTTTGACTTTGATTTTGGCCATGTGTCTGTGATCTTTTTTTTAAAACACTCCCATATCCACAGAAAACATTTGCGCCTGAAACTATTTTGCCAATATTGACAGTGAGTCAACAGAACGCGGCAACAAACAAATGTGAGAAGGAGAACACAGATAAAACAATGAGCCAGTTTAAGAATGTTTTATTCATTAAGCGAAACGTGCATTTGTCTGCAATGTGCTGGCTTCGTTTTCCTTGCCGATATACAATAGGCTGTCTCAGGTGTCAATCAACCTGCGGGTGGAAGTTAACAAAGCAGTTCATTTGGAGGGCGCACCCTGGAAACTCAGCATGTGTGTGAGAAAAATGCATGTTCTTAGTCTGGAGGATGAATGGCAACTTTTAGAGACACTTATTAACATTAGACAATAGTGGCAGGACGTGTGAATATAAATGTTTTACAGTTTCCAAAATTGAAGTGGCAATAGTATTGTTTGTCTGTACAAACAGTTAACAATTAATCCAACAATTAATCCAATTATTGGCAAGACTGTGCTACCAAAGTGTGCATGGAGCAGTGCAAACACATGACTATATGTCTCATAGTCTCTTTTTTCTCAAGTAGCAAACCTCAAAGAGGATTTCATTCCCCATTATTTTAAAAGGAGTGTCTGCAGGATGACAGGCGTGAGAATAGAAAACTGAGGAAAAAAATGGGCAAAATTTGGAGAAACTATAAGAACTGAAAGGGGAGCTCTAAGAGACATGCTTTCCTCTACATTCACTCAGGAAAACAACATTGAAATCAATACTCTAGTGTCATTACATAACTTAACCCAATATGGAGGACCCTTTGTTTATTAGCACTAGTGTCTGGTGAAAAGGGTCAAAAATCTCCCAAAAAGCAAATTTTTGTCTCCACAGTGAACCTGGTTATGCGAGTAAATGTTCACTCACTCTACAACCATAAAGAAAAGGCCTCTATTTGGCCAAAATGAGAGGGTGCAGGAAAAATGACTCGATATGCAGACATTGAAGGGGAAAAGGTCAAAAGACAAGAAGAGCAGGAAGATAAAACTCAAGACCCCAAAAAGAGGCTAATTGAACCTGTGCTGACAGGCCATTTAAGCTCAGAGCAGACACATTTCTGTCTTTCATCCACATGTGTGTACTGGATAACAAGGACATGTCCTTTAATGGAGTGAACAGATCAAATGCAAAAAAGGAATGTTTGCCTTCTGTGATTCAAGAAGTATCATTCACTGGAGGGTTCTTTGCAAAACGTTGTGACGTTGTGTAAAAAAAAAACAGTTTAGCCCCATTTTTGTCCACTATTGACAATGAGTGGATGAATCTGCAGCTTCATTGATACTTTTAGCACTCTAGAAATGCTGCTAATAGCTTTTTTATGTAATAAGACCAAAACTGACATCAGCATTTTCTTGGCAAACTATTTTAGATTTATTTTCTTATTCCTGATCTGTTTGAAGGAGTTGGATGCAAAACATGTTGGGAAGGTGATGTTGATTATGTAGCGCGCAAATGTGCTTATACCGTGGTCTAGGTGATACTTGATTATGATTGGCTGCTGGGTGTGGATTAAAAAGTCATAATCCACAGTGAAAATGCACACCAGAAAAAGAAGTTCTAGTCACATAACCCAAATGTTCTATATCACTGTGCAGGCTTCTTTAAAACAGACCTTTGCTTTATCATCTGGACAAAAACAAGTGGTAAAAAACAAGAGGTGAACTTTCTCTCATAACTGATGCTTTATTTAACCTATAATGACAATCAGCATTTATATCGCTTTGCTTTGCCACTACAGCCAAGGTGCCGGCAGAGCAGCGCATGATCATGTTACCGTGACAACAAGTCGCACCACGTTAAAAATTGTGTGAAACAGAGATCTAAACTGAAAAAATAACAAGAACAAAGTACAAAAAATTGGTTGAATATCTATTTCTTTCGTAAGTGACCATGTTATGAGCCCTATCAGAAATGAACGTACTTTCTGGATGCAACCGTCATCCTCTTCGGTGGTGGTCGATGGTTCAGGCTTCCACGGCTTGTGTTAATTTCTGATAATGCACATTTTGTCGAGCATTATCCCTGACATGTTTTTCAATAATCGGTGCATATTTTTTTTTTAATTCCCAAGAAAGATAAAAAAATAGAAGAATTTTTTTTTAAAGAAACTGAGTAGAAGATTGGGCCCTAATGCTACGTTCACACCTAACCCGTCAATGTCACTTCCGCTGCTTCACTTTTAATGCCTGTCAAATGTGCTGCTCAATTTATGTTTAACGTTTTTAGCTTCATCCCTACATGAAAACATCGATTATATATCTTTTTATCTCGTTTACAGTGAATGCATGGAAGACAAAGATGATATCCTTTTTTCTCTTTTTTACATTTTTGCCTGTTAAAAATAAATAACAATCATGTTTATACTTTTAAATGTCCTAAAGTTTTAGACATAAAACTTGAAAACGTCCATTTAGTGAATGGGGACTAAATTCAAACCTAATTTCATACATACTTCTATTAATGCTAAATGATGTTTATTAAACTAATATAACAAAGCTTGTTTTATCTCCTGCCATTTTCTCTTCTATCATTCCCATACTTTTCAAATCAAATCACTGATGGAATCCAGTTTATTAAAAAGAATTTCCTACGTGGCATGAAGCCACTGGGGAAAAGGTGGGGAAAAAAGAGAAGGAAAATGTTGGCTTGTAAACATTTAATATGGCATTAATTAGTGTTGACTCAGTAGCGAGTTGCCACCCAGCCTCAGAGTTTGTGTGCGTGTGGGTGTTTACCACCCTCTCAGCTTCCACAGTAGCCAAACGGAGGAACAAAGAAAGCATGTGTTTCAAATAGTCAACTCCAGCATTGGAAACACACGTGTAATCACTACCGCATGTCTGTAACTACCATCTCTCAGGGTGCATGGAAAACGCACAGCATGTACTAAAAACAATCAAACTGGATTGAGCCAAAAAAAAAAAAAAGTAAAACATGAAAAACTCCGCTAGAATGTAAAGCTGTGGATTTGCATGTAGTGATTGTTTTTGTGGATACATTGGTTCAATTGAAGTCTTTTGTATGTTTGCAATGTCTCATACACTTTCATGTTTTTTGACATTGAAGGGTTACGTTGATTCAAAAGCTAATTGACCAAAGAAGTACCTCGACACCGGCAACAGAAACAGAAAAATGTAAGCTTTGGGGGTTTCTACAGCTCTCCAGTTCACCAGAGACTTACTTTTCCAAGTTACACCTTATTATGTTCATTCATTCTGAGCTAAAGCAGTGTAACCTTTTGACTGTGGAGCTAAATCATGGCCATTATCCACCGGCAGAGCTCGTTATTCTGAACTCCCTCTGTGGGATGGATCGGTCCGACTGAATGACTGTTGCCTAAACTCTTTCCTTCATGCCGAAGGAGGCAGAGAAGAAAATTAGAACTGAGATGTGTTTTTTTTTTTTTTTTAAGATAAATAAATCTATCTTGATTGACAGTTTTGCTAAACTGTTTTAATTTTTTGGGGGAAAAAACTGCATAATGGGAGGAAAATGTCTAGTTGCAAAAGGAGAGATTTATTAACACTGAAAAATGTATTTCCCTCTTAGATGAGGTGTCATTTTTCCAAACGAAACCACTGCATTCGCTCAAATGAACAAGACCTTTTGTTCTGTGTAAAGAATAAATTACAAGAAAGAGACTAGGCTTAAAACTGCACACTCTGAACTTAGGAGCATGCGGTTACATTTTTTTTCAAACCTGGTAATTCTAACCAGTTAGGGGATTGACATTGAGAATGTGTCGTGTATGTGTGTGTGTGACTTTTTCTCATGTAAGCTGAGACCTTTCTTCCCCACTGCCAAATGTATGACATATACCACAGAAACACAATACCCATTTTCAGCCAAACATGAAGAATCATTTAGGTTACACTTTATAGCTTGTATTTCTAAGGAAGTTTTCTAACGGATAAAATAGCTAAAAATATTTTTGTTTGAAATAAAATAGGCTATCTCAAAAAAAAAGTTATAACTGTTTAATGTTTAATTTAAATAATATATCTACATTCTTTCTTGGAGCCGGTCCTTATGGGGCAGAACATCATATAGAGGCTTAGTATAATGGCAGAAGTGTGAACAGATGTTGAAGTTTAGATCGGGATTTTCATTTTTTTTTTCTTTTTTTAAAGGTCCAAACCTTATGTTCCTACATTTGAAACAAGGAGGAGTTGATATATTTTGCATCTGAGCCAGCTGTGAGTTTGATTTCTTCCACTAAGGCAGCCGTCATCATGTGGACTATATACTTAAATGTTGGGCTGTTATTTCTGCTGCTGACTGGCATCAGGCTAATGGCAGCTAATGGTGCCTACTTTTATGATTCCTCCCTTTCCAAATGAAAATACTGGATGTAATGAATAGGTCCTTATTTTCTGTTCTATCTGATAAATCGTATGCCCTTTTTCACAATGTGCATTACTTTGCCTTTAAATAACTCTTTTTTGTATTAATTATTTTAAATTCTATTGCAGCATTATTTGAATGCTTTTGTGAATGTCTTCTCATTATTTCTTCACACTTTTTCAGCTATTTCTCATCCATTATAGTTAGTTGTTCAATGACTTATTTACTTCTAGATTACAAGATGAATGCACATTTTTCAACTTGTATTTTTAGCATTGATATTGTTTATCATAAAAATCAAGTGTTAAAAGTTTTTATCACATTAAAACGTTTCACAGAAAAAAAACTCTGTAAAACATTTCAAAGCTTGAACACTTTGGTTCACTAAAGAAAAGCAATAAAGCACTGGAACATCTGAAGGCCAACTGAAGCTATAGATAACTGTAAAGAACATCATTAAAGCAGAGTTTTGCTCCTATCTCTGGAAAGCAAGCACAGAAAAGAGAGTAAGGTCAAAATGAGGGGCTTTTTTTAGTATATATGTTTATGTGTGTGTGTGTGTGTGTGTGTGTGTGTGTATTGAACCCTACCTTCCATACTTAAATTTGGCGCAAATTCGAAAATGTTGCAGTCAAAAGAACTATAGTAGGCAGGTTTCAAAGGAAATCAATTTCAATTTGACTTCTATGGTAAAAACTCAAATTTCCCTCCAAAAATAAACTTGATTTCTGTTTTTGCCTTCATTGTTATGTATTATAATTGTGGGGGTTAAATCTCTGGCTTCGCTCCCACCATTCAGAATCTTAAGAGTTTGGCCGAATAAATTGTAGAGACATTTGAAACTTTTGTGTTGTCTAAAATTATATTTTTGAGGGAAAGGCGTAAAGAGGCTGTCTATCCCTCCGCCGAGGGTGATCCACGTAGCGCTGTGCCGCAGAGAAGGGATGCATTTCTTCACGGGGGTGTGCTTTGAAGCACGGAATTTACATTTAAATGTAAATAATCACTTTTTGTTTTTGCATGACTTTTTAAAGTTATAAAACCGATGTTGTTAAGTATTTTCCGAGAGCCAGCAGCTACGCGCTAACGTAGACGACTGGCTACTATTGATATCATTGAGGGTTGGTGAAGTCAGAATTTGAAGACACTAGTTTTCCATATCTTTCCGCTTGGAGGGCTAAAGGTAGGGGTAGGGGATTCAGCGTAACATCACATGTTGTCTATCCAGTATGTCCTGATGTGTGTGGTAGAAAACATTTTGCATTCAAGAGAAAACTTGATTTAAAAACTTGACTTATTAACTAGTTAACCATTTTTACACTGACAAGGTTCTGAGACACACCAAAAATCACATAATGGCAATCCATAGCCTAACACATATACTGCATGATAGAAGATAGTTAGTATAATTGTTTCCAAGCTTAAGGTACATTAAAATATATAGGATTGGATTGATATAAATGCCTAAAGGTAGGGCCTTGCTATATATTTCAGTTCTTTTTCAGCCCCTTCAAGCATCATGCATTTTAGCTTCACCTTGAATGATAAAGAAAAAAAACTGATTTTTTTAATATATATATTTGGAAATAAATTTAAACCCAAAGGAGTTACTTTAAAGTAGTTTGTTGTGCTTTTATGACAATCCCCATGTTATGATAACAACAAAGTAGAATGATTTGAGATCAGACTATAAGATGGGAAAGTACAGGAAAACACTGGTTGCTATTTTGCTAGAATTCATTGAAAAACATAGATAAGATGCATATAGAGAAATTGGATGATTTCAGTCAGTGGCACAGTGGTTGGAAACCAATGGATTAGTTGACAGAAAATAATGAACAAAATAACGATTGGTTCCAGCTCTAATCTTGAGCTAAAAAGTTTCTTTATCAACTACTTAATTCAAAAACTAGAGATGTCTCTGAGTCAGCTCCAGAAATGTGATGAGTATTGAGGCAGCACACAATCGTGCTCTGTTTCTCTCAATGAAGCACAGTCTTCTTCACTCTTCACCGCTCTGTAACTCTGTTTCCTAGACCCTCTACTCCTCATTGCCCTTTACTCCCCATTTCTTTTGAAACACGCATACACACACAAATAAACCCACAAGCACACACTAGGTTATTTGTATTGATTTCTTGTCCTCTCACTTTAACCTTTCCTCTTGCCACCAAACTTTTAGAGCCATTTCAAGACAGAGTCATTTATGTGGAAGTACAAATTTATGCAGGCTGGGGAAAAAAAAGGGGGAAAGTCCCACACTCACAAGTGTTAGGGTACAAGTGTTATCGCACACGAACACACACAACATTACCACTGGCATCCCCATGTCTCTTCTCTGCACTTACACAGAGCCACTCTGTGCTGCTGCTTAAAGCCTGATGATTCCCAGCCCTGTCACTTTAGGCAATGGACTGCCCTGTCACCGCCAGTGGTAGGGGGGGTGGAGAGGCCTGCCACCTGAGGTAACGGAATGCCCTGTCACCCGCGGTAACAGAATGAAGACATGAACCTCGCCGACATCCCAGACATGGAGATATGACACATCCCCCGGACATGAGGTACATATGTGGAGAAAGAAAATGACAGAGAGAGATTGAGGGGGGACCACGGCATTTGGATGGGGGGTTGTGTTGCGAGGGTAGATTAGAGAAGGAGTACCAGTTAGCTAATGAGCCAAAAGTAATGTGACCTACTGATTGTCAGAAGGACGAGGAGGCTTAGTGTATAAGGTCAGGCTTATAAGGCACAAATGAAGGCACAACTTCATTTGATGCGACAGACTGGCGATCTGTCATGGGGTGTCCTGCCTTCGCCCATGAGTGGCCAGGTTAGGCTCCGGCAGCCCCCTGACCCCGAAAGGGACAAAAACGGTATAAAAGATGAATGAATGAACAACTTCATTTGGAGCATTTTTAGGAAGCGTTGACAGATTTTTGGAAACAGCTTCCATATGCAAAATTTATGTCCTGCATTCACCTGCTCTTGAAAAAAGAAAAAATATGGGCTTAGTATTTAAACACAGATTGGATCTGTAGAGCCAAAACAAACACACTGAGGTAGAGAATATCTGCAGTATTATGTTTTAGATCACAGCTTGAACGTTCATGCAAAAATAAGTCGTAATTGCCTTACTTTGAACAAAGTTTGTTGCTGCTTCAGCTTTCTATGACACCATTCCTCACTCCTCAGGTCTTGCCCGTAAAATATTAATAGTTTGATGTCACGGAGTGGATTCTACCTTTGAGTCTTTCATCCAACCTGTGAGCGAACAAAAGCTCTGACTATCTGGTGTTTGAAAAAGAAGTCATGTCTTGACTTAATTGACATAAATGCATTCAGCTCACTCACACACAGTGCTCTATGGAGAAATTAGTGAATGCAGAAAGACATAAACAAGTCTCCTGTAAGCTTTAGCTGCTGACATTTACACTGTTATTGCTCGTTATGCATTCCATACCACACAAAAGCTGGGTCACTGAGTAAAAATATCAGACACTCGGACACTCGCTGCTGTCCTGAGGTAAAAATGAACCTTTTTTCTATCCCTACATGACCTGTCCTGGACACATCTATATGTAATCGTCCAGATGACAATGTGACTCCGTCCGTATAGGAACACATTGGTCCAAATCATTGACTGTGGTGTCCACTGGCCCTCACGTTGACTTTCATTGACAGATTCACCCAAGCCCACTTTCAAGGGTGTCGACAACCAGATTGGCAAGGGTGGTTGCCATGGAAACAATGACTCAGCCAATCACTGCTTGTTGACAGTGTCTGTCTCCAACATGGCGACATCCATATCGTGAAAAAATTGTGACTGGATTGACTTAATTTGTTGGAGCAGAAAGTAAGTAATTTTGAATGGGTGACATCACACTGGCTCAGTTCAGTTCTCTTATACAGTCGGTCCAGTGGTCCTAACACGGATAAATCCAAGTATTCATACTCATGCAGCTTTCCTAGCTTTAGTCCCAAAAACAAGACCTGATTTTATATCCTAAAAATCCTACATATGAAGGAGTTAAGACCTAAACTGAATCCACTCATCTTATACTGCACCGTGATCTGATTTTTAACACATTTTTATTCATTTAGTCCCATTTTGTGCCTGCTTCAGCCTCGTCAGTGTCACAGGGTAGCTGGAGTCTCTCCCAGCTGTCCACATTCAAATTTTTGATCTAATTCTAATAAAGTAGTGAAAAAGCTAAGCTAAGCTAAGCTTCTCCTTATACATGCCCCACCTCAACCTACTAATTTTAATGTAGGAAAACTGTACGATATGTAAAGTAGCCTCAACAGTTTCCTCAGAAAAACAGTCACCACCAAATTCTACTCACAGGTTTATTTGTGGGCACTCAAAGGCCAACAGCGAGACAGACAGCGGCAAGTGCACAGGTATAAAGTGAAATGGACTCAGACAGATTGAGAGGGCAACACCGAGTGACAGACAGACTCAGCAGTGATCACAGCAAGATATCCTAATTGAAAAAGGCGAAAGGAGAAAATCATTAAACAAGCCCCACTGGTGTCTCCGTTATTAGATCCCCCTGCTGGTGTCATGCCGATTAAATTCCCCCTTGTTTCTTCTAACAAACTCTGAACTCTCAGACAATTTGTTAGTCCGAGGGATTAGAGAATTGCAACAAGACCGTGTGGGTGTGTGTGTGCGTGTCAATGTATGTCCACCTAAATAGTTTTTAATGCTTCCACAGCCCCTCAACAAATTGCAGTTTAAGAAGGAGCTGCGTGTTTGTTCCATGAAATCACACAAGTTTTATTTAGAGTTGTTTTGACACTAATGAGACATTATTACTGTTGTGCTGCTGCTTTTAAAATCCATAGGGAAGTGGTCTGTAATATGGGCCATAGCAGTGCAACTCTTCTGTGCGCACAGGGTTTATGAAAATGAGCGCTGGGTAATTTAGTTGACGCTTTATCCGACGGGTATATGAAATGCAGACTCCTTAAAAAGTCTCTTAAAAAAATGAATCTACTGCTTCTCTCCGTCCGTACCCTTCCTATTTACTCCCTTGCACTCAAAGTCCCTCCTTTACTTCTCTCATCATGAGCATCATAATATTTTCCATCTGCTTTGAAAGATGGAGACATAACCTACAGTCTGAGCCAGCAAGAACAGCTGCAGCCATCTATCCTGGTATATTACTGCTGGCCTAACCCTCACATATTCCCTTTATGTCGAGACGATCACAGAGCAGACCGGACCCCATTATCCCCATTAGATTTTACAGCATTGGCTGGTAAAACATTTCCATCTGCGGGGATCCAGGAGATGAACCTGCTAATATTGTTTCAGCGATTTAGCATAAATAATATTTGAAAAGCTCTGCAAAAACGATGTGATGCATTCCTGCACTGAAACAAATTACATATGCTGCCACGGCAAATTCTAACACTGGAATAAACTAAACGGAGAGAAGTGCTTAAATCAACACAATAAATGAAACTAAGTAACCTAACTGGTGTTATGTGGTTTGGTTGTTGGGAAGTCGTCATGATTTATGAAGATGACATCTACAGGACCTGTTTCCTTGTGCCAAAATGTTTCTTTGAGAAACAGAAAGCCACTGTTTTCATATGACTAGATCTGACCTTTTTTAAAATATTTATATGCTTCCCTACTTACTGTTAGGTCACATTTTGTCACTGAAGAAAGTCTAAATCACAAAAACATGTATACCTTTATTTAGTTTAAAGTTGATATGGAGCAAAAAAATGTATCGAGATAAAAACTGGACTTTCTTTTTTTAACTGTCCTGGTCAGAGCTTGTTTCAGATAATATCATCCCTAAATGAGCAGCTGTTGGAACTTTTTTCCAATTGGTTTGGTCCATTCTGGCAACCTCACAGAAACATAAACGAAACAAAAAACCTCAATTCAGTATTTTCCAAAGTCCGCTGTGCTCCATAAAAAGATATTAGTGGATCAAATTACTAAAATAATCCACATAATTCTGTATTTTAGGAGAGGAAAAGAAGCTGAACTAACACTGTAGAGCTGCAAACTGTTCCTGTTTCATTGCCACAATTAAGAAATTGTGTCCACGTGGCTGCACAGGTACAAAATTTAAATCTAGATTTAAAATATGTAGAAAGCTATCATGAGTCAAAACGCTCTCAGGATTTCATAAATTTGGACCACAACATCTTTTCAGTTGTGGCTTTTTTTTGTTCCAACCAAGTATGTGTGTGTGTGCGTGCACTGGTTGTGGGCTAAACTCCCAGAATGGCTCCAGAAGCTTAAAACTATTATCAAGATTTACAGTGATGTGGAACTTTCATCAAAATGTTTGGTGCAGAGCACAGACAGAACCGGTGTCCCAATTAGAAAAGCCTGAAAACCAGTGGCACACTCACACCCACACACACACACACACACACACACAAGGCAACACACAATCCCCCTCTGATACCATCTCAACGTCTCACTATCTTGCTCCCTCAAATGTTTCTGCATATTCACATTCTCTTGCACTTTCTCTCTTGCACAAACACAAAAAAATGCACCCCCTTTCCTCACCCCCCGGGGATAGTGCCTCTGGTCTTTACGGCTGCAAGAAAAAAATGCTGAAATTGAGAAAATAAAGAAGTGAGAACAAGGCAAGGAATGAGCAAGTGAGGAAAATGAACCTGGAGCGGCATCCCAAACAGCTCCAAATGAACCAACCAGGGCAACGTGCAACAACATGGTCTTCGGCTTGTTTTTAATTTGATGAAATCAGATCTGAATCTGCAGCCGACTTCTTACGAAAAGAATCCGATGATACGTTTAAAACTGTTTCCTGTTAAAGTTTGAAAGGAGTCATTGGAGCCTCATTTCCATTTGAAACTCAAATCTTTTCTGAAGAATGGGTTTAAAGTTAGTGTGAGCATGTAAAACAAAACTAGATGCAGCGCACTTCAGCATGTGTGTGTGCACATGTAAGCATGTGCGCGAACGGAGGAAACACTTTAATGATCGGGCAGAAAATGCAGACTGAGCATCTCCCTTTGAGTCTCAGAGCTGCGCGCTCAGCTACCCGGTGCAGAGATGTGGGGAGCGCCGCAACATCTGAGGAGCTTTGGAGTTTCGGCTTGTTACCTCCCCCCTTAAAAAAACACACACACACAAACACACCTTATTCTAGATGCTCACAGACTGCAATCAAAACATCTTGATGATTTATTACTGAGTGCCAAAGCATTCTGTAATTCCTCTTTCACAGTGCCTTGGCATGGAAACAAATGACCAATTTCAATATTGAAATGCCATGAATTATTCATGCACTCTTGTAAGGCTTTAGGGATGGAAATTTTTAGACAGAATAACCTTGTGTAATATCAAAGCATCATGTGATAAATGGGAATACAAAAAGCTCAATGAATTATTTTGAAGTCTTGAGGACAGAGCTTCAAAAGTTAATAACAAGACCTAAGCATCTGCTCCACTCGAGTGTTTTCTGAAGACTTAATCAACTTCTTCTGCCTTCATGCCGGACAAGGCTCAGGCTTTAGCAAGTGAGGAGTCATTCTGAAAACTTTCACAGCACCTCCCAGATGAAGAAGCTGCAGTGCAACTGATGAATTGAAGCCGTTTTTACAAAATGACTTAAAGACTCACTCCAATCATCTTTTGATCTATTCCAAAATTGTTTTCACTGGTCTTTTAATGATGATAATGTTATTTTTAGTAAAAAAAAAGTTTTTTAAAAAAGTATTTTTTTCTAGGACAGCTTGAGCAGAGTGGTAAGATTTAATCAACATTTTTGAGTTGTGAGCTGAAGTAAGCCTCTGTTGATATCCCATTATCTCTTTGTTTACAATCTTTCCAGCTAGCTTACAGCCCCTCACACCCTCAACATAACGTTACTGGTGCAAAAATATTGGAGCTTTCCAGCCGTGCAGTTTTGATCCAGATGCCAGCTCAGACAAGAAAAGTGAAGACGTACATGGATCACACTTTAGATCTCCGATAGCTTTAGAAAAATCAGCTTTACTTTCAGAATCAGTCATTTTACTGACTTTTTTTTTCCTGTGTAGAACAGGTATGAAATATAATTGACAGAGTGCTGCTGTGGTTAAAATAAACAATAAAATTAAACAGACAAGTCTCCTTTCTTTCCTGAGGTTTATTTGCCTTTTTTATATCTGATATTTATATCATCCTTTACCCTTTTTATGCCAATTGTATCTCCTAAATTTTTTATTCTTTTCGTCGCTCCAATTTCCCCTTGTGTCAATATTGTCACACTGCACTTCTTATCTTTCCCAATATAAACTTGTCCCATGCCCACTCTCTGTTTTCGGTTCATATATATTGTATATTCTGGAGCCTCGTTCTGTAAACTGCAGAGGAAACATTGAAAGACGCTTGATGAAGACATCTTTGATCGGTTTTGTCCAGGGCAGCTCCAAGCACAGATGCATTCCCAAAGCAGGAGACAATAATCAATGTCAGCCAGTCACAGGTCAATAGGCAGACTAAATAATGTTGTTCCATTATTACTGTCTTGTTTAACCAACGACACAAGAACAACAGTAATAATCAATACTGTGCCACATGACTGAGTGTGTGTTTCTGACAAAAAGGAACAAGTTGTCTGCGTGTGTGTGTACGTGTGTGTGTCACAGTGTGATGCCACCAACAAAGAACAGTCCATGGTGATTAAACGCGTGAAAAAAGAATGATTTATCCACATGTGGCTTTAACGATTTCATTTGTCAGATACCAAAGAGATGGTAAACCTGTTCAATTCCCTATACAATGAGAGGTGATGATGGTTCATTTATTTTCTATGGACTAAACAACAGAATTATTTATTGCTATGCAAATAACAATTTATATTGTGTTAATGGTTATATTACTTTATAAGTCAATTCAGTTTTTCTTCTTTTATGGTAAGGTTAGAGAAAATAAATGATAAAGGTGCAAGTAAATTTATAACTTTAGCATTAAAAGATTAATTTTAAAAATTAAATACATCTTTAAAGAGAAATTATAAATTGTCATTTATTTGAAATGAATACCATCTAATGTAATTATAGAATCATTACAACTATTACATGTTCTTTCTAAATAATATGAATAGAATTGACACACCTAATTTTAAAGTGTTTTTTAGCTTACTGTTGTAGCTTCCACGTCTTGATTCAAATCATTTCCAGGATGGCTAATGTACAGGGGGCTGCACAGCTCTGATGACACCCACCTGACTTAGACTCCAAAGCATTTTGTTATTTTAACTCAGCTGTGTAAATAATTCATCGGACACACCTCCCCTCCAAAGCTCTGTAGAGCAAAAGTGATGGAGCTAAAAGCTTAAAGGACTTAAGCTAAAGTCTGCAAGAGCAGTGAGGAAGAAACTATTCTGGGAAGATGAGCGCTGCTCATTTCCCTGAAGCTACCACAGGTGTCTTCCAGCTAAGAAGTAAATAGCAAGTCAGGCAGCGTCTGCTCCTAGTCATAAAGTTAATAGTGCTGTGTATTAAAATGTCGATTCCAAGTAAGGATTGCATTAATCGCTGCTTTCTAAACTGCCTCCACTGAAAAGTTAAATTCACAGGATGATGATCAATGATTGAAATGCAGCCTGTTGATGTTTAACCTTTTAACACCAGAGATGTCGCCAGCGTGAAACATGCTGTGGCTGTGTCGGAATTTCTTCACGACTCACTACGTAGTGTTATTGCTGTGGCATTTTTGCCAATTTGTAGTGCTGTCCGAATCTACAACCTTGAAATTATGTGCTCTACAAATTCATAGAAGTCTCTGTGAAAAACAAATGTGCATTGCTGCTCATTGGCAAACATAGACCATAATGCATTGCGTTTGAACATTTTTTTGAAAACAAAAAGTATTTTAATCCTTTTTTTTATAAACCTTCAAAGTTTTCATCATGAGAACACAAAAGATTCATTACTAGTTTGTATTTATTTATTTGGTTTTTACTTTGTGAAATTGATGACATCATGTTTACTGTTAAAAAAAGGAGTAGTGAGCGTGGTTTTTGAATTGCTTTTTAAATTCGGATAGTCCCACACTATGTTTTTTTTGTAGTTAGGGAGTAGGGAGGAATTTTAGACATAGCCTTTGACATACCATAAATCTTTGATCATTCATGCAATCAACATGAATTAGCTTCTTCATGCAGAGAGAAATGCAGTTTTTCATATCTGCTTTGCACCGATATGCAATACTTTGCAATCATCAAGTGTTGTCACTTTTCTTCATGACAGAATCTGCTGATTTACGTCAATTGCGAAAGCACTTCGCAAGTAAAAAGTGTTGCATATCAGATCAAGGCTGCTTTTCTCCACTTCAAAATCAGCTGGTACATGGCCGGATCTAGCCAGAACTGGTTAGGAGTGCAGATCCTGAAATACATAAAACTATGCTAACTGTGCTATAACTATTGCCTCCTGTGACCCACTTGATTCGTCTTCAAGGTTTTAAGTAGGATACCGTTCCTGACCCTTCCCTTTGCATTCACCTTGGGAGCAAATTGACTGTATAATCATCTTCTCATGTTCCAAATAGGAAGTACCTGCTGGTTTCAAGATGGTCAAAATCCCATAAACTTCTATAGAGAAATAAACAGTTATTACTCAGAATAAACATTCTTGCACTGATATGTACCTTCTTTTTAACATCTTCTTTCAAATCCCAATTTTTTTCAATATATATTTTTCTTTATCACAAGTCATTTAAGTTAAAAACCAACCAATCAGATACCTTAGTAAAAGTATGTGGTGCCCTCTGGCCACACCTCGAATGTTTGATTGACAGGTGTGGACGCTGAACTAGCTTACTCTTGATTGGCGACTGGAGTTCCTCAAAAAACGCGACTCAGATCGACTCGGACCAATCTCTGTGGACCGGAGGCAAAATTACGGCGCACGTTTCAGGAAGCAATGGAGATGGATTTGGCTTTACTTCACGAGAGCCAGAGAGGTATGGCACTTTCTAGGGGTGACGTCAAAACCTCACTTTGTCCAGTGATAATATCTGTCTATGATGCAAATGTGATACCAGCTTATGCCCTGTTGAAGCTACATTCTTTAAAGTTAGTGTATTTGTTTTTAGGTCTATCTATGTGTCTCCCTGCTTGTTGGTTTTTTTTGTTTTCTTTTTTTGCACATTTTTTTGGTTACTTTTATTTATTTTAAACCTGTCTGTGTGTTTATCCGTCTCTTTTTCATGTTTTAGTTTTTTCACATCATTTTTATTTATTTATCTCATGCTTTATTTTACTTTTATTTATTTACTTTTAGGTGTATCTTTGGTTTAGTATTTGTGTCTTATTTGTTATGTATTTGTGTCACTTTTTTATTTACTTATATTTTAGCTGTCTATCTCTTTAGCTATTTATTATTGTGAGCTCTTTGTATTTTATTAATTTTGTACATGTATTTTTTGTCAGTTTTGGTTTTTTTTTTAGTTCTGAACAGCAAAAGCTGTTCTGGAACTAGTTCTGCTCTATGAGGCGAGACTGAGAGGCCCGTCTTACTTTACCGTCCTGCCACGGGACAACGGGACAACTGGGACAGCAGCGGCTGTGCTTGTGCAGCTAGACAAACTAGACTAAAGCTTCAGTGTAGAAGGGTTAAACCACTTTCACTATGCAATGCAAAAACAGCAGGTTCAATTTTAAAGAGTCTAACCGGAAAACCAATTTACTAACCACACATTTGATTCCAATTCAAACTAAAACCAAAACTTTCTTGACGTGAAGCCAAAACAGCAGCCCTGCCCTCACTTTCCGACAAGACCTCAGCTCTGAATGCAGATAAACCACAACGCTGGAGGGGCACTGAGGAGAAGAAACAACCCAAACAGCTACAACAACAATACAAGGATTTGGAGGAGCTTCAGGGAGCCCTGGGCTTCTTCTGGCTTTAGTTAGCTCCCTTTCTGCATCTCTTAAACTTCCATGGGTGTAGATGACATTTCTCACATCAGAGGGGGAGGGACGCTTCAAATGCCTTTAAAGTTTTCCTTCGTCTTCATTTTGTTCAAAGTTTGAATCTTCCGTTTCCCAAAGGAAGGAGTGAGTCAGACTGAAGCAGAGAGATGAGAGAAGGAATGGAGACAATGAGATTTTCATAGGAAAAACAGAGATGGGCAGAGAAAGCACCGCATGGTGCCTCAAAGACACTTACTCCATGTTCTCTGATGTGGGGAAGCAAGCCCCCTATAAAAATCCATTTATCTGTTGACACCATACATGATGTGTAAAGGAAAATATAAACTATTCCATGCATCCCAGCCATTTCCAACCTTTTCTTGCAAGGCTTTAAAGCAACGCCCCCCAACATTTTCCAGGCCACGGATCGATTTATTTCAGACAATATTTTCACAGATTGGACTCATTGGGAATCCAATTTTTAACTTTTTTTAGGGTAATGTTTATCCTCATCCTCTGTTAAATATTTGCAGTTGGTTTAAACTTTATTTATAAACACAATGTCCTGTCTGAACCATTAAAGTGTGATCTAGATTTTCCCTAAGAGCCTGTATCATGCAAAATCAACTCCTCTAAAAACCAGCATCCTGAGCACCAGCCTCTCCCAATCCACAAAAATCCCAATCCCAAGACTCTCCAAATCCCAGGCCACAGACCATTTGTCCGTGGCCTGCGGGGTTGGGGACCACTGCTTTAAAGGCTAAAAATAATTTTGTTTGTGGCCATTTGTTCTCTGTGATTCCAGAAAGCAACCTTTTTATAGACAGAATTTTGATATCAAGTTTCTTGATTTTTCTTGTTCAGTATGTTTTTTTTTCTTTTCATTTTAGCTAGTACAGAAGATTTAGAGAGTTCCTGATTGTTCTATCTGAACTATCTTGTGAACTTTTTCTGTCTCCAGTCAACTAAAAGTCTTAGGAAAATCAGTGCAGAAATGAAGCTTTTTTGAGCGACATTTCTGAGGACAAAAAGCATCATGAAAGGCTCCCATTGTTCACGCAGCTTTCGCTGCCAATCCCAAATTTAAAAATGTGCAACAACTGAAAATATCTGACATGTTCCAGAAGACTGAGGAACAAATCACAGCCAAAAATATAATAGCTGCTGCATATAGACGTACAGCCTATTCACATTTTTGCTTTTGTTGCCAAACTGACCATTCAGTGTATATGTGTGTGTTTGCATGTGAAAGGCAGTTGATTGGCCTGAAAACCCCCTTTCATGTTAGCATTGACCGGGGCAGAGAGTCTCCTGTCTTGCAGCGTACCGTGTGAATGGGTGTGGATGCTGGTGTGTTTTACCAGAACTGGCAGAACGACTCAGCCACATGTCACCAAAACACGGAGCCAGTTCATGTTCAGAAAAACCATTACTGCACCAACACACCTGCTGCTCTCCAGGGAATGAGGAAAATGATGTTCCTGATTTCTGCTGGATCGTAGACTTTAATGTGAGCCACAAACATTTCACCTTTTGATGAACTTCATTAAGCACAAGCGTCTTTGGGAAGGCTGAATGCCCCCCCCCAGACTATTTTTATTTATTTTTTTTATTTTTATGAAATGTTGGCTTTAGACACGACTGATAAAAACAGCTGATATTCAGTCAAGAAAAAGCAGATATAAAACAGGAGCAGCCGCATGTCAAAGTAATCCAAAACCAACTTTGAAATTGAATTCCATCTGCTTGCCTGGCTCTTCCTCACATGTTAACAGAAAACTGCAGACGTTTAATGCTTTAATAAAAGCACACAGATGGAGCTTCTTTGTCTGATTAAGAACATGTTTACTTTCCGTTCAGCTGCTTGAATAGTTATTCATTTGTTTTTTTTACAATCAAATCATCATCTATCTTTTATGAAAAGAAAAAAATCTGTTTTAAAATCACAACACTGAAAATATTTACGTTTTTTTAATAAAAAAGTCAAAAAAGTGGAACTTCTACAAACAACAGTGTATTTTCAGCCAAAGAAAAACAAGATAACTGGACAAATAAATTAAAATGACCTAACATGACCTAACATGAAACAAAATGTGTCTACAAGTTTCTCTTGATTGGATAGAAATAGAATCAAAGGAAAAAAATGTAAAAAAATTTTAAAATTATCTTCATTTGTTAATGAAAACAAGTTGTCCTTTCCAACTTAAGTCATTTCATTTTCCTTAACTTCACAATAAAGTGCTCCGGCCTGCTCTGACGTTTGGCAAAAATTTGAAGCCAACAAAACGGACACAGAACGCTGGAGAGACCGGACCGGACTGGAGGGAGTATGAGTGCCTCTTGAACTTTTCAAGTTACATAAAGACTCCGGCGTCCGCACCGAAGATGGACTGCATGCAGTGTAAACCCGGGGTTAGGTTTATTTCTTTTAAATAACAAAACTAAAATCTTTGCAAAATCATAAAAACGCTTAAAAAACAAAAAGAAACAAGCTAAACAACAAAAGATTGAGATACCAACTTATCACCTTGTGATTTTGCCTTAAAAATATAAACATTTCAAAGGTAAACTAAGATAAAATGAACAATTAAAGCATTTCATTTCAGTATTTGTGCTTATTTTTGTATCTACACAATTGTTTTCCTGCGTTGCAACATTTAGGTTTTTTTTTTTCAACAAAGGATTGAAATCTGCAGCTTCTCCATGAAATTACATCTCAGTTTCATCAGCTGTAAGAAAACAGCAGGAAGTCCCAATCTCCATTCCATCATTAAAAATAATGATGTGATGCTTCACTGTTGCATGAGCAACAAATCAAATATTAACCCTTAATGATTAAAACATATGTTGAGGTTTTTAGAAGTCCTTTTATAACAGATAGAAATGAGAGTTCCGGTCTGTGGCATCACAGATAGAACAAAATTAGTCACTCAGCCAAGGAGACATAATTAAATAGTGTTCAAGATAGTAAAGCCCTTTTTAAAAATAAATAAATAAATAAATAAATGGAGAGTTATCAGCAGTTGATCATTAACACTCAATTACTGCAATAGGACCAAACTACAGAGATCAACTTCCAGAATTAGGGTTTGGATTAATTTTATAATTTCTGCTTCTGGCTGATGAGATCAGGCGCCACCTTGTCTGCAGATGTCTGCAGGTCCCTCTCAACTACTGAGCTGCAGTTCAGAACTTTGCCTCAGATAAACGTGAAAAAACAGAGCAGGAACTGCTGTGGTTAAGTTCAGCCCTCAAATCAATGTTAAAGATGCACAAAATGAATCCAACGTGTGTTTAGTGCTCGGTGTCTTCAACCCTTCCATGAAATCAACAACTTAACCAGTCCTCACCGTAGATCCAGGTTTGCAGATCCAGGTTTGCTTTGTTGGTTGGCATATTTTTGCCTCCTTGTTTTACGCTCCAATGTAAGATTTGCTGTCAGAGGACTGTTTTCAATTTTGTTTTTTTCGTTTTTTCTGTCTTTCTTTGGTTGCTTTACAGACTTATTTGAACATCTCTTCCATCTGACAGCCAGCACTTAGACCTTCACCCACACACATCCTGACAACAACATGGCTGTGAGTCTCATAACACATGTAACAAAGTGACCACATCAGTCGTGCAGAGCTATTCCTCACCGCACACTTCCACACGTCTTATTTACAAAGCATATGCGCTTTATAAAAACGCACATAGGATGTTAAGTTAATATGACAAAACTTGTGTCTGCAAGCTTTTGTTATAGGTCCGTTTGAACCCTCGAAAGCCCCTCCCCTTTACCTCATTTCCACATGACTCATTTTGATTCAACTCTTTGGGATTTGGTGTCATTTTTTGGGGGCAAAGAGTTTGCAGTTTATTGCAACAATAAATATAACGGCCATCTGTACACATCATTTTTGGATCTATAATTTAAACATCAACTGTCACAGGCACAAGCATTTATAATGAATCAAAGTTACATCCAAAACCGTCCTGCAGATCTAACATAAAATGAAAGGAAAAGGCAGTCAGCACAATTTTGCTCACTTTGATCATGACTTGTATACAACACAACAAACAGAAGACATAAAAATCCTATAGAAGGACCGTATTTAGGTCATCCTGAAGGTTACTTTGTTCTCAAACACAAACCACTAAAACTTTGTGTGATAATAAACACAGAGAGCCTAAAGGCTTTCAAAATAAAGAAGGAAAAAAAAAGTATAAAAAATACACACAAACATGTAATGCAGGAATGAGTAAACACAAAACACACAAAAGTCTGAGTAGGAGGCGATCAATAGAAACAAAGCACAGCTGAAATATTCTATCACCAAGAACAGAAAACAAGTCAGGAGGCCTTTACTTTTATAGCTTCACTGCTGAGTCACAAACAGGAGCCTTTTCACTCAGGCTGATGAGACACGAAGGTGTAGAGATTTAAAAAAACACCAAATCACTGTCATTTCATTATTTCTGAATTATTACTCTTTCAATTCATCGTCTATTAAAGTTGGTGTTGAACAGTCGACCTTTGCAAGTTATGTATGCATGCCTATCAATTCTACAATTTTCTCTTTTAGCAACATTTGTGTACTGTCAACACAGTCCAGCATTCTTTTTATTTTTAAATCTCACAATCTTTCAAAATATGATAAAATATTTTACTTTCTGTAGCCTTACTAATGTGATTTACTCACGTCATTGGATTTACGTCCCTCCCTCTCCTCACGTTATCCGCTAATTCTGTCGCTTCCCTAAACACATTCAGCACGAACCTCTTACAGGGTACGTTTGATTTGTTGTCCAGGGATGGTTAATTAATTCACAGTCAAGTAGACATATCTTTGTGCAAGTTGGATGTTGGTTAATTTTCAACAGGACAAGTAAAACAACAAATTATTCCTGCCATTTTCTAAACACCATTGTGATTTATAGTTCAAGAGAAAACATAATGCAATTTTAGAAGTGAAACTTAGCAAAAATGTGTATACAATTTTGAAAAGAATCGGTAAAAAAAGAACAATGTAGAAATTGTACATAATTCCACAATCATTTTTAAACCTCAAAGTATAGTAGGAGTATCTCTTAGCCATTTTATCAGAACTTTTTCATAAATATTCACATAAACTTATGTCCTATCAAGCACTGCAAAAACAGAACACCTAGAAATAAGTCAAAATGTCTTAAAATTAGAAAAAAAAAATTTCAATTAGCAAAAAAAAAAAAAACTTAAAAAGTAAAAAGTCTTAGACTGTCCAGACTGTTATGACACTATGAACTTTATTTGGAAATTTGGAAATTACTAATGAAACAAACACATTTAACTTAAGGGACTAGCCTTTTTTTTCAACTTCGGCTGTGAAACCAAAAATAACTTTCTAATATAATTGTAATTTAATGTTCACTCAAATAAAGTGGGTTACGTGATTACGGGCTTTGTCCATTTCCCGTAAAGAGTTTTTTTTTTTTTTTTTTTTTTCTCTGGCAACAAACCCATTAAAGACCAACTTGGATAAAACTGCATCTTAGTTTTAACATGTTCAGGTGGCATTTTTTGAAAATTAAACTTTCAATTAAACTAGCATTTCTAAGTATTTCTTTTCTCAAATAGTTGTGAATCAGGAGCAGACAAAAAAAAAATACTGCTGGAATAAGATTGTATTCCTTACATATTAAATACACTGGGTGGGCACCAAGTTCCCTACTCTGCTCCACACTGATGCAACCACTTGCAGACAAATAGATCCATGAGCATCTGTCCATGCTGTCTGAGCTGGCATTTGACTCAAAACTGTACGGCTGGAATGCTCTAATATTGCTCACAATTTGTGTTGCAACGCCAATGTTATGTTGATGTTGGGACAGGTCTTTAAAGAGTTCTCATGGGGGAAGGGGAAAAGGAGGCAGGCTTACTTCACGCCAACAGTCAGCAACTGAACAGCTCTGAGGTGAATTTCTAATGACCTTCTGTTGCTCTGCAGAAACTATGTCCTAGAAAAACAGCAAAATCATAATTCAAAGATCACTGGAGACACTTTGAAAATAGACTAAAAAAAAGATCGGACTGGGACTTTTATCAGAAAAGACATCTTGTGTCTACTCACAAACTGGAGCCGTGGGATTGAATCTAGTCATTCCAAGCACTTAAAGAAACTGGGACCAAATGTCGCTGTGTTTGGCAGACGGTGTTTAAGGTTCAACAGATAAGTCAAACCACCAAATGGACCCTGGTTGGGACTGTGACTGCAGCAAAGAACACATTTTTTACCCTCCAGTGTGTTACACCTACTAGAACTATATAAAACATCAACTGACAGTGAACAAAAAGAATTGGACTTGAAGAGTTCTACAGACTGAAAAAGTAGCAAGCAGGTAAAGCAAGTATCAGATTTGAACTGAATGTGCAACAGCATTGATAGTTTCATAAGCACTGTAGAGCTCCCCAACAAATACATAAATACCTATTGGAAACAAAGAACAAACAACTATATAAAATTTCTACCAAAAAAAAACACCGACTTAAAGTGTCTAAAAAATGTGTATCTGTTTTTTTTTTAAATCATTCAGAATCAAGGTGCTGGTAAATTGGACAAGCCTGAAATATAAAGACGATCTTCTATCGGCTGTGATTTTACGACTTAGCTTACACTAATTATAACCTTTTATGCCAAGGTAAAGATGTAAGCTAATAGCTTTGATACGCCTGTGCAGTAAATGCCACTGGATTCTATATTTAGTATTTTGCTTTAATAGATCACTTCCATCCAGAAGACTCATGATTAATAGCCATCCCTGAAGTCCACAGTCTGCGTCTCAATATAAGTCATTAAGCCCTCCTCCTGCTCGACACTTTTCTTCCTTTTTTTTCCCCTCATTCATGTACACTTTTTTTCCAGAAGTACCAAATACTTCATGGAGCAATATTCCAACAGGAGAGGATCATTGCAAAGCCTCATTTGTCTCCAACCTCCTCATAGAGTGCCGTCCTACCTGTGCTCCTTTGGGGGCGAGAAAAAAAATGCTGTGTAGATAGATAATTCTGGAGCATAACAATGTGATATTTCATCCACATGTGAGCGCACACACACACACACACACACACATATATATATATGTATGCATACACACCCCCATACTTTAATGTACAAAACATGCCTTTTCAGCAAAGTGCTGCCCATACTCATTAGACCCTTAGAGTGCTGTGCTGAAATGAATCAAATTGGAGTAGTTGCCTGAAATCTTGTCACCTGCAGAGCAAACTACAGTAGGTTTATCATAACACTGGTGGGAAGTGAACCTCTTTGCTGCATATAGACCCCTGTGTGAGCTTGTTTTGAACACAACAAACACTAGATCATTTGAAGAATGTCGTTTTTACGTCCATGTGTCTTTGCATGGGTTGTGCCCTTGTTTTGTGCAAATCCCAGGCAGTTAAGAATTCAGCCAATTACATCATATCACATGTTTTTTTTTTTTTGCTTTTTAGCAGGAAACAAGGCGACCGTAACCTCTTTTTTACGACAGACGCTAAAGCCCCTTTTTCACGGCATCCCACTGAATTACAATGTACTCTTTCACAGGAGTCATAACTCTTGTGCGGAACACAGATGTAAGCTGAGGAGGTAAAACGTTACAGTGGCTATTATAGTAATTATAGTTTTTGCATATTTCTTTGGACGGACTGCTGGATTACAGATAGCTTTGACAAAAAAAAAGAAAAGTAAAGGAAGAAAGGACTTTCTGTTGGGGGCGGAGGATGAGGAGGGCGGATTGATGAAGCAAAAAAGAATGAAAAGGAAAAGCAGCTGAAAATAGGGAAACGTGAGGAGAGAAATGGCAGAAAAGGCAGAAATGGAGTAACAAAGGAATAGAGAATGTAGCAATGAAAGATATAGAGGGCTAATCCTTCATGCAGCTTCCTAACACCACTCAGCCCGCTTGCTCCCTCCTCCTCGTCCTCATCCTTTCTCTGTTATCAAGCAGAAGTTGAATAGGCCTTTACAGTGAGGCTTTGTTTCATGTCACAAAAGAAAGAGTGTCAAATTCGCTCTCTTCTGTTTAAATAAAACGAAAAAAAGAGAAAAGCTCCATGTTTTTTTTAACCTGTTTTTTTTTTCTACAAAATTCGCTATTATCTTCTGCCTGCACTACATTTTTTTTAAATTTTTCTTTAAATTTTCCTGTCTTCATCTGAAACTCTTGCTCAGAAAGGAGCTGTCAAAGCGAACAAAAAAAAAAAAAAAGTCCAGACCCCAGCCTTCTGGACCTCCTGTCACAACACTTATCTCAACGGCACCTTAATTACATATTCATGGTGACACAGAAAAGACTTATTTGCCCCAACACACAAACAGACCCCTGTGCCAGATCACCCAATGCCCATCTGCTGGCCGTGTGTCTGCCCTCAAGGAGTTCTTCAAAAGCGGTGCCGCATCTCAAAATGAGTTGTATTTGTTGGAGTTTCGGATATAAAACTCGTGCGGCGCGGTGAATTTCAACACTCCTGCCCGAACTGTGGGTTTTTTTGTGAAATAGCAATTATAATTCTGGTCGAACTTTAACATGAGCGGCGTAAGCGGAAAATCTGGAGGCAGCAGACGGTTTCTTTGGCATCAATCCAACGAAAGTGTCAAATACAGACACAGGATGGGACAGCGGATTAAAGTGGCAGAAGTTTCCTCACAGAATGAAAGAAAGGATCTTCCATCACACTGAAGAGCAGCTTGTTGTTTTTGATTAAAACTAACCAACCCAGGATATTTACTTGATGTTTTACAGTGTCTAATAAACAGACTAGAAAGGGCTATGAAAAGTCTAAGTGTGCGGGCTGTGGACACAAGTGTGGGGTTAAAACAAAGTTACAAGGTGAGATTTCAATAAAGAGCAGCTGGCACAGTCTGAGCCTCATTTTTTTTAAACTGTCTCCTTCCATCTTTCCTTCACTTTTAATTCTATCTATCTGAATCGAATTGTAAGAGCAAACAAATGTAACCCCTTTGACTGACCGATGAGTTTCTGTGACCGAACACATGGGCACAAAGATAAAAAGTCCCACCATTCCTGAATAACAATGGGTCCCTTATTCAAATGTAGCCAGTTTTGTGACGTACACTAACAAGTGTGAGAGAAGAAAAAAAAACTGCTGTGGAAACAATATTAAATAAACAATAGATTGGGAGATGAGTAAACAGATGGAAAAGACAAAAGCAGGACAGAGATATGAGAACCAGAGAAACTGGGACGATTGACATGAGAGGGAACCGAAGCGAAAGACGGTTTGGTGGGAATTCCCATGTCCATGCTCGCTCTTTTGAAGAGATTTGTCCCCGCAGCTGATTAGAAAATAAACATTAACGGAATTCTTTAATAACTTAATTCAATATTTCTATTTTCGGAAATGTTTTCAGTAGGGTTTGATAATATTTTGAAGGAAAAATACTCAAAAGTAAGTCATGTTTTTAGTTTTTTTACCATGTTCTTATAGGATTTTTCTTATGATGGACATACATTAGGAAAAATTAAGCCTAAAATTGCATTTCTGAGTATTTCTTTACATAAATTGTTGTAAATCATGAGTAGACAAAAAAATGCAAATGTAAATTAGGTGCCACAGCCGGCAAGCCAAACGTTCCCTGTTTTTTTCCATTCTGATTTATCCACTTGCAGAAAATTAGATCCATGTACATCCTTATTTTCCTCGTCTGAGCTGGCCTTTGGCTCAAAACTGTACGGCTGGACAGCTCCAATATTCCCCGCCATTTTATCCCGGCGCTAATGTTAGGTTGGGTTGTGAGGGGCTGTAAGCTAGCAAGATAAGAATGTAAACAAAGGGATGGTGGGAAATGAAGGCAGGCTTACTCTGCACAAACAGTCCCAGCCACATCTCAGAGGCAAATTTCCAATTAACTTTGGCCGCTCTGCAGAAACTTTGTCCTAAAAACTTTTATTTATTTTTTAATTTAACAACACACGTTTAATGATTTTGGATAAAAATGGCATCATCATAATTAGAGGACCACTGGGAACGATTTTCAAATTGATCAAAAGAGGATTGGAGTGGGACTTTAAATCAGGTTGAATGTTTGTGATGACAGTTGGAAACAGCGAGACTATATAGTAAACCATAATTGGGAACAAATGGCTTTTTCTCACTGCCACCACCCGTCAGACACACACAGCAAGGCAGATCGAAACTAAAACAAAAAAGTCTGGAAATGGGAGCACCAAACGAAGCTTAGGTTACGCAGGCCATGAAAAATTCATAATTCCAGATCGTTACATGAAACTCTAGAAGGAATAAGGCCCAACAGCAGGAGAAGCTGGGAATCAGTTTCAGAGTGTTTCTGTGTCTTCCGCCTCCCCCTTTCTCTTTAGCGTTCGTTCTAGAAAAACAAGCACAAAGGCGCACGGTCGGACGCAGACCGGCGCTGGGATCCGTTCCTACACTCCATTCTGGGGTTTTCCCCTGTGGAGAATCAGACAGTAAATGGTGCAAGGGGTGGGAGGGTGCGTTGAGTTGATACTTTTCTGAAAAACCGCACATCTTTAAAACTTGCTTGCAAACGTTCACCACAAACAATCCAAGCACGGTGTTCTCGATTCTTGAAATAGACCAACTGCTGTTTGTTCAAGTGAAACCCAAGCAGCTGTAGGTGGACACATCAAGGATTTACAACCCAAGCCAGGCCACAGCCATGAAGGGAGAAGTTAGGACGCCCAAATCATCTCCGCAATAGACGGGAGTGAAAGAATTAGGATCCAAAAACTGAAATGGGGGCGGAGAAACATCTCAAAAGACCGAAATCCATGGATGAAAAGGCAAAGATACTATTTCTTTTTTTTATTTTGAAGGGCACAAAAGGGTGCAGGAAATCTGCCATCACTAGGCTGTCCTAGCAGCAGGAGGGTCTTCTACACAAAACAACCCCTGACACAGTCAAAGGCTTCCTTTCACACACTCTGTCCAAGCGCACACACCATGCATGCAGGGCAGAGTCACACATACAGCACAGAAAATGCAGACAGAAAACAGCTTTGTTTGACTGCAGAAATATCTGCCTATGTGCATGTGTGTGTGTGTGTGTGGTAGTCAGTCAGCTTATCAAGTCCTAGTGGAGTGATCAAAGCTCGGACGAACCACCCAGAGAGTTCTCCAATCCTCGTGCATTCATCCTTTCTCTCTACGTTCCTCCCTCTCTCCCTTTGATACATAAACACAATCAAATTTTCCACAGAAAACCTGTTGGAGCGCCCAAAGCACGCTGGCCGCAGCGGCACAGCAAATCAAAGTGTCCTGTTTAGATCCAACAAGTCCCAGCTGTCTCCCTCGTGAGCGCTGAACCCTGGACGGCCGCGCGCCACCTTGAGACAGGATAAGAGCATGATGGTGGGACAGCATGGGATCTCCGGCACAGCCATCGTGTTCAAATGTGCACAAGTGCGTGCGCACCAATGCAGCAAATCACAACGGGGGCTTTGCTGGAGCACTGCAGCCCTGCCAAGTTCACAAACAAACTCACTGCACAGGATTTATCTGTGACAATCCCTAAACTGCCATGTTCATAAACAAGCACACACACACCTCAGAGGAGCACTTTAATGCAACTCTGCACCTGCAGTTAGTCTGACTGGTGAAACACAGATCGCAGCCTCATGGTAAGGAGCAAAGCAATCAAAACTGTGTTTGCATCCCAATATGTTGCTGGTTTTATATGTAAAAAATGCAATAACATGAATTTTAACACAAAAAATGGTATCTTATCTCAGAACTTGGTGCATAAAATGTGTTACCATGAAGTGTTTAAGCACAGTGACTCAATAAAAAAAGAAAAACGTAAGACATTTGCTACGCTTCATCACTTATTCTTGTAATTTACATATCTGTTTTACATGCTTCTACCAAAAATCCATTGTCTGCACGTCATTAGTGTCACATTATCAACTTAAAAGTCCTTCAAACACACAAGAAACTGACGCACAAGGTGGCAAATAAATACAAGCTCCACCCTGAATGTGGAAGTGGTTAAAAAAAGCATTGTGTGATGTGCTAAATTGTCCGATCTGAATGGTCCTTTATAATAAACAAGGCAACTCTTCAGGCTGAATATAGTGATCCTGACAGCTATTCACTCCACATCAAAATGCAAAGGGGCAGAGCTAATGGTTTTTTAATAGCCACCACTGCTGGAGGGAGTGGCTTACTCAAAAGACAGACATATGCACTTGAGATGGCGTGAGTGGATCTCGACTAACACTCCTCCCCATATTGTACCGGCACATGTTCGTTTGTGTACAAATACCACTGCCTGCAAGAGTCTGAGGTCTGCAAAGACAAAGACGTGAACACGAAACCCAAACTGATTAATTAAATGACGTAAAGCTTAGGAGGGAATTAATGGAGGGTAAAATGATTTGGATTAAACCCATTTGGAGCAGCAAAAGTGCACCAAAAAAAATCTGATTGAGGTTCCCTACGGCTTTTCATTAGGCGTTAATCCACAGCAGTTCCAGCATCATTCTCATAAACCCCTTCATTCTGAATTCAATCAGTTAAGACTTGAAAGCAAACTAGCTATTAAATTTGAGTCACAACAAATGGCAGATACTGGCTGTAAGAGATTAAGTGTAGCATGAAAATAATTCAAAACAATGAAAATATTGTTCTATGTCTTTTCCGCTCTCTACCTGCTCTGCACATGTAGGATGACATGCTCCGAACAAACAGTTGAATTAGATTATTGTTAAAAGTTTGTGTTTTCCCCAAAGATAGAGAAAGTTATAAGTGACTTCTTGCACACATTCTTCTGAAACATGAACTAAGTTGTCAGGAGCAAAGAAGAACGGAAACAAACAAAGAGGGGAATGCCAGACGAAGGCTGGCGAGGACAGCCATGAAAACAAACCCTCAGAAAAGATGACAAGAGGGAGGAGAAAACTGCATTTTTTAGAAGTGCAGAACGACTGACGGTTGTCACCTCCCTCAAATGCACCAGTAATGTGAGTCTCAATTATCTCCTTCCTCTACAGAGAGCCTCATATCAGTGCCATGCTGCCATCCATAATAGATGGGTGAAGCCCTACTCAAAAATGTGTCCCTAAATTGCAGTGTATCGATTTACAGGTGAACCAATAAAGAATCTGTGGAATTAATATTGGAGGCACTTTTCCTGACATTTTCTTCCTCTGGGCAACAAGAGAGACGCAGCAGCAAACATCATGTCCAATTACTGACCAAATTCACCACAAAAGCCCTCGGCCAATTTGTGATGTCAATACTAATTAATAGACTTCATCCAGCAGGAGTTTGCTTTCTGCTCACTGCTATAGCAGATTTGGTACACTTATAGAAGCAAAAAAAAGCAGGACTTCAAGCTTTGGCGCACAATGTGCGGTTTAAAATATTGTGGATGAACGTGAACAAGCTTCCGTTAAGAAGGTCAGAAGTGCGTGGAAAGCCTTGTGAAGCCCGGCTGGAGTGGATTCAGTGTCTCAGTGTTTTGGGTTTTGCTTGTTTGTTTTGTTTTGTTTTGTTTTCGCGAGAAGCAGCAGCTGTTTTCTCGGGCTGTTGTGGCGTTCCGCAAAAAATATCACTTCAATTTCACCCTTTTATGCCCCACTTGGGGCCCATGGTGAAGACAGCTGTAATACAGCAGCAACATAATGTCCTTAACCTGGCGTTCCCCCATATAGAGAGTGCGCTTTGTTTGGCCTCGAAACGTGGGAAGTTCTGGCATCGTGTGCGTTTTTGCGCATTCCAAACTCGCAAAATATTAACTTGAGAAACATAAGATTGTGTTGTAGTAATCTGGCTGACAAGCTTTGGTCAGATTTTTTTTAATTGCTCTAATAAAATGAGTCCTCCATCATTCTTTCAGGGACACTGGAGTGCTGTCTTTCAGCGTGAGGCGCGCATCTTTCCCCCCATGAAAATGTTGAAGCAGCTCTGCCCTCTTCTTCGCGGGACGCGCGTTGAACTCACGCAACTCTGCGTGCCAAGGAGTCTGAAAACGCGCCCCGTCTTACCTTGGGTGATTCCGGGGTGCACAAGCGCCAGGAGAAGCAGGATGCCCGGAGCGGCGCACATCCTCACCAGGCTGGAGCCTCCGAGCGCTACTCCACTTCTCAGTCCACTTTTGCCCATCACGGATGAAGCAGAGCAGGAAAAAAAAAATCTACAAAAAATGAAACCCAAAAAAAAGAAAAAAAAAAAAAAACACCCCAACTCCTCGCTCCACGACGGGGGTTAGAAGACCCCCCCGTCTCCAACAGCACAAGATCCGCTGATGAGTCCCGAATCGACCGTGCTGGAGTGAAAGCGTTACTCCGCGTTGTGAGTGCTGGAGGTGCTTGAATGAGCGCGCGCTCCCGTGGCTCCTGTCAGCGCCTCTGCTGCCTCTCCACTGTTCTCCGCTTTCCTCTCTTGCTCTCCACCTTCTCCGTTTACGCAGAGAGAGAGAAATGCCACCGCCCTCTGGCTAACGCATTTCCAGTTTCCACCCCTTTTACTGATTTCCTCCTCATGATCAATTCAGTGTATATTTGCTCTGCAGTTCAGTGATGTGTCCTCACCTTGGTGCGCCTCTGAGTCCGAATCCGCCCGCAGAACTTTCTGGTGTCGCTGAAAAACCGAAAATGGGGGCGTCTAACCAGAACGTATTTGCTTCAATTCGTTTAATCATCCAAATTAAAAAAAAAAAAAAAAAACCCTCATGAATCAGCTGCACTCATTCAGTCCGGCTGCGTCTTTCAGATTTGGAGCAAACTATAAATATTCAGAAAAGATCAGCGACTAGTTTCTGCCCCCTGATGGTCACATCAGCTGGACCTGTGAGCTGTAATAGACTGTCAATGGTTCTCATAGATGGAGCTTATGCCTAATAAAATCAACAATGTTAAAAAAACAAAACAAACAAACATAGATTTTGGGAAATTGACAAATCAAATGATTTGGTTTACTGTAATAACAATCTTTATCAATCATCAGATGTTTAATTCATTGAATTGTCATTATGTCTTTAAGCACATTGATAATAAAAACTGTGCATTGTTGATACCAGATGGATAATAGGACGAGGGTGTAATGATTAATCAACTTAATTGATTAACTGATTTATATTCCTACAACCCAACCAGATTGATACAAGTTATTCATTGAATCAACCTTACTAAACAGTTATTCTCAAAATGAAATAAGTTGAGTATATCAACATTGGAAAAGACTATTTAGCTTGAGGCACGGTAGGTTTATTTTATATCATAAAAACGACCAAACACCATCACAGCACACAACACGTGATGGCAGCAAAAAATGATCAAGTCATCATTACAGCCCAAAGTATGGAAGCACTTTGAATTTTGCAAAGACGTGACCATACAGTGTGGTATCATGTTCTAATAATGTTCCATTGTTATAATTTTGATGTGAAAACAACAGTGAGCTGAACTTTATGAAACTTAAATGTGAATGGATTTGCCATTAATGTTTGTTTACTTCTTGTTTGTACACATATTTAATGTACGCTTGCCTTTATTCCAACAAATACAAGGAATCTGGAAAAACTTCACCTGTACTGTTCAGTATCCATCTCTGAGTAATATTGGTTATTTATTTATTTATTTATTTTTTGGGGGGGCTAAAGATGTCCTGGATCGATTTTAGGTCAGTGAATGGGATTGTTCAAAATGAACCGAAATCAACCATGAGTGATTGCGTCACCCACAAATTATGATGTGAATCGAAACGCTATTAAAACGAATTGTTACACCCCAACACACAACAGAAATCTGAAAAGCTGCAGCTAATTTTTTTCTTTTTTTTCTTGGAAAAAGTCTTACTAAAGAGGTAAAAGCTGAAATGACTTGCCAAACAGGCTCAATATATGTGCTTGTACACACACAGCTGCTATACTTCTCCACAGTGTTGCTGCACAGTCATTTGAGCGGCACAGCCTGGATCATGCATTGTAAATGGCAATAGTAAAATGCGTGCTTGGTGCCATTTGTCACCACAGCAGCCCCGCAGCTCAGAGACTACCACTGGAAGTAGCTGCTACCCACAGGGACCAGTAAAAGCCTTTTTATTCTGCCACTTTATTGGGAATGGGAAAGCAATAAGTTACACAGGAAACATATGGCACTCCTGGATATGGATCAGCACTTACACAAGCTGCAGTCAGTGGCAAAGGGATTTTCACTGTTATGCATGGAGGCACAGAACATATATTCTTTCTGTTGACAGCCAGTGACTTGAACCTAATACTCGTGTTAAATCAAGGCTTCATTTTGACATTGTGCGTTTTTTTTTTTTGTTTTTTTTTATAACTTTGATGCTTTTCTAGGCAAATGTGAGACATGATTAGCTAGATTCATATTTCTTCTTCTGAAGAATCCTGCTGTATCTTTAGTAGATGATCACCATTCTGTAATACTATTCTAGTAAGAAGTGAAATGGGCTTTGAACAGCATGATACAATGAATAAATAAAGAGAAAGTCGCATAAAAAGTTCTTCATTTTCTCCATTATCATGAAATAATTAAAACAATATGTTAATTTATTGGTTTAAACATTAATGTTATCTAGGAGTAGAGTTAGATAAACTAACTTTCAAAGGAAAAATCTGCTTTTAGCAGAGGATGAGGAGGCCCTACAGAAGTGAAGTAGAAGTGATCCAGTTCCACTGAAAATTGTTTGAACATTATTTTAGCAAACAAATCGTACCATAATTCCATTTAGCATTTTAATTTCAAAGCACTGTTGTCACAAACTCTGTACATTTCTTAAATCAAAAGTTCCACATTTTGATAAAACAGCATGAAGGCGTTGCTGCTCTGTTTCAATTATCGCTGCATTAAACTGAAACGATATTAATAGAAATGTACTTTTGTTTCGGTCATTTGAAACCTCTTATTGTCCCTTGTGTCATTTTTTTATCATCTCTGCTTGCATCTTTGGTGCGGTGTTGAAGAGAAAAGTGGAGGATGTGTAAATTGAAAAATGGCATTCAGGGCAGGTGTTAATGATGAAAACCTCCTCAGGGGGGTGAAAGGTGAAAGCTGCTCAATATAACCCTTTGACATCAGAGCCGACTGTTTTCTGCTCAAACCGTACACAGCAGTGTTATATAAGCACTTCTTAGTTCCAAAAAAGTCAGTGGAACAAAAAAAGATATTATGGCACAGGAAAAAAGACTGTCGATAGATGACAAAACTCAAACACAAACAGCTGAATCTTCTTAAGCTTCTTGAAGCTATGCATAAGTGTAAAATCAGAAAGACTTTGGGGTTTATTCCAGAATCTATGATGGGCAGAAATGGGAGTTCTTTCAGGAAAATATATTTTTTGTTCAGGAAATTCTGCTTCAAAAAAGTACAATTTTTTTTTTAAACTGGCTTTTCTTGAAGCTGCTTGTTAGCTACATTTTTTTTTCACCTGCAACAAACAACAGAGACATACAGCTGGGCTAAACTGCAACGAGACAGTAATCAGATTCAACAACTTTTTTTGTTGGTTTGTTGTTGCGAATGTGGTTTACCTGGCAGAGGGAGTCAGTTTCAATGTCAAGTCAATGTGCAGATGGAACCAGAGGTTCTACGGCACTATTCGAATGTCATGCGTCGCACGGTCGTGCGGCGGTCTGACGACAACGCATAAAGCTCTAGCCAGGGATCAACATATTCAATTTTCATGATGTTCCGTTAAAAAATAATAGGAGTAATAGGACCCTAGCCGTTCAAAAGTTAGGGGGAGTGGGGTCATTCACTATGCCCAAAATTCCTTTTTGCCGGGAACTAAGTGTGTGCAAATTTTGGTGACTTTTCGTGCTCGTGGCGGGGGTCAAATTTTCGTTCAAACGCACAGAAAGTTTTCCGTAAGGGAAAACAAAATTGTCCTTGTAGTATGTGACTGCTGCAGGCCCTAATTAATTGCAGCTGCAACTGCATCATTATGTTTTCGCAAGACATTGCATCCTATATTTATTAATATGTATAGTTTTATCAATCAAGAAAAAAAATGATATGTGATCATAGTTTCCTATCTCCAAAGGAGGCGTAGATGTAACTTTAAACTCAATCAGTTTGCATCTATCTGAAGATTTGTGGCTGAATGGGTGGAGGAGGACCCCACATCCGTCTGGCTAGACCTTGAAAAATTAAAGACTCATTGTTTGTGTATTTTGTCCTGCAAAAACCTTAAATCTGTCACAAATGTATGTAGTAACAACCCAATAATCACAAACATGGTCAAAGCATGAGTTTTCGCCAGGTGGTGGAGGGGAGGTCTCTTGTAACTCCTTTGCTGTCTCCTATACATGCCAACCCTGAATTTGAGCCATGACGGATGCAGGTTACAACATTTGGACACCGAGTATTAGATATATGAGTAACTTATTGCAGGACACTCAGGTTAAATATACTAGTCACTTCTTTAGACACTTGCAAGTCCAAGACTTTAGATCCAAGAAAACCACCTTGATTTCTGTTGCCACACTCTCAATATTAGAAAAGTGAATGCTTAAATCTCCTTCTAAGAAATAATTACTTGCTTTTACGATGTTCTCAATCATACCAACTCATTGACTGTATTAGATGCAGTAGAGAATTGGCAAACAGACTTGGTGCGACTATTGAAGAGGATGTATGGAAGGTTATTTGAAATCAGACAAAACAAATATCTGTTTGCAATCACACCAGACTTTTACAGGATAGTTATTCACAGACTACAAACCTCTCCAAACTGAATGCATCAGATGAACCCTCAAACAGCATCCATGTTTGCTGTCATGGATAAGCAAGGAACCTCCCTCCAAAGCCAACTGCTATAGACTTGTCATTGAACTCTGGAATTCCTGACCTGTCTGCTCCACTCCACAAAGGATCATTTTATGAAGATATGGACACCTTACCTCCTTTTCACCAGTCTCAATACAGCTTTTATACTAAAAACTTTAGTCTTTGACCAACATTTTATTGGTTATTTTTTACTTTCTTCTCCAAACTGGTATTTTTTAAAATCCAGAGAGAAAGAACTTTGTTTTGGTTGGCTTTGCTGCAAGAATCTTTGTGAGTGTGGATCGCTCTTGTGCTGAACTTTGTTTATGCTTGTTGAAAATAGGTTGAAAAGACAGTATAAAAGATTTAGGGAAAATTTTATAGAAAAAAATGTATATATATATATATATATATATATATATATATATATATATGTGATTTTATGATAAAATTAGAATGTTAGTTTGCATGCAGACATGCAGAGAATGTTTTGTTAATGTGAAGAATCGACCAAATCTAAGTAATCTGTTGTCTGCAGCTTTTTTCTGGAGGTGGAGGGGGAGACTTTAATGTTTGGCATCAGCCACTGCATGGTGGAATTTCCCTCTTTAAAAACTGGTCATGCTAAATAATGAATGTGAGCCTCGTTCCTCCTTCTTAATTTGGAGCTGTCCTTCTTGCAGCCGATAATGGCAGATGTTCTGTCGGTCTTTCTCCACTTAAGCGAAAAGACAAAAGACTTTGGTGTGTGTGTATACACACCCCAGCGCCCATGTGTTCTGGTTCCAGAGCCCTCAAGGTCCATATTTTTGCAAGACTTTGTTGCACTGCCTCTGTTTTGTTTCATCCCTGAATATGGGGATCATCAAAGCTTGTGCTTCTTCACATTTGCCATCATTAGAGAGCTAGCCATACAGTACCAAGAAAGTTGAACAAATGTTCCCATTGGCTGCTGCTCTGTAGCTCACAGAATCAAAGAAGTAGTGATAATGAGACAGGGAGACACAAAGCAGGGTAGAGAAGGAGCTGACAAGATATCACCATCATGACAAAGCCCAGAGGAGGCTTTAAGAACGGTGTTTAATCAAACTCAGAGCCAATGTGAACAGCAATAATTGCCCTGTGTCTACGTTTTGGCCTCATTTTTTCTGCAATTTTGACGTACACAAGTGAGCTGAGTGCTTCTTAACACCAGTGACTTTCAGCACTCAACTCCATATCAACGTTTCCTCTGCATGAACTGCACCTTTTAGTTTTTGGACTGCAGGATCAGATTGATAGCACTCATCTTTGGTCCAATTTGATGACTCACTGGAGTCTTGCTGTGGCTGTCAAGTTGCTTGGCAACCAATAAAAGCCATCAGGCAGTCTTTTCAAATCACAACTTGATTTTTTTTTTTTCTGCGGACAGTTTGAATGAATGTGAGGGCCTTTGATTCTCCTCAGGTTTTTACTCATCTTTAGTTTTTGGAATCAGGTTATCTTAGTTTCTTCTATGTTCTATTTTGCCATGTGTCAAGATCACACCATGTACCTCTCAGGTGAATTACTTTCTCTATATTTCAATATAAATTTACCAGTTTCTGCCACTTTATGAGACATATCTTTCCAACAGCTCGTTGACGCAAATTTCTAATCAGTGTATTTGGGCATGTAGACATGATCGAGGCAATCTGTTGCAGTTCAAACCAAGCATCAGAATGGGGAACAAAGGTCCTTTAATGACTTTGAACATGGCATGAGTGTTGGTGCCAGACAGGCAACTGCTGATCTACTGGGATTTTTACACACAACCAGTGTTTACAGGGAACTGGTCAAAAAAAAAGAGAAAATATCCAGTGAAAGGCAGTTGTGTGGGTGGAAATGCCTTGTTGATGCCAGAGGTCAGAGGAAAATGGTCAGACGGGTTCCAGTTGGTAGAAAGGCAACAGAAACTCAAATAACCACTGATTACAACCGAAGTGTGCAGAAGAGCTTCTCATAAAGCACAACACTTCCAACCTTAAGGCGGATGGGCTACAGCAGCAGAAGACCACACTTCTGCCACTTCTGTCATATAAGAACAGGAAACTGAGGGCACAATTCACGCAGACTCAGCAAAATTGGACACTAGAAGATTAGAAAAACGTCAGCTGGTCTGACGAGTCTCCATTTCTGCTGTGACATCCAGATGGTCGGGTCCAAATTCGGCATCAACAACATAAAAGCATGGATCCATCCTGCTTTTTATCAACTGTTCAGGCTGGTGGTGGAGGTGTATTGGTGTGGGGGATATTTTCTTAGCACACTTTGGGCCCTTGAGTATATATTATTGAGCATGGTCACAAAATCACAACCTACTTGAGTATGGCTGCTGACCATGTACATCCCTTTATCACCACATCTTCTGATGGCTACTTCCAGCAAGATAATGTACCAAGTCATAAAGCTGGAATCATCTCAGAATGGTTTCTTGAACATGACAATGAGTTTATTGGACTCAAATGGCCTCCACAGTCACTAGATCTCAACCCAATAGAGCAACTTTCAGATGTGCGGAAATAGGAGATCGGCATCATGGATGTGCAGCCGACAAATTTGCAGCAACTGTATGATTCTATCATGTCAATATGGACCAAACTCTCTGAGGAATGTTTCCAGTACCTTGTTGAATTGATGCTATGAAGGATTAAGGAAGTTCTGAAGGCAACCCAGTACTAGCAGGGTGTACCTAATAAAGTGGCTGTTGAGTATATATATATTGAGGTTCCTGTGCATCAGGAACTTCACTTTTTAATATTTTTGTTTTGACTTCTTGTCTGTTTCCATTCAAGTCTAACACTGTTAGGTTTATAACTTTTTTTTACCTATTTTTATTTGGACATTTCTGTCAATTTGCCCCCAGTCTCCTATATTTGGGTCCATCAACAACCGTGCAGTCACTCAATCTAAATCCTTGTAGCCAAAATGTTTGTGCCGTTCCTTCAAGGTTTCTAATGCACTGTTTTGACTGAAGTAACTTCTTGATTCAGTGAAGGTCTGTATCACATTGCACTACAGCAAAAGGTGCTTCAGCATGGTTGCCTAAAAGGTTTAGAGTTGAGATTCTTGGAAGTTTTGTTTGATCTACAGAAAGAGCAGAGGCTTCTCGACAAATGTGCAGCTTCAGGCTGTTTATGGAACACAGGAACTGAATCTTAACATTCCAATTCAAACCACTTCACTTTGGCAACACACGCTTGTTTTGTGCAGTTCTGAAATAGCCAGGTTTTTTTTATTTGTTTCGTTCTTAAGTTTTTAAATATTGAAAAAAAAAACAGTAGCATTCCATGTAAATTTCTTGTTGCAACATCTCTGACTGTTTTAGCTCTGTGTTCCAACCTGTAGAGCTGTAACTAATGTACTGTCATAAGTATTATTGCCTGCTACTTCTATTGCATGTTACAACCCAGAGCTGGCTCCCATGAGGGTGACTAGGATTAATCTCTTTAAGCAGTTACATAATGGCTCCCAGTTCATGTTTTAATCAGTAAATAGATGACTGTGCCCAGGGAAGAATAATCACATCTATAACATTCTAATCTAATATCCAGCTACATTCAAGTGGATTAAAAAGAGGCTGTAAAGAAGAAGAGAGGCGCAGGTGCTACACCTACATGTGGAGGTTTGTAGGTAGATGTGTGTCTTAGGGTATGACAAACGAAATTTGTAAACCACCCTTGTTCGGAGTCTCAAAGTTTGTATTCAGAAGCTGTCGCTTGCAAAAATAACGTCCTTTATGGCAAAGCTTTCACATCAGTTCTGGTTGTAGAAGCTTGGCGGCTAGTTTGGTGATGAGTGCTGACAATCTCATTTCCGAGATGTTTCTGTGTCAGCCGGTCCTGTACAGCTGGGGCATCACTGAGGGATTTCACAGAAGTGAATGGAGAAATCTTCCCCGAAAGGACAGAAGGACAGACAAAGAATGAGATAGGATCCGTCATCTAACTGAATTGCTCCCCGACAAGCAAACACACAACAAATTCTTACGTTAAATACATTTCACATGTTCAATAAAAACCCTAAACAGCCCAAAATACACAAAGAGAATCGTTCCAGTTGATTGAAGTCTCTTCTTTTTTAAATGCATCACGATGCAGACCACTACATAGATTCCTCAACCATTTCACTTCAGAAATCACTTCCTGGAGATTCTCTAAAAAAGGAGAGTACCTGCACACAAAAGTCATGAATTGAGCAGCTGATCACAGGAATTAGGGATTATGATGTAAATGTAACAGGTGTATGGATGGAAAATAGTATTACCTCAATTTGTGCATTCATAATTCTTGATTTGTACACAACTTTGGATTTGTGTGTGCTTAATTCAGGATTTTTAACTCATAAAATACATTTTGTACATAAGTACAAAAATAAAATAAAAAATAGAATGTACACATGCACAACTTAAAATGACAAAAGCTTGAAACTGACTAAATGCACAAATCTTTAAAAAATGTCGAACAAATCACTACCTATGTACACACAAAACCGCATTCATGCAAAGAGCTTATGTAAGACTTTTTTCACATCTCCAAGATTTGTGCGTAAGTGATGCGTTTCAATGTTGCTAGAATGCTGGGTCATGAGAGTTTTCGTCGGCCCGGTGCTTCAGATCAACAGATCAGCTCCTTCCGGAGACACCACGGTCCAGGTGGAAGCTCAGAGGGGATGGAAGTTTTGCTGTCGCTTGTCCAAAGCTCTGGAATTCTTTTCCTTTGAACATCAGAGAATCTCCATCACTGTCCACTTTTAAAACTCATCTTAAGACTCACTTTTATGCCCTGGCTTTTAATGCAACACGAGACTCCTACTGTTTTATTAATATTTTATCTTTTTATCTTTTTATCTCACCACTGTTGATAACTGGTCATAGATTGTGCTGCTACATAAGCAGATTAACATTTCTTTTAACACATAGCATATGGTTTTCTCTTGTTAAGAAAAACATTATTAGACTCTGAAAAAAAAACTTTATTTCCCACCCTTCCTTTTTTAACTGAATACTGATGTCCACAGATCTAGAAAAATAGTTTGTTCCAAAATTTGAGGGAAATACTAATCATCTTGTTTCCTTAGAGACTGAAAAGCTGTTTAATAACTCATGCAAGAATTTACATAAAAATACAAATAAGATTACATCTTAAAACATAAAATCCTGCTTTAAGAGAGAAATATGTTAGAGCAAATTATTAATTTAAACAGGTACTGTAATCATTAATTTTAATGATTTGTTTATCAGCAGGTGTGCAGACTTCTATGCAGGCAGATGTTTGTGTAGTCTGTTCCTGTGGAGCTTTCAGTTGCGTGCATTGAACATGTTCTAAGAAAAACAGACACGGACAATCGTCTAGGGGGAAAAAAAGAAACAAAAAAAGCTGTTACCACATTTTATTCTGGAATGTGTTATAAAACCCATTTGTAAACACTTTGGATTTCAACATTCTTCAGTCAGAACAATCATTCGCAAATGGGAAACATTCAAGGCAGTCGCCAATCTTTGCAGGAATGCATCTGGAAACAAAATTTTGCCTGTTGTATGGAACTTAAACAAAATAAAAAAACAGAGGAGCTGAATTTGACATTCCAAAGGCCTCAGAAAACATAGATGGTTACATCCCTGCAAGAAATGCTGCGACAAAATCTTGCTTGTCAAACAAGTAAATGCAGTTCGGACTGGGATTCACAAAACTTCCTCTAAAACCGCAAGGCTTCAGGAAAATTTCCTTCTGACAGATGAGACCAAATTGAGTCATTTATTCCTAATGTCCTGCACCATCTTTAGTAAAAATCGAACAGCATTTCAGCAGAAACACCTTACATCCTTTGTCAAGATGGGAGTGAAACTATGATGATGTGGGTTTGTTTTGTAGCCATAAAATAGAGACTCTGCATGTGGAATAAACCACTTTTACAGTAGAGAGAGCAAATGCAAAGGAATATGTTCAACAGCAAAATATTGGCCACAATCGGGTCGTAACTTAACAGCAGAAAATCAATATGACTGATAAAAAGATACAGAAGGAAAAAAATCAAACTTTATAAAGTGAAATTATGTGGTCGGACCATAAGGGAGTTGTGCATTAGTGAAAGCCCAAAGCCCAAATGAAATAGTGCTGTGGAGTCCAGATTAACCCACAATAATTTCAGAGATCATAAAGTAATGCAGTATTGATTGTTTGAAGTCATTACAGCTAAAGGAGGACTTTTCAAAAATGGGAAAATCGACATAAATTATATATTTTTTTCTTGTTTAACAGTTTCTTCTTTTATGACAATTTCAATGAGATGACTTTTGATTTCTTTTTTTTTTTTTTTTTTTTTTTTTGGGGGGGGGGGTCCTAATCAGGGTCATTTAGATCTGATAGATATATATTCATTTGAATATTTTTATTGTGCAAATGTTTGAAATGCAAAACTAGCTGGATCTTGTTTTTTTTTCTAAAGTGCAGGTAGTTTTTACAAAGACAAACTCATTTTTTTCTTGACAGCAATGTACTAAAAAACATGTTTTTTGTATTTTAACTTAAAATGAACATATAAATGTCAACAAATTATGACAATTAGAAGAACAGAATTAGTTCTGATGAGCACAAACTTCAAAATCTGATACAAATCAGACCTGGTATTACAGAAAATGTATGACAATTCCTTATTTTTCAACCTAAAAATATAATAACTTAAGAGTGTATGCTCTCCATGCATGCCTGAGTTCCTTCCCGGTACTTTCCTTTCCCCGTAGTGAAAAACATGACACACGGAGCCCACTCCAGCAGACCCCCGTGACCCTGAACTGGATGACTAGAGTAGAGAAAATAAATAAACAAGAAAAAAAGCACTTTTTTCCAAACAGATCAGCAAATCACCAATTCTGGTTTTGCACATCTTTCCTAAAATAAAAATGTGTGAGCGTGATTAGTTGGCACAATGGAGGAAGCTGGGGATTATTTTTTAACAGTTAAAGGACTGTGATGAAGAGCTGTCTCAAAGCTCTCTTGTAGTAAATGACTTTAAAAATGGTTGTTTCTGCTTTGGCATGGATTACCAATTATTGTAGTTGAGTTAAACAAGAAATTGCATGGATCATCAAGCTGTATGATGTATGAGAGTGGGTATCTCTCTCGTACATCCTTTAAATAAATGAATGAGAACCGTTTTACCTGGAGAAAGTATTTATACTGCCATAAACATGGAAACCAAATGCATTTTTATTTTCAACTCATCTGTATCTGTCACTATGTTCAGTAATATTAGTCTTAGAAAAATGCTGGATAGATTTGTCAATGCACAAACAACATCAAAGGGTGAAAAATTTACATTTTTTTTTGTTAAGAAGTTGCATCCTCCTACTTGAGTTTTTAAAAATTCAAAGGCTTCTAGTTCCGAAAGTTACACTTCGATCTCTTGATCTATTTTAAAGTGTTGCCAGTTATTTTATAATCATGATTATGCTGTTTTTAGCCAATATCAAAAACCGTTCTGTTTTCTAGGACACAGTTTCTGCAGAGCGGCAATAATTTATTAGAAGTTTGTCTCTGAGTTATAGCCGGGACTGTTGGCACAGAGAAACCACTGACTGTAAATGAGAACTGGACCCCCCCCCCCCCCCCCCCCCCCCCCCCCCCCCACACACACACACACACACGTACCCACACCCCCCTTATACTCCAAATAAGAAGTACCTGATGGCACCACTAAGGCAAAATCCCAAAGACTTCTATTGAGAAATAAACAGCTAGTCATTCTATTAACCAGAATAACCAGTCTCGCTCTGATATCTTTTTTGGACCAATCACTGTTGGCTGGCTCCAACTGTCAGGATCCAGTCGTCCAGCTCCACCTCCAACCATCAGAGGGAGCCCTCACCAGAGTACTGAGCTCCTGTGTTCCTGTCTTACTTTGACTCCCATCTGAGCTCTTCTCAGTTCTCTAAAGAAAGTCAATGAAAGCAACAATGTTTAACAATGTTAAAAACACCAAAACCATCGTTTTCATCAGAGTGGGTTTTTAAAATCCTCAGTTGTAAAAATAAAAAAATAGAGAGACTGAAAATGACCTTCTGGAACCTGCTAATTATAAAGACGGACAATGTACAACATATTAAAATACTTTTTATATTCAGTACTTTAAGATTGCCTCTCCCAAACCCTCCATACTTCCCTTCATTAAGGAAAAAAAACAGACCAGGTCTCATCTATTTGCAATTCCCCAATGTATGCTCTGTGATATGTAGAAACGTAGGTCGCAGGGATTAATGTGTCAAAATGAAAGAATGGTTAAGAGGGCAAGCATACACTAGCGATTAAAAAGAAGTATGCCTTCAGAGGAATTCCAAAAGGTCACTTGTTGAGTAGCATTAGAGGTGTCACACTATCATTTTTTTCATTTCCTCAGAGATTCTTTGCAACTCTTAAAGGCAAAAAGTGTGCACAGCTTTCAGCCGAATGACTCCAACCTTCCCTGCTAATTGGTATTACACTGTGCTTTTCAAGCTGTCAGCGGGACACTTATCACATTAAATGTCAAAACAAAATAATGTAATTGTAGGAGTTCAAGTTAAAACAATAAACCGATGCAGACCTGTGCGGTGAAGAAAAGAACAGATAACGTGCTTCCTCTGTGTAGGTGTTAATGTCCTTGCAATCAGGCCAAGTGCTTTTTGATTAGTTCATTATTTATTCATGCACACTCCCGGAACCTCAAATCACACTTAATTACACAACAGCAATTCCGGCAGTGACCAATATTGATGTAATTAAATAATTAGTAGTTTCCTGCTGCAGCATCCTCCTTATGACTGCAATGGACAAGGGAAGATTAATTCTTTTTTTTTTTTGTGGATGCTAATGAAAAAGCTGACTGAGCTGATGAGGGGAAAACCTGAAGAAGACATTTTTGCTTTTGTGCAATATTTGCAATTGTTGAAGGACTTTATAAAGAAAAGCAGAGAGCTTCACTTGGATATACCATAGATACTAATAAAAGTTAACTCTAATGAAAGCTGTGTTTTGATGTTTTTAACATGTTTTTCTAGCATTTTTCTAATGATGGAGGAAATATGATGACATCTTATGACATATATGTAAGGAAAATTAAGATTAAATCTGCATTTCTGAGTATGTCTTTATTCAAATTGTTGTGAATCAGGAGCAGCAGTTTGATAAAGACTGTAGCTGTGAAATAGGTGCTGCAATCATCAGGTTTCTTGCTGACAAGCTCCTTGCTCCATGTGCGTCTTTTCTTACCTCGTCCCATCTGGCAACTGGCTCAGAAATGTACAGTTGGTTAGCTCCGATAATGCTCGCCATTTTTGTTGCACCGCTAATGTTAACTTGGGGTGAAGGGCTGTAAGCTAGCGGGGGAGAGTGTGCATAAAGGAATGATGGGAAATGAGGGCAGGCTTGTTGCTGAGTTGCTGCAACAGTCCCGTCCACAACTCAGGGGCAAATTTGTGTTGAACTGCTGTTCTGCAGAAACTATGGACTAAAAAAAACAATACAGGTTTTGTTTTGTCTAAAAACTGTACATAATTTAAAAAAAAAAAAGACTGGGAATGCTTTGTAAATGGATCAAAAGAAGATTAGAGTGAGACTTCAATAAAAAAGTTATTTAAATGACTTTTATGCTTTTATCTGATTCCATTCCTATTAAAAATGTGATTCAGGTGTAACACTCCACTTGACTTAATAGATCTTTTGTCATTTTTTAAAGCATTTCCCTTAATTTGAAAACTCATGCCTGTTCTTGTATTTATTAACACCTGAGCATGACATTTGCAAGGACCAGGGGGTAAAAGGAAAAAGAGCGAGCACTGCATCTAAATAAACAGATTCTGCTGTGCATCTGAAAACAAGAGAGTTCCCAAAAAACCTGGCCTTTTTGAGATAAGAGCTGTTGGTGTGATGGCAGCCTGCTTCCCCGGTGATTTCCATTCCCATCCTCCTATCTCCTCATCAATCCCTGTGAAGATGAAAGAAAACAGTTAACAGCTACTTACTGGGACCCTGCACAATATTAGTGTCTGCTGCCACCGCCTTCAAAGCCTGTGCGTCTGTGAGAGGGACGGGGGCTTGGAGTAGGTTTGGCTAGTGTTTGGTGAAGTGTATACATGTGTTCACCATTCTAAAGATATTTTAAGGTCAGAGTTCATGCCGGTCAACTCTTGTGTCACTCTCTGGGTTCTTTTTAAAATTCTTCACAGCTCATTCAGCTGCTGCCTTAACACCATCAATCTGGCAGAAAATATGAGCCTCCTGGCAGTGGAAATGTGTCTCCTTAAAAAAAGAAGGTTTTTCCTTCAAATAAATGTCCTTAAATGTAAAAAAAATGGACTAATATATTTTTCAGTCAATATTAGCGGTCAGAAAAATTGGGCAATGGTTATTAAATGAAATAACTGCATTTAATTTTCAAATATGAGAATGGCCTAAATGTATCACTTGGATTCAGTTCATAAGATGCAACAAAAACCATAAATTTGAGTCGTGTTTACAAATATATGCATGCTTAAGTGATTATATTGTCAGATACAGTATATAGTGATTTACTAAATTGCTGTATCAGATTCAATGATGTTTTTGCAAATGTCAAAGGTTTTACTAGAAAAAATGAGTACAAAGCTTATCTCTGTGTTAACATATTTGAAAGCACTTGACATTTTAACTGCACTAAAAGTGCATGAGGGAAAAGAGCAGTGCAGGATATTTAGGGGTTACTAAACAAAAATAAACTAAACATACATTTGTGCTTTATTGGGCTGAATTTTACTGTCAAACAAATAAGGATGTCATTGAAAACACATGAATTAAAGTCAGAAAAAGCTGAAATGTTAACAAGTTACTTTATTTGTCCAGCTTCTGTAACTAGCTTACATTCTATTGACTAATAGAACAAAGAAAATCTAAAATGGATAACAAGTGGTCTGTACAATTGAATCTAACAAAACCTGTAAAAACAGAGATAATGTGTAGAAAAGCTACTTTCACTCCTACGATTTCAGAAAGCAGCTTCCATAGAAATAACAACTCATTGTTGTGTGTATGATTACAGTCTCACATTGTTGTGGCAAAACTGTTGCCCACTCTTCTATAAGAGTTGATTCAGTTCATAGCGTTTGCTCAAATAAAGCTCTCTGAAAGTATTGCTACAAACATTTGATTGGGGTGACGTCTGACTTTTGACTGGACCCCCATGTTCCCTTTTTCATCCACACTCCAAGCTGCTTTGCTTTTATCCCCATCCTGCCGGATGACCTTATTCCACCCAAACTCTAGCTGTTGGGCAGACGGCCTCACCTTTGGCTCTACAGTAGACTGAGGGGTTGGTGGTGAACACCTGAAGGGAAAAGTGGACTTTCATAAACCGCTAAACAATTACAAATTCCCCATTGGGCATTGTGGTCCAAATGGTTGGACTGATGTGTTGTAATTTTCTTTTTCACTTAGATTTTATACACAAAATATTTGATTTGCAGCTTCGAGGACACGGCCTTCCAAACCTCTTCAGAATAGAAGGAGGGTAACAGGATCATTGGAAACTAAAAGAACAATCATTAATAGGTGAAAAACAGCAGAGAATTTCTATATTACATATTAGAAAAGAAGAAACATTTTTATTTAAAGAAAAATGTTTTTGGTTGACTGAAAACCCTTCTTCCAGTAGTTTTTTATTGCTAGATTATGGTGCTTCCATATAGTTTAGTAAATAACAGCAAACAGTTCAGATTTGGGTGTAATCATCCAGACTTATCACTTTGATTTCTTTTCTTCTTTAAAATCATATTCTCTTTCCACCATCTTCACTCATTTTTTCTCCAAGAGTCTCTTAAAAACAAACATTGATACACTAGAAATATAAAAATGCATATTTACATAACAGATAACATAGACGGTATATTTACATAAGAAAAGTGCTTAAAATGTCTCTATATTTGTAAAAACAAGGAGCTGACTATCTGTAAAATACAAGCATTCAACTGTGGCTGTGAGATAATTAAATCATTTTCCTGCTAATGAACTCCTGTCAGTAAATGGATTTTGTAAATATTAAAAAAAAGAGTAATTTATATGAAAGAAATGTAAATTACCACACTTATTCTTAGATCAAATGTAATTGTTAGACATGTTTTCATTTTGTCTCGGTAAAAAAACAAGAAAAAAGAAATTAAAGTTGTAGTTTTTAGGTTTAAATGGTGTAAACCTATACAATGCTTTTCTACCTTGCTTTAAGGCCCAACAATCACCCCAATCACTGTCCAATTCACCCATACATACAAACATTCACACAGTTATAGGCACCAGTGTTTGGCAGCCGGACACTCCCAGCCTATACTGTAACCACCAGGAGCAATATGGGGTTTCAGACCTTTTGATGAGAGGTCAATGAGAGTGGCCTATGTGGTGCTGACTTGCTGTTCAAGGTTCAAAGTTCAAGGCCAGAGAGGCGTCTGATTCGTGCAAGTAATCTCATTCAGATTGGTAGTATTGGTAGTATTTTTATTATTTTTAGTAAGTTTCATTTGGCAAATGCAAACCCACAGGATTAAAATATTGAAACAATGCAATGTCAAAGTTTCCTAATTATCACTTAAATTTTGTTAGGGGGTACAGAGAAAAAAAGGCCTGAAAGATACAGAACACTTCCTTTGCTGGAGATGCAGCACCACTATCTCACAATTCAAAGGGATAACATTTTCATTGTTTGAAAAAAAAGGAATTACAGAATAATCGCCATTAATGGTAGTTGTGATTTCTTCTCTAATCCTTTTCAAGGTAATCCAGCTACTGCCTGCAATGTATCAGTGTTTTTGATAAACTGGACACAAAAATATGCATTCAAAAGATGTTTTGCTGCTCATCTGAGAAGCTTCATCAGTACTAAATGCAGTTAGAAGTTCAGCTCCTACCTTCTGGGATAAGCAACGTTTTAAACATATTTTTCTATATTAAAGGGTTTTATCAGTAGACTTTATTGGTGAAGGAAGCCATGACAAAAAAGACAAATGGCTACTCAGTATCCAAACCCCCAGAATGTGATACTTTTCCTCATAATCAAAACAGAATTAACTACATTGGCAAATGTGCTTCCTGTCTTTTCAAAATAAAAGGAAAGAAAAGACTGGATCCATTTGGAATTACTGATCCTATAACACATGAGAAAACAATAATTAAAAATGGCTGCTCATTACTACCATGTCGCAACCACAGTTTATAAAATCAGAAACTGATTCGACCAACAGCATCACAAAGAAGACATTTATTAAAAGTACAACAAAAAGCTCTGTTTTTGACCTTGAGAGTGACCCCTGGCGTTCTCACAAACACCCGGGGTGTACTGTACCCACTCTCCTTCCCTACCTTAATGGTAGTTAACACTTCGGTCCTATTTTATTTTTTTATTAATGTTATGTTTTGTATGCCTCACACATTTTTATATATGTTTTCACATGGAAAGAATAACAATTTACTTGTTTGAGGATAAAAGTGGTGCAGTGGGAAAAAAAAAAGACGATGCACAATGTGATACATTCACCCATGGAAACAACAAGGTGACTACGAATGAAACAGCTGAGTGAAGAAAATGGTGTGTTTGTGTTTGTCTTGGTCTCCTGCAGCAGCCTCAGCTGGAGACGGCATGGAGCTCTGCTTGAGGTGGCCTACTTGACAGTGTGCTGTGCAGCACAACCTTTTCATCAATGCGTGATCCTGACCTGACCAGGTTTACAACACGCTCCCGGCTGATCCGTTCGCAGGTAGAGAGCAGCGAGAGAGAATCTCTGCTGAGTTATGTGACCTGTTTAAATCAGGACACTATTCCCGTGTGAAAAGCAAACTGCCAACCTACTAAACCCGGTTTTTGAAGTATGTAAATACACTTTGATTTCTAACTACTTTTGAGCTTTGTAGAAAGGATCTGGCCTTGTTTTGACTCTAAGATAAACTCAAGAAACTCATGACAAAGAAGCACAGACTTGAAAAGGCACCTACTGGCGTTTAAATAAATATTTTAACAACTAAGGCACTATGCATGATGGGTGGTAGGTATTCTAAAACAATGTTAGAAATCTCATTAGGTCACAAAGGGGAGCTCTTTTCTCGCCACAGAGCGCTTCTCAAGTCAATCTCAAATGAAGAAAAAAGAAACTAAAGAAATTCAAGCCAATAAACAAATCATGATTGACTGAACACACACATCAGCACCTTTAAAAACAAGACAGCTTATGGTTTGTCATAATGCTCACAGAAATTCTTACATTTTTACACTTTTCCATATTTTTCCTCTCTGCTAATTGAAGGAAAAAATGCAATTAAAAGATGTATATACAGAAGATCAAAAACATTGAAATCCAAACTCATCCTTTACTGGCTCTTCATTCACTATGTATGTAAACAGCTGAGAGAACTTGCGTGTTTGGCGAATAAGGCACAAAAAGTGGATCACAGATAAATGAGGAACTACTGAAGACTTTTGACAGGATGTGGCTCTTTAAAATGGAATGGGATAAGTAAGCAGAGACATTGAAGGATTTTACTAAGAATAAAAATATAAAATGGCCAATTAAATGTGGGTCAGAAATTTAAAGATCAATGTCAGTGGATGACAAAACTACTAGAGGTACCAACAGATAGTAGGTAATTCTGACCAACATATTGATGGAATAAACCATTTATTGAGAAAGATTGTCTTGACTAACATTTATGTTAAGGAAAAAAAGAGTTTTACATTGCGCTGTGTGAAGGGTCAGAGTGGTGCTTCTCAAAGCAACTTCTGAACAATAGGGCCAAGCTCAAGAGCATCATCAAAGGCTGGGTCTCTGAGGACTGTGACCCCTGCTAAACCAGGCTAAAAACACACTAAAAACGGACCTCATCTAAGCCTGTGAACTGCAAGCTCATCAGAAAAATGTTCAAACAATAAAACAGTAAATTGATCACAAGGGAAAACCTAGGAAAAGCAGCAGTTGAGTGAGCTTTTGTAAAGTTGTCTTAAGGAACATCTGCCTTACAAAAAACAAGATTTTTTTCCATTAAAAAAGTCATTGCTTGAAACCATAACAGAGGTTGTATCATACTCAATACACACATTTCTGAGCTCTTTATTTCATTTGATGTATTTTTTTTTTAATTTTCCTTAAAAACATATTGTATTTAATATGGTAAATCCTCTTTCCTGTAGTTTATCATCATTCCACCAGAGGCAGTAAAATGTCTTTTCCTGCTGATTGAAAATGATTGCTTCCATAAAATCTCAAAAACACATTTGGCAGGAAAAGTTTAGCTAATTTTTAAAACTTTATGGTGAGCATAACTCATTTATTGACTTATCTAAATTCATTCTTTTAAATTACTCTTTGCTGTATTGCAATAATGCAAACTTTGTTGATAATTAGTTATTTATAATACATTTAAAATAGTTAAAAATGTGTGAATCACAGCTGAAGCAGTGTGTAACTAAGGTACTGTTTTCCTGAATCACTTAAATATGTTTGCATCTCTAATAACATTGTTATGAGCAAAAAACGTTACCAAATCACCAACAACATATCATACTTTATTTAAGCTTTATTTAAAAAAATGATGTTCCAAAATGTTTAGGTGGATTTCAGCAAAGGGTTTAGAAATTAGAAAGATCATTCTAAAAGACGTGAATTTCTTGTTGATTCTTTGATGAGCTTTACAGGGTTAAATGGGCGACAATTTAAAGATTTAATGTGTTAAGGGTTGCAGTGATGAAAATAGCAGAGGCAGAGGCATGGGAGATGAGTCCTTGGAGATAAGTGTTCGTCAGCAGAGGGAGAAAAAACACGAGGCTGATGAAAAACAGAGTTAGATAAGGATCAAACAGGAAACGACTGATGTTAACAACACAGTGAAGTTTTACTCTTTGGGATGTTTGAATGTGGAAGAAACGAGTTTGTACCTTTTGAGCAATGAGCTCCGAACTGACTGTGCTGTGGCAGAGAGGGCCAGTTCGATGGAGATGATCATCAGCTCAATAGCGACCATAATCACTTGCCTGGCAATGAGAGAATCCTCCTTTCCAGTACTTTCAGATTACCTCCTCTGGTGAACTCCTATTATGAGCTAAGCTCAATATCACTTCCAGAGACACTGTTTTACACAGAGATTTGCTCAATAGTAGCATTAGAAATCTGAGACTGACGAAGCACTAATCCAGATTAGTGAGCACAGCAACAAGTCAGGCCGCAGAGGAGACTCGCTTGGAAGGTCACGAATAGAAACAGGGTCAAAATTAAGACAGTTGTTAACATGAACTAGAACGCAAAAGTGCAAGCAGGCAGGAGACTGAGATGGTCTGGGAGTGGAGATTAGTAGCTCAGTATGGTCCTTTAACCAGATGATTAGTTACCTTGAATACAGGCCAAACTGTTGGTATTGTGAAAGGCTATGTACTGAGAGAAAAGCTGCGAGAGCTATGGAGGGTAGAGCTCAACCAAGATAATTCCTGAGTTGCCTCCATTCAGCACCGTGGCAGCTATTTACAGATGCATAGGCTTGGCATGGTGGTGACAACTCCTGAGGTGGAAGATAGGATGGAATTTTGTGTGTAAGTCACGCATTGGTCCATATGGCCATAAAACCGTCATGTCCAAAGTCTGGCCAATGGGCCAAATGCGGCCCATGTTCAATTTTCCAGGCGCCTTCCATGACATCAATAATATGTGGCCCACAGCACTTACAACAATTGTGTGTATGATTTATTGATTGTAGCTGGCTATGTTATGTTTTGTTTTTTAAGAACCTATGCTTATATGAACACTATGTAGTCTGAATTACTGTTGTTTCTTAAAGTCAGTAGTCTCTATGGTTAAAAACAGAATAGTAAGATCAAACTACTTTTAAAAATATAAAAGTATTTCTATGAAAAACCAAACCAAATAAAAATAAACATAACAAACAAAACTCAAACACAAGAAAACTACTAAATGAAGCAATTTGGTTGGAAATAAAGGAAAACAAAACAGTTGAAATATTCATGAGTAAACTGGACATTCAACTATTTACAAAACAGATAACATGTGTCTTATGGTATAAAAATGTAACAAATATCTTTATGCAATTTTAATTGTGATTATGAGTCTTCATGCTGTTCAAGACTACAGGAAAAATTGGAAAAATGTGTCTGCAACCCAGACATCAATAAAAGACATTTACTAATTCAAGTATTAACTAGAAACAAGAAAAGAAGAGAGATGTAGCGGACCCAAAGGACAGTTCAGAAAAACAAGTATTAAAACCGCAGACAATCTGGTGCCAGAAATCTTGTCCTTCTTCACCTCTAAAGAAATAAAAATTGTCTAAACCAAAAAGAACCCGCTGCACTCTGGCCCACATCCCAGTCATTTTTCCCATTGCCTAATATAGGTCTTAAAAGTAATTTACAGCAGCATATGTGGCGGAGCATCAAAAGTGCATTTAATAGATAAAGATGCCACTGCTGGCAGAAATGGGGCGCCTGGAGCAATGACAAAAACTTTACATTCTCTGTGTCTTTCGTACACTGTTTTTCTTTTGGTTGCTTTTTTTTGCCATCAACTCCCTCTTCCTCCCTGTCATCTCTCCTTTTCTCTCTCCCACTTCTCTGTGCCATTGGTGTTTTTCTATGTCCTCCCTTATCTCTTCCAGTGCATTCAAACTCACTACTCTTTTCTGTCCTTCGCTTTTCCATTTGCTACTGTCTTAATGTCTCTAATTCTGCTGTTGCTGTAAATCCATAGATTTCAAACAGCTCGATTTGGTTCAGATACTTTCCATCAGGTTAAAATCCAAAATATATTTGAGAAAAAGGAAAAGTATGGCTTGTTTCAGCATAAACATGTGTTCATGCTGATTCAGAGTGTACTTTTTTTAACTTGAACTGATCACACTTTAAATACCAAAAGATCAGTCTGTACCTCCATAAAAATTAAAAGTATAAAATCATATTATTTCTTTAAATAGAATTAGATTTTAGACTATTCTATTATTAGTTCATGCACTAGCGTCTTTCTTGTCTAAATGAAGGCCAAACACATTCACATATAGACAGTTGAGAGACAGTCACTCATTATTCTGTAGACAATCCCATCAGCCAAGAATGGATGTTCATCTTTTTTTATAACAATAAAAATCAATATGGCAAAGAGGGTTTGTGTCTTTGTGTTTCCTCGGCACAAAGAGAACGCTTTCTTTCGAAAAATGTCAAGATATTATGATGCACTTTGGCTTAATTGCCTTCATGGAAAAAAAAATCTATATGCTATAACCTATGTTGTACTGGAGGAGGTCTTAAAACGAGCAGTTGATGCTGGTTTTCTGCCATTTCATTATTAATGCCAAACTTACAACTGCTCTTCTTTGGTGGATCGGGGCTGTCTGCAAACATACGGGTAAAGCTATAGGGGTCATGCAAGTGGTCCCCATGATGTATCAAGATCGTAGACCACTCAGTGAACCCATAGGGCAAAAATGTCCATGCAATTTTTTTCTATGTGCATGGTATGGGACATGGGTCATAGAGAACACTGACACAACATCTAAGGATAAAAAAGGTAAAATAGGTGAGACGCAAGCACGTCATACAGATTTTTCATTTATTCAAACCCCCGAGCCCTGCGCAATGTGCCAAGAGCCCGTCAGTGCTGTTCACGTGATGAGTCCGTGGTGAGTTTTTACAGTCTGACTGATAGAACATCCTTCAGGCACTAGTATCATCTGCACACTCCATAAATGCAGCATTTGTGTGAGGTCAGTAAGGTGCCAGTGTGCAGACCTTACTAATGACTAGTCTGTGGGCGCTGTGCCACAGCATCACCTGTATATCGCAAGTGTGTAACTTACATTATCTTTTCAAATAGTTCACAATACACTTACCACACACGACAATGGTACGTCCCATTTTCGAGACTTCCATTAAGTTAATTGCAAGACACACCTGTGGTCCCTTTAAGATGCGGCCACACGTGTATACTACCCTCCACAGGCCTGGACAGAAATCACTGCAGGTCAACCCTCGTTCAAGTGCATATGACTAAGGAATTAACAGGAGTTTGGAGCTTATGCAAATTGCAAGAGCTAGAAGTTTAATAAATTTAGCATCTTTCATCTTTTGACTGCAAATGTAGTGCGATTTTTTTTATTCGGAAATATATTTGCTTACACATCTTACGTAAATTCTATAATAACCTCTTTTAATAATATTCAAACCCGGTTCAGGTTTCCGTTTACATTTTCTTCCAAGTTTATCAGATTGCCGACTCAACACTACACCAACTTTTACCTTCTTTTTTTTGTCATTCAACTTGTCTTGTCCAACAGTTGAGCAAACAGATATGAACTGAGAGCTTCTCGTGTTGGACATATTTTACTTTTACAATTGGGGGTCATAAATCTTCTGACACACAAGGTGTATATTTGTATAAACCCCTTTTGTAATTTAGGCTAAACTTTATTGATATTGATTACGTTTCTATCCTTTTTTTGTTGGACTGGACGGAAGAGAAGAAGGGGGGAAGAAGAGAGAGGGATGTTAGGGGGGGTAATGGCACAAAAGACGGGGGGGGGGGGGGGGGGGGGTTAAAAATGGAGGATGATTACAGGGGTGGTAAGGTAGAATCATAAAACAAAAGGCAACAAGATGCTGGAAGTTTATAATCGTTACAGTCAGGTGTGAATGTTAGTCTAAAATGGGCGGGGCCTGTCCACATACTCAGGTATTACAAACGTACACATGCTCACAAGCATGTTTACAAACACTTTTATGCACACAAACCAACATTTGTAAAGCATTTCATTCTGTATGTATACTATTTGTGCAAAGGTGAGCTGACACCTGTGCTTAGGTGAGTGTTTGTGTTTATGTTGGGCAGCAGGGGGTCCAGCGCTGGCTGAAACATAAAGTTAAAAAATGAGGTGCATATTTTATGTTACATGTATAACAGTATTACTTCTCTCATTTTTTATGTCTACATAAAGTGCCAGTGACATTCTATGTCAGCCATGAGAGTTAACTTCAAAAAATTCCAAAAAGTTCCAAATACAATAAGTGAATATTCTCTTGGGAAATGTTTTTACCTGGGAGATAAGGGCAATAACAGGACCATGGTATGGATGGTGATGCTATAAGACAAGATGAAAAGTAAAGATCAGGGTTTGAATGTGTGTGTGTCTGTGCCCACGTTATCAACTGGGAAAAAATGATAAAAATCAAACCTGCCTCACTTAGTTATCACCTTATTTTGTGAAGCAGCTTCTTTGACTTTGACAGCTCCCCGAAAACACTCTAGCCACTCGAGAACGCTGTTTATGAGCTGGATTTACATATGAAATTTGTTTGCCTGCACGCATTCTTTTGGAGATGTCACAAGTGTTTCCCAGCATGTGTGTGCAAACAGATAAGGCTTGGAGCATTTGAGATATTTCACAGATCTATTGCAGGTTTGATGCCCTTGCCGAGTGATCAAAGAATACAGGGACTTCTTTCATTACCTTTGATGGAAGAATGCATTTGGATGTTTGCCTGCATCTCTCCCTGGCTCTCACACCGCTTAAAGGGAGAGGAGAGCGTTGGTTATCAGCAAAAAACTGAGCATTGGAGCATCCATTAAACAAGGTGGAAAAGAAGTGTTTCGTGGAAATTCAGAAATGAAGGTAGCAGGAAAGCTGCATTTCATATTTATGCTAAATAGTTTTAGTTTATGGGTTTGACCATATGTTAGGGAGATAGATTACTTCTACACTCTATACTACTCTCTTCTAGAGCACATTTGAAAAAAAAAATCAGAAACAGGGTTGAGGCTGTGACAGTCAGGAAAAGGAAACTTGCATTTCCGCCTTTAGTTTTTTCCTGAACCCTACTGCCTTCAGAGGTGCTGCAGGCTAAGCCTCAAATCTCCTCTTTCTTTTCAAGAATAAAAGAAAGAATGTAATTGATGAATTTGTTTGTGGAATTTTTGTACGTCTCTGTAAAACCAGACTTTGTTCACTTTCAGATAAAAGATTTAGGGTGTATTCAGACTGGAAATTATGATGGTTTGGACCGAGCCAGCCTAATTCAGTCCGGATTGAGTCCTAAATCTTGAGCTTGGTCTGTATTTAGACTGCCTTCAACTGAACCATTCTATTTCAAACCTGAACAAAACCTTGTGACTAAAGATCTCTTCAGTCATTGGCCAGGAATTACGAGGGCGGGGCAAAGCAACAAGAGAAAGAATGATGGAAGTCCTAGGCTTTGCAATTCTCAACGGAATAGTTCACTTATTCAAATTTTGTATTTCAATGACCCATTTTGAACATCTGTATCAAGGTTGGGTACAACACTTTTCATTACCACTTTAGTACAGCAGAGGCATGCTGCAAGGCGGTTCCCAACAGTAGTGGCCACAAGCTCATTCATTTCTGCAACAATCGTAACAGAAAATTACTTTTTTCTTTAAATGTCTAATTGTATTTTATTATAATTTTTTCGCAAATTTCTTTTTCTGCTTGTTTAATCATGCTTTTTATGACTTTTTCATCTTGTGTTTTTGGCACTGCATCTGTTGTTATTAATCGCTTGTGCTTTTTTATGATTGATTTGGACTACAAGTCCAGAATAAATTATATCTATCCATCTATCCATCCATCCATTCTAAGCCAAATGTGTTTTACACGTATTTCCAGACTATTGCAAACATTTTTTTTAGTAATGTTTACTTGTGTAGTCACAAAATCCACAAATGAATTTGATAATGCATGATTTAAATTGGCATCTGAACAGAAGCAGGATATTAAGAAAACATTTTGGAAGCTTTTTGATTCAGCATCTTCTAAAAAAACTGTAAATATTCAGAGTCACCACAGTCTTTAGTAAAACACCCTCAGTAGCTACATAGACACTGAAGCCCTTTTCACTCTGGCAGCAGGTCAGTGCAGATTTTTTTGGTTTGGTTCCTATCTCAGTTTCCCTTTCACTTGATGTGTCTGGTGAAATGGATGTCATAGATAGAAAAAAGGAAATAACATTTTTAATTTTATCACTCTGTATAGCTAAAAAAAACCATTTTACTTAATTTGACAAATAAAAGGGTCGCACTGTTAAATAGAGGTTAGCACTCTCACCTTACAGCAAGAAGGCTCTGGTTCAAATCCTGTTTGCATCTCTTCTTCGATGTGTTTGGCTGTTCTCCTTGTGCATGCGTGGGTTTTCTCTGGGTACTCCATCTTTCTCCCACAGTCCAAAAACATGTTTAAATGATGACTCTAAATTGTACAGATATTTGCTGTTGTCTTTAGCTAGATGAAAATAGTGTAAAAAAAGATCTAGAAAGAATGTAGCCTCTCAGGTCCTCTATAGCTAACTCCATTACTCAGAGGGTGTAAGTGGCCTGAACATTTCCACACTGAATCGACACTTTAGAGCCCTATAACTCAGAGCTGTTTTGTCTGGATGGGGTAGAAATGGATGGATACAAGCCCCTACAATGAGGCTACTCTTCAGAGTGTGGGTGCTCTGGGACTACCTATTGGTCACCTGAGGTCTGGTGGGGCTGCTTGGGTTTGTTGGTTTAGAGGGGGTGATTGAGGTGGCATGGTCTTTGTCCATTTGTGTTAAATATGAAATAAATATACATTTTAGCATAAAATACTAAAAGGGTTTATACACACATATATATACAGTATATTATCAAAATTATTGGCTCACTTGCCTTGACTCACATATGCGCTGAAGTGCCATCCCATTCCTAACCTTCCTGACACCCATAACTAAGGGCTTTCTGTTTAACTCTCTCCTGCTGGCTTATTCCGTCTCCCACCCCAATCTAACATTACTGGTGCAACAAAAATGGTGAAAATAAAGAAGGCAGCTTGTGCCTCTCCCACTACGTGTCGAAAACAAACTTTGTCAAATAACATTTTCTCTTTTGCTCCTGATTAACAACAATTTGAATAAATAAATACACAGAAATGCAGTTTTGGTCTTAAATTTTCCTAATAAACAACCTCCATCATCAGGAAAATGCCACAAGAGCATCCTTAAAAAAATCCAAAAAACACAATTTTCATCAGAGTGGGACTTTTAAAGGAGTATATATATATATAAACCTTTAAAATTTATATAAAAACCAATCAAAACCAAATCAAATGAATTCAGTGTCAGGTTAGGGGAATACGAGTGAATACAATATCAAAGGTATTGAAAAAAAAACGTTTTTTTGCTATTGCTATTTGTGAGTCTATTGTGAAAAGTGACCCATTAAAGACTGTGCAGTGAAAAGGCATCAGACAGCTGGCATCAGACATTGGCAATAGCCCTGTGGGCCTGACTGCCCTGGAGCACAAGAGGATGTGATGCAACTGATAACATTCTGGGGCAATGTGACGAAGAGTTTTCCCTGGGAAAACACAGTGAAAATGAGAAAGAAATAAATGTCTAAAAAATAGAGATATAACTTGTGCAACATGGATTACAAATATTTTGACAAAAGTACTTGGCTGCTTTGTTGTAATAGCTGAAACTGTGTTTATTCTTTAAAAGTAGTCATAAAGCTTAAAAGTAGTGAACACAGAAGCTTCAATAACAGATAATATCAAAACTATTTTAATGCTATATGGTTATTAAGATTTTTCAGAATAACCATTTCAGATTTTCATTAAGATTTGATTTATTGTAGAGATTTTTCATAAAATTAATCAGCTTTTCATGTGGTCAATTACTTCATCAGGGTTTATGATAAAAATGAGTTTTCCTGCAAAGAGATAGAAGGAAGATTTAACATTTCTAATCCAGTAAAAGATTTAGATAATAGGTAACATTCATTAGTCACACACACATTTTGTAATTATACACACTCCAACATTATATTGAAAGATTGCATTGGACTGATATGATGTGCAAAAACTGCAAGCTGAGTTTGTTGAAGAGAGACAAAGACCAGAGAAAACACCAAAGGACACCTGCCTGGATTGATTACCACAGTCCCATTCTGGGTGATGACAGTAGACCTGGAGAGGCTGCTAAAAATTCTACCCCACATCACCCATTCCTGTGGGGTTATGGACCCAGGACATCAAGTGTTGTTGTGTATGTCACTTCCTGTTTTATTTTGTTGTATTTCCTGTGCTCACCGTTTCTTCCCAGGTCACTTGACACTTCCCTCCTTGTGTGTGTTCCCTCCCTCCTGGCACACCTGTATGTTGTTAACTAATCCTCTCTCCCTGTTATATACCCTCGTCTCCCTTGCACGGGTTGTCGGGTGGTTCTGTGCCTTCTAGGAATTGCGCTTGTGTTCTTTCGAGTAATTAAATGAAAGACTATTCATTTCTATTGCCGTCTGCGTTTGTGTCCGCACGTCAACCCTGACAATTCCAAACTGAGACCAGATATTATCTTGGTCTCTGAGACCACAAAGCAGTTGGTGTAGCTAAAACTGGCAGTTTGTTGGGAGGATAGGATGGATGAGGCACAGAAGAGCGAAAGAGAGAACTACAAAGAGGTGATGGAGGATTGGAAGAATGGTTGGAGGACCAGATGCATGCTAGTGGAATTGGGCAGTCAGGGATCCACCAGGTAGTCCCAGAGTAAGGCCTACGGCATACTTGAAATAACAGGTGCCAACCAAAAAAGAGCCATTAACCAACACACAGAGGTGGATAGAAAGCATCCAGATGGCTCAGGCTGAAGGGGGGAGATGGGTGGGGGTAGTAGAATGCCACTTGGACACAGGCTGGGCTGATCAGCCTCAGTTTGGTCACCTGGATGAGGGTGTTTGTAGTAGCACCAGAAACACCCAGTGTGACACTGATGGTTTGTTCAAGGTTGTGCATCATTTGATGTTTCTGAAAGTGACTTTATTCTTTTAACTCAGATTTCCTTTGTATGCTTCTGCATTCAATACTCAGTTCAGACACATGTTTTTGGTTCGTTTTTGGGTTCTACATACAAACCTGGTGTTTATTGAACTGTGCTGAAAGTGGAAACCAGTTGAACTAGCTGAAAGTTCAAGCAGTCAAAAGTTTAACTTGTTGAACTTTCAACTGAAAGTGGAAACCAGTTGAACCAGCTGAAAGTTCAACTGCTTGAACTTTCAGCTGCTTGAATGCCAAACAGCAAACGGCAGACATGTGCTAGAAGTTTTTCCACGATTAGACAAAATTAAAACTGCTTGACCTCCCTTCAACCAAGCTAGGTTCCAGTTCTTATGATGGTGTCACATTTCATCAGCAAAACACTGGTTACCTAATAGCAAACTGATAGTTAGGGCTTACAAAAGTGTCCCTGAATTGTTGTTACTGGTTGTTTAGCATTTTTCTGTCGTGGAATTGGCAGAAACGGCTGTTATTTGTTCTTCTCACTCATTAAAGATTGGCTTCGGTGATGTTGGACCTTGGTGGAGGCTTTGATATTATTCATTACAGTTTCTTGTTTGCCTCAACTCCTCCTTTTCGTGCCTTCAGATCATGTTGCTTTTTCTTCCTGTTCCAAGATTTCTGACGCCTCTATCTTTATATAGGAAAGCGACGACATACACACAAACACACGTCCACACAAAAACAAAACCCAGCTAATAAATGTTTGCCTGCCGCCTTCACAAAAAGCGCACAAACAAACTTAAAAGCATTTCTTTTCTGCTTTCTTTTTTTCTCCTCACTTTTGGACTCTATCCCTTACTCAATCTTAACCACTCCTGCGCATGTTAACACAAACACACACACACACACAGTCTTTGCCTCTTGTTATCAGCACTTTGCAGGAACAGAGAAGTGACTCAGTTTGTCTGGCTGTGTGTAAATATGTGTGCAACATCTCACCAGCCTCAAGAATCCTAAAGACAGCTTCCGTCAGATGCCTCTGGCATTCTTACCCCGAGACTTAGAAGGACACAGTTAAACTGCTGTACAGTCAACTTTTTTCACTTTAAAATTACAGAAAGCAGCAGCAACTATTGGCAGCACAGATTCAGTGCTAAATATTTACAATGCACCTTCCAGGTTATAGAGAGACACATTTTAATAAGACCAGTTGCTTCTTTTATTGAATAATTTAGGTACAGTACCTGCATTATCTGAAAATTAATTTAACTCAAACTGTGAGATTCTACATGTTGATGTTTCTCAAAATACCACTAATAGTTGCAATAGTGAACAATTTTCCATTAAGTTCCATATAAAAAGTCTGAAATCAAAAATCTATTTATTGTTTATTGCTTTTTATTTTAACAACAATTGAGGGGCATCTTTTTCTGTCGATTCAGATATTTAGATTTTATTTGAGCTACATTTTTCGCATTAGTATGGGAGTGTTTTATTCATCAGGAGATGGGTGGACAGAGCAAAGATCTATTTCGTTCCACCTAATCTGCTATTTTCAGCATGTCACTGAGGTGGGCAGAGTAAAGTCTGATTTATGTGTGCCTCCTACTCAGACTTTTATTGCTATTCTTAATCCTTTAAATGATTGCAGGTTATCCATCCAGGGTATATGTCTTTTGTCAACACCCAATCTTTAGTTTGATGTTCATGTTTTTGGTGTTTTTAACATGATCTTGAGGCATTTTTCTGATGATAAAGGACATTTATCGAGAAGGTTATTCTAAAATTGCATTTTTGAGTATTTCTTTAGTCAAGTCGCTGTGAATTCAATGATTTACTGTGCTATTTTAATTTGTGACTCTTTGCTGATTTTAATAGGAGAAATTGTGTACTACAATGCTTTAGATCACAGAAAATGGTGCTGTCAGCCTCTAAATATAGAAAGTATTGTGGATTGCTCAAGAAGTTACTAAAAATCAAGCCTCTGTTGTACAGAATTATGCAGAATCATGCTCATCTGTTCCTCTGAAAAATTCTGTTGAAAATTATTATTATTATTATTATTTATTTTTTCTAAATGCTTCAAAGTCGTCAACCATTTCACTGTTTTGGGAATTTTTCCACCAAAAAGTAATTACGTCAACTCAATACATATAACTGCTGGAGCCATGCAAGAGATGTATTTTTAGGCTTATTTTTCATTTCTAAAAAATGTCGACAATAGATGGGATTCTCGAAAATACAGTTTCTTTAGATAAATGGAGCTCAAACCAAGAGCGTGCAGACGGTTCTTAAATAAGTAGCTGAACCTTTACTGACTCTTTTAATGGATTGCTAAAGGAATACAGCAACATACAGCAGCAGCAATCACCTGTTGTGCAAGTGTTGTTTAGTTTTCTGTATTTTTTTGGCAGGTGAATAGAGTGGTGAAAGCTGTAAAACATCATGGGTGCAGTGAAAAACAAAGTGAGATTAAAATAGTCACAGAAGAAACAGATGAGTCAGTGACTGTTGGAGGTGAAAATGGAGCCATATGACCATTTCTACTGTAGAAAAAAAGGAATTCTGTTATATCTATTTTTGCTGTATTTTGACAGTCCGTCAACATCGTCCGTCAAACATCAGTTTTTAAAGATGTAGTTATTCAAAAGGCCCATATAATACAAAATCACCTTTTTTGAGCTTCTACATGTGTCGTAGCATTAATTCCACACTAAAAACACACCCAAAGCGGTTATTTGCTCCATTCACTTAGCTTAGAACATTCTTCTAAAACCCTGCACTCTCACAACCAGACCCTCTCAATCCACGAAAATAGTGTGTCCCCACATTGTGACAGAGCAAAGTAGGGAACAGTCCCTTCCAGGAAGCGTCTGTGCTGCCAGCACCGCCCCCAGACAGACACACTCTTTCTCTGCAGAGCTATCGGTGATCAGCAAAATGCTTTCATTTTATATGCACAATGTGCACATCCATCACTGCAAAAGCTGGTTGTTTTTGTGAGTGAAACGCAGACACGCTGCCGAGACCGACTCGCAAACTTACGTAATTTGAACAATAAACAAATCTCCCTTTTCTTTTTTTAACATTTGTTCGACCAGTGGAAGGACTTTGAGAGTTAAAGAAGTTCAAATTACATGTATTTAGGAGATTTTTAGCTTCACAAGACTGAAACATCACTTTATAAATTTGACAAAAACTTTAGATTCCATGATGTAACTGTTGTCTTAATGCCAAATGAATACTTTTCAATTATTTTTATTTTATTTTATTTTTTCATTTTCTTCCTTTGCATTCATTAACTATGTAAACGGAACTGACAGAACGAGTGGGACGTCCCACGCCCATAGAAAATGACTTACTTCGGGTTCAAACCTAATTCAAATCAATTCACTTGCCATTTTTTCTGTGATACATCCATCGCCATGTTGGAACCAGATATCCTCAGTAACCTGTGATTAACCCGTGTCAGTCTTAGTCTACGTTTCTATGGCAGTGAGCATGTTAGAAAGCCACACCCCTTCCACTGAAAGCGAGCTCAGAAGAATCTGACAATCAAACACTTCGAACGTTCTATGCAAGGTCACCTTCTTTTGAGGCATCTGATTGGTCAGTTGAATGACTTGCGCCATCACAAAAAATGTGCAAAATAATTAAGATTAGCAAAAACATGTTAAAAAGATATCACAGAGAAAAAATGAATGAGTAAAAGTTGTTTATTTCTGAATACAAGTCTTTAGGATTTTGGCTTTTTGGGACCAGAGGGTACCTCTTAATAGAAACGCGAGGGAGGAGGGGTCACACAGTCCAGTCCTCTATATACAGTCAATGCTTCCATCTGTTTTTATGAACTCTACCCCTTGTTTCTTCCTTGATCCCCGAACAGCAAAAGTAGTAGTTGACCCTCCCAGTAACGTCAAAGTGTGTTACCGTTTCAGGAGAACTGATGAAAAGAATTATTCAAAGCAATCTGTTGGTCTCTTAATTAGCAACAATTTGTAATAATGACAACATTTATACACAAAACAAATCTCAAAAGTACAGCCAGTGTTTCATTGGCTTAGGTGTCTTCATTCTCCTTCCCAGTAACATGTTTGTGCTGCAAAGCCCTGCAGTCTTTCCTCTTTTACTTGTTCCACTCTGTCTGCAGTGTTGCTCACTCATGTTGTCAGAAACCAACTGTGAGAGTTGATGACTGTGCTTGGGCAGTTTCCTACATCAAAATGCATTCTAAGCATTGCTAAAAATCTGCATTTGGGTTTTGGAACGCCTATTTGGCTGCTGCTGTCACATGGAAATACCTTTTCTGTTTTCATGATTTTATGTCCAGAAGGATATCAAAAACGTCACACGCTACATACTGTTGCAAGGTATTTAAAAATTTATGAACAAAAACAAGGACAAAGCTTTCTCATTTTGCAGCTTTATTGGGGTCTAAAAATTTAGTTTGCTTTCCTTCTAGTAAGTAGCAGATGAGTGTAAAAAAAACAGCTGCAGATAAAATTACTAGAAAACCTCAAATGGACTCATATAACAACTCATTAGCTTTTATCACTCCGTTTTGTGCATAGTAATGCGGGTTCAGGAGAATAAATAGGAGGTGTAGTCACGTTTGGTTTGGTGTGTGCAAGCCTAAGGGGACTTGGAGGACAACATCTTGGAGTAGGAGTTGCAACCGAGTTAGAAAGTGAAATGAGGAAAATGTGTTGAGACACAAATAGCCTGTTTCAGGAACTGATGTTAAATTAAAAATAAATAAATAAAAAAACATTTACTGAAAATGCTGCTAACAAGTTTATGCAGCAAGAATATTGCAATGTAGATGGTGCTGGCAGGTGTTGGAGAAAAGCACACTACTAACTCTTCTTGTTGACCTTTAACCTCCAATGCTTCACTGACAGAGAGTATGCCCTTTTCCTGACAGGAGGTAGACTTATAAACTCTGAATTTATGAGGCTAAAAAATCATCTTTGCAATTATCATTTCAGGATTTATAGTAGTTAATTCTTATGAGAGTGAAAAAAAGCCCTGAGGATGTCACTGACATTTCAGCTGTGCTGCGTAAATTAAAGCACTTGTTGTAATTGTGAAATCATTTTTGACTGCAGTTAGATATGAATGTCAGACGTATAACTTACATTCAAATCAACTTTGTGTAATTAACATTTTAAAGACATCATGTTTTGAAAGAAATGTGTGTAAATTTTAAATGCCATATGGGTCAGAGAGGAAAAAGAAGCCCAACTTTCTTCTTGATGTGGTAGTAAAGATAACCAGGATTAGAAATAAAACTGTTTTGAGTTAGTATGTATGATTCTCTTCGTGGTGAATATCTGCTAAATTCTGAGCTTAAAAATAAACTTTGTTGACCTGTGCACCAGGCTTTTTATTATTATGGTGGTTTTGACAACATCTGAACAACATTTGGTGTAGCTTTTGTTTCACAAAAAACATTTTCAGATGAGTGGTCCATATCAGGGTGAAGGAAACAGAGTTCGGGGGAAAATAGAAATGGCGTCAGTGTTCAGGCAACCTGGGAATAAAAAGTCAAATGAATGGCCTCATGGAGACAAGGCACAAAACTGTTCAATTTAGTTTAAACAGCATTCGCCTCAAACTATATGTAGGTAGGGACCCTTGCTGACTACAATTAGAGTGGCAGGTACACTTGATTAGTGTTTTCTATTAAAGCTACTGAATGTATGTGTTTCTTTTCATTCTGTGAATTGACCTTTTTTTTTTAAATTGTTTTGTTGTCCAATTGGTGTGAGAAGGCTAATATTAGTGTGTAAAATCTTATAATTATTCAAGCATGAAAAGGATGGAAAAAATGATACATCAGTGTATTTTAAAACTACAGAGCCTGAGTTTGATACGAAAATGTTCATGCCTTAATTTAGGTTGTGTCCAAATTTCTTCACTACTCACTCCATAGAGCACTAAATAGTCCATCGGCCATGTTGTACAGCAGCCTGAATCTACTACTCCAAAATCAGGGCCCTAGAAATTTCCCAAAAGTCTCTGCAAATGCAATGAAAAAGAAACAATAAACAGTTCTGACAAAAGATTTGATCATCATTTAACTCAGTCATCTGACATGTGGATTTTGGAGGTTTGATAAAAAAAAAAAAAAAAAAAAAGGCATAAACATAATTAAGGTCTCTTAATTTAGTGTTGTGTCAGGAGTGGTTATAAAATGAGTTTTTTTTAATAATATAAGATCATCTCATTAAACACAATAACAAAATGTATCCAACAAATCCATTATTTATCCTCAACAAGACAGACTACTTATACTACTTATATTTCAACACAAAAACATTTCAGAACAACTCAATCTCATGACTACAACTCAAAAACAAGACTGAGTCCCCCTTCCCTCGCACGCGCCACACTGCTCCTCTTTTCTTCTTTCATGGAGGTATTTGCATGAATTTGTTGTTTACAACTTATGTGAAATGTGAATCTGAATGAATTAACTTGTGTGAGCTTTCATGTGAACGTATGAAACTCAAGGGAGAGAGGACAAAAAAACGAGTGAAAGTCGATTCCTGTCGTACACCTTGATGACGTTCAAAAGATTAGATTCATTCGTGAAAGTCACATCTCTATGCAAACAGGCATGGTGTGTGGGAATCACCTGTTGCGATAAATCCATATTACTTTACAGCTCAAGTGATCGAAGATGTAGCTGAGAGATTTTTTTCAAAATAACAGATTTTTCAAAATAAAAGATTTTCTGAATTCAAAACAAAAAGTACAGAGTGGTCCTTTTGGACCACTGTGCTAAACAGTTCTTATGCGCTTGTTTTCATCATTATTAAGGTGGGCATTTTCACCTGTAGTGTAAAGCAAACTTTCTGAGGAAACACAATTCTAGAGTGCCAAGTTGGCCAGCATGAAAGTGCACCTCAGCAGGTTTCAAATAAAATAACTGAAACTATCTTGGATGCTTTAGAGAAGACTGAAATGCATACCCGTAGATTTTCATCCATGCATCAATTCATTCTCTTCCACCGATCTGGGACCGGGTTGCAGGGCCAGCAGTCTGAGCAAAGATATCCAGACTTCCCTCTCCCTCTTCCCTATAGAGATATAATCAGATATAACCAGAAATAAACACTGCTTATTTCTTTTTTTAAATCAATTTCTCCTATACCAAGTTGATGCTTCCAATGCTCACTTTTCAAATCTGATTGAACCTGTAGGAAATAATGTCTGTAATGTGAAAGAACTAGTAGTTAAATCCGGTTTGACAATTGAAAATATGTTTTCAAACTTGTTTCTGTAGCTTGTGAACATAGAGGATAAGGTACATGTTTTGATCATTAAGCTCTGGAAGGGACAGGTTTTTTGCTCTTAAGGTATGTACAAACTGGGCGTGTGGTATAAAAATGAGCTAAGTGTGTTTTTAGCACATGGTCATCATACAGGTCTGTCGCTAGCGCAAGTATTCACAGTTGGAGCGGGCAAACCTTCCTTTCGACTTTTTCTTTCGCTGCTATATTCCCATAAACAAAAGACTTGGTGTCATAATTCCAGTCAAACACAAACCCCAATTATGAATTTCTCATCATGATCGATTTTCAAACAGTAATTTTGTGTATTGAAAAATACACCATCTATACATCACAGGAAAACTGAGTTCCCGATTGGGAAAAGTGAAACTGTTTTAACTGTCAGTGTGTGTTCACGGAGCAAGCAATTTGTACGCAAAGCCCCCAAACAGACATTAAAAAGAGTTTTGCACACAGAAGCCTGAAACGCACAATACTGTATGAAAGTCTTTTCATTGGAGCAGTCGCTTGAATGTGCGTTTCTGAACCTGGTGTGAACTGAAGTGAATTACATTTTTAAAAAATCCACGTAATTGTCATTTACACACAGGTTGTGTGTTCATATGGAATATCTATTAAAATAAAATAAAAAAAAAAAACAATGTAGAATAACAGTCTGACAGTGAGTCTGTAAGTTGATTCTTGGCCTGGTTGTGTTTTAAGCAAGGCACTTAAATCCAAATTGGCCTAATAAATTGCATGCATGTCCACGGAGCTGTAAGTGTTAACTCAGTCCACTGGCTATAGTGAAAAATGTCTACAGTGGGTTGCCATCTTGCTGAGGCTATTGTTTATTACAGTATAGACAAGATTAGCAAAGCCTGCACACGCAAATTTTGTCATTTCAACAAGTATTGACTATCAGACGCTGAAAAAACATGTAAATCCTCATTCCTCCACTCTATCATAATGAAATAGCTTACATCTCATTAATCTTGGCCTCTGGCATTCCGACTCAGTTTGATGAACGGAAAGAAAATTCTTTTGTCTCCTGTTGTTGTATCATTGCCTCCAATTGAAGCAAAGACTTTAGTCATTTGTGTGAAACGTTTTTTTTTTCTTCTGTTTTATAGATCAAAACAGTGCTCCGCTCCTGCTGTATGGTCAAGAAATCTCATTGCAGCTCTTAAATGACTGCATATTCATCAATAAAAAACATGCAAAGTTAATTTCAAATACCATCTCATAAATAAATAAATATAGGACTCATATCGGACACTCACTTTGCACCCAAAGGTTTAGCAGATTGGACCCTAAAAGCTTTAAAACCATGACTTATGTTTGCCGTCAGAAAACTGATGCTTTGGTGGCACTCGACAACAGAGTTCTGGTTTGTTCCATCAGTATTGCAACTCACAGGTATAAATGCAATAGGATCTTTAAGACCCTCCACTCAGAGATGTTTTACTTTCTTTGTTTCTTTATACAGTAAAGACTCGGTGACTGACAACAATGTGGGTTATGAAAACAAAAAAAAAAAGAAAAACGGTCTTAAGCTTGGACAAGTTTTTCGCAATTGACATAAAATTTGTTCAAAATGAAGCCCATTGGTAGGAACAGAGAACGTATGACTTCATAGTTACTCGATTTCCCCTTAAACTGCAACAGTCCCACAAAAAGCAGTGATGGACTACCACCTGTGATAAAGACACTTCAGCTTTAGGCCATTGTGGACCATAATCCTGAATGTGCACTTTGGGCAAATAAAACAGATTTATTTGGCAGTGTGTCTGCTTGTTGGTGCTAGAATGTGAGGAAGAATGGGACGTTTTTATTTATATTTGTGAGGTAACTGAAAAAGAGAAACCATAAAAACAACCTTCCAAAAGAAAGACTGTTATGAAGGAAGGAATAAAGTAATCGAAGTAAGGAGATGCAGACAGAGTGGGGGGGCTCATGGATTTTCAGGAAGTCAACACTAAGACAGGAATGTCACACACCAGGGTGCCTAACACACATGGCAAGAGAGTTTCTCCTTTTCCTGCGTTATTTCTGGATATTTATTCCTCTTTTTCCATCTTAGTCATCTCTTTTATTCTCCATTTGAGCTGAAAGCATGATACAGTAACTGGCATGAGGACAAGTCCTTCTGGGTCCTTTTGAATGGTGTTTCTCCACCTTTGAAATGCTGCTATTAAATAATGCATGACTTCATGCATAACTTGCCTCCTGACTTCCCTATGTGCGTTTCAACGCTATTTCACCATGTGCACTCACTGTGTTGTTTATCGTGTTGCTTAATGCTGAATGGAGCCTTTGCATTTACCAACACACCTGTGCTCCTTGTGCTTGCAGACAGACACACACCAACACATCTGCAAATAGGCATATGAAGCATTTGGCCTGAGCTGGGAATTACCTGTTTACCTAATTAACAAGACTTGGCTGGGGGCTAAAGATATGCAAAGCAGGAAGTGGAAAAATAAGTCACTTATAATCTAATAGTTCTCCCAGAAGAAGAAAACAGTGAGTGAATAAAGAAATGAAGAGGCAGGCCATCGTTAGGAGTTCGTTTTTTTTACATTATGTTTGTTGTATATTGCCTTTTTTCTGAAAAAATTGTCATGATTGATTTTTAAACATACAATATAAAGTTGTAGAGAAACATTATGCAAATGATAACTACTTCTTAAAGAAATTTGATGGCTTCATTGTTTGTAAAATCCACGTCAGCAGTCTGATGTTAGAGAAAGACTGTGGTTCCACAAACTAAAACTCACCAACTGCTTCCCTGCTTCCAGGGAAATCAGTCAAAGACCGATAACATGTATGTGAAGTTTTAATTAGGTTGAACATTTAAACTTGAAAGAGAAATAAAGTACTCATACAGGGTCAAAATGCAGTCAACCCATGCAATCTGTACCACTGGAATGTCTTAACTAATATGGATCGCTGACTGTAAACTCGATTGGTGTTGAAAAATGCCCAGTGAGATCAGATTTGATAGCAGCCTTTTAGTCACAAAAGCCATTGCCTGATCTGTGTATAACTGTGCAAGCAACTAAATTATATTTCAGCTGCATACATAATATGCAGCCACAGAAATCTAAAACATAATTTAAACTAAACTGAAGATTTGTACTTTTTCTTTCTATTTATAGTTGAATCATGTCACAGTCAATTTTATAGGAACCAAGAATATTTTTCAGTGACACTTCTTTCCAATGCACTGTAGATATCCCAAATTTCAAAGAGGCTTCAATTAGGAAGTATACAATAAACCTGTATTAATAAACCAAAAAAACAAACATCACTGTTTGAGTAGATACTCAGCAATAAGGCTAGGAAAGTGGGTTAAAAAATAAAATAATAATTTTAGATATAATTCTATAAACTACCTAAAATCTGAAAAGCTTTTTCAATTGGTAGCATGAGCAAAAACAAACAGCTACATAAACACTTGATTCTAAAACAAGACAGTTCTGCTCAGGAGTCCTGCTGCACCACTCGGCAACAGATCCTGCGACTCACAAAAAATGATTCTCGGACAGAAGGAAGTGATATTGTAAAAGAAACACACAGTCACACCTTGGTACCCAAGAAGTCACACTCAGCGTCCAGTGTCAGGTCAAAGGTTGATGTCCCTCTCAAAAAGAATGAAGTGGAGGTTTCAGGCTTTAAATCAATGTGTTCATTGATTTGCTAGGAGAGTGGAATACATTTCTATGGGAATACACACCACTGGATAAAGGAATGCCAGTGAATGTTTACATCAGTCAGCAGAGATATCACTGCAGAAAGGAATCCAACATGCTTTTACGACAAAAAGCGAACAATAAAAAAAACATAACATCAAATAAAAATCATTGGAGACTAACTAGAAGTTCACCTTTATGAACACAAATAAGCAAAACAGTAGAAATATCTACCTATTTGTCCAGTCTGGGTTGATTGATTAAAACCTACTTTTCTCAGTCTTTCTTTTTATCTTCATAGCAATTTCTGGTTTTAATACATATGTCAGACATTTTTTTAAACTGAAAAACATCTCAGCAAAGATCCAATAATTCTTAATTGAGCTGAAATAAATAAAAATAGTGAGTTTACAGGCTATAATATATAATAGTGCAGGACTGCCAAGAACATTTCAAATGCGTTTGAACAAAAAGCACAGGAACATCTGTTTTTTGTCCATTTCTAAAAGGAAAATTTTAATGGAAGCAGTTCTCCTTCTAGTTATCTAAAGTATATTTCCAATGAAAGAAGAGTGAGTGGAGTTTGTCTAAGGACAAAAACAAAGTAAATTGCAAATACAAAAGAAATAGACTCGTTTCCCAGAAAAAGTACTGAACTTACTTGTGGGCTTCAGTTTGCTTTTTGTCTGACTGTAGCCTAAATTTTTAATAGGCACAGAGAAAACCTAAAAGCCTGTTCACAAACACAAAAGAATTTCTTTTCTATTATTTTTTTAAAACATCTGCTTGAATTGCAACATTTTGCAATTTTCTAAACCAACTAAGAAGGTGAATCTGAATCATATCCAATTTCTTCAGCTATTAAAATGGGCTTTTGTACCGACTCAATGGCCAAGATTTTCTTAATTTCTTACCACCCAATAATCCACAACTCCACATTTGACACCAGGCATCCACTGAAGTTTTGAATGAAAAACAGAAGTTTTTCCTTTTTATACCCCAAACAGATGCAATAAAAACATTGAAACTTTATAGATTTGGATGTCTACTTTGTACAACAGTGACTTGATGATTGGTGTATAAAACTCAATCTGAATGTGGGCTGGGATGAGAGACTGACATATCATATTTTTGTCATCAGAGCTTTTGTTTTGTGCTTGCATCATTTTTTTTTCCTAGTTGCGTTAAAAACGTGGTCAGTCAGGCATGCTGAGACATGACATGGAAAGATGTGAGACTAAAGAAAGACAGAGCCTGACTCACCTGTTAAAGTGAGCCATCAATCTGAGTTTTCAGTTAAGAGATGGAGCTGAAGGGGATGAAGACACTAGAATATACAAAACAGGATAAAAAGGAATATACTTAAAACAAATGTGAAAAAAAACTGAAGAAAACAACTACTTAATAATTGTGTTAGTGCCACAAAGAACCAACTGTAATAAAATTCAATTAAATAAGGAGGAAAAAAGTTTGAAGTTTCCAAAATGAATTCCTTTGTTGGGAAAATTGTCAACATTTCCCTCACTTTTAATTTTCACTGTGACTTTAGCGGTCTAAACTTGCAGAAGACTTAATTACTGCTTCTATAATGGTGCTTACTTCTCCAGGGAAAATGAATACCAATGTTCACAAACCAAATCCTTCAGGTAACTTCTTTCCATGCCTAGAATTAACAAGATGGTGATTTAAATCTTGCCCATTGTCTGATAAGAAGAGACAGAAGGTCATGGTAGAAATAAAACACACACTAAAATTAAAAAAATAGCCGAGCAGACATCCAATGTTTCTACCTTCATCTTTACTTACAGGTGACAGTTTGGTTATCCATTGACACAGTTGTTGAATGCATTGTACATTCCACCTCTTCTCCATCACATGTCCTGTCATCTTGTGCTTAGGTTAACTCTGCTCAGTCTGAACATTTCCAGTGTTCGCATAACTACAACTAACAGAATTTAATACTTGTGATTCCTACATACTAAACACAAACAGTCTTCATGTCTGCTTTATTCTGCTAAAATCTAATGAGTTTGGGCACTATTTATTTAAGCAAAGGGCCGCTCCTCTACTCTCACGGTCAAAGTAGTAAAGTAGTAATATAGCAGATACCTGCATAGAAGTTTAGATACAGTACTTTTTTTTATTTGTTCATTCTTTTTTAATTTCTTCTAAGTAGGGTTGGGTAAATATGTTTTCCTTTTTCTGTTCCCTTTCATTTCCTAGGTGTAAGATTTTGTCTATGATTCTTTGTCTCTATAGAAATGAATGTGTGTGTAAATGGGTGAATGGGACTGTGACTGTAAACTGCTTTGGGCCTCCAAGGAAAGTAGAAAAGAGCTATACAAATATACGTCATTTACCATTTAAATGACAATTTAAAAATAAAATGACGAGATCTATGTCTTCCAAAACCAACAGCTATTTAGAGAGTTAGGAACACCAAAGGAAAATGTCTGCAGTTAGTATATAGACAAGGACCTTTAGAGGACAAACCACACATTTTTCAAGATTTGGCACAACCATTATAAAGTTTTTTTTTTTTTTTTTTCAATTTTCAAATTAAAAAGAATACAAATTTGCCCTGATTCTGAAAAACGCTAATTAAATTGGATTATCTCAAATAGAACTTAAAACTGCTGCTTCAGTTTGTTCTTACTGGTAGGTTAAATCTGATAAACTGTTCTTCTACATAAAGGGTGTTTATTAGGTGTATGTAATCCCACTTCTCAGTTGTAGTAATTTGTGTGATTAAAATGCATATTTTCAGAATAAGTGCATTTTCTGACCAGCATTCCACCAGTGTGTCATATAATGTGATACTGGAGATGGACCTTTCTTCAGCCATCAGTACTGCTTCCAAAATAATTACAATAGTTACAAATAAGGACGTTTATGACAAAATGCAACATTTTCAGTTTATCAATATTTTGTGTTTAAATCTACGAGGTTCATAAGTGAAAGAATACATATTTGGCGTGATCCTAACATGAACTGATTCTTTGTGTGACTGACTTCATCTGAGCATGGAATACCACTCTTCTTTCGTATCCTCTGATGGATTGTCATGATTCTAGAAAAACAAGCTTGTGGTTTCTTATCATTAAGTCATTACAATGTTGTGTTGTGGGCAATCATGCAAAGAAAAGATGAGCTTTTTGTTTATTATCACACCCACTTTTAAACAGCTTTGGTAATGCTCTTCTGTATCAATATGCTAATTCGCCATCTGCTAATTAACTCACCAGGGCTTTAAATGAAGCATTGATCTTAAGACTTATGCAATTCAAACGTTTTACATGGTGAGATTCCTACTCTAGCATTGTTACAAATGTCTCCATTTAAACAATAAAAGCTGAGTTTTTTGCCTCTTCACTGTTAGATGCAGTAGTGTTTTAAGGCTACAACATGATGTTGTTAGCCTCTTTATCATTTTCTCCAAGGTGTATTCACACGGCTTCAATAAAGAATCAGCAGCAACATTATCGGCATCTCTGGGACCAATAAATCGATACCTGTTGTATAAAATGGTGTAAATAGTGCAGGGTTTCTTCACCTCACTTTCGACCTTTTCTTTTGCAACCCGACGAGAAAACCCCAACAAAAATACAAAAACCTTAGAAGAAGCAAATATGTGACTGATAACGCAAACATTTTACAAAAAAAAAGAAGCGCAGTGATTGTAAACACACTCACAAAGCTAAGATGTAACAGTGTGTTACTAACAAGGTTGGAAGTTTGCATAGTCACGATAATGTTTGCCTTAGTAGCCTATTACCCTGTTTTTTTACATCTTGCAAACAAGGTTAGGAGTGTCAAGTTTTGTGAATATGCTAACAGGGTTAACGTTACTAATATGGCTAATGTGTAGCATGTTACAAACAAGTTCTAGAGTTACTGTGAACACAGTTAATACAGTCTGACTGACTGACCCATGTCTGACTCTTTTGTCTCACTTAACCTTATAGACTGTTCATTGATGGTAGGCTAAAACACGGTACAGAAAAAATGCATCCTTGTTTTCTAACTGTCTCTATTAACAAATAAAATAAGCACCAATAACTTTTTTCGTGTGATCTAGTACAAACAAACAAAAACAAAAAAAAACTGAAGAAATTTGACTTGAAGTTCCACCACACACCAACTTATTAATTATTCTTGTATATCAACAAACTTCCTCCTGTCTACTTGTGTTTCTGTGCGCTGATATAACATTGGATTAAATATTAAGATTTAGCTGTCTTATAATGATTACCAGTTCAACTATCTGAAGGTAAAGTAGACTGTAGCCTTCCTTGAAATGATTGAGTGAGAAACCTGCACACTTAGCTGGAATTTATATGAACATCGCCAAAAATATTTTCACTACATTTGCACAATCACACTCACAAAAAAGAGGCAAAGTATTATATTGAAAACATGCCATAAAGGCCAAGTTGTTGCACAGTTCATTTAGATCCAAATTCTGCTTACATTTTGCCATTCATTTGCAATCTGTAATATTTTTAACTGTAGTCAGGAAGCTAAAAAGTGTCAAGTGACTGTATGCAAAGTCAACATCTGCCAAAGCAGTCAGGTCGGCTCCTGCAAATGCATTTTTTTTTCTGTCGCATTCAGAGGACACATGGATTTCATATTTAGAAAGCATTACATCTCTAAAAGTTTGAGTCAGCAACTTTCCCAGTAAGCAGTTCACAAACTATGCTTGAAAAGTTTCTCTTACCGGCAGTTAGAGTAAAAATAGAGGCAATAGAAACGGATGTGCAAGTGTACGTGATTTTCTAACTCAGAGGTAATTTTAAGAGCAGTTTCAGCGACACTGCCATTTTTTTTTTTTTTTTTTTGTTTTCTTACACTTTTATTAGTCTAAACTTGCCTGGTTTTTCATAGTTTGTATTAAAATCAATTTACGGTCTTTTTTTATTTTAGTACCTTTTTTTTATTTCACTTCAAGTTGCCAGTTGGTTTGTTTTATAAAAAAAACCTACTTGCTTTCTTTTCAACTGTCTTGTTCACGCTTCCCATTTATAACGTCACTGCTCTCTGTTTCCCTCACCTTTGTAATGTATATTTCATCACTTCCATTTTTTTTAATTAAGGTCTGTAAAACCTGAGGTGTGCCCTTTTATTTGACTGTTAGAAGTGAAAATTACATTTAGCAACCTGTAGTTTTTTCAGAACATCAGGAAATGTGAAAAAATAGCAGAAGGATCAGAGAAATGTGAAGAAAACACCTAAAAACTAAAAGATTGACCACTTTAAATTGTCATGAGCAGGTCTGCAACCACACATCAGGGTTGTTGGTTAAGTTGCCAATTAAATATGGTCATAATGGAAGTTTATTACTTAAAGATGCAAGTGAAATGACTTAAAATAATAAAATGAGCAGATTTTTTACACACACACACACACACTACCTTATGCCAAAACTGCAATACTACTTTAAATTGACATTTGTTACATTAATAATAAACTCAGATTTACTGTTCCATGTCCAATTATATATTAGGTGCTATAACATCTTCAGTTACTTCCCCAGGCTGGCAACTGGTTATTATTAATCCCTTAAATAAATTAATACAAATTTAATATATTTTGCTTTGTCTTTTTAACAGCATGATTCATATTTCCATTTTTAATGACAAATCTCATATTGTGTAGTATATTTGACTTTGAAGTGACAAAAAAGACTTTGAATCTTGAATTTTGAAAAACAAAACACCTAAAGCTGCCAAAACATGTTGCAAAAATAATTCATTTGAGCCCAGTAATTATAGCTCTGTATGTCCATTATATGTCAGTGAAAAACAATAATTGTCTTGGCTCCCATATTAGTTCAAGCCTTATATATTAAACAGACTAAGAAAAAAAAACAGTCAACACTCAATTTCTAGCCCTCAAAAAATAGCTTGAGAGCAAAACCAAGTCAAGAGACTACATCCTTCAGCTCCTCCCATTGTCACAAAGCACATCAGATAATAATCATGACGTGAATACTAAGTCAGCGGTGAAGGCCCCGAGTGTTCAGACTTCAAAGAGATTGAGAGGAGGAAGAGCAGTGGGTTAAAAAGTGAAGGAAATGTCAACAAAAAAGTGAAAATGAGCACGAGACTGCGTTTAAGGGGCAAAACAGCATTCTTACAGGTAGACCAAAGAAGAAATGGTGACTGGAGAGAGCCGTGTTACTGTTTGGCTGAACAGTTTCAAATCTTACCTTAATAAAACTTATTAGAGTTGGAGAAAACCGTAATAATACCTTAAACAAAGTGTAATGTTTTTATATTTTATTGAACATGTCGGTTCATTGTTATGATCAAAGCCTAAAATAACTGTCCTAGCGTGTCTTCTGTGTTTAATGATCTGTAATACAGAGTGAAAAAAAAGTGAAAACATCACACTGACAGCCAATTTCATTCTAGCAAAAGCTGTCAGAACAGGAGCAGTGAAAGGACACATTACGTTTGATCGGTCACGTCAGTAACTTTAGCGCGTTCCAGGAGCTGTGGCTGCAAAAATCTGTTTTAGTTTGTGAAGTGATAAGGTGCTGGTATTCACTGTATAAATAATTCATAAAAATCAACATGCTTCTTAACCCTGTACATCAAAGAATTGATGGAAAAATGAGTATTATTATTTTGATTTTACTTAAGATGCTTTTTAAACCGTTTGATGAAATCCACCCAAAAAATTGCAATATCACTTTTTTATGAGATATAGATAGCATCAGTTTTGGAGAAAACTTCCCGGGTTTGGCTGATGATTTTGATTTCCCCGTCAGCCTTTCTCACTTTGCAAGCGTCATCTGCATATGACTTAAAGTCACTGATGCAAAACTGTCAACTGTGTATTTCCCCTGAAAGCTCTCAATGGAAATGTCTATGGAGAATCACCAAGAGTGAATATAGCTGTCAACTGGTCCCAGAGGAGCAACTTCAGGCATCATCTACTCTCTGTCAATCTTGGAGAAAGAAACTTTGAGGGGAAGAAAAGCATAGCATTTTAATGCTTAAAGGCTGACTTCAGTAGCGTCTGTGCGGCACAATGGACAGCAGCACATTCCCTTCATCATGACGGCAAACTTAATAGCAGCTTTCATCTCTCTGTTCTGTCCTAAAATCAAAAGAGAACAAAACGTAATATCTGTGCTGAAAGAACAAACATACACAATCGCACACAAAACTGCCACAGTCCATTCTTCCTCACCGCATCTGTTGGGATTCTAAGTTGGGTCATTATGTTTCCTTTTTCTCTACAAAGCCACTTCTGTTCATGTAGCAATGTTTCCTAAATGAAAGATCAGGAAGACTGTTCAGCAGCAAATTCTCAAGATAACCTTGATCACTAAATTCAAGTATTTTAACAAACACATACAATGAGGAAAGCCCTTTATCTTTTCTTTGCTGGGTCTCAAACGTCCTCAGCAAACATCAGAGCTGTGTTAACAACACAGAGACACAACTCAGCATGTCCTGCTACAGATAGAACTCCCAGTGTGAGGCATCAATTATGTAGGGTCTCTCTTTTGCTCACTTTATAAGCAATAATTGTAATGACTGTGATCAGGTTTTTACCCTATAGAGCTAATTTTAATTTTGATTTTCATCGTTTTTCAAATTCAAGTTTGACATTTTTTCTATATCATTCTTTAACATTGTTTTCATTACATTAGCAGCAATATGAATGTCAGTCAATCGAAATTCAATTCAGTGAATCACACAGACTCGTTTGACAAAAAAAGAAAGAATATTGTTAAAAAACATGTGTTTCTATCATGAGATTTGGTTGCTGAACAGATGTTTAAGGAATGTGCAGTTGCACATAAGATTTCATGCCAATTAAATAAATGATAAACTAAAATGACAAAAGTGATATCTTCATGGCTCAGGTAAAAAACTATAACATTCAGTACAAATCTGAATTGCTTCTCTGCCCTTCTGACTACTCTGAATTCAATTTCAATACCAATTAGTCTCTATTGGCTACTAGAAGTTAGAAGCTGGGGGAAGTGTGGTGAACTGGGTTCTGTCCTTTTTAATTTCTCTCCTCTATTCGTTATAATTTACCCAGTAATATATTTTATTTCGTTCATCATGCCCCTGTTTGGTGCAGTGTGATTCATGTGTTGTCCCTCTTTCCTCTCCCCCCGGTGAGTCGTCTGTACTTATTAGTTATAGGCCTGGACCTCGCCTCTGGCTTGTCTCGCACCCCCAGCTGCCTCACAGTTTCATCTGGAAGAAGATCATCTGCTACATTATTTAAACATGTAGTTGTTATTTGAACATGCAGTTGTAGAGTTAGACAAGTTAATTGTTCTTTAATAGTTCCAACAAATCGCCTGTCCGCCCTGGGATAGGATTCGTCCCTGAGCTTTCCTGTGTTTTTTCTCTAAGATAGGGTTTTTTAATTTATTTTTCCTCACTGAGAATGAGGGCCAAGGGCAGGGATGCCACCTTAGCTTAGTCTGTTTAGTTTAGTTCAGCAACCAACTACATTTATATTTTTATGACTGACTTTATGCTCTGCATAAATGCTGGTATGAAGCCCATTGAGACGCCTATGGTTGTTATTGGGCTAGATAAAATTGAAAAGAATTGTGGGAGTATTACAAACTTTAGTGGTGTCTGAAAGTGTTTTTTTAGGGTGGAGCCGTAGCGACTTAGAGCTGGACATCCCTCTGATCCTCATCGGGCTTTTTCCACAAAGGAGAAACTTATTTTTCCGTATGTGGGTGTGCTCTGAAGCACAGACGTTTACATAAAATTGTTTTGAGTTTTTGGTTTTGCATTACTTTTTAAAGTACTAAACCAATGTTGTAATGCATTTTCTGAGTGCAGACAACTGCAAGCCAACATAAATGACCAGCAACCATTGATGACGTCATCAAGCGGTAACAACATCCGAATTGAAGACGCTGCTTTTTCCATATCTCTCTGCTTGATACATGTAGGGATAGGGAGAAGCCAGGGGTAGAGAGGAAATTCAGATTCAGAGACATCTAGGCTGTTCCAAGAAACATTTATGAAAAAAGGTGTGAAGAGAATTTTATGGAATGAGTTTGGAGCTGAATCCAAGCCACATTTAAACCAAGTGCAATGTAGAGCTTTGGTTGCAGTGGTGTAAAACACACTGCCACTAACTGGATTCTGTGATGAAGAAAGCTTCTCAACCTACCAACCTGATGGATTTGTCTGGATTTGGTGGTACCAGAAGAGTGGCACATATCTTACTGCTTAGTACCATGTGTGACATTTGTTGAGGAGAGGGTTGTTGTGCTATTAGGCGCTGAGTATGGAAGTGGACAAACCATCATCCCATGGTCACGCTTTACAGTAATCACAGCATGAAAAGGACCTGAATAATTCAACAGAACTAGAGATTCTGGACAAAGCCATGCTCCCAATTTTGTGAAGTTTGGGAATGAACCCTTCCTGTTGCAATATGACTGCGCACCAGCACACAAAGCAAGGTCCACAAAGATATGGGTGACACAGTTTGATGTGGAAGAACTTGACTGCCCTTTGGGAAGAATCAGAGGGAAGGATGCAAACCTGAGTCTTGTTAGACAATACCAGTGTCTGACCTGAAAATGTGCTTCAAAAAATCTATAAATATTCTTCTAAAACTTGAAATTAGAACGGTTCCAATTGTTGTTGCAAACAAAGGATTGGCCATCGGCACCATTAGCCCTATGAATAGGAGGCCAATTAAGATTTATGTAAAGGCAGATAAATACTTTAGGATGTATAATGTATACAGTCAATTCATCTTAATTTTCACAACACTTTAATGGTTCAGTTTATCACTGCAACTTTGAGTGATGCTGTCTGTGTAGCAGACAGAGGACGGCCTAGTCTATGACCTTAACTGATTTAAAATGACTAGTTTGAGAGTATAAAGTTTCTTTCCAGACATACATTCTGACCAGTCAAACTGTCTGTCAAAAAGGGTAAGATTGACATTGAAGTAGCCATCCATCTTGTATTTCAACTTCATATTCCTCCCCTGATAGCCTTTGGTGCCATCTTCAGGATCTTTCTGTTTCCTAGAAGGATCTGACAAACACCATATGCCAACATGTCTGCACTTCCTTATTAATGAGTTCAATCACAAGAATCACATAATGTTTTTGTGTCCACAGGCTCCATTAGCAAGCAGAGAAGGTGACAGACAGTCAGACTCAGAGATTAAAGAAGATGACCTGGGAAGGCTTGACTGAGTGTGCCTGGTGTTCTTTAGTCAAAACCGGGAATTTAACCTTTGATGGGTGTGTGATTTCACAACATGTTTATGCAGAGAGTGACGGAGAATTGGGGATCATCAGTATGTATTGTGTCTCATTTGTGAGTTGCGGCAGATTGCAGAGGGCTGGGGAGAGTGGCTTACGCCGGGATGCTAACAGATGGTCGGAGAGAGGAATTTAGAAACTTCTGTGCTCACGTCTTAAAGCACAGCCATTTTATTTTTTTATTTTTTTTGCAGGCTTGTGTATTTATAAAGGTTCTTACTGAAGGGTTTTTTCACATACTTATTTTTAAGAGAAACAGAACTCAAGTATTTCATTCTTTTTTTGTTTTTTTCTCCTCACTCATCTAAATTTATCCAGCAAAAGCAAGCTTGCTCCCAGACTTAAGAACACACAAGTGCAGAAAGTGACACATACACACAGGCAGGTGCTCCCACTTCATCAGCCTTGTCTCCTTAGAGGACAGAAAAGACTTTCGAAGTAACACACTTCTCTGCTATGCTTTTCAGCACCTTGGGGTGGAAAGCAGAAAGTCAGCAGGGAGTGGAAGATAAGAGTGGTGGCAAGACTGGGCCTGTGTTGAACTGGGAAAGGCTACAAAAAGACAAAGGAATGTTACAAAAATCTTAGCAAGTTATGGTATAACATGGCCACGTTCAGTTCACAAAGGACACTGAAACAAAGATGAATTCTTTACAACTGCAAAATTCTCCAACGATGTTGCTTTGAGGCGGACAAGTAAAAGTAACTAAACCATCACATTTTTAAGGTAAATTAATTTGAAAAGCCACAAATTATTTCTCTCATTTTTGTGGTTTGTGTTTCCATTGTTCCCCTTCCACCCCTCCATCATCCCCGTTTATAAAATACTTCTGCTACTTGTCTTGTTGATTTTTGACGCTTTTTTTTGTGTCTCAACATTTTTTTATTTTATTAGCTATTTGGAAAATATGTTTACAGTTGGATCATTTCATAAATTAGTTTCCCCGCATTTGTTTCACCAATGTCTGTGAAAAAGTAGGACTGTTTAGTGAAGTCATCTGCTAACTTAAATGGGCAAACAAGGTGTAATAATCCTGCAAGCAGCTAAAACATGGCCAGTTGTAGAGTTGAACATGTGATGGTCTCCTATAAACCAGTGGAAGTGTTTAGGTGGAATATTCATTGCAAAGAGGTTCAAAAGAATGATTCCCATATGGAGCTTCGAAGTTGTTACAGCTAAACAATTTTTTTTCCCTCCAGAAAGGAGTTATTTTATTTTTTTGGAACACAACTTTATTGGTATGTGTTTTTGGTTAAATTCAGAGGCCAGCGCAGACTAGTCTAGCTTTTACCTTATAGGATTTGTGGGTAAAATAAAGTTGCTGAAAGTTGTTTTGTCTGCACTTTCTTCCTCACTCAGTATCTTAATACCTTTCTGATCTTGCTTAACAGTTATTGAGTGCAGAACCCAAAATACCAGCAGTCTTCCCAGAGGAGAAGACAGCTTCCTTAGGTAAATTAGAATCTTATCAAGGCTAATAAAAGCTTGTAGATGTAGGTTTTTTTATGCCAATGCTTAGAGACCCTTCTTAACTTATTCCTTACCGTAGTATTCAGACTTTGACATGTACCAAACTGCAACCAGTGAACACATCATCTGTCAGCCTGAACCTTGAACCCCTTTCCAGGATCAAGTCTATAATTACATTCTAACTTCAAAGTTTCCAAGATTAAAAATTGTCCAACCCTACAAGAAAGTTGGCATTTCCTTGGACAAGCATTTATTATACATTTACAAAGAATGCCACAAATAAAAAAGATAGTGTGCCCTTGTTTAACACAGGGGATACAGTGTGTTCCATGAATAATCCACAATAGGTGATAACTATGAAGAAAGATTAAAGTGTTTTAAGCTGTAAAACCCCTCACCACACACGCAATACACTTTTCTCAGACATTGACATTTTTATACTTTTCTCTCTTGTTTAAACTCTAACATTTAAACTTTTGTAGAAAAAATAATTTTTGACGCTTATTACAGTATTACAGAATGAAAACAAATATCTGTTCTCAGTCAAAGATTTATGTAACTCAGACAAGTTGACGCTGCATGTGCAGTGTCTCTGTACAGAAGACACATCACGGAAGAGATTTATTGACAAGATCTACTGCCAATCTTGGCACAGAACAGTGTGCTGTAAAGAGAGAAAAAAAGACTTGTAAATCTCCACTGAAAAAATCAGTTAAATAGCAAGACCGCGAAAGGTGAACCACAATTTAGCAAGAGATCACTGAAACTGGACATTTTGAAATACATCTGTTATGCGAATAATACATTTTAAAAGAAATTAAACAGCTTTGTCATTAACAAACTAACAAGATAACAAGATTTTACCATCTTAGTTTTTGCACAAAGGCAATCATCTTTATTCTTACATTTTTTGAGTTACTGAGGTCATGGAGAAGCAAAAACTCATCATGGGGCCATTCTTGTAAAGTCTCAGTGCTTTAAATATAATATTCCCCATAATTGCATGTAAGAATTTTTATTCTTATTATTTTTTATAATTGTTATTTTAAATCTGTTCTGTGAGAGTCATCAAAAGATTTAAGGTACCAAGAAATATATGGAGTACACTCTTTCTTTATATGTTGCACAGAAGTTTGGTGCAATATCTGTGAGCACTGTACATTATGACCTTTGGGTCCGCAAACGTCAGTCACAGAAGAGATTGGAAACAGTATTCAGTGATTTCTAACTGTAAATCAATTTCTTTCAAGGCAAAAAGGTTTGCTAACCCTTCCCAAATGCTGCTTTAAATGTATTTATAGACTAGCTCACATTTTGCTGGTTACAATGGTCATGGTATTTACATATTTTGTATTTAGAAATATCCTTCTTAGCTACACAGTGAAATGGTTTACTATAGACTCTGCTGCTATTCCTCTAAGCCCATATTATATAGGTGCAAGTATTTGTATAAATGAATATGATGTATTCATTCATTTTCCTGCTTTACTACAACTACAGTAATAGTTTTGTGCAAAAGATTACATGCTAAGCTCAAGGTCATAATTACACCACAATGCAAGTAACTTTCCATTTCCATAGTAAAGTGAATGTTAGACTACAAAGTTTTGCCGCAGACAGACTTTACAGTTATAGAAAGAGAATTTTTCTTCATCCGTTCAGCACTACTTTCAATACAAAAACGTGGAAGATTGAAGATCGGCTTGTAATTAGCCAAGACTTCAGGGTAAAGAGATCTTTTTTTGAGCAATAGATTGATCATGGCAGTCTTTAGAGAAGGTGAAACTCAGCCAGACGGGAGGGACTGGTTATTTATGGTGGCACTCAAACATCGCATTGAAGAAACGTTTGTTTGTGTGGTGTAAATTTAACGGGGGAGGGGGGTTATCTTATGATGTTGTCCACCTCTTGTTGTGAGGATCCTGGACATGAATCCAGAAACCACAGGGGAAGGTGAATGACAGGGCAGGAGAGATGGAGGGAAGTGTGAGAGGCTTATGAATTGTGGAGAACTAAGAGTTACTGGAACCAGCCTATTATAAAGCCTTAGGAACTTTGCATCTGGCTTTTGGTGGTCTACCTTGATAACTGCTTGATCTTTTAAATATCCAACAGACATTTCCAAAAATATTAAATGATCTGTTGGGATTGGCGGGATAAACCAAAATGCTCTAATTTTGATAGATTGTTGTTGATCAAGGACACCACTCACTGACACATCTTTTACATCAGTGATCGTTGCATCATTGTTTGTTATCTATCTATACATTCTTCACTTCATTTTGAATTTACTGGAAGATGACATTGTGTCAACCTATGCACAGGAAGATGGAGACACTAACAAGGTCGCTCCTCATCATACTGGTTCAGTTTAAAGTGGGACGCACAATGACACCAGCATAATTATTCACTGTGAGCTTGTTAATCTGCAGGAGCCTCCTTATGATGCAGTTGCTTTGAATATACAAATGAATGCAAATCACATGAACACTGTCAACATTTTGTTCAATCAATAATACCTCAGTGTAGTTTTAAAGGAATTAGGCCCAAATACACACAAATAATTTGATTAGGAACAAGCAGCGGACTTGAAAATGTTGGACCTTCAAATTAAAATCATTGCAACCAGTCAGAGTGCCTGTCCATGCAGATGCGCAAGTGATCTGCGACAGGTTTTTTCCAACACATTCGACCCAAAAGTGTCAACTTATAAATGATCTCTACTGACAAACTGGGAGAAGTCCCTTTTTGTTCTTATTTTCCCTTATGCTCTTTACCGTGCAGAAACAAATAAATGTGCTGCTCAGTCAAATAATAAACAGATTCTTTCCTTTCTAAATGTTTCATGTCTTTTCAAGATGCAGATTATTCAACGCAATCAGTGAAAATATTTAAAGTAAGTCAAACAGCACTGAATGTGTCTTCACTAAGAGCCGTTTTAAATGGGACGTTCACACCGTGCTGGGAAACTCGTGCTCATATAACCACTTCTACAGAAAAATCTACGTAAGCGCGCGTATATGCGGATTTCGTCTACCGCGTTCAAAACTCTACACAAGTCATGCCGCTACACAAGTATTTTAGTCAGTTTTCAGGCTCTAAGTACAAAACGCACAACTATTGTTGAAAGTTAAACCAGTTGAACTTTGACCAGTCAAGGACTCAGATTTGGTAGTGACTCATGAGTACTGTCCTATTTCACACACAAAAGTACCAACCATTTGAAAATTGACCATGAAGTGGATATTAATAATTGTGATATGTATCCGGCAGGCAGGAATTGATGCCAAGTCTTTGATATATCGTGTGAAAGAAAAAGCCTGGATTTGCACCGTTTCCACAGTTTGCACCAAGCCTCTTCCAACGGTAAGTGCGCCTACTTGTATGTTCAAGAATGCTTGTTTAGCGCATTCTTGAGCATGCGTCACATGCCCAGTGTAAACGTAGCATAAGTACTATTCTGTAATGCAGAGGGAAAAGACTGGCCTGTGAGTTAGGATTACAAGAGTTCTGCAGTCTGAAAACTCATCCTTTGGGAGAATTCATAACTGTCAGTGTGTGGTCAGATTCGTTTTTCAGTGTTTCAACAAAAAGCACACATAAGCACACATCTTGCTTCTCGCACACAGACCCAGAGAAGCACCACCTAGCAAGTGGTTTGAATGATGGAATGGAGACACTGCAGCATGCTTATTGTAGCACACCAGCATGCACACATATTGCAGGGTTTTACAGAGCCAAAGGAGGGCCGTGGCGGGTGACAGTCTGTGTCCCTGTGCTGGTGTCAGTCTCTCCAGAGGAAGGAGAGAGTGGCACCGGGTGACCAGGGTGTCACACAGCTTGTCATCAAAAGTGACATAAATGACCCACTTTCCTTCACAGCTTTTCCTGATCGTCAGCACTTGTTCAAACTTCGTGTACATGCTTTCACTGGGCTCTTAATTCCTCCTCAATATGCTTTACAACCCCTCATCCTCCTGGTGTTAAAAAAAAGTCTGTTATCAAAAAGAGCATACAAGTAATAAATCAAGATACAATCAACAATAATTGGCTTCTTTTAGCTGAGCAGGTTGAGGAAATGTACCGTGTGCTGAGACTGTAAATCCTCACTGCTATTCGTGGAAGTTTGAATTCTGGCCTGTCACTATTTCCTGCATGTAAAATAGATGAGCCGGAGAAGAAAGGGGGAAAAAAAAGTGTTGGGTGAACATAACTATGGCAAAAGAATGATATTAAATAGAAGCTGTGTGCTGATAAACAGATGTGTGCAAAGAAATGCAGGCTTTAAATGCTGAGACAGCTCAAACGTAATAAAAGGAGGCTTGAAAAACCGATTAAGAGATTGACAAAGATGCTTCGACAGGTTGAGATACGCAGAGATGGTTTCTGACAGTCAGACTAGCAGATTACACGAGTGCTCTTGTCACTTCTCACCCTTGCAGGTATACAACTTCTGTGGATTTCCACCCCAAGAGAAAAGATATTTGGATATTAATAGAGTTAAATATTGAAACTACAAGAAATCAGTTTAAGATTGTTCCTTAAAAAAGCAGTCACCTCAAATCTCCAAGGCAATTGGTATAATTTTAGTCGCTTTTAATATAGTCTTCAGTTTGCTGCACAAAAGCTGAATTCAGGTATGGGTTTTTACCAATCTTTTCCAATAGTTGTGCTGTTCCTGAAATGATTCTTACAGTGTTACACAAAGCAGACAGTGTGGTTGTTCTCCACGGTCGAAAGATTATTGTATGTAATTAAATAATGATCTCTTTATCTTTTTTTTTTCGTTTCGGGTGATTTTTTTTTTTTGTGATTATGCAGTTATGCATATAAGTATATAAGTATGTATATAAGATATCCAACCTCTCATAACTCCAACCTAGCAAAATAAAATGGTAAGCAGTGTTGGAGCTATCCAGTCATACAGTTTTGAACCAGATACCAGCTTGGACGAGGAAAAGGAAGACGTTCATGGATTTATTTGTCTGCAAGTGGATGCATCGGAATGGAGCGAAGCAGGGAGCTTGTGGTTTGCAGTAGGAGCTTCTATGACACAGCAACAACGTTTTCTTTTTGTACTCTGCTCCTGATACACAACAATTTGCATAACAAAATACTCAGAAATTTCAATTTTCTTTATAAATATGTCCTCCATGATCATGAAAAAAATGCTACAAGAACATGTTAAAACACCAAAAACAAGATTGTTAGAGTGAGTCTTTAAAAACCACAAAGGACAGCAATTAGAAATATGAAGAAAGTAGGAAATGTTCAGACTCGGAACAGTCACCATAGCATTTCCTAAAACATTGCTTCATGAATAGGAGTTTTTCTTAAATCAGTTCACTAAAAATTCACACCTGACAGTTTTAACACTTTCGCACTGAAAGTTTCTCGAGAATCCTCCAATTTGATGAAAAAAAAAGAAAAAATGGAAATGTTTAAAAGAAAGTTCCGCCTCTCAATGTTTCATAAACAAAAAAAAAAATTCGAGACCACATGAAGCATCTATAAAATCTAAAAGCTGAAAAATTGGTCTTCTTTTGATTCAGTCTTATTGTCCTAAAGTCTGCAACATGCGCCTTTATTTCCACAGGCATCTGTACCAACCCTTCAGCTGCACACAGGTTGAGCAATTTTTAGCATGACATTGAAAATTCTCTTTGATGTTCGTGTGGAAGAAGTCGGAGCTGTTTGCTAATCAGTGAGTGATAACAGAACAAGAACTGTGCGTGCGCTCTGTTTCCAGCCGTACACAACCGAATGAAGGAGAGAACACAAGCACGTTAGGAGGCTCCGTGAAAATCAGGAGTCACTCTGATTCAGCCACACTAAATTTACCAGGATACCACATAACTTTAATATATTATAACAATTAAGGATGTAAAATTATGTTTTTATGTAATATTTTTGCCCAGAAGGAATTGCACCAAGGTCAGCGCATGCAGATTAAAGGAAATGAAAATAAAGAGGGAAAAATGACAGTGAAGGAAGAAAAAGGTTGTCAGTATTTTCTTCTGTTTGGATTCATTTCTTTTTTCTTATCTTAACAAGCAAAATATTTGGGTGATATGTTTCTAATATCTAATGTTTCACATATTCTTTGATACCTTTTCTGTGACCACAAAAGCCTAAAGCAGCGTCCAGCTCTTTATAGTCATTGTAAGAACCGATAGTTTTGAGCTTTAAATGATGGATGAGGAGGAATAAATCAGGTAGTGTCTCCTCAATCTTTGCTACCTACTTCCTTTTTCAGATTTTCCCCCAGATGGACTTCCTGTGTTGCCCGAGAGACTATTCATCACCATGACAACCAAGTACACCACCTGCAGTTATTACTTGAGTCCGTTATTATATGGAGAAAAGCTTCTTGATGTGCAGCACCCTGTAAATTGCACACACTGTAACTTTGGAGCTTGATGGTTCACACAAAAGAAAAACTGAATTTGAACAACCGCCTGTTCCTTCCAAATTCATTTCCAGTTTTATTAATCCACAGAACTCAGCAGTTTGGCTTCATCATCACTATATATATGTGTATGCTTTTCAGCATGAAGCAACTTTTAATCATAAATTTAGCTTTGATGCTGCGTCAAGCACAATATCAGTGACAAGAGTGAACGATAGCGCTGGTGTTAACGCTGATTCCCATCAAGTTTTGCGGCAACACAGCGATTCAAAAACAATTCCCCAATCATGAAAAAGCAAGAAACTGCTTTTTCAGGAATTTAGCTTGAAAACACAGGTGCTAAAAGGTAAAATACCAATTAAACCAGCACACTCACATATGCACTGTAGTCCAGTTGTTCCACTCATTAAGAATGATTCCCTGGGCCAGTCAGACGCTTTCCTTAAAACACAGACAATTAGACCAACCAGTATGAAACTGCCAAAAAAAAAGACATTTAAAAACAATAAAAAGACAAATGTTCTTCCCTTTAATTCGAACAATACAGTCATTTTGTCAATTTATTACAGGTTATAGAGGGACACAAAGGACATTTACAGGAAGAAAATGCATCTTTAGATCCCATAAAGCAGTGAAATGTTAAAGACAGTTTGTTTTTTCTGCTTTTGTTGACTGGTGTCAACAATAAAACATGTTCTTAATTTATCTAGTTTGTTAGACGTATACATTGGAGGTTGGGAACAATTGTAGACTGGATTTGCAGAGTCTACTTTGTCTCTGAATCTCTGGCCAACATGGACTTATCAGAGGCTAAGCTCACGCACCTTGCATCTTCAAAAGACCAACAGTTCATCTGCAAATCTAAAAAAAAACTGCACCACAACATCTGAATCTTCAGAAACAAGTGCCCATGTAACTGTACAATGGCGCCAACTAATCACAAACATCATTAGTGTCTCGGTGAAGGAAGACAAATGGCTTTCATTATATCATGTCACAGCAGAGAGAAGGAAAAGAGATCATTAGAGCTGAGTTATTTCCCAAGGCAATCTTTTGTCTTTTTTAAGTAAACAATCGCAACATATTTAATAAAAGCTTTTCTTAACTTTATGTATGCAATATTACCAGTATTTGAGTCTACTCCTAATCTTTCTATTGTCAGTGATTAGTATGTGGTCTAGAAGCATCCTACCACACAATGAGACTTCAGGGATGAAAAAGGATGAGGACTTTGTCCCACTGCTGGACCATTGCAGGAGTCAATGATAACTCGCCATCTTTTGGAAGCAGACAGAATCCAGAAGTCTGAGGTCAAACCAAAGGTGGAGTAGGAACTTTAGTTTGCATCACAACAATCCAACTGCCTTCAGCTTTAAAAGTCAACACACTTACACAAAAACACTAAAGTTTGGTTAAATGTGAAAATGGCCATGTCTCTAGCTTCCTCCAAATATCTACTAAAAGCAAAGTAATTTATTCTGCTACTGCATGTATGTTTACTGAATTCCTATTGATGGAATTTTTAAACCATTAATGAACTCATAAATCTCTTCCCGTTATTAACGTGGTATTTTTATTGAAACCTTACATTTAAACACTGCTTTACAAATTGTTAAAACCAGTGTTGTTATAATTCAGTGCAAACATATTTTAACAAAATATTCAGCAATTTTAAGAGCTCACGTTTTGCTGAAAACATTATCCACATGGCTGTTTTTTTGTTAACCTGCTTCCACAGGAACATGCAACACTTCCCAGGTACCTATTTATGCAAGCAAGGATGAGAACAAATAGAATAAAAGTCCTTTGCTCAAACGAAAACAACCCACTAATGGCTTAGACACAACACATTTTCACAAGATGTTAATAAAACAGCACACTGAGGGAAATTAGAAATTAAATGTGGCAACTTTATCACTTCCTGCATGGCTTTAACAAATGAAAACCAAGCTTCACTCACTAAAACAGTACAGCAAGATGGCTCAGGACTAGAATAATCTTTCATCACCTTCCAGTTCTATTGCTCCTCTTGGACCAAATCCTCAGTCACAAGTTGCAATATTTCCTTTTCACTGAAAATTACAAATTTTTGTCCCATCCACTTTATTGTACACATGTAAACTGTATGAGGCAGAGGGTCTTACTTCTTCCATCTAATCAATCCAATCTAATAGAGCAGATACAGTGAGGGAAATATCAGACAGTTGCCAACTTTGATAATTGTCCCACTTAAAACGATGAGTTTGGTTTGTAATGTTCGTTATAGATGCATGTGTTGTTGCATGTGTTACTGGCACTTATTTGAACTGGTTATCTGTATCAAGACACCTGTCCACACCTTTGAACAATCAGACTGAAACCTTTCCACCGTGCACAAAACCAATGAGCTCAATTCTAGATCTCACCTGGTGGGGTGCAACTGATATTAAGAACAACGAAAACACAGGTCAGAATTATATGGGGGAACTGGTCAATGACCTGAAGAGAGCTGGGACCACAGCACTAGAAGTTACTACTAGTAGCTTTTGTTGTTGGCCTGACACCTATTTTCAGTACCATTATACAAATAAAATCTTTAAAAATGAAACAAAGGGATTTCCTGGTATCTTCTTTTATATTCTGTCTCTCACAGTTGAAGTGTATCAATGATAAACATTACAAACGTCTCTCCTCAACTTCAGAAATCAGTGACCGACAAATACGTTTTTTTGTCCCACTGACCACTGACGTAAAAGAATAGAATGTATTCATGAATATACACAAAACATAAATGGTAATTCTATTTTTTGGATTATCATTTCTAAAACAAGTTAACAAATGCTATGACATTATTTTAAAATCGGAGAAAAATGTAAAGCAAAACTGGTTTAAGTAGCACAGTTCCACTGAACTACATTTCCAGAAGAACTATGACCCAAATAGCACAAGAATAGTTAGGAGCAAATATTTGGAGTTTTCTGCAGTGGTATTTTATGAACCCTCAATTAAATACAAATAGCATCTGTGGGATTAGCAGAAACACACCATCTAGACATCACTCTTCTAACCAGAGACAACTGAAGCAGGGAGTGGTCTAAAAATATCTGTTCACAGATACAGAAACCTTGCAAAAACTGTTAGCAATTATCCTAAAATTTTCTGTGATTTGACTTTTTATTTATTATTTAAATGAGTTTTTTTAGGTTTTTTTCTGTTTTTTCCCTGGATATTGATATTGATATTGATATTTCCCTGGACACTCATTGATTGTCAAATTTGGATTACGGTATTAACAAATGACCAAAAAATAGTTTATTGAACCAAAATCAATTTTAAAGAAGATAATGAAATGTCAGTAGGTTTATTCTTTAAAAAGCAATATGCGGCACAAGCACAGTGCAAAAAAGGCACCTAAAAAAGTAAAAAAAAAATATTTAGGCAATCTTTAAGCAAAAGAGTTTACCAAAGGTGTAAAATAAATATTTTTTATTTAAGAAATCTAGCCACTTAAGACATATGTTCTTAGACTAAGATTATTTTGCTATTGTAAAACTTTCTTGATAAGATCATTTTTCTTGCAAGGCAGAAAAAAACATAAATGTTCTAGTTTTTTTTACTTAAGATCTACTTTTTGCAGTACAGAGTATAATTCATGCCTATTCTAGTATTTGCTGTATGAAATACATTCCAAACTCCATGTGCCTCATCACACGGTTGTCAGTTGACCAAGCTGAGGAAATGCACTTCTAAAGTTGTGTAAGAAAATGTGTTACGAAAAACAACAAAAGAGACTCAGTTGAGCAGCATGTAGGATGAAAAGTGCTTATGCAAGTGGGTATTTCTGTATGATATAACAATGAATCTCAGTGTGCCAGCCCGCTGTACAGACGTTCATGATGCAGTGGAGCCTTTTTTAAGATACATATGTGGCAAAGAATTTCTTTCCTCTTCTTTCTTCTTTCCACGTTACAATACAGACACAGTCTTCCTCTATGTGTTTCAGACTTCAATGGAACTGATGTTTCTGTAGACACTTGACCAAACACTGCTTCTTTTGAAGTGCTTGATTATCCATTTTAGCTCATTTGAAATCAAGACTAATACACTTCTGGTAGGAGCTGGTAAAACTCCAATGTAACAACACACTCAAAACTGTGACTTTGTAGAGATCTAAGAGTGTTCTGCTTCCTTTGTGTTGTGGTACTTACTTGTAATTTTTGTACCATTCAGGTCCCTCCAGGAATTTCAATGTTGCGATCGCATTCGTTAACGCGAATTCAAGCAAACCTTGCGAGTTGTTGTACACCATGCGATTTTACATTTTTACTGCACTTTTACTACAACTTTGAGAACGTTTCCAATGTGGCAACTTCCTGTTCTCTCCTTTTATTCAAACTCTGAGTCGGTTACACCCGCAGCAGCAAAACATGAACCGAGTATGAGAGAAAGACAGAGAGAGCCCCAGGTGCAACAAGAAGCTACATCAACACAAAAACGCAAACAAACTCAGTGAGGCTTGAAAAATGTGGAACCAGTTCAGCGTGTAGAGCAGGGGCGTCCAAATCCAGGTCTTGAGGGCCGAGCAGTGCTGGTTTTCCAGAAATCCTGCCTTATCTGCTGCTGATTACCTGGATCAGGTGTGTTTAGCCAATAAGGAGCTTCAATGGCAGGTTTGTTAGAAAACATGTAGCACACGGGCTCTTGAGGACTGGGTTTGGACACCCCTGGTGTAGAGTCTGCAGGAAAATCATTCCATCTTCAACCGCCTCCTCAACAAACCTGTACAGACAACAGAGAGAACCTTTTCCTTAACAGGGCAGATCATTACTGACAGAAGAAAAAAGATCAGCTCCTCAAAGCCTTGGTCTTCTTCACCACAATCATTTTTTAAGTAAACAACGATTTAGATAAATAAATGCAATTGTGGATATTATACCCATCAATTGGAGCTACAGTCTAGGTTAGCTTAAAACAAAAGAAAAAAAAAAAGACATAAACCTGCAAAAATACAAGACATGGTACATAAAAGCATGTTAATCAAATAAGGGCTGAGAGAAATCTGTTATTTTGATGATTTATTGTAAAGCTAAGGTCATTGCACTTCTACAGAACATAATCAGTTGGACTTTTGAGTCTGGGGATCTGTCACTTCTTTAAGGTCAAGGCCGGAAGCAGAGTTGGATGCGCATAAGCATTGAGCCCTCAGGTGATGCTACATGAGAAACTTTCATGCCAACATTATCGATACAGACACACATGCTCAGCAGAGCCTTCAAATACAAGGTCACACAGCACAATCCACAGCTGAATCCATAAATGTGGCCTGAAGTCACGCTATTATGCAATCGGGAAGACTTCAAAGTTATCACACAGACACTTGTTATTCACAGTTAGTGTTTGTAAAGTCGGCAGTTGCAACTAAGCAGAAAACACAGGGAAGGTTTATGCAAACCAAGACTTTGGTCTGTTTAGCTGTATGATGGAATAAGAATGACAATCTGTTTTCCCCAATTCTTGATTCAAATCAACACATTCTCATCAGACTTTTGCAAAACTGGATAAGGACATCAACAAAGTGCAACCAAGCAATTTGTTAAAGAAGAACTCTAAAACTAATTTGATTGTAAAATAAAATAAATTCTTTGGGTATTAAATACACCTTTTATAAGAGTCAGTCTCACAACTAGAAATACATTTGAGCTCATTTCAAATGTATTTTTTATGTATAGTCTTCACATAAGCTTTGTGAACTTGAAAAAGGTCTTTGACCGTGTTACCAAAGACAATTTGGGGCAGTGTTCTGGGAGCACGGAACACAGAACCTACTGTTAGAGACCATACAAACAAAGGTGGGGCTCGGTTTCTAAAGCTGACCATAGGACTTGTTTCTGATAAGGACTGAAACCTACCAGGGATCCCCTTTGGCCCTAATTATGTTCATTCCCTTTATGAACATTCATACTTAGGATGAGGATACAGAAGATAGAACTAGATGGAGGCAGATGATTTGAAGCGTGATCCCCTGAAGGAAGCAGCTGAATGACAAAGGAGACTATTGACATACTTTTTTTACTGAAGCCAAACAGCAAAGGGGTTTGAGTTTGGGAGCCTCAGAATCCCATCACTAATGCTTGAAAGTGACATGGTCCTTTTGGCTTCCTCCTGAGACAAAGAGTATGGACAAAGCTTTCAAATGACAGGTCAATCACTGTTCCTTCCCTTTCTTATGCTGGATGTAAATGAACAGCCAGGGTTACAAATACAGGCAACAGAAACAGAATTCCTTTGCAAGGTGCCTTGGTTCACCAGAGTTAATTTTTGCAGTTCATTTAGATTTAGTTTACGGATTAAGCCCCGAACAGTTGCATGTGATTAAGATTTACTAAAGCCAAAAGTCAGATGGCACGTCAACGCTCCCCCTCTTACTTTCTGATTTACTGGTTGACATCAGGTGCAGACAGTTAGTGATTCACATATTTATTGTAAAAATCTGAAAGAAGATTCCTTCTTGTTGGAGGAGGAAGAACAAATAAGAGGTTTATGGATGGAGTGAAGAAAGGCATGAGAGTGATTGGTGTGAATGATGCAGAAGATGGAATTAAACACAGTCAGATGATTTGTTGCAGGAAATCCTAAATTTGTTGTGGACAAAGAATGGAACTTTTTTGTTTGTCATAGGAACGCCTCTGTCTTCCCAGAATCGTAAGAAGTGACAGAAATAAGGGATGGCTGTTCATTCCTTACTGAGATTGCTGCTTTGTGACCCACACCCCAGATAAAGTAAATAAATCTATGGGTGGATCCTTAATATTTCTGTGAGCTTTTTTAAAAAAAAAAGATAATAAATACTCGTCTTAAGGAAGAAACTGACGGATGAGCTTTTTATAACACAATGGAAAAAGAGGCATTTGCAGAAAGAGTTAAAGTCAGAAAGCAGAAGAGGAACAAGCAAACAGACGGACACTCCCATCGAGTCTATGTACAGAAAATGTAATCTATGATTGTCTCACAGGAGCAGGTAACCTTTGCTTGACTTCATCAGATGAAAGAGACAAACAAAGGATGTGAGATGTCCTCTTAAAATATGTCTCACTGCACTGATTTTATTGAAAGACTTTGCTGTCTATTTCGCTTTGAGGTCCTTGATGCATTTCTTTAATCAATCAGGCAGGAAACAAATGCACTGAGTTGTTTTGTCTAGATAATGATGAACACACATTTGATCATGCATATTTTAATAAGCAAACTATGGCACAGGCACCCTGGACCAACATCTGCCGAATGTGTCAGGTGAATTTGGAACAACATGAACTCCAACTGCAAAAAATTGATATTTGTTCATTTTAGTGAATGCTTTGGTAACATTCAAACGACAATAACGCGTATAATCATGCAAGGACTTAAAAGAAGCAAGTAGCTAAAACCAGATTAGGAGAGGGATGAAGATTTCCTGCTGTGACTGCAGCTGGAAGAGCCGCCTCAGGAGGACTGGCCCATGTGGAACCCTGTGTTTTTCATTCATCGTCTATGCTTTGTGTGCTTTCAGACAGCCCGGATTCTCTACACCACATCACTCCAAGGCTCACACTTGATGCACGTCAAAACATTTGCCTCAGTCATGTGTCTTAAACACATTTACTACCTTCTTAAAGTGACTGCTCTGACAGCTATTGATATCTGATAGCCAACTGTAAACCCAAAGCTAGCTGTTTTTGTTCATTTTTTGGCAAATCTCATCAGGGGTCGCCATGGTGAATCAGCTTTCACTGAGCTGCACATTTGGTTTGGCAGAGATTTATGCCCCTCCTGACACAACCCTGTGTTTTTTCCAGTCTGGGGACAGGCACAGGGAGACCCTGAGGAATGTTTCTTTGCACAGAAAACAGAAGAAGAGCTTTTGACTTTACGTTAACCTTAAGCTTAACTTGAAATGATAAGTCATTGTGACAGTTATTCGAATGCACCAACCCTTCTCTACATCACATTTTTTAGGTCTTACAAAAAAAATCTGGTGCACAGAAAAAAAAACTTTAACCAGCTGCAGATATTTTGAGAAAAGCAAGATTTATTTTACCCTCAAAATTTTAGGAAAACCTGACGCTTAAAAATTGGATGCAAACTTCAGCTTTGTATGAGAGAGTCTGTGAAAACATTGTCTGACAATAAAACACAACAAAAAAAGTGAGGGGTTCAGAAATATGGAAGAGGCCTGTGTTTGCACCTCTTGCTACCAAAAAACTTTTTCAAAAGTCCCAAATAAAAGCAGAAACATCACTAGCTTTTATAGCAAGAATTCTGACCCCTCAAAGTGAGTGTTTCCTTTAAGGGGTCAAAATTCTTGCAATAAAAGCAGAAAATCCCACAATTAGAAGACAGCAAGACAGTTCCACAATTTGGTTTGAATGATGATCGACTTCAGGTGGTCAAGTGAAAGTTAGTGCATTAGCTTCTATGGGAGAGAAAGTGTGTAGGTGATGTGGTCTGAGTGCTGTTTTTTAAACTTTGATTTTCAACTATTTTTACTTTTTTTAATAAAATATTTCATAGGTTTTTTCCTCACCTAAAAAGTCAAATTTTCCAGTTTAAGCCACAATCATATTTTGAATAGTGACAGTTCAGTCTAAAGGCATTTTATAATGAAAAACAAAATTAAACCAATCCTCCAATCCACAATTTTCTTGTCTTTTAGAAAATGGCCACACAGCTTTAACTTCTACAGCTTTTAACTTTCTTTCTTTAGCTGAGCAATTTTCTGTCGGCCTGTAGGGGGGCCTTCAAGGTCCAACTGAACGCGGTTAACTAATTTTGTGATGAGAAAAGAATAGTTTGTTTTTTAACCATGCATGTTTTTCTGAAACTTTGGGCACTGAAAAACCTCACACAAGAAAATGCAAATGTCAAGGACTAGACATACTAAAAAAAAAAATGTTGGAAACTGCTGCAGAAGGAGCAGAGTTAATCATGACACCCGGTGCTGCTTAAAACCAGCAAGTGACAACAAATAAACTTGTTACATCCTCAAAAATCTTGGATGGGGGGAGGAGGGATCATGTTGCCACCTCCCTGGGGCTTTTAGGGCATGATTTATCAAAATATGAATATATCCAGGGGAGATGAAACAAACATTCAAAGACATAAAAAAATAGGTGAAGGTGCAGAGAAAAGCGTTTAACATTTTGCAATTGTTTTTAAATGCCTCCGGCTAGCTGACTCATCTAATTCCAAAATCACCCTTTTCTCAGTTTTGTGTATGCCACTTTGTAGCTCCCAGGGAAGATAAGTCTACTATCCAGTTCCTACCACCAAAGTCCCAGCGCATTTGTGCACCTCCATTATTGTCAAAACCCCTGTGGCAAGCTGCAATGGTTTTCTGGAACACATGTTTCTCAGTTTTCCCCAAAATAGTAGCATCTTAGCAGACTTAGTCCCATAGCTTTTACATTTAAATTGAGGAAAACTATCCCTGACAGAGCCAGTAAAATGCAGTCATCCTGAGACAAGTAAGTTTATCATGGAAGGTTTCTTTGTGTCCACATTATTTGTTTTTATGTACACTTCTCATATTTACCATTTATATTATTACTTTCTTATATGTAATGCAATGTGAAGGTCCTGTGTCACTGGAGGTGAAAATATAAAAAATACACAGATGTAAATGTGAAACAGTCATGTTTAGTAAAATATATATAGATGCCTTTTATTTTTATATATAAATTTAGCCCCGAGCACCAGAGCAATTGAGGCTCAGATCTACCACACCAGAAAAGACCCCAAGGTGTAGGCTGTGCAAACCTGCAAACCTACCTAGACACCTAAACTAACAGGCCGAACAAGGAGAGCACTGATCAGAGCAGCCAGGAGGCCCATGATGACTCTGGATGAACTGCTGAGATCTACAGCTCAGGTGGAGGAATCTGACCATAGAACAATGATCAGTCGTGAACTGCACAGATCTGGACTTTATGGACGAGTGGCAAGAAGAAAGCCATTGTTAAAAGAAAATCACAAGATGTCCCGTTTGCATTTTGCCATGTGAGTGACCCGACAACCATGTGGAAGAAGGAGCTCTGGTCAGATGAGACCAAAATGGAACTTTGGCTATGTGTGGCAGAAATCTAACACAGCACATCACTCACTGTCAAACATGGTGGCGGCAGCATCATGCTCTGGGGCTGCTTCTCTTCAGCAGGGACAGGAAATCTGGTTAGAGCTGATGGGAAGATGGATGGAGCCAAATCCAGAGCAATGTTGTAGGAAAACCTGTTGAAGTCTGAACAACACTTGAGACTGGAGCAGAGATTCACCTTCCAACAAGACAACCACTTCAAGCATAAAGCTAAAGCTACAATGGAATGTTTTAAAATGAAACATCTTCATGTGCTGGAATGGCCCAGTCAAAGTCCAGACCTAAATCCAACCGAGAATCTGGCAAGATCTGAAAACTATTCACAAATGCTCTCCATCTAATCTGACTCAGCGTGAATTGTTTTGCAGGGAAGAATGGGCAAAGGTTTCGGTCTCTTGATGTACCAAGCTGGTAGAGACAAACCCCAAAAGACTTGCAGCTGTAATAGCAGCAAAAAAGGGTTCCACAAAGTATTGACACAGGGGGACTGAATACCTTTTTTAATGAACAGGGTGAATACTCAAATCTGATTGGCTGCAGGGTGTTGACAAATATGAAAACTGTATAAAACCTTGAAATCCAAATTGCTATAGTAGCAGAAAAGTTTAAGGGTTTATTCTTTGTGGAACCATTTTCCACAGCGCCACCAGGAGGTGCAATGTGATCAACACTATGAAAAAGACCTACATTCAAAAGTATAAATGATCTGTAGAGGAATCTCTGGACAATGGAGACCACACAATTATATTCCCCTTCATGCCGTACAAGCTGCTAGTGCAACATACAATCACATCCAGGACTCCACTTAATTTAGCAGTACATTGAACAGAAAAATATTGAGGTTTTTTTTTTTTACATATAAACAGAACATATTATTGGAATAAAGTTGGGCATGCAATAAGAAAACATGCTCCTTTGGAATACACTGCTTTTGGACTAAAACCAGAAGAACATAAAGCTGAAAGCAATGGTTGAGAAAAGAGCATTTTTACCAGCTGTCAAAAATACTTTCATCAGAAAAAAACAAACTCTTGTGAACACCATTAGAATATATTTTAGAAAATCTGTCCTTGTAGTTTTGAGTTGCAGTGTTCTGCTGAATGAATTTGTTGACAACTTGTTTATTTTTTAGCGATTATTAAATTTCTTATCCTAATTCTTTTTTAAATAAACATAACTGAACAAATGAATAATTGAACTTGAGTTTACAGTTGCTAAGGATACATTGCCTAACATAGTATTTGTGTATTTTGAATGCTGTGTGTTGTAAATCCAATTGTTAACTTTTAGTTTGATTAATAGACATCTTTAGGAGAGTTAGTATTGTGTTCATGTCCTCTCTTGGTCATTTCATGCAGTTAGACTTTCGGTATTCTGAAAGTCAAAACCTTTTTTGAAATACAAGAGAAAATATTTTACCTGCTGTCTTTGAGATGCCTGCAAATGCTTTAATCTGATGCTATAATCTTTAAAAACCCACTCCATTGAAAACTGTGTTTTTAAGCAGGTTCTTGTTGTATTGCGTGCAGACAAAAAAAGCCATTTAGAAACACTATAGCAGTGACATCTTCGTTTTCCTTGTCTGAGCTGGAATCTGGCTCAAAACTGCACGACTGAATAGCTCAGATATTTCTCACCATTTTTGTTGCAATATTCTGTTGGGGTTACAGGGTGCTGTAAGCTAGCGTGTAGACAGATGGATGATGGGAAATGAGATGGGCTTGCTCCATGCCAACAGTTTCACACCCAACTCAAAGGCAAACTTCTGATGAACTCCTGCTGCTCTACAGAAACTATGTCCCAGGAAACAACACATGGTTTTTTATTTTGCCTAAAAACTGCCTAATCAGAATTATTAGACCACTGAGAACACTTTTAAAAATAACCAGTTGGAGGAGAAATGGCATGATGCCGCTCACACGTGTCATGAGCTGAATTTAGTTTAAATATCAGTCATCAGTTAATCATGCCCAGTCTTCTGTCACTTGCAACTGTCATTCTCATTATCATCTTCATTAGTGAGGGATGTAAATTCACACACCAACAGGTGCAGACGCACACAGTACGATGCACTCCTCCACCCGTTCTCTAATCACGTTCCAGTCTTGTTTTCAGTAACAGTTTGTGATGCTCCAAAGTTAATGAACACAGAAAGAGTTGGCAGAGCACACAAAAGTCAATGGGTCTGCAGAGTCCTGGAGACAAACACTGCTGTGCTCGTTATTGTTCATGCACATCCATGAATGTGTGAGCGTGGAGCTTAAAATGTCAGCGTGAAAACATGCATATTTGCATGAGTGGCTTTCTTACAAGCACACTCGGCTGTTTTTTTTGTTGTTGTTTTTTTTCCCCCTCAGATCAAGCACAAACAGCTATGTGCGCCATCGTTTTGGGATGAGACAGAAAATGATCGCTCTGAATCACACCCCCCACCCACCCAATAGTGTTTGATCTTGAGCAGAACGATAGAAAAGAGAAAAAGGAAAGAGGGAGGCAGGCCGTTTGAGCCTTGTGGGGACCTCTCAACGTGTGGTCCACAAGTCTGCACCCTGCCTGATAACAAGGGATTGGAAAAAGCAAAAGATTTGAGGAGAGGGTGTAGAGTCCAAGGACAGAGAGAAAGAGAGACATCTGTGGTGGCAGTGGGTATCACACAACACTAACACATTGACACTGCAAACATGTGCTTCTTCAATATCTGACAGATGTGTTTGCATGTTTGTTTCATTTTTCAGCCTGTGCACCACATGGAGAAAGTTTCAAAGTTCAAATAAACTACAGATGGCATCTGAAACTTTGATTTATGAAGTTAAAAAAAAAATAATGTTTTGGCGAAGGAATTACATCCATGTTAAAAAAGAAATCCTAATTATTTTTCTTTCCATAAAACCTTAACGAATGTGCAAAAAGCAAGCATTAAAAATGGATGAATTCCCTATTTCTATGATTTGTTTTTTTATTATCGAATTTTACTGTTAGAACAATACATTCTGGTAAAAAAATCTGAATTTTTATGAATTGTCTAAATGACTAAACCTAAGTGGCCTCAGTGTTGACAGTGATGTATAAGGACCTTTAGCAAGGTCTGACGGCTACAGTTTAAGTAATCTGAATTTCTGAGTTGTTTTTGCTATTTAGCATGTTTTCTTTGTGCGTGATGATCAAGAACCTCTAAGTATCTAACTGCACAAAAAACTTTCAGGTGGAGTCTTTTCAACATTTGCAGATTTGTCATTCGTCTCATTGTTTTTCTTTGCTGTGTTCACCATGCTGGATAGGTTTCACCTGAAAATATCTATGTCTAATCATCCTCTTTGTCCTTTTTGGGGTCATTGGGATGTTGAATCCTACCCAGCTCCTGACGAGAGAAGGCAGGGACACATTGGACAGTTTGCCATTCCATCGCAGGGCCTCACAAAGACGGAAAACCAAACACATTCACACAATTTAGAGACACTAATCATCTTATAATGCATATTTTTGGGTATGCACTCTGCTGGAATGTCAGGAGAAAACCCATACATGCACAGGGAGAACTGCAAGCTCCATAAAGAAGAGACCCAGGAGGGATTTGAACCAGGGTCTTCTCCCTGTGACGTGACAAGAGCAAATGAAAAGGTCTCCTACCATCATAAAAGTGGAGCTTTCTGAGTTTTTAACCTCCTGAATCAGTTTAGAAGATATTTAGTAACCAACCCTAACTAAACACCAGTGTAAAATAAAAACAAGATCATCTTATAACTGCATAAATTCTAAATATTATACTGTTGTCAAAATTGTTTTCAAATGCTTAGAAAAATCCATGGAGTTAGCTGTCCTTCCATCGCCTTTGTCTCCAGTAGAAAGTAATTGTGTAGCATTTTTGTGTTTGTATGCATCAGAGTGTCTGTTTCAGATTAGTCAGGTCAACGGGAAGGCATTACATATTCATGGAATTACCAAATTATAAAAATGGAACATGAGTCAATGCTGAAATGAAAGGAAGCCAGCCTTCCATGGCTTCAAAGATCCCATCAGAGGGAAGTTATAATCTGATCACATGGTGTGTAAAAGAGAGTGTGCGTGCATGTGTGTGTGTGTGCGTGCAGTCACACTGAATGTGAGAACAGAGAGAGCAGACAAGACAGAGAAAAAGAGACAGAAAAGGGCTGACCTTCACTGAATTACTTCTGTCTCTGAAGAGACCCGTAGGAAAGCATCCTGTTTGGCCAACTGTTCTTGTGAAGAAAAAAACATACACAAGACAAGAAAAAGGGAAGCCGGAAAGAAACAGAAATGAATTCAAAGGCACACTAGAGCTACAGCAAAAACCAAGTAAAAGAACTGTGTCAGTGGTAATAAAGGTGAGGAAATATCACGGTGAAAGAAACTGAGGATCAACAAGTCCAAAGAACTACACACAAGTGTTGACAATTCAATGCCTGATTGGCAACAGCAAAGGCCACCAGGAATTTAAAGCAATGATAGGAAAAAAAAAAAAACAACATTTATTTGTCCCTAAATGGGGAAATTGGAAAAAACAAGACTCAAAAGCAAACCCAAATACAAACCAGTCATAAAAACCAATTTGGCTATTTCTTTTCTTTAATGTGCATCCATCCATCCCTCCATCTCTCCATCCATCTTCTAAACTTGTTTAATCCCTTTCAGGGTCATGGAGTTACCCAAGTCTATCCCAGCCACGGCGGGGTATATCCTGGACAGGTCACCAGTCCATTGCAGGGCCATACAATCACTTGTACAAATTCAGAACTAGCAACAATGGTTACCCAATTTACCTATGGAGCATGTTTTTCTGTGATGGGAGGAAGCCAGAGTGCTCAGAAAAACCCACGCAAGAACAGGGAGAACATGCTAACTCAACACAGGAAAGTTCCAGCCGGGATTTAGACCAGCCTTCTTGCTGTGAATCAAGAGCGCTAACCATCGTGATTCCCTCTAAAACGTCCCCACATATTTAAAAAAATCTTTTTACAAAGTAAACCTTAACTGTGTAATTAACCATGAGAAGTGCAGAAGTGGATATCAATGTACACTAGTTTCAGTGGGTCAATGCACAGGTTTCTAATTGTGGATTAACGATTTAGAGTCCGTCTTGTGTTGTGTCATGAATGGATTCCTGCAGAAATGCCAAAGCATACAGATTCTGTCTGTGATCACCATTTATCATTTAAGGAAACTGTAAAGGAGAAATATATGCCACTTTCAAATTTACTCACAAGTTACAACTTTTAATTAGAAAAATATTAAACTTTAATGCATCATCAGATTCATAATGTTTAATAGGAACTGTTTGTTTATGCATCATTATGGCTTTTTTTAACCCGTTTCTACTGTTCTGCATTTTTAGCCAAGTATCAACAAGCTGTTTTCTTTTCCATGTCATTACCCAGTAAAGGATAAGGATTTAACTGTCAATTTAAAGTAAGTGCCGCCCCCATGCAGTCATCTTGCTACATACTGCTGGTTATAAATCAAACATGATGGTCTTCAAATAGGGAAATATATTATTTATACTTTAAGCTAAAATACCTTGAAAAGGAAGAAAAAAGTGACAAGTAATAAGTCATATCCATGACTGAGAGTGCAGGTGCTCCATTACCATAGTCTAGATTTATTAAACTACAGGGGACTTTAGAAGTTGAGCCACCAATGGTGATACTTTGGATAAACAACACGCAGTTCATCTCTCTATTAGCCTCAGACTGGAAAAAAAAACAAAAAAAAAAAAAACAAGTAACAAAGAAAATTAAAATAAAACCTATGAATGATCCACAGGTGGAGATGGAGGCGTTGGAGCTAAAAGCACCATGCTGTTACTTCTTGTTTTGAGCAGGAAGCAGAGCAACTACAAAACACTTTTCTGCTTAACATCATCAAGCTGAGATGCAGTTGGCAAGAAACTACATGTTACCTAGCAACAAATACAGAAGAGGGCTGTGACTAAATCTGTTTTTTTATATATACCAGTGGCTTAGGCAGGAATGACTCCTACAAGTAATAATAATAATGTGGAGACAGAATGACATGAAGAAATTCTAATTTCATTATTGATTTACTGATCCAGATAATGAGCCATCGTTATTTGTGAAAATACATGTTTGTTTACCTATGAGTGATTTGTGATGCCCTCCAAAGATATAGAGTATACAATTTCTTCTCAGCGTGTTTTTTTTTATGTTTTGACTTTGAGAAGCTTTAATGCTCCAGAATTCCTTAGTGTCAGTAGGGATGCTGAATTATTGCTAGGTAGATTTGTTATGCAGCTGGGAGTGGTTTTTCTGTGTGAATTGATGTTATTTGTGGTGTTGACTTCACTTTCTTAGGATTTCAGAGGTATTTTGTGTCACACAGACAGAGGTGTCCTGGGCTAAAAGATCATGTTCAGCCTCGTTCTTTAGAGTCACACAGTTGAGAGCTGGATTAGACCTGAAGAGGATGAAGTGCTCTCTTCTGTGACTCACATTAGGCTGTGAACCACAGCTCAGCTCAGGATGCTCCTTCCAAAAAGGTACCTAAAAGGAAGCAATAACATCTTATTCAGGATCACATCAGTAATTCTTACTGAAGGAAACAACTTATTTAACTGTTAACAGATGGCCAAATAATATTTAATGATCTTAGTTTACACATATGTTGTAAAGCTTTGCAAGCCAGTTCAACGTTTTCCTTTAAAGTCAGTGCTTTACTCCCAAACATCCAACATTAAAGGCGTGGACATACTGGGGGAGGTTGGGTGAAGGCAGCACATTTCTGTTTTATATTTGGTTCAGCTTCAAGTCCGATCAGAACTGCAGCAGCAGTGTGACACATCCGGGTGCAGTCCATTTTGTAGGACCTCCAGAGATCATGGGTTTACCTAAAAAAAACATGGTGCAGTCTGCTGGTGGAATATATCCTGTCTGATTAAGGCTTTTCAAATGCAATCCCTCACATCTGGTGTGGCACATATGAGTTTCTTTCTCATCACCACTAGTATTTTATTTTTTTATTTTATCTGTCAACACCCTCACACACACACACACACCCACACACGCACACACACACACACACACACAAATAATTAGTACAATCTAATAACATTTTCCAGAGGCTATAAATGTCTATGTCTGTTACTGTATCTATTACTTATGGATTCTTAAGTTTAAAAGATGATTTTAAAACTTAAAAAACAGTATTATTTGCTTAAAATGCTTTAAAATTGAATCCTGTAAAGGAAATGAAGAATTATAGTTTTTCATACTGCACAGAGGATCTTCAGGGACTTTCAAGTGATTTTGACAGGGACATAGTGAAGGGAGAGATTAGACACATGAGTCACCAGCTCTGGAAGATCAAAACCCTTGTTGACAGCAGACAGCAATAGCCTAGAGATGATGAGTTCCATCTCTGACATTAGATTCCATGTCAGATCTTGGCATTAGGTTGCAGTGTTCCTCCATGCTTCATCGAGCTATTTTCCTACTGTCGACTTCAAGAGAGTTTGGAAAATTCATGACTATCCAATAATTCCAGCAATACCCACTTTAGCTTGATATCACTGCAATCTACTCAAGCACCAAAGTAAAGATGAGTCAACACTTGGATGAGGAGCTGAGACTTTGTCTTTAAGGCTCTTGTTTTCACATCATTATTCGCCAAATGTGACTTTCTGTAATTTTTATGTATTTTTATGAGAAAACACAGTAAAGAGAACACTTGAATTCAATGTACTTATTGGTAATTTCATCATGCTTTTTATTATTATTTACTTACCCAGCTCTCGCCCAGTTTTGTAATGTCGTCATCCCTGCCTGTCACTGAACTTACATCTGCGCAAAGAGACCACCGATCGATGTCAAGTTTTAGACACAAATCGTATGGTCGGCGTGAAATTTCACCTTTTTCTTAAAACCTTCATGGCCGTGTAAAAACATGACTGCCGCCTCCAAATTACAAATGCCGCTGTAGAGCCACTTGCAGAATTTGCTAAAAAACTTGCATTTATTATTTAAATATAAAATCCTCACTTCTACCAAAATATGCAACCTATAAAAGGTCACAATAAATATAGAAAATCATAAATTTCTTTTCATGTCATTTGTGTAGATTTGGGTGTAGGCATTGATTAAATCCTCTGAGATTCAGTATAATAATACTGGTCTAAACTTTAGCCCCGTGGTAGTTATAAACACACCACCAGTCCTGTGCTTTTTCTCTCTAATATTGCTTTTATTTTTCTCATTCATGACTTTTGCACATATTTGCACAGATGGAACCGTTCTTCCGACATCATCAAGCGAGAGCACACTTAATCAAAGCTGATCTGCATGTCAGCAAGGCAAGTCGGGGAAGTGTGCTATCGTCAGCCCCTGTCTCCAAATAAAATCAAAACACATTAAATGAAAAGGAATAATCACTGAATTATCAAACTGACAGTATTTGAATGTGCTGTAGTTAATGATTAATGTGTGTTGCATCAAGGAAAATACATGTAGAATTCAAAAGTTCTGCCATGAAGCCTCTAAGATTTTATTTTCATTGTAATTAGTGCATCAGATGACATGATATGACAGAACATTGTGGCAGGTTTATCTGCATCGTTATCTTCAGATACACTTTTGGTCTTCAGACAGCACCAAAGGCAAGATTCAAATTGATAAAACATGTAATCTGATAATGTACATAATTCATCACTCTACAAAGACTTTTCATTCAATCTCCTTAGACAGGCTCATTTATTATGAAGACATCCATAAGTCTGATGAGGCGCTGGCGTGTGATAGAGACTGGACTGCCGGAGATATTCAAACAGGAAGAGGGCATCAAGCAGAATGAGACCAATCAGGACAACAATATTTTGTGAGGTCTGTGGTAATTAGGTGGATTAATGAATCAGAAACAATCCCTGAAATGGAGATTAATTTGTATGACATTGCTGTCATGTTATGCATTTATCAATGTCAAGCAAAAATTTAATTTACAAGTCAGAGGACTGTCTCATGCTTGCAGCTAAAAATAGGATGGTATGTAAAATTGAATAATCTGCTGGAAGAAATGGCAGGGATTGGAGAGAAGGAAGAAGAGTTGGAAAGGATCCCTGTTAAAAAGCAAAGGCACTTTCATGAGATGACTCATGTAATTTAAAAATCAATTGAATACATATTAAAAGTTTTTAAATATATTTTTCTTTAAAGGGCCTTTATCATGCTTTTCTTGAGTCTTTCAGAGTAAACTATATCCATAAATACAGTATATGAGTATTACCTTTGGCACACTAAAGAACAAATTATAAAATCATTACTTATTTTTGTGAGTTTTTTTCTTACCCGGAAGTAATACTATTTGATCTCTGAGGCATTTCCTTTCTCTCCTTGCAGATACTGGCAATTTTGTGGTGTCAACTTAGAGCCAGCCACGGAAGCGTGTCTGCGTTTCTCCCACGAAAACAAATATTCTATTTTTTTGCAAAGACGGATGTGCATTTTCTGAAAAAATGTGGCCATTCATTAAGTTACTGGAACTTTTCAAACTGTGTGTTCTAAACAGAAGTGGTTTAGGGCATAACATATTAAAGGAAACCTGTGTGGTAGCAGAACACTAAATGCCATGGTGCCGTGCTTAATATACATGCCACTGAACAAAAGAATCACAAAACAAAACCGCCCTCCTCCCTAATTTTAACATACTTGCATCATATAGCAAACATTTGAACAGGAAAAACCAGCAAACAAAAATTTCTGCCTGTTATATTTGGCCTGTTTATCCACTCCAGCTCACTCCAGCTGCAACTCTGACAAAGAAAACTAGATTTTAAAACTCCTAATCAGAGCACTGTCCTCATCTTTACCCTATTTCCTTGATTTCAATCATCAATCTGACCAACTGCAAAATCTCCAAATTCCAAAGTCAATGATATTAAATAAAACAAGAAAAAGTGATCCTGTTCAGCACTGGACAGCTCCTGTGAAGCAGAAGGCTAAAGGGACCAATGAGAAAAAGGCACGAAGAGAGAGGAGGGAGCTGACTAGCTAGAACCAGCAGTCATAACAGAATTTTTATGAGGTGAAAACCAAATCCTCTGGGGGGGATGAATCTCATTGTTACAACACCACTACTTTGGCAGGCGGTTGACAGGTAGGTCACGCCCCAACATGGACAACAGCCGCAATTTTTTGTGTTACTGTGGAATGGATCACCTGATTTCCAAAGTATATGGCAAACTGTTTACATCGCAAACTGTGTTTATCTTAATGAACAAACAGCAGAAAAAAATATGTTTGTTAAGTAAGGTAATCAACGTCTAATACAAATAAATACCTATAAAAAGAATAGGAAACATTGCAAATTGAACAGAAATAAAGATAAGCACACAATAAGCTCACAATAAGAGAGTATTTCTAAAAACTGTTGAAGATGATGAAGACTAAAGCACCTTTTTGCACTACTGTGTGAAAAAAAATAATTTTAATTATGCGTTTTACTTTATTTTGGTATCTTACCATCAGCCTCATCAACAAAAGAGGCCTATAAAGGTGAATTTTTTGATTCAGGAGAAGATATTTATTCCACAAGCATTGAATGTTTTAGAATTTAGAATGAACACAATTAATCCAAAACATGCTTTGCAAAGCACATTACTTTGTTAGTATTCAGTAAAGTCGTTTCAGTGTTTAAACTGGCAGATTTCAACATGTTTTCCAAAATGTTGTTAGAGATGAAAGGTGAATGTACAGGTAATTGCAGATAATTTAAAGTTTCATTTTCTAGTGAGTTTTCTTTTTCTTTTTAATAAGAAAAGGCATCTGCTTTTGGGCTGAAATGTCTGGAGACTTCATGGAAGCATTCAAAGTGCAGCAATAAGCATTTCCAATGAATGGCGACTTAATGCCACCATCTGTGACATTTACTTGATGGAGACTAACAGTCCAAGGCAGGGAGAGTTGGACAGCTCTTATCTTTCAAGGTGATGTTCAGCTCAGGAAGAAGGTAACACTTGATACTGCATTATATCTGAGAAACTGTCTTTGTCACAAGCTGTTCTTTTGCACAGCATTTTAAAGTCCAGATGCTTCAGAACAAAACACAAGTTATACTTGTCCTGAGCACCCAGGGGTTTGTCCTAAATGTAGCTTACAACCTGTGATTACAGATGACAATTATGTCTTTAAACCCACTGCCCAGAAGTTTCCAAATGTCCATTGTTCATGGCAAATCAAGATGAAAATACCTAATTCCTGTCCAACAGCTTTTTCTCATATACACAAATGTAGCATTTGTCTCTACTTCCTGACCACAGAATCCATTTAGAATCCAAACTTCCCAGCACTACAAGTATTCCCAGAAACCCACTTTTTTTCCAAGAAAATTACTAATAAATCTAAATGTCACTGTCTGTCCTTGAAACCACTCAGCGTGTAACCCCTCTCTGCTGTCTGCTCTTCCATCAGTGCTAATTACTGTAAATGAGTTGTAATTGGGGATTCAGAAGCCTGCCTGATGTTTCAGATTTAAAGTCAATGGCCATGTAATAGCACTCTGCCTTTGTCCATCATTAATCAGGGTTTCATGTGACGCCGCAGCCTGCAAGATCGAATGAACACGTGTTAATAACTGTTAAATACAGATTTGGGACGATTTTGAAGGTGCAGAATTAAAAATTAAAAGACTATTTCATGAAAGAGAAACTAAAACCTTTTTTTTTTTTTCAGAGGTTAGAAGTGTGAGTACACCACCGTTTTACAACTGCAAGTTGGACACTAACTGCTTATAAAAATCAAGAACACACAAAATAATGATCCTATAAAATGCTAATAACACACAGCCATTTAGGTTATTCCGGTTATTTAGCAAACATCAATAAGGCAATGAGTGGATTTCAAATACCCAAAATTTAAAAAGTCACTACTCTGCGTTGAAGTAGTTTGAAGTGCCATCCTGGTCCTTAAAAAATATTTCGAAGACCCAACCACAACCACCCAAACAATTATGCCCTAAATTTAAATTGAAGTAAACTTTTCAAAGTATTGTTTTTTGTGTGTCAGGCTTTCCAATTTTTATTCTATTTTGTTTTTTTCCTTTTGGGTTTATCAAAGCAATAGCTCAGACAAAAAAAGACAAACAGGAAAGACATCATTTGCACAGATCTAGGTTGTAGAGAAAATAGAATATAACAGAAAAGTTGTTTCATAGTTTTTATACCTTTTCTTTCTTTTTTTTAGCAACAGTGTCTAAAATCAAAATAATGATGTTTGTTAGAGTTTCAGGCTAGCGCGTTGATATTTTACCACAATGACTGTGGAGCAAACAATTTATAAATTAAAACTGAGTTCATAGCTATTTCACATTTTTACTTTTGATAAATCTGATAAAAAGGTTTTTATGAGATTTTCTTTGCAAAAATAAACATTTTCCTTTTTTCTTTTTTTTTTTTTTTTTTTTTTTTTTTTACTGGCAGAATGAAAAAGTGTTCCTGGGATTTTTCAATGGTCAGTGTTACTAAGAACCGATATTAAAACAATTCTTTGGTTACTCAATTACACATTTACCTTTACACAAACAGCAAAATATTTTTTTTATCACAATATCAGTCCATCCATCTTCTTCCGCTTATCCAGGAGGCAGTAGGGGCAGCAGTTTGAGCAAAGATGTTCAGACTTCCCTCTCCCCGGCCACTTCCTCCAGCTCCTCTGGAGGGACCCCAAGACGTTCCCAGGCCAGCCTAGAGACGTAGTCTCTCCAGCATGTCCTGGTCTTCCCCGGGGCCTCCGCCCAGTGGGACATGCCTGGAACACCTCCCTAGGGAGGTGAACAGGATGCATCCGAACCAAATGCCCGGGCCACCTCAACTGGCTCCTCTCGATGTGGAGCAGCGGCTCTACTCTGAGCTCCTCCCGGGTGACTGAGTTTCTCATCCTATCTCTAAGGGAGCGCCCAGCCACCCTACGGAGGAAGCTCATTTCAGCCACTTGTTTCTAGACATCGTTTTTTTCTGGGTGGGACCCCAGTGACCCCAATCCGGGTGATGTAGCAGAATGGCACTTCTCATAAGGTATGGTACATTTTTATTTTACACATACACGACTAAAGGCAAAAAATGTGCAAACTTAGCTATAGCCTGCCACAATACATCTTTTCACATTTCACAAGATCAAGGTTCTTTTGTGCATTGCTCCTTGTTTTAAATAAAATAAACTTCAAATCAAACATTTTGGTAGTAATCCCACCCTAAACATAACCTATAAGGTTTTTCTTCTTTTACATAGCAAAAACTATGAAAAAAAGCATATTCTTTTAACTCTTTAAGTTGCCAAACATGCCCTGGTTGCCTAAAACAATAAAGATGCTGCCAACATTTTCAATCATCTGACTAAACTTGTGTTTCTGGTATGTTTTTTTTTTTTTTCTCTAATTGCACTTGTGAGATAACAGCCAAATTTATGATAATATTTTTACTGCTGGGCAGCCAATCTGAAAATGCCAGCAATCCTTTTTCCAAAGTTAATTACACTCAGTTTCTCTACAGAGGAGAATTAACTGCAGGGTAAAGTGAATAACCACAGTTGGAGATCAGCTCTTAAAGCACGTGACTTCGCTCCAAAATCATTTTCTTTCAAATTGTAATTCTTTCAAAAATTCTAATTGTGTACATGTGTGCAGGAGCTAATCCATGTAGTAAAACATTTTTTTTTACATTATCATTTAATGCTATTTTTGAGTCATAGCCCACGTGATCAAAGTTGATTTAGTTTTGTTTATGATGCTAAAGAATAAAGAACAAATATACCTCCATAGCTGCAAATCTGTCTGTGAAAACAAAAAAATTAAATTGCATCCACTGCTGCCAAATTTGTAAATATTTGCTATTGATTATTTCAAAACACATTTTTTTTAGTATCTTGATTAATACAAAGAGATTAGGTGTTTTCAATCAAAATATTATAATTGTTTGCTATTTTATGACAGTTGTAAATGAATCCTAAACCAGGTGTTTATCATCAGATTTTTGTTGGTCATACAATTAAAAATTAAAAAAACAAATTTAAACAAATTACATTTGTTACCTCTTTTACACAAATAGTGAACATGTTACTGTATAAGAGAACTGGACTGAAGACCCCTTCTCCCTCATGTTTCAAATAGGAAATACCCGCAGAAAGAAGCCAAAATCCCCTAGACCTCTATTGATTAAAAAAGAAAAAAAAACAGCTATTACTCAGTCATCATATATCAGACTAGCCATTCTTGCTCTGTTACTGTTTTAAAACATGTTCTTCCTAATCCAAAATTTTTTTATTGTTATTTATAGCTAGTTATAAACTAGCCAATCAGATGCCTTAATGAAAGCATGTGGTGCCCAACATTAATGTTTGAAACATTTGACAGATTCTGAGCCCACTCTTAGTGGTAGTTGTGTGGACTTCCAACAGGTTCGCTCCTGATTGGCAACAGTAGTTGCCTTAAACCAATGATCAACTTGGACCAATCCCTGCTTACTGACGCCGTCTGGCTCAAAATGGCAGCACCCGTATTGCAGAAAAATGACTTAATTTCGTTGGATCAGAAGTAAGGCGTTTTCTACGAGTGACATCACACTCACTTGGTCCAAATAATGACTAACTTAAAATACGCACTTTGGGTGACTTGGCACTAAGTCTTAGTGCCTAGTGACTTGGGTCACTAAGCACTACTCTGTAGAGATTTCTTTCAAATTTTGGCAGCAGTTCATCCTCAGAACTCACTGGTTTAATCTGCTGCTTAAGGTAGTAGAAGTAGCTATTAACAAGTATCTCGTTCTGCCTTTTGTCTATTGCTGACTGTGATCAGATGGTTAAAATAGTTTCTGTTAAAAATCAAATGTGAATATGCTGCTCATATTTTTCCTTGTGTTTAGAGGTTTCCAGGTTATTTTACTATCACATCTTTTATCAGCTTTTATCAATGGTTTTAAATGAAATACATTTGAGAAATGATAGATACTTACTAAGTTCATTAAATATTGCAGCAATGGCAGCTGCATGCTCTAACTAAAACTTAAACAGTCGCCTGATAATGTCCTGACTTTGAGTTATATTTTAATCTTCCATTAGCGTGGCCTTCTAGTAAGCATTGTCTATTAGCATGCCACTAACGACTCTGACCTTCTGCTGTTAAACACCAAGGCAGCTGAATAGAGAAGATGAATACATGACTCTCCGTGATGACTTCATACCCCTACAATGACTTGAATAAAAGGCAAGCCAACGAGAGGACAGAACGGCAAAGAGAAGAACTTTAAGGGTCCTCGCATTCACCGAAGCCATAAATCTTGGTTTTATGGTGAAATGATGGCAGATAATGTAAGTAAAGGTCATTTCAGCATGTCAGCCAACAATAGATCAGATGGACCAATGATTGTGGTCACACACCCCTTGAACTGAAAACCTGTGCACTTTAATTTTAACAATGCGATGCTCCTTTTTCCCCTCTCTTTTTTTTGCTTCTTTGTAGCTGTACCTTCAAGCCTTACTTTTCCCAACATATCAACTCTGTAGAAAATTGCAATTGATTGCAATTAGATATATTGTGACAGAATTGTGTTTCATCATGGATGTCCTCTCACTACAGTGGGCACTCCGGTGTGAAAACTCTATACATATATATTTTCAATTGGCTGTTATCTTTGTGAGAAAAATAAATGATTGGGTAATAATTTAGTAATTACACACCTAGACGTGTATGAATTTCATCCGTTACATCAGATAATAAATTACAAAGCTGAAGTTCATTTTAAGGTTGAAATTTTTCCTAATCCAATTATGCGTTGATACGTCCTCAGAAGATTACATTCTTTACCTTATAAACACTGCAAAATTGCTGAGATTTTAACTAAAATGTGTATACTAGTACCTGCCTACCATTATTTGGGCAAACCTCAAAGATGCTGTGAGTTAGGTTGACTTGTGTTTATCTACATACATGCTGAGCGTTCAGTATGATGGATGATGTGTAGCACCATAAAATGATGGTGTGATTAAATGCAAACATGAACACTCAACTGCAGCCACCATCGTTTCTTTTCATTTAATTTGTCCTACATTGATTAGTTGTTTTATGCTTTTTTTTCCTTTTTTTGTAAACTGCAATAAAATCATAATCGGTGTGATTAGTGACAATTGTTCATTCTTTATTTCTACTTCAGAAGCAATTTTAGTTAAATTGAGAAAAAGGATGCAACACATGTCCAAATTTAATAGACTGAGGATGCTAGTTTAAAATCAGTAGTAATCAGAGAGGACTTTGGTCCTCTAAAGAATTCATTTAATGTTTTTTTTTTAGGTTTATGAAGCCCTTGGATGTAAAACTGCTCTTTATCACACTTCTCTAGAGCCTCATATGGTTCAATATTGATTTACCGTTATGCTCCTTAATTTTCTCCATGGAGTGGCAGCAGTTCTGAGACAAAAAGGCAAAGTGGATATTGACTCCAGATTAGACTGAGGGTTCCCATTTATGTTTTAACATGGACACGGGTCAATATAATCTGATACGAATTAGAATTTTAGCTCCAACATGCACAATCCAATATTACCAGAGCAAATTGCAAAAGTGTAAACCTTTGTCAAAGCCCATTTACTGATGTTTCTTATCATATCTAACCAGACAAGCTGCTTGCTGACTTAACCTAATATTCTAAGGAGAAAAGATTTCTTAATAGAAAATGTGTCGTTTTAATTGGTAGATGTTTCTGAAGTGGCATAAACCCCATCTGACTATTAATAAAAATAACTTAAGTCAGATATCACCTCATGGTCCTATAATGATGGATTCAAAGAATTATTTGTTTTCTTACAGTAATTAAAAATCAAATGTGCTTTCTATTAAAAAATAACATTTTTGAAAGAAGCAGCAAAATAAGTCTTTGTTTGGGGCTTATTTATGTTAACACAAGAATATAATTATCAATAAATCAATAAATTTACATTAGAGCGGAGAAGCATCTTGTAATTTCTGTTCCAAGAAAAGTGAACTTCTAGATGTTATTTTTGTCCTGAATCAATCGATCTTACCAGCTTTAGTTTTAAAAGTTCACAAACAAAAACCTCTGAGACATTAATGATCCATTTTGAGCTTCTGTTGACATTTAAAAAAAGTTTTCAAAAACTAATTGATGATCATTTTCTCTAATAACAGCACAAAGAGCTCTATTGACCAGACTCAAAACAGAGACAGTGTATTGATTTTGCTTTCTACTAAAGGTAAGTGTCCACGTTATTTTATTGTGACGCCAATAACAACCTGGAATTATTCTCCCTTTTATTCTTCTTTACTTCTTTCACTATTTTAGGATTCTCTTATTGCTTCTGCCGCTCTATAAATGTATTATTTGCTACACAGTTGGTGGAACAAACTTATACCTCAGTAAGCCCTTTTTATGCCCTCTGGACTTCCCTCTTCTGGTTTTATTGTGTTGGTCTGGTACTTGTGCTGTATATGAGCTTTGAGACCATATGTGCCCATATGAGCATATTTAGGATATAGCTGAGCTCATTTGTGTGTCATAAGTCTTTGCGAATCCCTTCCTGCAGTTCTGTGGTTCTTTATATAAATACTCAGTGCCGTTTATGGATATTTACAGCCTACTGTGCCTCTTTGTCAAATATGGACAGTGTAGTTTATGATGTGCACATCTGTGCATGTGTCTGTGCAAGCAAAGTCAGTGTGTGTATATGTGTATATACTACTGTATCTTGCATCAGCTCCTGTGCTGGAGTCACCCAGCAAGCATCTTCCCTCAGGTGTCACAGTATCATGATAAATGGGCTTAGCACCTCTGAGACAACCACAATAGCCGTAAGCAATATATTTCCATAACTCCCCACTACTTTGGAAAAATATATGCCATTCCTTGATGGTATGGAGGCACCATTATCACACATTAAAGGATAAAACCTCTACTTTAAGAGGCTTATACAGATGGCTGACTGAGTTTAGAACAAGCTTGGTATAAATAAGAAAAAGCAGCTGACTTATGAAGACTTACCAAGGAATAACACAGCATAAAAATAGTAAAGAACATCAGTCCAACCCACACACACACACACAAGCTTGAATCCTAATTAATGCAGTAGCATCTGCAAATATGTTTGCATGTTGTGAAAATTGCAAAAAAAAAAAGTCAGTTTCAGTGTAAAACCTTGATTACTTCTTGTTTAAAGTCGTTGGAAACTTTCAGAAGATAAACATTTTATTAAGGTTGGAGAGGAAGAAGCAAAAAAGGGAGAACATGCTTTTAAATTTGAGTTTGACCAAAGCTAAAGGACAGGTTTACAGCATCTCCAAACAGAGATTTTTATCTAAATGTTTTCTGAGACAGAGACAGCTGTGAATCCTTGCAAGGGTGTGGGGGACCAATGCTCACTGGTGAATGTGAAGAATCGAGGTTCGTCTGTGTGATTGATTCAATCGACGAGCTAGTGTAGCCACAGATGGTAGAAGGATAATGCATCCTGACTCGTAGCAGAAATGGTTCATAAAGGTTTTGAGAAGAACCACAAGTTTAACGGTTAAATAAGTTCCTCAGATTCTTACCCAATGGAGCACCTTCAGGGCTCTAATGAAGTCTGTTTCAGGGCTGTTCCAAAACATGTCTCCACCTATTACTGGAGACCAAGTGGTAATAGACAGACTAAAACAGAAAAGAACATTTTTTTGATTTTTTAAATATAATTTAAAAAAATGTTTAAAAATTGAATAGTGATGTTTAAGAAATTTAAAAAAAGGTTATGTATCTATTATGCATTAATTCTTTCAGTTTCTTGAAATATTAGTATTTCTATGTTTGCACCACAAAGAAAACACAGATGGAATAATTGTTTCCAGTTTATTCACCTTCTCTTAAAGAAAAAAAGATTTAGGCTCCCAGCAAAAAAGTTTTGACATAAATAGCTTTTTTCTTACACCAATTACATAATATAAAAAAAGTTCTTTGTACTGCTGTTGTAAACCATTTCTTTTTTGCATTAGTAACTGTTATTAGTAAGTATGATTAGTTATCTTTAAAGATTGTAAAAATGTTATCAAACGTGTTACATTTTCTGATTTCTGTTTAAAGTTTAAATTTTCATTACTTTTCTTTTTGCACACTATTTCACAAATGTTGCTCAAGCTAAAACTCTTCTTTGAAAAGTGTGTGTTCATTTTAATAACTTCAAATTAAACCTCAAGAAACAAGTGTGCCTAGTGCAAGCACTGATTACTCCATTTTTCTTAAACTTGGCTGTATTTGTGAAGCAGCAGCAGCAGCCCTAATCCACTGTCAGGTTGTAAAAACATAATGAGGACACAGAGGGAAGATTCTTTGCTGATGCAACCTCATTAGCTCATGGCTTATGCTGATCTGCCAAGGTGGACCTGCCAATTTTTTTTTCTTCTTTCCAAGCATTTATCCTTAGAAGGTTTGGCAACTGTGTTTTGACACTCAGTACTTGAATGTCGGTACATTAAATGAAATCATTAAGTTGAACACATTCACATCAGTGAATGTAAGCTGTACTGTACTGTAGCTGCACTGTTCGGTTACTTGCTAACTTTATTTCACCTCTTGTTTGACATTATTAGCTGAAACAGTCAACTTCCTACCAGTCATGTGACTGTAAGGATGCACAGACATGATTTTCAGCAAAAAAGTCACATATCTTTGTGCATATTTATATGAGAGTAGACATTTTTCACAATCAATAAAGGAAGCAGTCAGTGGTGAGGAGCGTTTTTTACCCCCTTTATTTCTCTTTTATGCAATCAATAGAAAATAGATGGCAAGTCACATTATTCTCCAGTTCATCCGTAACTGTTATAGATAGCATTTACTCAAGAGCAGAAACCCAGCCCATATTAATATTGGTTGAGATGATTAATGAGCTTCCAATCCACCTTAAAATGGCTCAATTGATAAATGAGTAGAAAGAATACAAAGTTGCTTAAGCACTTTTAATACGCTCAGATGGATGCAACAAAGAAGGCCACTTTAGGAAATGAGAAGGAGCTCTTAAAAATATGTCTTTTTTTCATTTATAGAAAGCATTTTCTGACATTTTCACTTCAGCACGTTGGTGACATTTTGCAAGGCTTGCTTTGACTTTAGAAAACTAAGTCAGGTTTATCACCTCCCCACAAGTTTTTGGATTTTCCAGGGTCACCACTCATTGTGCTGATGGGGTTCACCTGTGCCCTGCACTGTTTACTGTTCTGTAACAGTTTATTGAGTTAAAGTCGAAGTCCCATCATTTGTCACAGGCGGGCTCAGGAACCACTTGGTGGTTTAACCCCCCAATACAAACCGTTCATAGTGAGTATAAAGCAGGGAGGGATTGGGTCCCATTTTTAGAGTCTTTGGTGTTTCCAGTCTCAGGGCAGACACTCTACACAAGGCCGCTGAGCTGTGTGGTGGTGTACCTGCAAGTTTCAGTTTTTATTTTATTTTTTTAAGTTTTCAAGTCTAAACCAGTCCTTGTAGTTTTGTCCCTGACTTGGCCCTGTGCAACACGTACTACATAAAGTGGAGAAGCGCACCAAGCTGCAGTGGAGACACGTTTCAGCACAGCTCCTTTCTCGCAGGCTGGAGCTCCATGTGGTGCATTTAAAGACACCCTCCATCAGCTTGGGTCCAATGGAGGCCACACCCTTTTCAACACCACACCTGAAAGAAATAAACAGACAGACACAAAGATCCAGAAAAACACAAAAGTCCCACTCTGATACAGAAAAAAAAGACAGAATACAAAGAAAAACTAAACCAAATACGACCACAGTCGTAACAGTCAATCATTAGTCAATCTCTGTATTTTATTGTAAAAAATTGATTATATTTTGAAAATTGACCAGATTTTCCCGTGTGTCTTGGCGTCCTGCCAGATCTGAAGCAGCTCACGCGAAGCTCACACAAAGACTAGACTAGACACCAAATGATCTCTGCACGGCGCAAGCCAGCCGCGGCACTCCGAATGTGGTGTGAAATAGGCTATAGGTTGACAACGGCACCAAATGGAAGCAGCCGCCGTTCCACGTCTCTTTGCCGCGCTTCCACATCCAGAGTGAACCAGCCATAAGGTTCTGAAAGTTTTCATTGGATTTATGTCAATGGACTTGGATTGCTTTAAATATTCTTGGAACTTCCTTGGTCTGAACACCTTTGGCTCTTTTTTCTCTACCCCTCTTGCTGGACAAATCCCTACTACCCCAGTTTTAAAAATAACGGATTTTCCCTCAATTCGTTATCCCATCTGGACAACAGACTCTTACTCACTCCTAGCTATCATTCCTTGACTCTCTTTTGCCACCTCCTGGAACAGTGAAAGGTTTCATTACTGTGCAGAGTTTTTTTGTTTTTTTTTTACTCTGACTCAGTATTTACCCTGCACTTGCCTTCCAGTGTTGCCTGCCAGCAGCTGTCAGCCTCACTTGTGTCAACCAGGTTTTGTGTTGACCAGAACTTGAGTAAGACTGATCTTCCTGCAGTTTACTCCTTCTGTCCTCACTCAAAGACTTGCCTTGTCTCTCTTATCTCCAGCCAAAGGGAAACTTGCTCATGCTGGACCTCTGCATGCACGACCACTGGTGCTGCTGCAGTGTGCCTCCATTCAACCTCTCCAAGCTTTTAATTAAAAACTTTGAATCTTACAATCCTGGGTCTGAATCTTGCGGGGTTTGTCCATCCAACACACTATACTTTGAAAATAAATAGTGAATAAGATCTTGTTTGGTTCAATAAAGGTGGAAAAACTTTTGAGAGATTCCAGTGAGTCAACTGTTATTTATTTATTTAAAGTTAAAACCTGTTTAAGTCAAAAACAGCTATACTTTACTGGATGCACTTAAGACGGAATGTTTAAAATTAAGTTTCTTTAAAAAAGACTCGTTGGCATATAAACAATTAGTCAGGGTAAAAATGTCAAACTTCTTGAGAGGAAGATAGTAGTTAATCTCTTAAATGGAAGAGATATAGAGTGACAGTGTTTTTACTACTGAACTTAATGTTTCAGGCCACCTATACATGTGGGAACAGATGGGTAAAGGTTTTCTCACTCCAACTTACAGACACCTTTTTTTTAACAACATACCAGACTTTTACCTTAAAATAAGTTTTAAAAATCACCTCTCTTTTTTTTTTTTCGATGTCCCAGCTTCATATTAAAAACCCAAGGCCAAAATGTTTAACCAAGAATTTGCATTTGGGCTTGTATGATACATATTCCCAGAACAAAATAACTAAGAAATGAGGCTCCAGTATTTTTGGATGTAACAGTAGCTGTGAGATACAGAGTTTTTTTTTTATATATACAGCAGGGAATCCTTAGAGCATAGCCTATGATCCACCTGTGGTCAATGAGCTGCATCCTGTCATATGGGGCCAAAGTTCTGCTCAATGGTCACACACTTTATATCACTTTTAATTGTTTTAAGATAAGCATAACAGAGTAAAAGAAGAAAACGAAGTTACTGGATAAGTGAAAGAAGGTGAACTGTTTCCTGACTGTTGAACACGAGTGAGCTTTTTGCCTTTGGTTGAATGTCCCAGTGCTGTCAAAATGAGGAATCAAAGCAGCCTTTCCGATGTTTCCACCTGATGTGCAGCTGCTCAAATGACATAATTTCTAGAACCATGAATACAAAACTGTAAAATAGAAAAAAGTGTTGTTACATTTATTTCCCACCAGATTCTCATTCAGGCTTCGAGTGCCTGTGTCTCACTATAGTTAATTGTGGGTCTAAGCCGACGTGATGCCGTCCCTGTCTATTATGTCGCGCCTGGCTATGTCTGAATTGTCTGTGTTGATGTGAGTCACCTTAGGAGAGAAATTCAATTACCTGCCTTTTGCTACTCAGTCATGGCTTTGCCCAGCTGAGCTGAAGTATGACAGATATCAGGAGGGGAGGAAATGGAAGAGGAGAAAGAAGACAGTGAAAAAGAAGGGATGAACCAGATAGGTTTATACTTGGTGGAATAAAGGCAGGCAAATCACAGAGACAAGTTCACAGAAACTGTGGGGAGAAGACATAGATCAAGGAAAACCAGAGATGCAGAACGTGACATTAATCTCTCTTGACATTTGTCATTTGGTCTGAGAAACACAAGCATCAAGGAAACAGTTCCTGGAAGTGTTTGGCTTTATGAGACGTCACATAAAATTCTTAATGAGTAAATGTTTTTAAAAGGACCAAGGCTTGAACCATATAAGAGACTAGTCCAGAATAATTTAAAGATTTAGATTTCTTGAACTTTGAACATATTGCACAGTTATGCAGGACCAACAAGCTCCCCGGCCTCTGGTAGAGGACATAAGCTTGGGGTGAGGTGTACCACCCATGGAAGGTGAGAGGGGCGTTTGGAAGATTCATTAACATTCATTATGTGAGAATGAGAAACAGCACACCTTTCAATCCATCTATCTTCTGTTCCTCAGGGTCACGGGGGTTGCTGGATCATATCCCTCCTACTTCAGAGAAAAGGAAGGGTAGACCTTGGACAGTTCACCACTTCTTTGCAGGATCACACAAAAATTACAGCATTTTCAGTTATTTCTAGCTCTTTGCCTATTTGATTGCATTACTATTGATGGACTGGTGACTTCTCTGTAAGCTGCCTTGCCTTCATTGGAACAAAGCTTTGAGATGAGCTAGGTAGTTCATCCTGTAGCATATTTTGTATTACTAGGTCATGCTCAAAACACATTGGCGCCATCTAACCAGTGCATGGAGGTTGTCCAAAAGTTTGCAGACTGAAGGATGTAACACTGGTTTCTCTATTTTATTTTTTTCACAGTGGAAACCCTTTTAAAACCCATCTTAACTCCCCAACACATCATTTCAAAATGATGTCAGACCAAAAATGTTAAAGAAAAACTGCACTAAAAGACAAACCCAGAGCATTATGAGTTCTTTTAAGTAAAAACAACTTTTTTGGGTGGTCATCTCTACCTCAGGGATAGAAGCCACAGCACTGGACAGATAACATCAAGATGACCTTTTGACCAACTAAGTCAATTTCCAGTGATAAAGCCTCAATGTTTTTTTCCCACCACACTGGGCTCAAAACTTGCATGGAGCAAAAAAGCTGGTTTAGAACAGACCCCCCATCATGAAGGACTGCACACAGCATGTTTTTGCCACACCAAACTCTTCTGCAGCATTCTGCTTTAAAGCAGAACAATGATCCTCATCGTCTGCAGCATAGCCTCCAGAACCAACTACTCCTGCTTCCTTTGATCTCCCAGTCTCCTGCTGTGATCAGCTAGCCAACTCAAACTGTTCACTTTCACTCATTTTTTTCCCTGCTGTGGAATAATGTTCTGGCATGCTAAAGACAAAGCCTGACACTAGCCAGCTATTTGTCACCCTGTAAATCTGCAAACATGCTTACCAGAAAAGCCCACTCTCTTGAATGTACTTGTAGAATAGAGCGTATGTGCACCTACCCACGGAACACCATCAGGGGCGCCTGCAAAAAATATGGTGTGCAAATCCTTTAGCTCAAAGAATCATCTGTGAGACACACAGGTAACTGAGACAGTTACAGACACAATTAGCAAAACAACCAGGAAACCTGCTGAATACACAAGACAAACACAAAACACACATGTCTCTTGAAAAGTTCAAAGAAAATTATACTGAAAAAATGTTTAAGTGATCTAAACGTTTAGGATATGAAATCCCTGTTTTGGTCACCACAAGGTTCAATGTGTTTTAAGTTAACATTTCTACATAATTTGAACTTTCCTTCACATGTTTGCACATAATTCACAAAAGTAACCACTTCCACCCATCACATGTTTACAGGATTGTAAACATGACAACAAATGTAGATCAATACAACTGGCAGAGTATTTGCTATTGTAACATCGGACATGAATTAGGATATGACAAGACCAAAGAATTTTTTTAAAAAACTAGAGAGAGCTACAATGCTCAAACCTAACAAAAGGCTGGCGTCTCCATTCAGTGTGACATCACACGTTTCTGCCTGAAAGTCTAACAAATCTGGTCAGATCTGCCTCCCTTGGGTTTGGAAATTTGAACTCTCCATCCCGTCTACGTAGTCTTTATTAACTGTTTTTGCTCTGTCTATTGATAATATTGTTATTGTGAGAATTCAAAAGTATGTCATGGGACTTACAGCCACAAAAATCTGTACATAATTTAACATTGAGGCATGACACAGACTTCATTGATGACACATTTTCTCCATTAGATACATCTAATTTTCTGCCAAGAAATGTACCCACGCTTTTATTTATTAATATTACCTCATCAGTGTTGTTCTTTAAAAAGTTGTTAAAACTGACACACTTCAGTCGTTTTCCACTGGAATTCTGGTAAAAACATAGTTTTTCAGTTAAAAATGGGACCCTTATAACTAGCACACATACATATTACCAACCGTGCTGTCAAACTCCCAAAAACAGCTCAGCCCAGAAATGAAACACATCATATACTTTACAGCACTTACTGCCACAAAGTGTCATTATGGCAAGACCAAAACTCTTTACTTCATGGCAGATTTTCACTTTTAGCCACAAATGCAAAAACTGGTCAACAATGTGATTATACTAGGAAATAAAAAAATCTCCAAACTTTGCACAAGAGCGTATTTTAAGTCAAGATTTGATATTATGCCAAGAAAAGGGACCAAAAAAATTGACATAGTTTTTGGGTGCATAAACTATTGAGTTACGGTCCTGCTTACCTTTAGCTCAGTCATTTAATTTATTGTTTGAATGACTTTATCACTTGCATATGTAGCCACTATGGCTCAAGTCACTAAATCTTTAAAAAGGATCAACTTTGGTCGAATGCTTGAATGTACAGACTGCATATTCAGATGTAGAATTCATGAGAACATGCATGATCTAAACTTTGATTAAGTGAACAATAATATATTACATAAACGTGCAGCTACTTATCAACACGTCAGTGTTTAAAAACACAGATCACAGAAATGAACTACTGTATCGAAATTGTCCCTAAATACAACTCCAAGCAGCATTATTTGTGGTACATGTTTATGTGGTAACAAGTCTGTTAATCACATGATGACTGTAACATCTGATCAGTTCATTCAAAGGACTTTTGTGAAGGAGAATTCAAACAACTGTATAAGTTGCCTTAAGCAACGTTGCATATTTTTGATCTGTGATAGTATTCTGAAGCAAGCATATAAATCAAAAATGCAAAAACAAACTTTGAAGACAAAGATTAGATGAGGTCATCCTGTCAGGACAGAGTGAAACCATCATTAGACAAATAAACAGGACAGTTACATTCCCTGTGGTCAAAAACGGAGGTTGTTTGATTGTTTGCCTCATTTTTATAGCTCTTTAGTGGTGAATCTAGATAATCAAAATGGCTGACGGCCAGCTTGTCAAAAGCTTGTCGAGGAGCAGCTTCTCTTGCATTGGCATTTTTATTCATGAGCATTCCCACTAAGTGCTTTTTGTTGTATGACAAGGCAAAGCCAAGACCCATTTTCGCCTTGCTGAAAGTGCAGTTAGTGGAATCAAAGCTGGATCACTGTTGTCACAATGCCATTACAGTGTGTGTTACTACAGCATGTCACCGGCTCCAACAATCGCTGCCCTGTCCACGAAGGACACAAAAAATCCCAGCAATTAACAATGATGTGATAAATTTGCTCAAGTGGAATAATGGAAAAAATATTAAGGTTACAAGATGTTTCTGGAATCTTTAAAAAAAAGTATTTGTGTGGAGGAAAGGAAAGCATTTTTATTTAAATGTGTGAAGCTGTTTATTTCTAACTTGATACACCAAACTTTTTTTCTACAGGCATCAAGATAATCCAATATAAGCAGACCTAATTGTTGGTTTTACTGCCCTACCATCACTAAACTGTCCGACCCACAGTTAATAAGAGTTTAAGTTTAAGTTGAAGTATACAAACAACCTCTGCTATTCACCTTCGTGCAGCTTCAAATTATTCCAGTTTTACTACACACACAGACAAAATCTTCTGTGTTGTTTGTACCATTGGAAGTTTGAATTTTCCTGTTCTTCTTAAGTTATAAGAATTGTCTCTGGTTTCACCCCCCTAAAATAGGTCTATCGACGCCACTGGTGGCCAACATGAATTTCCATTACTTTTTTTGTGCTGGTTGCATGTAAATAAGTATGAATAACATCAGGCTTCTTTAAATCCTATTATTTTCAAATGACCTTGAAGGCGTTTTGCTTGAGTTTGCAAATAACGGTAATTGAATATTGAATCTGTTTATACTTGTATTTTGATAGTTTCTATTTGGATGCGTGTTTGTACTGTTCTTGGCTATGTGAAGGTTATTGCATTTCTAAAAAAGAAAGAAAAAAGGAACTCTAAACTTTGTGTTATTCTAGACACTTAAATATCGGTATCTGCAAACATAGGCTGTCAGTCACAGATGCAGGGAAAATATCAGGTATTGGTAATGGCAGGAAAAATGATGTCCTAATAATCATCCCTGAAAATAATGAAATATTGTTTGACAACCCAAACTTTTATATGGACAATGCTGCCTGTTCTTTGATACTGAGCAAGACATTGACATAATTCACATTTTCTCACCATGACACATGGACTTTCTCAGGCAATGAAAAACTGTTGATTAACTGACGACACTGAAAGGCAAAGAGACTGACAGTGCATGTTCAGACAGGTCAGAGCAGCAATGTGCAGCAGTGGCGAGGTCAGAACAATCACAAAAAAAGTGAGAAATATCCTGCTTTATTACTGTCTGACAGCAGAGTTATCGGAGATCTGTGAACCTGAACCTGTGTAGCTAACAGAGCTGTGCTTGTCACTTTCTGTTCTGTTCTGGCTCATCTTCTATGCCTCAGTGGGGAATGGCAGGCAGAATCCTGCTTGCTTCTGCGGCACCCAAAGGTGTTGTGAGGTCTGGTTGCCCGGTTGCAGCCCTGAAATTTTAATAAGGAAGCTAAGGTCATTGAAACACAACTGGTTTAGCTGCCTAGGTGTCTTTGTAGAAGTTTACCAATACCCACACACAAAGTTTACAAGTATGTGTGTGTTTTTAGTCCAAAAGAAAAGTCTCTTGTGTTATTATCTTCTATTTTCTTTGGAAAACTGGTTTGGATGACACTAGAAGGGGTTAAAACAGTTGCAGAACTGCCAGAAAAAGAAAAATTACATAAACAACTAGACTGCATGTATCTTCATAACTCATGTTTGCTCAATACTATAGATTTCATAGTAGGGCCCTGCTGCTGTCATTTACACAAACCTAAATTAAATAAAGGTTAACAATATTACAATAGATGAAATCCCTATTGTTCAGAGCTTCTTACTTAGGTAAAGGTCCTATTTGAGGTTTCAGACACCAAGCTGCTTTGATAAATATCAAATTTTGTGCAGGATAAACTGTTTTTGTTACTATTTCTTTGACCATCATCAATGCTTATAAAGAAAAGAGTCAAAAGAGCTGTCAAGCAGGGCTCAGCACATTACTCTTTGTCATCCAATAGCTTTTGTTTACAAAAAAAATTCAGACGGCTCGATGTTAAGGAGATCTGGCCCTTATTTGATTGCAGATGAAATGATGATGGGTAAATTGGATTCATTTGCCAAAATACAGCATATTGTTGTATTTACAGTTGCAGGGCACAGAGGTTGTCCACATGATCATGTGCTGTCTGTCCAGCCACAATACAGTCCTTTTCCTGGTCAAAGGAGAGGATTAATGTGTTGAAGATGGCATTTTCATGTTCTTTCCACAACTTCAACCCATCTCTGCCCTCCCATATGATTCACTGCAAGAGTGTGGTGGCCCAGGTGGTTCAAAAAGAAGGATTAGCTAATAAAAAAAGTTAAAAAACGGTGTGTCATTGGAAATTTACTACAGACCAGAGCTTAAAGGAGACAGGTGTGCATTTGTTCCGGCATCTCTTAAAATTCTATGTTTTTGGAAGTAGGTGATATTAAGAGAGTAGCTACTGCTGTAAGATATACAGTATATTGTATATAATGCAACAAATGTGTACAACCACAGCAGTAAAATCAACATGAAGTGGCTTCAGGACAGTGAAGCTTCAGTAATCAGTCATGGACATGGATAATTGGCCTAACCAAACAAGCAATCAGAAAATATTGCAGCCGGTGACGGTAAAAAAAAAAGAGATTCGAGAATTAGAGAATGAAAACATAACCCAGTCAAAGGTAACCACTGTGAGAGCTTGTTTCATGAGCTGTGGGCTGAAGTGCACATGGCAGCAAGCTTCAGAGAATATGTCATAGTGGATTATTAAAGTCTGGTTCTGTCTATATTGATTGGTCTGAATGCCCTTGAGAAAAGCAAACTGTTTAGTGGTTTGACAGGCACTCTGAGTCATAAACACAGCGACAGGATGTCAATGAGCCATAAACACTTCTATAAAAACGATGTCTCTGCACTGCTGCTGACATTTGCTTTACATCACATAAACATAGTGGTGAATTGACAAGGCGTATCAGTGCATGTATTTTTCCATCATTACATTTGGCTCTGATAGTAACTGCACCACCAAAACAGGGAAACAAAAAAAACAGAGATGCTTTCATGTAATTAATTCCTTTTAAAATAAAACTTTAAGGAAAACTATCATTAACACAGACAAAGATAAAGGAATAAGGTTTACTCTCGCAGAGATGACCTGACTTAAAATACTGTTTTGTTATAATAATGTTTAAATAGAATTATGTGATTGTCAAATCCGACAAATACATTTCTTCTTCTTTTCAACCAGTTTCTTCAGCTAACCTGATGATAATCTGATGAAAAGGGCTACAAGTTATTCACACGAGTCGCAATATGACTTGAGTATTATGACCTTCAATGTGCAGATTAGTCTGTTGCTTAGTCTGCATTCAGCATTGCCCGGAGAAAAGTGTAAACTTTACATTGTCTTTTTCAGCTTTTTACTACTAAAAGTACTTCTACTGGGACATGTAGACTACATGTTTTCTTTAAGCGCAGACTGTGGTCAACAAAGACACCTCAATGATAGAGAAATTACTTTAATGTTCTGAATACGAAGTTAAAAATTTGTATTGTAACAGCAGTTTGTGTTTTCACCAAGATTTCCAGTAAAACTTTCAGAAGAACTTAAGAAAAAATAATAACTTAATCGATAATCTCTGACATCACCAGTTGAATTATGAATAGTAAAATGAATCAAGTGTGGTGGCCAAATTACTAATCTCAACTTAACATCATGTCATAAATTGGCTATTGGGAAGGAAAAGATAAAATGTGTTTTTGAGTCTCTCCATGGGTCCACCCATTTGAGGAAAAAAAATGCTCCAAATATCCACAAATTTGATCTCTAAAGAAAACAAATAACCTGTTTATGTAAAAGTAATAAAATTAATGTAATTAAATATACTGGGTTGTACACTAGTTTATTATTGGCTAAAGGCTAAAGGTTACAAAACACAGGTTCATGAAAAACAATTCATTTTTGAAACCAGCCTCCAGTGGTCATTCAGGGAACTGCAACATTTCCAGTTCCTCAAATGCATTGGCTTCAAATGTGGACACTGAATGTGGAGAACTGAAATTTAAGCAAAATTTATTTGATGAAAAAGTTTAACATAGATTGCAGGTAAAAGTGGATGTTTCACAGCAAGGTTATTCATTTCATGAACATACGAACCCTGATGTGTAAACCTGGTTGAGATTTCACGTGACTTAATGGCAACAATAACAAGACTCTGTGACCATAAAAACAAAATGAAGCATGTTTGGATATGTGCTTCCTGTAAGTAATGTCACTTACTTTCACTCTCCTTACATGACTGTTAAGTGTTTATGATGTGTGCCATTTCAGTCCGCCTTCAAAGGACGTGGCTAAGAAAATGTTAAAGCAAAATAAAAGCAGATTAGTGCGCATAAAGAATGAAGAATGTTTAACATGGAGATCATTTTTGAAAGACATGGAGCATAAGCATACGCAGGAGCAAGCAGAACAGAACACTGTCTTCATTTCTTATCAGTCTAGAGTCTGCACTGTGCCAACCCTGATGCTAGGGGAGCTCCCCTAAAGAGAAGGTCTTGGCAGAAAACATTGAGGCAGAAGGTGTTCTACGCCTCTGTGCTGCGTTTGCTCTCCAACACACACTCGCATGCAAGCAGACTGACTCAAGACAGCTTAGATTACAACAGTCAAAAGAACTTATGAAATACAACTGTGTTCAGCTATTTATATACTGTAGGTCACTTCATAAGGTGAATAATTTAAGTATATAATGTTTAGATCTGGATGGCATTATAAAAAGTGATTAAATGTAACCAGTGAATTATTAACATTCATCAAAATTGATGACTATGCGAATATCTTTTGACATTATGGAAGTTTGTAAAGTTTTGAAATGCTTAAAAAAATGAAGGATGAAGAAGACAAGTCTGAAAATGATAAATGCAAAAGCCTTATTATAAAGCTGGGTTCAATGTTACTGTAGATCTTGAGTCTCTCTCCTCAGTCGCTTGGGTCCTTGAAGAGGCTGATCCACAATAGAGGACTATTGAGGCAAAATGATGTCTTGATGTGGCTTTTTGTTCACACACTGCCCATTTCAAATTTGAAAGGCAAGAAGGAACAAGAGCATTGAATGAAAAGATACCAGTAAATTACTGTAGAGTTTTAAAATCTGGCAGGAAACTGATGGGTAGTCAGTTCAGAGGGTAATCAGGATAAAAGTGCTTTCTTTCTGATCAAGATTGAGGGAGTGCTGCCAGATTTTGGAGTTTCATGATACCAGTATGGCTTAAAAGGGAAGAATAGGATCAAGGGAAGTCTTTTGCCAAAGCCAGTTTGAGAGTAATAGTTCACTTTTATTTAGAAAACGTATCTATATAACTTTTGATGTTTCTGCTGTAATTTGGTAAAAGTTATTTGGTAAAACTTCACGTTCCTATAAACTTTTATGATTTTAGATTCATTTTGCAGTATTTGCTGAAGCATTTGCAAGTTGCCATAATTGCAGCTTGTTCAGAGTATTGGTCTCAAGGAAATGTCCTATTTCCTAATTCCACCCACAGACTGCAGTGTAAAACAATTATGTCAACGGTTTGTTTGCATAGTTTATTAATACCAATAAAGTGTTCCCACAACTTTTCCAAAAAAGTAGAAAAAAAAATCCTTCTTCAAATAGATTATCACAGACCACAAAAAGTTGTAAAATCTTGAAAATACAGTTATGTGGAAAGGAACATGTGCCTCTGTAGATGAAGTGAGACATTAAAACATCAGCTTGGGACCAAGTGGGATTACTGGTGTGCCCCTCTCTTGTTGGGGCTTCAGAATATCTAACAGAAAATAATAAAAACAGCATTTACCCTGAAATAGCATGCATCATAACAGGAATGACATGATTCATAACATATACATGCTTGTGGAGAAGAACAACTGATCAGATGAAAACAGGGTTTCCAGCTACCTTTCCAGCAAGAGGCGAAAGAAAAGAAAAAAAATTCAAAGCCTGCTCTAATGTCTCACCATGACAGCTGGATCCAACATTACAATGGACACTGACGGAGACAGAACAGAACAAAGTACAGACAAAGATATAATGAGGCACAAAGGTTGGACATGAGCCAGAGCACCTGTCTGTAATGCTGTTTGCTTGGACTGCATGTTACTCTGTATAAAGAAGGGCAAAAGATAAGAATGTGATCTAGAAATTCATTGATATCTGAACAAATAGAAATCACACTAGTGTGAAAAGTCCCAAAGAAAGGAAAAGTTAATATTGTCAATTGAGTTTACAGTTGCATAAAAAAATGTGAAATGTCCAAAAACAGCAAATAACACAAAAATAAAAATGTCTTTGTGACATGAGGGTCTGATATTGATATTTTCTGCTCTTTAAGTATCAGATCTGAGTTGGCATCCACATTTGAGGTGTCAGCTGTAATGGTGGTAACTAGAGTTTTATGTTACGTTCACACTGAATGTGATTCGCACAGTGTCCAGTTCCAATTCCAAGTCAATGTACAGACTCTGTTAGAGGACCTGCAATGGATTTTGTGTATCAGGCGCAGAGCATGCGGTCTAGCAGCATCATGTTTTGGGAGTTGCAGCCCGATCTTTCCAGAGGTAAAATATCTGAACTATGTCAAAGATTTCAACGCAAATTTTAATGCAATAATTGCGTTCAGTGCGAACGCATCGCTATAACGCCTGCACAGATGGAATGCAGCCTCCTCTGCAGAGTAAACACTGCATCGCCAGTCTAACAATGGTTACCAAAAATATTCACCTCTAGACTAAAGGGAGGTTCATTTTTACAAGAAAGCAGTGGGACTTGCCACTTGGGTGCAACAGAGAAATAACACTAAGGTGGGAGGTTGGATCCTCTCTGATGTCCATTACCATTTGCACTTGAGCTTTAGGCTTTATGTCGTTTGTGCTGGATTATGAAATTCTCTGTCATCTCTGGCTCTTGTCGAACCTGGCACATTCAGTGTGCTTATATATATATATATATATATATATATATATATATATATATATATATATATATATATATATATATAAACCAGTCAAGTTTATCCCTGCTTTGAGGAAGAAACTGTAAATAAAACATCCTTTTTGTTTATTTGCTCACGTTTGTGTAACCTCACACATGTTGTGCACATTCTGCCCAACGTTGAGGATGGATTTACAATAGATGCATTTATCTAATGGCAGCTGTGTTTTTTTTTTCCCTTGTACGAATATTGCAATTGCAGTGAGTGGAAGTAGGGGGTGGGGATGGGGGTAATCCTCCCTAATGGTTCCCTGTAATGTTCCAGTCACATGTCATTAGGGATTCTGACAGACAACATATATTTAGAGGAAGTCTTTGAGTAATTAAAGAAACCTTATTGTGAGAAAAGGATTGGCTTTAATGGAAAGTTCTATTAGTCTGTCATGATGCAGCCTAATGTCTGGCTGCAGTACTATTATTACAAACTCTGTTCTTGTTGACCAATCTCATAATTAAATGGACCATGATTATTTCACAGACAAGTAATGGGAACTCAGTCTTTTTTTTGGATTCCTCAGTCTGTACGTTTATTCAAGCCGAGCTTCTGCCCTGATCTTTCCTTGACGTTTACTTTCACCCTCAGCAGAAAAAAAAAGATATTTCATTCATTTTAATCTGTGACTCCAACTTTTCCCTTAATCATTTTATCTGGTCCCATTAGTTCTCCCATGTTCCTACTTCTCTTTTCCCTTCTTTGTTAACATAAAGGCTTTGATCTTTTCCTCTATATCTGACTTTTTTCAATGATTGTCAGAATCCAAAACCTCATCTTCCCTTTTTTAGGTATACTTTAATGATTGCCCTTCTGTGACTCCATCATATTCTCTAGTCTGTATGTTCTGTCAGCATTTGGTGACATATTTGCTGAGAATAAGTCATCAGGATCCATATTGTCAACCCTACAAGATCTAAACAGATGATTTCTTCTTACAAAATGCTGATGGAGGTGTTCTTCTCCACAGCTGTACATGTCTTCGGGGTATCCAGAACACTGGATTTTTAACTAATGTCTAACTAATTTCTTTCAGAGGAGCCTTGCAGGTGTATTAACAACAAAAAAAAGACTCGTTTCCTAGTGAATTGAAGACTTTTTAAATTACATCTTTTGAACAATATATGCTAGATAGTAATCCAAAAAATGGTTAAAAAGAAACCAAGACTTTTACAAGTTTGTTTTGTTAATATGGTGGAGAAGTGGGAAAACTATCCAGTGACAACTATTGTGGGAAGACACTAGGGAGGAATCTCAAGGGGGAAATGTCACACTCACCACATACTGTACATTTAGACTAAATTTCTTAACTTAAACAAGTTTAAATAAATAAAAATACTTTCAGTTAAACAAAACACAATATTACAGTGTACATCCTGAGGTATTTCCCTGAGCTCAAGGAGAATAATAGGAGTAATGGAGACAGACAACCTCTAAAACCCAGAATCAAATATAAACAGAAGGAGTTTTGGGTTTTGTTCTGTAAAAAAAAATGACTAAAAGTTTCAGACTTTGTTTTATAATCATAAGGAACAGCCTAAACTTCTCTCAGGCAGCAACCACAGAACAAGCCAGATCACCGAGTGGCTCCTATGTCTAAGAACTTGGATTTTGGAATTGGTATGAGGCACTGTTTAAGCTGCCAGAGGGGGCAGTCACATTTTTACACGCCACACAGTGGCCGTGGAGATTTCTAAGAAAAAAGTTCAAATTTAATGGGGACTGGATTTTTCTCTAAAAGTTGACATCGGTCAGTGGACACCTGGGCACATTTTGAAGTGGCATGATGGTAGTACAGTGACAGGCAAGGATGAGGCCATTAGAAAATTGGGCGAGAGCTGGGTGGTCACAGGTCGGTGGCAGCCAGAATCGTCACTCTGACTGGACAAGAATGAAACCTTAGAGATTCTGCCAATGCCTCTTCATTGCGTGGCAGTGTCATAGATTAGTCAGCAACTCCCACCTCCAAACATCAGGGGAAGCCCTCGCCTGAGTATTGAGCGCCCGGCTCCTTACTTCAACTCCCATCAGCCTATACCTCAGCTTCCTTCCTGTTCAGCTGTTTCCTATTGCTGTCATTAGCATCTGGCATACATTCCAACTCCAGCCTTCACTTCATTGCGAAGTCTTGTTTTGGCTTAGCATACAGTCTGAGTAGTTATCCATTGTCTGGTTCCCTGTGCTTCGACCCTTTCCTGACACTCGTCATTCTGCCTCACTCCTGTGTTTTGACCCTGGCCTGGACTTTGACCTCGTTTCATGTCAGTGCCTTCTTCGAAAGCGAAAACATGCAAATCAAGGATTGCTATCACTGATGACTTCAGTTTAGCTGTAAAACCCCTGTTTGAAAATGTGTGAGCTATTAAACAAAATTTACATTTTCACCTTGTTCCTATAGAAATATAAATATCACACAACTCAAAGTCAGAATTTGTAATAAATAAAAAGTTACAGGCCCGTTATTCTGCTTGGGTTTGACTAGAAAACAAATAGTGGCTGCTTTTAGTGTAAACAATTAACAAATAAAATGTAAACGCCTTTTGTACTCACTAATTCTTAAGATTAGGACGCGGATGATTGTTGACCGCTAGGTCATGTGGGTAAAGCCTAGTCATTTGTTTCTCTTTCCTGGCTGTCATGAAGCAGACTAGTTGGATGGACTGGCTTCTTTAATCCACAGCAATAAAGTTTACAGAATTTATTTTTACTCCACTGCACATTAAAGGTCTGTAGTTCGATTTGAAATGATAATTTAAAACTCTTGTACTTTACAAAAATTGGTTGCTTTTAACTCGCACTAAAATGCTAACAAGGTAACTTGTGATTAGCATAATACCTTATGCATCTTAACCAAATCTATGCACAAAAGAATGCAGATCAGATACTCACTCTTTAGAGGTTACAATTCAAACAGTTACAAAGACTCAATAACTGTTTGATAATGTAACACTGACAGTATGGCTCTTAAGTAGCAGCCAAATCTGCTAGCTGCGACATCTTACTTACTTAGATCCCGCCCTCATTGAGGTGATTGGACTTTAGGTTACATCAACCAATGGAACAAAATAAAAACACAAGATTGACAACACAACAGGTTAGATTATACAGACAGGAGCTTTTAAAATCCACATGACAAAAAAACAGTTGCAGCAACAAAACATTTTTGAAAATGCATTAACTATTGCATATATTTATAAATAAACAAATTATAACAGATGCATGTTTTAATGTTATTTTAGTAAAAATAATAATAATGTTGACAAGACATTTAATCATAATATAAAATTAGATCATTTCTTTTAGCAAAAAGTAGTGCACTTGAAGTTTATTTTAGTAAGTACACTTGAGAATAAGTATAGAAAGTAGGCTACTCTATAGACCATGTACTGGAAGTGTGGTGGACAAACCATCCTGACTGAAATGCTTAATACAGACTAAACTGGAACATTTTAGCTTGGAACCACATAGCTGGTGCTGATATGGAATCTATAAAAATTGATTTTTATTTAAAGTTTAATTAACATGTTATGGATAAGCTGCTAATGTCTCAAATCTTCTTAGATCATGTCTGTTCATGCTCTGCAGAGAAGCTTTACTATTATCCCGCTACCATCTTGTAAGGTCTGTCTGAGCAGATGGCTTCTCCTCATGAAACTGTGGTGAAAGCGCAGTAATCTGACTCAACAGACAAAAGAGTGCTGGATTAGCAGTTACCTCCATTCAAGTGGAATACCTTTACAGGTCCTGGTGACCAATATGGAATGTTGTATCTGCTGAGCAAGAAAAAGGATGTCTGGAAAAGAACATCAAGCATTATTTGAAAACATTTTTAAAAAGATTCCAAATAATTTTAAGGTCTGAGAAGAATGAATCAGCATATGCAAACCTCCTTTTTTTATATTGCTGGTTGGTTGGTTGGTCAGCTGACAAATTGGTTGTCTTGGCTGTTATGCGAACCCCGGGCAGAGATGATTGGGTCACAGCATTCGTAGCAACTGTGGTAGAATTACAGTGAAGGGCAGATGGGGGAACAGCAAGGGGTGATTGGTGCCATCTTCTGTTATTTCTCACAACAAACAGAATGCAGATATATTTTTACGAAAAATAAAAGGTTAACCCAAATAACACATTAGATCTCCACGTCAAAAGTGTGAAAACAATTTAAAATGGATGATTATAGAAATAGAATGTATTATGGATGACATACAAAGTATATCTGAGGGGTTTTTTTTTGGCTTAAAAACCAAAATCTATTTTTTTTATTCATTTTTTATACATTCTTAGTAAAAATATGTGAAAATGAACAACCTGACAAGCATAACAAGAGTTTATCAACAACATAACCTTTGTGTGAGAGTTTGACAATGTCTGAATGTGGCCTTGTTTTGGCCCAGTGTGTCCACAGCAGGCCTGTCAGTTTAAGTCATCTTTACCTGAATAAACCCCCCATGACTCCATCTGTTACCAAGCATGGCTCCAAAACATGAACAAAAATTAGTGAAAAAAGATCATGCAAAAGACTGGACAATGGTCTAAAATAAAAGTATGTGAAAAAAAATACTATTTTTTAAACTTAATTAACTGGATAGGTAAAAGAAGTGAGGAAGAACATGTAACAATGAAAAAAAAGATAAAAAGTTAAAAATAATAAATCATTATCATCTTTTTATTTCTCAGATTTGCCGTGCAGGTTTCCAGTGTTTTTACTGATGGTTTTAATGTGCTGTGCTTCAAAACATCCAAGTGAAGAAATGTGTTTGTTCCTTCACACCACAAGACGCACATCACCTTACTGGCAGAGGGAAAAGCCATGTTTTTTCTAATTGTTCTGCTCTTATGACATTGTTTTGGGAAAGGTGATATACTGTCAAGCATTCAGATGTATCTAAAAGTTTTCATCCTGATAGTCATTATTCATGTGGAGACACAGTCCAATGAGGAGATAAAGAATAGAATAGATGTTAGTAAGCCGCACTCTAGTAAATGTTGTAGCAGTTTAGCAGTGGTAAAAAGTTAACTTGCATTAAACAGGCATTGAAAAACGTGTGTTATGATTAGTCTACAGGTGATGCAAACTTAATGTTGTGACGAAGAGCTACTTCATAGGAAAAACTGCTGTATTTTTAGTATTTTGAGAATAAATCGCATTTTTTACCTAGTTTGGCCAGGGTTGCGACCTATATGCCGGAGTGACTTACAGTGTGAAACGTGAAACATATAATCAAATCTGAGTTGCTTCAAACATCACGTCTCCTAAAACTAAGTTAAAAAAACTCCATTTTTTTTGTCAGTTTAGCTTAGTTTGTTTAGTTTACCAACCAGTTATTGTTTATATTTTTTTGACTTTGCATTAATACCAGTGTGAAGCCCATTGAGACTGCAATGGCTGTGATATTGGGCTATATAAAAAAATTGAATTGCAATTTGAATAATCTGAATAGTTTCCCATTTTATTATTCCGTTGCACTACAGCAGACCTTTTTTCCTCCAATCGTTGCAGATGAAGAACCAATGTTGCTTCAGAGATCGTTCCTGCACCCTTTGTCTGTAACCAGTAAAAGTTATGATTGATGTGGGTCACATTTTTACTAGATCGTTCAAACTAACTGGTGTCATGAAGCCAAATTTATATAAATTACTGAAAAAAACAAGCAAGCCTTTGTAAAACCAAAGATTTAAAGTTCTCACACATTAGGAGGCAAACATTTACAATCCATTTCAGTGCAGTGGAGCCTATTATATAAAAAAAAAAATACTGATGTCAGCTGAGGTTTAATATTGTGTGTAGTAAAAGAGAAATCAATCTCATAAAAAATTATCACATTGATCAGTACTGACATTTATGGTCGAAGGCCCACAAAGCAGTTTGACTTCATTCGGAATTTCATGCATGTTTACTTTGAGTGTATTCTATTTATAATTCTAAATGGATTTCTCCCACACTTCTTTGTCACTTTTGCGACTGTATAGATCACAATAATGTTAGTGGTGACACTCCCTTCCATGGCCATTCATCTAAAACAGAATTACATAAGCCATTTACCCCCAGCCTCGATGATGGATTGCAGGGGCCCCCAGTCAAAGCTCTCAGGTCTGAACAATCTCTGCTTTTCCCGTGACAAATGTTATCAGATAGACATTTGACAACTCGTGATTTTCTGGGGGTTTTGAGAATGTGCTTAAGATCCAAAAAGAAGGGGCAAAAATTGGAAATAATGATGGCAGCGAAGTATCACTTTTTTTCCATCTGTTGGTTTTTTCACATTCTTTCTCTCACTTCTTTTTTGTTTGTGTATGCTTTCGTCACATCACAATAAATGGTGGTTAAGCTGTTCTACACCTGAAGGCCATTTCTTCCAGTAAAGAATCGATCATTCAAGTTGCCACCAGATGCTCTGACACCTGTTCAACCTTTAAAACCTTCGGCTATCCCCATTCACCATCTGCACTTCAGAGGATTTACGCTTTTCTGTCATTACCTCTCCTGTTTTCTTTTGTTTTGTGTGTTAAAGATTCCTTGAATAACAAAAATAATCTGGTCAGCTCATGTTTGTCATTCTCATGGGGGACCCCATGAGTGGCCCTTGCCTTGGTCTCTCCTGGACCTCCAGGGGTGGGCAGATGGTTGCCTGGATTGTGGGGAAGATCTCCCTTGGGGTTCACAATTTCTTGATTGAAATTGTGATGGATGAGGAGCAGACAAAAACCTGCAATTTGAAAAAGCTCAGGTTTGTGATGTAACTGCCATGGATGGGCCAAAGTTTCCCTGCTCCACTACAATTCCAAACCCTTCACTTGAAGTCAAATAGATCAACGTCTTCTTTTTCCTCATCTGAGCTGCCATCTGGCTCTAAACTGTATGACTGGAAAGCTCCAAAATTGCTTGTGTTTTTTTTCTGTTTTTTTTTTCCACACTAATATTAGCTTGGGGTTGTGAAGAGCTGTGAGATAACTGGAAAGAGTGTAAACAAAGACATGCTGGTGTCACAAAACAGGCAGACGACTGATTCTAAATGCAGCAGGAATATTGACTCAGACAGAAGGACAGAAGTAAAAACTCAGACTTAAAGTCCACAAAGCTAAATCAGGGTCAGAGTCCAGACAAGGGTCAGGGCAGGCAGCAAAGGAGCAGAGTGAGAGATAAAGCAGGGTTGTGTGGACAGAAGATCAGATCAGGTTACAATGCTTGGTACGCAGGCTGAAAGGCACAAACAATACTTTGCACCAAGCAAGACTGTGCTTAAGTGTCCTGTGGCTGATTAGCAGATGAGAGTCAAGTGGGTGGTGTCCAGACACTGTGTGCTAGGGTTGATGGGAGATTGAGTGCAGTAAGTACTCTGGAGACGGCTCCCGCTGGTGACCAGAGGGGGAAACAGAGCGCTGACTTCTGACAGCTGGGCTATCAATGTAGGGTTACTTCTGCGCCAACAGTCCCGGCAACGACCCAGAGGCAAATTTCTGATGAACTCCAGCTGTGGTGCAGCAAATACATCTTAAAAAACGACACAGGCTTTTGATTTGTGCTAAAAACAGCACAATCATAATTAAGACTTCTGGTAAAGAATTGTGCAATAGAAAAAAATACAGTTGGAGACAGACTTTAAGGTCAAATGAAATTGAAAATATTTTAATGAAAAGGAATATTTAATTCATTATAATGCAGTCTGTGTTGCAAACTAATGTTTTGTCATGCAAGAGATATATAAAAATACTACACATTTGATAACAAATTTGTTTGAAAGTCTTTACGACTGTTGACAAAAATTTAATAACAATTTTAAGGGATACTGTCATAGAGAAAACAAAAACCCATATTATGTTGAATGTGGAGTTATTCACCAGATGTATATAAGACTTCCCTCTCCAGAGACATCCCGAATCCAACATTTATGCCACAAAAAACACTTATAAACAACTTATTACAGTTGATGGGAGTAACACAGTTGACAGGACAGAAGACCAAAGGGAATCTTTCAGATAAAAAAAAAATCCTTTGTCTCATAAAAGTGAATAAAAGTGAATAACAATCTAGGCACGATATGTTATGCTCTTTTATAAAGTTCTTTTCTTTTGGTTTTGCCAGTGGTCAACATATGTCACAATTAAAAAGATGGTGCTCCAGGATTTTAAGTAGAAATTTATTAAAGGAATTCTCTAGGATATTTTAGGAAGAGACAAAACTTTTAAATGTGTTTTGTCATTTCATCAAATAATGTGAAATGCTGAGTTTGCCCTGGAGAACTTTAGCAAGTCTAACATTTAGAGATTATTTATTAATGGTAAGGTCATCTTTACTTTAAAGCTCAATACTTGATAATACAAAAATTAGTAATAACCTTTAATTAAACATGTAAGTCATTAAGAGCAAAATCGACTTTTTTTCTTTTTCAAAAATGTCATGATCCTTCAGGCATATGTAAACTTGAAGATATTTTGAAACCTTTTCACAGCTAGCTTCAGTAACTGGGACAACTTTTGGGGGAAAACGATTCTATTTAACTAGAAATATGTGGGCACGCTAATCTTTTAAGCTGCGGTAGCATGTCACTTTCCTGTTTTGTAACAAATGTTGTCCTGTTTCATTTCCTCCAGTTTTTGCTTTAATTTGAACCCAGTTTTTTTAACTCTGTGGATTTTCTCATCATGGCTGATTGTGACATCTCTTGATCCTCTGATCTTTCAAACAAGACAGAGAAAAAACACAAACAGGATGTTCTTAAGGATTCAAGAGTTAAGGGTTAAGGAGGTGGAGAAGAGTTAGGGATGCAACCACAGCTTACCGACTGTTGTCAGGATGTCATCAGATTTTCCTTAAAAAAGAAAAGTAAAAAGATGCAACAGTTAAAGTTCACCTCCAGTGTGGTTATCAGGCTTTTTGTTTTGCTAAAGGCAAAAAAAATTGTGGAACCACAGAACAAGCTGCTTTTTATGGTTGTGAAGTTAGAAATGTGGTTTCATGACTTGGGGAATGGCTTCTTCCTTTTTTAAAGTGGTTACCCGGTGAATTAAACACCAGCTTTTAGCTTTAATCTAGAAGTTTGGTTTTGCTTAGTCAGTACAGCGTTATACTCTCATTTGCTCTGCTGCCCCACAATCATTTATAATATTTGACTTTGGACAACAGACAGAACGTTATAATTTTTGGGGGGGTTTATTGATATTGTTGTACATATCGTGTTTGCCCCTTATGGATACAGGAGGATGCAATTAAGTTTTTAGTGCAAGGCAACAAGGAGCAAAAAATGATATGCAAAAAATGAAATGAAATAGCAACACATTTAAAATATGAAACTCTAGGTCAGTGCACTAATGCCAAGTTTAAGTGTTTTTAAAAAGACAAATGTGCTGGTAAATGATTAAAAACTGTTTTTAAATGAGAATGAGCCTGGCAGAACAGGCAGATTCAGCCAAAAAATAAACAGTTGTGTATATTTTTTTGTGTAGGACAGGTGACATATGTGAATAAATGTAAGGCTAGCAGATATTATTCAGAGCAGTCTGACAAATGATTTATAGCTGCAATTTTATCAAGCTGTCATTGAATGCTGTTGGACAGGACATGCTATTTGCTGTACCTGTGTGTGTTCTTTTTTCTGCAATTGTGTTTATCTTTAATAAAAGTGCATCATGCATGAGAGTGCATTTATTTCTCATGGAAACTCCTGGGATTTCCTTTAACTGACATAAATAGAAAATTTTTCTACAGATTAATTTTGATAAACTTAGCAAAGATTTTCTTTGGCCTTTCTGTCTATCCTTTCAGGAATATCTCTAAGTAAATATTTTAATTATCAACTTATCATTTTTAATGATTGCATACTTTATCTTCCACAAAATATGCTAATAGAAACAAAATTAAAAGCATCCTGTTTTGGTCTTTTAATATATTATGAAAAGATAAAACTCAAGAAAGACCTTTGGAAGAATGTTTATTTGTAAAAGAATAAATAAACTAAATATATAAACCACAGTGTGGCAATCATGCCTAAACATTGCTTTTAAGGTAATTTAAGAACACGTATGTTCTTAAAGCTCAGGAATGAACTGGTAGAAATATACCAGGGAACATTTACTATTCTGAAATGTAACAAAAGAAAAACACAAGCAAAATGGATTGAATTGGTAGAGAAATACTTGTGAACATGTACTGTTCTGAAATGTGATTAAAGATAGAAAAAGAGAGACATGAGCCCCACTGAACACAGAAGAATGATTAGCAATACGTTTGCACTTGATAGTATGAATAAAGATACTGGATTTGTTCCTTCTTGTTCATGTTTTCCATGTTTGCCAGGATCTTGTTTGCTCTCCTCAAATAAAGCACAGTTAAAAAAGTCTGACAGACACGGAAAAACTACAGAAGTGAGAAATTTGAATGTAAAATATTTTTTACAATTTAAATACAATTGAATTTCAAATTGACTCAAATTGACTGTGTACTCTGGGTGTCTTAATTTAGAAAAAAAAATGTACATCTCAAAATCATAATGCAATTAATTTTGAGTCAAAGTAGAGAGACAGTATTTAGGAACATAACACATTGCTAATTCAAAAATATTTATGTGAAGGACTGAATGTAGCTGAAGTAAAAGAGATATAAAAAGTTTTAAAGACATCCAAACTTTTGGTAAAACTGGACGTCCATGTTTAAAAAAAGTCGGAGGGTGGGGGGGTTACTCACACATCTTCATTGGAGTTCAAGAGATTTTAAAAATAAAGAAAAAAAATAAATTAAAATATACATTTTTGGATCTCATCAGAAAACGTAATAACACGGCTAAGCAAGGATGGTTATAAAATGTTGTAAAGCATGTAACTCTAGTTTGGAAGTTATGTGATGTTAGCAGAATTTTGTACTTTGAGATGAGTTTTATTGAGGTATGGCCGACTAATGATCTGCTGAAATGAATCTAAGAGGAAAACAGAGGAGAGATTTTTTTTAATATAAATCTACACAATATTTTAAATGAACTGTTAAATTAAGTAGCACATCTTTTTTCAGCACACCATAAGTCAATCAGGCTGTTGTAAGCTTTGGCAACAGGGAATCCCATAATCCTTCCTTTCTCTAGTGATAGTTTGTAAAGCGACATAGTAGAAAATGGAGCGGAGAACGACAGTGATCCTATGTGTTCTCAGGAAGTCCAAACTCACAAACCACTGCCACAAATTGATGTGCCTGTGTGCACACGCAAAGTCATGCTACCTTTATCTTGGGGTTCTTGTTGTTCTGCAATAACAGAACATGAAACTCATCTTCATTTGAAGTAACCGCTGCTGAAGGAAGATAGAATTGAAAAGAATAACAGATCTTTTCTTCCTCGAAGGAAACACAGTTTGGATTGACATGGACTTATACGACAAGTATGATGTTTTTCTGTATTTCTGTCCAAAATTAATCTCATCTTGTGTTGAGAGGCATGTGTTCAGGATGGGAAGTCAAGTGCAGTTTGTGTTTATTCTGAACAGCTGGGGGCTGAAATGCATTATACCACCACAAAAATCCATATAGTTACAGCAAATTTTGATTCTGTTTCAAAACGTTAGGTTTTGCTCCCCTTGAATGAACTCAAAACAACCAATTTAGTCTTTGTAGTCATTCGTTCCCCACATTATAGTAACAATCATTTTTACATGTGAGAGGATCTTGTGCAATTCTGAATTTGTGCTGGCCAAAAAGAGAACTTCTCTTTCCTCTGCATCTCCGAAGGACCTGCAAGACCTAGTGTCTTGTTGCTTGTAGCTCAGTCTCACCAAACTCGTTTTCACTCTGCAGCTTGGATTAAAAGCAGTGGTGATTCAGTGAAACTTTTATTGGGATCAGTCAGAGCAGCGTTGCCAAATGTGTTGCGGCATAGCCCAGACGTGACCAACAACGTGAGTGATCCATTATGGCTCTATTTGTCCTGCATGCCACAGCCCAAAAGTGTCAGCATAACCGTGATTACACAGACAAACAGACACAGTCATTCCTTTGTTTATCAGCAAAATGTAACATTTTCAGAAAACCCTTTCACGCAGTACACATTTTTCTACAGAAAAAAATCATTGCCGCTGGAAAAAAAAAAAACGACTAGCAATAAATTTCTGTCAGAAGGCAGATTTTTTTTGTAAGAAGTGTTGGTTGAAAAGAATTTCTGGCTAAATATCCAACTGATACACTGATTCTGCAGATTCTTTTTTATACAGTTATAAAATGCAGGCTTGTCCCACAAGATTGGCGATTATTACACAATTTTAATCTACTTATACACAGGATTTGACCCGCGTCCAAATCCTGTTGAAGAGCGCGCTAAACAAGTGTGTACATTTGGTGTTCACACTGACAAACAGAGAGGAACTTCTACTTTTTCTCTACTGCTGACCAGTACATGTTTGCCACCTACAGCTGGAAGAGATTTGGTGGGCAACGTATAAACGGTAAAAAATCTCATGAATCTTGTTCCAGGATTTTTATTTCACAGCTCTATTCCAATACATAAAAGGCTTCGTCCATTCATTCATTTTCTAAACCCATTTTCTATTTGGTCATGAGTTTTGCACGTGTAAAGCCCAAAATTGGTGGTAAAGAGTTTTAAAGTTTTAAAGCCCAAAGCGTGTGTTCATGTCCATTTACACAGAATTGCTATTGGAAGTGGATTTCACATGAAACATTGAAACCGAGCTGCACTGCATGCACCCAGATGGTCATTATTTTTTGTACCATTACCTTAATAAGCAGAAGTACGTCAACTTTTGTGAAGTGCATCAAATTCATTTGTTCGAGTTAAGGACATTTCTCCTTTGGTGTTGGTAAGGAAAAAGAATTGTTGAAAAGTTTTGTTTCTACACTTTTTCATCGCATATCAAAAACTCCCTGTGATTCACCTTAATTCTGATTTTTAAGGTCTCAAGGGTGACAACGCAAACACACACGTCCAAAAACTTCAAAAGAAAGTGTTGGGGAGAAAAATGCTATATCTTGAAAGCAAGATTGGATGTTTTGTTTTTTTTTGTAATTAGAATGTACTTGGCAAGTGGACAGTCAAGTGTCCACTCCAGTAAACACCATTGCACACACATTTTTCTGTCAAAGTAAGCTCAAAGAGGCGTATTTCTCACACTCTTAGCAGGTTGGATATTGATTTTATTTTACTCTGCCACAGCTGCAGTGTTCATCCATCACAGTCACGAGTTAGAGCAGTTAATACCCTGCTCTGTAGTAATGTAATAGAAGTTCAGATAATCAAGAGCTTTTTATCTCATCCTGTTCAGACTGAGTGAATCTTTTCTGCTCGACAGCCTGTCTGCTCTCATCTAAACCTCAGGTTGCTTCGTCCGTCCACTCTGATGTTCAACTGTTGAATCTCTCCACTATGCTTGCTGCGATGTTCTTCATGGTAACCTGATTACAAGCAGCTCTGACTTCTTCAGACACATGTATGTGTGAGGCCATAAATGTGTATCTTTGCAAGACTTCAGTGTCAGTGCAGCTTTGCTGGGGAAACAAGAACAAGTGTGAGGTGAAAAGTTTGCTGTAAGCGATGAACAAATATCTGGAACAGATCTTGTGCTCATGCTACACTTGGTGTGGAAATGTTTCAATTCTTACACACATTTCAGAGTTTTTTGTTGAAGATCCTGTATCAGTATTGTGATTATAATCTGGTAAACCCTGTGAAGCAACCATCAATAAGGATTTAGATACACTGGTTGTGTAAAATCTGCTTTGCAGAAATGCAACACTCTGTTTATTGTTATTTAAATGAGGCGAGGTGGCGTTTTAAATCGTGTTTATCAAATCTTCAACCTCAAGAAACAGTGAATCCATCTGATTAACCTTCAATCAGTTTTAAAAAAAGGCTGGAACAAAAGTATTTTTATTGCGTTTTTAAATTCAGGTTGTTAAAGTTAGTGGCTTATGCTGTTGCATAATAATTCATAGTTTCTTTTATTAGTTTTTTTTTCTTTAAGAAATGTTCATGTTTTTTGCATGATCTATACTATTTTAGAGAAAATAAAATGTTTGAAAGAAAGGAATAAAACTCAGAAAGGAAATGATGTGGGCTCCATACAGGCCCATCATGATATGTTAAATGAAGAAAATGCATGTAATTGAAGTTAAGACAAGCCTGATCTGTGTTCAATGGAGTCAAAACCACAATTTAGGACAGACAACCTAAACACTGAATTTAATTTTCAAAGAGGACCTGACTAACTCTTGCATTTGGGAACAGATTTCTATAATGTATCTCTTTTAAAGCCTAATTTGAACTCAGTTGATGACTGGGTTTCACTTAACCCAAGAATTTAGTTCTAACCTCAAACAGGAGTATCACCATTTTCCCTGTTACTTGTATTTGTTAGTCCCTGGTATTTCTCCAGTTTCTCAAGTTCCTTCTTCTGTCTGTCCACATCAAGTGTCATCGGTCACCAGCTGCACAGTAGCTCAGGGGTACAGCAGGTCCTCTGCACACCTGATGGCCGCCTGACTCATACCGTCTACATTCATGACCACGCCAACGATGTTCAAAAAAATTGGATGGCAGCATGAAATCTTGAAAATCTTTCTGATGCCTCCCAATCAGGCGGATGCAGTTGTATTACACACTTTAAAGTTTATGGCAGTTATTTCTAAATTATAAAATTGAGCAAGTAGTTGAATAAGGATGCCAGGAGGAGGAGGTTAAAGTCGATACAACTTTGATGAAATGTGGCAGAGTCGCATCTCTTTGTCCAGGTTATTTAGATTAAGGCTGACAGACTAAAAAGGGATGTTGTAGTTGACACGTTTGGGCTGTTTATATCTTCCTTCCCAACAAAAATGCGTTTTTTCTGTTGATTTTATCTCCATGGCAACTATTTTATTTTTTGATCGTCTGTGGGTGACAAACAGATCCATGTACTTTTCTTGGTTTTTTTTTAACCACGCCTATATTCCTAATATATTCATTATCATTTGTCATACCATTTCAGTCAGCTTGAGCCAGCAGTTCATGTATTACATTTTTACAATATTCCAGTGAAAAATGTGCAAACAACGCAGAAACACCACTTTTGGGATCTCACCACGCTAACACCGTACAGAAGCTACACAATTTATTTCCAACATTTTTTTTTTCTTTTAGTAGCTTCCCAATGAGGCTCTAAGAGTTAGGAGGGAACCTTTGACCTCGGGAAGAATAAAATAAAATAAAAAAACCCTAAAAGAACATTACATTTATAGCTTTTACTAAAGAGGTTTTTTTTTTTTTTTAAATTCAAGATGGCGGCTTCTTCTCGAGGTCAAAGTTCAATAAAACTTTGGTGGTGATTGTAGACCTAACCTTGCAGCATCGCTCAAACAAATCGAGCCATAAAATGATCGTAGGTCCTTTGTTAAGACACGTGTGTCTTGGTTTCATTAGTTGGTTTTGAAATGCATTATTTGAGCCCCATTAGAGATTTTTGGCTCCATTCATAATGTGATGAGTGATGTCATCATTTTTTGGGTGGGGTTGTTCCCTGCGATGTTGTTCACCAGGTTTTAGGTGCACGGAAACTTTGCTAGGATGTGGTGGAGGTGACATTTTCACTCAAAGAATTGCAAAAACAATGTGGTCCTTGCAGTCCAGGACTGCTGCAGGACATAACACCTAAACTGAAGAATTGTCAATTTGTAGATAATAGCAAATTTAAATTTATCTGTAAAATATTTATCTCAAAATACACTTTCACAGATTTAAACACTTTCACTGATTTAGCCTTTGAGTCTTTGGCCTTGCAGGCAAAATTAGGCAGCCAAGTCCCTGAGCTTTTCCTTTTTTTATCAGGAGATTTTTGAGAGTGTGTGTGTGGGTGGTTGGATGTGTAATGAACATTTCATGTCTGTGTATCTGTGCATGTCTGAGAATGGATCTGGCCTTTGTCCTCGGCTCTGCTGGTTGAGTGGACACTGTCCAGAATGATTAATTGAAAGTTCAGAGAAATCACTGTTAGAATTTCAGAGCCATCTGAGGAGAAAATTGGCAACGTTGTGTAAGACAGAAACCTTCACTGCCAACATTCATCATCTAGAGATAAAAGGTTAGATGGGTAGCTTTTGTGGGTGTGTTTGTATGCGAGGGGTTCCTCTCAAAGCCTGTTGCAGTGAACATGAACACACATTAACTCTTTAATCTTTAATCACATTGATTCCTTTTTTTGGTCTAATCTGCATATCTTCAGGTTAGATTAAATTCTTAAACAGCAGGATGTGTGTACCAGTAAATGCATGTGCGTATGTTCAAAGATGTGCATCAGAAAAAACCTGCAGTGAATTAATGTCTTTGACTGCAGGGACACCAACACAATTATTTCATTTCTTAATACTGTAGTTTGCTGTTTAAGTCTCCATTCTTTGGTCCAAATTTGATTCCTCTTGCTCTGTATCAGGTTGTGATGGTCTTCCTTCTTTTGTTTTTGTGGTTTTTATTCTGTGACACTGGCATACTGATGGGGCTACATTAATTAGGCCTGCCTGTAATTAGGTTGCCTTGAATTTCTTCTGTTTCTGATTACAGATACACATTGGTTTCACCAGAGCATGAAAACAAGTTGTTGTTTTTTTCAATTATATTATTCCAGTAAATAATGTGTTGCTTTAGTCCATGTATTTGTATAAGCGACTGCAGTTTGACGTCTCCTAGGTTGTGTTTTCTATTAATCTACGTTGTTTATTATTCACTGATCTAGAGATGTGTCAGAAAATTTAATTCACAGATTTACTCCAATTTGTATGCTAATGCTGGCAACATACACTGCGTCTGGTTCTTCCATAGAAAATATCAAATAAGGAAAAAAAACAAACCAAAACAGAAAAGAATTCGATGTTGTTGCTTAGGTAATAAGTGGATAATGAGAAACGTTTTCTCAATAACCAAAGCACTAAAAGTGATTTTTATGAACATTACTTAATCTCTATCTTACTATTATTTTAGTTTTAATTCCTTTTGTACTTGTTTTTGAACAAAAAATAAAAGCCAGCGATTGATATCCTGATTTTAACTGTCAAAATATGATCAAATAAATACAGTCAATAGAAGAAGAAAATAGTTCATGCAGCACATGGCTTCTGACCTAAAATAACTTCATATTTACCTTCATTAAAGCAGCACTTGCTCCCATCAGCTCCCATATTTCCATGTAATCGGTTGAGGAATGAGTGTGATCAGCTAACCTTTGTCCTCTGGCAGTCAGAGTCATGAGGAGAATTACTAAGAGCTGTTTGACCCAGATGAAAAAGTAAGAGCAAGTTGGTCATGTCAAGGTAAAGTGGACTGGAATCCAATTCTTAGTAAGCTACACGGTCAAAACAAAGTTCTTAAAACAACTAATGGCAACACATCATTTTTGCAGGGGGCGCCAAGTTTTGGATCCATGAAGTCCATACATTCACATGTATCTATTGATCTATTTATTTGTAGTTTTATACATTTTACACATACTGTATCAGCTTTTTTGTGTCTTGGATACTAGAGAATATTGAACCAAAATGTTTATGTATACTGTATATATTGACCACTATTTGGTAGATATATTTTTGAATTATTTAGACAAACCAAAAACGTTCCTAAACTTGAAGAGATTCAGCTTTGAAGCCCTTTGCATTCTGCAACCATAGCTGCGATTTTGACATGCTTGGCATCAAACACTTTTTTTATTTGGCAGAAAATACTGTGACATGGTTTAAAAAAATAACATTTACCTTTATTCTTTACCTTTATTCATTTCAAGTTTTGTGTCGCTGCTAATTTTTTTTAAAAAGTAGCTTCTTTAATGTTGTCAGCTAAAATGTGCATGTACATTATTGTATTCCATCAAAGTCTTTTGCTTCCACATTTGTAAAAGATTAAAAAAAAGCATTTCTATGTCACTCTTTTAGTCTAAAGTTTATAAGAAAAGTGGTGCAGGAGACTGCATTTATGAGCAACAGCAGATGTCAATGCTTTTTTGAATAGAAAAAATTGCAGATAGAGCCACAAGTACAGAAAGCGTTCAAAGTTGTTTGATAGGAAATTGTGAAATCGTATTACACTCAAGTAGTAACAGTTGTGTTGTCGAGACAAATAGAAAAACCGACCAATAATTAACAGACAGTTAAAGCCATCACAGAGTAAATGTGACAGTCATATTATTCTTTTGTGTCATTTATTCATTTTATTAACTTGCTTAATCCTTGTTAGGGTCACAGTGTTGCTGGAGCCTATCCAGCTACCATTTGACAAAGGTGGGGTACACCCTGGAATGGTTGCTAGTCCATCCAGGGTCATACAAGTTTAAATAAAAAGTACATTTTTAAATATCTAGAATCTACTAATATTATTGCCTATCAGTTTTCTCCAGTTTCCACACAAACTTATGTCAGCCCAGAAAATGAGAAAGCAGCATTTAGAGAAAATCTTTAGAAAAAAAATTTAATCTGTTCCGGGTGCGTTAAATCAAACTGCAAAAGGAAAAAAAAACTCATTAAAGGTTGGGTTGTTTGTTTCTAAATGGCATTATTCTTGTCTGTTACACTGTGAGTACAGACTAAAACAAAGCACTGGATAGAATGTTAACAGTGAAAGTCTAATTTGGCATACAACACATTTAGGTACCATATCAATACATGGGATTTACCAAATTTCTACCGTCATCAAAGTTACCCAAGCACACAAACAATAAAATAAACGTGAAAAATTAAAATAAATGTATGACAATGTACGCCTTTTTATCAAGACTTGCAGCATTCTATGTGGTTTACTCCTCAGCACTCCTCCTTAACCTGTCTCAGAAAAGATATATTGTGCTACACAGTTACACACATGAAGCCATAAAACTGTCCCCTGCCATGAGCTCTGAATCCTGACATGTTCAAGCCACTCTTCCTGGCTGCTGTATTGGTAGGATGCACCAGTTTATTTGGACCACAAATGAGAAAAAATAATCTTTCTTGGCAAACTAATAAAACATGGTTTATGGTTTTAATATATTAAGAAGCACAAAGACACAGGACTGCGTCTTTATTTTCAGTAATAACTTGGTTCCCAAACTAAACCTTTTCTTTGGAGTTTTTTCGCCCCAAACTCGGCAGACAGTAGTCTCTGCCATATTTCTTAAAAGTCCTCTGGAGTAAATAAAGATCACCCTTTTGATCTGATTCAAAATAAAATGTATAAAAAAGTTGAAATTATGGTTTTGTTTCTTGCAGTCTTTTTTTTTTAAGACTTTATAAGCCTTGGCTGGGTTTGCGAGTAGCAAAGAGCCCTGTAAACTGTCCAGTAAAGGCTAGTTCAATAAAGTGAACAGTGGATTCCATGAAAGAGGAAAACAAGTAAAAACAGATTGAAAGTACTCAGCTCTGTATAGCATAAAAGCTGAGCAAGAAAAGCAGCCCCATAACAAGACAATTTTTCAGATTAATTCTATGCAGCTACTTGCATTTCTACTCAGGCCTTTGGCTTGAAGACAAAGATTGCAACCTTAACATCAGCTTCTTACATCTAACTTAATTCAATATTTTTTGGAGTTGAAAGTAGCTGTTTATCCGCTCCAAACAGTTGCTAAGACACTGTCAGAAAGATGCAGAATTAGTGTCTATCTGTTCACCATTAACAGAGATATCCATATGCCTGCTCCAGATGCCCAGCGCCTCACTCTCTCATTATGTCCTTTCTGTTTATGAACTGGCAGAGGTGTAATCTTGTCTCATTCCAAGTGCAGCTGGAAACGTTTGGATAGTCATTAATTTTAGGACATGCTTTGCTCGTTACAAACACCTCTGATTGTTTCATTGTAGGTAATCAGAGAAAGAAGACGCTGCAAAAGATGATTCATAAACACATCTCTTTTTCTGATTGTTTATTCCTCCACTTATGTCTCTGTTTTCTCTGAAGCTGGAAGAAAAATAAAACTCGTCTACTCAGATACGATACTAAAAGGAAAACCTTCATAACACAATTACTTTTTCTGTTTATATAAAACAGAAAGCCCTCATATAAGCTTTAATATATTGCTTTAAGCTATCTGACTCCATCATTTCCTAAAATGTGAATGGGATGCCACGTAATGCTCTGTAACAGTTATCTAAAGAAATGTAAATCTCACTTGTATCAGTGTTGGCAGTTACAGAATCAGGCTTTGTTTCGCCTTCAAATGTATCAAGTCAACATTTCTTAACCTTCTGGCCTTTTTTCTGACAGCATTTGGGTAAGGAAGTCTTTCCTGTTTGCTGACAATCATATTTTGGTCTTTTTAATATGCTCTTGTGGCATTTTTCTCATTAAGCAGAACACGTGAAGAAAACTATGCTCAATACTGCATTTCTGAGCATTTCTTTCTTCAAATTGTTATGAATGAGGACTTGGAAAAAAAATGTAGTTTCAAAAATAACTTATTTGTGAAAATACGCTGGGCAGGCCACAAGCTCCGCTCGTTTCTGATGCATCCACCATCCATGTACAGAGAGACCAAGTGTTTGAGCACCCTGTGATTTTGTATAAATCATGGAGGGGGCTGAAATTTTACCCTTGGGTGCATATCCACTCTAGACAAGAGTTCTCTGGCTCCAGCTGGATGTCTCACCATTTTTGTTGCACCAGCATTATTAGATAAGTGGGAGTGAGGGCTGTTAGCTAGCGGGAGACTAAGTGAAAAGAGAACTCTCAACAATGAGGAGGGGATGAGGGGACGAGAGGCGAATTTCAAATAAACTCCTGCTGCTCTGCAGAAACCATGTCCTAGAAAACGGCTCGTTTTTTTATTTCGGCTAAACACGGCATGATCATAATTTAAAAACTACTGGGAATGCTTTTGCATGAATCAAAAGATGATCAGAGTGGGTGTTTATAGTAAGCTACAGTTTGTACCCCGTAGTTCCACAGGTGTTTAGTATATTGTGATGGACCAGGCATCACAATATCACCACAATATACATATGCCTCTCCATCTCAAAAAGCTTATGCCAACTTCCATCTGCTGGCGCTGTGAATATGAAGCTGATATTTCATGCCATTTTCCCTAATAAGTTTTGAAAATCCCTGAATGTGAACTCTGTGCCTTTGTCAGATCTCATACACTTTACTTTTCCAAAAGTGGCAAAATCCAAAAGAAATGTCTTTTGCTTGTAAAGTGTTATTTTTCACATATTGCACCTGAATAGTCGTAAACTGAACATATTTGTATCCAATAAAAGACTCCGTGGAGTCATTGCTGTCCTATCCAAATTTCTATTTTCAGTTACCACAAATGGCAGATTAAAGATAAAGCCTTTCTGCTTTGCTTTTCATTTGCATTCTGTTTACCACATTTTGCAATCTTAGCAGATCTTCCAAATTTACCAATATTTCATGTCATCTATATAAAGCACAACAGGTGTTACACATTTCATTTACTCCACTACAGTTTGTAAACAGATAAACTTTGAAATGCACATGGATGTTAAAGATATTGCATTTAAACATGTCTTACTCTTGCTTGAGATGTGCCCATTGCTCTCATGTCATGACAGGGCAGATGTGCTAAGGGGTATGATAGAATAAACAACCTCTCATTGTTGTTTTGTGTTGCTGGACTGTCAAAAAGAACCATGGCAGCATTCCTTCTTCGCATGGGGTAAATTAAATTAAATGTGGTAATTCCATGCACTGCTTCTCTGGCATGATGTCATCAAAGCCTTAACTTTTGTGACATTTTTTGTAATGCTGTTGCTGTTGCACTGTTGCACGTCAGCTGCTGCTGAATTTAATACCTATATCGAGAAAATAAAATCTGCAAGCTCAGCTCCTGGTTCTAGCCACTGTCATCAGCAATTTTCTTGACTACATCCATTCTGCCTGTCTACAAATGGCCCCATTGTGTTTATTATTCTTATTATAGCTGCACCACGTTTTCCATCTGCACGCTTTTGCATGGGGCCCTTCATTCCAAACTTATTATTTCAGCATCACTATTGTCTCTGCTCCATGCATTTAACTCAGTGTTCAGCTTGTGCTACAGTCTTCAGTATATTGTCACTAGTCTTAGCTCCAAGTCATTTTTAGCATCTTCTAAAAATACCTACTTCTGTTTTAAATTCAGTAAAGAGTATTGTCCTGTGTGTGTTATTTGTAGTGCAAGAATCTTAAAACTATCAAAGAGTCCTTGATTTTATAATCTGTAACTATTACAGATTCAATAGCATTGTTAGAGCAGTGTACATGGCTGTCTCTATCAGAATTCTCAGTGGTTTCCTCCTATCTTCAAGTCTCTTTTTGATTGATAAAAAACCTTTATCTCCCAAAAACTGAATCAGCATTCTTCTTAGAATACGCCATTACCTTGGATTCAACATATCTTTTAATCCGAATAAATGAAAAAATGTTCATGTACTTTACTTTATGCTTGTGTTTTCCTCTCTCTCCATCAAACACAAGTCATAACCCACTGTACCCTTTTTGAACGCAGTAGTTTTACCTAAAGTTGCTGCTGATAGTGTACAAACGTTTTCGGTTGTACAGCTCTGAAGAGCGATCCTGCTATAAGACTGCTGAGAAAGTTCAGAGGTTATGTGAAACCTGAGGTTTCAGTTGCCAGTTAAAAAGATCATGTTCCATTTTTGCATAACTGTATGATTTATTGTACTTAAAACTAAAAATGGAAATAAAATCAATAGCAGTACAGTGGTCTGGAAGATGCTATGATTCAAGACAACGTTACCTTGATGAATGAGAACCCTCATTGACACACCTGTTTTGTTATTACTGCAAAGTCTTTCCCTACAGACCAGAACTTATTGATGAACCAGACTTTAAATGCTTTTTTTTTAAATTGTGTGTTAGGTTGAACTTTCTATATAAACGGAAATTGACTCACTTTCCCCTCTGGGTTAATCAAAGTAATGCAGACTGTTACACTTCTAGGCAGGCCTCAAGTGGGAAATAGATTGGTTGCTGCTCTGTGAGTCCATTCATAAGGTGTGTGTTTTTTTTAATTACAGATTTTAGAAAAATAAAGATCTTAAATTTAAAAAAGGGCAGTGTGATTGCAACATGATTTTTTTACCCCACAATTTTTCTGTTGTCTTTATGCCTCCACAAAAGTGTTGGTTTGTACTGTATTTCCTTATTTTCCACCTTTGTTTTGTCCAATTCAAATTTACATTTGGTTGTGTTTTGGAAAGCAGTCTGTCATAGATGAGCTATGATACTCAAGAGTCCTTCTCAATGATTTTGTTTACCCCTGTGTGTGTTTGTGTGAGACAGAGAATTTTATCAGTGACACAGACCATGTGTGTCTGTGTGTGCGGGTTACAGGAAGATGTAATTAAGGGAAAGTGTGTGTTGACGTCTGGGAAAGTGACAGTGACAACAAGCAAGTGTGAGTGTGTCTGTGTGTGTGACATTGATCAGTTCCTCTCCAACTCTGAAGGCGACCCACAGAGCAGTGAGCAGGAAAGCAGCAAGCCCCCCGCTGGAGAAAGAGTGAATGAGCGGGGCAGATAATGCCCTGTTATCTTCCCTACCAACCCCTCGCCACCTTTTTCACCCTCTAACTCGCCTCCTCTAAGTCCAAAACACCTTCTCCCTCTGCCAGCACTCTACCTGCATGACAGATATACTTTAGTGGAATTTTACAGAGGTGGGGACATGGGGTTCTTTAAACTGTCTTCATTTTTTTTAGAACCAATTGCTAAAAGCATAAAAAGGCAATGTAGCTTGATCATTTATAATATAATGACAGAGTCCCAACACTGTTCTTAGCCTTCTGGGATTAGTTAAAACAAAAACTAATTCAATTAGAATATAATCTCAAAGTGATGATTCTTAAATATCTGATGATATTTATGATAATTTGATGATATTCAAAAAGTCCCAGCAAAAAAACATGGAATTTATGCAGAATGAAAATATCAATGAGAACAAAGTTATTTAAGAAAGTGATGGCTGAAAACGAAAACCTAACACTTCCGGTACAGAGTTTCATTCAACGTTTATTTTTTTTGTTTGTTTTTCTCATAGATTCTCTTTATCCTTGAACCAAGTTTAAAACATGCTGTAGGTCACTGGAGTCTGGTCAGTCTCCATGGAAACAATTAGATGGTTTGTTACACAAGCAAGTTAACAATTATTGGCTCTTTTATCCATAAGCTTAACTTTCTTTCAGAGCTAAACAATCTTTATTCTCAAAAGAGCATTTAGTACATGGTGTTTACATTGAACTGTTTACCAGATATCAGTGCACGTACTCACAGTTGGAAGAGGCTTAGTGAGAAATGTAAAAGTGGTGAAAATCTCTTGAATGTTGCTCCAGGGTTCTAGCTCTATTCCGGTATATGAAAGACTTGGTGTCATATAATTCAAGTTCAACTGATTAAACTTTTAGTGCACATTTTGTACATAGAGCCCAAAAACGGACATAGAAACTTGCGTAGCAACATGTGAACAAAGGCCAAAAATGCCTATTTAGGCACATTTACATCGATTTTTCATTGAACGTGGTCGCAGCTGCAAAGCCCGATGTGAACGTAGCATGAGAGACATTTCTTCACTTCTGTGGGTTAAAAGAAAATTATGTAATTATAATTATTATTTTTTTGTTTGTTACATCAAAATCAAGTCCAAATGAATGTGTTGCATACAGCGTATGTGACAGTCAAATCCTCAGATCCCAAACAGTCTTTCCCGACAAAATCCAAAAACTTTTGATGTTGTTACAGATACTTGCCCATATTTGTGTTCATAAAATGTAACAGTAAGAGGTAAGTAAGCTTTATTTGTATAGTGCTTTTCACAAACAGTGTCACAAAGTGCTTCACAGGGTGAAACAAGAACAATACGAATCAACAAATAAATAAAACAGAGTAAAAAGCAGTTTAGTTAAAAGCTTTTTTAAGAAGGAGTGTCTTCAACTGTTAATAATAGGAATCTGTAATGACAACAGCACAGAGGTTAAAAATACCTGCTTTCTAACTGACTCACTGCAAACCACACGGAATGACATAAATAAACTTCTAACTTTTCACAGTTTTTTTTCATTATTAGAATATATTTTCTCTATTTGCTAAACTAATATAACTGGCACAAATGTGCACATAAAGTGTTTTCTTTTGCATCATGGGTTTAAAACAGATATAAAAAAAACTCTCTAATGTCTGGTAAATGCTTTGATGGTCTATTCCATCTTAAAAGCATCGTTGATGATTTGATTTTCACTAAATGTTGCTGTGGAGCTGTCGGCCATGAAACATAATACAGATTGCTTTGTAGTTCGTTTACAGAAAATGTCCAGCTTAGTTGACAAAACGACAAAAGCTAGATGCAAATTGATGCATCAGACAAATACAGGGCCTAATGCAATCTCTGAGACATTCGCCACACACAGAGTGCATAATACTATATCAGGCAATCTTTTGGAAATTAATCGCTTCAACTCGGATGATGCTAATAATCTCTTGATTGTTTTATCCTATGCACATTTACCTCAAAGGGGAGCCGTGTTTGTGATAAGCATTATTTTGTTGGTCTCTAAGTGTGTGTGTGGTGTGTACATATACACTTGCATTCCATTATCTTTGTCATTAGACACCATAATGGCTCTCATTGTGGGAACCTTAGGCTATGTTTTGAGGATCTCTTGTGCACACAGAGGCTGTCTTCGGGCTGCAGTCTCGCCTAATTGGGAAGGGAATAACTGTGGTGTGGGTGATCACACTGACGCCCCTGGGCTCCTTGACACAAGGTTAAAGACCTATTAGCTTGACCAGCAGAAAAATCAAAAAGGGGACTAAAAGGGGAAAAAAACTGTGGAAAAAAACAAAGGACGGAGTAAAAAACTAAAACATAAAAGCCAAACAGACACTTTATACATATTTTTCAAGGTGAAGCGCCTAAAGTTGTGTTTACATGCTGATCTTTTTGCAATTATCTTTTGTAAATGTAGCATTTCCTACCTATCATTTCTGCACCAAAATTTGCCTGTAGTTTAGTCAAAAATGCAATCAAACTTACTCAGTCATGGTGAAATCTGATGAATAAAATGGGTGTCTGTCTTTGTGTTACAGTATCCATGATCATTTTAAATGTGTCAATTATAAATGTCCAGTTTGTCTCAACTAAAATGCAGCCCATATCATAAAAAAATCCCTCCTCACACCCGCTGGTGGACTGTCAGAGCGTGACTGTGAGCTCTAAGAGCCAAAGTCGAACCTCTATCTTACTTTTATCTTTTGAGCAGCACAAAGCTGAACGTGATAAAGTGATAAATCCACAGGGTGATGGCCCGGGTAAATCAATTCTTTTTGAGCTGAACTTTAGTGGGCAATCTAATGGAGATGTTCTCTTTGTCTCGACATCAGTTGAAAAGACTTTTAAAAGGAGTTCTATTGTAAAAACACTTGAAAGAGAGAGGAATTATAAGATAATCTTAAAATGATACTACATGTTTCCAATATCGTTCGATTAAATGATCATAAAAAATGTGATTATCATCAAATGTTTTGTGTTCATTCTCGTTTTGGCAGGAAAAACTAATTTTTCTTACCAATTTTCTTTGACTTCACATTATAAATAAGAAACAAAATGCAGAGTTTCCTAAGTTTTTGTTTATGGACATATTGGAGGACACTACACATATTTTGTTTAACCTTAAACACCCAATGTAAATAAAAATGTGAGGGTTTTTTTTTTTTGTTTTTGTTTGTTTTAAACATAATCTTGTGGTGTTTTTCTAATGATGGAAGACACATATAAAGAAAATTAAACTTAAAATTAGATTTCTTAGTATTTCTGTATTCAAAACTTTGTGAATCAGGAGCAGAAAAATGCTGTTTGAAAAAGCCTGCAGCAGTGATATAGTTGCAACAGTCGGCTAACGACAGCCTCTCTGCTCCACTTCATTCTGATGCATCCTCTTGCAGAAAAGTAGATCCATTTAAGTCTTTGTTTTCATCATAAGAGCTGGAAACTGGCTCATAGCTCGCCATGTTTGTTGCCCAGGTCAGATTGGGGTTGAGAGGGGCCATTAGATAGCAGGAGAGTGTGTAAACAAACGGATGATGGGAAATGAGGGGAAAGTGTTTAAGATATATTCCAATGCAGTAATAAAAAAAGTGGAGAGTAGAATATCTTAATTTAATTGCTCAAAAGTGTTTTCCGTAAAAGAGCTACCTGCCCTGCAGGGACGACTTGTTTTTAAAATCCTATTCCCTGGAAAGAGAAGTGGAGAGAGTCTTAAGGGAAGAGAAGGGAAGAAACGACATGAAAGATGTAATTCAGAGGAAGAGCTGCTCTGAGCAGATGGTAGTGCTCTCTCAGGTGTATGAGGACCTGCAGAGAAAGATCTGTTACACAGGTGGAAAGGGGCAAAGATGCAGGGATAGATGAATAATAGGAGGGACTGAACAGGAAAAGAACTCTGTGAGAAAAAAAAGAAGGAATAGACTTTAAAAGATCTTAAAGCTAGAAGAGGAAACAAGCTGGCACTGAAGGAGAAAACGCTGGGAGGAGAGGATGGAGAGGAAGCTGGGTGAAGTAAAGCAACGGATGATGGCATGGTGAGCAGGTTAGAAGTTGAGGTGAGAGCCAGCAGGATGTGAGATGACCAAACAGATGAAAGTCAAGGTTCAATAGAAAGAAAGTTAGAAGTGCTATGGAGAAGGAGAGAAGAGAAAGAGAAAGGAGGAGGATAAAAAGATGTTCACGACTCAAAATATAGAGATCAGGAAAAAGTTACATGAAATGACAAAACGTGGACAAATCGCTTGCAATGTATAAGCAGGAATGCAGATAGTAATTTAAAGGGTTCTTTTTCATTTGTCAAGAGGAAGGTTAAAGGCGCTCTCAGTTACAGGTAGAAATACAAAAAAAATAAAGTTTTATTTTCAATTGGACCAAAAAAAAAAAACAGTAAAAATCAATGTGATGAACAAACCAAAAGAACAAAGATCTTAAAGATCAAGCAACATACCACTCCTCACAAACAAAACTATACTCCAATTCTCTGCATTTATAACACAACTACATAGAATGATAGAGATGAGAACATACCTGACTCGATCATGAACATTTTTAGCTTCACAGAGCTGTAAGTGGGGCATTTTTTCAGGATTAATGGTATAGCCTTTCACAACCTACATCCTCAGACTGACACTTTGTCCCAAAAGTGTTAAGCCTCTGGGGGTGTATTTATATCTCAGGTGAAAGCTGGTAAAAGTCAGATCTATAAAAAAAAAAAAGAAGGATCTAAAAAAAAAATCTATCAAGCTGTCAGACACATCTCTTTCTGATTTTCTTGATCGTTTGACTCGCAATTTAAGGCAAGATCTTCAAAAACAGATACTCTTCCACCTTGGGAGTTGAGCATCTCAATGTGAGCACTGTGGTTACAATATTTTTTGATTTGTGTGTTTTAAAAAAGCACTAAAAAAAAACAAAATTGCAAATAACTTTTTGAGAAAAAAAACAAAAAAAAGGTTAAATCACACCACTACCTTTTCGCTAAAAAAGGTTTATAAAGTTTTGTGAGAAAATAAATGGACAAAGACATTGAAGATATTTAAAAACCTTTTAATACAAGCTAACCCCTCATGGTAAATAACTTTATTTTGACATGCTGCTTGTTTCTCACACCCTAAAAATTCAACACATCACTTCCTGAAAAAAGTAGTTTTTTATAAAGTGCAGACTAAAGACTAAGTAAAAAGGGGTGTCCGGGCTCAGGCTGACTGTATGGGAGATCTGGACCGAGCAGGTGAGCTGTCACCCGTAGAAAATGACTTCCGGTTTTAACCAAGTACAGTCAATTCAGTCGCCATTATTCCACGAGCCATCACCATGTTGGTGTTAGACATCAATAGTAAGTTGTGATTGGTCTGAGTCTACATTTCTATTGCAACCATTCTCTCCAATCAGGAAGGAGCATGTCAGAAGACCACACCCCTCCCACTGAAAGTGGGCTCAGCAGAATCTGTCATTTAAACGGTTGGAACATTTAACGTGAGGGCACCTTCTTTAACTAAGACATCTGATTGGTCAGTTTATAACTTGAATAACTCGCTCTACAGAAAAAAAATCGGATTAGTAAGAACATGTTATAAAAAAGCACCAGAGCAGGAATTGTTATTCTGACAAATTTAATGACTGAGTAATAGTTCTTTATTTCTAAAAAAAAAAATCTATGGGATTTTAGCTTTTTTGGGACCAGCAGGACTTTCTACTTGGAACATGAGAAGGGGAGGGGTCACTCAGTCTAGTTCTCATGTACAGTCAATGTTCACCAGTAAAGAAAACTTGTAAAAAATCTTTGTCTATTAAAATTCAAACACAAAAACTAATTATTTCACTGTATTTGTTCCTTTGTTTTTTAATTGGCTGTAATTGCATTTTCTGTTTAGCCAATTGTCCATGGAGTATGTCTTCTATAGATTTTATTCTCCACTCTTATTTAGGTAAGGTTTTGAAGAAAACAAGTGCAAGCATGACTGTGTAAAACGTTGCCCTCACATCCACACCTAAGGAGCCATTAACTGGACATTGAAGCTTGTAAATTGCAAATAAACTAGCCTGCCCCGCATGAAGACGTCTGTGAAGTGAAAAGACAACCTGATTGACTGTTGCCTGGTGGAACTGTCACTTCCTGTTAGCATCCCCATTTCTTTTTTATTTTTTTTTCAACATGTAAATCAAAAATATACCTTTGATGGGGCATGGATTTGTTTGAGGTTTGGAGGTTTTGCACAAAAATATATTTCGAATCTGCAAGTTGATTATAAAATTTCAATTACAGATGCTACAAAACAAGAAGGAAGGAAGGTGAACAATTGCACTGGATTTTATTTTTTATTTTTTATTAGAAAGCTGAGAGTTTTGTTAACAAATAAACAATAGTGATCAAAAACCAAATCGGGAGAATAATCCTTGACTGATTTTTTTGGAGAGAATTCAAACCGCAACCATCGGTCTTTGTGGTAAACAAACATGTCAAAGTCAAACGACAAAGTCAAGCTCAAGTAATGAGGAATTTAATATACTTTGTTCCTTCTTGAATTTTCAGGAGTACGGCTGTAATTGATTGACGACTTCTGTTGGCACACTACTGCATGAATAATGTGTCCTTTAGGTGTTAGCCACAACGTAATTTTAGCATCAAAACCCTCCACATAATGAATGAATCCCTGAAATGTAATTACATCAGCTCATTAATTACATTTGTTCCTATCACCTCAAATGTCTTTATCTCTGTTTCTTCACTACAGATGAGTTACTAAGCCTTTTTTGTTTACCTTTGTTAAGAATTTAAGTAATGAGATGGTACAGCTCATTCAAGCTCATATGTTCTTGAATTCCAATGATTTTATGTGCAGGTTGGACCATAAACTATTTGCAGAATTGTTTTTGAGGCATCCATTCATTTTCTAAATCCACTTTGTCCCTTTCGGTGCTGGAGCCTAACCTGGCCACTTGTGGGCGAAGGCACGGGAAAAATATGCAAACCTCACACAGAAAAGTCCCCAGTGGTGATGCTGTTTCAGTTCCCCGAGCCAAGACCCAAACCAGGGGCCTTCTTGCTGTGAAGCAAGAGCGCTAACCACTGCACCATCGTGCAGACCTGGTGTCAACATAATTGACCTAATTATCAACAAAAAACAAAATTACAAGCTCACTACCCTTAGATCTGGTGCACACTTGAATTTAAGAAATAAAGTACTGTTACATACTCTGATAAATGCCAATATTTTTAAGTAGCATAGGACCAAGGACAAAAAATGTCTGCACATGACACATTGTGAGGAATTTTATTCTCCTCTAGACTTTTAAAAAGTTTTTTATATAGTTTATCATGTAAAATTTATATTGCTTTAACCTTTTCCCTCAGGTCTTTCATTTCCTGATGCACATGAACATTAAGAAGTGCTGAGATTTGCACTCCTGTGGCTTTATCTGTAAATCTCGATAAAGAGCCCAATGATGTACAACAGCACCTTTTAATCTCAGTTCATACAAATAAAATTAGTAAATGTAAAATTAAACTTAATCAGTTTGTTTTTATAGATAGAAAATGAAAAAAAAACATGGTTCTGTTGTATTTATTTTATTTTGATATGTTTACTTTCAGTTTGTTCTTATAATGTTGCGTTTGTTGACATGAAGTCAAAGGAAAATGGATGGGTAATGATTTTCAGTTATCTAGCCCATGACCTTAACCAGTATTAAGCAATTTTTCCTAATTGGTGTCTCGACACCTAAGGAAGCTTGTTACCAACCCACACTCCCACATCAAGGCAGCATCATCTTCAGCTGCACTCTTGGAAGTTAATGGACGTGAACGTTAGTACAGTCATTGTAACAAGCGGTCAAATATTTTGAAATTAATGACAAAAAATATATTTAAATAGAAAGAATATATGGAAGTTGAATCGTGTTTATGTTTAAAGTTTTGGAGCCAAATTACAATTTGCAGTCTTCTTTAGTCTTTATGAACAATAACCTTCCGAAATCAGATTTTACAGCAGAAATATATGTATTTACAATTTGTTTTCATTTGTGTTTAGGATGTGTATTGATTGAATTCCTATTACTGACAGTTGTGGGGAGGGGAGTTCTTTTAAGAGTTCAATGCCTGTCATTCTGATTTAAAAGAATTTCAATGTGCGCATGTTCAAAAGCACTAATCTTCACTTCTTTTTCTCTTTTTTTCTCTCTCTCTCTTGGCAGTCCATGCTGTTCCATATTTTTCAACTGAGGTGGTATCTCATTGGATGCCATATTCATGTGATACGGAACAAAAAAATAATACCTCTGGGAAATCTTTCACATACCAGTAAAGCCAAAAAAAATGGGGGGGGGGGGGGGTCGTCAACAAATAATAATAATAATAATAATATCATAAACTTCATTTATAAAGCACTTACATTTGTCCGTGCAGACCCAAACATGTCATAAGTATAGAAAATGAAAGGCTTGAAAATGGACAGGTGAGAGCAATTGGACTGATAAGGAGTGGAGGTGGTATGGCAAGTCCAGAGTGTCAAAAAGGTGCTGGAAGGGAAACATGAAATTGTTCCTATCTTGTTCAGCCATGACAGTAAACGAAAGTCAGATTTTGGAACATGAGGAAATAAATGAAACAAATTACCTTGACAAATGTTGAAACTCACCTGCTGAGCTTCTAGAATTGCTACTTGATCAGTAAAAGTAAGTGGAAAATTACAAAACGAGGTTTGCAAAAAAGAAAAAAAATCCCTCAGCTGTTGATATTAAATCATACCCATAGAGATGATGAAACCTTTTCGAACAAAACTGTAAGTGTGTTTAATTTTGTTGTGAAGTATTGTAAAATTACACTGTAATTAATGGAGAAAGCCTTGCTAACAAAACAAGCCAAGAAGTTATCTGACAAACCAGGTTCCAGTTACTTTCCTTTTGAAACTGGCTTTAAGGTTAAAGTGCAAGAGTTTTACAAAGCACATTTTCTATAATGACTTTGCACTTTAATATTAAATTGCCCCACATCCAAGACAGTGTTTACTAGTGTCATGTTTGAATATCTGGCTCGTGTCACAGCTTTTAAACACATTTTAACACAAGTAGTATCTGTTTTAGCTCAGTGGTGACTTAGTGAGTAATGATGTTTGAGCTCATCTAACATGAATGGAAAACATTCTGGTTTTTAACCCAGTTGTTGCAAAGAGGAGGATAGTGAAGGCTGTCTGAGTCAGTTTATGTCAGACATGACTGTTTGTCTGTGTCCTTTAATTCGGTGTCCTCTTGTCGTGCCCTCCAGGACAGGTTAGCACATTTTTGCGTGTGCGTGTGTGTCTGTGTGTTTACGTGTGACCTGAGGCAAGTGCCAATGTCTATGACCAGATTTCACCACCTCCAAACATTACACATTGGCCAGTGGCAGCTGAGAGCAAGGACACTATCTAGGAGTCACATGAGGCTCTATGTGTGAGTGTGTCTTCCCTCATGTAACCACACGTGGATTTTCACTGGCGTGTGCACAAACTGTACTGTATGTGTCAATGGTGCATGGCAGAAAATCAGCCTCATTCTGGTGTGAAGTGTCATTCTGATGCAGTGATCACTCAGCGTCTCCTCAGGGTCTGAAACAGTGACGCAGGCTTTAACTGCAAAGGCCGTCACCCAGGCATATCAAACAAGTGACAAGTGTCTCATACCATCAACATTCACGTCACACTTATTAGTGCTGCAATTCAGAGCATGTTGTTGTGATTTAACCCATTACGACCTGATGGAACACACTGTATGGCTGTCACAGCTGCCATGTTTGGATTGTGCCTTCTGTCTGGAAGGGTTAATGCAGCCTTTAATTTCCACTAGCGGCAGAACCTAATAAAAAGGAAGTTTGCAGTGATATCTGTGCTGATTAAGACTTTTGTCATAGCTAAAATCTTATTGTTTAAAAAAGAATCGAATCGAATTCGCCAGATCGAATTACCAGTTATTTGAAATCTGCACCCTGTTTACATGAGTAGAAGGACACTTTAATGGCAAATTAATTTAAAGCAGCTTATAATGGAGTTCATCCCAATTTAAGTCCAATAAAAATGTTGTGTAATTATTATTCATTCATAAATATATCACAAAGAAAAAAAAGGACATAAAAAGAGCACTTACATGCACCCCACCCTCTATATGATTAAGTTTATTATATATTCTTGATAACATATTTACAAATGTTGCAGTAACACAAATGACCTTCTTTTCTGAGTTTAGAGTGTATTTCAAATAATACTCTTTTAACAAACGACACTAAGAAACGTATCAACTGGAGCGATAATCTCTGTTGTCATTCATGCTATTTTGTTTGCATGTGATGTTTTGACCATTAATTCTGCAAACAAACATGTCACCTCCTAAAAACTGTCCCATTGATTTTAGAGCCTGTGAGCTGACAGATCATTAAGGACGGAGTGCAGCTTTACTGTCTTTGGATACACCTTAAATCTACAGTGACTAAAGATGCACTTTGATGTAGATGGGTTCCTGTGCACCATGTAAACAACACTCATCAGTTTGCACAGGCAAGTATACACGCGCTCACTCAGTTGTGTGCACTTATGCAAAGCAAAATGTAAGAAGAGCAGCCACAAGGTCTGATATAAATGCACACAAAACAGACTTGAGCATAAAGTGGCAGGACGCAGTTATGAAAAGAACATGGTGACTAGTGAGTTATAGAATCAATACTTTGCTTGAATCGAATAAGTCAAAGCAGCTAGCTCTAAAGTGTTACTGCAGCTGTTCTTATTTAGAGATATAATACACCAACTTGGGAAGAAATGTACAGAACAGCTCCAAAAGAGCAGAAAAAGGAAACAAAAAAGAGAAAAAAAAATCATGAAGCAGACTGCAAAGAAGGCAGAGAGAAGAGGATAAGGAAGAAAATATGCTGGGCAGGTTAAATGTGATGTGGGGATTCAGCATAAAGACATCTTGCCTTAGAAGCTTTAGTGCTCCTCTGAAAGCAGCAGACACAAACAGCAAGGGGATTAAGTCTAAACTTTAGACCTTTCTTTTACTCCCTGTCCTCATTGTCGCTCCCTTTATCACATTAGGGCTTTTCTCTTCCCTCACATCTTCATTTCCAGACTCTCTTTTTGTTCCCTTTATGTTTCACTCTTCCTCCTCAAACCAAAGCTGCTCATTTTTCTTGAATGTTTTCTGATGTACTTTTCTTTCTCTAGGGTCAGAGGCAATCTGACTTGACCATGAATAGTTTTGTGAGAAACATCGTTTGAAATAATATTAGTTTTTAAAGACTGTTCAGACCAAGCTGAAACCAATTCAACCAACACACATGAAATCTGGATTTATTTCATTCATGTTTTGCTTTTCATTTTCATAATAGCATTGATATGAATTTGAATCCTTTGCTGGAAACAAGAGGAGTTCTCCATGCGGTAATGGGAGTAAATCATAGAGATTTCTATTATCTTACAATCAAAGAAAATATCCAGCCTTCTCAGAGCTCTAGACTAAATGTTTGCACTGGTTGCACCGGTCTTCCATCTCATTTACGATTCTAAAATGAGCCCCCAAGATAAAGTAAAAAATGGAAAGACTAGCTAGCCCATGACCCAGCTCCTTTGTTTCATTGCAATCAGGCATGGCCTTTACTGCTTGTATGGAATCTAAGAATTAATTAAAGAGAGGAAATTCCAATCTTCCAACAGGTAAGACCCTATGGTGTGATCTATGGTTGTGGCCAAATTCCTTCACTACTCACTACATATTGCTCTATAAAGTGCATTTGCCATTTGGTAAAGCTGTTCGTATCTGCAATTCTGAATTCAGGCACCCTAAATGTTTTCCAATAGTCTGCAAAAACCAGTGTGTGAAGATGTTCACTAGGTTGCCTATATAGACCACAATTTCAGTGAAAATGTATTTCTTTGTAAAATGCTGGTGGGTGGCGCCAGATTAAAAAAATAAAAAGTAGTCAGCATTGTGTCCAAGTTTTTAGTAGTTTTAGTACAACTTTTAGTAAGGGAATAGGGAAGGAATTTGGACATAGCCTCTGACTAACCATATTCTATGGTCTGCCTATGATACCAGAGGCAGACTTGCTATTAGGCAAATGTTGGTGATTTCCTGGGGCCACCAGCGCTTTGAGGGCCCTGAGGTGGACAAAATAATTTCCACACCCATTATTATTTAACTATGTCACAAAAAAAATAAAAATAAATCACTGAAATGGCATAAGAGTGCTCATGTGAAAATGTTTTATCCTCCCCCGTTCCTGTGTAGCAATGGTCTATTCCATCAACAGCAAGTTAGTGAGCATAGAAAGGCTCAACTCTTCAAAAGAAAAGGAAAACATGGAACTGTTTTGTTCCATCATTCCATCGTTCAAGTATTTTTGCTTCTTTTATTTTCTGTAGTAAAACCTAAAAGACTGAGACTGAAAGGTTGTGAGTTGAAATTCCGGCTGAGTCATTCCAGACTCTAAAAATAGGACCCAATGCCTCTTGCTTGACACTCAGAGATACCACCTTTTGCTCTGTGTGGGTGCCATGCATTAAATGACGGTATCCTAGAGCCAGCCTCGGAAGCATGTCTGCATTTCGTCCACAAAAACAAACAACATCTGAACTTTTGCAAAGATTGGTGTGCATATAAAATTAAGTTTTGCAGATCACCGCTACCACTGCAGAGAGAGTGTTTGTGAGCGTTAGCCGTGCAGCTGTGCCAGCAGCCGTGCAGGCAGTGCAGACTCTTCCTGGAAGGGGCTGTTCCTCACTTTCAAATGCCACAATGTAAGACCCCCTTGTTTTCCATGGATTGGGAGGGGCTGGTGCTCAGAGTACAGGGTTTTAGAGGAATGCTCAGAGATGCATAAATAGAGCAAAATACCACTTTTTATTTTATCTTTATATTATTTGTGAGGAATTGACATTATAATACACTTAAAAGCTCAAAAACGTTTAATCTACATGATGTAGACCCTTTAAGAGTTAAAACATCTTCCTCTTTTGTAAAGGATTGGGGGGTTAAACCACCAAATGTTTCTGTGTCTGGAGCTCACCACTCCCCCAGGGGATGGGCCAAATGTGGAAAAACAAATTTCACACACCTAGGTGCATGACAGCTAACAGGACTTTAACTTGAAATTTCCTAGAAAGTCAGTGGGTAACAACACATTCAATGTTTCAAACATTTAGATTCTTAGCATTGATGCCGCCTAAAAGTGGACCAGCGAAAAAGTTATTTGACAGACATTTTCCTCCAGGTAAGGATTTTTAAAAGAATGATTAATGCAACCCCTGCAGAGGACCTCATGTTATTGTTTGCCTGGGGCCCTCAAACTGCTCAGTCCACCACTTCCTACTACAGTCTAACTTTAATGCAAATTAGTTTTAGGTATGTATCTGACACTTCAGATATTTATATTTATATGAATGCATTGGAAATCTTGAGAATTGTGAGCCTCTAAGAAGCATGCGGCAGTATTGCAGTTGTCAGTTTGAAACTCAGTGTTGGCATGCAATAATTTTCTGCATTATTCAATTTTCATCCCACTTCATCCCAGTCGAAACGCTCATTACATTCTGCAATTTCATGAAGGAAATGCAATCTCTGAGCAGCACTGACATAAAGATGCAGTTTTCTGCATCACTGATAAAATAGTAATTGCTTTTCATTTCAAGGAAGCAGTCTCAGGAATTTAATAACTTGATAAATTGTTGTCTAAGATGTAAAATGAAATCCTCTGTATAGACAACAAATATGTTGACCTAATCAAATTCGCCTTATTTTGCTCGTATTTCTGTGTGTGTGTCTGTGTGTGAAGGGGAGTGTCTAATTGAGCATTTGATTTCAGCTCCTTTCACACATTAAGCACATACCATCTAAGAAATATTTTTACTGTAAACACACATCATTACACACAATTTATTATCTGCCTTCAAAAGAAGATATTCTACTCTGTGTCGATGTTTAAAAGTTCTGCTCTACATAATTCAATCTTATGAAATATAAGAAACTAAAATATGTATTTATATTTAATAATACAAATACACAATGTTGATGAATAAAAAAGATCTGATTGAACAAAAAGTTTGTTTAAACTGTTTAAAAAAGATTGTGAATAGAACAGCTTGACTTTGTAACTAATACCACATTTTTCAGGGTCATTAACCGCCTCCAATTAAAGCATGAAGCAATATGTTGTTTTGTTAGATAGAAGTTTGGGATCCTCCAGACACAGCTCTTGGGACGACACCTTGAGTTTATTTCAGCGTCTTACCCCCTCTGGTCATTCACATATGCTTTTGAGACTCTCATTGCTTACAATATGCTAAAGGGAAATCTAAAACTGTTCTGTGGATGTGGCGTCATGTTATACACACTGAGTTTTTTTGGTTAAAAAATAGTTGTATACTTTAGACGAGTGTGTTCTGTACTTAAACATCCTTTTGTATTTGACAGAGCCAACAACTGTTCAATGTTACAGATGTACTGATGGTTCCGGAGGCAAGCGCTCTCAAGAAGGAAGCCTAGAGGAAGACCAAAGAAGATGTTTGTGGAATTAGTGCTGGAAGAAATTATGTTGGATGCAGAGGAGAGGGTGAGTTGGAGGCAGATCATGTGCTTTGGTGACCCTGAATTATTAGCAGTCTGTTGTGTTGTAAAAGTGTTCTTAGCTCTTTGCTGCCACCCTTTGCCATTCTTTTAGAAAAATCGAATGCTTTACATGTTTCAATCAAGCATGCCATAGATGTTTGACCCTCAGAGACAGAGTTCAGCTTGAGAGCTGTATCTGAAACCAACTGTAAGAAAACCACGCATGCAACAGAAATAATTCTTAATATGCCTTGCTTCTTACAGATCATCAATCAGCCTTTATGGTCGAGAAAAGAGCTATAATCTATGGGCTCAACCAAAGGGAAAAGAATTTAAAGAAATCTTTACTTCAAAACAATAATGTGTTGAGTTGAGGGGGCCTGGGAAAACAGAAGGGAAACCATTTCACAAACCAGCTACACATAGTCAGGCTGCTTTGTTGCCAGAACTACAACAAAAAATCATAAAATCTTGTTCCTCAGTTGCTCCACTCAAATGCAGATCTATTCAATCAAAGTCATGGACAAGATGCTACAATACTTAAGATCTTAGCTACTGACTTGTTATGTAAAGAATAATTTTAAAGAACAGCTTTAGGTTTTAATCACGGTCTCTAAGGCAATTGGTCTCATAAGAAGAAACATTTATTTAAGTGATAAAGACAGATTTGCAAGTTAAATACTACATTTTAAAGCTTGAAGTTGCGATTGAAAAGCATATTGTTAATGCATCGTTAAAGATCCACTCCAATAACACATTTTTAAAGGAAATAAAGCTTAAATTGATTGAATTTCAGAGTATTTCTCAATTTAAATTATTGCGATTCAGGAGCAAACAAAAAAAAATGCCACTGGAAAAAGCTTGTAGTTGTGAAGTAGAATTTCCAAAGGTTAGCCACAAGCTCCCTGATCCACTCCATTCTGATGGATCAACTCTGAGACTAGATGCATGTACGTTTTCGTAGTCCTCGTCCGAGCTGGCATCTGGATCAAAACTGTACGACTGGATATTGTTCGCCATTTTTGTTGCACCAGTAATGTTGGATTGGAGGTGTGAGGGGCTGTAAGCTAGAGGATAAAAAAATAGATGACAGGAAGGGGGGGTATGTGTGCTGCTCCACACCAACAACAACTCAGAGCTAAAATTCAAAAGAACTACTGCCGCTCTGCAGAAAATATGTCCCAGAAAACGACACAGTTTTTTAAAATTTTGGTTAAAACAGCATAATCATACTTAAAAGACCACTTTTAAAACAGATAAAAAAATTTTGGAGGGGAACTTTAAAGAAAAAAGACAATTAAGCAAGTTAATGCTTTATTAGATAATGATTTCTATAATCGATAAACATGAATGATCAATGACCATCAGAAGAAACTCCAAAGTTCAATGAAAGAGCTGTCTTGTCTTTATCTATAAATCCTAGAATTAGCCTAAAAGTGGCTCAGGTCTATTTCCTGAGCAACACTATTAAGTCCACATTTCAATGTTCTGATGGATCTCCAGCAGCTAGCTCATTGTAATGAATGTTTCTGCCCAAATAAAAATCTTAATTCACATGTGAGTCAGATATTTAGCATGATAGGAATGTTCAAGGTTGTCAAAAATATGGAACAGAACACAGCAAGCAGTCTAAGGTCTGGAGAAGACATTAACCTCTGTGTGTGTGTGAGCATGTTAGTGTGAGTGTGTGTGCCAGAAAGACATCATGCGCAGCATAATCTATTTTAAGGAGATAGTCTGGGGATTTACTCCACACAGGGCTGAACTCTGCAGGGAGCTTACAGAGCGCATGGAAACACGCTCTGCAGCATCACTGGTCATGGAGAAGAAGGTAATTTGAAGATGAACTCCTGTTTTCAGAGTATCAGAGTTCACGCAACAAACCTGAATCGTCTGAATATGTGTAAACTAAAGTTGACAAGAAGAACTTAAAAAAACTATTTCAAGAGCCCATACCACGCAAAAATCAACTTTTTGAGCTTTTAATTGTATTATTTTGTTCATTACTCACTATAATTCAATTAAATTCAATTTATTTATGTAGCCCAATATCACAGCCACAGCTGTCTCATTGGACTGATATCAGAAAATTGCAAGAAACAACAAAAAAATCAATCATGTAAAAGTAAAGAATAATGCATGACTGAATGACTATAAACAACCAAGTTTGGATAAGCAACTCAATGACTTCATGAAATGTGGGGATCCATACAGAACGCCAGGCGGAGCCTCAGAGATTGAGTCGTTTTACTTCAGGGTAGGAAAAAAAACAAAGAGAAAATATCTCACATTTCAAAAAAATATTTGTTCTTTTGTGTGCCAAAGGTAATATATTATCATAGATTTTATTATAGTTTACTAGTTTAGTCTGAAAGGCTTAAGAAAACCATGGTGTAGGCCTTTCAAATATTACTTTTTCTTTTCAAAGTAATTATATTCAAATTTGTCCTTCAACTCTCACAGTTCTGCAGATCAGACAGGTCACCTTTGAAAAGCAGCTTAGAAAATTGTGAAATATGACCTTGCATGGCTTGTTCAAGTTATTTTACCATCTTAACCTTGTCTGGAATTTTCGATTCACGAAGCTCTGTAATGAATTGCCATTACAAGTGTAATGCAGCCAGTAAGTTTCTTGTCGACTGAATAGCATTTCAGGTTGAAAAAAAATTCAAAGAGAAATAAAAAGAGTCGTTGCTGTAGTGCTCAAGAAAGAGATGAGAATAATAATTGAAAAGACTTCCATGACCTATGTTCTTGTAGCTTGTGCCATGTTTTGTACAAAAAATAATAAAGCCTGATACAAAACGAATGTTTGACACTGCAAACTACTTACAACTTGTAAAGATTCTAAACTTAGTTTTTTAAAAATTAAAGATATTTTAGCAGATTTTAAATTGTTTTAAGTTGTCTTCACTCTGCACTTTTTACAAACTTTTCTTAAAATTGCCAGTCGAAATTTCATGCCTCTATATCTAGAAACAGTAAAATAGTTATTAAAATGAAACAATTATTTTCCTTTATACTCTTAACAATAGGAAAAAAATTAAGACTCAAAAAAAATTGAATTGCTTGATTTTAGGAAATGTTCATAAGACATCTAAATAAATGCCATTAAACAAAATGACTAAATAAATGAAAGAGGCCACATCAAATATCTCTGATTTTAACATGGAAGACAATTCCTTTTGAAGATCATGACAAGAATTTTGTCAAATGTGAAATCTCCACAGAAACAGTCACAAAAAAGTTCAAAAAATGTTGACGAGTTAGACTGGGATTCATTTTCATTATTTTTGAAGCAAAACTTGGATTCGTTTACTGAGAATGAGTGCAAGTTTTAGATTTTAGGAGGATTTTTGAAGATGGGTCAACTGATACTAAGATCGTATTCTCATTTTGTTCCATTATGGGTCCTTTCTAATTATTCAACTAGTTTTTTGTCAATCATGTCTGTTGTTATCTGTTGCATTTTGTACAAAAGTATTAATACCACAGCCTGGGTGTTATTTTTCTGATGGTCATAGTTTGTTTGTTTTTGTTTTTGTTTTGTTTTTTAAATCGGACCAAAATTAAATATTTTATGGGCATTTTACTGCATCTGCTAAGCCATGTCTCATTGTTTTTATACCATTCCAATATGGTGTCACTCTTTGTTGGATAATAATATACTGGATATCAAATACATCGAAATCTAAAAACAAGGAGTATTCCAAAATAAAAAAGTAAGATAAAAAAAGCTGTTAGAATGACTGAAAATTGATTGTTATACACAATGAGTTCTATATTGCTAGAGATGGCATGCAAGCCTTTTACCATTGTCCAAAATATGTATATTTATTATCCAGTATATTTATTATTCAGTGAAAAATTACTTGCTGCATAGACAGATTGTTTTACTACTTTCTTGTAATTTTCTTCTTAAGATTAGAGTTCTTTACCTCTTTTTAGCCTACCTTTTTGTAGTGAACTTATAAGCACATAGAACTACATAGAGCTACACAATAAGTGCTGCACCTTAAATTTTTGTTTCCTGACCAGTACTGCATTTGTTAATACAGATATCAGCCTCTACTACAGCAAATAAAGGCAGAAACAATTGGAATTGCAGTGGATGTTCTAATCGAACTCCTTCACTCCTCCCTGTATCTTTCATTGCTTAACCCCTGAACTTAAACACAACTGAACCCACAGGGTAGAACTCCAATGACCGGTGGTTACAGTCCTGCTAATAGTGGGACTTACCTGAGATTTTTGTAGTAGTTCAAGTACCAGTAATGTCTAGTCTCTAAAAGCACTTTGCAATCTTCTTTTTTTGACCTGCATCTTTATCTGACAACTGCTTGTTTCAGCTGCCTCCAGGTGTGCATCTATATCTACCTCTATCAGGCTTACAGGATGTGGATTTTACACAGCATGAAGAAATGAGTTCAAAAAACACAGCTGGTCAAGATGTCAGTGGGTCACTTCCCTGGTCAGATCATTAAATTTGCAGGGTGGGCAACAAACCTGGCTGAACGATGGGTGGTCCCACATCAGCTTTTATTACTACAAATTCTGAGTTGCATTTGGCTTCAGTAGTAAAGGGCAGATCCTACCCCAGATCATCAATGCCTCCTGCAAAGCTGCTTCTAATGGGAAAGAGCGAGAAAGAGTGAAAATGGAGAATTAAAGGAAGGGAATGACTAAAAAATCTAAAACTCATGCCGTTATATCACAGAGCACGTGCACACTTTGATGACTTAGCAGGGTTATGTGTTTGGTTTGAGTTCATCATTCTCAGGTCAGCTGCTTTGTAAAACTTTTTATTTCTCTCTTGTCTCACATTTTGTTCATGATTAAGTTTCTTCATTATAATTTTAGTTCCTGTCCCAAGCCCAACCTCCTGAATTTTTGGGTCCTTCATCACCAGTTCCTGACAGAGCATGGTCAGAACCAGAAATAGGATTGTCAGCTTGGACTTGGAAGAATTGCTGGAACACGTTTTTTAAACCTCTCCAAAACTTGCACTTAATGGATTTGCATGGAGACATTACATACTGAGAGGCACAAGTGTAGATGATGATTGTCTGATTGCATTGGAGGATGACTTGGGGGACTGTGAGGGAAATAAAATAAAAACTCTGGCATTTTTTACTACTTTATTGCCATATTCAACATACGTTTTGTCTGCACACAACCTAAATGCTTACACTGTGTATATATTGTTTTATTTTCCCAGTAAGTATGACTAATCTCACTGTACAAATGGGCAGGAACAATAAAGACATTAAGCTTATATTTTACTTTTTTTTATATTTCTGTCTTATTTATTAAATAACTAATGATTCAGAGTGACTGATCCGGGTTTCCAGGAACATTACAAATACTCATTATTATTAGAGGAACTTACCCAAGTGTTCAACTCAATCTCTCATGTTTAAATAAACGTTCCATTTTTTTTTTTTATATTTTACTGATGTTTGGAGGACTTGAACGAGTCCGTCTTAGATTAAGTGACACCAGGAGTATCAGAAGAAGTATCAGGAAGCGCTACGAATTTCATGCATGCAAACGATAATGTAGTAGATGGATGAGTTAATGAGGACGCTGGGTAGAAGAGTGCCCTTCATGTCTCATCAGCGTTAACCTCATGTTAGTATGCAGCTCATCTGTATGTCTGTGTCTGTTAAAGGCCTGGGATCTGAAGAAAAAAGGAGCTTTGTGATTTATCTGCTAGGTTTTTTTGATTAGAGCTTTTTTAATTTCAATACTTGAGAAGCGACTAATCTTAGTCAGAAAAAGTCTGTCATTTCAATCTGCATATTAGAATAAAGCATTGAACTATATTCTAATGACTAAATATGAATTATAATTGCACTTTTTTAAAAATCTTTTTTGTGATATAATATCAGCATAAAAGTAATATGTCTTTAAAAGTACTCTAATTTCACCATCACAACGGTTGGTTATACTTAAATAAAGACAAATCTAGAAACTTTTGTTCACCTTTTTTTTTTTTTACAATTTACGGGAAAACAGACACCTATATGGATTAATTCATAAAAGTAGAATCATAATTAGGTCGTTTTTTTACTTTTTAAGATTTGATAGAAATTTATTGGAAAAAACTGACGTATTTACAATGCATATGATTAAAATCCATGCATGATAACTGCTGCACAAACACATGTAAAGCTGATACTAGTTGCTTAATGTTAAAAGATACGTTTTACTCATCAGTGGGAATCAACATGTGCACTTGTGAAAATGTATAAAGATTTGTGCTGTAAGTGTGAATAATTTGTGATGAACATGAACAGAGAACGCAATGGAGGTGGGGGTGAAAAACACAGAGCCATCAATCTTTTCTGTGCTCCCTGTGGTCTGGGGTACCTGTCCTGTTTCTGACATCAACAAAGCCAAGCCTTCTGGGTAGTAATCAATCAGTCACCCTCCGACAAGCTAGCGCAGCTGAATGGTCTGTGTAAGTGCAAGTATAGGGGTGTGGGTGTGCGTGAGTATTCAAGTGTGCAAGAGCGTGTCAGAGTGGAGGGGGCACATTAGCCGAGCTCAAGATGAGTAGAAGCAGTTATGATGAAGTGTGGAGGGTCGAGAGAAAATAAACAGGTAAGACCAGAGTGTGAAAAAGATACGCAAAAAAACTGTATGAAATGAAGGAAACTTGCAAAATGACTTCAGTAAATACAGTATAAAAAGCAGATACAGGTAAATGCCTGACATTCGAATAGGAATACATTATTTATGTGCATCTTACTGTATGTTCTTAATGAGATTTCCTACACCTGAGTGTCTGGGACCGCCGCTAACTGCAGGTAAGAGTCAGGTGGTGCTTTAACCTCCAAATCCTTTCACTGGGTCTTTAACACATTTCCAATGTGAATTTGAGCCCCAGTCTCTCTATGGCCACAAGATTATAGAAGTCCCCCAAAAGAGGTTTAAATCAAAGAAATGTTAATTAAAACAGTATTCTATTACTTGTTCATGAATCTCATCCTTCACTTAATTGAAAAAAAAATCTTTGTGGAGTAGAAGTATGTTGATGGACTTTTCAAAATATCTTATACATTTTAATAACCAAAGATTTACTTGAAGAAATATTTCTACAAATAAAAATATTAATGTCTTAAACTACTTCTGCCTTAATCACAACTGCTCTTAAGGGTGGATACGGGTGGACACGGGTGGACACGGACTGTCTGCAACGAAAAAATAGGCAAATCTGTACAAGGCTCACCGCTGGTCCGCACAAAATGTTCAGGTTGTAAAATCGCCCTGAGAACCCATAGGGTGAAAATGCTCATGCCCTTTTTTTTCTACGGGCATGCTGCGGGGCGACAGCTCGTACCAAGCACCTAACACTTAAGGGTGAAACGCAGGCACATTGTAACGAATTTTTCATTTTGAAACCTGCATACTATACAAGGGTCCCGTTAGTGCTGTTCAAGTGATAAGTAGAGATGGGTATTGTTAAGATTTTAGCGATACTACTCCTCTTATCAATACTGCTTATCAATCCGGTATTATTATCGATACTTTTCTGTGTGAAAACCAGGAGGGAGAAGACAAATAAAGTATTTTCCCTGAAACCTTTTTAGAACAATTTAATTTAACGTCACAAGATTACTTTAACGTCCTTTGCAACAGTAAAATAAAATTCTCAATAAATACTAAAGTGATTTATAAGTATGTGCTCCATAGTCGCAGCCTGACCGTCAGAAATCAGGACATTAGACAATCAGAGCATAGTTTGTGTGGGCATCCTGCGGGCATCATACGGGCACTTACTGTATGTATCACCTGAACACCCTGTATGGTCAGCATTTGCACACAATCAGTAAGGAGCCAGTGGGCGCACCTTACTGATGACTAGAGTTTGGCAATAGGGCCCTGTACAGCAGCATCACCCATACATTATAAGTGAGTATAACTTACCTTATCCTTATACATTTTTTACGAGACATTAACCAACACGCACAACAAAGGTACATTCCATTTTCAGGACATCCCTTAAGGTGGCGACAAGAGTCACAAGGGAACAGCCGTTCTTCTCTACATCTCTCCACAAGCTTAGAATACCCCAAAAACCTGCAGGTCAACAGGTCAACGCAGAGTACGAGTGCATGTGATGAAGGCAATCATTTCAGTGGAAAGCACTATATTGCTGCAAGGCATTACTTTCATAGATCTTAGCTAATGCTGTTGGAAGCTTGTTTGACAGGTTGATGTCACATTAGGTATGTAGGAAAGTCCATAGTCAGCCTGCTATTCAGGTCCTGTAAGTCAACAGCACGTCCAGATCAGCCACATTAAAACAAGAAATTGTTGTGCTTTGCAGTCGCACCAGTCCTTACTCTGGCACTGTGTTGTGTTTTATTCAGATGCTACTTTGCAGGCCCAAGCTAAGCTGTCATGTTCTTTATAGAAGCAAATGGCTTTCTCCTGGCAGCCCATCCAAACAAGCCAAACTTGTGCAGTTTTATTTCAAACTCTACTGTGTCAAGAGCTTTAAATTTTAACATGCCAACTGTCACTCAGAGTCTGAGATGCAGCTCACGGCCTTTTCACAGTTTCTTTGAATGGCACGCAGCCTGACCTTGGGGTGAACTTGCTCCTCATGTAGTCCTGGGAGAGTTGGGGACTGCATGAAATGTTTTCTGCTTCTTTTTTTTTTTAAACAACGATGCATTTTTAATTTATTAACAAGAGCCCTATATGTCTTCCCAGACTGATACATACAGTGGACTTATCTAGTAGCACTTGATGCCCTGCTTGGAATCATATTGTCACCAAAATGCTTGGATTTCTTTATCTCAAACTGGATATACTTCAGCACAGCCCTGCAGTATCAAAAGGCCATCGTAAATCACTGAGGATCTCTATTGAATTATCCCTGAAGCCAGATCAGATCTAACATAATTGCTTAAATGCATTATGCTGATTAATCTGTTCTTGTTATAAAAGAACAAGCAGCATACTTATTGAAACTCATTCTTTTTATTTTTGTTTCTTCCTTCGGCCGGAATAAAAAAAAACATAATGAACTCTGGACTATGTGCAGGTTTATTTCTCCATCCTAATTTACAGTCAGTCTGTCACGCCATTCTCATTTTTGATTGTTTTTCACGTCTAAATGCCAGGCTGCCAGTAAAAGCTCTTTCTGCCCCTTCCCCTTTTTATCTCATTATCTTTCCGTCCATGTTCTGATGCACTGGCTTTTAGGAATCAAAACTTTGCAACGCAACAAAACTGCTTATTCTAATGACAAAAACCCTGTCCTTTTCTTCATAATAACAACTACTTCATCAGTAAAAGCTTATTCACATGCTCCCTGTGTTTAAAAGAATATAATTGTTGTCTGAATTATGCCATAATTAGTGGGCACTTTATTGAGAAAGAGCTCTCAAATCACTTCTCCACAAAAGCTTATTGAATTTATTGTACAGAAGGAAAAAAACATTTCTGATCATTGAATACTGCTTGAGCAAGAAACCATCAAGTTAAAAATTTCTAGTTTCCTATGTGTATATACAATATATTCTTAAAACAAAAGATCATAGTCTTTTGTTGTTTGAGTTTTTTTTTTAATTCTTGATCAAATTTAGAAAGATAATGATAAACACTGTGCATCACAGCGAGAGAAAGATGTAAAAAGTGCATTATTTCCTTTGGAATCACTATAACTATGTTTGAATGTGTTGATATGATCATGTTCCAGCACAAGCCGATTTTTTTAAATGTTTCATTGTTTACAGTCACGGTGTTGTTAAAGTTATAGCTGAAAAGTACAAAATTCATCCTAAATTCACATATTTTGAAAACTAAGCAAAGGTACTTTCTAGATTCTTCTTTTAAACTACTGTTGCTGTACGGGCTTCGAACCCTATAACCCATCTTAATCTGCTTGTATTTTGTCAACCTTACTTATGCAGAAAACCTGGTTGGTACCACTGTTTCCAAATGAAAGACCTACGATGCTCACTGAAATAAGTTTGCTGACAATTAAAAATAAAACACACAAGTCAATATAATATATATTATGCAATGATAAACACATACTTTTGCAAAGAAAGACTGTTCACTCATACACACTCTACAACGGCCTTTGTAGCCTGTGTATGATGTTTACAATGGACAAGCAGGGAGGGGCTTATTATTTTTTCTTTTGCCATTGTTTACCTGCGCATGTCCGCCACCTACAGTTGGAAGAGGCTTGGTGCGAAATGTCGAAGTGGTGCAAATCTCGTCAATCTTGCTCAAGCTTTTTCTATTCCCAGCTCTATTCCAATATACAGTATGAAAGACATAGTGTCATAGAATTCTGGCCGGGATCAAAACGCAATTATTAATTTCTCCTCCATGATCAATTTTCCGACGGTTGGGACTTAAATTAAAAGGGACATCATCCATATCTCGCAACCAAATCAGAGTCCATGACTGGTCAAATTTCATCCTGGTTTAACTTGCAACATGCGTTCAGTAGCCTTGTGTTTTGAACTTAAATCCTTAAAACGCATGTAGAATCTTGCGTAGCAACGCGTGAATGCTAAAGTTTTGAATGTGGAATGTAGTCGCTTGAACGCACGTTGCTGAGTGCAGTGTGAGGGTAGCTTAACAACAATACTAAGTGTAGATTTTTTTTCCATGATTCTATTACTGCATCAAAATATATATCATTGCTTCAACTTTTAAACAATACCAGCTACCAGACAAGTGCTATAAATCTGAGGGAAAAACATTTTGAGTTGTTTGAAAAGTCAACTTGGATCTCAGCTGCTCGTGCATTCTGAATAAATATGTCTCCCACATCCTCATTTATTCATTTTCTTTACCACAGAGATATATTACAATCTGTTCTTCAGGAACCGTTTGAGAGTCAGCATCTAATTAAAATATTAATCATTCAGCTGACCTGGAGCTGCAGTGTTTTTCTAATGAGCGCTGCAAACTGCGACACAAGCAGCAAAAACAGGCCAATCTCTGTCTGCATCTCACCCACTGGTGATGCTGTTTGACAGATTAGGCTTTTACCAGAGTTCTTTGGCAAGACACCAGAAGTATTTTTTTTTCCTCGAACAAAAGCTTTTAACAGAGACTGCAGCTCTTTAAAGTGATTATCTGTCATGTCCAGTTTACTGCTTTTTGGCTTTCTATCGGAATTCTGCAGCCCACCAGACACAATGAGGGATGTCGGCACGCACAAATACTGTTTTACTTAAATTACACCAATCAAAAATATGCAATTTTAATTATTGTAAAATAATTGAAACTCTCTCTTTTAATTCAACCTGCCTGCTTTTTATATAAGATTAAAACTGCCTTATATACATATTTTGTATACATTTCTTATTAAAAAGAAGCTTTTATTACATCTGTAAAAAAAATACATAAATTCAGTTAAAACAAAAAGTTATCACTGTAAGAGACACAAGTCAACTCTATCAAATGGTGGCAAAATGTTAAAATGGGAACTAACCAAAAACGAATAAAGCAATATTTTAATATCCTCGATGTTCAGCATATTAAATGAACACAATGTATTTTATAAAAGAATAAGATCCATAAATTACAAATTAATGACAAGAAAAAAAATAAATTAAAAAAATGATAGGATTTGTTGATCAGAAACGTCCTTCCAAAATAATAATAATTTAGGAATAAAAAAATTAAATATGAGTCAGGGAAGGAAAAAAACTGTTTACTTTTTGTCAACTTATACCTTTTTTATTTCCCGGTACCTAGTTTACGAAGGTTGCATCAACTTATTTGGAGAAATTTTCTCACTTGAAATACATAGAATTTTTTGTCTCTTAGCTTCATTTAAAAAAATTATACATCATTGAAATACCAGTTACTTTATATCGAAAATGTACTATTCTCAGGTATAATTTTCACATCGTTCTTTTTTTTTTTTTTTTTTTTTTTTTTTGAGCTTCACTAACGCATCAGTTTGTGCCAAAAAACAGAAATAGCATCTTAGATTTACTGTTGAAGTGATGCATATGCATCGATACTCTATACTCAATCAAAGTCTCCTCTCAGTAATTCAGTAATGTTGGAGTCAGCCAAACTGAAGCTTTTGGAAAAGCTGTTAATACCTATTTAATAAATGACATCTGCTTCTTCCAGAAGAGAAACCGTCTGCAAAAATGAAACATTTTTAACAGACGCCAATGCTTTTTTTGTGTTTTTATTTTTTTAACTACATAACAGTTTTTTTTTTTTTGTTAAACCAACTGATTAAAACATATAACTTTCCATTCAGATTGCAAAAAAACTCCACAGAGTTGAATTGATTTTGATTATGAATGAAGGTGACAATTATGCCACTAAGAGTTCAATAATCACAAAAGTGGCCGACTGACGAAATATGACAGATGGGAGTCTCTGCATGTGACTGTGGGAGTGAAAGTGTTTAGTCACCTTTTCTTTTTGTAGGGCAGGTGTGAATGTGAAGTGAGTTTTAAGGACAGAGAAATTAGGACAGTCTCAAGAGAAAAAAAAGGTCTCTGAAGAATTCTTAACACAGAAATACAGTATTCAAGACTATTAAAGACATAGCCAAAGCACACTTCAATGTCTGTCATTGGTTTGTGTTTTCAATTCATATCAACTTACTTTATTAATTCGAAGAGGGAAATTATGGTGGTGGGCAGCACATACAGACACACATATTGTTAGTTTCAATGTCACTTTTTGGGTTTCTTGGTCCACACCATTTTGGCTTCACTGAACCTTGACCTTGTTGAAAATACACAAAATATGTCAGGGAATAATGACATTTGTTGCAATATTTTACAGTTGCAATCTAAAATAAAACCACATGGAACCACAGTGTAGTTTTTATGGACATAAAATCTAACCACAGTATTGAAAGCACTTTGACTAGAGAACAAAGAGTACTTTATAAATAAAGGTTTAGTTTTAAACTAAGTTTTTTAGACTAAACAAGAGCATGAGCAGGACTATTTGAGGACTATTTGATTGGTGTTGTGACCCGTAAACACGGTAACCCAACAAATTGCACACTTTTTTTTCCATGTGGAATTAAAAAGTGAGAATTCAACATGGTTTTCGGTCAGCTTTGTTTCATTAAAGTTTTATTGCAAATTTCAATCATTTAAACCTCACAGAGCAAAAGAATGTATTAATTTCCTTTTTCCTGTTTAAACCATGCTGTGTTGTTTGCTTTTTTGGAAAACAGCCTTGCACTTAAATGCTGATGCTGAAGACACACGGGCAGAAAACTACTACAAAATGAGAAACAGAATTGGGAATCAGATTAGAGCAATGTCATGCAAATCAACATGTGGGTAATACACATTAGTGCTTTTTTCCTTTCAGATCTTTAGGGCTTTCATCTGCAAAGTACACTGTTATTCACTGGTTTAATCTCATTTGGGACAAAAAGAGCAGCTCTTTTCTTTTTGTTGACTGAATTTTTGGTTAATCTGATTCTAGAGATACATTTAAGTGTTATTATGTTTTCCTCTCCGGTTTTTAACCTTGCTGTTTTCCTATACCCAATCACATTTTTACTGTGAAAGTCATTCTCACACTTTAATGCAAAATCAGACATTGCAATAAGACTCTAATGTTGTCTTTGATTTTCACTTATTTTTTTTCCAATAAATATTAGAAAAACAAAACATGAGAAAACAGGCAACATTCCCTGAAAATTGTTATGTAAAAAACAGAATAAGGAAAAAACATTTCAATACTGTTTTCAGGCAATGTGGCTTAGCTGGTTAAAGCACTTGTCTAGTCAACAGGAGATTCTGGGTCCAAGTCCCATTATCATTTTGTATAGGTGTCTATGCTAAATGCTGGAACAAAAAGTCTCTTGGCAGAAATGTTTAAGCACATGACAGATAATAATAATAATACCAAATTTGATATATCTGCCCTTTTCCAGATGCTCAAAGCACTTACAATGTATATCCATTATTTATTCTCATTCATATTCACCTCATTCATAAAGATACCCTTTATAGCTAAATATTATCTTTCAATTTTGTTTTAATTTCTTGCAAATACATTGAATAGAAAACATGAAAGACATTAGAAAACAGGCAACATTCTTATAAATTGGTGCATAAAACAAACATTTTTTTAAGGTTTCCATCGATTATGAAGAATCATTTCGACAGTAACTACCGCTGTGGCTTAGCTGAATAAAGCACATGTCTAGTCAGCAATACATCCTGGGTCCAAAATCCAGCAATGCCTATTAGGAAATTATCGTCTTTTGTATTTCTATCCATGCTAAATGCTGGAACAAAATTCCTTTGGTAGAAACGGTCTGCCACATTTCAGATCTCGTTGATCCATCCATTTTCTTAACCTTTTTTTGTCTCTTTTGGGATCACGGGGTTACCCCTGGCCACTTCTGGGCGAAGGCAGGATACACCCTGGAGAGTTCCACCGTCTGTTGTAGGGCCACAATCACACATCCATACACACTTGCATTCACACCTTTGGAACATTTAGAAACCAATTAACCTATGAAGAATGTATTGGACAGTGGGAGGAAGCCGGGGTCCCAGAAGAAAACCCATCGTTGATATGACAACAAAAAAACCATTATAAAACAGGCAACATTCCCATAAAATTTCACACATAGGCAGACAAATGGTTCTACTTGCAGCGGCTTCATTGATAGAGACAGGCAGATAGGAGCAAAGCTCAGCTAAAAGTCCACAAAGCTAAATCAGAGTCAGAATCCAGACATAAGGTTGGGGCAGGCAGCAAACAGGCAGGTCAGGTGATCAGAGAAAACCCAGAGCCCAGAGAAAACCCATGCATGCAGGAGTACATGAACCAGGGCATTCTTGTTGTGAGGTGGGATCGCTTATCACTACACCACATGCAGCCCTATTAGTTTTTTAATCCAGAATATGTAGCTTCATGTAAAAACAATTTCATGGAGGAATGAGATCATCAAAGAATCCACAGGAACTTTGGTCATTTTACTTAGGAAATTTTGTAAAATTCTTTTTAAACAGAAAAAGCATTGAAGTACACACCAGTGGAAAAAAAATGTTCAACTCAAATCAGCTCATAAGTCAGTCTTTGAACGGTCACAGTAAAATAGACCTTGTCAAATAGGTTATAATTGTAATTGCTTTAAATTATTCAGGATTTCTAGAAATTGCCACACATGACAGCAGATGAGTGATCTTTTTACTGGGTGAAATTAAGTCAGATTTGACTGTCACAATTGTTTTCCTACATTTTTCACTTAAAACTAAAATACTTGATACCTCTTAGCTTAAACAACTGAATCAGAAAACAAATAAAACTCAAAGGAATCTGAAGATTTCATTTTAAATTTTTATTTCCTGCCTTCTTTGCCCAATAATAAAGTTTTCATTTTAAAAAGCATTTCTTCTTATTACCAAGGAAAAGAAAGGATGAAAAAAGGAAAATTTAAAGACATTTATCAATTATCTAACTTCTTTGAATTAGTAATCTAAAACTATATGTTTAAAAAAAATCTATAACACTTTTTTAACTCCAAATAAAACTAAGCAACTTTTGATTCTATTAATAGCCATTTAGCAACAATTTGGCCTGTTACACGTAAAAGGTCTCTGTCAAGGTTGCAATGGGGGGATAATAAAATAACTTAAGAGCAATTAGTTCAAAGCATCACTACTTGCCAGGGCTTGATGTTGATTTTCTAATGAGAAGCACCAGAACTCTAACTTTAACTTTTATGAAAAGAACAGCCCTCTTTTTTTTCAAACTCTTCAGCACCATTAAATCTGATCCTTTATGCAGACAACAAACATCAAAATCTTTTAGAAATGGATCTATAATTTTCAAATCTTGCTGCTACTTTTTTTTTTTTTTCCAAGAAACATTGACCATAAATGCTAAGTTGCTTACACATGTATGAGTTGGGCATTTATATTCAAAGGTTTTATGAGTCGAACTATTATGTGTGGGGTGAGGATGAAGGGTCCTGTTTTGACTTACAAATATCTTATTTAAAAAATGCTTTATTTAGATTTAATTCATTTGGTATCAAATTTCCATAATTGGCTTTTCTAACTGAATATATCGACCCTGAGTTGTTAGGCACAGTTATCCACTTTTTGTGTTTTGTAGAACTTAGAAGAAGGCAAAGAAACCCAGGGTCAGATGAAACATTTTGTGATAACTTCAGGGTAGATCTGTTAAAAATGTAAAACAGTGTTGTTCTTGTTATTTTTTTTTTTGTTTGTTTTTTTTTTGTTTTGTTTTGTTTTGTTTTGTTTTTTGGTAACAGAAGAGGTTCTAATCTGTGGGTTGACTTCTCTGACAAGTTGAAAGATTTTGCTGGGTAAAAGGAATCTCATATAGCACAAGATTCACAAGATGAAGTTGTTCGGGCTTAAAAAATTGGGTATTTGAAATGAATAACGTAACACTTGTGGCATGCTGAGCAGCAATCTGTCAGTATGAGCAGCAAAAAAAGTGTCCTCTGCCGATTTGAAGGGATTAATCACACATTTAATTTTCAGGAAAGATTTGTGTATTTATTTGGTCAAGAAAATCTTTTTTTTTTCTCTTTTATTTTTGAAGATGGTTACAAGGAGTCCAAAATTTAGCAGAACCAAAGACAAAAAAGGATATGAAGTATATTCAAAATGAATTTAAAAAGTGGAATACAGTATTTCTAATATATTTATAATTATTTGTTGTGAAAATTCTTGTTTAAACATAAATGAAACTTACAGAACTGTTCTGATTTACTCCCTTAAATGATTTGCAGCAGAAGAAAATAATGCATATCTTTCTGAAACTCTTAAGTCTTAAAAGCCTAGTGAAAACAAAACATATTAAACATCTGACCTGGAAATGCTCAGATGGACAAAGACAGTGATGGGTGGAGCGAAAGGAGGAGAAAAAACAATGTAGATAAATTGAATTGAAAAGTAGACAGAAGATTCAGGTGGCAGAGGGTATGAAAAGTAAATCAAAGATGTGGAAAAGAAACTACAATCTGAGATAAAGTGGAGTGAACGAGAGAAGAAAAAGCTGTGGAAAGTATAAGAAGGCTCTGAAAGGGAAATCAGCAGCCTTCTAATGGGGGCTGATTACATTCCCTCTTAAATGTCAAGAGCATTTTCATTTAAAGTGCCCTGCTACTTACAAAGTCATGAGAGGCCCACCCAGACCACTCAGGTATACACACACACACACCGATGTGCAGGCGCATAAATACCGCTACAGATTCACAGGTGTGGTCAGGTGCAAACGTTAGTTTACCTGTATTTCTATGTTTACATATGAACATCGGGACATGGATACATTTTGGAAACCTCAGAATTTGACAGAAATAAGAAAAAAACCTAAAGAAATAAAAATGCATGGGCAATATCAGTTCCTCCTTACTGCCTCCACTAGATCGATTTATAGAATGTCCCCATAGCTGTGTGAGTATAAAAGAAAATGCTGCTGCAGCAGAAACATGCAGCAGAGCAATGTTTAGGGCTTGTTTGCAAGTGACGACTCTGGCAACTTTGAAGATAGAGTGTAGGATGTCAAGGCAAATGTGGGAGCAGCAGTTTCCAAAACTAAACCATAGAACAGGACAGTGAGTCAAATGACACCAGCAGAACACCACCAGAAAAACTGATAAAGGAAAAAAGATTACTTGGTAAAAATGACCTGTTGTTGAAAACCCTTCCACAATGATGTAAATCTACAATTAGATTGCATTATTTTCTCTAAAATAAAAATGAATAAATAAGGAACCCAACCAAAGCTATATGTTAAGCAATGAAGACAAGGCAAACATCACAACCACACACAGGTATGTCACATATCTGCAAGTGGAAGAACAGTTCTTGAAACTCCTGATTTTTAATTTCTTTTTTAATTTATGCAATATTATCAGGATCATAAACATTACCAGAACTCCATCTATTGTCTATCTTCTATTTACAACTTAGTGATCATCTTAACCAGGGTTGTACAAATGCTAATTTCTAGGGGTGTCAAATTATTACATTAATCTGCATTCATTAATTACAGACAAATTAGTAAGTTATTTGTATTGCATTAATCTCATTTTTAATCTAATGCTGTTGGCATGTTCTTAAATATAAAACAAAGGTGAATTTGTTTACTTGCATGAACGTTTTACGTGAGCTCAGCTGAAAATGCATTTTAAGTTGCTCTCTGTGTCCCTGCACACACCCGTATTATTAATTAATCACACCAAAAAAATTAGCATGTGACAGCACTTGTAATTTCTTCAAAAGATCCCATAAAGCTGTTGGTCCCAATAAGGTAGGGTTTTCACAAGAAATTGTCCTGATAATGTAATAAATTTAAGTATACACATACACATGCACATACACACAGAAAGAGAGATTAAGTCCTCTTCTAACTTTCCCCCCAAAGCAGCTTTAAACCAATGAGGCGTTCCGTCCCGTCAGGGTTTAGTGGCGACAGCCAATCAGATCTGACTTAGCTGTGCCTCACAGCAAAATCCCAGAAGATACATGAGCAGCCCAGAGGCGCCCGGTGCACTAAGGTGACCTGGTTTCATGAATAGGGGTAACATGTCACAATAAACAGATATATTGAGAGGAGAAAACTTCTGAATCATTGCAAAACCATGAAGTTTGACAGGCCCAAAGCAGAACTCAACAAGACCGTTCACAAATCACGCACACCATTAGGTGACAAAAACTCTTTGTAAAATGAAAAAAAAAAAACTGCAGGTAGAAAGCATTACCTGCTCAGCAGTGTGTGCAGAGTTCAATGGAAAATCAGCAAGAATGCAATCAGCAGTGAAATACTTAGTGACAGCCACAAGGAGACCTGGAAAAAAGTATAATTAAAGTAAAATGAAATATCTTGAATATATAATTGGAACATTATTCATCCATGCCACCATTTGTTTCCTGCCCACTTAGGGAATTATAGAGTCCTGCAGACAAGAACTTTTACATTTGAATTTGAGCCCAAACAACAGATCTACAAAGTTAAAGTAATAAAAAAGAAATCTACATTTATTTTTGTATTTTTAAACACAGTGTAAAATAATGATTGTTTAGATGCTTATGGAACAGTCTATTTGATTAGTTTACCAAACAAATATCAACTTTTTTTGTTCAGGTGGGCATTGTTGGAACAACTTGCAGGTCCAAAGGTTCGTATCTCCTTTCATCAATTCTAACTAATCTTCTCCACACTCATTAACAGTTTATCAGTCTGGAACTGCAGCCTGTCAGGCCTGCACTGCTCAGAGAGCACTCAGGCTGAGAACAAGCCCCATGCCACTGAAGCCTTGCTGGCCCGTCAATGAACTGCTTCTTTACCTGTTCAGGGATCTCTGGAGAAATACACTTTTGACGCTAACACAGTGATTGTGCCAAGGTGGATGTTTCAGTCTAATGCTACCAACTCAAGAAGAGGCTTGCCACATTTTTATTATTCTGCCTAACAAATAGTTACACTTTAACTAGTTAGATTTTGCTGACAAGAACTAGGGCTTTATTCCCCAACAACAGCAGTTAATAAAAATAACTGTACTTTTTTTTTTTTGTTCTAAAGTTAAAAAACTAATAAAAGGAAACAACAAACATCCAAAGTTTTGTTTAACAGAAGCCTGAGACTGTCATGTTTCTCTTTTTTATTTACCTCAAACAATAGATGAACATTAATCCACTAAAACTGAGATTAAATTGCTAAAAAGTGGTTACAGATTGAGGTAAAGCTTTGAAAATCAAGTGGATAGTAAGCAAGTCTTGCAGTCAAAGGAGTTCAAAATAAATTATTTCTTGTGATAAAGAAGCATATGAAAAACATATTTAGGTTTTATAAATAAAGAAACTTAAAACATGTAAAGTTATTACTAGTATTTCCAAAAGTCCCTTTAATAACAATTAATTAAAACATTTTTTAAAACATTTTTTATTGTTTTTTATAGCAGTTGTCATGACATTAAGAAACCAAAGTGTTTTGAATGTTAGAAACTAACAAAACATTATACAAGCTTGAAAAAACTGTTCAAAAAACAACTGCATACAATAGGGCAAAAAGGAACAAGATACCAGTTGAAATTTAAATTGTATTTAAATTTATTATTGAATGAAAGTCAAAGAAACATTTTTAATCATCTTTTGAGCAAGAAGGAAACCAAAGTACCATTTTTTACCATTTTTTTCATTGCCCTAATGTCAACAGATTTTGTGATTGTTTATACAATCTGGTGAAATTTGACTTTAAAAGATGAATAATTTGCCCTGCAGTAGGTTGTACATCACCTTCAGATTTTGAGGTGACTGACTCGTGGAAAAGTTCAGCAGAAACTGCCGCTGATGGTGATCCGGTCCTGTTACTTTCATTGGATCCTAATAAAGCTTCTCTGTCTATTCTGCCCTTGTCAGCACTTGTTAACCTCCACATCGATTCTTCTGCACTACTGTACATCTTCTTTAATTAAAGACACTCCCTGATCTGGACGTCCACCAAGCTACGTGCGAGTGTGCAGCTGTCATCTGAAGATGATTAGGGCAAAATACTGGCTGCTACATTTGCATGTATTGATGAAATGAGCTCAGCAATGAAGTGATAAAACTGGTTTGACCTCTGAGGAGTTTCATGTTGTAAGTAGATGTTTTACAGTTTGGAAGGCTCTGTCCCAACGCAAAAACACCTAAACCTTGCATTGTGGGAAGTGTTTGAAGAAACTTTTCAGATTGCCTTTCTCGGATTTAAATACTTGATTTCACAAAAAAGTATTTATTTTGCTGCACTTACACTTTATTTTTTAATCATACACCATGAGGTCACAGAAATATCAAAAGGTATTCAGAAAGGATTTAAGAAAGAATTTGAAGTTTACAAAGAGAATGAAATCACGCTGACACCAAAACTCTGATGTGGACCTGGACGAAAATAAAAAAGTTCTAAGATTTTCAACAAAAAGAGCACTTGGTGCAGAGTAAATGCTTTCAAAATCAAATGGACAGAAATTTGCATAAGACTTTTATAACTGAGATGTTTGTGTTTGTGGGTTTCGTTGGGTTGGGAGGGCTCTTAGTAAACAAATTATAATATGTCTTGGAAAAGGCTTAATTGTCCATCAAAATTCTAATCTGTATCCAGATGGGTGCCTCCAGGAGAGTTTTCTTTCCTAAGAAACAAAATAAGTGAATAGGCAACAACTTCATTCATGACTATGTTTGATACTTATTTTTCTTTTTTTTGCTGATTATTTCTTTTTAAAAAATTGGAGTTTTCCAAAAATATATATATTTATTTCTAAGGTTGTTAAAGACTGTGTACTGTTTCTCATCCTAAATGAACTCTTTAAAATTTAGAAAATGTAGCCAGTTCCCATCTTCACTGCTGCTACTGTATTTTTGGCTTTTTTTTTTTACTTAATTACCTTCTAATTAGAAATGACTTTGCCCAGAGGTGGAGATGAAGCCACAGTGAGGAAAAGCCCAGTACCAAACTGCTCATGGCCCGAAAAAATACCCTGAACACAAACTCTGTCAATTTAATGGAATTTTTCCTAGAAGACCAGCATGTGGGATAATTTGGAAGCAGAGCAGATAAATAAAAGCGCATTAACAGAGTTTTGCTCCAGGTCAGAGTTACTGCTATATATTTGACTTTTCTGAAACGTTTTTACATTTAAAACTTTATTTAGTTTAAGTACTGTAAGGCGGTGTTCTAAATACTGGCAAACAAATATTCCTATATTGATAATTAGATATCTTCACCCACCAGTTCAGCTCATGTTCGTCCTACTTCTGAGTGAAGTGAATTGATGTTCCAATGAAATTTTTATCACCAAACATGTTTAAAATTCTACATGGATCTACTGCACCCTTAAAGTAGACAAGACTCGGACTTGGTTTTGGTAACTTTACTCAGCCCATCCTGCTTATATATATTTTTTATCATGAATTTGCTTCTGGATAAGAGACATGACCACAATACACACTTGAACTTCTGCTTTGCAACCGTACGTAAACACTCCACCAGAGTGTGCTGACCTCTGTAAAAAAAGATTACCAGATCAAAAATAATATTCACAAAATAAAAATCACTCCAAGAGATCAAATCTTCTTCATTGAAATTGCGCCAAAGCTTCACAAATAATTTACTATATTTTCTTTACTGGATCATTTTCAGAAGTAACATATATTTTAAAATGATCAAGAGATTGTTTGAAGTATTAAAATCTTTCAGAATGTACACATGAAATGCATTACTCAATAATGTGCCCGCGACTCACCTTCTTCTGCTATACTTACCCGGCATGCTGTATAAGTGTTAGCTACAACCTATCCCCCGCAGCATGTGTGGGGTTATGGACCCAGAACATTGGTTGTTGTTGTGTTTGATGTCACTTCCTGTTTTATTTTGTTATTGGTTGTGCTTCCTGTGTTTCACTTCTGCTCTTTCAGGTCACTTAACACTTCCCTCCTAGTGTGTGCTCCCTCCCTCCTTAATTGGCACACCTGTTTTCTATTACCTCATCCCCTCCTCCTGGTTATTAGTCTTCATCTCCCCTGCACTGGTTGTTGGGTGGTTTTTGTTCCTTCAAGGAATGGTCTACTGGTTTTTGAGTACTATTGTGAATCAATGAAAGACTTTTCATTTAAGAGTGCCGTCTGCATTTGTGTCCGCACGTCAACCCTGACAAAAAAATGGAATGGAAAAAACATGCATATGAATGTTTTTGCTCTACAGGCTCACAGAGTGGGTGGTCTACAACCTTGATAAATTTCCCCAAGGCCACTGGCGTACAGACAAGATGGTGCCCAAACACATCATAAGCCAGAAACAAAAATTTCACAACTTTAACCAAAAGCAGATTTACGTATTTATACTAGAAGATTCCTAACCATTATCGTTCTGGGATTTTTCTAGAGAAAAAGAGCATAAACTTCGGTCAAACTTCACTCGAGGACTTCTGGCTAACAACGCTCTGGAGCCATGTTGTTGTCTGCGGCCAGGTTCTCTTGTATTTTTGCCCACAGACAGTCCATATCCACCCCCAAGGGCAGTTGTGACTAAGGCTTAAGAAATAACAGTTTTTAGTTCCTCACCCCACCATAGCAAAAAATGTGCAAATCTCACAGGAAAAACTCCGGAGTGTGGAAGGCGTAGAGTTCATAAAATCAAAACAGATTAGATTAAGATTAAATCAAAAGAGGTCTTAAGATCTTTGAATATGTATAGGCTTTGTATTAGTTCACAAATGGTTCCTGTTCTTGTGACATGCTTGATGCTGCCAACAAGGGAGAAAAAGCCGAAAGAAAAAAAACTCATTTGAGCATAGATCACTTTTATGCCCTCAGTCTGTTTGCATATTTTAGACCTACAAACAGCATGAATGATGTCCTGTGTAATGCCCCATAATCGAGATTTATTCAATTTCAGGTGAAAGGGCTAGAGAAAGGAGATGTTCACAATCCCAGAATAAGCCGGCGCCATTGTGGCTGTGTGTGTGTGTGCTGTTGTGTTTTTCTTGTGATTTATTTGATTTAATTAGATTGCCGATGTAAAACAGCTCGCGGCGTAGAAAAAAAAAGATAAAAACGAGTGCCTGGGGAGGCGTCAATAACACCAGGTCCTCTCCTTTTGCCTTTTTCTCTTTCTGCTTCTTGCATTTCTTTCAGCCTCTCTGATCTTCAGGTACCCAAATACATTCTTTTATTTGGTTTTCATCTCGCTTTTTCAAAAAAAATTCCTCTCAACCCACCTCTTTTCTTGCTTTTCTTTGTCTCCGTTTTTAATCAGAGCTGGCCATCCTCCCTCCGCTCTCATCCATCTCCCTCCGTTTCCTCTCAACTAAATAATGATGGGGGGTAAACACCTCATTAGACTGAAAGGCCCATTTGGAACAATTTGAGACGTGGCAGGCTATCTGACGAGTTTGTCCCTAAATGTTTAAAGATATTCAGAACATAACATGACAAGGACATGTCTCACACAGAACATGGGGAGACGGAGGACTGAATGGGAAGATAATTTCCCCTTAGATTACCATTTGCATTCAGCAATGACATCCACCTGCTCTGTTTAATCTGGCTCTCTTTTTGTAGGTAATCAAACATCTATTGTCAGTCTCATTATTGTTGGTTGAGGAGTTCCGAGCAGTGAGAAATCCTAATTTTACAGTTTTTTTCAGTTCAATGAGAAGTTTATCTATCAATGTGAACTTGCAACAGCACCCCATGGTCGCTTTTTTCATACATTTGGACTTGTGTTTGTGTTGACATTCATCCTCAGACTATTTCAGTGCACTTAAATTAATCATTAAAATGTGGCATTCAGTTCTTTCAAACAACTTGTTTATTATCGACATCTGATCAGAAGATTGCCGGTTCGATTCCCACGTTGCCGCCAATGTGTTGAAGTGTCTTTTGGCAAGACTCTGAACCCATGTTGCTCCTGGTGGTTTTACGTTGGTGAATGTGTGGGTCTGAATGTGCGGATGGAGCTGTGACTGTAAAGCCCTTTGGGCCTTCAAGGAAGGTAGAAAAGTGCTATACTAACATATGCCATTTAACAAGAGCGTATTTTCTGACTGCAAAACTTTGTTGGGCTAAACTTTTTCAATGGCATTTTTGCTGAAAGAAACATGCAACGAAAAGCGGGATTTATTTGACTGCGCTGTGTTTGCAAATAGTACAGGGGTGCGAAGGACTTGCCAAAATATTAACCACCACCCTGACTTTTCATCTGAAGATTTTCATCTGGTACTAGCAAAGTTTTTAAAGTTGCTAATACATTGTTTTAAGCCAAATACCTTCCTTTTGACAAATCCATAAACAACAAAGTGATCACATCAGCATTTAATGAATATTAACAAAAACTGGGACGTACCATGAATCTATTTTGGTTGCTTTTGTTCCCGCTATAAATTTACATCACTTTATTGTTTCTACTCAATAATCAGATGTTGGTCCTTTTTATGTTCTTTAGCAAAAGAAAAAAAACGAATTCCTTCATCTTTTTTTTTAATGTTTTTTTTTTGTTTTACAACAGCACATTGTTGATACAAGTGTGTTAACTACTTGGGGGTTTTGCTGAGCTGAACTCAAACTACTACTGGAGTCATGCAAATCACAGTAAACAGGTAGAACTGCATCAGAAAGAAGTCAGTGAGAAAAAATATGTACAGTACAAAAAGTGCACAAAAGGACTTCAGATCCAGAGATTATGATCAAAATCTGCTTGAGGATTCTTTCTCCCTGTGTTATCAAACCACTTTCTTTGTGGCTCACTCGTTCCCTCTCCCCCGACTATGCCCCACTAACCTCTCAGTGCACGTACACACATCAGTATGCCAGAAGTCCCACAGAAGGATTTAGGCACATAAGCAGGGCTGCTCAGATCTCTGTATTGATCCAAACGGGGAAAGGGTTGTGAGTTCAACTCCAGGTCACCCTCGGGGTTACCCATGAGGTCAGGGAGATAGGAAGCAGCCCTTGGAAGTGAAGATATCATTGGCATGGCAATGATGAGAGAGATTATGTGATGTTTTAATGGGTCAAAGAGGAAAGAAGAAAAAGGGGATTTCTGCAGGTTGGTGATTGGCGGCAGTGATTATGCTACTGAAGAATGTGTGCAATGTCTGCAAGTATGCATGCAAGAAAGGGTAAAAGAGAGAAGTTTTCCCACAACACACATACAGCATACATGCAGCAAACACAGTCAATACAAGCTCCATATCTACACATATTAGAAGAATGTCAGCAAAGTTCTTTTCTGAGTCAATTACAATAATTGATCATTTTAGGTAACGTCAAATGAACAGAAAATAAGTTGTAGATTATTACAAGAAATGAAAATTTGGTAACACTTTATGTTAAGATTACTTAACAAGCTTTGTTAACACATGAACAAGCATTATTATTGCGCTTATAGGGTGATAGTAAGACATTTATTAGTACAATAAGCCTAATATAGCTTGACATAGCTTAGTTTACACATTTAGAAGCCTTATTCATATGGATATAGTATGCTTTTGATACATTTATTGACATTATAGATGTCTATACAAGTGTGAGCAAATATAATCAATATCAATATAAAGTGTTACCAAAAATGTTAGTCTTTAGGATCACTTGTCTCTGCTGCTCAGAGCAAACTGTCTCCTGCCGCACTGAATTTTTGCTGCACTTGTCTGAGTCACCCCAGTGATCTGTCTTTGTGTGCTGTTTAGAAGTCATTTTTTTTAATCTTGCAAGTCTACAGAGTTAACTTTCTTGACATTAAAAACATGTACGTGTATCTAAAAGTGAAGACTGCTTACAATGTTGGACTGTTCTCAATTTTTCCCCTTTTTACAAGCATAAAGCACTTTAAACCAGTTGTCTCTTAATGTTTTAGGATGTATTCAGAGTGGAAAAGTCCATTGGTCTGGACCGGGTCTGCTTAATTTGGTCCAGATCAAGTCCAGAACCTTGCATTTCGTCTGTATTCAGACCGTCGTCAAACTGACATTACTGTTTCAAACCAAAGCTTGTTTACAAAACCAGGTGACTAAAGATCTTTTCAGTCATTGGTCAGGAATTATGAGGGTGGGTCAAAGCAATGAAAGAATAATAATGATAATACATTTTATTTATAAGGCACCTTTCTTGACATTCAAGGTCGCCACACAATACATAGGATAATTAAAAGCATAAAAACACAACAATAACTTCAACAGTTAAAATGTCATGTAGTGAATGCACGCTGAAAAGGTAAGTTTAAGGAATTTTTGTAGAACTGAGAAAGTCAGCCTTTCTTTTGTAAATCAGAGGGGAGGGAGTTCCATAGTTGTGGATAGAATGAGCATAGAATGAATAGTAGAAATCTGAAGTTTTGCAGTCCTTGGTGGGATAGTTCACTCATTCGAACTTTATATATCGTTGACCAATTTTTAATGTTTGCATCAGCATTATAGGTACAACACTTTTACTCCTGCTTTGGAATGGCAGAGGCATGCTGCAAAGTGGTTATTGAGGAGGCGGCGCCTAAGACAGCTGGTAAGTGTTTATGACATGTAGCTTGTCGTAAACAGTGTGAGAAGCAATGTTTATCATGTTAAAAGTTGGTTTAATGAGCCTGCATTCATTCAACCACATTTCAGTAGGTTGCTGTGTCTCACTGTTGGTTCTCGTTTGTCCGCGGCTTTTTCCTACTCTGCTAACATTCAGTAATGTCCGGCTACGGTGGTCGTTTCATTCAGTTGTTGTGAGCATGCAGCCTATTCAGACCGAGGAAACTCATAGCGAACCAGAGTTGATTGGAAACGAACCAAGTGGTTCCTGATCCCAAAACAGGGTCCACTTGGGTGTATTCAGACTGAATATTTGTTACAGATTATTGAGGAAAATAAACTCTAGTTTACTTGAAGCAAAAGCGAAGTTTAAAGATTAAAGAAAATGAAAAACTAGTGTTTATCACCCTCCTCAACCCCCAGAGATTTTGGGAGCACCAGAAACACATCCCGCACGCATCCCTCTCCAGCTTAGCACAGAGCTACAGAGCGCTCTGATCTGTCTCAGCTGAGAACAGAGCTGACTGTCATTTACGGCATGCAGGGAAATATCTCGCTGATCTCCTGTTAAGTTGTATTTGCTGTAAATAAACAAGCTTTGAATATATTTTGTCAAGTTTAATGAGTAGTCAATTGTGTTTTGATGTTTGTTGCAGCTGTTGTTACAGTGGGAGGAGACTTGCATGCGCAGAGTTTGTTTTAACAATAAATATTTGCAATTATAGTGAATTCAATCTATTTAAATTATCCATTTATGATGGAATTGCTTCATAAAATAATACTCATATATAAGAGGATAGTGCTAGAGAAATAAAATAGCTAATATAACAAGGACAGTTTTGGTAGAGGAAAACTGAAGGCTCGGCTCCTAAATGCACGGACCGCCACTGATTTAAATAAAACTGTATATCCTTACATTTAGCCGCTCAAACTGGAAGCATAATGTATGTGCGTTAGAGAGACACTGGCTTCACATTCAAAGTCACCAAATCTTCAGTAACACCAGATATAGCTACTACATTTGCTGCCAATCGTCGTTTGAACATAAGCTGCTGTGAGATCTGAAAAACTGCTGAATTTTTCACTGGTTGGTTTATTTAAGAACATGAACTTCAAATATGATTTTTGTCTAATGTGCCAACCTAAAAACCATTACATAGTCAGGTTAATAAAAATTTTACTGTCAGAAACTGACATTGACTTTAAAGGCACTAATGTCCACAAACAGGTTGCAGAATTTAAAAAAGAAGACCTTGTGTAGCAGAACAAAAATGCACATGGTGCAATTATGTTTGTTTTTCTAAAAACACAAAAACAGTGAGTCTGTGAAAAGAGTAATTAAACCTAATTTCAGACACAGATGAGCCACATCGACCAAAATACCAAATGGTTCCTCAGTGTGGACTGATGTTGCTGAAAAGGACAGCTCTGTGCCATTTCCCAACTATGGATACATACTTACTCTGCAATTGTTACTGTTCCACTACATGATTGTCTGCTTCACACTGCAGATGCCCAGACTACATTTTCAGGTTTTGAATTGAGCCACCCTCTTCATCAGTTCAATTTGCGGCTGTCTGTCTCAAGGCTTCCCTTCCTCTTTGCATTTATGGCACCTTTTACAGCAATCATTGCCTCCATTACCATCTCTCTATTCCTTCTCACCCTTCCGTTTTCTCTCATTACTATTATCATGTTTTCTGCCCGCCCATCTTCTACTCCTGTTTCCCTGTCTGTACAATCTTTTTGTCATCTTTAACTCTTGGTCTCATTCAGAGGTTGCCAAAGAAGATCCGCCTGAACAAAAGGTTAAAAAATCTTGACTAGAGCAAAGAACTCACTATGCCAAACATCGTCTTACAAACAGTGTGATTTGTGAAAAAGTGGATAAAAACACATTTCTGCTCAGTTTACATATTTACGTGAAAAGTGGCCCAAATCGATCTTAAGGTGTCAGGAAACTACTTGAACAAGCAAAAGGTTAAAGATTGAAACTAAAGTTAGACAAAATTCTTATGAGGTTCACATGTATTTTATCTAAGACTGCATCGACAGTGTTAAATACTCATACCCAAAATGTCAGCTTCAGCTGTTTTTGGCTCCAATTATTCTTTAAGTTCCATTGTTGCACATGATCAAACAGTCACATAGGAAGCAGAAAGAAGCCTCAAACTCTTGACTGCAGCAGCTCGTCGGGTAATGTGTGATACCCTCCTCCCAACTGTGTTAAAAGGAAATTCTGGCTGCTGTGGAACTGCTGACAGCCAGAAGAATTGGGGAAAAAACAGAGGATTCGAGGATTGAAAAGTTATATCAACACTCAACTCTTCCTCCAACAAGTGGTAAATAAAATCTCCACACTGCTCATAATATATCTAATCTTTCATCTAAATCTAAATCCTTATTCCATCCAAAAAGGTCAAAAGACTGATAATCCTGCTAGACTGGGCAGAGGCACAGGCAGGGAGAGGCACATGAAAATCCAAAATCCAAACTGGCAGAGGCAGTTTAAGGTCAGGACGGCTTGAGAGCTGCAGACAACTGACAGCAGAGAGAGGAGGGAAAACCGCTGTTTACACAGAAGCTGCAGAGCAGGCATGAATAAAAATGCTGATTACCCAAAAACCCATCTGCAAGTGGGCGACGGTCTGAATCCTAAAAACAATGAATCACAAATTAGAAATTCTGTCCCAATGTGCAGAAAAAATGCATTTTTTGGTGGAACCTCACTTTATAGTTCCACTCTGGCCACCTTTTGATCTATTGTAAAAGCATTTCCAGTGGTCTTTTAATTGTCATAATGAAATTTTTAGCCAAAATTTTAAAAAAAAAAGCCTGTGTTGGTTTCTAGGACAAAGTTTTATGCAAATCAGCAGTAGATCATTTGAAATTTGCCTCTGACTTGTGGGCAGGACCATCAGCACAAAGAAACCCCGCCCCCTCTTCCCATCACCCATCACAACATTGGGGGCAGGAGATATTGCTCCCATTTTGTAGTAGTGCAACAAATATGGCAAACAATGTTGAAGCTTTCCAGCCATACAGCTTTGAGCCAGATGCCAGCTCAGAGTTACCAGCTAATGTTTTTAGCCTGATTGCTACATGGAGCAGCATCTATTTATCTCATTTACAATGCATTGGAGACACAGATGATGTTTAGAGATCAGGTTTATTTATTTCGAAGAGCTGTACAAAAACATTGGTGATCTCGTCTCCATGTTTGGGTTCATGTAAACATTTAGAGTCTCCCGGTCGCTACAGCGAGTTTCTCTCCTGCTGCTGTGTCTAATTGACGGGCCGCTACTGCAGGGTTTCCGTCTCTCTCTGACTGAGTTCAAATGTTTACTGTTGCGCATTGACATCAGGCTCTGGGAACCCTGCTGTCCGGAAAGGGATACAGCGGGTTAAGAAAATGAATGGAAGTTCAGGAGAACTATGGATCGATCCACCATATTGGATGTTTTCTCCCCGCTGTCACTGAAAACGTCACATGTCCGAAATTGAGTGCCCGATTGGTTAAGGAAACTCAGCCACCTCCTCAGAGTTCAGATCTTTTTTTTTAACCCTGACCAGCCGTGCCGGCTAAACCAGTGACTTTACATTGATATTGACCACCTCCGCCACGCGAATTGCATTCGGTGTGTAAGCACCTTTAAGGAGGAATATGCAGAAGTATTTTGGAGAAGGGGTCAGGAAGTTCATTTCTGCATCCAAATTTGGTTCTCAATGATTATTTTTTGCCCTCCTGAAGGTGCAGAAACAGAAATGTGTCTTAAAAATGGCCAAAAATGTGTTCCCTAAGCCATGAATTGCATTCTGTTTGAGTGCACGTTTATGCATTTCAGAGATCACCAGAGCACAGATTATAGCACTCTAAACAAAGCGTTGCTGGACACTCATGCACTTCCATGCCTTTTGGCTGCTCCATTTAGTAGTCACTGTCACAGGCTGTTCAGCGAGGACCCAGATGCAGGAAAAGAGCCTCAGAAACAAGTCAAATGATACCAAATGATTTAATAACAACAACAAAAACAAAAGGAGCAAGCTGAACTGACAAAAATGAGGCAAGCATATAAAACAAATCAACACTGAATTCTGAAAGCAGTCAACTTAAATAGAAAGCAAGCAAAATCAGTTAAGCGCACACAGCTGTGGACTCCTCTGCAGAGATCAGATCAGGGTGTGGATCCGCTGGGAGGAGCCACAGTCCTAGCTCACACCGCCCACTTTCATGGCCTGCTTATTTTACAAGATTTTCCTGATGGAAACCAATCCACGAGAACCAAACAAAATGCTGGCAGTTTTGTTGTCTGGCAAGTCCCACCCCGATCATGTTTTAATCCATTTTAAAAGCGTCCCTCGTGGTCTTTCAATTATAATTATTATTATTTATTTAGCCAGAATCAGAAAATCTGGGTCGTTTTCTTGGACATAGTTTCTGTAGAGCGGCAGTAGCTCATAAAAAAAGTTGCCTCCAAGTTGTGGGCAGGATTGTTGATACGGAGCAATCCCGCCCCCCATTCCCCTCCCCATCGCTGAGAGCCCTCTGTTTGCACATTTCTTTTTGACAGGAAAACAAAGATGTACATGGATCTATTTGTCTAGAAGTGGATGCATCAGAATGGAGTGGAGCAGGAAGCTTGTAGCCTGCCCAGCGTATTTTCTACGTAACCAATATATATATTTTTTTTTTTTTCAAATTCCGTCTGCTCCTGATTCACAACAGTAGGAATAAAAAAACTGTCAGAAATTACATTTAAAACTTAATATTCTTTTCATGAGAAAAGTCTCCATCATTAGAAAAGTCTCCATCATGAGAAAAATTCTGCAAAAGCATGCTTGAAACACCAAAAACAGTATTTTCTATGAAGTGGATCTTTAAAGCTCATGGAAACTTCTTTAAAAAGATATCACAACCCACTGTTTGTTAAATTAGGAGGCGGAAATCCAAAATAAACAGAGCAAATTCTCAAAAATGGGTGTTGATTTATTAATCTAAAGTGTTTTTTTTTCTACCTGTTACCAAAAAAGGGCCTGGTCCACGGTTGGTTTTCAAAACAAATTTCCTTTCACAATCTGGTCTTTTATTTTTGTAATACTTTGTCAGATTTTTTCAGAAACAACATAAATCATCTGACCACCCCTCCAAGTACTGCTTCCTTTTGCTTAAGTTTGTGTGATAGGACTTATAATGCAACTGCAGCAGTTCAGACTTGCGCGGCATCAGAAACCAGACTTTAAGATGTAGGGGGAAAAAAACGACAAAAAATCGTTCTGACATGAAAGTCTCATTTAACCTCCTTCACAGGATGTGCTTTGTCACATGAAGATATGTCGTCATGGTGATCCATTGTACCTCAATTAAAACTGATTTTTTTATCTGATTTTAAGATTTGGATTAACAACAGTGATGGGATCGGCCATCCTTTCCAACAAAACAGCATGAAGCATTACTCTTGTGAAAATGTTTATTGTCAGTTTTGTCTTTTTTTTTTATCAACCATTTGTATCGGTTACTTTATATGTATGTTTTTTTTTTTACAGAAAAATAATTTCACCTGTAAATGTCTGAACCTTTTTTCTGTCACCTGTCAATAGGCCATGTTTGCATTCTGTTGTTTCTTAACCTGCAACTTCAAATGGATCTCTGAAATGCCATTGGTCCGTTCTTATCTTGATCTCACCTTGCATTCATTTTGATTTGGTCTTAAGTGCTCAGAAAGTTTGGCTTTCACAACCTTCTAGCCTTCTGGTTCCTTATAATTTGCAATTTCTTGTAAAATACAAGCTACTATAGACAACCTACAGAGATTGCATATTATGGCCTTTAATGAACACACACGTGGTATAGTTTAAGGTTGAAACTTGGTTTATGTATAACGTTACAACTTAGAATGGTTGTGTCTTTGATTTTTGGATATAGTGATGTTCAGTCATGGGATCAAAGGTGAACCCTTTCTGCACTCTGTCATCCTCTGCACATGGAGTCGTTCACCAAAGACACCAAGAATGGGAGATTTAAGAAAAATATTCATTATTTTCTCCTCTCTTCCTGAAAAATGTCACTCTTGAGTGATCCATACAGAGATCCCAGTACAGATTCTAATAATGTTGAAGCAAAAAATGGCATTTAGTTTGAGCCATGTGTGGTCTCACATAAGAACATTCTTATTTCTACAGTTGCACACTTCACCTTTGCTGGCAAAAACTTTCCTGAAAAGTTATTTTCATTTAAGAAAGTTACGTGTGCATTATAACCCTGCTAAATACGTGTAAACTTAATGCTGTTTTATTGCAAAATGTAAAATTTGACACATTTGTTCAGACCAGATCAATTTTATCGTAAATATGCTGAATTTTATTGTTTTTTAATTTGCGTTTGCTGCAGCCTTCTGAAATATAGAAAAAAATTTAATATAAAAAATGTATTGAGTAATATTTAACACCTAATGTGCTTTTTTTAATTATAACGTTATGTATGGGCATCGGCAATGTCTTGTTATCAATTTCTTGAGGTTATAAGATCTGCAAGTTAGAACCCAACAGAGACAATCACTTACTGTATCATGTGACCAGGAAAAAATGGCTAATGTCTCAGACTCTTACAAATACACAGGCATTCATTCAAATATGAGTAATTCAAAATTTTTGAAGTTTAATGCTCTTACCATTATCAGAAATGGGATCTTATGGAACCCAGCATGATGGAGGTTTTAATGTTCCCTAATGTTCCACATACTAGAGGCCTGTTCACAAATGCAAATTCAATAATGGAACAAAAGATGGCATGAGAGCGTGTGTGTGCCCAAATCACATTCATTGGACTGCTTTTGCGTGTGTGCATATTGTATTTAGGTGTATGTGTGTGTGAAGAAGAAAAAACACTTTTGTAAAGAGTCCAAATCTATTTATATGCAAATTAGATTTTGACTAAACGGTTAGGGGCACCTCATGGGTTGAGTCTCTTGGTAAAATGAGGCTGATCATAAATTATCCAAATATATCATGAATCTATCAGTGCTGACAAAAAAAATTAATAGATGTGTAACCGAAGTAAATATTAGGTTAAAGACTAACTGACATGGAGCTGACTGGGCTGCAGTGAGGTTGACAGGTCAGTTTGTACAGTTTCCTGATTCCTGAATATAAAGGCATAACGTAGAGAGAGACAGTGAAGTTTCTATGTAGTTCAGCATCAGAGACACCTGGTACTTTGAGGAAGTGCAATTCCAAGGAGCACCAGAGAGGAAAAAGCTCCAACAGAAGCTTGCTTTTATTTTTTTATTTTTTATCTTTGCCGCTTTACATGAACCATTTATCCTTGTAAATTTATAGTGGAGGAGAACTCCGTGACAAGAGTGAGTTAAAGCCCAAATCTGAATTCTTATCCTACCCCTATGACTTCTCCCTACCTCTACATTTAGCCTTCCAAACGGAGAGATATGGAAAAATGGTGTCTTCAAATTCGGACGGCCCAAACAGGCAGTACCCCTCGATGACGTCATCAATATTCACTGGTCATCTCCATTAGTGCTACCAACGCTTGGGAAATACATAACGTCGGTTAAAAGGCTAAAACAACAAGTCATTACCTACGTTTCAATGTAAACTTCTGTGATTCAGAGCACACCTACATGAAGAAATGTGCGACACAGCGCAATGGCGAACATCCTGATGGTGGAGTGATACAATACTCAGTCCCTTTGTTCTACCCTGAAAAAAATCTATTTCGGACACCCCTCTTCCTCCAAATGCCCTTACATTTGTAGGGGTAGGGTAAAAACTCATATTCAGCCAAACTAGTCAACCTTTAAATATGAAAATAATGTTTTTGCTGTTTTTAAACTTGCTCTTGTAACATTTTTCTGATTATAGAGGAGATTAATTTAAATTAAGCTTAAAAAAGCCATTTCTTCATTCAAATTGTGAATCAAGAGGAGATGAAAAAATGTTGGAAAAAGCAGTGATGTAGGTGCTACAATCAGTGGGCCTTAAGTTCCCTGCTCCACTCCATTCTGGTGCATCCACATTTAAATGACTAGATCCATGATGTCTTTGTTATTTCTCGTCTGAGCTGGCATCTGGCTCAAAACTGCACGGCGGGCTAGGCTCCAATATTTCCATTTTTGTTGCGCTGTTTTTCTCTCTGGTTGGTATATTTCTATCTGTTTCCACTGATAATTGAAGAAATATAAACAGTTTATTAGTCTGTTGTCTTCTAAATATCTGCTCTGAAGTCAGGATTTTTTTTTATCCTCCTCCCCTTCCAGCACTAGAAAAACAAGTCAGGTTGAGGAGCCATGTAACTTCAACTACACTGCAGTAGGAACTTGTCTTTTATCCCTTTAGCCGCATAACTGTTTTTTCTGAATCCACTTGATCATTCTCCGAACTGAATTAAACTTTATTTCTCTAATAGAACATAATAACTATAACAAGAAGAGACTAAAGAACTTTGAAAAAATGTGTGTTGCTTTGCTTTTCATGAACCACAAAGTCAAAATCAAAGTACAAGCACCCTATATTTATACAGTATACAGTTTATATATTTATACAGTATGTAAATCTATAGATATATAGATTATTATATATAGGTTTCGTGTTACCGTGACAACGGGCCACATTATGTTTCAAATAGTCCATCTTTTGTAAAAAAGCCATATAAACTCCAAAAATAACAAGAATAAAGTACTAAAAATCAAATTAATATTTATTTACTTTTCAAGTAACCATAGTATAAGTGAGATAATGCCAGACGAAGTGTGCATTTTCAGAAATAATGCACGCCGTGGAAGCCTGAACCATCTCCAACCGTTAGGGTTGGGGTACCTGGTTAAGGTAAGAGTACTGGTGTGGTCTGATGTGTGAAAATGTGCTGACAGCCTTCCAATAACCTGGCATCACAAACACACAAGTCAACAAAACTTGATTAAGGAATTTTACTGGATTAGGAATGCCAATGTTTCTCTCAAAGGCTTTGATTTCCTAAAATTAGAGCACTAAGAATAAACAATGAAGGACATTCTTCCCAAATACAAGAATGAGCCTTAGAAGAATCTCGTGCTTCCCTAAAAAGACAGAGTTCAACAGTTTTTCTTGGACACAAAGAGGTTCAATATACACAAGGCCTTCATCAACTTAGACAGATGATCTCTAACCGCCTGTAAGCTCAGCTGTCTGCTCAAAATAAATCTCTCCACACTGCCAGGATCGAGTACCCTGTTCTGGCGAACTGTGAGAGACCCTGTGATATGTTTTGACACCAAGAATGATAAAAATCAGAAACTGTGCAACATGTAATCATAAATCCACCTACCAGTACTCCTGCAAACACACAAAATCACACAAAAAATTGTTGTAGAAGCAGATTTAAACAGTCGGTTAGTTTGTTATCTGTACAAACATCAAAATGACAGGAAAACTGTTTGGAAATAAAATTATCTTCATTTGTTGAAAATAAATGATTCTAAGTAATTGAAAATTTAAACTTAAAATAGGTTTGTTGGTGATGCACACAGAAAAACACTAAATAAATGCTTTGATAAGACATTAGCCAAACCTAGTCAACATGTTCTTTAGTGTTTTAACCATCAGTCTTTAATTTAATCAAATAACAGCACAAAAGAATGTGATGCTGTGAAAAGACAATGATCAACATTTACTTGTGCATCACACAGAAAATCAGTTATTTTGAGCTCAATATCCCTTCAAATCTCAAACAAATGTTGTTTATTTTTTAGGATCTGGATGCCATTTCCAATTTCCATACTGATTAAACATAGACTCAGAAAAAATAATATTCTAACACTATTTTGTAATTTTGCATTAAATGTTGAGTTTTACTTCAAATTTCCATTCCAAATTTAATTAGGCTCTGAAAAACCATTTTGGCATAGCCTGAATTTAAGACTAAAGGAAGTTTATTTCATAATACTTCCTAAAAGTTGATTTAAAAGACCTAAATCATGCACAGCCAACTTTTTGAGCTTTCCAGTGTATTATGATCATTCCTCATTACAAACAACCCCAGAGGAGTATGTTGATCAATTCATGCATCTCTGAGTATTCCTTTAAAACTGCGCTCTGAGCACCAGCCCCTTCCAATCAACAAAAACTAACAGGTTCTCACATTCATATCTACAAAAGTCAGAAGAGCCTCTTCCAAGAAGAGGCTGCACCACCAGCACTTTTTCAGGCTAACACAAACACCCAATTTCTCCACGAAGCTAGCAGTAATCAGCATTTTGTATGCACAGTATGCACATGCATCTTTATTTAAGATTGGATGTTGGCCGAATTGCTTCCCTTCTTCTATGACTCCTCCCTAATGCTCTAATAGTTGCATGTGGAGCTTTAGCGGTGTCCGAACTTGTTTTTTTAAGTGGTATCGCTCCCCTATTAGGGTGATCTGCATTATGATTGTGCCTCGGAGAAGAAACTGTTGTGCCCTGGAGGCGTTCCTTCTCCCTCATCAGCACCGCACCTGTTCCTGATCATCACCACCTGTTCATCATCACCATGGGTTCTTAAGCAGCGTCAAACCTTCAGCCACTGTCAGATCGTTATGCCGCTTGTGTGTCAGCCTGCCTGCCACTACGTCATCTCGCCTGCCTGCCTGCCTGCCTGCCTGCCTGCCTGCCTGCCTGCCTGCCAGCCAGCCTGCCTGCCAGCCAGCCAGCCAGCCAGCCAGCCAGCCAGCCAGCCTGTCAGCCCGCCTGTCAGCCCCGCTCCGACAGCTAAGCTTTCCTGCCTGCCTACCTGCCCGCCCTGTCTTCCTGCTCCACAATTCACCTATTCAATAAACATACCTTCTCATCCTTTAAAGACGTGTCTGCTCTTGGGTTCCACCCACCTCATTGGATACAACAGAAACTCATTTCTTCACGTAAGAAGTTTACACATGTAAATGTAATAATTACTTTTTGTTTTTCATGACTGCTTAAAGTAATAAAACCGATGTTGTAATGTATTTTTATGTATATTTAATAAAATAAAATGTGTTCTTTAGTGTGCCAAAGATAATATATTATCATCTATATGAATACAGTTTAAGATTACCTTGATATAAGCCCTTTAAACATAAAAAGAAACGCTTTTTCTGTTTGAACATTTCTTTAATAAAAAAATCAATCCATGGATTTCAAGAATTTTCATTTTGTAAGGGAACAGCAGCTCAAATGGATGAATCCATTTTTTAAAAACCTTGTTTTTTGCTATAACATCCTAATGCTGATAGTGTATGTGACTTGATTTAAAGCATGCACCTATGCTGTCCGGATTCTGTTTTGGACAGTGCACAACCACATATAGAAAAGTCCTAAGACAGAGACACAAATAATTTCTGCCTTATTTGGTATGATCCAGATCTCCAACTCTTGCTATTTATTTCTTATCACATCCCACAAATTTTCTGTTCATATATTAAAAAAAAAACTTGAGATCAATTTTTATTTCCACAAAATGGAAAAGATTGCTTATAATTCTGGTCATGCTCAGACATTGTTCTTACAGTCAAAGGCAATGTCACAGAGAAAATGTGTGTCTCTGTGTGTAAGTGAAAACTACAGCTACAGTGCTGTTCAAATGTCAAGGGGGTACAATTAACCCCATGCATTACTGCCTCCAATGGTTAATGTCTACTGCTGACAGCCGTGAGTTATTCCATAGGCAATATTATGGCCGTAGGGCTCTGTAGAAGTGTTCCTATGTGTGTTTTGTATGAAACCTACAACAGAATTATAACAAATGTTTTGAATCATTAAAAATATTAAGAAATGTACCTTCTCAGAAATGCCACAGTTGCTTTCAGACTCACGTGGAGTTTGTTCAGGCTGTGAGTTCTGTGAACAGACTGCGTGTCGGGCAATGAATGTGTTGTTCTTGTAGTCCTCCTGTGTCTATAATAAAAAGCTAAATGGTCTGGGTGAGCAATGATGAAAGATAGACAGCAAACTAGGAAGGGGGAGAGAAAAAAATGGCTGTCAGATAATGACAGCTCTGCTATGTTTGATATAAATGGATCGTGCTGCTTTCTTCACCGCTGAACATCAGTTATTAAAAGACCTGCTGATAAGAAAAAGCTGTAGTTACGGAGATTTTCCTGCAGTAGTGCTTCCATAGGTTTCTAACTCAATTTAACACATTAGACATGCAGTTCATCAACTGGAGTTCCTTTTTATTTCATATCTAAAAAGATTAAACTATCAATGGGTTCTTAATTATTAACAATTTTTCATGGACTTTGGTCAAAACTGCATTTTGCAAAAATTATTTTCTTAATTTAGCTTTGACGTGTTGGAAAAATAGTGCCTTAGTGGAGACTAAGTGATGCCAGGGAAGCTGTCGTGTCTTCCACTGTCGAGATGTGCATGCCACTTGAAGAACATCCTTGAATTTGTATGCTTTTATCTATGCCTGAATGAACGCATGAATGTAACAGCTTTGAGTAGAGTCTGTAATCGATGAGTAAAAAAGGGTCATTAGTCATCGTGTTCCGCATAGACACTTCCGTCATGCAACAAGGGGCACGTGCCACATTTGTCTCTGATCCGACTTTTTTATTCATCTACCTTTTCATACTTTTTTGCAGCTCATATGGGGCTTATTGTGCCTGTTAAGTCTTTTATAAGGATTCTTTTGGTTTCCCTTGAGTGTCCAGAGGTTAGTGTGTAAAAATTGATGTGTGCCAATCGAGGTCTTATAGCAACTGATCCAGTTTTACATTTGTCCTTTGAAACAGTGCAGATGAATGTTTGCTATCAACAAACAATATTTGCAAACAAGATTTCAAATGTATTTAATTGACTGATGTTAAAACTCCGCATCAGCAAAAGGCAACAGACTGTAACTAACACTGCGTGTATGTCGGGGAGGGAGGTTGATAATGTGTGGAAGTGGGTATTACAAACATAAACAATCCCCCTCGACCTACTGGGTCCATTATTGATAAATTCACCCATCTTAAAGACCCACTCCAAAGAAAATAGTGTTTTTAACCTGTGCTAGTGGCATTTTTCTGATGATGATGATTTCTGATGATGATTCTTTAGGAATAATTTCATAAAAAAATAAAAAAGGAACTTCCAGCATGAATAGGCAACATACATTTTATAAATATTAATTAATTTTGAAACTAAAATTTCCCAATTACAAAAATTATTAGAGATATTTAAATAATATGTAAAGCTACAGCAGCATTTATTATCTGGTTCATACCCCAAAGCCCTTTGACTTCCCTATATATCATAGTATCAAAAGCACAGCTGGTGTCCCTTTACAGAGCTTGATAACCATCTGTTTGATTTCAGTTTTAGATGTATAGCTGGTGTCAGAAGGTCTTAATGAGGTTTTTAGACAGGTCCTCAGTATGAACGAAATGACAGAAGGAAACCATATGGCTCCCATTTGCTTCCCACTCGCTCTTTATAGGCAGTAGTTAGTCTAATAGTCCGCTGACAGCTACAGCTTTCTGCTGTGTTTTAGCTTTTACGACGATCTATCCATTTATTCCTATTCTATTTCCTCCCAAAGTCATTTTTCTTTTTCCAGGAGCTAAAGACTTTATATACCTTAGAATATATTTATCCTCAAGTGAGACCTCTTTCCATCTTCATAGCTCATCTGAATTCAAGGAAAATAAGGATATTTCATATTTAATTGCCCACAGTAAGTGTAACAGTCCATCATAAGAATCACAGCGGTGACTTGCTGATACTTGCCTACAGCGGTCAAAAAGCTGCAGCTGAGTAAACACACAACCCAAGTCTCACGCTACACACCATATTTTAACTTCTGAGGCTCATCTGGTTGACTTATGGAATGATCACCCGCTAACAAACAGCTGTCCATAACCAAACACACAAAACACACAGCTGCTGGATGAGAGGGGCAAAAGTCTGCACACAATTACACAGGTACAGGTGCTATGCACAGCTGCTGGCCACAGCTGGTGGACGCTCTGGACACATAAAGCAGGCCGCATACAGCTGTGGAAGAGACAAGGCGTGTAATCCAAAAATTTACTGAAAACACTTGATTACATTTAAAGAGTCACATATCCCCATTATGTTACCAATATTTGAAGTTGTAAATATTAACAATAACATGTTTTATCATCTACCAAGTACGGTGGCCCTGAAGTGTAAATAACACCAACAAATTGCTCAAAGCAAAAACATATTAATGATCACTAGGATAATTTAAAAAAGCAAAGCAAATCGTTTTAAAAAAAACAAGAAAAATGTTTAAAAATTCCAGAAAGCAAAACACAATTACAAAAAAAGAAGCAAAGTAAAAATGAAACACTTTGGAAAACAGAAGTAGTTTCCAGAGATAAAATGAAATGTTAAAAAGTGACACAGAAATAGAATTGTGTTTCATTTCCTTAAAAAAATGTTTTCGTAATTTCCAGAAATCAAAATAAAATGTTAAAAAATGAAACACGATAATTAACCAGAAAAGGTAGATACCATTGGACATCATTGGATGATGACGTTTACTAATTTCAACCAAAAGTTATTTGCAATAAAGTCTTACTGGATATTCTCTATTGTAATCATTCAAACTTTTATTAGCATGTGGACATTAAAGACACATTTGAAAAAACTCAAACCCCATCATCCCATCAGCAATGTCCAATGGTACATATCTTTTCTTGTTTATTATTGTGTTTTGTTTTTCAACATTTCATTTTGATTTCTGGAAATAATTTTTGTTTTCCAAAACGTCTCTTTTAATTTTCTTCATTTTTATTGGGTTTTTAGTTTCTAGGATTTTGTTTTGTTTTCTAAAATGTAATGTTTTTTTTTGTTTTTTTAATGTGTCTTACTTTTTAGTTGTTGTGATCTTGAATATGTTGCTGGTTTAAGTGACTTGTTGGTGTGATTTGCACTTCAGGGCCACCGTAGCCACAACTGTTGCACATGTAAAAGCATCAAACACTGGGGGAATTTAGCAAATAAGGTTGTCTCATGCTCAGTGTCCTACCCTCCTGCATAACTTCTAGTCATGATGGTGCCTGGTCTGGATCAGGTGACCCCTACCTATTCGAAGATTCAGGTTGTAAAAGTATTTCTTTCTCCTGGGCATTGCCAGTACTACAGAAGTCTAAGGAAGTTTTAATAAAACCTGATAAATAAAAACAAATGGAATAGAATACCCGTCGTTATTTTCTAAAGCCCTTTGAAAATACAGCGAATTGCTCCACTTGTTCTCATAAAGGGTGCTCCATTGATCACAATTTTGCAAATTTACATTGTTTTGTACTTATTGTCATATTAAAGCTGCTACCTGACTGTGCCTCTGAATTGGAGTATGTTTGTGCTGATTTAAATGAACACAGACCCAGGCTCCCCATGAAAGGACACCGGTGGTCTTCTTTGTGAATGCACCGGCTTCTTTTTATCTAGTCAGTGAAAAATAAAAAAACACATCTTTTTAAGCTTGCTTTTAAGTCATATCTATTGCATAAAATTTACTCCTGCGAAAGCTTTAAACCTTTGTAACTGTGCAATCTTGCGTGCGTCTGCCTTCATTTGTAAAAATTTCTTTTGTTGTGAGTCAAAGGCTGCTTTTGAGAAGAGGCTGTTTTCCAGCTGACATGTTTTCTAACATGAAGACAGCAGGGAAGAAACAATAACCAGGACTTCACAGCAAGAGGAAAAGTTTTTAAAAAAAGCAGAGGAAGAGAATCTCAATGAGCATATGTGATCTTTTCCCTTCCAGCGCTGACTTAGAGATCATCCACACATCATAAAATCTGAAAGTGCAACACAGGCAAGTTTTCCATCTGTGCCCTTTCGCATACTCACAGTTCCTTGTTTTGTCGTCTCTTTTTCTCCTAATGTGTTTGTCGCACAAACATTAAGCCTCATTTTCTGCTTTTAATTATAAAGCTGTAATGTTTACCTGTCACTTTTTCATGGAGTATCAGTGCATATTTAACTCAGCCAAATAATAGTAGCACAGTGGAACAAAATACTGTGATTGATTTGTTAAGTTCATAACTATTAAATCATACTGTGGAAGCAAATGTCATTCTGCCTAAAACAACATCTACACTAATGTTTTAAGTATAAATGTAGTAATGTAGTTAAGTACTTTCAACAAGCTTCCAGAATAGTTCTAAATGTTAACGTTGCAATGTTATGTCCAAGTAAGTTATCTTCAGCCAAGCAGTCCTCTTCCTCCTATCTGTCCTTCTTAACCATTATATAATTACACTTCAATAAAATCTTTAAAACTACATGAATTACAGTCTTCTTTTTCAGACAATTTTCACTTGCATGGCTTTAAAAGATGGCAATGAAACAGCCATTCAGCTGATACATAATACACAAAGAGAAAAAAAACGTCTGCAAAGAGGTTTTGAGCAGACCAAAAGCCTTGAGTTTGCTAATTAAATAGCACAGAGGAGATAAAAAGATGAGACCCACACCAGATTAAAGACTGCAACTTTAAAACTTAGACATCCAACATTTACAATATGGAAAAACATCTGTGACTAAGCATACTGAGCAAATCACGTACTGACGAGCCCATGGATCATTTGGACCTGAAAAAATATTACTTCATGCTGAGAATGTTGAAAAAAATGCATGTTTTCGGCCAAAAAAGTAATTATAATAAAGTTAGTCAATTAAAATGCAGTATTTTTAGCTTTTACCTAGAAAAAAAATGTTTTTTTAAGACCCACTCCAACTATTGTTGTTAAAATATGATTATGAAGTATTTAGCCAAAAATCAAAAACCTGGGTTGCTTTTTAAGACATATTTGCTGTAGCACAGTAGGAAGTCTTTAGAAATTTGCCTCTGAGTTGTGGGCAGGGCTGCTGGTGCAGAAGTTAGTCTCAGCTGATATCCCATCAACCTTTTGTTTACCCTTTCTCCCCCTGGGTAATAAACACCTTTCAAGCCCAAGCTAACATTAGCGTAGCAAAAAAAAAAAAAAAAATGACGAGCAATATCAGAGCTATCCAGCCAACAGTTTTGAGCCAGATGGCAACTCAGACATGAATGTATTTATTTGTCTGCAAGTGAATGCATCCAAATTGGAGCAGAGAAGGGAGACTTTGCCCTGCCCCTGGCTGTGTCACAAACCCACGTTTTTTTCATCTGCTCCTGGTCCAAGGCTATTTTAATAAAGCAATACTCAGAATCATAATTAATTTTTTAAAGTTTTTAATGTCCTCCATCATCACAAAAATGCTACAAGAACATATTAAGAACAAAAACAGAATTTTCATTGAAGGGGATTTTTGAGTACTTGTTGGTAGTTCTAAAGTTTTACTCCTTTAAAGATTAATTTGTTGTTTTTTTTTAACTTTTATAAAAAGTATTCTCTTTGTCACACTTTTGAGTAGGCAATTACATTAGTATTAATTGTAGTATTTATTAATTAATGTAGTTGCTGCTTTGATAATAGATACTTGCTGGTAGCGCTATTTTTTTTTTTCTTTTTAGCAGAATGAACTTTTTTAAACTGCATATAAACTTTTGGTTGCATCCATTAACCATGCAACTCATCTGATGATGGTAGACTTGCCATAAATGGAAATGCGTCAAACTAAGGCTTAATAAAAAACAAGAAATACAGTTAATCTAGGACTTTATAAGTTATCAGCTCTGCAATAAAAAATCATATTTTCCGACAAATAACTTGGGGAGTACCTAAGTGATGACGAGTAAAAAATGTAAAGAAAAACATTTTTTTAATGTACTAAACTAGTTCCTAATACTTAATTTAGCAAGGAAATTGAATATTTGCAGGAAAATTGACTATGCCAACTTGACCATCTGAGAAGAGCGATTATTTTAATATCAGGTCCTTCAATCTGAACAGAAGAGCGGCTAACTTCAAAAAAAGCAGACCATGAAGACGAAAAGAAGGAGGTTGGAGGCCAAAGTTTAGCCACTTGTAGAGACAAATGATTTGTTCTTCTTAAAAAAAGGAAATTACTGCATTTCATCCTGGTGATGAGCTATACAGCTTCATGGGTACTTCAGGCTAAGGCAAACTAAAAGTTAGGAGAAAAATAGCAGACTCAAAGAAACACTGACTGCCAGACTCATTCACAAAGGGGATTCAATTTATCTTTTTTTTTTTTTTGCCATTTTTATAGCTGCATCTATGACAAACTGTCATGGGGAGGGGTATGATGCACAAAGAGGGGGCAAAACCTAACTGAAATTCGTCAACGCCGCTCCAGAATGTGACAAGAACGGTAATTTGCCCTCAAGCTCCACTTCAAATCTTTTTCTATCCATCATTCCCCATCATGGTCTGGATATTCTCCAGAGCTCGATGGGCAGTGATATCGTCTGAAGCCTTAGGGTGAAAGTGTCACAAGCGTTTCTCCTCATTTAGTCACTTAATTGCTCAAGACTGCCCCTCCCCGTGTGTAATGCATGCGCTCATAAGTGCTTACAAATGGAGCAATGAGTGTACGGATGTAAAATGTGTATTGTGGAATATGAAGCTGATGTCTGCTCCTGTATGTTTTGTGGCTGTGATTTAAATGGAGCTCCTTCTAACTGTGTTTGTCTGCCTCATACACTGTTGCGTATGCGAGAGGCAAAGTTGGAATCCTCAGGGGGACTCTCATCATCATCATTACCCTGACAGCTGACAGCAAAATCCATATTAAATCTATAAGTCCATTTTCCTGTTTTGTTCCTCTCTTTCATCATCACACTCCCCTGTCTCAGATGGAGGCTGCACCATGACATGCTATTAGCCATCCATGGATATATCATAAAAATACAATAAAACTGAAACAAAAAGTCAATAAGTGACAAACGGTGAGTTTCTGCATATTTTGCTTCTCCAAATACTTGAGGAATGTATTGCCCACGGCATCACACTCCGCACAACCGTAGGACTAACAAAGCTGTTATTTATCAACCTTCTTTATTATCTCCATGCTGACTTCCATTTCATTTTTTCAGCCTGTCCTTTTCTTGATTCTTTAAACTATCATTCAGTTCCACATCCTTCAGACTCAGTTTGCTTCCTGGATTTCTGCCTGGTTTCTCTGCCAGCACAAGCAAAGGATGATGCTACTCCTCAGGTAAAAAAAAAAAAATAATAAATATAAAAACACACCTATACAGCCTCAGATTTAGAAAGTCTCACTGTGGCTATGGCAGGTAGAATATCAGAGGGGGCAACAACTCCACGTCTGGGTGTCATATCCCTGCACACCTTAAAATGCCCAGAAAACAATACTCAATTTTCTAGTTATCTCAATTTTCATCTGCAATTTTTTTTTTAGTGCATTTTTATTTTCGGTTACTTTTGTCATCATTATGGGTTTCTAAATTCCATAACTGAAACACGTCTGTATATGTGATGTTCAGGATGAAAGCAGCCAAAGTTGTCATCTCAAGAACATGAGTGTCTCCAGTTGCAGAAAGCCTCATTTTTCTATTTGTTTCCAGTATTAGCTCGGTCCTGTTGACATTGCATGAAATTTGCTTCCTCTCAATATTTGTGGTTCATCAAATAAAAGCCCTGTTTTAATATCGTCTGGCTTCTTCACTCCTTCAGCACTAAGAATGAAGAATGGAAAAGTGTTTTTCATTGCTAGTGTAACAAATAAAACCACAGTTGCAATGAAATCTGTTGACTGGCAGAGACATTATTGCTTGGTTACATCAGTTTCAGAGAATTTGCATGGTGCTAACAGAACTGGTTGAGCAACAATCTTATATTGTGAGATTTATGACTTTTGTAATAAAGCTGAAAATGGATTTTTATTTACTAATGCGATGGAGTTATGGAGACATTTTATAAGGCAACTTATTAGACATTTATTAAAACTTACACTCTTGAAAATGACTCTCAGAACTTGTGGGGCAAATGTTTTAGAAAAAGGAATGGATAAAGACAGAGTATAAGACAGGTTTTAACTGTATCCTGAAATCAATGTAATTGACACAAAAATACACATTCCAGCACTGAGGATGTGAAGAAAACTGATTAGTGATCTCTGTAGCTCAGCTTTTAACTAGTTTTTACATTTCCTCATTTTTTTGATGCGATTTTATGGACTCTTTTTTTCCTGTTTGCTTTTGTAAAATGTGCATGTTTTTCTCTTATTATAATCCCTATTTTTTATTTATATTTAGTTTGTTTAAATCATTTTGATGTGTTTTGTAGGAGGAAAAGCGCTCTACAAATAAAGTTAAATCTGAAGAATAAAATAGAAGAAGCTTTTGTCTGGAGTTGTTTTTTTTTTCAAATTAAAAAAATGTTTTCCAGTAAACACTTCAACAGTACTTGGGTTTAGGTTAACCAAGCCTTGATTAGATCACCACCTGGGCGTCTAATTAATGTACAGTCCTGATTTGAAGTTTCCCACGTTATCATTATGTCGGTATGATTCAGTTAAGGCTCTTTCTCTTGATTCCATTGATATTTCCGGTTTCTCTGAGGATGTGTGTCATCAGATCAAGCAGTGCAGCAGAGGAAAAGTGGCTTTATTTTCCTTCAGTTTCTTCATAACCTTTTTCTCCAAACACTGCTGTTTTCGGTTTGGAAATTCTATACATCAAAACCATTCTCTAGTATCATGTGGCATAAAACTATAAGCTACTTATAACCCTGTCTTATTTTGTCGGTGTTTGCTTTTTTTCTGAAAAACACATGTCAGTTATGCAAGCTTATGTCACTATTCAACATATTTAATATTTTTTAACTAGTAGAAAGACGTAGATTAAAAAAACAAGGAAAAATATATAATTATTTACAAATAAACAAAATTAAGTCTAAGATTGTTGATTTTTTTTCAGTAGAGCTCTCAACATTAACACGTAAGCACACGCAATTAAATTTTTAAAAATAAGTGTGCTAATATTTATTAAAGCTAATTTTTTACACTCCGCACTTTCAAAAGAAAGAAATTTTCAATTGATTTTATTACTTTATTCGTTATATTTTTTTCGGTTTGGATAACTTCTTTACCAATTGATACTATTTGATACGTAATGATGCCTGCTGATGCCTGCTGTCACAGTAACGCGACAATGTGTTGCTTATCTGGCAACGAGCTTGATTGCAGCAGCAAAGGAAAGCAATACATGTCATGATAGGTTCAATAAATCATCGGTTCAGAGAGGAAGTTCTGTTCTTATGACTTGTTTTAGTCCAGGAGATGAAGGAAAAGTTTGTTTTAAAGAAGCCTGCGGATATAAATCATTGTGACCGGAAATTAGGCATGCATCCACACCCAGCAGCCAATCAGAATAGAGTATTTACCAGGACCATTTAAAGTACAGAAACACTGTTTGTTTTATATGGCTGTAAATCATCATCTTTGTTTTCTTTGAGTAATACTGAAGACATTAAAGTCCTTACAGTTCTGCTTTTCTTACTGTTGATGTGTTTTCTGCACACAAATTAAACGTCTGAAGTAAAACTTTATAAATTAAAAAAATTCGAACAATAAAAAGGAAGGGAAGCATTTTCTCTCTGGCCTGTTTTTCTTCAAAAGCTGCATATTGTTGAATAAAATTTAACTCGTAAAACATTGTGATTAATCGTGATTAATCACAACCCAAAAAGTGTGATTAATCTGATTTTTTTACAGCACTAATTTTCCGGTAAAATTTGACTTAATTAATTTTTTCGTCCAATTTTAGCACAAAATAGCTTTTAACATTAAAAAAAACATTTGAAGATGGTTGAAATGCTAAAAGTGTCCTCACTAAAATTTTGTTTTTGCATAAGTGAAAAATCAAAGAAGTGGCATTTGAAAGATGACAAAGAAAATATACATGCATACATTGTTTTCATTGTCTTCCTTTCCTTTTCCTCCGCCTTCTCATGCTTGTGAGACTTGCTTATTAGACTCTTTTAATATCCATCACAGTGGGAGGCAGTTTCCACGGATACTGTCTATGTTAAAGCACAGCATGTGGTTAACTGTTATTGTTGCATTGTCCCACAATGATTTTTCATTAAATTGTCATAAAATGACCTCTTTGTGCCACAATGAAATCTGGTCTCAGTTTTTTCTCATTGAAAATACTCAGAAGTATAACAAAAAATACATTTGCAACATTGCAAATAATACAGTAACAAAAAATAAAAGTATTTCCCTGTTTCTTTTATTATTTTCCTTCATTTTTTCGGGGGCATTGGGTTAAACTGGAACAGTTGTTTATTCAGAAAGAAAGGAAAATCAAAAGATTGTTGGGTTTTATAATCACCCTGTGTGTCCAACATATAAATAAACCCCCCCACACACATTATTGGACTTGCAAATTAATTTATTAATTATCTCTAGTTTCTCAACTTTTAGCAGGAAAACTTAAACACATGGAGATTGAAATGCCTACGTGGACTTTTTCTTTGGCAAAGAAAGAAAATAAAGGCACTAAAGACTACACTTTGTTATTAAAAAAAAAACGGTTGATATATTTAGACTTATAAAAAGTAAAAAGAACCTAGAAAGTAGTCTTATCACACTCACTGTAAATTTCAAACCTAAATCAAAGATTTTTCTGAATAGTCTGTTGACAGATTACTCAAAAGGCAGGAGATCAAGAGGCTTGACTGCAGAGAATATGTTTATTCTTTTTCAACTGTAGCAATACATTTTACTCACCGTTTTGATGGAGAAAAAAAGGGTAAAGCCACATTCACTCGTTCAAAACTTTCACATTCATGCATCGCTATGCAAGTTTTTAAGTTCCGTTTTGGGCTCTACATTACAAACCATTGAACACTCGTTGCAAGTTAAACCAGTTGAACTTTGAACTATCTGAGTCTCTGTTTGGAAGAGAAGTATGGATCTCATTCCTTTTCAGTTCATGGAACTGTCAACCGTTTGTAAATTGATCATTTTTCCTGTTACTCATTACTGATCGCAGTTTGTGCTCGGCTGGACTTTTGTGACACCAAGTCTTTTACATTTTGGAAAAGAGCTGTGAAAGACAAAGCCTAGAGAAAGATTTCCAAGAGTTGCACCACTCCGGCATTTGGAACTAACAGCATGAATACCGTTTGCAGTTAGTGCGTTCAAGAATCCATGTTCAGCGCGTTCTTGAATGCGCAGTGTGAACATAGCATAATAGTTATACAGCAAAACAGGCTTTGTCAATGGGGCTGGATCCTTGAAAAAAATATATATATATTGTGTTTTTGGAAGAGAGACCGTGCTAAATAATACCTAAAAATATTCCCATATATTTAACAAAAGTATCAACATTCAGGAAGTTCACGGGTGTTGGAGTTTTGATGGTCTCACAGCTCTCAACCGTGAGAATTGCTGGCATAGTTGCAGAGATTTTGTCCAGCATTCTAAGTGTTTGTAGTCTATACTTAAACAAAAGTGGCTACCATTAAACCCCCTAAACTAGAAGAAATTATATTCTATATTCTGGTGTCTCTCCACAGATGGTGCACTACAAATAAATTGACCTTTGTTTAGGTGCAGAATTTGAAAGATTTGTTGTTTTTCTGACGTTCATGTGTGTTTTCAGACGCAGCTTTTCTTTAAGCTTGTGTTTTTCCCTGAGGACCATTAAACCATTGATGAAATTGGCTCTAAAATGAGAGCAAAAGCCACAGTTTTGAAATAAAAACTACAGAATTTTCTGTTTAAATAGATTTATTTTTTGAAATCAAAATGAAAGTATGTTTTCGACAACGAACGACAAACGAATAACATGATCGGTTGAGCTAGCAGAAGCATAAAAATATTAAATTGCACTTTTTTATTTTAAGTGCATTTTTGATGAAAATGTTTTTTTTTTTTTTAAAGCTGGCTATGATTTTACTTTAACAGAAGGGATTATATGTAAAAACAAACAGAGGTGCGGCTGATGTTATTTTCATGATTTGCTCATGTCGGTTTCTTGGGCTCCTCGGCTTCATGAACCTGTAATTGTTAACACACACCCCCTCTCCCCTCCACAGTCTCGAGAATCCTGCTGATTTTATGTCAGGTAGTTAATTGCATTTACCACGTGTCAAAGGTGTAAACTGCTCTCTGAGCAGCCAGCAAGAATGAAACCAGCAGGTTTTGTGTCCCAACATAACGGAATGAAAAGCTCCTGGGCCTGCATGAGATTACAACACCAACTTTTCAAAGGCATCATTTGCATAAACGTGCTGTGATATTTATTAGGACTTGCATATAATTTCATGCAAAGGTATCAAGGTCATCCCGAACTAGATATGACAGTCAGGAAAATCTCTTTTCTCACTTTGTTTTGTTGTGCTGTACTGGCACAAAGATGAAGCACCTTTAAATTTCAAGCTTCATCCATTCTAGAAAATTCAAAATTAGACAAAAATTGACATTTTCAGACAATACAATTACTTTTCCAGTGGATAGTCAGCATGCACACTGTTCCAACAAAACAGGATCTTTGAATAAAAAAAAATATTATGACTCCAAATTCACCAATAAATGAGTTTGTTTCAAAATGTCTGCAGTGTGTTGTGTGATTTGTGGACTACAAAACCCTTTGACTGACAGTGTACCAAAATGATCAGAAAAGCTGTCATTGTGAATCAGCTTATTCTGTCTTGAAGAAAGCAGTTTTGTGCCGGTGTACACTTTAAAGTGTACATAAAGCCACTTTAAAGTGTACATAAAGCCACTTTAAAGTGTGCATAAAGCTACTTTGCTTGTGTTGCAAAAGTCGCTTTTTAGTTGACTCACATTGATCCCAAAAATAAATAAATAAATAAGAAGAACTTCATGTTCTGGCTAAGGATGTCTGGGCACCATCTTGTTGTCAGCTGCAAAGTCCTATTGAGAATTTTTGGCTTGTGAGTCAAATCTGTGAATGTTGACTTCAGCAATTTTCCAATTATGAAAAGACAAAGAAAAACAATCCTGTGCAGAAAAACAGGATTTTATCATTATAGTTCACTCTTCTTCTGGAAGTTCAATTTCCTTACAAGAAGCAGGATTTTTTTCATATAAACTAATTTTTGTTCTCAAGTCCCAAAATCCTGCGAGTACACAGAGTTTATGTTGTTTTCAAATAGTCAAATAAATCCCACTTTAAAGGGCAAGAAAATGCAACATAAAGAGAACAAAACAACACTGAATGACACACTAATGTGTGTCTAAATAATGATTTAAAAATTTTGTTATTTGGGTCTGAACTGCACTTTGTGTGAGTCTTCTTTGCACAGCTTTCTTTCTTTTTTGCCCAGTTTTGCATTCCCATGTGGTGCCTGTACTACTACAACTAGAAACACCTGAGGATCATTCAAACCTGAGCTTGATGTGACTCTGACACTAAGCAGAACAGAACCTGACCAAAAACAAAAGCTTCACTCAGAAAATGTTTAGCTGAACTAAAAAAAGCCACACAGACAACTGAAGAATAATTACCAAAAATGAAAACAAAATTACAGAGACCCTTCTAACAGCAGATATCCACAAACCACCCAAAAAAAACCCAATTACTAAGCTTTCAGTAAATGTAAAGAACATCCAACAGCTGAGACACAAACATACTATATCCACTGACTGGTTTATTTTTGGAATTGCCTCTGTTGTGCTAACAGATATTTAACGCTATGAAAGACAAAACTGTCATTTTACAGTTTTCCCTGTTTGTGAGAAAGTGTTGACACTTTGCTATCTAATGTACATCTCTGATGCTACACAGCACATTCAGAAGCACATTGTTGTTTCAGTCTTTGTCAATAATGATACCAATGTTAATTCAAAAATTGAGGGTGCAAAGCTTTTTGCCGGGGTGGCAGCCGCCCCCCTGTGGCTCCGCCCCTGCTGTCAGTATAGGAGACTAGTCAGCATCTTTTCTCAAACCACTTAAGATGTTCTGAAGACTGTAGTTTTATGCTCTCCACTCAGGAAGTAGAACTACCAAGAAAAAAAAATGCATAAACGTTGCATTGAATAAGCATCCCACAAACACCATTAGTGCCCTGCTCAAAGGTATTTGTGCATTGCTGCTCTTCACTGCACTGCTTATTGTTAGAATTAAAATATATTCCTCAGAAGGCTGCTTTTAATTTGAAAGGAAGTTTTGCAGTCAGGATATTAATGGTGGTGGAAACAAAAGCTGGCAGACAGGTATAATGTTGGAACAAGCACAGAAGAAGTAAGACAAAGTTAGACAGTACGTTTTTAGATGCTAAATATGAAGATATTAGAATCAGTTAATAATTCAGAACTGCTTAGACAGCATTGAGGAGAAGAAAAAGTGTCAAATGGTTCAAGAGAGGAGACTAAACGTCAGGCCGGTGTGGGTTAATTGAAGTACTAAGAAATTGCCTTTTTAGCCAAACTCACTCAGGATTACCGGAGTTTTAATGAAACTCTTTATTTTTCTTTAGCTTTTTTGCTATTGAAACAGTAAGGATTATTAAAGCAATGAAGAACCTATAAACATTTAAAAAAAAAAGAATTACTTTAAACACAAACATTATTGACTTAACAAGCCTTCAATCACATGCACACATCTGGCCGGAGCCGGTTCTCCAGATGATGTTCAACAATAATAATGATCTTTAATATAATTTACTTGTTGGATCCAGACCAATCATTGATTTGTGCTTTTCTTGTAAGCATAATGCAGCCTGCGGAAAATTACTTGTGAGATAATGAAAATTCAGTAAGTAATGGCTGGTTGAATTATTGAGCTTTTAAGCAAAAGGAAGAAATGGAAGCAAAAGTAAAGCCAACAGAGTGACACAAAGTGTCGATTTTTAGAAGAAGAAAAAAGATGGTGAAGGGGGGAGTGGTTTTGACACTCAAGAATCATTTCAAGGAAAAGACAAGCTGTATTTGTGTATTTGAGTAAAGTCGGGGTTTGTGACCATTTGTCACGGCACTGCTGCCCTGCTGGCTTTGGTTACATCTTATTAGCAGGCACTCGTGTCGTTCCAACACGCTGTGCTTTGATAGCACTTCAAACACACGATGACTGGAAACTTTTTATTTCAGTCCTTTTGTCAAATTTTCTAACACAAAAAAAAGCCCAGAGGGATCCTCAAGAAGATCAGAGCTAATATCTGAATGTTTTCAGTGCAGTTTTACACTGTCGGCATATGTTAATGGGAGTTAGTGTGCAATAATAAGACCACAGGCTGAGGGTGGCACAGCAGTGGTACCAGCGCCAGCATCCCTTTATGCCGTCAAACAAACATTCACTGTTATCCGAATCACTAAATCACACTATAATTAATGCAAACAAACAACGAGTGAAGCATTGGTACAGTTTCAAAAAGGAAGAGCTACCTCACTTCTGGGTAAACTGGGTTTTTACCTCACTTTACATGCCACTCATCAATTAAGCCTTCACTTTAAGCTAATAATCGAAATGCCCCGCCTTCTTTTCTTAGCCAATCACAGTCATATTTATGTTTTTAAATTCATGGATGTTTATCTCTCTATGTTCCAGACGGTTTTCATTCTCCACCTGGACCAGACGATGGTGGCCTCTACCACCATTAGCGTCCAGGCTTTGGGGATTATCTATCTACGGTCCAAGCTAATCCCACCAGGATAAAGATGTTATCTGCCCAGGTGCTGCAATCAGTGGCCACAAACTCCCTCCTCATTCTGGTACATCCACTTGTAGACAAATAGATCCATGTTCGTCTTTTTTTTCTTCATCTGAGCTGGAATTTTGCTCCAAACTGTACAGCTGGATGACTCTAATGTTGCTCGCCATTTTTGTTGGGGTTATGTTGGGGTTGTGAAGGGCTGTAAGCCAGCGGAGGAGCATGTAAACAGATGGATGATGGGAAAAGGAGGCAGGCTTACCCCATGCCAACAGTTCCTCCCACAACTCAGAGGTGAATTTCTGATGAACTATGTCCTAACTATGTCCTAAAAAAACAACAACACAGGGTTTTTGATTCCACCTCAAAAGGGCAAATTCATATTGAAAAGATACTTTTAAAATAGATCAAAAGATGATCGGAGCAGAACTTTAAGTTTAGTTGAAATTACTGCAATTCTGTACCTGTCAGGGAGACTTCTGTACCTTGTTACAGGTAATTTGGCCCATTTCTGAAGGACAAACACTCTAACAGTCTTAGGATTACTGTCATGTTTCAGCTCACTCAACATTAAACACTAAAAGTCTCCTCAAAATACTCCAATGCTGTGCTCCATTCTTGTTGATTTTGTGGCTGTTGCAAATGAGATCACGCTTTGCTGAAATTACCAAAACAAATGAACAGTTTGCTCCAAGAAGTCTTAATAGTCTTGTGATGCACCAAAGCAGCCCCAGACCATAACTAAGCCCCCTCCATGTTTCACATAAAGGACAGTGGTCTAAATGTGCTTCATTTTTGCTCCAGTTTTGCTTTTGTAAAGAGCAAACTTTTGCTTAGCATGTGTCCATGGTCAAAAGATGTTTTTGTTTGTCTGTTTTATCTGTTTGCTTTTTAATTACGTCTAATGAACAACAATGCAAGTATGGATTTTGTTGTTTTTTGTTTTTTCCCCAAGGGTTGTAGGTTTCAGAGCTACAGACTTTTAGGACCTTGGTTTTAAGGGCTCAACACTTACTCTGTTTTATTTTTGCGGAGTAATTATTAAAAAATGACCAGCCTTTGTCAAGATGCACAAATAAAACATTTGAGCGTTGTGTAAATCTTTTATTGCATTGTTTCTTTTGTAAAGAAACAATCTGTCAATCCAGCAAAAAAAAATGTGTCAAGTCTGAAACTAAATGGAAATGAGAGGCTGGAGCAAGATGTGAAATATGAAAGAAAAGCAAATAAATGGATGAATAAACAAATAAAGGACAAACAAAAATAAGTAAGAGGGGAAAACTGTTGATTGCTCGGCGCTTTGAGCCCAAGAAGAAAGAACCAGAACAGAAATGGCATGAGCAGAGAAGTGGGGCACAGGCAGATGGAGATGATGAGAGTACGTGTTCCACCGAGACGCTTCAGAAATTGGGATGTCAGAGGAGGAAGAGAGGTGAGAACTGTACAACTCCAACTGCTCCTCTTATCTTTCCCCCCCTGCTCCCCACTTCCTTTCTTCACTTCCTCCTCGTCTCGTTTGTTCTCTGTCCCTCAACAGAGTTACAGACTCAGATGGAACCAAAGTCGAGGAGAGATGAAGATCTGAGACAACTTTAGGTTTTGCAGAGATGACACACACACACACACACACACACACACACACACACACACCCACACACACACACACACACAGTAGTCTGTAGATCACTACAGGCACAAGCCGATCCAAATGCTTACACCACAGGTGGAAACGAAAATTAGGCCAAAACAGCTCTGACGCACAAACATGGACATCCAAACAAACCTCTAACTGCTACAGCAGTTCTTCTCATCACAGAACAGGCGAATTCAAACAAATCTCATCCTTTTATTTCCAGCTCAGCCTCTTGAAGTTCAATGAAATGTGAAGTTCAGGCAAATGCCACACTCTGTCAGAGATTTAGAGAGGAGGCTCACTTCTTCTGTACATCTTAGTGTTTTTTCCACCTGTGTTTTCTGGTCTGAGAGCCTGCAGGGGCAACATACTGGTGATATTAATAACATAGTATAATAACACAAAATAATAAAAAAGAGGTTAAGTTGAGTTATGGCATCTATGCCACTTGGATGAGTGTAAAAGTATATACATTAGTAAGGATTATTCTGTCTGAACTTGATTTCAAACAACTGCATCAACATCTTTTTTTGTTTGACGAATAAAGTCTGAGTCTGTTTCAGCATTTAGATTTAGGAAATATGTTTTTATGTAGAGAGGCAGCCTTGATTGATCTACAGAAGGAAGGCTGTTGTGAAATCCTGTGCCCAAAAGAGCATCTGCCTTTTCTACCAAAAAACATTTTTAAAAAATGGGTTGAGAATGATCTTTCAAGGTCAAACAGGAATCCCTCTGTTTCAGAAAGATGAAACTTTGGTAACCATCTGCACAGCAATGAAGAAAAATGTCATGGTTCTGAAGAATCAAGTCAAGAGACAGCTGATTTAATTAAAACTGAAGTAGACCGAGAATAGAACCCTGAGGAACACCCCTTAAAAAAGATCAATGGGATTCTGAAAAGCAAAAATGTTGCCTCTGTTTTTAGAAATCTATATGAACAAATACTGCTTTTGTGTTGGTTTTAAAATCAGTTTAACCTGTTGTTGCACGAACTGACAGAAGAGAAGAATAAGCCAGAAAAATAAATTCTAATGACAAATAGACACAAAAAAAATGGATCCCTAAGACAAAACTTTTCATTGTTCTATAACAGTCTTTGAGCTCGTCCTTGCAAACGGAGGGTCGTGATGCTGAGGGTAGAATCTCAAGGAGGCACCAACCTCTTGCAGAGCACGCCGTGGTCATCGGCATGGCTGGAGGCTTTGCCTCAGGAAAGGATAGATGGGAAAGTCAACTGACCCGTTATCTGGAGACATTTAGCCTGCAGTCACAGAAAAACGGAAGAAAAGTCTATTGAAAAGGCTTCCAACAAAAATGAAACGGCTTGAAATCATCCACAAACACATGTTCGTGACAAATTATCCAAAGACTTATTTTTATTGTTAACTCTTTTAGATAAATCTGAGGACAATTAGCTCTGGAGAAGTAGTTTTACCCGATTTCTTACTTGTTAGCGCCACCAAGTGTTGTCTTTGCCCACATACAATGCAAGAAAGAGCTTTGAAGTGTCATTCAAAGATCTTCCAACAGAAATGTATCATTTTAAATATGACCATATTTCTGTTTGTTGAGATTTTATCTTTTTTTTTCTTTTATTTATATGTCTCTGGTTCAGCATTTCCCTGAATTGTGTTAACACCTGGTTTTTTATTTGCAATGAACCCGTGTTTTTTTATCTGTGTGACATTTCGATTGGGTCAAAACCAGAGTTTCTCATTTTGAGAAATTAAGCAAAAAACATGATCACATTTAAAAAAAAAAAAAAAAGAAAGAAAGAAAAGGTCAATTTTCTAAGTACTAAATTACTATGTCTCCACATTCTCATCCACCTGCTCCTCAGACAGTAAAATATTGCCCTCTGCAGCCCATAGCACATCATCCTCTGAGGCAGACCGCACACTGAAGGTCTGGAGATTATTTCTCCTTTTTCATTATTTGTATTTCAAGTGCTTTTGCTTGAAGCTTTTTTTTTCATTTTTTTGTTAAAATAAAGTTATTTTTCGAGTTCACAATTTGTTGTTTACCTACTTGCCCTGCAGAGTCCAGCATTCACAAAAATTCAAACTTTTAACAAGTTTTCATGTGACAAAAGGAAGTAAATAACAAAAGCAGGGGAAAAGGTTTGAGGAACTTTATTTTGCTATAAGCCTTTGCAGATCAATGAAGACTGAAAAATTGAAAACAACAAAGAGAAATTGGAAACAAAAGATAAGGGTAGTAGTGAGGATTAGTAGTCATTTTTAACTACTTTGATCTTCATCACAGGAAAGGACAGAGGGAGAGTCGATGCCAACTTCCTCTGATCCCAAGAAATGAAAGATACCACTTCAGTGAGTAAAAAAGCATCAGGGAATGCTTTCATTTAAGGAGAAAACTGTATTGCAGTTTGAAAACTAATTACTACCAGTCTTTGTCTGCAGGTTACAAGGATGAGAATGAGTGACTTAAACTGGAGTTGAACTTATTAGCTACCTAATTGAATTTCAGAAAACTTGACTGAGCTGTTGAGAGGGTTTTCTGGCCACTAAGTAACAAAATGAGCTGCAATCCCACACTTTAAAGGAAGTACGTCTGCCAGGAAATTAAATCATGGGGCTTAAAAAATTTAGCCTGAAATGTTAAGGGTATAGACATGTTATGCAAGACCCTGTTTGCCCAAGAAGTTGGTTCATATACATTTATAATAATTAAATCTGTCAGACAAAACAATCTGCTGCATTTTGTATCTTTGGCTGTTGAACAGGACCAAAAAAGAAGAAATGCGTATAATGCCTTTGTCCTTAGAATTGTGGGCAAGGCAAGATTGTGGAGGGTCTGGGCCTTATTCTGAACAACTAATTCAATTTGATTTCTAGAAAATCAGCCCTTAACACATGTTCATAGACTGCTTTAACTTATAAACTCCATCTTGCATTTTCATAAAAACACACTGGATCAATACAAATGTAATATTTACATCTTAGATGCCAAGTGTAGGATAGGCCTAAAAAAAAGTCCTGACCATACATTTTATTAATTTCTCTTTTAAAAAAATATTTATAGCAATTATATTTAATGTGTTAATACAATTTTACGTTTAATAAAATTTACTTTAAAAATATCAAGTGCAATAGCTCCACTTTGTGGTTGATTTCTATGGAACAGACAAGAAATGTTAAAATTGTACAGGCTATTTTGATTTTTAATATACATTAATACAGACTGCTGTTGAGAATGTTCATATTTTAGTAATTTTTATTGTAGATTTTCTATTTTGTAGATTTTGTATTGCTACTGTTTGTTTAAAGCCTGTACACTGCTGCAACAGCCAAATTTACGTTGTGATTGACAAAGTACCTTTATCTTATCCTAAGTTATTTGATTGCACCTCAGTGATGAGTCACACATATACACCAGTGAAAAACCCAGAGAAAATGTTTCCGTAAAGACAAAAGACTTAAAATAAACTGCTGCAACAACAATAAATGTTCATTTTTTTGAATGTTCAAATTCCTTAAAAGGTCAAGAATATTTTTTACCAGCAGATGGCAGTAGCGTGTCATAGACCAGCTTGATCTGTTTTATATTAATTCACAGAGTTCAACAGACACGTTTAAAGACTGTAGGACATTTTCAAGAATGTTAAAAATATTTATTTTTAAACTAAATTTCGTCAAGGACTACACATATTAAGTCCATACTTGAAATTAAAGCATGCACTAACTGCATGTCACAAACAAATAAAATTGGTTTTATTTTAGAAAATACTTATTAACATTTTTACCTCCTTTATATGTCTTTACTATATTTCGTTTGGCCTATAGTAAAAAAGGGGGTGGTAATCTGAGACAAAAACAAGTTTTGGGGTGTTCTATTTTGCTTGCATAACATATTTTTTCTTTGTTTCTTGATTCTTCCTGTGTCAGCCACCCACAGTGGATCCGCTCTGTCACAGTCTAGAATGAAACTAGGATTAACTAGGATTTACTGAAGACATCTGAAGGCATCCTCCGCCATCATCACCACCCTGTGTCCGTCAGCTTTTTTAGCAAGGTTCCGCTTTAAACAACCAGCTCCTGTGTTTCCTTTTTGTTTATTTGCATCATTTTGATCCACATTTGTCCTTGGAATCGTTAGGCTTTCGCTGCCATGAAGGGAATCCGGTTTTTAGTCCTTTTTTCAGTCCTGTCCGCGTTTTTGCTGTGCTCAGCTGAAGCGGGAAGGAGCAGGACCAGCACCCAGAACAGTTTCCGAAGGGTAGCCAACGGAATTTATCAGACCTTGAGCAGCGTGTTCGGGGAGGACAACATTAGAGGCTTGCACAAGGTGAATGCCGAGAAAAGGGTTATTTTGACGCTGATTTGTTGACTGTGAAGTGGCGAACGGGAATGAATCGCTTTCAGGCCCGACCAACATTACAATGGATGCCATTTTGAAAAACCCCCCGTATTGTCATCACTTATCAGTCATTTAAACCTTACTAATTATGCGTTTAGAGTATTATACCTTTTACCAACCGCCCCCTTACTTTTATAGCATGTGTCATGCATGTACTTAATGGACGTATAGAAAAACGTGATCAGTGAAAGCGACGAAATGACATCAAAATTCAATTTAAAAAGATGTCAGACCGTAGACAGACACCAGAAAGGAAGTCCTGCTTTTGCTTTTATAGTCTCAGTTTTCAGCGGGACTTCCGGCAGTTTGAAAATGGACATTTCCTGAGTTTATCCCTTCAAAGTAATGGACGGAAACATTGATTAAACAATTAAAACTGGACATGTCACAATAAATGCTGAGCACTAAGAACACAGTACTTATTCTGTACTATATTAATAATAATTAAAAAAAAAAACATTTGCTGTCACACATTAAGTGTTTGAAATTTGTTCCCTGCATTTGAGCTATCACCTGGGGGAGTGGTGAGTTGCAGACACAGCCACTCTTGGGAACCAATTTTTGGTTTAATCTCCCAATCCAACGCTTGGTGTCAAGCGGGGAGACATGGGTCCCAGTTTCAGACTCTGGTATGACTCGTCTGTGGACTTAAAACCTTCCAGTCTCAGGATTGACACCAAACAAGGCCACTGAGCTAGTTGATTGTAGTGATGACGAGCCACCTTTTTATTTATTTTTAAAGAGTTCAGCTAGTTTGATTACATTTATATATAATAAATTGTGTTATTTGCGATGTAAACATAATTCTCATTATGTTTGGAGCAAATGTAAACTTCTATCACTTTCTGTGTTCAGTTTTTCTCCAAAGCAACTGAACGTTTTGTTCATGGAGTGGACTCCTTTCTGGAAACCATCTGGAAAATCTGGTCCGATTTGCTGGATGTGATGGGAATTGACGGTAAGCCTTTAAATCTACCTTTTTGTGTCAAGCAAATTTAAACAAAGTGAAATGTATCACAAGAATTCAATTCAATTTTATTCATACAGCCCAATATTACAACCATGGAGATCTCAGTGGGCTAAGAAATGAGTCATGCCTTGAAATAATGTAATCTTTATCATTTTAATTTCTTTTTTTCTTTTTTTTTTTTCCTTTTCTTTAGCGTCAAACCTCAGCCATTACTTCAGCGTCACATCTCTTACCAACTTCCCAGCGCGCGCCCTTCTTCTGGTCGCCGCTGTTCTTGTGGCCTACTGGTTCCTTTCCATGTTCCTGGGAGGTTTCTTTTACCTTCTGCATGCCGTCTTTGGGCGCTTCTTTTGGCTGGCACGCGTCATGCTCTTTGCCCTCTCCTGCCTCTACATCCTGCAGAAGTTTGAGGGCGACCCCGAGCGCGCAGTGCTGCCGCTGTGCTTCATCATGGCGGTGTACTTCATGACAGGACCGGTGGGGGCGTACTGGCGCCGAGGAGGCGGGGCCGGCTCCCTGGAGGAGAAAATCGACCACCTGGACACTCAGGTCAGGCTGCTGAACATCAGGCTGAGCCGTGTTATGGACAGCCTGGAGCGCAGCGGGGAGCAGTGAACCCCTAGAATGCTGCAGCTCAGAGGAGCTTTTGTGGGAGGCTTGGGGGCAAGCCAGATGTGTTTGTTACTACATTACTGTTTCTTACGCACATCCCCAGGAAAACAACTACTGTAAATGTACAATTCTGTCAGTTAAGGTGAAAAACTACAAAAAGGTGTTTGAAAAAATACTCCTGTGGGTTTTGGTTTAAAGAAAAGTAAAAAAAATCTTTGGCATTTCTTTGTTTCCAAAGTTTTTTCTTCACTTCTTTGAGGGTATTAGATAATTCTGTGATCTGTTTCTACTTGAGAAGCTGCCTAACTGGATTTATTTTCCTTTTTTCAACCTCCAATAATGGTTGTGCTTAAAAAAAGCATTCTGTATGTTTTTCTTTTTTTGTATGAATACCCTAAAGATAAATACTTAATTGGGCCTTTTTTTAAACTGCCAAAAGCACCTTTAAGTTGTTGGATACGTGACCATAGTTACATTTATTTATTCAGTTGTCATCTTAAATTTGGAAACTTGTTGATGTAGTTATTTTATCATGGCGTCATCCTTCCACAGCGGCGAGAGTTTGACATCCGGACCTCTTTTTCTCCTGTAAATGTGTATGTGTGTGTGTGTGTCTCATGTTGTAAAACTGAAAAGCACTGGACATTCATATGTCACCACAAAAATACAGCCAGCAATATCTCAGGGAGTCAACCTTCACACGATGAGAGGAAATTGAATTTAAGAATAAAAGAAACATCTCTTGGTCTCAGAGTTGCTCCTTAGTTCAGCTATTGCTTAGAAAGGCGTTTTCTTTTTTATGGTATTGTTTCAAGCGTAGTTATAGTAGCTGTGGTGATTTTAAAAGAGAAACACGTGTGACGCCCTTTAACCTCAGAGGTGCAACTGAAATGTTTCAAATATAAATCATTAATTCCTCTGATTGTGTTGGAGGGAAATGAAGGCGCAGCACTGAAGGCGTGCAGGTGGATTCACGCCATCACCTGGCTCACCTGTATTGTGGTAGTTCTCAGATTAAATTTCTTGGAAAATACTATGTTCTTTTTTATGAATATAATTTAATTCCTGCCTATTTTGCTCATTCCAATGCATTTTGTTTTTTCTTAAACTTTTGATCATGTTTCATCAGTCTTTTTATAACTGTAATACATTTATATGTTCATGGCACATCTTCCATTAGCGAACCCTCAGATGAATTTCTGACTTTCTCATTTTGTTTGAAGATTAAGGACATGTCGGTAATGTTGCTTAAAGTCACATGACTCTGGCATGTCTTGTTTTATGCTAATGTTAGCTGGATTCCTATTCTGGTGAGATGTTTTGTTCTCCCCTTTGGGAGCTCCGAGGAGAGACTTCCTGTTTGAAAAAGGAGCCCAGTTCCACCTCATTTCAACTGTTTGGTTTTGGGAGCTTTGAATCAATTTTGTTTATCTTTTTGCACCCACCCAGGTGTAATACTTGTACTGTGCGATTTTAAATTGTGATGCATGCTGCCTTTATTGCTAGACTGAACATAATGATGTTGTTGACCGCTTCAGTGGGGAGTCTGAATCCGATTTGTTCTGTCAGATTCTCCAGAACCTGATTGTACTTTTAAGGAGTTTGTATATGACTTGATTTTTGTTCTTTCACTCCTAACATCTTAAACGATGGGATTGATCTGGGTTTTAACCCTCCCTCATTCACAGCCCCTGATCTGTGTGTCAGTTTCTTATCACAGAGAGGCAGCTCAGTTGATTATAGTGTCTTGTGATGTGCGGAGAGTTCAGGGGTCAGCCTGTGAACCTGAATGCCTAAAGATGAGAAAGCATGTTAACCTAAATATATTTGGTGCACAAAAATACCATCATTGAAAGATGTTCAGAGGATCTTTAAGTCTTATTATTAGTCCAATCTTGTTGTTTCTGTATTTTAGCTGTTTTGGAATTCAAAAGGTGTTTGTGAAATCTTGTATTCAAACACTGAAAACTGCATAAAGAAATTTTATTTTTTATTTTTTGTAGAAGTTCTCTTATTTTCAAAAACTCTCAGATTAAGGAGACGGAATACTTGGGTTTAGATCTTACGTGTTGCTGTTGAAAGATATTTGATGTCTATGGTCTGATGAATAAAATGCCATCATGTGATTTTACCGTATTGTGTTTTTGTGTTCCTGTTTCTCCAACTTGTCTTATTTTTGTTTCGTGTTTTATTACTTGAGGCATTTATGTAAAACGATGACTCTTGTGGGCACAAATGCTTTCCATTTTATTTCCAGATGGTAATCTGAGATTTTTTTTAAACTTTCTATACAAAAGCAATGTGTAAAAATGCCAAACTGTTTTGCTGTCAGTTGAAGTGTCTTAAAATGTAAACCTTTCATGTTTTTTGTTCTAGTTTTGTGTGTGTGTGTTGACAGAGTGAAAATGAGGTCCAGGTTTGAATAAACAGTGCAGTACTATGTATCTAAATGTCCTCTTGGTTTTCTGACCATAAGAAAAATAAAGAACTTAACAATAAGAAGCTCCAAAATTAAATATGCTTAAATGAAACATTTTGAGAGGTTGTTTTTGTCATACTTTGGTTTATTTTAGAGCTTAGCATTTTTTGACAGTAGGTAAAGATATAAAAAAGTAAGTATTTGAAACATTATGATGAGAATAAAATATTTTGCTAGATTATTTTTGTACCAAGAATCAAACATACAAGTCAACTCAGTGGAAACATTTTTATTAAAACTGCTAAAAATGTATTTGTAGTTTATCTATTGGCAGTAGATCTAAATTTCAGGGGAATATTTGACAACAGAATATCCTTTTCTAAGCACGCTTCGTGGTGGAATTCATCTTGCCAGTATGCAGGGGAAGACAAAAATACAAATAAACTGACACATCAACATGGGAGCTATAGTTACATAATTTAGTTTATAAAAATAAGATTAACTCATTCTATACAAAGTGGTTTGAAATTGAAATGCTCTGTCACCAGAAGAAAAGATGAACTAAGTGGCCTGCCTAAAAATGATCAAAATTAGCAACAAATGAAATGTTTCCCTACACGAGACACTGATTTTCATTTAAACACAGGAAACTAATAAAATCCATCTGACAGATGGATTTTCAACCAATGAGTTTGCAGCTGTACTATAAATTAAAAAGAAAGTACAGTTATAGGTAGCTTCAGATTATGTGTTGTAACTTGATTAAAAAGTTTAATTACTTCTATACTGTCAGGTATAAATATGCAGAGCTTAAAAATAAAGTAATGTAGTTTTTTTTTTTTTTTTTTTTTTTACAAAAACAGGAAATCCAACAAAAACGTGAATCAATATTTCAATAAGATTGAAAATTTTTAATGCTTATACTGCTATCAGGGGTCAGTCTGCTTTAAAAGTTTGAAAGTACCAAACAAGCGTGTTTAATAATCACTAAAGTTTAAGTGGTTAAGATCAGCCAGGTGCCACAACTATGAACTAGAAACACTAATTGCAAAAATAATAGTGGCAGAATGTGGGACTGGAACGCCAGCCTGTATGAGACAGGCTACTGGAACATATACCATAAATGCATTCAGGTTTAGGAGCCTATAAAATCTGTTTAGTCTGTTCAGTACCAGGATCATCCAAGCAGCCTTTAAATCTATTTTTTTAATACCTGGCTCTTACTATGTTGGTCAAGGGGAGTTCAGTCATCAGACGAAAGCCAGGATACACTGGTACTAATCAGTCTTCTACTTCAATGTTTTAAAAGAAATATCCTTTTTGTAAAAATGCTCAGATATTCTGCTGTGATAACAAAGAAGTTCAATATGAAGTTTATGATCATGATCAAAAGTTTACAATAAAAAAGGAGTACCATCAGGATGGTTCTGTCCAGATCCTTTTAAGAGATTGATCCAGTCAAAACTCCCAGGTGTTTTGCTCCTCTCAAGTCTTCACGACTTCAAACAGAAAAGTTTGTAACATTGAGCGCAAAAAGGTGCAGCCTCGAACCATGTTCCAGTTGTCATACACCTCTTTGTTCTTCTTTACATGGAAGCTTTTCCTGAAGCCAAAAATTGTTCTACATGAATATTTAAAAAAAAAAAAAGATGTTTGTGTTATCAAAAACGAGCTACAACTCTGATGTCCAGGCCTGCCGAGCCGCCTGAGCCGGTACCAGCAGCCTGGGAATGCTGTGATCCTTCTTCCAGCTGGATGTGGTGAAGCCCAGAGTTGAAGCTGGCACACAAAACGTTGCTGGGATCGCTGGGAGCCAGAGAAACCAGTGGACCAGCACCATCCAGTGACAGCGTTCCAAGACAAACTGAAAAGAGAATGGCAGACGATGAGTTAGAAAAATACTCAAGTTTTCCAGGAAAAAAAAAACTTGATCTTTATCCAGGATTTTACCTGCTGTGTTTTGATCCCAGATTTTGACAGAGCTGTCATGAGAGGATGTTGCCACTCTGGCTGTGCCTCCACAACAAACAGGCAGAAACACACAGCAGGCTGTGGTCTGGAGGTGACCCCTGTACTCCACAACTTTACAGCCAGGTTGGCGGAGGTCCCACAGCTGACAACAGAGACACATCTTCTCATTGCACACAGATATGTCAAATTTTGTGAGACTTTCTGTACAAGTGGGTGAAGAACAGGTATGGGGATTGATTAAAACTATTCTTTCTAAAAACTACATGAAGCTCCAAAAATTGTAGACAGCCTCATCCTTATAGAGGCAGACTCTGTTTAAAGACCCACTCAATGAAAATGGTGTTTTTAACATGTCCATGTAGCATTTCTCTCATGAGGAGGAGAAAAATAAATGAATTTAAGCTTAAGATGTCATTTCTGATACATTTTTTTATTTCGATCATAATGAATCAGTAGCAGATGGAAAAATTCAGTTTGAAAAAGCTTCATGTTGTGACATATAAACTGCAATGGGTGGGCTAAGAACAGCTCCGCTCCATTCCGATGCGTCCACTTGCAGATGAATAGATCCATGTATGCCTTTGTTTTCTCCGTCTGACCTGGCATCTGGCTCAAAAGTGTACGGCTGGTTAGCTCCGATATTGCTCGCCATTTTTGTTGCACCACTAATGTTACAGTATGTTTGGGTTGTGTGGAGCGCGAGAGTGTGTAAACAAAGGAAACATGGGAAATAATCATAACTAAAATGCTTTGAAAATAGATCAAAAGATGACCAGCGTGGTTCTTTAACCCTGTAAAACCCCACAAAGCCTCTCATGGTCTCACCGTGGCTTCGCATCCCTGGCCTCCAAAGCCGTTGCTGCTGGAAATCAAGTAGTTACCATTTGGAGAGACGTCACAGTGGGTCTGGATGTATTGCTTGGCTGGAAAAGTGTTGGTCACCTGCCATGTACGGCTGTCCCAGACTCTGCACAGAGAAACAAGTATAAGAAATGTGCATCTGTACACATGGAGTTACCATAACAACAACCAAAGTTTTGGACACACTTTCTGCTGCTCTTTTCAATAGTAAAACAGAAACCATGGGTTTTTGGCACAGAGCAACCCCACCACCCCACTTCCCATCTCCCATAACTGAACTATCTGTTTACACGCTCCTGCTAGCTAACAGCCCTTCACACCCCCAACCTAACATTAGGGGCGCAATAAAAATGGCGAGCAGTATTGGAGCTTCCCAGCCGTACAGTTTTGAGCTAGATGCCAGCTCTGACAAGACGTCCATGGGTCTATTGCCTGCATGCAGATACATCGGAATGGAGCCGAGCAGGGAGCTTATGGCTCACCCAATGAATTTTTTACATCACAAATAATATTTTTTTTGTCTGCCCCTGAATTACAATTATTTGAATAAGTGCAATTGTAAGCTACATTTTCTTAATATATATATATATCTTCCATCATCAGAAAAATGCCACCAGAACATGTTAAAAGCACCTAAAATGCAATTTTCATCAGAGGGAGTCATTTTTTTAAAGAACCTTACATAAACTATAAGTTTATAGTACCACTTTTAAAAGCCATGCAGATAATTGTTTCTGCACTATCAATGCTGGTACCTTATCGTTTTATCCTCAGAAGTCTGGACGACAGAGGAGCTAGCTGGAACCCAGCATACATGAGTCACCTGGACAAAGATAGTTAAGTGAAAATATCTAATCCTGCTCTACAGGAAATACATTCATGGACAAACTTTTTTAAAGTCTAACATGCTTTGAATGTTTTTTTGCTTACCAGGTTTCTTGAAATATTGTGTCTCTGTTCACATTTTGCAGTTTCTATATCCCACAGGCACATCCAGTTATCACGAGAGCCAGTGCACAGCTTTGTCCCGTCTATAAAGAGGTTTTAGACATTAAGAAGCAAGACTAACAACAGGGAACAGGAAAATAAAATGTAATGTCAAGATATTCTTAAATAATAAGAAAAACGGATCAGAAAAATGTTAGAAGGTTTTTTAGGTGCATGCAAAGCTGCATAAGGTCAGTCTTTAAAATTGTTCTTAATATTGAGAGTGAGGCTGCCGTGCCTGAAGAGTCCGATGGCTCACTCAATGTGGGAAATGTGGAAGACAAGAAAAGTCTAATCAAAAATGCCCAGTGATTTAATAAAACGTTAAATTCCTGTCACGTGTATTTACAGATCACACCAATAACAAATTATCTGCAGCTAATGTCTGAGTGAGAGCAAAAGAAGACCAGCTGTGGTGTCTCCGTGGATGTGGGAGTCCCTGTGCGTGTACCTGGGCTGACCGCTATCCCATTAACCACCAACTCGTGCCCACAAAACTCCTGAATGGGCTCGTCTCCCTGGTTTAGGTCCCACATCAGAACAGTCTTGTCCCGTGAGGCACTAAAGATCCATGTACTACCTGGATAACAAAGCACCTGAAGGAAACAGAGGAAGAGTTAATAGAAGATAAGACCTTCAGTAGTCGTATGTCTGTGCAACAGCTCTGACTAACGTTTTATCAGTTTGCTTGCACACAGCATTTACGTTACCTTGGTAACCTCTCGGTTGTGGCCCTGGAAGGACTGACACATCCGGCCTTGTTTCCAGTCATACACTACAACGGCCTATAAAGGGGAACACACAAACTTAAACTTTAATATACAAAATCTGCATCACTAGGAAATGTTTACCAAGTTTATCAAACCAATGAAAAGCGAATGTAGCATATTTTCATATGAACATCCTACAACACATTTTGAATGTCTTCATTTTAAAGTAATTTGAGTTTTACTTGGATTAACTGGTTTAACTTATGACTTTTAATTATTCTTAAATCATTACACAGATTAATATATGAATTGTAAACATTCTTCAAAGATGAAAATCAAATATTGGATGGTCGCTTGATAACGTGATTGAATTTTGGATTGAAACTCACCTGGTCAGTCCCACCAGAGACGCACAAATCCGGGCTGAGGTTAGTGACAGTGTTGATGGATCCATGATGGGCTGGCTCGTACTGCAGGACCTGACTATCACAGGAGTTCTCAGCCTTCTCTCCCTGAGATGCTCTGCTCAGAGCACAAGCAACAAACAAGACATTCCCTCAACAGTATTAACATTCTATTTTACATTTCCCGAATGTATGCAAAACTTACTCCTCCATATTTTTCTGCTTTTTTTAAAAAAAGCAAGAATTTCCACTACAAATATCTCAACGCTTTGTTCCCATCTTATTTTAAGTCAAATCAACATGTATTTGACTCAAATTAACAACCTAAATGATGACTAGATTTTTTTAATTGTTCTTGTATACGTTCATGAAGGTCCTGCCTTTTGTCTCTCTTGTGGAATCAAGTGGACCTCATTCAGTTTTAGAAAGCAGTATTACAATACTGTGTATATGCTAGTACTGCTGCCCTCCCTTAACTACAGTATTGAAATATGGGGAAACACCTACAAAAGCCCCTTAAAGCCACTATACAAATAATAAAAATAAGCCACAAGAATAAATTATAATGTGGGATGTTATAAACACAACCGCATTTTATACAAGAAATCTAAATTACTAAAGGTTAAAGATATGAAAACTACTTCTACAGAACATATAACAAATGTTTAAGGAAAGAGAAGGAGAGTATTTAATTAAAAAAATAATAATGACATCAAACAACCTTGTGTAAGAACAACACAAAGAAGTGTGTGCATTTCTGCCTGTGGGGTTAGGTTGTAAAACAATATGGGAGAAAATTTGAAAATTAGTAAAACGTTATGCAGTTAAAAAAAGAATCACAAACAGAAATGTTTGGGAACGCATAGATTAGAAAAGGAAAAGCCTTATGGGACAATGTATGGACAATCATAAATTCATGATGAGTTTTTGGGAATTACTAAAATATTTCTTCTACCCACTTCTTTGTAAAGCAGTTTATCACTTCTTCTTTATCCTGATAGCTAATTAACTATTTATTTTTGTGTTTGCAAATATATTCGATCAATTAAACACACACACGCATTTCTTACTCTAGATAGCTAGATATCTGTGAAGACTAATTTATCCAGGGTGGTTACATAATAGACTTTTTTTTAAAGAATCATCTGGACTTTTGTTGGTTTAGTTGTTGTTGAGGACATTTTGCCTCTTTAATAAGTCTATTCCAGTGTTTTTCAACCAGTGTGTTATGATAGAGGTGTGTTGTGGGAAATTATTCATTTTCACGTAAATGGTCTAAAAAACATTTACCAGCTCTGTCTTTATTCAAACATGCCAGGTATGCAAGTAAAAATATGAAAAATCATAAAATATTTTTTTCTGTGTTTTTATTCTTTTTCAAGACACACTGATAGAAATTATTGTATATTGTTAATGTTGACAGCAGGGTTTCTTTTGTTTATTAATTTATTTTTGACATTTTTCAATTGTTGGCGTGCCTTGTGATTTTTATTAGGGAAAAAATGTACATTGGCTCAAAAAAGGTTGAAGAACACTGATCTAGATGACATATCTTTTTTTGTAGCTTTTTAACTTGCAGAAAGTAACTTTTATCAAAAAAAACAAATCTGAATTTACCTGTAAAGGTCAGACCTCTTTCGAAACTTGCTCTGTAGTTTGCCCATGTTCAAATTCAGAAACCTGCAGCCACACTGGCACACACACAAAAAGAAATCAAATGATTTAAAAATTGTTATTATTATTGGATTATTTGAAATGGTTTGAGATATTTTCATCGCTGTTGCAAAGTTAAAATTTCTCTCATTTTAAGAGCTTAGGAAATTAAATATCAGAGCATAATCACGTTAAGCACTGCCCTGCAGGAGGAAATCTCCTGTGTACTCGATATTCATTATATCATGCTCTCAGTCAGATTAAACCACTACTACACAAAATCCACTTTCTCACGCACTGCACAAAGCTCCGCCCTCGTTATCCCCGCAAACTCTTCAAACTAGCAACAGGAAGGCGAGAGCTCAAATCCTATTAGCACCGCGTCATTACCGTCACAAGGAATTAGACATTCCAAAACACCTGTGATAAGTGTTTGCGCTCCTTATGCAACAAGCCCCGCTTTTCTACCGTTGTTTGACCATTTCAAGTCATAAAGACTTTACAGAAAGACGTATTTTTACCTGTCTCTGGGAGGTGTGGTCGCGGTATGAAGCTGAGTTAGTAGATCCTGGCCATGCTAACTAATCTTTCCCCGGTCATGCTAAGAGAGATCATCAGTGGCACTCAAACGTGTTTTACACCACGTAAAAGTTAGGGCAGTCGCTGTTAAAAAGGCAGTAAGACTTATCTGACTAAATGCCATCATAGTTTGACGTTCTAGCCGTGTTGGAAAGTGTACAAGAGTATCGTTCAACTAGAACAAACCCACCCCCCTCTGCGTAGCGACCGTGAAGCGACGCTTTCTCGTATCTAGGAAAGAGCGACTCGTCTGTCACGTGACTCGTGGACGGAAGGACACAGGGAAACACAGGAAGTCAGTTTTATTTTACAAAATAAAAGCCTTCTTGTTTATCAAAGCACCCCTTAGCAAAAATTAGGGTGCTTGAAGTTAATTTATTAAGTATACTTGCGTATAAGTACATCAAATACAGATTTAATGATTAACCAATGAATCAATTTATCCAACCAGGTCGATCTGTCTGAGACATTTGGTTAATGAATCGAATCAACCCATACTGTTATAAAATTGTGTCGAAATGAATCGAGCTATTATCGATTTTGAAAAATATCACATTTATTTTACTATACCATAAAAACGACCAAGTGCCATCACAATGGACAACACACATGTGATGACAGCAAAAAAATCAGCCATCATTACAGTCCAATGTGTTGAAACACTTTGAATTTTGCAAAGACGGCACCATACGGAGTGATATAATGTTCTAACAGTGTTCTGTTTGTATTATTTTTTATGTAAAAAAACAACAGTGAGATGCATTTTATGAAACTAAAATAAGGATGGGTCTTCCATAGCTCTTTAGTTGTTTGTTTGTACACACTTGATTATCTTGCAAGACATGCAAGGAATCTGGGAAACTTCACCTGCACTGTACTGCACCAGGTATTTATCTGCATCACACTGGTTGAATAAAGATCTCTTGGATCAATTTGAGGGCAGTGAATCGGATCAAATCAATTCGGATCGTTCAAAATGAGACAATGATGACTGTAAATCGCATCGTCAACCACAAATTATATATATAAATTCTAAATATATTATGATAGGAATCAAATCTGTGTTAAAATGAATCTTTACACCCCTAAAAGCAAACATACAATAGACCATGTACATGTAGAGTAGGAAGTATATTAATTCTCCAGACTAAATTGGAACATTTTAAGTTTACAATATATAGATAGTATTGAAAAAGTAAACATAAATAAGCTGACGCACTAAGCATAGTTAAATAGACAACTTTATGTTCACAGATTGGATGAGACTTTGTACATTGTTTTTATTTTTACATTAAAACTGTAACACATTAAGGAAATTAAAAGCAGTAACTTCAGGAAAACATTAAATGTTTGGATGTAATCATTTTTTTATCAATTTTATAACATCTTGTGAAAAACAGACAACAGCCTGTGTCTTGTTATTTAAATTGTACATGTTCTGGTATATGAAAACTAATTTTTTAGTTATTTTTATTGTTGATGAGAAAGAAAGCAAGGAATCTAAAGCAAGAGAGAAAGCTATATTGATTTGAATCTCTGTAGTTTCCACAAATCTGCACATTTCATTTGTTCTTGAAAGTGGGCACCAATATGTCTCCAATCCTCTAGCATCCTCTCACTCTCCAAGATCTTGTTGAGCAGCCCAGTCCCAAATGTTCCTGCCATCTCTCCTAAATACCTGCATATTTTTACTGATGTGTTGTCAGGACTAACTGCCTTTCCACTCCTCATCCTCCTCAATGCCTTCCTCACTTCATTATTTTTCTTTCCCTGGACTCCTGTCTGCTCTGTAGCGTCTTCTCAGTGTCCCGCTCTAGATAAGATAACCTTATATTGACATATTGACACACTCCTGAATTTGTTTTCCACCACTAAGTTTCCTGATCTGCTTTCCTCTTTCAAGATGACACATAAAGTACCTTCCTTTCTCCCTGATGCATTTTAGCTCCAGCTGCTTAGTGATCTGGGAGAACTTCCTGATCTCTCAAAGTCTTTTTTAACTTCTCCTTCAACACCACACAAAACTTCATTTTTTCTGCTTCCTCTACTTCATCCTCTCTGCCCCTGTCCTCTCCATCTTCATCATCACCAGAGTCATCCTCACACCACCATCCAATCCTGTCTGGCTCAATTTTTCCCTAGTTAGTACTTTAAAGTCATAAATCTTTTTCAAATGATAACATCCGTATAAATTCAACTTGCTCCACTCTTGTATTTCACTTTATGCTCTTCTCCTTTTTAGAAGAATGTGTTCACCTTTGCCATTTACATTGTTTTAGAAATATTCACCGCCTGTCCTTCTGTATTCCTATCCTGAACATCAAACTTACCCATCACTTGCTGATCACTTCTGTTCTCTTTAGTCACCTGCCCGTTGAAGTTTGTCCCAATCACCACCCTCTCCCCTTTGTGGATGCCCTCAATCAACTCGTGCATCTCCCTCTAAAATTTCTCCTCCTCCATACCTGGAGGGCATAACCATTGACAATATTCAACATCTCGTCTTCAACTTCTAGCCTCAGTTTCAAAACCTTTTCTCACATTCTTGTCTACCACACCATTTTGGCAAACTTCACCTGCAGAATCCCTCCTCAGAATGACCTGATGCAACCCACTGAATTTAAATGGACTTGAAACCTGGAACATGGAAGCATTGCAGTGTGTCCTCTTGTGGCTACATTCGATTGTTCAAAATTTCATTAAAAAACTATGACTAAAACTTCCTTATGGAAAGTGTTTCAAATTTGTGTTTGTTTAATGTATTTTAAACACAATGATTATTTGAGGAAAACAAAATCTTTTAGGGAGCTTTTTCAACTTCACGAGGAATAGTTGAAATTGAGATTTGCTATTTAAGTAAAAATAATAAGCAGAACAAATTAGCATGCGTAAGAAATGATTGTAACATATGGCAAATTCCTTTTAATGCTTAATGTAATGCGAATACTATTGTATTACATTATTTTATTTCTAAAGAAAGCAATTTAAATTTTTGTTTAGAATAGACAAAAGCCTGAGATATAGTGTGATGATTCAAAGTCATCTCGAGGTACTTTCTTTCTTCATTCCTCATTTTTTTTCTCAAGATTTTAGCTCTTTCTCTTTTTTTATATTTATTTAGAGGTTTCTACCAGAAGCTTTTGTATCCTAAACTGACACCAAATGCAAATGTATTTTATTTTGCATTGCAAAAGATGTGACTAGAATTTACAGTTTCAAAAAGATCATGATCACATCCCTTTTTTGACAATTTTTGTCTTATTTCATAAATTTATTTTATTTTGTAGTGCTAAAATTCACTTCCATAATAATTCTGTATCTAACCTGTAAGTGTCCTACAAGAAAAAAATCAATGTAATTTCATGAATTACATTGTTTTGATTGCGAAACAGAATGGTTGACCACTGAGTGAATGTTCTTTTGCAGAGGCTTGCTTTACTGCTTGCACAAAACATACAGACCAACAAACAATAAAAAGGGGGAGAAAAAGCATAAAATGTATTTTTTTTTTCTGTTTGTATGTTTTTTAAAGAATTGCAATGCTGTCACGAATAGAATATAGTGGCCATTTGTTGAACAATGGCAAATTGTACAGTGCATCTTAATCTGGAGCTAAATGTAATACCCAAAACAAAAACATATCATACAGTAAAAGCAGACATTAAAAAGAAAAACAACAGAAGAGTTTATTTCAGAAAAGTACAGCGATCAATTGCATGGTAAATTTGGAAACTTTTAATCATTTTGACATACTGACCTCCCTTAGAAAGTCTATTTAGGTCTATTTCAAATATACTTAGTCAATAAATAAGGCATTATATTAGTAGCATACGTTTTATATAGACTACTATCAGTATAATGGTATTTGGTAAGGGCTTGCAATGATAAACACATAATTTTATTCATACACTTACAGTTCCACTAAACACTAACATTATATTCAATGGAGTGTGTCTTTAAGAAGTAAAAAATAACCTAATCTGCAAAAACATAAATCAGATTTCTGAATATTGTGAATTAAAGTTTCTACAAAGAGGCTTTAAAGATCATGAAACGCGGATTGTTTGAAATGTAAATCAGAATCGTGCACTGGGAGGATGTCGATAGAATTACAGAGTCACATAAATAGCACAATGTGTGACTTCTGTGCTGAATGAACTCCCCTCTGCCGCAATAAAAATAGAACAAAATGACCTTCAGTTTTGACTCGTGTTATTGTTTGCGCCACACCGACTAGTCAGGTCGAACCTCCACGTTAAACGTCACCGTGCGACGTTTAAGTCCCAAAAGTGTCGGGACTTTCGAGAACGCAGCGCTCTCCACGCATTTGCTGACGGTAACAGAATCTTTTCGAAACCGACTTCAAAACCGGTACTGCCCCGAGGGACACCCACTTCCCACGGAGATGAGGCTCCAGCGTGACCGCTCACACGCGTTTCTGCTCCACAGGTTGGGGGTTTAATTGCTGGTGAGTCGCTGGGTTTGACGTGACGTCCCCCCCACCCCCACCGATGGGAGGTCGACGTCACCCTTCCAGCGGAGGAGTGGATGGCTTCTGTAATAAAAAATACATGAGGAGAATTGAGGAAAAGGAGAAGATTGGAGGAAACGCGCCGTCTGTCCCCTTCGTTGCCTGTGGCGGAACCGAGGACACGGACGCCCCTCTGAGACCAACTGGGATGTATTTTTGCAGCGGTTGAAGGAGTTTTTTTGAATGTTTATTTTTCCAGCGGACAGAAATATAACAGTATCCCAGCATAGCGGGTTGGAGTGAAAGTCCGCCATATTCTGCCTTACCACGCCCGGGAGTCGAGCCACTGGAAACATTTAGAGACGGCTCTTCGTGTGTTTTTCTCGCCGCCCTCCTCCGCTGACGGTAACTTGGAAACAGGAGGTGTTTTTTTTTTTTTAATAATTTTATTTTTGGACTGAAAGTCCACATTGGAGAGGAGAGGAGGCCGGCGGACAGCAACGCTTCACGAGATCTCGCGGCGGAGGTGTCTTCAAAGAATCTGTTGATCATATCGAGGCGGGGAGAGCAGCCGTTTGGACCGGACCAACTCTAACCGCCTGTGGCCCCGCAAGCAGGGAGGGAAACGGGGGAAGGGGAAGGGGTGTGTCCGCGGTCTCACATATTAAATACGTCTCGCGCACTTTTTTTATTTTTTATTTTTGGACTCCTTACCGACTCCCTAACAGGGGCGCCAACCATCGTAGGCCTTTATGAGGACGTTATTTGGCATTCACAGGCCTGTCGATCCCCCCCTGGCGAATGTGAAATCTGGATGAGTCAGTAGGAGGGTGGGAGGTGGTGGGGGGGGAGCGGAAAAGTGCGCGTTTAAAAAGGGGGGCGAGTATGACCCTGGAATCCATAATGGCGTGCTGCCTCAGCGAGGAGGCCAAAGAAGCCCGGCGGATCAACGACGAGATCGAAAGGCAGCTCCGCCGGGATAAGAGGGACGCGCGCCGGGAGCTCAAGCTGTTGCTTCTCGGTAAGGCGGGGCGGGGGGTTGGGGGTGCAACGCCTCAATTCTTCCTCTGAAATGTCTTGGGTGGAATTTGGGGTCAGAGATCAGGTGTTGGGAGTCCACTGCACAGATTGGGAACTCGCTCAGCAGAGGATGTGGATGACGGGGGATGCCCTGAGAGGCCTCCATGCTTACCACTATAATAACCACCTCATTTGAATAACTGGAGTTGGGATCCAACCCTCACCTCTTTCCACAGGCCCTGCCCTCCGACTGACCTGACAGCAGGCCTATGGGGCCAGGCTTTCAGGGCCCATCCTGGCTTCTGAGTGTGACAAACCCTACTTAGACCAAAGTCTGCTCTTTATTGGCCGTAATCAAGATAGTTTTTGCAGCTCATTGCCAAACCCTGGCAATGATTATATCACAGCTCCTTAGAAAAGCTCACAGGCGCGCTCTCATGATGGAAACCTGCTTGTGTAAACATGCATCAGTCATTTACGGCCGCCCGCAAACTTATTGGACACCAGAAATGCGTTGTGTTTTCTTTGTACTTCGGCTTCCCTGTTGTAACAACAGACAAGCTTATATTTTCAGACTGTCTACTGTCAGGAATGGCAAAGAGGGGAAACTGCTGCCCCGCAGACTGGAAAATGTGAAGATGGCAAGTCATCTACTTGCATCTTAGGTTTTAATTTGATTTCCACTACAAAAGCCAATTAGAAGGAAGAACTGCTGTCCTGGAAAGTAGCACCAGAAACCTATATCCTTGATCTAGAGCTGCACTCTCAATTCAACAGAAAAGCCACTAAAGACAAGAGAGAAAATCCCCACATCCTAGTCTTTGTGGATGTTTGGTTTGTTTGGATGTCTTGGATACAGATCGTCTGAAACAAGCAGAGTCACAGACTTGCTGCTACTTTTCTGATGGTAATACTAAACCTGTAATAAGTTTATTTGCTGGTATTTTTTTACGTTTTCATATTTCTGGAGGGTTATCGTCGACATGTTGGAACTAAATGTAAGATTAGAAAAAAAGTAGGGGTTTTCTATCTCACAGATGCAGAAATACACAAAACAATCAAGTTATGAAAAAAGGAGAAGATTTAAACGTTATTTTACAGCATAAACATTTGATGTTTTGAATGGTAACGTGAGTAGATGTTTGACTTTTCTTTGCATGTCTAATGAAACCTTTTTTGTACTTATAGTAACACAGGCATGTCTGCGTTAAGCATTTAGTTTTAATGCAAATCCAAAAATCGAAATACTTCATCCTGAATTCAGTGAAAAAGGGCAATTGAACCCTCTGGCACCTTCACAATAAAAGCAGGAGCTAACTATAGGAAGTTAATGCTCTCTTCTTGGTTCCAGTAACCCATTTTGGAAAAGGAATAATTGGCTTGCTTGTCTCCCTTTGATTAGTTATTTTCTGGAATATTTTTATTCTCTGAAGTGGCGCAACTCTTCAGAGACCATTGGGCCCTAATTGTTGTCCCCGTTTGCACATTTAAGCAGACAAGAGTCATGTGTGCACATGCAGACTAAATCCTGAAAGTTGGAAGGTCAGTCGATGACAAAAATATCAGAAGAGTTTTAATCAACATTAAAGTGTTGACCACTGTGAACCACCGCTCCATCATACATTTTGGCGGTGAAATTCACTTTTACAGGTATGACCGTTGATCTACACAATCACAGTCAGTAAATGTTATCAGGAAGTTATGGGGCTGTGAATGAACAAAGTCTCCCTCGGCTGGTGTCCTGTCTGAAAACCTTTACGTTTTTGACTTTCTTTCAAAACATTGGATCCATTTTTTTGTGTATTGGAAATGTTTTCTGCGTTTGATGACCCAATTTTTGTTCTAAAAACCCTTTAGATTTAAGTCCCTGAAGGGGCAAACTGTAAGCTGCAAACTTTAATGCCCCTGTTTATGACAGTGGGCTCATAGCAGAAGCTGGTAGCATTTAAGACGGACTGAAAATGGCTTGTGTGTGCGTGTGGAGGTGGGGCAATCTGGAACAAAAACCTGACCTACACTCAGAGCGGAGCTGCAGTGCTTGTGGCTCGCTAGCACAAGTGTAGGGGTTGAGTTAGGAACTATTACAGAGAGCTTGTTTTGGTGTGTGGCGTTTGGAGCTGCTTGTTTTGGCTTTGAGGCTCAAGTGCTCGTCAGTGGAGCACTTCATGGGTAATTGTGCTTCCTCCAGTTGAGTCATTGCCCCTTTTCTCTGCTCGTGCCAGCCGTTTCAAAGTAGCACCATTACAGTAGGAAAGCAGGTTTACTAGACATTGCAGCAGAGTTCCAGACTGGATGGTAGTTTTATTTCTGTCAGTTACTTTCTGTTGTGAGACTTAGATTCTCAATGAAATAGAGGGGACGTTACACCTGGTGTTTTTTACACCCAAAGAGTTCCTGTCATTAATGAAAGGAAAGCAATGTTAGGTCATGACCTAATTCCGTCCCCACGTTTACCACGCCCGCCCTCCTTGGGGTCACTGATTTCCCAAAGTAAAAACCTAATAAATATGAACATTTTAAGCAAAGACTTAATGTATCTACTGTATTCTGAAGGTGAAAACTTCACAATGTAGTGCACTATATCTGCAAACGCCTTATATAATGCACTTAATAGTGAATAGTGAAGGAATTCAGACTCAACTTTTGTCTGTCACCAACCGACCAAACTGGCTGAATGGATAGTAAACAAGAATGTCTTTGAGTATAATTATCTGAAAGACAACAAATGTCCACGTGTCCACCACTGGTTGGACAAATATACACTTTTCTGTTTTGTGTAAAATCCTTCAATTACTTTTTTAAATGTTTCAAGGGTTGTCTACATCTGGAAAAACTCTTAAATATAAACTTTTTTGTCTCTATTTTATCTTAACTTACCTTTTGGATATTTACCCCCCTCTGGAGTCTGAAACTTTAGGTATTATTTTTAAAAAACAGAAGACATTTAAAAGAAGGGGAAAAACTGGCAGAAGTAAATAGTTTTTACTTTCCTTTTCCTTCAGCTTCTAACACGTTTGCATTTTCTGAGACATTTCAGTGAGAGAATAAGTTGATTTGAAAGCATTCTATCATTTAAAGTAAGGAAAAGAAAATCTGCAAAAAATAAACATATTTGGAGGACACTAAAAATCTGTGGTTTTACTAAAACCAGCAACATGTTTCAATCATTAGATCTTTTTCCTCTATTTTAGTTTCTTTCCCGGGAAACAGCGGACAGAGTACAGTTTTGCTTCCATAGATTGAATCATAAATGGTGTGACACCACCTACAGAGTCTGGCAGGTTTTAGTGTTATATCTTCAGATGGAAAGCCAATGCAGATCATTTATTTTTAGAGTTATGAAAGATATACTCACTTAACAAGGAAAAAAGGACTACAACATATTTAAGATTCTTCGAACCAGACTGTGCAGTCAGCATTATTTCTTTGAATTTTGCTCATATTTGATGTTTTTTTAAACTGAATTTCCTAACATTTTGATGTTTTTGTCAATTTTTTTATCTGGCAGCTCAGTGAGTCAGAATTGCGAACCAATAACACATGAACTGAGTTTGCAGAACCATATCATGTTCTCTATACCTAAAAATGAACCAACTGAATCAGAAAAAATTCAATTTGAAAATATAAGCTTAAACTGAAATACAAGATAATTGCAGCCAGAATCCCAAAAACAATGTTGTTTTCTAGGACATAGTTTCTGCAGAGTGGCAGGAGTTTATTAGAAATTGTTGTGAGTGGACCCAACCCCGCCTTCTGCCCGCTCAGTGAATTTTAGACGTCACAAATACAATCTTTTCACAGTATTTTGTGTCTGTTCCTGATAAACAGTGACTTGGAAAAAGAATTACTCAGAAACGCTGTTTTAATCTAAATTTTCCTAATATATGTCCTCCATCATCAGAAAAATACTACAGGAACATGTTTAAATACACAATTTTCGTTGGAGTGGATCTTTAGAATCACAAACGAATATAAAAACAAATTTTTCCTTCACATAGAATTCCTGGAATTACTACATTGGGTCAAAAGAGTATTTTTTATTTTTTGGATTCGTTTGTTCTATCATAGAACAGAATGTAATAGAATAAATCTTTAATTTTATTCTACTAACAAAATACATGTGTGGTGTGGACTGTCAGCAAAATAGAATAAAAAACGGTTCTTTTTTATTTCTGTTTTCTCTGTCAGGAACTGGAGAAAGTGGGAAGAGCACATTCATAAAACAGATGAGGATCATCCATGGCGCTGGTTACTCTGATGAGGACAAAAGGGGTTTCACCAAACTGGTTTATCAGAACATCTTCACCTCCATGCAGGCCATGATCCGTTCCATGGAGACGCTGAAGATTCCGTACAAATACGAGCACAACAAGGTAATTCCATCCTCCAAGTCCAGCCATTCTAAACCCTCCGCAGAGAGGAGAATGGGGCTCGGGAGGGAGAAAGGGTTCCTGAAGGACCTTTTGTAAAATGCTACACTATGCTGGCACATTTTAGTAGTTCTATCTTATTTGACACAGCCATCCATAATCATTTCCTGTCATTTTATTCTCGCACTTCCTGTGTCCTCAGAGCGCTCCATTTCTGAATTTGTTTGCTCCTATGGTTCATGAACTAAGCCAGTTGTTAGTTGGACCATTTTGCCTCTTTAGCATAAATAAATTCCAGTTCCATTACGGATTATCACCAACTGGATTTAGTAAACGTCAGTTTGATAGTCTACTAATTCCAAGATCTGACATAAACATAAATGTAAAAGCTAAAACAAGATGATACGTTCAGGAATGACTAATAATTTGGAGCAAATGTTGAGATTTCAAGGGAAATCTTAACTTGTTTAACTAATCTTACCAATTATGTGCTGAGTAATGAAGAACAAAGCAAATTGGCTGTTAAAAAGCTTCGGAGGGACAGCTTCCATGCTTTTGTTTGCTTGGTTTTTACCTACTAGTTAGTTGGAGCAGAATTTTTGAAGAAGAATGTGAGAAAAGAGCTTTTTTTTGCAGTTTTTACATGGGAATGTTGGTTGCATTACAGCTCTGACTTAAAAAAACCCCCAGCAACATAGAGTAGAAAATGTTTTAAAAAGTCCTGTAAGGCTCAAGCTCAAAATTTTCTGTTGTCTGGCTTTAGTGAGGGTAGATTGTTGGTAGCTGTAGTGTTCATCAGTAGCCACTTGTTACGTTCATGCAGTTTTTCAAAGTTCAATGTTTTTGTTGCCCATCTGGTTGCTCAAACCACTTTTGCCTTCTTGTGTATGATCTTTGAGTGGGCCAATTTTTTCTTGGAAATTTTATTCTGAAATTCTGAAATTTTATTCTGAAAAAGCAGGAACTCTGGAAAAAAGTAAAAGAAAAATAAACAAGCAAAAAAAAAATCTGCCAATGGGGTAAGAAGCATGGCCTTGCGTTTATGCTACTGCAAAACTTTCCCGATAGGATTATTTTTCTTACAAGATGGAAAATAAGATAATTTTTCTTGAAACGAGGCTCTTTTTTACTGTCTTAAGATTCTGTTTTTTGCAGTGTCGACCAGAATCTCTTACATTTTATTTTCTGCCTCTATTTGGATGCTCAGTTTGAAAGAGAGAAGTGCATAGAAGTTGGTGGTGGTGCTGTTTTGATCTTAAACATACAAGGATGATCATAAAACCTTAGAGTAAAATACTCTTGAATATAAAATAAAAAAACTAAATTTATACAGATAGTAAAGGTATTGTTTTTTGTAAATTATAAAACTTTCACATTGTAGGACACTAGTTTGACTTGGTTGTGTAACAAGCCATCTAGTGGTCAAATTGTGAACTACTGTTGCTCCAGTTTTAAATTCTGTTAAGTATGAAGTGAAGTGTAAGTGTTTCCCCTCTTTAATCAGCGGCTCATCATCCCTTCATATGATAGACTGATGTGATATTTGTTTTAGGAGTTAAAGTTCACGCAAGCAAATGTGATATTTATCATAGAAAATGTAACCCTAATAAAGACAGATGATTTAACGTGGCTCTAAAGCTTTACTTAGTTTATCAAAGTGTATTATCAGCTAATTAAAGATCTTGTATGTGTACAGTTTCCTTCAAAACTTATTTTGTTTTTAATGTCTTGTTGACTATAAGGTACAGGAGCACAGTCTTGCTAAAACAGATGATTTCCACTTTGGGCGAAACACAAACGCATTTCTCTTTACTGTGAAGCTGTTTTGGAATTCAAACCCGTCGATCTACTGCTCCTGAGACCCAAGGGACACCTTATTGAGATCCAGGCCAGCAAAACCTTCCTCGGAGTCCCAGTATTCCCAGTGGGATGATGAGTTCAGTAATTAGATCTTCCTGTGGGCACAAAGAAAATAAAACAGTGGTAACTAGGACTGTCCAACTTTCACAGTTTAAAAATAACTTGTTGGTAGTTGGTGTCCAGTTTTTCTTATGGCTCTACAATAAAACTCTGGCTTCGCTTCTGTTTTTCACCAGGCTAATGCCAACGTTGTGAAAGAGGTGGACGTGGAAAAGGTCACCATGTTTGAAAATCCTTACGTAGACGCAATCAAGAGCCTATGGAACGATCCAGGTATCCAGGAGTGCTACGACCGAAGGAGGGAGTACCAACTCTCAGACTCCACCAAATAGTATGTAGAACTGAAAACTCTTTCAAAACAAACCAAAAGGAAACCATGCAACCAGTGTTTTCTTTGCTTAAACAGCTATCTGAACGCACTGGACCGGATTGCGAAGTCATCCTATCTTCCCACCCAGCAAGATGTGCTGCGGGTTCGAGTTCCTACCACAGGCATTATTGAATATCCATTTGATCTTCAGAGTGTCATATTCAGGTGAGACCTTTCTCTGCTGTGTTTAAAATTCTTGAATACTGCTTGAATCAAAGGTAGTCATGGTGGTTTCTCCTGGTTTGTGTGGCTGACAGGATGGTGGATGTGGGAGGTCAGAGGTCAGAGAGGAGGAAATGGATCCACTGCTTCGAGAACGTCACTTCCATCATGTTCCTGGTTGCGCTCAGCGAGTACGACCAGGTTTTGGTTGAATCCGATAACGAGGTGATTCGTCTCATTCTAAATAAAAAGCATAAATTGGAATAAAAATGCTTAATCTCAGGAAACTGAAACTAGTTATAATATAAAGGTATGTTTGGAACAGCTTTTTGTTGTTCCACACTTAGCTTAAGGTGACTCCTCTGAGGATGTGGTGCTTAGCTTGTTGTAAACAATCCTCAAGGACATGAGGCACCTCTCTGGAAAGCATCTGGAAACAATGATCCAGCTGTTGCGACTGCCGCCTGAGGCGACCTCTCTGCTGTTAGAAGAATTAGGCATGTGTGTCAGTTTGTTCAAAAGTGTAATGGTAAACAGGTGTGCATTCTTGAGCGCATCGTCCAATTTGTTTCTGTTTCTTTTTCAAGAGAACATCAGTTATGTGAAGCGATGCTGAAATGATAAAACGCAGATGCTCGCTTTATTAGCAGTTTAAAAGAAACCCTGTTAGTGTAGAAAAATGAAACCAACATGGCTGTCCTCGTCTCCTCTCACCCTTCAAAGTCTCCCTCTGGTGTGGTGAACTGTTGGTTAAAGTCTGCCTCTAATGAGGATGAAGGAGCGTGCTTTAATTAAGCATCTGTCTTTCTCTTCCTCTCCGTCACTGTCTCTCCCTCTCGCGTTTGTGTAGAATCGGATGGAGGAGAGCAAAGCTCTGTTTAAGACGATAATCACGTACCCCTGGTTCCAAAACTCTTCCGTCATTCTGTTCCTCAACAAGAAGGACCTGCTGGAGGAGAAGATCATGTACTCACATTTGGTGGACTACTTCCCGGAGTATGACGGTGAGTGCTTTCCTCGTGCTTCCAGAGTCTGGATGTTGCTGAGGAAGCAGATTTTTCCAAGTTTGAAAAGAGTTTAATAGCAACTAACACAAAACAGTTACCACAAAACATGGCCGCTATTTCTCATTCTGAATAAATGATTAACCAGCTACAATATCGTACTGTTGTGTGCCTGAAAGTGGTAGATCTGGCTCTTAGTAATGTCACGTTTTCCTGTCCAGGTCCACAGAGAGACGCCCAAGCGGCTCGCGAGTTCATCCTGAAGATGTTTGTGGACTTGAATCCAGACAGCGACAAGATCATCTACTCTCACTTCACCTGCGCCACAGACACAGAAAATATCCGTTTTGTCTTTGCCGCTGTCAAAGACACCATCCTGCAGCTGAACCTGAAGGAGTACAACCTGGTGTAGAAACCCCCCCTCCACCCTGACGGACACAGTCTGTGACAGGAGCACACCATAAAACACATAGGAGGAAAATCCTACAATTGAGTTTTGCTAATTTATTTGCCATTTGACTTCTTGGTTCCTGAAGGAATGGGAACAGAATGGGGAAAAGAAGGAATCGTGGAAGGGGGGCTGAAATCACAGCAGGGTCAACCTTCCTTCCTGTTTTTGTTTTTTTTTTTTTTAACTGCTCCTACAGGAAGTGATGGGACAGATCTCTAACCTACACCTTTTTAATTTATCAGTTGGAATGGCAAGTATCTCGTTAAAGTAGGCATAAACTGTGATTATTTTTAAATTATTTCTGATTCATTTGATATGGATTGATTTAAGGGATTATTCTAGTTGTTGTTGCTATAATTATTTGCTACGATGCATTCACTTTGGTACCATTCAGTGGGCGTAGCTCGCGTGACTGTGAACGCACACCCTGCTCATGTCCAGGTCTGTTTTTTGCCGTGTGAGCAGAAGAAGTGCAGGCGTGTGGGGGAGTTTAGATATTTTCTTTTTTTTTTTAATCCAGTTTGAGCGTCCAGTGTTGATGTTCACGGCTGCTCCGGAACCAGAGGAGACGACTCCATCATTGTGCCACGATAACACTTGATACCAAGTGTATGTTTACCGCCAACGCCAAGCACTCCACTGTTGAACAAGAAGTATCCAGGAGTGGAAAGAAGTATTGGAAGGACGGATGTATTCAACCAAGTCAGTAGAGTTTGTCCCCCTCCCATCACACACTAACTGACCTTCCCTGCACAGACTGCCTGAAGCTGCAGGCTGCTTTGAAGGAGGCACCTCTGCAGCAACTGAACTGCTGGAACTGTCCAATCATAACGCTGCATGCAGGGACGCTGCCCCTCTCCTCTGACCTGCAGAGCGTTCACAGCTGTGTCTCTGTGCTCGTCCACAGCCCAGTTCTCCGGACTGTCGCAGTGTTAAAGCAGAGGAGAACACGTTTGGCCTGCTGCTGTGTAAAAAGGGCAGAGTGTTGATGTTCAGTTTGTACCAAAGTAAGTCTCCTTAGCCACAGCTCCAAATTACAACAACTACTTTTTTTTGTACCAATCTCTACAAATTAAGCCTGTAATTGACATGAATTGAGGCATAGTGCAATTATGAATGCTATAATCATTGTATATACATCTCTCTCACTCTTATCTATCAATCTATCTCTCTATATATATCTGTATATAGATAGATATAGATATACCTATGTATAGATATCTATCTATATAGATATATCTATATCTATATAGATATATATATAGCAGCGTCTTTGTTGGCTTTGTAACCATGACTTTTTGGCAGATTGAATGTGCAGTAGTGAATACATGTATCTTTGTATTTGAATTGTTCCTCCAATGATTAATTGTTTTTTTTGTTTGGTTTTTTTCAGTTGTTTTGGGGAAGAAAAAAAAATCTATTTACATGTTTGGGTTTTTTAAAGGGGAGAATTTGATTTTTTTTTTTTTTTTTAAAGAAGGAAACTATATTCAGCTTCACAAATGCATTAAGATCATTGTTACTATTGGATGACAGATCAGGTGATATAGCAGTGTTTTTGTGAGATGTTTTGGGTTGAAACTGACTTTTCTTGAAGGAATAACAGCAGATTGAGTTCATCCACAGGGCCACAGATAAGATTTTGGCCAGTCCTAGTTTCAGGGGTTTCAGAACAGAGCGCAGGTCATGTGACTTGGATAAAATCACTCCTTAATCCTTAATTTGTAGCTAACGAATCTGCGGTGTTGTTTATCTGTGACTGTCCTTGCATTCCGCCCTGTGCTGCAGCAACAAGGACATTTGCAGACAGTCATTCAGACTTTCATAGGTGCTTATTTCTCCTCCACCTTGATTGCCACATTTCCTCTCGATGGCACAGTGTTTATTTATTTATGGAATGACAGAAGAAAACAACTGTTCACGTGTACATAATGCCTTATTGAAAAGCGGTGCCTCTTAAGTCCCGTGTTCTGAGAAATGAAACCAGAACTTCTCGCCTCTTAAGATTTGGGCTGAGCTGTCGAAGGAAAGCCCTGAGAACTGCTTTGACGTATAGCACATGTAGCTAATGCGACATCAGTACAGTTCACTGTAAACACATCATGAGCAGATTAAAACCAGAACTCTGGCGTTTTATTGATTTTTTTTTGTTCTGTAAAGCTTTCACTTCAGATTCATGTCTTAAATTTCTTACTGCAGTGCATTAAAATGCATTGAACTGCCAGAAGGTGTTTCCAGTTGCAGTGTGTGGAGGGTAAAGGTAGTCTCAGCAGGTGAAGCCACAGTACCTGAAGGAGACAAACTTTTGCTGAAGGCTCTCATTGACAGCACGGCCTGGCAGAACGCTCTTCATGTTGGCAGGGGGGAAGGTGGTTTGGGGTTTGCACTCACTCGTGTTGATGGTCAATTCTTGTTGGCTGGCAGTAATCCGTAAATTGTGTCCTTGCTGTTGTGAAGTGGCCATTTGCACTGTCCTTTTCCTAAAGGGAAAAGTCTGGATTCACATGATTCTCCAGAGCAGAGCCTTCCCAGCGGTTCTCAAAGAAGAACCTGGTATGTTTCTTTTTGTTGAATAAAAACTGAAAGTGTTTTGTAGTTTAAAAAAAACATTTATGATGAAGAAAAAAAATCGGACAAAACGGAAGTAAATTTACAAAAAAGCGAAGTATTACTGGAGTTTCTGCTGAAAAAGAAGCACAAAGGACTCAGTGAGCGGCCTGCATCATCATCATCATTGTGATGGCTCCTTCCTCGTTCAGGCAGAGGGGCGACACACATGATGGGCTGACATTGAATCTCCATGCAGTATGAGCTCCTGCTTCAAAAAGTCAGTTCCTTCCATTCCTTCAAACAAGACATTTTTTTCTGTCAACAGGTCAACTTGGGGGGATTTCTTTGCATCCACGTCCTAAAGATGCAAAATGTAATTCCTCGTTCTGAAACGGTGTTTATGATGATCTGCAGACTGTGTAAAATGTTTCCTGTATCCATAAACTCACACTCCTTCATTATGTTTCTGAATGAAGCAACATGTTTCTTTTTACCTCTTTGTTGGCTCCTTTTCTGTTTGATTTCTGCTGTGTGGATGGAAACACGCTTTATCCACATGTATCTATGTGGAGAACATCATGAGCACAGGTGGGATTCTTGTTGGCGTTCATATAGACCTCCACAAGATTTTACTGAAAAGAAGACGGGTCCATTAGTGCTTCTCTATCTTAAAAGCCCCAAAGTGCTTTACAGTCACAATCCCACGCGCACACACATTCACACTGATGGCGGCTCCAATTGTTCCATTTAGATTATTCTAAAAGAAATCCAGATGATCGTCAGTGTGGTTTCATCATAAGGTGTATGAGTAGCCTCCAGATTACACTAAAGTATTTTTAATTGAAACTGTTGAACTAAAGGGAGAGGAAAACACCATCTAAATGGATTGTTGGGAAGAAATCTCCAGCAGAAATAAACTCCTAAATGTCAGCAGGTTGGGGTATTTTGCCCTTTTTTTTAGGGTGGAGGTGTTATAGTGAAACACTATAAATGTTCAATATGAAACATACTGAGTCACTCAAGATATATATCTGACAAATATCTGTGTTTTCAAAGAAACTCAGTGCAACTTCACCAGATATCAGTGTTTTCCAAACATAACTTCTAAGGCTTTTTTTAATGAATTAAAATGACTTCTTAATTAACTGAATTTGCTTTTTTTTTTTTTTGTTCTTATTTGTAAATTTAAGTCTATTTTCCATTTCACTGATTATCCAAACTCTTTGTACATGGTTGCACATTTGATGTATTAAAATTATGTGATCTTCATGTTTTTTTTGTAATTGTTAAGTCAAAAGTTCATTCATTTAGACATTTTTAACAGATTTGATATATTGTTTCTATGTACTTGTTTGTATATTTTAAGCTCACTGGAACTTTCCTTTTACCCCCACATCCCGTTTAGTGCACAGACATGCAAACAAACATGGAAAGTGTCGTGTCATTGCTGCTCGTGCTCTCTAACTAGAATGACCCCGCTCTTATCTGCCGGAAAAAGTCGCTCCTGAAGCGCAGAAGACGAACCGCCGCATTTCCTCATTGGACCTTCTGCCCCCTAGTGGCTGTTCGGGGTATTGATCAAAAGTAGCGCCTCTTGGACTCTGCTGGATTGGGAGGTTTTCTATCTTAAAACTAACACTTTTCGTGCTTTTCTCTTCACACCTGACATTGACAGCTGTTGTAATTTTCGGCATCAGCCCTGACAGGTCGACAGGTGAGCGGCGTGAGGAGCCCTACTTCCCCTCTTATATCCTCTGCTATTTGCAGCCAACGCCCCGCCCTCTCATTGTTCAGGGAAATGTTCAGCAAGTGTCTCTCAAGTTCACATGAACTTCCCCTCATTGCTCCGAGAAGAAAGGAGAAGGAGCCAGTGGGGCCCAACTTTTTCCAGTTTTCATTTTGGGAATTCAAGAAACACAAAGCATCTCTTCTGAAGATGCTGAAACTCTGAACTTTTTTGTTCCTATTTTGCAAAGAATCTTTTGAGAAGTAGATTGTGAGGTTTTTTTTTTTTTTAATTGATTGATTAATTTGTGGAGGGTGTCAGGCCGGTGTGCGCGTGATGGCGGGATGCTGCGTGTCCGCGGAGGACAGGGAGACCAAGCGGATCAACGACGCGATTGAGGAGCAGCTGCGCAGAGACAAGAAGGATTCCCGCAGGGAGCTGAAGCTGCTGCTGCTGGGTGAGCATCTCTGCGCAAGGCAGGCCGGGAGGAAAAAAAACACAGACTAGAATGAAGGCATTTCAGCTTTTAAAAAGCCACAAGAATATTCTTTTTATTGTTTTTGTGGAAGGAGGACGGACAGATTTTCATGTGCGGCTGCTTCCTGACCACACCTGAACACACTGGTTTGGCCGGTGGGATTCAGCCCTAAAGTCTGCACAAACCGTTGACACAGTATTGTTTTAATGAGTTTGTCTTATATTTTAGGAATTTGGCTTCACGTTGGTTACTTTTTGCTGTAACAAAGTTGTGTACATTTTGAGGAAAACTTCTACTTTACTTCCTCTGTGACCTCAGGGGCAAAAAAGTATGTGTCAGTCATCAATTCTGCAAATTGTTTCACTTAAAAAAAAGGACAGAATGTGAGCAAAGAATCCAGAAAAATCACAGAAAATGTTTGACAAAAGTTCACTGTGATACTTTGTAATATAGTCCTGGTTGTCAGAGACAGAGGTCAAACATTTCCTGTAGGTCTTCACCACATTTGCACCGTCCATTCCTCAATAGATCTTCTCAAAAGCTGTGAAGTTTTCCAGCTGTTGCTCGGCAACACAGATTTTCTCCTCCATCCTCAGATTCTCGTTTGGATTGAGGTCCAGAGATTGACTAAGCCACTCCAGAATCTTGCATGCTTTTTACACGGACACTAATGTGGGAGATGTGTTTGGGATCTTTGTCCTGCTGGAAGAGTCAGCCATATCTCACCCTATAATACTCTCACTGATTTTGGTCCAAAATCGTACATGGCCCCATTCATCCTTTCATCAGGAAAGTTCTGTTCCCTTTGCAGAAATGCAGCCCCAAAGCATGATGTTTCCACCCCCGTGCTTCACAGTGGGTATGGTGTTCTTGATGCAACCCAGCAATCCTTTTGTTCCGAACAGGGCGAGTGGCGTTTCTACAAACACAAATTCCATATTTGGTCTCGTCTGAACAACACTCTCCCAATACTACTCTAGATGGTCTTGTGGACAGGTGTCGTTTACCAGTCCAAACAGATAGAATTCTTGCTTGTTTGTTGGAGCTAAAACTTAGTTTCTGCACCAATAAACAGATACATTCTTTAAAAATCATGAGAAAACAATGAGAGCAGAGATGAGATGAGATGAGCCGCATTTGTTTTGCATTCTGTCTCCCACAGTTGATTCATCTCTGATGAACATCACAGGACCTCTCTTATCTATTTATGAAAGAACTTGCAGAACTGACAAATATTATTCTTCCCTTCTGTAGTCAAATACACACCGAGCCTCAATTCTTAGAACTTACAGTTTTAATTAGTGTTTTAACATGAGAACATTTTTGATGAATTACTCATTAAAACAAGACGAATTAATGCAAATGTAGAGACCTAACCAAAAGGTAAATGTTCAAAGCAGGACGTGGCATTAACAATATTTATAAAAAGCAACAATCACTTTCTGCTTGGTCATCAACTTTTCAAAAATGATTTTGTTTTCACTCTAAAAGAAATTACAAAGCGAAATTTCATGCTAAGTTTTATACATCCAAACCCTTTTATTTTACATTAGAATTTGTTAAGTCTGAGACACAAAGACCCCACATTTCTCCATCTGTTCTTTACTTGATTTATTTTTTTTAGTGGAAATGAAGAACTAAACTGGCTTAGGTTCAATGTTGGTCTTTCAGTTATTCTGTTTACTTGATCAAAACAGAATAAATAGTATTATTAGTGATCACTGCTAAAGTCATGTTGTCCTCCTGTGGTGCATTTTCACTTCATAGTGTACCCCCTCCCCCTTCTGTAGTACAAGTAACGTTAAAGTAATCTAGAAGTCAAGTAGTCAACTACAATGAACTAATAATGTAAAGTAAGGTGTTCCTTTTAAATTATAGGAACAGTTACTCTGTAATAAATGACAGTTTGGGAGGAACTTGCCCGCCATGTTGGATAATGGCGCGCGCATTGGTGCCACAGTTTTTACGCACGGTTCTCACTTGAATCTCACTATTGATGAGGTTAAACACCATTTAAGCGCAAAAGGAGCCGGAGAAGGCAGATCCGGGATGGATCTGTCTGATGCGTCTTTGCTGCTGAGTTCACTGCAGCTCCTCGCAGCAGCAGCAGCGCAGCAGCAGCAGCAGCAGCAGCAGCAGCGCAGCGGCAGCAGCAGCAGCGCGGCAGCAGGAGTGTGGGAGCGCAGTGGGGCCCTCAGCGAGTCGCTCCGTGGTCTGTTTGAAAACCATAACTCGCTGCTCGGCGCGCGTCCCATGCAAACATCATGCAAATCCACGACGAGGCACATGTTTGCAGCCACTGTTCTCTTCCAAAGTTTCCCCTCAAAACACAGCAGCTGGCCACAACAGCCCGACGCACCTTCATTCACGGGCGATCCAGTTTAATCTGGCAGTGCTGTTCAGTTAAAAAGAATTATCTGCTCTTTCTGCAGGGATTGAGCAAATCTGCAATGAACACAAAGAAGACAATCATTTTAAGTGAGTGTTTAAATAAAAGAGGCAGGTGGGATCTGAAAACAAAAATAAGGAAAATAAACTAAAATGTGTGATTCCCCTAAAGCAGGTTAAAGTTCAGCTTTTTTCTTAAAGTTACATCAAAATATTTATGTCCAAATGTATACACTTCTGAAAGAAACTCCCTCCTCTTAAACCTGCTGTATCCCTTTTGGAGTCACGGTTGCTGGAGCCTAACCTGGCAGCTGTTGAGCAAAGGCGGGGTGCACCCTGGATAGGTTGCCAGTCCGTCGCAGAGCTAAAAGAAAGTCAAAGATGATTTTGTTAACACAGAGATTTAAGTTCCTCATAAAGTGAAATAAAGCAAACACAAACCCATTTTTACACACTGAAACCAAAGGAAAGTCAAGTAAGTCAAAATCTGATGACTTCAGTTAACAATTCATAGTAACAATAAATATAAATATTTACAAATATTTAGAACAATCTGTTTGTTAACCCCTACATGCTACATGTCGCTGACCATCACCTTGAACTGAAAAACAAACATGTTTTTTTGTATATAACTGGAAATCAAATTAAACACGAAAGGGTTAAAGTTTCTTTTTTTTTTTTAGCAACTGTGAGTGTTTCTGTGGCATCATTTCACAGGAACATGGTGTGAAGGAAGTCAGCAAAGGTCAGCAGAGCGTGTTTGGGGTCAAATCTCTTCTGTCGCCCACAGAAACAATGTGTGAGGCCAGAAACCCCCAGAGATGTGCCCCCATATTAGTTTCAGTGTATACGACGTTCAAAAACTGTCCAGTAAAAAAAAAGCAAATAGAAGCGCAGCATTTTACAATGATGCAAATAAAGTCAAAATTGAAACTGGAATTTTTCCTGATTTGAATGGTGGGAATGGCCCACTTTTACCTGGACGGTCTAGGTTTTTTCAATAGCCTTTTAGCAATTGCAGTACATTAAATTTACTTTAATTTAATTTCCCTGCTTCCTGTATTTCGAAGATCTATAGATCAAAGACAAGAATTTTAATTAAAATGTTAAAAATGTAGTTTTTTTTTCTACAAAGAACTTATTTTTTATCGTAATGCACTAAAAGTTTTCAGTGAGAGGTTTGCAAACAGGTTGAGTTAGTTCAAAAGAAGAACCTTAATGTCTGAATTGTCACTAAACTGATCTTGCTTCTGTTTCTCACTCAGTATCAATGAGAGAATTTTATTATTTCCCTCTGGATTTTTGTGAGTTCATCCTCCCTAAAGACTGAGGCAGCAACTTTTTAAGAATTTCCCATTTTGAAATACAAACTTTTATTTTGGGATGCACAGCATTGCTGCTATTAATCCTAGAGAATTTAACATCAACAAGATGGAGCACAGCCTTAGATGCACTTCTGGTAATTCTGCCTAAAATATGTCAACAAAAGCGTTCATGTGTGCAAACTGAAGGCATGAACTGAACCTACAAAGAGCTGAAACACGTCCGATTTTAAAGTGCAATTTAAATGTACTTTTTGACTTTGGTCTCGCGACAGGCTGGCGAACCATCAAGGAGGTACATCACCTTCATCCAACAGTACCTGGGATGGGGAAAATAGATGGACTTTTTCAGATTATTGTTTTTTAACATATTACAGATGATTTATGTAATTGTAGTTGAGAAGATGACAAACAGCACATCCCTTTATCTCTCTGCCATTACCCTCAATAATATAAACTAAAAGATTACATTTTTACTTTGTTTGAAAAGTGGCACCTCAGTTTTTTGGAGTGATTGGAGCAAAATCTACAACACTGAAGCGAGCAGAATGAGCTGATCTCATCAAAAGCAAAACTGAATTCCCATGCTGCGGAAATGCAGATCAGGATTTGCCTTCGCTCCTAAGTCAGCCAGGCGTCTTACACAACGTCGCCCATCATCTCCAAGAAACTTGACTTGTAAACAAGGTACATTCAAATGTGGACGATTTGTGTGAACTTTGTTTGCCAAGATGTAAAGATGCGAGTTTTCATGGTGTCATGCAAAACAGTCCTGACGGCAGAAAATTGCTGACAGTCCAGACGCTGATGCAGCAAAGAGACAGAGATGCAAATGTGGGCCAATAATCACACACTTGCACTGCCTCTCACTGTACAACCTTACATATTTGTTTAAGGGATTTGTGAGTTTTTGGTCTAAACGAAGAAGATCTTGCAATGTTTTTGTCCCCTTGTGTGGTTAAATAAAGTTGGGTTGACTAATGTACACATTTTGTGATAAAGATGATGTTTATTGTGTTTATATGATTCTCCTCTCCTCAATATTGTCCTTGCTGAAGAAACCTTAGCCTTATAAAGATGAAGCCTAAACTTATAAGTCAATTTCATTTTTAGATAGTTCAGTTTTCCTACTTTTGACACTTTAGTTTGCTGTTTAAATTCATGCTGGCTAATAGATAATAAAGGTGGAACGCTGCTTACGCTCTGCATTTATGCCAGCTGCATGTTTAAAAGATTTTTCTAACATCCAGAGATTTAATCATCTTTTTGGAAAGAGAATGTCATTCAGGAAGAGAGACAGAGCATCAAACTTTACCTTTAAAAAGTCACTTAATGCTCCAGGAAAGAATTCAATCTTTAAATCAATGCAATGATTAAAAGGAATCAATCAAAACAGTTGTGTGCCTCGCCTGCTTCCTCAGCTTTCTGCTGCTGTCTGTCTTGCAGGCACTGGTGAGAGTGGAAAGAGCACCTTCATCAAACAGATGAGGATCATCCACGGAGGGGGATACTCGGACGAGGACAAGAAGAGCTATGCTAAGCTGGTCTACCAGAACATCTACACCTCAATGCAGACCATGATCCGAGCCATGGGGGCGCTGAACATTTCCTTCGCTGATCCACAGAACCAGGTACAGCAGGAGCAGACAGAAGCTTGTAGTTGTGACAGAAGTTACAAACACAAGCTCCCTGCTCTGCTCCATTCTGATGGATCCACTTGCAGACAAATAGATCCATGCGCGTCTTTGTTTTCCTCATCTGAGCTGGCATCTGGCTCAAAACTGTACAGCTGCATTGCTCCAATATTGCTCGCCATTTTTGTTGGTTGTGAGGGGCTGTAAGCTAGCAGGAGAGACTGTAAACAGTTAGATGGGAAGGGTTTACGCTGCACCAACTCAGAGGGGAATTTCTAATGAAATCCTGTCGCTCTGCATAAACTAAGTCCTAAGAACCAACAGGTTTTTTTTTATTTGGGCTAAAAACGGCATCATCATAGCTAAAAGTCAAAGACCACTGAGAACGCCTTTACAATAGATTAAAAGATGACCGGAGACGGATTATAAGCCACGCTACCTGTTTCACACTGTAATAAAGTCCCAACAAAACAAATCCCTGGAATTTCCTTCTTCTGGATTTTTTTAGTGGAAACCAGACTTGATTTTCCCACCAGTTATGGCAAAGAAGCCCCATACTAGTACACAACCACCACTGTGTTTGACTGTTAAAGTTCAACGGTGTGCATTTAAAATGTAAAGCTTTATGTTTTTCTTGGCCAACTGTAGCTTTTGTCCAGTATCTCTCCTTTCTCTAAACTAAACTTTAGTGAGGTCTGCATTTGTTTGAATGATGTTTGGAGTTTTCAGTAGTTTGGAGATCTTGCAGTCTTTTTGCCATCACTGTTTCAGGTCTTCTTCACTAGTACACTAAGGCTCTAACTGCAGCTTTCTGGAGCCCTAAAACTTTAGAAAGTCATTTATAATCTCCCCAAAGGGACACACGGATGGCTTGCCTTTTTTTTTTTCACTTGTGACATAACGTGCCGATTTGCTTCACTTTGTCAGAAAGCTTTAATGAGAATGATCAAAGTTTTCTAATTATCTCCCAAATCTAAAGAAGAATCCACATTAAAGCTTCATTTTACGTTTTTTATTCCATGCTGTGTCAACAGAACCATGCAGACGCAGTTCTGGAGGTAGAAGTGGACAAAGTGGAGGATTTAGATCAGGAGCTGGTGGCAGGAATCCGAAGTCTGTGGAACGACGCTGGAATTAAGGAATGCTACGACAGGCGAAGAGAGTACCAGCTGTCTGACTCCACCAAATAGTGAGGGAAAAAAAATCCACACACAGCCTTTATACTGCCTCAGAAAGTGCAAATCTTTTGTCATTTAGCTGCAACACACAGTAACACACTCCCCTTGACCTACATGGGTAGTGTCTTACTGCGAGAATGTTTTGTTTGGCTGAAATAGCCTTAAAAGACGCCATATTTTACTCCACGGTTTACATCAAAATCTTTTGATATATTATTACGTGTCTAAAAGGTTTTTGCTAGCAGAGCTGTCATTCCTTCTAAAAACTCCAGAGAAACCTCACGATGCTGTTTCTGTCCTTCCTTCCAGCTATCTGTCAGATCTGGAACGGATCTCAACGCCGTCGTACATACCCGATCTTCAGGACATCCTCAGAGTTCGAGTGCCAACCACAGGGATCATCGAGTATCCCTTTGACATGGAGAATGTCATTTTCAGGTGGGACGCCGTGGGCTCAACCGTAACAAATGCGTTGCATGAAACCATGCGCATCACACTTGCATCATTTTCTGTGCCAGGATGGTGGATGTGGGAGGTCAGAGGTCAGAAAGGAGGAAGTGGATCCACTGCTTCGAGAACGTCACCTCCATCATTTTTCTGGTGGCTCTCAGCGAGTACGACCAGGTTCTGGCGGAGTGTGACAATGAGGTAAGAACCCAAACAAAGTGACGCTATGAGCTTGATCTCCTCATCATCTCTGTGCTGTACGTGTTCCAGAACCGAATGGAGGAGAGCAAAGCCCTCTTCAAAACCATCATCACGTACCCCTGGTTTGAGAAGTCCTCGGTTATACTTTTCCTTAACAAAACCGACATCCTCAAAGAGAAGATCATGTACTCACACCTTTCTACCTACTTCCCTGAATTTACAGGTGAGCTTGTTGAATGATACTGAGAACAGAACACATGCCTCATCTCTTAACATGTCATGACTTCAAACTAGTTAAGAGCAGCACAAAAGCTGTAGAATAAAGTTTGACAAGTTTTTTTATAATCACTTGTTTTCTACATTAATTGAAATTGTTTTTTTTTTATGTTGCGGGTGCTTTTATTATGACAGGACAAAGCTATTTTTCATCACTTTTTTTTAAACTATTATACATTTTGCACTTTTGATTGTGAAGACACAGTCAAATAAAAATATTTGGTCCTTTTGGCAGCAGCGTAGAAACAATTTTTTTGCTCAAAACAATAAAAATATTAACACTAATTCTTAATTACAGGACCCAAGAATGATCCATCAGCAGCTCAAGATTTCATCCTCAAAATGTACCAAGAACAAAATCCCAACAAGGACAAGAAGCTGTACTCTCACTTCACCTGCGCCACCGACACGGAAAACATCCGCTTCGTCTTTGTAGCCGTCAAAGACACCATCCTCACAGCGAACCTCAAGGACTTCAACCTGGTGTAAAAAAATGGCGGCGAGACAAACAGATTCTGAAGAATTCCTAGACTTGACAAACTCCTACAAACTGTTCAGGTTTAAATATGAATTTATGAGTTGCAGCAATGAAAAATACAGACAAAAAAAAGCTCCTGTTGATGTAAACTTTATTCTCGTCTTTAGAAATGTGTGCTGTGATACTTCAGAGAAGTAGAAAGTATTTGACATGTGTAAATTACTTTAAAAATACACATATGGTTTGAGTTAACATTTGACCCAAATAACTTAACTTGTGTTAGGGTTATAGGTTGTTTAGTTTCCTATTAGGCCTTACTAATTTGTTTTTATGTTTAATAAAATCCAAACTGCAGCCATTTTCCTCTTATATACATGTACATATTCTATTGTTTTCAGTAGTGTTTATTTTATGCAGTAATTCTATCAATCCTGGTACTTTTAAATAAACAAAATTTGTAAACTAAGAGTACAGTCACGTGTTTGCTTTCTGGAAGAAAAAATACTGAGGGAGTTGAAGGACTTTATTTTAGACAGCATTGTAATGAAAAATAAAAAAAGTAAACCTTTAATAATTACATTATAAAAAAAAAATCTTTTGTTAAATCAAATCAACGAAATTGTTGAAAATGCACAAGTAGCATAAAAACAAACAAACAAAAAAAACATTGTATTGTGATGAGACAGTGGACCATGTATGAAAAACATACAGCAACTTGAGACAGATTTAGCGAAAAATAAAAAAGTATGAATGTAACTCAGTTTTTAATTCTCAGATTAATCTCAAAATAGAGCAAAAACCGGACAAATAGATGATAAAACAATAAAAGCACACTTTCACTATAACAACAGTTATAATTGCATTTATTTAAATGTGTCTCTTTTAAGCTATTCAAAGTTTGGCTTTTAATGTGCTACAATTGTAGTCAGTCAAGCCTCAGTTTTAGTATATGAGCATATAAACTGAGAATTTAATGATAGAATTTGTTTATTTTTCTACAATTAACACAAAAACATATTTGTGCAAAAGGACAAGACAGCTTAGTTCAAGTGCTCTCAATATTATGAAACATTTTTAGTTCTTCTTAAAATGCACACAATCATCCTCAACATTTACAAAAAGTAAACGTGCAGCATTTTTTAAGGACAGGTTATACATGGAGAGAAATACAACATGCATGCAATAAAGAACAAAGGCACTGAGAAGCACTCATCTGGTGCGTGTAAAGCATGTTTCCCTTTTCTCTGCGAGTCAGTATTTGGATAAACTGTCTCTGGCATCCTTTAATTTCTCAAGAACCCACTGAAATAAAAGTAGAATAAATTTGTTTAAATTAAGGTATTTATTGTGACAAAAAGGCAAAGGAAGAGTTGACTTACGTTTGCAACCTCAGGAGTTTTGAAGTTGATGATTTTTCCAAACTCTTTGGCATGAAAGACTGATTTCACTCTTTCCTGCAATAAAGAAAAGTTTAGTTTTGAAAAGAACATTTTAAGTATTTAGTCACTTCTTTTAATCCTTTGGAACCGACGGAGGCTTGAGGGCATCCTGCCGAGCAGCTGTGAGATCAGTGTAATAAAACCGTCTAAAATAAACCTCAACTTATTTTAATATTCTGTGATTAAGATTTTATTGACGGAAAGAGATAATATGGCAATTATTTTATTTTAATAAATGAGACGGAAAATGAATGCCAATCAGGCTGTGAGAGCCTGTCAGCTATAAGAAATCAAATAACAGTTAACTGATTCCTAATATTATTTTGGATGGGAAGGGACAGGATTATTCTAGAACAAAGAGCACTAGTGCTGTTCAAAAATTGTGAAAACTCTGCAGTGCAAAAGTCCCATCTGCTGCTTTTGTGGGAGAGGAGAAGTTCCTCCTGAAATGCAGAGGACGAGGGAGACCTGTGAGCAGCTTCCAGCCGAGTAGAACACCTGACATCCAGCTGCATCAAACACTACTCCAAAATACATTTTTCTTGTATTCTGACACAATTAGGAAATCTTGAGAAAAAACAAATAAAAAAGATGCAAAAAATAGAATTCCAGGACAAATTTCAAATGCACAGCAGAGCACCAAGAAAACAAAATCTAATCTTTTGGGCAGCCTGGAAGCTGAAGGCACACAGGCAGACTGAAAGACAGTCAGTCTGTATAACAACATCAGAGAGATCACAGCATGAAGGTGTGACTCCACGAACAGAAACTGTTTAAATATGGGGCACAGAGAAATCTGTGAACTACGCCTGGAGTTTTTTCTTGTACTTTCGCTCAAAAAAAGGTACATTTGTTGTTTTATCTTTGTTCTTGTACTTTTTTAAAAATTACACGTAAAACTTTAATTCTATGTTGTGAAATAGATTGCTGAACATCCATGGGGTTTCCACTGCAAATTTAAGCACTTTCTTTCGGTTGGAATGTTCTGTTTTTGTGGGATTTTCTGTCTAGTGTGTGAATACAAAATGGAGAAAAAAAAAAATAAAAATAAATAAATAAATAAATCACAAAATAAAGTTAGTGCCACATAGATGAGGTTGTGCTGATTAAACACCAAATAAGCAAATAAGTAGTCTTTCAAACTGAAAATAGAAAGATAAATTCAAAAGCAGACAAAAACTGTTTCAAAGGGTTAAGATAATAGCGATCATACCTTGGCCTCAATGCGAAGTCGACGTCCCCCATCAATCCTTGGGTCCATTGTGAATTCCTCAAACAGGTACTGCCACTCACAGGTCAGCTGACCAAACGTCCCTCTGGTCACAAAAAAGATTCCCCTGAAAAGGGAATAAATAGAGTTAACCGAGATGGAAGTAAATGTATAAGACAAAACACAGAATGCTACAGGTTTGTGGCGACTCACCTCTTGGTGATCATGAGAAAGTCAGACTCATTGATGTTAGCGTGAGCAAAGTACCTGTATTTCGCAAAGCGTCCATTCTCAATTTTCTGGAAGAAGAAAGTCAAAGGATTTAAAGAAAAAAAGGAAAAACTGGAACCAAAAAGATCAACTTCTTTTACTGACAACATGAAACAAACAAACAAAAAAAAAGAATAAAATGAAGCATGAGCAAACATGCTTCCACTGTGTGATGGAAAGGAATGGTGGGATGAAACAGAATGGCAGAAGATGTTTTCAAAAACTTTATTGGAAATGAAATGGCAATGTTGAGATGCATTTGATGAAATACAAATGGGACAAACAATATATTTGACTGGAAAAAAATAAAAATAAAATAAAAACAGAAAATATGAACGAGGTACTTCAGAGACAAAACTATATTCCTGAATTTCCTGAACACTTTTCCAGGGTTTGCCTTCAATCTTTCACGTGCCAGTTAGAAATAAAAAAAAAAAACAGAACAAAAACTCTAACATGAGCTACGAGACAAAGGACTAACTGCTCTACTCTACATCACTTCTAGCTGCTTTACTCAACATCCTCATCATCTGAGCGAGCTCTACTCCATTCAGTGAAGGCCAATCGCCACTGTGGAGACGACAAGAGAGAAGAGTAAAGGTCAGCGCAGAGAAACCTCCAGCGAAGACGCATCCACTGAGCTCAGCAAACATTCAACTGAACTGATCGTTTCATCCAACCAGAAACTTTTGGTTTCACTGTTTCAGCAGGATCTTTCAAACACACTGATCTTTCAGGTAATGTCGGATCACCTGACTAAAAAACTGCTTTTCTCAAGAAAGAACAAAAGTGAAACTAGCAGGACATATAAAAAGTATCAAAATAAATGTGTGACTGAAACTGGACTGATTTATTACATTTTTCCTGCATATAGCATTACATTAAACCAGAGCACAAACATCCCTGCATGCTCTCATTTAACCTGTGTCTAATATAAAAGTAAGCATTTGGTGACAGCTGTATCCACACAGACGTAAACTGGCCTCTGCTTGTGAACCTCATGATACAGGATCTAAAAAAACTCCCGGATGTGTTGGAATAAAATGAAAGAAAAAAAAAAGCTGAATGCTTTAAAATGAAAGAATGATGAAAGAAGAACTACAATGGCAATAATTATGATTTAAAAATTACATTTTAAAAGTCTGACAACAAAAAAAAAAGGAATGAAGCTGTTTTAACAATTATGCAGGTGAAATTGTTTTAAAAAATTGTTAGTTTGATTAAATTTTAGGTAGAATCATATTAAGCATTTTTGATACAATTTAAAGTCTCGTGTGATCAACAAAATTTCACATTTACAAAGGTCTGACCCTTGACCAGAAGCATGACACCACTTAACTATTTTCACTGTTAAAAAGTATAACAACTTTCTGTTTCAGTGATTCAGAACTCAGTCTGTACAATTAAATCAATGCGATGAGTCTGGATTATCTTGCAAATTATCCACGTTTGCCAATAACCATGGTTTGTAATTACTGAAGTACTTTTCATCTTCAATTTTCTAACGAAAACAGTCAAGTGGAGCAGGATTCTCTTATCTGTACAAGTTTTGTGACACTATGAAATTGTCCTTAATAAAATGTTTTTATTAAGTTCATTATAAAATATCTGATCCAAATTCAACCAAGTGGAGATTCATATACCTGGAGCATCTGGCTCCCGTTGGCCTCTCTGGCTTTATATGGCCGTATGACGCCATCCTCGTGAATGAAACGCGGTGGGCGCAAAGACTCCACTTTTTGGGAAGTTTCTGCTGCCCTAAAAACAGAAAAAAGTGACAGAAAATACATTTTGAAACCAATGATTCTGTTTAAATGCACATAAAAGTGAGGACTATCTGGTGTATTAGTGGAAGAATTTGAAAAAGGATGAAAACAGGATAAGTCACACACACACATCCAGCTGTAACCAGAATCGTCAGACCTCTACTGCTGCATCATGAGTCAATTACAGGGTTGTCTATGATCAGCAAAGCTGCATGAAGGTAGATCTAGCAGCATGTAGAAGGGAATAGGCCAAACCTCTTGATCCCTTGGAAGGTGCTGCTGGCCATGTCGATAATGCCTCCTGTAGGTCGAGCTATGGCGCCAACCATACCTTGGCCACAACCCTTGAAGAACCCCAATGCACCGTGCTCCTGAGCTCCTGTGCACCAGAACATGTAAGGTGATTTATTTGACCAGCATTTTCTTCTTTATTATGGCTAGGTCTTTAAAATACCTTTAACAGGTTTGGTAACAATCCCTGTGATGCCGCTGACAAATCCCTGGAAATAATAAAAAAAATGTTTATAATAATTACAGCATTTCCTGTGATAACAAAATTTGTAAAGCAGCCAAAAAGGTTTTCCATACGGAAACCAGTCCTTTTCCACCACGAGTTAGCCCCTCTTTCAGGCCACTGGGCTGTTTGTTCATGGTTTCTCGTCTCTGTTGCTGATAATCTTCATCCATAGTGATTGCAGCAATGCCTTTGGCTATAGCACCTGTCATCTTGGAGGCTGCACCTGCTAACCCCCCTGTGTAACAAATGAAAAAGAATTCTAAAAACATTTTCCCTGTCTAGTATTTAGTCAGCATACAAAAGACTGAGTTCTTCTACTCTTATTTAGTGAAGTTTCATTAGCAATTGTGAATTTCATTGGATATCCTCTTGACTCTTATTTGTGTGTACTGTAGTTAAAAGGCATCGAGTCTGAGTGCTCATAAAGACATAATTATGTTGTAGAAAAATAAATCACGGTGAGGTTGTTGTTCTTTCATACCAACTTGATACTCTGTTGAACTGATTTTTTCTTGATCTTACAGTAATGTTTTGGCAGACATTTCAGGCTGAGAGTGGTGAAAAAACCCAGTGTCTTCAGTCCTTTCAATCTCATCAACAGTTACTCTGAATAGGATTTGATACTTACCCACAGCTTTGTCAACCAAAACTTTGGCACCAAGAGCCATTCCTTCTACAAACTCCTCAGGGCCCTGGATTGCTCCCTGAAAATACAGTTCAACACAGATTCTTTATTGCTATGAAAAATCTATGAACCTATACTGAATTATTTGAGTCTCTACTTTCACTATTAGAAATGAGGATTTTTTCTTGTCTGTTGATATCTTACCTGGTATGGTTCATAAAAGAAGGCCTCCATACCCTCAGACAGTCCTCTGATCAGTGCAAAGGGGTTTCCAAGCACATCCAGGCCCAAAACAAGAACATATGCCTGTTTAATAGCCTGCAATTTAAATAGATAAGAATTATAAGCAGGAAAGATGAAGAGACCCCTGGTAAAGGTACCTTCAGAAACTGTTGAGGTCAAATACTGATTTTATTTTATTCTGCTCATCAATCTTGTTGCAAACTGTGAAGGAGTTATAACTGTAGACCCCATCCTAAATAAATGTTTCGTTTGCTGTCCAACAGAATTGTCAAAGACTTTCCAAATGTAGCACAATTTATAAAAACTTGTAAAAATAAGGGACCAAAAAATAGGCATCTACAAACATCTGCTTTTAAGAAAAAAGTTTTAGAAATGTGGTTTTAGTAGACGCACAAAAAAGCTAATATGTGGAAAAATTATAGCTCATTATTTTCGTCGATTACTTACAGTAAAACACAAATTGACATTATTGGAACTATAAATCTGTAGATGTGGTTCCTTCTCAGCAATCTGAGCAAGAAGACTAAAAAGCATCAACTTTAATGTAATTCATATCCTTGCTGCAGTTTTAAGTCAAAATGCTTGACATCTTGCATTAATGCAGCCCTAAAGTTTACATAAAATGAAAAAAGTTTGCAGGAGTACATCACCTGCTTGGAATAATGTCTGATGACTTTCCACTGCAGCTGCTGAGTTGTACAAAACTGGAATTTTAACTCGAATGCAGGCAGCCTGAAGAAATAATAAAAAAAAGAAAGTCAGTAAAATTAAGAAATTCATCCAGTCACAGGTGTCTGTTAACTTTGGTGTTTCATACTTAAAGACGACGTCCTGCACATCAGTGAGAGTGGCTCCAATACTCTTCAGCAGGAGGTTGAGAGACTGAACAGGAATGACTTCTGTAGCTCTTTTCTCTTTTAAACCATCTTCACCTCCGGTGCTCAGAGAGAAACTAAAATGCAGCTGAAGCAAAAAAGTTTTGGTTTCAGAAACATTTTTCTATGAAATACCATTTACACGTTGCTGTTGGTTAGTACTATCTAACGAGCTCAGTAAAAGGAAGCTACATGTGTATACAAATACCCCACCCTCAGAACTGGAATTTGACAGGGTTTAGGATCAACCATCCACAGCAATTGAAATTGAAGGCAAAAAAGTAAAGAGGTTTTGAGGAAAACTTAAGATGGGATTCACAGATGGAGAGGAAAGATATGAGAGACAGATGATTTGCTGTTGTGGGCCCTAAAGGGAGCAATAAAAAAAAAACAAAGAAGTGGAACTACGGGTGAACTCCCTAAAAAGGTTTAAACTTCACTATGTCTTGCCCAGTTGTTGTTTTCACAATGCTGTTAAGTTTTAGGAGATAAACTACAGTTGCATACCTTGATGGGTGAAATGTGGAAGAACTCGTAGAGGCTGATGGGAGACGTATCAGCAGCAGATACGTCGTTTAGTTCTGTTTTTATATACTCTATGTCCTTCTCAAACAGTTCCACCTGAAGAATTATAACATGCATAACCAAAGAGGATTAAATTACAATGATTCTAAACAGAGTAGAAGAATTGTAAATGTGCAGCGAACTAACCTCCTGTTCTGGACTCATGCTGCTGGTGTTCTCAGGGTTGATCAAGTCATTAAGAGAATACAGGAAACCCAGATCAAGCTTTAAGTCCATCTCTTGAATCAAAACCTTGAAGTATCTGAAGTGAGAAGATATTACAATTTGGTTTAAAATCTAAGCACATAGCACTTTGTGACTAAATCCATTTTGCTACATTACAAAAACTTTTCCAAGTGGGTATATTAAAAGAAATGATATCAAATAAACAATTATTAGGAGTAAATTAAGGGCACTATTCTTAGTACTGGTAAACAATGAAAAGCGTATGAAAAACTGCAATATTTTGAATGGTAATTACTTAATGCGAGGTATATCGGAGTGTCCTGCTGCTCTGGTAACAATGCATATGTCAATCAGAGGTTTTGGTTCTGTAAAAAATAAAACCAATAAAAAAATGTCATGTACTGTGAACATAAAGTATAACATTACAGTATATACTGTAAAAACACTGTAAAATAACAGTATAGTTAAATGCTTTGTTCTGGGATAAGCATGATGAAAGACAAAACAGTACTGAACTAACCTGAGTCCATTGTGATGGACTTTGGCAGTTTCACAGGGTAGAAGACATAAGGGAAGATGGCACTCTGCATCTGATTCTGAATCTGCAAAAACGATGAAACCGTTTAACTAGGAACTAAATGAACAAAAAACACTCTAAACCCCAAAGTGTCCATGAAGACTGATCTAACAAATACACTACTCAGAATAAATTACGGATAGTGTTATTTACAAGAGTGTTCCTATTTGGTCTCAATTTTAATGAAATATGTCAAATTTCCCTTTGAAATGACGAATAATGAATGAGATGAAACACCATTTGTGTTAGTTTGACATTTATTACCCCCAAATTGACAATAATAAAGCCCAAATAACAAAAATTGACCATGTCAATAGCAGGTATTTCCACCATTTGCAGCAAAGACAGCTGGACGACGACGTTTCCTGCTCCTCACTAGCCTCATGATGTTGTTCTAGTGGTGTTGTACTAGTGGTACACACAGTGATGCCAGGTCACTTGGGAGAGGCATACAATCATTCAGTCTCTGCATTAGCTGGTCTCAGACGTGCTCTGTGGAGATCAGATGGGGATGTTGCTGGACATACCATAAGGGGCACTACCACTTCCTGAAGTTCAGCTGTGACAATTCTGGCACGTCGTGGAAGAGCATTCTCATCCATCAACCAAAAGTTGGGGGTGTTGGGGGATGAAGATGGGGTCTATGATGTTTCTGAGATAAGAGCATGCAGTGCCTGGGTCATCTACAATAATCAAATCAGTTTTGGGCTGACTGATGATGCCTGCCCAGACTGTTGCTCCTCCTCCACTAAAACAAACCATGGGGACCTGACACTGAGTGAACAGAATGGTAGGCCTTCGGTGATGTGTCCAGGTCACATTGTCTTGTGCCCACAGCAAACATTCACTGCATTGCACAGTCATCTGGTATTGAAGTCAAAGCGGTGGAGTTGATTGTGAATGGTTTTTAGATTTGTTTGGTTTTGGCCCCGATAAGTAAGTCACACTGTACACAGTGAGACAATTACATGGAAAACAAAAAATGACGTGTCTATCACCTCAACACAATTTACAGCCCAGTCTATATGTTCATAAGCCTAAGTTCAATTTCTCTACTTAGCTCCACCCCCTAAGTAACCAATATGGCTCTGGAAACAATTCTATCATGGGAGGAGTTCAGTGAGGCTTTGGAGAGGAGTTTAGGTCAGCTTTGAAGAGATTCTGGTGAACCTTAGGAGGGGAAGCAGGTTTCTGCCAGCACTGTTATCGGGAGCTGTTGACTTGGAGGGGGGATCTTGTTGGACAAATTCTCCAGCACCCACCTGAGTGTACAATTGTTTCACTATTCAATGACCATAACTGAAATTGCACTGTTGTTCTTGAATCTGAGGTCCGACTATCATCCAGGCTAAAGCTGGGCGACATGGCCAAAAAAAAGCTCCACCCCGGCTCTGGAACGTTAGATATGGCTGGTAGTTTCATTCAAAGTGGATCCATGTCTGTTATTATGTTTAGAAAACACAGTTTCTAAGAATGTCCCATGAATTAAGTTTGTAGTATTTATCCGCCACGTCTTAAAGTCTGCTTTGTGGAAATATTCTCTGACTTTAAACCAGTATGTGACCACAACACGCGGAATAGCTTGTTACCATAGCATTGGTAGTAGCATGATGGCATCAGTGTGTAACAACATCGCTGTCTCCAGATCAAAACTTATTAAACTCTGTTGCTGCTGTGAGTCCAGCTGGTTTATCCTCCATTTCTGTTCGGATCTCGTTAAAAACGGCAATGTCCTTCTACTCCATCAGCCTAAGCTAAAGGCTACACAAAGAAGTCTACAGGAGGTACTGGAGTGGGTGTGTGGGGGGCTTTACGTATCGCGTGTGCTTGTAAATATTGCGCAGCTGCCACTTTCCTGTCTGATCGTTGAGAGAAACAGGCAAGCTGACTACTCTGAACAATGGAAGCCCAAGAGAGCAGAGTGCTGGGAAAGTAAAATATTGACTTTCCCAAAAATAAATAGTCTAAGACAACAAAATTGAATTAATTGATTAAATTGATTAATCGCCAAGCCCTAGTCCAAACTTTCCTGTCTTGTACTTTGGCAGACTTTCCCGGGTGGATGAGGAGTGCGATTCCTCAGTAGTTGGAACAAACCCTCCGGTCCCCCTACTCTACAAATGAAGGATGTCTTTCACCCACTGCCAACACTCCTAGTCAAAAACAACAGCTCCCCACCGCACCGAAAACAATGCCGGCAGAAAACAGATTTCACTGTCGCCTTTTGAGCTCTTTGGCAGCTGGTGGGTCCAAGTAGCTGTGATTCCATGTTATCACTTTGAATGGAGCCCAACCAGGGTCTGTAAGATCAGCCCCGACCACCAGGCAGTGGCCTGTGATCCCTAACCAAAACGAGGTCAAAATGGATCCCTGGTGACGTTTTCCTTGGTGACATAATCAGATCTAGATTTTCTTTACTCTTTCTATACTCTTAGAGTGGTTTTAAATTGCTCTCTGGCTTGTCGCCGAGAATATGTCTGCCATTGGAGACCTCAACCAAGGCAATAGGCCCAAGGAGCTTAGCTCCTAAGACTACTCGGGTTTTCTCTTTCTCTTAATTTTAAACTATACGGCAAAAGTCCAAAAAATGGTCACTATATTTCAACATCTAATGTTACATTACCTGTATGCGATGGATTTTCACACGGTAGGTACTTTGCCGTGGCGAGATGCTGTATTCCACTTTTATGCCTGGCAGAAAGTGCCTCCTCAGAGGAGCATCACATGGCTGTAACATACGCATGTCCATGCCATTGGGTGTAAAGCGGACCTGGGAGACCACAAAAAAAGTTCATCCATTAATCCTGAAACTAATTAACATCATAAAGAATAATAACTGATAAACAAAACTCGTTATGTCCATCTTAAACATCTTGAAAGACTATAAATTAAAAAAAATCTTGAGTTTAACCTTGTAGTTGTTTTCCAGTTTCACTTCAGCATCTTCAACTGGACTAGACTTGATGTACTCTCTAAAGTAGTTTTCCAGCATCTCTCCTTCTTTAGTGTTAAAAAGTTTCCAGCGCTTCTTCTTCTTGGGTTGGGACTCCCACATCACATCAGAGCTTTATAAAAACCAAATAAGACAATCTTTCGTATCACAAGCTCACAGCACTGCAAATTTATACTGTCTCAACACAAGTAGATTACCAGGTGATGCCAATAAAGGAAACCTCTTGGCTGGTGGTGTTGTTGACCAGAGAAATGCCCACATTCTGCAGCAGCAGGATGATTTCTTGCTCAGCTGCCTGCATTTTCTCACTCTCACAGAGCAGATTGTAGATGTCCTGATCCTCAGTGAACACCACAACACGCTGGAGACCTTTTCAGCAGGAAAAAATATCCGAAAAATTAAACCAAACCTTCAGAGAAATCAAAACAAAAATTGTTTTAAAAAAGTGTATAACAGTGTAAAACAGTCTTATTTTAAACCACAAATACGTCACACAGCTCTGTGCATAGAGCCCATTAAAAGATGCATTATCCACATTTAAAGAAAAAAAAACATGAGAGCTGACCTGATTCAAGGAAACAATATTTCAACTTATTTACTTGTAAATAAATTGTTTGCTTTAAAGAACCACTCCAATGAAAATAGTCTTTGTGTTTTTATAGCATTTTTCTCATAATAGAGGACCTATACAAATAACTTATGGTTAAAACTGTGTTTCTAAGTATTTTTTAACTCAATTTGCGTTGGATTAGAAAACCGTATGCTTGCAAAAGCTCAGTCTAATGACGCAGCTACTGAAATGAGCGTGACACAGTTCTTCTCCACTCCGCTATTCTGCCCCCTTGCGCACATTCATTTTCCCAGTCTGATTTGGCCTTTGGCTCAAAACTGTACGGCTGGATTGATCCAATATGATTTGTAATTATTTTTGCACTGCTAATGCTAGCTTGGGGCTAAAAGCTTGCGAGTGAGAGCGTCAACAGGGCTCCCAGCAACAGGGAGAGTGTGGGGTTACTCCGAGCCAACAGTCCCGCCCACAAACCAGAATTGTATTTTTAAAGAGCTACTGTCACTGGGCATAAAATATGTCTTGAAAAACAACAGTCTTTTTGATTTTGGCTAAAAACTATACAATCTTAATAAAAAAAAAGACTACTGGGAATTATTTTACAAAAAGAAAAAAAATCTGGTTGGAGTGGGACTTTAAAGATTGATTATCTGTGGTACTGGTATGCAACGAGAACTCACTGACAAATGTATACAAGAGAGCTTTAAATTGAAAAAAACTCAAACTTTACCTTCAAAAAAGGAAATCACAAAAAGTTTCCCCTCATCTTTCAGATTGTCATGCCGGTCCTAAAGATGGAATAAAAGATGAAAACAATGTCAAAGGAATCTGTAAGCAACAGTCTGGGCAGAAATGTAGAACTATAGTGTGAATGTTTTTAGTATTAAGGAATCTTTGTCCTCTAAATAAACCGATTACTTTACACTCTTCAGTTGCCAGCATAAAGTTTTTTTTTAACCTAAAAGTCTGATAAAAAAAGGGCATATTTGATTCTTAATTTAAAAGTAAGCCACTAAAATAATCCAAAGAGTTTAATTTATTTTAAAAAAATGGCTTAAAGGATTAAAAAAAAAAGGACAGTTGTGAATTTGAGAGCATTCATCAGAAACAAACACAAATCAGACTTTTGTAAAGTACCTCCTCACTCTTCAGAGTTCCACTGTAAGTATCACAATTCCAGCAAAGCTCGCGGGAACCAGTGGGATCAGTCCAGGTGTAGTACACAGCTTTCCCAGCCTCCAGCTGCTCCTGCTCGACCTCCTTCTGAGAACTGTATGTATGAAAAATGCACACAATGTTTCAGTAACATTAGTTACAATTTCATTAAAATATATGTAGAATAACCGGGAAAAGGAGAGGAAAAAATGAATACTGCAGCTAAACAGAGAATGCAGCGAAAAACAGAGAAAAAGATCAAGAGCTTGTCAGCAATTGTTCCCCATGCTTTTTCTAGAAAGAGAGGTTTAAAACATACACCACCAAATCACAAAATTAGTCTACTCATTTGAAGAAAACATTATTTCAGACAATCACATAGAAACTGACACATACAGATGAAAAAATAAGCATTATTCCCTTTTTTGCTAAAAGAAGCAGAAAGGGAATATTTATTGGAAAAACTCCTAAATCAGCAGCATTTCAAACAAATTTATACTTGAAAAGAGAAATATGACTAAACAGAATTCAAAAGAACTACTGCAAGGGTAAAAGTTTCTAAATTGCTCCTTTTATTTTTCTCCAGAGATTTTGGAGTAATGCAAATATGCATTTCAGTCAATTGAAAATGGGATTTGATTTGGAGCAATGGAGCACTTTAGAAAAAAAAACACTCTATAGAGTTTATCAGTGATTAGTTTTTTTTCTTCTGACTACAGAGTGAACTTAAATGTGACAATCTGAAGATGTGAGAACATTTCTTCCATGCTTTTACCAGATCACATCAAAGTGCTTCTTCTCAACAATATTTAGCTTGTTAATTGGTTTATTTAGGGTCTGCTCTTCTTCATTTCTTTAATAATCCACTAGTAAAATGTTTTGGGGGATTCATGTAATCCACATTCACAGACAGCGTTTGTGTTAACTTTTTACAATTTAGTTTTAAATAGCTTTAAATAGTTTTGTTCTCACAAATTCAGAGAGTTTCAGAAAAGTTTCAGCTTTCAAAAATTTCTACCTGTCCTCCTCCACTGAGAAGGAAAGGTCGAGCACCTCGTCAGCCACCCACGAGGTACATGTCCTGGTGCTGCGTGACCCATACAACAAACATAAAAGTCAGTTTTCAACTGAGCGACTGGACGCAGCTGCACAAATTAAATCCAGAGCCTATGTGCAGTCTACAAGGAATTCTTGTACAGCAAGGGACCCGCTGTTCACTGTCAGTAATGAGGGCAGATTTTATCTCAAAAACATGTAGGAAAAAATGTAGACATCATAGAAAATATTAAACATTGAAATGCTGTGGGCGCAGGGGGAACAGCAGTATTTTATAAGGCCTACATCACGCAAAAACGTTTTTTGAGCTATTAAGTGTTTTATAATGTTATATTATTACAAAAAACAATCCCAAAATAGGTTTTTGCTCCATTCACGCATCTCTGAGCATTTCTCTAAAATCCTGCGCTCTGAGCACCAGCCCCTCCCAATTCATGAAAACGAGTAGATCCTCAAACTGTGAAGTAGACAAGTGAGAACAGCCCCTTCCAGGAAGAGCCAGCGCTGCCAGCATCGTCCACAGGCTAACACACACACGCTAACTTTCTCTGCTGAGCTAGCAGTGATCGGTAAAATGTTTTCATTTTCTATGCACATCCATCTTTGCAAAACTTCGGATGATGTTTATTTTGCTCGGTGAAACACAGACACACTGCCGTGGCCGGCTCTAGAAGAAGAAGTAGTTTGAAACAAATCATAAAATATTCATTAGCAGCAAAAGCTTCTACTTTAAATCATTAGATTTCTTTTAAAAGTTACTGCAAGAGCTATGTTTAGGAATCGTAAACATAAAGAAATTAAGCTCAGGACTTATAAACACCTAAAACATAACAGATTATTTATAATAAAAGTGTAAGACTTTAGTGCAGAGATTGTGTTCTGACAATTTTCTTAAACTTCACTCTCCCATTTCACTTTAAAATGAATTTTATATCAAATACAGCTATTTTCCTTTTGCGTGTGTGTTTTTTGTCTGTTTTCTCACCTTTGGTTGAAGTAAAGGGTTTGATCGTTTGTATGGTTGATGATAAGAAAGGGGGCTGAACCGTCCCGATACTCTGAGAACAGGATTGTGACAGAGTGCTCCAACAAATTCACATCCACAATGATCCCGCCCAACTTAAAGAGAAAACACACAGCAAAGACAAAAGTCTAGATAACAATAAAAAAACAAAAGATTTCCTAAATGCCCCTGAAACCAGTGACCAGAGAATTTTAACCATCAAAAAGTTTACTCACAGAGTCATCCAGATGCAGCAGCAGGGAGTTCTCTTGTCTCGTAAAGTCAACTTTTAGCGGAGGAGCCAAACAACCATTGACTTTGATCTTTAGCTTCTTTGTACCATTTTCAGGCCAGAATGGTATGGCTGACTATATAAAATAAAAGAATTTTCAATTAAGCCAACATGCTAACAAGATTTATTATCATTTCGCATTTTGGTTGTCTTTGAAAAAAAATTCCAATAGTCATAGCAAATATGAGTATCAGCAATTTAGATTAAGACTAAGTTTTAATGATGTCCGGAGAAATATTTACTATGAGACAGCTGGCATTTTTAAATGACAATCAGAAAAAGGGAGCAATAAAGAAAAGTTATCCCCTTTTTGGGTAAAAATATTGAAAAGCAAGTTACATTTTTGAACATTTTGTGTTTTTTAATCTCTCATCCTGCACACTCCGCTACAAACCAGTCAAATATACATCTATAGCTGACATAAATAACAGTCAAAGGAAATAAACTGTTTTATGCCTTCTCCATTTAAGTATGTCTCTTCTTGCTCCAGTCAGATGCTCTTAATGCTTCTCCCGCGTTACAAGGTTTATCCTGTTCCGTCTACCCCTCTGAGCACCCATGCCTGTGTTTTCCCATGTTTGGGCAACTTTTCTGCCTTCATCACTCTCAAAATAGATTTGATACGCCAGTATTCAAATTCAATCAAGAACATTTTTTCCACACTAAGGAACGGGAAAGCTTCCAACATAACCTTGTGCTGTATTGTGCTTTTTATTATTAAGTTTAAAGCACATATTCTTATTCAAGTATGCTTTGTCATTGTACCCCCCACTATGGGTATTGGTAAAAATCCTCATGGGTTGACCGGTCTGCAGTCACAAAAAGGTCAGGGACCACTGCTCTGACGGACACTCTCCTCTGATGTAAGTAGATGCAAGTATCCAAAACAACCTGCCAACCAGAGGTGAGGTTGGCTTCCGTCATGACTCCTCACATAACATATTTCACTGCATGTCATGCTATCCATGTGAAAAATAAAGTCTGTCTTTAAATTTAAGCGCTGGGAAAAGTGCAAAGAAAACTGTAAGAACTCTGACCTGTTCTGGATTAATCTCTATCCAGTTGTCCCGTTCATCCTCACAAATAAATATACTGTACTTGGTTTTGTTGACCAGTGTGTAAAAAGGCACAAAGGTCACAATGCGGGTAAGACTGAAACTGCTGGCGTTAATCTTCACACCAACCTAAAAGAGAATCATAACAGAAAATTTCTAAATTACATTAAATTCAACAAGCAAGTAAATTAGTTTGCAAATCACATTAAAAGTGAACATTTCTTTCATCATAAAAATGTCTGTTTTCAAATCCAGTGGACTTTTCAACACAGCGAGACACTCTGCAAATTCTTTAATGTGGCCCCTTACTGCATTTCATACCACCACCTCTGTCCCTCTTATGAGAAATTAAAATGACCAACAACTAAAATAACTTAAATGTTAATGATGAAGGTCTAATTTGCTCTAAAATCTTACCAGATAATCATTGTGTGTGTCTTTACATTTCACCTTTCCATGGCTACCAACTGTGTCCAGGGAGAACTCATCTGACAGTTCACTTTTTGAGATCATAAGACGAACCTGAAAATGAAAAAGAATTTAATTGCTAAAAACTGTAATTTAAAAAATAAGGAGAAGCAATTATGAAATGGCGTACACCATTTCCCAAGTTTTTTACAGGAACAAAAACGTTGTAATGACCCTTCTTTTCCTGTACCTTATTGTTTCGTTGGGAGTGTCGAGGTCTGAAGGAGAAGAGCAGGGGCATGTCATTGTTTTTGGTGAATGCGTGTTTATGATGAATATCATCAGCTTTGTACTGAAGCAATCTGCCCGTCTTGTTCATCATCCAGTATGGGGAATAGATTGCAATGACTTTGTGTCCAGACTCCTCCTTTACATGCACTGCTATGTCCAACTCAGCCTTCTTCCTTTCTGTCCCTTCTACATACTCATCTTCCTCTTCTTTTAGAGACTGGAATATGATGAAGGAGATTTCCTCCTGATTACTGGTGATACTGTAAGACAGGACCAGTAAGTTATAACTTTAGGGAAAAAAATATCAGACTGTTTATTGAAGAACCTTTTTGGTAAAAAAGTAACACTACCAAAATAAAGGTTCCTTGCATCAGTTCATGTCTTAAGTCACAACTGCCCTTTCGGGTGGATACGGGTTGTCTGAGGGCGAAAAATAGGTGCACGGGGAACGCAAGTGGCCTGCAGGAAATATCAAGTTTGCAGACTGTTCGCTGAGCCCATAGAGCGAAAATATTCATGGACTTTCTTTTCTATGAATGCACCAGGTGACAGGTCATAGACAACAATTATACGACACATAAGGCTAAATACGGGTGAAGTAGGTGAGAGGTCAGTATGTTGTACAAATTTTTTGTTTTTTCAACCTCACTAAACCCTACAAACTACTCAATGACCCCATAGCATAGAGCTGCTCAAGTGATAACTATGTGCTTCTTGCGTTCTCCTTGTGCAACCTAGCTGTTAGAAATGAGGAGATTAGACAATTAGAGCACAGTTTGTGGAGAAATCCTACAGGCATTTACGCATCACAGAACACACGCATCCCAAAAACAACTTGTGTTGGGTAAGGACTGTACGAGAGTGTTACAAGTGCGAGTAACTTACATTTTCCTTATAAATACTTCACAATACACTCACGAAAGGAACACAGGAGCACAAGAATCGTATGTTCCATTTTAATGACTTCCATTAAGGTGCCCACAGAAGCCGCAAGGGAACTGCAAAGCACACCTGCGCTCCCCTTAAGAAGCTGCCGCACGTAACTATGACTCCTTCACGGGGTAGGACAACCCAAAAATCTGCAGTACTGCTCCCCCCCGGTACATGTGACTAAGGCTAAAGGCAGTAGGCAGCACACCAAAAGAACAAGTGCATTCAAATATGGCTGATAATATTGTAGCGAGACCTGTATTCAGAAGACCAATTCTGAGACAAGTAGTCAATTAGGCGTAGTTCCAGTTTTGACTGGTTGATGACAGCAGTGTGAAGCTGAGTGGAGTGACCTGGTTTCAGAGTAGCTTCAGGGGCAGAAATGCCAGTTTCCTGCAGACAAGATGATTGACAGTGAATAGTGAACTTTTAAAATGCACTGTATTTTTAAAGCTTAAATGCACACTAAAAAGCCTCAACTTTTTTTTTCAAAATATGAAAGTGCTCTTTACAATAGCGGAGTGGTTTATTTTGGATTCATTCTGGTTGTGTTTACTTATGTCGAAGCGATTTTGAGAGGTGCACGGTGCTCTGTCAAAATGTCAGTCTGTACTTTTACGAGTTGCAAACTAGGCTGGGTGTTATTGGGAATAGGCTAACCCGTTTAACGGGTGCCAATGTCAGACACAGTGTTTTCTGTTACACGTCACTAACAAGGTTGGGAGTTAGTGTTGTCACATTAACGTTTGTTTTAGCTGTTTCATTTTTTATTTTTTCATGTTGTAAACAAGGTTAGGAGTTACAGGTATTGAGAATATGCTAACATGTAGTAGATTACAAATGAGCACCTTATGGATGACATAAGTTCAAAAATAGACCATACATTCTGCCTTATAATCTGATGCGCCGTACAGTGCAGAAAATATGGAAAATCCCATTTTTCAAATAAAAAAAATTTCAATTGCACAGAAAAAGTGTTTAAAAGGAATTGGAATATTACCACTAATCATTTTCATAGAAACTTTTTTGCTTAGATTTCAATATCACTCCGTGCAAAGATTTGCTTTAAGGATGTGAACCTATGTGCACAAAACTTTCCATGTGGAAACTTTTAAAAACAGAGCCCCCCAACCCTGGTCTTCAGTTATCATTCTTCCTGTTTTCCAGTTCTCTCTGCACTGCATTTTGCTGATTAGCTGAATCATGTCTCCTCAATCCAGGTAATCGTTATCAAGAAGTGCAGGGAGGGTTGGAAAACTGTGGAATATTTGATATAAGTTTGCAGAGCATTGTTGCTTTGGCTCTAAAAGAGGACATCATGTGGAACATACAGGTATTGATTAGCACACAACCCTACCTTCAACCTGTAGGTGATTTCATAGGGCAGCTGGTTGTGAAGCAGGACGGAAGGCCACAAGTGAAGCACAAAAGGTACATCATAGTTATTTCCTGCATCTCCAGTGTTTTTGAATGTCACTGAATCCTTTACTGGGACAACGTTGACTATTATTTTAACCCCCTGATCCCCGTGGTGATAGCATGTCTGCTGAAAGTGAGGGTGTTTGGCATCTTCATAGCCAAACCCCTCTGAACACTCAAACTCCTCCCTCAGCTGACCAGAACCACCTTCAGTTACTGGCTGAAGACTCAGAACAGACCTGTAAAGATCAGGTGAAAATGAGAACACTGGACACCAAAAGAAGACTGGACACAAAGAGTGCAGCAATGAGGACACATTAAAGTGCTCACCCGTATGAATCCAGTGGAACACAGAACTCCTGATTAGGTAAAGCTATTCCCAGACAAGCAGAATCCTCCAAAACTTTAAATGGGATTGAGAAGTGGTTGATAATCTGAAGGAAGAGTGGAAGAAAATAACCTCAGAAACCCTAGGGAAAAGGCTGTATATCATGATGCCTTTGATAAATAAACTACATCATTTAAAAATGTTATAAAAATGTAAAAATGTCATTTAAAAAAAGCAGCCTCACTTGTGTGCTATTTTGGGAGGTCATATTAGGCAAACCACTAATAGAAGTAATAAAATAAATAAAAAATATTTACAAAAACAAAACAAATTGTGGTATACCTGGAATGGAGAACGGATTTTGACAAGTTTGCTTCCCTCCACAGAGGAAATCTGACAAACCAGGAAACGGGTAACCCCTGACTCTCTGTGCATCACACTGTAAATTCCCTGGCCCACCTTAACCACAGGGATCACACTGGTAGATGTGTGGCCCACGGGAGCTGGAAAGACAGAGTTGTAGAAGACACAGTAAAAACACATTTAACTTCTAAAGAAACAATAACTGTGTAAAGTTCTGTGTAGACCTCAACTACAAATGCAGCTTACTAGGCTGAATGTAGTAATCTTTTTCACTCAGTGAGATCATGGCTGAAAACTGGTCAGAGTTGGTTCTGGAAGAATAGTCCATCCTCAAGGTTTCATCACTCTGCAGTGTCACAGTGTCGTTAGTGGTTTGCTTGCCAAGCACATGAAACATCTCGCCGAGTTTGACAGATACTGGCAGCCCAAGCATATTTTTTATTACAAACGGAGCTTCATCTTTTTGGAAAGATTCTGCGGTCTGTTTGGCAGCCTCCGAAAATGCCTGATTTAAAAAATAAACAAGAACACACACGTAAAACATCTAAAAACAGTTGTAACCACTGATACTTTTTTGTAAAATAGATGAAAACATTTTTTCAAGTTTCTTACTTTGCCCAGATTACTGAGCATGGACAGCCCACAGTTGGTTAGAGTGATGCTGAGCTGGTCTTTACTTTTGAAGACAATGACTGTCTTGTAATCTGGGAGATTAAAATCCACCTCATCTGCCAGGTCAGAGATATTTGTTGGCTCATTTTCAATTGGCTTCTTTTTAACTGGCTTCTTTTTCATCTGGTCACAGGGTAACACAATGTTAGAATCATCCTCCATCTTCCTGAGTGACAGAAAAAAACATTTGTATATTTGTAAAAGTCAGTGCCTTCAGTTCAAGTGTCCATGGTCTGAAATCTTCTCCCGTCTCATCTTCTAGCGGCTCCAGAAGTGGCTCCCAAACTCCCATCATCTCATTGTAGTAGAGAACCTAAAGGACAAGCACATTGTAGTCAGCAAAACAAAGACATCCTAACAAAGATTTTTTGGTAATAAAATTAAACTAGTTTGATATATATTTTTGTTTTACCTCCAAGTCAAATTTGCTGTTCAAGTTTATGAGAGAGTTCCAATTTTTTACATTCCCATCAAAGGAGGACTTAGCAAGAAGCATGGGGACTGTACGGTGCCCCACTCCAGCCTCCAAGGTCAGACAGATGGATTTTATAGTCACCTGAACAACACAGTCACTCAAGTGATATAGTCCATTTCATTACAAAAAAAACACAAAAAAGCACAGTATGAATGCAATGCAAAGCTAGGTACCTGTAAGGACTCTCCTTGCGGTATCAGTGGAGCCAAAGATTTTGTGTCTTCATCACTTTCCTCTTCCAAGAACCACAATTTGAGCTCCTTCCAGCTCTGCTTCTCCCAGAGCTTTACTGGAATGGGGCTGTGCTGCTCCTCATGTGTCTCTGCCGATGGAGTCAGAGCTGACTGGATAGTAATCACTGTATTGATGATTATAGGAGATACCTGAAAACACAATAAAACAGCACAAAAACACTAAAGTAAACAAATTAGTTACTATTTAACCTTCATCAAGTAAGTTCTAACATTTTAGTTTCTCTCCAAATTTTGCCACAATTGTTGCTGAAAAATCTGACTCTTGTAAAAAGGGTCCTGATTGAACGTGGTTTGTCAACATTAGTCTTTGACAAAATAAACATGCAATAAAACATCTCAACTTGAAAATTGTTAAAGAAACTGCAGAGAAACATTACCTTCAGTGAGAGGGCTTTGATGGAGACCTCCATGACCTGAGGTGCTTCTGGAAGCTGAGAACTATGAAAAAACACTTGGCATGGGTGCAGAACGGTGGTCATATTGTTCTCCCTTTTTGATGTTAAAAAGGGACACGCCATAACCTAAATGACCAAAATCACTTTCATTAATATTTTTTTTCCATTAAGAGAGAAGTATAATTTTAGTGGATGTTATAAAAATTTAGACCTCTAGGTCCTTGATAATTGCAGTCATCAACTGTCCATCTGAACCACTTTTCATGACTAATTCGCATTGTGTTGTCATCACCAGGGCTGGGGCGTCAGCACGAGACAGGTCAGCCACAAATACAATCTCTGGGTTTCGCACCACAACGTTCATCTCAGTCTTTGACACTGCAGATGTTCCTAAGTTTAGATCAGATTTGTAAATCATACTTAACCCCGACAATAAATAATTGTAATCTGGGGAAAAAAATGGTCATACATAAAGCTAAATTTAAACAAGACTTGTTTTTCCACTTACCAGAATCTTTTGAAGCAACAGACGAGTTGATGTTCTTTTTTTCTCTAGCGCCAGCTGTACTTTTGGTTTGTGGCCCCTGAGCGAAACCCTGCTGGGTGGCTTTGAGAAATATATCTGCCACTGTGAGGAGGAACTCCATGCTGGCACATAGGTACACATCCTGAACCACTGTGTCTATCGTTGTGCCATCACGCCCTTGTCGGTAGCTCACCTCCATCATCGTGTTCTGCTCTGCTCCAGGACGCATTGCCACCATTCTGACGGTTACATAAAGAAATTGTAAGTACAAAAAAGAAGATTTTAACAGGATTTAATCAAGCTTTTTTAATTTATAGAATTGTAGAAAAAAAATAACATCTACAAAAAAAAACGATTTCAATCCATCACATTCTCTTTTGTAAAACTTTTAGAACACAACAAAAAGAGGAACTTGGTTTCTACATATTGAATGTGTCTTAAACCTTGAGGTGACCATCTTGATTCTTGGTCTCTTGTCATCAAGCAGGCAGGCAGAGAGTCGGACAAAGGCTTTCATGGAGCTGTCGGAGAACATGTGAACGGAAGTGGAGATGGTGCCCAGAGTGAACTCTGCCAGCTTCAGCTGCTCGTGATGAAGGTCTAACACTTCCATCTGCATAAACAAGGAAAGATGTTCTCATGTGTGTAGCATCAATAATGGACACAGAGAAGTTTATGGTGTAATGAGCACCTTTGTGAACGTGTATTTCGAATTTAGCTCACCTCATTCTTGTTAGGACTGTACAGGACCACTGTCATAGAGTCAAACTTAAAGTCTAACTTGAGTGTTGTTTTGAGCTTGATGTCTTTTTGGGTCTCCACAACAGCAGTTGTCACCACCAAGTTACCTGCAGGAAAATGATCATACCTTTCTAATAAGTACATTGCCCTTTCACATTCAGGTGATCAAGTAAATTAGTCAACTTTTCTTAAGCTAAAACAATAATTCTGTAAATAAGAATGTCTTTAACTTTGTCTTTAATTGTTATTTATTTTTGGGTTTTTTTTAAGCAGATGGTGCATTCAAATGTCAAAGATAAAACACTGAAAGGCCTTACTGCTAGCAGATCCAGAGGCTTCAGAGCTCTGGGACTCTTTAGTAGAGGGCAAATCAGCTAAAGGTGGACGTGCATCTGACTGCTCTGACAAGTTCTCTCCAAGAGTCTTCAAGACCACAATCATGTCATCCTGGCAGAGGATCAGCTGATGGAAGCAATAAAGTTCACCATTAAAACAGTACAAGGCAATCAGAGTTGTGTTTATATTCATAAAAATTTAAACAATGTTTAACAAATATTAAACTAAGTGACAAAATATCTGTTACTAAAAAAAATAGTAAAGCTTGAAAGGATGGAATTATTACTATAAACTGTCAATACATCCCTCTTTCTGTCTCTTTCTGTCTGTCTTCTTCTGTTCATCCAGGACTAAGTTGAAAGGACAGCAGTCTAAGTAAAAGTGCCCAGATTTCTGTCTCTCCGGCCACTTCCTCGGGGAGAGAGACAGTTTCCAATCAAGTGTTTTCAGGGTCTTCCCAAGGTTCTCCACCTGGTGGGACGTGACCAAAACCAGGAGATGTCTGGGCAAATGCCCAAGCCACCAGCACAGCACCAGAATCTTGGTAGAGATTCCAACCCTTCTTGAAGGATTGAGTTCCAAAACCAAGGCAGAGCGTGGAGGTAAACCAAGATATATCTAGTTAGTACTTTTTGACCTCCGAAACAAGCGCAGATACTTTCCCTCCTGATAGTGATGTTCCAAGTTCCAAAAACAAAATTCCATGAACGGGGTTGGGCCACCGAGGCATTCGTCTTATTCCCACCCAAACCTAATTGCACCAACCCCTTTTGAGCTTTCCTGCAGGCGGTGGGCCATTGGGGAGTGATACCAGGTGGGCCCATGTGAGCAATTAATTCAATAATAGAAAGAAAATAAATCATAAATATAGTTGATAATAATGTTTGCATGGTCATAAGTGACTTCTTACACTCATGGGCTTCAGATGAGCAGAGATCTGTATGTCAGGGATGCCGTGGTACCAGTTGGATGAAAGATTTCTCTGGATTTCCAGATCTAAGCTGACTGGTTTCAAAAGCTGACTCTCTCCCTGAAAACTCCCACTTATGAAAGTTGTTCTGGAAGACAAGATAAACATAAATTGATGCAACAAATGGGAAGAGTGATTTTTCAAACTAAAAGTTAGTCTCTTACCTGTACATCTTGAGGTCAGTAAGTTTCACTATAATTTTATCCACGACAGGTGGAATTTTAGAGTCACTATTGAATGGCTGCTTGATAAATCGGTTTTTGACAGATAGCCTGCCCAGATCAGCTACAATGACATTTGAAGAGGAAGAGGACTGGGGAAGGAAGATGACAGGTGCATTGAAGCGGACATCAAGAGAGATCCGTGTGCTCCGCTCAGAAAGCTCCTTCACACCTGAAGCTGCTTTTTCTGCTGCTTGGACTGTTACCTCAGCTATGGCTTCTTTGGCCATATGGAAATTGTTTATGAATGCCTGTGAATAAAAAAAAAAAGAAGGATCAAGAAAGCAGCAAAAAAAAAAAGTTTAAAAAATGAGGAGCCCTGTGGCTGTTGTCTAGCATCACAGTTAAACCTCAGTAGTCTCTGACCTAATCGCTGCGATTACCAATCACCCTGATTGTTTACCGTAGGAACAATGCAGACCCACCATTAGTATAGTTTTCATCAAAAAATGAACACAAAGGTCTTTAAAAATGTGTTTTTCTTTGAAATGTTTTAGCTAAAAGAAAACTTAGAGTTATAAAACATAATTGTGATACTCCTTTAAATAAATCATTGGAACATGGTATACAAACCCCTTCCCAAAAATCAGAATATCAAGGAAAAGTGTACACATTTCCATAAGTCCATTCAAAAATTAAATTTCATAGAACATAAATTCAAGTCCACTACTGAGTCAATATTCATTTTTGTTTTTTAGAATGAACTGCATTCCATTGAAAATGTATGGTGTATTTTTAAGAGGAAGACAAGGACCACAAAACGTAGTAGAGGTGACTGCAAGCATCAAGAAAATTTAGGCTTTCATAACTTTAATAAGTTTTAATGCAAAAGGATTCCCAACCAAATATTGAATATTAATATATTTTTCCAAAAAACTTATAAATTTTTCCAAAACATATAAAATATATATATAAGAATTATTTTGACTGGTTTGATGTGATAATATTCTCTGTCTATATAACTCTGCAAAAACTGAGAAGTACATATCAATTGTCTGAAATCCTGTTTTTGTAGGTTTACAGCCAGATTCACTTAATGTAAAAATAAACAAAATAACAGTGGGCCCTGATGAAAAATAAAATAAAACTCAAATAGCTTTAATCTAGTTTGTAATTCTTTTTCTGCCCCTTTTCATTGATCTGAAAAATGATCCGAAACATGACTCTAAAACTTTTACGCGATCCAAACCATGGGTTTTGTGATCTGCTTCATCCTTAATGTCGGTTATTTGGAGATACTTTGGTTTCAGGACAGGTGATGTTCTCCAAACACAGATACTACAAAAAAATCCTGAAAACCCTAAATGATTTAAATAAAACTGTCACAGTGAAATGAAAATGTATTAGTATCTTTGATTTGCTATTTGTCCATTTATCACAAATCATACAGTCATCACAGCTTCAAACACAGATATCACATATCGCAGATTTTTTTCATCTGAAAAAAGAAAAACAAAACCAAAAAAAAAAAAAAAACAGCTTATCTCAACTACTAAGAGTTAAACAGGACAATTAGTTCTTACCAGTATTGAGTCTAGAAACTTGTTGAGAAAGACGACTTGAATGCATCCCACTGTCAGAGTGACAGCAGTATCAACATTGGACATGTCCAGATAGGCGTCGCCTTCCGTTGCATCAGTATAATTTAACATGTGGAACGCAAAGACTTCTTTGTCTGCAATAGACACTGCCTGAGAAAGAAATGAGAAACAATTGAACTGGTTATTAAAACAAAGGAGAAAGTATTCCGATCCAAAAACAAACTAATTTGCAGCACCAGAAACACAATGACAACGAATATAAACATGTAACATGAGATGATTCAACCAGACACTGTACCTTCTTGTAAAAGGCCTCTTTGTTGCAGTCCAAAACTACAATATTCTTCAGATTGGCTAAAACTTCCATCATGTTCTTCCTCATTAGGACCTTGGAAACCAGACCTAGAAAGTTGAGGAACAGACAAACTCAGGAACTCATTTTTTAAGCAAACCAGACCTTCTAAAAGTAACATTACTTGGGTGTTGCCTAAAACACAAGTCTGCATGACCCTGAACAGCTTCAAAACGAAGAATAAAACATTATTTAGTTAGAAAAAATATGTTTTCTTCTTTTAAAAAACAAAAAGACGAGTTGTTCAGACAGACCCTCCAAGAACCATAAACATCTAAAAAGAGAAATATTCTTTGTCCATACCTTCAACTCTGATTTCTGAGACTCTGGCTTTCTGCCCTCGAAGGAACACTTTTAAGCATCGAAGATCCGCTATGATGTGTAGGTTTACAACATCTGTAAACTTGGACTTTTTTGAACCTGTAAATGATAGAAGGTTAAAAAAAAAAAAAAAAAAAAAAAAAAAATCACATGGCACTAAAAACAAGGTCAACATTGAAAGCATTTTTTTCTTAAAATAATTAGGGATGGACCAATATAATTATTTCCGGCCGATACTGATATTTATACATCAGTTATAAATAAATATCTATCGATCGATCGATCGATCGATCGATCGATCGATCGATCGAGAGAGAGAGATATGTGTGTATGCAACAAAAAAGGGCGTGTGTGCCACAGGTGGCGTGGCGCTACCATCTATTGGGCTAAATAGTAAAGTGGAGGAGTAAAAGGGAATTTTCTTCAGTTACTTTTCTTTATATTTGCAAGAGCTTCTTCTTTCTTCTCTCCCTCTCTCTCCTCCTCTCCCTCCACCTCCAGCACTTCGTTCTTCTTTGTTGATGGAGGAAGGAGGTTACTGAGGAAGGTAATGGTGTTGCAGAGAGCCTCTGTGTGGAGATGGACATCCAGGGATGAAAATGTCACCTGAGCAGAAGGGGAAACAAGTCAGTACAACTTGTCTTTTTTTTAGCACTGGAAAACCTCTTACATACCCACTAAAAATTAAACAGAATTGAGAGTATATAAAGCAATATCTAAAAGTGAAGACCATTCTTAGTAAAGCATTAAACTGTTTCTACTTAGCATTTTCCTCACCTTGATCAGCTGTTCTGTATTATTATGAAGAGACTTGAACTCTGGGCCTTTTTTATCAGCCTTGAAAAAAAGACAAAAAAAAGTTTCCAAATAACTTAAAATATTACATGAAAATGCAAAGACTTTATCATTGTAAGAAATCACACAAACTTTGATATATTCCAAGGTGAGCAGGTCAATTTCAGAGTTGTCAAGAGTGGTGATCAGCTGAACTTTTTTCTTTTCCAAATCTACACAGAAACACAAAAGCAGAAAAACAAATGCAGAAAAGCTACAGCTATGACTTGAGAGTTGTAATTTTTGCATCACATGAAAGTCTTGAACAAAAGTTAAAAAGAAAAACAAAACATATTCTCTTGTACTGACCCACATATTCAGGACACGTCAGGCAGATCTCTCGCAGGTATGTGTTAGATGTCATGTCAAAAGTGCGCAACTGCAGCTCAGTACCCAAACCTTCAATGTCCAAATGGAGAACTGTAACTTCCTGTCCTTCAGACACTCGACAAAGCTGGACTGAAAACTGGAGGTAATTGTTACAGGAAAAAGCACAATTTAGAATGTAAAAAAGAAAAATAACAATAAAAAATTTTAGATACATTTTAGGAGATAAAGAAAATAAAAAGATGAGAAGACAAACAATTCAGTAAAAATAATAAAAAAAAAGAAACTTGTCCATCTACATTTAAGACACTTTCATTGACACCCATGAACACTAGAGACACTTGAACAGAAACATTTTCCAATTTCAGCAATTAAATAGTATTTTAAAATTATTTTCTACTTTTAAATGAATCTACTAAACTGCTTTCAAATGTGAATATCAAACATTTAGCTTGTTCATCAACACAAAAGACAAATGAGAAGTGTAAAGCTATGTATATTTAGCTCAGATTTACAAGACCTTTTTGTACCTCGTTTATCAGAAATTCCATTGAGAAGTCTGTCATGTTCTTCTGTCCATCTTCTTTTATTAAGCTTCTTCTCTTTCTTGAATCAACATAGCGCAGTGGCATGGGATTGTCTGAGAAGAATGAGTCATCCCGAACAGGAGAACTGGGAGCATCATAGAACAAATCTTCCTCTGATCCTGAATTAGAGAAAAAAAATGATTTATTTCAACTCGTTTCAAGATAAAACAACAAAATAACAAGACTTTAGCTAAATCTGCAGTAACCATGTGTTTTTTAAGTGGGTGGTAGTAAAATAACAGTGTGAAATATAAAAAAGTTTGAGTTTGACAATTGCTGTTTCTAGATTAATAAATATGTTTCCAGTTAGCAATTTACGCAAAACACATGTAGAAGTTTGCTGAGCCTTTAATGGTTTCATTCAATGGTTTCACAACTGCATCCTTGAGGTGGTTGACAAAGATCCATCCAAGAATTTGAAGAAACATTCAATGGGTGGACTGAGGCTAGAGTCAGTGCAACAAAACCCACCACACACAGACAAATGCTAAAAATCGGAAACTACTGTCTCATTCCTCGTGCCAAGTAACTCCTGAACCAAAGACAACATCAGGACCATATTCTCTGGGCTTCTCTGTTGCTTAGAGGTCCAATGTCCTCATTTTACACTAAAGTAAGGTTACATATTATCTGGAGTCTCAAAGTCTGGTGGAACATGGGAGAGGCACATAATCCACACTACTTGAAGACCAGTATGAAGTTTCAACAGTCAGGGACAATTTTGGGAGCCATGTTGTCTGCTGGTGTTGATCCATTGAGTTTTCTGAAGTCCATAGTTGATGTAGCATCTATCAGGAAACTCTAAAATGCTTGTTACTGCCCTCTGCTGACAAGCTGTATGAAGATGCTGATTCTGTTTTCCAGCAGCACCTGCCCAAGAACCTAAATACCAAAAACTGATTCAATGATCATAGTCATATTTTTCTTGATTTGAAGGCAAACTCACCTGACCTGCACTAGCAAAATAATCTATAGGTAGCAGACAGTTGAGAAAAAAAGGGAGGCACCAGACCCCACAAAACAGACCTGGAGGCAGATGAAAAGGCCTCCTACCATCTACACAGTGCCACAGGTTGACTGGCTCACAATGCCACAGGGCATTGCTGCAGTAATTCATGCAAATGAAGCCCAACCAAATATTTTTGAAGGAAATAACATCGTTTTTAGAATCCTGACATTTGCGCTGAAAAAAAAAATCATTTGCTGACTGAACTGACGTGAAATTAAATTCTGAGGCATGAAGAGTGTTTATACTATATTGGGGGAGACTACAAGATAACATAGCAACTCAATCAAACCAAATGAAAAAAAGTTTTGTGTTTAGCAGAGCGACAAACATCTCACCCAATGATGTTAAGCTGATGGTCTCACATGACTCAAAAATAAGAGAAGAGCGCTGGTCTGGTAAGAGAGGAGGTCTTTTGAAAGTGAGCTGAGGAGTAAAAGTCTTCTTTGGCTGAAACAAATGATAAAGCTGGACTTAAACACAATTTGGTAACAGTTTAGTAACTGAACAGTTTAGTAACTGTGAAGTAAAATTCAAAGAACTTTAGTCCTTTTCTGCTTTTACATGTGCAGTTCTTACTCTTTGAGTGGAAGATGGAGCAGTGGTGTGAGCGGTAGGTTTGCTCTCAGGCAGTGGGATACTATCAACCAGCTCCAGAACACTTCGAAGTTTGATGTCAGAAATTCTGAGGGACAACAGAGGAAGCTCTCCACGTACTTTATACCTAAAATAAATTTTAAAAAATAAATAAAACAATTTTTTTAAAAGGGACGGGGGGTGATTCATCATAGTATGAGAAGAATATGATAAATAGTTCTCCTTTTGCAAAATAGTAGTGGCTTAAATTTTAAATTACTAACAATTCAAAAAGGAGCCAAAGCTTGTTCTATAGACACCCGAATTTAAAACATATAAAACATTCATTTAGAAAAGTGTAGTGAGATTAGGTGATGGCCTTATGTCAAATTGCAACCAATTAGGTAAAGAGATACAACAGTTAATAATACTTTGTGTCTACATACTTAGCAGTGTTGTGTTCTAAACCTCTATATATAGTGTGATTTAAATGAGAATTCCATGAGTTCAATGCTTAAAAAAAGACTTGCTTCTTAATCAATATAATAAAAACTTACTTTGGCATGCGAGAGTCTTTGACAACCATCGCTCTGCTGAAATCCACATTCACATCAACAGGCTCCAGGATGTGAAGCGGTGACTGTTTTTGTTTGCGGGCCTTTTTCCAGTCCCCATCTATGGGTAATAACCGTTTGATTATAATAACCATAAACTGTTCATAACGACAAAGTCACAAAGTTACATACGATTTTTTTTGTTTTGGCAGACTGAAGAAATTTCTTGAAGGAAAAAACATTTAAGCTCAAGTCCAGTTCCATCAATAACGTCTTAGACTTCATTTGGATGACTAAGAACCTTCAACCTTTATATTTTAAATTACAACATTACATTTGAGTGCCTCTATTTTGTGCTAACAAAAATAAGAACTGCCATGTCTAATTAAGTTTTATTTTCAGCCCTTTTTTCCAAAGATAGCTACTTTTCAGAGAAAACAGAAATATGCATTTTTTCATTGGAGATCACTGAAATTTCTTAATTTTCTTCTCAATGACTGGGAGATTTGAAAGTTGTTTGTAACCAACATGAGCATAATATCTGCTAAGGTTTCACAACTAAAGTGATCAATGATGTTAGAGTGCAATGAGAGTGTAACCACAGATAGAGCTTTGCACGCATGTGTGTGGATATATTGTTTTTATATGTTGCTTCAGTGGAAAAAAAGTGAGTACAGGTGAACTGAGTTCAGAACCTCAGATCTAATGTGTCCTTTTTATAACGAGTTTATGTGAGTGGCATGTCTACAGCTGGAACAGCAGAGATGCATTCTGTGAGAGAGTTCCCATATAATAAGTTAATCGATTTAAGATGTTTGCCATTGGGATTCACATTTCCATTGAACTGTTATGTTTTCAACTGATCTCCAAATAAGGTAAGGTCTATTCCATTATCCCATTAAAATCTTATTAACTTATTAAACGTTGTTAAGTCCTTATCTCAAGAAAACGAGCTGACAAAATATATTAGCAGACATGGGGGTTCTTATCCTCTGTATTGTGCACCTGGTTTGCTGTAGAGGAATTGTAGGGAGCAGAGCTGCACATCAAAGGTGTCATAAGCTCTGGACATGATTGCTTCAATGTTACTGGAAGATGCAGTCAGCTGTGGCAAATGCTCTCTGCTCTGACTGGCCATCTGCAAAAGTGGAAGCAAATTAAAATTTATTAAAAGATAAAAACATATGAAGGAATTCTAGCTATAACGGGATCCTGTTTTTTGAACTTAAAACTTTAAAACCTTGAAATGACCCAGATCCAACAGCAAAATGTTTTGTGTTCCGTCATAAAAGCCGCTCTGTGGAATTATGACGTAGGAGGCCATGAGGTTGACCTTCAGGTCAAGAACTTTTTGTGTTTCAATCACATACAATAAACCTGCAAAAGAAAATAAGAAATTAGTGGTTTTACTAAATTATAGGAGGAAATAATAAACATGAACTAAAAAGAAAAATTGTACATCATCTTTGAATTCTAAAGAATAACATGTTGGGATGTAGTTGGCTTTTTAATTTGGTTTGATCAATAACAGGTTTGCCTAAAAAAAGAAAATGTATAAAAAATGTGAAATTTGCTGTGTTGAAATAAAAATAGCACAGTAAAGAAAATGCGTCAGCAAAAATTAAAAGCAATTGTTTCTTCCTATATCTCTTTTTTTTTTTTTGGAGTAATTTGATACTTTGTGGTTTGCATCAAACTTGGGAACAGAGGGTGGGTTTGACCACAGATCCAACATGGAATAAAGTAGGTGTAGAAGACGGTTAAATGAAAAGCCTACATAGTGGACATGAGATCTGATAACAGTTGTAGATTCCACTCACCTGTGGCTGTGCGATCTTTAAATTGCTCCAGTTTCATTAGTGTTGCTTTGGTAAACTCATCAAGCTGCACATCATCTGGAAGTCTGAAAAACGCTGATACACTGTTTACTGTTAACTGGAAAAACAAGCAACAAATTAATTTAGATACCTACAAGTGATTCATTTACAAACATTAGCAATAGAAGATGCCACTAACAGCATCATAGATGATTTCCAGTGGCTGAGATGTGGCATGAAATCTCTGGTTAGCACCTCCCTCCAGTGGATTGGTCTCAAACAAAATGCTGAGAAGTGGCATTCCTGTTTTTGTGGCTGCCCTCCTTGATGAAAGGAGGGTTGGTGCAGGCCTGTTACTGGCAAGACCAGTGACTTCAAACAAACTAAGCTCAGCTGTGATTCTACAAGGAAATGAAGGAGAAATCTGTAAATGTCAATGCCAGATATGAGCACATAAAGTAACCATTGCTCACTTCTATACAATATTAAGTCAACTCCTGTGTTTGCAGCAGAATCATCATCACACCATGAGAAAGCTTTCATCAAACAAGGCTTAAACTAACTTGATGGCTTGTGCTCCAGGTCTTTGAGTGAGCGTAGACTTGAGCTCTCCGACAGTCAGCCTCATGACCTCGTTTACGTCCTTCTCGTCTTTAATGGATACACACAGTCTTTCCATATGGAAGTTGACCTTCATGTCCTCAAACTAAAATGATTTACAACAGAAAAAACATCAATGTAAAGACCATAAGCTTTAAGAAGCTTTTACATTTTGATTATTTTAATTTATTGCTAGTTGACTGAAAGACACCTACATTCTTGGGCAAATTAGGATTAGCAGCAGTTTCACTGTAGCCAATGGCAGTGTAGAGTTTGGCTTTCTCTGCAGGAGTAAACAGTCCATCAAAACCTGAGAAATGAAAGTGACACAGAAGAAAAAAATGTGACAAAGGCTGCAGTTAAAAACATTGAAGGCTTTTGCTAGAAAAAAACAAAGCAAATACTAAATTCCTATTGTTTTATATCGTTTTGCTATGTTCCTTTTGAGTTCTGCCCAATTACATAAATAGTACCTCCAGTATTTGTCACTTTTGTTTCTGATTCAGCCTCTCCTCCCCAGTTCCACATCCAACTGAACCAGCCCTGAGACTCCTCTTCCTCCATCTTCACTCCTGGACGATAAATGCGCAGCCCTGCCTTGCTTGCCTGACATAGGAACATAAATCAAAAGCTAGCTTGCATATACATAAGCAAAATACAATGTGCAATATCTGAAAGCTTACCTCTACTTCCGCCTGCCGTCTAGTCAATGTGATGTTGAAAATATCCAAGGCTTTTTCAGTGTTCTAAGAATAGAAGATAAGAAATTAGGAGGATTACTTTTTTAATATTACAAACTAGGAGAGGTAACAAGAAAATGTAAAGGCAATCTTTAAATCACACTGAGAACAAGTGATAGATACTTTAAATGTATTTTAAACTAACTCATACACATCAAAATCCTAAGACCAGTTAAGAAAATGTAAGAATTTGTATTCATCACAGCTGGATCTTACCAAAGTTCTAAACAGATCTTCAAAATGCAAAGAGAAGAAAGATGAGCAAAAGAACAAATATTTTTAGCTGATAATTTATTGAAAATAACCATTTAAATGAAAAGGACCGTTCATCAGCTGATCAAAAGTTTAAGACTTTCCACCAAAATTTGCAATAAATGTTTTTTCTAATAAGTAATCAACCTATAAAGGTCTTTTAATGGCACAGGCCAAAAAGCTCAATTTCTTTGATAATGGCAGGATTTGCTGAGCTTCATAAGCAAGACTTCTCACGAAGTGCCATTACTGCAGAGATTGGATGCAGTAAACAGAACGTTTTGAATTTTTAAAATAACTTGAGAGCTACGAAAAGAAAAGTCAAGTGAAAGACAAAAAAATTTCACCAAAATTTTTGTCTGCAACTTCCTAACTGGTCGTCACATTTTGGATCAGGAATGAATGTTGTATAAAACAGCACCAGTGGAACTCTGACTATTTCCTTCTTTTCTTCATAATTTCTCATCAGTTCAGCCCCCACCTCTAGATCCTTGAGAAGATTGTCACTGGGCTTCTTGCTGGTGATTTTTGTTTTGTAGAGATCTTTGTAATGTTGTACAGTCGCCCGGTGCCGACGGATGTGTTGCCATGACCACATGTGAAGATGGGGTTTTACATTGACCTCAAGTACGCTTGTGATACAATAGTTCCACCTAAAACCAACAAATATTCAACCTCATTAAACCTGAAACAAGATCATTAATCATGCATTAACAAGATCATGCAAAAAACAAAACCTGTTTGCCATTAAAGATTTCTAACCATGTGCCAGCATTCTGGTGAACTTGGACCACAGGTTTGTATTTCCTGTAAGGCAGATTCCGTGACATCATATCAACGGAATCCAGGAGCTCCAAAATGCTGATGTACTAGAAAAACAGGATGTCTCCAATTATGAGGCAGAACAAAGAAATTGTGCAATTTACATCTCATACTGCTTTATTTTAACATTTTTTAAGAAGTTCTCTATCAACGTACCTGGGGTTTGTTCAGTTCAATGGCTACCTCACTCAGATTTACCATCAGGTCCACTTTAGGAGAGGAAAAATCCACATCCGACCTGGGATTCATCTTCAGTTTAGCATCAGCCGAGATAGGTCGTATGACTGCATCAACAGGAAAAAGATCATTTTCATGGAAAAAAATGGAACTAAAATTATGTTTTGTATTTTTTTGTTCCAACACTGGAGATAGTTTTAAGATTTAAAAAACGTTTTCAACTAAGTGTTTTTTTTATAAGCTTTTAATCAAAACAGTTTATTTCCCTGCATATTGCAGAGCCACAACCATGAAACAATCCCATTTTATCTGCAGGGTACCATTTCTTTTCCCCTTGATCAACTAAAGTCAAGAGCTTGTTAAAGATAGTTTGCTTAAATTGAGAAACAAAGACACTCACTAAAGTCATGGTTAGCAGCAGGAGACTTCTGGATTGTCATGCTGTTTTCAAGAGAACGCTGTTTAAAAAAGAATAATAAAAATAAGTCATTTGTCAAGATTTAACCTTTTTAAGATTTTTTTTTAAAAGTATTCTTTCTATATTCCGATATCATTTCCTCACTCACCAAAGCCTCTTCTGCACTTTGACTGGAGAAAAGCACTGAGTTTACATTCCAGTAAGCAAACAGGTTCTCTAGTTTAACCAACTGAAAAAAAGAAAGAGTACAATTATTAGCAACAAAGTGAACTAATCTTATCATAATTAAAGAGTTAACTTGTAACTAGCTTGACTCAGAGACCAGAGATAAGACAAAAACATCCTTGTTTAAAAGAAAAGATGTTTTGTAGAAATAGAAAATGTTTAAACTATCAGAAAGGTTTACAAATAAACAGCAAGATTAGAATGACATTTTCCTCTAAATAAAACCATTTCCTTCAAATCTGTCACGTGACTACCAATCCAGTAATATTTATCAATGGTGACAACTAATAGGACTTTGACTTTCAACTAGTGCTGTCAATCGATTAAAAAAATTAATCAGAATAATCACACTTTGGATTGTGATTAATCACAATGTTTTACTAGATACATTTTATACGACAATATGCAGCTTTTAAACAAAAAAGGCCAGAGAGAACATAGTTCCTTCATTTTTATCGTCTGAAATGTTTTAATTTGAAAAGTGTTAAGTCATATGTCACAAAAATGTAATTTGTTTGCTTTTATTCTAATACTGAACCTAATTTCTAATAAGGTATGACCTTTGAGAGCTTAAACAAGAGAAAAGCGTTAAAGTCTTCATGTCTGTCTGAGAAAAGTGTAGAAAATATGTAGTGAGGAGTCCTCTCTGTTACCCCCTGGGAAATGTCCCGGTAGCCAATGAGCTCAAAGCCCACGTAAAAATAAGATCAGCTTGGCAGCGAAAAGTTGAAAACTGAACTGAAACTGAAAACTAAGGACTGAAAGCAAAAAGGGAGAAAAAAAAAGTTGAAAATACAAATAAATAAAGTTTTTTAATTTGGTAACAGTTTTAGGTGTAAATGTTTCTTTTCGTCCAAATTTTAAATTTGCAATTTATTGCAAATTTTTGCGACTCAAAGCAAAAGATGGTCGCTTGTAATGTCACATGTAATTAATCTGCATTAATAAATAACGCTTTTTTTTTTTTTAAATGAATCGCATGCGTTAATGCTGAAAGCCCTGCTATTAACTTGTTTAGCCTGTTTCTTTTTAAAGCAAAAAAACAAACAACAAAAAACAGGCTTTTTTTTCTTTTTTTTTACCTTAAAGAAAAGCCTCGAGTTCTCATCCAGGAGACTTGGCTTCCAGTTCTTGTCAGCAGTCTGTCAGCACAATGTTAAAGTAAATAAATATACATTTTGTATAGAAGTAAAGATATAAGTAATTGTTGGTAAAACAAGTCAAAAAGCAAGTTACCTGAAGGCTAAGGTTTTTGAGCGACACCCCAAAAGACAAAGGACATTTGGGATTGGTGACCTGCAAAATAAAAAGGAAAAGTATGATCTTAAGTGTTTGTCTATGTGGAATTTTACCCAACGCCTGAACAGTTCACACTGGACCTGATAATTAATGTAGTCATTTAAAGAGCCACGCCAATTAAAATAGCATTTTTGGTGTTTATAAGATGTTCTTGTAGCATTTTTCTCATAATGGAGGAAATGTATAAAATAACTTAAAATAAAAATTGCATTTATGAGCATTTCCTTCTTCAAATCGCATTGGATCAGCATCAGATGAAAACCAGGTGTTTCAAAAAGCTAAGGTTTGTACTATGGGCGGGCCAAAGCCTACTTTCTCAGATACAATTCAGATGCCACGACTTGCAGGCCTATAGACTCCCTAACGTCTTCATTTTCCTCATCTGAGCTGCCATTTGGCTCAAAACTGTACAGCTAGATAGCTCTGATGTTGCCCGCCAGTTTTTTTTGCTATGCTAATCTTAGCTTAGGCTTGTGATGTGCTATACGCTAGAAGAGAGTGTCAACAAAGGGTTTAACACGGCTAACTTCGGAGCCAACAATCCCGCCCACAAACCAGAATCGTATTTCTAATGAGCTCCTGCTGCTCTGCAGAAAGTATGTCTTAAAAAACGACAAAGGCTTTTTGGATTTTGGCTAAAAAAAACTGCATAATCAAAATTTAATGGCCACTGGGAATGATTTAACATATAACTGGAGTGGGACTTTAATTTTTAAAAAATTCAATAATCTTTTCTTACCCCAATTACATTAAAATATAACCATGAGTAAACCAGCATTAGTTAAAGGTATAACATTAGTTTGTTTTAGGTGTTACTCGGTTAGCTTAAATACTCACATTGTCCTCATAGCGAACATGGATGTTTGAGATCTTAACCTGCAGGTTTTTGATGACTTGAGTAACAAGCTTTTCCATGAACGAGTCCTGCTTCTCCTGTTGAGGGTCCTCTGTCAACAAGAAACAAAGGCAAACGTGAGACAAGTAAACCCAGAGACAGCACAGGATGGAGATTTATTCCTTTTATAGAGCAGCATTTTAGTCTGTGCCTTTGACTCCAGTGACACAGTTAAGAGTTAGGTAAAAATCTTAGAGTTCCACTACAATCATCTTTTTATCTACTGTACAGCGTTTCCAGTGGTCTCTTAACTAAAATTATGCCGTTTTAAGCCTAAATTTAAAAAAAAACTGTCATTTTCCAGGACAAAGTTTCTGCAGAGCGGCAGGAATTTATCAGACATTTGCTTCTGCGTTTAGGAACAGGACTGTTGGATAAACCTGCCCTCATTTCCCATCATCCCTTTATTTACACTCTTTCACTACCTTGCAACCCCTCATATATCCAACGTAACATTACTGCTGCAACAAAACTGACGAGCGATAATGGAGCTATCCAGCCGTACAGTTTTGAGCCAGATGCCAGGGCGGACGAGGAAAACAAAGACGTGCGTGGATCTACTGGATGCATCAGAACATAGTGGAGCAGGGAGCTTTTTGCTCGTCGACTGTGAAACCTACATCACCACTACATGCTTTTTCCAACTGCATTTTTTGTTTGCTCCTAATTCACAACAATTTGAATAAAGAAAATAAATTTGAATAAATAAATTTTAAATCTTAATTTTCTCTTTATTTTTCCTTACTCATGAAAAAAAAATGCTACAAGAACGTTAAAAAACACCAAAAACAAAAAACAAAACAATTCTCTGTATATAAAGTGTTTTTGCTTTAAAAAAAAAGAAAAAAATCCTAAATTCTGACCTTTTTCCGCAGCTTTTCGCTTTGTATCTTCTATCCTCTGCAGCTCCCTCTGACGAGCCTCTTGTAGCTGCTTCTCCTCTTTTTCTGCATCGTACTTTATACCTGAAAGAAATTCATTAATTACTAATAAATTATTAGGACACAAAAAAAACTTTCTAGAATTGAAAAGGTTATCTTGCAGTAGTGGTTTGTTAAGGTGTGATCTGCTTTTTGTCTTCTATTCAAATATGTATTTTCTTTTGTAATGGCTGAAAATGTTAACTTACTGGCTGTGGGAACTATAAGTAAATAGACGCCATCCAGTGTGGCCTCTACTGACTGAGTGTAGAGGTTTTTCCATGGAATCTTGAGCTCAAGGCGCCCTATTGAGAAAACCATACAATAAAAAAACATTTTTCTTGATCAAGTAAGCAAAATGAAAAGGCCCAAAACTTTAAATCTTACCTATGTGACCAGCTTTCACTTTAAAAGGAATGTCAAGTTCGCTCTGCAATACAGGAGCAATAACAAAGTGTCACATTAGTTTGTTTAAAATATTAGTTTTAAAATAGGAAGTCTATATTAAGTCATTAGTAAATTTCACACTTACCAGAGCATTTTCTTTTATTTCAAGGCTTTTTAAAACAGCATTACCTGCAATGACAGGAATCTTTGTTTAGAGTCAACATGACTATCCTAAATTAACATCAATTCAAACATAATGGAAAAAAAAATTACACTAAAGAATTATTAGCGCTCATGCCTAAATGGTTGGTAGCACCCCCCCTTTGAAAAATCAATCACTACTACAACCACGCATTAGTGATTTACACCTCTTTAATGGAAGTTATGCCCATTGATCTTTTGCAAAATACTCCAGGTCTTTCTGATTTAAAGAATTCCTTCTGCCAAATGCTGTTTGGAGATCTTTAAACAGGTACTCTGTGGGGTTCAGATGTCAACTCACATTTTTAAACATTTCAGAGCTCTCCAGCGCTTTGATTGAAACAATTTGAGTGCTTTTTGAAGTGTGTTTTTGATAATTGTCTAAGGACCTTTCGTGGAGATGCAGCTTTTTAACATGGCCCACTACGTTATGCCTCAAAATTCATTGGCAATTATCAGATTTCCTGTTTACTCGAGTCAAGGCATCCAGTTCATTCCAGATCATATTTACTGTAGTTTCTATGAAAGCTTTATTTATTTTTTCTGTAAACAGTGTTATGATTTACTTTAGCAGACAGATTTATTTTTTGTCTCATCTGACCACAGTAACTTTTTTCAGAAGGATTGTGGCTTTGTCACAAAAATGTTGGCAAATGAATGTCCTGCTTTTTTCCACACATTTGTGATGCCAGTGGCGTCCCTCTAAGTCTACTACCATAGCGTTTCTTCTCCCTTCGATGGCAATAGTAATGTGTCCTGACACTACTGTATCATGTGTTCATTAGACCAACTAGAACTTGTTTAGAAGTTGATTTAAACTTTTCATCTTCATTGTAATCTTTTGTGAATTTTGCTATTGTGTTCGGGGTGATGATACTGAACAGAGCGGAAAAAGGAACATTAGGATCTCTGTAGATGAAATGGTAACCTTGATATTGATAAAGCTTTTCCCCGTTAATTTTTTATGCAAATTGGACTGTGATACACCTCACCTCACCCCACACCACCCCCACGTTACAAATAGGAAGCACCTGCTGATCCCAGAAAGTCGAAATCCCATTGACTTCAACTGAGGAATAAACAGCTAGGGAATAAAAGGGTGTGTGACCCTGAACGAAATGTTTCCAAGAAACTTCCGAGAAAAACAAACTTGTTCAACACAGCGAACATTACTCAGAATTTTCAGGTAGGCCTAATTCCTCAGTTGCTTAAAATTTACATGTGACGTCGCAGTAAAAGTCCCCTTCCTAAAAGGAACACAAACTGACTATAACAGCCTCAAAACAGCTGCGCGCGGGGTACGGCTGCGTAGGTTAGCATTTAGCTTGATAGCTTTAGAAGCTAGAAGTTAAAAGCAGACAAGTTGCCTTACCTCCCCAAATTCCAAGCTTTAGCTGCGAACTGTCAAGGTTGACAACATAGTCACCCAAAAATCGGTTGAGGACGTCTACAACTAGGCTTTCGAAGACCATTTTGGCGCCGCTCTACCAGAGTGACACTTTCATGGTTTTACACCCAGTGCAATATTTTGCTTTTCATCCGGAATCCTGTGACGTAGGCACGTAAGAGCACGTTTTACTTTGGGCGTCCTTACGTCATGCACTAAAACGTAAAACAATAAAACTAAAAATATTTATAAAAATAATCGTTTATTAACTTTTAAGTGTATAAATGAAACGTTTAAAATATATGGAATATTAGCTGTTAAACAGATTAATGCAGTAAATGGAATTTAGTTAGTTCAGTAATTAGAATGAAGTTGTAGCGTTCATTCATTCAAACAAGCTAAGTGATTTATGCCTTCATCTCTATTAATTTCTGTCTTAGACATTCAAATGAAAAGAAAATGACAAATACAAATTAATTTTGAGCAACAAATTTACTTTTAATGTCACATCATCTAAGTTTTTTTTTTAAATTACAATATTCAAACAACATGATATGTCAGAAAAATACAACAACAGGCCAGAGGTCATTAGTCACAACTAAAAGGTTACAATAATTACAGCAATAATAACATAATAATAACAATGATAATAATAATAAATAAGGCTTCAAGTACCTCGCATGAAAGCTCAGGATCATAAAAAAAACATGTTAGCTTGTCCATTGATCATCACTGTGGTGGTAAAATGTGTGATACATTGGTCGTAGATGTGCCCGCATGCAGATTACTAGTTTACTATTCACAACTCACAAATAGGAATTTTAACATGAAAGCCTTGTTTTCAAGCAACTCATATTTCCTGTTTTTTATTACAGCTTTTCTTCACTGGTTGCAGGAAGCAACTGTGACAGTGGTTGACTGACCAGTCCAATCATTGTCCCTCTCCTCAGTTTTCCTGCTGCAGATTTATCTACAACTTTTAATTTGAGGCTCAGCATCTGCAGATCGTCCTGACTCAGCTCTGTGAAGAAGAAATCTTCATTGAACACAGGGTTGTGACATTTTCTGATGATGGCGCTCTCCTGCTGCTGCTGCTTCCCTGGTGTCAAGCATAGATTTACTGCACAGTTCGGGGCAACACTTTCAGCTGGGTCCCAGAGGCCCTCCACAGATACAACACGCACTCTGATGGTAGTAAGACCTGAGAACGCGCTGGTGGACAATATAATGTGCTCAGTAGAGAGCCGCACTTGACCACGACACTGCAAAGGGAGGACGTGTTCATGCTGAAGTCTCTCCTGACAATGCAGCACATCCAGTGGGAAGTTTACAGGTGGGGCTAAAGTGAACAAATCTTTCCCTAAACTTGATCCTTTGCAGAGTGAAGTTGTCATACCCAATGCTTTCTCCCATTTCCGTCTCACCTCTTTTCTGTCAATCAAAGATGGACATGATACAGTTTCTTTGAGACGACAGGGAACAGAGCTGGAGGATTTGGCACTGCAAGGCGAACAAAGGGAAGAAGAGTCCTCAGAGGAAGGTGTTTCACTTTCTGTGCTTGCTGCTTCAGACAAGCTTTTGCGTGAAATCAGAGGGAGAAATCCAGATGATACTTTTTTGGAGGAATTTACATCCCTTGCCATCTTTGAGGTTGTAGCAGAAATGTTCCTTTCAAGTATGTAAATAGGGCTTTTTGTGTGAAACAAAGACTCCTTCCGTCTTGTGTTGGGGCTCTCATATATCCCAGTCAGGCCGTAACTCTCTGCTGAGAATGGCAACGGCTTCTTTGAACCCTGTTTATCCTCTTTCTTTACATCCCATCTCCTTGCTATGTTTGCAGAAGAGCTGCTCACATGGAACTGGTCCTGAAAGAGGAGCTTTGGTGAGGCATCTTCAAAATCTGACAGTGAACCTTTCTTGCAAATTCGTGGAGGCAGGCAAAACTCTGGGATGTTTCCTGGGGTTATGACGTTGCTGTGCAGATTCTGTGAAAAAATGTCCTCTTCACTCTTCGCAATGTAACGATTCACCTCGAGAGGTATGCTCTCCATGCTTTCTCTGATCTTCTTCAGAATCCACATATTTGTTTCGGGAGAATCTACAACTATAAGAGTAGCTTTGAAAGAAAAAGCAGAATTCCTGTTACAGCAAATAAAAAAAGTTGTCAATCTCAAACAAAATATTTTTTGTAAGAAAAATACTTTTTTTTGTCCCTTGATGCGACGATGTGCCCTTCTTCAAAGAGAGGTCTGTGTCTATGTGGCGCATCACATTCACTGACACATTTTAAAGGTTAGTCTTTGGAGTGACGTCATCTTTCTGCCACCCCCGCATGCATCAGAAAAGATTCTTTATACAACTGTCCGGAAGAATGCACATCCCAGCTACTGTGTGGTTGAGCATTTCAGGGTCTCTTAGAAACCAGGTGGGTGGTAAATAACATCAGATGCACTGATGTGCATTAATTTGCATTGTCATGTTTTGATGATGTTTAGATCTTTTTACCGAGGTGTGTTGTGGCAACAATATATGTGCACAAACAAGCCAAATGTATCATTTATTCAAAAGAATTTACATTTCAAAATTGCAGATTGTAAAATATAGCATTTTAAAATGAATAATGTGTTTTAAATATAAGAAGTTATATTGATGGAGGAAGATTAGTCATGTTCAACGAAATAAAATAAATTAAAGTCCGGAAAAGCTACATCAGAGCACATATTCATATAGTCAAAAATGATGATCAGAAACTATTCACCCAGAGCCAACTCACAGCAGCCACCTCCTTCAAACGCCTGTGACCTTTAAACAGCCAGTGATCAGACACAGAGCTGACCTTAATTCAGGTAGAAACTGCACACAATTCTGTCCGATCCAGATAAATACAAGGCTGCTGCAGAACATACAGTAGAGACTAACAAGAAAAGCTTTAAAATTAATTTTACTTTAAGAAAAAACTGTTCTGCCATTCGGATTAAATCACTATTTGTTCAACAAATATAGTTTAAAATGCTCTAGAGCTTGATGTTCACAAAAATGTCTTTACTGCAACCTTTTTTTTATATCATCACTGTATTATCGCCACACATAAACATTTTAAACGTCCAGATCAGAACGAGCTAATCACCAACTTTTTAAACCCTCTTCCCCATCATCCTGACTGCCTTTTAGTTAGTGTGATAACTCAGAAACAGTGTCTTATGTGAACAACACTGATCACTACTAAATCTTCCTAGAGAGTCAGAGGAACACTGAGAAAATGGTTACACTGAGAAGTGGAATCCTGTGACCCTTTGTACTTGTCCAAAGCAAGAAAAATAGCTTTTGCTGGGTAAATGTGTAAGTATTTTATTCAGTGAAGTATTTTTTTATTTTTTGTATGTTTTCAAATCTCTTTTAGAAAAACTGTCATTTAATACTGCAGCAGCTCTCTATAATTTAGAAAATTTTAGTTTTAGTTCCTTAATATTTAACTTGTAAAAAACGTGCAAATGAACTCACACATTTCCATTTACTACATCCACTTGTGTTCTGGTATAGTAAACAAACTACGCCATCCTTGTGCTAAAGCAGTTTGGCTCAAAAAAACTGATTAGGATTTTGCAGTTGCGGCCATGTTGTCTGTAATATTTTGGACCAAGGCTCCAGCTTGAAATCATTTTTTGTTTCATTGCACTTATTTTGAAGTTCTCTCTTTTTCATTTGTTTATTTGTATAAATGCAACAGTCAAAGGTGTTGTTTTTGCATATACAGTAGAAATGAATTTGTCTTTAAGTTATTTACATTGTTTATGCTTACTGCAGGATGGTTTTCCTCCATATCAGGTGTTTTAAGTATAACAAAACACATTTGGGTTTTTTTTTGTGGAACTTCTCCACTGAGATTTAGACTTTTCTGTTTGTTTAAAATACAATATTGGGGAAATCTTGACTACATTTCATTGGACAGTTAAAATGTCACTATTATTTTTTTTCACCAATTATTATTCTAGCAGTAGTTATGTTCTATGTTGCCTAATAAAAGAAAAAAAACACTTTAAGAGCCACAGTATGATAAAAAAAAAAAACAGAAAGTGGTCAAAATCCCCCTCTATTTAAACCACCAGAGGGCACACATTGATCAGATATGACCAACTATTTGTTTCTCCTTAACTGTTAACTATTAAACTAACAATATTTAACACATATAATAATGTTTTTAAAGTTCACAAAAATTATGAAAGGAGTTGTGAAAATCTACATGTTGGTCTGTTCTGTCCCAGAAAAACACACTCTTGCAAGGTCTCTCTCTAACTCACACACATCTGTACCGGAGTCATCTATCTTATCATATTGTTCCAATTAAAGAGTAAGCAATAAACAACATTTAAATGAAGGTGTGCACGTGCTTACACATGTGTGTATACCTGCGCGAGACAATTAGGCAATATGAAGATGATGAATGCATTCATTGTGAGGTCTTCGGAGCTCCCGAGGGGTCAGGAGGAGTTTTGAAGAAATGAAAATTAACTTTATTACGCCAATAAAACCTCAGACTGCTCTCTTTAATGGGTGGATAAATGATTGGAAGTCAGACGGAGGCCTTGCCTTTAACCGCAATGACACCTTCAATTAACGCTTTAAAGAGACATTACAGCTGGATATTAAAACATTTTCATTCTAAAGGTCTTTGGATTTAAAATAGCAATTACTTTGACATTGTTTTAAGTGACTCAATTTGTTAATCCAGTTTGTAGAAGATTATTCTAACAAATCAGTAAAAAAATTTTCATAACTTTTCTTGCACAGTTAAGAACAACTCGCATCTTTTGTAGTTTATGGTTCATTGATTGAAGTATTTATTTCAATCTGTGCATTAACTCGGCTTCAGGGGAGTCTTGAAGCTGCTGACTTTTGCCTGAAAGCTGAAGACTTCATCCCTCATTTCTGTTATCATCTAGAAATGACGTTTAAAAACACCGAAAAGACAGATGATAACTTTGGATTTGCACTTTGTGTTGCTGTGATTGATGGAAAATGTCTTCACATTGTCAGCAGTCTCTTTATCCAAAAAGAAATGGAAAATCAAAAACAATCTTTTGAATAATATTTGATGTTTTGATACACGCAAAGCCTTTTTAAGTATTTTAATTTTAACTGCACAGGTTCTATTCAAGTGACAAACTTTAATAAAATCTTGGTTAAAAAACATGTTAAAATTGTATTTTAACTTTGCCCATATTGCTGATAATAGATTAAAATAATGATGGCCATTGTCTTCAGTTATTTTATGTCATTTTTCTTTGGGACTGAGATTTCAAATGGATCTGCATAATGTTCATTCTCTTGCAAAGCACTTAACCCTGCAGGTTCAGTCCACTGGTTTCTTTTGGCTGCATAACTTTAGGGGTAAAGTCAAAGAGGAGAAACCGTGGGATGAAGGCCAGAAAGGCTTAACCAACGACCTCTTTTAAAAAGGTAATTAAGTGAAATAATGCATGAGAAGCTGGGATAACTTGGCCTAATGAAAAAGGTTGCCAAATGGAAAATGTTTTGTGCTGCATAAGAGAACTCTGACTTTGAGGACAAAACAAACAATTCACTCTGACCTTGCAGACGGACACATTTGAGACTAGGTAAAGGAAGGAAGTGGTTGTGAACAAGAAAACTGGATGAAGCGATTAAAAAATTACTGTGGTGTAATGAAAGTTAAATAAAAAACAGTTTTAGTGTTCAACAGTATCTGAGTAGAAGTTGAAGAGAGTGAAGCCTTAAAAAACAGAGATATGTCAATTATTTGTTAGTAAATATGGGAAAATAATGAGTAAAGTGTGAGTAAACGTAAAGAAAATGTCTAAGTAATAAAAACATTAAAAGCTTTTCCCAAATTTTGAAATTGTTTTTCAAATTATTTTATTAGTCCATATTATGCATTGCTTTTGTGACTTTTCTTTCTAGCAGGTAAAGCTAAGGATCTGGTAACCTTCATTAAATTTCCTTTACAACATTAAAAAACAAGTGAAAACGCTGCTGCTGCAAAAAAAATAGGGAAATATGTAAACTCCCAAATTTCAGAAAAAGACCAAAAACAAAGAATTTGATGTATTATTTATGCAAAAACTATTTTTCTTTTCTTTCCATTCCTTTTTTTCTGTTTAACTCAGCTGATAATGTCAGTCCCATGCACTGACATCTTTAATCAGAAAGAGCGTTTAGTATTAAGACAAATCCAACTAAAATACAAAGAATTTCATTATTAAGTTTTTATTGAAAAACTGTCACATTTTTGGTCACCAATGACCACAAACAGATCTTTGAAACTTGCTTTTTAAAGCTGTGTTCTGTAAAAAGTCTTTATCAAAATAATCTTATTTTTGTGTCCACAGAAATGACTGAAATTTTTCACTTTGTGACTGAGCAAACCACGTTTGTATGATCCTTATAGGTTTAAAGCCATTAGGATAAATTTGCTGCTCGCAACATATTAAATAAAAATACTTTCTGGAACAAAGAATAATATTTAAGCTTTGTGTGTGTCTTCCAGCGTGTGCTGGTGTGAACATCAGATCTGATTAATTAAGCTTCTCTCCATGATGGCCAGCTCTTATTGATCATTAAGAAAAACGCATGTAGAATTTGCCACCCTGGCCCCTGTGAAGTGTGGGTAATTACCACTAATGTATCATCATCTATGCATGACCGTAACATTATGTTTGAAAGGACAGACAATAAAACACCTTTGATATAAATCATTCATTTACATTATTTTTACTGCGTTTTCAAACTTACATGATAGGAAGTTGTTTTTTCTTGTTCCTCTAGAAAAAAATGTTGATGATTGATTTTGGTGTAATTGTTGCTATGAATCACTTTTAATTTTTGGAGGGGAAAGCATTGACACACAGACGAAATGCAGATTTAGAAGGATGGATTATTTTTCTTTCTTTTAAGATTAGGGTCAGAAACAATGTAAAATAAAAAAATATCTTCCTCTATTTATCCATCCATTTTAAAAAAAAAACCCACACAACCTTGTTTAGGGTCACAGATCTGATTTTCTTTCAATTGTCATAATAAACTCAAATAAAAAATGCAAACTAAGCTATTTTAGATTCAGTTAATTTTAAATAATAACATACTATTTACATGATAGAATTACTAGGCAAATGTAAAGACTTAATGTGAGATTTTTTTAATTTTTCTAGATGAAAATTAAACATAATTCTAACATGCTTTAACTGCATTCATGTAGATTATAGATCCATGTGATATAAGGATTCTGCAAACATCAAACTCTGATGTTGTCAAGACAGGAGATCATGGAGGGTAGTAATGGCTATATTATTACTCTTCTTATTGTGCCTTAATTAGTGGCATTTAATTATGCACTAAAGCAGGGAGGGCTATTAAAGACACTGAGACCTGCTGCTCAGGGAATGAAAGGAAATTCACACACACACACATGAACACATTTACAGGCTCACTTTTCACATAGATACACTTGTTGTTTCATGAAACCTCCCTTTAATTAGGAGTTGGAGTCTCCTCCCCAAATAGATAATTGCCTTTATATTGGAATATGGTAAGAAAAATTGAAATGGCACAAGACAAGAAGGTATAGAAGATGAATTTGTGAAAATGAGGTAAGGAGGAATTATGGGGCGTGTACTTTTATATGCTCGTTAGCAGTGACATCCAAATAGGTTCTAATTTTTCACTCCCACACATCCTCCCTCTCTGGTGCATCTCAATTATTTGTTCTGAGGCTGGTGCGACTAAAGTGTTGGCAATGGGAGCCTTTGGGATGCTAAACAGGGGGCAGGAGGTTAAATGTAAGTCATTTTCAGAGGGACGAACCCGAGGCTTTGTGCTGTTGAAGATGAGAAGCTTCAAAGCTTCATTAAAACAGCACACAAAAGAGGAAACTTGAACCCATCTCCCTGCCTGCTTTTGAAGATGTGGAGATGCAGTCCGGAGTGCTGGTTCCTTACCTCTCTGAAGATCCTTCAGAACTTCATGTTGTCTCAATGCTCACACTTTTTAATGTTTAAATGTTGTATTAAAGCTTAATTGGTTTTCCCCAAGATTTTAGAATTAAAATCTTTAAAATTTAAGTTAATTTTGAGGTAGTTTTACCAGATGTCCGGTGTAAGCCACAAGTTTTGTCCTTCTCTCAGCATTAAAAGAAGCGCATAAACTCAGGTGAAATTCCGGCTTTTATGCCTGGCTTGGTAAAAATATGAACACAGGCCAAAAGAAGCCTTTTTTCGGGTTTTTTTGCTGCATCTTTAACTGTATAGTCCGCTGTTACAAGAAGAAAGTTATATAAATTGAGGATAAATAAAGAAAACAGCTTTAATTAAACTGTCCATCTGTTGATTATACAAATCTTTTCAAATGATTGTTAACGCCTTTGATTATGAAACAGTTGACTTCAAGCAAAGAAAAAAATGTAAAAGTGGTGAGAAGTATTTAAAAAAAATTGAAAAATAGGAATTTGTATGCAAAGTTCTTGCTGTTTTATTTTTTAATAAGTGAAGTCTACAAAAAACTTCATTTAAAATGAGTGTCTAAATAAGAACAACACCAGAGATTCAGTTTCATCCTCTTTATAAATAATCTTCAGATAAATAGTGTCATAATACAAGCATAAACATGATCAATGCACTAACACAGAAAAAAGTGCAACAAGCCTAAAAAAGCTAAAACATGAAGGTTTTTGACGTCTACAGACCTGATGAATAAATGGAATAAAAGAAAAGCAAAAATGAAAGACAAAAACTAAGGAGCTGTGGGTTTGATTTTGAACTTTGTGTCTCTCAGATGAACGCTTTCTTTGGGTTTCTCTACTTGTCTGATTGTATACATCAGTGCCACGTTACTGTGTGTGGCAAATGCCCTTAAAAAGTGTGCAAATAAATAATGATTCCAACCGACATAATGAAAACATATTAGCCTATAGCACAACGCTCACAATTGTCTTACAGCTGCAAAAAAAATGACGTCAGTTCTTTCTTTTTAAATATAATTAAATCATAAAATAATAATAATAACCTGCATTTGACTGAGCTATGACAAGAGCAGAGCCGGGTGCAGCGGGTTTGCTTTGCCCTCCACCAGATCGCTCTTCTCCATGGCGGAGGCCGGGGAGCAGAGATGGGCCGGACCGGACAAACCAGGGACGGGGCCCAAAGACGGGGTGGGTTTTATTGGCACCGGCACGGCGGGCAGAGTTTGCCCGTTGGCGTTGTGGTACAGGCCCTTTGCTGAAACTCCGAAGGGCGCGTACTCGGATGCTGCAGCAGACACGGGCACGCCGCTCATGGACTCTGACAGCATGCCGACGTGCGGCCACATGGAGTTGACGACGCTGCTGAGCTGAGGGGGCACCGGGTAACCCAGGTGGTGCATGACTGAGCTGAGGGGAAGCCCGCTGGCCACCACGCCCTTGTAGTCTCGTCCGATTATGTTCTCGATGGCGAACGGGTGTTTGAACCCCCCAGGCTGCGCGCAAGAGATGCCCCCGTAACCCTGAAAGGGGGGGAGCCGACCCACGCCCGCCGGGCCCGCTGAGTGGTCGTGGTGGGCCGAGGCGGTGGCGAGCTTGCCTCCAGGGTGATGGTGGTGGTGATGAAAGTAATGCATCATCGGGGAGCTCTTGCAGCTCATGTGCTCGGCGCGTAGAACCTTAAAGCGCTTCCTTCTCCTCAGGAAGCTACCGTTCTCAAACATGTCCCCGCAGTCCGGGTGCAGAGCCCAGAAGCTGCCCTTCCCCGGCTGATCAGGCCGCCGGGGGATCTTGATGAAGCAGTCGTTAAAAGACAGATTGTGTCGCAGGGAATTCTGCCACCTCTGGGTGTTCTCCCGGTAATAGGGAAAACGGTCCATGATGAACTTGTAGATGTCACTCAGAGGCAGCATCTTGTCCGATGAGTTCTGGATAGCCATCGCTGTCAGGGATATGTAGGAGTAAGGAGGCTTCTGGTCGCTGTAGGAGTTTTTCCCAGGACGGGGCATATTTCTTATTTTAAGTTTTAAATAACCAGTGAGGTAAAATAGTCTAAACTTTGTTTTGATCTCTTTCAAGTTTTCTCAGTCAGTCTCCATCTGACTGATCTGCTCCAACGTTCTGAGCCATCAGATTGGATTACCTGCTTAAATTGGGTTGGTACCGTGTGCCTCAAAGGCCGGAGGTTAAAAGGTAAGATCCAGGATGCTCCTGCAAGTTTTTCCTGAGGAAAACAATGTTCTTTCGAGTCGTGCGTAAAACTCAATCTCCGTGCGTAAAAGTTGAAAAGTCTTCTGAGTTGCTCTTGCTCCTTTGGAGGTGAAAAGTGTGAGTGAGAGCGCCGTGTTTTGCTGTCTGTGTGTGATGTGGCTCCTCTTCCTCTTGTGCGATGCTCCCACTCGCCGAGCGCTGTTTTTGTAAGACCCCCGGAGGTCGCGGGCTCTGTTATCTATTATCCAGACACTTGGGGGACACGTCAGGAGAGAGCAGCGCGTGCATGTGTATGTTGGGGTTATACTGGTGCAAGAATGAGAGGAAATAATGCTCAGGAGATGAGAGGAGGGGCAATCCAAGCGCGCGTTTGTTTCTAATTTGCTGTTTGCCAATCAGAACGTAAGGTCAGAAAGTACACAATCGGAGTGATAGATTTATTCTTCAGCTTGATCCTAACCTTTGACCTCATGTCATAAACTAACACTGAAAAATGCGTTACTCTGTCTTCACGCGCGAGGTGTTCACATGTCGACGCGCAATTTCCCTTATGAGTGTGACAGATTCGAAATTAAATCCCATTTGATTCACTCCAGAAAGTAGGCTAAATAAAAACACATTGCATTTATAAACACAGCATCTTTCCGAAATTTGCTCGATTGCAATTTCCGACTTTGCCAGCAATAAATCACGTCTTCCTTTTGCGCGCGACAACCAGCGCGCTCGCGCATGTCACATAGCGCCCTCGCGCACACAGCATACACACAGAGTCGGAGAAGGTGCTGTTGTTGATTAATTGCTGAGAGGGGAGTCCGGCGGCTGTCTGTCTGTTCAAACACTCTCTGGTGAATCCTACAAGGATGTAAACAAACTTCATCCCCTGCTCTGAATCGTGTTCAGCGGAGAACAACAAAAGCTGCTCCCCCTCTCCCGGTATTTTCCTTTCTGGCCAGGTGTCATGACTGGGTCCTTGATGGCTCCTGTCTTCCTCGGTGCCCCGGTGGGCCTCGAATACATTACAATAATTAAGCCTTCCGTGATTTAGCCTCCTTGGAGAGAAGTCCAACAATGTAATTAAGGGCAAGCTTGCTCTATTAGGTATGAATATTCAAAACTGTGTCAATTAATTAGCGGGTGTATCTCCCCGGTTATATCTTGGTCCTTAAAGCCCACTCAAAAGGTCAGCTGTGTCAACTAAGAGCATATTTTAAAGACGTGGAAGGAAAATTATCCAAGAGCCGCATCACACCGCAAAGTGATCATTTATACACCGACAAACAAAAGGAAGCTTTGCTTCATCTCTTTTCCCTTTTTTCTACTTTGTTTGGAGTTTCCAAGACGCCTGAAAAATTATATTTGAAATTCCCAAACCCATCAGAGGCCACCATTAAACGCTTCCTCTTTACACACTCGGGAAAGATCAATATTAAATCTGTTTTCGCAAAGGGGGCCGTTAAATAGACACCGCGGTTGATCTGCATAACAAAATTAATTAGATAGTCTCCTCCAATCTTTGGGCTCACCAAACTCTTGGACAAATAACTAGTTGTAAAGCACACCTTCTGGGCATATGGAACATATGCTGGAATTATCCTTAATTGACTAATTACATAAATTACTCATTAAGTTTACAGCACATCAATTATAAAAGATGTATCAATTAATTTTGCATAAATTACAAGCGGGATGCTGCACGAAAAAAGGCCACGAAGGGAAAGAGGGTCGCCAGGAGGGGGTCTCCTCCAAATATACCGTTGGTGTGTGTGTGTGTTTGTGTGTGGCTGTGCGTAAAAGCGCAAGCGCGGGTGTGAGTGACGGTCGTCTGTTTGTTTCCAGTCTCTAATAATTATTTGCTCAGCTTAAGGGCAAAGTTATTCTTCTTCCCTCTCCCATTCGCAAAGGGAAAGTGTGGGGGTAATGGCAATTATACTAATAATAATAATCCTAAAGACCTCTCTGTAAGTCATAAGGGGCGCATCGTCGCGGAGAGAGCCATTAAAATCAATTAGCAAGCTCCATTGTTTTCAGTGGAAAACGACTGTAAGGCTGCGGCTTTTGTGATGGAGAAGTGTGTTCTAAGAAATTATAAGGGATCTGTCTGTTTGTCCATAAAAGAACGGACCCTGCAGGAGTTTCTCTCCTAAAGCTTGAATGGATATCAAGTAACTTCTTATTTGGAGCTTTTAATGTATTTTTAAAACAGATAAGTAAAAATAAATATTTGTCTGATCCTCAATAATTGTTTTATTGCAATCATTTGATCCCAAGTTTATTTAGTGTCTTTTATTATTACTTTGTAGGCTGTGCTTTGCCAAACCAGCTCCATATCATGATGCTGCCACCTCTGAGCTTGAATACATCTGGACAACTGATGATGGATTTCAAAAGGTGTAAAGTGCTGCAGGTGTTGCTTTAATTTTAGAAATGTCAGAAACCAACCAGGTGCTCAAAACTTAAAAACTTCATGAGAAGTTCCTTCAAAGGTAACTCAAAACCACCGAAATCCTCATTTGAGATTCCCCTCCTCTTCCTAAGTTTTTCTGTATTTTAGGCAATATCTATATTTTTGTACTTTTTTGTCTTCAAATCAGTTTTAAATTTGTCTCACAGCTTGTGCACGTATCCTGTAAAGGCTAAAGTTGTCAAGTTGTTTTAATGAAAGAAAGTTTACACACTTCCATACTTTCTAAAAAATATTGTATTTGTATTATTTATCAAATCTGCAAAAGTGTGATAAGTTTATAAGACAGAAAAGCACATCTGAGACTATTGAATTAAAAGAAGTGAACCACAAACTAATTACAAAAATCCAAGTTTAGACATATTTATCAACTGCATTTGTTTGTCCCTCAGATTTAATCAGTATTTCATGAAAAATAAACAAATGCACTCACTTCTCAGTGAGGCTTTATAATTTCTTAAACCATTCATGCTTTCTAAAGGCATTTTTGTGTATTTTACATCTTTATCCATAAATCTAAATTAGAATTGTATGTATTATTATCAAGACATAAAGCTTTAAGTAATAAAACGATGATCAAAGGTCAACTATGGAGGGGGTAGTATCATGATAAAGTTACATTTTGTTGTGCAGGATAGAAAGTGGTTACAAAATAAAAACGCATCCATATAGGGAGAGTTTAAAGGATTTTTTTAGTCAAATTTGATCTTTATAGATAAATGAAATGAACGAATTCACATATATAACATGATCAGGTGCATTAGAATGAATCTAGAATTTGTTTCTGCGTATTGGGCGTCTGTGTTCCCGTGGTGGTGTGATCTTTCAGATGAATTAAAGTGCTTCCTGACACAGCAGTCCTGTAGGAAGGCGGATGGCGGTGATTGGAGCTGTGATCGTGATCATACTGCGGCATTTCTGTCCCCGGCGCCTGACAGCTGAGCGTGTCCACATCCACGTGTGAAGACCACCAAGCAGTGACTGCACGCGTGTGATTTACAGTTATATGGTCTGAGACGGTGCGCGTGCGTGTGATCGTGGGGGTGGGAGGGCATCCTTTCCGCAGGGAGCGCGCCTCCGCCTGGATCTCCTCTTCTCGCCGTCGCGCCCACTGGCTCCGCGTTGTGGGTTCACCCCGCGGAGAAAGGGGAGGACCATCAGCTCACGCAGCGCCAGCGAGTGTTGCAGTGCGAGCGCAGCAGGAGACCCAGAAGGGAGGAAACGCACACCCACACGCGCGCACTCACACACTCCCGCGCGCATCTCTGTAGCGTAATTGCCGAAACTTGGTTTATGGAGAGATCTGCTACAGCGCCGCAGCGACGCAGGCCGACATGGAACAGTATTTGCGGAGGGTCCAGAGCAGAGTCGCGGTGAGTCGAGAGCCGTCAGCGGCACCAAACCCCCGGTATGAATGAGATCCAGACGCTCGTGCCACAGGCTGCGGTCCTGTTGCTGGAAAGAAAAAAGCGCAGGGTGGGAAAAAAAGAGCCCCTCACGCATGTTTGGTTGCACCCCCAAGCACCTGTAGATCTCCAACAGAAAGGCAGGAAAGACGTTTGTTCCAGTACAGTAAACACGCTGTGTTTAATGAGTGTGTGCATTTGAATGAGGAGCTGCTCTCTAATGAGAGGAGGGCCTGACATCAACAAGTTTAGCCAGAGGCTCTCCTTTCCTGCTATCTGCCTTGCTTTGCCTATCTGACTCATGTTTTGCCTTTAAAATAGGTTCATTTAAACAAAGTCTAAACAGCACTTTGTGACACAAGTGGACTCTCATTTATTGTTGTATCATCCTTTCTGTTCCATTGAGAGATGCTGATTTAGTCTTGAGGGCACGAGGCCCCTACAGCCATCTTCTAGATGCCAAAAGTTATCTCCTATCTCACACATGGAAAGAGTTGAGCAGACTTTAATCTGTAGTTTTACTTGCTTTTGAAACCACAGGAGGACAATAAACACCCTTCTAAACATAATTTGAGAAAACAATCCAGAGGATTAGCAGATCAATGATCTGTGAAGCACCCGCTATGTGTAAAAATATGAAAAAGAGTCAAAAATAAAGTTTATTTTTCTGACTTTTGTGTTTTAGATGCTCCAAGAGGCATGCTTGTATATTATAACCTGAATTTTTATTCTTTTAAGCAGGTGTCCTATAATATTTACACCTTCAGCCAATTATAAATTAAAGAGGAGTTAAGAGCTTTTGTCTGACCTGTATTTGCATGAACATGGGGAAAGCTGCAGATGAGAAGGGATCAAAGAGGCAAATTCGCAGATCAGAGCACATCAGAGTAATTGAGAGATAAGGAGGCCGACTGATGAGTGTTGTGGAGGTTTAAGATAAAGACCAGCTTGCGTCCGTTTTCTTGAATGCTTGCATTTGCATTATCTCTCCTCCTAGCTCTCTGCATAAAGTTTTGATGATTCACTTCTTTACTGAACATCTTTGTCATCCTCTTTGGACATCTTTCGCTCCACTTTCTGGATGGCCACAATCCAGAACACCCATACTCCTAATTGGCCTGGGTTTCACTACTGAGTGAACCTGCACGCCATTTGGCATCAAAGCAATGTGCTGAGGATCAGTCCAGCATCTGTTCTCCTCAGTCTGTACACCGGCACCTAAAAATGTTTCTTTAATCCAACTGCTGATGTTGTATGTCTGCATGATGACAGCATTATTGCTAAAACATGGAGCCATACTGGAAAAAAATGAAAACAAAATTGCTTTTATTCATATTTTAATTTGTATCAAATAAAAAGCTAAATAAAAAGATTTACTCTCATCATTGCAGCTTCACATTTAAATAACTGATACAAAAAATCTTCAAAAAAGAATGCTTTAGCTGCAAGAATTGTAAAACTAATTATTGTGTCTTTTTTCTGTTTGATTTTCTGGAATATATATATAATATATGTGTGGGTGAAAAGCATTGTGCTCCTTCTAGATGCATTTACTGTAAACCAGAGAGTTTTCTCTTCATAAAGTGCAGATTATCAGAAAAAAGGATATTCAATACCATGCCTTTGAGGAAAGTATCAGAACATGGGAAGACAGGGAAGCAGAGCTATCAAATGGCTGCTCCATGCTCATGAACATATGCACACAAACCAAGTATTCTCTTGTTGCAGTGGAGCAGAGAAACTGGCATTTTCTCTTGCTAATGCATCTCTTCCTCCTCTCTGGTTGTCTGGTATTGATTTATTCTTTCACTCTTGCTATTATGAAGGAACTGGTTCCGCTCATCCTCTTCCTTCTTCTCACACCTTGTATTCTCTCTGTTCATGTACATTCTTTACACTGGCCTACATTTTTTGTGCATTTCTTTGTTTATATAGCTCCATATTCTGATTTTCCCTTCCAGATTTCAGCATTATTTGACTTATTTCAAAAAGTGTTTGGATCTTTGACCTTCTTTGGTCTTTATAGTTCTTTCCTTCCTCTCCCACTTTGTCTGTTCTCCCACTGTGCTTTGGTGTTTCATTTCTTCATCCCTAATTTGCTTTGTCCATCTGGACTTAAATGGGAGCTTCTGTTTTGCAGAAACAAGACTATCATGCTCATCTAAGTCTGGTATCGAGCTCTCTCAACTTCCAAAATACACATTTATCATGTCAGTAAATCTCCTTGTTTTGGTTCACCTTCCAAAATGTTCTCTTTTCTATTTTAATATTCCTCATTACAAACGTTGGTCTGAAACAGATAGCATCCTCTTGGGTCTGCTGGTAGCAAGGCACTTTGATGGACACCAGGGGCAGTGTGACTTGCTTCTTTCTCTTTCTACGTTACCACAGCAACGGCACCGTGCTGCCTGCAGATGTGCCTGTCATTTAATCCGTTCAGTAGGCTTAGGCACCACCAATCGTTTTGAAATGTGGCAAACATTTGGGCTGTAAATCGATTTACCTCCAGTTCTTAAGACGTTGGTATCAACCTGTCAGTTCTGATCGATAAAGACATGATCCGTTAAGTGATTGCTGTAGTGGAATCTTTTATTTGCCTCCTAATCTATAAATAATTCATGTCAAACATTTTTTTTTCTCTATTTGCTTTTTAAAACATCTTGCAAGTCCATTAAGATGAATTACAGATGTGACATTCATTGAGTCCACATTTCTTCTTGTGATTAATGTTGCAGGCTGCAGGCCTGGCTTCTGGATTGCTGTTTGAGCTTATCAGTTTAAGATAAACTGTAGAGACTGACAGAAACTATACTTGCTGTACAGATGTATATGCCCATAGCAGTTTAGTTTAAAAATTCCTGTATTTTGATAATTGGTTTTACATGTGTTCACAATGTTATTTTCGCCTCCACACCTCCAGTTAAGTATCAGTCTGTGATTATTCCTGTAATTATTAGCCTTATTAGGAACTATTATATAGAATGTCAGTTAGCAAATGAAGGACGAGTCATAATTTTCTGCTTTTTCACCCAGAGACAAATGCTTTATCTCTGTAATGGAGCCCTCATTAACGTCCACTTAACCAAAACAGCCAGTGTTTATGTTCTTTGTTCAGTGAAATGTAGGGGTCTCATTCTTCTCAGATATACAGCAATACCTCGAGTCACAAACGTCCTCTTGCTGACTTCAACTGTTAAAATGCCCCCTATGAAAAGATCTTCTGTCATCATGAGAAGAACCTATAGCGGCATTATCGTTTCCTTATTTAATAATTCATGTTGTTGCTTCTAAAATGCTGCAGTCATAACACCGCCATGCTGTTCCAGCAAATGATATATCAAACTGTGTATAAACTGTCAGATCATACCGGGTGATGGTTTTAATCACCTGTTAACAAGGCAGGATTGAGACCCCGAGGGGTCTCTGAACACTAGAGGGTCAGAGGGGCCCTTCAAAATATATTACATTTACCGGTATAAGTACATATTTTTTATTCATTTTTGTTTTTGAAATAATCTAAACAAAGATAAATGATTAAACTATTCAAAACTAGTATTTGAGCAAAAAAGAATAAAATAAAACTAAAGCAGAGGCTGACAAGCTGGCAGAATTGGGGTTAAAATTATTTTTAAATTTTACTTTTAGGTTCAAAATGACATATTTAAAATATTATACCATGGACCCTAACGTAATCATTTCTCATATTTAAACAATGGCGTGCACGCAAGCATCATTTGATTTGGATCTGTCACAACTAAAGATCGCACAATGAATAGGAGCAAACAGCAGAATTTAAAGAGGATTGCTCAGTGGATCTCAAATTGGTGCAATAGAGAATAAACTCAGGAAATAATCAAACGGTCTGCAGCCTTTGAAGATTTGTTGACACCTTTTTACCTAGAGGTGCGTGTTGTTTTCAGTGACACGTGCGCTAAGCGGATTTCTCTGATCTGCCTGTATTTTTGCTGATGATGGACAGTAATGCCCTCACAAGAGGAATGAAGATGAAGTACAGGCAGTAGTGGAGCAGCCAGAGCGCAATGGAGGGGGCTTGGAGAGGAAGTAAAGTGCAGGAAGTCTAATGAAATGTTCAAGTAAAAATAAAAAGGAGAATGGGACAAAAACTGATTTTTCGTCTAAAATCAGTCTAAAACATGCTGTCAACAGTTTTGAACATGTTTTTATAACTTTCAGTGTATTGACCTGTAGTATTTTGCAGTAACCTGTGTATATTCTGTTATGTCTTTGCAATAATACTGTTAAAACTTTTACACTGAGGGCCCCTGGTCATGTTCCCAATTAGGGTCCAGTCTGGTAACTAATTGCTGTGTTTAATCTTTGAAATCAATAAAATATTTCTTTGAATTGATTTCAAGATTTATACATCCAAAAATGAAGTGAAGAGCCTGACCTTTAAATTGTGTGTTTGCTTGTGTGTTTGTAGGCAGGTCTGTCAGACAGTCCCATCCATGTGGTTTTAGGCGGACCTGAGCCAAATGTCGACACTGTGGCTGCAACTCTGTGTTTAGCTCTGCACCTGAACCTGGTATGTTAAGTCTACTATGACTCAGCATTTCTATTTTAGTGTATTATTCTTTTTTAAATGGGTTGGTTATGAAAACCACTACACATTTGAGTGCTCACCTCTAAACAAACACAGATGTTTGTAAGTGTACAGATGTGTCGGATGTGCAAAATATGTATGTTTTTGTGTGTTAGCATACCTATAGTATGTATCAATAACCAAAAATACCAATTGGATTGATGGTAGCGAAAAATAATCAAACCATTATTACAGTCCAAAATGTGGAAACACTGTGAATTTAGCAAAGACGTGACCAAACACTGTGAGATTGTGTTCTAATAATGTTCCCTTTGTATTATTTTGATGTAGAAAAACACCAGTGAGCTGAACTTTATGAAACTAAAATGTGAATGGATTTGCCATTAAGTCTTGTTTTATTATTTGTTTGTACACATACTTAATTTAGACTTGATTGATTTAGAAGAAATACAATTAAACTGGAAAACTTCACCTGCACTATTCAGTACCAGGTATTTATCTCTGAGTCACACTGGTTGAATATCAAACTAAAGATGTCCTGGATCGATTTTAGGTCAGTGTATCGGATTGTTCAAAATGAATTGTATCAGCAACCACACATGATGATATGAATCGATAAAATGAATCATTACACTTCTACTTCAAAGCTCAAGTCTTCTCCCAATGTTCAACCAAAGTGTTTGATTGTATATATTATATATTTATAGAGACGTTCTGTTATCATGAATTACAACAACCTATTTCATTGGTTTCAATCAAAAGCTGCTCCTTGTCTTGAAACCTTCTTTTTGAGATTCTCTTTGTTGCTGACTCAGACTTCTTACTGAAAATCTAAAGAATAGATTTAAGGCGAGAACTCTTCAATATTACAATGACTAAAGCTTCTCTGTTTGGGGATTTTTGCCCTTCTGCACATCTCCTGGTTCACTTTATTTTTTATTGGCTACACTGAGAAGGTGTGTCATTGTGCTACATCAAATGAATTTTGCTTCATTATCTCCACAAAGGCCATGCCCCTGGTTTCCTATCGTAACAATTATTCAGTGAGGATGCATTAAATCTCATCAAACTATTCTCTATATTTTAGTGATAATCATTGTAAACAAGCACATGTTTTTCTGTGCTTGTGTATGATAATAAACTTTGAGCAAACATCTGTATCGTGTTTCAGTTGCTCAAAACTGGGTTATTTATTGAGAAATTTTATTCTGGTCTTAGTTTTCAACTATTAGAAAAACAGGAAATAGTTGAGAAAAGCATTCATTGGAATTAAAATTCACTTCTTTCTATAGTTTGATTTTTAACTTTTTTCTCAAAGCTGATATTTCAAGCATTTGAGCTCTTACTGGGTTTAAATTCTTATGTGTCTCCAGCAGGAACAATCGGGTGCACTTTGCGTGCCGGTGCTGTGCAGAGGGTCACGCCACACCTTGTTGCCTGAGGAAACTGTAAAGTTTTTGCAGAGGGTTAACATTCCTGATAGTTTGTTGCTGTGGAAAGAACATATTGCCCTGGTGGATCTTCATCAAGCTGAGAGGCTCTCACTCACTCTGCTTAGAGATGGATTGCTTGACAGGTAAACATTCAAAGGAGCCAAAATTAAGGTTAGTTAAACAAATTCAATGCTTGGCACACACTCAGAGGTGTGTGAAATATGTTCTCCTGCAGTCACAGCCGTTCCCAGTATCCATTTGGAGGGTTAACTGCCCAAATCCAATCCCTTAAGATTCAGGATCAAGCTGGAAGACATGGGGTGACATTTTTAGTCTTTTGCGGGACTCACAGAACCCCAGATTTCAACCAATCACCCAGCAGCCTTGGGGCAGACACTCTTCTACCAGGCCGCTCTGCTGCAAGTGGTCTTAAAGTTCCACTTCAATCATCTTTTCACCAACTGCAAAAGGGTTTTTAGCCCAAATAAAAAATATCTGTGTCGTTTCCTAGGACATAGTTTCTGCAGAACGGCAGGAGTTCATCAGAAATTTGCCTCTGAGTTGTGGGCAAAACTATTGGGACTAAATAAAGCCCCTAGACTTATAATCTATCTCCCACTCGCTTGTAGTCTCTCAAAACCCCTTACTAACATTAGTCGACAAATATGGTGAGCAATAGTGAATCTATCCAGTGATTCAGTTTTGAGCCAGATTCCAGCTCAGACAAGGAAAACAAAGACGTTCATGGATCTATTCGTCTACAAGTGAATATATTGGAATGGAGCGGAGCAGGGAGCCCATGGTAGATATACCTGCAAGTTTTTTTGAACAGCATTTTTTTATCTGCTTCTGATTCACAAATTTGAATAGACACAGAAATGCATTTTTTAGTGTAATTTTCTTTATACGTGTCCCCCATCATGACAAAAATACCACAAGAACATGTTAAAAACACATGATTTTGTTAAAAGCATGATTTTCACTGGAGTGGGTCTTTAAGTCAGTTGTTGTTAAAGTTGTGCTAAAAACACACGGACAAACTCGTCCATCTAAGAAAACGATTTACTCATTTGAGTTTTTTGTGAGATTATGTGCGTCTCCGGTCTCTGTGTGTTTATTTCTAAGGAAGAATTTAGTTCATCCTAATTAAAATAATCACTAAATAATCTCACTATCATTTCTCCTTTTCCCAGCAGCCATTTATATCTTTTTCACCCTTCTCCTCTTCCTCACTTAGCTCTGAGCACCACACCCTGGAGTACAGCCTTCGGCAAGTGGTTCATCAAAATGTGCAGAGAGATGCAGGGGGTGATGAGGGACTGTCCGCAGTCACAACAGTCGCCAGGAAGATTCTTCAAGAAGCAGCGGAGCACATCAGTGCGGCGCTGAGGGAGGTTCTCGGAGGTGAGGGAGGAACAGCCGCCCTCCTAGGGGGAGTAATGGGGCGATGAAGGAGGACACACACAAATCCCCTGACATGACTCGCTTAACACCCACCAGGAGAGATGGAAAAAGGGTGAGATGAGGGGTGGTGGATGTACGTGAGCTCAGAAGTCACATGGAAGCCTATATTGTGGCCACTTTATGTTTCTCAGGTGGTCATTTTTCTGTGCTGAGGCAAGGGAATGGCAGTGAAAATCTTAAATGTTAGTAAATGACTGGATGGAAAAGCACTACGTGAAAAAATGAAAGCAGCTCGTCTGTTTGTGTGCAAAGGAAATGAAAGCAGCCAGCTGCACCCACAGACACATCAACCTGTGAAAGCTGGGGCAAAATAATTACTCCATTTAGGTTTGTAAAGAACAAGCAGCTGTGAGACTTCAGCAGCAGCAGAACCGACTTATCTAAATTCCGTATAATTTTGCTGCTTTTGAAGTTCTTTATCTGTTATCCACCATCCAGACAGAAATATCTATGAATCTGGATGTCGATAAACTGCAAAGGAAAGGGCACAAACAAAACTGTGAAAGAAATAATCTAAAGCAAGTCTTCCTCTGCTTTGAGAGTTCTGTGCATCTTGTAACTGCAAGCGGTTTACTTTTATACTGTCTCTTTGCTTAAAAGTTCTGATACAATATAGATTTTAAATAGATCTTATGGGTTTTTAATGCATCTAGTTTTTTTTTTCAATTTTAAGGGGCCCAGTTAAATGTATTTAAGTGGAGCAACATGGAGTGACCTCGCATTGGATTTTTCAGGATTTAGCTGTGTTTAGTTCATATTTTTTTATGTAACAGCAACTACTATTCAATCGTTGAACTAAAATCTTAATTTAGTAGATAACACCAATATACTGTATTTGATATTTATAACTGATAATGAATCTACTGTGGTCTGGACTAAATTTAAGTTATGCAGTCTTTAGTTTTGGCTAGAACCAACCAACAAGAATGATAAATTAAGTTGTAAATGATGTCATATATTAAATTACAGATTTAGGTAAAATCTGCATTTATTTCACACAGAAAAACCACACAAAATGAGACATTGGCATTAGACATCCAAGGTTTGAGTCAGTCTGAGATTCATTGCTAAGGTTAGGTACATTTTTTAAAAGATTTTAAAATAATTTTATTTTATTTATTTTATCTATGTTGATAGACATCTGCTTAAATGGCTAAAAAAAGATTTAAAAATAAGAGTTTGGCATAGGTTGAAGTTTGTGTTAGATCTGTCTCATTTGTTTCTATATTTTAGTATTTTTGTTTTAATTGTTTGAAATAAATCAATTCCAAGTCTTAAAAAAAAGTGAATAAAACTGACGCACTTCACCCATACTTTCTTATACATTACATCTTATACCTTAAAACATTTTTTTTTACTGAAAACATTGATTTATGCAACATTAAGCACTACTCTATGTTTCACAATGTTGCATCATTGTTATTATTTCAGTTAAAATAGACTCAGTCTCAGTTTTTGTTTTTCATGCCTTAGCAAAAAGTTGTTTCTCACTGCCCGATTGCCATTGTTGGACATATAAAATTATACACAAATGTGATAGAATTTTCCACAGGAACATCTCTCAGTTGGTTTTATAAGAATATTACACGAATCCTCAGTTTAGTTTAAGCCAGAACTTACCCAGAGTTAGCAAACATGCCTCATTCCTTTAACTTGAAGGTCACCATCTCCTGCTGAAGATGTAAAAAAATATCTGTCAGTTTCTGACCTATGACCCATGTTTCAGACAAGTTTCCAGTGGGACTGTTTTTTAGGAACGTTGATTGTTCTTGTCAGGAACATGGGGTGTTGGACCCCAAAATGCAGAAAATGTAATAAAGGAAATTGAACATGACTAACAAACTTGGACACAAGACAGTGACAAAAACAGAGAACCAAACATTAAAGATCTGAAAAGCAGACGTGCTGAGGATAATTAACAGAAATGCAAAATGCTGCTGATGATTATGAAAAGGAACCTGGTGTGACTGTGACAGGGGGACAACTTAAAACAGGAAATGAAGAAAATATATCACTGACAAAACAATGTAAAATGCACAATTCTCAGTGCTAAGTTTTAAGCCATCTTTCTAATTCTAGCAGCTCAGTATTACCAAATAATTCCCTAAAATAAGTTTATTTTAAATGTTTTTTTTAACTGTTGCTACAAAAAGCAGATGACGTTTTCCCAACACAATAACATCAACTAAGTAATAAGCGAAGTGGACAGGAATTTAAACATATTTTTTTGGCTTCACCTTGAAACCAGCAATGTTTTTAGCTAGTTTTTAGCCAGCCTTTAGAACTACTACCTGGAACTGTGTGTGTTTTTTCCAGAGGCTTTGAAGCTGCAGAGAGACATGTGGTGGACCGAACACGGCTGTCAGTCAGAGGAGCTGGAGAAGCTCGTGAGATGTTTGAATCAGTGGGATGACTTCAGTGCCGAGCAACAGTGTGACATGAATCAACAAGGTGATTGTGATGTTTTGGCTGATGTGTCTGGAAAGAATGTCACATCATAAAAGTCTGGGGCACTTCTGTTACTAAACGGCTAAAAAATAAATACAGATAAAAAGAGCTAGGTAACAAGGCTGAAATGCATGAAATGATAGATGAATATACAATACAATTAATGGCCACTTTTTAGGCACACCTGTCCTACTGCTCGCTAATGCAAATTTCTAATCAGCCAATCACATGGCAGCAACTCACTCAATTTAGGCATCTAGACACGGCTGCAGTTCAAACCGAGCCTCAGGATGGAGAAGAAAGAGGATTTATGTGACTTTGAACGTTGTATGATTGTTTTGTACCAGATGGGCTGGTCTATTTCAGAAACTGGTGATCTACTGGGATTTTCACCCACAACATCTCTAGCGTTTTCAGAGAATGGTCAGAAAAATAGAAAATATCCAGTGAGCAGCAGTTCTGTGGCAGAAATGGCTTGTTGATGCCAGAGGTTAGAGGAGAATAGCCAGACTGGTTCCAGTGATAGAAAGGCAACAGAAGCTCAAAGAACCACTAATTTCAACGGAGGTCTGCAGAAAAGCATCTCTGAACGCACAAAATGTCCAACCTTGAGGTAGATGCGCTATAGCAGCAGAAGATCACACCGGGTGGCACTCCTGTCAGATAAGACCAGGAAACTGAGGCTATCAGTAACACAGACTCAGCAAAATTGGGCAACAGAAGATTGTCAAAAAGTTTTCTGGACTGATGAGTCTCCATTTCTGTTGTGACATTCAGATGGTCGGGTCAGAATTTGGCATAAGCAACATGAAAGCATGGATCCATCCTGCCTTGTATCAATGGTTAGGACTAGTGATGATGGTGTGGGGGATATTTTTTGACACAGTACCAATTGACCATGTCCATCTCTGTATGACCACAGTGTACAAATCTTCTGATGCTACTTCCAGCAGGATAATACGTCCTGTCATAAAGCATCTTGAACATGACAGTGAGTTCACTGGACTCAAACGACCTCCACAGCGACCTGATCTCAACCCAACAGAGCACTTTTGATATGTGGTGGAACGCGAGATCGGCATCATGGATGTGCAGCTACAAATCTGCAGCAACTTTGTGATGCTATCATGTCAATATGGACCAAACTCTTTGAGGAATGTTTCCAGTACCTTGTCGAATCTATGCCCCACCAAGGATTAAAGCAGCTCTGAAGGCAAAAGGGGGTCCAACCCGATACCAGCAGCGTTAAACCATAAAGTGGCCAGTGAGCGTAGAAAGTCTTATGGATCCTTATTTATTCATTCAGTTAGAAGGTAATGGAATCTGACATAAACATGGTCAAAGGGCTCATAAAACTTTTCAATATTTGCATTGAAATAAATTAGTAAGACCCCAGTATCACACACACACATATATATATATATATATATATATATATATATATATATATATATATATATATATATATATATATATATATATATATATATATATATATATATATATATATATATACATATATACATGTATGTATATACATATATACATATACATGTATGTACATACATGTATATAAATTAGATATTGTTTGGTTGAAATATCAAAATAGATTTATGTTACAGTGCTAAAAAGTATACCCATAAATTGTTACTAAAAGCCATTTTTTAAAACAAACGAATCAAACGTTTTGGTAGTTAGCTATTACCTCTGGAGAGGATATTTATTCAAGTGCTTTTCTTTTTTTTTGTCTCTTTTGTGAAACTGTTTTGTATTCTTGTGTGTTTTCATATAACTGTTAGTCTGTTTGTGTGTGCTGACTGGATGTAGAACTGATGCTGCAGCTGACAACGAAGCTGAGGGAGTTTTCTGACGGAGAGACCACCATAGCGCTCACATCCCTGACCACAGACGAGGAGGTAGATTCATCATTTTTCAACAGGATTATTTTTTTGTTAATCAGGTTGCAACAAAGTTGGAGGGAAACTCCTCAGAGTTTGCTGTGAAACTGATGTAAAAGTGCACAAAACACAGGAAGAAAATGTACAGTTTTGTGTTTACACTAACAATAAAAATAAAGATTTGAGATGTGAAAACAGAGAAAAAAAACACAACACTTTTAATGGTTTTGTGTTTTATTACATCTCACCTACAATGTTCACTTTGTTGAGGTGTTTTTAAGGATCCTCTTTGGTGCATTTGGATGAGATGTAGATGGTCCCAAAAGCATCCTGTGCGTTCATGTATCACCCTCTTCCCTGCTGGTATCCCAAAAATCCAGCACACACACGCGCGCTCATTTTCATCACATTTGTGTAATGTTGGTGTTGATTTTCTCTTGCTTGTCACTTCACATTTGCACGCTTGCACAAACACGCACACAAACAGAGGCTTTAAGAATTTACTTCTACCAATGCTTTTCCCTCTGCTGCAACCTCTAATGTCTTCACTCCCTCCCATCCAAAAACTAGAGAAAAAAAATCATTCATTATTTCTTTTATATCTCCTTCTCAAAGCCCATTTTTCTCGGCGGCTGCCTAGCGTGTGGTATTAGGCTATGTGTAAAATAAATGATGTCTGTAGCCGTAGGGGTATGGCTCTGCCTCCCCCAGAAAACTACCTAACGTCCAAGGAACATTAAACACCCAGATCCTCGTTTAGCGAATAAATAACCATTCATTTGAATGGCTTTGCCTGTGTGTGCGCACCGGACTTTTCTGTGCATATTTTACCAGCGCTGTGCCTACATGCTGCGTGTCAGGAGGGAGACAGAGGGAGAGATAGAAGCAGAGTAGAAAAAGGCAGGCAGAGAGGGCCCATTAAAGACTTAATATAGAATAAATGGCCAGGGGCCTGTGTGTCGCCAGCGGACCTCAACTCCACAGCGTCATGGTGGGTTACTAATGACCTGAGATCGGGCTCCAAAATGAACTCCTTATATGCATGTCATTTGCAGTGTGTATATATTTATATATTATTTTTTAATTGTGTTTGAAAAGAGAGTAAAACGGTATGAGAGTCATTTGTTGAGGGGGTTTAGGGAAGTTCTGCCTTAAATGATTCTTTCCAGAAAACTAAATAAATTAGTTTCAATTAGTCTTTAATGGTTTATGTGCGATGTGTTTGTTGTGGTGTGCCATGTATGTGTGTGTCTGACAGCAGTTAAAGAGGGCTGAGTTTGATTTTGCGGTGCAAAATGTGGCAGTGATTGCTGAGAAAGCAGAGGAAAAATGTTTTTGCTGCATGTGGGGTAGAAATGTCTTCACAACAGTAACAAGACAAGTCTTCTGGGGGATTTTTGTACCAGTTATGCACACCTTAACTGGGAAAGTTGTAGAGTAAAAAATATTCAACCTCATTTATGTTAGGTTGGGGAATCAGAGCATAGTTTATGTTTATTTTCTGCATACTTTTTAGAAGTCCCATTGGCTGCATTCAGGTTTTCTGAGATGAAAGTGTTTTCTTCAGTTTTTTTTTTGCAGTTGGCGTCCCCACATCATGATCCTGTGCTCCTGTGACCATGCTTGAAAATAGGGATGATTGAAAGATAGTGACAGTTTTGGATAACTTTACTTGAGTTTTGTCCAATTATCTTAGTTTGGAATGTGACTCTAAACTGTCAGTAGGGGTGACTTTTAATAAATGAATGGCCTTGCGATGAACGGATATTCCGCCAGTCTTGTAGTGCGTTTCTCCCAAGTAGGATAGATTCAGGCCAGAAAGATTTGTTTTGCAATTTTATTTTTAAAAAAATTATTTCTCTTTAGCTTGACCTTTAATATTAGAACATAAAGTGGTTCTTCCAGAAAGATTGGGTTTTTAATGCCCTTTTTTGTGCACAGTATAGAAAATGCAGTGCTGAAAATTAAAGTAGTAGTTAAAAAACTGGACTCAGTTAGTCTTTTCACTTTTCCCTCAAGAGGGTTTCTCAGTCCTTCAAAACAAGAACTGGTATGGTTCTCTAGTACCGTAGAATATCAGAATTAAGCCAAGTCCAGATGTCTTCTTTTTTTGCTTTGATAATTTTACCGGAATGAATGAGAATCTACACAGACAGTATATAGAAAGTAATCTTTTTTAATGTGGGTACAACTGACCCATTTTGTTAATACATTTAATGTGAAAGAGTTGAAATTCTTTCCACCACTTAAAATGTCTCTTAAAACTATAGTTACTTTTTTTAAAGTACTTTTTTCCTACAGAAACCTCCAGTAGAGGAAGTCCTCTTAATGAAGCTTCACTTCTCCCCTTTTTCCAAAGTAGGTCTGCGTCATTCTAATTCTTTAAAAGGGACCTTCTTGGTTTTTTCCAGCTTTGTTTTTTGCTGCTAAACTCTAGCGGCTGGATGGCTCAGTTGCTGCATGCAGAATCGACACATGGGAAGCCAGGGTTTGTTTCCCAGGGGCTGCGATGAGCTGACTCCAGTGGTGTGGGTCCTTATGCAAGCCCCCCAGGGTGCGAAGCCCAAATAAAATACAGGGCTGTGTCAGAAAGGACGTAAAAACTCTCTTTAAAACCAAAGGTGCGGATTGGTGAAAACTGATTCTCTGTGACGACCCCTGATGGGGTATGCCGAAAGTTGAACAACATTATCTGCTGCTAAACTGAAACAGAGGTGTTAACTCAACCAGAATGTGGAGTAATTTGGTCTAAACCAGGGATCTGCAACCTTAGGGTCCCGAGCCACACAAGGTTCTTTGATCTCTTCATTGTAGCTCTTTGAATTTAAAGAAAAATGCTAACAATTTGAGTAAATAATGGATTTGTAGATTGGGTTCATTTGTTTTAGTTACTGAAATGTTATCATAAAATGTTTTGAATTTTTTACATGTCAGATAACTTAGCAGAATAATAGTAAAAGGTTCGATCTAAAATCCAGTTAAAGTATAAATTTCTATCTTCTGCTGCACAACACAGTCTGGTTGTTGTTAAAAGAGAAAGTCTATAAAGTAAAGCATTCTATTTACATGTAGATTTTAAAGTAATTTAACTAAATCTGCTGCAGCAGGAGGGTCTTACTTGATACAGTGCATTTTATTTTGAAAGGAACGTGCACCTGCTGTTGTCAAAACTACAAAAAAAAAGTTAAATATAGAAAATAATAATACTGCTACAATTCAATTATTGCTAAAATGCAAATTCTATAAATTAATTAAACTTGACCAAACGGTTGTTTTAGCATTAGAGGTTGCAGATCCCTGATCTAAACCAAGCAAAGAGGACAGTCTCAATGATCAGATTTGACCCTCTGTGATCTAATAGTTTTAGATCACGGGTGTTCAAATCCAGACCTCGAGGGCTTCTTGCTGGCTTTCCAGAAACCTTGCCTTATCTGTCGTTGATTACCTGGATCAGCTGTGTTTAGCCAATAAGGAGCTTCAAGAAGGAGCCCTGGATTTGGGCACCACTGTTTTAGATCGTGTTGGAGATAATTAACGGAGTAAAATTCAGAGTAAAATCCATATTTTTCAATAATAATAATAATAATAATAAGTTATTTTAAGATTAGTTCTTGGTGGACAGCAGTCAAAAGTGGACATTTTTCATCACTATAATCTCAACACTGATGAAAATGTTAGTGTTTAAAGGAGAACTCCATCAGTGATGTTTGTCTACCACCTTGGTTGTTCCTGAAGGCCAAAGTCTGATCATCATCCCAATCCAAAATCCTGCTCTGATATGTGCAACCTGATCTCCCTCTTGATGTTCTCAGTATCAGCAGCCGCTCAGATGAAATCTGCTATCACCACAACAGAAACAGGGCATGCAACCGTCGTTGCTGTTGACTTATTTCTGTTTTTCAAATGACTTAATGCATTTGTTTGTTTTGTTCTTTGAGAGTGTGCGCGCATGTCCGTCCCTCTGTCTCGGCTTCGCTTCCTTCTTAGCGACGTTGATTGTCTCTAATGCGTTGTTTGTTCTCAGTCCTCCGGCCCTTCTGTTTGTTTATGCAGGGCCGGTTTTGCCCTGCGCCACTTGCACAAATAATTATGCTCGCTAATGAAGGGCCCGCAGCCAAGACACTCTCTAAATGCCTTTCTGATGAGAAGCACTAGGAGACAGCAGGTGCAGGGTGGGCCTCCCAGGGACTAAGATTGAAGACCAGGAAACCAGACCCCCCCACAACCCCCTTCCCTGTGTCTTTAGTTTTTATTATTAGGTACCTTTATTTTACATCAAAGCTTCTCCCTGAGATCAGGAATGGAAATATGCTGCAGCCATGTCAAATTCAGGGATGCTCTTATTCGCAAATAAAATTCACAAACATCTAAAATAGCATAGAGCTCATCTGTACTACTTTCTAGTGTTTGGTTACATTGTTTTTTATAGTAATAAAAGTGCATTAGCACAACTCAAAGATGCATTCTACAATGTACATGTTTGACTACGGCAAATATCAGACAAAAAAGAACATTCCTTCAAATAAGTTTGGAGAAGTGCTGCACACAGCAGTCACTCTTCTGTGTTTTCCACTTATGTTTTTTTTCCTCATCATCTCAACTGACGAAAAAAATAGCGCTTTCCCTTTTCCCCATTTTCCTTCTCCTCCCTGTGGCTTTCTTGGGCTTTGAGGGCAAACAAATAACAAAGCAAAACATTTATAGACTCGGTGCTTGCATATTGGCCCCAAATCCCTGCACTTAGAGTCGAGCGAATGAAGCATGCGGAGAAGGCCCATGTAAGATGGAAAGACAGTCAGAAAGACATTCGTGTTTGCAAACTTTCACGTCGCCCTCCCCTTTGCTTCTTCCACTCCAAAAAACTTCATAAGCCGTAATAGTCACACGTGTGTGTGTCTCTAAAAAGGAGCTGATGACTGAGTGTGAACGCAGACGTGTGTGTGTGTGTGTGTGTGTGTGTGTATGCAAGTTCAGCAGTGCGTTTGCAGCAAATGGTATAGGCTGCACATGTGTGCGAGCATTTTGCATGCGTGTGTTTGAGCAGGGTGGTGTCAGCTCGCGCCTTGCCACCCCATTTACTGTAGCTGTACCGCTGTGATCACAGACAGATGTATAAATCAAACCTCGCTTGATGGATTCATCAGGGTGGCGAAACGATCGCCTGAGAAGAACTTGCAAGTCTCTTAGCATTCTGTGTTCTGACAGAAAGGGTATGCAAAGAGCCTAAATGGATGAACGCTTGATTAATTTTTTTTTGCTGGAGATGTTGGCAACAGCAGGAAATGTGTTTTTGCTTTGACTGTGTTTGCACGGGAATTTACGCACGCGGGGCGTGAGTTATGAGGCCCGAGTTTTGTACCTAAGGCTATTGTGCATAATGACAGCAGGTTGGGAGAACTGCAAGCAGCCGCTAAAGACTTGCTACCTGTGGAGCAAAGACAACCAGTCAGAGAGGGAGGTAGAAAGTGTGTGGATGATGTTTTGCAGGAAGGCCCAGTGTGGGAGAAAGCTGAAGCTGTAAAATGTGTGAGAACAAAATATGAATAAGCAATGTGTGACAGAAAAAAAAACGCGGGCAGGTGACAATGAGAAAAAAGCTGGAAGAATTGATTGAGTGAAGTAAACTAGAAGTGAAAAAAAGTTGATTTACAAAGAAAAACTTGTACTGAAGCATCCATGTAATTTAGAAAATGTGCCTAGTGCATCTTGACTTGTGCAACAGAAATCACCTCAACAGAAAACTAAAAAGAACTCCTTTAAACATTATTTCCTAAATGATTTCATAATTTTAACTTGAACATCTTCAAGGGTTAAATGGACACATTTTTATATCAACATTTAAAAATCACCCACTCCAAGAAAAATTGTGTTTTTCAACATGTTTTTAAGGCCTTTTTCTGATGATGGATGACATGTGTAAAGAAAATTCAGTTTAAAACTGCATTTGTGAGTATTTCAGGATTAATCAGGAGCAGATGAAAAAATGCCATTGGAATAAGCCTGCAGCCGAGTCATAGAAGCTACAATCAGAGGGGTCACGAGCCCCCTGCTCCACTCCATTCTGAGGGATCCACTTACACACACGTAGATCCATCAATGTTTTCATTTTCCATGTCTGAGCTGGAACCTTAGGTTGTGAGGAGCTGTAAGCTAGCAGTAGAGCGTTTAAACGAAAGGATGTTGGGAAGTCAGACATACTTCATGCCATCCACAACTCAGAGGCAAATTTCTAGCTCCTGCCACCCTGCAGAAACTATGTCCTAGAAAACAACACAATTTGTTTGATTTTGGCTAAAAACAGCATAATCATAATTAAAAGACCACCGGGGATGCTTTTCAAATAGATAACAAATTCTTCATGATTCAGTTAAAATGACAGACTTCCTGAAATCTGATTTTGATTAGTTCTGTCGCTAGTTAATCAACATTGATTCCAAGGAGTCAAAACAAACTGTGTACGATAGGTAGGAGCATGCAAAAACTGTACAAAATAGTATTCAGAATGTACAAACTTATTTGAAACTAAGATAGATGCGTTTATGCGATTCAGACGTTAGTTTCTTCACCACCCACTAGGCACAGACACATCCGTTAGATATCTAAATCATGGCTATTTCAAAGCTTACGGCTATAGATATGCATTAAGCATCTGACAGACATCAGTTCATTGAAATCTATTACATGTTGCGGTTTACATCACTGGCAGACTACTTTTCCACAGCAAAATGTGTTGAGGTCCCATCATGCCTTGTGTGTTGTAAACACCCCGTTTGGATGGTTTCTTTTCAGTGTACACATGATGTCTATTAGTTATTTAACAGACATCTACAATACATGTAGATTAGATAACTAATATGCAGCTACAATAGATTTAGATAATTTGTTATCTAATGGACATCTATAATAGATGTGTTTTTGGCGTGCTATCATCCTTTTTCAGTCCAGTTTTTTCTAATGTAAATATAAGTCTTTGCTTTAAGAACTTTGCCTCTGAACACCAACTAGACACTGTTGTGCAGCAGAAGATAAGAACATGTGATTTAAACTAATTTTAATAATAATCCACTCTGACAATAGATTAAACCTTTTATCATAATTTTGTTCAGTTATATGACAAGTTAAAAATATAAACAAATGTTTATGTTGGATTGCTGTTTTGGTTGAAGTGTCTGTGGCCTTTGAACCCCAGGTAAATTTCAGTAGAAGTGTTTGCTACTTCTTGGAATGTAGAACTTTGTGATTCCTAGTTGTTTGTGAATGTAAAGGCTGCATGGTGGTTCAGTGGTTAGCTCCTTCATCAGTGAGAAGAAACTGCTTCAAATCCAAGCCGAGGCCTTTCTGTGTGAAGTTTGGATGTTCCCCTATACATACATACATACATACATACATACATATATATATATATATATATATATATATATATATATATATGTGTGTATTGTCTTTAAGATTGAGATTACAGTTTAATCTGTTTTGTTTTTTTATTGCTTTTTTCTTAAGATAAAAACTAATTGATAAAGTCATCACAGCTGGTATAAACAACCATGTATTCTTGATCAGTTTGTTCTTATTGCACAACCAAAATGCTGGTTTAATACTAAAGACACTGACCGTGGAATAGGAATTAAAAGTTTTTTACTATGTATGGTAAGCAAAAAAAAATTTATATAATGGAAAATAAATGAATTGTCAGAAAGAAAAGGGAAATTTCCAAAACCTTAACTATAATCTGTGCAGAAAATTAAAAAACACAAAAAGTATAAATTTACAGACCTTAAAAATAACTTCAAAAGATTACCACGTATTGTTTTACCAGCTTTATAAGCTACTAAACAAGCACTCACTGCTCTTAAACAAGCTGATCGTTTCATAAAACGGTAGTAAAGTTAAGGGTTTGAAGGAGCGCTTTTTGCCTGTGACATCTCAGCAAAGCTCAACAAATAAGTGGCTTCTGTGTGATATTCTTAGAGACACTTAGCAAGTGGATTTTAAATCTAACATGTTGATAATTTATAAGAAAAGGCAATCTGTGTATCTGAGGGTGGCAGAGGGCTAAATGGGGGGGCAGCAATATGAGTAGTAATTTACTCAGTTAAGAGCCAAATGGTAGACAGACTGCCGCGCTGCATGTTATCGCAGCGATTCACTCTGCTCGTTTTCTGACTTTATTTCCATACTTGTGTTTGTGTGTATATGCGGGTGTGTATGCGGGTGTACACACAGTTGGGTGGTAGCTTTTGAATGAAGTGCATCTGAAATTTTTGTGTATAATTTGATGTAAATGTTCAAGACTTTATAGATGCTTTATGTGTGTTTACTACTGTTTGCTCATAAAGTGAGATTATAGCAGATAACTGCAGGTGGATACATGTGCGTAACTGTAAGTCTGCTCACATGTGTGGCTGTGCCCATGTGGGCAAATGTGTGTGTTTTTGTCGGATCCTAAAAGGCTTCATTGCACTCATCAGGATATCAGTGTTGAGAAATGGCAGTGTCATTGAGGTGACAGTTGTGTGTGTGTGTGTGAGGATTGATGGGCCTGACTTTGACAGCAGCCATATTGTGGGGAGTGAGAAGGATTGAGGGGGAACAGGGGAGGAGCATTGTAGCCCCCTCATCCTCGCAGGTTAATATTGACACAGCCTGGGCAGATACAGAGCCCGAAGCGCTCATCAATCACTTCCAGCGGACCCATACAAATACACATACACATGCTCACGTAGTGAGAAGGACCATAAACACACACAAACACACATGCTGTGTACAAAACCCACGTTCAAACATCGATGTACTGTTTGGAAAAGTCAGGCAGCAAAAGAAAAGAAACATTTTCATAAGCTGCAGACAAAAAAAAAAAAAAGGAGTTCAATCTCATGTGTGCAATGTGTTCCTCTTAAAAAGTTCAACTTAAATATGCGCAACACATTTTTTGAGAACTTTGCAAAGCAAACAATTGTACAACAAATCTAGATTAATCAAGCAAATATGTTTTCAAAAGTATCACTTTGCACACTTTATGCGTAACCCTGCGTGGCAAATTATGGCTGCAATAACATTGCTGTTAATCATTTCAGAGAGAAAGCAAAAAACAAGTTCTCTTGACAAACAAAACAGTTAATTAATGCAACTTTCCAGCCATCAATCATGGTGCGTGTCACTGAATTACCATAATCTGTGCATGGTGGCTGTTTTAAGAGCAAACAGTTAATTTCAAAATAATAAATCACAAAGTGTCTCTCTACCCCTCTGTGCGCTTTGACAGCTTCGTTTCTCATTGCTGCAGATGCAGACTCACTTGAAAGTACTTTTACTGACGAAGATTAAATCATATGTACTATAAACCACAAGGTTTAACAAAGTTGGAAACAACTGTGACCAAAACAGTATGAAATGTCTGTGGTGCCAAAGATTGACCCCATTCTATGTCTCTTTAAATTGGCAGCCAGTTAAATATTTTATTTTCGTTAAAATTCTTGTATTTACTTTTAAGTCACTCAAAGGTACTGCACTTTCATACCATTTTAGTTTGTTTTTAAAATACTCCCCCTTAAAGTTCCTAAAAGACCAGTGTTTCCTACTGGTTCAGAGAACCAAATGCAAGTTCCAAAGAGACTGCTGTATTGGTTCCTAAACTCTGCAATAAACTCCCACTGGCTACCTTTTTAGAGAGTTTTAAAACCAAACTGTTCCTCCACTGTTGTGCTTTAAAACATGCCTGGCTTACTTTTTATCATGTTTTTAATTTTTTTTAAGTGTTTGTAGCTTTTTTTATGTTTTATCTTTGTTTTATGCATTGGCTTTGATCCTTTGCACAGCCCTTTAGGCCTCCTTGGATGATGGTGGAAGGTGCTCCAGAAATGAATATCTAAATGTATGAAATATGTCAATTGATTATTTTAAGACAGCCTGATAAAACATCATTATTTTCTTAAACTTCTAGGGATGGCATGGGTGTGTGGACGTCCTGAAAGCATTCACCCATCATCATGGCTACGACGGTGTAGTGGTCCTCCTGTCTATGCAGGATGCAGTGCACCATCCTCGCCAGCTGGTGGCTGTCTACTCAAACAACACAGATGTCTTTAACCAGGTAAAATCAAGTTGAAAGGCACAGAAACAAGTGAATAACACGTCTGTCATTAACCAGAAAAGTTAAAGCGGTTACTTTTAATTAGAATAAAAACAAATTTCAAGTAAAATGCATTTCCTGTTGTCAAATCCAGAGGAGATAGCATATTAGTAGGGTTATGTAATGGTGTATTGGACTGTATGACAAACGGGGGCATCTTTCTGTGTGGAGTTTACCTGTTCTCTTCGTGCATGCGTGGGTTTTTCTCCGGGGGCTCCGGTTTCCTACTACCATCCAAAAACATGCTTCATAGGTTTATTGTCGCTGAGTGTGAATGCGATTGTGCATGGATGTGTGATTGTGGTCCCTGCGACAGACTGGCAACCTGCCCAGGGGTGTTGTTAGGTTGCGGCAACCCCGTGAACCCGAAATGGAATGTAAAATAGGGTATAGAGAAAGAATGAATGAATGAATAATGCAAACAAAAATGATGTGTGAAAAAAGGTAAAAAATGTTGAGTTAAATTATGTTGTTCTAACCGTAGATCTGCACTGACTTAGAGGAGTCCTCCTCTTGGTCACTTTCTGTTGAACCTGGAGATGGAGATGGAGATGGAGCAAATCTGCAAGTCTATCACATTCCTATAAACTTGTCCGCGTCTTCTGGCATTCCGTCTGTGATGGAGGAAGAAATCCAGAACCTTCTCAAGGACTTTGTCAACCGGAGCAGCTCTGTATTAGCCTGCCATCCCAGCAGTAGGACCTCATCCACGGAGGGGGTGGCTGGCAGCGTGGAGTTCTCTCAAGGTTCGTCTGGTATCAATGACATGGACGGTTCTGACACAGAGAGAGGAGAGGGCAGCAGTGAAAATGTGGCTGTTGCAAGGTATAAAAAAATCAAGAAAGAATATAAAACATTTGTGGATTATATTAAATATTAACAAAATGCTGTGATATTGTTATTGTATCCCTGCAAATAGGGCGATGCCAGATGGTGAAGAGGAGATGGGCGCTGTTGGAATCAATGCTGGTGCAGAGCCGTTAAGCCCTGACAGTGGTATGACCACTATTCGCAGCAGCCGCTCCTCAAAGGAGAGCTCAGTGTTCCTCAGCGATGACAGTCCGGTGGGTGAGGTTTTAGCCGGAGGAGGAGCAGCTGCAGGGCCTGTAGGACTCTTTCTGAGAAGTCTGTCTCCTCTGGGGCTGTCATCTCTCTCACCCCCTGTGCCTCCTGAAAGAAGGAAGCACCGTTCTAGCAAAAAAAGCAGCGAAACATTTGACCTGTTCAGTTTTGACCCATTGCATAGCAGTGACCTGCCGGCTAAAGAGGAAACGCAAAGTTCTGAGGGAGGAGTTGATGGGTCGAGAAAAGCAGGAAGCTCTAGCCTCTCAGAACTCGATGAGCTAAGCTTGGTAGATTTCTCTGCACCCAACTCAATAGGAGGGCTTGAAAGTGGAAATTTGTCAATCGACCACCAGGGATTACTTCTTGGGAATGAGATCACTGACACCATGGTCCCCCCAACACCAGTGAACAGCCTGGCAGGCAGTCGTCCACCCAGCAGTTGTGGCCTCAGGTTCTTCCCTGAAGATGTCATTGAAAGGATCAATGGTCTGCAGTGCAAAGACAGCATGTCATCATCGTTGTCAGAGACCTGGGATGAGCTTAGCTTTGACGCACAGGGAGCCTTGTCTTTAAGTGATAACAGGCCTAAAGGCTCTGAAAGCCCTCAGAATGTTATGAATGAAGTTAGCAAAGCTTCAGTGAGTGATATGACAGAAAAAGAAAATGGAGACATCTTAAAATCTGAGAGTTCCCAGCAGGCGATAGGAAGGCTCGAGCCTCAGCTTAGTTTGATCGTTGATACGAGTCCACTGCATGAAAACTGGAATCCAGACTCTGTGCTCACAGATCAGTGGAACACCATATCTTTACATGATCTTCAACTGACACCTCCAGACGACGAAGTCGACAGAAAAAACAAACCTGCCATCATTGCAGGAAATAGGAGTACACCTGTAATATCAAAAAAGAAAATACTTTTAAAAACTTTGACGCCAGAGAGTTCCAAAGAAGAGGATGAAGGTGTACAAAGCAAAAAGGGGACACAACAATCTGAGCTTCTAGACTTCTGGACATATTCAGCTCAGAAAGGATTTCTCAAGTCTGACAGTGGAACCACCACCTCCTACCCTGAATCTCTTGACATGTGGAATATGACCATCAGGGACGACAGTTTATCACCTCTCACAACCCCAGAGAATGTATGTGAAAACTCGGATTCCTTTTCTTCATTTAATCTCACTGCTATGAAAGACACTTCTGTAGAAAGTTCACACGGATATTCCGACAGTGGGATGAAGATGTGGAACACTACTATACAGGAAGACAGCTCTTCCACAACAAGCTCTCCCGAAGGGCATGACAACGAAAGAGACTTGAGTCACATGGGATCACCGGAAACCGCTGACGTTCCTGAGACTCGTGTTTGTAAAGACAGTGATGTGCGAGATCAATCTCCTGTGCCTGAAGATGTTGAGTGGAGAAATCACGATTTCAATGTGAGGATTGTAATTGAAGGTGTAGATGGTGGAACACAAAGTGAGGAATCAGGACATAAGGACGTCTTAGAGGATTCTGCCTCTAAGCCTGCAGAAGATGACACTCCTGTTCACCAACTCAACGATATGGGGGACCTATCTGTCCCTGGCATGGTGACTTCTACCTCTGAGTATGACAACGTTGGAGCTGGAGAATGGAGTCATGCATCTTCACCTGAAAACTATGGCAGTCTGGGGGTTGATATGATCCAGCTTGAAGCTCAGTCCAGCCCATTTGTAGTTTTTACCAAACCTATACAGACTGATGAAGTGATAAATCAAGACTCTCCTAAACAGACTAAATCCAAAGCTGATAAGGAGGAAACAGCCAGGCAGGTGTTCTTGTTTGATTGTGATGTAAACAAATGTGCAGAAAGTAAGTATGAGAGCATCAGCACAGAGGAATTAGAGGAGACTGGCTGGATGGAGCAACCTGGGGATCATTCCCCTTTTCTGTTTCTGGAACATCTCACTGCTGCGCAGCAAATTTCAATGACAGAAGAATCAGATTTATTATCTCCTCTGTACGATAACATTTTATACAACAAAGATGACAGCCAAGACAGGGAAAGTAAAAAAAACGATGAAAATATTGAGGGAAGAATCAAAGGAACTGCATCCCAGAGCATCCATCCAGGCATGGAGGGGTATGCACTCAGAAACCCAATCAGCTCTCACACAGGTGAGTTTCATTCTTGTGGAGAATCCCTCTCAGGTTTGGAGATAGAATACATTGTGGATGAAGACACTAATAGAGAGAGGTTCAACAGTTGCAACCAGCAATTAAAAGGATTAAGAAAATCCATGGAGGCCTTCAGCATGCTATCTTATGCTGCCATAGCACTTAAAAATCAAGCAGAAACTTCACATCAAAAGCAGCTTCAGACTCCACTGCAAAGCAGTGAGGACCAAAGCAGAAGTGGGAACACTGGTTCTTGTGCAGACACAGCCCTAAATAAAGCTATCTCAACTATTCAGCACCAAGCTAGTCTTGACAATACCATTGAGCACGAGCTGGTGCCAGCAATGATCACACCAACCCGATCAAAATCAAGCTCCGAAGATCTCCAAAAAACGGATATGAGACCAATAGACGACGGAGGTCATGAAAGTGAGTCCAGCGCTGCGGCTCGAAGTGTGTCTCCATCATTAAGACATCCATCAGATCACTTCCTGAAAGCCAGGGAAGAAGTTTATGTTCATTCCCAAATATCAATGGAGGATTCGGATGATGGCGGGATGTCACCAACTGCATCTCCAAAAAGCGCCACCTCCTTGGGTGACTTTCATGCCTGGGGAGAACAACTTTTGAGACAAGGTTCTTCTCAAAAAACATCTGAACCGCCATCCCTCACTAACAGTTCAAACTCCCCAAACAGCTCTCTAATTGGCACCCCATTACATGAGTTGTCGCCAGAAAAAAGCCTTGGTTTACCATTCTCTGGAGATTTGATGGAAGAGGAGAATGATGAAGACGAGAATGAAGAGGAATCAAACACAGATTGCTCATGCTTTCCAAAATGGACTCCAGCCGTACAAAGAAACAGAGGAGATATGAAAGAGTTTGAATCTTCTGACCTGCTCAGCTTTACTGAGGACCAGACTGGAGGTCATTCATTTCCACAAACAGATTCACAGACAGAGAGAGATGGCTTTCTATTGAACAGAGACGATCATTATGACCAACAACCTGTGAAGACAGGCGATTATGAAGAATGGCCTACTCAGCATTGTGTTGAAGATTATAAAGCTTCCAGAGATCCATATTCATTTGTTTTAAGGTAAGAAAACACATCACAACTTATAACCAGATGTGAGGACATCAGCCCTCTGCTTTAATTGTAAAGGAGTGATTTTTCTGTACTATTAAACAATCTACAAAAGATCAGAGCATTTCTAACTTTTACACACTGACTAGAAAATGTCAGTAGATCCTGTCAGTGAACTGGGCATCAAGCTCTCCTGGGGAGCCTGGTGGTCTGTGTTTGTATACGTGTACTGATAAGTTCCACATTTAGAATGACAGGTATAAGGGGGATAATACATAACACCGCCTCTATGTGGAGACGGGACAAGATGGACGAGCAGGAAACACACTCCACGTGTGTACATTCATGTCTCAGTGCTGAGGTTTGATCTGCAGTTCTGTGTGTTTATAAATCTGTTTACGCCTCATTAAATATGCATTACCTGGCTCATTACAGCTGGAGTCCCTTCGCGGTTAATGGAAAGAGCTCCCCTAGCTTTCTTACTTAGTGTCGTGTGTGTATTTGTTCTATCAGCTATAAAAGATGCTTGTTCATGTGGCCTCAGCTCTAAATTAGCAAAGACTGTATAAGTTTTGGCCCTGTTTTTGCTGTCATACTGAGCCTTTTCCCAAAGACAACTAGAATGGACTTCAGCACACCCTCCAGATTACAGATCCAGGTGCACTGCAGACAGAGGTATCCTAAAAATAGAAAAAGGACTAATCTTAGAAGAAGAAAATAACTAGAAAGGAGTGAAATTAACTATCTGTGATGCAAATAATGTTTATTTGACAAGGTATCAAAATCCAGAAAAAAGGAGTTCTGTACATTCAAAAAGATGTCACCTTAAATAAGGTCACAGCAGCATCGCTATATCACAGTGTGCCACTTATGGCCTTTGTTACTGTAAATTATTTTCATGACCTTTTTTACAGCAATGTAGATGCAGAAAAATGTAATTGGTAAATGATGTGTCAGCACTTACCTATGCCACAGGTGTCAAACAGAGCTGTAATAAAAGAGCCACGTCTGCAACCTCTTTCACCAACCATTCCTGTTCCTCTCCCCTACAGGAAGTTGAGGTTAGGATATGAAAAACAAGAACAGGAGCTCACTTTTCTTCAAAAAGTTGGTCTTTATTGTGTTTTTGGTACATTACTGCCACCTATGGGCTGATGGAATGATGGCAGGATTTCACATTCCCTGATGGGATCAATATGTTTATGCAGAAGAAAGCAATGGCTACTTGACAAAACTACATCTTTCTTCATTCTTTTAATGTGAACTGTGAAATTTAAATGACCAATTCAAGAAAATATTTAATTTGTTTGATAGAACTAAAAAAAAATATGTACATGTATTTATCTTTGTTGTGTCCTTGCAATGTAAAAAGAACACCAAATAGAACAGAAGATTTTTTTATTCAAATCAATCAAACTTTATTTATAAAAAGCGCTTCTCATACCTGGCGTAACAGGAAGAGCTTTACGTTTAAAAACAAAACAAAAACACAATAAAACCCAACCCACCCTTTACATACAACCCATGACCCCAAACACAATAAGGAGGCTACTTATGAAGTAATTTCCAAAAGTAAAACTTCAGGCTTGGCTCTGCTGTAAGGAAACGGTATTTGGGAATCTATTCAAGCCCAGGAGCATCTCAGCCACAGGAATGCCGCCACAGTGCCCATCCAGACCGGGATGGCAACAAAGTCCACTCCAGAGCTGTGAGGTTGCAATGTAGAACTCCACCCGCCCCAGCAAGGGTGACATTATAATATACATTATTGTCACATTTGATAATAAAGAAAGAAAATAAACACAAACTGTCAACTGTGAAAAATGTCAGTGAAAAAAGTAAATAAAAATATCTAGTCACTGATATTTTATTATTTTTAAAAACAGTTTGTCCAAATGCAAAGGTATTCACAGTAATGATCTTATTTTGAATACAAAATGATTTGCATGTTCCTCTTTTGCATTCATTCCAATTTCTTATGATCTTAATTTTGTAACAGAAAGCACCAGGATATGACCTCAGCACTGCCATCCCAGCCAGCCAATGACAATGCTCCATACCGGTGGGCAGGGGGTCAGAACACATCTCAGGTCCAAAGCAAGTATGGCTACAACTACCATCACATCGATCAAAGAACTGAAAACCCATACGCCTACGCCTACCCATCCTGTGGAGATCCCAAACCTGACAGCCAGCAGGAAACCAGTCATGTCTATGCTGAGTTTACAACTGATCCCCCAGCTGTACCGTACACATCTGAGCACCCTGAGAACTATTTTGAAACGGGAGCTAGTTCCCAGTGCAGCTCAGATGACACATACTTCAAGTGTCAGAAAAATGCTGAACATCAGCATGAGTTATGCCGTTCTCATAGTCACCATGAGATGGAGGATCATGCTCAGTACGTGTCAAAAGGATATGTCGACCTTTTGCTGAGGTGAGCTGTCGCTTATTCCAATCGGTTTTTTCCTGTTGAGTGAGTTTTAACAACTAATGTTCTTGAATTTAATTAGTAGGTACTATTGTCCACAAAACATTCCTTCCTCTAAACTTTCTCTAAAACGTACAGATGGGATCAGCCCATCTAATCTTTATAACATACTATATACAGTGAGGCAAATAAATATTTGAACACACTGATTTTGAATGTTTTCCCACTCAAAAATCATGGAAATGTCCCAGTCCTCCTCTCTTTAATACAGTCCAGTTGTCCTGTCCCATGTGCAGAAAAACATCCCCATAGGATGATTTTTCTACCACCCCCATGCGTCACAGTAGGGATGGTGTTCTTGGAATGATACTCATCATTCTTCTGTAACCAAATACAGCAAGTGGAATTAAATCCTCTCATCTGACCACATGAATTTCTCCCATGACTCCTCTGGATCATCCAAATAGTCATTGGCAAACTTACGACAGGCCTGGAGATGTGCTGATTTAAGCAGCAGGACCGTCTGTTACCTTGCATGATTTCAAGCCATCACGCCTTAGTGTATTACCAACAGTAACCTTAGAAACTGTGGTCCCAGCTCCTTTCAGGTCATTGACCAGTTCCCCCTGGTTAGTTCTGGGCTGAGTTCTCACTTTTCTTAGGACCCCATAAGATGAGATCTTGCATGGAGCCCCAGTCCGAGGGAGGTTGACAGTCATGTTTAGCTTCTTCCGTTTTTGAACAAATGCTCCAACAGTGGATCTTTTTTTCTTGGCCATGTTAGTAGTTGGAGTCTTACTGATTGTATGGGGTGGACAGGTGTTTTCATGTAACTAACAACCTCAAACAGATGCTTTTAATTTAGGATAATAAGTGGAGTGGATGTGGACTATTTAAAGTCAGACTAACAGGTCTTTAAGGGTCAGAAATCTAGCTGATAGACAGATGTTAAAATACTTATTTGCAGCAGTAGCAAAAAAACAACAACAACAACAACATACAATGTGATTTTTTTTTTTAGATTATGTCTCTCACAGTGGACATGCACCTAAGATGAACATTTCAGACCCTCCATGATTTCTAAGTGGAAGAACTTGCAAATCACCAGGTGTTTAAATACTTATTTGCCTCACTGTAAGTACAAATAAAAGTTTTAATGTGCAGTGTTGTTTATTTAATGAGAAAACAGTGTAGATCATTAAAAAAAATTCTAGCTATTACACATTTTGTCCTTTTGTAAAGCCAAAATGCACAACTAATGCCTTAAAGCTGCAATAAGTGGACATGGCTCTTGAAATACTTTTTCCTTCAACTCAAAGACAAGGACTTGAGTTATGAGTATTTCCTAAATAGTAGTTCATTAGACATTCACCTCTGAGTTGTGTCTGTTGGTGCAGAGTAAGCCTGCCCTCATACCATCATTCACAGCTTACATGCTCTCCTGCTAGCTTACAGCCTCTCACAACCCCAACCTAACATTACTAGTGCAACAAAAATGGCAAGCAGTATCAGAGCTATCCAGCCGAACAGATCTGAGTCAGATGCCAGCTTGGACAAGGAATACAAAGACGTACATGGATCTAGTCGTTTAACTGGTGAATGCATCAGAATGGAGCAGAGCAGGGAACTTGTAGATTGCCAGAGTCGTTTATACATTAGACCTACAAGAATTTTCCGAGTACATTTTTTGGTTTGCTGCTGATTCACAACGATTTAAAAAAAGAAATATACAGAAATGTAATTTCAAACTTATTTTTCTTCATACGTGTCCTCCATCATGAGAAAAATGCTATAATAACATGCTAAAAATATCAAAAACACAATTTTTATCGGAGTGAGTCTTTAACAAGTTGATTAACAACATTGATTTTGAATGGGAATTTAAAATGTAATATTATTTTAAATTGTAATTTAAATCTTATTGTGAAATTTCTGAGTCAACATCAAATCAATGTAGCATTTTGGTGGGGATAACAAGCTGGATTTTTTTTTTTACCTAAATTACTTTCCTTGCCCATTAAAATATATCTGCCGAGCATCATCTGAAATAAATGCATCAGTAAAGAAAAGTCATTGTAATGCAGGCCTGTGTATATTGTGTGAGTTTGTGGAACTCTTTCTGTTAGCAGAGAGGCTAACAGAAAGTGTGTTCATGTTGCCCCACTTTGCAATTATGATGACCCGCCCCCTTTTTGAGCATATGTGACCCTCCTCTCTGTGTGTCTGTGTGTGCATGTTTGCACACATTCTCAATAGACATTCCATTATTAATTGTAAATATGAATACAACGAACACACCGTAGTGAGGCTGGTTCGGGAAATAGAAAATGAAGGAACGGTAGCTGTACAGAAAACAGAAGAAAATAATCATTTGCATGCCGGTCTCTGTGCTTCTCCTCTCTTTTGTTACCCAGCCTTATGCTAATCAGAATCTATTAAAGGGATTTTGGTTGGGGAGGGGGGCATCAACACTGCTTTGTATTGTGTAGTCAGCCCACACGTGAAGGCTGGGAATGAAGCAGTGAGTCCGTTTCTCTCCATCTTCTTTGTTAATTCTGTAAATCTAGAGTCAATGAGCAGATTTCAGTTCTTTTCGATGTCTTGTTGTGTCTTTTACTTTAGATGGTTGTCTTTAGCTTGTTTGCCCCAATACTAATTGTAGCTGTGCCTCTGGTGGTGCTGGTTGTAGCAATAATAATTTATGTTGTGGCTCATTATTGTATTTCTGTGCCTCTGAGCAGACACTCTCAGCAAGAAGTTGATGCAACAGAGATGATGTTGATGAAGACGACCTCCTGTGAGGAGCTGGATAACAGAGAAGGTAACAAACCAAAAAAATGACTCTTTTTAACTTTTCAAATCTGAGAAAATGTCCTCTTATGTGCGATTGTTTGTGCAACACCTTAAAAACAAAAAAAAGTTAGCTTTATGCTTTAGGGTTAAGCTTTAATTTGTGCGTTTATGTTTCAATGAAGTCAGAACTATCAAAATCTGTTAGAGCTTTTTCTTGATGTTGTTTTCTGTTTGATTTTCGTATCTTTTAAACTGCTCTGACCGTCTCTGAGTGGTGACCCCTATGAGAGGGGTGCTGTTTAAGTATAAAACACTGCCACATTATGAAACTGATCAAACAGACCCTCCGTCGTCAGTGGACACATCTGGAGGGTCTAACCAGCGGAGGAAGCTGGCTGCTCCTCCTTTGGATGTGTCGCTGGACCACAGTGAGGGCTCTCTTCTCTCAGAAAACGCTCTGGACACCGAGGATGAGGCGCTGGACACGGGGGATGACCTGGATGTGAACATCGATGATATGGACACGCCTGATGAAGGCGACTCACTGGAGTTCCATATAAACGGTATCAAACCTGAAACTCCAGTCCAAACACAAGAGCATTAACTTCTGAAAATGCACAAATGAAGACAAATTACATCAGAAAATAACTTGATACATTTAAAATCCCACTCCGATAATCTTTTGATCTATTTTAAGTGTTCCTATTTGTCTCTTAGTGATGATTATGCTGGTTTTAGATAAAATCAAAAAACTTGTGTCATTTTCTAGCGGCATTTGTTAATCAAAAATTCACCTCTAAGTTGTGGTAAGCATCCCCTGACTTCCCATCATCCCTTTGCTTACAACCCCTCACATCCTCCATCATGAAAAAAATACCATGTTTAAAACACAAAAACTCAATTTTAATTGGAATGGGTCTTTAAAGCCAAAAGTGTGGCATAAAATAATGATAGTGTTGCCTATGTTGCATCAGCCTTATCGGACTTGGCGTTCCTTGTTGTTATATTGTATTCCAGAAAAATCAAAGTAGATATGTTTTTCAAGCATTCTCATGTCCTCAAACTGCTCCCATGTACAGCAGATTCTGCTGAAGAGTCCCACGTGGCTGCAGGAGCAGCTCCATCTCACTCTGCATCAGGCCATGAAGCTACGGAGGAGAGCAGAGGCAGTCGGCTGTGGAGGAGCGTCCTGATCGGAGAGCAGGAGCACCGCATTGACATGAAGTGTATTGAACCCTACAAAAGAGTTATTTCTCATGGAGGTAACAAAACAAAAAAGTACACCCTGTCACACACTATCCTTATTAAGTTAAAAAACATTTAACTTAGTGATTGTACTAAGAATTAAAATATAAGTACAGTGTTACACAAAATCCACAGTAACTACGCTATGACTGCTGTCATGTCCTGGTAGGGTTCTCAATTTGATTGATTCAGCGAATGTCAGAAGTGGCTGCCAGTTTCGATTGAGCCTGACAATGTGAATCTTATTTTTTCTAAATGGACAAATTTCATCGACAATCCACTGTTCATGTTTGAGAGGGGTCTCGTCCTTCCACCTCAAAAGTACTGTATAAGGAAACGTGCAATTTAGGAAGCAAGTGATATTGCATTTGCAAAGTGTTTAGTGACAGTAACATGTCACTCCAAGAATGCAGTTAAGGGAGAGGGGGTGAGTTTAATTGTTTATACTATTGAGAATGTCTTAAATACAGATGTCCAATAAATCTGTAGGTTGGGACATGCCCAGGTAGGATGAAAAAGTGAGACAATTTCTGCCTTGCAACGATTACACAATGGGTCAGTATCTGATGGAAATGTATCCAGTTTCTCCTTACTGATCTGTCGGCGGTGAAAAACTTGAAGTAAGCCTAAGATTAGGCAGAAACCTAAAAATTAAATGTCAGCTTTCAGGACACAAAGGACTTATCCATAGATTCAAAAATGTTCTTTAGAATGTCAAGGGGACTACACTAGAATAAATACAAGTATTTGGGCAATACATTCATTTTTTATGGCATCAATAAAGTAAATAAATAAATTTTAAGTTTGTATAGGAAAGGGCATTTTCCTTTAAAGTTAACTCTTCAAAAATCACTCTTCTGCATGTTTAATACACATCCAAATTCATGCTTACTTTGTCGTACCTCATGGGCTGGATAAAGTCATGTGCCTGATTTGCAAGCAGGTAAATGCAATACTCAAGATGTCAATATAAATTGTCACTATGTTACAAATCATAAAAACTATGACAAATTTACCAGCGATAAATAAGCTCCAACAACTACAACGAGGCTATGCTGCACACCAGATAATGTTTACAAAAATGGCAAAATCCAGTGAAGCTGTGACAGAAGCTAGCTATGTTGTGCAGTTGAAAATGGCCCGCTGTTGTACCACAGCATCACTGGAACTGAATTTGGATATGGTAAAAATGTGAAGTCCCTTTTTTTTGATAGATACTATGTTGAAAGAGGAAGTATTCATCTATTTGAATAATACATTTTCTAGGAATAAGTTCTTTTAGTTGAAGAACAAGCATTTCGTTAGTGATCAAGAACCCAGAAGCAGAAAAGGCTTGGACTCAAACGGGTCAGGTTATCGCTGGTTTGGTCAGCAGAACAAAAGATCACCTCACAAGAGGGAAAAAGGGGGTAAGTAACTCAAACAACTAAGGAGCAGCATAAGAGTGCAATGCTAGGGACAGACCAAAAAATATAACACACACAAAACGCTCCAATACAGGAAACACACAGACTTAAATAGACAAACACACAATCAACAGGATGCAGCTGTGAACACCCTCAAACAGGAGACACAGTTGATTGGTAGGAGAAAAAGACCACAACAGACCTGCACAGAACAGGCGATGAAAAACAAAAAACTGAACAAGCAGAATGTGTCACATTTTAACTTTAATTTCTATATTTAAATTAAAAAATGTTTTAATTCCTATTTTAACTACAAGGTCAGCTTTTTCTGTGACTAAGCAGTGTATGCCGTTTGAATTGAATTTAGATAAGGCAAATTTATGAAAAATCTCTCTTGTGTTTGAAAGAGGAAGTAAAGAACTTTTTTTTTTAATTTTCGAACAAGAACAACACAAAAAACAAATAACTGAAAACAAACCAACCAAATAAAACCATGCAAGTTATCCCACAAGCAATCACAAACGTAATAATAATGTTCAATTTGGATGAAGCTAAGTCCAAGCCCTCTCTTTCTTATTCAACACAAACTAAACATTACATCAAGGTCTTTATCTATACAGAGTCAAATGACTGAAATGAAAATGTAATTTCTCTGTGTGTGTTTTGTGAAATGTGTTTACATAAACAAAAATGATTTAAATTCTAATAAATATTTTTGAAAGAATATTTTATTTGTTTCAACCAAGACATAAGTTGAAATTCATGGATTTGTCTGTTTATTTGTTATTTTTCAGGTTATTATTCTGAACAGAATGCCATCATAGTGTTCGCTGCATGTTTCCTGCCTGACAGCGACTGTGACAACTATAGCTACGTTATGGAAAATCTTTTTCTGTGAGTAAAGCTTTTCCACTAAGGCACCTGTTTACTTAAACCTTTTTTAGTTCAAAAATTAAGCTGCACACCATGTCCAAAAGTCATGTTTGTTGAGTAAACTAATTCTTATGCAAGGTGGTGTTCTTTGTCACATTTTTCTTCCAGGTATGTCATTAGTACATTAGAACTGATGGTAGCAGAAGATTACATGATTGTGTACCTGAATGGTGCCACTCCTCATAGAAGGATGCCAGGGTTTACGTGGATGAAAAGATGCTACCAGATGATAGACAGAAGGTAACCTTTGCTAATCTGAATATTTCACAAGGGAGGAAATCTTTTACTTTACTATTGTTTGCTAACGTTTGACTAAGTTGAATGTCAAATTACAAAATCTTACATTATAGAAACATAAATGTCAGTTGTATGACTGAAAAGCCTAGATTTAAAAAGGTCAGTGTTAAGGCCGCTATTATTTTACCTAATGCCGTTTCAGAGACAATGGGCAAAATACTGCAGAAGTGGCTCACGGGTTTCATGTTTTTAACTCCTATTATCAAAAGTCACAGGGGATCTCAAAATCTGTGTGGGTTTATAGGTTAAAAGCATTCTTAGTAAATTTAAAGGAACAAAACCAAACAAAGGACAGTAAAATGACCGGAAACACTTCTAGTTGTTTTCAAATCGATGTTGTGTGATTTATTTTTGCACATGTGCAGATGAAGGTGTTAAGGGCTTATGGGGATTCTTGAGCTTGATTTAGATCTCCAGCAGACGCTCTTTTTGTCCATCCTAGTGAGCATAATGGGGCAGAAAAAAGGCCAGCCTCCCCTTCTTGCATTGTAGCCAGGTGTTGCTTACAGCCTGATAGCATTCAAGATCTGGGCTGTTTCAGGTTTCAGCCTGACCGTCAAAGGAAGCCGACTTTTATTTGTGTGTAAGATTAATTTGTTTCTAAAACTAACAATTTAGTTTAATCTATAAAAGGGAATTTCTTAAATCAATGTATCCATCCTCCTTCCTTTTGTTCTAGGCAGTAACCCAAACACAAATTTAAATAAGTTAAACTACATTTATATATCTTTTATGGCAAAAACTGAGGTACATTATTTACAAGGAGCCTTTTTATTTGTTTGTTTTGGATCATTTTAGTTACGTACATTGTTCAGAGCCAAATCGGCCATTGTACTTCTGAATTAAACTTCACAAGTTTCAATGGATTCTGTATTGCACAGCACTTGAACATATTAGAAATATATGTTTAAACATTTGACTTGATTTTTTGATAGCTGAAATTGAAGACAATATTTTTGTTTTTAATTTCTATCCTACTCCAATATAATATACTTTATTCTATTAAATAATTCTTTTGGAAGGTATTTGGAAGCTCACATTCTTTGGAGCTAAATATATATGGTTTATGTTGATTGACAGTTAGGTGGACCCAACAAATTTCTGACTCAACTCCGCCTCTCTTACTTGGATAGTTTTATTTATTAAAGCACTTCTTTCAATTTCCTCATTTCTATGTGTTTTCTCCAACATATGTTTCTCTTTTGAAGATATGTAATGAAAAAGTTGAATGCAATAATATAATAACTCTCCTTCTTTTGTCATTTTGTTCCACAGACTCAAGAAAAACTTGAAAATGTTCATCATTGTTCATCCTTCCTGGTTCATTCGGACATTGTTGGGAATCACTAGGCCCTTCATAAGGTGTGGCACTTGTAACTCAGACTAGAATGTGAACTTATTGACTGCAAAAAGATTACACTTCTTGCATAACACAAAGCATTTGTAATGTAAAAAAAAACTCCTCACTTATCATTTTGCTTGCACTGCAACTGTATGCGTTAAAAACACACAACAGTGTGGAGATGGGAATCCATTTTTTAAGTTTTATTGAAAAAAATGCGCAGAAAGCTTGTTATTACATTAAAACCTAATACACAGTAAAAATATTTACATTTTGTGAACTAATTTGACATTTATAAACCTTTTATAAATATTTTTTTCACAGTTCTAAGTTCAGCAGCAAGATCAAGTATGTGGGAACTCTAAAGGAGCTTGGAGAACTGATACCAATAGAGTATATCCACATTCCACCCAGTGTCCTGAAGTGAGTATTCAGTCAGCAACAGCTTTGGAAAGTTTTTTTTTTTTTTAATCAATTCCAAATAGTTTTTACACTTTCATTTTTAGTTTGTGTAACTGTTGCGATAATGAGATTTCAAATGGTGTATTCAGACTGGAAAAGACCGGTGGTCCAGATCAGATCATGTCTGCTTAATTTGGTTCGGATTCATAAGATTCTTCTAGATGACTGAGCAGCTAAAGTGATCATGGAGGCCAGGAGGAAGGTACTTTAGTGGGACATCTGGAATGAGGAATACAGATTAGTAGTTGGTGGATAGAAGAAGAAGTTCAGGACTGGGTGAAGAAGAAAAGTTGGCTTTGAAAACAAAATATGACACCAAGGAGAGACAATTACAGAAACATGCAGTACAAGGTAGAGGTGACTAAAGACAAACGAAGGGTAGGGGAAGACTTGCATGACAGGTTGTACTCAAAAAGCCAAACGGATGGATCTGTACAGGTTCCCCTTTGTGCAGGGAAATGGGATGAACATTCAGTAAGTCAGAAGGATCAAAGGATCAAAGACAGCGATGAAAATGTCCGGACAGGTTCCACAAGTGTGGTGGAAAAATGAAAGGAAAGCTTTCAAGAGCTGATAAATAAGACGAAAGATGTAATGCAATGAAATAAAGAGATAAATAATACATTGAAACTCTAAAAATGAATTGTGATGTCAAGAAATACCTTAATGTATGCAGGATAAAGAGACAAGATCCTTTGTTTAATGTAAAATATGTGTCTGTTTCACAGTTAACGTCTAGACTTTTACACGTCATTCTTTACTGTACACAGTAATTAAAGTGGAGCCGACGTAAGCCTAAAAGATTTGACACCAAAGCAACTATGTTCAAAATGCAACACCATCACCTGTTTTCCATTCTAGCTTGTTACATTCCAGCTTTTTGAAGCCCATGGAACAACATTTATTTACTTATGTGTTAAAAATTTTTTAAAAAATGTTACACCTGGAAAAGAGCTAAAGCTGTTTTTTGCAACCGGATGTACAGGCTAGGCTGGCTTTGCATGCAGCCAGTCAAGCAAGTCAAACTCCTCTAAGTTTTTCCACAGGGACTAAATATGCACATGGATAGTGACATTTACTTGTACTGCGAGGGCCTTTTCAGCTATTTCAAACATATTTATGATTTTTTTAGCACTGTAAAAAATATGTATGCACAACTTTTTTAGTTGACAGCTTATTGTAATCTAAAATCAGTTGGCAATAATGCTCTTTTTGAAGCAAACAAGTTTAGAAATGTGCTTCACATTTTCACACCTTCTCTTCAGTATGAATATAATCAGGGACCCAATGAATACAAAGGGTTGTGTCAAGAAGGCCATTCAACATCATAGCTTTGCTAAACCACAAATGCAAATACGACCTCTAAGGAAGTCGTTGTGGCAAACCCCTGACGGGAAAAGTCAAAAGAAACTGTTTTTTCTTGTAACTGATACTTAAAGAAACACTGAGAACAAAGAAAGAAAAGAACACGGCCTATAAAAACACTGTAACATCAAGGAAACTTTTGTCTAAAAAAGTTAAAGAAATGGTTTTTAATGTATTTGTCAAAACGCTCAAGATGGTTTCTTTTTCATTTGACACACAGTTCTTGTGGTTTTATACCAGTAAGTAAACCCAACTCCATCAAATCTCTTTCTTTTCATTCTCTCTCAGAGTCGACAAGGGGCGCTCGGCTGATTGATGGGACTGCTGCCCATTTCCTCCCTGCATTAGGCTGCATTCTTTTCCGCGGCATATCGGCCTGCAGCATGATCTGTATGGAACAGAACATAACAGATAATGGGTCCAAAACGAAAATGCTGTGTTTCAAACATCAGGTGTTGTTCAAGCAGAGTTGCATGGCTGCTCATCACAATACAGAAATCCTGTATTGGCACTGCAGAGACTGTCACTGTGCTGAAGGAGAAATGCTTTGTGTATTTTTACACCAAACATCCCTTGACTATGTTTTCCATATTTCTTTCTTATAAAATACTGTTTCTTTTTTAACTTAAAGTATCTCTTTGTGAGTTTCATCATGTACTAACAATCAAACTATGGTAATAAAAATTAAAACTTGAAAAGCAACCTTATCAAAAGGAAGTTTTATTACATTCCATCTTTTTCCCCTGGAAAAAAAAGTTTGTTGTACTGTTAGATTATGAATAGAATGTTAAATGTTTCTCTATTTACAGTAGAGTATAATCTTATGTATTTAAGGTCTACAAAACTATAACTGATTCATAATTTTGTAATGTTCTCTGTTGAGGGGGTTTGCACTTGCTGGTAGATTTATAGTAATAAAAGTGGGCATAAATCCTCTTAAGCCTTTGATTAGATCACTAAACAAGCTTGCTGACTGGTTTGGTAAAAAAAACAAAAAACTGGATTTCAAATTTCAGGTGTTTCTATTAGTTTTTATTGCTTGTTGTGGACAATTCGTTTTGTCATCCAGTCCTGAGTTTAATCATTCAAACACCATATCTTACCATTAAAACTGCAGGACTCTGCAGAACTAGTTTGGAGCTGCAGCAACAACTCGAGCATAATCTTTTTTCTTTTTAAACTGTGGTTACGGGGACAGATGTGTGTAGAAGTGCCTGCTGTCTGTTTTCTTTGTATGTTTTCACTTGTTGTACATCCGTTTACTTCATTAAACAGGATTTCCTGTTAGTTGTCTTGTGTTTGATTTTAATGGCAGGGAATGCAATATTTAGTCTTGATGTAATACTGATTTACTCCAAATTATTTGTACCTAGTCACTTTTTAAAGACTGATTTTTTTTCAAATTAATGCTCTCCTGGTAAACCAATCTGTAAATGAATGTGGTCATTTAATTTTTTGGATCAAGCTGATCAACCTTCCTGATTCCCAGTGTGCAAAGGCACCAATAATGGGAGCACTCTCTTTTTATCTAAATGTTGACGTAAAAATATCAGCAGGACAAATAAAAGTAAATAACGTAAAGCAGCTTAGTCGCATAAAGTTCAACTTTCAGGGAAGGGCCATCAGAGCTTATCGTCACCATGTCAAAAGCTTCAATGGTCCAGAAATTGCATTCTTCATAAGATATTCAGACAAACTACAGATTATTTAAAGAAAAGTAAATTCACCACAAGTCTTGAGCTGTATTTTTTTTTTTTATTAAGATTTATTTAAAAATTACACCTTAAATAATACATTTTCCTAGAGATTGAGATTTAAAAACTGTTTTTAATAGCAAAAAACACCACAACTGAAGTTTTGATGTGGATTTGGATCTATCCACTTACTCCAACTCAGCCAGAGCTTTTTTTCTCAGATATCTTTCCAAGCAGTAGATAGCAATGGGATTAGTGTCCATGTCAAACTTGTTGGCAAAGAAGTGATGATTTTCAAGCAGCCACTGCAGATCCCCAGCACCATATACGCATATCGCCCTGACGTGGTTGCCGTGACACTCTGGGTACAGAGCATCCAGGGAATCTTTTGACCCCTCGTGCCACTGCCACTTCACCAACCGTGCAAGTGCGTTAATATCCGACAAGTCATATTTGCGGTTGGGTCGGGTTGAGCCTGGAACACCGGGTATTCGTTGAATAGTTGCCCAGATAACCTCATCAGGACTGTAGGTATCCTTCATCCACTCGATGAGCGCCTGTACTCGTTTGTCGAATAGCACACTGTGGATGTAACCTCTGCTTGCCACAATGTAGGCATTTCCTGACATTATGGGAAGGTTGAAGGGAGACGGACTCTTTGCTTCTCCTTTTGCCTGAGAACGATGAAACAAGTCTATTTAGTTTATCCTAAAAATAATTCCAGCATCCCTCGTATGCACAATAAATATTGTGATTAAATACCTGAATTTTTCCATCAACAATCTGATGTGCATTCGTCACCCTCCATTTTTTCTCAGGCGGCATGTTCTCACTCTCCATGCTGTTGCCACCATTCAGCGTTTTCAGCATCCGCACCATCTCCAGGTTTGTTTTGAGGGGGAAGTCCTGACCACAGAGGTTGAGGAAGTACTTCCATTTTTTGCTGCTGTTGTACAGGTCAGCCATGCAGTTCAGGTCAGCTTGAACGCGTGGCCAGCCGGCGTAGACCACTTCAACAGACTGGCTCACCAGGAACACATTAGGAAAACAAGAAGTGATGGCTAAGATGGCAGAAAAGACCGACGGCTCCGCTTTCTTGTCCACATGGACACAGTAAAGATTTTGGGGTGCATAAATGGCTCTCAGCAGTCGCTCAAAGTTCTGCACCTGAAGTGAAAAAGGAATGAAATATATAACTTATTTCATATGTAAAGAAATCAATATTTATGTATGAAATATGTAAAGCAGAAGCGTCAACAAGAACTATTTACACTTTTTGATTTAGTGATCAGTTTTTCCAAAAGAACTAAAACATATGGCGAGGTCTCTTTTAGTTACTATGGACCTCGCCTCGCTTCTCCCAGAGAGCCTCAAGGCCACAGAGACTGTTCACGTTTTCTGCCTTTTAATTTGGCTTTTTGTTGAAATTTAGGAACTAACTGATGTTTAAACAATTTTATGTTATTTATTTTTTAACTTCTTTATTTTTACACTCCTACTTATTTCTATCTCTTTGTTATTACTTAATGTTAAAAACAATTTTTTTAAGAATTCATTTAATTATATATTTTGTTACTGATCGCTTTTTTTAACTCTGTTTTTTTTACTTTTATGCATGTTATTCCTTTTACATTTTGTTTTAACTCCAGTGTTTTGCTCAGAGGGACCTCCAAATCAGTGACAGTCTTCTGAGTGAACAGGGTCGCTACACTGGGATCTACTGGGTTTGGCTTCTTGCTTTGATCAGGAGGATCCTATGTTGGCTTCCTCTGTGAACATGAGGGTTCACGGATGTGGACAGGTCCCTAATATATCGTTTCCCCACTTAGTATCAAGCCAGATTTCAATTTCACTTCACATTAATTCACTTTTCACATTTTTGGAGTCCGTGTGTGTGTGTGGGGGGGGGGGGGGGGGGGTTGCCTGTTTGATTAATTTTGTCTGAATGTGTGGCTTTTAAATTTTGAAATGTTTTTCATCTTTGAGCTTCATTTGTTGGAAAAGTGCTCTATAAATAAAGCTTGATCTGACTATCTCAAAATGTATAATTTGACTAAGAGATCGTATCACAGCCTGCATGTTTTAGTAAAATGTCTTCATAATGGTTTCAACTGCATTTCTTATACCATGTTTAACTTTTAAAGTCCTCATTGTTTTTCTACCTTTACATCAATTTGTTTGATAAAATGTGTTTTAATCTACATCTAACCCTTTTTGTGAATGTCTGTCTAGGATTAACTTACGCTAGGAACTAAACTCAGGATATATTTATTATTAGCCGTTTTGTCTCACTTATCAGGGAATTGCGCAACTTAAAAAAATGAAATGATTAGGTCAATATATTTTCTAATGATTTGCATAAATGATTTAATCGGTCAGCTGTACACTTTTCAGACCCTCAAGGCTGTAAAGAACTCTTCTGAATATGTTTCAGGCATTAGATGGTGCAGACCTTATGATGAATAATCATGGAATAAGCCAAAGGGAAGTCCTCCTCCTCCTTGCTCAGGGGAAATGTCACGTATTTCCTGTTTTTAATGAATAGTCTGTAGGCAGAAGGTTTCAAACATATATTTACATCTTAACATTTGTCAGTGCACACTCATGGAAATGTGTGAGTTGAAATTACACACCTGCAGTCCTGGGTTGCATTGATGTAGTACTCATTAGGAATCTTAACTCTTTTCTGGAATTCTCTAGTGATAGTCAGTATTTTGGCCTGGTCCAGTGCCTCCTGGTCTCCTTGCAGGATTGACGTGCAGTTGCACTCACTTTCTGGACTGCCGTCATCCGTGTATTCCAGCCAGTCATAACGGAACTTGAAGGCAGGGGTCCAGTTTGAGTTTTGCAGACTGACGAAGGACATTAGCCACAGTGACAGAAGTGCTGCAAAGAACTTCAGTAAAAGTGGAAGCTTGCAATGTTGCAGCATTTCGAAGACAAGAATTGAACTATGGTTCTTTTCAGAAAGAGTTTTGGCGCCGCAGCAGGAACAATGAACCTTTTATTCCCACCACAGTTTGCAATTACCTAAATTGTTTTGAACAGAATGTTCTCAGTGCTATAAACAACTGATCCAATTCTTGACATAGTGGTTGTGCCTCATGTTGGATGTTTGACACTTAAATGTTTTGTTTTTAGGGGTGAAAAAAACTATTCAGGGATCTTCTCATATTCAAATTGGGTTCATCAGATGTTCTTTGTGTTTTTGTCCTGTAAACAAGGTAAAGGAAGAGGTGATCAAAAATATGACATTGATTTTAACTATTAATCTAAGCAAAAATGTCTTTCCACTAAACGACCGTTTGTAAAGGAAAAACAATTTGATATCTATAATCGCTTTTTCAATGAATCTTTGGACTTGGATATGGTTTATTGGATATAAGGTAGCTGCAAGTGGCATACAACAATGCACTAAAAGTGCTGTAAAAGCTAAAGTGGGTGAATGTAAGTGAATTATTTGTTTCTTCCAGAATAAACGCTCTACAAGCTTCACTACACACCTTCATATTTAAGTTTAACTGCAGGTTAAAATACTCTTATCTCGTCCATTAGTAATATCATATTCAGTGACATACACTTCAATCAGATTTGTGGAAACACTGGAAAAGGTGCTTTTATATCTGTCCTTTTAGCTAACTTTGAGTTGTTTAAATATGTATTTTATGCCATTTGAATTCAGTTTTATTGTATTTATTTTCAAAAACTTTTATCTGTCTTTTTTAATGATGCTTTCTACGATTGTATCTCACGTTCTCCTGGCACTGCATGCTTTGTATTGCATTAATGTGAGCTTTTATGATTGATTGGACCACGAGTCTGAAATACATTCCATCTATAGAAAACAAATAACAGAAAAATATAGATAGAAATTTAGAGTAATTGGTCATGAAAATGATCAGTATAAAATATGTATAGATCCACATTTACTTGTAAATAATTCAATTATTACTCTTAAAAATAAATAGATGCATCAATTCTTATGAATACAGAACATGACACAATGATACTACTAAATAAAGTTTGTCAAAATGAATGTAGCAAACTTATGAAATCCCACCTGTTTTCTGAAACAAACCTGACTAATATGTTAGATCTATCCTACAATTTATAGCTTCTGTTTGGTACACCCATTAATTTTCAGTATACATTTAGTCCATTCAGTAAATATGGAAATGACAAAAGTGAGTTAATACTATTAATGCAGGGATAAAAAGGGATAATGACTTGATTAGCATTGGAGACATTTTTAGATGGAAACATTTGTTCCATTTGATATTTATTGGATTTTTTTCCACCTACATATGTTACAGCTCAAATGTCCTAATATGATCCAAAAATAAATAAATAAACTGACTTCTATCTGGCAACACCATGGGTTTTTCTAACCATACACCCAAACTTCTAAGAATGCTTATCACCTGCTCACCAGAAACAGCAGGATAACCCCAAAGCGTTTTGTATTTCTACCAATCTTCAGCTCCCCTCCAAAACACCCTGTCCTTACATGAATTCAACGCAAAGATCTTTTCAGAGCAATAATTTTTTTAGCCCTAAGAGTGGCCGTGTATATTTCTCAGTGTAGGAGATTTGTGGCAAGAACTTTTAGTTATAATAAAAGCATCCTATCACTGAAAAACAAACAAAAGAAAAAAGTACTAAGATGAAGGAGGAAGAAAATCTACCTTGTAGTGTTAAGTAAATACTACTAAACAAACAGGTTGCATGTTTGTTCAACAAACCATACATACTGACAGAAAAGGTTGGGCAAAACTAAGTTTCTTTTTCACTGATTGTATAACTGTGATTTACTTCAAGATGCTAATCTTGCTACTAGATTATTTATTAACGTAGTAACTTATTTGAACAGGAAAAAATATCTAAACAGTTCCTAGTCTCACCAGATTTGTTTTTCAGACATCCATATTTTGTGATTCATTTTGTAGGGCAACTATAATATTAAAAGAAATTTCAGCAGCGTGCGTTTTTAAATTAAAATTTTAAAAATAAATTAATTAATTAACCAAAAAAAAGAAAAGACTTTTGATTTGTTGTCTTATCCTTCTGTTTCTCCTTTAGCAACGCCGCTGTAGCTGACATTTGAGACATTTACGGCAAGACATGAGAACACATAAACTATCCCTAACAGGCTTGATAACATGAAACTGGATTTAAAATGATTTTGTGTTGGTTTTATGCAGCTTAATTCTGAATTCCACTCAGTCAGTGTTCAAATCTAGGCTAAAGCTATTCCTTTTAGATTAATTTATGACAGCTAAAATCTTTTATTCTCTTTATTTTGAAAAGGTTTTTGATCATCACTTATAATTTTACGTTTTTTCTGTTTTACTTGTAATGCGTGTTTCTGTTAATTTAATTTTTTTTATTTTATGTAAAACTTATTGGCATACATTTTGTCCAATATAGGTTTTTCAATGAACCCGACTCACGCAACAGTAGAATGATTACTTTCAATTCAAAGGAACAGGAAGGACAGCCTGACAAAAGATGACCATAAAAAGGACGAGAACACAACTGCAGAATTAGGACAGCAGAACATTTTCAAACCACTGCAACAAGGCTTTTCTTGCATCCAAGAAATTCCAGAGTCATTGTGAGAATTATTTCCCAGAGAAGCTTCAGTTGCTGCACAAAAAGCCATCAGGGAAAACCAGTACTACCTGTGCTGTATGTCAATGATTAGAAAGAGGCTGCCTGAAAAACCAACCCACTTAAGAGACACTAGTTAAGATTCAATTTTCAATCTTAAACCAGTTTCTTTCTCAAAAGAAGTGACTAATTTAATCAAAAACCACTTTTATCAATGTTTCAAATTACATCAAGTTAAGAACTATTTTTCCTACAGGCTGGTATTTAATTTAAACATTAAGTTTAATTAAAAATACAATTTTAGAGTAAAGCTGAAATTTTTTAAACAAAGAACACCAGCAAATTCACAGAAACTATAATAAAGTGAGAAAAAAGTAAACATTGAAAGATATTATATGATTTCTGTGTCTTTGAAAATGTTTTCTATTTCTTTGTATACTTTTTTTCATTAATGTGCAAAGTTTATTGTTCCTTTGCCCTATTTTTTGTGTGTACCATATTTGCTAGATAGAAATATTTTCTCTACGCATTTACTTATTTTAATATTTTTTGCTCCTAAAATGTTCATGTCAAATCTAAAATAATGCCACCAATAATCCAAGTTGTTCCCCGGAGAAATATTAAATTAAAAATGTAATATCATACCGTAAAAGAAATTGTTGTCATAAAGAGCCCCTGCATATTGTCAAAGAAGGTAAATATTAATATTAATACCTTGTTCCAAATTTAGAATGAAGAAAGGGAATGAGAGTGAGAGTGAGAGCTGTCCAACACGCAACTCCATGCGATTCCACTCACTGTCTGTAGAAGTCAGCACAAAGCTATGTCGTGTTTTTAAGCGCTGACGTAATTTTTAACTTCCTGTTAGCTCTTTTCAAAGTAAAATACTCCCATGCCAAAACGCACCTGTAGGTAAAACCTACGCTTTATTAACACACGTTAGCGCCTCATTATCTCTTCTGTTTTGATCATTTTTATTATTTTGATTTGAAATACAAATAGTTTTCGCCTAACAATAAGACAAATTGAGCTTAGTCTTTTATTTTGAAAAATCAATGTCGTCAATACGGGTGCTTTGTTATTTATTTCCCAATTAGTTTAATACATTTAAGTAAACATTCAGTTTTTTTACTTGATATTATGTATAATACTTTCATACTGGTAGTTTGTGGAGCAGGTTTAAAGAAGTCTTGCAGTTTAAGTAACTCTTAAACTGAAAAGCCACCCAATATCACCCCAGTCATGTGGATTTGCTCCACATATTAGTGTGTTGTTTGAGTTTAAAGTTGGTATAAACTACAAAGGAGCAACTTTCTGGGCTATGCGTGCATTTAACTACATGGGCACACTATGTGAACACCCTAAATGAAAATACTCACTGGGAATTTTGGCTGCAAGGGTTTATGGATCCCTCCATTTTCTCAACCCCTCTAATCTAATTTGAGGGGTTGCTGGAGCCAATCCCAGCTGCTGCAAGGCGAGGGCACACCCTAGATGGTTTGCCAATCTGTTGAATTGTGCCTATCCAATCAGCACAAAAGACCTGCTCCAACTGATCTGATTACCCAATTTATCATTAATTTTTGGAGGAATCACAGGTGTGGAAGCAAATCCATGTGATATCCATTCTTGAAGACCACAGGTAAATCATACAAAGTCCAATCTGAAAAACGGTATCAAAATTTAAAGCCCTCTCCTCCCTATAGTGAGTAGGGCTAACTTTGTTAACCACACAACTCAACATAACCCCTGCCTTGCTCTCCACTGGACTTCCCACGGTGTGGGCGAGTGGTTTCCTGGAACGTGGGGGCGGGTCTCCCTTTGGGGGACCTGGTTCATCTCAGGGTGGGGGGATGTTCAGAACTCCCAGGCGGTGGTGTGCTGATTGTCTTGGTCTGTGAGGGCGCTCCAGGGGTTGACAGGATTATTTGGGAAAATTTTTGGAGCCAACAGGTATGTTTGTAACGTTTGAGTGCGTCTGTAGACAGGCCCCATCCCTTTGACTGACATCTACACTTGACAGTAATGATGACAAATCTCGAGCAACTTGTTGCTGTATTTTTGTCCATTCCTACTTCTATAATCATCCTCCAAATTTCTTAATCCCCTTTTTTCTCCCCTTTCTTTTGTACCCTTATCCCCCATCTCTAATATCACACTCTCTTCTTCTCTCTTCTTTTTTCTGTAAAGCTCAACAAAAAAAGCATCCAAACACAATTATTCTAAATAAAGCTTTGCTTCAAATACAAAAGCGGTTCAAACAAATATACATCTTGTGAATAAGAAGATTCATAACCCCCTATTGTAACAGGAAAATCTGTCCAACACAAGAAGCCTTCAGTTCTTATCTATTTGCTCAGCTGCTGGACAGGAAAAAGAAAGAAAAAAAGGAAATATAACTCTAGCATGAAGCTGCAAAATATAAGGAATACGAAAAGACCAAGAAACTAATTCTAACACCTAAGGAAAAATTAGTAATCTGTTGTGATGTAGAAGGCTTCTGGTAATTCTCATTCCAGTACTTCAAATGCTCAGAACTATGTGGTCATACAGGTTTATCTTACAGTGTGAAACGCAATTTAGTTTGTAGGCATGCACACTCACAATGAAATGTAACATTTTTTTAAATCACGATTTCTTATCTGTGTGCATATTTTTTCACATAACTGTGTTTGTCATCAGACAAAGTGAGTCAACAGTTATATAATATAATTAAACAAAACGATGATTTTCAATAAACAAAGATCTATCAAAAAGGAGGAAAGGTACATTTCCAACATATGATAAAACTCTTCCACTGACATGGCAAACTCTGACCAAGCTACTGTAATTTACCTAAGTTTGTGTGTAATTAGGATGGTCCTAAAAATAAACCTAACAAAGAAGGGCTTGTTTATTCTTTCTTTCCAGCACACTTGCTACTAGTAGTTATTCCCCTTTTTTAAAAAAATGCCTTAGACAATAAGCAGAACTTATTGTATATTAAATTATACCCTACGCCTTTTCAGTATTTCCTCCATGTCAATTGGAAAAAGTTCCAACCTCAACATATATTGTTATTCCAGTTTTAAACCTCTGACATGCAAATTTTAATGTATCAGTCATGCTGCTGCATTCTGAACTAATTTGAGGCTGTTAAGTGATTGCTGAGTGACACCAATGGGTGCAAAACCCGTCCTACCAAATACTTCTAACCTCCGCCCCTCCAAAAAGATTTTAAGAAAGCAGGCTACTTCGAGCAACCTTTGTTTTCAGAAAAGGGTCACACTGGCAGATTAAACTATTTCTGTTTAATCACATTTTAATAGTTAATTCGGACAATTACTCCATTACAGATGATTTCTGAACTCACTGTTAATAATATTGTTAAAATAAAAAATGGCAATTGCTTTGTTTGTGGTTGCATTATTTTTTTCGGTTTAGAGTTTAAGTTTAGCAAATTTACCATGAACAAATATTATATATGTCATAAAGTACCATTTTTATTTAGAAAGTGTATTTCTGTCAAGAACGTTCTGTCAACTTCTCATCTCTACATTTTCTTGACATTCAACATAACGTTTGTCATATTTCTACATTTCCTGCGGACGCCTGAAGGCAACACATGATTTCCTGGTTGGTCACGCGGTCGGTGACATCAGTGCCGACGCATCAGTGTCTTCACATGTAACCTTACCGGCTTTTTTAACGTAAGGTTTTGACTCAGATTTCCAGTGGAGACTTAAAACTCGTTAACGCATTTTTCTTCTTAGAATTTTAACGCAACGCCTAGATCTATATGATCCACGAGCGGTATTTCTCGCAAGCTAGTTAGCATAGCTAGCGTAGCTCGTGAACTTTTACCATCATTGCTCAGGTTCGTCTTCAAACTGTTTACACAAACCACACAGGCAATAGATGCTAACGATAAAACCAAATACGAAAACAGACTGTTAACTAACAGTGTTTTCATTTTCTAGCTGTTTATTTAATATCGTCATTTAGGAAGTTCGACGTCATTGTGGCGTTCGAGGTCATTCTGTAGCTTCCATTGAAGCCAGCTGTTTCTGGGGAGATACACTATGAAGAGTCTGCCGTATTTCTGCCGAGGAGCGGTCATACGAGGCTTTGGAAGGGGAAGCAAAGAACTTGGCATCCCTACGGGTGAGTTAATAAATCGCTGTTTAACCTGAGCGTGTGTATTTTTTTTTTTACGTAAATTAGTCAAGTGCTTTTAGTCCCCCCCCCCCCCCCCCCCCCTTCCCCTTACACAAGTGTATATTCACATATTAATATGTATGTGTATATAACGTGGCACAATAAATATGAGATTTTCTTAGTGTGGAAATTCGGTTTCGTGCTAGTTTTTCATTTACGCTTGCTATCAGAAAAAAAGCCAGACAGGTGAGGACAGAGTTTACGGTAGTTACGCAATTGTAGAGTTACCAAATTAAGAGTAGTAGGAACAGAGATGTACACGTCTCAATCTGATTTAGGTTTGAAAATGTGAGGCGTTCGTTTTCTAATATAGCTTTCTAGGCTACCACTTTATATTAAGCTATGTAAATTATACATTTACCAATAATGAAAGAAGAATTTTTGCAATGAATGTGAACTTCCCTATCAAAATAAAGTTACTCTCACTTTAAATCAAACCAATCTTGATTTTATGATTTAGGACAAACTAAATCAATTGATCTTTTCATCCTAACTACTTGGTAAGATAATTTTTTTCTTAATTCACGTTACATTTGTTTTTTCCACAGCTAACTTTCCGGACTCCGTGGTGGACAACCTTCCGGCAGATATCAGCACAGGGATTTATTATGGCTGGGCCTGTGTTGGGAATGGAGATGTTTACAAAATGGTGATGAGCATAGGCTGGAACCCTTACTACAAAAATACAAAGAAATCTATGGTAATTATAAAATAAGCAGAATTTCCTGACCGTCCATGATTCTAAGCTCACATGCACATTTCTAGCCCCACCAGCCAAAGAAATCTCATGTTCCCAGCTTAAAAACAGAGCTTTTTAAAATGATTATAACTCCAAATATGGTTTTATATTTTCTTGTCTTAAACTACACTGTTAAAAAAAAAAATACAGTTTAGTTTTTTTTACCGAGTCAGATTTAAAACAAAAAATAAATGGTTCCCATGGTTTATGACTCTTATGAGAAAAGCTTTTTTTAATTTTTTCTATGTCATCAATTCAATGTTTAACAAACTAAAAGCTCAAAGACAAATTGCTGAATATTGCAGAGGCTTAAGTTAGTTTGCAATTTTCGGCTTTCTATTTGGCATTACGGGGAACTCAATTTACTGTAGTTCAACTGGAGCAATGGAAAATCTGCTCTGTTAAGGACAACTAAGATTCATTTCATATATCCTGCAAATGATACATATTTAATAAAACCGATTTTACATTTTAGAAAATTAGTCTTGAGATTTAAAAGTTCATTAAAGTGAGATTCAACGTTATTTTTTTATTTATTTATTTTTTTTAATCAAAGCCAATATTCTCATTGGTTTTGTGAAAAAACGACATCATTAAAACAGCTCAAAGCAATTTATTGTGGTTCAAGTCTGCTGATTCTCCAATTGCATGAAAAGGGTATGTGTTGCAACAAAGTATTAATAAAGGAAATTATAGGGGAAATATTACTGTTTTCCTTTTGATTTTTTCTAAACTCTCTTTTGCTTATAGGAGACTCATGTGATTCACAAATTCAAAGAAGACTTTTATGGGCAGATTCTCAGCGTCGTCATGGTGGGCTACATCCGCCCAGAAAGGAGTTTTGACTCACTTGGTATGTTTTTCTTCATCTTTTATAATCTTCAATTAAAGTAATTTTTAATCTTCCTTTCATAAAGTTTCATAAAACTCTCTGACTCACTTGTTCTTACCTGTCCTAACAGATGCTCTGATTGTGGCAATCAGTAATGACATTGAAGAAGCCAAAGCAAAGCTTGAGCTTCCGGAGCATCGCAAACTGAAAGAAGACAATTTCTTCATCAGTGCTGCCCCTTCATCTCCAGTCTCCTCCGCCACCCCATCCACATCAGAAACCATAGTAAACGGTCACTGACAGCTGGCTGTGAGAACTGCACATTGCATGTGTTCTCATACAAATGTTGCATTTAGCACAGCCTTGTTTTGAAGGCTGTCAGCTGTTGTTATGGCTGTACAACCACAAAAGTAGATCAGATCCTGCTGGGGGACACACACCCCTCTTTTTTATTTTTATATGTTCAGCTTCTCATAAGAAACTGTTCCTAACAGCCAGTAACTCTGATTGTATGTGTGAACGCACTTGAGCTCTTTCTTGAATGTCATGGGTCTTATTGTAAGTTTATTTTACTTTTTTTTTTTTTTTTTCTTTTAGCATCTAAATTGTAAGCAATGGCAGTTAGATTTTGTTCTTTCAGAGAATCCAGATAGACCAAAATGAGTTTACTCATCTATGGTAACTTGTCTTTGTGGGTTTTTTCTTCCTCTTAAGAAACTGAAAGGATTTTTTTCTTTTGTTCCTTTTACATAGACCTTTACATCCCTTTAATTCCTTATTTATTACAACACCCTCCGAGAGTAGAGCAGAGCTGTGAATAGAGCTTTAAAGCCGTTTGCACAAACAAATTCGCTGACGTATCATAGCTCACATCAGTCATTTCAATTTTTTTTTTTTTAAACTGGTTTTATTCTGTTTCTTTTTTTTTTTACAGATAAAGCTCTGGTTTTGCTCAGAAAGGTGCCTCTAAAGATGCTGTAAAGCTGGGTCAGACTCTATTTTCTTCAGATCTCACAAAATAAAATAAGCCACAAATCTTGACTAGGTACAAGGCCTTTAATTATGAAATGAAAATAATCGTGCATCTTCTAGCAATTAATTATGCTGACATTTGGAATAAAAAATACATCGTTTTTTTTTTCCCTGCTGGAGTACACAGAGGAAAACCCCATGCAGGCATGAGGGTAAAAGCAGACTTCTCACTAAAACGCATCGTCAGAAAACAGTGAAGCAACAGTCATGTATGAAATGCATTCTCAATCAGGCTTTTTATGCTGCTAGGAAGCATTTTAAATGAACATGCAGAATTTGTGTGTCTCTGCACCTTGGTGTCTTACCATGATGCAATGATATATTTGAAGGATGTGTGTGTCAGTCAGAAATAATACAATAAAGTTACATTAAATGACAAATATGGGAGCCTCTGATAAAATACAGGTGTATAAAGTTCTTAAACTTTGGTTCTGCATTCATTACTGTAAACTGGTTATTCAGCAGAATAATTCATGGAGTGTTTATGGTTCTGAAGCACTAAGCTTTGAATACTAATTCTTATGTTTAAATTGAAGCACAGTAAGCATTTATTGATGTGTCAAACATGTCAAAGATTTTAGGATGATGAACTTTACTATATCAAATGACTGCAGGGACATTTTTTGGTCTCATGTGTTGAAAACCTCCCATGAATCAGTTTACACAATTTTATGTAATAAAAATTCACTCAATCTTCTGTTTGTTTAATGTCTTTTTTAGGTTCCAGTAAAATATTTATCTTGAAGGAAAAACAGCAAAATAATTTTTCTCAGATCCATATAAATATCTCAGAAATGTAAAAATGTGCCAAGAAATTATTCTAAATTTTAGCTATTCAATTATTAGCTTCCACCGTTTTGTACCGATAAAAGCCTTAAAAAGTTAATTTTAATTTATTTGCAAGATTGAATTACTGTATATTGAGCATTCTGTCCTTTTCATCTTTACATTTACAATGAATCGCTTCAAAACAGTCCTGACGTTTGACTTTGATTATTGCTATGCTGTTTCTGGGTATCTTCATTCTTAAACCAGCGTTTCCTGCTAATCCACCTATCTGGTTGTGTTGGTCACTCAAGCAGAACAGCCCAAGATGGTCATGCAAGTTTTTAATTTGGTTGAAATTAGGATTGCTGGAAAACTATTCAACCCTTTCCACTCCCAAATTCTGGAGGTATTTCCTGCCAAGCTCCCCATCTGTGGAGGTGAGTGTAGTAGGTTCCGCCTCTTGAACAAGTTACATGTAACTGCATAGAATTTGGATATTTATGGACATTTAAAAGAGCAGGATGATGCTACAGAGTAGTAAAAATCAAGTTTTATAGAATATTTTACAGGTTAATTAATCAAGAAAAAGTAAATAAAACTAAAAAAGGAAAAGCTGTACATGAAAGACAAAGTAAGCTTGACAAAAAACGTTGAAACATAATATTTTAATTTGGAAATCAACATAAAACTTTACAACAAAGCAATCTTTGCAGTTAAAATGATTCTTTCATCTCTAGTATTCAACTAATACATTTCTTTAAGAGTCTAAAATGCAGTCAGACAATTTAACTAAATTTGATATATTTTACAAAGCAGAAGAAAGCAGTCGTTCACTCATTTGGATGCTGTTATAAAAAATTTCTTAAAGCTGCTGTATTGATGTGCATTAATGTGAACAGTGGAGTGTATGTGTGAGGTGATTTAAAAAAGGCCTCTTGTTGATCTTGTATAAAATAAAAACGTGTTGATTGAAATCACAACCACTTGTGTTTAATCATTATCAGTGTTTGACTGACCATTGTATTACACCTAATCACAATTACAGTCTTCCCTGAACCACACAGCGTTTAATAACCCCATAAAGTAGTATGTATGGCTTTCAAAGATCTATAAATAAATAACTTATAGATAAAATATCCACAATCAAAAGGATTAAGCTTTAGCTTTGACATTTCGTAAGTTGGAGCATAAAAAAACCAACATTTTATTGTGTCCTAACTGTTAAAAATGATCTGAGAGGGTGCAATGCATAAGGTTCAGATTGGCATTTTAGGAGTTTATAACAGCTGATTTGTTTTCCAATAAAATATGAAAACTTAAAAAAGTGTAAAGATGTACTTATTGTTGATATTTTTTGTTTTATGTGAGTGTGTAACTTTCATCGTCATACTCAAGATCATCGTCATCCTCATCCAGTAAGCCATACTTAAACTTGCGATACACGGTTCCATCTTTTGTCATGTATACAATGTCCTCATCGTCATCTTCTTCATCCCCGTCTTGAAGTTGAGCGATGATGTCGCACTCCTTAAATGAAGAAGTAGTGGGTTGCGGCGCCGGACCTCCATTGGTGTCCACTCTCTCATACCCTCCAGCTTTAGTTTTGGGCATGGTGGCTATCTTTGATCGAGCACTGAGGAAGAGGTAGAGCGCTCCTCCCAAAAAGAGGATGACGAAAACCCAAACTGTGACAAAATGTTTGGCAGTACTTTCTGAATCATCGGCTGCTATCACAAAGTTGACACCCAGGATACATTCCACTGGAAAGAACAAAAAGCACATCATTAGGATTAAAAAAAATAAATAAATGAAATGAATACACTGACTGTGACAGACCTGTCATTGACCAGTGTCAAGGCTTTCTTTTTAACCTGGAAACTAAAAACTTCTTAGAAAAAGTTATTCCAAGACTACACTGAATTACATAAAAGTGTGGGGTGTCATTTAAAGTTAGTTTCTAAAAAAAAAAGTGCAAGAAGTTGATACATTTGATAAACAATTTACCATTTTGGCTTAATATTAGGAAAATGTTGTCAGGCAAAATAACAAGACTATAATCTATAAGTAAACCAACTCTGAATCAACTTATTGATTTGTAGATTTTCAGAAACTTTTGCGCCTTATGAAAAATCTGTTGAGGATTGTTTGCTTTTAGTATATTTTCACTTGTTTCTATTCTATAGGAGAAGACAGATGAGGAACTGAGGCTTTTTTGTTAGAATTTGACAAGCCTTTACTATAGTTACCTTCTGCATAAAGCTAAATCTTTTCTTTGTAATCAAACATTTTCATTATGACTATGTTTGGCTGGGTCTCTTTGTTTGGCTGGATTATCGTTATCGCCCTGCTCAACAGGTGAGATTTACTTTCAGGAAATTGAATTTCAAATAGATTAGTTGTCAGGTTTCCCTTAGTGACATTTTCAATTCATCATATTTGAACAAACTGGAACAACTAGGTTTCGTTCTCGCTTTCAAAATGATCTCCTTTACATTTTATGAATAATGTGGTTTACTCGGATTAACTTTAAAAAATATTTTAAAAAAGGTTTTTTTAAGTTTGGGTCCAAACACAGCAAGTAAATGAATGCCATGAATAGGCTGTCAAACAAACAATATTGTTTTTTCATATATTTTCATTAAAAAAAGGTTTTAGAAAAATTTCTTTGGAAACATGAAAATATTTGTTAAAACGGTAAGGTTTTATAACTACACTGAGAGTCAAAACGCAAAGATTGACAATTTTTTAACCATATAAGATCTTTTATAGGTGATACAGGTGAGGTCCATAGATGATCACTTTTTAGTTCCTAGGTTAGAAATTTGTTTTTGAAAAAATATGTATTTTTAACTGGATTGACTATTGTGTCTATCAAAAGGTTTTGTCTAAGAATTCTTGGGAAGCGTTTGTGTCTGCTGAAGAGTAAGCAAGATTAACTGTCAGTTGTAATTCTGGCATTGCGTTAAGACATTTACAGTTGTTCAACAGAATTAAATGGAGTTGCAAAATAATACAAAATGTCACAATTTTCCTTGTAAAAGGGTGGAAGAAATCAAGAAATCAGAAAATTTTCAAGAAAATAAGGAGAATGAAACCAAATGATGTAAAGAGGCAAAATTACACATAGAATTTGTGATACTTTAAACACACACATTCATTTTGACTCAATTTTAATCATTAAACACATTGACTCCATCTGTGACTTCAGATAGGGGTTTGTTTGCACAACTAGACACTGATTAGACCAATCTTCATTTATCTGCAAAACGAGTTTTCCCTTTGGACAGCTTCTCATACATTAGCCAAAAACTCAACTTAGTATATGATGTTAATGTCCATGCGGGTCTATAATGAAGAACCCGTTTAACATGTTTGTGCCCTGAAATTATACGCAGAACTTTGACTGAAAGGCTCTAATTTTAACGTTGATTCTGGCTTTAAAAAGGAAGTGGGAGATTTGAAAAGAGATGTCAACACAAGAAGTTTCCAGATAAATTCACAACTAGCAGATGGAAACATAATTTCCTGTGCATGCTTACCCAAACGACACATGCTTTTCTGGCTTTGTGTTATTGAGCAACTCAGTCATCCACAATGTTGGCTGTTTACGTAAGTCAGTTACTGTAGTAAACTAGTCGGCAGAGTCTATAGATATAAAGACAATGACCTTGAACACAGCGAAAACTAATTTCCTAGAACGCTGTGAACATTGCAGACTGGCTTTAGAGATCTAATCTAGTTTTTCATGACTTATGACTCATGATTAAATGAACCTCACCATACAATCAAAGGTTGTATTAATATAGCTTCAATGTAACTTTAAAGTTAAGGATTAGAACACGTTTTTAAAATATAAGATGTGTAGCTGTCTTTTAAAATGCTATTTAATTTTGGACAATAAAGACAGTGATAAAACCAGCAAAAACTTAGCCTGGATCTTTACTTTGAGAGGCTTTGCAGTCACAACATTCTCTGGGTAAAGGTTCGTCGCTGCGGAGGGTGTCGTGCCCGCAGCATCTTAAGCAGCGACCATCTTCAGCCAACATGTGGGCTGCAGAACACACAGAGCACTCCCACATGCTGGGCCCTCGACACGCCTCACAGGACGAGTCACAAGCTTTGCACTTTATTTTATCATCGTTGGGATGCTGGAGCTACACCGCCACCAAAAAAGGAAAGGTGAGAGTGTTAGAATGCAATTTTTCCATTTAGATCAGGGGTGTCAAAGCTGTTAGGACCAGATTGGGTGAGGTGAAAATGTATGAGGGCCAAACATTTGGACTGCATTATTTGAACCCTTATTATTACATTAAATGATCACAGAAAGAAGGCCCGAGGGAATTTGGCCAACAGGCCAGACTTTTCGAGTGTGGCAAGAGTGGCTGTGTGGCAACAACTTCAGTATGTTTTGAATCCAAAATGCAACAGTGAACAGTAAAATAAAATCACCTTTGGGTCAGGATAAAAGCCAAGAAAACATGGATTTTCACAAATACCACTCAGGAACGTGAAGCCATCGTGACAGGAGAGACAGGCCACACCTCCTTCACCTTGAATACAGAAAGCAGACTTATTTTTAAATATTTAACATGACAGACATTATCCTGCATTACTCCTTTGTCATCTTGTCTTTTAATATGATTTTAGATGAATAACAGTAACTCATTTGTTTAAGATACCAACTGCCAAGTCTCAACAGGTCAGAAGGTTCATCGCACTCACAATCTCCCACAAAAATAGTTCTGAGAGGGTTGCAGCACCCCCTGCTGGCTAAAGATTTAACAGTATGGGAAGACTGAAATGGATTTATCATTTAGAACTTTTTCTAAGTTTCCATTATTTTCATTTATTCCATATTTATTTTACGAATCGGGAATGAATAGGTAGCTATTTCATCCACATGGATATTAAAGTGCAATTGTCAAACGACCCAAGCACATTTCATTATTGTTGCATACAAAAGGGCACCCAAGAATGAAACAAAAAGCTTCATTTACGGTCACAGGTTTTGCAAGTCGGGTGACATTTTTGGCAGATGGATTGTCTGTCAACATAGTAGCCCACAGGGCAGCTCTGAAGACATCGTCCCTCCTTTTTCAGGTAAACGAAGCTGTTTCTGCACTTCAAGCAGTTTTGGTTTCCCGGACCTGAACACCGACTGCAGGAGGGATCACACTGCTGGCAAGCCATGGTGTTCATATTTTTAAAATGACTGAGGACAAGAAATTGTGATGGTTAGTTGATATGACGTACATTGAAAGCATTCTGATGTGTGCAACGTTGTTACCTGTGAGGGCAGGTTTCGACACAGCTTCTACCATGCTTGAAAAACCCAGCTTTGCAGGTGACACACTGCTGACTGTGACGGCCAACGCAGGACTCGCAGCCAAAGTGACAAAGTTCACAAGAAAGCTCAGACTTTTTCTCAGCATAGTAACCCAGAGGGCAAGATTTCACACAGGTGCTGTCTGGTAGACACAACATAGAGTAAATATGTCGTTTGAATGCTTACAATCAGCACTGCCACCACTCGGACTCACTCAGCAGGAGGTGTGGTGGCTTGCAGCTGAGACAGTGGTCTCTGTTGGGGCCAGAACAGTTTTGGCAGAGAGGATGGCATTGTCGGCACTCTCCATGCTGGTCAAAGTATGAGTTGGGAGAACACTGATTGTCCCACACGCAGTGTCCACTGGCATCTTTGCGCTTTTTGGCATCACAACTGAGGCAGTCTGATGGTTCATGGCCTGAGCAGGTCAAGCACGACTTGTCGCAATCTGTGGAAATACAACAAACCGTTAGAAAATCTAAAGGAAGTAAAAACAAATCCTATAAATGTTCGAAAAGAGAGCTTTTACCAATCATTTTAAACCCAGAATACCTTTGCATTCGTTTGCTGTCTTGTCATAGTAAGAGCTGTCTGGACATTTAGGAAGACACTCCCCGTGGTAAAAGACAGCCTTCGGGTTTCTACACACGCTACAGTCATCAAAGTCAGGTCCATCGCAGGAAGAACAGTCTGCATGGCAACCCACACACTCGTTCTCAGTGGAAAAATACCCCGTAGGGCAATCGTTCAAGCATTCTCCCTCATGTAGTAAAAAGTAATGTGCACAGGCTAGAGGAGACAAAAAAAGCCAAAATGTTAAAGCAAAAAAGTTATAAACCCAAACTAACTTTTATTTATATGATCATTCCTTGTTTAAGTTCCACAGCTCATTTTTAATGGAGACACACAGTATTATTCAAAAGTTTTGTGTCACCCAAACATTTTCCATGAAAAGTCACACTTTTATTTATTAAATGAGTTGTACAATAAATAGAAAATACAGCCAAGACATTATCAAGGTTAGCAATAACGATACCGAATATCTTCCAATAATGGCCGGTCTCTTATAAACGTTGGGTCGGCTGACATGTTTTTTAAATAAACTCCCCGGCTACTTTTGGAAGATGTACATTGTTAATTTATTTTTCTTTCAAAATTTGCTTTAGTCACAGAATCCTCCAGTTCCAGCACTGTAGACCTGTGGTATTCTAGCTGTCAGTTTCTGAGGCAACCTGAAGAAATTTTACCCCACTCTTCTAGAAGCCCCGCCCACAAGTTGGATTGGCTGGATGAGGACTTCTATCGTACCATACGGTCAAACTACTCTCACAACAGCTCAAAGGGGTTTAGATCCGGCCACTCCATTACAGAAAGAACACCACCTGCCTGTTTATTTCCTATATCGTTCTTACACAATTTGGATGTGTGCTTTGGGTCATCGTTCTGTTGTAGAATAAAACTGGCTACAATCAATCGCCATGCCATACCCCAAAAGGTAGCAAGGCATTGCAAAATGGAGTGACGTCTAACGTCTGTGTTCCTTTGCCCATATTAATCTTTTTCTGTTGTTAGCCAGTCTCAGATATGGCTTTTTGTTGAAGGCCAGAATCCCAACGTCACCTCTTAACTATAGATGTTGACACTGGCGTTTTGCAGGAACTATTTAATGTAGTTGTTTAGTTGTGCAGTGGGGCCTCCCACTTCTATGGATAGGGTCTGTTGCTGCTGCTCTCTGAAGAGAATAGTACACAACCCTGAAGGAAATATTCAATTTCTTGGTGAATTTCTCATTGCATAGTCTTCATTTCTAAAAAATGCTTTTATTTTTATATCTTTAGTTCTTATTTTGACTTTTTAATCAAAGTCCTGCCCAGACACTTTCAAAAATGCAGTTATTGATAAAAGTTTATGTTTACATCTCTTGATGCTGTTTAGAAGAGCCAGATTATGCAATTACTGCTCATCCTGAGCTGAAGAGATGCAAGCCTCTAGGAAGATGACCCCCCCTCTCTGTTGTTTTTACCAATAAAATACATGTGAAGTTTGGACCTATTATTTTCAAAGTGCACTTACTTTTACATAAACCATCCTGATTGCACTCGCTGCAGTGAGCTGGGCACGGGTGACATTCTGTGCTGTTGGCATAGTATCCCTCTGGGCAGCGAGAAACGCAGGAGTGGTCCAGCAATAACAAGCGCTTCTCACAGCTCAAACAGTGGGTGGGAGTCTGTGTGCAGGAGTCGCACGGCGGGGCACACGGCTGACATACATCACCCTCAGGAAACCCTCTTTAAAAAAGAGCCAGAAAGAGCTTTAAGAGCCTTCATGGGATGTTTATGTCAGAATAAATCAAGTAATGAGCCAATAAGAGAAGCACCTCTGACACTCAACCACACATGCCGCCTCTTGAAGATAAAGTCCACTGCGACACTGCTGGCATACTTGGTGGCTGTGACACACCATGCACCCTTCCGAACAGTCTTTACACTGTCCAGATGTCTTGTTGGCAAATGTACCGGTTGGACAATGAGACAAACAAGTCTGTCGAGAAGTCATAAAATACCCTACAGGACACAGAGAAAAAACATATTCCTATTAAATGTAAGACTTTACACTTTTTGTTTTTACAAGAGCTGCAGTGAACCTGAGTGGCAGCTGCTGCAGTCCTCCATCCCTGCAGCAAAGCATGTTTTACAGGAGGAGTGACACTGTTCACATTGCTCCTGACCTGGAACAACAGGACAACAGTTTACTACAACTCCTCGAAACATTTAAGCATCAACATCGTAAAAAACGGTCATACTGTTTTTGAAGTGATTTTCAGGACAAGCAGATAAGCGTTCTTCTATTTGACATTCCCCGCCGTTCAGCACAAACCCATCTTTGCATGTGTCGCAGTCATCAAACTGTGGCCCTCCACAGGTATGACAGCTGCGGTGGCAGGGCTCGCACTCCTGACCCTCCTCGTCCAGAAAGTATCCTTCCTCACAGTGTGTCACACACTGCCCATCTAAACTCAGAGAAAATGACATTTTCTAGTTTCTGATATCACAAAGTTATTTTTTTTTTATTAAAAAAATCAATGTACTTCAACAACCATAAACGCTTTATCCCTGTAGGTTTTTTTTTTAAAGGTTTGAGTGGTTCAGCTGTTACCAAAGACAAGGAATGCTTCATCACACCAGTAGCACTGGGACTGGTCGCAGACTCCACAGTGTTCATCTGGACATGGAGCACACACCATGTTGGTATTGTCACTGTAGGTCCTATCTGGACAGGACTGATGACAATCAGGGCCTAACCTGACAGAAACAGTCAAAATTAGTACTCCTAGCAGGATTAGGAGACAAATGTGTAAAGAATAAGAGGAAATAAGTAAATAAATAAAAAAAATTCATAGAGAGCGAAGCACAAAGTGCTTCACAATGTTGACAGAAAAAAAACCCAGAGAAATTATGCAAACTTCTTAAAGCAGGAAAACACAATAAAACATACCCAGACGTTTTAGGTAAAAAAAAAAAAAGTCAGCTAAAAGCTCTTCTAAATAAAAACGTCCTATCTTGAGTTTTAAAACACTCGACTGAGTCGATCTGGCGCAGAGATAGAAGGAGGTTGTTCCAGACCCAAAAAGCAAGGTTTTCCCTTGTTTTAAAAGGAGTTTTGGGAACACAAAGGATTCCGTAAGTAAAAAGTGAGAAAAATCCATGCAAACTGTAAACACGGCCATGAAAATAATTGATCACAATAATAGTTTCTGTTTTATTTTAAGAATCATGATCGGTTGAGACTTACTGATAGTAGCCTTCTTCACATTTGAGACAAACAGTTTGCTGTTCCTGAGTCCCTGAATCGTCTGTGGTGACAAGAAGACAGAAACTTTAGTTTTCACCAGCAGGAGGCACTCCAATGATACGCAATTTTGCTCAGCGTCACCCTGATATCAGTCCTCAGCTGAGTGGGATCAGTGCAGAACAAAAGACCTTGGAAACCATCCATCAAATAAAAATATCTGCATTTGTGAACAGCTTCAGGTTTAAATCTAGATGTGGACTGCAAGTGTGTTTCTGATTAAATAAGTATTTGTAAAAAAAAAAAAAGACCCCCCCCTCCCAAAAAAGAGTGAATCCTAACAAGAAATTCATTGAGTTTCTTTGGAGACACACCAAAGGGAGAAGCTCATTTTCCTTCAGCCTAATTAATTCCTGCTGTCAACTCTAACCATAGAGCTGGAAAGTGAGGAAGAGCCACGCTGTCATGCCACTGCCCAAAGATGTCAAAACATCTCCAAGGACAGAGAGCACAAGTAAGTGGAAAAGAAAGAGGGGAGGCGACAGATGGGAGGGAGAGGAGGTAAATGGTGGCTTTAGGAGACACTTCGGTAGACTTTCCCTTGGGACATTTGTCCTCTCCAGAAAAACAGCTCTCCACCCCAAACATCAACCTCTCATTCCTCTTGCTGTCTTTTTGGAGTACCCACAACTTAACACCGCACTGCTTTGCACTTGAGCGAAGTCGACAAGCCACTACCTGTGAAAGCAATTACTCCTACAGAGAAGAGGCTGGGAGAAAAGAAGGGTGGGTTGGGACAAAGGTATAAAAGAAGAGAGCCAGGAGCTGGAAATCATGCCTGCAGGCTGTGTCTGTGTGAGAGACAGAATTGCGCCCGCATAAATATTAACCGTGCAGCCTGGAGCAGGGGGGGTTTCAGCTGGCGTACACATCCTGAAGTGTTCACTTGTGGAATGTGCAAATACTTATGCACTTACGGTGAACATGTGACCACAAGTTAGACACTATTCCAGCACTTACTGGACACACAATCACTCTTTAAAGGGATTCAGTCTCAGTCAAAGTAAAGCTGAATTAGCTTAAAAACTTCTGCTTTTATCTGTGACTTAGATCAATGTGCTCCCCAACCAAAAACTTTTCAAACCCACTCCAGTAAAAATCCTGTTTTTAACATGTTCTCGTGGCATTTTTGATGATGGAGGGTATATGTAAAGAAAATTATGCTCAAAATTTCATTTCTGAGGTTTTTTTTTATTCAAATCATTGTGAATCAGGAGCAGATGAAAAAAAATATATAGTTAGAAACAGCTTGTAGACGTGTTAGGTGCTACAATCGGTGGGCCACAATCTGATTCATCCACTTGTAGAGGACTAGATCCTTGTACATCTTCATTTTCCTGGCAGGCATCTGGCTCAAAGCCATTTGGCTGGAAAGCTCCAATGTGGCTCGCCATTTTTGTCGCACCAGTAATGTTATGTGAGGAGTTGTAAGCTAATGGGAGAGATTTTTAAACAAGGGATGATGGGAAGTCTGGGCAGGCATACTCCATGCCAATAGAGGCAAATTTCTACTGAGAAACCTTTGCAGAAACTATGCTTTAGAAAGAGACTACTGGGAACGCTTTTAAAATCTATCAAAAGATGATTGGAGTTACGCATCCCATCAGTGGTTTGAAAAGATTCATGTGATCTTCAAATCTGAGGAACTCCACCTGAAGGCCGAGGCACCATTTTTCCTTGGCTCCTCCCTTACTGTTTTAAGGATAGTGGTTTTGCCTCACACGTGTCCTGCGGGCGATCACCCAGGTGGAAATCTCAAAGACCCAGACTGCTCCTGCCTTACAGACAAGGGCGTTGTCATCTCGGAATAGAGCCCTATAATCAGGATGCAGGTGATTCCTCGCTGAACAAAGGGGATCACTTTGATCAACTTTGGGGATTCTGACATGTGACCTTCACAGAAAAGCTGGAACACCTCACTTTAGGAGTCAAAAACACCCATTCGTCTCTGTTCCACGGTAATACGTCAACAACAACGTCCACAAGCACAAAATTGCTCCACTAAAAGTGTAAAAGTTGGAAACAATTAATTTTCTTTCATACAAACAACCGTAAAAAACACAAACTAATCCAGTTATTCCCAAATCTCTGGCCAGTCATTTGCTGGGAAGATTGAGGCAAAAAACATATGCTCGATTAAAAGATGGGCTGAATAATTTTGAAAGAGACAAAATGATCCAGAAGAGGCTGCAGCATTTTATCACAGGCTGTCAGGCTGAGGGGATAAGATCTCATTTAACTCCACTTCAACACCAAAAGCACATTTAATACTCTGTATACTGATATCAATCGAACTGGGAGCAAATTCAAAGACTTCAAAATTTGGTGGCGTTGCACTTCTGCCCAGTTGTGTGGCTGTAAACCTCTAAGTCTAAATGCAGGTCTGTGTACACCATCTGTGTGAAGTCTGTGTGTTACATGAGCCCTTCTTCTTCAGCTCTTACCTGGAATCCCATCCCCTTGTCCAAAATTCACCTGAGTGCATTCAAATTTTAGGGGAAAAAAAGCAGCAATTTTTTGCTAAATTGTGGCTTAAAAAACCTGAGTGTCTCTGATATAGTGAAGGATAAGCAGCTGCCTCCGTCTTTGAGGTTAGTACATGCAAGGTTAGCACAAAAAATGGAGTCTACCTACTGAGTGTACATTTCTCACAGCCATCATCGCAGGGAAAACACGCCTCGTTCACCACATCTGAAGCTTCTCCTGGTGAAGCAAAAGGTTTTGTGAGAGTGAAATAAAATATATAACTTAAAATGAAAAAAAAAAGCTTTTTATAATCTATTTCACTGAAGGTGAAAATAAAAAGTGCACATCATTACATGTAAACAAAAAAAAAACCTGTTTAAACATCTAAAGTTGATTGCTGATGTCCATAACGCCATCCTGGTGTTATAATTAGGCACAGTGTGATTAATTATAACTTGGAGAGAAAAGAGAAGCACAAATGAATAACAAATATCTGCACGGCGGGTTTCTAGCTGTCTGCAGGGCATGCTAACACATGCCTGCCTGCAACTGTAAAGAAATATGATGTTTCACTCATCCCTTTAAATGCAAACATACTGCAGATCTTTATTCCTTTTATATATTTACTGTTGGATGTTAGCTCCACTTCCCTCGTATATTAGATTATCATGTAGAACACTACTATGAAAACTTTCAGTTCTACAAAAAAAAGGAAAAATCTGCCACACAAATAAATTTCTTCTATTTTTGTTGTTTTGTTTTCATGTCATACATTATTAGTACTTTTTAAAAGTTTAAATCAATGGCTCCTTAGTTAAATAGAGGTGTTCTGGGTATGTCTCACTGGGCGGAGGCCCCAGGGAAGACCCAGGACACACCGGAGAGACCACGTCTCTCTCGGCTAAGAAACCCACTCGCTTACATGTCCTTTATCAAGACATTGTTCAAACAAAAATCCAACATCATATTATAATTGTTGTGGGAGACAGAGAGCAGAGCTGAGCAGAAAAGGTTGGCAGCCTTGAGTCATAATGTGGTAACTTAACTTATCACGTACATAATCAAAAGAGGGATTTTGACATTACTAATAGAAGCAGGATTTACCATATCTCTTTGTTTACTTATTCAGCAGTTGACAAAAAATGCAATAAGCTCTTTTAATTATTATTATTCATTTTTAGTGCATTTTTCTTGCCATAGTCTCTCTTTTAGTTATTTTTTGTTTTTAGCAGACAACTGACGTGCAGCAACAGATAAACTGTTTTAAATTTTGCATTAATACTATTTCGGTTTTTTAAATAAATACATGCATTTTCCCCTAAAAAATACTGTATAAAAACTATTCTAAGAAAAGAAAAAAACTGATTAAAAACAACACATTTGGAGTTCCATCGCATTGTTTAATTAATTATAATCATTTTTTAAAGATCTTTTTAAATGTTAGATTCAGCCTTCAGAAACACATTTTCATACAGTGAGAATTCCCAGGGCATTTATCCAGATAAACTAAATTTTCTTATTTTAAAACATGCTAAAAATCCTATTATTTCTATGGAATCAGTGAAATAAAAGATGTTTTTCACAAATGTCTTTAAACGTCTGTGTCGTGGACGATGTTTTGTCCAGCAGCATCTCTCACCTGTGCTGCACTCCAGTGGGAAACAGTGGTCATGTCTGAGCTTGTGTCCTGGACTGCACTGTAAGCAGTGATCTGCTGCTGCGCAGACGATGCAGTCTGCAGGACAGGGGTCACAGCGCATCCTTGCAGACTGAAAGAAGCCTTCGGGACACACTTCCCGACACTGATTCTGAAATAGGTACCTGGCAACACCAAACCTGTCTAGATGGAGCCAGGAAAAAGATACATGAGGGGCTTTCAAGTAAACAAAAAAAGGATTTTGTTGCACAGCACAGGTATGTAGACAGGGTGGGACACAACAGGGTGTTGTGGCAGGTTTAAGAGCGACGATGTCTGGATGATATACTGCAGGATCATCTGATGTAATCACTCAGCAAAGTGCTGATTCAGATAGAATACTCACCCACAATAAAGTCACCTAAACATGTCTGTGCAACTAAACAAGTATTTTCTGCTCAGTATGTAGTGTTTGCATGCACATTCATGGGTGTGTGAGTCTGGCTTGTTATGAGAAAGTAACAGCCCAGTAAGAGACAGATAGAAAGTTGTTAAATCTCATTAAGTCTCAGGCAAACCCGCAATTAAATTCCACCACATTTGGAATTACGGTACAATAAGCGTTCCAAGTAATTTAGAAAGTGTGGTTGAATGCAAAGGTGTCTGTGAAAGAAAAATCTGGTGTTAATTTTGACTGGGACCTCCATGCATGTGCAGATAGGTGTGTAACAGTATCTCCCTTGTGTAAATACTCTCATCCTGAGAGCCACAATACTGTCTGCAACACTTTGATAAATGTCGTTTTTCCTAACACTATCAGCCTGATGTTTCTTCAGCTGTGATCCCTTAATGATGTCAGAGTTTTATATTAATAATTGAAAAATGACTCTTTTTAACTTTAGATGACCTGGACAGAGTCTTTTAACCCAATAAAACGATTTTTTTTGGAGGGGAAATATAATATTTTTAATTTTCTTTTTTAAAAAGTTCAAAAGCAAGATTTTACAAATCCAGTCAAATCAAGTGAATGAAAACCTCTAAATCTTTGCTGTGTGTAGGCAGTACATTTCACTGAATGATGACACTAAAGCGGGGTGGTATACCTGTGTCACAGCTGGTGCACATGTCTGGTCCGCCATCAGTGCACGCCTGGCAGGTGTGATGGCAGAGGTTGCATAAGCCTTCTTTGGGGTAATGACCCATCTGGCACCGGATAACACATTTTCCCTCCTCATATAACCTGCATGTGGTGTGATTCACAATTAAACTAAATCCACCTTATCGTGTGCATGTACTGAATGTCTTTAAACCTCTACTTAGCAATTGTAGAATTCAAAATGTTAAATTAAAAGTTTTAAAACAATGTCATTGTTAAAAAAAAGACGTCATGAATGATTGCACAAATCTGACTGACTATATTGCATAAGTCTTCACAAAGAATAATTACGATTTAGGCAGATTGGATGGAGAACTTCAAAATTGTTTTTTTTTCCCTCTGCTGTGTGACTAAGAGCTTTCTACAAGCTGTGCCAATTCAGTTTCACAATTCAGAACTTGGATAGAATCAGAGCAGTGCAGAGGTTACATTCAGTAAATGTAAGCCATCATCAAAACCTATAATTCTGAGCACTCAAGTTTTTTTTCTCTTTTTGCTCCATCACTGCTTTTCTTATTGTATTTATTCCTATCCACAGTTCAGTGTTATTTACTGTCATTGTTTTGACTTGATCTTTACCTCAGCAGGATGTTGCAGTTTGCACCTCCTGCCCTGACGCTCAAATGTGTCTCCAAGTTACATGTCATTAGTAAATTATCTTCAGGCCTCTCTGGTAACGGAGCCCATATAAGTATAACAACAACGGTACATTTTTAAAGCTCCTTCACTTACTATAAAGGTATTTTAAAGCACTATTTAGAAAAGGTTGAAGTGCAGGATCTTTAACCCATTAACTGCCAGTGGAGCCCCCTTGGAAAACATATTTAAAAAAAACATTGACTGTATATATTACTCACTCAAGCCAATACAAAAGTTTTTATTGATTTTGTTTGTCTTGGTTGGGTTGTTAAAGGATGAAAAAGTGTTCATGTTGGAGTTGTCACCTTGTTGCGGGGCAGCTGGTGCAGTCCTCCCTCTCTGGACCCGTGCACTGCTCACAGGTAAGGTCACACAAATGGCATTCCCCGTGCTTACTCATATACTGTCCTGCACAGAAAGCCACACCATTACATCACATGTTCTGCATCAACTGAGTGATGCACTGTTTCAATCTGGATTTTTTCCCCCCATGTTTATCATGTCTACTTTGTGTATATTTTTGATACTTTTTGAAAGAATGCGTTTGGATATGAATCAATTATTCCAAGATCCTTTTTAGTTATCTTATTAGCTACTGGTAGACTGAGCCAACTGTATTTTTTTTTTTTTGGCCAATGGAAAGCAGCAAAAGCAGAGGAAGATGGAAAAGTAATCCTACCCATATAGATTCATTTATGAATCTTTACTTTTCATCTTGATAGGTTTAACCCCAAAAATGTGAAAACATCCAAGAACATGTTGTGTGACAGTATTACAGGTAACTTTTGATGGAGTTTAGATTCTCTTGGTGCATTTTTGGCTTCCTCTCACCAAACAAACTCATACATTTTAGATTGCAAACTAAATTTTGAGAGTAAGTATGAAATTTTGTCGTGAGATCTTGTAAATAAAGACTGTTTCTTGAGTGGGTGCTGCTTCTCACTCATGAGAAATAGGAATACGTTCATATTTCTGCAAGAATCTGATCTGGATACAATTATATAAAAAAAAAAAAAAGGATGGAGGAAAATCACAACAACCATAAATAAGCCATATCCTAATATTTAGCAATTCAAACTTCCAACAAAGAGTTACTCCTTCTACAAGACTTTTAAATACGATTGTTTTATGCTCGTTTCACATTTTTGTAGTTTTCTTCCACAGAAAAGCAGTTTTGCTAAACTTCACCTGGTTACCCCTAATGCATTGGGAGAGCTAGACTTTTTAGACTTTGAACAGAGAGCAAATACTCTAATCCTCCAGATAAAAACTTTTAGAGGCGCCTCTGGGATCCAAAGAACTCTAATGGCCGGTCTTTGTGGCTGTGATTGCTGCAACAGCTGGCCTCTGGAGAAGAAACCAATTAGAGCAGAAATGCATCAGGTTCATCTTGCATCCTTCCTCTAGCTCGCTCCCACATCATCCACTGCTAAAAATGTGCGTAGGCTTCAGAAATGTCGACTGGAAACTCAGTTGTGGGTGCCAGTAACCACAACACCTGGCAGAGTAATTGTTAGGTCACTATAATGATCAAAAACATCAATTCCAGGTATAAACGCTATTGAGTTTCATTCCACACTATGGAGCAGTTTAAAAACACTTAGCGCATTACATAAATATGGTATTCGAAATGAAAGTGTGATTTCTGCCTGAGCGATGGGTAAATTATTCTCCAATCTTGTTAGGAAATCATTAGAAAAGCTCCTAAAATCTGCACCCTCACACCTGATGGTCTGTAATGAGTAATAATGATTATGCTGTTGGAAACAATGACAAACTCCTGCTTGAGTATAAGGATGGAGTGTTTGTGTGCATCCTGTACGGCAGCAGTGAGGCTGTCGGTGCAATCAGGCTTTCAATGAAAAGCTTAGTTGTTCCTTTGAAGCAACTAAAGAGCTCCTTTGTGTGCAAACACAACAGGCTGGTGATTCCCATTCAGCAGAGCTCTGCTGAAACCATCCAAACAGCCCCAAATAAACACCACCGCTCATCCTCACACACACACAAACTGCCTCTCTGTCTTTTTCTACTCGTTTCCCCTTCACTTACTTTAACAAACAAATGTAGGGATGAATACTCAGGGGACGCAGCATCACATAACTCCACTCCGCAGAAACAGACACTGTGGACTCCTGAATGCCAGATGTGAACGGAACAGAGAGGAGTCCAAAGACAGACTGTCACTCTGAGAGAAGGACAAAAAAAAAAAAGCTTTTTTCTGTTGTGGACTCGCCTGAGTAGTGCAGCCCGTTATCACAAACCCAAAGCACGGTTTGTAAAAAACCTTTTCCCTCTGACACTTGGATGTTAGTACAAAGAAAAAGCAACTCGGAAGAAAACAAGAAATCGCTCAGGCAATGAAAAACTTGCCCACACTGCTTTTTTCAGCCGCTTAAATATCAAAATTCAGATTTATAGCATGTTGACTGTAAATCTTTACAGCATATGTCATTAAAATGTTACAGATTCCTGGCTGGCTGGCAACAAGTTGAAATTGGAAGAATTTACCGCATTTATTTCTACATTTTAGAATGAGAAAAATCAATAACAACATCAAAGAAACTTGCAAAAACATTTCACGCTGCCAAAAACGAAAACAGAAGTATCATTTGCAGTCTTGCATGCTCTCTAGACAGGATTTTTTTAAACTTTTACATTTACGTCAGAGGTAAATTAAATTGATCAATTTGTAAAGAGACACTTTTCTGATGAGAAATTTCCTTGCAGAACACAACAGATTAAACAGTTCAATGATCTCTGTTATCTCTATCTCGATCTCTATTATAGCCAGTTCTAATGTTTTTGGCAATAGCTTCCCATTAAAAGCCTTCATAAACATCATGTAAAGTAACCAAGAGTCTCTAAAGCACCAATAATCTGGTCAATGTCAAGAAAACTGGTATCAAAAACGTGGTTTTTGAGCTGATTTACTACAAAAATATCTTGGATTAGAAAATAAAACCGACCATCAGGTACCACATCCCTCCATTACATAGACCTGATTTTATTTGACTGTTTCCTGACATCTGAACAGCAGAAATTCCCCCCACTGCATCAACTGCTGCAGGAAAAGGACATGCTGATAAACTGAAAGTTTCTATGGTGAAGAACTCCAACATTCACTCTCATCCAATCCCTCTCATGAATGCAAACTAGTTTAGAAAGTGAAGCTTGCATCTATAATGAGGCAACAACAACTAGCACCGCTGATCTGGTTTTATCCACTGCCTACTTGTCATTGAGCACACATACTGTATCTCTCTTTTAGTGCTCTGCCCAGGGCCTGTGAAACTTTTATCTAATCAGCGCAATCAAGTGTTGGAAAACGCCTGAATTTGTAAACGCTAACTCAATAATGGAGGCCCTAACATATGTGGAGAGGGGAAAATATACCACGCAAGAAATGCAAATGGAGAAAATGTGTCTCATCAAGACAATGCAAAGAGGATTAATGAGAACCGAAGAGACAAAAACAGATTAAACATTTTAATAAGAACGTTTAAGTAAAAAAAAAAAAAATGTAAAAACTAGGACTTTGAGTAACATTAATAATGTATTGTCACAGAAATGTCACAAGTACACAATAAAAACAGCTTTTTATGCAAAAGGGTTGTGTGTGCGTGTCTCTACTACCACACACAGTCATCTTAAATAATAACAATGATTAAGGTTTTGTTACCGAAAAAGGGGGACTTTTTTATAGCAAATCATCCAAAACCATTAACATCTGACAGTACAAACAGTTTATTTAATACCGGCTGTGAAAACCTTATGCACATGTGTTTCTGTAACTTTTTTTTTTTTTTATTAGCTTCATCAGGTAAAGTTCAGAGAAAGTCTCTTGGCCTTATATCCCACAAAGCTGCTTTTTGGCTCAATATTTCTGATTCTATACCAGCTCCTGCAGCGGGGCTGTCAGTCCACCTTCAGCTTGAACAAATACTTCATCAATAATGAGCAGAAAACAGTTGTTTGGGGCTGGATTTGTTGCTACTTTTCCCTGTTAAAGTTGTTTTTGCCTGAACTTTGCCTGCCTGTGACCTTTATCTGCAGAGAGTACCGCTGCAAACGCCAAATCTTGTTTTATTATAAGTCAGATTTTCTCATTTTACTTGATAGAGAACACAGTGAATTAACAGGAGACATGTCACCGAGATTGAATAACCTTTTGGTAGATGCATCCTAAACATAGCCCATTTTTATTTGTATGAAGCAAAACTGAATTTCCCACTGAAATGTGTATAGAAAGATTAATTTACAAACTGTATTGTAGTCTTTTAGCATTTTTTTTAGCTTATTTAAGTAAAATTTGCTACGTTTATTATGTATTCATTAGAAAAAGTCATTATGTCTGATTAATGTTACCAGTTAGGCCACTGTGTTGTACATCAAGATTAAAATGAGAAAAACTAGTTAATATTTTCAGTAAATAGAAAACACTCTTGTGTTCTCAAAGTGTTTAAAAGTTGGTCATCTTACATGCATTGTCATAATGGAATGATGAGAGCAGAAAACTTCTAAAACTATTTTATTTCAGGACAGTAACATGTAGGGATGCACCGATACAGCTAAAATATCATTGACTGGACAAAGAAGTTTCCCTTCAGTGGTATTACAATGGCATGTGGAAAATCCGACAAAAAGTTTTAGATGCTTTCGAGATCGAGTTGTTTTCTTGTTCACCAAAATAAAAAAAATACCCCAGAAAATCTTTAAATCACTGTGATAAGTGGCAACAGTACATAATTTCTGGCTAAAGGTTTCCATCTTCAGTGTGAAAAGTTGGCATCGGTACATCCCTAGTACCGCAAACTCATCATAATTTAATGCAGAGCATCCCTCCTTGAAGAAAGCTCTGGAAGAAATGACTTTCGACTGGGTTTGTCATAGCTTTTAAAATAATCAATGCAGTCTGGGCTTACATCAAGAATTAATGGCAATCTCCTGGAAACACCAATCAAGACAAACACACACACTATTCAAAGGGGCAGGTTTCTCTGTTTCTCTGTCTTAGTTAAAAAAATCATGTGTTTCTTTACCGTCTTGCTGTATAGTAACACCATAAAGTCTGATTTATGTTTCTGCCATCATGTTTATAGGTGCATGTGTGTGAAAACGTTTGTAATTTGTATGTGTGGCATACAGAAAGTGTGGATTTATCTTCTCGCCCTCAACAGCCCAGACATGCATTATATTCACATTACTAAGTGTGCATTTTTTTCTTTTTCTTTTTATATTTACAGGCAGAAAATCATGGCCTTTCCTACTGCAACTTCACTTTCCATTTTTTATTGTTAACACTGGAAAGAAAGGAGGAAGAGGAGCCAAAACAAACAAAAAGAAAAATAATTTGCACAGAATTCACAGGCTGAGTGGCTCATGTTTTTTTATGCTGTTTTTAGCTGTGCCTCGTACGCTGGCAAGAAAAAAAGAACGCTCAATTATTTTGGCATCGTTGCTTTGGTCACAGAATACCAACACTTTTATTCTTTTGTTTGTTTTGTTTTCATTTGCTCATTTCTTCTTGAAGCAAGTCCCAGTCGTTTTTGCATCCTGACCACATGCGTCCCGGTACAGAAAAAAGGTAGGTTTGTTGTAGTCCTGTCATCGCACCTCCGATGCAGTCCTTGTATAGAGGCACAGATTCTCTTATAAATTATGTGACTGTGAATGCGTGGGCAGAGGTTTTGAGAAGGAGGGGTGCCCCCCGTGTCCCCCACACCCCACCTCGGACTCCCTTTTCGCCTGGTGTCAGCGTCCTGTCAACCCTTTTGCGAGCATGTTCTGCAGCACAGCTGCTGCAGCACTCTCCTCTGGCAAAGATTGTTCTTTTTAACAAGGACGCAGAAGCTGCCTTCCGCCCAAGATTCTTCATTTGCTTTCCACAGAGCAGGAAGAAGAGATACAGGTAGCGTTTAGAGGGGAGGGGTCCACACATGAACACACACGAGCCATTTGAAGCAGTTGAATAACAAGCACATGATTGGTCAGGAGAGGGTTCAGGTGGAAGGAAGAGTTTGGTTCATCCAAACACAGGCGATGTTCACGGAGGTGGAAAATAGTCCGGAGGAGTGATTGGATCCATGTCAGGAGAAAAAGGAAAATGGATTCGGGAGAAACAGACAGACAGAAAAGGGGAAAAAAAAGTCACACAATTAGTGAACTGAAGATTTTCTGATATTCACAACATGGCATCATTTTGCATTAAAAAAACCCAAAATGAAAAGTGAATTGGCAGTCCGTAGGGTCTGTGATCCAACTCTGAAACCATTTAGGACTCTTTTTTTTTTTTTTTTTTTCACAATTAACTGACTGACACCAACCAATCCATCACAAACAGGAAACACACTGAGGATGCAACAAAGCAAGTCATTTTTAACATGAAAAAAGGTCTAAAAACAAGAGCTTGAAGCTTAGGTTTAGTAATCTGTTGCTACGGTCACAAATTAAACTGCCACCACGCAATTGGGATACATCGGCAGAATCTTCAGATGCCACCCGATTTTTTAGAAAATCGTCGGTGTGGTCAAGAATAGAGATGGCAGCAGTCATGCGGCCGTCAGGCATCGGCGATGATGCCATGTTCTTTGTATTCTTCTCAGCATCAACTGCAATTTGTCAATACCCAGGTCTCGGAGTTGGTGTGGTGCTAGTAACACCATGATTTATTTTGTGCAGCATCAACGCCATCCCCCCATTTGGTCATACAGAGGCCGGGCTCGCCAGACTGAGGTCCAGTCATTCTCTGGACCCTTGCCCATGTCCACAGCACTGTAAAAATGTGACTGCCACCTCACGATTACATATGCCGCCGTGCAGCCATCTGCCAAATTTGCTGACAAAAGTGCATTTAGGTCACCGAGCAGTGGCACTTTGGGATGTGTGACCGTAGTCTAAAGCATCAAGGTTGTTACAGCATCCAGTCAGTGGCAAAAAAAAAATTCAAGCAGATTCAAACTAAATGATTCGTGTAAACTCATGCACAATTTTATCAAGCAAGCCCATGCAGCAGAGGGAGTTAGTCAGTGTAAGACAGGAGAAATCTGACAAATTGATTTGGGGAGAAAGAAAGTGAAAAGACATGAAGGAGATCAAGAAGCATCTCAGCCAAAGCAAAGTGCTTAGACATTATAAAAATAAAGCACAAACAATTAAGGGAAGTAGTGGCTTTATGCTAGAATAAAAACAACAATGTGCAAGTGTGTTTTCCCAAAGGAATTTACTTGAGCAACACGCAGAATGTGAATAAGGCCTACAGAGAGATTAGAAAAACAAAAACTAAAAGCAAGGACAAAATGCCTCCCTGCTTTGAAGCTGCAGTGCGAGCGGTTTCTATCAAGCTGTTAGTACGAAGACTCAACCAAAATAATAATCTATAAAAGATAATAAATATTCCTTGTGCATTGAATTTGTCACTTGGGGGATTTTGTATTTTATTATATTCACGATGCAAACAGGTTTTGCAGTTTGTAATGTTATATTACAGAATAATACGTTCTAGAAATCCAGAATTGCTTAGCCATCAACTTTTTTTAAACTTTTATTTACTTTTTGACAAATCTTTCTTTTTTTTAAGTAAAACTTTTAAAAAAAATGTAAGATTGATCTGAAAAAGCAGATCAATCCAGTGTGCATAAACATGCCGTCTCTCTGAAAGGCAAGAACACAATGTTTATGCAAAAAAAAAAGAATACAATTAATAAGAAATCTGACAACTCACCATCTTTGCAGATGGTGCTGACCACACAGGCTCCCGCCTCCAGATTGTAACCACTGACGCAGTTACTGCAGTTTCGTTCACCGGGTCCCAAGCACTCATAACAGCTATTGTCACACCTGTTCAAGGTGACACGAAGATCACAAATGAATCATAGATGCATTCAATGACAAGCTTCTCCAAAACAACAGAAATAAAAAAAAAAACCATCCAATTCTGCAAGATAGATCCTATATATTTTTTTGAAAACTGTGGAGAATTTATATCTAAGCTTTGAAGTAAACAATATTTATCCTTTATTTGTACTCAACTGTTTATTCTTGTGTAATTTAAAATGCATGATCACTTGTCATTTTAAGATACTCTGGGGATTTCTTTGCAAGATGATTATAGCAATTTGTCACATTTTAAATTCCAATTTAAAAAGCTGCTCCCAAAAAACTTAAGTCAACACTTTTATGTCTTTAAAACTATTTTCTCCAAACAAAACAATTTGTAATCTGCTTTATTGAAGGCTTCCCTCCCAAAATTCTCCTAGGTCACTGAATGCATCATTAGTAAGTAAAATATTTCTACTTGTTTGCAACAATGAAAACAGTGAGAATATAAGATTGTGTTTTTTGGAGGGGCTAGTACTAAAAAGGCCTGAAGAAAAAAAAAAGAAGACACAGATAAACAGTTATGCTCACGCCTAAACAAGGGTCAAATGGGCATATAAATAATCCAAGGTAAAAGAGTGAGGTACGAGGGAGGAATGAAACACAGATAAGAGAAGCAGACCAGATGTCTGAGGAGTTTCACTGTGAAACAGACAAACGAGTCATCAAGTCTTCAATCATGTTATGTGTTCTCTCTGTCGTTTTCCTAACTCAGGTTAACATTAGAGCAGAGTGACGCAGCTGAACCGTCTGTGGGAAAAGTTCAACCTTCATGGGGACACTGAAACACATCTGCGCGTCAAAGTTTTCCTCATTTACAAAAACTTCTTCAGCAAGCCTTTTTTGCTCATGCTGACCACCATTCAGTGTGCACAACGCTCTTATTTTCAACACACGACTATTCAAATTTTACTTTCCAGTCGGAATTTTGCTTTGGAATCTTGGAAATGTCCAGCGTGGGAAACATTTATTTAGCCAAGATTGTCAATAGGATCTGTTGCAGTCTGATGAACACTGACTAGTTTAACACACCATTGTTGTCTAACTCCTAATACATTTTAAGGAAGTCAGACTTGTCCTGCAGTGATGCTTTGCTCTTTTACAAATGTGACAACACATTCAGCTGACATCCTATAACTGAAAACAGCAGAAAAGCAGGTCTTTTCTAGGAAACTAGAAAAAAAAATAGAAAATTCTCTGCACCAATGACAGTTAATTCAAAGTTTCACTCCAACTATTTTTTGTCAAGTCGTTCCCATTGGTCTTTTCATTATGAATAGCCAAAATCAAAAAGCCTGTGTCGTTGTTTAAGACATATTTTCTGCAGTGCGAGAAACGCGATTCTCATTGGAGTGGATAAAAAAAAAAAAAACAATTTGAAGAAGATAACTTAAATTTTACTAAGGAGGTTACTTGTTTAGCTCGTAGACCCTTTGCAGTGCAGGTGTAGGTGTACTGACTCACTTCTTGCAGGACCGCTGCGCTTGCCCGTTATCTGAGCTCTGCTCAAACAGGTAGTAGCCAGAACTGCAAGTTGACACACACCGCCAGTCCTCAAGTAAGTAGCCATCAGCACACTTGGTGCACGCCTCTATACCTGTGCCTGAAACACATTGAAACATTGTTAATATGTAAAATCTATCTTTGTGTCCTGAATTGTCTTAATAGATGTATTTTTGTTAAGAAACTTCTTTTGATGTCCAACCTGCGCAGGTGGCACAGGCTCGATGGCAGGGCTCGCATGTCCTTCTGTGGCCGTTGTAGTAAGAACCTGCATCACATGTCATCTGACACTTGTTTGCTTGAAGGCTAACGAGAGAAAAACACAAAACTATTCATTAATGCTATTATTGCCTTAATAGCAAAAACACAACAATTCTAATCCGAGGGATGGAGTAAAAGTCTATTCATCTGAAGCATAGGTGCTGTTTTGACTCTAGAAAAGGGATTCTCGAAATGCCAGATGTGCAGACAAGAGTCAGGGGGTAGAAGTCAGTTCTTTGAAGTCACAGCAAGGACAGGTTGGTGAGCTCACTGCACTGAGCTGAGAAACAGCTGTCCTGCGTTACTGAACGTTTCCCAGAAACAATCTGGTCCACTCTTCCTCTTTGGCTCCTAACGCAGCATTAATGCTGGACTAAATAATGAGAAGAGAGGAATCGAACATATGAGCACACACAACCGCATGTGTTATTGTGTTTTAATGCAATGCTGAATGCACTCACAGGAAATTATAGTCTTCAAGAGCCTGTAGCTTCTTTAGATATGTCAAATGTGGCTTTAAGTTAATGTCTTAAAACCTTTTGAAAGGGTTTCCTGAATGACCTTCATGTATTACTCTCAGATCAGAACTAGTGCAAGGGCCCAAAACATTTAGGTAAACTTTACTAACACTAAAGGTTTGAAATGTGAGCTTCATAAATTGTTATTTTATTTAAATGTTTGATGAGCAAGGGGAGGATTAGAGATGTATTTTGTTTCTGAGCGGCTTCTCCTGTTAGATTTATAACAAAACAAAAGCTGAAAAAGTAGAGTTTAGGAAAGAAATAAGCAATAAGAAACAGACAAAATAAAGCACAAAATATAATACAGGTCAAGTACATAACCGACACAAACACACCCACACGACTAAACATAACTGATGCTTACTATTTAATATCATATACTAAGAAGAAAGAAAAAAAGACATTAAAATCATTAGGATAATGGAAACAAAAACTAGTACCGGTAGGTTGAAAAATGTATTGAAAAATAAGTTAAAGATGTAAAAGAAAGAACAAAAGTGAAAAGGCTTTTCCATTCTTTAGGAGTGCAAACCTAAAAAATGTTCAGTATGATGGAGGTTGTGACCTACAAAACATAGACTCATTAGTGTAAAGGAAACCTTCAGGAACACTTTAGAAACCATATTTTGAACCCAAAACATGGTGAAATGTAGGAAGGGCAGTACTAATATCTAGCCTTTTCAAAGAAGAGTACGCCTGACCCAAAAGCAGCACTTAAAATTCAATCAACTTTAAAATGCTTACTAACTTAAACCATATAACAGCATTGATCCCACAACCAAAATTTTCCATGTTGGGACTGACCTGTATTTAATTTTTGGTTTTATCTGGCTATTAAAATATGTCAAATGACATGTGTAGATGCATCTTTACAATCAGAATGACAGCTAAATATAGTTGGGGTGAGATGGAAAATGATCGATTTTTCAAAAACCCATTTTCCTGTCAGTTTTCTTTGTAGTTACAATCAAAAATGGCTTCATTCTTATCAGTCTCCAGCATCTGTAAGATGCCATTTATGAAAGCTTAAGAAAAATATGATTCCTTTTTCCTTCAGTCGCACTAATGATTAATAAATGCATTAAGTAGAAGTTGTTAACAGATCCTTGGCTTGTTAAAAGCTAAAACAAAGACTAATGAGGGACATAGAAGATCAAGACTGAAATCTGAAACACACTAAACTCCTTAATGCTTTGAGAACGAATCAGTGGCTCTTTGTTAAGCTTGTTAGCTTACCTTGTTCCAGGTTTACACTCTGTGCAGATATTGGCAGCTGTACACTTCTTACAGTTCTCCTGGCATCTTCTACAAATGTTGGAAGCTGGAAGAAACAAACAGAAAGCTGCTCATTCAGAGAAAGCTGAAGAGCGTTTTAGCTTTTACAGAGAAGGCAGAGGAAATCTCTGAAACAGCAGGAACCAATAGATCAGATGAGCAGAACATGGACAAAAACACCAAAATGAGATGATCTTTGTTGACACAACAAAAAAATTCAATGTTTTACCAAAAAGTTATTTGTTTTGCTATTTGATTACTGGTCTATTGTAAAATTTTGACTTGTTATAAAAGGTATATTGACAAGGTTATTTATTTAAAAAGAGGAAACGATTCTTTTGTTTCCAGTATTTGAATAAAAACAAAAAAAGCAAAAAAAGTAAAACATTTATTCTGCGTAATTCACCTTTTCATCCAACATTTTATTCAAAAGCTTTATTCTACAGGTTTTAAACAAACGCAACAAAAATACTAATTTTGATAATCCTTTTTCACACTTAGACATTAATTAAAAAACAAATCTGAATCAAAAACAGACTAAAATGCTTTCAAGTTTAACTAGTATTTGCCAGAAATCCTCTGTAATTCTCTAATTTTATAAAATTGGCAATGAGGAATGCGATGGCTGAAGGCCAGACAAAAAAAATCCAGTACATCTCGACCTGTACAACAACTATAATACAACGTGTACCATATGTCCTTCTCAGCTGCCAGAGTCTGTTCCAGGACTGACACTAACTTGGCTGTGAATTTTATACACATAATTAAAAGATATACATAGTTGCTGCAGCTGAGTCCTAATCTGCTTTTAACCAGACTGGCATGCATTAAAACCTCAGTCAATCATAAGTACAAACATTCAGTGTTTACTGTACGACGGTGTTTATTATAAATCTTTGGGAACCTTAAAAAGATAAATTATCTTTCACATAATCCAGAAACAATCCTGTAGATCTGTTTCATTTCAAGGTGGATTCACAAAAAAAGCTGCCTGCTAACTCAGACTTTTCAGTCCTGTTCAAGTCAGCAAGTGCACAAAAATAAACAAATGGCTAGACGTTACATCAAGGATACAAAGACATCATTCTAGAGGGGGAGTGAAGGTAGTTTTGCTTATTAATTTCTGTAGAGCAGGTGGCTGACAGATGTTTGCACAAATTCCCCCTTTTTTTCCATAAATGGATGACTTTCTTTATGCAGTTCAACTGAGTTTGAAGTCAGTAAAAAAAAAGGTGTAACAGGAAAAAAATGTTAGAGTGAAATAAAAAATTTAAAAACCTAACTAGGAAAAGACATTCAACATCTTGAGCGCCTCACAACCTCACCGTTATCGAGGTAGAAGCTGTCGGCGCAGTTGGCAACGCATGTGTTGGTGCCCTCGTTGAGGTGGAAACCAGGCCTGCATGAGGTGCACTGATCACTCCGACTCCCAACACAGGTCTCGCATAAGGAGGAGCACTTTTTGCAACGCTTCCTGTCGTCACGGAAGAAGCCACTGGGACATTCAGAGACGCACATCCTGGAGTGAGAATGACAGAAAAGGCCGAGGGGGAATTAGTTAGACGTGTCATTAAAACAAGATCAAAGTGAAAAAATATTCCTCTAGCGGTAGATGAGTAAACCCTCTAATGCTTGATTACAAAGACCTGCTAGAATTTAGCACTAACTGGAAGAGAATACATCACTGTGATGATGAACATGAGCATAAGTTTCACATGAAAAGAAAAAGGAAACATTTTTGGCAGCAGTATCTCTTGATAAATTCAACTTACAGAAGAAGATGAAAAGAAAAGCTGTGTTTGCAGGTTAACATCTGTTATTTAACTTAACACCCCTCCATTGCCCCAAATCTCACCCAGAGGCTTTCCTTTCTAGGGTTATTTAACCTCAAAAATTCTCTAAACACACACCAGCACACGCTTTTTATGCTCATAGTGCTACATCCTCTGCCGAGGAAGACATCCAGCATGACGTGTGGCACACATCCATGTGTGAAAGCTACTCAGCCACGCTTTAGTTCTGGAATTTTAACACCTGCTTTCACTCCTTTTTACATGTAATCCGATAATTTGGAAAGAGATGACAGAAACTTTCAGCTAAACCAACAAAGTATGTCTGTTGGATCACTCTGACAGCCAAAACATGCAAATTGTGAATTATTAAAGCTCAACAGTAGAGGCTTCACAAACATATACAGGAAAGGTAATTCTTCCTGCTTTGAATAGAAGTGGTGTTAATTATCAAGAGGAAAAAATGCAAACCCAATGACTGTGTGTGTCATTGTTGTTGTTTAAAGCGATCCTTTAACTTGGAATAGTTATGACTCCTATATCTTTTAAGTTACATTCTTTGTAAAACCTGCAGAGGTAATGCAAAGAATTTAACATTTAGGGTGTAATCGGACCGGAAAGGTCAGCTTTTCGAGAACAAGTACGCTTCATTTGGTCTGGATCGAGTCCTGAAACTTGCATTTGGTCTGTATTCAGACTGCCATTTACTGGACATTTCTGTTACAAATCGAAGTCTGTAAACAAAACCACATGACTAAAGATCTCTTCAGTCACTGGCCAGGAATTATGAGGGCGGGGCAAAGCAACGAATAATGGAAGTCCTACTCTTTGCAATCCTTATCGGGATCGTTCACATATTTAAACTTTATGTTTTGCTGACAAATTTTGAACGTTGCTTTAATTTTAAGTACAATATGTTTTACTTGCTAACCCAAACAGGAACATTTCTACCAACATATTGTTAAAATTGATATAATTCAGTTGAAAAATGATTCAAAAATCAATAGAGAATAGGTTCAGTTATTATAACTAACTGATGGCACATTTTTAACATACTGTATGAACCCATTATGGGTAAGGATTTTATAAAAGCCACATCAAAGAAAGTTTGTGCATTCTGATTCATTTATATTTAATTACTGAAAAGGTCCATCTGTCATTTTCCTCTGGGTAGCCAATCAGAAGCTAAATGAAGTCACAACTGCTATGTGAATTTCCACTCAGTGATGTGAATCCAAAAGATCAAACTGGAAATCAGATCATTTGATTTTGGATTACAGCAAAAAACTTCTATAAGAAGCTAAAATGAACTTGAAAAAACACACTAAACTAAACCAAAAAAAAAAAGAAAAAAGAGTTAAAATGTATTTAAATAAGTTACTAATTTAAAATGAGAAACTAAAAACTAAGAGTTATAATGATGGTCAAAATCTTTAATCTTATTTTACAACTATTGTGTTTGTTTTACCCCTAATCTCTGACAGAAACAAGTAAAAACACTTGGTTGGTGCAGACCATCACATGTAAGGTTGTAATTAACAGAACATTACACTCGACTGCCACCCCTCCCCCTGGCTTCATTCATCAATTGCTCCCTGTGGTTGCAGGAAAGGGCAGCACACCTCTAAAGTGGGCTAATAATAAGTTGCAGCGAGGCTTGCACATTCTCATGCACCTGCATCAGTCTGACTTTTATTAGCATGGAGACAAACTGACACAAAGGCAATTACCATAGACTTTGATCCTAATGAGATCCTAAGGGCACACACAGATGTACACACTGTTGTGTAAAACAGACAGCGCCACATTTACATTGGAAGCTTTTCGGGTTGTCATTGAAAACCGCCTGGTCTTCGCTGCTTGTCTTTAAAATAGAGTTTTATTTTATGCACTATATTTCTTTTTTGTCTGTTAAACTTTTTTTTTTTATTATTTTCTTTTCATTTAGCTTTCCTGTATCTTTCCAAAGTTCTCACATTTAAATTTTGGAACAATTCTTCGAAAACGATTCTTTTAAAACTGGAAGGTTGTATTTAACTAATATCTTTAAAATCCCACTCCAGCCATCTTTTAAACTATTTCAAAAGCGTTCCCACCGATCTCTTAAGATTATTTTGTTTTTCGACAAAATTGTAAAAAAATACAACAACTTTTGTTTAGTTTATAGTTTCTGCAGTCCTGTGGACTGTTGCAGGACTGTTGGTGCGGGGTAAACAACATCCCACTTCCCATCATCCTTTTGTTTACACTTTCTCCATTGCAGGTTCTACATCACACCTACAACCTTTTTCCAACAGCATTTTTTCGTCTGCTGCTGATTCCCCGTAATTTGAGTAAATAAATACTCATAAAGGCAATTTTGAGCTTAATTTTCTTTATATATGACCGCCATCCTCAGATCTTAACAGCAAAAACACCGTCGTCATCGGAGTGGGTCTGTAATTTAGTGCAGTTTATCATTGCAGAGAAGTTTGCTAAGATGGTAGCAGGTAAAATGTCAAACAAATGATTTAAAATTTAAAATCAAAAGAAGATAAAAAAATCTCATTTAATGAGGGGGTAAAGCAGTCTGACCTGGTGTTGTTTTTGAACTTGAGGAAGTAATGCAGACAGTTAATGCACTGGTAGGGTCCTGGGCCCTCACAGCCGTTATCACTGCACTCAGAGTCACAGGGCCCTAAGCAGAAACAGTCAAACGTCAGAGGTTTTGTTAGCTTGGATATGTGAACTATTTCAATTGTTTCTTTTTTTTTATTTTGGAAATTCAGAAAAACAACAACAATAGCTTGGACAGCTGCAACTGTGCAAAGAATTGATCACCTACCGTTGTATTCCTCTGTGACATCGTCGTCTGGTGACGGAACCACAAAGCGAGGCTTTTCGACGTGCTGAGATGAGTATGGGTTCACAGAGGTTCCATATAGCACCAACGACCACTCTTTCAGCTTTCCTGAGAAAAAAATAAACAGTCTGTACAAAGAATCCTATGTGCAGTATATCTAACCTTTTTCTATTACATTTGTAACTAAATTACCAGGCACTTTCTGACTGCGAAGTTGCGAAGGAGAGTCGTAGATCTCTAGGACCCAGTCGCCTGCTGCCTTCTCTCCCCAGCAGTGTGTGGTCATAAACTCCCAGTTCTTAAAGCCCTCCATGGAGTGATCAAACAACCTGTTCATCAATTATACAAACCAGTTTATGTGATATATATCAACACACAAACAAAAACAAATCCCACAATAATATCTAATTAGGAATCAACTATTGCAAAAACTGGATTCATCACAGCTTTTAATTATAAAAATGTGAGGCTTAGCATCAGTTTTGTTCCTTATTTATTGAAAGGTGGGATAATTAACATGAGCTCCAGCTATCAGCACAAATAAAACAATAATAAAGGTGCAATTGCTAAAATTCAATGCCGATCATATCAATCTAGAAGCTGACTGAAAAGGAACCCGGCATTATAGAATGATGCACATGTGAGAGATGAAGGAGTCAAAGCAGTTTATACATCATCTCTGCTACTGGCAGCCCAATTAATACCAAGCATCACAACACATTGTTCTTCTCTATTTTTATAGCCTGTAGCACCTGTCATTTATATGTAATGTGGTTTGCAACCCTGTTGCTTTGCGAGTCGCTGATTAGCTTTTTTAATTACCCTGTAGGCAGGTTTAAGTTTGCTTTAGACAACTTCTCAACACACTAAGAGCTCAGAGCAAAAACAGCCACAGCCTCCAAAGGCAAACAAACCCACAACAGTCACCAATCTGAGGTGAAAACCATCTCAAGGAACAACTGTAGACAACAAGTTTCTTTATTTTTCTACCTTTTTTATCCACTTAAAAGATTGCTTGTCATGTGCCTCATCTGTAAGTTACTTTAACTCATAATACATGCAGAATGCTTCCAAATGACAACACAAACAGATAATTAAAACCATCATGTGATATTTTTTTTCATTTAGAGGCAAACTAAACAGAAAAAACTAAACATTCAGTCCTTTACCTGTTCGCAAGCAGCTGAGACTTGGTCCCCGAGGGTGAAGTCAGGTTGATTGACAAGTCACCGCGGCGAGGGTGTGTAATTGTAATACGTACAACCACATGCTCCAGGTAAATCACATGCTGGTTGGGGTTGTCGGCACATCCAGTTGCCTTGTACACTGACCGAACCACATGCTCCGGACGGATAGTTCTGCAGGACGAGAAGACAAACGATGAAAAGCTTCACAAACATAAGTATCTGACAAGAAGTTAAAAAAAAACATTTAAATACCAGAAGTTAGTGCATGAATGTCATGAAATAAAAATACACATTCATATGAAAAATGAGGGGACAGATTTATAGAAAATTGATTTACTAAGTCAAGTAATTTGATAAAATTGCAATCACAACAGATTAGATTAGGCTGGATAATTTCATTCAGTTTTGGCTGCTTCGTTCCACTCCACAGAGACCTTCGACTCCGTTTAAACAAAACACAGTGACTTCATATCAACCCTTAAACTTCCTAAAACAATCAGATGTGCTGCTTTTCACTCAAAAGGAAACGGCAAAGACTCATAACATTTCTTGCCAAAGAAACTAAAAACATGAGCAGAATAGGAACGACAAAGTACATTATTTGTGCGGTCTGCTATGCACGGCTTGCAGCTGAAAGACGCCTGGACGGCCAACACAAACATCTAATGGTCTCCTGAAAAACATCTGTGGTATGACTTAAATACAACTACGGCACGGCACCAAATACAGCTTTACAGAAGGAATCACTGAATTCAATATAAAAAAAAGTAGCCAAAACTACTCAGGTAGCAATTTTTCAAAAGAATAGTAACAATTTCATCAAAACGTTATTCAAGTAAATGTAACCACCTCTAGTTATACGTCCTTTTTGCATGCGTGTACAGTATAGTGTTGGTGTTAATCCTGCAAAAAATAAAAAGTACCCTGAGGTAATTATAAGCTGCTTTAAATCAAGTCCAGTATATAAAAAAAAACACACATTTTAGCACTTTATTGATTGCTCCAAAATCTGTGACTTATTTCATCATTAAAATGTTGGGGGTTTTTTGCAGCTAAGATTATTTATATGAAATAAATCACACCAAGTTTCTGTTTTCATTGACATCATAAATGTATCCTGTAAAAAGTCAGCCTTGGTCATTAGGATTCATTTGACAGTTTTTTTTTGCTTAAATTAGCAACCTTAGCTTGTTATGTTTCAAATTAATATTCCTGGCAGTTCTGTATAAACACAGTTCTTAAACATTTAAGAAACTGTTCAAGTCAACTGAAAACCAAAGTCTAATTAAAAAACAAAAAACTGATTAAAGCAGAGATTAGTGAGAGTGTTTGTTGGAAAAAAAACACTTTATTGAATGACCTTCCGAGTATTATAATGTGCAAAAAACAACTTTTGCTGTTTTACTTCTAAGTTCAAAATATACTGTATACATGTACAGGCCGAGCAGAATGAGGGCAAAGTCTATACAGCAACTTGCATAAGCTTTATGTACTTATGATGCTTTTTTCAAATGTAGGAATCCACTGCATGTCAACATCGCTAAAGACTGTCAGAAGCATCAGGTATACACAGTAAGTGGATTTCTGCACTTCCTGAATGTTGTGAGAGTTCCTGCACAAAGTTTGCAAGTTAAGGGGGACAAAGGAGACATTTATTCAAGTGAATAATACTTCTACATATTCCAAATTTGCTTCTAATGTTGGTTTATGAACATCAAAAGCAAGACTTAATGAATATTTTTTGTATAGTACTTTACATCACCATTACTGTGATGAAACTGTCTTTTGAAACGCAAGACACATTTGTTTGGTTTAAAATATGAAATGTATTGACACCTATTTTAAGCTTTATTTTAAATGTACTTTCATTCATTTAATGTTGTGTTTTTTTGAGCTACCGGTGCTGGGAGGGACCATTGTGGCGGCAGCTGCTGGAACACCAAGTCCAGGCCTGACACAAGAAAGTGCCAGTCAACAGAAGGCCTTATATGCAGCTGGCCACTAATTGGACTGAACCATTGCCCGGGGGAGGAGAAATTATTTTTGTGTTGAATATTGATTTAGTTTCTATTCTACTTGATAATTAGTTTCATTATTTTTCTATGTTAATTTACTATGGGATGGACAAGTTAATGTTGTGTTTGCTGTATTGCTGTTTCTTGGTCTTTTTCAGTCCCTCTTTGTGTGTCTAGTTGGTTTGATCAGCCACTATATATGTTCCCTTATGTTTCCAATTAGTAAGGTCAGTTTATGTTCATCTGTTCAGTTGTCCTCCTATTTAAATCTTCAGTTATTATTGTTTCTTTGAACTCTTTTAAGGACCCATTTTTGTTCAACTTGATATCTTTTGAAAATAAATGTAAGTATTTTTTATTCTGCTTTTTTCTGTTTTTGCCTTTTACTGCTCACTCACCACATCCCAAAAAAAAAAAAAATACAAAAATTAACAAATAAAAAAAAAATATAAAAAATAGTAGCATAAAACTACAAAGGGTAACCAGAAAAATAAAGGAATTAAGCAAAAGAAAATAAGGTGCCCCCAACAACTGAATATGAAAAGCCATTCTAAAAAATTGAAGTCTTTAGTTGATGTTTAACAGGTTATATCTAGTTTCATGCATTTTACAAAACACTTTTGGATAAATCTTCTAAACCGGGGCGTTCAATGCATTTTTCTTCAAACTGGAACAGATATGAACAGTGCAGCTGTGAGAAAAGACAGGAATGCACCACTGTCGTGTGTCGATTTGGTTTCGTATCTGCTGTTTAAATGTGAAATACCAAGCTTAGTTAAAGCTTGCAAATTTAGCAGTAGCATACTCAAAGAAGTTATTGGAAAACACATGATACAGCTTATGATCTTAAGATGACAACAAACCAGACTGTACATGTGCTTCTGAAGACCCGCAGTTTACTGGAGCAGAACCAGCAAAGCGACACTGACAATGCTTCAGTCTGAGGTCAGTGAGCTCTACGCTGAAAGGAGACTCGATTAGGACCCAAGTTCATCCAGCCAGTCCAACTCACGCTTCCAGCGGCATCAACAATAGCAAGCTGTGAAGACCTGGCTCTCATAAGAGTTTGTGCGTGTGTGCACATAGTGAAAGTCTTATGTGAAAACCACCCTGCCAGAACTAATGCTTGGCCCCTATCAAGGTACAGCTTGCACAACCGCACTCCAAAACACATGCCAGGAAAAACACGGGGGACAGAAAAATATGAAAAGAAAAAGAAAGATACTAAAAGAGAGAAAAACGAGAATTTGCTAAGACAAAGAGGAGAAAAATACAAACAAATCTGCTGCACAATCAAGACAATATTTACAACAATCTTTTTAACCAACAGGAGGCTTAAACAGTTATGAAAAGGGAAAGTGGTCTGTGTTTGCAAATCAGATCCTTTAAGAAACTTTTTCTGATGACATATTTGCAGTTGTTTTTATTTAGAACCAGACTAAAACATGCCTTCACATGTACACGACACAAATCCTGAGTCTAACATGAGCTGGTTCTAACAGAACTCAGCAGCACTTCTGCACAAAGGCTGATGAACTGCTGCCTTCTTATGCAACAGCTTCAGATAACAGTTCTAAATGTAGCAACAGACGTGCGTTACTTTCTTTTTTTCAAGTTACTTCAGAGTCCATAAAGCTTTGTTGACCTCTAATTCACAAGCACCTACATTTCAAACCTATTTTTCTTTGCTTTCAGTTGCTTTCTTTATGGATCCATCTATGAGTTTCTCTGCATTTACCTCATTCACAGCAACCAGTCTCATATCCTCCATAACCACAACCACTAACCTTGTTTTCGGTCCCGCTCTAGGCCTCTTTCCTGGTACCTTCAACCTCAGTACCCCGTTACCAACATAATCACTGTCCCTCCTTTTAATATGGCTAAATCCTACAACTACAAATTACAATTTATTTTTGTTCCACAATTTAGAAATTTAAATAAACTCAAAAGCACAAAATCAGAAATTCTGAGCTGATTGAAATAAATGAAACATTGTTGTAAAATTAAGAGGATGTAGTATAAAACTTCCACCATGACAGATGAAAAAGCTGAAAATTACAGACCCTTAAGTAAGCCAACTTACTAATTAAGCTTAAATTATTTTACAGAGTTTGAACATCTTTTGGCTGAATGTTTATTTATGGTTCAAATTTGCTTGATAGTACAAACCCACACTTCTTGGTTTGCTCCAAAATGATTAAATCCTTTAATACCCACATTTAGTCTGGATTATTTCCAGAAGGGAGTTAGGATGTGAGCAAACCTAAGTGTGGAGACATAAACTGGAGCTTGTTTTAAAGAGAAAATTCGAGAAAAACTGAAACTTCATCAGAATGACTTTATGCATCATAGGAAACCATTTATAGATTTTCTTTGTCCAGGTCTTTAAAAACACAATAATCTTGACAAAAACCAGAAATTAATTAAAAAACATATATAATAATTATAATAGTCTGTACTTTTTTAATATCTACAAGTTGAAACATCTTAAATTTCAAAATGTTGAAATGTCCAGAAGCACCTGCTCAGCTGACTTGTCTGCCTTAGTGTTAGCAGGTGACTGATGGTTTTCATAATGACTCCTCAACAGTCATGGCGCGATTTAAAACTGTGATTTATGACTCGCATGTCTGAAAGTCTGATAGCTCATTTGTTTGGGCTGACACAAAAATGCTACCTGATTTGTCGATCTGCACTCTCAACGCAGATGTGTTGTGCCGGGACGTGCTTCCATCGCTCCGCCTCCTTGACCATGGCCTCTGCATCCATCAGTCCAAAGCCGTACAGATGACTGACTGCAGAGATAGTGAAGTCATAAGTTATTATCTTTTCAAGGAGTTTTAAAGGCATTAAGTCAATAATGCAACAATAATAAGCATTTCCTCAATCTAACAAAACACTAGAATTAAAATCCATCTTCAAATTTCAAATCTTCAGACCAGCATTCAATTATCAAGTTAGCATAGGCTCTAAAACTGAATTTGATAAAAAGTTTGGAAACCACCCAACCTAAGAGTAATTGTGTTGGCTAATTAAATATGAATTCCTTTCATTTTTCTCTGCCTTCTTTCCCCTGTTCTCTCACTTGGAAAATCTCCAGACACAATAAGCCTGCAGCCTGGCTGACCCTTGTTTCACACCACCTTGGTTTTCCTCCAGGACACACAGACACACACACACACAAACACAAAGGCACATATTGGTACACATTAATAATACAGTCAAAGTTACAAAAGAGCACCCATCACATGGTTCCTGATAGATGGCAACTGGCCGTGGGGTGATTATGAAGAAAGAACCAATGATTTCCAGAAAAAAGCTTGTCTAACGTTTGCTTTTAGACCTAAGCCAGTTTAATTTATATCAATTCTCTGTTGGATAATTAAAAAAGCTTCACATCAAAATTTTTCTTAATCTATGTTCTGATATTACTTTACCAATGGAAAGAAAGGGTCTCAATTTAGGGTGACGCTTAAAAGTCAGTAGAAGTTTTGAAAATGTTCTGCTTAAATTCAATCCGTCAACAAATTTGGTGACTTTAAGATACATATATTAGGTTAAATAATCAAACTATATTCTACTCATCATTTTGGAAGCACTCATGAGTACAAAAATGATTATTAGAGAAAATCTAACCATATATCACTTTACATTAGAGATTTCTTTTTCTAGATAAGAACGTCTGTAATGCGGTTTTGCTTTAACCCTCCTACCCTTCCAGTTCATAATTGTGTCAAATCCGGGGTTTTCCAGCAATCACTAATCAAGTATCTAACATAAACATTGCATCATCATCACTAGATTTACATTGAATTAATTTTTGTAAAATATTTGGTAAAAGGATTCCTCCAACAGTCCAACCCACAACTCATAGGCGAATTTCTAATGAACCACTGCTGCTCTCCAAAAACTATGTTCTGGAAAATGACCCAAGTTATTTGGTTTGGCTTAAAACGACATAATTAAAAGACCACTGGGAATGCTTTCACAATCGATCAAAAGATGATTCACAAAAGATGAGATCACAAAGATCACAAAAGATGATTAGAGTGGGACTTCTTTTAAATCGCTATAGCCTGTCTGGCTGCATTTTTTTAAAAGAACGTCTATACTCTGTTTTCCATCTTTATGGATACTGTTAAGGAAGGATTTTTCTCCTCACTTTCCCTTAATGTCATCCTGTTGTCTCATATTCTGGGTTTCTGACATGCAAATTTGAAATATGCCAGCTTTGTTTTAACTTTTGTAGACTTGAGGTTATTTCATAACACGACTGACTTCAGTGTTATGCACATCTGCAATTTGGAAATAATACTCATATTTTATGTTTTATGTGGGGAATCACCAAGGTCATTTCTGAAATAACATGAAACAGGGTTTAAGTAATCATTTTGGACACATTTTTTCATGCCAAAAATGTTCTACAGAGAAATATGCTAAAGAAATATGCACATATTTTATCATGCTTTGTGTGTGTTTATGCTTGCCATTGTAGCCAGCAGCATTAGTCTTCCAGTCAGGAGCGCTGAGATGACCGGCTCTAGAAGTCTTTACGATGATGTGCTGAACATCTCTCCACGTTAGATCAGAACTAGAAGAAGAAACACCCAGACGCCAGCATTACTCATTAGCATTCCCAAGCTAAAATGAATATACAAGCACACATCGCTGAAGTAAGTCACCAGTGACTGACATAAAGGTGTCTAATCTGCTTAAACGCAGATAAAAAGGCTGCTGAATAGTTCAACCTGTTGTTAGAGCAGGAGCTGAACACCCAATTAGAAAGAGGAGGTTAGACATGCAATGAGGGTTGATGAAAAAGGAACAAAGCTTTAAAAAAGCAGGGGCTTAAAAACTTAGCTTGAAGAAAAAAAAAAGGGTGCAGGATAAATTAGACAAAAAAACAAAGTGATTGACTTTAAGTGGATGGTTACTGAAAGAGTAAATTACAGAGGACATGGATGGAGAGCACAGTCGCCTGTTTATCATCTCTAGTCACTCAGATCTCACACGAAAACCATTTGGAAATGGCAGCCATGTGTCTCAGCTCCTTTGATGTCCAAACAGGGCATTAAAAGGAGACACCAGGAAGAAGTGGGTCACTAAGTTTCCAGGGATTCCCTTCCATCTCATATGTTAGCCAGATGCTCTGTTTCCCTCCACCATCTGAGACCTCCAGAACTTGAAACAGTCCAAAGCTCTAAAACAAAACGTCATCGTTTAAGGTTAAAATAAAAAAATTTGAGCTACAAAACCAACTGAAGGTTGTCATGGGTTGAGCGTCTTGTATGAGAGCAAGAATCTTCCTCACGCTGTAACCTGGAAACTTGTGGGAAAAAACAGTGGAGAAAAAAGGCAAAAATCTAAAAAAAAAAAATACATTTCTGAGAAAAAGTTGTAATTTTACAAGAATAAACTATAAATTTTAGCAAGTAATACGTTGCGACAAATCGGGATTTATAAAAATCCAAAAGTGTGATTAATCTGACTATTTTTTTAATTGATTGGCAGCACTACTTTTTTCTCATAATTTTTACAAGCAGTATTACTGCAAGAAAATAAAGATGCTGATATACAGCCATAAGAAGCAAACACTGTTTTTCTGCACTTAAAATTGTCCAGGTGAATACTCAAATCCGATTGGCTGCTGGGTGTTGATGTGCACCAAAAAAAGACATTTCGGTCAAGTAGCCCAAATGTTATATCATTCTGCAGGCTTTTTTAAAACAAACTTTTTGCTTGATCTTCTAGACAAAAACAAGTTGTAAGAGGTGAACTTTTTCTCTGAACTGATGCTTTATTGAACCTATCATGACCATCAGCATTTAAATATCGCCGCAGTCAGGGTCTGCCAGCCCAACGACGTTGTGTTCACGTGTTACCATGACAATGGACCGCACCACAAAACAACTACTCCGCTTTTGTGAAAAAAAACAAAAAAATAACAAGAATAAAGTACTTAAAATCGACCGAATATTTAATTCTTTTTTAAGTGTCCATATTATAGGAGGCATTGTTCCAGAAGACGTGTGTATTTTTCAAAAGTTGACACATGTCGTGGAAGCCTGAATCGCCCCATGCAAAGAAGAAGAAGTGTTAATAAATGTTAATAAAATGTAATGCGTTCATTTTTTTAAAAATTAATCCAGTGTGTTAACGTTGACAGCCCTAGAAAAAAAGTCACATTTACAAGGGAAAGCAATACATTTTGGAAAATAAAGTTGGCTGAGTAAGGTTGCATCCACATTACGTGGCGACTAAATCCATCAATCCATCCATTTATGGTGATTCCATAAGGCTTTGTTTTATCATAGGAGTCCATGTGCTTTCATAGGTTTGGACCTCTGGGACCTACAACTTTATTATTGTACATTTTATATTTTTTCTCATGACAACTTCATTCTCGAACTACAGTTCATAATTCTTTGCATTTAAGCCAGTTAATCAGCTTACTAAAGCCATTGATGATTTTTAATGCCTCTCTCTGATAGAGGGCTAGTGTCCTGTTTAGAGAACCACTTCACATTTCATATCCTTCAATTAGCACTGGCAACACAGCATCACCAAAGAAATAAATAGAGACATGCAGCACAGATAAGTCCTCCGAGAAGTCAGAAGAATTAATGCTCAAATCAATATTAATAGGTTTAGCTACCACTGTGTTATTATGGTACCATCAATGTTTTATTGTCATTAATTAAAAGTGAATTTGGCATCGTAATCTAGGTCATGACTGCCTTCCCATAAACAAGCCAATACTAATTAATGGGGAAACTCACAGATGGGAGAAGCCGGCAGCAGATAATGTACGTTTCTTGGTGTCGGTATGGGTGAGAACACAGATGTGGAATTCAGAAAACAGACATCTACTCCTTAAAGGCCCAGCACTTTACATCAGATAGATGGTCACAATGTTATTCATCTTTTCTGTTTCTGTAGTTTAATGAAGCTGTTTAACCACAAAACAAGGAATTTTTCATGGAGCAGTTTTCTGAATGATTTTCATTCTAAAGGGAACTTTTGAATGAGTCCTAAGGTAATGGCATCGTGGCATGTTTATCATGGAAAGTTTGCATACCCTCATTCACCAGATAAGCAGATACCATCAGTACTGTACAGTGTTTGTCTAAACTCTTTCCCTCTTTCATCTTGTCCTCTTTGACTGCATGCCCATGCAACAAGGAAACTGGATGAGCAGACAGAGGAAAAGACGGAAAGAAAGAAAACAAAGTTTGCCTTTGGGGTAATAAAAGAATGCATGGGGGCAGCGATGGAGGAGCAGAAAGAATGACAGAGCAGAGGTGAGAGCCAGCGCATGAATAGAAAGCAGGTCGTCGAGAAACCGTGTGTGATAATCTTGTTAAAGAAACGGGCTTATGCACACAGCACTGCCTGGAAACTGGGAATATTTTCTATAGGGAGGATTTGGATGGGATTATCCAGGTTAACTGACGTGACATCAGCTCCAGTATCCGAGCTGCTCGACATGTGATGATGAGCCTCATTCAGAGTCGCTGCACCTGCAATGCACCATTTCTATTCACAAATGTCTAACAACTTTATTCCTTTAAAAGGACATTTAAGTGCAAACAACTTTCATCTGCTGTGCAACAAACATAAAGCAATGTGAGAAACTAAAAAGCATGTTAGACATTAGATACTTTTTTTAAACCAATAATCTCTTAACTCATCATTTTGTTTGCACACTAAAACTGCAGCATCTTTAAGAGTTTGCATCAGAGTGATGGTTCAGAAGGTCATCTTATGATGAAATTAACGTTCACATTTATTAAAGATATTTACAAACAATTTACAACTACCATGCTGTTTATCTATGCTGTTTATAAGGAAACTATTTAAAGTATTTTAAATATCTTCTTTATATAAAAAGTAACTTATAAATAAAGCTAAATTACCATACCACTAGTTATTTTTTTAATACAAATGAAATCCCTACATTTAATAGTAAAGATGATAAAAACCTCTAAATGTGTTTTACGCTTTCTTCAAAATGCTAAAGCATGTATTAGTTTTATTCCATAAGAGATTAACATACTACCGTCCCAGTTAAAACAGAAAACACTGTTTACAAATGGATATATAGTTAACCCGATCAGGCTGAAACCTGAAAGAGAACAGGAGCAAACCACAACCAGGAAAGTTGTTTTTCATTTCAGCATAGTGCTTCCCTTAAAGCATCATGCTATGTTCACAGCAGGTTACGTTCACAGCAGGCTTCGGTGACGCGTGTTTAAGCATCCAATGAAAAGTCTATGCAAAGTGTTTATAAGCGTGTTCTTGGATTCCATGTTCAAAACTCTCACTCTCAGGTTTTTAAGTCAGTTTTTGAGCTCTATGAACAAAACGCTCAACCACTGAACACAAATTGAAATTTAAACCAGTTGAACTCTGAGCAATCAGGGACTTGGTGGTGACGTATGGATGGCGTCCTTTTGTATTTCACTGAAGTGCAAAACGTTTGAAAAATGCTTATTAAGGAGAAATTAATAATTGCAGTCTGAGCCCAGTCTGAATTATATGACATCAAGTCTTTCATTTATCAGAATAGAGCTGTGAAAGAAAAGGCCTGGAGGCAGATCTGCGAGACTTGCACCGCTTCGACATTTCGCACAAAGCCTCTTCCAACTGCAAGTACATGCATTTCAAGTACATGCATTTCAAGTACATGCATGAGTATCAGGTGACAACAGTCCAGTGTGAACACCATATAAAAAACGTGTGTTCACACACATGCCCGGTGTGAACGCAGCGTTACACATACAATCTCAACCCAATTTCGAGAGCTGTCAGCACCTTTCATTTTGCTTTTTATCTCGATCTCCATAAAGAAACTTTTAACAATGTCTGCTTTACTCAAATACTTCATTATTTCTGATCTGTATCCTTACGATTTCCTCACAAACACTTAGAAACACGCAGATCTTATTTTGTAATCTGTATTCATCAATGCACTCATGCAGGTTACCAATATTACTAAAATGATGCACCCAAAAAGATTTAAATTAAACACACATTCCTGCTCTGTAAACATACTTCAGTAAAATTGTGCTTTCATTATCTTTCATTCTGACTTTCCACTCATTACATTTTGTTGTAAAAGTTCCTCACGTGTTTCCATTTAAAATCAATGAAGCTACATGACAAGAGGGCGTGCTAGGATAGGCAAAGAAAAACAGGATGACGTGATGAAATTAAATGGATCTTACTTTGCCTCTAGGGCCAGAGCGATGATGGCAGCGGCCATGGGAGCCGAGGCGGATGTCCCCGTGTGACTGTCTGTGCAACGGTGTCTCAGGTCTGTTGTGATCTACAGACAGAAGGTCAGAACATCATTTTGACATGGAAGCACCGTGCAGCAAACGGACAGCAGAGAAAGGATACGCTAACGGTGGAAACAAAAACAGGTGACAACCACAGAATGAGACACAGAGTTTGAAACAGGCTTTATCCGGTCTAAATCAGATAAAACACTGAACCACGCCATCTTCTTTTTCCAAAAACAAGGCAAAAACTGAATCCAGTGTTCAGCAGTAAGAGGAGATCATCAAAGTTTTTTAAAAAGCTGTGCATTTTGTTCTGACTGCTTCAAATCAGCCAACCAATCAGAAAGCATGACAGTCAGTCAGCCAAGAAGAACTTGGCTAACGTCTAATCTGAACCCTCATCAAAGGCTCTTTTCTGGACCAGAAGTTTGAGGGATTTTTTAAAGAGAGACACATAAACGCAGAAACATACCAGAGAACATGTGACAAATGTGTAAGAGGTGAAAATGCAATGAAAGGAGGCAACATTTGTGTATGCTACAATTTCTAGCATGTACCCATCTGTGTCTGCCAGATGGGATCGTTTAAAGTGACAAACCATTACTGTGGGTCAAATGAGTGATGGGATCTATCTCAGTCAATTATGGTTGTTGCACAAACAAAAGTGCACACACATATATTCCAACACACAAAAAATACATTGTGCAATGATGCCCTCTCAGTTGGTCAAAGTCACTTTTAAAATTTAGCACAACAGGCTCTCACAATCTTGCGGTCGTAGTTCTCCCCGCTGCTGTATGTTGTGGTCAGCGTAGAGGAGCATTCCTCCAGGTACCAGGGCTTACGTCCACTTTCAGCTGTGCTGGAGATAGAGATGGTGTAGATGGAGTTGGTGTAGCCATCGCAGGAGCAGTGGTCTCTGCTGCGTCCCCCATTTCCTGATGCCCACACAAAGATGGAGCCCCGGCCCTTCCTCCCCTAACAAGAAAAATGCAGAGCGGGATCAATGAAAGCCTTTCACACAACACTGTCTACAACACGGCAAGCAGCGCTGAAAAATACGTGTTTTTAAGAGCTTTTATTTGTCTAAATTCTAGATCGAAAGAGTAATGCAAAAAAAATGTTATCAAAGGTACCAAAACAAACTGCATCTAAGGGGCAGCAAACAGCTTATGTCCTCAGTAATCCTAAGAGAGTTTGGCAGCAGATCTAATGTGCTTTTATCCAAGTTCATTGATCACAGTGTTTAAACTGGCTGCAGTACAGTGGATTCGAAGTTGGCATAGTGTAGCGACACACTGAGGGCCTTCAGAGAGGTGGGGTTTGGTCTCTACTCAAGTCTCTGCTGCCAAGAAGCAAAGTTAGTTTGTTTTATGACATTAAACTAAAACTATTCCTTGTTACTGATTACACTTTAATTTGTTAAATGGTCTGCATGAAGAATCTTTTAACTAAGTTTGAAAGGGAACTTCACAATATCTAAATGTCAAGATGAACCCCTGCATGTTTTATTTTATCCTCACTTTTCATTCATCAGGACTTGTGGGTTCGTATGATTAACCCAAAAGTTCTATTTTGAAAATCAGTCAAATTAATTCTGCCTCCTATTGGTAGACTTCCTCTAATGGAGGACTTGCTGTTTTCAGTCTAATCAACACAGCGACAGAGACTACGTTCATTTTAGCACAGCAGCATATGATGTTGCCTTTAGGGTGTGTTTGGTAAATCCATTGACTAGAACTAGAGTTTTCCACTACTCATTTTCCTACATGCTCCACTCTACTCCTTGTGCTTTCATTAAGCAAATCATATTCATTGGACCATTGCCTATATGGTCCTCTTTGATGTAGAGCAAGGTTTTTCTGCTGAAATACTAAATAAATCCTATTTTCTATTCAAAAGGTCGGGTCAATTAAATGTACGATTCAACACAACTCAATTAAATTTCAATTCATAATTCAAATCTCCATTATAGAGGTTATAAAAAGCATTTTTTCCACAAGCGGTGATGCAAACTGATCCAATGTGGAATGTTCATTAATAAAAAGGAAAAATTGAAAACAAACAGAAAATATGTCTCCATTTGCTTTTAAAGAAAACTAATTCATAGTTTTAATAGATTCATGTTGCAATTTCAAAGTTTTTCAAGGATTTTAAACTAAGAAATAGTTTGTTGATGCTTCATCATGTACATGGATTAGGGTCACACAAGAAAACTATTGAAACTTTTAGTTCCTTTGAGATTTTGTACAAAATATTGTTAACTTCATCTCAGCAAAGTCAGGTAAAAAAATGTTACTGTTTTTTTTTTTATTGATTTTGTTTTACTCTTATCTTCTTGTTTGCTGATTGCTCATTTGATTCAGTGGGTTTTTAAAACCTCAGTAAATCCAAGTAATCAACTTGTGAATACAAATCATCATGTATATTTGCTAAATGTAAAAAGTTTCTGTTTTTGTAATTTTAACAATTTTTTTCTGAAAAAGTATTACCATTTCAGCTGAAGGTTTATGGTTAATTGGTTACTCTAAATTGTTCTTAGGTGTGGATGTGAGTATGTATGGGTGTGATTGTGGCCCTGCGACAGACTGGCGACCTGTCCAGGGGTGTCCCCGGCCTTCGCCCATGAGTTGCCGGGTTAGGATTCGGCAGCCCCGTGACCCCGAAAGGGACAAAACGGGTTTAGAAAATGGATGGATGAATGGTTCTAATCAAAAATGAAGCTAAACAACTATAATGCAGTGCAGCGTATTAATCTGTCACACTGACCACCTCATGACAGCAAAGTTCAGACAGCACTTAACAAATCTATAAAAAAAAAAAAAAAAAAGAGCCTGACAAACTGAAACTGTGATTTAAGCCTTTTGTTAAGGCACACACGTACAGAGCGATTAAAGGTGTAAATCTTTTTCGCGGGCTGTCGACCAGTGATAAGCAAATGAAAGCTCTCACAGGGAAGAAGGATCAGACAGGAACAAATAGTGACAGATGGGAACGATAAAGAGATTTTACGAGTATTTAACCGAAGAAAGGGGGCAACGAATGCAATGGAAAAAAGAAAGAGAGAGATAAAGTATGAAGCTAGGAGGTCAAAAGTACAAAAAAAAATAAGTCTGTGGATGAATTACCCATTCATTCGTGCATTTTAAATAAACCTGTGTCAATAGTTACATAGAAAGGTAAATGAATATCTTTCTTTTTTTTAATTAAAACCTTCTACAATAAGAGTTTTAATACAGCAGTCATCCTTGCAGACTAAACAGTCGCTAAACATTAAACTCACACAGCATTATGTGTGTATTTGGACAGAAACAGCCTTCACTCTGTCCCTCTTCATTCTACTGGTGCATAAAACCAATTCATATAGTGTTTATCTGCTTCAGTTAACAGGAGCCAGCTAAAAAGCAAAGGCTGTGAAGAGTTCATGAGACACAAACGATAACCTTACTTAACGTTTTACCTTAATGCACAGTCAACAGCAAATCTGTCCTGATGCAAAATAAGCAATGAATATGTAAATTAATGTATGCTAACAGAGTGGAGCTGTGCCCTCGTGTTAGGAGGATGCTGCCGGGTGGTAAAACCAGATAAAAATCTGAAGATGCATGAAATAAACATATTTTCCTTCTATATAAATGCTAAAGTCAAAGTTTGGGTACAGCAATGATGTCTATTTCTACATTTTACTGGATGGGGATGTGAACGTGCACCCACCGTGCGAATGCCGTTTTCAAAGGCCTGCCTGGCCAGAGACGCCGGTCCATCCACAGTCTTCCCGTCATCGTCAGGTCCCCAGCTGGCGCTGTAAATGTCAATGTGCTGCGGGTTAAGGCTCAGTGACCTGGCTTCCACCATGTCTGTTACATCTCCATCCAGCATCCGTACACCTGACAACAAGCAAAAATAACACAAAACAATGCCAAGCTGGGTGTTACTTTAGTTCACGTGGCTTCTTGAGGGGCAAGGACAGATATAGTGATCCTGTATGCAGAACGTAAAAGCAGCTATTTATTCATGATGATTCAACTCAAAATAAAACCTCACGCAATGATATCTGACCACTCACCCCCTATCTTGGCATTGTAGGCAATTCCCACGATACAATGAGAGTTGTTTGCAGCTGCAGCAACTTCCCCAGCACACCGTGTGCCATGTCTGACAAAAAGACACAAACAAAGAACGTGTCATTACTGATATCATTAAGTTTTAAAAACGGGAGCAGAGAAGCTCCAACATTTGAAGCACAAATGCATTGAAAACAAACACAACACTCAGAAAAAATGTAATACTACAGAGCAACTCTTTCAAAAACTGGTAAAAACAGTTTAACAAATGCTCAAAGTTTATTTATATTTATTTATACAAATAGAAATAGCCGGATGGACATTTAGAATTAATTTGAGTGCACTTCTGCATGCATATTTGCAAAGTACAGCTTTGTCCTTTTGATCATATTTTATTTAAAGGAGCAGCAGGGAAGCAATTTGCACAAGTGACACATGCGTGTGCAAACACCTAAACAAACAACGATGGCCAAACAGCTTTAAAAAAAAAAAAAGCTTGAAAAACAAACCAGCAGAAATTTACCTTTTAATAATAACATATTTACAATTTTTTAAAATAATTTCGCAGGACTTCGATTGCTAACATTTTCCTGTCAGCTAATCATGAACAAACACACACATGTACATATAAACATATATGACATTCCAAAATTAACTGCAGTGGTGAAAGTCAGTCCAGTTCAAGGACTACTGTAAACAATCATTGGCTGTTTGTGTCCACTGTATGTCAAAAACACCACTTTATGGACCTCCACAAACACCCGTGCTTTGCCTGCAGAGAACATCTGCATCACAACATCCCATCACCCTCATCCCAAAATAAATATATCTGATTACTGCCATGGAAACCCAGCATCTAACCCCAAACCTCTAGAAAGGAAAAGTAAGGTGCAATTTAACTACGCAAACAAACTCTACATTTTTAATTTTTTTTTTTAAATGAGGGATTTTCTTTATAAACTATCTGTGTTAATGACTTAAGCTTTACACAAGTAGTTTTATTGTGACAATACCAAAAGGTCTAACATTTGCTTTTCAGAGTAGTTTTTTGTAATGTCATCCTACATTTTTTTGCTCTCATTACATCATGTTCAAATTTTGCTCATTTGTCTTCTAAACGCATATGGTCTACCTTAAATGTTTCAATATGTCTTTATTTGTAACTTATTTGTAAATATCCTCTTAGTTGAAGACAATCATGACTAACAGCAACAACTAATACTTTTATGGATCATAAACAAATCTAGAACTGTGTGCTTTCATGGACTGTGGAAAATACTGGGAATGTGCACCAAAGAGTGCAAAGAGGAAACTGGGCTAAATGTTTGAGAAGATTGAGGAGGGCCTTCAGTCTGATCTAGAGCCATCTGGAGAGATGGTTTCAGCTGACACCACAGCACTTTGAAGCAAGCTGGGTTCCATTTCTAAACCAGAAGCAGAACCAAAGAAGATGCAGCATGAGTTTGTTATTAAACCTATTTATGAAGATCACAAAACCCTGTTTTATTTAAAAGGATGAACTAAGTCAATCTTTCAATTAACAAAGGTTGCCACAAAAAATTATTTCAGATGTTATTCCCTTCCTTCTATTACTGTTCTTCTTGGTGTAGCCAGACTGGGAAGGGAGGCGGGGTTACTCAACGCCAATGGTCCCGCCCACAACTCGGAGGCAAATTTCTAATAAACTACTGCTGCTCTGAAGAAACTAACCCCTAGAAAACAACACAATTGTTTTATTTTTTTTAATGAAATGGGCATAATCATAGCAAAAGATATATATATATATAAAATATATTAATTAATTTTATTCATATCTATCTTTAACGTATCCCCTATATTTAGATGAGTCTATCAACAGGTTATCTGCTCATTAGGCTGCAACTGCTGGCTTCATGTCTCTTTAAGACAATTCAATGCCAGCAGGGACTGAGCCACTGCCACAGCACTTGGCTTGATGCAGCCAAATACAGACATGCACGTGCACACACACAAACATACGTGCACACTGAGCCAAAGCCAAGCTGGCACAAAACATAAGCATGAACAAGAGTGTCTTTTTTTAACCCTTTTTAAAAAAAACACTTATGCATGATTTTTAAAACAGAAAAACTACAACCTTCCCACAAGTGTCACAAAATAATTTATACATTTACTACAGTGAAGCAACTAGAACAGGAATCAGCTTATCCAAACTTACAAGGGTTTTACAGATCAAATTAAACTAAATTCACAAAAACGCAACAGCTGATAATGTAAAACTTTGCTAACAGATTTGCAAAGAAAGTTAAAAAATAAAAAGAATAAAATAAAGAAAAGGCCCAAACACCACATGTTAACTACTTACTTGTTTTCATTTGTTGCATCATATCGAGGCATGGGATCCAAATCATTGCTGTTGACGTCGTAGCTTGCTTGAGGGTCCTGTGGGGGGAAAAATTGAAGGTAAAACCAACTTCTTCTTCTTCAGAAAATTGAACCAACTGATGGGTTCTGCTAGGAGAAAAAGGTCCCAACAAAAGCTCACACAGATTACATCTGCTCCATCCACAACACTTGCAAATCAAATTCAACCATAGCTAATCCAACCTGCTGTGCCATTCACCCACTGGAATGAACAACTCCCAGCAGAAACAGAAGCAGAACAGCCGTTCCTCAAACCAGGCATGAATGAGTTTATCTGCAAAGTTGATTCCTAGCCTTACCTGTTGCCTCAGGCCAAGATGTTTCTCTAACTCTACAGCTTAGCGTGTGAGGTCGACTCCTCAACTGGCACGGGAAGAATGTGACAACAGACAAACATTCACTCTCACAGCATGCCTGCGCTCCCCCATGCATGAAGAAGCTTCTTTACCCAACAGACTGGATATTTACATCTGAACTATAGCCACTGTCACTATCTAATTCAATACTTTGAAACAAACCTATTTTTAATCTGAGATTTGACGGAGTTTAACATTTAATATTGTTGTATTTATGACTTTATTCTGTCAATATCAAATTATATTGGCCCTAAATTTTGTTTTGTTGAAATGCTTGACCAGATTCCAACCATTTAAGCCAATTATTGATAATTAAAAAATAAATAATAAAATTCACTCCAGATTTATTTATAGACAGACTGGGATTATGGTGCACATGTGCCTTAATCCCACTAATCTGTAATGGGATACTTGCCATTTTCCCACACAAACAAACAAGCGATTACAGATACCTATGCAAGCTTCACACTCACACTGGTTCCCACAGAGATCACACCAAACACACACACTCAGCTGCTGATGGCCACCTCACACAGGCATAAAGAGACACTCACGTAGTTATGACTAAGGTCTGGGTGGTTCCTTTCAATGCCGTCATCAAGGATGGTCACAACCACATCTTTACCGGTGAAGCCCCTCTTCCACGCTCCCATGATGTTCATGTCCGACTGGCAGTTATGGATGTCACCATTACAGTGCTGGAGAGGCGATGATAAGGACAGAGCAGGTGGAGAGAAGGGAAATCATGTGAAGAGAAGATCCAAAAACATCCAAATGACGAGCATGCCTGTGTGATTTCCTTCTGCTTTAAAGCAAAGCACGAGGATCCTCATTCCACAATCTCACATGAGCAAATCCAAACACGTTTGTGTTAGCGTGCTTTGAAAAATTCTTCTCAAAATGTTTTGATGCTCAGGCCAACTGTGACCCAGAATTTTGAAGTGAAAAAACAACATATGCAACCACAATAAAATGCAGAATTACAGAATTATCTGTGCTTGCCATAACTTGTTTAAATCACAACGTAGATGATATCTGGAATGAGGCAACATGCAGGAGTTTTGGAAACAAATCAGATGGCAGCGCTTACAAAAAAAAAAAAACCTTTCATAGAGCTAGAAGAAGCAACGAATGGTTTTGTCGCAATAACACATCGTGTAAGCCTGAATTTTTTTTACCCAGACTGGAATTATACTGCAACACATTGAGCCAATGAATTTCCATTTTTTCAGTTATTCTTAACAATTAGGTTTCAGAAAAAACAAACATTTCTTTGTAAATGATCTATATCTAATGTAAGACAAAATCTTTAGACCACCATGTAGGAAAAAACATAAAGTAAGATACGAGAAAAAAGTCTTAAAAGTATGAGGAAAAAGTCAACATTTTATGAGATTAAAGCTGTAAAATTATCAGAATAAAGTCATGATTTTTACATGAATAAAATTGTAATATCATAAAAAATAAACTGCTAATTTGCAAAAAAAAAAGCCATAGTTTTTCCAAATTACTTGCCAACTAAATCTATCAAAGCAACCATTTATAGTGATGCCATAAAGCATATCTCCCAATGCAGTGGCACTTCTGCAAAAATCCACATTTTGTGAGGTGTTTCAGTTAACTTTTACACAAAGATTCAAGACATTTTCCCCCTCAGAGCTTCAAAACTCCCCTTTCAATTGCATATTCACATTTAACACAAAGAAATATAAGTTGGCAATAGTGCATTTGGGACAAAGTTCACACATTAAGGCTGTGAGATCAATATGTAACCTAAAAAATAGTTGAAATGATTAAATAGGTCTTAGAGTTTTAGATAAGACTGGAAGCACAAACACGCTGACTCTTCCCTGAATAATTCAACTGTAATGCTAAATGGAAAAGTTCTGGTTGTTTTGTACACTCAAAAAACGTGTACAAAAAGTTCAGAGTTCTTTCCTTAAGCTGGAAAAATAAAAATGCTCTGGTCAAAGTATCAGCAGTTATCTATATTAGGTTACCGATTGACAGAGCAGAGGCCACTCAAACACAAAACTATATGACTACAGTGATCTGAATGTGTATAGAAACGTCTGTGATACACGGCATCACAATTGAAGAGTGAATGAGAAAACTAAAAATACCTGATTTCACTTACATTTCCTCTGACTAATGCTTTTACTCATCTGTGTGTTGACTTACATTGCATATATCCAAATTACGGGAAAGCATAACATTTTATTTTAGAATATTGCCAACTTTTACTATGTTTTTTTAAAGAAAATAATCCTTGGCCAGAACAAGCGTTGGGATTCTGTCAGAATTATGGCCCACAAACTGGATGATTGTGGGCAGCATGAAATGCTCTGGGAGCTGCCAGACTATACAGTGTACTTACAATGTACCACATACTGCTCCACTTTGCGTCATTATAGAATATGTTGTTTTGGGCCTGGTTGCTGTGGGCAGGACTTGTCAGAGAATGGGGTGGGACTGGCTTGTAATCCCTCTTGATCCTCCTCTTCACCACCTGCTGTTCTATCCACTCCACCTAAAACAAGCAGATACAGAGCAGAAACATTTGAAAAACAGAAGGCTTTAAATTATGAAATCAATCTCTCAATTCGGTTCTAAAACCTACTGATAAGTGATATCCCATCTTTATTTTTTTTATCTTCATTTTGCACGATTTTTGATGTTTTTTTTTTTTTTGGAATGCTTATGCAGACACCTTGTGTCACTCATTACCTACTCACATCAGTAATTCTGAGCAAAGTTATTTTTGACCCTAAAGTATTGTTGGCTTTGTTGCCGCTGTTGCCCTCTTTGAGGTGTGATCCATTCAAGTGAACTCAAGACCAGAACGGTTCTACTGCAAACACAAAAAGTGCCAGGGGGCACAATAAAGTCTATTACGGGACGACACATTGCCACACAGTAACCTGCCATCTTTTGGTTCCATTGTTGAATTTGTGGCTCATTGTTTGCTTTTGATCCTTTTTATAAAATAGTTTTTTTAACAACATGAGTAATCTATACAAATAAGGTATCATCTTAATGCTGACAAATGCGTTAAAAGTACAAGAACTACACCATAAAACACCTAGCTTTTTAGTGCTTATCAGGTAACATCAACCGCTCAATTAATACGAGCCAAGGTGTGAGGCACTGGCAGGAGATCCACTCAAGTTTTAACAACATTTTTATTATTTTTATAATGCTATTTTGGAGCTGAACATGACAGCTGGACTCACATACTTGGCTCTGTTCATCTCTTTTCTGAACCAATTTTCAGCTCCCACTGTGTTCAATCTAGTGTTTGAAAAATATATATATGTTTTTTAATGTATTAATACACAGAAAAGAACCACACCATTGAGTTAAGACTTAAAAGACAGAATGAAAAAAAACAGTATCAAGGGTTTAAAATAGAAAAAGTCTTCTGGTACGCTTGGCATGTTATTCATGAATTTAGATCAAACTAAACATGTATTAGTACTGTTGTGAAGACATTAAGGCTCTGGGATGCTCATTGGAACACTTTGAACAAAGTGAAAGTCTGCAGACACACAAGCTACTTCATGAAAAATAATCTTCATTTATAAAAATAAAAAAAAAAACATAATTTTCACACAGCAAACTTTTTTTAATTGTCAATTAAGGTTTAACTTTAAAACATTAAAAATCTGACAGCTAACCAAACATTCCAGCATAATGGAAGAATTCTTTTATACTGATAATATAATAATATAGCACAGCCTCACAGACAAAAGCAGAAAGAAAAATATAATCGCTGACATGATGACTGCAGAGTGATTAGCCGATTTGATGCACCAAAACAATCTGTCAGGATCTCTGGAGAGTTGCAAGGCGAGGCAACAAGACAAGATTAGATGAGAGAAAGAGCAGTGATAAAGAGTTGAAGAGAACAAGTCCCAGAAGAATCAATGAAAGTAGAATGAGCTTGAAAAAAAAGGAAGGAAAAACAAATAGCAGAAGAGATCAAAAGAAAGGAAAAGACGGGAGGCTAATTGATAAAAAAAAATTCATATCAGAAGTATGTAGTCTTGCTTATCGATTGGCAACGCAGTGTAATTTCAGAGCTGTGTAGACTTTCATTGTGAGACTGTGAAAATGAGGAGGAAAAAAACGAGTGAAAGCTTAACGGTTGTACCGTCTGCCAAGGTCTCAGCTCATTTCACTCCAACCTCTATCAGGACCATCAGCTTCAAAGCAACCGTTTACACACGCCATTAGCCCCAAAACAACACAGTCATCAGGAATGGTGTGTGAGTGTATCTGCACAAAATCACTGGTATGTCATTGCAATTTGCATACATTACCACCGCATTCGGCACAAACTCTGATAAGCCATGCAACTTCTTATCTGCAACTTGGTAATTCCAAGGAGGTCCATTGGGAAATAAAGGTCCGTTTCGAATGTCATTACAAATACTTTGGCGGAGTAGCAACACAAAGATAGTGCAGATGGAGAGAAATAATGGAGGGAAAAAAAACAGTTTTTTTGAAGCAAAATGTAATTTGGATGGAATTAAACTTTTTTTTTTTTTTTTTACATTTTTGGCAAAATACACAAGGACTATAATCCAGAACCTCAAACTTTAAGTGTAACAATTCTCTGTCCTTCATGACACCAACAATTGCCGCATTGGAGCAAGGGAAGTGTATGTCTATAAACTACACTAAATGTTTTTGCTGTTCTTCAGTTTTACTCCACGGCAAAAAGAAAAAAACAAAAAACGGCAAATATCCGGAGTCTCATGCAAGTTCCATTTCCTGCATTTTGTTTACAGACGAGCAGATGTAAAACTACAAAATATGATGGAAGGAAAAGTGTACAAACCAGGAAGTTTTAGCTTTTCAGTAGTACATGGTTGATCTGTTATCTCCTCATTATCAGATAAAGGAAATCTGAATATTCCTTGGACATGTTAATTGAAAAACTGCAATTTTAACTAAAGTACGTACTTTAACTCGCTAAAATTGAGCTGGGATGCTGCATTTTGTCCCCAACATAGCGCACAAACACAAAGAGTCAAGAGGTTTCAGAAAAGATTATTTGGAATATTGCAATCACATTTTAAAAGCAATGTTTGAATATATAATTCAACCCCATTTGCCAAACACAGACAGTTTACTTTCAATGGATTTTCAAGCCACAACTTTTCAAAGACCTGACGTCATCCAGTCCAACACTTACATAACAGATGAATGATGTATGTAGTGAAGAAAGCATTACTATAATCAAACTACCAAAGAAACTGCCTCAGAGATGCAAACATGTCCTGTTTACAAACACACAAGCAGATGTGTTTATGTCCTCATTTGAGTCCCACTTCAATCATCTTTTGAGCCTCTTTTAAAAGGGTTCCAAGTGTTCTTTTTTTAATGAATTTGCAGGTTTTTGACAAAAAAAAAAGGAAAAACCTGTGTCATTTTCTACGACAAAGTTTCTGCAAAGCAGCAGGAGTTTATCAGAAATTTGCCTCCAAGTTGTAAATGCAAGGTAAGCCCTCCCCCATTTCCCGCCATCCCGCTATCTTACGGCCCCTCACTCCCTAAACCTACATATATCAGTGCTGCAATATTGGAGCTATCCAGCTGTAATGGTAAAAACACCAAAAACACATCTTTATCAGAGTGGGTCTGTAATTAATTTTATTTAGTGTCAATAACTTTGTTTACACGCTCTACTTTTGATGAAACATACCGGTATTCACTGGTTGAACTTTCCTGTGGCCTTTCAATGTCTTTCAGGTAAAACCAGCCAGAAAATGGCATTTAACCATTTTTTTCTAATGCTGTCAAGTGGATGCCTTGCTTTTGGCAACCAAAAGCACCTTACAGACAGCAGCCTGCAGTTAGTACTTGTAAGACAGAATATACAAATGTTAAATTGCTTGCAAACACGACCTTAAAAATGTATCCATATATCACTGCTGCTGTTTCAGTGTTTCAACACAACCAGAGAAATGATCTACCAGCACTTGTAAAACTTCTTCAGACCGTCTTTATAACTGCCCTGCATTTAATCCCTTGTTTTGCTTAAAGATTTTCCTCTTTTTTTTTTTTCCTTCTTATCTGCGGAAACCCGTTTCTCTCTCAGACAGCCTGTCTTCTTCTCCCATCCCCTCTCCAATCCGGTGGTGCTCCCCCTCCTTTCAGTTGCTGTCTGTGTAAGGGTTTGCAGGTGGCTTTTGCTGGCTGGGTCAGTAACCAGGGGAAACTGGGGAAGAGTTCACTTCTACAGAACAAATGGGAACAAATTGATCTGCTTCTATTGTTGTTTATGAAAAAATGGAGGGGAAAAAAAGTTGAATAAGGCTGAGATTTCCAACCTAAACACTCCAACCTCAGGCCTGTTTTCACCCTGTGTAATGCTGCGTTCACACCGGGCATGTGACGCGCGTTTAGCATCCATCTAACCGGGTCTGCTGCATCCGCTACGCCAAAGGGCCAGTTTATACATCCAAGGGATTCGTAATCGCTGCCGTCGCAGTGGTTGCATGATCATCGGAGCAGAATCACCCCAGTCGTTGCAAAATGTAACAGAAACGTCATCCGCGACTGGAGTGCAATTGGGCACATTGGGTCACGTAACTTGAAATTATTTCGGCGATTAGAGTATGTGGCTACGGAGGAAACGTCTTTTTAAAACTGAAAATGAAACTCACTGAAGAAGATAAAGGAAATACCAAACTTCACACACAGACAAAGAGAAACCGAGGGGAGACAGCTAGATAGAAACAGAGCAAGTAACTTGAAAGATATGTCTTATATTTCATATCTTGCAGCACTCCAGAAGCAATTCGCCCTTTTTTATTTTTCATTTTATATTTTCGCCTTTTTTATTGCCTGCCTCTGTTAGTGAATGAACACAGCACTTCCTCCTCTCCCTTTCATGTACCTGAGTACCTGAGACGCATGCAAGTGTGTGAGAAAGACGTTCTCCATGTTAAAAATAAGATGATAGCATCACTTGAAAAGTATAAACACCACTCAGAAGTTCATTGCAGTTATCACAGAGAGTCACAAGCAAAACCAGCCAACATTAGTATGAACTCGACCACACAAATTTGGATACGACTGATGAGATGTTTCATGTCTCTCCTTTGGACATAACCGAACCATCTCAGTCTGGCCTCTCGGACATTTTCTCCAAAATCTCTAACGTGCTGTCCCTCTGATGTACTCAACCTTGATCCCTCTTCTTTCCAGAGCAAACCTCCACCTCTCTAGCTTCTCCTGTTCCCTGCTCTCGCTACAAATCCCAATATCGTCTGCAAACATCATAGTCCATGGTGATTCCTGTCTAACCTCATCTGTCAGCCTGTCCATCACCATTTCAAACAGTAAGGGGCTCAGAGCTGTTCCCTGATGTAATCCCACCTCCACCTTGAATTCCTCTGTCACTCCTACAGCACATCTCACCACTGTCTTACAGCCTTCGTTCTCTGTCACTCCAGACTTCCTCATACAACACCACGGTTCCTCTCTGCGCATCCTGTCCTAAGCTTTCTCCAGATCTACAAAGACAGTATAGCTATATATTCAGACTTATCACTCTTCCATCCTGACAACTCTCTGTATTTAACCAGGCTTGGGTTAAATATGACTCCCTGGCTTGGGCCCGCTCAAGGCCACATTGAAATGTCAAAGTGGTACAAATCTTGCATATCTTGCTCCGGGCTTTTTCTTTCACAGCTCTATTGCGATATATGAAAGACTTGGTGTCATAATTTCAGATGAGCACAAATCACAAATAATAATTTCTTCTCCATCAATTTTCAACTAGCTGGCACTTCTGTAAACGAAAAGAGGTGCAATGCATACGTCACTACTAAGTCCAAGTCCCTGCTTGATCGATGTTCACTGGTTTAACTTTCAATGCGTGGTTAGAGGACAAGCGTTTTGTATGTAAGGCCCAAAAATGGTCATTAAACTTGAATAGCTACGTGTGAAAGCATGAGTTTTGAATGCGGAAGCTCACAATGTGCGTTTACGCAGACTTTTCATTGGAAGTAGTTGCTTGGGCAGTGTGAACGTAGCTAAAGATTTTGCAGACATTTATCTTAGGGTGGCCACTTTAAATTGGTGAATTAAAAGGCAAAAACACATCAAAGCACTGCAGGAGCACAGCCGGAACTTTATTGAGTTTTATTATTTCATATTACGCAAAAAATCCCAAATGTCCTGACAAACACACAGCCTTGGTTTACCTCCTTAATGCAGCGAGTGTCCTTGTTCTCTTATTTAAGAATATAATTAACTCAAAAGGATGCGGGGCCAAATACAACCTTCAACGAGCCCCAAAGATTTAAAACAACCCAAACATACAGCTTATATTATTTAATTCCAAAAGCCAGAGACTGTAAATGTTTAAAAAAATTCATGTTATAGTTAGGGATTTTGTATTCAAGTACTTGTTGTTCTTCCTTCTCCAGCAAAAGTGTTAATAAGAATCTTCCAATTAAGAAAGCTTCCACCAAAGTAAAATGTGTTGTTTTTCTATGGTTCTCCGCTGCTTTGATGCAAAGAGAAATGCACCCAGGAGTTGCATCTCTCTACTAATCTCTGCACTTCAAAAAGACAAAAAGGCGTAACAGTCACTGCAGAACTGTAATTATTGTTTACAGTTGCTTCCAAATGACTGAAAAGACATTTCAGATAGAGAAAGTACAGGGAGGGAAAGAATTATTTGATCCGCTGTTTATTTTGCATGTTTGCTCGCAGACAAAGAAATGATCAGTCAATAATTTAATGACAGGTTTGTTTGCTTCAACAGCAATTGACAGAATGACAACAAAACAAATACAAAACCAAAGTATTTTACAATGAACCGATTTGCATTTTCACAAGTAAAAGATGTATTTGATCCTCTGCAAGATTTCTGGCTACCATATGGTGGTAATGTAACGTAAGGACTAATCAGAGATTTACATAAAGCAAAAAAAAAAAAAAAAATACTTGTCTATGAGCAATTACTGAGCATCCAAACATCTCCACAGTGACTGAGACCTGTTTTATGATTTCTTTCACACTACAATAGTCCCACAGGTTTGGTTCCAATGGGTGCGGTATGGTAACAATTTTCACACTTTTATTTGTTTTGGTGTGTTTTCACAGACAGCACTGTCTGGAGCGAGCCAAAGACTGAACTTGCTGTTCCAACCGCTGCTCGCTTAGGAGCAGTGAAAAGCTCTGACAATGAAATGAACAGCAGCACAGAGAGGAAAACTGGCAGGTCCTACTAGCTCCTCACTATCATGCATCAAAGAGTTGCTCCAATCTACACTATGATTATCTGAGGGACAAAACTTCTTTAAGGATAACATTAATTGAGACACTCATGGTGGGCTACTTTACTTAACTGTGCCTTACTTCTACTTTTTGGTTCCCTAAATTCGCCAACCGATCATTTTTTGATCTATCGCAATAACATTTTTGTTACATTTTTTATTTAGACAAAAGAATAACTAATAAAATGTCAGCGTGTTCACTTTTTATCTAGTTGTAACTAAATTTGTAAACACCAATATAATGTTGGTCTTTTTTGTGTAAAATGTATCAAGCATGCTGTGATTATTTATTTCATCAAATATTTCAGTTGCTCTTGCACAAACCTAAAAATCTATGTATAAAAAACACTTTTCTTTCTTTTTCTTTTTGGTGAAATTACAAAAAATTGCATTTTTATAAACTTTTAACTAATTTAGCTGAAAATTGTTTTTTAAAACTATCATAAGTTTTATTTTAGCTTCTAGGAGAAACAGCTGCAAATTCCAGTTGTTTGTGCCCCAATTATTACAATAAAGTGCATGGGAGGTTGTAGAGTTTTTTTTTTTTTGGTTGCTGATGTTTTTGTCAAGGAAAATGTGTACCTTGGCTCAAAAAAGGTTGAAAAATTACTGCCCTAACCCATCATGAGGAAAATGCTACAACAACATATTAAAAACCCTCAAAACATGATTTTAATCGGAGTGGGTCTTTAAAGACCGTATGCATTTACACAGGGTTCACTTGCACAAGAGTTCGGGTAAGCTTTTTCGTATGCATGAGGCCTGAATAAACCCTGGTCCCAAAAAAACCTGATGCCCTGAATAAGATATTGGGGGGCAAGACCAAAAGGCCTACACCAGATATGAAAGGTCTTCAAGGTTAATTATTGCCAAATAACTAGATAATAACGTGAAATGGAAAAAGCACCAAGTGCAATGCAAGATTCGCCTCTTATACCCCTTTTAGGTTGCTGGGATTTAGAAAGTTCACACAAGGATGGGAATATCAACAACAGAAAGTGCAGTTACAGGAGGCCATGTAGACAAATCTTCTAAAACAATCCAAAATAGGTGTTAAAGCGATAAAAAGTTTTGAAAAATAAAGTTCAGTTCTTCTGTAATTGTCCAACAATTCTCTTTCATAGACGTACATATCACAAATTTATAGCATGGAGGCTTTTTACAAGTTGTTTAGGCTTTTTTTTCTTTAATCTTAAATGATGGGTTATTCTTTTGGCTTTTAGTGTTGTAAAAGCAAAGAACTGTAAGTTTGGATCATCATGTGTCTTACAGACAGAATGGTATGTTTTTTTCTACAAAAAGTCCCATTTCCTCTTTTTTTCTGAATTTGAATGTCCTTTTCAAAGGAGACAATCTGTTAGTTCTGGGTCATTTCACTTGATTCATTTTCATTAAACAGATTTGTGACAGAGCCTTGGCATCAGAGTGGAGACAAAACAAGAAGGGGAGCTCATGTTTGTTGCACAAGAGCAGTGTCAAAGCAACTATAGATGCACATTTCTTCTTGGACGACTTGCAGATTTTTGTGAAAGATGCTAAGCTGAACGAGCCACCAAATTCCTTTGAAACAAGCATCTAAAAAATACCTTTTTTTAGACAGATGAGAAACAGCCATCAAACGCAGAAGAAGCTGAACTGCTTTGAAGAGGAAATGCACCGCTACTAAACTTTAATAAGCTGGAGCAAGGAGTGTAAAGTCATCTGCTGCTTCTCGCCACATCACAGATTCAGCTCTGATTAAACTGATAAACCTGACCAGAATTACCACATAGAGAAACTTAATGCCTGCATTAGAGACATCAAGACGTGGAGGACAATGTATTACCTCCTTCTAAACCTAGAAAAAACTGAGGTCATTATACTTGGTCCAAATACCTGTGAGATCAGATGGTCTCCCTGGATGGCCTAAATATAGCCTCCAATTCCACAGTTAGAAACCTAGGGGTTTTATTTGACCAAGATTTATCTTTTAAGGATCACATATCACAGGCTTGTAAAACTGCATTTTTTGGCTTATGTTTATAATTTTATCACTGACTTTATGTTCTTTCCATAAATACTGGTGTGAAGCCCATGGAGACAGTTATGGTTGTGATATTGGGCTATATAAATAAAACTGAATTAAATTAAATTCCACACTTGCAGTGGAAAAGCAGAAAAAAAGAAAGTTGGTGTTTTTGTTTTTTTAAAACACGCGTGTTTTCCTCTACCACAGCTGACTGATGCAAATTCCTGGAAGCAACCTATTGGCAGTTAGTTTAGCTCACAGCAAAATCCTCTATGTACCACCTTTGATTATGAGCAGCTTGACATTACAGTTCAATCCCTTTTTTTAGGGAATATAAACAAAGAACTGATTTAGGAAAAGAGCACCACTGGTTTTATTTTGTAGATCAGGGGTCTTTTGTCCTTGTTTTAGCTTATTACAAAATTTAACAATAATAATAATAATGATAACAATAATAATGAAGAGAAGCTTATAGAACAAATCATGCATCATGGGATTATAAATAGCTCAGTTTGTAAACAAAACTAGAAATCTAATGAAAAAAGCATTCTAAATGTTAAAAGACTAACAATACTTTTATTCCCTGCTGATGGTTTAAGTTGATGCTGTAAGATCACCGTCCAGTTGGCAGGTTGGTACTCTGCTTCCCAAACAAGAGCATAACATGTTGGATTTATTTCCTATTAAAAATAGTGAAATCTCCAAATGTAGTGTTGGATTCCTCCACACATTCAACCAGCTGCACTCCCATTTAAAGGTACTTCCATTGCTCACTTGTACCACAAGGGTCAACTCCAGGACTAAAATCATGCAATGTCCAGCTAAGTTTACCTACTTTCACTGTGAGGATCAGCTATGCAAGTCCCTGGATCAAAATGTTTTCCAACTGACCCAAACTATGTTCTTTACTATTGTCAGCTTGATTTGGCAACCTAATGATTTTTCCAACAGTTTCTTTAAAGCAAATGACAACAAAAGCTATTTTTTTTCTAAAGATCTCATCTACTTTATGCTCATGATTTAATGCTTTAACAAAACGGAAGGGACACTGCGGAAGTCTATGATTTAAATTATCAAAACAGTCTGTGAAAAGCAAAAATAAAAATGAGAACTAACATAACAGAAACCGACATAGCAAAATGTAAAGATATCAAGCGCATTATTATTTTTTCATGTGGAACAAACATGTGGAAACCATGTAACATGTACCCTCAAGCTTATTGTATTATTTATGAAAGTTTTGACTTAAATCAGATCCCCTTCACCATGACAGCTGCAATGTTTTAATCCTGCATTACAGAGTTGGAAGAAGTCTAAAAACTGTTACTATCCTCTATGTTTTTCACTTTTAATGTGAGCTAAAGTGAAAAAAAATTGAAAACATCATTTTTCAAGTTTCTGACTGTAAAAATTAGATGAAATCTTTGCGAGAAGTACAAATACAAACTGCTGCATACTAATAAACAAACAAAAAATAAATTGAACATAAAAATGTAAACCTGTCTCATTGTCAGATAATTTGATTAAAAACAATATTCAGTTAGTTCGCAATTTTATTGACAATAACTAGTGAAAACAGAATCCCCTTTTACACATATAAACAAGCCCTTTAGATCAATACATTCCTTTTAAAGACCTACTCCAATGAAAATTTGGTTTTTGGTGTTTTTAACATGTTGTGGCAGCATTTTTCTCATGATGGAGGACATTTATAAAAAATAAAATAAACTAAAATTTTATATTTGTATTTGCTTATTCAAATTGTTGTAAATCAGGAAAAATCATGATGAAAAAAATACGTTTTAAAAAGCTAGTAGCAGTTACATATACAAATTACTGTCAGTGGACTCTGCCCTCCATTCCAGTGCATCCCCTTGCAGACAAATAGATCTATGTATCTCTTTGTCTTTATTGTCCCAGCTGGTATCAGGCTCAAAAACATATGGCTGGCTAGCTCTAATATTGTTTGCTATTGTTGCTGCACCACTAATGTTAGGTTGGGGTTGTGAGGGGCTGTAAGCTAGCAGGAGAGAGTGTAAACAAAGGGATGATGGGAAATTAGCGTAGTTTCACTCTGCGCTGACAATCCTACCCACAAGTCAGAGGAAAATTTGTGATGAACTACTGCTGCTCTGCAGAAACTATGTCCTATGAGTCAAGTTCTCTGATTTTGTCTATAAATGACCCAAGCTCCCTTGTGGTCCGCCCATTGTATTTTCTGCTGAAGTATTACCATCTTTCTCAAATGGCATTTAATTCACAAATGATTTGAATAAAGAAATACTTAGAAATTAAATGTACTTTTTTTAATATGTCATCCATCATGAGAAAAAATGCCACAAGAACATGTTAAAAACACCAAAAACAAGATTTTCATCTTATTGGGTCTTTAAGCTAAAGCACAAGAAACAGAAGTCAGGTAGGTGCAATACAGCAGTCATGTTCTCTGTGCTCCATCCGTTTAGGAATACTCATTCCATTTATATTTGTGGATGGCAGAGTCGGCCTGTAATGTACACCCTTTGGCTCTGAAAACATACGCTGTCATAAAACCTAATTGAAGAACATCATTAGGAATATGCCAGCACGCTTTCATCAAACTGTCTATCGAGATGATCTCAAACATGCAAGCCAGTCTAAACGATTTAGGTAAAAAGACAGCAACTGACAACTTAATTTCTCTACTTTCTTTATTTGGTTTCTCTAACCAATTACTTTTTTTTCTTTTTCCAGAAACATCATTTTCAAGAAAACAGAAGACACTGAAAAGGAGAAAAACAAAAATACTGCAGGCTGAACCTGGAAGAGATGAAAGTAAAAACGGTCCTCTCTGCTGTTAAACACTGACAACCTATTCCTCCTAATCAGTACTCTGCATTCTTTAAGGTGAAACCTCAAAGAAACCCGCCTTACCAGGCATGTACACAGGACCCCCACTGTAGCAAGAAGATCATTCATCTCAAAAAAAGCTTTAGTTGTTTTCTCAGGATCAAGTTTGATAAAGTGATGGACTTTAAAGACTGGCATCCCCCAGGAATGAGTCAGAAAACAAGACAAATATGCCTATAAATCAGGCTTTATACGTCACCTTTTACACAAGCAGCTTGGGTTTAAAATCCATTCCGAACTATGTCATATGTCAACGGAACATTACTCAAGAAAAACTAAGTTAATAGATACAATATGTGCTGTTATTCAATATCCAGCACATTTGATCAAAGAGTTTTGTATTTCAGTGAAGTGTTTAAAGAGTCGGAGTCTGTTTTCTTTATTGGTCTTTTATCTGTCATATCCACTAAAAAGAACATATTCAGAATTTGTGTGAAGCTTCTCCAACCATTTCACAAAAAAACAACTGCTGTGAAATAAAAGTGTTATTAAAAATACACACAAAGTGGTATTTTTACAGAATGTCTTCGGCTCTGACCAGCTAAAGAATTCATATGTTCAAGATCAGTGCCTTAATTATGTTAAATACCAACTTAGTTATACAGAAAAGAGAAATGATGCACAGGTTGTTCATAAACTACGGTTCAGCGAGTTTGGCTGGTTTTTGTAAAGCTTTGTGGGAAATGTAACAGGTTCGGGCCTGTCGGGTCAAAAACTGACATAGCAGCGTTCCGACAACATTTTAGCGTTCAGAATAGACGTTGTGTGACAGACTGCAGTGACTTCCATCACCTCTAACACTCAAGTAAGTAACCCCAGGAAAAATTCATGTAAATGTACCAGTAAGTGGGAGGTACTGGAAAAGACCCAGCTTTGGTAAAACTTACAGTTGGATGGTACAGAGTGGCCCAAGCATCATCTTCACAAAAACTGTGTATAAAGCTACAGAAAACTTTTTATAATAGTGTCTGCAGCAACCTCTAAAGTGATCGACTCCCTTCCAGCTGCTGCTCCTCTGTTTTTACCAAAAAGGCTATGTCAGGCATATTAAGATTAAAATTGCAGATATGATGTATTTGTGTTTTGTGGGAGAGCTGTGGTGACCACAGTGTGGTTTTTATAGGCACTCCGGCTTCCTCCCACAGTCCGAAAACAAGCTTCATGGGTTAATTGGAGTCTCTAAATTGCCACTAGGTGTGCATGTGAGTGTGTGGCCCTGCGATAGACTGGTGACCTGTTTAGGGTACATCCCGCCTTCACCCAATAGTAGCTGGGTTGGCTCCAGCAATCCCAATCACCGTGAAAGGGATTAAGCAGGTTCTGAGGATGGATGGAGGATTTTGTAGGAAAAGTCAACTTTACCTTGATGCCTAGAAATTTGATATAAGCTGTAAAAGTTACAACCACGCTCTGAACAAGAAGGGCAGAGCCTAGAACAATTACGTTGTAAAATGCATCTTTAGATTATAATGGTTACCTACACGTTGATAGAATTATCTTTGTGTTTACATAACTCCTGGTAGAAAATTACATGTGATTAAAAGCAAACACTGTTATATGGTTATGAAATGTTCTATTCAAAAAAATCTATAGGCCTCAAAAAAGAACTCAATAGCATTCTTCCAAACTTCAATAACTTAAAAAAATGTTCCATTTAAACATGGCTGCTGTTAGCCATAATCAGGAATAATACATCAAAACGTATAATAATAAAAGACATTCCAATGTTTGTCTGGCATTTTACATTGTAAACTTAAAGACTTCCTTTTTTAAAGTTGGCGATTTTTTCTGCTTGGCAAGTTAAGATTTATTTAGTTATTCTTTGCTCATATTTGTACTTAGCAAGTGGAGTTTGCTTTGTAGTGTGACTTGTTTGGTTACAAAGTCCCCACAATCTGCCATTCTAAAACCAAATAATCAGCTTTATTTTTGATAAATATGAACAAATACCAAAGAGCTAAACATGTGCTTACCTTTGGCTCCATGGAGATAAAATTATGATGCCCACGGCTGGTTAACGTTGATCTCTTGATAGTCCGACTATGGAAGAAGTGGTAATGGTCTTTGAGATCACCAATCTGCAAATTAAATACAAACGTTCTCTTCATTCATTTTATAAGAATATGAGGAAATATTAAAGTCCCTGATCAATATGATGTTGATCTTTTCTTTGAGAATCAATATTGATCCATCAAATCCAACAAAACTGATTTCATTCAAGTTTTGTTGTTGAAAAAATTAAATTTTATTAGGAAAATGTCCACTTTAATTGGTAGTAGTTGTATATTATTACGTGAAAAAGGTTTTGTTTTGTTTTTTTCAACAAAATAACTGTTTTAGATGAAATGTAAGTTCATACTAAATTGAATCAAAATGCAAACTTGTGAATTAAAATCAAATACATTCAAACGTTTGAAAGTGATAAAAAAAAACAGGATGCAGTGGTGCTACAAGCAAAGTATTTACTGATATAATCTCATATTTTTTAATATATTGCTAATTAAATTGATAGGTAATATTACCATGTGAGAATATAAAGTAATAAATGCAATTTTATTACAGACAAGCAATTTAAGTGAGTGACAGGACAAAAGGGAAAACAATGACAGACAGAAGGCAAGCTGCTGAACGCTGATTAGTTTTAATAATTGATAAAGACCATACAATTCCTCGGCTGATCAAACTGTCATGGCTGCCAAGGGTCCTGTGGTGTGTCATGGATCCATGGCTGCCATCCAAACCACAGAGTCCATTGGATCAGCTTTCACCTCATTTACACGCAAACACTCTGGGAACTTCCACACTGATAAAATGGGGAGCAAGTGAACGCCAATAAACTGACTAACAGCCTTTACTGCAGCTTGAGAGAGTCCTTTAACTCCCCAACAATTATTTTTTGGTGTGATTACCAAGTTTGCTTCAAATTCCATAAACACTGGTGTCAGTGGATTAGTTTGGTATAATGTGTGCCTTCCGAGCTTTTGGTACATTTTTATAAGTTGGAAATGATTATTCCAATATTTAGGCGGTTGCGTGCAAGAGTAGAATCCCACGATTAGGTCAAAAGATGAACCACTAGCTTGCCTTAAATTGTATTTTTAGACAGATTGGCATTTAAAAATTCAGTCCAGTATTGATTTCCAGTCTGATAAACCTTTTTTTCTACAGAATATCTCAGATATAACAAAAGTTCTTTTGGTAGATTCTTCTTGCCAATTAAGATTAAAACTTTCAATATTTTCAAATACTCATTCTATCGCAGTAAAATAGGACATGTTAAGTTCATGTGTCGTATATTAGATGCAGTACACAAATTTGACTGTAAATCCAACAAAATGAACTTCTATAAAGTCCTACTTCGATCGTTTAACTGTGATTTTTTTTTAGGCAAAAATAAAAAACCCGTCACTTTCTTGGACAGTTTCAGCAGAAGGGCAGGAGTTCAGCAGAAATTTTCCTCGCATTGTGGGCAGGATGTTCCCTGCTTGCGATCATCCCTCTGTCTACACTCTCTCCTGCTAGCTTACAGCCGTCACAACCCCAATTTAACATTACTGTGCAGAAAAAATGGCGGGCAATACTGGAGCTACCCAGCAGAACAGTTTTGGATGTTTTGGATGGATCCATTTGTCAGGATGGAGCAGAGATGGCCCAGCCGATTGTAGTTCCTCTGTCACAAGCTTTTTTCATCTGCTCCTGATTTACAATGATTTGACTAAAAAAATACTCAGTAATGCAATTTTACACTAAGATTCTTTATATGTGTTCTCTATCATAAAAAATGCTGCAAGAACATGTTGAAACACACCAAAAAAACACAAGTTTTATTGGAGTGGGTCTTTAAACAGGTTAGGTATTTTCTGCAATGAGCATTGTGAGCCTGATGCCTTGTGCAAACAACACAGAAGGAGTGAAAAAAGACCCTGCAAAAATCAAATTTTAAGCTGGTATTGATTCAAGGACCTCCTGTCCGTGTCTGCCTTCATATTGTAGCTCGCCCTCTAAGTAGCTTTCAATGGTTCCATGTTTTCTCCCATCCCTTCAGAACACCAATTTGGACACACATCAACGTCTGGGGCCTTGTCAGCTGATGTAGACTCAATTTGGGCCAGTGTCTTAGTCTGGGAAGGGGGCTCCATGCATAAGAGGATTACCCAGAATTCCCCAACGAGGTACTCTCTCACTCCATGCCAACTCTTTTCATCCATCCGTCCATCTATCGTCCCTTCTTTCACCTCTTTATTCCACCATCCCTCAGTGTGTGCTTATCTTTGTCCAATTTCCTCTTTCCACCACCATCAAGAACACTACATTGTTCTTCTGCCACATATTTTTGCTCCCATCCCCCCTGTTCTCTTCAACTACTTTACATCCCTTCACAAACCCGGTGTAGCATTCCTATCATATTGGTATCCCCAACAGTCAGATCCTTAAAAATCCCCCACTGAAACATCCAACAACAACAAAAACACCACCACGGGTTTCATTTCACTGAGAGTAATCCGTGATGTTGTTCTGATAAAGAGGAAGGTGGATGATGGCCAGCGTGTCAGAGTTCACATTAGGCAAGATCGGAGCGTGTTATCACTCCCACAGGAGCGGCTTCGGGTTGACCCCAAAACCAGGAAGTGAAGTAAAACTCTTGTCTATGAGGTGTCAAAGTCCAATGAAGGTTTTCACATTGAGATGGAAATTAGGGCGAACAGTGGGGGGTTGTGGGCGACACTCCACGCCACTAGGGAATTCCTGTGGGGGGGTTGGGGGCGAGGGGGGAGTAAGGACTCGACACATTAGTTGCTGTCAAAGAGAGGGGATAAACGAGGCCATTAAGGCGCACTCCTTTGGGAGGATAGTGTGTGGGCAGGCTGTGTAAGGTTGAGAGGGAGGGGCAGGTGGGTTGGTGGTGGGGGGTTCAATAGCTGTTGACTAGGCTACCCCACAACAACCTGTCAGAATGCCCCCCTCCCTCCCTCCTCAGTGCACGCCGCTGAACGCTGGCAAGTGCAGGCACGAAGCGTCCATGTGCATTGGATGTAGTAAATGTACGTGAGGTCCACAGAGTCTGTTCCTCTCAAAGCCGTTCCATGTGTTCAAGCGATGAGAAGAACTCCAGACAGAATCCAGATTCTTGTTGAATCCACATCGTGGGATGTCTGATTAACAGATCACTTTCAAAAATGTTTATGAATAAAAACGGGATTAGGACTGATGGCAAAATTCAGATAAAATATCGTCTTAGCAAAGGCATGTCCAAAGTCCGGACGCTGGGTCAAATGCAACGTGTTCAAATTTTTACTGGCTCCTGTCATAGAATCAATATCCCATAGCACTTTCTAAGAACTACGATTTCTTGATAGTGAATAAGTTAGAATAAGAGCTTTAGGGGTCAAACAAGAACAATTGTTTCTACGATCAAAACCACAGACAAGTTTTTTGTCAACATTTGATTTAATAGATTTTATAGATTTGTTTCTGGTCTTAAAGTAAAGAAACTTGCTGTTGTATGTGAAGAACCGAAAAGCCTTCAGTTGCAGTACATTTAAATAAATATTTCAGTTGCATTTGTTGTTATAATAACAGTTGGCCCTGACATGTCTTCATTTCACCAAATCTGGCCCTCTTTGCAAAGACGCCCCTGTCTAAGCATAGGATTTGATGACTTTAAATGGCAGTTATTTCTCGTTTGATGCCCTTTGACACTGCCTTCTATTGGCAGAGTGGATTGTGATGTTAAAAGGCCTCTTTACAAGCAGTTTAGAAGCACACATCTAACGCAGCTGAAATGGGAGGGAGGACAGAAACCAGTTTTTTCAGCTACAATGAGCTTGATTTGGGGACCTTTGGGGGTCACATCCATGATCAGAAAGCAGCTTTTCACGTCAGGTTTGTTTGGCTGCCAAGAGTTGCAAGAGTGGAAGCCCCAGCCAGAGAGGAGGCACCTGTTGTGCCGCCCTGCTCCTCTGCTCGTCTGAGGAGCAAGAGAGCGACGGGAGGACCCGCGCCTCCGCTCTGGAGCGCAAACGGTTCGACCTACCTGTCCCATGTTCCTATAACCGTATTTTTCCGCTATCCGGTCGGCTACGTCGGGTCCCCCGGCTATCCTCACTGCCCAGTGGTTGGTGTAAATCCGAGCTTCGCACGGCGGGGACGCAAAGCCGACACTGAGCGCCAGGACGCACAGCAAGCTTCTCCTCCAAGCGCCGTTGTGGACCATCTTCCCCCACTTTTAAACCAGACTCTTCTTCTCCTCCTCCACCTCCTCCTCCTCCTCAGCCGACCAGGCAAACAACCAAACTTCTTTTCTCGCCGACAAGGACTCTCATAGAAACATCAATATCCGGGCAAACAACAATAAATAAATAATAAAAAAAAATAAAATAAAATAATAGAATCCAAAAGGGGGGGAAAGAGGGGCAGAGGAGGGATCGGTAGAGCCCCGAAGAGAAAATTTCCACCTTATCCTCAAACCTCTGATTTCCACATGGGAGAGTTGGAAGTTGCCGTCTCTCGGTTCCTCTCTCTTTTTTTTTTTTTTTTTTTTCCACGGATGACGAGGAGGAAGTGCGCGTGTGTGTGCGCGCCGCCTTCGCGCACGACGCCAAGAGTTCGTGTGTGCGCGCAGAGCTCCTCAAAGCTGATTCGAACAACTCGGCTGTCGGTCGCTCAGCACATCGGGCTCTCATGTGGCGAAATGGCTACAGCGCCTCCCCACAAGTAACTGGATGACACTCCGGAGAGTAGAAACAACTGAAGCGGCGGGGTTTCCCTACCGAACTCCGCTGGGTCTTAGAGAGACTCTGTTTGGGTCCGGACGGGCCACCCTCGCGCAGGGGTCACTTCAGGGCCACTTTTTCGGCCTCCAATTTGAAGGATATTCTACCAATTTTATGTTTCAAATTAATGACATTCAATGGATGTTTAATGTATAAAAGAATATTTTTTTTAAAATCCTAAGAAAATCCCTTTGAACAACAATTACAAGCCATTATTTGTAATAAAAAAATAAAAGTTGAAGACCCACACCAAAGAAAATTGTATTTTTGGTTCATTTTTAATTCAAGTTGTTATTATTCAGAGTAGATGAAAAAGTGTGTAGTAGGACGTCCTGCTCTGCTCCATTCCGATTCATCCACTTGCAGACAAATAGATCCATGTATGTCTTTAATTTTCTTGTCTGAGGTGGTATCTCCCTCAAAACTGTACGATTCAGAGAGCACCAATATTGCTTGCCATTTTCTTGCATCTGTAATATCAGGCTGGGGTTGTAGGGGGCTGTAAGCTAGCAGGAGAGTGTAAATAAAGGGATGATGGGAAATGAAAGAAGGCTTACTTCTGCACTAACAGTCCCGCTCACAACTTAGAGGCAAATTTCTGATGAACTCTTGCCTATCTGCAGAAACTATGTCCTAGAAAATGAAGGGGGTTTTTTTCTTTTACTTTTGGCTTAAAAAGCATAATCCTAATTGAAAGACCACTGGAACACTTTTAGTAAATAATAAATCAAAAGATTGGAGTGGGACTTTTAAAAGTATTCGGTTGCAGGTACAGACTGTACAAAATACATGTGGTTACTTTACTCAGTCAGAGTACCTTATTTCTTATACAAAACTTACTTTCTGAATTGCAATTTGAAATGTGCAACCATCACATTCTCCTTGATAAACAAAGTCAATTTGGTGATGTTTTGTCTTTGCATTAGATGCTTGATCTGATTTTTTTACCCTTTAGGTTTAATGTTGTGTGTTTTTGTGAAGCACTGGCTAAAAGGTTCTGTTAACATAAAACAGTTTTGTCTGGAGAACAAAAGAGAAGTAAATTTCTTTTTTTTTTTTTTTACAGGAAAAGTATAAAAAGAAAATTTGTTGACTTTTTGGTCACGAAAACATCAAGTTCGCTTCAATTTGGTCTCATAATTGGTTTTGAGAAATAAAAGAAAAAGCAGCATATCACTCAGTTGAAGTCATGTAGCTGTTTTCCAGATGCTTTATTTATAGTTGTAACTAGAAACATTCCTAATTTCCATTCGTAATTATACATTCTGGACAGTGTTCTGTAACATTAATTGTTTTGAAGTCTCCATGTGTTTCGAAAAGCTTATTTACATCTGTTTCCTCTGCTGGTTGATTTCTGTAATTGTGGTTGGTATGTGCTTCATTTGATGATTCAATGTCTTCGTGGATTTGTGCACTATCTCTTTGAATTTCTTAACACTGGTTGACTTCTTCTTTTGGAAATTTTAGCATCTTTTGTGGTTGTTTTTTAAATTGTTAAAGGTAAAATATGTTGGTTTTTTTTTTTATTTCCTGTTTGGATTTTTTCATGTCACTTTTTAAAAGGAGATGTTTTTTTCTCAATCAAACCCATGGCTAACTCTCTAATCATTAAATTGAAAGAGTTTCAATCGTATTATAGTCTGCATTTGCATGTCATTTTATTTCAGGGTATTATTATATGTTGAATTCCAACCAATTTGCTTTAAATGTTACACCTAAAAGGTAACATAGTAATTTTAACAAGCTGATATATTCTGCGCTTGCTGCTAAATGCAAGTCCTGTGGCAATGTTGACACAGACATACCAATGTCAAGTTAAGTAAACTTTCACCATCATTCAAGTCATCAATCCACCCCAGCAGCAGACATACTTACACGTTCAAAAAAAGGAAAACCTAGAACCTCGCATTGAATTGCAAAACAACTTCTGTTAATTTTTGCTATATATTTTATTATATAAAATACTTGTTAGAGTTTAAAAACTCAATTACATATTTTGGTTTAAATGTTTTTTTTTTTTTTATTTAATCCTCTAGTAAATTAATGTCAACATAATTTAGGTGTTATTTCAGTGGACGGCCAACGGCCCAAGATAAATCTAAATAAACAAAATCTCAAAACAGATTCTATTTAGAATCGGAAAAGAGATCATTCTACAGAAATACACCAGTAGGCCTACTTTCTTACATATCAACATTTATATTTGAACTCGTTTCATTTTTTTTAAACATGTGCACAAACACATTTCTGGTTTTTTTTTTTGGTCAAAAAATAATTAGATGGGCAAAGTTCAAGTCATTTTTAAGACGTAGAACAAATTCTGTCATGATTGAGTTCTTTAATTGAAATATGGTATATCTGTCCTTAACTCTAAAAAGTAATTTTAAGGGTTTTCTTTGAATTATGTTTTTTTTTTACTCTGTGGCAAATTTATTCAAACAAAAACAGAAACATTGTTCTGCTTCGAACAATAAAATCAGCATAACTTTGCGGAAGAATTCCTTGTTGAAAGAACCAAAAACAGAACTTTACCAAAAGTAATGAAGATGAAAGGAATTAAATTAAATTAAAATAAAATAAAAACATGGGATAGTTTCCTTTTATAGTAAGACATAAAGTTGACTTTAGTATCAATAGTTTTTAACACCAGAGTCCTCAGTTTCTTTTCAGGTCTTAGCTATTTCCACAACTTGTGTGACAGCTTCACAGCTTCATGTGCTCTCAAAGGAGTGAACTGTGTGAACCCCAACAAAGCATTTTTGTCAACATCTGAGAACGGAGCGGTCACGAGTGTCAGCAAACACTCTGAGGGGCATTCCTGCGTGCATTCCGGCGCCTCTCCATTGAAAAAAAACGTGAGAATTGTGTATGTAGGCTGGATAGTTTTTTTAAAGAAAATAAACTACACAATTACAACACTTCCACGACACCTTACAATAGATCTGGAACTTGTTTTTGAAGTGTTAAGACTAGCTGTTCTACATGACAGCCATCCTCCAATTTTATCCTACTTTAAAGCAGGCGTGCTCAGTTTTTATTTCTCTGTGCTCACCAACTTAATGAACTCACTTCTGTGAAAAATGTACCTTTGTTTTTCCTAGTTTGCCTCCAAGTCGAGTATGATTCTGCCCTGACGGTTCCCAAACTCCAACTCTTTGGCATCTGTATCTCCTTGGGTGGGCTTAAAAAGATTTCTGAGTTTGGCCTTTCAACTTCACTTTGACCTCATGACCTTGCAAATGTAGAATCCTGCACTTAATCCACAAAAGCACCCATCACTCACCTACTCTCTGTCGTCACTCCTCTGCATCCTCCTCCCCTCTAAAGCATCTCTTCTTCTCTACTCACCCTTTTCTCTGTCAATCGGGTCCATTATGAGTTTTTACAAGCATTCACACATAAGTTATATAAACAAATGTTTAAAAGGTATTGCTCAACACAACTATGAAGCAAAATTCTGTCTTACGATGCACAAGAACTAATAAGAGGTTTCCCTTGCTTGTGTGATATTTAGCAGAACATTTATTATTGGATTTTATACATGTCAAATGTTTTTTAGAGGCAAACACAAAGCTGTTCCTGTGTTTTTTTGTTTTTTAACTTTTCAATCCTCTGGGGTTTTCATTTTAAATCCAAATCTAAACAGTGGTCTGATTCTGAGTCATCCTATAAAAATGTTAATTGATCATTTGAAATGATGGGGTTAGAATTTTTTTCTCTTTTCTAATTTGTAGTAAGTGTGAACCCAAAAAAAAAAAAACACTTTAGTGCCCTCTATAACTAAGCTGTAGTTGTTTACTGCCACCTGGAGGCAACAGGTGCAACCACGTTTAAAGCTCTTCTAAAACATCCCCAATGTATCATGCCATGAAAATTAATTTTAACAATTTAACAGATTTAGTAATAATTTCTCACAACTAAACAATTTTATCTTTAGTAGCTTCAGATTAAATGACAGCGACCATTATAGTTTTTCCCAATTCTTTCATTCTGGAAAACAAACATGACATTTGAAACATTCACAAGTCTCTGCTCTAGTTTTGCCTTTTTATTAAAAAGTTCTTTAGTCCTAATGTTTTGTATCAGATCATTTTCCCAAAAGTTATCCCCCCTCCAAAAAGAACAGTATTGACTACTTGGTTAAACACGTTTTGTTTAAGTGTGAGAATTTTTTTTGTTGAGAGGTTTTTGGTGCAACAGAGAATTGTGAGCCACCTTTGTGTTGTTCAAGCCAGGCCACCACATGGTGAACTAACCTCAGAGACTACTGCAGAGAACCCATGCCATCTATATTATGAAAGGGCTTTATTTTAAAAACATTTTTCGTTTGAAACAGACAGAAATTGTATACAACTTTTACCCTAATAGTATGAACAAATAGTTTTCCTGAAGCAAAATTAAAACTAACATGTCTATGAGAAATGCCCTTGTTTCTGAGTATTATTACCCATGACCCAACCTGTTTCACTTCAGCACTGGACAAAACATCCTGAAAAGAGATGCAAGATGTCATAAAAAAACAGGACAACAAATCCAACTGCTCAGAACTTTATTATGAGAGAAATGAGGGTTAAAATTAAATAAAAATTTAAATGGGCAGGACTGTTTTAAAAGGGAACACAAGGATAGTAGGCAGCTTCCAGACGAAGGTACAGGGAGATGGTAACAAATGGTATGAAATAAAGTTCAAGGAGAAGAGCTCGGCCATTCAAGAGGTCAGGTATAAAAGGAAAACAAAGGAGACAAATGCTTAAGTGATTATAAACCCCACCCCCATCTGAAGTGTCCTCATAGACATTTAACACCGCTGCTTTTCCTTTTTTGGGCCTTTTTCTCTAGAAAAATCTGATCGTGTATTCACTTTAATTCCTGTCATCTCATTATGTCTGAATGTAGCATCGTTTCCTGCAGTTTTGAAAAAAGTAAACAAAAGTTCCTTCAAAAATAAAATGTAGCAACCACGTTTCATTTCTACTATTACATATACAGCATATATATTTATATATATATAAATACATACATAAATATCTTACATGTACAACCAATTTAAAAAAAAGGGGGGAGGGGGACCCAAAAGACTTATGAGGACTTAGGGTGGTGGGGGGAGCAAGGCTGCCCATTGTAGGATAATGTATCTGTTCTTGTTTCAGCTTCACGCGGGTGAAGCCGTTTCAGAGCGAAATGAGAAGTATTCCTCAGTTTGCCCAGTAGGGGGAGCTGCCATAGCTAGACTTGCTGCCTTGGGTTTTCTGTTGCATTCCACTGGACTGACTGCGCTGACCAGGACCACCCTGCCAACAAAACAAAATAACATTTGCAGAAAACTTACCAAATATTGACGACATGTCCTAATTATTTGCAAATTCAGATTAGTGCTGCAATGTTTGACTATTAGAAATACCTACTGAAGAATTCAAATACCTCAATGCAAGGACATTTACGGTACAGTATGATCTACAGGACGTTATAGCATTTCAAAGATAGATTAAATACAACACAAGAAACCATAGATTAAATAAAAAATAAATTAAGGTTTTATAGCGGGACAAATGAAAAAAAAAAGTACAGGTTTTTATTGTGCATTCACAGCATTGATTAGGTTTACCTGTCCATCCTGTGTAAGGTGATGGTGCAGCAGCTGGGAGTGGGGTTGTTGGTGTGGAGGCAAAATGTGCAAGAAGGGAGCAGGGGCATAGCCAGGTGCCCCCCCAGGATTCATGGGCCCAGTTCCTCCCATTGCTGAAGGCAGGTTGAAAGGGGGTGGAGTCCCTGTGTGGAAGCCCTGCTTGTCAAATGGCTGAGTAAGAGAAAACGAACAAAAGAAAACTCATGAATGCATGTAAGAAGAAATAACACACACACACACAAGTAATACGTAGTTCCAGATTTTTTAGAGAAGGCTTTATTTTGGCTTTAATAATAAAAGAAGTTAAAGGTTCTTTTCAGGCTAAGGTTTATTTTTTAAACGAGTTCCTGTGTGAGGACTGCTGCAGGAGCATGCTTGCTTTTCATCATCTCTCTTAAACATTGTTATCCATTCATCAACTATATCAAGCTTCGAACCTGTGTTTTGCTGTAGATGGAACCTCCCATCTCTGGCACTCCACTACCGGTACCTGATCCCGTCAATCCTGGTGCTAAGAGGATAATATAAGATAAAGGACAGGAGAGGAGAAAAAAAAAAGGTAAAAAATAAATACATTTAGAAACAGTCAACATTTAATCTGCCAAACGCAAGAACAGAGAATCTGGGATTCATGTAAAAAAATAAATAAATCAGACATTGATCACTGCTAATAAATTAATGTTGCATAAGTTTTGTGTTTGCTTCCAGTGTTAGTAGGATGTGGGCCAGCCAGCTGGAACAAGCAAAGTTCCTAAAGTGAGGAGGAGCAAAGGCATGTTTCTAACTATTCCCCCACACCTTGGCAAGGACCAATCTGCACATATGGAAGTGCAATCACACCCATGCAAATACACACCCATCTCCAGAAGACTCTTGGCTGCAGAATCATCTGCAATTGTGAGTAAACCAATTTTTCCCCACTGGAAAAACACCATCTGACTTTGTATGTTTATTTAGGAGTGTGTATATTAGTTTGTACCTTTCCCTTGGCCGCTGCCCGCTGACTTGGGCTGTGACTGGGCAGAACTTCCATACCCTGCCTTATTGAATTCACCACCATGGGCTTGAGTCAGGTCATCAAAGGCTATAGACACAGATTGCACAACAGAAGAGGAGGCAGAGCAAGCAGAGGACAAGGAGCAGACAGATGAGGAATAGAATTTGGTGATGAAGAAAAGAAAAAGGGAGAAGTGGGGAAGGAGGGAGAGAGGCAGTAAGATAACCTGACTACAGTAACAAGTGTGTCTACCCTGACCTCAATCCAACCTTAGCGGGGGGGGGGTTTAGCTATGCATGCAGCATAAGCAAAAAAATCACAGGCCAACTCCACGCTCACATGCAGGATGAGGTTTTTTCCCTTCCCTTAGGCTTCTATCACAATGTTTAAGCTAACGTCTGTATGAAATGTTTTTGAGCCAATTAAAGGACAACAACTTAAGTAAATTACACAATCCACTTCACTTCAGGTGTAAAAGTAAATGATTGACTTCAGTCTTACTTACCTGTGCTGTACGCATGCTGTCCATAGCTGGGCTGATGCTGTTGGTGATACTGACTGGTGGGATTAGCCAAACCCATTGTTGGCTGCTTGGCCGAACTAGGAGGCACAAAAACTGCTGGAGTATACTGAAAGGCCGAGGGAACTCCAGGCATGCCAGCGTAGTATGGGAGACCTGAGAAGTCAACATTACATTTTTTTATGTAGTTAAAGCACTAATGGTACAAATATACATATAAAACTACTGTTAATCACGATTACTCAAAAATGTTTTATAAGTTGAATGTTATACAACAATATGCAACTTTTGAACAAAAACAGGCCAGAGAGAACATTTTTACTTCATTTTTATTGTCTGAAATGTTTTTAATAAAAAAAGTTATAACTCAGAAGTTTAATTTGTGTGCACAAAATACACCAAAAGAAAGATAAGCAGAACTGTAAAGAATTTTATGGCTGCAGTATTACTCCGAGAAAATAAAAATGCTGATATACAACCTCTGTATAGGAAACAAACATTGTGTTTCTGTACTTTAAATAGTTCGGGTGAATATCCTTTTCTGATTGGCTGCTGGGTGTGGATGCATGCCTAAAAAAGAAGTTCTGGTCACAATGTTCTATATGTGCAGGTTTCATTAAAACAACTTTTCCTTCACGTGGACATAAACAAGCGGTAAGAGGTGTACTTAGCTGATCTTAACGCATACTTTATTTTACCTATCGTAACAATCAGCACTTATATCGCTTCCCTTTGCCGCAGCAATTCAAGGTCGCTGCAGGCTCAGCGACGCATTATTGTGTTGGTGACAACGGGCCGCATTACGTATCAATAGTCCACCTTTTGTGAAAAAGTGATCTAAACCTAAAAAATAACAAGAATAAAGTACTAAAAATTGATAGAATATCTATTTCATTTGTAAGTGACCATGTTATAAGAGGGATTATGCCTGACAAATTATGCATTATCAGAAATTGCCGCACACTGCGGAAGCCTGAACCGGCGGAAGATGGTTGCTTCGCTGAGTGTAATTAATCAGCGCTAATATATTTTAAGGGTTACTTCTTTTTTTTGTTTCATTTTTCTGTGTTTCTTAACGTTGACAGTCCTAATATAAACATTTTCAGTTCAACACAAACTTTTTTTTCTTACTTGGGTATCCATATCCAGGGGGCAGAGGGGGGTTGAGGAAGGCCTGGTTTTGTGTCTGCTGACCCTGGTTTTGAGCTTGCCCCTGAGTGCCTGTCTGCTGAGTCTGCTGGGGCTGTGACTGCACCCCCGCAGTAGAGAGGCTGGTTGGGGGAGCTGGGGATGAAGAATCATTGCGGCCAAACTTTGTTGCCTCACCTGAACAGGGCAAAGTTAATGCTTAGACAAAAGGTAGAAGAAGACATTTTTATTCATGAACTTATGAAATTAACTTATGAACAAACTTAGAAAAGTTAATTTGTTAGCTACGATGTGGGATAAACAAGAGCGAGCTATAAAAATAAATAAGTTAGTTGAGGTTTTTTAATTGAACATGTAATTTTTGTATGATTCTCAGTGTCAAATAATACCAACTCCTGTGAAAAAAATAAATTTTCTATCATCACTTTTAAGCCTTTGACATCTATTGATACAAAGGTGCATCAAAACACTCCTGCTCCAAACTTATCTTTAATTATCATCTACTTGAAGGCTAAACATAAGTTAATTTTTTTCATGGCTAGAAATAAATGAAGGCATCAAGGGGTTAACATATGCCATATTCAATGTTTGTCGAGATTAGTTGAGCTGTATTTTTTAAATAACCTCAACTTTATGAGGTGCATTTGGAAGATAAGCCAATGGAGCCATTTCATGTAATCGCCTCAGTTTCTAAACCGCAACAAAACGCTTAATATTTGACAAACTTGTAGCTGGCTGATGCTGCTTAATACCATCATTCAAAAAAAGTCTTAGAAACTGCAAAGACTTGTCTTCCTCGTAAATACATAAGAAGTTAATCAGCAAAGGGAAATATTTTAAATTCAATAAATCCTATTTAGCGTGTAAAATAATTTCGCCGTTTTGAAACCAAATTCAAACAGATTTGATAAGAAACAAATCAAAGTGTCATCTTGACCAATAAAAAAAAATCTAGTTACCAGAATATGGGTTATTTGCCAAGCCATCTCTCCCTGGCATTGGAGCCGCAGCACTAGGAAATGTCACACCATAGTAGTCCTGCTTAGAAAGACAGAAATGTATAAATTAACACACAAAAGATAGTTTTGTCCTCCAGAAGAATTAATGAAAAAAAAAGTATGCTTTGCCCTGATTTTTATTTAGCTAACATGCTCATAAAATCATCTGAACTTTAGTTTCTTTTGATTATTTACAATAAGTTTAAAACAAAAAGCTGATGACGGCAGTTTTCACATTAAAAAAAGGGCTATAGTAAGAATAGAATAATAATCTATATTATTAAAACAGTGAAAAGCAATGTGATGATTTACAATATTTCATTTTAGTAAAGGTTATATTGTAGAAGATTATGGAAAAGAGCAAATCATTTCTGGTAATGAGTTTCGAGCTGAAAAAGCCTGAAAACATTCTGTGAGTTGTGGCTGCTGGGTAACTATGTGCTCAAGTCTGGGTCCTCTGAAATATTCACTTACCAATGGAAGGCGAGACTGCAGCATTTGCAAGTCTTCATATCCATAAATCTGCTGTGGAAATGAAGTCAAAACTAATTATTTTTTTGGAAAATGAGGAAAAGTATCATACTGCACTGACGCTTGAAAGTATTTTCCTGCTGAAAGTTTTCAGTGCATTTCTCTAATTCCTTTTGGAGAATAATACAACATTTTTTAATTTAAATTAGATTTACCATTATAACTTTTTGTGTTACTATACAAAAGTAATTTTAAAGTCACTTAAAACAAAAACACAATAGTTTTCTGAACTAGTAAGCAAGTAAATAAATGGTTAGAAAAGCATATAGTTACAGGATAAGCAGGGAGTAAGCCACCAGGGCCCATGATGTACTGGTTGGCCAGAAGAGGTGGGACACCTTGGGCAAGGTTGGGGGGAGCTTTGCCTAAAGAAAAAAGCACAGCAAGGATACTTTATACAATATTTAAACCTATTTGATTTGGTATCACCTTTTTTTACAAATAACAACAGGACATTAAATTCTTAAAAATGTTCTTTAACTCTTAATAAAAAAACCCTTGCAGCACTTAGGTTATGACAATACCAGAAGTGGTGGTAAGCAATGGGGCTGTGCGGCTGCCTGCAGCTGGGAGGGTGGAACTGGTGCCATTTGGAGTGAGTCCTGGTGCTCCAGACTGATGCAGGCCATTGGTAGATGAGCCACTGACAACTGGAGGAGCGGATGCATTTGTATTGATGACTTGACTGGAGGATGATGAAAAGGCATGAAGGTTGCTACTGCTTTCACTCTGCTTGGAAAAGGTGGAAGTAGAACAGGTACACTCAGCATGAAAAACATGAAAAACACAGAGCAGATAAATTATTATTATGTCTGTCTCTTTTGTACACAAACTCACTGTGAGTGAAGAACTTGTAACAAGGGCTGATCCAGTTGAGTGTGTACTGGTTCCAAGACTGCAAAGAAGGTTAACAAATTGTCATCTTTTTAAACCTGATGAAGGCACTGCGGAGAAGGGATAATTAGGAAGTAGAAAAAGACAAAGCCATCTTGGATTATTGTTTCATTTGTTCGGATTATCAAGCAACAGCGGGGAATATTTACACGGTGAACCAGCAATATACCCACTGGTATGCTTCTTGTTAATGCCAATCCCCTATAACTTTATTTCTTTAACAACTTCCAATTTTATATCAACTTAGTTTTAAAAAGTTCACTTATCACATAACAAAATGACTCCAAAGTAATATATTCACCATATCCATCAATTGTTCTAACCAATCAGATGGCACAGGTTCTAATAATTGTTCCTTCCTGGAAAATGTAGTTTATTTAAGTCACTTACCTGCTTAATGAAGAGATGGGTGCAGAGTGTGAAGGCGTAACTGCTGGGGAGGGGACATGGTGGCCAGAGCTACTCTCACTTGTCATTATAGCAGACTCTGTTTTTACTGAGGCTGTCGCTGCTTTAAATAACAAAAATGGGAGAAACAATTACATGATAAAACATAACAGTGAATTTTAAAAAGCAAAATTAATGTAGATACAATATTATATTTTTAAAAAAGCAATCATCCTCTATTTAGAGGTTTCTTATCCACAACGGACTTAATTAAGCAATCTTTAATCTTTAACAGAGCATCCAGTAAAGACGTTCAGAAAATGATACTCACTTTCCTGTGCGCTTTGTGTCTTAATGCCAGCAAAGCCATTCTTAAAAAAAAAAAAAGTTCAAAGTTAGCTGTTTTGCACTTTTAATGTTTGTTAATCAAGTGTCCTCTTTAGAGCTAAGCTTTTACAGAAAAAAATTACAATTCATCACCATTGTGAGAGATGCACTGCCAGCTGAAGGGACATCTTTGCTCTGGGGAAAGCTGAGATGAGGTGGCAGGGATCTTTGGGCGCTGCTGTCCACACGACTGGCAGTGGAGGATGATGGAGCCGCTGCACTTGGAAGGCCAATGGATGGGGAGGGACTAACAGTAGGTAAACCAAGAGATGAAGAGGGGTAGCTTGGCTCTGAGACAGCAGATGGTAAGCTGCTCATGTGTTCGCTGTTCACAAGATCAAGAGAAAATTTGTAAAAAAAAAAAAAAATAAGTTATGTGGGTGAAGACCAAAATACACTTTCATGCTAAAAGCTCTATTATAGCCATTCTTAATGTTTTCTAGTGTCTATTTCAACCTGTCAAATAAACAGTAAAATTACTCAGTTATTGTTACAATTAGGAAACAATGCAAGAATGTATTTAATTGCGAGTTCTCTTTAGTGCTGCTGTTATATGTGGCTGCCTACATAAGTGATTACAACATCTTTACTTTATCCATTAAGAACATTTTATTACAATAATTAGAAAATGTAAAAGATTTTCACTTTTTAGCATTTTGTTATCTACCATAGTGAAATAGCAGACCAACAGGACCAGAATCATATCACCTCAATCTGAGAACATCACTGATTAATAAGAGTCTTTTTAGATCAAATCTTGGATGGTGACTATGGTCATTAATATAAAATCTAAGGACATTTGGTGAATTATGGTTTTAGCCCAAACAAGTGTGATGCAATTTCTTACACCTAACACATTTCCTCACCCATGAAAATTGACAGGTACATTTTCCAATACAAATAAAAGAAAATGCAAGTAGACCTGACTGCTCCTGACTTGGAGAATATGCTGCTCTGTGGCTGTTGAGTTGGAACTCCTGTGGAAAGTGAAATGGGTGTTGGAGCCATAGCAGGAGTGTGTTCTCTGGATGACTCCATCTGTGACATGTCCGTCGTCTCACTTCCCGCCTCCGAACCAAAGTCAAGAGCTCCAAACTGAACATTCAGGCCAGGTACATCTGCTGACCCTGGCATCTCCACAGCAGTTGATGGAATCTGAAAATGAAAACATGAGAGGTGTTTGATAATAATGAAAAGACAAGAGTAGGAATCTCATGTCAGCCGAAAAATATATATGACTTTTAAATAATTTCCATGCGACCAGCCTGCTTGTTGACAACTTTGCCAAGTTTTTAACACTGGACCTAACACACTTCAAGTGACATTACCTTAGAGGGAGGAGGCACTCTTCGTCTTTGTGCCTTTAACTGACGCTGAGGGGGCTCAGACAAAGAAGCCTCCAGACCTGAAAGCTTGCCGCCTGGAGAACTGCCGTCTCTCGCAAGAAGATTGGAGGAGTCTTGACCTAAATTCAAAAAATGTGTTAGTTGGCACTTAAAAATAACCAATGCTTGAATAAAAAAATTGAAGAAAAAAAAGACCTAATTCAATTATCAGTAAATAACCATTGTAGAAAGACGGATCAGGGTCAAAACTTTACAGTTCTGCATGACAACAGACATGATGTGTTATCCATAGATGAATTTTAAACTTGTCTGTATGAAACCACCGCACTGGAAACATTTTCCTTTAGAAGCATTTTTACCATAAGGAGCTTTTCATAATTTAGCAATTTGGAAAATTAAAAAGACAAAGATTTTTTAGCCCTTTATCAGAACAGAAACTTGATGATTTGCAACCTTACCGGGGGGAGTGGGCGCCTGTGGAGTATGTGCTTGAGACAGGCCCAGGGACTCTGTAGTGGACAGAATGGAGGACGGTTGCTGCCTCTGACTCAGCTGACTGAGCACTGCTGAAGGTTCTGGCTGTAGCTTCATTTCCACTGGGAACAAAGAACAATAAAATGTAATATTTTGTCTTTAAAGACTTGGTTTAATATTTACCATAAGTTTTGTAAGGTATTTTTCTGATCTGCCTCAAGACAAACTTACAGTTTTGGTACATAAGAGGGCCATTTTCCGGCCTTTGAGGCTTGACATCTGAAGAAGATGATGGTGCAAGATTTTGCACTGAAGGTGGCCCTGCCTCTTGAGAGACTCGACTGTTGCTTGAAGTTGGCACAATGTTACCGGTTCTCTGAATAAGCCGAGACCTGTTTAGTTCTTCTGGTTTTCGAACATCAAGAGTTGGTGTTTGTTTGGTAGAGTTCAGAGACCCAAAGCCAGAACCTATAACTGAAGACTGGGAACACAGCAAAAAAACAAAAGAGTAAACAAATATCATCACATGCACCAACACTTATTTCTGTAAATATTTTAGAAATTAGGTTATCAATACCAGTGCAGCATGTGCGTAAGTGGTGCTAGCAGAGGCGGCATGAGCGTAGCTACTGGCTGTGGCGTGTGCATAGCTGTGTGTTGCAGTGCGCCCATTGTGGTGGGAATTGGTGAAGACCAGATTTTGACCCAAATCATCTGCTGAAGGACCATCCCCTATTACTCCTATGTCAGAGTCCACAGAACCTCCAGCAGGGATTCCAGTTTTAGGTAGTAAGCTAGCCAAGTCAGCACTGAGAAAAGGAGAGGAATGAGAGGAAAACTGATCAATAATTGAAAATAAAGACAAACAGTGCTTGAAAAGCCAATAACATAAAATGAAGCAGCCACAGCAACGTTTTAATACAAACAATGAGTTTGGGAAGGATGTCTTACTTGTGTCCAGGTGTAGCATGGTTGGCTGGAGTAGAGGAGGCAGTGAAAACTTTGGTCTCAGACAACTGTAAAAATCAAAGGATGAAAAAGTGTAGTGATGTTAAAAAAAGGAATCAGCCACGACACTGAATTTGCTGGTACACTCAAGGTAAACAATTTTAGGCGTGTCTTACTAGAATGACAAAAGGCCAGTGATCAAAGGCTACATTACTTGTTATTGTAAAGTGTGATCATTTTTCTCTTACATCCTCACTCCAGTCCTCTGAAGTCCAATCTTCCAGGTTGCCTCCCCAAGTTCCTAATGGGGTAAAATGGAAGGAAAAGCAGAAAAGTAAAAAAAAAAAAAAAAAAATATGTGTAGATGAAAGTATAAAGTTAATTATTTTTTAGTTTACATCTTAAAGGTTTTTAATTAAAAAAAATACATCCCAAAGATGTACAACTATGTTAGCAAAAGATGTTAATTAAAAAATAAGATAAGAAATAAATGACTTTCTGACTACCAGCAAGCCAAATTTGCCCTTTTGTGGAGGACATTTCTAAACCAGAATAACTTCCAACCACAGCATACTACTGAACTCTTTTTAATATCTACAGAGGACATTCATGGTTTACAATTATATCAAGTGTAAATAGGTTGGGTTCCAAGAACTGTTGAATTGGAGAATTGTAGTTAAGTGGTTGAGTAAAAAGTTACACAGATGTTTTACCAGTTCCTTCAGCTGTTTCGTTGCCATCACCTTCCCAATTCTCTTGGCGAGCTCCAGAGTTAGCAGTGTAGTCTGCAGGATTGAATGTTCTGAAAAAATACAAATGTAAAAACAGATGATCAAGTGGAAATCAGAAACATCTATCAGTCAGAAATTGTGGTAAATGGGGTTAAAAAATTCTGGATGAGGAGGTTCAGAAACACTATTGATCTACATATTAGTTTTGAAATACTTGCTTGTTATCACAATCATTATCTCATATTTTAAGACTAAACACCACACACATGCTCTTACCCCATTCCTTGAGAAGTGAATCTGTTCCCAGCAGCTCTTCCTCTGCCTCGGCCCCCTGTCAACAGGCAAAAAGCGGAATTAACAGAATAAATAAAAATGAAACTACAAGATATTTAGGCCATTATTTTAAAGGTTAAAAAAGAAGTGTCAAAGATTATTTCATTTGTATTTGATTTAAAAATCATATAAAGACTGATATTTGTGATTAGATGCTTGTACGTTCCACATTACTTAAAACATGGTGATTTATCAAGTGTTGGTATCTTTAACTTTTAAAAAACTGTTAATTTTTTTGTAATTTTATTTTTCCAATTGGGAAAAACATGCTAAACGAAGGTTGTCACACAACTATTTTTTAAAAATACATTTAAAAATACATGGATAAATAGAGAGCTCAATGCTGCTCTTAATTTAAAAAAAAAATTTTTTAAGTTATTTGTAAGGACTGCTAATCAATCACTATTTCAAAGAAATCGGTTGTCAAGAATTTTAAGATTAGAAATAATACTCTTAAAAGACTTTAAAAACATATTTGACAATGAATGCCAAAAACTAATTAACAAAAATTACTTGCCTCTTTAAAAATTATAAATCAATATTTCTTTTAAAGGACAATTTCTAAAACTTCAAGATGTTTTAACTTTTTTTCCTTGCCTGTTTCACAAACACACTTTATTCTACCCATCAGCTCTATAAAGACTTGATAATGAGTGAGTTATTTCAATCACATTTGCTAGACGGAAACAAAAAGTAAACACGGGGAGGTAGGCGAGTTGTGGGGTCAGGAAACACTGGCGCATGTCACTGCTTACCTCTGCCCCTCCCTCCACGGCCACGGTCCAACGCTCTTTCTCCAGGAGCGACCTCAAATCCGTTCTCCTCTGCACGACCTGTATGCGAACAGGAGATGCATGAAGGCTATTAAACCACGACTGTGACCAAATTCTGAAATCAACTCTTGAGTACAATGAAGACGCCAAACAATTAACAAAAAAATGTAAAATTGTACATAGGTTTACAAAAGCATTTAGTTTACAGCTGATTTTTTTTACCTTCACGCCCTCGGCTGATGCCTCTTCCCCTCCTGTTGGAACCCCCACGTCCACGACTGACCTCCCTTTCTGCTCTCTTCTCCCGGTTTTCTTTTATCTCTGACGTTCCTCCCTCTTTCCCAAGGCTACGCTTCTTTCCAACAGTCTCCCATGAGTTCTTCAGAGGTTAACACAGAAGAAAGGTCACATAAATTAAATATTGCAGGATTTCTGTATCAAAACAAGAAAAAGAGTAAACAAAGGTTTAAAGACAGATCATTATTGTGTGTACACTCTCTTACTGTGTCAGAGGTGCTCTCAAGAAGAAAGATGATGGCTCTGTTTACATCTTCATTGCAGTCATGAAGAGCTACCATGCACTCATCTTGAGTTTTTCCAGTAACTTCAATGAGCTAAGTGTACAAAACAAATGGAAAACACGCCAAATTAACAAACTATGACGACAAAAATGTACCATAGGTCTAAAAATATTATATTCAAAATTATTTTCTATTTATGTTCACAAACCTGTTTGACCTTATCTTCAAAGTCAGCGTCATTTTTGTCGTAGATTACTTGGGCTAAACGAATCTGTTCCGCTGTTGCCTATTAACAAAACACAATTCAGACTAATAACAACAGAACTACGCTGTAACTTATCCTTATGACTGATAAACAACATATTACACAACCCTTGATTTAATTTACTTTAATATAGCATTCTTTAACAGTCGAATGTAAATATTCTTGCAAATGAACAAAATATAGTTTTTTCGTTAAGTCCCACTCCAATCATCTTTTGATGTGTTGTAAAAGTGTTCCTAGAAGTCTTTTAATTACGATTACAGCAAAATTATTTAGGCTAACTGTGTCGTTTTCAAGGACATAGTTTGTGCAAAGCTGCAGTTGATTAGAAATTCACCTCTAAGTTGTGGGTGGAGTAAGCCTGCCCTGACTTTCCATCATTCCTTTGTTTACACGCTCTCCCACTAGCTTACAGCTCCTCACAACCTCAACCTAACATAAGCGGTGGAACAAAAATGGCGAGCAATATTGGAGTTATCAAGCTGTACAGTTCTGAGCCAGATGCCAGATCAGACGAGGAAAATTAAGACGTTAATGTATCCATCTGTCTGCAAGTGGATGAATATGAATGGAGTAGAGCAGTGAGCGTGTGGCCTGCAGACTGTATCAGCTCATTCATAACAACAAGGCTTTTTCCAACAGCATTTTTTGTCTGTCATGACTCACCACAATTTGAATGAAGAAATAAAAAAAAATGAAGCTTTCATCTTAATTTTTTTTTAAATCTGTTATCTGTCATGAGAAAAATGCTATAAGAACACGTTAAAAACACAACTTCTATTGGAGTGGGTATTTCAATTTCTATCTTGTATGAATTAACAAGGCACAAGCCCAGCTTTACGATAAATTAAAGTTAAAAAAGCAAATTATTTTAAGCACCCCCACCTGTATCTGTTTCTGTGGTTGTGTTGTTTGTGTGGCAACGGGCAGCGTCTTATCCCGCGTCCCCCGGGCGTGGTTGCTGGCCACTGAAGTCATCATATACAGTATATACAAAAGGATGTATGTACAAAATAGAAAAATCTATGAAAGAAAACAAGACGAGAGCAAAAAAGGGGAAAAAAATCAGAGGCCAAGATGGTTACATTGCAAAGCTAGCACCGTACGCTGATCATAAGCAGACTGGGACAAACTGTAATATACCATGTAATTCTATAACCCCCATCTGTCACCCCCACATCCCGAGATAAATTTAGCAGTCCAAGTGGGGACTGTCCAAGTGTCATTTTACAGGTCCTACCTTCCTTCACGCAGGGAAAAAACCCACCGATAGCGTGCACTGGCGTACTGACAATATTATTGTCCCGGAGCTAACGAGTAAATACGTATAGCAAATACGCATAACGAAACTCTAACAACCGAAATGGAAACATGTCGAAAGAAACACTTTACATTAACAATAATAGAATCGTACTTGTTTGATTAAGAAACTCTTTCGACGTTAGATTAGGCGTCATCAACATTATGTATATTTGGTTCGTAGTTGGTATACAAGTACATTTAAATGTATTTTTGTTTTGATGGACGTTTAAAAAGCCTGGGAAGACAACGCTAACTTCACATCAGGTCAGGTAGCTCACGATAGCTGTAGCCTGGCTAATTGCTCGCCTTTGTTCCGTGTGCGACTGACATGCGACGTTTACCTTTAATTCGTCATACTCTAAAAGATTGATACAAGTACATCGATTTTAGTCATCCCTTTACACTAATCAACTGTGATCGTTTCCAGATGTGTGTAACTGAATAAAAGTAAAACTACACATAGATGACAAGTGCTTTGAAGAAGCCCTTTGTGTGGACAGAAAAGCTAATGTTAGCCGAATGCTAACAACTTAAGGAAACGGACATAGTTGCGTATTTTATGACAACTTTTACTTAAAAGTGCCCCCGTATTTTTTTTCTTTATAAACCCTCAACGTGTGTAGAAACATGTCCAAAATACAAATGTCCCACTACGCCACAGTTATTACCAACTATATACCAATTGCCGGGCATGTGAACGGCCATTCGACATACAATGCAGCACTAACGGCACAAATACAGCGCTGGCTAGTTAGCAACTTAGTTAGCTAGCCACTATAAACAGCTATATCGGCCCATTAATTCCAGCCCTCGAGGGTCCATAAACGCTTTCAGAAGTAAACGCCAATACAAGTCATCGATATATAAATTAATTTCAGACACAAACCTATCAATTAAATCGTTTCCCATATTTTACCTGCTAACACGCCTCGCTCAGCCAGCAGCAGTAGCAGCAGTTACAGTCACGTGATTCACCGCGCCGTTGTACACCGTTGCGAAGTTCTAGCAGCCTATCAAAACCATCCTTGCAGGTCATGTGGTCTAACATAGAGTCAAGGCATGCGCCATTCTGTCTGTGAGCATGCTGTAGTTTGACAAACAACAGGTGAATTAAACATTTAAACAAAAACACAAAAGGTAAAGCTTAAAAGTATTTACACTTAAATTGCAAATCCGTAAAATGAAATCTCAATTTAAATGTAATCTAATTAATTTCAAAAAGTATCTTCCAAAAGCAAATGTTATATAGTTGATTTATGAGTAGATTTTCCATTTTAAAATGAAATATAAAAAACAAAGCAAATTTCTTGTCACCTAATTAAGTTGTTAATGTGTGTGCTTAACAGTCATTTAAAGTGACATCAACTAAAATGGACAATATTTTGGTTAATTGCTTTGGAAATTGGTACTAATAATGCATGGCACCTGATTGTGTTCCTAATATTACTAATAGCTGTTTTCAATGTTTTTGTAATAAATTTATGGGATAAAATATGATTTTTAAAACGTAAAGATGTAAAGAGGCATGTCAAATAAATCATTACAAAAACCATGTTTTATTAATCCTTTTTAATAAGCGGAGCTATCAAAATATTTGATAAAACTCAGCTCATAACATGGCTCATTTTAGTTAAAATGTGTGGCTCAATTTACTTGAATACATTCAGACAAAGTGGGTCATTCACAAAAAAAGCTTTTACAAAACCTTCTAATTTGTTTGTCAAGCATGATGTTGAAACAAATCAATTACACATAAAATTATTTTTATTTACTTCATGAAAGCAGACCACAGAAACTAACTCAAACTTGCATAGAAAATATATTTTTATTAAGAGACCACAAACTTAACCGTCACAACTAATGAAGGAAAAAAACAAGAAAAATCAGTCGTAACAGCATAAGGGTTAACTTGCACTCTTTTCACAAAAGGAATACTTAGATTTTATTATGTCATAAACTTTAGATAATTTAAAAGAAACAAACTTTCAAATTAACACATTTATATTTTAGCTGTAGCAAATAAAAAATTTCTGAGAAACTTAAATACCATTCTATACCCTTTATCACCCAAAACTGGTTAAGTATATAAATGAAAATACTTGAGTAACATTCATCCAACAAAACCATTCATACTAATTTAATGTAAAAACGGTTTGATTTGTTTAACTGATACACATAGATGTAGTATTTTGTAAATAGAAGGAAGCTTCAATTTAAATAACTTGCTGTAACAACCGTTTGACTAAAAAAAAAATTATAATTTCACATAATTAAATAATAAATATTGCCTTGTTCTTATGATTGGCTTGATTGAAAATGCTTCAGATATGGTTGTAGCTCAGCTCTCATGCTTTGTATGCAATATACCTTCCTCTTCATGATCTCCTCCAATTTGTTGACAAATTTCCCAAAAGCCTGTTTAACAGAGATGACACTTTATTAGCTTTTTAAGCATAAAGATCTTAAATATAAGAGCAGGAGATATGTAAACATTATTTTTCTTAACCATATCACTTTGCTGGGCTAGAAGATGCTCCTCTTTAAGACCCAGCATTCTCATCCGTTTCAGCAGCTCCATGTGGGCTTCAGCCACTCTCCACCTCAATTCATACAACAAAATATTGATTTTAGTATAAACACTTTTAGACACACTTTACTGAAAATGTTGGGACTTACTTGGCTTGGTCTAATTTCTCCAAAGAAAATGGATGGATTGTCGGTGACTCGACAGGTTTTTGGAGACACGTCGTGATGCTGATACCAGGAGCGGATGTTTCAGTTTGCTTTTTCTCATCATTGTCTTTGTGGTGAAAGGAAGCCAGTCTAAACCCAGGAAGTTGAGGTTTGTTCAAATCTACAACAAAATAAAAGTGTTATTAAAAAGTTAGACACATAGGAAGCAAACTAACAGAGTTGACATACCCACTCCACAGGGCTTTCTCTTAGTCTTGTTTTGTTGTTCAGTCTGATTTGCAGCTGGAATTGTGTCACAGTTTGCAGGGTGGAAACTTTTTCTTTGAGGCAACTCAAAAAGAGACCAACAACATTCTTTGTCTTCATATCTTAAAATCTCCTGTACTTTTGCAGGTGAAAAACCTTTTCCCACAGTTTTCTTTGTATTATCTTCTCCATTTGGACAGTTTGGGCTCTGAGTAAAAATCAGGTTTTTGGATATTTTTGTTTTATTTATTTGTGTTTTACTTTCATTCTGTTCCTCTATAGTAGTTGATTGACAATGCAAACCCGGTTTTTGACTTTTGAAAGAGTCAAAGGACAGTTTCTTTTCTCTGTCACGACTTAATGGAGCCATCTCTACATTATCTTGCAGTTCTAAAACACGAGGGCTGGAATTGTGTCTAAAAAGCTTTGGGGTCTGGAGTGTGTCAGTGTGATCACTTGATAGGTAGAAGGGTTTTTCTGCCGGAGTTTGCTCGACGGATGAGTCAAACTGGCAACTGCTGTTATCTTTGGAGTGGACAGCCTCTAAGCAAGCAACTGTCCTTGTCTGCCTGTTACTCAACACTGCATTATGTGGAACAGACGAGGCATGCAGTCTTTCCACACCAACTTTTCCTCTTTCTTCTGAATCACAGTGGTAAGACAGTTGTGTCACTTTAGTTTTTGGGTTTGCACCTCCCTTGGCAAGCTCTCTGTATGTGGCTGCCTCCCAAACCCACCTCTGATCTTCCTCTTCCATTCCATCTGGCTTACTGTCCTCCTTTCTTACTCTCACTTCTTGTGTTAAACCAGCCGGCCTTATTTTTTCCTTTTCAAACAGGTATTGTTCTGCATTTATTCTTTCATCACCTCCACGCCTGCTGTCCTCATCATTCCTGTCATTGGGGTCTGTACCGGTTTCATGTTTTACAGAAGTCTCAACACTGACTGAGTGTACATCTGAAATCTGTTCACATTTATCTTGCATTTGGGTCAAATCTGAGGAGTATGGTGAGTCTGGTAGAGAAGTAGTGAATGGGTACAAGGAGGATGACAAGAACTGGACAGATGAAGGTCCAAACTGTTGTAGCTGCTGATGATACCGTCTTAAGTGCATCTTTTTCTCATCATCGGATCCATGTAAGTCTCTTTCATTTGGAGTTCTTAGCACAGAGCTTGTCTCTGGGCTCCTTTCCCATTGTATTCTTGGAGGCCTCCATTGTATTTCCTCCTCTTCTCTACTTTGCACAGTCCATGGCTGGCTTTCTTTGCTGTCTCTGTTGTGGAATCCAAGTTCACATTTGGTAAAAGCTGTACAACTTGTGCAGACTTCCTTTAAGTGTTGGTCCTCTTTTGTTTGCTGTCTTAACAACATAACTGGCCCAATACTATTCTCCCTGACCAAACAGTTGTCAGCACTTTTATTTTTTATTCTAGTTCCTTCTTCATCTGCACTTTTATACTGATGCTTCCTTTCATCAAGACCCAACCAACCTCTGACATGATGAAATCCAACCCTTTCATTATCTTTTGCCTCTCCACATCTACTGTTCTTTGGTGTTGAGCAGAGAGATGGACCCCCTGGGTGTAATCTACTTATAGATGAATAGGAACAAAGTGGTGTATTTTGTTTTGTCTTCAAAAGGGTGGAAGCAGTGCTGCAATTGCTGTGGATCAGGTTCTGTTTATGGGACAATTTTGCTTTACTTCCTCTTTTTTCCATCGGATCTCCTTTTCTCTTCAACTCCTTTACCCTAAAATAAAAAAAAGACTTTTTTTTATACAACAGTAAAGGATGGTTACAACCAGAAATGACATGGAGCTTCATACACTGACCGATCCGCATATCTGAGCGTGTTGAGTGTGTGCTCAGTTGCTGGATGACCAGGAGAAATGTTGGCAATCATACATGTCATTGAGCCACCAATAAATGAGTCTTTCAAAACCTGAAGGAAGAAGCAGAGATAAATCATGAGGAAAACCCAGGCTAGATAGGAAGAAGGAAAAACTAACATTTTTGAGTCATTCCTTTATTCTGTCACAGTACCTGAGTTAATCGGCTCTGTCGAAAAGGTGTGTGAGAAGCCCTTTTATCAAGAGAACGAATACATTCTTTGAGCTAAAGGGAAAAGACACAACGGTAAAGATTTATAATCTCAGACATTTTATGTGGTTTCAGTGAGAATCTGTCCTCAAACCTTACAGCCAACAGGCTCTGGTTGATCTCTGCTCCCTCCATTCGTCTCCGCTTGTCTTGCTCTTTGGCATCTGTTGCTCTTTCACTTCCTGCCAGGTCCACAAACCACATTCTGCACACATTCAAGAAAAAAACAAAACTGTCATATAACAGCTTTTATCAATCTGTTAAAACCTGGTGGAATGTGTTGACAAGTTTTAACCAAGTTATTCTGTGAAAAAAATAATAATAATAGTTAAAAGCTGAAATAAAAATATTAAGGGATGGTGGTTGTAGAGAATCCAAATGCAAGAGGTTGATGACTCGGGCAGAAACTTAAACATCTCCAATAAGACTAAAGAAACCAGAATGGGCAAAAATAAAACAATAAAATGGGAATCAAAAGCTTCCACATAGTGACCAAAAAGGAAACTCAACATGAGCAGTAAAAAGAAGTGACTTAAATAAAAAAGAGAGGCCAACAGACACAGAAGCAGTTGTGGATAACAACTTAACCTGGTATAAAGATGGGGAAAATGTCAGTTTTTTTTGTGATTTACTGAGTCAAAATGTTGTGTTTGGTTTTGACATTACTAAAAGAATACATGTGAAAATAAGAGAATCTCTTTTCTAACATGATACCATTCTAGTACCACCAGTGTGGAAATGTCCAAATTCTATTTGTCTCCAAATTGAACTAAAGGGACAGCTGAACAGTTTGGATCTTGAAGCATCCAAATTTTTGTTGGCAAAAAAGAATTTAGTATCATTTTGTGATAAAACATTTCCAATGTCTCACCTTCCAGCTGTCTGTTGGTTTGGCTCTTTAAGTTGAATTTGAAGTAAAGCATGGGAACGAGAAGACAGAGGATTCACACCACTCACTCCTTGTGTTCGCTGTGCTGTTCCCTTTGAAACCACCTGGTGGAAGTGATTGAAGAGAAAAGTCAGACTGTTTTTTCTGCTTATAGAAGAAACAAGTCAGTTGATTGTCAGCGAACAATCGTTCAAGTAAAACAGATGCAAACAGCAGCATATAGTAAGAAAACCAAGATAAACTAAAAGTCATTTGTTCTGTTTAAAATCTCTTTTGTGACTGTTTTCCCGTAAAAATGTATATTTTCATTCATAATAAAATAATTAACAGAAATGTTTTTGTGATTGTGCGCATTTTACGTCTTTTTTTTGACAAAAAAGAAGACATCTCACTTTACTTCATCATCATTGTATTGAGTTGTATGTGACTGGCTGCTAACCAGTGTAAAAACACAGTGTGAAGTTAATTTTCAGCAGAAAGAACAAACCTCTAGCAGGGAGCTGACAGAGTCCACTCTGATTTCACGCAACCCTGAAATATGGACAACTTTCTGTGCATCTTCTCTGGCAAACAACCTCCATGTAACAAAATAAATGTTTAAGGAGAAAAATCTTTGTTAAAAAGAAAACGTTACCAAACATCAACATATGAAAGCTCGCAATCATACCTTTTTCTGTGATCCAGCAGGTCATACAGCTGACCACAGTAGATTTCAAAGAAACTAACATACACCCGCAGGGGTGGGTATGCAGGTGCAGTGGTCAGGTAAGCAAAGATGTCCTGAACTGCCAGAGTATAAAGGCCAGGTTTTTTAGGGGTTGACCCCAGCATGGTGTGAGTCTTTCCAGCCCCTGTTTGCCCATATGCAAAGCATGTGGCATTTCCTCTGAACATACATACAACAGATGGACAATAGGAAATAGGAAAAAATAGGAAACGGAGAGTAAAAACCTGAGTGGAAACTAAAGTCTAATAAAAGATTTGAGGGAAAGGTGGACATTAAATGTGAGCATTTCTGTGATTACTGACCCTCTACACATGTGCTGCACCAGAGGATAAGCTGTTTTCTGATACACTTCTTCATTGGAGCTTTCCTCCCCAAAAACATAGTCAAAGTAAAACCTGTGCTACAGTGTAAGAGGCAGGTTGGGAAATAAAAAAAAAAAGATCACAAAATTAGCATGAAATTCACAATTAAAACAATAACTTTATGCCATGTATGAAAAACAACATGAAACTATACAAATTTTCCACTGAAAGAATCCATCAGCATCATGTCTGTGCACATCTACCTGTAATATGTAGGGTGTAAGATCCACAGTGTCCTTGCTTTCATGGACAATCACATACTGTCCATTTAATGCAGTCACGGCATCAAGCTCTCCTCTTTTGCGCTCTGCATGTGACAAAGGTCTTTTCCTCACACAAACTGTAATTTGTTGCCCCACCTTCTGTCTGTCACACAAAGAAAAGCAAAGTTTTAATATTAAAGTCTTTCAGGAAACATGTTTTTTTGTGTTAAATGAATGAGAACAGCATAGAAATTACCCAACAACAACAATTTAAACTCACTTTTTGCTTGAAGCATTGTGAGAACTCCATGGCTGAATGTCGCTGTGGCTGATTCTTGTCTTTGCTCCATAAACAGGTATGTCAAAAAAGTTCTCTTTTGTGAATACTTTGGTACATTTATTTTCAAATGTTTTCTTACTCATTTCTGGTGCTACGGATGAAGGGGTGGGTAAAATCTCGCCGTTCTTAGTTGATATAGTACCGCAGTTAAACTTCCAAATTCCCTCTGTTATTTTTGACTTTATGTCATTACTGTGAGAATAAACTGAGAGAAATATTATCTAGTTTGTAGCTAGTCCTCCTGCAGACACATACTTCAGGACTTTTATCATCAACCTCAAGCTGCACAGGTTCGTTTGATCTCTTTGTCTTCATTAAACAATCACTCCTGTCATGACTTTGATTGACAAAAACAGCGGGACTAGGTAGACCAGATAAAAGCCTCTTTTTATCGGGGTTTTCATTTGTAAAGATGAGACGTCTGCAAACATTTAAAGTTGATGCATCAGGACTTTCCACAAAATGTTTACATGCATTTCTCACTTTATCTACAGGAACTCAAGGTTATTTTGACTAAATTTTCTATTAATTGGTGTAAATGCTCTTTTGATAAACTGGACCAATTGGAAAAGTTGGATCCTATCTTCCATCGAGCTAATTCTTAGAAGAAGACGATCCTCCATTTTTCAATGCCGAAAGGTGGTTTGCAAGACAAACACCCAACAAAATGAACCTTAAGGCAGAAGAAGAGAGAGACAAACGGTTCAGGACAATGAAAGACCAAATTTGCTCATGCGCTGCATTTACTCACCCAGCATAGTGATGTTCTAGTCCAAAGGTTCTCAAACACTCGTACAACCAAACGGTCATTTAATCTCTTGCATTTTATCCACTTCTCCAGTTGCTCTGTAGGGACTAAAAAGACATTTTGAATTCTTCAACTGATCACAATTGTTAAAAAAAAATGTCCAGCCAGATTGGATATTCATGAATCAAGCTTAATTGAAAAGCTACAACCCGCTGCTTCTGCTAAAACCGCATAATGCAATGATTTCTGTCAGAAGTGTGGCCAATGGTCTCTTATTTTGTCATCGCAACCAGCCTGCTCTCTTGGTCCTAGGCAAAGTATGAAGTGGCGAAAGGCAGTGGTGGGAATTTGATCCTTGTGCAGGACGGAGCCAGAACAGCACAGTGCAGTCATCACACATTTCTTTACAGTGGTAAATAAGATAAATATAGCAAACACGGGTGAGCAGCTATTTACTCCTACTGTAGATTACACATAAGCCTAAATAAAGTTGTCATTTTGCATTAGTGAGACCCTATTCAAGCTGGCTCCACTGAGGGGCTTAAAATATAATTTACTCTAAAGGGAGAGCACATCAATGCCACCAATAATTCAATAAATATTTGCCCTGAAATGTGTTGATTTGAAAAACTTAAATTTCTTGATTTATACTTACACTTTCAGTGCCTGAATAACACAGAGATGCATGATACTCATGTTGTTCTGAACCCACTGGTGAAAAAAAAAATAAAAGAAGAAGAAGCAAAATAGCATGAATCCATTTCAAGTAGGTTGTATATTTTAATAATTTACCTTTATGAATAAAGTTTCATTACTTAAAATAGTTAAATTGCAGGTAATGCTAATAACTCAGATTGCAAATATTTTCAATTAAAAAAATATACCAATGATACTGGGTTGAGGTGTCAAAACCTATTAACCATCCCACAAACTGGTTTACCTCAATTCGACTTCCGTACACAAGTAGGTTTCCATGGCGACGTGTAGAACGTTCTGTTCTTCGCAGCCGACATGTACTCGGTCCGAATGTTTCAAACAAAGGCAGAAAATCCAGAAAGACGACGCTCGCTCGGATCAACATCACAGTCAGAGAAAGAGATAATCCTTTAAAAGGGTTTAAGCCGATGAAGCAGCGACGAGCAGACCGTAAACCACACTTATTCTCAGAATCAAGTGACAAAAACAACCCCCCAAAAAAAGAGAAATCAATAAAATTATCGTAGGTGGTGTTATTTATTTCTCTGATTAGAAAGATTGTGAACACGTCATTTATTACACTTATCTGTGAAAAAATTAAAACTGGTACAAATATCAGTAATAACTTTACCCTTTATATTTTTTAATCGCAAAATAAAAAACTATTTAGTGTTTTTGATTTTAGGTTGTGCATTTTTGTAGATGAAAAGGCGTTCAAAAACACCAAATATAAAAATAATAGTAGATTGGTTTAAACGTGGATCCCATTGATTTAAAGAGATATTTCCCCCCCTTATATTTGATAAAAAGTCAAATGAAACACAAAATTTAAAATGAGGGGAACAAAGTCCGGATCCAACGGCGTGTTTCAACTCGGTCCGTGTTTCACTGGGGACATATTTAAATGAAACACAACATCAGCCTCTCCCGTGAGATTACGTTTATTTGCTCTTTACCAAGTCTGTTTCAATTGATAACACACCAGTGGCTAAAATTAGATAAGTTGCACGTCTCGCCCGAATAAAGTTATGATCTTTACTCTTTCAAGCCCAGTAAAGACGTAAGAGAATTGCTTATATTCCAACAACTAGGTAGGTAACAGAGCAACACATACTGGAAACTAGTGTACACAATAGTTGGAATAAATAATGTAAAAGAAAAAAGACAGAATTTGAGTTCAGTCAGAAATTGGTTAATAATATTAATGAGGGCTTCCATGTAAATAAATCATGGTTCGTTACTTAAAATAACTCTTTCCGTTTCACACTTCTTTCAGATTTTTTTAAACAGAGGCTTGGACATGACACAGGTTTCCTCAAATTAGTAATTTGTGGCCACTAACTAGTATTTTGTGATCTCAAACAAACATTTAATTAGTGTTTTATAGCAACAAATTGACCCACTACTTTCTTTGTGCACAAAATACTATTTAGTGGCCACAGATTATTAATTTCTGTTATTTATTACTATTATTTCTATTTATCTAAAAATATTTTTTTGGGGCACAATTACCAAAAAAAAGGCAAGTACTACAAGAGAACTTCCTAAGAAGTCAAGAGAACTTCTTAAGAAGTTATACTTAAACCTTGTCTGTTCCCTGAAGTGATCAGCATGTCATCTGAGGAGGAGGCTTCCCAACGTTCCTCTTCGTTGTCGTCGCTCTCTGACTCGTCATCATCATCTCTTCCCAATTTGCACTATGTTGGAAAGAAGGAAGAAATTGTTAAGGCTGGGCGAGTGACCAAGCTGTTAAATGGATGCAGAGATGTTCTCATTTTATACCACGATAGGCAGCTTTATGCAATGGACAAGCGGTGTTACCGTGAGTTTTGGTAATATCTGGTTTGACGTGCTTTTCTGCTATGGTACTTAAAAAAAAGAGAAAACTTCTATAACTCGTGTTATCCTACACTTACAGACTCTGGTGGTGAATTGCAGCATGGAGACATTGAGGTGAGTTTATAAAAATAAAAGCGCAGTGGAAAAGTTCCTAAATGTGTCAGACTGCACTTGTCATGTTTTATGTGTAGACTAAAACTTCTGAAAAGTGTTTTTTTGTTATGATGTTAACCACCATCTTCATGCCTTACCATTATTAGGAGTTTAATGGACGACTGTGCATAGTGTGCCCATGGCACAAGTACAAGATCACGCTGGCAGAAGGGGAAGGGCTTTACCAAGCAGTGGAGGATCCTACAGTAAAGCCACTGAAGACTCACTGGCGCTCCAAAGGCGTCAAACAAAGAATTCATGAAGTCACAGAAATCAACGGAGATGTATTTGTTGCACTAAATAAGTCTTGCGAAGCCATTGAATCAGACTTTTATCAGACTGAAAAATACAGGACTGTTACACTCAAAGGAAAACCATTACCCAAAAAACAATAAACTATTTTGTATTCACTTTAATCTTTCTACTCAGATAGCTTTGTTTATCTTTTCCTCTTTAGATGTGTCTTTGTAAATAGTTAGTCCTCTGTAAATCGTCTTGTTGCCCTCACCCATGTGAATATTGTAATTCTGGCTTTGAGAGAAAGCCTCAGACCAAGAAGTCGAAACACATGTAGGATAAAAAGACAGACCTTTTGACAACAATTTGATTCATTTGTGGTTGCTGAATCGATTCACTTTCGATTTGGTTCACTTCAATCTGATTCACTGACCTAAAATTGATCAAATACGTCTTTAGCTAAAGATTTAACCAGTGACTCAGATATAAATACATGTTGCTGAACAGTACATGTGAGATTTTCCGATTCCTTGCATTTCTTACAAGATAATCAAGTGCAAATTAAATACATGTACAAACAAACAAGTAAACTAGAATTAATGATAAATCAATTTCATTTTATTTTCTGAAATTTTAGCCCACTGTTGTTTTTCCACATAAAAATAATACTAACAGAACATTAATAGAACATTCTCTTACACTGTATGGTCACGTGTCTTTGTAAAATTCCATGTTTTCAAACATTGGACTGTAATGATGGCTTAATCTTTTGCTCAATCACATAATCTTTTGCTCAATCACATGTGTTGTCCGCTGGGATGGTACAAGGTCATTTTTATGTTATAGTAAAATAAATCTACCATGTCTCAATCCAAATGGATATTTCCTAAATTGATTTAAATATCGATTTATCTCATTGAAACTACTTTTTAATGGTATAGGTTGATTTGATTAGATTCTGCCTCAGACAGACCGATCTGGTTGGATCCTAGGAATAGAAATCGATTATTTTAATTAATCATAATCCCTAATCTTTAGTCATCCATGGTTGCTACATCAGTTTGAGTTGGATTTTATTTTACTATGCAAATCTGTCTATTCTATAACAAGGTTTTTTGGGGTTCTATTTTACTAATAATTTTATGTTATAGTTATATGTTAACATAACCCAAGTAGATAATGAGCATTATTTTTATCAAATACATTTTTACATTCAAAAACACTCATCACATTACAGAGGTCTAAAAATGTAACTGACTATTATCTCCACTAGGTGGCTGTAGTGATAAAGGCTTTAGGTGTAATCAGAGAAGAAGAAGCAGCTACGCACAAAGTATGCGCCAACTACAAGAAGGAATATCGCGTTTTTATCGTAGCAAGTTGTTTACGTGTACGTTAAAAAAATAAAGGTGTAAAGCTAGCTAAATATATTTAAGCTTTTGTATAGTTTAAAGTCGGAAAATAGTTGCTTGGAGACCCGGTATAAGGTTTTAGTTTTTCTTGAATGGATGATATTTCGTGATGGCATCACCAGGTATGCATCAGGTTTCACATTTTCTTGACCACGGTGAGATTTTCCTTTTGTTTACCTCCACTCGTGTATTTTGCAGAAGATGAAGTGAACTTGCTGGTCATCGTGGTGGACGTGAATCCGATATGGTGGGGCCAGCAGGCTCAGCGTGAACCAGAGGTTCCCTTCCCTTTCCTCTTGTTTGATTCTCATTTTATATCTACAAAACACAAAAGCAGTAAAAGACAGCAAATAAAAGCGCAGAAATAATTCATAAAATAAAAACAGGATAAAAGAAAGAGGACAGTAAACTTTTAAGAAGTAGAAATATTAATAAATGTCTTTTGAACAAGAACACAAATTAAAGTTAGGATGCGTTTTTCACGCCCACGGACAACTCATTTTTTCCATGTAGTTCTATCAGAATACTCCTTATCAAAATGTATCATGTCCTTTAAAAAAAAAAAGATATGGGCTGCTTGAATTTTCAGCAAAATTACTCAAACGCCGTATTTTAAATGTGAAATGTCATGAGATGAACCGTTGATGCCAACAGAAATCATATTCCAGCCACATGAGGTCGTCTTGCGTTAGGGGGTAAACCAGCGCCTTCTTGCCACAGCTTGCATGTGCCACTACACTGGACCACTTGTGTGGGTTGTAGACACCATCTCATTGTACCGCTGGACTGACGACACTGTTGGCATTCAAAAGTCACCAAAACATCAGTCAGGAATTTTTTTTTTTTCTGAGATCACCACTTGCAGGACCAATCCTTTATCGGAGGAGTCTTGCTGATTGGCCATCATTTCCACCTGTTGTCTATCCCACTTGCACAAAAAAATGTGAAATTGATTGTCAGTCAATGTTTCTTCCTAAATCAGGGGTGTCAGAATTCATTCCTCAAGGGCCGGTGTCCTGCATGTTTCACAACCAACCTGCCATTGAAGCTCCTGATTGGCTAAACACACCTGATCCAGGTAATCACCAGCAAATTGAGCAGGATTTCTGGAAAATCAGCAGGAGGACGGCCCTTGAGGACTGGAGTTTGACACCCCTGTCCTAAATGGTTGGTTTGATTGCACATAAGTGTGATTGTTTATAATAACGGTTGAAACCTTCACATTAAATTTTGAAAGAAAACTACCGGTATACCAATGCTGGGTCGGCATTGTTAGAATAGTAAACAACCAAAGTGATTTGCCAAATGTACCAGTAAGTGCAGAGACTAAAAACCCATGTAATCTTAATCTCGAAATGTCACTTTCTATTAAATAAACTTCAGGATTGTTGTGCATCTTGTATATGTTCTCTCTGTGTAAAAGGTGAATTATAAAACCTTAAACTAACATCACTAAAGAAAAAAAAAACAGCTAACCCAAAGCTGTTGTTTTGATGTATTATGTCTTCAGTTTTTCTGTTGAAAGAATAAATTAATGTTAAAATACCACTGATTGCTTTTGATAAACCTGTTAAAAGTCTGAATGACCTTATAAAGCTTAAAATCAGACTTTTAGCAGTAGAGAAAGCCCTTGTGAGCTTTTAGGATACTGGTTCCACAATTGTTGAAATTCTAAATTACATGTTGCAGGGAAAAAAAAACTGTTTTCTCTCATTTTACAGTTTACTCTGTCAAAGTGCCTGGATTCAGTCATGGTGATGGGAAACTCCCACATGGCTTTGACCAGAACAAACAAATTGGCTGTGATTGCCAGTCACTGCCAAGACAGGTATCTTTATTTCAATTAATAATTTTGTGCAAGTTTTTACTTTCACTAAAACTAAAAGTTTTTTATAGTAGAACCTGTAAGTATTTCTAGTTTCCATGGATAAAGTGCTGACTGTTTCATGTTCTGATGCTTTCATGACTTTTATTTGATCTCTTTCCATTCAGTCACTTCCTGTACCCCAGTAAAAGTTTAGGTGGAGGGGACGGTGCTGCAGATGACACAACCTCCAGCAGAGATGGGAAGTATGAGCTCCTGGCTGTGGCCAACAGCGGTATCACTGAAGAGATCAGAAATGTCCTGTCAAAAAGTAAGTAGCATTTCATCATTAGATGGTGAGCAGACAAAGCTTTCTTTGCTGAAAATATGGTTTCATTGTCAAAATCATTATTAAAGTATGATTTCAGCATTTAATATTTAACCAAAGCTGGTCATTCTTTGTAGCTGAAGTGAGGGGCAATTCCACAGATACTCTGTTGGCTGGATCTCTTGCCAAAGCTCTCTGCTGTATCCTTACAAACTGCTCCGCCCGTCGTCATTCCAGAGAACAAATCTGCACCAACATTTTATCTTGATGATCACTACCATCATATTGTATTATTAATCAGGATGGAGCATGAGACTGTGTGGGCCTTTGAGTATGAATATTGTAGAAAAGTGCTAAACAACTAAATGCTTTAGCTGTTTTTGTAAAAGCAAAAACCAGATGGAAACAGGAAAATTTGTGTTTTAATCCAAGAATTGTCCAATTTTTGCTTCTTTAATAAAAAGAAGTCAGTTGGTTTTCTTAGTTTATAGAGTATCACATGTAAGTGTGAGCTGTTTGATACATTTTTCTTAATGCTAATGAATACAGATATTCACAGGGTCTCAAAAGAACTTGAAGGTAATGTTTATCATATCAGAATAGTCAACATTGACTTCAACCTTTTTTTAAATCCCTTTTACAATGTAAGTTTTTTTTATTTGTGTTTTTAGCTGGACAGGAGATTAAATCAAGAATACTGGTAAGTCTTAAACTGAATGTTTTTGTGACATCACTAGACTCTGAGCTCATCCTTTATGTCTTGGACAGGTGATTAAAGCAGCTGAGGACTGCGCCCTTCAATACATGAACTTCATGAATGTGATTTTTGCTGCACAAAAGCAGGTACTTGGTTAAAGGGTTTTTATGTTGGAATCTCAATCTGCACTGTTGTTCTTAAATTAACTCCTTGACAAATATGTAAATGACAAATTTAGTAAATATTAAAAGCTGATGAGGACAGATGAGTTTGATGTCACTTTGTAAAACTAAAGGTCTGAGAAAACGCCTTACAGCACTTTTTTGAGTGTCTTTGGTGCTGGGTTTTGTTTTGGGAAACATACCCTTAGGCTGCACTATTGGTTTCTGTACAAATTAAAAGTATAGATTGATTAAAAAAAACAGTTATCATAAAGGATTTTTTTCTCTTCTTTTTAAAATAGAACATCCTGATAGACGCCTGTGTTTTGGACTCAGACTCTGGGCTCCTTCAGCAGGTACTTCTTTTTTTTTTGACCGCTTGGTTTGCAGTTTAGTATCAAAGTTTGCAGCACAAAGAATTTATCAGTTTTGAATGGATTACTGTCATCTGATGTGGATTACAACATTCAGAACAGAGTAGCATTTTGCCTTTCTCTTCTTTAGTCATACATCATTGACACCACCAGGGCTGATTTTTTTTTTTTTTTTTTTTTGTAGGCTTGTGATATAACTGGAGGCCTGTACTTGAAGATACCCCAAAAAATAGCTCTGGCTCAATTTCTTTTGGTAAGAGTGGATTTTTACATTCCTTTGGTGCAATAGAAGTGATTTAATGTCCATACTTTTTTTGTTTTATTCCCAGTGGGTCTTCCTCCCAGACTCAGAGCAGCGTTCGCAGCTAGTATTACCGCCCCCAGCACATGTAGATTACAGGGCAGCATGCTTCTGCCACCGTAATCTCATCGAAATTGGTTATGTGTGCTCAGTTTGTCTATCAAGTGAGTGATTTAAGTCCATGCTATGAGGTTTTGGCAACAAATTCGCTGTATGACACTAACTTCTCATCTCTTTTAAAGTATTTTGCAACTTCAGCCCTATCTGCACAACATGCGAGTAAGTGTTTTTCATTTTAAGATACCACAATAAGGAAAATCCAGATTTTGAATTGAAATGCCAGTAAATGTGATAGTTTGCATCAGTGACCTCTATGCATGACTTAGGTTTTATTCTGTGTTGTTTCAGGACTGCCTTTAAAATCCAACTGCCACAGATGGTCAAGCCCAAAAAGAAGAAACTCAAGATGCCTGCATGATTGGTCCTCACATGTCATTCTTTTGGGACACTTCAAAAAATGTTGGTTTAGATTTGTTACAATATAAAACAGGAAAACATGTCAAGGCTGGCTTTTCATCCACCTGCCATTCAGATCAAGAGCGACTTAACATACAAAGCTAAATATTTTTTCAGCCTAAATCTTTGTAGTTACTTGAAAAATTTGTACTTAACTGTTTTACTAAATAAAACCTATAATTTTATTTGAATTAAAATGTTTTTTCTGATTGTCTCAAACACACTAATGTGCAACCTAAAGAACACAGGTGCCAATTTTCTGTCATCTGTAGTAACATTTTTATTTTAACACTGCAAACACTAACACACACACTGAGAGAAAAAAAAGGAATGAAAAATCTTCTGACAAACAAGTCAAATTCAATAAAAACTTTTTCAGATCGTTGCCAAATATTAGCATAACTCTTTCAGATTTGTCTTTCTGAAAATCGCTGTATCTTGCAAAGTCACTCAAACCAAGATGAGATTATAGAAAAAACAGAATATTTTTGTTCTGCGCAAGGAAAACCCTGAAACTAACAGTCCCAATGTTTGCACATGCAGAAAACTGTCTATCAAGCCAATTTTCAGAGTAATCTCTTGATCAAGTGTTGTTTATTGTCCCATATCCTACTCTTAGAACTGCTTCATGTATTAAAAGAAATTGGGAAATCACTCAAAAAAAGGAAGGAAAAAAGTTCCAGAATGTTAGTCCTGTAGTTTATCTTTGGACAGGAACGATGTTGCATCTAAAAAATGAAAACAGAAACATCATTAACAGGTTTTGGCTTTGAAAAAGCAAGTAGCTATTCAAAAGTCAGAAACAATTAGTCTTGTGTAAGGTTGATTTACCAGTACTTCATTTCATAACAGTAAAATTTATAGGTATTTCTTGAAAAATGTCTATTTTAGTCTTTTAAATTTGAAATCAAACTGCTTCTACAAGAACTGATCCAAATGTAAGTGCTTGTAACAATAATAGTGCCTTTCACTTACCCCAGCAGACCTCTGCCGGACCATCTCTGTGGAGTGATGGTCATCTGAACTTTTTGGCCAGACCTTATAACTGCGACACGCAGAGCTTTCTGCAAAAGAAGCATAATGGGGGATTGGAGTTAAAATCCTATGGAAATAACAGAAATTGCCACAGTTAAAAAAGTTTGGATGAGACAAAAAGAAAACAGTTTATAAATAAAACAAGAGATTCTAGCAATAAAAAAGATATCTTTGAAGAAAATTAGAAATGTAACCTCCAATATAAACCTGCAGAATAACACTGAAACTTACTCCTTCACTGTGTTGCACCACAGATGCAATATTCTGGATGTTCTGAAAGTTTTTGGTGTTTACAGAGCCAAACTCGATGACTTCATCTCCAGCTCTGAGCCCCTGTAAGGAAAATTTTAAAAAGATAATTACATTGCTTTCAGTTTTAAGCATCAAAAATAATTTACTTAAAAATTCAAGAGAAGCAGAAATAGACTAACAGCTGCAGAGGCAGGTGAGCCTTCAGTCACGGTGTCCACTCGTGCAAAAGGATGAGGCAGGGTGACCTGCTGCTCCATGGCCTCCTCTGAGGCCTCTGTTTGGTCCTGTTCTCGTTTGGCTTTTTCACGAGCATGCAGCTTGTGCAGGGCTTCCTCTATCTCTGCCATTATGCCCTTATGGTCGTTTTGAAGACCTGGAAAACAAATAGAAACTTTTGTTGCCAGTAAAGTTTAAAATATAGTTAAAAAGGAAAAGAAAAAACTCTAACTGTATAGTTAAAGAGTTTTTGCTTTTGTTTATAGTTATTTTTTGTTTCATACAAAACAAGCCCCCAAAATGTAAGCCTGTTGTGCAAATGACTACAAATTACACGTGTTTTGTTCAAATATATTTAATGTATATACTTTGAAACGATCGGTGAACATTTTCTATCAAGAAAAAGTTTTACAATTATAGTCAGGTTAATTAGGAGACATCTGTCAATCGTGACGAGGACAGTTATTAGTCTGGTTTCTGAAAGAAAAAAAATTAAAGCGTTTTCTTACATGATATGTTGTGCCTTGCTGTCCTGATTTGGTATAAATTAACGTCTGCCCGAGGGTAACCCTCAGCGTCAACCAGTGGACCCTCAACTCCAACCCCTTGCTGTGAAAACCGAAAAAGACATTTTTGGAAACACGAAAACTCACAGTTTTTGTAACTTTGTGTTCAACTTACGTCCTCTAAGACGTCATAGTACGCTTTTATCTGCTCTTCAATTTCATCTTTCTTTTTAATCAAAGAGTTCACAACATCAATCGTTACATTTGACATTTCAGGAGGGTTTTCTTCTGTCTTCATTTCTGCTGATGGCATTACCAATGCACTTCCGGTTTGTGACGCACTTCCTTGTTATGGTACGCTGCTGTCGGGCTGGCTCATTACCGCCACCCTTTGGTGGGGAGGATGAACAATGATTTGGCTGCGATGTGGCTGTTTGATCTGGCGTGCCATTTTTGCAAATAAATTATGAATATTTGCTGATTGTATAGTAGTCGTTCAATTTTATAGAGTGATCTTCATCGTCTACTCAGTATCTCTTCAATACCAGGCATCAAAAGGGACCACAGATGACTTACTTTAGCTGCTTCACAGTTTTGTGGGTTTCAAGGATTAACAGGTAGACAGAGCAAGTCATGCAGTTAAATGGTGTTGGCAAAATCTTTATAAATATCACAAAAAGGTACAAATGCTGTTTCTTGCACAATGATCTAAAATCATTTAAATCCCCAAGGGTACTTACTGTTGCACTAGTCTGTCAGTTAACAAAACAGTTTAATTTGTTTAATTTAATTCTGAATTATAATGAAATTTTGTAATCGATTACATTGATTTCAATTGCTTCATGTGAAAACGATCTTCTGAATCAATGTTCCAGCAAACCTGGATGAGACTTTTATTTTGATTGCACGAGAGAAACATTTGTTCACTGTTGGTAATTATATTGTTTGTATTTTTACAAAATTGTGCTTTGAGAAAACAGCTCCAGCACACAACCAGCCTTTTTTAAATCGACTTCTTCAACTTACTTTAGTCACTTTGGTGACAGCATCTTTCGTGTAAAGATTGTTGTTGCATTTCCATGTCTCCACTACTCTCATATGCTCTTCCAAGATGAAAATATTTCAAATTTAAACCAAACGTGAAATTATCTTTGGTCTTTTTTGACATTAAAGATAAAGATCATTGATTAGATCATTGGTGATTGATTCCATAATTCAGGACATCTCCTCTTCATTTCAGAACTTTCTTGTTTAAAAGAATACATGGTCTCATTTTCAACAATAATCCTTCATTCAGTTAAAGGCATATTTATTGTACCAGCCATAACATTTGCTGCAAACTACATTCTAATGTTTTAGTTGTTGATACATTTTCACAAAGTTTCAAAATAAAGGCATAAAAACAGAAGTCAGAATCTGCTTTAATTTATTCCTTCATATGAATATTGATTAGGATACATTTATTTTATGTTCATTAACTTCGACATTCAACTGTTGTAGCAAACTTTTGTATGCTTTTACAAATGAAAAAAAAATAAGACATTGTGTTGCTGTGATTTGCAAAGGAAAAAAAAAGCCACATCATACAAGCTGTAACATAATCACAACCTTCACTTGTAGTGATCAAAACATTAGTTTCACATTTTAATCTGTTATTTTCCAACATTAGAGTGCATTCACAGTGAACACAGAAAACACATTATGAAGTAGGCACCTTTAAGTGTTACCCCTATTTACTTTCCCTGAGTGTTCAGTGTAACTTTACTTCATGTTACTAATGTTACTAGAGTGACCGGATTTCACTGCCTTCATATTAATACATCAATGCAAATTAATGTTTAAGTCTTTTCACAATGGAAATATGTCCAGAAATAATACAGTGAAATATCAGGTGGCTTTAAAAGCACCTTCCAGAGTCAGAACTTGTGCAAATGTGAAAGATAAATAATGTTTCTCCTGTAAGCTTAGTTGTTTTGCTGGTTTTTGTGCCATTTGACGAGGTTCTGGTAAGACAGCTGTGAGTCTTTAATCTTCTTGAGCTGCGTGATGGTCATGAAGTACCGATGCTGAGTAGTCTTCATCATCACCTTTTCTGTGTTGACCCTGATTTAATTTTGAAGCCAGCTGTGAAGCCTCAGCTTGTGCGGTTATCTCCTCCTGAGCTTTGGTAAACTGGGTGGTTGCTTCATCAATCTGAGAGTGAACATCTTGAACCCAGTTCTTGAGCTGCACACTGAGATCATCTACTTCTCGGTTAAGTTTCTCGTGTCTGCCTTGCAGCTCTTCCAACAGACGCTGTGTGTCTCTGGCAACTTGATGTCTCTTTGCTGCTACGGAGGGCGCACGCTGACCCCTCATGTAACTTTCAAAATCTTCAGGGCTCAGGTTGAGAGCTGGTCCATCCAGCTTCTCAATGAAGGCCACCGCACATGACTAAATGAGAGGAAAAAAGAACGGAGAAAAATCCAAATGCAGCTCTCACTTTTGAAACTTCACAGCTCACTTACCAGGTTGGTGAAGTAGTAGCCGGTCTCTCCTGCCATGAGACTGTGAGGGAGCCCAAAGCGAATCATGTACTGCATGTTGGAGTGCAGGCGGGGCGGGTTGGCCTTGAGCAGCACATAAACCAGGCCGGACAAAAAGTCATCAGCATTGGCGGGCTCACTGCTGGACACGGCGAGCGCCTCAAAGATGTGCTGACAGCATTTGGACACACATGCAAGTTTGTCCTGCGGGGCTCTTTTGGCATCCATTTCAATTATGGCTGTTAAAAAAAAAAAACACAATTTCAGTTTTGTTCTGATGGTTTTATGGACATTTTTTCCCAGCGCAAAGCAGAAGTTTATCCAAATGCAAAATATGAAGTTTAAAAGTGTACAAGTAAAAAGAGAAGTCACTTTAATATTGACAACCACTGTAAACAAAAACAAAATGTTTAGTCAACTACCTTTTTATCTAAATATACAGCCGGGTATCTTGAAAATTACCTGTTATTGCAGACAAAAACGGGTCTCCTGTGACTGGAATCTTCTCATTTGGAAAAGGAACACTCAACATTTGTGCAGTGACCCAGTTTAAGGAGCTGCGACATGACGACGTGTAGAAAATCATAATAATTAGAAAAAAAAAACTCCAAAAGGACTCAAATAAAAAAAGAAGAGCTACCGTATCCGTTTTTGGAGAGCCAGATCCTTTTGTTCATCGTCACAGCTGTCATGGCAGAACACCCATTTGTGCAGTCGTGTCATTATCAGCTTCTCTACATGCTCCATTATCTCAGTGACCTGAGCTTCAGGAAGACCTTCAAGTAAAAAGTCGATCCATCAGACTTGCCGTTGGACCTTTGGATTTTGACAACATCTCAGGAAATGGGATGAAAAACCGCTCTGTACTCACTTCTAAAATGCTCAGCAAAAGACTGGTAGAAATCTTGCACGAGGTCCGACTGTTTCTGTACCGGCAGATCCTTTGAAGAAAACAAGAATTGTTATGTATTTCTGTAATCTGCTTATAGATCAACAAAGCAACTTGTGGTCAATAAATCTGTCTTTAGGATTAGTCATATTAAAGCGAAGGGGGAACATTCATGCACATGATTACATGGTAAGCCTTCATTGTGTTCAGGAAAGCTGTGCAGCAGGACTGCAGACGCTGGGATGGCGGGCTGCGCAGGATTTTTAGGAAACCAGTGAAGTCACCAGGTTCAAGGCTCTGGTAGGCTTGTAACATCTTTGTATGACTTTCTGAGGACTCTGCAGAGAGACAAAGAACGCCATCCTGTGTTTATGAAGAGACTTGTATGTTCACACTCACAAAAAAGCCACCAAATAGTTTATTTTGAAAAACTTCTCTATGGATTCTTTTCAACAGCCAGTTCTGAAATAAAATCCTTCTAGAATCCAATGTGAAACCAGATGTATCTGTTTGTAACGGGAAGGGGGCAGCTACTGATGAACTGACATATTTTTGGTGTTCTGACCTGAAGATGTTTCAGGTGCTTCAATTTAGGCCCAAAATCATAGACGAAAATTGAAGCACAATGAATGAGCTGACAGATTGTCAGTCCATACTGTACATTTGACGCAGGTTTAAGAACGCCCTTTTAGTCAATGGTATTTCCACCGGAAAAGCAGGGAGGGCCTTCTTCTTCTTCTATCAAAGTGGTGCAAATCTTGCTCTTGACTTTTTCTTTCACAGCTCTAGTCCAATAAATTAAAGACTTGGTCAAAGTTTGTCCTAGTTTAACTGTCAAAGCCCCTTAAACGGTCGCACATTTTCTATGAAGAGCTAGAAAACCGTGATAGCAACCTACGTAGAGACACATGAAAACGAGAGTTTTGAACGGGAAAGCGCAAAACACATATTTATGGATATTTTCTACTGAAACTGGCAGCTTGAACGCACATGTGAACATAGCTTTAGAGTCCTGTCGAACAAGACTTTATTAAGGTAGCTCTAAATCTCCTAACAGTGATGCAAAACCTTGGAGGAAATTGGTGAATGAAGATTGGAAATTAAAGTTTGGACAACTATTAGGCCAGTTTTCTATAGTCTGACATCATTTTGTTTCAGTGATTCTAATAATATAGTCGAGCTCATTCTCAGGAAATTGTGCTAAAAACATTTGCAGGCTTATAAAAAAAAGAGAATATTACAAATTGTTGCCATTTTGATTTTTTTTCTTGTAAAAAATGTTGTGCACAATTATGGGTTTGACATTTACATTCATTTATGCCTTTTCCAAAAGTGTTAAAGAATCTGATACAAGGTCATGTGACATTGAAAGATTACCTTGAGGTTTGGGAGAAGACGAACTGCCCCAGAAAAGTCTTCTCACTGTGTTAATGCGTCGACTTTTTTCAAAGTTCTTCTTCTCCTCAAATTTAGAGAATGTGGGGGATGCGCCATCGTTTCTTGGTCTATAAAAAGTGTTAGAGAAACACATTTCAAGTTTCAACTCTTCTTCAATTAATCCGATTTCATTTTCCCATATGGTACCATAATTGTTTACCTTGAGTCTTGCATTGGGGTGCTGGCAGAATGAGATCCATCTTTCCAGCACTTGGAGCAGAAGCCTTGCCATGCAGGATTTCCATAGAACCCACAGGCGTTTTTGCAGAGCAGTTCCTCCTGGGTCACCCGGATTCCTCTTTGCTTTTCTGTCCACATTGCAGATCTCACTTTCATGCAAATCACCCATGTAAGAAAACAACCGTTTTTCATGAGTTACAAACAGAGATAGTTACCATAAAGATCATTTAAACACGCTTTGGCAAACTTTTGTTTATATCAATTGTAAATAAAGAGTAAAACTCTCTATACTGTAAATAAAACTATATTTTTATAGTCTTTAATTTTCATGCAAAGTGTTTGAAATCAGACACTGACTGAGATGTGTACTTCTTTAGACTTTTGTTGCTTCCTAAAAGCTACAATCAACATGTGCTTATTTATATAAGGCTTTAAAGGAAATCTTTAGTCACGCGGGAGCCGGACTGGAAGTCTCCAGGCTATTTTGTAGTTAAGAGAAAGGCATTTTGACGGGTTTAAGCCAGATCACACTGATTAGATAAACAGTGTAAAGCCCGATCAGATGACTGTCAGTCGAGAGAACCGGGGGCAAAACTATAATGAAGTAATAATATTATGACTGGGAATCCTTTCAAAGTTAAACCTGTAGTTTAAAAGGGGTACTTACCTGTCAGTCAAAGAGCGGGTAAAACATCGCACAACTCCAGTGCATTCACGTAAACGCCTTATTCTGTCTTCCCTTATTTAAACCTTCGACATTCAGCGTGAAAACAGCGACAGCCCTCTGCTCTTCGAATGGATAAACAAAAAACTGAAGAAGTGGTCGGAAAAAATAAATCTTGTTGGAAAACACGAGAGAACTGGAAGACTTGACACGTAGCTAGAAGTTAGGCGGCTTCTGTGGAACAGGAAACACGTATAGCTCTTCGTGGAAAGTGACAGATTAAATTAATCTTTTCAGAATAAAGGTTAACGGTAGTGCACACTTTCATACTTGTCACTTGTGTCGAATGCGTTATGAACGAACATATATGTATGTGGCATAACACAGTGCCGTTTGCACACTATTTAAAATTTCTCTGGTCATGGCAAACTTAGCTCTGTATTCAATTTCAAAAACTTTATTCCGAAATGTGTACCTGGAATGACTTTTGACTGTTAAATCTAGCTTGATCTATGACGATTTTTAGCTGAGACACGAATACCATAGATTTTTGTCCCCTAACATTTTCTTTTCCAATTGGAAAAAAAAACAAAAAACAAAAAAAAACAAAAAAAAACAAAAAACAAAAAGGACAATGATGAAAAGAGAAAACAAGTAAAAAAAAACCAATATAATCAATATGTACTTCACTTCACGTAGTTATTCATTTTACACACCTGGAAATTCACTGATCAGATGCCACTTTTGAATCTAGATATACTTTAAAAACATTACATTTAATGCCCATAACATCACATTTTATAAGCATTTGTTTTAGAATACACCACAGTAACAAGACAGCCTTTAAAAAAAACTTGAAATAGTTATTAAAAATTTTTTAACCCTTACAAAAAAGCCACTAACTACTTCATTATTTTTAAATGGCTGTTTATTGCAAGATTTCTAATAAGGTTTTATTTGTGACAGAAAAACCGATTGATGAAATTAAAAATAGTCCCAGTTGGAATGAAAATTGCAAAGTTGGTTTCTGGCTTTTAATTTGAAAAGTCAAGCCGGAAACACTTCTTCAAGTGAAGCGACAGCCAATTGTAGTTTCTTGTGGTAACCACAGTAACTAGGCAACGGAACGCTAGCTCTGGTGAATTCTGAAGACAAAGATCGGTTGTTTTTCTTTTAAATGTTGAAATTTGAGCCTATACAGGAAATTTACGAAATGTTGCGTATATTTACAAGTATTTTATACTGCATTCAGTAATTGTTTTGGGTACTTTTTGGTGTGACACGTTTGTTGACATTTTAAATTAACATTTTTATGAAGTTGCTTTACCTGCAAAATTCAAGATTTGTTGTTTTGCCAAACGTGCCAAACTCTCTCAAAGCAGGAAATATTGTCTTGATATCATGTCAAACAAAGAAGATAAGAGCAAAGGTGAAAACCAGCAAGCTGTAGGCCCCATCCAGGTCAGTGGAGTCACAGCTGAGGATGAGGAGGAGAAAGAGGAGAGCAAAGATGAAGACACTGCAGGCTGCAGTAAAGTGGAAAACGAGGCTGACCATTTCCAAGCAACTGGGGAGTCCCAAGTCTACACAGCAACTAAAGGCACACTCTTCTCAAAGAAGACATCTGTGGCTGAAACTCAAGCATTAGTAAGTATGATTTTTTTTTGCCCCTTTTTATTGACGCATATTTCTTTGAATTTGTTGTTAGAAAATAATTGCACATTTTCCATCTAGTCACCAAAGTGGGTCTTTGGGATAAATTCGGACTTTCCTGTCTTTACGCTGCAAGACCGCGATCAGCTGGTTCTGCTTTATACTTCAGGATTTGGAATCATATACAATCACACTTTAAAAGTCCAGCACATTCTGCAGGTACATGTCACACTGAAAAACACGGCCTTTAGTTTTGACGAATTGAAAAAAATGTTAATGGTGGAATCGTGAATGCATTGAGAACTTTTAGGTTAAACTATTTATGCTGTGTTGTCATAACAGTCAAGGTAGAGCAGAAGAAAAATTATTATTTTACCAAAACAATTTCTTTCTTAACATCTATTCAATGCAATGATTCAAGGTTTTCATAGAAAAACGTTTTAGATTTTGGAAATGTTGGTTTGAAAAAAAAAATCAGAAAAAGTTTTCTAAAATCAAATGTTTCTGCCAACCAATAACCACTTCTTTCTTTCTCAAAAATGTAATTTGTGTATTTTCTGCACATTTATGTTTTTTTTTTTTAATAATAACTTTCATGATGATTAAATTATTTTTGTTGCACATTCCTTCAGCAGAGAAGTTTTCCCACTTTTTTTAAACCATTCCTAGGGTCACTCAACCAACATCTCTTGCATGTGTGTGAGTGAAGACAGACGTTGGATTGCAACAGCAGACTGTGGGTCTGAGAGCATGGTCATAATCTGGGATGCGTATTCTGGGTAATGGTTGATTCCTAACACACACATTTTAATAAACGTTTGTTTTAATTCCTGATTAACTTTGTATGTCTTTGTCATCTTTCAGCATTCCAGTTCAAACACTGTTCAATTGTCATCCTCCTGGCGGTGTGATTGCTGTTGCGTTTTCAAGCGACACTAAACAACTGGTAACTCTTGGGTGTGAAAGCCCTCAAGTGAGTGAAATATAACTAATATTAACAGATTCATTGACAAAAAAAGCAAAACATTTTCAAATATTTAGGGATTTTCTTTCAATGCCAAACAACACTATGTTCAAAAACCATGTGAGGCTTTGTCAGTTGCATAAGATATTGAGGAAACAACCTTTTTATGATGATGTTTTTTTAGTGCGTGTGTGTTTGGGATTGGATCACCAACTCACAAAAGCCAGTCTACTTTACAAAAATCAATCCTGAATATGGTTTTCAAGTAAGATTTTTTTTCTTTCTAAAATGTGCGTATTGTAGTGTTTGAACTGGTAATAAAACTCATTGTTGTGTGATTTTTTTTCAGAAGTATGTCGCTTACAGGCCAACTGACGGCATTCAGCTCCTTACAGGAAGTGAAAGTCATGTTCTGTTCTACTGCATAGTAAGACATACATCTAGAAACTATTTTAAACGCATAGTCAATGTGTATAAGGATACTTTAAGCTTGATTTAAAGTAAAAAAAAAAGACTAAAACTAAGTAAATTTTGCCTTTTTTTAAATACCATCAAATTCTATTCTGAATGTTTTTAAGTTATTATTATTGTAAACAACTGCAGCTTTTCTTTTAAATGCAAAGTGACATAATTGCTTCTCTGTGGGTGAAATGAACCAGTAATTCTAGATTATTCAGAATTACTGGCATAAAAAATTTGTTATTTCCTTGATCCGTTTTTCAAAAGTTGGTAAACTATCTTCCCTGTCTAGTAACATTATGTAACACATAATAACAACATGTAAACATTTCTGTCATGACACTACATGTTTTGTGTTTTGTGCTTTTATATTTATTTTTTGCTTTCATTTGCCATCTCTTTTATACTTTTTGCGATCTGAATCAAAGACTATTAAAATATTTTGCTGCTTTTTTATTTCTATTTTAAGTTTTAAAAATAGAGTAATAGTAAAAGACCAATAGTAAAAGGAGCATAGAAAATTACTTTTTAATTAGCTTTTTGATCTAACGAAGAACAAATGTAGGGGTTTTCTGCATTGTTGTGTTCATTTGAATGTTTTGTTTTGAAAAAAATCTACACACATTTTTCTGTATCTCATCCCAAATTTCCTTTTTCAATGAAAGTTTCTGTTTTCTCACCAAATAAATGTGTCTTTTTGTAGGTGGAAAGAAATTTAGAGTACTTGGCACTCAGTCTCAAGAGGGTAGGCATAAAAACCAAATATTATAAAACAAGGTTTAAAAATGAGTATTTGACAGAGATTTGCTCTTTGTTGCAGTTCATGAAAGCAGACAAATATGTTGCTGGGAGTGCAGGTCTACCTTCATCTGACCCCTCTAGAACCACCCACCAATCCAACGCGTCTCTATTTCACTTGACACTGCCACAGATCCTGACAGTCATCGGTCGGGATGTTGTTTTGTGGGAAATCACTGAGGACTTCGTCAAAAACCAAATCCCGTCAGACAAAACAATTGTGCATCTTTGTCTACAGGACAACCCAATTACTGCTGTCACCATGGCTGATGGGTAACCAAAGCCAGAAAAATAGTACCTGTAGCTTCCACAGAGCTAATTGCTCATATTTACTTTCTGTCATCTGATCTCCCACAGCTTGATTATAACAGGAGACACAAAAGGAGAAATCTACTTTTATGATGAAACATTGAGTCTCCTCTTATTGTACAATAAGCTCAACTTGGATCCTATTGCTTCCTTTTCATTTACCAAAGAGTGCAACAAAGGACACACAGAGGAATGCATTCAGGAGGATGGACCAGTGATAATGGGGTAAAAGCATAAATGCGTTTGAATCCTAAAATTTGGTTAGCAAGGTAAAAGTCCTAACTGCATTCCATGATTTCCTTTTTTTTTAGGAACCTTATAATATGTACGGTCAGTTCCATCGTCCTACAGCTGAACACGCAGAGTCACAGCATTCAGACTCTGGTGCATGGAGAATTTGAGCTGCACCACGCCGTTGCATGCCACCCCAGTGAGCCTTTTGTGGCACTGGGCAGTCAACGGGGTATTTTAAAAGTATGGAATTATAACAAAAACATAGTGACTGACCAGAGGGTTTTTGGAACAGAAGGGAGCATCCAGTGTGTCTCTTATTCCCACAATGGTAAACCAAAAGTAAACTGTGCTCTACATGTTGGCTTGCTGCTCCTATGTTAGTGTAAAGTTAAAATAAAAACGTGTTGTTTTTCCACTAAAACAGGAACCTTCCTTGTAGTTGGCTTCAACAGTGGCTCTGTTCAGATACTCGATGCCAACACAATTCAGAGTGATTCAGCGGAGTCCTTTCACTGCACTAATGACAGCATCCATCTCATCGCCTTCTCTTCAGACTCACAGTACCTTGCAACTGCAGTAAGCACATCTGCAAAATGTTTGAATTTAACTGTTTTAGTTTGACTGGACTGCTGTTAAAACTTTGAAAAAACAAAACATGCTGTTAATCTGATGATGTGTTTCTAGAGTTAACTTGAAGAATTTTTACTGTATTTACTTCTTGTAATGCCTATTATCATTATTATTATTGTTATTATTATTATTACTAACATTTAGGATGCTGGGAAAGCTGTGACAGTGTTCCACATGCAGAAAAATGAAGGTTCTCTGCCTCAGTGGATCTGTCTGGACAGATACCACTCACACTCTAAACCCATCACAGATCTTCTTTTTGGACTTCATTTGGACAGCACCTATCCAAGACTGCTCTCATTAGGAATGGACAGACAACTGGTCAGTCTACTTTGGTGCATTTTACTATTTCCTACTATGGTTTTTGATGTTATTTTTGCTAATTTACTACATTTACTCTGGTGAGTTGTAAAACAGGTGGAGTATGACCTGGAAAAGAGCACTGTGGGCCACCTTGTCATCAAGAGTTCTGATCGCATTGAGCAAAGTGCTGTGCCGTTGTGTATGGCATGGTATCCTCCCCTAACAATAGAGCAGTTTCTTCTCATTTCCTCGGACCAATACAAGATGAAGCTTCTCAACAGTATGACCAAGATGTGCAGGTTGGCAATGGACCATGTGATCAGACTTCCTGTCATTTATGGGTGTTGCTGCAATTCACAATTGGAAAGCGTCATTACATGTTTGTGTTGCGTGTTCCACCAAAACAGAAAGACTGTGCAGGGCCCAACATTTGGCTCTCCTATCAGGCAAATGATGGTTCTTCCAAAGCCCAATGAACCCGAGATAAAGTCATATCACCTGGCTTTCATCACAGAGGATAAGGTCAGTAAAATTTCTTCCAATTGTACTTTTTCACACAATTTTTGACTGAACGCTGTGTATGCATTGTAGCTAGGTCTCCAGATTTTGCCCCTAGATGGGAACCCATTCAAGTCCACTGCTTTGATCTGCCATGCAACAGGAGTGTCCTCTGTGGCCTGCTCTTATGATGGGAAATGTATTTTTACCACTGGAGTCTCTGACCGCAGTTCCATCATGTGGGAAATTATTCTCAAGTAAGGATTAGTCATTTCAACTTCAACAGCAGTGGAAAGGTGCGAGCATTTGAGAGGTTTCTAAGCAACATTTCTCCCTTGTGTGACTCATAGTGTGTTGGAGGCTGCAGCTGCTTTGGGTGGAAAGGATATGATTCCCTTTTATTCCCAGTTAGACGGAGGACAAGAGGGCAAGTTTTATAGAGTGAGTTATGTGTGTTACTTGGTTTATGTGTTTACTGCACACTTGGCAAATATCTTTTTCCAAAATGCATTAAAAACATAAAAGCAAAGCTGACTTTCTTGTCAGAGTCCTTGGATATTCATACTTGTCGAACAGACAATGCTAAATAGCATATTTGAGTGATCTTGTATTTTAAAGTTTTGTCTTTTGTTTAAATTTCAATTTCGTGTAATCCCATTTTAAAGGGACTTTAATGACATCATGTTTAATTATTGCAGTCTGCAAACAAAACTTAAGATTTGCACTGTTAGGAATTCACACACAAACATTCTGATTGAAGATCCTTGTAAGGAGCATCTTTCAAAATCTGCTGTCAGTTCTTTAGTCTTCTTTAGTCAGCGTGAACCGATAATTTTCTCCTACCAAAAAGTAATCCAGATCTTCCACATACTTAGTGTCTAGTCTGTCACTAATGCACTCTGGAACAAAGTCATCAGACTATTCTGAGTGATGATAAGACTTTAAATTGCACTGGAGTTCTGAGTTGTAGAAAATGAAAAGCTTGGAAACAGTCATCTGTGCTGATCCTGTACTTACCACTTCCTATAAATTTTGCGTTGTCTGTCAATTAGTAATCCAGTCAGGTGCGAAGACATCCATCTACAAATTTTTGAGCTTTCTTACAGCTGAGGAAGCTGAATTATGTTGAACATATTAAAAAAAACATACCACACTATGGTCTTCTTTGAGTCAAAAGTATTGCTGTCTGTAAGAATGAAAAAGTATTTTTTTAAATAGAGACATGTTTGTGTATATGTTAGGAGGGAATATTTATATATGGTGCACGGTAAATACCAGAAATTTGAAAAACTCCATATCACAATCAGAAATTATATTTAAATGTGAGAAATGTGTTTGTATCTCAAGGATATGGAGGACTTTTTCTATTTCTGCCAAATCCGTCACTATGGCTCTAGCTTGATGAGAAAACAACCAGTGCCTAAAGAAATTCCTCTGTCAGAGGTTCCCTCCCTAATGAGAGCTGTGGGCTACTTCCCTACAGAACAAGAGGTATGTAATACAAATCATCAGGGAGTTTTATCTTTCAAAACTATAACAGTATGTTTTTTTTCACCAGATAGAAGACATGCAGAATGAGGTCAAGTTCAGCAGGTATGCTGAAACTGGAAAATATGTAACAGACATTGACTTACAGGGGTTTGTCAAGCTGTATATCAACCATAGGCCAGCCTTTGGCATCTCTGACAACGAAGTTGATGAAGCTTTTCAGGTTCTTGGTAAGAGCAATAGTACAGGACAACCTGTTCTGCTGAGACATGAGCTGCTAGAACTTCTACAGGCACGAGGTACGCTTAAGTCAGAAAAAATGTTCTGCTGTATTATTGCTGTCTCTGCAATTTGCATGATGCAGGTCTAATGTACATATTTTTGAAAACCTTACTCACAGGGGAACAAATGACCATAGATGAAATGGAAGAGTGTCTTGCTACTCTTTTAAGCCTCAAAGAAGAAGATAACAAGGAAGAAGACATTTGTAGGCACAATATTTATGAATACTTGTTAAAAAAAAGTATAAATACTACACCCAGTAAATACCTGAAAGACAGTAAACATTATTTAATTTGTGTGATGCAGGTAGAGAACATTTACTGGAGAGAGGCATACCAGAGGAGATTTCAATGGAGACATTTACAGATTACATCTTAGGCTTTCCTCTTCCAAACAGGAAGGAAGAAAGCAGATTTCCTCCACCAGAGTGAATGACAGGACAAGACACAAGGCACTGTTACACTACATCGTTTTGACTCTTCGTGGAATATTGTTTTTTACAGTTTTTAAACAGGTACCAACAACTATCTTAGTTTTATTTCATGTTTGGAGTAACAGCACAAGTTAACATTGATATTAAAGTGAAGATGGTGATCAAAATGCTTGAGTCTGATAAGAAAGCGGATGAGAGAGATTTTAATCAGTAAATCCTCTTTATTTTAAAAGCACTTTTCATGTAAACACACTCTGTAAAAACCAACCAACCAATTACACGAAAGACAAAGGTAAAAAGAAAGTAATAACATTTTATGTTAGTCCCATATACTTTCTCATAAACATGAGCATAAGAAACCACCTTTAGGAGCCCCGTACAGTAGCTCTCTTTTACAGAGTATTACACAGTCTTTACAGCTTGTAATAAACAAAAAAATCATTATTTTTGGTGTAATGTCACATAAGTCTGTTGATTTTGTTTTTTATGTATTGATAGTCCTGGGCAAGTAGTATCCAGTGTGGCAAATGTATTAAACACCCTGTGATTTTGCAAGTTCTTCCACTAAAAAATCATGGAGGGGTCTGAAATGTTCATCTTAGGTGCATGTCCACTGTGAGAGACATAATCTAAATAAAAAATCTAAAAAGCACATTATATGTTTTTTTTGTTTGCTACTGCTGCAAATAAGTATTTTAACATCTGTCTATCAGCTAGATTTCTGACCCTTAAAGACCTGTTAGTCTGACTTTAAATAGTCCACATCCACTCCACTTATTATCCTAAATTAAAAGCATCTGTTTGAGGTTGTTAGTTACATGAAAACACCTGTCCACCCCATACAATCAGTAAGACTCCAACTACTAACATGGCCAAGAAAAAAAGATCCACTGTTGGAGCATTTGTTCAAAAACGGAAGAAGCTAAACATGACTGTCAACCTCCCTCGGACTGGGGCTCCATGCAAGATCTCATCTTATGGGGTCCTAAGAAAAGTGAGAACTCAGCCCAGAACTAACCAGGGGGAACTGGTCAATGACCTGAAAGGAGCTGGGACCACAGTTTCTAAGGTTACTGTTGGTAATACACTAAGGCGTGATGGCTTGAAATCATGCAAGGTAACAGACGGTCCTGTTGCTTAAATCAGCACATCTCCAGGCCTGTCGTAAGTTTGCCAATGACTATTTGGATGATCCAGAGGAGTCATGGTCTCCCATGACTACTCCCACAAAGTCATGTGGTCAGATGAGACAAAAATAGAACTTTTTGGATTTAATTCCACTTGCTGTATTTGGTTACAGAAGAATGATGAGGATCATTCCAAGAACACCATCCCTACTGTGCATGGGGGTGGACGCATCATGCTATGGGGGTGTTTTCTGCACATGGGACAGGACCTGCACTGCATTAAGGAGAGGATGGCTGGGACCATGTATTTCAAGATGTGGGGAACAACCTCCTTCTCTCAGTGAGAGCATTGAAGATGGGTCACGGGTGGGTCTTCCAACAAGACAGTGACCTGAAGCACAGCCAGGATAATCAAGCAGTGGCTCTATAGGAAGGATATCAAGGTTCTGGAGTGGCTAAGCCAGTCTCCAGACGTCAACCCAATGGAAAACCTTTGGAGGGAAAAAAACTAGAGGAAAGATTTGACCTGTGTAAAACAAAGACTACTGTACCAAATATTAACATTGATTTTCTCAGGTGTTCAAATATGTATTTGCAGCAGTAGCAAATAAATATGCCTCTTTATAAAAGTACATTTTCAAAAACCAAACCACTTTTTATATATTTCATAAGGATATTTGTTTATATTTTAATTCATTCAATAAATGGAAAAACAAACAGCAAGGACACTTCAGTTTTGTTAAGGACATTAAGTTGCACGAAAGTCCTTGGTATTTATTTGTTTTCTTTTAGTGCTTTTGTTTTGCTTTTTTAAAAATCTCTTTATTGAATGATGTAACTAATGTGTTAGTTCTGTTATTTTTATGTGTATATGTTCTTATGTTAAAAAACATCTTTTACACCTTACGTGCTAGCAGAAATATGCTAAGTCTTTGGCTGTACAATTAAAAATCCCTCCTTAATTGGGTCGTCAAAAAAGGGGAAGAAAACATTTGAGAAGCTAGAGTGAAGGAACTTCATTAAACTTCATTTAAAGTGTCATCAATGCAGAAGAATCACAGGTATGCTTTCCTATCAGTTGAAGAACAACCTGTCGCTTCGGTTTATTTTGGGTCCTCCGAGTGTGGGTGGACCTCTGACGTCGACCAATCAGAAACTGTTTAAAACAGGAACTTCCTGTTCCAGCCAGAGGAGCAGCTCTTTGTCAGCTGGTGGTTCAGACCAGTAGTTTCGTCAGCTATCTTAAAAGATAAGTTTACTTGGAGCGCTCATGGCCAATGAGAATCCTAAGCATGGGTGAAGTGATGTTTCTGGTTCCATAAGTTGAGACGGACAGACTTTGACAGCGAAGATGAAAGGAAGGGTTTTATTTTCTTAGCCTGCTAGCTAATTCTAGCTATTTGTCTGGGGGAATTGTCGACATTGCTACCAGCCGGGAGATGTCTGTACGACAGACTTACCGCCGCCCGACAGCCAGCATAAAGCAGGAGCAGGATGACGACTCGGATACGGAGGACTCCCACCTGGAGCTTCTCAAAGTAGAGGGCCTGGAATCTCAAATCATCCACAGCGGACACTTCATGGTGTCTTGGCCCCATAGCGAGCACCCCCCGAAGAAAGGCTACGACTTTGACACTGTCAACAAACAGACCTGTCAGACGTATCATTTCGGCAAGACGAGCACGTCGCACATCTCCATAGACGCGTCCCTCACTAAACTCTTCGAGTGCATGACCCTGGCTTATAGGTAACCCACAGCACACGTGCATCATCACAATTTCACTTTTCATTTCAGTGCTGCTTCGGTCCAGCTCATGATGGGCTCTCATCCAGTCTCCTCCAAACTTCCAGCTTGATCTGTCACAGCAATTCAAATGTTCTCAAAAACACCACAGTGGAGACAAACATTTACACTCATGGATGTGTTGGTGATTAAGCGAGTGAAATGTATCTTTACACACAGAAGATCCAACACAATTTAATAAATCTATGGATAATTTGGATAATGGATAAGTTTTTAAAATGTCTTCAGTGAATCAGTACTGTAATGAAGTGGTGTTCACCACCAAACAAACTTAATTTTTAAAAAGAAAAACCAATTAAATTAAATTAAAACATACCAGAGAGGATTGTTTTTATGTATCCGCCTAAAAACTCTGGGCTTAAAGGAATTCTGTCAGCATTAAAAAAACTATTTTTTTTCTTTATGTAGTAGAACTAAACTGTCATTAGGATACTTAAGTGGTGCCCAGACAAGTTTTCAGCAGACCTTCTGTTCTTCAAACAAACCACACAGACACATTTACAGTCTGTCATTGTGGATTAATGGAACTGAATAAACACTGGTAGATAATAAAACTGTTCTTATTACATCATGCTCTTTGGCTGTGAATTACGTAAACTAATCCAATAAAATCAATAATAGTATTTCTGTTTTAGTAAACATTTTTTTGCATTTCTGTGTTGTCGTTCATGTACCATACAGCTTCACTTACCGTTAAACATAAAGCTCCAGATTGAGATATGAGACCAATTATTAGAGGCTAAACTAAAGAGTAGAATAGCTACACTTGCAAAAAAATCAATAAGCCTTGAAATCTAAATGAGCTTTCATCGTTGTTGGGGAGTTGGAGCTCTATTTTCTCCCAGATGTTTGCTCTTTGTGTCCCAAATCTAAGTAAAGCTGCATCCTCCCTGCAAAGTAGATTCAGTTTCATCATTTTTACTTTATTGCAGTCTTTGTCTGAACTGTGTTCACTTCATCAATGGTTTCAGTTATTTTGTTTCTTGGCTTAAACTGCATTCACACCAAACCCAGACTTTTGAAGCAACAGTTCTAAAAAGATGCAGCATATTTTGTAAGGGCAAATAGTCTACTTCCAGTAATACTGCAGTACTTTTGCTTTTCTAGGGAAAGCTCTTACCTGTTTTTTTTTAAGTGATTTGAAGAAGTATATTTTAAACGTAAAAAAATAAATGCATGTTCTAAGAACTCTACATCTCTATAAAGATAAATCTCTCATATGCTTTCAAAAAGTGCATGTACAAAGCGATGATATCCACGCTTTTCTATTTACAGCTGTAGTGTTAACAGTGTCTGGACCAGCTGCTCTGAGGATTCCCTCAGACTCTGCAGCAAGTTTGGCTTTCTAGAAGAACTATTAATAGAGCAGTTGCTGCTATGCTGCTGTCATTCATCCTATAAAAAGTTGCATGTATTTATGCAAGGATAAAATGCATGTATCCTTACAAAAACTTTTTAATCTGAAAAGTTTTTGTCAATGAACAGCTTTCTTGTCACGTAGAGTCAGACATTAAAAGGTACTCAGATTTTGTTGATTTTAAAAAATCAAACCGAAACAAGCTTTACAGGAAGGACAGAGTGTAATAAAGACAGAACAGGAAGGATGGAAAGAGGGGAAACAGTGAGAATGCTTCATGTGATAAGCTTTGTCCTTGATTTGTCTTGATGAACACTCAGTCCACAATATATACTATTTATTCTAGTTTTAGCTGCTCAGTTAGATACTGTCTGTAAGTGATCTTAGAAAAGATAATATTCCACTCAATTGATTTCTCATTTATTTTTTGGTCTATTTTAGTGGCAAACTGGTGTCTCCTAAATGGAAGAACTTTAAAGGTCTGAAGCTGTTATGGAGAGACAAGATTCGCCTCAACAATGCCATATGGAGAGCCTGGTATATGCAGTGTAAGAGCCTGGTTTTGTCTGTTCATTTACCATCTAGAAAATGTGAAGGTTGACATCAAAATCTAGATTTAGGAATAATAATCTAAACATGTGCATGGAAAAGTCTTTGCTGTATTATATCCTCATAGTTGATTGCTAAACAGTAAAATTTTGGCTTTAACGTTTGTATTTATTGTTTAGCAAAAATTTTATGTTACACTGTGTGGAAAAGTGATTTAAAATCCTATTTATTGATATAAATATCTGTGCAGTCTCAGACACTTTATCTAGTTTGCTTGGGTTCTCGATGTGTCACTGTAGGTTTTTTTCTTGTTGAATGCAGACTGTAAATGTATGCATGATATGATTAAAACTGATTCTGCGAGACAACTTATAGTATGTTTATATTTTGAGTTTGTAATAAATTATGTCATTCTTCTATGGATCAGATGTGGAGAAAAGAGAAAATCCGGTTTGTCACTTTGTAACGCCTCTGGATGGAAATATCCACTTAGATGTTCACCGAGCAGCAGAGGTAAAGATGTGACCTTTTTTCCTCAAATCCTCTTTCATTATCATGTTCTGTTTTCTTTGTTTGTTCTTTTTTATGTTTTTGCTGCAAGAACAACTTTATCTGTCATTTATAATCTCTATTAAGTTAGCTGTCACTGGGTTTGATGTTTCCCTGCTGCTTCCTTCCTCTTTGCTGAGTGCTTGCTGTGATCTGAGGTTGAGTTCCTGTTTTCCTGCAGAGCCTTGCCATTGATGGAAGATGTTGGAAAAGGAGAATAGAAATCGTCATTAGAGAATATCACAAGTGGAGAACATACTTTAAGAAAAGGGTAATGTTTAGTTTTATGCGACTACACTTTTGACTATGGCAGATGAAATGTTGTTGTTTCCTTTTTATTTTGTTTTATTAAATCATTAACTAATACATTTTTGTGCTTGTTCTCTTCTAGCTTCATAAACACCAAGATGAGGATCTCTCAAGCTTACTTACGGTATGCAAAACTGCTTTATTGATTTCCCTAGAGTCTTAATAATTTCTAAATGCACTCAGACGCCTGTATATACTTTATAAAGAAAACTATAACTATGCAGAGAAACTGTTCAATGCTTGCATGTGCATCCATCACTGGAAAGGCTTTTAACTCTAACAAAGAAAAAATGCTTATTAACAATCTCAAATAACTGTCTTTGTACGAATTGCTCTAAAATGTATCAAATTATTTCCTATTGCACTGTATGAAGCTGAGCAACATCGCTGGGCTTTTTGTTTGTTACATTTCTGTCTGAGAAAAAAATTCATTCATTTTTTGATACTCCTGCTCCTGCTACACATCTCTGCTTCGCTCCCTACTCGTGTTTATGCATGCTTTCGGTACATAAACGGTTATTTGATGTGTAGTGTCTAAATGGTTGCCATGGATACGAACACCCGATATTAAGTTATTAAAAAAAATAGTGAAAATGCTCTTTTAGTTGTTTTGTTTTTGGATGTAAACAGAGGCTCAAAGCATCATTTGCAGAAATCTGTTCTGATGGAAATGTTTACTTTTTGTAAATGTTATGCTTATAGATATGTTTTGAACCAGTTTGGTGCCTCCCTATTGACATTATGAGATAGATTGGAATAATCAAGTCAGATAAAAAAAACTCTGACATCATTCAGACCATTACCTAAAGTGCCAAAAATTGACCACATTTCTGCATATAAATTAAGAATAAATGAAACGTACTACTATCCCTAGTTGGCTGTACTCAACACTGCATGTATGTATGACATTAACCAGCTGGATGGTTGCACTTTCAATACTCCAAGGGGCCAGAGGAGCAGTTGTCGCTGTTTGGGGAAATCTCTCCAGACGTGCTGCGTGTCTCCTTTTGTCAGGATGAAGAAAATGCTCAACGCCGTCTGCCTCGAAAGCATAACGAAGCACCCGCTCCAATGGAGATGGACCCTCTCTTTGACATGGATGTTTTAATGTCTGAGTTTTCAGACACCTTGTTTTCCACGCTGGCCTCTCATCAGCCTCTGGCCTGGCCAAATCCCAGAGAAATCGGTACGTTTTGTGTGGTTTCTGTGCACTTTGGTAATTAAATTTCCAAATCTGTCATTTGTGTTCATGTCTTTGAACCTTTAATACATTTTCTTAAACTATTTGACCAATTATGTGACCTTCTTCTCCCCTTCATCTCTCACAGCTCATGCAGGGAATGCAGACATGATCCAGCCGGGACTCATCCCTTTACAACCCAACCTGGACTTCATGGACTCCTGCGATTCTCTGCAAGGTAGCAGGAAGCCATCAGTCCTAGTCAGAACACTCAGACTAATAGTTTACACTTTATTTTGATTCAAGCACACCTGTGCTAGCTACCACAGCAATCTGCTAAGCCTAACACAGGAGGTAGTGTGGTTTTACTAACCTCTAACTAACATAGAGACTCTTGTTCCAGACTTATTTCACAGCCTCCGTCAGCCTGCCTCCCCCTCTGTTTTCCCCACTTCAACATCTGTCACCCCTCTGCCCAGCAGCAGCGCTCAGTCACAGGTAAACACCCAATCAAAGCTCAGCTCCTAATATGTGGAAGGAGATGGTTTATTTCCTAGAAAATCTTAGGATTTCTGTTTCAATTTAGTAACGCATTTGCCTTTTTAAAATTGTTTATCTCTATTTATTCTGGCATTCTGTGTATTATTATTGTATTACTAAGCATTTTTAGCTTGTTTCTTAAACAAAACCGGTTGTTACATTCACAATCTAGAAAAAATATGAAAGTACATTTTTGTTTAAAAAAATCATTTTCTACTGTTCATTGTTTAGGGGTTACGTTAAAAAAAACTTGTAGCTTTATTTTTTTGTATTTTTATTGTAACTACACGTCTGGTACTTTGCACCAGCTAGTTAATATTTATTTTCATTTAGATCCAATATTTATCAGACACTGCTGTAGACGGAGGAACAGAAACACTGTTGTCATTTTCTCTGCTTTTCCCCATATTTTAATTATATTTTCAGAAGAGTTTCAAATTACAATATTTTTTTCCTGTTTATTTCATTGTAGAATATTTAATTATTTGTTAACTGACAATTTTAAACTACTAAAATAATTTTAACTCTACAGGGTTTTCTTGAAGTGTTTTATAAGTTCCATAGATGTCTTTTTTTGCATACTAATGCATAATCATTTTTGGTTTTTCTTTTTTTTTTTCCCCCACACAGCTGCTTTCACATTTGGAATTAAATCCAACATTTAAATCTTATCTAATCTGCCCAATTACAAAGTCAGACATTGAGTAAACCAGGTTACACATTCTGCTATTTAAATTCTGAGAATGTTCACAGCTCTAAACACTTGGTTGTAAAGGCGCCATTTACAGAAATATGTTACATTACTAAAGAGTCCTTGTCATGTGGATTTAAGGTCCATCTAATGTGAATCTTCTGCATCTTTACATAGTTAACTATTTGCATTCGTTCAACGGTTGTATTAAATATAAAGCAATGCTGTCATCCTGTCTCTATGCCACCTGTTTTAAGCTGTTTTGGGTGATGTTATGTCCTGGCTATTTTCTGATTCGTAAATGTGTTCAGTTTTACTTCTTCCATGATCTGCCGGTCTTCTTCATATTAGTGCAGTGCACGGAGCTAAACCCAATTTTTGCAAGTGCACTATGTTTTTGTACAGGAACGATCTCAGTCTTGGTCTGCATGAAACTTTCTGTTGAACTTGGCATGAATATTAACATGTATGCCCTCTGTAGAGCACTAACATTGTAAAAGAAAAGGCACTAGACAAAAGGCAAAAAAACATAAAAACAACCTTCAGTAATTATAACTGTTAAGTTCCAATTAATTCCAAACATTCCAGATCTTAATAAAAGCAGCATATATGTGAACAACAGATTACATCAAAGGATTTTATGTATTAAACTGAACCAAAGAGAAGAAAATATCCCTCTAAATGGAAGAACGGGGAAAAAATTCCAGCCGCATTGGATTTGGAGCGACTGTTTACTGTGAGTGGTTGTGGTTTAGAAGGACAGGAAAGAGTCAAAAAAAAAAAAAAAAACACTAGAACATCTCTTATAAGAAAAATGTAAGTTATTGTTTGTCCTGTAAGAGACGAAAAACACTAAAACAAGTTAGTTATTGCATGAATGAGAAAATGGGAAGCAGATTGACAAACTCAAATTTCCTTTTACATTTCCTGTATTACAAACATACCCTATTCTTAGACTGATACAAACACAAATAACACAGCTTTTCATTGCCTAAAGCACCCTTTTGGATTAGTTGTAATAAAGCTAGAAGGTCCTTCAGAAGAAAACAGGTTTAATGGAAAGGTCTTGTCAGTGTGGTCAGAGGGAAGAAACTGTTGAATTCACATAAAAAAACTGCAAATTGTTTACTCTTAAGCCAGGTTTACTGTTAAATGAGATCATTCATTTACTTTTTTCCCCCAAAAAACAGTGAAAATGCCATAGTTTCCTGAGCACATTGCACTAAAAGAAGTTGCTAAACATTTCTCTCTTCTTTTTTTGTCCCTTGCCAGGCGTCATTAATGCCTTCCTTGAATCTCTCAGTCAACCAGCCTTCTGGCACTTTGCCCATGTCCTCTCCCATGGCCACTCAGAGGTCTGAAACTGGTGTGGCTGGATATGAACAAAACTGCATGCCTTTGTTTGCTACGCAAGCGACATCCAGCGATCAGTCAGGGGTTTCGTCTGAATCCCTGTCCCGTGAACCTCTGGTGCAGTGCCTTCAGCGTCAGAACTTACCATCAGCTACAACTATAGTGCCTTCACCGTTGAACAACCCTTCCACTCTGGAAGAGGACGTAACTTCATCTGTGATAACACACACAGCCCCTTCTACCGTAACTTCCAGCAATGTCACCACCACCACCACCATCAGCCACATCTCCGATTATAGCTCCATGTCCACACAGCCTCCACCTCTCCCATCCCAACTCCAACCTCTGGCTTCACTGACCAGCGGCACCGTCCAGCAGCCTCAGTCTTTTGCTCTGCCTCATCCTCGCCAGTCAAGCAGTGCCATCAAAGTTAGACCTCGGCAGAAGATTGCTCCTACATCTCACCTCATTTTCACAGGTTGGTGCTTTTCTAGTTGGTTATGACTGCTTGCTTACCTTAAAACGTGGTTATTTATCCTTGGTTACCACCAGATAGCGCTCAAGTATCGGTCTGTTTTTCAAATTTGCTGTGGTAATGACAAAATGCAAGTTACTGATGTTCAAGGAAGTGACAAAAAATAAAAAACAAAACATTACATACTGAAGGGGAAATCAACTCTTGCATAAAATAAGAGATGGATAAACAAAAAAGTCAACATGGGAGAGAAAGAGAAGAAAAAAAACAGAGGAAGTAATCTTTTGTACCTGGTACTTTTACATCTGGAATTGCAGGTAAAAACACCAAAAAGTGCAAAGCGATCGGTAGCAAGTTTGGGGTTTTTTTTGTCTGAAATAATGTTAACAATTTACATGCACATCCTTTTTTTATTTGTGCTACCCACTGAATGATTCTTAATTTGATCTTTAGAAAACATGTTCTTTTAAAAACTATTTTTTGACTGCAGTGCAGAGGCCAGCATGTTCTCCTCCTTGGGTTTTATTTTCTGGCCTTGTATTATCTATGTTGGAAAACAAGAAAGAGGACATTCCCACACGTTTGTTTTGAAGGTCCTGTGGTTTGCTTGATAAGAGATGTGAATTATCACAGTAAGCATACAGGTGTTGTTGAAAGAGGGCAAGAAAACAAGATGTTTGCCAAACTCCTCAAACCAGAATGGTTTGGAACAACCACAAAATCACAGATAGAAAGAAAAATACTTGACATTTAGTGCGAAAAGAGAGATGCAACAATAGCTAGCTTTTTTTGGATGGATAGTTTATCTTGTATTAGATTAGAGGATCCCTGAAGTTAAATCACCTTTCTCAGAAAATCTTAAATGAGTCATCTGATGTCATTACCAAGTTGAATACAAGTTTTTTTAGTTCATCTCTCTAGCCCATGTGGGAAATCCCATATTTTCTCTATTTTTATTGGCTTCTTTTTAATTATTTAAATAACAATTGCACCATTATAAATAAAGTTGTCTTATAAAAAAAGGTAGATACATTTTACCCACAATACCACATAGCAGTAATTGCGCTTATGAATCCAATACCTTCCTTTAAGAGATGATATTCGATGGTTTTCATGTCCTTTCAGCTCCTTTTCCTGGTCATGCAAGTGCAGTTCTTGTCACCCCCCCAAACCTGAAACCAGATGTGGTCTCCGCTAACAATAGCCTGGTTGTCACTCCTTCTCATCCTGGAACGGTACATTTTAGATCCACTCAAAACTTATTGATGCATTTTTGTTTTTGTTGTTATATGTCTGCGAGTTACAAATTCAAGCTCACATTTTTTTTGTCTTTTTGTTGTTTTGTTTTCTCTCACTTTTGTATTGTCCCAGGCTTCAGGATTTCATGTTTTTCCTCAAACCCAGAAGACTCCTCAGCTAATGGTCCCGAAAGAGAATCCGTATTCACCAAGTTCTAAAAACCATAAGCAGTCCCCTAGTGCTGGTGAGAATTCTGATTATTTGGGTTGATGACGGTCTGCTATCTACAGATACTTAAAAAAAAAAATTACTGTTGTTGTTTTTGTTTTGTTTTAGTTCCCAGTCAGCCAGGATCCAGTCAGGGGTCACCCTGTGGGTTAGATCAAGTTCCCAGTCCCCCATCACTGATCATCGGCAGCAGTACATTTCTGACAAAGAGTGAGCACAATCAGGTTTGTGTGAGAGTTTTCTTTGAGAACACATGTCTGAAAATGAATCGCCACTCAATACACTTTATATCCAAATCCATTGACATGAATATCAGTTTAAGTAACGTTGCTTGTTGGTAATGTTTGGGCAGAGCCGGAGGACAACACACATATCTGCAGAACAGAAGAGGCGATCCAACATAAACATTGGCTTTAAGACGCTCTGCAATCTGGTTCCCACGCTGAAGACACTATCAAACGTAGGTCCTTGTATTTGCTGATATCATTTGTCAACAAAATTGTATCCACATCTAGAAATGAAGAGCCTCATTGTCTAACTGTACTTTTGTAGGTCCCCAATGCAACCACGCTGCAGAAGACAGTGGAGCACATTGGTAAGCTCCAGCAGGACAGGCAACAGATGCAGGAAGAGATCAAGAAGCTACGAGAAGAAATTGAAGAGCTCAACACTTCCATTAGGTATTTCAAACACTTGTATATGCGAGTATGGCACACATACAAATGAACCATCATCTTCTTGCTTCATTTCAGCGCATGCCAGGAGCAGCTGCCTGCAACAGGAGTTCCAATGAGGCAGAATCGTTTAGACCACATGGAAGAGAGGTTCAACGAATATGTAAAGAGCCACACTTTTCAAAACTGGAAGTTCTGGATCGTATCCTCCTATAAAACATGTGTCATGTTCTTTGCTGTTCAGAATCCATATACGTTTCTTTATAAAGTAAAACCCCCTCATTGAAAGATATAGATTTGTTTTCTGTTACGAGTCCGCTATCTTATTTTATCTAGAGTTAAACCACTGAGTCGTTTCATGGGAAGACTTGAAATGACTTTTTTATTTTTCCTGTGTTGTCGCAGTTGTTAGTTATGGTGAAACATTCAACTGTTATAACTGTTTGGAGTGAAGCCCAAAATCAATAATGTATTTTAGGATTGTCAGCTTCTACTTAAAGAGGATTTGGTGCACTGGCATTAATCATTTTCCCACGAATTTTTTGCCTCATAATCTCGTAGTCCTATTAACGGGGAACAAGTGAGCAAATAATTGTGTTTTGTTGACGAGGATTTGAAGACTCTGTTGCCGTCTTCAAAATACCATTGATTAATCGTTGTTACTTTAATCTGAAAAAAAAGTTTTCATTTTAACCATATTTTGTTGCTACATTTCTCTAAATGATTTCTAAACCATGTGCGCAGATCCCATGCAACTGCACAATGAAATAATACATTCAATACAATTTCATTAAACTATAAATAATTTTGATCAATTTATCAATAGTTAAAAATGCAAAGAAAAAAACAGGCAAATTACACAGAAAGTGGAAGAACAAAAGTCTCATATTCATACGTGATGTTTAAAAATATTCTTTAGAGTTTCCTTGACCTTTTTACTGTTCAGTTTAGCATCATCATCAAGCCTCTGTTTGAGTCATTCAACAGCATGGTGACGACAACCAGCAAAGCCAGTCTGTGCCAGACTACACTGCAGTGGTTGGATTGTCACTGCTCTCTCCCAGTCCTCAGACCAAGTAAGGCTAAATACCTAAAAAAAACTGCAGATAAAAGAGGAATACAAACTTATTCTCTTGGTAGCATTAAAAAGAATCTTAAGGTGGGTTGTCTGTAATTATCACATTAATTTAAATACTTTTTAGTTTCAAAGTTTCAGTCTTAAAATATTTACATATGGTACTTTATTCTATTTTATGTGGAAAAAAGGCAGATGTTTGATGTGAATGGACCAGAACAAGGAGCTGTTTTTTAACTTGAATTTCCTTAAGCATATCCTACAGATGTGGTGTTTATATTTAATATTTCTTCAATATTTTCTATAATTAGACCTTAAAACAAATGCATTTTAATAGAAATTATTGGCAGGTGAATTTTATTCATTAATATGGAAAGGTGGTGTTGAGTTCTTTTAATTAGAAAATGAAAATTTATAAATCACCAGGAATTTATGCTTTTGTATTCCATCAACCAATAGAAAAAGTGATTTAAATTCAAAATGTTTCTCCCACTAAGAGCTTTTCTGCTTATTGTTTTATGTACATGTTTTTTATAGAAAGCCACACACCTCGTCACATGGTACTTCCCAAAGCTGTACGCCAAGCTGCTTTGTCGGATAGTAAATAAAAATGTGTTACGATTTTATCAAATTTGAAGCATTTATCTTTTTAAAATCTGCGTCCTTTGTACACATTCTCTAATTCTAGGAAAGTCCAGAATTCTAGGATGAAAAACAAGAGCAGTGATCGTTATAGAAGTACACTTTAATATCTCTGAATAACTTTTTAGGTAATTTCCATATAAAATAAATATTTAGGATTGTACAATATTTATGATAAAGATCAAGTTTACTGCAAATCTTTTCATTGTGAGCAAATGTACACCTCTTTGCAAAGTCACCTGAATGTAACATCTTCAGTAGTGTCCCTTGAATAGACTAAAACAACAAAAAGATGAGTCATAATTTGTAGAAACTTGTTTAGTCAAAACCAAACAATGCACAAGAGCATACAGCTGCATCTGCTCCTAAGGACAGCTTTGGTTTCATAATTGTCTTGATGTGGGCACATTTTTATCACTTTTTGCGTCACAGTGTTCAGAAGACAAACAGGAATCAATCCTATGAACAGATAATCCTTGGATGGATATGGAACAGTCAACAGAATGTGAATGACGGAGACAAATGAACAAGAATGGGGATTTAATAAAGATCTGAATTTTGTAATGTTTTAGTCAAAGCAAGCTCTGTCTTCATCAGAGTGGGTTTAGACAAGAGGTCTGCAAACTAAACTTTTTCTGAAGGGAAAAAAAAATTTGTGGCCATTAAGCTGTTCATTTATAAAATGTTGCTCATACATATTTGTAATAATTGAATTATAAGTGTTATGTTTTTATTATATTACTTTGGACAGCAGCCGATACAAGTTCCTTTCAAAATAAAACACATTCTATGTCAATTAAGATCCTCCCACTGAAGTAGATTTATCTGCAATTGTAATATATGAACTTTGCCACTGAGCACTAACAAGACACAAGGTAAGAGTCTGAACTTATTCTAATGATAAACCACTTTAAAAAGAGATCAAATCTTTTTTGCCATCATTTAGCATGTCCAACACGTTAGTATTTTAGCATGAATGGTATAGTTATCAATGTCTCTTGATTTTATTGTAATAGCAGTGGTCAAAAACATGTTTTACTCATGTAAAATCACCTCCGTTTAAAAGAAAACAAAACAAGATGTCATTTAACATAACTTTACAAATAAACCTAGTATTTCATTGAAATCATTAGCTTTTTTTCTTCAAACCCAAGAAGCCACGATAGGGGGGTAAAAGAGCAACATGTGGCTCCAGAGTCTTAGGTTGTAAACCCCCGGCCTAGACCTACTATAATAAAAATTGTGTTTTGGGTGTTTTTAGCATGTTTTTGTAGCACTTTTCTGATGATGAAGAACATATTTATAGAAAATTAAGCTCTAATGAAGTCCTGCCTCTCTGCAGAAACTATGTCCTAGAAAACAACACGTTTTTTTGTTTTTGGCCTCAAACAGCATAATCATAATTTAAAAAAAACAGTGGTAACATTTTTATGATAGATCAAAAGATGATCGGAGTGGGTCCTTAAGAGTAAAACTTCTCATATTGAGAATAGTTTCGAAATTTTGTCTTGTTGTGGCTTCAGAATTGCATTGTTTTTGTTTTTCCAGTGGTGCTGAGCAGACTTCGTCATCTGAGCACGACCACCTCCATTCTCAGCCATCCTTTACGTCTTCCAGACGAGGCCATCAAGGCCGTCACCAACACAGAATTAGAGGATCGACTGTGACTGGAAAAACACTCCGAACATTAAAAAAAGAAAAACAAATCATCTTAGTTTTCCAGTTTTCAGTGAGGTCCTTTGGGATTTTTTTTTTTAGGAACCTAGTGAAACAAACTTTATTATGCATAAAAGACAGTAATGCAGTCAGTCTGCACTCCTACTTGGACCTGCTGAAGCTGAAGATTATACAAGTGCATCATGGAAAGTGTTTGCTCTGATTTTAGTTGTGAAACCACATTAATGATTAAATAGAATTATCCATTCTATTGTAAAAACTTTTTTTTTTTTTTTTTAAAGAGTGAATGTTAAGTTTAAAACCAAAAATATTAGCAGTAAATTTCTTTAATCGTGTGACTTTTGTAGAACAGCATGGAAAGAAAAAAAAAGGTCTCCTTAACATTAACCAGACCTTAACCAGAATGTTGGTGATTTTCTGAGAAGAGGTTTGGTCATCACTAAACAAATATTCTTATCTTGATTGTTTTCTAGCTGTTCACTCAGGTGAATAATACATTGCCACTTAACACCAGTTTTTCCTGGTGGTCTCCGTCCACACTGAACTCCTGTTTCTTTGCGCATCTGACCTGTTTCTAGCAGTCCAAAATTTAAATTTTGTTTTTTTGAGGTTGCGTTGGGTATACTCCACACATGGACTTGTTGCACAGAGGCATGTTGCAGCATGGCAGTTTTTCTTTTTTTTTTTTTTACTTAAACCCCTAAAGGGAGCATAACTGACAGTACAAAGGATGACTAAATATGCATATATGTACCATATTTAGAAGTACAAACCTGTAGGAGCCAGTCTGCATGAGGGGCTTTTTTCATTCTTTATCTCTCTCAGGGCTGCACTTTGAAAGATTTCAACAGAACAAATCAAGTCAGGACTTTTTTTTAAGAAGTTAGACACTTTGTCTATAAATGTACAGGCTGATTAGCTTTTTTTATGTTGTTGTTGTTTTGCTCTTATTCTCTTCTTGTTGACAAAAAAAGAAGGGGGGGAGTACTATTTGACATAGAAGCCATATTTGAAAGAAAAAAAAAAGTTTGAGAGGAAATTAGTCTGCCAGGACCAGCAGGAGTTAGCCTTATGGTCAAAGTGTCCTTACAATCTCTGCAGCATAAAGTTGATTTATGTGTATGTAAGTGTGGCTCTCACTACACTCCTCAGGCAAATGTGTTTTTGCAAAATTGAGTTTACAGTAGCAAAAAGCACAGTTTTTATTATTAAATGCCTAGTTTTGAAGCAGTTCAGACTAAAAACTAAAATCCCAAAAAACATTCAGCACTATTACAGTGTATGGCACAACTTCAACATGAGCGTTCTCATGAATTAGTTTGTTTTTTTTTAAGGTAATGCGTATTGTAAGATTTCCTGTAAAAACAGGTGTCTTTGGAGGATGGTCATTTAAAAAAAAAAAAAAAAAAAAAAAAAGCCCAGCCCCTTTGCCCACTTTGCATTGATTAAGCACAAATTTGAAACCTTGCGAATCCTTTAAACAGAAAATGGTCATAATTTCCTGTTTTCTTAAAAAGAAAAAGTAAGCTATATTGTGTTTCCAAAACAAGAGATTTGACTGAATCCCCAAACTTATTTAAATGGGCTTTAAGTTTTCTGGTACTTTTATAATTTATTGCTTTCTAAAAATGCTTCTTTTTTTTGCTCGTGAATTGTCTTTTTGTGATACTTTTTCTACAATTGCATGAAGAAAGACCAGTGTTCCCCTGTAGCTCAAGATTTGTGAGGATTTTTGTGCAACATCCTCGTTTCTCTTTTTTTGTCGCACCACATCGACAGTCCATTTTTCTTTGCCTTTTATGTGAGGAAGTTTTTACCATATTATAATGTACAGTGTATCTTGCGTATCGGTTCTGCACTTGTTGGGTCTCCCCGTGTCTCTGTACGACATTTTGTGTTGAGCAAAAAAATAAAAATATATTTTCTTATGCTTCATACGAGTGTTCTTGTGTCAACATGTTTCCGGTGCCTTAAAAATGATTCTGAATAAAGGAGAAAGAATCCAAAACATTATTGTAGTCTTTTTTTTTTTAATTATTTATTTACAATAAAAATAGTTTAGTTTTAAATGAATAATAAAAAAATATTATCTTGTCCTGAAAAGACAAATCAGTCTCTGAGATCAGACATTTAAAGTGCAAAGTTTTTCCTTCACAACCTGCAGCAGACACTTGGCATACAGGTAAATGTCGGTTCTTTCCTCAAAAGCAGGGATGGTGCAGCTTTTGAGAACTGGCTGACCCTGATGTGAAATCTCTATATCCTGGAGGTACTGACTGCACATCCTCAGCAGTTCTTCTAGTTCAGGAATGAGGTTGGAGAACTTCTCCATGTTGCAACGGATGGTTGCGATCTGAGCGATGAAGGGCCCCTGTTCTTGCTCCAGCATCTCAGTCACGTTGAGGGACCCGCAGGAGATGTTAGGAAGAAGACTTGGGACATTCTGTCAAAAACAAGTCGGTAAAGAAAGAAATTAAATAACTGTTGCGATGACTTAAATGTGTATGAAAATGTAATCAAATGCCCCCCGTGATAGTTGTTTTTGTGAAAGAAGTTGAGATGTCATGTGCTGCTGACACAATTATTAAAATTAATCCTAAATAAGATGGAAAAAACCTTCTAAAACTTGTATTATTTAATCTCTGAAGTCCATTTTTGTGACAACAAATTATATATAAGACTATATAAAAGACCTTGTGCAGCTATACGCTTTCCCAGCAGTTCCCTGAGATGATGTGACCAGGGTCTGCTGGTTGTTAAGAGGACCCGGTTAAAAACTAAAGGTGACCCCACCACTCTGAACTCCCTTCCTCTCAGTCTCAGATCTGTGGACTGGGAATAAAATTTCAAGGTATGCAAACATAAATTCTTACTAGATGGTCCAGTGCGATGCGTACGCCCTCCAGAATCAACCCAATGGTTTCCTTCAAGGCTTCATCCTTTTCTTCTCTCTCCACAGGCATGGCGGCTGAGTGTGCCAGACGCAGACACAAAAAAATTAGAGCTGCACAATGACGAAACAGAGAACAAAACAGAGGTTCATTAGAGCACATACTCTCTGGTGAACAAACCTAAGGTGCAGCCGCTAAGTGAGAGTTTCACAGCTCTTGCACAACTTTGTGAGCACAAAGGTCTAAATGAGGTTTGTTGGACTCAGTGAGACAGTGAACTGCACTTGAAGATGCTTACCAGCACGGAAATCCATGAGGGCAGGAGGCCTTAGACAGCAGCGAGCTCCAGTATGACTTTTTGTCATAAATCTTTTGAGGGCCCCTTATATTTTCACTCCTCAGATAAAGATCATATGCTAAATAGTTTAAAATGAGCAAGGAAAAGTCAAATGTAATGATTCATTCTTAGTCTCTGGAGTTTCCCGCTTAGGATTGTATCCCCAGTTCTATCAGTTTGTTAAAAAAAAAACGATCTCATTCTTATTCATCGAGGGGAATCGTGCAGAAATATTCTGTATGAAGGCGGCTGAGATCCAAAGGCTCTAAAAGTTTGATGTACATGAGCACTTGTATCTTGTTTTTGTCTTTTTATAGATACCTAGAGAGATTCCACTCTATTTTTGAATCTCAACATTAATATTTTGAAGTCACCTAAACATAACAAGAATCCTGGTGTCCGTGTGAACACAGGAACCTGAGGAAGCCGTTGAGGCCTTTTCATGCCACAGATGATGAACAAACTGGTGCTTTCCCAAATGTTGCTGAAGAAGAGTCACTCCTGTTTCAGAATATGGGAGCTTTTTGAGAGGACGTGGGCAGGTAAAGAATATTAAATGAAGTCATTCAAGAGCAAGATCAAACTCTGCCTGAACATGATTTGCAGGCAAGTAAAAAAACTGTGTAACAACTCCTTTCTGTATTAGCTATAACGTTATCCCTGAGTTCTTTGTTAACGGGATTTAAACACTTTAAATAGTTTAATTTGACCTATTGTTTACACATAGTATAATTAAAAACCAAAGATTCCAATAAGATACCAAACCTGCAAATGAAACATTTTCACTTTCTTCATAAATAAACACACAGTTCTTGAACAGTTCATATTTATCATTTCTTTTCACCAGTTACGCACTAACCTTGTTTCTTTTAGACAAATTCACAACAGAAATACATATCTTAAAACCAAAATACAGTAAAAGAAAATGGGCCCCAAATGTACCAAAGCCGACATTAATTAAACCTGAAATTCGATAGGAGCCCTTTCTCTTTATATAATAAAATGTCTGATGTGTTATAAATACATAGAAAATAGAAGTATAAAATTAAAAAAAATATTCTCTATCAAAAATATTTGAACTTGAGTAGCATATTTGTTATTATTGTCAGTTATATAATGTCAAATTAATAGTGAAGTCACAATTACACTTTTTAAATGAGAGAGTTTTATTTGATCTGGCAACTTTGCTGCATAATTCCAGGCTTTGAAAGTATGTCCTTGTTCTACAGGTCACCCACTCTCACCTCATACAGACATGAGTATTTTTTACTGTATAGTTTTCCAAAAATATAGTAAAACTTTGCAGTTTTTACCCAAAACACAGAAAAAGTGGCCAACTTTAAGTTGGAATAAAGTGACTACGCTCCATAATTCCAGACCTTGAATGACATTTCCTTGTTCTACAGATCACCCACTATCACCTAATACAGACTTGAATATTATTTACTGTTTAGTTTTCCAAGAAACAGCACTTAAACTTTGAACACCATCACCCCTCATGCCGTCCTCTCTCCTCCCTCCTTTTTTTCTTCTCTCATCCAATCAATTTAAGAGTAACAAAAATGTTTTACTCACTCTTTCTAATCTGCCTAGCAACAAGAACACTCTGGCAATTGTGCCATTTTACCAATCAATTTTCACCCATTCAAAACAACAAGAATGCAAAAATCACATTTATGTAACACTTTATAATACTATTGTTTTAAAACAATTGTAAAACATTAATTAACTTATACCCTTTTTTCAGAATATTTATTTTAATACTAAACTTTTAACCAGGGTTACACAAGCTTTATCTACCATGCAGATCTCAGTGATGTCAGGTCTGACCACAGCCGCACTGACCTCACTTATGAGTGCAAACCTTCCCCTTTCTGATTGTGATACTTTTCTACCTTTTAAATCAGATATGACACATGGCCTTCAAAAGGGATTTTACTTTAGGTGACGGCTTTATGAATGACACACCAAAGAGTGTAGGCAGCACAAATCTGACATATCTGGAGAAATATTTCTAAATCAATGTCATAAATAAATCTGTTTAAACATCAATAAATACTCACTTGACATGAAGATTAATAAATAAATAAATATTGGATATACAGACTTAGCACTACAATAAATAAATAAATAAGTAAGTTAAAAAAAATTGAGTGTTTCTAGGAAAGTTTACTGACTGCAGAGCTCGGTACTCAGGAAGCTTTCTGTCCATTTCTTTGTGAAGTAAATGATCCTTAAGCCGTACTCTTTCATAGAGTAGCCATCCTGAGCTGGGATCTCCCGGTCGCAGCTTTTGTCAATTTTGAGGTGCTGTGTGGCAACACCTTTCAACTGATTCATAAATACTTTGAGGTTTCTGGTGATGTCTGTGTAGTTGGAATGGAGGTTCCTGACAATGTGTGGAAGATGGTTTTCAAGGTAATCGTTGATGGCACACACTGAGGCTTGGATCTCATCCGTAGTGTTTCCCACAGGAAGCATTATTCCTTCAATTGGCTTTAAGTTGATGTTTTCTTGTAGGCGTCCCTCACATGCTTTCCTACACACTTTCTTGATCTAAGGAGAACATTAGAAAAGTTATCATAAAACACTTAAGTTTAATATATCTGAATCTCTTAAATGGTAATACATTATAGTTTAAAATTTAAATCCAGTGAGGAGGTGATGTGACCCCAATTGTGGTCGTACTTACATAGCTCCTTTCTGCATTTCTTAGATTCTGCAGTGAAATTTGCAGAACAATCTGACAGTTGCTGTACTTGGATTCACAGGAGATAAAGATGGACATCATTGTGAGGAAGAAAATGACAAACTCTGCAGACAGATCACAAAAAAAGCAGGACGTCAAATTTTCTGACACTTTACGGCAGTCAAAATGATGTAGACATGACCTCAATACTTTCAAAATAGTAAAAGTTTGTTAAATTACAAAACTCTTAAACTTCTCAAGCTCGTGTTTGACACAATTAAAATAGAGTTATTTGTCCAAAACTATAATTCAAAAACAGCCTACCTTGAAGGAGATGCATGGTGCGACCTGTTTGTTAAAGCTGGGTTCATTGTTCATGACCTGGCACATTTTGCTTATATACAGTACGGGAAAACTTTTTTTTTTGTCTTCAATCGGTAGTGACGTCTTTGGTAGCATTATCGGCTGCAAATCTCTGTAAAGTTTCCTTATTTGCTTTTGTAGGGCATGGTATACCACTGTGGGTAATGTGTGTAGTCAATGCAATGTGCCACATCTTCTAAGACATTGAGTGCTCATACTGAAAGTATGAGGCGCCCGAATGTTCCTTGAAGTTACCACTAAAATTGCACAAAACTGCATGAATGTTTGACTCCATCGTCATCTGTGCGTGTTTTCATTTGAATCTTTTTCTGAAGATGCCACAAAAAAGAGACTTTTAAAACTTTCATCCAAATCACATATTCAATCAAATATTGAGAGCAAATTTCAGTATAAGCCACTGCTGAAATCTCACTGGCTATCCCAGCTATTTCCAGTCGTTCCATTTCCATTTCCTTTCCTTTGAGTATCATCACTTTTGTTTCTCTACTTTCCTAACAATTACCCATGCCTCCTTCACACCAGTCTCCAACACATTCTGCCCCCAGAAATCATCATTTCCAAGACCTAGAACAGAGATCTGCAACCTTTTGCTCCAGAGTCTTTATTATTTCCCCCATTGTGGACTTCTTGGCTTTAAAGAGAAATGCAAATGCTTAAAAAAAGGTTAGACAGTCAATAGATAGAGGATGTATTTTATTTTGAAAGGATGTGCTGAAGTCCAAAGTAAAACAGAGTAAAATTGTTGACATAGAAAAATATAACACTGTCGTATTTGAGGTATTGTAAATATTTTAAAATATTTTTTAAGTAAAAGACTTAATGGACACAAAAACAAAAACTTGCTTTTTTCCAAACGGTGAAGTGGGACTTTGTGGCTCTTGTTGGGTTACGGTCAGTAAGAAAATGGACCTAATGGCTCTTTTAGCATCAAAGGTCACAGATCCCTTGGTCTAGACTCTGGTCTCTCTTTACTTAAGGTTCTGCGCCTGATCACAAGCTTCCCAGACCAGATTTCACAATCTATCCATCAAGTCTTTTGTGTGTTTATAATTTGATGTCCTGTCATTTTATTAACACCAGTCACATTCTTCTATAAGTTATCCTTATCCAAATCTATTACTGACTTTTCCTCTAAAAGTGGGAAAGCTTTGCCTTGCACATAACGAAACTGTAGCAGCCATGAGTGTTTTTCAAAATAAAATCTCAATCTGCAATGGTCTATCAGCTAAATACATGTTTGCCTAAATTACTCATTAAAGAAAAGTCACTTGAAACTTTTGATGTTCGAAAAGTAATGCTTTTCCTAAAATTTCATTTTTAGCATTTAAATTTTGTCATTGTTTTAACAGAATCTGTGGCCAAGATAACAAGAATGTGCAATGATTAAAAAATTGAATAATTTTGCTTTTGATCCTGGGTCATCTGGTATTGTTAAATGGAACAGGTTTAACACTTGTGTTAAACATTGAAGTTGCATTTTTTTAAGGTAAACTGTGCCCCGAGCTAACTTAACTAATGTTTCGTAAACAGCACTTATTCAAAGCTCGATAAAACAGCAAAAATGGAGACATAGACATGGATTAGTGCCATTATTGTTAAAAATAATCCAACATTTCAATGCTTTTTATGAATTAGAATATGAAAGTTTTAATCTCCAGAAAAAATAAGTTATTTTTATTGTTCTAGTTTGGGTATATTTCAATGAACATTACTTCACAGCAATCTACAGGTTTTCCAACACTTCTTAAAAAGAGTTTACTGTCCAACTGTGGTTACAGCAAGAAGTTGCAGAAGATTTTGCCCAAATCCATCATTAGGAGAATAGCTGCAGTAAAAAAGAAGTACAGCTGTACTGTAGTTCTCAAAGTCAATGATTTTTTTCTCTTTGATTCCCATTGTGATGAACAATGAGTTTATGCATAAGCCACAGAATAAAAATAATGCAAAGAATTTTTTCGTTTTTTCAGAATAAAATGCTTTTGCTGGAGAGCATATCTATTAACAAAACTATAAACTTACATAATTTCATGAACTAAAAGAGATTTATAAATCCCACATCTTTTCTGAATACCAAAAACGCATATCTGTAATTAGTATTGCGCTTCAGGGCCATCGTACTACGGTGTACTCAAGTGATCAAACTACACAGTTTGCACAGCAAAATGAGATGTCAAACTGAGAATAGTGCAAATCAAAATTTCTTGACACACACTTGCATAATCACTTCTAAATTAAAAAAGAAAAAGTCCATTTAAAACTTTTCACAGGACCGAGGGTGTTAAGGATGCATCCCTGATACTTGGACACCTGTGGGCGCTGGAAATGTAAGAGTCATGATAGTTACGTGCACTTCCTGTAGCCATGAACACCTGTACATGTGCTCATAAGGAGTATTTGAAGACCCATCAATCACAGCTGCTATTGCATCTTAGCTTAAGGGTTCAGGCCCCCACTATAGCCGGAACTTGAATGATCCATTCAGTTACATCATGGTTAACCTCACTTAAATATACCTGCCTGTTCACTTCTGCACACATGCAGATGCTTGTATGTAACTCAAGAAACGTGCGTTCTCTATTTTGATGTTTTCTCTTATTCTGTCCAGTGTTTTTGTTTTTCTGTAGTCTGAACCCCCTTTTCTTTTCTTCTACCCATCTTTCTTAACTCTTCCCTCCACGCCTGCTTCACTCTCTGTTTTCAACCTGGTCCAAAACTACAGAAAAAACTAAACTGATAATTACATTTTTGATCAAATAATTTTGCTTCTGACACACACAAAAAAAAAAAAAAATGTTTTTTTAACAAAGTTTTCTCAGGGAGTATATAACAGAACCCCAATTGTAAAACTGAATTCTTTTCTATTTGCTATCTGTTTGCTAAGCTGCTGGACAGGACAAAAAAGGGGAAAAACGTAGAGGTATGTTGTGCTTGGTTTCCTGGACAGAGGCTCAGCTGTTGCCAGGCAACACACAGATGATTGTAAGCAAACACCAGACTGCAGACAACCTGACTTTATTTAAAGTGGCCTCACAATTCTTTTCGCCTATAGGTTTTTAGATGAACTTTTGCAACAGTCACCGCCATCATGGCATCAAAAACACTTTCATTTGAGATAGAGAAGATGATCCGCCATCTCTGTTTGAACGACTTTCCCTGTGGAAATGGCAGCTGGGTGAGTGTTTAGAAAGACAGTTGTGTACGCCATTACGCTAAAAACTTTAAGCACTGGAATCTTGGCTTGCAAGATCATATTTTTATAAAACTGACTAAATCGGTGATTCTGTTGTCAGAGAAAATCCAAAGACAGTGGAGATGGAGTAGAGACAGAGTCTGCAGATGAGCTGCTGGATCTCTTAAAATGTCCTCGTTCCCCGTGGGGGCAGGTTGATGACTCGTGGAGCCCTCAAGTTTCCACCCTGAGAGAGCTGGCCGTCCTCACTCCTGAACGTCTACGCAAAAACTTTATTTACAATCACTTTACAACACTTCACATTGTTGACAAGGGTGTGAGTATGGAGATTTCCTGATCCATATTTGGGAACATTTAATCCATCCAACAAGGTGTTTGGGATCAAACATGAAATAATCAAACAATGTTATTCTATCTGAGTTTTCCTCTGACTTCTGGAATCAAAAAGGCATTTCTAGATCCCTTATTCTCCATCAGCAGATCGTCTTGCCTAAATGCCGTCTTTTCATGCCTAAATGCATTGAGTTGCTGCCACGTGATTGGCTAATTAGAAATTTGCGTCAACGAGCAGTTGGACAGGTGGGCCTCATAAAGTGGCCTGTAAATGTAAAATATACAAAAATGGGTTTGGAAACCAGAAGACTTCAGAGTTTGACTTTGTCCACATTAAAAGTTTGTGTGTTCCAATTTTTTTTTCTTCACATCAAAGGCTGAACCAAAGTGGGACGTGCACAACGACACGCCTGTCGAATTCAAAGACAGACCTCATTACTGAGCCACAAACAGTGCCAGTAAACCGTCAGAGTTTCATTTTCAGCCTGAGCACTTCTTGACTTTCTCTTTGGTCTCTTTGGTAAACTAAATAAAACATTCTCTATCATCCATACCTGTTAGTTTTAATAGTAAATCAATAAACAGCTTTGGTTTTGGGCTGAACACATAAAGATTTTACAGTGGAGAACACCATCATTTGCTCAATTCTCCTTTGAGACAAAAACAAAATGAAGCCGTAACATATTTAACATAATGCATCCTTCATGGATCGTTTGTTTGACAGTATATCTGCTGCATTCAGGTGTCAGTCATTGATGATGGTCTTCTGAAGTTCTCAAAGCTGGAGGAGCTGTTTCTGAGTGCCAATCTGGTGACAGAAATCGCTGTGGAAAGTCTTCCCCTTACACTGAAGGCAAGTCTCTTCCTGAACCTGACTGATCTCCCGCTCTCTGCAGCTTATCAGTTCGTGATGCTTCAACAGTTTCCTCCTGACTCACAGATAGTCAGAAAGACCAGAGAATTATTGTGAATCTCACTGAGTGATCATATCTCGCGTCTTCACTTGCTGTGACTTTGCCTTTTTAGTGTAATTGTTAAAACACATGACTGCAGACTACTTTTGTCCTGTTTTGATGCTGTGTAAGGCAGCATGATGCTGTAATGACTGACAGTTTCAAATGCTCCTTTTGAAGGTTTTGGAGCTTCGTGCAAACCGGCTGTCTTCTTTGAGCGGCCTCAGCAGCTGCTGGCTTCCTCATCTTCAGTATCTCAGCCTCAGCTCAAATCCCATCGGTTTGCATGAAGACGTCTCTCATATTACTGGAAGAAAATGGTTAATTCACACACACGTGCAAACACAAGCTGACAGAGGAAGCTGACTACCTTTCAAACTGGGTCAGGGGAAAATTCAAGTAAAACTGTTAGTTTGGAAGCAAGGTATGTAGTGTGTTACATCACATGGTGATGAGATTTAATCCCTGTCGGTTTATCTCAGTGCCGTTTTCACAGCTGTGTTCCGTTGTCTTTGGGTGATGACACATCGATGACCTAAGACTTTCAATCCCTCCATCCCATTCCAATGTACTGGGCCAGTTTTTACTTCAGCACAAAGTTTAGGCTTTAATACCAAACTTAAAAAATGTTTCTATGCAGTTCTTCATTTTCACTTTGTTTTTCCTAAAGAACACAATTCAGGAAAACTGCCGTGTTTTTCTTCGATCTCAGGCCACAGCTGGTGTGTTTGGACCTCAGTGACTGCGGCTTTGAGGACCAGCAGGCCCTGGTAACGGCCTTAAGTACCCTCTCACGCCTTAAGACTCTGGTACTTGAGAGAAACCCTTTCACCCTTGCACCAGCGTATCCAGGCCTGACTGTGGACACTCTCACACAGCTTGCTTACTTAGACGGCTCAGAGATCTCCTCTGAGGAAAGACATCAATTCAGGGGCTTCGCCTCGATGCGTGGTGAGCACCGCCTGATGCATCATGGGAAATATAATATACAAAAACTCTTTCATAAAATGAGGATAATTGTCCCGTGCAGATCTTGAGGTGGACGTGGCATTGGCAACAGTGAGTGTTGGGAGGATGAGAGGAATCCCAAATCTAACGATGAAAGTGGAAGGATCAGCTCCAGAATTACCATTCATAACCTACAAATATTACATCTTTTATGAATTTTTTAATCAGCGTGCTCCTGATAAGCTGGTAATGCACTCTTCTTGCATTTTTCCTTCTCATAAATATCAGCAAATCTCTGCATGGTCCAAAAGTTTCATTCTCTTTACATTGTAAAAATGAATACGTCACTAATTTAAAAATACTAAATTGTAATCTTGCTGTTCTGGATCTTTTTCTAGATAGAGAGTTAATGACATAACTTTTTATGTTTTAAATGTTTAGGTTTTTTTGTTGCAAAAAAGTTATTTCAAAACTGCAATGTTAAAATATCATTTTGATGCCAATATATAAAGCATTATTTTTTTTAAATCTATATTTAATTTTTACCCTTGAAAATAAAAACATAAATTAATTCCTGACAATCCCTCTGGTTTTCCATATAGCCTTGTGTGGTTTGATATTGAAAATGGATTTTAATTTAAAAGTCTTTGCAGTGGCCTGAATCTGTTGTATCTCAAAGACTATTTAAATATCTGTCTAAAAGAGAAATAATGAAGACACAAGAATGCTACAAAACCTTAAATGCACAACATTACAACTTCATTTATCAGGGATGTGGTTAAAAAAAGGTTTTCAGATTTTAACTACATTCATTGTGTTCAGAGGAAAATTTAAAAAATCAAAAAACATCAACATTGATAAAGCATTGATGTGTTTAAAAATAATACATTTAATTGGGTAATAAAACTGCTTTAAAATAACATTTTACCATTGTTTGCAATTGTTTCAGATTTTTAAAGTTTAGAAAAGATTTCCTTTGTCACCTTTTTTTGTTCCATTGGCCGCTTGAAAAAAAAGAAATAACACATTTTTTAAACATGCTAATGGATAAATAAATAATTTTAAAGTTATAGTTCTGTCAGAAATGGTGGTGGAGATCCCAGGAAACATACAGCGTAGCAGAAACTTAATTTAATGAATGAACTGCATCACGACAAAACATTTCCCATTTTTCTATTTTTGTTGGCAGAACTTGGCTCGTGAGTTTGTTTCCAACACAGAGCAAGTGACGGAGGACGGCTCAACGAACACAGGCCTGCAATCAAACAGGAACTCTGAGAGAAAGATGTGCAGATCAGACTCCACAGAAACCTGCAGTATCACAGCACCGTGTAGGACTTTCTGAAAAGATTATTGAATCTCCAAAATATAATATAGTATAATGAATTAAAATGAAATTAAAATGAATTAGCATCAGAAGACAGAGGGTGACACTGGTCATTTATCAGTCATCTTAATTAGTTTTGATGTTTCATCTGAAGATGACATGATTTCTTTTTCCTGTAGCGTCTGGAAACAGCACGTCAAAATTAACATGGTCGGAGGTCATGGATTTCAGTCACTCACAAACATATGCCGTCACCTCTCTGAGAGACTTCAAGAAATTTCTGAACCGAGGACTTTATTTGAGGCTAGAGGAGGAAAAGGTATCGAAATAAGGATCTGACAGAATTTTTTAGATTTGTTGTCTCTCATGTGTGGCATTTAACATATTTAAGGTGGTGTCATGGCCTGCAGCCTCTGAAGATGTCCCGTCGGCCAACTCAAGCCAAACGGGGAAAGAGAGGAAAGGCAGGAAAGGGAAAGAAGTGAGTTTGAAACAAACCGCAAAGATATTAGTAGTCTTGTTATCTGGTTTAAATTCTGAAATGTTTTATCATCACGCTTTTTCTGAGCAGAAACTTTGTCTGTCATCATGGTGATTAATGAAGACCATTTAGAAAAAGAGAAGTCAGTTAGTCTGAGACTCTTGGCTGTTTTATCTCAAGTATTAGGTTATTTATCAAATTGTTTTCAGTAATGAATGCCAGAATGGAAAGACTTTCGAGTCATAGCATTAGCCACAGCCAAAGCAAAAGCGTAAGCCTTGGAAGTGAAGGTGTCAGCAGCACATCCACATGCTGAACGTACAGTTGAATCATGTGTCAAAGGGAGGCAGAGACATGGACAACACTCTGTGCTAAAAGAGTAACATTTTTGAGTGGTGGGAGTGTCATGGTTGGGGTGCAATCTCCCAAAACTGTAATTGTATAATTCATAACACAATAGCTAACAGTTTAAAAATGATTCGTTTGGGTAGTTATTATAAAGTGGTAATGTGTTCCTAAAAGAAGGACTGCTCTGGGCCAATCAGCACTTTCTTTTAAATCTACAACTGAGTGGAATAAATTGCAAAGCACTTAAAATATATTTTTTTAAATTGGCATAGAAATTAAACAATATTTTTTAACAAAACGGATGTGTCAGCATTATTTAATATGTAGTGTTTTTACAGTGTTTCCCCTCTCTCTATTTTTGTTTTTTACTATGAAATAATTCATGTCATGTCATTGCATTTTATGCTAATTGTTAATTCTTATATTTTTATGTCTGGAGGACTGGAGATGGAAATGAGCTCTGAGAGATATATTCTGGTGCAAAACACATTTTCTTTGATTAATGCTCCATTACATGCTCCCTGTCAAATGAAAATATGTATTTATTTGTTTGCTTGTTCATTTATTTTCATGCCTCCATTTTTTTTTCAAACTGGTCCTGATTTCAAATTAAGATAAATGTGTTTCTTTTTATCATTTATAAAAAATATTCCTAAACTCTATCATGAGGTCAAATGAATTAAAAATGTAAGTAGCGTGCTGCAGTTTTCACTGACGTTAAAGCTTATCATCTTCAGCCTCAAGACAAGCTGATTCCCACCAAAGTTAAGTCAACAGACAAAAAGGGGACGTCTGTCCAAAAACTTGTTCATGATGCACCTATCAGACGAATCCTTGGCTCAGCTCACGTTCCTCTGCAAAGCCTGGTCAGAGGAGATCCTGAACTCAGTGTCATTTGTGAGTTTGATCTGCTTCACACAGACTTTGAGGTGGATGCAGCACAAACATCTCAAAAGGCAGGTTCCAGTCCTTCTAAAAATGTCTAGATTCAGTCAAACGAATTTTTATAGAATCTGAAATGAGGAGACATTTATTTTCATTTCACTTTGAAGCATATGGAAAAGGACAAAGAGGAAGATGAGGGACCAAAGCAAAGAGGAAGCAGCGGAAAAGGACAGAAGAACATATCACATTCAAAAGGTAAGTTCTGCTGACAGCCAGAAGGTGGAAAAAGTTTTTTAATTTTTGGTTTTTGTTATGGCAGGCAAGGAAAGCAAGAAACATATTATGAATACCCAGTCAGACAAGACTGTGTCTGTCCAGCAGGACCCAGTGACGGTAGAGCTCAGAGTGCAGCTGGAGAAATGGGGGTCAGTTTCACAAGCTAATTGCCTTCATCAACCACTGCAACATTCCTGAAGCAAACCCAGCTTCCATTTGCACAACAGCTTTGGTGCAGAAGTTCACCCCCCAGTATTTTATCTGAATACTGTCTTGATTCAATTCTAAACTGAATTGAAAATTAATTGTGTTTTATTTTATGTACATGTAACTGTAACTTGTTAAATGTACACAGAGAAACCGGCAGCACAGTCTTGAACCAGCTGTGGATTGTGCATCTCAATAAAGATTTTCAACATGACCAGAAACTGTCTGTGTTTTCAAAAGTAAACATTGACGGTAACCCAAAAAAACATCCCAGGTAGTCTGTAATTTTTCATCACAGCATTGCCAGATAAGTTTCAAAAACCTTGTCCGAGTTTTCTAGTAAAGAATCTTGAGGTTGGAATTAATTTACAAGTTATGCATAAAACACAAAACGTTTAACAATATGGTTATCCAGAGAACACAACTGTAATCATAAAAATGTTTTACTGTTTTATGTGTCATTTTATCAACAGACACTTCTACATTTTCTTGTGTTTTTTACTCCTCTTGTGTGGGAGTTTTCTAAGTTTTGTATTCTATAGCAATCAGCAACAGAACTTAACCAGTGAGCTGAAATCTCCATTATTGGCAAGTCTTTACCATTGCAGTCATGTAAAAAAAATTAGGACACCCTGTATGTTTCCCCACATATTGGGATACATACATATTTAACATCAATTTGAAAATCACTGAGTGATCCATGTAATATGAATTAACATTAAATACATTTTTAGCCCATTTAAAACTTTCTATGAAATGTAATTCCTGCATATGTTTAAGTTTAGACTTTTCACACTTAAGACACAGTGACTGGTAGATGCCACAAAAAAAGTGTATCAATGACGCAATTTCAGCCAATAGAGCTTCAAGCGTTGACCTCCATTGTTATAGGAATTTTTGTTCAGGTTTTTTTTTTTATTTTTTATAAATTTATGTTTTTGCTCAATTTTCATTAAATCACTTTCTTCTTCAGAAATGAAAATTTTAGAAAATTTCAAAATAAGATTGGACATTGATATATGAACATTTTTAAGCCAGCAAATCATTTGATGGTGTCAGCAAATCCTTTGATGAAGGTGTCCTAATTATTTTCACGGCTGTATGTACAGGTCTATTTAATCAATTAACCAATCAACTTCCTGTATGCTTTTAAGTGTTCTGCAGACCATAAGTCTGCTGTATTCTTTCACCCAAAACTGCTGCTAAATGTAGAAAAACATCCCTGGTTTGAGTTTCAAATTCTAACAAAGAACTCAAACAGATAAAAGACCGTCAAATACATCTTCTATCTCAAAAGAAAAGGATCAAGTCAGATTAGTTTATTATTAATGTAGGTCTGGCATTTTAGAACGTTTTGACAGAAATGTAGTGTTTACCAGTTAAGAAAATCTACTTGTAATGGGAAAATTGGAGTTCCAGGAGTTTATTTGCTCTTAGAGCATGCATGATGTAAAAGCAATAAAGGGATAACTGTAGGAAACGACACAGCAAAGAACAAAATGTATGTTTGGATGGTCTAACATGCAGCAATACAAAGACACAAGACCAAAAAAAACAGGTTTTTAATTCAATAAACTTTTATTTTGTACATATATATTCAAATGCGTTCAGAGAAGTGGCAAACATTTTATTGTTTCAAATAGAAATCATTTTTAAAAGGCCATATTACTGGAACTGCGAGGTTAATAGTAACCGTTTCTTTCTGACAAATATTCCAGCAAGTTCTTCAAGAAGACCATAAAAAAGTTGTTGTTAAAGCCAAGCAGCACTGGGTTTCGCTGCACCTCCCTAAACGAGGCCAAGCAAATCTCCCCACAAAGTTACAAACATTATCAAACCCTTTTAAATCGTAAATACTTCAAGGAATAAAAAAATAATTTATTCTCCACCAATTTTTTTTGCACAAACTGATTTGACCTTTTCTATCAAATATTGTACATCTTTAGATCAACACGTTTCTGATCATATAGTATTTTTGTAACTCCCAACATGCTGTGCAAACAGAATAGGATGCAGATAAAGTCGCTGATCTCACGCACGTACAAACCAAGGATACACATTTTCCTTTCAAGCCACTCACAGTTACAAACACATCTGCAGGATTGTTCTGGAGGCCTGGAGTTTTGGAACGATTTTAAGAAGACGCGTCTTCTTTAAGAGCGCTTGAGGGGAAGCATGGATGACAGAAATGCTTGGGAAAAAGAAGCACAGAACACAAACAAACCAAGACAGCGAAAGCCCAGCAGAACAAGGATGATGTGCAAATATACGTATTGTGCGTTTGAGGCTTGTAAAGGCTTTAAAAGGTCTGGTCGTCGTTGCAGGACTCTGTCCAGTGGCCAAAGACCTCACAGATATCGCAGTACGGCCGCTCTTCGTGCTTGTTGCCGTGGTAGGCGGTGTGTGGGGGAGTGTCAGGCATCTGCATTTGGGTGGGACAGTCCTCTGTGTCATGAAGGTCGAAGAAGTCACAGATGTCACAGAACAGCCTTGGCGGGGCCTTCTTCTTCTCTGGCTGCTTTTCGTGGCTACAAACAGAAAGAAAGTAAAGTTGTTTTCACTTCAAGCTGATGTCTGCGTGAGGATGGATTAGACTGCATAGGAAAAAAAAGATCTAAATAGGGTGAGATAAAGTTATTCTGTAAAGAATTCAGAAATGTAACAGAGTGTAGTATACTCGTTTCTTGCTTTTCTACCTTCTTTGAAGGCCTGAAATTCTTTACAGTCACAGTCCCACTCACCCACATACATTCACACACTGATGGCAGCTCCATGGGCTTAAACTGGCAAACCTAGAACCACCACAAGTTAGGTGGAGTTCAGTGTGTTTCCCAAAGACACTTCAACACATGGACAGGCAAGGTGGGAACAGCAGCCTACACAAGTTTTTGATGGATAGTCTGGATAACAAGGGAGTCTTGATCGTGTTTTCAAACATTACCCAAGTACATTTCAATGAAGAAAAATAGTGAAAGCTGGTCTTTGGTTCATCATACGTATGAACGTCGAGGACCAGCCCCTTCAAGAAAGAGTCTGCGCAGCCCCCAGGCTAACACACACTCACTTTCTCAGCAGAGCTAGCAGTGATCGGCAAAATGTTCCATTTTAGCATCGACTCTGAGAAGAAGAGGTTTCTCTTTCACCTACTCTGCAGAGACAACAATGGCTGGCTGCTGAGGCCGGCTCTAGTTTGACATCATGAAATGGGTGGCACTAACAAGGAGCAAAAGGTGGTGCCTCAGAGATTGAGGCGTCTTACTTCTTACTCGCGAAAATAATTCATATTTAATAAAAAATGTGTTCTTTAGTGTGCCAAAGGTAATATATTATTAAACATTTAGATATAATTTACTCTGAAAGGCTTAAGAATATGATGATAAGGCCCTTTAAAATGGAGAAAAAAGATACAAACCTTTCTTCATTGAACTTACCCATCATGGTTATCTAATTCGTTTGGATTGTTCCCATTGAGGGCAGCGGCTGCCATTTTTTCCAGTTTGTCTTTAAGCTCCTCATTTTTCCTCTGGAGGTCAACAATGACTGAATTCAGGAACTCAATCTGTGAATGAGAACAAAACTGTAGCTCTAACTCATAAGTTATTGTACGTTATCCACTAATAGAGGCTGGTTTGTAATAGTTTTCCAGAAAAGTGATGACACAATATTACACATACTTAGGGACAGTTTTATCGACCATGTTTGACTTGTATGACTGTGTCTTACCCACCACAGTGACCTCAATCCAGATAAAGTGATGAACTGTCACTGTTATCAGCCCAGACAAATTCAAATTTTTCATAAGACAAAGGAGAATCATCTACAAAAGCTATGATGAATAATTTGACGAATTACTGAAGAACGATCTTTTTCTTTCTAAAAATATCTGGTTAAAATAGATTAGAGGTGATTCATCTTAGAATGACCGCAAGTGTCTATACATCTGAACTTTGCCCCTAAAGGAGTAGTGAGCAGGACATACAGGATTACATCCCTGCCGTCCAACACCAACAGTTTCTCCATTTAACACCAAGTAAGAGTGCGACTCCAGATGATGCAACACAAACACAGTGTGACAAACATGCACAAGTAAAGTTGATGAAAAAGCATGAACAAACCGCTGCCTGATGGTGGTGCAGAGCATTGCCAACATCAGAAACAGGGCAGAGGAGGAGCCAAATTTGTTATAAAAAGAGAGAAGGGAAAAATGATTAAATCTGAATTCAGATCCACCTTCTGCCAGACAATAAACTGATGCAATCAGACACAAAACAGTGTGTGACATTGGTAATGCATAGTAATACAGATGGCACATGACAGATTACACGCAGATGTCATCATTCCATAACTGGTTGAGACTTCCTTCAGAGGAAAGAGGATACAATGAAACAGATTTCGTTCAGAGAGAAACCTAACGTCAAATTGAGTATATTATTAACTAAATTTCTAACTGATTAACATCCATCTCTGTTGAACACTGAATCCTCTCATCAATCCACTTTAGGAAATACAGAGAATGCAGTAAGAAACAGAGCAGCAATTCCACCACCGAGCATTTCATTCACAGGATGCAGGAAAGACTGTTTCCACACGGCTGCCCCGACATGAATGCAGGACAAAAAAATGTCACAAGAAGAATGAGGAGATCTTACAGAAAACAAACATGGTAGAAATAATGTTTGAACCCAACATTAGATACAGCAGTAATCACCTGACTCTGTGCAATCTCCTTCTCCTCTCTCATTTGGTCCAAAAGATCATCACCTTCAAAAACAGGAGTAAAAACCCACTTTTCATTAGCTTTCATAAAACTAAAGCAATATTACCCGCCCTTTTTCCTTAGCTTTATTGCTACCTGAGCCTTTGCTGCCATCGTTAGGCCCAGCAGTAATGTCTCTCTCCTGTCTCTGGATTTGCTCCTTCAGATTAGCTTTGTCCCGCTCCAAGGACTGAATTGTACTGTGCAACGTCTTAACAGAGGCACTTTCTCCACGCAGTACTTCAATCTATGAAAAGAGAAAAGGACAATATTTTAAAAAATACAGAACAAGCCCCGTTTTTCCTTTCTCCCTTTGAAATAAAAAAAAACTACTAGCCTTTAAAGTCAATTGCTTTAAACTGTAAGTTTACAGTATTGCAGCTTTTGTTTCCACCTTAATTTGATTAACAACTGCAAATGGGTTTTAATTCTTCAATCTACCAGTTTGAGCCAACTACTCCTCAGTAAAAACCACAATAGAATAAAATAAAAACATTGCCACTTACCTCTTTTTTTAGGTTTTCCACATGTTGGTTGTTTTCTAGAATTAAGGCACTTTTTTGATGGATTGACTCTTGGACAGCAGCTTTCTCCCTGCTCAGCAGATCCTTCAAAGTGCTTTCACTATTCAACAAGGTTAGCAATGCATGAAATGGATATTGTTAGGGAAAAAACAAATATGTACACCTTAGTTTGTGATTTTTTGCTATAAAATTGACAACACATTTTATGAAAAAGTTAGTTAAGAAAACAAAAATGTTTTGGGGAAAAAAGCAGCGTTTGGCAAGCAGGTTACTGCATGGTGGGATATAAACTGTGCATGTGAATTATGGTGCATTAATGTTAAAAGGTGTCAGGTACCTCACAATGTAATATAATGGCATGCAGCAGTTATTCTATCACAATCTGACTGATATTAGGACATTCAAAGAAGACATTCAAAGAATATTTTAAATACAAAAAACACTCAGGAGAAATGGAAGAATATCCAACTGACAGAAAAAAGGCCCAGATAGCCAAGTGCCGACTTTTGTCATACCTTTGTTTCAAGTCTTCCACCTCTTTTGTGAGTTTTGAGTGCTCTTCTTTCAGCTTAAGAGAGTTTACATTCAAACATAAATTGAAAGCATGAAATTAGTGCAAACTGTACATTGTGTTAAGGCATAATAAGTTAATTCACCTCAACAAGATCCTTCTGCTCGTTGAGATCGTTGTTCAGCTCTTGACTGAGCTTTTTGTTTTCAACTAGCAGCGTTTGCATGGACTCTGATTTGACTGAAACTGCTTCTTGAAGCTCTTCACTGGATATGTAAAAAAAATAAAGTTAGAAAATATATGACAAAAGAAAAAATACTTTGATTTTACATTATTGTGAAACATTATCAGGTCATGTTTCTGTCAAAACTACAGTCAAGACTGTACTCACATTTTCTGGGTTAGACTCTTTGTTCTTTCTATTTCAGTGCAAAGTTCCCCTTTGGATGAGTTCAGATCTTCTTTATATTTGGAATTCTCTTTTATAATGGCTTCCATCTGAAAAAAGGAAGTAAAGTGTTAATAACAAAAAAATGGTTGTTCCTCGACAGTTATTGCATCAATTTCTTACCTGAGTCTGCATTTCCTGCTTGGAGCTCCGGATCTCCTCCAGTAAAGTTTGGGCTTCACTCTTCTCCTTCATCAAAGCTGCTTTCTCTTTAGTGAGCTGTTCCAGGGCCTCAGCAGTCTCAACAGAGGCCTCCATTACCTACAGATTTAAAAAAGATGAGCAGTTTAAAAGACAAAAGCTCTGATCATCTGATGGATAGATTTACAGAGTCCAGAGTCACATTCTAAATATTATATAAGTTAGCATCAACCAATGATCTCCCACTCATACTTTTGGACAAATTAACAACATGCACAGCTGTCTTAGTTACAAATTTAAAAACTAAAGTTACCAAAAAAAACCTATGATTTCAGTACATTTTATGTTGGTAATTAAACACAAATTTTTCAAGTAGGAAAAAAAAAATCAATTACTATCCAGACATAAACCTGTGGCCTCAGAACGGACACTGAATAAAACTAAAACAAATCAGGTATAAGAAACTTGTTTTGTTTGGCTATGTGTTATCCTGTAGCTGATGGGAATTTTGTCTAGCATCAAATCGCGTTATAAGCCCACAGGAAGAAGCTAGGTGTAGTAACCAGCTGTTAGTTAATGGAAGATGAAAGTTAGGATAAGAACGTAAAATGAGAGGGAGAAAAAAAAAGCAACCATGCAGTGGGAGGGTGACATAGCCCCAGCAACTCTAAAGGTGTAAGTCATTTATAACAGATGAGAAATACCTCAAGCTTTTTAGAAATGGCATTTTTTAGTTGCGACTCAAGCTCCCTGACTTGCTGGGTGGCTTCATCCCTTTCCAGTTGCACGGCATCCTGCTGAGCTCTAAGACAGGAAATGCTGGAGGACATCTCTTCTTTTACAGCAGCTGAAACGGATGCTTCAGAGAGAGCATCTTTGAACTGTTTTTCCAGGCTTTCCTTCTCCTGTTGTTGAAGCTTATTATCAGCTTCTAGTTGGTTCACGATCTCCTTCAAACTCTTCAGTTCTTCCTGTAACCTAGACCTCTCTGAGACCCAGTCTTCTTGATCTGTACGAAGAGTCAAAATCTCCTGCTTGAAGGTGTTCTCTCCAGCTGACAGGTCATCTTTCACCTTAGTCAGGAAAGTGATCCGTTTGTCCATCTCTTCAAGCTTAGATGAGAGCTGTTCTTTCTCTTTTGTCAGCTGCTCTTTTTCTTGTTCTTGCTGCTTCAGTTGTGTTTTCAAATCCTCCATATCCACCATTAGAGACATCTTTTGTTCATCTGCATTCTTATGGGTGGACGAGATGGCTTCCCTTTCCTCTGTGACTTTAGTCAAAGCTTTCTGCAGCTCCTCAATTTGCTTGGAAAGGCTCTCTTTGACAGAGACAGCATCCTTCCGTACACTGGATTCAGCCTGAAGTTGGTTTTCAAGAGACTGTTTGGAATCTGACACAGACTGGAGCTGGTTTTTGAACTCCTGGACCTCATCAAGCAGAACCCGGTTCTCTGTCTGCATTGACTGTAGTTTTCTGTCACCTTCTGTCTGCAGCGACTGAAGAAGGAGGTTTTCTTTTTTAAGGTCATCTACGTGTAAAGCTGATTTCTCTAGGTCATCTTTTAGCTTCGTATGCTTTTCTGCAAGTTCAGCATTGACCTTTTGGAGACTTTCTGATTCAGACAAATGCTTTTGCAGTTCAGTTTGTAGGTCAACCCTTTCCTGTTTCAAAGCAGTCGTCTCTGCTTCCAGCTCATCTCTTTGGCGTTTCATGTCCTCCACTATTACTGCCAAATGAGACTTGTCCTGAACAAGGTCAGCATTGATTCTGCTGACCTCATCTAGTTGGTCCTTGACTGTTTGGATATCATTAGCCAGCATATCATGTTCAAGAGAAAGAGCATTTTTCTCATGGAGATCCTTTGCCTGCTTTGCTTCTAGCTCTTTTTTCTCCACAGCTAAACTCTCATAATTCATTTTCTGCTGCTCTAGAGCAGACTCCAAGCTAATCTTCTCTTTTCTCAGATCATGCAGAACCATCTCAGTTTCAGAACTCTGGAGGCGGAAAGCTTGCTTCTCTTGCTCCAGAGATGATACCACTTCTTTAAGCTTCTCATTAGAATTAGACAGCTGGTGTGTTGTGAACTCAAGCTTGTCTTTTAATTCCTGGATCTCTCTTATGAGCTCCTCTTTTTCATGAGATACTTTTCTTTGGAATGTGAGCAGGTTTTCCTTCTCCTGCAGGAGTTGAATTTTTTCAGAGTCTGTGACTTGACTGCTCGTCTTGAGCTCCTCCAGCATCTGAACAAGACCATTTTTAGAAGCTCTGAGTTCCTCACATTCCCGCACAGAGCTCTCCAGGTCTTTCTTTGTGAGATTGAGTTTATTCTGAAGCTCCTCTTTCTCCATCTTAAGATTGTTTTTGTCCAACCCAAGAGCTTTGATTTGAGAAGTCATCTCATCTTTTTCTTTTGTTAATATTTCTGACGATGTCTGGAGCAGAGCGTTCCTCATTGTAAGATCTTCTTTTTCCAAGTTTAAAGTGTTAAGTTTTTCCTGCATCTCAGCGTTTTTAGCATCAACAGATTTAAGATTTTCTCTAATAGCATCTTTCTCAGATACTACATTTTCTATTTCTTTTGCGAACTTAGATTTGTTTTCACCAAGAGCCTCTTCAAGATGTTTCTTTTCTTTGCAGACATTTTCATAGTCCTCATTCAGTTGCTTATTTTTAGCTTCTTTTTGCTGACTGTCCTGCTGAAGCTCTAATATTTGGTTGTTTTTTTCTTCATCTTTCACTTGAAGCTCCTCAATTTGGGCCAATTGTTCATCTTTACTATCCTGAAGTTCTTTGCATTCAGTCTGGGCTTTATGAAGGAGGAGTTTGAGCTTCTCAAGTTCCTGATTCTTTGAAATAATCTCTTCACTTGAGATCCTCTTTATGGTGAGTAATTCTTCATGCTGTTTTGAAAGCTCATCTCTGGTTGTTAACAGATTTTCATTCTGCACTAAAAGTTCTTTGTTACTACTTTCATAAGTACAAAGCTGATTCTGCATTTCTAAAAGCCGGTTTTCCAGGTGGTCTTTTTCCGTTTGAATTTCCTGTAACTCCTTTTGTTTTGTCTTCAGATCTAAAGTCTGGTTTTCCACTTTTTCGGACAAATGTTCAACGTCATGCTTGCAGGAATCAAGCTCAGCAGAAAGACACTGGGGGGGAAAGTGAAAAAAAATAGCAGGGATATATGGATAATCATAGAAAAAAGCATGAATGAATACAAACCAACCAGATATGGAAATGAGTGAAATGCAAATGAGCAGGTTAAGCTGCAGAAGCATCAAAAAATGAAGGAAGCAAACCAGCACCTACAACAGCATTTCTTAAAAGGTAACATGTGGACCATTTTTATCTCATCCATTTGTTGCAACTTTCAATCCTGTCTATGCCGTCAAAAGAACAATACATCCACCGTATGAGTACACACATAACTAGTCTGGTGTCCCAGTTATACAGATGCAGTATTTTCTAAGCTTTCCCATAAATGCATGTGGTTTAATGGAAGGTTAGGAGTTAATGACCAAATGTCAGGAAAAGTCCAAGAACATTTGAGGGGGATGAAAATGCTCCACTTAAATATGCAAACTGGTAAATATTGACAGAGTGGGAAACATCAAGTTGAACATATATAATTGTAAATTCAGATAACCTTAACTGTCTTACAAACTTATAGAAAAATAGGTCGGTGGAATGACTGAGGTTTTGAAAAGGAAATCCTCTACAGAGAAACGGTGAGGCTCTTCTTCAGAAACGGTTCAGCACAGAACTTTCTTGGTTAATATGTTGGGAAACATCAATATTTTCTTGTGTATTATTTTTAGTTTGGTTTGCTCCAACCAACTTAAGTAAATTCCTAGGATTCATTAATATAACTTACTGTTATGATTATGTGAAACAAAATATTTGAAAATATATATTATTTAAAATGCAAAATGAATCTGCCTTTTTGTTAGTGGTCATCTGGTAAAGAAAGCAAATATTTATGTTTCAAACCACACTATGATCCCATGGTTTACCTTTGAAAGTCACAAAAATTCAGAATTTTTCCTAAATATAGAGAACTGAAGAAGACATGAAACAAGTCGGAATCGTATCTGAAACCATTGTTTGAGGTAATGCAATTTAGGAGTAAATGATTGATTCCTTAATAAATTGTCACATTTTTCAGCAAACTCAAATCTTCTATAAATACACTAAAACCTTTAATTTCCAAAATCAGATATTTAACTTTCAGAATTTGCTGAAGAGTTTTTGGCTGATTGAGCAGTTAGGGTATGAAGGCCTTCAAGTTGAGTCTATTCTGAGCAAGTAAAGCCAATAACCAACAAGACATAAAAAAAACCACAATAATAAAAAGATTTGACTTCAATAGGTGTCATTACCTGATATTTCTCTTTGTAAGGCTGCAGTTCAGACACCATTTTCTCTAACTGCTCTGTTTTCTCCTTGGAGCAAGAAAGCTCCTGGTTCAATTTGTCAACCTGACTCTGAAGCTCTGATGCGCTAGTCAGGGATTTCTCCTGGGAAGCCTTCAGCTCCTCCACAAAAGCGTCCTTCTGTGCCACATTTTTCTCCTAAATCAAAAACATGTTATTTTCTTGAGAAAATGTAAAATTCAGCTGGGCAATTGTTCTATGGGGTTCACACTGCAAAAACTGAAATTTAAAAAAGTAAAAAGAAATTTTGCCTTATAATAACTTTGTCTTGATAAGAAAAAATAACTAATTTTCTGTCTTGCAAGAAAAATAATCTTACAAAGAAAGCTTTTCAATAGGAAAAAGAAATCTGTTTTAAAAAACATTTCTCAGTGATTTTCTTTTCTTAAAATAAAAACTCTTGGTATAGGACCATTTTGGCTGATTTAAAAAAATATATATATTTAAAGACATTTTTTTAAACTTTAAGAATGTTTTACTTATTTCTAGTGAGTAGTTTTTGTAGTATAAAGTTGGCAAATAAATATCTGCAAAAAATAGAAGACAACTTTCTTGTACTTTCTCCAGTAAAATCTAAAATGTAATCTAAAAAATGTTAAATGAGAAAATTAATTATCTGATACATACAGGAATAAATAAGGAAAGAAAAGTCTTCCCAACATTTTTGGAGCAAAAATGTTTAAATCAGAGGGGTTCATGAGTAAAAACCAGTTAAAAGCACTTCAAAGATTGTTTCTTTAGATGAATTCTGAACCATCTCAGATGATCATCTGAAAATACTAACCAAGATTGTAATCTTTTCCTGAAGACTACTTATTTGATTAAGATGTGCATCTCTGGTTTCTTTCATCTGCTGCTCTTTGCTTGATTGTTCCTGTTGGAGCATTTCCTTTGCTTGTGCAACTTTCTCCTTTTCTTCTGCAAGCTGATTTTGTAATTCCTCCAATCTCCTGTAAAACAATAAAAATAATCTAATTAAACAAGCATCTGGTTATAAGAAAATACATTTATAAATACAGTTCCCACTATAATTTTAATAGAAACTGTAAAAATGAAATTTTGAGAAAACTAAAATCAAATAACTCAAAGGGATAAATGACTGGATGAATAGTATCACCTTTCTTTCTGCATGAGATCTTCATTCATTTTTGTCAATTGTACAGAGCTGTCACCAGATGCCTTCATCATCTCTGAAATGTCATTTTCTAGCTTACTTTTGTCCTTTAGAAGCTGCTCAAGCTTCTCATCTCCAGCCTTCAACTTTCTTTCCATCCCTGTAAAGAAGATCAATATATTTAAAGAGTCAAGATCATTTTGTACAACCAAATCAAATTAAACTAGCTAGTCAATAAAAAGCAGTTCTATAGGCTCACCAGCAAGTTGGCTTCTGTGAGACTCCAGTTCTGTGGTTAATGATGTGCACTCGTTTTCCTTCTGATGAAGAATTTCAAGTTTTTCTGCAGAAAAGAAAACCAGTTGTTCACCAATAATAAAAACATGACAATGAGGGGTATATTTTTCTCTTTGACGGGCTCAAAAAAAAGAGAACATAAATTACCTTGTAAAATTTGAGCAGATTTAGTCATCTCATCTGTGCTGTCTGTCAACTTCTGCTTCTGTAGGGCAAAATAAACTTTTTGTAATTTTACTTTAAATGGAGGGAAATACCGCACGTGTCATTAAAGATGGATGTTAAGGTCAGGGTGTGAAACAAAGATGTCTTAGAAGTTTCTGGTTAAATTTAGGTGCGTTTTTTTTTTTTACACCATATGCATAAGCAAACGGTTGAAGAAAGATTTAGGAGTGAAGAGTAACCTAAACAGACATACGATGATTTCAGATTTTTTTATAGCATCTGTTCAAAACAGGCAGAACAGTACATGACATTTTTTCACATGATATTTAAAATCATTATTCAGCAAAAAAAAAAAAAAAAAAAAAAAAGGTTTGAGGGCTTAACTAACTTAACATTTTATTTGAGAACAGCTAGTTCTTCACAAATTTCAGTTCAGTTTTTTTTTTTACACTGATAAAAAACTAACAAAACTTGTGTTTTTCCCTGTAAAGATTTTGATTAAAAAACAGAGTGTAAGCCTTGGTGTATTCATAGAAGTTCTTAACATGACGCCAAAAACCTCACCAGGGCTTCAAACTCTTGTTCCAGGGTTTCATTCTTCTGTTTTGCTGTGACAAGACTCTGCTGTAAAGTGAGGACTTTCTGCTGTTTTTCCTCCAGCTGAGAGCTTATTTCACCAACCTGCCACATGTAAACAACCAGGCAAAATAACACATTTACAATAATCAAAAATATAGAAGACAAAGAATGACAAGTCTGAAAATGGGATTTGCAAGAACCCACCTTGACAGCTTGGTTGTTTCCTTGGTTCTGTACATCTTCTAAATTGCTCTTCAAAGCTTCGAGCTCCTGGTTAGCTTTCTCCAGTTGACTCTGCAAAGCCAGCAGTTCTGCCATTTGCTCTTTGGTTTCTCTATCCTTGTCTTGAGTCTGCTGTGCCAGTATTGCATCTTTCTCCTCAAGTTCTTTGATCCTAATTTCAGCAGCATGAAGCTTTCCAAGAGCATCTTCCATCTCCACAAGGTGCTGCTCTTCTACTTTTTCCATACTAGACCGCAGCGTCTCCTCCAGCCGCTCCTTGGCTTCGGTTAAAGAAAAAAGCTGCGTCTTCAGCTCCTCCATCTCCTGAGTCCAGGTTGAAGTAGCCGCTTGATGTTTGGCAGCTGCCTCTTCAAGAGCTGACATGTGCTCCAACTTGAGCTTTTCTAATGCACTTTTGGTTTCTACAAGCTCTTCTGTCTGTGCATCTGATCCTTTGCTAAAAGACACTTTCAGTTCCTCCATGGCTTGTTGATGAGAAGCAACAGCAGAAGCCAACTTGGAACGCCAAAGCTCAACAGAGTCAGCATTTTCCTTTTCAGCCTGGCTTAGACGCATCTCCAACTGCTCTTTGTCACTGGACAGCCTCATAGTGGCAGCTTGAAGCTGGGCGAGAGCCTCAGCATGGTGTTTCTCTTGACCTTCAATCTTTTCTTTATGTTTCACAACATCTTCTTTCCATTTAGCTTCTTGAGATGCCAGCTGATCTCTGAGTGACTTTATCTCTTCCAGCAAAGGAGAGAGATCCGGCTTAGAGTCTTCGGAGCTTTCCTGAATACCAACGCGCAGCTGCAGGTCAGCTACCTCTCTGGTTCGTAAAGACAAGTCCCTTTCAAGCTCCATTATACGAGATCTTTCAGACACAGTAGCAACCTTTAAAATAAAACAGAGCCCATTTTAAAAATGCTTCCAGTGTGCATGCTTAAAGAATTCAAAACAAAAATCACTGAACACCGAATAGTACAATTAAAAATTCTATTGAAAAAAATCCAATAGCATAAAACCTCTGATCCTATAAAGACTTATACTGACCTCATGTGGTTATAAAGGGCGCTGTACGAACACTGAAATCAGCTACAGGGTTGCAGCACAATTGCAAATTTTTCCTCAAATTATTTAACAAAAGGAATTTATTTGTAAAATTAACTAAAACTTAATATAAATTGTTTTAAATATAATAATATTTAAAACAATAATATTTTAATACATTGGCATAGTTACAAATGGTCATGAGGGATCAGTTAAAGTACTTCATAAATCTGGAATTTGTTCTTTACTAAAGCATAAACATTTAACATAATTCTATTTTCTCATGTAACAAAGACTGAGCAATCTTTACTACTTATGACTATGATAGAGGGGTGCATAGTTCATGAGGCAGAAAATTTTGACTTGTAAAATGTAGGCACACCAAATAAGTAGGACAAATGGATGCCAGGAAGGACAGGGGGGAAAGAGCATAGGAAAATTAGGAACATGATTAGCTCTGGAAAAGGGAAGGGACTGTCTGTCTGGTTAAGCAGTGATTCCAATAAAGCAAAAGGGAGTTCAAGTTAAATTTTGGAAAGGCCACCACCCCCAGCTTTAGTTCAAATGGTTAAAATTGATTTTTTTTCCCATTTAAAATTGGTTTAAATTATTTATTTAAAAAGTTTTCTTAAAGGACAAACAGGTGTTCAGAGAAAGTTGATGTCTATAGATAATAAAGTATGTTTTTGATTCACATTGTTCATGAGAAGTGTGTCATACTTGTAAATAGAAAAGAAAGGGGGAAATACAGTCACCACAAGCCCAGGAAAAGCAAAAACTTTGGTTACTGACTGGCATTCGTCAGAACTTTGAAAACATTTCAACCTGCAAACTTCACTCAGGCCCCCTTTCCCAAAGCAGCCCACCCCAGAGCAGAATCCATTACCCTAGTGTCTTCTAACTCTCTTTGGAGTTTCTCAGCTTTGGTCTTTTCAAAGAGAAGGCTCTGTTCAAGCTCCTTAATGTGGGCATGCTCCAGTCTGGTCTGCGTCTGTTAGTAAACAAGGGGGAGAGGAAGAGAACACACCAGTGCCACCATCACATGCCAGCCCAACGCAGACAGAGAGGGAGGGAGACAGGAGAGACGGTGAGTGTGTTTGTGTGTGCTTTGTTTACAAGTTGTTTTTTATCAGAGTGTAGTGGGTGGGTGTGGTGAGTGGTGAATGAATGCAAATTATTTTAAACAAGATGTACATGCAGAAATGTGCCAAAGCTGTAAAAACAGCTGCAGGTAGGGATTACTGGGAATGGATGGTGGGCAACACAAAAAACAAGCAGCAAAGGAAAGGACACATATTATGGGTATGCAGGATGAGTTTTTTTTTTTTTTTAAAGAAGTTAAAAAGCCATCATGCAAAAGTGAACCTGGTGAACAAAGCAAACTGTTAGGAAAATCTGACTGTGTTTCAAACCATAGACGGATCGAGTTCTGTGGCCTGGAATAGAGAGAAGGCAGTGCGGGCTATTTTCTATATTCATCCATAACATGACGTCCATATTCCTCATGAGTATTTCACACCTCTGTGGTTCAAGTAGAGGTGTCAGATTGAACAAAGTCATCTTTTGAATTCATTCTCTTGGTTACCAAACAAACAAAGCATACCTGCACATCTGAAGCGTACACTGCTTTCTCTTTTTTGTTGATAAAACAATTAGCTCTCATGGTAAATACAAAGTATTTGACATACCAACAATATGTGCAAGACTTGTGACTAACGTACAAAAAAACATTTTTTCAAGGTGAAATTATTTTGACTCATTATCATAATGCTAGCTGAAGAATAACTTTACAGCTACTTCATCACAAAAAATCTATCTAAAGAAAATAGATCAAACCGGAACACTGTCTGTAAAAAGGACTTCCATATAAAAGCATAAACAAATCCAAATCGATGCTAAAAAACAAAACGGAAGTGATAATGTTACGTCAAGAGGTCATTCATAATTTATTTTAAGAAATACCTTTAAAAACTGGAATTGTGTGTTAATCTTCTTCTGCTGTGGTTGAGAGAACAAACTTAGGTTTGTGACTGAGTAGTGTAAAGACAAGGGAGCATTTCAGTGGTGCCATGCTGAGCACTGGACCAACATGAAAGCAGAAGACAAGAGGGCACAAACCAGGAGGCAAAAAAATATTAAAGTTTACCATTAGTTAACCTTACACAGCTGAAAATTCAAGAAAATGTGTTTTCTTTCTTCGACCTGCTCATTCCTTTATATCTGTCTTCTGTTTTAAAATATATAAAACAATGGAAACTACCTGAATTTAAAGAGAAAATATATTTTTTGAGCCCCAGCTTCCCTTGTGTCACTTCAAATATGAGTAAAGCCAGGTCTTAAATAGTAAAACAAAATGTTCATGTTTTTACATTTTCTTCTATTATAGAATGTTTTTGATAGCACATTTGTTAGGAAGTTTTCCCTGGAACCTAAAACATTAGAGAGTAAAGTGGGTGATAACAACTGATAAAGTTGTGACAACAGATGCTCTGATTTTATGCTAGCTTATCTTGCATTTAATATAAAAGTGATAGACTTTGAGATTAAAAAATATAAAGATTTATGAAAGTTAAATTATGTTTTTTAAAACACACATTAAAATAAAAATTGAATAATAAAATTATCTTCTATACTTTGCCAATACAGATCCATTTTAAAAATGTGAAAAAAAGTGCATTATATTTTATTTCCAATTTTTCTTATTATAAAAATATTAAAGCTGCAAATAGAAGGATAAATGTAGTCACATGGTTACCTCAAGATCTCCCTTCGTAATGCAAGCTTCTTCCACACGAAACTGAAGGTCCTCCACCCTCCTGTTAAAAAAGAAAAATTAAACATACAAATGTAAAAATAATAACTAAAACAATAAAATGTATTTCCATTTCTAGGAATGACATGTTGAAGTACTTAATTAAATGTTTACTTTTCGTTCATACCATTTTCAAACCAAAAAACAAAACTATTAAATCTCTCAAATCCAAACACCAGCCCCAGACCTTCTTTTTCCAATTTGTGCATAACGGCATTCAGTACAGGTCATTGCTCTTGAAGCATAGGCAAATGGTCTCCCATTTTCTCCATGAGCCTGAAGAAGCACAGCTCAAATCCTATTCTTGGATGAGTCTGTAGAAATCTTTGTTTTATTGGGGGGGTTGTTTTTTTGTTGCTTTGTTTTTTTTCACATTTACATCAATGATCACATCATCAGTGTACACTTAAAGTTCAGTGTAAAGAAAGCCCAATTAACTAAAATGAGAAATGTTTCTGCATTCAACACCCTATCAAGTCAGGCAGACTATCCTGGTCTGACCACATCCTTTCATTTGTCAAATTGCATGGGTGGTGTTACCTATGCTCCTCCTCCAGTTGATTGAGCAGCTCCACCTTCTCTTTGTCTGCAGCTTCCACCATGGCACGCAGCTGATCCATTTTTGCTTCCATCTACAAAAAAAAGTTTAAAAAAACACAAATGACAAAGAGATATGGAGAAACTCCATTTATAACAGGGAATTTAGGTCAGTGGGTCTTATAACCTGCTCTTGTTCCTCTCTAAGCAAAGAGATTTCTTGCTCCATTTCTCCAACATGGCTTGTGGCCTTAGCAACCTCAGCTCTTTCCATGTCCCTTTCAGCCATGAGCTGTTCAATGTGTTGTTGCTTCTCCTTTAAGGCCTCCTGCAGGGCTGTGGTTCCGGAAATCTTTCGATTATACCTTGATGATGTCTCTGTTAGCTGTACAAGGAACAAGTAGCACAGTAAAGCAACGGAAATGGATGAAAATACTGACTTTCCTACATTGTTGTCCCTTGGTTTCTGCCTTACCAGGCCGGTTCGACTGGGCTTAGCACTGACAGAGGATGCCACTGAACTCATGGTACTGATGGACGAGGCACTCGGGCTTCTCTTTAGTCCTGACGGTGTTGCCACCACTTTCCTTACTGTTGTTTTTGCTTTGGCTGGTGTCGTGGAGGGAAAGCCAATGCGTGTGACTTTGTGAACCGGAGCGAATAAACCGTACTTTGGTTGGCACTGAAAGTACCTGGTAGAAAGAACGAACGGAACTTTTCATAATCTTGGTTTATATTGATTTCATTTTTTAAAAGTGGTTCATGCATATTTTTCCTTTAACTTATTTGAACTTTCAACTACTTTTGTACCTTGTGCCTGCCACGGCTCCGTCATTCTTTCCAAGAGGTTCATCAAGTTCAACACCACACCACTCGCCTTTAGCAAAATCTGTTTCTCCAAGGAAACGCACCACTCCTGCCTTTGTGCCACCAACCTGAGAGTAAAAAATCTAAACATTAGCCAATTTTAAAACACATTTAAACATTTTTGATTTGTCACCTAATAAGATATCTCTATAAAAGTTAAGTATTTGATAACTTTGAACAGATTGAAGCCAAATCATCTACATTTTACAGTAAGTGTATTCATATACAACAACAAAAAAGCAGCATTAGGACTGCTGAAGCTGAAAATGGTGAGCACATTTCCTCTTCAACTCCACTGACATGAACAATACTTCCTCTTATTCAATGTCACTCAACTTTAAAACTCAGAGAAAGGACAAAACAAGGATTTGAAAGTAGGAAGGATTAGCATTCAGTCTGGCGTTTGGCAGAGTTTAATAAATAAAAATGTAGAAAAAGAGTATCTTAAATATTGATTCAGCAGCATGACAGAAGTCTCATTTTTTCATTTAACTAGGATTCGAGGGTAGAGCTATTTACTTCCATGTGTTTCATATTTTTCTCATTAAATTGCTGTTGCAACAAACTTTACCAGCACACGGTCCCCCATCTTCAGTTCCCTTTCCCCCTTCTTGACTGATCCGGTCTCGGAGAGGTTGGACACGGATTCACTGTTTGTTCCCGTGAGGTTGCTTGCTGGCTGAGCAGCAGTGGCCTTCTTAGCTGCAAGAGAACTTGATGATATTGCAGGTTTAGGGGCAGGTGTATGTGAGGCTACGCTTCCAACTGAAGGAGTGGGCGACGTAGCGCGGGACGGTGGTGCGGTCTGCGTCCCATTGGCCTCCCCCTCTGTGCGGGACAGCTTAGAAGGGCGGGTAAATATTCCTCTGAGCGCTTCACATTGGAAGTAGCGGACTCCTGCCACAGATCCATCATTCTTTCCAATGGGCTCATCAAGGACGATTCCTGCCCACTGTCCTGGGGCAAACTGTGTCTCTCCAAGAAACTGTATGTAACCAGGCTTATTTCCATTCACCCAAACTCGCTCCCCAACCTGGAAGCTTTCCTCTGCATTGTTCTTATCTTCCCCACCAGTACTTACAGTGGATTTATCTGCAACAGCAACTTTAGCTGTGATTAGAAACAGGACAAAGATTTGATCAACTCACAAGGAATAATAACAAATCTTCTGTTAATTTCAATAATAGCTGGTTAAATCTATTATGTAACATCTTAGATTTAAGCATTTCTTTCTTGTAACCATTAGGTTTAGACCAAAACACAGGAAAGTTATGATTTGACATACTGTAAAATAACACTGAACAAAATAAAGTACCGTACTACTGCTAACAACTGAAGGGAAACTGTCATTCTTCAAGATACTACAAGTCAGACTTTACATAGTTTAAATATTATTAAAAAGTAGGGAGAAAAATCTATTACAACATCCAATCCTAAAGACTTTTGGAAGCATTTAAAATAAAAACCTACTCTTCACAGCACATTTATGAGCCAAATCCGAATTGCTTCCCTACCACTCTGGCTCCTCCCAATTGCTTCAATTAAAGTGAAGTCTTAAAGGTGTCCAAACGTTCTTTCAAGGAGGAACCGTATGTACTTAGGGCTGGATATCTCTCCAGTGGCAGGAACATCTTGTAGTATTTTTTTTTTCAGTGTGACACTTCAATTAGTTTTTGGTTTTCGCATGACTTTTTAAAGTTACAAAACTGAAGTTGTTCTGTATTTTTTGAGAGCTGGCACTAATGTAGATAACCAGAGTCTATCGATGACGTCTTAATGACACTTTTTTTATATATCGCTCTACTTGGAGGGATACATGTAGAGATAGAGAGAGGCTGTAGAGGTAGGGAAGCAGTGGCCACAGCTAAAGGCTATAACAAACAAAGACCTTCCGCCACCACAAGGATAAATTCTTACTTGTGCTTGCAGTGGTCTTAGTGGCTCCAGGTCCAGGCGCCCTAGCTATTTTGCTAGGAGCTTTGATCCCACTGGGCTTCAATGTGCTCATCTTTCCAGTAGTGATCTGACCCACGAGGCTTATGTCTGTCAGTGGGTACAGACTGATCCCAGACCATCAAAGTAAACTTCTAGAGCTCTCTGGTTGCAGAGTTGTTGTCCCCCCTCCCCAAAAAAAGCTAAGTAATAAAACAAAACAAAAAAAAAGAGGAAAGGGGAGAAGGGAGAAAAGGTGCTGCTGACAAAAGAAAATCTGTGAAGAAAAAGAAGAACAAAACTTATGCTCAACTCCATATATGAATATTTTACAAAAACAAAGAACTCTGAGTTTTACTCAGAACATTGATTCTTTTTGTTCTAAATTTGCTCACATGCTTTAGTCTCCTTCCAGTTATCCTGTCATGGATATCAACTGATGCAAGCTTTGAGAATTAACAAGTAGCTGAGATTTGAGATGCACGACTGCAAATATGTAGCTGACCACTGGGTTTTGCACATGATTATGCATCTTTACAGCAAATGAAGATGTCCCTTTAAGGCATTAACTAATTTGTTTTCAGGATGCCGTTACCCGAGGCATTTTATTTCTATTATGACAACAGCTCTCTCAAAATACAAGTCACAGTGACTTCTAAAAATACCCAGACAAGTGCAACGAACTTCCGTGCTGCAGTTATGAACCATGTGGCTTTAATAACGATACTACAATCATTCTCTAGGCTTTCTTTCCTGCTGCAACCTCAAATGATATAAAGCTGAATAGCTGCTTTTCTAAAACAGGATTAGTCTAGAAACATGACAGCAATCAGCACCAGTTTATGGTATTTTGTGGGATTATCTGTACAGGCAACCACTCTGGATGAAGTACTGAAAATGAGCTGACTTTTACAGGTTTACTTGTAGTCTAAATCAAGCTTCTACACAGGTCGAGTTTCCACCAAAAAATGTATTCCCAACAAACATCCTTTATGGATTGGTTGCATAACACCCACGCTAAATCTGCAGAAAAGGTTGCAAAATATGGAAGCAAGTCTGATGTTTCTTCTCTGACTGTTAAGGCTAGATGCATCCAACCTAAAGCATGGATGAACTGTGAATGGAAGCAGTCGCTATAACAACCTGAAAACTGTATATTTGAATAAAAAAATATCCGATAAATCATGATCATAAAATAAGACAGCAACCTTGTCTACAACCTATCGAGAATAGTTTTATATTTTTAATAAAACAATTTTTTTAGTCACTGAGTTTTGTAAATATTCAAATACACACAATTCTGATGTATTTTCAATTTTGGGAGAGCTTACTTTAACGATCACACATCAAATGATGGTAAAATATAAACACAACTATAATAAGGATAGTGATGTGTCAATGTTGTCAGAAATAAAGGTATATTGAATAATTTACTGATTCACTTGAAATTTTTGAAGTCAAGCACTGGTCAATTTACAAAACATTTTACTGTTTAATGAATAGAAGAAGGTGAAGAATTATGAAGATATTTTCTGCAGTGTGTTAACTCAAGAAGCTCCAAACTACCCAGGAATGACTAACTAAATGCCTGACACTGCACAGAACTAGCTTGCCTGGATGCATTTCTGGACAAAAAAAAGGTTCACAAAGAAAAAATATAAGTGCTAAAGAAAAGAATTGAGAGGACAAGCTCTCCAGCAAAAGTTCTTAATACAAAATGAAAGAGAACCACAGTCAGTTGTGACCCACTTTATACAGTGCTACACTTTAAGATTGACGCCATGACTGACACTCAGTAATGCCCTGAGGTTGAAAGGATAAGAGACAGAAAGAGACCAACTTCTATGGTTAATGAATCAAATGTGGAAATTAGTATTTTCAACAACTAAAAAGAAAAACTTTGCAAAAATGTCAATATTTTGTGTACTTTCTTTTTTAATTAAAAAGGCTAAACGATAGGAAGAAGTAAATATCCGTGAGCTTTAGAGGTAAAACTGCTCTGACTGGTAAGCTGCTTCAGTCCACTGCACATGATCCACTTATACTGAAAAATGTCCCTCCACTGTAATCTGCCCATGCCTAACGTTTTAATCTGTGACTCGAGAGAGAGAGAGCTTTGCTGTTGATTTTTAAATGTTTGAAAAGTTTAAAAAAACATATGCATCTAAAAGATACAACTTCAATGTGATTTGTATAAAGATCTGACAGTATCCTTTCATTTTTTTATGTTAACTAAAAAATATTAGAAAAATAGTCAGTAAAACAATGCGGTAAATATTATTACTTTCAAAGAGTTTCAAAAACTAAACTCACACCTTCAACTAATAAAAAAAAAGTTAAAAGTTCAAATAAAGCTCAAATTTAATTTTTCATCCAACAAAACCACTTCATGAATTTTAAAAAGCATATAATTTAGAAATAATGCAATATTTGTATGAATTTGTTTAGCGTTTAGGTCTTGATTTGCAGCTTTGCTTCTGCCTCACACATAAAGGACAAAACGCCATCCTAAACTACCGGTTACTCCTTCTAGTCTCTGAGATTGTTTTTTTTTTTTTGGTTTCAAGGTCATTCCAAGCTGTACATTTTCCTTTACTTAGGAAACATCTGCAGGGATGATTATGAAGGTTCCTGCTGGCACCAACATTAAATGTAGACAGCAGGAACATCCTGTCTTCTATTTCTGAACATACATGGGTTTAAAAAGAATGAAAACTATTCTAAAGAAAGATGCACATACATTACTGTAGAATGAAAAAAAAAATCAGATTTCATTTTTTAAGATACAAATCTTAAAAATAAATTAGTTTCATGAGCGGAAACAAAAAAAGAAAAAAACATTGTGACTGAAAAAGAAAAACAAAGTTGTAAAAATGCTGGTCACACCCCATGACTGTTCTACAAATCAGAAATGCAACGATCCAGGGTTCGCCTGACAATGCAGCTGCTTCGATTTCATATATGCTAATCGGCTAAGTCAAATGTTTGGCCAACCAATTTGGCTTGTCGTCTGAACTTGCCTTAGTCTTAGTGGTAGCTAACGGTCTGAGAGCTTGATATTGATGAGGTGGCACACATCTGACAGCAGCATAACACACAGTGGTCCTTTAACACATACAGTGCATCTGTGATGGTTCAATTTTTTAGCATGATTTTTACAAACCAATACCTTCTGTACGGGTTAAGCGAGAAAATTCCACAAGTCCAAAAGTCTCCGCAATGTCACTGACACTCCAGCAGGGAACGTTACCGCTGCCACAAGTTAAAAGTAGGTGTTAGCCATATGGATACGGGACCGCTTCCCTTCTTGTGTGGCTGTACTACGCAGCAGCCTTCTTCACTGTCACTTCCTCGGATTAAACTAATCTGCCTGTGGTATCACAGTAAAAACGGGCGTGATTAGTTGCTAAGTAACGTTAGCAGCGAGGCCCGAGCAGTTGTGAGAACCAAGGGAGGTGCTGGTTAGCTAGTTAGCTTAACTAACAAATCAAGTAACGTCTTCACTACCTGAACAACTTTCCTCCGCCTTCCGTCTTTACTTTTATTCACAAATTAAGTACTGTATTCATAAAAACCCCATGGCCTTAGGGTAAACAAACAAAAACTACTCACCAAATATGACCTGGTAGACGCTCTACCCAGAGGAAGAAATATGACTAAGAAAACAGAGCTAACTACTGAGCTAACTATTTTTACTCAGCGCCTAGGAAGACTGAGCAGACAGGACCAACCCCGCGTGCGAGTACTGGCCGTCCGTCCAACAGCCGACAGTAACGTCAAGGCTGCGTGACAACCAAAGATGTTTTATTTGGTACGATGAACCACTCCAACGTTTCAGAAGAAACGCCATCATTTCTATAAAAACAAACCGAAACCCAAATTTACACAAGAAATAAAATACAAACACTTTGCAAGTGTTTAAAAGAAATAATGCTTTCATTACTTTGATAAAGTTCTGAAAACGTCAAAGCGACTCAGGTTTTTTATTATAAAAAAACAAGCCTCCAGACAATTTGTAAATGTTAATCGTGTTTAAAAAAAGTGTTTTTCTACCATTTCTGACAATACAATTCACATCCATTGTTTTTCTTTATTTATGTCGGCACAAAAATAAAGCAGTAAAGCAAAATAAAAGCATTTTACTTATGTTTAAACAGCAGGAGCAACAAAAACAGAAAACACATCAAGACCTATAAAGGTCACTTTGTGTTTACTCAAATTTTACAATAAATTACAATGAGTAACATCTGCTACAAAAAACCAAAGTGGTCCTTTTTGATGCTGTGTTACCAAAAGAATTTCCCTCATGACAATTTCATGAATATACAAATTGAGATGAAAATAAAACAAAGAAACAATGAAAAAATAAAATAACTAAAAAACCCTTACAAAAAAGTATGCACACTTGGATCTTAATGGTTTCTGTAAACTTAGCTTTTCTTTATCAAACTTCTAGGGGAGCTTTTAAGTAAGTCCCTAATCTTAAGGTAGGTTCCTGTAGCTTCAGCTAGTTCAGTGAACTCAGGTGTATCTTCGAATGGAACAATACCAGACGCAAACTTGCTCCTGTGGGGTACTTTTGCAACCTTCTCCACAGGCTTAGCTAAAGCACCAGCTTCCACATGAGTTAAAGCTGGATCAGGACTTTGGGGACTGTCCTCCTGGGATTTCACTGGACCAGGACTTTGGGGAGAATCATTTTCAGATTTCAAAGGCTCTGGGCTTTCAGGACCATCCTTCTCAGATTGGATAGATTCTAGCTTTTGGGTAGAAACCTTAGGAACATCTGGTTCACCTTCAAACTCACTGCTTTGGTAAGACTCTGTAGCTCCTGGTGGAACCACAGCGACTTCATCTTCTCTCGTCTCTATAGCCAAGCGACTAGGGGTGGAAACATTTGGGGAACTGGGAACAGGTGTTTCACAGTCACTGTTGGTGGTGGTGTCTGCATTTTCTAAAGCAGCCCGAATGAGTCTCTGTTGCTCCTCCAGTTCTTCCAGAGTCATGTCATCCTCCACTCCCTCTCCTGCCTCTTGATTTGCTGTCCACTTTTGGCCTCGCAGAGCTGGTGACCCATTGATTGGTGTGGGTGAGGGTGTACCTTTAGGAAGAGGAGGGGGACTAGGTGTAGCAGGGGGAGTGCCCTGAGGTAAAGGAGGGGGCGTACTGGAGCAAGGAGAACCAGGAGGCAATGGAGTTTGGAACTGAAAGTCAGCAGAGCCGCGGCAAGGCGTTTCTGGGTCTGTGAAAAGTAATGAGATTCTCCTAAGCTTGAAAGTTATACAGAGTCAGGGCAAATACATTTCTTGTATTTCGTCTGGAATCCATTTTATTGCTGGAAATAATTTGTATTGAAAGATAACAAAATGCCATACCTGATTCAATATCCATGTCTGAGTTGTGATCTGGACTACCTTTTCTCTTCTTCTTCTGCTGAGGAGATGAATCAAACTGCTGCTGCCTTTTTTTGCAGGTGGCATCAGGCTGATGGCAAAGACAAATGAGAACCAACGAGACTACTTTGACTGTCTGGCCATGGAACAATTGTAATATTTTCTCATCAGCAATATTGATATGATTACGATACCCCAGGAAAGCTGTTGGACAGGTAGGCTGCATAATTTGTCTTCATGTGGACACTTTGCATTGGAATTGAACCGTACTGCATGAACTCCTATGAGACAAGAGGACACAGAAGAACAGTGTTTTTTTTAATAAAAAATAATAATAATAATAATAATGGAAATATATAATGTACATTTGTAATAGATTAAAAAACAACATCTGAAACATACATCTCTCATTCTGTTTGGTCCAGGAACATTGAAGCCTGGGAAATCCACCAGTTTGGAAACATCATAAGAGAGGACTTGGTCTTTTTCACTGGTCTCGGCTGAAACTGAAAAACAAAGTTCAAACTTGTGATATCCAAAGACTGTTTACCTGCAATTGTATGGTTAAAAAAAAATCATTATAGATACTATTAAAAAGAAAAACCTTTTCCATCATACAGAGATAAACCAGAGTTTTCCATCTCTGCCTCTTTAAGCCACCCTGGTGGGTATCCAAGCTGCCTCATGCGATAAATCAAAGGAGGAAAAGTGTTGCTGTCAATCCCAAGTGCTGACAACAGCTCCTCACTGTTGAATAATAAAGAAATAGAGCAAAAAGTAGATGTATTTTAACTTTGTAATTTCGATATTTGATGTTAACAAAAGTCTGTTTCTGCTATAGTAAAAAAATCCTGCCTCATGACTCCAGGCTTGTATTTAGCAAATCGCTCCTCCACTTCATCGGCATGATATCGCTGGTTGGTCTGCATGGCCTGGTTATTGCTCTGACTAAATTCCTTTCTTCTTTCGCTAATTGCAGCAAAGTCTTTAGGCTAGAAAAATATCAAGGCGTAAAAAAATAATGGGGCATTGAATTTCAGTTATTTGCATATTTCACTAATATAAATACATGGCGTAAATAGAAATTGGGAGTGGTACCTTGGGACAGTCTCTTAGTTGATGAGTAATGGAGCCACAGTTAAAACACATAGACTTGGCTCTTAAAAAGATGAAATAATAGATTATTATAGATACTGCATACCAATAAGTAATACAGCAAGTAAACAATATATATGGGAAACTAATAACAAAATAAATGTTGAAAGTATTTGTTTTTAACATACCTTTTGTCTTTCATTTCTATTTCCAGACCATCAGTGCCAATGACTTGGTTAAAAACCTGTTGGTAACTTTGAATCATTCAGGAAGTTTTGTAACATTTTACTCTAAATGTGTTTTGATGAAAACAATAAAAACTTTCTAAAAAAAAAAAAAAAACAGTAGTCGTTTTTTTAAAAATATAAAACCTTTTGTTTGCAATATAAAAGGAAAAGCAAGAAACAGGCAAAAGACGCATTTTTAAAGTTATCGAATTTAAAGATACGTAGGAACATCCCATCCGTCAGTCAGCTGGGGGTTGTCGTTTACAAGAGGTTGTCCAAGTTTGTCCACACTGAACGAAGTGAAATATAAAACACTTCCAACCACCTAAAAAAAGAGGAAATATTATGATTAAACAAATAAATATAGAATCACACTTTTCCTTTTAAAGTAACTACATCATCTGCATCACGTTGAATTATTATAGTTTTTACAATCTTTACATTAAAGCAATTACTTGTTATACTCACTTTAAAGGCTTCTGTTGTTGTTTTCACACTGCTGAAAGAGCTTTTCTGTGGGTCTTCATCCAGTGAAAAAGCTGAATTCTTTAAGAGAGTGCAGAGAAAGAAATATAATCAAGTCTCGACAGCTTAAGTGTACAATATTAATAGCTTTTTTCTGAATATTACCTGTGGCTTCATGTGATACAAAGATGTCTTTTCATCGCCTGGTTTATGGTGCTTTAAAATCATCTTGCAAATGCAGTCTTCAATTTCTTGACGACATTGCCTTGCAGGGGAAAAAAATAATTCAAGTTGTTATTTACATTTCTCTTCACTGTGGTTTCAAAAATGTCATTTAAATAAAGTTTTGATTTTTACCATGAGTCACTCTAAGTGGAAAGAAATATGACTTACTTTGAAATGATGTTATTTGTATAGAGGATCTGAAGTAGTGGGCCGTCAATGTTTACATCTTCGATTGTGATGCCACTGCAAAATTGGAGCAAAACACAATCAGCAACGATTGGCCTCATTTTCTAACATAGCCATCGAGCGAGGATTACCTTGGCCGCGTAAGGATGTTTAATTTCCGTTGTAACATTTTATGTGGATCAACAGTTAAGAAAACATACATAAACGTTACAAACGTTGCCACTGTTGTTCATTTACTGTGTACATTTCATACGCTGTTCACGCTCAGTTTTGATTTCGAAAGCGAGACTCGCTGTGTTAGCAAACATGCTAACGTCTTCAGTGCTAACTTGAATTGACAAGGATATTCTCCTCAGTGAGCCTCTCAATTGTGTCTTCGCATTCCTCCAGTCTGCCTCGAAGCTGGGTCGTTTGCACGTCTTCGTCTTCGTCGGTGAAACGAATGTGCTTCGGGACAAACGGTGCATTGTCTTGAAGTTGTTCGAACAGTTCGCTGTCGCCAAAATCTAACTCCGCCATTTTTTTTTGGACGCCCCTATCACGCAAAACTACGTTTGAGGTCAAATGAAAATGTGTCTGCACCGATTGGCTCTTTTCATGTCACGTGGGAGGAAATGGTTTCTTTCTTCATGGTTTGTTAGCCTTTAAAACTATATTCACGATATTTCCAAATCGCTTTAAACTTTAAACTTGATAACAATGGCAAGTTGCTCTTCGATTCGTTTGTCCTTACCATACCGGGAAGTGGGCTCCAGAAAAATTCGTTTCATTTACTTGGTAGATTTAGCATCGTTTACACTAACAGAATGCCCCAAACAGGTGAGCATAGCGAAAAATGATTCATTTTAGTTTAGTTGCTTCAGCTGTATGCCTCCCTTCGAAATGCAGTTCTCTAAATGTTGTATGTTAAAAGATCTCGTCTAGTCTTCTTTTTTAGTCCCTAAGTTAGCATAACCACACAAATGTGGCACATTGTGCTTTCCAGAAGCTCACCACTTTCCTTGTTTCAGGGTCCAGTGATTCCCCTCTTTTTGGGTGCTGACATCCTCTCCAACACTGTCACCCGAATAGAGAACCACCCAAGGTACCATGCCAAGTTTTCCAAGAAAGAACTTGCCACGAAATTAAAATTTTCCTCAGGTGAAACAAAGTACATCACAATTACTCATGAATGGAAGACATAACCACATCCTAAAGTTTTATTTGACGTTTGTTGCAGCATTTAGGTTTCAGGGGTTGAAAATGTCGTTTGCAGATAACAGCCTGTGGTTTTACAGCATTCAGGGGCTTTTTCGTGTGGCTTTTGAAATGTACAGCAAGCAAGACCAGCTTGCAGTGCTGGACAATTTACAAGTAAGTGCAGATTATGGCTCTTAACACCCATTTTTTTCCCCTTAAATGTGTTTCTAGTTTTTTACCTTTGTGTTAAAATGCATAAAAAACACAAGACAAGTGAACAAAAACGGGACAAGGAAAGGGATAGAGGGAAGAAATTATGACTTTATAGAAGCAAAATTGAAATAAATAAGGGGAGGCAGAATGCTTATGATGATCTCTGTCTTTGTTTGTAGCCTGAAAAATAATCTAATTGTATTGTCTTTGTAGGATATGTGGAAATCCCAAATAAATGACAGCCCACTAAAACCATGTTACCACCTGAATATACAGCACGACTCATCGGCGCCTCTCAGCCTTTCGGATTTGCCATCAAAACACAAACCTTTGCTTTGTCAGACTGACAGAGAAACGAAAGACACGTGTGGAAATGAAAAAGTGGATTCTTCAGCAGATCATGACTATTGTTTTGCAAGAGATGGTATGCACAATGAAAAAAGACAGTTACTTGTGTCAAGACTCAGACAAATGTTGCACAGCTTGGAGGAACAGTACACCTCTCCATCCCCAATCTGTGCAGAACAACTTAATACCATCTTGGTCCTTGTGGAAAGCATTGATCAGTACATGAAAGGGAATCTAGAAGAAAAGGATGCAACTGTTGCTATTTTAGCTTTGCTTAAGGCTAAAGACTGGACAAATGACTCTGTGTATTCAAGTTACCTGCTTACTTCTGTAGGACGTTGGCTTGGGGAACAGTTTCACGCAGCCAACAGCAGAATTAGCCACAATGTGGAGGGCTTTAAAGTTCAACATATTGAGCGAATAAGTGACCTGCCGCCAGCTGAGGAGCTGGTCAAAGAACTGTTTCCGGAAGCAATGCAAGCTCTGCTGCTTCACTGGATGGGTTTATGTGAGGAGTCAACTCTAGAAAAAAGGCACAGTGAATATCCAATTTTGCTCCTTATCCTGGAGTTTGCAAACCATAACCTCATAACTGGTGTAGCACACGTGCTTTATTCAAGCCTAATATGCAAATAAGAGAGGACTTTCAGAGGTGTATACACATCATTTGTTGGAAAAATTCTGGATGTATTCCATAACATTTTATGGGTTCTTTGACTCTGTGGACATGTGCATTATGCACATATTTTTTTGTTTATATCATAAATGTTTTAATCTAATAAAACATTTGAGCTGTGTTGTTTCTGACTACACCTTAGAATTTGGAGAAATCCATGACTCAGAGATAGAGTAGTCGACCTCTTATTAAAAGGTCACAGGCCCTTGTGTGTCCAAGTGCCCGCAAATCCATCTTCTTTCTTGCCATAGGGGATTTTGTGTGTCTCTTGTGAACAAAATTTTTGAAAATTCTGGGGTTTGGACAAAAACAATGAGAAAACTTTGAAAGTTAAACAGTTATGAACTTAAGAATAGGCACATTTCAAGAATTTGTGATAAGCATGTATAGGGACATCAATATTTTAATGAGCTCTATATATGTTGTTACTAATGTATATATGATGAACACATTTATGATTAACTATAATTGTATTATCTTGAGTAAACTTAGTTTTTTTAAGGGGCAGGCTTCAATAAGCCAAGCTTCTGCCTGCTCCTTTTCAGTCATGCTTTATAATATTGTTGGTTTTGTCATCTATAAGTTTGCATCAAATAGACTGTTTAAGTTAACATATTTGAAACTAATTAAAACAACACCACAGTGTCAATAAAATGTTAATTTGCATGATCCTTGGATTCTGCAGCTAATTTCCCTGTAAAACTAAACTTTAACCCAATGAAAAATTGAAAGCACAAGTTTTTAAACTTTGTAAAAACAAAATGACACCTTCTCCTAACACAAAACAATTTAATTCAGAAACATTGCAGAAAAAATTCATTTTCTATTTAATCTTCTCAAGGCAATTTAAGAGACACTTTTGTCTTTTCCAAATCTTGGAAAACCAAGATTTCAGTGCTACGGTAACCTTCTTTGCCTCTTTCTAAATGGGTGTATTTGGTGTCCACTTAAATCACAACATAAGCTTACTCACAAATTAATGTACATATTGGGTTTTAAAAAAAGTTACCACAATGTTGAAAACAAATGTATATTCAGCATCAACAAGTCAACATGATGCATCCTTTTCGAGAGATGTACATACACACACTGAGATGAAATCAGTGTATTGTTATTTACAATATAATGTTACAATATGTGAGACCTTTGTCTATAAATAAATTACAAACTCGAAGCGACTTCCGTGCAAGCTTGAGGCTTAGCGATGACTTGGTAGTTTTGTACGATCGAATGATTGGCATGACGATCACAGTGCAGCACTAAACAGAGTCCATTCCACGAGTGAATGAAGATGTAAATCCGAGGCCCATTCCCCGCTGGGTGTGTGTCTGAGAACGGGCCATCTCATACTGGACGTCAAGGTTTCGGAACACTTCTTCCTGTTTCTGAAGAGTTTTTAGGCCTTCCTCATTGATTGGTTTCGAAGCTTCTGCTTCATCGTCTCCCTACAGAAAAAAAGAAGAAATAAGTGAATTTTTAATCTGAAATGTTGAAAGGTTTCCCGGAAAACCTAAAATTTATGTTTTACTATTGGAGAATAAAACGACACTAACCTTGATGCCCATTAGTTTCCGAAATTTGACATTTTGGTCTTTGTTTCCAAAGTTTAGCTTCTCCCATAGTTCAGCTGTTTGGGACTTGTCCTAGAAAAATCAAACCCAAATACTCAATATTAAAAGGTAAAATAAGTCATTTGTTTTGCAGTTATCACACGTAAAATAGATAAACAACGTACCCCATCTTTCTTTCCCTGCCACAGCATTTTCCTCTTTTTTTCCTGCTCCGCAAACTTCATTGGGTTTACAGCAGATGGGTTGTAATAGGTGGGGACAGCAATACCAGTCTCTGCAAGGGTTTTGGCTTGAAGTGCTGCCATCTGTGCTGCCATGGCAATCTGAGGAGTGACTTGTGTCCCAGAGGCCAAGAGGGCAGCCACATTGAGAGCAGGGTTTGAGGCAGCTGCAACAGGAGCTGCTATGGGTGAAAAGATGCACAATTAACACCAGAATTCATACTGATGGATCAGATACATTTCTCTTTGGGTGCATTTAGTTAGTTCTTACCTGTAGTCATTTCCTGTTGTTGCTGCTGTTTTTCGAGTACTTCTTTCTCCTTCTGCTCCTGTAGCTTTTTAGCTCTTTCTAGTCTGAAATATTTATTCCAAGAAAAGAGGATTTAATTTAGTTACTAAGAAAGTAAAATTTTGTTCGGAATAGATGTGTTGGTTTAACATACAAAGCACATTTAAATCGGCTGTACTGCACATAACAGTTCTGCTGCTTTACCTTCTGGCTAGGGCCTCTTGCGCATCCATAGCTGTGTTTCGGCCACGGAAAATTATTGGGCTAACCGACCTGCTTCGGCTCTTTCTGATAACTTTCTCAACCTTCTTCTTGCGTTCCCTAAAAAGATATGAACAGTATTTTCAAAAATATTGTTAGACACCTCAAGTTTCAAACGATTCTCCCGAATATCTTCCAATTGTGGCTCATCTTTAATTAACGTCGATCTCCAATAGCCACCGGGTCGAATAGGTGTCGGTTACTGTTAGATGCCGGTCTCTAATAGTGGCCGGGCTCCTTTAAGATCCACCCAACCCCCCCAGGTGTTGCACAGTCATGCAGACGCTGGGTGTCTGTGGTATTTGTGTTGTGAGCCAGTGTAGCAATGGCCAAGAAAAACGCTCATTCGATTAAGCGTTTCGTGCAGTGGCATACGCCAAAAGAACATTCTGGTGAGGAATCTGCACACCATTTTTGGGGTGGATCCTAAATGTATCTGAGAATGGTGCACGCAAAAGGGTGATATTGAGAAGACAGCTGCAGAAAACGACTGCCTGGTGGAGGTGCAAAGAAAGCGAGCAACAAATCAGAATAACTGGTTTGAACCAGGGTTATTGAAGAAAGACGGAAAGGTGCACGGTTCTCTGGGAAAATGATGATAGGTAGGAAAGCAAAAATAATTTTTGATATACAGATTAATAATGCTTCACAGAAGCATCATCAATGTCAAGACTAATCAGAACATAATACATTGTACTCATTTCAATACATATTGAAATGTTCATCTGGTGTTTTCTGCTTTTAACACTGACATGAAGAAACAACGAGATATTCTATTTTGTACACCAAACAGGTTTTTACACCATTGGGTGTGCAAAATTTGCTCTCAGCATTTGACTTATCCGCTGAGGGAGCAGTGAGCTGCTGTCACAACCACACCTATGAATCATTTGGTGGTTTAATCTTCCAATCCAACCCCTATTGCTGCGTGTTAAGCAGGGAGGCACTGGGTCTCATTTTAAAATCTCTTGTATGACCCAACTTTAGATTTGAACCCACTAATTTTCATCTCAGCACAGACAGTACCACTAGAGCACAAAACCATTCAGGTCAAGTCTAAAATAGGGTTCAGCCTGGCCTCAATTAAGTTACAGCTGCCATCATACTACTTTTTTCCCACAAAGTTTGTTGTAAAGAAGAATTTGCCTGAGGGTTATGATAGAAATAAATGACCGATTAGAGCAGCATAATTAATTCACAGTAAAAACGTTTTCAGAAATCCTAACCCTGAAGATGGATAAACACACCCAAGCATTCACACTGTGTGTGTGTGTGTGTGTGTGTGGGAGAGGTGGGGACAAAAAGCTCAATTTAGGTCCATCACCAACTACTTCACGATCAAACCAATACCTTCTGATATGTTTACTGACGTGACCAATGACAGTGATTATAGAGTATAAACTGAAAAATAATCTTGTGTGATTGTTTCTCAGCTGATAAACTCACCTACTCCTGCTGCGACTTCTGCTGTGACGATGATGCTTGGTCTTTGAGCCTGACCGAGACCTGGCCTTCTTCTTTCTGTCATGGCTGCGTGATCGAGACCGCTTTTTGTCTCTACTTTTACTGTGGTGTCGTCTAAAATTCCAGAGAATTCACAAACAATTACAAGGAAAACTAGTAACAGTCACACAAAAAGAATATTTGTTTAATCGAAATTATTTTCTTCTGATTAGTCGATTAAAAAACAAAATTTTTAAGCTAACCGACCTCTCTCTTGAGTGTGATCTGGACAAGCTTCGACCCCTTGAAGATCTCCTCTCCTTCCGCCTGGATCGCTCGTCTCCATTCTCCACTGGACCACATCGGTCTTGATCTTGCTGCTCCCCAGTTTTTCTGTGCGACTTTGATGATTTGTCAGAATCCCTTTTTCGTGCCTGTTTTAAGAAGAAGTTGTCTCTTTCAGGAAAATAGTGCAACAAAAAGAGTTAGTACCATGGCTTACATTGAAAAGTCCGTCAAAAATTTGACAAAAAAAAAAAAAAAAAAAAAAAAAAACCTTAAAACCCATCAAAATAAAAGTCACAAAGCAGTCAATAGTACCAGTGTTGGCATTTTGCAGTTTGAGATAAAATAATTTTAATAAGAAAAAAAATCGAAATTAATAAGAATTTTACACAAAAACTAAATTTGATATTAAGAATGCAAATTTAAAGTTCAGATTATTAGAGAACTTTTAATGCAACCGTTTTTAGGCATCATTCAGTGGAACCAAATACTCTATTTCAATTAGGATGACTAGGCACCCAAATTTGATCATTTAGAGATTTAGTTGTTATTACAACTATAAGATTGTCCATTCCTAGCTGAAAGAGATCAAAGAATTAATACAATATTGTACCAACAATGAGTGACAAATAGGAGTTTGAATGGCAGATAGTTACCTGTCCCGGTAGTAGGCATATTATTTTGCTATGTCAGCAGGGTCCGCTGTTCAGTCTCTTCGTGCAATAGCACGCTGAGTATGATTTAGTGTAGAAATGTTATCATATGATCTACACACATGATTTAACAAAAAAAAACTACTTCTTCACCATTTCATATGGTTAGAAACAAAGACAGAGATCCAAGGACAATTCTTCCTTGAGACATCTGAACGTAAAGATGGCTTTTCATGTGAACAACTGCCAGCTGTTATCTCTCTTCTCCTAAATTTTTCTAGTATTTTTTTTGCCTATAGAATACAGATGTGAAAAAGAAAGTAAACTCTTTTTGTCTCTGTTTTTTTCATTCAGGACAAATAAAACAATTTTGAGTTGTGTGTGATACAAACAAGCATACTTTTAGGGAGTCAGTATGATGGCAAACCACCTTTCAGCTGGAACTGCCTGCTATTTTATAGTTATTGTGATTCATTGAGAGGGAAAATATGATTATTAACTCAAATTCTTTAAAACCAAACACATTGATCAAATTGTCATTAATTACATAAAATAATTAACCTTTTTTGTTTCTCAAATCAGCTTAATTCCCTACTGCTCCAGGCATAATTCCATTAAATCTGCAGTTTTTACAGGGGTGGTTGCAAGTCTTGATGTTTAAATAATTAAGAATACTGATCAACATCATGTTGCTCAAAAAGGATTTACCTTCTAAGAAAAAAATGTAACTTTAAATTAGTTGATTAGCCCAGATTATTTTTATTGTCCTGATCAGTTAGGAAAATAAAAGCTCTCAAATGAGAAAAGAGTGTACTTTTTTCTCCCCCATGTAAATCCAAATACTCACCTTGACCTAATTTACAAGTCATGGCTATAAAATCACATCATAAGTGTTTAAAATAATTTACATAAATGTGTTATTTACCTCTTTGCTCCTGCTGTGACTTCGTCTGTATTTTCTGTCCCCTGCAAAAAAAGAAGAAAAGAAAGGGAAATAAAAATGTCATAATGGTTGATTTATAACTTCCAAAAGTTGCACATTTCCACAGTGAATTTAATTTAAAATAATTACGTTTTCGGTCCCTGGAGCGTGAGCGTGACTTAGACCTTAAATGGTGGTGTTTGGAGCTTCTGGGCGATTTTGATGACTCCATACCGTGCTTTTTTCTGTGGTGAACAGGAGATCCAGATCTTGCCAAGTCTACAGAGTCATTATCACTTCCCTGAAACACAAGGACATGCCAACTTAAATCATCAGCCAGTCCATGTAATTAAAAAAAAAAAAAAAAAAAAAAAAAAAAAACACACACATTATCAAATAATGTCAAGGAAATTACATTAAGTTAATTTCATACAAGACATTAAGTAATTTCATTCAACACAGCATATGTAAGAAAAAACAGGTTTAGCGTGTATTACCACTCAAAATGACTAAAACTTGAATCTCCTGTATGGTTTTTGCCAATCCAAAAATCATTGATAATTCAATTACTGCCATAATAGTTTTGCCTGGTTTTCTAATTTCCATCATTATTAAGCGTAATGCTTATTGTATCGAACAATTTGCATGGAGTATAATAGCAGTTATTTCCATTATCCTTATATTTAAACAATACATTTACCCATTACAACTAAGATCCAGCTGCTTTGTTCCATCGGAATCATCGCCACCTCATTAAGCATTTTCCTGGAACCTTATAAACTTCGCCTCACGTTGTAGACGTAATTTTAGGTATTCGCATGGCTAAACTAAAGGCCTTTGCTTTGTGGAAAATTGTTAATTAAATAAATAGCAGTCTGTCTCGTATTTTGTAAGAAACTGATACAAAAGACTGTTTTCATCTAACTGAATGACATTTATAGTAGAATAGACTTATCGTTCGGTTTTAAAACATTTACTATTTGCTTCGTTGCTAAGCTAACTACAGGCCGCCATCTTTTGAGTGATTTTTTTTCTCTCTCTCTACCGCGAAATAAACAAAAACAAACTGTACCGTACACAGTTTTGATTTTTGTTACATATCAGTTGTATTTCGAACATGGAACTTACCGACATGACTTAAAAGCAGAACAAAAGTTTGTATCAATGACTTTTGAATTCGCTACCAACGGACCAGGATGTACTTGTTCTGGCTACCAGGCCGCAGTTTTGCTTAGCTCAAAAAAAAAAATGTTGTGATGTTGCCATGTTTGCATTTAGAGTCCTTTATTCAGAAATTTTAGATACATTGTTCTACATGATCAATAAAACGGTGATACATTATTTACACAATGTAAACATGAAATAAAGTAAGTTGTAAAGTATTTTTGCAAAAACTTTAAATTAAGTCAGTATTTCTCAGTATTTCCATTATCTTTTAAAGTTGTCAAGTATGTTGTATGTAGCTGTACAAACAGATAACATTGGGTTTTTTCTACCAAAAATCCTCCAATATTCATACAATACATGTTCTAAGTGATTAAGTTATGTAAATTAAACTTAGAACCACAAATATTTTCACAATTTGTCATACTAATGTTGACATGGTCAAACCTGGCAACTTTGTAGTCCCTCCCATTATATCTCCGAGCTATTCCAATCCCTCTTTTGGTTTCTCAAGCATCCAACTGTTTTGAGACTGTACCTTTTACAATAAAATAATACAGATGCTTTGTGTAGAATTAAGAGCAATATTAATAACAACCTTTGTGCTGCCGTGACGACTTCACATGTAGCTTAAAAAAAAGATGCATGCTATTTTTTACGTTCAGGCAGGCCCCAGATGCTGCACCTGGAAGACACAGCGCAGGAAAAATAAAAACATAACCGACACGATTTTAAAGCGACCCGCCAAATTCTAAAGCTAATGAAGTGCAGTTAGGTGACTGCTCGGTGTTTGACGCCGAAAATTCTTGAATTTTTGCTCACATCTGATGACTACATTTGTGCAAATAATTAGATTAGCCTCGACTAAATCATCTTAACTTTTACTTGTCTTGATATTTACGGTTAAATATTTGTCTTGACTCGTGTAGCGTCAACATCAACAAGCTAGGCGTGTTTACAGATTAGCTGTTTAGCAATGTTTACTTCTTCCTGCTGTTTATAGTGCTAAACGAAATGACTATGTGGAGTGACGTTGAGCTTTTGACCAACGAGGACACAAACATTGTCCGTTATGACGGTGTGTCAAGGGAGGACAGTGGTAGCGGCTTGTACCAGGTGGACACACTGGTCAGAATCTCGTCCTCCAATAAGGTAATCTGCCTTCTGTATATTCCACACCTTATTGCAACAATATATTGAAACCCTGTTCAAATTGTAAATCCACATACAGTTTATAAAGGGGTGTGGCTATGATATATACCATAGAACCTTAGCCAAAAGTAGTGCAATTGAAGTTTATTTTATTTAAAAATTAATATAATAATATACAAGTATTGCAAGTATACTAGACCATGTACATTTAGTGTAGGAAGTATACTAATTAAATACTTCTTCAGACTAAATTGGAAAAGTTTAAGCTTACAATACATATAGTGTATAAAAAATTAAAGTACATTCAAGTATATTGCCCCACTTTTAGTACTATTTGAAGTACACCTACATAAACTACTTTTTTTGAGGGTTTGTGTTATAAAAGTGCATTTTTGAAGAATAGTACTTTCGGTTGATTTGCTGAAAATTCTGCCTCTTACAGACACAGACAGACCCCCGGCTCTCATCTTCAAGTGGTCCAAATTGGAGCATAGTTGTTGTTGACAACACAGTAATCCTTTTTGATCAGAGCTTCCAGACAATCCTTTTGCTTCTCCACTTTGGTAAAGCGTTTCGTGTTACTTGTTCATCTTTTGATTTTCTTATTGTGCTTTATAGTTCAAAGCTGGAGAGATTTTGTCAAAAATCAGCATTTTTGTGGTATTTTTGTAACCAGTGATGTGTCATTTTAAATCTTGTGTATTATTCTAAACATTTTGTTTTTTTTAGAAACGTATGTGGATACCATTGATGTTTGTCTGGAAAGAAGGTTTTTGGTGGTCTGCGAAAGAAATGGAAATCTTCATTTAATATATGTTCCACACAAGAAAATCCTCCTCACCCGAGTACGAGTTCTTTTACTTTAGTAATTTGGCCAGCTAAAGTTAAAGAACTATTATGGAGATTTATGTTTCTATGCAGACTTTGTATTTTATTCCACACTTAATTAATTTGTTGCATCACTGTTTTCATTATTGTTATTATTATTTTATTTATATTTTTTTATTTGAAGGCTTTGGTTGAGAAACCATCCACTGGGGATAAGAAAACCTACCGCTATCTCATCATTAATGAGGATAAATCATCACCAGGTGAAATTTTATTTATGAATGAAATGAAATATATATGAAATGTATAAACATGTTGACATGTATTTTAGGTGTTTTTTTTCTCTTTGTCTTCTGTATTTAAAATCTTAACTGTTTTTTAACAGGGACGTACCATGTGTTTCTTCTTATTAAGAATGGCTTTTTCCAAATTACAAACCTTTCACTGGCAAAGTTTGAAGCAGGTAGAACTGTCATATTATCTTTTTAGTTTTTATTTGGGACCCCTTTTTCCTTTTATAGTTTTAACATGTTTTTTTTTTTTTTTTTGCCATTATAGCTATTAAAACAATGGATGTAGAGGTTCTAAAGGAGGTAAGTTAAGTTAGTCATGCTTTTAATTTATCAAGCAGTAACTCCTTAAAATAATATTTACTGGTTTTATGTTTTTCAGCTACAGGGTCTCATAAAGATAAACTTTTGCTCTACTGAGGATTATCATGACGAAGGTTGCAGCACAGCAGCAATGTTCAATTTAGGTCATGAAATTCACCTAATGATTGGGGTAATTTCTGTTTATTACTGTCATGGATAGGTTTTTTTTGTTACAAAATTCTTTGTAAAGTTGAGACTTTCTTATTTTTACTTTTACTTTGTATTAAATAATAAAAAAATGAAGCATTATTGACCACTAAGTGCATTTACAGTTTAATTGATTTTGGTATAAGTCCTAAACATTTTGTTTTTAAAAAAATGGAAACAAACTTAAAGTGAAAATGCTACACTTCTATAACAAATAGCTTTTTTCTTTTTTAACATGAAAAACAAGTCCATTTGTCTTTAATATTTTTGTCACAATCATATTTTTTGAAAGGGAGGTAAAGACCATGTCTTGACTCATTGGAAGATGGATCCTCTTCAGGGCAGGATGTGCTTTTCTCAGTCAATAAGCAGCAGCTTAATTCCAGGTAAACTGCTTGTTTCTGAGCATATTTGTGAAAGCAAAAGTATACATATGTTTGCAGGTTACCAAACAACATTTAATGATGGATGGAAATGCTTTTGCTAAATTAAAAAAAATATGATAAAAGCAAATATCAGTCAAAAATTCAGATATAACAATTAAAGTAGCATCTTCTGTCTTGCTGCTCACTTTTCAGGTGTGAGGAAGATTGAGGTGGTGGAAAATCTCCTATACATTCTCGACACCGAGGTGAGTCTGATGACGTCACCATCATCCGATCCTTGTTTCAGTATTGTTTGACAAATCTCTTCCAGCACAAGCCAAAAAGATCTGTTTGTTTATTTTGCTAATATGCATCCATAAATATGGGTTATTTAAAGTATTTCTGGATGTGTTCTGTGTTTTTTTTATTTATGTTCCCTGTGCCAGGATGTTCTGAGTGTTTGGGATCTGCACATCCTTGTTCTGGTTCACAGCTGGCCAGATTTGGTGATTCAGGACTTTGAACTGACAGCAGAGTGTGGGTAAGTACTATCACAGTGGGAAAACCTAATAAATGTAATTATGGATCTGTGTCTGACACATGTGTGTTCCAGCCAAGACAAGGGCAGCATGAGGATGATTACATTGACAAAGAAAGACCGCAGTCAGGTAGACACTCAGGCTCTTTTTAAAAATTGATGTTGAACATTTTTATTGAGGGAAGTGTTTTTTCAAAACATTATTGTTGTAATTGTTTCAGATCAGCTCACTGCAGATAAGAAATCTTCCCTCTATGACTGTTTGCTACTCTCTGGATCTCTCTTCAGTCTCTTGTCTTGTTCAAACAAAAACAAACATGGTAAAAAAAATCTACAAAAACCCTAACGCAGTTAATTGTCTATCTTTCTTTTTCTATTTTTTTAACAATGTTTTGTATTTCTTGAATTATAGGACTCCATTTTTGTAGTTGAAGGCATTTGTGAGGACCAAGAAAAGTAAGATCAGTTGTTTTTCATTGCACTTTTCATTCACACAATTCTCATGCTGAGCCTTTTTGTTCTTTTTTTTGTAGTCGGACCGAGCCAATAGCTGCCGTCGTCGTCAGATGTTTCACAGAGGCTTTGCCAGAGAACAGGTGACTTAATTTTTGTGCCCCGAGTTCAACCTGATGATGCCAGTGGAACTGATCTCTCTTTTGTTCCCTCCTTCTAGACTTAGTCGACTCCTTCACAAACACATGTTTGAAGAGGCTGAGAAGTTTGCCATCGCATTTCAACTGGATTTAGAGGTGTGTCTGCCTCTTTTTAATCGCCATCTTTTTATCCTCCTTCTAATCCTTCTAAAACCGATTCCTTAATATTTGATGTGATAGTTTTCATGCGCAAAATTAGTAACTGCTCGCCTTTGTGTAGCTTGTCTATAAGGTTAAGCTTGACTTTGTGCTGGAGCAGCTGGACTCAGCATCAGTGCAGGGCTCTGGACAGGATGTGTGGTCTAAGCTTGTCGATGAGGCCAAAACCAACCTGATGAAAATCACAGTAAGTGTGACAGCTGTACTTTTCAATTTTTTAATAAGAAATTATTTCCTGCGGCAGCACATTATTTTGTAAAGACTTCCTTTTTTCGTAATAAGGCTGTATTCTTGGCAGGATGAGCAGTATGTGGTCGACTATTGTCTCAAGGTTCCTTGGCCAACCTTCGAAACAACAGAAAAGATGTTAAACCACGCTGCCACCCGATATTCCTCCCTACAAATCCAGGAGGCTCTTGCCAGGCTGGCAACCTTTTGCAGCTTGCATGGCTTGGAAAATTTCAAGTAATAATCAATTTTCCATCATATTATCTGCATATTTTAATATCTTCAATAATCCATTTGCTTTATATTGTGTTGTGCTAACTGGTCTTTAATTGATATTATTTCTGTTTTCTCACCTACAGTGGCATTGCTTGGATTGAGTTTCTGAATAGCAATGACCATCTCGCGACCATTCTGACACATCTGAGAGATGGAGACACGAAGGGGGCACAGCTGCTTTGGCTCAGATTTGAGGTAACACGTTGAATTCATTCACAAACTCCACGACTGGTGAAGGCTTTAGCAATTATACAAATTAAATCCAATTCAATTTATTCCTTTTTTTTACAGGGGCAGATTGCTTTGGACTTTGATGAAACGAGTCTTGAAGCACTTCTCTCTGCCATCCCAGAGGACCTGTCATCTCAAGACCTCTGCCCATGGTTGAGGGCGGTTTTGGTCCCTTTTGTGAGGAAAGTCCTCCCAAGAGGACAGGTGGGATTGTCTACCTGTTATGTTGCTAACACATGATAATGTTTTTAAAGTTATGAATGATTTTTTTTGCTTCTATTGGTAGAAAATTCTGGCAAAATGGCTTGAGCAGAAGGCAAGAAACTTGGAGCTGACTGAAAAGGTAAAACCGTTCTTTTTTTTTTTTTTTTTTTTTTGGTCATCACTTCTGTGGAAGCAGCTGTGATCAGAAAAATTAAAGTTGAGCATAATTTTAATGCTTTACATTTTGTCTTTAAATCTATATCTCTCTCAAAATGGCTTTTCTTTGCCATTCTTTGAGCATGTGGATCTTTAAAAAAATCTACAAAATACGTTTTAAAGTTTGATCAGTTATGGTACGCATAATGTGTTTCTTAGGGTTCTTGGCCACAAAATGGACTGGACTTGGCTGTTCTTGGATTACCGTCTTTGTGGACTTGGAAGAAATCTCTCGTAAGATACTTTTATGTTTGTCTTATTACATATACATTTGTTTTGTGTATGATAAAATTTGTTTTAATTTTTTCCTCAGGATGAAGACTATGGTTTGGATGAGGTGGAGAACCTCAGATCCCTGGTGTCCAACCTCCACCAGCTGCTGAACCTACACCAGAAATACAGCTGCAAACTTTCGCTTTCTGTCTTGGAGAAGGTTTGTCTGTTATTACTGTTGTGTTGCAGGTTTAAGTGATAACATGTTACCAAAATAGTCTATAATAACAGTGTTATGAATGTAGTTGCCATTTTTAAAAAGCTTGTTCCTGTTTTAAGGAGTAAAAACTTTGGTTGTTGTTTAGTATTTTTGTTAAATGCATTACTGATGTCTTCTGATCATAGTTAATCAAAAGCTTTTAACTTTCAACTTTTAACTTTTGCTCAGATTTTCACATTAAATAGAATGACTTTAGACACAAATGAAAAAATGTATAATAACTCCTGCAACCCAACTTAGATTTAAACTTTTGGTGAAATTTTACTTCAGCTTTAACTCAGTCCAGTGCTCTTTATGTTGCATTTTAATCACACAAGTTTACATCTCGCTGTAAAAAAATAGAATAGAATTTGCTTAAAAACAATAAATAATAAATGCAAATTAGGTTACTTCAATTTTAGAACGTGACTATTCTCAAGTAATTTCTTTAATTGTTGTGGCCGGTGCTGAACTTTTTTCTTGACCAAACGGAGCTCTGAAAAAGGTTAGTGTTACGGTTAAGGTTAGGTTAATACGTGCGACCAACCACAACATCTAGCCTTGGACACCTAAAATACATGCGGGCAATGCAGTAATTTACATCTTGGCCAAACGTGTTGCATGTGACCAACATGATTTTTCATCCATTTTTGAGCTTGGTCACACGTAAATACGTGCGAATTATATCAGCCTAAACTCCATGTGGTCTTTAAAATGATAAAACTTTAAATCTTAAGCTTTGATATTGATATTTTATAGTTGTTTTAGTAATACCAGTATACATATTTTTTCTGATGTCCTTTTGATATTCATCTATTGCAATGTTTTTTTGCTTCTTTTTTTTTGTTCTTTTCAAAGGGGACTGTTTCGAGTGTTGTGTTCTTCATGCTTGACAAAGTTCCCGCTCCAGAGCTGATAGCAGCCACAGTGGAAAACAGTGTTCTCCCATACGCTACAGAACACCAAATTCCTTTTGATGAGCTTCTGCTACGATATATCAAGGTAAAAGTCAACTGCTGGGCACAGAAAATCAGTTTTCATAAAATCCTGACAGTTTCTACGTTTCTACCTTTGCCTCGTCTTTGACTAGGATCTTCTGGAGCGCTGCAGTTCTCAGACGACAACACTTTTCACAGAATGGGAAGCAAAAGCTGTGGCTGTTCTCGGCTGCATGAATGACTCCGATGTAAGTTTTTCTGTTTTTTTTCTAAGCACATTTATAACTATGGTAGCAGTTTATCTAAATAATTAATGAGCAGAAAAATGGCTTTTGCTAGATTAGTCCTTTAATTAGATAAATGCTAGGTTTATGCTCAAACTGTGTCATCTATGTCCATGTTGATTCCAGCTGATGGTGGATGCTGTGCTGGAGATCATGCAGAAAGCTGTGGTTCCCTGGAGTAATGTGGTGGAGAAACTTGTTCAGCAGTACCTAGAGATGGATGGACCAAAGTATGAATTTTTCAGCCTTTTTGGGATTTTTTTTTTGGTCATTAAATACAACAAATTTAAAAAGCACAATTATTTTTTATAACTTTCTTTTTTATTTAAAGACAAGAGCTTTTAAAAGAGAGCTACAGGCTGATGGAGATAAGGAAACTTCTCAGGGGTTATGGCATTCGCAATTTCAATCTATCTAATTCCACTCAAGTCATGGTAATCTTCACTTAAAAAAATGATGGTGCTACTTTTGAAGCTGCCAAAACAATAAAGACCATTCACTAATTGTTTTCACCAGACGCTGATAAGATACATCCTGAAGCAAGACTTACCGATGTCACTGGAGGACTCCCTGACTTTAGCTGAAGCTTACAAACTACCAACATCACAGATAAATTACCTTTTTCTCATCCAACTGATAGGCCAACGCAAGGTATGTTAACTCTTAACTTTTGATTACAAATGTACCTGTTTCTTGAATTTTGATTAGAAGTTTTTTTTTCTGCTTTTTTTCCTCCTCAGACTGAGGAGGTTTTGAGCATCTTAAAGCGATTGTCATCTCCAGAAGCGGAGTGTGTCATTGAGCATCTGACATTGTGGGCGCGGTTGCAGTTGGAGAACAAAGAGCACATTTCTGATGAGGTGATCTAAAATCTCCTGCGTTTCCTGCAGGATCCCCTCTAAAGTGGTCTGTCGTGTTGGAGCACAGTTTCAACGCGACACAGTTTGAGTTTTTAAGTGTTATATCTCTGCTGCAACCTTTTACATAGGTGTCATCAAGGATTGTGTTTAGCCGGTTGCCTCTCATCACCATTGTAACTTGTTTGTTTAGATCTTGAATAACTGTTACAGAAATACAATGGACCAATTTAAGAAAGTGTGCACCAGTGCAATTTTCTCAGAATGTTCTTTTCATTTAGTCACTTTTGTAATGATTTTAATCACAGGAGAAAATACTGGCACTTTCATACACAATTTTACCTGTTCAGTATTATGTTCTAGCAGTCAAAACAAAGAAAGGCTGTCCAAATTATAATATATAGGTTTGTAAAATTCTTATTTTGATCTAAAAAAAATGCTAGATTTGATATCATAAACTCTGGTTCAATGTTCTAAGTATCTCCTAATTTTCCAAGTTTCTCTTGATCTGTATTTAACAGCACAAGAAACACCAGATGGTTGTAGCTCAAGTGATGGTGGAGGTGCTAAAATACTTGCATGTAATACAAAAACGTAAGTACCGGTATTTCATTCTTTTTTTGCTCTACTATTGTCAGATTGTATAATTTTTATTACGGTTATTTCTTTGCTTTGAATTTAACCTGCTTCCTGGTTTTTATAATGCTAAAGCACCCCAAGATTTCAGAGATTTCATATATTTAGACAAAGCCAGACTGAGCACAAAAAATAAAGAAAAGTATATATTTTTTTAGGAGTAGAAGTTTGGTAATTAAGTTATTTAAAAATGAAATTGAATTGTGTTGAAAGTTTTTAATAATATTGGGAAAAGACAAAACTCTAGTGCATCTTTCGGTAATCTATAATCTCTGGCTTTGTTATGCTGTCCCATTAAAACCACACTCATAAACACTGTCACACTGAAAAAAATTTTGTTGTACACACTTGAGGTCATATTTTATGCACTTATTATTATAATTTTTTTTTATTCCAAACATTTTCACTACAGTCTGTTTGGCCAGATAATGTAGATCACAGCAGCAGGTCACATTGTGAGAACATCAAACCTAAATGTAGTTACAGACCAGGATCAATACAACAGACCAAGTTAAAGCCACTAAAGCATTTTAACTCATGCATTATATTTCAAACTGTTGTTGCCTTAATAAGGATTATATTTGTGAACTTGCATTTCTAATATGGACACCATATTTGCAGTAGATGCTCTTAAATGCATGGAGTGCGAGAACAACCTCATCATGTTTAAAGCGATCTCTCACCTTCAAGTAAGCCTTGTTTTTAAGGAATGTTTTGTGGTTCCTAATTTTTTTTGTTTGTTTTTTACCAATAACCTTTCGTCTTCTTCTTCAGGAGGATTTTGATGTTTTCTTCACACCTACAAACTTTGAGGATCCAAAAATCAGGAAACAAATCCAAGAGCACCACATCACAGCATATGAAAACACTCGAGCTCGACACTCTTCCAAGCAGAAGACTGTGACAACTCCAGTTGTGGCTAATGATCCAGACGGAAAGACCAAGACGATTTCGACAGAGGCCGGCTTACGCCGACTGGGACGGCAACTTCAACGCACAGAGCAGGAGCTCTGGTCTGATCTGGGTCTGCGAGCTCTGAAAGTGGGAAAGGTGGACAAGGCGCTCAAAATCTTCAGGTCTACATAAATTTTTTTTTTCTTTTCTTTTTCTTTTACCAGAGATGGGAAAATGCAAAAACTCATGCTTATTAAGGAGCAACTGTTGATCGTGAACTTCCTTTTTTTCCCCTGGTTTGCTCAGCGAGCTGTATGAACATCACTGGAACAGCAGCACTGGGAAGGTTTTGTTCACAGCTGCTAAGATGCTGTGTCAGATGCTGGAGGCAGATGTTCCCATGGTGATTCCAGAAGACATGGACCTACCAGCCGTTATTCATGACCTCGCTTGTCAGGCCATCAGCGTGTGTCACTCTGGTAAAGAAACTCAATAAACATACCTGGGATCACAGTATTCAGTGGTGTTGACATTAGGAAAAAATGAGCAAAAATGCTTCATATATTAACATAATTATTGTAGCTCATAAAATTGTATTTACAACCATGTTTGAAGTTTTGTACATGTTGCTGAGGGTATGTGGTAGAGGGACAGAACACTTTTTTTCTTTCAGAATATGCATGAATAAGCATGAAACATAAAAATCTATTTATTGCTATAGATTTGCTCCTGGACTGTTTGGAACTTTGCAAAGGGACACGGACAGCAATGGATGTGTACCAACAGTGCCAGTTATCTGATAACTATGGCTTCATAACAAAGGTCGGTATCTTGCCTTTCCAGGTGATTTAAATGGTACTACGTTTTCTTTTTAAGTTGCTGCTAAAACATTGTTTGTGATACAAGAAATTGAGAATTTAAAAGAAATTTAAATTTGTAGTAAATTTCAAAAAATAAATGTGCAATCAGTTGTTTTTTTAGCATAAGAATCCAGACACATTTTTCCTTAAAAGACCTATATCATGCAAAATCAACCTTTTTGAGCTTCTAAGAGTGTTATAATGTTAATTCCACACAAAAAACACCCTCAAAGCGGTATTTTGCTCCATTCACACATCTCTAAGCATTCTTCTAGAACCCTGCTCTCTAAGCACCAGCCCCTCCCAATCTATGAAAACGAGTGGGTCCTCACAATGTGATGTCACTGAGTGTGAAACTCTTCCTTCCAGGAAGAGTCTGCGTTGCCAGCATCACCCCTAGGCTAACACACACTCACTTTCTCTGCAAAGCTAGCGGTGATTGGCGAGAGCTTTAAGTTTATATTCACAACATGATCGTCCATCTTTGCAAAAGTTTGGATGTTGCTTGTTGTTGTGTGCAAAATACAGACATGCTCATGAAATCTGTGGCATTCAAAGGCGGAGCCTCAGAGACCGAGGCATCTTACTTACAGGTAGGAAAAGAGTTCACAAAAATAACTCATATTTCATTTTTTTTTTAATTTGTTCAGTGTACTTAAGACAAGATTTTATCACATATATGGATATAGTTTACTCTGAAAGGCTGTAAAATAGCATGATATAGGGCCTTTAAAAAAATAAAATGACTTTTCACAGAAAATGAATTTATGTGTTAAATACCACAAACCAAGTGGACCACAGAACAAATTTCTCATGTTTTTCTGTTGCATTGATGTCACCGTGGGTTCTTAGGGGTAAAAAATTTTTTTTTATTATTTTTTTTGAGATAAATTAAATGGTACTTACTATACCACAGGAATTTTCTGTGGAAGCTGGAAAAGATCACCATTCTCAGTGGACATTTCAAGATGTTTTCAGTGAGGACTGCATTGTTCTGGATCCATTGTCGGTTCTGCCTGTGCAATATGAAATTACCAACTGTCTTCTCCCTCTGTCTCAGGGTAAAATTGCACTTTTAATTTTATTCTAGTTTAAAAAAATTATGTCTCTAATTTTTTATGTTCTGTTTTTGTTTTCCCAGATGCCAAACTGTATCCGCTGGACTGTTCCTGTCTGTCCCATTGTTCATTTGCTGATGGTAAGTTGTCTAAACTTACTTTTCCTTCATCCTTGACTGTTTCTTACATTTCCTCCTGCTTCTTCTAATTGGTGTAGCTAATCTTTAGTCTCACTTCCTTCATATAAAGGTTCAAACTACTTGCGGGTGCTCCTCGGGCCCCTTTCTAACATGCTGCAGATGCTGCAGGAGTGCAGTCAGCTGGAGTTGGCTCTTAGAGTTCTTGTGAACTCATATGGGAGCTGCTTGCAACATGTCACCTCTAACATCATGGACATAAACCTAAGTGTACAGGTATACCATCTTGAAAAGTGTTACTGGATTGATCTTGTAATATTTGTGCTAAAACGGTGTACTGATCTGTTCCAATTTTTCAGCTTTATGATTCTCAGGACCTAAAGAAGTACAGCTTGTGTTTAAACAATTTCCAAAAGACGACAGCTTCCACTCTGAATGACGTGGCCGTGGCTCTGTTAAATAAGGTGAGATGATCGAGTTGGGCATGACTGTGGGACAAAAGAGTTGCAACATTTGTGTAAGGAATTTACTATTCACCTTTGAATTCTAGGTGTTCAATTGGAGGTTGGTCGATTGTGATTTGGCTATCGGTCTTTGCACACTCTTCACCAAAACAGAAGTCTTCAAAATTCTGTGGAAAGTCATCGACGACACTTGGCAAAACTATGACAAGATTTTGGTAGGATTCAAAGACTGTTATCCTTGTTTAGATACATAATTCTTTTCATCTTCTTATTTATTATAAAATAACCTTTTGGTATAGAGACTTAAATATGTTAAAATGTTGTTGTCAATAAACTGCTACAGGCTGTTGCAAAGATTGGAGCTAATCTCAGCTGCTTGCACAACGAACCAGAGGAACTGAAGAAGTTTCTCTCGGTCATCACTGATGCAGAATGGGGCATCAAGCTTGGCAAATTAGAGGTAACTTAAGCCTTCAAGAAAATGTTTGCCTAAAATAGCAAGCTCTATATTTATCATCTGTTACTTTTATGTCTACCTTTTTTTCAGATATCTATTCAGCCAGTATTTCGTCAGCAACCAGAGATGAAGAGTAATCTGATACCTGTTTTGGTGAAGAACAAAAAGATCACCCCAGACGTCATCCTCCAGTACTGCAGGTCACTCAACTTTTCAATTACCGGTTCTCATTTAATAATTCATACAAAAGAAAATCACTCACCTACCTATACTAAAAGTCCCTCTTTGCCTTCATGCAGCACTTTTGGTTTGGATCGCGATCATGTGATCAACCAGTACATTACCACCTTACTGCTGCTGCAAGAGGATGAAGACGGCACAGAAGCTCTGGCTTCAGGGCTGGAGGAGGTGCAGTCTTTGTGTCACGCTGACGCTCTTGAGCGAGTTCTGCAGATTATCCCGATGTTACACAGCACCAGCGAGCTCACTGACAACCTCTGTGCTGCCATGTTTAAGGTATAAAAAGCACTTTGATTTAAAAAAAAAATAAAAATAATTTTGTACTGCATGTTATAACACTTTCCGCAATGGGAAATGCTAAATTCAGTGGCTAGTTTAAAGATGGACTCTAATGAAAATGCTGTTTTTGGTGTTTTTAACCTATTTTTCTGATGATGGAGGAATTAAATCATTGCATTTCTGAGTATTTCTTTATTCAAAAAATTGTGAATCAGGGGCAGATGAAAAAATGCAGTTTGAAATGAGCTTTGTTTGGCTTATAAAATACACAGAGTAAGCCACAAACTCCGTGCTCCAAGCTCCCAGCAACGGAGAGGGAAAGGGGGACAGATATCATTAAAAATCATCAATTGAAAACTGCTGTAACATTAATAGAGTAGAACTATTGAAATAAAGTTGAGTCTGGTATTATTTATAACCTTGTTTGTGCTTTTTCTTATAAAGCTCAGCCCTTACAACTATGAGAGGATAGAAGTGGTGCTGAAAATCATCCAGGCTGCAGATGAGAATGTAGCCACCTTCTCCATTAGTCAAGTAAAGAGAAACAAAAGCTCCTATACTTGACATTTCACTGCAGTTTTTCTGAAAGAAACACACACCATGCAAATAAAACTATAATCTATTCCACAGGCAATGGGTCTCCTTCAGCACCTAAAGTCCTACAAAAGGGTCTCTCCCCCATCAGACGTGGAGAACACTCATCTTCTTGAAAACGGTTTGCTGCCGAACTCCCTCTCCAACACCAGACTCCCTTTCCATTTGCTGCTGCAGACCAAACATTATTGGAAAATTATCTGTGAGTTCATTCCAATTCAATCCAGAAACATCTGAGTTACTTTTCATTTGTTTATCTATAAATGGACTTCATTTTAAGCATAACCACAAAAAAGTGACTTGTTTTAAAGTTTTTTGGTCATATTTGATTAAAATTTTAATAAAATCACAATGTTTTTTTAACATTATTTTATCATTTTTTTTGTTTAGCTCCTGAGCTAAGTGAGGAAACTTTTCCTACACTACTTCTTATTAGCAAACTTATGAAGGTAAGCTATGGTAAAACCTCACTTTCATCTCCATGGAAAACATTACTTATAGTTGTCCTTTTCCTTTTACTTGTATAGTGGGGATCAAAAGTTATTTTTAAAGGGTATTGGGAAATAAAGACCTTTTTTTACATAATTAACGAATGTCTCATCTTTAAACTAATGTCTTTAGGACATTTTTCAATCTTTCCTTTGGTTCTCAATGCACAATAATATAACATTTTACCTTGGTGTTCCCAAACTTTCGATTCCCACTTTATTATCTTCCTGATTTTTTTCTAGGTGAGCCTTGACAAGTTATACATGTCAGCAGCAAACCATGTGTTTGAGAAAAAGATTAAGCCTTTACTTCTGGAGAAAAAGAAAACGGGTCATAGCTACCTCTACAACGAGCAAACCTTTAAGGTGGCCAAGACCATGATGATGTACATCCAGTGCATCCAGAGCCCGGAGTGGGCAGCTGCTACAGCCCACAAGATAACACAAGGGCTTCCACCAGGTTTGAGCTGCACAATAACTAATCTGCTCTTCCCTGCTTCTATTTGCAATTAATCATTTCCTGCTCTCTTCAGGTTATGAAAAAACGCAATCTTTGAGGTTCTGTTTGGTTCTTGGTGACGCGTGGCTCAGGGACCCAAACTTAGAGGTTCTTTTTGATTTTTACCTTCAGATTTCATACGATCTACATAGAGTCAGATCTCTTGTGTGAAAATATTTTCAAGCATTTGTCTATTCTCTGCCTCCCTTCAGGAGGCAGCAAGAGCCAGAGGAGAGACCTTTCTGTCCAAGCTGAAGCTGCAATTTCAGCGCTCTGCCACTGAGAATGTGTTGATGACAAGCCAGCTAAACAACCCTGAAAACCTGAAACTGACTGGGCTTCCAGGCAGGCTTGTTGTGGCCTTGTACGAGCATAACAGCGTTGAGCAGCGTTACAAGGAGACCAGTGTTCAGAAATACCCAGGTGAGCCAGTTGAAACAGTTTTTGGTCAGGTTTGTTTGCCCTCTTTCTAGTTATGGGGTTTTTTATAACATCTTTTTCTTTTTTTTTTTTCACAATATCCCCTTACATCAGACATACATGCTGCAGTCAAGGAAATAGCCACCATCAACAATGTGGATCTAAAAAAAATCCGCAACATGCTTTTAGAGAAATGGATCTGCAAGACGGGTCCAGCAGTGACCAGGGTTTGTTGGGTTCAACTTACTTTTATTAGTTTTAGACGTTCAGTGTTGATGAGCTACAAATTGTATTTATTTGTCTAATAAAGGAAATGGGAATTCAAGACTGCGTCACCAACATTGATGAGGACCCAGACTTAATGAGGTGCAGCATTTTACTTTTTGTCTTCTTTGGAATAAAACTTTCAATAAGTTGAATCCATGTATATTTTTAATTGCTGTTATTTATTTATTTTTTAATTTTTTTTAATCAATTTGCTTAAAAATGCTTGTTTGATTACCTCATAAATTTAGATACACCCATGTTTATCTGCAATGACTCAACAGTTTATATTATCTTTCTGTTAGGGTTGTCTACATGCTGCAGTCTTTCCCCATGGAGGATGCATTCCATATTTTAAGCCCCATCCTGTCTGCTGAAACTTGGGTATACTCATTTTTAAATCTATAAATAATAAAATCACTATCTGTTGGTGGCGACTAGTATCATTTTCGGACTTTTGTAGCCCTTCAGCACATCTGGACCTCGCCTGACCTTCTGCCACCGGACCCGGGCGCTGCTTTGTCTCGTCCGCCTTACAGATGCAGCAACACTGGAAGCTCAGCTGCAGATCCCCAGGACCAACCTTCTGTGAGAGGCCAAGACGAGATTTAAATGCCAATTTGTCGAGTAAAATATATTCATCACTTTTGTTTTCTGTTCGTGTGCAGAAATTACCTGAAATGCTACATCTTTGTGTCTCAACTGGAGGCTTTGAACATCCCATACACAGTGCAGTCCTTTCTCAGTAGTCCCAAAGAAGGCTTGGTTAAAGGTCTGTGGAAGAACCACAGCCACGAACCACAGGCATGTTCTAACAAAACACGGGAGCCAATCCCTCAAAGTTACTTTATTTAGCTTTACTGGATAAGAAATATCCAACACAGATGTGAAAGGAAATTGCGTTTGTCATGTCAGGCTGTGCGTCTTGTGGCCGACCTGTGTTTGGAGTACCAGGTGTATGATCCTCAGCTGTGGAACAGTCTCCTGCAGAAGCTGCTGGGCTTCAACTTGGTAAGCAAAAAAAGCAACACTATTCCCTTTTAATCATATCTTATATGGTTTAGGATAGCTTTTTCTTGAGTTTTAATGTTTTTAAATCAAATACAGCATGTTTTCATATGATTGCTTTAAAATATAATGGGGCGTGGGTTTGCTTAATCCTTTGTAAACATGGTTTGTGGTCACAATTAATGCTGAGTATTCTGGACTTTATTTCTTCAACTACATTTATAGAAATAATTGATCGGAAATTTACTGCTTTCTATCTAAATGATCCAGAAATTATTTTACTTTTCAGTGAGCAATTTCAGAAATTATGTATTTTGTTATACATCCAGAAAAATAACATTTGTCATAATTATTTAATAAAAGCACGACACCTCATATTATATTATATGTAAAAGTTTAACTATAAATGCAACAAAATCTTTTCTCTGTTTTTATCATTTGCTTAAAAATGTGATATTTTTTAGTACACTTTTTCAACTGCTCATAAAAGCCAAAAGCAGTTGGAGAATTATTTAAATTCAAAGCAAAGTAAGTAATATCTTGATTCCAATCATTTGTTCAAATATAAAAGGACAAACTACATAAAAGCTTTACAAAAAAAGAGAGAAAATATAAAATAGGTAACTATTTTAAAGAATTGACTGTTGAGCCTTCTTGTTCAGATTAAATCTAGTTTGTTTTACCAAACATGTTCCTCTGCAGATCAGTCACCTTCAGAAAGTCCTTGAAGCAATAGTGGCTGTTCCAGCTTTATGGGAGGTAAGGTTACAGAAATATTTTTCTTTTAAAAATGTCAAAATTCCAACATGTGTACGTTATATTAAGAAATCAGTTTTAGAGCTACTTTCTTTTGTTTTTAACCAAAAACAGGTAAAAATGCATAATTTTAAAAGTACTAGTATGTCCTGGGTACTGCAAAGCCTTCCACATCATAAAAGACCTGCTTTAACTTACTTTGATGGCAATGCAATAAAATAACATTACTCAGATTTGACAAGTCATACATTTTTTTACTCCATTTTAAATTTCATTTTCAGATTCCAAGTTTCTGTAGGACTTGGAGGAGTATCATACTGGCACCTTTTGTCTCAGGTAAAATAACTCACTTCTATTCCAGACCGGTGTAACTGAAAACTGGAGCTGAGTACTGTTTTATGGGGATCATAAGAAGATTTCATTTATCAGGAGGAGTTGTTACCAAGGTAAAAGAAAATGAAAGGATGACAAGCAATCCAACTTATTATATTAAATGTAAATCATAAAGAATTCAGGTTTACAATATAGAAATAATTCAGAAGAGACATGAGTCAGGTATTTGGTAACAAAGTGGGTAAAAGCTGTTATGGTGCATTCACACCAACGCCCGGGCAATTCCCGTGGCCTGCCCCTCTTTCACCACGCGGCAAATTCTCTGCTCACCGCATGGCCAACAATGTGTTCCCTAGACTACATTTATTTGTGTTAACTATATATTACTAAAAAAGTCATGGCTATAAAGAAAAGACACTCTAATGACATTTAAAATCTAAAGAATTATCCTGATGTTTTGATTAATATTTATAGCAATGTGTGTTGAATAATTTAGTGAAAAATAAGGAAAAAAGGTTCAACAAACTACCAATGCCGGACGTAGGATTCAAACCCGGGGTATTTCTATTACGAAAAAACACACAGGCAGGGGTCTAACTTAATTCGCCACAAGAACTGCTGACCCAAATGTTGTCACTCAATAAAGACAGCTACCCACAAAATGCTGTGAAGGGATCACTCGGGTTATCACAAAAAGATTTGTTCATCCATTATTTTTTTATAGTTTTTAGACAGGAATCATGTGTTTCTCTTGTAACAGCATGTTGGTTGTCTATTTCAAGGACCTCAGAAATAGCTTCTTTACCACTGACTTAACATTGAAACTGTCGGTCTCCACCACATGAATCGTGTTCAATGTGACCTGATGAGTTCAGATTGTTAAATTGGACTGTAGATTGTTAAAGCAGTCTGTCTAAATGTCAAGTTAATGGGATAATGTTGCTGGCACTTTAATGATCATCTACCAGTAATTATTCTGTTTAAATGCACGGGTGGAAAAAAAACAAAATTACTAGTATTGTTTTTTTTACTGGGTGTTGGCTCTTTTGTCAAGTACTGTCTAAATGCCGTGTTGTGTTTTCTTGATGACAGCCTCAGTTCCTCTAAGCCCAGAACAGCAAGCAACACTCTACAGGACGTTTGTTCTTCTACTCAAGTATGTTTCTCGAATCTAGACTATAGGAGATTAAACTGAGAATCACTCTGAAGTGGACTAAAGACTCCCTCTGGTGTTTTAGTAACATGTAAGAATGTGAGGTGTGGTTTAATGTTTACATTTACTGAAAGAAAGTTGTATTACAGTTGCTCAAGTCTGTTAGTAAAGAATAAGAGACCAGAATGAAGAGGCCATGTCTTACTTTTTAGTAATTTATTGGTAAAGCATTATATAGAAATAAAAACAACAACCGGACTTTTAAAAAATGAAAAATGCAGAGCATGTGGAGCCACAGCAAAAATATGTTCATTCAATTTTATTAACACTTGAAAAAAAAACGAGTTGGCAAGACAGACAATACTTTAGCAACATATCTAACTAAAAGCAACTGTATTAAATTGGAGTTTTTGTTGACAAGCGAAATTACTTTATCGATTTGGAAAGTGACTTGATTCTACTCAAAATGTACAAGCTCCCTTTTACTGCTGATGATGGAAAGACCCACAAACAACTAAAAACAGATTCATAAAAAATAAAGAGATTCTCATTATCTGGTGTTAATCTAACCCCTTCTTTCAAAGTATTAAAAGCCTCAATATTTTATTTTATTTTTTTTTATGAAAGAAGTTGTTTTAAAACTTCTTAAATAAAAAAAATAATAAAATAAATTCTTTTGATTAAAAAATAACTAAAAAGTTATTTTTTATTTGTTTGCCAGCAGTCAAGTTGCCTAATTTAAGATGTTGGTTTAAAACCCTTTTTTTGCCATCCAGATAAAAGAGTTAAGGTCAAAGATACTTCAAAATAAAGTAAAAACTTTGCAAAATGCCCTTGCAGGCTGCAAAAACTTGAGTTAAATGTCATCCAATATTCACTTGATCTGTTCTGCTCTTGAACCTCCTTCTCAAGGTGCCCTTTCCTGTTGAATTTGGACTTGATTGGAATTGCAAACCGATTTGCGCAGTTCAATCTGCCGGCCTTTGCACTGGGAACTCTCCTCCTCATCCCCTGTGCCAGCAAAAAGGAGCAACAGATTCAAGTGGGATCCTCCAGAAATTTGCATAGTGGAATAAGTAATTCTATTGTTAGGCTTTTCTCATGGTGTCTTTTGCCTTTTCCAGGGCTTTCTGTCTATGTGTAACCCAGTAACAGTCCTGGAGCAGGTGGAAGAACTCATGAACACTGGCGAATTGGCTGGAATCCCTTCACAGGTATGTTGATGTGTTTTCGTTTCAACATGTGTACGGTATTTCAAGTCCATTCATTATTACTACATGTGTTTAACATGCTCCAGAGATCACTGCTGACTCCACCAAAAGCTGCAACTTCCTGTTTAATCAAACTGCATTTACCATCACTGCCTTTTGTGCTGCTTGCATTAAATGAATTGACATGAGTCAGAACCAGTGAAGAAGGAACAATCTACTTGATCATGAAAAGATAAAGAAAGCAGAGCACTTCCTCGTTTGTCATCTATTACGGCTATTAAAAATGTAAATGCAAGACGATTATGAAAAAAATTAAAATCCAGATGAACAGATTTGTTGCTTGGCATCATTTTTACATACCATTTTCAAAAAATTAGATTATCATTGAAAATTGTATTTCCATGATTACATTGAAAAAAAAAAAACTTTTGTAGGATATAGATTCCAGGCCCACTGTATAACTGATTGATTTTCACATAAATTCGGGTTCCAGCTCAAATTTATAAAGCCCACAGAAACAGGATTTCAGAAAATTAGAATACTGTAGAGGGAAAAAAAAGTATTTTCAAAATAAAATGTCCATCTTCAATACTTTAGTGTGGGCACAGGCCAGGTCCTGCTGGAAGATGAAATCTGCATCTCCATCTAAATCTTCAGCAGAAGGAATTACGAAGTCCTCAAAAACATTCTGCTGGATTGTGCAGTGATTTTGAAGAAAGCAGAGTTTACCAGCACCAGTTCTGGACATTGTACCCCAAATCGTCTACTCCAGTTGATCTAAATATAAACAAATAAACTGTTGAAATTAAGTAAACCATAGGCCCTGAATCTATATTCTATGAAAGTTAAAGTTTTTGAATTGAATTATGGAAATGAATACACTTTTCCATGACGATTATTTTTTTTTGGAAAGAGTCTGTAAACTGGAAGCTTTTTTTTTATTATTAACATAATTCTGCTTTCACTAACCTTCAGATCAGGGAGACTGTGCTAACATTCATCAGCCAGAACGGCCAGCACCACAAGCTAATGAAGACCAAGCACTTCAATCATCTGAAGAAGCATATATTTTCACATGGCCAAACCGAGCAGGTGAAGGATTTGGTTGACTGCCTGGCCAGCCAGAATTGGTAAGTTATGTGCACCAAATCCTGAGGCTGTACAGTCACAGACCATCAGATCTGGAATAGTAAAAAAAATATGTAACCTCTGCTGCAGACTTTTCTTTCTTCACATTTGCAGATATCACATCTGTTTTTCATGATAAAATTAGCAATGTGCAGGTTTTTGTTCCATCCATTAAAACGGGAGAAAGCAGTTGACATGATGATAACATAATTGTGTCACTGACTCATCTGAATTCTAGTAATTTGATAAAATGTGTGTTTCATGAAATGGAAATTAACTGAGTGAGTTGGTGCTTTTGTGCCACAGTGCTAAAATGTACTGAAACAGTTTTTTGTATGTAGATTTTTTTATAATTTAAAAACAAAATGCTATTAATACATTACAATGGATGCTTCTTTTTTTTATTTGGCTTTTAGTTTACACAGACTGTCAAACTGAGACATCACCCAATGAAAAAGTGAAACATCTCCTCAAATTCCTCACTAAAACCTACATTTTTATTTTTATTTTATTTTTTGGACAAATCTCCAAACCGCATAAACCAGCAAGAAATTACCAGTACTTTTATAGAATGTCTCTTATAAATATTTATTTAAAATGCATTTACAAAATATTTTGCATTTGATTGTGTTTCCTACATTTGTGTGTTTTGTTAACAAGTCCAAGTTGCATTTTAATGGTGTTTTGCAGCAATCTAATTTGCCATTTAATGCTTTTCCGACGACATTTACTGTGCTTCATATATGCGCAAAGTGTTACTCAAAAGCAAAACTTGGTTGTTTTTTTTTTTTTTGTTCTGTGGTTTAACCTAAAGCTTTTTTTTTTTTTCAATAAGTATACAATGTTTTGTCGCATGTTCAGATTATGGGTTGTGACTGGTATTCTAAGTTTGAAAACAAAATGTTTTATTAGAATTTACCTTTAAGTGTCTTAATTATCTGCGTTTTAGTGAGGCTGACGCCGACCTGCTCAGGCGTGAATACCTGAAGCACTCTGAGAATCAACAGGGAAGATCAATAAAATCTGAAATAAATGGCTGGTGAAGGTAAACTATTGTAATCAAATTTGTGGAGAGCAAGATGTTGCTTAAGAATGCAGTGTATTGTTATTCTTTATACATTGATTTATGGTTTTGCTATTACTCTGTGAACAGTAATTTGTTTTTTTCTAGTTAATGTGTATGTCATTTTTTGTCTTTCAGGAATTTCTTCACTTGTAAAATCGAGTATCTGGATAAAGCAACAGTTTCTCCAGTTGGGTTTTATGCAGTCTTACTCATACTGATGCAATATTTATACCATTTATCTTTCATTTGTTAAAGAAATGTTTAAATAAATTCATTTTCATATTAAGTTTGCTTCAAAATCTTTTGCAAAATATCTATGAGCCGCATCTGTCATGGATCCTATATTTAAAAATAAGTGGAACAAAATCAATAAGTTAAAAATAAGTAAGCAATTCACAAAAATACTTAAATCCCATCATGATTATTTGATATTCATGAAAAACAAACATAATTATGCTCATAATGTCTCACAAACATGTTACCACTTTTATTTTGTCTCTGTGCATAAAGAAAATGCAGTTTGTATCTTGTAGCTAGTTATGTCTTGAGAAGAATCTTCCACATTTTAAATTCAATCATGACCACTAAATTTCTGTGATAGACTGGTGACCTGTTCATGGTGTACCCCGTTTTTGCCCAACAGTAGCTGGGATAGGCTCCAGCAACCAAGTGACCTCAAAAGGGATGAAATTGGTTTGGAAAATGGATGGAGTGCTACATTTTCCTGCTACAGATGAACTAAATGTGATTTAATCACTGATTGTTTTTGGCTTTTGTTTCAGCTAAAAAGAGTATACTTGCATGGCATCATTTCTGATGCAGGAGACAGGATGTCCTGCAGGAAAGAGAAGGAACAAAAGCCCTTCTGTCAACACTAAAGAGCTGTGCAGAAATCACATGTTGCACATTTGTTTAATTTGGAGTTCTCTCAGTGCTGAAAGTTTCTTTCATCGTGCAACTTCTTAATCCAAAATATTTTTTTAAATTTCCCCCTCTTTGGAAAATAAATGAAATCTTGATGTTTCATCTCGTGATGCTCCTTTTGTTTGGCTTCATATTTGAGAACTCAAGTCTGTATTTTTGGCTTTAACGGAAAAAATAGAACTTTAAAAAACTAAGTACATTTAGTTATTAATACATCTCACAAAAGGTCACATTAAGTAAATATAAAGGTCTGATGTTTTTTTGTTTTTTTTTAGCATTAAGCCACAATATGCACTAAACATTAAAAATATATTTTCTAGAGACATGAATAGCAGCTAATATATTAAGTAAAAAAAAGATTGCAGAGGCTGCAAAATGTGTCAATCAAGTTTAGGTATTATTTGTCAAACCTTTGCCTCAGTGCGGTTTTCATTCTGATAATGTAACAATGGATTCGTCTACACAGAGGTCATGAGGGGTCATGGGAGTTCTGAGTTTGAAACACCTTTTTTAAAGGTCTATATTTTAATCCTTTTATGAACTAAGTGACTTTTTGTTAACATTACAACATAGTCTGGATTAAAGAGTCCACTGACTGTAGAATACTGTATTTGGTTTGTTTTTCATAAGATCTGTGGCTCTAAGATGCCTATGTGTTTATCTTTAGTGCTGTCTAGTGGACAAAACAAGAATGCTACATTACAGGATTGTAATGTAGGAGTGCTAACAGATTTTTTTCAAGTGAATCACAATGTTTAAAGTGTAAACAAAAGTGTTTATCAAATCCAAAGAAAGTGCTGAAAAAAGTCAGAATGAAAGCAAAAATACTTAGTTTCTGTACTTCTATTACAGACCTAAAGATGCACATTATTCACCTAGCATGGCTTCATTTACCAACGACAGAACATCAGTCACTTTCTTTTTACTTATCAAGCATAACCCCCAGCACTTATCCATGGATCTGACTGAGAGATTGGTCTCTGTTCTGCAACGATTGTGCACAGAGATCTGAGACGGCTTCAAAAATGTGAAACGGCCAGTTTAGCCTGGAGGACTGAAAATACATCCTTTTGTGTCTACCTGCTGTTGTCCACAGCACTTGTGTTTCCTGACCAACATACCTGGGAACAAAAAAAAACATGGTTGCTACTCCACCCAACACACCAAACGAGTTCTTCCAGTCATGCACCCTTAAAGGCAATTGAAATGTGAAACAAAACTGAAGGTTTTCCTTATTGGCTTAAATGTGAAGTCGAGGGGAAATGTTAGGTTAATCTGATTATTGCATGTGGTCTTGCACATTTAGAATCAAGAAATAAAAATATATAGGGGGTATGTGTGGAGTCAGTTAATGTTATGCAGCTAATAGTTTAGAGAAGAAAGCAGGCCAAAAAACATAAAGAACTGAACATTTTTAAAACCCTAGAAACCCAAACTAAGTTGCCAAACTGTCACTTCTATTGGTTCAACCCAGGTGATGCCGAACTCATGCTAAGTTTAAATGACAACCTAGTGGTGTACAAATGAATTGATTTATATTCCAACGATTCAACCAGATCGATCTTTCTGATGCAAGTTTGAAATAAATGCATTGTAATTGATGTTGCAAAATCCCATTTGGATTGAAACACAGAAGGTTTATTTTTTTATTATTCAAAACAACCAAGTACCATCACAGCGGACAACACACACAGGATGGCAGCAAAAAGTTATCAAGCCCTCATTACAGTCCAATTTGTGGAAACACTTTGAATTTTGCAAAGACAAAACTGTGTGTTCTAATAATGTTCCCTTTATTATTATTTCTATTGAATGTTCCCTTTGTAATATTTTTATGTGGAAAAACAACAATGGATTTGAGATTAATTCTTGTTTGTACACATATCTAATTTACTTGATGATGTTGCAAAAATTTAAGGAATCTGGAAAACTTCACCTGCGCTGTACAGTACCTCTGGGTGACATTTTTAGCTAAAGATGTCTATTGATATTAGATCAGTGAATGCATCTCATGGACTCATTCAAACTGCTTAACAGTTGACTGAGTGGTCCAGTACATCATTTTATTCATAAATTATGTTTTTTTTTTCAATGTTTATCTCTAATGTTTGGATTCAGTTTCTGCAATGGGAGAACAAAGGACAAAGCGACTAAAACCACTGAGGAGTTATTTGAAATACAACCAGGTTGCGTCAAAATACAAGTCGTGTGGGAGGCTGTTCGCCGCAGCTGACAAAGACGAGGGCGGCGTAGATTTCCTCCACCTTTGGGGGAGGATCCGTCCACGTAACGCAGAGCAGAGGCTCGCTTCCTTTCCTCCTTCAGCCGCGGCGCATCAGCACTAATGAAGGCATAGCTTGATGATGTTCTCACGGAGACACGCCACAAACTGCAGATAACGCTCTCCGACGCGCATTTCTTTGGTTGTTTTTTTAAAAATTATTTTCGTGCGAGTGTGTTTGAAGGAGAGGGGATTCGTTCTTTCTCGTAAAGCGCTTTTTGTACAGATTAAAGGATGAACCGGTCCACACGAGTGAAAACCAGGCGGACCGAGGCCAACCTCGGAGCAGAGAGGGATCATTTCGAGAAACAGCAGGTACATTTCAAACACAGCTGGCGATGTAGATGATGGCCGACTTTTATTTTGTTACATATGTTACATCAGTAGTTATCAATAAAGGTAGAATGTACGGGGTTCCAAAGGTGCCAAAAATGTTCTGCGTCAATCTAAACCAACACTGTAACTTGAAATGCAAGATTTTGTTTGTCATGTCACGTCGTTCTTTCCTCAAGTCTTTCCAGTCTTTCTTGTTTGTCCATTTCCCCCTATGAGACACGCACAGCTTTCTCTTTTAATCACTCCATTGTCTTAAAAAAGTAAATGTTTTGACTACTTTTTGCATCTCCTCATTAATATGAAGCCATTTAATCCTCACGTTACCAATACTTAATGGCGTTACTTTTAGGCAAAATAAAACCATTTTTTACAGTGTTGTTTAAGCGCTTCTTATAAACTAAAGAGCAAAACTGTTTCTGGGTTAGTTTTATTTTAAAATCTACTTTTACCTTGTTTTTCTGACTTAAATGCTGAAGTATTTAACTTGTAGTTATGTATTTTTAACCCACAAACCTAATGTTTACACCTCTATAAAGAAGTTTTCTTCAAAACTCAAATTCTAACAAAAAAGAGCATGTTTTACAAAAGTTTCTGTTTGCTCTGCAGTATAAAAACCTGAATGCAAAAATATGACAGCGTTTTAGAAGTCAGAAAAGGTTCAGGATTTGGACTTTAGTGTCAATTTTAGATATTCATACTGGCATTTAGTTAAGGCTAAGTCCATTTTTCTATTTGTGTGTAATGTGTCACGACACATTGTTTGTTCTAATTTTTTTTAATGATGATAAAAGAGCATAAGAAACTGCATCAGTTTCCAGCATCAAGCAGATTTGTTGAGATCCTTCACTTTAATAGCCAGCAGGTGACATTAATTTTTCAAAATAAAAGCATTAAAGTTGGAGGGATTTGCATGCAAAGACCACTGATTCATTTTTTCCACCCCTACCTCTTTCCCAATAGTATAATGGTGTGTGGGTTGGGGGGTGCTTTATATGTTCTATACTCGTATTAGTTGATTGGTGATGCATCTCCACCCATCTTTCAGTCTGTGATATATGAATAGCTTTTCCTGAATTCAGTCTGAAACTAGTAATGTGACATTCATAATTGTGCGTATAATTATGAAACGATTAACAGTAAGTCAGTGGATGTTACTCACTTGCTGAGGCAAGTCTCGAGCAGACCACAGGCTCTTCTGTTTCACTGAGCAGCAGGTTCATGATGACGAGGGATTCAGGGTTGTATGACTGGAAGGCATGCTTTTAGGAGTGGTCACTGAACTTGCCTGCTTGCTTGAGGGGAAAATTGTATTTGAGTTGTTTTCCAAATATCTTAATTGTATACTAATGGTCGTCAATAGTGACCAACAGATTATATCAAGAGAGTTTTTGGTGTGATTCGATTCAAATATCCAAACTAGTCTTGATTTCTAAGATAAACATGGATGCATTAGTTATGTTATAAGCTGTATTTTCTGTCGACTGTCATCTGTCCTGCTCCGGCTTCACATGTTTTGTGTTACAATATTGCAGTGTTTGTTGATTTCTGCGTAAGATGTGATTAAGCCAACAGCTTCTTCAAAAGACTGAAAACCGGTGCTCTTTTAAAGGTGAGCCTGCAGAGTTCAACTCTGATTTCACCAGGCAACATGCAAATTTCAGTAACGAAGGACAAATCTATTGTTGTGGCACAGTTCACTGGAGTGGAAATCCTCGAGATGAATATGAAATTCTACCCATCAGACTGTTCCCAGTTAAATGGTAGAGGATGACAATGTTTTAGTAGTTGTGCTGAAAGCATCACCTGCCTCAGAAATCCTGCTGGTTCAGCCCTGCAACTGACTGAAACTCCGACTGCTCCCTACTTTTCCTCCATACTGTGTGCTTGATGTAAACCTCTGTGCCAAGGTGAAAAGTCTGCTGCTGTCCTGTAGTGTTTGCTTACGCTCGCTGCTGCTGCCTGAGCACCCAGGAAGGGGGATGGGAGAAAATGGGGGGGAAAAAGGAGGCTAAACACATCCGAGTGAGAATAAAAACAGAGTTTTGTTGTGTTTTCACACATTACTGACTTGCAGATTGTTCTTTGTACTGAAAAAAATTAATAATTATAAAGATTTTAGCATTCAGCAACTCACGAGACTGCAATTAAAGCTGCAGCCACCATAAATCTGAACCATGGTTCTCATTTAATTTAGTGTTAAAGTGTGGCTTTTGTGCAGCAGTTTGCATGAATATCTTTGTTATACATTATCTAATTTACCAGCTCAACAATTTTCCATGAAATCCACATCTCTGCTGAAGAATAGCTTTATTTGTAACACGTTTTAACCAAGTATGCGTTGCATAATGTAAATATTAGTGAGTTATTATGATTTAAGTCGTCTGACATTGAATATTCTTCAGTGGATTTTATAGATAATTTTTTTTTAGTTATATAAATGCCACTGGCCTTGTATTCAAATTGTCCAGTTGTGTTCTAATCTGATCAAAACACACGTTAGAAATAGAAAATACATGTTACTATTTAGCTAAGTCCCTGTTACAATTGGGCAGATTTTACATGCAGGGTTGACTGGCAGCTTAATGTTTAACTGAGGCTTTGCCAAATATCAGGCACATCCCACAGGTTTTGTGGGCTGATAGAGGATTTTTGATTATGTTGTCTTTGTGTGCGTCACAGCGACGAGTTCATTGTCCTTTCTGTTCGGAGCAGCTAATAGAAGAGCAGAACCGTCATATCTGGCACTGTCAGGTTTTTTATTTTGTTTGTATTGGGGGAGGTTCTGCCACAGACGTTTATTCTTGACTGGAGTTAAAAAAGAAACTGTGCACGGACAAATGCCATCTAATAGGTGAAGTTAAGATTAGTGGTCTGCTTGGTGCTTAAGTGAGGTTAACTGCTCCTCTAGCCTGAACTGATAGGTGTGTTGCTGTGCCGGAGTCTGCTTGTGACCTTGTCTGCAGATCCCCTGCAGCACTCTGTTGTATTAAGCTGATAACAGGATGCAGTAAAGTGCTGTTACCTCAGAGCATTATGTCCAGTGAGAAGCAGCTGTGGAGGTGCGCAAATGCTCAAACTTCATTAATCTTACGCTCTCTTTTAAAGCAAGCTGATGGATGTCATGCTGAAAAAGAGATGGAACGGTAAGCATGAACCCTTCACGATAAAGCAGCTTATGGACCTCAGTGCAGTGAAGCTAGCTAGCAGCAGACCTGGGAGCTGGCCCAGGATTAGTCCAGGCTGTCCCTCCCTCTCATTTCTCCTCCCTGCTGTAAGAGGAGGATTTAATGTTGGAAACAGGAGCAGGACTGAGTCGATTGGTATCTAGTTTAATCAGTTGAATAAAATCAGTTTTTCATCTCACTTTTGCAAAGGAAATAAGGAAAAGGTATGTATGAAGGCGAGCCGTTTGTGGGCATGATGTGATTCATGATGAAAGTAAGGAGTGTCCTCACGTTTGTAGGGACGTAATTACAGCTGAGTAATGTTAGCCTCACAAAGGCAAATATGCTGCTCTTAAGATCCATTATTATTTTAGGAAGATTTTTTTATGTAGATTACAATTACAAAGTAAGAGGATATAAATCTTAAGTCACTACCAGATATCTTTAAAAGGTGGCTACTTGGATTATGTACCCTCATTTTGCCCTCATGTGTTCAATGTACAGTCTGTTGAGTCAGTGACTGACCTTACGCTCTGCTACAAAAACGAGTTTTGATTGTGATGACACAAGAGACTTGCCTCTCGCGTTTAATTTTCCTTTCCTTTCTGTCACGTCACACTGCTTCCTGACCAGCAACCCTTCTGAATGTGCTATGAGTCTCCCTGCAGCCTCCCTGCTCAGCAGCCATCTGTTGAGGCCTCTGTGCCAGACTTAGTGTGCCAGGGCGAATCCCACCCCATCCAACCAACCTTCTCTCCCAACTGTCGGCCTTCCCCTCACAACAAGCCCCTCATTGTCACAGACTTCCCCACTCGTCCCCCACACTTGCCCTGTGTAAACCGAGGCTCTTTTTTTAAAACTCCCACTAGCCAGCCTTGGCGTGAACCTGTTCGGCCACAGTAGCCTCTCTGTGCTTCTTGTTGTGATCATGTATGTTCTGCGTGCACAAAGCAGCAACCTGACCAAATGCAATGAAGATGCTGCAGGGAATCTTCTTTTTTTTTTTTTTTTTTTTTTTTTTTTTTACATTTCTTGCGCAGGAGCAAACATGAGGAGTTTTGTATGCTCTATTTTTACCAAAAAAGAAATCCTGCAGTCTTACTGAAAAGCAACAGTTCAATTTTAACTGTAGAGTGAAGAAAATGTTACTGTTTTTGTATTTTTGTTGTCCCCACCATAATCACCTGTCCTGACTTTGTTTAAATCCCATTTTTGGACTCATAACAGGCCTTGATTTCTACATCACTTTGCTATAATATTATTTAAAAAGGTTTAAATGATGTGGTTCAAACCAACATTATCTGCCACAATTTAATTATTCCTACTTTAAAAAACCTAAAATCTCTTCTTATTCTTTCCTATTTCCTCGAAATGTGTCCATGTCCATGATGTTTTTTATCCCTTTAAGACCAGGGAAAGCTTTACTCTCAGGTTGTATCAAGATGCTCAAGTACTTAAATATTTGGAGGCAAAAAAGTATTTAACTGTCATTCTTTCATCAGTATTTTATCTTAAAGCCCTCACATTCAAGAATATGTAGCCATAGAAAGCCCCCCCCGATATGATTAAAGTAAATGCACAATCCACCATTATAACAGACACTACAGTGTGTTAACTACACTCTTCAGATTTAGTGCAGCTGAACGTTATCACACCACTGGTAAAAACAGAACATGCACAGTTTTTATCCCTTCCTTCTAGATCTTTTTCAGTGACACCAGTTTTACTTGCTAAACAAGCCACAAAACCTCCTGTTTGATGCTTTGTGATGATAGTCACACTGGTAGATTGTTGTTTTCCTCATCCGACCGTAGTAACTTTCTTCTTTTTACATGGCGATCTTAGCTGTTTTGGAAGTCCATATTTATTTAGTGTCTGAACAACCAAAAAAATAAATTATTTTTTTTTAAAGTAAAATTTTAAAAAAGAGGTCATGCTTGCAAAAGAAATGTATTTATCCAACACAATTTTTTTTCCAGCTCAGCAGCATGGGCAAAGCCATCAACAGCTCAGAAATGCCCGTGAAGGAAAAGCATGCACGACGTATCCTTTACAGAAATGTGGAAAGCTTTACTTTTAGGTTTTTTTTGTTTGTTTTCCTCATCTAATAGAAGGAAGTGAAGTAATAAAATCACTGTTAAAAGAGCATTATAGAGCCCTATTGTGGTCAGTGCTTTGGAGGACCTTATTCATCTGTCTGATTAAGAAAAAATGGGTGTAAAAATGTTTTACTAGGAAGCAGCGATGTTTATCTGCGTGTTAATTTAGACCCCAAGAGAGCCAGTCCTTAGAGTGCTAATAGCCATGACATGGCCGTCATGTCAACAAGTGAGCTTTGGCTTTGCACACCCAGATACCCTATGAAAGTGGTAATGACAATTATTTAATAATAAGCAGATTTTATTTCTTTTCTTTAGAGAAAAGATGTTTGACTTTCTTAATTTGCTTGACACAAGAGCCCAACATTTTTCTTTCTTAAATGAAAACATTTGTCGCAAAGTTCAGTCACTAAAAACCATTTTAAAAGTTTGCAAAAAGCTAAATTTAAGTTGAGGACTTCTTTTTGTTTGCTTTTTTTTTTTTTTTGTTGTGGATGAACCCGCTCGGTGAAACCATGACTAAAAATGATGATAAAGAAAGCACTGAAGGTGACTGTCTAATGGAGAGAAAGTTCCAACGTTTGCTTCCCTTTCAGAGATCAGATGTTTTTAAAATGGTTTGAATTCATCATGACAGTCTTTTTTTCCAGATAAGTGTCATGTTGAAATGCTACGTGAGTTACAGGAACGCTATCATTTTTTTAAATTCACATTGATTCGTGTTAAGTCAGTTACCCTTTTGGATATGGCCCGTAAGGAAAATTCTGTCTCATTAACTTAAATAAATGGTTTAATATCTATAAACTAATGTGAGACTTTGTCAGAATACAGGGTGACAATAGAATTTTTCAGTCAGTGTGTTGTTAACTATCAAAACTCTGTCCTGCGACAGTTGTTTTGCTTCCTTGACTCCAGCAGGAATCATCCTTGGGACACACAGGGAGAAAGGAGCCCATACCTTCTGGTCATATGCTCTTGGATTTCCCCTCAATGACAACTCCATCCTTTGCTGGAAGTTCTGCCATGTGCTGCACAAAGTTCTGCGTGATGGACATCGCAATGTAAAGCACAAAGCATTACTCCCTTTCTCTGGTAAAACACACAAATGTTAATTTCTGCCGTCATCTTCACAGGTCCTACAGGACTGTATGAGACATCATGGCTCTTTAGTTGAAGTTGGAAAACTATGGGTAAGTCTTTGCTTATTAATTTATTTTCTAAATATTTGGGGATGATAATAAGACTTCTTTCATTTTTCAGAGTCAACTCCATGACAGATATGGACAGCTGGTGGCTCTGTATACCAAGCTGCTTTGCACAAAATTAGAATTTCATGTAAAGGTACAAACATTTACTAGATGTAATTGAAACAATTAAAGACCCACTCCGATGAAAATCGTGTTTACATGTTCTTGTAGCATTTTTCTCAGGACACGTACAAGATAATTTAAGATTAAAACTGCATTTCTGAGTGTTTCTTTCTTCAAAATGTGTTGGATCAGGAGCAGATGAAAACCGACTGTTGAAAACTAACCATTCCTTTGCTAAATTTGGGCTTGTGAGGTGCTATAAGCTAATGGGGGAGTGTAAACAAAGGGCTGATGGGAAATTAACTGAGCTAGCTTTTGTGCCAACAGTTCTGGCCACAACCCAGAGCCGTCTTTCAAATGAACTCCTGGTGCTCTGAAGAATGTCTTAAAAAAAAACCGACACAGGCTTTTTGATTGTGGCTAAAACTGCATAATCATTATTAAAACACCACTGGGAATGATTTTACAATAAGAAAAAAAAACATATTTGGAGTGGGACTTTAAGTCTGGGAGAATAACTGGATAGAAGAATGGGCTTTAAACCTCATAAGTTTTGCCTCTATGCAGCACTCAAAGATCCCACCAAACCTAGAAGTCACAGATGAAGTTCTGGAGCGCACTGCAGGAACAGACATCAGTGATGTGTGAGTTTGAACATTTTTTCCCTTTTTGTTTTTTAAAGCGTCAAACAACCCAGTTATATTCAGTCCTGCAGGCACATTTGCTGTACGTGAGCGCTTTGCAGCACCACTCTTGAGTGAGGCCCCTTTTCTAATTGATGAAAGGATCAACTTCTCTCCTGCAGGTTCCAACTCACTGTGCAGGTGTTTGATTACATGGATGCAGAGCTGCTGCTGGCAGACACAGGTGAAAACAAAGCTCCTCCCACCTCCTCTCATCTTGTTTTTTAAGTAGGAGAAACATGAGCTGCAGGAGAGGGCTGCTGGCTGACATTCACTACTCATGTGCGAAAAGCCCTAAAGGAGTAACGGCTAAGAGGGTTGTTAAAAACTAAACTCTGTAAACTTGCTTGATTCTTCTTCATTTCACCAACGAGGAAGTTCCTGCAATTAGGACATTAAAGTTATTTCCTGTAGTTTGGATGTCGGGATGTGTTCCTCCCAAGCGAGGCACAGGGGATGAAGAATAAACAAATATGTTGACTGTGTTGTGGATGACAGTTTCTAAAATAATGACCTTCATTGTCAGAGATCTTTTTACGAGCTACTACATAAATGCCAAATAGTTACACTAAGATTGTACAACTTTCAGTGAGGATTTTATGTCTCGAATTGGACAACTTCATCACAATGTAAACAGGTTTATAGGCAATTTTTAGATAAGTGACAGAAAATTGACCCCATTGTCACTCAGTCTTTTCTTCTGTCTGCTTTCTCTCCCAGTTATCCGACAGCTGAATACATCCATTGCCGTCTCCAGTCTCACATCAGGCCAGTGTCGCCTGGCTCCTCTCATCCAGGTTATCCAGGACTGCAGCCATCTTTACCACTTCAACGTCAAGCTGCTTTTCAAGCTGCATGCCTGTAAGACTGTTGGTCACAAAAACGACTGGAGGAATGGTTAAAATTTCTGTCACAAGCAAGATTCCATGTGGTTTACCTAATGGAATTATTTTGGATCGTTTCAGGTCTCCCTGCTGATACCTTACAAGGACACCGTGATCGTTTCCATGAACAGTTCCGCAGGTGAGTGGAGTAAATGCCACAAAAAACTCCCTTTCGTTCTCTAATGTTTAGTCTGGCGCCAGATAAAGATACACACATTGCACTTGTCTGAAATGCTCCAATTATTTTAATGGACTGTTTCTTTGACTAATTGAATGAGCAGCAACACAGTAAAGAGTCATAAGAATATTTTTGTAATTACCAATGACACTAATACTTTTTTATCTTGCGTGTTTTGTTGAAAGAAAGCTGTTTATTGGTGGAAAACAAGTATTTCATCTAAAAACATGCAGTTAGCATTATTACAAATTGAATGTTTAATTTTTTTTTCTTCTGTTTTGCACAGCCTGAAGAGCTTTTTCAATAAAACCAGAGACATGATATATTTCAAGAGGCTGATCCAGATTCCCAAGCTGCCTGATGTAAGTTTGGAGTTAAAAAAGGGTTCTTCCTGTTCTGCTGAGTTGCATCTTTTGAGATGCTGTACTCTTTTGTGCGATTTTTATCATACTGACTCTGGAGTTTCTGCATTCAGATTGTCAAAGTAAATGGATGTAGTTGAACCTGATTTGACTGAACAAAGCTGGTCTTAATCTGAAAAACTTTTTTTTTTACTGGCATATTGTTATGTGCAACATACGTTTTTCTGTCTTCTTTGCAGTCTCCTCCTAACTTCCTTCATGCAGCTGCGCTGGCCAAGCACGTGAAGCCCGTGGTGGTCATCCCTGCTGATGAAGACGCAGAGCAGCAGGATGATGACGACGACGACCCAGAGCCACTGATCGACGTCAGCGATTCTCCAGCTCCCATCGTTCAGGCACAGCCACAGGTATATTTAAAATGCTGTTTTAGATGTACACTTTAGACCATTTCTTTGCATTAAATGTCTGCTTATGTTTTGCAGGTGGACATATTCGATCAGACATTTGGACCTCCCAATGGAGGATTTGATGACAGGTCAGCTACAGTCTTTTTTTTCCCTTATTATAATGCGGTGTGTATAATTTGTTTGTTTCAATGCACCAAAACAGAGTGTTTTCTTTTTCTCTGGCAGGGATCTCCAGATTGATACTTTGAAGACTGAGCTGGACTTCTTAAAAACAGAGCTGGAGAAGGTCAAGAATGAGGTAAAGGCATTGGAGTTACCTTAAGCTTGAGTTTCATCCTCAGTTCAGACTATGTGGTAACTCAGTGCATTATCTAGGTGTGAGGGAATCTGAAGTATGTGCTGGGCTGATCCAAACGCTGTTCCTCACATGTAGAATGTGACGAGTTATCTCTAAGCAGGAAATGACCGGAGTCCAAATACTATCTTGATCTTTTTTTTTTTTTGTTTTTTTTGTCATCACTTCCTCTTTTACTGCCTGGCTATTTTTAAAGGATTCTGAAAGCTGGAGATCAAAAGCAAATGACGACACTTTCTTTCATTGAAGGCCCAGAGATACGTCACCCAGCTTAAATCCCAGATCAACAGTTTGGAGGCGGAGCTGGAAGAGCAGCGTGTGCAGAAACAACGCGCCCTTGTGGAAAATGAACAGCTGCGCATGGAGCTGGAGACAACCCTCCGCCGTAACATTGAACATGAGAGTGTGCAGGTCTCCTACATCGAGGCAGAAAGTAAGTCATTCACTTGAAAGCCCTTGTTCAGAAAGAACTGTTATTCTGAGCAAGTGAGAACTCTCGTCCCTCTTGTCTGAAGAAAGGGCACAGGCCACTGAGCAGCGGTACAACAAGTTAAAGGAGAAGCACACAGAACTGGTGTCCAGCCATGCCGAGCTACTCCGAAAGGTACATCCACCCACAGATGTTTGCTCTCATCACATGTCTCCACCTGGGTGTGTGCTGTAAAATGTCTATGCTGACAGAGTGCAGACACTGTGAAGATGCTGTCAGCAACCCAGCAGACCCAGGAGGAAGTGGAGAGGACCAAACACCAGCTGTCCTTTGAGATCGAGCGGATAAAACAGGAATCTGAAATGAAGGTTGGTCTGGATTATCTTTGCAATATATGTACAGGAAACATTGGAACGGCTAATTTTGTTCTTGTATAGCTGGAAGAGCAGAAGTTTGAGATGGAGAGGGTGAAAAGAGAGCTGGAGGAGAAGATGACAGAGGTTACCCGCATGAAGGCCACGCTGCAAAACACTCAGAAGGTCAGAGTTCATCTGTTTAAAAAAAAAAAAAAAAAAAATCTTGCATGCTCAGGATTAAAAAGCATCCAGCTGTCGTTATCTCTGCTCTCTGAGGCATCAGGCTTTTCTGGATGAATGTTTCCTGTGACACTTGAGGCCATTTGTTTGTTGTGGCTTCACTGATTTCTATGTGTTTCTCCACCAGTCATCGGAGCAGATAACCAGTTCAATGACAGCTCTGCAGGCAGAGAAAGAGCGTTTGATGCGATCTGTGAGTGAGAAGGAGGCAGAGCTGTCGACTGTGCGGCAAACGGCGCAGGTGCAGCAGTCCTCACTTCTGCTGGAGCGAGACAAGAGCAGCAGGGAGCTGGTGGAGCTGCAGGGAAAACTGAAGGAGAAGGTCAGTCAGGACAGTGGAGCCCAGCTCAGCAGAGCTGAGGGCTTGCATGTCTCAACTCTGGCATTTTTGAATTCACCTCTTCACGGTAATCCTATAAAATCAGAATCTGAAGCATAAATTTAGATATGACACAAAGAGCAGTGTGCAAAAAATATGCAAGTATTTATATATTTGCATCAGTGGTAGGATTTTATTAAAACCAAATGACAATTTCCATTTTTATTTTTATTTTTATGCCATTTACAGATAATTGCATCGTTGTCCATTTTGACAGGTTTCATTTCCTGCTTGTGTACAATTTCAGTGTAAGATCCTGCGTTACCTTCAATTCAAAACTATTCGTTATGATGCCTTCCATATTTCTAACTTCACTTTTAACCATAAAATATTTAGGAATACATTAAAATAAAATTATGGATGTTTTTTTTGGGTGAAAAACAGCAAAGCTGTTTGTTTAGGTAGAATTGTTTATCATGTTTTTCTTTTCTGTAAATGGAAACCCACTGGAGCTAAATGTATATTTTTTGTGCCTGTTTCATCAAGAAAGTGTCGTCATTTGCTTTTGATCTCCAGCTTTCAGAATCCTTTAAAAATAGCCAGGCAGTAAAAGAGGAATTTTTAATGAACATTTTAAAGTGATAACATGCATGCAGCATGATTTATAACCAGACATTTTAGTGTTAGATGTGCTTAAATATGGTTGCCAAAAACCTCATTACTTAGAGTTTTTTTTTTTACACCATTTTATGATGCTTTGAAAGTCCTTGACTATTTAGCTATGCATGTGTGTTCATACTTAATCACAAGTGTATTTTTATTTCATGGAATGCAGGCAAGTCAGGAGGAGAAGATGAAGCAGAAGCTTCTGGATGAGCAGTTTGCCCTGCTTCAAGGAACTATCGCAGAAGCTGAAAACATCATTCAAGATGCTGTCACCAAGCTGGATGATCCACTCCACATACGCTGCACCAGCTCTCCAGGTCAGGACACTACTGGGTTTTTTATTCGTCCAAGTCGGTCAAAGCTTCTTTCTTTCCTTTTTTTTGTAAACTTTCTAGTTGATCACAATCATTTGTGTCTATGGAAGAGACTTGAGCAAAGCTGGGTGTTCTTTTAATCCTTTGATTTTCCTCCAAACGCAGATTACCTCATAAATCGGGCAGAAGCAACGCTTGGCTCCATTGACAAAATGAAAAAAGGCCATGCAGATTATCTAAGGAATATGGCGGGTGAGCTTTTGATTTGACTGATCCATTATCCTGAAACAAGCTGTACTTGCATCCACATTATCCAGATGAATACAATTATTTATATGATATTAGAAATCTCTGTTGCTGCAGCATGTAATGACACTTGTAAACTAAACTGTGCATTTATTTGTGTGCGTGTTCAGTCTGTGGTTGGTTTCCTAAAGTCTCCATGTTTTTGTAGATGCTGGAGGCCTGCTGAGGTCTCTGACCCAGTTCTCCCACTTGGCTGCAGACACCATCGTTAACGGCAGTGCCACTGCTCACCAGGCCCCGACTGACCAAGCGGATCGTAAGGAACAATTGCTTGGAAATATTTGTTTACTACAAATTTTCCACAGTATTTCCTTATCCAGACTTCTGAGATTTGTTCAAGCAGCATTTTAAAGCAAAAATATTGATAGCTTTTCTTTAGTTTAAACTCTGAAAAGGTGGAAATGGATCTCTTGAAGGAGGTGAACATTGTATATTTATATATATGTGGGAGAAAACCATCATGTATTCAAATATAATTTGCAAAGTAATTTTGTGCAAAGTCAAGATTTGCCTGAAACACAAATGGGATTTCCACCCTTTCCCTTTTTGTTTATTTATTTCTTTCTATTCTGAAGTTTTAAAAATACTGCTCTGTTCATGGCTCGTCTTCGGCCCCCTGCAGGACTGACGTCAAACTGCAGAGGCTGTGCCACACAGAGTTTGCAGTTCCTGAAGGACCTGAAGTCCAAAGCTTCTCTCCAGAGGGCAGATCCAGCCTCTATTCATGTAATTGTACAAAAGATCCTAAAGTTAGGCCAGGTAAGAGAGTTCTCTGAATTTTTTTTTCTCCTCTTTGTTTAGGTTACAAAATGGGCTGTTCTTGGCATTATCTGCAGTCACTTTGTGTACAGTGTAAATTTATTTCAAAGGATAAAAAGGGAGCTTAACTTTGCTTGTTTAAACTGAAACCAAGCAATCTACAGCCACAGGGATTCGGACTCTACTGGAAAATGTCTCCCTAAATAAGATTCCAGTTTCCATGAAATGAAACTAAAACATCACTGAATGTAGCAAATGTAGAGATGCCAATTTACCATTTGTGGCGTATTTTGATTTAAGAGTTCATTATAAGAGTCCTGATTGTCAGGTGGGTGGAGATGTAATGAGATTATTTTTCCTCGTGTTGTACAAAGACATGGCTTGATTTATTCAAGCAGCAGAAGAAAGCTTTGTATTTGATCCATCCACAACAGGCAAAAAAGCCGCCCAAATCATCGTCTCATATCTCCCTTAAAGTCTTATACAGTGCATTTTCATGGTAGCAAAAGCTAACAGAATCAAGTATATTAGGTATTCTGTCATCCTTATTAGAACCTGCAAAGTCATCAAAGTTGGGTTAACTTTCACCTGATGTTTTTACTAACTAAGTGGTATTTTTTGTTACTATTTTTTCTCACTTCAGGAGCTGCGGCCTAAAGGAATGGATATACGCCAAGAAGAGCTGGGAGATCTGGTCGATAAGGAAATGGCAGCGACATCAGCAGCTATTGAGGAGGCGGTGCGAAGGATTGATGTAAGGAATCTGTGTCATACTGCACCTAAAAAACCCGCACCTTCAATGGTAATAATTTCATTCAGGATGTTAACTGTTAAATGTTTTGAATTTAGGAAATGATGAAACAGGCACAAAAAGACACTTCTGGAGTTAAATTGGAAGTCAACGAAAGGTGTGTTCTCTTATTGCATTTTAAACACCTTAATAATTATTGAGAAAAAAAGTTATTTTTCATAATTTTATAAAAATATATGCAAGCCAAAATAAACCTTCTTTGTCGCTCTTTTACAGAATTCTCAATAACTGCACTGGTCTAATGAAGGTAAGTTTCTTTTTAGTTGCTGCATCTTTTATATTGTATCTCAGTTCATCTCTCACTTTTGCATAACTTCATCATAATCCCAGAAGTGGGATGTTGGGTTTTAATTGGTCCCTCTTATGGTCTATTTACTTTAGGCTATTCGCATGCTTGTCAAAGCATCCACGGATTTACAAAAGGAGATAGTGGAGAGCGGGAGGGTGAGTCACTGAATCTATGGATCCAAAGACAGCTCACTATTTTTAATTTCTGAAGCAATTTGGCTCTGTTCTCTTTTCCAACTATGACTTGGAGTAAGATGTTTTTTTTTTTCTCTCCAGGGTGCAGCCACCATTAAGGAGTTTTATGCAAGAAACTCCCGTTGGACTGAGGGACTCATATCTGCTGCGAAGGCTGTGGGATGGGGAGCTACAGAAATGGTGTATGTTTCATGTTAATCTTGGACTCATCCACTTATTCTTAAGCATAAAAAATAAACTAAAGAGTTTTTGGCATCAAGAATTGAAGTGAAATGGTTATACTTGCTCTCTTGCAGAGAGTCTGCAGACAAGGTGGTGCTGCACACAGGAAAATACGAGGAGCTGATTGTCTGTTCTCATGAGATTGCTGCAAGCACAGCACAGCTTGTTGCTGCTTCAAAGGTAATGCGTGTGGTTTAGAAAGCAAAACAAAAACGATGCTTACTATTTGTCACATAGCATTGTTGTTAACTGAGCTTGAAATGGATGAGCACATTTACTGAGCTCCGTTTTTATGCACACAGGTAAAAGCTGATCGCCACAGTCAGAAGCTACCGGTTCTTCAGCAGGCCTCTCGCCATGTAAATGAGATGGCAGCTAACCTGGTGGCCTCAACAAAGTCTGGTCAAGAGCACCTGGAGGACAAAGGCAAGTGCTAATCGATTTATATCCAAGACGGTCACAAAACTATAATTGATATACAGCTGATGTTTCTGGTTTTGTGCCTCCAATGAGCAGATCCCATGGACTTTTCTGGAATGTCTCTTATTAAGTTAAGAAAAGAAGAAATGGAGTCACAGGTATGTTTTTATTGTAGATTCTGCTATCAAAACTTTGTATAGATATGTAATATCAAGAATTTTTGAGCACATGAAACACTAAACCTGTTTTATTGAAGTTTTTTTTGACTGACATTTATAACTGTTTATGTAGGCTGTAGGAAATAGCCGTTTTTTTTTTTTAAATTTTCAGGTGAAGGTGCTTGAGTTGGAAACAATGTTGGAGAATGAACGCCAGCGTTTGGGTGAGCTGAGAAAGAAGCACTATGACCTGGCTGGAGTGCCTGTAGAGCAGGTTCCTGAGGGGAACGGTGAACTTTCATCGCTGGTCAACCCTGTTACGCCAGTGAACAACCCTTTTACTATGTCACCAAAACAATCTAAGCCTGCACTGATGAAGAAACCTCCGCTGTCCCAGAAACCCAGCCTCGCCCCCAAAGTTGTGGTAAGGTTTTTGTAGATTGACTGAAACTGGAAAAGGTATTTACATTTGTTAACATTTTTTTTTTTTCACTGTTTTTCGTGTTTCAGTTTAAATGAATGCCTGAGGAGAGCCTCACCAGAGGATGGCCGGGATGTGAAGGGGTTGGGTCAACTTTTTGTGCTTTTCCCTTTAGTTTGACAATCCAGTCGCCCTGCTGTTGAAGGTTTTATTTGACCTTTTTCTTTTAATTGCCAAAATGGACAAGATGCCTCTTTTGATCCTTGATGCCTACAGATATCCAGTTTTTTTTCCCCTTTTTTAATCCACATAGCTACACACACACAAAAGAATGATTAAAAAAACATTTAAGATATTAACCTTTTTTATATAATTAAAATGAATAAAGTAATTTTTGTTCTTTATAATTTTTCTGTTTCTTTATTTGATAAATTGTAGTTCTTCTGTATGCCTCCTTCCATAGTTTTTCTTTTTAATGTAAAGTTTAAAATGTCAAACTGACAGGATATCACATTTTTAGACCAAAATGTTTTTTTGTTTTAAATCTTATTTATAATCTTTTTTCCTCTCCTAGTATAGACTGCTTTGAGTGTTCATGCACCAGTTTTAATGTACACTCTGCTGTAATGTTATTTATAATGTGGTGGGTAGTGTGCTGCAAATGTTTGACATACCTCCAGCTTTGCATTCCAGTGCAAAATAGCTTTTTTTTTCTTAATGTATGAATAATGTCTTAGAGGCCTTCAAATATACCTTACCAATATATCAAATACAACCTGTAAAGATGTTTATCTTATATGGTAGAGTGCATTACTTCTCTTGTATGTCCATTTACATGCAGAGAAACTGGAAATTTTAAAGGGTGGACCTAGAGCTTGAGCACAAGTGTTGGATACAGCTATTCTGAAATATCTGAATGTTTTGGTTTTATGTGAAGATGCAGGACTAGATTAATAAATTACACAAAGGTCCCAAAGTTCTCTTTGCCTCTGGGAGCCTTTGTTACAGGGTCTTAAAATGTCTCTTTTTATGTTCAATTCTTTCTTTTCAATGAAATGTCTTTCTACATTCAGATCTATTAATATATTTTAGTAAGATATTGGTGGTTTAACCTTGTAAAAGAGTCTAAATGTCAAACAATAAATGCCTGATTTCACACGAGGCTTGTGTTTTATGCGATAATTGTTCATGGGTCATTCTCCAAAAGTCACATTTTGTATGAAAAAAATGAGAAAATCAAATAAGTATTTTTAGAAATATTTTAATCTTTTACTTCTCCATAATGTGCAGAAACATTTTCTTATGGTAGTTGTAGTAAAATTATAAAAGCACAAAAATTGATTAAAGCATTTCCATCTCACTGCAAGAAAGATGTTTTACATTTAAAATTACTAACATAAGCCAAGTTTTTTAAATATTCAATGAAATTTCACTCATCTATGTACCAAAATGTAAAGTTTTGAAATTACATTTTTGTGATTACTGAAGTCTTTCAATCCAGTTCCCTCATGGCACGTGCGGAAATATGTTTTGTGATGGAGATGATATTGTGTAGTTTTCACTTTTAAATCTTTGACACATCAGTTAGTTGAAGTGTTGGTGCACTGTAATTTAAGCAATATAAATGAAATGAATGCATCTGTTAAACTAGTATTGCCATATCCGTCACAATTAACTCTGTGATGGATATGATTGCTGTGAAAATTATTTGTAACACAAAATCTCTTGCTACGTTAGCCTCTTAGTTTTAGAGTTGGCATTAAATATAAAGTACACGACACGAAGTGTTTTTTTCTGGTTGAACATTTAGGGGCAATATGAGCTGTTCAGAAATGACTACCAAGAAACCTACTCCAGGTTTAGAAAAATACTTTATTTTACTTTACTTTTTACTTTTTTGACTCCCTGCCATGGAACTAACTTTACTCTCCTGCCCAGTGCTCTACTGTCATTTGACAGCTGCTGTGATCATTTCATTTCACAAAACTCCATTATGGTACTTTTTTTTTTTTTGTTTGTGATGGAAATGATGGTGACCCTTGGAACAGACTTTTTGTTTTGAAAAAATACACAGTTTAATGTCTTGCAAATTCATGATACAGATGGAATAAGTGAAGAGTTTTGTGAAATTTGTCCAATAAATCACTTTTGGATCAACATTTTAAAATGAAGAGGGATTGAAAGTCCACAATCTGGTCCTGAAACAAAAGAAAATACAGTAAAAACCTGTCATACAAATCAATGTTTTATACAATAAAAATAACTTATCAATAATTTAATATTTTAAAGTTCCTCTTGGTATTGAGCTTTATTGGCCCAAAAAAAAAAAATCACAAATGTGCTTTTGTTTTTCTGATTTCTTCCTGGAACACAAATGTCCTCGATTGCTGAAAAATCCCCCTTATATGGAAACATTTTGAATTAATGGATCATAATGTAGGTCATTTCAACACAGATATTTTGTAAGTATTATTCAAATATATTAAAAGTTTGTACAGTGAATAATGAAAGTTATCGTAAAACTATAAAGACGTGTATACAACATTGAAAATTAGCAGGAAGAAAATCTAAATTTACTATCTTACAAAAAAAACCCGTTTAACTTCAAATTGTTTTATTTTAAGTTACTTGGAAGGTGATTTTTTTTAAATTGTAACATGCGCAGTTGAACTCTGGAAGGAGTGGGAAATGTTGCCTTCAAGACAGGGGGAAAAACGAACACTTCTTTAAATCCGTACCTGGAATGCGGTTATAATAGATTTCTCTATCTTTGCAAAACGGCTTCGAATAAATCTTCGGATTTTACTTACCATATGACCTCTGTGTTGCTGTTTAGTAAAAATAAGAACCATTTCTTTTACTCGAAAAACCAAAATAGCTTAAAATCGCTTATTTTGTTGTGGATTGTATGTATTTTTTTATACGTTGAATAAGATACAATTAACACTATGGTCGTTTATTTAAAAATATCTTGAACGTTGTAACTATGTGGGGTCAAATGAGCATCAGCTTTTGATCCCGTAGTGCAATTTCCAACCATTCTAAATATATTTGACTTTCTTTGGGGATTTGAACGAGCCGTCAGAAAAGGCAACCTGTGACGGACGTAATTGTCAACAAACTCAAACAAGTTAGCCATGTGACATCCGTGTTAAATGAAACCATGCACAGCAAATGCTAGTATTTTCTTAGTTTCTGAAGTTAGCCGAGACATGTTTAATATCCGAGGTGTTGTTAAAAAACAAGGCACGGACAGAGACCTTCGTCATGTCGGCGCTCGAGAGACCAGCGGCGGAGCTCACCGTCATGGATGTTTACGACATAGCAGCGGTTCTCGGGCAGGAATTTGAGCGGGTAATAGACAAGTTTGGGTGCGAGTGTCTGGTCGGGGTGGTGCCCCGGGTGGTTCGGGTGCTGGAGCTGCTGGAGGCGTTGGTGAACCGGGGAGCTCCCGGGCAGGAAACGGAGGAGCTGCGAAGGGAGGTGGACAGGTTGCAGCGAGAGCGCAGCGACAGATACGAGCAGGAGAGGAGGCATCAGAAGGTCAGCAGCGGGGCTGTGGTTTTGGCCTCTACCTATAGGCCAGAAAAAGGCCAGGTGTTAGGGGTCTTGTCTCAGTATTGTTGTGTAACTGACAACTATTGGCAGACATGCAGTAAACTCTGCAATCAAAACTTTAAAAACATGTAAATCAACAAAATACATCAAGTTTCACTTATATTTTTAATATTTTAATCAAACTTTTTCATACACATTTTCGTTTGTTTTACATTTTTAACTGATTTGTCACCGCCTGATGCATCTTCTGTGTGCAGGAGATAGAGCAAGTGGAAGACGTATGGAGGGGAGAATTGCAGGACCTGCTTTCTCAAATCACTCAACTTCAGGCTGAAAATAAAAGGTTGTTGGTGAGCCTGTCTCTGAAAGAGTCCCCCATCTGTGAGCAAGACCTCCAGAATCAAGAAGGTGGGTTACTTACTGCAGCTCTCTGCCACCTGCAGCATGGAGGCAGTTGCATATCTAGGTCACTGGTGCAGGATGAGATTTATTCTGCACCGAGCTTGTCAGGAGAAACTGTATCAGGCAAAGCAGCTGTTGGATTAAATAGAGGCCAAAATGGAAAATGTTTTGTCAAATGACAGAGCTAAACTTTCAACTTGAACACCTCTAAGTCTGCAGCTAAAGGTATGTTTAATATTGGAACTTTAGGTAAAGATTGGGAGAAATGTACTCATGCAACTGCAGGATTTTCTTGTAAAGAAACATTCAATCAAAGCAACGATAAAAAGGGCAACAAAGAAACCAATGTTGGTGCAGCATTGCTCTAGTAGTCAAACACCATAAAATTGATGTAGCATGATTTGAAAACGTACCTGCAAATCTCAGTAACCTGCTGCAACGCCTTTAAAAGCTATTGTGCCACTATGCCTTTGGTAGCAAAGAGAGTTTTGCATGCTGTCATGCAGTAGAGTCATGAAATGATCAGCATTTAATTATATTTTAAATTAAAGTTTGTTTTTTTAAATAATTAGTATATTCCTTATTGCATTTTTATTGTATCCCAACAAGGACAAACTGAGACTGAATTAGGTGTGCTTTTAATTTGACCTAACTGTATTATTATGTATGCTTGTAAGATGACTCAAAGATACCATGAGGAGACACAGTTAGCTAGTGGAGGTTACTATTTTTAAAGGAGACCAAAATATAACTCCTGTCAAAAACTAATGGTGCTGGTGCTGCACTTACTTTAAAAGCATGTACACAATCAACCATGGATCCTTTAATATATGTAAGCTCAATAGAAAATGTACTAGGCCCAGTAAGTCTTTTGATTTCTTGGATTTTGTATTAAAGATGTTTGAAAATTAAGATGGTTAATACTTTTCTCTCTTTTTTTTTTTACTCAGATTAGCAGTTAGCCTACTCTATTTTTTAGCCTTCAAACACTTTATAAATCACAAAAACATTTCTGTTTTTTAAACTACAGTTTGAGATCTAAGTGAAGTACTCTACCTGAATTGCAGTTTAAATTCTCAACTATATAGAATGTCGACATTTATTTTCTCAATACTCTAAAATAGTTGCTGATTGATGGAACGTATTTAATCAGAAACGTGTTGTCTCTTACTCTAGATGGAAGTTCAGAGATAGAAAGTCAAATGAGGAAGAAGCTACAAGATTTATTGGATAAACAGAGAGATGAAATTCGGGCTAAAGACCATCAGCTGTCTCAAAGAAATGAGGATATTGAAGCGGTGAGGCCTTAACTTTGTTTATGAGATTATTTACAAAATGTTTTTTAACAGAAGTTTTGGAAGTCATCATTTATTTTTCAACCACAGCTTCAGATGCAGCAACATCGGCTGATAAATATGAACCAGGATCTCCTTCATAAGGTGGGAATGATGGAAGCCAAGGGCAAGACGCTGATTCAGCAAAAGACTGAGCTTGAGGCTGCAGCTCAGGCACAGCAGAAGGAGCACGGAGCTCTGCAGATGAAGATCACAAAGTTGAGAAAGGAGCTCCAAGAGCGAGAATCCCAGAGAAAACTCACTGAGTTGGAGGAATTCCCTCTCTCAAGGTCTGGGATGTTGTCACCTCCACTACCACTGACTAAAGTAAGCCAGAAAAGCAAACACTACAAGTTATCAAAGTCTCTATAGACTTGTGACATTCTGCTTTATTTTTTAATTCACTGTCTTTCATTTTGTCCCACTTCTAGACCAGAACTATGCCCCTCTCCGTCTCCGATATCAGATCAAAGTCAGTGTTGGTGGAGTGCAGTGGGGATCCGAGCTTCATAGAAAAGTGCTTCGAGTGTGACGGGACTCTTTCTCTTCAACCAAAGTCAGCAAACGGAGGGGCCAACATGGGCCCTTTTGTTACAGTGGATGACGTGCCGCCACAGCTGCTGGTAACATCTCCGTCTTCCAAACATTAATCACAGAAGGCCGTAGCTGTTTTTGTTTAGACTCTTTATGTCACCATTTTTCATCAAACAAATGCTGCAATAAGGTTTCTTGGGAGTTGAAACAATGCTCAAATGTTAGAAACCTTTAGACTGAGGCCCCCATAAACATTCCCAGATGGCCCATATACTATTCTGGTACGCTCCCTGGCTATGTGACTGAACTCTCCATCAAACAGTTGACACATTTTATTTTTTACTGCAGTGTCATAGACATAATAATTGCCCACATTAATGTTAAATACAGAAGAGATTCCATTTTTTACATACACGTTTAAGAAAAACTATAATTTTGTTGTAAAGTTGGATCTTATAAGGGAAAATTGCTCCCTTTTAAAATCAGCTTCCGGTGGCCTTTTGAGGAACTGCAAAACACGCTACCTCCCAGTTTGCCTTAAATTTGGAAAGGTAAAATGAGGCCTTGGTGAATACATATACTGACACATATACATATATTGACGACAGCTCTAGGTGTTCTTTTTTAGTTTCATTTTTACTTTGATCGCACTTTTGGATTTTTTTGGGGGCATAACTACCACTCTTAAACTGTCTGCTGTGTCCTGGCTATAAAAAAAATAGATCTGTCACACCATAGGACAAAAAATCTCTTCTCCTTTATATGTTATTTACTTGGTGTCTGTGGCAAATCCCTAAAGACACAGGCACATATTAAAATCGTTTTTATTACCTCTCTGTCAATAAATAAGCAAAAAAAAGTTGTCGTAATAAAGAAACTAACTAAAAACCCAATAAAAACAAATGAAAATCAGATACTGAAAACAAAATTGTTGTTTAACAAATGTATAATATATTATTAATAATAATAATACATTGGACCAGGACAAACATGATGATAAACCAAAAAACTTTGTTTTTTAACATTTCAAGAACAAAACATTGTACTATTCCTCAGTGGCTAGATGATCTAAATCTTATTGAACATACATGGAAGAAGATGTATGTGGTTTCTGGAGAAAAACACCTCTCAAGCCTGAGACGTGAGAAGTGGACGAAAACACCTGCAACAGAAGTCTCATTTGACAGTTCAAGTTTTTTAATTGATTTAACTGTCAAAAAGGTAGTGCAACAAAACATTTAAGTAAGGCGACCATCATTATTCCCCAGACTGGTTTGCTTTGTCTTTTGAAGAATTTTATTGAACAAAGATTCAAGTCCTTTTTTATATTAGTTGGTTATAAGTAGATTAAATTCATTACTTTTTGCTAATGTGGTTATTTACCATTCTTTCTCTTCCTCAAGTTAAGAGTATGCTGGACTCCTCTTTCTTGAAAATGGCATTAAGACTGACTTGTTTAAAAGTAGGATGAAGTGAACTGTGTAGACATATCCAAAATCAGTTACTTTTAGGAGACCTTAAACATCCTGCTCGCAAACAAAGATATTGGACCATGTTTTAGTGTCATTTTTATAAGGGACCATTGTTTTTATGGTAGTATTTGCTTTTTTCCAGGCTTCAATTCTTTGCAGGATAATTTCTGATCGTTATGTTTTTGCTGCAGAGATCTAATGATGCAAAACCAATGGAGGACTTGGACATACAAGTGGCAGAAAAACCTCAGTTCACCTTGCAGGAACTACAAGACGTCCTGCAAGATAGGAATGAACTTAAAGTACAAGTTTTCATGCTCCAGGAAGAGCTAGCGTATTATAAAAAGTAAAGTTTGCCCCAAAAACCTTCTTTTTATCTGTTTACATTATTTGATGTTTTGCTTTTATTGACCCAATACTTTAGTGAAGAGTTTGAGGAGGACTACAGTTCTGCTGTTGATACTCTATCTGCTCCATCTCAGTCAACTTCACCTGATCCGCCTGAATCAGGAATACGCCGTTTGTAAGTAATTTCTAACACTCATACTGTTCTTTGTAGACCTACAATATATCAAGCCTTCACTTTTTGCTTTTATTTTTGACTTACTAAATGTCCTTTTATAAAATGTCAAATACCTATTCATGTGAAAATGCTAAGCTAACCAGTTTCATTTCGGTAACTTTTAAATTCTAAGTTGCATCTCCTGTTGTTAATATTGTGTAGATCTCATTTTGAAACTTTTATTTAAGGGAAACACAGTCATGGGAATATACAGGGCAGTTAGATTTGAATTAGGGTAATAGTTTTTTTAGGGCTCTTAGTGAAATATAAACAGTCCAAAAACACATTTTAGGTCATTTAGTATTTTTTCAATGCAATGACGAGCAAAAAGGCTGACACAATTTAGCCTCAGAAAAGACAATATTTCACATTTTAACAGAACAAGAAGTCATTACAGTTGAGCGATTAAACAAAAAAATTAACTTTCCTCTGGCAAGTATGGCTACAGTATTGAAAATAAACTCTTTCTTGTTATAATGCTGTTTATTTTAGTGGCATATGGGACAATTAGATGTAAAACGTCAAAATATCTAACTCAGGAAACTATTGGCATAAAAGTTACACCCCTTAAATTATCATTTTGTGCTTATCCTTTTGAATATTTTTTTATTACTGATCATAATGTTTTTGTTGTGGTGTTTTTATGTTTTCAATTTTATCCATTTGTGGCTCAAAATAGTTTGTGGTTTTTATTTTTTATTTTTTGTATCTTTTCACAGGATCTTCACAGCCATTATGCCAATGGTAGCGGCCGGATTAATCTCAGACGATCCCACGTTGATGCCCATCAGGAGACTTGTTTCCTTTGTATAATTGGAGGTTTATTTTTCTATCTTATATCATAAGTCTAATTACTTTCCAGAAATATTCTATCATCAAAAAGTGGTCTCTTAAAATTCTTACTTGGGTTTTAATTGCCCTGAATTTAAAGGTACACCTACAAGACATAAAATTACCTTCAATATTTTTGTCAAACTTTAATATTTGTTTTTCGTTTGTGATGTATTGATAAAATGTTTTCCAAATGTAATATGCTTAAAAGTGCTTGCAATAGTTAACATGGGATTTTCTTCTATTAGAAGATATTAAAGCAATAATCTGAGAAGATTTTTGTGTATTCTTCAGATTTATTTAATATATTATTGAACCTAATTACAATTTTGTTCTGAATATAATAATAAAGGCTTTTTTCAAAATGTGTTTTGTTTTTATCAAGAGTTTTAAGAAGTTATACAATGTCAAAAATAAGTTTTAACTAACTAATGTTTTCAACGTTTTAACAAGTTTCACGTTGTTAAAATCTTACAACTTTGTGTAATAAAATACATTCTGTAAAAAGTCATAAACCAACAAATCACGTGATTAACTCACCTTTTTTGAGACGGGGCTGTAGAGACAAAGATTGTTTAATTATAACAGAGGTACACTCAAAATCATAAATCTTTCATCTGTTGTCATATCCGTCAAAGTAATCCTCTTGACGAGCTGCTCGTACACTAGAAACGTGTCTTCAATACACGATCTTTGTTTGCACTCACCTGTCGCTAGGATACTAATTCCGCCTCTTTTGTCCAGCGAGCAATTCCATTGGTTGCTGAGTGATGGGGGAAGTGCTGCCTCAAGGGAAGTTACCTTTTTTCAGTAAAAATACATAGTCGAAGTCAAAAACAGAAAGCAAGTTGTATTTGAGTTATTTTAAGCTCGACGTTTTTGACAGTTCTACTTCTTTTATTTATTTAAATAGTTCCAGAGTTCCACCATGGAGTTCGGTGAGGAGTCATCTCCTGCTCTTGCGTTTGAGAAGGACGCTTTTGAGCTCACGGTCGAGGATGTGTATGACATTTCGTACGTAATCGGACGAGATTTGTTAAAAATAAGCAGCGCCGGTGAAGAAGTGTCGGATTTACAGTTCAGAATCGTCCGAGTCCTGGAAATGTTTGAAACTTTGGTCAACAAATACAACCTGTCTCTGGAGGAGTTAAAACTGGAACGGGACAACTTGAAGAGCGAACTGGACAGAATCATCCAGGAGGGCTCGTCCGCGGGACCGGGCACGGTTAGTTTCTCGATCACCCGTGATGTTCTGTGGAAGGGACAAAACTGACATGTATCCTCCATCACAGCTCACAGCGGGACCCAATCAGCTGGTGGTGGACCTGACGGATCCCAACAGGCCTCGCTTCACTATGCAGGAGCTGAAGGAGGTCCTGCAGGAGAGAAACCAGCTGAAAGCTCAGCTCATGGTGGCTCAAGAGGAGCTCCAGCTGTACAAGAGGTAAACAGTACCACATGGGAATAAGTTACAAAGAAAAAGCTTTAAATACATGCATTTATTTGCTTTTAACATGAATCAGTTGTAAAATAAAAAAATATTTGACTTGCCGATGTGATTTTGCACTAAAAGCATTAATAAACACTTTCCTGCAGCCAATGCAAAACAGCTCAACATCAACACTTTATTTTTATGTTGTACTAAGTACTGTAAAGTATTGAAAATTAGTCCAGGTTCATCAATTGTACTAGTAATGTTTTTGTTATTATTTAAAAAAAAAAGTTAAGTAAAATAAAAGGCATATTTAATATAAATATCCATAGCGTAAAGTTAGATAAGTTGAAAATTGCATTAATTTTGTTTTTGATATGTGAAATGCAATTTACAAGAATGCCTTGCAAGAAAAACATAACCAGGTGACATATTATATTTGCCTAAGAACTTTTTTGTTTAAATCTCTAAAAGATTTTCTTTTCAATTTGGGATAAACTTGTGTTTTTTTCCTGCAGTGGAATTCTTCCACAAGCGGAACCAGCCATGGTAGAAGTAAATCTGGATCCTCCAGCTGCTACAGAGCACGATCCAACCACGATAAATGAGAAGACAACCATAGGAAAACTGTATGTATCTGAAGTAGTACTGCTTTACAAAATAAAATCATGCATTTGGATGTCTATGAAAGATGTTTTTTAATAGAAATCTTAAGGTAAAGAAAAAGTTTGCCTCAGGTAGAGTAGGGTACATTTAAAGTTTTTTTTTCAGCAGCAGCAGCCACATGATGTAGTAATCTAGCAGAAACTGTTCTCACAGTCCTTCTCCTGTCTACTAATGATATGCTTGTGACTGAGTAGAGTCATGCTGATGCAGAGGATGTTTGTGATAGCATTGACTGAGTGAAAGACTGTTTTGCTTCCAAACTGCTGCTACAATTTACAGTCTGCAGAGATTTCGTTTTTTATAGATCTACTCCTTTTTTTTTCTCAGGTTTTCATTCAGGCGGAAATAAAACAAAGCACATGACCAGAAACAACCACGGAGGAGGCAAACAGGTTTTGTCTGCAAAGAAACCACTTTTGTATTTTTTTTGTGTTCGTTTCACAGTCTTAACTAATTTTGATTTTTATTTGTAATTTTAACCCAAGATTGTGTTTAGTATTTTAGAGTTGCACAACTTGAATTTAGAAACAAGTAGTACGTAATTTATCATGCAGAAGCGTAAAAAAATAAGTATTATTTTACTGGTGTCAGCAGCTGCAAATGACTTGATGCTGACCCAGTTTTTAAGTAGATTTTCAAGTTATCATTTGAAGGAAAAAAGAAAACTGTAAGGTAAGAATAATAAACACATTATAAGGTTAAACATTTAGCCTTAATATCCTCCATTTTTCTTAAAGCTCCACTCCAATTATCTTTTGATCTAACATAAAAGCCTTTCGGATTATGCTGTTTTTAGGGCAAATTTAAAAAACCTGTGTTCTTTTCTGGGACGTAGTTTCTGCAGAGCAGCTCTACTTAGTCAAAATTCACATTTGAGTTGTGGGCGGGACCGTTGTTATAAGAAATAAGCCTCCACTTATTTCCCATCAGCTCTTTGTTTACACACTCTCCCACTAACTTACAGCCCCTCACAACTCCAAGATAACTTTAGAAGTGCAACAAAAATGGCGAGCAATATTGGAGCTATCTATCCATACAGTTTTGAGCCCGATGCCAGCTCAGACGAGTAAAACAAAGACATTATTGGATCTATTTGTCTGCAAGTCAATCCATCGGAATGGAGAGGAGCAGGAAGACTTTGGCCCGCCCATTGCAGTTTCTACATCACAACTGAGACCTTTTTCAAACTGTGTGTTTTCGTCTGCTCCTGATTCAATACAATTAGAGGATAGAAATTCTCAGAAATGCAGTGTTGAGCTAAAAAACATTTATACATTTTCTCTTATCATGAGAAAAGTGCTGCAAGAACATGTTAAAAGCACCAAAAACAAGATTTTTTACTAGAGTGGGTCTTTAAAAGATTTGGATTTCTGATCAAATGTTTTTCTATGTAATTTAAAACGGGAATGTTCGTGGAAATGTTCTGAATTGTCTGAAGCCTCAGTGTAAAAGAATTTGAAAAATGTAGTTTGAAATAAAGTGTTTGAGTTGACATCTATACAACTCAAATGACTTCAATGAAAAAAAAAACGTCTCTCAGCTTATGCGGTTGCTAATGCTGGCAGTGTTAACTCAGTTGAGTTTGTTCACCATAAAGCTAATCACTATTGGATGTTTCTTCTTATGAGAATAAAACTTTTTGCACTTTTTCTCATTTTATTGGCAACATCACTTTCTTTCTGCATTGTAAAATGGATGTGAAATGACAGACCACCTCGGTGTGTTACATATTCCTTTGAATTATTTGCATAAAAGTTGTGCTTTAACACTTTGATGCCACTTGATCGACATCTCAATTGTATGTTTTATTTACCAAAAGTCCTCAGTACTCTCTTCACATAAAGGAAACCAAACAGTATTTGCAAAAATAGCTGTTCAAGCTTCCCAACAGCTACATTTAGAAAAAAATGTTTTTTTTAAAAACATGATAAAAGGTAGTCATGGATGTTTGGAAACCTAAAAAAAAGGGTTCCAGGCTGACTACATCCATATTGCAGCTCAAAGAACAAAACAAACAAAAATCAGATGAAGACTTCAGAATTTGAGCCAAGGGTGAGCAGTGATCGACTCTTTACTTCGATCTCCGTAGTCATAGAGAAGCTCCTCCCCTGCTTTGATGTCTTTAGACGCCACCAGGATTAGATGAGGGCTTTCTCCGATGGCGTGAAGCCTGGTCTGACAGTTCCCATTCTTACTGTGGTTGACCAGCCTTCCAAGACGACCACTTTCTTTTGTAGCGTCTATGCTGTAAAGCGTAAAAATAACAGTTATTCATGTCCACCTCCAGAAATCCATTCTGTTTTGTGTTTACATATTTCGAGTAAAAGCACTGACTTACCAGTAACTTTTTGATTGATACTGGAAGTAGTACATGTAACAGCCTGTTTGAGGATCTTGAGCGTATCGATCTTCTCTTGTTTTAGCCTCAGCTAAGTCCAGCAGGTCACCATGATACTCCACAACAAAGTCTCCCTTTTTGAAAGCTTTTGCAGCAAATACTCCTCTTCCTTTTCCTTCTATGTGTCTGACCTGATGAGGTTTAAAAGTCCCATTTGCTTTATACCGGTTTACACAATATTTGGTTTAATTATCACAAAAATACTGAATTTATTGCAAAATAATAACCCACAGATTGAAGTAAAAAAAGGCTTCATGTTATTCAGTTACCTCCATTCCTTCTTCTGTGTTTTTATTGATCAGGTCATCAATCTGTTTGTGTTCTTCACTCTAATGACACAAAAATGGGCTTTATTCAGCACAAACAACATAAGTCACAATTTAAATTGCAACAACCTTCACACTAACCTTTATTTCAGCTTTAGTTTTCCTGTTACTCCGCCTAATAGGAAAGTAGTCTGTCACCTTTTTGTTTTGGGAAACTTTGTTTTCCACCCTGAAAAATAAACCAAAATTATGTTAAAATTTTTCTTCAGCTGGATTCACTTTTTTTTTTAAACTTGTTAAATAATATTTACAATTTGAACTAACTTTTTTGCTCGATGCTTGCGGCTTGTTTTGCTTTCATGCCCAGATTCAGAAGCTTTGCTGTTTGTTGGAGCCTTCACAAATGGTTGTTTCGGAGACTCCTTTTCCTCAAGCTCATCAGGAGTTTGTTCTTTTGTTCCACAACTCTGACAAGGCACATCAGGTTTCTGTTCTATGGACTCACAGCCTTCATCCTTGATTTTACTGCCAGCCTCTGAAGTAAATTATATATATTAAAAAATACGTCAAAAGAGCACAAATGTGCAACTTTTCTGCTTAAAATGATAATATTTTAAAGAGCAAAACATTAAAGCCTAACAGCTAAACAAGTTGAAGATTTTCAGTTTAATCTATCCAGCTTGTTGAAAGATAAGTATGTTTACCTTCTTTAAGTCTAGACATTTCAGGGTTAGTTGCATCGGAATCATTGCCCTTCTGGATCAGTTTACTTGAACTGTCACTCAGAGGGGATCTCGGTTTTCTTGGACTGCACAGAATCTGAAAAATTGTCTGGAGACACGGTTTGGGCTGATTAGAAACCAAAGGAAGAACCTCTTATGTTAGTTTAAAAGATGATAGTGAGATGATATGAGACAGTTAAAAGACAAACAAAAAAGAAGAAATCCAACATAAAAAAAGTACATAAACAGACCGGAAGTACAATTATTTTTGAAGAATTTTCAAGTTAAAGTTGACAACAGACTACAAGTCAGTGTACAGCTATATTATTATTATCATTTGTAGACGATTTAACGTGGGATTCTATTTATTTTAACATACCTTGTTAGAAGCTGGTTTGTTTTCCTTTGTCTCAGTTTGAGAAGTGACCGTTTTCTCCTTGGAGTCTTCTTTCTTTTTGTTAGTTCTCAGCAAGCTTTTCTGCCCTACATAAACAGAGATAAACATTCATTTCAACACATTAACACATTGCTTTCGTTGTGGCCACGAAAGTCCGCCCCCCAGTTACAATTTTACCGCTGATGTCTACATTATTTTGTAAACTTTAAAGTGAAAGTACTTAGTAAGTCTACCTTTTGCCATTCCGGCTACTGCAATAAATTCTAAAATAATTCCGTTTATGTTCACGGTCTTCTCGGCGTTTCTAGGTCTCTTGAGCAAAAATCGGAGCGTCAAAACTGAACAGTAGAAGCCTGGAAGATTTAAAATCTGTCTGACGTGACTCATTGGTTGTAGATTGCTTTAGTGGGCGTGTCGTTTTAAAGTCAGCGGCACTCTTATTGGTTACATCTCTTCCTGTATACTACGTGTAAGAGTCACGTGATTCAGGGAAATACGGATCATTGACTACACACGTTACACTGTACATGTATCTGTTTAGTTGGTCCTTATATGGGGACAGTAGATAGTGATCTGTATATTAAAAGGTCATCTGGACTTATTTGCTGTAGGATTGGTATAAAAACCTCTAACCAAAACACTTTTAAATTGGATTCATATGTTTGACCACAGGAACAGAAAACACAGACAGCAGCATTATATAAATAAAGGACCTGCTGTAGACCCACAGGTCTCTTCATGAAAAAAACATATGGATACCATAAATATAACATGCAGCGCTACACAACTGCCTCATTGCAGGGTGTAAAACTATACAAAATCATTTACCTCTGGAGTCCAGAAAGGAGATGTAGTGACATGAGCAAATATAAAAAAGAAAAAAAAATCTATTTATTGTAAAGTAATTTTTGGATCAATTCTATTATTTTTTTTTTTCATTTGACCCAAAAAGTAACTATGATCCAGATAAAATGTGTTTTTATTGTTCAAATAAAACAGTTGAGCATTTTTTTTAGTTGGACTCTTGATACACTCTTCAGAAATTTCAACAACAATCACCCATTTTGATTTATGAGCATTATGTCATGCTTTTTGTTTTATTGAGAGCAGACAGTGTTGCGTCACAATGCATAAAGAAAAATTTAAATTATGTTGTGTAATGCAGATCAAAATCTTAAAGCCAAACCTCCGCTTTTAAATACTCAAATGTGGCACCTGCATTCCCCCTTACATGTTTAACCCTCCCATATAAATAATGTATTCTGGTATCTGTTAAGTCCCATCTTTATTTATTATTACATTTGTGCAATACATTTAAACAAACTAGTAAGCCTACAAAACATCACATTTATAAATAGATTTTCCTTCCTTTCATCCAACTTCCTACCAAGGGGACCCCCAAGCTGCTTCACAGCCAGTCAAGATACACAGCACATCTGGGGAGTCCTAGGTCTTTCCTTTTATCTTTTTTTTTCTTCATAGCTGAAGTTTTTGAGGTTAAATGACTCCACTACAAATATAATAGTACTGAGATGTGTTAAGACTGTATATAATGTTTTATCCCTGGTGATTATTAATAGGTTGAGCTAAACATTTGAGTTCATAGTTCATTGTCACATAAAACTTAACAGACACCAGCTTATTTAAGATGGTGTTGTAAAAAAGGTGCCGTGCTCCTCTTGTCAGAATTTTTTTAACCACCAGATTAATAAAAAGCAAAACACATTGAAGATTGGGTATAGACACTTTTTACATGAGGATAGAAAATACATTTATTGCTTAAGTTACTTTGTGTATAGTTTCACTCATGAGCTGTAACTTGCCATAGCAAGTTATATTGACAAAAACATTTAAAGAGAGTCATTTCCAGGTGTGTTCTCAGCAGCCAGAGCTTCTTTAAACAGTTTTTTCCTTTCCAAATTCTCATTAACTTTTCTTCTTTTGACTTGCTTCCTTAATTCAGACTCCCGCTTCTTTACAAGAACTTCACTGAGCTCTCCTTTGTAAGCAACATCAAGTTTCTCTCTCATGATTTCACGGGCACGCTTTCGATTTATATCCACAGACCTGGTCTGATGGCACTGAAAAGGAAAAAAAATGAAAGACAGGATGAACACCAATTGTAAAAACAGAGGCAACATGCAGCTGATGAGCTAAAATATATGTATTTCTGAAATATTTGAGTTTTAACACCTTAAAAAGTGTTTAACTCTTAGTGTATGAATTAAAAAAATAATACATAACATATAATCTTACTCAGCCTGAAACTTAAATAACAAATTTGAAGTAAATTTTTAAGCCAAGAAAAAGAACATTTTTTTTTTAAATGAAAAAGCTAAATAAACTAAAACTGAAGAGTGAAAACACTTGTGTGTGAAAATGAATGTCAAACACTTTTTCCAGAGATTGAGATTAAGATTAGATTTTATTTATTTTTAAACAAAACAATAAAAAAAAAAAAACTAAAACTAAACAAGGCAAACAACAGAGATGCACATTTATGCATAACTTTATCAAGATTAAGATAATTAGTCGTGGATTGACTGGAAAATGTATACACACACACACACACACACACACACACGCACACACGCACACACGCACACACGCACACACACACGTCCACATAATCTTTTTTAATTATAATGACGCTTAATCATAATTCTTAATCTTTAAGCTCGTATGTGTACGAGTGTATATAGAACATGACAAACTGAAAGTATTTATATAGTTTGGTGACTTTGCTAAAGGTACTAGGCAAAAAGAACACACAAACATTCAAGTTTACCTTCACTACAATCCCAGTGGGGATGTGTTTGAGCACCACACAGTTGCTGGTCTTGTTGGTTGCCTGTCCTCCAGGACCCGAACCTCTTACAAACTGCTCTTCAAGCTCATCCTCAGCCAATTCTGGGAAATCTGTCAAATCCTTCTTGCCGACCGCCAAAACACAAGTAATCCCCGGCTGAGGTGGTCTGAGCAGCTGAGAGAGACCAGGAGAAACTCCCCACAACAGCCGCCAGGACTTTATAGACATCTGTCTGATAAACGAGGAAGTCATAACGAAATACTTTATCCAATAAGAAAGGCTTATCACAGACTTTTACTGCTGTTATGTTGCATTTAAATGACAAAGCTCATGCTTGTTTAGGTTCCTTCTTAGCTTTTTACTTTTCTGAGCAATCGGCCAATCGGCATGCTCGTTGTCTTCCTTGTGGACGGAAAAAAAACTGCATTGAGAACAAATTGACGCTCTACCGCCATCGTGTGGCAAAAATTAGATCACAGAAAAACTACAGCTAAATTGGAAATTCCAAAGTTACAGTGGTCCTGTTATTACTGCCGCAACAACAAGTATTTACTAACAAAGATATTAATTGTGATGATGTTATAAGCTGTATAATTCATCCCTTGAAGCATTTTTCAATGAGCTACTATCATGTGTATGTTTTAAAAAGGAATGGCCTGTATCCCGACTGGAGAAACTGAAACTGCAGTGCTTAGTTTAAATTTTTCTGATAAATAGTTTTTTTTTTTTTTTTTTTATAAGATAATAGTTTATTTCACATAGAGAAAAATTATCTGGTATTGATTATGTTCCCACAAATGAATAAAATAAAATAAAATAAAAATAAAATAAAAATGAAGAAAATTTAACAAAAAGCAAACATTTGCAAAAAATATTCTACAGAACAATTAATAAAATTTATCCATTTGCTTTCCTCTAAAAGTTAACACATTTTTCAACTGTATTCTTTTTCGTATTTCATCTATTTAAAATGAATTCTGTTAATCTTTGCTTCTCATTTACAGATTTGATTATTTCAAAAAATTATATTATATTTGCACGAGATGGTGTTTATTAAAAACAATTAGCTTTATAAACGAATATATAAATATTGGTTTTCTGAATAAACTGACTTTACATTGGGGAACAGTCAATTTTCTCTTTTAATGCCGACAAAAGTTCATAAAAATACTTTAAAACATGCAAATATCTGCGGAGATGCTGCACGCATCAGCTGCTGTATCAGCTCTGCTCGACAGGGGTCGCTCCACCATCAAAACGGATCAGAATTCAACGCTTTCATTCAAGCTTCCGTTCAAATACAAAGACCGGAAGTTACCTCAACACATTTCTCTAGGAAATTTTAAGAGATGAGGGTGAAACTCAGTAACACCTCGGAGAGACGTTACATGTATGATTTGTAAAAAATAGAAATAATTATACGTGAATTGATTTAGGTCTGGGGAAACTTCTATAGCAAAGCTGGCGGAGTGTATTATTTTTTATTTTGAAACGTGCACCGGAAGTGTCTTTCAACCCTTTTAAGGTATTTGTACGGTGCTTTCAAGATTGAAGACTTGCATAGGTTCAGACTTCAGGAGTGACAAGTTACAATGGCGAAAGCTCCTCATCTGTCTGTACGTCGTCCTCTCCGGTTTTGTGGACACAGGAAGAAGCTGCTGATTTGAGTCCGTGAACGTTTCATGTTTTTTCTTTCTGGTTTTTTTTACAGGACCAACCCAACCAGTATTTCATTGAGGGGTAGGGTGGATATTCAAGGACATTTTAATCGTTACCATAGCTACTTTGGCCTTTTCTATCGATTGAGGAAATCCAGCGTGTTGCCCTCCCGCGCAATGATGTGATCAGATTTGGTAAACACTGTCTGGAGCTGTGCTCGATACAGGCTGTTGGGTTTGTGATGCTTGTGGACTGCTCATCTTTCCTCGTCGTAGCCGCTCCTCTTCCCCGCAGACGGACACAACAAGCGGCGACTTGAGGAGGGAATCAGCCGCGGACTTTCGGGGCGTATTTTTTTTATTTTTTGGGTCTATGATGACATCGATTCCAGACTTAATCAAATCCGATCCGACTCTCACTGAGGACACCCAGCCTCGGTGAAGAAACCCCCCAGAGAAAAGCGGGTCAACTTTGGATTGAAACCAGAGGTGCATCAGGTCCAGGTATGTGATGAACACTTTCAGCCATCACTTTACCATTACGGTGCTGCCATGTTGCTAGGTAACTATCTACCGATGGGTTTACTCCAGTTCACTTATCGCGGAAATGCGATGTCACGTCAAATAAATGGTATTTTGCAACAACGATGCCGGTGAGATCATGGCCCGTCGTTCACGCATCGAAAACAGCAGCAGATCTCTCTGCCATCTATGGCCCTGTTGCTGCAAATACTGGAGGCATGCTCGTTAAAGCTGATAAAATGTTCTGTCTGCGCCTTGAGCTAGGCTGATCTTATCATCTGCATCATCACACTGGACCGAGACAGCCACAGAAGCAACCACAGCAACACATGATGTGTCTGGGTCTGGGTCGTCCCCACATGTGCTCCTTGCAGCTGTTTCATCAGAAATTCCTGTGACTTTAAGGTCATCGTGTGGAAAATTATCTAAGTAGCCATTTTGTATCTTTTTTTTAAGCATAGGCATGCTTAAAGTGGTCTGTTTCCATTTTTAAACATGAAACTTATACATATTCCACTCCTTTTGCAAGCTTATTTTTTCTAGCCAATATTATTATTTACAGATTGTATCTTTTTTTTTTTGCTTTGAAAAGAGAGGGCACCAACCTATATCTCTGTTTTTGTTGTTTTTGCACAAAAAACCTGCAGAAACAAAAAGAGTCACTTGTCTTGACTCAGCAGGGTCTGTGTGAGTCATCGACGTTGTGCTGACTTTCGTTGGGTCCAGTTGATCAGTGAATTTGGAAACTGCTGGATCTAATGAGGAGCTTCTATTCTATGACTTAAATCTCCGTTTGGTGACAGTTTGTACTACAAAAGTGCAAATTGCAGCCTTTGGTTGGAATGTTTGGTGGAAGCACATGACACATACCAAGGAAAATAGTTTTGGGGCCAGTAGGACTGTGAACGAAGGGTGTGAGCCTTCTTTGACATGTAAAAACTTGAATGTTGCGTAACATGCTCACTGACAGCTACTCAATGTGCCTTAATATTTCTTTAAAATCACAAAACTTTGAGAAGTTTTGCTTTCTTATCTAATTTTTTAACTCATTATCCAAAACGATTTACGTTTTTGTGTGTGTGTGAATAGCAACATGTGTGCGTTCCACACAGCTGCTACACATCCAAGCAAAGTTTGAATCCGTTGTTACTTGTTGAGTCATCGATGAAGGCTAGATAAAGGAGTTATGTGTTTAAACTCATTCATGGTCCAGACTTGCCTTTGGGAAAAGACAACCCTAAAAACAACAACAATAAAAAAACATTTTTACCTACAAAAAGAAAAATGTCTTTCAACAACAATAAAAGGAAGCAGTGGAATGGAAAAAATATGAAAAATTGTGTTTTTAATATGTTCTTGTAGGATTTTTCTCATGATAGAGGATATTTATAAAGAAAATTCAGATTAAAACTGTGTTTCTAATCATAGTTTAAAGACCACTGTGGACACTTATAAGATGATTTGAGTAGAACTTTTAAGTGGATAGCAGGATTTGTAAAGTAACCCCACATGATCTTACGTGTAACATCATCCTTGACAACCTAAACAACCTGATAATTAGTGGTATGTATTAAGTCAAAAAAAAGCTCTTAGGTTTATAGTCAACTGTCAGCTGGTTGGTGTAATCCAGGGGTTGCAACCTTTAATGCTAAAGGAGCCATTTGGTCCTTTTTCTTACTGACCAAAACCCAACAAGAGCCGCAGAGTTACTGTTTAGAAAAATACACTTTATATATGTATTGTGTGCATTAAGTAGACTCCCGCTGTGTGCATTAATTTTACTGTGTTCTACTTCTTATAGCAGCACATGCAAGTTCCCTTTCAAAATAAAAGACATTCTGTGTCAAAGATCCTCCTGCCATAGAAGATTTATTTGAATTAAAAATGCAAAGAAGGTAACTCAAACATGGCATTTTCCAATATTATGCATCTTTATCCTTTCTTTCCCTTTGCTATCAAAATTATAAACTACTCTTACCATCATTTTCCTTAGTTGTCTGACATGTTAAAATACTAAAAAAAGAATAAGTGACAAAACTGAATTAACCAAAAGCTCGGAGATCCAGAGCCTCAGGTTGCAGACCCCAGGTCTATTCGATTCAAAAGGCCGTCAGATTTGTGGAGAGGTCTTGTGAATGTGTATTTTTTGCAAAGCAAAGCTGCATGCTCACTTTGTATTTAGAAAAAAAAATGACTTTCTTGGTTCACCTTTTAACTGCAAGTCAAACATTGAACACATGCAGAGAAAAATTTGCTGAAAAAGAGAGTTTTTATGAACATCTACTGCTTTGCAGAATGACAAACAGCATGTTGTTTGGAAATGTTCCTTTAATTATGACAAGTCTATTCTTGTAAAATCTAATTTTTAAGAATGTTGTTCCTCTTTTTAATTGTTCATATATCTTTGTTTAGATTTGTGTATTGACTACTGTATTTTAGTGCTTTTTTGGTGGCTTTTTCTCTGCACTTTGATCAAAAACTCAATTGTTTACTGTTTGGTACCTTTTAGCATATTTGTAGTCTGTTGTTGCAGCTTTTTCCATCTCTAGACAAAAAAAGTAAGAAAGAGGAAATGATTCTTGTGTGTAATCAGCAAGGCTCTGATCCTGTATTTTAGATGTTTCTACGGTAACTTGTGTTTTCAGTTCACAATGATCGTGCAAAGAGATCTACGCTGACTAAAAACTACCATGTAGTCACAGAAATGATTTTCCACACAATGGAGGCTATCAGCTTTGACCATGCAAATGTGTAGACACACATAGATCTCAGATTACACATTAGTCCATAACCTCATACATACAGTATGTGCCAACGTTTATTTCTCTTTACTGTCGTGAACTTTTGTTTCTTTGCAAAACAATAATTTACTTTTTTATTTTTAGCACAAGGCCTGTTTAATGATTTATGTGAATAAGGATGAATCACATCCAACAATGCCTTATGTGTGCTACTTTTGTTTTGAAAGCTCAAATCTCCTACTAAAAATTTGTAGAAATGTTGGAATACTCTCAGAATATGCATGTTGTTCGATGGGATGAACATGGGTTGCACGGACTCCTAATATCACCTGCTTTGCCTCTGTGCAGAACCCTGACAAGCCTTTTGATCTGTTTGGGAGAAAACACAATAAATAGAATTTGTGCATGTTGGTGCAGTGGAACATTTTGACAGAGGGGCCTGCAGCTTTCGAGCGCGTGCCAGCCTTGTTTGAGTATTCATAGCATGTGGTTTTCAGCCTTTCATATTCATGCGTGTGACATATCCTCTGTTTTCCTGTTGTAGCTGTCAGTTTGCCTTCGGATTTTCTTCATAAACTCCATTCTCACAATGTGTTACAATGAATAATGGTGTTCATGGGGTACGTGGCCATTGAGTAAACTAGTCAAGAGAACCAAAAAAAAAAAAAAAGCGACATTTTCTGGTGGTGAAAGCCTGAATGACGCATGTAGCTGCTCACCACAGATTTTGGTTCCATTTGTGTGCCTTGTGGGTTGTTTATCAGTTGAGAAAAAGCACAACAGGTACACATAGTTTCCTATAGTTCTGATGGAGAATTCAGATGCTTGTTTGCATTGGATCATTTGTCACTTTGTCACCTTGCTCTTGTGTCGCTGTCATTATTTTTAGTACTTCTGTTTCTCAGTAACACAAACTGAAGTGCCTTAACTTGTGGTGAGCGACATACTCTTACAGTTACTCTTAGCCATAATCTTAAAGATTAACGAACAAAGTAGTAAAAATGAGCCCCCCCCTTTCCACACACACACACACATTTATTTCTTGCAGTTTTAGCTGAATATTCCAGATTTGATTAAACTAAACGGGAAATTATGTCGCTCATGTCCTCATGATTTCTATTTCAGTTTTCTGAATAATTTAATGACATGAAGAAGAGCCTTCATTCTTTGTGGTTCTGCTTTGGAACAGAAAGGAGATGGAGCCAACTGGTCACTTCAGGTTCTTTGGAGATAAAGAGTTTATTGGTAAGAAAAGCAAAGTTTATGGCTATTGTTCCAATTTCCTCCTTACTCCCTTACTACTTGAAATCTATGGTGTGGGATTATTCAGAGGCTATGCTCACTACTGGTACTTTTCAAATTTTTAACAGAAAATATGACATCACCAATTTGCTGAATTAAAAGCCTAATACAAATGATTATTTTACAAAGACTATTTATGAATCCACTGTGTTCTGATGATGAAAACATGGATGGTTTTTAAAGAATAAATCAAAAAATGTTTTTCTCTCATGAAAAACTATTTAAATGCAATGCATTGTGGTCTATAATCACCAATCTAGAGCGCATCTAAACATACTGGTTTTTCGCAGAGACTTCAAATGCTCAGATTTCAAGGGGATTCAATTTTAGAATTGTAGGTTCAGCTAGTTTTACAAAATAGCAAGAACACTATATAGCGCACTATGTAGGGAGTAGTGAAGGAATTCGGACGCAACCCATGTACGGGGAATGAACGTTGATCATGAAGTCTGTTGGGTTTAGGTATGGGACACTCCACTGAAACGTCATCCATACCAGCCTGCAGTTACAGTACGAATTAAGAGGAGTCAAGTATTAATATCTTGTTGTTTGATTGATAATAATTCAGGAAATATGTGAAAAGGGTGCAAAATATTTAACAAGGCCTCCTACCAAACAGCAGACGTACCACACACTGGACTATTAGCAAAGCTTCTTATCTGATTGAAGGCCCACAGTGCTTTGAGTCTGTTTTCAAAAATATATTTTATAGGTTGTGATGCTGTTTTCCTGCATGCAGGGAGACTTCATCCGCTGGCAGGAGTCAGGAGGTCTGAGTTCCCTCATAATTCATCTTTAGCAAACAACTGGGGATAATGATGGTACCTGGGATGAGCTCCCAGCATGCACCTGGGCGACAGCCAAAACACTGTGTGGAACATTGTGTTTTCTCTGCGACGTGAGCTTCGCGCACTCTTTCTCTGCTCTGCCCGCCCTCCCGCCTCATCTCTCCCCCCGAATAGAACAGGTGATGTCTGGAGCGGAGCCACTGTTGACAGGGACAACAGGGGTACAACCTGTCCCCGAGCATCCTTGATGAGCCAGGTGATGAATGGCACATCGCCACTAATGCTCCGAAAACGGCTTTGTCTGGGAAATGAGACAAAAAGCGAGTACTTTGTGTAATTTGCTTGCTTACCCCCTCTCCCCTTCACACTCTCTGGACAGCAGTTCTTCCTAGTGTGGGTGGACTTCAAGAAAAGCAGTTTTTTTATAGCAGTTGTCCACCCTCGCTGTGTTCTTACTTTGCATCCTGTCAGAGAAGAGGACAGTCACTAACAATACACGCCACTGATGAAATGAAATAAAGGAAGTATGACTCACCTGTTTTTTTTTCCCTCTAGCAGGAATTGTCTTTACTCTTAACCAGGAAAAGCCGCTTTGGGCAAACAAAGCTGATGTATTTTCAGCTCATATAATCAGGAACATTTGGGGAGATCCTCTTTGCAGCATCCAGTCACGGGAAAGTGCTGCTGTCAGGAATTCACAGGTGGATCAGAGTTCTTCATCATCACCACGGCCTTCAGGACGTTATGACTCCCCCTGTATCTGTAATTTTATATGCGCCTGTGTTTTGCTCCAGCGCTGTTCCTCCCGCAGCTCTCGGCGCAACTCTGACTCACATGGATCTTGTAAAATGAAAGTGACAGCACTGCTTCATGTCACTACATCCATGCCCCCCCCTTTTCTTTTCCACTGGCATAGACACCTGATTTCTCTCCGAACCTAAAAATAGATTCTTTCGGGCCTTAACTCCCTCTCATTTCTTCACTAAATCTCCTTCTCTGTTTCGCTCACTCCCACTAAAGTCTTTATCAGGAGGTGTTTCTCTATCATTTGCGCTTGTCCTTGCTAGATTGCCATCTTCATCCAGATTGATGTGTTTGTGAAAAGCGAGAGATGTAAATGACATTTACCTTATTTAGATTCCTAGCTCTTCTTGCATCTTGATTATGAGCGGATATATAAGGCAGAAAAAGGACTTTCTGTCATGCTGGAAACCTGACCTCAGAACCCACTGAAATGTTGGCTGAAGTCACAGGACCTCATCTGAAAATGGCCTTTTATGGTCAGCTGTGATACACTTGTTTTTATATATTTTTTTAAGTGTGTGTAACTTAGGTTTTGAGGATTTTTGAAACTGTGTGTGTTAGTGGTGCATAAGATTTATAAACCACACAGAGAACTTATAAACATCATTGATGTTTTTGATTCAAATTTATTTTATTTTTAATGTTTTTCTTAAACCAATTGGCCGTAAAAAATCATCTTTGGATCTATTATAAAAGCGGTCTCAGTGGTCTTTAATCATGATTTATGCTGTTTTTAGAGAACATTGTTTCTGCAGAGCGGCAGTAGTTTATCAAAATTCGATACTGAATTGTGGGCGGGACTGTTTGCGGGAGTAAGCTTACACTTATTTCCCATCATACCTTTGTTTACTCTCTCTTTTGTTGACATACAGCCCCTCCCAACTCAACTTAACATCACTGATGCAACAAAAATGGCGAGGAACATCAGAGCTATCCAGCCATACAGTTTTGAGCCAGTTGTCAGCTCAGACAACGAAAACAAAGACATACATACATTTATTTGTCTGCAAGAGGACGCATCGAAGGCTTATGGCCTGTTGACTTTGTACATTACAATTATGAGCTTTTTTCAAACCTTTTTCATCTGCTCCTGATTCACCACAATTTGAACAAAGAAAAACAGTTTTAATCCTAATTTTTCTTCACATATGTCCTCCATCATCAGAAAAATTCTACACAAAACAAGTTAAAAACATAATTTTTATTGGAGTGAGTCTTTAACACTTTTTGTCAGAGTATTTTTCCATAGAAACCATTTAACTTGCTGATGTAGTGAAATCTGTGCGTCTCGAGTTGTGAGAAGTGGTGCATGTGAGGTTTGAACTGCTGGAAGGAAAAACAGTGAAAGTGGAGACAGAAGAAACAGGAGAAAGAGGTATCGGTCTCCACCGCGTCTGGTCTCTTCCCTCTGACTTTGTCTCGTTAACCAGTAAGGGAAGGGCCAATTATATATCTCCATGGTAACGCTTTGCCCATTCAAGCAATGGATAAAAGGACAGGAAACTGAATACGTTCTGGCCGAAGGCAAAAGTTTGAATTTCTTTTTTTAACACTTCTTCACAATTCTGATGTCTCAATTGTGGTTCTGAAAATCAGAGAAGCAAAGCATCTTCTGGACTGAATTATATGATTGAATAGATTAAATTTACTTTCCCTGCGATTCGGTTAAAACCTTGATTTTTGAGTCTCTGGTATGTTTCTGTTCAATATATGATTTGTGTATTACAAAGCAACAAAAAAAATACAAAATATGGAAAAATCCTTTTTTCAATATTCTTAAATTTTCCTTTAATATATTTTTTGTTGTCTCATACTAAGCCTGGTGTGATGTAATAAAACAATAAATACTAAATCCTTCTTAATTTTAGCTCAATTATTTGACACTTTCAACATAAACATACACGTTCCCAATGATTCAGTTTAATGCTGTAACAAACGCTTTGCTTTTCAAACCGGAATTGTGGCATCCGCAGTGTTTACCTACTGATATCTCTAAAGGGAAATTAAACTTTTGTACAAACATTTACATTTCACAGTGAAAAAATATACTGTTATCTCAATTATAGCAATTAAAATTTATGATTTTGGACCAAATATCTTTGAAATACATTTTTAAACTATTATCCTGGTTTGAATTATTTTATTTATTATTATTGCACATCTTGGTTTATGCTAAATACCTAAGTTAACAGTGTTTAAATGTTGATTTCTCTGTTTTTAAAGTACATTATTATTGTTTGAATAGACAAAAATAGTCTGCAAAACCTGGTAGAGGATTTGCATCTTTTTGATGTATGTTTTGAGCTATTTTGATAAGGTTTTGTATCTACAGTTGTCAACAATGGGATATAAGCGCTCACTGCAGTCTCCTTCCTAACAACAGGACCTTCATTTGAATCTGCTTCTGCTAAACACAACCGCGCAGAGACGGATGGAGATGTTGGGGAAAGATTGCTTGAAAGAACTAAAGATTTTCCTTTCCTGTGCCCTGTTAGCTAAATGAATTAGTTAATGGAAATGACTGAATGCATGGGTGGAAATGCCTTCCTTTCCTGTATCTGCTGCAGTTATGTAAGTCTGTTCTCTGCACAGTGTATTTAGGCTGTATGACTGCTCGGACAGAGTAACAGCGAGGGGTGGATCCCTGTTTAACCTTGGCATAAAAACTGATTAATCCAACTGTAGTTTGCATATAAGGTCATCTAATTTTGGACTTGAGGGTTGATTAGAGATGGAGCTGATGGTGTTGCTTAGTGAGTCGATGTAATTGTTGTTTTTTTCCAGAAAATACTAAACCCTTCAGTAAGCAACAGAAACAACTTATTTGAATATTTTTCAACTTTCTTTTTTTTTTTTGGAAAAACTGGGAACTATTTTCTTATATACATAAGCATTTTCTACAAATTTAAAAAAAGGAAAAAAAGTGCTAAATTTTAGGTTTTTTTTTTTAATGGAGTGTGTAAGCTTTGTAGAACTTTTTGGGGTGGCCGTGGTGCAGAGGTAGAGCGGTCCATTGGAGGAGCGCAAGGTTGGTTTCCTCCCTGCCCACCCATGTGTTGAATCCTCCTTGGGCAAGAAAGAGCTCCAAATTGCTTCTGGTCGATGTAGGCTGGTGCCATTGTTAGGCAGCGGAGTCACTATCGGTGTGTGAATGTGTGTGTGAGGACAGTCACTGTAAAGCGCTTTGAGCCTTCTATGAAGGTAAATTGATAAAGAAGTACACCATTTACCATTTTGATATTGATGTATGCCTTCCACATCATTTTACGTAAATTTTTTAAAGAAAATGCTAAAACAAAACCATGCAAAAGTGTAATTTCATGTCAGATTACTTTTATTTGACCACATAGTACATTGTGGTAAATTAAGGAGTAAATTAATATTCAGGTACATCTGCTGACATCTTCTTGACATAGGTAGAATTCAAAATCTTGGCTGCAGTTGGACTTCATTTGCTGAAGTTGGTGCTGATAGTGGTTCTGTGTGGCTTAGCGGTTGTTTTTGTTCTTTCCTTCCGTGTTAGGATAATTTTTAGAAACCGCTCTCGCTTGCAGGGCCACTATGGGAGGAGGAGAATGAGGAGAAGGAGGACAGGCACAATGAAGGAGATGCACACGGGGTGTCAAGTATTTTTAGCTTTCCCCTTGTGCTGCAATGATGAGTTAAGAACAAGGGCAAGATGGGCATCCCACCTCCAGAGCTTGTAAGAGACTGCAGGGACTATTGTTATTTAATGTGCTGAGTCCATGTATTATTTAGGAAGAAGGTGGTGCACCAGTGTTTGTCACTTTCACTTGAGCAGCCGTGGTTTGATCATCACTTTTATTTCCTCTGTCTTGTTTTTAAAAGATCAAGTGCAAACTAAATTATGGATCCCTCTAAACGTTCCTGCCTCCTCTTACAGCTCTGCTCCTCTAGCCATGTGTGATGTTGAGAATCCTGACTGAAGACAGGGTAAATGTTTGCACATCCTCCCTGTGCTTTATTCAAATTAAGCTCAATTTCAACATGATATTTGTCCACCCTTGCTACATCTGTGTACTGTTCTGAAATAACTCAGTTTCTGTGTCAGAGTTTGTTAAAACAATAGCTTGAAGGATGAGGCCAAATGTGCTTTTTTTCTATTATGTGTAAGTAGTCTCAATCTGCTCTCCGCTTACTCGCCAAAAATGTGATTGTTTCAAGTAGTTGAATAAGTGTTGCACAGTTAGTGATATACCGCACAACATCCTGCAAACTGTGTTGCTATTTTAGCTCGTCAGAACCATGGAGCTTCTGAGAGTTCTTTGTTTGGGTGCATTCAAGCTGTGGACAAATTTAGGGAAAAGTTGGAAAAAGATCACAAGATGATCCGTATCTGTGTGCTATAAAAAATCCCCCACCCATAAAATCTATTTTGTCTGTCCAATCTTGTTGGAAAGCTACACAGATTAACAAGATGATCTGTATCTGGGGGGAAGAATTAAAGAAACAAACAAAAAAAAAACGTATTTCTCGAATTCTGCCTTTTCATTTTGTTTCTCCCTGTATCTCATTAAAATCCCATTTAGAAAATCTTCTCTGCTACTTTGCGTGCTACATCCATATAATAATGTTTACAAAGAGTTCACTTTATTCGTCTTTGATGGAAATAAATTGTGTTCTCTTGCTATTATTAGGCCAAATCAATTTGCTTGGTGTCACAAATGAAAGTCCTGCTGAGGGAAAGTTTCTAAAGTAAAGTTATGGAACTGCGTTAAATTGGCTTAAAAAGGCTGATAACTGGCTGGTTGAAGATATTACCTGTGTCGTTCTTTATGCATGTCTGCAAAAAGCATTGTTTCAAAATTTATCAAATTAAAATCTATCTTCACATGGAGAAAGCAATAATGATTCATCAAGTCTACAAATTGGTTTTATTTGAAGAAATGTCTTGTATTTTTATAGCAAAAAAAAAACAGTTTTTCTGTTAGTTTTTTAAATATAATTTTATAGAGCTTCGAGCACAAGTTATAAAGGGTTTTTCATTAGGAAAATAAATGCTTTTTGGAATGGAAACTTGACAGTGAAGTTGACTTTTAAACTAATCACATTAAAGTCCCAGAATTGGATCGGTGGGAGACTTTGGCCCGTCCCTGGCAGTTGCTGCATCACAAACTTTTTCAAACTGGGCATTTTCATCTTATCCTGATCCAATTTGATTCGAGAAACACTCAGAAACCCAGTTTTAATCTTAAATAATTTTTTGTATGTCCTCCATCATAAGAAAATGCTATAAGAACATGTTAAAAACACCAAAAACATTATTTTAAATCAGGAAGTATCCAGTGACACCTAATGTTAAATGTTTAAAGTTACAACACCTGCTTGAATAAGTCTCATCATTGTCCAAAATATTGTTTTTGCATCAGCTGTCATAGCCGACAGTGTTCAGGAACATTGTGCCAGTGATCTTCATTCACTTGGGGCATTTAAAGGCTATTTCACTTTTGTTTTTTCCAAAGGGTTTTTCCTCAGGACTCCCATTGTGAGGAAAATCCTTCATATAACTCTGACTGATGTCCTCCAACTGCTCTGGGATTCAGGAAGTGCTCTGCCTCCCTGTTATTATGTGCCGATCTTTAAAACATTGCTAAATTTAAAGAAGTGCCACCACTTTACCCTTCAGGAACAGAAAAAAAAACCTTTGAGCAAACACTCCCCTCAAGTGTTGCACTCAGAGTTTGACCGCACAGCTGCAGCTCTCCGTTCTGTCTTTTTGGTGCCTGCAGCCTTCAGCATTTAAAAGGCATAATCTGTTTGGTTTAAGTGAATTAAAGCATCCTGGGTTATTTTGAGATTAAATTATTTAAATTAACCATAAAGTTAATTATGTTTGTCATACAAAAAGTAACAGAGGTGGTTTTTAGGGGCCTTAACGGCCTTTAAGGGAACTTGACTGTCCGATGATTAAACTCATCATTTGTAAAGTAGCAGTATCCTGAAACATCCACAATTATTGGATCTGTCACTCTTGGTTTAACATCTTCTGAGGCTTCTTTAGGGAACTAAAACTAGATGACTTAGAATCACCAGCTTTGTTGCAACGAGAGCGAGAACGTTGTAGGCAGATTTATGATAATCATTGTGCTCCGGCGTGTGCCGCTATTGCGTCACTGAAGGGGGGTTGGGGGGGTGGAGATAGTATTTTTAGATGGGAATGAGCATATTTTTTGAACGAGCGTCAGGCGCTCTGCTTGCGTATGCTTGGATTATTGTGACTGAGCTATTTTTACGCCCTTGTGTGTGACAGGGCTTTTTCTGGGTCAAGCCTGGTGCCAGTTCTCTCTGGAGGGTTGCTGGTGGATCAAGCAACAAAGTTTTCTATGCTGCGCGCAGCATCTGCAACCGTCTCAGAGGAAACGGTCCAAAAGGTGTCATTAGGAGGAGGAGGAGGAGAGTCCTCCGTAGGCTAAAGTTTTAAAAATTTTATATCTAGGGATCATCTCAATAGGTACAGGTCACCCTGAGACACATGACACTGTAGAAAAAAAAACTGGAATTTCTGGAATCATTTCTCCACCTCGGAGCTTAAGATCTAATTTGAAAATGTGTTTTTCAGTCATGTTCCCACTTTCATGCGAAGCAGCAAACAGATGAGCTTTTCAGCATGGAAACATGCTTTTTTCCAAATTCTCATCATCAGGAAATCTAGAAATGTGCTTGTTTTCTTGAAGCAGCTATTTGGGTTTCAATGAATCTATATCAAACAAAACTGTTACAAGTTTGAGAACACCAGAACATCTTGTTGATCTAACCATCATTGGATAATGACTGATTCCCTTCAGTAAATTCTTTCTTGGCTTTCTTTGATTCATTATTGTTCTTTATTATGTGTTTATTACTGCTTGGTGTTCACACACCGACTGCTGTTTTTATTTGCTTTAACATCAAATGTGGTCATTCTTTATATTTCCTTTTTATTTTCTATTTCTTTCATCTGTTGTCTATGTTCATGTGTTATTTAACGCATAATCAGTTATTTAACACAAATCTGGTAATCCCTTCTACTGTTGGACAGGACTGTTCTTTGTTTCGAGTCACATTTTTTCTGTTATTTAATCTCCTTTATTACATGATAAGCGTTGCATTTAAAATAAGTTTTAATATATAAATTAGAGAGAAAAGATGCAATGTTATTCTCTGTCTGTTCTCTACATTATATCAAGTAGCTGTTCTGTTTTCATAGCCAGAAGCTAAAACAATTTAAAATAAGAGACTTGTAAAAATAGATAGTAGTTGTAGAATTGTGTTCAATTTACAACAGTAAATTCCTTTCAGGTAACATGTTGTGAAAAATGGTTTGGGAAATATTTAATATCTACTTTCAAAGGAAAACTTTCTGGGGTCAGTGTACCTAAGTGAGGCTGAAAGATAGATAAGAAAAACAGGAAAAGTATTAATATAATTGAAAAGTGTTCATGTCATAGTTTAGGCTGCTTTTCATCAATGCCCAGTTTTTGTAAAATATATTTAAACAATAGCAGACGTATAATCAAAGTCTTATTATAGCCAGGATCTCAGATCATAGGTAGTATTGGGCATTAAATGATTAAATGATCTCAAATCAATCTTTACTTTAAAAAAAAAGTCTATTGATCTATTAAATATATGAATTGATTTCTTTAAAAAAAGTTCCTTTCATTTAGTTTTACTGTAAGATATTACACATTTCTTTCAATAGACGTCTTATCTTTGATGAGTTTATATCAATAGATATTAATTTTTTTTTTTTTACAAAGCAAAATTGCTTATGGATTTAAACCCTAAAAATGAATAGATTTGTAATTGATTCAGTGTTTTAGCAGTAATATCCAGCTCTAATCATTATGATCACCTACTTCATGTTGTGATTGGATACAAATATTGTAAAGAAAAAGCAAACTAGGGCAAGAACTTTACAATGCAGCTCAGACATTTAAAAAGCTGTAAAGGAATTAAAGATCAGCCAAAATGGAGAACAAGAGAACGCTGTTACATGAACACATGAAACACAACCAAAACACAAGCTTTCAACACACATTTCAGGTTTTTCGGAATGGACACAACGTGTACTCAAAAACATGAGATGTGTGTTCCAACGCTTCTAGGACATCCCAGGACCTCCATTATTGGCTGGTCTGGGGGAAGCTTCAGTCAGAGATGCAGGAGGGGGAGTCAGGCAGGATACACAAAAACTGACTGAACGCACAATTTCTGCACTCACACAGCAAAGGAACAATGCTGGAGGCAGACGAGCAAAGTCATAACACATGATTAATAATGGTGAATCATTTTAAACCATGTAAATAAAGTCTTGCTTTATTTTTTCTGTTGTACAGTTACTTTCAGGTATTTTAAAAACACTAAACTAATGATGTTGGTGATTTAGAAAAAAGTAACTCAACTAACAGACAACTTCTGTTAATAACAGTAAATACTGTTAATATGTGAGATCAAATTTTTATTATTATTTTTAGAAAGTTATTTGTGGACTTGTATGATATAGACCAGAAATAATAGTAAATGGCGTATATTTGTATAGCACTTTACTACCTTCTTAAAAAGCAGTGTTTTACAGTGACATTCCCATTCACACATACACATTCACACCCTGATTCCAAACACCACCAACCTATAACCACCTGAAGCAACGCAGGGTTTAGTGTTTTGCCCAAGGACACTTTAACACGAATCAAGTTTGCAATCTTCCAACCAGAGGTCGACGGCTCTTCCTCTGCAGCACACCAAACCCAAAAAGTTATTCATGATATTTAGCCTGTATTTGACATAAACAGCTAACATGGATGTGACAGGTCTGACCCTCAGGGTGAAGAACAGTGAGCTCATCATTTTTTATTTGACCTCAATAGAAAGCAAAATTTCAGTTCAACGATTACTTGTTGATACCTTTAGGACTATTCTTTGTTCTTGAAATATTTCGACTTATTTTAAAAGCTCAAACAAAAGCAGAGAATCACGCTCAGCAGTTAACAGCTCAACCAAACACCCATCAGAAGTGATACAAGTTAAAAACTCCTTCTAAAATGTCAACAATAAAGAAGTATGTCATTAGATAAACTAGATTTGATTTTCTCTTGCCCTCTCTTTTGCACACTGATATCGCGGTCATTACTGGAAGTTAAATTGCACATCGATTGTTCTCCAGCAGATAAGGTTGTAATAAACGGATTTGTTTAACAATTTTTAACTGAATGATTTACTCGCCTGTGCATCTGTCACGTTCATAATCTCTGATTTTGAACTAAAAGGAAGTCCTCCAACTTTCAAAGCTGCCTCTGTTGGCATATTTATGAAAAATTAGATACTGCTTTAGCAGGTCTACTCTTTAAATGTTAGACAAGATTATTAGATCTGAGCATCTCCTTCTATTACATCTCAAGAAAGCAGCCAACAGACAGATCAGAGTTATTTGTTGTTGGCTAAGTGGCGTACTGGCAGCATTAGTGTGATTAGACACAATGGCTTCAAGGATATGTCCAGCTGCTGTCACAAGTCAGAGATGAGCAGATTTTGTTTTGACAACCAAATAAATGTACCCGAACAGTGGTTCTGTCCTCTCTCACTGCACAGTGTTCCAGGAAGAGGAAAAACGGTCGCAGAGATGCAGTTTCTGGTCAAGTGGGTCTGAACGCCGGCTGAGCCGTTTCTTCTTTAACCAAACTGTCCTTGTCTTTTCCGCTTGAGAGCTGATTGATTATTATGGATTTGAGCCGTTAAAAGGGACTCCACACTCAGCGTATTTGTGTGAATTGCTGTTTTCACACACCTGACTAACTGGATTTTCCTGAGAAGAATTTGCAGGTTTTGTAAGGTGCTTGTTTGTACTTTTTTGGAACGAATAGTTCTTCAGCTTTCGATTGACCTAGACTAACCTTCACTCAGACTCTCAGTTATTACGTTTAGACAAACTTCTACTTAAGTAAAGCCCAACATCTTCCTCAATTAATTTTAAGGAACCATTTTTGCAGCGTTCAGAGCAGACGTCAGCAGCTCATTTCACCCACACATGGGGTATGTATAGCTCACACCTACCTCTTTCTGCCCGGTGGTTTAAAACAATGCTTTGTGTAACTTTAAAGCAGCTATTTGTGAAACCTTGGTCATGCATGAGGGAGTTCTTGCAAAGTTACATAAGGGTCCCCACTCAAGAACAATCCTTTTTATGCTGAGTGAGCGAGACAGGGTTACTGTTTGCAGGGCATGGGTAAACTCTAAAGACTTAGACCCCCCCTTTCACAATGAGCTGTGTCCATGTATAAAAAGGGCTTTTTTTGAGCAAGTACCTTACTATGCAAAAGGAGGCACAAACACTGGAGTTTCTCATCAGCGGCAGATTTTGGAGCTCATATTCTGAAACAACAGAGTAACTGATGAGTTCCTGGCTTTGATTCTTTTTCAGTAATCTACTTATTTAAAAAAAAAAGATAAATTTCTCTCATTGTTAGTTTTTACAGCATGTCTCTAACTGTTAAATGTTTTTTTTTAACTTGTTGTCAGCTAGTGTACCTAATTCCTGCTGTTTCTCTTCCTTGAACAGGAGCCATTCATGTGAACATCAGCTGCTGGTTTGACGCATTTCACATAGGAGCAGTCAGCCTTTCCTTTTCCCTCTCCCCTCCCTTCCCTCTGCCCTTTCCACCCCATCCCCTTGTCGGTCTTCTCCCTTCTCCCTCTTTCCTGTCTGTCCGAGATTCACCATGCTCATTAAAGAGTACCGCATCCCCATGCCTATGAGTGTGGAGGAGTATCGCATCGCCCAGCTCTACATGATCCAGGTAAGGTAACAACGCCACGCTCAATGCCAAAGTTGCACCCACACAACCAGGAGGGAGAAAATAACTGAAATAATCGGTCGGAGAGAAGACGATCACGCTCCGGGAATTTTTCAATAACTCTGACGCCCCAAATGCAATTATGAAACGAGTGATCACATAACGTGTTACACTGGTGAAGAAAAAGAACAAAGAGCACTTTTGTTCCGATTATCCAAATCTGAACTCCAGAGCGAACAAGCTTTAAATATCTCGGGCTGCTTGTATCTGCAGGAGGAGGGTGAGGCCGCTGTGCTGTGAGCGGAGATGGTCAGAGGTTTCATTTGTTTAACAAAGTCTCAATGCAAGAGGAAGTCTTTAACAAACTTATAAAGCAATGGCGGTTCTCTTTGTTCAGACCAAACAAACATTTTTCAAGACCCACTCCGATTACTATTTGATCTATTTTAAGTGTTCCCAGTGGTCTTTTTTTTGTGATTTTGCTGTTTTAGTTAAAATCCAAAAACCTATGTTGTTTTCAAGGATATAGTTTCTGCAGAGCGGCAGTAGTTTGAAAGAAGTTCACCTTTGAGTTGTGGGAGGGACTGTTTTTGGGGAGTAAGCTTTCACTCATTTCCCATCATACCTTTTTCATTTACATTTACATTCTTTCATTTATTAGTTCTTTTTTACATTTACATTCTCTTTTGCTGACTTACAGCCCAAACCTAACATTACTGATGCTTTACTAAAAAAAAAAAAAAAAAGGAAGAAATACGCAGAAATGCAATTTTAAGCTTAATTCAATTTAAGTAGTGTCATTTTTTTAAAAGCACAATTTTCATCAGTGGTTCTTTTAAATGTCCTAAATGCTAAACGACATCTAAACTTCAAAACAAAATGATCACATTAAGTCACAATGACCATTATTGAGGTATTCTTACCCACATATGTTGCATGTTATGTCAAAAGGACTACAGACTAACTTCTTGTATATAGTCTAGTCATGTTTGTTAAGATTTCAGCTACAAGATTATATAAAGTTCATTACAATGGGCAGGTTTGCTTATTGTTGAAGAGCAGGTTCTAAGCTTGCTTCATTCGATATTATGTTGGTGACCTTGTGTCATTAATATAACAGAAAAAAGCCCTTTTATTACACCTGACAATGAAAATGACAAAAGACACACACAAAAAGGCATTGCATTGCTGTATCAAGTGAAAGACAATCCTCCTAAGTCTGCACAGACTAAAGTTTAGACATGAAGAAATATCTCTTCACGTTTCATGATAAAGTATAATTGGAAGCATTAACTAAAGCTTTACGCATGTTGTTCACTAGATAAGTAAAAAATGTCAAAATCTCATGTTTTTAACTTTAAGACCTTCAAACAAACTCCTAAATTTGATCTCAAACAATTTTTTAAAGGATCCTATTTGATCAACAATCTGTTGTTACAGCGCTTCAATGCAGGGTAAGGATTTAAATAGCTTCAAAAGTTTACTCTATTTTTGGAGAAACTGGGTTTTAAAACATTTTAAGAAGATAGTTGAGCATTTATTCCAGTTCCAACATTGCAAACTTCATTTTTTGTTTTGTCAGAAGAAAAAAAAACTCTCTTATAATCGATTAATCTTTTAATATATTTCTTATTCCTATTAATAGATTAAGGTTTCTAAACTTTGGCTTAACAGTTTTTGCCCACATCCTAATTTGCCAGTCACTTTTTTTGGTCTTTTGAGAACTCATTGCTTGCTTATTTGGTACTTCTGTGAAACTTTGTCATTTAGACCTGCTGTGTTTCTTCAGACGAGAAATTGTGTCAAGGCAGTAAAGCATGTAAACGCATCGCGTGAGGAACCATTGCATTATTGACCCATAGTTACCTTTTCACTGACCCCACTGTCTTCACGCCGCCTCGTAGCTGGAAGGTTTCTGTCACTATGGCAACCATGACATCAGCAGCATACCAGTGGTCAGGGTTTTGTTCATAACAGAGTGAATGAAAAGAGGAAATGGAGGATAAAAAGAAAAGCAGTGAAGGGATAACGTGAAGAAATGGGAGAGGGGGCGGAAAGGAAAAGAGAGTGTGCCTTCCTTTTCTTCGTCGCTGTATGTTACCAGGGCAACTGCCGCATGCACGCCTGCCTGCTGGCGATCCATCACTGATGTTAGACTTCATGGTTGAAGTTAGAGCCTTAGGACTTTCTGGTTTTGTCTGCACTTCCACAGGCAGTGCTCTACCTTGCATCTTCTTTTCTCTGCTCTTGATCAGTGTTCAGAATATAAAGATTTTGCGGCATTGTGCAAAGTAAATGCATAATGCGAGACTTTAAAATGTTCTTAATTTGTGTCACCGTCTTGTCTTGGAAAGCCGCTAAAGTCTTCGTTTTCATTAAGAGCCATTATCTTTATCAGGAAATGTGCCTCACAAAGTTGACAGCAGAAGGAGAAAAAACCAGGATGTGACTCCCATCCTGTCCTCTGAGAGGGATCTAAACCTATGGACTTGGTTGATGATGATGTAATAATCGAAGGCCTGTTTAAAGAAGTTCACAAAAATAGAAATAGTTTTCCCCCCATTTTGGCTTAAAACGGCAGAATCATAATTAAAAGACCACTGGAAATGCTCTCACAATAAATCAAAAGATGATTGTATTCTGTCTTTAAATAAATGTGTATATATCTCTTTTCTTTCTCAGTTTATTTGTGCATCCAGATGAGCTGACATGCTCTGTTTTCATTTGATTCACTTTCATTTAGGCCTCCTTTAACCTCAAACATGTTGCCTGACCCCCCAGCTGTCCTCTGGGAGAGCAGCTGCGTACTTACCTGTCTGGCAATCTTTTATGACTCAGATGAAAAAGAGACTGCAGTCTTTATTCTGTTTTTTTTTTTTCTTCAATAAACATTTCCTTTTAATGTATGGTTCAAAAAGATGATATGTGTAAATGAGTTTTGTTTATGGAGGTGAATATATTCCTCACACGGCTAAATATTTCTCCGTAGGCATCACCTATTCTTCAGCTGCATTATGTTTGGTCGCCGTGTCTCTGTCTGTTGTTCCGGCCTTGTGTGTGGCCTGTTTGATGGGTCTGTGGCGTCTGTTTTGTGTCTTTGGAGCTGTGTCTGAGTTGTTGAGAGCAGGGTGGGTGGCTAATGAATGATCTGTCAGAGGTAATGAGGTCCAGAGTGCTGGAAGCTTCTTGGCTTCCTCTTTGCAACCCAGCCGATTCACTGGCATCATCTCCTGTCACTGTATAAAACCAGAGAAATCTGCTATCCAGCCGTGCCTTTGAATCCTCCTTTAAGCAGTGAAGCAGATGAGATTACGCAACTGTTCATAACAAAAGGAAAGAATGCCTGTGAAACATCGACGACTTTTGTGCGCTGTCAGCACTTGAACTATGCTCTTCCTTTTGAAGTTTTATGTTTCACTGATGCCATAACCAAAACGCAGACACATGCTTGTCTTCCAAACGTGCTTTGACTCCACCCAGCCTCTTTTCCTGCTCACCTGGAGTGTAAATATGGGAAAGGTGTGCCTCCTTTACCCGATTGTTTGACCTTGCCTGTCCTTAATTCATTCATTTTGATTGTTTGTTGGCAGGTTATTCAATGTTCGTATTATCAGGTGGACAAAATCCCTCTATAGGACATTACAAAACATAAACGCTGTCAACTGAATTCTTATTTGTTTTGTTTCTGACAGAAAAAGAGCCGAGAGGAGAGCTGCGGTGAGGGTAGTGGAGTAGAGATACTTGAAAATAAGCCCTACACTGATGGACCAGGTGGGACGGGTCAGTACACTCACAAGGTGTATCACATTGGTATGCACATTCCCAGCTGGTTCCGTTCCATTCTGCCCAAAGCTGCCCTGCGTGTTGAGGAAGAGTCATGGAATGCCTACCCTTACACCCGCACCAGGTGAGCTCCACAGCAAACAAATGTGACTTTGTGCAGAAGCCACTGTATTTACGCACACTTCAGGTCAAAATGTCACCTGACCTTGTCTGCTAGATAGTTATGAGGAATTTGGTCCAACTGAGCCAGAGAAGCAAGGATTAAGGCCCGGCAGCAGTTTGTCAGAGTATTACCTAACAGGCCGTGGGATAAACGAGTGTCCAGCAAACGACACGGCTAGATGTCAGTGACCCCCTCCCTCATTCTCAGGGTGTCACACTGTTTGCCTGTGCTCAGGCTTGATAAACATGGAGACGCGAAGGTGCAGAAAAGAGATATGCCCTAGACTATAATGTCAGGATATTGATAGACTGCAAGAGCCTGTTGACACATCTATTCCACCAGTGTCAGTTTTATGGCAGATGCCTGAGATGCAACAGATGAGCGTAGTTCACGTGCCCTCCCGCTTCCCTCAGCATCCAGAAACGGCAGATTTCAAGCACTTTACATGGAGCTGATTTTTGCTGAGATTTCTCCCTCTCTCATCCTTCGCAGATACACCTGCCCCTTTGTTGAGAAGTTTTCCATTGATATCGAAACCTACTACAAAGCAGACACAGGCAATCAACCGGATGTCTTTAATTTGTCTGCAGCTGACAAGAGGCAAAGAACTATAGGTGAGACCCCATTGTATTTTAAGAAGAGGAATTGTTAAGTAATTTTAACATTGACATTCGAGCACGATGTATGTCACATCACAAAGCCTAATACTCTATTATGTGCTTATAAAATAAAGGTTATTGCATTTTCCACTTAGTAGTTAAATCAGATGCATTAATGATGGTTTATAAGGGTGGGATGGAAGTTTGATATCTATCCACTTGATACTTATACATAAACAATTATCGAGGCCCGCTGGTGGCGGATAATTAGTGTGCGTCTGTGTTTTGTTTTCTCATAATTGAGTTATTCTGTTTAACAGGATGTTTCCTCTTTAAAAATAAAGCTAAATTAATAGCTGGTGTTGTGATTCTTCTTTAACATTGTAAAATGATCATGAAGTATGACTACATAAAAAATATATAAGGATATTTTTAAGTAATTGGTAAAAAAAAATGTAATCAATTCCATAATTTCTCATGGGAAATTTAAAGCAGCTGAGTCTATGCAAACTACATGAGACTGCAGCCATGCTAACTCTATTCCTACCAGTTCAATCAACTGGCTTCAGAAGGCACTTAGGATTTAACGTCTAATCTCTTTGGCAGATCCCATTGATATAGTTACAGACCCCATCGCCCCTCATGAGTACAAAGCAGAGGAAGACCCAAGGTTTTATAAGTCAGTCAAAACCCAGAGGGGTCCTCTGAGGGACGATTGGATAGAGGAGTACAACAATAACCCCGGATTGACCCCCATTATGTGTGCCTACAAACTGTGTAAAGTAGAGTTTCGTTACTGGGGCATGCAGTCCAAAATCGAGCGCTTCATACATGATGTCGGTGAGTAGATGTTTTCAGTCTGTTGTTCAGAGTTGAGATTTGTTCCTTTTCAAATGAACATGACATGGTTGGGGATCTTTTTGTAATTTGACTCCCTTTCTAGGGCTGAGGAAGGTGATGGTGCGTGCTCACCGACAAGCCTGGTGTTGGCAAGATGAGTGGTATGGGCTCACTATCGAGGACATCAGGCAGCTCGAACTGGAAACCCAGCTGGCTTTGGCCAGGAAGATGGCTCAGTTTTGTCAAGCAGAGGAGGCCACTGAAGCTAGCGAATGCATGCCATCTCCAGACAAAGACAAAGAGGTTAAAGAGGCAATCAGCTCCATTGAAGCAGAAGAAACTGATGTTAGATCTGTTGGGGAGACTCTTCAACCACGAGGTGTTCTCACCAAGCAGTGGTCCACATCATCCCGATCCTCCCGCTCATCCAAGAGAGGAGGTGAAGAACATCTTTGGCAATTTACGTGTACCGTCTTTGTGTGTGGCAGTCTTTATTTACATTATATAACTTCCTTACGGATTCGTGTTGCAATCCCTGAAAGTACATGTTCAGCCTGCTTCCCTGGCAGCTCTGCACGTGTTTTTCTTCTTTCACATTTTATCATCCCAGCAGCTATTTTTGATGTTCTGTATGCTTTTATTTATTTATACTCCCAACAGCAAACCTTCGCATTTGACTGTGATATAGTTCCAGCTATGCATGCAGAACCATAGCGCGCTTTGCTTGTCACGCACCGAACAGACCTCTGGTTTGCCCAAAAACCGTCCTGAACATGTGCAAAAGATCCTATTTCAGAGGCTGCCATTCACTGCACTGTCCTGCTGTTATGGAAAACTGCAGACTACAACTTCTGCCTGAACTAAGGCAGCTATGCAAAACGTTGTGCAAATTCCAAATGCAGAAAAATTTCCCTCAAAGTCAAACTCAAAAGGGAAAAGGATTCATATTTGTTTCCTAATACAGATTACAATGTTTACTTTTAAACATTTTTATTTCTCAGTGCCCTTAGTCTTATTTTCGCTTACTTTTTTGTTTTTTTTTTTGACACGAGTGTCGACTCTTAACAGCTTAAAGGATACAAAGGTAGCTCTCCCCATCGCCACCACATGGACCCAGACTCATCCAGCATGCCTTGCTTCACCCTGAAACTCCCCCCTGTGGTTCTATGTTGAGCTATTTTTAGCATCAGTGCTGACATCACACATCCGAGGAAGCTAACGCTCCTCAAGTGACCCCACCCCTCCACCGCCGCTGTTTGCTTTTGTGTGCTGACAGCTACAGCTGTGCCCCTGTCTCCCCGCCATCAAATGAAGAAGTGACAGGCATTCCAGTTTGGCTTTTACTGTCATCATTCAATTTCAGCTGGTCGTTTAGTTTTTGGACATTTTTACGCACCACCCCTGACCACAAAGCAGCCCCCGTTGGTAATGCAGTAATGCAACGCAGAGACTGTTGCATGTTTATATAATACCGAGCTTGTGTGAGGTGGGAGTATAAAGGACGCAGCTTATTTTGTTTGTATTTTTCTGTGGGTCCAGGAGGAAAACAGACATGTTCCCCCAGTAACTGTGAATTTCTTTGTATGTGTTTCCAGTGAGCCCCTCACGTCACAGCCTCTCAGAATGGAGGATGCAGAGCATAGCCAGAGACTCGGACGACAGCTCGGATGAGGAGTTCTTTGACGCACATGGTAACCAAAGCTTTGATTCTGAAATTGATTTTGGATTCTACGCATTTTTTTTAATGCTTTTTCCCATCTTCTGCTACTATGCATGCATCTCTTTAACCACAGATCAGTTCTTAAACTTCTCAGATACCCAGCATGCTTTGGGGCTGCAGTTGCAATAGGTGGTTGTGGTGCAACATCCATCCTTCCCCTACAAGATGAGTTGACCGAGGACATGGGTCGGGAGTTTCATCCTTACTTCAAGTTTACAAATCTCGATCGTCTTCTGCTCGATTTACCGCTATGCTCAGTCCAACGTTTTCCAACACACACTGACAGATTTCCTCACATAATTCACCAGCAAGCCGTCCAGCAAATAAAAGAAATCCCTTAACCTGGTGTTGGTGTGGCGAAACTGTGACCTTCCCTGCAGTCATGATGAAATGAGAATAAAACTGAACGTACTGCATTATGTTCTCTTTGCTGCACTTTGTCTCCACTTATTTAAAGTTTATCAGATTTATTTTGATTGGTTTCTTGGCATCCAGAAATGTTAATGAATTATTCCAACACCCACTTACTTATGTCGTGCAGTACTCATGTTCAGATTGATTGATTGTGTCTGGGATGTCTGTTCTATCAACTGAGCTGATATCAAGTTGTGTCTGAAATTGTTGGCACAACGTCTTGTGTCAGTCACATTAAATGGTCTCGCTGTCTGTGTCGTACTCGAAGCCCATTTCAGTCACTTATCTTCTCATATGTCTACGCTGCAAAGGCAACAAGATTGCAGCAGCACTTCTACGTGGAAAATAAAGTGGGTAATGAATGTGTTGGAGTTAAAGCAGAAACACATGTAGGCATCTGTGCAAAAAAGATTCACACAATTAAAGTTATGATGTTTAAAAACAGAAGTTTATTTTTTTAAGTTTGAGCTTCTTATGGTAATATAATAAAAAATTCTTGAAGAGTTCAATAATTTAGCAGGATAATATATTGTTCACTTGATCTAATTTTATATTTTTGTTTATTTTTAATTTAGACTTCTGAATATCTAACAGGCTTGGATTGGATAAAATCTAGGAAAAGCCTGATAATATTTGGAAGTCTTTTTGCACCTATTTATATACTTTTATAAATAAATATTCACAAAGAAATCGCACACACAATAAAATAATGGTCTATTAAAGGCATTTTTGATCTTAGAAATTAAAAAAATGATAAACATGTTTTGGGTTATTTCCTGATTTTCATTTCAGCTTATTTTGAAATAAAATACTTTGCATTACTTTTTTTAAAAAGACTAGACATTTTAGTGTTGCTCCTGTACATTAAAAGGAGTTCATAGCATAAGATTGTGTTCTTTTTGTGTTCTTTTTTTTCAATCAACTGACTGACTAAACAGACAATAGAAATGTATGGTTATAGTTAAATAAAAAAAAATGAAACTCCTTATAAATTATTAGTAACTTGATTTGCTTTTTTAAGTATATGATGATCATAAAAACAATATATTTCCTCTTAAATATTAACATGTTCTATTTGCGATTACAATTTAATATGCAACACAAAGCTCCCATGTCAAGTTTTAACTTTATTTAATGTTTGCTTAATGGCGGTTAGAGCGCGATTGAAAGTGATTATAAGCAACACATTTTTCTTATTTTTGCATCTCTTTGTCTTTATTTACCTCGATAAGAAAACTGACTCTAGAAGCAGGGCGGAAGGCACTGACGATGAATTATCTGCTTCTTACCTTACAGAGGATCTTTCAGATGGTGAAGAAGTCTTCCCAAAAGAAATTACCAAATGGAACTCCAATGACTTGATGGACAAGATTGAAGCTGCAGATGAAACTCCTGGTACGATGAAGATGACTGACCATCCCCTTAATGTCTTTAGTCATCAAGAGATTAGTGATTTTTAAAGTTAATCATTTGAATGCATCTTTGCAGATGAGCTCCTGAAAGAAATGACCTTGGATTATGAAAGGGCAGGAAGTGAGGACAGACTGGATGAGGTATGTGGGTCAAGCATTATGAGTGTTTGTGAAGTGTTAGCAACCACCTACTGATGCTTTTCCATGTGTGAAAGAAGCTATAAAGCAAAACAAAACAAAAAACCCCAAACCCAAACCTGTTGCTAACGTTCAATAAGTTTGCATCACTTTTTTTTTCTTCTAAGACTTGAGGGGATTAAAGAAAGGCTGTGTCCCTGAGCCTTTATGTCCTCTTGTGTTCAGATCCGTGACTCTCTTAGTGGCCAAGCTGATAGCTCTCCCATTCCCACCATCATGGTAACAAGGCACCAGTCAGTAAGTAAACATTTTGGCCCAGGTCCACTGCGAGGCGCAGCAGCCCCGCAGGGAGATGAGATCCATGTAGACCAACCCAGTACTTAACTGCTCTTCCCTTCTCCTCGCCATTGCCCAAACCCAGACCCATGTGTACTCCTCAACCTCACTGCCCTCTGTTCAACTCCTTTGTACCTACAGCTGTGGTGTTCAGTCCTATAAAAATGTGAAGTTTTGGATCAGAAGGCAATAACAAAACTACACATTGAGTTGTCTTATTTAATGTGACATTGTCCAAAAAGCATGGTTGTTGTTTGCTGTTAGTTGGAAACATGTCCAGGTGGAGGTGGGCTCCCGTTTGTCTTCCCTCATGGTTCTCTGCCCTCTATGCTTGTGAGAGGAAGCCTGCTGTGTGGTCCATGTTTGAAAGGATGGACACAAAGAGTCAAAAACTACTGCAAAAAATGAATTTATTTGTTTTCTCATATATGTTTGTTTCCCTGTAAAGATTCTGTCCTTGTTCATAGTGATTAACCAGACGAACCATCCATCAAACATTCTGAGAGGGTCAATCTTCACCGGCCCCCTTGTTCACTCTGTTTGTAATTTGTCCTCCTCAGGAGAGCTCCGTCCAGCAGTGTCTGCAGCCGTCCAAAATCCACGTGCTGATCTTGGTCCTTCACGGTGGGAACATCTTGGATACAGGCGGAGGGGACCAAAACAGCAAGCAGGCCGACGTCAACACAATTAGTACGGCTTTTGACACGGTCATGCGTGTTCACTACCCCGCTGCGCTGGGACGCATTGCCATCCGTTTGGTGCCCTGCCCTGCCATCTGTGCTGAGGCCTTCTCCTTGGTGTCTAAGTAAGAGAAAACACTTACATGCAGTCTCATGTGTCCTTCAAGGATTCTGTTACAATTTTATGGCTTATTTATCCTTTTTTTTTAAGTGTGATGCTCATCCCATCTTTTCTATTTTTATCCTTTGACAGCCTCAGCCCTTACAGCTTTGATGAAAGCTGTCTGTGCAGCAGCCAAGACCACATCCCGCTGGCAGCTCTGCCCCTGCTGGCGACATCGTCTCCACAGTACCAGGACGCTGTCGCCACTGTCATCGTCCGAGCAAACCAGGTTTATGCTGACTTTATAAAGTCTTTGGACGGGGCTGCCTTCTCAGGCCAGGTCAGTCATTCTTCTGGATAGAGTTGTAAAAATGTTTTGTTTTATTTTATAATTTGTGACCACCTGGTTGTGTTTAGGAGGTTTTAGCTGAGTTGTCGATAAAAAAAAGTCATGTATATTGTGGTCCTTGTTTTTTCCAGGTGTGCCTCATAGGTGATTGCGTAGGAGGAATCTTGGGGTTTGATGCCCTGTGCAATAGTAACCCCACAGTAAACGAAAGCCAGAACAGCAGTCGCAGAGGCAGTGTGATCAGTGTGCAGGTAAAAGGCAAAACTACTCCTGCAAGAAAACGTTTCTTTTCTGATGCAAATAAACAGTATAGTGAGACGTTTTCATTGGTGTTTCATAGGACCAGGACCTTCTCTCCCCTGGCATCATTATCAACAGCGTACACGGCTCAGCATCTCCAACGCTCGAGGGCAGCCGCCACCTCAGTCGCAGTAACATTGATATTCCTCGTGCCAGCGTGGGGGACGAAATGAAGAGGCAACTGCCACGCAAGAGGAGTGACTCCTCCACCTACGAACTGGACACTATCAAGCAACATCAAGCGTTTTTGTCCAGGTGAGGCACAGCTTTTAGTCTCCATGTTATACTTTCACAATAAAAGCCTGCATTGGCTCTAAAGAAGGATTTGTGTTTTGTACGGTCTCTGCAGTTTGCACTCCAGTGTTTTGCGTAACGACGCCACCTCACGAAGGTCAAGCAGCAGCACTATGCTGGACGGATCTTCTGTGGGGAAGTTTGATTTCGAGGTGTCTGATTTTTTCCTCTTCGGCTCCCCTTTGGGCCTGGTTTTAGCCCTACGGAAGACTGTCATTCCAATGTTGGATGGTGAGCTTTTTAAAAGTATAACAACGCAACTATTTCCTCTGTGTGTCAATGCTAGCAATCTTTGAAAGTGCTGTATGTAAGATGTCACAACAGGAAAACCCTTGACTTCTGTTTTTTTTGTTGAATTAGCATGTTTTCCTCATGAAGAAACTTGCATGTTAGATTGGTTCGTGGTTTTAAATCGGCTGTGAGCATGAAAAGCCGTTTTGTTTGTGTTAAGGTGGCCCTGTGATGGGCTAGTTTATGCCACATTTTGCACAATTGGAGCTAGAATGAATTCCAGCCACGAACAGTGGTTTAAAAATCAGGGAGGGACGATGACATGAAGCTGGTTCTGTCCTTGTATTTATGGTTCTCTCGTTCTGCTTTCTTGTGTATCTGGACTGATTTCTCCCCCTAGTGGCCCAGCTGCGGCCTGCTTGTCAGCAGGTCTATAACTTGTTCCACCCAGCTGATCCATCAGCGTCCCGCTTGGAGCCTCTGCTGGAGAGGAAATTTCACCTCCTACCTCCTTTTAATGTACCTCGTTATCAACGCTTTCCCCTCGGAGATGGCAACTCTGCTCTGCTGGGTAAGTCCTTTACTTTATGAAAGCCTTCAGTTTAGAACAGATTTAAAACAGATGCAAATGGAGGGAGGTAGAAAAACGGACTCTTTTAAGCGAAGAAAACATCAGCTGAAGGTTCATGAATGTTACTCACCGCCCGTCTACCATTGATCTTTGTCCTACTGGGACGTCAGTTCCACTGAGTCCCAAAGAAAAATGACACATTTTTCTATTGTTTGTGCTTCAGCATCTTCTGTGAAGCAGATTATTTCATCTAAATGTGGTCATAGTCCTGCTGCGTGTTTCTATTTGGACCAATTGATGTTAAGAGAGCAACTTTAAAAAGGCCTTAACCTATTCTGGCTGCTTAAATGATTTTTTCAATACCTTTTCCATTAAAAAAAGTTTTCTTTTTGAATAAAATCAAGAACCATGAATTCTAACCTTATACAAACTGATTTGACAGAAAGTATTGAAAGAAACGTAACCTTGTGCAGATCTGTGTGAACTATCAACACAAAAAAAGCATATACTTTTAAAGCCTTTTTTCCTGAAGATAAGAAGTAAAGAGTTTTAGTGGACAGCCTTGTTTTCCAGTTAAGTGAGAGTTTAGCATTCTCTTTGAAGAAGCCCTTAGGTCTGAATAGATTAAAGAACCATATGAGAGAGCCATATGCTCAGGCTAACAAATGTTTCACTGTGCCGGGATTATGCACCCAAATGAGATGCAGTGAGCTGTAATTGAAGATATTTAGCTACTTTTTGAGACTAATTAACATTTGCACACATATAAAAAGTATTTTTAGAGCAAAATAATGTAATAGATTGTTAGCAGTCTTTAAAAGTAAAACAGTGTGATATGACAGTAAATAATGTGTCAGTGAGCAGTTGTGGTCCAAAAGAAGTGGGTTCACAAAGGACTTGGCTTTTTTCTTGTTCTGTGTTCACTTGTTCTTGCTTCATGTTCTTGTGTCTTCCTTGTCTTCTTTCCTTCCTCGGCCTCCTGCCCCCATATCTGCATACCTGGCCCCTCCATCTTTAAAACCACCCTTGCCTCTGCCCTTCCTGCCCCTCCACCTCCCTCTGTAGTGGAGACAGTCCAGAGCAACGCTCAGCTGCTACTTGATAGCGGGCCCCCCTTGTCCTTTCGCTGTCAGGAGACCATCAGTGAGACCTGCATTCCTGTGCCCGTGCTAAACTGGCAAGAGGGCTGCCTCAAAGCCACACCCGCCTTTATGGAGTGTGTGTAGCCTCTCCCATTCACCTCCATGTTTCCTGACCCTCATTTTACTGTAATCCCCTCATCTCTGTGTTCTTTTTACATCTTAAATGCTCAGATTTTTTCTTTTTTGTCTTGCATGCTGTGGAAGAGTATAACCATTGCAGCTGGTAAAAAAACACCAGTCACACTCAGTTAAATTTGTAAATTTCTGGATGTCATTGAAAAAAAGTGATTTTATTTTGTTAAATTTCTGCATTTTTTTTAAAGATTTGATCAGAAAAAAATAATTAAAACAAATTAACACAATGCCATGGAAATACTCAAAAAGCAAAATCTACAGGCACTTGTGGTTGAAGATTTTCGTGAGTCATTACATGTCTGTGTTGTTTTTGGAGGATATAATTGTTTGTGTTTGTGTGGTGTGGAAGACTCCGTGTGCGTTTTATCCCTCCGTCGTGGTTTTTGATTGTTGATGGCGACAGACTGAATCTCGGCTGACATCTCGGTTTTGACATCTCCGTTTGAGCTCTTTTGTTTGCACAGTGAACATGGAGCTCTATGTACCTCCTGGACATACTGTGACTTACGTTTTCCATTTGGGATGTCATGGACAGAGGCCAATAGATATTCCTAAAACTCCTAACAGTGTTTCCTTACAAAGACGGAGAATGATTTAAAATAAATGTAAAAACTCAACTTGGATGGCTCATAATTAAGGTGGACGTACTCTTTTTCACATCAGTGTTGTGTGTATTTATATGTCAGTGGTTGAAGACATGTGATCTCGGCCAGCATGTGGCCTCGCCATGGTTTCACGTGTCCTCTGAAACCATGGCGCCTGCCTTCCCTCCTCCATCCTCCCTCCCCATCACTGTGAGTTCCCCTTACCTGTGTCTCTTGTCTAATGGGATCTCCTTGTTTGGACTCAATAGCGGATGTTGTTCAGTCTCATGGTGGTGTCTTCATGGACAGTTCGTACCCCTCATCCCCTGTAACAGGCCCCCTCTCCCGGGGCCAGCGGAGGGCCAGTGAGGTCAGCATTGCCAGCCAGGTCTCAGGAATGGCAGACAGTTACACTGCCACCAACATAGCCAACAGTAAGTGCTCTGAAGTCCAACCAGTCTCTCATCCTCTCTTTTTCTTCCTTCCACTCAGACAAACGCAGCTCGACTTCACTCTGCTACCTCTTCTCCTGTCTGTTTTCTCTTTATCCATCCTCTTTAAACCAACTTTACTCTGACTATCACCTAAAAACAGACCAGTCAGTCAGTACCTTTAGTGCTTGGGGGGGAAAATTCAGTGCTATTTCTGCTTTTTAGAATTGTTCTTCAGGAAATCTGTTGCAGAAAAGATAGATCTATCTTAGCGTCACTTTCCAGTGTCTGTCTTACTCTTATCCACCATCTATATGTAAATGCAATGACTGAGTGCTGCATTTATCTAACGCATGCCTCTTACCTGAAGCCATTACTGCATCGTTCACCCTGTTTTGAAGTGTTTGCTGAGATAATCTATCTCAGGTTCCTGTGTTTGTCCACAAAAGTCCCTCCTCTTCCTTCACTTTTGCTTTTGTTACCAGAACATCTGTACCTCAAATTACTGATGTGAGCACGGCCTCCCTGGAGATTCACGTGAGCCCTTTAGGAGGGGTTTCTTCTTCTCCTGCTGCACCAAAGCACTGATGCTTTTCAGAAATATAATTATCTCAACTAGTGATTCTTCTGCCTCTTCCCTAACAGTTCTTTTTGAAGCAGCTGGCTGCATCTCAGCATCATTCTGCAAACTGTTTCATACAAATATGCATACATCATTTTATGGTTGTCTCTTTTTTTTCCCCTCCCTCCCTTATAGCAAAACCAGACCAGAATAAACAATCAAAAATGTTCAGTTTTTTGTCTTTACTCGCCATACCTCAAAACAAATTCTCCCTGAGAAGTCCTCCAAAGTCCCGTAAAAAAGCAGAGGCTGACCGAGCTGTGGGACCTGCTGATGCAGAACTAGAGCTGGATGTGGAGACAAACTCTTCTGACAGTCTGAGTCAATCGTCCCAGTCTGAGAGCTACCTGTCAGTGGGGCTGGACTGTGCTATGTGTGACCTTGTATCTCTGGACTCCCAAGTTGAAGAAGGTATTTTTCTGAAGAAGTGGGAATCACAAACAGGCTTTGAGGCTTCTCAGAACACTGCTCTGCATCATCCGAAAGCACAATTCTACTCTTCTGGAAAGCTTCTGTTTCTTTTCCTCTGATTTATTATGAATTTTGTTATTTTCACTGAGATGTGGGACTGTTCAGATCTTTGGTTTGCATTCTTACTTCCATCCACTCACTAACTTGAACCAATTACCTCCCCAAATAATCACGCATTGGCTGTATCTAATTGTTTGTGTAAAGAACTTGAATTTTCTGATAACAATCACAAACTTTTCTTCTGCAGCTGAGGAATTGCTGGATGTGGTGACTGTTGTGGTTAACCAAAAAAACAGTTTTTCTTCAGCTTTGGGGGTGTTGCTTCTTTTATTTGATTACTTCTCATGAACCCTCAGCGTTTAATCTTGCATAAATCTTTGCTTCATTCCCCGCTACAGTTGCAGGACGTTGGTGGGGCACAAAAAGGCTGGACTTTGCCCTTTATTGCCCCGATGCTCTGACTGCTTTTCCCACAGTAGCATTGCCTCACCTTTTCCACGCTTCATACTGGGAATCCACGGATGTCGTTTCTTTTCTCCTGAGACAGGTGAGTCTGCCCGGCTTTACAAATGCCTAATACACAGGATTTCAGTCCAAGATTCCCAGATTGACTCCTTCTATTTTTGACCTTCAGGTCATGAGGCATGAAAACTCAAGCATTCTGGAGCTTGATGGAAAAGAAGTGTCTGAATTTACTCCATCTAAACCTCGAGAGAAGTGGCTCCGCAAGAGGACTCATGTCAAGATAAGAGTGAGTGTGGAACAAATTCTGCCCTTTGGATTTTTTTATGTTGGGATACTTTCTGTTTGGGAATTTTCATCACTATCATTTCCCCCTCCCCTAACGTTTCTTGATCTTCTTTGACAGAACGTGACCGCCAACCACCGCGTGAACGACGCTGTGTTTACAGAAGACAGCCAACAGGTCGTGACAGGCCGCTTCATGTACGGGCCTCTGGACATGGTAACTTTAGCCGGGGAAAAGGTAAATACTCTGATTACACAGGAACCCAGCTGGATTTTGGGAAGACCTCAGTTATATTTCTGTTCGTGCACCTTTTTAAGGCCAACCTTTTGTGTACTCAGGTTGACCTCCACATCATGACCCAGCCTCCCTCTGGAGAATGGGTGTACTTCTGCACTGAGGTGACCAACAGCAGTGGTCGGGTGTCTTTTATCATCCCAGAAGACAAGCGTCTGGGTATCGGAGTCTATCCGGTTAAAATGGTTGTTAGGTAAGGTTATTGGCTAAAACTTTGTGTGTTTTGATTATGTTTTCTGTTTAGTTTCATTTCTCTTTTTGTTCATCAGAGGCGACCACACGTTTGCTGACAGTTACCTGACTGTTATTCCCCGTGGCACCGAGTTTGTCGTATTTAGCATTGATGGCTCATTTGCTGCCAGTGTGTCCATTATGGGCAGTGATCCCAAAGTGCGGGCTGGAGCTGTGGACGTCGTTAGGTATTAAGCTGCTTCCCTTGTTTTCTTGAGTTCAAACTGGTGTTTGGTTTTGTCACAGATTCTTGCTCTTTTTGTGTTTCTTTTGCTTCAGGTACTGGCAGGATTTGGGTTACTTGATCATTTATGTTACTGGGCGCCCAGATATGCAGAAGCAGCGAGTAGTGGCGTGGCTTTCCCAACACAACTTCCCGCATGGAATCGTCTCTTTTTGTGACGGCTTAGTCCACGACCCGCTCAGACACAAGGCCAACTTCCTCAAATCTCTGACAGAGGTTAGTCCGAAGGGTCTGGATCTTTTCTTTATAAGTGTGTGTTTGTGTTTCGTAAAGTTTCTTTTGTCTTCAGGCTCATATGAAGATTTACGTTGGTTATGGATCCAGCAAAGACATCTCCGTCTACACCTCCATTGGCCTCCTGCCTTCCCAGATCTATATTGTCGGCAGACCCACAAAGAAGATGCAGCACCAGTGTCAGGTAGCGTGCAATCACATGCTGAAGCAAATATCAAGAGTGCACAAAACGCGCTGATCTAATACTGCTGCTCTGTCGTTTTAGACACTTTCAGTTAGTTTTAGCTTTGATCTTTGCACACAACATTAATAAAGACAGTATTCATGATCTCGAAGGTCATAACTTCAGCTGCCACATATTGAAAGATCTTCAACTTTAGGAATGACTCATATTGGTTGTCCTGTAGAAGAACTGATGTATTTTCTTATTGCTGATGGCTCTACATGCTTCTTCCTTGTCTCTCCAGTTCATCACAGAGGGGTATGCAGCTCATTTGTCGCAGCTGGAGTACAGCCATCGTTCTCGGCCAGCCAAGTCCAGCAGCGCGCGCATGGTGCTACGGAAAGGCAGCTTTGGTTTAGGTGCAAACAGTGATTTCTTGAGAAAGAGGAACCACCTGTTGCGTACGATATCCTCCCAACCAGCCCCCAGCTCCCCGACCGGCAGCATCCACAACAGACCCGAGCGCACACAGAGCCAATCGGACAGCGAGCGTCTGGAACGGGAGCGTCTGGAGCGCACTCACAGCCACACCCAGGGAGCTACTCAGCGCAGCATGAGCATCACTGCCAGCTGCTGGGGTCGCAGCAGCAGCACCAAGCTGGAGCCGAGCTTGTTCAGCCCAAAGTGAGAGGTCAAAGACGATAGGAGAGGACAAGCTGAAGTGGCTTTAAAGATGCAGCGTTCCAAAAAATACAAAAAGTGAAAGAAAAGACTGAAAAACTGCTGGTCGGCACTGGAAGGGTAAATAGCACAAGGATGTCTGGTGCTATAACCCCCTCCCCTTAGAAAACTTAACACATTCACTTTAAGTATTTAAGGACACTGGGGGTTTTATCAACTCTAGAGTCTGAAAAACAAATATCCACATTAAGCTAATAATGGTAGAGATTCAGACTGTTTTTGCTCATAATTATTTATCACTATTAAATAAAAGGTCAGTTCTCTCTCTTCAACAGGCTTTTAAGCTGGAGATTGTTACATGTAAATCATTTCTTTTGTCTTGAGCAAACAAGAAGACGTTGTTACATTCAGCTTGTATCAGGAACATTCATTGATATGCCACTGCACTATTTCATTTTTTTTTTTTAACTCGATGCCAAAATAAATCTTAGAAACACTGCAGTCCTTTGTCAGCAGTAAAGATGACTAAGTCAGTGATTTATAGGCCAAGCAGAGATAATCTGATTAGTTACTTAGAATTTACAAACTGTATAGATTTAAAGTGTATAGGTTCCAGCTTTGTCTATTTATTTCTCTTCCTTCCTGTCAGGCATGAGACATAAAGACTTATTGAAGCGCCATGGGAAGCAATTTGTTAAAACCCCCCTTTAAGCGCGGATGCAGCTGGAACTGTTCTTTGTATTTTATAAAATTGACCGTCCTACGTGTGACGCAGTGGTGGAAAAAGCTGCTACGTCTGCCTACTGAACGTGCCAGAGTAAAACAGTCCAGAACATGTGAGCAGAGAGCAGGGTGTGTAAAAAAAAAAATGGAATGGGGTACGATGCCACAAAAAGTCTTGTACATAATCGTTCCATTACAGTTCAGATCTGGTATCTGGTTCGCTGAAAACCAGTTTCAAGTGTCTTATTTACTCTGGAGGTGAACAGAAAATCATTCAGGACATGTTTTACTGATCGGTAAATATTGCTATTTAAGGTTTTCGCTATTTTTAAACATTGATTTTGTGAACAAAATGTGTTTTAAGATTACTTTTTGCTATGTGGTGTACTTATTTTCCCTTTCAATTCAAGTTGCAGCCGCCAAAATGCAAAGTTTTCCACGGAACAGTATTGTATATGTATTATTCTGGCAAATTAGTATCATTGTATCAACTTCTTATGTCATATTATTGTATGTTTCTTATTACTAGGTATTTTTGGAAATTTGGGGTTTGGCTTCTTTCTGATTATCCCTGAACTGTAAATGAGACATTGAATGTTCTCTTAGAGATAATCTAATTTCTAGTTACTTTTTCTTTTTTTTTGCTCTGCTGCACCTTTTGAGGAGAAAAATGTGCAAACTGTAAATCCTGTACGATATCTTGTTGAAATTAGGAATATGAGCTGAGACCTGCCTTATGCTAGCAGCTGTTTATTTCAAGAAATGGGTGAAAATATGGTGAGCGTTTTTAGTCATAATTCAGGTGATGGTGATGTGTCCCTTTAACAGACTGGTGCAGAGTTGACTGTAGTGGACCAAAATGGGCTTAAACACAAAAGGGAATTGTGCAATATTACTAGACAAGCATCGCCAGATAAAACCAGCCGTTTAAGAAACATCAGGGTGAACTGACAATCAGAGGAACTGGCTCGTGTTCTCCAAAAGTCAAACTGCAGAGGGGGTTGTTCTCATTCTTTACTCGTCGAAAGAACATAACACTGACCTGTGGAACTTCACGTTAAGGTGAGCAATTGACACCCCTGCACTCAAACTAAATGATTTTTTTAGACAAATTCTACCAACAATTCCATATTTAAATGTATTTTTCATTAAGGCTTTTGCCCCAGTAATAATAGATTACATTGACCCTACAAAATCTTCAAATCGACTGGCAGATGCTGTAAATCATTTTAACCAGGACCCATGTGCATTTTGATTCTTATAAAATGAGAACAAAGCCACAAGACTTTGGGAAGCTGCTGGTTAAAATAAAAACGGCTGGTTGTGCATTCAGACAAAAAAATAGGCAGCCCTGAAAAAACAAAGCATAACTATTAAACCATATTTCCTGATAGGAACCTAGAGAATGTAAAGCTGAAATGCTGCAAAGCTTGGTGAAGTTTGGATACCTCTGGGCAGACAATCTGCTATGGACTAACTTTACCAGAGGCCTTAAATGTCCCTTTCCTGCCTTATGTTGACCATTATCTGGCAAGGCCAAGAATGGACGCTCTTCTTAGGGAAGGACAGACTGTTCGTGTAGACTTTGTGGATAGACGATGAGGCCATATTTTCCTAAAAGACTGGTTTCTTTTGATCTGACATATTTTCCTAATAGTAGGCAATGGGTTGCTGTCTCACGCTCTGTTCCGAGGGTTGATGCAATGACAGCTGTTTCTTCAACAGTTTGCCTGTAAACTGTATATAGGTTGGTGAGTCATGCTTGAAAAGTCATACATGTACAGGATGTGAAACTTGTAGGTTTTGGATAATTTCATTTTATCCATACTCATGTGATTTATGTACAGTGTATAAAGTAAATATAAAGATATCAGAAATTGTGGTTCATTATTTTTACCAAAATAAGCCCATTGTCCTAAAACGTCAAACCTAATACAACTTATGATACTACACTTAAAAGGCTGGAAAATGTTCAAATAAAGTGAGATAATACAAACTTCACTTTACTGATATAAGTTTAAAAAAATCATGATTGAATTTGGACAAATAAAATTAAAACTGAGTGTAACAGAGCACAATTTAATGTGCAATGTACAGAAAAACCTTGTGATTTGTCTGAAAATGAAACATTTTTAGCCATCATTTGGGTAATATCTTTTGGGTAAAATTCCAGCACTGAATTTTTTTTTAAATACAAAAAAATTTGCGAATTTAATTTTAGTAGGAGAAGTCACCTTTATTTGAGACAGCAGGTCAAGTTGCAGCTGAATTGTCATAAAACATCAAAATCACAGCACATCGGATTTTCTAAACAGCAGAAATAAAAAGATGGTGGTTATTGGGAGCCGAGTTTGCCTTTTTCCAACCGGATGAACCACAATTATTTTGTATAGAATGTGACCTAAATGCTTCTTTTGTAATTATTTTGACACTTTCAGATGTCTGGTTAAACCATTTTAAACATTCACATCATTTTAGTAAAGCGTGCTATTCGTTTCTATCCCATGATTCCTAGTTTTCTCTGAAAGGCATTCCCATCTCCTTTTGTAGATTGCTGTGAAGTAAATGGAAATGTACAGTCAGCTTTAAAGCAGCAAAACATATATCAAATAAAGTGCGAGTTTCAGGGTTACCTTGTTGATCTCCTTGTGTTTCTCCTTGCTGACTATCTCTTCAATGATCTCTCCCTCTCCTCTCACCAATCTAAACAAAAGAAAAGGGTCTTAAATCTGGGATCACCATTTTCTAGATTATTTTGCTATTGAAAAAGGTTCTGAAGATTATTTTTCTTGCAAGACAGACATTTATTTAAGATTCAGCTTTTGTAGTGTAAGTAACAACTAGCTTTTTTTTTTTTTTAAAATATATACCTGGTCCTTCCTGTTTCAGGGTCCACCACTCTGCGGATGATACTCTGCCGGGCCTCATACTCCTCTTTGGTGAGAGGCCTCTTCGTGGAAAGCCTGGCCTTCTGCTCATCAGTCATAACTAGAGAACAGGAAGCAAAGAGTGGCTTTGTGAATCTGGCTTCTGAGGCATGAAAACAGTTTAAAGGTTAAGGGTTGATGATGTGCACACCAAGTAAAAATCTCTCTTTTTTGAGGTGAACGACAAATTTAATATTTTAAAAGTTTTTTTTTTAATTGATTAATGTTTTTTTCTGGTGTTGGTCTCACCAGGCCCGAGCTCAGCCGCCTCCTCGTCGTTCTGCCAAACCTCCAGGTAGGATTTTCCAGGTTTTTCCGCGGGAATCTGCACCGTTCTGACCTCCGCCTCTTTCTTACTCTTCTTCTTCTCCCTCTTCTTCATTTTCTTTTTCTTCCTTTCCACTTTCTTCAGCTTTTTTAGCTTTGCTTTCTTCTTCAGCTTCTTTTTCTTAGCTTTCGTTTTTTTCTTCTTTGACTTCTCGTCGCTCGACGAGGAAGAGGATGACGAGGAGGAAGATGTGGACGATGAAGAAGATGAGCGAGTCCTGCGCTTTTTCCCTTGAGTGTTTACATCTGAATTAAATACATACATACAAACATCTTAATCCGTCATGGTCACAGCTGCATAAATATTTAATAACTATTCCAACCTGGCTTCTTATGAGATTTTTTCCTAGACGACCTGCTCCGACTCCTGCTACTGGAAGAAGATGTCGTTGAAGAAGAGGAGGAAGATCTTCTTCGTTTCTTTTTCACCTGTTTCTTCTCCCTGTCATCTTTGCTGGGTGACCTGCTGCGACCCATCCCCGAAACAACAGCCCTTTACAAACCCCAGGTTTGGGTTACAGTGGTTTTCTGTTTACTAGAAACCCGTCCGTCTCTTTTTACAGTCCGTCAGAAAACCAGCTAATAGAAGATTTCTAGTTCCTGCTTCGCAACACCAACGTGAAGAAATAGACAAAACAACGGAAACGGTTTATGAGCTTATAAACTAACGTGTTTTCTAATTAAATGGGTAATAAAATAGTTATTAAAATTGACTGAGGTTTTTTTATGGTTTAACGTAAGCCAGTGGACCAACTCTAGTGTAAAACAATCAAATTCTTGGTCAGATTCTATCATTTAGTCAGTTGGGTTTAGTTCATCACAGTCTTAAAAGTTTTGGCATCCAAAACTGGAACTTAAGAGTTGGTATCTTTTAAGAAAATGTATTTTCTCAAGGCTTGCACAGTGGTGTAGTGGTTAGCATTTTTGCCTCACAGTGAGAAGGTCCTGGTTTGAATCCTGGCTGGGATCTTTCTGTGTGGAGTTTGCATGTGTGGCCTTCTCCCACAGTCCAAAAATGCTCATAAAAGGTCAACTGCTGACTAGTGTGAGTGTGTGATTGTCTGTCTCCAATGGATTGGTGTACCCATGGTGTTCAGGGTGTACCCCAGATTCACTCAACAGGGGATGGGATAGGCTCCAGCAACATTGCTATGCCCAAAAAGGGATTTGGGAGGGTTTGAAAGATCGCTGGATTCTTTTATTAAGTTATTATTCTTACCATTGGGTTAAACTTGTGTAAAAACAGGAGTCAAAAGTATTAATCTAGTGGCCTGAAAATAAAGTAGTTCTGTTCATTTAGTCTCTAAATGTAGTTCTTTACCGTTATGACCTTAACTTTTTTTTGGATTGTGCACTAAATATATAACTTGCCTTTTTTCCCCCCTCCTTTCTGTTCAGCTATTCATGTGCTGTAACCTTTAGGTCTAAGGAAAGTAGAAATGTGTTGACATCATGCAAGTGAGGGGACCAAGAAAAATCGGGGTTTAGTTGTAACAAACATTCCATTCAATTTGTGCAAAATGTCAAAGTCAGAATCTAGAAATGTGCATCAAATCTGATCTTGAAACACTCTCTTGGCCTCAAATCATTAAGATGCTACAAACTTCAACATGGGCACAGTGGTTTAAAAAAAAAAAAAAAGCAAAAAAAAAAAAAAACAACTTGAATCCTTTACCCAAATGTAAGTAGCAAACATTAATGTGCACAGTTAAGTTTTTTATTATAAATTGCATTTCAAGAAACAAAACAAAAAATTCAAAACAATGAGAGATGATAAATGTACTGTTTATTTCAACGTTTTACAAAGGCAATTGTGAATCTTTAAAGCTCATATATTGAAAAACATCTGCATTCCTGATGTTGTTAGCCCTTATTTGTAGCATAAGGCTAAACTAACTGAAAAAGCAGCAAACAAGTCTTTAACTCTGCTTAAAACGGCTTGCCAGCTTAGCTAAATAAAATCTTCCTGTTCTCATTCAAGTTTGAAATACTGCGTCTTTGTTGCAATAAATAGAAACAATCTCTCCCAATATTCGTTAACATCTCAAAATCTTTACAGCAGAAGTACATATGATGTGATAAATACTGTTACAAAAAGCATGCGTCTGCATGAGCAAATGTAACAGGTTAAATATGGCTGGACTTGATGCTTGGAAAGATGTCTGAAAGCTGTCATCGTTCCAGTCCGTGTGCAATGAGAGCCTGTCAGGTTGCTCCAAGCTAAAACTTTAAGGGGTTTGGTGTGGGAGGGGGCGGGAGTTGGAATGTATCACTGTAGCTTAGGTGCTTTCTTTTTTTGAAAATTTAGGATGCAGCAGCCATGCGGACTCTCTCTGGGGGAAACTGCAGAACGCTCTTGGCAGCTTTGATAGTGTTCTTCATTAGCATGGCCACAGTCATGGGTCCAACGCCTCCAGGAACCGGGGTGATGTATCCCGCCTTTTTCCTCACACCTGCAAAAAAAAAAAAAAAAAAAAGATTTTGTTACTGGCAGATTATTAACTGAGTCAAAGTTAGGCCGTATCTGAATTCTTTCCCTACCCCTCCAACTGTAAAGGCATTTGAAGGGAGATGGGCGTCTAAAATAGCTTTTTTAAGGTCTAACCCTCGCAGCGGAGGGATATAGAGTTTTAGCATGACCTTTTTAAAGTTATAAAACCGAAGCTAACGTTGCTGACTGGTGACTGTTGGTGATGTCATCGAGTGGGACTGTCGTCCGAATTTGAAAACACCATTTTCCATAATGCTCACTCAAGTTGTAGACTTAGGGGTAGAATTTGGATACGGCCTTAGAATTTCAGAGATTCTGCCACTTGCTTCACCTTCAAAGTCAACATCTCCCACCAGCCTGTCCTTTCCTGTGACTGGGTCCTTCACCCGATTTATTCCCACGTCAATGACGGCTGCACCCTCTTTGATCATGTCTGCTGTAATCAGGTTGGGAACTCCTGCAGGTCAATAGACACAAAGAAATAAGACTAAATCCAGAAGAAAAGCACCAAGATGTCACCAAATCCAATTTCTGCAAACAAACCTGCAGCAGCCACAACGATGTCAGCAATCTGGGCGTGTTGGCGAAGCTGTTCCTTTGGAGTGTAACGGTGAGTTATGGTTACTGTGGCGTCTCCTGTGGCAGAATTGGAAGGAGGGCATTCACATAAACACACTTCTCTCCTATATGATTTCATAGGAGAGTCAAGAACAACCACAAGGACCAACCTCCAGGTCTCTCATGACAGCCGTCTGTGTGCAGCAACATGGCGATGGGCATGCCCACGTTCTTAGAGCGCCCTGCAACTAGGACGTTTTTGCCAAAGGTGGGAATACCTGAAGATAAGAATCGACCATTAAGTTTTGCTCTGAGATTTTATGCTTCGAAAATACAACAATCATGTTTACCTGTGCGTTGAATTATTTCCCAGACTCCCCAGGGAGTAGCAGGGAGCATGGCGGTCTGGTCAAGGCACATACGGCCAACATTCACCACATGGAAACCGTCTACATCCTTGGCTGGGGCAACTGCATTGCAGATCATACGCTCATCGATGTGATCTGTGAAACGGAGGAGGAGAATTCAATCCTTGTGGGTGAGAAGTACAAACTTGGCTCAGTTTCTTGATGACGTTTTACTCACCTGGCAGAGGTAGTTGGACCAGCAGGCCGTCCACACGGTGGTCTGTGTTCAGTTTGTAGATCAAGTCCAGTAGTTCTTCCTCGCTGATGTCTGTGTGCTTGAGGATCGTCTCACTTGAGATTCCTGTGGAGATTTCAAATCCACAAATCCAATGTGAACTCTCAGATGTTCATCTGTGAGTTGAACAGCAAATCTTAAATAAAACTTCCCGAATCTTCTTCAAATATCATAAAGATTTGTGCTGCTTCAACTGAAGAAATGAACTTTAACCATCTGAAACTTAACCTGTCAACAAGATTGTTCCACTTACCAATTTCTGCTGCAGCCCGGGTCTTGTTGAGGACGTAGGAGTGACTTGCTGGATTGTCCCCTACAAGAATTACACTCAGGTGGGGCCTTCGGTTGCCATTTAAAACCCATTTCTCCACATCGGCGCGAGCCTCGTCCCGAATCTGACGAGCCAGCTTCCTCCCTGAGATAACCATGGCCTCCTGTCTGAGTCAGCAAATGAGGATTAACTTGATTTAGGAGGACAGTTAAAAAATACAACCAATATTAGCTTTGCTGATACTGGTCTGCCGGTTAGACTCGACTATGTCATAAAACAGAGGTACAGTTACAAGTCTCTAAAATTAGAGGCATCAGATCTCCAGCTGGTTGATCTGTGACTTATGGTTCATCCACACTTGTTCAGCAGAGTCTGACATTTAACAGCTGAGGCAGACTAGCCGTGAAGACAAAGTAAAAAGGATGCTTTTGGCATTATATAAGACTCAACAGGAAATATGGCCGATAACTGTAAAGTAATGAACCATCATCAGTGATGTAACAGGGCGCTCCTCTGCCAGAACTAATTAAACCCCATAGAAAAGGGTATGCTCCCTTTGGACTGGAGCAATGGGGCAAGTGTACCTCAAATATGTCAAGAATTCAGGGCAGCAAGATTTTACTAAGTAAAATAACCCCCCAGTATAAAGATCTGACTTTTTTGTAGTTATTTGGCAGTATTTTGCACACATGCAGCTTCTATATATTTTTTTATTTCAATTGAGCCAACAGGTTTAAATTTTTGAGAACTCATATGATCATTGCGGGTCTAGTTTAGTGCTTCACATATGAGTAAGTAATGCATAGCACACCATAGGGTTAATTAGATATAACTGCACGCAGATCATGTGCAAAAACCATCAGCTTTAGATTTCACAGCACGTGTGAAACATTAGATCAATACGTGCATGCTGTGTCAAATTACATCCTGCATGTTTCCAATACAAACCTGGATGGGAATTGAAACTGTTGACAGGCTATTTTTAAATATGCTATTTTAATTTTAACAGCTATGGTAACATGCATGCACATTTTTCTTTATTACGTGCAAAAAGGACCGTAATTTGCTCAGTTTGCTCATGAGCCCCTGGCTGCAAACCCCCGACACTATTTCATCAGCCAAATTCCAGCCTGTTATTCTACCGGCATGGCACTAGGGGGCGCACCCCCTGATATTTGATACAAAACTGTACAAACCACAGGTGAAAATGAACGATTTGATCCCTGAGTATTAACTAAAGAAAAACAACGAATGAAAACGTTCACATAAAATAAACGAGTGAAGGCGGATCGACAGGTCGTAAACGTGTTCCTAAATGACCAGACTGCAGCGGATGGACGGTCGACTCACCTCGAAGCGGACGTGTGCAGTTTACAGACTTGATTCTGGGAGTGTTGGCAGAGTTTCCTGAGAGTCCTGATCGCTGCCATTTCTGACCGAATTAGAGGGAAAATGACAATATCGGTTGCAGGTTACGAAAAGCTCTAACGCCCCGGCGAGACAGAGACCGTCTGGGAAGGAGGAAGGGGAGCAAAGGCGCTTTAAAAGCATGGCCACGCCTATCTGCTTCCTGCGTCACCGTTATCAGCGTCCGCAAGATCTTTTTTTTTTTGAACGCCTGAATTTTCTTTTTAAAACTTTATTTAAAAAATGTCATCCGTTACAAAGAACCACACAAAGAAAGACAAAATAGAAAAAAATGAGAAAAAGCAAGAAAGCAACAAATAAAGAGATTTAAAAAAATAAAAATTAGTCACAAATTGCAATGGCGGGGCAGCAAAAAGGACTTCATCATTTATTTAAATTGTTTTTTTTAATAAATATGACAGGCTCTTTAAAGTTCTTAGTTTGTTTCGATAGATTCCGCATATGTTTTAATTTCACAGATAAGATTGTAAAGAAGGGTTTCTAACTAGTATAATGGTATTTATGAACGTAATACTTGGCCAAAAATAACATACAAAAATACCATTACAACAGTACAATGCAAGGAATATTTCACATCTAAATAAATTAAGATACAATTATTTTTAACCACTGTTAAAAATAGAAACATAACTAATAACAATTCAAAACATGACATTGAAAATAACACACACACACACACAAAAGCCCCCAAAAAGTAAACAAAAAACTGTGAGAGTTGATGTATAAACTCAAAACACTAATTGCTTTTCTACATTTCATATATATTTACGAACTCATCAGCAAAAACCTTACATGATATTTAAAATAAAGGAACACATTAAAATGCTCCAAAAGTTGCAAATTAAATTATCTGCTTAAACAGAATTACTGTTGTTAGGTAGACTAACTGGGCCTTTGATGAAATGGGATTACTAGTCTTATTGGTGAGTCTTCTATTCATAAATAATAAGTAATTAAAAACAGAGACAATCAAAAAAATAATTAAATGCTTATTAATTTGCTAATAATGTTTTTATTGTCACATTTTTAAGTTCTTTTCTTAAGACCTCTGTTATAGATCATTTACATGTAGTGTAGGAAGTATACTAACTGAATACATATTCAGGCTAAATTGGAACATTTTAAATTGGCACTAAATAGATACTACATAAAAAGTAAAATTCAAGTATACAAATGCAAAATACTAAAACATGTAGTTTCTGACTAAATGTTCTTGGCTTGAGACCTCTTCTTCTTCTTTTTCTTTTGGCTTTTCCCTTCAGGGGTCGCCATAGTGAATCAACTTGTAGGTCTGATTCGCATATTTGGTTTGGCAAAGATTTGACGTTGGATGCCCTTCCTGACACCTATGTGTCACCCCCAGTATCTAAATTAAATCTGAAATAAAACAGCTAAAATTAATTAAAAACTTCATTGTGTTTGTCTTAATTGTTTAGTTCCTGTTGCCATATAGTTACACAAGCCAACTCCCTTAAAATATGTCCCCTCACAATGAGTAATTCTAGCGGAAGAAACTGACATGAAGTATCTTTAGGGACTCTTTGGGGTATCTTTTGATTTTAGTAATGAATGAATGAAAGAATGAAAAAAAGAAAGAAAACAAGAATGAATAAATGTCGATTTTATAAGTACTTCTTAGATGTAACCACTAGGGGGCGACAATCTTCTTTTCGAGTTGGTTGTCACAGATAAGAAATAGAGGAAGAGCCACTGTGGGTGCAGTTCGTGTTAGCACTGCAATTAGCAGGAAGTACTGACAAGTGGTTCGTTGTTATTTGTAAAACCAATTTTCTGAGAGCTAAACTACACACGAACATACCTTTAGATAACTTCGTCACCAAACTTCTTCGCTACGATGAGCTTCTTGTTGTAAGTAAAGTTTTAAAGGGGCTTCCTGAGTTACAGCCGCAGTTTGCGGTTACCGTTAGCTGCACTTCTACGAACTTCCACTGAGGGAAGTTACCATTAAAAAAGAAAGGGCACCAACAGGAAAACAGTTTCTTTTAATGCATTTTAGGAATAATGGATTTACTGCCAGCTGATTCTATTAAGGATATTTGTTAACATTTGTTACCTTATTTGTTCCACTTCCCTAGACTTTCCATTTAGTAACTTTTTTTCTTTCGTTTGTGTATGCTATTTAGTTAGCCTGCTTATTTTACTTTTAGCTCTGACACATTTTTTCAATCTGTCATTAAGCGATATGTTCTAAATGTATGTCATTGGACATATTTTGTCTTACTGAGAATGTCCTATATGAGCATCGATAAAATAGAATATTTTTTGGGGTTGTTTACAACCACCAGTGACATTTCCTGTAAGTTGCGACTTGTGGGCAACCGCTAACTTGGTTATGATACCAATTGAAGAGAGACGCGTCTGTGTCACTGAAAACAGGATTCAAAATGTAAAATTTTAAGTGTAGATAAGCTAAAGTGATGGTTCAGCTACTACACATGACTGCTAGTGATTCCAATAGCACAAAGATGTCAAAATATGCATTTTTTTGTATAAAATTCACCAGAAGAAGCCGCTTTCACTGGCATAAAAGTAAGATGTTTACATTGTGTAAACAAGTAACATCAATATAAGGTCACAGTTGAGAGGCCAAGCTGAACCTTAGCTCATTCTTGCTTTCGTACAATTAAAATCTCTTTTTATATTTCTGCAGTGGCAGTCGCTCATCTAAGACCTTCAAGCCGAAGAAAAACATCCCAGAGGGCTCCCACCAGTATGAGCTGCTGAAACACGCTGAGGCGACCCTTGGCAGCGGGAACCTGAGACAGGCTGTGATGCTCCCAGAAGGAGAGGATCTCAATGAATGGATTGCTGTCAACAGTAAGTGAACAAATAGTATTAAAAATTAAGAAAATTAGCAGCTCTCAAAATAACTTTGGTGATGCTTTTATCAAAGGTTGATGGTGCATGGGTTGTTGGCAACATAGAAATGTAATAGAATGTTTTAAACAAATTTAAACTAACAATTCATTCAAAAACTGTCAGAAGCTGTAAAGTTGTTTAAAAAGGACATGATAGGTGGACTGGTTGTAGCTTTCTATCTAAGACTTGGTCAGGTATTCAAATTCTAGGCTAGAATACTTTTGAGTTTTTGGTTGACAGCAAACCACACATTTTTCCAATTGTAAAAAGCATCTGCTAATGGTTATGTAACGTATAAAATCAGGCTTCAATGAAATAAGTTTAGAAGAATCAAGCTGCCTGATGTTAAATCAGCAACGCAGACTGAGGATATCTAACATGTGTTCATCTTTTGGTTGTGTACTTGTTTTCTACTGGAGTTTAGCACAAAAATATTTTCATCTTCACACTAAACATACTGTGATGTAAATTATTTCCATTCACGTTGCTGAATTATAATGGTGGATTGTGGTACCACAATAAACATATATTTTTTTAGGTTAATGAAATGTTTCATTATAATATATTTGTGTTTTTTAGCGGTCGACTTCTTCAACCAAATCAACATGTTGTATGGTACCATCACAGAGTTCTGTACTGAGACCAGCTGCTCAGTGATGTCTGCTGGACCCAGGTATGGAAAACATCTGAATGATTTTGTAATGAAAGCTCCTTGTTTGTTTTCAGTTCAGCATGCAACGATGGAGGTAGCAAGAAGAAGGGTGTCGAGGTTCTTTTTGGGATTAACAGAATTGGATAAGATCATGTTAGAAGTTTTGAAATGAAGTTTAGGGTAAAGCACTTTGAGGTGGTTTCAATGTGAGACAGTGACTGTTAATGAACAGATGCCAAGGTTAGGCAGACCGCCTTAAAAGAAGATCAGATTTTGGATGTTGTGCAAAAAATCAAGAAAATGCTAACATGAGAGATGCAAATAATATGATTGAACAGATTATTAACTGACCTTTTGTAAGGATGCTAAAAAAAAAAAGAAGTCCAAGTCTTCAAATCTTTATACTTCCCATTTTCTTAGACTTAGACATAGTGTGTTTCGCAAGCTGGCATTTTATTTTCCCTGTAAACACAATGAGGTTTGATTACTTGGAACAATCATTATGAAGCAAAGAGGTACTGCTTCATCAAAAAAGAGAAATATCTAATTAAACTTGACAACCTGAGATAGTTCTGTTTTTTCAGTTAAAGTTAGCAGAGTTAAAATACAATTTCTTTTTCACATGTTATCGGCATGACCTGACACTGTTTTTTTCTAAACTCCCATTATAACTAAAGGTAACAGTGACAGTGTTGTGATATTGACTGTTCACTGATGCAGCAAAGTACAGAAAGGCGGTTTATTTCTAGTCTCACAAACAGGAAGCCTTTTTAGTCTTTTTTTTTTTGTCCAAGTTTAGCTGTTTTAAATGTTGAAGTGACAGCTCCCACAATTTAAGTTTTTTCAAGTTACTGACATTCTTAAAATTATCGATCAATTGGAAACCTTTGTAAAGAATTTACAGATGGAGACTGTAATGGAGCCTGCCATTCATTTTCGCAGTCTCTCTGACAACATTCTTCTTTCTGCCTGAAACTCCAGCAGAGAAAAATGGTTAGACTTAACTAATATTATCAGTTATTTATTATTCACTGCTCGATTTGGGCTTAATATATAAAATGTACTGCATTTTTTTTCTGAGACATTTAATGTCTATAAAATTTGAAAAGCCTCCACATCAAAGAAGGCAAACCTTTAGTGTTTTAAGAGACTGCAGCAGTAAGTCTAATTTAACTGAAACGTTTCATCTTAGAAGAAGTCTTTCGCCTAACTGTCACATGAGGCATTGAAAAACAGGAATTAAACTTTTCACGAGGTCCTTGTAGGAGCTGTTATACTTACAATCAGGCTGTGACACTTCCTCTGTCCTTTTTTCTGCTTGGACAGGTTGAGCTGAGTTTCTGACCAGGAGAAGAAATGACTCTATGCTTCCTTTTTGTATCAACACCATAAAGAGTTTCACTCCAGATACTTTTACATTTAGTCCTCCTGATTCTATATCTCGTCTGCTAATAAACACAGTTTTTGTGTTGTCGCAGCAAGTATTACCAGCAGTTTTATTAATGAACGTCATCATTTGTAGGTATGAGTACCACTGGGCCGATGGCACCAACATCAAAAAGCCAATCAAATGCTCTGCACCCAAGTACATTGACTACTTGATGACCTGGGTACAGGATCAGCTGGATGACGAGACGCTCTTCCCTTCCAAAATTGGTGAGTTAGATCAGATTTAGTTAGAATTTTAACTTCTTAAAATAGTCATTTTTTTAACAATGTCTCCAGACAAATAAAAATACAAATTACAACAAACCAAAAAACTAGTTGTAAGTTGAAACCCTATTAGCTCCAACAAATATTTTTACCTAATTATCATTGTTAGTTATATAGTCTAATTTCTGAAAGATGTCAAACAAAAAAAAATCAAATTTGATCAACTTTAAGCTTGTTTTGAAACATTAAACCTTTAGTCTGCATCAAGATTGTCTAAATGAGCCATTTGACTTATGCTTCCACTGCACACAACCACCCTACGTTAAGTTCTCAGCCAAATTTGCTTGCTAAAACCATGCTAAATATAACAGTATGTAGGCCACAGCCTGCCTCCCAGTGCCCACACACTTTCAGGCTGCAGCATCCATCTAAGAAAGCCGTCCCTCTGGGTTTCTGCAAAAGCTGTCAAATGGAGCACAGGAGAACCCACTAATGAATGACATCAAGTAACAAGACAGATATTCTCCTAATAGTAGTGCATCATGTCACAGAGAGTGATGGGAAAAGATGTGGATGCAGATACAATTTTGAAACAATGCTGTTTACATCTGCAAATCCTGATCTGTCTGCACAGTTTTGTGCAGAGAGTAAGTGGATTCAATGAAGCACAGCAGTAAATGGATCTCTAGAAGTGTGTTTACGACAAAAATGCCTTTACCGATATCAACTACACAGCAGGGTGATATGTCCGTGTCATGCAGACTAGGAAATCGCACAATGCTGACTTTTACCTTGTCACTCACAAGTTCCTAAATGAAACAAATGAAATATATAAAAATGTTTAAAGCTGGTTTATATCTGGAGTATCTGGGGGTTCATCACTGTTTCGAAGTAATCAGAATAGATGCTTTTAGGTCAAAAGGTTTAGAGTCACACGCCTCTACTGTCTTGTATTCATTAAATAAACAATCAGGTTTTGCTCAAGATGTTTGCTGAGTTTGTGATCCAAATAGTAAGTTGCTTTTGATTCTCAAGCACCAAAGTTGAAAACTTAAAAAATGTGGTAATGTTTATTTAAAAAATAAATTTGCAGTTTAAACAGATGCACATTATTGTTGACTCTGCAGCAGCAGTCAATTTGACTCACAACCTTGATGTGTTTTATGTAAATATAGAGTATATGCCTCTTTAGGTTTGTATTTATTAAGCTTTTGATTGGGAAGTTCCCATACCAGACATGCGCATTAACCTAAGTTTGATGTAGTAAACTCTTTTCTTCATCCATCCTTTAGGAGTTCCTTTTCCCAAGAATTTCATGTCTGTGGCCAAAACCATCTTGAAGCGCCTGTTCAGGGTTTATGCTCATATTTACCATCAACATTTTGACTCAGTGATGCAGCTGCAAGAGGAGGCTCACCTTAACACCTCCTTCAAGCACTTCATTTTCTTTGTCCAGGTAAAGAAAAGCATACATGATGGGATTATTAAAATGCATTCTTGACAGATTATTTTTTAACTCTAGAGTTGGTAATTTGAATGAATGAAAGACTAAGCTATGGAAAGAGATTTACAAAAATGTAGTATATAGTTTGATAGTTATTGTGCATGTCTTACAATCTTTCAGGAGTTCAACCTTATTGACCGACGGGAGCTTGCTCCGCTGCAAGACTTGATCGAGAAGCTTGGATCCAAGGACAGATAGACAGTTTTCCTTGTTATAATCACAGTTCTTTGCTTTTTCTGTTGAGATCTTCTACCTCTGTGACTTCCAGCCTCAACTCTTCAAATCTGTGCCTCCTCCTATGGATTTCCTTGAACGCTTGTGCTTGACTTTTTATTCCTTTCTTCGATTCTGTCTTTGAGCCTTTTCTACAATTGTAGCCGTTACAGATTAAATATGAAAGTGTAGTTTAAAAATACAATATATTTTTCCACAGGGCAGAATTTTATATTGGGTTAAAAAGTAAAAAAAAAAACTGCTTCCTTTTTCATCACTTGCAATATAGGGTTTGAGCTGTTCAAACATTTTATAGTTGTTGGTTCACTGCAGTTAATCTAGAGCAGGGATAGGCAACTCCAGCCCTGGAGGGCTGCATTCCTGCAGGTTTCCCAACATGCCATGCTCTGGCATGTTCTAATTGACTGGACACACCTGAACCAGGTAATCAGTCATGATCGAGGCTTGGATATCTGGAAATCATGCAGACGCTGCGGCCTCCAAGGCCTTGAGTTGCCTATCCTTGATCTAGAGTCACAATAAATGACCAAATATCCTCCGTGTGTTCAAGGAAGTGAAACCGGAAGGCTGGCAAAAAAAAAAAAGGTAGTGTGATGGAATAGCTTGTAGCTTGTAACAGCACAAAAATGAATGTAGGTGATGTAGAAACCTCCATATTGATGCTACTTTCATGGTTCTAATATTTCCTCGATTCACAATTCAACATGAAGAGATGCAACAAGTCATCATCAATAAAAAAGCCACAAATAAAGCAGGGAATCGCTGTTTTGCTTTAGCTTCACAATATTGTTTTGCACATTTTCTAAAAAAAAAAGCTAAAATATGAGACAGCATACAAAGTTACATTTGCTTTTCTTTTCTTTTTTCTTTTTTAGTTCTTATCAGCAGCTTATAACACCTCTTTGATGGAGATAAAGTACAGAGCTTATATAGTAGAAACAATCATGATAACATAGTGATCAGCGAAGTCGTTTTGATTTTTTAGGTGATGATTAATTGTAGACAAACACAAGTTTGTCCCTGTGCAGCTAATACTCTCGATGAATGTTTTCCAGAGTTTCATCTGCAAAACTTGCTTATAACCCACTTCAAGTTGGACCTAAATTCTTTTCGCAAATTATTTTGCATCATAAGGAACTAAGAAGTGGAGTTTGAGACCATTTGTTCTATCATCATACATTCTTATTTTAGCAATTTTTTAAATAGGCATAGTTTACTTCTTTTAGGGCACTTTTTAAATTAACAATTGTTTTTTTTTTTTTTTTTTTTTTTTTACAGAATACTCAAAAGGTGTGTCCAATCATTTACTCATACACACTTTTTTTTATCCTGTATTTCTTTTTACAGCACAAGTTTAAATGTTCTGTTACAACTTCTCATCAAATTGTAAAGTGTTAACTTTACCTTTTAAAGCTTACAACGACAAAAGGCTTAGAAGCGAATTTAAATTGGTTTTACCATATTTGTCTTGTCTTTGGGGTTTGTAGGATTTATACAACACATCCAAATATTTGCTGTACATATTATCAGTGTTTTATCTTAACAGAACTGTGCCTTACAATAAAATGTCTGACACGACAGTATTGGTGGATCAAAAATTAAATAAAAACAGATTAGACAATTATGTGGTTCGTGTCATTTATTTATGTATTTGTCTGTTTGTTTACTCATAGTTCTGTGCAATTTTTAACAGAATGCGAAACTGCATTCAAGTGTAAATTGAGAATTTATAATATGAGTATGCAACATTAAAACACATTTTATCCCCAAAAAACGATTATTTAAAAAAAAGCAGATAATACTAACGATGTTGGCTGTAGCAGATCAAGCTTTACGTAGGATCTTTAATCCACCAATCATTTTAGACTTTTCACATTGTGTTAATTTATGCCCCGAGTTTTGTCTTGCAGTCAAAAAAACCCCCTCTATATTTCGCATACAGCAACATTTTCCTCATGAATCAGGTTACTAATTTACTCAACGATTGAGAGTGAGAACATATTTAAACCGTATCTAAAACAATTGTATACATTCTTAAACAGTCCGTGCCTGTAAGCCCTCACTTAGGGGAAATTACAGGAAGTAGAAGGCCAAACGAAGAAAGAGGAAATAACTGTTTAGACTGGTTTTCATCTTTTATCGAGTGAAAATATTCTACTGACCAAAGGTACAATTAAAAGCTATCATGATTAATTTTCCTTATTCACAAAATAAATCGTTAAATTAGCTTCCGGCATTGTCTTTGCTCAGTAAACTGTAAATAGAAATTGTTAACGATATTTTTGCGGATTGGATTTTGTTTTTGTAAATAATGCTACGCTAGCTAGCCAAAGGACAGACAAAACGTATTTTTTTCTGTCTAAGAAGTCCAATAACCTTTTTGGTTAAAGTTGACGTGTTCGCTGTTGGTTGCAATAAAAAAAATCTCCTGCCCTCCCGTAAACCCTTAAGGGAAAGGCTTCTCGGTCGGTTTCATTTTATACAAAACGATAGCGGTCCTTAAACTAACCTGGTCTATTCATATAGTGTTACAAGGCTACACTACATCTCATATTATAAACCCAGAAGAAGATAAAAACGTTCATCTCGTTGGAGCAAAGACGAACGCCCTTTTTTGTTTTATGTTTGATGGCTACTTGTTGTTTTAGGCTGTCCTGAAGTCATGGCAGACGACGAAAACACCCTTTATTGTGGCAACTGGTAAGTGTAAATTGAACGTGACGTTAGCTTATACGGCGGGTCTTGTGAGCAATCCCCTCTTGTTTTTTTTTCTCTAAAGTAAACGTGACATCCCAGAGGCCAATTTTACCACCCACGAGATTCACTGTCGCAGAAACATTGCATTGTGTGACGTGTGCCAGGAGCCCGTACCCCGATCCGACCTGGAGGAACACAGGCTTCAGGAACACACGGAGGTAGATCTGAACTTAAGGTTGGGCTTGTGAGGGGCTGTAAGCTAGCAGGAGAGAACGTAAACAGATGGATGTGGAGAAGCAGCGGAGGACGGATTCTGTTTCCACGAGTCATAAACACATTTCCAATGAACTCCTGCAGAAACTGTCTAGAAAATTGTAACATTTTGGCTTAAAACAGCATAATCATAATTAGAAGACCATGAGGAACGATATTACAACAGATCAGAGGGTGATGGAGGGGTACATTAAGCTTACATTTCAAAACAGATTTGTTTCAGCTTCACCCACAAGGTCTATCTATGAATGTTTGCTCTTTCAGAAATTATCGCAAAGGGAAAATCTTTATTTTTTTTTTTTTCAGCTTAAAAACTCTTGTTATTTTTCAGATTACATGCAAATGTGGAATGAAGGTTGAGAAACATCATGTCGATGTACATCAGGTATGGTCAAGAATTTTAATGCTTTTAATACATCAGAGATGAATAGTATGGACATTCATGTCTAAAAAGACTTATTTGGGGAGTATAAGTCTAATTTAACTTTTAACTATGTTGTTAATTTCTTTAAATGTTGCTGTTATTTGTTTCTTGCAGAATTCTGAATGCCCACAGCGACTGGTGTCCTGCCCGTACTGTGATCTGGAGCTTGCTTTTAGTCAGTCTAAAGAGCACGAGGACTATTGTGGTACACGGACTGAGCCTTGCCCCCACTGCAAGTGCAACGTGATGCTACGTGAACAGGTTGTACACCCAGCCTTATGTGGAAGCCTCACACCACCTCAAGAGAAGAACAACAGCAGGATGAGTCGCACCGCAGCAGAGCGAGAGTCTTCAGATGCATGGTTTGAAGCTCACTCCATCAGGAACCTCCTCAGACCCCAAGAAAGAAGTCCGAAGAATAATAACATTGGTGCGTCAGCTCAGCAGTCGTTTCCTCCAGCTTTTAATCCTTCAATGTACAACACATCAAGAGCAGTGCAGGCTTCAAGAGAATGGAAGAATGCTGCACCTCAAAACACGGGGTTTAGCCACTGTGAGTGCAAAATGTATGCTTTATTTGTGAGGAGATAAGGCTATAAGCATATTTAAGACTTTCAAATTGAAATGTATATATAGAACTCCTCTTTGCACATAGTAAAATATGATTTTCTAAAATTGACATTGATCACATTTTCTGTTATTCCTAGATCACAGCGATTTCCTGCATGGAAGCAGCAGTAATGCCAGATCACACAGTGAGAGTCCATCAGACGAGGACTCACCAGGCCTCGACTACATGTTGGCTCTCAGCCTGCAGGGGGGTGGAGAACCAGTGGCAGGAGGTGTGGACGGCAACATGTGGAGCGACATCTGGGACCACAACATAGGGAAGTCAAACACATCAACAAACCCCTCCTTTTCTCTTCCCAACAACAATTACTCAAACTTCAGTGGAGGAACCGTCACAAGTGCAATCCAGGATTATGACCAAACAGGTTAGAGCAAACCAGGACTTTTCTCATTGTTCTGCAGGATTTTTTATCATTAAAGCTTTTTCTTTTTAGATACCATGTTGCCTTGTGAGTTTTGTGAGGAGCTGTTTCCTGAGGACGACCTCATTTTGCATCAGGTTTGTGAATGTCTTTGGATGCCCTTTTAGCATGAAACATTAACTTATAGTGTTTTAAATCAAGTAAAAGCTCTTTTTCAGTTCTGACTTTGTCAGATTTCACTTTAGGCTGTAGAACAGATCAATGATGGAAGATTAGCAGATCATTGTCAGAATAGATGAATTTATCATGCAATATAGAAACAAATAAGGTAAATTTAATGAATTGCCTTTTGAAAAGAGACTGGAAGCTTTTTAAAGAGTTTGAATTGAACTAAAACTATAATTTCCTAAATCTTAAAGCACATCTTGAAAATGTTGCTTCATTCTACGTTTTTCCACAGTTATCTGAAGTCCAAAACCTACTGTAAAAAATATGCAAAAATAAACAATGGTGATCATACTGCAGCTATAATTTTTTTTCTTTATACTGTAAATGAAGTCTTTGGCATTAAAATGTTTTATTGCATCATCTTCACCTTTGAGTATGGCACAGATCAGCAGACCTTTAGAAACATGTTTGTAATCCCACAGCATTTGTCCTGCCTTTTTCCTGTGTAATATCTTTGGTCAGGTTCCTGTATTTTATTGGAAGTAGGGGTTCTGATCTACTGTAGTGATAGTTTCTCTAGTAAATCCCCCAAATTGCCTTCAGAATTCAGGCCTTGATATTGTGGTTAACAATGCTTGTCAACAGACCTGATTATTTAGTTTGGACACAGACTGTTGCCAAACCATCACCTGACTTAGGTTGTCTGTTTCTCTTCTTAATCCTGATGCACCTCCAGTTTGGAACAGGATCTTTTAGGTTTTTCTCTTCCTAAATAAGGAAAATTGTATATTTTTTCTTGATGAAAACTTATTTTTTCCTGCCAAAGCACTTTTTTGACCTAACACTCTTTGCTCTTTGTGCAATGTGAATTGAAAGCTTTATGTTATAAACACCTTAAGTTGATTTAACTAAAAACAATAGCATTTTTAAAACTTTTTTGAATAATGTGTTACTTAGATCTCATTATTTCTGATAGTTTTTGTATGTTTCCAGCAGATCGTTCATTTAAAACTGAGTAAAATCCTTTTTTCAGCTAAACTGTCCATTATCAAGAAGCTGCTTTCTACATTATTGAAGGATCGTTACTTTACTATCAACTGAAACAAATTCAGTTTTTTAATTTGACACTTGCAAGATAAATCAGGAGAAGTATTTTTTATGGCCGACAGTTGTGAGGAGGGAATGATGTAAAGAAAACGAAGGCACAAACTTTACAAAAAAAAAAAAAAAAAGAAGCGGTTACAGATTTTTGTAAGCATTTTTTTATTGATTTCTGCTGCAAGTTAATGCTCTCAACAAATACTTAGACAAAAGTAGAAAACAATTTCCATCATATTTGCTATGTAAAATTAAAGAATTACTCTAAAAAAGAATCTGAACTAGACTGACTGGTAATGAGCTCAGATGTTGGGGCCTAAAAATTGTTTTCCTGTTTACTAGTGTTCTTTCTTTACCAAATTAATTCTTGGCCTTAATGTTCACATCCTGACACGGGAGCATTACTGGTGATACCTGATTGAAATTATATTTTAGCTCTAGAGTATATTTGTTCTTATTAGAGATAAAAACACGGATAACATTTTTCCTGATCTTTATCTGGTTGCACTGTCTAGTTTTTCCTTTTTCTATGTATATTTTTCTAGTTTTTCCTTTTTAGTTAACTCAGTGCTTGTTTGCCATCTTGAATTCTGTATTTTCGGATGATTGGAGAGTTCATATTTAAAAAGTGACTTTTTGACTTGTTCCCTTTGAAGTTTATTTAAAACAGCTTCTTCTATTATAATGATCTTTTCTTTTTCTTTAGACTGGTTGCAGTCCAACCTCAGCCTTCGCGTCTTTTAGCAAGCGTCCCACTTCTCCACCTAAAGAGGAGAAGATGACCAGGAACGCTTCAGGAGTGATACAAAGGCTTCCCAACACACTTGCGGCTAATGTTCCAGCCTTTCCCCGGTCCATGTCTCCGACATCCTACAGTCCTCCAGTCAGTCCACTAGAGGGCGATGTGGTCATTCCTTGTGAATTCTGTGGTATTGCTTTGGAAGAAGCTGTAGTCTTTCACCATCAGGTATGACTCCAATGACTACATTTAGCCAAAGAATAAAATAATTTTGACTAAATGTTTGCAAATTTGAAATCTGAGATCAGTCTCCAATCCCTGATCAGTTATAACAAGACATACATAACCATTTCATTTCGTTTTATTTTCAGGATAAATGTGACATGCGGCCTGAGATCGCTCAACCGCTAAATAATATAGAAAAGACATCCACAAGAAAATATCCCAACTCTTTTGTGCACGGTTCTCCAGAGTTTCAGAGAAGAGTAAAGCACCAAGGTAAACTTTCCTTGAGAAATTCTAATCCATACTGATAAATACATTACAGCTTTTGCAAAGGGGCGTAACCTACTGGAACTACAATTTTTTTTTGCCTTTGATAGGCTATTTTCCAAAAAGATCAACACTTTGATTTTTAGAGTTTAATACACAAAGTACGAACCTGATTGGAAGAAATAACATGTACTGTGTGTACATCCATACAGCTGATGTCTTGGATGAGGACTTTGACAGGAACAATTTGCCAAACCTGGGAGGATGGCAGAGAGGTTACCCCGGACCTCCAGATCAAAGAAAGACTCCCAACTATGACATATCTGTGAAACACAGATCACAGCAGGGCAGCAACACGGATGCGGAGCGCTTGTCCTTTAGCGACACTGGCATGCCTGATTCTGCTTCGTTAAAGGGGTTTGTGTTCTTTTTACGCTTAAACATTTTACTTGCTAAATCCTTGTTTTATCTTTACTAATACTCTTTTTTTTTTCTCACCAGACTTCATATCCAAGACAACAGAGAAGAAAGAAGGAATAGAAGGAATCCAATGACAAAGGTTAGTAGATAAAGTTATAGATTATTGTTGCTGAATTTCAGTGTGGCTATAAGTTGCAATATATAACACCATTTTCAACGTTATGCTGTTAACCTTAGGAGATCTTTTCTTTTTGTTTGTATTTTTTAAAATACACAGCTCAAACCATCAATTTATCTCAGTGTTACAGATGTAAGATAAAGAATGTAAATGTGTGATTTCTGTATAAATTAAACACAATTTCTGTTCTGATTTTAATCTAAGTCACAACAACAGAAATGCAAAGTTTGCTGAAACTAGAACTACAACCACAGAAACATCTTTTTTTTTTTTTTATTTTGTATTGAACACAATCATTTACAGTGCAGGAACCAATAAGTATGTGAACCCGCAGGCTGGAGGGTGCTTGATGACGTAATTGGAGCCAGGAGTCAGTCAACCTGGAGTCCAAACAATATGATAAGATCAGATGTGTTGGGTAAAGCTGCTCTGCTCAGTAAAAAAAAAAAAACAGCTGTTAAGAGTTTGCTGTTCTCAACAAGCAATGCATGATGTGATAAAAAATAGGCTGTTAGAGGATCTAAGTTCATTTTTTTCTACTTTGTATGCTGTAAAGGTTACAAAAGTATGTCTATAAGCCAGACTGTATAGAAATGGAGAAAGTTAAATGCTTTTGCTGCTCTCCCTGAGCGTGGTCGTCCTGTATAAGTGGCTGCACAGAGGGTCCAACGAAGCACAAGACTTCCAGAAATCCCTGGTACACCCTAACATTTTTGTTTATGCATTTTTAATACGCAAACCCTTAAATGAGAATAAGGTTTCAAGAAGATATTACAGAGGAAGTACAACAAAAATCATTGCAGAAGATTTCAGTTTTGTAAAAGAACACCTTTTAGCAGCACCGCTGGTTAAATGTGCTGCAGGAAGATGAAACCAAAATGGAGTTTTATGGAAAGAACATAGTGCTGTGTGGAGAGAAAGAAGACACCATAAAGACTGTACATGGTGGAGGGAGCATCATGGTTATAGGCAGCTTTACTGCTTCATAGCCTGAGCAAATTGCTATCATAGGTAGGAAACTGAATTCTAGAATTTACCAAAAATATGGAGGGTCAAACAGATTTTAAAGCCAAAGGTTTGTAAATATTTCTGACCTTGCACTGTAAACATTCACATGCTGCGCTCAACAAAGACATTAAACTCTGACACGTTTGTATAGAATTAGTTTATGCAGACTGATTTTTGTGACCTGAGAGGAGATCAGAACACATCTTGTGTCCAATTCATTCAGACATTAGCTGGCCCCAAGGGTTCTCATACTTTTTCTTGCAGCTGTTCTTGCCTACATGTTCACATAGATTTAAAATCTTTAAAATGTGAACGAAAGGGACATTATTTTTTGCATAATTTACAGTACCATTCACAGTTTTTGTATCTTTTGCAGTCAAACAAGGACCAGACGGAAGAGCAGCAGGACAAGTGAGAGAAAGAAATGAAGGGAAAGACCAAATAACTCTACTTTTCCTGTATCCTGTTTGCAGACTTTTGAAAATATAAAACAGTTAATAAGTTGATAAGTGCCTGTGGAAGCTGTAGTATCTATCAGTTTATGTTTGATTAAATCATTTAGTTTAGCTCATTCAAATATATCATAATTTGAAAATGTGTGTATGTTATTTGTTTTTTCTGAACTAATGTATTATTAGGCTCTGTCAATGTTTTCCTTCCTCAAATGTTTTTGTTGAATTTGCAAATATGACTTATTGAAACCCAGACACTATGACAAATGTTATTTTATTCTACAGATTAGTTATTGCTGCTATAAACATTTTGCCCTCACCGGTTGGCTGTTTCCTTAAAGTCATCCATGTTATCTTTTCAAACTGCATTTTTACAAACATTAAGCACTTTTGATTAATTAAGTTGCTAAAAAGGGCTTGGGGAGCAAATTACTTGAGTAAAAATATTTGATCAAGGTAAAACTATTCCATTGATAATTCATTTTTTTGTACTTCTAAACATTTTTGTCCCTGTCATTGATTTCCTTTTATCAGAATTAATCTTTTTATTATTTACCTTGTACATGTGTGTCTGTTGTAATGTTACAATAGCTTTAAAAGCAAAATGTCATTTGTTTAATCCCTTTTAATAGGAATGTATGAGGTTGTTTTGCCTCTTAAATTGAATTTAAGGTTGATGCGTTTTGTAACACTCTGTAAATGTGCATGCATGACAGTAGGCACTCACAGATGCTGCAAGTTTTCCCTTTTTTTAAATCAGCAACCTTAAGTAAAGAGCAGCGGTGAGATCTCTTGATGTGTTGTTGAATTAGTGGCACTCATGGCATGCTGTTAACTGTTCTAGTTAAAGATAAACTTGTTATTCTTTTGTGCTAATTAAATGTTTTAATAGGGACATTGGTGACTTATTTCTTTTAAATGGTATAAGATACCAATAAAATACCAGTAAACATGAAGCTTAAATGTTTTAGAATGATTTTGACATTTGGAAACATCAATTTTAATGTAATTGTTACAAATAATTATAAAAAATGTTGACTATGAAAATAAAGTCAGTATTCTCTTTACAGTGGTAATTGGTAGTAAGTAAAAAAATATGTAGCAAAAAATAATTTACAGCTGAAAAGAGTGAGAGCTCCAATCTAAATAAATTGATACACTTTTTGGAAATTGGTTTAAACAAATTGATAACTCTTGTTTCTATTTCTATTGACACTCTGAGTTTTATGTAGAGGTCATTTTATTTTTCTTTTAGTTGGGTGTGAGGGGTCAGGAGGGTTGAGGGCAGTGTTTTTAATAATTTTAGTTTTTTATTGTTTTAAACCTGTAAAGACCTTTGTGCAAAGGGCTTTTTAAAGAAAGTTTGAATTTGAATTGAAACTTTAGTCATAAACTGTGGCCACCTCATGTTTGAAGTATTGATACAAAAAAAATTAAAAACCTAAATCTCTAAAACAGTGGTGGAAATTTGGTCAAATAATATAACACAATTTTGTTAATTCAAAGAAATGCTGTCAATTTGTAATTTAGGGATGATTACCGTTTAATGTTTTTAATTGTTAAGAATTTTTTAAAATTATTTACATTTTGTTAAGGCACTGAAGTGGACTAAATTATGGAGCCCCGGACGTGAGATAAAAAGAAAAAATAAATTGTTCAATCAATTTTACAATTTTTGCAATCAAGTCAGCTTTTTGTTAGTTGTAGGTTTTACAGGGATTAAAAAGTGTATTGTGCTGCTATCAGATCTTTTAAAAAACTATATATTGAGCATACATGACTTGTGCGCACACAATGCTAATGTGTGTGGAGAAAATGTTAAGGTGCACATAAATTACTATTTTGTGCACACAAAATGCTAACTTTTGGGAACAAAATACTAAATTATGTGCACAAATTAGCATTTTTTTTAGCATACATGACTTGTGTGCACAAAATACAATATTGTATGCACAAGTTAGCCTTTTGTGCTCACAAATTAATAGTAGGTTTGAAGAAATTAAGTATACTGTGCTTCTTTTTAAGCTTTTTATTTTATTTAACTTTATTGAACAAAACACAAGTAAACATGACTTGGGCACAGTAAATGCTAATTTGTGTGCACTAAAAGTTAACTTGTGGGCTCAAAATACTAAATTCTGTGCACAAATTAGCATTTTTTTTTTAGCATACATGACTTGTGCACACAAAATGCTATTTGAGGGATTTTTTTTTTCTTTCAATGTCATGTCCTAGGCTCAGTACTAAATAAATCAAATTGTGTTAAAATTATTTAACTAAAAATGTTAGTATTTTTGTAGATTACAGGTAATTGTTTTGAATTTCATAGTGAAGAGTTGTGTAAATGTTAAATTCCCTGGTTTCCGCTTCAAAAATTTCCCAAGTCGTCAGAGCGGTGTCACTAATCACCCCCTATACAAAGGAGCGCGAGGGGCGTGGCCACAACTTTTAAGTGGGAATTCTCAGTTCAAAAAGCCGAAAACGTCCCACGGCGTAAGAGTGGAGCGCTGCTACTGAAGTTATTCACGCTAGACATGCGCTTTGTACGCAAAATAACACATCGTATCTTTTAATTTAGAAAGAAAACAAGCAAGTTTTGCAACTGACCGGAGGGAGTCTCAGGAAGACAAGAAGGAACATCGGTTACCCGTTGCTGACCGGCGGACACCTTTACAACCTCCATAACTGTCTCACCTGAGCTGAGGCCGACAGCACCGCTCAGGATGTCCGTGGAGAGTTACTCAGCGCTGGACGAGACCGCCCTGCGAGCCCTGGTTAGTAAACACCCGGGAATGATTTAAAAAACAAACAAACAAACAAACAACTCATGTCTTTTAACAAAATAAACCTAAACGTCTATTAGTTTGGAGATTTTTGAAAGAAATCCTGTATCAAAACTTGATCCTAAGGTGTTTTTTTTTTTAAGGAAAGACCAATCTGTCCTTTTAAAGGAAGACAATACAGAATTGACTCTTCATTGTAGCAGTTTGTCTCATTTGATTTGCCTTCACAACAGTCAGGTATGGGATCTGCACTGTATTAGGGTTAATCCTGATGCGCGGAGCAAACACTTACTGCTTTATTTGCTCTGTCTGGACAGTAAATCCTCAGTGATAATCCCAACTTCCAATGTGTCCTTTAAGAGTCTGGGAAAGGGAAACACAAAACAGACATCGATTATTCGTGGAAATTGTCTGTTAACCTTAATATTGTGTTTGGGTCAAATTGACCCATGGGGTCAAAATTAACCTAATTTATAAAGTGTTACAAAACACATCTACCTTAAATTCACTTAAAGAGGCAAAGCATGGGTCAAAATTAACCCAATTTATAAAGTGTTACAAAACACATCTACCTTAAATTCACTTAAAGAGGCAAAGCATGGGTCAAAATTAACCCAATTTATAAAGTGTTACAAAACACATCTACCTTAAATTCACTTAAAGAGGCAAAGCATGGGTCAAAATTAACCCAATTTATAAAGTGTTACAAAACACATCTACCTTAAATTCACTTAAAGAGGCAAAGCATGGGTCAAAATTAACCCAATTTATAAAGTGTTACAAAACACATCTACCTTGAATTCACTTAAAGAGGCAACGTATGGGTCAAATTGACCCATGGGGTCAAAATTAACCCAATTTATAAAGTGTTTCAAAACACATCTACTTTAACTTCACTTAAAGAGGCAAAGCATGGGTCAAATTGACCCCATCAGAATACAATATAAGGTGAAGAAATCATATCAACCATTTATAACATCCTAAAGATAAGACTTGGAAGATGTAAACTGGTTCCTTAGAGAACATTTCTAGCCTTCTAGAAGTCAGCAGGTTACAACAGGCTTAGCAAACAGCTGTTCCGTCATAGAAGACTGGTTTCGCATAAAAAAAAATGTTCGTGGTGTTTGTGTGAGTAGATGATTTGAAAATCAAGCATGCAGATGGAGATTCTGTCATCACTTGGGTCCACATCATTCCATGAGTCAGGAAAGGGAAACAACATCTCATCCTGTCACTGCGATTCAAACACCTGGAACTCAGACACGCTTATGAGGAGCGCTCCACTTCCTGTTTTCACACTTTTTGAAGAGGATTTCTGTTTGAAACGCCTGCAGCAGCAGTGTTTTCTTTTGTTAAAATGCTTTAAAAATGACAAAGATCCATCTCTTTAAAATTTACCCTTTAAGGGGTCTTATTAAAGGGAAAAACAAATAGTTACAATTTAATTGTAAGTAACATGTCATTTCCAGTGAAATATTCTCTGGAGAAAAAAAATCCTGCAAAAAATTTGATTCTTGCTTCTAAATATCTTCAAACCTGAACTGCAGCTATGTTTAGTCTGGATCTAGGTGGTAGAAATTCAAATTTCATCCACTGTTTCTCAGAAGTCTGAGCAAAACACTGCACTTGTCCTCTCTTAAATCAGCAAACATTTACCACAAGCCAGCCTGAACGTGAGCATGCTGGCTCCCAGCAGCAGTTTGTTTAGGGATACGTCAGTTTGAGTGTTTATTTTTGAAAGTTCTGAGCAGGAAAGCTAGGGAAATACACACAAATCTGTGGGAGAGACTTTTAACTCCAAGCTAATAGGTGAATTCATTAGGGAATTGGCTCCTCTCTGCGTATATTTATGTATCTCAATAAATGTGGTCACCGCAAGCCTCATCCTTTTGTTTTTAGATAGCTGCTGTGATTCCTCTGCTCTGCATCCTGTGTCCTGCAGGAAAATGCATCCATTGTCGTCTGCAGAGGAAAACAATGCATGACATGCAGGCACTGGAGTCTGAGTTTTATTTTCATGCGAGACTCATCGTTCAGAACCCTGCAGGACAGGATTTTGTCAGCAGAGAAGCTTGCTTTCTCCAGTTGTGACCACTGGCTGTGGGGTCACTCGTATCCCACACCTCTGGGATCAACTCTGGGATGGAAACAAACACAGCAGAAGTTCACACGAGATTTGAATGAATGAACAAGCATCTAGTCTGTTGAAGTTCTTTAGCAGATACTAGGAAAGGATGATGGAGCTTCAGAGACAGTTTGGCTTCACTTTGCTGGTTTTAAAGTTGGTGGAAGGAGCTGCTGGAAAACAAGCCGTTGGATAAGGATCTCCGAAGCCATGTTGTGCTTAATGAACTTAACAGTTGGAAGGTCATACGCTGGTTTCTGCTAATCCCATTCCTACACTTCTGTAGGCCTACGCAACTCTTATGTTACCCGTTTAATCCTCTCCATGGCAACCGAGGAAGAGCACTTTTCTTTATCTTGGCTGCTACAGCTATTTACATATTCATAAAATATAATCAGTCGGTGTCCCAGATTTCTTGGAAGAGGATCTGAGAGGAAGTTTGTTGTGGGTCATGTGTTTGAATGGTCTGTCCACCACCACTAAAAACAAAAAAAAGAAGAACAAAGCTGGTGGGGCCTTTGTGGAAAAGGCCTTCTGAAAGTCATGGCTGTAAATTATCAGCTGGTTTGGAGCTTGAAGGAGGAGGTGTGTGTGAGGTGTTATCATTTTCTCCTCCCTTTGAATTGTCCCTGAGGCTTCTTGCGTGTCACTGTACAGAACCTGCAAGACCAGTTGGATCTGCAGGTGTCGGCTGCTGTAACGCAGGTGCATCAGCCTGCTGGCTAAGAATGAGAGTAATTTACTGTCTGTCAGCTGTTGTGAGCTTCCTTTTAAAGATCCACTCTGATGAAAATTGTGTTTTTGGTGTCTTTATGAAGAGAATTATGATCACAATTTCTGGGTATTTCTGTATTAGACACACAAAACACACATTTTATTGAAGTACATTTGCTAATTTCATCAATTTTAGCTTTTTGCAAATTATTTTTCAATGTCACAATGAACTGGCACCTAAATCGTTAGTCTCACTTCCAACTATGTTTTTGTCTTTTGTAAAATCATTTCCGTTGGTCTTTTAATTGTGATTATGCTGCTTTTGGTCAAAATCAAAAAACTTGAAAACGTGTGAGGTTTTTTTAAGACGTTTTCTGCAGAAATTTGCCTCCGGGTTGTGGTTGGGACTGCTGGCACGGAAGTAACCCTACATTGATATCCCAGCATTCCTTTGTTTACACTCTACTGCTAGCTTACAGCACCTCACATCACCAAGCTAACATTAGTGTAACAAAAAAAAGTGGAGAGAAGGGAGACTTTGGCAGTTGCTTTGTCACAAACCTGAAGTTTTTCAGACGGTGGGTTTTCATCTGCTCCTGATCCAACACAATTTGAAAAAAGAAATACTCAGATATACAGTTTGGATCTTAAATTACTTTATATATATCTCCTCCAGTATGTGGAAAATGCTACAAGAATATGTAACGGCTCTCAAATACAGGTCAGGTACAGAGAATTTTTTCATAGTATTTAGACTTGTAGATCCATTTTGGTCTTTAGCTCAGACTGCTCTCTGTCAAAGACGAGACTCTGGAGTTAACTTCCCACTGATTTTGAAATCTGTGACCAGTTTTAGACTTTTTAAAAGCAAAGTTTTGGTTGTATCAACAGCAATGCTGCAAATGCTGCTTTTGAATTTGTTAATGTAATTTCATCATCGACTGCTTTATCCATTTCTGGTATTTTACTCTCGTATACAAATTTCCACTGGGAATGCTTTTAAAAGAGCTTTAAAGTTGATTGGAGTGGCTTTTTAATTATTTCTGAAAGCTGCATTGTCATTCCAGAATAAAGAAATGTGACATCTGTATCTGCAAAAACATATATATTTTGCAGAAATCTCTCTTACATAATCTCTAACATGAGATGAGCTCTCATGCTCCGTATTCTTCTCTGACTGTCCTTTCTCCCTGGTGAACCAGAAGCATTCACACAGGTTTAAAATACGCCAGTGGTCCAGCCTGGCTGATGAATGGGGCCCCTGGGTCTTTGTTTCATGGCTTTCCAGATCCCTTTGTGCATTGGCGAGGGATCAGCCGTTACAGTTGGATAGAAGGAGAGGGGGACAAATCCCCAGTTTCTCCTTACACCTCTGAGATGGGTAGACTCTATCAGCAAGGGATCCATTGGAAAACAATCCTCTCTATATTAATAATGTGTGGAACATAAATGGAATCTGTTGTTAGCTTTTTTCCCATCGTTTTACATGAGGCCATCTATCATCAGAGGTAATTTTTTCCCCCCTCTTCATGCAACGTTGACTCAAGAGTTTAAGGGAAAATTGCAGGTACAAGTTTTTGCACGCAGCAGAGCCTCCTCTGAACGCACCACCCTTTGCTCCATCGCCGTAGCGTCTTCTAGTGCTTATCAGTGATTGTAGCCTGTGGTTTGAGGTTTATGATCTCTGTACACCATGTTCCTCGATGTCCTTCTCTTTTAGAAGAAACTTCACTTCAAACATCTGTAGTTTCTCTGCCTGTCATTTTGGCAGAGCTTCACCCGCATTACTATTTTCGTTGAGGAAGTGAGGAAGAGGCTGCTTTTAACAGCCTAACATTAAATGCGGTCTCAGTAAACAGACACATGAGTTATCTACACTACTGCAGCAGTTCAGCTGCTTGTCAGGAAATTCTTAGAAACGGCATCAGAATGTGCAGATTACAAGTTTTAGGGGTCTTTTTTTGGTCTGAATTCTGCTTTAAAAACTTTTTATATTTGTCATTTTTAAATAATGAAAGAAGGAGCAGACTTTGAAGTGATCTTAACTTGTCATTGGAGCAATTAGTTGATGCGAAACAATCATTCTATTGGAGTGAAAACCCATTCCTCGCAGATTTTAATGTCCAAGTGGGGAAAAATTGCCCAAGGACACTTTGGCACATGGTGGTCAAGGTGGAAATTGAACCTGCAATCTTTCAATCAGAGGTTGGCCGCTCTACCTCTGCACCATGGCCACCCATAGTGTTCTCAGGAAAGCCAGAAATAAGTGAAAACATCAGCTGGTGTGAGCTGTTCTCTGTGATGGAGAGACTGAATAGATGAGAACGATATATTTTCAGGCGTCCAGCTAAAGGTCGTTCCCTCTTTGTGCGCGTCAGACGTGAACTGCCGCTTTAGTGTTTGTGTGTGAGGTAAGTGATTCAGCAGAGTTCTTTGTCTGTCTGAACCATTGCTCTTCCTATAGTGGAAAAGGTCTGGATAAGGGATTGATGGTGTGTTTTTCTCCTTGGCCTCACACCACCTGATATTTCTAAGATGGATTGCAAAGTGAAATCCTCCCCCTGGGTTTAATTCTTCCAGGTTTTTTTGTTAATTATTTAAAACTTGTTCACCTGTTTCATAATCCCATACCACAGAATGCCTTGTGGCAACTTTTTGTGTTTGTTTTATTGACAAGAAGAGGCTTGAGCGTGAAGTTCTCACTAGATCAAGTGAGGTTTCACTTCACATCAATTATCCTCTTTTAGGCTGACTGGTTCGGGTGTGTCTTTGTTTTCGGAGCGAAGCTCCACGTGCCTGCTCAGTTTGAGCAAGGCATTCAGTTTATCAATCACAAACAACTGAATAAAGATCTTGTCAAAGTGAAGGTTTACCCGAGAAATGCTCTCAGAGCTGTGCTTTTTTGGAGTTGACTCCCTCAGGACAGAGTCATTTCCTGAAGTCTTTTAAACATCATCAGGCGGATGTTGATGTTTTGCCTTCCAGCTCGCTGTCGTTAACATCAGGGCATTCTTCAGTCTTATCCATCAGATTGGTTTAAATTGGTTATTCATTTTTTGACTCTTCCTTGGTTAAACAGTAGGTTGCTCACACGGAGCTGGAGCTCCAGTTACACAGGACAAAATCTTTTTCTTCATTTAAAAAATACAGAATACAGATGTTTTACCATAGTTTTAAGTAAAAATTTCCACCTGTGAAACTAGTAGCATTTGTCTTGCTAAGATTTCTTAAAATAAGTTGTCCTGACCTTTTAAAGACTACATGAACATCCCGTTTTTGGTGTTCTTATCATGTTCTTGAGGCATTTTTCTCAGGATGGGGGACTTGTATAAAGAAAATTAAGCTTAAAATGGTATTTTTGAGTATTTCTTAGTTCAGAATGTTGTAAATTAGGAGCTGATGAAAAAATGTTGTTCGTAAAATCTTGCAGATGAGAAATAGAAGCTACTACGGCAAGCCACAAATCTCCCTACTCCGCTCTATTCTAAAGCATCCATTTGCAGACAAATAGATCTAAGTACGTCTTTGTCTTCCTCATCTGAGCTGGTATCTGGTTCAAAACGGTGCAATTGGAAAGCTCCAATATTGCTTGACATTTTTCATGTACCGCTAATGTAAGGTTGGGGCTGTAAGTTAGCGGGAGAGAATGTTAACGGATGGATGATGGGAAGAGGTGGCAGGCTTACTTTGCACCACCAGTCCTCCTCACAACTCTTTCTGATAAACTATTGCCGCTCTGCAGTAACTGTTCTAGAAAACGACACCGTTTTTAAATTTTTGGCTAAAAATGGCATATTCACAATTAAAAGATCACTAAGAAAGATTTTACAATACATCAAAAGATGATTAGAGTGAGATTTGTTTCTGTTTCGAGGACATAGCTCAACATGAGAAGTTTTCAAGATCAACAGACTGAAGATATTTATAATTTTATGTTGTTATCTCATTGAAAAGTTACTAATATGTTAGTTTTGTTTTATATTAAGTGTAATATGATTTTTAAACTAAAACATAGACAAAATACTTGGTGAGATTTTTAATAGAATATCAGTTTCTCAAGCATGATGGACGCCTTCTGACCCACATGCTTTCTTCCCGTGATTCTTCTTTGTCTGCTCCGTCAACTGTAAAGGGAAAGCTTGCTCCCACTCTGACCTTTTTTTTTTGTGTGTGAATGATAGAGATTTGTTGCAGCAGCACTTGCAGAGCGCACGTGCACTCCTCACACTCTCTTAGGTATTCCCTCTTCACTTCATCCCAGAAAATAAATCCTCCAAGCGGCTCTCTCGGTTCTGGTTTAATTTTTTGTTAATTTTTCCACTGAGAGGTGACTGAAACTTCCTCTTCTAAGAAGCCAGGTGATCTATGCTTTGAAGAACTCTCATATATTCTAACAATGTTCCTTTTTTTTAAGCACGTGTGTGCCAGACCGACTGTACACATGCATTGTTTTCTTCAGACTCTGGGAAATGATTTACAGAGTTTCTGGCTCAGAGAAAAGCAATGAAAAGGATTCCAGGTTCATAAAAGCATATATGAACATTGTCTCTCTTTCAGTCTGTCTTGATTGTTTGTGTCTGCAGCAGTCAGGCTTCCTCAACAGCAGATGTTAATCTATTTCTGCACTGCTGTAAGGAGTGGCCTCTGTTGCCTTAAAAGGGCAAAGTAACTTGTGGGATTGACACAAGTGCGTTTAAAACATCGATCCGATCTGCATCCCTGCTACCCTCCGCTCTGGAAATGATTTGTTAATGTGAAAAATCTCAGCACCTGACTTTTCCCAGAAAGCAAACACACTCACCTGAGTCACGTCTGACATGTTAGTGTGCTCAAAGTAGAACTCCTTATGGAAATCAGCAAATGCTGGCTCCCCCAGTGGGAGTCAAAGGGTCAGGCTTCAGCTTGAGAGGTCATTGTGCTCCCAGACAAAAAGGGTGTGGGAAGGTCAAGTTAGAGGTCCCCTCCAACCAAGTCCTGACCTTTTAACTTTTAGTGCACAACAGAACAAGAGGCTGAAATAAATCAAGTAGAATGAAGAGTCTACATGAAAATGTCTCTTCATGACTTTTATTTTACCTGTTTTCCTGCTCAAATCATCTTTTAATTTTAAAATAGTTCTCAGTGGCTGTTTAATTATGATTATGCCGTTTTTAGCCAAAATCTTAAAAAAACTTGTTGTTTTATGGACCGAATTTCTGCAGAGTGGCAGTTGCTCATTAGAAATTTGTCTCTTAGTTGTGGGCGGGACTATTGGTGTGGAGTAAACCAGCCTCGACAAGCAATATTGGTTTTGAATTGTTAAAACTGTTACTTCCTTTTTTTAAAAACTAGCAGAAAAGTGACTATCCTGCTGTAGAGAAACAACAGCTTTCTTTGAATTAAATTAAAATAAAATTATTACTGTCTTTCGATATGAATTTCAGTTAGAGCTTATTATTAGCAGTAGTTTGTCAAAAACAATTTTAGTTTCACCAAAAAAATCTTTGTGTATCTTTGTTTCAGTTGTGCCTTAGTGTGCGCTGTAAAACGGGCCACATTGCAGAACAGAATATTTCAAGCAAATCTGTGCTTGTACACTGTTTGCTTTGCTTTCTCCTATGTAGGTGAGGGGCCAGTTTTCCTTTTATTCTTGGTTTTAAACATAATCCCGTTTCTGTGCTGCTTTTGGTGCTGTGAGCACATTCTGTAATGGAAAACCCGACTTGCAGTAGCACTGTAAATGTCAACCACCTGGAAAATCTTAATAATAATAATAATAATAAAACACCACTTCCATGTCTGGAACATGAAAAAGAGGGCGACTCAGTCACATTTACAGCAGATGTGGGTGATTCTCCTCTCAGGAATGGGTCACCAGCTGGTTGGGATGACTGGTAAACCATAAGCGAGTCTCTACTTGGGCTTGATTGATTGAACCGTTTCAGATTGATGATTTTTTTTTTTTTTTTTTTGTGGTTTTCACCTTCATAGATCATTGCTTTGCAAGAGTGAACTCAAAGCAAGCCTTTGCACGCCCTTGAAAACATGGAAACACTTGCATCTCGTCCAAGAAACGACTCTTGGGTAACCATTTTCTGATGAAACTCTTATCATTGTTTTCAATCTGAGTGAGAGCTGTTGAGCCAGTGGCGCTTCTTTACCTCCCCATCCAGTTTGTGGATCTGAAGGTGGCTGCTGTTAACAGGTGTGACTGCAGCCATCAAAAAAAGCAACCATCTCAGCCGTCCAGACTGCTTGATGACTGCTCTCCGACAGTCATTAGAGGCGCTGACAGCTCGGTGCCGTCTTTACGATTAGATCTGTGTAAAACACGTCAGTAATGCTTAATTTCTGACTCACACGAGCAGCAAAGGCTTTCTGTCTGACTTGAACAGCTGTTCTCCACCTCACTGCTGTCATTTTGTAGACCGTTGGAGAAACGGCGGCCAGGTTCAAAAAATGACATGAACGGCGGTTGTCAGGTGACGCATTTAACTGCCGTGCAGCTCAATTTCCACACAGACAAGCTGGACTTTGTGTCTGCATGAGTGTGTTTGTGTCTTCAGCCTCTTTAATGGTTATTCTGCTTGGCTTGGCAGGCGTCCATGTTGAAGGTGTGTTTCGTTTGCGTGGGTTGCACCTCTCATCAGTTTCCTGTACAGGTTTAATAGCTGACCTCATTTTCCTCTCCCCTGATTCGCAAATGAAAAACACAGTGCCACCTGATCAAATTCAAATTTTGCAACCAATCTGAGCAAAAACGCGTCGCCCTCTGCTGCTGACTGGCTGATTTAAACGGTGCCCATGTCACATGCTTCAGAAGAGGTCATGTGAAAGTGCTGGCAGTTTTTTCTATTTCCTGTCAACACACCAGGAAGTTAATTCTCTATGATGGTTTAAGATTTGTTCTTAGTTTAAATCTCAGTTGGGATTTTGCTCCGTGTTTAGGCCGGCATACACAGCACAGGCGTGATCCTATGGAAACGCGTCATGGTTTTGAGCTTCAAGCCTCCGAGCTGGTTCTGTTCTCAGTGATGGAAAAATAAATCAGTCAGTCGTAAAACTTGGCAGTGAAAGTATAGAAGAAAAAACAGCTTAGGATCACGTCATGACATTTACTCAGCACTGAGCTTGACGGTGTGGTGACAGACGGCTCTCCCGAGTGTTTACTCAGCGTGACTGTCTGTCTGGTTGTGTGGCCTGATTAAATAAAAAAAAAAGTTATCTCCTTCTATTTTTTTTTGCCTCTTTTAATGTGAAATTTGTTGCCCCCTGTTACTCCCAGCTGTCTCATCGTCTTTTCTGGACAGGATTCAAACCCAGCTCCTGATTGCTCCACTTTACCACAGTTTTTCTTTGTTAGTCAGCAGGAATGTGAGGAATGACCTGCACACAGCCTTGCCTTTCCCACCCAGCTCGTATTTGCCCATTTTTAGGCATATCCAAATGTGGATTCCTTTTTATATTTCTTTCTTTCTTCTTTGTCATCCACGACCCTCATTACCCCCCTCTTTCTTTTCGGCTATTATTTTTCCAGTCCTCTCAGAGCTCTTCCTCATTCTAACTATTCTTTTCAGTCAGCTCAGCACTTGCAGTGCCCACAAATTACAGTATACAGAAGAATCCCTCTGAGCCAGTGTAGTTCCAGCTGCATACTTTGTCAAACCACAGCCAGGCCTCAAAACTCCAAGCCCTCTTCATTTCTTGTGACAGCCTCCTCCTCTCCATCCTTCTGTCTGCGTCCGACCACGAGGCCCGACAACACGCAGGGCTTTAGTTTAACGTCTACATCCAGCTCCCTTTATGTAGGCGGCAGCTGGCAAACTACGGTTTGTGTCGCTCATTTCTGCATGTGCTGACAGGTTCAAACTGTTGACCGGAGCCGAAGACTTCCCCCTGCGGAACAGTAGGGGGCTCCCTTCAGCTGTGATCAGAGCTGTCACTACCTTTGAGCGTGTTATACAGTCTTTAGTTACTCTGGGAGAAAAATAACCACAGCTTTTATCTTTTGCAGCCTTACTGCTGTCTGAGAGGGAAAAAGACTTAAATAGCAGGTTGATCCAGAGAGCTGAGCACCAGCTGTCGCTGTTTCTCACCCTCCACTCTTTGCGCAGTTGCCTGCCTGCCCATCAATGACCTGTCCATCTCCTTTCTTATCATAAATCTCTAGCAGTAGGAGAGGGAAAATGACTGTTGCACTTGTAAAAAAACTGCGTGAGTGCATGCTTGATTTTCTGGCTTAAGAAGGCTATTCCTATGGAGAAAGTGTAATTGTAGAGAGTACATTTAAAAGATCCTGCTATCTTGATGTTAGATGTCCAGCATACTTATCACCTGTTTATAATTCTCATGTATTTTCCAATCACCTCGCAATTTTCTTCAAGTCCCACTTAGATCATCTTTTGATCTATTTTAATCTATTTGTCTGCTCCTAATTCCCAATGATTTGAATAAAAGACTGCGCAAATACAACTTTAAGCTTAATTTTCTTATATATATGTTTCCCATCATAAGAAAAATACACCAGGAACATGTTAAAAACACCCAAAACACGATTTTCATTGGAGTATGTCTTTAATGAACAAAACTTCTGCATAAATCATGCAAATCTCACCAGTGACTTGTTTTTGCAAGCAGAACAAGTGATTTGCGCTCACGCATCGTCTATGTTTGTCTTCCCTGTGCAGCTGGATGGAACGCTGGATCTGGACGAGAGGCACCTCATTCGTTCAGCCATCAGGGAGCTGAGGAGGAGGGAGATCGAGGTCTTGGAGGCGGATCTGGCCAGCAAAAGATTTCGTCCCACGCGCCTTAATCAACAGGAAGACAAAGAGAACCTGCACAGGTGGAGCCCCTCCCTCACACACGCATTTAAGGGCTTTGGGGACAACGATTCATAAATCAAGTGAACTGGAGATGCTGAGGAAACCCAAAATCCAGATGCATCATTCTTCAACTCCAGGAGGACAAATCCTTAAGGACTGAAATCCGTAGGGACAACTGCGTCAAATTTTCCATTATCCATCTTCTCTGTGCAAACTTTCCCTCAGTAACTCCACGTTAAAATGGTCATGGTAGTGATCAAACAGTTGATGGATTATTCTTAGCCTTGTCTGCATTTTTCCACTTTGTGAACAATTCCAATACCTGCCATTCAGCAAAGATAAACTGATAGCTCAGCTGTAATGCAAAGAAAATGAACCAACAAAGCTGGCAATAAAAAAAAGAAGTCATTTTTAAATAAAGTTGTTATGGTACAATGGATAAATTGAGTGCTAAGCTGCAGTTATAAAGCAAAGTCCAAGTTTTTTTTTTTTTATGAAGATGGGAAAATTCCAAGCCTTTTCCTGCATCCCTTTTCCTGCACCCTACATCCCTCTTCCTAAATCCAATGCAGAGCAGATTCCCCTTCTCCCCTGGTGATGTCACTTACAAAAACATGAAAGGTGCCTAACTGAAGCTGAACAAAAAAAGCATACCTTCTGTTGCACACGCATGCATGCAGGGAGAGTGTTTTGTGTTTAAGTTATAGTTATTGGGGTTTCACTCGAACATCAGCATATTTTGTTTGTTGTTGATGGCGCCATAAAACGACTCCCATCGTCTCTGTCTTCCAGTTCAGAATCTAGCGACAACTTGGACGCCCTGTCGCAACAACTTCAGTCAATCCAGGACGTAGATGAACTCACAAAAATGGTAAATATTATAATAATGACATTAACAATAGAAAAACAGTCCTCTGTTGTTTTAGTCAAGTTTCGTTGTATTACTTCGTAGCTCCGCTCTTCCAGCAAGTATGAGGAACGGAAGATGATTCGAGCGTCCATCAGACGGATTCGGGACCAGCAGCTTCCAGGTGAGATCTTCCCTTTCATTCACTCTGACACAGCTCGTCTGACAGGTTTAACTTTATAGCAGCAAATAAGATAAAAGTGTATCGGTAAAAAACATCTGCATTGAATCCTTTTCTTTACTGAACCATTTCGCTTTTTGGTCTCACTTAAGTTAATGAGCAGTGAACTGGAATATTTCAGTTTACATGTGATAACCGATAAAGCAGAGCAATTTGGCCAACAAGATGGCTTGTAAACCCTGATTAAGGTTGTTAAACAGCACTTCCAGCTCATTATAGATTAGGTTTTGAAAGAAAAAATAAGAGTTTTTTTTGTTTACATCAACGTGTTGACCATTGAAAAGTGTGTTTCTACCTTTTATAGCTACTACCACCTCTACACCTACAATGTTGGCTCAGATAGAACACTGCTGTCATTACTTAGTGTTGTCTGTTCTGTGTGAGGCGCCCATCATTCTGAAGTCTTGTAATGCATCAGCAGTATGACACACAAACATATAAACCATAGATTTAGACACTTCAGGCTGTTTGTTAGCTGTGTTCTTGCTGTAAATGTATGTCTCTATGTGTTTAAGGGCCAATAGAACGGGATATAACGTCTGGACGCCGCTTGGAGCCTGAGAGTGGGGAGACCCAGAACAGCAATGGGACCAGGGTGAGATTATCACAGTTTATTTTTATACTGAAAAAAAAAAATCCAATTTGTGTTCATAGTTCCACTGACAAAAAAAAATTAAACCGATATTTTTAAAAACTTTTTCTAGCATATGTGACCCCTGTGGTTTGCTTGCTGCCACAGGAAGAATGCAGAAAACAACAACACTGTTTTTTTGTTGTTGTTGTTTTTTTTTAGTTATGGCTGCGGCAAATGCACACAGCAACAAAGCATTGGCCTCTATCGCCACAAAGTCAGGAATGTGTGTTGTTTTCCTACCCACATGCAGGTTTCTCCAGAAAATGAGCAGAAAGATTTAATTTGCTTTGACACTAGTGTTTAGTGAAGGCAGTAAATAGTTGTTGTCAGGGGGGAAATGTCACACAGATCTTTCCACATGTGTCTGAACCCTTCTTTAATGGTTTTGCTCTCATCTCTCTTAGTTGACACGCCCTCTAGTGGTTGTGTGGCAAATAACTGCAGTTGCATGGAGAGACATTAGTTAAAGCTGTGTGTTTTTTATGAGACAGATGTTATCTTATCTGCTATTTTTCTCAGTTTTTTCCTTTTCTGATGCATTTATGTAGTAGATAAGATTATTTGAAGTAAAACAAAGTTCATTCTTTCTGCACTAGGCCACGGTACTAGTCGTCTGGACTGCGACACATTTAATACAGTTGTGCTAGAAAGAGGTCATTCGATCTAAAGATATTTTGCATAAAAACACTTTAACAAAAAAATGTCATGTCACTTTGAAATGATTTATTTAGTGAGTATTGTTTATTTTTTGCTCATTCTTTTAGGGCTAAATTGAAACAGATTAAAGACAAACTAAGTAAATGATTTATGTTCCAATAATAACTGTGTCAACTGTAAACTATTTCCATAAATGCATTTTTTTTTCAGTTTTCAGTCAAATATTTCTTTAATTTCAGTTTTGGTTTAAAATTTGCAACTTCCTGCATCTGCGATCAATTATTTTTGCGATCATTTAAAAACGATTAACTTTCCCACACTGGTGGCACAGTAAAGGAATAAAACGAGAGAGTAAGCGACAGTGCCATTGTTGTCGCAGCTCTTATTCTTCTCAGGATGTTGGCCAAACAGGATGCTCTTACATTCAAGCCACTCTGCCTCCTCTTGGAGTAGGACAGCTGAATCACACTGTGGTTGGGATATTTGGCCCCCAGCTGTGGCCCAGTAATCTTGTCTGCTGGAATGGGGTTGTGGCCAAAAACAACATCAGCTGGCAGCAGCGGGGGCTCCCTGCACTCACATCAGAGCGGTGGATCTCTTTGAGCTCCTTTGAAATTTGTCCTCTGGATGATGGTCCTCCATAGGCCTCAGACACACGCAGCAGTTGAATGAATGACGGTGGCAATAGATGAATGGGTATATAATGGCATAAAACTCAAAACATTCCTTTTAGGACTTAAAATCCCACTCCAATCAATTTTTGATTTATTGTAAAAGTTCCCAATGGTCTTTATACAGTTTCTAGACAAAATCATAATACCCTTTCTAGGACATAGTTTCTGCAGAGCGACAGTAGTTGATCAGAAATTTGAATTGTGGGTGGAATTGTTGGTGTAAAGGAAGCCCGTCCCCATTTCCCATCATCCATCTGTTTACACCAGGGATGTCAAACCCCAGGCCTCGAGGGATGATGTCCTTTATCTTTTCCAACCAACCTGCCATTGAATCTCCTGATTGGCTAAACAAACCTTATCCAGGTTATCAGCAGCAGATAAGCCAGGATTTCTGGAAAACCGGCAGGAGCCCATTTTCAAGGCCTGGAGTTTGAATCCCTGGTTTACACGCTCTCCCACTCGCTTACAGCCCATCACACCTTCATTCTAACATTACCGATGCAGCAAAAACTACGAGCATTATCGAAGCTATCCAACTGTACTGTTGTGAGCTAGATGCCAACTCGAATGAGGATGTACATGGGTCTTGTCATTCACAAGTGAACGTATCGCCCAGTGTATTTTTGTAAAAGAATACACTCTTTTTCTTTTTTTTTATGGCATTTTTTCATCTGCTCAACCATTTGCATAAAGAAATACTCAGAAATGCCATTTTTGGCTTCATTTTTGTTATACATGTCCTCCGTCATCAGAAAAATGCACAAGAATTTGTTAAAAGCACCAAAATCACAATTTCCTAGGCGGCTGGGTCTTTAATTGAATAATGGTGGCATGCAATTGAAATATACTTTAAATGAAAGTTTGCTCTTTTGGAGAAATTCAAGTTGTACCAGCTCTTAAATGGATTTCTGTTTATTTATGGTTATAGAAGCAACAGAAGTACAAAAGATAAAAGGTCAAAGCGGAGATAAAATGTGTTAGTAGTTAATGTGTCAACCAGGAAACCTATTAACCTGTAGGGGGATGTGTGTGTGTGAAAGTAAAGATAATGAGTGAGAGCGTGTATGATGAGGGTCAGATCCCTCTGGAGACAGAATGGGAGGGAGGAGAAGTCAAGGGAGTGGCCTGTTGGTGTTATGTGTGTGTGGTGGCGCGAACGTTTTGTGTGCGAGTGTGTATGATGTGGCTGAGGGAGTAAGGCGGCTGCACAGCGGATGTCCTGACTCTGAGAGGGTTGCTGCTGAGAGAGGAAGAGGGACAGTCTGCCTATTGAAGAAGAAGAAGAAGGAGGTAAATGTTCCTCTGGTTTGCCAGCAGCTCCATCTCACAGATCACTTACTTCTGTTTATTTTTTCTAAAATTTCTTGTATTCATTTGAAAGCTGTTTCCTTCCGATTCTGCGCTTGTTTTAATCTGTTTTGGAAAATGGGATGTCCTCCCCTCTGTTTACATTTAAGGTTTGTGTACATAAAGGTTTATTGCTCTTTGGCTTTTATGATTCATGTAATGTAGTTAACTGTGCAAGGAAAACAGACTGCTCTATTTTCTGCAACAAACAGAAGATAAAGGGTAAAGCTTGCTGCTTACATTTTAAGTTTAATTCACTGAATCTGGATATTTGGATCCCGCCAAGCAGAGCTCAGGTAGGCTTCTGTTGGGCGCCTGCGCTGCCGCTCCAGACAGAATTTTATGTTGCAAGAAGTGACCTATGAAAAGAGCCGCTTAACCCTCTAAAACCAGGACTAGCTTTGGCAATAATTAGGGTTTAGAAGAGTTTAAAGTGTGTGGTGGGAAGAAGAAACACCAGGAGAAGAAAAGAAAGGAAGACCAGAGAGCACGGTTAGATAGGTATCTGATGATTTAGCAGAAAGAGGAACTAGAAGCCGTGAGTCTCCTTAGTCCAGACTACGTGGGATTTCGAGATGATTACTACAGTTTTGCAATTATTGGAGCCCAGCCGAGTTCGTGGTTCCTCGGGCTGCTGTAATGGAAAGTGAGCCACAAGGTTTAGACTCTTCTCCTCCACGTGCCGGCATGGCAGACTCTCAAATGCTCTAACCTCAGTGGTGGTGCTGTAATTTAAGATTGATGGAATTGTGGGGCTCCTCAGTAGACCGACGTGGACGTGATCCCAGGTGTCTGCACCTCAGAGGAAGTCCAACTGGCCCCCCGACTGGAGGATGCTCTGACGCAAATGGAGTCCTGAGATCAGGAGTCCTTCATGTGTGGAGAAGTGGGATAGTCCTGACTGCTGGGGCCAGAGAGAAGCCACTAATGACCTCATGGCAGCCAGTGGCAGGTCGTCTTCTCTTGTCTCCATTACAATTTCCACTTTATCTTCCTGCCTCACAGTGAGAAGTGTGTTCCCTGTGGACTCTGAAATGACAACTGCTGCTGGTGAAGCCCAGAATGGGGGGCTGGTGAGGAAAGGACTCTTTAATTGAGTTTGAGGCTCAAACTCGATTAGATCCCCCTGTGACTCTTTGATTAAGTGACTCCACTGGTGTTCCATTTTTGTGTGTCCTCTCGAGTTATTTTACTATTGTGCCTTCTCCCTTTTGTTTGTGTTCTCCCACACACCAGACACTTTAATGACTCTTTAAAGGAGCTGTCGGTTTAATTACTGTGTGTCCCACTGTGGTGTGGCACAATATCCTAGTGACATTTACGGTTTTCTTAAAGAAGCCAAGGAAACCTTTTATCACCTCAAATTCTGCAGTGCTTTTTCAGGTCCTTGCGCAAAAAGCGCACAGTGGAAAAAATGACAAATGTGGACTTAAATAGCATTTTAGCTCCCCGTCTGCAGGCTAATGTTTCCTTGAGGATTTAAGCTCAAAAATTTGCCCCAACATTAAAAATAAATTCTGTGACCAATTTAATCATAGTTCTGAACCTGAGCTGCGCATTCCACTCTTCTGTTTATTCCCCTGTCTCCTGAAGCAGTGTCTGATTACGTTTTCTTCTCAGCAATTGAGCCGCTCTGACCTGTAATCTTCTCAAGGTGGGGAGAGCCACAGCCATCAGAGCAGAGAGCCTTCACGCCTTTTACTTGTATTCAAATGTACCCAGATGAGCATCTCAGCTCTTATCACGCTCATCTGACTCATTGATTAAAGGTCTTTTTAAAAGACTTTCAAGCCACGTCCGTCGTGTCACCCGTCTCCTGTCTGGGATTGTTTACACTTGCAGCTGTGATTGTGAAACGTCGTTCTGTGGCTGGGTGTGGAGCTTTCTTTTCTTGCCTGAAAGGGTTTGAATATGTTGCCAAAAGCATTTTTGGAATAATAGGCCTTAAATTAGGCAAAGCTCTTTTCAGCTCAGTTTTTTTTTCAGGGTCCACCTACACTTTTTGCTGGACTTTTTTTTTGACCCAGACGATTCGATTAACTGACAGATTATCAGCCTCTGTGCAGTTAATCCAGTGCCATCAAGTGAAAAGGTTTTCCGACTATAATGACTTAAAGATGTTTGCAGATGTGGTTCAGTGAGGGTGCGTGGATGTGGGAGTGTGTGAGCTTGAGGACGTGATCATAAGAAGAACCTTATTTTTGCAGCTGATTCTCCTGTGGAGAAGCACAAGGTCAAACAGCAGTCAGAGATTCAACAGTAGTGTTGTTATCTACGACTTTCCATCCCTTCAGCTTGACTCATTTTTTTTTCTCTCTCTCTCTCTATATATATAAATATATCCAAAAGCCGCTCCTTTTCACTGTAGATCTCTTGATTCTACTGTTTTTGACTGGGGAGAAAGGGCTGATATGATCAGGCCACAGAAAATATGAAGATGCAGATTCCACTTGACCAAGTCATAGCATAGTCTGTAACAAAGTAGTGAGGAATGCACTGATTTAATCTGTCTTTTTGTACCTATTTAACCTAGGTGTACAGCAAAGCAAAAACCTGATTTTTTTTTTTTTTAAATGTCTGACCCAGATATGAAATGTGTACCTGAAACTTGGTTTGAGTCAACAGTTGGATAAAAAATTTAACATTTGGTCACCTATTTAAAAGCACTTTGCTTGAACACGCTGCACTGAGGAGCACTGATCATTGATTTTCTTCTCTGCAGGAGGCAGGGCGTGAGAAACAAGCAGAGCTGGAGTGTGTCAGGTCTCAGATCCAGGAGCTGAAAACCGAGCAGACACAACACAGCAGAGATCTGCAGAGTCGAGGTAAGGAACTGCTGCAAAGCCCAGATCCAGCACAGACAATGCATCACAAATATTTTATACACAGCAACCCAACAAACATTGAATGTATTCTGTAAATCACAGTTACATTTTTTTGCATCTTTTATCTGAGTGGGATTTTTGTTTGTCTTTGTAAAATGTAATGTTGTTTTTTTTTGCCTTTTTTTAAAAACTTTTTTCATGCTTTCCAAAGATTTTTCCAGTAGTATTTCACTTTGCACCTCTGAGCCTAAAGGAATTCCTCTTAATTCATCTCTGAACACAAGTCATCTCAAAAAGAAAAGGCGTCATTTTCTTTACAGGTTATTAAATGCAGCAAAGCGCACGCCCTCACACTTACATCCTATTTTCCTATTAGACTTTCTGAATTAAAAAGCTGTATACACTAAAAACATTACCCTGAAGGTCAGCTTTGGGTTGGATCCAATAACACACGCCAACAGTGAGGGCTTGTGTTTTATGTACATGTGACTGCAGATAGGTTTTTCTGTTCAAGCAAAGGAGCCGTTCTCCTCAGGTGGTGTTCAGGAGGTCATATTAGTATAACTTCCCTTAATTCCCTTCATTTACCTTTATTACGTGTTTGCAGTCTCTAACAGCTTTATGACTGCTTTATAAAGTGTTGAGTAATTTGTCCAATGAAGAAGTATGAATTCAAGCTTTCAGGAAGAAACGTTTTTTTGAGTTGTTGTCAAAGCTTTCTTTTGATTGACTTTTAAAACACCACCTTTTTTTAGGTTTTCTACATATTTGCAACATGTTAGATCATAATAAATGTAATTCTGTGTGGCCTGCTTGGGCCTTGGCTTGGTTCTCCGTCCTTCACAAAGATGGAGTGGTTACTGGGGGTTTTGGGAGGGAATACAAGGAAACCCAACAACCACACCTTTTGCTAAATAAAACTAATATCCTAACAGAAGAAAAGCTCAGCATAGAAACATTCCACCGCTCCTGATTTATCCCCACCGTACAATTTAAACTCCAGTGAAAAATAGATTCGACCAAAAGGAGGAGACCACCATAAAAAAATCAACAGAGAAAGGTATACTTAGGTAAATATCAGTCAACAAAGATGCTAAGGTTATGTGGTTGGGGTCAGACTGCATCGCCAATGTATTTCAAAAGGTTCTTTTTTGGTGAAGTGAAAGCAGCAGAAAAAAGGGAGGTGTAATTAAATGGTCGACGTCCAGACCTTTTGGTCTCAAAATAAAAGTCATTCCACTACAGTATAAACAAAAGAGCCTGTGTTGTAATGCTTTGCCTCACTGACCCTTGATCCAGTTGTGTTGCTATTAAATGATTTTACTAAACAATGAATCTGCTGGGATTCGTCTTTAAGGAAGTTTGGGGGCAACAACAAACACACATACCTCAGTTCCCCTCAGTAGTTGAACACAGATTATTCAGAAGGGTTCATTTAAATTGCTGGTTACTGCCGGCCTGTAAAGACTTACTGCAATGAAAATGGTGTTTTTATCACGATCTTGTAGCATTTTTCTCATGATGGATGACATAAATGAAATAATTTAAGATTAAAACTGCAATTCTAAGTATTTCTTTATTCTAAGAGTACTGGATCAGGAGCAGATGAAAACCTGCGGTTTGAAACAGGTTTGAGATGCAGCAGCTGCTGTGGGCCAAAGTCTCCCTTCTCCGCAACAAATCTGAAAAATCCACTTGCAAACAAATAGATCCATTAACAGTCTGGCTCAAAACTGTACAACTGGATAGCTCGATATTGCTCACCTTTTTTATTTTGTTACGCTAATATTAGCTTGAGCTTGTGAGGTTCTATAAGCTGGCGGGAGAGAGTGTAAACAAAGGGCTGATGGGAAACTAGCAGAGGATAACTTAAGCCCGCCCACAACTCGGAGGTGAATTTCTAATGAGCTCCTGCAGCAGAAACTATGTCCTAGAAAACGACACAGGCTTTTTGTTTTTTGGGGTAAAAACTGCATATTCATAATTTAAAAAGAAAACACTGGGAATTCTTTCACAGTAAAAACAATATATATGGTTGGAGTGGGACTTTAAAATCCTTCAATCAAAACAAGTCAGTCTGTAAATTGTAACAAACAGATTGCTCCACTACTGTCATGTGATGTGGTTGTCTGAATCGTGTTTAGATCAGTGCCATGGAGATGATGGGCAGGACGTCGGCGATCGTGTTTAGCCACTTCTTTTGTCCCGCATATTTTGCATTTCCATGAAATGTGGCCCTCATCACACAAATAGCCCAGGATTTATACCACTCTGGTTAATCATCTTGTGCTGCCATGATCTTCAGGAATTTTAAATATTTTGTTGTTCCATCCCCTGAAATAAATACTGAAATAGCTAGGAAATGTTGCTTAGCTAGCAGACAAAAACAGTGTGCAACGAAAAGCTTTATTTACACAGATTTGAATTTTTGTATGAGTTAAATCATTTTGCATTCAGTTTTATAAATCAAAAAGTAATAAACAAATTTTAAAAATAAATTGGATGCAAATAAGCTACTTTATTACAAAAGGAAGAATAACTTTAATGATTTTATCATGTCGATGTCTTCTAAAACATCATAAACAAACTAAAGAAATCTCTTTAATATAAGAAACAAGATTAGAAAAATCTTTTCTGTTCTGCAGATGTTTTTTTTTTCACTAAACAGTTGGATTATTCCAGTAAAAGAACTCCAAACCACATCCTTAACACAGCACAGCATGGTAAACGTAACAGCTGGTACAATAGCCGACCACCTGTTACCGCTGGCATTTTTTAAACAAGCCCTATAAAAAAAAAGCATTAAATTACTGATCTGCCAAAAATGAATGAGGATTTTTTTATTTGCAAAGTTGCTGCTTCGTATTTCTTCAGATACTAAACATCTGTAAAAGTTAACGCAATAAGTGGTTGAACAGACCTGTTTTATTTCCATTTTGGTATTAATTTTAGTTAAGCTCATACCTAACACAAGTTGTCATTTTAATAGTTTTGTTTTTTAATATTAGTACTACAGGATGGTTTTTTGAAGCCACTGAAACAAAGTCAGGAGAGCTTCTTTTGACCAGTTCACTTGAAGTACATTTGGTCAGTGCCTCATTGAAGTGTACAAAAAAAAGCCTTTGGTTGTCCTTTCTTTATATTTTCTGGCAGCACACTGGCCTTCATGGCTATTTTGAAGCAGAAAACAACTCTTTCATTTTAAAGCAGCGATGGGGATTTTCCCATAATTCCCTAACAATCAAAACAACAGCTTCCCCATAGCAAATGCATGAACAATAACGTGAGAGTCCAAACTCACTTTGGCTACTGCAGTAATTGGGTTTGGGGTGAGTGCATCATTAGAAATAGCAATCCAGTGGGCCTTTTACTGTGTCACATGTGAGAATTACAACAACATTTTGTCCTAATTGCTGATTAAAATTATATTTTTGTTTTAACCCTATTCAACAACCGCCTAATTTCTTTAATCAACAGCTCTCTGCCTTTTTTATTGTCTTGTGCCAAAAGTTTAGCTTCTAATTTTACTACACGTACTTTCGTCTGTAAAAGCTTATTTTTCAGAAGGTGGGATGCAGTAATCAGAGATCAGACGATCTGAATGAAACTGCAACTCTAGTTGAAGTTAATTAAAATGTTATTGGAGCTCTCTAGCTGCTTCTCTGAAATATAAATAAAACTAAAAACATGCAAACTTAGAAGATATCAAGTGTTTTCTTTTGCATGTGATCCAGGATCCAGATAGCCTTTTTTTTTTTTTTTCCTTCTGTGGTATTTGCCTAACCTCAGATAACCAATCATATAACAACACGGAGGTAGAAGTTCAGAAGGAGGAGATGTGGGCGCCTTGGTTGTTTGGAGTGTGGTTTCCTGAAGTCAGAAGGGAAAGTAAGGACTTAAGACTGAGCAAAAAAAACCCAAATACTTGTCTCTACTGTTTTTAGTTTCTCCAAATTCTAACTAACTGATGTGGTACAGTTGTCAATCATGCTCCCGTTTCTCTACTTGCAAGCCCACCTTCTTCTTTTGTTCATATCCACAAACACGCTCTCTGAAATCTAGATCAGGAACTAAGGTCAGTCAGCAGGAAATGTCTACATCCCCTCGTAACCCCTTCATGATCATGAGTGATATTTTCTGACCTCTCCTCTCTTTAAAGCTGCAGTGCTGCGGAAGTATTTTATTTCCAACAGCACAATACAGACTTGACCTGCTTTTTTTCTTGACTCACACAGTTATATGTGCAAATGAATTAACGTGTCCTCCTTTCATTGCATTTGTCTGTTAACAGGCTCCAAATCAAGCATGGTGCTGGTCGATCACCCGGGAAAGGACACTGACTCTGGGTCTCTGTTAATCCGGCCTCAACCAGAAGCTTTGACTTCAGAGACCAATTTGGTTCTCTCTCATCGACAAAGATCGGACTCCTCAGCTTCAGAAAACAGCGTGAGCTCTGCTTTTTCCAGGTCCAACCGGGATTCTGTGACTTCAGAGAGAAGCCAGGGCTCAAGCGTACATTCTCGGCGGGATTCTGGAGCTTCAGACAAAAGCAAGGGTTCAGCCCAGTGTGAACACCTCGACTCTAGCGCATCTGAAAAAAACATCAGCTCCATCATCCACTCCAGACAGAGACTTGGATCAGATGTCTCAGATTCATGTGTCAGACCGCGACTGGGATCAGGATCTTCAGATATCTTAAGTCTGTTGTCAAGGAAACGAACGGATTCTAGCATGAGCATGTCTTCTGAGGAGAGGGGACCAGTTGAGGAGGTAACCTCAAGTTCAACTTACAGCACCGATTCAGAAATGGAGAAAAGCCGAAGTCCCGCCGGCATCCAGACTCAGTCTAACCATGGTCCTGTTGGTGACGATGAGCAGCCTGATGGCGCTGTTTTATCTCGCCAAGATCCTGTAAATGGCCTACCCAGCAGCACCAGCACAGAGGAAACGGCAAACTCACAAAAGCTAAAGGTATTGTAGTGTACCGTAGTTGGATCAGATGCGCATAAAATATCTGTATTGGTGGAAATTACTGTGATTGCTAAAAAAAGAAAAATTTAGCGGGACCCATCCTCCTCACCTAGTGTTCATTTGGAAAGTTGATTTTAACAAGGCCTTTTTATATGAAAATCAGCCTGACTATAACAGCAGCGTAGCACCACTAGAGAGGGATGCTGAGCTGCGAAGCTGCAATCATGCTCACCGACCATTTAAGCTCTGTTCCATTTCCCCTGACAAGAAACCCCTGCACTTCATATTTCCTGACACCCAGATGCCATCGGCATCCATAAATACAAACACTTCGCTCCTGGTAGATGTTGTTTAACTCGAGGTTACTTGGATACACAAACAAACTGGACCTGACTGCTTCTGTTTGACCTCAGCAGTGCGTCAGCCTCACCTGATGTTAAAGAGGGATAGACGGCATTGCACGCCAACGATTCTGTTTCTCTTCATCTCACAGCTTGGAGTATATACAAACAAATGTCTCCTGTTTCTGCGCCGACCGCTAGCTGTTGAGGAATATTTCCTGCCTTGAAGGCTCATGTCAGCTCCATGCTATTGTGCGACTCCACTAAATGTGTTTGCTTAAAACTACTCCCTGACGTTGTCATTGTTTTCTGCTGCACATGCTGATACAGATTCTCCTGGTAATAATGCAAAAGCTTTGAGATCCATTGTGGTCGCGTTGCCAAGAAAAGATGAAAGGTTCCCTTTGTCACCCCAAACACAAATGTTGCATGACGAAAAGCCGATGCTGTTTTTAGATCTGTGTGTGTAGTTGCCTCTGCAGCTTGAGGCGTGAAGACTCCTCCCGATAAATGTGCAAATCTGCACAACATGGCAGCTGTGCGACTATCCTGTACTAGGTATTTTGTAACATTCTTTTGTTTCTTCTGTTTTAGAAAATGCTGAACAATAGTCTGTCATTCAGGCATGCCGATGAGAGACAATATGGTAAGAAACCAACTCATACATGTATTAAAATCATCCCAGATTCTTTTTTATTTAAATATTTGTTCTGTGTTAGAGATAAATTAATATTCTTAAAAAACGAAATGTATCTTTTCGGTTTTTTTCTGTGGGATTTAAATGTTGGGAAAAATATTCAAGGCTTTGAATTTCTGTTTAAGAACATATTTAGGATTACGAGACTGTTTCTGAGAGTGTTTCCGTCACATAAAATTCTCTACCTTTTATTCTCAGTAAATTGTAGCCAGCGAATACCTTTTAAAATACTTTCTGCAGTAAAATGTGAAAGCTTTAAGCTTAGTAAAAGTAAAAAGAATTACAATGAAATTGACTCAGTTCTTTAAAATCCAGGTTAAGCACCCACCTGTTACTTTAAGCTTACTTTAAATTCACTTCTTTTTAACTTCTTTTTTTATTTTAATGATCACACCTTTACACTTTCTTTTGTTTCTTTAAATGTTTTATGTAATGCACGTCTTTGTACTTTAAACGTGCTGTACATATAAACTTCCCTTGCCTTACCTATTAAATTCAGGATAAATTCTACTTTTTTTTTCTTATTCTTCTTTCTTAAAACCACTCACCCTGATTTTGAACTTTTTTTTTCCTCTATTTTCCCTTAGCAGCATCTAAGAAAAAAGATGCTGTTCTGGAACAATTCAACCGCACTAACTCTGTCCGGGATCGAATGCGCAAGTTCACAGAAGCCAGCCAAAGCCCAAATATCCCAGCTTTGAAGAAAACCCCCCTGAGGAATGGGATCACCCCTGGCAGCAGCAGCCAGCACTTTTCTAGAGCTGCAGCGCTGTTTACACACACAGCAGCATCCCTCAGCACATCTGGAGACACGCCAGCAAGGCCACGTGCTGACTCAGCATCTCACACCATTACAGCATCGCACAGTCAAACTGCCCTTCATCTGGGGGGTGTGGCCAACAGACCTCTGTCTTCAATCAGCCAGTCAGGGGACGTCACGGGAGGGACGAGGTTTCCAGCTGAAAAAGATGTGCATGCGTCTGTGGAGTCAAAGGAAGACAGGACCCCAGGGAGAGCAGCTGGAGAGAAGGTCCCTCAGGGAGAGAAAGACGCAGACATGAAGACCTTTCTCACCATCGAGATCAAGGACGGACGCGCCGCCAACACCTCCACCATGTCGGCTCCAAGAGGCAACGTCGTGCCCATCACCAGCGTGACCCCCCGCATCACCACTCTGGGGCAAAAACAAGGTAGGACAATCAGTGCTTTTGAGTGAAAACTTTTTTTTGACATTCAGCTTCATTTTTGTTGATAAAAAATTAAAAGTTGCTCCTTTTTTAAAACTTCAACAAGATCATCAATGGAATACCAGTTGGTGTAGGAGGATAAACACTGAAGGGCATTTGTTGTAGAGTACATGAGGCTCACTTTGCTGGGGGTGGGAGGGGTCATTGGTCAACAGCAGAGAGCATATTGGGGGAAAATGAAGAAACAACTGGCCACCCTTTTCTGAACAGAGTTACTGTTACAGAGTGGATGAATACGCTTGAGAGCTCACACAGTACAGGCCTTGTGTGTTCTGTTGTGTGGGCTCTGTCAGACCCCTTCCTTATCTAAAGCACACATTCACTGCCTTCATTAAATTGGATGAGCGAATAAGAAACAGAAACATTAGTGGCTTTGACACACTTATCAAACTTTTTGTCTTTTTCAAAAATACACACGTTTCTCATGTTTCAGACAACACAACAGTTTGTTTGACCTTTTATTCCCATTAGCCTCAGTTGGTTTTAAAAGATGACTTTAATGGCATTTTCTCCACCTTATAGCTGAATTGTATTGATTTATTTAAGCAAGCATGAAAAGAAAAGGATTAAGAATCTGTAGAAAATATGAAGAACCGTAGTTGTACAGTTATCAGTGTATCCTGTTTGAAGGTGAAGAATAAACTCAATTGTGGCCTATTTTTTTTTTTTGCAAATTTAATGGGGATAAAATGAAATTTAAAAACTCCACTGCTTGAATGTCCTTATTTACGTTTACCCACAATTTCATACCTATCACATTTCATAAATATATAAAACGTTTCATCATATTTTCCTCATACTGAAATCTTTAGGGGGTTGGCAGTGTCAGTAAATGCTATAATACAACCCCTGAAATAGTTCTTGTTGAAAGCAGGACGCCCTCGCTTTCTTCAAGCAGCAAAATCTTTCAGATTTTCACCATAACTTGGGACTTTCACCCAAACCGTTGATTCTAAAAACGGAGCACGTACTTGACCAGAACTAGCCTCTTCATCAGCTTTCTCTGCAGTAGTCCATCAGAAAGCGGCTGCATCTCAGGTTTCCTTCAAAAGCCCCACGAAGTTGTTTAAATGTAAATGTTGCTGTGCTGGTGTGCATCTGTTGTGTGTTTTACAGTCGTGTGTGTAAGACTGAGGCAATGGATCATTAGGAAGCCGGTGTTTGTGTTTGTGCTTTCGCAGGCCGATGAACTGAGCTGTTTACTCTAAAGGTGTCGTCATCCACAGCTTAATACATGTCTAACATTAGGCATAAATCTGCATTATTTAGGACACTGTGGCAACTTATGCAACTGACTAATGGTTACATTCAAGCAATGCTATTGTGGAAAGTAAAAGCATCTCCTAATGGAATATATTTGTAATTTTAAATCGATACAGCCTCATATGAGCTGCAGTGACATTTTACACAGTCAAAATTAGCAGTACAAAAAGTCAAACCACTGAGTGTTTTCAAATTTGCTTTAAAATGTTATTCACCTTTTATTTTTAAGTCCTGTGAAACTTTAGGATTTACACTTTTGTTTTACAGAACAGCGTGTACACAAATCTGTTTATTTTTATCCTAACTGATCTTTTTTTTGTTTTGTTTTTTGATCCAAACTCATGTTTTATTTTGCATATGTTGAAGAGTTGACCCTTGGCCTTCGACCAACTCCATTCAAGATCTCTTCATCTACCTTCTCATCTGGATCCTCCATCAAGGTATGGTCTGTTTTCCCAAGTATTTCTGCAAAAGCAGAACATTTCCTGTAACATCTTAATGCTCCCTTTTTTTCTTCTGTGGATTTCCACTGGGGTTTTTTTACTTTGTCCCTGTCCCAGTAATCACCTTAAAAAGGCCTTAAAAGCAAGCGAGCCGTAAGAGTGAAGAGCAGACTGTGACTGAAAAAAGGAGGGAGTGGAGGGAAGAACAGTGTTTATCAAACACAGAGTGGGTAGCCAGTCCTTGTAGGGTGTGTGGAGAAGATCGGGAGAAGTAGGGAGGTGTTCTGGCCATTCCTGGTTTTCTCTCTGCTGACAGTCCCAACCAGGCTTTATCTGGAGAGTGTTTTCCTAAATCACACCTGTCTGTCTCCATTCATGACAGTTACAGTCCCTCCTCACGTGCCGAGGACTCAGTACGGGCTTCAGTTGTCTGGAAGCAGTCCGCTCTGAGAATTAGCAGAGCACAAATAAATCCTCTCCCAGAATCCAAGAATAAACTCCCGCTTGCTTCTTTTTTTAAAACCTTTCCCTTCTTTATGGGAGAAGAGTAAGGGATTGAAGGAGTGAGGAGACATGAAACGATGTCCTGTTTACACTTTTTGATGGCGGTGTATTCAGAGTGCGGTTCTAATCTGGTTAAAGGATCAGCCTGCTTGTTGATTAGAGCAGAAAGGAGGATACACAAAGCTCCAGGGTGGAATTAAGATGTTAGATTGTGATAGTCCCTCTGTCAGTTAGGTCCTTGTTGGGACAAAAGCTCTTGTGTTGTGCTGACAAACAAAATTAGAATGGATTTTTAAAAAAAGCATTAAAAGACATTCCAGCATGCAGGTAATGTATTTGATTGTTCCAGTGTAAATGTACTGCTTGACTAATGTTAAACCTAACTGCTATACAAAAGGATGCAGGATAAAAATAAGATTATATTGGTAAATATCATGAAATTGCAAAAACTGCTTTCAGAGTTCTTCATTAGTATTTTTTGAATACTTTTATACACAGTGAAAGTTTCCACCAAGTTCAGATACACGTCTTGAATGTTTTTTGAGACACACTAAAAGCCTTTTGTCACTTAGGATGTATTCAGACTGGACACATTTGGCTCACTTAAAGTAAACCAGAGTTTGTTTCCCCTGATAACCTGAAGCAAGTTTTTGGTCTGAATGCACCCAAGCGGACGTGTTCCGGGACCAGGAACCCCATCTTTTGAGGTGGTCTCAGTTCGTTTCCAATTGAACTGACCTCTGAGTTTTCTGAGTCTGATCAGGCTCTGTGCTCAGAGCGGAATTACTGGACCACAATGGCCACCGTAGCTGGTCATCACGTGATGTAAACAGAGTAGGAAGGAAGCGACTGATGACCTGTGAATTGACGTGGAGCAACGATGCAACAGCAACTCATTAAAATGTGGTCGGATGAATGCAGGCTCATTAAAAGAACTTTAACGTGATACACACTGCTTCACCCACTGTTTTCCCAACAATGTACATGTCATAATCAGTTTTCACCATAACTTCTTAGCTGACGTTGATAAAGAGATTTAAAACTGGTCAGTGAAATATAAAGTTTGAATTACTGAATTATCCCAACAAGGACCGGAAAGCATATAGGACTTCCATTATTCTTTCTCTCGTTACTTTGCCCCGCCCTCTTCTTTCCTGGCCAATGCTTGAGGAGGTTTTTCGCCACGTGGTTTTGTTTACAAGCTTTGGTACGGAACAGGAAAGTCAGTTTGATGGCAGTCTGAATATAAACCAAGCGCAAGGTTCAGGACTCAATCTGGCAGACTCAGTCCCGACTAAAGACTTTTCCTGTCTGAATACACCCCTTGATTTCAGGGGAAATTCACCTCAGTTTAATTGCAGTTGTTTTTAATGCAAGGCTCATTTTAAGGCACCAAATAAATAAATAAACTTGAACTTTAGCTCATCAATATTTAGCCTGAGTGACCTGATTAACCAACCATGGAGGGATAGCGTGGTTTCTTTCAAGCAATCCAGAGGCTTTCTGACTTTTCCTGACAGAGTTAAAGTTCAAGGGGAGGAAGACGTAAACTCCTATTTTTATGAGTCTTCTTACAGTTTTGCAAAGGTTCCCTATAGCTAAAAGATTTTGCCGATATCGAGGCGATGCTCAGTCAAAATCTGTTTTTCAAGTTCAAAGTTAATCGTTTCTTTACCGCTGTGGTTCCTGCTGACACTTTGATCCCTTTGGGTGGTCTACATTTCTCCTTGGTGGTCTAACTACAGGACTTTCAACCTCCAGTTTTATGACAATACTTTGTGTTGATACTGATAACTTTGGCCTTTTGTGTAAGCTTCCTTTAATTCAGCTTCAGCATAAAGAAGTGTTTCATTGATGCACAGAATGAAAGTGAGCAGCATATTTTCCCCTTCATAAAAACGTGAAACTGATAAGACTGTCGAGATGCCAAACTTAAGACAGGTGAGACCGTGAAGTGTTGTAATCACAGCTGTTGGCGCTGCTCCTCGCGCTCTCGACCTTGAACACAAACACAAATAAAGCCTAAGCTTTGTAGCAGAGGTGATAACAGTTCAGACGGGCTTTGCTGAAGTCTAATGCATTTGGGGTAACACCGACTGATTGTTATTGAGCGAACATGTCCCTCATGCAGCAGAGGAACAGAAACATCTCAGTTTGAATGCTGCGGCTCTGTGACCCACTCTTCATGGTAACGCAAAACGGAAAGAATCTGATTTCCCTCCATGTGTTTTACACTGTATTTACATATTTTTTAAAAAAGACTTTTGATTTTCCAAAGGTATGGTAGCTGACTAAGATGTTAGCAGCATAGATGTTAATTATTACAACAGATGCTCACTTGCAGCAATGCATGTACGTCTTTCTGCTCCTCTGTGTCAGAGCACTTTCTGTACTTGGTTCAGGATAAAATGTTCTCTGTGGTTGTTGCATGATAAGACTAGACAAATGTTCCCTTTGGGCTTGGCCTCATATTTTGCTGCCAACGGGAATGAATATACTCTCCTTTAAGGCCTAATTCTTTCTAAGAACTACTCTGTTAACATTTAAAAGTCAGACACAGTTGTCCCCACTTGAAATATTTGTAATCCTGATTTGACCCAAAGCCAGCCTGGTAGCTACATTGTGTGGTTTGAATGATGAGAGATGCTTTTGGTGTAAATACTTTGCAGTTATGTAATTACAGTATTGAGTTTAGATCGCATACTTCTGCTAAATGAAGTATATTTTGATTTTAGAACAGAATGTGCTTCTGTTAAAACAATTACTTGAAGGATCATCTGTGCCCTTTCTTAAAAAAGTGAGTTTATCTGTTGGAAAACATTTTATGACAATATATTGTTGTTGCCCTCCCAACTCAGAGTGGGTGTCTTGTTTTTTCAATAGCTATATGTTGTTGTAGTAAATCTAACCCTGGGAAAATCAGATATTGTACCTTTTTACACATGTCTGGCCCAAGCTTCTTCCCAGTGGAAGTGTGAAGGACGTGGCTAAATGAAGGGGAAAGTTGAAGTGGGTGGTGTGGCTTCTCTAAACCGTGGTCTCTCTTGTCCTTCCTGAGAGCGACTGACTCAATGGAATATTGGAAAAGCAGGCGATAAATATACTTGTCGCAGGACACGTGGAAACGAGTGTGCAGGGGCTGCCAGGGAAACATGAGCTCCTGTGTGTTTATTGGTTGTCAAGTCATTGCTGGTGAAGAGGAGGGAATTGTTGGGGCTATAAAGAGCATACATTGTTTTGAATGTCTCTGATGGACAGAGAGGGAAGGGTTTATGGTTGTTAAATAAATAGTGACAGTTTGACACTGTCTTAGATTCTCTCTGGGAAATTTGTCTAAATAAAGCTGAATATGCCGGGGATGAACATAGACCCGCTCCCAGCCTCAGAGCCTCCAGAAGCTTCAGGATGGCCAGCGGAGTCGAAGCTGGACGAGGTGATTTGTGATCTACTTGCACAGGAGGACGAGAAGCAGACGTTAGAGGTAGCATTGTGTCGGGCTGTTGAGCAGATACACGATGACCTGCAGGTCTTTGGGAAACAGGTGAACGTCCGTCTTCAGGAGGCATCAAATCAAGTGGCTCCTTTGGCCGAGGCCATCGCCAAACTGCAGGAGGAGAACCTGAGGTTGAGAACTGAGCAAACTAGGATAGTCTGCCAAGTGGAGGCCCTTTGCCAAGCCATGGGACTGTCTGATTCCCCCTTATGCAGAGCTAATGACAAGGAAAGCTCATCTTTATGTCTTTGCGAAACCAAAACCACGGCTCCCACATTGTGCCCTCATCAGGAGATTAGCGATAAAGCTCCATGTGGTGTTTCAGCTTCTCCACACTCTTCACCTTCACACCAGAACACACCAGCTAGCGCTCATCTATGTGATCAGACAGATCAAGCCCAAGAACTTACATCGTGCACCAAAGATCTACTCAAAGAGTCTGTGAAAACAAACACTCAGACATCAGAGGACGTTCGGACGGCAGCCTTTACAACCCTCTCCCACTCTGCTCCATCCCTGCTGGAAAGCTCCTCTCCAAACCCCATCATGGTATTATCCTCTTAGATACTTGACCTTTCGAGCAGAAGGAATGACAAAGTGATGTTTTTGTTCTAGTGTAACTGACTGGTTGGCCTTGGATTTCAATTGTTTGTCACAGTGTCATCTCACCTGTCAGTTTTGACAGAATGCTTTTATCATCTTGGACCTCTAAGTGTCCTGTCTCGCAATCATATGCATGCCTTCATTCTGGTGAGTTGCTGCTCTACAATTTGGAGAACAAAAGGAATACATGTTAAAAACAACAGTGGTCCTGGTCTGTTTGTCGCAGGTGTGTCACCAGCAGTTTGCTGTAGACAGAGGGAATGGGGGGCGGCAGATATGACACAGATAGGTACTTAGAAAAGGCACAACCAGGTGATGAAAAAAGCAGCTCTGAGCATTTACCTGTGTTATTATCAGAGTAGGACCAGTTCAAAAATGGGTTAGTCTGTTAATGATCTTTTATTCAGAATTCATCTTGCTTTATAAAATGGGAAGGGGGTGGTGGTGGTGATCTTTCCCAACACTCACTGCCTCCCTGACCGCTCCATGTTAGGCTGTGCTTTGTCCCCAAAAATTCCTCAACGGTCAAGTTCTTCTCAGTCCAGCCTGTCCCTCGGGATCAGAGCTCTACGTCCGGAGTCGGAAACCAGAGCTCACCTTTAATCAGCTTGAACGTCCGGGCTGTGACTGTCCCTCTGTGCCGAGGCCTGGGCCAGGCCGGGCTGGCAGGAGGGTAAAGCAGCTGTTTATAGAGATTGAGGTGCAGCTGCCAGAGCTTTTTCTGTATCTACATTTATTTAAACAAAAGCTCTGCAGTTGATATGTAAATAGAGATTTTATAGTTAACCTGTAGAGCTCCAGTTTAAAACAAAGTTTATTTAACAGCCTATTATCCTTAATGGTTTGTCTGTTCTCACGATTCCCTGTCTTCTTACTCTGTGGTTGTTTCTCTACGCCCTCTGATCTGTCTCTGGTGAACATTCACTTAGAATTTTACAAATTGTGAAAACAGCGCCTCTGTTTGGAAAAGTTCTCATGCAAAAGCTTTGTAGGTGGACTCATTCATCTGTTAAACCACATAAACCAAATAGCCTTTTGTTTGTTTTGTGAGCTGTAACTGGAGTATAAAATAGAGTTGGTTGATATGTTTAGTAGTTAATCCAGGGGTCTTTACAACCTGACATTTCTTTTTGAAAATTCAAAATTATTTTACTTGGAAATCCACGATGGAGGGGTCAAAGACCCTCATGTGGTTCCAGAGCTTTTGGTTGCAGACCTCACTAATCGTTGTGCAGAAAAGGATTAGAAGGTGGGAAATGTGAGGCCTTTTATGGTTGTATGTGTTTAGCCTAAAGAGTCATCCAACATTTAATTAATACTTTATAAACCCTTCCTCTAGTTTGGTGAACACACAGCATAAGATCTGTGTGACGGTTTTTCTCTACAATAAGTTAAGACCATCTCCGAGCCTCAGATTAACAATGACTTGTGTCAATCTGCTACTTGGTTTTTGTGCAGATGGAAACAGAGCCCGTTATTGCCTCACAGCCAGTGTTTTCAGCCAAGCCTTCGCTGCAGGTGACCCATCACATCCCACCCACTCACAGTGATCCCGGCTCTCAGGCCAAACCTGTGGAGGCCTCTGGAAAACTGACTGCCGAACAGCTTGCTGCAATCGAGGATGAGGAGGTTCTTGACAAAATGGTATTTAGCGTCCTCTTAATCATTCCACTTTATTCATTCAACCAAATCCTAAAACTTAATGTAGCTAGACTAATGTAATTAAAAATGTGTATCAGTAGTAGAGCATTGTGGGTGTTTTTTTTTAATAATTCTGTGTTTCAGGTGAGCTTTTCATTCTTTTACAGCTTGATGAGTCCAAAGACTTTGAAGAAAGGAAAATGATTCGTGCAGCAATGAGAGACCTTCGCAAAAAAAATAGAGGTAACTGCACGGGTTTATCTGTTTTTACAAAAAAGGTTCTGGTTCCATTTTTAAAAATATATTTCTATGACAAGAAATGAACACATCACATTCACAAAATATCCGTCATCTTTACAAATGTGAAAAGGGTCTTGCTTGTATCCGTTCTGCCCTCAGAGGCCATGTTGGGCTGTACACAGGAGGAAATGGGTAGGACAGGTGGTGTGCGGTGCACATTAATGATTGACTCTTGCCTGGTTTGTTCTGTTGGTTGCACCCTCTTCTCTTCATCAGAACACCACTACTACTGAAAGTTTCTCAAATATGATTGATGATAAAAGCATGGATTGAGTTTTGCATGAACATTGTGCTTTGTGAGATCAGTGAAGCGCCTCCATTCTCCCATGTTGAAGAGTTCCCCTCTTCCAGTTTGCTGGGGGGGGGGGTTTGAAACAGGGTTTCTTCTTTAAACTAAAAGTTTCGTGTCTTTAGTGAATTTCGTTTTGAGCACTGCTCTTACTATTCTCCATCATACAGACCTAAAATTAGTTTGAAAATAATGTGGTAATGCACAATTTTCTGCAAAATGAGAGGAAGGTTTATCTTAAAAGGCCATTTTGCTCCTAAATTCTCCTCCACACAACAAAAATCAAACTGTTTATGCTTGATTTGTATAGTTTTTAACTGCTAGACCTCCTTTCTGACTTGTGGAAAAATGTTTACCTGTAACGGGGAAATACTTCTCAAATGTCCAAATGTGGAAGCATTGCTTTGCTTACAATTTTTTTTGTAGTGAAATGAAATGCTTTCCTTTTTAGTTTGTATCTTCTGACAATCATTTTTTTTTTCACCCCTTTCCTCTCTTAACCTCTGTTTAACACAAGACCAAAGAGAAAAGGAGCGTGAGACTCGCCTGCAGGAGCTGCGGCAGCAGAGAGGAGAGCGTGCACAGAGAGGTCATGCTGGGCCTGGAACTGGAGAGGTGGTGGTGAAGAAGGTGGAGAAGTCGGCAGATGGATCAACTATCAGTCAAGTGACCAAGACAAACCGATTCACCCAGTCTGGTACTTTTATTTATGTTTGCCTCCACAGCTTGTAATAAGCAGTCAAAATCCAACTTTTATTACCTGCACCTTTTTAAAATAAATATAAAAACAAAATATTGGATGTGCTAAATTTCCTTCTAATCTGTTTCAGATGATGGGAGCAAGTCAAGTACAGTTGTAGAAACCAGTTATGTGCAGAAAATAGACAGTAAGTTTTTTTTTTTAGCTCAACTTTTCTTTTTTATAACCTGGAGTAAAAATATAACATGCATTTGTTTGTGTTTTCAGGAGGAACCCTCCACTCAAAGTCTTTCAGCTACACCTCTTCCTCATCCTCTAACACCAGTAAAAAAGTGGGCAGGTGGGTCATCATGATGCATCCCAACAGTGACTGGTTCAAATCAGTTTTGTGAACATGCTTGTTTGCTTCCCTATTAGCGTTTTTGATCGCGAGGACGACACATCCTCTCGGGCTTTGGAGCGACGGCAGGCAGAGAGGCGCAAGGAGGTGATGAGGGCTCAAACCATGCCGAAGTCGTCTGCCATGCAAGCTCGCAGAGCCATGATGGAGAAGCTGGAGAAGGAGGGAGGCGGGTGAGGATAAACAGAGAGGCAAAAAAAAAAGCCAAACATCAGGGTAAAGCATGTAAATATTAATGCAGAAATGGCTTCCTTTGCAGATCTTTCAATCAGGCTGTTGCTAAGGTAAACAGGGTGCAGCGCTCAACCAGCTTTGGTGTACCCAACGCTAACTCCATCAAGCAGATGCTGCTGGACTGGTGTCGTGCCAAGACTCGCTCGTATGAGGTAAGCCAACAAACCACGACTGACTGTTTAGTGTATTCAGAGCTTATCTTAATGTTCAACTCCACAAATTCCTTTCCTTCAGCATGTGGACATCCAGAATTTTTCATCCAGCTGGAGCAATGGCATGGCTTTTTGTGCCTTGGTGCACAGTTTCTTTCCTGATGCCTTTGACTACAGCTCTCTGAGTCCCAGCAACCGCAGGCACAACTTTGAAGTGGCCTTCAGCTCTGCAGAGTGAGTGCACACTAACCTGAGCACACATCTTATCTGATAGTTATCATCTGAATGCAAAAGATTCAGTCTAGGTTCTCCACACACAAACAGTTCAGTCCAGTTAACAAACAATCTAAACATGTCTGCCTTTCTTTCATTGTATAAACCTTTTCTATTTGTGTTCTTGTAAAATGACCTCTACTCACTGCTGCTCTTTGCCAGCATCGTGAAGACCAGTCAGCAGCTCAGCTGATGCATTAATGCTAACTTCCTTTGTCTCTCCTAGATGTAAGCTTCTCCTTCAAAACCGAGTGAGCTGTGCGTTAGACTAATAACTCTACCTTTAAGTCTCCTCCATCTGTTCCAACCCAGACCCATAGGCAAACATCTCTGTGCAAAAACAGATGAACTTTTCCATTGGAACCCTCTTCTTTCTTTTATATTTCTCCTCACTTTTGCATCTGTCACTTGTGATGACCCGCCCTTGTATGTTTGTGTGTGTGTTCAGCCACACGCTTTAGGAAGAAGCCTGAACGGATGTTGAAAGTGATTGTTCCTGTCAGCACCGGACTGTCACACAACCACAGCTCTTTGTCTACCCCAGTCTGGTTTTTTGTGTGTGTGTTTTGCATCTCCACTGGCTTCCAGATCCAACTCACGCAGACACACACACACCAATGCTGGACACACGTGTGTTTTTTTTTTTTTTTTAATCACGCCACTGCGTTTTTGTTTGTTACAAAAGTTTTGTTGTTTTTAACAACTGTTGTACTGTTCACGTCAAAAGAGAGAAAAAAACGACAACAAACAAAAAGGCTAAATGAGCATTAGCTGATGCTCATTTGACATTTTGTTGTCTTTTATCTGTGTGCCACAAAGCGAATGTATTGTGATGTTTATGAGGCATGACATATTTTTGAACACATAATGTAAACTTGTTTCTTTTTGTGTCTTTTTCTCTGTACTTCCAAATCTCCCTTTTATTTATTGGCTGTTCACGGCTTCATCTGTTTCTCCCTCTTTCTTCCTCTCTCTCACATCTCTTCTGTCCTTTATCTCTGCTTTTTCTGTGCCGTCCTCTGTTCTGCTCTTCTTTTCCTGTCTTCCCTCCATCCTCCTCTTCCACCTCCTTCACTTTTGGGTGTGGGCACAGGAAACTAGTGGACTGCCCCCAGCTGTTGGATGTGGAAGACATGGTGAAGATGCGTGAGCCAGACTGGAAGTGTGTGTACACATACCTGCAGGAGTTCTACAGGGGTCTGGTGACAAAGGGCCTGGTTAAAACCAAAAATTCCTCCTAGAACTGCACCCTTCCTTAACAGTGAACCAATGGTGAGATGGTGACTAAACATTAGCAGAAGCTCTCTGACCGGATGGATTGTTCTATAGTCTGACAGGAAGGACATTGAGTGTTTGATTTAGATAGCTGTAGGATGCTGTGTGTTAATCTAAAATCACCAAACATGGAGTGCATATGTCCACATGGACTTTTCTGCAAGGTCACTGTTCAGAGCCGGAGTCATTTTAAGCTCAACACTTAAAAAGGAGCTGGAGTTGGTCCGTATTTCAAACAGAGGAGATCAGAAAGAAAGCAGAAAGTAAGGCGGCTTTGTTGTTCGATCAAGTGAGGTCACAGTGTTTATGCACTTGGCTTGTAAAACCTTTTAAAGACATTCACAGAAAAAAAGATCGTACATGGTTGACATTTCACTTCTCTTGAAAACGTCTACAGCTCATGGAGCGTAGTTTACTTTGTCAGGACATAGTGCCATCTAGTGGTCATCAACCTCTGGCGCAGCTATAAGTTCATGAAGCACTTTTAAAACTTAGTTCTTTGTTGAAAATGTACAATTGGATTATTAGGGCCAGTATAGAAGAAAAACTAAATAAAAGTATGAGAATAAAGTTGTAAAATGTGTCAAAATTTTATGAGAAAAAAGTCGTAAGAATTATCAGGAAAAAAGTCCAAATTTGGCTGGGAAAGAAAATCAAATTATTATGAGGGAAAAAGTCAAAACTATAGTAGAATAAAGTTAAAATTATGAGAGAAAATATTGGAAAATTTTAAGAATTAAGTCAAAATTTAACAAGAAAAAAGTTGTTAGAATTATGAAAAAAGAGTGAAAATTTTACAAGAATTAAGTTGTACAGTTTTAAGATATTAAGTTATCCTTATGAACGTTTTTTTTAACAAGAAAAAAGTCATGTTTTTTTCAAAAATAAACTGTTACATTCAGCTTTTAAAATGTTTCAACAAAGACAATCGAACGTAACCTGTTGAATTTATGTTGCAGGACATCGTTCTGCTCAAGAATCTCTTTGAATCTTCTTCACTTTCTTTTTGCAAATGTAACTTTATTTTAACAAAATTTTAACTTCACATTTTCAAAAAAGTTGGACTTTTTCCTTGTGGAAGTTCAACTTTTCCCTTAATAAAATTACGTAGAATTTAGACTTTTTTCTCATAATTGTGCGACTTTATTCCCATATATTTCTTTATTTTATTGTAGCTCTAATAATCCATCGTAAAAACAAAAGGGTAACTATTTTGAAAGATCAATATGAGGAGTAAATGTGTTTTTAAACTGTTTCACTAGGACTCTAATGAACAGCTGAAGACGAGGTGCTCAAAAGTTAAAAGCATCCTCCTTTTTCATTTGGATTTTGTCATCTCCATCTTCTCCCAATTGTTTATTTTCATCCCGTCTTCCACTCTATCCCCTCTATGCCTGTTCACCAGGGCCTGTGTGAACTGCATGCCTTTGTTGGAGGTGGAAGACATGATGATCATGGGAAATAAACCCGACTCCAAATGTGTCTTCACCTACGTACAGTCTCTGGTCAATCACCTGCGCCGATATGAGATGTCCATGGGCCGCTCCTGTGACCTCTGACCTGGGGTCAGTGTTCATCTGGCCCCATCCATGTTCTCACCCCTAAATTGCCTCCGTACCACCTGATGGAGATATTCGGTCTAACAGACAGGGTCATATTCCTTGCACATCTCTGATGGACACGTGCAAAAACAGTGCACATGTTTTTAGATTGTTTTGCTTAGCGTGCTGTATGTTTGGGCAGTATTTTCATTATTTTAGTTCCTTTAGAACACAGTTTGTTAAAAAAGATTGCAGATGAAAAAAATGTTTCGTTTTTTTAAAAAATGTCATTATAGTTGTTCACAAGCTTCTCTTATAATATGCTGCAGCTGCTTTAGTTGGTTTGCATATTTAAAAAAAATCCTAAGGAAAATAGTTTTATAAAAATAACGTTTTCCTGTTGAACTTGTTAATACTTCAATTTTTTCTGTTCTTCAACAGTCATTTTGCTGTTTTTAGCACTTCTGCTATTTTTTTTCCCATGAATCTATTTTCTCACTCGTTAACCAAAAGTGGGTACTTTGATTTTAATGTTGACGCATTTAGTGAATTTGTTCATATTTATGACCGCAGGATCTTTTTATTTGAATAGGTTTTGATGGGCATATTTTTTACCCCTTTTAACCTTCAGTCACTATATAAATATCCAGTATATTTATGTATACATTCTGCTGATTAACTGACAGCAAATGAACGAAGGACCTCTCCATATTGTCCCCTCCTCCATCCAAATGAACTCAAACAAATGCTTGTCAATGCCCAAGTCATTTTTTTACTTTAATGTTTTGTTGTTTGAGTGTGTACATTATACTTTTAAACCTTCTAGATCTAAAGTTTACTTAGATGAAACTACTTTATAAAACACTTTTGACTACCTTTCTTTTGAAAGCCAGCTGCAGTATAAGGGAGGCTATTAAGAACTGATACAGGAAAAAAATATGTATATTTAACAGCATAAAGCTAAGCAAAGATTTTAAATTAAGTTTATTATTTCACTTGTGAATTCAGGTTTCTTTGAAAGAGTATGTAATTTGAGTTGCAGCACAGATTTCTTCCAGCTTCATTTTATTAAATGATATTTTAAAATGACTCCACTGCTGGCGCCTGTTGGGTAAAAAAACCTCCACAAAACAGTGAGTTCAGTGTGACTGTGTGCGTGTGTATATAAGAGCTTTAACACGGTAGAATTTAATGTTTCTGTGCACCACAGTTAAATGTGAATTCACAATTAAATCAGTTTGAAAAAACGTTTTTGTTTTGAATATATTCAAAAGCATCATTCAGAGTGGTTTGAGTGGTTTTATTTTCTTCTTTTACAACTTTTCCTCTTGAGTCGTCTTGCGTGCATCAGTCCCACCCACCAGAACAAATAGCATCAGCCTCAGGCCGGTCAGAAGATTTTCAGCCCGAGGCTTCATTCAGTTCCACAGCAGGGAGGAAGCAAACAGACGCACAAAAGGAGGAAAAGATCATCAAAATTAGTTCACAGACGCACTTGAAATTTCTGTTTGGACAGTAGAAAATCACCCACAAAATAACCTGATGCAAGCCAAAAAAGTGAAATGAAAAATAGGTGCTCATTCAGAGTGGGCCTTTAACAGGCCATTTCAAAGATCTTTCTCCTGGTGTTTTGTGGAATTACAAACATTTCTGTCAGCAGCTACGATGGTCTCGCTCTTGCAGGTTATAGGTCAGTGTGCTCGGCTTCTGTGTTTGGCTCAGAGGTGGGTGCTGTGTGCTGGGGTTCCTCTTTAAACGGGCTGTCTTTGGCAGGGGAGAAGCGGAACTCCTCTGGCACCTCATCTTCTGGTTTCTCCTTCTTATAGAACCCCAGTTTCCCCAAAAGCTCATTAATCTCAGTGCGGGTCATGTGAGAAAGAGCGATCCTCTGTAAAAGAAAAGATAATAGAACACTTTATTTGCAAATACAAGAGGGAGCAGTATTCATTTCAAATCTTAGAATGAGCTATTTTAAAGCAGATTTAAAATTAGCCCACAATTGTCTGATTTATTTAAGTCTTATACATAAAAATATGTATATAATATTTTCATGTTTTGTGGGAATTAAATAGCCTGCTAGTTCAGCCTAGTTCCACTTTAAAACATTATGCTGCATGGAAATTGCAGTGCAACTCCTTAAAAAAAAGATAAAATGTAGTTTGACAATAGTTGATAGTATTACAAGTTATTTTCAAATATACAGTTTTACTTGTTAAAATTCCTCCTAAAGTGATTTAGTATTTCAACTCAAAAAAAATTAATTTGAAAAACTACTCTTTTGGTCCCTGCCCCAAACTAGCAGTTTACACCTGTTTATAGCAGGCTTGTTGGTCAAAATCAGACCATACCAATATCTGTAAATGTTTCTGCTTTTTTTTTTTTTTAAAGCGACATTAAGTTTCAGTGCATTCCAACAATTGTGGCTAAATTAAAGTCTCTGTTTTTATACCAGTCCAGTGAAGATAAAAAAAAAAGACACATCTACATTAAAATAATTTTAACTACCATTCTGCACAAGATGAGCAATTTTTATTTAATAATAAAACTAAACAAAGAAACTGGTAAAAACACTAAACAAAAGCATGGTGCAGGATATTTTACTTACATCAAGTTCGTCATAATAGTGACTGAGGAGGACAAGCTCAGGATCAGCCCCAGGAATGTGCTTCATCACCAAGTTATGGCTGAAATGAAGGGTCAAGGATTTCCAAATAATAGAACACAAACCAATTCTGAACTGAAGTACAGAATTTAGAAAAACAAAGGATACTAAAGTGGAATATCCTGAGTCACAAAAGCTTTGACCTGCAGAAAGATACAAGGATTAGACATTTTCTGTCTGACTTCAGTGCCATATTTATCAGGAATTGATCTGAAATCAGGGGTGGTCAAACTTTTTGTCTCAGGATTTGACAGGTGAGCCGGATCATTTGCAAGAGCAAATGTGTTGAGTGTTTTGGGAGAAAGATATAACATCTATAACATCTAGAGGAAAACACGCTTTCATTTCGATTAATATTTATATATTTTAAATCTGAACATTTTGGAGTTTTTCATGTCAAAACTGTGACTTTTGTTCTTATTTTAGTGCCAATGGCACCAGTGGGTATATCCTCAGGGGAAAACGCAAACTTAGAGAAACGCTGCGTTCACATAGTGTGATTGGAAAAATGACTTTCTGATTCGCAAAACATACATAAACGTCAGAAAAACAACAAATTACAACAAAAACTTCTGCACCTAACCAAGGTCTATTTATTTGTAGTGCATTTATGAAGAGACACCAGAATTACAAGGAAAATAAAACATTAGTAAGGATTATCAGTATAATTTATTCCAGTATGGTGGGCCAGATTAAATAGTTTAATGGGATGTGGCCCCTGGGCCATATATATATATATATAGATAGATAGATAGATATAGATATACATATATATATTACAGAAAGAACAGATTAAGGTTGGGGTGAGGCGTCAAGCTGCATGTTGATTTGTCATACATAACAGGAAAACTGACCTCTCTGAGCCTGTTGAGCTGTCATCCACCACATGTCTGGAGAGAGGCAGAAAATTAAACAGCTTTAAGAAAAAAAATCAGTGAAAACAAACCATGGGGTGGTTGATAAATGACTTCAATTACAATGCATCTGTTCGAGATTTTTGTTCTTATGACAGAGATGCAATATTCATGGAAAATCTCTTGGTAACGTTTAGTTTTTGTGCATATTTTACTTATTTTTTTATACTAACAATCCTTCAGTTTCCCCAGAAATCTGTGGAAAAGCTAAAAAAAAACTAGTTTTTCTGGATTCATCTCCCTGCAAGTAGGTTTCTAGTACAACAACATCAGATAACAATAATGCTGTTAGTTGGATATTATTTTACCCTCTAGGGGGGAGTAAACACAAAAAACAGGGTGGCAAAAAGAGGTAGAATTTCCAAACGCTTTCACCTGCAGCTACACAACCTGCAGACTCTATTAGATTCTATTGACAATCATTTGATGCAGCTATGACTTGATTTACTGGGAATAACTGAGTGGTTAACACCAGTCACGGTGACTTTATTATTGATTTCTTCAGAAATCCTCACGCGTGCGCACAACGGTGACATTTTGTTTGCAGAAACTACTGACAATTTAGCAGTCATAAATATATATTATTGTTATAAACTTGAAATAAACCATCTCTGCTGATCGGAGGCTGATGAACGCGCCATACCTCCACCCGCGCACGCGCCAGCCCCTCCAGCTTCTTCACGTCGACATCATAACTGGAGACGCACTGAAGAACGGCGGTCAACGCGATCAGCCACATTCTCCTCCCGGATCAGCTCGGTTCTCCTGTCGAACCGGAACCCGTAGATGCACGAAGGTAACGGAGAGACCGGAGGGGAAGTGATGAGCTGCTGCCACGTCGAGCTTTTCTCCCGGATGAGGCAGGGAGGCGTGGAGAGGACTCCCATTGGCTATTCAACCACACAAAGTTGATTCCTAAAATTGGAAAATTATTACTTCCTTAAACCTCAAGATCTGCCCTGAAAACTCAATGAAGTTGACATACAACTTTCATCAGGTCCTCCTACTATGACTAAACTTTTGACTTTGAGAGTTTTAAATGCTTTTCTTACATTTCAGTAGGAATCAACAAAATAAAAGTTTCATAGATTGTTACAAAAATAAACCTAAACGTGGAAACACAACCTTGTGTTTCAAGGTGTTACCCAGTTGGAAGTATCAGGTCTAAGCTTTCATCATCTTGAGGAAAGACTATTAAAGAACTGTGAATGAGATCTTAGAGAAGACTATTCGGCCATGAAATCCCAAAAGTCACAAATTCTGTTTTGTTTATTTGTTCCTTTCATAAAAATACCGCAATGCATTTTCATAAGTAACACAGCACATGCCCACACATCTTCATTACAGGAAATAAGCAGTAAAAAGAATACAATTCCTATTTTGTTTTGTTTTTTAAAGAAAAAATACAAAAAGAAAAGACAATCCTACACAGGCTTTATCGCCTGACATCACACACATAACATGTTCCTCAAGTTTCTTCTTTACAAATATTTTCTAATAAGTTTATTTGAACAAATACTCAGAACAATCAGTTGGGAATTCTAAACTTTCATCCAGACAAAAATTAAATCATGATTGCTTTTAAGTGTGAGCAACTTGAAACTTCAAATTAAATCTTCTCCTGTGATTTTCATTATGTAGAAATGAAAGCACAATATGGACAATTGATCTGAAGGTGTAAGAAAGAATGCAGCTAAATGCTAAGAAGCAATTGATGAAAAATGATGTCAATTTTTCTGCATGGGAATGGTAAAAATACAGAAGCATGAACATTTTCATCAGAGTTTTTCCACCATTAATGTAAAATAAATAAAAATGGTTATTTTTTAAATCAGTTCAAATAAATCTCTAATTTATTGTACCTCAGTTTTGTTTACCTTATGTTTGTTTCAAGTTCATTTAAGTTAATGCAATTTAATTCTGTTTCGTTTAATTATTTTAAAATATTTATTCAAATGAACGTCTATTAAAGTAAATTTGATTCAATTCAAATTATTCTCATTTGATTAGATGCAAAAATTGTGCATTCATTTGAAACAAAAAAATTGTTAAAATTCATATTTGATGATTGTTTCCTTTAGAAATAACATGACACAAGTTGTAACTATTTGAGTAAAACAGTTTGTTTTGTCTTTTTTTCAAACCTATTGAGCTGTCAGAAATATATTATTTTGAGGTTTTCCTATAGAACTGTTTAGAAATAATTGGAAAAATATAAATAAATAGATGTAATAAAGCAGGAGTAATTATTTTATTATGAAAATACACAACGTTAGATAAAGAATAATGTTGACTCCATTGTTGGAGCTATAAGGTGTGGGTGTGTTTGGTGGGTGTCACTAATAACACACAATGCTGCAGGTTAACCTGTTAGGTCTTTGGATTTATAGTTACAAAAGCATAAATATATAATAACACTTAAAACATTTCTTTAAGGAAATTACCATTGATTTCCAATTGTTCTTTATTTCCCCTTGAACTACTTTGAATCAGAAGTACCCCTTAAAGTGTAATTATGTACCTCAAAGAAATAACGTGAATTTAAAATCCCTGCTCCAGGGTGATATGGGTTGCATTTAACTTCATTTTGAATTTTTTAAATAATGGTATAAGGTGATTCCATTAACACTTTCTCTCAGACAGATTGATTTGGTTGGATCGTTGAAACAAAAATTGATTAATCAATTAAATTAAAGATAAAAAACATAAGCTATTAAAGAAATGTTGACTAATAAGTTGTAAAAATCTGATTTTTCTCAATACACACACGTGAAACATAAAGGTCAGAAAGACTTGAAGGTAAAAACAATCTTACTAAACTCATGACTTTTTTTTTTAAGCACAGTTCACACGTCGAGCGCTAGGGGGCAGTGTTGTTCCTGTGTGAAAGCCGCTGTTTGCTTTAAAGATTCCTGCGGGTAACTATCTGCATTTAGGCGGAAGTCGTGTTTGCGCGATGAGTCCTCTCTGTGTGTCGTAGATCTAGGAGCTCCGAGTTGTTCGGTGGTGAGACGTTTGCAGGCGGCGGCCGCTCGCTCACGTCCGTCCGTCCAGGACGCCTTCCGGCATTTGAAGGACATAAAGGGGCGCTGCTGCTGCTGCTGCTGTTACCGCCGGTGTGTTTTCACAGAACCGAGGAGACAAACACACATAGAGATGCAGTCCACCTGCAAACAGCCCGCTCGTCTGCATCGCTCCTAAACCACCTGCATTCCTCTCCTTCCCCACTAAGGAAGGAAGGAAAGGAAGGAAGCGCTGAGATGCGCATGGTTCCACCTAGGAAGCAGGAGGAAAGGAAAGTTCTGTTGTTGTTTTTTTCCTCTTCTGTGGCTCTTTAACTTCTCCTGATTCCTCGAGGCTCCTCCACAGAGCTCCCTGCTGAGAAGAACCCCAACAGGTAAAGGTGTTGACTCATCCGATCACGCATGCGTCATGCCCAATTTAAAAACGAATTCTCATAAGATTATGATCATACTGCTATGGAATCTGTTTGTGTTGGTGCTTCTGTCACAGACGGGTGTCAGCTGTGTGTGCCTCCCAGTTTCCTACTTGCAACCAGCCCTCCAGCCCTGCTGCTGCTGGACCACAAACACACACATCCAAGCGCACACATGGACGCACATTCAGCAGGGGCTCTGAGATAAGATCTCACGCTAAACACAGCCCGTTTTTACAATGACCTTCATGTTCTCTTCTGCTATGGAAGCTGTCCTTATGAAGGAGGGGAACAGGGCAGACATTCTGCTGCTCTGCTATTATTTTACTACCAAAATCCTATGTGACAATTGGAATACAGTCTTTTTTTGTCTTAAAATGTGGAACTAGAAGAAATTGGATATTCAGTTACATGATAGTTACTTATTTCTAGTTAGTTTGAGATATCTGCATCTTTATGGGCTGTTTCTGGAGCAACTGAAAATGAGGAGACAGTGTCTTCAGTTCTATGGAGCTGGTTTGGTTTTGTGGCTCCAGGCTCGGAGCATCAAACCGCACACTGCTGAATCCGTTTGAAGGCTCCAAAAGTGGGACAACAAATTGTTTGTGTCAAAACCTAAAACAGAGACTCTGTCAAGTGCGAGAAGAAGAGTTTCTCTTTATTAGATGCTCAAGCCAGCAGCAGTTCTCTAAAAAGTGATTTAATTTTTTTTCTGTATTGCCCTATGAAGAGACGGTGGCCAAATAAATGACACGAGTACAATACAGTGTGGATAAAATGAATTTTCTCTGGAAAAGAAAAACAAAAATTTGCCTTTGTACAAATATGTTGTCCTTGTTGAGCTACCAGGATGTTGTTTTTGCCATCTTTCAAGTGACACCTCTATTTTACAGTTTTTGTCACTTTCAAAAGACGCGTTTTTGCAACACAGCCATTTAATGTCGTGTTGTCAGCACGTTTCTTGAGTGTTGGAGTTGCAACACAATCTTTCTGACAAGCTGCAGTCAGAGGTTGTGGCCCGATCAGAAAGCTAGGGCCCCTGTGGAGACAGGAGAGGGACGCACCGTTGCATTAGGACCCCGGAGGAGCCATTTACAGCTGTGGAAGTCATTTCTGTCCCAGTCATCATTAGTATCCCTCTCGCAGGGGCATATGGTTCTGGAGGCACTCATCACCAACGCACCTCTTGGCCATGATTCTAACAATAAACATGGAAGAGAGCAGAGTGCAGCTGGAATCAGTCCAACGCAGTCATGCCAAACGAACAATAAAAAGAATAAAACATGCAGATAGTCCGACTAAAATGATTTGGCAGCTCCGGATTTGTTTGAGTCAGCCACTGATAACTATCCATGTTGTCAATTAATCCCCCCCAGAAGAGCCAAGAAGGCTGGTGGGAGTGTTCTGTTTGGGTCGGTCCACATCCTTCCTGCTCCTTCAGCTCTCCCTCAAAAACTGTGTTCTGCAGGAGATCGCCATGCTTTCACTTCATCACTCTCCTCATTTTCCTGTTTTTTTTTTTCTTGTTTTTGCTGCGCTGCAGACCTCACAAACACACATTATCGCTCATTATGCTGGGATGTTGAGACTGAGGCACGTTTGCGTCATTGATGGGAACTGTGAGGGGATTGGCTGAAAGGAGACAATATTGAGCGTTTTACAGGAGGAATGTGAAGTGTGACCTCACAGAGCATGGATAGGATGAAAGAGGATGCAGAATTTAGGTCTGGAACTTTGTATCCAAGGAGTATTAATAGCGGGACAAATCATATTTGGGTCTGTGCGTGATTTCATACAGGAAAAATGAAGCTTGGGGAAGAAAGGCTCTGAAAAAAGGAGCGATAAGAGCCACAAAAAAGGGATTAAAGCTTGAATAAATAGAAAGTGCTACAGGGAAATGTGAAGGAGTCGATTTAGAGACATTTTGTGACTGAAGGGGCTGTCTTGGTTGGCTATCCATATTGCTCTCCCTGGCTCGTTTTGCTCACACCCACTCCCACGTGGGCCCTGTTCCCCTCTTCCCACTCACATCTCCTGTCCACAAGTTGTGGCACAATGAGCTCTGGAAATCACGATCCTCAGACGTCAGGTTATTGGTAAACTGAATGACCTGCATGTTTCTAGGCACTGAGGCAGCACTCATTTCTGCATGAGAGGCATGGCGTCCATCTTCTCCAAGTTCATGTGAATAATCACAAAAGCTTTGTTGATTCTGTGTCCTTGAGCTGGAAGCCCTCACTCCCCACTGACCTGCACTATGTGCACAGAGCATGTGATTCCAGCCATGCTGGGAAAGGGTTTTACTTACTTCTGACCTTCAATTAATCCTTTCATTTTACTCCTTTGTTACCTTTTTTTTCCCTTTTCTCATAGGTTTGTACAAACACCAGCTGATGAATTCTGGTTGGTGTTGTGCTTTAAATACATGCATGCACAAAGAAACCACGCCCACGGCAGCATCATTTAGTTGCATTGACAATAGGCTTTCTATGAAAAATCACGTGTTTTATTTTCAGTTGTTAACATTATAATGCATATTTATTTTATTTCTTTCATTTCCAGAGGTTGCACATGAAACCTTCCTCTAGTTTCCTTGAAACGAAAGCCAAGCGTTGCCCATACAGTGAAAAATGCATCTGACCTCTCTGCAGCTCTCTTCTCTTCTTTTTTTTTCCTGTATATTTTCCAACTGTTTTGCATTTTCTATCTAGAACATCCAGCAGCTCCATATGTTTGGCTTTTACAGGTGCTGTGAGCTGATAAAAGCTGACAGGGGCTCTCTTTTCTTACTGGAGAACCAACAGTCAGCTTAGGCAAATCTAAAGAGGATTGTGGTTTTCAAATTCTCATCCAAATGGGGTTAGGACAGTGTGAGATTATCTAGTTTTTCCTGTTTTTTTAGCTGTCCTTTGACATGCTTGTTGTTTTTATATTGTTGGTTTGTTTCATGCAGATGTACTCAACTTTTTCTGAAGCTTTGGGAAGAGAGATTATTTAAAATTCATGTTGATGGGAGCCTGAATTATCTTTTCAGTTATTGCTTTGGGTTTGTAGGATCTCCTCACTCCATCAGCTGAGCTGAATTGTTCTTACTGAACTAATTTGCACTAAAAGTGAAAAAGTAGCTTTGTTTTTGGTGATTGTTGAGATGCAAAATGAAGGCATGAAAGTTGAATGATCATTTTTCTGTTGCAGAAATCATGGAAATGGACCAAAATAATCCAAGCCAAAGCCAGACTGTAGAAGATAATACAAAGAGCAGCACTGAGGCTTTATCTGTGTCATCAAACACAACGAACCCAAATGCCGACTCTAAAAGTGGCCAGCCTGCAGTTCCCCACAGGCCTCGGAGGCCCCAGAGGAGCCCAAGAGTTGAGAGCTCTGTAGACATCTCAGAACCCAAAACTGAACCTGTGCCACCAGCAGACAAGGAGGAGAGCTCGCCTGATGGCATTGTGGCAAGCCGCCCCAAACCCTCTCGCCCTGCGCCCGTCAAACCCATAGGAGAGAGCCCGGCACCAAGCACGAAGTCTGGTCCTAAAGGTGCGGGCCACCATCACCCTGTCAGAGCTGCCTCTGTCCCCCAGCCACCTGCCAGCAGGCCTGTGCCCGCTCACCTGAACCCTCACGCACAGAGAGCCCTGTCTGTGGCAGGAACCGCTGACACACAGCGCCAGACTGTGGAAGACTTCCGGTAGGTCTCCTCATGGCAGCGTGTGCCCTGACATTCATATTTCAGCAGGCTTCCTTCGCCCACTCATTCTCAGACTGTTCAGAAACCTCATCGGCAGCACACAGCCTGAATTTCTTCCACTTTCTCTGAATGGAATCACATTTGATTCTGTGAAGGATGTAGGAATTTGAAATGATGAATAATATTTCAGTGCTGTAATAAACATCTAATTACCAGTAAATATTAAAGAAGGTAATTTTGTGTAAAGTTGAATTTTGAAATGAGACCAGATCTGAAAGACAAATGTTTTCATAGTTTTTCTCCTCCTTCAGAGTTCACATCATCACCTGGAATGTGGGTTCTGCAGAGCCTCCTGACGACATAACTGCTCTGCTGGGGTTGAACGTGGGTGATGGAAACACAGACATGTATATCATCGGGTGAGAGCTTTTCTCACATCTCTCAGTTTGTGTGCACTAGTCCGATACTGAAGATAATTCTGTCTGTAATCCCCCAGATTTTCACATCTCTCTCAGTTTTCTGCAGAAATCCAGCGTTTACCAGATCAAAGTGCCTGGTTTCTGCTGACGCCTGTCAGCTGCTGACCCTGCTGCTCTGTTCTTTTTTCTTCAAAGTCTGCAGGAAGTGAACTCTATGATTAACAAAAGATTGAAAGACGTCCTCTTCACAGACCAGTGGAGCGAGGTGTGCATGGAGAGACTCAGCCCGTTTGGATATGTGCTGGTCAGTGATGCTTTATTTTCAAACAGATGCCCAGGCACACTTCCATGTTAAAGACTTAAACTGCTGAATTTACAGTGTTATTTATGCTGCGGCCTCAGCCTCATGTTGTTTGGGCTCATTTTGTTTCCAGAGCAACGCATGAAGGGATGCTGTAAAGCAGGCTTGTAAAGTCAGCGTATCTGCTGTCCTTCTGCCTTCTGCCCCTTGGATTATGCAAAATCAAGCTCTAACTGACTCATGATCTTATTTCATTGCGTTTCAGCAGCTGCACATGGTCAGATAGCACCTATAATGTGCTATACTGTGTTTTAAACTCGCAAGTAGAGCCACACTTGTGTAAAAGAAAACATATTTTTTGTTGTGCTGTGAAAGATGTAGAACTGGCCAGGTCTGTATCAAAGCTTGGCTCAGTTGGTGCATGGAGCCATGAATCAACTGTCAAGCCGAAAGTGCCAGACAACGAACTCGCAGGCTGCTGTTTTATTTTTGGGTTGCGTAGCTGACAGTCTTGATGGGCCTCTGACAGTGAGAGTGATGTTGCCCTGGGGGCATCTCGTGGTCCACTTGAGCTTTGTTGAAATCATGTGGACGTGGATTCATTGTGTGCTTCCAGTGGGTGTTAGTGCAGTGAGCAGGTCTGAGGTATGTGCACGAGTTTGTTTGCTCCTGAGTCAGGAAGGATGCACTGTTATATCTGTAGGACAGTGTGTAGTCATTTCTATGATGGTGATACATTTTTTTAACCAGACATCCCACCCAGACCCAATTTTAGACTGCAGCTAATGCAGTTGTGTCCATCGCTGCTGATCCTTTTTTGTATTATAAATCAATTTGATCATGTTTGATGCTTTTGTACTCATCTCCATCTGAAAGGTTGGAATTAACTGTTGTTTTGCCTCCTCAAATGTTCCTGCTGCCCTGTTTACATCACACTTGCTACTTAGATTTCATTTCCTCACTCGTGTCTATTGCTGCACAAGGTCAAATACACACCTGTGCACAGCTTCTCTTATGTCTTTCTCAAATGGTTCGCCTTTGGATTTGTGTACCTTTCCTGCTCTTTGCTAAAATACACATCGGCTTTCTGTGATGTTGATAGGAAATGCCACTGGACCACAGCACACGCAGGAAAAATGGCCTCCTCTCTGTGGCACAAACGCACACAGATGTGCACGCTCCCGACCACACGCGCACCAGAAAATAACATCGGTCGCCTTTACGGTTCAGCAGAATCTGTTACGCAACAAAATTGTTCAAATATCATTTTGGTATACAAGCAAGAGGGGGTTTTGTCACGTGGGCATGTATGCCTCTGCAGCGCCTGCAGGGGATTGCTGTCCGGGTGTGATTGTGCCTCTTCAGACTGCAGCTAGGAGCTGGGGAATGTAAATGACTGGACAGGGAAAGAGGGAGGGGGGATCATCCATGTCCAGGAATGGGGTTGACATTCCGTGCAAACACTTGCTTTACTTACTTAACACAGAGATGCCAAACTTCTGCCCCTCTTTTTTTAGAGCTGCAAATTATGTACTTTTTTCTAATGTCAGAAGAGCACAAATGTCAAAATATGCATAGGGTTATGAAACACAAGAAGAAGCTGGTTACTGCAAGAGCTGAACAGCAAGTTTGCACTGCAGGCTTTTCTGCTGAAGTGCTTTGCAAATGCAATGAGGGAAGACCACAAGCTGTACAATCATTTTCTGTGTATTTTTAAATCTTCAATGATAGAAAATGAGACTAAAATACAATAAAATGTTACATAAAGAGCCATATTTATGATTTATCATGATACCTTCATGTTGTACTTCCTGTCTGCATTTCCCTCAGGTTATATCCCAGAGGATGCAAGGTTTGCTGCTGCTGGTTTTTGCCAAATACTTCCATCTGCCATTCCTTCGTGGAGTCCAGACTGAAACCACCCGCACAGGCTTGGGGGGCTACTGGGTGAGACAGCCTCACGCTGCTCTTTGATCAGCACTTTGACATGGAAATTAGAAGCATCATAAGGCCTCCAAAAAAAAAGCACACGTTTTATCTTATTGCAGGGACAGACTATCTGATTTAATTCATCTGCATGCTGCTTATTTGGATTAAGACATTTTTAATTTGTTAGTGAGGTAGTGGTAAAAGTAAGTTATATTTTTTTCCCAAATGGAGACATTTTTTGGGTCTCACATTTGACATCCTCATCCATCCATTTTCTTGACCCGCTATATCCGTTTTGGGGTCCCGGCTACTGTTGGGTGAAGGCGGGGTAGACCCTGGACAGGTCTGGCATCCACATTCAAAAAGACATTTGAAAAAATAAAAAGAAATCTTGGACTATTCCGTATTTTCTTTAAAATAGTGTGAAAATCACACTCTTTCTTAAATGGCCTAAAGTATAAAATGCTTATCAAATTTTTTTTGAAAATAAGAAACCAAATATTTGCATCTGTGACTGTGTATGCATAAAAAGAAATCAACAATAAAAGTAGACAGCTGTTTGATACCAAAAACTGGCTTAATCTTTTTGAAAAAATCCTTTAAAGGTCACATATGTTTAAACAAAAATAACTGAAAATGCAGGTTAGATCTGGTCAGATCTTTCTGTTCTTCTGCAATAATACAAAAACTATGACATGCCAGTCCCTTCTTGAATTTTTTTTTTTTACTGAAAGTGTGAAAGGATTAAAGAATTTAATCTAAAATGATTCTTTTTCATTCTAAAACTAAAGTGAAATCAGCAGAATTTTTAAATATCCATGCCTTTTATTTTGAAAACTAGATTTTAAACTATATTAAACGTGTTCCTGTTTGAGCTGCCCTTTTGTTATTGACCAATAAACAGTCAATAACTTTTTTTTGAATGAAAACTATGTATTTTTTAGTGTGGCTAACTTTTGACCTCCTTGCTTTTACTTTGGGAAAGTGGAGCCAGGATCTGACATTGTAAGTGTGTTGCAGGGGAATAAAGGTGGCGTGAGCGCCCGCATGTCAGTGTTTGGCCACACTATCTGCTTCGTCAACTGCCACCTGCCGGCTCACATGGAGAATTCCGACCAGCGCATGGAAGACTTCGAGAGCATCTTACAACAGCAGCAGTTTGAGGGGCAGGCCGCCACCGGGGTTCTCGACCACGAGTAGGCTATCACACAATTACACGTCATCTGTCTTTTGCTAATCAATTATACTCCATTCTCTGCCTGTGTAACAAATATTTAACATTTACTATTGAAAAAGTGTTATAAAATCTGTTAAAAATGCAAATTGTTCTACATTTAAAGTGTTTTTTATGGTTTACATCATACACCCATGATTCAATATTTAAACAGTTAGAAAAAGACACATTTTCTTATTATTTTTTATTAGTGTCGTGTTCTGGTTTGGAGATCTTAATTTTCGCATTGATGACTTGGATATACAAGTTGTGAAGTCAGCCATTGACAACAACAAGTTCTTTGCGCTTCTGGAAAAAGATCAGGTGAGTTTAAAAAGAAACGAGAATTACCGTTTAAATTCTGTCAACTGGTACATAAATTGATCCAATTTCAAATTTCGCTACAGCTTAACATGGCCAAAGACAGTGAAACTGTGTTGGAGGGTTTCCACGAAGGTCCCCTTAAATTCCCCCCCACCTATAAATTTGATGTTGGAACAAATACTTACGACACAAGGTTGGTGAAGCTGAGGCAGCTTTAAAACATGCTGGACTCAGGAAGAGATACTATTGTCTGCTCCCATAAACCTCTTTGCTAACCTTGTTATTCTTTAGTCTCTTGTGCTTACCTTTTCCATTTCTTGAAACTTGTCAGCGGGAAGAAGCGTAAACCAGCTTGGACCGACAGGATCCTGTGGCGCCTGAGAGCCACTGCACCGCCTACTCAGAGCTCTGGGAAGCGTGGGTCGTTTTCGGGACTGACCAGCGGGACCAAGGTGACACAGCACTCCTACCAAAGTCACATGGAATTCACAATCAGTGACCACAAACCCGTGTCCTCCATCTTTACCCTGCAGGTGGGAATTTTTTAGAATTAATGAATCAAATTTAGATGTAATTATTACCTAACTATTTCCATTCATTTTTCATATCATGCACATATATGTTTTAATGCAGTTAATTCAGTTTGTTTATTATTGGTTGCAGTTTCCATACAAACTGGATATTCCTCTGGTCACCATCATAGTGGAGGATGAGTGGAATAGTGTGGCCGACGCCAAAGTCATTTTCAAGGTGGCACCCAAATATTCTCGCAGTTCTTGGGATTGGATTGGACTGTACAAGGTAATGTGTCATAATGTAGTACTACCTCAACGTATAGCATCTAAACACGCGTTTTTATAACTTTCTGTCTCTGTTAAACCTATAGGTGGGTTTTAAGCACCCCAAAGATTATGTGGGGTATGTTTGGGCCAAGCAGGAGGAGGCCGATTTCCTTCGACAAGAGCATGAGGTAAACCAGATGCGTGTTGGGTTCTGCTCTAGCGGTTTTTTTTTTGTTTTGTTTTTAGCACTTTTGACAAACGTCTCAGTAACTCTTTTCCAGGTAACCTTTACAGAGGAAGAACTGCCCAAAGGCTCAGGGGACTATATTTTGGGTTACTATAGCAACAACATGAGCACCATTGTAGGTGTAACAGAACCATTTCAGGTAATCATAACCCTTTTTTTAAGTAGAGGCAATCAAAGGCTATTTTATCTGAGGGTCTGGTCTTTATTTTTGCGTTTTTTTTTTATTTCACCTCCTGGTGTTTGCAGTTCTGTTGCCATATTTAATATTTTTCTCTTTCCTTATTTTTCCATGTTCATCCTCAGATTCAGCTTCCGTCTTCAGAACATGAGAGCAGCTCATCAGACAGCTCCGACTTCAGTTCAGAAGATGACAGCACCGTTGTCATGAAGATGAGATCCCGCAGCTCGAGTCCACGTAAGGGCAAACGCCACATCCATCGAAGCGGCAGCCGCTCAAGCAACCACTCCCGTAGCCGCTCTGGCAGCCCCGCACAGGCCAGGCTGACGGAGCTTGAAATTACTGAAAGTGCTGCAGCAGAGTCTAGCAAAAACCCAGAAGAGGGCAGCACCGGTCAGCAGTCTGTTTCTGCAGAAACCAACAAAAACAAAGGGGATTCAGGAGTGTGAAACTCCAAAACCTGCCTGTTTGTTGCGGTTACGTTACATTTTGCTGTTTTTTTCATCACTTCACCAGAGTGTGTGTTACCTTTTAAAAGTGCACCATTCTTCATGCCATGCTTTTGAAGAATATAGTCTTCTGGTTTGAGTGAAAGTTTCCTGCTTTTGGATTTAGCTGTTAGCTGTTCATGATTTTTTTTTCTTTTTTTTGTTTACTTTTAGTTGTTTTCTGTATCTTTGTATAGTCTCAGGTGTTGATAGTACAGGGACATCTTGAATCAATTACTCAGAAATAATGAACTTATTTGTTTTTGCAAAAGGAGACGGCCATGCAGCTTGATTCTAGCCTTGCAAACATTCCCTGCTTTTGGAAATTCAATACAGACAAAAAAAATTGCAAAAAAGAAAAACTGCTTGAAATCATCTCTGAATTGTATGCTGTTGGTGCATAAAACAGAGCTAAACCAAAGGAGGTGAAGACAAAATTTGGGAAGCACAGCATGGTAGTACACCAAGAACGTTAAAGCCTTTTAATAGACTGCCATATCAGTTCAGCTGGGTGTCGTGGCTGTGAGACGCCATGTCAGCTGACCCAGCACAGCTGTCAAATCTCAACTTGTTGATTTATGGGTGGCCACACTGGTTTTAACAATGAAAATGGCGACAACTGGAGCAATAACTAACTTGATTTGCTTTAGTTAGTGCCTCACTCACAAAAACATAAACTATCAAGTGGATCACGGTTTTGATTACCTCCTTTTTTCCCAACAAAACTTGATATTACACAGAACAGAAAACAGCCTTGATTTGTTTGTAAGTAGTGTGATGCTCTGTTATTGTGTACCACAATTAAGACAATTAAGAACTGAAATGATCTTTATTCATATATTCAGTTTTACTACTTTCAGTTGACATTTTTTTTCTCAAGTTCCGATCCCCCATCATTGACATCTGTGAGTAGCTGAAAGTAACAACCATCACAATAGTGGTGTTACCGTGTGACCTGTGCACCATCTTGGACCCTTTGTACTTTTGGACGGTTAGTGTAGGACATTGTTGTAGCTGTGACCTCGGTGTGTATGTCTATTGTTCACCATCAGCGTATGTTGTGCTGGAGGTCTGCACATGTGGTTTTTTTTTTCTTTGGATGGTGCGTGTGTGTCTGTGTGGTGGGGGTGTGTTAAACAACTTGATTTGAATGGTGTGTGGCTGCATTTGCATGGTTTGCCACTGGGCACTCTGTACATTCCGGTACCGTGGGGTTTTGTGCCGTAAAGTGCTATTTTTGAATCATCTTTGTTGTGTTTGTAGCTGTGAAACTTACTGAAAAGAAAACATGCTGAGGACAGCATACAATTTAACTGGAGTAGAGATGTTTGTTGAACACATGCAGGGTAGTTCCAGTTGCATTAAATGGAAAAATGTCCGAATGTTTTCATGGTGCATTTGTGGATTTTCCTTATCTTGAAATGAAAAACTGTTTGACCTTTGTCAAAAAAAAAAACAAGTTTGTAAAAAATGTTCCTTTAGAGTATTTAGATACATATGTTCAGGAATACAGTCACAAACCGTGACTCTCTATTGTGACATGTATACTGAATTTTTGTTTGTAAATGTGTAGCTAAAAACATAAGATATAAAATAAATTAAAAATATCTATGTTTGCATATACATGTATATATGCAGATATACATGTATACATATATTTTATTTAAATTATCTATTTATTTTCATATTCAAGATCTAAATGATTTTAAAATTCTGCTGGGCAGTGACAAAGCTTTATTTCAGTGAAAATATCAAAAAAAATCTTGATATTTTCAGATTCAAGAAATCTTGATATTTTCTGCTCTATAAAAATGTAATGACAGATGTGTTACCTTGTTTTCATTTCTGTGAATATCAGGTGTTGCTCTAATTGTCAGAGGTTTAGATTGTTGAGTCTACTGGTATAACTGTAATTGAAATGACAGTAATAATGATAAAAAAAAAAAACAGAAAATCTATAAAACATTGACTTTTGGTTTATTGTAATGGTTTGTCTCTGTAAATCATCAAACCAGAGCTAAAACGGTTGTTTATGGACTGTTTGTGAACCTAAAGGCATAGTGCAACTTTGCTTAATAAAATAATATTTAAATGACGGACGGTCTTTTTTTAAACTACTGTTAATTTTTGAATATGTTTTGGTTAAATACACTTACTGAAAGGTACTTGTTTGTGCATTTACTAGTATTCATAGTTGTGGAAAACACAAAATAAGATTAAAAGCAATATGTAAGAATGAATGTGCATTTTGCAGAGTAAATCAGGTGGATCTGCCAAAAATAGCAGTCATGCCCTACACTTGCACTCTGGCTCTCTGAACCTTCACCCAAATTTGAGCATATAAAATCTCTCAAGTACAAAGGCTGCTACTGCAAGGACTTTACACATGAAATCCCAAATTGTGCAAGAAAGCTTCCATGTGATTACCAGCATGGGAATAAAAACGCCTAATGTTTCACCAATTATTCATTGTTTATGTAGAAATAATTGCTATCTAACAGCATTGTTAAAAGAACCGAATTATGTTTGTGGTGGAGCAGATTTTCAACAAATCCTGCAAAGAGTAACACGGGGGAAATCTTGCATCATGCTTTGAGCCTTTGAAATAAGAATGTCCATTCTGCAAATTCATGCTGGTGGTGGGGGGAGCTGATGCAGCACTGCTCAGGGATGCAGTTGCTTGGTGCTGTGGCACCAACACAATAGATCCAAGTAATAATAACAAAAAGTTGGCTCAAGTCAGAAACTAATGCAATACATATTGAGTTTTTTATTGACTACAAAATTCAAACTTTCTCTGGTTTCCAGCACTTGAACATAAAATGTTATACTATGTATATCCACTTAAACTCCTTGATGAGTATTGCAAGCATGGAACTTTTTCTATCTCACATTATGGCACCCTTAAAAACAAATGCCATTTTAAAATAGGAGTTACTAACTTTTGTAAAGACATCATTACACAATAACTTTTTTTATTTTAAAAACATGTAAGATAACTGTCTTTCTTGATCCAACTCAGCAGGGCATGAAGTGTCAGAGATCTGAGAACTTTTTCAGAAGATCAGGAAATTAGGTTGAAGTACATGTGACCTTCTTTCAACTGCTGTATCAAAAAGGTCAGTCTAATGGTTTCACGATGAGTTACACGTTTCGGTTTTCCTGTGATAGCGGAGATAAAAAAATGAGACACTTATAAAGACACTTATTGGACTTTTAAAACAATAAGAAAAAAGATTGCAGTTAAATTTGTGTTCTTTTTTTTTTTTTTAAATAGCTTAAAAATCGTTTAAATGGTCATTTAAAAAAACATACTTTTCTGTTTGCAAAATTATAAAATTACATAAGGGAAAGGTGAGGGCAAGATTTCCACTCGCATTTAATATTAGTGACTTTGACATTAGCAAAAATTCAAAATAAAACTTTTCTTTTTACCAGTAATATTTACTCACATCATTTTTAATTGTAGTAATTTAAACTTTTAGTATTTTTTTAACTTTGCTTTAGTCTTCAGTTGCTGGTTGATTTATAATGTAAACAGTCCAAACACCTGAAATTCTGACATAGCTATAAAGAAATATGCATATTAGTATAAAAAATGTATTTGTTGTGTCGTTTGTTGGTATCAGGTTTTTCATATTTTTCTTACTTGCTTGTTTTTTGCTTTTAAGAAGAGTTGTTGATTTTTTTTTTTATGTTAATCCGGGAACAAGCACAGTTTGTTTGAGACATTTAAATCTGGTTTTCCTTCCAAACTGAACATCAGGTAAAATTACTAAAAGGCTTTTTTTGACACTTAAATTGCGCAAAAAACCTTTAACTTGTCAAGCTGTCCTCATCCAGTAGAATGGAAGATTCCTATTTTGTTAATGTTAATTACATATTAACGTTTGTATGAAACCTTCTTTAATGACTGTGTGAAGAGTCACTTGTTCTCTTTGACTTTTTATGCTCTTTACTTTGTAGAATAGTCTGTGACTTTACAACTTCATAGTTTGCTTGTAGGTAAACCAAGACTTTTGGTTTTAGGTGGCTTGCTTGCTTGGTTTGTGTCACACGGATGAACTTTCACACCTGTGCAAGCGAAGACTGTTCAAATGAATGAATGAAAAGATCTACCATATTTTTCCATTTGTTTAATATAATTGTGATCAAGGAATGGCAGGAAAACTGGCAATTTATGGATTTCATCATAATCATCATTGGAGGAAAATGGCACAAAGTCAAGCTAAATCCAAACACGGTATGGTCTCAAATACTATCTAAATGTAATTCTATGGTTTTCACATAACTCCTGTTTTTGTGGTGTTCCGGTAGCAAGGTGTATAAAAGAATATAAACATAAAACCCTCAATATGTTCCAAAAGATCAGTTACAAACATTGTACACATTCAAATGTACTATTTCCTGAATGTTTTCCAGATAAAACATTTGACCCTTAGGTCAAATCAGCCCTGAGGATAACTAGCAAATTAGAGAGAAAATATAGTGATCAAGTCTATTTTAATCGTCTCAAATAAATAATGACAAAATATGACGCAGATAAACTAATTTAAAGTATTTGTTTACGCAAAAAATGATAATAGGAATGAACAGGAGTCCTAAGGAGTAAATAAACACAAAATGTTCCTACGGGGTCTCCACCACTGTCCGGACCCCTCACCCGATAGAAAGAGATCATGCAAAATACTGTAACTCCTAATGATTTATGTTCACTATTTATCGCATGTTTCAATTCAAATGCACTTTAAAATAATAATCTAAAAGATTTTTTGCTGCTCATCCGAGTGCTTCTTCGGGTCAGGTCTGGAAAACATATCTTGGTTCAACCTTTCATTTGCTCCGAAGAGCAGAATCCTGCGATACCACGGATGATTGAGAATCTTCATAGACTTTTATAGACCATTTATTGAACTTCGATTCTGACATTTAAAAGCCCAACGTGGTGTTGAAACGTTGTGAACTAACTGGTTTTGGGGATCAGCGTAATGTTATGTAATCATGTGATCCGCTAAAATTCTATAACGTTGCTGCAGAACGTCGCCCCCCGTCCACAGGCCTAATGGTACAGTCCTATCTCCTTGTTACGTCAGACCGTCTGACTTCAGCGGATAAATACTGGAGCTCTGCGCCATGAGGCTCATTCTCAAAGCTCCAAGCAGACATACCGAGACGTCTGTCACAACGACAATCCGTCATCAATAAAATCTATTTAGCAGCAAGCCATTTGAACGTTTGTTTCTTTACTATCGCTAAAAATGATGAACGGGCAGATGAACGGTTTTCACAACTCTCTCATTGAAGAAGACTGCTTTTTGTTCACCTCTGAGTCCGTAGGAGAAGGACATCCCGGTAAGTCTACGCTTAGTACAGTCTGTCTTTCGAAACTAATGACATATTTTTAAGCATTTCTAGCTACTGATTCTTTCACACGACCCCGATAAAAAGCTGTAAACTCAAAGATAATGCGATAAAGGCTAGTATATTACTTTTTTCTTTTACGTTTCGGCCTTTGGAACGCCTGGGCCGGCATTCTAAGCTAAAGCTTACTTGGGTTAGCTTAAGATGTAGAATTCGTGTAACTCGGGGTCGCGTCTCTTTCGAATCCTAAACTTTGACAAAGAAACGTCAAAATTGATCTTATTCTTTCTAAAATCAAGGTTAAAGGACACATCTTCGTATTTTCGGCCTGCTGATTGTAGTGAAGCACGCGCTCCCCCTGCACGTGCAGCAGTTGAAATGGCGGCTCGTGCTAGCTTCCAAGTCACTCCTAAAATAAACGTTGTCATTTGTGTCGACACTTATATTTACTGCCCCAATTAGTTGGCTGTTTGGTTCAACATATATACGTCGTGAATTTTAATTTTTATCTTTTTTTTCCCCCCCAGATAAAATCTGCGATCAGATCAGCGATGCTGTCCTCGATGCTCATCTCAAGCAGGACCCTGATGCCAAAGTCGCGTGCGGTGAGGAATTTTTTTTCTGCATTTTTCTTTGTCAGTTGTCATTTGTGCCATCTCATAGTTTACTTCCTGCTTTGCATACCGTAGAGACTGTTGCCAAGACCGGAATGATCCTTTTGGCGGGTGAAGTGACGTCACATGCAACGGTGGACTACCAGAAGGTCGTGCGGGACACCATTCGGCAAATTGGATACGATGACTCCTCTAAAGGTGTGCCATCTTGATAGGTTTTTGTCTTTTAAGAAAATGTGGTTGAGCTTTTAACGTTATATATTTTTTTAATTCTTCCATGCAGGCTTTGACTATAAGACTTGTAACGTTTTGGTGGCCTTGGAGCAGCAGTCTCCTGACATCGCTCAGGGTGTTCACATTGACCGCAGTGAGGAAGAAATTGGAGCAGGGGACCAGGTAAAAGGGTGCTTGTGTTTTGGCCAAACCAATGCAATTTCTGATTGGTATTTGTTTGTATCTGTATGGGATGTGTACATATATATTTTTTTTAAATTTTACTAACCATAAAAAATAATTCTGCAGGGATTGATGTTTGGATATGCAACGGATGAGACTGAGGAGTGCATGCCTCTCACAATTGTTCTCGCCCACAAGCTGAATGCTAAAATGGCAGAATTGCGTCGCAATGGAACCCTCCCATGGCTTAGGCCAGACTCAAAGACACAGGTAATGCGGCCTAATGCACATTTGCCACATCACTAAATCCATTTAAATAATATTTGAGTTTGATCTGATTATTTGTTCATCTGCTGCTTCTGCAGGTTACTGTTCAGTACCGCCAGGACCGCGGTGCCATGCTCCCTGTGCGGGTACACACAATTGTCATCTCTGTTCAGCATGATGAGGATGTCTGCCTGGAGGAGATGAGAGATGCTTTGAAGGAGAAGGTCATAAAGGCCGTTGTTCCCTGCATCTATTTGGATGATGACACCATCTACCACCTGCAGCCCAGTGGGCGCTTTGTGATCGGAGGCCCTCAGGTCTGTGCTGTAGTGTGTATTTGACATGAGCATTTTGGCTTTCAGGTGACTTTCTCAGTCAACATTTGTCCTTTAAACTGCAGGGCGATGCTGGGCTCACTGGTCGCAAGATCATTGTCGATACCTATGGAGGTTGGGGAGCCCATGGGGGCGGTGCCTTCTCTGGGAAGGATTACACGAAGGTGGACCGGTCTGCTGCGTATGCAGCTCGATGGGTGGCTAAGTCTCTGGTTAAAGCTGGTCTCTGCAGGAGGGTGTTAGTTCAGGTAAATGACGCTTTGAAATTGCAGTATTTTTTGTTTGTTTTTGAGGGGGCTACAAGAGGTTCCTTTCTAAGACTTTGTGGTTTTAGGCTTGATATAATGCATCTGTATGTGCTGTATTAGGTGTCCTATGCCATTGGAGTTGCCCACCCCCTCTCCATTTCTATCTTCCATTACGGGACCTCTAAGAAGAGCGAGATGGAGCTGCTTGACATTGTGAGGAAGAACTTTGACCTCCGCCCTGGGGTCATTGTGAGGTAACGTATACATCCTCAGACATTAAGAGAAATATTTTTTTTTTGGTGGAATGATTTAATTCTTAGGTTTGTTTTTTTTTTTTTAAGTTAAAGTCATAGTTTCAGGTCATTCAGTAAAAGTACACTACACTATTTCCGTTTTTTTTCACTGTAACTATTGCTAATCCCAGTAGTCACTGCTGCTTTTCTTTGGGTGAGCTTATTTCCTGTCTGGTGGAAGCTTAGGTAGACGCTAACTTTTGTAAATTACGCGAGTGTGGTTTGTCAGCAAGCAGTGGTGTCCTGTTGGTTGGCAGGGTAAGTGTAAATTCAATATTTCCCTCCTGCAGCCTTCTCTTTACCACAGGCTTCAGCAAGCATTGTGCCTGTGTCAACACAGGTGTGCATTTGGCGGTTGTGACTTTTTACTGCGGCTAAACATGTTGATTATGTATTCCAGGGATCTGGATCTGAAGAAACCCTTCTATCAGAAGACCGCAGCCTATGGCCACTTTGGCCGAGATTCTTTCCCATGGGAGATGCCCAAAAAGCTCAAATACTAAATCTGTTAAGCTTTTCCCCCCAGGCTTGTTGGTGTATACTACAGAGAAGCCTCCAAGGTTCCAGGGGTGAAATGCGCTTTTTTCCCTCCTCTCTTCCACTCTTTCATAATTTGACACATGACTCCCTCTCTTGACCTCCCTGTTTGTCTTGTTACTTCTTGCTGGTTGCACTACTGTGCTGGGTCCTAGAAGGCATGCCTCACTCGATGTTTCGACTAATCATTCATCATTGTACTTCATGCTGATGCCCTTTTTGTTGTGATGGTGACAGAGTAGCCGTATCCAGATTATTTTTTTTTCCCCCTGGCATTCCACATCAACGTCATCCGTCTTTAGTTTAGTCATTGTGTTAGCATGATTGGCAAAATGCAATGCCGCTCTTTGATTTCATTGGTGCTACCGTGTATGAGTCTGCATGACCTCTAAAACCTCCCTGGTCCATTTCCATGCATCATTTGGTAGTTGGAGGGTCTTACAATCAAGACACTATTCCTCAAAAGTTTAGCTTCTTTTCAAACATTCCTCCTCAGTCTGTCTCGTAAAGTATTCCTTCACCTGGTATCGTCTTCTGTTGCCTTTACTCGTTATTTCTGCGGAGGACGCTAGAATGGCACAATTTAAAAAAAGAAAAATCAAGGGTTTGTTGTCTTTGGTTAAAACAAAAATGCTATGCATTGCAGGTTTAGGGACAAGCCAAATCTTAATTTTACAAACTCAGTGAGTCTAGGGCCTCTCATGCCTCTACAGACCTTTGCTATTTCTGACGTAATACAGAAAAGTCAGAAGCTGCTGTCACTGCTCTGGTCTGCAGAGGTGTTGAACATACTTGATGTTGAGGTGATGAGGAAAATTAGCTAGTTCACACATTGAAGTTTAAAAGCCACTCCCCTTTTTTCTCTAAAATAGTGTCACTTTTGTTTTTTTTTAAATGGTTTTGAATTAACTTTATTGCTCCTCTGGTGAATTGATGGCAGGTGTAGCTACAGAGAAGCCTGTTTCCATCTCTATCCTGAAGGGGGGTGTCCATTCGTTATTTCAGCATGCAATCAAACAAAAATATTTATTTGTTCTCTGGAACTCGGCGTGGATACAGAGAAGCCGATGTTTCAGAAGGCAGCTTTAAACACATTTGGTTGTTGAACTTGACGATTTCAGTGTTTCCTCTTGAGGTTCCAGGGTGTTGTACAGAAAAGCTTTGGTCTACCTCAAGAAAGCTTCACTGGCTACTGTAAGAGTATTTTTGCAATCTTTTTATCTTTGGACTACAGATCTTGTGTTTTTATTTGAGTGGGTTGCTTCTGAATCCTGTTGCATTGCCCAGTGCCATTTAATCTTTTCTTGGCTCTTGCCTGTCCCTCGGTGTGATGGCAACGTTTGGCTGGTGTCGTACAGAGAAACCAGCCTTGTTTACAAAGCTATCCCACAAACGGGACAGGACAGTTTTGGATTTGTTCCCTTTAACCACTCTTGAGGTCACCTGCTGGCTACAGTAAGTTTAAAGAGTGCCTTTTCTACTTCCTCTTCAACTTAATTTGCCCCTCCCTCCTCCCTTCCCTCCAACATGCGGCTCCACTTCCAGAGGAACAAGTAGCTCACACTGTGATTTGCGCTCCATGTTTAGACCGGGTAGTTTGATGATGCATTGTAATAAACTACTCACCTTAAAAGAAGTGACTGGTGTTTGCTTCTGTTTGTATTGGTCAAAAGCATGGTGCTTGTAAAAGCAGATAACATAACATACATTTTATCTAATATCATGGATGACACATTTATTTCATTTTTTTAACTTTCTACCTAAATATAAAAGGTAAAACAGAATCTGAATTTTAATTTTGCTGGAGATTTTATGCTTTTTGTTCAAAACTTTGAAAGACAATTCAGTGCTTAAAATCAGTTGCACATCATATTATGCATGCAGCATATTTTTGAAAAATGGATATCAGGCATAGAAGATCAGAAATGACTGAAGTTTACTCAGTTTTTTTTTTTTAATCAAGACTTTCATATATTAGAGGAAAACCAGAATTGCATACAATCTCCTTTATTTACTCATCACAAAATATTCACAGATTAAAGTTTCAACCCACATAAATGAGCACATTTTTGGGTCTTAAGAGTAAATTTAAGGTTTTTGTATCTTATTTGTGAACCAAAACTCGCAGTGAAAGAACTGGTATAAGAAACATAATTTAAAGGTTTTCAATCAAGTCCTGAGAGATCAAAATAACTTACACGTTCTCCTTTACCTGATCTTGTGGATCTCTAGACCTACAAAACTATTTTTTTTTTCATTTTTAAAACAATACTGTGAAAGTTAAAGCAGTGAATCGCCAACAAGATCACTGCAATAAGTCATCTGTATGTGTAAGATTAAGGTGCTAAAATGGCTGCTACTTGTCTTAGGTTTTTCTGAGTTATCTCTGTCGCCCTCAAACCTATCGGATATGTTCAAGAACAGCCTGTCTGATCTATAAGTGGTATCAGACAAAAGTTTGTGTGCTGTGGTCAGAGTCACATGACTCAGGATTCCAGTAACTTTGTAAAGTATTGGATGAAATCACAACATAAAACTTGTTTGCTTTAATCCAACATTCATTTAACATGACGCAAAGCTGAAAACACTGATTCATTTTTTTTTTCTCTATGCTTATAAATTGGACTTTCTGATTTAAAAAAAATTGAAACGCAGCTTGTCCATCTTTCAGTTTATCCATTCCAGGGGGTCACCACAGCCAATCAGCTTTTCCCTGATTTGCACAGGTAGTTTGACAGAGATTCTTTATTCCGAGTGCCCTTACTGACAACTCTGTTTATTTAATATAATTTGTCATAATGAGGTAAAAAGTTGAAAATACAGCAGGTACAGCACTTTATATATATATATATATATATATATATATATATATATATATATATATATACATACACATTTTTATATTTATTATATATATTTATATATTTTATATTTAAGCTGATGCACTTAAGATTATAAAATAGAATGTTTCTTAAAACAAATCGACAATATTTGTGTTACTTTTAAAAATGTAGTCACAAAGGAAGGAGCTAATTTAAAGCAATGATCCTGCTATCAGGAAGTGTGCATTTTTAGGAGCTAAAAGATGAAAAACAACAAACAACCAGTATACGTCTCCTAAAGTAATCAATATTTTAAGAAAGTATTGATTCCAGTCAAATTCTATAAATGTTTATGCTGACCTTTTCCTAATCTTGTCTTAAAATAATCTGAAACTGCATTTTTCAGAGCTGCTATCAGCAGAGGAGGGCTGTGAAGCTAAACCGAATCAGTTGTGACATTAAATACGAACCTCCTCACCCTGAAATTTGTCCCCCTCTTTGATGACACTACACCCGTAGTCCTCAAGTAAGGGCATGAATGACTTCGGTACAGCAGCTGCACATTTCTGCTACCACACATCCTCAGGCAAATGTCTATATTTAACTGAATGCTGGGAGTTTAGGGGGTGTCACACTTTTAACACCATGAATGGACAAGATCATCAATCACAACAACTGTGCAATGGAGCAGCAAAGGCTGCCAGTCACTGGCTTAAGCTTTCAAACGAAGAGAAAGTTTCTTCAGAGTTGCAGAGGAGTGTGTTATCAACATTGGAGCTCAGCTCATGTGGAATCCCTGCATTGAACTGATAAATAACCCTCTAGTGTGTCTCATGTTCCCTCAGAGCAGACGCAGTCGCCACAAAATAAGAAAAACAAAAGGTTTGTTTAGCAGAGGTCAGGGGGATTTATTGCAGGGATTTGGTGGCGGCTGATGCAACACGTGTGGAGGGTTGCTGCTGCCTGCAGCACTGAAGCAGGAAACCACACTACTTCTTGCACCTACTTTAAGCGGTTGCAATTTTAAATTGAAATGTTCTTTTTTTAAAACAAATGTCCAATCAAGGTATACTCAGAATTTTGTATAGAAAAGTTAAGTGAAGGACTTATTTATAGAACCAGACAACAGATTTCTTAGGAATGCAATTCAAGTAATACTTTCTGAGTGGGCAGAAGACTCATCTACTTTATTTAAACTCTTTTTAAAGTTTAACCTCTTGTCATTTTTAGATATGTTGATGTAACTTTATATAGATACATAACTAAAATTATGTGAAATAGTTCATTTAAATATGTTTTTACAATGTACAACAGTATTATCCGTCTTGTTGAAACCATTCTACGACTGCTCCGCACATTGGAAATAAAGGGTTTATTATGGTGCGGGGCTTAGGAATGTGGCATGAAGGTCCTGCTTCAGCTGGGGCCTTATTTTTTGGGTTCATGGGCGGGTTTTCTCTAGACACTCTAACCTTCTCTCTCGACTAAAATTACATCTGTGTGTTTCCTGTCGACCTGTCCAGGGTGTACCCCGTCTTCACCCTGCAGTAGCTGGAATACGCTTCAGGAAAAGGCAGGAATAGATGCTGAAAACTGGACGTTATCAGAAGTTGTTTGGGGCCTAATAGTTTTTACATAATATTTAGTTCCTAAATTGCACACCACGCTTTATAGTAAACAGAAAGCAACAAGTTTATCAAACCATTTAGTTTTTCTAAGGTAAAAACAACCATTTCTTTCATACAAGCTGTTTTTGATTTAGATATAACGAACCATCTACCCTTTGATGCCAATTTTAGTTACAAAGTGGAAGCTCACTACACCACACCTTTGATCGAGCTGTGTCACCTACAAAGTTGCGCAAGTGTTCATTGAGTATTCTGTTTTTAACTAATACATTACCTATTACTGTGAGATAAGTGTGACATCATAATCACCCCATCCTGTTTTATAGAACATTATTTAATACACATGCAACACCAAATTAGGTGAAAACTTAACTAAACTTACAAATCTTATAAGAAACTAACAAAAATGTCCTTTTACGACTCCTAAACGGGTTTATAAAAATGTTTTTTTTTCTATTAAAAGTCAATAAAAACCTGAAAGTATCCCAGAGACACAGTTGTGCAGATGATGTGATCAAAAACACCAAGAGTTAGAACAATCAGGAAAAGGGTGTGTGTCAGTGTGCAGATTTAAACTGTGCAATAGCCTTGAGGATTAACACAAACAATTCCTGGACAATAAACAATTTATTATCAAACTTAAAGAGAAACTGTTCTTTAAATAAAAGATGGATCATAAAAACGAAATATCCAATAATTGATGGTGAAATGTTGTTAGTGGAAAAGGAGGAAATATAATTGTGTTTGTGGAATATTGTTGGTTAATATGTGAAAAGTAGACAAAGGGATCGGTTTAAATAAGAATTGGCTTCTACCTATTCCATTTTCAAACGTATATTTTTAGATCAATCTTAGACTTTTCTTGATTTCTTTTAAGTGATAAAGACAGTGATTGCATTTGTTATTTGAAATAGTAACTTAATTAAAATAAATGAACAGCAAAGATGACGAGCACAAATAAATACTTTTGGAAACTTTTAACACCTATTAGAATGCTTTGACTTCCATTTTGGCTTTGATGTTTGTAAATGTAGTTAATTCATTTATAAAACATATTTTTTTTACATTTACGTTATTATTTAAAGTTTAACACGTGCCCATCAGCAGCCTGGAGGCAAGTCTGATTGCAAAACACATCCTACGGTTTTCATCCTTGAAAAACAGGTATTTACCTGTCGAGTTATAGAAGCTGTTTGGTAAAAGGGAAACTCCAACGTTGTACGTGTGAGCTGATTTTGGAACAAAACCAACCAATCGAGAGCAAAAAGATGATCTGTGGAGCAGGTGACATTTGAATCTGTCTCCTCTTTCATAACATGAGTCACGTGTGAGCATGTGAGGAGTGGAAGTGAGCTTGAGAGCATTCAAACTCTGAAGAGGAGTGTCTTTATGAGCCAATAGTCTTGCAGAGGCACCTTGGCAAAAGAATGCACTAAGCAACGAAGACTTGGCAAGTCATGTGGACTGAGGATAAAGTTTGCATTTTTTCAGGCATTAATGAAAAACAATGACTTACTCTTTCACTTTGGAGTAAAGGAATAGCTGTTTGGTCAGAAAATAAAGTCTACTTGAAGCTTTTGGGCAGGCTAAGACATTACAACATTCTGTTCCTTTTGCTTTTCTTATGACTTTTCTCTCCCAACAATTAAAGTTGCCTTTTTTTCCCTAAGTGCTGATTATTCATGACCATTTCTTGTTTTTCCTGGTCTGGTTCTATTTTATGTATGTATTCATTCAAGCCATTTTACATAGTTGTGTGATTTATTTTTTTTTCTAAAAATGCATACAGTTATAAAGATGACTCCTCATTTTCAAATGCATGTTTGATTTTTTTTTCTGTTATTGCACGTGACTCATGCTGGGATTTTTCACCTTCACTTTTAAGTAAGCCAAGACTGACTACAAATCCTGAGAACTTGACTGCAGGCAGATTTACTCTACATTCCTAACAGGTTTTTGCTTGTTTTGCCATTGATGAAAAACAGATGGAAGTTCAAGAACTGCACCTCACAAAACAGCCAGACAAAAAGAGCATAAAACTGAAACGTTAACAAATTTCTAACATTTGCTTCAATGTTTTAGTTTAGTTGGATTTTTTTCTTCTTTGACCTTAATACATCTGATAGGTTTTTGCTATATTTCAAAGCAAAACATCTAAAACCAAACTTCCAGTCGCTACTAACCTCTATTTTTTTTAATAAAAGACGCTCATTAGACTTGGAGAAAAACACAAGAATTGAAATACAATAAAGATTTGTTGATAGAAATAAATCTATATTGGAACAGTTTAAGTTCAGTAACTCCTGTAACTTTTTGACCATTATCTTGTAAATAAAAAAAATGGCATCAATGGTTGCTAACAACAATTCACAGTAGAAATGGGAACAGACAGATAACATCAGAGGGGAAAAAAATCAGAATCAGAGGATGCCACCTGCTGGAGAGATGATGAAGGGATTGACTTTAAAAAATATACACAAATGCAAACTTTAGAATGTGGTCATCTAAACCTGCTATTTTCTTGAGATATAACAAGTATTCAACATCAACAGATTAAAAAAAAGCAAATTTACATTTCAGAGCCAATCAGTCCATCCATTGCAAATCCACACAAAAAAATAACATTAATAACATCAAATGGCTTTTATGTAAATATTTCAAGTTTCCTTGTCAAAAAATGGCGCTATTAAAAACAAAAGTCCCTGAACAAATCAAAATAAATTATAACACTGAAGACTACTACCTCATATGCACATTGTGTCATTTCTGTACACGACTCTAATAAACTGATGCTCCATTGGCAAAACTTACAAAAAATTATAGGGACAAAAAAAGAACCTCATTATTTGGAGAGAATGCCCTTCTGAATTTTCTGAGCTGCTTTTGTCTTTAACTAATTTGAAGAAACAAGTGGATTTTAGAAATTCCAGTTCAGTTCAACATAGACAGTGTTTCCCCAGTGTGGTGGAGTGGTAAAAAAAAGGAACATAACAGTTAAAAAAAAACAAACAAAAAAAAACAAATGTAAACATCAAGTCACTGTTTGTACTGTGTTCTCCCATTTAAGAAAAAAACTAAAACAAAAATGGCTTGATTGTAGTTCATCTGTCAACAGTCGTGATGACAGTCCAGTGCGGTTTTTAAAGCTTTGAAAAAGACTCCAACAGCAAATGCAGCAGTGCTCTTCTTCATGTAGTCTCTCTTTTATCATAATCTACAGTCAAAAAACACAATTCATTGTTTGTCTTGTCGTTTGTCAATTTCCCTTTGAACTCGACTTTCTAGAGCTGCCCGCATGGCTGAATCCAGGATGTTCCTCTCTGCAACACGCTCTACCACTTTCTTGGGCTTATCCTCCTTAAAAGAAAGACAGAAAGGCAAGATAATTATTTTTATAAAGTAGTATCAAACAAGACAGTCATCAAACAAAACAATGAGCTCTAACCTTGTGCACAAGGAAGGATGTAATGAGACCAGAGTCCGCCTGATAATCAAGCCAGAAGAGTTCTGTTCCGTGAGTTTCAGTCTCTGTGCCAGACCCACTCTCATTCCACTCGTCAGCATCAGCGGCGGTTCCTGGCTCTGAATCATCTGGAAAACAACAAAACAGAAAGTGTTAAATCTCCACTAAGAGATGTAAATTACAACATGCGTCAGTCTTACGTCTTCGTCGAGGATGGTACACCTGGATGTCAGGTCGGCGAGGTTTTTTGGGGGTTGTGGTGCGCCTGTGACGCTGAAGCTCTTTGGCTTGCTTCACTTCTTTATCATAATCATCTCTTTAAAACAAATGGAATAATTTTCTGATTCTCACAGTTGACTAAAATAAAGAGCATCTTGGTTACTTGAAAATGTTGCTTTGTAGGATTTAAAAAAAAGTCAAATTTTAGGTAAGGCAGATTTGTCTGCATGTCAGGTTTCATTCACAAAAGCAATTTAAAGAGCTATACAGTTACGCTATAATTACTATTTTTGTATCTTTGGTACATCTTTCAAAGTTGCCTACATGAAATCCCTCAACATCTTTAAAACTATTTTAAAAATCATTACATAAAGCTCGAGAGTGCAGCATTTCAAACTAATCTAACAGAAAAAAGCAAGATTTTAAGTTAGAACTTAAATCAAAAATAATTCTCCAGACAGCAATCCCAACTAACCATTTACTCATTTATCAAGAACAGCAGATTTTTAAAAATTTTCACACCAAAATATAAGCACTTAATGCACTCCCAAAAAGTAAATTACACTTTTGTAACAAAAATCGACAAACTTTAAAAACGCATTTAAAAATGTCAACCCAAAAGCACGATTCTACTGCTTTAAAACAAAAGATACATTTGACTAAAAGTATTTCAGGGGCTTATTTTATATTTTATTTATTGTATGCTACGTTTTTCATTTATTTTACCATCAGATATCAATCAAGAAATGACAGCTTCTTCAGATTTGCTAATTTGTATGCTAATTCAGCTAACAGCAAAGGGAAATCACCTGGCAATCTGGTTCCTCCGAATATGATGAAGGAAACCGTGGCTCATGTCCAGACGGCCCCCCGGTTTGTACTTCAGCTCATGCACTCCATCATCTCTTATAACATCCATTTCAGCAAATCCCTCCTTCCAAACTTACGCAGCTGAAGAAGAACAAGCAAAACAAAAAGCTAGACAGCTAACCATTAATAAATGGATGGCCAACTGTAACATTTCCGGTGTTTCCACAAATTAATTTGTATAGTCCTAAAATGCATTTCGAGCTAAAATGTAAATCATTTTAGGTATACTGCTGCGGCTAAAGTATAAATAACATTGTAACAATAAAAAACATTTATAGTTAAAGTTTACATGGGGTAAAAACGTGTTTTTGAACTCCGGGTTACGTTTTGATTTCCCACTCCAGTGCCACCGACGTACAACCACCGCGAGTTTCGAGGAGCAGTGTAGTTTCCATTCATTTCTTCTTGAAAATCTTAAAGTTTTGTTTCGTAAACGACAAATTGGCTAACGTATTTGTGCAAGAATGTCTTTAAAGCGTGAAAGGGAGGCAATAGAAGACGACGAGGATAACGACGACGAAGGTATGTTGATTTGTCTGTCTTACGTCCGTTTTTCGTTTTGTTAGCTAGCAGAGTATTTTCTAGCATAAAAGTTTATTACATAATTGTATCAGTCCCATACGTTACTGATTAGCTGATTGTATCACAAATAAGAAAAATGGAAAGGGCATAGATAACATATTCATTTAAAAACGTATTTAAAAAAAAACATATCGATTATACAGGAAAATCTTAGCTAACTATCTAGCTAGCATCTTTAGCTGCTTCACTTAGAAATGAATTTGCTTAGTTAACGTTTACTCTGCTTTAATATGATTTGCTCCTTTTTCCAGTGACAGTCAAATTTAGGCGAGGACGCATAGTTGAAGACCGGAGAAGCCGCCACTGTCCTTATCTGGACACCATAAACAGGCAAGGCAATATTTGAAAATGCTCGCTAAAGCTAGTTAGCATTGTTCTTTACAGCTAACTCCGTTTCTTTTCTCATCCTGCAGGAGTGTGCTGGATTTTGACTTTGAGAAGCTCTGCTCCATCTCTCTGTCTCACATTAATGTTTATGCCTGCCTTATTTGTGGGAAATACTTTCAAGGTAGGCATATGTTAGCATAATAATTATTTTCGACATCAAACGCATACTTTTGTTGTTTTTTTTAGAGGACACAATACCTATTCTGTCACGTTTTCATTCATATAGGTAGAGGTCAGAAGTCTCATGCTTACACCCACAGTGTACAGTTTTCTCACCATGTGTTCCTCAACCTGCACACACTCAAGTTTTACTGCCTGCCAGATAACTATGAGATCATTGACTCATCGCTAGAAGACATCACAGTAAGTTATACAATAATATATGCTGTTTTTATGGTATAGAGTAAATTATTATTTCACTGGGGAGAAAAAAACACTATTACATACTAAAGTGAAGGTCTAAAGTTTCTTTTACCACAAGAATTGTTTTGTTTTTTGATAAACTCACTTTGTTCTTGCTTGTCATTGTAGTGTTTCAATAGTTTTTTAAACGTTTTCTCTGTTCAAAAAGAGTTTTATTTTGTGAACCTAGATTAAAAATTTGTATGATAGTTACATATTTGATGAAAAGAAATGTCTGTTAATTAGAAAAGGAGTACATTTTATTCAATATATTTTTCCTATTTGGAAGTGTATACTTGGGGCAATCATAAGTATCTGTATTTGGTAATTTCTTAAAGTATCTGTTTTAAATTAGAGTTGTGGCTGTAATTTCAATCCATGTTTTGATTTGTTTAAAAATGTTTTTTCTTTTATTTATAGTGTTTTAGCTTATTTTTTTTCTCAATGTCTTCTCTTTATTTGCAAGGTCTTTCTTTGTGTTGGTAATCTTGGTATCTTTTTTTTTTCTTTAGTATGTGTTGAAGCCGACTTTCACCAAGCATCACATTGAAGGTCTAGACAAACATGGTAAACTGTACAGAGCCTATGATGGTACAACCTACCTGCCAGGGATTGTGGGACTCAACAACATCAAAGCCAATGATTATGCCAATGCTGTATTACAGGTATGGCACTCCGCTGCTGTTGTCTTTTTGAAACTCTGGCATTAATTTAAATAATACTGAGAGTTCATATAGTACTTTTCATTTAAGGCTTTTTCCAACGTCCCACCTTTGCGAAACTACTTTCTTGAGGAGGAAAACTACAGAGGAATCCGTAGGCCACCGGGGGACATTATGTTTCTGTTGGTGCAGCGGTTTGGGGAACTGATGCGAAAACTTTGGAATCCGAGAAACTTCAAGGCCCACGTGTCGCCCCACGAGATGCTGCAGGCTGTTGTCCTGTGCAGTAAGAAAAACTTCCAAATCACCAAGCAAGGTACCGTTTGTGGTCTGTGCAGTGTTGACTAAAAAAATTTAGTCACTGGTTTTGTTAGTTGTTCCATACAAAAAGATGAGCAAGATCTGCAATGTTCATCAAAGATACAATTTAACTGTGGGAAACAAAATGTAAAAAAGAAAAACCTAAGAAATTGCAATATATGGCTTTTTAAAAATAATTAACTGGATAATAAGTAAGTATAATGGTGCAGAAAAGAAATATTTTGCTCCAACAAACAAGAAAGAATTCTGGCTCCATGTAGGATCTCACTTTGTGGGGTGAAAATGATTTTGAGAGCGTTGTGGAAACAGCACAGAGCTACACAGAGGTACTGGTCAATGACTTGAAGAGAGCTAAGATCATAGTACCAAAAGTTACTTTTATTAATACTCTGTCATTGTGGAGAAAAATCCTGCAGTGCTCCAAAGGTCTCCCTGCATGAGCCAGCAAATGTCTGAGATTGTCTAAAAGTTTGCTGGAGACCATCTGGATGATCCAGAAGAGAATTGGGAGAAGGTCATGTAGTCAGATGAGACCAAATGGAAATGTTTGGTTTAAATGCCACTTGCCTTTATTAGAGTTGGGAGAATGCTGAGCTGCACCAAACCCACTGTGAAAAAATGAAGTTGGAAACATGCTTTGGGGCTGTTTTTCAGCAAAGGAGACTGGACAATTGATCCGTATTTAGGAAAAGATAAATAGAGCCATGTTTGGTGAGATTTTGGACAAAAACCTCCCATCAGCGAGATCATTGAGGGAGGAATGTGGCTGGATTTTCCAGCAGGACAATGTTCCCAAATACACCACCTGGTAAACATTACAGACCAAACTCACATTTTTAAGTGGGACAACTTGAAGAATCAGTGACTTCCAAATACTTTTTGCCACACAGTCTTACAATTTACAGGAGGAGTTGGTAGAGTTCACTCAACATTTTCTTGTTTGCAGGTGATGCTGTGGACTTCATGACATGGTTCCTAAATGCTCTGCATGGCGCTCTTGGAGGCACAAAGAAAAAGCCATGTGAGTTGGAGAAATTGTTTTTTTCCCTAATTTGTAGTACATTTCTTGAAATTCTAAACTATTTTCTTTTATTTATAATCGTGTCTTTTCATTAGAATGTAAGCAGTCTAATTTCAAGTCAGTGCTGGTTGCCTTCATGTAGTTTTGTTCTAGTATAGTGAACTAGTTTGCTCTTTTGTTCACACACAGCAATACTTACAAAAGTCTTTCAAGGCTCCATGAGGATTTTCTCCAAGAAACTCCCCCATCCAGATTTAGTAAGTGTCTGGCTTTTATTTTGAAATTACCGATGACATACTAAGTCATATTTGCAAAAAAACTTAGTAAAACAGATAAACCAAAGGCTGTATTAATCAATGTGGTGAGAAGTTTATTCTTGTTTTTTTTGTACTTTATTGTTGTCAATTTAGACTAATTTTGTTGTTAGTTGTTTAATGTATGTGTAAACTATTTATTTAAATATTTTACACTTTAAAATATCCGTAAGTAGCCGTGAATATGCAGCACATTACTCATAGAAACATTTTTTACGCTTTTGAATGATGCTACTCCTGTTTTAGAGCTACTAATTTAAACAATTGCTATTTGTGTAGTCTTCCAGGTCGGATATTTAGACCACAATAATCTTTTTTGCTTTTTAAAGTCTTTTAGTATTGATTCATTTTTTCTGTATTTATGCTTCCAATATTATCTTTTCTTAAAACAATCTAGCCTGCAGAGGAAAAGGAGGCGTTGCTTGTAACAGAGGAGTATCAGGAGCAGATGTCCGAGTCCACCTTCCTGTTTCTGACCCTTGACCTTCCAACAGCTCCTTTGTACAAAGATGAGAAAGAGCAGCTTATTATTCCACAGGTTCCTCTCTTCAACATCCTGGGAAAATTCAACGGCAGCACAGAGAAGGTGCTGGATCCTTTTATAACATCAACAGCTAAATATAAACATTGGAATAAAATATATATTTTTTTGTATTTACATATCTTTATGGCGTGTTGTTTTGCTTTTCTACATACAGGAATACAAAACTTACAAAGAGAATTTTCTCAAAAGGTTCCAGCTGACCAAACTACCCCCTTACCTCATCTTTTGCATCAAAAGATTCACCAAGAACAATTTCTTTGTGGAGAAGAACCCGACTATCGTAAACTTTCCCATTACGTGAGTGAAATCCAGATATTTTGACTGGACTGCACGTTTATATGATGTGTAAATATATAGACTTTTTTCAGGTGGTGACATTGTATTTTGTAAAACAGGAATGTTGACCTTCGTGAGTACCTGACAGAAGAAGCGCAGGTCACAGAAAAGAACACAACTTATGATCTGATTGCAAACGTTGTGCATGATGGGAAACCCACTGAAGGGTCGTACAGAATTCACGTTCTTCATCATGTAAGTTAAAACTAGAACTAAGTTTGATACGTGGGGGTGTGTGTCTTTCCTTTGGTAGGTAGTGGTCATCCTCTGGTGATTGGCTGATCAAATACAATAGTCCTTTTCTTTATTGCTTTAAAGACCCTTTTTCATTTTATTTGCACAAAAAGGGTTTGCTTTCTTTCATAGGACAAATAGCAATGTTCTTATTACTTATGCAAAACAAGTAAGCTAACTTTGTTTTCATTAGTTCTCTTGAATCTTGGTGTATTTATTTTCAAATATCTTTATTTTCCTGGAACATTATTTCACAGATATTTCTCTATGATTGCAAATCCTGAAACTTGGACATAATCATTTCTTTAAGAGGTCTGTTCATGCTTTAAAAATGTGTAGATTTTTTGTGACATAAACAAAAATGTCTTAGTTTAAAGTCTATAGTACCAACTTAGATTACAATAGAGCTAATATAGAGTCATTTTAAACACTAATGAACTAAAACAAAAGCATTTTGTTGTGAGTGGCCGGTTTAGGGCAAAAATGTGAACAGTAAGGCTTAAGATTAATGTGCTTTGTCAACAAATTCCTGATGCACGAGGATGTCTTTGCATTTACCCAGGGCACAGGGAAGTGGTATGAGATGCAAGATCTGCAAGTAATAGACATTCTCCCCCAGATGATCACGCTGTCAGAGGCGTACATCCAGGTAAATCCACCTTTTCTTCCGGTCTACTTTTCCGTGGATAAGTTAAAACTAGACTTTTGTTGGATTTGCATTATAAGGGCAAATTGTGTTTGCATATTTGAAATGTGGTTTTCAAAGAACAGTCCTTTCTTTTTTCCCCCTCGAGACTAGCATAGTTTAGACTAGAGTATTTTGTGGTTAGTCCTTCAAATCTTTTGATCATTTGTACAAATCTTTTTCAGCTTTAATACACATAAAACTACACTTTTACCACATTTTATGATTAAAAATTTCCTGTACTGATTAGAAATTAGAAATACCCTAATTATTAGGAAGCTCCAAAAATTGCCTTTATACTTTTGAGGTTTGTTTAGAAAATATTTGTCTTTAAAGCTGCCATTACTTTTTCTTTTCTTCTTCACAGATCTGGAAAAGACAAAATTGATAAAGCAAACAAACCACACACAGGTTTAAATCAACAAGCTTGATTTTATAATCAGAGGCTTTGAAATCATCTTCTCCACAAACTAGAAGAGTGGTGTGAATATTATATGGCATGAAAGTTGCAACACAATACTAGGATGTTCTGTACACTGTTGAAGCAAATGTACATTTGAGTTTTTGACCACATTTTCATCTTTTAAAAATACAGTTTTCTAAATAAAACACCTCTCAGGATCTTTGACTTTGTGTTTTTAAAATTTAACAACCACCCATTTACAGCATCACACCTGCATACAGCAGAAGGATGAAGCAATGAATACAGTGACATGCAAACAAAAAAAAAAATTCTAGATCAATTTGTGATTAACTAAAATAACATCTAAAGCAAACCGTTTTCATTTGGTTTTTTTAAAAGAAAAGGTGATCAGAGCATTTTATGACAAATTTGAAAGGCAATAAAACGTGAAGAATGTAGGCAGATCCATCAACAGTCCTGGAGGAACTGGGCTCTTAAGTCTTCCACAAGAACTTCTCACAGAAGATTTGGTTCTGTTGGTAGAAATAAAAAGGTGAAACGACTAGTAATCATTTTATTTGTATTCCATATTTCCTTCAAAAAGTGGTGATATTGATATCAGAGTGGCAAACTTTCATTTTTATTCCTCCTCCAATTATTTTTTTAAATTTTTTCTTTATTTTTGTGTTAATATTTAACTTTTGGCTCTGAATTTTCCTCAAGTTCAATTATGTACATTTGTTCTAAATTCTGTTAAACTTAGCGTTGGTTTCTGGGAAATGCCCCTCTCTCTTAAATAATGCAGAAAACCAATGCAAAAAACATTTTCCATCCAGCCTGGCCATCCTTACAGCCCAAGATGCAGTGATAAAGGTCACCTACCCCACACTTCTGAGCAGTCTCTATGTTTTGGCACCAGTAGTTTGGCCCCCATGTGCACGGATTTCTCCCCAGTAGATCCTGCTCCTTCATGGTTTGGCACAGATCAGCTCTCTGAAGGACACAAGTATCAAATCCTCCCAAACTGAGCTGCTTCAAACAAGTTTGATGTTTCATTCACACATTTTAAAAATGTTCACCAATTAATGTTCTTCATTTTCATAATTTACATTAAAAGTTTGCCAAAAATAGGCATGACATAAACGAAAACTGGTGGTATTTAAAAAAACTAAAGTAAAAAAAAACAAGTATTCTACATGTACCTATTATTCTTGAAATACTCTTTTAAATAATAGTCATTTTTGTCAAACAGTTCTTACTTCACAAGCTTGTAAAACCTCCATGTGGTTTCTCCAAACCCTTTGCAGCTGTGACCCATAGGTTCTGGTGAAGGCGTCACACTGTAAGAAGAAATCAGTTTTTCATGGGAAGTTATATAAATGCTCTGTTTTGTTTTTTTATGAAGGAAAAACTGAACTTTTTAAGCAATGTCAGTTAAATGAGAAATGTTGAAAATAATTGGGAGTTTGACCTTGGGGATGGCGTTTGGGTGAACGCTGCACACGGACTGCAGGAAAGCTGATGTCTGCGCTCCAGTGGCGTTGAGGCCCAGGTGGACACGATGCAGTGCTGCTAACGTCCGACATGACTCACAATCCGAGGGGGGAAGTACCACTGCAACGTAATGGTTCCACTATTTAAAATGTTAAACCGATTGTAAACAAACTGGCACACAGATAGAAAATCATTTGTTCACAAACAGTCTTAAAAACTGACGCTCAAATCCACAAGCCTCATGTTTTTAAAGCCTTGGCAATAGTCACAGTTGTCAAAATCTGGACACTGACCTGAAACCATGCTTTGAGCTTAGCGTCATCTAACACCTAAGAAGGCCTTTCACTTGTTCGCATCATAATCAACATTTCAGACTTTAACTTTTGGTACAGTAATGCTAACTAACAATTAAAATCTTTGAAATATGGCATCGTTTTAACACAAATCAGCTGAACTCACCTGGAACAGGTTGCTCTTTAAACAAACAGAGATGCAGCATCATGCAGATGGTGTGAGGTGCAGCAGACGACAAGAGGAATTCGACAATTTCTGCACCATATTTGTCAACAAAATCATCGCATTGCTGTTTATAGCTTGCAGGTACGAGATAGCAGACTTCCTCCATGAGCTTCAGAATGACATCCTGCAGCCATGAGAGAAGATGGTCACTTTAACATGTAGCACTGAATGCACCGACATCATTTATCAGATAAAATATTCACCTCTGTCATGTTTTTGGGCAACATATTCTCCAGCTTTTTGATCACCATCAAACACAAGGCGCAAACCGGGCCAGAAATTTTCTACATAAGAAAAAGCAGACACAGAAGTTTCAGATGGATGTGACACCTTTTGTCTGTTTCCACTTCTGCTTTCCCACACTCACTTGGGTTTCGGTGATAGAAACAGGTGCAGAGTTGGAGAAACCTTCACTGTCGACGTGTTGAGGAGGCTCCTCGTCTTTTTGAGGAGGGCAAAGCCCGAAGACCACACAAGTCTCATTTGGTTTCTGCAGAAACATTCAATTCTGAAGTCAAACTCATCAGGTGATCACTTAACTGTTTTTGCTCAAAACCAGGTAAAAAAAAAAAAGATGAAACTCACTAGGTGACTGGGCGTTTGCTGCAAGACTTTAGGCAGGTATGTTTTCACCTGAGAATGACACTCTGATGCCTGTAGTTTGGGCAGGCGCAGACACACAGCATGCAGGGCTTCATACACCGTCACCTGTAAAACACAACACCTCATTTGACCTTTAAACACATTATAAACACCCCTGGATGTTTTCTGTCTTTCTTTTTATTTTTAATTAAAAATTGTTTCCTTACTTTAGTGTTACTGCTTGAAATCATATTGGTTGACATGCGTATGACTTGACTGCATTCTGCACAGAGATCCAATGACTGAGGAGGAGAAAATATGCATTTGGTTAAAAATCTCTCTTATGATCGATTAAATGCTTATGGTAAACACTCTGTAAATAAACACACCAGACAGCTTACCTGAAATTCCTGACTTATGAAAGACACGGGGTCCACGATATACCTGGAGTCTCCTTCAGAGAGCGAAACAAAAACAGACACACTTGTACAAACTGCTTATTTCTAGCAACGATTACGATGCAGGAAAGCTACACATCGACATGTACATGCATGTAATTTTAATTAATTTATTTTTTACCGAGTCGCAAAGCCGCCGCGAAAAGCAGCAGCACAAAGCCGCCCCATGCAGACATGGTTTCAGGTTCAAACAGCTCCGTTTCACAGCTGCAGCGCTGTCAAAACACCGCAGGAGTCTGTTTGGGTCTCACCGGAAGTCAGTGACACTATCCAAGAGGGGAGAGTAATGCGCAGGCGCGGACAAACCTCATGGTCTTTGTCCGTCAAATATTTTTTCACCAGTTAATTAATCATTTTTTCCCTGTGAAACACGTTCTTTCAACAACAATAATACGTTATTATTATATTATTATTATTAAAAATTATTAGCATTATTATTAAAAAAACAAAAAGATCTGGACACAAAGTCTCTATCTCATCTTTTTTGGTAGCCTATTGCACATTCACTCAGAGATTTTAAAAGGATTGTACTTATTTTATTCATCTGTACAAAAATAAGATCAATTTGACTAACTTTGCAAACTTAGACACCCCAAATATAAAAAGGTGAATAATCTACAATCTTCCTGATGATGAGGCAGAGACAAAATGTTTATATTGTTTTTGGATATTTGATTTCAGATAATTTTAACAAAAATAAATATATAGTTAATGCACTCATAATTATGGTTTAGTATTGCATACACAATATGCTAACAAAAATGCTTTTTGTTTTTTAGAAATCGATAATATTGCATGTAAAAAGGCTGTTAAAATAAATTATGCTCTGTCTCATTTGGAACTTTAGAAAATAGTTTATTTTATTTCAAATTTCAGGTGTTATTGTTTTGTATTTAGTCTGTCAACTTCTTCACAAATTCAATCGTCTGTTGTTTTATTTAATCGAATTTGCACTTGATATAGAGTGATGTATTATGTGATGTTTATGATTTTTCTTTTGACAAAATCATAAATACATAAACACAGCCAGCATAAATCACACAATTGTCAGAATACAGTTTACAGCATTAGGCAATGTTTTAAATAATCACATACTTTATGTTAAATACATATATTATTTATAAAAAATAAAATTATGTGGTTTAGATTAAAATCAGACATAATTTCTTTTTATATGACAGTTTTTGAAGGTATAGTTATATAAAATCAGTGCAAGCACATGCTTAAGATCACCAGCAGATGGCAGCAAATTATCTGTGCTAGATTTATTTTCAATATGCAAATTTGTCAAACTTATTTATTTATAAAATGAAGTCAAATTTTGTAACTTTTAAATTCGGAAAACTTAGACTACCCTCCAAGACTAAGAATAGCAATAAATAGATTTTCTTTCACAATTTTTCTGATGATGAAACATTTCTTGACACTTCCAGCAAATACTGTTTTTAAAATGGATAAACACAAGGTTTTAATTTGACATGCCTATCTTATTTCTTAATTTAAATCCACCTCATGCTAGTATGTGTGTGGACCAACATCGGTGAGTGTTGTTTTGCCACTTAAATATATTGATACTGAAATTCTCAACAATCCAGTTAACATTTAAAACTATAAAATAACATAAATATCTCTATGACTTGTAGCAATATTGCTGAAATCAAGCTGTGTGCCTTTTTATCATCTGCCATGGTGTCAGTAGGGGGCAACTTTTAGGGGAATTTGTTTTACACTAAGATTTGACAAATACAAATGATTAAGTCAGTCCCACTGTTTGTGATCTTTTAACGCTGTTATAAAACTCTCAATAAAAAGTAAAGTGAATTCTACAACTCAGACAGAATGTGCCTGTGGTTGAAGAGAATAACTTAAGAACAAGTAGAGTTTAAAAGGCTGCCAGACTAAAAACAACTTCCGCCTTTGAGGAATAAGGAGACGTGATTGACGTTTGCAGGAACTGAAAAAAACACAAAACCACAGGTACAAAGTCTCGTGGGCACACAAGGGCAAATGAAAGTTGTTTGACCTTTAGGTCCACAATGACAACACATGCATTGAAGAACCAACAGGCCTTTAACGAAAGACAATAATCTGAAGGAGTGCTAAAAATATAAGAATAGATCAATGTTTCTTCCCATCAAAAGACTAATGAGGTCCAATGAAAATAAAAGCTGCTAATAGAGGACATTTGGAAAACTTTTTAATCAAAGCCTCTGACACGTGAGGTGTGAAGTAATGCCGAAAAATCTGATTTAAAAAGAAATCCTAAAGAAGTGAAACATATTGTCCCACTATGACACGTGCTAGAAGGGAAACTTTTTTTTCTTTAGAAAAAATCCTAACCATTTGATTGTGGTTGAAACAACAAAATGGACTGTCTTCTTTTAGTTTTCGTTCCAACAAACATTTTTCTTATTTTCCAGTCAAGGATGACACAGGCAAAGTTATCACTTGATGTCGTTAGTTTGTAATTTAATCTGTGATTTTGTTTTAACTTCATTTTTGACTTGAGTTTTGGAGAGCAGAGCCTTAAACTGTTGGCACGTGAGTTATATGACACAGTCACACCGACTGGCAAACCGTGAGTTCATGGGAACTAATGTCCCACAGTTAGACTTTCATGTGATCGAGTCCCTGAGGCAGTTCTCCGCATCATTTACTGAAACACGTGGAGACATTACAGTCATAAATATTTGAATGTCTATTAACCTGAGGATGACAAGCTCTATTGTCATGCTTGAGAACTTCTTTAAACAGCATGTTAAAAAAAGTATTGATTGTTATTTACACTTTTTAATTTGATTTATTATATTATTATACATTTTTGAAAAATGTTGTATTAAATCCACACGGATCACTTTCTTCTACTTCTGCAATATTTGATTATTATGAAGGAAACATCTTCAGTAATAAGCACAGTCCTTAAGCCCTAAGGAGAAAATGAACGCACACTTACAGGAAGTTTTTCTTGTGCACATCTTCATTGACAGACAGCTGTTCCTGTAACCACGGGTTGGAAGGAACTTTACTGAAAAATATTTTTGCCTCTTCCCCTAAGATTAAAACATCTTTTGAAAAAATAAATAAAAAATAATCTTTTGTAATAATTCAGTGGATTACACAAGCGTGCAGATTTACTGGGGACATATTGGCAGATTTACCGGCACGAAAGGAAGTGTAGAGAGACTCATACCAGTCTGCAGAAGCAAATATGAGGAAACACTGTGAACTGGCATTTCATGCTTTTGAGTACACTGCACAAAACAAAAACACGTACACAGAAAAACACAAAAGAATGATGAAGCAGCGATAACCTGGACTCAAAAACAAGACCATCTACATTCATCGGAACTTGACCGATCTGTAGTTTCAGAAAATGTTCCATAGGTGTGAGTCCACTTCCTGTTAGGAGGATGGAAAACATCTGCAAGTGAGGCGCATCAAAATGTCAATTTTTAAGTGACGGTGTAGTCCCCCAGGCCCTCGACAATCCTGTGATGTTTGAGTAAAATTAATAAAAAGCTAAATTATCACAATGGATTTTTTCAACACCAAATTTAATATTTTCATTTGAGTCTCTCACCTCTAACAAAATGCTGTCTGTTATTTACCAAACACAATGCAGAAGGAGACTAAGTGTAAATAAACACTCTTGAATGTTGCACAAAATGCTGTGCATTTTTTCTCACAACGTACAACCATTCAGTCTAATAGCCCCACCCTGCAGATCAAATGAATGCTTGTGCACACATTTTGTGCTTGTTTAAACTGTTAATTTGCATATTAAATATCCCCTTTGCAGTTATTTTATGCTGTGTACCAATTGTTTGGTAGATGTACTGAAAATTGGATTTTCCCACTGTGGAATTCATAAAGACGTATCTACTTGCAGGTTAGGTTTGTAGCATCATTCCATACAAAGTCAAGTGGCTCTGAAGAAAAGACCCTCAGTACATTTTATAGCTAAAATATTTATTGTAGTTACCATAATAAATAAAATAACATTGCCATTTTTTTATTTAAATGGAAGTAAATGAATTGATGGCAATGGAAAAACCTGTGTTTTTGCCTGATCCTATAATTTGTTTTTACTACAAAAATGTAATCTTTAAATATAATTACAAAAATATAGGACAGACCAAGACATTTCAGACTGATTTAAGTAAAAAACATCAGTCAACTTTGAAAGTCGCAAGCTTAAGACAGTTTTTGAAAGGAAAGAATTTTCTGAATTGGCTTTGTTTCTTATTACTATAGAATTTTTTGGTTAATCATTGCAAAGAGCCGCAAGCTACTTGTAAAACTTAAATATTCAACAACAGAACAAAAGTGTTTGACTTTAAGTGTTAATTTGTTGAGATATACATTTCATAGGACTGTAAAAAAATTACATTTGAAAAATAAAGTTATTTTGAAATGTTTTCTCAGAGATTCTAGGACACAAAGTATTTTTATCGTCATTTCAGCTCATATTTATTTACATATTTATGATACAAAATTAGGAATCAGCTCCCAGTTTAAGGCCTAGATTAAAAAAACAAATATGTCAACAGCTTCCTTCCTCTATAACGACATTACATTGACGAAAAAAAAAGTATGATTATTGTTTTCAAGCAGTTCAAACCTGACCAAAACGTAAGTGCAAAACTTACAAAACTTAAACGTTTAGGGTTCAGTTTGATCACAAATAATATCATAATAGAATATTAGAACATGTAAGTGTTAGCACATTGCTTTCATTGATGTACAGTGACAGCATTATTCCTAAGTAAAACCAAAATGACTAATGAAAATATTTTGTTCACACTGACTGGTTAAAATATGTTTTTATTTAATCCACTGGCTTTTTAAAATCCACAATATGACTTAGCCTGGAATGCAAGCTAAGCAATGTTTTCTTTTTTAATTGTCATCTTAAAATGGAAAAAAACCCATGTCATAAAGCAGAGTTAATACTGTTGAATTACATGGACAAAAGAAAAAACATCCTTCCTGCATGCACCATAGGAATAAGGTAGACTTTCTGCACACTTGACAAGGAAGTCACATTTCCAGTTTGACATCTCCGTACACTTTCTGCGTTCACACCATGACCAGCACGTTCCCAAATTAATCACAATCGCTGTACAAAGAAGAGCAAGAGGAGTTTTTCTGAATACTGACTCTTTTCTGTGACTTACTTCTGTAATCTGAGATTTTTGTATATGAAGATGATTGGAGGTTCATTGCCTTGTGCTAAGCTGATATAACTATCGCCACTTTCAAACACAGCGTAGTTTTCATTGAAGACACGTTTAAATATTGCAATGCAAGAACAACCAGTATTATCTTTGTAAAACTGTAAGCTTATGCACTTAAGTAGTTGGAAAATACTGGGATCAGTTACAAAGGTTGACCGTCTGTTTGCATTCTCAAAACAGCCAAAATAAAAAAAATTGGGAAATTTGAAACAAATCAGTTATTTTAATCCTTTAAACCATTTCAACAAACCTTGGAATATTCATTCATACTTTTTTAACTCTAGGAAATTGTTGTTTGAACTGTTGCTCAAAGGTCACCAATACAGCTTCCATCATTGTTAACTCTTTTTTTTTTATAATAAAAATGATCAAAGTGCACCTGAAAGTAGTAATAGTAAATCGGATAGTAAATCACACTCACAAGTATTTTTTAGCAATAGTCTAACTTTAGCCCAAGGCTAAAGGCTGCAGGGAAATGACAACATTATTTGCTTGCTTCTTCCTTGTCATGTGTTCCTGTTCTTTTGGTCAAAACATAACTTTTTCCATCTGTGCCACCAAAAGTTAAAATTGTCCGAGAGCGTGAGCTTTATTTATTTTTTACACATCTTTCAGTCTATTTAGTCTGTTCGTGCAAAATGGGTCAGCTGCAGTGCAGCATTAGGCCGGTCAACCTCTGACCGGAAGATTCCAAGGCAGGCAAGGCGGGAACTCATTTGTTTTTACTTAGGAATAATGTCACACTGTACATAAATAAAAAAAAAAAAAGTGCAAAAACTTTCATGTTTCACATTGAACCATAGATTGATCTGGTGTAAGGTTGCCGTCTGTGTACGGCAGCGGAGCCACCATCAGTGTGTGAATGGTGCCGTGACTGTAAAAGCGCTTTGGGCCTTTAAAGAGGGTAGGAAACCGCTTGACAAGTATATGGCATTTACCAAAATGTGAAACAAATTGAACATTTTATAGAAATTGTCTTATAATCTGCCATTTCATCTGTAATAGCCTCTAAAGACTCACTCCAATGAAAATTATTTTTTTTTAACAACTTGTTGTGGCCTTTTTCTCATGAAGGCAGACATATCTAAAGAAATCTAAGATTAAAATTGCATTTCTGAGTATTTCTTTATTAAAATCATTGTGAGTCAGGAGAAAACTACAAAAGGCTGTTGAAAAATAGGAGGGGTCAACAGTCCCAACCACAACTCAGAGGTGAATTTCAAATGAACTCTGCAGTACAGATGACCTAAAAAGACTGGCACCGTTTTTAAAAATTTATTTTAAATTTTGGCAAAAAATGGCATAAACCTAAATAAACCTCTGGGAGCACTTTTTTAATAGATCAAATAACGATCAGAGGGGTACTTCGAGCAAATGATCAGAACAAGCAGGAAATATGATTGTTGTCATCTCAGTTTACAGTCAGTAAAATTACGATAACAATCTGCACAAAACTGGAAGACAAAATTCATTGTTCTTGGAACGCACTGTGTGGCGTCTGTGTGGACAAACTGCATTCCAGTCTGGATACATACCATTAAAACAAAGTACAGTGTACCTGTACTGTATCTAAAATTTACTTTAAAACAAGTATAGTAAGTATAAAAATGATATTTTTGATTGCTCTATCCATCAATTTTAAAAACCATTTTATTCCTGTTCAGGGTCACTGGGTTCCTGAAGCCTACCAGCTTCTGCCGGGTGATGGTGGATTGAAGTTCTCCCTGGACGGTTTTCCAGTCCACTGCAGAGCCACACAGAGACTCACATACACATCTAAGGAACATTTTAGCAAACTCCACGTAGAAATGCCCCAGTCAGGAGTTGAACCAGGGCCTTCTCGCTAGTGCTCACTACACCGCTGTGTAAGCCTTTTTAAATTATTCATCCTCCTCTTGCTTTATACTTTCACAGTTTACTAATTTTATGAATGCTTTTGTTTGAATGAATTGTCATTTTTCAGAGATTTTCATCACCTCACTCGTTTTTCATCTTTATTTGCTTTGTAATCTTTAAAGGTCACACGATTAATGGAGTGCATCCCGGCTGTCAGTGGGCGGGAGGCAGGGCACACCTTGGGCTAGTCTACAGGTCATCGCAGGGCAGCACCAAGGCAAACATCAACACAACACACTTTGAAGACACTGTGCAAGCACCTCAAGTGGATTTAGCTTTGAAAATGGAGCTAGCATGAGTCATTTCTTTCCAAACTTTTTCTACTACTTAATTTAGAAGTGGATTTGAAAAAGAAATCCCCAATGTTCTGTCATTCAGTCAAACCAAAGCCAGTGAAATGTCGTGACTCTTAGCGTCACTGAATCACAAGGAGGAAGAAAAATACAGTTATTACCACACACGCCCTTTTTTTCCTGCAAGTGCTGGTTCCTCTTCAGCAAAAATAGTTGATATATCAAATTAACAGAAGACTGTTGATGAATATATTTATTGTGATTAATTGAACCTCAAAATTGAGCTATGAACAAAAAAACAACCAGTACCTTAAAAAGTGAGGATTCTTTAAAGAGAGTTTGAGGCCTCTGTGCAGCAAAAACATTCCTTCCTTTGTTCAAAACTATGTCTGTCTTTCAATTACATTTAATTTATTTGAAGACTTCCTCATATGGAGAGGATGGTAAAAAAAAGGAGCAGAATAATATGTTAGGCTTCTGAAACACAAATAAAACAATTACAATTAGTCCTGATATGTGCTAAAAACGAACAATGTATTAACAATTTTGTCTTGGCCAAAATAATACTTGTCAGTCCTTCACACGTCACAGCATTTCTGTTTTTACCTGACACTTCTTACATCACCAAAAAAGAGAGGAACAAGGAAAACATCTAGGGCTTACCATAAATTCAGCAGCTGACATGCCTGAATTGGTATGAAAAATCTTAATTTGAAAAATTTGATTTTATGCAAAGATGATTTCACCTGTGAATTCTATTGAAAATAAGCAGGAAATATTGCCAAACTCCTATAAGTTCATAGTAAAAAACATGAAAAAGCATCATGTGATACAAGTTTTTGACGAGCTGTAATCAGTCATCTCTAAACATTAAACTAAAGCATCACAGGGTGGTCACATTTTTGACTGACAAAAAAACATTTTATTGACAAATAGAAATTTGGAAGGACTGCGCAGGCAAACAAGAGCAACAGTTAAATAAAATAAGACAAAAACATAAAAATGCACGAATGGCTGCATTTACATGTACAAAATGTTTCTGATCGGATCAAAGATCGGATTAGAATAGAACTGTGGCCCTGAAAAATGTATCCGATTATAACAAATGTTTACATACTTTTGATAAGCATAAATAATTTTGACATGCGCAGAGCTATTTAAAGTACTGAAAACGCCCGCAGAAGAAGAAATGGTGAGTTCTGTTGAAAAAGAACAAAGCTGCGGCATAAAGCGAGACGATCTTCTGAGCTTTTTTAATTATTTTTTTGCCTTAATTTCAAGTGACTGTTTACGCATGATTTTCTCAATCTGTGCGACCAGTGTTTTATTCTTGGCCACACGGACCCGGAAGAAGGGTTACAATTGGTTACTATGTTCTAACAGCGATCTTTAGCCTTGGATGCACTTAAAATTCGTGTGGACAATGCAGCAATATGCATCTTAGCCACACGTAAATATGTGGGAAGAACATAGAGTTTTTTTTTGTCTGGACACAATTGGACTTCTTGTCACGGTTTTTCAGGATTGCGCATTGGCGCAAATGCAGTGGCATTTATGCAAACAAAAGTCGCCTCTGCAAGCTCACACACTGTCCTGAAGCTGCTTGGAGAAGCGATTCTTCCGAAAGACACAGTTCTCCAGAGTCTGGCAACTCTCTCATGCAGAGCAGATGGATGGACTGTGGTCCGAAGCCTCCACACAACAACAAACAAACGGAGCACCCTCCCCTGCTCATAGACATGAAGCTACGAGTCAGCTTCACTCACGCGAAGCAGCTGGTCGGTCCTGTTTGAGCTTCAAAGTCTCCTCTGGACCGCCACACCGTCTATGCGTTATGTAATAAATGGTTTACTTGCACCACGATTGGATCAACAATCGGCATAACCCACCTAGCTCCATCTGAAAGAATTTTTGATCCAAATGAGTCTGATGGGGCTAGAGTATTCTGAATGGCATGTTTACATGACGCTTTTTTGTTCTGATCAGGAATTTTTTCCGATTATTTGTGTCCATGCAAACACAGCTACTGATATGGAAATGACAAGAGAGTTGTGTCCCTTTAGTCTCTGAGTGTGATTTCGATCCATGGGCCAAAGAGCAGCTTGGAGTACTTGGCCTTCTTGGTGTCTCTCAGAGGGGTACTGGTGAGTGCCCCCTTGGGGGCTTCAATGCCCATGTGGGCAATGATATTGGCATCTAGAAGGGCATGACTGGAAGGAATGGCCTCCATGATCTGAACCTGAATAGTGTTTTGTTGTTGGACTTCTGTGTCCATCAATACACGTTTCACTAGATTTCCTTGAAACGAGATTTATGATCGACCTTGTGGTCATTTCAGGTGAACTTCGGTTGTGTTTCTTGGACGCTCAAGGAAAGTAAAGGACAGAGCTGTCAACTGGTCACTAACTGGTGGTGAGTTGGATCACTGGCAAGAGGCTGGAAAGACCTGGCAAACCAAACCGTACTGTGAGGGTTTTCTTGGAATGTCTGGCTGAGCGTGGTCAGAACGTGGTCACAAATCACAACATAACTGACAAAACCTAAACCAAAGTTCACAATCCTGGGACTCCCAAGGCAGCTGACAAGACCCAGCAGTCAGAGCAAGCTGCAGTCCAGGCTGTTGTGGAGGCAAAAACACAGAGAAGAATTTTTGCGATAGAGATCCCAAAAAGATTCAGGCAAACCATCCAGCTCCCCATGATGGGGAAGTAGTTTTATGTTGGCACCATTTTTGGTGCAGGTGGAGATACTTTGAGGATCTCCTTTAATTTTGCTGACATGCCTGCTGTTGAAAAAGCAAATGCTGGATACTCTGATGTGGGGCTGTCCATCCCCTGAGCTGAAGCCACAGAGGAAGTCAAAGATCTCTTCAGCAGCAGTAGATGAAGTCCATCCCAAGTGAAGTCCAATTAGCTGCTACGCATCAAGGTGTGTGAAATGTTTTCTCTGCATTTGATCCATCCCCTTGTGTGAGCTTCAGACACAGCTGCGTTCGGGAGGCAATTGGTGGTTGAACCCCCAACTTGTACTTCATATTTGTCATGAGATTTTTTGATACTTAAGGATCTTTTAATGACCTGAATACATGTTGGTGAAGTATAGTTAAGAACTGGATAATAATTTAGGTGATGAAAATTTAAAAATTAAAAGCTACAGTGGGGCTAAAAAGTATTGTCAGCCACCAGTTGTGCAGTCATGCGTATTCTGTAAGTCTTCACAATGTTTTCAGAAACTGTTGCTGGTATTTTGGCCCATTCCTCCATGCCGATCTCCTCCGGAGCAGTGAAGTGTTGGGGCTGTAGCTGAGCAACGCAGACTTTCATCTCCCTCCAAAGATTTTCTATGTCCGTATTTTCCAATCAATTTTATGACTAAGTATCTTATGTTTGATATATCTTTGTCTAGATATAAATGTCTGTTGTTTTGTCTTGTTTTTGCTTTGATTGCTTGAAATAAACCATTTCCAATGCCAAAACCGAAAAGAAATCTCTGCTTTTTTTGGCTCTAAAATGTTATCTAATTCTGATTATTTCTGAGTATTGGTGCATTTTCAAATTTTGTTTTTTTTGTGATCAGGTGTTATTAATCTAATTAATTCTAATTAATTTTTCTTTCAGTTCGGTTCATTTGCCACTAGCTAAACTCTGCTCAGCTAAACCCACTATTCATGAAAGTAGACAATGCAGTGAACTCAAAGTAAAAACAAGCAGTTTCAACACTCATGACTCTGATCATGATCTAAAACCTGAAGAGGCTTAATCTAAATTTACACCACAATGATTCTAATGAATGTTACGAAGCAAAAGGAAAGGACTAAAAGTGGGTTGGGTTAACAGTCAATAGTTTTAGGCTTTTATAGTTGTTTACTCAATGTCACATGCTCAGGCTAGGCCTTTTATTTGGACACATGCTAATTGTAAAGTGTATTTATTTCAGCTTCTTCATTAGGTCGGGAAGAGTAAATTTGAACATCAATACCAGTTCAGCTCACAGATTTAAACAGACAACAGGAAGATTTTATCGAACATGTCTTCTTTAAGGAGTCTTTGTTTTCTTTTCTGTTGGCTTGGAACAAGGATTTTTGGCCTGTGGCGAAGCTGGTTTGAAGGAATGTTGTATTTCTCCAGAAAGTTGCAGATATATAAAAGATTTTCAATTGTTTTTCATTTTCTTTGTTGAATTATATATATATGTTTAAAAGGCAGAACAAACTTTCTCTGTGGAAGCAAAGTTTAGAGTCACTTAAACAATTCCCTCTTTTTGAAAGAAAAGCCATATCATTTTTCAATGAAGATAACTAAACTAATCAGAAATACACATTTTACGTTATTAATGTGGTAAATGATTAAAGCATGACTATTCTAGCTGCAAATATCTGCTTTTTGGCGCATTATCTACTGGTGACTAGAGGCCCATTTTTAGCAACTATCTTTCCAGTGTTCAAATGGTACAACGTGTTTGCTCATTGTGCCAGAAGGCTAACAGATGATTGGAAAATCCTTGTGCAATCATATTAGAACACCTGAAAACAGTTTGGCTGGTTAGAGAAGCTATAAAACTGGCCTTCCTTTCAATAGGTTGAATATCTGGAGCATTTGTGGGGACAAATAAATGCACAAAATGGTCAGAAAAAGAAACTTTCATGTAAAATTTGACAGTCTAGTATTGTTCTTAAAAATGAAGGCTATTCCATGTGAGAAATTGCAAAGAAAGTAAAAACTTCCTTCAATGGTGTGTATTACTCTCTTCAGAGAACAGCACAAACAGGCTCTAACCAGAGTAGAAAAAGGAGTGGGAGGCCCCGCTGCACAACTGAGCAAGAAGATAAGTACATTAGAGTCTCCAGTATGAGAAAAATAGACGCCTCATAGGTCCTCAACTGACAGCTTCAGTAAATAGTTCCTAGGAATAGGACTTATTATTTCATATAAAAATAATTATTTCTAACCTTGTTAATGTATTGGCTGTATTTTCTATTCATTGTACAACTCATTTAGTAAAAGAGTGCGACTTTTCATGGAAATACAAAATTGTCTGGGTGACCCCAAACTTTTTGAATGATATTGTGTTCTGTTTACCGAGGAAGAGGGCTGCAACAACTGTTTCCTTCAAAATAAAATAAAAAAATACGTGAAAAAAGTACTAAGTTTATCTACTTCGCAGTCAGTCCTTGAAAAAATGTAATAATCTAAACATACATTGGACATTTCTAGGGAATAAAAGAGTATCTTTGGAGCATAGATGGATCCATAAAAAGATACCAGCTGACTTTTGTTCTTGGTAGGTAGATCTCATGGGGGATCCAGGATATCATCATTAAGAAACAATCTTTCACCTTTTGATGCCCTTTTTAACTAAAAAAGAAGTTATTGAAAAGTTGCTGAACTTTTGCAAATGGTCTTTAACATGCAAATAATGACAAACACCTCAGTCTCTGAACAGCTTCTGTTCAGATCAGAGAGGTTGTCTTTTCCTAAACTCAGTTTCGATGCTCTCACAAGCATTAAATTGTCCCATATAATGATCTTACAGACATTTGACATTTGGTCACAAAAAAACTGGATACTGAGGTCCATGAGTGGGCAGGAAACTGATTTAAATATTAACGGCTAGGAGGCATGGTTCTTTTTTCCTTTTTTTTATACAGAAGAAAGTGACAACAGGGTTGTTCATTTATGAAAAAGCAGAATAATTGGAAAATAGGTTACAGAGCCAAATTATGGCTACTAGTGTATGCATGTCCACATACACAAGTAAATATTTCAGTTATTACTCTTAAGTCATAGGACTAATGAGGAATTTGGCTTTCTTCATTTTGTGTTTGAGAGACCGCTTTGATCAAGTGTGGTAAGTTCTGGTTCAGATGGCTGTGATGTTGTCAAATCAAGCAATCATTAATGTGGTGAATTTTACTGGATTAAATTGCCACATTTAAAATGTTAAATTTAACAGAGTGAAAAAAAACATTGAGTGTTTTGGCACACAACAGGTTTGGGGCACCAGCCCTTGGTTTGAATATGGAGGGGTTTGAAAATAGTTTTGACTCTGTTATTCATTTATTTTTTATAATGGCCATAAAAAGTTGCAACAACAAGGCAGATGGTTTAAAAGCAATCAGGGACATTCTAGAGCTGAAGATTTATTCATGTTAATCAAATAACCAAGTTTTTGTCTGAGTGCAGTTTTTAGTTTGAATATAAAATAAAATGTTGTGTTGTATACAACTCAAGTACAAGCACAGTAGGAAACTATTTTTTCTCTGTCATTTATTTCAAATTTTAGAAATATTTTTGCACGACTATATTAAGGCAGAAACTGATAGGGATTTTTGTTGTGAACCATCAGATCAGAATCTAACAGATTCAAACACTGCAATACAGAGACCATCACAATCAGGAAGAAACATGAACCAGAAACAGAATGATCATGCTGTCACCTGTTCATGTTCTCCTCTCAGGACCACTAAACCAGGGGGCACCGTATTAGAAATTTGAAGAAGTAATATTCAAAAATGTTTCACTGTTAATTTAAAAAATTGTTTATAAAGATATTATTTAAATTCAATAGATTGCAAACACTGATGCTTTTTCTAAAGTTCTTTAGAAATTAATAAAACACTAAACTATTCTTTTTAGCGTCTATGTGCTTGAATTTCTTTCCAGTTTCATAACTGAATACAGTAGTCTTCTTTTTTCTTTTCTAGGTGATGCTGAATTTCTACAGCAATCTTGGATTAATTGTCACATTACAATTGGTGAAAAGAATGAATTGATATTTTAAAAAAGTTTTGCCTTTTGTTTTGAAACCAAATTGTTTCCAAATGCAAACATTTACAAGACTCAAAAAATCCATACATTTATATTACCTGCACTATTAAAAGTCAAAAGCCAAAATAATAATGTGATAATTAATTCAAAGCTCGATTTTGTCCCTCGATATGTAAAACACGGCAAGTTCTACTGTTTGTTTTTTACAGAAATGGATGTATGTGCTATATAATCACTGACTGAGCACTTCTTGTGATGAGCAGGAACAAGGAAACAGAGAATGATCTGAAGGCCTATCAGCCCTAGCAACATTCCTGAATGACGTTGAGGATGTAGGCCTTTAAAAGACATCAGATCCATGACAGCTGCACAAGTCTCCAGCAGAGAGCTGAAGGTGGATGCAGAAGATAATCCCAGAACTCCTCATCGTCGCCGATTCTCAGGTTGGTTCAGCAGGTTTTGTATTTGTTGAGTTATATTTTTCATAGGTTTTGTCTAACCTTTCTAGTTTTAAACAGATTTAAATCTGATTTTTTTTATTAAAAAAGAGCTAAACTTGTCATCAAATGAATTTATTTTAAGAACTTTTTGGTTTTGTTTGCAGAATCAACATGTATGTGGGTCTGCTGGCTGTGGGCATTATTTTGTGCCTGCAGTGCCAAGTTGATGCAGGTGTGGAACTGCTTTAAAGTTCATCTCTTTACAGATATTTCTTTGTCAAAAACAAAAAAATGGATTAAATGTCTTTGTTGTAATTAAGCTTCGATTTTGAAGTATTAGAATTAAATACAAGACTAATTTTTAAATATCGAAAGAACAGAAAGGACAATTAAATAGATTACTTTCCCGGTTCTGTTTTCAGCAATCAGCAAGAGTTTGATTGCGAAGGCTGTGGCTGAAGCCAAGGCAAATGTGGATGCAGCTTATACATACTCCAGGCAAATGTGAGAATGAAACCTTTCACTTCAGTTTGGATTTATAAAACTGCTGTAAATATTACAAATTAGAATATTACATGTGAGTGCAATTAAAAGTCTGACCTACCTGACACAGGAGCATAGATCGAGTGAAGAGGAGTGGAGCAAGCCCTGCTAGCGTTATCCCATTGTTGAAGCAGCCCAATGGCCTGTCCCGTGAGGCTGTGCGAGCTGCTGACTACATGCAAAACACTCTGAGTCTGCTCAGAGAGGCCCTGGAGAAGCGTAATAAGCGTTCAATCAATGCCACAGGTCTGTTTGCACCAATTGTCCTTTAGATTTTACTTGATAGCAGTTTGAAAATAACATTTCTTGTTTCTTTGTAATTTAGATCTGATCTCTGAGGCTGATCTGGGAGTAATTGCAAAACTGACAGGATGCGCTGCACAAGTTAGACCACCTTCATGCGATAAAGTCTCCAATAGTTTTCGAACAGCCGGCAGCTCCTGCAACAACCTGTGAGTGAAACCTTTAGTTATTTACTGTTTTAATGCTCCATTCAGAAATGACAGATGTTGAGTTTTGTCATTTGGGAGATTTGCTGCAAGTTCTAAACATGTAGACCACATATAGCTTCAAGTAACTGTATGAACTGAAGATTTGATTTCTAACATAGTAAGAATCCACGCTGGGGATCTTCAAACATTCCCTTCCTGCGCTGGCTGCCTGCTGAGTATGAAGATGACCTGACTCTTCCTAAAGGCTGGACGTCTGATATAAGAGTGAACTACCACTTTCTTCCCCTGGTATGTTTTCCAGATAAATGTAACTATACCAGTGTTGACAGAAAGCCCAGTGGTCATTGAGTTTGTGTCGTTCTCAGGTAAGAGAAGTGTCCAATCGAATTCTGGCAACAGCTAACGAGGACGTGGAGAGTGACCCTCTCTACAGTCATCTGGTGACGATCTTCGGCCAGTGGACCGACCACGACCTGACATTCACCCCCCACTCTCCCTCCATTGTCTCCTTTAATAACAACATCAGCTGTGAACATAGCTGCACTCGAACTGAGCCATGCTTCCCCATTGAGGTTGGTATGATGGCATTATTTATGAGAACAGAGAGGAAAAGACATGAAAGTGTTCATGTAAACCAATCCTACTTCTGCTCTAAAAAGATTCCCAGCAACGATGACCGCTTCCAAGATCATCCAGAGGAATGCCTGCCCTTCTCTCGCTCTGCACCAGCATGTGGCTCTGGGAACACGGGACACATCTTTGGTGCCAGCACTTTGCGTCAACAGATGAACACTCTCACGTCCTTCATTGATGTCGGTCAGGTGTACGGTTCTGATGAGGCAAAGGCTCAGAGGCTCAGAGATCTTTCTACAAACGAGGGCTTGATGAGGGTCAACCTGGAGTTTAATGACAATGGCCGGGAACTCCTGCCTTTTACCACCGATGGTGCCAACATGTGCAAGACAAGAGCTGGCATAACCAATGATCCCAATGCCAGAGAGTTGCTTTGTTTTTTTGCTGGTGAGTTGCAAAACACTTGAGTGTGATCAGGCTATTGAAAGTTAGACCTTAATACTTCACAGTGAAAAATTCTCTTCTTTTTCTTGTTTCCTTTGTGTGACTTCAAAGGTGATGGTCGTTCAAATGAGAACATTGGACTTGTTTCTTTGCACACTCTCATGATGAGAGAACACAACCGTTTGGCGCGTGCCCTCGCGACACTGAACCCTGACTGGGATGGAGAAAGGCTTTATCAAGAGGCACGGAAAATCCAGGGGGGATACATGCAGGTAAGACATTTATAAGTTAAAACAGACAATGCAGTAGCTTACACTTGCTAAGCCCTTTACATCACCACTGCGGATGCCTCTTTGCCACAATTTGGTTCTGTGAAGCCAATTTTTTTCAACTTGCATTTGTATCTTTTGGGTTTAGGTGATCACATTCAGAGATTACCTCCGACACATCCTTGGCCCTGACATCATGTCCAGGCAACTGTCCACCTATCCTGGCTATGATGAAAATGTGGATCCCAGCATCTCCAATGTGTTTGCCACAGCTGCATACAGATTTGCTCATTTGATGGTCCAACCCTTTATGTTTCGGCTTAATGAGAATTATGAGGAACACGCTGACTACCCTACCCAGCTGCTTCACAAAACTATGTTCACTCCATGGAGAATCGCTTTTGAAGGCAAGGCCCCGAACTTTGTAAGAGTTGTCTGAACCAAAAGGTGAGTCCATTTTTTTTAAAACTTCTATGCCTTGTTGTGTTCTTTAGGAGGTTTGGATCCAATCCTGAGGGGGCTTGTGGGTCGCCCAGCCAAGCTGAACACACAAGATCATATGATGACTGAAGAGCTGCGGAATAGACTCTTTAAGTTCTCTGTAAGTCTGGCTATGGATCTGGGATCTCTGAACTTGCAGAGAGGCAGAGACCATGGAATTCCAGGTAATGGACTACATAGAACCCTGTTTTTGTGCCTAGAACTGTTTAGCATAGTCAACTAAAACGTGCATTCACTAACACTAAGATTCTTTTTGGTAGGCTACAACAAGTGGCGCAGTTTCTGTGGACTCTCACAACCGCAAAATGTGGAAGAGTTGGCTACAGTGATGAACAACACAGATCTTGCTCAGAGACTAATGGATCTCTATGGCACACCCGACAACATTGATGTGTGGCTGGGAGGAGTGGCTGAGCCGTTTGTTCGTGGGGGAAGAGTGGGGCCTCTGTTCGCCTGCCTGATTTCCACTCAGTTCCGGAGGATCCGCCAAGGAGACCGGTAAAGATGCAATTTACCACTCATCTAATGCTAATGCAAAGCTGTGGACATAACTGGGATCGTTCCACTTAATCAGAGACTAAATCGAAACAAATTCCTGTTTCAGTTTTTGGTGGGAGAATGACGGGGTCTTCACTCCTGCTCAGAGAAGGTCCATGAGAGACGCTTCACTTGCCAGGATTATTTGTGACAACACTGGCATCACTGAAGTACCCAACCAACCCTTCCAGTACCGTCCTCGTGGGTCTGGGTACACTCAGTGCAAAGACATCCCAGCTTTTGACCTCAGTCCATGGGCGGAGAATTGTGAGTTGATGTTGTGACATGCAGCTGTGCTTCAACGCTGATGTTTGTGTGACTAATCTTATCTTTCCTTTCTATTAGTTTCATGTTAAAGAAATAACTTGTGAAAGTTTTCCATTTTACACTGTTACAAACCAACATACATGACTTACATTTAAGACTCTTCGTGTTTGTATTGTTTCACTAAATAGAGAAATGTCTTTTTCACTTGTTTTTTACAAGACCCATCTACAGAAAACCAACAAACCCAAGGACCCCAAGGACCACAAGGTAAATGCCAGTTCTTCTAACCTGACTTCTTATACAGATAAACATAACATATCAAAATAAACTCCACAATGAAGATTTTTTTTCAATTAAAGTTTGTTCATGTCTTATTTTACACAGGACCTCCAGGCCCACCTGGACCACCAGGCCCACCTGGACCACCAGGCCCACCTGGACCTCCAGGCACAGTGGAGAAAGTTGCCTTCTCTGCACGTCTAGGCAGCAACTTCCCCAAAGCTGGCACCCCCATTTACTTCCGTGATGTCATCTACAATGGGCAGAAAAGCTATAACCCCAAAACAGGGCTTTTTACCTGCGTGCACCCAGGAGTTTATGAATTCCAGTTCCATTGCACAATATCTGGCACTGCCGCCAGTGTGGATCTGCTGCGGAATGGAGAGCTGGTTCTGCATTCCTACACCACTCAGCAAAACGGCTACATCACAGCCAGCGGCAGCACCTACATTAAGCTCGTGAGTGGAGACAAGGTGTGGGTGATAGCAAACAGTGGTGCAAACGGTCTCACAAGTGACAGCTACTTCTCTGGACATCTGCTGTTCACTGAGTGAATGCAATGAAACAACAGTTTCCTGCATAAGTCCTAACTAGTCATCTTATGTCTAATAGTTCTTGTAAAATAATTTCTCCTAAGATGTTGGCTTGTGTCATTGACCCCAACATTACTGAGAATAATATTTTAAAATTATCATCTTGAAGGATCCCACTGGTTTACTGGCAAATTAATGTGTATAAGTTGCTTGATATTTATTTGAGCTTAATTTGATGCACACCTGTGTTTGTGATGAGGTTAACGAAATTGTAAAAAGCATTTTGCTTTATGGAAATACATAAATGCAAAAAAATAAAGACTTGAGAGTGGTACATTTTTCATTCTAATAATTTGAGGAAGCAGGTAGCACGGTGGTGCAGGGGCTAGAGCTTTCACTTTCACCTCATAGCAAGAAGGTGCTGGTACAAACCTGACCACAGGATTTCCTCTCTGCTCTTTGCAGATCATTGTCCTGTTGGCTTCATTAAGCCGCATTGAATATATGGATGATATCCCCCTTAATTCATGGAAGTGTCAAACGTTTTAAAATTGATCATGGAGAAGAAATTAGTAATTGCAGTTTGTTCATGGCCGGAATTGTATGACAAGTCTTTCAAATATTGGAACAGAGCTGGGAAAGAACAAATCTGGAGCAAGATTCACAAGACTTGCACCATTTTGATATTTCACAGCAAGGCTCTTCTGACTGTAGGTGCTGGACATGCACCAGTAAATAGCAGAAAAATATGGAGAGAAAGTAGGATCAGTCCGATTTGTGCGTGCGTAATTTTGATTCGTGCATAACTTTAGATTTGTGCGTGCGTAATTCTTGATTTGTAACTCATAAAATACATTTTGTGCATGAGTTCAAAAATTACAAAATATAAACCGCTCTGTGCGTTCACGTTCGCCGCGGAGAACTTCCGCCGTGAAACCAGACCAGAGCGTGGACGTGTCCCCGCGGGGAGGGTTACCTGCGCGGGAGAGAGCCCCGTGTCTGGGAGATGTGAAAAGAGTCTCAAATCAGATTCGTGTGTATATGCGGTTCTGTGTGTGCGTAACAAGTGATTCGTGCATATTTCTTAAAGATTTGTGCGTGTAGTTAGTTTCAAGCTGTCGTAATTTGAAGTTGTGCATGTGTAAATTATACTTTGTATTTTTTAATTTTTTTTAATTTTTGAACTCATGCACAAAATGTGTTTTATGAGTTACAAATCAAGAATTACGCACGCACAAATCCAAAGTTACGCACAAATCAAGGATTAGCGTTCTGGACGCACACACGTACAAGAATTTAGCTTCCACCCTCAACTGCATGTCCGCGACTTGGAGCCTTCAGAAGATGGCGTGAGAACTGGGTTTATTTTCCATTGATAAAATAAGGCAGCTACTACAAAGTGGCGACCTGTCTATTGTGTACCTTGCCTTCGCCCCACACTAGCCAGGACAGGCTCCAGCAGAATTTCTATGAACTACAACTTGGTGTGATACAATTTCTCAAACTAAAAGTCAAAAAAATGACTGGATACATGTATAAACATTTTTTCAACAATTTGCACCCCCCTGATTTAGCAGTGAAACTACTTCAAGACTCTGGAATGAAACTGATGACATCTGCAAAGGACTGGAAGTGTGCATCAATACCACATAGTTCCAGATCAGAAACCACATTTTTAAAACAAAAGACAACAAAATAGAGGTTGTATCTTATATTTCTGGATTAAAGAGATTCAAATGCAAACACTTTTGTTTTTAATAGGTACATTTAGTGCTCTGAAACTGTCTGTCTAGCATCAAAGTCTGACTTTATTTTAAATTCAGTCTCATCTCCCCCTATAACACAAGAAAAAACATCCATTCTTGGTTTAGGAATGGTTGGGTTCAAAAGTTCTTCCTTCATGCAGTATCCTGAGGTTTGTCGAGTTTAAAGCCGTTTACATCTCCTTCCTCCCCAATATTACGAGTAAGCTTGTCAAAAGGTAAACGGAGCCTTGAGGATAAAAAGTCTGTGAATTGGATTTTTCTTGGTAAAAACCCCTTCAAAGATGTGCAGCACAGATTGAAGTATGTAACCTGCACTTTTTCCCATCAGTGAGTCAAATTATTTTCTTTCCGTGTGGTGCGTGACACAAACTTTAAAACTATTCAATGACAGATCCAAAAATATGGAATTTTTTTTTTATCCAGGAAGTAACAAACAATTTAAAACAGGTTTTTCTAAACTATGTTTTTTTTTTTTGTTCCGTGTCATGTTAGTATGACTATTTATAACTTAATGCCAGCTCCTTCCTTTCTGGAAAGTTGCTCCATCCTGTACGCACTGTTTTTGTAAAAGTTTTGACTAATGGGCCTTTTGCACATGCAAGAATGTTTATAATATTATATAATGACACCGTCTATTTACAGGTGAATTCCACAACAATTAAGACTACACAACCGGTTGATTAGAAAAGATGTTTAAAATAAATGAATCCATATTTTAGAATGTAAATAAAACAGAAAAAGGTGCTTGAGTGACATGATTTGAGGTCCTTCGGGTTTAATAAAACGTTAGTCCACCTTTTGAGTTTGAACTGTTCTGAGAAGTCTCTGCACAAAGTTAAGGAATGTTTGCCCGTTCTTCCAGAAGTACATTAATGAGGTCAGGCTGTGATGTTGGGAAAGATGACTGGCCTGCTGTCTTTGCTCTGACTTCTTCTTAAAAGTGCTCCTTGGGGATGAGCTCAAGACTCTGTGTGGGCCACTTCAAACATTCTCCTCCTCCATGTTTTTGTAGATCTTGCTTTTTAAGTGAAAGAGAAAAATAAAAATTAAGATTTACGAGTTTAAACAAAAATTCAGCAAGTTTAGCTGATAATTGGAAATATTAAAAAACTTTGTTGTGGTAAATAATTAGTTTAGTTGACTTGTTTATACTGTTGACTCTGGTGACAAAATTATTGATCAATAGACACACTTGCATATACTGATAAGATTCATAGGTTTTTCTTTCTCACCAGGAGATGGCTGATCTGGGTCTGTCCAAGGACCTCAAAGACCCTCAGCTAAACAGAAATCTTTATATCAAGACATTTCTATATCATTTATTTTAACTGTTGAAATTACAGCAAAAATAAAAGTATTCGCAAAAAAAAAATCAAGTTTCTTATTTTTGGACTTTGTTACTCCATGAAAGCTACCTTTGTTATTTTATCTAATCGGCATCTTTTCCTGAAACATAACATAAACTTCAATCTGTTTATCTATCTTCTGAACCTGCTTAAATCCACTTGGGGATGCTGGAGCCTATCCCAGCCACTGTTGAGGAAAGGTAGGGTAGACCCTTAAAAAGGTGACAAGTCCATTGCATTGCTACATGAGATTAGATATGTATCCTACAGTTTATTATGCACTTTAATTATATGTTATCAGGTGTTTGAATAATTCCAAATTACTCTACTTGAGTATAGTTAATAATCACTTTATGTAAAGAATCAGTGCCTTAAGGTGTCTTTTTTCCTACATTTTCGATTAACTAAAAACTTTATGAATGCATATATTATCGATGGGCAAAAATAATGAATTATTATTGTTTATAACCTACAGTATGTCAAACAGCTAAATACAAATAATCAAGTAACCATCAAATGTGTTTTTCTTTGATTATTTAAACTCATTTTTAATTCTCCAATCTTTTTTTTACTTTCCACAAACTGCATTTTAATCTTAAAAATCAATTGAATACAATCAAGCTCTACCACTACGGGGTAAACGCGTGTTTGTGAGTTTAATGCGTCATGACTCAAAAACACCCAAACAGATACAAAAAAACTCTTCAAGTTTAACACTGACCTAACCTGAGCAGCAGGTGGCGCCGTTGCACCAGATTTGAAACCCTTCAAAGCAACCGATCATCGTCTGAAGCTGTTCAGTTACCACATTCAGGACACACAACTTACTAATAAATATAAAATTGAATTTAAATATTGTAAATGTTGAATTAATCAGAATAAGCCACAAAAAACCTTTATATTATCAATTTATACTTAATTTTCACTTTTTCTTTTTCATCACAAAACACGGTGGCAGTGAGATTTCTCTTTCAGGACACAAGGATACTGACGCCAAAAAATGCCAGCATTTTGACTGTTGATCCTTAAAAAATGTATAATAACTGTGTACTGTCTTCTAATTAACAAGGTAAAGCTATGGAAATCCTGAAAAAACACAAAGTGTTTTTGACAAATTTGGATTTTAGAAAAGTGATAGTCATGTTTTTTTTAATAAAAGAAAGACAATATTATAAGACTTAATAAGACGTTTCTTTTAATATATCTTTCATAAAAAGTTCATAGATTATTTTAACTGCAGACATTTATGCAAAAGTGACGTTGCAGTTGTGTTTTGTTATGACAGGGTGCAGTGAAATATAAACTTTTTTGACACAGATTTTTTTTCCTCTTGTAACTGTAAGTTGAAATTGAACCAAAATGTTGACCAGCAGTGGATTGATACTTAAAAAGAGCAGTCGGTCAGCTTTAATTGCTCCTTCAGACAGTCCCATGGGGTATCTGCATCCTTTCCTTAACATATAGGGAAAAAAGCAATATATGACGATCGATAGGTGACGTGGTGGGTCGCATTAACTCCGCTGTCGCTTCCACACAGCGCAGAGGAAAGGGACGGAAACCAGCTGCTGCGTCGCCATCCGCCTCCCTCTTTTTTACGCACACACGCGCGGGCAAACACGCACATGCACACACAGGCCACGCCCCCTCCTGACCTTCCGTGGACTCAGTGCCATCCACAGAGTGGCTCTGCGTGTCCCCTGGGAGCAGGGGGAATGCTGAAGACGACGAGCGGCACACGATAGCCCATTGTTTAGTTTAGCAGTCACTGATCCCGTACACCCCCATCATACCCCCCCAGCTGCCCCCAAAAAACACAGGCTGATCGCCTCAACGAGTTCAATTAAAAAGAAAAACACGAGTTTGGTTAAGTTCTTTTAACTTACTATTTCTTTATTTTTGCTGTCTGTCGCTTCATCCTGTGAAAAAGGCGCACAGGTGGAGCTGAATGCAAACGGCCGCTCACCTATTGAAACAAAGTTGAGTTTTCATTTTACATCAACATCATCTATGATAACGGTTTGCCAACTTTAAGAAAAAGGAGGAAAAAAACAGGAATACATTCTTTTTAATGCTTTGAAAAATTCTGGAGGATAAAAAGACCAAAATTCTGAATATCCAAAGTCTGGATTTCTTGTGAAAGAGCTGATGTGCGTAAAAAGGATTTCTCACGTTCTGGTGATGCGTGAAGATAAAGATGTCAGTCCCACTCATGAAATTACAAATACAGCTTCAATCCTGAAAAAAAGGAATTCTTTCCATGTATAGAGCCATTGCAAACGTTTTATTGGTGAAGGAATGTGTTGCGTGATCATGTGTGGATTTTCATGGCTCTCAGGTTAAGTACAGCTGTCAGTCATCCCATCAGACGTGTGTGAGGGACACGGCGACAGGGCGGGGACTCGGCAGCAGGATTCCCCAAGACCTTTCTCCTAATTGGGGGAACATCTGACTTTGTCCCGCGCTGGCAGATGGCGAATTGAGGCGGGATCCAAGGGGGGAGATTTACATTCATTGTCCAGGCGCACCAACTCCACGCAGAGACAATAGACTCGGTAAGGGGCAAGAAACCAGGATGGAGAGAAAGAAAAGAAAAAAAAACTTTCCTTTTTACGGGTAAATAGATCAGAGAAATAAGCCCAGAAATTGTCTCTAAAACTGCTCATTTTTGGTGAGACAGTAAACATATGAGATCAATCTTTAATAACAGTAACATCATAATGTAAATATTCTTAAAGGTCACAGACCAACGGAATTATTTAGAGTTTTCGCTTCAAAACTTGACCAACTTATAAAGTTTTTACATTTTACGCACGAGGTTTTGGCTCACATTGATGGTTGAGATTTTTTAGGCCCACCTGTTTTTCCTAAAACAGTCATAACTCGAGATTATAGGCTGTTGTTCTGATGAAGAACTCATTCCGGGCTCCGTCACACATCGGTCCAGACGCCAATCAGAGCGCAGCTCTGTCGGCTGCCGCTGGAGATTGATGGACCAACCAGACGCCTATTGTTGCGGCTGACACTGATGCGATGCGTCCTCAGCAGAATCGCTTCGTTCAAAGGAGCAGACGGTGGAGCCGTGAATGCGCGCCTGTCGAGAGCGCACTTGTTTCAGATGCTGACTTGAATTAATGAAGCAAACGGGATTTGCTGCAGCTACAGGCGTCAGGGGGCATAAGCTGCGCAGCGCAAAGACAAAAAGTAAAGATCACTAGAAAAAAAAAGTTCGTTTTAAGAAAAAAAAAGGGAATTTTACAAGTAAGTCATTTGGACTTTAAAAAAAATGCTGTTTTGCTTGTTGGAACACCAAAATGTAACTTTTTAAAAATCATCTGAAACGGCCGAACTCTTGTATGAAAAAGTTTGCAGGATAAGTCACTGATTGGATGCTGACTCTGGCACAAGTCCAAACAAGGGATGCACTTTACACCAATGAGAGCATCCATTTCAACAATCAGTCCCCCATATGGCACCAAGGCCCCTCCTCCACGCTCCATCCCGACACTCATTGATGCTTCAAATCACTACGAGCCCCATGGCTGTCGGATCAGCTGTTTTTGATCCGATCTAGCCTTGCGACAAAGAAAGACTTTCTGCACAAAAGTATTTAGAAATATTCGGAGTCCAGTTCGGTCTCATCTGTCTTTGCAGTTGAGCCCACGAACAGCTGCGCGCAGGCAGAGGCAAGCTCGTGGAGGATGCTCGCACTCCGTGGAGAAATCTGTTTACAATCGCCGAGTCAACATTGACAGAAAATCTGTTTGGGTTTCAGTGAAGGATTTTATTTGATCACTAATCTTGTCTTAAAAAAAAACTTAATAATTTCCATCCCAAAGCGCTGTGGAGAAGCGCGGCGCCTCAAGAGGAACCCTCTGTTGTTTTTAAAGTGCTTCAGCTGCATGCCCTGCGTACATTTCTTCCTTTTAAGTTACTTAAGTTCACTGAAACATCCGGACAGGGCTTAAATGTTCGGCATCCAGGATCATCTGATACGAGAAGTTAGCGGATTAAAAGAGAGAAGTCTCGGAGAGGAGATGGATCCAGTCCGGTCGTGGGTGCGCAACGTTGGAGTTGTGGATGCGAACGTTGCAGCGCAAAGGTACACTTTAAAACTCTGCTAAACCAGAACTCTACTGACTTTATTTGATGAATTACGCTTATTGAAACGATTTAATGTGTTTTGCTGTTATGGACTAAGGTTGTTCAGTGGCTGATAATAATATCAGAACAATCTAAACTACTTGTTGCAAAAAGCGTCTCGAATATTCGTCGAAAATATGCTCCAAAACCTGTAAAAACTCTTGATCATGCAAGAATTAAAGAAAACAAAACGAAACAATACACGTTATGTTAAAGTTATTTCACCTTTTAGAAAAATTAAGAAGTATCCAGATTATCCAGACAAATCAAATTTGCGAGTTCCGTAAAGTTTTGAGGATTACAGAAGATATGGATTTATGGTCAGAAAAGAAAAGTTTGCTGTTCTAGCATAAAAAAATAATGCTTTTTATTAGTGGAAACGAAATCTCTTTGGACATACATTTTTTCGTTAACATTAGAACTTAAACGAAAGCATGAAATATTTGACCTGTGTTTGTGCGTAACGCGCTGCGCTCACTGCTGCTCCAAACTCACTGACAACAAAGTTTCTGCAACAGTGTGAAGATTCACGAAAAGCACCATCATCTTCCACAAAACAAACAGAGCAAACACATTTAAAACAATCCGTTTGGCGCATTTGATTCAATCAGTTTTAATTTTAAAACGACTATTATCAAAGGTCAAGTATATGCTGTGCGACTTTAAATATTTGACATGAATAAAACAAAGTGGTTTCCGATTGTTTTTTTATAGTCATTTCTTAATATTTTGTTGAAAAAGTTAAAAGTGGATTTTTTATTTCTACCCAAAATAACATGTTCAGTATTAGAAACAAACAAACAAAATAATTGCATGTACTTTTCAATCAATTTGATTTTCTAAAAATATTCGTTTTGTCTTCATCTGAAGTTTTTATTCCCTGTTTAAATGTATCTAAGATCAACGGTCAACGTATAAAAATGCAACATTTCTATATGATGCACATATATAAAAAATAAATAAATAAAATCACATGACCATCTAAAGTCTTTTCCCTCTTCTTTCTTTCTTGATTATCAAAAAAAGACAAAAAGTAAAATAAGAAGTAAAACATTTTATTTTTTTTAAAGCTTTCCATATATTTATTGAGTCAGTAAATCAATAGATTCAGTGAACATTTTTAAATGTGGTTTTCATATTTTTTTAACACATTTTAAAAATGTCGTTTTTTTCCCTCTTCTTTTCCCTTAAATCTAACATGAGATATGTAAGATAGGAGTGATTTTCATTTTAAAAAAACCCAAACAAGAAACTGAGATGAGCTGCAGCCTGTGAGTCTCTGAGCACAGTGTTTTGCTGTACATTATGGTTTCTGAGCGCTCAGGTCTCTTCCTGTTGTTCCCTCAGCGGAGTTGCTCTATCAAGGGCTCATTTTGAGAAGCAGCCGCCTTCAAATCTGCGCAAGTCCAACTTCTTCCACTTTGTCCTGGCTCTGTACGACAGACACGGCCAGCCTGTGGAGGTGGAACGGACAGCCTTTGTGGATTTTGTTGAGCACGAAAAGGTGCGTGACACTCTCCTATATGCCTGCTCATCACCCAGTCATCAGTGCATATCGTTTATAATCTTTGCACTTCTTTTGAGAGGCTCAGCAGCAAACATGGTCTCCAGAATCAAACTGACAGATTTTCAGCTGCTTTTGGGATTGGTCTCACCCAGAAAGCGAAACATCTGAAACAGCTGACGGCCGCGTGTTTACACAAGGTTTACCCTCAGTGAGCTGATGAAGTGGGATTCAAAAAGAATATGACTAATTAGCAGCTTGCCTCATTAGGCGGACATCACTACTTTTTAAAAAATGCAAATGATGCTTGCTCCCATTAAGTTCTACACTGAACTCATCAAAGTGTCTGTTCTTTTATGCCCCCCGCCCCTACTTTTAAACAGTTGGCAGCTGGATTCCTCAGGTTGGAGAAAACTAAAAGTATGGAGAAAGTTGGAGAAAACTAAAGTATGGAGGAGAGCGGTGTGGAGTTAGATGTTGACGGATACTTTAGGTTTGTTGAGGCCGATCACATCCTACCGAAGGGGCGCCAGCTGTGCTCTGTGAGGGAGACTCGCAGCTGAAGCTGAAGCTGAAGCTGAAGCGCCGTTTCCCGGCTGCAGTTCAGGGAGGTAGCCATTTCACTTTCACTCCGTGGCTCTCTGTGGCACACAGGCCAGCGCTGACTCATGTGGTGGCAGTGGAGAAGTTCATTTTCTGCATGGTTACCCTGGCATCTGTTTTTGTCTCATAATTATGCAGCTGTAAAACGACAGCGTGGCAAAAATAAATGCACCTCTGTGTGTATTCCTAGAAGTTATGAAGCCAGTCATCTATCAATCACCTGAGGAGTTTCAGTCTCACACCGCGTGTTAAGCTCCGAGTCTGTTACTTTCCAGATAATCTTCACGCATCTTAATTTCCACACAGCTTCTTTCCCTCTGTCTACTTTCCCAGCTTCTTTTTCAGTGTACTTGTTCTTTTCTCCTCCCCTCCTGCGCTCATCTCTGTGATGCCAGCCTCCTGGGTTACTGGACCAGAGAGCATTCCTCAGAGACCACTTAGAAAGACCAGTAGAGGTAGAAGAAGAGAAGGAAAGCGGCGGAACATGGCAAGGAAGGGGGGAAAAGTGGGAAGAAGTGAGAGGTTAGTGGAGGCAGAGCATAGGGGATGGAAGAAAAGTGGAAAGGAAGTTTTTCTGTCAAGGTCGACTGCGGCTTAGTTTCACACACACAGGTTGCACAGACTCACACATACAACCGTGGCATTTGATCTGAGTGTTTAAGGACCTTTGTTTCCTACATGAGAGCTGGAACTCTACAAAGAGCATCCAAATCAAGGTTAAGTACTGAGCTTAAGTGCGCACGCACATGAGGTCTCTGGTCTTGAAGCTGATCCATGGAGAGTGCGACCTGCAGGTTTGTGCTTCATGCTCGTTTGTGTCCATTTACGCACAAAATTCATGCGTTTGTGCTGTTCTGCTCCGTTTGTCTGTATTATATGTTTTGCAAAGAACAGACGGGAGAAAAGACCAACAACGGCACTCACTACAAGCTCCAGCTCCTCTACAGCAATGGTGAGTTGGCTCAAACATACCTTTTCTGACTGCATTGATCTCAGCTAAAGGAGTCACTGCTGGGTCTAAGCAGCTCAACAGAAACCAGCATTTGAGGATGAAATGCACCTGCACCTCCTCATCTTCCTCACTTTTCTGAAATGTTCAAATGAGCTACAAGTTGCCACTTCACCAGAACCTCCGAACTCACCCCCACGCTCGCGTTTCCTCAACATTAGATCAGGGGGATGCACTGAGAAATCCGGTTCCCATGAGCCACTTCTGCCCCTTCTCTGCCATCATCAGCACCCCTGGGAGAGAAGATAAAAGATGTGTGCTGCAGCAACCCCCTCACACACATAAACACACGCACACTTGAAGCACTTCCTCTACATCCTCTCCTATCATCATCTTCCCCCAAGATATATCAAAGGCATCTCAATCCAAACTTTGATGAGAGAAACATATTTTAAAAGCTGGATTCTCCAAAGTCTCCATAAGAAAATCCATGGTTGGTGCATTTTCCCTCAAGAAGCAACGTATTACATGACTTTATTTCTTTTGTTTTTATTTACAATAAAGGAATGAAGGTGCCTGTGGAGAACTTGTTTATGAACTTAAAAGTCAAAAACATCTAAAAAAAAAACCACAGATCATATTATGCTAGCCGATTTGTGATGTATTCCACTATCACCTATGTTTGAAAGTTTGACGTACATTTCCAAGTTAACAAACAAACAAAAATATTAGTTTGAGTCGTGAGAATCTTGAGATGTTGTGACCTTAAACCAGGATGTGAAATATTTTGATCAAATATCAAATAACTTTGAATTCCCTCAGAAACCATCAGAAAAACGCATGTCAGTTGTGTTTTCTCTGCACAAAGTCTGTGTGAAGTTCATCCTTTTCTAGCAGATCAGCAGTCATTTTGTAAATATGAAAAAGATAACTTGGTCAAAACAAAATGAAAAGGTGCTTTTTGTTGGTCACAAGAATGTTATGACACTGCAAATACACATAATCTTGATTTTGAAAGTGATTTTTACGATCTGTCTTTTTTACACAGGTGTTCGTACAGAGCAAGATCTCTATGCACGTCTTATCGACTCTGTCACCAAGCAGGTTGGTCCACTTTCTCCAAGTCCTCTTAAAGAGGACTGCACTCTCAGCTGCATAAATACGAGTTCATAGTTTTCTCCTGAAACTGAACCTGTCCCATTGCTCCGTACCTTTTCTGTCAGCCCATATCATATGAAGGACAAAACAAGAACCCAGAAATGTGCAGAGTTCTGCTCACACATGAGGTCATGTGCAGGTGAGTGACACGAACACACAAACTGTCTTCAACTTTTCCCTGCAGGGATTAAATCCAAATATCTATTACTTTTATTCCCTCAGCCAGCTTGAAATGTGGTTTCAGGACGGTAGTTGAGGCTCAACTTTTTTTTTTTTGGGAAACTTTCCTGTTGCTGAACTATAACTCCAGCCAGGCTGTCATCATTCTTGTAACAGTGGTATCCCCCCTGCTGCTTTTAGCTGTACTGCAGACTGCTGTTGGACCAGCTCCTGTTTCATGCTGGACCCTCTTGGTTTTTGGCCTGGTGTTTTACAGCCAGACCTCCACAAACTGCTCCACGCATGCTGAAGAACAACCCTACAATGTTCTCGCAAGCTCTCTTTAAATGTTGGATTGGTAGGACTGTAGGACTGGAGAAAGCGATGTAGAGACGGATGAGGGGAGTAGTCTGGAAGAGGGGCGGTGACCCGAGATTGAAGGGCAGTAGGTGGTGAGGATGGAGACTCGGGACACGGGGAGAGACTCTGAGATGGACCGGGCTTTGCCATTGTGCAGCCAGCAGATGCCCGAATGTGACTCACAGCTGGCTAATAACAGAGCCGAGGAGGCAGAGGGCAAGCGGCACAGCTGGGGAGTGAGGCCGTCTGACAGGGGGGCGGAGGGGGGAAGGGCAGGGCCAAGCTGGGACACGAGAGGTTTGAGGCGAGGTGTAGGGGTGGCAGATGGTTAGGGGTGGGGGCACTTTTGTTATGCAGTAAAGGGGACTTTGGGAAGGAGGGGGAAGTGGATGGCTGGCCAGCAGGCTCCCTGGACAGGACAACTGACGAATGGTAGGATGTTGTGGGAGCGTGTGTGTGTGTGCACACGCAGAATGAGGCTGCATGGGGGCTGCGTTTGATTTCGGAATCAATGTGACAGATTGCCCGGCTGGCTTTTCACTTTTGAATGCTCTCTCACTGTTTGCAGGGTGTGCTGTTGTACCTTTTCCTCCTTTTTAAAAATTCTTTTGTCTCTCCTTCTCCACCCCTCTCATGCCTCTTTTGTCTGTTCCTTTCGGCCAACTGTGAGCTAGAATTGTCCCGGCCCGTGGATGCGGATGGGCCAGACAAATGTGTAATTTCTCCTCTCCAGTCCTGAATTTTTCTCCTTTCTTCTCTCCCTTGCTTTTCTTAGTCGCTGCTGCGAGAAGAAAAGTTGTGGCAACCGAAATGAAACCCCCTCTGATCCAGTCATCATCGACAGGTAATGAGATGAAACCAAGATCTGAAACCGGATCAGAAAAACCGGCACCACAGTTGACACAGTTTCTTCTAAAAAAAAAAGCACAATGAGATCCGCAGTTTCCACAGCCATCGATGAACATCTACTTTGAGATACTTGTTTGTCCTGCATGAATAGCAGCAGGCTGCTGTGTCTTTTAGCTTTGAGTTTACCTGTTGGTTTCCCTTCGGCCCTCTGGGATCTGTTTCAGTTTGTTCGCTTGTTCTGACGCCGCACCTGAAACCTGACACAAGCACAGATTTCTTTTCATAGGAAGCATGTGTATCTTCCATTCCTCTGGACAGGCTCACATTTGTAATAAATTCTCGCCCTGACAGCCAGTTATCAAGCTCAAAGCCAGATGACCCCCCCACTGTAATCAGCGTGTGTGAGAGCTTTCACGTCTACTGGAGGCCTCGCCTGGCGTTAGACCCTGTGATGAATGCTCACGAGCTGACCGTATGTGAGAATAGTTTCTCTGTGATGTCAGAGCGGCGCCTTTCCTCACCTCTTCCACCTGTACTGCTCCTCTTCCCTGCAGCTGTCTGCGTAGGAATCACTTCACACACATCAAGGATCCTTTTCTTTCCTCTCCTCAGTTCAAGCTGGTTGCCTGTTGACAGTGTGTCTCCAAGGATCTCAGCTGAAGATAGTTTTCCTATAACTAAAAAAAAAACAAAAAAAACGGGGTTGTTGTCTTTAAAATTTTCCCAGAATTTGTCGGAGCAGCTGCTTTTCTCATTCACCAGAGCACATTTGTCTTACAGTATCCCTCTCCGCCCCCTTTTTATGCCTCTTCGTGACACAACCGGACCCGTTCTCAGCCTGATTGTTGGTGATGCGTTTCTACATGAGTGTGACACTCAGGGATTGATTTAAATGAAATCATTGACTCTAATCACACTGGGCATATCCCGGCCTGGCGAGGGTGTCTCCCGCTTGATGGTTCTGTGAAATCCCGTCCTGAGGGAGGAACCTATTAGTGACTAGTTAATATCTGAAAAGCCTGGATGGTTCTGCATGACCATGGTGCCCTTTCATCCATTTTAGAGACATTTTCTGGAGTGAAAGAGGATGGAAAGTAAAGTGATATGTTAGCAAAAACACAATAGATGCACTTTTGTGCAAATAGGAGGATCTATACTTGTTTTGGGATCTTTATTTATGCATGTGTATGGATGTACGTTCAATTGTCTATGTGTCTGCATGACCCCAACTCTGACCTTTGTTTCCAGTCGCCTCTTGGAGCTTCAATTATTCATGTGTACAAGGATGTGTGTCTGAGAGTGCAGTTGTGTGTGTGTGTGTGTGTATGAAGGAGACGGTCTGTTTCTGTGGCTCCAGTAATCAGCCTCCTGCTCCCAGCCCCAACACCTGTTCTCCAATTAACATTCAGCGTGCTGGGGCCCACTCGCTCCTGTCGCCCTGCTTTCCACCCCTTTTCCTCCCTCTTTTCTCTTTATTCTCACACTCTCGGCCCTGCACTCCCTTTCCGCGGCGCCCCGGTTTGTATCTGCACCTCGGCACACCCCTCTAGGTCTTTTCATTTGCTCTCACATGCTCCTTTGAGCTTACTATTTTCACTCCCTACTGCCTTATTCCCTTGCTTCTCTCTCTTTTTTTATCCCCTTTCGCTTTTTCACCACCACCACCACCCCCAATTCCCTGTACCCTGTCTAATTTTGCCATAATTAGGCTGTGTCATTAGGACACCTACCCAAGCACAAGGGAGTTTTCAATTCCCCAAACGGCCCGAACCCCCACTTTTCTAATCTCCTTTCCATATTGTTTCAGTTTTCTCTCCCCCTTTCTCCTTCTGCTGCCAGCACAGCAGCATCCCCTCCATCCCCCTCCACCCTAATCCTGATTTGAGTGAAAAGAGAAAGAGAGGAGATCATGGCTGATCCGCAGGGAGGGGTGAAGGGACAGAGGGTGGAGGGACCGAGGGATGAAGAGGGCAAGAGCGGCTGCTGACAAAGAGATAAGTCAAGATGCTCATTGAAGAAAATTATCTAATGCCTGCTGTGTGTAATAGTTTTATATCTGTCAGATCTTTGCGCTGGTGAAGTGTTATTTTAGGAGAGGTGAGTTTTTGCAGAGGGCCACTTATCTTTAAATGATGGAGGGAGCAGCTCACTGATTGGTTTTGATCAATACAGAGGTCAATCCGATTTCAGATGAATACATTTGAGCTTATCATCATAAATGTCAGCTTACAAAACCTACAATAGCTAAACATACACTGCTGTACTTGATAAAGGGAATAAAAACATCTTTCTTAGTTTTAAACTTTAGTGAGAATGTGACGCCTACTTGCAGCAACAGTGAAAAACCACTATTTGTAGTGAAACTGTGAGCTCATTCTGTTTTAAGAAATTTAGAAAGTACTGTGGTTCATAAAAGTAGCATTTTTCGTGGCAGATCTCTTCATGAGGGCGTTATTAGCATTTTGACCTCTGACCTCTGAGAAAATATATAGGTTCTGGGCCAAAGCCGGCCTCAGTATTTATGAGAAAACCATGGGTTTTACAATAGACAAGCAGATGTCAGTATTAGTATTATTTGGGCTCGGTCCTCAGTGTGAGCGTGTGCTTTTAAATTTGGCTAAGAAGCTGAGATCAATAGCTGGTCATAAGGAGTGTGGGGAGGGATCCATCGTAAGGCCGGGGCCTTGTGAGGGGCAGTCTGGTGATCAATGGCGAGCACTATCTCACTAATTGATCGTGTTTCTAAGAGGGTTCTTTTCTTTTAACAAGCCGGTGCTCCGAGAAAACAAAACGAACAATCAATGAGAATTTTCCAATGCTGTCAATATCGTTTCGTCCTCGTGCTCAGAATGAGCACAACAAAACTCATATGGTCTGGTGTTAGTTTGGTGATGAAAAAAATCCCTTGTGCCTTAAAGAACTCACTTTGGTATTCATGTGTTTTCCAAACATCCCAATGATGCTTTTTTTTTCTGTAACTATTCAAACAGCGATTAGCTGTTCAGAGCAAAGACTTCCAAAGCTCAGCTCCAACAGGAATCCATTACTCTTAATCTCAGGCTGTGGGTTGTATTGATTTTGTTTGTAGTCTTGATTTTAGTTGTGTGCATATCGTACCACATGCCTTTTTTTTTTTTTTTTTTTTTACTAGCAAATACTGCTTATTTTTTTTCTTCAGATAAATCAACCAGACTTTGTTTGGCTATAAAATTTTTAAAAATTAACATGTTCATTGCTTTTGTTATTATTTTATTGCTCTCCGTGGTCAAGCCTGCGTTTCCTTTACTATTTTTCTTCTCGTTCATAATCAGCCTCGAGTTTAGCAAGCGATGAGGGATGATTCTTTTGTACCTGCCCCAACAGCAAGCTGAATTATTTTGTTCCCGTCCCCGCTAATGGCGGGGAACAGCTGCCTCTATATCCTTCTGCCTCAATCAGAGAGAAAATAGAAGCTAAAAGTCTTTGGGAAAAGAACATTAAACTATCAACCGTGGAATAAATGCAGTAACATGTTTTTTGGCCAAGTCAGGGGTCAAATTCCTTTCCTCTCCCAAATGCATACTTAACTTCTGCCGCCAAGTCACCCGTTATGTGGTCATACATACACATTTCAGAGTTTTATGTGTGAGACATTGATGTGATTTTTAAATCTTTTTCCCATAACTTCAGTGGAGGATTTTTTAATCGATTGACTTTAGCTGCAGCATTCACATTCATTTTTCTTTGTCACTGTTTTTTAACAACCAGTTTTGGACACAGATTTTGGGCTGAAAAACAAAATACTTTTTCTGAGCTTTTAGACCCCGCTTCATTTTTATTCTTAAAGATTTTTATCCAGTGATATGACAAGTCTAAAGACACAAAGGCTTACTAAACAACAATATTAGTATCTTTTTAAATGTTCAAAACATGTTTTTATTTTTTACAAATGAGTTTATTGAGAGCAGTTGGAGAACAATCAGTCATGTTTACTGTGGTTGCTGTGATATGATGTTAAAGAAGCCTGTGATCTAAAGTGTGTTTTTAACAAAGACACCATAGAAAACTAATGTGTCGTTGGGCGGAATTTAAGTGACGTTTTCATGAATAAAACTGGTGTGGCCATCAGACTGTATGTGCTTCCCAACACCTGGTCTGGTTCTGGTCTGTGGGACAGTTGGTTCCGGGCCAAGAAAAAACCTGACGCACATTTTTTCCATTCTATTGATTCTGATTCTAAAGACATTTTTATTTGGGAAAACTTTCCAAACCATATCCAACTCATTCTTGATGAGTGTCAAGTCGCTCGGTCATGTGTCCAAAATTTTAATCTCAGAAACTCACTCCAATGAAAATCGGGCTTTTGGTGTTTTCAACACGTTCTTGTAGCATTTTTCTCACAATGGAGCACATTCATAAGTAAAATTAGGGTTAAAATGCATTGCTGATTATTTATTTATTCAGATTGTTGTGAAACAGGAGTAGACAAATGCCACTGGTAAAATTCTGTAGCAGTCTGCGATTCACAAGCTCCCTGCTCCGCTCTAATCTGATGCATCCACTTGCAGACAAGTAGATCCATGTATGTCTGTTTTCCTTGTCCGAGCTGTCATCTGGCTCAAAACTAAATGGCTGGATAGCTCCAATATTTCTCGCCATTGTTGCACGGCAAATGTTAGGTTGGGGTTGTGAGGGGCTGTAAGCTAACGGGAAAGAGTGTAAACAAAGGAATGATGGCGAGTCAAGGAAGGGTTACTCCACGCCAACAATTTCTTCTTCTAGAGATCACATCACTATTTACTGTAACGATGTGCATTTTAATATAAACCACCCCAGTAACCTGTCTGTCACTCTTGTGTACAAACACAAACGGCTCTGCTCAGTCTGTTGTCACAGGTCTCTCCCCCATGGGGTGGTACTGTCCAGTCCCGCTAGACCCCCTGTCAGCGAACCCCTCAGGCAGCAGGGCGACACAGCCCCTCACACTCTGGAGGGGCACACAGGCTGGACCACTGAGCAGCTGGCACGGAAGCATGGGGATGCTCTTCCCTTGGGGCAACAGAAGCAGCACAATGACTCAAAGACAGACAGGGAGACAGAATGAAATGTCTCGAATATCGATTTCCCTGACAGGTACCGTTTCAAATGTCAAGAGCCTGACAATCAGGGGCCTTTCATCAAACTGCTTTCTGCAGTGTGGTCTTGGGTGAACTTGTGGGATTCTGAACTCCTGTCTACACAGGAAGTGTAAAATGTGTAGCAGGTTATGGGCTTAGTTTGTGTTTAGTCACCTTTGCTCTTCTTCAGCCAGCGCCGACCGTTGTGGCTTCAGACCTCACCACAAGGAGTCAACCTGGTTTGTTTTTTCTAGAGAGTTTGCGAAAGGGCCAGTGAGAGCCAGAGAGCAGAAAGAGCAGAGATCTGTTTTGACAGGAATTGGGAACAAACTACCACAGGTCTGATGTGGAGAAACAGCAGGGGGCCCTGTCGAGAGGGTGGGATCCAGAGGGGCATGGGGGAAATTAGGAGCCTTGAGTTGCTGCTCAATGGCACTTTGAACGGTCGTGCGCTCAAAGAGCTGCTGGGGCAAAACCTCCCATTTGTGTGACCGCTAATAGGGTTCACCTCTGGTTGAGCAGCGAAGGGATTAAGTGGGGGCACTCAGCGGATCAGAAGATGGAAGATTGCTGTGATTTACTGTAGGAGCACTTCAAATTTAAAGAAGAAGCATTAAGTTGACAAGTTTATTTTCATAAAGTTACTGAATTTGTTATTTATTTTGAAAGAGGGCTTTGTGTTAGAGTAGTTGGGCTCTTGTTTGTATGAGTGCCAGTGTGTGCTAGTGGGTGGGCCTGGAGTCAGAGGCCAATTAGTGGTTGTATTTAGGAACAAGGGCTGTTTTCTTTGGCTGGATGCTGCTGCTTGGGGGAGGAGCCAGGAAGTTGTGTGTGTGTGTGTGTGTGTGTGAATGTACATGTGTGTGATTGGGCTTGGTCAAACTCCTCCATTATGGTCTTAAGTTTCACTAATGACTTAACAATGCCCCCTGGTGCCGGAGCAGCCCCCGTAAGTCACCTTGTGTTTTTTTTTCCTTGTTGGTCTTGGATGCAGACAGGAAGGATGTCTTTCCTCAGGCTGAATTCTCTGAACATTTTTATTTTACTGAAAACATTTCCACATACCTTTCTTTTCAACTCTGGTGTATGCCCACAATAAAATCTAGAGAAGTAAAACTGATGCCTCATATTTTTCCTAAAATCCTGGATTTCCACAGTAAAATTGAGAAAAATGCTAATTTTAAAGTTTTCTTTATCAACCCATTGGAACTTCTAATTTTAAAAGTCGAGAGAACTATAATTTTAAAGAATTCCAAGCATGTAACATAACCTGAAGAGTAGCTCTGTGTTTTAAAGTCAAATTATTGTCAAATTTGGCAAATTTCCATTTTAAGTTAAAGCTAAGTTAAAGCTGTTTTAATCAGGTTGTTTTAAAAACTATTTTTCTCGGATTTACTGAGGAAAATACCAGGAATTACATGCGTTGTTCATTTTAGACACATTTTTTCAGAAGGAGATGTTTTTTTTTTCCCAAACTGAGGCAGTCGATTTGTAAAGAGGATGAGAGATTTCCAGATTTTGTGGCAAAAAAGTCTCTAATGAGACATATTGGATGTTTGTTAAACGTTTTAAGTTGTGCATTAAACTGGTTAAAACGGTTCTGGCTGTAAACTTTCAGAGTTTCAACTGTTTCAAGTATGTTTGGTGTTTTACCACATGAAAAGCTTAAGGACAACAGTGACTGAACAATTGTGTTAGTGCCAGTGTGTGTGTGTGAGTATGTGACGGTGTGTGTGTGTGTAATGGTCCTGATGAATCTGTCAGGTCTGAGGGCAGGGGGTGATGTGACTGCTGACAGGCTCCCAGCAGGCATGCTGAGAGCCCCGATAGCGCGCCTGGCCTCCCTTCAGCTCCCCTCAACCACCCGGCTCCCCTTCTCCTCTCACACTCCTCGGCTCCCACACATTTGCTGTGTATTAGCTACGGGCAGTAAATTACCGCACCCTCGACCTCTGAGTGATTCCAATCCTGTTTCTTCGTGTTTCCTTTCTCTCCTCCTTTTCCAGCACTATTATCCAGCTCACCTTCTCTGCGTCTGTCTATCCTCCTTGTTTTCTCTCAGTTTGATCTGTTTTCCTTCCTCTGTCTGTCATACTCGTCCTGGCTCTTCGACTCCCTCAACCCTGTCAGATTTCCCTCCCCTGTCTGTCTTTTTCTCACTTCTGTAATACTTCTCATCCTCCGTCCTTCTATTGTGTCACGCTACACAGCGTTCCTTCCCTCACACACATCCCCTCCACTCCCCATTTACTTTCTTACAAGCAGGTCCCTGTTGTCTAGGCTTCACAGTTTTCTTAGCCGCTTCTCTCACTCATGTCCTCTCCGCTACCTCTCTCTAGCTCTCTCTCAGAAACCTCTTCTTTGCCCCCCCCCCCAATCCTCATTCAGGAAACAGATGTTGTTTGTCAGATCTTATCATTACTGGCTAATTAAGAAGACATCTCTTCTCCTTCTGTTGTTGCTTCTCTTTCCTCTCATCTCCCTCTCAGTGGCATCCATCCCACATTCATTGTTCTTCTTACTGGAAGGTTTGGGTCGGGGTTTGATACACACGCTATTGTTAAGACTGATTAGTGGCTGATTGATTGAAAGGGTACTGAAAAGGTAACAAGGCTGCTGTTTTATTGCGGACGACCCGGTGTGTTTGAAATCTACTCATTTGTTGAGGGTGCTGCGTGTCTCCATCTGACAGTTGTGAGAGTAAATTTGAGTCCTCGTCCCACAGGACGCACCAAGCATGCTGGGAGAGGTCAGGCCTCTGATGGGACTCCTATTCCCTGTCCTGGTTGTGAATTCATGTTCTCCAGACTGAATACCCATCCATATCCATCTATTTGGCAGAGTGAATGCAGTCCCATGTGGCAAAGCTCTGGAGGCAATCTAAGCTTTTGGCTCAACTCTGTAGACTGAAGCATTAATTCATTTAAAATTGTTGAAATGCACATTTAGCAGGAGACAAGAGGTTATGCAGAGAAACACTTTCTGCACCCAGGAGATGCCTTGCTGAAATGCCCGTGCACCTTTCTCTATTAGCATGCTCGTCCTGCGCGAACCTCTGTGCCACGTTCTGCTTTGTGGTGGCATGCCTGCCGGTTTTACAGCACTACCAAGCTCAATAAATCAGTGCTGGCGGTGAAAATGTTTGGTTTTTATCACAGTTCTCAGGTTTAGAGGTGTGTGTGTGTGTGTGGGGTATTGGCCGGAGGTTGCAGAGGTGAAGCCAGCCTGGGAGGCAATGGAGAAAGCAAAGCACTATAGGCCCAGTTAACAAGAGCTGAGGTTGTGTTGCAGAAATATAAATGCAAACATGACTAAAACGATCACGTTTATGATTTATCAATATAAGTGAACATTAACAGCCAGACAAACACATTTTGCTTCAACTACAGTACTCACTGAAATGGGTCGTTCTTTGTAAGGAATTAATCCTTTTAAGATATAAAATGTCCTTTTTAGTGTTATAGTTTACCAAAAAGTTCACTGTGGTTTAAATTCTTCTTCAGATGTGTGCGCTGAGGATTTTTCAACGTCTCCAGTTTATCGAGATGATGCACAACTCAGATAAATAGATAAATAAATAAATAAAATGCTGTTTTGGATGACTGATTGGTAAAGACATTACGTGAAATGTGGCAGAGCACTAACACGGGTTTGTCCGTGGGATGTTTGCTTGGAGGAGTGAAGCTGATGCCACAGATATCCCTGTATGTTTTTGGAGGAGGAGGGGAGTGGACTCGGAGGGCCGGTGTGAAAGGTCCTGTGGTGGTATGCGACAGCGGGGGTATCAGTTCGTGGAGGGTTTTCTGTGCCCCATTAGCAGTGTCAGAGGTCATGTGCCCCGGGTGTTAACCCTGGTGACCAGTCTAGCTTCCAGTCTGCCAGGAGACCCTGGTCCAGGGGTATTTATTACCTACCTCCACCCCTGCTCCCATCCCACAAACACACACACACACGCTACACAACCCCCAAACACGGTTCTCCTCATGGAGGTAAACAAATCACCCTCTGTCACTTCCCAACCAGGATATGTAAATTCACATCCATGCAGTTATATATGATGATAAATGTATTTATTTGCATTTACACTAATTCATCCAAGAAAGCAGCCTGCTTACACTCACTGCAAACATATTTTATTTAAGCAAGCTTTCATCTGGAAGCATTTAGATGTTATTAAGTAACATTTTTGCTCATTTTTATACTTTTACAGAACAGTTGTGCACAAATAGCTGCCTGGCTAGGTACACCAAGCTCAGAGCTCATGCATGTGCATGGGGTTTGCACAGCTTTTGTGCGGCACATGTATCTCGGCCTGCTGGATGAGTTAGTGTTCTCATTGTGTGAGCGTGGCAGAGCAAGCCCCTTAGCATGTCAGTATGTTTTAATGCTTCACATCTGGTTTCTTAATTTTCCAGCCCTCCCTCCAGCTCCCTTCCACCACCATGTCAGGACACTGTTTTGTTTTTTCAGGGTGGCGGCTGGGGGGGTGTGCTGAGATAGAGGGGATGCCTGATGAGTGATGGCCCCGCATACAGGACGTCCACATTCCCCCTCTTTTCCTTTGTCTCTTCTTCTTCATTTTCTCTGTTTTGCTGTTTTTTTTAAAACACATAAGGTTTTTTTTTTCATATATAAGGTGATAAAAACAAGTCCTCACTCAAAAACCTGACTTTTTGTGTTGTGACATCACCTTTTATTTCTTTCCTTTACATTAATTCTATCTTAAGTTTTAACGTAAGTATATTTGATGATAAAATTAAGCTGCAGTGCTCAGTTAAGCTCCAAAAAACAATAACCTTCTCCTTCTCTAGAAAGACATCTAGTTTTGCTCTTCATTAGACCTTTAGCACCACATCAAGAGCCACCACCAACAGTAAACCTGTATTTACAATCAGCACAGAGGGTGATGTGTTTTATGACTATGTGAAAAGGCAGTTTAAGTCAACAGTGATTAGTGCTGATGAATGCCAATGAAATTTTTTTGTCCATCTTAGGTGCTCACGCCATGATTAGGGCCATATGTAAAGCAGAGGGAGAAACACTTATGTGTAACAGATGCTCTGTGTCCTGAGAAATGTGAAACCCATGACTCGCTTTAAAGAGTGAAGCTTTAAAAAAAAATAACTACCAGTCCTTTGTTTTGAGTGTCATGACTCTCTGGTAGGTTATTGAACTAGTTTTAGTTAAGCAAGTTGTTGCAACTGGGATGCTGGGCTCCTGCTGCGAGGCCTGTTTTTTGTCTTGGGAACTGATGCATATGCAGACAAAAGGGATTGAAGGCTCTGACAGAGCTGTTGAAGTGAAGACAGAAAAGGAAAAAAAAACATACTCCCTGTGGTGCCACAGTGTAAAATGATCTCTGGATTTGGGTGTTTGTTTGTTTTTTCTCATTTGAATGTGAAGATTTCACAAATCTTAGCTTACATCGATGGCCACAGGCAACACACTGAGAAAATTAATTTTATTTATGGCTAAAATGGAAGATAGAAAGTAATGGGTAAAGTCCTATTTCTAAGTGTTTTTTTTTCTTACTAAATACACGTTTTTTAATCTTTTTGCAGTTGGTACGAAAGTTAATTCATAACTTTCATGGTTCTCAACATATCCACCATTCCTTGTATATGTAAGAAAAACATTACTTGTTTTAGGAAATTTTACTATAAATGTGTGTTTAACACACAATTTACAAACCATGGATACAATTGCACCAAAAGAGTTCTTGAAAACAGCCTTTATCTTCACCCTCCTGCTGACACCAGGATCAAATGGGTTCTTTGCATGTTCTCCCCATCGTTCCCCTCGCTGGATGAGGATGTGTGGGTGTGTTACTTTACCCAAACAACCAAAACAAACAACGGCAATATTCAACTTTTGTAACCACAATAGAGAAGGGGGATAAAAAACAGAGGGTCCTCGACTTCTTATTAATTATGCAAGATTAGTCTAATTATAATTCAGCAAATGAATGTGTGGCAGAAGGTGTGAGGCGACGGGGCTGGGAGATTTGCATGTTAAGTGGGCAGGGGGAACCAGCTAATGCATGCAAATATATGCATCAGTGTCTCGCTTTAATTTCAGCATTTGCAGCTGTATACGTCCGAACTAACTGAGAGGGGGGGTGAAAAGTTGACTAAAAGTGGTGGTGGTGGTGGTGGTGGGGGGGGGGTGTTGTTGTCATTATAATGAAAGTGTATGCACATATGTAGACACTTAAGTGTGCACATGTATGCAAGAAAGATCATGCAGACACTAAATGATAAGACAAAGTCAACAAACAAGGTCAAGAACCATGACAAAGTGCAAAATGCCAGATCTGGATAAAGTGAAAGATGCTGAGATGGGTGATGAAGATGGTTGCATGGAACCCTGAAATGGATGATGAAGATGCTGGGATAGATGTTGAAATGGACAATGGAGATGCTGAAATGGATGCTGAAATGAATAATGGAGATTCTGGGATGAAAGCTGAAATTGATGATGGAGATACTGGGATGGATGCTGAACTGGACAATGATATGCTGGGATGGATGCTGAACTGAAGGCTGGAGAGGCTGGAATGGATGCTGAAACGGACGGTGAAGATGCTGGGATGGATGCTGGGATGGATGCTGGGATGGATGCTGAACCGAATGCTGGAGAGGCTGGAATGGATGCTGCAATAAATGATGGAGATGCTGAAATGAATAATAGAAATGCTGAAATGAATGCTGAAATTAATGATGGAGATGCTGGGATGAATGCCAAGTTGGATGATGAAGAAACTGGATGGATGCTGAAATGAATGATGGAGATACTTAAATTGATGCTGAAATAAAAGATGGTGATGCTGGAATGGAGGTAAACATAGATGGTGGAGATGCTGGGATGGATGCTGAAATTGATGATGGAGATACTGGGATGAATGCCAAGTTGGATGATGGAGAATCTGAGATGGATGCTGAAATGAATGATGGAGATGCTGGGATGGATGCTGAAATTGATGATGGAGATGCTGGGATGGAGGTTAAAATAGATGGTGGAGATGCCGGATGGATGCTGAAATTTATGATTGAAATGCTGAAATGAATAGAAGAGATGCTGGAATGGATGCTGAAATGAATGATGGAGTTTCAGGGACAGACTCTAAAATTAACAATAGAGATTCTGGGATGGATGCTGAAATGGATGATGGAGGTGCTGGAATGGTTACTTTATTTCATAACATGATGGATATCAGGATGGATCATTGGCTTATTTTAAAAAAAATGAGATGGATGCTGGGATGGATGTAGGAATATAGAGGACCGAATGGATGCTAAGATGGACGCATGAGATGAATGTAGACACCCTCTAAGTTAGTGCTGTGAATTTTGTTACTATGTTTTATTTTATTTGCATTTATCCTGTCAGTCAGTAAACAAAATGATAGCTAACTGTGAAAGAAAAAATGTTGTCAATTCCACTTTGTGGAAGATCTTTGAAATGGGATGTGATGTAATATTCTACAAATTAAAATACCTTTTGCACATAGGATTTAAAAAAAACATTCTGTGCATGAGGAATTAGTAATATCAGGACTTTTCATCTTGATTACCTGTAGTCATGACACCCACATGTATGACAAAAAGGAAGCTAATAAAGAAAAAAAGATTAAAGACACGTTTGTGTCCTTTCATATGGTTTCATTTAAGACTGGGATGTAAGGGCGTTTTAAGGTTTCCGGGTTCCCGCTGATAAATTGCAATATATATATGCCAACCATAATATTGATTGTCCACTGACCACATATTTCAAAGGGAAAACATTGAAGGGCTCTTGGAACCAAATCAGTTTTAAGCGCAGTCTTTTTCACACGGGATGGAAGAAAAGTGAGTAAAAGCAGAAGAAAAATGAGAGAGGGATTAAAATTTGTTGGGAGGATTCATTGCTTTGGGTGCAATTTGAAGTTCCCCGTTTGGAAAAAAAAGCTACATTATGATGACTTATTGAGAGCACAATGTGGGTGGGATTGAAACTTGCCAGAAAAAGTTCTAATCTTCTTCTGCAGCATTTTTTTTTTTGCTTTAGTGTTCATGGAAAAATGAGAGTGATGGAAGAAGTTAATAAGACATTAACTTGAAGTGCTAACTTGTAAAAATACTCAGCAGTGGACGCTATTGTGCCCCTCACACCTGTTCTCTGAGAAAAGAAGTTCAGACATTGCAGTGAAGGTATTATTTAGGTCAGTATGTATATTTTAAGGCATATTTTCAACAAAGTGACCAAACACCGAAACAATCGAAGCTTTTATTCGGCATATATGACATTATAAGTTAAAGTAGCTGTGTTTTCTCATTTTATTTTTGTCCTTTAAAAACACATCTATCATGTCGGGCTAGCAGTAGGTGCTAAAGTTAGTGGGCCACAAGCTCCCTGCTCTGCTCCATTCCAATACATCCACTTGTCGTCGACTAGATCCATGTACAGCTTTGTTTTCCTCGTCTGAGCTGGCATCTGGTTCAAAACTGTACTGCAGGACAGCTCCAATGTTGCTCTGTATTTTGGTTGCACTGTTAATGTTAAGTTGGGGTTATGAAGCTCTGAGGGGAGTTTAAACAGATGGATGATGGGAAGAGAGGGAAGGCTTTCTTTGTACCAACAGCCCACAACTAAGAAGCAAATTTCTAATGAACTATTTCCGTCTTTAACGACACCATTTTTTTTTTGGCTTAAAACAGCATACTAATTAAAAGACCACTGGGAACAATTTGAAACTAAATCGAAATATGATTGGAGTGGGACTTTAAAAATTAAGCAGACAGTATTTAAAGTTCTTCAGTTCTCTTAAATTAATATGTATGACTTTTTTTCATGAAAAAAATAAAGGTGTCTGAATATTTACCCTGTTTTTGGAGCTGTTTAAAGATCTAAAGTTTAAAGAATTTTTTTCTTATTACTTTTGGAAAATCTATTTTCTTACAGTGTTAAAAACTGCATTTTGAAAGGATCAAAAAAGGCTGGAAATGAGATAGCAACTGCAACATGCTTTTCTTCTGAGATAAAAGGAGAACTCAAAACAAAAATGGAATCTGAAAATCTATGAATGAAGCATCAAGAGTAAAGGATTATTTTTATTCATTGCTCAGTTTTGCAACATCAATGTAAAACCTGAAACATCAACAAGTAATTATTTATCTTCATGAGAAGTGTAACCTAAATATTCAACAGTGACTTAGCATGTGCTGCAAGTATTTTAATGAGCGATATTTGAGTACTCTGTTCCACTTCACTGCTGATTTATAGAAGAGTTTTAGATAAATCAGGACTGAGGTGCATTTTTATGGAAGGGAAGTGGAGAGCTGCATAAAGTGTTAAACATCTGCCAAAATGATATTACAAAACAGACTACTATCATTTATTTTAAATGCAAATCTGGTAAATTTCTTCTCACTCATGGTTTTAATTGAATCTCTTCAGCCTCATCCACACCTGCTGGAGAAGCTCTTAGTTTGCAAAGCCATTTTCCACATTCTTGCTGGATTTCAGTGATGGAATGTGCTCTTGTTGTTGCCTTCTTTTCCCTATTCCTGTCTTTGCCTCTCAGCATTGGGACTTTGGGATTGCGGCAGAGCTGTGTTGCCATGGCAGCTGGCTGTGTTTCCGAATCCTGTACACCTGGGACTTGGAGTCTCTCCCCGTAGTCTCCCTTTTTCCTTTTCATTCCAGCTTTTCAGGTTTTCTCCGGTACAGCAGAGGCTATCGCAATCACAGTCAACTCCAATGAAATGTAAATTTAAATATGCGGTGAGACTCTAACCAGAAAACAAAATTCACGTCCACAGAAGTGTGTAAGTGTTTTTATAAGTACCGTCGTCCTTCCACCTCCTGCTTCCACATTCTCTGCGGCTGTCCCTGCTTCGGTTCCCTCCCCATTCCCAGGTGGGGGTTGAGAACGTTGTTGGTGGATCCCTTGAGTCTGCTGGCCTACATCACTGTCGCTACTTTACTTTGAAATATTGCAGCACTTTTCATACTTCTGTGTTTCAAAATCTCATTACTTGATTTGAAGTCTATTATGGGTGACTACCACAGATAAAAACACTGACTGAGACTGTTGACAGAGCCATGACAACACAACACACCACACATGCCAACATGAACACAGACTGCCTATCGGTGGAAAACATCTCATTGAATGTTGTTATTTTCCAGGATGGCAAATAATCACTCATGGGATTTTATTTTGCTTGTGTAACATTTGTTTCTGATGTTTAATGTGTGCCCTTTTGTTTGCCCTCGCAGGTTTTTCTTGAAGTTTTTCCTGAAATGTAACCAGAATTGTCTGAAAACAGCCGGAAACCCAAGGGATATGAGGAGATTTCAGGTATAAAAAAGCAGAACACGTTTGTGGATGTGAGCATGTACATTGCTGGGGAAAAAAAGCAGCATGAAAATATGGCGCTGTGAATAAAAAAAGTTCTAATAAGTTGGTAAATATCTTTTTTTCCCTTACAATAGTATTCATTCACATATCTACACCTTTTTTTTCTTGATGAGCACAGACTTTTCTTTGGAAAAATATTACTGGAAAAGGGATCCTGGAGGAGGGAGTTAAAGGTGAAAGTCAGAAATCAATAAGGAGTCAAAACGATGGAAAGACAAACGAAAAGAGTTAGATATGTGGGAGACATGATCTTTGGGGTAGCTGGGGAACAGGAAATGGGCTGAGGTGTTTCAGGAAGTTGTCAAGAATTGAGTGATTGGCTCCAGATGAAGGAGGTCATGCTCTATGACCCAGGAAGTGGTCACTGGGGACACTCCCGCCTTACTTCCTCTACCGTCTTTCAGCACCAGAGGCCTCAGTCTGGCATTTTCTCTCAGTGTTTTCTCCTCGTTCTTGCTCCTTCTATCTCCCACCATGTTTGTTTTAACTCGTGTGACACATGCTGGGAAGTTATGAGCCTGGGGGCCTAAGACTTTCTTCTGAAAGTTCAAAGGTGATCGGTTCCTTTTATGAAAAATTTCATATTTTTTGCTTTTGCCGCAAACTGCGTTTATGCCCTACACATGCATGTATACATGCAGTATATAGATGTGCATAAAGGCACAAATATCATTACATCCATGTTTCCTCTCAATAGCTGCAGAGAATCTCGCAGACACAACAGCCACAAAATCAAATTAGAGACACCATAAATCATTTACTACTTTAACGGTTGGCTTAAACACTGGATTTGTTCCATATGTTTTGTGTCACTGCGGGATTTGTAGGAGACAACAAGAAGTTTGCTGCATGCTGTGTGAATCAAATGTTAGGCAAGAGGCAGTGGACAGGCCATATGGAAAGCTAAAAGAGGAGCTGAGGGATGGATGTTCTGTGTCATCCCCGGAATGCAGACATCGTATGGAAATCCCAGCAATGTCACATTAACCATGGAGAAAAATGATTCAGAAAATGTGTCTCAGAAATGCAATCCCTGAAACAAATAGTTGCTCAGGGATTCCCAAGGAGTAACCAGAGCTTTGGACACAGTTTGCACTCTAATATATGCTCCCTCATTGCTCTTGTCTTTCTCCTCCAGGTGGTCTTATCAAGCACTGTAAGTGTAGATGGCCACGTCCTCGCCGTGTCTGACAACATGTTTGTCCACAACAACTCAAAACACGGTCGGAGAGCTCGAAGGCTGGAGCCAGGAGAGTCTGTGGAGAATACTATGGAATATGGTAATGGCTTCTCTATACTGCTCTAAAGCAACACCTCATTCATCTGATTTCCTTTTATTACATGTCTCTGTAGTCACCCGCACCTAGAAACATGGGGAAAATGTATCCAAAGAATGTACCTGAGCTGCATAATGTCCATTCATAGTCCTGTTAATAGCTATTACAGGCATCATCAGTAGTGCTGGAGGGAAAGAAACAACAAAAAGATTTATCACATGTCTCTTTATGCAAAGTGCATGAATGAACAAAATTAAAGGTAAAGGTGCTGTGAACGTTTATTCCATCAAAGAGCTAAAGTTACAAAACTCCTTTTGTTTTACATTAATGTAAGATTTACCTTCAAAAGTTGTTTTTCTTGTCACTGTGCCTTTTGTGTCCTGTATTTGAGTTTTTTCCCTTATGGTGTGGGTGCCTTATTGATCTTTGTTTCCTGAAGTTTCCATGGATCAGTGCCACATTATGAACCTAAAAAGCATAAAGCTCTCACAAAAAACCTCAATTTGAACACGAACTTTGCTCAATACCAAGACTTGACCTGATGTTTTTCTAACTGAGGCACATCTTGTTTTGAGTAAATCACGTTCTGCTGTCCTTTTAAGCTACGCCATGTATCAAAGCCATCAGTCCCAGCGAGGGCTGGACCACCGGCGGGGCCATGGTCATAGTCATTGGGGAGAACTTCTTTGACGGGCTGCAGGTGGTGTTTGGAAGCATGCTAGTGTGGAGTGAGGTAAGAGTTGTCTGAACAACATCTCACCATCTGAAAGTACATATTTTGAAATGAAATACACAACACGTTTTGTCTCCCCGTTGGGATGATTTATGGGCGCGTTCAACACATTAATCTCACAAAAGTATTCTGTGAGCGTAAATATTTACAAGGCGTGTGGAGGGCAGTTTGTGACACTGTTTTTCTTTTGTTTTTGTACTTCACGCTCAGCTGATCACTCCACATGCTATAAGAGTCCAAACTCCTCCTCGCCACATCCCGGGGGTCGTGGAGGTCACACTGTCATACAAATCGAAGCAGTTCTGTAAGGGCGCACCCGGGCGCTTCATCTACACAGGTAATCCATTGTTGCCCCCCCCCCCCAAGTCTCCCAAAATTACAGATATGAGGTTTTGGATATTTCGTGATTGACACACGGAATACTTTTTCAGCACTTAATGAGCCAACCATAGACTACGGTTTCCAGCGCCTTCAGAAAGTGATTCCTCGACATCCAGGTGATCCAGAGAAACTTGCAAAGGTGAGAAATTTTCAAAAGCTTGTCCAGCTTGTGTTCTGGAATAAATTAAACCAAATATTTATTTCACAGGAGATTCTCCTGAAAAGAGCAGCAGATCTGGTGGAGGCCCTGTATGGAAATCCACACAGTAATCAGGTAAACTGAGACGATTTCTTTATCGACTCAAACTTCATGATGCGTGGGAACTAAAAGATGACATTTGAAAAGCTGCAGCTCAAGTAGCCTGTGTTTGTTTACTTGTATATTTTTTTTAAGTTTATTTAGTTTTGTAAAGGTTTGCAGTCAAGATGCTTTGTCAGACCAGTTTACATGGCACTGCGATGCTGTGTTGTCAGAATAAAGCTCATTAAATATAACAATATGGAAACACGACACTGCACTTTTAGTTTGTGGCAGACACCTGGTTATTTGGCAGCAGGTTCTCAGTCCGCCGATAAGAAAAAACACTTGAGTGCAGCAGAATGAGTCAGAAAGTTGTCAGCAAAACTGTATGAGTAACTTGTACTTAATGGCCTAATTGGGTGTAGCTTACACATTCTGATTTTTAGAGAATAATTAGAGCTGTCCGCCGTCCTGTTTTCTGGCAAGAATAATGGCAGCAACACACTGTCAGCCCATCAGAAGCTGTTAACACTTTCACATTCCATCAGGGTGTTACGATGCTGATCACTGTACTTGATTTCCTATAGGACATGCTGCTGAAACGTGCCGCTGATATCGCTGAAGCTCTCTACAGTGTCCCCCGTCCTCACAGCCAGCTGCAGGCTCTTCCCAGCTCCCCAGCACACGGGAGCGTCATGGGTCTGGGCTCTTATCCCTCTCAGTTAGGTGTTAGCATCGGAGAGCCAGGACAGAGCAGTCAAGGTGAACGAGCTAATCCAAAAATCGTTCTCCTCTGTTTTTCTAAATCAAATTTGAAGAACGTAACTGAATCAGTATTTCTCTTCCAGGTTACATTCGAAACCCCAGCAGTTTGTCTCCCAGGGGTTACCCATCTGCTTCCACCCCCCAGCAGTCAAGCTATGGCAGCAGTGGGGGGATGACTGGAGGATATGGGACAGTCCCCATGACAAGTTTAGGAGTTCCAGGATCTCCCGGTTTCAGCAGTGCTTCTCCCACAAGCTCTCCGTACAGTAAGAACCTACTCATCCCAATGCCGATTCTGTTTCTGTGAAGTTGCGGTTTAACATTGACCGTTGACCTTTGTTCCACAGTAATGCCCTCCAGTCCCACCATACCAGGAAGCTCTAGCTCCTCATCATCTCTTTTGCCTTTCTCCTCCTTCCCTTCTGCTGCTAAACAGAAGAGCGCTTTTGCTCCTGTCCTCAGGCCCCAAGGTTCTCCCTCCCCTGCCTGTCCCGCTTCAGCGGGGAACAGCTTCCGAGGTAGTCATCCAACTCACTATCTGACGCCACTGTCTGAACTCACGAATGCAGTCTAACACCCTCTACTAACAAACTAGAAAGCTATGACTGAACCAGACAGAAAACGCTTGCTGGATGTACAATAATGAAAGACCTGCCAGGCTAGAATCTTAGCTTTTGTATATGTTTTTCTCTCCAGCGATGACGGGCCTGGTTATTCCCCCGATGTAGCAAAGCACCTACCCCATTCTGCCCCAGACCACTGCTTGATTTAACCCTTCTTTTGGTGCTGGGGGCAGGGGGGGAGGATGGGGAAATTCATCCCTGGCACTCTTGTATAACTTTCCTCCCCAGCTGTCAATCTCAGTCGCGTTGTCATCCAGACAGACAAACAGAACGAGGAATAAAAAAAAAAGTCCAAAGAGAAGCCTTCTATTCTTTATGAAGAGGAGAAAACTCAACCAACAATTTCAGAGACACATCTCAGCAAACGGCATCGGATTGAACCGGACAACAGCCGTTTCTGTGCAGCACCACAAAGGAAACAAAAAGGACAGAGACTTCTGATTTTACACGGAGCTTCAGGATCTACACAAACCTGGATCAGACTTGGAAGATGGGCTGAAAAAGCACACTGAGAGTTGACAGGTGGCAGACAACCGCTCCAATAAGCAGGGTGCTATTTTGTTAGAGGACGGACACCTTAAAAGGCATGTGTGTACCACTGTCTGTGAGCTAGTGACAGACTTTTTTTGTATTAGACTTTTTTAAGTCAATTTACATTCCAGAAGAATAGTCCCTTTATTTTTTCTTTTTTAATCTCTATGGTTTGTCAAGGGTAAAACCTTTCTCTCATGGGTTATTACTAAAGAAATTCATATATTGATTTATTTAAAAACAAGCAATTTAACTTATTATAGTTAGTTTAGGGGATAATATAAATGTGTTTTTACAAAGTGGTCCTTTTTCCAGTTAATATCGACACAAAGGTTTTCAGAAATTGGCAGTAACTTTCCTAAATGATCATTGAGATTTTTTTTTCCAGGAAAGAAGAAAAAACATTCCTAACTCTTAGGTTTTCTTGTAGCAAAGTACATACTTTTGTCCCACAATTACAACAAAATTGTGGCCCCTTGTGTGAAGGAAAATGTTAGTTTGCCTTATCCTGTTAAAGTTTACTTTAAATGCATGCTTTGTACACCAACCACCTGATACATTTCCAATTTATACATGATTAGTTAGAGATGTTCCGGGATTTCTTCACAGCATCACAACCCGGTACAAGGAGAGAAGTCACTATGCAGTATGGGAAAATATAAGCACAGCAGCTTGAAAGAAAAGAAGCAGGTGCATAAGGTGATCTCTGACCCTTATTAACCTGTTCTTACTGTTATTATTCATTTTTGTCATCACAACACAAACTGCTTTCTCAGGACACCAAAACAAAGAGTAGATGACATGTGCAAAATTTTTTTTTAGAACATGGTTATTTATTTAAATAATTATTAGCAATTTATGATTATTTTTAAAGCCATCTTTCTTTAAACAACAGTACAAACTATTGGTGCAAATGTGATTTGTAAATTTTAAGGTGTAACTATATTTTGTGGTCGAAATAAAACATAAAAAAAAACAATGAAGGATGGAACTGGGTTTTTTTTTTCAATTGTTTTACCCAACGAATGCTGTTTAAAAGCACTCCAGTGCCATTATGCTACATTTCCTGTACATCAAGATTCTCCTGGAAGGTTCACTCCATATCTCAAGGTGTGGCTGGATCTATTTTTGACTGTGCCCATCACCTGTGTGCTCGTGCAGACTGTTACTTTGTTTTGTACACATAGTTGATGAGCTGCAGCATCTTAATTGTGATGCGAGCGTTAAAGACGGAGTAGAGCATGTCAAGATAAACAACCCCCCCCTCCTTCCCATCTCGCTCCTCTCCAATAAGCCTGCCTCTCTCGGAGGACCAAGCCTCTGGGGGCCCAAGTGAGAACCACGAGTCTCCCTCCAACACGGCCCCTTCCTCTGCTTTAAAACTCACGCACACATATGCGCACTTGGAGGGGCTTGTTTTTTCAGTCTTTGTTAGGTACCGCTTCATCCCTTCTTTTCTTCCTCTCTATTCTCTTGCTGTGGCCCTTCTCTGTTAATGTAATTAGGACTGCTAAAGAAGGGCAGTTAATTACCCACTCTATTTTGATCGGGTAATTAATGTTATGCCAGGAAACAGCAACTGTTTCATTAACATAGCCCTCAAAGCAGTGCGGGGGTTGGGTGGTACCCGGTGGACACATGTCTGCACCAACTCCAACTCTGAGCCTTCGTAAGTGTGCAAACTGCATGTCAGCAGTGACAGTGACAGACTTGAAACACTTGGCGGGAGTCTGATCTGACCTCGGCTGCAATGGTCGCAGCTTCTCTCTGTGTCACCGCCGAGGAACACTTGGCTCCTGCATCCTCCTTCTTGTCTCTCCTTTGATTTGCTGTTAATTTGACAAGTTAAAGTCATCTTTGTTGCCAGCACCTAAGCATTCGTCTTGCTGAGTGCTCCTTCTGCCCAGTGGTGCAGGAGCCATATGCTCCACTTTCACATGACTGTTTTGTTGTTGCTGTTCTCGTGAGCGCAGCGGTGCCATTTACCGTTTTTCTGATCACAGTTTGTATAAAGACAGCATGAGATGCCACCTGCCACCGAGTCATTCCACATCACACATTCACATCAGAGCATCCAGCTGCCGGGTGTACGAGAGCACAAGCGTGTCATCTTTCATAATAGCAACTGCTAAAATATGATGAGTTTCGTCTTGAAGTTGAAGTATTGTGTTCCCCCCACAATGAAAGGTGCATAAAATAGTTCTTCCCATCTTCCCTCTCAAGGGATGTGTTTGTGTTTATATACCCAATTAGCCCTGCGGCCGCAGCATGGCTAGGCATTAGGCTGACATTAGCCCCGAGTGTGTGTGTGGTGTCTGCATGCATCTGCTTAAAAGACACCCCCTTTTCTTTCTTATTTGAGGCATGATTTCAGGGGTGTGCTGCCTTATTAGGTATACTGAAGCAGAGCTTGACAGGGGTGGCCTGCTGTTTTGTCAAATAGATTGGTAGATTGGCTTCCACAAATGCAGCCAGTGTCCTTTGCCTTTGGCCCATCAGTAAAAGCTGCATTGTTGCCCATCAGACCAATGGAGCCCGATTATTTTCTTTTTTTTCCCCCTCCCCAAAATGACCCCCCCCCCCCCCCCCCGCCATTCCCTTGGGTGTCAGTAGAGTGGGGTGGCAGATGGGACAGACACCGAGCTGCCCCAGGAGACCACCACTAACAGAAAATACACATGTGCACAAACACACATAGACGGACACACATGGGCTCAAACCCTTGTGCATGAGCACCACGCACACAATACTGCAACAACACATACATCCACAACCCAAACATTATCTGTCATCTTGCTACTTTGGCTCAGACCACAGGAGTGAGTTTTGCTTACACAGGGATGTATCCAGACTCCAAATCATTCAATTCTTTGAGGATGAAGAGCATTACAAACAAGCTCATGGTTGGAAAACATTTTTACCCTTCAATAAAACATGAGTTTAAAAAAAAAAAAAAATTTCATTACACAGACATCACATCAAACTAACCAATCATTTGAATGAGATCTTTCTGAAGCCTACGCAAAAAAACCCTCAATTTTAAATCAACTTTAGCATTTGAAGTTTTATTTTGAAAATTCTGGTTAAACGGGAGTTGATGTTCTTACCCACGTTGAGGGTAGTAAAGTGGGGCAGATCTGTTGGCAGGGAGCGTTTTATGTCTTCTATATACTGACAATTAGCCGGATTAGAGGAATACAGATGTAATTTAGGCCAAATGTATGTATCGCTTGTTTGAGCGCGCGCCTGCGTGAGGTGAGAAGGCCTCGCGCTGGTGATTAATTACAGCCAGGCCGCGTGACAGAGGTGGGAGCTCTCCCAATGCTGTCTGCAGCTACATGAAGGCAAATGCAGGCTGGCTAATTGACCCGGCTTCTGTAAGGCCATCCATCACGCGTGGCCTGAGTGGCCCCGTAAGAAACACATTATTCAGAGGTAAGTTAGTTAACCAACTAACTCTCCACCATTCATTTCTGCTGTGCTGTCCGGGGGTCTCTTCAAACGGGACTTCCAGGTGTCACTATTTTAGAGAATCTACATGTTTTAAAATATCACTTTAAAATTCAGCTTTGGAGTGTAGAAAACTGAAAAACAACAAAACTTACTGCGTTTATAGATGTGTACCTTACCCCCCACACGTGTTTTCACTTGATTTAATTTGTGGTTGACACATTTATTTAACCCTCAAACAATGAAAAATGATAAATAAATAAATGTGATGATGTGTTAGATTATTGTTGCCTCCAAGTATCACTTCCTGATAGGGGTGTAAGGATTCAGTTTAACAATGATTCAAATTCATCATTTGTGGATGCTGATACATTCAAAGTCATTTTTAATTCGTTTTGATCGATCCGATTTTGTTCGATCCTAATTAATCGATTCGGGACATCTTTAGCCAAAACTTCAACCAGTGTGACACAGAGACAAATATCTGGGTACTGAACAATGCAGGTGAAGTTTTTCCAGATTCCTTGTATTTTTTGTAAGCTAATCAAGTGTAAATTAAATATGTGTAAACAAGAATTAATGTCAAATCCATTCACATTTGAGTTTCATAAAGTTAAGCCCACTGTTGTTTTTCTACAACAGAACATTATTAGAACATTCTATGATTCTATATGGTCACGTCTTTGCAAAATTCAAAGTGTTTTCACACATTGGACTGTTTTATTATTTTTCTTGTCATGCACATGTGTGTTTTCTTCTGTGATGGAACTTGGTCGTTTTTACTTTATCGTAAAATAAGCCTACTGTACCTCAATCGAAATGTTATTTTTTTTCCATATCAATTATAATCAATTTCTTTTATTTTGAAACGAATATACAGTGGTAGGGGTCGATTTGATTAATAACTAACCTCAGGCAGATCATTCTGGTTGGATCGTGGGAATAAATGATTATTTGATAAAGTTCATTGATCATTACACGCCTTCTCCCAAAGTGTAGCAGCAACTTTACATTTATATATGAGATTTTTGTGACATTTAAAGTGTGATCATTTGTATTCTTTAAAATTAGATTGAGTTTATATTTTTACAGGTCATTTTTAAACAATACAGATTAAACAGTGATTATTATTAATGCTCAGGGCTCAAATTCTCACATTTATTCTTGTCTCCACATGTGTTTTCACTTGACTTGAGTGGTTAACCTATAGTTGACACAATTAATCTTTAGCATCTATTTCTGAAATCTCCTCTAAGGGTTTAACTTTTCCTGCTCCTTAGGTGCAGGTGACCTTCATATTTTCCTAAACCATTATTTAAAACAAAAACTTTTCTAATTTTTGATTTTATCAATAACTAACTGAAATCATACAGGCCAGCTAGTTAGCGAGTAGCCCAATAGTGCCACCTATCTGCTCAGGACTGGTGTTAAAAAAAACATCAACTGTTGAGTTGCATATTTCTGTTGGCAATTGTTTTTCTATCAACTTCGCGTAAGTTTGTGTTTGAGTAAGGGTTGTCATGGTATGTCAGGAGTAGCAACACTAACAAACAACTATTTTTGCCTTGCTGTATACCAGCCTGCATAAATTTGCAGGATATCTAATCAAATAAATCCATTAATTAAGGGAGCTGCTGGTATTTCTGCTTTTGCATTAATTACATAGTCATTACCATATCAATTAGAGAAATCAGAGATCATGTAATTAAGGTTTACCCAAAAGCACCTGCTGCCTCAGAGCTGTGATGGGGATGTGTGTGTGCGCGTGCATGAGTGTGTGTATGTGTGTGTGCACGTGCACATGTTTTATCCTAATCTAATTTCTGGCCTTTGACAGCACTCCCCCTCATCAATCCTGAGCTGTCGGAATTTAGCTTGGTTTTTTTGTTTTGTTTTTGTTTATAGGGGTTGGTGGCGGCAGTGTTTGGAGGGGGCGTTGCATGAAATGTTGTCATGGCAATCAAATTGATTGGCAGGGACGCCTGATTAGAAAGGAAGAATAGGAGACAGGTGGAAAGAGGCGGGCTGTACATCCAAAGGAGCAGATTGGGACAAAGTGGGGACTAGTTCTTTTTTGGCTCAGTTACACCTTGTAAAAGATAACCAGTAATTACATTAACGTCTCACAGAGGGTATAGTGTCACAAGCTGGAGTTTCTTTTACTTGTAAACAACATCACCAGATGCTCTTGTCTTTGGCTTTATCTTCAAACTGTTAGCGGATCAACTTTTGCTGGCTCTAGAAGCTGAAGACGTTTTTGCTTTGTGTGTTCTTTTGCCACCTGTGAGGATAAGATGGACAGACATGAAGGGAGGGAGGAATATTTTCCTTAAAGAAAGGGTAGAAGGGGCCATGTACAAGGAATCTATGGAATAAAAACACACAGACATATGAAATGTGGGTTTCAGGAGGAGATGAGGAATGACAGGAGGGAGAATTGAGAGGAAGGGAATTGGACCCACAGGGACGTGTCTTGACTGCTTGGGGGACACCAGCCTCCGGCCTCCTCCTCTTCTGCACTTCCTACTCTATTTCCTTTCTTCTTTTAATTTTCTGTCTTTCACCTCTCATTCTTATTGACTGTTCTAGGCTTTTTTTTTTTTTTGCTCATAGCGAGATTTGCGGGTCTTCTCAGTTAAACTCACCTAGTTCAGCAAATGTTTTTTTAGAAGAGTAATTTATTCAAATGCCCACAACTATAACTTGAAATGTCCTTTCAAATTATTGTATTTAATGAAGGTTTGCAAGAAAAAAGTATTTTCCTTTTAAACAAACTGTTTTTCAACTGTATTTCATTTTTTTTTTTTTGTCTGTTTGTCATCATTTTTTTAGAAGATGTGATAACATTTACAATAGAGGGAGGAATGAGTTAAAAAACAGTATAAAATAGTTTGTTCTTTCATAAACAACACCTGTTTACCACAGGACAGCACAAGGTCCTTACATGTGTTACTTAGGGTGACATTGTGATAAATAGTTCCTAATATGTTTACCAAGGGTTTCTAAAAAGGTTAACTGTACTCATAACTAAAGTCACAAAACTGGAACTGTACAAAAAACAAAATATACAGAAGAAAACTAAGTAATGCCAATATAAAGTAAAAATTATTTTCCATATCACTGATCACTGATATAGCTACACAATGAAATATGACGACTGTTCATCACAGTTTACGCCATAATATTTTTTTTCTCATGATTTTTAAACCCTTTGTGTCCCTTCATGCTATGCCTGTTGTATAGTGACGCATTCCGTGGTGCTGTGTTTGGTGCTGTAGCAAAACCAGAAAACTGCTGATGTAAATCTCATCTAACAGCCTGTCTAAAAAGTCTGCTTTTTGTAAGCATGCATTCGTGAATATTATCTCGTAATTTCAATAAAAAGAAAGAAAAAAAAAACAACTTTAATGCTGACTGCGCTATGGGGATAGGTCTGAAGCCTCTGGAGCTGAGTATGTGAACATGACTGTTGTATATGTGTAACATAAAGGACAACATCGCATTCTCGGAAGAATATATTAGTGAAACAACACTGTCTCTCTAACAGAGGGTTCTTTAGGTTTTTTGGATAAAAAACACGTCAGATGATCCTTTCTGCCTGATAAAATCTCTGATTGCATTAATACTTTTAATCCATTTTCATTGAAAACTGCACAAATGACATTTTTAAGTTAATAATTAGTTTGAATTTTTATTATTTTAATTTTGTACCATTTTCCCCACTGTAGAAAGTTGCTAATTGTTTTTTGTTTTATATATTTTTTGAGATTATTGATTTAAGTTATTGCCTATCGTTTCAACAGTATATTAAAAGCTCAAAAGTGAACCTTTATTATTACTACTTTGAATGAAGATTTTGCATTTGGATATTTAAATGTCTTCTTATTCTAACAATGTCTGCCTTGGAGGTGTAATTTGTTACTCTAGTCTGACATCTAGTGGTTACTTGACAAACTTATATCACAATTTATGTTGGTCATGGTAAGGCCTATTTGTTTAGCAAGGGGAGCTGTGGTACTTTTTCTAAAGCATATAAACTGGCTCAATCGGGCGTTAAAGTATTCACAAATTGTAATATATTTCATTTAACTCTATTGTGAACAGAAAACATTTTGTAAAATAGCTTGGTGGTTGATGGTGTTGTCTCACAGACTTAACCTGATTTTTGTTCCATCCGGGGTCTTTCCGTGTTGAGTTGCACACATGTTGCACACATGCCTGTATGGATTATTTCAGAATGCTGCTTCCTTCCTCCAATTGTCCCAAAGTAGACCTTATGATTTTTGAAAAGCTACTTTACATTAGCAAGTCCTTAGTATTCTATAGGAATCTAAACCAAAAAGATACCCATCCTCACACCTCTTTTGTTATGAAATATTACCTGCCTCTCCATCAAGCTTCAAAAGGTGTTTCTGACACATGAGAAGTTATCAAATGGCATTTGTTTTGAGCATAGATACACTGCACTTGTAAAAATTTCAGGATATTTTTCTTCAACTTCAACTGTTGTTTGGGGTTCCACAGGGCTCCATTTAAGGACCTCTTTTTGTTCTCTTTGTTCCTCTTTCCACTGGATGTCATCCTGAGAAAACACATTTTCCTTCATTGTTATGCTGGAAACAGCAGGTGTATTTGCCAGTTTTGAAAAGTCTGTTTGTACCTTAATTTTTTTCTAAGTTTGAACAACATTAAGATGGAGGTTGTGGTATTTGGTCTTAGCAGATCCTGTAAAACCTCCACAGTTGATCTGGGTTCCCTTGCCCCACATCTTAAAACAATCTGTGTCAAGTCTTGGTTAAAGAATGGAAATGATTTTGAACTTGATCGATTGGTAGAGTCTAGCTTCTTCTAATTTGAGGCATTTGGTGCAGTTGAAGCCATTTTTATTTATGTGGCACTTTGAGACAGGAACCTACACTTTCATCATATCTTGGCTTTAACTCATTATTTTGGTGTCAGTCACTTATCCCTCTCATGTCTCAAACTGGTCCAGAAAGCAGTTGCTGATGCTCCGGTCTAAGCAGCAAAGAGGCACTACATCACACCACCCCTGGCTACTCTTTGCTGGCTACCTGTGAGTTCAAGAGTTCAATTTAAACTTGAATCATAAATGATCTTGCACCGTCGTTCGTCTCTGAGCTTCTCTCTCCTTGCTCCAGCTTGGTTTTGCATGTCTGCTGATCGTCGTCTCCTGGAAAGTACTTGAGATCCAAGAGAAAGCTCAGAGGGGAACCAACTTTTTCTAATGGGCTTTAAGCACGACCTCCGCGTTTAGCCCTTGACTGCTGTATCATTTCCGGTTATGTTGTTTACATGGAAATAGGGGAGTACATTGGAGTTATCAAGAAGCAGCTCAATGTTCAGCCAGGGGATGGATCAAATATGGGGAACACGTTAAATATATGTGGTCAATAACAAATCCAGGCTTGGATGCACTTAAAATACATGCGGGCAAAGCAGCAATGTGCATCTTGCTGCACGTATTACATGTGGCCAATGTGAATTTCCATTACTATGTATGCTGGTCACACATAAATACATGCGAATAACATTGGCCATGTAAGAAATAACCAAAATTAGACAATACCAGGAAGAGTGCACATAGATTTGCTTTGTAGATTCATACAGTTAGCCACAACCGGCAATAAAAGAGCGGTCTTATTTTAAACTGGAAATATGGCACACAGCTCCGTGCATAGAGCCCAGTGTGTACTGACGCTGTGGCACGCGTTTTCACTGAGTGTTCGGCAGGCGTCTTCATTGTTCCTTTTAAAAAAACTTTTTAATATAAATTTTTATATCCAGGCATTTGACACTGTATGAGACTCTGCTCTGTCGGTGTGTCTCATTTTGTTTTTTACATGTGTTGCTTTATTTTTCCAATGTTGTTCATTATACTATGTTACAATTTAATAGTTTTAATCTTTTTTATTGCTTTTGTTATGTTTGAGTTTTTAATGTATGGTGCCTTGTTGGATTGTAGTCACAATAAAGCGTCATATCAATAAACTGATGTGACTTAAAATACTGAGACAGTATCTTTTTATTCATGCCTAACCCTGTTTATAACTTTTTCAAATCCATCTTCATATTAATTGTCGTTCAGTTCATAGAATGACATTGTCATTTATGACAGCTCACTACTGAACAACCTGGATTAAAGGAAACATATTTCAATATCAAATAATAGAGATTATTTAGGTTTTCCAAGTTTTAGGGCTGAAACATTTATTTTGGATTGTATCCAGACCAGGAGAGAAGGTGACATTCTTTAACATTGGTGCCTCTTAGCTTGAATCCCACATACACTTAATTACTTTTTAAAGAATGCATGATGTTTTCAGACTAATTCTGTCAGAGTTGCTGGGTGTCTTTGCTTGGTTGGACTTCATATCCTCTGTCATGCCACTAGATGGCAGAACTTCACTAGATAAACTTCTTCATCCCTTCTAGGCTCACACTACAGCCTTCTCTGTATATCTTCTCTGTATTTAGTAATTAGGGAGAGACCATTATGAAAACATGCGTCACTTCTTATTTTAGAAACAGATCCTTTTTATGATCTGATTAATTTAAGATGTGATTTTGATTACCTACTGGTGTTTCTAAATATGATATTCAGAAAATGCCAACATATGCATGTGTTTTTGTTAGCATGTGCTGTTGATGTGACATTTTTACAATGCCTCTGCCTCTGCACTTTCAGAATTTCTTCCAAGTTTTTTACAAAAACAATAATAGAGGCTTTTTTGTGCTCCAGCAAAGAGACACTTATTTTGAAGCAGGACTTATGTGTTTGTTTCATCCTCTAAGATGAAATCGGCATCTTATTTTGGCTACTATTCAATGTCTCGATGGATGTGCTAGAGTAGTGATTGTCATTCCGCCTGAACCCATTGAGTTTCCCTGCCGGTGTGATCACATTCCCATTCAGAATCTGTTCACATCATTGAGGTGATGACGCTGCAGCATTACTAACGCTTACAGCATATTTACGCTGATCTGCGGTCTACATTCATCCCTAGAAGGCGCAGCTAAGTCAGATTAGCCTTTGGATGAAGCAGCAGAGAGTCTGCACAGCACAGTGTTGTCATAAAGCCTGCGCTTGGTTTGTTACCTGCCATATGGCTTTCCCAATCAGTGCTGTCTCTGCTGGTGCAGATCCAGCAGAGAGGAAGAGTGTGCTTGTGTGTGCATGTGTGTGAGAGAGCCAGAAAAGGAAAAAAACATCTTTGAATTCATACCCTTCTTTCATGGTCCACAATGCACATTTTTGGACAGCAAAATGTTGAGTAACAAACTTAGTTGGGAAGTAATAAACTATCAAAGCTAAATGTGATGTTCAATTATTTTTTTGAGTACATTAGTTTTTTAGGTTTTAATGACACGACTTTTCTTTTGAAGGAATCCTTAATGGTTATGTTTAGTTAGAACTCACTTTTATCTTGTGTTTATGTTTTTTGTTGGTAATAATTAGTAATGGGGAAATACAGTTTACTTCACAGCAAATAGTATCGTGTGACAATACAGCCATTCTGCAATATTTAAAGACCCACTGTGATGAAAATTGTGCTTTGTTTTTTTTTAAAGGGCCTATACCATGCTTTTCTTAAGCCTTTCAGAGTAAACTATATCCAAATACAGTGGGGATCAAAAGTTTGGAAATCCCAAGTAAAATGTTATACATTTTACTGTACATAAAGAATCCAAGAAAAGACTGAAAATCTTCTAATGGCATCGGGTTACAGATGAGACATTCATTTTTTAATAGGTCAAGAAACTTAATTTCTGTCATTTACCCATTCGAAATGTTTGTATATGATTATTTTACCTTTGGCACTCAAAAGAACAAATTATTTATGAATTTTTTCCTGCCCAGAAGCAATACTCGATTTCTGAAGCACTGCCTTTTGCTTCTTGGGTGGGTGCCGCCTATTTTGTGACATCATCACAGTGTTTCATCACGTTTCCCCTGCCAGAATTTTTCCCTCATCTCGGAGATTGTTGAATTGTTACATAACATTAATTTTTTTGTCCCAAAAAGTGTTAAAAGATGATGAATGTTTACGATATATTTTATCTTGGGGATTTGGGAGTTTGTTGTCATATTTGCATTTTTTCCACATATTCTCTAAAGAAGCTGTGGACAGCCTTTTTTTTATTTAAAAAGCTGTCATTCTTTTACATATATGTAAAACGACAGCTATTTTTGGGGAAAAAACAGTCTTTGTTTGGCTAATATAGGATAAGAAATGTGATTTATGAAAGTGACCTTGTAATGGTAGCATTTCACAATGAACTATTAATAAATAATTGTTGCTTCTACAGCAAATTATGGATCTGCAGCCTGACAGAATCCGTGCCCCCTCTAGTTGTTTTACAAAGAAAATGTGGGGAAAAATGCTCAAAAACGACAATAAACTCCCCCAAACTCCAGAATAAAGTGAGTAAGTGAGTGTTACGAAACAAATCAATGATAACAGAATTTGGAAACTTGGCACAACACCGGCGGCTGCACGACTGTGCACAGCCTGAGGGGATGGGGGAGAGGTTTCTTAAAGAAGCTCGGCCACGTTTGAGGCCGGTGTCCAACAGTAACGAACACCTGTTAGACCCGGCGGATATTGGAGACGGGCCATAATTAGAAGATTTTATTTTGAAACTTTTATTTTGAAGGGTCCGAAATTATCACTACCCAGTTGCAAACATTTTCTCCTTCACGGCAGTAAAAGTTAGAGGGTTAGTCACCACATGGAGGGTAAGTGTTTGTGTAAAATTAGTCATGTTTATTATCTCTTCTTCTGGTGAATTTATTTTGCGCTCTTTTTCTCTACCTTCTGTGCGCGAGGTAAGCAAAACACACAAAACACAACACTCCACCCCCGCGGTCACTTCACCTGTGCAGAGATTAGTTTGGCTGATGAAACAGCGGAACGTGGGGCGATTTATAACAGGATCCAGTCAGGATATTGGAGGATAAAGCTTCTCCATTTAAAGCAGCAGACAGACAGACAGATTAATAAAAAGCGTTCATTTGGAGACAGCGCTGTTGTTAGCCGCTAATGCTATGCTACTAGCTTGTTAGCCGCTAATGCTATGATGCTAACTAGCTTTTCTGTGTTCTAGTTCCTTAATTTAAATCGTAAATGTATATCGTTATTGTCTGATATGGGGAAAAAAGAACAACAAAAAAAAAAAAGAACAATATCGTGATATTAAAAAATGACTATCGCCCAGCCCTAGATCTAATACGTGATGCTGGAACGTAATTGATATTGCATTCATTTGTGTTGGTCTAAATACAGATACAGAATTGTTAGTTTGTCTCCTTTTTTAGTTTTATTTTTTCTCTCCGTTTAGTTTGTAAGATTTCTGCGTTTACTTTCATTGTAGTTTCTTGTATTTGCTTCTCCTCGTGTGTTAATTGTTGACATCTGGAAAGTTATCTCCACAGCTGCTTCCCATTTTCTTTATTGCACTCTCATTTTATCAAGGCCTGCGGTTTGACCTGTTCACAATCAGATTGTTATTTTACTTTATTGACCTTGGTTTGCATTTTAGCTTTTTATTGTCAAGTTTAAATTCTTTTATTCTTTGGCCATTTATTCTGGTTTGTTATTTCTTGAACTTTTTACAGGATGGTTTCCTCCATCCTGTCTCCACTTCTCCTAATTTAAAGTTCTCCAACAAACACATTTGTGACAGATGTTTGGCTGTACCATACCAACTCTGCTATTGCACAAAGTCGAAAGATGATCTGTTGCCACATCTTCATTTTTTCCCACCCGTAGTTTAAATTAGTTTTTATAGTTTTTACACAATCTCTAAAGTTATGAAAGTAAATGAGACAATTCTCTTCACATCTGTTCTTTAAAAAAAAAAAAAGCAAACATTTGAAACTGATTTTTTTGGCATACCAAGTTTCTGCTAATTGATTGACCTGTCTAATCTTTGGCAGCTTTTGAGTTGGCTCTCTGTCACCTGCCATTAGTTTTTATTATCACTCTGCAATTGCTTTGTGTGATTTAAAACTTATTTTGTGATTTAAGGGTAAATGCAAATGGATGAAATTAGTTCTTTTTTTTTTTACTTTCCAAGGCTTTTAGGCTGAGTCAGTACGTTATGATAGATGCACATTATTATTGCTTCTCATTAGGTGGTGAAATTTGAGCAAAAGGTGAAAATTTTACATTATTTTTAGAAATATTTTACAACAATTCTTTGCTTTTCCCCTTAGGGAAAAACAGACTTTTCATGCACATGATAATGGTCTTGCAGTTCAAGCAGGCATTGCAGTGTCGAGATTTAACTGTCTTCCTCGAGGGTGGAGCACAGAGAAACCTCATAAACTTGCTCCATCATTACGGTGTTCACATATGGACTCAGCAGCATTACATCTTTTCTCTGTGTGCTCCCTTTTTACTTGAGGACTAAATCTATTTAATAGAATGTGATTTTTCTCTGCTTCCAATATTCATTTATCTTTAAGTCTGTTCTCATTGTAGAGTTCTTTTTGGGGGAAATGTTCTTGTTCATACTACTTTTCATTTTTACTTCCAGTGTAGTATATATATTTACCTTGTTTAAAAGACTGCATGGATTTCTTTTTCTTTTGTTGCATAACTTGTTATTGATTGACCTGCTGGAGACATTTTTGCAAGAGAAATTTGACATCTAAGGAGTCTTTTTTTTTCTAGTTTAGTCAAGATGAAAGGCATAAATTAGCAAAAAGATGTTACACTAATGAAATAATTGCTAAATTATTAAATGCTCCTGATGTTTGTGAAGTGGAACGTGTCTGAATGCATTGTTTTCACACAAGAGCAGCAGGGAGCTGTGCAGTCCCGTGGAGTTGCTCTGAGTTGGCTGCGTGGTGCAGTGCAGGGTTGAGCTTTATGTGTACACGTGAGAATGTGTGTGTGTGTACTTTTCCTCACAAAATTGTCATCCATGCTGGGTGGGATGATCCATTGTATAATCACTTGTATGGATTGCTGTAGGCTCTGCTTCACGTCTCCTATCTGCCTCAACAATAGTGTGAATATTGTTCTTTTAGGATTTCACTGCATCTTGTTTCTTTGAATACCAATTATTGTGTTTCATATGATAAGAGCCTTTCAAACAAAAACATTTTAACAGAATACTATAATCTGTACGTTCCATTTTTGTACATAAAGCCTATAAAATACATGTTCTTTTTCCCCTTGAGGTTACAGTAGGACTCTTTCATCAGTAGAGGGTGCAATTTTGCTTTTTCTCTCAGAGCTTTACTATTTCATTAAAATATGTTTTACCTTTTAATAGTCATCTATAATAAATGCCTTAGCCCTAGAAGGGGAATTCTTTGATCCTTGTTATTCATTTTAATCCATAATATTGTAAAGGGCAATATTTCTTACCTCTTTTTGATTGCAGAACTATGTTTTTTGTTCATCCCCTAATTCAATTTTGGCCTGTAGTGACTAACATGGCTGCTAAAATAACTCTGCTAGAAGCTTTTGTGTAAAGTGCAGAAGATTGCATGGGTTTGCAGAATACGGTATCTCACTCTTAGGTGTGGACCAATGCCAGCAAGCACGCTGGAAACTAAGAAATGATGGGCAGTTTTCAACATGAGCAGCACAGTCAAATGCTGCAGCACCAGTGGTTGTGCCTGATGCTTATGTTGTTGTGTTTGCATGACTTCAGCATTATTGCCTTTCCAACAAACATTGTTCTTATGCTTAAGCCTCTCACTTAATTTTTAAGATGAAAAATATTGCAAGGAGTACAGAGTGTCAAATGAATCTAGACTTTCACTTGTGACGTTTAATTTTTACCCAGACAGGACTTTTGCTGAAACCTCCACAAGCTCCCAAAATGGTATTTTTAACATGCTCTTAACAGTGGACGACGTATATAAAGAAATTAGGATTAAAACGGCAAAACTGTACAGCTGGAAAGCTCTAATATTGCTCACTATTTTAGTTGCACTTCTAATGTTAGGTTGGGTGTTTGAGGGGATGTACGCTAGCGGATAAGTGTGTAAACAAAGGGATGACTGGAAAAAGGATTGCAGGCACAACTCAGACGTGAATTTCTAGTGAACTCCTGCTGCTCTGCAGAAACTATGTCCTAGAAAGCGACACAGGTTTTTTTATTTTTTTTTATTTTTACCCATTGACATTGAATTAAAAGACCACAAAATTTTTGTTTTTTTGGGCTACAATTAGGTTTCAAAAGTTACTGTAACATCCCATCACACATACACTATGTCTGTGTGTGTGTTTCAGTGGGGTGGGAGGTCTGTCATGTTCCATTCACTAATTGTAGAAGAGCAGTAGAGCAGTTAATGTGTTGGCCGTCACGCTAAAAAGAGCTCATGCAGTAGCCCCCCCCTATCAGGTCTACACAGTCTGTCCTGTTGTGTCCCGGGCCGGACCACCTAAGAGTGCTAAGAGTTGTACTTGCAAGACGTGTAAAAATAAGAAAACATGCCAAATCTTACTTGCTTGGAGCCCAAGTTTGGAATGAGAGTTCAGGTGGGAATACCAGATCCTGTAAGCTCTAATTTCTGATTCTGATAGGTTTATTCCTTCTTAGAGGGGAGTATTTTTTTTTTTTTTTTTTTTTTTACCACAACAAACAAATGAACAGGATAAACTAGTTGTTCTAATAGTACATTTTTGGAACCTGTTTTTTCCTCTTTGTGGCTAAATTGGAAAATTTGCTATACCGAATAGTCTAAAACAAAAATAAATAGATACATAATATGTATGTTTTCTTCTTTGTTTGCTTGTTATATTTGCTGATTTTCCTTTCTTGTTAATGATGCTAAATGACTAATCCACTTTGTCTTTCCTTTCTTTTGTCCTAGAATTGCTGTCATTTAGCTTACATCAATTTTCTCTTTAACTCATCTTATTCCATGTTCAACTAAGTGACTTTACAGTATTTTTCTGGCATGACATTTCAGCTGATGTTTCTAGAGAACTCCAGTCAAGATCTTTCCATGATCTTTTGTTGTAAACTCAAGTTGATTCTTTCTCATCACAGAGGTTAGTTATCCTTGTAACACAGAAGACATCCTCTCTTTAGCATCAAGGATGCTTTTTTGGTAATGTAATAAACAAAAGTGAATATGTCCTTTTTTTAATGCCATTCTCATGTCTTCTTTCAAAATTTAAATATTAGAAAATGTTTCCTTTCATTACTTCCATAAGAGTGAAAAGGCCAAACTGCAGAAAACATCTGCTAACATCAGCTATTACTCACTGTAAGATTAGCAAGTTTGCACACCCTGCAAAATAATACAAAACCAAAGGGAAAATCTACCATCTTTGAAAAACAATAACTACCACTAAGTAATCTGAAAATGTTTGTCACACAGTTCCTATCAATTTTGATTAAGTTTAAAAATGCCAAATGTGCTTCTTTTACTGGGTAGTTGGAGTTTCTTCTTGGTTCAGATGTGAAGTTCAGCCAGACAAGTTGGTTTTGACATAAAGCTGCTACTCCTTTACAATGATAGAAACTGGTTCTATGAGGCAAGTTCTTTATCGAATCAAATTAAATCAACCTATACCATTGTAAAATAATTTTAAAAAAGGAAATAAATAAATCAAATCAATACTGGAAGTACCATTTGATGTGAGACACTATACGTAAAAATGACCAAGTGCCATCACAGCACAACAGTCTAATGTGTGGAAACCCTTTAATTTTGCAGACAAAAGAGTGTGGTAGAATGTTCTAATAATGTTCCGTTTATATTATTTTGATGTGGAAAAACAACAGTGGGCTGAACTTTAGGAAATTAAAATGTGAATGGACTTACCATGAATTTACATTTGATTATCTTGCAAGAAATACAAGGAATCTGGAAAACTTCACCTGCACTGTTCAGCAGGTAGTCTGTTAATGTCTGAGTCACACTGGTTGATTTTTTTGGCTAAAGATTTCCTAGATTGATTTTAGGATCTTTGTCCACTTTTATCTGACAAATTTATCATGTTTTGTAACTATGCATGATATCCAGGACGCCGGATTAAAGTAAGAATTCTGAGATTAAAGTCAGAATGTTCCAATGCCCTTTATTTTACTTCTCCATGGCCCTAATCCTCTTCCGTACTGAGTAAACTATGCGACCCCCCCCCCCCCCCCCCCCCCCCCCCCAAAAAAAAAAAAAAAAAAAAAAAAAAAACCACGACTTATACTCTGAAAAATACCAACATATTATTCTTGATGATGTGTGTGGACTGTGACTTCCATCAATCATTTGTAAGATAGGAGTTAGCTTAGCTAAACCCAATAAAGACATGAAACAGACAAGTGAAGGTAAACCAGCAGGAGGCTCATCAAAGGCAGAGTGATCCACTTGGTCAGTAGATGAACAGAAACAACCTTATTTGGGATTTCACATTTGCTATAAAGAAGAACCTGATTTGTTTTTCTCAGAATTCCAGTTTTAACACCAAAGCAGTTTTTTCGTCGTCTAGTTTTTGCGCAATGAAGTACCTACACATATAATTGCTACACAGCAAAAAAATTAAAGAGCTTTTCTTCTGCAAAGTGGCCTTGGCTGCTGTCTCACGGCATGCTTGGTTGCAGCACAACAATAACCTTAAGTGATATAATTAAATGGGATTTTGTAAACCTTTTTATTCAGTTGGACTTGAAGAACAAGATCAACAATAAAACCCAAAGGAAAGATCCTTTAAATGAGTTAACGGAAAAAAAAGTTGTTTTTGTGGCAAGACTTTTAAAAAGCTTTTTGATAGAAATACTTCTGTCTGTTGGTTCTACAAAAGACTCTTCAATGTGTACATAGATCACATGATCTCTGTGCCCACCTATTACCTATTTTCTGCCATCACGTGTGTTAGTCGATGTGATGGCGCTTGGCTGTTTTTACATTATAGTAAAGTAAGCCTACCACATCTCAATCCATATGGTATTTTCCAATATTAATTGTATGTTTTCAATTAATTTCATTTTGAAAGGATTTATTAATAGTACAGGTCAATTTCTGCCTCAGATAAATGGATATGGTTGGATAGATTAATACTTCTATAGAATAATATAGGGTAACCCTTTATTTGTCCCTAAGTAGGGAAACTTCCAATGGGCACAAAGTCTTAGCAAAACTTTTTATAAACTTTGCAGTATGGTTTTATGGTGATTCATCTTAACACTTTCCCTCGTGGATTCAATACTGTGACAGATCTACTGCCAAAGAGCTGTCAGACCATAAGTATTTGTGTTGGTTTGTGTCATTGCCAGACCACGTGAACAAGTGATTTGTGTAGAAGCAAAAGGCAGACAGAAGGCTATTTCACCACTAAAATTCATTAGTATTCTGCAGTATACAGAAGACTGCTATCAGATCAGGGGAAGCCTTGATGCTGGTGCAGAGGAAAAAATGATTTCTGAGCAGAAGGCAGTTCCAGATAAGAAGCAAAATTCAGTTGTTTTGCTAAAAACGCCTTTAAGTTCATCATTAGTGAAAAGGAAAAAGTGAGCTTGTTTAGCTATATATTTTAATATTTTTTAATAAGAAGTGGCTTAATTGATTAAAAACACCAATGAGTATTGTAAATGTAGGAAAATAAAAGTCTAGACTGATGTTTAATTTTGTATAATTTCTTTTAAAGACCTACTTCTTTGAAAATCGTATATTTGGTGTTTTTAACAAATTTTTGTTGCATTTTTCTCATGATGGAGGGCATAGATATATAAAAAATTAAGCTTAAAACTGCATTTCAAAGTATATTTTTTATTCAAATTGTGGTAAATGAGGAGCTGATGAAAAAATGCAATATCAAAAAGAGCGTTTTGTTGACGTAAAATCTACAATCCGCAGGCCACAAGCTCCTTTCTTCCCTCCATTCTGATTCTTCCACTCGCAAACAAACAGATCCATGTAGTTCTTTGGTTTTCTCGTCTTAGTTGGCATCTGTACGGCTGGATAGCTCAAATATTGCTCGCCATTTTTGTTGCTCCGCTAATGTTAGCTTGGGATTGTGAGGGGCTGTAAGGTAGTGGGGCAGAGTGGAAACAGAAAGATGTCGGGAAGCAGCAGCGGGCTTACTCTGCGCCTGCAGTCCCATCCACAACTTAGAGACACATTTGTAATTATCTACTGCAACTCTGCAGAAACTATGTCCTCAAAAACAATTTTGCTTAAAAAGCATAATTGAAAGACCACTGAGAACGCGTTTATGATGAATCAAAAGAACAGTTGGAGTCGAACTTTTAAGATCTTTAAAAATAACTGCTGCAAAGTAATTACATGTGACTGTAGAGTACTGAAATTACATGATTTAACTGCTTTTTTGTGGATGCTGGCATGTGCAATATATGTGTGTGTTTTTATGTCTACAGTAACAGTGTGAACTGTATGTGTGATGTATGGAGAGCCAAGCAAACAGAGATGTTAAAGGATTTTTTTTTTGCCTGCGTCAGCACTTTCAAAGGGAGGAGAGGATAGCAGGAGGAGAGGGAGGGAGCAGGAGCCAGAGGGAGGCACAGCAAGTAAACAGGTGCCGACTCCATTAGCACTCTTTTTTTTTTTTTTTTGGTGTACTTGCTTTTGGCACATTGTGTAATATCTATAACCACATTTTATATTTGGTTGGGTTTTATAACATCTCTTTGTTGGATAAAACTATGAATAATTTGAAAAAGCACAAAAGGAATCAATAAATTTCAGTCACACAAAGCTTTTTTTGATAGGGCTTTACTGTTAAGAGTCAGAAAGTGACGTGAAGTAACCTGTTATAGTTCCCAGACTGAGTCTAACGTGCACAGGCACACTGCACCAACCTCTTTGCATGGGTACCGATGCTGTCTGCTGCAGCGCCTGAACAGTAGCGAGGGAGGAGGAAGGCGACTGAGAGTGTAAACGAGTAGCAGCTCTCCTCCCTCTCCTCCATACGCTTTAGTTTTTTTTTTTTTTTTTTTTATGTCCAGTGCTTTCATGCTGTGTGTGTGCATGCATCTAAGTATGATTGATGGTTTGATTGGCTGTGCTGATGATGGGTTTCCCTTGCATTGATTATATGCATATGGGTACATAGCGGATTTGTGAAAACTGTGAAAGTAAAAGCAGAAACAGAAAAAGAATGAATCTTTGATTTGAAACATTTTCAAGCTTTTTTGCGGCTGTCAGTCCATCCTTTTACAATCTGGTTGGTGAGTAGGGTAGTGGGACTGTCAGCATTTCCCCACATGATGAAGCAGTTAAGTGAAGATGTAGAGATGAGAGCACAAGGGCAAGAAGGCAAACCTGTTTCTTCACTGTTATTAACCCCTTCTTTTCTGTGCAGGGCAGGAAAGAGATTAGAGTGAAAGCAGCCGCGAAGGGAAGTGAGATTGGGGAGGTGGGGGGGTTATAAGCATCGAAACAAGAGGGAGGGAGGGAGGGGAGTGAGAGAAAGGGAGCTGCGCTGCGGTAGCATCCCACAGCAGACGGCTGAGGATCGCCGGGGTGTGTGTGACTGCACTGCTGAAGAGGAGGAGGAGGAGGGAAAGGCAGAGCACGCTCGCAGACTCTGCAGGGCCACAGAGGAGCGTGCAGCAGCAGTGTTTGGCCCGCACCAGGTAGAAGTCCCAGTGCCGTCACCCGCAGACCACCGTTTTAACGCCCTGGACGCGCCAACAGCGCCAAGACCCTCACCACCAACGCCATGGCACAAGCCGCCAAACACCTCCGCAAAAACAAGGATTTAGAAGCCCAGTTGGAGCAGGAGCGTAAAGAGAAGGAGGAGGAGAGGGTTAAAAAGAGGAGTCGCTCACGGGATAAAAAACGCAAGGTACTGGGACCATTCACAGGTGGGGGGTAGTTTGAGGTGCGGTGATGGGAGAAAGGTTGGGAGGGAGGGGTGGCAGGAATGTTTTGAGACCCCCTCCTTTTTGTCTGTCATGCTATGTCAGAGGTGCCAGGGTACACATGGAAACCCCGTCATTTCCACTGTGTGTTCACAGCCTCCTTGGCGCACGTATGTCATGTGCATACAGATACGGGGAAACAGTAAAACACACTGCATGCTTTCTACTCCTTTTGACTGCTCTGTATCTGCTTTATAACTGTCCTGTCTGAGCCCTCAGATGAGGCGGGGAGGTGTTCCTCTCTCCTGTGCCTTTTCTCGTTCTTTGTTTTCACATTGCACTACACACTAATCTTCTACGAGGACAGCAACCTTGCTTGTCTCTGCAACACCATTCTCTTCTCCAATTTATTTATTTTTCTTCCTTGCGAGGCACTGTAATGACTGCAGGGAAAACCTGCAGGCTTCAGTCTGAATGAGAAGTGCCAGGCGGAGCTGGACGCCTGGCAAGCTTCACTGTAAACTGTAAATCTCTCCTCCGTCAGTCACCGGCTGCAGGGACGCATCCTCCATTCTTCCTCTGGCCGTTTGTCGCATTTCACTTCAACTCATTAATGGAAATGAGTCATCCTCAGATTTTGTTTTGGTGTAAATTGGGTCTTTAGTGTAGCCTCCCTGTGAGCCTGCATTGTGCCAGGCTGGCTGTAAACCAATCTGATGCTGATGCAGTAGAGACAGTGTTACGGGCAGAAATGCAGTACAGCTTCCTTTTTCCCAGAGAGCAGAGGTAGAGCAGAACGGTGCATATCCAGGCTGTTAGAACCACTTAAGCATAATTACAAGGAGAAGAAAAACCCAAAGATAGCAAGAGGTGCTTTATTATGATCTGTGAGGATTTTTGATTGAAAATGATTAGCCTTTAACACTAGAATCTCCTCATCACAGAGAAACACTTGCCATCACTCTATCTGCAATGACTGACATGAATCATTGATTTACAAGTTCAAGTTCCATCATGTTCCTTATGAAAAACAAAGCTTTAGATGTTCTTTTAAAGAATCAGTTTGTAGAATTCAATGTGTGTGTGCATATGTGAGTTTGTACAGTGTGTACATGTGTGAACGCTGAGGTCCAAGAAGGAAAACCTGCAGCTTTAACAGTATGAATGAGGCTGGGATGAGGATTCTGCGCAGGATGCCATTGCAGTCCAACATTGACAGAGATCATTTTGATTCAAAGGGTCTGGTGTACCTTACATAACACTTCAAGCATATGTTAACATTGAAAACTCTGTCTTTCATATATCTTCTCCAAAGCCTGATGGGATTTATGAATTCAGCTGTACAACTCCTTAATTTTCAGGTTGACTGGCTGGGTGTCTGCATATTGTCAGACTGTCAAACCAATTGTTGCATTTGGCTCTTTTCTTTGTCACTGAACACCCCTCACTTTAATTACTATTTTTGGCATCCATCTGATCCTCTCAAGTCCCTTAATCCCGAAGTTCTCGTTCTGGGAAAATCCATACTTTTTCTGTCATAGAAATACTCTTTAAAAGTCAGATTGTTTATAGTTTTCGATTCACTTTAGGTAATTATTCTGTATGACTAGTGATGAGATCTAAATCTCCAAAATGGGGTTAATTTTACATCTAGAGGGCTAACAATTCATTTTAACAATGATTCGATTCATATATTAATTTGTGGTTGCTGATACAATTCATGGTTGAGGGCACATTTTGAGCGATCCGATTTATTGACCTAAAACGGATCCAGGACTTTTTGAACCAAAACCAAACCATTGTGACTGGTACTGAACAGTGCAGGTGAAGTTTTCCAGATTCCTTGTATTTCTTGTAAGATAATTAAGTGTAAGTGTAATATGTGTACAAACAAACAAGTAAACAAGAATTCATGGCAAATCCATTCACATTTTAGTTTCATAAAGTTCAGTCCACTGTTTTTCTACATCAAAGTAATACAAACAGAAAACATGATACCACACTGTATGGTCACATGTCTGCTAAACTCAATGCGTTTCCACACATTGGAGCGTAATAATAGTTTGATCATTTTGTGTTGCAATCACATTTTGGTTGCCCGCTGTGATGGCACTTGGTTATTTTTATGTTATAGTATAATACACTTACTGTACCTCAATTCAAATGGTATTTTTTTTTTCAATGTTGATCATAATTGATATTCTTTCCTTTTGAAACAATTATACAATAGATAGATCAATTTGATTGATCTGGCTGTATCATAGAAATATAAACTGATTAACTGATTAATTCTTTCACCCCTATTACCTTCCATTTTATTTATATTGCAATAGCAAGTCTGTAAAAACATAGAAGTGTTTTTATTTTGTACATTTTAATGTTTCTGCTTTTAATCATAAATTCTTGCCATATATTTTTAGTTTCAGGTGCAGAAAAAGGTTTGTTTTCTCAGGTTAGTGAGGTTTAATGGTTTCCTCTTTGGTAGCAGGGATTTTCCTTCAGGCGTGTATTTAAAAAATATCACTCAAATGTGTTGCTTCATTTTCTTTGTTTCATCTTTTTATTTTGTTTTAAAATGTTACTAAGTAACTCTTTGGGAAAGGTTGTTCTGGGAATGTTGTTAATTGTTCACGATCATGAAATGTACAGTTTTCCTTCTGAAAGGATGAAAGTGTTTTAATTGGCTTCACGATGTTGTGGTAATGTACAGGACAGGTCAACTGCTCAGCCGTGGATGATGTTGTCCTCAAATTACTTTAATTGATGAGTTTGCTCCTCCTGAAAAATGAGCATTGTCAGGCTGTGAACAACGCCCTATTGTCCCAGTCAGCACCTATTTTACCCTCATTCTGCATGTGCATTTTTTTTTCTTTACTAAAGATACTTTGAGGTCTAAGCATTTACCTGCTGACTGAGATCATGAAGTATGAAGACGGGCAGGAATGTGAAACCTTGAGTTATTATAACGTGTTCTGTTTATTCAGATAAAATGCTGCCACAAGGTCAGAGAACACAAAAACCTTATAGTCACTGTTTGATTTGTTTTTAAGTGATATCTGGGCTCGTGTTTTTGAAACTTATTATAGAGACAAAGATGGGAACCCATTCTCCTTTCATTCTTTCAGCTCATGTTTCAAGACAATTAAAAAATCTTTCCTTTTTTACTTTCAAGTCATGTTAATGGAAGAAAACGAACACAATATGTCTTTTATTTAACAAAACCAAAAGAATCGCAACACATTATGACACAACATTACTCAGCTGCTTGTAAAAACCCACCTTTAGGCTGTAACACATCAGAAAAAAAATAGCTTTGAATTGGGTTATTAGGCTTTCCCATTAAAGTAGTTGAACTTAATTTTTACAAAGATTGTTTTTCATTTTAAAGCACTCTGTTTAAGTTCTGTTGGGATCTCTTTTACAGTGTCTCAAGTGTTTCAACTCTGCTTGTCTAACTGATGACATTTATTTCCTAGTTGACCTACAGGCCAGACCTTTGCCAAATCTACACAAATCCCTTTTTTACTATTAACAGTAATATGAAGCGTTTTGTGTTTATGCTTGTTAGATTTTTTTTTTCACTAGATGTTGAAATATTTGTTGGAACCAAACAACTCAGCTTTGCTGACTTACATTGTCCTCTAATGTGTTATTCAAATTCTTTTCACAGTAACAGTTACATGACACGTGAGAAGAAGTTTCACATCTCAAACATAAAGTATCATTTTTCTCTTTTTATTTTTAAAACAGAAGAATATTCTCACCTTGAATGTTGGAGCCAGAAGTTACAGAAAATGTTTAGAGGACTTGACCCTGTGTTGGTGCTATTATGATACAATAACATATAAAAAAAGAAAAGCACTGGAGTTGCTTTTTTGCTGTTTGATGTCTGATAGCTTTTTGATTGAAAATGTTCCCTTGGGGGGAAAAGCACCTGCACGGTCTTTCTCAAACAGCAGTTCTAACATCGGGTGGTGAGGCTGTGATGGTCACCCATCAGTTCAGTGATAAAAGTACGGTCCAGGAGCTCTGGCCTCAATCTTCATATCAACCAGAGGAGGCAGCAGTGGATCAGCATTCCAGCCTTGTCACAATCTGTCCTCCAAATTGTCTTACCCTCCATGCCTCAATGGCAGCAGTGTCTTCAACAAGATTGTGTTGATTTCTCACCATAACATGGTCAATTTTGTTTGTGGATACAGTATGACTGTATGTACTTTCAGGGTAGAGTTGGTTTGATAAGTAATAGATTTTCCCTCATTGAAATCCAATAGTAAAAGCTATCAATTATTTTGCCATGAGTTTAAATTCAGTTTATGTGTCGACTTTGATAGAGGTAGCTACATTTTGCAATTATTTTTTCAAGAAAATCTTCTCAACTTGTCTGTGAAAACTGTTTTTAATTAGTCTCTCTTTAAATGTTTTAAATGTTTTTAAATCAGCTGGTTAACAAAAACCTGTTGTGCCTAATTATAATTCATCCTGAGATGAGAAATTATTTGATTTTACATAAGACAGTGAATATTCTTACCGCTATTTATTGGGTTGTATTTACCCAGCAGTTTAAACTATTTTCAGATGCTTGAAATTACATTATATTGCAACAATACCACAAAACAGTCTGGAACAATTAATAAATGTCCAGACCATCCTGGATGAACATGGTGGTTACCAAACGAAAGAGCGTCCAGACTTTAGATTAAAGGTGGCTGGCACATCATGGAAATTATGAGCTTCAACTTGACCTTCACAGACCTTGACATGAGGCTATTCTGCCGACTGGAGAACACTGTCAAGTTTTCTTAATTTGTACGTTAACTGCTGCTGTAAGGGCGTTATGACATGGTGCTGCTGGGATCAGTGAAAATAATGTTTAGAGCCTCTTGTTTTGTTAGTTGAATTGTTTGCATTTGACAGCATAGTGTAAACTATTGATGCAATGATTCCACTTCCCCACTCCAGCTTAAACTGACATGGTCACATACTTGAAATCAGAAATTCATTCTAAATACTGAATTTGTATTTTGGCACAGGAGCTGCTTTATAGCTGTGATGACTTGAATGGATAGCTGGTTCAGAAAACCATCAAACTGACATTTGAACCAAGTTTTGGGCCAGTGGATCAAATGTGGAAGAATGTCTAAGAACTTGCATGAGGTATAAGAATAAACTAAAATGGTTCAAAGAAATCTGGCATTCCTATTGTTGAAAAAAGCAGTTGTTATAAAATGAATCCCACTTTTTTTATTACTAAAATCAATAATACGTACAAACATCCAAACCTGTGTATATACAATCTAATGACCTGAGCTAATATTCGAGCCATCCCTCTACACATCTAGTTACAGGATCTGGTTAAGGATAATTAACAACTGTGGTAAAATAACCCTGGAATAGGATGTTGACACATGTGAACACAAAGTCTTCAGAGGTTAAGAGAAACTTTGCCATTCTTAAAAACCCGATCCAAGCAGGGATTGTGGCCTGTCTTTTTAAAAGAGCAGTCACACACGTGTTTGCAGAGTATGGTACTCAGTCTGACTGAAATCTTGGCTTTTATTCCTTAAAGTGAGATTTTTTGGGGGTTATTTGTAAAAGGTGTGGTTTCATTGAGTACAAACCTCTAGTGGAGATGCTTGTAGAGGTTTGCATTGGAATTTTTTATTTGGAAACTAGTATCCTGTCGTGAAAGTTCCACACCTTTCATGTGAATGATGTGTTCTCATACAACAATCATTTAGAACAAAAATAATGTCAATTTTAGGCTAAAATAATGCAAACACAGCTTTTTAAGTCTCCAAATACCAGCTTTGTCTTTGGTTCAGGATAGGTAATGCCTTTTGTGTCCAAAATAGTGAAATAAGTCTGTGGATCTGAACAAAACCAGTCAAAATTGGATCTCCACAATGCTGTCGTCAGTATTTGGAACATAGTTTTTAATTGTTTTTAATTGAAGTTCCTTTGTTACAGTGAAGCAGAAGAATTACTTGTCTTCATTCGTCCTTGATGGGCTGTGGCCCAGGTGGCCTCGTTGGCTTCTCCAGCTCATGACTCAGCAGGTCTTCCCGAAGCAGTCGATCATTTTGAAAGGAAAAGGGCTTTCGACGGTCCATCCCTGGACCGTTCTGCAAGTCTTGCTGCATGGACCGATGTTTTTAACCAGTTCTACTTAAAGTGGGAATAGAAGACAAAGATGAGTCCTGTTCAACAACCCACAACCAACCAAAATTTACACGGACTAAAAGATGATCTCTCATTCCCATAGTAGTTTAATACAAAAAAGACATTTTCCTCTATTAAGGGTGTCATCTTTGCCTTTTTTAAGAACTGGAAAATAAATCAGAACCAAACAAGCTGATTGCTCAACAGTGTTACACTGTGGGGTCTAGGCTGAGTCAAATCTCTGACGCTTCAGCATATTCGTTGAATTGTTGATGAAGCCATCTCCCTGTGTTGTCACTTACCTTATCACTACAGCTTTTAATTTTTTTAAAGGGTGAAATAAACCTGTCCAGCTTTTATATGTAATTTAGCTGAAAAAAGAAAGCATGAGGGATGATTTCAATAATCCTTGACAGCCTGGAGACACAGACCGTCTCTTGTTGTGTTTCCTGGCTGGCAACTATAAATTACAATAAATAACACAGAAGAGTCTGATGCTTTCAGGAAAGCGTTTCCTCTAACAGATGCTTGTGCCATGAATTAAGATTAGCACAGTCTTTGTGTTCTTCCAGAACACGTGAACTGATGTGTCATGTTGAGAGGGGCTTCCTCAGATTTTCCTCCCCCTTCATCTTTTTTCTCAATCTCTGTCCTTGGCAGATTGCACTAATCTCCTCTCGCTATTCTGATAGTGTGGCTGTTACGTAACTGCATGAATCGAGAATGGAGAGATCAGGTTCATTGTATTGGATTGTTTTCATGTCCAAATAATAGAAAAGAGGAAAGAATGAGGTGGTATGTTCTGATAGGGCTTTGATACATGATCTCAGGATTCCTTTATGTGAGGAAAAACAAAGCTTTTGGTGTCTATTATCCACCCTGAGCTGTTTTCCCTTAAGCTCCTGCTGATGAGTTAGGAGAGAGAAAAATACAGGAGGTGAGACGGCAAGCTTAGGAGAGTTTGATAATCAGGATCTGAGTCCTGCCTGGAAATCTTAAGACTCTTGGATTAAAGTTGGAGCCGGTTTGCTCCTTAACGTTTGAGTCCATGCTTTAACGTGACACTAAATATTTGTCAGAGTTAGGTGCAACTCAGCTAAACCAAAATAGCAGTTGATGTTGCACGCTGCACTCTTTCTGACATTTATACTCCCAAGAGGCTAAAATAAGGTCTGATGTCCTTTTCCCACCACTGTGAGAGGTGTAGATTTTGACACAAGCTGAAGTTGTTCGCATCTCTTCAAGCTGGGCATGATTGCATGCTAAAACGGACATTTTTTGACTTATTTGTTGGAGAACAAGCATGGATTGATTTGTATGTGTGTGGGAAGGGGCTTATGTGTTTATGATTGAGTGTGAGAGTGCAGTCTGAAACATTTCAGCCCAAAGGTACAGTTACAGAGAAGCATGGGAGCAGAGAGAAGTGAAATATTAGAGGAGTGAGGGTGACCCCATGGTGACTCTGTACCCTTTTCCCCAGTGGATGGATGAGGTCGAATTTTCCCACTGATACGAAGAATTCTTCCTAACCAAGGGAAGATGAATTGACAAAAGCAGTCTAACAGGTTGTTATAGTAACAGTTTCCTGCCTTTGAATCTTCATTTCTGTAATGCTACATATACACCACGCTTGTGATGTGTGTTCAAGGTTCTTGAATGTGCTTTTAGCATAGGCTACAATGTTCACTAAAGACTGTCACTACCTGATACTGGCGCATGTACTTACAGTTCAAAGAGGCATGGTGTCAACAACGTCAAAACGGTTCAAATCTCGTTCCAGGCTTTTTCATTGATGGCTTTGTTTTGATATATGAAAGACTTGGTGTCGTATAGTTCCGGCTGGGAACAAACCTCAGTTATAAATATATAATATAAATATAAATATCTCCTTCATAATCAATTTTTAAACAGTTGGCACTTTTCTGTATAAAAAATAAGGTAATTAATACGTCAGCACCAAATTTAGGCCCCGATTTGTCAAAGTTCAACTGGTTTAACTTTCAATATGCTTTCAGTTGCCGTTCGTTTTGTACGTAAGGCCTTAAAATTGACTAAAAACTTGTAAAGTAATGCGTGAATGTGAGAGTTTTGAACATGGAAGCCCCAAACATGCATTTACACACTTTAACAGGTTTGTTTCCAAGCCCGGTGTGACCGTAACATAATGAGTGAGGACTTTAGAAAATTCATTTTGTGGGGTTGGCAGCAGAATATTGATGTCAGAGTCGGATTTCTGGCTATGTTGATTTGTTTGAAGTTGCAAATGTAGCGTAAACTGTGTTAAAGGAGCTTAGATATTTTTGAGTTGCTGGTGAATTTAAAATTGTTGATTTTAATTTGGTTAATTCATCCATTTTCTACATAAGGAGTCAATATTGTAGCACCAGAGACATTCTAATAAAATCGTAGATATTTGATATTCCCTTGATTTTTCCAGAAAATAAGTATTGCTTTTATCTGACTGTCTTTATTTTTTATTCTTATTCTGTTCTTTGTAGATCTACCAGCAGTACTTTAAAATTATTAGAAAGAATGCAATAAAACATTAAAGGTCACTGTCACACCTGATCGTGTGAAATCTGTCCTCTGCTTTTGATCCATTCCTTCAAGGGGGCGGTGAATCAGCTGGATTCTCTGCCCCCAAGCTGAGATTCCACCATGTAGGAACCGAGTCCTTTTTTTGAGACTTTAGTATGATCCAACCGTGGATTTAAAACCACAGTGACCATATCCTCCTTAATTCCAGTGCAGACACTCGATCACTTGGAACATTCTGCAAAATTTGTGTATATTTGATAGTGATTATTAGTGATTATTATAAAAGCAAAGGTAAACATACATTTTTTAGCTGAGCACCAGTTCTCTATCTTTCTCAGGGTTGTTCCTAAATGTAGGATGATCATGAATTTAGGGACAGAGGAGCAATCTGTCATTTTTATCATGATTTATAAATACTCTGATTTGCAGTTTTTAATTTTGAATAAATGAATTCGCCACACTTTATTTAATTTTTTTTTAAAGACACTGCAAACTAAAAGATACAATTTTAATTTGCCTGTATAAATAACATTTCCTACCTAATCAGTCAAGAGTGCAGGGGTTAAGAAAATGAGTGGTTTATTGTTTAAGCAAGAAGATTAAGTTGTAGTTTTCTCTTTTTGTCAAGTTTTTGCCTCATTTGGTTGTGAAACAACCCCACTTTGCTACTTACTATTTGTGCGACTTATGTTATCAGTTGGCTGATCAGCTGGCCAAATAATAAAAAAAAAAAAGACACAACTTGGTCCGTCAATCCCACAAACAATGAATCATAATTGCACAGGTCATCATCCCACATTTGTATTTTTTATTTGGTCAAATTGTACAATATATTTTTTAATTTTGACTTTATTTTTGGCTATGATAATGAAAACACAAGACCTATTCAGTAAGGTCAGTGCAGTCATGCTAACTAACATAAAATTTGTATCACAGAAAGGGACTGTGACTTCCAGAAAAAGGTCACGTGTCTAAATGTATCACATTAAGGCCTACATTGTAATTTGACTGGTTCACTGAAAAAAGTTGAATTGAGCCTAAAAAGAAAGTTAAAGATCTGAGTGCAAAAGTAATTTTTTTTAAAGGTTCATCATTTATTTGACACTGTATTTATTCCATTTATAACCTTTTATTGGATGATCTGTGGGGTGTTCAGAATGACAAGGACATGCATAAATACCTTTATATCTAACTAGCTTGTGTCGCTCTATTCCTTTAGTGCCTTTTTGCCGCTGAGCTCATTCCTTCAGTGAACAGAGACGCGTGGATCGTCTCGTGGCACACAATTTACTAGCTAGCTGGGATGCTGGTGTCACGTAGCATCTAATTGGCTGACCCTGGAGATTTTTCTTAGGCAGACTTAGAGCCTGATGCCCACCCCTCTCCCCCTGCCCCTCCTCTCTCTTCCTCTCTTCTGTAATCAATCCTCCTGCCTCAGTACAGACTACAACCCTATCCCCTTCTGTGCTGCAGTTTCTTATATCATACTGCAACACTGCCAGATCATGGATTCTTAACACCTCCCTCCTCTGAGTTTGCGCTTCACATTGTGGATTCACATTTAAAGAGATTAAGTGAGCAACAGTGAGAGAAGGGAGGGGGTATAAAGCATCAGTCACTTTTATTGCTCTAGCAGCCTAACCTTTTTAATAGACAGGAGAACATGAGAACTTAGGAGACAGATGTGGAAATATCTACTTTTGACCACACATGTCTAAGGATGTAGGGATTCTCTGACAGTGCTTTTAGCATGTCTGCCCTCCCTTTACCACGTCTTTGGATCCAAAAAGGAGGTTCAGTTCTTAACTACAATGTTTGATGCCCAGCTCAAAGGGAAGGAGACGCTGAGAACGTGCAGCAGCTTTGCAAGGTCAACCACACCTCGTACTCAATCACATGTACACACACATTTATGTAGACTAGCGCACACACCCACTGTCAGCCAGCCCTTAGTCAGCATGGTGCAGGCTGAGCCTGACAAGGTTGGATATCGCCATCTAGTGTTTCTATTTATTAATGGAAATCTCTTTTTTTCCTTAAGATGCTCTTTTTAAAAACAAACAAACAAAAAAAAAACATTGCAACTTCTTAGTTTATGAATAATCATTTTTTCACAAATATTTTTTTTTTACTCCAACATCTGGTCCAGTATCTACAAATGAGTCAAAAACGGCATCCCTTATATCAGGAATAGGCAACTCAAGGCCTCGAGGGCTGCATTTCTGCATGTTTTCCAACATACCATGTATGTATGTAGAACATACTATGCTCTGGCATGTTCTAATTGGCTGGACACACCTAAACCATAAAACCATGAAATCATGAAATCATGCAGACACTGCGGCCCTCGAGGCCTGGAGTTGTCTATCGCTGCCTTAAATGTAGTGATTTGTTACCTAAGCTCCTTTTTTAATTTAAAGTTGCATATCTCACTCTGGTGTTGTTACAGTAAGTCACAGCAACCAAAATCTGCCTTTTTCCTTCTTTGAATTAGTCTGAGAATTACAAAGAGACTGGTAGATTGGAAAATATTGTCTTCTTGGTGAATTATTCATGGCTATTGATGTGAAGTCAGATATTGTCTACATTGCATTTGACTTCACTAATCATGTCCTCATCTCCTTTCTACTGCTTTTCTCTACACTCTTGCATGTTATAGTCTTTCTTCTTTTCCCTGCACGCTGCAGTGAAAGTGAGGATGAATCTATTGGAGAGCCTGAGGCAGTGCTGGACAGTTACTCTGCTGGTAATGGAGGCCATGTTTGCCCAAGCATAGAGCACTAAAATATCAATATTTGATATTTATATACATAATATCAGATGCCACTTGGGCAGACAGAGCTTTAGTTGCGAATAATGATGGTGAAACACTTGTGTATATTTTAAAAAAATGTGTTTGTGTACTTCTCTTTGAGTAGCATGTATATGATGGAGTCATCTTTATATGACATTATCTCTGAAACTGACTTAAATAACCGCTTAAATATATTTCTTGATACAAAGCATCTACAATAAATCTGTGGCAGTATCTTACAATCTTTGTTGATGCTGAGTTAAAAAAGATGCATAAAAATCAACCTTTCTGTAGAGTACGTGTTATAGATTTATCAAGTCAATAAATCTTTTTTTTTTTGGCTCTGATAAGTTTTAAAGTGTGAGATTTTTTTCTTTTATCTTCATTGAATTAAAATTACTGGTTTTACGAAAACTGTCTTTCTTAGCTCAACTAGTTTTGGAGTGAGGTTTGAAAATTAAATTGATACATTTGTTTTGAACCATAGATTGGACTGAATTGTTAACTTTTACATCAAATCCTTTTGGTATTTTTGCATTGACAACCTTGTATGATAATTGGAGGAAACGTCCATAAAATAATCAAAGCTGCGAATCATTCTCAAATAATACCCATCATGAATGTACAAAACATTCAGCCAACCAGTTCATTTACATAGCCAGATACATTTCCGTAGCACAGTTCTTCACAATAAATTCACGTTTGTAGAAGTACTAGAAGTACTATTATTATTCTTAATTGCACAGCCAAAACAATTAAAGTTATTAGAAATAATAAATTTAAGAAAGGAATGTAAAATTGTATTATGGAGTTTAAGTTTGTTTCAATGTTTTCTTGGATTCAGACATTGACCTTGGCCAGGAAGCTGAGGATCTTCATAGTCTTGCTGTTTTCCCATCATTCATCAGTTTTCTTGCCCCACATCCTCTGCCACCACTCCATAGTTGTTTTCCTCACTCTCACTTTCTGCTGATTGTGTGAAACTGAATCTGCTTTATTTTTTACTCCCTTTTCTCCACATGTCGTCTCTCTGTGATGCTGTGATCATCATTTTGTTCATATTTTCATTGAATACTTCAGTCTAAGCAACTTGGTCAGATTGTGCAGGAACTGATGGTTGGCAGTTTGAGTTTATGGCATACTTTAGAGGCTTTAGATTTGATTCTTTTCTAGGTATTTTTATTTTCACCTTTTGTTTTTTTTTTACTGCCATTATTATCCTTGTGTTTTCTTGAACTCAAACCTTTTTGTTATGTAATGAGTTCATAACTTGGCAACGTTTAGCTGTGTTCTTTGTGAACAAAAATCTGGCCAGCGTGTGTGGGAAGCAGTTTTGTTGACTCAAAATGAGTTTTACTTTTTTAATATTTTTTATTTTAGCCTAAAACACATGCTTGGCTGTAACTTTTTTGCATTTTGAATATATAGACATGACCAGACTGTGTTCTGGCTCTCAAAAAAAGTTTGTGAAATTCAGTAAAAATACTCAAATGATTCTGTTTTATTTTAAATGTCCTGGCCAAATGTTTACACCAATTACTTTATAGCATTTAATTATTTTTTGCCATTAATTCTGTTACAATAATGATTCTGTTTTAGTTTTATGCCTAAAGGTAGACAAAATAATGGATTAAAAGTAAAGGACAGTCAAAGATGATCATAGCTCCCTCTGCTGGTCAGACCAGGTCAGATTTTATTTTAGATGTTAGGATCTGAGCAGTGAAACACTGAAAGGTGTTGGATTTATAGCTGCAGTTCCTTCATAAAGAATCAAAGTCACGCATTGCCCCAGATAGCAGCTGAGCATGCAGCACACACACCAGCTGTGCTTCCCTCTTTCTCTGATGCACTGCTGCAGTTCAGTGCTGCTCTGCAATCCTGTTACACAGACTCATAAGTTATTCATGAATAAATTGTGCATGTGTTCAATCACTGTGAACTTGATTGGGAAAGAGAGCATTTCCAACTTTTTCCACTTCTACCCTTAAAATGTTTTGCATGCATTTCTTGATAGCCAAATACATAATTATGTAAACACTTTCTTCATCATGTAGGATTTCTTTTTTAAGGAAATCTTCCATTTCCTAAATTAGCAAACATCTCAAGACATGTACAGATTTAGAAGGTTATTTGTATCTTGCACATGGAGACAGTTTTTGTTTTCTGGAGTAGCACCTGATGACAGCAGGAGTGTCTTATCTCAGAGAAAGACATGTGTAAGGATTGCATTTGACCTGCCCTTCTCGACCCCCCTCATAGCTCACAAGTATTGACTGTTCTGATTGATTGTGAGAGACCTTGCAGAAGAGATTTAGTCATATTTTTAGAGCCACCAATAGTTGAAGATGATACAGGTGTTGGGGGACAGGGAGGCCCACATAAATTCCGACTGCCTGGTGTTTGCGAGTGTGTAGTTACTCACACCAGCATTTATAATTGCTGCCAGGGAAGAGAGGTTTTACTGCAGCGTCTAAAACTGGGAGTCCAGTGGTGCGTGTGCTTGCTGTCAAAGTGGGGATGCAGATTAGTGGAGACAGGTCTGGCACTGTGTGGTCCAGAGCACTGCAGGGTCATAAATGATTTAACGGCAGGAGAGGTGAGTTCCTTCCTGCAGCTCTCAAGTTTGTGCAGATATTTACGATGCAGAGAAGTGATTCATTTTATTCTCCAAAACAACTGTTGTATTACTGATCTCTATGAATGTATTTTCTTTAATCAATATTTATGACAATCACTTTACATGCCGTGTATTTGTCATTTCATCCTGGCCCTGATCTATTCGCTTTCCAAGCCTTTTTTGGGAAAGAATTGCATCATTTTGTAATGAAGAAACAAATTAGCTCATCCTCTATTTTCAGTACTTTGCTGCAGAATTTCACTTTGGGTAAACAATTAAACTCTGCACATGGTTGGTATGGGATACAAGCATCACATTTCTTTGAGCTTTGGTACATATTAACACTTACAAAGCAGTTTATAGCCAATATTTCTCGTGGAGTCACTGAGCTTCATGCACACTATCTCCTTCAAGTTAAAGGTCACATGTCAGGGGAATCATGTTTCTGCTATTATTCAGTTTGTTCTCTCATTCTACCATATCTTATACACCATTGCTTTTTTCACTCTTCAGATATGAGAGCACTATTACTATTATAGTTGTTTGAAGATGGTAGAGGCATGGCCTTATGGGAAACCATCATGAAAAGCTAACCAGTTGGACTCAGTGTCAATGTCCTCAATCCGTTCGTTTGCGGTATCACACGGTCACAATTTAGTTCAGTTTTAGAGTTGTAACTATTTTAAATGTAACTGATATTTTTTCGATAATGTACAGATACTTTTTGTCATGAGAGTTTCCACATAACTAGTGTTCAAACTGAACAAAAAATGAACTTTCATAATTGAACTTGTCAAAGCTTACATTAGAAACCAACGCAATTAGGTTTTGCACAGCACTGATGCAACAACTGACAGTTTTGAAAAAAAAAAGGCAATAGGCTTTTTGAACTTGTGTTAAATCTTACTAAAAATAAATCGTCCAACCAGCGTGATATTGTCTTATACTAGCATGTTAAATGTTAATTATATTACTTTCTCTATTTCCATATATCCATTTTCCTTAACTTATCCTGGGACAGGTTGTGAGAACAGCAGACTATTAGACTGTTTGTATTTCTCTTACTCATAAATAGTAATGTCATATTCTTTTAACTGAGAATTGTTGTCTGTGATTTGAGTGCCTGTGCAGAAACATTTTTACGAGTGTGACTTTAAATCCTGAGTGTGACTTAAAATCATCACATGCCTCATTACTTCTGAAAACAAGAAAAACAGAAGTTATGAAAAAAGCTTGTTTTTGGTTCCACCTCCAGCATCGAAAGACTTCACATTTGTGGTTAGGAAAAAAAGTCAGTGTTTAAAGTAAACATTTTCAAACATTTTGCTTTATTTGCAATGTGTTTATAACTTAAGAACCAAGGACAGCTCCGCACACCTCTGCGAACTTGAATACGATGCTTTTGCCTGTTAAAAAAGTACCATTGTTTTCCATGTTTTGGTTTTTAGAAGCCATGCCACAGAAATACCCTTTATGTTTGTTGCACATTTTTTCAGTTTGAACTGTAAACCTAGTAAATAACATGCTCCATCTATGATTGGCTCCCCTTTTTGTTTCCAAACCCTCCACATTTCTCAAACTGCAAAACCCAAAGATTTATTTGATTGATGGGAGTGTTGGATGGTGGTTAACTAGTTGGCCTCTTTCACAGTTCATCCCTCCTGTTATGCCTCATTTATTTAAAATGACAGCCAATAAAGAGTGAAGCTATTTAAAGGCATTGCTTCTGGGTGTACACTTTTCTTTTATGTTGATAAACCTTTCTTTGAGGCACTTTCGTCATCTTGATGTTGTGTTTGGCCTCTAGGCCTTTTCTGAAAAGAGTTGTGTGGCAAATTACATATAATAGGATATCCATCTGCTTCTTTCTTTCCAAAGAAAAAAGATATACAGCCATAATGAATATCCACATTTAATTCAACTGCACACACACCACTGTATTTTTTGTTACACTGAATTACTGACATATTTTAACTGTTTTTGCAATGTGGCTTTTTTTCTGTTTGTCACAGGGAAGTTTGTTACATCAAAACTTAGATATTGCTGCAATCACTGTTATGTTTCTTGTTGCAATATAAAATAACCAGAAGTTGAAGAGCTTCAAGTTGATTGCTTTTCTTTATTTTCAACGCCACTTTACCATTGACAGATGAATGACATACGCACACATTTCTTCTTCTGTCACTAAAAACCATCTGACTCGTACACAACACCACCTACTGGACTACATACGATCACTACATCCCCCTTTTTCTTTAAGTTCTATTTTTTATAACAATTCTTCACAAGTGACAAAATAAAATGTCATTCACCGCGATACACTTACACTTTTTTTTTTTTTTTTTTTTTAAAGTTACACAACACCACCGAGTGGACAACATACTCACTACAATCACCATAGTTTTTTCTCTTGTTTCAAATACTGAACAGGTCGTTGGTCTTGATCTAGTTTTGATCCCAAATATCTGTTCTTTGTGGCCCATTTCTTACTGATTTTAATTTGTTCTCAGTTTGCCAAAGTATTTTCCCACAGTGGGCCTCTCTGTACAAACATGTTCCCTTAGCAGGGCCAACAGCACATCACCTTTTCATTCTCTGCTTTTTTGCTCCTCTTGACAACACTCTTCACCCACAGCTTCACTTACAATGTGCACTTTCATCACATCTAAACTTTTCTCTTCTCTTTTGTTGTTTTTTCTCCATTATCCTCTGAATCTCTACTTTTAAGACACTTGGATTTTTGTTATTCTCTTGAACTGACCCCAAACCTTTCATTTACGCTGCTTTATACCCAATGCCCTCTGCTTTGACAACCTCCTTGAACCACTTACACATCAAATCCCAACTCAAGTGCTACCTTCCTGTTTCACTGAGTGTCAAGGACTTCTCTGTGGTTGGTATGTGGGATGAGAATACATGCTTTGTGTGAGAAAAAGAGTTTCTGGTTTTTCTGGTTCCAGGTGCACAGCAGTAGAGAATGTGACCTCTCCTGGTTGAGTATGGAGACTGAAAGTTAATTTAGATGTATAGTAAAAGTGGGGTGTGAGAGTTTAGAGGTTTATGGGCAGGAGATGTTATCATTATACAGGTAAAGTGTTCAAACCTTCACATCAAGGGGATCTGAAGTGTTTGTTGGTGGAATGACGTTTTGAAGTGTCGATGTAACCATTTGTTATTTATTTTTTTTACTGTCAAGACCCGCTTTTTAGCTAGGATTGAAAAGCTGATAAACATTGATTGTATAAACCATCACAGTGTTGGAAAATAAATGTTTTTAGCCAAGGTGTCATAAAATCTTTTAAAATTCTTTTTTGTCCGTCTCTGTCATCTCTGTCATAAAATGAACAATGTTCAGCTTAGTGGGAGTAAGCTACTTCAAGAGAGCAGCTAATTACTTTTCTGCCAGATCATTACGTTATTCAACTTTGAGTTGTTATGCACTGAGCCTCGTGTGCAGAGATTACCAAGTGAATGAAACAGTGTTTTTTGTTTCCTTTTCCTTCCACATGGAGTTTGCTGGTTAATACATTTCTAAAAATTGTCATTTATTTCCACATGATGGCTTTAGAGCTGAAATTATCCTAAAGAGCAGAAGATTAACACAGAATGTCTCTTTCCAAAAGATCAGACATTTGCTCAACTTTACCAGCCCAAATTGTGTAGAATGTCAAATTAATTGAGCAATTCTGGCAAGGAAGTGTGTATACTAATGAGAACTGTAGTATAAATACCTGCATTATAGTTTAGTCAACCAGATTAGAATATAATGATTTCAGTGATTCAGTGACAATTTTTGTAACATATTTCACCAATGAAACACTGAATTAATGCAGATTTTCTAATTATTTGTGTTGGAAAACTACAAAAGCTAAAATAATGTTGGATAACTGCTTTAAACAGTCAAGATTTGTTTTTGATCACTTTTCCATTTGTTGTCCCTTTTGTCAAGGTTTGCTGAATGTGCTTGATGTAATCACATTGCCTTTTTGAGTGGTTGTACTTTGCAGAGATAAAAGCAGTCCTTTGGGAAGCAGCCTCCCGGTTAGATTCATTTTTCCTTTCTCCTTGGGGTGCGGGTGCATCCCTCTGTAATAGCAGAGACAGGAAAACTAGGGTAAGGAGGATGAAAAGGGAGACGGCTTAGAGATGGAGGAAAAAAATCCAAGAGAGGGAACACAGGAGCTAAAAAGAGGGAGCAGTGACGTCACTGTTGGTGTCGATGGGGAGCAGAGGAAAGCTCCATGAAAGCGGCTTGACTGTCCACCCGTCTGAATGTGCCCCTCACTGCTGATAAGGACGATGAAAGGAGTAATGATGACAGTGGGGGTGACTCAGGTTGCTATTTTTAGACACATTCAGCTCTTTATATTTGTGCAGAGCATTTGTGCAGGCCTGTTTAAAGCTGCATTATTACAAGGGAGAATGGAAGGTTTTTCCAAAGGTGCACGCATGCATCTTCATTTCTGTCCTACAGTGATGTTCACGTGGTTGTGGGTTTAAGCCACGTGTTCGAGTGCTGGCAGCAGTGAGGAGCTCAGCAGGTTCTTCCGGGGTATATTCAGAAAATGGCTTTCAGGAGCTGTGAGAGGATGGCTATGTGTTAAAGTGATCAAGGGTTACGGGAACAAGGGAAAAGATGGAAAATAGTACAGGCAGATTTCCATTCATATTAATAATATTTTGTTGTCAGATTTTTGGCGTCTCATTTTGTGCTTCATCATGTTGTGTGTGTGCGTGTGTGTGTGTGTGTGTGTGTGTGTCGGGGGGGTGGTAATCGGGCGGGTATTGTTTGTGTCTCTTATTTGACCAATTTTTTTTTTTGTATTATTAAGATTTTTTTTTCTCTTGCTTTTGGAATTTGGAAATGTTTTTCCTGTGAAGCACTTTAAGCTACACTTTTCGGAAAAGTTCTCTGTAAATAAAGTTTGATTTGATTTGATCACAAGAAAAATTGTCATTGTGCTGAAATTGACTGATAAATATTTGACGTTTGACTCTAAAATACAAATGCTTTCTATTTTTCAGATAATTTGTGAAAATACAATGTTATACATTATTTATAAATATTTGTTTCAATGACCCTCTACCCTGATGTAATCAGTACAATAAAAATTAGAAAATATCTACACAGTCCTGAGTTTCCATTAGCACATGAAAAGTTGGAAAGAAATTACAAACTTAATCTGAGCTACCAATTTTTCTACATCAAAAGTGACTTCAGGGAACATTGGGTATTACAAACCTCAAAGACTCAATCAGCATCAAGAAGACTTTATCTCTATTAGGTCTGCATTGTTCTTTGTCAGAGTTCTCAGATGAAAGGAGTAGATGTGATACTTTTCAGTCAGGTTTTCGTAAACGTTAATGCACAGAAACAGCCCTGCTGAAAGTGTCCAGTGACATTTTGATGTCTTCTTATTCTGGTAAATACACTGTTTTAGTTTTACTAGATCTTCCATCTGCATTTCACACAGTTGACCATCAGATTTTATTGAAAAGATTGAGGGACTTTTGTTTGGTTTGGTTTGTCAGGGTCAGTTCTTCACTGGTATTTCTCTTACTTATCTGGTCGGAGTATCAGTGTCATGGTTAAACAGATAATGTCTAAGTCAGCAGACTTACTGTGTGGTGTTCTTCAGACCTCTGTTCTGGGCCCTGTCCCTTTTTCTGTTATACATGGTCCCCCTCTGAAAGATTATTCTGGATTTCAGTGATGTCTCCTACCATTTCTTTGGTGATGACATTAAGCTAAATTGCTCTTTTAAGCGCTCCGAGACACACAAGTGGGACTATCTGATGAATTGCCTGATTCCGATAAAACAATGACTCAGTAAAAACTGTCTTGTCTGCAGTTGGTCCAAATCTCTGCTGCGAGGATCTTGACCTGCACTAAGAGACAAGCTCATATCCCCCCTAACCTCAAAGCTCTTCATTAGCTCCCCGTTGTTTACCGCTTTTAATATAAAATATTTGCGCTGACTTTTAGAGCCTCCCATGGTCAAGCTCCTTCATATGTCTCTGATCTGGACATCTCGTCTGTCTCTCATCTGAGATCAGATCAGAACCTGTTGATGGTCCCTTGCATACGCTTTTGAACCAGAGGAGACAGATCTTTCCAGGTTGTTGCCCGTTAACTGGAATTAACCTTCTGAAGTTTTTGTCTTTTATGCTTTTTAACTTGTGAAGCACCCTGTGACTTATGTCTGTGAAAGGTGCTATATAAATAAAACTTACTTACTTTGCTTCAGGGATCTGCAAAGAAAGCTAATCATCTCAAGTCTGCTTCAAAAATGACCCAAACAGTGCAGGAAACTTAACATTGTTTGTTTTATTTTTCGAAGTGAGTAAAAATTCATAAACTTTCCATGATGTAGCAAAATCTCTATATTTACAACTCACTCATTTTTCTTGTGGTATGGTGTGAAACCTTTTGCCTCTCCCCCTAGCTTGCAGCTGGGGGATGAATATTCTTCAAACTCCTCTGGTACACCTTTTTCTTCAGAATAAATTCACAGTTTGATGAAGGGTATATGTGCACAAAGCATAAATCAGTGTTTAATGCCTTGCGACAGACTGGCGACCTGTCCAAGGTTCACCCCGCCTTCGCCCAACAGTAGCCATGACGGGCTCCAGCAACGCTGTGACCCTGTAAGGGATACAATGGGCTGAGAAAATGGATGGATGAGCGGTTGTTCAGCTATCCAACATTTACTGTCTGGTGTTTCACTAAACTTACTCCAGTTCTCCTGCGTGTTCTGCTGTAATTTAAATGCATAAACAAGATCATAACACCCTGTTTTTCATTATATTTCATGGATGAAGGCTGAATATAAATGTGCCTTGATGTTGAACTGACCTGTAGCACTGTTTGCTCATCCATGGCTGGTCCATTATTATGAGGCAAAAGATAACATCAGCCTCAGAGACTGGGTTTTCTTTTGTTCTAAGTACCCGCAGCACAACATGTATGTATATAATATGTAGAACGTGCACTTAAAAACCCACCATCAGCAGCTTAAAATCTAACAGCATTTTCCATATGAGTGAGCTGACTCTGCAACATGAGATGTTCAGGAGCAGAGAGGCAAATGAAGAGGAACATTTTTTATGTGAAAAACTAAGCCAAGCTTGCCATTTCCTACAATACAATAAGAATGGAGTCTTTGGTGTTGTTATTGTCCAATAGTGTGAGATATTTGTTTGATAACTGATATAGGTTATCTGTAAGGGACATAGAATGAAAATGAAGAACGATTTGATTTGCTCAACTTCAAAAGGCAAAACCACTAAGATTAAGATCAATAAGTCACTACATTAGAGCATAAACTTCTTAAAAAAAGTTCTGGGCATATTTTTCTACTAGTGGTCACAGAAAATATACAGCAGCATTCAGTGACATTTCAAATAAAAAATAGTATTTTTGAGAATTCTTTGTATTTATCAATGTAAACGCAAATTTCACTAAGAAACATCTGAATGAGAAGGAGCCCAGACTTGTACCAAAAGAGAAAAGGCAGTGAGAAAACATGACTTTAGAGGCTCATTTTCTGTGAAAGTGAACTGTAGATACAGAAAGTACAAGATCTAATATTGTCTAAATACTAGATTCATATTATTGAATATTCAAATTACTTTTTGCAGTATTTCTGAAATTTCAGTTGTCATAGTTAGGATCTGCTTCAGGGTTCTGGATGCTCCTTTTCTTCTGTAAGTGGAGGTGCAGCATAATTTATGGGGATGTCTTGAACACAACTGTGACTACAAAACTTATTTTAGAACAATTGCTTTCATGAGTGTGTAACTTTGGAATAAGTGTGAGTGCATTTGCAAGTGTGCAGGTGTGCTGGTGCTTTTTTGAGAGTAAACAAAAGCACACAGGTGAAAGAAACACTGGCTTATCCCCGTAAAGGGGCTTTATGGTTTTTTCCTCTTGTTGGAAAAGGTGGGTGTAGCCGTCTTTAAGTCTCAGGTGGGAGCAGCAGAAGGTGATGGAACAGCTCTGATGGATGACCACAAGGAGCTTCGGCTCCATTATGCCAACTGCTAAGTACAAGCATGCACACTATTTCAGTGCAGTAGAGAAAAAAGTCTCACATATGGGAATATCTTTTAGTGAAGTGTGTTGCTGAATGCGTGTGCATAATTTATACAGTATCAAAGCAGGATAGAATACTTTATAAATGCTTTTTGTCATTCCTGACCGTAAGATATATTATTTTCCCCCCTTTTTAGAGTTTTTCTCACAACACTTGCATCTATTGTGAGAATAACTGGTGGCCAAAAAAAAATATCTAAGTGGTGTCAAAAATCACCATCTTGCAGTTGCCATAGTTACTTTCCTGCCATGCATAAAAAGGGCTCATGTAAATTTTAGAAAAACCAGGAAGTATGCAAACTTTTGTGGAGTTCTGGCTCTAGCATAACTACATGGGATTATATTATGGGTTTTGTTGTACCATCTGATATATCACTTGTTTTTGCGCTTTGTGTATTGAAACATTACAAACAGCAATTATCCCACTGGTATGGCACAAAATAAGTCAACAAATCCACAGAGTTTAACATAAAAATTCCAATAGATAATAGATATTCATTGCTAACATTTGTCTTTGTAGGTCCTCTTTAAGAGATGTTTTTATACTCAGTTAAACTCAGAACAAAAGCACAATTTTAATCAAATTTTAAAGTCTCTGTCCTTAAGTTCTAGTCAGCTACAGGTAGACTATCTTTGCATCATGAGCAGCTGTTAGGAGAATTATTGAAACTAAAATTGTGGTTGCTTAATTTGTCAATAGAACTAGTCTGTTAAATAACTGAAAGCCAAATTTTGGCTTCATTTGTTAAACAGTTTATCTGATGCCATGAACTTTATCACAGCTCTATTTTTAGCTCCCATCTTCTGTTTAAATCTTTCAATAATTATTGTTTTGACCACCATCAGACTGCAGACAGAAGCTGTAAAAGTGCGTAGAGTTATCACAAGTCCTAAATAAAACTGTATATTATTATTTACTTGACCTACGTCCCTCTTTAACATAAACAAACTATAGTTATGATTTCATTTGTCTTAATATACATAGATCTTTCAATATCTACTTTCTATTTATTATTTTTTTGGTTGTTTATTGGTTACACATATGCAGAATAGGAGGCATTTGGGGTCATTCTTGTGGCAGTTATTACACTTGATGCTGAATATTATTATCACTATTATGCTGTTTTACATTAGGGTCACTGTTTTGATGGCTGTTGCTTGGATTTAGGGCAGCAATCTATTGTTTGCATTGATATATGTGGTGCAGCTGCCATTTTTCTTGGTTTAGTCTTATCATGGCTCTTTGGTTACACCTATTAAAGCATGCAACGCCAGCAGGGGAGGGTTGGCTCCAGCAATAGTTGGTGGTTCTCTAGATGTGTGGATGTGATTCTGGGTAATCCACCGGCTGCTCCACTGTGTCTGTGCATGGCTCAAGGCTGGCCCCATACAAAAGAACAGACCTGAAAAGAACCCTAATGAGGCACAGGCTGGAAGAAAAGGCATGTCTCTTTCCATTTCTCTGAGCGACAAGAAAAGAGCAACATAAAAGAATAAAGAACAAGAAAGAAAGATGAAAATAAGCCTCTCAAATCCAGGTTTTTCGCTATGCTGTCTTTTTGAGTTTATCTTTTCGCCATGCATATGTTTTATTATGGTAATGCACTGTTGGATAAAAATAGTCTGATATAGAAAAGCAACGGCTTTTAGTAGGGAGGAGATAGAAATAGGAAGGACAGGGAATGGGTGCCCTCTGCCTGTGATATATAATATGCATAAAACTATGCACCTAATATCAGGTCTTGTACTGTCTGTATCTACAATTCACTTTCACACACCTTTAAAGTCCCTTTTTCATCAAACTGTCACTACATTTTCTCTTTTTGGTACAAGTCTGGGCTCCTTTTAATGCAGATGTACATTTGTTAAATCCGTTATTATATTCATAAATACATTGGTATCCATGAATTACTGTATTTCTAAGATATTTTCTTTTCTTTTACATGTTGGTGTGTGTTGCTGTATTTTTTCCATAGGCACTTAAAAGAAAAATATGCCCATTTCTTTCTTTTTTTTTTACTACACATACATCTGTACTCAAATTTTTAACTTGCTGACCTTAATCTCAATGGTTTTACCTTTGACAATATTTTTTCTTCTACAAAATTGAAAAACTTTGTTATAAAAATGAATCTGGCAACAAATAATTACAAATGTCCAGAGTATGATGACCCAGCCCTTGTGCTTGAGCTAGAAAAATAATTTAATCTGAAAGCGATTAACGGGAACCTTTTTAATGCATTTATTTTAACAATTGTATTCATGCAGTTTAATAATGTGTATCTATTCTATTCTATTCTATTCTATTCTATTCTATTCTATTCTATTCTATTCTATTCTATTCTATTCTATTCTAATTGTAGATTGGATCACCTCAGTCTTGTTAAGATTTACAATCTTGTTGTTGGTGTCCTTCGACAACTCTTTGGTTATCGTCATGACGGAGAGGTTGCAGTCTGACTGGTTAAAGGTGTCTTTCAAACAAATAACCAGTTCAAACAGGAGCAATTAATACAGGTAACAAATGGAGGATAGAAAGCAAATACTTTTTGCCCCACTTTATATATTTGATTTAAAATGACACAAAGCTCTTGTTAGAAATAAGAACATTTTATTAAACATGTTTCAGGTTTTAAAGTAGTTGTCAGTAATTGACAGTCATCAATTGAACCTCAATGTAACAGATTGGGACATGGCACACTATATATTTCAGAATGGCTGTGTCAGACGAATTACAAGTTATAAATAAGAAAAGATTGTGAAGTCTAGTGAACTGTTGGAAGTTTTTTTCACAATCATAAATGTCAAACAGAAAATTACAGTTTGAAAAGTTGTATTTTAGGGACAAAACTGACTTCTATGCCGCAGAAGAAAAGACTGGAGAGAGGGTGAAGGTGGAGAAAGAAAACTGAACTTGTGTATAGGTGACTGCACCAACTTTTCCTTTTACCGCACCTGGTAGTTCTACCTGTGCCCCTGTAGACAGCTCCTCTCTTCTGCTGATACAGCTTAGGTTAGATGCTGCAAAGCTGACAGATGTGTATTATTAATCAGGTTGAGAGGTGGCTCTCTCTACTCATGTTTCTTCAGTCAACTTTGTATTTTGCTGATCTTTTTTTTTTTTGCATTTACTCTTTTTGTATGTATTTACACACTTCGAGCATCCCATGTGCTAATGCTTTACTTTGAGGTTTTTTTGAGCGATAACATACATAAAAGTTAAGATACTTGGTAAAAGAGTGGGGAAATAGATATTGTTAACGAAGGTGGTTAAATTTCACTTCTTCTGTTTTTTCATTTCTAGAGAAATTATGACAGCATATAACATGTAAAAACATACTCTATATTTATTACAGTTATTTTCTATAAATCAACTAAAGTTGGAGCTAGGATGTTTGAAAACTCTCTCATGTATTGCCTAAGTGAAGAGACTTTCATGGTAGACCTTCATTTTTTATTATTTTCGCCTCAAGACTTGAATTATTTATTTGGGTCCATTTAGTTTCGATACTGTGTCAGCTCTTCACAGAAGACCACTGGGCTACTTTGACGTGTGACACTAAGAACTTGTGTTTATTCTGCACTTGGAGGTAATGGACAGGAAAGGGCGTGATCAAGGAAGGAGCAGATGCATTGCAGGAGTGAAAGAAGGAGTACTTTTTGGATACTTGATTGGTTTCTACAGTTGCTGCTTTGGTTCTGAAGCACTATTGCTGTAATCTTTTTTACAAATGCCTTTTTAATGTGTATAGTGCTCAAAACGTAGTTGTTAGGGTTACAAGAAAAAGGAGAAAAGTGAATTATCTGACCTCAGGACAAATAATTCACTTTTCTCCTTTTTTTTAAATATTGGAGTATTCTGTACCCTTAGGACCAAAAACGATGAATTTAAACTCTGCTTTCACCAAAAATCAAAAATACTTACTGTTACAGACATTTATAATTGGCTACTTATAATTCTTTTTGTCATTTATTTCTTTTCTACTTTGTTATCCCTCAAAGATACATTGGTGTCAAACTGTCAGTAATTTTATTTAGGGAATAGGCAATACGCAGTGATGCAGACTGAGTGCCTCTTGTGTGTTTTCACTGAAAGCTTTTCCAGAGGGCTAAAACTGTTCAAAATGTTTGCTTCACTTTTTAGACATAGCAAGAGGCTCTTTATCTATGTGATAATGTGCGCAAGAAAGAATTGTGTTTTTAACATGTTCTTGTTGCATTTTTCTGTTGATGGAGGACAAATATAATGAAGATTAAGATTAAAACTGCATTTCTGAATATTACATTGTTCAAATTGGGGTAAATCAGGAGCAGTAGGAAAAACTGCCATCTGAAAAAGCTTGTAGTTGTTTCGCACAAACTACAATCAGCAAGCCACAAGCTCCCTGCTCCGCTCTATTTACAGTAGATGCATCCAATTGCAGACAAATGGATCCATGTACGTCTTTCCTCGTCTGAGCTGACATCTGGCTTAAAGGAGTGCAGCTGAACATCCCTGATATTGCTTGCCATTTTTTGTTGCACCGCTAATGTTAGGTTGGGGTTGCAAGCTAGTGGGGAGAGAGTATAAACAAAGGGATCATGGGAAATATGCACAGGCTTACGCCGCACCACAACTCAGAAGTGAATTTCTAATGAACTCCTGCCCCTCTGCAGAAACTATGTCCTAGAAAACAACACAAGTTCATTGATTTTACCTAAAATGATGCATAATCATAATGAAGACGCTTTTACAATAGAACAAAATATGATAGGAGTGGGACTTTAAACACCATTCTTTTTTTTAAGATCAGTTTTTAAAAAGGGTATTGGATTTTATAGACTGTCATACACTTGAAAAATTTGTAATTCTTTTGTTTTGGAAAAAAAGTATAACTACTCTAGATTTAACTTTGCCTGATCCTGTTAAATTCTTTGTAAGGGAAGGGGCTCTGCCACAACTCTGAAAAATAAAATCTTTTGTCTTGCCCTTGTATTTTATTGTGAAGTTCCCGGTTCACAATGACTCTGTTAATGTTTAAAAAAGACTGAAACATCTCCTGACTGTCCAAGTTGTAGCACTGTCATAAGCATAGTCTGAAGTTCAAGCTTCTTTTTAAAGTAAACATTATTAATTTGGCCTCACTGAATTGTCCTTCATTTACATCTTTTTTTGTTCCTTTGCATCGAGTTGTCTGTCACTGACCTGTGATCATTTGTCCCTTGACTCTTGCCCTTAGTGTTATCCTCCCTGCAGCTTCTTTGTAAATAATGAGAGGCAAGTGTAGGGATGACCTTCAAAGTGACCCTACTCCAGATAATCAGACAAAATGATTTGCCCTTTTTCTATGATGGCTCATACTAGTTGAATACCAAATAGAAACCACCTGCTTGTTAGTCGTTGAGACATATTGTGTGTTTTTTTTGTGTGTTTTTTTTACTCTAATCTTCAGCGTAACAGTTTGCGTTTCCTTAGTGTGTCCTCAGGCTCTCTGAAGCTGCTCAGCAACCAGCCTGTCAGCCTCACCCTCTCTTCCTCCCCGTAGTCTTCATCCTCCATCACTTCGCCCCCTCTCTCCTTGTCATCACAAGCCGTCTGCTTCTTAATCCAATTATTCCTTTAAGCTGATACGCTCTGAAACTCACCACAAACTCTTAGGTCGACGCCCCTGTGCATCGCATCCACACTTCTGGGCACACACACAGTCACACACATGAAGACAAGCCCCTCTGCCCATACATGTTTGCAGCAGCAGTTAGCAGAGCTCCCCTGCAGTTTCACTTCAAATATGTTCCACAGATTAAGTGGAAAACCTTGTAAAAACCTGGAAAGTGAAATGGTATTCACTGTAGCAGTGAACTTTTGTGATTTGTTTGTTCATGTTCTTCTCCTGTTTTAGTCTATTTTCAGGTGTCCTAACAGCAACTTTGATCAATGCTGTCACTGTCTGATGCACTGCAACCTTGAGGTGACTGCATGTGATTTTAATTTATTACTCTGCTATATGATACCCAGCATATGTTGTTAGAAGTTTCTACTCTTATATATATGTATATATATATATTTTAGCAAATCTGCTTATTTTTAGATTGGGATCTCATTAAAATTCTGTTACTTGAGTTTTATGTTCTTTAAGGAGTTTGGGACTAAAATTAGAATTTGTTTTGTGTTTATATCAAATCAAAGATTCCTAATTGAAACTCTTAGAATTTTTGTTGCAATAACTTCTCACTTTACTTTCATCGTGGTCCATAATTCCTTCAACAGCTAATGTGTCAACAGCTTAAATGTTAAACGGTCAATCTAATGGCTGTTTGCATCAATGCTTCTCAAAAACACAACATATCCAGCAAAATCCCTGCATGCAGTAAAGGTGTCACATTCTTGGTGACAGGGTTGTTAGTTTGCAAAGTCCACACTTTTGCAAATCTTGACTGGAATTTTTGCCGCAAAGGGCTAGCGAGTGTCACAAAAGGAGCTGCGTTTGGCTGTTTTTGCTGCTGATGCGAGAGCACTCCAGAGTAACAGATGGGGCTTGTTGAGTGTGTGTGTTAGCATATGTGTTTCAGGGTGACCTGGTGTAGCGCTGGCAGCAGCATGTGTCTGAGCAGTCTCTGCAGCTGATGCAGAAGGTGAATTCGGTTGCATTGAATTTAATGGTGTTGCACGAAGGGCACATTTTAGTTCTAAATAAAGCAATCGTGTCCAACTGTTGTCATTTATCCAAACAATTGCTGCAGTTACATAAATCAATGACATGATGTTTGCTTGGATGTTTGGGAAGTGTATTTTTATAATTGAGGGAAAAAGTTGTAGTTTTTATTATTCAAGGAACCAGATTTCACACATTAGGTTGTTAATGAACAGTTCCTCTGCCGTACATAATTTTAATGAAAAAAAAACATTTATAGTGTCAGTAATGTTTTTGAAGGTCCTATCAATAAAGATCAGCGTACATTTAATATAACTCATATATTGTAACCTAAGTTCAGCAATTTTATCGTCTCTTGATCGAGCATTTAGCAAACAAAATAGTTAAAAACCTAAATAGTGATTTTAATAGGGTTTCATGGAGAATGGTTCATTTAAAGCTTTAGACTTCTGAATTTGAGTATCATCTGACTCTTATTTTCTCATTTTGTTTCTTTGTTTTTTGAAGGGCCTAAACCATGTTGTTCTTAAGCCTTTTATAGTAAACAATATCAGTGAATATGATCATATATCATTTTGCATACCAAAGAACAAATTATTTATTAAATATGAGTTATTTTTGTGGACTCTCTTCACACCGGGAAAGACTTTGGAAAGGCCGAACAAACAGAAATCTCTTGCAGCCTTTTTCTCCACTTAAAAGACATTGCATTGCAAAAAAAGCTACCCCTTGATTCCTCTGCAGATCAAGAGGAACTACTTCTTCTCTGTGTCATTTTGCTGATCTCAGCTAGCTTCGCGGGTAAAGTGGGTGTGTGTTTTTGTTAGCCTGGGGGCGGGGCTTGCAGCGCAGACCTTTCCTGGTAGGGGGGTGTTCTCACTGGTCTACGTCATACGGTGAGGACCCGCTTGTTTTCGTGGGTGTGAAAGGGGCTGCAGCTAAGTGCAGTGGTTTTTGGAAGAGTACTCAAAAATGCATGAATTGATCAAAATACCACTTTGGGGTTCTTTATATGGAGGAATGAACAGTATAATTCACTTAAAAGCTCAAAACGTGGATTTTTTATGGTATGGGCCTTTAATTATTTTCTGTTGAAAGGAGATTTTTTTGCATTTTTACCTTCCGCTGTATTTTGCTGTTAGTTGACACATCATAAGGAGAAAATAAACTGATTTCAAACATGCTGCTGAAACACCATAGGTCTGTTATTTCTTTTAGGTTTTTTAACAACGGTTTTGATTGTGTATTTGTGCTTCATATTGTAATTCAGACATGTGATTGCACGTTGCTGTGTAAGAGTTTCATGAACTGCAACAAACTACGTATCTATATCACTGGAACAAGTGTCCCATTAGGAACCATGTCTAATTTTCGTGCAGACGTTGCATCTTTCTTCAGCAACACAAGAGACCTGTGTGAGCTGCTAACCATCAACTCCAGGTCTGCCTCCATTATCGTCACTGTGATGTCCTCGCATCCTTCTTCACTGTACTCAATCCACCCATCCTAACTTCACCTGTTTCCCAAAGAATGTTTTTTTTGTTTGTTTATTTGTCATTGAGGAGATGACACTGAGTTAATGTGCGACTGGAGTGGGTGGGAAAGGGTGGGATTTTTCCTCTTCCAGCTTCCTTACTTCCTTCTTCCTCCTTGTTTTCTCTCAAGCAAATGTTCATCTGTTCTTCTGTGACTCTTTTTCATTTTCTTGCCATTGTTTCAGCCCAATCTGCTGCTCTTCTCTCTCCTTTGCCTTCTATCCGCTGTTCTCTCTGTCCAACACTGCTTCTCATTGTTGCGATTAACTGGGCTCTGTTTTTATTTCGTATGTCCTTTTAGGCCCACGCTGTGCATCGCTGGCTAATCGATCAGGACAGTAGTGTGAGCTCTGAGATGCCGGATGGCCAAGGAGTATGGCACTATGATGATGAAGTAAATATCTGCAACACGTATCTCTGGATTTTCTTACCACTTTATCTCAATGTTTTTATATATTATATATTTATTGTCATCTTCTATTTGTCACTTGAATTTTGTTGTTGTTCTGCTGTTGTTGTTGTTTTGATCTTTCTTAATTTTTGTTGTGCGCTGCTCCTGTTATCATAGTTCTGGTTTATTTAATTTACTAGTGTTGCTGTTGTGCTGTGAGCTGATTCAGTCAGGTGTCGTGGGATCAGGCTGGACTTTTTTTCTTTGTTCCTGTCTCTGCTTGACATATTATACTAACTTGCTCAGTTAAGATCTTTTTGTTTTGCGTGTTTTTACTTTTTTCCCCACTTTCACCTATTACACAAGTGTGTATTTGTATCTATAAAAATATATATATCAGTGTCTGTGATTTTTCTCAAATGAGGCAGCATATTACACAAAAAGAGTCCACAGGCAAAATATTTTACAGCTTTGATAGAATTTACTTATAACTGATGTACTGCAGTTTAGCCATATTATAATAACAGGTTACAGCAGTGATAACAGACTATAGCTCAAGTATTTTTCCTGTGGGTTCTTCTAATTTCTAAAATATGCTTGTGTCCATCAGTGTTTGTGTTAAAGGTGTATAAAAACTATGTGTGAGTGTGTATGTATGTTTGTGTTTGGCTTGCTGTTCTTGTTTTTATATCATTATGGGAACCCAAAGCTGAATGAAACTCAATTAAGTATAAGTTTGTGGAATTAAAAGAATAATTTAAAGACTAAGGGTTGTAGTTCGTCATAATCCTGTTCTGGATACTGTAAGGGTTTGGGAATGCACTGTCAATTAAAAGTCCCCATGGGTATATAGAAACAAACAAGTGGGTGTGTTTCTGTGTGTAAAAGAGACACATGAGATATCAGATGTTAAGGGATGTGGGAAATGAATGTATTTGTGTACCTGTAAGTTTATGTGCATTCTTCGTTACTGTCTTTGCATGGCTTGAGTATGCATATTAGCCTTGAGCATGATTCGAATGCCCGTCTGCTTTATTCCTATCTTGTGTCAGTGTTTCAGTCAGTGACCAAGTGGTGGTGTCGATGTTGTGACTGTCTTGTTTTTGCCCCGGGCCTTTGATGTGTTCTGTGTTGTGGCCGGGTGTATTTTCTTGTGACACTTTGTCATGTGCTGTGCCTGTGTCTCGTCTGTTTTCTCCTTCTAAACAGTCTGGGATACGTTTGTCTAAAGCTTCATTGCTTCTGTCTAATAGATGATCTTGAATCCATCTTCATTTTGTTGGAGAAGAGATCATCTAAGTGCAATGAGGCTGATGGGAAACGGGTTCCAGACGACTCTTGTCCCTGATGGTTTCCCTTCAGATCCTGGCTCCCCCCTTTCTCCCGTATAGAGCCCAAAGCTATTCTCCTGATCTCCATATTGCTCCCAATTATCCTGGAGCATAATTGGCTTCTCCTTTACTTCTTTACTGAATCCAAGCCATTTTCAGTTTGACTAAGTAAACCAAGTGCACAATTTGGACCTAAAACCCAAAATGGCTAAAAGAAAATGAAGTGAGCACATTTACAAAAGAACTACATGAAAAAAGGCATGCGAGTAATTGCATAAACAGAAATAAAAAGCAGCTTGACATATAACAATATGGAGTCTTTCCCTTGGTGATGCTCTTGAATGAAAATGCACTGAGCAGTTGTTTTTGTTTGTGTTTATTTTGGACATTTGATTTGAATGGATGCAAATATGGAATTTCCACGCACGTTACTTCTTGCCAAGACTACAAAAGTCCTAATTTTTAAAAACACTGAAACTTTAAGGTTCATTCTGTAAATTTAGTTCAATATAATTCAGGGTGATAACATAAGTCTGAAACCTGTGGTCAGTAAGTTTTTTTTTTCTCATTTTGGAACGACTGATGCAGCACAGACCTAAAAGCGGGAATCGTCCCTCTACCAGGTCCTCATCACATCATGATGTGTTGCAAAAACCTGCTACAGGAATCCCCACATGTTCAAATCACCCACCACCTAGTGGGATCATTTTAAAGTTTCTCTGAGGGAACGTCTTTAAGGTTAGGTTAAATGATCCTGAACAGTTTCTAATATGCAATCAAAATTACGTCAAGGTCTCCTGAGCATGTGCTGTAATCGACTAGCATGGAGTGAGAATAACGTATGTCCTCAACAAACATACTAAAGCAGAAGCAGCAAAATGAAACAGAATATTGACAAAACAGACAATCACTCCCTGTTGTCTGCAGATCTTTCTTTCCTTCGTTAAGCATAAAAACAAAACAAAGAGGCAGCTTACCCTCATCTGTTTATCTAAAGTTCAATATTTGTACATACAAACCATAAAACCACATTGAAATGATCATTTGTCATAAAATATGCAGGAATTTATAAAAAAAATGTGAGCTGAAAGTCAGGACTTTGTGTCAGAATTGGCCAAACTTAATATTATCAAACATATTTAAAAGCACTGAGATTGATTATCTGTTATATATGTTATCTGTTACTATTACTTTATCATTTTACACTTAAATGGTGCACTTATGTGAAGTACCTTGAACAATCAAGTAAAAATACTGCAACTATCAATCAGAAAAATAGTTAACTATTAGCTAGCAAAAACAGATGATAGGTAGTCATATGAGAAAGTTGAGTGACTGTACCTTTAGTCTCTTTTGATATCAAACACTTATATGTGATTCATATCTTCATTAAAAATTCCCCCAAATTATTAATTACTTTCTTTAAAAATCATTGTTGTTGCAATAATAAAATGAATATCATGACTAATTGGTTTTCTTTATTTTTGACAGAATATGAATTTCTTCTTCTTTTTTTTTTTTTTTTAATATAACTTTTTCCTGGAAATTGCACTTTGTAGACGGTCCCTTGGCAGCCGTCTCACTACTTCATTTTTGTTAGCAGCTCGGAGAGAGCCATTATCTTTAAAAAGAACAAAACAATACTTTTTCTTTTAAAGCTCTTTGTAGATCGTTTGAGTGAAGAGACCCTGTTGTCAGTTAAAAATGTTATTAAAAGAGTTATTAGACCCGGAAGTCCAAATCTGTGAATATCTGGCTAACTTTACCAAACAGTTTTTGTGCGACTCCTCCTCAAACTGCTGCCAAATCTTTTGCTTTATGGCAATAATAAGTTCACGATATACACACTTCTGGTAGAGTATTAATTTGCAAGAATAAGCTTGAAATATATAATATTGAGCATAATAAGAATAAAATAAATATCCAATGCCTGATTGGGATACAACATCCGATTCTGAGTCTGAAACTATGTGATTGGGCCTAATTTCCGATAACATGATCAGATCAGGACATCCCTACATTTATTAGTAATTTAAGTTTAAAGTCAGGTAAATAGAAAACAAATACTAAGTCAGAGCTACATTTTAGGTTAAGTGCTGAAAAAAATCACAACTGAAATGCTGGAACAGCTTAAGCAACAATGTGGTCGCACTCCTCCAAACTTCCCATGTGCCTACAATCCTGAGCAAGCCTTATGACTTGAAGCCCCACCCTGCTTTCCCCAGGACTCAAAGGATCTGCTGACAATAGCACACCCTAGCATGCCTCATCCTCTTCGCCTCCATCAATAGCTGGTCAGCCTGGAGAATATCCCTTATCATCCCAAAGCTCTAATTACCCCTCAGTGAGTCCTCTGAGACAGATGCTCGGGGAGCCAAGCCCCATTCGTCACAGTGAGGCTGCATGCTAGACTCAATTTGAAAGAAAAAAGCAAACTGTCACACTCTGCTCTGTCACATAAATTCTCCTCCGTCTCAGTTTCTCTTTTCCAGCTGCTCCTCAGCCAACTGTAGATGCGGACGACATTAAGAAGCCCATTCATATCCAGCCACCAGCAGTTGGCTGTAATTTGTTGTGGCTGATGGGGGGGCAAAGAGCAATTTACATGTGAAAGGCCATGGCGTATTCAAATATTGTAACTCTCATTTTTATCCGAGGGTTATTGACACCAGCTTCACAGCTCTCAGATTAAAGGTTTATTGCTGTTGTACAAGACTGCAGAAGTCTTGTAATACTGTCTCAGTTGGCGTCATACCAACTTTTAGAAAAAGACACAGAAGCAGGCTGTTGTTGATCTATTAGGATCTTTTGAGATGCAAAACTGTGAGATACCTCTGCCCTAGAAATAAAAACTCTGATAGGATCCACTCTGAGTAACTTGAAGAGGGCAAACTTTTCTAATTTTGGCTATACAAAATCAAAGCTGAGATCAAATTTCAGGTGCATTTTATGAATTTGACCGTGTGCAGTGTTTCTTCGTTTATCGTGGGGGTTACGTTTTTTTAAAAAATCTGCGAAGTAAGATTACAGGTGCTTTAGGTGTGTAAACCCTCCCCCATACACTGTTTATACACTTTTCTCAGTCTTTTCACAGATATGAACATTTTCACACTTTTCTCTCCTGTTTAAACTCTCATCTCTCAACTTTCTCAGGAAAATAAATTTAGTATGATAGAATGAAAACAAATATCTCCTCACAATTGAAGATTTATATACATTTTGCAAACGGTAGGAGACGCTGCACAGAAGAAATTCATTTAGTGGAGCTGGTTATTAAAAGGATCGTGCATTTTGTTGTGCAATCAACAAATTTGGCCTGAATGTGCCATAAAATCCCGTCTTTCAGAAAAGCACATTAGCCCCGAGAAAATCTAAGATTAAAAAAATACAAACATAGACTTATATATACATGCATTGTGTATAATACATATGTTCACTGCAAAAATATTACACATAATATAATTCTGTAGGTACCCTTCAAGTATAAAGCTTCATTTTGCTCATGAACGGTCAAATAGACTGTTCATTTTTGAGACTATGGCAAGTATATGGTCGCCATCTTTACAAATGGCCGCCATTTGGGGTTTTCCTTGTGGCTAACGTGCTTTTCTAAAAAAAAAAAAAAAGGAGATCCTAAAGTACATCCTTGCCAAATTTGGTGCTTGTAATACAAAATGCATGATAAATCTGAAATATCAACCTAACCTGCTCCGCTAATTGACAAGGTCAACAGCCAATCAAAGTTGCAATTCCATTTTTTCAATTCAATTTTATTTATATAGCCCAATATAACAGCTATGGCCATCTCATTGGACTGACATCGGTACATCGCCAGAACAAAAAGTCAAACATGAAAAAGTAAACAATAGCTGGTTTTTAAACAGACTAAGCTGAACAAACATTTCCGACCTTACACCCTCCTTCTCTGTGAGGAAAAACTCTTTTTGGGGAAACCTCAGGTTTGCCCACATGAAGGAGGAATCCTCAACCCCGGACGGACAGGTGATGTACTAGAGCTATTAAAGAAAAGTGAACTTAATTTATTCTACAAGTACATGGTTGAATAACTAATAAACACATGTCTAGATAAACAACTTCAAGTTAGTATAACCACTAAATATTTAAATAAACAACGAATTGCACTGAAAAAAAATCTGTGAAACAGCGAGACCGTAAAGGTAAAACCACAATATAGTAAGAGGAAACTTTATAAGTTTATGGTACCGCATATATGATTAAAAACCTGCAAATGCAGCACAGTGGCCGTCACTAATTGCTGTTCTCTATGACAAAAACTAGCCATGCCTTTGGGTTTCTCATTGCTACTGGACAAATTGGTCTTAAGTCTCAGTGTCATACTCTTCAGGCTTTCGAGTTTTTAAGAGTTTTAAGTTTTTTTTAGTTTTTGTCACTTTTCACTGTTAAGTTTTGAACTTCCAGTCTCAGATTTGATTACAGTTCATCTCTGTAATCACTAAGTTTATAATGGTGGCCCAAGTATTTTGTGACACACTGAAAAAAAAACACTTGTTTTAGATTAGTACGATGTAAACCTAAGGTACTTCAGATAGACTGAATGTTTTCATATGACAGAAAAAAACAGGAAAACTGCAAAAAGGAATGTGCATGCATGCGTGCATGTGCATGGGTTTCTAAATGACTGCGCAAAATGCATGGTAAAGATGAAACTATTTTCCAAAAGAGTACTGATCAATAGTCAACAAAATCTGAAAAAGCCACCATTCCCGTGGACAGTTTTACGATTTCAGGTGTATTTAAAACCCTCTCCAATCTTTCAAAACGTCTTGCTGCCACACTGACAGCATTCTTATTGACCTGTTCGAAAATTTAAAAAAAAAATATTTTTTAAATAACTTTAAAGTGGAATTCTTATTTTTGTCAGCCACAAAAAATAACTGTTTTTATGAACTCAAAGGTTTTATAGCACAGAAGTAACAAAACCTCCTCCATTTAAGTACAAGTCACATCATAGGAAGTGGGTCCTTGAGTTTTCCTTGAGTGAACATAACAGTTTGGGGTTAAAGACTGTTGAAGTGGATATAGTTAGATGTAAATACTTTGCCTATAAACAACATTTTTACCTTTATAACTGATGCTTGGTATATGAAATTATCATTGAAAAGTGTACTGGAATCCAAAAAAGTGTTTTGTATGAAGTAACAAGAAGAAAAAGGATGTCAACAAAGTTTTTACTTACAAATTTGTCTGTTGAAGATTAGAGTACATTTAAAGTTTTATGTATCTAAATAGATATTGCATTAAATTACATTAGCTGTTACTGAAATGTTGATCAGATTTTTTTAAACATTTCTTACTGAATCATACTTTTGTGGTCATGCTTCATATGTTTAATCAATGAAAACATTATGCTAATTGTTCGTGACCTTCTTTTATAGTAATTAACATTTGATTATAGGTCAACTTCTCTTAACCACTTTAAAGTTCGAGGTCCCTTCTCCACAGGGTCTGATGTTAGAGTGCATGATACTATTCAGTTTTAAAATATTGCTGCCTGAAGCGTATGCCTGCACATGGAAAGTTTCTGCATAAGTTTGCTGGATGCAAGTGTGTGTCAGTACTTGCCTCATTGGAGGTGACCGTGTGCGTGAAAAGAGTGGACCCAGGAGCATTTGTGAGTGTGGATATTTAAGTGTTTAAGGCAACATTAGCACTGCAATCAGTAGTCGGAGTAGTTCTTAAAAAGTTCTGAGTCTGTACTCACCGAGATTGATTAGAGTGTCCTCTATAATTGCTTGTTCTTAATATTTATTAAATTGTCAGTCTCTCATATAGCAGGCAGTGAAGCATCTGTCCCCTGAGATATTAATTGTTAAAGTAGGAAACAGCATGGCGGATGCATCAACTGTATGTATTTGTTAATTGGTAGTCATGGTGGAGGATGCCATCCTACAATGCCAACAGAAGATGTCCAGACATCCAAGGATTTTTCAGATTTGTCTAAATCCCAGATCATGTTTAGTTATCGTTTGTCATCTATGGAGATAAGGCCTTCTTCATGCCCAACTGTGTACTTATTTTATCTATCATCTATACCTCATCTCCTTCTTATGTTTATACTTACTGAATTGAAGAAGAAAGGCAAGAAAGTTTCTGTGCAATATGAATGCGATCCTTTCAAGATGATAAATTAGTTCTGAATATTGTGAATTAGTTCTGAAAAGTCTTGACCTACTTCATCTCTGTGACTAATAACCAAACTGATTGAATTGTGGTTTGTCTGGCTGTGATTCTGACTGAAGCTGAGCAAACCCTGATGTGATTGACAGATGCACCTTTTTCTTTTAAATAATAGAACCTGTGCTGTTTTTGTGCGTAGATATTATGTACAAATGAGGGTAGAAAAACAAATGGTAAAGAGGATTTTCATCACAAGGGTACTATTTCCTGCACCTCTCAAATCTCTTTACAGTGGATTTTCATTTCTCTTTGCTTCCAACTCATGAAGACAAATGGGAGCCCAGCCCTGCTCTGACGCACTGCTGCTGTAGTTCTCTATTGCCGTCATCTTTCTTCTTCTCCCTCTTAACTCGTGGTTTTCTAACTTCTTGTTTTTGTCTTTACAGGTCACTGTCTCTTTGAGGAATGTGTACATGCATTCAGACACTCATGTGCTCCTGTTTTTACATGTACATTTGAGAAGGCATTCACACTTTGCCACGTAACATTAAATTTATCTGTAGAGTTGAGACTTTTTTAAAGCCTGCAGCTATTGATCGCTTCAGTAGCAGTTCAGAGAGCAGGCCACATCAGTGTAGAGTGGAAAGATGAGCTGAAAATGAAGATAAGGCATTAAAAATGTTTTTAGGGTGTGTGTTTATGTTTGAAAGAGGTCAGCAAGCAGCCCAACCCAGAATGAACACATTTGCAAATTCAATCTAGACATTGCTGCAATACATTATTTAAAAATGAGAAAGAGTTTAGGTAGCACACTCTACCTTAATTAGTTTTTAGGACTAATTATGTGCATCAAAGCTTAAATCTTAAATGCAACATTAAGATTAATTGAATAAAAATGTTTTCGATCCTGATAGAAAGTGATGTGATGATAATATATGCAGTTATGTTTGAGTGTATTTAGCGAATGCATGACAATGTCAGGACCCAGACCAGAACATGCAGCACGTGTGGGGTTAGCCTTAGCCTTTTATTTAGTCAACAACAGGAGCTTGACACAGGGTGCAGAGAGGGCACGTCTGTCTTAACCTTAAATCAACCCTGTCACAAAAAAACGAGTATTTACTTGATCATCTCGTAAAACTGGACTGAACGGCTGACTCTGAAGTCAGGTAAATGCTCTACCTCTTTAAGAGAATACATAACCATTTAAAGTTAAAACCCAGATTTTGTTTTTTTTATTCTTAAACCTGTTCTTCCCATGAAGTGTGTCAAAACAAAATTGTTTAAATGTTAAATAACATTTTGCTCTTGTTCTATAATGTTTCAATCACAATTACAAAATAAAATTTTGTCCTTTCTGGTTTGGGGTGGGGGGTCTGACTATGGCCACATTAAGAAATGACATGTTTGGGACTATGCAAAGTTACTAACAGTAAACTTTGGAGAGCTTTCAAACTCCAACTCTTTTTTTTTTTTTTTTTTTTTTTTTTTTTTTTTTTTGGCAGGCATGCATTGGGGTTTGGACCCATTACCATGGTAACAAAGAAAAAGCGGAAAAGTGGGGCTTTTTTTCTTTCATTTAAGGTTGTGAAAGAGTCTTTGTTAACCCATTTTTTAACCTTACAGAGCCTATATTTGAACTGTTACTGAAAACAGAATGTTTAAAAAAAAACTGAACCGCAAATGTAAAATCCAGAGTTTGTTAGAGTTTTGCGCAAAATCTTTAAATATTGATCATGAAACAGAAACTTTCCTCAAATCCTATTTTCTTAAAGTCTCAGAAAAGACTGAATTCATAACATGTAACCCTTTCAAAATAAACCTCAGTTTACATCCTCTTCTGAAGGTTTGCTCTTTGGCTAAACATGGTTGCTCTGCTCAGAATAGTCAAGCTTATGTTCATGTTATTGATTGAGTTTGTTTTCTTTAGGAGCTGCAGGATCATTTGTCATGTCTTCGTGGGCATTAGTGTCTGTCGTCTGTCCTCATTTTTCTGACTGGAGCTTTCAACACTGCCTAAACTCGCTTCTGTGGACAGGACTGGGCTCCCGCGTGATATTTTGGCCGAGGTCACGGTCCAGCACTACTGACTAGTGTGTAGCTTTTGCTGTGCACCCTCCTTCCTTCGCTGCTCCGAGTAGCATTTATCTCTCTGCGTGGTTTTGGCAGCGATGTGCTTTTCCCAGCGTTCAGCCAGGAGAGGCAGAGAGGAGGGGAGTGGAGCCCTTTCAAGTGAGGAATGACGGACGCTTTATTAAAAGAGGCAGGGCCTTTTGAGAGGCTGGCCCCTCTGTGCTAACCCCCCCCATACCCCATGTGTCTGGCCCCATTGTCACTGGGCGGTGGTGGCCCCCCACACCATCCCTGTCTCTCACACACCCACACACCACCTCCACCAGGCGCTTTGTCACTGTAAGTCACCTCACAGTCTGAAGAGACTCTCTTTAAAAAAAAAAAAAACACACCGATTTGCCACAGTAACTCTTTACCATTCTGGTACCGCCGGGTCTGTGGTGAGGAAAAAAAACCCAGAAAGAAACTAAATTGTCTGCCTGTCACATAATATACAGCAGACGCACAGATGGGCGTGACGTGCAGGAAGAAGGGACAGGAAAAAGCAGGGATAAAGTTGGAGGGTTACCAGGGATGGCGAGAAGCAGCAAAAGTAAAAGCTGCAGACTTGAAAGGTGGACAGGAGAACATTAAGAAAAGCGGAAGATGAGAAACAGGCGAAAGGAATAACAACTGGAAGAATTAAACCAGAATAGCAGCCTCAAGTTACACCAGGATGTGGTCCGGAACCACATCAGGACAGTGTGGGATGCCAGTTTGTTTTTAGCTGTATGTGTGAAATGTGTGTCTTTAGATACAGGCAGCATTCCTCCAGAGATAAACCCATGGGCCCCCATCCACTGAGCCCCCACCCTCCTCAGGCACTCCCCCCCTACCCAACTTACTCAAGTGTGAGTCTGGGCCGTGTGTGTGTTTACGGTGGATGGGGTCTGCTTGCCCTGCACCGTAGCACTTGCAGGGGGCAACAGAAAAGAGAAACGCAAAACATAAAGGGAGAGCGAACGGGCCGGCAGGCATGCCAGTCAAGACCGTCACTTTTGGCGTAAGTAACTTTGTTCCTCTTCCTGCTGCTGCAGCCTGACTGCACAGTTCTCCTGTCACTTTCTATATTGTTTTCCTGAGTCATTTCTTTTTACTTTTTCTTGTCATCTTGGTTGTTTAGTCCAGCTTTTCACCTCTAAAGCACCTGCCAGCTTTGAACTTCATTCATGAAAATTGTAGTTTTAAATTGGATTTATTTTACATTAACTGCCACATATTATAATATATTCATGTACAATCATAATGTTTTTTTTGTGTGTGCATTTTATCTGTTGAATTCTATTTTCATTTACCATGTGTTTATAAAAAATGCCCTGAAGATTGCTTCTTTACTTTCTTGACTTATTACTCTTGATCACTCATTTCATCTTGAGGTGGTGTGTTTGCTGCAAAATGCAGAGGTGAAAGTTGTGTGATTAATGGCACAAAGATGAACTTTCGCAACGCTCTAATGAGGAGATAGTGCTAAAAGTGCAGCTTGCCTTGATAAAACTCCTTTGGCAGATCCTCCCACAGCAGCTTCAGAGTGAGTCTTGGTTGCTAGGGAGGATCTCTGAGAGTTGTGGTGCATGTGCATCCAAGATCATTGTGAGGCGATAATATACAAGCAGATGTCTATCATGATGTCGTTTAGTCCTTAATCTTATTTTGCCTTGATTTGTTTCTCTGTTTGAAAACCACCATGGATGATGTTAGCCAGCAGTAGCAAGTAAAAGAGAAGTCAGTAATCTTATTAGTAGATCAGTTTATTAGTTTGACTGAAGATGTCTTCATTTACTGAGCTCACATTCTTAAATTAACACATAAGACTTGTTTCTAGTTCTTATGCTGTCTCTACAAAGTTGTAGTCAGGAATCAGAAGATGTGCTTTCTTACTGATGGTGATGTAATCCACAGAAATGATCGAAGGATAAGTCAGTGAGTTCAAGAGTATCTACAAGTTCTCCTATTTGATAGGTGTTCATTGTTATTGCATTACAATAATTAATTCATATCAAATGTAAGACAACCTTTGGCTGCGGAAAAGCAGGCAGCGAGCTGGTCAAATTGTAGGATGTTATGTCTTGGATGTCACAGCCGTTCTGCCCGATGTCATGCACTGAATGACAGAGGAAGATACTGGAAAAATGCTAGAATTAGGATTAAGTCACCGCATTAGAAAAAATGCAGTAATGCATGGTAGAATTTCTACTTTGTTTATAAGATGGTTTGATGTGCTGAAAGGCATTCATTAAAAAAATACTTTTTTCATTTAAATGAAATTATTTTTTCATTAAAAATGTAGGGAAAAGAAAAGAAAAAACAGAACAAAATCAATGTTGTTATTATGCATAATATTCCTTAGGCTGGATGAAAAAAGTCAAAACCTTAAAAAATGATGGAAAAATGTAGGTATAAAAACATGAATGACTTCTGAACTAATGGTTTTAGAACGGTCTACAAACTGGTTTTTAGACTTTACGCTCACAACAAGTCTTGAATACTTTTGGAATTCTTTATTCTGAAACGTTACCAAAAAAAAAAAAGAGAAAAACTCTAATAAATATGTCTTCCATGTCGCTGCTGTCTTTATCCTAACTATTTTAATTTTTTGAAACGCGTATTTATCTAGTAACTTGACTGGGTTGAATTGAATTTGAATAATAACCTTTAACCTTTAGAATAAACAAAAACAGCTGAATATATATTTATAGCTATATATGTATGTATGTATGTATATATATATATATATATATATACATACATGTGAATTTTACTACCCACTTATTTTGAAACTTTGACTTTTTGATCAAGTTATTCAATCTTTTGTATTAACCTGAAGCACGATTAATAGTTTACTTTAAATACTTTTGCAATAAGAGGTAATCACATGTTTGCTGTTTTTTGTAGCTGTTACACAGATTTTTGATCAAAGCAGCAACTCGACAAAAGCTGTCCCATCTCTATCTGTCCAGATGGTTACATATTGAATACAGACTATTGTGTAGCCGTGCAGTGAAGCACAGGATGTTTACCATGAGTTGATCCTATTATTATAGATCTCAAATGCTTTTGCTCTATGGCCCAAACCCTCTCAGTGTTCCTCAAAAGACCTCAACAGCCGTGACGATGAGAACCATGACAATCTCATCTACAGGAGGAGATCCTTTACTTTACATGTGCAGGGCTGGGACAGACAGCAAAGTGGGGGTGGTTAAGAGTTTGATGAGTAAATACTGCAAATGGGACAATGCAGCTGAGCATGTGCAGGGAATGTCGGCAAACAGTTGGGCAGACGAATGCATAAATACTGTTGCTGTTCCAGCTTCATCTCACTGTAAATGTGCTATGGCTGAACATCTTGCTGTTGTCATCCTGAAAGCATCCTTAATGCCTTCTGCTGTCTCGACTTCTTCAAGCAGCAAGATGGATGGAGGCAGATATCAAGCTTAGCAAATGGGGAAAAAAAAGGTTTTTGTATAAATACAAGTCAGCAGAAAGCTCCTACAGCATTCTACAGGAATTAACATATTCAGTCAGTAGGCCTTCAACCAGAAGGGTAAATTTAGTATATATTGAATTAAATTAGGTTCATTTATCTCATTAAATTGTTGTGTCAGACTTTAATGTTTATTGACATTATAGCTGAATCTACTTTAATGTTCTTTTGGAAAAAAAATAGAAGTAGAGTAACATATTAAAAATGTGTCTGTACTGCAGAGCTCACTAATAGCTGTAGTGCAACTTCAACTATTTAGGATTTGCACCTAAATAGCCAATGCTGGGTCTGCAAATTCAAGTGTGTGTTTGTTTCATTGAAGTCTGCATGTGAATTTCACATTTCACACTTCATTTAGTTTGGCATTCGGTGTATCCGCTCCAGGATTTACAACTTGACTGCTCCAACAAGATGTTTTTTGAGTTTCATTTTCTGTAGTGATGAAATTTGATCAGAGTTTGACAGAACAACATTTGGCTCAATAAAAATGACATGAGTTAAACTGACAGGAAAACAAGTTCTGGATGTCTGGCTTTTGGAGATAAATAATTCAAAAATAAACATTATATGGATTTATTTTTTTTTTAAATATTTCTAATAAATCTATTTTTTTCTTATAATCCAATGTATTTATTGATTCATAGTCTTGGCAAATTATTAAAAAACAAAGTAAAAAATGAATACATATATGTTTAATCACTAATATAACCTGAACAAACATCTAATTTGCTTCTAGTTTCTGGTAAAGTAGTGATGAGAAAATCACAATCAGTACAACCAAAAATGTCTTGGTTCCTTTTTCATTTTTAAGACGATGTTTGTATTCTATCTCTATAAATATAGTTCTGTTTTGACCAAATCAAGCAAAAAAACATATTCGGCCTTATTTTAGGAAGCATTTTCTATAATAATTAAATATTGTGCTGCAGAAGTGCAGCTCAGGTCACGTATTTAAGTCATTCTTTAAACAACTATTGTTGGATTAACCATAGCAGATGCAATTACAGGCCAGTGTTTTATATCAATTTTTTAAAAAACTTTACATAAACTGAAAAACATTCTTAGAAGCATAAACTTGTAACAATCCCTGTATTCATTTTCGTCTCACTATTTAGCACACACATTCAAATTGATTCTGAATCTTCACCAGACTGAACACAGTTTGTCTGTATCAGGGAAATGACTATTCTTCCAGTGCAGTTTTCCATGTGGACAGATTGGATCCATTCTTTGAAAACATACTCAAATATTATGCATATAGTTACAGTCGTCCAGTTAGGTGATGTCATCTGGTCTGCTGTAACACCAGCAAAAGAGATGAAGACAGGAAATAGATAAAAAGAAGTAAAATGTTGACATAGGAAAAAAATGACGTCAAGTTACATTGTGATCAACTGTGTGTCGTTTTTGTCTGAAGAGAGTCTACAATAAAAAACTGTCTTCTTTTTTCATGTTTTAACGATGGCCTAACTTAGTATTGGCCACAAGATTAAATCTTGTCCACTTTCTCAGAAAATAACAATGATCGCTTATCAAAAATCCATATGGCTGTTCATGTTTTGAGTCTGCTCAGTTCGTGTGTTGTGTAAATGATTTATAAATGTGTCCTGCACCTGTTTATGTCAGAGCTGGAGCATGGGTGGAGTTCCCTCGCATCCTTATCTCACAACACCATGCGTTCATGTCTTGACGCAAGCCCATAATCACACTAACATGGAGCGGATGAAAATGCAAAAGTGTGCACCAGGAAAGCGTCGTGGTGCAGACAAATCCCTCCTGGGGAGGTTTTAGTATGTGTATATGTGTACAAGTTATGGCAAATGTCTTCACCGTGTACTTTGAGAACACGGATGTTTAGTAAGCTGTGGGCTTTTTGCAGCAGCTGTTACAGGATGTTTTGTGTTATTGTAATGAAATCTGCTATATTTTCTATCAGCTGTAAAGCCTTCCTCATTAGATGTATAGAGTTTTACTGCAAAGATAAAAATCTTTAATATTTAAAATGTTTTTGCAAGTCAAGTTATACGAAGCAAATCTAAAGTTTTTATTCTACAAATGATGTGTTTTTCTGGTCTAAAGGGAGGAAGTTCAGCCTCTTTAAAGATATAGTGGAGAAAAAAGTTCACAAGAAGTGTGGAACTTCTGATATATACTGGCATCTTTACATCAGCTACAATAATATCTATATAAAAAATAATTTCAAGTGTTTTGATCAGCCATTTTTAAACATTCTGTTTCTGTGTGCTGTGGTTGTATTTAAAAGTCTAGCTTCATAAATGTATTTGTTTTATTGAAAAGTTTTTGCCTTCTGTATTTGAAAGTTTACTACTGAGCTAAACAAAAATAATCAAAAGTTATCCTTGCATTAAAGAGCTCAAAACACTATGTTTTTTAGGAAATATCGCATCCTCTTTCAGTCATGTCGAACAGCATTTTAGTTTTCAGGCAAAGTTTCAGGAGAAACAGACTGCAATATGCATGTTTTTCTCTTCCAACAATCTGCGGGAAACATTTTTTCATTAAGTTTTCTGTTTGTTTTTTGTTTTTGTCATTGCAGCTTGTTCTATAAGTGACTCTCTATGCACAGCTCTGTGTCACTATAGTGTCATGCTGAGGGTGTGTTGTGTCATTTGTTGCTAAGAGTCTCCTTTAGGCATGTGGGTCCTTTCTCTCCTCTACCAAGACCGTTCCCTCTCAGTCAAAAGGGGACCAACAACCCTTTCAATAACATGGTCAATACAGCCTAAAGCACTGTTATTTTCCTCACTGCAGAAAATGAAGGGCCTGTACTGCAGATGAATCTGAGTTCTGAATATGTGTGCAGAATACACACAACGGTCGGTGTGTTTATTTTTCCTCAGCAGCATGTTGAGGTGTCTGGATAGACGGATGGGGGCTGATACAGGGAGGGGCTGATCACAGCCACTGAGGAGATTATGTAAATGAAAAGGTGGAGGTTTTGCCGCAGTTCTGTTCTTCCCCGTGGTTCTCCCTCAGCTGCTCGTTGATTCTTCTCCTCTCCTCTTCTCTCCCCTCCTCTCCCTCTCCTGGTGCCGCATGAGTGATCCTGTTTCAGCTGCACTCCTGCCTGCCTGCCTGGGAGAGGCATGAAGCCCTCTGACCCAAACAAAACACAGAACAGACAAAAACACTGGACATGCCAAACGCCAGCCTATGAGCCAGGAATTGCAGAAGCCGAAAAGTCCATCCTTACTTCTTTGTCATTGAAACACAGAATTTCTGAGCCCACAAGAATATGGATACGATGGACACAACAATAGCAAAGTGCTCGGCTTGATAGATTTGCATACATATTTTCAGAAATTGACTCCCCTTCACCAATATCAGCACTTAAACAGCTAAGGAAGCAGATTAATTAGCTCCAGTTCCCAAAAATGTAAAGGGAGGAGTAAAATGAATGGAAAGCAGATGGACAAGTGCAATCCTGATACCACTGCCATTTCTCTTGCGCTCATATCTGTGTAAAAGTAATAATCAAATGCTCACCTGTCCATTTTCCCTTCTGTTCCTTCTTATGTCTCTCACTTGTTTCTATTCCTTCCGTATCCCTCCTTTCTTCCTTTTCTGTTTTCATTTGTAGGCAGATGCTGGCAATAGTTTTCTTCGAGCAGCCCGATCTGGCAACCTGGACAAGGCCCTGGAGCATATAAAAAATGGCATTGATATTAACACGGCCAATCAGGTGAGGGCGCATTGTACCTGGAATGTGTCGCTTGATCTGCAAACTGGTCCAGTCATCAGCCTTTCTGTTACTTTTTACATCTGATTTTGTAACTTTAATAAGTTTAGAGACATTCATCTTAGTCGTTGACAGCATGTTAGCCTTTTGTGGTACTTTCATCTGAATATTGACCACATTTTACTAAGTTCTTTTATGTTTCAGAACAAACAACAGCTGAATAATTTTTTTTGTCCTGATTAGCTTTGTATTGAAACTCACCTGCAGCTCGAGTTTATCCATATGTGTTCATGGTCCTTTACTGCTAGATTTTCTATCATAAAACTGTGCACTTACTGCCTTCTAAAGGTTTTCTTATCCAACCATTAGCTGTGATTATGTGGGCATTGTTGAATCTTCACTTCAGCAAAATCCGGCTAAGTTGCATCATATATCCGTATTAAGCGATGCATTCATTTTAAGATGTTAAAGTCTTGCTGCTTTGTCTTCGACAACATATTTACAAAATTCTCACTTTAAAACTATAATGATGATTTAAACCAATAATTCCTGGTTATCCCATGAGGAGTAAAAAACACATTTGAACTGGCAGGATGATGGATGGATGGATGCATGGATAGATGGATAGATAGATGTATTTGTTTTGGCCAAACAACATATTTCTGTTTATATTTGTCATTTTTACTGTGCATATTTGACCTCTACGCTGTTCTGTGCATGTTTGCCTGGCATTTGCATGCTCACTTACACTAGGAACCAGTGGCTGAAGGTGACAGAGTTTCAATTGTATCAAGAGACAGTAATGGATGGATCTGGGGCTTCCCATTGCTCCTTTGTCCAGATTTACTTTGACTGTTGTACCTAAGTTATCCAGGAATGGGTACCATCAATGGGCTAAAGCTGCTCCCCTCAGGGTCCTGAAACATGGCCAGACTCCTGGATGTATGCACTCTTCTCATTAATCTAACTTAGTCATCCTATTTATGCTCCAAACACTGTCCTCAACATTTTCTTATTGTTGCTGGTAAATCTTCTGTCTGAATTTCTATGAAGCCCATTCACAAAGTCCACAACAGATCCAAGTGCACCACAGAGTTCTTTGTGTAACATGATTCTGCAGGCAAACTGCTGCTTATAACCGCTTGGACAATGATGAAGGGAGACACCTCATGGATCCAAGATATAATTACATGCAAAAAAAAAAAAGTTTGATTAGGATTTTTTTTGTCATTCACTATGCAGCTACTCAATATTTGGTGCATCGTATGATAAAAGGATGATTCGTTTTGCTCAACTTGAACATTAAAAAAATTACATCGTTTTGCTTGACAAATAAAAAAATCTCATTGTTTTTCTGTTGGTTTAAAACATTAGCTGCACAAAATAACCCAATCTGAGCTGCTTTTATAAACACGGCTTTCTTCGTTTATATTGTAACATTTAAATAAAACTTTTAGTACTTTTTTTCCCAAGTTTATCACTGTCCCAGGATAGAGACTTTAACCTTTTGGTTAAATCTACCTTTGGTTCTGTCACCAACCCACCTTCTTGCTCCCCTCCTCTCCAGTCTGTCTTCCATTTTTCACCTGTTTTCCAGCTCACCTCAGTTTTTCAACATTTACATCCACTGTTGGGTTTTCTGTCCCTGTGATGGTGTGCTGTGGTCTCCCCCAACTCAGAGGAATAATATCAGTGGTGTGGGAAAGGTCCAACCTCACATGTCCTGTGCAGCTGAAGGAAGGCTGTGTGAGGTCAGACCTATCCCACACGGCTCGTATTCTTCCCAGCCCTGAGACCAGTGGCCTGCCATCCCTCTCCCGCCCTCCACTTTCTCCACCTTCTCCTCTTATCAACACCAAACAAATGGAGAAAAGTCCCATCTTTATTTTCCTTTCTTTAAGCATTTTGTTGTTGATGTGTCCTGTGATTCTGACAGCACTGCATGCATGGTCCGGCTGTAAGTATTTGCCTGCTGTTGGTGTGTTCCTCACTGTGGTGTTACAGCAGGTCTTTGTCGTGGCATGAACCCTGTGTGGTTTTAACACAATGTGTGTGTTTTTCAAATTTGGGGCCAAAGTGTTGGTAAGATCGGTCCGTATGAGGTTTGTTGTCTTCTCTCACTCAGAATGGGCTCAATGCTTTGCATCTGGCCTCCAAGGAGGGCCATGTCAAAATGGTGCTGGAGCTGCTTCACAATGGAATCGTACTTGAGACCACAACAAAGGTAAAACCTCCTGCAACCTCCTGCCTTAAAATAGTCCTCCAAGAGCGTGAATTTAAATACAAGTTGTTACGCTGAACATTTTAGAAGTGTCTTACTATTGAGAAAACAAAACAGATAAATCAGATGATGACATTTTTAATTGATTGTTTGATTTTAAGCAATTAAAAAAATCAAAGACAAAAAAACTATAAAAACACATAAATATCAAATCTATTTTAGATATTACATAAAATTAAGATTAATTATGTAGCGTTGCAGCTGAAAAATGTTTTCAATACGATTTTGTTTTTGAATAATGAAGAGGTTTTTTTTTCACAAAGTTAGTTTTTTTAAATAATATGCTGATTAAATTAAGATTCTCCAGGACTAATGGATGTGAAGCTGCGCTTAAAAAAAAACACTAAAAAGATATAAATCCAAAAAGAAAGGAAAAGAAGGTCTTGATGTTACTAGAATCATATAGAAAAAACATTCTAGACTTGTTTTAATTGTAAAATGGTTATTTGTGAAACTAAAAAAGAAAAAGTATAACATTCCTGTATCTTAAACGGCAGAAGAATCTTATAACAAGTCCAAGTGATGTACATTTAGCGCTTTTTTTTTTTTTCTATTTTCGTACCGTGTCCTCTAACTGACATGTATCTGTACTTAAACAGAAGGGGAACACGGCCCTGCACATCGCAGCCCTGGCAGGACAGGAGCAGGTGGTGACAGAGCTGGTTAACTATGGGACCAATGTCAACGCTCAATCCCAGGTGAGACCGAGAGCTGCTCTGACAGCAGCATTACAGCGCACATAAAGCCTCTTCTTCAGAGCACTTATGGGAACTTTGTTGTGGAACCACTATAGTAAATACTGCAATTCCATCTGTTAATACGTGTCTTTGTTCCAATATTTCTGTTTGCTCTCTGTGTACATCCTTCTGTGTGCCTCTTTGACTGTCTTTTTTTGTTGTGGTGTTTGTGTTTCTCCTTCTGCTGCTCTTTTGCGTGCGCTTGTCTTGTGTGTGTGTGTGCCTGTCTGCTGTGTGTGCGCTCGCCTGTCTTTGTGTATCTTCCTGAGACAGAAAGGTTTCACTCCACTCTACATGGCTGCACAAGAAAACCATCTAGAGGTTGTGAAGTTTCTTCTGGAGAATGGAGCCAATCAGAGCATTCCAACCGAGGTACCAAAGACCAGAGACAAACTTGTGTAAAGAGTAATCTCCCAAAGTCCCCAATCCGATCCCTGCTGATCCACGTTCACTGTTTCCTTTGTGTTTTGTTTTTCATAAGCTTCTCTCCTTTCTCTTCGCTCTCATCTTCTGTCTGTTAGTCAGCCTCTAATCCAACTCTCTGGTGTGCTGCAGGATGGCTTCACTCCGCTCGCAGTGGCTCTTCAGCAGGGACATGAGAATGTTGTGGCTCTGCTCATCAGCTATGGCACTAAAGGAAAAGTCCGCCTCCCAGCTCTGCATATTGCAGCACGAAACGATGATACACGCACAGCCGCCGTATTATTACAGAATGACCCCAATCCGGATGTACTAAGCAAGGTGTGTTGAAGAATATGTAGAAATGACTCCTGTGCCTGGGTTTTTTGTGATTTCTCAGTGCAGTTCAAAAATGCAGAAAGTAAACAAACACATAATTGTGTTTCGCAGACTGGATTCACCCCGCTCCACATTGCTGCACACTATGAGAACTTGAACGTAGCTCAGCTGCTGCTCAATCGAGGAGCAAATGTCAACTTTACCCCAAAGGTAGGGAATAAATAAAGCCAATAAAAGGTCAGTCACTTAATCTTTGCTTTTCCTTTTACTTTGTCTAAACTCGCCTGTTTCCCTGCAGAACGGCATCACCCCTCTGCACATTGCTTCCAGGCGAGGAAATGTGATCATGGTCCGACTCCTGCTGGACAGAGGGGCCCTGATTGATGCCAAGACCAAGGTTCCGTAGCTGTCCTATAAACAACGTGTTTAATTGTTTTGAGTTTGTATCTTTGGGTAAATCACTGACTCCTCCTGTCTCCTCTCTTTCAGGATGAGTTAACTCCTTTGCACTGCGCAGCCAGAAACGGACATGTCAGGATCATAGAGATACTGTTGGACCACGGAGCCCCCATACAGGCAAAGACCAAGGTACAAACCCAGTTACATAAAAAGATCGTCCTTGTCTCTGTCTGAGTGTGTTACGAAACACAATGATAGCTGGTCCAAATCAGTGAGCTTGATTTGTTCTGAGTCTCCCTCCAAATACAGCCACCTGTTCCTCCTTTTATATGCTGATTGTTTTCCCACATAACAAATGTTCCTCTCCTGCAGAATGGCCTGTCTCCAATCCACATGGCAGCACAGGGGGACCACATGGACTGCGTCAAGCAGCTCCTGCAGTACAACGCAGAGATAGATGACATCACGATGGACCATCTTACCCCTTTGCACGTGGCGGCCCACTGCGGGCACCACCGCATGGCCAAAGTTCTGTTGGACAAAGGGGCAAAGCCCAACTCCAGGGCCTTGGTTAGTGACTAATCTCCCTAATAAACAGTCATTAGAATTACTTTTGTTAGATACACCAGAGCACCTCCGACTGCAGCTGCTGCTCTCGTTAAAATATTCATGTGCTTGCTTAAAAAGGTGATAAACATGACAGTGGCTTACACCTCTTTGAAATATATCTCCCCTTTTGTGCTGTGATTTGAAATATTTTCTTTCTGCAGAATGGTTTCACTCCTTTGCATATTGCCTGTAAAAAGAACCACCTCCGTGTGATGGACCTCCTGCTAAAGCACTCAGCATCAATAGAGGCTGTAACTGAGGTGAGCAGTTGGAAGAAAATAAATCTAAAAGTTCCGTTTGGAAAGTAATAATATTACTTTTGCTGAAAAACAAGAGAATATATTTTTTTTATTTTAATTTGTATTATTTTTGGTCTTTGTCTATGATCAGTCTGGGTTAACCCCCCTACATGTGGCATCATTTATGGGTCATCTAAATATTGTGAAGATCCTCTTGCAGAAAGGAGCCTCCCCCAGCGCCTCTAACGTGGTTAGAATCTCATTTAAGTACCAGTATCTGTATAAATCATCAGTTTGCTTGTATTGAAGCAGTTTTGCGGAATTTGATCTTTTATCTTTGTGTGAGCAGAAAGTAGAAACTCCTTTGCACATGGCATCACGTTCAGGACACTTGGAGGTGGCAGAGTTTTTACTACAGAATGCAGCACCAGTGGACGCCAAAGCTAAGGTAGATTAGAACTACAGAAAGCAAAGAATAGATTCGGAATATATTTTTAAATGTGTAGATTTTCCTCTATTGTGATTTATTTTGTTATTTTAAGACATGAATAACTTTCATTCCTTTGCCTACAGTGATTTTCATTGTTTTGTTAATGTCATTGATGTGTTTCATTTCTGCAAATTTTTTCATGAAACACAAGTTTTAATACTTTGAGATATTGCCAAGCCTTCTTAAAACCCCTAACTCTTGAAATATTGATAACAATGACTAAACTTTTACTCGAATTTGTGCCATCCTTCCTGCAAACACTTGAAGATATGTAGTAGTTCTAGTGGTTTAATTTACTTTTAGGAATATTTGCTTTTTTTCCAGGATGATCAGACACCTCTGCATTGTGCTGCTCGAATGGGTCATAAGGAGCTGGTGAAGCTTTTGCTGGAGCACAAAGCCAACCCTAACTCTACCACTACTGCTGGCCACACGCCTCTACACATCGCTGCCCGAGAAGGTCACGTCCAAACTGTGCGAATACTTTTGGACATGGAGGCACAGCAAACCAAAATGACCAAGGTAAAGCATGTCAGCTTATGATGTGTCTGCTACATGTGCTGATATCAAATATCTGTTTTCATAATAACTGCATATTTATTTTTCTTTTGGTGCCTCTGCAGAAAGGCTTTACTCCACTGCATGTGGCATCCAAGTATGGCAAGGTGGATGTTGCAGAGCTGCTGCTCGAGAGAGGAGCCAACCCAAATGCAGCTGGGAAGGTGAAAGAATACAAAGAACACGAATGTCTTTATTTGGGATTGAAAAGGTGAGGCATAAATCTTCTAACATTTATGCTGTTTTTCAGAACGGCCTGACTCCGCTGCATGTTGCCGTTCATCACAACAACCTGGATGTAGTCAACTTACTTGTCAGTAAAGGAGGTTCGCCACACAGTGCAGCAAGGGTAAAAACAGCATTTTTCCTAACAGCGTTATAATGTAGATGCTAAAGGTTTTTTACAACTCCTCAAATCTTTCTTTTAGAACGGCTACACCGCCCTCCACATTGCAGCTAAGCAAAACCAGGTGGAGGTAGCTAACAGCCTCCTGCAGTATGGAGCTTCAGCCAACGCTGAGTCACTGCAGGGGGTCACACCTCTCCACTTGGCGTCGCAGGAAGGCCGCCCTGACATGGTCTCCTTGCTTATCTCCAAACAGGCAAACGTCAACCTTGGCAACAAGGCAAGAGCACACCATCCAGGGCACAAGAAAATCTCATTGCATGTTATTCTAAATGTAATCCCCTGTATGATTTTTATTTTTGTAAACAGAGTGGGTTGACTCCCCTGCACCTTGTAGCACAAGAGGGACATGTGGGCATTGCAGATATTTTGGTCAAGCAAGGAGCTTCAGTCTATGCTGCCACTCGGGTAAGATGTTTCTTTTTTCATCATTATCAGCATCAAAGGAAGCACCAGTTAAAATAAAAAGCCTAAAATATCTTTACTTAGTTTTTTCTCTTTTTAAGGTTATAGTTTAGAAACTGTGTAAAATGTAGAAAGATAAAAGCATTCCAAGTTCTGAAGAATGAACTGATTTTGTTTTATGAAATGTGAACTAAACAGTTCTATTTGTGCTTCTTCAAATCTGCAAGGTACATTTTAAAAGCACTTGTGTAATGTCTGGATTATTTTATTTTTACTTGTGTCTTTCTCTGTCAGATGGGTTACACACCTCTCCATGTGGCATGCCACTATGGGAACATCAAGATGGTGAAGTTTCTTTTGCAGCAACAGGCTAACGTCAACAGCAAAACAAGGGTATAAGGGATTCAAACAGTGTCATTAGAAAAGGATGACATAATTTAAACAATATTTTATAGCAGATTATTCTTTTCTAATTGGCCTTTTTGCAGCTGGGTTACACTCCTCTGCATCAGGCGGCGCAGCAGGGACACACAGACATCGTGACTCTTCTGCTGAAGCATGACGCCCAGCCCAATGAGATCACTACTGTGAGTAGTGACCAGCTCCTCCTCATGCTCATTTTTGGCATTTTGCTTCAGCAGACCTGATCAGCTCCTCATTTTCTCTCTGATAGCATGGTACTTCTGCCCTCTCCATTGCCAAGAGGCTTGGCTACATCTCTGTGATTGATGTCCTGAAGCTCGTCACTGAGGAGACTGTTTCCATGGTGAGGAGTTTATCAACTTCTAAGCAAGAGTGACGGCTATTAGCGAGACCAAAAAAATGTTATCTCATTGGGTTATCAGGTCTGTAATGACTGTTTATTTTGTTTCTTTAACATTTAGACGACCACAGAGAAACATCGCATGAGTTTTCCAGAAACTGTGGATGAAATACTTGATGTGTCTGAAGATGAAGGTATGGCACTGAGATTATGTTTGCAGTTTTGTGCAGCTTTGATCATTAAAATATAACAAATGTTTTTTTTTTTACTTTTTTGTTGCTTTTTGCCATTTTTTTAGGAATTGCACAGCTAACTTTAGGTATGAACAGCCTATTTCTTTCTTTGTGCAGCAAACACAAGTCGTTTTGAAAAACGACTTGATCATTCCATCTCTGTCCTCTTGCCTCTCAGATGCTCTGTAGTGGCGCTCACTGTGATAGTGGATCTGGTTCTGTCATTGGCATGCTTCCTTAGCACTCATAATCGTAACCTCCATTTGTCTTTTCAATAAGCTCCGCCTTCTCTAACTCCTCTCCTCTGTGTTTTGGCATAAGTCATTATTTTATGGTAGCAGACATTAATCATCTATACCTGCGCTGAGGTTCTCAGCTCAAATTAGTGTGATGTCTTTTGTTTTTTTTTTAAATGCTTGGCAGTTTGTGTGTCTTGTGGCTCCGTTGTGCTTTGGTTATGTCTGTTTTCTGTGTTTCTAATTATGTCAATCATACCTTTTTTCCAAAAAAGTGTATTTGTAGCTTTAGAGCTTTAAAAAAAGCCTTTTATAAAATAAATGTAAGAACCTAAATTTTCTGGAATTTCCAACCACTCCCTGTGGTTCATTCTTCCTTTTCTCACAGCTTTTCTCTGCATCTGTTTTCATGAATAATAAAAGAAATTATATTATATTTAAATGCTAGACTTTTTCTAGTACAACAGGCATCAAGAATGTCTGAAAAACTTGCTGGAGATGCCAGCTATAACTGATTAAAAATTTAAGACAGTTTTACATTTTAACTTTATATTGTATAGGAATAATAATAATAAATTATTCAGAAACAAATTTGATTTTAAGATCATTTAAAATAATCTTAAAATAATTTATAATTTTTATTTGTCAAGGAATAAGCTATTTTTGAAATGACTGCAGCAGAAGGGTATTTCATTAAAACTATGTATAATTCTAGTGATAAAAATCATTTTTCCTCTGTGTTATCTTAACTGTCCTCTTGTATCTTGTAGCAGTCACAACATTCTGTGTATTTTGATGGAGACTAAGAAAAATTACGTTTATTTGTTTTTTTTCTTTCAAATTGTCTGTCCTATATGCCTTATTGTTTTATTTCAGTTCTGCCCTCAGGTTTATAACATTTTTGATCAAAAAATTGATTAATATGCAAACATTTTGGGAACAGTATCTCATAATGTAATGTTTTGATGTTTTCAGACTTAATAATTCAACAAGTGTAGCTTTAAAAACAGACCTGTCTTAACGACACGTCATGTTCGCAGAAGATGGTGATATTACCCAGTAATGTGATGCATTCACTTAAGACACAAATGTTGCAGACAGCATTTGTGTGACACACTGAACAGGCCACACACAGGATGTTAGAACACTTGTGTGAAGGATCTTCATAAGTACAGCGTTGTGTAATGACACCTGCAGCCTGTGGTCTTCACACAGACATCCACCCACACTAGTATAGCTGGTATGATCATCAGTAAATCAACACAGGAGACTTTGCTAATTTTTTAAGACATTTTAAGACATTAGGATCTATTTTGGCGGTAAGTAAAAATAACCTGCTTTGCCTGTGTTAGATGTTGTGTTTAAATGAGTTTGGAAACTTTTTTTTTGTTTTTGTCATTTTATTGAATCAATATTGATGGATTTAGAGTACAAAGGTCTGAGAGTTCTCCAGGATGCACTGAGCTGTTTTCTTCATACATTGTCAAGTGCTGCCATAGTGATCTGTCATTCAGTGAACATGATATTGTAACACATATCTCATATCACCAGACTAATCCTTAATCAATATCTTCCTTTTACACATGGGGTCATGTTGTCTAACCCTCCTAACTGCTAGTTAACAATCTTGTTTTTTTTCTCTTCTTCTCCTGTGCTGTTTCACCCTCCTGACCACGGTCTGTTCGCTCTCTTTGGCATGTTGTTCTCTGAAGGAGAGGAACTTTTGGGGACAGAAGGGGCCAGGTACATGAAGATGGATGACATGAAAGACCATGATGCCGATTTCCTCTCCCCCAAGAAATCACTGGAGTACGAGAGAGGGCTGGGAACAGCGTAAGGGGGGATGTGTTGGGAAGCAGGGTAGTGAGCCAAGCTAGTTACCACAAGCTAAAAGGTGGGACGGGTAGACGGGAATTCACCATAGACACGTGCAGAAAAAAAAGAATGATGACATGGGGAGAGCTCAGATGTAAACAAATGCTTTTACCCTGAAGTTCTTTTTCTCTTTTCATATAACAGAAATTATTCGCCAGCCATTCCAAGAATTCCACGGGTCTCTCCAGAAACTGTCATTCTGAAAGAACAAGAGATAACTCAGGTACAGGTTTTCTTCATCCCGTTTCATCCCGTTTTGGCTGAAAACTATGAATTCAATGACCAGACATACATTTTAACAAGACCATTACATGGGATTTGGATTGCTTCTTTCTATAACTTTATCATTGTAGCTTTTTGTGCAATTCCAATCTTATTAAACGTTAAAAAGACCTCGCCTAAGGGAGTTTAAACTCTTTACAATGAAATATAAATGCCTTTTTTTTTCTCCAGGCTACACAAATGTTGCCATGCCGACATCAGTTTAGTGACTATTCACACTTCTTCACTCATGATTCTTTCTGATCAATTAGCTGATCATCCAATAAACATATACACGCTAAACTGAAGTGTTCATAGTTAGACTCTAAACTAAATCTGTTAGTTTTTGATGCAACAACTCAGATTTTAGAAATAAAGTGATATATTTAAGAGTTAGAGTAAAATTAAGAGATAATCAATCTTAACATCTAACGAGGAATTATTAATTAAGGATTATTTGAATAAATAAAAATAGTCTTTATTGGGGGGAACAATTAAGCAACTTGATTGATGAATTGGCGACCTCTTTTCTTACAATCCAACCAGATCGATCTGTCTGAGGCAAATCAAATCTGAATTGACTTAAAACACTAAGAAACAGTTTCAAAATGAAAAAAATCAATTGTATTGAAATTGCATAAAACATTTGGACTGAGACACTGTAGATTTATTTTTCTGTACCAAAAAAATGACCAAGTTCCATCACAGCGGACAACAGACTAGACAGCAAAAAATGATCAAGCACCATTACAGTCATGTGTGGAAACACTGAATTTACAAGACATGTGACCATCCATTGTACTGTACACTGCGTGAACTTTATCAAACTAAAATATGAATCGATTTGCCATCAACTCTTGTTTACTTGTTTGTTTGTAAACATATTAAATTTACACTTTATTATCTCGTGAGGAATACAAGGAATCTGGAAAACTTCACCTGCAATGTTAAGTATCCTGGAATTTCTCTCCTGGATCGATTTTAGGTCAATGAATTAGATCTTTCAGAATGAGCCAGTATGGACTATGAATCGGATCTGCAACCACAAATGATGATATGAATCAAACTTTAGTTAAATTGAAATGTTACACCCTTATTTTTTATATAGGATAACAGACTATTTTTCACTGCCTGAGAATTGATTGTTTCAAATAAGTGTTTCAAACATTCTTTAGTGTTTTTGGAACAAAATAATATTAACAAACTTTTTCTCTTTCTCTGATGTAGCAACACACTCCACTCCCACTGCCAAAAGAGTACGATGAAGACTCTCTGATTCCCAGCAGCCCAGCAACTGAGACGTCCGATAACGTCAGCCCCGTCGCCAGTCCGATACACACAGGGTCAGCACAGCCAGCAGCACCAAAGAAGATTTGTTTTTGAACTTCTGTCCGGTCAGGTTTCTAACTGTTGCAGCTTTTGTGTGATGACAGGTTTTTGGTCAGTTTTATGGTGGATGCTCGAGGCGGTTCAATGCGAGGCAGCAGGCATAATGGTCTGCGTGTCATCATACCTCCACGGACGTGTGCGGCACCCACCCGCATTACCTGCCGCCTGGTGAAGCCGCAGAAGCTGACCAGCCCCCCTCCACTGGTAGAAGGAGAGGGTCTGGCCAGCAGAATCATTTCCCTAGGTCCAGCTGGCATGCAGTTTCTCGGGTGAGCAACAGAAACACGCTTTTCTTTATTCAGCTTGAAAAGAAATGAAATTCCACTGGTGTTTCATAAAAAGCAATTAAAAAATCCTCCCTGTACAAAAAGTTTGATCCGAACTGGCAATCAGAGAGAATAAACCGCCTTAAATGCACTAAAATGGAAACACAGCCTCAGATGAAAGCAGTGACTTACTGCACTGGGTTATTGTTATTTTGACAAAAGCTAAACTTCCTCACAAAAGCAGTGTGCATAAGGGGCTGGCAGCTCCCCCTGTTTCAGTAGGAATTCAGAGGTTAATTATGCGTCACGTGAGTCTCTTCAGATACACTTGATCAATTGATCATCAGGAAATTCCTAACAGTTAGTATTTTTGGATGATTCAGTGATAAATTAAGACAGGATTGAGGTTTATGATGTGTACCTTATGGTTTTCATTTCTGCAGTCAGCCTTGTTTTTTTAATCTTCTGTGTTAGTTCAATTAAAATTTAAACCTGACGACTAAAAAATAGATTATTTATCTACAGCTTTTATTTTGAAAAAAAAATGTTGTTTATATTTTTGATGTGAGACCCTAAAGCTCTGTCGTGTGCGTGGCAGACCTGTGATTGTAGAGATCCCCCACTTTGCTGCTCTGGGTCGCGGTGACCGTGAACTTGTGGTCCTGAGGAGCGAGAATGGCTCAGTCTGGAAGGAACATCGCAATCGCTATGGCGATGAGGTTCTAGAGACGATCTTGAACGGGATGGATGAGGGTGAGTGTTTTATTACATTGCAGTTAAAGTTACACTCACTGGCATCACTTCCTAAAAATAGAACCCCTTTCCTCTCAGAACTTGAAAGTCAAGAGGAACTCGGGAAGAAGAGAATCCGCCGCATCATTTCTACGGACTTCCCGCTTTACTTTGCTGTTGTGTCGAGAGTACAGCAAGAAAGTGACCTGATTGGTCCAGAGGGAGGTTCGCTTACAAGTAAACTGGTTCCGATGGTCCAGGCCACGTTTCCTGAGACGGCAGTCACCAAACGTGTTCGCCTGGGGCTGCAGGTGAGATGGGACAATGCAGAGGAAGGAGAGGAGAGACAGAACCGTTAGTGCATGTGCTGCCTGGAAAAAAGCATGTTGGATTTATTTTGTGGTTGATTATGGAACATTCCGATCACTACAGCATGGCCCAAGTTTTTTTTTTAATTATTTTATCGTGGTAATCTTGTTTTTATACATTTACAGAAAATCTTGTAACTTTTTATTTTAAATCGGCATGCATTTAAACCGCTTTTGTGCTTTTTTTTCCACTAATGTATTTATGTAGAAGAAAAGCCCAGTCCATCACATGTTCAATGTGTTTGTTAGAAATGTGCAAAAAAATAAGTTATATTCTGCACGTTTGTTTCAACCAGAAAACCTAGTTTGTTTTCATTTTCCAGCAGTTGATATGTATCTGTCATCAACGTGTCTGCATCTATTCAGATTTAAAAGAAGACAAAAAATGATGACATCTGAGGACCTGAAATTAAAACCTTTTTGCCTTATTAACTTTTTGTTTTCGTACACATCTTCCATTACTTTAGTTATTTGTTGATCTTATATTGTCAAAAATAAGCACCAAAGATGCTTCAGCAAAATAAAATGTCAGAAAGTTCTTTTTGAAAACCATATTTGACATCCCTTTTACTGTCGGATGTCCCACTGCTATGAATCAAGGATTATGAAATAAAATAACTGTAAGATTAAAATGCCAACTTTTAAATGGATTGTTTTTGTAATGATAAATTGCCCTTTTCAAATCAACGATGTCATTAATCCCGCCCATTTTTACATATTTTTTAAGTAAAATCACAAGTTTATGGTAAAATAAATCTTTTCTTTAAGATTGTTCATTTTATTCAAATTCTTCCTTTTCAAAAACCATTTTTTGTCTGAAGGTTTCACAATAGAAAAGATTTTTAAAGCTTTGTTTGCATGTGAATTATCTTGTCTGCTGCACGTTTGTCTTTTACTTTTTTTATGCAAAAGATCTGAATTCAGTGTTTCTGCAGTGCAACTTACCAAATGCATTCATCAAAGCCTTTAAATGATGTCAGTTTTGTCAGCTTAATCATTTCTCTTTCATTAAGTGGTAACAAATGTCCAGATAGTATTTCATAGATGTAAATAACAAACGACTATAGAATGAACTGACCCTCCTCTGTATGTTTTCATTTGTATATGAAAACAACATTTATTTAAAGATAGTTGTGCCTTATAATAATACTTTCTACCCTGTTGTATCCTCCTAGCTGAGCACACTTAATGAAAATTAATATACACATATTTAGATGATTTTATATTCTTTGATATATTTATTTTAACATTTTTTCTATATTTAGGAGCATATCTATTTACCATAGTTAACATGTCTAACTCAGCAGTGGCCTTGGAATTCCCTTAAAGTCTTATTATAATATTGTTTGCAATTATGTTTGTGTCAGGCTGTCAAAAGACACTGTAACACTTCATAATAAAAAATATTATAAAGTCATACAACTAGTTGGTGTCACTGGTGCTTCTGTGAGTGCATTGATTATTCACTATTGACTTCTTTCTCTTTTTTTTCTATTCCTTCCTGATTTGGTTATCCTCTCCCTTTTCCTTATTACATTTTAATGTTATACCTGTCTCCCTTTCATCACAACTTTTTTTTCACTTTTATGCTTCGTTTGTTCATCTAATTTCATCTCATCAACCTGTGGTCCTGCCTTGAACCCCAGGCTCAGCCAGTTCCAGATGAGCTGGTTGCAAAGCTTCTGGGCAATCAAGCCAACTTTAGCCCTGTGGTCACTGTGGAGCCTCGGCGGCGCAAGTTTCACCGCCCCATCGGCTTGCGCATACCACTGCCTCCTTCCTGGAGGGACAGTCCTCGAGACTCGGGAGAAGGGGACACCACTAGCCTGCGTCTTCTCTGCTCTGTCATAGGTATCGCTTTCCATAAACATGACGAGCATGAATTTTTCTTTTTTTCAAAGGATGGAAGGATTGCCAATTCAGTTCTCTGAAAATATGTCAGGGTATGAAATTCATGTCCTACATTGTCAGGTGGTACGGCTTCAGCTCAGTGGGAGGACATAACTGGCACCACAAAACTTATATATGCCAATGATTGTGCCAGCTTCACAACCAACGTGTCAGCACGGTAAGCTCCACTGGTGAAGTTCACAATTCCAGACGGAATAGAATTGAATGCAATAATTACATGCAATTGTTTCCTCTCAGATTCTGGCTGGCAGACTGTCCTCGGACAGCTGAGGCCGTCTCCTTTGCCAACCTGCTCTACAGAGAGCTGTCAGCTGTTCCCTACATGGCAAAGTTTGTGGTGTTTGCAAAGATGAACGAGCTGCGCGAAGGCCGTCTGCGCTGCTACTGCATGACAGATGACAAGATGGATAAAACTCTGGAACAACACGAGAACTTCACAGAGGTGGCTCGCAGCAGAGACATAGAGGTCCGTTCAGAGGCTGGGGCCATCGTTTTTGCATTGGTTAACATCTTGACCTCATAATAAGAACAGTGGGATCTGCTGGACCGATGTTTTTGATGACAGGTGGTGTGTTTCAGGTGATGGAGGGAATGCCGCTTCATCTGGAATGTTCAGGAAATCTGTTGCCTGTCAGGAAGGCCACGCAGCAGCCTCGCTGCTTCAGTTTCCAGGCTTTTAGAGACAACCGACTTCCTGTCACTGTCAAGGTGTTAACATTTGCCTTTCCTCAAGCTCAGATCCTTGATCTACCATTCTTACACTAGTTCTATTTTTCCCCTTCTTTTTAAGGTGAGAGACAGCAGTAAAGAGCCCACTGGATTTCTCTCTTTCCTGCGAAAGTCCACCAAGTATGAGGACAGCCAACACGTGCTCTGCAACCTAAACATTACCATGCCTCCATGCATCAAGGTAATAATATTCAAAGTAGTAATAATGCAAAGAGGTGAAACAATGAAGAAATATTCTAAAATATATATATTTTTTTTCTTTTTACCTTTTACAGATGATGGGAAGCGAAGACCGTAGGCGAACTCTGACCCCGCTGGCTTTGAGAGAAAGATACAATGCTCTTAATGAGCCTGCAATGGGTATGATGAGGCTTTGATCGCTCCAGTTCCAGTGTGTGTTTCAGATTTAAAAAGATGTCTTTAATTTTGCCATGTTTGTAGCACAGCCATGTTCTGTGAACTGTGAGATTAGAGGTCTGACACCACCTCCTGTTGGATCAGGTTATGTGAGATTAAAAAGGTTTTTGGGTTTCAGTCCTGCTCTGTCCTCTGCAGCATCAATGACCGCCATGGAGAGGACGGAGCTGAAAATGGCAGTTATAGCAGAACAGCTTGGACTGAGCTGGGCAGGTGAGTGAACCCAAAGAGCTATTAATTCTTGGCTATTGTATGTATGATAAACTCACACGATGCTGAGCCAATGAAACCAGCAACTTTCTGTCTTCCTATAGCTTTTTCACAGGAAGGACTCTTTTCTGTGAAGCAGTGTCTCACATTCAAGAGCAAGAATAACATGACATTTCTCATTTGGCTTTTCTGGTCTCCGTTTCTGAACAGAACTGGCACGGGAACTTCAGCTCAGTGTGGATGACATAAATAAGATTCGCGTGGAGAATCCAAACTCCCTTCTCGAGCAGAGCTCTGCTCTGCTCAACCTGTGGGCCACTCGTGAAGGAAAAAGGGCCAAGAGTGAGCGATCCGTTCTGAATTAGCTTTGCTATTCTTTCACCTCATCAAGTTCTTCATCCTGCTGAAACGCCTCTGGGCCTGAATGTCTGTGTTTGGTCTGCAGTGGAGAGCTTGTACACAGCTCTGAAGAGCATCGACCGCATGGACATCATCAACATGTTGGAGGGCCCTCCCGCCCAGCATGCGAGGCAGGGCTCCCGAGATTTCAGCCGACGCTGCCACGACAGAGAGCATCTCTCCCCGGGTATGACCAATGGTAAGCTCCCCCTACAGATTCAGTGTTCCCAGCCCCCTTTATCCTAAACTTTTTTCCCAAAAAACATACTTTGGTGCTCAAAGGTTTCAAACTCACAATTATTCTGAGAGTATATTGATTAATTAAATAGTCTGGTTATCATTTATCTGCGAGTGGCGAACAGTACGATGACATTTACCGTGTAGACTGATGAGTTTAGGATCTCGTATTGTTTTTTATGCACCTCAGTTGCTTTCTTAGTATTTGTGTTGTTGCTGTTGGCATGTAATGTTGGAAAATAAATTAAGGACTCTTAGTTTATTATTGAGCTTTAGATTATAGAGATAAAATGGGAATAGAGACCTCAGAATTTAGAATGGACCCCTCGGTGATGAAAATTAGTTACTGAGCTGCATGCCGTTTTATGGATCCCAGGGTTTAACCCTTTACCGCTTTAACTTTTTTCCAACTATAAAAACAATATCCCTTATCTTTTTGCTTTTAAATAGATGCTACATTGATGTAACTTTAGAGTTGAAGTGGTTTGTCTCATATTGAAACAGCAGGCATAGAGCAGTTTAATGTGAAACACTGACAAACATTTTTCGTCAGACACTTTAATTTGTAGTGGATTTGTAGTAAAGAGAAAGCAGAAATTTGACAGTGTGTTGATCTGCTCTCAGCAGACCTGTTGATGAGGATGTCCTCTATGGATCTTTTCACTGGACCTCAAGGTTTACCTAGGAAAACTCCATCTAGCAGGGGTGTCAGACTCCAGGCCTCGAGGGCCAGCATTATGCTGGTTTTTAAGAAGTCCAGCCTTATCTGCTGCTGATTACGGACCTGGATTGGGCGTGTTCAGTCAATAAGGAGCTTCAGTGACAGGTTAGCTGGAGAATGTGCAGGATTTTGAGATTAGAGCAGATATACACAGGAAAATAGATGAAAATGAGTTGATGGATGCATACTTTAATATTTTAATGACTTGCATGTTTTTCATGCTGCTTTATCCCTTGTTAGTTTTTGTCTAATGGTTACATTTTTGTCATCCATCAGAAAAAGATTACTGCAAATCTCTTCCACCTTTTGTCACTATGTTTAAGTTTTTGTCGATTATTGATTTTTTTTTACTTCTAGTGCTATCCTGATGTTAAATATTGAGTCTAAAATTAAGATATTAGTCATTAAGAACTTTACTCTAAAACAAACTAGCATAATTTCATAATTTCTATGAGTGTCCTACATTTGCCACTCAAAGATAACACATATCAAGTAATGATGCATCTTTCCCTACGTCTCTTAAATATTCTGTAATATATTTTTTTAAATCCACTCTGCAATTGTGTGGAAACATGATCACTTTTAAGAGGGATTTTATGCTGAAAAATTGAAAGCTTTATTAAACTTTTTGGCACCATTGTGTTTTTTCCTCAAAACAAAGTGGTCTTTGTTTGTGTCTGAAAAGTCTTGTTGTAATTGTTTCTTAAACCTTGAAGCTGCCGCAAGCTTTAACTTTTGCAGGATTTTATCACAGCAAGACGCAGTGGGACTCAGGACACTCTTACTGCACCACTGCTCCACGGAGAGCATTTAAAATACTGTTTATTTGTTTTAATCGATGGTAAAAATGAGCAGGACTTATAAAATGCGGAATATCTTGAGAATTTTTCAGACCCTTCTAGTTTCAGTGAAAAACAGAGCTAGTAACTCCACAGAGAAAAATCTTTTTGTAATATTTTAGTGTTTTTTTTCTTTTTTTGAATAACTAACCAGCTAAGTCAGCTTTTTATTGCTCATTTAGGGATTAAAATGAGGTTGGACATTCACGGCACTTCTACATACATGATCAGTCCACATGAAGTGTGAGTTAAGCCTCACAAGAATTGTGGATCTTTTCGTCTTACACTCTTGTTTTCATGGTTTCTTTTACTCATGCATTTCCTACATCCTATTGATTCCATTTTCACACCAGCTGATGTGAGTTCCTCCTCCTCCTCCTCCTCTCTGTATGTGGTACAGATGAAGAGTTTGTTGGACAGGTGACAGGTCCTCACTGTGAAAACTGGAGCAATACCCAGCGATGTAACTATGCATACAGCCGCAACCATGAGGCTCAAAGAGTGAAAAGGAAGACGTTCAGATCACACAGCTGCGGTGGATCTAACAATTTTGTGTCTGTACGGTCTGGCTCCCAAAAGCTGTTTCTGCTTTGACACAGTGGCTTTGGATAGCTGTTTTTGTTGTTGTTTTGTTTTTTAGCTTTCTGCTTCTTTTATGCTGGTGTTACTGACCCCACGACATTCTTCTTAGAGACACAGCAACCAGGTGGAAAACCCAGTAGGATTTTTCAAAAATCTAGTTTTTCAAATCTATTGGGGAATTTTCATGTCAGGCACACAAATATAATACTTGACCAGCAACAAATACAACTAGTGGCACTGCAGTAGATCAACATCCGTGTTTGAGCGGCTTCCTGATTGTTCCTCTACCTGATTTAGTTTAAGCTCATCTATCTAAAAGCTTCATGTTTTCCTCAAACATCTTAAGAAAAGTTAAGATTGTTTCCACTCTTAAGATTTGCCTTCCAAGAAAACAAGTTAAACGTTGCAACTTCTTCTTTTAGACTTTTGTGAAGAGGCCTCAAAAATCTTCCTGCCTGTGGTTGCATGAATCTTCCAGTCTTTGTAGAGTTACTGTTGGTGCACTGAATGTCCTTTTGGGAGCTGTGTTTTCATTCCCTGTGAATCTGTCCCTTTCTGTGTTTCTCTGGACATGTCATCTGCAGCCTAGCCGCCCTACTCTTCCTCCTTCTCACTCCTCTCCGAACTCTGACCTCATGCTGACCTCTGACCCACATCTTCAGCTTTCTGTTTCCCCTCTTTTTGCGACTGGTGCATTTCCTTTTCTGTTTTTTCTCTTAAGATCCCCACCTTTTTAAGTGTAACAGATACCCCCTCACACAGACTGTGTTTTCAGCACCCACTGGGAGGGGGGAGGTAACCCTTGTTTTTCCTCTCTTTCTATGTCTGTCTGTTTTCGTCACCCTGGTTTATATTCTCTTCTTTCTTTCTCTCTCTTTACCCTCCTTTTTCCTCTCTGTCCTTTCCCACTTTTCCCATCCTTTTGTGTTCCTTCCTTTGCCCCCCTGCATGCCTGCACGTGTACCAGACTTCCATTGCTCTTCTGCGTCTGTGTTTGCATGGGAGCACAGTAATGACGGGCAGCAGTTACACTAGCTTGTTAGAGATGATGCTTCGAAAAACTGCATTAATGCTGCTTGACCAACAGACTTGTGTCTTTGCATGGCATGAAAACTGAGAATAACTCTGCAGCCCGTCCGTTTCCCCTCATCACACATAAGGGGTAAAAAAAAAAAGGCTACCAACCTTTTTTTCATTTTATTTCATTTATTTCTGATCTGCTCTGTTCATGTATGAGTGTTATGGTTGTTTTGTGTGTTCTATTTAAACTCTGTTCACTTTATTTTGATGTAATGATACAGTTTGTCTACCACTTTGACCCACCTCTTAAATGTGAACTGTCAAATCAGTCTGTGTGAGTGTGTCAGTGTTTGTGTCTTTTTATTTTGTTGTTTCTAAGATTTTGGAGAATTTCATATACATGTGTATCTGTGTGTGAACTGGTGACACTAGTGTATCTTTATACATGTTTTTGTATGTGAGCTTCTTTGCTTTATGTTACTGAGCTTGTGTCTCTATGGGGTCAGGCAACCAAACCTGTTATTTTTCACTCTTTACCTCTCAGTTTTATCCTTTTGTTCTAAAATCTGTCCATCCTTCATCTGAGTTAATTATTTCTCATTTTGATGTCTCTGAAACCATAAAGACATCTGAGGGCCATTAGCATGAATCACAAACACTACAAAAAGTTTTTTAAAAATACACGTGCAGGTCATATGCAAGACAAATGCAGTGGCCTAAAACAGAAAAATCATTAGATTTGACTTGGAATAAAAAAGCTTCACTTTTAAGTTTGTTTCTAAATCTTTATTACACTCTTGATGATGACAAATTCAAACTAAACGCTCTTTTGGTGACTTTGTAGTAAAGACATTTTAATTTTTAAAGCCGTAAATTTTGTTTGCCTCCTAGTATTAAAGTATTTTTAAACATAGATGTAAGATTTAAAACAGATTCAAATATACCTACAGCTTTATGAATCTGAATGTTTTGAATTCCTTATTTGCTATGCTCATTTTTACGCCGATGCACCTTGCCCTTCATCCCGCCTTGAATAACAATTCATGAAGCTAACACCACAAAATTCTTCTCATTTAGCAAAAAAAAAATATGTATTATCTTCCAAACAGTTTGCTTCAATACAGCAGTTAATAACAATGTGCTAATATGTTTTTTTCTAATTCATAATTATGTAAATATTTTAAATTTCACCCGTCGCAATGGCTGTCATCTATTACGTTATGACAAGTTTGATTTAATTATCATGTTAAATCAATAGGAAGACTTCAGCTACAACATGAAAGCATGCTCATAAAACAGAATTTTCTAGATGTAAAATTACATTTCAGCAGCAGGTTGAAGCCAAATGTTTTCAGGTTTGTAAACCATGAAGCACTAAAGGGCTCATAATACTAGTTTCTCTGTTCTCGACAGCTGTCCGTGCATTGAAATGCATGTGAATCCCTCTTGTTATGCTGTTGACCCTTTTTAAAATGTATAAAAAGACCAAAGTTGTTACAGAAACTGTTTATGAAGTATATGTGACCACAGAACAAAATGATTGTGAATTCTCCAAATGTTACATTTACATTTAACTTCAGGAAATGTAAAAATCAGGCAAGAAATTATGAATTATTTATCAAACACAACAAAAAAGAGAAAGTTTTCAGGAGGGCAAGCAGAAGTTTGCACAAAACTACACTGAACTGTGATAAAGTAACAACACTAATGTTTGGGGTCTTCAGTATGTTTTTCTCTGGTGAACCGCTGAACCAGTGGGACACCTAGTGGTTCCAATATAAAAGTGCTTTCATGCTATGTTAATCCTTTTTGTCATAAATCCATAAAGAAAAGCATAGATGTATTTTTTCTCTGACATACAGTTGAAAGGGTGAAAGTAAAAGTAGAACAAGTAATCTTTCAGCCATTTGGTGTCTTAAATATCTTCTTGACTCTCAGCAGAGTCTAGCGCTGGTTTTGAATCAAGTCACATATGCACTGTAGTCTTATCACTATGCAGTGTACAGATATTCTTGTATATTCTGCATGTACTGTACGCCCTTGACCACATCTCCGATTTCATCTCTGCCTGGTATACTGGTGGTGTTGCTTTCACTTTAGCCTCCACTTGTGACTTTTTTGCACAAAATAACATATTTTAAATGAATGCTAACACTTTTTTGGAGAAAAATGTACATTTTGAGGGGTATTTTTTATGACATATTTTGCCGAAAGAATGAACAAACATTACAAGTCAATTGCCTTTCTTTTTGAGCATACATCAGGTCTAGTGTAAAGGTTAGATGGCATGTAGGAGTGACCTGAGTCCAATTCTAATGGCAAATTTACAGTTTTACTAAAACGGGTAATTGGTCTTCAAGAATTCCCTGAAAGTTTGGTTTGAATCAGCAACCATGTGGCTTTCACAGGAATGAATAAGTCTCCTTTAATTTAAGTGTGTTGCATAAATGCTAACAGCACTGTGGTTGATTGTATTCATCAGTGGAAATGTATTCTTGAAAACGCAGGGATTTGTGTGTAGAATGTGTGCACCTGTGCGTGAAGACAAAATGAGGTTGCCTGCATGCATGTAATCCAGCCTGACAGTAATGACTTGCTCATTTCCGAGAGGGTTTGAATGCATGTGTGTATGAGGGTGCGTGCTGGTTTAAACTGAGGACGCGTGGACGGGTGTCCCTCTCTGTTCCCCTGTAGGTCGCAGTCAGCACAGCAGCAGCGGTCACTGCTGGGCTCGAAGCTTGGTCCGCTGGTCTGTCTGGCTGTGTCTGCTGCTGCTGAGGCTGCTGCCCTATCATCAACACTGGCTGATTGAGCTTGACAACCCCTCCTCCAATAGCTAGCCTTGCTCTCTGATAGTTGCACTTTTAATCCAAATCCCACTGTCTTGGCGCTCCATCATGGTAACCCCTCCCACCCCTCTCCCATTTGTCCCTTCGGCCTCCTCTACTCCTCCCCTTGATGCCCAGCTCCGGGCCAGGGCACTTACCCCCTCCCAGGTTCCTGATGCTGTGGGGGTGAGGTGGGGAGCGAGGTGGGGGGGCAGGTGTCAGTGTCCATCTCTTTGTCTTGCTCCAGGTTTTGGGCTTGGACAGGAAGAGCTTCTCTCGCCGGCCTCCATGCAGTACAGCCTACCCTCCCCACTGGAGGCTGAGCCTTACTGGCAGGAAGTTTCCAGCCTGGACTGTGCACCCATTGCCACCACAGAAGAAGACACTCTGATGGAGATGTCGGATGTGCAGGTGTGGCCCTCGGGCAACAGCCCATCGTTGGTGCCTGTGGAGGACTCCTCCCTGGAATGCAGCAATGCTGACGACTCGGAAGGTCTGCTGGGGTTGCCACGTGGAAGTCTGGGTCGGCCGGCCAGTCAGGCCAGCGCAGCCAGTGGAGGGGGTGGGATTCTGAGTGGTTCCATTGAGCTGCCAGAAGACGACTCAGAGATGGGTGTTGACTCACTTAGCACGACAACGCCAGCCTCGCTGGGGGGCACCATCGCTGGAATAAATCTTAATGGGCTGAACAATGGTCAGGGGTCTGAGGCGAGCTCAGAGTTATCGGCAGTCACAAGTACGACTGGTGGTGACGGAGCTGGAGGAGGAGGAGGGCGAGAAGGCGGAGTGGGTTCAGAGGAAGGACTTTCTGTTGTTGCAGGACAACAAAGAGTGTATGCTCGATTAAGTGAGTCACCTGGTCTGAGCTGTGTTGCAGATCGGAATGGAGACAGGTTAGTGTGACCTCTGCATGCCTCCTGGGTTTTGCAATAAGTTTTGTTCAACACTAATGCATGGCCATCAGGATTCTGAGAGGTGACCGCCAAGATGTTCTGATTAGCTCTCACTTTTCTAAATAACAAAGGTTGATCTTAAGAAAAAAATGCCCGATTTCCTTTTCCTCCAGGTCAGATAATGTTGGAAATGGGGGAGGAGGCGGCTCATTCCTTTCCTACCTTCAGGAGCAAACAGGCCCGGGGTGGATTCCTGTTACTGACCCAACTCAAGCTTGGGTTGGCATCCAGTCCAAGTCCAGGCATGTCATGGACACCATGATTTCATCCGTCCATAATTCTGTGGATGGAGATCCATCTCATGTGTCCCAAGAGGCCTTGCTTCAGCCTGTAAGAGACATGGGACACTCTGAGATCTTAAGAGGACAATTCAGAGGTACCCAGCCTTTCGAGAAGGGTTTGGGATTTCCCCACAGGGTGCCAGAGCTGAGAGCCTGGGATGATGTGCGTCTAAAGGGCCAGGTAAGTATGTTGCTCCAGCCCATTCGCTATGCTTCACCCATGTCAGGAATCAAACGAATAGATTCCTGTTGAAGTTATACGGAGGAGATCATTAAATTTAGTGCAGCATCACTTCAAATTAAGCTGCAGTGCCCTCAGACTGCAAAAGGATGTATATTTGTGTAACCGATGTAGAATTTAATGATAAACGAGACCTCAGAACTTTTACAAACAATTCCAAAACCATCGTAAAAGTGGCCTAATAAAAGCAAAATTGTACTTGCAGATGAACATGCTCTTGTGCACGATGGGTTTCAGGGCAAACCGGCCAAACACAAACATGTACTTATACACACACACACCCCATCAATGGCCCAACATGGGCACGGAGTGTGAAGCCAAATATAGAAGGTATTCTCACTCTGCTGCTCATGTTACATTATCTCCCCCCTTGTCACTCCCACTTGTTCAATTTTTTGTTAGAACACAAATTGATCCCACCTAACTGGAAAAAAAGGTAAAAGTTTGGCAGCAAACTGCCTCAAAGACCGTTATGAGTTTATTATGGCCCCATGTCTTGCAGTAATTCAACTGTGCACTTTGATCTGATGTTGGACTGTTGTGCCAGAATAACATAAGTGCATTTACAAATAGATTTACTCATAGAAAATGACACTCTTTTAATCATCAGAGTAACAGGTATGCCAGGTGAGATACCCGTTACTTCCCAAAGTGTCACACAGGAGAAGCTATAGGTATTTAAAGCCCACAGATCACATGGTCAGAGGGGGAGAGGCTTGAAAAAAAGACGATGCTGCTTTTGGTTGGGTCTGACATCTTTGACTTTGACTGGGTGCTCCTGATCCGACAGAGGAAAGGAAAAGGAGTAGAGACCGAGACGGAAGGGGTCACCGCCCCGGCAAATGGAGGACACAATGATCTGAAAGACTAAAGCAGAGAGCTGCAGCTGTTACCTTTTCTCTCGGCTAAAAGAAGGGCTGCATGGGGGTGCAGCACAACAGGCTGAAGCTACACTTGTGTTTTGCTGCGTGCTGACTGTTGATCTCCTGGAGACTAAATTGTGGTAATGTGGGCCCTGGTGACAGAGCTCCTCTTCAGCTTTGTGCTGCTGGCCTTCCTGGTAATTAGCTGTCAGAATGTTCTTCATATAGCCAGCGGCTCAGTGAGGTCTGTGCTTAGCTACATACACACCCAGCTGGACCACGAGCTTGGTGAGGTTGAAGGCGTAGTCGATGAAGAGGAGAACATAACCACCAGGGTGGTCCGCCGCAGAGTCATTCTGAAGGTACAAGAAGGAAACTGGTGAACTGTGATTAGGAGGGACTTGTTTTTATAAATATTCACACTCATTTTTTAATCCTAAAGTGAGGAGTTTGTGCTTTTATGGCTAAATGTAATAAGTGAAGCAAAAAAGGGTGAAAGAAAAGTACGGATTTATTGAGTTTCTACAAATATAGAATAAAATGCACAGATTGTAGAAAGTGATTCTTTGGTTTTAATTTCACTAAATTTCTCACTCCTTCCAGTCAAACTCTTGTTCAGGCCTACACAAGCTGTCTTTTATTGTTTTAGCTGCCTCATGTTCTGCACCTTATAAATAGCGAGGCAGAATCTACAGTGTAGATCATCAGGGGCTATAACTGTGTTATCAGGAACTTCATGACCAGTAATTATTGATGTGCGAAGTAACATTATGAATACCAAATGCTCCACAAAAGCCCTCTAATCACTCAACCATCTGTCATTCCTCCGAGTGCCTTTGTGCAATTATGAAACTAAGCTATTTAAAATACAAAAATTAAAGCAGTCTTCTGGGCTTTGAGTAAAGTGTGCCAGAACACCGAGTACAAAACGGCTTTTTAAAAACATATTTACTCATATTTTCATACAAAATAAAAAGAGACGGTTGTGGCTTCCTTTAAAAGCTGTAATGTCAGTTTTCACCAAAGGAAAACATGTTTATTTGACGGCAGCAACACAACCTTTTCGATATGAGAAAAAGTTGCAGAATAAGAAAAAGGGTAAAAAAAAATGCAACTGAAGAGACAAAACTTAGCAAAGAAAGTGAAAAATAAGCTAATATGGAGAGTTTAAGATGATTTTTGCAGTGAATGACTAATTAACTAATTGGAAGCAGCTGAAGTACTGATTAAGAGGAACCATTTGTGAGGAGACAGGAAGTAAAGCCGATGGAAAACACCTGGGATCAAGCAGGAGGTAAAATGCTGCTACCCTACCCTTAAAAACAAATAAATTCACTTTGAGAAAACTAGTGTAGAAGCTTTAGTTAGTTCGTTAGCTAATGAAACTGATGACTTTGACTGAAATGCAGTGTAAAGCAGAATTGAGGCTAAAATATAAATAACCTCTATGTACTTCTTTTTTTTTTTAAATCGTGATTGCTATGTCATGTCGTTTTAAAAAGCAGTTTATGAGAGCTCCAGTGCTGGATGTGGTTTGGTTGTGTTTTAATGATGAAGAGTCTGTAATCTGTAAAGGTATTATTAAGGGAGACCATGGTTTCAGAGATATGCTTTCAGTCCAAAAACTTGCTTCCAAAGTCCAGGCCGTCATGAGAATTGGTTCTTCATGGAATTATCTACTTTGATAAAAGTCTTTCGTGTTTGTGCATAAATGGTACCAGTGTAACAATTTCTGAATTTTGTTGAAATGTGACTTTTGAAAAATGTTAATGTTCAGTCTGTAAGTTTTCAAGCTGTTCTCAGGAGGTTAACTGGGTTGCTTTGGTGTCAAAGATGTTTGATGAAGGAAAGCATTATTTTAAGTACGTTTGAAATAAGAATGTTTTCCTAAATAGCATCAAGAATATTAGGTTTCTATTTTATTCATGTATCCAACATTTTCAGAAGGAAAACCTTTTTTCTTTTCCTCTGCCCTTAAATGGAAAATGCACTGTGGTTTCATAAAAATAAAAAAAGAACGTTAAGTTTTAAAAATTCTTTATTATCTGCAGGGCGATGAAGTTGAAGATCTGCCTGGGCAACAAGTAAGCGAGGAACAGTTCACAGATGAGCATGGAAACATTGTCACAAAGAAGGTTAGTCCTTAAAAAAATCTCTTTTAATAGCATTTTTGGTCACTCAACCTCCCTCCACCATTGACTCAATCATTTGATCAAAGTTCTTCATGACATTACTCAGCAAATATCTAGTGTGCTGTCATCAAACATATTTAATTTCTTTCACTCATCACGCACTTTCATCCATCTTTTCTTTTCCACCCCCTTGTGTGCGGCCACATGTGATAGATTGTACGGAAGGTTGTGCGCAGAGGGAAGGGATCAGGTGAGGAGGGGGTTCAGGAGCTCAGCATGGACGCTTCTCTGCAGGACGAGCTGGAGGCCGATGCTGAGCAGTACATGAGCTACGCCATCTTGGGTCGGGAAAGCGGCAAGGTGGGCTTCTGACCTGCAGGCAGCCATGTGTGTCCTCTGGAGCTGGCAGTGTTGTACAGGGGGGGCTTCTAGAGATGTAGTTACATGAGATGAGACAGGCTTATGTTTTCAGATTTTCCAAAGAATTTGATTCAAATAAATGTTTTAGAGAGCATACCAGCACATTTTTAACTAAATGACTTTTTTTTTTTTACTTTAACTCTACATCCTACATTAAAATAAACATTTATCTACTTAAACACCTGATCTCTGGCTTTCTGCCCCATAGGTTGCCCCCATTTGTTACTGTTTTATGTTTATCTCTTCATGCAAAAGGAACAGCTCTTTCATTAAGTGCTGTCACTGCTTTTTGAGGCTCTCACCCCATCAGCTCTTTTTTTTGGTTAATCTTGTGTTTCTCACAGTATGTTTCAGATAAAATGAATGAATGAAAAAGCTGTTGCTACTCACCAGTTGTCTCATTTTTCTTTCTTTTGCCCTGAATGTCTCTGTTTTCTTCATTAAAGCCTGGAGTCCTTCAACCATGACAGTGTGCCTTATCACTTGATCCCTGTTGAACCAGAGCTGACTCTAAAGTCACTGCTTCAGATTATCACACTGAAACACATAAGTAGTATTTTTAAGTGTAGTATTTCATTGTTCTCAGTCTGGATTGCGCAGAGATTGTAAACAAACGTTAAACAATATTGTGAACCTCAATTGCAATTATCTCCAATTGCCCACCATCAATTTTGTCTTTGCTTGAATGTTTATCCAATTATTTTTTCTGTCTCCTTTCTGTTTTTACGTATTCATCTCTCACATTTCTGTCACATATCCTGTATCCCCCCCCCATCTGTGAATCCGTATGCCTATTTTGTGGCACCTCCCCTTTCTCCTTCTCCCTCTTGCTAATATTACCCCACTTCTTGCTCCTGTCCTCATCTCTTTCCTGAACCTTTCTCTTGTGTCGACCCCTTTTTTCTTCCACATGGTGTAGTCCGATTCTGTGGATGTGAAGAAAGGTGCTCAGATAGTGAAATGTGCCAGTCTGCGGAGAGTTAAGCAGTGAATTCTGCGTCCCCACAGGTACGGGACCAACCCACAGGGCATCATCTGACCTGTGGGGAAAAAAAAACTCCAAAACATTTAATTCAGACTCTCTGGATTAAATGCATTTGAATGTAAATTTAATTCCACACTAATGATCTCTAACATTATTCTGGCACAGCAAAAGAGCAAAAAAGACGTGCGTTTTATAGTAACGTTATAGTATAGTCTGTTTAAAGCAGTGTGTCTCAAAGTTGCGCCATTCAGATTGATTTAAAATAATCATTATTGTCAAACAATTAGATGCATTGGAAGCTGCAGCTGCTTCTTCGAAATGCTTCGCTATGTTTCCATCAAAGCATGGAGTTATATTTGTGGGAAAAAATTGTCTAACGGACACATCATTGCAGTAAAAGCATATTTTGTAAGAAAATTGTATTCATATGCAATGAAAAAAAAATCTTTGAAGTGTCCAATTATGCCCTCATACAAGGGGCACAAATATAATTCCAAATAATCTGGTGCATTCAAATTAAGATGAATTGTATTGGTCCATTGCTCTGCTTCATGCTTGTTGTGACAAGCTGCAAAAAGGTTGGCACAATGTGTACTCAGCAAAACCTAACTGAGACTGAGCTTTTGGGAGAAATAAAAACGTCACAAGGATGTACTATATTGTAATGCCAGTTGTCTAGAAAATTTGAGCTCCCAGAGTGTGTCTGTTTGTGTGAATGTAACTGTCACTTACCTTTCTAACAAAAAAAACACATGACAATCATTCAACTAATGCTATTTCAAGAGCATTTGAACCACTTTTGCCAACCAGTTTTGCTCAAAAGCTTTTGGCTGTTGTTTGTTTGTAATACCTGATTATGGAAAAGAACTGAAGAGCTGGATATCTAAGTATCATCTTGAAATTATATTGTAAAACGACATTTTGGCCAAGCCATTTAAAAAAATGCTACTTAAGAAACTACAGTATTGTCAAAAGTTGGTTTATTTCATTAATTCTATTTAAAAAGTGAAACTTATATTTCCCAAAGGCTGATATATTTAAAGTATTAAATGTGATCAGTGTGGATCTGCAGGCTATGCAATAATGGGCTATTAGTGCAGACTTGAAAGTTGTCTAGTAGACTATAAATTGGCGCTTGCACAAGGAAATAAGATTCAAAAGGTCACAGATTAATCCAGACTTTGGGTGTTGTCCCATTTTTGAAGCCACTATTAAAACAGAGGCAAAAGAACTGTCTTCCATAAGAGAACTGGACTGAGCAATCCTCCCTCCCCGCGTTCCAAACAGGAAGTTCCCGCTGGCTCCAAGAAGCCCAAACCCCATAGACTTATTAGAAAAAAAAGCTATTACTCAGTCATATTTGTTAGAATAACCATTCTTGCTCCTTTTTTCAACATATTCTTGCTAATTTTATTCTTTTTCATGATATTTTTTCTGTATCGCAAGTTGTTTACGTTATAATCTGACCAATCAGATGCCTCAATAAAAGCATGTGGTGCCTGCTGGCCCCCACCTTGAGCGTTTGAAATGTTTGACAGATTCTCCTGAGCCCACTTTCAGTGGAAGAGGTGAGGACTTCCAACAAGCTCACTCCTGATTGGCAACACAGTTGCCATAGAAACATTGACTCAGAGCGACTTGGACCAATCACTGCTTACTGCCGTCGTCTCTCTCCAAATGACAGTCTCCATATTGCAGAAAAATGACGACTGAATTTGCTTAGTTTTGCTGAAGTCGAAACTATGGGTGACATCACACTCATTCAGTCCAGTTCTCTTATACAGTCAATACTGTACCAGAACAAAACACACAAAAACAGAATCTAAATTGTTCCACATTTTTTTTCTTTAGATGAAAATTCATTTGATACAACCTTTTGGAAATCAAGATTCTATGGTCTGAATCTAAGCTGGCTGTAATGCCAGTGTTGGTTTGCTGTGTTTGACTAAGTTCAAATCATCAGTCGCTTAGCGAGAAGTTCTTCATATTCCCTCTGCTGATCACTTTAGGGGTGATACAAAAGTGAAGTAAACTACTTTTTTTGTCTCAGGCAATGAAAGTGGATTAGCTTCAACTCTTTTAAAGATTTAGTCCATTTTCAAACTCTGATTTTGCCAGAAAGGAACTACATTTACTTTTCATACAACATGATTGGGCAAAACAGACAAGATGGAAGAGACTGACAAGAAGTGTCACGTTTAACTCAAAAAGAAAAAAGCCCAAAGAAAATATGGAAATGCTGTGTTCCATTATGAGTTTCACTTTTTGAATTACTAAAATACCTCAACTTTCTTCCGAGTTGTTGGCGTGAATCAGTAAATCAGCTAATCAAATGATGTTGTTTGACTTGTTTAACCCCGGAAAACAACTTGATAGGCAGTAATAAACCTGACGATGATGCCTACAAAAAAAGTCTATTTTTCTTTTTTCTGCAGAGTTCTTCGCAGGATTCCCTCCCTTCATCAAAACCATCGTACACGGACACATGACAAGCAGCCGGTGACCGGAGAAAGACCACCCATTAAAAAGCAAAAAACCAGAAATAAAGACCCCAACACTATTACAACCCCAGAGGCTATGCCAACTATGAGCACGCATCAGAGGAAAAGGATACAGATCAACCCATTGTTTTTAATTACCTTCTTTTTTTTAAAGAAATTTTGGGGGGAAAAACATCTACTAGGGTATAAGCATGATTTCATATAAAACAAAAACAGAAAACAAACAAACAAAACAAAAAAAAACTAGCAACCAAATGTGCTTCCTGTAATCTGTATCAGCATGAGTGACTGCTGCCGCATGGCCTGTCTTCAACTACAAATACTGGGGGTGAATGGGGATGGGGTGGGACAGGCATGCAATTTAGGTCAATAACTGACCCGTTTTCTAAACTAACATAGAAAAGCTCATAATTCAGCGTGACTTTAAACAAAAAATTAAAAAAGGAATTGAAAAACTGAAAAACACGTTATCTCTAGGTAGCAGGTTGTCCCTCTCCTCCACACCACAGAGGTCAAACTTGTCTCAGTGCTCTCTAAATCCAGTGAAGCTACACTTATCACCCCCAAATATCAGTGTTGTACATAATATTGTATGCACTAAAATGCTTTATGTGACTGTGTGTTACCTGTGTTGTTTTTGTTATTAGATCCTGATGTGATGTCTCAGATGCTGCTTGAGATCCATTGGAAATTCCTTCATTTTTCCTGTTGGGTTCTTTTGGTCAGAACCTCTATATTATTCTATGTATCTACAGATCTTTGTGGTTAACGGAACATGAGAATGTTGTGTTGCTCTGCTTGTTTTAAACCTTGGATTTATGTGGGTCCAGTTGTTAGTTTGTGCGTTCACCCTTTGTTTTAGACATCCAGACCGCGGAGGGGGTAATCTCAGACGACCGCCTCTTTCTAACTGGGTTTTCTAGCTTTGTGAGGCAGGTTCAATGCAGCCACCTTCCTGAACCTCTCAAAAATGTGAGACTGTAAGTGATGACGCCCTGGGCTAGTCTTCCCTTCCTTAGCCTAACCCTCTCTGTGTTGTTTCTTTGTGAGGCTTGCGTTCATATTTCTTTACCACATCACCGCCTTCCATTCTCTTGTCCTGTCATGGTCGGCCTCCAGGAGCAGATGTAGCAGTACCTGTCTTCCTCCAAGAGGCGCTGGGATCCCCACCTTCAGATCCCAGCTGTGTCTCTTGACCTCATCGTGCAGCAGCGTTCGATACCACTTATGCAGCTCTCTGCACCAGATGTCACTCGATGAGGTAGCTGAAACACTGGTAATAATGTAGCACTGGTTTGACTAGCCACAAGGTGAAACTGGATGTAAGGAGAAGCTTGTGTCGGGCTTTAGTGGTTGTCTCTTCGGAGTGTAGTAAAGACAGTCACCAATCACTGTGATGAGAAACTGTGACCCCTAACTGTGAGCCTGACCTGTCTCTCATGTCACTTTTTACTTGGGCGTCTCGTCGTCGTCTTTGTCATTGCCTTCTGTCTTGACTGTGTTTCAGAAGTAGCAATAACTGCTTACACAAAGAAAGTAATGTTTGTGTCTTGAGTGGGTGTGTGTGGCAAACAAGGGCAGATAGGAGCTAACGGTCGTTCTGCGCTGGAGTTTGGAGCTCCTCCTCTTTCTATACAGAAATGATGTCAGTGCATTAGCGTCCCATCAGCATAAAATAGTCAAATTTAACCCATTTCATCTATTGCAAACACATATATATATATATATTTCTAATTTTAAAGACAATTCATTTTAAATGACATTTACATGCTCCTTAAAAGAGATTCTTTTGTGGTTTGTTTGAGAGTGAATTTTAACGCCACATATGCAGTTCTGGCTGGAGGGGACAACGTCCACAGTAATGTCAGAGATATTAACACCTCAAAAGGACTATTTGTGGACATTTAAATCACAACTCCTTAGGAGTTAAATTACCTAAACATGTGTCAACTTGCATAAGGACAATTATCGACATGCTTCAGTATTTTTTATTTTTAAATTTTGCAATAAACATACAATAACAGGTGTTGCTCAAAAGCCAGAGATGAAGAATGTAGTCTTGGTGAATTGTTATAAAGTGGTCATCTGTGTTAGCTCTGTATTTTAGTAGAGAGTATATGGAATAATATCCTAATTCTTATGATTGCGTCATTATTTCAAACACAAAGGAGCACATTTTTAAGTATTAAAGCTCCATAATGGTTTAAATATATTTACATGGATACTCTATCAGATTTAATTTTAAATCTTTCGTTTTATTAGCACAAAGGTAAAACTGCAACACTGCAAAGTTAAATTTTCAGCTATTTTTATTAACATTTTTTTTTTAAATGTTAATTAAGGTAAATGTTAATCCAAAATAAATATATAGATGAGCTTAAATATTTTAGTAAAGAAATTTTTTTTATACATCACAAGATTCTTTTATTTCATTGTGGTATTTTTTTCAATCTTAATTTAAGCTTGAGTATCTTTTGTTTTCCATCCCAGCAATGCAGGAGGCTGACGGTTTGACAAAAGTATTGAAATAAAAATGATTTTAGTGTGTCACCTAAATCGATTTCGTCAGGTTAATTTTATTGTCACTTTAGCTTGTTCTTATTTACTTTTATTCATAAATGCTTGTTTTTAGTTATTTAATAAAGGCTCAAATTATGTTCCATTCTAGAAGCTTGTGTTTTGGGTGATTTCTAAAGCAGTGGAACCTATAAACTCAATCTTGATGTCAGGGTTAAAGCAAAAGGTATGTTCTGTGGCTTCACAAAGACATGTGGTCTTCCTCAAAGCAGCCTTCTCGCAATTCTGTTCTGCCCTCATACCAAATGTGAGACTAAGACTTCCAATATGGCGACTGTTTGAATGTGTTTCAGAAAAGAGTCGAACAAGAGCAAGCAAAGGGAGTCAAAGTCGGGAAAGAAAAAATTCGACAGTCCTGCACTAGGGGACTAAGACGATATCATGCACCAATTTCATGCAAAAATATAAACTTGCAAAAACTAGAGAATACGTGTATATTCCTTAAGAATGGTTTGGAGACATTATTGCAATAGCATATTACTCAATACTAAGGAATGCAACTGCGCACATGCACAGAAGACTTTTTAAACATGAATATATATATATCTATTTATATATATAGATATATATCTATATCTATATATATATATGATGAAATATGAAATATATAGACATATATATTTACTTAGAATGCTATGCACCCTTACTTGTCAACTGGGATTCTAGTTATGTTATGGATGTACTTTTAGCATCATACAGCTGTAGCTACCAAGAGACTGTTGAGTTCTGGGTAATGCCTGCAAAATGGGGACAAATAGGGGTATTGTGGGAATTTTAACTAGTTTTCTTTGCTTTTTTTATTGTCATGGAGAGTCAAAGATGGATTTAAAATATACTTGTAAAATCCTTTTAATCCAATCAAAATACAAGGACATCTATTGACAATTTACTCTGTACACCAGCTCAACATTTACAAAATTAATAAAGAAATGAAATGTCTTTGTGTATGGTGAGTTTGCTTTTGTTTGAGGTTCTCCATGATGCATCAATTAAGCAATGAGCTGCTGCAGGTTTGTATGTTCACACAACTGAAAATCACACACAATTACAGCTTATAAGACTTCACCAGATTCAAAATTATTTACCCAAATTTTTCTGTAAAACACATTCAGGTGAATTAGATTCTCAGGGGTGCACAGGACATTACTACCTTCCAAGTTTCCAACAGTTGTGGTGGAAACGCAAAGGTACCTTCTTTCTTGGTAAGTGCAAGCAGTGGAAATACAGATTTGACCTTAACTACAAACAGATTTTAAAGTGTGTGCAATAAGGGAGTATGCTGTTCATCCTATTTTTATTCTAGATTACAGAAGTCTGCATGCTGTAGAACCACGCAGGAGAAGCAACCAGCTTGATTCATAATTTGTTCTGCACAAAAGGCTGAACAAACCAAGATCAAACTCATACATGTTCTACACAGTTGTATAGTGTTTTATCTATTCCACATGCAACAGCACAATTTGCATTAAAATTGAATATAGTTTTATGTTTAGTTTGTAGATATCCCTGATGATTGAAAATTTAAATTCCACATTTTTACTGTATTTTTGGAACGCAGATGTACTATCAGCATTCACCAGCAGGGGGCGTAAAAGCTCATTTTGCAGACAGTTCAGAGCAGCATTTTCCCCTGCAGCTTTCTGTCTGCCTGTCTGCCTGTGTGTTGTTTTGTGTGCATGTGGAAGCGGAGGAGCGTGTATGCTGAGGTCCTTTTGACAAAGATCCTCGACACCTTCTGTTTGTGAGAGCGCATGTGGTCATAATTTGCACTTATGAAAAAGAGGTATTTATTTTTATTTATCAAAGGCAGTCGTTCTTTTGATCCAAAGAACTATCTGGCTTTGTTCTGGAACGCCTAGATTTTCTTTCTGCCGCATAATATTTAGTTAGATAGCTTTAGTTTAGTATTCCTAAGAGAAGATGTCCACCGAATGCCAGAAAACAACTGCTAAGGCCATTCCGTCCACAAAGAGAGTAACCATCAACAACGCGGATCACATGCCCCACGACTACTCCACTACTCCCGGAGGGACCCTGTTCAGCACCACGCCGGGTGGTAAGTGTGGATATTTGAGGTCCTCTCTGAAAATAAAGCATGCATGCACCAACATATACTCAAATTTACGTCACATGGGACATCTCATCCTTTTAGATCACCGCTACTGTACAGCCAGCTGGTAGCTTGCGTTTAAGCTAGCTGCTACTAGCTAGCGAATGTTCATTTTAGGGCCGTTTCTAAGTAAATCAGTCTGATGCGTTTTGATATTTTGCTATATTGTTAAAGTTCTGTACTCAGTGCACATTTTCTGCTCGTGTTTGAAGCTTTTATCGTGGGTTTATTGCTTCCTTGTAGCTCTTGCTGCCAAAGCTGGACAGAATAGCATGAGGGCGGAGCTTGAGCCGTGATGGGATTTAAGGGTCAGAGGTGGGCTCAGGCTCCACCCTTCCAACCCTTTTATTCATGCAAGTGACGAAAAGCGGGACAATTTACATCCGAACCTGTGTGCATGTCTTGACATATCCAAACTTACGTCTCTAAAATGTGCCTAAACTAAGGCTTCAGATTTTAAAGTCGTTTAAATAGTTCAACCCATTTGTCATTACGGTGGCCCTGAGGTACAAATCACACCAACAAACTTTGATTGTTTTTTGGTTTCTGCACTAATATGAATATATATATTTCAATTATTTTCCTTTCTGTATTATCTTGAATACGTTTTTGCATTGCGTGATTTATTGGCGTGATTTGCACTTCAGGGCCACCGTAGATTGTGGATGCAATCACATTTAATATTTGCTCTTTTGTAAACAGCTAAAAAGTTTCTGCATTATGACATATTAATTAGTTAGACTAAAATGTCTAACCCTGGTCCCTGAGATCAGGATCCCTGACATATTTGAGATCCTCAAATATCCAGATTTTATAGAATTCAGTAGATCCGGAGGACTAAGTATTAGATTGCTATGGTTTAGTAACTCAGCTACATATGCAGGATATTTAATATATTCCATTATGCATCATTAAAGCAGTAAATGGGCCATGTTTGGTTTTCTTCTTATTTTTTAAAAGCATAAAGCTTTTGCTTTGTTAGGAAAAGCGTTGCAGAACATTCTACAGGATATTTTTTTTTAGATAAATCTTATCTCAATCGCTGTCTAACCTGAATAAACCTGAAATAATGTTAGATTTATAAAATTCCTAGGTGCACATGATTTAGCAAGAGCTTTATCAATTGGCTTTTGTGTTCTTGTTTCGCTTCACTTATTAATTCCAGAGTCAATTTTCTGAAAAAGCGAATGATTGCAAAAACGTAAAGCTTTCTTTCACTAACAGGTACTCGGATCATCTATGACCGGAAGTTCCTGCTGGAGTGTCGAAGCTCTCCTTTGGCAAAGACTCCTCCTCGGGGTCTTCCCAGCATTCCAGGGGTGACCAGTCCTCCAACCAAAGAGCCCAAAAAGCAGACCCTTAATGGAGAAGTAGAGAACAAAGATGCTCCTGACAGTACCAGTGCCGGTATGTTCACAAAAAATAGTTTGACAAAAGTATCTGAAGAGTCAAAATTTGACAGTTTGCTCGTCTAAGTGTCCTTGGGCAAAACACTGGACCCAACATTGCCCCTGGTGGAAGGTTGGCGCCAGTGTTTGGCAGTAGAGCCGCCATCAGTGCGTGTGTGTGTATTGGTGTATGGGCCTTCAAGGAAGGTAGAAAAGTGCTATACAAGTATTTACCTTTCAGTATGTATCCACAATAGATGAACCATGGAGTCATTTTAGAGGGCAAAACACATGGCAATGGTGCAGCATCCTTTATAATGTAGTTTGTCTGCTTACAAAAAAAACTTCAGAGGTTTGGCAACATAGATTGCTTAAATCTTGGTTTTTTTTTTTAAACTAAATGTAGCATTTAGTAGCTAAATAGTTTATAGAAGCATACTCTTGTCGATGCACTTAATCTTGCAGCGAGTGTTTACTTTGACTGAAAACTGCAGGTCTTTGAATCTCCTCAGCTAAAGCTCGTCCATCATTGTTCGTCAGCACATGATAGACCAGCTTCCATGCTGCCTCCTGTAAATGATCATTTTTGTGTGCTTTTCCTAGGAGACGATGCACAGTTTGAAATGGATATCTAGGTGAAGCAGTGCTGTGAATGGAGTATCTGGAACATCTCCGTTTATCCCTTCATCATTTCTGCGATGGAAAAGTTATCTCCTTCAGAATCTTGGTTAAAAATTTCTGCCTTTGATACTCGAATGAATGCCTGAAGATCACAATGTTGCTGTTTTTTTTGTTTATTCAAGACCTAAAACGTAATTGCTGATGATAAAGTGTGCCTTCTTGTAGTGGCAACAAGTTTTAACCGAACACAGAGAAGTACTTTACACCAACAATGCCTCATCAGTCAGCAGCAAGAAACTTTAGCCGTAAAGAGCTAGTTTTCAGAAATTAAGGAGTGTTCCATACGTTGTTTTTTTTTTTTTCCTGTAATGCCACCTCTCTTCAAATACTGCCTTTACATGTTCAAAAAACTGTGGAATTTGTCAGTCGTGTTCCAACGTGGAAATCTTCCACCTGAAGTGTTGCACAAGAATCGAAAGTTGACTTTCTGATTACATTTTGAAGTTTCACAAGGTTTGTAGGGGAGGGGATTTAAAAAAATAAAATAAAATAAACCAAACACCATGAAATTAAGAGTGTTTTTTTTTTTAAATTTTGTATTTAGATCCTAATTTATTTGGATATTTTACTGTCCATTAAGATTCTATTGGACAGTTTTGATAAATTGATTAAAACACCTGAAACCTGCTAAAAGAAGAGTTAATATACATGTCAGAGAGATCAATCTTTGGCTGCTGCCTGTCCTGGTTAAGGTAACGCTTGTGTCCGAGTCATTTCAGAGGAACGCCTGGAGGAGCTCACTGACAGCTGATAACCTCAGGGGACTCCATAAAGAGGGGTCAATATACAACTGTACATAGCTGAGAGAAACTCCCCAACTCCACCCAGCATGAAAGCCTGAAGCTTTGATGAGGCCACTTTATGAAAAAGCATCAAAAGAAGATGAGCACACTATCTTCATCCTAACTGAGCAGTTGTGTTCAGGTTGTTCTAAAGCTGCAAAAGTTTCCAGCTGTGATTTTTAGTGGAGCGAATGAGCAGAAACAAGGCTAGAGGCTCTGATTCATAACATGAAATGAGCCAGAAGCTTGAATGTAGTTTTTCTGGTGAATCTTAATAGAATAGATCTTTATTTTTCACTGTCACAGAATGAAGTTAAAAGTGCTTCCCGGTCCAACACTCATACCTTAAACAATCCATGGTAAAACGTATAATAATAATAATGTATAAAAGTATATTATCCAGTAGTTAAAAACAGAAAACTAACATGTTGCAAACTAAAACTGCATTTGTCGTTTGAAGAAACCAATGAATATGTTAAAATTGTTAAAAACCAGAGGGAAATAAATATAAAGAAAACATCTACAGTTGCACAATTTAAGCAGTTTAATAGAAGAGGTCCAGTTTTAATGTTTCCTACATGTTTAAACCTGAAAGTCTTAAATTGTGCAATCATTTAAAAGTGATGACAACCAGGATCATGGTCCCACTGTCTCAGTGGATAGTTCGCACACTTTCCAGCACATCTCCCAGCAGCAGCAGCTTCTGAGTCCTTCCATTCTTCCACATTGTCGTGTTTGTTTGCGTCACCTTTGCTTCCTGACTCTCCACACCCCCCGTCCCAAGATAAACAAGTACCTCAGCTTTTTTTTTTCTTTTCTACTGCGTGGTTCTTCTGTGGTTTTTGTCGTTCCACTCGGCAGGGCTGTCGATCCCAATAAACAAAAGAAACCAGGCCAGGGAGGGCCAGTTAATGACCGCTGATGTATTTACTGCAGTGCACTCAAGATGTGGATTGGTGAGGTGAGAAAGGTAAATACAATGAGTTTTTATGTGGTCAGACTGGTGGGGGTCTAGATGCTGCAAACAGATTCCAATTAAGGTTTTTGCTCATCTAAAATGACATTCTTTTACTATAAAAACAGGCTTTATTTCCATCATTTACCCTTTCAAAATAACAGGAAAAAAAAATAATGGTGTGTTCAAAAGTTTGGGCACCCTGCAGAATGCATAATATCCACGCCCCCTTTGGAAAAACTGAGACCTGAAGTGTCATGGAGTGTTCACGATCATTTGCAAAGACCAGATGATTTCAATCTCAAAGATTTGAAATAATCTGAGTCATCTGACCATGCTCCAACAATCAGCATCACGGGTTCTTGATGCTCACAAAGCAGGAGAAGCTATATTTTGACGCCAATATCCTCTGTTCAGAATTAAGAAATGATGGTCAACAGGAACAGTGGAAGGTAAAGCAAGATGCGGATATCAAGAAAGGGTTGTATGTAATGTGTAAATGATGGAAATGAAGCCCAATTTATTTGACATATTAAAAGAACCTCTCTTCTGTAAACCGATGCCTTTAGAAGATTCTTCAATATTTCCTTTACGTTTTACTTGGGGGGGTGCCCAAACTTTTGATCCCCACTGTATAATTCAATAATAAATATTTAAAAGCTACATTTTATAAATGAATGGCTTGGTAGCCACATAAATATAAATCATTTGCGGCTCCTGCAGGGTTTTGGTGTGTAAAAAACTGGACCAAATGGCTCTTGCACTTAAAGGTTGCAACCCTTTAAACAAATTTGTTTTTAATATACTCATAAGTAAACTTCTCTGATAATTATGGGTATGAAAAATGTGATTCCAGAACTTTTAAGTTAAAAAAATAAATTTATTTCACCATAACATGTAAATAGTTCATCAATTAATACATTTGTATGAAAAAAACATGCCATTTATTAAAAAAAACATATGTTTCATATTTTATGAACAAAAATGTACATGCTTGTGTATAAATAGACCTTAAAAGATTTACATATGACATCTACAATGAAACGTTTTGAATCTCACAGCTCTGAAAATCCTGGTCTGTCTGATTTTAGTGGAAAACTGGAAGTAAAAGTAATAATGTTAGTGCCTGTTAGACGGTGAATCTCAGGGTTCTTTAGTGGCAGCCGCATTCCTCAACAATCATGTCCTCGTGGTGGTGCAGGGTCAAATCATCGTTCTCGTAGTACAGCATTGAGAGAGGGCTCAGACGGGTTGGCACACAGGAGGGGCAAGATGCTTTCGCTGGGTGATGATGTCGCAAGAGGCTCTGAAAATGAAACATTGGTATTTAAGTACCAGAAACTTCAGGAAACAGCAGTTCTCGTTGCTGAATGAATCTGTTTGTACCTGCATGTATGCATGGTTAGTGGGATTAAAGGACTCATCCAGGGGTATGGGGCACTCCCCCTCACAGCGATAGGCATTGTAGCGCTTTGGATGCACAATCCATTCATCCCAGCCGATGTGCTCAAAGTCCACCCACATGTCCACCCTTCGACATAGTGGCCGCTGAACAGGTTCTGCTGCTGCTGGAGATGCTGCTGCAGCTCCATCAGGACCTCGCATCCTCTGCAATCGGTTTCTCTTGTGGCGGCGACTCTGACGGATTCTGTCCATTTTCGCATACTTTGAATTCTCCACCATTTGAATGAGACTGTAAACAACATGACCTTCTTGGGGCATCTTGTGTTTAGAAAAAATGACCATCATGACACGATTTGACGTCGGATGCTGTATTTTTCTTTGCCTTATTCCCAGATTACCTGAAGTGGCCAAATCGCTCAGGTTTTCTTCGTTTTCAGCACCACTCCCCAGGTCAACCTCAGAATCTCCAGAGGCTTCTTGGCTCATTACTCCATCTCTGTGCTGTAGCCAGTAAATTAAAAGAGCAGTCACATTAAAAACCTTCCACGAAGACTTTGAGCTGCTTGGTGTCGTGCCAAAACTCCCCAGGAAAACCTCTTTCTCCTGGCATGGCATGCTGTCACAGCTCTGCTTCCTGGAGTGATAAAAGTCCACAGTGGCATGCTTGCAGGCAGAGAAGGCAGGAAGCCGGATCTGAACCTCTGCCAGCAGGACAAGCTCGTCGTTGGAGATGGATGACATGTCAAATGTGACCTTCCATCGGCTGTCCATTTGATGGAACTCTAAAGACGAGAAATAAGTCAAAGAATTAAAGGTGTTGAGGCTGGAAAACCAGATAACAAAGCATGGGAGCAAGAGGCTGAACAGGACAGGATGCATATTGTACCCCCCTGTGCAGTCTGAGGGCTAATATACAAGTGCCCCACATAAAACAGAGGGTGCCTTTAAAGTGGAATAAGCATCCTGACACTTACTGGGTTGTAAAAAGGGAGGATCTGCAAACAGATAACAAAAACCTCCAGAGGGATAAGAGAACTTGTAGAATCAATATTTAACAGAGCTGCAAGCATTCAGTGTAAAAAGCACGACTGGCTACTCACCTTTGGCCATCAGGCTCAGAACGGAGTCAAATCTGTGGACTGACAAGTCGTCACTTTGTGTTGTAATGCTGTTGACAGCAAGAGAAGAGATGTGGTCGGCGGCCTTGAAGGAGTGGTACAGCTGCAGCATGTACTGAGGGTATTTGCTGCCATTACTGGTTGACATATTTCTAAGTGCTAAACTGCTCTGGCGGTGGGTTTGATGTCTGCGGACCCGGGATGAAAGAACCGCACCAAGCAAGCAGAATGTGTAGAAAAGCATCAACACCCTGGTTTCCATGTTAGGGTAAGTTCTCTAAGGCTTCCTTCCTCCTGCAGCTTTCAAGCTGAAATGATGCTGTGACCACAGGGTGCTCCACTCAGACCTTTTATAGTGGACAACTGCCCTTTGATGACCCCTGACCACGCCAGGCATGTTAATGGCCCCTGTGATCATCAAAGCATCCAAGGGCCAAAATACACAAACTTTTGCTATCTTCTAAACCAAGGTCATTGTCCCGCCGTGTTGAAACTGAGACTATTTAATACACTATGTTGCCAAAACCAGTGGCTTAGTGCCCTTAACTTATTAACTTATGGAACATCCCAATCTATTAATCTTATATGAATCTTCATTTTAAACTATTCTGGTTAAGTCTCTCTAAATGTTTAAGACTTTATTTAAGCAAATATTTAACAATTCTTCCAGAAACACATTTGTGGAGTCAAACTTTGATATAAAATCAGAAACCCTGGACCACATCCCGAAGGTGTTCTTTTAGGCCAGTCAAGTTCTTCTCCACTGAAATGGCTCATCCTCATCTTCTTGTGCTCTTTGGATGGGTGTGAAATCATGTTGATGAACGATGGGGCCTGAGTTGAGAGGATGAAACTGTCCAGAATCTCCTGGTATGTTGAAACATCCAGAGTTCCTCCCATTGAACTCAGCTCCTGAAAAACCGCCCTGCACCATAATCCTCCTCCACCAAACTTGACTCAATGCAGTCTGACCACTATCCTCGCAACTCCAGATGTCAGACTTATCCATCAAACTGCCAGAAGGAGAAGAGCGATTCAGAGGAACACACACCACTTTAAGGAAGTCTGGAGGTGGAGTGTTTTACACTTTGCAGATCTCTCATGATGTACAGTTCGGATCCAACTGTTTAGCCAGGGAAACCACGAGGCCCTGAATCTGAATGCTACTAGAAGTTTAGGGTTTTGTAGTGACTAATTCCACAGAGAGTAAGTGACATCTGTGCGGTATGCAGCTCGGCATCTGCTGAGTCACTCCCACTTCCACTTTATGACAGTTGACTATGAAATATTGCATAGTGCTACGAAGTGTACACAATAGATTAGACTTACTTCAAAAGCAAGTTAATAATAATAAATCACACAGGACCACACGCAGGATTTATTTTTGTTAAATCCAGCACCCTCAAATTCCCAGATATTGTTCAGTAGAATATTTTTGACAATTTGGAAGATTAAAAACAGATTGGTTCCAGAGCAAATTTGTGGGAAATTTACTTTGATTCCTGATTGTAATAAAAGAAGGAAAGGAGACTTTTATTTACCTTTTGCATTGACTTCATTAAAGCAAAGAGGTTTTGTGTTTACTGGAATAAAAGTTTAGAATTTTTTTAATTATTGAAGGAAAACTTCAAAAACAGTTTCATTGTTAAAGACTAAAGAATAAGAATAAAAAAGTAGTAGTAGTAAATTATAAAAGCATGTAAGTAATTATGTAGAGAAAAAAGAGACAATAATTATTAATATTAATAATGGGTATAAAATAATGTATGTGATCTGGATGGCCAATGCTGTGTACTTTGTTTTGTTTAAGGAGCATGAAGAATAAGACTTCATCTTCGTCATGTTCCTTTTCACTCATGTGTTGCATTGCTTCTGTTTTTGTGTGTGTGTGTGTTTCTTTGTTTATTCTGGATTGTGTTGGTACACGAGAGAAAGAAAGAAATAACATTTAAATACATAATTTGAAGTAAAAATGTAAAAGAAAATACTAAAATGCAGACTCTGGAAGTATTTCATCGCAGCTCATTCCACAAATATTTATTTTATTTATTTATGCTAGGAATTCAGAACTCAAAAACACATTTAAAACTATTGCTTAAAACAAACCTCACTTTCTTTAAGATAAGTTTAGCTTATTATGAATGGAAAGTTTTTTTTCCAAGTTGTTTGCATTCAAGTTACTCAGAAAAAAACTAAAAAAATGAACAGTAATAGCATTAGTCATCATGAGTGTAAAACTAACACTTAAAAATACAAAAAGAAACAACCACAGAAAAGGTAGAAAAAGTCTATTTTGTTCATCCATACATAGCAGCAAGATAGGAAATATTTTAACTATGTTATTTTATATTTATTCTACTTTTGAACTGGATGAGAGTCAGTTTTGATTGAGGTCCATGAGATTCTCGCAGGTGAAGGGTGCAGTCTATCATCTTATAAAGCACTGAAGAAGGTCTTCACCTGAGGGAAAAAAAGCCTACATTTTAGAATCACAGCCATTTAAAGAATGTGAAAACATCAATAGTAAGTCCATTCACAAAGTCTGCCTGTGTTTTGTATGAGAGCAGGGCCCCCATGTGGTTTACTCTGAAAACAGCATGTCCACATGCAGTGGAGTCAGATAAACATACCATACCTGTGAAATAAAATGCTTCCGCACTTCTGGATCAGTCAGAAACTCCGCACTGCCGTCAAGTTGAAGTACGGGTACATTTTTTAATTTCTCAAAGTGTATCCTGATAATACAGAAAGCCATGTTTATTGGATACTGCTTTAAAAAGCGTTCAGTTTGCAATCAGAATTTCTCAATATTGATCTTCTCACTCAGCGCTATTCTCCACCAGCCACTTCTCATGCTGAGTGTGCAGCGTCTTCAGGTAGTCCAGCTTCACATCCTTCTCCTCTGATCTTCCCCGAAGCTTCAGACGCTCCATACATTTCTGAGAAGGGCACAAAACGGTTAGCAAATTCACTGCATGATTATAAATTGGGAGATATTTAACGTCTTATAGTCTCACCTCAGGAGAGGCTCTTAGGTAAATGATGCCCTCCAGCTCCACCTGGTGTCCAAATTGCTCCACCAGAAGAGAGTGCCAGTCCTGATAGACTGCCCATTCAGTATCATTGATGCAACCCAGCTCGAACATATTTATAGCAAAGATATATCTGTAAGAAATGGCAAAAATAAGTCAATGATATGGAAGTCTTTCATCATCATCTTTTGGACCTGCTCTGACTCATTCACCGGTCACTGTAGATGGAGCGCTCATACACCTGGACAGGTGTACCCTCTGAGTTGAGCAGGTGAGCGGGAGGAGGCTGCAGCTGCGTTCTAAACCGACTCATGCAGGAAAATGTCTGAAAGGTGTATGACCAGCGCTGAGGCTCCTTGTACATCATCTGCAGCAGGTTGCTAACTGTTGACTGTTGACCCGCATGTGTTTGCTATTATGGACAAAAGCAGAGACATAAAAAAATATGATTATGATCTCCTTTCTATTATTTATGTCATTTATTCTTTGTTATTTAGCATATTATTAAATCCATGAAAGCTCACCTCTGAAGACCCACTTTTAATATTTTGCCACTTGCTAACAGGTTCTGCCACCACTTCCCAGTCTGAACAAGCAGACTGGAGAAGTTTAGCAAAGGTCGACTTTCCTACAGCTGTTATATCAAAACACAAAATACAGAAGGTAACACGCAAACATTAAATAGGTTTATGCTACATGTGAAGTACTGCATTGAGCTTACCTATGTTGCCTTCAATAGAAACTCTCCTGACTCGAAATTCTGACTTGGCACTTGAGGATGACGAGAACCGAGGATGAGAGCCAACACCTCCCGTGTTATTAAGCATTGGCCTCACACTAGTATTTGTCTTCTGAGGAGAGGCTGAGTGTCCGCCGCAAATGGAGCTAAAAGATTCGTTTCTCTGTTTGAATGCAGACGTTTTAACCAGGTGAAACCCTGTTCGAGTTCCGGAGAAAAGACTGAATTTAACGGGTCGGTACAGTGCAGACATCACGGTAAAAATAAAGCTATAACAATCGCATTATCGCTTTACTACTTATTGGCACATGCCTGAAAAGACGCCAAAGTCGTAGCCATGGTTGGAGCGCTAGGAATAACTACTTCCGGGTCACAGCTTACTGCATCGCGAAGAAGAAAATTAAATATTTTTAGAGGAGAGCTAATATTTCGTAAGAACACATCTTTATAAAAACTTATGATTTAAAAAAAAATAACCTAAATGTAACGCTAAGACACATACGTAACCCGGAAATACTTTATCTGTTAGAATTTTTAAACATGATTTTATTTCTTTCGTCCTTTAAAATGGTTTCTTTTTGTTTTCCTAACTGATAAGCTTGCAGCTTTGGACTTCAAAACTATATAGTATGGCTGTTTTAGTTAAGATAATCTTAAACATTTTTTTCAAAGATGTAATATCTAAATTCACAAACTATCTTCTTTGCTAAATTTATCAACTTGCAACTCTAATTTCATCACTTTTAAAACACAAAAAACAACTCATTTTCAACCACAGTTTAATCAAAACCTTGCACTGATTGAAAAAAAAGATATGGAATATGTGCAAAGAAATATTTATGGAAATACACTTCAAATGCATACAGTTTGTGTGTACCTACTTTGCATAAAACATTCTTTGAAAGTTTTGATTTGAAATGACAGACAATTTTCTGTAATCAATTGAAAAATACTAAACTGAATTGTCTGTAATTACTTTGCAATGTCAGTAAGTTGTATTCTTGATGGTGATTGTTTGGGCTGCTTGAATCTTGAAGTCGCTTACACCTAAAGGGAAAAAAAAATTATCTACCAATATAAAACAAAAAGACGTTAAAGACATGCTGTATTATCGAATGAAAAAGCTTCACCCTCGGTGAGTGAGGTGCCATCAGAGGAAAGATGCCAGTATCTGCGGTCGCTCTGTCGCGCCTGCTCTCCATTCACCATGCTTAGGTACGGACCCCACAAGCTGGACTCTTTCTCAAACCTGAACGCACAGCAACACAGAAAGGTCACTGCAGCTCTGCCAAAAGAAACTACTGTAGCTCATGAGATAAACTCACGTGAAGCCAACATCTTTTTTCTGAAGCAGGTCAAGAGCCTCTAGCAGGGAGCTGCCCTTTGGCACGTCCACATAATAAACAGCTGCTGCTCCACTGGACATCACCACTTCAACCATCACTGCCACTTTGGTTTCACTTGGTAAAGGCACCACTGAATCTGTCTGGCCCGGTACTAAAGTGTCTGTGAGAGAGCAAACATGGTCTGTGAAAAAAGAAAAACAACTGGAAAACACAATGTCAAAATAAATCAGGATTCCTTTTTTTACATACTGTCTTCATTGAGGCACTCTTTGTCTTTGACGTTCAGGTAGGATTGCTTCTGGAGAGCAGGTAGAGTCTGTGATATGGCCATGGGATTATGGTAAATGTTATTCCTGGCCGCTGTCCTCATTGCCTCCATTGAAATAGAATAATCGGATTCTTCACTTCCCATCGCTATCAGGGCCTTTTAATGCACAAAATAAATGCACCAGGCAACAAAAAATTCAATAAGTGAAGTAGCTAAAAACAAAGAAAAAAAAATCAGGAAGTTTGGGTCTTACCTGAACCGCAAGACCAGTACTGAACTCATTTCCCATGTGGCCGTCAGTTCGGCGAGAACCCAGAAGCTTCTGCTTTATCTTGCTCAGAGCCAGGTCAATCTCAGCTGCATTATGAGTGTAGGAACCAGAGTCTTTCACACACTGGAGGGCCATTCCAGCCACAGCATAAGTATCTAGGGAAAAAATGTGGACAAACTATTTGACTCATTTCACTTTAAATATTTCTGAACTATGGACTGAAACATTATTCATCATTCTCATTTTAGAAACTATTTAAAATTTGTTAGAGTTCAAATTACAATGTCAAGGATCTTAAATATGCTGCCAAATGGTATTTCAATGCATCACTTTCAATGAAGAATTTCCAAACATTTGTTTAAAAAGAACCAAAAGCGACACATTTAGGCAGGTTTCACTCACCAATACTCTCAACATCTCCGTGTTTGAAGTTGTCATGTTCAACTGCTTTAATGAGCTTGTGGGTGACATGGTTGTTGACCCTGATGCCGTTCACACAAAGGGCAAGCACACCCAGACTGTACTGGTAATAATTGGTCAAAGGGCGATGGCTGACTACATGAACAGAAGAAAAAGTAGTAGTAATAACATTTTATGTCTATTCTATGAAAAAGCGAACAGTTACTGTTTATTTACTTATAAGCAGAGTCTGAATTTAAAATAAACTGTATGTATTTGAAGCAAAATTAAGTTGTTCTAAACCAAATCTCCCATTGGAGATAAAGTAAAAAAATAAATAAAAAGCAGGAAATTGTAAGCCTTTGAAAGAGCAAAGAGTCAAAAAAAACTTACAGGCAATATGTTCTTTCTCTTGTTCCATCACCTTTTTCAGGTGCGCGAGCAGTGTCTCCGGTTTCTCCGTGACTCTGAACAAGACTGTGTTGAGATCATAGCAGGATGACTTCAAGGCAAGGCTGTAGAGAGCTAAGAGGCCAGTTACAGGTTGGCTGTTCTTGAGTGACCTAAAGGGAAACAGGGATGAGACAGTATCAATGTCAAACGCTGATTTCGGAATGCTCTCAATAAAACTGCAGACAGAATAATACCTTTGAATTTCATTGTGCAAATCATTTTTGAGTTTGCTGAGATGTTCGTCTTCCTTTACATGATTGTGATAATTAGAAAGGCGTAGGGCGAGATGAACGCTGGGGTTGGGAAGTCCTTCCTGTGTTTCCAGAGAATGAAGGAGCTGCTTGTTGAGTGACAGTAGCAGTTCATTGTTGCTTCCATCAGTATCTGGATTCAGTTTACACAGAAAAACAAAAATTAAGTCTTTTTGACAAAAACAAAGAAAAAGCACATAAAAAAACGACCTCATTATCTGTTACTGTGAAAAGTCCAACTATTTGGTTTCATATTTATAAGCATTTGCAGAGTTTGAAATAACAGTAATTCTGTTTTTGAATAAGGTGCATTAACACTGCTAAATGATTGCAAAACCTCCAAATATCCACATGGTTGAGTCATAGCATGACCCTGACTAATAGTACTGAACTTTCTTCTCTGTTCCCTCTTTAAAGCAATTTTTTTCAATCAATCACTTTTGATTTTTTAAAATGTTTTTTATGTTTTTTTTTATTTTTTACTTACCTTGTAAGTTTAATGCTTTCCCAAACGCAAAGGCAGATAGGCCAAAAAACACGATCAAACGGAGCATTCTGCTGCTTGTCCAAAACCCTTGAATAAAAACAAAAGAGAATGTATATTATAATATATAATAGTGTTGGTAAGTGATGAGTGCAGAACTGTCTCGCTGAGGGTTTGCCGCTCACCTTTTCACAAATACAGACGCTCTTGACTTTCAGTGTCCACGGAGAAGACTCAGACTGGAGTGAGAAAACAAACAAGTTGAAGCGGAAAGTGATTGGGTTTGCATTCTTCGGAGTCACATGACTGGTCAGCTGATATGACAAGAACAAAAAAAAGTTGTCCCTTTAAAAACAGTTGAGAACAAAAGCAGGAAACAAAAGGAGTTGGTTTATGATTAAAACTTTGTGATTGGCTACAGGTCTTGCACACGCGCCAAGATAACCCTATCAGCTGCCGAGAACGTAAGGGGGCGGGGTATTCTCTGCACTTGCTTCTACATCAAGATTATTTACACGTCATTTATACACTTGGCATAGAAATATATAAATTGTGCTGTATATATAAATATAAAAATATATATATATATATATTATAAATATATTTTTTAACACGGGCTGCTTTTAGTTTTTTCTTTTTTATGCACATATTGTGTTAGCTGGCGATTATTTAAATAACTACATTTCCCACAATCCACCCCTTTCATCGACCGTAGCATACGTACCTTCTAGAAACTTGACGAGCGTTCGAGTGCGTGCCTCTATTTCAGAATAGGAAGCTAACGTGTTTTGACCCAGCCTACTTCTCGTGTAGACACTAGTGCGGAGACAGTGGCCATTTCTGCTTGACGTTACTACTATTATTGTTTCATTCGGTCAGTGAAACTCGAGAATGGAAACTCTCTTGTTTGCTAATATCAAAATGAAAGACTGAACTATTAGTGGACGTCAGGAGGCTAAGCCCAACAACAACTATTTGCAGCAAAGGCATTGCACAGTTGTACAGGTCAGTTGAACATTTGTTATTGGTTTTTCTTTTGTTGAATGATTTGTTTTTGTGTATTAAATATACTAACAGGTGATAAGACGAACATTAATACGAAATAATTAACATTTAATTCAGATAGGGAAATGCTAGCTAGCTCTTAAAGGTATTTGGGTTACATGTGTGTCAAAAATGTAATAAAGGGGATCTGTTTGGGAGAATAAAAGGGTTTTCTGCGTTTGTTCCTTCAGACATTAAAGCAAGTGAATCGTGATGCACCAGCCTGCTCCCTCCAGCTCGGAGCTGAGCCTTCTGCCAGCCATGTTTTCATTCTCAGGCCCTACAAGCCTCACTGAATTTGACTTCGAGCCTCCGAGTTCATCTGAGCACCAACTAAAGGCGACAAACTCCAGCAAGTGAGTCACATATGCTGATGAATTAAACGCATTTATCTGGTTTGTTTCCACATTTTTCGTTCTTACTTTGTTTTTCTTAAACCACAGCAACTGGGAAATGAGATGTCTGAGAAAACACAGAATACTGGATGATGAGTAAGTGAGTTCTATCTGTATATAATGAAGTCCACATTTTAAACTGTAATGCAACAAATACTTAATTTATTGTTTGTTTGTTTTTTAGAGGATGCAGTGCCAAAAAAAGGAGGATTATGTCTGAAGAAGAACTGGACATTTCACAGAACTCTGCTACTCCCCATGAGTGGACCCAAACAAATGGTTGCAATGCTGCACCCTCACAGACTGTTCTCTTAAGTCCTCCACCGTCCTGCTCTGTCCAGCTGAACTTAGCTGTGTCTCAGCCCCCGTGCCAATCCCGACCTGCCAGGGAGACCTTTAGCATGGAGGTAGAGGCGACTCAAAGAAAACTGCAAGAGATTGAAGACAGGTATACACAAACTCTCAAGTTCCATTACCTAATGCTCCTACAGGTAGGATTGTTTACAGTTAAATTGCTAAAGAGTAACAGAAATTATTTTTAAAATTCCTTGTCAGGCTTGTTGGATAACCAGTATCAATAACTTGATGTTCTCTGTGTGCTCAGAAACATTTTCTTGACCTCATACTTGTGAAGTCTTGTGTAGCTGTTAGCTTTGTAGTGCTGTGTGTGTCATAATGATTTCATTAACGACTTAAGATTAGGATTTTTTTCGCATTACATTTGAAAAGTAGCATTTGCTTAATTGATTTTAAATTAATTTCTTGTATATTTGCATTTACCGCTGAATGTTTAGGTTCTCAAAAACAAAACCATGCATCAAATAGTCCTCAATGATTTATTCCTGGTTTTCCTAGCAGTTAATACATCATAAACTCACAGACTGTAAATAAAAATTTGTGACGTCACCCGTAGAAAATGTCGTATATCTGGCTCTAGCAAAATCAACCCAATTCAGCCGCCATTTTTTTTCGCATTATGGGTGTCACCATTTGGAGCCAGACAACAGTGATAGGTCTGAATTGGTCTGTTACGTTTCTATGGCAACTACTGTCACCAATCATGAGTGAGCTTATTGGAAGTCCACACCCCTTCCATTGAAAGTGGCTTGGGACAATCTGTCAATCAAACGTTTGAGGTGGGGGGCCAGTGGGAACCACATGCTTTTACTGAGGTATCTGATTGGTCAGTTTATAACTTGAATAACTTGCAATAAAGAAAACATATCTTAAAAAAATTAGAATTAACAAGAAGATGTTAAGGTATAAGATTAAGAATTGTTATTCTGACAAATGTAATGACTGAGTATTTCTGAGAGGTCAATCTGTTCAGTGATAGACTGTCTATTCATAAACCCAAGCTTTTTCAAACATCAGATTTTCATCTGCTCCTGATCCAATGTGATTTGAGCAAGGAAATACTCATGAACACTGTTTTAATCTTACATAATTGTATACATGTCCTCCATTAGGAGATAAATGCAACACGTTAAAAACACCAAAAAACCCTTTTCATTGGAGTGAGTCTTTAACATGCATCTGTGAAACAGAACTGGCGCATTGCTGTCAGCACCTTCATTGTGCACTACTGAGCTTTCTGTGGGCATTTTACTATGGTGCCTACATGTTTACAAGGTAGATTTTTTTCAAAGAAACTTTAGTGAAGAGGGAAGGAGCCAACAAAGTCATGTAATATTATATTTGAGATTTATTCATTTTCAGTCACAACACTTTAAAAATTGTGGAAAGAAAATGTATAAATGTTTGTCAGCTTATATTGAGCTTCTAGAAGTGAGTAAGTCTGCTAACTTGCTTGCATAAAGACTCAATATCTACTTACGTGATTGCAGGATTCATTAGCAGGACTCTCTGTAACAAGAACCAGGTTTAATCCAACTTTTGAAACTCTGGACTCAGACTTTATGTTTGCAACTATTTGAAAATCTGCCACAAGTAAATCTGCTTCTAAATCACCTGAAAGACTAACCTTGTTGGCTCTGAAATGAACTGTGTTATTGGTGTACTTCAGAATTACACTTGAAGATGATGATGAGGATCTGGATGAAGAACCGGTTCAGAGACGGCCGGTGTTGGTGATCTCCGACAGTTTAAAGGAGGGCCTGGAGCGTGGCATCAGTGACATCCTTCCCCACACTGTGACCCAGTCTTTGTAAGTGCTCTTTTTTTTAATGGTTGTTTCAGAAGTCAAAGTTAAGAGGAAAGTGTGGGGCAGGATGTTTTTGTTGGACAGGTGATCATACTGATGAGCACGCTGACGTAAAGGTTTTCCTCTCAGGTGGTCACACCTCTGGTCTCAGTGAGTCAGAATGTACCCTGTTCATGCAGAGGTGGGAAGTCTCAGTGGCTTTAAGGTGCCTCATTTGCGGACTAATGAAACTCATTTGAAAACCCATAGTTGTGTGTTTTAGGAACTGTGGAAAGAGCGTTCTCTTTCTAATTGTCTTGTTCTCCTTTTCTTTGCCGTCTCACTCCGATGTTTGTACTTTCAGGGCTCATTCAGGAATGGAGTTGGTGCTGTGGCGACCCCCACAAGATCCTTTCTGTCAGAAGCTGAAGGACTCCTTACAGAAGCAGCGTAAACAACAGGCCGCCTGTCGGCAGCTCCCAACTCCATGTCCATCACCAAACCCCCACAACCCCCCCAGCTCCCCCACAGAAACACACTTTCCCTTATGTGCTTTTCCTGAACCCCAAACATCTGAAGAGGACATGGAAATGTAGAGCGGGCGTCAACCATGCGCAAAATAAGCTGGACAAGTGACCCCTTAAGTTTTGGAGCTCCTCGGTTTGAAGAGGGAATTTTGAGCAGTTTTTGCTCCACTTTGCCGTATAGTCATTACTTTCGTTTGTTGCAGAGGTTACACACACACCGTTTCTAGATTGATTTCAAATAATACTCTACATTTTTTTTTCCCAACATTTGTCTGGTGAGCGGAACACTGATTTACTGTGAATAAGACTTTTTTCTCTAAGACTATTCACTTTTGTCCAGAGAACGTTTTTCTTTTTTTTATATATAAAATGAGTTAATCTTGGAAAAAAACGTTGTCGAATGTGAATTGAAATGCTTGTTTTATAATTTTGGTACATTACCTGATTTGCAGACAGCCATTGAGTGTTATGACTTTATATCTGTTTCATAATAAATAGTTACCGTTTGTGTAGAGGCTGATGTTTTGACTGAGATTCTGGGCACGGCTACATCATTAGAATGCTAACATATCAACAAGCTAGTTTTTAGTTTGACACAGTTAAGACAAAAATGTCTGACTTTTCATGTAACACTAACATTACATGATGATTTGAATCCAGTGATGACTTGCCAGGCACAAAACCTACTTTGATTTCTTTTATTTTCTTATGACCACAGGTACAGGGACAGTCTGTTTTCACGCTTCCCCAGTGCAAAAATTAAGATGACTGAAAGAAAACGTACAAAAAGGCCTTCCCAATTCATTTATGTTTCTGAATCAAACCAACCATTAGAACTCAGCACAATGAATCCGATTCTGCAGTTTTTGTTTTATGAATAAGTCACATGATGTTCAGTCCTCACAGAACTGTTGTTTCATCAGAGTTACTTAAAGGCCATAAAATGTGTCAGTGTCAGCACAGAAAAAAAAAAGACCTCAGTGACCCCATGGTGTCTTTTGTCACTGTGACCTGCATGTTTAACGATGGATGTGTCATGACCAGAGCAGCTCTAAAATACAACTTCCTCAAATCTGGAGGACATGAAGTGACTGGAGTTCACTCATTGATGAAGGTCCTTTTCTCCAGGCAGTGATCATAGAACGTGGTTCCCATCATTGCAATGAAGCCAAGTCTGAAGGGATGAAGATGGAGGACGAGTCCGGTGCATGAAAGCAGGAAGAACAGGGCAAAACACAGAATAAGATATGGTCTGTGTGATATTCCCAGAAAAAAAAGGACTTTTTGTTAATGCTTACTCAGCACTGACCTTTAGACCCAGTCTTTCCTCATCAGAACCAACAACTTGAGTATTTGATGCTTCCCTGGAAAACATTCAAAGCTTTGTGAATTATTAAACTGTGTGAAGAGCATATATGTTGAAATGTAAAGCTAACGATCCGTCTGTAGTCTGAACGTCCTGTAGAATCCCAATGATTATTTATAAACTCAAAGACAGCTCACCTGTTCATGATCAGGCTTCTTCTGCACCTGAAGAACAGCAGAAACATTTCCAAAGCTTGAAAGAACGTCAAAGCGAGTCAGACTAGGCAGAGGACGCCCTGTGACACCTCACCTTTCCAGTTCATCTATCAATGCCTCTTCAAACTTGCACGCCAGCCGAGTAGCAGTTTGTTCTTTCCACTGATCCATGTTCCTCTTAATGTGTCTGAGCTCCATGTCTTTGGCCTGCAGTTGTCTGTGAAGAGATGCCACCTCTCCTTCCCACTCTGGTCCTCCTTTGTCCTTACATGTGCATTTCAGACTGCACAGCTCCTCCATGTGCTCCTGCACAGATGGTTCAGACAAAAATGTCCGAAATGAGGTTTATTATTGTGCTTTTTCTGGTGTTTAGAAGCAGAAACTTGATTTTTTAAACTTTTTTTATTACCTTACAATCCCTCAGAGATATCAAAGCTTGATCTTTCTTGATGCACAGCTGCTGCCTTTGGATGCTCAATGCTGTCTGCTACAAAAATGCAAACAAACTTGCAGGTACACATTCACCATTCCCACACAACGAGTTATGCTGCAAAAAAAGAAAATCCTACTTTTTCTTTGTTCAGGGCCTCACAAGCTTGTTTTTGTGACTCCAGCTCCTGCTGGAGACGGCCAGCAAAAAGCCTCAGCTGCTCTCCAAGTGTTCTCAGGCGTTCCAGAGCATCAGTTACTGCACAAAGACTGCACAAAAAAGCAGCATCTGTACTGTAGTCGACCTGTCATAAATGTCCTTGTTTTGTCTAAAACCAGAAATGTATGAACATTAGGGTGTGAGCTGCACCTCTGAGGACGACCTCCAGCTTCCTGTTTGACTCCCCTTTGCTCTAAAAAGAGCTGCAGACGCTGGCACTCTGCTTCCAGCTCCTCTTTGCATCGCTCATGGTTCTCCGGTTCTTCCTGGATCCTGGCGCTCTCTTTTCCTGCCATTGTGGTATCCTGGTGAGGCTGCGGTGCTGTCCTCTGACTCTGATACGCCCACACAGCATCCTCTTTCTATCAAACAGCGTTACAGATCTGTAAGTGGGTTTTCATTCACCTGTGTGATGTGTGATTAGAGCAGCACAGATTCGCAAATGATTTATTCTGTTCGCTGCACTGAATGTTTCTCTTCCAGTTGCTGTTCTCTCTTATATATATAAAAACAGTTTTCTTCCCTTCCTAACTCAGGTTACTCAATCATAGAGCTTAAGAATAAAACAGTTTAACTGTTACAGCCATCACTGCTTTTGAAAGCTTCTAACTGCAACAACTGTCCTTGTTTCTCTGCTCCTTCCTTCACTTCTTGTTCTTGGAACTGTACATAAATGCTAACATGTTAGACACTCCACGTTTAGTTTAGTTTATTTAATTACAGTCCTGATAAGTTTTAGCAAAACAGAAAATGTGTCAAAAATATAACATTTAAAAGAGTTCAACTCTTACTGTGGACGCCCCTCCCTGATCTTTGAGTTCTGTCAAAAGTTGACTTTTCAGGCGCTGCGGCTCCCTCTTCAGTTCATCTTTGTTGACCTGCAGCGCCCCAAAATGCTTCAGTGAATTTTAACAGCAAGCTTCTCTAAGCCACAATTCGATCTGAGCTGTGGTTCTAAAATTGTCAAGTTCTAGCTGTAAACATTTCTGTTGATGTAGTTTCAGCAAAAACAAACAGAAAATTCACCTATCGGAAAAAGAGGAAAATCATATTAAATATTCAAATTCAGCAATGCACGTTTAAAAAGAGAAGGTGGGTGAATTACAGATTAGTATTTATAATTACAAGATAGATACAAAATAGATTAATATCCAAAAATCCACTCGGAAAAGGTGTGTTCTTCACAATCTCACTCGACAGTCAAATGAAAACTGAAACTGTGTTGCAGGAATCACTTTAAGGCTGTTTGTTGCTGTAATTGTAAATGCAAACTAAAAAAAAATGTTGAAAGGCTCCAAATGCTGTAGAAAAAAGTTTCCATTTTCTAATGTGACCATCCTGCAGTCAAGACCTCACACCCACTGATGAGAATGAGATCATCATCAGAAGAAAAGATTTAAAAAATGAATCTCTGACACCTAGATCAGAAAGTCAAAGTCAGGTCAGCACTGCTATGATTCCCTTGAGTCTGTCAATTTTTAAAGTCCAAATGAATAGATCTTTACAGAAGAAGAGCTTGCATTCAAAAATTCAACAAATTTGAAGTAGAGGTAAACTTTGTTGTTTGACTTACAAAAAAAACAATCGAACGATTGGCTTTTCTGGTGTATTATTCTCAGTTTTTTCTCTGGGCGTGCTATTTTTTTTTTGCCTTTGTTTAAAAATGTACCTGACGCTAAAAAAAACATGCTTTTCCATACCACGTTGTTGCAGGATCCATCTTTCCAAGTCTGTTTACAGTGGTGCAGGTCTGTTAAACATTCAAAGTCACCCAAAGATTTGTAAGATTCAGAATTTCTCTGCTTCTGCAGCTCTTTCGGTCGGCATCTGTGAAAGCAATAATATAGAATTACCCTTCAAATGAACGCAAACTCCTTCTGCAGAGATTGGTGAGGCCTCCTTTTGTACCTAACAGTCTGTTTGTCCATCCTTCAGTCTCTCAGAATGCAGAAAAGGGGCCGTGGTTTTCTTATTTTTTTAAAAAAAGAGAGAAAAATCCTGAAATATTTTAAATGTTTTTCTATCTACCTCCAATATTCTTTCCTCCCATAGAGAGATGACTGATCTGCAGGACTTCTGTCATGGAAACATTGATAGGAGCACCTTCTCTCTTAGAAAATAAACAAACATAAATATCTTGGACTTTCACAGATCCAATTCTAATGTTAAAGAATCTTTTGAATGGAAAAGCTCTTTCCTTACCTAGAGTAGAGTTCGGTTCACTCCTCGTCTGCGTTTCAGTGCTCCACTGGTGATCATCCAGGTCTGGGACGGACTTGATGACACAGCAGCATCCTTGTTGAGGAGGCGGCTCACCTCAGTTATGACTGATCTCATAAAGGTTCACGAACTCAGCAGTCAACAACACATATTTATCGGCATCATGCTTTTCGATCACATTTGATATAGATATTCAACAAAACAGCTTTTTATTCTCATATTTCCTGAACATTTTAAACTGACCGCCTGTTAGTATGATTCCTGACTTGATCTTTCATTAAAAACTGTATATTAACATTTTTTGTCGTCGTAAAAATGATCTGAAATAAATTGGCAAAATAATGTTTAAAAAAGGGTTTATCTGTTTGTTTTGGAGGGTTTTAAGTTCCTAACCGTTCCTCTCAAACCTTTTTCACATATTTTGTGGGGAAATCATTCCCATTATTCCAAGATCCCATTCTCAAGAATCTAATAATTTTAAGATGAAGTAAAGCACTTGAAGATCAAAAGGAAAGGACAACAGACATGTTGAGGAGGGATGGGGTGACATGTGGATTTTCTGTCTCTTGATTCTCAAAGACAGATTAAAGAATGATTCACAGCTCTTTCATATCAGACTGTACCTGCCAGTCTTCCCATCTTTGGGATTCTGGGTACTTCTGCTTTCTTTTTCATCTTTGACTTGCATCACATCTACACAGGTATCACAAGGATGTGTCTTTCTCCGACCAAGCTGCCTTGCTTCATTCAGTGGATTTGAAAGTTTCTCTGTGTCACAGAGTTAGATTCTCTGAATCTTTTCATTGTTTCTGTGTTGTTGACAACTGCCAGGTATAGTCAGACCCACTATTTCTTCCTTGAACTGACTGACAAAGTCCTTCCCCTTGTGGAAGTTAGGAGCCTCCCAGGGGCCACATTTACCTCCAACATAATGAGATATGTAGTGTAAATGCTCACTCTTTTAATTAACATTTTAGATGAGCTACATCTACTGAAGCTTAGATTATCAAAAGTCATTTACTAGTCAAAGGAAAACAGAAAATTTCCAAGTAGAATTTGAATTTTGAATGTTTCTGTGAGGTGCAGATTTTACCAGACTTTTCCTCCATCGCTGAAGAATGCATCAAGTCAAAACAAGACATGAGAGTTTCATTTAATGCTGCCTGTCCCAGGTTCTTGTCTTTGCTCAAAGACTTACTCCTCCTCAGGTTCACTTAAAAATACAAAGTGACTTTAAAAATGTTTCTAATCTTTCCACATTGCAGTGAAACACAGATTACCTTCATTGTTCCAGCACTGTTTACTGGAAACTGCACCTTTCTTTGGATGCTGGATCTATAAACAAAAAATGCAATCAAACAAAAATTGATTTAACTGTAATTTAAAACAAAGGTTTGACATTCAGGATTTTCAGAGACCTGAAGTTTGTCAAGCTGTTCATCGATTGCATTTAGGAGAAGGTCGCAGATGTCCGCTTTAAAAAGCAGATGATCCAGGCTGAAGTTCCAGTGGACATCACTGACATCTGTGCAGCAGAAGTTACCAAAACACAGCTAAGAACAGCAAACAACACCCAAGTAAAAAGGCTTAAAAAAACTACTGACCAGAAAAAAGACGCTCGCTGGTGACCTCTAAGTCTCTGTCCTCATTTGGACTTTCCATCTTCCGTTCTTGGATACAAGCTGACATTCACCATGGAGACGGCATCATGTAGCCTAAAACCTGTGGTTGAGGTTGAATGAGCAGTCAGTATGTAGGGGGGAGTTGTTACTCAGTTGTCCAGACAACCAAGTCAGTTTGACTCACAAAGCCTTTTGACCGAATAGAAATTCTCCTCTTTTTTATCTTTCTTCTAAAAACGAAAACTAAAGCTCATGTAAAAATTGATATAATTTATTTTAGCAAGCAAACATAGCATTCAAGGTTAACTTACTTCTACGCAAAGCGAGTAGCGTCAGTCTTTTTTGCAGCAGTACAAACCGTGTGGATTTGAAGGAGCTTCCGGAAGTGTTGCCCTGGAAACTTTTAAACGCTTGAAAACTTTAACCTAGTGATGCGTTCAGGGCCAGTCTGATCACAAGCTTCTTTGTAACAAATACAGCTTTTAAGTGTTAACTGTAAAAGTTTGTGATTCCAACAGATATTCTATTTACACACACACACATCCAGTGTAGACGTGAACAAGTTTGTTTTCTTCTTTTTATTATTGTTGACCTGTTGTTTAAAGACAATTTTTGAGGAGTGAAAATTAAGGGGAAAAATACACAATAAAAAAAGAAGAAAAAAAAAATAGAAACACCTCAATTGAATTTGTACTTAGACCTGAATACACCTGTGGATGTTTCAAAGTAAGAATGAAAGCAGGTCTTTTATTCATTCCAAGCCACGGATTTTTTTACTGTTACTGATACCTTTCATCATTTTACAGATCATTATCGCCACCATAATTTTATCATAAAACTCACAGGTCATAATTCACACAGCAGTAGGGTTTAGATTAGAAAAGGCAAAACAAAAAAAAACCCCATCAGTTTCTTTCAGTACTAAAACTGAGCAGTATGGAGTAAAGAGGAGATGTGTGCCACACACAAACCATTATGCACACCAACAGCAAGAAAATGGCACTCATGATTTAAAAATAAAAAACAAAAAAGAGATATCGAAAAGGGTCAAAAGTAAAGCTAACTGTTTACCCTCCTTGTCCACTTTGGTTGTTTTTCTCTCCTCGTGTTCTGTGGCAGGCAAGCGCTCAGTTTGAAGTAACAACAGCTGTAAATGAACAGCTACTGTGGAAATATTCTAATTCAAAATGCTCCATTTTTACTTAAAATATAGTATATATCACATTTTCTCAAATATAAAATCATCTCTAACACAATTTATTAAACTCTCCAGCGCACCTAAAATACAGAAAGAACAGATTAAAACACACCCATATCCTGTGTTCTTTCAGATGCCGTGACAAGACACAACAATGCAGATGTAACAGTGAAATGAGAACTTGAAACATGTCATAGGAGAAACTGTTGATGGGGAAGTGTCCGACTGTGCCGACGACACTGTATGAGGAAAAATGTGCACACAAAGCTCCATCTATGGGTGGAAATGAGAGTCTGTGTCAAGATGAGCAACCAACAAGTGAAATTAAAGGGAAGGAATAATTCAACATTTTGGCAAGTTTCCTCAAATTTATGCCCATTACTTTAATCTTGGACACACGCTTAAGCAGCTTAGATTAAGAGTAGAAAAGTGGAAACAGTGGATCTGACACACTTTGGATTTGTGTGGTTATTCATGAAGATGTTTTTACTTCATTTTTGCAGGTTAAACATAAACTCAAACTCCAAAAGTGTTGAATTATTCATTCCAGACAATTTTTTTTTTGCTGAAGCAAAAATACAAAAACAAACAAAAAAAACTGTCTCAAATGCTTTAAACATTTAATCTAAACTAATTCAAGAAATTTAATTTTAACAAATCAGTTAATTCTCAGTTAAATTCACCTTCAGTTTCAATCAAAGACATTCAGCTTCTGAAAAGCAACATCAGTGCATTTTTACATCATCATACCCATGAGAAGAAACAACCAAGGTTTTTAGGTTTTTATGGAGTGAGCATTAATCAATGAAAATCTAATTTTTGTGTGTTCAGAGAATTTTTGGCGAAATCACAGGTGCAGCAGGGTTAACGTCCAAGTTCACAGAAAAAAAACAAACATTTGAATTACAGCAAGCTTCACTCTTTCTGTACAGAGAACTTCTGACTTAGATTAGTATAATTATTTCTTATTATACAATATCGCTTTTATCACAAAATATTCACACAGACTAGATGGCAGGTACCTCCAGCCAGGATTTCTACATTCCCAACAATAATTACAAAAAAATACTAACTGGTTCTCAAAACTCTTTTCACTGAATTCTCGTAGTGCACAGGTAAGGAAGGGGTTTCGTTCCCTTATTCAGTCAGTTGAAGGCAAAAAAAAGACTCTTGGTACCTTTGTAGGCTGATCCCAGATCAGCATGTTCACAAATGGTGAGCCTGGAGCAGCAAGCCTGTGGCTGCAGCTGCCCGGCTGCACGCCGGAGTGCATCAGGAACCAGCCCTGTCTGCATCTACAACCTCCCCTCAGCTGAATCCATCCAGGGGCTTTGCTTTTCTTCCAGAAACACAACTTAAATACAACGAATGCAAATCTCAGCTCGTGATAGATGATGCTGGAGCAATACAGAGAAACTGGATGGCGAATAAATCTCAGAGATCAATGCAAACGCCCTATTTTGTTCACTCACTGAGATCGATCTGTGAAACTGTCAGAGCACTCAAGAACAAAGTAAGGTTTATGCACAGACGGAGCTGTTTCTCTAGGTGTTAGTGAATTTTACTAAGTCTTGCTTAACTGAGGTGAAAAATGCTTCTTCTGGTTTTTGATGGGTGGTTATGTTAGTGGGATACGAGTGCTTGAAAGCTGCACATTCCCTGGAAGTTCAGGACTACTACTGTATATTTATAAGAATCACAAATGGAGAAATATCTCAAGTATGTTTAGTGCATTAAACTCACAGAAGTGTCAAGGCATCAAATATTTCATACACAATTACTGAAGAGAGTCTGAATATTGAGCTAATATTCACATATTCTAAAGACAATTTTCTTTTCTTTTTTTTTAGGGGGTGGTCTCACAAAGTCCTCACAATTACTTGATCTCTTAGCTGCTGCAATAGTCAAAAAATTGAGGAGCATCTATGCAGGAAAACCTGCTAGTCAGAGTAAATGGATGCTACAAGAGTATGTCACTTTTTCTTAGAAGTTCTCAAACTCTGCTGTCCTTTTTTGAATTTATTAGGCATCCTAGTTGTCGTTAAATGGCAGTTTTTGACAATAGTTAAATACCAGAGATGTACAAAAGTCCGTTTTTTTTTAGGTCCAAGTCAAAACTCCAAATAAAAAAAGTTTTTTTTTTGTTTTTAATTGTACTTCAAAACAAACAGCAGAGACACAGAATTAGGCATTTGGTGTTTCTGCATAACCACAAATAAAAGATATCAAGAAATCAGCAAAAAGGCTTTTTTCATTAGACTTAACAGTGAAGTCTTGGAAGTAAAGATAAAGAGAAACTAATAGAAATGACTCCAAACCTTCAAGTCCTTCAAGTTACGTCTCAAATCTGATTCGATTTCATTCAGATTTGAATTTGAAGTCAAAATCACATTCGCTGTTGTGTACAGAGTGCAGGTCTAAAGGTTAAAGACGATAAATAAAATGTAACAACTGTCTGCTTCGTTTTTGGGAGTTTATGTTGTAATTTTCGGTTAGAAACTTGTATTATTTCGAGTTGCTGCTCTCTTTCTAATCACAAATCCTCCCTGACGATCCAGATGAGTCGACTGTTACCACAGGTAAGGAAAACTGCTACTTCAAACACTGAGTTTTTGTTCACATAAACCGATTTTAATGTTTCTGACTAGTGCATACTTGAAGATTATTTGCATTAGCTGTTAACTGTAGAGATTTAAAGTAATAACTGAATCACAGTTCAGGCAGGTCCAAGTGGTTTCACATACTGACATTTTTGTTTAGTCTGACTGCACATTAAAAAAACTTTATTTTTGTCAGTGTCCATTGTTATATACATGCTCATTATTTTTTTTTTATTCTTTTTGACATAAATTATCTTCTTTTACTTTTTGTATATCTGCAATTTAAATCATATCTAAATTTGTGACATTTACAGATATAACCCCTCGTATTAGACAAATTTTAAGCAGCCGAAAAGGGGAACGTGTGATTGTATCAATTGTAACAAATCTCATTTATCATTTTCAATTGTGCTGCATAAAACAAAATGAGCTTTTCCTGAAAGCACAGAAATGTTGACGTTTGAACTCAAAGGCTTTGTTTTTTTAAGTTCCTCTTTGTGATTATTTTTCAATCTAATCATATTTTTTCAAAATGGATTTTCATTCAAGAAGTAAAACTTTGTTTGGTAAACTCACTAAAGTGCTTAGTGGGTATCGTTTGCAGATTCTAGTGTCTGGAACATTCAGGTACCTTTCATCTGCGATATTCTTCATCTTCGCATTTATTTTTAAAGCATCAAAGAGAACTTCCCACCTTAAAATGTCCTCAAAATAGAAACAAAAAGATGAGATTGTACATTTGGAGGTACAGAGTGATCAGAGAATGTAGGAAATCCATTCATTCTCTTTCTCAGGAAGGTCCATGTGGTGCTCATAAGCCAGCTACGCTCCACTGCCTGAGGACCAAAGGCTGAGCGGTTCTCCGTCCCTTGAGGTGCAATTTGAGATGAGTTCCTCCGGTTAAAAGATGTCAGGACAGATACTCCAGTCCTGACTTTCCTTTGTCTCCCAGTATCCTCCCTTATACACAAAGCTCGTCTCTCCAGTGAGCGAGTCCCGCCTCTGGTGGAACCACAGTGGTTGATATCCTTCATAATCTCTACCTGGGGAAGAAGCACAGGTGTTACCTAACAGCTGTCATTTAATCCTGTTGTTGCAGAGAAAACACACTTGCAGGCAATTCAAAGAGCGATTACAATGTACAGGTAAAGAAATGTATTCATGAAAAGCAACCAACTGCTGTGCGCTGCATTTGGTATAGCTTCAAATGTGAGACAAGCTGCAGGAACTTCAACTGAATGGTGTCAATGGGGAGAAAAAAAGCAGAACCAGATGAGCAAAAAGAAAAATTATGATCAGTTTTTGTCATTTCTGAAGTGAAATAACTGCCTCTGAAAAAGCTGTAAAAAACAAGAGAAACTGCAGTTTTGGATTATTAGTAATATGTTGACCCATTTAATGCTCCTTTAAACACATCTAAATCAGACAAATGTGAAGTAATTAAAACTTTGAAAATACTTTAAAAAGTGGTCTGTCAGATGAAGATAATGAGTTTGGTACAAAAAATTGCTGATTAATTTTTTTATAGAGAACTCTCACTAATGTGTCTGAGTCCTTTTCTGAATGAAAATGCCACATGTGAGCAGGAAACAGCTTTCCCGCCTTGTTGTTTGGAGAAGTTAACATGAGAGGAGAATCATGCAGATCCCAAACAGAGGCAGAGCACACAAACCACACAAGATGTGTGTGTGTGTGGGTGTGTGTGGGTGTGTGTGTGCGTGAGATGGACAACAGAGGGGTCCAGGGCAGCCCTCACTCACCAGAGTCATACTCACACTCTGACCATCAACAGAGGGAGGAAGAGAAAGACACATCATGGGTACATTGAAAAGAATCTTCAATAAACACACAGAGAAACACTACCAGAGTGAAAAGCTGCAGCTGATGCATCCAGTGTCTTTGGAGGTTAAGCTCCGCCCTCTTACCAGAAATCACCTTTCAACTTTTGTGTTTTTATGGTAAGGAAAGATAAGTATTTCATTTAAGTTGCAGTAATCACTTGATCATCTGGTGTGTTTTAGGCATTCATGATTATATAAAATAATAATTAGTAGTTAGTTTGAATAATTCCAAATTCATAATGACTTAGGGAAAGGGAATGACCTCTGAATGCTTTTTCTTAAGTGCCAAACTTTTTTTATCTTTTTTTTTTTCACCTCTGATGCAATTTTTTAAATTGTTTCTTTAATGCTTTGCTGTGAAATCTTTGTCTCTTTTTGAATGTTTTGAAGTTTAACATTCATCTCAGCCATTTTTTCTTTAATAGAATACATTTTAAAAATATGACTGAAACACAGTTCAAAGAGAAATAGCATCCCCCATTGAACACAATTTCAAGCTTTTTTGGGGGTCAGATGTCACGCTCTCACATAACCTTTTCTGAAAACTGGTCAAACTATCAATCATCAGTGTTTTGATTGTTGATTTGATTTGTTATCCTAACATGTTTTTACTACAGCTCTTATTCTTGATTGCTCACCTTCATCCAAAGCCTCTGAAGCCTCTGCTTCTCGTCTCCTCCTGACAGCTCTCTGTTTCTCTTCTAGTCTCTGTTTTTCAGCGTTTGCTTCATCCCATCTTCCGTCCTCCATCAGCCTCTGGTCTGGTCTCAGCCGGCTGTCAGTCATTGCAACTCCTTCTTCTGGCTCATTAAGGGTCAGAGCCAGAGCTGAGAAGTAGTACATGTTTTCTGCATTTTCCCTGACAAAACAAAAGTAAATTGGAAGGATTTGATGTTTTTCTTAATTTACTTTTATAAAGTTCTGTTGTCTGAAGCTGAGGAGGCAGGCTTACGGTAGAGGGTATTTCTTCCATAGCAGTTTTGGGGACAGGGTTTGATAGACAGTCTTTTGTTTTCCTTCTGATCCACTGCCCCCTCGGCTGCTCTGAATGATTTTAGCGCTTTCCATTTTATCATCCCACGTGCCGGAGAGGATATAATGTGCCTGGCCTGAACTGTCCGCCACAACCCCCGTCACCTGAAAAGAGAGAATTGTTTATTCTCCTAAAAAAAAGAAAATGTTGTCTTGTCTATAGGCTTTAAAACAATTGTTCCTCACGCAGTGAAATTTAGCTTTAGCACAAAATATAGCATAAACGATCCACATAACATCAAAAGATCCAAGCAGAACTTGAAGTTCTGAGTTCCACATAACGTCTCTCCTCTTATTTAAAAGGGTTCTTTTGCAAAAACTGTGTGTTTGAGACATTAAAAAACATGGCTTCTGCATGTGTGAAAACCCTGATAAAGAGTTTCTTTCATCCCTTTCTTAAACCATATTCTCCACCTATAAAGGCATTAACATCATTATTAGAACCTCACTTTTAACATTTAAAAAAGTTTCCAGCAGGAGGCAGCACTGTGCAAAATTACATTCAAAAGTCCCATGTTGTTATATCAACATTAAGCAACGGCTAAGGAGGGAAAAGAAAGTATTTACCTTTCGAGGAACATCCCTGGAGAAGTAGCTGTAAGGAGAGAACTTGAGCTGGCAGGTCTCCTTGGTTCTGTGATTCACAATCTCAATGTCTCCTGACTGCACACATACAAACATGTAAAAAAATGTTACCATGTTAATCTGTGTCATTTCCTCTTTACTGTGTTTTAAAATGATGTAAAAACTATTGTATTAACCTACACTGCTAAGACACAGGAGGTGTGATTTGTCCTGTACACATCTCAAACAGTGTTTAGTGCTGCTGCTGCTTTGGGCTGTTTGGTCCCTCCAACATTAGAGCAATAATCCTTATTTAGAATAAGCCATTGATTTGGACCCTTCAGCTCAAGTATCATAGCAGAATGTGGGTGTTGATGGAAAGAACATGATTGAAACAGAAACAGAGAAACTTCTACAGGGGGTGTCAGGGCTGACCTAGAAAAGATTCATCCTCCTGGAGGAGCTGAAATGGATAAAGGATGCTTGAGCTGCCATTATGAACAAGCGCATGTTAGATGGGAGAAATGGGCAAAAAAATTGTTGTTATTTGAATCCTCCTGTTTAATTTGTATTCTGATTAGCTGTTTATTTTGACTAAGAATTAGATGTTGACCTGCTGAAGGAAAATTCTCGTAGCAAAATATATGGATTTATTTAACTTTGGGGACATTTGTGACTTTTCATTAACTCAGAGGTAACAAATTCACCTTTTTTCTTCTTTAAAGCTTTGCTTTTAGTCAAATGCTATTAGTGAATGGATTCAGAGGCACAATAATGCCACAGACAAGAGTGGAAACAAGGAAAATGAGAAAACTTAAAAGGAGGAAAGTAAAAAAACATTCCTGCGTCTCAAACACACAGTCCTTTTCCCTTCTATATATCCCCCCTTCATAACTAGAAAATTGCACAGAAAATACAGGCTTTTATTTTACAACGTTATTAAAGATCAAAGCCTAAGATAAATCCACAGAGATCCAGGAGCTCCATGGTCTGTGAAGCTTCTGTATAAATCCTTTCTTCACACTCTCTGCTCACTTTAGCACACATTTCTGCAACATGGAACGAGCCAGTGACTCATGGGTTTGAGTGAAAGGTTGAGGGAGGGGATGGCTAGTTTATAAATGTGAAGAAGTAGCACTCATAAACCGACCTGATCAATCCATAACTTTCCCACAATGATGTTGTGCACAGTGGAGGTGACCTTTCTCCACACATAGTGGTTCCCACTGGAGTGAAACTGCAGATGAATGGCACCTGAGGAACACATGGAAACAACATATTATCAAGGATGAAAACGCCATCCCATCTGCTTAGTTAGGATTCTGCAGCTGCTGATACGAAAGTGATGAATATCAATTTGTTTTTGCCATCATAACATGTCCTCTATGTTCTGTGAACAGCCATGTCTGCTTCTTGCAAAGAATCCAAAATAATCCAAAAGACACTCTCACATAAACAAAAATAAACTTAAATCAGGAGTCTTTTCTGTTACAAGGCACTTCTTAGCAGCCTCGCCTGGAAGCAAGAGAAATCCCACAGATACTAATACATTGTTTGACTAGTGCAATAATAAATCAGCATCATTTCTGTGAGGCAGAAACAGTGGCTCTTTGCATCGAAGAGCAACATAAAGATTCATTAACATCCTATATATTTATGTGTGTGACTAAAGTGATAATAAAACCATTCCATTGGGCAAATAAGTGGTCTACTTTTCAAGGTTCCTCCTTTCTTGTTCTGACGTGTCCCAGTCTGTGCCTTTATTTACACAAATGTCATTCAGAGCAGACATATATGTAGAGATAATAGCTTGCAAATATCTTAAGCCTTAGTAACAACTGCCCTTATGGATGGATATAGGCTGTCTGCAGATGAAAAATAGACATATCTCTACAGAGCACGCTTTTCTACAGGCATGCTGTGGGTGACGAGTCCTGGTGAACACTTACACAACACAAAAAGGCTAAGTAAAAGTAAAGTAGGTGAGACACAGGCGCGTCGTATGGATTTCTCATTCATTCAACCCCCCTAAAATCCTGCGCACTGAGCCCATTAGTGCTGTTCATGTGATACGACTAGAGTGTGGTGTTAGGTCACTGTATGACAGTATCACACGTACATCATACATGCGTATGACTTACATTTTCCTTGCAAATACTACACAAAACATTCTCTGGCAGGGAAATTGAAATCATCTCCAAACAACTATGACGACTCCACAGAAGAATGTGAATTTCTCACCCAGCGGCATAATGGAGAGGTATTTCCCCCGAAACTTGCTGGCTATTGTGATTTCCTGCCACAAGGTCCAGCCTCTTTGGGAAATCACATGATGGGCAGCTGCAGGGGGGTGGTGGCTCACCTGAGTTAAACAAAGATACAAAAGCCAAAAACATACATTGGGAGTATTTTTTTAGTTTGAAAAAGACCATTTGACCTGCGTTCGTGAGTCAAGTACTTGCTAGCACTTTGAGGAGAGTGAAAACACATTTTCCCTGCAGCTGAGCCATTACCTGCTCACACAGTGACCGGTAGCCAAACTCCTCCAGGCGATCGAGCTCATAGGTCTCCCCCAGAAGGGGGTTGAAGGGCTTGGCAGTCCGATGGACAGTGGTGGAGTAGGAGGAGACAGAGAAGGCAGCGACCAGGCACATCTGCTCCAGAGAGGACTCACAGCGTGCTGCCTTGTCTAAGAGTTCATGATACTCCAGGTCCTCAGTGAGACGTTGCAGCATCGACAAAGGCTCGTTAAAGTTTACCTGAGGGGCAACAACATGTATGCTCAGAAAATGTAAGATACAGATATTTATTCTATGCTAGGGGTGTCAAACTCCAGGCCTTGAGGGCCAGTGTCCTACATGTTTTATAACCTTGTTGGCTAAACACACCTGATCCAGGTAATCAGAAGCAAATAAGGTAGGACTTCTGGAAAACCAAAAGGAAGTCGGCGCTTGAGGACTTGAGTTTGACACCCCTGTGCTATGCTGTGAGAAGAAGTCATATGGACCTACAGGCATTGGGATTTTAGAGAGCTCCTTGCCGATGCAGTTCTTCATGATGCTCCACAAGTTCAAGGAGTAATTGGGCTTGTCTGGGACATGGGTCCGTCTCTCTCTGCGGGGTTGCAGCTCTTTTCCTGATACATCATTGCAGCTTGGAGACATCTAGAATTAAGAATAAGATGACAGTAACCAAAAGTGAGCATCGGCCTGCTGAAAGTTCAAGGATAAGGTGTTCATAGATAAGGTGAACTGTTACACTTTGGAAATAAAACAAAAAAAACATGGAAGAAAATCCAAAGATGTATGAGTCTTTTATTTTGCAAGTTCTGTAAAAGGGCTATATGAATTTACACATGTTGGTTCTGGAACTCCTACTTGTTAGAAGGACACTCACATTGTCATCCTGGTTCCACTCATAAGCTTGCCCTCCACTTGCTCCACTCAAGTTACTCTGAGATCGCCTGGAAAAGACATTTTCTGCAATGAGCTTTGAACAAAACAGTCAGTAAACTCCTTTCTGACTCTGCTTATAAACATAAATCGCATTACAAAGAAGAGCTAACACTGCTGGGTGCTGCAGCTGAATGCCGCTTAACAGCTGGAGTCCCTCTTAATGTTGCAGATGAAGGATAAACTAATCAACTGCAACATGGCAACCACGCAAATGAAAAGTGAGTTACAGTGGTCAGCTGGTAGTAATGAATCTCAGAGGTTAGGAATTGATGCCAATTTAATTTTGAAATATTTCTTTTTTTGGAAAAACTGTTAAAGATTAAGCACTTCTTCAAACAAACAACTGTTAGATTATGTTATGCTTATATGTTTCTGTATTTGCCCATCAATCATTCTCAAAGCATTTAAAGAAGTTCCATGGAAATCGTCTTTCTGTCTAGACTGACCTGTGCTGGGTGCTCTCACTGGCAGTCACTGTGATGAATGCAGGGGAATCCTCCATGGCATCAAAGTACTCTGTATCCTCATCTTCATCACTCGCCTCTTCTTTGTTTGACCTTTCACCTCCTTCAATGGAGCAAGTTAAACACATTTTGCAAAACTGGAGAACCCATTTCATGCAACTGGCTTGATATTTCACAGAATTCAGAGAAGGAAAGCCTATAATCACGTACCCGTGGAGGTTAATCAAGCAATAATCAGCTTAGTACTGTTGGTGGTGTTCCTGCTTGTTAACTGGCCGAAATTGACGCATGTTCATCTGTGTGTGCTGCTCAAGTGACAACGTGTAGTGATCCATCACAAGGGGGAGAGAGGTATTTTTTACATAAAGCTTTAAATGGCAGTTTGACACACACCCCTGCAAGTGGAAAGCCACTCGGCATTCTGTCTGGCATTTAACAAAATATATAATAAAAAGATGATATGGCATGCTTAAAAAAAGCATTAAATCAGCTTAACAAATTGAATGTAAAATTGACTGGTATTACTTGTTTAAAGTGGAAATAAATGCTTAAAAAACAAAAGAGAACAGAATCAAAAAATGTCTATACATAAGGGATCACCCAATCAGCACTTGGGTAACGAAATAACGCCTTTAAGTTAGGCCAGGATGTTTAGTCAGACAAAATAGCATGGAAATCCTAAGAAGTTTAAACAGACTCACCCTTATTTGTCGTGGGGGCACTGGGTGAGCTTGAAGCAAGCGTGGGTGCTTCCCTCCACGCCCGCTCCAGGCTGTTATGTTGTTTGGCAAGCTGCTCAATGGTTTCCTCTAAGTGGGTACGCTGCTCTCTCTCATACTGGAGTGCTCGCTGCCATCTCCTGCTGTGAGTCTCAGCTAGGTCCAAGAAGTCTCGACATGCCTTTGGAAACACACATGCATAGTCAGAAGACGAGCAACGAAAGCTTTATTTAAAGCAAAGAGAAACCGTAATAAACAACAAATGAGTGTAGTTTATTTTAAAATGTCTATTGCGCTTTTGCAAAATAAAATGCTTAAGAAAGTCAACATCAAAAACACACAATATTTAAAATGGCACAATTCTTGAAAGATTTTTTGGCAGACGTGGTAAAAAGGTAAGTACATTTGACTGCAGTCGCAGATTCTAATCTCCACTGTTTGAAACAATTATTGATACTTTAAATCCATGTGTGCATTTAACATACGATAGTGTGTGGAAAACCTCAATAAAGTGAAAACAATGAAAATCTCACTTCATGCAGGTCAAAAGAGGGCGTTGTTGCTTTGCTAAATAGATTTTACTGCTCAGACTAAAAGGTTACTTCCGATCAGATATATAACACATGTCAGCACTTTTTCTGCACCACATTGTAAGTCACTGAACTTTAATAACATGTCTGAGCCGACTTCTCCTTTTCAAAGTCTTGTGATGGACTGCAGCGTTACTAGGAAGAAAGCTGGAGTTTGTGAATGACCAAACTAAAACTTTGCATTGGATGTGATACCATGTCTAGTGGCAAGTTGGTACCAGAGATAGGGGGATTTAAAAAAAAAAGTGTAGTTTATAAAAGGCTGTTGTTAATGGCAAAAATACAGCTCTAAAGATTAAAAAAAATAAAAAATGAATAAAAAAGGATAAATAACTAAATAATAAGGATGAACAGTGGGAGGAAAAATAATGACGCTGTCAGTGAAAAAAAACAACAACAAAAAAAAAACGCAGTTCCATGTTGCGTTTTCCCATCACTAAAAATGTAAAAAACAGGATAATGGACTGGATACATGTTTTCACTAAATGTCCTTTCTGCATCCGCTTGAAAGGTTTTATTTAGTACAAAAGAGTACAAAGGTAATAAAACTTCTATTAAGAACATTTGGCTAATCTATGAATCAAACGGGGCACCTCAAAACATGAAAAAACATAGAAAACATGGAAAAAATTGTTTTAAAGCTGTAACATTACCGGGAAAAATATTTTTTTTAAACTTTTACATACAGAATAAAAGTCTTACCAGGCAGGAAATCGTCCACCACCAGCTGTTTTTCAGAGTCTCTTTAAATCCAATGTCTAAGACTCATTTAAAGTCACAAGTCTGTGTCACGTTGAGAACCACTTCCTCACACTGAGAGTGATATGAAACCCAGAAAACCCATGTAGAATCTGTACATATGTGAGTGTGAGTTCCACTTTTTTTTATGCTGACTTTCCAAGACTGCCCACAACCTTCAGTGACAGGAAGACAATGATAGAGCATGTGTAAAGGTGATGGGAAACTTCAATTGTAAAGGAAAACTTCTGATAAAACGTAATCTTATTAACACTGATTTGATTATTCTGTCATGTGTTGAAACCATATTTGCCTAAAATGGAAGGGTTGTAAATGTATGCCAGCTGCAAATAGAAAACCTGCCACCTGAGAAGTCAGATGAGCAGTAAATGGCCCAGAGTAAAGCCTCTTCTCAGACCAGGAGAAAGCAGCCATGTTTTCTTTTTAATACCTCCGTCGTAACCATCCCATCTCCTGTTTTCTTTTGAAACATGATGGTGGAATTCTCTATTGGACCAGTACTTCATAACAAAGATTCATAGTCCATTCAAAAATACTTTTGGCATTGAATTTTCTTTTCCCAAATAATTAATGTTTTACTAGCAAATGTTTTCCAATTAAGAACAAGCAAGTTTACAGAACAGAAGCATCAAAAGGTTCTTATTGAAATAAATGACTGATGACATTTCTAAAGGACTTCATCAGAACCTGATTGTTACTAGTTGTGTTTAAATTGTTTCTTTTTTTTTTACATGAAAAAGTGTTTGGTATGTCAAAATTTCTCAGACATAGCTTACTCCTGCAAGTTATATACACAGCAAGGGATTATTGCTGCATCAGCTTTTAGTGACAACATAGCTGTCTGCAAGTCAAGAGTTTCTCAGGGACTGCTTCCTCTTATGAATCTACCTGCAGCCAGTCGACAGTGACGGACATGGCTGGCCACAGAGTGAGGCTTTTAACATACATCTCATGTTTCTGATCCCAGCTAACCTTTGTGTTACACTTTCATTAAAGTCTTTAACATATTTTTGATCAAAGCAGGAATTTCTGGAGTTTACTCCAAAAATCATCATTTTAGTAGATCAGTGAATAATGATTAACCCTCTGACACCTGAGTTGTCACTCTAAATAACACACGCTCGTTGACGTACTGTAACTCTTCGACCGTTTATGCAATCAGCGTAACATTGATTGCGTAAACACTTCACTACTGAAAGTGTTGGATATCAGCACAAAGCTGTTTTTCTCTGCTTAAGTTAATCGCGTAAACAGCGGAATAGTTGCGGTAGTTGAAAGAATGTCAACACTGAATATTAAGCTTAAAGAAAGGGTTAAAGAAAATATCAGGTTCAAACCTTTTTACTTAATTTAAAATCTTTTTTACTTGAAGCCCATATTATATGGCCTGTGAGTCAGGTTTACTCAGGATTTCTAATTCTCTCTAAACTGGATTTCAGAGGTTTTGAGGGTCCAATCCATATGTACATCAGATTCATGTTATGGATTATTTTAATCTGCAGCTTGTAAATGTACTTTGGATGACTTTCCACCAACTAAAAAAAAAAAAAAAACTAAAAATCCTAAGAGCAGCAGAATTTATAAGACATTTTGCTTTTTTAAAAACATACAAAAATAAAAAATACATAACAAAACGTTAATTCAGGTATTTTCTTTAGAGGTTTGGCAAAAGCACTGCTACTATCCACGTGCCTATAATGTACTACAGATATGTAGGGTGCTTTTGAGTGCAAAGTTTTGCCACAAATAACCAAAAAGAAAACGAGACCACAAACAAGTGTATCTGTTCAAGCAAAAGGACAGAAATAAAAAAAGGGGAAAAAGCTGTTTCAGTTATCAGTGATAAAACAGCACATGGCTTTCCTTTGTACTTCAAGTAAACAAGAATTAAACCCAGTTTTTGTCAGAATTTATGTCCATAAACTATTATATTTTCATGGAAGGAATATGCAAAAGACCTAATTTTAGCAGTATTATTTAAAAAATGCTCCTAAATAATGTTACTGTAAGTATTCATTGTTTAAAATAAATAAAGCAGCTGTAGAAAGAATTATCCTAAAATGAATTAAAGCTAAAGTGATGTCAGAATACACAGAAAGAGCAACTGACCTTTCATGATTGTCTCGTTTCAGTCAAAGCTGTCTGTCCTAATGTAGTCCAAAAGGGCCTAACATATCCTGACAGCTAAAGCGTTGAGGGTCTTAGGAGGGGGGAACAGCAGCTATTTTTGTTCCCCCCACCCAAGATCATATTCAGTATCACTTCTTCAGAATCTCAACACTACTGAACTGTCAGTTTAACTACACAGAAAGAACAGTGTAGTCCATCTACCATAAGGTAAAATAAGGTGTCTTAAAAAGAACATATAGACAATTTTTAAATATCATTTACATGCTTAAAAAGGAAAAATAGTAATTAATGAAAATGTAAATTGAAAAAATATTATACTTCGTAAAGGTGCCAACAATGAATTCACCAATATTTTCATGTTTATAGTGAACTAGTTAAATATCAGACTATTGTATCAGCAAATATAGTTGTGCTTCTATAAATAAGGTGTTTAAGACAGGTGTTTGTTTTAAGAAATATAACTGGATGTCTAAAGAAATTAATGACTAAAAAACAAGAAACACAAAAAGGATCTAGCACACCTTAGCATTTAACATCAGTGAGCTTGCGAACATTTATGTCTTACTGTCACATTACAGGCTTAGATCAAACACAAATGATCCAGATCGTCTTTTATTGACAACCAACCTTAAGTATTATTATTATTATTTCCAATGGAATGTCTCAATTACACTACATTTAACAGAAGCCCACACAGTGAAAAGTATGTAAAACCCAACACTGTGAGTAAAAGGTGTAAAGCCACAGTTAAAAAAACAGCAATGTGATGAATGTTAAGCATTCCTTTTCAAAAATGTTATCAAAGGCTGCCAGGCAAACATTTCTTTCTTGCCACTATTGAACTGCTACACTTACATTGATCATTGCATTGGAAGTGATGCGGAAGAGGGTGGCTCGCTCATTAACAGCCTTGATCTTTTCTCCACCTTCAATGGTGACTTTTAGGCCTTCAAGTTCAGTCAGGGAACGTTGCAGGGCTGCTCCATGCTTGGCGATGAGGTCATTACATGTGCTGAGGTCATCAAGCTTGCTTACAAGTAACTTTAGCGTACCCTGTAGCTCACTGCGGTCCGACTGGGACGTGGGCTCTTCGTCTCCCGAGTCATCTAGAAGGGGGAGAGACCCATAAAGAATGTGAATGATAAAGACAGAGGAAAGAAGAATATCTCCATCTCTGGCGATAAAATTATATACCATAAATCTAAACAGCTGAGATTAATTCAAAAGTACATCATAAACCACTGCCCCCTTTGTGGACACACAGTCATAACCAAAAGCTATAAAATCTCAAAGGTCGTAGATGGTGAGTGACATTTTTACAGCTGGTTTAGCCTGATACAAAAAGAAACATCATCATTGGAAATAGAAGGTTGACAAGAAAAAAGAAAAATAAATGAGGACAATAAAGAGAAAAAGAGATAATATAAGACCCAAAATAACCTTGTAAAAATCCTGGTCAAGAGTAAGGAATGGGAGTCTTTTCCCTCATCATACACCATGTTAACCTTGGCATGTTTTGAAAGAGCAGCACAGTGTGCTGTTGTGTTTTGTTTTTTGTTCTTTTGTTTAAAAAAGACTGTTATGCAGCTGTTAGAAGAGACTGTCACAGTTGGGAAGCAAGGCAGCATTACAGTAACACCTTCTCCTGAGAGAACAGCAACTGGCTGTGACCTTACAACGAGAGACGCCACCATCTTTGTTCATGTATACCAGGCACTATAACATGAATATCCGACTGTGAGACCGCAAGTCTGACAAAGTCTTTGTGCTTTGAAGCATCCAAACCCCGACAAACAGGAAGAACAAAACACACTCATGGTTTCACAATGTTTTACCAAACTGAGGCTGAAACAATGACTGTATGTAGAGACCTGGACTGAGTGACACCTGACTTCAGTTCCCTGGAGGCAGGGCAAAGGCATTTTCTGTGGGTGATGTCACACCTGCTCTGTCCAGTTCTTTATATACAGTTGATTAACAGCTAAGCAGCACAAATTGTGTGCCTTTTATAGGGAAAAAAATAAATGTTTTTTTTTTTTTTTTTTACCAAACATGAGATGTTTTATTTATGTGGCCTGATGTATTGTTGATGCATTATGGGTTTTTAAAGACTATTAATTCATTAAAAGGATCTGCCAAAAGCCAGCACAGAAATAGCAATAAATATGTTTTATTTAAGGTAAATTATCTCTAAAAAGGACGGTTAATTATAAATTTGTTTTTTTGCTCCTGTTCCTATTGACATTAGAAATCCTTTATAAAATATTTATTTTACTATTTCTAAGTAGGTAGATATTTATAACTATGTAATAAATCCAGAATCATTTTAAAATCATCTGACCTCATCTTTAGAATAAAAATTGACATTAACCATAAATCTGCAAACCATTAGTGCTCTTTGGAACGACACCAATTTTAGAGTACTAATATGAAAATAAACAAAATTATTAAATTACCCTTAAAAATAAAATAATCTTATAAAATCTACATATTATTGGGAGTACATTGTCAGCTATTGAAAGCATCAGTACTTCTACTATAACTCTGACAGTAACAACTACTTTTGTTTTTCTGGCATTTTATTTTTCAGCATGTTAATTTTGATAACATATGACAGCAGGGGGGCAGTTTTATACTGAAATTCACTCTATTTAAGCTAAATTTACACAGTTATACTAGAAACTAACATTTTTTGTTTGTGGAGTTTAGCTTAAAAAAGGAAGAGAAAACGAAAAACTCTCACCATGCTGGCTTTCCTGGGCAGCCATTTTCACACACAGGTATCCAAAATTCATTTATGAAATAAAAGCAAAATGTAGCTCACTTGCAATAGGTCAGTGAAAAAGCCCTTCATCCAAAAAAAGAAAAACTATCAAATTATGTTGAACGTCACAGAAGGAAAAGGCAGATAAAGAGGATTAATAAAGCATATGACAGCAGAGTTTTGAGGGACTGAAGCACAAAGAAATGCTGCAGGCAGAGAAAGAAGTGAGCTGAACAAGTTCTGAAAACACTGAATAGTTTAATGAAATCAGTCTTTAATTGGTAAAGCCTGACTATGAATGTGTAGCTTTAAACAGACAATTTAGTTGGTTGATATAATTGAGAGCTTCCTCCCACTAAGAAAAAGTAGTTTTTTATTATTTTAATATACCATTGGCTACATTTACAAAAATAAAAAGAGCATACAAAAAAAAATGATGCTCTTTCAGTGGTTTGAAAGCAAACACATGACTAAAACCTGACTATTTTTGAAGTTCCTCTGGCTAAAACAGAAGGATAACATGCCTTATGAAACAATTGTTTACAGTATTCATGAATTATTATAATAGTTTTCACTTGAGTTTATTTTTATCTAATTAAGCCAAACATCATTATGGCAATGACAGCCTTTTCTAAGCTAAAATCTATGCAAAAAAAAAAAAATCACTGAAAACACGGCTTGGCATTAACATGTACAATAAAGGCCTATTAATGATAGTGAGACTGATGGTGATTTAAAACGTTTTAAAAGACAGGACATGATGCCAGCAACAATGTCACATTGGTGTTTGGTAGAATTAACTGAGGGATGAAAAAGCATTTGTACAGGATGCTCTACAGTTTTGATTACATGCAACTCCAACTAGGCTCCAGACGTTTCCTTCAAAGCATAACAGGAGTACTCTTTGCAGAGTTTCTTTCAGTTGGTCACATCATTAATTTAAAAAATGTTAAGTAATTTATTGAGGACAAAAGAAAATTATTGATGGAAATATTTTTTTGAAGGATAATCCCCATACCTCAAGTTAAAAGTAAATTTTATGTTAAAAATCACCATTGCATTCATGCTCTTCTCCCAGCTCACATTTCCAGCCCTCTCCTTCACAGCAACAGATCAAGGAGGAGGAAATCTCAAAGTACAAATTGACACCTAGAGGGAAGGCCAGGAGCCCATTACCAAGCCAGTCATGTCTCAAGGGCAAACCCCACCCATGATCACCAACACAATTCCAGGTCCCTTTTGTCTACCAGTGCCCTCTTATCATCAAACGTCAGCACAAGACATAAGGCACACAAAAGCGCAAAAAAAGAAAACAATTCTTTATACAGACAATCATTTGCTTCTCAGTTGCTCCATACATCCATCTGTGAGTTAACCGCGAGATTTAGGCATGACGAAGAAAAGCAGTGGGAGAAAGTAATTTGGTGAGCTGTAGTCTGCTGTCTCACTGTCAGGCCTCATCTCCCTGCTTGTCCCTGAAGACAGGCTGTCAGACCAGTACAGCCAGAGCTTCAGCTGACAGGATGTCACCCCTGTTTCAGAGAGGCGAGCACAATGAGCTGACGAGTACGCTGGAAAAATGTGCAGCCCCTCTGGTTCAAAGATGGTGTTTAAACTCACTTCAGCCCTAATTAGATGAGACACAAATGCCTAGAACTTTTTTAGAGAATATGTTGTAAAAGTATGAAGTTTTCAAGTCATCTTCAACGGGAAGCTGTTAACTGTGGAGTTAATAATGAAGTCAGCTGCATGGTCTTCAGGACAAACTGACCTTAGGGTGGTGTGCTTAGACAGTGCTTGGAGTGTTATGTGCACAAATTGAGCTGTACACTGATACCAGCCCTAACAGTTAATTAAAGGTTTTGCAGTTGAAATGCTTCTCTGCTCCCTGAAGTGTCTGCCAGTGCATGAAAGTGGCATCACAAGTTTTGCATGCCCATACAGATTTAACTGTGTAAAGCTGCATCTACGAGAACAAAGCAAAACGACCCGCTGGTTGAGAGGAAGCATCCTAAAACCCAACAACTCCAATTATAAGATAATTTCAAAAAGTTTTAAATTGGAAAAATACATTAAAAATACATGAAATCGATTCATGTGTTTTAAGGAATTGTGACAAAAAATGCACGTCAAAATGGTGTCATCCAGTCAGAGAACAGGTTTTTAGCCTGACTGTTCTGTGCTTAACAACATATTTTGGATAAATTATCTAATATTTCTCAGTTGTCAAAAAAACGCAGCTGTTAATTTTTTATGTATTGTGATGACTAATGACAAACTAAAGATCTTTTAAATCTTTTGACTTTTAGATATGAGATCACATAAGTTGGAAAGTGTCCTTTAACAGACTGGATCCCAGATAGAAGTCTAACCCGATTAATCTTTGACTGTGCATGAGTTGAGTACAGTACTTTACGCTGCCTTTTACTGTTTGAAAAGGGCTTTACTAATAAAGTTGACTGAATTTATGCACAAAATGTATTTTAATTATTAATTTGACTCAGTTATTGATAGGAAAAATAAACAGGAAATTTCTTTATGAAGTCATGGTCATTATATGATGGTTGGGTGTAGACAAGTGCAGAGCAAGAACAGCGGATTTCTGTTATAAAGGGTTGGCACAGGCAACTGGACTTTTCTTTAACTTCAGTTGCTATTTAATTTATCCCCAGCCAGCTTTGTGGGGTTTAAATCTGGAAACTGTATTCTCATTGCTTGCTTTCATTTTTATTTCTTCTCAAGGGTAGTTCTTTTTATAATGTGGGTCATAATCTTGCTAAAGGATAAACCTAACAAAGCTGAGGGCACTGGAAAACTCAACAAAATGCTTTGGCTGTGGCTTGGGTTTAGGATGCTCATAAGAAAGAAAGATCTTTTGTTTTTTAGCATAAACTATGCAGTAAATGTTGCTAAAAACCAAAATAAATCGTGTTTAAGTTATGCTTTAGAAAGGCTGCGAATGGAAAGGGAAAACTATGAACAATTTGCGACACAGAATTGAGAACAGATGAGATGACGAGGGAGGATGTATCCTAAGAAACGGGAGTGTAATTCTGATTGGTAATTGCTAACCGGCTCTATTCCTCCCCTGAGATATATCACAGAGGGACAAACGAAGAAGGCAGCAGGTCACTCGGTTGTGTTGCAGTCAGCTATTCACCAGCAAATGAGAAAATGTGCAGGGCAACTCATCACATCCCAAAAGCTCTGCAGCACATCTCTGGGAGAGTTATTAAGCTGTGCTCTGTTAGAGAGGAGCAGGAAAGGAAAAGACTAACAGAAAACAACAGTGACTGGGTGTAAATTAATGTTTAATTTTGGTGAAGTATTTTGGTCAGAATAAAAGGCTTTAAACTACTTAAGATTTTTAGCATCACTTCCACACCATTACAGAGCAAGTTAGACTCCTATATTCACTGGAATGTGAAGGTTGGGTTTGGAATAAAATCCTTTTTACATGTTGAGAACTGTTATATTACTTAAACTGCCAGACTTCCTTTTGTTTGCGACAAAGAAATCAGCTTCTGCGCAGCAGGTACACAAATGTGACCAAAGACAAATTTTCCAAATTATCTGCAATTCTTTAAGTGTCAGATTCTGAAAACATCTAATCCAATCCGCTGAATTAAACAGACTTACCTGGAATGATCAATGAAACAATTGAAACGTATGCATTTCAATGAAGCGTACTGACGGCTGTCCAGAAGGTTTAAACTGTGAGTGAATTATCAGAAGAGAACATCCGATTAGAGGGACTGTTACGATAAACAGCAGTAGAGACATTTGCTACTCTAAAGTTCTTTATTTCTATTGGAACAGTCATTTCTTGACGACTGTGTAGTGAGGCTCCACGGTGGCTCAATAAGATAACTGGCATGTGTTTAGAAAACGGTAAACTCTTAAAGAAAAGAAAATGTCTGTTTCTTTGATGGAAATGTAAGGCTTCTCATGCAGATTTATAGTCCACTGCAGCTCTAAAAAATCTTTAGCATAAAAAAATAATTGATAAACTAAAAAAATAACTTTTTAATTTTAATATGTTTATATCAAGTTATTCAAAAACACTACATTTTTTTCACTTTTGCCAACAATTCTAAACACAGACATTCAACAAAGATACAATTCTGAATTAAAGTGTTGAACTACTGCTTTAAAAGACTTGCAAACAGCAATTTTTCTGTCTTTGACATTTCTAAATCCCTCAAAACGGTGGACGTGATGAAGTTGTAGCAGTGAAGCTCCAGATATTAATAAGCCTTCTTGGCAAAAATTTTCATGATGGTCAATGCCGGCAACCGCTATTATATATGCAGTTATCTGCCAATCCCCAAACTGTGCTAATTGTTGTACATTCCTACTTTATAGTATGAAAAGACCAGCATAGCATTTATACAGGAATACAACTTATCTTTGTCAGTTGACACATGACTTCCTCTAGTTCAAAATATCAATACTAATATCCATAAAAAGTGGTACAATGTAAAAGAAGATAAGGCTTTTCTTGGTAGTATATTAAAAAGAGCTCTCAGTTAAGTTTTTTGTGCTCTAATATTTATTGAATAAAAACATACAGTCATGTTGACTTAAAAATAACTACAACATTTATGGTCATTTGAACAGTTTTTGTTATCCTCTTACTGATTCGTTAAAAAATATATTAATACTTTCCCTCTCGTGAGATAAACTTTAGTAAACTTTGGAATCTGTTTATTAATTTATCTATTTTTTAGAAAAATATATTTATAAAACAGTATTAATTTTGAAAAACTTACTTCAGACCAAATATTATGAGAGATATTTTTTTCTAAACCATTATCAAATTGTTTATTATTTTACTGTTAAAGAAAATTTGCCAAAGCCTGACATGGTTATGGTACAAAGATACATGTATGCACTATACTACTAACAAAAACCCTTTATTTTCATTTCCATTGATAGTCTTTGAGTAGAAATTGAACCTCTCAGAAAATAAACACAGAGTAATACAAAATTCGCATGAGAAGCAAAAAAGTATTGATTTGTTCCCAGTATTATCCTTTATCCCTGTGATAGTGTTTCACAGTAACTCACTGAGTGTGATCCTCAGGAACAGATAAGGATCCATTCTTCAAAAATAATAAGAACAGGTTTGAACCCCATAATTTACAGTACATCCCATTTCATCGTTTCTGATACATGCTTTCGCAGATGCCAACACTTCCGTGCAGACTCTGATTTGTCTAAATGCAAATATAAGACAGATGAGGACTGCAGAGAAGAGCAGGAGGGAAGATAAATGAAAGGGAACTGTAATGTGGAAGAGCATGCAGGGTAGGAGAGGGACATCCTACTCTCTTTAAAAAGTGAGAAAATGGGTGGCTAAAATGGGCCACAGAAATGTAAGTATCTGTGGTGATGGATGGCAACTCTGTATGGAAGATTTACATTTTAGGGGGAAAAAATGGCGTGTGATGCATTTCATCTGTAACTGTACTGACCCTGGTTGAGTTTACTCAAGCAGCCCGAGGTGCAGAGCGAGTGGGCCATCCCTGGCTCCCAGCATCTCCTGCCCTTCATCTGACTCTTTGCAGGCCTGATTTAACTCCTCGCTTCCACAGACTCAAACACTGTCGCTGGGGCCACTACTGAAAAACGGATTTTCCCTTTGCGATGTTGCAGCATGCAAACAAACGGAGGCCTACTTACACACGCAAAACTCTTTTAACTTCAATGCAGGCGCATCTTGTAATCTCAGCCTTGGACTGCATAGCTTGCCCATCATGTCCTGCACTGCACAATTCAAAACAATTTGAATGCGTAGAATCAAAAACCTGGGCACATTTACTCCTCTGTATGCTTCTCTCAGTGCAGTGTAGGATGTAAGAAGGGAGGGAGTGGAAGGAGTGAAGCAGAAAGAAAAAACTGGACTCAGCAGCCAGCAATCAACTCCACAAGATCAGTACTGTATACATCATTTCTTGTCTTGTGACCTAAACATTAAAATAATGTCATTAAACATGCAAACATATGAGTGACATATCAGTCTTAGCAACTTTGCTGTTTAATGTTTCTTTTTTGCTTAAGACTGTAAGCTTAGTGTTTCAGTGGCCATTCGGAAACATCCTAATTTTTCTCAAGTTAAAAACATTCCTATCCCAAAAAATAGTCTAGCACAACTCTGCAACGCCTCATTGACAGGATTATAAATGTCATACTTGCATCTGACTGCATGTCAATCGTTTCTGTTTGGTTGCAGAGATGTGTAGGAATAAAAGCAGGTCTGAAAAAGGCTGCTGAGGGCTGCAAGTAAGCTGAATCAAAAGTGCTGATGAGGAAAGGTTGTTGAACTGTAAATAAATGATGTTTCTTAAAGGTCCTTAGGCTTGTTCTTGAAAGCAGTGTAGCATGAAACCACAATTAACTTCACACTTGACCTTCATTATTCCCATTTTTTAGATTTTAACAGTTAAAAAAAGGAGGAGAATCTCACTGAAACAAAGTTTTATACATCTACAATCAGAGATATTTATTAGATAAAGTTAAAAATTGATTGTGTGCTCTCTGACTGTCACTGATGAAAAAAATACATGCAGCAACAAAAAATACTCACAATTATTTCAGTGAAGCACAAAGCTGCAATTAGATCTCCTAATGCATGACATCCTGAATTGATAACAAGCGACTAATTCAATAGAACTGAAGGATCCTCAATATTTAATTAGGTTTAATTAACCACAATTGCTAGAGTAAAGTGTAATTGCTTTTGCCATCAGTGTGAGTTGGCCAACATGACCGTGCATCAAACTGATGACTTAGTAATGTCAAACAGACACTTCACATGAAAGCCCGAAGCAGCATAAGGAAACCGCAGCTGATATCCAGCGAGGAATCACTCATCCTTACATGCATGTAGACATTGCTGACACTAAAAGCCCAGGTGGCATATTTGCACGGCAGATGTTGGTGCCATAAGTAGGAACTGTATGGTTCACAATTGAATTTGTTTGTAAAAACATATCTTAAAAATATGTTTTGTTCTTCTCATGGAAATGCCAGTACCCTATTTTTCTCCACAAGAAGACTTTAGAACACACTTTTATGTAAAAGAAAAAGAAAATGAAAGTCAAACAGAAAGAAATGAAACTCAAATTCCAGCAACTCTAATCAGACAATAGCTTGTATTATTAATAGCAATATATACTGTTGGAATGCTCTTTATTGGATAATTATTGGATGATTAACTTATACGTGATGCCCTCTTTAAAATTACATAATTTTTATTTAGCATCTATTTACAGTTATGGATACAATGCGCAGTGGTACAGTACAGTGGGGCGGCCGTGGTTCAGTGGTAGGGTGGTCGTCCTCTCTGATCGGAAGATTGCAAGTCCGACTCCCACCTTGCCCGCCCATGTACCGATATGTCCTTGGGCAAGACACCAAACCCCACATTGCCTCTGATGGAAGGTTGGCGCCAGTGTTCGGCAGCGGAGCTGCCATTACTGTAAAAGTGTGTGTGTGAATGGAACCATGACTGAAAAACACTTTGGGCCTTCAATGAAGGTAAAAAAGCGCTATTTAAGTAAACGCCATTTACCATTTAACAATAAATTAGTGAGCATGGACATGACAAATGTCATCAGTTGCTTTGGATGTTTAAATGAGTGTTTCTAATATATTATAGTGAACATGTTACAACTAAGTGTGGCTGTAAGCCACAGATGCAAATAACAAACATTCTTTTATTTCCTTGTACTTAGTATTAGGGGCAAGCAGGTAAAGTAAATTGCTGCTGTTAAGAGGAAAGTGGTTCGCTTGAACAAAGCGAAAGAAAGGGTCATAGTTCTCACATTAGAAAAGAATAAAAATCAAAAAGATCAGTGCTATTCTTACTTGTTACAAAATTATTTAAAGAATAAACTTTAAAATAGTTTAGTAGTATTTTATTGGTAGTGTTAGAAGAATTACTTTTCTGCTATGAAATTGGTGACTAATCCTTTATGCTGACGATGCAGAAAAACTACACACAGCATGACAGAAAAATGTGTGTGCTGACTTGGACACAAGCTTAATAATGAGTCCAGGTTCCCTGTAGCATCTCAGCCGTTACAGACTGCAGCCAGAGTGTACAAGAAAAAGCCACTACACTGAGGAAAAAAAACCCCCAGAAAAATAACGGTCTACATTAAGTAGCAACACAATTTCTCAGGAAAGCTTATTTTCTCCTCATTCATTAATTTATAATTAGGATTATTTTTAGATTAGTCAAGCCCATTGTTTAATTTTATTGTTTGAGCTTCTCAGGAAGAAGCTTTAATGTATATCACAAGTAGAGGCCAGGGCCGGTCCTGGGCATATTCGCCCTAGGCAGCTGCCTGGGGCGCCATCTGCTGGAGGGGGTGCCAAATGGCATTGATTAGGCTTAAGGTTTTTGTTTGGGTTTTTTTGTAAAGTTAATGACATTTTTTACAAGTTTATAGTTGGACACACCACCCACTTAGTTTAAAAATAAAAAAGTAAACATTTAAAACATAACTAAAATAATTCAAAAGCTTGATGCAATCAATAACATTTTCTGGTGCAGTGACCGTTTTTAAACAACTGTCATTAGTTGTCATTATTTAAGTTTTGAGAGTTAAACTAAAGAAACTCTTATTACCACATATTCCAGGCAGTTTCATTGTTTTGGTTCCGGAGTGGGTCATTTTCTGCCTACGGCGCCATGAAGCCTGCTCCTGCTCTCAAATCACAGGTGGCACCAATGATGTGGATTCATAAAGTAAATTGAAATTAAACTTAAATTAATTAATTAAAGTTGGGGTAAAGCAAGTGTTTGTGGGATCTGATTTTAATGTCATAGAGCAATAAACAGAGAGTGGCAGCTTTGTTTTTTCAAACAGCAAGGAAGTAAGAAGGGATTTAGAATCTATTTTATATATGTTTAACAAAAAACAAACAATAACTTCATTCCTTAAAAAAGAATACCAGAAGAAGTTGAAAAGAAATATGAAAAAAATCATGATTAAAGAAATAAAGGCAAATGTTGGGACAGTTGGGAAATGAACCAAGTCAAACTTTAACTTTTATTACTTTCCACAAGTTGAAAAAGGTCATGAAGAAACTATGAAACGAGGACAGATTAGAAACTAGCAAGAAAAGTCAGAAAAATGAAAGAATAAGCAAGTGACAAAATCTACATCAACTTTGAATCCAGTGCTCAGAGATAAGGTTGCTTGTAAAAGATAAAAGTTAAAATCATCACTTTTGATTATCTGACTATTGGAATAGTAACAGACAATCTTCTTCAGTGCATTGATTTCATTTGTTTTGTTGAGGAACCAAATCTAATTCCAATATTTTTGCCTGTTTCACTTGTCGTTGGGGATTGAGCTGATCTAACAAATCAACCCATGCCCAAACATGATGTTAATTTCCAAGACAAACAGGGACAAGCAATTCAGTAAACAGCCGCAGTAGAACTAATTAATGAAGATGATAAGCATACCATCTGTCATTTTTTAATATTCTCTCATGAGGCCAGAAAGCCCAACATGGCAACATCTCATTGTGAAAGGAGCAGGTGCTGGTAAACTAAAAATACAAAAAAAGAACCAAAAACCAAAAGAGAAAAATTAAAAATAACTGGAAAGACTAACATTTAAGATACTTTGTAATTAAACAGAAACACTGTGGAAAGACAACGTTTTGTCTTTTGTTCTGAGTTTCTTGCCATAAGTAGAAAAGCATCACAGCTAGGATCTATATTTTAATTTAATCCTCAAGCACCTTCCCAGACACATTCAATCTCTGATACAGCCCAACAAAGAATTCACAAATCTGTTTGTAATTAAGGCTTTCTGCACATTTGTACCAAAAAAGCTTTCTTCCTTATATAATTTTGCTTAAAAGTAACATTACAATTTTATAAATGTACTTGCTCTCACTTTCCTTCAAAAGTTACATGTTACCTGCATGCACCTCTATGAATTAGACCTTTCAACAGTTTTCAGTCATGATGTACTGAAAATCAGCTTCAATGTCCAAAAAAGAAAATAAAAAACGTAAATCCAGCACGAAACTATATGTAAGCACCCCCCACCACACACACACATACATTTTTTACCCAACAAACAGAAAAATCAATTTACTTACTTAAGACAGCAGTGGTCTTATCCTGTCTATTGTTCCATTATATATTGATTTACTTGAAAAAGAAATAAATTAGATAGATGGGAAAAACTGAGGGACTTAATTTTGGAAATACAGCCAGCTCCATGGAAAGCAGAGTCAACGGCTTGCTGAGAGTGAACGGCAAGAAGGGACAAAAATAGGGAGTGGCGGGAAAACCAGACATGGAGTGTGAGAGTGCGACGAACAGAGAGAAAAGAGGGAGTACGAGAGAAAATGTAAAGAGTAAAGGAAAAGCCAGATGTTAGGACAGAGCAGGAAGAAATAGAGAGGAGGAGGATAACAAATGCACCGTCTTTAAATGCCTGATGCTAATCTGACCTCACTTTGTCCTTTTCTCTACAGTTTCAGGACCATGGACAGACCACTGCAGCTTTTTAGAAAAGGGATGTTTTTGTACAGAACAAATAAAAATATATACAAATATATAAAGTAGGAATAGGTGTCAGGGAAAAAGCTACAATTATTTGACTAAAAAATTAGCCAAGCCTCTGTGAGTCAAACCTCACCCATTCTGTCAAATTGACTTGCTAATTAAATGCTGGCCCAGATCAGCACACTGCTGCTGAAGAACTCAATCCTTGCATCAGCTAGAATGTCAGATCAGGTGTTATTGTTCTATAGTAGCTCTGTTTGCCTGAACTTAGCTTGAACCAGAGAAATTCTGACTCGGATTTAGTTTAGCAAACAGCTGTTTTAGTTTACAAATCAGGTGCACCATTTGAGGCAAATGGCGTGTGTTCTGTTAAAAGAATATTTCCAGGCAACCAATAAGAGAGACACTGGAGAAATCTGATGAAGTGATGGCAAACACTGCCACCTGCAGCACATAGCTGATCCTACCGAGAAGCCTTAGTGCAGAGTGAGAAATTCAGTCCAAGAGAAGTTTCATCAAGAAAAACTCATGTTCATTTCATTGAGCTGCTCATGAATAAAACCTATGAACAGTCATACTAACCTTACTAAGAACGCTTTTACAAAACAGTTTATTTTATGTAATAAACAAAACTGGAAGCCATTAGAACAAAAGGGAAAAAAGTTCAAAAACACATGATGGAAATGAAAGGCAAGCCACATAAATGATGCTAAGTTTTTGAGTCTTTTGTTTTTTTTACCTAAGAATTACACTCTAGATCAGCTAAAGCAGGTTGATAGGAGCTCTTTGTTACACAGGGGAAAAAAGGCAAATAAATTCAGACCACATGATCTGTTTGTCTTGGTAGAGTCTGGTAACATATACTAGGAAGTAATTCTGAATACTATGAAAGTGTTATTTTAGCAATTGTAAGCAGAAACCGTTTTTTTCATTGCTTCTATTACAGTGCTTCTTTGGTAACATCTTAAATTCTCCCCTTAGGGAGAGATATATGTAAAGGGAGGCTCAAATAAATAAATACAGATAACTTCTTGCTGTGTGTTTTGGGGCAACATCTATCTTACAGTAGAGATCATGTACCATTACAGTAAGAAAAAAGATTTTTAAAAGATGTTTTGTCCTTGCTGAGTATGACATTCTCCACACTCATTTATTCTACTTGTCTTAGCTGATCCACATCTCTTGTGAAATTCCAGGATCTTTTGAAATAGAATTATTTTTATATTAAAAAAAAAGAATGCTGCATTCAAAATATCTTTTCAGGCACAAAAGCATTCGTTAAGCAGTAGCTCAGAGTGTTTATCCAAAAGTATGTGGAAAAATACAAATATCCTAGCAATCCTCTACACTGGAAGAGGTAAGTTAAAAGGAACCCCCTGACACAGACACGCTACCCTCCTAGTTTATATTTAGTGATCTGAATTTCAAATGGAGGCCAGAAGAATATATAGCCTGCTTCAACCTCTGGAGAATGCGCATGCAAAAGACTGGGCCAGAGACTCTCAGTGCTGATGCCAGAGTCAAGCATAAAAAAACATTGTGCTCAGACCTTTCCCACAACCTTTAACAAGCAAGATCTAATACAACCACAAAAGAAGTATTGTTTCTGGAAAGGAGTGTTCTGTTGTCAGGACAAGGCTGAAAGGAAGCTTGGTTCTCACAGTGGGATTTGCATTCTCTTGTTTGTTTTCCCAAATAGACAACACACACATCACTGCCCTCTTCTGACTCAAAGTGGAATTAGAATAGAATCAGGAAGAAGCATCGACTGTATAGGAGAACTGGACTGAGTATCCCCTCCTCCCTGATGGTCCAAATAGGAAGTACCTGCTGGTCCCAAAAAGCCAAAATCCCATAGCCTTCTATTGAGAAATAAACAGCTGTTACTCAGTCAGAACAACCCTTCTTACTCTGCTACCTTCTTTTTAAACATGTTCTTGCTAATCATAATTTTTTTCATAGTATTTCCTCTGTAGTGCAAGGTATTCCAATTATAAATTCACCAGTCAGATACCTCAATAAAAGTAGGTGGTTTCATGTTGAATGTTTGAAGCATTTGATTGACCTGATGTGAGAAGACCTTCTACAAGGCTTACTCCTAATTGGAGAGAATGGTTGCCATAGAAAAGTAGACTCACACAGACTCGGACAATGACTGCTTACTGGCGATTTCTGGTTCCAACATGACTACTGCTGTATCGTGAATAAATGGTGACTGAGTTGGCTTAATATTTTTTATTTTCACTTCAAGTCCTTTCCTATGGGTGCTGTCACACTCACTCGATCCAGTTCTCATATACAGTCAATGCGAAGAAGCTTTATTCTGATCTAGTACTGCAGGAAGCTTGGACTTTGGGACTCAATTTACCAAAAAGCAGGTTTACTTTTGCTCTTACCAGACTGATCATTCATCATGCGGATGGCTTTAGCTTTGGCCAACTCCAACGCCGTTACCCATCGCTGCCGCTCCACCTCCGTGCTGGCCTTCAGGTGGTAAGTGCGGCCTCCGCTGCTCAGGACAATGTTGCATGCGTCCTCTGTGTCGATGTGGGCTGTGGCTAAGTTTATTGTTCCACGACATGTGTGGGCCATCTCTGCTTGTGTCCTGCAAAACAAAACACAGAGGAAAAAAAACAGTTACGAGGACATTTGAGGACACTGATCGGGAGAACTAGTTTTAAAAAACACAAAGGTTGCAGGTTGATCAAAGCAACTAGCATTCAGACTGTTACAGAGAGCAAGCAAGAAGGTGAGGGGAGGCTGAGGATTGCCATAGGAAAATTCCAAAACAAAACAGCAGTATATATATAAAAGCAAAACAATTGAGATTCTTTTAGTTTTTATTACATGTAAAATGTGCTGCTGAGAAGGGTTGAATAGAGGGCATGTGTAGCTTCCACTAAGACCAGCTGTTGTACATTCAGTAATCTAGATAACAGGGCCTTTTGTGTTTCCACTCCAAGCGGCTGGAGTTAACACAAATAAACAATGTACAACAGAGCAGACAAAGAGAGGACAGTAGGAGGAGGTAAAAAAAACTGACAGGCAAAGAACAAACTGAATGAAGCTGTCCATTCACACTGTAGACATCTCTGATAAAAGAGAACACTTTAATAAGCTTATTTGAAATAAAATCACTAATGTAGTGCTGAAGGAAACTTTAAGAGTAAACGTTTGGAAACATATTTTTAATGCATTTTCTTTCTTCTCACATTATTTTGCTATATAAAAAAGGGAGAAATGCAGAGAAACACTATTTTTAGATGACTGTGGTGAAAAGCTGAAAATCTGGCATTTTATCACAAAGAGATGAGGCAAGATGCACAGCAGCAATGGATCAATATTTCCACTGGAGAGCCAATTTTCAGATCAGCATCTGGCAAACCAATTGTATTGATTACCAAGACAGCAGCAATTAAAAAAGCTGCAATGCAGCTAATTTGCTATTTCAAATGCAAATGTAACAACTCAAACAAAAGGTCTGAACAGTTTTTCTAGTTAGCATTACATTGAAATTGAATGAATTAAAAAAATGACTACTAAAAATAAAACAAAAAATATATTCAATTTTGTTTATTTATAAATAATTTAGGTTGAGTTCGATGGCTTTTTAAACAGACTTTGCCAGTGTTCTCTACATTAAAAAACATCACAGCAAGTTCCTCCCAGAGTCCAAAAGCTGAGTGCAACACTCACAAACATACAGGTCTTATATCACATTTGTAGGTGTGTGAGTTGATGTCAGAACTGCTAGCAGATAACTGTGCTTTCTCTTCTCTCTAAAAAATGGTTAAAATGGCTTAATTTTACATAGCATCAGAACAAGTTAAACATCTCTGACAAAGTCTTTTAAAACACATGAAACTATTTTCAAATTATATCAACATGAGAGGGAAACTAAAAAAACAGCACTTCATTATAAGAAATTCCCAGCAAAGATTAGGCCATCTGTATCAGATGATAAGTTGTGAAATAATCAGTGTAATGCAACAGGACAGAGTTGACAAGCACACCAGCAAAGCTCACTGACTAGTTAAAAAAAGAACAAACAAAAATTTCAAATGATCTCTGCCTAACAAATTCTTCCAGTTAGAAAACCAAAATATGATGTCTGCAAAGAAAAATAAACTATTGTTGCCTCTAAAAGGTGGCTTAATAACTTACTGGTAAGCATTTATTATGGTAATGTTCAAAAATGCAGGATGTTGAAAAAGGTTACACGGTGGTTAACACTCTCACCTCACAGCAAGAAGATTCAAATCTCTGCTAGGACCATTTTTGTGTGGAGTTTGCATGTTCTTCTTGTTTTTTTTTTCTCCAGCTTCCTCCTACAGTGCAAAAACATGCTTTACATGTTAATTGGCACTTCTAAATTGTCCAAAGGCGGACAATGGAATGGAATGTGTTATTTGTGTGGTTGTGTAGCCCTGCTCAGGGTATTTCCCACCTCCATCCAACAGTAGCAAAATAGGCTCCAACAACCCTGTGACCCTGAAAAGGATTCAGAGGGTTCAAATGATGGATGGATGGATGGATAACAACAATGATTTCTATTCTTTAAAAAAGAAAAACGTACGTGTTTTAAAAATAACAGGAGTGAACCACAGTTTTTGTTAAACCATCAATGGCAAAAGTTCCTAATTTGGTATATATGTTTTTTTCACTTATAAAGATGTTTCAAACATAGACATTTTTCTTAAAACTTTTGTATTTTTAAACATGTTTATAACTTTTGGACAAAGGTTGATCTTGCCTAACAGTGTTTTAAATGCTAAAGAAACACCATGTCACATGTCTAAGCATTGGGAATGGTTCATTAGAGCATGCAACCATGGAATCATGTGGAAATATCTGCGGTGGCTTCCATACATCCACTCACCCTCGACACAGACAGCAGCCTCTTAGCAGGACTAGACTGTAAACTCATTTTGTTCCAGTTTGCATCCACAGGAATGCCCATACTCTAGGCTAAAAGGCAGTGGGAATACTCTCATGCAGAAACTTCCTTCACACTGCTTGTTTGACTCAATTCATGTCTTGTTCTAATCCCAAAGGAGAACAAGCACTCCAGTGAACTCCTCCTCTGTTGGCACTTGGTGAACATCGGTTGTGCATACAACTTTACACCGGGGTCATGCAAAGCAGTGCAGAGAGCAGCCAGTTTCCAGGCTCACTCAGCTGAGCTCAGCTGAAGAGTCCTGAATGTAAGTGGGTCAGCAAACTGAATGTGCTGCTGACGAGTAAGATGAGATCCATGCAGATCACTTCTGTCCTGCAGGGAAGCGAGGCCATGCAAAGGCCATGAAACTACACAGTCCAGAAGCTGGGAGAGAAAGATAAGGGGTACAGGAGCTTTATGGAACAGGTAGAGGAGAGGGTGGGTGGAGCTGAAGGTGTGACAGAAGTTCCAGATCTTGGACTGCATCAAGAGAATGTTGCAGAGTTTACCTGTCAGTGCCCTGTGCACACATCCTGATAAAACACAAATCCACCGATCTGGAGCATGTAACGACAAAACAACACCCGATGAACAACAGAGGACACACCACTATGAATGTGAAGACACAAACAGGGCCAAGAGAAGTAAAGAAAAGTAAAGAGTTCCAACAAGTTTTGTTGTGGCAGGAGGCTGTAATATTCACAACATGGAGGGAAGGAGCCTGAGGCATGCTGGGAGACATGCCAAACACAGATAGAAACAGGACAAAAGAAAACCAAGGCAGTGATACCACTACAGGGACAGCTCGGTATGACCTGCTGATAAAATGAAACAATGAGATGTTTAGAACAAGGCTTCCTGCTGTCTTGAACATCCATCCACTGCTCTCAGCATCATTCTGAAACACCAATAGTGCCAGGTCAGCCACACCAACTGAGTGACATTGGCATGCAGTCTGGTGCTTAGAACAACAAAGAGACCATTAGCAAGATTAGATCACAGGAGCCTCTTCCAGTCTTTTGGCTGACATGTCCGGCTACTAGAGTGGAATCAGGCCAAAGTGGACCTTGCTGAGCCGGGGACGACCTTGGCTTCAATTTTGGCTGACTCAACAATTCAATCAAGGAGCTAAGCGTTAACACCACGACATAACCCTCCAAGGAGCAATGGATGGTGCCAAACATCTGGTGAGCACTTATACTGACACTATCTGGTTACTCTGAAGGAAACATGTGCAGCCTGGTCAACGAAGACAAGGCCAGGAGCACTGATACGGGAGCTCCAGTAACACTCAAAGCTTTAATGCCCTGTAATCTTCCCGAACACTACAAGCTTGGTTTACCCTATTAGGTTAGTAAATAGTACTTAGAACATTGAAGCTGCAAAGAAAAGTCAGCCGTACTTTAAAAATAAATGAAATTGAAAAAGGAAGAGCCAGAGTTCAGGGAAACAAAGCCTCAGAAAAGTTGGCAGTCAGATTCCGAACTTCCGTAATGTTTTTTAGCTTTGTGCAAGGCACCAAGCTCCATGTTGCCCTATGTGCTGATTAGCGCATGGGATTAACACTGTAGGAAAAACAAGTTTTACTAAGATACTGCTGTCTTTGGTAAATTATTTAAAAAGTCTTTGAGCAAAAATCAGTTGCTTTATAAAATGAGCATTTGAAAAATGTTTCTGTCATGTTCTCCACACAAGCAGGGTCATTGAATTTTATATGAACAATAAAAATATGAGATCGAGCTCCTATTGTCTGAAAACACAACCGGACACACAATTTCAGCACAAAAAATGGTGAACATTTTTCAATTTTCTTGTTTAGGGATTAAGTACTGAGTGTTGGTCAAAGTAGTGTTTGTAACCTAAAGAAAATAATCCAGATTTTGCTTTAAAGGGGAAAGATTAACAGGGATTCCTTGAAATACTGACAAAGTGGCTCCTTTATTAGTTAATATTTATTAGTCTATTAGAAAATCTGCACTTAAAATTTGATTCCATTAGAAAAAAAACAATGAGTAGCAGGTTGCCTCTGATCCAAGCTGTCTGTGTGTATTCGTGTATTTAATGTTATGGGGCAATTATTTCCAGTATGTAATGAAAGGTTCATGAATATATATATTTTAAACACAACATTTTTGATTGTTATTATTATTTAAGGACCGTTTACTGTGTTCATAGGTCAAGTAAAATCCAGTCTGTAGTTGGATTTGTTCAAGTTTGTTTCCCTAAATGTCACATATTAGCTTAGAAAAAAATGTTACATTTTTTTTGCTGTTTCTCTGTGATAGAACACCGATTACCTGACATTCAGAGAGAATTTTTCAGTTGTTATGTCCAGTTTGTGTTTTTTAAGCCATTCTTATAACTGCGTGTTTTCAAGCTGAACAAGAGGAGACAAAGCCTGCAGCCAGACAAACACAATCAGGCCTTCCAGGAAGACATGAGTAGAAGAGAAAACAGACCCGCTCAGATGTCAACAAGTTAGATTTACCCGTAAGAAAAGCAGTTTTCTTACAACATAATGGACTATTAATGATGAGACATTCACAGGGAGCTTTCTTTTCACACTGAGCTGAACTCTGCTGCTTCTCTTGTAGCCCAGATCAGCAGAAGAGAAGGTTTTAGTTTAACTTTTAAAGCTCGTCATTGTCATGCTACACATTATATTTTTTAGCGTTTTAGGTTCCACAAACCTTCTAGTGGTCTTTGACCTTCCAGTCTGTTTTTTTTTTTCAACTGTCCCTTACTCATCTTTTAAAACTGGAGGAGATTGAAAGTAACAAGTGACAGCTCGCAAATTCTGGAGTCCTGCCTATGTCCTACACGCTCCATTGATCAAGCTGGGGCTTTTAAAACACACTTAAAGGTATTTTCATTTCAGCAGGCTTTTAACTAAATGTGGGTTTTTTTGTTGTAATTTTAAGTTTATTTTATCTTTCATTTCACGTTTTAACTGTTTTTTATGATGTTTTTGACCTGTTGATGAATAATTTGTGAGTCTTTTTGGGAAAAGTGCTGAATAAATAACGTTTTCTAACCTCCTTCCTCTTAGCTCAATAATAAACACGTTCCTTTTTGACTGCTAGCATCACAATTAAAACTAAATTTCAAAAATACTAATTTTGTTAAGTGCATTTATTAACTTTGAGAGTGTGGAGATGATTCATACCTAAATGGAAGGATCTAAAAGATAGCTTTGAACCACACAGGTTTACCACACTAAACAAGTTTGCACCAACACTTTAAAGACCCACTTTAGTCATTTTTGATCTATTGTAAAAGCGTTTGCTGTAGTCTTTGAACTTTGATTATGCCGTTTTTAGTGCAAAAATAGTCTCATTTTCCTTAATAGTTTCTGCAGAGCGGCAGGAGTTCTTTAGAAATGTGTTTATGAGTTGTAGGTGAGACTGTTGGCACGGAGTAATCCTACCCCCTTTCCCAACATCCATCTGTTTACACTCTCTCCCACTAGCTTACAGCCCCTCACAACATCGACCAAACGTTAGCAGTGCAACAAAAATGGTGAGTAACATCAAAGCTATGCGGCCGTACAGTTTTGAGACACCAGCTCGCATGAGAAAAACAAAGACGTACATGGATCTATTTTTCTACAAGTGGATGCATCAGAATGGAGTGGAGGTGGGATCTCGTGGCTTGCCATACTAGCTTCTACATCACACATGCAAGCTTTTTAAAACTGCTTTTTAATGTCCGCTCCTGATTCACAACAATTTGAGAAAAGAAATACTCAAAGACAATTTTAATCTTAATTTTCATAATATCTGTCCTCCATCATGAGAAAAATGCCACAAGATAATTTGTGGGTCTTTGAGCTGTTGGGACGTTTCAATCAGTTTTAATGGCACTGAGTCCTAGTATTGAATGAATAAACTGTAAAAATAAATGCTTCTACTACAAACCATTGAACAAATATACCCAACTCGATGTTGGGACTATTTAACTGACATTCAGGGGTATTATAATGATTAAACTCCTCGACATTGAAAGAACAGCAAGGGCAGAGTGACAGAAAAAAAGTTCAAGCAGGACAAGTGTATTTTAGTCAAACCTTCAGAATAAAAGCATTAAACTAAAACATTAAGTTTTTATGATAATACATTAGAAGTCATCTCAGATGATCTTCTCTGATTCCATACTGTGCATTGAACAGCCAGAACTGCTGAAACACGACTCCCTGACTTGAAACACCTGAGCCACAGGTGTCCAGCGGCTGTAGTGAGACTGGCTCGGAGCTCTCCAGTCAGGGTACGGGTAGGATGAGGATGACAACGACCATCTCTTACTTCATATCTTGTTTCAGTGATGATCACGCTGAGTAGCTTTTCTCAGCAATTTGAACCGACAGCCATTCATTGCAAAACGGCTGCATTGAGATAAAAAAACAAATAACGAAATGACACCCTGAGTATGACTTTAGCATCAATAAGTGGCGAGATGATCTCTTGACATGATGCTAACAGGCTAGCTCAGTTTGCTAACTAACGTTTGACATCAATTGAACTTAATTTCAAACACTTGAGTTCACAACTATTGAGTTCATAGAGAAAATGTGCTGCTGTGTCCACCTTTGTATTTTTATTTGCTGTCCTAAAACCGGCGGTCAGCTAAAAAGCAAAGCGTTATGCCTCCGTCAGCTGGAAGTAAACAGCTGACTGTCCATTTGACAGCTAGCTTTAGCCTATTGCTAGCCAGCTGAGGCTGCCAGCTGTAAAGATGCGCAGACAGAAAGATGACTTTTGCCCGCTAAATGGCGTTTATTTGGGGGGGGAATGACACATTTGAAAGGGGAAAAAATATATATATATATACCTGTAATATGAGAGCAGGCCATTGCTGAGGACAAACCAGCGCCGCTGATACCCTTTCAAATAGTTTGTCCATTTAAAGAGCCAGCCTTTGTACGTGTCTGATCCGGGAGCTGGGGCCGCGGCAGAGGCGGACACCGTGACCCTCCCTTGCTCGCTCATCCTCGGCGCCGCCGTACGCCAAAGGGCGCAGGATAAACCGGGGACACCGGAGACGGGAGCACAACCCCACCGCGACTGTCGGGGCGAGGACGTGGGCACCGACGACAGAGCTTGACAGAGAAGAGAAGGGTCGCGTGAGCGGCAAGAGTGCACCGCGAGCCCTTTTCACATGACGCCGGAGAGGACGCACGAAGAGTGATGCCAAGACACTCTGCTGATGCAGACTGCAGAGGATTCCGAACACGGAGACAACAGACAGCTTACTGCCTCTCCATGGTAGCCGATGAGGTTAAACCAACAGTTCCTGTCATGACGTCCACCCCGCGCCGTTTTGGAGAGGAACCGCTGGAGGCAGCGGCCGCTCCGCTTGAACCGCTTTGGCAGCTGGGAGTTTAAAAGTCTGCGATCCAAACGTCAACCACGTGACTCTCTCTCTCTCTTTTTTTTAATCTAAACACTCGTAAACATTTGACATGCGGCAGGCATGGGTCAGTCAGGTCTGTGGACAGATGCGGGACACGCCCCGCCACAGCTGACGTGACAGACAGGAAACCTGTGTCCGAATTATTCTGTCCATTAACATTCACAACAATGAACATAAATTACTCTGTTATTGAACTAAAATGTTGGCTTGTTGGCTTTCAGAAAAATAATCCCACATTTGATGACGTAACATAAAAATTAAATATGGATTTCTTGGCTAATTCATGATTTAAATAATTCCACAACATTAAACATTAGATTAAATGAAGCCACAAATAATACATCTGCATTTCTGGCTATAACATGACTATTGTGAGCAGTGTTTACTTGGACTAGACTTAACTCCTCGATGCCTATTCGTCCACATATGTACCAAACCCATTTGGCTGCAAAATTACCCTTTTGGGCATTGCAAAATAAAGTCACAAAACCACTATCTTTTCTTTGTGTCAGAACTAATAGACATTTCTGTAAGGCTAAATGCTTTTGTGCAACAATCCAACACACCTGAAACAAAGTGCTGCACATCAACTTAATCATACCAACACAACCTTAGAATTAAAACACCTTGAATTAAATGAAGCATGATAAAAACCTGTTCAAAGCAAGAAAAAATACAATCAAAACATAAAAAGGTCTGGAGTAAAGTTTAAAACAAATGATTAAATAGTGGTAAATGTGTAACCCATAAGCTTTAGAGACAGGTAAATGAATGCATGCATGCTAACAAATGAAAAATTCAAGAGGTCTTGGAACAGCAACTATTTTTGTTCCTGTTTAGCACTGATCTGGGTACTGATAAGAAAGCGTTGCACTACCACAAGATGGCAATATTGACAATACAAACGATACAAATGTGGTTACACAGGACTTAGATGCTATCATGGGGGGAAAAAGGCTGCTATTCTTCAATGTTTTTGGTTTAACATGAATCTGAACAGGGGTAAAAGTCACTGCACCAACTCCTCAAAATAAATACACGAGATGTTTCTGCTTAAAAAAACGTAGCCCTTTTTATTTGGTAATGCACACACAAACAATCAGATGGAAACTCATGCTACACACAGTTTTTCCTTTTTTTGTTGTTTAAAAATCTCTGCTACATTTTTCTCTTCTCTTACTGAAAAAATAAATAAACAGACAAACAAAAGAAAGAATACAACCATCTGGCCTAACTAGAGGGTTAACACTACATCTTGGAGAGAATCACAAGCTTGTCCTCTCACATTCCAGTGAAAAACAATCACATTCGTCCATTACAGTGTGAGAAAACCATGTAATACAAAAATCAAACACAACATTACATTTTCACATCAGTGCAATTAAACCCTGACTTGTTGGTTCTACCAAATGAAACATGCAAGTTGATTATTTCATGACTCATTTTTATGTACAATAAATTCTGCTGGCTTTTGCAGCCATATGCACAACATCCGCATCCTGACCTAATTAATGCAGCTCACAGAATTACCAATTAAATAGTATTGAGATTACAACTTTAATGGTGATCAATTTTTGCCTGTGAGGGGGCATTTAGTAAAGTCATTAAGCTCTGTGTGGTTATTTGTGCTGGATATCTGAGTGCAGGCAGATTACAGCAAACAGCATGTGGCATTCTTTGTGAGTGTAATTACATTATTTATATATTTACTCACCAATGAATGTTATCCCTGCAATCTTTTTTAAGCATTCCACATTTATCCCCCACTATCCTGAAGAGTTGCCTATCGAAAAGCTCTTTTTTATTTATTGTCTTTAACACGTGTACTCTCGCTTGCCTGCTTACCTTCTTTATCTCTGAAATGTAATCTGATGTCAGGCCCAAAACCGAGATCCGGCCTTCCACTTAATCTGCCACATCCACAAAATTCCTTTCAAAAAAGCCAAATGATTATAGGGACAAGTATAGAAAATAAAGGATAGGCTACTTTTTTTTTATCTAACCATAAACACCATCTAATTGTATTTATGTACATTTTAATCTCAATGTATATTTTAGTTTTGTTTTTTGATATTCTATTGGTTGGCCTCATATCTTGAAATAAATCCAAGTGTGTCAAGTTTCTGCTTTTGTTTTAACTGTCTATCATAAATCGAGAAGGAAGACTCAGTGATATTGCTGTTATTATTGGGGGTTTTTTTTCACGTTGAGTCTCAGAGACACAGCTATCATCCTGTCAGGCCAGGGTACACACCTGCTGCCGTGATACATAGGGAGGCACAGCCTGAAATCTTTAGCTGTTCAGCTGATGTGAGAAAAGTAACTGTGCTTTACTTATTTCATTGGTTTTCACCTGCTCCTTACTTGTTTCTACACAGCGGGCAGAAATCGACTAGAAACAAAGTGGTTTGATGACCGTGTTTGACTTTTTTTTGTGTGTCTTTTACAGCGCAAGACTAATAAACCTCAGTATGAAAAATCAGCTCAGTTAAGCAAGAGGCCACAGGGTATATTTTCCAGCCATTATGATAAAAAGTTCTTTTTTCCTTTGCTGCTCTCGCCCCTGAGTAAAGAGGGCTGGAGGGAGCTCTCTGGGTCACATGATGGTGCATCGATTCCTTTGAAGAGCCCCCTGCAGACGGATGGAGGTGTGGTTCTGGCGAAGGCCTCTTGCCACAGCAATGCCCAGCAGCTCTTTGAAGAGCAAGATTACGTGCCAGTTAAACTTGGCAGAGCACTCCACATAACCACATTTCCAGGTCTTCTTCACCAGGACTGACACCGCCCTGCGAGGCATGAAGCGCTGTCGCTGCAAATCTCTCTTGTTACCCACCACCAGGATTGGCACCTCATTGCTGCTGCCTTCCCTGCAAGAAAGTCCAACACAACAGTATCGATTTACAAAACTGCATAACTACTACCCTGATATGTATCACTGTGACTCGCTCTGTGGTTGTTTTCTTTTTCAAATGAGGGGAGGCAGACTCTATGGGATCCTTGTCTCAAAGAGGCCTCCATTCCCTTTTGTAGCAGCTTTGTAATAGATAATTCACCAATTTTCAAGGAAACCTCATCAAGTTCAAGTTTCTCCATCTGATTGGTGGTTTTATCATTATCTGTTTCTCTGCTTGAATTGAGAAAAGCAGATACATTTTGCACAAAATGATTGCAATTCAGGGCTGCATGATGTTTGCACTCTTGCACTCAGAGAGAAGACCCTGGCTCAAATCCCAGCTGAGACCTGTGTTGAGTTTGCATGTTTTCCCCGTGTATGTGGGAGTTATCTCCAGGCACTCTGGTTCTCTCCCACAAAGGTCTAAGTCCCACTCCAATAATCTTATGATCTGTTGTAAAAGCATTCCCAGTGGTCTTTTAATTGGGATTATGTCGTTTTTAACCAAAATCAATACAACTGTGTCATTTTCTAGAACATAGTTTCTGCAGAGCGGCAGGAGTTAATAAGAAATTCGTCTCTGAGTTGTGGGCATGAGCGTTGACACAGAGCCTATCCTGACTTCTCATCATCCCTTTGTTTACACGCTCTCCCGCTAGCTTACAGCCCTTCACAACCTCGACATAACATTGATGCAACAAAAATAGTAAGCAATTTTGGAGCCAGATGCCAGCTCAGACAAAGAAAATGAAGGCTCACATGGATCTATTTTTCTGCAAGTGGATGTATTAGAATGGAGCGGAGCAGGGAGATTTTTGAAACAGCATTTTATTGTCTGCTCCTGATTCACTATGATTTGGGTAAAGAAATACTCAAACAATTTTTATCTGAATTTTCTTGTCTTCTATGTCAGTGTGTGGCCCAGTGACAGAATGGAGGCCTGTTCACTGTGTGCCTCGCCTTCACCCAACACTAACTGGATATCCAGCTATTCCAGCTATTTGTCAGGGATTCAGAAAATGGATGGATGAATGAGTGCAATGGTAAAAGCTTTTTAATTACAAACTTAAACCGTCGTTTTTACTTAAAAAAAAAAAGTCATGTTTGTTAGTGGGATGTGTGAAACATTTAAGTCAGTGAAAGGCAGAGGGGCAGTACTGCCTGTGAGCATAAGTCATCTAATGATTCCCTGAAGACAGCAAAGGCAAAGATGTGGTAAAATTCCTCCTTTTTATCTTTTCCAGTACTGCTGAATAAATGTGCCATTTTGTCATGTCTCCTCGTCTGACGTTGATTTGCATATTTATGCATATTTCCCCGACTGCTTTCACAGATGGACAGATAGCTTGACGGGGTAGAAAAACAAAAGAATTAATATATTGTGCAATGTCCAGATCTTAACAACAGTGATAAAAGGTTTTCCTCCTTTTGCCAGAGCGGACGTGAAACAAACAACATCCCTGCATCTCTCTGTTGAGTGTTTTTGCAGAGTAAGATGAACGGATTAAAGGCCTGGAGCATAAGAATTGGGTGAAAAGCTGCAAAAAGTGATGGTGTGACACGATGCTGTCACAAAGCCTCAGTGGGCTAAAGGTTGGCTTCATGCTTGAGGGCTTAAAAAATAGGGCAGAAAAATTAGGTTAGTGTGGTTCCAAACAGATTTCTGTACAGCCAAAGCGCTCCAACTCAGTATTTTTGTTCTGCTGCTGCCGACGACTACAGAAACCCAAAAAACAACCTCTTAAGTTCTATTATTTATCATCTCAGAGCTCCGCTTGTCCCCTCCCAGCTTTTTGCTTGTCTCATTCTTTCTGACATGAAATCTTTGTTTTGTGGATTTACATTTCTGAGGTTTTGCGGAGCTTTTGCAGTCAGCTCTCCTGATGATCAGCTTTCTCTCTCGGGACTATAAATGTAGCTGCAAGAATGCTGTGATGAACTCTGCAATAGCAGTTTGGTCATGCAGAGCTCAGCAAATAAATCCGGTACCTCAGTGCTTTCTAAATGTAAATGCACGGAGAATGCCAGCAGGTTTTTCAGAGCTAATTTTTCCCTCTAGTGTTTGACCTTCTACAGCACAGCCTCAAAGAACACTAAACCTGGGGTTTGGCTTCTTGTGGTTCTCTACTCTCAAGTTTTGTGGCGTTTTATTCAGCCAATAATATTCAAAAAAATATCACTATCAGCAATTCTCTGGCAGCAGTTAATATCAAATAGACAAGTCAGAAATTCTCTGAAGAGTTTGCTTCTTTACAAAATAACTCCAAGGGAAAAATAAACATAAAAGTCACAATGGATGAAATTGAAATCTCTGTGACAGACCCTGACATAGCATTCTAGCATCAGGAATGGTTATGAAACATCACCTGAAACTGCATTAGAACAGCCAGTGAGAACACGTAACTTTACCTGTTTTCTACTATCTGCTGTCTGATCATTTTGACGTATTCAAAGCTCTCCACACAGCAGATGTCGTACACCAGGATGTAAGCGTTGGCATTGCGGACGCCTCTGCAGCGCAGGTCCATCCACTCCTGAAGGACACACACAGAAAACAGATTATTTTGATTATTCTTAAGGCATTTAAGACATGTCCGTTTTTTCATTAATTTAGTGATGCATCTTTCATTTATGTTCTGATGTGTTTTCATAATGAAATTAATGTTCCCCTCTTGATACGAACATTAAATCTTAACCCCTTAATGCCTGCTGCCACAATGCCACAAACCACTTTTGCTCTAAAATTACACAAATGCAGCATCTACTTAAAAGCAAAAACACAAGTTAATTTTTTTTCATAGCTGGAAATAAATTCAAGCATTAATGTCAATCTGTTACTGAAGAAAATATTTTTAAAAACCTCTAAATATGTTCTTCTCCCTCTTAAAGTTATTGCAAAATGTTTCATTTGTTTCCTTGCGTTTATGAAGTATTGTATTTAATTATAATCATATAGAAACCAAACCCCTTTCAGTGGAACAAGGCAAAAGATTTAGGAGTGAAGTTTATAGGCATAAGGAGAATATTGGACTCTCCAGTATCCCACCATGAAATGTACTTTCAAAATGTTAAAAATACATCAAAAAATGTTTTCAATTAAATCGAATGTACGTTATTGATATTTGGTCCACAAGACTCAGGCCTTTTATCACTGCCATCATAACCAACTAGGATCCAACCACCATGTGTCCTTTGAAGAAAGATGACTCAGTTTATGTAGCAGAATTGTTTTTTTTTAACAAACACAGACTCTAAAGTCTATTTGTATATATATGAAGTCCCTCCAAGGTTAATCATCTAAGTAAGCACACAGTTCAAGCTTTAAAGTACTGATTCTCACAGAATACAGAGATGAAGCGAAATAAAGTGGTGTGTTCCTGTAATGTTTTAGAATAACCTCTGCTGCAGAGAAACTGCAGCGAAATACCCTGACTCTGCAGTTTCTCTGTGTTTTCTAGAGCTCACTTGGCTCTTGGGAGTTTCACAGACCGTAACAAAGTCATCCGGTGGCTGCACAGCAGAAAGCATTGCTTGGTCGCTTAGTTACACATGTTCAAGGACGATGACAGAGGTCAGGTCCAAGCAAACACTAACCTTCTGTCAGGGGAACAAAAAGGGTCAGTTACATTTGCTGCTGCTTGGTTAAGGCTTGTGATTCAAATCACATGCAGCCCTTTTTGATGCTAATGACTTTCAAGGTGTAATTAACGCCCATTTGGTTGCATTTATGTCTCACTGGGGGACATTTCTTCACGTGAAAACATGGTGACCCATTCTTCTGCTCATGCTGCTATTCCCCCCCGAGCTCACTACAACACTTACAGCTTTGAACAGCACGCAACGATTTTATAAACATTTGATCTGATAAAACAGGGAGAGGGGAACAGGAGAACTTGAGGGGGAATGGATCTCCAGAGAAAGGGAAATGAGAAAACAAGCACAGGCCCGAGAGAACCGAGGAAAGATGAAAAAGGGAAAAGTGGATCAAAGGATGAGCAGATAGGATGTCGACATAAGCTCTGGTGTTACCGCACGCTGTTAAAGACCAAGTATGGAGCCTGAGATTGCCAGAAATTTATATTTTCATTGAAATGAAATTGTGCTGAATCTCAGGTTGTGTCTGGAACAGAACAGCTAGTTTAGGAAGCATAACTGGTTATCCAGTTCAGTGATGACATTTCTACAGAAAAAGTAAGCATTTTTGAAAACCTTTTCTTTAATTTCCTGTAGCTTTTTGTGAGCTATAAAACAGAATTCAGAAACAAATCAAGAGAACCAGACTGAGACCTTTAACCCCTTCATGCCATATGTCCCCAATTCACAAGAAAAATTTGTACCATAAATCCACAACTCTACTTCATTTAGCATTGCCTTGAAAGGAAAAAAATGATTTTAACATAATTGGAAAAAAGTCAAGCATGAAGGGGTTAAAATGGACAAAGTCAGCTTTTCAGTGTTATATAAGCTAACTAATGAGTTATTTATAGAAGCTCAAGTGCAAGTTCAGTTCAGTTCCAAATATTTTTCTCTGGCATTGACACAAATAGATCTTTTATTTATACTGTAGATATATTACTCCAATAAAAGTTATACTTTCTAAAACAATGGTGCAATCAGAGTCCAAAAACAAGACAGAAAAACTTGCAGAAAGCATTTGTGCATTTGTGGTCTTTGCGTGGTGCTAAAGCTGCGACAAGAATCACTAGGTTCTCCACTTTCATCAGGAATTTTGAGGTTTTTAGGTTAATAATCTCCTTCACTAGGATAGATATTGTCTGAAGGCTGTTCAATGTCTGACAACGCGTAAACTTCATAGCATTGGTGTGTTTAACAATTTTTTAATGTAATAATGTATGAAAAATGTCTAAATATGGGAGAAAATAATTAGAAATGTATGTTTCTTTAATTTCAGTGACCCAAAAATAGCAGATGATCATTTAAGGTGAACTAAAGGACAACCAAGACCCAGGCTGGGTAATTTACATATTTGTATATTTGCATATATTGAATCACAGCAAAAAAAAATCTTTCTGTGACCCATTTTTAAGTGTATGTTTTTCAATTTGACATTTGAAAAGAAAACATATACGATTCTTATTTTGATCTTTAATTGAAATGTATACTTTTCTTCAATCAAAATGTCAGGAAGAAGCACTCTACTCTACTGAAACTGTCACTTTGCTATATTATGCCAGGATTTTTAAAACTTTTCCACTTAATGCATTTCCAAATTTTTGACTAATATCTGCAAAACCTTGTGGTCTCTTGGAGCTCATTTTATGGCAGAATAATTTTAAAAACTGAAATCTCAAAATGCTAATTGCCAGACCTCCTTTAAATGGTGTGCTTCTAATGCTGCTGTGACCCACATGTGTAGCAGCAGAGCGCAGACTGAAGTGATCCAGTAATAGAAAAAAATCAGAGGGTTTTTTCTTTTGTTCTTTTCTCCCTTGAAAATGCTTGAAATGAGATTTAAAAAAAATAAAAATGCAAAGTCAGTGCAGGAAAAATGACAGGAAATGGTCTTTTGTGCACAGATGACAAACATGGAGGAAGGGTGTGATGATGCTAATGATAATGCCAGCACATTGATGAGAATTAATGTGTTTCGTTCAGCCTGGAGGAGGTTATTTATGGGTTTGTGTCAACAGGATGAAACAGCCTCTCACATGAGCAAGAAGATAATGAAGCCAATCAGGCACGGCAGCAAACATGTGTAAAATGACTGCAGTCAAAGTGGAAATGGAAAGAAGGAGGTAGGAACGGGACTGCTTTGTGCAAACTTTTCTTCTTATCTGAAAGGAAATTTAAATCCAGGCTGTGCCCTGTATGCTAGATACACATAATACATTCTTGGCCTAGAAATGCATATCAAGACACATCACCCTTTTCTGATAATTGAAAGAGGACTCAGGATTTGAGACACAGTGGCTTCAGTTGCAGCCTCAGGAGCTAAAAATAGCATCTTGTGCTCTCATCTCATAGGTCCTTGTCGTATGAGTCCTTTTTTTAAATGCAGAGGAGGGGCTTGGAGAAGAAACGCTACAACCCCAACAAAAGAAAACAAGAAATAAATGGAAGACCGTGCATCCATTTGGCACAGATGAAGTGAAATGAGATAAATGCAAATGAGGTGCGCAGCATGTTTATTTATGCGTACTTGTGGAGTGTGAGTGTGCATCTGTGGGAGCTCAGCACCTAACTGTGGTGTTACTGTCTTTATGCTCCAAACGGCCTTCTTAACATTGCGCACTAAAAAAAGAGCATCTCATCCTTTGCCTCTCAAGAGCCAAACAGAACATGTTTCCCTGACAACTGTGCCGGCCACGGTCAGTTTTCAGCAGACTAAGAGAAAGCTGTTGTGTTTCTTAAAATTAAAAGATAAAGATGTTGTGTCCCTGACTACAGTGAGCGTTTAGGTTTATACTCTGTGGAGGAAAAATGTGGTTTGTGATGAGGGGCCAGCCACGAGGCATCACACGAAAACATCATTACTGAAAAAAAAAGTGTGGGAAATTTTCTTTGAAAGAAAATTACCTGAACGGGCCAACTAGTACAAATTAAGCCAAAGATTATGTGAACTTTGGATCAGGAAGTGAGTCATCTGAATGCCAAAAAGAAATGACTTAATTCAGCTGCAGCTAACTGAAAGAGAGACATGTTTTTTAAACACTGGTCAATAATTTACATGCCTCCCTCTGCCAGAGGGGAAGTGAACTTTGGAGTACACCTGTTTTTAAGGCTGGTGGTGGATCTTTAATGATATGTGTGGTTATGATGGATGGTTCTCGAGTACAGGAGGATGACCCTTGAGGAAGGGTGGTGAGTAATTAGAAATGTGTCATGCAAAGGCCAAGCTGCCTGACACGCAGTTAAAGTCTAATTCATCCTGTGTGGATGAAAGTCCCATTAGTCAGAGATGACCTGTAACTGGGAAAACTCTCTAAAGCCAGTGCTTTTAGAGTTTTTTCCCCTCACTTGAGACAAAAAAGGACTTTTTTTTTTACTCTTTGGAGCTCTGTCCAGGATGTACTTTATATTCACTCTGTGATAGCTGGAACAGTTATCCCAGTGACTCTACTTAAGTTGAAGTGAGCAAGGACAGATTCTAGATGTAATGTGTGGAAAGATGAGATGGACGATAAATAACTAGAAGCTAAACCCTGTAGAGTATGGTGTTTTGTTTACCCACTTCTCATCTTTAACATGATTGTAAATGCATTTCCCACATGACACGATATTAAAAACAATATCTCTGCTTTCAAAGAAGATTGCAAAGGTTTCAGCAGCACTCTTTGTCTTTTTGTTGCTGAAAAAGTTTTTGTTTTTGCAGACCACAGTCTGTCCTCACTTTATACTGCATGTCAGGCACAACCATGCACTAACTTATAGGACGTAGTGTTTTTGCCCACTGATTTGTCAGTTTATTGTGCTTTAAAATGTAACTTTTAAATCAGTATTTAAGGTCCACTGCATTAAGTTCAACTGGTTGCTTTGAAAGACACACGAACGACTACAAAAAACACCATCAAAACATTTACTTTATTGCAGGCTCTCTGAACTTGGATGGACCAAAGATGTTTCATAAATGTGTACATGTTCCTCCTGACTCAGAGTCCAAATTACACAATACGTAGCACAAAAAGCCATCATTTCGGTGCCATTATCGTGGAGAGCATTGACAGAGAAAACTGAGAAAATGTCTTTTGAGAGCGGAGAAGGGAGAGAAGGCATCTTGAGTGGGAGGAAGTCATGGAGATACGTTATGGCATGAACAGAAAAGAACAAGAACAATTACAGCCAATTCTCTATCAGGCTTAAATCTGTTCAATGCATCCTTCAGCCAAAACTGTGGCAGATGCTCTGGAAAAGCTACACCCTTCCCAACACCAAAGCAAATACATTTTTGGAGCCTAGTAATAAAGTAATAATTGAAGTATAAAAAAAATTGGTTAAAACTGGGTCAGAAATTGTTAGTCTGACATATTTAAATGCAATCTACATTGAGGAGAAAAGCTCCATCAGTATTGAGGTGTACTGACTCCAAGCTTGTTTGTCGCAAATGCTACAGTATGGATTATACCTCACCGGGTAACCTTTGCTTTAACCATTTCACTAAAATAATAATGAAATCAACTGCAGCTGCCCTGCTCTCTGTTGGTGGTTTATTCTCAGCTGCATTCAGACGGGAATACTGCTTTAATTGAATTTGCTGAGTAAAAGCAAGAACATTTTCAATCATGGTCCTTTGTGCTGCTCTGCCACCACTTCTGGTCACATGTCTCCGCCTATAGTGGCGACACAGAAAGAGGTCTCTTGGCGAAGAGGGACAAGTGCGCTTTGGAACAAGCAGGACACAACAGGAGCAGAAAATGAAAAAGCACAACACGCCTCGCAGACTTGTTACTCAGCAAATTAGCAACTATAAATCTGCTTGATAGAAAGATGGTTTGCAGTACTCAGCTAATGGTTTTCTCTTTTCCTTGAATACTTTGCACAAAGACCCTGTCATACAGGGGCCCTCACCACCAGCTCCCATGATGTTTGCAGAGTACGAAGCCTAGTGCTGCTGTGAACTGTACCAGCTAAAGGAAAGGAACAACAACAAAAAAAAAGACCTGAAGTGACTCAGCCCTCAGGGGAAACACTCCTACACTTTAAACTCATGAAATTCTTACTGTCTACTTACACCCACCAGTGTTTTCCCTCAATGGGGGTTCAAAACAATTAAGCAAAAAAAAATAATAATAATAATTAAACCCTGAGTCTTTTCAGAGCGGGCCTATAGATGAAAAACTATAATGTCCACTTCTTATTTTTTTCCCAGAAAGCTGTTGGACGTAGAAGATACACTGTGTGTAACTCTTTTTTAACTGTGAAACCCCACATTCAGAATGCTCTTTTGTTGTCCCTCCCCATTTTGTGTCTATCTGTGAAAGTAGAGGAGGAGAAAAGGGCAAATTTCCCGCTGTAGTAATTGGCAGCTTGAAGAGGTGACCTCGGAAATTTTATTTGTGAAAGCACTACAACCTCTCAAATGGAGCTGAAGAGGACTTGGGTCTAAGACACTCCTCAGGTCTAAACTTATAGGTGGAATGGGTCAGAATGTTTTTTTCTTTTTTTTGACAGTCAAAACAAAGGATGGATAAAGTTTCACGCTTTGCAGTGCAACCCATAAACATGTTCTGAACACAAATACAGCAACGGCTTTCAACTCCAACACGTGTTTCTGGAATACGAAGCAGAGTGTGAGTTTGAGGTTACAAATTCTTCTTTTGTGTGTGAAGGGAGGATCACACAAAGACAGAAGAAAAGAGGGAAAGAAAGCTCAGCAAAAACTATGTTGGCTGCTGAAAATCTCCTGCTGTCTTTTCCCTGAACTTTGAAGTTGTTTCCAGATAGAACACTGAATGGGAAATGTGCCTGTCTTCATTAAAACTGTGGGGACTTTGGGACTAACTGGAAGGAGAACACTTGAAGCATGTGAGGATTTTAATAAATATCAATGTGAGTATCTGAGGAGAACATTTGTGACACAGACAAGGAAGGTGAATGCATTTTATACCAAAAAATGTTGACATTTAAATTGTCCTGCTGCCAACTCTGACTAATGAGTTGTGCCACGTGACCTAAGGCCATGAATTAAAGGACGGTGTGTTCCGTGTCAGAGCACAGACCTTGACCATTGCTTCCTGTAGAGCATTCCATTAGCAGACAAATGCTTAAAAGCCAGCAGCGAAAAGGCAGTTGGCTCATCTGAATAGATCTGACTGTGAGCACCGCTAGGAGTCTGCAGAAGGCATCTTATGGGTTATAAAAACCTCATTCTTTCCTCATGAGGGGGTTGAGAGTTTTACACAGTCAAAGTGAGGCTCTAAGGCTTTAACTCAGTCTCCATAGCAACTAGTGGAGACATCTGATAGTGAAAGGCGACTAAATAAAAAGTGTTTGTCTTAGCAGCTGTGAATAACACATGTGCTGCTTGACAGTTTCAACAAAGAACAAGCAAGTGACACGTGGATTGAAGAAATTGAGATTACAGGATCTATATTTGAAAAGTTGAATTTTGAGTTTGTTTAGAGGGGAAACTATAGGTACCTGACTGGCGCTGGCAGGAAACGAGGCGATTGGCGGGACGTCCAAAATCTTCAGCTCATACATGTTCCCGTTCAGAATGGCGGAGGGTCTGTACACATATCTGGTTCTGGTCGGCGTGTACCCCTCGGAGAAATCGTTATAGATGAACTGTCGGATGATGGAAGTTTTGCCCACTGCGGGTGCACCGATCACTGCGATACTCAGCGTCTCCACCATCCCTGGAGCTCGGGTTCAGCACCATGGACAGCGACAGCAACCGAGACAGAGGTGCGCGGCTCTGAAGGAATTCAGTCCCCCGCTGCTCGGCAAACTCAAGCCTCCAAATCCCGCGAACTGGCCTCAACTGTGGGTTAGACACAAATCCGTGGGTGAATAAACCCCCCAACCCTCTGGAGCAGAGCGGGGAAACTTTATCTCCCAGGTGAGGGGCGGCAAGAGAGAAGTCACGCAGCTTGTCGATTAATTTAGGAACGATGCTCAGCCATGATCACGCAAACGGGGGGGTCTTTGCAGCTCCCGCAAGCCAACGCACAGACAAACTCTTTGTCCTCAGGGGACATCCCCTGCCGACCTCGTCCCCAAAGAGGAATCCTCAAAGTCCACTCTTGCTCTCTCCACGTGGACATAATCTTAATCCAGGATAGGCTCTGACCTTGTCCAAACGCGCGGGAGCCCTTGATGTCTTCACTGATGATCTCCTCCGCACCGCTCACTCAGTTCCAGTGATGCACCACCGCCGCGCACCTCCATCACAGGCGGGAAGGCGCACGGCCACGAGGCTTCGTAAATAAGCGTCCCACGTGCGCCGATTCGGCATGAAATCGCTGCGCGTTCGGTAACGGTTCACGGGAGACTGACGCGTCCACGCAGCTGACACACCTGCGTTTCCTGTGAAGGCATCTGGAGTCTGGTTACGAGCCTTGTGCGCCTGCCGTTGGATAGACTCTCTCACATCACTAATATCCCCATGCCCTGCGCATCCAATCGGATCATGTCATGCGCAAAGCGTGTGGAAGCCTGGTGCTCTCATACGCTGCGAAATAAATGGCAAAGGGAAAAGGCCACGCATCCGCGCCGTGTGAGGGGTTATGGAAGCGCGCACACAGGACTGCCCATCATACCACTGAGGTGACTTATTATGGAGTGGACGGGCTCTTCGAGCACGCCTGGGTCGATGAGTGCCATCAATCACTGCTGGGGACAACGCATGGAGAAGAAAACAAGTCCTTCAGTGAAGCGTCAAGAAACAGCTTCCAGAAAGGTTTATACTTTCCTAAGACAGGATTTTACAAACAAAATCTGTTTTAAATCAGTTCTTAAAAGTGGGAAACTAAGAAAGATGTCATTTTATAAAGCTATTTAGAGTGGAAACAAATGCTCACTTTAATCATCTAAATAATTCTTTTCAGTGTTAAACATCCAGCTTATTTGTGAATGTTAGAGGAGTTCAAAGTGGAGGGAGGATTACATCAGGGATGTAAGTCAGGGCTCTGAGTCCCTTCCTGTTTGCAACGGTGATGGACAGGCTGACAGATGAGGTTAGACAGGAATCACGATGGACCATGATGTTTGCAGATGATGTGATTTGAAGAGAGAGCAGGGAACAGGTGGAGAAGCTAGAGAGGTGGAGGTTTTCCCTGGAAAGATTAGGACTGAAGGTTAGCTGCAGCAAGACGAGTACATGAATAAGAGGGACCCAAGTGGATGAGTGAGATTACAGGGAGGATAAAGACATAAAGGTAGCTGGTGTAAGAGTAGAGGATGCAGAAGACAAGGTTAGATGGAGGAAGCTGATTCGCTGTGGTGACCCTTAAAGGAAATAGCCGAAGGAAAAGAAGACATAAAATGTTTTGATTTAAACTAGTATCATCTACATACTCCGGCTGGAAACCCAAATGTTGCCTTTGCAAAGCATCAGTAAAAGCTGTCACAATGGGGTCTAAATGAAGACACATCAAAGCTGATGAAAAGTGGTTCCATTAGGGAGTCATTGGAAATACAAAGCAAAAAAAAAAAAAAATGTTTTGTCCAAAATTAGCTTTATGAAGTTCTGATGTTTGATCATCTACAAATGTTTGCCTCAAAAGACTCCAAAAGCCTTAAACTGCCCAAAAATTATTCATCTGACAACTTCAGTGAAAAATAAATTGATTTTTCAAGACAAATTTACACCAAAACATGCTTTTAATATAATTTCATATTTAATCAATTATTATATAGAAGAAAAGATCTCCATCACTGAAATTACTCACTTGATATATGTTGTGTTTGTTACATTTTATGAGGTTTTACACTTAAAAAACAACTTTGATTCAAGAATTAAAAAATCAAAACATCCCTTAGTGTGACATAAACCTCTGCTTTAACTTAATTTCGTGACTCAAGACACTTGAACATTTCCAAGGATGCAGATGATTATGCAGTGTGGTATGAAGTGGCTGCATAAATCACCACGGGACCTTCCGGAAATCGGATTTTACCGAGAAAAAATATAGATGCTAATTTATGGATCTGCAACAAAAGTAGTCAGATTTTTTTTTCACAATAATGTTCAGCGACAAAAAAAGTAAATTTATCAGGACTTTTAATTGTTTTTTTTAAATGATATGATCTACAGGCAACAGCTGAAATAAGTCAAAAACACCAGATTTTTATACAGCATTTTTCTCACGCATAGACATTCACTACAATGCAGTGTTCTGTGTAGTAATCTGCAGACATTCAAATAAAAAGGTGAAAACAATTCAATTTTGAGATTGTTAAGGTTTTTCTTTTCTTCACTTTCAGGTGCAACAAACCAGTGTATTATTTGGTCACCGGGGCCTTCATCTCCTCAGGTCAGAGGAACTCCGAGGAGCACTCTGAAGATCTGGAGAAAGTTCAAAGCTGCAGCTGGTGTTAAAAAAAAGCAGCAAATAAAATCCTCCATTCAAGGACTTCCTACTTTGTCATACGTACAACAAAACTGGAGACAAAGTAAAGCATGGAAGAACTAAATTAGAGAGCAGTCAAAATGAGCACCTTTATTTGCTAAAAAAAAAAAGTCAAGATACTGTTGTAAAAATAAAAGAAACACTCCGACAGTTTCCACTCACACGCAAGTCTATCCACATTACAGGAAAGCAGTGGATCAGGTTCCATTTCCCCCAAACAAATACTAAAGAAAACTATTGGATAAAGACAACAGTAGTGTAGCAGAAGCACGTGTGTGTCCTCTGCACAGGCCAGCATCCACCTCCCGCAGGCAGAACGTAAAAGTGCAAGTCTCCTTCCACACCTCTACTCAAATGACCTCTAAATAAAGATGAAAAAGTGATGATTCACATGATGATTGCAGCTCCTAAAAATAGACTGAAATCTGCAGAGTTGTTGGGCTTCAACGTGCCTTTAGAGGCTGGCTCAGGCCAGTTTGAATGCATCTGATTACTGAGATAATTGCTGAAACTGTTAAATAAAGAGAGGGTCCGGCAGAGAACTTTTTACATCTATGGGCTTAACAGGGAAAAGGACAGAAACAGTTCAAATGAAGACTTTAAAGAATCCCACATTCAGACACCACATAAATGTTGCAGAAGGAGGCTGGAGGTTTAAGAAAGAACAAAAAACAAATAAAAGAAGAGGTGCCAGGAGGTGTTTGAGGGCCATGGATGGATGGATGGATGCTCAGGTTTTTGTTCAGTTCTTCAGCACTGCCTCGTAGCTCTGGAACACGCACTGGGAGACCTCTGGAGCTCTGCATTTCAGAGAAACCTGAGGAAGACAAGAGTGGGAGAACATTGTTCTGATTTGCAGAAAATTAGAGAAATAAATGCGTACGGTCTAGGAGAAAACAATGCAACTTCAATCTTTGGGAAAGACTCATTTTAGTGAAAATTGTGTTTTTGGTGTTTTAAACATGTTCTTGTGGCATTTTTCTCATGACTGAGAACACATACTAAGAGAATTAAGCATAAAATTGCATTTCAGGGTATTTCTTTATTCAAATTGAGGAATATCGGAAGGAGTTGCAAAAATTCCAATGTAAAAAGCTTGTAACAAATCAAGTCAAGCTTTATTTACAAAAAAAGCGCTTCGCATGCATTGTGCAGCTTGAAGTGCTTTACATTTAAAAACCAAAAAATGACGCAGAAGCTACAATGGGTGGGTCACGAGCTCCCTGCTCTGCTCCATTCTGATGGATCCACTTGTGTAAGACAAGATTCATGTACGTCTTTATTTTTCTTGACTGAGCTGGCATCTAGGTCAAGAATTTATGGCTGGATAGCTTTGATATTGCTCGCCATTTTAGTTGCACCACTAGTCTTAGGTAGGGGTGATGGGCTATAAGCTAGCAGGAGAGCAAAGAAACTGATGGATGATGGGAAGGGGACAGTCTTACTCTTCGCAAACAGTCCCCTCCACAACTCAAAGTGGAATTTCTAATGAAGTACTGCCGCTGTGAAGAAACAATGTCATAGAAAACAACAGTTTAAAAAAAAAAAAAAAAAACACTTTTACATTTAGCCTAAAAATGGCATAATCATAATTAAAAGATCACTGGGAACACTTTTATAATAGATCATAAGATGATTAGAGTGGGACTTTAAATAAATACCAAAAAAAGTCTAAGCTAAAACATGAAAAATTGTTTCACAAGGAGCTTTCACCTTCAGATTGACCTCAGCTGTTTGAATGAGTCTTTCAGCAAGGGACAAGTTTCATATTCTTTTACATGGAAAGGAAATAGGAGCTTTAAATTGAAACATCATTGATTCTCCCCTATCAAGTGCAAACAGCAGCACGGACAGGAGCACAGATGCAGGAGTGCACTGGAGGACAGCCAGTCTGCCCACTCCTTCATCCCAGTCTCAATTGGGAAAAGCTTTAGGATTTAATGAAGCCTGTCATACTGCAGTTAATAATTTCTCTAAATGTAGAATGATTAAAAAAAAAAAAAAAAACCACTAAAAAGGCTTTTACTCTTGTTGCTTCTGATTAGACTCTTATGAAGTTGTAGAAAACGGTTGATCCATTTAAAAAATGTAAGTAATAAATGGTTCAGTAAGTGCTGCCCGGTTAAAACAAGCTGCTTAACAATTGGGGACATCAATAATGTAGAGCTCATTATGGGGGCAAGACAAGCTGCTCACTTTCTTCTTGATTTCACAGCGAAATACATTCAAATAAAAAAAAAAACCTGGCAGAACAGTTTGTGTGTTGGGAAAGATGTGAAATGAACAAAAATCAGGGATAATATTTTCATGTTCTCTTGTCATCCACTCATTTACCAGCCAGCACAGGATTTCTCAAACTGTTCCTTCCACTGAATCTGATATTGCGTTAATGCTTTTTCTACCTACGTATTATGTTCAATAATCCTCCATTTCTGTGATTACAAGCTGCTGCCTTCAGTTGTTTTTGGCCTCAAATTTCTCTCCTGCACCAGTTACGTTAATACATTATGATGCTTGCTCCATTATCTTAATTGCGGTGATTAGTTATTCACCTGAAATGTGACGAGGTGACAGGAAACAGCGGTAACTACAGTTTGCGGTCTGGAAAAAGCAGAGCGGAGCAGTCGCCACTGCACAGCCTCCCTTCGCTGTGTGCCAGCACACCCCAGGCTCTTTATTAATGCATGCTGCTGCTGCTAGCAGTATTTCGACCGCCGCACCGCCATCAACAAGATGTGACGAGACGCAGAAGCCACGGTGCAGAAACAGCAACTGAGAGAATCTCAAACTCCAGCACTCGGGAGTTCAGCCTCAAGGGTTGTCGATAATTTAGTTATAAACCCAGTGCAGAGGAAATAACAGAAAGAGGAAGGACACATCTAACAATGAAACTATGAACATGATTCTGTCAGTTTGGACTCAAGAAAAAAAAACAACAAAGATGTTTAACAGAAAAGCTTTTTAAATCTTTCTCTACCTTAAGCAAAAAGTATTTTTTTAACACGAGGAAGGACAGAAGGAACTAACAGAAACAGTTGCACTGTGATAATTAAAAGATTAACAGATTAACTGTTTGATAAAGTAATGTAACAATCAGCTGTTAAACAGTGAAACACACAAGTAGTAAAAAAAAATAAAATTCATAGGAAAATGAGAATAGTTAATCTGCTGAGTTGCACCTGTGATCTCAATGTTGAAGCCCGTGGATGAATGAACAACTGATCATTTTTTATGCCTACAATTAAAAGCCAAGGTCTTCTATCTTTCTCAAGCTGGAGAATCATGAGGGACTTGTGACTGAGAACAGGAAGCACATGGGCAGGCACGGACTGAGCAGAAGCAGACTGGACATTTGCATAATTGTGAATTCATGCCATCCATGCAGCAAAATAGAAAAACGCCAGGAACAGCAGAAATGGTCATTTCAGAGATCATGTCGGATTACGTCGGGTCTGGAGAGCCCTCAAAAGGATGGAAAAGGATGTGGAAAGCAAAAGGATGAAAACCGCTGACAGGCTCTTGACAGGTTCCTGTGATGTCATTTCCGGGTGAGCGTTAATCAGGGCTTGGTCATTGCTTTGTTATTGTTATTCGACTGCCTGATTTGCTAATGTTTAACTTAGTGTTATCTGGTTTAGTATTCAAAAATTCTAAGTAGCATCTTTAGCATTCTAGTGAGTAAACCCCATAGTTGCCATTGAACTGAATGTAGAGGTGTGGAGGAGAAAAAAATATGCTGAGCGGCATTAATATGAAGCGGCTCCGAAACAAAACAAGCCTCTGATGTTAAGTTGGAAAGAATCCTGACCAGACTGCAGTCAGGAGAGGTCATAGCAGGAAGGTTTGAAAGAGTCTGTCTGTTCATGTAGGAGTGCCGCAGGTGAGACTGTGTATATTTATATCATGCTGTAAAAGTGTACAGAAGAGCTCTTCAGGGCAGGGGATGACAGCTCTTTGATGAGCCAGTGCGAATAAGTGAAAGCTTTCCTCGCTGAAACATGGCAGAAACATTTCACACGTGACACTCAGCTGACCGACAGGTCCAGATGTTGTCAAGATAATCTTCAGGGATGAAAAGATGTGTTTACATCCGTTTTAGATCGCTGCTACAATTCTCACCAGAATACAAGAATATCACTGAAACACTTTTTTTTTAAACATATTTTGTACAAATCAAGAATTGTTGAATATCTGTCAGGGAAATTTTAGAAATCTGCATTCTTGCATTGAGGAATGGTACCTATATTTGTCACTGGTAGTTTTTTGGGGTACATTTGGAGAGTTTGAGACAACATTTGGAACCCGTTCCAGAGGAGGGTAGAAGAAAACAGGAAAATTCACTGGTCACATTGTTGCCATGGGGACAGCGGATGGCAGAAGAGAACACCGGTGCTTCACGTCAAAATGATGAGCAGCATCCCCATCCTTTAGCTGAGAGATGCACATGAAAAGTGTTAAACAAAAATGAAATTTCAGATAAAAAATATTTTTAATTAGCAGAAGTTAAAAGAAAAAGTTAAAAGATACAGAGAATTGTTGCCTGACTCTGCAGATTTCTGCTGTTTTGTAATGAGTTTTATGGTGCGTCTGTTTGGCTTGTGACTCCACCCTTCAAGCTCACTCTCGTCGGTTTGATTGATTTGTTTTAGCCAACAGAGGCGTGAATATCAGAAAAAGGCCAGAATAAAAAAACGGTGCCAAATCATCTGAAATAGAGATGTGTCTTATTCTTTTGCAGTAAAATTTTTGTTCATTTATTGTTTTATTGCTATCCCTCAAAAAAAATTTAAATGCTTGGCTTGTAACGTCTTTCAAGCTTACTTTCGCCTCCAAGATAGATTTGTCTTTTGCAAAGGTGTAAATATCAGAAAGAAGCGGAAATAAAAACAGCAACAAATCATCTGGAAAAAAAAATGTTTTTTTCCTTTGAAATAAAATGTTGATTTAAATTGTTTCATTGCTTTTCCTCAAAAAAGAAAACAACAATCACTTTCAAAGATTTTACGGCAACATTTAGTTGGGCAAATGATTAAAAACAAATCCATGTATTAAAGTGAAATCTTTTAATGAACTTGAGATAATTTGGGTGAAAAGCGGATGAGCAATAAGTTTAGTTTTTTTAAAGTTAGTTTACACTTCTTGTTAAAACAAAGTGAGTCAAGATTTCTTATTCATGCAAGAGCAGCATTTGCTTTCTGCTGCAACATGCAATCTGATGAACATGAACGCTGATCACTTTGGCGTATCATCTTCTGAAACACTATCAAGCTCAGCAAACAGCCAGTGGCAGGGCTTTACTTCTTTAGCTCTAAAAATAGCCGCTAACAAAAGGCTTTGGCAGCTTGGCTTTCATGTTCGGTGCCAACAGAGCACTGGGACCATGAAGCAGGCAGCAGTTCAGAGGAACGAGCACCAAAGTGCATTCTGGGCTTAAAGAACAGTATGAGTGAAGGTCTTGTTCTGTCTTCACTGTACAATTTAAATCCATCTGTGAAATCTGGGAGGAACCTTTGCAGCTGCAGCAAAGAGCATCCTGTATTCACACCCAGATAAGACGGGGAGAACAGACGGAATCTGCCGAATGTTTGCAGGAATCTCCTGATTTCATGACGTTTGGTAGGAAATTCAATATTAAAAAGTTGTTGGACTTTTTCAGCTAAAAGAAAAATCTAATCTCTACAGCAAAACCACATATTTTTGCCCTAGAAGTTCTCTGATGACAAGAAATATAATCAAAATTCTGAGTTAAATAAGTGAGGTCCATATAAATGACAAATTGACAGGAATAAACAAGAAGACAGTTAATGCCACCTCATAAATAAAACATGATGGGAAGGCAGACAGAGAAATGAACAGGGAGAAGAGTCACACCAAGGTCACCGCTCAAGATTGCTCATCCTGCATGTTTAAGCAAAATCTAATTCATCAGATGTGAGGATTGAGGTTTGCTGACAAAACAGAGACAGGAAAAATCAGAACTGACAGAAAATAACATGTAAACCACAAAACACACACACAGCAGGAGTAAACACACTCCAATCACGGGTCGGCCGGTCTTCCTGCCTCAGCATGCTCATCACTCATTACGGTGCATCAATCTTTGTCATGTCTGCTTGTCCAATCAAATAGGAATTTATCATCCATCTCCATTCATGATATGCAGAGATGACAGCACACGCTCAGGCCAGCGTTCTGATTTAACTCAGACTGACTAATTTCTGCAGGAAGTGCAGAATGGAAGATGCAAATGTTTCTACACTATTTATGGAAATGAAGAAGTGAGACAATTAGAGATAAAATGTGTGAAGGTCCACAGAGAAGAGCTTGATTCATGAATATTTAACGAAAGCTTGTTATGTGACACATTTCCAACTGCAAAGCCTTCTTCAGACTCATGCTTGCATTTTTCAAATGCAAAATTTAAAAGCAAGAAAACCAAATCAAGATTCTTCAGAATCTGGATAATTCAGACAGCATGACCATTTACATAATAGCTGAGCAAATAATCAATTTTATTGATAAATAGGAATTTGGGGTCACCAAGACTCAACTTTTAGGTTTTTTTTCAGCATCATTATATGATTTTCATATCATATTCACTAGAAATCTTAATTTCGGATATGTGATCATATCTGCAAACTTTAGAGAATTTTTTCCAGCATTTCCTAGATTGTTTAAGCAGCTTGAACCTCCAGCAGACAACTAACTTAATCTACAAACAGGATAGACCTCTTTGTCATTGTGTTTGGAAGCTATTTGTCAGGATTCTGTTTTACTTATTTACAATGCTACATAGCTAAATAAAGGTTGTCTATTTCTCCTGTAGAAAAACCCAAGTTTTCTAGACACATTTTGGAAAAAATGTATATTCATTTTAGAATTTTGTTGTGATATTTAACTTTATTTTACTTTATATTTGTCAATTTAGGATCATCATAAAGTGAATGAAAAATCAGATTTTGTTGAGCTTGACTTTAAGTTGTTTGTTTAAGCCATTAAACATGAAACCTTTTTATAAATGATTGGTACATACTTTTTACTTTTCTTTTGAGTTACAAACTACTAATGATTTTGGAAAGCTTTACAGCAAGTATTTGCTTAAAATGGGTAAAGAAAAGAGAAACTCTTCTCTGTATCAACTGAGCCAAAACAACTTTTTTTTTGTCCAGAAAGTTAAATCTCTGCTCGTCATTAAATGCACATTATGTAAATAGTGCAGCATGCCAGGGAAATAAACGACAGATTTCTTAAGGGGAAAAAAGCTGCAGTGAATTCTATTCTTGGACTTTCACCATCACTGGAGACCAAACAAACAAACCGAACTATAAAAAGATGGTGGGCTGCAAAGATTCCCGCTTGGATCCTAATGCTTCATGAATAAAACCCTAGAAGTGAGATTAATTTCTTTGCTTCCCTTAAGATATACACTTCCTCCTCGAGAATCAGTGCACTGCATGTGGGTTGTTCTTAAAATAGCTTAAAACTCCATTCCAGTTTAAATAGAAAAGGTGCCACTGTGTCTTACCAGCTCTTTTTTTTAGGTGGTACATGCTGTAGCAGCAAAAGCACAGCAGTGATCAGGTTCAACAACAAATACTTACGGTGTAAATGGGATTTCCTGCTTGGATTCTCAGCTCAGCCAAAACCCAGATGCCGTTGGTGAGTTTTACAGACTGATAGAGCATGTCCTGACCATCCACCGTTCGCTTTGCAATGGTGAAGATGTTGCTACCCTGCAGTTTACTGGAGGCTGCATCTGTTGACAAAATATATATGTATAAATAAATTAGGGCCGTCAACATTAACACGTTAAAATATATTAACGCTGATTAATTATACTCTGCGAATCAACTGCCTTCCGCCAGTTCAGGCTTCTGTGGTGTGCATCAATTTCTGGGCACTATCCCGCTGACAACAATGCCACTTACAAAATAAATAAATATTCAATAGAGTTTTAGAACTTCCTAAGTAATTATTGTTATGTTTTAGGTTTAGATCGCTTTTTTCACCAAAGGCGGATCATTTGATACGTAATGTGGCCTGTTATGACGGTAACAATGCGCTGCTGATCCGGCAGCCACCTTGAATTGCAGCAGCAGAGGAAAGAGATATATTTGCTGATCATCATAGGTTCAAAAAAGCATCAATTCAGAGAGAAATAAACCTCATACCGCTTTTTTTTGTCAACATCATGAAGAACATCAAGAAAATTCTGAGCAGAACTTCTTCCAAAACACCCAGCAGCCAATCAGGATAGAGTATTCACCCGGGCCATTTAAAGTGCAGAAACAGAATGGTTTTAATGGCTGTCTATCATCATCTTTGTTTTCTTGGAGTAATACTGCAGACATTTAAGTATTTACAGTTCTACTTATCTTACTGCCGATGTGTTTTGTGCACACAAATTAAACTTCTGAGTTAACACTTTAAATTTAAACATTTCAGACAATAAAAATGAAGGGAAACATTTTCTCTCTGGACTTTTTTTTTGTTCAGAAGCTGCATATTTTCATATAAAATTTAACCATGAAAAACATTGTGATTAATCACAACCCAAAATTGTGATTAGTCTGAATATTCATTCGATTGACAGCACAAATATAAATACAAACACAGTGTGACAGCTCAGCTTCATTTTAGTTAAAAAGCAATTTCAAGCTCTTCCTGGACTCTGGTCATCCACTACAACTGTCAGAAGGCACTGTCTTTAAATGTACCAGACCACTGAAAAAAAAAAAAAAGATGTTTCACCCTAAAGACTAGTGGCAGCCTTCAACTAAAATACAGCTCCTAATTTGAAACAAACCTTTTCTTTTCAGCATCAGTCTTTCATACCTCAGCAGGACGTGACATTCTCTCTTTGTTCATGCAGAGGAAATTCAGTTTGCTGCTGGAACTCTCCATTAAGCTGTCATTAAGGATTCCTCTCCTGCTTAGTTTCATTCATACTTGTACAAAATTAATTCATGACATTTAAAGGAGGATAAAAGAGGATGAGTCTTCTAAATTATAATTTTGCTTAATTAAACCGATTTTAAGACTGACATGGCTGTACCTGGATTTTCTCAAAGCAGAAAGTGGCTCAGCTGGATGGAAGCCTGTGCGCTCTTTTCTCTAATCATGCCATCTTACCTGAACTGAGGTGGCAGTCTTTGATCTGAAACTGGGACTCGTTGTCGCTGAGAATGTCTTTCCATGTTGCGAGGAAAATCTGTCGCTCTGTGGATGAAAAGAAGAATGAATCCAAAGAAAGGACTCACACTACAATGTGTGTGTTTTTCCATTAATACATTTTAACTGTTGCTTTCTTTATCTTTAATACCAAAGCATTGATGGATTATCAGAGTGGAGGCAGTGAGGTGGTTCAGCACTTAGCCCAAGCCCTCACGTTCCATTCCACCAGAAGGAGTTGTTGCAGGTCCTTAAATGACTACTAAAATATATTTTTTCATTAAGGAACAATATCCTTTTGAAGAATATGTTTAAAAAGTCCAACCTTTTTTTCTCATCTTAGGTTTCAAAAAGCTTTTGTGCATTTCACTATTTTTTATGGCAACATTCATAGCTGTCATTTTTTCACATTAGCCAATTATATTTACAGAAACACAAATTTCTGCATAATTTTTCATCAAAGTGCAACCCGATCATGCTGGATTTGAAGCCATTTTGGATTTGGAAATTGTTTATTTCAAGCAATCACAGTAAGAATAAAACATAATCAAGTCAACCAGGAAACATTTAGAACCATACAAAGACACATCAAGCACAGGACAATTTGTAATGAAACTGATTGGAAAATACTCATAAGTTCACCAAGTAATTCTGTTATTTCTCTTACTCATAAATAAACAAATTTGCTCTTTTATATATAGAACATGACACAGTGAAGCTATTAACAGTTAAAATTATCACAAGAAATTCAACAGATTGCTTAAAAGGGAGTGAGAAAAAACTAAATTATATAATCCCCCCTGTATTAAGATTGACGAGGCAGGTTTCAGAAAAAGTGATTTTCCATGTACTACTTTTGTTTTTGTTTTTTTTTAATTTGTCACTGTTTTTTTTAGTATTAATTTCCTTAGAGTTCAAAATCTAGCATTATTAAGGGGAGGGATGATTGATGATGATTTGATTAAAAGAATCAGAAAAAGCTGAGTTTAAAGGGCATATACTATGCTTTTCTTAAGCTTTTCAGAGTAAACTACCGGTATATCCGTTTATGTGATAATATATTACATTTGGCACACTAAAGAATTAATTTTAATTAAATACGAGTTATTTTCACGAGTCCATTTTCCTACTTGGGTGTGAGATGACTTAATCTCTGAGGCAACGCTTTTCACTCCTTGTGGGTGCCGCCCATTTCATGATGTCCTCCAAACAATATCCGAACCACTTCTTCTCAGAGTGGATGCTAAAATGAAAGCATTTTGCAGATCACAGCTAGCTCCGCAGAGAAAGTGGGTGTTAGTTTTAGCCTGGCGCTGGCAGTGCAGACTCTTCCTGCAAGGGGTTGTTGCCCACTTTGTGATGACATACTGTGAGAACCCACTCGTTTTTGTGGAGTGAGAGAGGCTGGTGCTCAGAGCGCAGGGTTTTAGAGGAATACTCAGATGTGTGAATGGATCAAAATATTGCTTTGGAGCTATTTTTCATGAGGATTTATTATTATAATACACTTAAAACCTCAAAAAAGTTGATTTTGCATGGTATAGGCCATATAGACAATTTAAAATAATCTTTGCTTATACATTTTTTTTCTATTTGGCACAATAATTAATTGATTTTCTCTTTCAGTAATTACATGCAAATATTTTGTGGTATCATGTTGTGATTGTATGAATTACAATTCAATCAAGTAGTCTTACATTCAACACACACAACAGATAAAAGGGGGAGACATGTCAGCACAATCCATGATTAACTGCTCAAAAATGATCTACGTTGGAGCTAATGCAGCTGGACACTCACATCTACGTCACACGCTTGCATCAATCTTTAGTGAGGGTCATTTTTTTTTTTGTTGCTGACGTCAGTGTGACTTCAAGGCTTTAAGTAAAGCAATTTAGTGTGAAAACACTTACCCATCTTCCCGTCCTCCACAAACAGCATGCTGATGGGGTACTGGCAGCTGAAGTAGAATACGTCAATGTTGTTCTTGACAGCCACCTGTGGGACGGATAACATTCGTTGAGGAGGTGAAAGGCAGACAGCAGGAGAAACAGTATGCAATTAGATGTGTCCTTCACATGTTTGGTGCAAACGGTTTGATAAAAAAAAGTTATAAATCATAAAACCATTTATATGACATGTTATGATTCTGCCTTATTTCCCTAAAACTGTAAAGGCCTCACATATTGGTCAGAGAAAAGCTAACAGAGCTGGGAAAGAAAAAATAAAAAAAAAGAGGGAACCAGAGGGTGAAACGGGTCTCTGCAGAACCAAACATTGTTCCTTATAATTTCATTCATGAATTTCTCTCAGATTAAAAACATTGTTTGTTTAAGCAGTCACTGCAAATTTGACTGGAGCACAGCTGATCTAATTGTTCTAAAGATTTAGGGGAAAAAAATTAAGGTAGAACAACAAAGAATTTGGGCTGGATGACATTTCCTTTTCTTGTTTTGCTTTTAAAGCCTTTTCTAACCCTTTAAGCTTAAATGAATTACAATCTCTTTGATGCCACTTAGCATATTATCCTCAAGGGCTTTTCTCTACCTTCAGTTGCACTTGGCTCGTCTTTGAAATGAAACAATACATTATTTCATAATTATCAAGAAGCCTTGTAAAGATGCAACAAGAGCCAAATAAAACTACTAAAACATAAGGAGATCAAACTTTCAGATATCTTAAAATAAAAGGATGAAAAAGTGGCAAAGTTAAGCTTAAAATTTTAGCTAAAACACAACGTTTCATAAGGCTTTAAAAAGCAGCTGCCTTTCAGTTCCAAAGGCTCAAGCCACAGGAGCACATTTTCTAAAGGTTGCATCTGTAGTACTAAGTTGCAGGGAGTATACTGATTAGTATGTTGAGCAAAGCACTATGAGAAAGGGACAACAGGTTCATTCGGTGGATGTGAAAAGAATGATTCATGAATTATTCATCCCCACATCCAATTCTCAGGTGAAATATAGGAATTCAAAAAAAGCAACAACAACACAAGAAGCTTAACACTGAACATTTGTTAACTGGAATTCAACAACAATAAATAGCATTGTTGATTTCTTTGTAGTCACCTTTTTAGTGATGTTAACTTTTACTTTATTCAGAGAAGTGACATAAAGAGTTGTGATGAGACACGAGAGCAGCATGATCAGCATTTCTAAACCTGACAGCAAACATATGACTTCTTTTAAAGCAATCACTATCGTCATTTTCTGTGAACTAGACAATTCACAACAACAATAAAAATACAGACAAACAACAGCAAATACTCATTTCTTTATTTCTAGCTGGTCTTTTACTATGGTACGTATTCAAGTGCCAGAGTGTTGATGATACGTTAAGTTTATAAGTGCTATGTTTCAATGAAGGCCTCGTTTCCACTGAACAGTACGGTACAGACTGGTCTAGAATGGTCCAGGCAATTCAGGTGAGCACTTCCACTCAAAGTTTGACCGTCACAGCGCATGCGGGACGAAGCCAACAACAACAATAACAGCAATGGAGGTCATCCAGCAGCTCATTTTGTTTTGCTTGGCTTTTGGTCATTTTCATATACAAAGTATTTAATGATGTTTGAAAGAAGATAGCAGGCGGTGAAGAGGAACACAGCCGCTTTCTTTTGTCGTAGTGACCTTCCGCCGAACAAAGCGTTTCAACAGTAGCGCCGCGATTCCAGGTCTGTTTCATTTTTCAATTGATCTACAACCAACAGGGGTCCAAAAATGGTACGGTTCGATCCAGCCTAACGGGTCAATTTTAAAATGGAAACTTTCAAATACTGGACTGGACCGTATCGTACCACTCAGTGGAAACAAGACAGTGTGATTGGGTGTGGATTTTTTATAAAAATGTAAAGGATGCAAGTGTGAGATTGTAATCAAGACATAATAGCAACATGTTCACTTGTAAGTTACACTCACAGCTATCGTGATGCACCTGCTCAGATTAAATACCACCATCCTAGAATAAGAGGAATTACATTTTTTAGCGTTATAGTGTAGGGAGAACAATCCTAAATACTGAAACAGTAAACCTGTATAACAATAAAAAATGTAACGCATGAGTTATCAAACATGCTGGCAGATTTGGTTTGGTGTTTTATAGCACATCTTTTAATCAAATTTACAATTTGATGGACATTTTCTAGACATGTTCCTTTTAATCAAAAAGCTTAACAGCTAGAAGTATCATTTGGGTAGATTAAGAAAAGCATTATAGTTAATCAAGTAAACATACCGCTGAAGCTAGACAGATAATATGGTGTCAGATTAAAGTGTTTATTTTAAAAAGGCAGTTGCCAACAACCAAGAGTCTCAAACTCACATTTAAATTTACTAAAGCGTTTTGCCACTTTAGCAGCTGTTGATGTAATGCATACTAAAATGGGAAAAAAAAAAATCAAAGTAATATAATGGGGGCATCACTGTCAGTCTAAAAATATATAAAAGCTTAGTGGAGCTGCTGAGGACAGGAGAACTGAAGGAAGCATATGTTGTGAGACCACTAATGACCATCATACCTCTACCACCTGCCTCAACAACCTTATCTTCTCTACACAGCTGCACATACCATTCATTCACTGTTGGGCAAAGGTTAGAAGAAAGAAGTCCCCCTGATCAAAACAACTTTTACTAAATAATATTTATCTGTAAATCTTTATTGTGCTGCACTGCTTTTTAACCAAACTGAAACAAACATCTAAAACCTTTGAATTTGGACATTTGAATTAGTTTGTAGCTCAGGAAAGCCACACTGTTGATTGTTGCCTAATGGAAGCTAAAAATGTTGTACTCTGTTTTGTTTGTAAAATCTCAGCACATTGTGTTTATTTTAGTGGTGTCGATCGAGATTAAAAAATAATCAGATTATTATTGTTATGACAATATGAGGTTCTTGAACAAAAACGGGCTAGAGAGAAATTTTTTACTTCATTTTCATTGTCAAAAATGCTTTAATTTGTAAGGTGTTAAACTAAGATATCCCAGAAGTGTAATTTGTGTGCACAAAACAACAGCAAGATCAGCAGAATTCTAAATAACTGTAAAGACTTTTATATCTGCAGTATTAATCCAAGAAAATCAAGATGCTGATATATAGCCGTTCAATACTAGATTCAGATTGACTACTGGATGTGGATGAACACAAAAAAAGTTCAGGCTGGTCACATAGCACAAATGTTCAGGTTTCTTTAAAACAAACTTTTTCTTGATCTTCTTGATCAACAAAAAAAAGCGGTGAGAGGTGAAATTTCTCTCTGAACTGATGCTTTGTTTAAACTATAGTGAAAATCAGCACACGCTTTCCTTTGCCGCTCAGCGGCGCATTATGTTACTGTGACAATGCCCCGCACCACATATCAAATAGTCAGCTTTTTGTGAAAAAGCGATCTAAACCAAAAAATAACAAGAATAAAGTACAAAAATTGGATTATTTATTTATTTTGTAAGTGACCGTGGTTTAGGTGGGATAATGCCAGACAAAATTAAGGCACACCGTGGAAGCTTGAACTGTCCCACATGAAGCGGAGACGGTTGCTTCAGGCAGTGTTATTACTTAGTGTTGATAAAAATGAACACGTTTTTGCTTTTTTTTTATTAATCACATACATTAGCGTTGACAGCCCTAATGTATTTATAAAAACTTTATTTGTCAAATGTTTCAATTTTGAGCACTGTTTTATTTTCCAGTTATTATTTGTACATGTTCATTCCATTCATTGTCCATCTATTAGAGAACCATTGCTTTATTGATAATTTATGTTTTCTAATAAACCGATAATAAACTAACCCATACATTTTAAATTAAAAAATAAATACGAGGTTACAGGAAAAGAGCTAATTTCTCAGACTGAAAAAGTAAGAGGAAAAAAAGGTTAATTTTTTCTCTCTTTTTTTAGATTTTAAGATTTGTAAATCCAACCCTTTAATGCTGAGTTTCAAGAAAGGAGGCATTGGGTCCAATTTTTTGAGTCTTGGTGTGACTTGGCCAGGGATTTGAACTCACAACCTCCAATCTCAGCGCAGACACTCTACCACAAGGCCACTGAGCTGGCCTTATTGTATTTAATTACACTAAATCAGTCAACTTGTAGATTAAAAAGTAATAATAATAGTATTAATTTGCAAATGTTTCTAGGGAAGTTGTGGTATTTCTGTTCAATTCTCAACCTTTCTATACACAAACCCCAAAAGGTAATAGTGGTGAAATTTAAGTGTCTTGAAGTGTTGAAAATTACTTGAAGGTTATTGAGAGGATCCATCTTCATAACAGGCCCAGAAGTATTGAGGGGAAGGGCCACTTCAATACTCTGGTTCGGGCTGAGAGGAGTAAGAACCTGAAGAGGACCAGCTGGAGAGAGACCAAAGCTGAACAAAGACAGAAGGAAAATGTGTCACAACATGTTTTAATCCAGAATTTAGTAAAAAATAAAATAAAATCATTAAAAAAAGGAATGAACCGATATGACAGTACCTGTTTCTATTGAACTGGATGGCAAAATCAGTCATAACACTCATTGCTTTATTAGTGAGCGTCATCTCCATTTGAATAACTCCAGCACGGCGGGCAAAAGTGCCTGATATTTCAAGTCCCTTGGCTTTCATGGCTGGAAGCCAAAGCTAAAAAAAAAAGTAGTTGTTAAAATGCATGATATGGAACTTATTTTCTATGCCAAATCTACACAAATTTAATAACTCACAGATTTGGGGGGGCTGTAAGCACCCATAGGCATACCAACTCCGCTACCAAGGTCAAACAAGTCGTCCAGACCGCCGCTGACGGGGGCACTGAAAGATGGTGGCACTGCAGCTGGAGCCACACCAAAACCAGCTCCAATCTGTGGGTCACAAACCAGCATGCAACACTTTTGACCTTCTTTTCAAACAGTTGAAGCCCAAAACTTTCAGAAGAAATAATGTGCTTACGGCAGGATTCCCTCCAAGGTCTCCACCAATCTGCGATTGGAGAAGAATCACAAAAATGGTTTAGTATAGTTGTAATATGCTAGGAAGGGTTACATTATGTTTAAATAGGATGGGTGGAGGAGTCTACTGTATGAAAAGCCTTTCAGTGACCAATGGCAGCTAAAGGTTCACTAAATGAATAGAAGGAAAGTACACATTTAGTATTTTTTCAATTTTAAGCATTTTAGATTTTTTTTTTAAAAATAAAACAGATTTTTTTAGGTGCTAATCAATCATTTGTAGCAACAAGAAGGTAAATTCTACAACTGCTGTTACTCTACAGTAACAAAACTGAACAAATGTGTGCATAAACATCAAAAAGTATGATTTACTAAAAATGTCATCTACGTGTGGAGGAAAAACTACCAGTGTAACACACAGTGCAAACAGGCACTTATTACATCTGTGGAGGACTAGTCAAAGAGGCAGAGTGGAACAACAGAAAACAAGGGAAGTTGGGTTCTACACTGGTGCTGGCTGTTTTAGGTCCAGCATGGTCCTTTGGACCGACCTCAGATGGGCTGTAATCTGGGGGTGATGGGGACTGATTTGGTATCTGAGGTGACTGAGAGGTGTCCGTCCACAGGGGAACGGGTGGCTGATTAAAAGATGAAACAGATCAGAGTCCAAGGATGAGACACAGACTTAAGGATTATCACTCAGAAAATGATACACAAACGTAAACGCAAAGACAGATGGTCATAAGACACAATTTAAACTTCAGAGGTTAAAGAGCCCATATTATGCTTATGATTTTTCCCCCCTTTTGCTTCATTGTTTTTACCAAAAACAAGAGAATTCACAACCAATTTAAATCCCTATTTATAGTTCCATAAGTGGTCAAAAAAACACCAAAAGAGGATGGCTAAAAACAAGCTTCTGCTGTGTTTCCGTCTCTGTCTGACTGTGTTTGAAGCAGACTGTCGCCCAACAGTAGCAGGAGGGGTTCAGGAAACCCCGCTGTCCTGAAAGGGATACATCAGGTTAAGTAAATGAATGGAAATTCATGAGATCCGATCCACTATATTGGATGTGTATTCTACCCGCTGTCACTGAAACAGAAGCCGTAAAACCCTATAAAATTTTAGCAATTTTCATTTAAAAAAAAAAAAAAAAAAAAGAGTACAACAAAATATTTGTGCCGATCTTTTGTTGACTAGTTTTAAATACTGTAAAAACAAATGAAAAGAAACTGCTCAGAATATTTACAATGTCAATACTTGGAGACCTTTGATGGCAGGAACATTCAGAGTGTTGGAATGTAAATGCACAATCACAGCTAGCAAAGCAGAAACCTGGCTTCCTCACAGTGCGCATCCCCTCCACAAACTCTGCACCATTCACATAATACAAGGCTTCCTCTTTGCGTTGCACACATTTTTTGTCATAATAGACTGTAATAATAACTGTACAAATGTGTGGCAGTTTTATAGTTTACCATGTAGAGGTGCCACCAACAGTTTCTGGTTCTAGCATTTTAACACTGAGGATGGGAAATGTTCAGGGACTGTGACAAATGTTGCACACCATTAATGTTGAAAGACCCACTTGTTTAACATTTTACACAGAAATATTTAAGCTTCACAGCTATTCTGTGTATGTGGTTTCAAAACATTTTGAAGATCTGCATAAGCAAATATGAGCTCTTTAATAGCGATTCTGTATAATGGTCTGAAAAAAACAAAATCATGCCCTTTCTCTGCATGGAGTTACCGGCTCAGACTCATCCCCCATCTGCACGTGCAGCATTAAAGAAAGAAAAAAAAAAGAATATATATATGTACAACTTCAAGACACATCTTAAATCAAAGACCAAATGTAGAGCACGCATCACATTATGGGCTGACGTGAAGCCAAGAACAAAATATCTGATTCTGACAATTACAGGAAAAAAGTGGTGTGAAGAAGGCGTACCAGGCTGTCCAGTCCTCCTCCAAGAAGGTCCATGGCACCCAATTGCATCCCAGAAGAGGCAGCAGGTGGGGGTGGTCCAGTGGTTGTTGGTGTAAGATCTAGGTTGAGAAGATCTCCCAGGAGATCTCCCTGGGATGGGATGACAGCCGGTGGTGCATCCGAAACTCCAGCTGTAGAAGTCGTTTCTGGGCTGTCGACACTCTCGCCACTAATAGTGGGGGGACGACACAGAAATATAAGGAAAATATGTCAGCACTACTTGATTCTGCAAAGAAAAAGTGCTGCTCTAAAGACTGGAGGAGACAACTTTAAAGTCAATATGCTGGTTTGACTTGAGCAAAGAGTTTCTTTTCCATTTTGCAAAATGATCTAAAGCATCACTCACGATCCAGCACTCCCAGGCAGCCTCTTGTGCTGAACACCTCTGCTGCCTTCAACAAAGGCACTGGGAGGCTTGTGGTAGACTGAGGCCAGAGTACCAATGTGGCAGATAAGCTCCTCCAGCAGAGTTGGCTCAATCAGATCAGTTTCCTCAGAGATCAAGGGTTTCTCAGCCAGAACCACCTCTTTTGCAGCTACAGGGTCAGTAGAGAGCAGGCGCCAGTAGATGTAGCCTCTGTCCCTAAGGTCTGGGTTGTCAGAGTCCTGTAAAAAACAAAGCATTAAATCATTTATGAAACACATTTAATAATTACTTTGTGGGAGAATTTTTCACTGCTCGTTCTCATGAGACATTAAGAAAGGATCAAAAGGTGTCAAAAACTGTGTCAGCCTCGAGGATGTGTTATACCGTGGAGACGTCTGACCAAATTTTGTGTTAAAGAAACCAATTTGAAAATAACAGAACTGTGACCCACAGCACTATTCTGTTTGAAACAACTACTCAAAGACAGAAGAGCCGACTCTCATGATACCTATACCAAAAACTGAAATGAAAGCTGCAGCTGGGAAATAAAACTCAAACCAGGGGTTTCACATTTTGTGGTAACCTTAAAGGGCCTATATCATGCAAAACATACGTTGTTGAGCTTTTAAGTGTATTATAATGGTAATTTCTCATGAAAAAAATTTTAGGTCCAATTCCTATGACTCAACTTCAAGACAACATCTACTAGATTTACAGGAACCTTCACCAACATTTATTTTGTGGGAAAAAATTCAGATACATCATGGAAACAATACGATTTATATTTTGACGAATTAAATATCAATGTCATATTTGTAATGATTTATTTATCATGTTGACTGAGTCTGACTGAGTGCTCGCCTATCAACATTATGCTTTGCAATTGTATTTTTTTGATTCATTATTTTACTGTGCATTTTATGTACATTAGAGCAAGCTGTAGTTGAAAATTCCAGCAGCCCTGAAATTTCTGATAAACTTGAATCTGCTTAGCAAACACCAGAAGCCACAACTTAGTTATTCAATCTTGCTTTTTTATTTTTAAATTAGCTGTTAAATGTGAGTAAAATCATGCAAAGTAGAAGAAAGTGGTGTAGATTTATTTAATGCACTTAAGAGTTAATGTCAGCAGAATTAAAATGTATGAAGTGAACAGCAAAGGTTTTCTTTTCCTCACCTGAGTGGCCAGGCTCAGAACCTGTTGAACAAGCTCTTGTGTCTCTGTGGGCTTTTTCAGGAACAACTTGACAATTGCTGTCAGTAACTGCAACTGCACCTGAAGATCCCAAAGATAAACAAAGTAAGTTTTGGAAACTCATGTACTAAATTTTCCTTTATCGTCACATTCACAAACCAAAAAAAGAACACAAGGTTTTCAGCTGAAAGCATTTTTATCCACCAGTCCCTTCATGTAAGAGGAAAACCCTACAGGACAATAAAATGGAAATCAATGAATTATCTGGGAACAGTGTGTTACTGTTCTATGGTCACCTCATGTGCCGTCCTTAATCAAGTTTGAATTGAACGAAAAAACACGCGCGCACCCACTTACATGCACACACACACCCACACAAGGCTGAGCCTCTGGCAATTTGTGATTGTTCCTTTTTACACAATATAAATAAACACTAAAACTGAAGTGATTCAGTTAGAGCCTTTGACAAAAAATATGTTTTTTCAAGAACAACAATAGATTTGATTTTCCAAAACATTTGCAAAATGAATGTATTTTCTAGAAGATTTCTGGTAGATGATAAATATTTTTAATAAATAAATTTTTAAAGTGTCAAAATGTCACAACTGTTGTTACAATTAGTCCCACAAAATACCGGCTTGTTTTTTTTAAAACAACAAACCCTTATAAACAAACCTGAGTGCTTTCATCGTGGAAACCCTCCAAAAAGCTCTCCAGCAGCTCGTCAGCATTGTCAATGCGCTCTGCATACTCTCCAACTATCCAGATCATAGCAGCACGTGCCTCCGGCTCATCCAAGGAGTCAAGGTTCTCACAAAGTGTTGCAATCACGCTTTCATACCTGAAGAAGATTCACAGCTTAATTGCATGGCCTCAAATGCAGCATTGCTATAAAAAAAATCTAAAAATAAAAAGGAGTATTTCACTACAGCAAAGAAAAAAAAAGTCCAGTGATTTATTTTTCTTTAATGCTATTTCTGTTATGTTGGTTGCCAAAAAACTGTTTTTAGATGTTGGCATCAACTATTTCTTACTGCGTGTTCAGAGTGGTGTAAAAACAAGTTCTGTCAGTCGATTAAAAACAAAAAATCAGATTAATCACACTTTTAGATTGTGATTAATCATGACTAATTGGAATGTTTTACCAGCTAAATTTTATGTGACAACATGCGGCTTTTGAACAAAAAAATGGTCAGAGAACATTTTTTTCTTCCTTTTTATTGCCTGAAATGTTTAAATTTGTAAAGTGTTAACTCAGATATTCCAGAAATGTAATTTGTGTGCACAAAACACATCAACAGTAAGATAAGCAGAACTCTAAAGAACTGTAAAGACTTTTATGTCTGCAGTATTACTTCAAGAAAACAAATATGCTGATATACAGCCATAAGAAACAAAGGTTGTGTTTCTGCACTTTAAATGGTCCAGGTAAATACTCAAATCTGATTGGCTGCTGGGTGTGGACGCAAACCTAAAAAAGAAGTTTCTGTAACATAGACCAAATGTTCTGTACCACTGCGCAGGCTACTTTAAAACAAACTTTTGGCTTCATCTTCTGGAGAAAAACAGAAGAAAAAAGTTGTAAGAGATTGACTTAAACTCAATAAACTGATGCTTTATGGAACCCAACGTGACGATCAGCATATTTATCACTTTCCTTTGCTGCTGCAATTGAAGTCTGCCAGCCCAATGATGAGTTCTCGTGTTACTGTGACATGTCACCAATCAAGTAGTTGGCATTTTGTGAAAAAGCAATGTAAACCAAAAAAACAAACAAAAATAGTACTAAAAAAATCAATTGAATATTTCTTTCATGTGTGAGTGACCATGGTTTAAGTGGAATAGTGAGCGACGAAGTGTGTATTTGCAGAAATTAACCCACGCCATGAATACCTGATTTGTCAGATGCTAAGTGGAATTACACTTCGCATCTGACGTGTAATTAATCCACATTAATACATTTTAACATGTTCATTTTTAAAATCTGATTACATACTTTAACGCGTAAACGTTGGCAGCCATAGTAAAAACCTTTTCCATATCCATGAAATATATTGGTTAAGAAGAAATGTAATAATTGATGCAAGATTAAACCAAAATGGATAGCATTATCAGGGTGAGTAAGAAGAAAACAAAATAAAAAAAAACAATTCCTGACTTTTTAAATCTGATTCAAAATCTGATGGCAAAATTCAGATCCATATTGCTGTTTATTAAAACCAACAAAATACTTGAAATTATTTTCTTGAAAACTAGAGATGTATTTAAAATGACATCCAGGAAAAAAAAATCCAGGAATTCTTTCATTCCTATTTGCATAAAATGAGTGTTAAAGAGTGACGATTTACATAACGATTGCACAAGAACATAAGAGCAGGAACAAATCCTCAATTACCAGAAAATAACAAGTTGAACTAAATGGTGACTCATTTATCTAAAGCTATAAGACTTACTGAGCTGGAAGCCTTGAAAACTTAGGGCTCACAAATGTGAAATGCTTCAATGTGTGGAAAAAATGTGTCCAACACATCAAATTATCAACATAGAAGTCACACTCCAAACAAAGCAGCTGATTTCTAATAAACTGAAACTGAGGTCTCAAAACACCTGCTCTTTACTAACAAATGTCCTTGTTAGAGAACCCTCATACATGTTTTTTATAAATGTAGCTTTCATTATTTTCATTAGCTTCAGATTTAAATATGTATATAATGTAACGAAGGTTTACTAAAATGCATACATTTATCAAAAACAATGGAGAATAAATGTGTTAGGAACTCTTACTTGTTTGGATATTTGCGGAATATGTCCTTGATGACCACAATGGCCTCCTGTACCACGTAGTTGACCTTGGTCTGGATCAGGTCCAGCAGCGTGCTGACACAGCGCTCTGCTGATTGCTAGAATAAGAGGGAAAGAGTATAGCTTGAGGCAATAAGTGTACACTTACAAAAAGACAAGCTTTCATGTAAAATAAAAATGTAAACAATAAAGCATCAATGCTGCAAGAAAATGAATACATTTACTTTAAGGTTATCTCTTAGACGGTAGCTAAAATGAGAACAGAATTATTATTTGTTTTAAGCTGGTTTTTCTGCAAACTTTGAACTGAAGAAAAATGTTAAAATGCTGAAACATTCTTCAGAAACAGAGCCACCTGGTGTCTGAATCTGTACTTCACTTACTTTTACTTCACATAAAATGTATTTAGAAAAAAATATGCATGTGTGTGTATGCTTTTACAGTTTCACTTTCTGGGGAGACAAGCAAATCTTTAACAAAGTAGTTAAAATAGTTCATCCTCTCCACTCACCTCCACTTTGATGGCACAGCGGCCGATGGCCCTAACCGCTTTGCGAACAAAGTCAACGTCCACCTCAGTGGCATACTCTTTTAACTCAGCCAGAACCTAAAGAGAGCAAAACACCTCTGTCACCAGTCTGAACTATGTTTTTGAAGAAGAATTATCAGACTTTTTTTTTTTTTTATTATTATTGATGCAAAAGGGCGGTACCTGAGCTATGTTGGCCTGAGATGCGAGACGGATCATTATGTCCAGCTTCTCCAGTTTGACATAAATTGGGTCGTTGTATTTAACGAAGAAAACTTTCATTTCATGTTTCATGATCTCTGGCCTAAAAGACAAAAACCATTAATTGGGCGTGTAGCCTAAACATTGAAGATTCCAAATAACATGTTTTTGCTTTGATAAAAGTAAAGAAGTCCTGGTTGTGAGAACCTCTCTCAAACTTACCGTCTCTGGACAATGAGGTTGATATTTCGAAGTGCCACATACTGCAACTCAGGCTCAGCAGATAGGAGTGTGACCAGAGGAGGGGCCAGCTTCTTCAGTAGAGTGCCATAATAGTCCAAGTCTTTTGGCAGCATTTCCATGAACTTCATTAAAACTTTCACTGCTGACAACACAACTGCTGAGTTGGCATGAGACAGCCTTGGGGTGACTCGCTCACAGATGCTGGCAGATTACAATAGAAGCCAGACAGAAAGTGAGGAAAGTTTTTTTCAATATAAGCAAACTGACATCCAGGCTAAATATTGTCAAGATAACTCACTTACCTTTGGGACTCACGATCATCACGAGGTGTGTAATTGGCCAGACAATCTAGAATAAATATCTGCCCCCACTCTGTGCATTCGTTAAGAGCTGTTAGTAACTTGTTTATAGTCTGAGGATTCAGATCCAGGAGATTACTGTTGGGATGAGACTCTGCGATCTCAGACAAAGCTGCAACTGCATTTGCTACAACCTAAAGACAAATCAGACAGAGATAGTAAGGCATTTACATAAAAACAAAGCAGTCACTTGTGTCAAAAGAGGATCAAGGAAGTGGAGTTGAGGTTGGTAACCAACTCCAAAAAGCGAAGTAAGAAAACTGCAAATTTTAACTACAAGCGGATAAAAGCGGACACAGAAAGCGTACCATAGGATTGGAGTCAGATATGAGGTCTTTCAGAGTGTCAAGGAAACCTTGATCCTCCACCAGCTGGGCATTGATATCATGAAGCTTTGCTACACACACAGCAGCCGTCTTCCTCACATAAGGGTCTTCATCCTTCAGACATTTTCTCAGAGGTTCACACAGATACTCTGTGATCTTGTCCACGCGAATGCAGCCCATCGTACGAACAGCAAGCGCTCGAATAAGAGGGTTGGGGTCTTCGCAGTCCTAAACGGTTGATTCGTAGATGATGTGAAATTAATCACATATGAAACCATTCTTAAATACAGTTCATGCAAGATACTTTCATGTAGTATTTTCCGGAATACAAAAACTCTAAATAACACAAACATCTCAAACTTATAAGAATTTTCTACATACTAATGACAGAAATCAGGAAGTTCTTCTAATATAATACCATAACCAGTAACTTTTTTTCTTTACTTTCTTGTTTCAAAAAAGCTACATACTAAAGGACTAAAAAAGAAACATTTTTACCATCAAAAAACATGCACTAGATTATACTGTATTTCTATCTACTACAGACTGTAGGAAAAGAGCTCTGATGGTCTTTTTTTCCCCCAGCAGTTATATCAGAAGATAAGGTTTGTGACATCATTGTGTTAAACCTTTAAAAAAAAAATAAAAAATACAAGAACCAGAGCAAACTCTGGACATCATCATGAACCTCTATTGCTCTTTAGATTATGTGGCGCAATGGTGATGTGCTGAAAATAACAGCTGGTACCACTACAACTGACCTTAGGTGCTTTTTACATGATTGTTGAATCAAACCATCTCTTCAAAATATTGAACTTGGAAAATGTTCCTAAATGTATTATTTCATACAGCGTTCAAAAAGTAATGTAAGTCTTACCTTGACAAACGTATTAACAGCCATGATAGCCATGTCGGGTTGACTTTTAGCATAGTTCATCAGATAAAGGTAGACCAGCTTTTTCAGTTCCAGGTTGTCAGTCTGCATGCAGTTTACCACATCTGGGAAAAGAGCACTGAGAGAGGAACAAACCATTATGTGAATACAGACTCAAAACAGGGGGAATTTCTGCCATTTCCACTTCATACCTGACATCTTTGCCAACTGTCATCGATGCAATGACCTTTTTTACAGCCTCCTTCTTTTTCTCTTTCTTATCACTGTTGAGCTCCGCTTTGAGCTCAAAAATCTCTCCTGAACACACAAGTGAGAAAAGGAACATGCAAAAATGAAGCACAAGTGTCCACGTAACAAAGTAAAATCAACACTTAAAACAATCTCCACAAAACTTCTTTGATGGTGGACTGTGGACTTTGTAGCAGGATTTTTGCGTCAAAACGGATTAGTTTTTAGTTTATAAATCTGCAGGACATGCTCATTTGATACCATTAGTCTGTAAGAAGGGATATGAAATCCTCAGTAGAACAGTTAATAGAAGTATCAAATACTAGTTAATTACTGAGGATCACATTTGGATAAAACGTCTGAACCAAGACTTTTTTTAAACATAACATTGATGGGTGATTGAATGTGACTATTTACTGTTTTAATTATATAATTTATTTTCTCATTTTCTGTCACATTTTTGTATCTCATCACTATGGTTTAGCTGTCTCTGGGCTAAAATTGTTTGACAAAGTATAAAGCTGAAGAGCATGAAATCCTAAACAAAAAAGAAGAGAACAAAGAGAAAATCTTGAAAATAGTGCACCAATCAATCAAGACATGATAATGGATGACGAGTACAACGTCAGCAATGAAAGAAGATTCTATGGGATTTCTATGTAAACCCTAACCCTGATATTTTTGGACTGGTTGTGTTTTGCAACTGGTCCTGTTGAGCTTGTAACCTTGCTTTGCTTGAACAGTCAATTGTGCTACTGCCTAAATGCTGAAATTGTTTGATTTCGATTCACAGATTCATAATTCGGGCTACACGGTGGCGCCCAACAGTAGCTGGGTTAGGCTCCAGCATCCATGTGACTTCGAACGGCATATAGCGGGTTAAGAAAACTGATGGATGAATGGATGAAAATTCACGGTTCACCTCGGTTTGCAATTTGACTTAATATCTATTTATTTTTCAAAAATCCATCCAGACACAATTTTAATTCATTAAGATGAACAATTTTACCATGACCATTTAAAGACACACTCCAATGAAAATCATCTTTTTTTTTTGTTTTTAACATGTTCTTGCAGTATTTTGCTTAGAGGACCTATGGAAATCATTTATGAGTAAAACTGTGGCCGTAAGCTTGAGCGCACAGACAGAGCTTCCAGAAAAGGAGAGCGGAAGGGAGCGGGGTTGCTCCGAGCCAACAGTCCCGCCCACAAGCCAGAATTCTATATCTAATGAGCTACTGCCACTGGGCATAAAATATGTCTTAAAAAACAACTTTAGTAACCTAGTTACCCTCTGTTTGACATGTTTTTTATGAATGTAAACCTCTGAGGATTGTGTTAATTGTTTGAAATAAACAATTTCCAAATCCAAATGGTAGGTGACAAAGTTTTCTATGTGGCAATGGATTTTTTCTTGTTTGCTAAATGAATTAATCCTCTACAGCTTTGTTTTTTTATTTTGATACTCCAGATTATTGTTTTCCTACTCATACAACTAAATAAATAACAGCTCCAGGGATAAAAGCTGGTTTTGATGAAGGCACTATTTCATTGTGGGAATCTTTCTCAAATGTTGTAAAAATGTGTTTTAGTTTGTTCTTGTAAAAAAAAAAAACCAAAAAAAAACAGGTTTTTCTGTACACCAATAATTTAAGGTTTAAGTTTGAACAAATCTTTAAGCAAAGTAAAATACAAGTAAACATTCTCGTAACAACCATAAACAGCCATTACTGATGTAATTAATCATCAGCTTGGCTTTTCCCAGAGCTTCACTCGGATCCTAAATGACTTTTGGACTCCCAAGCATCTGTGCTGAAATAATGTTTTTTGAGAACTAACTGACTCTCTGTATTCTCAACCTGTATTTTTGTAGCAAAATGGCTTATGTCAAGCACAAATGCAACATCAACTTTTTTCAATATTTAAAGTTAAATAGCAATGTAGGTTTACGATCTAATCGATAAAAGGTGTAACGTCTTCTTTGTGTATCCGTTATATTCTGGAAATATTAAGTGTCAATTAGCTTCATACTACTGTTGCCAAAAGTGTGGCTTTTTTTAATCAAATAAGACAATTTAGCATCACACAGCTGAGATGGTAACAAAATACACAAAGAACATCAATAAAAACAGCATAGTTGTAACAACAATTTGAAAAAATTTGCTGCATTAAATAAAAAATATCAAACCTTTTTTGGTGGTTGTGAAGTACTTGGAGTCTGTCATCTTGGATCCAAACTGTCTGTTCTCCTGCAAAACACAGAAAGGTCCTGAGATGATGACAATGTTTGTGTTTCAATGGAAACTTGCAGGATCTCAAAAATAACAGGAAACACTAGAAGTGCAAGCATATGAAATTAAAAGGATTTCCTGCCTTCTACTGTCAAAATACTGCAGACCTGTTAGGAAAAGAATCAATGGATTGTGCTGAGACGCCAGAATTAAATGTCTTCTCTTTAAAGAGGGATCTCCTAAGCATGATAAAAGGGGCAAGCTTTTTGCCCTCAGTATTTCCTGGTCAAGTTTCCTGACTTCCAGCTGACAGCAAATTTCTCAGGGAGATGTTTCAGTTAGTTGAATAATCTTAGTTTTTATAGGTTTGACTATTCAATTCAGTTTTCAATAAGGTTCCAATTCACAACTAAGGTTGTTTTAAAGCGCTACACAAAAAAACATTTATAATAATGACCAGTTTAGTCCAGATAATTCCAATAAGGCCAGATTATCTCACATTATAATAGTAATATTTTAAATAAGTAACCAGGAGACCACTTTGAAGGGTTTTCAGCGCAATCTTCATACTGAGCAAGCAAAAGCTAACAGTGACAAGGAAAAACTCTCTGAATAGATTAGGATAAACCTCCAACAGAACTAGGCTCAGTTTGAGCAACTATCTGCCGTGAACAGTTATGATTTGAAAGAACAGATAATGAAAGACAAAGACAGAAACTAATGGAAATGAGTTAATGTAGGAAAAGCAGGCAGGTTTGTAACTGCTGAAATAAGAGAAAAGTAAACAGATAAACCCAAAATCCAACCTGTTATAGGAAAAAATGTAAATTAGTCATTACAGCAATTAAAGAGGAAGCAGATGAGCACAACGTCTCCGAATGTCTGATGTAAGACAAATTTTACAGCAGTAAATTAGAAAGATGCTATAAAATTAAAATGACTGGGAAAATAGTAAACGTTTGTGATAAAAGTCAGACAGTACACCACATTAAGCAATTTCCTAAAATTAAAAAGCTTACAAATAGATCGGGCTTTATTGCCCACACCGATGCACAACAACCAAAAACCTTGTAGCGAGAAAAAAAGCCCTTGTGGAATAAGATAATTGTGAGTTAAATGTTATTTAATTAAAAGACTCCATATGGGAATTGTTACAACACAGCAGAAATGCATAGAAAAACAAAACTTTAAATAAATAACAAAACTTCTATGAGAAAAAGGCTGTCTGGAATTCTTCAAAGTCATTTCTACTTATTTTGTTTATTCATTTTTTCCTCATGTATTGCTGATGTATTTATTGTTAGCTTTTTCTTTTTATGCTTTCTGCAAAATTGTTAAACTTTTCAGTACGTCTAGACTACTGTTTACAGATTATGATTTTAATGTCTCTTTTTAATATTGTTATTTTTCCCACAGCACAGGAGAATCAAATGATAACTTTAGATACTTGATTAAATCTTGACAGTTTGTCATTGAAGTACATTAGACTCTAAGTAGTAGCCGTATTTAGGATAGGGCCTTAGGTTATTTATTTTTATTTTTTTCCAATTGTTTTATGTTGGCATCTAGGGGTTTTATGTTGGCATTTGCCTAAATCACATCAGCCGGATAAGAGCCTTGTTAAATGGAATGGAATTACATCGGAACGTTAAATATCAGTAGTCCAATAGTAAGCTATTTTAGCTCGATCAAATGCGAAAATAATAATTCTTTCGAAGTAAATCAACTTTATCCCATTCAAATGACTTTTGTTTTGTTTGTAGACAAAAAGGTAACATGTTTCAGAAGATGCCTTTGTTGGAATTTGTTTACTAAGCCACATATACAAAGTTTGCTGCCTAGTAGTAGCATTGAGCTATATTAACGTTAGCTTAGTGGGCTAATGTGAACGAGAAAAGCAAACTAAATTTCTAGCTATCGACAGCGTAAAAGTTGACGCAAAAAACGCCAGTAAACCGCAGTTTAATTTAATTCAGCACAATACTCACGCATAACTGATTGGCCCATTCCTGCATTTTTACAGAAAATACGTAAGATGAATGAGACTGGTAGAGAAGGCTAATGCTGGTATGTCAGTGTCGACTAGCGCGAGGCTACTTCTGCAGCTAGCAAAGCTGAAGCCTGACCTTCTAAGTAGGGGTTAAGGAAGTCTTTGCCGGCATAGTTAAGCTCTTAATCTGTCGGCCTAATTCAGCCCTTGCCCAAGGAATTAGCGTACCTTCTGGAGTTATAATGAAACTCGCTACAAAAAGAATTAATAGGGGAAGTCTCCTCAAACATCTTACCGTTGAAGGCGTAGTAGGAGCAGTGATGGCCTTCGTCCCTCCCACTTGTTTTACTTCCGTATTTCCACGAAGTGTGACATGTCACGTCAGCTTTCATTCAGTGTTTCTGATCCTGGTTTGTCTGTCAAATTAGGCTAAAATAGGATGGACAAACGCATGTGGTAATTGTAATATTTGATTGATACAAGTAGAAGGATTTTACATTGGCTTACATGATAGGAAACATTATAATGCGATTGTAAAAGCGATTCCTCAGTCTTTGATTCAAATATCATTCCCTCTCTGCTAATAAAAGGTTAATCTAAAAACAGAAAAGAAACTAAAAGTTCACGTTATTATACCAAATAGGAAGTGAGCAACCTGATGTCAAATTTATTTTTAAAAATTCTCAACCAATACAGTAGTGAAAGTTTTGAGGATGATTCTTATTTGTGGTGTTCTTCTAAATTATCTGGATTTTGGTGAATTTGAAAAGAAATAAACAAGGTTTTTCTTGTGTATGTGTTTAGTTTCACATTACAACCTGTTGGATTTAGCTTTAAATGTATTAAAACTATTGGGCAAGTTTATATTCATAAAAGTAAATTTTTAAAAAACCAAATCAACTTTTTAATGTATTTCATTAGGATATTCGTTTGGTTCAATTATGCAACCAATTTGTTTTTCTCCAACTGTTTTGTCTTTACATGTTTTTAAATGTTCAATTAAAAAAATTCTTTAAAATGTGGAAATCATAAAATTAGTTTTTACTCCCAAATGACTTTTAAAACCCACCACAATAAAGACCTAGAGGTTTATTTACCCTTTATTGACAGTGAAGTTATCATTTTTGTTAATATCTAGCTCTGCCAGTTTATTACAAATGATTAAAACAAATTTTGCCCTGATTTAGGGGTTTGGAGTTTAGCCTCACTTTCAGTAACTTGAGACATGAGAATCAGGACATGTGAATGTTCATTTGTTTATTCTTGTTCCTCTAAGCTCCAGGAAATGCTGTTGGGTTAAGAAAATAAAAGGTTCTTTAACAAGGCCTTTGCACCAGGAGTGGAGAAACACTAACTGCCTGTTAATGTGTCTCCACAAGCTGTTAAAAGTTGTTCATTGAGTGTTTGGGACAATAAAATGTTCATTTTAACCATGAGTTTTAAGACTTGATTTGGATTTGTCCCCTAAAACTTTAGACTTGCACCAAAGGCACTTGTAAGCACCTATAAAAGAAGTCAACTTAAAATGTTGCCTTCTGGCTTTGCTTAAAACTGGATTCAACTGAAATGATGTGTTAAAAGTGGGATGATTACTGGGTTAATGCAGTAATGTTTGCTGATGCTAATAATTGATGCTATCTATGATATGAAATGATGTGAGTCATGTTATTATCTACTAAAATTATGAAGGATGATGATTTTGATGATAATCAATAAGCACTTTATGTAGTCACTCAACAAAAAACATGCACTTAACCTGGTAAGGACCAGATTATGAGATCTAAACAGAAATATTAAATGGAATAATTCTATAGCGGTGGGATTATATGAATTTGCTTCTTCCCTCTCTTTTTTAATAATAAATCAAACTGTACTTGACTCTAGTCATTACTGAATTATTATTGAATTATTATATTCAATACTTTTATGTGACCCAAGTGTATTGTATGCATCACTGCAAAAATCACTATGATTGTGAGTAATTAAATTATTCACTTCTTAGTTTTTCTCAAACTTTTCTTTGCTTTTTGATCCATTCATGCTATTATGACTGAAAATCTATAAAATAATGTGATATATCTGTTTGATTTTTTTTGCTGTACTTTCTACAATTAATGCTTGAAAAAACCCAATAAATCAAATTAAATATTTAGATTTCCATACCGCACCCAAATGAAATATTTTTGTACTGTTTGAACAAACACATAAAAAACATAAAAAACAAATTTTACACTTCAGAATGAAACATTTATTACAAGAACAACTTTATACAGTTTTTTAAATAAAATAAGTGAAATGTTGCAGTATTGCTATTTCTTACACACATAGCCCACATTATCAAGCAATCTGTACACCAACATTTTAATGAAAATGGCATCAAGATAACAAACATTCAGAATTTCCTGACTGTGGATTAAAGGAAGTGAAATTCAAAATATTTGAAGGTTCTATACAACAACCGTCAGGCTAATCATTGTCTCACTTTACAAGACTGAGAAATAAAAATATCTTCTGTTTGTCTGACTTCACAGTTCAAATAGAGTTGAACACAATCCAGAAAAATTTTAGAATCAAAACACTTAGAAAAACATTTAAAACGTTCGAATAAAAGACATTTTTAAGCAGCTACTATCAGTGCCTCAATCAAGTATAATAAATTTTGTAGTTTGAATAAAAGGTGTAAAAAAGGCCAAAAGTTTGTTTTAATTTGAAGGAGCATAACAGCTTTTGAACAAGAAATATTTCTCTCATTCATTATTTTGCCACTCCAAGTTCTGGGAGACTAAAGTTGTATCTTTAAAGTCCCCGAATTTTTGGATAACTTTAAACATTCGCTTTTACATTTTGACATAAACATCACTTGATCCCACCAAAACCAGCTTCCCTACATAAATAATAAACCAACATCACTTTCTTTACTCATGCCTTCTTTGTACATGTGCCATACCAATACATAAGTATGGACATTCTCTTCTTTATATCCCAAATCCCATCCATCAAACATTTTTTTGACCAGTTTCTTTTCTACAAGCAATGGCATTACAATCTTTTAACTTTTAAATATACTTTACAAGGTCCTCTGCCATTATTGGAACTCAAATCTCTGTAGTGTGAATGTGTCCTCTTGTATGTTACAGCATTTGTTATTCACATACTTTTTGTCACTGTATTACTCAATTTAGAGGGTTTCTTTTTCAATCAATCTCTGGCTCTGACGTCTGAACACTTGAAAAAGAAACTGACAACTTTTTGCAATATGGTTTTTAGCCACTAGATGTCACTATTACATTTATCCTGTCCTATGTCATATCCCTCATTTCCAACTTCTGAAATTCAAAGATAAATAATTATGAATCTCATTTGTATCATGAATTGTATATCACCATAAAATTAAACCTTATTTAATTCATAATTTGCAATTGTTTTCATCAATTTTCATACCATCCTTTTAATCTCCACTTTAACAGTTGATGTTGGCAACGCATTTTTACCAACTAAAGCAAAACCATTCAAACACCAATGTGTAAATAACTTTAAGGCAAAGGGGAATTTTTCAAGGCAATTCCAACACCAGTATTGCATAGCTAAGGTGTCACAGACCTTAAAACGGCAAATTATATACATTAGACTGGACGTTCCATCCCCGGTATATACAAAAACCCACATATATGTGTGAGCAACAAATGATATATTTACACTTTTGCTTTTCTCGGCATGTGACTCATGCTATTTTGCTCTAAAACCTTTTTTTTCAGTGACTGAACAGTTCAGTCCTCTTTTTAAAATCAGCCAAATTCAAAGTAAAAGTTAAAAGATTTGACAAAATTAAGCTGAATCTCAAAAACATACTAACAACAAATATCCGCCTTAGGTACATCACTAAAAGCAATAAAGTCGACATTTAAATCCCATTGAGCAATGGTACAGAAATAAAGTTCAGAAAGTCAGAACTACTTTTATCCATATTAACTATTGTATAAGTACATTTGGTCACATGTGCGGTCTAAATCAGTGTTAAAATGTGCAGTCACAAAGTTTGGAGGAGTAAAATGCTATCCCAAACCACAGGAGGGATCCGATCCATCAAGCCTAAAACACCTGGCACTTTACCATGCCTCTGATTGAGGCACATGGCAGCACATATGCTCGTTCTGTTAATAAAATGAGAATTTCATGTGAAATAAAAGGAAAAAAAAACAAGAAAATTGGCAAAATCCTCCTCATGCACACATCACGATTACAGTAAAGTTTTCGTCATTCTTTTGGTAATAAATAATGTTGGCTTGAGTGCAAAAAAAGCAACATGAAGTCCCTGCATTTACACAAGGAAAGTTAAATTAAAACATGTCTTTCACATGCTCTGAAAACAGTCTGAAGCCCAAACTTTTTAAACAGTAGTCCGTGACAGTCTGCTGAGTTCATCGTGTTTTTGCTACATCCAAGCTTCAGTGTCCAGGCTGCCTGAGTGTGCCACGTAGGAGCAGTCCGTGTTGCCTACAGCAGGGGAGCAGGACTGAGGATGGATCATGTCTGTGAAGGCCTGGTGCAGGTTCTTGCATGTGGCTGGACGGCCACCTGGGTGGGAGCTGTGAGGGGAAAGGGGTGGTGAATGGCCAGGGGAAAGAGCATCACATGAATGGAGATCTCGGTAGCTGACTGGGGTGGGGATGCGGGATGGGCTGTTTTGTGGCCTGTTGTCGGTGCGAGGCCGGAACCTCATCCCCTGACTGTGCTTAGAGTTTGGACCTCCTTTATTTGTCTTCTTCTGCCTGCTCTCCCCATTGACCATTGGTAACGATGGCGGGGGGGACCCAGAGCGGGATCCGCTTTGGCTGAAGCCCATGGAAGAGTTTTCACTTGAAGAATCCTGGAAGGAACAGTCTTCAGAGGGATGGAAGGGCACAAGAAATGGACAAGGCTCGGGAGGTGGGGGTTCGACTCTCTGGCCACCATTTTCTATCTCATAAGGTAAGTTTGGATGGTCTAGTTTAACTTCTTTATTAGTCTGTGAGTCCCAGTCCAGCTGAGCTTGTTGACTTTTAACACCGGATGTAGGACAGCCTTCATGTTCTCCATTCATAGTTTTACAGTGAAAAGCGGGCTGTGATGGGTTAAGATTCTTCAACCCGTCTGGTTCTGCGTCTTCAAGGCTGGGCGTTGAAACTGGAGTCTCCCGTCCTTCCATTGAGCTGGAAATGGCTGGAAGCTTTTTGAAGCCCCCTCTACTTTCCCCCCAGTGCCGAGGCTCTCCTTGATCATTACCGTTTGATCCTCCAAAGTGGTGTCCGTAAAGTAAATTCAAAGGGTCATCCAGTGGAAGGTGATGGAGGTTAGTCCTCTTGGACTCCTTCAGTTCAGGCAGGCTTCCAGTTTTCCCACCGACTGTGGTGGACGAGGTGGAGGAGTTTGAAGAGGAATAAGCAGAGTCTGTGATATTAGGTTCACTGTGTCTGGATACTGAGGTTTTCTCCAACACCTGCTGCTTTGTTCCTCCTGACACCTTGCCAACAGAAACTCCTCTGGCCTGCTGTGTATTAGCCAGAAACTCGGCCTCAAAAGTCCGATACAAGTCCTGCTCTTTCTGGGGATCTAAAGTCGGCAGCATCTGGAAGCCAAAGCTGAGTCCCTCTTCCTCAGGTTCTTGTTGTTCTAAACCAGACAATTTCCTGTGGGAGGCCCGTCCAGCGGTGCGAGGTGTGTGGGAAATCCTTGGAGAGCGGGTGCTGGGATGAAAGGAGGTCTGTGTGGATGAGTGTGGTGATCGCCGTAGTCCTGGATTGACAGGTGGAAGCAGTTTTCCTCTGCCTATGGATGGAGAGTGAGGAGCAGGATGTCTAGGTGTATTTGTGGTTTTCTTACTCGGACAGTTGTTACTGTTTGACCCTTTAACTGGAGAGCTGGAGCAAGAAGATGACTGCTTTTTATACAACCCAACACCTACTATTGAGTTTGATGAAGGTACTTGTCTGGACTGAAGCTCCTCCCTCCTTTCTGATGAAGGTGGATGAGGATCTTTGCAGGCAGAAGGCGATGAGGGGCTGCTGTCGCACGACCAAGCTCGATTAGATAACTTGCTTTGGCTGTGCGACCGTGGAGCACTGAGTCTCCGAGAGCCTTCACTGGCAAGGGAGCGCCCTCTTTCTGTGTTAGATTTTCGCGTTCCACCCGGGGAACCCAACGTTGGACTGGGTTTGAGAACCGGAGCGAGTGCGGCTCGTTCTCGGGATTGGCTGCGTGCACGTGGAGCTCCGGTTCCTGATCTCTCAATCACATGTTTCCCTTCCTTGCGATTGACGAGCAGCACCACCTCTTCACCAGCGTGCCTTGAAGGGCCACCCAAAGAGTGGCGTCCCCCTCCTCCTCCACCACCACCCCCTCCTCCCTTGGAGGAGGCTGTTGAGGAGTCACTGTCTCCAGACAGCCGTCTTGTCACAGGCATCACTGTCTCCTTGTTTCTGCAAAGCAAATAGAAGGCATTCATTCCAATACCATTCTAATGACTGTAGCTGTACTACGGACAACCTTTTTTTAGCTTTAGAAAATAGAAATGTCTTTGTTTTGAATTTAAGAGCTGGTGCTTTTTATTTTATTTTTTTAATTGCATCCTACACTTTAATAATCACTTTAAGTGTTTTTTTTTTCAACTGGACCTGAATTTGTTCTAAACATCAGTAACGATTATATTGGATATTTGGATTGAGGTATGGAGGGTTTGTTTCACTATAAAGTAAAACCGATCAAGTGCCATCACAGCACATGTGATGGCAGCAAAAAAAAGATCAAACCATCATTACAGTTCATTCTGTGAAAACACTGAATTTTGCAAAGACATGTGACCATACCGTGTGGTATCGTGTTCTAATAATGTTCCGTTTGTATTATTTTTCTGTGAAAAGAAAACAGTGGGATGAACTTTATGAAACTAAAATGTGAATAGATTTGCCATTCATTTTTGTATACTTGTTTGTTTAAACACATATTTAATTTACAGTTGATTATTTTTACAAGAAACACAAGGAATCTGGAAAACTTGCAGCTGTTCAGCATCCACATATTTATCTCACACTGGTTGAAGTTTTGGCTAAAGTTTTCCTTGGATCAATTTCAAGTCAGTGCATCGGATTGTTCAAAATGAATCAATATTGACTATCAATCGCATCGTCAACCCCAAATTACGATATAAATTAAATCACGGTCAAAATGAATCGTTGCAGCCCAAGGAAATTAGAAACTCCTGCAAAATCCCACCTGTTAAGTGACATCTCAGATCAGCTGTGAACAGTTGTCCTTAAGATTAGTCTTCATCTAGTCCACCACATGTCAAAGTAGATATCCCACCTAAACAGGGTTAATCTGCACGAGCTGTTGCCTTGACCTTTGCTCTAAACAATGGTTTAAGGAGAAACGAGCCACATGAGGGCAGGAAGCCAAGTGCAAACACAACTATGCTCATATAGTGTGTTGAGCAAAGTTGAAGTCACACTTTAAACAACTAGTGTGCTTTGTGTGTAAACTCCCACCAGGAGTCATGTATACTCCCTTAGCTCTGGTTAATGTTTCGAACACAAAGATGGCTGATTTGTTGACATCTTCCTCACTTGTTTCACACTGATTAGCAGCAATCCTCCTTTATTTTGAAAATAAAATTGAAAAATAGCCAGCTTATTAATTGAGATCAATCTTTCATAGACTAAGAAAAAATAGCATTGAGGTATGATTAATACAGAGCTAAATGTTTTTCTTCTGCCCACTAGGAGGTAGTGTAGAGTGATGGTGCAACAGTGTGAGACAGATTTATCTAGCAATGTCACCTGAGATTAGATAAATCTGCCCTGGTCTGGCCTGTGGTTTTCTGGAATACGCAGATATCACACTTAATGTGTGTGTGAGAGAAATCAGACAGCATGAAACAAGCAGATACTAGCAGGCCTCTTTTGAGAGATCAAGTGGAGATCCTTTTACTGTGTCTTCACCCAATCACATGACTCACCTCAGGGGGTTGAAGTGGCGTGGTTCTGAGCGGTCTCGAGGCGGCCTCGGCAACAGGGTACGTGCCGGACTGGAGTCAAACTCAGAGGTGACAGAAGACTTCTGCGACCGACTTGGTCGTGTTGACGGGGAGGAGGACGCACTTTGGGCACAGAGGAGCTCCAAGGTGCGTCTGTCAGGAGGTTTATAGGGTGCAATGCCATCGTTTCTCCAGTGCGGACCTGGGCTGGTGGAGCGAGAGGAATGGGCACTTGAGGATTTGCTGTGTGCTCCCTGACCTTGACCGCTGGCTTTGGCCTGGTGGTAGCGGTGAGCTGTGAAAATTGGTCAACAAGTAGTTAAACGGTCTGAGGAAATGGGAAAAGTAAGCTTGAAAGATGAATAACATTTAGTGATATGGAGATGCATTAATCATATTTACTGTAATACAATCTTGGGATAAACAAACATTACAACACATTTGCTAATAACTGCACAAACTGAATCTTGACCTTTGTTCCAAGAAAAAGTTTTATTTTCTGTCTTACAAGAAAAAGAATCTTGAAAGATAGAAAGGTAATCGTTGTTTAAGGAAAATTCTTAATAACTAAACTTTTTTTAAATTAAAAAAATCATTCTTGGCCATTTTTTAAACCCATTGGCAGATTGATATCTTATTTAAAGAAAAAAAAAGAATGTTATTCAATTTTAGTACATTTTAAATGTGCAATTTTGACCAAAACAATCTAATTTGTCTGATTTTATGAAATGAACTCACCAAAAGCAGCACATCGACAAGGATCATGTTTATCCAAATAATGCTCTAATGTGTCCCAGCCCCCTCCGACGCGCACCATCACATGAGTCCGAAGGACCTGCGGGTACGGAGAATAATGCAGGCTTTGAAAGATGAACAGTTTTGCAAACATACACATGCATTCACAGCCAAACTGTTTCTTCTTCTTATATAAAGAAAAAAGATACAGAAGACTTGTGGACTTCATGGAGGGGCTTGCTAAAAATGGGAGACTGTCCCTCTGTGATACATGATGTCTAGCATACAAAACTGAAGTGAAGATAGTTTTTGGTTGGATATTTGACAGATTTTCAGCTCAGATGTTAAGCGCTGCCTCTTTGGGACGGTCAACAAAATAACAAGTGCATGATATGGTGATGATTCTGATGTTGACCAAAACATGTATTAAAATCACTTGAAACTTAAGCAGAAATGTCTTGCAAGAAGAAATGGATTAAAACTAAACATTTCTTCATGTTGTATTTTAAAGATCTTATTTAATTTGTAATGCTTTCTATTTAAAAACAGGTTTTGAACTGATAGTTTAATGTTTCCAACATCAGACACACCACTTACGTTTGTCATTTTCGATGAAGAATATTTTACATGCATTTTTATATTAAAATCCTAGCGGCTAAGACATGAATTCTGATATTTATTTTCAATAGTTGCCAAGCCATGTGACCCACCGACATTAAATGTGTGCCGAAGTATGGATATGATGAAGAATATTTTTAATGCATTTTTATATTAAAATCCTAGCTGCTCGTATATGCGCTTTTGACATAACAAAACGCTGCTTTCTACATGCAGTTTGTACACAATAAAACTCTGTTTTTACACCAGATTTGGGACAACACAAGACGGTATAATTTAAGTGCTACTTTTAAAACGTGCATAAAAAGTGGCGTTTTCATGGCCAATACGCTGTTTTTTACGCCGCTTTTTCTGACGCTAGTTGACCTTTTTTGCTTGCCAAAGTTACCCTGCAAGTACAACATCGTTTTACAGAGAATTTTTTTTCCACAAGTACAAAACATTTTTACACACACACATTTCTCACTACAAGTACAAAACTTTTTTACAGATGCACAAAACTTTAGCAACAAATCTAACTTCATGCTTGAGAGGTCACCACTCCCTCTCTTTCATCTACCAATCAGCAGCTCTGTGAATGGGAGCCAGAATGACCAGAGAGCCTCTGTTTGCCTAAATAATGCTGAGATTTGGAACGTTTGCATGGCATCACGTTTGGGGGGGGCAGTCCCGGCTTTTGGGGGAGCATTGCCCTCCTTGCCCATGCCTAGATCAGGGCTTACCTGATCCCAAATTTGCACAAACGTGGCACCGGGTTGCATCTCCAGCTCCCTGAGCAAGGCCAAAGAAAGGACAGAGGCACACGTGCACAGCAGCATGACCCCCACCGTCTCTCCATTGCACTCAGAGGCAATTCACAAGTCGCTCTGCTTTGTTGGCTTTCCGCATCAAATCCATCAAAACAGCTGATCTGCTTATCTCTATCAGACCTGGAAGCATAAACTGCTTACTCTCTAGTTTTGACCTCATGCCAGCAACAGGTTTTCTGACAGTATGGTACTGTGTAACCACCCCGATGCAGTAGTGAAAGAAGAGCAAGGTCACAAAAGGCTGCAAGAACCTCAGCATATTTCTAGCATCAGTGCTATCTGCAAAAGTGCAAAGCAAAAGGGCATATCGAAGATCTGTGCAAAACAATACAGAATCCTGAACATTTTTAAGTTACTTTCCCACTTTTTTCACCAGAAAAATACTTTTACTTATTTGTTTCCTGTCTTATAAAAAGAAAATAAAAGGAATAAAAAAGTAACACAGAAGCAAACTGCAAGGTAAAGAGCAAAATCCTTCAAATTGAAATGATAACTATAGAACTATTGTGTATTTTACACTACGGTATCATTCATAGGTAAATTTGATTCTAATAAAGAATGCTTAAGCGTTTTTTTTGTTGTAAATAGCATTATTTGTTTCCTTGCTAAGCAGGAATATCATTGACATATTTCATGTTTTATATATCAATGCATGGAGTACCCCCAGTACTTAGTAGATGTTAACAAACCACATTCTACTTTAGATCGTTCCCAGCTTCTCCAGCCACTGAAGGGGTCTCACCACTGCAGAGGCCCAATCCCTGTTTCTATGGCAACAGTGAACAGTCTTCTTGTCATCATGCTGGGGCGGGTAGAAATGATTTCTTCTTAAATGTTGCTGGTAAAGTCAGACATTAGGCTCACAGTTTATTTCAGCTGTTGTTCCCCGTGGCAGAAAGCATCTCCACCCACTGAAAAGTAACACCCCTCAAGGACTAAAATACCCCCCAGCCCCTTCATTTTCTCATTCTGCTCCCAGCTATTTCAACCATTTGCCTCATTATCTGCTGGTTTTAGCCTATAATGCTCGTCACAACCTTTAGTAGCTGAGTAGAAGCCAGTTAAGTATCATAGCTTCTGCCAGTTTCCTTCTATGAGGAGAATAAAGGATGGTGCACTTGTAGCTGCTTCAGCACATGTATAATATCTGTCATCCCTAGTGGGGGATCAGAAAATGGCAGAGGCAGCACTAAGAGAGCCAACTTGAAAAATCAAATGTACATATTTAAACTGAGACAAACAATTTAAATGAATTTGGATGGAGTATTTGCGGTTTTTCTTTTAAAAAAGAGGAACCGTTTTGTTGTATCCATGTCAAAAAAACACTGGTTAGGCATCAAAACAGCAGCACTGATGCATCAGCTTCAGTACAAGCTGAGATCCTCAAGTTGGCAGAGGCCTTTACAGACAGCTTAGTTTGAACTCAGTTTTTTTAAAGCTACTTCTAGTACTGATCCTCAGATTAACAGAGGTGCCTCAGTGGCTGTAGATGAAGATGGATCAAAGGTGTGGTCATGTGACATCCTGTTTGCTTCTCGTCATCGTAGGAACATTTGTCAGCCAAAAATTGAAAATTAGAAACAACGAACAAGCTGGAGCTGTACAGCTGTTGGTACATATCATTTAGAGCTTAAGACTGACACCTCTTCATCAAAAGACCCCGCCCCCTTTTTGTCCCCAGTTTTGCTTGACAGCACTGGTAACAATCTGTAATAACGATATATTTCCCTCTGAAAATAAAGATGGAAATATAAGTTTACATGCATATGGTGATCTAACAAAGCCTCTTTAACTACTTATTCATATCATTAATTTATAGAAAATTGTTTTGAATTGATTGTTCTTTTGAAGTATTGTCTTACATTGGACGTCAGGGTGTTGTTTTGTTGGTTAAAGTTGGCTTTAGGATTGTGATTTACTTTCATTGCTAGTTTCACATTCTGTGTACAGATGTAAGCTAATTTTTCTTAAAAAAGAATCAGGTGTACAGGATCCATAACGTAACGTAGCATTATAAAAACTGGTGCTATTTAAGGTATAAAAACACTGGCATTACTGCCATTCCAATAGTTTGATCGGATGAAGTAACACAGGAAACATGGAAAGAGCCAAAGAGCTCATTAATCTGGCTGCAGTGCACTTTAGGTAAGTGAGACCGAATCGACCTCTGGAACCAACCAGTCTTCCAGGACTGTCCTCTGAGGCATGCTGTGGGTACAATATCAGCCCCCAAAGTGAAACTGAGACAAAGAGCTGGGCAGGAACCGACTCCAGCTGAGATAAGGAGAACTCAGGAAATGACTTAAAGCTCTATTTGTGTTTATGTAAAAGTCTCATACTGGGAGGGGGGCAGATGAAGCTGGATTGTAAACACCCACATAATATTAAGAAATCAAAGTAGCCTCACGTAGGTTTTACAGTGTGCTGTGGCTCAGTCAAGCAGCAGAGATGTGAATTTGTTGCTGCTTAACCGTAGTTCTCACGCAAGAACATATGATGCCATATGCCTGCACCATATGGTTCCACAAAATGAAGGCATGCCTTCTGTTCTTTGTGCTAAATTTGTTATCTTACCAGAATATCAAGGGTTTGGGACCCTTGAAGTTATTTGGAAATATACTTAGAATGATCAGTAAAAACAAAGCAGTGACCATAAGCTTGCTGACATTTGGCTACATATTATTCAGGAAATGCCCTCCCAAAAAGTATACATTTGAAAATCTTCTCTCATTTTTCAAAACAAAAAACGGATGGATCAGATTAACAAGGGTTGTTAGTGCAACCACAACTTGTAAACATGTTAAATGGCACCACCTTTAGCTGCAAACGAAGAGAGTTATATTGCAAAACTTCAATTCTAAGCAGTGCCTGGCCAATTGGGAGAGCTATTCCACATACATTTTAATTTTCTTGGTAGCAAAAGTCTTATTTTAATGTTAAAATATAAATAAAAGGACCATAAGATAAATAATCACAATTAACATTAATGTTGAGACTGACTAAAGATGCATGCGATTGCTCTTCAAACCACCATCAGAACATTTGTTATGCTTTACATGTGGCTGAAACATCTCAGTTATACTACAGTAGCGAGAAATATAAACAGAAATGATGACTGTGAGGCTGCTGCTCTCTCAAAAGCCTTTTCAATGTGGAAATATCATTGTCAATCTCAGAAATCAATTAATGAAAAAGTAAAATATCATTTTCCAGTCTGATTAGTTAGCTGTTCTTCCTTTCTTTACAAAAAGGTATTTAAAATTGAGTGGAAATAAAAACACAGGTGCATTTTTTAAAAAGACTGGGAGCAAACACATGCATAACTGTTTAAAGACAAAATTTTACCCAGATTTTTAACACCGATAAAACAAAAAAAGACCCACTTTTTAGACCGCTAATGTTAGGTTGGGGTTGTGAGGGGCTGTAAGCTAGTGGGAGAGAATGTAAACAGATGAAGTGGGGGCGGGCTTAATCCGCAACAACAGTCTCGCCCACAACTCAGAAGCAATTTTTATTTTTATGAACTACTGCCGCTCTGAAGAAACCATGTCTTAGAAAACAACATTGTTTTTTTTGGCTAAAAATGACATAATCATTAAAAAACCTGTGGAAATGCTTTTACAATGGATCAAAAGATGATTAAAGAGGGACTTGAATGGATAACAGTTTCAAATTCTTTGAAAAGCTTCTTATATTCTCACATACTCGCAGTATATATAACATACATGCTATACAAAATAGTATTTGTGCAAATATGATAAAGATATCTTGAGAAAAAAGCATAACTTTTTACAAACTGTTTGAGTATGAAAAAAATCCCCTTATTGGAATAACAGGAGACGTGATGGAGGTACTTACGCGGATGAAAATCAGTGCACTGGAGTCTCCCACTTTGTACTTCCCCTCAGACACCTTGATCATGGGAAACTGAGCTGGACAGGAACACTTGCCCAGAATCTCGCGCACCTGAAAAAATAAAGGAAATAATCATTTTAGAAACATGATGCATATGTGAAAGGAACCTGACATTGAGCATTTTCCTGTTTTAGGAAGGACTCCTGTTTAGTCATTCAAATTTGTAACTCTGACTAAAGCGCTCCTGCTTCTGGCTTTGATGTGTCAATAACATAATGACCCTGTACTACAATGTGAGAAATGAGCAATCTTGGCTGGCTCAGAGTGGAGAAGTTAATGGAATGTGTGTGTATGTGTTTGTCTCATCTTCCTGCCAAATTTTCTCTCCAAACACTCCCGGCCAGATAAAATGCTCTGCCCTCTTGTCCTACAGCGTTAAAATCCTCCTTAATCTCCTCCTATCGAGGCACCGTGGTCATTCAGTGACCAGAGCTCGTCACCCAGAAACCCGTCATGTTGATGGAGGCTTTTGCAGTTCTGAAGTGAAAATGTCAAGGAGCTCAGAAGCCAGACTTGTGGCTGCAGTGATGTCAGCGGGGCTGTGCTGCCAGCTGGCTTTTGAATTGAAAGAGATGGAGTCTTACTGTGGTCAAGGGGGTGCTTATTACTAGGAGTCAGGCACAACTGTTGGGTGGAGTGACACTGACTGGCCTGTGTTGTACATGTTTATCTTGAGTTCTCTCTCAGACAAAGGCAAGTGCAAGCTTGTCAACCAAAAGAGAAAGTGGATCACCACAGAGGACAAAGCTCAGCGGGTAATGAGTGACTGCCTCATTATACTCATTACTGTAAGTCTAATGTTAGCAGATCTTTTTAAGTTTTTGATCTGTATGCTCCTCGTCTTGAACTGGGAGTTTTTCCTTTCTACATGACGATGAAAGGAGATATTCAGCTTTTGAGAGCGGGTGTGCTAAACCAGCTTGCACATCTATAATTTGGAAGATTAAGGTGGCACCTTGTGATTTTCTTGAAACAACACCCTTCCTCTGCCCCATCCTAATTAGAAAGGTTGACATCAGAGGCTTCCCGCAGTTCACCTGTGCCTCTGTTCTCCATGTCACCTGCAGCTGTGCAGCCTTTGCTCCGTCCTTTTATTTTTATCCCAAGACCTACCGCATGTTTGCCCTTTTTTTTCTTGGTCTGCTTTGTCTCTTTTTCTTTGACTGGGATTCATTCACTTCATAGGCTGGCCAGCTCATTATGGAAACACCCCGGCTAGTGAGTTAATGGAAAGATTGCCATGGCAACAGACACACACACACATACAAAGTCATACTCTTCCCTTTTTTTACCGTACAGTTTGCTAAGACTCTTCAATTTCTGAGTTGAGCAACGGAAATCCAACGTTTTCTAGAAGGAATGAGCTGGGCTCACTCTGTCGGAATACAAAGAAGACTTTCAAGCAGAATTCAATAAGCTGTAGTTCAAACAGCAGTATTTACTCTGAGGTCTCTTTCAGGTGAAATGTGAGTACTTCCCATGCCCTCGCTGCGTCAACAACAGCATCAGCTACAATGAAACCAAAACATTTGACACAACGGATGATGACACAGAACGGGAGGAGTGAGGAAAGGTCATGGAAGAAAGCATGCAGAAGCGGAGCAGGATTGCTGAAATACTGAAGGATAACATGAGCTCCAGATGCTTGAGACAAAACAGAAAAATGCCTGAACATTCTGATATAAACAGTTTGGGCATTTTTGTGTTTTTATGACACAGGGATTCTTTTTGTTCATACTGCAGTGGAAACTGTGGAAATATGTTTGTACCAACAAAAAGAGAAGCTAATGTGGTTTTCTCTTCGGGTCGATTTTGTCTCAGAGGTAATTTTATACATAAAGAAGGTTTTTCTTCCTGCGCAGATCACATCATATCTACTCAGCATGAGTCAACAATCACTTTGTTGTTTTCCTTCCTGACCTGCAAACATCTGAGGGCTCATTCAGAGAAGAGATAGGCAAAGACAGAGCTGTGCAACCCCTGGAGACCAAGTCAGGAAATGGGAAGGGAGAAGGATAAATATGTTTAGACTTCACTCTCTGCAATCTCTATTCATTCCAGGAGTTGATTGTCATTTTACAATTAAACTTCAAAAATAAATATTTAGAATCTGTCACCAAAGCTTAGCAGAATACAGCTACTGCAAAAACAAACTTGTTTTATAGGATTTTTAGACTTTTTTTTTTCTTGCTTTGACTTTTACAGCTTCTAACACATTATAATTAAAGAAGTAAGGGTTTATCAGAGATTTTGAACCACAACTCATTCACTACATTTGACTTTTGACATGACAGAACTGTCTTTTAAAGCATCAGCAGCCCCTAGACACAGAAAACCTCCTGAGAAAAACTAAAACTCGGAATCAGATAAGCAGCGACAGAGAAATCCCCATCACAGCAGAAGCTCTTGCTTGACAGTAGAGCGATTTTGTAACTTCAAGTAAAATCATTTTCATAAGGAAGCACTTATTGAGCTTGTGAACACATGCCATCAAACTGCCGAATGTGTGTTTTTTTTAACTGTCCTCCTATGACAGTTGGCATAAACAACTCCTCTGTGGACTACTAAGCCTTCACACCACTTGCCTCCTAAACTGGAAGGGGGTTCAGGGAGTTGAAAAATAACTGCCTGAGTGATAATTATGTTTTCCAATATTGCCGGCGCTATCGCCTAAGGGAGTGAGCAGAAACAGAGCGGCATGTGTTGCAGGTTTAACTGCTAAACATATGAGCAGAGACAGAGACGCAGAAATGGATCATTGCCTCAGGGTCAGGTATGTCCACTGAAGTCTTTCTATGGGGAAGAGAAAGATTTTTCATACTGATAACTAGTTAGGAGGTCATGGTTTTCTGTGTGGCATTGATGGGATTTTGCTGTCATTGCTTAGTGACAGTGAAGTAAGGTTAAGGAAAACAAAAATGTATGGAAAATTCATTCATAGTCTCTTTAATATCACCCATGAACATTTTGCATTTCCCTAAAACAATAATAAAACATTTCATGTTTTAGAGCCTTAAAAGTGTTAAAATCTGTTACCTCACTTTTACTTTTTCATACTACGTAACTGAATCTGTTTTTGTTTTAGAACAATTTCATTTACATTCTATAAAAGCATTTCTTTACAAATGACAACAAGACTTAACCTTAACTTATAGTTTTTGTTAAAGTCTCACTCCAGTCATCTTTTGATCTATTTTAAAAGCATTCCCAGTGGTCTTTTGATGACGTTTTTAGCCAAAATCAAACAAACTGGGTTGTTTTCTAGTTTCTGCAGAGAGGCAGTAGCTCATCAGAAATTTCCCTGAGAGTTGTGGAAGGGAATATTGGCAAGGAGTAAGCCTCTGCTGACTTCCCATCATCTGTCTGTTTACACGCTTTCCCATTAGCTACAGCCCCTCACACCCCTAACCTAACAAGAATATTGAGCATTACTGGAGCTATCCAAGTGTACAGTTTTGATCCAAATGCCAGCTCAGCTGAGGAAAACGAAGATGTGCATGGATCTATTTGTCTGCAAGTGGATGCGCTAGAATGGAGTGGAGCCGTGAGCTTGTTGTCTGCTGACTGTAGCTTCTACGTCACACCAACAAGCTTTTTTTAAACTGAATTTTTGTTGTCTGCTCCTGATTCACCACATTTGGAATTAAAAAATACTCAGAAATGCAGTTTTAATTTGTCTATATGTCCTCCATCATTAGAAAAATGCTACAAGAACATGTTAAAAACACAACTTTCATTGGAGTGGGTCTTTAAAACAAATTGGTGTGTAATCCAACAGGTTTGAGGGTGTTTTCTGTTTCTCTTTTTTTTTTCTTTTGGTAGCAAAAAAAGCCTTACAGCCATTTTTTAAAGTCCATGTTTTCATCTTTTTATTTTATTCCATCCTCTTTTATCGGAATGCATAAGTGTAAAACTGTCAGACTGAGAGCAGGTTTCCACAGCAAGTACAAGGAAATAAGTGTTAGGAAAAAGGTCACACTATTCTGGTAACTGTTATCTAAAAAAATCCCATGCTTCCACAGTTTAGTTTTCAGTGCTGCGTTTTTTATAAGAACAAAATGTGGTCAGACTTGTTCCAGAGGAAAGAAAAAAAAACAGTTTTCTGCAAATTAAGTCATGTTGTCTGACAAACAGCCCATCAGAAGAAGCAGTAAGAGAAAATGATAGACATTAAGGGCTGCAAGGTGCATACGTCAATGATTTTTTTTTGCTTTAGTGAAATAGTAATCAATCAGGGCAGGAAGTTAAACATCAGTCTTTTTGTTGATGTGATCTGATGAATCTCAAGAGTCCTTTGCTCATACCCAACAAGGATAAAGAAATCCAAACAATACTCTCTGAACAACTACTATAATGATTAAAAACTCCATCAGATGGAAATGAAATAAACTAAGTACAGATTAAATGATCCTATAATAAAGCAGGTGTGTAAAGTGGAGCTTCTACTGTCTCTTCATAAAACCTGCTGCACTAAAACGGAAAACAGTAACGGTGGGAAAAACAACTACACAAGATGAAATCAGTCAAAATGTGAATCCATGTGTCACTGAAGGCTGCAATGCTCTCTCAGCATAATGTCTCAGTGTGACTGTGACCTAACGCACAGCAGGATGACCTACTTTTCCTCCTCACTCTCTACTGTAGGGCTCCCTTTCAGAGTAACATCCACTCCAGTCTGCTCCGACAGAGTGTGCAGCGCAGTCACAAAAGGAACTCATGCTCTCCGTCTTTTTATTCACTCAACGCATGAATTGGACCACGAGGCTAATGGCCGAGTGTCTGTGCAGACACAATGCTTCCATTCTGTTCCCGCATCACCCAAGCGCTCTGAATATGCTTCCAAAGATCAAAATGTCAGACTTTGATTAACTCAGTGCCAACAGTACTAGCCTATTCAGTTCCCCTCTTGCATGACACCAGCACGACACACGGTTCCGCTCTTTCCTTTATCATCTGCAGTGGAGGGAGGTGTGGGAGATGGAAGTGATGGGTAAATCAACAAAACTCAATACGGAGCCTGAGGTGTGAGGTGATGTGGAACAGGAGGAAGGAAAGATGCTGACTGAAGGAATCCAACAATTTAAACCCTGTAGTGTATTTAAGAGCTTAAAAATACAAGATCGAACATGTGGAAGCGCTAATGTGGGACTTTAATAGTAAAAAATTAATCAGAATTTATATGATATGATCTCGGAAGCTAAATCAGGGGCAAAAAATAAAATATTCTCTTTGAGTCATGCTTTTCTTGGCCAAAAAAAACAGGATTCAGACTAGTTATTGCCTTAGTCTGCATGCAGAGTAGTTGACTTCTAATCGGAAGATCACAAGTTTGGTTTGTGCCCTGCCTAACCATGTGTCGAAGAATCCTTGGGCAAGACACTGAAACTAACATTGGTGGTTATAGATTGGTGTTAGTGTTAGGCAGTGGAGCCCCCATCAGTATGTGAATATGTGTGTGAGTGGGCATGGGTGAATGGTACTTTAAAGTGCTGTGGGGCTTTAAGAAAGGTAGTATATGGCTATATAAGTATACACCATTTACCCTTTCATTTATGTATAATTCAGTTGACAGCAAATTAGGTTAAGTGACTACCAAATTCTTCAAAGTCTCTATTTTCTTGCCTGGACGTGTGCATGTTCCAATTTCATGCTCAAGATTGAGAAAATTCACTTTTATGAAGCACTACAGACTTGATCCACACTCAGAACTTTTTTGTTAAGCTTCACACAGCAGCCTTCCTGTCATCACTGGTGGAGGATAGTGGAATGAACCCCTGAATAGATGAACGTGTTGTCTCTTAACTTAATCCTGCTGAAATTATGCAACATTGAAGGAGTGCCAGGATAAAGCCTGAAGGTAATCTAACATTGTTTTTTCATGCTAAAATATGCAGCTATGTATGCAGTGATAAATCAGCATCAGAATGTGTGTTAATGGAAAAATCCAAAGATTATCGTGACAATATCCAGCAGGTAGTAAATCAGTGAGTCACTCAATGGTTAGAACAGGAGGAATGGCGTAAAATTGGATATGTTTCAGTTACTCTAAGTGCTGAATCACCAGATGTCTTAAGAGCGGGTTTTATTTTGATCGACCGCTGCTTGTCTGTTCCCGCTATGTAATAATGTAATCCTATTATGTCTGCACTTGTATTGTCTTAAGGATAACTGGATCCTCAGACCACAGTGAATACTGGTATAAATGCACATGAACCAAGCTTTTAATTTAAGAAACATATCTACTGATTTGTAACCACAGAACTAAACCAATGACCATTACTGCCCAGTCTCACTAATCGGAGCTAAACTTTTCTACTTGAATTTAATTGGAATCACGTTTGGTGCCACATGCACATGAGTTATAGCAGCTAAGACCAATATGTGATCGGTAGATCATTAAGATTGAGTGTGTTTTACAGGGCAGAACATAGACTGAACTCCAACCCTTTTGCCTCATCTTCCCAGAATCCCTAACCTAGCGCCATGCTTAAATGAAGGGATGAGGGGTAGGGCGAGAAATGCAAGTATCGGCACAATACTTCAGAATAACTTTATCTTCAGGCTGATTTCCCTCTGTCCTCCAGAACTGAAGCATTGTATTTAAAATGGGTGGTAATAAAGAAATAAACCAAAAAAGTGTATCAAGCATCATCGTATGGGGTATGCAGCAGAATGGAGTTTCCCTCCAAACAATTCTCCGCTTTAACATAGCAAAAGTATCGCTTAAGTCAGAAAGATTAAATCTGCAGCTCTGCAAGGTAAAAGTGTGACAGATGTGATAAGGAAAGCAAAACACTGTTTTAGATGTTCAGCAGTCGCTCAGTGAAATCCTCACCAACTACAACTATTTTCCTTAAAACAAAGAAGAGAAAATGCAAATGAGATCAATCCTGTTTACTTTTCAAACTCCTTAATTGCAAAAACAAGTTAATTTAAAAACAAGGTGTCTAGAATTCTCACTGAAAGTTTTCTTGCATGAGCTGCAGCATGTCAGTGATTGTTCACAAGCTGAGATCTGCTTCACCAGACACACTAGAATGAAAGATCTCCTCCTTTGTGAGTCAAAAGCTGCTCAGTCAGGGAATCTGTCAGACAGTTGACACTGGAAGTTCATCTGCAGGCTCAAGGACGCCTCAGAGACACAAACAGAATGAAAGGCATGTGCTGCCATTGCTCCCCTGTGATCATTTTGTCCTCAAAATGCAGTTGCTTGTATAATCTTCAGTGGCGGTCATGTGAGAGCGTGTGTGGACTCAGACATTCTGGAAAAGAACAGCGCTCATCCTCTTCTACTTGAGCTCTGACTGATGGTCAAACAAGCGTCCTGCTCTGCGGCCTGAATGCTAGTCGCCTGCCTCCCTTTCTGTTGTCTTTCAGATCAGACTTCACCTTTCCACCCATGCATTTGTCCTTCTGTCTGCCCGTTATCCTTGCTCTGACACGCTCATGTCCAGAAGGCACATGCAAAAGCCGGCCAGTTCCAAAGCAGAGAGGAAAGCTGACATGTTAGGACTGAACATGACCAAATGGGATTTTTGCAGAAAGCTGCAGAACATCTCCTCCTCCTGCAGGACGTTTTCTTGAAACACGTGGAGGAAAGCAAACATGTGGTTGGCACACACATAAACACATGACCCCAGATGATTAAAAAATGTGATGGTCTGAAACAAATCTGCACCACAGGGCATCCAAGCCTTGTTCATAACACTCATATGATACTTTTGGAGAGAAGGACTCACTTTTGACACTTCTGTCTGTTTTCCTGCAAGAGATATTTGCTCTTCTTTGGGGTACTTTAGAAGACCAAACAGCATGATGTTTACTTTGGCCCAAGGTCAAAAGAAAAAACGGGAATGAAGAATATTTATCCTGCATGGAAAAACAGCTTTCCAGCAGACTTTTATAGCTAAAAGAATGCAGCAATATGGTTTATTTTGGGTGTCTGAACAAACAGTGAATATAACTGGATAAAAATGTGGTGTTTCTGATTTTAAAAATCTACTCACCAACTCATCCAAATTCCGCATGTCACATAAAATCCTCTTTTGAGGCCAGATGAAGGGCTCCGGCTCAGGTTCCTCCTCTGCCTGCACACTGGGACAGCTCTCTTTCCAACTGTAACACCTGCTAGGTGAGCTCTGCTCTGTTGACTCCCCTCCATCGACCTCCAAGCTCTCCTGGTCCCGGATCTCCTCCTCGATCTCCTCCTCCAGCTGGATCAGCATGGGGGCCAGCATGCCAAACTTGGACCCCCGCCGCGCCACCTCCAGGAGGCACAGGATGAAATTCTTCTCATTGCTCCTCTCCACCAAGTCATTGGTCTCAAACATGAGGACGTCCTTGATCCAGAGCTCCTGCCGGCACCACGTGATGAAGTTGGACACGTTATCCCGCGCCAGAAACGAGCCGGAGACAACATTGCGTGACTGGAAGACAACATCTTTAGAAGGCACCTTCATGGTCTGGGCTGCCTCCGGGTACTGCTGCTGGAAGTCGTGCGCAGCGCGGTTGACGTTGTTGGCATGCCGACACAGGGCGCAGCCCGTCTCCAAGCTATCCATAAAGGTGTCTGCAGTGACGTCGAGATCGTACAGGGTGTTGAGCCATTCGGCCAGATCCTCCTTCATGGCGTACAGGTATTCTTCACTCGACTTAAAGGGCCGGATACTCTTGGAGGCGGCGGACTGAATGTTGCTCTGATCAGCCATATTTGTCGGGTTGTGTATCAATAAAGTCTACGTGATAATTCCCGATTGTCTCATTGCACAAATGCGCTCCGACGCCCCGTCCGCAAAACGCCGCGCAACAACCGTCCGGACGCACCCATGCCAATTCGCACGTGGGACTTCTCACAAGGAGACGTCAGTCTTTGCGTAGAAAGCAGCACATCGAGATGCGGGGCTGTCGTGGCGCACGGATGCGTTTTCCGGATGTCTGCGAAGCCCCGCTTCCTCTGAAGAGCGCATCGCCCGGCTCCGGGAGCGACCGCGGAGGAGGCGGGGAACGAGATCAGCCGCGGATGCCGACGCTTGGAGGTGCGACCATCATCAGTCAGACCTGGAGCTGACCGCCGGGTCCCTCCAGCCTCAGATTCTCACGCGTCGCCGTGTCCGACCGGGGCCGACGGCTCCTCATCGCTGGAATCCCGTGCGCTGAGCGGCTGTCCTCGGCTCCTCTCCACGCAGATAGGCTCAGCCCACGTTGCGCCGCCTCTTGCGCTGAATATGCTGACCTGCTGTGTGGCTTAAACCAGCACAACGACTTGGTGGCACATCCCATTATGAGGGATAAACGCCCGACAGAAGAGGGAAACTTAACCCCCTGTTAGCCAATTCATTGCGAAATAAATGTATCAGGATTAAATTATGAAGTGATATTTAAACTAAATTTATCAGGGAATTTCCATGTTTGACGTTATTTGTGCATGTATTCATTTTTACAGCCTAATAAAGTTATTGATTTGGTCATTCCGTTTTTAAATCTATTCAGAATGGAAACCTTCAAAGCATGAAAGGCATTGAAGGTTTCCCATTTTTTGATTCAATATTAGATTATTTTTTAAAAATCATAAATGTAAGATTTTTAAGCATTAATGGTGGCATCTCAGCTAAAAGAGCTGCTGTTTTAATACTAAGAACAATAATTAAACTGTTTTAAATATATATTCTGACTCTTTCATTTGAAATGATGTTTTCATTTGCCACCCTTCCAAAGTCTTCTGCCCCCTCCCCAGCCTCACAAATAAAATGTTCTAGCTCTGCCACTGCTTAAGAGCCAAACATGAGGAACAGATTCATTTGTTTCTGTGATCAAAACTCCAGTGGTTTCTAATAACTAAGTGTATTATTTTTCTATTCACATGATTTAAATTTCCATGCTTACAGTGAGCATTCAATTGTGAATAAATATGCATGCACAGTTCACATGAACCCTGGTTTAATGTTGACAAAAGGTATTTTTTCCAGACAGACTTTTTCTTATAAATTTATGGGTCTTCAAACCAGAAATTCACATTATGGAATTCATAATGTATTTATCTTTTATTTATGTATTTAATATTATTATAAGGGTTCAAAGAATTCTGGCCAAATCTGGCTCCCTCTGCAAAAAGTTTGGACACACCTGGTCTAAGGCCTGTCTGTATTGATGGATAGCAACAGATCACACAGCACAAGCAGCAGTAAGGCATTGATACTTATCTGTATGTATTTTTATGACTGTGGAATTATCAGTGAGTAAAGGCCAAGTCACAAATTCAAAGCTCTGGGATCCACAAACTCTGAAACCACACATCTAAAAGGAAGCTTAGAGTCCTGGTCCTGCAGAGTCATTGGGTTGCTGGAGCCTATCCTAGCTATTTTAGGGAGATGGTGGGACAGACCCTGGACTATTTACCCATTCATTACAGGAGTACTAACAGTTTGTGTAAAAAAAAATAAATAAAAAAAACTTGTGACATTAGCAAAACATAATATTCCATTTATTGTATATACTCTGGTATCATCAAGTTTTGAGATAAAAGTTACAATTATGTCTACAAAACAGGATCACCTCCTTCCCATTAGTCACAGGATGTCTGTTAGATACTTAGACATCTACCGGGCACCTATGACAACGCTGTTTTGTTACTCTATTAGATGTCTACTAATAGTGTTCAAAAATATGTATCCTTTTAGAGGTGTATGACTCATACTTGTAGATATCTAATCTTTTGATATTTCAAATGTCAATTAGAGTTTTTTTATTTATTTATTTGGTAGTTAGAAAAATACTGCACTTTACATGCATCCATTCATCTTCAGAACCCACCCTTGGTGTCACAGGTTTGCTGGTTCCAACCCAGTTATTGCCGCAGGTGGAGTACAGTTTGTCACAGGGTCACACACACGAGCAATTTGCAGACAGCAGTTGACCTATGAAACATGTTATTGCATTGTGGGAGGAGGCATTAGCAAATCCACACCTGTAGAAGGAGAACATCCAAACTTCACAAAAAAAGGTCCACTACTAAACCATGCATCCTTTTGTTCACAGACAACTAGAAATCACAAAGTTCTCCATTCCAAGAAGCAGCAAACATTTCTACTGAAATTTAAAGATCTCAGAAACTTGCATCAAAAAACAATCCAGCATAAATATTTGTTTATATTTTTAACTTGTCTTATAACTGAACAAAATGATGATAAAAGGTTTAATCTTTTGTCAGGGTGGATTATTAAATCCCATTTTCACATCTTGTGCTGCACAACAGTGTTTAGTTGCTGTTCAAAAGGGCAAAGTTCTTAAAGTCTAGACTTAAATTTACATAACAAAAAATGGACTCTACACAAATGTTTCCATGATTATATTTGATAATAAAAGCAGATAAAAAAGGGACATCACACCAAAATCACAACGATTGAAACATGTTTGACTTGGACTTTCTATTTTATATCTTGTAAATGTTTTTTTTAAGTACTTTAATAGACATCTAAAATATTCAAATATTAGATGTCCACAGTGAAGGAGAACTCTAAATGCAGAACACTATTGGTATACATCTGATAGAGTAGCAAAAGAGAGTTGTTTTAGATGTCTTATAGACATCTGCAGTTGAGGTCTCTACATTGTCAAGAAGAAACTCAACTAACAGTGTTTTACAACTATCCAATTAAAAGAATATATCATTGAATCACTCAAAATATGTTTGCATAAAGCATATTATCTAAGAAATATGAAATCCGCCAACAGCTAGCTTAATTATTGCTAATTATTTGCTTATATTATTAAGCATCCCGTAAAATATATTAAACTAATACAAATAACTACATAAATAAAGCCAAGTAAGAGTGCTTGTTTTTAAGCATTAATTTACCCAAGTAATGGTAAAAAAAATTATAGTGTAGCAAATCTACTCTTAAGAGTTTTTTTTCAATAGTAAAATAAAAATACCTACCTCTTTCTACTAAAACAAAACCATTTTTAAGCCGATTTCTTTTTCAATCTGAGCCCACAGGAGTTGGCTGTTTTGGATCCATTCATTTTCATAATTTATTTCAGGTTTGTTTGAAGCCAAGATGAGCCACAACACAACTGCATCTGCTTGTAATCCAGAAGACCACAGTTGCAACCGAACATCAGCACTGATTTCAAGTCAGTTTGTCACAAACATGTTGAAATTATTCACCATAAATGATCAAATGCACAGCGTTAACGGTTTTACTAACATTACTTGTTTTAATGTTTTTTTTTTTTGGATTATCTTATAAAAAAAAAGGGAAAAAGATTGCATTGACTTTTATATAATTCACTTTAAAGTTTGAGTTACAAAGACAATTTCCTCCCAACCTATAAAGTCTGCTGTAAAGTTATATTTAGGTTCAAACACTCCTTTGCCTCTTTAGAGGAGTTTCTGGTCTGAATTAAAGCACATCCTTTCCTGAGGAGGGCTTGTTTTCATTTAAAAAGAGGGATGTGTCCGTTAAAGAGAATGTGAGGGGAAAAGGAGGGGGCAGAATGTGGAGGTGGGGTTGATGAGGTCATTCTCTGGGCTTGGATGAATCAGCTCTTCTGGTATTAAAGGAAGAGAACTGTTCACTCTTTTGAGGAGTGACCACTAACTAAAGTGTTAGTTTACCTTTTTCATTGATACTGAGGTTGATTTACCTTCATCCTTTTTGGGACCAATGTTTATAATCAGTGAGTCGATTTTTCCATTTTGTTTTTCTTAATTGAAATCGAATGATACAACTCCAGTTGTTAATGTAAATTCCAGCACAGGACTTTGTGAAAAGGCTCTTTTAACAGGAGAGCTTTTATAGCCATATGGTTCACAGATGTTACAAAAAGAAAAGAAAAATCTGTGACAACACTACCTAATCAGGCTTACTAAACATTTCCGACATCTTCTCTGTTTAATAAAGATTAATGAGGCAAAATGAAATCATGCTTGCGGCACAGAAAGGGAAAACTTCACTTTCTCATGTTAAGATGCGATCCATTTCAAATTAGAACACAATTACTTACTGAAAATAGCAAAAAAAGTATTATTTTAAAACTGCGGTTAACCAAAAATAGACATTTTAAGTTTGATCCTTTGTACTTGGTCATTCCATTACAATGACTTCAACCCAACTTGCTCCACCTACTGGCAATAGAAGCAGTGCAGATCAAACCTCATTAAAAGAAAGGAATTCACATCTGTAAACATCAAATCAGTAAAATTTTATTTCCCAAGTTTATCGCCATATAATTATAACTTGAGGGAGAAGGGAGACAATTACACGAACAAATGAAGAAAACTGTGGTATGATACAATTTCAAAGCTAATCTACATGTTAAAAAAATAAACAAAAACATGCACAGTACAGAATGTTGCATAAACATGAATTAAAGAGAAAAAAATTAACCACGTGTTTACTAACTGCACAAGACATGTGAAAGCAGTTCTACGACCATCAAAATATGGAATCATAACTTAAAAATGGTTTTAAAAAACAAATTCCACAAAACGGCGCCTCTTTAGTAAGGTCTGTCTCTGCGCTCCTGACGATGGTCCCTAAAAAGACGAGAGAATGTTTAAATACATTTTTAAAAGAAGAAAATAAATATTTGATTCCTAAAAGTGTTTACAGCGCACTAAATAAAGCAAATATTGTAATTTAAGCACAGGTCTTGCCTCATATCCATCTTGCCACCTGGTGGTCCCATTCCTCTTCCACCTCTGCCACCCATTCGGTCCATAGGTGGGCCCCCACGCCCGGCCCCCCGGAAACCTCCTCTGTCCATTCCACCGCGTCCTCTGAATCCACCACGGTCCCCACCCCAGCCTCCACGGAAGCCTCCGGGCCCACCGGGACCCCCAACTCCTGCTGGTCCACCGCGGTCCATGCCCCTGCCGCCACGCATTCCCATTCCGCCCCTGCCTCTGTCACCTCCAGGTGGAAAGGGAGGGCCGCCACCGAGACCCTCTGGTTTGGGGGCTTTGCACTGGTTACACTCCATCCTCCAGGCAAAGTTCTGGTTGCCACAGCCACTGAGAGAACACGGCATGGCTTCAGTTACTGAACACCAACATGCAAAGAACTGAGCAAAACATAGCATGATGAGTCAGTCTTACGGATTTGGACATTCCCAGTCTCCAGCTCTCTGCTGCATGTTGCCCCCAGTGGGTCCTCCTCTACCCATTCCACGTGGACCACCTCGAAGGCCAAAACCCCCTCTGTCTCCTCCACGACCCATCATGCCTGATTTCATGAAGATATTTGATTACATTTATAGCACCTATTAATTAGCATGAGTATACGGAGCAGGGAAAACCATCATACCTCCTCGTCCCATCATGCCATCTCGCATGGGCATGCCCCCTCTCATTCCACCACCCATCATTGGCTTTCGACGAGCCATCGACACCTTGAGCCTTCGTCCTTGAAACTCCTTTCCTGAAATAGAGAACGAAAAGATCGGCTGGTTACAAAACTGAGCGATACACAACTGATGGCTTTAATTTTTGTTTAATATTTGAAGACAAACCATCAAAATGTTCCACAGCAGCCTTGGCACAGATGGGCTCCTCGTAGGACAGAGTGGCATCTCCTTTGGGCTTTCCGGTCTCCTTATCTGTATATATGTTGATGGCTGGCTGGCCAAGCCTGCGATTCATCTTTAAACAGAAGGCAAAGCACTTAGCAGTGAGTTTTTTTTTTTTTGGAAGACTGCAAAACAATGCTGTCAATCAACACGAGAGTAGATGGAAGAAAAATAGAAATAGATTTGAAATCTTGGTTGATTAGATGTGAATCCTCACAAATGCCTGTTGAAAAGCAGTCTTACCCTTATCGGGCCAACATGTTTGAAGAATTCAGCCATTTCCTCCAGGTTAGCCTTTTCAGTCAATCCTGTGATGTAAATTGTACTGTTCTCTGAATCATCCTGCTCCTCTGGTCGTCCTGGCAGAGCCCAGTTACAAAATTCATTAGGAACAAGATCAAATGTCAACATAGTTGTAAACCATGGGTTTGAAACAGACTTTAACTCACCCATTTCTCGTTCATCACCCATGGGTCCTGTTGTCCATTGGTTGAGGAAGAAAGACACAGGATTGAGACAAATCAGTATTTGAACAAGTTAAATTCAACAGTCTCAACTTGACAACCTACTGATCATAATCCCCATGTTTGTTTACAGATGCACAACTCATGTCAAAAAATTGAAAATAGTACCTTTGGGTACAGAATTCCCTCAAAAATGACTTGAAGACAAACCACTCAAACCCTTTTGTTTGAAAAGCCTTAAAGACCAGCATATCCAGTATAAAGAATCCTCAATATTGGAAATAAAGAATGCAACTGACGATTGTTAAGAGCATTTAAAACACTTAATTTGTGGTTAACCCATCAAAAAGTTGTCAAACCTTAAGTGGCTGAATTATACAAAAATACTCCAAAGAAAATTGGTCTCAGGCATGTTTTAAGATCCCCAATGAGATGTGTTGAAATAAATTTTGCATACCACAATGTGACACATCAATACTCAAAGAAAAAATGTTGCCCAAAATGTTTGAGGATTTGAAAGGACTAACCAGTGTAATACTCGTTAACTTACCACCAGGCTTACTGAAGCCACCTCTGTCTCCAGCGCTGCTATGAGGGAATAAATGGAGATATGAAGGCGTTTTCCTTTTACAGCCACTTCCATGGCTGGAAAAAAGTGGCTTGATTGAGGGAGTAATCAAAACATTCTGACTCACTGCAAAGCAAATTCAATACCTCCCCAGAAAGAAGTATATATATATATACACACAATCTAATTGAGGGGATATTTTTAAATAAATATATTCGGCTTTAGCTAAACACAGTTTCAGTGACAGTTTGCAGTAGTGCAGTTACAGATGTGATCAAGTATTAATGACTAACATGCTTTTCTAACTTCTTAATTGTGCTTAATAAAAAATAAAAAAAATAAAACATTGTTACATTAATAGAAAGATTTCAGATGCACTGATGGCAAAACGGGAACCCAAAAACAAGCCATCAAATCATTATTAATAGGCTGAACCACAGGTACAGCTTCAAAAGTAAACAATGCATCTGAAATTTCACAGAGGTGGGATCACATTCACCAAATACAGATTTGTATAATTATTATTATTATTTTTTTTTTTACAAAACACATTAAACATTGTTTGATAAAAACTCTACACCAAGAAAGGGAAAAAAAAATCTTACAGTGTTTATCCAGTTTATTTTAAGTTCAAATAAAGACTGTTACTTTCAGATACCCATCATGCTTGTTAAGAAAACACACAGAATGACACCATCCTCAGTTCTTGATAAAAGGGAGACTTCGAATCTTTGTTTTAGCTCCTTCCTGCTGCTTAAGCTGGCGAATCTGCACTGAGTACAGATACTTTTTAGAGAAAAGATGGTTTTAATTGGCTCTGTTACCTGTACGGTATAAATGTGACAAAGCATGTTAAAAAGTGCTCAAAAGAAAATTCAAACATATGTATTCCAAACCACAAAGCAATCAAAAACATTTCAGAAATGACAAAGCAAACCCCCCACCCCCCGGGAAACACCTGTGCAGTTTTTAAATACTTATCTGACGATCTAACATAAGTATCCCAAACGACGGTGAACTCATTTTTTAGGGTTTACACATTTATTTTAAAATTATATGGGAAATTTTAATTTAGTGCATGTAAAATGTTTTTTTTTTTGGATGTCCAAAAAACCAAACAAAAAACCTGAACATGTCATGCAGAAACCGACTGCTTTCAAATGTCTAACATCTCCATTGAAGGACACAAACATTTAATATGCAGCTACATGCCACAATAGGCTTTGACATGTTGATTTCAACCAAACCAAGTCTTAAAACCTAAGACATAGATTCTCAAATCGACCCTTACGTTAAATTGAAACAATCAACTACAAATGTAATTTTTCATCCCTTGAGTTACCCAAAGCAAATGTCAAATAACACCCAGTTTTACCTGAATTTGCATTCATTTTAAAGAAAAAAATAACCTGCTCAACTGTGTATAGCTGTTCATGTTGGTGTGGGAATTGTGAGAAAAAACTCAAAGAATATTTAGTCGTGATAGCAATTCATTTTGTGATTGGGACCACTCTGTTTTCTTTAGGCTGACATTTTTCACTGAAAAAAACAGTAATATCCATGCTTACGTTTTGTGCACTGATTAAAATGGAACACATTAAAACACCCATTGAATTAATGTTCTTAAAATAATTGTTAAACCATCCTTAAAATACAGGTAAATGTGTATTTTTTAGGTCAATACACACGTGTTGCTTGCTCATAGCTTTGATTTAATTTTCATTAAGCCTGTTTTCTTTTTTCCAACCCGAAGAAGCAGCAACACCATAAGAAAAACTACCACAACCTTCATAAATTTAATATCTCGATTATATTTTCCCAGTAATGTCTCAAATCCAGTTTCATTGAGACATGGAACACAGGAACCCAATAAAAAAAAGAAAATGTTGACACAACATAAGACCTGTTTTGCTTTTATCTTTTGGAACCACTGAATGAACTCAAAAACTAAAAAGAAAACTTGGGAAAGAAGTTTTCTTTGCTCTATCGAGTCAAAATTGTAGACCACTTTTTTATAATTCTCATCTTTTCGTTTCTGTCTGTAAAGAATTTTCCCTAAACCAATTGAAAACCTTTGAAACACCAATAATTTGAAGAAAAACGAATTAAAAAAAGACCAACAACCTTCTGTGTACAAATGAACGGGCATTTTAAATTGAACTCAAAACCAAAAACTGAATGCTTTTCCCCTAAGGCCCCATACCCTTCAGTTGACTGCGAGTAACCATGAGTTGTAGACTAAGTAGCAGGATGGCCTAAATGAAGCATTTCAATGCTTTAAAATAAAAACCACCTCTTTTTGTTCACTGCGAAATACCAGAGCACCTGAGTGAGTTTAAGTTCAATTACATGAACATGTATAGAAATTGTAATGTGTGTGCAGATATTTTTTAAATTATTTTCTAAATAAACCAATAAAATAAAATATATGAAACTGCCCACTGATTGCTCTTGACCTATAAAATAGTATCTAAAGTAAAGAATTTTTGCACAGGTTTAGTTTAAGGTGATCAAAATGTTAACTTACCTTAAACCAAAAGAGGCAGGGCTGAGATTAAACAAAGAATATGATACCACTTATGGAACGCTGTTAAATATTCATGGCCATTAAGTTTTAGTAGAAAAAATCCAATTCCAGCCTTTAATGGCCGATGTAGTGTTTTAGCCCCTTCTAATAGTGCCTTTAGAAAAATAGTAAAACATACCTAAACCAGGTAGAAATACGTCAAACAAGCAAGACACAGCTCTGAGACTGAGATTGGAATCACTGTACTAAAAAAAAGTCAATACTCCATAGCAACTAGAAAGTCAATCCTAAATGTTTGTGAAATGGCTCGTCTCAGCCCCGCCTCGAGTGGTAACAGCACCTGCAGAGGTAAAGCAACAGAACACACTAAGGAAGCACACTTACCCCATTCCACGCCCCATGCCTCCACGACCACGATGCATCATCCCACCGCGGTCAAAGCCATCCCTGCCAGGACCCCTGCTGTCTCCTGGCCCTGGGTACCTTCCAGACTCAGAGCCAGGATAACCAGAACCTCCACCCTGACCATCCTGTCTGTAACTATCTATAATGGGGCAACACAAACACCTCAGTTCACAAAATGTAGGTGAGCACAAAGCCAAATCAATTCATTATGAAGCGTAATTTCATACATAGAGTTAAGAAAACTAAACTTACTGTAATGGCTGGACTGGCTGTAACTAGGTGGTCCACCTTGTTGGCTGTACTGATTGGCTGGAGGCTGACCATAAGAACCAGCAGTTTGAGGAGGGTATGCAGGTGGAGCTGCTTGTTGTTGAGTTGTCTGCTGCTGGTAACCCTGCTGCTGGCTGTAACCTGCCTGTTGACCCTGGTAACCAGCCTGTTGTTGTCCATACGATGCAGGCTGAGAGTAGCTGCTCTGATTGTAACTAGATGGTTGATTGCTAGCATTGTAACTATAGAAACGAAAAAATAAATAAGGGGTCACGTTTTGATCATGAACACAGTTTATCCTCCCTACAAGTTGTATATCATAACTGCGAGTCAACTGAAAGAATTTCTATGATCTTCTTTTGTTTATCCTAAGGGGGCACATTCACCTCTGTGGTGCAGCTGGAGCAGCCTGTTGACCATAACCAGGATAGGCGGACTGGGCGGTGTAGCCTGGCTGGGAGCCGTATGACTGGGATGCGGCTGGAGCAGTAGCTGCAGCTGGAGTACTATCATACCCGCTGGCTCCATAACCTTGAGTTGATTGCGAGTAACCGTGAGTTGTAGACTGAGCAGCAGGATATCCTGCTGCTGAGAAGGAAAAAATGTTGGCAACTGTTTGAACCAAACACGCAGTACAAGGAGCAGCACTTTAAATTGTAGGTGAAAGAAATAAAACACTATCATGCATTTTTTGGGACTCTGTCATCAGTCAATCTTATGAAATCCATATGGAATTATTGATTAGAAAAACTTACCTGATGCTTGTTGTCCATAGGAGGAACTATACTGTTGCTGCTGCTGTGGGTATCCTCCAGCTGCGGGGGTCGCCTGGGTGTAGCTGCTGTCAGCGGCCGCTGCAGCAGGCTGGGCGTATGAGCCATAATTCTGTTGGACATAACTTTGCTGTGAGAGCAGACCCTACTTTAGCTGCTAGGCAAGCACATGCAACTGGGAACTATTAAAGTTTAAGATGCTCCAAAGATTCAACAGGTCTAAGAACAGAAGAGCTGGCAAATGACCACATAGTGATACAAAACATCACACTCTTAATGTACACAAATCTCACCTGAGCCGTTTGCCCATAATTCTGCGATGGCTGGGTACCATAGGAGGCGTACCTACGTAACAGAGATCAACAAAAAGCATTTTTTAAATTGTTCTGCAATTTCACACGGATGTCTAACAGCTGAATAAACTTTATTTAAATGTTAACATCGAGCAAAAGTTCCTAATTGTATTACTATTTCAAAATAATCGCTTTAATGTTGATGTTAAACATAATATTTAATAAAATATTGCTTACCCCTGCTGAGCACCGGCCTGGTTGTAGGAACTGTAATCTATATTTACACAAAGATAAAAAAGGAAAGACTTTATAACTAAATGAAAGCACGACAACACATCGACGTTTGCGCGCCAGGAACACGTTACCGCGGGCCCATTGAATCATCATTCAAAGCAAATGCTATGCCTGTTAGCTACAGAAACGGACACACTACATCAACAAAAACAATTGAAGACTTCACTCAATTGGAGGCTTCTTGGTTGTTAAGCATAACGTTGGACGACAAACACAAAAAAAGACCAAAATGTGCAGAAATCGACACGGTTGCAGACTGAAAAAAGGCGAAAATGGTGGAAGCTAACGAGACAAGGCCTTCCACAAAGCCGTTTGCACCATCCACGGCACATTTTCCAACGATTCAAGTTACACACTAAATACTACAAAATACTCGCATAAAAAACAATTGCATAACCAACAGAGTTTAGTTTTAACGAGTAACACTTTGAAATATCGTGAAAATTTGGATGAAATAAGAGCTCACCCGGAGCTGACGCCATTTTAGCTTGCCTGTGAAAGACCGAATGGACGCTGCACTCCACGTAAAATGAAAAAAACTGTCTCCAATTAAAAAAACCGGGTATTCTCGCGAGATAGAAGGGGCAAAACGTGATTTTAATAGAATTTTAAATTAAATTTTCCGTTCACGTAACTTAGATGAATTGCTTTTTAAAATGCTCTAATTCAAGTGTAAATCACAATCTCACTGTTTTATTCCGAAGTGGTCAAAACGTGTTTTATTAAATACATTTTCCATGTTTTTAAATAAATGTCCAACTACATTTATTGCACTTTACATTTATTGTTATATGTATTGTAACATCAGAAAATATCCGTACTGTGTGGATGAATCCTGCAAGTATATGGATGAAAAAAAATCTTTAAAAAATAAACACCTTCACACTTGAGCTAGTTTACCATACAGGGATTTTCTCTCTCTCTTTCTCTCCCTCTCTTTCTTTAATATATTAACAAAATACATTTTCCATGTCTTTCAACAACTCTTTTCCGAGAGAGAAGTTTGTTAAAATATGGATTTTTGCGTTTGTGTGTGTCATCATGTTTTTTTCTGAGCACCATATAGCAAAAAAATGTGTTGTCGGCCTGAGCAGATTGTCCAGCAGGTGGCGGTAAAGATCATTTCTGACATTGTAACATGCAAAAACAAAGAAGAAGAAGAAGGCTTACGGAAGTTGGAATCACCACAATTTTAATTTCAATTTAGCTTGTAATAAGAAGTATAAACATCGATTATCTGCTCGGAGATTTTGGATTTACCATGAACAGCCTCGTGAATACGACGATGTAATCAAAGTAAATTGTTTTAATGAGATTTACTGTTAGTGTTCTTATTTATTTTTTTATGATGAACTTATTATTTCAGCTAAATGAGAAAAGCAACCTGGCGTTTAGTTGTAAGCCTTCTAGGTTTGGCGTTTTCTTTTGACTTGACGGCCAGATGTTTTCCTTAGAACGAGTGTTTGAAAGGCTGCACCTGATGTTCAATGATGCTGAGTCGGATCGCGCCAGTGAGGTTATGGTTTGGATCGGACCGGCCTGGGTTCTGCTTAGGAACGTTTTTGTTGATAACTTTGATTCTCCTGATCTATGCGTTGGAGATCCAGGCAAGTCTTAGTTTAGGTCCAGGGGGAGAATTTCCAAGGTTTAGAGGTAAGCACATTTTAAAAGGAGACTTTTAAAAGCAGTGATATCAAAGAATGAATTAAATGGAAACATCTGTCCTTCTTGTCTCCAGATGTGTTTCTCTACGCTCTAAGTCACGAGGATGTGCCCTCCCTGCTGGTCAGTGTTGTGCTCTTGCTGCTGTTTGGACCGAGCCAGGAGCGTCGATGGGGAACGGTCGCCGTGCTGGCCGTCTCATTCATCACTATGTTAATTTTACCTTTACTTTATGTTCTGGTCCTCTTTGTGGGTGGTGGAGAGGCGAGTCGGTTCTGTGGGTACTCTGCCATCCAGCTCGCTCTGTTTACAGCACAATGCCGCCAGACTACACAAAGGAGGCTGCTCAGGTGTTTACCAGTCTGGATGCTACCATGGCTTTTTTTGCTGCTGGGCCTCCTCCTGCTGCCTGGAACCCCGGCCCTACTTCACTTCTGTGCAATATGCATTGGTCACAACTGTATCCTCTTTAGTCTGCAAAGTCCCTTCATGATTGTCAAAGAACAATTGATGTTTATTGGGTTACTGGTATTTTACTGTATGAACAATCTGTTATCTTATTTGTGGAAACCTCCAAACTCTTTAAAACATTAATCTTTGTTAAACCTCATGCTGATTCAGTAAATCACTTGAGTTTAGTTATTTAAATGACAAAAAGTTAAAGGTCAACAATTACATATATGTTTTATTCAAATAACACATCCCAGCCCTTTGGTCTCATTTCAAATTCTTAAAGTAACTCCCAGATCACCAGCCTTTCATTGGGACTCTACAGGAACTGGAGGGTGCAAGGATTCTTGATGTTCTTCCTGTTCGTGCATACATTCCTACTTCAACCAGATTGAGATTGCCATTTTATGCAACCTCTCAAAAGTACTGAAAGTTTTTTGAAACCCTATTTTTGCTCTGGTGGTCACTCTGTCTATATTGGCTACGTCAGGTTTCATGCTTCCGACACTTGTTTTCACAGATCACCTCCGCAGTCGATGCCCCAAGATCAGGTATCTCCCCCTCTGGAAAGGGATCCTGTAGCTTTCCATCAGCACTCCAGGATGGGAATGTCACCTGGCTGGATGTTAGAGAATTCTGCTGCACTGTCTGAGGCAGAAGTGCTAGAGGAAGAAATGCTGAGGGCAGGGATACTGGCCTCGCTGAAGGACGCTCCTGAAGATGATCCTAATTCAAAGATTGAAGTGCCCAAATCGTCAGTCTCCTCTCTGCGGTTAGCAATGCTGTGATGCCTCCTCATAGAATTTATCCTGTTACTTACAGATTCCTGATATCTAAATATATATATATATTATTATTATCCTCCAGACTTCAGCAGCTGGAGAAGATGGGCTTCTCCACAGAGAAGGCTGTGGTGGCCTTAGCAGCATCAAAACAGCTAGATGGCGCCATCACACTGCTGATTGAAGACAGCATTGGAGAACAAGCTGTGGTAGTATCAAAGGGAAAAAGCCCTAAACCATCACTAAACACCTAGACAGTCTCACACTCCTGGACACAAACTGTATCAGGATTTACACGTGTACAATAAACTGGACACATTTTGTGCTTGGGTTATGCTGAGTTTTCCCTGGGGGTTTGATGAAAAAAAAAAAAAAAATCAAGTTATTAATTTTTATTTATTTTTTTGTTGAAAAGTTCCTCCTGCTGATTAGGAGTAGCTGTAAGATTTTAAAGGCGCTTTTTCACACCAGAGAGTAAATGCCATTGAGTTTTGCTATAAAAAGTGTTTATTGAATACTTCTTGTACCACAAATTAAAACAAGGGTCATGTCAACGTTTCCAAAAAAAAAATGTGAACATAAGTTTATCACAGGATGATCTTAACACGTAACACATTTTTTTTCAAATTCAAAATATGAAATGCTCATTCTACAGCTTAAAACCTAAACTACAAATGTGTCATATAAATACTTTCACAATAACTCGTATAGAAAATGAAAAAAAAAGCTTTTTCTTAAAACAGTTTAAACCATTTACCAACACAACACTGGTAAAAAATAAAAAGAAAAAAGAAGACGTTCAAGTTCAGATAGTAATTTCCTCTCTGTTTGTGCAGGTATGGAGTTGGACACTTACATTAATTTTTTAAAAATCTGTGTCAAAATTGCCAAATCATTTAAAATTAGTGTTAAAAGAGTTGTGCACAGATTGCACACATTAAATGTCACAAATGTAAGTGGGGAAAAAAAGACAGTAAACTACAAACCACTTTAGAAATACACCGATCAGGACGATTAGAGACGACTTCATCTTTTTAGTGCACTACATGAGTTAAACAATATGATAGAACAAAATGAATACAAGAGGAGAAGGCTTAATTGTTAAGTTGTATCCTGTAAACTGTACATGCTCAATAGACTTAAATAACAGGTTATCTTCAGGTTGCAATAACATTGTGAAAGTCATATAGTCACAAATCCAGTCTCGTTCCACACATTTGAGCTCTCCCTCGCTTGATCTCCACACATGACCCTTACTTTCTTGAACCGCACAAGAAGCACAACAATAGACCTCGTTTTTTTTGTTGTTTTTTTTGTTTTTGTTTTTTTACAAAACACGATTTTATAAAACATCATTGTTAGTTTTGCAGCTGAAGACATGAATTACACAAGCAGCAGTTGGAAGCATTTTCTAAGGGTTTTGTAACTGTGACAAGCGATGGTCAATGTAGTTCTCAGTGTGCCGATGTAGCAGGACGGTTTGGAGGATTAGCGGAGTTTCCCTGAGGTTTTCTCCCATATGAATTAAGATCAGAAAGCCCAGACTGGACACCAGATAAAGTCTGAATCTGATGAGTGCCTATGAGATTTTAAAGGGGTGGGATCTAATCAGCCCGTGTTCCTCAGGGTAGGCTGGGGCAAGCTACATCCCTCAAATCTTGGGGTCTGAAGACAAGGCGGAAGAACGTCGTCGTGATAGTGAGGCTCCACGCTTATCTCTGTAGAAACCAGGAGAGGTTGTACCGAACGATCCATCCCCAGACCCTAGATCAGGCTCTGTTGAAGAAAGACAGGAGTTGGAAAAAAAAGCATCCCTAACCTTTAGTCCTCTAAAACAGATACATGAAGCGAACCCAAATTTTGTTTAAACATGTTTGCACTAATAATAGCTTCTATTTCAGTCTTTTCAAAGATAAGGTATATGAATAATCAGATAAAGTGATTCTTTTATTTTGAAAAAAAAAAAAAAGATTTTCTCTTGAACCAAGAGGCTCCTCCAGAGATTTTACATATTTATTAGTGCATCATTTTTATTTTAGCATCTTTATATTCTTTGAAACATTTAAGGGAATGGAAATCTTTCTACAGACATGTCTATATTTAATACACCAGTGAAAACAGTATTGTCTTAAAAAAGATAATTGAAACTACTTGATGCCCATTGATGCAAATAGCATCAAACCACTGCGGCTCCAAACCTAATTTAATTTACCATCTTCTTAAAAACAAACCATAAGTGAGTTTTTTGTATTTAGAAAATTCAGTCAACAAGGGGTTAATTCAAGAATGTTTAAAATCACGTTGAATATTTTTTAAAATGTCAACATGGAAGAATTTTCATATTATAACTTTACACGTTTTAACCAGTTTTGGGTGAAAAAAACCCAAAAACATTTCTCATATGTACAGTGCTCACCAGAAATGAGTACATCTCACTACTTTTTTAAGAAAACCTTTAGTGTCCTTTCAAAATAAAATTTTTTATGAGATATTATATTACAAAATACTTCCACAAATGTGAGCCATTGATTGCAAACAACATTTGTTAATTTGCACACAAAAAAATGAGATTTCCCAACTAATTTATTCAAGCCCATGTTGCAAAAATGAGTACACCTCAAATATAGTCTTAGGAGAAAAGCCACACTTAAGACTACAAAATTCTAATGAAGAGACATTCAACCACAGGTGAGTCTAATGATTCGTTTAAGACGTGTCCAGGACGCAGGTGACCAAAAAAGAGCATTACTTCACAGAGAAAAGCTCTCCATGCTGTTAGAAATGGCTCCTCATGGAAGAGAAATGTCACAATATCTACAAAAAGAAATATTTTCTTTACACAAAAAGGTGAGGGCTACAAGAAGATCAGCAAAGCTTTACATATCAGTCAAAATACTGTAGCAAAAGCGATCCAAAAATGTAAGAAAGATGGAAGTGCAACCATCTTATAGAGACGTCCAGACCGTCCACGGAAGTTAACATCTTGACGGGAGCGTCTTCTGATGAGAAAGGTTGCTATGAAAGTTCACTGCAGTTAGCCAAAGCAGTAGAAAGCCAAACTAGAGTGACCGTTTCCTATGACACCATACGGCACACGCTGCAGAGGAATGGCATGCATGGATATCGTCCACAAAGGAAGCCTCTCCTAAAGCCCATGCATAAAAAAGCACGCCTAGAACTTGGAATGGGCCCATGCTGACAAAGAGGAAGACTTTGGATCTAATGGTTTTAAAACTCTATGGTGTTGCGAAGGTGAGCATTTCAAAGAAAACTACATGGTGCCTACAGTGAAACATGGTGGTGGTAGTGTCCTTATGTGGGGCTGCATGAGTGCTGCTGGTGTTTGGGAGCTGCATTTCATTGATGGTATCATGAACTCAACAATGTACTGCTCTATACTGAAGGAGAAGATGCTGCCATCACTCTGTGCACTTGGTCGTTGTGCACTTTTCCAACACAACAATGATCCAAAACACACATGGAAAGCTAGTGTTGCATTTCTGAAGGAGAACAGGGTGAAGATGATTGAATGGCCAAGTATGTCTCCTGATCTGAACCCAATCGAACACCTGTGGAGAATTCTGAGGCAACAAGTTGAGCATCACTGCATCCAGCATCCAGGCCTTAAAAGGGGTTATTCTTGAAGAATGGAAAAAGATAGATGTTGCAATGTGTTGCCAACTTGTTCACTCCATGTCTGGAAGACTTGGTGCTGTCCTTCTAAATCACAGTGCTCAAATAAAATACTAGATGTTCTTGATGCAGGGTGTATTCATTTTTGATTCAATCAATTTTGAGTAAAACTGAAGACTTTGTGATCTAAGTTACATTATTCATCTTCATTTTGTGTTTTGGAGTTGAATAAATGTTCAATAAAACTCATCCTTGTCCTTTGTTCATTGTACTACAGATTGAATTAGTACTTTTTAGAGATGGTGTACTCATTTATGCTGAGAAGTGTAATAATGTTGATTTTCTTTATAGATGATAAGTAATATTTATTTGTTTATATTTATTATTTTACCATATTTGGAATACCAAAATGACAAGAACCTGATAAATTATCTTGCAAACCTCAAGTAAGAAAATGAAATGAGACCTCTTCACTAAATGCACCAGAAACCAAGAAGGTAAAAAACTACATCTGTCAAACAACACGAAATATTCTCCCTAATCATGTTTAGACCCCAAAATGACAAAAAAAAAAAAAGAATTTAATATAAATCTTATATATATAAAATAGTGAAGCAATATATGTCATATTTGTCAAATTGTTGAGCTGTAAAAATGCATATAAAACAATACTGTCAAGATACATTTAATTTAAGAGCGGCATATTTTTGATGAGCCATGCTCAGAGGAAAAACTGGTTGCTTTACAGATTTTTAAAGTGTTAGAAAAAAAGTAGAGCAATCAGCCATGCTTAATAGAGTCAGTGAGAGCATTTCCACACAGGCAAAAGGAAAACTCAAGATATGGGAAATAAACAGCTTTATTCCTTAGCTTTAGGACAACCATTTCACTTGGGGAAAAAAAAACACAATTCAGTTCAGTGGGGAAGCATAAGGTTAGACTTATTATAAAAACATGTCGTGGGCTTAGATTAATTTTTCTGCAGGAATGGATGTACCAGGCTGAAGTTCAGTGAATGCAAAAACAGGCAGTTAGTTAAAATTTGTTTAGTTGTTTGTCTTGCACTCTAGATCAGTTGACAGCCGATTTAAAAAAAAAAATGAAGTTGGTTTTCCTTGTGCATTCTCTTATTTTCTGATTCCCACACAGCCTATTTTTCTTTTGTCAAGAATGCTTTTATTTTCTTTTTGGTTTTGTCCTCTAGGTTTTCTTTTTTTTGTCTGCCTGTAGTAGACTGTGGATTCTTCCAGCTTCCATTCTTTTCTGGATTCTCAGCATTTATAGTTTATTTTCGTTGTGGTAACATGAAATGCAATTTTCCATTTTTCTATCTTGCTGTCCTGCAGCAAACATTGCAGTCGTGTAATGTAAATTTTAAATTAAAAGGTGGATATATTCTGTGTACAGCATCGTGTTAAATGATTATGGTAACAAAATAAAATGATTCACAATAATTTGTAGAAAATGTTTGCTAGTAAAGTTCTCTCACAAATGTTTTTGACAAAACTTATATTGAACTTAAGTTCATTAATGAGTCTAAAAAAGTTAGAGAAGTAGCTACTGTCTATGTCACATAACTTTAAATAAATATAGCAGATTTGCTAAAACATTTTTTTTAATTTCTCACACAGAATAATGTATCATAAATACAGCATTTTATAAGTAATACAGCTAAGCGCTATCTAAATTGAAATGGATAAAATGTATTTCTTTGACTCCCATCAACAGCATTAAAAACAAAATAAAAGTAAATAGAAGCATTATACAATTATTAAAATGATGTCATCAAGTCATGATGAAAATAAAATGGTAATTCAGCTAAATATTTGTGCGTTGCTTTCATGTACTACAACATTTCATTACGAAAGTTTTGAAATTAAAAAGATGAATTATCAACACAAGTGAAAGGCTTCTCCCCCATGTGTCACCATTGATATTTTAAATAATCACATGAGGGAGAAGAAAAAAAATCAACCACAAAAAAAATTATGTGACCAATGAACAGTTTTAACAAAAGTGTGAGATGGAAAAACATTTTTAATCTCTGTAGCGTCATTAGATCATTCTAGCTTGTCAGTTTATACAAAGAATGATGTTCCTAATGACACATTTTCAGAAGCAGCATCATTTACAAACAATAATTACAGTTTGACACTCAAACAACATCTAGATCTGGTCAAGAGAGTGAATGAGTGCTGGCAGGGTTGTGAGTGTCTTAGCATTACCTGGCCAGATCATAGCTTCCAGCAGTGTCACCCTGCGCAACAGAACCTCAAGGTCTGCTTGCAAGTCTTGGAACATCTTGAAGCTAATGTCCTATCAGAAAGCAGTGACAGGGGAGAGGGGGGGGGGACTTTTTGAGGGTGTAGAAACACCACCCCAAGTCCTGGGGCTACCTGGGACTGTTCCCACCTCCTTGTCTCAGCACTGAGGCACAGAGGGATTTTAAAGGCCCCTCAGCTTTGACCCCTGCCTAAAGCTGACCCTTCCTCAGACCTCCTACTCACCATGAATACCGATCATAGTCTCGAGGATTAAAACCCTCTCAGCTAAGATCTTCAGCGCCTCTCTGATCTGATGTATTCCGTCCCCCTGTGAAGATAGATACAGCCGTCAAGGTAAGGAGCACAGGCACAAGAAAGGTCAGCTCGCCAAGATGCAAGTCTTACATTTGTTTTCTTAGCAGTTAGCAGGTTAACACAGTTCACACATACGGCTAGCAGGATTATCCATTTCTCCATGTCTTCCTCATTCTCTTAGCATGCTGCTACACCAAGTCATTCTTTACCATGCCGGACCAAGCAACAACAACATGCACAACACTCTCCCAGCATACAGAGGTCACATTCTCTTTAATGGGCACTCAGTCAGTTTTTACATTTTGCTTATTTTCATCAACATGATTTCCTTTGTGTTTTGTTGAAGCAAAAAGCAGCATAACAAAAGAGAAGAAACAGGAAAGACAACTGAAAGCGTCATGATCACTACATAAACGAGAAAAGGGGCCTGGGTTTTGAAGGATTTACCCAGTAAATGACACAAAACAAGAATGTGATGAAGGTAGAAAAGTGTCAAAGCTGTTCTAAAGGTGTGCACGTTTTGAGATTGTTGATCGGCAGGACTGCTCTTTTTTTCTTGGTGGAGGGCCACGCCAACTGGCTGAAAGTTAAAGTAAAAGGAACTACTAGTAAAGTTAACGGGTTATTGCGATATAATTCATAGTCGATGTTGATTCATTTTGAATGATCCGGTTCACTGACCTAAAATCGATCCAGGACATCTTTAGCCAAAACTTCAACCACCGTGACTCACTAAATACCTGGTACTGAACAGTGCAGGTGAAGTTTTTATCCAAATTTCTAAAATTTCTTGCAAAATATTCAAGTGTAAATTAAATATGTCTAAATAAACAATTTTAAACAACAAAAAGCAAATCTATTCACATTTTAGTTTCATAAAGTTCAGCCTAATGTTATTTTTCCACATAAGTAATTCAAACTGAACATTACTAATGTAATTGAAAACTTGCCTCAGACAAATCAGTCTGGTTGGGTCATAAGAAAAGAAATTGATTCCTCGAATAATCATTACACCCCTACAAGTAATGCATCCAATGGATATTTAAAAATGAAATAATATGATTATTATTTTGTGTTTCATAGTGACGAAAAACGAAAGAAAGAAAACTTATGAAACTCCTATTTAATATGGATCAGTCCAGTTTTGATTGTACAGCTTTTATTTCACTATTTAAGTCAGGTAAGTCTTTGTTTGCATCAGGATTTATCTATGAAACCCTGCTGGCGAGGGATTTAATTTTCATTTGAACACGTTCAAAGGAAAGTTTTAGGCACTCAGAGGGTCAGGTGTGGCAGTTTGGCCACATACAAGTGTGTGTTCAAAGTACAGCCATACAGCATAAAATGAGATTCATGGTCCATTTGGAATGTGCATGTTTTGTTTTTTCTAGTTATCACTGAAAACTTGAACCTTTTCACCAACTTAGCTGTTTCTCACCAAGATTTTGCAGCTAAATGCAAACAAAGATATAAAACATCAGCACAATAAATATTAATTTTTAAGACTTGACCCCCCTTTAGATCAGCTTTGCCTCGTTTCTTTCTTGACTGAATTGTGTTAGTTTACATATTTCATGGACTTCATAGTTAATGCATTAAAGAAAAAAAGGTTTGGCAAGATTGTGTTTGTCATGCAGGGTTGCATTGTGGGGAAAAATTGGGATAGCTGTATCTACTCCACTCATACAGAACAAAATAAATGTCTGAACCCGACAGACCCGACCCGGATGAACAAGTAATGGAGTGATTTGGCATATACATTCACTTGTACTGTTTATGATTCACTGAAACTTTGCAAAACAAAAGCAAATTAGACAAGCTGACTGGATGTAAACAGTTGAATAAAGCGGAGAATTAAGCATCAGTCAGACCATTTACATGTGTAACTATGTATATGCCAAAGTCAGATGCTTAAAAGGTGACTGTGAGAGGTAGCCATGGGGACAGTGTCTTGCAGAAGGAGTCAGGCAGCTTTAGGGTCAAGAGGACAGTGTTGTAACAGGTGACAGTCCAGAGCACACCCCGAGGACCAACAGAACACACTAGCACGCACAAGGTCAGACAAATCAGTTAACAACATACACAATGAGAAATATCACATCTTGCATGATAATCAGTGTTGGCAGATTGGGCAGTTTTCTGACAAATAGGGCAACTTTGATTTGGAAATTGCTTTGTCCAGGAGGAAATATTTGGAAGGGTTTGGGTTCACTTTGGTGGTTTGTAGTTAGATATGCTTTTTGAGTGTTTTTTGGGGGGGGTTGGCAGTTTTTAGATAATTTTTAAGCTGAGAAAACTGTGACTATCTGGCAACACTGATAATAATCAACAAAAAAAACAAGCTAAAACTAAACAATGCAGTTGATGGACAAACAAGGAAAAAAGTAACAAGTTTATAATAATTTGAGATTTTTGTCTTGGTTAGACTTCATTTGTTTTATATTTGTTCTCAAATTAAACTGCTTTAAAAACTGCAACATTAAAAAATATGTGAAAGGGAAACAAAGATGTATGGTGGCCCAGAAGGGTCACAACACAACACATTAAATTCGCAACACAACACACAACAATTTATCACAACACTTTAGCCACTTAGCCTGATGGAAATTTCAGAATAAAAACATTGCAACTGCAGGTATACTTTCGTTTAGTGTTTTTTGTGTTGTGGTTAATTGTGTTGTGTTGCGAATTTATAGTGTTGCGATGTAACCCTCTGTGTTGTGAGTCGAGTTTTTTGTGTTGTGTGTATTTGTGTTGTCTTGTGAACCTTCTGGGCCAAAAATGGGAAAAAAAAGCATCTAATACCTAAAGAATAGATCTTACAAAACAGGTTTGGTGTCATGTGCCCCATCACCAACAACTGTCTTACCGGCAACCCTTTCTCTCCAGGCTCTCCTTTTGGACCTGGTGCTCCCTGTGAAGCAACATGAGCACATGTGATTTAAATGAAACAGCAACTCACAGAAACAACCCTTTCTTTTATTGGCTGCTGAATAAAGTGATGGCGCTTCAGAGAACAATTTAAAGGCACACAGCCAACAATGTCAAGTGCTCCAGCGGCCCCCCACACCTCCAATTACAGTTGCCGTGGCTTACCGGCTCACCCCTGAGGCCCCTTTCTCCTGGGTAACCCAAAGGACCCTAAAAAAACAGTTTTTATTGGCAATTATTGCATTGTCATTCTGCAATTTGTAACTTTCTAATTACTGTAGATAACAAAATAATTTGCAGGAACAAAAGATGCATTATTTCTTAATTTGTCCATGAATACCTAATTCTTTAAACTCCCACTCCGATCATCTTTTGATCTGTTTTAAAAGCATCCATTCATGAATGGACATGAACAAATCCAAATGACTCACTCTTTCACCACGATCTCCTTTTGGCCCAATGGGACCCTGTATTCCAGGAGCTCCAGGTTTTCCCTAGATTGAATCAGAGAAAAAAGTTATTTTTGCAGTAAGTGAGTGCAGTGTGCCTCTAAGTCACTGCAAAAAAAAGCTCACATTCTGTCCCGTTGGGCCAGGAGGTCCAACTGAGCCTCTGGGACCTGGAGGACCTGAATGTCAGATAAGGACAGTCATTATTTTTGGCTGCAGACATGTTTTAATGCAGGTGTTTACATCTTCAGGCTAGACTTGTGTAGCTTTCAGTGGGTGGTCTCAACTTTGAAAAATGTTTGTGTTTAGACACCTCGCTATGCATCAATCTTTGTGCACATGAATGCACAAAAACAGAGCATGCAAACCCTCTAATAAATTCTTTGATGTAAGAACAATAAGAAGCTCACAGGAAGAAAAAAAAGGCATTACATGTTTTTTAGGAGTTTCTTTATTTGTAAAAGTATTTTCAGTGTTTGAGTGCGGGCAGATGTTTACTAGTCACTGTACAAACTTCCTGTTAACAGTAAACACTCACCGACGGGCCCAGGAGGACCCTGAGGACCTGGAACAGGCAAACCTTTGGAATCATGGAAAGTGTTTGTAAAGAATGGGTCTTTACTGGAACCTGAAATTAAAGCACACGTTCATTTATAAAATAAAATAAAAACGTATATAGCTACGGTGAATAACAAGCTAAAAATGTTAATTAAAGGAATAGGTAAACATTGTAGTGATGCTCCACAGTATAAATAGTTTTGACATTTTCACTGTAAATGAATTTATAGGATTTGCTGGGTTTTTTTGTGTAAAAATGCCCCATGTTGACATTTGTGGAACTTTTAACCTTCTCCTATTTTAAATCTACATCCCATGAAAGTATAATACCTAAAACTTTATATCTACAGAACCATTATGCAGCAGTCTTTTTTTTTATATTTTTGCAGGTTTTTGATATTTACAAAGTTAAAGTCTAAGTTTGGTGTTTATTTTGACCTTGTATGATTAAAATAAACAAACAAACAAACAAAAAACTAAAATGCAAAGTAAGGGAAAATAATCTGACTGAAACCCTTAAAGGTTTTTCCCTCTACACTAGCAGGTTAAGGTCTATTTTTGTTGCTTTACAAATTCGTTTTTGTCTGGTAACTTTTCTAAAAACAGCTAAGCAAGGCCTCCGGAGGGCAGTGTTTTCCCTCAAATAAAGAAACGTTTTTCCAATGTCTTTTGGGCTGATTAAAGTGCAATCAGAAGCCCAGTCATCAGTTGATGCTGCTTGGGTATTAATGAAAAGTTTGTCACCATTAGCTTTAGCTTTCCGACAACTGTTCCATAGTCTTCAAACAAGAGGAAGAAGTTGGCGCACACGTGTGTGTCAGAGGAAGTGTCCAGCTGTTGGGTGGTTACACTGACAGGAAACACAGATCCAATCACAGCGTGGAACTTCAGCATTATACAGGAGGAGGAAGAGGAAGATGAGGAGGAGGCTTGACAGTCATAAACATCCTTTAGCTGACATGTTTGTCCCCATGAGGTTTGTTCCCATGAAATCATAGGAGAACATGAGAAACTGCTCTTCAATTCTCGTTTTTTTCTGTTGCTAACTAAGACAACCATACTTGTTACTGAAAGATTTTGAAGAGAATTCCGGAATCAGCTGACATGTGCTCAACTACACAGTCTTACAAAAGAAAAATGTGCCCACAGTGTCGGAAATCCTAATGGCAACCTCGGCTTTCCTGTCACTTTCTCTGCACAACAAAATCTGAGCTCTGCATCATTTGTTTTACAACGGAATTTAAGTATAAAACATGCCCACGTGTTGACCTTCAAGGGGATGCAGAAGGCCCCTCATCTGCCTTTCACATCCCACACCACAGCTGTCTGAACAGCCTAAATCTGGAAGTTGTTGAGTGACATGAGTGGAGGACAGGCTCTCATCCCAGTTTGTTTGATTCGTCCCTTTGTTTCCTCTTCTTGAAACGATGGGCAAGTTTGACTTAAAGAGTGACTTCATATTAAGTCAATAAAATTGATGACAATGCAAGCCTTGACAACACCTATAACCAAGAATATTCACAAGTAAAGATGGTTTTTGTTTGCACCTAAAGGTCACAAATAAAACATTGATCTGCAGAAAAACCTTTTAGTTTTACTGGGAGGAGGTAAATTGTTTGTTTAACATTGATTCACTGACTACTGTATTACAGTTTTTTTAATAAACTGTTAAGTAAATCAAAGCCCGAAGACTCAGTTGCTCTTTGATTGTCACCATTTTAATAACCAAAATCTTTAAAAGAAAATATAACAAAACAAATAGCTGGTGTGGCACTTTCACACATGCTAATTTTCCCCTTCCAGGATAAGCTATGTGACAAAAACTATACTCTATATAAGTTCTAGTAATGGAGAAGCACCAAAAAAGATGAAGCATTAAAACAAAAGTAACGTTTTTGATTGCAATTTAGTAATAATAAGTAATAAGTAATTAGTAATAGCAATTTTTAGTTCAAAACTGACTTTTGTTTTAATTATAGTGGCACACACTTCATACATAAGGTGTATATTTTGGCTACAACGGATTAGTCATATATTTCACATGTAAGGGGTTATACCAATCCAGAAAAAGACTAAACTTTTCACCTCTTACAAAATCTCACAGATTTAGTAGTACTTTTTCAGAGCTTTTTGTGTCACATTTTTGCTATGGAAGCAAATCATTTTGTCCCAGGCCTGTAGGTTTAAAGAGTGTGCTATGTAGAACCATTTCTGTTGAAATGACTGTTAATTATCAAAATGATGAAGATGTCTAAATCCCAAAGAAGTTGATCATTATATTACTATTGGCTTAATTATACCAACTAATTCCTAAATGACATGGGGTAAACCGCCGCAAATAGAAAACTGGTTGAAACAATTTTACTTTCTTTTTATTTCACCTCTTCTGAAAAAAACAATCTCTTGATTGAGAAAGATCGGATCACTTTGGGGTTAATTTAAATGTCACTTATTGCCTTTCATTTCATTTAAATTCACATAAATTACAATTAAAAGTTCAAAGTATTTGAGCATTTAACTTTTGTCAAAAATTCAATGAAAAAAACCCCACAGACTTTATAATTGAGCTATTTTCTGTTGAAAGTTTTGGGTTAATTTGTTCACAGTCAAGTTAACAGCTACTGAGAATACAGAACAATCGAAGGGCTTGTCCCTGTGACATTCTGATGTTTCCACTCGCAGACAAATAGATCCATATGTCTTTGTTTTCCTCGCTGGCATCTGGCTCAAGACTGTATGGCTGGATAGCTCCAATATTTCTCACCATGTATGTTGCATCGATAATGTTAGGTTGGGCTTATGAGGGACTGTAAGCTAGCAGGAGAGAGTGTAAACAGATGGATGACAGGAAGTAGGCTCAGGCTTACTCCTCACCAAAAGTCCCGCCCATAACAGAGGCAAATTTATAATGAACTACCGCCACTCTGCAGAAATTATGTTCTAGAAAACGGCACAGGTTTTTGATTTTGGCTAAAAACAGCATAATCATAATTAAAAAAAACACTGGGAACGCTTTTAAAATAGATCAGAAGATGATCAGTGTGGGACTTTAAAATGAGAAAACAGTTCTGAGACACCATGCAGAATCTGGCCACCTTAAATTAAGAAAGATTTCAAATAAGACAGAATTACACAGAAGCATTTATGTGATCCTTTTTAATCACTGTAACTTTTCAGTGGATATTTTAGTCAAATGTTGAATTTGTGTCAGGGGGATAATGTAGTGGACATTTTTGTGGGTCTTACTGTGTTCTTCTGAGATGCGGACACTGGCTGACAAGGGAGGACCTGGAGGTCCCGGTGGGCCAGGGGGCCCAGGAAGACCTCGTTCTCCTGGAAATCCCTGTGGACCACGTGGACCTGACAGGGAGGATGACACTACAGATTACAGAAGTGACAGACATCATCTCAAAGTTTGATGCTGTGATCTGCAGCACATTATACGGTAAAACATCTGCAAATTGGAGAAAAATCAAGCCTAAATGATCTGTTTGTCTTTGAACAGATTTAAAGTAAAATCCAGACCATAAGGGAATTATAAGGGGAATTAAATGACTGAAGGTTTTATTCTATAGTTTAAAAAAAGGATCACCAGTGGTCCTCTGGTCCTAATATACACCTTAATGTTGAAATACTCAGTAGAAGTTAAATTGCAAACTTGTTGGCAATAAATGGAGAGTAAAATATTGTGTTTTTTTTTTTTTTTTCAGATGACAGTTTTTCACATCCTTCCACCTCAACCTGTGTCACATAATCTTCACAAAGTTCAGTTTGCAAAACAATACAGCACAAATCTGGATGAACCAAACCCATTTCTATGTTTACACTGATGTAACAGACAGTAAAAGTTAGCTAGTTTTACATTAGAATATCATTCTTGAATTTGTTTTGTGATGATTGGTTTTCCTGAAACCTTTTGCAAAATAGTTGCAGAACTTGAGAATATTTAAGCCACAGTACTTTGATTAGACTGAATACAATATGCTGTTGCACAGTGGTTCAATTTAAAGACTTGCGTGTTTATCCTGAGTTTGTCCACTCTTTAAGGTGGTAAATAGTTCTTTTTTTTCATGAGCACTTGAGTAGATTGTGATGACAATCTTTGTGAAACAACATTTTTCACAAAAAACCGACAACAAAACTGCAACCTTATAGGAATCATAAGGATTTGTGTAACTTGTGTTCTTTTGAAATTGAAGTCACATGGTGCTTGTCAGAAATTGGGTTTTTAGTCAAAGTTTTGCTCCCTATCTGACCATTACCCAGCAGAAAGCAGGGGTCATATGTCAAACTGACAAAAAAACAGCAGTCATATGGTCTGTCGTTTTATTGACATATCATTCAATAATCATTGAAGTCATGCCGTATAGTGGATTTACTTTTTTGTTTTTTTTTTAAATCAAATTGCTTATTTTTGCATAACTTTGCTCTTGCTGCTCTCTTATGTTTTTTTGGGACTAACCCTTAATGAATCCTAAAGAAATGTCTTACATGCTGAGATAAGACCTTATCACTTTTGAGAATATATGCAAAAAAAAACAAACATTGGGTCAATGCACTTGGATGACCTGTTTAGTCAGATCTGAACTCAGAACAAAACTTTTATGTTTTGGTGGGATGAGTGAATGCCATTACGACATGCATGTCATGCTACGTCCACATTGGGCACATGTGTTCAAGAACGCACTAAACGCTGATTCTTGAATGTGCATTTAACTCATGGTGTTCACACTGGACAAGCAGGGATGGGCTTGTTCTTTTCCTTCTGTTTACATGACTGCCACCTACAGTTGGAAGAGACTTGGTGCGTAATGTGGAAGTGGTGAAAATCTCACAAACCTTGTTTCAGGCTTTAACTTTCGCAACTCTGTTCCGATGTATGAAAGATTTGGTGTCATATAATCAAGACGGGCACAAACCGTCATTATTAATTCCTCCTCCACGATCAGTTTTCATATGATTGGCAGGTCTATGAATTAAAAGGGAGGTCATCCATATGTCACTACCAAATCCAAATCTCTTACCGGTCAAAGTTTGACTTGGTTTAACTTGACCCGAAAACGGTTGGAGAAATGTGCTTAGCGACGCATGAAAGTCTGAATGCAGAAGCCCAGAATATGTGCAAATACGCGCATTTACATGGACTTTATATGGTCGCTTGAACGTGCCTTTACCAAGAGCGGTGTAAACGTAGCTTTAGAATGAGCAGAACAATGTTTCCAAAGGTCAACTGAAACAACCTGCAGAATCAAATGAAAAACAAACTCAACAAAACACTTCTTTTAAAAGCAGGTACAAAGAATGGAGTAATGTGTTTGAAACTCCATAAAAAAAACTTTGAGATGTATCTGCGTATATGTATAAAGCAAACAATTATCCCATATCATCCACAAACACATGTGTTGACAGGAACAAATATCTTCTTATCTAACCAAACTTGTGACCTCTAAGAATGAATTATATGTTCTTCCCCTTTGGTCTTTACTTACCTGCTGGCCCTGGAGGTCCCTTCAATCCAGGGGATCCAGATGGACCTCTTACCCCAGCCTCCCCCCTTGGCCCACTGGGACCTGGCAGCCCCCGAACTCCTGGCTTCCCTGTGAGGGAAAAATCATTCACAAGTAATGGTGAAGCTCTTTGAGGGTTATCATTTAAAGAAAAAATTGAACATGACAATAATGGAAACTACAAATGCAACACACCATCTCTCCCAGGAATTCCATCTCTCCCTTTTTCACCCAGAGGACCTGGAATAAGAAAAAAAGTGCCTTTAATAAGCTATTTATACCAGTAAAAAGTGAACGGGTTAATTTTTAGTCCATCGAAACAAATGGAAGGAAAAGCAAAAAAATAACAATTTTAAGACCTAAAGATTTCTTTCTAAGCAGTGAACTCACTTGTGGTCATCATCTGTGGTTTGAGCTGGTCTACAGGACCAAAACTATAGTTTACATGTGCTTTTTAGGGAGAGAAAAACTACAACAAGGAGAATTTGATCTGGGGAAAAAGCCATTTCAGCATTTTGTCATGTTTTTGGTTTGCAGGAGAAGGCTGCAGTGCACCTGTCATTTGTGATAGCAGAAAACAAGCAGTAAAAACATAAATCTTCATCTCTTGTAAAGAGAAAAATAGCAGCTTTGCTGTTCACCTCACAGAAATAAAAGCTTAAAATATCAGTGAATGTGTCAGACAGACTTCATTATAGCAGCTTTTACTTTGTTGTTAAAGACTTTTCTATTAGTGGGGATGAACCACTACATTTGACTGTAGCCTGTGCTGGTGTAAACTCCAGAAATTGCCAGGACTGTATGATTCCTTTTGGTTAAGGAAATCTATGAATGAGCAGCATGGGCAGCTGAAGCTGTTGCAAGAGAAAATGAATGCATGTGCAAAGGAGGAAACAGTAATCAGGTGAGTTGGTAATGAGAAAAAAGATCCTTGTAAATCTGCTGTTGTAATTAAACATAAAAGGATGAAGGTGTGATGCATATACCTGCAGGTCCCTGCTCATCGGGAGCTCCCCGAGAGGCCACAGCGCTCACAAGTATTGAAGCCTCTGGAACATTTCCTTTTTCCTCCTGTTGGTACTGATGTGCTACTGCAGCTGGCGCAGTGAGTAACTGCACCTTATAAATGAATAAATTAAGTAAATAAAAGATTCAAAATTCTTGATATGAGTGAGGCACATTGATTAGATCACCTTTGCCTCCAGTGAGTTGAGCTTTTCACTCAAAGCTGTGATTTCACTGCAGTTGAAGCAATCTGTAAAATACACACGTTTCTTCTTTGAGCTTTATTATGTGTCAAAATGAAGCATTTTGTCTTAAAAAAGCAAAGCAATGTACCATTCTTACTAGAAGTTGGCGGTCCTGTGCGTGCAGGAGGGCGCCGTAGACCAGAAGGTTTCCTTACAGCCTCTTGAGCCACAAACTGATTCCCTGCATCTGTAAGAGATGATAAAGAAGCACACATGCTTAAAAAATATGTATTGGATGTACATATTTTTATTATTTTTACAAAGATATCACTAGTTTGCTGTCTAAAACATGACACTGTCAGTGTCCTCCACCATAAGGAAAAGAAAAACACAGCACTGGCAAGAGAGGTACAAATCATAGGGATTGTTGAGTAGTACATTGTTTTTTATTGAATGTAACTTTTTTTTTTCTAATTTAGCAAAGTTATTACCATTGACACAAAACAATTCAAAAGGACTACATTTTTTAAAGTGATCTACTTTGATATAAATGACAACAAACTGTTGATGTGATTAATTATATGCAGTCTGATCAAGTTTAACTTCTTTGTGACATTTTATAGCAATGTAGCTGAGGGATCTTGTTTTTTCAGTGACATTTTGAAATGCCTTGTTGTTTATCAGCTTCAGCCTACAATACTGGGAAAGCATGAATTCAAGTTGATTGAAATCTTCATTCTTGCTTAAAACTTTGCGAAAATCTTATGGGTTCAGGATGTTTATTTGAAAAAGCAAAACTTCAAAATTTGTTGAAAAGAACCAAAAAACATATCTTTTTCTGCTCCATTTCCTAAACAACACTGCATTTTTGCCAAGTTGCTTTCCTTCATTTATCTTTTTGCAAAGTTTAAAGTTGCAAGTTCAGGGGGTGAGCCGGGCAAACAATAGTTTCCTTGTGTGCAGAGAATGGGGCAGTTTCTGCTTGCTTTCTGTCTTTGCTTCATTTTATGAAGTGTAGGAGTTTGTATTGCAGGATTCTGGATGTTTTGAATGGGAGGACTCTGTAGAAATGGCTAGTCTGACTCTATTGTCTGGCCTGGCCTTGCTCTGGTTGGCCCTGGTGATCCTCAAACAAATGAGAAGTTGGGTTCAGCACCTCATTAGGCATCAGGAAGCAGGATTTTCTCTTCAGTGGTAATCAGCAACAGCGATGGCCAATATAATGCAGTGCAAAAATGCTATGAAACTGCACCTGCAGTGCAGAGAGCCACATGGTTTTAGCTGCAGTAACATCAGAAGTCATAACCAGCCTAAGAAGCAGGAAACAAAAATAGTGTAATTCAGAAAATAAATATTCAAGAACCCAAACTCCAAAAGAGCAATGCATCAAATTATTTTTTAGCAAGTAATTCAATTATATTTATATATCCAAACTCACAACCATAGACGTCTCCATGGGCTTCACGTAAGGGCTTTATATTTCTGATCCTAGATATGGATCTAGGATCTAGCAGGTGAAAAAAATGCAATCCTGTGATATGTGAGCCTTAAATGATAAATCCTGGTCAAACAAACACTGAACACATCTACAACTATCCTCACTAAAGGAAGCGGGATCTTTGCTGAACAAATGGTACATGGAGAAGGACATTCTCATTCCCCCAAACGGAATTTCACTGAAACAGTTTCTGGATTATTCTGAGATGACTGCCTTTGAAGAAGACCTGAGAATATATATATACACATATATATATATATATATATATATATATATATATATATATATATATATATATATATACACACATATACACATATATACATATGTATATATGTATATATGTATATATATACATATATATATATATATATACATATGTATATATGTATATATGTATATATATACATATATATATATATATGCATATATATACATATATACATATATATACCCCATCGATGCAACATTTAAAAAAAACATTCCTCCCCAGAGATGAGAGCTCACACTTGAGCCTCCTTCCACTTGTACTACACTTCAGTCTACATGGGGGAAGGCTACAAAGACAAAGAGACGAGTGTGTGCGCGCACATGTCCAAGAAGATCCAAGAGACTTTTCCTGCAGAGCTAAGCTCATAGAAGACTGCATTCAATTACAAAAGGGGCTCTGGGTAGGAAATCTTACCCATGCTCCGCCCTTTCCAACTGCACCTCTTCTCCCTCAAAAGATTCAGGATCCCCTCACCCACACTCCAGCTTTTGTACAAGGCATTAAGCCGGCTTTGGTTCAAGAGCTGGTGTCTCCCACACACCACACTTACACACTTGTTCTCTGCTTTTCAACTGTTAAATTCAGGATTTTGTAATTTAATCAACTCCCGATCTAAAAATCTACTCTTGACATTTAAAAAAAAAAATAAAAAAACGTGCAAGACTGCATACAAATAAGCAACAAAATTGCTAAAGATTAATATTTGACAGAGACAAAAATCTATATAAAGTTTTTTTTAAAAAGTGCATTAGAGTAGTCAATCATGAAACTGAACCCAATCAAGTGTTTCAGGAACATTGCCAAAGAAACAAATTTATTTGAATGAGGAAAGTTTTAATGGACATTAATGACTTAAGAAGATAAACAACGGCTGGAGTCGAACTTTTGGTGCTTGGGTTCCTCCTGTGATAGTATCAGTGGACTGCAAGACACTTTTGTGAGAGTTCACACACAAGCACAAGATAACAGATGACTGGTTCAAGTGCTCTCTATCAGTCTGTTAGCCAGCAATAACATCATCATGCTGCAACCCTGATTCGATCACAGTGGGGAAATGGTCTCAGTGCGGTTGGTCAAAGAAATGCGATCATGTGTTTGACCCGTTAAGCTCCTTGTTGATGTGGGCTCTAATCAGTGACTGAGTCAGAGCTCTTCATTAGTGAAACAGACACTGAAAGAAGCCAGAGGCAGTGCTGACATCAGCACCGGCTTTCAAACACTTCTCAGAATAATCTTTGCTTTTGCAGGTCTATCACTCTCAAAGAAGAAAGACATTAAACCTCAGACTCAACTTGTTTAGATCATTTGTAGGGGTAAGAAATTGCTATAAACAAATACCTTAAAAGACAATTTATGGCTCAAATTTTATTACATTTCTGTTTTTTGTACAAATTTAACTGTGCCAGGTTTGAACAGGTCCAACAGTGGAAGCTCTTCCTCTCATCGGCAACGACGTGTGTTTGCTCCACTCGCCGTTGTGAACTTAACAGATGCTTGAACAGCGTATCAAAATCCAACACTGGCAAATTTCCAAAGTCAGACAGTTTTGTGTCACATTCTTAACTTTGTGCAAAGATAACAGTACAGCACACACACTAACTGCAGCACGCAGCTGCAGCAGAGTGCAAAGTTCCAATTCATCTCTGTCTGTTCAATTAGCTGAGCTCAGCGCCACAGCATTGTTAATGACCGGGCGCGAACAGCCAAGTGTGTCTGTTTGTTTCCACACCAGACAGACTCAAGTCTTCTGCTGCTGCCTTTAGATAAACACACACACTCAGAGGGAAAACAGAATTCCAAAAAAAAACAACAAGCCAGTGTGAACAGAATGACTTGTCCTGGACTGATATGATCCCAACATTTTTGTTTGTTTTTTTTTCCTTTCAGCATTTTTCTATGTCACTTTTAAGTCCAGATATTGCATAAAATGTATTAAAGATAGCACATGTAAGAAGTTCATATTGAAAAGTTCCCAAATTTACATTTTTGTACAAGCATTAGGTCATTTTTTTGGTACAACTTTTTTTCATTTCATTTTGATAGTAATCTTCCTCCATAAACGTGCCTCTGAGTGTTTGAAAAGCTTGCTAAGCATATTAATGACTTTTTAAATGCTTTTCTCTTCATTTGAAGGACACGCTTGTAGTATATCAGTATTCACACTACACATAATGAGATAAATGACAGGCCAAAGAGCATCTGCTCAAAAACAGATACTTGAAAACTGGAGATAAGAGAAACCAAAACCTCATTTTTGCTCATTCTGAGATGACAAATTTGCCAGCCCAAGCAGCCGGTCCGCGTCTGCACAGTTCAAGAATTGATGAGGTTTTGCTAAAAACCTCCTTCATATGAAACCCCTCCAGTTTTAAGGACCCTGGGGTGAGAGTACTCTGGGTCAAAGGGGGTTCCCCCCCCCATGCACACACCTCCCACCTCATCAGTCAAGTCTGACAGAGACAAAGCAGCGTGGCACAGGGCAAACCAACAGCATTCTAACAGCACCTCCCACACCGCCGCATCTCCAAAGACGACAGCAGTTAATTCCTTTTCATCTTTTAAACCTCATCAAAGCTTTGATTTATGAACTTATGATAACCTCTGTGTTCGTCCTCTTATGTGCTTTGTTTTGAAATATAGTTTTCACTGTTAAGATTAGGGATGTCACAATCCTCTGAAGCGTATGTTACACCATTAAACTGAATCGTAGGGAAAGCGAACCGTTGCATCTCTACTGCACACGTGTTTACGTTGAGAGCGTCAAACAGTTGTGCTAAATTTAAGATGAATTTATCATTTATTGTTTTGTTACATTACACTAGGCTTAATTGTTGCATCCCCAATTTAGATGTATTATTTTAAAAATAATTTTGTTACAAAACACAGCACATTATCACATAAAGTATTTCAAACTGTATTCCACTACATTCCTTAAACCAGTTATTGCTTATTAGATGCTTGAACTACTTCATCATTAAACTTCTATTGGAAAACAATGTGAATACAAGGATCCCATTCTGTCTAAGAAATATATTCAGTTTTTTATACTGTTAAGTGTGATATTTCATCCTTTATTCTGATTTAAAGTGGGTTGATATTTGTTTTTAATTTTGTCTGAGTGTGGTTATGAATAGAGCCAAGTGAGGACTTACCTGTTTTTTTTTTTTTTTTATTAAAAACTTGTTTAATTTAGCAGCAGTGTGTTTGTTTTTTCCTCCCTGTGCAGCAGATTGTGAGAGTGACCATCATTTGCCCTCTTTGACAGTGTTGTCTCTAAGGGTTACAGTAACTCCAGTCTTGGTTTGCCAGTCAGGGCTCATTTCTCCAGGGTGATTGAGTACACAAACAGGAAGATCAATCTAGTGTAGTGTGCATAAAGTAAGAAAGCTGTTGTGTAGCAGGATCCTCAGACCAATATGAGACCTAATCGGACACAAAGTGTCATTTCTTTTTTTCGACAATGCCATTGTTTTTTTGTTTTTTTTTAACTTTTCTCTTGTAGTTTTGACCCCTGTGACATTTAGTTATTTTGTAAACTACATGCGACCACTGGTGCATGTATTCTGTTACTACCAAACACTGGTAGAACTGGAAGAAACGTGAACACATATTTTACTGCTGCTACAAGAAACACAAAAACAGGTGAATTTCAGTCATTTTAAACGAATTTTACAGAGCCATTCATCCAAGTTCCCAATCCATAATGTGTTTGTTGTTTCAAGCAACTATGTAGAAACTTCAAATGATTGTTCTTGGGTATTTTATGATGACCCTGAAGACTGCTGAAAACATTTCTAACTACAGCTGTTGCTCAAGTTTAGACCTTCAATACGGATGTTAACAGCAAATGCACCAGAAAAAATGTGGTGCCACGTCTTGAAGTGAAGTGAACACATTTTTAGATGAACATCAGTACCTGATATACCCAAAATGTCAGTTTGTATTTAGAAAAATGTAAATCAGTAAATCCAGATGGATGCAATAAAACAACCTTAGCAATGAAAAAAAAGATAGTTTCTGCTTTATATCAGTTAGACATTATTGTGGAGAGATTTTGACCAATGCTTCATTCCATACCTGCAAATGATCACGTAACTGATTATGACTTATTCTAAATCTCCAAAAAGCTGTGGTGTCTTATTTCTAATTTAGTCTTGTTTTCACATTTTCTCAGCAATTTGGCTCAGGATTCATTAGAAAATGTTGTGAGTCCAAAAAGAGTAACTTTCTGCGAAGCGAATTGATTAAAGTTGAAATGAAGGCCCTCCTTGTTTCAGTTTCATTTTTTTAGGATTCATGCAGCTCTGACTTCAGTTTTGCTGTGCGTGCATGCTCGTCTTATTAACCCCTCTGGGTTGGATTGTAGTTACCACAGCTGCTTTGCAACAGATAATCACTGCCTCAGTAGTTTGTGGTGATCAGTCAGCTCGCATCTTGATGGTCACTGCTGGTTATAGTTGCGTTTGGGCATGTTTAAGATCTGTCATGGTTCACTTTTGTCATTTTAAGAGGTTTTTTTTGTTGATTTTTCTGTCACATGGTTCTCGTTCTCCTGTATTTGACCTCTCCAACAATTACCAACCTCTCAATAAAAAGCATGAAATGACTTAACAGCAGTGATCTACATATTAGCTGGAAAGAATTAGTGTACAGGCAATTCTGTTTTGATTGTTCCAGATATGAACACAAAAAATAATGGATCCGTTTTTTCTCATGCTAGTTTTTTTTTTTTTTTTTTTTTAATGGCTTTAAAATGAATCCTTCCAGCATCTTTAGCCCATCCAGGTGTTCCCAGGCACACCCTCTAATCTTCCACAGGAAAGAGGAGGGTCTCCTGGCGTTCCTTCCACATCTGTCTTACAACAAGTTGTTTTTACCAGCTTCCTGCGCATTCTCCCCATCGTTCTTATTTTCTTATTTTCCAGCACATGCATGTAGTGATGGTCCTATCAGTGCATCTCAGTCTGTATAATTACAGAGAAGTGCTGATTTGGACGAGCTTACTGGAGCCGTCTGCAGACAGATGTTTTTATCTGGGCATAAAAGAAACGAGATGGTTAAAGTTTATACTTCTCCTTTTCATTCAAAATACTTGAATTTAAACGTTAAGCTGCTATAATTGGTTTTAATGAATGAAGTAAACAATAAAAACAACCGAAAATGAAGTGACCTCTATGAACAGGATGCAACACCCCTTTCCTTCCCCTTTCTCTTCTCATGTTTCCTGCTTGTATTTTTTTTTCCAGAAAGTCTCATCATCAGAAACCATCAGCTGTCCAATCAAAAGATCCTTCAAGCAAGCAGCTGAGAGTCAACGCGAGGAACTTCCAGGTACTGATTACAGGAAATTTGAACTTTGTTCTGGGGATCTAATCTGTCTTTGCTGCCTGTTTTGGGATGCAGCAGTGTGCTGAGTTTTGCCCTCTAGTCAAAAGGCTTATTGATGGATGGTTACAAAGCTCAGAAGCAACAGCCGGACAGACGGTCTAGAGCAAGTGAATAAAAATGTATCCATAAATGGATGCATAAAACCAGGAAAAATGTTGGTTTAAAAATGACTAAATGTGATGCTGGGTAAGCATAAATAGAATGAGGGAAAACCACTCTCACCAGCGCATGCCACAGTACACTCAGTGCCATAAAAGCAAACACTGAAGCGGTTCATGTAAAGTGGTTAGATGGAGGGATGGGTACTGTCAAAATAAGATGTGGTAGTGACAGACCGAACCACACATCCACCCAGCAGCCTCTCTGCATTCATCCACTTAAAAGCAGAAGATGTCTAATGAAAAGAAGTGGATGATTCATCGCATGTTAACTCTGTCAGACAGTGAAAGAAACCTCACTTCTCTCAGAGACTAACAACCTTACTTGTGCTGTTGTCTTTTTCTTCTGCTCATCAGCCATCTTGACCAATAATTAAGCAACTTACTCAGTATCTTTCTTGTCTGTGCTAAAAAAAACAAGTGACAACAGGATAGAATAGCTGCTAAAGACAAAAACAGCATGTACTACTTTAGCGGCGTTCATGTGGAAGGGAGGAGGCCGTCTCATCTGTGACCTCCTCCTCTAAAAACTACCAACTCAAAGCAGCAATTAAAGCGAACTTGGGTCAGCTAACAAGAGTACACAATGGCTGCAAAAACACCCCAAATTAGACTCCATAAGGACATGCATGCATGTTGTGAGGACAAAACAATGCTTTCACTGGCCTTTCACAACCTTAAAAATGTGCCAAACATAGAGCCATTATAACTTCACCATAACTATAAAATCCTGTGGAAAGCCAGTGTAAAATAAAGATACATCTATGAAACTTCATTTCTTTCTTTGTTGACTTTCAGCTGCTACCTTTAGTGAAGGCTGCAGTGAATCCTCTGCCTCCTCCTTCTCCCTCTACATCCTCTTCCTCTTATCTATTACCCTCATTACCCTCTATTACCTTCATGTCCAAAATGAATAAAACTTCTCATTGACACAAAGCCACAGAACAAATATTCCAATTGTTATACTATTTTAAATGGCTGATGTTATTTGCACACATTTACATGCAACCAAACACAAAAAACTGATAGAAATTCATGTTGGCCACATGAAGCAGAACTTCACAGTGCACAGTTCATACTTGATGTGTAGACTCCTCAGTTAGTTCCATCAGTCTGTTCAAAAGTTACAGTCTTTGAGACGACAGAAGCGACTTTTTTTTTCATTTTGCAGTCAAATTTAAAAAAACAAAGAACGTCACTCACAAAATAACTGGAACTGTAAATAGCCAGAATGCAGCCTGGGTGGGAGGTGATGTTGGGGAATTGGAGCGGATGGGTGTGGAATTAAGAAAACAAGCAAGCAAGGAATAATAGTAGCCTACTCAGCTCAGTTGTGATTTTTCATTTTGTAAGCCACTTTGAGATTTGGAATATAGAATGAAAACTTTCACTAAAATAGAAATGTATGCAGACATCGTTTTGTTCCTTTCCTCACTTTGGCTTTCATTGCGTGTTAATTGCATGACAAGGTAATAAATAGCCTGACTAAAACAAACCAATTTATTCATGTGCAACTTTTCTGTTTATGATTCAAGTGAATGTGTTTTCTGTTTTCTGTCATCTAGAACAGGTATGTGAAGCTGAATGCAAATGAATGAAACTTTGCTGCAAACAAAGCAGTTTTTGCAGCACCAACACACCTTTGTATGGAGCACCGCAATGACCAAAACGCGATTCTCCTTTTACCTCTGCTCTGTTATTGTAATTGCAATAATGAATAATTAGCATTCCATGAAATTTTTTTTTATCATAAAAGATCGATTTTGTTAATCCATCATCTGTGGAACACTGAGTTATTGGAGAGTCATAATCTGAGAAAAGCATGTCTGTGATGCTGCATAAAAAAAGGATGTGGAGCATTTAAGAAATCAGAAAAAAAACAGAGATTGCAAAGTTGAAGTAAAAAAAAAAGCAACATAAAACAAATATTTAGTTAACCTTTTGGCCAGCACATCCCTAATTTTGTCAGATGTTAACACATGTACCAGCTCTTTGCCCATAGCTGCAGCCAAGCAACAAACTATAAACAAACCCCTCAGTCATGTCATCTACATCCAAGAGGATGTCTTTCTCTGCTCCCTTTGCCCAGTTTATTCATCCAATTTTACACATGACACTTTTAAGTTTTTTGCCACAAAAGCTAAATTCCCTCCTGTGCTATGATTTGTAAGTCTGCAAACAAAAGAAAATTGTATTAAGAAGGAAGTCTGCAGCAGAATTCATTATGATCAAAAACAATTACCTTAGGTGAACATTTACAATCATGGACATAACAACGGTAATCCTCTGTTTATGAAAGAGTGAAGCCCACAATGATCACTGAAACAACTGAGAACCGTGTGGTGAAACGCCATCTAAACCTGCCTCACTTAGAATGGCAATAATGACAGATCACATCTGATTTGAACACTGAGGAGAAAGCCAAAAACCTTTCTCACTTCTGCTTCAGATTTTCCTATGATTTCGTTAGTTTTGCATAACATTGTCCACTTCATCCCCTCTATAACAAGTCTTGTGTTTTGTTAGCCTCCTTCGGGAATCTTCATATAACATCCTAATCTTCATTTTACTTTCATAAACTTTCCTGAGGAGGTTTTCAGCTCGGGTTGAAAGTTTGTGCGTGAGGGTCTGGGGGGGGGGAGGATGGATGGATGCTGGCTTTAGCATTCATATTCACTGTGAGACCACTGATCGTCAGTGTACTTTAACCAGGACACAGCTGAGGGAATCTGTGAGAACATGGTAAATATGCTCAACTGCCAATATAAACACCATGCAAAAACATAAATTATCTTCCATGTTGCAGCTGCAAGTATCAGCTTAGCTCTGTTTTTAAATGAATTATTTGGCATGGGACTATGTTTTCTGCTAGGTTTATGGTGGGATTGATATTTTCAGAAACTGAAACAAATTGTACACACAGGGAATAAAAAAAGTTTTGGAGACATTTTGTTTTTTTGAGCGAAATGAAAGTGTAGTGTCAGGAAACCAACTTAAGAAAACGATGTGCTGATTGCGTTAATGGCGTTTTCACATCAGGTCTGTTTGGTCTGGACCAGAATTTGTTTCCACAGGTTTAGAGGCTCATTGTCTGACTTGTTTTCCCTCACCTACTCTTGGTTACCTGGACAAGGTGTGTATAGCCATTCATGAGCTGAAAAGGTAAGCGTGGTTGGAAGAAAAGGAGCGTGAAAACAAGAGAAAACAAAATGCCCATGTCAACTCCATAGTAGTGTCATCAGGGTTGGAAAAAAGTTGGAAAAAATCTCATGGATAGATGTGGAGTGATCTGGAGATGTAAGTTCTTGATTATATGTGGTCACTGACATACATAAGAATATATGCTATCCTGGTGCTTTTTTGTTCCTAATCAGCTCTCACTGCTTTTGTAACTGGTTTACAGTGTGTGACTCTCAAAAGTGCAATGTTAAAAGCAAAGCAAAGTGTGGAATCTTTTCTGCAACTGAAACTAGTCTATTGGAAGATCTTGCTGTGAAAACATTGGAAACTTCTGAGATGGTTTCTTCTCCGAGCTATATTCACACCGGCCTCGTCAACACGCGTTCAAGCAACCATCTTCAATGAGAAGTCTATGAGAAGTGTCCGTATTGTATCGTTTCAGGATTCCACATTCAAAATTCTTGAGTTCATGCATCGCTACACAAGTATTGAAGACTGTTTTTAGGCTCTATGGAAAAAAAAACGCTCATCCATTGAACAGGCAGTGAAAGTATCAGCAACTCCGATTTGGCAGTGACGTATTGATGGTGTTTCTTTGAATGCATAGAAGTGTCAACCATTTTTTAAAATTTAATCAGACAAAAATCATTACTTCAGACCTGATTTTAAAAAGCAGCAGTAAATGAACTTCATCCTTCACCCTTTAAAGAAACTGTGGTTTTCCTGTGTGCCGTGTCTGCATAGCATCATGAATACGTTGGCCTAAAGCCTACAGAGCTCATAGATTCTTGCAGCCATAAATGATTTTTTGGCAGAAAAATCCATCTCATGAACAAAACAGCAGACGTAGACGACTGTCTGATAAAAACTCAAACACTCGTGTACACACGTGGACAAAATTGTTGGTGCCCCTCAGTTAAAGAAGGAAAAACCCACAATTCTCACTGAAATCACTTGAAACGTACAAAAGTAACAATAAATAAAAATGTATTGAAAATTAAATAATCAAAACCAGCCATCACTTTTGAATTGCAGAGTAACATAATTATTTAAAAAAAACAAACTAATGAAACTGAGGGGTACCAACAATTTTGTCCACGTGTGTATGTATGTCCAGCATGATTTAAGTTGGAAGACATCCTGACAGTTGGGTATGATGATGGTACAAGTGCAAGTATAAATCCAGTTTTGTTTCAGAGCCTCTGACTTAGATTATTCTTCAGAATTGTGTGGTGAGAAAAAAAGAGACAAAATAAAAAGCTGTAGATATCTGTGGAAACTCCCAGCTGAAAGAGTAGACATATTCCGCTCCATCGGATCATATGAAGTCCACCTGCTGAGGATCCATCGCTTTGGTACACACAGTCGCATATGTGAAAGCTCTCTGAGCCGTGGCGTAGAGCCAGGATCAACATCACTCCCTCCAGGGTCCATGTACAGCACAGGATTGATGGTTCTTCCACATGCTACCACCTCACCATCTTTACCTCCATCAAAACGCCAAATCAGAGAATCACTGTACTTCATCATGCATTTCTATACATCTTGTTACACAGACAATAGAAAACAACCACAACACAACAATTTGAAAAAACGCTGTTTCATCCTTCTGTGCCCCACCTCTCAGTCCAGTGTCTGCACTCGCTAGTCCTTGCAGAAAAAATACTGTGTTACTGGAGCCGGATCTTCTCAATGCTCAAGAGCATTAAAGACCCACTACAATAATAATGGTGTTTTTAAACATGTTTGTGTAGCATTTTTCTCATCAGGACTTATATAAAATAATTTGATTTTAAAACGACATTTTTGAGTATTTATTCATTTAAATCATGATGGATCAGGAGCAGATGAAAACCTGCAGTTTGAAAATGCTCAGGTTGGTGACGCAGCAATTGCCAATGCACCATTTCTGATGCAGACAAATAGATTTATGTAAGTCTTCATTCTCTGAGCTGACATTTGGCTCAAAACTGGACAGCTGGATAACTCCATATTACTTGCTGTTTTTTTTTTTTTTGCTATGTTAATGTTACGTTGGGGTTATTTGGGCCTGCAAGCAAACAAAAGAGGATGTAAACTAAAGGGTTGATGGGAAATAAACGGAGGCTAACTTCTGCACCAATAGTCACAACTCACAGGTTTCTAATGAGCTTTAAAATGACTTTAAAATGATATAGTTGGGGGGGGGGGCTTTAAGGTGTTTGGATTGAACCTGATGGTGACAGCAGGCAGATGTTGTAATGTAATGACACATTTTCAGGAAACAAACACCATCCAACCATCTTCAGAACATGATGAATCCCTTTTAGGGTCACCGGGATACTGAACCCAACTCAGCAACTGCGAGGGCAGGGTCCACCCTTTACAGGTCGCCAGTCTACTGCAGAGCCAAACAAATAAACTCATTAAGATAAATTCAAACCTCAAGCTTGTAAATGTTTTGTTTCTGTCATATTTGCCTGATTTCAATCCCCTTTGAAGCACATTTGATGTCTGAACGTGATTCAGACTAGTTTTTTTTCCAAAATACAGGCCAGTTAGATTCTCAAACATGAAAAACCTCTTTTGCTTTTCTTTGTTTTGCATCTAATCCATCCATTATCTCATAAACAACTGACGTAGGATGGTGTTATCTGAGTGAAATATTCTAGACATTTCAACAGATAATTGAACCTCTTCTGAGCTCCTAAAAACCTCAAGTATCAAAGAACTCATTGGGGGCAAATGCTGTGTTCAGTTTAATGTGACCTGACTTTCCGGCACTGTCTGGGGCTGAGATCAGGCTGAGATCTGACTGCTGCTCAGAATTTGCATATGCACACGACAAATCCACATGTATAAATACTCCCACAGCATGAGTGAGTAAATGACTGTGTGAAGTTGAGCTTTTGCCTGTCTAATCCCTGGGTGAATGGTTTGCTTTGTGCCAAGCATTCCTCTGTGTCTTTCAGAGGCTTTCTGGGGATTAGACCCCACTTACCTCCAGGGGCTGCTGGGTGGGATCAAAGCCAACTGTGCTTTTTAGGTTTACTTGAAGAACGTGCACTCAGGTGGACTCGCATAGAGGCGCAGTGAAATGCAACACCATGACCAAGACGCGCAACGCAGGTCGCACACACCTGGTGGGGGTCAAATTGGCACTCTGCTGATTGATGACTGGCCTGCAGGAGCTAAAACCTAAAGCCTGGCTGGCAATAAAAAAAGACATGCTTGACCTCTGCTTGCACAAATGCAAATCACAGATTATTTTTACCCCGAATATACCCCGCCATTCCTACAGTTTGCTCAATCTGAGAAATAAACAAAAACATGCATACGACAGACCGTTCAGCAATCTGGACTTCATTCGACTGGAACAGCACCAACAAGCTTTGCACAGGCTAAACTTTCATCCAGCAAAACCAAAGGCAAGCAAAACAAACATGATGGGTGACTTTTGAGAACCCCTAAAAGATCCACTTAACTCCTGACCTTCACCCATGATTTAGAAGAAACAGAGGTTTCTTTAATCCATGTAGAAAAACGCAAATAGAGTCTCCCTTTTTTCTCACAGTACACAGTTTGAAGCATTTGAATTGTCAAAACAGGCCACAGCAGATTTAATACACTGACATATGTAGTAAAGAGCTCTGAGATCCAACAGCAGGAATTAAAAAGGCTAAAATGGTCAGGCCCTTGAGGCAAACTGAAAATAAACGGTCTTTGTCCAAATATACTCCACACTTAAAGAGGAATTAGTGTGCCTGCAGCCTGTGTTGTATTCCGAGACTAAACCCACACCAGGAGCAGACATGCAGTGCGTGCAAAGATAGGAGGAATTACTGCTTTGTTGGAATTTCTACAGCTAATCTTTGTGTAGTCAAAGCTATCGGCAGCATCTCAATTCTGATGACAAACACTAACACATGGCATGTTTTAGTAACACCCTGGAAATAAACAAATGACCTTTAGAGGACTTCAGCTCTCTGCAGATGAGCGTAATCACCGACTGCCAAACAAAAAAAAGATGTTGATTGTGAGCTTAAGCACCGTGTTAGATCCCTGCCTTTTGCTTTTGTTATACCAGTGCAAACGGAGGATAAATGCTCAGGACATCTTTTTGTTCATCTCATTTAGACTCTTTTACAGGTGTCTTTTTGCATGGTCAATCTCCACTCGCTCTGGAAAGCCCACACCCCAGATCTGGGAAAAGTTAACTCCAACATGTGGCTCTGTCTCATGTCTGCTTCCTCTTGTCAAATGGAACTAAAGTGGACCCTCCTGCTACGCTTTGTTTGCGTTTTGCATCATTGGAGATAAGAATGTATGCTCTGTGCGCTCTACAAAGTGGTGATAAGAGGTCATCCAGATGACAAAAACACAATCACTGGGAACAACCTGGAAAAATCTGAAACGTAGAGCAGTTTTGTGAGGTTTCGCTTTGATAGAAAACTTTCATGAAAAGTTGAGATTTTTACACAAGACATGCAGCTTTAATGTGTCACCAAGCTCAACTTAGATTCAACAAGCAGGAAGGATTTTTCCATTTAAAAAGCACAGCTGTCACTGATAATGTGGGAATTATTATGAATAGAAACACTGATTTACTTGATTATATTTTATGCTTCAGAGACAGTTTTATTAACCACAAGATGAGTTGTGCTTCGAGTTAAAGATCAGATGGAGGGAAAAGGATTTGTGTTCCTTTTTTGGCGAGAACACAACAGTTGGGGGCCACAAGATGATTCTCAATCTTTTGGCTTTAACTTTTACTTCACATTCAACTCGTTTTTGCTTCTAAATGCAGAGAAGTGGAAGAATGCCTGTGAGAGAATCTCCCAAAAACAAGAGACAGATAAACAAAAGAGGACAATCATGAGAGGAGATGAATCAAGGGGGATGAAATTCTGGTTAGTTATTTCCTTCCTTTAATCCTCTCCTTTCATCTCATCTAAATGAGGGATTTATCTCCTAAAGGCACTTCAACACAAAATGCCCACAGACAGCTGACAGCACGAAGACTGGAACAACGAAGAACGCTCGCATGCAGGTGCGGGAAACTGGAGGCGCGATACAGGATGAGAAAAGCCTGAAACTTGTTTCAAAACCCAGCATTTGCTTTTTAGCCTCCTTCACAGCAGCATAAAGACAAAAGACCACACAAGCACAGTTCAATACCAAGCCATCAATCATTTCTTCTCTTGTCAGCTAATAAAACAGAGTGTGTGATCACAGTCTGAGGTCAAGAGGGGTCAGGTGCTCCAGCAGAGGTAGTGGATGCAGGCCTTATCTCAGCACTGCATCACAAAGAAACACAGGCTCCCCTTCAGACTCCTTCTGCTGGCATTCACAAAGTTTTTTTTTTTTTTTTTTTTGTCAGCAGCCACCCTGCACTCCCTCACACCCACATGGCAAGAAACTGCTGATGGAGAACAAAGAGGAAACTTGCACAGTAGGCGCTTAAGGAACATCAATGTGCACTCCACTGGGACTGTTTAATTCAGTTTGCTGTCATTCCTTTTATAATCAGTGACATGAAACAATACTGATGTTTAGTCAAGATCTTAACTGAGACACAATCACATTCTTTTTCCTGTCTTTACATTTCAAGAAAGCACTGTTCTTGTCAAATCCGTCACAGTGAGAAAAGCTAACTTAACAGACTTACAGTAAACTTGTGAAAAAACACATGACATTAGTAGAGATGTACCACTACAAGATGACAGTGTTCAGAGCACAAGTAAACCACAATGAGTGATACAACTTTGTTGCTCTAACAAAAAAGGTATTTTAAAATCAGAGTTATATTTAGACAAAAGCAGAGGAGGTGAGGTGATAAAATCACAGATGTTGCAAATTGAAAAACAATTGTCTCATGTAAGGACTCTGTAGCTGCTTTCCAAGTATGTGCTACGAACAGGCTAGACCCCACCACGATCAGCAGACAACCAATTTATCAGAGCTGTCCTTTGTGGCAGGGCAGTTGACACACAGAGCCCAAAAACTCCAGGGATCAACACTCCCACTTCAGAGGGAGCAGAACACCCTGACACTTTCCCTCTGAGACAAAACATCTGGCCGATGCGGATTAAACAACAATCTGACCGCGTTTTAATAAGGAAAATAAATGCAAGTGTGTAGACCAGACATTAAGTGTCCTCCCCTCTTTTCTTGTCTCTGGTATCTGGGAGTGTAAGGTGGACCCTGAAGCAAAGCTGGAGGTCTTGGCGAGAATAATTGAATCTCTTTATGCATTTCATGCTTCAGTAAGACTAAATGGTTGCTTTCAACTGTCTTTTTCTTAGACCGGCAACGTTCATAGCACACACGAGCTGTTCAGCTGTCAACATCAGAGCCGAGTTAAAACAAGAGATCATTTTTCATTAAAATCTTTCAATGGCTTTTTAAGGACTGTAGTGCGGTGGTGGAACACTACAATGACAAGCAACTGCAATGAGTTAATAAACCAACAATCCTATGCTTTAATCATGTTGAACTCGTTTAAAAAAAGGCCATTTAAACTGAGTACATGAATGTGGATGTGCTGACTTTGTGGTCTGTCTGTTTCATTAGATAAATGTAAAACTACTTGTAAAAGCTTTAAAGGTTTTAAGTGAAAACAATAAAAAGAAAAACAAATTTAAAACTGATTTCTAACTCTTCGTATTTGAAACTATACATAAAACCAGTTTGAGAAGACTCAAAGTGAGGCTTCACAATTACAAATGACTTCATTGCTGCGCACATGTGGAAAACTTAATTCATCCTCAGTCCTCCTCCTTATTTCTTCATATTTTTAAAAGATGAGAGATCAGAGTGGAATAGTTATAATTCACGGACGAAATGCTGTTCTTGGCCCTCAGAGTTGATCTTCTTGTAGCAAACGTTCGTGATAACTGGCTTTTCTGTGCAGTGGCTGAGTCTCAGACATATACCAGCTGTGCTTCTCAGAGCTCAAATGCAGCAGTTTGGGTAAAATTGTTTTCCCACAGACTGGCAAGAGTGATAAAGATCTTTTGGCCTCACAGACAGTCTCAGTTCTCGTTGCTGTGGCATCTATCATACACGAGTGCCAGCTTATGATGAATTGATGCTGATGAGTGATTTTGAAAAGGGCAACTTTGTCAATGACTTCGAAACAAAACAAAAATTGACCCTCTTTCAGAACAGCAACTATAAATGTCTGGTCTTTTTTGTGTGTATACTTCTTGATATGGATCCTGCTATTTAAACGTTTACAATAATTCCCATGTCTTTTGTCAATCAAACTGTCACACAGAGCTCTGCACAAGAATTCCAATGTGGTTCAATGTAAGTCGAAGCATACATGGCAATGAGAAAACTTCTGAGGGTCTGAGGGTTTGAAGACCCACTCCAATCATCTTTTGATCTATTGTAATAGCGTTCCCAGCGGTATTTTAAATGTGATGATGCTGTTTTTAGCTTAAACAAGAAAGAAATCTGTTGTTTTCTAGAGCATAGTTTCTGCAGAGCAGCAGTAATTAATCAGAAATTCACCTCTTACTTGCAGGCAGGACTGTTGGCATTGAAAAAACTTCCCCCCATTTCCCATCATCCATCTTTTTTCACACTCTCCCGCTAGCTTACAGCACCTCACACCCCCAACCTAACATTACTGATGCAACAAATACGGCGAGCAATATTGGAACCGTCCAGCCGTACAGTTTTGAGCCAGATGCCAGCTCAGACGAGGAAAACAAAGACGTACATGACCGGTTTGTCTGCAGGTTGATGCATCAGAATGGAGCAGAGCAGGGAGCTCGGAGCCACAACTACGAGTTTTTTCCAAATGCATTTTTTCATCTGCTTCTGATTCACAATGATTTGAAGGAAGAAATAATCGGAAATGCAATTTTAAGCGAAATTTTCCTCCACCATGAAACAAACACCACAAGAACATATTAAAACACGATGTTCTTAGAAGTGGGCCTTTAAATATTTTTGTGGACACAAAGAACTAGTGCCACAGAAAAACTCCATCAATAAAGTTAATTAAACTCTAAGTAATACAACTAATACATTAGAACAGCTCGTTGCATGAAGCACTATTTATCTGGGTCCACCATGTAAAGATAATGTGGGAAGACAAGTGTGTGTAACTTGTGGGAAACACCATTGCACTATAGCAATGACAGGACAAGGTGCAGATTTCTGCAGTTCTGGTCTCTGGGTTTTATGTGGAGTTTGGCATCCATTTAAAACATAACACTTGCTTAAACACTTTTGCAGAGAACTCACACCCTTCATGGACACACCATATTGTTATGGCAGCGATGCCTTCAGGAGGGATAATGGGCCCTGCAGCTCTGCAAAAACAGTTTAGGAGAGATTTGATCAGGAGTAACAGGTGCTGAGAAAAATTCCCAGGTTCAATTTGCTGAAGTCACTCTATGCCTGATGGTACACAACACTTTCACAAGACAGGAATGGTTGAAAAGATTTTAGGAGTCTTGATGTTAGGTCTGGATTTATGGTTTTTCTTATAATTTCTTGGTTAAACCTAGTTGGTGATAAAAAAGTCAGTTGAGAAAAATAAAGTCAAGTTAGTTCCATGTAACTTTTGAAAAAGAAACAATTCAATTTTAACATTTGTTTGAATTGAAACAAAGATTTAACACAAAAGTTTCATGTCAAACAACAGCCCACTTGCTGTTGTTGAAGAGACAAGCTAAACCAAAGAACCACCAGTGAAGTTTACTAATATATATCTGACAGAACAAAATAACTGTCACTTTCTTTCTATACCTGTTGCTCTTTGCTCAGATATTTTAACTCATTATTTAACTCATGCATAAAACAAAAGTTCTGGAATGATATAAGTGTCATTTTCATTTGTGTGCAACTCTCTATAGTTTTTAGAGCAATAAAGGAACAACAAAAGAACAATGAAGGGATTTGCTTTTTTAGTAATAAAACTGCTTGACCAAACTTTTTCTTAGTCTATTCTGCTGTTCTCATTTTTTTTTCTTTTTACAGAAATCAGTGTTAAAACGTTTCTTGTGTTGTCAGAAGTTTTGACAAGGTTTACATATTTGGTACTAAAGCAGGTCTTTTCACACAGAGGAAATGCTAGTTTACAAATCCTGTATTGCTTTTCTTTTTACAGATAATCACAAATCATATCTGTCTTTAAGGCTTGTTCCATTTTCATTCTCAGACAATTCAGGATTTAACAAGAAATGCTTCAGTGATGGGTTTTTGACTGTCAAATAAAGCCCAATAGGATGGCTCTGCCCAAATTCAGATGCATCTTTCCTGACCTGCATTTGTGAGTGGTTACATCACAGCGTCACGATAATTGCTGTCCAAATTTGGCGACTACTTCAATTGCAGCTGACGAATATGACCTTCTGTTTCAAGGATTGGTCCGGTGTATCCTCTATGCTCTAAATTTCCCAAGATGCATTGGGGCCGAACGCGGAGATTTTGGAACAACAATGGCGGACTGTGAAGCAGGACCCAAAGCTGGAGATAATTTACATTCTAAATGTATGTAAAGGTTTTAAACTGAATATGTTTATGGTTTTGATCATAAACTTAAATTAGTTAAATTCAGCTGGTAACATAAATATCAACAACAAAAGTTTGTTTCATAAAATCTAATATTTGTGAATGTAAAGTGTTTTTATGCAAACTGTGTTTTGATTTAAATAAGGACTTCTTTCCTTTAAGAAATGTTTTGAAAAAACATTTTACGAGTCCAACTGCAGAAAGTTAGAAATGCAAACTTTGGATTCCACAATTTTATTTAGAGGCTTAAAGTTGTTAAACTTTTTTGACTGAAGAGGCAAAACGTGGCTTCAAAATATGCAGCAGAGGGCACAAATTACTAGTACCTCCGCTTTCCCCGAGAACATGGAAAATAACTTCTGATTTGAAGCTGGTCCTCCAAGATAGCTGCATTTTCCTTCGTCGACAAACGCTGATGCCTTCAAGGCTTGAGCAGTCAGCCGGATCACATAATCCCAACCTCATTCAACTTTAACGCTTTTCCTTTTATTATCAAAAACCCCACAACTCTCTGCTCCCACAACTCTCATATTGTCGAACGATATTTAAACTGCTGCTTAGAGCCGCCAACGCTCAGCCAGTTTGTTTAAGACTCGTCCTATAACTGCAAGCAGAAAAAAAGGAAGATTCATCTCTCATCTTCATCAGCTTCTCCAGGTTTGCTGGCGTCTATCAAATTAAACGCAAGCCCTGATTTAGTCAACGTCAAGAAATGTCTTCAGTTTGGAAACAGAGCTGTTTCAGACAATGTTTCCAAAACCTGGTTCTCCAGGAACACTGTCCCCGTGTTTTCCATGCTGCCCACCTTAAGCACACATGATACTCATTAAGCTCTGCAGAAGCCTGACTATGGCAGTCATCAAAGGCAGGTGTATTTGAGTGGAAAGGATTTTAAAGAATTAGGACAGTGATCCTCAAAGATAAGGGTTGGACGATTGCTTTAAGGCAGTCGTCCCCAACCCCACAGACTGGCACCGGCCCATGAGACGGTTTGGACCAGGCCGCGCTGAAAAATGACACGACCCACATTTTCATTCTTGGAGCATGTCAAGTCAATCTTTCTTGTGCCAAAAAGGCATCCGCTACTTTCTTACATCAGCTGCGCCAAACGCCAAGTTAAAAACCCCCAAGCTAGCAAAGTTGACAAGAAAAAAACGTAATTGAAAACGTAATTTCTTTTAAATGCTCAGCCTCATACAGGCCAGTCCATACAAATATTGTTGGAATTAAACTGGTCTGTGGCTTGAGAAAGGTTTTGGACGTTAAGGAACAAAATTTGGCTTTCATTAGCTCTTAAATTCTCTACCATTGGCCCACTATGATGTCCAATCACCAAGGTTTACCGTGGTAAATGGTGTGGAGAAGGTCAAACAGAGGATGTGAAGACAAAAATATTGCCAATCTTTTTATTTCCTATCATTTTGATCTTGTCTTTATCAGTTCCTAAAAACACGCATGATTCAAAGTTGGTGCTGGGGCTGAGATTCCTTCACAGAACATGAATGGTGCTAATCGGGGTGATTCATTCAGTCTGCTCTTTCCTTTCTCAACAATAATGTGAACAGGGATTTCCAGTTCAGGAAAAAAAAACTTAGCTACTTAGTAAGTTTTTTCTTTGTCTGCCTTAAAACAACAGCGGCATCCCTTCTCTTTACAATCATCAGTTTCTGACAGTTTAAAGGAAGAAAAACATCCTGCATTCCTACCTGGCACCATTTTGGGAAAAAGCGTCCCTCTGGAGTCATGCCACTCTTCCTCCAATGCAGCCACTCTCACTTAACACACTCATATTGTTCTCCATGTGAGAGTGTATAGGGAATAAATTATCCTTCCAGGAGGCCAGAGGGAAGGAGAAGGAGCTGAGCTTAGACTTCCAGGGCAAACTGTAATTCTTTAGTTTTGCTTAGAGTCAAAGGCCCATCTGGCTGCAGATTTAGTGTCTGTCCTTCAATAGAGCTTTGTTTACTCAAGTAGTTAGATTTACCAAGGAAAAGGGAAGCGTTCATATAAAACGCATTAAGTGAGAGTAATCCCCTCTGGTCTTTGGTAAATAGGATGTAATGATGGGGATGTCCAAGGAGGGCAATCCCATCATTCAAAAAGGCTCTCAGAGGCTAAATGTGTGCCAGCATTGGCTGGGTACCAGATCCTCAAAAGTGTGCGACTGTGAGCTCCAACATATCAGTGTCAGACAAAATTTCAGACAGGAAGTCGAACAATGCAGCACCTGTAGTTCACAGCCAAACTACAGCCACTTCCTTCAGAACTGTAAACTGTGAAATTTGAAGCACATGACATTTGGCAAAGGGTTCTGTCACTTCAAGTGATCTTGGTTCAGGCTTGAATAATAAAAAAACCACTACTATTAATAGTTTTTGAGAGTAAAGTACAATAGATTTTTATGTAAAAAAAAAAAAAAACAAACACTCAACCAAGCCTAAGAAAAAAAGAAATCAGATATTAAATAGTCAGTAATTGTCAATAGACAGCTAATTAATCCTACCTACTAAACATTTTGATAACTTGAGTTTTTTCAGACCAAGAAGAAGAACAAATTGATACCTCATTTCACTTGTTTTGTTCTAAAATAAGATTCATCTGGAACAAATTTGATAATGAAAGGCCAGGAGGAGCAAATACTTCAGTGTGAATCGATAAATTATATTGGCAAAAATACCCAATGAAAAGCAAAATGACAGAACCCTGAAGCAAGTGGGGTTAAGATTGTCTGATATACGGGTTCTCAATTGGAAGTGTGTTTAAAATGTCTGCCAACAATGGAGATAAACTGGAATACCCAGAAAAAATGAACAAAAGTCAAAAGTTGATTCCAGTTTGACAGCCACAGGTTCCCAGAAATAACCCTCAGACTCCGGCACGGTGATGCACTTCTCAACTGCACAAGAACAGCTGTACAAATATGACCTTCATCTCAGCGCAAGAAGACTTTTCCTAAATCCTCAGAAAACTTCAACATCATTTTTACTGATCAGTTAACCGAGCCTTAATCTTGGGAACAGGCGTCCGCAGTGAGTTAAGTTATGCTGAGAGAGAAACTGATGCAGAATGACAAGAACACATCCAGAACTCTTCAGGACAGGAGCACATGACTCATACAGCTCTTTATTTATTTATTCTTCCTGTTTTTTTTATTATTTAGAGCTGCATAATCTAAAAATAAGAAGCAACCTTTTAAAAAAAAAGAACAATCCACATTTTCCTGCCTTTTCAAAATAAAGCAAACCCTTTTTAATAGTGACAGAAAAAGCTATTTTAGCAAAACTACCATCATACATTTAGAGTTTTATGCAGCTATTAAGTTTTTACACCAACTTCTCTCTATTCAGGGTTCTGGAATGTTCTATTCATCAAGACAAAATGAGAGACCATCTGGTTCTTGGCATGTCTCAGTTAGTTAAAGGCAACCTGAGATGAACAACACATGACCCGTCACTATTTATTTGACAAAAGCTGAGGCAAATGTACAAATACCATTTAAAGAGCCCCATTAAACCATTTAAAGAATCTTAAATTGATAAGATTTTGTTGCCATTATCAGTGTAACTTGAGGTTGAGTCGTAGCATCTGGACTTAATATACCTTTCTCTTGAAACATTTCACCACTCATCCAAGTGGCTTCAATCAATCTGATGAAGGTTAGATAAACATGAAGTTTTATTTATGAATTTTTGATCAATTACAAAGGATATTTTAGATAGAAGTAAATGAATGAATTTGATTAATATACTAAATGAAAAGGAATTAAGTTTCATTTATGAATCTATAAATATTTACGTTATATGAAGGTTGAATAGTTTACAAACCTGACGTCTTTATTAATAAAAGTTGAAAAGGATTTGGAGAAAGCTCATATTGTTCTTTAAATATGAGTTTATTTTTCCCCATGGTAATGTAATGTACAGTGTGGAGTGACAACAGTTTAAAGCCAATTTGTTCTCATTTATGACTTGAGATGAAGAAGATTTCTTAAAACAAAGTGATGACAAGTGAAACCTTCATGACTGTGTCTTGCATGTGCTTCATAACAAAGTCTTTATGGATCCACTATAAAGAAATGTGTTGTTGGTGTGAAAAGCTTTCAGTTCATCAATTTTTGTCTTTTAATGTGTTTTATCTTGCTTTTACTTCCCTCTATTTGCTTGTATGTAATTCGTGGTTTACTGGCTGTAATTCGATTAGTTTTTACTTTTGTGAAGCACTTTGTGATTTTTATCTGGGAAAGGTAAATACATATTTACTTTATTTACTTTAACAATGTTCCTGTGGCAGTTTTCTCATGGTGGAGGACATATGTGAAAAAAAATAAAGTTTTGAAATGCATTTAAGTATTTCTAAAGGAAGAAAATAGGAATAGGAAAAAAAATTATTGTTGGGAAGAGCTTGTTGCTGTGACAGTGAGGGGCTGAAAGCTGGTGAGAGAGAGTGGAAATAGATGGGATGATGGGAAGCAGGGGTGGGGTTACTCTGCACCAACAGTCCTACCCACAACTCAGAGGCCAATTTTTTTTTTAATTTTGGTTATAAACGTCATAATCATAATTAAAAGACCACTGGGAATGCTTTGACAATAGATGGAGTGGGACTTTGAGCTCAAATTAATATATGTTTGCTCATTTTTCAAGTTTCTTCTAAACCGTCAACTAGTTTTCAGAAATCTCAGCAAACAGTGTCTGGTGACCCTTCAGCAGTTGAGTCTGAATGCTTCCAAAGACTTTGGTGCTTTGGGTTGACAGTGTGGACCCATGGGTGCAGTTGAGAACATGAGAATGGCCACGCTGCTTTAATCTGAGCGAACTCCTTTTCTAGATTTGGGCAATCCAGTCATTCGAGGTGTGAAAATGTTTCTTCTTGTTAAAATCCCTAATGATCAGGATTGATATGGGTGTTTGAGCAGAGCGAAGCAGGTGTTTTAGCGCAGGTGTACGTGCTTGGTGCCAGACCCTGGCTGTGAACTCAGCATTAATGACTGTGAGAGGACCATAAACACCCAAGGGAGCAGAACACAGACACCCAAGCTGTAGTCAATGTATGGTCCCTGTTGAGGTGGAGGAGGGGGAGCCATTATGTGCAGCTCGTTTCTGGTTGTGGCTAAAGTCCAACTAAAATACAGGTGCTGTTAAAGCCCCCACAATGGGTTGGGGGGGATGGAGCATGCGGAATGCAGGTCTGGGTTTAGAGCTTCAGGGTTATGTTTTGCTTTTAATGAAATCACTCTGCTGGGGTTTTGCTGGTTCAAAACTACCTCAGAAAGTGGGCCACTGAGAAGATGACACTTTCTATGTTTGTGCTCCTGAGGGCCTCATGTGAGAAAGAAAACAAAAAATAAATCAATATTATGAAAGAAAATAGGCTTAATGTTTTACTATACCATGGTTTGAATATTAGTGATGGAGAGTTTAAAGAAAAGTGGTACATCCCATTGCAAGGAGTTTACATTTTATTCCGCGTGTAAACAAAGAAATTGTTTAAACTATTCGATTTAGGAGAGCCATCACACCAGACTAATTTGGTTGAAACAGTGGAAAAAAATGTAATTTGTTTCACACAAGTGGATCAAAACAGTTAAACAGTTACGATACATGAGCACTGGACAGCAAGAATAAAAAGAAGAAAGAACATGTAGTCATCTGTGGGCTTGTGACCATCATAAAATGTATTAAAACTCACTATACTAGAGTTGCTTTTTCCAGCGCTCAACAAACACATTTTCTCTACTTTCTGTACCTGTCATGGACATCACTTAAATCATTTTCTGTAATCGCTCCCCTAGAAAGCCCTTTTGCATTCACTCTGCTGCTAAACCACACCAGGGTTCACCTGCAAGTAAAACTGGCATCTGTCTTAAGAGACGCAAATATGTTTGGTCCACAGATGAAATTTTACACTTCCAAAACAAAAAGATCATCAAGAGCAAAGAGCCTAGTGTGAAATCTTTTAAATTTAGATGTAACAGTTGTCTTCTGTAACATGTACAAAAAAAAAAAAAAATAGTTTTTTAAAACAAATACTACTTAATTTTGGAAAAAACAATCTTGATGATCCAGCAGGTGGAAGAATAAAATCGACTTTTGCCAGGTTTGAATGAAAAAAAACCTTTGGGTTGTACACGTCAAGGGTGCGGTTTTGGAATAATTTACTTTCACTAAACAAAAACAAGCTTTTGGAAAATTATTAAAAACCTCACCAGCTGTTTTCAGGTTCTCTTCACTTCTTGGTTGTGAAAAAAGATAACCCCTACTCTTCTGTCAGACTCTTGCAGTGAAGCAGGCATGTCTCCAATCAGACCGACTGCTAGTGTAGTTGATCCCACTCGCCTTTCTTCTTTGTCTTTGGTCCAGGACTAATCAAAACCATCAGTACAAATCCCTTCAGACCCTGCTGAACACAGACTCAGCCAAGTGTATGAAAATAAAACAGTGAAGATTTTTAAAGTCAGATGGGGCAAATGCTGTGTTTAGTGACTGAGAAGCAGAGACCAGATTCAGGGGGGGGCAAGAGGCCATAAATGATGTCATCACAATGAGACTGCAGTGATGTGGTGTTCAGTCTGTTTGTGCTTCAGTAAAATGTGGGAGTAGACTCATATTGAAGTTCAAGCTCATAAAATTCAGGCTCACAGTGAATCAACACTGGTGCTTCTCTTATGTGGTATTGTTAATGTTTATGAACATATAATAGCGAAAAATTACCAGCCAAGTTAACAGGACAAGGGAATGAATAAAAATACTGACGACTACTGTTTGAGTGTGACACTGACCGTTTTATTGCATTACCTAATGTTGCATTCTCTATGTCACTGGGCAGGAGGGCTGACACAGCAGTGAGGGAAGACCTCAATAGGTTTTACAGAAAACCATCCAGCTGAATGATGCAAAAGCATGAAATGCTGAGTTTGTGTGGAGGCCATCTGAGGCTACAGAACTCCAGTTTATGGTGCAGTCACGGACTACATTATCAGACTGAGCTGTTTCTCCCCACACAACATTTTTTATTCAATAGTTTCTGTGTTAGGTTGGATGCATATTTATACGAAACAGCAACAAGAAAGTAAGTAAGGAACATAGTTTCCTTTGTCTTGATCAAATCAAACTAAGAGTACAAGCAATGTAAAAGATGTGACTTTTTTTTTTGTTTTATCAACGGGTTTAAATGAGGAACCATTCATTAAATCCTTTGTTTCATCATTATATTTTTATTTCTAGTTGTTATTATGTTTTATTTTTTTGCTTTGACATTGTTTATTGCACTTTGGGCCTCTGTGGATGGTGGTGGAAGGTGCTCTGGAAGTAAATAAATGAAATTAACTTAAAAGACATCCTCCAAACCAAATCAAAATAAATATTTCAGGTTAAAACAAAGCTGATTAGTATTATGAATGGTCACGTTAAAATATGATGTGCATTTTTAAATATGGAAAAGCAGAGAGAATATAATTAGTCAGAATTAAAAGTGCTGGAGCTGAAGATGTTTCCTTTAAGATGCTTCAACTATTAAAGTCCTGGATAGATTATAAAATTTAAAGGTTAAAGCTGGCTCCACTGAACTGATCAATAGTTAAAAAAAATGTCTACTTTATCAATGCTGCCATTGGGAAAAAAAAACATTGAGATGTTTCATTAACATCCAAAAGCTTCGATGAGAAGAGTAGAACTGTTTATCCTGTACCTGCATCACGCCACACGAGGCTGAAATAGGGAGGTGTGCTAAACAGCAGGGTAAAAGTCAGCTGAGTAAATGAAAATGAGCAAAAACCTTATAAAAACCCTACATTTATTTCCTCTAATCTAAAAACATGAAAGCTTCTTCTTGAGTAAGTTTTAATATGCTACAGTCCTTTTCTGCTCCTGATGCTGGGACCAGTGAGGCTTTGAAATAAGTGTGCAAGAAGTAAACCTAAACAGCAGAGAGGAGAAAAGCTTCTGCTATATAGGGGACAGAAGACTCCAGGACCTGCATCTGTAGCCATCTTTTATTGCAGACTTGGCCTACTTTCCCCCCCTTTTTAAACAGCATTTTCCAGATTTTCTATGTACTCAACTCAAACATCTTGGGAAATGATAAATAAATCATTAAGAAGAAAAGACATTTCCAGTCCTGAAATCAAGAACATTAAACTTAACTAAAGGTACAAAGCAGTGTGTGAAATTTTAATGAAGGCTGAGAAGAAAGCAGTCGAATTATCGTAAAGTTCATTGGCATTTTTTTCTTCTTCACTTTCATATTCACATTAAATTTAAAATTATTTTTTGGGGATATCCTTGTGCAGAAACAAGTCACAAGGCGAGAAAACGATGATCATCTTCACGTTTTTGATATTTCAATGTTTGCAGTCATTTCAATATCAAATCAACAGTTTAATTTATTCTCACTGAAAACCTGGAAGCAAAAGAAATTTAAATCTTTGTCGTTTAACCACATCTGGTGATGAAAAATATTAAAATGGCAACAAGGCAAAGAAGTTTATTGTAGTTTTTTTGGAGGTAAAGTGGTTGATATTTGTAATGGTTTTTAATTAATTACCATCATGGCAGCTCTTCAGGATGGAGGAAGACGTACACTCACACGCCAGATCTTATTTGATGCCTTCAGACCAGCTCGTCTTTAACATCAGCTGCTTTCAATTTCACCTGGCTTCCTCATGTGCGCTGATCATTTACATAGCTATGAATTTCAGCTGTTGTTGCCCTTTCTGCCTGCATGCCTTTAGACCTCATTGGCATTCTGTGTTGTGAGTACAGCAAAAATCTGATGCCAAACTGTTACGTTTCTTGAATAAATTAGAGAAAAAGAGAATTTTTTTAAAAATTCAATCTGGGCCACAGACTAATTCAGAACTAAAGGGTGATGGAGTAAATAAAGTTAGGTTGGTTGAATGACAAAAAGGTGGCAAAGTTTTGTGCGGCCGTTCAGGAGTGGAGGTTACCCCTTCTTGCTCAGCTCCCATCCCTCTGAACGACTCCTGGTTGAAGTCCCTCCACTCACAAACCGGCTGCAATGAAATCACCTAATCACAGAGGACAGCTGGATCTCTCAGTGTAGGAAAAGTCAACGCGTGGCTCTTCCACCCACACACTCGCGCTACACACCAGCATCCCACTCTTGGTTCCCTAATGGCAAGCTGTAGCCGGCTGATGTTTAAAGTGAGAGGTTAGAGTGCAGGCCTGTGATAAGCTGCGCCGAACTGTGAAAACACAGATTACATTTCTGTGGCTTATTACTGACAGCGCTTGTGCCTCCCAGCCATACTGTAATTGTGACTGAAAAACCGCAGCATCCACTTTAAATACGGCTAGATGGGGAACCCCCATGGCAAAGCTCTGACAGCCAGGCTAATTCAAATCTACAGCCCCCTCACCTACATGTTTTCTGCAAGTGTCCCCCTCCTCCAATAAACTGAAGGTATACATTTTTCCAAACATCTACTTTAATCTGTCAAATTAGGGCCAACATGGCAACAGTGGAGTCTTTGTCTCATCTCCATGCATTTTTGGAGTCCATCCAAAGTAAGAAATAAAAGGAAAAACACAATTGCCAATAATGTTCCCTAATTTTCTAACTAAGTGTGCATTCATCCTTCTGACATGCTGTTGGGCTGCCAAATCTTCCTGAGTCTTTGAGCTTGACTTAATAAAATAATGGGTATAACTTTCATGTTTTCATCTTAACATTTCCTCTAAATTAGGAGTAATTTTGATGTTTGTGTTAGATGTACTCGATATCTCAGCTGAAAATGAGAATGTACTTAAAGAAAAACCCAAAAAGCAACTAAGCATACATTCAATCCCTCTTTCTGGCAGGTCATGAAAGTGGCTCAATCTGCAAAAACTCTTTTTTTTTCCTGCCTCTTCTGGCTCAGGGATGGATAAAGACTGTTGTGTTTCAGGTCCACAAGTAAGGCGATATCTCCCAAATCTCACAGAAAACAATTTGAACCTTGTAATTACATCAATCATATGGAATTGGGGCCAAATCGGGGGTTAGAGGAAGAAAAACGTTAAAAAGAGAATTTGAAAGTTGCTCGTCACATTTAGGGTCATTTTACTCTGCAGTCACTAATGTTTTTGTTTTTTTTAAAGCTCTCACTCTGAATTTGAAAGGCCAAAGATGACTTTAGCGGGTTTCACTTCTGCAAGTGGCCTCTCAAGCTTTAGAGTCAAATAATCCAAAACTTAAAACAAGGAATATGTGATCTTCTGCATAAAACAAACTGCATTTTATAAAACCTAAAATGACATATGGCCAGGATTTCAAGACAGGCTTTATGAATCCTTTCATGAGTGAATTCCTTAAACATGTTGACCAAAGGCAGAGAGAGGAGGAACAAAGATTGGAAACATTTAGGACATTTGATTCATACCTTGTTCAAACACAGACCTTTTTTTATTTATTCATTTTTTAAAAAAATCTCACATCCTTGACAGTCCAAATAGTTTAAGTCCAACATCAAGTGTCGGTAGGCTTTCATTCCCTTTACAAAAAAAAAAAAGAGCAGAAGATCTCGACAGCAGTGAGGCATCAGGTTATGAGCTGGCAGGGGTCTTCAGCTCACGGGCAGAAACAGAAAAAAAAAGAAAATCAGGGTACAGTGGCCCCAAACAGCATCCAGGGAGCTGAATGAGAGATGTCAATTCCACTCAGCAGTGCCTCTGATCAGAGCTACCCAGAACCACGCTCAGATAAGCGGGCTAATCTCAGCATCCCTGCTGGCCTGACAGCTCTGTACTGCCATGACAACCAAATGGGAATCTCCACAGGCAAAAACCTAATAATTTCCTTCTTTCTTCACTTTGCATGATTTTGCTTCTGCTAAGTCTGACAGTTCTTTTGTTTGTTTTTTGCAGCTTTGGTAAATTTGCTACTTTTTTTCCCCCCAAAACTTCTCCACTTAACTGCAAGCCTCAAACCAATCAGAGGGCTAGGTTTTTCTAAGTTTATCTCAAAGTGGGAGCATAAAAGAAAAATAAATGAGTTTTGTAGCACCACAAAAAAAGCAACCACTTTAACCGCCGTAAATATTTATTGTCCTTTACGTAACAAAGTCTGACAATTTATGTTACACCCATTCAGGCCCTCAGTCACAATAAAACAGGAGCTCCACCCTTCGAGCCAGACTGTAGAGCCATGCCAGGGGAAGCAGTTTGTGTAAAGCTACTGTAGATGAAATATGAACATAGCAGGGCTTGCATGGCAGTGGCACATGAAGAGTTGGTTCCAGCTGGATTGTAAAACAAAAAACCACAGCAAGGAAAAAAGCTTTCTGCGGCTTATTGCCTTTTTTTAAACGAAGACATTAAAACTTATAATAAAGTGGGAGTAACTGACTCACTCACAAAAAGCTGAGAGATCTTATTTCTCGGCTTCATTTAAGACAGAAGCTGCATAATGTAAGACTGATTGAAATCACTGCTGTTGTAAAGTATTTCATACGCAAGCGCATTAGACGGCTATTTAAAAATGAAAGAATGCTGACAAAGAGTCACCACAAGTTTTGGAGCTAAAAAAAAATAAAATGAGCTAAATGAGGGAGGTGATGCAGAGAAGGTTAGACATAGAAAAGAGAGATGTTTAGCTTTTCTTACCTTCTTCACAGGCAGAACCGCTGAAGCCTGGACAGCATTTCCACTCCAGAGAGGTCACAGTGCGATGAACCACTTTGTATGAAGGTCTGATCATGGTCTTGTAGCTGAAAAATGTCAATTTAAAAGTTATCCTCTGAAAAAAAAAAAAAATCAAGAGAAGTACTATGTTTTTACACTGTTTTGGACAGTACAATAATTTCTCCTAAATCTGATTGAAAATAATTGCACCCAAACAAGGGGATGGAGGGAGAAAGAAAGATAAAAAGTTAATTTTGACAGTGAAACATGTCATGTGACCCCTTGGCCGGAATGATTACCTGTCAGTTTAAAGACCAGAATCACATGCAAGTCCAATATCAATCTCCAATCTAACATTGAATGAAGTTTTCCAACACCTCCCCTCTCACAACAGTTGTTTGAAATATTAATTCCAACCACAGCAGAAAGTATTATTATTATTAAAGTATACTATAAGTATTTTTATTTCTGTTGTAAAGTCAGGCCTTTTGCATTAAAAAGGTGTTTAAAAAGCCACCTAGTGGCTTCAGTCAACAGCTCAAGTCCCACATCATCTTCTCGCTTTAACTCTCTGACCCCATGAAGGCTCAGGTGTGGTCACAGCTGACATAGTGCAGTGTGGGAAATATTAAAGGTCACACGCATTCTCCACATACTGAGAGAAGCATGATCCCAACAAAGTTTGGGTAACAAAGTTTGAGTAAGATGCACTTCCATTTTTTGGGGTTTTTTTTTTTAATTTGATGACATGTAGTGCTGGACGTACCTGATCAGGACCACTAGAGGTCACAGAAGGTGGAGCCAGTTTAAGAGCAGACCACAGCAAGTGAGCTTTACCACAGTCTGTGACATCATGGAAACCAGGACTTTCTTTCTATTGTGTGTGAATCTTAACTAACCCGTCTTGCTGTTGGGGATTTTAAACAGGCTAATCACTCATCACAAATATTCCCAGGTGTGTCATTGAGATTAGATGTGATTAACTGAGTTGATTCTGCACTTTATTGCTGATTATGTAAGTTATCAGGGTTCAGTTGACCTTTTAAAAGGGCCAAGTTGTCCACTAAATATGTGTAGATTTAGTTTAAGAGTTTTATATTTTTTCTGAACATTTTTTTTCCATTATTAACTTTTCTTTTGTCTATCTAACTGTCTGGTCACTCATAGCCACATTGAGGATATTTGAGTAAAGGTCAATCATTTTGGTGTCGTTTCATCTGTCTTTTCTTTTGTTTTTTGTTGTTCTATTATTTCTTTTCAGCATTCATTTAAGTCATGTTTATTAGTTTGTTTTAGCTGAACTTCCCTTTTGTTTTTCAAACTCCAGTTTTTTTTTTCTTTTAACACGTTTTAATCAACCTTCAAAATTATTCATTTTCATCCACTCTTTTTACCAAAATCTTTTCAGAAAGTTTCCTGCAGTAAATTACAGTAACAAAATAGTGAACCCGATGATAAAGAAGAAGTGCCTAAAAACATTAGAAAAATAAACGTGCATAGCAAGTCTGTTCATTAAATTTTCCAAATGAAATGTCAGATTTCATGTGTTCTTTTAGAATGTTCTTGAAGTCTTTTATTTTAGGCATTCAGAAGCAGCAGTGCTGGCAGGTGTGCTCAGCCCTCACCTGCCTCCAGAGCATCCCTGTGGCCAGCGGCAGGTCTGATAGACCCGCTGGAGGATGGTTCCATTCTGCACCTGGCAGGTCACCGTCTTAGTGACTGTGTGAGGGCACCAGTTCCTGGGAGTGAAAGCAAATAAAATATATTGTTTTACTCATTCATAGAAATGAAGTGCATACATAACTTTGTATTTGTTTATTTAGAAATAAAACATCCAGTTTCTTTTTTAAAGATGTGTTCCATGTACACATGTAGACTAACTCAAAAGCTAATCATCTATGCATACATTCAGCATGCCACAGTCTTCCCTCCCCCATCTTTTGGTTTGCTGGGTGGTGTTTACAAGGTTTTAATCAGTCGGAAGATTCTCCTGGAATGCAATTAAGGTTGTATTTACACCGTGCTCCATCCTCTATCAGTACACATCCATTTGTTTGGGAGTTTTAAAGGAATTTCTGTTTCAATTTCAGAATTTCCTAAATTTCAGTGAGCAAACATGTCTCCTCCCGCAGACATTTATTTTTAACGTTTTTTTTCACCTATGTCCTTGTTAGAACATTTTTCATAAATTTACAACTTGGTTGAGCTATTACAGTGAAATAGTTTCGCAAAGCCACCAGATTGGTATGAACTTCACACGATTAGGTGGTGTGACGGAGAAGGATGTGGAAAAACACCAAGCGGACAGCATCCTCTGAATGCGCTAGAGATGCGTGTGCAGGAATATTGAAGTGTTCCCACCGAACATGTGAGGCCGCGTGTTTGTGCATTTCTGACATAGTTTTCTCAAAGGAAAACCACCAAAGGCAAAAGATGGGATGCGGCTCCCATTAACCATCCCCACATGTGGCGGCGGCCGCACACAAACCTGAGCCTGTAAGCAGGAGCTTCTAGTACAGACACTTGCCATTGACATTTCAAGTTCACACAGCTTAGTTGCCAGGTCATGTCCAAGTAAAATAAAATCCCTTTTAGCTAAAAAAAAAGTACATTTTAGGGTTAAAGAAAAGAAAGCCGATCTTAATTCATTTTAAACATTCACAACAGGTACGAGAATTTAACTCCCACATGTTTTTTATGACAAACCTACCATTCATGTATGACAGTAAATCCATCAGCAGTAAGGCTACAAATATGAGCATAGATCTATACTGGATTACCCTATGATTGCTTTTCCTGGTCCAGAAAAGAAAAATGGTCTAATCACTGGTGGAAAATGTGAAGGAGCTGTGGTCAGGTGGAGCTGGGGAGGAGGTGGGGGTGCAGGGTTGGTTACTACTAACCCCGACTGCTCCATACCGTTTATCTTTAAGACCCAACTGATAAACATCAGAGTTTCCCAGGCTAGAAGGAGGTTTCACCTGAACGGCCAAGACTATCGTCTGGAGGGTATGTGTGGGGAAGTGGAGTTGGGGGGTTGGCGGCGCTCCCCCTTCTCCTCACACATACTCAGTTGGCAAAAAGAAAACACTGTCTGCGGTTTCTTTAATGAAGGAAATGACAAGAGCAGTTGGCATGATAATTACAATTTGTCAAATGGTTTGACTCTTAGCTTGAATGTGATGTAAAAAAGCAGCAAAAATAACACAAATCTACAGCATTCTGTATAATCCCATCAAGTGACATCTTATATCCCGTCTCTTCTCCTTCTTCTTGAAACTGCCCGTAAAAAAGAAGCACTAAGGCTTAGTGCACTTAGTCCTCAACTCTTTAATGTTTCATAGTCACCACCTTTCTCTTTGAGGCACCCATGTGTTAGGAAGTGAGCAACTCACCAGCATCATGCTGTTTCTCTGGCAAAGCACCAAGCAGGCCCTGGGTGAGTATCAGGTCTCAAAGCACACATGGCACACTCTGAATGTGTGCTCCAAACTAAATAAATCATCATCCATCTCACAGTCACATGCGGCCACAGCCAAGCGTTAAGAAAGAAACCCTGAAAAAAAAAAATCCCAGCTTTGTCCCATCTGTTCCTTGGAGCTACAGACGCCAATATGGGAGGACATTGGAAAGAAACGATAGACAGCTGAACCCTTAACTATAATATATGCAAATGTAGAGCAAAAGCTAGAGAGAAAAAGCCTGGATGTCAAACTCTAGTGGCTGATAATCCTCATTTCACCTTGTATACAGTTTCATCATCTTGTAGTGCACATTCCACAACAGAGTATCTGAGTAGAAGGGATGCACACCAGGCCCTGCAAACCATCACAGGAATCAATGAGGCTTTTGCGTACAGCCAGTGGAGGAGGATCCGCTATGTTTGAAGCAATAAAAAGACAAACATTTAGGAATGAGAATGACATTCCACTGATTTCTCTTCCTTGAACGAAACAAAAGATCAATGTGGATAGACAGTTACAAGCAAGGAGATGATTTTATTTTAAAGGTCACACTATGACGCTTCAGATGGGAAATGAAAGAAAAGGCAATTATGAAGCAGTGTTGGTCACATGGGAGGCATAAGACAAATGTGGCACAACAACAACTGACAGAGACAAATAGAGTAACATTCAAGGTGAAGCTAATGAAGAGACAAGGAGACATTGTTACTGGTGTTATGATCATTTTTAGTTTTAGACGATTTTTAATTAAGGAATTCTATTGATATAAGTTGGCCTATTTTAACTATTATTTTCTGATTGTTAAAGGACCCATCTAAGGACAAACTAACCAGAATCATTAAAAATGTTGGCAATGAAGGTGCTTTTTGACTATATCAGAGTTTTTTAAAATACAACAAATTATTATACCACTTATATAGTGCTTTTCTACCTTAACTACGGCTTTGCAGTCTTAGTCACCCACACTCACATTCACATACTGATGGTGACAAAGCTGTCATGCCAGGGGCTAATCAGACCACCGGAAACAAAGTGGGGTTCAAGAAAAGTGGGAACCGAACCTGCTTCTTTCCGATCAGAAGTTGACTGATCTCTGCACCAAACCTGCCCTTTAAAACTTTAAAGTGAAAGTAGTAACTCACAAGAGACTGGAGGGAAATGAAGAATTCATCTTGTTTTTGTCTATGTCGTGAGTTTTTAGTCTTGGACACTGCAGCCTGCTCAGAAAATGTGGATCTTTGTAAGGAATTCCACTAAAGTTGAGGATTTACGGACAGTAATTAGTCTTAACATCAGTCACCAGGCCTGTTCTTATCCTGCCTCCAAGACAGCCTGATCATTTGCAAAAGAGACATTAAACATGAGTGGGGGCAGTTCATGCATGTGTGTGCTGTGATGTGTGGACTCTGGCTGCGCTCGAGCTGGGTCAGTGGCTTGGGCTTTTCTGTTTTTCTTTTTGACCCCTTTCTCAGCAACTTTTGCAGGGTGGCAGGGAGCCATGACCCACTGTGGGAGGCTGCTGCTGTCTAGGAATGCTGTTGTCATGTGGTGGTTATGCTTCGTCTGCAACAATGGTCGTCATTAATGTGGGGATCCAAGGATTTCCTTTCTAAACACAGAGATGTAGCAGGAAAATCAACTGTCCCTAAAATCTGTCTGTGGGTTTAAAGTTGAAGCGGATCTTTCTGATGTATTTGAACGTGAGTTTCCTTCCTAATGTGGGGTCAAAAATATCACAGCTGAGCACAAATAAGACTATAGGAAATACTCAGCAACATTGCACTAAAGCTGTGACAAATGTGTCAAACTTTGATATGATTTTAGACAAAAAAAAATTAACCTTGTTTTTCTTCTCATTTCAGAAAATATATAAATATGAATTAAGAAGTATTGGCCCAAATGGTTTATTTTAGGATTTTTTTTTAAACAGTCAAGACTTTAGGATTAAGGTATTACTATAAATAATAGTGGAAAAGGGTCATGATTTCAACTACAGACCCCATAGAAAAAAACATTTAAACTTTCTTTTTTGTACTCATGAAGGATTTTTGAACATTGGTGAGTCAGAAAGAGAGTTTTTGTTTAGTTTCATTATGAAGTCATTGTGTTGCTCCTTTTTTTCTTTGTCTACACACAAAGGCAGTGACACTTTTCCGGCTTTGATTTGTCCTATTTTTTTTGCTGACAAATATGGGGGAAATTCTAAGAATTTGATTGCTTAAAAATGATCAAGTGACAAAGGGTTTCAATCATCCCTGATCTTTGCTGAATCTTCACAGTAAATTAAATTCCTTATGGAGGATGTTTCCTTATGGAAACAACCACACGTTTACATGTTTTTATTCCTGTCTTTTCACGACAAGGGAGTTTAAATCTGGGAAAGAGATGAAGAGGAGGATACAAGCAGGTTGGAAAGGCTGGATGAAGGTTTCAGGTGTGATGTGTTACAAACAAAAAACCTCAGCAATTATAAAAGCAAAGGTGTAATGATGGAATGAGATGAAAAATTTGCAGAGAATCAGGTTGACATGCGTTTGACGCGTTTAGAAGAGGGGCCGCGAATGTGTTAGTAGAACGACGCTGTGGTTGAAGGAGTCAAAAAACAAAGGAGAAGAAGGGGGACTTTGAAGTTGGAGTGCCTATTTGCTCAAAAAGCAATACAACTAGTGGTTTAGTATGAAAAAACCCTCTTATTTGAGTTATTATTCTGTAATTTCATTCGCATAGATATTTTTTGCTCTAATTGAAATATGCTTTTAATGAGCGCTATCCTAGAATGGTTACGCAGCCATCAATAGATGATGTCATTACAACTATGGGTCCAAAAGTTAAATCAAATTCTCTTTTTTTTACCCAAATGAAACTACTTCAAAGTCAAAAATCCCTTGCTGTAGAAGTTAAATTCTTCAGCGCAATCTCAGATTAAGAACTTAAATATTGAGACCTTCTTCGAGCCTACAAAGAATTATTTCAAAAAGCTCAAAACCCAAAAGTCCCAATCTTCTGTTTGAGCCAAAGTCTTAAATTTGAGAGAGAATCGTCAGCCGCAGAGCTCAGACTGCCTCTCATTCCACCACAATCCTTTCTGAGAGAAGATAAAGAAGTGTTAAAGATAAGTAGTGAGGCATCATATACCTCCTCAACCACACTGTGAACTCAGCTCATAAAGTCATTCAGAAAGACAGGGGTGAGCAAATACTTTATCAGCCCCAGTGCAGAGTGGCCTAAGCAGAAAAGAAATTACTCAAGAGTTGTTAATCCCCTTTGATTTTTGTAATCAGTGTGTGCAGACATGGCAAGTGTGAAAGGACTTTGTTACCCAGTCTGCCAAAGGGCAAGTTACAACCCTTTCTTTCTGTCATCCTCTCAGATCCAGCCAGGCAGCAGGTGACCTGAGATCTGCAGTCTCTCTCCTGTTCAAAGCTGTTAGCAGACAGGAGGCTGCCTGAGACCAGCAGCAGCTTTTCCCCTGCTGTCCGCTAATGCGCAAAACACTGAGAATCTTCCCAAAACAAGCCCAGATGCAGCGGGATCCCAGCTGCTTGTGTTTAGGAAAAACGTCCAAGTACTGAAAGCCACCTGGACACACTTCCAGGCCACACACACACACACAACCTGGAGAGATGGATCATTCTCTTAAAGCTGCACCCTAATTAGGATTGAAACGTGAACAGATGACAGCTGGGAGGCTGCAGATGATGGAGAAAGAAGCGCACAGAGCAAGGATCTGGAAGATGGATGGAGATGGAAGCAACCATTCACTGAAGAACAGCGGTCTGAAAAGCATAATGCAACACTGAGACAGTGTGTGACAGAGTGTCTTACCTTTTCTGGTAGACGGGGGTTCGAGCCGCTGTCCCTCTGCTCTGCTGCGTCCCAGGAAACGTTTTGTAAAGTCCCGTCTTCCACGTCCCGTTCACGATCGTACACAGCCAGAGGATCAGCACGGACCAAAGCAAACTTTTCCTGCTCAAACCATCTCGACAGTTCGATCCCATGTTTGGGGGAAAGTGTGAAGGCAGCAGCTCGAATGCGCAGCGCTGATTCTGTCCGGCTGCAGCGCGGAGGGAAGATGTGCCAAAACTGCAGCGCTTCAGCTGGACGCGGCGCGCATCCCAGGGACGCAGTTGTTCAGGTTCAGGCAAGTCCAGGTGAGCTGCTCGGGGATAGAGTCTCCTTCACAAACTCTCTTTTATAATGGACATTGAACTAGGTGTGTGCTGCTGTCCCCCCCTCTTCTCCGCCTGCTCAGCCAACCCCCTTCTGTCTGCGCTCACATCAAGTGGAGTCTTCTCGGCAGCTTTCTAGTCTCCAGTTTGTGCGCACCCTGCCACATTTCAGCACTGCACGCAGGAGGAGAGGACATCCCATCTTCTCAGCAGATTTATTCTAAACATAATGAAGGAATAACACAAGGTGAAGGCAAACTTCTGCTTTATTTTAATACAGATCGAAGCAGTGATGGTTTGTTGCAACCTCCTCCTGAGGATTTCCATCAAAGCTGCATCATCAAGACTTAAACCTCCAGCTTCAGCATCTGCAGAAGATGCTGCACAGTGTCAACGCTTCCAAAGCCAAGGTTTCATGAATCCAGAAGCCAGTAGATCAACAATTTACCATAAGGCGTGGACCCAAATCATGGAATACTCTTGCTGACCTAGTTTTACAAAATCAAATGAAAAAATGTTATGTCTTTTTTTGCCATAGGTTATTTTATTCCTTTGTATTTTCTTCAATTCATTGTCATCCAGAGTTGGTATCTAAATAAGCCTTTATGGCTTCATTCACCTCCCTGCACGCTGTACTGTTCTATTCAGTGTAAATGCTCCAGTTTGTCCTGTGACTCCATTCATGTGCTTAATAAATAAATGAAACAAAATAAATAAGAATGGGCAAGAAAACTACAGACCCACCAAATTAGAATAAGTTATTTTGATAATTCCTATGAGTGTGTAGTTTATCCTGAAAGTCTGGTGTCTAATAGACGGTGCACTCCAAATACATTGACCTCAGTGTAAACTATTTTGCATTCATGTGGTGTTGAAAGACTTTGTTGGTTTTCTGATGTTCACGTGTGTTTTCCGAGTCCTTTTTTCAATCATTCCAACATCATGAAAGCAGCATTTGTTCAAGTTTGCGTTTTTTCCCTGAGGGACATAAAAGTTTTGACATAAAAGTTTTAAAATATATATATAAAATCAAAGGTAAAATTTTGTTCAGATTCCATGTTATTTCTTTCTTGCATGAGGTGGATTACCAAAACACTGCAATCATCTGCTCCTGATCCGGCTCTTCTGTCAAATTTTAGAATCCTTTGTGGGCGACAGGTCAAAAAGTTAACCCACCTCTGTGCTAGATGGAGGACACGGATTAGCACCTTCACACTCACAGAAAAGCATCTAGTTTGGCTCTTTCATAGTGGCTGGATCTTCTCGGGGCGGACCGAGTCCACCTGCTCACAATCAACACATGGAAAGTCCTGGGCTGGTTAGGAAGGATCTGGGCTGGAAAATGATGTGTCAGAGTTTTTTTTTTTTTGTTTGAGGGCACCCTCTCAGTTTTATGGGGCCACTCACAGCACATGCTGTGGGTGCCAAGCAGGAAGTAGAGCAGTTAAGGTTTGATGTAAATCCCTGCAGCCAGGAGCAGCTGAAAATAATTTTGACCGCTTAGAAGAAAAGGTAGTGGTGATGGGGGGGGGTCGGCTGCACCAAGAGGAATTTTTTTTCCTTCCCCCTCAGTGTTCAGTTCTAGAGCAAGTTATACCATCCTGCCTTCACTATTTCCTTCCTGAACGGATGCATTACCTATTGTCAGTCGTATAAGGGTTCATTAAACAGCACAACACCACAGTCTTTTCGGTAAGGAAACACAATAACTCCCCTCCTGTGTTTGGTCATAAACATGTCTTGGGAAGGGGCCTACCTAACCTTTGTCCTTTGCCATGCAGACAAGCCCCTTTTAGACTCCATAATATGGTAATAACAGACATTTTAGGGATCTTGTAAAAGGGTGGGGCTGTGGAAAAGAAAAACCAAAGAAAAAAGGGCATTTTCATGTTAGAGGTTGATTGCTTTGATAATTAATCACATTTATAAAGCAACGTTTAGTCTAGAAGCACTGCTTTCCCCCCACAAAACCAGTTTTTATTTCTGTCTATGAAGTCACTCTTACACCAGCAGCCAAAACCTGGTTTGCCATGCTGACCTCAGCAACCTCAATTAGTCAGTCTGGTCATTCAGCAAAGGTAAATTTGAAATACAAAAATAGAATGGAAAACTTTGAATATTTCACAGGCTCCTTTTCCAGTCTGTAAATGGTTTAACAAGTAATTGTCTAATTTTGGTCACAATTCTAGCATTATCTAATGTACCTGAGCAGAAAATATAAATCACTTCTAACAATTGAAGAGTTTTTAGCTGAAGGATTTTGAACCATTGCCCTTCTGTCGTCAACAAATTACTGGCCAAGCATTGACAGCTTCTCTGTGCTGCCATCTAGTGAGAACATCATGACAACAAGGAACATTTAAGCCAATATTGTTGAATATCTGAAAATGGAAATCTGTCAAAGAAGCAGATGTTACTTATGAATAAAAATGTACTAAAGTAACATATAAACGTCTGCAGGAAAAGTAGAAAAACAGTTGCTAGATTTCTTATGACATTTATCTGCTGCAGCATCACGAAATAAAAATGTTATCAAAGCAATGTCAACATTTATCTTCAGTCACCATTTTTGAAGGGGAACTGCAGGACAGGTCCTGAGCTCTAAAAACAGAAATGACTCGATGCTGATTTTTGACTAAAATGAGATTGCATATTCAGAATTCATTTCCTTAAAATGTTTTTTCATGTGTTCAAATATCTGTACAGTTAACTTCAAAATGAATTTAAAAATGTTAAAACACAAATTCAATTGTATTTCTATAGCCCAATTTCACAACCATAGCCGTCTCCATGGGCTTTACGCCGGTATTTATGCAAAGAACATGAAGTCAGTCGTAAAAATATAAACAATAACTGGTTGCTAAACTAAACTGAACAGATCAAGCTAAACTAGCATCCCTGCTCTTAGACCCTCCTTCTCTGTAATAGTAAAAGAAAATAAACAAATAGTGTTTTCTTACAGACAAATCTGTTGTAATTTCTGACATAGATCAAATTGTTTGCCATTTATTCTTTCATCAATTCTTTGAATGAGAAACATTTACTGATAAATTGTCAATTACATTAACATCACTGGATGGTTAATACTTTTATTATGCAAGTTTTTTGTGCAGTTGTTCTAGAGGATGTACTGAATAATACTTCCTGCAAAGATGATCTTTTTTTCTTTTTTCTGATCCATGGCTTGATAGACAGCCTTACATGTTATACTGCATGTCAGTAACTGCTTTAAAACAACAACTTAAGTGTCAGGAGTCAGTGTTCTGTCTCCCCCTCTGGTCAAACACCACAACTCAACTAAATTGAATGGTGACTGAATGAATTGCTTCTCTTGTTCAGTAAATAACGCCCCTCTCACCCTGCATGGGTGGCACCTTTTTTCCAGTTCCTCATGTTCCTTTTCTTTATGGTACCATCGCTTGGTACTGTCACATCCACCACAACAGCTTTGCTCTGTTCTTTATCCACCACTATGAGGTCTAACTGGTTCACCATCACCATCCTGTCTGTATCTGGAGGTCCCACAGGATCTTTGTTCTCTCATTCTCCACCACTTTCGGAGGTGTTTCCCATTTTGACTTTGCAATTTATACACTGCACACCTTATTTTACTATCCATCCATCCATCCATCCATTTTATTATCTCTTTCAGGGTAGGGGGGCTGCCAGAGACTGCCAGGTACTGTTGTTCAAAGGTGGGGTACACCCTGCACAGGTCACCAGCCTGTCACATGGCTGCAATCACACACACACACACACACTTAGGGGCAATTACCAATTAACTTATGAAGAGCATGGCTGGACTGGTGGGGAAAAATTGAACAAGAGGCCTTAATGTTTTGAGGCAAAAATGCTAACAACTGCACCACCCTACATACATCTTTAGCCTCTCACATTTCTTTGAATTTCAGTTATTTTGTACTTTCACTGTACACTTATCTTTATTTTATGTGGACACAGTTTTGTAAATTTGACTATTTTTATAATTCGTTTAATAAATTCCATTTTTGCTGGAGAGGATGCTGGTCTCTGCAGGCAAAGCTGAGGTTCTGCTTCTGGAGCTTTGAGACCAAAAGAGTGTATCCAGGAAGCACAGTCTTGCACCATCTTTTAAGGGAAAAACGATTAACTTATTTAAATTAGGTTTGTTTGCAGTGGTTGTATTGAACTTACAAAAGGAAAATTTAAGGCAGAATGACAACAACAAAAAAATAGTGAATTATAATCACCATTTAAGAAATTGTTTCAACAAAAATAATTTATTAGTATTTTTAACCACTAAGACAAGGATTTGATGTAGATTTGGTCATCAGAATTATATCAGAAAGAACTTGAATGTGAAAACAAAAAAACCCAACTCATAACTAACAGCAGTGATGACATTTGATTCCCTTTGACACACAAAAAGAAAAAAGAAATCCAAAAAAATCTATTTCAACTCTCATCTTTAGAACTGTGAAAAAAGGTTTGTGATATTAAAACATGACCAATTACTTTGACATTTTGATTTCCGACACCAAGGTCATACATTTGGTGACTCAGCACCTGCATGTTTCTGCAAAAACAATATAGATTTAGATTATGCAGAAGCAGACAATGAGTAAAAAGACGAGATATTTGATCAAAAACTGTAAAATAATTTTAAAAAGCGGGTATTCAAACTTGGTAGATCTTTTTTGAGATTTAAAAAAATTGAACAACTGGAAGATTAAAAAATAAATACCCAGTCTAAGTGCTACAAAATAAGAAAACTGGGGAATCTGTCCAAGCGAATGCATTTGTGTGAAGACCTCCAACAAAGCTGAGGCACAGACAATTGCAGCAACAAGAATTCCTCCCAGAGCTGAGACAGCAGGTGCAGCCAAATCGCAAAAACTACCCGAGCAAACAGGAAGATGCTGGACTGTGTGGTAGCAAAGAAAAACTGAGACTTTAGGAGCTTTTCCTCTTAAGAAGAATGTTTGAGAAGGTAAGAGATGAAAGTCTATACAGGAGGTTGCAGATGGAAACTGAAGTACAAAGACATGGAATTTGTGAGAAAACACACAGACCTGCTGATGGAGCCTCGAACACCCTCTTGTCTCCCCAAATGGATACAGTTTTTTATGTTTTCCCAAAATTACAACAATGTCTTGACTTTTAATGAACTAAATTGAGTTCTCTGGGAAATCATCAAAGAAAAATATTTGGAGTCATTTATCTAGGGTACCTGTTTCATCAGTAAAAACAATCATTATTTTCCTGTCAGGTGACAAGAAAACTAAATAAGCCACGATGTGAAATCAAAAAAGTTTTCCAATAGTTGTTAAAAAGTAGGAAAGTTGGGGAAAATCGTGTTTTTTTTAAAGAAAAAAGCTTTTCTTTATATCTCAAACAAAACTTTTCGAACAGCTTTTCTGCAAAAAATATTTTAGGTTCCACGTCTATTACAGAAATGATGAAATAAATATTACTTTCAAATATTTATATAGCAATACCAGAAAATATTTCAATTCCACTGCATTCTTGCCTGTCATCTCCATGCTGGTAAAAAAATACACCTTATGTTTGTGATCCTGTTGGGGAGGCAGTGTTTGAGTTTTTACAAACTCACAAAAATGTGTGTTCCTGAAACACACATTTGAAAACTGGTTAAAAGATGAAAATAATCATCAAAATCACATTGTGGACATTGTCGCAGCACAGAACTCGCTGGCTTTGGCTCCATTCATGAGCTGTCCGTACATTCAGTCTTTTCATAGTAATCCATCACTTTCAAAACTGGAAGGCAGAGCAGAAAAGGAGAAGGGGCAAAACTTGACTCCAGTCCCACTGTAGAATTTATTTTGAAATTCCACCCTGCGAAGGAAATAAAATGCCATGAACGGAGAGGAAAAAAAGAGGACGAAAAGATTCTAAACCTGGACACAGGCTTACCAGTGAAGGCGAAGGGCGTGAAGGAACGCAGACAGTCCCTCCATCACCAGGAGGATGGACACAGTGAGAACGGCAAACAGACCAAACACTGGAACTAGAAATAAAACTCCAAGACTGATGTCCATTCGTAGCCCCACCCTCATCACCATGGCCCAGAGGACTTCAGACAGCTCTGTTAAAGCAGATGATACAAAAAAGAAAAATACAACTCTTTTAATTCAGAGAAAATGAGCTAACATTATGTCAGTGATTAAACTCATTTCTGTGGCTTTAACCTAAAGTTTCACACAAGTCTGCTCAGGATCTGCAGTGCTATCTCTGTTTCAGGAATAAAGAGAGGAAGTGACTATTCACATGTAATCAGGGTGAGGTAAGAGTTAGAGTTGAGGTTAAAATACATGCGGGCTATGCAGCAATCTACATTTTCATCCGTTTTTGTGCTTGGTCGCATGTGGACCATATAGAAAAGCCCTGAAGACGCAGTAACAACACTCAGACGCTTCATACTCACGAGCATGAGCCAGACTCAGAGCCCAGAGTCTCAGGTAGGACGCTGTGTTAGAGATACAACCCAGGCAATACTCTATAGTGTGGATGGCTTGATGAAGGAACTCATCGGCTAAGTTGAACTAAACAAAAGAAATAAACACAAAAAAAAATGAAGATAAAAAACCAAAATGACCTAAAGATTATTGAAGAGCTTGGGATTTAGGAGGTTGTTTGTTCTGCTGACCTCCTCTGAGATTTTCTCTCCACTGCCAGAAAGATCACTATAACTGCTGCCCTCCTCTTCATCCTGAGCTCTCAGCAGGTAGAGCTCTTCTTCACTGCTGCGTCGCACACGCTCATAACCCTGAAGAAAACACACAAATGTAACTGTTGACTGGAAATCATTATGATTTAATTGATTAACGGTTTTCAAAACTCGTATTGAGATGGATGAGAGATGTGCATGTCTTCCTCCCTCTCACCCTGTACATTCCAAGGTGCTGGCGCCCATGTTGAAGCCAGTAAAGGTAAAGTGGTTTCCCAAGAAGAAGAACAGGCACTGAAAGGACAGCAATGACCACCAGAAACACCTGCAGGCCATGCTGGACAACAAACAACATTTATCAATACTATAAACAAAAAAAAATTGTCCATAACTATTCTACAAGTCTTATTCAGATTCAAGATGGATGAAGATCGTCTCACCTGTCCGGGATAGAGGGGGTGCACATCCTCCCCCTGCATGAGGAACATGTTGATAAATTGTATGAGAATGCTTGGTGCATGTCTGGAGTCTTCAGCAGAGAACGCCAGCCACTTGTAGAATATCATGAACACCAGGTATCCAAACAGACACAACAGGAACAGGAGCTCAGGTAGAAACACCAGGTAAAGCTTGTACTTCTTCTTAAAGTAACTGTTCAAATGAGACAAAATCAAATGAGGTTATTAGAAAAGTCTTCAATTAAAAATTATTGTGGAGGGATGCAATTACGAAAGAGTCAAATTATTTGCCCAATTATTATGGATAAACTTGACCCATGCTACTCTTTAATCAAAAGTTATGTCTGTAATTTGTATAAAAATAAATATTAAATAGATTTAAAATTTACCAAAATACTTTAGCTTTTCATACAAAAATTGACAACTAAATATAGTCACTATAGCCTACATATTCATTTCCATGATCTGAACTTTTTGATAAAAGGCTACAGTATGTTTTTCACTTTTTTTGTTTTCCAGGATGGGACAATATTTATGTGTCATGTTTCTGTGATTGAAAAACCTAATTAATTTTTTTTTTTTAAGTAAAAACATCCTTTTTTAAATAAATAAGTATACATGACTTGGGAATTACACTGGTTTCATACTGCAAAGGTGTTTTTCTCACAAAATGTGAGATAATATTTACCTACAGATAACTCAAACTGAGGATGTTTTTTAGATAATGAGTTAGTGGGGGTTTTTTTTACAGAAAAATGTTGAAACAAAGTTGCTCAAGTAGGTGCAAATTGTTGCATCCATTTTTTGGGGGTAATATCAATTGATTGTTTTTTGTTGTGTAGTATTACGTTAGAGAACAAATCACTAATGTTAAAATGAAGTACATACATGTGATTGAAAGTGCTGAGGATGACGCCGAAGCTCATGTGTATGACGCCCACTATCACAGACATCTTCATCTTGTAAGAGTTCAGGAATGTAAGGCGGTTGGACGCCAAGTTCCATATCTGTACAACAAACACAAGACAAACGATTATGCTATCCCTGACGAGGCAATTATGACTGTGACCAAATCTCAAGATAAGGGGAACGGTTTATTTTGTCAAATGCTGCTTCACCTATTAATGACGCAAAAGGGCAACATAACAGTCAATGTTTTAGAATTAATTATAAAACCAGAATTCCACCTAAGCTCTCCAAAGCATGAAGGTTTAACACAATTAGCATGAGAAAATGAAGAATACATTTCTAGGTTTTTATAGGAATCTAACATCTTTTTTTAAAAGATTATGTTTAATTGCAAGAAAGAAAACAAAACCTTCGTAAAGAAAAAGAAGTTCTGAAAAAAAGGAATTGGTTTTAATTGTTCTGAGGGAATTAGTTTGAGGCAAGAAATTGTAGGATTTTCTGATTTCTCTTCATTTTGGCCGTTACAGATAAAAGTATGTCATAAAACCACAATAAGTCATGTGTCTCAGTGAATCAGAGTATGACAGAGTTCATATTCAAGCCTTCACGGTGATAAGAAGCAGAAATAAAGTCATTATGTATAAAGTCTTATGCGAATTATGTCTACTCACCGGGTCGATTCCCAGAGGGTACGGCCCTGTGAAAACTCCTGTAACATTCGGATCCAGGGTGAGGAAATGATTTCCACTAAGGACATTATTTCTACAAAAAACACAGGAAATGATCAAACAACAGACAAAAAGACTTTTACTTGACATGCTGACACTCCCATCAAATAAGTTCTTACTTACGTCCACACTCCCGCCTTGAACATGGCTTTCACACTCCATCCAGAGCCAAATATATTGATGGACTTTGAAAAACAGTCGTTGTATATAAGACCAGTGTAGATGGAAAAGATGCCCATCATGAGAATGATATAGCGCCCCTCAAAGAATGTGTTCCAGATCTGCAAGAAATACATTCTGGATTTGATTCATGGTATGGCGCCTTCATTGCTTAACAGCAATGAGCTTTAAATGGACGATGTTTGTTTTCAACCAGCTTCAGACACACAAGCAATAATTAAAACTGAGACCAAAACATGTGGCTTTGGTACACTAAAAAGCAGCCTGATGCACATGTGAAAGTTTTATAAATCTTTCCATCAGCTAACAATTTGCTGAATAAAGCTCATAATATTTCTGCTATAATCTGTAAACTCCACCACCACTTCTGTTTGCAACCATTGATGTCTACAAACTCTAAAGAATCTGTGATGACAGTTGTAAACAAACATACGAGGTAAGTAAACATGTCAAAAAGCTTCATGGCTCCACTGATCATGAATGAAGGTGAGAGTCCTTCGTAAATTACTGAGTAAAACCAACTAACATGCCGCCAACTGACTACATTTACACACACACAGCATTTGTAATAAAATGAATATTTAAATAATAAAAAAACATGATGCAATAATAGAAACTTACATGTACCTGGCTACACTTTGAGTGCTGTTGACATTAAATAAAGTCCTGCATAGATTTTCCGTCTACACCTTTATCCAAACCAGAAAAAATGATCACTTTTGAGGCTATTTGTAGTTTGTTGTATGGTATCCATTTATATACTTTATTTTACATCAAAACCTTTCACTTTTGATCATTTGTAAGTACAGCCAACAGGAAAAACCCACAATTCCCCTGTAGATTGCCCAAAGAGTTGGGGTCATAGACATCAAACAGCTTCTAATGTTTGTTCTATTGTTAATATGAAGATATGAACCAAGAATTGTGTGAAAGAACTAAGCAAATCTCGGTCATATTTTTCCAAACATTGATTAGCTGGAATATGAATTTATATCAGATGAGATGACAGAAGAAGAGTGTTTCTTCTTCAGGATTAAGGGAATATTTCTGTTGCTGCAACACTTGTAGTCGGCTTTCTTAAAAGCCTTTACTTAGAATCTTTGTCAAAAGGTCTGTAGTTATTTGACAAAGCAGTCTGTTGTTTTAAAAAGGTCAGAGATTTCAGCTGCAGAAAACTCACTCACTTCATTTCTGGTGTTTTTAAGTTTGCGATTGTTCTCATAAAACACCATCCAGAAAGCGAACAAAGCCATGATGAGTCCATGGCCCAGGTCCCCAAACATCACAGCAAACAAAAACGGAAAAGTGATGACTGTGAAGGGAGCTAAAAGAAAAAGAAGAGGAAAAAAGAAATGGTTAAAAATATATATGTATATATTATTGTTGATATTTTTTTCGTACCAATGCAAGAAAGAAAGATGGAGTCTCTCACTCACCAGGATTTACCTCCCTGTATGTCCCCACACCATACGCATCCACGATGTTCTGGAAGCCAGAGGTAAATTTGTTGGTCCTTATCAGGGTGGGAGGAGTGTCGGTTGTGGGGATACGATTGACAAATGAGGAGACGGTTGATCCGCTTTTTTTCTGGAACACAGACAAACCGTTACAAGCTGGCACAAGAGAATGCTGTTCAAACATGGCTATTTTTTTTGAAACCCAGAGAAATTGCTATGACATTTCATCAAAGTCAGGACTCTGTTTAAAGCCTTTTTTAGGTTAAAAACAGATTTTCTTTTTATCGTAATAATTCTAAAGTTAATTAACAAAAAGTCAATTTTCACAATTTATTAAAAAATGTTTTAAGGAAAGTTGAAAATCTAAAAACGATTTTAATGAAATTCCCCTCAAAAATGTATTTAAAAGACAGTGTTAATATCCTAATTTGGCAGAGACTTCCATTAGGGTGTACTAAACAAGCTTTTTTGCTAAAGTCTAAAATATTTGCCAAGGCATTTGTGTGAGACACACAACAGGAGCGTAGTTAGAAAAAAACACAGATTCTCAGTCATCAGATCAGTGCTACTTTTTATATTTGTCCACCAATAGCTACTTCTTGGAAAAACAACTGCTTAAGAAGAAGAAACACATCAAGTCCGTTAAGGATTTCTCACCGATCCGTCCTCCAGAGCTCTTCGCAGTGTGGGAATGTCACTGACAGGACACCAAACCTCCGCGATCAGACACTTATTTGTCACATCAAAGCTGCACAAGTTCAGAATATAATAGATGGCCTTCATCTTTTTGACTTGGACCACCCAAGTGTAGACAGACTCAGAAGCCTTAACCAGAACCTGTTTCAGGTAATCCTCAGTTCTATGAAGCACCTACAGACAATAACAGATGATCAGGATTTGTTGTTGGAGTAAAGACTTTTATGAGCTGTAGACGATTAACACTCTAAAATATCGACTTTTAAAGTGTTTCATGCAAAATAGAGTAAAACACAAAAAGCACACAAGTAAAAATGTGAATTGTATGGTTCAAAAACAAAAAAAAAAAAAAAAAGACCCAAGTTTCATTCAGCTGAGACCACAAGTCGATCATGTGCTTTGAGGAAGAAACAAATTCCTTTTCTCAGTCATGTCCTGTTAAGGCTACTAAGGGTTCACACAGCAAAGCTCCTGCTTGAGACTCGAATTTACAACTAGGATGCAAAAATGAACAAGTTAATATTTTTGAATTTTGGATAAGTCTTAGATTTTTTAACCAATAACAACAGATTAAATGAGAAGTATTTATGTCGGGTCACAAGATTTCAAAGTAGCAACACAATTTTTAAAATATGAGATATTTTTCAAAAGGAAGAAATGTTAAAAGTCAAACATACAGTGTGTAGATCCTGAATGCGGGTTTTTAGTCCTTCCACAACATCATTCCTCTCCTCATTGCTGTTGGGGTACGGGTACAAGTGACAGTGGTAGCTGTAAAAAGAAAAACACATATAAACGATTAACAACTGAATACAGATGAAACAAGGTAAAGCAAAAATGTGAGGTGTGGTGCTGCATCCAAGCAGCGGAGTATTATTTACCAATCGCAGATCTTCTTCACCTTCTGGCCAATCTGGTCTCCCCAGTAAGAGATGAGGAACACGACACATCTGACAGGCTCACCCTGCAGCGGAGTAAAATGTATGCTTAGCATCACAGATTCAGTGCCGATAAAAAAGAAATGTTTCAATACAATGTTAAGCAGGCTTACAAGATGCCCCATTTCCATTCAATTTAAATTTAGTATAAAATACTAATGACAGACTTTTACACTAAAATGAAAAAGCATGTGGGTAAAAATAGAATTCCATCGACATTAAAGAAAAGAAACGCTCAAGATTCTTCTATTTTTTTGTTGCAATTTGAAAAACGTATTAATAAAATAATTGATTTGATCCATTTTGGATCTTACCCTCTCAGGAGGGTAAGAACGTCCATCTATTCATTACTGATCAGTCTAGCATTTCTGCTCTGCAGTGAATCATCCAAGTATGCCTGTCAGACTACATAGAAAAGACTGTGGGTCTGCTGAACTCTGGGAAGAAGAAACAATTAATCAAAGCCTGGTTTTTAAATATTACATTGTAGCTTCCCAAAAAGATAAAACTATAAAGGGAAAAAATATACAAAAAAGAGAAAGCAGGGATAATCTTTAAAAATCTGTCTTCTTTTGACAGTTCTTAGTAAATTACCACAAATTGGGAGTAGATTTGAACTCAAAGTTGTTTAGCTCACTTTGTTGAACTACCATTTAAAACAGGTCATAAGTTTTAACTTCTCCAAAGCACTTTCAGAAAAAAAAGGAAGAAACTGTTTTCACAAAGAGAACTTTCTACTTTCTAAAAGCTACTCTAAGTATGCATCTGGTTTACTGAAAGCTTTCGCAGTTGCAGAAGAAACAGGTTTGGCCATAATAAGAGTCTTCAAATGTGCTTCTGATTTACTGCCACAGATCTTAAATGTAAAAAGAATGAAGCAAGTTATGATTAGTTCAAAAGATATCTATCACACAAATTATCTTGCAGGAAATTACAAAGTTAGCATCTACATTTCTTAGAAGACTCAACACCCAAAAACCTCATTGCCGTTTTTCCTGTAAGTGTTTTCAAGTATCATTGCTCAGCGTACCACGTGTAATGCAGCAGTAACAGAATGTAAGAAGGTCAAACCTACTTTATCAGGATCTTGTAGATACTCTTCAACCTCTGCGTAGCTGAGAATAGTGTAGCCTTTACATACTCTCCAAAGCATCCTCTCAAAGGCTTCAATCTTTGCCTGCTGAATTAGTCCAGAAATAAAACTGCAAAAAAGATACAAGAAATGGTGAATGGCTCAAATACGGAAAACTGTTCACTCAGGGATAAGCAACTCCAGGCCTTGAGGGCCACATTCCTGCATGTTTTCCAACATACTGGCATGTTCTAATTGGTTGGATACACCTGAACCTGGTAATCAGTCATGAGAAGGGCTTGAATATCTGGAAATCATGCAGACACTGCGACCTCTCGTGACCTGGAGTTAACTGAGAAAAAAACCCTAAAGACAAAATAATTCCCATCAGTGAAGACTACTTCATTAGAACCTAATAGGGTTAGGGTATGTCCGTATCCAGGTCACTTGCTGTTTGAAACTTCCTAGAAATGCATAAGAGCAGCTGTGTGAATGTAATTGTTCCACTAACAGATTGCAATGCTCACCCCAGTTTGGCTCCAAGTCGCTGCATGCTGCTGTAGTCCATCACTGTGTCTTTTTCTAGGAATGGAAACTCTTCGTATTGGACTTGGTGCGGTTCTCTCTAAAAGGAAACACAACAAGCAGTAAAATTTGAGAAAATTTAAAGTCAAACTACAAAGAAGAAATGCTGGGGTTTTAGGAGGGGATCTGAAGTGCGAGCCAAAGCACTTTATAGAAAATCCATACCTCAATAGGTCTCTGGACAAAGTTGCGGGAGATGCGCAGCATGTGTGTGTATTCTGTCAGTTCTAGCAGATTCTTTTGGAGCCTCTCTTTATTTCTTGTGACTTCACCCAATTCCGCCTCAAATCTCTGCAGCTGTTCCTGTGAGACAATATGAATCCATGTCCAAACTATTTACAGTCCCATTGCAATCATCTTTTGATCCATTTTAAAAGGATCCCCTGTGGTCTTTTAATCATGATTATGCTGTTTTTAGCCAAAATTAAAAAGCAAGAAAAAGAGAAATACCATAATGGACATGACATTCTTGGGGGAGGGAGCCACAGGGTTTACGTCTCTTTCTGGCAGTGAAATATCAGCTTTTTTTATTTCCCTCAGAAGGTATCCTGTTAAAAACAAAGAACAATATTTTCTGAAACACAAAACTCTGTTATAAAAATTTCCAAATATAATATCAAAATGTTTGAAAAATGCTCAAACGTGCAAATCTTGACAGTGCCCATTTGTTTCTTAATGCATACTGTTACAATAACCGAAGAGAATAATTCTTTCAACCAGCTGACTCTTCTCATGACTGTAAGGCTACATTTCAAACATTGATTTTCTGTTGTTTTAAAGTCACTCCAACTATACTTTTTCTTTTGAAAAAACATTCCCAGTGGCCTTTTAACTATGCTTGTGCCGTTTTTAGGCAAAGTCAAAAAACGTTTCTCGGACATAGTTTCTGCAGAGCGGCAGGAGTTCATCAGAAATTCACCTCTGAGTTGTGGGCTGGACTGTTGGCGCAAAGTAAGCCTTCGCTGATATTACATCATTCTTTTTTTCTACACTCTCTACTGGTAGCTTACAGCCCTTCACAACCCCAACCTACCTGCCATACAGGTTTGAGACATATATGACATCAATGAATCTATTTGTCTGCGAGCGGATGCATCAGAATGGAGCAGAGCAAGGAGACACCATTTTAATCTTGGATTCTTTTGGATATGTCCTCCATCATGATAAAAAATGCTTTAAGAACATGTTAAAAACACCAATATCACCCTTTTCATTGGGGTGGGTCTTTAAGCTTTAGTCTCTTCAGTCCTATCATATCTTTGTATGCTGAGTGGACAGCTCCTACTTGACATAAGTACAGAAAAAGGGTTTTCTATGAAGAATCTCATCCTCACCAAGAATGCGTTCCATTTCTTCACACCTTTTGATCTCATTTACATATTTTCTCTGGAAGGCGTTTACATTGGGATTGAGCTGAAACAAGAACAGAAAATTGGTTTATGCAGGCAGAAACGATGAATCATCCCATCATTGAAACCAATTAATGCACCAATGGCTTGTTTGCTCCTGAAAGAAAGGTTTAGATTTATTTTTTATCCTTGTTTGGTGGCATTTGCTGACTTTTTCTCCCATTTCATCTTTAATTCCATCACTTTGATCTAGGGCGCGTTTTATAAAGTTATAGTATTGTTGTATGTATTTTTATTTTAAATATACTAGAGAAAGAAAGCACAAAATAATGGCTGAAGGACTTACGTCTCTGAACTCCACCAGCCCCAGCTCTCCAAGCTCACTGATGCAGTCGTACGCTGACCCGGACTGCAGAAACAACTGAGCCAAACACATCTCGTCACCCCGGAGAAAAGAACCCATCTTGACAGGAGACGTTGATGCGTTCCAGCGTCGTTAAAAAAAATGTTGCAAGTTATCTGCTTTAAAAAAAATGTTTAATTATTATGAGTATGTTGCCAGTATTCGTCAGTCAAGTCCTCCCGGAAGCTCTCATGGTTCCGCACAGGTGATAGGAATTGTATTACTTTGCATATCGCTCACTTTACAGCGCTGAGAGGCTGCTCCTGTTAGCTAGCTAAATGGTTAGCCCGGTTATCTGTGTAATTAACGCCTTCTTCCCTGACGATTTTAAAAGATGTATGAGTCGAATAGAAAGAAAAGCCGTCTGTAAACACTATCGCAGCAAACCCCTCTCACGTTGTGACGAGTCGCATCACAGTTCACAAAGTTTTAGACGCGCTTTGCCATTTCCGAGCGCTCCACGTCACTTTACTGTGATAAACTTCGACAACAGCAAAGTTCCTATTGACCAATGAACGTCAAGCTCCGGAGTCTGCGCAGTTTGAATATGTGTAAAGTATTCCCTACACCTTGTCTGAAGGCAAAAGGCGCACCTGCACCTGCATAGTTTTACATTATAATCGCAGTTATTTTCAACTAAAACATCGTGAAGTCTTCATATGGTTCTAAAGCCACTTTAATAACATTTTGATGTTAAAACAATTATATTTCATAAATGTATATTTTTTACAATTTCCCTGGAATTTATTTCATAAAAATCAACACTCTAAAGCTCCTATAGGGATTTGTGTGAATTCTTAAAAACATTTGTTCATTTAAATGTTTCGTTCCACTGGATTGTGTTAGCTGACAGCAATAACCTCTCTAATACATTTATTTTTGAATGTTGTAATTCCTGTCATACTGAAGCAGACTAATGACACTACTTTTCAATGTGAGTTGGCAAAAATTTATTCATCCCAGGAAAAGGAAAATATTAAGAATGATTATTTTTTTGAATTAAACATTGAGTTCAGTCTGCCACACAAACAGCATAATAAAAATAATCAAGGCAACAACTATAAATATATAAAAAATACTTGCTTTAATAGAGGTTATTGTAGTGAATACCACTATTGATTGAAAGATGAAGGTTAAACAGGCAGCATTCTTTAGAGCTGGTGGTAATAAAATCTGTAATTACTTTAGTCCACTAACTCAGAGGACATGAGTTTCCAAAAAAAAAATCACAAGACAAGTCTGAAGAGTTAAGACAATTATTGAGGTACTGCAGGAAAAGACTGCCTTACAAGTTTCAAAAAGTTAGTCTACCATTTCTTTAAATGTTGGATAGGTTACTGCTTTAAACTTATATAATTCAAAACACAATTTACTCAGGAAAAAAAAGATTCATTGGAAGATCTGCCAATAAGATTGAGTACAATTCTCAGCCATGATTGAATTTGGGTTTAGATGTAAAACTACTGTATACTGATTTGAATTATAAACTGTGAACAGAATTGATTATTTGCAGAAACCTTTCTGGGTCAAATTGGTGTGCCTTGCTCACAAGAACTGTACATTAATATTGCAGTACCAACAAGAATCTGAACTTTACAATGATTTGTACTATGTCATAAAAATAAGTAAAGTTGAATCAAGGGCTGACAAAGCAGCCAGTTTGTTAAAAGAATGTTTACATAAAAGTACAACACAAAAATTATTAGAAAAATAGACATTTTATTGAGTAAAATCCTCAAATAAAAAAACAAAAATTCAAAAATTGAATAACATAAAAAAAAAATCTAGTTTGTATTCCACTTTCAATGGATGAAAACGTACCAAATTCCCCATTCTTTCAGAGCAAGATTCAGATAGCAGCACTGTGCCATGCCTGTCTGATTTGTCTCCAAGGGGTTCCAAGGATCGAGGCCGTGATAAAGAAGAAAACCAAAATCATACCCTTTGCCAACACCAGAGAATATGGCTCACCTGTGACAGAGAACAATAAAACTGGTTAATATGTTAATGTTAGTAGGTCTAACACTATAAATGCCTTTTTGATTATCATGATCTTGTTACACTGAATAATGATTAACTTTAGAAATCTACAAAAGTGTCTTATTCAGCTCACAATTTCACTGTTCCTTACGTTTTAGTTATCACAAAAGCAAATTAATTTGTTTGAAATATTTTTCAAACGTGTAAAAGTATATTTCTATGCATATTTGCATGTTTTGCAAAATCATACCAATGTAATATCTGGTGAAAGGAAAAGCGAGCTCGGGCCAACACACGTCATTCCTGTCACAGTCGTACTCAGTGAAGTTGATCTGAAACCTAAATGACAAAAAATAAATGGAAAGCAACACAAGTTAAAGTCTGACACAAAAGTAAGAATAGAAACTCCAATGTTAGTTCTATGATACAAAAACAAATCTATTTACAGTTTCAGCTGTAGAAACAAAAGCTTTGTTAACATAGCAAACAGAAAAATAAAAACAATAATACACTAAAAAAAAATAACAAAGAACAATGTGCATTAGCTTTATTAATGTTAATCACACCCAATAATCAAAATAATTTACCTGGTTTTTGGTGGCCCTGTGTTGTAGGAAATGTCAATGAAGGTGACTGAAGAAGTGATAGGCAACAACTGAGTTTCTTCCCATACAGACGCATTTCCTCCTCCATAGTCCAATGCCAAGGTGGACAAACCATAGCTAAAAAAAAAAAAGCACAAAAGGCTACATCAAAAACAGTAACCAAAGACTGTAATGAAAACTAGGAGTTAAGATGTACTTTCACTTTCTATCGATATCAGATTCTTCTTTAACAAAAACTGAAAAAAAAACACATTTGCATTTGAGTAAAAATCTGCTACAAACCTGATTTGCAAAGCAGAGATTTCCCTTTGAGGTATGCTTTCTACAAAGCCAGTGACAAGAGTCCAAACCTGCACATGGACATGGGATGGAACAGCCCTGCATTCACGGGATGTGTCTTCTGCAGCAGTGCTTGAGTTCAGGCTCACAACTAGGTTTGAGACATTAAACAGTTTACTAGTTTACAACTGTACACTTAAATGACAAGAAAAATAACAAATGAAAATGTTTATTTTTTAAAAGAAACATAAAAGACCAATACTAAAAGTTGCACAATATACTTACTGCTTATTTTTAGCCAATCTGTCATGGTAAAGAGATCTGGGTTGCCACGCTTTGCCACGTATGCAGCAGTAGTCAAACCTTCCTGTAGCTTAGTAACTGTTTCTCTAAAGCACAGAAAGAAGCCAGTGTCTCAGCTCTACTATGAATGTTCAAGTTTCTGTGATTAAACTTTAAGAACTTTTGTGTTTCAAATATCTTCTCACACTCTGCGCATTTGTCAAGTAACAGTTGTTTATTTGCTTTTCTCTTACAGTCTCCATTTTATCTTTGAAAATCTTAACTTTTTGGTAGTGTTTTATCTCCATTGCTGCTTTGTGTTCTTAAAGCCATCCAAACTGGTTTTCTTATTTCTTTAGCTAAGTTATTAATCTTGATACAGTTAAAATAATTGGACTCAAATTAGATTAAATTATAACAGATGATCTGATGTTATTTTTTTTCCAGTCTGTTTGCTTTCTTTGTATGGTGCTCTGAGATGTCTTTTGTCTGTAAACTGGAACCACATAATTAAAATAAATTAAGTCGAGGTCACAGAAGGCCATGGAGTCATGCACTAGTCTAGTATAACATTAGAATGGTTCTAATGCTTTGACCTACTTTTTAAAACAGAATAAGGAGCCAAAACATTAAATCAGAAAATTTGACTGAAGGAAAACCACCCATTTGGGCCTCAATGACACAAGAAAGAATACAATTTTCACTTCTCTGATAAGCACAAAGATATTTAACTGCTTTACAAATATTCTGCAAATAAGAAACAACACTGTACTGACCTCAGGAGATTACACTGAGTCAGATTATTTTTGACAACAGGCAGCAGACATCCAGACGTGTAATTCTTCCCAAACAGAACTGGTTCCTTCTCAGCACCAGAACAAAGCCCGTCGTGAACTGGCAGACACATTCAAAAACACCAGTTAATCTCCCTTAATATTCAGTGAAAAACATCCAATATCAGCTTAAAATTAATTTATAATTTTGTGCACGAGAAGAATTACCTGGTTTCCAAATATCAATGGAGGCTTTTCGCATTGAGGCTGTGTCGTTGTCTATGATTCCAGCAACAACAGGCTTTCCCACCTGATAACCTGTCAAGTGAAAAGTGCTTTAATTTCTTCTGTTTTTAAAAAAAAACATTTAATTTTTCAGAATGAAGCATTGTTCCTGTCCACCTGGGTTCCCTGAGGCGGGCTCAGCCTTAGAATCCCCGTTAAGAAACACAGCAGAATATCTGGTTGTTAACACCACTGTTTGAAACACAGAACAAGAGTGTGTCACTGATTCATAAAAAAGATGATTTTATTTTTGCTCCTGATGCACAAAGTCATGCATGAGGATTCTCGGCACTCACCGCTTGTGTTGGAGATGATAGTCCCGAGGGTGCGTGTCAGTGCAATTCCTGTGAGGCTATTTGCTTTCCAATAAAATTTGTAGTCAAGCGATAGAGTCACATTCTCACACACCAGACTCTTTTCTTCAGAAAATATAAACAAACATTATCATAGTTTCCTTCAAATCTGTGTTATTGTCCATCCATGTTATCATTTAAATACCTTCAGAGGAAACTGGGCTGCTTTTGGAGATAAATGGAGTTATATCAGAGACCACCTCATCAGCTACATCCACCTCAACAAACCCTGATACGACAGAAAATTTCAGAGAACACTGAAGCAAAGCTACAGGGTGGTTAGAATACACAATACTCACCGCCTTGCCCATCCATGATTTGACTGTTCAGTTCTGCTGATTGTGTCTGTAATGGAAATCCCATTGGACAAGAGTGGAGCAAGGTTACACATTCGACTTTGCAGTTTCTCAAAAATGCTACGGGAGCATAGTTAGCACATCGTCCCAGGATGACCTGTGGAGCAAAATTCCACCAGTTATGCTTTAAATCCCTTCCAACAAACCACACCAACCTTAATTTAGAAGGACAAAAACAAACTTACAAACAACTAACCTGAGGTATAACAAAATATTGTCCATTCAACTGTATAAGTGGACTTTCTTGAACATAAGGACTAGCTGATGCAGGAGCTGAAAACACAGCTTTTTGGAAGGAAGAACCAGGCACTGATGCCCTAGAAAAATTCCAAACAAAAGACAAAAATGTGATAACAAATATGACACTAAATATAACAGAATAAATGTTATCGTGAATAAATTTGATTTCTTTCTCACATTGTGCTTCCATGGTAAAAGAAGCCAAGAAATGGGTTGTTTTCAGGTGGAGAGTTGACACATAAAAATGGAAACCAGTCAGGGGAGTTTTCAGAGGACTGAGCGGAGCACTGATACTCTGGAGTGGGGGACACCTGTCCACCAAAGGGCCCCGGCAGACAGTGGGACTCAAACAGCTTCAAATCTTCACTGGAACAATCCTGATGACGCAAAATGTTTACGTGAAAGCTTTTTTTTTTTTTTTTTTTTTGAAGAAAGTGTCAAGAGCCTAAATTTGTTACTTCTGCATTCATTGGTTCCCTTATAACGAAAATAAATTAAGCAACAAGGAAAAACAAAAACTCCTTTTCCAAAGCAAGTGTAACCTCACAAATCTACTTTTAGAAAATGTCCCCCTCTTTAGCTGTTTTGAAATGAAACATGAAATGAAACCTGAAAATAATGTAAGTACATCAAATTTTATTTTCCATTTGACTCAGTATTTCTACACCTTAAGTTTGCATAAGTCAAAGTGCTGTAAATGTCACATGTACAGACCTTGTCACAGCAGCAGCGTACATCACATACTCCCGTGGTCAGGTCACAGGGACACGAGCCTAACGGCTGGAACACTTGGTTTGGAATGATTGTTTTGTTATCTAAAGTGAAACAATTGAAATTTTAATCAGTGTTGGCTCTCTCCAAATGCTACATTATGAAACAAATTCAACCGGAGTGACCTGATCCAGCAGTTGCAGGAAACAGCTGGGCATGTATGATGGTCTGAACAAGCAGGGATGCCTGAGGGGTGCCCCCAACACAGGCAGACACCTGAAGGGTTTCCAGCACACACAGCGGCTTTGAACAGCAGTCAGGGTTTGTTCCGTTTTCAGTACACAAAGATAGACTCCGATTCAGTCTCAGGTGGACTTGAACAACAGTCTGGGGCACAAATAAAAAAAAACAAGTATGTTCATAAATGGTCGACAGTTTCAGATGCCTGGGTGGTCACCTCAGCAACAAACGGGACTGGTCCCACAACACTGATGATCTGTACAGGAAGGGCCAAAGTTGCCTACATCTTCTGAGGAGACTGAAGAAAGGGTCGGTGAGAAAAGGATGCTGACCAAACTCAGATCTTTCATGGGCAACAGTTCACACCCATTGCAGCCGACTGTCAAGGGACTGAGGAGACCCGCAGTGTAGCAATAAGCGTTACCGCTGGTCATTCATTCCCACTGCCATCAGATGCTCCTCTGTATGACCAGGTCATCAAATATGCACAATTATTTCTATACCCATTTACTTTTGTTTGTATGATCTGATGTTTAGTGAGCTATATTTGTACTATCACTTGTATTGTCTTTGAGCTGCTATAACGAGTGAATTTCTCCCTGTGAGATAAATACATTAAATTCAATAAAAAAGCATACAATTATGTCATCTGCCTCTTATATTTTAGGTAAACACTTGAAGTAGGTTTAAATTTATTGAGTCCAATTTAACTTCACTTAGTAAACACACATTTTGCCTTTTAAAAAAACATTTTTAAAAACAAAAAACAGCTTTTCAGTTCAGTTTTTAAATAACGATAAAACATCAATCGTTGCTCAGTTTAAAAACACAGTGTAAAATATGTCTAGAACCAAACAAATAATAAAAAAAGGAACTAATCAAATTTGAGCAAAATATGTTTGAAATTAGTATTTTTTGCAAAGATCTCCAGCTCTACTAGAAGACAATATAACATTTTTTATGGAAACGTTTCACCTTTCCTATCTGCTCTTTTGTCACCGTCCACTGTGTTTCCTCATCGGCACATGATGGAGAACCGATGCTCCCTGAAGAAGACAACATGAGAAACTGTCAGGTGCAGCTAAAGAGACAACAGACAAACCTTTTTGGTCATGCATTCACTCAGTTTGTTGGTGTTTTTTATTTTATTTTATTTTATTTTTATAGTTACTACACATTTACACAGTCTGTGTGGAATTTGGTTTACTGGTTGTTTTTTTTAACCATCTCGCCATCACCTGTTAAGTTGGATGGAAAAACTTTCCTCACATTGAGAATCACGTCTGAGGAGTAGCCGAGCAGAAACGCGGTGACGGTGGGTCCAGTTGCGGTGAGAAAGGACGGCTGGAAAACTGTTGGATAACACACATTTTTATATCACTTTACGCTTGAGATGGAAAATCGTCAAACCATCAGTATTGCTAAATGTTTGGGCGTTTAAAATGTTTCATTTAATGTTATTCAGTTAAAAAAAAATTAAAAGTCTTACCAATAGCATTTTGAGCATGCGCCGCACTAACGACCAACAACACGAAACCAAACAAATGTGAAAACGTTGGGGGAAAGAGGTAATTTCTCACGTTAGCCATTTGCTGCTAACAGAGTCGGCATTATTGGTAAACTGTTTGTCTCTTAGCAACGCAGGTTTGGGCGAATCACAACGAAAAACTTTCTTTTTCTGCGAAAGAAAACGAGGTAAAATCGAATCTTGACTGTGTTACAGCGCCTCCGTGCGGCGTAAAATGGTTATTCTCACAGATTGACAAACTTTAAAAAGAACTCCCCTGAACAAGAATGGCTTATTTAATCTATGTTTCTAAATCAAGATATAAAAAACATACTGAAAACTACATTAATTATAAGCTTTAATATTTAATTTACGAATAATTCTAACCTCATCCACAAGGTGGCAGCAACACGCTGTCTCAACTACGAGACTCCAGGTAATGAGTAGAAGTAGAGTTTTGTCACGTGACCGTCAAACCAACGTGCCTTCAGCAGTGGCAACACAAGGCATAAACTGCCATAGTCACAAAAGGAAATGTCTGTTGAAAACCTGATTACAGATCTACAAACTTGTTTAATTAATGAGGATCGACCTCCGGAAAATGTCAGCAAACTGTTCACGTCATTTTTGGGTAAACTCTCTGAATCCACGAGGTTGGTCCTGAATCTCCTACGAGTTTTCATCAAAATTGCTCCTAAAGATGTGACTTTAAGACCCCTGATTGTACCAACAGGACCAGCGTGAAAAGATGCAAGGAACATTGTTTGGACGAGGCTATTCAGATGCTCAAACAAATACCAGAGGAGCAGCTTCGTGGTTTGCAGAGCGAGCAGCTCCAGCTGCTGGTCAGGCTCCTCATATCCCTGCAGGTCCAGATGGTCAACGTCTCCACAGCCTGTCGGAAAGTGGACCAGGTTTGTCCCGCTCTGCACTCATAATTTTATTTTATTTTTTTTAGATAAAAGATAGAAAACTAGTTCTTTTCTCAACAGATGCTACAGCATCTAGGAAAGATGGACCATCAACTGGTTGCCACAGAAACCCTTCATCGTTTTCACTCTCTATTCCAGAGTGATCAGGTATAACTCTAGATTCTCTAGTAATTAAGGGTGCAACGATTAATCGATGACTGGATTTATTTTCCCACAATCCAACCAGATGAATCTGTCTGAGACAAGTTGTTAAACAAATCAAACGGCCAAAACCCTTACACAGTTGTTTCAAAATGAAATAAATCGATTATATCGATATGGAAAAATACCATTTGCTTTGAGACAGCAATCAGCAACCACAAATTATTATATGAATCAAAATGCTAAAATGATCGTTACACCCCTACTATTTACGTTTTTCCATCCATCCATCTTCTTCCTCTCATCCGGGACCGGGTCATGGGGACAGAAGTCTAAACAAGCTTGTTTCTATGCTTTTATTTTGTAGATCTTATAAATAACATTTTTGTTAACTGTTTTCAGATTCCATCTCTAACAGACTTGCAGACAGGTGGGTGCTGGCTTAAAGTAATTTGCTGATTTTAGATTGTCACAAAGTCTTTCCCTTTGTGTTAATACAATTTGTGTTCTTAAACACCATTTCAGCCTGTATGCTTCTGGAAGACAGCGCCATTGGCCGTGAGGTGTGGCGAACATTCTGCGTGTCCATGCTGCAGAAAATGTCTGAGTTATTCCCTGTTCTGATGCAAAACAAATCTGAGATTGATGGACCGCTGTGTTACCTTTCAGTGAAGGTATTTGCACTGATAGAATGTATGAAGAATATCTTTTCTGGGATGTGGATAACTGACCTGAAGACTGTGACTTCTGCAGGTGTGCTTGCAAATATTTCAGCTGCTGTCCAGTGAAGTTGCTCCTTTGGTATGGAAGGAGAATCCCAACAGTCCAGCAGTGCAGAACATCCTGCAGGCTCTCATGACCATAATACTCGGACAGGTTTTTTTTTTTTTTTTTTTCAGTTAATCAGTTGTTATGACCCTCGTCATTTAAAGGAATTGGGTTGTTTTACAGCTTATTTTTGTGTGTGTTGCAGTGCAGCAACAGGGATACTCGTCTTTTAGCAGGCACTGCTGTTGCCATGCTGATCAACACAGCAACTCAGAGCCAAGCTGGAGGTGCTGCTGCCTGGAACTTGCACCAGACCTCTTATAAAGGTGCTGTATGTATCCAGGGGTTCATGTAGAACACTGAACAGTTTAAGTTAAAATAGGAAGTAACCAATTCAATTATTTAACTTATGCATCCATTATCCATTGTTTTTTATTCAAATATCCCCTAAGATCTCACAAGGAAACATGTAAGTGCATCTGACCGTCCATTAGCATTATTAAGTATAATGTTTGCCACACCAGATAAAAAACCTAAAACCACTGAGCTAAAAATGGGACTAAGTTGTTTTTCTGCTCCTGTGTTGCAGACCCCTGGCAGCTGACAGTTGGTGTCCTGCAGGTGAAGTGTGTCCCTGTCAGGAAGGATGGAGTGGACAGGTTGGCTGTGATTAGGGGCCTCCTGACCTGCTGTCGGCCTCAGATCTTACTCGCCTCTCATTTTTGTAACTCAGAGGTGAATATACTGAAGGTTTCATTGGAAAATACCTGCTGTTCTTTGTTTCTAAGATGTGTGTTTGTGTTTTGTCCTCTTATTGAAGACAAGTTTCCTGATGGACAGTCTGTACCCGCTTGTGTATGGGTTATGTGAGGAGATTCTGGAGTGTCATCACTTGTCCTTTGAAGGTTAGGAGTGTCCAGAGGGTTTGTTCTTGTGTGTGACAGGCGTTTGTGTGCTGAGTTTCTGCTTGTTGTTGCAGTGTTAACACTTTGGCTGAAGAAAGTGAGAGAATGCCTGACAGATCTGTGGAAGATAACCGGCACCCGGCTTTTCCCAGACGACAGCAGAGTGCTGGTGGAACTCATCCACATCGTATGGACCAATGCAGAAAGCCCAGTGAGTGAACATCAATTTCTTTGATTTCTTTTACTTCAAGAGTGTCAAACTTGAACCTTAGGTTTGACATCACTGTGCATCTGCAGGTGAAAGGAGTGCCTGAATTTGCAAGCATGACATTTAGTCTGTTGCTGAACCTCTATGACATGGACTGTGAGAAGTTTGGTGATGCAAAGAAGGATTTTTATTCAGCTGTTCTTCTCAAAATAACGAAACTACCCTGGGAGGCCAAAGCCAAATATCATCTCCTTTGTGCTCTGCTTCCATATCTGGGTACAGAGAAGGTGAAGGTTCATGAACTACAATCCTCACAAAGGTATGGGGAGTTTCGCTTTTAATGATTTCTGTGGTTTTCTTGGTTCATTTAGGTTCTGGATCAGTGTGTGGAAATACCCACTCATATCCTAAAGGGTTTATCAACCAATCAGCTTTCTCCGTGTGGATCGGAGCTCTACAAGTGTCTGATCCAGCAGCAGAGGCGGGAGCTTTGTGACTCCTCTCAAAATTCTGCATCAGCCACTGAGCTGGACCTGGCTGAACACTGGGCCAGACGTTGGCATCCTGTGCTTCTTCAGGCTCTGATGTCTGAAGTGACTCTTCTGCAGACCAATAGCTCCACACATCTTTTACCATGCACCTTTCAGGTCTTCCCCTCTGCAGCGCAGCATCTCCTTGCGTCTCTGAACCCTCACACACCCGGACACCTGCACGCCTGGGCGTGTGTCTTGAGTTCTTACCGGGCTCATACGGGCTGCTCACCATGGGCTCTTCAGGGCAGCGCCACTTTTGAAACGCTGGAGCAAGCTTTGATGTCTGCAGATGAGAAAGTCCGGCTCGCTGCTTTTAATCTGCTCTGCTGCAGCCCAAAGACCAACGACGGGCCAACAACCGAGGAGATGGGCATCATGAAGAAGTTTATTCCGATGAACCTGAACTGCGAATCCTCACCTTTTCGCCAGCATTTACAGGCCGGCGTGAAGCGGTTCCTGGCTCGCATCAGAGATAGCTGTTTGGCTCAAATCCGAAAGACAAAGGAGAAAAGGAAGGAAAACTCTGCCCAACCAGAGAGGATGCAGGACACACTAGAGCAAGGAATTGGTGGGAAAGAAATCATTTTGTCTTCTCTTTTTCTTGCTTTATAACTTTTTTATAACATATTTATTCATAAAAACAGGAAAAAAATGTCTTAGTAAATCCGAGCTTTTCTTATCTTTGGTAGATTTTCCCTTCAAAATCGTTTCTCTGGTTGTTTCATAGAGTTTGTGGAGTGGTTAGGTCAGCTTCCATACAGCAACCTGGCATCAGGGCACAGTTTTCAGAGGAAGAAGACTGCATTGCTGTTGCTATCTGCTGTGCTGGAGACCTGCACAGACACCTGGAGCCCTGACAGAAAGAAAGGACAACCTCCAGGTCTGTGACAGAGTACCGTAAAAAATCAACAAAACTGTCGTCATGTGCTAACAGATTTGTGAATCTTGGACATTTTTTCAGCAAACATGAAGTTTCTTATAAACCACGCTCAGCTAAGAGGACTTTGGGACTTCTTCTCCAGGAGTAAAACACTTCTTCTTCTCAGTTGTTTAGAAGATTCTACCAATGAGGTGCAGCTTTCTTCTTCTGCCTTGTATGTCCTATGTGCTTACAAATGTGTTCATGTGTAAAATGATGGATGTCTGTTGTCTTCAGATCCGAGAACTCTCCACTGAGTTGCTGCTGAAGTTTTTTCCACCCAGTTTCCCAGGTGACATTACTGAGGTGTTGACTATGAGAGCCAAGCAGCTTCTGTGCAGTCCCAGGGTACAGGAGGCTCAGATGGGGGCTCTCGTGATGAAGGTCCTTTTGTATAAGTAAGCTCCATCTTCTTTTTTTGGACTTTTTGGACCATTGCTCAGGAAGGCCAGCAGTAATCGGTTGTTCTTTCTGTAGATCAGGCGAGCACGATGAAGACTGTGATGATGGACTCAGTTCAAAAACCTCCGGCATCATCAGATTCCTTTTGAAGGAACTTGAAGATCATTATCAGACAGCCAAGGTGGACATGATGCATGCTGCCCGAACCAAACCTATCCACGGTGAGAGTCAAAATCTGAGTTTTTGATGGATGTTTATAGATGCTCAAAAGTCCTTTTCTCAAACATGCTACAGGTGTGTTAAAGGCTCTTCAGAGATGCATGTTTGAAGCTTCTGTCAGTGTCTGTGATGCAGCAGACCACAGTTTGATCTCTGAGGTGTTGAGTCTGCTGGAGAGCCTTTCTTTGTTTCTCCTGGGCACACTGCATGGAGACAACAAGGCCAACTTCACGGAAAAAGGTAACGCCGCCATTTGTATTATGAATTTAGATATATTTCACATGTTGTGAAATGAATTCCGCTTTTGTCGGTCAGACGCTCCGCCGTCGTTTTGTGACATGGGAAATGCCATCAGCTCTCTCATCTCCCAACAATGTGGAAGTGGTCAAACAGATGAAGAGGACTGCATCCTGCTTTCTGAAGAGCACAGTCTTGTTCTGACCTGTTGCTGGGTCTCTCTTAAGGTAAACCAGAATCCCATACACGAGTAGACATTTATAAATGCAACATTTATCTCAACATTTGTACCACTTTCCTGTTAGGAAATTGGGATTTTTTTAGGTGCTTTGGTGGAGAAAGTTTTCACCGAGTCCAAACAGTCAAGGGAGCAGGACCTCCTCAAACCACATTTATCAAGAGTGTCGAAAGTATTCAAGAACATTCTGCTCAACTGCCGTCACTGGGTAAGATTTTTAAAGTCCATCTCCAATCATCTTTTAAATCTAATTTTACACCTATAGTTTTTTAAATGACGTTTTGAGTCACTCTTCAATAAATAAATACAATTATATATATATATATATATATATCCTCCATCATGAGAAAAATGCCAAAAGAACATGTTAAAAACACAATTTTCACTGTCCTTAAGTCTGTTTCAAATGTTTGGTCTTTTCTCTCACAAGGGGGCAATAGAGGGTTGCAGTGTAGGCTTCACAAAGTTCTGCTCCTGCCTCTTGAGCTGCAGTGATCCAGAGGTTAAGAATATTCCAGCCCAAATGCTGAAACAAGTGAGAGATTCTTCTGTTTGTTGATCGATAAAAGGAGCTTGTGGAGTTTTAGGTTTTTTTGTTTTCCCTGCGTGTTTGCAGGGATTGCAGGTCGTGCAGTGTCCCCGTTCTACATCAGTGACCCGGCGAGCCGCCGGGTTGCCCATGCTGATTCTGTCTATTCTGACAGCCGAGGAGACCAGCAAAGCAAGGCCGCTGTTCGCTCTTAGTATGCAGGTCCTGATGGACACTGCAAGAACCCCTGTTCTCAAGAACTGGGACCAAACTCTGGACCTCCCACAGGTGTGTGGGTGCAGGAGCCAGAATGAGCCTGTCAGCGCTCGTAAACAGAAACACAAATGTGACCATGAAGTCCTCTCTCCCTCACTCAGGTGTGTGCAGTGCACACTCTGCAGGCGTTGGTGCGGGGAGCAGCTTTGGGAGCAGCCGTTCGTCAATTTGCATCTGATATAACCGTCTTGTCCTTGACCCTGCTCAGTTCCACCTGCTGGGCCATGAGAAATGCAGCACTGCAGCTTTATAGTAAGATACACACCGACACAGACAAGTTTGTACCTATTTTTCACCTCCAGTGTGTCAAGCTTGATCCTACCAGCTGATGCCTAACCGTAATTCTACTCTCAAATCTTAACAAAAAGCCTAATCAGAGGGATTCTACATCATTAGGTTCCAATCATATGTGAAACTCCACACATAAATAAAACTTACATTTTGCATGGAATGTTAAAGCCTGTATCTAGTATTCTTTTTGTCAATAAATATAGTCTTTTTAGCCTCTAAAATTTTAGGAAATAGCCCAAAAGTGCCCACATTAAATAAATGATTGATTAAATGATTGACCACTGCTTATGTCTGATAATTGTTGTCTTTTAGGTTCCCTTTGCTTCCGGATGCTGGGCCATAAGTCCAGCAGTGAGGAGAGCGGCGCTGCCCAGCATGGCATGACTTCTCCTGCCTTCCTCTTCCATTATCGCCATCTGCAGCCGTTCCTTCTGAGGGAGCTGACCAGAGCAACCAAAAGCCTCCGGGGTCCAGCTGCTGAGGCCAAGCTGCACCTCCAGCCATCGCTCTTCCCCATCCTGACTCTGATGGCCCAACTCCAGCCAGCCATCACAGACACTTCAGGGTTGGTGTTTAGAAGCTTCGTTGAGGTCTTTCCACATCTGCATGTAGTTAAAATTCCCAAACTTTACACCTAATTCATGTTTTTGTATTTAAGGTACAAGCTCTAAACTGTCTGAAATGACCTATTTGTAGTCCTTTTTTCTTTCTACCATCACTGCATTACCATAAAGGTTATTTATGGCTGAACATTTTCTCGAGCAGTTTACACTGAAAAAGCTGCTAAGTGAAAAAAAGGGTACCTGCAGCAAATTTCAAGTAATTTTCACTGTTTTCATTTTAAAACTAGTTAAAAATGTTGAGATAGAAAATTTGCTTTGCTTCAAAAATGCAATTTTGATTCATTCAAATCCACATTTTTCCCCCCCGGAGAAAATTAGTTGTATTTTTAGGAATAACTGCTTTTCTGTAGGTTTTTAAGTATAAGAATACTCCTTTTATGTAATCAGTTGTATTTACTTACACAAAACAAAAACACTAAAAGTAGAAAAACGTTTTCATAATTGAAAAACATCTTTCGAATTTAGAAAAATGAAGTGACATCATAAGTGGATAATAAGCATGTGAATCAAAACCAGATCATTTTTTGGCAGTGATACTCAACTATATTCACGTTTACAGGTTACAAATGCTGCAGGAGCAATGTGGAATTTCTGGAGAATTGATTACTTATTTGTGTTTTTAGGTTGTGTAGCAGAAATTCCAGAAGCTCTTAGATGTTTTGAACAAGTTTAACTTTTGCACTTATTTTAGAAAAGCATGGAAAGTTGAGAATTTACATTTCCAGACTTACATTTTTGTGATTTATAAATGTCATTCCAGAGTTTTTTTAGACTTCTCGGCTCCCCTGATCCAGCTGTCTGCTAGTCCAATTTATAGCGTGAGAGTGATGGCCTCTAAAGCTCTGGTTGCCATGACTCCCACCTCAGAGCACATGCACGTCCTCCTCCAGCTCACGGCACAGCTGCCGGGTCCTCGGGAGGGCTGCAGCCATAACCAGCTCCATGGCCGGCTGCTGCAGATCAAAGCCATTCTGGAAAAATGTCTCGGCACAAACAGGTGACTCTCAGAGAAGCTGCTCTGTCATTCATCAAACGCTTCCTGACGCTGACACCCTGTCGTGTCTGCGCCTGCAGTGTGATTTCAGATGAGCTGAGAGAGGTGGTGAGCAGAGTGCGAGCTGCTCAGTGGCTGGTAACTGAAGATCAGCGCTGCCCCTTAGTGAGAGCAGTCTACGTCGGTGTGGCTGACTGTCTGAGAGAAGAACTCTGTGAGGATTTCCTGTGTCAGCTCAGTGACAAACTCATACATGGCCTTCATTCACCTCCACAGGACCTTCAGGTGTGTGATGTCCTCAAATCATTCTTGAAAAATGTGATTTAACTGGACATTTCATCTTTTATGTGCCTTTTTAAATCCAGGAAGAGTTTTGATATTATGCTAAAAAATCTATTGGTTGTTTAAGCAACACACAGACATTAAAGAATACTGTAACCTTTCTACAGCTTCTTACACACCCAACTCATTACATGTTTTAATAGCAGCGCCAAGGAGAATTGTTCTGCTGTTTCTTTAAGGACCAGAACACACCTAAGTTGCCCCACCTGTTGTGTTGTGTCTTGTCTCATGCAGTCATTGTTCCTGTGAAGCTGGAATAGAAGTTAATTAACTCAATAAAAGATCTGACATTAGGATGCAGTCATTATGCCTAAGTCTATTTTCTGTTGTAGAAATAAGAAAAACAATATATATATATATATATTTAGACGTATAGACTCACTGCTCTGATTCCCTTTTAAGTTAAGATCTTCTACCAGAGATTTGGGAGTTTGAAGGTCTGCTCAGGATCTTAGCTGTTCATTTGAATGCGTTTTCTCGTATCCTGCACTCTGCTGACATGTGCTAGATTTTCATGTGTACAGAGTTCACACAAAGTCTTAAATCTTGTATTTGCTCCAATGATTATTGCCTCTGGGCTGTCCAGCCACCGTTATTTCTGATATCACCTTCTTTTATTTGCCAGTGAAGGCATTTGACAGTTGTTGCTATCCTTGTGACCTCCTAATGGTTCCCATTTATCTATGTGTTTGCATTGTGCTTGTAGCTTGACATTGGCTACCTTCAAAAGATACCCTCAAGCACAACAGTCCAAGTAGCTTTGACTCCTGTTCTTTGTTACCATCCAGGCACACTAGTCCAGTCAGAATGATATTCCAGCGGCATTGCTGATGGTTGCTGAGAGACTTGTGTTCAAGCTCTAGTTGGATAGTTGGGATGTGACTATCTTTTTGTTAACCAAGTTGGTCCAGTGCCAGTTGTTCTCCATAACAGAGGCACTTGGATGTTTGATGGTAACTGAATCTTGAACATCCATCCTTATCTTTTGTTCCACCTTTTTTATCTTTTCTTCTATAATTTATCTGCTTAACATCTCTAACCGCCAGGTGAGCAGTTGTAAGGCCGTTTTTCTTTTTTTTTTTTTTGCCTTTTTTCCATCAAGTTTCTGCAGTTGAAAGGTGAAAAGCCAGATCCTACTGCCTTCCTTGTCTATGTATACTTTTTTATAATTATATATCTGTATAAAATATAAGGATGGAGTGCATTATATTCAAAGGTTTGATTCATTTCCCAGATTTCAATGCACTTTTTTGTGATCTAACAGATTGGCTTGTCCTCCTTCCACCGACAAGCTGTTCACTTCTTGTGTGGAGATCTGAAGTGGGGATGTCAAATCTGGGACAGCTTCTCTAAGGTCAAGCTAGATCCGAGGCTCTCGTTGTTGACGTGGGTTCTGGATGGGAAAGAGTTTGAACAATCTGTTTTGAGAGAAAAGATCCAAGAGGTGTTACAGGTAAGTCATGTTCAACTCTCACAAAAAAGGGAAGATAACAGAAAAATCAAGGACCAGTGCAGCAGCTTGGTTTTTTTAAATACAGAATTTCTTCCAAAACAGAAGGAAAATAATTGATAACCAAAGGTTTAAATAAAAAGCTGCCGGAAACAAAGTATTTCCCACATTTGCAAATATAAAGAATGTGTCTAAGATTTTTTTTTTTTTTTGTGTGTAACCAACTTTATTATTTATCATGCAAGTTTTTTGGGGCATTTATTGTGTGTCCAGGTTATTTAGATAACATTTCCAGCAGAACACCTTAGGTCTGGACCCCTCTGTGTCTTTGCATAAACATGTTGATTAGAGTGTACCCACTTTTTAGGTTACAGAACAAGTATTGCATGTCGTCAGAGTGATTTTTTTTCAGTGTCTGTTTACCTCTCAGTTGTGCTCTTGATTGAATTTCATTAGAATAATAGCAATGTGTTTTTAGTGGTTATGGAAAGTTTTAGTCACTGACACTGATTGCAAGTTATGATCTGGAACAAGCTGTGAAAACTGAGTTCATCTTACATCTTACATCTTAGTTTTTATGTAGTTTCGAACTATTCTTTTCTTCTAAACTATATTACTAGTCTGTTTAATAACAGATAAAAAATAGTGAAAATAATTTATAACATGTGATGTACAAACTAAAAATGGAAAGAGTTTGATATTATATGTCTGTATAAATTATCATTCGTCCAGCTTGATTCCATTGAAGTATTAGATACCAAAAACAGTCATCTGGACTTGGTTTATCTGTTATTATTAAAGACATTCCACCTCTTCTCAGGAGGCTCAAGAGGTAGGAGAGCTGGTTTATATGCTCCTAGGAAGACATGACCCCTCATTTTATAGGTTAGGATTAATAGACTGTAGTTTTATTTTTAATTTAAACAAAGAATAGCTTCTTTTACACTTATGGCCACTCAAGGGTCATATCTGAAGCACTTTCTCGCTTAGAGTTCTCTTATGACTGTTTTTTAGCACTCCTCAGTGTTTTACTAAGTATCAAAATTGAGCATTTCTCACCTTTGTATGATGCTCTATGCATTTTGCCCACCAGCTATTTCATTCTGACTTTTACTGTCTGTCATACATTCCTCCACATCTGTGATTTATGTTGCTTGTTATGTTTCAGAATGACATTAAGCACAACTTACCTTAACAAATAACTACACGCAGAGTGGTACAGATCTTGTTTTTCCTGAAATGTTTCAACTGATGTTGCAATGCTCTCTGTCTGCAGTCAAACTTGAAGGAGGCTTTGCTCAGCCACAGTGTGGAGTATCGCTACGCCTTCCTCACAGCCCTGGTAAAAGTGATGACTGCTGGCGAATCTTTACCTCAGCAGCCATCACACTCTGTCCCACACGTGCCTCTGCCTCTGCTCGAGTGTCTTGAACTGTTGTTCAAGGATCTTGAGGACCAGAAATGGGGTCCAGAGTTCCTGTCCCAGGCTCTGTCTGCTGCTGGTTTGCTGCTTTCTCAGTGTCCAAAATCTAGGTTTCAACATTTTTCTCATATGTTGTGTTTTTTTGGTCTCAGATATTTGTTTCTGAATTTGTTTCTCTTTTTTGTAGTATAAATACATCCATGCTCATGCACTGGTGCTGCATCTTGGAATGTCATAGGGCCCCTGTGGTCCCAGAAGTACTCAGGATTGCTTGTAGTGAAGCTCTGTGTGTGACTGCAGCTCCACTTATGAGAGATAGCAGCATTGTGATAAAGATCAGGTATTAAGACAACTGTACAATTTGTTCCAATTATTAGTATTAGTTGTTAAAAACAAATTCAAATCTTTTTGGTTTAGGTTGATCAATACAGGCATTTACCTGCTGCAGGACCAAAGTCAGCAGGTGAGACTCAAAGCAGCTCGTTCTGCTGCTTTACTTCATCGTGCGCGAAGAGGAGGCAGCCAAGAGAACCTAAATCTTATGCAGGTCAGCCACGCTCTCTTGCTCCTCCTGGACCTGCTCCTGGAGGAGTACTGGGATGCTCCTCGGACTCTGGAGGTGCTGCTGTCTCACCTGCCGCAGTCTGATCTTAGATGTGTTGTGAGAGAAGCTTCTGCATTCGGGGGGTATGTTACACACCTGAATCACTTTGCTTTACGGGTTGAGCAGCCTCAAATAAGAAAGGCTTATCTGTAACTATGATGCTTTTATTCAGGTTCTCCAGTCTGTATGAGCAGGATGAAGCCAATGTGTTTGCAGAGCCCGCTGTCATGTCTGCACATGTGCTGCCCCACCTGCTTCAGATGGCTGAGAAATCCTCTGAATGCTCTGCTCTGGCTCAAAGACTGACTTCATGGGCACAGGACAACATCACACAAGTGCTGGATGACCTGGCATTCTGTGAAAAGCTTGTGCCAGGTACCACATTTGCTGTTCTGTTTTTAGTATTTCCATGTTTTTCCTGCATTAAAATCCTTTCTTTTTTGTTTTTAGAAAATACATTATCCGACACTTGGTTGGGTCTCCTTGTGGATCCTTGTTTCTACACCACCCTGTGTAGCCTCTTCACCAGAGCTGCTTTTCTCCTCCGTGTGCTGGAAACATCGGCTCCAACACAACACTTTTGCGACCCTTCTACCCTGCACACACATTTGCAGAGTGTTTGGAAGATGCTCAGGGAGAACGGGATCCACTTTCCTTCCTCTCTGACAGCGGCTTTGGCTGGAGAGCTGCCTCCTCTTGAGCTCAAGCAGAGTCTTTCTAAATAAGGTGGACCAGGATTACTTGAAGATTCTGTATGACACACATCTATAATCTGAATTAGCTGATGGTGCAGTACACCTTCAAAGGGAGGCAAATGCAGTTACATAACAGCTGAGTTCATGTTTTTGGTGCAGAATACTAAGCCTCTGGGCATCTAGTGTCACAAGATGTTTTCTGTCCATGATGTAAAGCTTTTTCCTTTCTTTGGCCAAAGCTTTATCATACAGAACTGTAGTTCCCACACTGGTCGGCCTCTTTGCCGTCTTCTTTTGTTCTCACAAACAGCAGTCTCACAGCAATGCGCTGACGTAATGCACAGCATCTGGAAAACTTGCCTGCTTGATGCTCAGCTGGGAATATAATGTGTTGTATGATGTTCCATTAGAGGCCGTCTGACTGGATAAGTGTCTATTTTCCGACCGCAGAGGGGATGGTGATGATTGAGAGGGTCTGATGGGGAGGCAGAAGTTACCCAGCAACACACTAGAGCAGTCTGACATCACCAGATCAGGCCGTGTTGTTTGTGTGATGGACACATAAACTCCTGTAGAAGATAAGCACTGATTGGCGATTCAGCTTTTGCTTGTCATGTGTTGCACAGCCTCTAAGAATGAGCTGATGTTAATGATTCATGTCCAGCTCTTATGCAATGCTTTTGTCTCTGTTCTCAATGCAAAGTCCACAAACGATCTTAATCAATATGTAAGCTTTTGTCAACTTTCAACCATCCCAGAAAAGCAGAAAACTTGTTTTTAGTGTTTTTAATGTCCAAAATGAACATTTTAAAAGTGACTTTCAGGTGAATTTGGCAAAAGAAAAGTATGAAATGGAAATTGAGCATCTGGTCTCCTTTCCTTAAGCTTATGTGCTGCTACTTCATGATTATATCAATGTAGAATGGCAAAGTGCAGTGTGTAGATTCACCATCAGGAGGTGTATACGTATATATGTGAGGATCAAAGGTTTGTTTTTATCAGTGCAATGTTCAGAGGCCTTAGAGGTAATAATTCAGAAGAAACCATTTTAAAAGCAAGAACAAAAAAGGGAAAAAATCTCATATCTACATTGGTCTTTTGGGAAAAGTGTGTTTATACACACTAGACTAAATTTCAAAGTGAAATGCAATGGATGTTAAAATGCTTGCTAAAATACTTTTGTATCACTTTTTGTTCTGGCTTAAGATTAACAGTTGAAATAGACAAAAAAAATGTTCAAATTATGATATTTATTGGTATGCAAGTTTGTATGTGTTTTGGATTGTGGTTTATGTTGTAGAAGCAATTTTGTACTTTAATAAAAATGTATATCATTCTCAAGCTGCTGCTTACTATTCTCGTAAAAAAAAAAAAGTTTAAGCCACTTTTTAACATTGTCTTTTTATTTTTCAGGCAATACTTTGGAAACCTAAAAGCATTTTATATTTTCCAGAATATAGAGAAATTCTGTCCCTTCATGGAAGTTCTTAAGTTAGATAATGACGTAAAGTAGTGAAGTATAAGTAAATGTTCCTATGAGCAACGGGATTCACAGACGATTTCTTTAAAGGTTTTTTTTGTGATTTTTGAAGCAATCAAAGCTTTAAAAAAAAGACAAACAAAAGAAACACATTTAGATTTATTAACCGTAGTTTAGATTTTAGTCATGAATTTATACTTTTGTAGTTTCCTTAAGTTTTTCAGTTACCTGAAACAATTTCCTATTGCAGTATTATTTGGGACAGACAGAAGAAAAGCGGCTCTCTGAGGCAGAACATGCAGGGTAACAGATAGGTTTGCACATCAGCTGCTTTGAGAAAAACAAAAAGATGGGTGTGATGGAGCATGCTGAACAGATGTTTGGGCTCCTGATTACCTGAAAACAGGGAGAGCATATGTTTACACAGTGGCTCAGTGAACACTGACTGACTTGGCTGGCCTCATTACCTCTCAGCTTGCAGTCACAGGGCCCTAGAGCTTCCTGAGAGCCGCCTGATGGAGGCAAATGCTGATGGCAGCTGTCCTTTATTATCCTCTAAAGGGACCTAGAGGAAGGAGAAGCCTAGGAAATGGGAAGACTCCACATCTAGGGGACAGATATGGATCCAAAGCATGGTTATAGGCATGGGCAAGGGGGTGGCCTGCAAAAATCCACTATTAACAAAAAAAAATGACCCCCTAAAAAAATAAAATAAAAGACACAAAAAGGTAAGGATGGACAGACAGATAGATGGGCAAATAATCAAACAAATGCAGCCTGAACAGGTAAACAAGTGTCCTGCTTGTACCTGTCCCAAACCCGCTGAATGCAGAGAGTAATGTCAGGGAGAGCATTCAACATAAAAGTTAAAAGACATAGATATACTGTCCAAAAGAATAAAGAAACACTACAAAAACAAACAACTATATCTGAACAAACGAATCACTATTTTTAAATGCTTTATTCTTTTCATAGTTGCATGTGCTGATGACACAACCACACAAAAATGATTAATAAAAATGGCATTTATTAGCCTGTGGAGGTCTGGATGTGGGTACCTAATGGCAGTCAGGCTACCTCTGATGAGCACATAAAGAGCTGTGTGACCCTCCGAAGAAATGCCTTCACAAACTATTACTGACCCACTGCCACACCAGTTATGTTGGACGATGTTGCAGACAGCAGAACGTTCTCCGTGGTCTCTCCAGACGTCTGTCACATGTGCTCAGTGTGAACCTGCTTTCATCTGTGAAGAGCACAGGGCGCCAGTGACGAATTTGCCAATCTTGGTGTTCTCTAGCAAATGCCAAACGTCTTGCTTGAAGACTCCCAATTGAGGACGGCCCTCATACCGCTCTCATGGAGTGTGTTTCTAACAGCTTGAGGAAACACAGTTGTGGCCTGCTGGAGGTCATTTTGCAGCGCTCTTCCTGTTTCTACTTACACAAAGGAGGAGGTAGCAGTCTTGATGCAAGAATGTTGCCCTCCCACTGCCTCCTCCACATCTCCTGATTGTACTGGCCTGTGTCTTGGAAGCACCTCCATGTTCTGGACACCACGCTGACAGACACAGCAAACCTTTTTGCCACAGCCCACATTGATGCGGCGTCCTGGATGAGTGGCACTACACTGGGCCACCATGGTACCACTGGACTGACAACACCGTCAGCATTCAAAAGTCACTAAAACATCAGCCAGAAAACACAAGGAGGAAGAAGTTGTCTTTGGTCACCACTTTCAAAACCACTCCTTCATTGGAGGTGTCTTGCTGATCGTCCATCCTGTTGTCTGTTCCACTTGGACAAAACCGTGAAACTGATTGTCAGTCAATGTTGCTTCCTAATTGGACAGTTTGATTACATAGACATGTGATTGACTTGGACTAACATTGATTTGTTAGGTGTTCTCTTTATTTTTTGATGGATAGATGAGCTGATGTGAAGATAAAATGGTTTTTTTTATACATTTCAGGGGGGTCAGAGGTATATGACACCCCAAACTGTTAGCACACCCAGACTTGCCCCCTTTTCACCCCATGGTGGGGCTGGATAAATCCGGGCCTGTTTTAAAGGAAGTTTATTTAAAGAAAGCCACGATTTATAGAGTAAAAAAAAGGAGGGAAGACAAACGGTGAAGAAAAGCTGCTCAAGGATGCAAAATAAAGCGATTGTGTTTTTTTAAAATAGACCTTGACTTTTAATCCTGCCTGTTGCTGACTTTCTTTTAGGACGGCACACCCTGAAACACAAACTCAACCATTTTCAGATCACGTTATGGCTCTGTGTGTGTGTGTGTGCGCGCGCGTGCGTGCGTGCGTCCATGTTAGGGCTTTAGGACCCTGAGGATTCCACTGCAAAGGACAGCACCTCCTCCACCTCCTCCACAAGGCTGTTTACCAAGAAGCCTTCTATCTAGGGCTGGGGCTCTTATGAGAGGAGCAGTGTGTTTAATGCACAGGCTCTTCCTGCGTTTTCACATTTTAGGTGGACTCTGCTGCTGTTCCCTGTAGGGGGAAATGCGCATCATGTCTGTTTCTTCAGCTCGTCAGCTCTGCAGACTGTTTTGCTCTTTGCACTTTGTTTTCTTGAGCGCAGGCGCAGTGGGGAGCAGCGCATCCGCTCAAACAGGTAAAATTGTAGTTGTTTGTTCAGGAATTTGCTTTAAAATCCTAATTTATTTTTTTTACAGCTTTGGTTGTTTTTGTTGTTAAAGACTGTGTTAGATCGGATGGTTTGGACTACAGAGGAAATCAGCAGAGCTCCTACTCGGGTCTAACCTGTCTGAACTGGATCAACACTACAAGAGACTACGATGCTGAAATCCATCCAGATTCCCAAACAGGTAAACAGACTGTTGGCCTTGCAGAATTCAGAGGTTATCTTGTGAGCAGCCAGAGAAGATTGCGAATGTCACAGATGTTTACAGGAACATCTGTTTGTTTATGCTTTTATCTTTGAAACCTCTGATGCAGAGAGAAGGGAATGAGATTTAGGCATTTTTTTTCCACAGGTGCAGAGCTAAAAGCCCAGTAATGTAAAGTGCAATCATCTGTTGATGGTCTCTTTGCTCTCAGCTGAGAATGAACTGTTGTTATCCTCCTTCCTGCAGGTGCTGGAGATCACAATTACTGCAGAAACCCAGACGCCTCTGAGAGGCCTTGGTGCTACATTGCTGGCCCAGATGGGACAATCCAGAGACAGTTCTGCACCATTGAGACATGCAAAGGCAAGTAAACACATGACAAAACCATGTTAGTGCTGTTTAATCGTCTTGTCTTTTTTGCCATGCTTTGGTTGGGAAAACAAAAGCCAAAATAAACACAGTTTTTTACCTCCTGTAAACGTTTTTTTTTTTATAATGAAAGCCTATAGGGATTCAAAACCAAACTGTATTTTACATTATTAAAGCAAATCAATGTTTTTTCTTTATTGTTAGTTGCTTATTAGCATATTCAAAAAATATTTATTTGTTTTTTTGTTTTTTAATACAGAAATCATATATCAAACTGAAACAAAACTATGACCCAAAAATTAAAGTTTGAACCAAATGATGGGAGAAGTGAATGGTTGGATCCCTAAAAGTCACACCAAACATTTGTTTATTAAGAAAATCATTAAAAACAGGTTTCTTTACCACCAAAGAGCATAGGTTACTTTCTTGTTAAAACTAAGAGTGTAGGTCAGTTGGTTAGGATGTAACAGGGGTAGGAAGTCTGCTCTTTGTTTGGAGCGATAACAAAGCTGAGAACACGTGTTAGAAAGTTCAGACTGAAAAACAACCTTGACCCAACCCCGAAGCTGCGCTCATTGGCACATTTCTCTGAGCTCTCCGTAGAGATAGGAACTAATTGGCTGCTTTGGTTTACGACTCCGGGCCGCTCGGCTTACACAGGGCTCACTAAAGGCTGAGCGGAAGTTGGCACATGCAGCTGAACTTTTGCTGGGAGTCGAGCAGGAACACACAGAACTTGCTTGTCTGGAAATCATGAACAAAACAAAACAGGGAAAAGAAAAAAAAAACAGACGATAGGAGCTGATAAAGAACTATGCAGAAAAATTACATTGTACACAAAAAAACCTCAAAAGTGAGTGCAGATAAAGAAAAAAAGACAGTGATTTGATAACATTTTGAATACAATAAAAAACTTGTTTCAATAACTGTTTAATGTTGTATTGCATTCTTAAAAATAGTTCAGTAGAAGATCATTTGGTTTTTAATGCACAGGGTAGATAATGCACAATGTAAATAAACAAACAAAAAAGATGTTAAAGGGAGAAAAACAGAAACAAAAAACTCATTTTTTAGCCTGTAGGTTTTGCATCCTTTAATTCCTCCAGTACAGTCAACAATTATCTAGAAAATATGAAAGTATCCTCTTTAATAGAGAAGATAAACATATCTTTATAGAGGAAATGTATCTGACTGTGGAACTCCTTTTTGAACATAAGTACATCATCTTTTTTTGTACTGTTTAGTTGTTTCTGCAACACCTTTTAAAAGGGAATCTTGTTGTTTTCTACAGCTACCTGTTGTGCATTTGACCAAAGAAAACATCTTTTGCCATATTCATAGATTTAGAATGTGAGGTCCAAGAAACGGACAAAAAAAATCTAGAAAGTTTGGGCTATGGAAAAAAAAAGCAAATACTTAGTGTGTTTTTTCTTTTTTTTTGTAACAACAAAGCAAGGAGAATCTCTGAGGGCGAATTTGGGTTTTCACATGGTCGTATTTCCCTGTCTGCAGAGCAAACATCTGCAGCGCCAGTCGAGGCTGCGTCCTCTGGGCCGACAGGAAGCACAGCCTCTGTGGAGGGCTTCCAGCCGGCGAGGTCAGGAATTTCTCAGGCAGAAGTTGCTGCTGTGCAACCAGTTATGGGAATCAGCCAGCGTGTGCACACTGGACCCAAAAAGAAAAAGGATCTTGGGACTACTGGTGTGTTATGCTGCCTTCACCTCTGAAAATAGTATTAAGCGTGTTGACACCAACCTTCAGTTTCAGTTCTTTGTCGTAAACCTTTCTCTGTTTTTTTGTTTTTTTTAGGATATATCCTGGCCATCCTCATGATGGCGGTCATAATCATCCTTGGGGTCGGCATCACGCTGGGCTACTTTTATAAACGGTTAGTACCTATCTCCTTTCATTTTTTTCTTCCATTGTTAGGATGTTTTTAATCACTTATAAACATTTTCTTTGTTTTTAAGTAAATTTATCAAGACTTGAGGGCAAAATTTTCAGTTTTCACCGAATGAGCTGTTGGCATAGCTTGCATGCACTTAGATTTCTCATAGTGTTTGCCATTTCACACTCACTCAAGCTCTCTTATTGGAACTCTAGGAATAGAGGGGGATATGGAAGTGCGTTTGAACCACACACACACAAACAACAGTTTTATAAAATGATGGTCCGACTGTTGTGAAAGAAGATTTTCAGATTTCCTGGGACATGACGAGGAATGTCCCGTCAGACATGTAGTTGGCTGTCATTCCCGATGAGCCCCGTCTTTGATGTCTATCTTTAGGAGGTGATTAATAATAAGATGGACAAGCGTGTTATGTCAGAGGGCTTATGAGTGGACTGACATCACCTTCAGATGATAATAGCACAGATGAGTGATGGATATTGCTGTGACTCTGCAGGTTCAATGGCCCCTTTAGGACAGCTGATGCTTACGCTGTTTGTTTTGGAGTTGCAGCTTTATTTTCACAGAAACCGATGTTTTTATACATAAAATCCTGAAACTTCAAAGCGAGACTTTGTTCACTAATGCACATACTTTTAAGCCAGGTATTTATCTTATCCTAGTCTTTTTGTTATTCCAATGCAAAAGTCTGAGAAATTAGCTTTTTCAGGTACTGACTGCCCCTCTACTCTTGCAGCAAGGAGCTAATTTTAGCAAAAAGAATGGAAACCAATGAGTAGGGAAAGTTGTCAAGCTACTCCACTCTCAGCACTCTGTTAAGTTGCTACTTCCAATGATAAGTCTATGCGTTTCGGGCTTCCACGTTCAAAACTCCCGCGTTCACATATAGCCACAATGGGGAATGAAATTTTTGGCACCCCAGGTAAAATGTTATATTATTGTGCATAAAAAACCCAAGGAAAGATTGAAAAATTAACCAAAAGGCATCAGTACACAGATGAGAGATTTTTTTTAATGAAAAAAAAGCTTTATTTCCATAATTTGCCCTTTCAAAATAACAAAAGACAATAATGGTGTGTGTAAAAGTTTGGGCACCCTGCAGAATTTTCCAAAGGCAAGAAGGAGGAATTTCAGTAAATTTTGGACACTGAGAAAAAGATGAAGTTGGATAATGATCCTAAACACACCTCAAAATCCACGCTGTCTTACATTAGGAGGAAGGAACTGAAGGTTTTGCAGTGGCCTTCCCAATCACCTGACCTCAACATCATTGAAAAACATATTGATAGACCTGAAAAGAGCAGTGTGGAACAGACATCCCAGAAATCTTAAAGAACTGGAAGACTTTTGTAAAGAAGAATGGATGTAGATTCCTTAAATAAGAATGGAGATACTCTTGGCTACAAAAAGCGTTTACAAGCGGTGATACTTGCCGAGGGGAGCAGTACAAAGTACACACTCTGCAGGGTGCCCAAACTTTTGCGCACACTATTATTTTGTTTTATTTTATTTTGAAAGGGTAAATGATAGAAATAAGGCAGGCCTAATTTATCGACATATTAACAATTTTGGCAGGAGCTAACATCATTTAAACATTTTTGCTGCTTTCTACAATCACCCTGAAGCAAATCTTCCAGGAGTTAGAGCTTTAAGGCTCCTTGAAGTATCACAGAAATAGATTGGAGCATCTTTGTTGTGAAACTGGAAGATAGTGCTTGATATAAGATACACATGTGATTTGTTGACATTATAATACAGTTCTTCCGTGCTGCAGCACATACTGAACTCCCTCTGCTGGCCCTGCTCCCAGTCTTGTCCACGAGCAACCCAAATTAGGGCTGCCCTGCCGTTATTCAATGTGGTGCCCCTATCAGCCGACATACTGTGCTTTGACAGACTGTCATGTCTTCTTAAGGAGGATGCAAACATAGACTACCAAGAAAGTCTGACGTACAAAGGTTGTTGCAGCCAGATAGAAAGTGCACATGGTAGATTGAATTGCAGACAGCGAGCTGCTTGCAGGTGGATTTGATTTAACTTGACCCACATTGGCTCTTATTTCAACATACGGGTCAAAGTTCTTTCATTATGTTTGACAAGTGCTTGTAAAGGATGCAGAGATTCAATAAAAGTCAACGGAAGATCATCTGTGAATGAAATGTAGCTTGTTACATTTTCCAGTGCCAGATCGTCACAGCTCCTTGTGAATGTTACTTCTGGCTTTTTTCCATGACTTAAGTCGTCAGTGGTCAAACTGGTGGTGACCATGTGCTTCCTTTTTGTGTTTAGGGGTCGAGACCTGAAGAAGCAGCACGATCAGAGAGTGTACGAGCGAGAGATGCAGAGGATCACGCTGCCGCTGTCGGCCTTCTCCAATCCCACCTGTGAGCTCATAGATGAGAACACCATTGTGATCACTGCAGAGCCAGAGACCACACCCGTCCAGGAGGGAGAAGACCCTCTCATGGGTCAGCATGCTGGTACTCCCGGAGCATGAGTCGCATGCGGACTGTGAAGCTTTTTGGATTTTTTTTTTTTTTTGTGGACAGAAACGATCTCAGATCCCTGTATCTCATCTCCACCTCTCGAAGCATCCTTAGTTGTAAAGGAGTTGGGAAGCAGCATCTGTTCCAGAGACTTGAACTAAACACGGTGTCCCTTCTTCGTTTATAAACCCGCGTGGCACAAATGAGACGAGGCAGCCACACAGTGAACACGGGCTAAAGCATGAAACCACAAATGCTGTTAATGAGGACGTGTCACAGTGTCTTAAGATCAAAGGATGCCCCTCCCACTTGGAAGTTACTGTAAGAGCATCCAGTTACTAGGAAATGGTCTAAGGAAAGGAGGGATTTGTGCACAAACCTTAGTTTTCCTAAAAAAGATGTGGTTACATGACAGTTACATAAGTTAGCTTTGTGTGGCCCACTGGCGGAATGAAGAAAGACATGAATCATGTTTATACAAGAACCCATCGTCCTTCAGACACTGTTAAAACTGCACGTGTCCAAAGATAGTCGTCGTCTTCTTTGACAGGCTGCATGAGGTAAAGCAGACCCACAAGATTCAAGGGAAGCCGTCCTGCTTGGAAACTGCCCTGAGCATGTTACCCCTGAATGTATTTTCTCCTTTTTGAACTCTGCAGGAACACTTCAGTCCAGAAGCATCTACAAGGGTTTGTTGGCAGATTTGAGGGAAGACTTGCCCTTTTCTTTCACAGGTTAAGGAGTGACAGGAAATGTACAGATTGCACTCAGGAAAAGTAGCTCTGTCAGGAGAAAATAGCACCACCACAAACAGGCAGGATCAGAAAACGGGGAGTTTGTTAAAGTCCAGGAGCAGCCTGGGGCGCAGATGACTTTCAGTCATCTGAGGCTACAGAGTAACCAAGGGAATGGATCAGTGAAGGAGCAGTACAAAGTGTTCCTGTGAGACATTAAAAAATGTTCTTGCATGTACTGTAGCTGCCTGGTGTATTTCTGTCACTCTTGCTATCTATTCCCTTTTGCTCTAAAAAGTAGAACTACTTAAAAAATCTATTATGGCTGAAAGTAGAAGTTTTATGATGCACTGTTCCTTCACATTGTGTTTGCAATGTAGAGGCTTGGTTTTGTCTTTATTTTTGAACCTTCATCACTAGCAATCATTGCGGTCTACCGTTAATACCTTTAAGTGTTGGTTGTGATTATTTTCTGACTAATGTTCTCAAAATGCTGATAGATTTTGATTTGAGCTCTTGTGTGCTGATGTAAACATTTTCATTACTAAAAGAATAAAATGTGAATAAAAAGCTTGACTTTATACTTCCTCCTTTTTATGACATATTAAAGTTAATTTCTATTAGTTGTCACACATTTGTGAAATTTGTTCTCATTTAACCCATCCTCTGGAGGAGCAGTGAGCTGCATACAAAGTAGTAGTTGGGAACCATTTGGTGGTTTAAACTCCCCAATCCAACCCTGTAATGCAGGGAGAGGCTTAGGGTCCCAATTTTAGTCTTTAGCATGACTCGACCATGGATTTGGACGCACGATCGACTAGTCTCAGGGAAGGTGGACACTAAAACATTAGGCCTCTGGGTTGATTATTAGTAAATTCTGAAAAATAGGTGATGGTTTAGAGGCTCAGTCCAATTATCTTCTGATCAATTGTAAAAGCAATCCCAGTCTACAAACCTGTGTAATTTTCTATGACAGTTTTTGAAGGACGACTGTAGTTCATTAGGTATTCCCCTTCGAGTTCTGGGCGGGACTGTTGGCACAGAGTAAGCCTTCTCCCACTTCCCATCATCCTTCTGTTTACACTCCCTCCCACTAACGCAGCCCTTTGCAACCTCAACCTAACATTACTGGTGCAACAAAAATGCAGAATTGGATCTACACAGCCGTACAGTTTTGAAATTCCAGCAATGATAAGGAAAACAAGGACATACAGTTCATGGATCTGTCTGTCTGCAAGTGGATGCATCAGAATGGAGCAGAGCAGGGAGCTTGTGGACTACAGATTGCATCACATACAACACTACAATCTTTTGTTTTTCATCTACTACTGATTTACAACAGTTTGAATACAGAAATACTAAGAAATGCAGTTTCAACCCTAATATTTTTTTAAACTTATGTTTCGCACCATGAGAAAAATGCTACAAGAACATGTTAAAGTAATTTTAATTGGAGTGCGTCCTTAAAATTGAAGAGGCTGTCGTCATATAAAAGTTTACAATTGCTCCCTCTGCTGGCAAGTTTAGAACACAACTGAAAAAGGACCACGTGATGAGACTTTTAGGTAAAAAAGAAAAAAAGTGAGCTAGCACTATGTTAATGATATTACCAAAATTCATGTTCTAATGTACGTGTTAGTAAAGTACAATTAGTGTAAATGAAATAAGTATAACATTAATTATTATAATAGGCTGTATCATGTAGCTTTAGACTTTAATCAAATTCATAGGAATCTCACTTCATTATCAAGCCAGACTTATTTCATGTTCACATCCAGTTGCAGTTTCCCTCTATTCAAATAGATTAAAATACATTAACGGTCTAAAAAGCACAAAAGACAAAGTTTGTTTGTGCAGTGGGGGTTTGAGGGCGAGAATACATGCTATGTGTGTGTCTAGCTAAATCTGGTTTTGAAAGGATTTTAATTACTTAGTTGATTCAGTATAAAAAGAAATTGATTTAAAAAGAAAAACAACCCAACAAAGTCAAACAGTGATTTTTAATGATATTTTACTGGGTTTTTTTCTTCAAAATTTGTGATATGGACAAAAACTTCAACATAATTAAATATCAAAAAAAGGCAAAAGTTTATGTAAACTGATTGCTTATTAAAAAAAAAAGTGTTCTTCTAATCTGGTAAAAATAAAATAAAATAAAAAAATAAGAATAAAAAAAATAGATCAACTAATTTTAATCATGTAACACTATAGCAACATAAATAAAAGTGGTTACAACTAGTCATTTTGCATTATCGTAGCAATATGCTGCAGAAATGTCAAAATAAAGTACAAAGGCCCCTTCTAAAAACAAAAGTAACTTCTATGTACACATTTACAAAACTATCTAAAAGAAAAACCTGGTCCCCCTGTACAAAGCAAGCTTTTCAGGTCAGCTCTTGAGTGATTGCTTGACCGCTCACAACAGTCCAGCATTACAGAGGAGCTTCCGTCCTTTAGAGTTCATTATTATTTCAATCATTAGCCCGCAAAGTAAATAAACCACAAAAGAAGAGATCAGTGGACTTCAGAAGAAAAATCACATCCTCAGTATTTACTGCTAAATCTCAAAGTGATGAAACTATTCTGGGTCAGAGAAAGTTAAGCCGACACAGCTGGTTCAGGTTTCACCTGCTGTCTTTGTGCTCAGTTTCCTGAATGGCATCCAAATCTCAATACCGCCATGTATCTGTTTGAGGCTGTGACAGAGTTCTGGAGAAGAACTTCAGAAATAAATGCAAAATAAAGTCTGTACATTTAAGAAGTACAGTTAAAAATAACTAAAAACTAAAGTCTTAATTGTATAAAACTAATAAGCTGTGGCAATTTGGTGAAAAAAAAAAAAAGGTGATTTGCATTGTTGCAACACAAAGAAAAATTTCCCCGTTTGAGTTGAGAATGTGTGGATTTTAAGAAAATGATCTTGGGATTAAAAAAAATCCAAATCACACACATCTAACAACACAAACAGAGCGATTAGAAAAGGGCAGAGTATGGAATGAACTGCTTTGACTGGTACCTAATGTTAATCGCATTAAAAACATTTAGACAAACATTGAGCGGCGACCTGCCACTGCAAGAATGACTCACGCAAACTGACAAACCTTAACACGGACATGGAAAGGTTTCAAACTAGAGCAGGATAAACAAATACAGCTAGATTGTGAATTTAATGACTAAACTTTAAAAAATAAAATGAAATCTTACATAAAATTGACTCTTTTGCATTCATTTCCAAAAGTATTTTTAATTCTGTGTAACAGATTGAAGGCAGTTAACAATCCTGACCTGTGCTGTATCTTTATTGTCGGCCATATTTGTTTTCTTTACTGGTTAGGTGTATTTGGGCGAGGACTTGCACATGCATTCCACTCAGACAACAAGCTGCATGAAAAACATTTGTCACATGGGGCTTCAGAGGACTCTACTTCACAAAAAAGCTTCTCTATCAGGAATCAAACCCCTATCTTGAAGTTGATTTTATTTACAGTGTAAACATTAAAATAGCCCAGTGCTGTTGTACATTAGGGCTAAAGAAAATTAGTAACACTTAGAATTCTGAAATGTGTCTTTTTTCCACAAACAGGACTGGTCCAGCAACGTCTGATTTTCCAGTTTTAACATGGCCCTGATTTAAGAACTGATCTGTCTTATCCATATTGGTGCAGAAGTTGGGAGATGGTAACCTTGAGGGTGTGTACACTAGGTGTCTGTCAAGGCGGGGCAGTCGGGTGAGGATGTTGTTGGCGTGGATGGCTCATCGGTACCCGGGCTCGGATCTCGAAACCAGTAGAGTCGACTCAAGCTCTGATGCAGTTCTTCCAGTTCGGCTGGCAGCGGGATTCTCAGCTCCTGGTTGAGCGACAGAGCTTCAAACCAGTCCTCGAGCTTCTGGAAAGGTGGACTGAAACAGAGAACAAAAGAGGAGCGATTAAAGGTAAGAACCAGATCGACAAGGTTGATGGAAAACACGAGGAAGCAATCTGGCAGTGGAGGCGTGTCTCTGCACAAAAAAGTCCAGATGGTGTTTAAAATAACATCTTTGGCTTTCCCCTTCCCATCTCTCGTATTTCCTGCAGACACATCTAGAAAATTGACCATGAGGTGGAGAATATCACTTAATGAAGACACAACATTTAACAAAAAAAATAAATACATATCTAGAAACAAAAAAACATTGATATCTGTCACCATAGTTTTCCAAAAAGATTAGTTTTATTCCTCAAGGCCACAATGCTCTTGATTTCAGATAACTCTAGCTGCTCAAGGTGAAGGCAGACACGGCTGTTGTGTCCTCGTGACTCATCAGCAGTGTTTTTGTGAAGGGATTCAAATCTCTACTGAGCAGCATTTAGCCTCCTTTTGCCAGCCCACAGCTATGCAAACAGAAATCTTATTCACGTGAATCAGCTTTAACCCTCAGATCTGCAGCTCACCGGTTGTCTGGTACGAGGTCGCAGCAGGCCACCGCCAGGGGAAAGAAGGCTGGAGGACAGTCTTCAGGGAGGAACTTCTCTGCAAACTTGCAAACATTTAGGCCAAAATCCAAAGTCCTGGGGAGGCACTCAGGATCAGCGTAGACTTTTCCAATGATCTGCATCATGGCGGATAAACATGTGGACACATGCAAAGAAATAACTGGGTAAATATCTTGCACGGGCAAGTTGTTTAAGCTCAGAAACATAAAGGATGATTGAACAACTGCACAGGGGCAAACTCTCCACGTTTATTGACTTGTTGGACAAAGAGGAGCTTGTTTTAATTCAGTTTTTAATGTAATAGCCATTAATCAAGATACATTTGGTATTAAAAAGGATGCATGAGTGAAACCAGCAGCTCACCTCACAAAGAACAATTCCAAAGGAGAAAACATCCACCTTTTCATCGTAGCGTTTGCCTATAATGAAAAATGATGGGAACAAAAATTAAAACCTTAGAAAAAAAAAAAGGAAATTTGATAAATGAAGAATAAATCTTTATAAATGCTTTTCTTTTCCCCCCTCACCATTAAGCATTTCTGGGGCCATCCAGTACGGGTTGCCCACAACAGTGTAGCGCTTCTTTCGGTCAATCCGCCTGAACAACCTCTTCTTGTTTGAAGGTTTCTCAGGTGGAGGTTTAGCTTTCTCCTCCACAATGAGCCGGGATAGTCCGAAGTCTGCAACCACTACGGTGTTGTCCTGTTCAAAGATGGCAGACACGTGCAGAGGTTAATTTCCTTATGAAGAAAGACAACGTGCAAAGGAATCAGAAATATGCAAGCTGTGCTTGAAGGCACTGTTAGCAGGTTCAGTTTCAGAATGAAGTCTTTGAATGTTGCGTTTCTGGTTATTGTTGCTGAAACATAAGCAGTTTTGTTCTATTTTTTGGTCATAAAATGATGCATTTTGCATCTAAAGACCACTGTATCCATCTTATCTTTAAATTAAGAGTTTCATCTTAATTTAAAATTATCTTAATGTGAGACAAACCATGTTTAAATAGCAAACGGTCATGTGGAGCTTTAGTCTTACTTGAAACATGGCAGTTCTCTTCTCTCAAACATTTACATGTGAAACTGCTGACACCATATGACTTACCAGTTTAACTAGGCAATTGTGAGAGTTGAGATCTCTGTGGATGATGCTCATTGAGTGAAGATAGGCCTAAAAATACAAAGACAAATAAGTTTGGGCAAAGAAAACCAACAAATCAAGGTCAGTACTAGTTTTTCTTTAGCTTCAGCTTAAAAAAGAGGGATCTGAATGTGTTTAAAATCATAAAAAGCCTTTCTTTTCCCCTCTCAAATATTAACGTTCAAAACATCAGAAATACAAAGAGTGCATTTAATTCGAATGAGCTTCTTTCAGTTTAAATGTCTATTTAAATTGGATTTTTAAACTAGGTACTTTAAAGAGCAGTGTTAATGTTTTATAACAATAGAGGCAAAATTCAACTGACCATCCCTGAGGCGATGCCTTTTGCGAAGTTGACCCTCTGTTCCCATGGAAACGGGTCCTGTTAATCCAGAGAAAAGAGAAAAGAGAAAAGAAAAGCGGTCAGCCTCTCAGAAGTCATATATTTGGGTTAAACAATATCTTTAAATATAAATACAATATTGAATTAGAATTATTTCAAAATCTGTTTTAGGCAGTACATGTCCTCAAAAACACTAAACGTTTTATTCGATGTGCAGTTTATTCAGAGTGTTTTGTGTTGTGGAGGCGTAACTGTGAAGGAATCAAGAGTGTAGGAAAAACAAATCCCCACCCAGTAACTCACCTTATCTCTGATGACATCCTTTAGGGTGCCTCCCTCAATGTACTCTGTGATTAAATTCAGTCTCTTGTCTTTGTATAGCACACCAATAAACTTCAAAACATGGGGATGGTCGAGGCTTCGCATCACTTTGACCTGAAGTTGTGACCAAAAAAAACCAAAAGTCTTTTTTTAGAAGCAAGCCTTCCCTGAGGTTTAAATGCAAACCAAACTAATGTGTTCCCACAAGACTCAGCCAACAGCCTTAAAGTAATAAAGTACAAAGAAGTGATTCACTTCTGAATATTCATCCAGAGACAGTTCTGTTTGTAGGAAATCACAGAGCTGCTGCTGCTCATTACTAACCTCCTTCAGGAACGTTTTCTGTGTCTCCTCATCACACCGGATCAGCTCTTTCATCACCATCACTTCCCCGGTGGCTTTATGAATCACCTGTGAGGAATTCAGATATTGCTCAGAGCTGATAAAAGTTTTATTAAATGCTCAGACAGAAATGTATGGAATTTGGAGGCTGACCTTGATAGCCTGTCCGAAAAAGCCTTTTCCTAAAACCTCGTCATGGATGAGGTCACACGGTCGGAAAATGCGATGAGAGCAGCTGCTGGGAGACATTAAGGATTCAGAGCGCCCGATGTCTTTTGCGATCAAAGGCGACTCTTTTGGAGAATTTGGTCCCGGAGACTTGCATATGCTGTTGCTCCGCCTTTAACAAACCGAACAAAGGCATTCCCATTTCCCGTCATCTGCTTACTTTCAGCATAAATGTGAGGGTTTTTAGGATCATGTACCGTAATGATCTGCGTTTCAATGTGCCTTCATCTGCAACATCTGTCCTCTCCAGTACTGCATCAGACGGTGAGGACAGTCGCATGCGGGAGGTGGCTGGGACTCCCAGCTGGTTCCTCGGGGACCCCAGCCTCAGCCTGACAGGATCATGCTCTATAAGCAGCTGCAGCGTGTGACTGGTGCAGTGAATGAGGTTATCCACCTAAGCAAGCAAGAAAGACTCATTTCCTTTATTTTTTTGTTGAAATCTTCACTCTCTTTCCTCAACTTTGTACAATGTTCTTTTATTTTCTAGTGTTCTCACAACAAGTGATGCAACAGAGCAAAAATAAAAATGCTAAATGTACATATGAACAAATTAGGAGTAAATTAGAGGATTCACACAGCTAATGCGACTGTCAATTCCAGCAAAAACAAAGATCTCTATCAGCTGAGTATCTCAACCAGATCCATAATAGTTGTCAAAACAATGTTAAAAACTTCTCTGGAGTATCTGATGGCAGCTGAGAACTGTGTTTTGTGGAGCAAGGGCGAGGTTGTGGGCCTTTAAAGTCCTTCACATAGCTTCCTTTCCCAGTTGAAGAATGAACAAATGATTGGGGAATGTGAAAAATGTCAAAAGCTAAAGCTGTGGGAAAGTGTTGCACTTCAACAACAACTTTTGTAAAATGAACCTATTGGTTTCACTTGAAAGATCACATCATTCCTGAAGTATTAGACAACAACAACAACAAAAACAGTCTCACCTGCTGTTCCATCAATGTCTCAACAGGAAGACCATTGATCTCCAGAATCCTGTCTCCAACATGGATGGCATTTCGTACTTCTGGACTAATAAGCATGCCTCTGACCCTGGAATAAACCAGCACCAAAGTGAATATGTGGGAACCAGAACAACGCTGAAACAATAACATAAAACTACTAACTGCTGCTTTTTGTTGCAGTGGCACACTTTTATAAGCACACCTGCTATTTAGCAAACCTGTAATCAGCCTTACGTAATGCATTACTCATTCTGTTCTCATACGAGAAGAAAACAAGTATCCAAGCAGGGATCAGAAGCAACGCACTCTTTCACTTGAACGTTTGCAGAACCAGCGACATCCCTCAGCACCGACACCGAGAAGCCCCTCTTGCCGTTTGCTGCAGAGGGCATGGAGATGAGGGTCACTGTGTGGGGCAGGGAGTGAATGACGGAGTCTTGTGAGTGTTTTTCCAACATTGGCTTGAGGACCTCTTGCTTGTAGCACCTTCCACTGCGAACAACACAGAAGGAAACGTCTCAGATTCAGCCTGAATGCTAACTACTGAACTATCATCCCCAAAACAGGAGATTTAAAAACAAAATTAAGCAAAAAAAAAAAAAGTTAAAATATAAATCAAGTAAGAAACTTCATAGAAAAGAAACATGTCAAACTATCAATATCTAAAAATGACAAATTAATCGATTTTAAATATTAAAAAATGGCTTGTAAAAACTGTAGGTGACTTACCAGTACAGTTTGGACCGCTCAACCAAAGCATAGGTATCTCTGTCCTCAATCACCACCTTGCAGCTCAGACAAACAAAACATTCAGGGTGGTACTTGTGCTCCTCAGCCACCTGGAACCACACAAAAACCAGCAAATCATCCACTCGGCTTCAAGCAAAAAGTAATCCGAAGAGGACTGCGCGTTTGCCTTAAGTCCTCCTCTCCACTGCGAGTGTGAAACCCTTAACACCTGCTTTTCTCCCAGCCCGTCTGGAATCTGCTCTGACGTCATCTGCTCTGCAGGTCTGAGCCGCTTGAATCACTGCTGCTCTGCCTTTCAAGTCTGTCTCAGTGACACAGCCTCCACACGATGGGCCGGTTTTCCTTCTCCGACACGAATGTCGCACTCTGGCTACATCTGTCTCGCTTCATCCCTCTCATGCAAGATGAGGTAATGCATCCCCTTAGATCCAAAAGTTACTCAGTAACATACCTGTACAAAAGACAGGTTCATTTCTGGATCATTTCTGTTATGTTTGTCCTGTTTGTTTTATGCAAAGAAAGCATTTTTGCCTAAAATGATGCGCCTAAGATTTTTACTGCAATTAATGTTAAAGAATGTCTCTAGTATCTTTTTCTGGAGTATTTTTCCAACATCTGACGCCGTTCTGAGTCAGACGGCATTGGGAATCACTTCTCAGCTGCTTAAAAATGATGACAACCAAATTATTGTGAAAGCGCAACTCCCAGCCTTAAAGCCAAAAACAGAAGCACAGTGATGTGCTGCCTTTAACTCAAACAAACAAGGCTGCGTTAAGAAAAGCATAAAAGAGAACACCAATATGGACTAAAAAAAAACCTGGAGCAAAAAACAACAGCTTTAAGATACAAAACCTCCCAATGAATCAATATACTAACAAATAATTAACTGGGACAAAAACAGCAGTGTTCTGGAGAAGAATGCTTAACAAGCAGGCAGCCGCTCTGCATGACCCTCCTCCACGATTGGACCACAATGATTTTCTTTCTGGCTGACAGACTGTGGTGCCACTTCAGCCCTGCCATAAACATTTGGCCTCACTGGCTGATGAAGCGAGATGACAGTTAAAAAAGGGTTCATTGTGTGAGTTGGTGGCAAAAGAAAAAAGTCTAGCTCCATGTTGGACAAGTTTGGAACCAGCAGGAGATTAACTTAAAGACCCAAAACCAAGCCTGACTGGCATTTGGACAATATCTAATCCACATTAGGTCCTCTGCTTTGAACTTTACAACCTCTTTTACTTTCTTGTATGTAGAGTAACACTTCCTCTGTTGAGTACAAGTTTTAAAACCCTTCCCTGAGCCATCAGTTCAGATCACAATTGTGAAAACAAACCAAAAAAATGGAGTCTAAATGCTCCAAAAGCAGCACATGTTACCCCCTCTACAGCCTGCATGTGGGGAGGCGAACCGTGGAGAACTTCTGTGCAGAGAGGGAACAGACTGGGGCCTCTGGGGCCTCGAGGGGGAAACTAATTCACAAGTGAAGTCTAGAACTCCTTCTGCTAAGTTCAGCAGCAGCCCAAGTGAAGTATCACTCATTTGTAAACTGCGGCCAAAACAGCCCTCTCTGTGCCTTTTTTTATGCACGCTAGCCTCCTGTTTCAATGTGTATTAACATGCTTTATGGCCATTTTGATCAGAAGAGGACAGGCGGACTGTAAACCAGCAGCAAAAGTTTTAAGTAGAAGTTGAAATTCATTAGGCTAAAGTCGAAATCTCAGAGAAGTGATGAGTAAAACAAAGACAGAACTCATACTCTGTTGTGCTCTTACATCATAAGACAAAAAAAAAAACATTCAAGAACAATGTGTGGTCACTTTAAGACACTGTGCTAATGTTTGGAAAAGGGGGTAACAGTGCTTACACTAGTTGACCTTTCATGGATCATCATGTTTCAGTCAGAAAATAAAAAGTGGTTTAAGAAATTAAAAGACCAAGCATGGGTCAAAAGAAAAGCAAAAAACTCCCAAGAAAGAATAAGTTTTCCTCTGTCCTTCCACTTCTTATAGCAAACTTATATGAAAAATGTTCCAAAGTAAAAAACAAGAAGATGGAAAACCATAAAAACCAGTGACTTACCATTGCAGGCCCCGTCATGAGCAGAGAGCAGCCATGGCAGAACTCTCCAAACTTCTCCAGGTAATGTTTTCGACAGTACAGTTTGCCGTCATTCTCATAATACCAGTTAGTCAGGTGATTAGAGCACACGGAACATCTGAAAAAGAAAATAAAAATACTTCTAATTAAAAAGAAACGGGATTTATCGAATATCAGAAACATTTGATGAATCCAATAACATTTAGGCTTACATAGAAAACGGAGTATCAGTGATAGTAACTGCACTTCAATAATAAAAGAAATTCAATAACTAAGGGAAATGTAAATATTTTTCTATGAAACTAGATGCAGAGCACAGACCTGCTGCCTCTGTTATGGGCGTTGGGAAGATAACTTGTAGTTCCACTTTGAATAAGACTTCATGGATGGTGGATTTAATAAGATACATACAGACTTTGCAAAGGCGACATTGTACAAGAGCAGTTTGGAAAGTCAATGGAGGAAAGTCCACCGATCACCTGCTTGTCAACTGTGCATTTGCCTTCGCCTTCCAGCACTTTAACTTACTGCTGCTCTTCTTCTTATCTCTGTCTAAGTAAACAAGGGATTTTGTTAGTGCTGAGGTCAAGATGTGCAAACCCACAAACTCCCCCAAGGTCCAGTCAGGAGTTTAATATAGAGTTAAAGAAGGTTCTTTTGGACATCTCTCCTGTCAATTAAAGTTAAATACACACCAGCGACAAACTGATCAGCTCTCGACGTGATGGATCCGATTGGTCACATGAGGAAAAGCCTTTGGGACAAAATGTTCAGAGGGGAATGCTGTATTTGCAGCATAATAGAAAGCTCCTGCAAACCCGAGAGCTTCTGCAACCAGCAGCTCTTATGCAAAACTTGGATGAAGTACCCTGGCAGCGATTAGGTTACTAAAATCTGTGCAGCGTTTTGTGTGAGTGTTGCAAATATTCCTCCTCTGCTCCAACATCGCTTTTCCAGTAAAACACAAAAAAAACAAAATCCAGATTTGGCTGATTACATAGAGACAAAAGAATCTTAATTTTTCCAAACTTTGATTTACGAGTAACCTTTGGAGAGGGATAGTCTCACCAATAACTCAAGCTTAAGAACAATGAAAGTTGTCAAGACATTTGTTCTTTCAAAAAAATAGTGGTGTTTCTGCCAGTTTTTTTAATGCACCTTTTTCTCCCTTATGAAAGGTTTTTGCTAAAAATACCTCTATTGTTTTTCAGAAGAACTTCCAGCAATCTTTGAGCTGAATCTCACACATCTTTCTGTTCTCTGACTGGCAGGTAAAGTCCATCCAGGATCATTGACTTTGGCACAGATCCCAGATGTTTCAGACTTTCTGGCACATTATAAGAGCTTACTAGAAGACCACACAAGTTTGCACACCAGCTAAAAAACACAAAGTTAGATTAGTCTGGAGAGAAAAGGTCTTCACCTCCTCCAAGCTTAGGAGGATCAATGAATCATGAATGCGCAGTAATAACAGTGACTGCAGCTTTGACACATCGCAGTGTGATGTGATAGGAGACGCAGCAAAGGTTTGCTGAGGTGAGTGACTCATGGCGGCTGCTGGAGATATCAGAGGCCAAACATCTGACTTGACAAAATCTGTTTATGCAAAAACGCTGCTTATCAGTGCCAGTCAAAGCCATGTAAATCTCCAGACAAGCCTTTTCTTAGATAAACCAACAAACCGCCTTACTGTGCATTCACCTCCAACAGGCTTCGACTTTAAACCTTAATCAGTTTCATCACTATCCATTATTTTCAATTAAAATTTAAATTTTCTTTACATTTATGAGACCTTTGGAGGCTAATTTAGCAATTAGTTACGAGAGGTCATATTTTTTCCAGTAAAAGATGAGACAATTAAGGAATAACAAACATTTACACTCGCCTCTTCTATTTACCTTTAATCATTTAGAAAACCCTTTTACTTACAGCATTAAAAATGATTAACTTAATAACTGAGCAATAAAACTACAACCCAGAGTTTAATAAAAGCTCAGAGGTAGAGCTAAGTATAACTGTCAAGCTACTGTTAGGATTCCATATTAATCCAAGGAACACAATTTCCTATTCAATTTAATCTGACGAGATGTTTTTGTCAAAATTTTTGTCAATTTCTATTTTAAAACCAACTTTGTTTGGTTATTTTGAAACAGTTTTCACATAACTAGTGATTAAATGGGAACAAAAACAAACGCATCACTAAAAAATGTTGAATTCTTACAATAAAAACCAATAGAAGAGTTGCTTTTAGCCGAAGAAAAACGTAAGAAACCAATCTAAATAAAACAAATTAATGGGTTTGATATATAGGTTTTGTGTTCTCAGTAAAAATCAATTAATTTTGATAAACCAATTCAATAAACCTATTCATTGAGGACAGAGTCCAAAGCATAAGCAGGGTCTGTTTGATGAATTATAGAAGAAAAATTGAACGAAAAGAAAGTGGGTCTACAGGAAGTTCTTGAAGACAAGAGGACTTATGGTTCTGATGGGTTTTAGCTGATCAACTCACCATTACGAGAGGAGAAGAACTGGGAGCACTTGAATCACTGATCTTAAGCAGACAGGTCCAGAAATATTGGATTATATCTGACTTAAGGTGGCATCAATAGGCTTAGACATTTTACAAATACTAAATAAAGGATAAAGAGCATATACTTATAGAACACTTTACTAGCTTCTTAGAAGGTCCAAAGCGCTTTACAGTCCCGGTCCCTTTCACACATTGATAGCAGCTCCGCTGCCAAACACTGGTGTCAACCTATAACCACCAATGTGAGGTTCAGGGTCTTTCCCAAAGCCACGTGTCTTGCAGTTTCAAATGTATAAATCCCTTTTTTTTAAAGTTAGCCCAGACACATTTTAAGACATAAACATAAGTTCATTTTTATATCCCATATTGGACAGCAAACTCCCAAGCATCTTCCACATGCTGAGTACAAAGGCCAAAAGTTCAGCAGATCTTCTCTCTGAGTCAGTGCTCCCTCAAGGTGAATGTTCATTAAACCTGACAGTTTAAATATTGGCCACAACTTTCCACTGCAGGTCAAAACAAGTGAGTCTCAATGCGAAGTCGTCCGCGTGTCACGACCTTCTGGATAGTCAGACAATATTTCTGTCTATTCAACAACAACACTGGTGACAACAAAAGTGATGTGAGGCGCATCTAAATGTGTAAACGAAAAAAATGTTTAAATATATGAATCTTAAAAATTAGGTACCGAAAGTAAAAGTTACTTCTAGATATAGATTACTTGGTAGTTTAGGTAAAAATGAACAACTTGATAGTTGAAAAACAGAATTGACACAGTCAGACTCTTGAAGCAAACAACTGTTCAATGTTTGTGTTGTTGTCAGTTCTGATGGTGCATAGCAACCATTACATTGAGTAATGTCTCAGTGATTTATGATGGCACAAAGTTACGGCAAAGCCTTTTCATAAAAGGCTTTTTATAGCACCAGAGCACAGTGTTGGGGTACTTTAAAAAAGTTACCATTGGTAGAAAAGTGTGATAACACATTGTAGTTTTGTTTGCTAGTCATTCAAAACTATTTCATGTGTACACACAGATAAAACAGAGTGTCGTAATACTACAGATAAGTGTTTATGACTTTTAGTATCCGTCCAGATACTGAAAAATAAAAGCTTCTACACAAAAATTAAACATATATCTATTAATGGAATTCTTGGTAACCACTTGAACTAATAAAAACACTCAGAGAAGGGTGGGCTCACTTAAGTCAGGTGTTTTCAACAACAAACAATGCAATCGGCATGTCGTAACAAACACTACAAAGTAAACACTCCTCATTTCCTAAAACCCACATTCCAGCTGGAGGGTAATTCTTTGTTGAAGTGTGGAAATGGCAGAAGAGGGGCCCGCACGTGCCCTCTGTGACCTCAAGAATATTTCACTTTCAAACCAGAACGGACTCTGTTCTAAAAGCTCTGCTCAGCAGACTCAACAATGATGGATAATTATACAACCAGACATGAACATCCATAATTCAAGGTGATTAAGATCAAGCGCCTTTGGACACCTCTGACTTATCTGAGCAAACCACTGACATATATATATGATAATCAATTTTATTATCAAGACTAAAATGAGTAAAAAATAAAAACTACCTTTACAAAGTTTGGGAGGACATTTAAATAAATATATTCATGTCAGAGACAAAAAAAGTGTTTAAACATCTAAGAAACTTTGAGAGTTCATAAATCTCAAAAACAGCAAACTAAATAATCTATTAACCTTAAAATAAACCTGTTGTATTACAATGATTAAGTCTAAAAAAGCAAGCTTTAGTTCATATAAATTTGCAGAAAATAATCTCAGACATTTAAGCTGCAAAAAGTCAATACATTTAATTTAAAATTTCTTGCTTGTGGTGGGATGAAGCACAAAGAAGGCTGATAAGAAAAAGGAAGAAGCCCCATTGTTTAAAAAACAAAAACAAAAAATAAAGCCTGGACTTTTTTGCTAAAGAAGTGTCTGAGACAGAGATTGGGAGATATGAATCGGCGTCTAGGAATGCAGAAAACAGTGAAGTTGAGTGTGGTGTTACCTATGGCTCTGAGCAGTACCACCAGGTTTATTGGAACAAGAATGATCTCAACTCACAAGAATGTTACACAAGGTAGAGGTACACAGAGCAGAGTGGCAACATGTGGACAATGGGAGCAGGAACACAAAGGAATACGAGAGCAGTTAGAACATGTTTTATTTGGGTTGTTTTGGGGATTATAGTTGTGCAGTCTGTTTACTAAATCAGCCATTATCTGTAAACTTTGGAGTCAAACCCGAGGAAGACAAACAACCAAACGTCTCATTTCCATTAGGCTCTAAAAAACGTCTGTGAAAAAGAATAGAGAAAATGTAAAAGGAAAATAATATTTGCATTTTTGCATTTTTGTTGGTTTTATGGACATGTTTTATTTTGGTTTTCAACTTCTGTTCAGCCAAGGTACCGTTTTTTTTTTATTTAAATCAAAAAACCAACGGAAAATGCAACAAATTAAACCCTATAACATATTAACAACATATAGTCATTTCTATTCATTTATGTTGCAATAAAACTATAAAAACAAGAAATCTTGCACAAAATGTTTTGCCTGGGAAATTAAAGAACATAAAGGGGAAATGTTATTTTTCTGCCCCTTTTACACACTTAGAAGTGGGGGGAAAAAAAGGAGTGCCTTGAATAAGAATCAAATAGAGATGGAAAAATGTTTTATAAACTATCATATTTCTACCTAATCAGAGTGAAACTTGGGCCTGTTTGGATGAACATAGAGTTGTTGGTAAAAATAAATAATTTTGCACAGCACACCTTACCATTCCTCACAGCTTTGGATTTTATGAGTGTTTGTGTGACAAGTGCCCAGATTAAAAAAATAAAAAAGATATGGATATTTGAATCTATAAATTATACAAAAACATGTTTAGAAGGTATGGATGGGAGTAACTGGAAAAAATCTTTTTTGCACAACAAATATTTAAAAGGTGATAAATAAATGTACAAAAAAAAGGATTTAAACTCAGCCTATACTTCTAAATTATTTAAACAAAAAAAATCCTATTTTTAAGATTTAAAAAGTTTGCTTTTTTTAATTTATTTGGAAAATATTGCAAAATGGTTATTTTTCCAGATAGGTTTCCACCTTTGACGACCCATGAATGAAGATGGACATTTAGGATCCAGCTCTGTTAATAATTATTCAATCTGTCAACTGCTCAGTCACGTGTGCGTTTGCGCGAGCGCAGGGTTTGGACCATCAAGGTGATTTCAGCTTCGTGTGGAACCGAGTGAAAGTGTTTAAACAAGATAAATACAAATACAATAAATAAAAAAATATGGAAAAGCCACAAAGCAGAGACATACAGGTGAAACCATGCGCAAGTTTGAATAAATCCAACTAAATAACTTAAGGAAAAAAGCTGCGTCCAACCAATCAAACCAAAGCTCTCGATCATCACTCTAACAATGCAGTGCTCATTAACAGAGGCACGCTTGGAAGCAGAACCGGAGACCACTCACTGGAAGCAGGCGTTGTGCCAGGTGTCCTGGAGGACTTTCATGTGAAACGAGTCCTGAATTTTCCCTCCACAGCCCGCACAGTAACCTGCACAGACAAAAGGAAAAAAGATGTGGCGAAGCGGCTGAAACACAGCGAGGGTCGTTATCCAAAAACGAACCGGCGTCCACTACATGCAGCACGTTTCCCAACAATATCAGTGCTTCATTAACCTTAAATGTGACACGATATCTTACTTTCTGGCTCCTCCATCTACTCCGTCGTCGCGTTCCAGCCTCTACAGAGTCCTCATGCTGAAGAAAGGAGGAGCTGTCTGTCATGCGCCGCCTCAAGCTCTCATCCAGCCGCTCCAGACTCCCAAACTCCGGGCTCAAGACGCCGCAGGAAGACGGCACTAATTCCTGTTTAAAGACAACCCCGAGGAGGCGAACCAACACCTCCGAGACTGCGCCGCTGTCGCTGCGGGTAACCACTGACGTAATGGAGTCTCCACATTCCTGTACGGAGAGCGGAATGGCTCAATTGAAGCACCTGGAAGCAGGAAAGAGGCGAGGATCGGGTCTCACACCGACAATGAATGGCGGTGGCGCCATCTACTGGCGAGAGAATACTCTGCAATGCCTCTGTATGTTACAGAGTGACGTGTACTACATTGGTTCTTATGTTGTGAACTTGCTTATGTTTGTTCAATTGAGTAAAAAAGAAAGGGTATAAAAATAAAGCTTTCACTGTTAAATTTTCATTCACAACAACAAACATTTAAAAAGAAAATAAATTTCAGTTAACATTTTGCATGAAATGTATCCAGTGAAAGATACACTAAGTAGATTTAAAATAAACACAAAAGAGTCTTGTATTTTATGCTAAAAAAGCAGGGAGACAACTTTTCCTTTGTTTTATCAATGTAAGTATAAAAATACATTTTGATCAGATTTTGATTGTTTTTAATTATTCACCTGTTTAGGATTTTTTAGGATTCTACATTCACAAGTGTAAATGGTCCAATTCACAATCTTGTTATAATTTATTCCATCTGGACTTAAAATTATGGTACAAAACAATAGAAAGTATAGAAAATAGGGTATTTAGAAAATAAATAAATATAAAAAAGGATGGAAACTGAACCTGCGATTTTCTGACCTGGAGTTAACCGCTCTACCTCCGCGCCATGGTTTTTAATCAGTACTCCTCCTCCAAAGATAATGTCTCACCTTTGACATGTTTCTCAATGGTTAAACATGACTACAGACGTAAACGGATAGCAGAGCATAAACGTAAGAGGGAAAACCACAATTTTGACTCCTCTGAAAACAAAAAGTGAAATGTGTTTTTACTTCTTCATCTTCTCAAAATAAAAATAAATAAATCTGTAAAGTTGTGGACCAAGAGTCTTTATAACTGAAAAGCTCATGAACAAGTCAGTGTAGAAAAAAACCCTCCAAACAACAGGTGATGTAACGGGAGCTGATCTCACACATAGAAACATTTAGGTTCTTATTTGTTTTCTTTATTTTGCATTTACTGGATTTGTAGATTTTTGATCCAAAATTCCAACTATATTGACATTTTAAGGGGAAAAGAAGCAAAAATTTTTAGCCTAGTAAAAAGGCAATTTATTTCAATTAAGTTTCAAGATTTGCTTTAAATATACTGTTCTTAAATTGTACTCTTGTGGATTAAAACAGACCACATTTTATTTCAGTGAGAGAACAATCATTAAACCGAATAAAGCAATTTTTAGATCATGATTATGTCTAAAACTATGAATATGTTTTTGATTTTTTAGACATGTCATATCTCATTAAAATGTTTTTAATAGCCCTGAAACACAACTCCTAATAGCATTTGAAAAAACAACAATTTTCATTTGTTTATATTGTGTGAACTGTAAAGGTTAGAGTTTGATTAACTTTATGCACAAGTTTAGTGGTGACCTCAGGTTGCAAGAGCATATTTTAATTCCTTCATTTCATTCCCATGTTTTACACTAAGTTGTGTTTTGTTTTTTGTTTTTGTTGTTTTTTTAATTTCATGACTAATCACACTTAATAAAAATGATTGTTTTCATTATAATTAAGCACTTGAACTGTTTCCACTAGATGGCAGTAAAGCAACATTTTGAAGGTCTTTATGGAGTTTTGAATTTTCCTTGCTGATCCACTGACTACATACATACACTGTTTTTCCATTATCTTTTCTAACAGATTTGGTTGTAGATTATTAACTGTCTGCTGGAATGTTAGTGTAAGTTCACTAATAACATTCTCCATTAGAAAGACTGTATGTTTGTACTTTTGCTTTTTTTTTTACAGCAAACACCATACAGTGGGGATCGAAAGTTTGGGCACCACATATGAAATGTTCTATTATTATGCATAAAGAACCCAAAGAAAGATTATGAATCTCCTAAAGGCATCAGTTTACAGATGAGACTATAATTTAATATGGGAAAAAACATGCTTTATTTTCATAATTTTCCCTTTCAAATAACAGAAAACAAAATAGTGGTGTAGACAAAAGTTTGTGCACCCTGCAAGGTTACTACTTTGTACTGCCTCCTATGACAAGTTTTACAGCTTGTAAATGCTTTTTGTATCCATCCAAGAGTCTATAAATTCCTGTTTGAGGTATCCTCTTCCGTGCTTTTTTACACAAGTCTTTCAGTTCTTTGGGATTTCTGGGATGTCTGTTACGCACTGCTCTTTTCAGGTCTGTCCATATATTTTTAATGATGTTGAGATCAGGTGATTGAGGCCACTGCAAAACCTTCAGTTTCTGCCTCTTAATGCAAGACAGCGTGGGTTTTTGTTTTCAGAAAACTTCCTGAAATTTTGTGAACGTTTTCTGTGATGGTGCAGTCAAACATGAGTTTGGACTTTCTTTTCTCACAATCCTGCGAGCTGCTTTGGCTGAGATTTTTCTTGATCTTCCAGATCTTGCTTTAACTTCCACTGTTCCTGTTGACTGTCGTTTCTTAATGACATTCTGAACAGAGGATATTGGCATCTGAAAACACTTTACTATCTTATTGTAGCTTCTCCTGCTTTGTGAGCATCAACTTTCCTTGTTCTGGACAACTGCTTGGAAGAACCCGTGATGCTGATTGTTGGGGGAAGGTCAGATGACTCAGATTATTTCAAATCTTTGAGACTGAAATTACCTGGTCTGTGCAAACGATTATTGTGAACAATTCATGACACTCTCAGTTTTTCCAAAGGGGTGATGCATACTATAAATTCTGCAGGGTGCCCAAACTTTTGCATGCACCATTATTTTGTCTTCTCTTATCGGTAAACAGATGTCTTTAGGAGATACTTCAATCTTTCCTTGTGTTCTTTATGCACAATTATATAACATTTTACCAGGGGTGCCCAAACTTTCGATCCCCAATGTAAATATTCTTTATATTATATTATGGATAAAAGGGTTACCTCCAATTTTATCATCTTCAACTAAATAATCTACATTTTAGCTGTGTTTTTTAGCCACAAAAATAATTTGGAATCGAAGATTTAATTTTGAACAAAACATCTACTGTATAAATTATGATCTTATCCATATGACTAATGGTTATTCATGTTTTTCCATCCCTGAAAGTACAGAGTTGAGTTCGTTCTTTCAGCTTTATTGACACTTTTGCCAAAAATGAATGTGTTTGTGGTTTGGATGTCTTTGGGTGGTCAACAGTGAACTGCAGGGTTTGATGCTCTGAGAGGTTGGGGAAGTTAATTATTTCTCTGTCATGGAGCGCAGCAGTGGCGCCTCCAGCAGAACTGTACATTAATCAATACTCTCTTCCTGCTTCCCTCATGACAGAACTTATCATGGGCATTAAATTAGCTCTGGGAGCGCTTTGTGATCAATAGCCATAGACAGAGCCGCCCAAGGGGAAGTAAATTAATGGCTAGACTTAGCAGAGGGGAAGTGGTTGTGAGCCTAAAAGGGCAACGGAAGGGGGAGGAGGTAGTCAGGTCACTATTTAAATCATGTTGGATGATGTAAAGCCATTTATCTGTGCCAGTCAGTGGGTTAAAGCTTAGCTGAGCCTGGTGTTTCAGCCATTTCAGATCTTGTCTCCTTTTTTTGAGTGTATTATAGTCATTGATGATAATTATCTACATTGTCACACCGTTCAAACCAGTGCTCGCTTTGAACCATGTGCCGGGTAGATAAGCATTGGTAATGGTATTGAAAAAAAAGATACAACAGGTAGGTCACACTTATTTTGACTCAACGTTTATAAGTGATCTGCATTTGTGTTGGTAAAGCATAAATATCTAATAAGAAATTAAGAAACAAATAATAATTTATGTAAAGAAAAAAAAAAAAAAGTTAAGTAAAGCACGTGGCTGGGATTGTTTGGTTTATAGCAAATAATTAAACTCCTTTTAAATTGTAATATTTATTAGTTTCAATGTGTCCTTGTATGCAAAAAAGCTAATGGATTGATTTATGATTGAGTAATTATAATGTAATTTACATGTGTATGTGGATGCATGACTATCCAGATATTTTCCAATCAATTCATGACTATTTGTCCTAAGTGTGATTAATCTTCAGCTTTTTTTTGTTGGTTCCTTAAATAAACAATTTTCAAACTCTAATCCAAATTTGTGCAGCATATTGTTTTTTTTGTTTTTTTTTTTTTTTTTAGAAAATAAGATTTGTTTTTTAACAATTTAGTACCACAATGTGAAACTAGAAGATAATCTCATTTTGAAGCAGTAAAACATGTGAAGAACTTAATTTTTAATACATTTTTGCGGATTTCCCAGTTTGTCAAAAAACGTTTATTTGTAATGGATTATCAAGCTTTCTTATCTTTTTTGGCAAAATGTCGCAAACTAACTAATACACTTTAATGAAAAAAAAATCCTGTCACAACAAAAAGACCATCTATTTTCAGAGAGTTTTTTTGCCAACGATTTAACTGCAAGTCTAGATTGTTAATTAGAAGCAGATTAGAGACCAATACTTCTAAATTTTCTTTCAGGAATTTGAGACACAACATATTTATACGCCGGTTGTTTGCACATTACTTGTTTGTTGTTTTCAAAATTAGAGGCTTCTATATTTAGGATATTGTAATAAATTATTTGTTAAAAAAATGGTGGTTATCACTTCATTCTTGATTTGTATTAACAGGATGGAATGTCTGCAATTGCTGAGCTTTTCTAAAATGGGACATTTTTTCTGGATCAACTCTGCTTTGTTGCTTTTTATCTGCATACATTTGTTTTTTTTGTGATTGTTTTTTCAGGATGCTACAATTCTAAACTGCTTACATCCTCAATATTATTATTCAGTATTAAACTGTATATAACATAAAGGGCTTCTACTCTTCCTGATCATCTATGCTAATTAAAGATTTTTTTTTAGATATAATTTATTTGGTTCACACTCTAATCACTGAGGTTATGAAATTAAGCAGAATCTCATGTATCTCAAAGAGCTGAAGCTGTTTTAGATAGAAAATCATATTAGACTGGAGACATTTTTCCATTTGTAAAATGTATGCACTCTGTCTATTTAGAATTTTGTACTGAATCCTTAAATAATTTATCTAGAATGTTTAAAGTCCCAATGTTTAGTCAGATTCTCAGTTTCATCCGTTTCTTTGCCAATGCTCCAATTTTGCTGCTTATTTACATACAAATAAGATGTTATGAAGCTTAGATGCCACCGTGTGCCCCTGCTGCACAGCTTCCTTCGTTAAACCAGGATTTGAGGGATTCTCTTCGAGAGTGTGGAGGATGTGCATGTCAAGTATGTTCCTGCTGGTGATGAAACCTGCAGCCCCAACATCCCTTACCTATACAGAAAATATTGCTTTTCAACACGAAGTGTATGTTTTTAAAGTGCTTTATTTTCTTTTTAATCCTCAAAATCTGACTAAAATGAGAGCTTTAAGACATGTAAAAACATGAAAAATAATTAGAAGAAAATTGTTTTTGAATAAAACAAAATTTCTTAAGTGCATGGTGCTCTCTTGTTGTTCTTTAAAAAACTGTTTTCTTCATATAACCACAGAGGTATTTCTTCAAAGTACTATAATTAGGAAAGAGATAGTTCCAAGTAATGGGATGCAGATTTTAATTTAAATGCGCAAACCAAGCAGATGTTTTCCATCGTTATATCTGAACACTGACAATGCTTTCCCTTGCAAATCCTAAGAAGTGGCATACAAATAGACTCAATTCCTTTGGGATGATTTCATTGTTTTTTGCTGAATAGCGCTGTTCTGGTGGTATGGTCAAAATTATTAGACTACTTCGGAGAAGAAAACAAAAGACACCAAGTTTTTTTGTTATCAGTGAGTGCAGACAGAAAGACTAAAATGCAATTTGGCAGCTGGAAAGAAGTGAATCATGCAGACAAAACTGATTTAAAGGCCCCCTTTTTTTCAGGATAATGTTAAAAGTTGTTGAAGTCATGAGGACCATTTTTGTCTGAAATTTAATCTGCTTTTAGGTCAACCACACATATAATTTAACTTGTTGCTTGAAACACTGAAAGATTTTGAAACGACTCACCAGGCACAAGATGTCTATTGTACAACTAATAGACACTCACTGGCCACTTTATTGAGTCCACCTTGCTAGTACCGGGTTGGACCCCCATTTGCCTTCAGAGCTGCCTTAATCCTTGGTGTCATAGATTCAACAAGGAACTGGAAACATTTCTCAAAATGTAGCAGAAATGGAGACTAATTAGAACAGACAATGTTTTTCCAATCTTTTTTTTGTCCAATTTTTGATGAGCCTGTGCAAATTGTAGCCTCAGTTTCTCGTTATCTGACAGGAATGCTTTTGGCTTCAACTTCAAATAGAACTGATAGGTTTTTCACTGCAAGAAAAAAACAAAAATGTGCGAACATCTCTGAGGCAGAAGTCAAACTGTGACTCACAGCAAGCAGGTGCTCAAAGAATGGACTCAAATGATTCTAAAGGACCTAAGTATACTATAAATAACAGTTTTCTTTTCCACAAGGTGATACCTGACAGATTCCAGTGTCACCTTTATGTTCTGTTTCATGGAAAGCATTTTCTCTTTGTAGAACTGCCATTGCAGATCAAATATGCGAAGATTATTTTTGATTGTACTAGTACATAGTCATATTTTGACAACAGGGTTAGGGATCAAATGTCAATTATCAAATTGCTTGAAGTGTTTATATGTTTTAATCGAGATTTAAGACTTTCAAATCTTTCCTTTAAATTTGTTGTGAAGCTTTAAGTTCCTCATCATTTTAATTCACATTCAGACCCAACACAAGTACAAAATAAAGTTCAAGTAAAGCAGAAATTAACTATTAGAATTTCTGAAATGAATTAATGTGAGTACACACTCTTTCACAAAAATAGTTCAAAGTATTCTTTCCATCTTTCCATCACAGTACTGAGACCTGTCGATACATTACCATTGCATCCCTGATCACCCTAACCTGATCCTCACACAGTATGTCTGCCTTCCTCTTCTGCATCATGTCAACTAACTCTCTACCGTTTCTTATCATACTTCCAAAATTCAAAGTAACTTTTCTCAGTCCAACACTCATGACTTTCCTCTTCTATCTCTTCCTATGAACACGCCTTCCAACTTTATTCATTTTTTTTTCTGTTTCTGCCAGTTTGCATTCTGTCAGCTTCACAACAAATAGTTTTTTTTGTTTTCACCTGTTTCCTGTGCATTTCTAAGCTCTCTGTTTCAGTCTGTCTGACTCAGTCGGCCACACACACAGGCTTTAGCTTAATGTTTCTGACAAGCCATCTTTTATTTGAAGCTTTTTTTTTTTATTTAATAAAAATAAATGTTGCCTCACCAGAAGTGAGTCTGACATCTTTTTCTTTTCATTGAATAAATCCTGGGTCACAAATAAGATGGTATTGGACTGTCTGAAAGGATATCTCATGTATAACTCATGCTATTATATTGGATTTGGAGTGTTGCAAGGAGTAACATGGACACAGACCAAGAGGTACACTAAAAAACAGGCCCCTTAGAAATATGTCAAAGGTTTTTACCCCGTTGGCAGATTTTCTTTAACCCTTCCACTGCAAAAACACAAAATCTCACTAAGTATTTTTGTCAGTCTCTAGCTTAAATTTCTTATTACACTTAATTTAAGACAAAACTAACTTATTAGTAACTTTTCAGTAAGATATAATGACTTGTTTTAAGACAATAAATCTTAAGTATCTTGTCAAGTTATTTGATCTTGAAAAGATCTTATTTTAAGTACTATTTGTTATGAAACTAGTTATTTTTACTTAACATACTATTTTTCAGTAGAAGTTTTGTTTGTGAATGGTGAGTGGCCTTGTTTCAAGAACCAGACATGATTGATTTAAGAAAACAGCAAAGTTTTATTTGACTCATAACATAAATTTACCAACAGCAGTTTGACATCCCTGTAACACTATAGAACCAAGCCAAATTCAGAAGAGGTTTGCAAAAGCACCTTGTCTCTACATACTCAATTATTTGGTGACAGATCTTTTGATTTGACCATTGCAAGCAAACGAATTGCAGCAAGTTTTGACCTGTACTTAACATGATATATCATGTTCAGGTCAAAATTAACCCTTTTTAAGTGTGAAAATGGGTCAATTTTCACCCAAACACACTATTAGGGTTAAATGAGCAAAGTTTTTGAGTTTACAACGCCACTGTTTCAGAAAAGACAAACTTTCACCAGACAATATGGAAATTGTCAGTGCTGCAGCCTGGACTCCAATAAATGTTGGCTCAGCATACTCAGTCTTTGCTGGAACATTGTCAGTCCTACATGCAGCTTCATTGTTCAATCCCCATCTGCTAATCTCCTCGGCCATATTCTCCACATTCTAGAGGACCAACCCTAAAGTCTGAATCTTCCTTCCTGTGTTATTTGTCTTTGTTACTTTCCTGATCAACAGTCAAGAGTAGTTAGTCCACCTGTTTTAATTAGTATATCTTAACTTCTGCCTGAATCAAGGTTTTGCCTCGACTTACCTGAGCTACTCTTTTCCAGAGTCAAGTGTTTGCATAGACTTACCCGAGTCGTCTTGCATAAGGCGGTTTGCCTGAGTCACCGCACCTGAACTGTCTCACCTGAGCCGACTTGCCTGAGTCATCGCATCCTGAAAGGACTCCTGTGCCGATATCCCAGGCTCCATCTTCCTGAACCAGTGTCCCAAAGTCTACCTTGTCCCAAGCTGTTCTCTTGACCTGTTCTCGTTTTCATGCGCCCTTCAGATTATTAAAACCTCTTTTATTAAAACCATTTTAAGGTTGTCCATCACCTCAAACCGTGACAAACTTAAAGTTTGATTTTTTTTTTTTTTGATCATACAAAAACCACTATACACATCAAAAATGTGTTCTGTGGTCCAATATTCATTCATAAATTCACGGCTTTGTTTTTTATCATGCTTCCTTCACTCTGTTTTTCTCCATGTAGCAAACGATTAATGTGATGGCAGTTTTGGTGTTGTGTTTATAATGTGTGGCACCCAGCTAATCAGAAAATAAACTAATTTAATCCCATAGAAATTAGTTACAAAGCTTGCAGTTGCAAACTTGCCTGCAGACTAACATGTAAACAAACTTAATTCATGAATTAATTAGAACTGTGACACGGTCTGTCTACATGAAATCAGTCCCAGCAGCTTGAGGAGAAGCTTCTGTATATAAATACTATCCGTCTTGTAATTAGTCCGCTCAGGGTCTGTTGTAAAGAAATTTAACAAACTAAAATCTCAGGAAAGAATTGTGAGTATATACTGAACTCGTTAGTTTTGCTAAGAGAAGGCAAAAGTTATCTCCCTTCCTGTTTGAGGTCATCTGAACTTATTTATGGTTAAAGTGGCAGAAAAAGACACAAGTGACAGGGGATATCACTGAGACAAATTGCACCATTAAGTGGGTCAGCTCTCCTGGGCACGAGCAGAATGGATGGGGCGACAGAACAGAGATGCATTTTGACAGCTTCTTCAGAATCTTTCTTTTGCTTCCTTTTCACTCTAAATAAATAATAAGCACCAGCAGGAACTGACATGTAAACACTCAAAAATAAATTAGATCAAGCAGAACCAAAGTCTAAAATTGTGTGTTTGACGCAGCAGTGTGTGTTTGTGTTGTCACACCTTTGCTGCCTTATTAGGGCCTCTTCTGGTATAAACTTTGGCTTTATAAGAACCAGTGGGCCCTGCGAAAAGGTTTGATCCATCTTACTTCAGCAGAATGCTATTTCTGGGCTCATAGTTCGGTTCAGGATAAAAGTGAATAAAGGCTGGGATGAGACAACCGGTTGGACTCAACCAGTTGAGTCCCTTGAAAGCCAAGACATTGAACAAATGAAACAAGTGGTGCAAACTGATAGATAGTAGCGTCTATTTTTGAGTAAGTCGCTTTTATTTTTAGTTATCAGGTTGACTCAGTTCCAAAACCAATTCTAATGGAAACAAACACAATAGACTTTTCTTTTTTTTTTTTTAAGAAGTTCTGCAAATGTAAAAACAGAATTAGTCAGAGATGGATGCATTGTTGCCAAGAGACATCATAGCTAAACCTGCATTTATTAATAATCTTATTTCTGTTTAGGAATGACAAATATAATTTTCCTCCTTAGTAATGAAACTGCAGAACTACTGAAAGATTTGTTTGAAGTTTTTTCTGCTTCATCAAGGTGTCCTTTGGCTGTTTTTTTATTTTGTGAGCATGAAACAGTTTTTTTGTGTGTCTGTTTTCCACAGTTCCCCTTGTAGCTTGTAAGATGAATTTAATGAATGTAAAATTAGCCCTCCAAGCATATCAGTAATGAATATTAATGTGTATTGACAACAGGGAGTAATCGTGCAGTAATGAAGGAAACATGCTGATAATCACAAATACAGCGTGGTGATGTGAGTTTAACCTGCAGCGCTCTGGGACCCTGACAGCACAGCATACACTCGTGACCAAAAACAACCTAAAACAAACAACTGTGTTAGATGTGTCTGCTCGGAAACAAGAGACAACACAATCAAAAAGATTAAATGGAGATCAATGGAAGAATCATTATTTTTTCATGGTGACTGAAAGATGTAGGTCTTCAGTAACACAACCCAGCACTGCAGCAACGACATTGAAACGCCTCCTGAATAGCAATTGCACTGACTGTTGATTTCACAGCCTCTGTGTTTCCAGCAGAAAGTCGCTGTGTCTGCAAAAATACCCAGAAAAAAATCTTGTTTCACAATTGATAACTGGATTCTGCAGACAAAGATTTAAGTTAAATGCCTCGGAAATCTCATTACTGATACAAATCTACTACATTTAGTTGAGCTTTTAAATAATGCAGAGTCATTTTTGTAGTTTTCAGAAGGCCTGCTGAATTTATAATGCTGCTGCAAGCCATTAACACTTTTAACGGATGGGCATTGCTGCCACCACAAATGCTGCTCCACCTGCTCCGCCCTTTAAGGCTTTACAAGAAACAGATGAGCCATAGCATTATCTGTTTTGCACCGACACCTGCTGCATTTTCTGCATCTCAGTACAATTTGCTATCATTTGAATTGCCACAATAAAGCTTGTCATGCTGCCAGAAAGAGTCTTTATCTAGTTTTATTCTTTTGTGAAAGCAACTGGTGGTGGTGTAAACTTCCTGTCAGCACAGAACATCAGGCATGACGAGTGTGATTTTTTAGTTCCCTTCTCTGCAATCATTGCTTGGCGATTGCATTTATGCTGTCTTACAGGTATTGGTGCTGAAATTGAGCGTGACCTGAACATGACCAAATTCTGACAGACATGAAATGGCAGAAAAAAATATATATTTCAGAAAAGACAAACAGCAGTGAAAAACAAGCTCCCAATCGCTGCTTTCATTAATCATTGCCATGACGGAAGGAAAAAAGAAACTGATCAGGCTTCAATATGTTTCAACCTTTCGAACAGCTTCAGAAGAGAAATTCACCCATTTTCTTTGTGGTTAGTTTTACAAACATCCCTTATATTTTATTACTTTTACAGAAAAGAAAATCATATGATGTCTATAAAAATCTCACACAAAGAATGACTCTTAACAGGAAGTAGGAAACTTGCTCATGTAATTATAATCGATTTCAATAGCTGCCTGCAGAGTGGTAAACAAGTGTACGCTGGTTGAAAGGTCAAACAGAATGAACAGCAAATGCGTTCATCGATTGTGTTACTTCTGTTTTCAAATCCATAAAAACGTACTCCAGAGGGGAACAGCATTATTATTAAAAAAATCTGTTGGACACGAAGAGCACAGAGCATAAAAAACCACAGTGTTGATCAATGTCTTTGTTAATGTATCATGGATGGGCTGCACTTTTGTATCCATTATCAATATTTCCTACGAGAGTGACACATCTCCACCCAGATAAGACATTTTACAATCAGCAGTGTTTCAGCTCTTTGCAAACACACAGAGTTAAATGACTGATAACTAATTCATTGGTTCACCAACAGAAATAAATGATTGATTTTACTATTATTTTAAATTCCATTTGTTCACTTCCTATAGATAGTATCATCAGGGCCACAAAAGGTCTGCTGGAGCCCATCCAAGCTGTTGAGGGGAAAAGCGGTCACAAAAAGTGTCCGGGAAAGCTGCACCACCTCATCATGCACAAGGAAAACTTTCCAAAGTGTATAAACTATTTCTATGTTGTTGAATCAGCCAAGCATAGACTTTATAGTTTTATTACACTCTGTAATAACAGGGCATTTTATTTTTGCTTGCAGCAATCATGACACATAGGTCAAGGGTGGGTTTTATGCAACAGAAGATGATTTTAAACCTTGTACATGCATATGACAGATAACTTGTGTCTGAACTGTGAAATTAATGTTTACATCATAGATGTGTGAAGAGTGTGCATGAAAAAGACCAAGACTCCTCAGGTCACTGCTGTGGTCAGGGAGCAGACATTCATCCAAAGAATGTATTCCAACTGCACAATTGAAACTAATATTTTCTTTTTATTTAAAGCTTGGTAATAAATATAAAGAAAAACAAAGACGTCTTTATTTGTTATTCGAAAACAGAAATCTAGGTGCATTTTCAGCCAAACACTATGTATGAATACAGTCGATGAAAAATTTCCCCAGCAGATAGAGATGCGTTTTTTTTCCCCTAACTTTTCAGAACAAGGCATACTGTCTCTGGTCAGGAGCATTAAGTCTGAGTTGATGTTGTTTTTTTTATTATGTATTATTTAATACAGTACGTTTTAAAATTTTTAATAAAGTCCCAAATCACAACTGAGATTGTCTGAAATAAAAAAACATCAAAGTTGAATGACGTGTTCTAATTCCAATTCTGTCCAGATCATTCCAATAAGGTCAGGTTTGTCCTTACTGTATTTTCATGATAGCCTATAGAGGTGACCAAGAGATTACATCAAAGGGTTTATCTGTAATCCCTGAACCGAGCAACCAAAGGTGACTGTTGAGAGGCAAACTCCCTCTAAATGAAAGATTTAGGAAAAAACAGAAGTCCAGAGAAACTCGTCTCTATTAGAACAACCATCTGCAGCGACTGGTTGGGATCTAAGAGGACAAAGAAAACTCAAAATCACTGGAACATCTGCAAAAAGACAGAAAAAAAAAGAAGTTAGAAACCACAGCAATGACTTCAAGCAAATAAAGTTAAATATTAATATAAAAAAGAGGGAACCAGACAAACTTTATTTGAGCTAAAAAAATAAACGGCTAAACAGCTGAAAATTTACTTTATGTTTGTGTGTTCCTTGTAATCATCTGAAGCAAATGCAAAGAGATTTTTTCCGTGGCATCCTCTTGTGATTTGTGAGATTTAGGTCAAAGCTGTAGACTTAGATTTTCTCCTTCATGAGTAAAAAAAAAAAGTTTTCAAGATGCAGCAGCTGTGGTTTTGATAATTATCACACAGTTGAAAAATTAACTTCTGTTGCTTGTATCGTTTTTTTTTATTGTTCAACCATGTAGTGAGTTTAAAGTTGCTCTTAATTATATACTTCATGCATCTGTCTCTGTGTGCCTTCAATTTCTGAAGAGTTTGTAACACAGATGGTTGAAAATTAATGAATCCAGCAATTATATTAAAAATGGCTTAAATTCCTGTAACAGAATCTGCCACAGTTAAAAATAATATTTGATAATAGTTCCCTTTTACATTACTCTAAATGACAATTTTTTTTATTTCATGTTAAGTACAAAGTTTGTAAATTAAATTTAAATATTTTAAGAAAAAAAAAAAAGATTTCATGATATTTTCTTGATTCAAATAACAAATAAAGTCGTATTTACGAGTGTATTCAGACACATTTGATTCACTAAATGTGAAACAATTATCCCGATAATGTGGATAATAATAGTTAAATAAAAAGCTTATAATAGTTCCTGGTCCATGAAAAGATCCTTAGTCCTGAGGTTTTGTTTACAGGCTTTAATCTGAAACAGAAGTGTCTGGTAGACTGCTTTCTGAATGCAGAACAAACGCAAGGTTTTGGACTTGATCTGGACAAATTTAAGTGGACTTAGTCCAGACCAACAGGCTTTTCTAGGCTAAATACACCCTTGAGCTTTTTTATGGAAATGTGAATGTCTAATTTCAATGGAAAATGTCTATCTTTCATGTGAAAACTAGTATTCAGGGACTAAATACAGAAATCAGCTGTCTTCTCATAACGACATCTTACTTCTGCTTCCACCCCTTTGCTGCATGTATAGAGGTGGACAGCTTCCACTGAAGTTTGACTGATGCCCACTGCTCTCAGCACGATGAGTTACGCTGCATTGTTTTCAATTTCCTGAAGGAAATGCTGGCAACCCCCCAAATGTCCCGACTTTGCTTTTGTAAAAATAACATTTAAACCAAACACAAGAGCTCTCTGACAACAAGAATAAAAAAGAGAAAAAAAAACTGGCAGTGTGATTTGTTTTTTTTCCAATTAGTTTAAAAACCTGACAAAGCTGTCAACTGACAGTTTGAATTCTGAAATTCCATTCTTTTTGCTCAAGAACATCTGTCGTCCAACTAGATCATGTTGCAGAAACATGCCATGAATTATATTTGAGCCTTTCCCATACTGCGTTTGATTATGTAACAGAAAGGCTAAACTGAGTCTGACAGAAAAACATAGAAAACCTCAGTAAACAAAGAGTTTCTGTCAAGGTGAAATTCCAGATGTCTTGATTTTTTCCATGTGGCTTTATAGTAAAGGTTTCAGCAAACTATTGATGGGTCAGAAATAACCTAAGTTGTTTTAAAAGTCATTCCAGCCCACAACATTCATTTGTCAGATGAGACAAGATTTGAAATCTGAACAAGCTGCCCTCTTGTCTCGCTACCACGTCTCCAGAGTAGAGATATTTCTTACAATGAGGCCATTATCCATCAAATTGCTCTGTTATCTGAATTTGAGGGGGAAATGAACCAGTGTTTGTCACATGTGGGCAAATTCACAATGAGTGTACGGTATGCTGTTTGTTGTCTTGTGATGCAGAACCCTCCTGCTTATTTTTTTTGCACAACTTACTCCTCTCTAATCCCATGTCTTTGCATTTCATTTATTGAAAATGCATAAAATATAAGGAGATATTTTTGCAAATATCTGCCAAATCCAGTGCAAAAAAAAAATCACATTTCAAATCAAAGCTGAAAGTTGAAAGGTGGTCCTGAGGTTTTGGTGTACACAGCTGCCTGATGTTTTACCCTGGGTAAATAAAGCTTCCTGGGCATTTCAGAAGTGTCCCTCCAAGTTGATGTCTGCTGAGCTGAGCTGAGTCACCATGCAGATGAAATAATTTGAAATGACAGCGCTACAGGCGCCTGCACATACTGCAGTCTCGGAATTGATGCTGCTGAAATATGCAGTCATCCATGCTGAGTCAACACACTGGCCCTCAACAACAGACCATCACTAAACTTAGAATACTGATATGAATAATGATATGGCTTACTGGTAGAAGCAACACAGACCTTAATAAATGCTGTTTTTTATTTATACTTAATCACTGTGTTTTGGTTTTCTTCTTTTCTTATCTGTTTCAAATGTTTCTTTCAGGAACAGTTTACACACACTGAGAACGAATGATCACCCACATGTGAGGAAAAATCCAACAGGGACACACATGACTGAACATCTGGGAGCAGGTTTGAGATGCGGGAAGGATTAAAATCACACTGCAAAGCAGGCAAATATGAAAAACTGCTGAGCATTAATCACAACCTGACAGAAAGGGTGTGTTTTTGGCTGCAGGGACAGCGATGAATTCAGAACTCAAACCAATGGTATAATTTTCAGTGACATCAATTGTTTTTGTGTCATTTCTGATAGAAAAGATGAAAGGATTTGATTCAAAAGTGAAAAAATGTGTTTCAGAAAAAGTAGATCCATTAAAAGTAGTATATCCATAACAGTATGTCGTCAGCACGCAGTGAGTCAGGCATTTCAAGCAGCCATGTCAATTAGAAAAATAACCAAGTTGGCTTATGTTCTGTAGGAAACCCCAAAGTGTCATTTGTTACAGCATCAACGTAAAGAGGCTACAGAATCTTGCTATATATACTCACTGGCCAATTTATTGGCCACTACTGTTCAACTGTTCATCGACGTCAATAATCTGTCAATCACATGACCGCAACTCAACTTGATTTTCACACGCAATGATCTCTAGTGTTTACAGAGAATGGTCCAAAGGAGGGGAAAATATCCATTGAGAGTAGTTCTGTGGGCAGAAATGTCTTGTTGATGTGAGAGGTCAGAGGAGAATGACCGGACTGGTTCAAGATAAAAGAAAGGCAACAGGAACTCAAATAACCACTGTTTGCAACCAAGGTCAGAAGAGCATCTCTGAACACTCAAAACATCCAATCTTGAGGTAGATGGACTACAGCAGCAGCAGACCACATCAGGTAACACTCCTGTCAGCTAAGAACAGGAAACTGAGGCTACAATTCACACAGGCTCATTAAAATTAGACAATAGCAGATCGGAAAAATTTTGCCTGGTCTGATGAGTCTCCATGCTGCAACATTTAGAATTTGGCGTCAATAACATGAAAGCATGGATCCATCCTGCCTTGTATCAATGACAGGCTGGTGGTGGTGGTGTAATGATGTGGGGGTTATTTTCTTGGCACATTTTGGGCCCCTGTTTTATCAAATGCCCAAATGGCCACAGCCCACCTGAGTATTGTTTCTAACAATGTCCTTCCCTTTATGACCACAGTGTACCCATCTTCTGATAGCTACTTCCAGCAGGATAAGGCACCATGTCATAAAGCTGGAATCATCTCAGACTGGTTTCTAGAACATGACCGAGTTCACTGGACACAAACGACCTCCACAGTCACCAGATCTCAGCCCAATAGATCACCTTTGGGATGTAGTGGAACGGGAGATTGGCATCATGGATGCGCAGCCGACAAATCTGCAGCAACCATGTGATGCTATCATGTAAATATGGATCAAACTCTCTGAGGAATGTTTCCAGTTCCTTGTTGAATGTATGACACAAAGAATTAAGGCAGTTTTGAAGGCAAATAGGGGTCCAACCTGGTACCAGCAAGGACTGTTATAAATACATTGTAATATAAATTACAATCTTTCTACCATACAAGATTTTAAATTTGCAACACATAGGATCATGAGACTAATAGATTCCTGCATTAATTGCAAGGATGCGCCAGTGGATCTATGTCAGAGTGTCCCAGAAAGTGTCAGCTCTAGTACAGCCCTGCAGACAACAGCCTCCGCGCCCCCGTCGTCTCTGCTGTGTCCTCATCGGTACAGCAGGTAGTGCTGTTGGTCCGTGTGGAGCGCAGGGCGCACGGCTCGACGCCGCTTCTCCGCAACGTCAGATCGCCTTCTTTTTATCGGACAGGCGGCAGATACCACAAGTCGAGCACCCCCTCCCCTGCATGCACCGCGGCGACACTCCGACCTGAGCGGATTACAGGATCGATAGGAGCGGAGCGGGGGGTCCGTGTCATCTCGAAAACGCCACGAGCGCTGTTCACTCCAGAGGCAATCTGGAGGCGCGTGGAGGTTTACCGCGCGGGGACAGAGCAGATTACCGCGGACACTGTCCGAGCTAATGGGATCGACCAAACTAGCTGTACTAGTCTACTGATGACCGGTTCTGGGGAGCAGGCTGCGGTCCATGTCGGGCTGAGTTACCGTGGAGAGGAGAAGCACCAGCCAGCCTCTGCTCAGTCAGGTCCGGGGGAGCTGCAGCACCAGCCGCCTCTCTGGAGCGCTATCCCGACTCACACTGGAGGTGAGGTGAGCTTCTGCCTCAACATTTTTGCATTCAAAACTAGCAGAAAAGGTTGGTGGACTCGCTGATCGGCTGGTGGTTAAATCATGACTCCTAAAGGGTTGACAGGGCAGCAATCTGAGTGACTGAAACCTGCTTACCAAGAAGTCAGTTAGGATTTACTTTGGTGATTTAAAGGTGATAAAATATTCCACTTATTCTCATCAAGGTGATATAACATGTGGGATCTAAAACTACTATAATAATCCAGATGGGAGGCACATCTTCATATTTTCCTGCAGCAACGCTCCTGCTGTGTGACAGATGTTCAGGTGCTTCTGCCTTTTGCCCAGCAGGCCACACTGTCACACTCACAGGCCTGTGAAGATGCATTACTTGAACCAGGTGCGTGACTGGTGGCCCACAGCCTGAACAACTTTATCATTTTTCCCCACCAAGGGTGGAACCAGAATTGCATTACACCCCTTCTGTTAATTTTTATCTAAAAAAAATAAAAATAAAAAAAATGCAGGATTAAAGTCGTTGCCTTTTCTGTTCATTTGCAACAGTGTCACACCAAAAAGAAAGGAGAATTTGCTTTATTTCTACTACAATTCTTTTTTATTAATAGTCTTAAATCAAGTCTTTTATTGCTCATCTTTACTTTGGAAAGCTAGTTGAGTGTCTTTTACTTTTAGGTAAACAGGGCATCACGAGAAGCTGTGGAGAACAACATCTGCAGCTGCATTATAACTGATCATTTTACTGTACTTATAACAGCGGAGTCCCTCCAGTCTCGCTTGTCATAAGTTCATCATTCGTTATTTCTGTTGACCTTGATGTATTGCAGATGACTTTATGGAAGCAGCTGTCCGGCGTGGAGCGTAAAAGTGGAAGAAGATAGAGCGGCGTTGTGGTTGTTACGATTGATCACCGTGCAGATAAAAGCAATTGATAAATGACACTAATTGCTCGTGCGGCTGCTATTTCAGCACTTGTCATGACAGTGAATAAAAAGCATAAAGCATGACAGACCTCTTGTTGTAGCAGAGGGGCCCTGCAACCTCCCTCACTGTTATTTCTGATGAATAAGAATGGTCACATCTTCATGTATATGTTGTGTTTGGTTTTCTAAGACAGTGGATGCTCATTTTAAAAATTAAACCTCATAGATTTTATAACGGCGACAGCAGCTGTGAACTCCTCATCGCTCAGCCCCCCTGAACCCATCCCCGGCACAGAGGCAACAGACGTCAGAGAAATAAGCCAACAGCTGAAATTCATATTTGTAAACTCATGCCATGGAGGATCCTGTCCCCACTGTTGCTGCTAATGTAGCAAATAATCAGGGTCAAAGTCGCTGGATTTTGTATTCCCGGGAGCCCCTCTGGCATTTAAGTGAAGCCTCAGTGACTGTTCTGTAAAGATTAAAAACTGGAAGGAAGGAGGATTTTTCCTCAATGTTGATGTTGAATTTCTCAGATTTTCACACATAAGCTTAGCAGAAGCAGCGCAGAAGCTGAAAGTAGCTCAGGTACAGAGTCGTCTATGCATCAACAGTGTGGCCGGCAGCAGAGTGAGAAGGCTTTGAAATCGTCCTGAGCTTATTTCTTCATCCTCTTGACCACCTCTCAGGGACGTGCAGTGGATCATATCCAATGGCTGTGAGCTTTGATGATCGTCAGGGGAACTGACAGGAATTGCAGTGTCTGGGGTGGCAGTTAGTGACCGTGGAGCGCCGTGAGCTGCGTGTGGATTGGACAGTATCGTTCCTGATTCATCATCATCATCATAAAAAAAAAAAAGGATGTCAAGGTCTTCATTACAGAGTATGCAGAATGCTGCCAAAGTCATGTTGAAATAAGCAGTTTTGATATTAATTTTGCGGACATTTAAGTTACTTTGTATTCATTCAAATTCAAAACAAACACATTTCCTTAGCATATGATAAAGCCCCATTACAATCATCTTTTGATCTATTTTAAACGTGTTCCCATTTCAATTATGATTTTTAGCCAAAATTTAAAAAACCTGTGTTGTTTTCTGGGCCATAGTTTCTGCAGATCATTCGAAATTCTATGAAGGAAATATAGTTCCATCAGAATCCAACTTTTTTGACACTGAATTTTTTTACATTGAATTTCTATTTTCCATAATTGTATATATATATTTTACTTTAAATTTGCCAGAAAAAAACAATTCAAATGCCAAAAATTCACCTGGAGAAATTCGCTTCGTCAATGAGGAATACATTTAAAGAACACGGCCATTTCAACGAACACAAACTAGGAAGATAAGAAATGATATACATACCAAAGAGCTGCTGTGGTTTGCAGTGGAAAAAAATTCAGTGTTAAAAAGGGTTGGAGTTAATTGATACTGTATTTCTTCCATAAAATTCACCTTTGTGTTGTTGGCAGTACTGTTGGAAGTAAGCCTGTCCCCTTCCCATCATCCATCTCTTGTCAGCAACTGATGGTGTACAACCCAAACTGCAGGAGACCAGGCTTGGTGACAGATACTTAAACATTTAATAAATCAACCGAAACATGACAAAACCATGAGAGCACCAAAAAAGGTGACAAAGTAGAGCAGATGACCTGCGAAGGTAAAACTGAAAACCAGACACTTAAATACACTGAGAGTAATTGACAGAAACGAAAACGGCTGTGGATGATCAACATGAACCCTGAGAACCCTGACAGGGTAAAAAAAATTCAAAACATGACCAAAACCATGACTAAAAGTGGATGCATCAGAATGGAGCAGAGCAGGGAGCTTGTGACTTGCCGTAGTAACTTGTATGTCACACTTAAAGACTTCTTCCAATTGCATTTTTGTGTCTGCTCCTGATTCACATTGATTTGAATAAAGAAATACTCAGAAATGCAAATTTTTTTTTGTAATGTCCTGCGTCATGAGAAAAATGCCAAAGGAACATTTTAAAAAAACTAAAAATACAATTTTCCTCAGAGTGGGTCTTTAACAACAGCTTCCACAGTTCTGTTTCGGGGAAAAAATAAAGGGTTTTCTTGCATTCAGTGCACTGATTCAGGAAGTTAGTCAGACTGTCAGCTTATAGTAAGACTATTTGCGACATCAGACATCCCATGAAACATATGCAGATAATGAGTATTTAGACAGGTGGCTAGGGCTTACCAGACCAAGCAGGGAGCCCCCCAAGACCAAACCTGTTCAGTACAAAGAAACAAACATAGATATGGCTATTTTAGATTTCTTTTTTTCTCATTGCTTTGGGAAAAAGTAGCAAATTAGCTAAAACATGTCTTAAATGCTGACGGATCAATGTATTCTAGTCATTTCTTTTTAAGAGTGTGTAAACACATTTTTCAATGAATGTGCTCTAAAAGTTGATTACATTTTTATTTATCTCAGACCTGCTGTTCCGGCTTTTCGCTCTGACAGAGGCAGACACTCCTGCTGAGGACACATTTAATCCAAGCAAGGCTAATGTGAGGGCTATGTGTTTGTGTTTCCTTCAGAGCTACAGTGGAAGGTCATGCACCTGCCATCTACTGACGAATTCACGATTGCAGTGTTTCTGCTACTGAGATATAGAGGCTTAATCACATCACAGAATTACTAAAACTTTAAGGTATGTCTTTGACATTTTTTTTAAAACCTCCATTTATTTTTAGACAAAGTGTTTTTTTTCTGACCATGTCAGAAATATTTTCCATTATCTGTTTCACACAGTGCTGTGATTCACTCTCTAAATACATCTCATAGTGAGACTAGCAGCTTTCAGTGCTCATCTGAGGGGTGGTCAGAATCCAAACCGTGTCATCAGTTCTGGCTCCCCTCAGTCTGACCCAAACCTTGTTTACTCTCCACACATTCAGACTGACTCACAACTGTCTAAATGTCCACGTTTGGCTGTCACACGGTCTGTGCACAGTAGCCTGGCATCGCATGTGTGGAGAACTGGTGGGCAGAGTGTAAAAATGGGGAAACAGAGACAAGCAGAAAAGACTGGGAAACCAATCAGAATAATAGACACCTTTTCTGGAATCTGTTGATGACCTTAAGACCATCTCGGTCAGCAAAGTCAGCACATAACCTCTGTAATTGCTAACCTGGAGCAGCAGGCCCTGTTGTTCTTTGTTCAACTTGATCTGTGCTTCACAGAAAGGCTTTTGTTGGTGTTAAACTAATGGGCTCTGTTTTCTGTTCTGGGTGCACCAACGCAGGTCCAGCCTGAAAACAGCAGGGCCTTTTATTACTGAAATTTAGTTAACCTACTCCACCTCTAGGAAAACAAATTAGTCTGCCTCCCTGCCTGCTTGTTAGCGCTCGGATAAAGCGCTTGACCCAAACTTAATCTCAGCCAATGAGCGCAAATCCTCACATCAAAGTTACTTCTTTCCAAATAAATTAGAAATGACTAAAGCTCTGTGGCAGCAAGAATAAAAATGTATCATTTCTGATGAAAAACGTTGCAGATAAAGCTTGATTTACTAACGCCAAATACACAGTTATCTATTTTTGGCCGTTATTAGGCTGTTAAATTAGATATTCAGCCAAATTATCAGTCGACTGTGATGTTTTCTCACTTTTTGCAGCATCAGCCAATCTGTGAAAACACAACCGCGCTCATTGAGACGCTGTGAAGAATTAAACAGGCACATTTGAAGATGTCAGGAGATTTTGATCGCGCTTGTCCTGACATCACTTCAGCTCAGCAGCAGGGGCTCTAGTGTGATAAAGAATTTAAAAGAGTGGATCCCCCTCTGGCTCTGTTTGCCTGTGCAGTCACTGTCATCAGTGGCTCCAGCCTCCTCCTCAACCTTAATTGGGCCGTCACACTTACTATAGAGAAATCCATTAGGCTGCTGTGCATTAAACTATTTGCCAATTCAATATATTCATAATTTTGCTCCCATCTACTGATGGAATAATTGAATCCTTGAGGTTTTAAGTGGGAAAACTAGTTAAACTTGCTTTTTTTTGCTTGGGAACGTGTCATAAAAGGGTAAACAGTAGTGTTTCTCGATGATGGTTTTGTCCTTAGTAATTGCATCCACTGGGATTTCCTGCAGAATAACAGTAACCAAGCACGGCTTACTCCTATCCACCTAAAGTAGGGCTTATTATTCTTATGCTCAGCCATACATGTTCTTCCATTAATTTCCTGCAGCAGCCAGGATAAGCGCATAAGTCTATCTCCTTATCAGCTACTTTTCTGAATCCGGAAGCAAGCAGAGCGCTTGCATGAGCTCCTGCACTGTGCTAATGTTCACCATCTGTCAGTTAAATGGCTCTGGCTGGTTGTGATGTTGGTTGCAGTGAATAAACTACGCCTGGTCAGTTCCAAGCCCATCTCCGTGTCTCGTCTGCTCCCACGGCCTCTGCCGTCTTGGCGTCCGTGCAGATGTATCTATCAGGTGGCTGAGGGGCAGCATGACTCAACTCAAGCTTCCGCTCAGTGCATCGCTGCTTCCATATTCTCAACTTAAACAACCACTGCCTGCGCTGTCAAAGATGACAAGAGCCACTTTGTGGTCTTTTGTGGCGTCATCTGTTGGGGTTTCTAAAATGATCCTGTCGTCAGGTTCATGGCGGTGTTTGATGATATTTCTTCATTTAGAAGACAGCGTTTTGAGAATGTGCAATTTCTGCCCCATTAACCACAGAGCAGATATTTCCAACCTTTTCTCCACAGAAAATTGACTTCATACTGACAATAGTCTGTCATAAAGAGTAGTGAGCGAACGTCAATACCCACGCTTTGCCAAAGCTAATTTCTTTTTATAGATTATAACATAATAGAAAAATCATTTGCCTGTGTTGAAATTAGATAAAGGTAGCCTTGGATGAACGAAGGAAAATATTGCCAATTGTGCTTTTACAAAAAAATTAGGATCAAAGTGACATCAAGCATTAGCAGCCTTTTCTGCCTAGGGGATGAATACAATTTCCTTTTGTCTTAGGTTAGATAAAGGCAAAATATTAATTGTCCTGAGTTTTCTAAAGCCTTAAAAAGAAGTGGGCATAGCAAGTGATATCTATGTGAACAAAACTTACAGAAATGATTTGCTTAAAACACTAAAGTGTTTTTTTTATCTGAAATTTGCTTCTGTTTTTCTCTGGAGCCTGATGTTAACCTCACACTCTGTGAACTGCATCATCTTTTAAGGTTGTCCAAATAGAAATTTGTGTCGTTGGAGCACTGCGGGGTCTTACAATAGGTCAAAACAAGATTTCTCTGCCATTTCTTCGCCTAAATTTTATGTATTTAAATCCTGTTGCCTTGGCAACCACGTCAAGGGAACTTTCTTGGCCCTTCGCTGCTGGTCACAGCTGGATTTCATGTGAATTCATCTAAATAAACAGAAGCGTGTGCATGGGTCTATTTAACTCTTAATTTTTTTACACACGTTTACTGAAATTCTTGTTGGATGCCTTTAAAAAAACAAAACTCTTGGGTGGTCTATTTGCATGTAAGAATGATGGAATTTGTTTCAAATGGACCATTCACTTGTAGTGGAAAATGTTTTATGAAATTCACTTCAGAGCGCCCTAAAAAACTATCTCTAGTCCATTAATGTTTAATACATTTGACAGTTTTTGGTGTTTTTAGCTGCTAAAAATTCAAAGAGAACCCATCTTTCCACAAAAATTACCCCTTTGTGGTCATAATCTCCACAGAATGGCTTTCTTATTCACTGGGAGGTCTTTTTTGACATTTGAAAAAAAAAATAGAAAAATGAAATCTGAGCAAACCAAAAGAACGATCATGAGAATAAATGTACTTGCAGGTCTAAGGATAATTGTGCACTTCCCTGTGATCTTGTGGGTATTTCATGGATTTATTGTGTCTTGCTGCATCCCCACTTTTCCTTTCGTTGTGCTGGAGGTGTTGTTTTATGTTGGATCAGAGAAACGGTGAAGCTCTACTGTATCTGCTTGTCATGTTTAATTCATCTCGGGGAAAGCTGCAGCACTGAGGCGCTCTCCTTCCTTCCTTCCTTCCACCCAAAGCAGGCAGCTGTCAGTGAGCCTGACTATGCTGCCCAATTTGTTTCTGTCCTCACAAACCAACACAATTCTGTATAATTGCACAAGGAAGGGCTTTCCCTTAGTGCACATATATTTTATTCAAAGTTTGACTCAGAGGCAGGTTTTTCTTGTATTTTGTTCACGTTTTCAACGTTAATAACATTTGTTATGAGGATTTCTTTTAGAATAAATGAACAAATACCAGGAAAGAGGGCACATTTTGAGTCCATTCAAAAATACACAAGAAGCAGGCTAAGATTACGTTTTTTTTAGCATAAAATCCTTTCAAAAAGTATATGTGATTTAATATAAGTTGGAAAATAATTTAAATGACATTTTATAAAAAAAAAAAAAAAAAAATGTACTACTATCAAAAAATATTTGCTGAAATCAAGGCTAAAAAAAGCACACAGCCTGCAGCAGTGGTGAAAATGTCCAAAATCCTTAGCAGGCATACTTTAAGTTGCATCTACACAGGTGCAACAAATGAGGACAAAGAAGTAGTGGAGCTGATTCCCCATCTGAACATTCCTGTACTGCCTCTGCCAAGACGAGTAAAGACGCAGAAAGTCGGGAACATATTTCTACCATTGATCCATATTTCATTGCAATCTAACTATTAGGTTGTCAATGGTAATTGAAAGAGATTGTTTTTTTGAGCTTTACATATTGTTATAATAGTATATATTCACCACAAAGGAGGTTTTATTTTGATATATTTTTGATTCACTTTGCAAAATTTCCTATGCGCATAGCTTTTATTAAATGGCTACTTTTTTTAATGTAACCTTTTTAGAGAACATTTAAACCCCAATGTTAGTGCCTCAGTTTGCTCTCAGCATTCAGTAAAATGCACAACTTTCTAAAGCAATTGAGATGCTATGATCGATGTTTATTTTGCGTGCTAAGAAGCTCATTCTCCTCACAGCTAAAAGTTTTGCATCTTTAAAGGGCCTATATCATGCAAAATCAACTTTTTTGAGCTTTTAAGTTATTATAATGTAAATTCCTCATGAAAAACAACTCCAAAGCAGTATTTTGATCCTTTCATGCGTCTCTGAGGATTCTTCTAAAACCCTGCGCTCTGAGCACCAGCCCCTTCCAATCAACAAAAACAAGCAAGTCTTCATTGTGATGTAACAAAGTGGGGAACAGCCCCTTCCAGCTGCCAGCAACACCCTCGGCTAAAACACACAGCAGAACTAGCGTTGATTGGCAAAATGCTTTCATTTTACATGCACAATATGCGCAACCATCTTTACGAAATTTGGATGTCATTTGTTTTCATGGACGAAACGCAAATACGCTGCCGAGGCCATCTCTAAATTGGTGTCATGAAATGGACGGTGTCCACAAGGAGCGAAAGGTTGTGCCTCAGAGATTGAGGCGTCTTACTTCCGGGTGGGAAAAGAGCTCACAGTGTCTCTGTGCATAGAGAAGAAGATACCTCTGAACAATCAGTCCACTGAGATACTGCAGACAGATTGACAAGCTGTGTGTTTGCACTATTAACTAGAAGAGATGTTGCCTGAATTTGAGGAAGATATCGTAAAAAAACTTAGCTTGACATTAACCTTGAAAATAAACTTTCAGAATTAAAGTTGGAAAAAATGTGCTCGATAATACGTGTTAAGTGTTTGTTAAGTGTTAATAAGAGTTAGACAACTTTGAAACATAAATAGGACAGTAAAACATTATTCATCCATCCATCCATCCATCCATCCATCCATCCATCTACCCATCCATCCTCAGAACCTGCTAAATCCCTTTTTGGGGTTTTGGGATTGCTGAAGCCAGCAGTGGGTGAAGGCGGGGTACACCCTGAATAGGTTGCCAGTCTGTTGCAGGGCCATTTAAGTACCATTTAGAGATACCAATTAACCTATGAAGCATGTTTTTGGACAGTGGGAGGAAGCCTAAGTGCTGGAGAAAACCCACGCATGCACAGGGAGAACATGCAAACTCCACACAGAAAGGTTCCAGTAAAATAATGAAAATAAAACAAAAATAATGATCATAGCAGTTTTTTGTGTCCTGATTGGTGAAATAGGTGAGGACACAACAATGTACCGAACACATTCAGGTAAAAACCCTTAAGAACAACAAAACCTCTGAGTTTCTTTTTAATTTGAAAAGAATGTTGACATCAGGCCTGTGGTGCTGGCCGACCTTGGCAGACAGAGTTGCGTGATGCTCTATGGTTCACTACACATTCTGCGGAGCATGCTTGCAGAGCAGCCTATTTGAACACATCGTGTTCCTCAAATGAATGCATTCAGACCACTGCGCCCAAAACGCCGCGAATCATAAATACCAAACAACTCATAATACCAGTATACTAAATGTCATGTGTACAGCGATCAGACGAGATGACTACTCTCAGGAACGCATTTCCTCCTCACTATAAAAGTGAAGTCTGGTATAAGCCAGTGGAGATGATCTGTCAAATGCACACGTCTTTTTGTGAAAAATGTCTTTGAGTTGAACAGACTTTTGGGAGAGAAGTCTGTTTAGTCTAAATCTAAAAACTATCAATCTTTGCAGCAGTGTGGGTGTTAAATATTTGAGATTCTGCTGTGGGTTATGTGTGTAGGTGGTGACAGTAAACCAGTATGTGTATCAAGTGCAAAAATGTTTCTCCAATTGAGAAAAATGAACTTGTTTACTAATTTAAAACATATGTTAAGGCTACACTCAGACCAACCTGATTCAATTTCAGTAAGTTAAAATAATTGCTTTTGTAAGGAATTTTTCCCACATGAATCTGCCAACTGTCTCTGAATCTTAGTTAGTTTGTATGCTAAAAAAAAAAAGAAATCAATGAGTCTTGTGTGAAAACTGCACACACCTGACATTTTCACTGAATAGCTGTTCGCTGTGATGGCTTAGAAGTTAAACACTGCCGACGCTTTGCTTTGGCTTGAAAATGACGGTGACAATAAGCTTAACTGTGAGGACTTTTTAAATTTATCAACTTTACAACTTAGATTACACCGTGGCTTTTTATAGTTAAAAGCAATACAGCAAAGAAGAAGTGAGATTTTATCAATACTGGTTTTTATTGACACATACCTTTAAATCATGTCTTCATAAGTGTTGAATTTTGCAAAGGAATATCAACTATGGTTTGTTTTTTCCTTTGTATTTCTTAATAAAAACACGGTCGTTTTTTGTCATCATTGGAGGCTGTAAAACAGCAGAGGAGGAACGTTCTTGCAGGAGGACACTTCACCAAAGTGGTTGTACATTGACATGGGAACTTGAATGTTTCAGGCACAGAGGAGGGTTTGTCCTTCTCATCACTGCAGCGTTAAGTAGTTGACTGTTTTATCTTGTAGTGCCTGACATTAAAGGAGAAGGACCCAATCTCTTCATCTAAACAAAGTTTTCTAAAATTATTGAATTATCTGGTAAATGTTTTGTCGTTTTTGTTGTTGAATAACTTTCCTTTGGTGCAAAACTAGAAAGTTGTCAAAATTAGCAGATTTAAAAAAAATGTTTTTTTGCTCTCCCTAGTGACTGCAGCTGGAGTTCTACTTCTTTATTTTTTAACAAACTTGTTCTTTTTGAAGTCCTATAATGGAAGCACAATTTTTGACAAACCACGTCAGAGTCTGTGGCCTTTGTATTCCTAGATTTGCACATTCATTTTCTTCGTTTCCATGGAAGTGGGAAAGTTGATTCTGTTCATGCGTCCTGCGCATTGAAAGAGGAATTCAAATGTTAAGCAAACAATTGGACGATGACAATTTTGCTCAAGCTGAACACCACAGAAGCAATCACAACGTTAAATAATGTGAGCTCCAGTGGTCTTTCTGTCAGAGTCAATCCAACATTCCAGTCTGATATAGTCCATTTAAATCCTTATTAATCCCGCCTCGCATTTAATTAGTCCCTGCCTGTGCCAGCATCAATTGTTAACAAGCTAGTCTTGGGTTTAAGCCTCTGTTCATTGGCCTTTAACTAAAGTATAATGTGACACTTTGTAGTTTAGCAGGAAAAGCCAAAACTATGCTTTCATTTCCTTGCAAGACATAAATAAAAACCAAAAGCATTCATTTTTTGCAAAAAAAAATGAATGCTTTTGTTATAATAAAAAGGGATCAGAGATTATGGGACAGATGTAGCTTCTAACTATAAAGGGAGATTAGAATAGACTTTACAGGGAAGTGACTAACCTTCACTATTGAGTTTTTCTCTATACTAGCTGATTAAACGGACTGACTCCAGCTGTTTTTTTCACAAATACGTTGGGATTTTTGCTGCTAAACACTGTTCAAATCTCTAAATATCCCACCACCATGCTCCCTGAGTTCCTCCTTATCAGCTAAACAGTGTTTGTAACTCTGTGATGCCCCTCTTATGACTGTTCAAGCAAAGAGGACCAAGATTCATAGCAGGAAGGAGCAGGGAGAGTTCACTTTTAATTAAAGCAGAGATCCTGTGTGCTTAGTGGAGGTGCGCAAGAAATAAAAAACCCACTGCAGACCCTCTGAAGGATGCTGAATGAAGAGCATTAAGACCGGATGAGAGAAGACATCATTTGATCTCCTATTGAAAGGGCTCCCCTGCTGCAGAATAATTACTTCTTTTATGAAGCCATTAGAGAGGACAATTTCAAGTGATTGTTTCTCAAAATGTCCATTGATGTGGCTAACTGTGAGCTGGATGCAGCATCTGTGGGAGCCAGAAACTCACACTGTGTAAATCAAGGATAGTTGGGATTCTGTTCAGAGCTCTAAGGCATAATATTTAACAAAAATAAAACACTACATCTGTACATTTCAGTCTTTATTCCCAGAAACTGGGAGTTTTCGACAAGTTTTTAGTTCAAAATCTTTTGCCATAATTACAGCAGCCCTATTACTCTGCCACCTTCAATCCTTTATGAGGATGTGCCGCTTTTCTGTGTAAACGCTCAGAACCACCAGTCCTTCTGTGACTTCAACTTAACATTGGCTTGAAGCGTCAAAGAGACAAATTCTGTTATTTTTAGGCCTTTAAATTCACCTCTTCTCTGAGAAAAAAGGGTCACGACTGAGCTTAATGGACCATTCAGTGTTATCAGGATTACAATGAGCTTTTTGCCTGCCATGCTGGGCTTAATTTTCAAGCAACATAGAATGTGCTTAAAAGCTCTCCCTGTCATTGGTCAGTTCAACCTCTCCAATGTCAAATACTCTATTAATGGGAAGAGGGTTTCCAGCAGATTGCATTTATCAGGCTTTTCAAAAAGTGCCTGTTTCAAATATATAAGAATGAGGAGAAAAAAAAACCTTAATGACCAGAAAAAAAAAACAGACCTACTTAATTCAGCACAAGGGAATAATGCATGATTCTGTCTAAAACATTTTCTGAGAAAGGGTTGGTTAACTGTGCAGTGAGCCGTGGCTTCAACCTTCTGCTGTAAAACATTACCTTCATCCTTTTTACACGTTGAAAGCTTGCTTTGGTCTCCAGGTTGGAAACACAAATTAATGTCTGAATAAACCTATAAATTGTTGCTGCAGCTGTTGAACAAAATGCAAATTATTGATAAAAACAACAAGAATGTTGCCCAAAATCTACATTTCTGCCGCACTTCAAATGAAAATCAGTGGAAAATCTCTTCTCTGAAATGTATTATGCATGTGCCTCTATGTTCCTCATCAAAGGTGGAAGGCAGTGCGTTTTTATGCGGTCAGGCTTCACATTCAATCTGGCAAAAGTGAGACTTCTAATTCAGTTTAATGCCATTTTAAAGTTAACCTGTGAAAGATTCCATTAATTATTTAGAGTTCAAGTTATCCCAGAAAAACATGATGAATAACAATAAATCTAAAAATGTAACCATCTGTGGTGCTGAACTTTTAAATTCTTTTAAAACAATGTCAAAGAAAAGACGTACTAGCAAGAATGATCCTTCACTTCTGTTTGCCGGGAAATCGGAACCTAAGCTGTTCCATAAGTTTATATTTTTGTCTTGGTTTTTACTTAAAAAATAAAAAGCACATATTTTTGAGCTAGATATCAACTCAGACAAGGAAAACGACGAGTTTCTGTCTGCTTCTGATCCATCATAATTTGAATAAAGACTCAGAAACAACATTTTATTCTTCAACTTCTTTAAATACATATATTATATGTCCTCCATTATGGGGAAAAATGCTACAAAAACATGTTCAAAATACCAAAAATACTATTTCCATTCAAGTGGGTCTTTAGGGGAACTTTGTAAACCTAATTGGGTCTACTGGGTTTTAGTTTTTGGATGAGTTTTTGCCTACCACTTATAAGTGTGTGTTTAAAATCGACTTCATATAACGTTGATTTGACTGAATGTGTTAGTAAAGAGAAATGGTAACAGATCTTAACATTGAACACAAAGCACACAAACACATTTTTAGGATTGACTGCGTTGTGTTTATAGTGAATTTCTAGTCTATATGAGATCACACATCAGTTCAAACGCACTTCCTTCATCTGTATAGTGTTTTCTATTAAAGCCACACATTTATCGTTTTCCACTCTTGTTTCAAGCTCAGGTGCTTTGCAAAGGACACATTGACATGTAGACCCAACATTTTCCTGTGAAGTCACTGCCTGCTGTGGATGATGATACATGAGTGATGGTGCAAATGTCTAGAAATCCTTCTTGAATAGAAACATTTTTTCTTGCAAAGCATTGATAAAAACATCAACAAAAAGACACAGATGAGATACATTTGTGCCTCTTTGTGAGCCAAGCCTAAAACGGCTCTTATTATTTATTCTATGTAAACGCAGAGAAGTAAACAGTTCCTGTTCTTTGTCAGACACTTCCCAGTTATCACTCCCTCTGTCCAGACTCAGTGGAATTCTTCCAACTCAATTGGGTGCAACTTCCTTTCCAGTATCACAGTGCTTTTTCTATCAAATGTTGGCACGTAATGTCTTACGTGGTTAAAGCCTCCTTGCAATGCCCCGTTACAGTTTTTTGATGGAACAGAACATCACAGCTTACCGGCTCAATATATTTAGAAATGCTGTCACCGCATCTGTGATGTAACACTCCAACATGTCAGGAGAGAGAAGGAGAGGTAGCCTGTACCTTATAGTAGTAATCTGGCTGGGCTAGGACGAGGTATAATGAGGATGAACTCTCAGCTTGAAAAAAGTGGGCATTAAGCCAATGACAATCATGGACAAACAGTTGAGAAAGCAGAGACGCCACCAATAAACTGTTTTAACAGCTTGATCCATTTTGCTTTTCCAGATTCATAGAGTTGTTCACTAATGAGCCTAATCATTTGGGCTCAGCCTGCTATATTCTGTTTGTATATTTTTGTGTCAACTGAAGCCCAAACGCCGACTTTACACTTAGTTTTGTTGTTTTGTGCTTGAGGGCCTGGTCTTTAAACTCCGATCATCTTCTGATCTACTGTAAAATCGTTCTGTGTGGTCTTTGATTATGATTATGCCATTTTTTGATAACATTTTTTAAAACTGTATTTATGAGGACACATGAGGACATAGTGGCAGAAGTTCATCAGAAATTCCCCACTGAGTTGTGAACGAGACTGACGGTGCGGAGTAAACCTATCTTCATTTTGAGCCAAATGCCAGCTAAGACGTGGAAAACAGAGACGTACATGGATCTTTGTGTCTGCAAGTGGATCGGAATGGAGCAGAGCAGGGAGCTAGTGACCTGCCCGTTGTATATTTTATGCACTTTTGTCATCTACTCCGTAATCACAAGGATTTGACTAAATAATTACTCAAAAATACTATTTTTTTTTATTTTGAATTTTTCGGCTTTGTGTGGAATCATTTATCTAATACCCTGTGCCATTTCAGAAAAAAACCTTCAGTTTGATTTGATTTGACAAACGTTGCACAGGCATACCAAACTCTGCAGGAGTGCAGCGTTGTGCTGTGGGGTTGAGGGGAAGGTCAGGAGTGCTGTGGCAAACACATATAATCCCTCTGTTGAGGACATGCTCAATTGCAGATCTCCTTCAGAATGGGAGAAAAAAAAAGCTCTTAATGGTTTCCTTTCACACTGGTGCCAGCACAACAGTTCCCGATGACCTTGTCTTCCTGCTACTGTTGATCCTGTTTCCATAACAACTTTGTTTCTCTCCTCGGCATGTCCATTGTTGATGACTGTTAGAGTGTTTTTTAACGCTTTTTTCTAACTGTCCACCAAATTGAACCTTGCTGACATTTTGCCACCGGATTGTTTTCCTGTGTTTCTCAAGCAACTGGAAAGGAAAAGCAAGAAAACCCAATTTTCATCTTTCAGAGGATGTTGCAGTTCATTCACCTCAGCTGGTGTGAACTGCAGTGGGGGGTTCTAGCAGTGGAGGCACCGCTCCCATGTTCCTGCTAAAGAATTTCTTTTGGCAAGCAAGCAAACAGGGAATGGAAATTGATTACATCTGCAGATTCGAGTGAGAATCTGCCTGTATCATGAAAATATATTCAACTCCTGAAACTGCAAACCTCCTCAGCAGGGTGGAGAATGTCCTCTTTTTTTAAAATGTAACTCAGCTTATTTGTTTATTCTTGGGCATGTTTTACATAAAAAATGCTAATTAAAAAATCAACACAGTGCAAAGTATTGTGTTGTGTAATGCATAGTTCTGTAATGAGTTTTCCTGGATTGTCTACAATTAATACTTGAAATAAACCTAATCAATCAGTCAAACACAACTAGAAGCTTCTACGCGCTGCCATCTTGTCATGAATTTTCAGCTGGAGCTCAATGATTCTTTCATCGTCCTACTGGTTATTCATGCACAATTATTTCTGAAGTCTAGAAATGCGGTGAGATGATGGCATGCCCTTCTTATCCGCCTCCTCTCTGGTCAATGGGTCTGAGAACAGATATGTAGGATATTTATGGAGTTGACTTGTGCAGCGATTTGCCTGCAGCTCCAGCAGAGCTGGCTGTGTGCTTCCTCTCTGAAGATTAACTTTGACGTTTCTGCTTGTAAATCCGGCCTGATTAAATATTTGCTGTCTCATTAGATATGAATGTGAATTAATGATCAGCCAGTCAATTTATGTCTATTCTGTGTGTGTGTGTGTGTGTGTGGTTTGGTGGTACTTCAGGCTAAAATTGTGATGTTTTAAAAAGAAGTAGTGTTGAGCAGCAGATACTGAGGTGAACGGCTTTTTCTTTCTGTCCTTGGAGATATTTAAATATCACTTGGTGACAATTTTCTTAGTGCATTTGCTTAATGCAAAGTCATGCAATCAAATGAACAAAAATCGATATTTTTGTATTAAGTTTCACAACTATTTTTATTTGCATTTTATTTTGTTTTTGTTTAACCAAGTCAGTCTCATAGAGACTCATGAGTATTTTACTTGGGGGACCAGGCCAAAAATTCATAATCAAACCCACACAAAACATCCTCTGCACTCTGATAACCTCATACATGCAGACCATTGTTACATCTTTCTGCAAATATTCTGCTAGAATGTCCTAATATAGCCCATAATTTAGGAACAACCAGTTGTTGACCATCTCTGTAGGGAAGCTTATGCTGACTGTGTCTTATTTTTAGGATGAGCGAGGTGTTTCCAGGAAGTTTGACAGTGATTGCAGAAAAGCATACAAGTTTTTGCATACTGATGCATACTGTCCTGCACGGCGAGATCCAGCATTCATTCTGTCTCGATCTGGGTGGGCAGTGGGGCGATGCTCCTGTGGCTGAGCTGGCTCCTGGTATGAATAGATTCCCAATATACCGTTTCCTCACAGCAAAGCCAAGCCATAAGTCTCGTTTATGATTACAGTCATGCTTGTGTGTCTGTATTCATTCTGTGTGTGGTTGTGGAGTGTAGGTGTCAGTGACGGGGAAGGAAAGGGCAAAGGGGGGAGTTCATTTTTAAATAAATGTCACATTTTTTGATTGTCTTCTTGTTTTTAACTGTAAAGCACTTTTTTTTTAACAAATAAATCTTAATTTGATTCAGAATAAAAAAAAAACCACAATAAGCACCAAAAATGTATAACCTGCATTACTTTGCAAAATACATTTTCCATAGAACAATTATTTTCTACAAAGCTATCTACTGCATATCCAGAGCATAGGGTCTGTATTTACGTGCAACAACCGCAGCTTTTAAATGAAAAACATATGTAAAAACAGACTCACCTTTGCATGAGTGAGAACCACTAAACATTTTCGAGGAGAAAATTTACCCCTCGGTGGCAAGTTGGTTATGAAAGGTAGCAGTATGTAGAACTAAGACGTTTTCTTTGTCTTTGTGGCCTTGTAACCCGAACCTTCATAAAGCTCTACCCCGCACAATCCATTTTTAGAAACAAAGAGAGCCTTGTTAGAGAAGACGCCATATCTCATTCCTACTGAAATATTAATTATCCGCCATCAGAACTGAGCATGCTGACACTGCATCATCAGTTAGGTGTGGGAGCGACCTTCCAATAATGTTTGTACAGCTACTGAATTCTGGATGTGAAGGAATGATGGATTATTTATCTGAAACATGGAGGCAGACCTCAGGAATGGAGTCACAAGATGGCAAATACATCTATTATCTGTGAGACAAGGAAACTGATCTGAAAGAAATTCAAGCTCTCATGAATGATTAACTAAGGTATTAATTTGTTCTTGTTTCTATTTGCGTTAAGCAAAGCAGAAATGCTGCTGCCCCCGGCTTTTGTATAACCCTGAGACCAAAAGTAAGCATAAGCTTTCTTATCTAACTCCTTACGAGAAAGCAGCTACGCCCAAATATGTAAGACATTTCAGTCGAACTTTTGCAGACCTGGATGCGTTTCAAATACTTTGAAGAATTCCCCCAAATAAATTCCAAGAATTCAGTTTACTTATATTTTGAGAATGTCGAGAATACTTTTTTGTATCTAGTGTGTGTTATATTTCTTAAATAACTCCACTCATGCATAATTTTACAGCCTATTTCAGGACTTTGTAGAAGAAAAAGAACATGATTTAAGTAGGAAAAGTCAAGATAGCTTGAAAATCTAAAAAAGAGAAATTGAAATGTTTTTTTGAAGTATCTAAAAAACAAAACTATTGTACTTTTGTTTTGTCAGTTTCTTACTTTTGAACTTTATATCTGTTGAAAGCGTAACTAGCTCAACTTCACATTTTCACACCTGGGTTTCTTCAGTTGTCCACCGGACTAAACATCCTCTGAGAAGCTCTTCTCACTGGGCATCCACGGTCAAAAGCCTCACAAGGGTGAAGCAAACACTGCTGGGTGCTGTTCCACCCAGATCTCACCCTGCTGGTCCAGAAATTTGACCCAGCAAACCTCAAGTCAGAGGTTCAAGCCTGAAAGCTTTAGCTCACCACTGCCCAAGTTATTATTAAGGGCATTTAAATGCTTCTATTTCTGCATTTCATACCTGCAATATTCTAAAAAAGTTTAAGAGCCTGAAATCAATAGGCTACCTAACCCATCAAAAGTTGTTTTTATTTAGTAAAAAGTTATTTCTTTGTAATCACAAAGCCACATGTAGTCCATCTTTTCTAGGTTTGGCCAATTTATATTTTAGTTTAATAATTCAGAAATGTGTAATTCAAATTGTTTTGTCCGATCTATATTTATAAAATGGTTAGAAATATTATTATATTTATTTCTATATTTCTATATTAGCAAAAAATTCAGATAATTTTAAAAGATTGTTGGGATGAATGATGGTGATGTAAAACCTCAAATACATACAGGAATGTAAAACTTCAAGTACTGGTAGTAAAACCAAGACTTGAGAGCATCTAAGCCTAAATTGTGGGGGGAAAAAAGAGGATCTGAGACATAACAAATTATTTGTAAATACTTAAATCCACAAATACAGCAGTGGAGAATTGTCCACTAAACCAAGTGTAACTGCGGATGAAGGAAAACTGAGAACAGATTTTAACAAAACATAAAATTATTAAAAAAAAAACAAAGGAAGAAAAGTTGAAAATCTAATTTCTGCTTTAGAGATCAAAAGAGAAAACAAATCCAACCATAAAACATGCACCAAAGCTGTTTTAGTGCTTGTTATTTTCAGATTTAGGTGCTTTAAAGATGGTGAAAAACATAAAGACATTGTCTGACATGCATTCGCTGAAGGCTTCATTTGTAAACTCTGCCATCACAAAAATGCAAATGAACTTTCACAATCCCAAACCACTGAAACCTATTGATGAAATGTTAAACAAGGCATCAGAGGCAGCCCTGGTTTCTACATATGCCTTTGAAGCTTTCAGATACTTGCAGCAAAATATGTGATGTGCACAGTCAAATCTGCCTGTCTTTTTTTCATTTTTATGTCATAGAGGTTTTTTTTTTATGTTTTTAGGTTTTTTTGACGAATTGGACACATTAGCCTTGTGTTAATTCATAATTACTTTACTTTTAATTGTGATTTCAATGTTTTTTTGCTTCATTTGTCAAACTTTTTTCTCTCATTAGTGGCTCTAATTTTTCTTTTTTATGTCTTTGCACCTCTTATGCAAATGTGAACTTGTGTATGTAAATGTAAGAACATTCAGGAAACAAATGATAAAACAGCTAATGTTCTTTTTTTCTGATCAATTTCCTCTCTTTTTCTCATGCCATTCATCAAAAACACACAGTTGGAATACATCATTTATTGATATGTCAACTAAAATCAGGGTTTTGTACAGATTGTTCCATTTTTTGCCACCTAAGGCTTTCATAGACTCACCACATTAAGAAAATACTCATGCAGAGTAAAAATGTTAAAAAACCAAAGTGGAGTCTGCTGCACTGTTCGGGATTTCAGGTGACGGGAACAGCGCCGATCCAAACGGGTGCGGACCGCAGGCCGTAAGGCCGAGTGTTACTACAAATGTTCTGGAAAATTCACTGACCTTGAGGAGTGTTGCATTTCACCTTCCAATTGTAACCTCCCAGAACAAAGACGCCTTTGAGGGAGACTACAAGGAATCTGGAGAGTCTGCCAGGAAAAGAAAAAGAAATAATCTGTAACTCTGAAACAGAAATAAGTCAAAGAAAATGATTATGAACAATGGCAAACACTTGAAATGTATTGATTTCATGCTCTAAATCCACCAGACTGCTAACTTCTGCTTTGTTTGAGCATATGTGCCATATTTTCGTCATGAGAGATCATCTTTTCTTCCCCTCCTTTGTTTTAATTGCCTATTATTCCACACCCGATAGATCTTGGACAGTTCAGTCGGAATGCCTCAGGCCAGAGTTTTGTCATGTCTTTGCTATGCAGCTTCAATTAGGTTTTTACACATAATTCAAGGTTTTAAATAGATTCACGTTTATGACTTTTTCGATGCAAAACGGGTTGATTTTCTTGTGCATCTTTTGTCTGTACTGCAATTTATTTGAATTTAATCTGTCTTTTTAAAAATCTAAAATTAGTCTAATTGTATCTTAAATGTATGTTTATTGCTGCACTTTTCTGCTAGTCTTATTATCTGTTTATTTCTTCTAGCCTGTTCTTGTTATGTTTCTGTTTTCATTAGATTAGGCTCTTATGGATGTGCTTATTATTCTTTCCTTGTGTGTCTTTGATGCAGATGGTGAGTCACACCCCGTGTCTCCAGGATCATCTCAGTGAATAGCCAGTTACAAAAAAGCTGAAGGATTTCAGTTCAGCTGGTAAATAAAGCTCTCTTCCTTCCGCGCAGCGTGGGAGAAAGTGCCACTGCAGTGCTGGTGTGACATCTCCGTAAAGGCTGATAAGTGGAGTGAAAGCAGCGTTGAGCGATCATCTTTCATCCTGAGCTGCTCACCTTTCACGCTGTGGCCCCACAGCCAGCCGTGAGGGTTGGACTGTCAGTGGGAGTGCGCTCTTGCTGCCATGTGGACAGAGCAGCAGCGAGCATCCATGCAAATCTTCTTCTTTTTGACTAACACATGAGCTTCTTGCTAAATTAAAACTGTTGGGCTGTTTTGGGGGAATTTTTTGTGCGTCCAGTGGGCCGGGGTTAGGGGCAAAGTGAGAGCCCGTTTCAATTTTCCTGCTATATGAGTTGTCATCACTGACATGGGCCATGGCCAAGCCTCTCCTGAAGATCCAGCGCTACTTCCGGAGGAAACCCGTTCGATTTTTCTCCCTCATTCTCCTCTACCTGACAGCTGGAAGCCTCGTCTTCCTCCACTCTGGCATCATTGGGGACAACTTCCCTGGTACCAGGGGGAACCGGGACTCTGTTGTAGCCTCAGAGATGGGCGGTCGGACCTCATCGGACACCCGCGGGCTTGGCATCATGAGCCGAGTGACACGCAGGCCAGGAAGACGGTTTAGTCCTCGTTGGACAAGGAAGAGTGGGCATGAGGAAAATATACGCAGAGGAGGAGACTACACCAGCAGCTGGAATCGGGCGCTGAAAGGACGAAATGCCAAAGACATGGAAGATGGAAGAGGTGAGAAAAATACTACACGCTTCTGTTATTTTTGTTGCAGAAATAAATGTGTGAAATACTTGGTTTGCTGCAGCCACAGAGGAGAGCCGTGCTTTATTTGGTCCCGTGGAGATCTCTGGAGAGGGCATTTAGAAGATGATTGTGATCAAACCACTCTGTCTTTCTTCACTTCTTCAAGGGTATCACATTCTCTGGTGATGAGAAGCTTTGCTTTTCGCCGCTCAGCACAGTTTCAGACAAACGATGGTAGATTATCAAAAGATCTTAATGACTGCAGGATTTGCAGCCTCTACAATAAGCAGTGTCACTGCAGAATCCTTTCAGAGAAGGTTTACATGTAAATGCACGGTGAGAATGACTTGTCTGACTCATCTTTGTGAAAGCTGCAGATGTGTTTGTGCAAGGCTGACATGTCTGGACCTGAACTGCCCTGCTCACTTACAAACATCTAAATCAAAGTCAAAGTAGCTCATCAAAATACATACTTTAGGCACTTGAAGGATTTTTTTGGGACATTTGTTTTTTAATCTTAAATCTTTCAGTGAAATATCTCTTATTCTATACTTTATGTTTAAAAGTTTTCAAAATATATAAATGTTTAAGTTTATGCTTTTGTGCAGTAACAGCTGTTTAAACAAACTTTGAGAAGTAAAATGTATGTATTAAAAGAAAAATAACTAAAATAAACCGTGTCATTACCAACTTGTGCGATATTTGTATCAGAAAAAGTGCCATAATTTATCAGTTTTCATTTAATATTTAAACTTACTTTTATTTACAACCCTGACTTTTTAAAATATAAATATTCTTTTAAACATTTGGAAGGCATCATAATTTTCATTGTGCAATGCCAATTAAGGAAATTCTGAAGATTTTAATAGTTTAAATCAACCTTTTTGATGTATTTTGATTGGTTGTAAAATACTCTGCGATAATATAGTTGACTTTATGTAAAACATGATTTCATCTTGTAGAGATTTAAAATTTCAAGTAGATGCTGATTAAAGGTAAGTTTGGAGCGGAAGTGGTTGGAAGGATATTTGCATCAATAGGCATCAAGGGGTTAAGGTCAAACTTAGAGCGGGACCTGGCGCCGAACATCATCAGCCAGAAGCCAAAATCACACAATTTACCTTAATCCTAACATCAATCCTAACCCTAACCAGACTCCCCTGGACTAAAGATGACCCCTAGATTACAGCCTTAAACCCAACCTGGCCCTAACCTTAACCAGTCCCTTCCCCAAATTAAATTTGATCCCAAATTGAAGCTTTGCCTTTTAGAAGACTCTAACGTTAATCACTACTGGAAGACACTCACTTGGGTGAGTGGAGGCCTGGGGTCTGGACAGATGGAGCCTGGGACTCTGCTTCTGGGAGTGCTGTATGGAGCCTGCACTGACCCCGTCTTCCTCTGGATGGTGGTGTCCAACTGATTTTCTTTTCCAACCCAAAAATGTTGAAAATTGTAGAAACACCTTTATTGAAGCTTAAAACAGGCTGTCAGTTAAAATAAAGTTTTTCAAGAGATGTGGGGAGACTTCTCGTTCCGGTTGAGGACTTCCAGTTTATGTCTGAAACAAGGTCCTCCTAAAAATTAAAGACAGTGCTTAAAACAAACTAAAAAAAGGATAAACTGAAGTGCCAGATTTCTGGTTTGAAAGATGGATTTGCTCCTCATTGGGTCAGTGAATCAATGCTAAAAGAAGGATAAACTTTTTCTGCAGCACCAATATAATCATGTGGGTTTTTGGCTTCTGACCAGAGTGCTGTACAGGCAGGTGGTGAATCAAATCAGTCCATAAATACATCATGTACGTGTGATCCACTGGTGCTCTTTTTGTGTTGGATCTATGAGGTGTAGGGTAGCTTTAACGGTTCGAAACTCTGGAAAATCTCCAACATCTGTGTGGACGACAAAGGTCAAACCAGAAAAGAAAATAAACAACCCTTTCAAAACATGTCAACCAGAACAGCGAAGCATCAATTTTTGCCTGATGTGGAGTAGAATATTAAAGAAAAATGTTTGTTTTACAATTACAAGGTCAGACAAGGAGAGGTAAGGCAGCTGGTGTCCTGATGTGTTTGGAGTGTACATCCAAGCTTTGCCTTATCTGATCAAATTATGTCCTTTAGTCTGGAGGCATCGTTTTCCTCCACTTCAGCTTTCTCTGCAACACTAACCTCTCGGGGATGACACTGTAATTAGCAGCTTAAAAGTATTTATTTTCTCTCCTTCATCCTTTTATTCCTCTACAGCCTTAGACATATTCACAGCTCCCCTACTTTAAGGATGAGGGAGTTTGTTTTCCTTGTCTTCGTATTCCAAATGCAATCTTTGGCTCCGAGTGTAATCTGAAGGGAACATTCCAGTGTGAGAAGCACACTGCAGCTTACGCACAGTTATGTGCAACGTGGTGCAACAGCACGGACTATTGCATGACTTACGGACGAGCATGCGGTTAAAGACAGGAGAAATAATACATCTAACACACCACCGTCAATCAACAAATGGACTCGAGTGCATCTCAAGTATCATTGCATTTACGCTCACGTTATTCAAAACCAGAAATATGTCATTTAAAGCATTCAAAGCTGCATTATGTTCAATGGAGATTAATTTCCAGATCAGCGGTGGAGCAGAGGAGGAAGATTACAACATGCTGCAGCACACCACATGCTGTTCAAACGCAGGCCTTTAGACCAGAACAATTAAAGTAATGCAGTTGCCTCTATTCCTGCCTCATCCTGCCATTTACAGAGGCTGAGAGCCGTAATGGCACAGATGGTGAGAGATTTATTTCTGGGGCTTTTGTTTCTCAGTTAAACAGGAGAGTTAAGAAGCCGGTTAAGGGTCTCTGTGTCCTGCTGCAGAGGTTCGCTGGAGCCCAGCCCCCATGTGCTTCTGAAAAATGCAGCGATAACTGCCACTACACTAACAGGCCACTAGAAGGGGATGTGTGTCCTTATGAATAAATCAGTATTCTGCCCTACTTTAAACTCCTGCCGTGCTATGCTACAACTGTGTGCAGCTCCTACTGTCGTTGTCTGAGAACCATAATTGATCATTTGTCAAAAGTTCTCTGTTGAAGTTGAGACCCGTTTTCATATTAGTTCAAATATAAATTCTTCCTAAATGATTATGTTTACCTGTATTTTCCTTTCTTTTCAGCAAAGTACATCGGCTGCTACATTGACAACACTCAGAAAAGAGCGCTGAGAGGAGTTTCTTTTTTTGACTACAAAAAAATGACTGTATTTCGTTGCCAGGACAACTGTGCTGAAAGGTATGACACAAGCAAACCACCCAAACCTCATCAGTCTGTTCTTCTTCAAGTCACAGCTTGACCCAGAAATACTCTCAATATGATCACGTAGTGAAAGTTACCTCTCATTTGATCCCATTTAACAGTCCAGAGATAAAAAACAGAGATTTAACACAACATTTTCACATTTTGAAGTAACTTTCAAAAGAAAATGACTCACAAAAATGTTAGAAGACTCCTATCATATTATGATCCATCGTTTTTCAATTGTAATTATTTTTGGCAAAATCCCAAAACTTGTAACGTTTTTTATGACATAGTTTCTGCAGAGCGGCAGCAGTTTATTAGAAATTTGCCTTTGAGTTGCGGGCAGGACTGTTGGCTAAGCCCACCCCCACTTCCTATCATCCCTTTGTTTGCATGCTGTCCTGCTAGCTTGCAGCCTATCACACCCCCAACCAAACATTACCGATGCAACAGTTCTGAGCCAGATACCAGCTCGGCAAGGAAAACAATGACGTAGATGGATCTATGCGTCTGCAAATGGATGGATAAGAATAAAGTTTAGTAGAGAGCCTGCCCAGTGTGTTTTCTACATCACAAACGCACTCTTTGTCATATTCCATGTTTTCATCTATTTCAGATTTACAACAATTCAAATAAAGAAATACTCAGGAATACAATTTTATGCTTAATTTTCTTTATATATGTCTTCCATCCTGAAAAAAATACCACAAGAACTTGTTAAAATCACCAAAAACACAATTTTGATCGGTCTTTAAAAAACCTTAAGCTAACTTTGGTGTTGAAGCTTTATTCTCTAAGAACAGGTGGGTCAGAATTATTAACTTATTTCACACCAGCACATAATAATAACAGTAAGTAGTTTACACAACAACCTTTTCATTAATGTGTCGGTAATAAAAAAAAAAATTCCTTGTGATAATTTTAGCTGCAAATGAGCAAGGGGGGAAGAGGGGATTGCCTCAGCCTGTTCCATTACTAAATTGTCTGTGAAGTGTGAATTAATCTGTTAGGCCATCAACACCAATATTTGTGTTATGAATTGTTTTCCCTGAGCCTTATCTCCTTGAATCAGATTATGAGTGTCGAAAATGACTGATCAAAACAGGACACTTTGATTTCTGCTGTTGTCATGCACAGGAAATGTGAAAAAAAAAAAAAAAAAAAAAACAGAAAATCGTCTGCAGTTTCAAAAGTATTTATCTCCATGTTTCTTTAGCTTTTTGTTTCCCTCATTTCCTGTCTCCCTCAGCTGCCTCGTCGTCTTCATCGGCTCCTATTTTTCCCTCCTCGCGGAATACCAGAGACGGCTCTATCAAATGCATTGAATTACATCCCTGACTGATTTGCAGAGCTAAGAAGAGGAGCAGAGGAAGAGGCTTGTTTTCAGCTCCCCTGTCTCCTCTCGGCTTATTACAGCCTGCCTGTCTTAACTCACAGAGGGGCAGGTTAATAAAAACAGACCAAAACATGAGGGGCAACACATAGCAGCACAAATAGACTGAGGTGTGAGCGACAGTCAATAGGCCCTGTCCTGTGTTGGGAGAATGCTAGACGTCTAATTGTGTCTGAGAGTCCTCTTGGGAGTCAAATCCTCCAAAAGGAAACACACCTCTCCAAGTATAGGTTTCTCCACACATTTATAATTGGTTTTGCTGCTATGGCCTGGAGCTAGTTCTCAGTCACAGGAGAAATGTTTTACTTTATTGTAATGTGTTTGTGTGTTTATGTCTTTGGTTCCCTGATGTGTGTTTTTGACGTGGTTTTTAATTGATTACATCTTCCAGGAGTCTTGGTGGAACTAGGAGAAATAAAGAACAATCTTTTTGTGATTCTTGATCCTTTCCACCAGAGGATACATGTATGCAGGCCTGGAGTTTGGAGCAGAGTGCTACTGTGGCCACAAGATTCAAGCGTCCAACGTCTCTAACAGCGAATGCAACATGGAGTGTAAGGGAGAGAAGAGCAACGTGTGCGGAGGAGCCAACAGACTGTCCATCTATAGGCTGGAGCTGAGCCAGGAGTCAGCCCGCCGCTGTGAGCCTGACAATGCTTCACACACACCATGAGCTCCTTCATGCAGAAACCACTAGACAAGGCTGTTTTTTCCCCCCAAAGTCATCACAAATTTGTTTCAAGATTGAATTTCATGCTTCTTCTATGAGAAAGACCCCAAAATGTGGTGCAACTGACAGCTTCAGAGAGGCAGCTTTGATCAAAGAGTAGCTACCCTGGCTGCTTTGTGGAAAAACATTTGATATATTTTTGGTTGGAAACACATTTGGGAGCCGGCTGCTCTGCTGTTCACCTCCTTCCTGTGGGAGCTGTTCTACCTACAGTATGCAGTCAGCCGTGGTCTGCATCCTAAAGACTCTAACGTGAAAGAGGGTCGTCTCTATTCTATTTTGACTGAATTTTATATTAGTTTAGAGGTCATTTGCACAAAACTAGAGTTGACGCAATTTCTTTACTGGGATTTTTTAAATCTTGAAACCTAAAAAAAATGTCTGTTTTTGAGTGAACAAACTTCACACCTTTTCATTTCTTGCTTTGCACTTCCCTTTTCTCATTTACTTATCACTTCTCAAAAACATCCACTTTTTCAGTTCATGAACTGAATCTTTGTCTCCTTTGCAGAGCCTGTCTTTCATTCTGCTTCTGCCATTTATTTGTTTGTTTGTTGTTATTTTCATTTCTGCTTTCTCTGCCCTCTTTGTCCATCATGAAACCACCGTGTCAGCTCCTCTTGCTGAGGTTTTACCTCTAACCCCAATCTCAGTCAGATGATCTCTGGTCAGACCATCAAAGAGGAAATGCAGAGGATGTGTTGAGGCGGCTGTTTTGTGGGATTTACCTCATTTTTGTCATAATGCTTGGCAGGTTTGACTTTTTTGAATTGAGCAACTATCGGATACATAGAGTTCATTTCAAAATCTCATTTAAGATTGTTGTGATCTTCTGAATATGAATCTGCATGAGGTTCAAATCCCGGACAAGCCCCCACTATGTTACAACTAGCACTAAGTTGCAATGAGAAACTAAACACTGGAATAAATGCAAAGTCATATATACTCATACACAGTTATTAGAATAACTAAGAGAACTTGAGAGCATAATGGTGTGCATGGAGCCCACAGCTTTTTGCTAGTGTCCATACTCACCAGGACTAGATTTAAAGTAAAAGATCAATCAAGTTATCAAACCTATACATTGATATGTATCACACAAGAGGCAAATTTTAAGAATTATTTTTAAAATGAAGGTTCCATCATTGTTTGAATCAGTTGTTACTTTAAAATTGTTTTATGACCACACCAAAACTGAATTTAGAAAGGATTTCTTTCAAATTGGGATAAATCAGAATAAGTCTTTTAAAGAAATGAAATCAAACGGTTTCAGTAGTTTTTGCTTTGACAGTCCCATCAATCACTCCTCAGTAAAACTACATATTAAGCAGAGCCGATACACATGGAAACAAAGACAGCAAAAATCGATGCCCAATGACAAAGCAAGACAAAAGTTCACAAGCTGTGTTATTGTGAAATGAGGACACATGAGCAGAAAACATTTCCCCTTTGAACCAAAAACAGCAGAATGAGCCACTGCAGATTGACTGCAGGGAGTCTGAACTTTACTTAAAAACCCAACTCTTAGTTGGAGGAAAATGTCAAAAGTGAATAAAACATGAGGCTGCTTCACATCTTGAGCTAATTTGCATGGCATGTCTACTTGTTTTAAGATGTAATGGCCCTTTTAGTTAATCCATTCAGTAAAGAAATGTTGAGGTGAGCTCATCTGTCATGGTTACGCACTGATGCTGGCGACAGGCTCTTTGCTGGGAAGTTCTACGGCCTAATAGCTTAGTCTTAATATTTATATATGTCTGAGTAAGCAAACTGTCCTTACATCATCTGTCACAGTTATAGGCTGAGTGTTTGGTTATTCTGACAGCGGAGACTGTTTTTGAAGTGCCGTGCATCAGGCCTGCTGACACATTGACAGCTAAAATAGATATATAAAAAAGAGTGGGTAAAATGAGGTTTTGTTGAAGAGTTGTTATTTTGTGTTAGAAAAATTTCCCTCAGGAGGGAAACCTGCTTTATCTTCCTGTCATTGTGTTTGACAAAAGATTATTGTGATTACTGGAATTAGTGCTAGGCTGAAAACAAATTGTTTCGGTAACTGTGTCACCGATCTGATTGTTTATTAATACCCAGCATCCACGAAGCCTGCACAGCATTAGTAAATTGACAGAGAGCTAAAAAAAAAAAAAGAGGTAGTCACAACAAATTAAAAGTAAAGCAGATTTTGGGTGGGAAGAACATCCACTTTAGAAAAGTACAACATAACTTATCCCTTTATTGGGTCGGGTAGGCTGTGTGTTTTGATGTCCATGAAACTCAGCAGGAATGTGAACGCTGTCATTGCTTTGGCGCTGCTGATGGGTCAAGGGCTTGGTAGATCATCAGGAGTTAGAAACTGTAACTGAAACCTTTAGTTTGTGTGTTCTCCTAACCTCCCGGTTCTCTTGTTTTTCAGATGGCAGTGCCATTTTCAAAGGGTGCTTCCGCAGGCCAGAAAATGTCACGGTGGCTCTCCCCTTCAGTGCTGTCATCCAAAACATGTCTGTGGACAAGTGCGTGGACATGTGCACAGAGAGGGTGAGGAGCTAATGCTTCAGGGAAAGCATACATGCGCATCAGGTCATGTTCTTAAATTGGCTTTATGTGTCAGGAGAAATCACTGGCAGTTCTGGCCGGAGACCGGTGTTGTTGTGGCTTCCCGACTCCTCTGTTCTCCCTTCATGACCCTGAAGACGAAGATATGTGTCTCCATCGCTGTCCCGGCGAGGAGTTTGAAAGCTGTGGGAACGACCAGTTCTTTGTTGTGTACCAGACGCAGGTCCAAGGTAAAGTTTGAGAAACGCATGTCACTTGTTTTTAGAAACTGAGGTTCTGCAGTTTGAACTGTGAAATCCCAGGTTTTAGATTAAATCTGAGAATGTCAGTGTCCAACATGAGTTCATACAAACATGAATAAATGATAAACTGGAATCTAGTGACTCAAGTGCACAATGTCTAAACTTTAGGCTCAAACACACTTGACTCTGAGTGAAATTAAATCAAACTGCCTCTATAACAGTGAAACAGTTAAGTGAAATTCCATTCTGACGGTTTTATAATTATTAACTAATGAATAACTCATAATGATATTGTGTGTGTAATCCAGTTTAATAGGAATTAGAAATGTTAAGAATGAGTCAATAATTAATAAACCAGTATTAATTCTCCCAAATCCTAATGGAGATGATCCAAATTGCAGATAATGATGAGCATTAGTCTTAAATAGTGATGTGAATCTCTGAGCATTTATTAAGATGTCTCTGACAGCTTCATTATCTTTCCCTGAGAAAGGTCTTGCACTGTCTTCATCATATTGCAGCGCTCATAAAGTCTGAAACAGGTATTTCTCAATAAATAGGTAAACCTCAAGAGCAAACAGTCGTTTGGTGTTAATCTTAATTCATCTATATTTTAAAGCCATTTGATTCATTGGTTATTTTATATTTTATGTCCTCACTTTTTGTATTGTTAATTTGTTATTGACAAATTACGAGTAATATTAAACCCAAACCAATAATCCTAATGCTCTATGTTACTTGGAGCACAAATTGCATAGACTGTGAACTAATGTCCAAAGTGGATTTAATGAAAACTTGATTTCTGATTTTGTGGCTTCACAACAGATATAGAATGCAGATTTCCTACTCCTCAATGACATACATAAGATGCTAAATTATGTCTTGGATGAAGGATGACAGAACAAGATAAAAGCATGAAAAACATTCCTCTGTTGGCTCTGTGACCGGCTGATGCAGACTCCTAACACGTAGATGTTGCTGATGTTGTTGTTAATGATCTAAGCTGTGCACATGATCACACAAAGATTCATTCAGTCATGCATAACAAGAGAATTGTTAAATCTCTGGAAAAGCTGGAAATCTTTTATCAAATCATTTTTATCTCTAGCAGTTTCTGAAAATTTGATGCTAATGAAAACTATAAATTGTGTGGAAAATAAATGCTTTCTCTTTATGTCTGTATTACTAATAATAGAGTTGTTTTTTTTTATATAAAATAGTTACAACAGTTTTGTTTTCTTTTTGTTTTTGGTAAAACAATAGACTCCCTCCTTTCTATGCTTTACGTTTTGAAAAATAAGATTTTCTCTTAACCAAAACAAATTTTTTTAATTCGATTTTATGATGCTCTCTCCTAAAACCTGCATAATTCTTTGAGGATGTAACACTAATAGTTGTGATCAGTTTAAACAACACAAGTCAAGGTGGAGTCATTCTGCTGCTTGATTCATTAAATAAGAAACGCGGTGAAGCCGATACAGTTAATTGTTTTTTTAATTTTATTATAATATTTGTCAATAGAAATCTATGGAATTTTGGCTTCTTGGAAATGGTGGCTACTTCCTATTATGAATGTGAGGAGGAGTCACTTAGTCCAGTTCTCTTTTACAGTCAATGGTTATCACCCATCTGTGGTTCCAGATCATGTGTCTGTGTTTTGTTTACTGGATCGATAAAGTTGCTATGTTTTTGTTGGCAGATAACCGCTGCATGGACCGCCACTTCCTTCCATCTCGTGCTAAGCAGCAAATCGCCCTCGCCAGTTTCCCAGGAGCTGGTAACACCTGGGCTCGCCACCTCATTGAGCTCGCCACTGGCTTCTACACAGGCAGCTATTACTTTGATGGCTCACTTTACAACAAAGGTGAGCCTTATTTTCCCATTTCTGACAGGATTCATAAACATCCACTCAACATTTGTGGATTAAACCGACCTGCCTGCTGACCTCATTTTGCAGGTTTTAAAGGAGAGCGCGATCATTGGCGGAGTGGCAGGACCATTTGCATTAAGACACATGAGAGTGGCAAGAAGGAGATAGAAGCCTTTGATTCAAGCATCCTCATGATTCGAAACCCATACAAGGCCCTTATGGCAGAATTTAACCGCAAGTATGGCGGGCATATTGGATTTGCCTCCCAAGCTCACTGGAAAGGGAAAGGTAAGCTGCAAGTTCAGCTTCTTATTTAAATGTGAATATTTACTTAAGAAAAAAATAAAGTATACAAACTAAGAAAAGAAGAAGTTGAAAAGGACCCATGTTAATGTAAAAAACTGCAGTTTTTTTGTAAGCATTTTTAAATATGACCTTATATAAAGTGCAAAATGAAACAAACAGCCTCTGCTGTTATATCTGATATTGTTATTGGGAATCCAATTTGTCAGATAATGAGGATGCACTGTTTTCAAAAAGTTTTTGCACCTTTATTGTTAATTATTAAGCAACATGAAGATCTGAAGACTTAACCAAGAAATTATAAAGATTATATGCAGTATCAAAGATGTATTAATAGCTTTATTGTAATAAAACTCAGTGGAAGTAATGAAGATACAAACTCCTCAATTACAGCCACTACTTCAATTCTGCATAAAGTGTGAGCCTCAGAAGTGAAAGGCTAACTGATCTGCATTTATCCTCTTTCTTCTTGACAAACTTTGAAAATTTAGCATCAAATTGCAAAGCTGACAACAAAGGCCGCAACATGCTTTAGCTTTCTGGATCAAAATCATGTAATAAAACCAAAAGATATTAAACTTTGTAAAAAGAATAGCCACGCAAAAGAAAGTATTTAAGTTTGTGACTCTGTAAGGAAAGAAAGCTTTCGGTTGTGTTGTAATTGTCAACAATATCCTGGTTGTTTCAAACTCAGAAGAGACTTGGAGGCTTTGGAATCCAAAGCTTGTAAATCACACCACGTTTTTCAGCTTTTCAGTAACCCTTTTCATTTATTATAGATTAAAGTTATAAGAACTGAAGATCCAAATCTTTTGTGTTAAAGAAATTAATAACATGAATGTGCGTGTCTGTTCTCCAGTATGGAACATTTACTACTTATTTTGATATCTTTCTTTATAATGCAATAATTTATTGACTTCTCATTGACTCAGTATTCCTTCACTTACATCTGCTGGATAAATAAAAGTGTTTACTAAAATGATTATTCAATGGGACTTAATAGCATAAAAAGAAACTCATTCCACTTTGTTGAGATTTCTATCTACTTCATGCACATTTGTTATGATGCTCTCGCCACATCCACCCACCTTGTCTCAGTAACCATAGCAACTGGTTTTGTCTTGCCCGTGCATCGTCTCTTTGACTTTCTGTGAGGTTTAATCGATTTTCCAGAGGCTGGAGAGTTGCAGACACAGCAGTTGTCTCTCTTTGTGAGGCCATCAGCACATTCAAGCTGACTTCTCCAATGATTGTTTCCTGCTTCTGTTTGTGAGCAAACCATGAAGCGACATCAGTACAGAGAAAGTCTTTTTGACATCTGCCACTTTGAATAGAGAGCGAGCAGCCCCAGTCCGCATTAGCATGACATTGTGTACAGGGCCAACATGTTTGATAACCTCAACTCCACTGAAGGCTCGGATGACATTGCAGATAACATTGCAGACACTGATCCCCTCCTGTGGGACCCCGCTGTGTCAGCTCAAAGACGAGTGTGGCTTATTCTGGCAAACATGTCATTTAACAAAGTGCATTTAAGGCTTTGGGGTTTTTTTCCCTCACCTGGTTCAATAGTTCTGTTTACGTCTTTATTTGTCCGAGTCAGAATGAACAAACTTGTTTCAGTTCAATTTAACTTTCATTCAAACTTTACACAGAGGGGGATGTTATGCAATGTTTACAAAAGTCATTCTTATTCTGATCAGACTTGGCCTTTTGGGTTCAGAGCAGGGGTGTCAAACTACAGGCCCCAAGGGCCGGTGTCCTTAAAGTTTTCCAACCAACCTGGCATTGAAGCTTCTTGTTGGTTAAACACACCTGATCCAGGTAATCAGCAGCAAATTCAGCAGGATTTCTGGAAAACCAGCAGGATGCTGTTCCTTTAAGACTTGAGTTTGACACCCCTCAAGTACTGCAAGTGCTCATTTTCTAACTTATACTATGACAGAATACTGGATTATTACTTGAACTAAATAAAAATAGGATTTTTGTTTAAATTATGGGAAAATACGTGCATCAACCTGCATGTGGTTTACTCACATTGCAAAAACAGCCCCCCTAGAAATAAGCCAAACATTCTTAAAATGTTGTCAAATTTGTTTAAAAAAACAGAAAACCATCTACGAATGAAGTAGGAAAATTGGTATACCAAGAGTTCTTATTTTAAGAAAGAATTCTAATCACTAAGACATATTCTATATGAATCAAGAATATTCTGCTTCTGAGAAACGAAACAATTTTTCTTCAAACAAGGGCCTTTTTACTTTCATAAGATTCTGTTTTTACAGTGGACTTCCTTTGTGGTTAGACTTCTCCTGGATAACCTGCAATAAATAAAAGTACGCATACTGTGGCCCTCACAAAAGCAGAGTGCATCCCTCCATTATCTGGGCCTGCTGCGCCTTAATTAGATCACAGGGCTTGCTGGAGCCTCACCCAGCCGTCTTTGAGCAAAAGAAGAGTTCACCTTGAACAGATCACCAGTCTTCTATAGGACTACAAACTTGTATGGAGAATCATCTCTTCTAATGTACCCATAAAACATTGTCTTTGAGCTGTCGGGTGAATCTGGGTGGCCTGAAAACACCCACACATGCATAGAGAAAACATGCACACTCCTCACAGAAATGCCCCAAAACTAAAGACTGTAGCTGGAAGATGACAGTGCCATCAGCCAAACCACCATGCTGCCGTCATCGCTTTCAGAGCGGGCAGAATGGAAAGCGTTCCGCTCACACTGTTGTTGGTGTTAATGAACGCAAAAAAAGATGGTAAAAGGTAATGGACTAAAAACCCCAAACACATACTGACACAGTTACCTGCAAGAATTCTACACACAAAAAAAAAACTCTTAAATAGATGTTTCACTACATTAATAACTGGCTGTGGGTTTTTTGGTTTTTGCTTTCATGTCTAAATGGTCTCTGCAAACAAGATGCACAGGTCCTGTGGACAGACAGGAAATGAGCAACTTTTGTGGCTTCAAAGTGAGTCCCGAGGCTAGTTAGAGCATTGCAATGTTCTAATAATAACAACAACAAAAAATTATTATTATCTTTAAGGTTTTTCCTTTGTATTGTTGCAGTAAGCATTAAAGAAACTGCATCTGAATCAAGTCCAATAAAGTTGTCCAATTTTTGCAGAGAGCATAGCTTTTTCAACCTGTAATTAACAAAAAACTTTCTTGCCGTCTTTTTATGTTACAGTTCTTCAAAGTCAGGTCACCTTATCTCAAAATGCTGTCCCATTTTGCTGTGACAGAACTTTTGACCGTGCCAATGAATATTAAAAAGGCTTCAGTCATTTGTTTTAGAGACAGCTCTGATAACTCCTCAGCCTTAAACTTTAACGACAGCCCCACCCAGCTGTGACCACACGCTCTAATGCAGCACAGCTCCTGACAGCAGCTGCTTTTATGGGCCACTATATTACTAATATGTGAAATAAAAAAATGAAAAAATTAAATTGTCAACACATTTTAGGAGTTACCTAATGTACTCTGCCAAGTCATGCCAGAAATCAAAGTCAAAGTGTTATAAGCACTCCTCTTTCACTCTGTCCTCATGCAAACTCTCACTCAAACTTTACTTTAGAAAAATTCCATTACATTGTAGAGTTAAAGATGACCAAATAATTTTGTAAATTGTGTCTGTGTGACATTTAAGTCCCTCTCTGATAATGTTTGATCTATTGTAAGAGCATTCCCAGTGGTCTTTTTCTAGGACGTTATTGCAGAGTAAGCCTGCCTCCCTTTCCCATCATTTTCTCTGTTTACAATCTCCCCCGCTAGCTTACAGTCCCTCAAAAACCCAAACTAACATTACATGGGCATCAAAAATGGCGAGCAATATCAGAGCTATCCGGCCGTACAGTTTTAAACCAGATGCCAGAGCATGTTAGAAACACCAAAAACACAATTTTCTTCAGAGTGGGTCTTTATAAAAATGTACTTACTTCTTCTTGTGACCTTTTTTTAATTTTCTGTACTGTCATTTATCTTAACAGAGTGGCCTGAGTTTGTCAAGAACTATGCTCCTTGGTGGGCTTCCCACACATTAGACTGGCTGACCTACGGGAAGAACGTTCACGTGGTCCATTTTGAGGACCTAAAGAGGGACCTGTTCTCCCAGCTCAAGGGGATGGTCCGCTTTCTGGGTTTGAATGTTTCTGAGGACCGTCTGCTCTGCGTTGAGGGACAGAAGGACGGAAATTTCAAGCGATCTGGACTACGCAAGCTTGAGTATGACCCTTACACCACTGAGATGCGAACGGCCATTGACGAACTCATCAGAACTGTAGACGTCGCCTTGAAGAAAAGACACATGTCTGGAGTTCCAGCTGAATATATGCCAAGATGATAAATGTGATCCTTTAGTTTAATTCTTTCTTTCATTGAACTATTTTTTAAATCAGACTCTGCAACCATATTTTGAAGGATTTTAATCTTACATAGTGTTTTTTCGTAGTTCTAGCAAGAGGGCGTCTGCCTCCTCTTTACCTTTTTTTGTCCAGAATCTTTAATTATTTAGTTGAACTAAGCTGCTTCATGCATGAAGCAGTGTGACCTGGGGAGGTTTTTTTTTTCTTTTCTTGCTGAATGAAAAGCACTTCTTACCCCTCTCTATGCACATGTGCTGTGTGAACGTGCACAGGCCTTAACACCAAGGAGATACAACAGCTGTAACCACAGAGAGGCTCAACTGACCCCACCAAGTCATTTGTCGCCTTCAAAAAACACAACACAAAGGATGTGTGTCAATTCTGTAACATGTTTTTTTTCAAGATTGCTTCATAAGACCCTTTTCTGCTGCTATCACAGGTAATGTACTGTTTATGAGAAGTTCTCTGAAGCTTAATCGTAAAATTCGAGGGGAAAATTGCAATATGTAAGTATAACTACCAAATGATGGTGGTGGTGATGTTGTTTTTCCAAGTTTTTTTAAGTTATTCAGCTTTTTGTGGTGAAGTTATCAGGAAGTAGAAGTTGAAGATTTGAAGTTGCTGATTTAGGTAAAAAAAAGAGGGTTAAAGTCTTCTGCATGTATTGTCTTCTGCTGTGGCAACATGTACACGTTGACTCACTTGGTTTCAAATATGTTGTCTTAACATTGAAATGATGCAAACCGTCCCCAAAGATTTTTCAAAAACTGTAGGCAGATTTCTTTAGTTTAGTTTAGTTATTAGTCTTTTTGCAGATTAATTTCAATTAAACCCATCGTTCTATCAAGAAAATCTTAAGTCAAAGTAAAGCAGGTTGAGAAATTTCTGTTTCATCAAAGAAATGTCAGTAACCTATTTATTTGGGGGAAAAACAGATTATAGCAGCTTAATTTTCAGTATTTTTAAAAATATAATATTTAATGCAATGTTTTTCTGGAGTTGTTTTTTCTTGAGAGTTTTGCATTCAGAGTTGATTTATGGAATTCATTTTATGCCACGTTCACACTTGGCTTGGGGACCTGGAACGTGCTTTTAGCATAGGGTGTTCACGTCGGACTGTCACTACCCAGTACTAACGTATGTGCTTTACAGTTGGAAATGTTTAAGCGGTGCAAATCTCAAAAATCTGGCTCCAGGCCTTTCCTTTTTTTCCCTTCTATTCCGATTTTCAAACGGTTGGCATTTCCATGAATTAAAAAGGACGCTACCCATTTGTCACTGCCAAATTTTAGTCCTTGATTGGTCATAGTTCAACTTGTTTAACTTTTTAACGTGTGTTTAGTGGCGTACAAAACCCGAGTTTTGAACATGGATGCTTGAAATGCACATTTATGCAAGTAGACATAGACTTTTCATTGGAAGTGGTCGCTTGAACGAGCGTTGCCGAGGTCAGAGTTAACGTAGCATCACACAGTAACCCTCTCACACTCACTCTAGCTTTGATCAAACAGTTTTATTTCCAGATATTTCCATGTTTCATAGCATTTTCTCATCTATACTTCAGCCACAGACTGTACTAAACCCATTAGTTTATTTAAAGTCCTGTGTCATACTCTATTGGTTGTTTAAACACTACAGAAAAGCTCACTGAGGTGATTTCATTTACTTTGTAATCATTCTGCTTTGGGTTACTTTTTTTTTTTTTTTGGTCTCATATGGGCTGTAGAAAAACCCTTCATCTTCTGTCTCTCTGTTTGAGTTCTCAGCAGCTTCAATAATGAACTCATGCTTAATGAAAAATATTTTTATTGATGTCTGAAATTTGCCTTCAGCTGTTGCACTACAGGGGCATTTACCACCTTTTAGGAACTCATTATTTCAAACCTCTCTGTAGAAAAAAATTCTAACAAGTATGAGATTTGTGGAGTTAAATGGCGTATACTTAAATAGCGCTTTTCTACCTTCATTGAAGGGCCAAAGCGCTTTACAGTCACAGACCCACTGACCCATTCACACACACATTCATACACTGATGATGGCTCCGCTGCCGAACACTGGCGCCAACCTTCTATCAGAGGCAATGTGGGGTTCAGTGTCTTGCCCAAGGACACTTCGACACATGGGTGGGCAAGGTGGGAATCAAACCTGCAATCCTTCAATCACAGGCTGACTGCCTTTTCCACTGCACCACGGCCGCCCTGAGTTGTTAAAAAAAGGACTACTGAAATGCTCACATCCTTCATGGAAAATTTAAAACCCTAAAGTGACTTTTCAGAAACAGCACAATCGAAAGTGTCAACTTCCCATTTCTGAGGGGAATCAACTTCAGCATGATTTAAAGTTCTGGGTGAAAAATCAAGTTTGAGCTAAAGATGAGGAAGCTGGATAATTGTTATTTATACTTTTAAGGCAGCACAAAATGCTATTACTGTGTTTTCTTTGAGTTTTGAGATTGCAGTAATCTCAAATCATCAGATCTCCACATTATTATAAAAAAGATTTTAAAAAATATTTCTTTCTACATTGAGGTTATGATTTTACTCATTTTTGTAGAAAAAGTGTCTCATGAAAGCAGAATCTTCGTCATGGAACTCAGTCTGTTCAGTTACTGGAAATAAGCAAGTAAACACTGTAACTATACTATAACTACCGAATATGAAGCTAAAACAGACTGCTGGCACAATGAAAGTCAGCAGGCAAGAACTGACTTTCACTTACAGCAAAAAAAATATATATTTTTTTTTATTATGCAAGCTAATGCATTTAAAAGATTTGTTTTGAGAAATAGAAACTGAAGAGGATAATTCTATTTTTAACATTTGCTTTAAACCTTATTGGCTCTGCTTTCATTGACAAACAGGCACTTACTGAGAAGGTGTCCCTTTTGAATGTATTTTCTATAGAATGAATGTAATGCTACAAAGCCCAATAAATGAATAAATTACACAAACTTTGTTTTGGTTGCTTGTGCAAATATACATATATGTGTATTATAAATGTCTCTGCTACAATAGGTGTCCCCAGATTTTGCAATTACCAGTCAAAACAAGACTCTGTAATAATATATCATTGTGTTCATTCAATCTAATGTTACCAAGTGGAATCTACAATTGACATTAATTTCTAATTTAACATTTTTTTTCAAAATTACATTTTAATGAAAGTGAAATTCAATCTTTCTTAGCTTAAAAAAAAGATTTAACAGCACTAAAAAGTACATTCAAATGTAATTTAAACTGCAAATAAAGGTTATCAGTGAAATAATCAGACATTGGACTCAATTCACAATTGAGTCACATTTGACTCAATTCAGATTCATGTCACAAAAATTGAGACTCGATTGGCTTACACTGATAAAACACTCAACTTTGACTTCTTTTTATGACTTAAGACACATGACTTGAAAGGATTTGAACTACGTTGGAAATTACTTTTGCTCTGAAACATGATTATACTGTTGTGCTTGCTGTGCGCAGACATGTTGAACTGGTCAACATGGTAGCAGCACTCTTGCTTGCAAGACCAACATAAACTCAAGATGGTTAATGACATTTTAAAGGAACCAGTGATAAGGAGATGCTTATTAGAAATGAAATCCAATTCTGTCACTAAAATCTCACAAAAAGGTAAGAGACAGGAAAAGGTTATTTGGTTTTCTGCTTTTGTTTTGTTACAAAACTAAATGTAACAAAGGTGATCTCTGTTTCTGAAGTTTATATTTACATTGCTCAACAACTTAAACGACACAGTTGCACTTTAAACCGTCACCAATTTAACAGTTTGTGCATTGCAAGCATTGTTAAATCATTTTATGTAATTTTTATTACTTTCAGTCCTCCAGTGGCTTTGATATTTTAACAGTTTAAGCTGCTGACAAACCTCTCAGTTTCAGGGTGACCTGTGAAAATGTGGTAGTTTCTGGAAAGGCTGATGTTATTCGCACGTATTTATGTTGGTCATACATAATACCCTAATCCTTTCTCCGTGTCCGTACAGCCAAGTATAAAGTTCAGCACTGGCTGCACGGATTTTAAAAACTTCTGGCGAATTATAATTTTATTCTTAGAAAACAGGAATGCCTCATGGCCTGAGTTTGATGCAAAGATTTAATCTTAAAATGTCTTCACTGTCGTCATGTTTGAATATTTGGCAATCATCTGCCGAGCAAATGTTTTCCAGCCAGTTTTCCTGAACATTTGTTTTAAGTCAAAGGAAGACAGATTATATTGTACTCGTACTTTAATCAAACATAAAACAGGCAAATATGTGTAGATTACTTTGGAAGAAAAGCAGAAAAGCTCATTAAAAATAATGTTAAGAAGAGACCTTAACATGGCACTGTTAAATCTTAACTAATAAATGTTTTTGATGATGTCAAGGGTGCAGTAACACTGCTACTCTATGGAGTTGGTGGTGAGAAACCAGAAACATATGGGACCAGGCTTGATGGTTGGAACTTAAATAAATAAACTTACAGATGACTCAACCTTGAAACAAAAAATAAATAGATTGACATAAGAGATGACCTAACAAGAATGAACTGAAAACTAGACACTGAGAGTAGTTATCTGAATTGAAAAAACAGCTGTGGATGATTATCAACCTGACAGTAAAAGACACAAAACCGGAGACAAAACAAGACAAACGCAAATTGAATTAAACCAAAGGGCATCCTCACAGAAACTAAAAGTAGTGACACACTAAAGCAAACCCATTAACAGCTAGAGATTACATAAGCATTTTTTCTTTTGCTGTGTTGTACAGTTACTGGAGCTGTGACAAAAGTGACTAAAATCCTTTTTTACCCTGATGTTGAGGTGTTTGTCATTGTAGCATCTCTCTAAGGATAAAACGGTTAACCTGATCATATGAAGGATCTACAATATTTATCAACCTGAAAAATCTTAAAAAGCTGACTAGTCAGCATTAATAAAGAAACTTTCATTATTAGATGAAAACCAACGCACCAAACTGACCAATTATATATTTAAAGGTGAATAATTTCCCAACTTAAACATTTGTTTTATAGATTTAACAGAGAACTTTTTTGTGCTTGTACAACTTAAAATGTAGATCATAGATTATTCATAGGTTTCATAACTTCCCAATTAGTAAACAGGCGGAAGTTTCCCAGAAAGGGTAAAAGTTTTCATGATTCATAAAAGTGTTGTCATTCCTGGATCCCTCCGACATTCAAAGACTCTTTATAATGAAAATTGAGTCTTAAAACTGTTTGTCTTTGACATTGTCAGTAAATTTTTTGATAAAAATGACATCTAATCTTGTCCCCCTGATACTTCACAATGGACTACATTGTTCAGACCAAAGTAATCTGCGCGTTTCCCAACTATGGTCAAACAAGAAGGCGATAAAAATGAAAAAGCAGAAGAAGATACACAAGAAAAACAAGAAGTAATGGTGATGCAAGAGAGAAAAATAACAAACGGGAAGAAAACCTGAGTTTAACATGAAGACCAAAAAAAATAATAAAGGGACATCAAATTTAGCATGCTCTGACTATGACACAATGCAATTATTCCAAATCTGTGATTTTGGAAAAACAATAAAACGGCGGGATAGAGACGATAGGTAGAACTCCACAAATAGAGGAACTGACCTGCCATTCCCAAAATCAGCAGTGTCAGCATTTACATGACGTCTGCACAAACTGCAATCTCTGAGTCCTTTTTAAAGCAACAACTTTTATATCTGTTGCCATTTATTTGTCAGAAAAACAGAATAGTTTATCAGTTAAAACATTTCCAGAACGTTCTAACAACAAAAGACACATAATCTATTATTATTTACTTATATTAAAGACCCACTCCAATGAAAATTGTGTTTTTACTGTGTTCTTGTGGCATTTTTCCGGTTATGGATGACATATATAAAAAATATTAAGCTCAAAATTGCATTTTTGAGTATTTATTTATTCAAATCATTGTGAATCAGAAGTGGATAAAAAAATGCCATTTAAAAAATAGAGTAATTGTGACGTGTTAATGACCTTGTGGGAGGGGCCACAAGCTCCCCTCTCTGCTCCATTCTGATGCATCCACTTGTAGAAGGAGAAGAAATGTCAGTTTAACTTAGGGTGTTTAGTTTAGTTTAACAACCAGCTATTGTTTATGTTGCTGTGTCTAACTTTTTGTTCTTTGCATAAATACGGGTGTAAAGCCCATTGAGACGTTGATGGTTGTGATATTGAACCATAGAAATAAAACTGAATTGAATAGACTCCATTTTTGTTGCACCGCTAATGTTAGGTGGGGTTTGTGAGGGACTGTAAGCTAGTGGGAGAGCACGTACACAGATGGATGACAGGAAGTGTGGGAGGGCTTAATCCGCGCCAACAGTTTTTCCCAAAACTCAGCCTGCCGGCTAAAAATAGTATAATTATGATTAAAAGACCACTGAGAACGCTTTTAAATGACCTGAAAGGCTGATTAGAGTTGTGTGTTTAGGTGTTTTTAACATACACAGCACATATGAATAATTCTGAAGAAGCTTGCAGAAGCTGCTTATTTTAAAAAACAAAAAAAGCCAGTCAGGCACTGGTTGTACAAATTTGTTTTATTGACAAGATTTGTATTGTATGTACAGCATCACATACCCACTTCCATTTATATTTAATACAATTTAATTTTCCATTTAATTCCACAGTTATGATTGAAGCTTTACAAGACCCTGAACAACAACCCCCCCATGTCATCACAAACACTTATAGAACACATATATTTGTTAGACATTGGAATAGAAATAATGTGTATTTCAAAATTGCACAGCTCTCCATTAAAATTTATCTTAAATACATTTTATTGACATCAATGCAACTTGCTTTGTGCTCCTCAAAATTGTAAGTTTATGAGAATCAAACATCAACTTTATTGCTTGATTTTCCAGAGGACATCACACGCAACATTTAACAAACATATACTTTCAGTACTTTTAGTGCAAGAAAGAAAACAATTTTGGGGTCAAGGTTCAACCTCTAAATATGAGTGGATGCTCTGCCATCCATGGAGCTGGACCTGGACAGGTATCTGCTAACAGTCTGGCCATCCTCTGCGATTGCATTCTTCAGTCTCGAGACCAGAGTGCTCTTCAAGCTGTTCTTGAAGTCCTTGCCCATGAAGACGTACAGCACAGGATTGAGGAAGCTGTTTGCTGCTGCTAAGTAAGTGCCTATTTTGAGCCCAGTGGTTAAAATTGTGTGGTCATACAGCTGATGGTTCATCTCCAAGAGGATGAACACATGGTATGGCAGCCAGCAGATGAAGAATGTGGCGATGAGTGCTGTCATCACTTTAAAAGGCTTTGTAGACTTTGCCATCCTACTGAATTGAAGCTTAATGATGATAATGGAGTAGCAGATGATAATGACGACAAAAGGAACGACAAAGCCTACAAGGGCACGGCTCAGAGCAACAATCTTGTGATTGTTATTGTCTGATGTGTAATTGTTGAAGCAAAGGGTCTTGTCTAAAATATGGGTCACATCGCGGAAGATTGTGGAAGGAAAGCTCATCAAACCAGCCAGCAGCCAGGCTGCGACCACGACAAACGTAGCCTTTTTAACAGTGCGCTGGTTCTGGGCCCAAACTGGACACATCACGGACACACAGCGGTCGATGCTGATGATGACTAGGATGAAGATGCTGCTGAACATGTTGAGGAACATTACAAAAGAGACAAACTTGCACATAAACTGCCCAAATATCCATTCCTCCATCACCGTATAGGCAATGTTGAAAGGGAGGAAGGCGCAGAACACAAAGTCAGAGATGGCGAGGCTCAGGTACCAGATGGTGTTGACGGTCTTTTTCATCTTGAAGCCAGAGATCCAAATGACCAAAGCATTCCCAGAGAAGCCCAGGCAAAAAATCACCACGCTGATGACAACCAAGGACACACACGAGACCTCCTTCAGGCACGTTGGTTGAGGTCGAAAATTAAAAATTGGCTCATCGACTGGAAACTCCAAATCTGAGGCGTTGTAATCATAACTGCCTTCATAGGGTTCCATTGTGCTTTATTCATAAAGAGGAAAATACCCTTAAACCTCTGTTGAGAAAACAAAAAAAAACTGTTTTAGAATTTTCCTTTGGAGGCAACTGCATGTTTTGAAATGTGAACAGTATTCAGTAGAACATGAAGGTAGAATCTTACCTGCTGATCAGACCGTCCTCTGCTGTTGGCTGGAGTCTAGTCAGAGTTGACGGGTCCCACTTTCCTTCAAATGTGTTAAAAAGACTACCCTATTGAGACAGCTGACTTGGTGGTTTCTCAACAGGCCCGCCCCAGCACTATTTTAGTATCTGATTCTGTGGTGGGTTGGACTTCATTAGACACAGGAAGATTTGCAAAGAGGTTTCTATAGTTAACTTAGCATTCATGCAGCCTAAATACACCCTCAGCAGCTTCAACAAATGACTTTACTTTATGCTGCTGTTTTGATAATTGTCAAATCCTACAAAAATAGCATTTTTAAAACGTAAAAATTAGAAAATTATAACATTTTTAAAAGTATGTCCTTGTTAATAAAATTGAAATAGTTTAGTATATCAGGCATAGTTGTATATTTGTACCACACCAAATGTAAAGAAGATTAAACCCTGGGGTTCATAGGGTTAGCCATCTATGATTGACCTACAGAATTAAAGACAACAAAAGGAAAAACAGGAAGCATGCATAAATTAAGTTTACATACAGGATGTACTCCTTTGCTTTAGTTTGTGTTTCTTTTAAATATAAATAAATAGATAGTAAAAAAAAAAAGGAATTAAAAGTTGATTCCTTTTTAGAGTGTAAAATGTAATGAGTGATTAAGACAACTTCCTGGCTGCTCAAACTAACTTTTAAAGCAGCATCTTTAGAGATCATGTTTATCACAAGTACAAAAGTGAAATAAGTTAATGATAAAGCAGATTTCCTGTGTTAGATTATATGTGCAGGAATCAGGAGATATGATGTCCGAAAAAGGACAAAAAATCAAAGACGGTCAGATAAGAATGGATAAAGATAAGAAATACTTGAATGAAACATTTTTGCAAACACAAAGCATGCAGATAATGCATTTTAACAGGTCAAGTTAGAAGTATTCGTGCATTAGCGTCCCAATGAAGGCTAATTGTGCATTAGTGTCAGCCACCGAGCTAGTTGAGGTTCACTCCCCTGTTTACTGTTCGAACACGAACAAGAAGACACACTGATGTACAAACACTAAACTAGATTCATGATTTGCACCAACAGATGCAAAAAGGAACAAACGCTTTGAAGAAAAGTCTGAGTTGAGCCTTATCAGGTTGGTTGAATATGTTTAAGTCTCATACACATGCACAATTGTGTGACATTTATTTGAAAGCAAATGATGGGTAGCACTCAAAAATGGGCAAAGGTGGACTCAAAAAATGATTTAAAACATAAAAAAATACATTTTACTTAAAGCATAGATCAGTAGACAAAGGTTTATTTTATCATTGACATATTAGAATGGCAGGTGAGGATGACGACAGATGAGCCACTGCCTCCCCTGACCACATGACCTCTTGAGTTTTGGTTTTGGTTTTCGTCAGGTTTCAGTTTATGTCATTCTATTAAACTTAGTTTCCTTTTCATAAGCAGTGTCTCCTGTGTTGGGGTGCTCTTGAAGCTCTTACAATATTCTGATGTTGTCTCTAATCTGCTTTGTTTGCAAAGAAAGGAGAACAGTAAACAAAAACTCTTGTGGTAAATGAGTTATGTGTTGCCATTTCCAGTACTGTACATGTATGCATACTTTATGAAATGATAAATAAGTTCATGCAGTTACTTTAAAGGACAATTTTCAGATGAAACTGAGACATTTTTTCCCAGAACAAAACTTTGATGCCAGTGTGAGTTGTGCTGTGTTATCCTTTCAATTATCGGCTGTTTCCGTATTTAGTACCATAGCAGATGAGAAACTGTAGCACTTCACTGACGGAGGAAGAAATTGCCTGGAAACTGACTTAAAAATTGCTCTAAACTGACTGGGAGAGACTTTTCTGAGGAGCTGCACATAGCAATCAGTTTTTGCACCTTTGACACACAATTGTCCCTGACATGCTGTTTTGTTGGTATCTTTGATTCCTTTTCTGTGTCGGCAGAGTCGTCTGTCGCTGACTTACACAGTGAGACTGTCATCTTTTGGTGGATGTCATGCTGGGATTTTCTTTGCAGTCACAAAATGTGTCTTTATCATGTTTGCTGTTAACTGTATTCGCTTCTAGGCATTTGTGACATTGCTTCCCCAACCAGTTATTGGTGAATAATGATGTATTTTTTAACGTTCAGCCAAATTTCAATTCTTAGCTATTTCAAATTTAACTACTGGATCAGAAATTGTGGCCTTTTTTTAATGATGTCATCATTTGCAAAGTTCCCTGAAAGTTGCTGCATACTGTGTTATTTTGAGGAAACCATGGTTTCTTGTGTTTAGATCTAAATGTTCCATCACCAAGTCCAGAATCAGCTGATAACCTCTGTTTTTCAGGAAATGAAAGTTTCTGCTTCACATTCTCCTTCGTCATAGCTGTCATTTTGCTGCCTGAGGATTACACATCCTATAACACTTCTGAAAAAAAAAAGATTCTTGTAAAGTTTTTGGAGCTCAACATTGTGCGGGGAATGCAATTAAAACTATCTATGCTTCTGGATAGCCGTAATTGTTGTAAAATACCACATAGAAATATAAATGTGTAATACCTAATGGATAAAAAGCTGTCTCAGGCTTTTAAATTTTCCTCTCAAGTTGATGCATACACTTTTATTTCCTCCTCGGCCTGAGCTCCTTGAAGCATCATCCAAAAGCTGGTGTCTGGTTCCACTAATGTCTGCCATATGAATCATACTTTGTGGTAACTTTAGAGAAATTCCCACTTAAACCAGTCTGCTCGGAACCCATTATGGAGAATTAAGTATAGCAGAGATGTACCAGTCTGTGACATAAATCTGCTTACCTTACATGCACCATTACAATGGAAAATCTAATGAGTATATAGATTCATATGAGTTTAATGAAATGATTAACTCTAACTTTATATCCTTGCATATTAAATTGCACAATAACCATGCTAATATGAAACATTTCAGTTGCCTTTCCATGGCTGATGAAGACTTGTTGAAATATATCATGCTTACAGAGAGAGGAGAATGACACCTCTATAAGAATCATTTGACTCCCCATGGTTGTCTAGTTTTTAGTCCAAATATGTAAAAAGGCATCAGCATCATCATTACATAAATCCATTTTGTCCTGGACACAAAGATAGGAGGATGGATGGATGAGTTATTGTCATGAGGCATCACCACATTTCCATTCTCTACCCACACATTTGTTTTTCTTCTCTTCCTTATGCTCTGAGGTTCTTGTGAGGCTTCCGGGTTACATGTCTGTTTGTGTATGGTTGGTTGCCTCTTATTTGATATTTCGTATCAGTAATTCTTCTTTGAATCGAATAGAAAGAAGGAACAATATTTGTCTAAATGTTTTTAAGATGGTAATAGCATGGCACATTCTGGAGTCATTCATTTTAGGAAGCCTTTAATTTGTTTTAAATTGTTTGATTTATACTTTTGAGTTGTTTTATTACAATGTTTATCATTTTCTGTAGTTTTACCAAAACTTTGACCAAAGATTCTCATTTTAAAAGGTTAGAAAGACAACCAGCATTATAGTGATCCAAGTTTTTATATAAAAAAATCAATGTAATAATGCTGAGGTATGAAAATGTTTTGTGAATGGGATTATAGTATAATATTTATTGATTTTACTATTAGAAATGTTCCTATTTTTTAAATAAGATATTTTAGGAGCAATGTAACTAAAGGATGAGTTTAGGATCAGGTAATCCACAATAACTTAATGTCTGACTCCACCTCTGAGAGACTTTGTCAGTCTGAGATGAAACTTCCAGCAAATCCCAAGAGCAGTTTCTGGAAAAGACTCAGGAAATGTGCTTTTAGTCTGACAGCCCCTTCTGTCAGAGCTTCCTTGGAATGGAATGCTGTTCCAGTAACTATTAGAAAAGTGAACACTTAAAGTTTATTCTGCTCTCATTTAAAACATTGGTTAATTATTTATCCCAACTCTCTGCACTAAACTTCTGCTGCAGACATCATGCAATCAAATTGTCTTTTGCAATCAATTAGGACATTTTCCTTCTGTTTCATCGTCTTCTTTCAACAAAAATGGATTTTATTTGTACCTGCTTTGATATAGTCATTTTTGGTATATTATGCTTGTCAGATCATGTTTGCTTTTAACTATGTCTTTTTATCTGAACTTTTACCTAACCCTATTTCCAATCTACTACTCTGTCTCTATTTTTATTTATGCTTTTATTAATGTAGTGTATTGGTAAATTTTGTTTATCAAGGACTACAAATTAAAACATAGCTTTGTTTTGCTAACTCTGATGGTTACAATTACCTCAGATGGTTGCAATATGTCTTTGATAAATTAAGAAACAGCAACAAAACTTACAAGCAGCTACAGCTATAGGACTTCAGATATGAAATACAGAAAACCGGGTTGCATAGTGGTGTATTAGTTGGCACTCTGGGATCACAACAAAAAGATACAAATCAGATACAAATCTAGGACCTTACTGTGAGGTGTTTTCTTTTTCTGGACATATGGGCTTGGTCCATGCACACCAGCTTCCTCCCACAGTATGGAAATATGCTCATTGGTTAATTAGTGACCCTAAAACTGTTTTGTTATTAAGTGTGAGTGAGTTTGTGTGCAATAGACTGATGACCTGTTCAGGGTGTATCCTGCCTTTGCCTCAACAGATGCTGGGATAGGCTCCAGCAACCCCATGACCCCCAAAAGGGATTAAGTGGGTTTACAAAATGAATGGATGGAGAGAAACCCAGAGTTTCCACTAATACTGTAAAGTTTTTTTGTTTGTGGTGCAAACGAAATACAGACTTAAGGAAATGCTGCTGGAGGACAGTAATGACACACTGATCTTTGCTAATGCTGCATAATACAATCACAAACACAACCGGCTCACAGACCACTCCTTAGAGTCTTGGAAAGTCTCTAAGGTTGGATTAACCGTGTGGTTCTTAGTGAACCTTGCTCACAAATCAGTCCTTTTTAAAACCAGGGTGAGCAAACAATATCCCTAGTGCAGCATACTTGTCCAAAAAACAAACAAAAAACAGATAGAAGCCCTTGTTTTATATATATATATATATATATATATATATATATAAGTGTCTTCTGAGAAGCCATGCAAGTTCTGCCAAAAGTACACTTCTTGGCTGTTTTTGCCTCATGCAAAATTCCCTCCAGAACAACAGATACATGAAAGTTTTTACTCACAAATGCATCACAACCCTTCTGTGTTTTTCACAATTTTAGTATTAATGACATCATATTGTCAATGGAAGAAATTTAAAATCAAGGGAGCTGTGAGCAGCCTAAATGATCATTTTTAACCCTGGCTATTAGATTTTTGCTTACAAGACCCTGAAGTCAGACTGTTTAAGCCTCTAAACAAAAACAAGTAATCTGCATGAACCTTTACCCAAAAACACGTTTTCAATATCAGTCAAACTTCTAAGAATTGTTTTTAAAAAAGCACATACACAATCCTGCAGAATTAAATTAAAGCTAAGAGATCAGGTTAAACTGCTAGAAGCAATACGCCAATAATTCTTTCAAAGCTGCTTTACACAGATCAGATACATTCTAGTTCATAAAAAAATTCAGTTTGATTTAATCCTGAAACAGCCGTGCTCAGGATCGTGAGATTTCTGCGAACAAAAACAATCTGGTGATAAACTAAAGCTTTTTAAAATGTATTTTTAGGACGTAAACAGTCTAGATTATGAATAAAGTGAACTGTGACATCTACTTTAACACAAATTTTTAAAAATGACTCAGAAAACATGTAACCATAAAGAAATTCAGGGGTTAAGAGGGGTCAAGTGCCCCAAGTATGGACACATTAACAGAAGGACAAGGTCAGGTATCAAACTGACAACTAATCTGTCAGCAGCTGCTCTATTTGCTAAGCTACAGCCCCCAAATCACTGTTAGATGCTCTCGTTTTAACATAAAGCAGAAAATTAAACATCTGTATTCAAGTCTGTTCTGTGAAGCGTGCTGAAAAAAAAGAAGCTCTTCACAGCCCTTCTTGAAAAAGAAAGTCAAAGAGAGAATAGAGCGGAACATGCTTCAAGCTCTTTTATTATCACTATTTCTTTTTAAATTATGATTATGTGGAGAAATAATCCTCCAGATGGGGTCTTTCTGCAAAACCATGTGGGCCCACAATGCTTCATCAGATGTTGCTGGAAGCCTTAGTGGCAGAAAAACACCTGCCAGCTTCATATCCTGACTTTTCAGATGTTGAGTCAAGTCTGAGATTCATTCCGTTTTTTTCATCACAACACTTTTGTATTTAGGATAAAAGATAGCACAAAAAGTTGTTAAAATATTTAACGTCTGTACTTTTTTGGGTTAAACTTTTGTCAATGTCACATGTAACCAAACAACTATAAAGAAAAACATTACAATTTTATTTAGTTCTACAAAAAAATGGACAAAATTTGAACTTTGAATCAAACTCTTCTCATCCTTACAAGTGAAGAAGTCAATCAACGTCCTGTTCCTCCATTTTGTGAATCTTTGCACTGTTTAGTTAGAAACTTTAATGTGAAATGCGAAACAAGACTGAATGGTGAAAACCTTTTATATTTATTGCTTGACTGTGAGAAATTTGTAAAGAAAAATCTCCTCAGATACGAGCAGATGATCTGTTTCACAAAAAAGGTAAATACTGGAAACCCACGATAAAAGACTGCACAATAAACTTTAAAGATCTTTTTTTACTCTTGCATTTTGTTATTTAAAAAAATTACATTTTGTCAAATTCTTTTTGTTTTACATTTGAGAGCAATATGGGGTTACGTTTTTCGTTTAATGGCAAAATAATAATCAAGCCTGAGATTTAAACCTTCAAAATCCCATATACTTCTACTGAGAAATAGACCGACCGATCGGCCGTTTTATTTGTCAGAATAACCATTCTTGCTCTAATACCTTTTTCTTAACATCTTTTTTCCTATTGTAATTTTTTAAAGATATTTTTTTCTTGATCACAAGTTTTTCAAGTTAAAAACTGACCAATCAGATGCATCAGTAAAAGCATGTGGTGTTCGCTGGCAGCAAAAACATTTGACTGACAGCTTCTCTAAAGCCTGCTTTCAGTAGAAGGGGTGTGGACTTTAAACAAGCTCACTAATGATTGGAGACTGTAGTTCCCCTAAAAATGTGACTCAGACCAACTCGGACCAATCACTGTCGACAGGTTTCAAAAATGCCTGCGTACGGATCAGGATGCAATGGTGACGGATTTGGATTAATTTCACGGTAAGGCATTTTCTATGGGTGACGTCACACCTCAATCAGTCCATTGTTTTAACGGTCTATGGCGGATGTGCACCAGTAAACAGCAGAAAAAGTAGAAGCCCCTCCCTGCTTGTTCAGTGTGATCACCATGGACTAAACCCCTGTTCAAAAGCACGCGTTTAGCATGTTTTTAAACGCTACAGTTACAGATGACAAGCTTCAGCGCACCTCCAGGGAATTGCCTTAGGGATTATTGAAACATTAAAACATTTAAATAAAAGAAGGGGGGATTCGCACAGCCCTGTGAAGACAGTAAAGTCCGCTGCCAGAGCTTTCCAGATTGAACAAATAATGAGCAATTGCTGATTCATTTGACAGAGCTACTGGCTCAGATACCTACCCGTCGGAACAGAACAGGCCAGTGTTCAGCAAGATAATAAGTAAAACAGCAAGAAGTGCCCGAGGGAGGCCTTGGTAATGGCTATTCCTGTGTGGAAATCCAATTATTTCAGTCTGTTGCCTTTCCAGTAGATCATTTACTCACAGCTCACCTGTTAGCCTGGCTGAGGCCATCAAGCCGGTGTAAAGCCTGTGAGTTCTGACATTCTGGCACTCACTGGGCCTTTGGAAACACGTATGTCCCAGAAACACTGTTGCTAAAAAGTTTTTACACCAATAGATTCCATGGTTCTACAGATCTCTAAGCACCTCAGATGTCAGAAGTACCTACATTTATAATAATCTCCATTTACTCAACAATTCACACTGTTTCGAAAGAGACATGTGAAGTTAAGGGTCACCTGAATCAACTGTAAGGTAACTTTCAGAATAAAAGTCCTTGAAGAAAGTTTAAGCCTCAAAAAAGTATTCATTTTATGTTTGTCAAAGACAAAAATACAAGTCTCAGCATTTGTGTCAAACTAGTTAGTGACTTTAATCTGAAGCAGAGGCAAACACTGAATTGCAGAGCAGCATGTAACGCTTGAAGGATAGCATTTATTCCTCCAGCATCGATCTGCTTCATCACTGTTCCTGCAGAGAAGGATCGTCAAACGGATCAGCCTGTGACTGAAAAGAACACCCAAAGGATTTCAAAGCAACAAATCTAACAATGATGAGTGTTTATCCTTGCTAACCTTGGAGTGTTGCACAAAGTATGGGAAAAGATTGCCAACACTTCATAAATGAATATATTGAAGGTGCTGTGAGAAGAAATCCCATGCATCTATATCTGTAATGTCTATAAAAGTCTGTTATGAATGAAATAAAAGCCAGAAAATGCATCAGTCATAGATGTCTTTTTCCTCAATGCATTTCTTTATTGTCCATCCACGCTATAAAAAAATAACCATTACATGACCACTAATATGACAGATTTCATCTGTTAAGAAAAATATTCGTAAAACCCAATTCAATCATCTTTTGATCTATTTTAAAAGCGTTCCCAGTGGTCTTTTTTAATATGGTTACGCCATCTTTAGCTAAAATCAAAAGCCTGTGTCTTTTTCTAGGACAGTTTCTGCAGAGTGGAAGGAGTCAATCAGAAATTCTGAGTTGTGAGCTGGACTGTTGGCACAGAGTATCCTAACATTAACGGTGCAATAAAAAAATGGCGAGCAATAATGGAGCGGTCTTAGTTTTGATCCAGATGCCAGCGCAGGCGAGGTAAACGGAGACGCACATGGATCTATTTGTCTTTAAGGAGCTTGTGGCCGGCTGATTGTAGCTTCTACGTCACACCTACAAGCCTTTTCTAATGACATTTTTGTGCCAGCTCCTGATTCACAGCATTTTGAAGAAAGAAGTACTCAGAAATGCAATTTTAAGCTAAACTTTCTTTATATAAGTTCTCTACGATGAGAAAAATGTTGCAAGAACATGTTGAAAACACCATTCTCATTGGAGTGGCTCTTTAACCACTACAGTCACAAAGAGACAAATTGTCACAGTCCATGAAAGCATGCATTTTTATATCTAATTTTGTTGCAAATAGATGCGATTGGTTTGCTGTAATTTGAAGGCAAAACAGTAAGTTTCTCGTGTCTTTGTGAGTGCAGCAGTACAGCTCAGTTGTGGGAGCAGAGCTGTGGTGATTACCTGTTTGACTGTGATTTATTGATTCACAGAGGAGCTTCCGGAGAGGATGGGGGCATCCAAAAACAGCGCTCTGTTCACCAATCTTGTCACCTGAGTACAAGAAGAAACCTTGACCTCTCTCAGGTCCCCCTGTAGCAGCATCCCATCTGCAACAAAACACGTTCAAAGCTTTCATTGATACATTTTGGATATCGATGCCAAAGGCGGCAGCTGGTGCAGTGGGTGTAACTTTCCTCCACCCTGTCATCCTTTTTGAGACCCCCCCCCAGCCTCCTCAGCTGCTTGCTGAACCATCCATTCTCAGAGAGTGTAACGAGAGCTGCCATCGCTCCCCCTCTGAATGTCTAACGAGATCCTCGATCTCTGACACCCAGCTCTGTCAACCAGAACAAAGCTCCATCTCACCCAGAAAGTCAGGCACACTGACGGCTCCACAGAGGCTGGACGGGGAAGGGTAAGCTGCTAGGAGAAGAGGTTAGGTGTCCATGCCAGAGGGATTTATGTTCTGCCCTGTCAGGTCACCTTTTTCAGGCCCGCAGATAGATTTCCTGCGCCTAGTCGCATACTGTAGTCCCAGTGAGCAGTAAAAAGACTGTTTTTAACTGTCTCTCGCAGGTCACATCTGAGCTTTGCTTCAATATAACCTGTCAACTGCGAGGAAATATCCCAACCATACTTACAGTAAAATAATCCTTTGTAAAGTCTGCAAAACAGATTAATGAGAGAGCTCAATGTTCCACACATGGCGCTGATCTAACAGCACTGACATCTGAGATAAAAACCCGTCACAGATAACAGGCGCGTCGCATCCCTTCAGATCATTGCATTCTGGTAATAATCCCAAGAAGTATGAGGCATTTAATAACAGAATTAGCACTCATCAATGATTTTAACTGCAGACTCTTGCGCTTCGTCTGCTTCAACAGCTGAGGTGCTTGGAGATCATGTGACTCTATATGCCAGATGGGCATAAAATTATCCACATTTCCTCACGGCTATTTGTCTAATCTACTTCCAGTCATCAGCTGCTCTCCCGTCATATTCACCCATGCTGCTAAATTAAAGCAATTTGTTCTTTTTCTTAAGTTTTAAACAAAATTTAAAACAACTGCAATGAACATTTAAGGAACTGAGTGGGAACTGCAGAAAAGTAATTATCTAAAATTGTCACTTCAGTTTTCACTTTTCTTTTTTTTTTTTGGTTATGTCGTTCATTTATTAAATAAATATGACAGTTAAGCAACAGAAGAGTGAAAGTCATTTTTTTTCTTTAACTCATCGATGCCTGAATTTATTCCAAGCTATGAAAAGTGAATTAGAATTAAAGTCAATTTAGATCAGAAGTGGGTTGATGCATATTTGCATCTATATTTGCATCTATAGGCATCAGGGGACTAAACTATTGAGTTATTTAAACGTTCAAGAAGATCGTGGAAACAGCAATCTAACCTAAAGTTCAGTTAGAACAGAAATTGTTGAAACTTTCTCAAGTTAGAATGTTAAAAAGGACAGAAAAAAGTTTTAAAACAGGAAAAAGTAAACAGCTTAACATGAATTTTTCATTTTACTCCAAACGTAACTTTTTTTATTAGTAATCTTCATTTTTTTTAGGAAGTATTATTGCAAAAAATGGCAAATTCATTTTTTGAGATATCAAAATATTTTGATTAGTGTTACTGTTAACTTGTTTGCAGGGACCCTGAAAAACTCAATCATCGAATGCATTGCAAACACTGTAAAATTGCATGTTTTAACCAAAGAATCCAATAAAAATCTTAAACAGAATTTAACTCACTCCAATGAAAATGGTGTTTTAGGTATTTTTAGCATGTTCTGGTAGAATTTGTCTGGTGATGGATGACATAGACAAATGCATTTAAGAGTAAAACTGTGTTTCTGAGTATTTCTTTATTCAAATCATGATGGATCAGCAGCAGATGAAAAAAAAGCTCTCAGATATGATGCAGCTACTGAAATGGGCGTGACAAAGTCTCCCTGCTCTGCTCCATTCTGATGCATCCACTGTGGACTGGGAACTACTTTACAAAAGATCCAAATATAATGGGAGTGGGACTTTATAACTACATGAATGTCTAAATTGAAACAAAAGCACAAATGCAGCTCGAAACAAAACAGACCTGTATTTTGTAAAGTAAAAGCTCAGCAAATCACCAGCTGACAAATACAGAGTCTGCTGTTTCTCAAACGCAGAACGAGGTCTACAGGTTTTTGTTCCTGAAAAAGCTAAAAAAGCTTTTCCGATGTTTTCTTTGCTGCCATGACGCCGTCTCAAAGTGCCCCATTCTTTCAGGCTTTCTCCTTCTCGTTTGTAACCAAGGTGCTGAAATGTGACGAAAAGTAGAATTCTTAATCCTTTCTGACAGAACTGTGATTATAACATAATGATTACGCAGCCATGAAGGCGAAGTCAAACATTTTTAAGCTAATCACATCACTGTCAATAAACTGGTAGCCTAGAGAAAAGCTTTTCATGTTGTTCATGTGAAGCTTTAGCAACTGGACAACATTTGTGTGCAACCATAGAAAAACGCAAAGATAAATAAAATTAGTTTGTTCAATTGAAGATGAGACCAAAAATGTTTGACATTACCAGCAATAACTGGATAAAATGTGGTTCAAAGATGGAGGATGCTCCTGAAGAATTGCTTTTTTTTATTAGCCACTAATGAGCTGTGATGCATTAAGATGAAACCAATGCATTATTTTGGTAAAAGCTGGTGCTTGTGGCTACATTTAAAGCTGCAAATGCAAGTAGTCCCTACTGAAAGACACATTATAATCACGCAAACCACAGATTGAAATGTTGCTATTACAGCTGTTGCCATGGCTGTGTTTAGCCATAATGATTCTGGTAGTGATGCATTTGCTTTTACTGCTTGCATGGGTTGTGAGGTGTACAGATTTTTACTGATTCCTTGGAGGCTCCTTGGCGATAGTCCTTGTTTGGAGAATTGCAGGGAAAAAAAACATTCCTTCCAGACAAAAATATTGTGGAAAATAAACAAGTTTGGTTTTAAGAGACAGTTACAAAAAGCAGGCATGAATCCTGCAGGGAGTGAAAAAGAGATGGAGCTTGTTATGTTCTGTTGCTTTTAGAAGTGTGTGTGGATTATTGTGAGGAAACGAAACACTGAAACCCAAACAAAAAAAGCACAAACACACAGACGCCTTCAGAAATCTAGAAATGTTAACATTTTCGAAAGTCAGAAACGCCAGGAATTCAGAATTAAGAACCTCAGTCAGACCTGCTGAATCTCCAAATTACAACTTTCCCCGCAGAATCTGTGCTGACACTGACTCCATGCAGTCACAAGCTGTGTGTGGATAATGTCTATTTAGAGCTGCTCGCCTGCAATGCCCATCTGCTGAACGTGCATGTGTTGGTTCCCAGCCAGGAATCAGTCTTCATCACCTCTTATCAGCTGGTGGGAATTTTGATAAGAGCTTTCTGATAAAAAATAAAGTAAAATAAACAATAGATAACATCACTTTGAGAGCCCACACTGCAATTGGCCTAATAATGACTCAAATTCATTTTTCAAAAACAAACTGCAAAATCTTAAATCTAAAAGTTATTCATGTGCCACTGCAGTATAACAGAGTAATCAAGGAAAGTGCAATGTGTTTTTAGAGTAAAAGAACAATACTGCCCTCTAGTGTTTATAAGAGCACTGAACTCACAAAGAATATACTTCTCCGTTTTTTTTTTTTTGTTGCTTTTTTTTAAATGGATTTACAATTCAGTCCTCTGCTAAAAAGATCTATGATTGTAGTAATTGTAGAGTAATTATTGATATTATTGATAGTAAAAAAAAGTAAATATGGAAATACTTTGTCCATCCCGGATTTAACTCAAATTGGAAATTTGATCTTTGACTGCACTTCAAGTACATTTCAGACAAAGAGATTATAAAACCTTTCCTCTGTTTTGTTGTCATTTTGCAGTCATTAAGTCAATCAATCCACCAACCAACCAAGCAAGCAAGCAAGCAAGGAACCAACCAACCAACCAATTAATCAATCAACAAATCAATCAACCAATCAACCAATCAATCAATTAATCAACCAATCAACCAATCTCTTAATTCCTATAGCACTTTTCATCAACCTGCTGTCAAACACAGCAGGTTTTTAGTTAAAACAATAAAAAGCCATAAGACACAATAGATTAAAAGAAACAGCAATAAAAGACAAACAAAAAGGAAGGAAACGCTGTGGCTAAAATTTGAGGAGGCACTGCAAATATTAAAACATAGAACAGGGAAAAAGTACAATGGACAAGCTATGAAATACTAAAAAAGCCCCCCAAAAACTAACTAACTAAATGAATTTATTACAAAGTAGTTAATTAAAAGATGTGCCTTTAACTGACTTTTTAAAATATTCACAGGAAACTCTCAGATTTTGAAAACACAATTTCATTGTTATAACATATAAAATTCTGAATTAAAGATCGTTCAGTTTGTCTTTGAAATAAGGCTTTATAATGTTGACTTTAAAAACTAGCTGATGCGACATGTTAGGACACTGTTTTTATAATTCTACTTCAGCCAAAAAAGAAATACATTTTGTTTTATTTTTATTTTCTTTATTGCAACAAGTTATTCATTTGTTTTTCGAAATATTTTTCACAAATATCTATAATATAAATATTATTATTGTTGTCATATTTTTAAACAGGTGACGCGGCTGTGCGCTTACGTCACGTCGTTGCGTAAAAATTCACGTTGCAGGTTTTACAGAGGGAAAACTCGTCCACCTATCAACCAATCAGAGACCGCTACGACGTCTGAGTTTTTAGCCAATCGACGTGGCTTTTGAAAAACTTACGACCAATAGCGTTCAAGGATGTTCACCGGGGTTTCAGGAGGAAGTGGATGATGTGTATAGTTTGTACACAGCTGTGCCGGAGACTATTGCTTTTCTTTTGTTGGTTAGTTAAAAGTTTTAGCAGACAGTGACCGGACTGTTGGCGAAAAATATATTTTAAAAGATTAAAAGCTAACGGTAGCGGTGTTAAAAGTAATTCCTCGTCGGGGTTTTAGACTCAAAAGTTGGCATGCGGACTATCGGCTAGCTAAGCGGAGGGGGCGATAATAGATGGGGGTCGTATCATCAAACTATGGAGCATTCAAAGTGTGATCCTCATGGCTGCGATGACGATGTGGCGTTATACCTGCAGCCGGCGTGTCCTCGGAGGATGGGGCCCGCTGCTGTGTGTGGCTGTGAGCTCCCTGGTGGCCCTCCTGGTGCCTCTGATCGGGGTGGAGAACCAGTGCTGCTCCAGCCTGAATGGCATCCCCCGTATCCGCTGCCAGCTGTGGGGGGGCTCACAGCCGACTCCAGCTGTCCAGTCCACCAGCCTCACGGTCCCCTTCACCGACCTGGATGTGCTGCCCCAAAAATTCAAACCGAGCAAAGGTAAACGGTAGAGGTTTGCTTCAGATCGCTGCCATGTGTCTTGGGTCAGGGGTCTGCAACCTGTAACGCTAAGATTATAGGCACTAGATTCAGTTTCTTACTGACCAAAACCCAGAGAGAGCCACTTAACTGTTAAGAAAAATACACTTAAATTGTGTTTTTGTGACCATTAAGCCATTTTATAATTTTCTTTATATATAAACCTGCTGTTTTGAAAACAGCACTAACAAGATCCTTTCAAAATAAAATGGTCTTTGTGATAAATGACATCCTCCTGCTGCGGCAGTATTACTTCGTCCTTTTTTTTGCCTTTTACTACCAACTATAAACATGGCAACATTGCTGTGAAATCAATTTTAAAAAATATAAAGGTGCTTGAAGATCATTCTAAAAATAAACCACTCTAGATCAGACCTTTTAACATCATTTTGCTCAGTTATGGTATGTAAAAAAATGTAAAATTCAATGACAACATTTTAATAGCTTAAACAAATTATACCAACTTATTTATTTTATTGAAAGCCTTACCATTTTTCATTAAAGCCACAGAGCAGCAGTTGAAGGATAAAGGAGCTGCATGTCACGTGGATCTGGAGCCTGAGGTTGCAGACCCCTGTATTAGAGAATTGATATTTTGAAGTCCAACATTCATGTCATATAAGGCAAATGTACTTTGGCTTCACAGATTTGCTTTTAGAGTGAGTATTGTGATGAAATGCTCATCTTCTGTTGTGATTCCAGAGATGGAGCTGGAGGCGAAAGCTGCGCTCCAACAAGCTCAAGAAATGAAGAAACTTGGAAAGAGGGAGAAGGCACACAAGCTGTTGGTCCATGCACTCAGTATGAACCCAGACTTTGTGGATGCTCTGACAGAGCTGGGGACCATTCTGGAAGAGGAGAAGGACGTCGTCCAAGCAGATCACCTCTACACAAAGGCCTTGGCCATCTCTCCCTGTAACGAGAGAGCTCTGGTCAGCAGAGACCGAACTCTTCCGCTGGTGGAGGAGATCGACCAGCGCTACTTCAGCATCATTGACAGCAAAGTACGCAGGCTTATGTCCATCCCTAAAGGCAACTCTGCTCTCCGGCGAGTGATGGAAGAAACCTATTACCATCACATTTACCACACGGTGGCGATTGAGGGCAGCACACTCACCCTGTCTGAGATCCGCCACATCATCGAGACGCGCTATGCGGTCTCCGGAAAGAGCCTTCAGGAGCAGAATGAAGCCATCGGTGTGGACGCAGCCATGAAGTACATAAACACTACGCTGCTGTCCAGGTCGGAGGCCATTGCGGTCGGTCACATCCTGGAAATTCACAGGCGGGTGCTCGGCTATGTTGACCCCGTAGAAGGTGGGAGGCTGCGAACCAATCAAGTATTTGTGGGTCACCACATCCCACCCCGCCCTCAAGACCTGCAGAGACACATGCAGGAGCTGGTGCAGTGGCTCAACTCTGAAGAAGCCCTGCAGCTGCACCCTGTGGAATATGCCGCTCTTGCCCACTACAAGCTTGTGTACATACACCCGTTTGTTGATGGCAACGGGCGTACGTCGAGGCTGCTCATGAACCTGGTGCTCATGCAAGCCAGCTACCCACCCATCACCATCCGCAAGGAGCAAAGGGCGGAATATTACGCAGCTTTGGACACAGCCAACGAGGGGGATGTCCGGCCCTTCATCCGCTTCATCGCCAAATGTACAGAAATAACTTTGGACACTTTGTTGATTTCTACCACAGAGCACGCCGTGGGGCTGCCTGCCGCCAGCGAAGCTGCAAGCAGACACACAGCTCCTCAACCCCATAAGACCATCCCAATGCACAACTGACCAGTGCATTTGACAGCAGCAGGTGTTTGCATGCAGGGTAAAGATTTGTGTTCTTAAAAACCAATTTACACCAAAAATGTGTTGGCTGCTTCATGATTTATGACCACATCACACCATTTATTCCATTTTTTTCTAACCATTAAATTGATTTAGGATCAGATTTTCCTTTTCCTCATAAAGTAGGAATCCACTGACCTCTAATTCCATTTTGACCCCTTTTTAAAAGAGTTTGTATCATAACACAGTTTTGTATCTACTACTGCCGTCAAAAGTAAACAGTGCTTTATTTTTGACCCCAAACTTGTAAACTTTCAGTCGACTGACTTTGAGGTCAAAATGTCTGACACTGTAAAGCACTTTCCTTGTAATTTATTTATTTCAAAATAAAATAGTACAAAGAAAGGCCTGGTTTTTATTTGTTTGAACAATGAAGCTATAAGCATTTCACTGGGATTGCACGATACTTTATTAAACTAAAACCCTAACACAAAAAAGTAAATACAGGACCTAAATCTACAAGAGAAAAAAAAAGCATTTAACTAGAAGATAAAACAGCTCATAAAATAAATACTTGTGATACTGGATATAAAATCAAGCTTTCATCAGAATAAATGTTTCAATAGTTTTTATGCAGGGCACTGTGGTGAGACAAAGTTCTATTTTTTGTTTGCTTTTATTACAAACATTTTAATTTTCTAAAACTGTATTTTGAACCTTATCAGGACAGAAATAATCAATATGCAAAGAAAACCAATATGGAAAAAGCTGCATAGAATCTTTTCTCACTGATGACACCAGATGTGAATATGACATCTTATCATGATAAATAAACCTTTTTTATGTTTTAACTAAAAAGAAGAAACTTTCATGTTCTCTTTTGGAGCTATTTTAATTTGTGGAAGTTTTGTTTCCAAAATTTCCAAAACTTATTCATTTGAAGTGATAAACTTTTTTTTGTCTTAAGTGATGTTCAGATTATTGGACTTTTTCCAAAGTGTTTTATGTTATAAACTTAACACACACAGAAGGAGAGATTAGCAACATTGAGATTATTTCTTCAGCACTTCTATTGACTGACACCTAAAACTGAGCAGATTCTGGATGCTTACTTTGCTTAAAATTATTAAAATAACTACTTTCTTCAGTTACTATCAACCACAGAAGTGTGTCGCAAGAAATAAGCTCTTATACTGTTAAAAGGGCAAAAATGTGTAACCCTACCACTAAATAAATTACAAAACGTTTTCTTCACATAAAATTTTGAGAAAATCTTTTCATTTCTGCAGCACATCCACATAATGCACACACAAACCGTATTACACAACATCTTACATTTTGCATATACTTTCAAACAAAAATTCACAATTTTTGCCTACTGAATATTAAAAATATATACTTTTCCATAATGTCTGTTAGATCTCTTTAACAGAACACAAAAAAAGCCAAAGAAATCGAAACAAAACAAAGTTACAACTGTGGATATTTACACACAAATATACAACTTTATATAAAACTAGCCTTCAAATATGCCCAACAAAAACCCATGTCACTGGAAAAACTTTTTTTTGTTTCTGGGTTCGTGAGGAAGGAAAGCAGTTAAGGCAATTTTGTAGAACGCATGATGAGAAGGAGGTGGGGATTAAAGGGACTATCAGATAACCGATAACGCAAAGAAACCAGACATGAATTTGTAAGGTCACCAGATGGCTTTCAGCCGGTGGGCTCCTTCTCTTCCATTTCTTTCTTCTCACTTATTGAGGAGCATTTTGGCAAAGTCAGAGTTCGACAAAGTTCTAGGCTCTCCAGTTGTGTTCACTGTCCCCTCTATTTTCTCAGCCGCCGTACCGTTCTCCACCTTTGCCACGCCTGCCGTTTGGCGGTGCAAAGAACGAGGGAGTAAGGAGAGCTGGGTGCGTCCTTTCCCTCTTCTGAAATAAAAGAGGGACAAACACAACCAGTGGGTTTAGCTTTACCAACAGCTGAAAGTTTTTTTAATTCCATAAAAAGTCTGGAGAAGCAGCTCAACTTACGACCCGTAATTTTGGCGAGGCATCATGTCTGTGACGGGCCTGCTGGAACCAGGTTTCTCATTCACGTTTCTACGAGGGGGGTTGCTAATGGCAACGGAAATTTTGTTCCCTTCGACTTCTACGCCATCCATCTTCAGCACTGCCTGAGACGCCTGCGTTTCATCTGCAAATTCAACATAGGCCAGGCCCTGCAGAGCCACAGCACAAGAGTTAACGCACGGACCGGAGGGTGACCAGTGCCTGATGATGAGGACTCGTGCCTCACCTTAGGTTTTCCAGAACGGTACGTAACAAGACGGACTTCTTTGACAGTGCCGTGTTGTTTGCAGATTTCCTCCAGCTGCTCTTTAGTGCATGAGAATGGCAGCCCAGAGATGAAGATTTTGTGTTTCTCCAATGACGTGTTGTATTTGAAGACCTACAAAAAACCCACAAAAGTGAAGATATCAATCCTGTTCATCTATTAGCATTTGTTTTCATGCCACACCCAAAACAAATTCATAAATGAATAGATTACGTTTTTATAACATCCACAAATAAAAAACCCACATTTTTTTTAAATCTAAGTCTTCAATCATCTAAAATATTTTGTCTGTTTTAAGCAACTAATAGCCTGAAAACAAATCTTAAGGGTGTTTTTACAAACCTTGAAGTCTGGATTTTTGTGTTTATCTACACATGGTGAAACAAACATCGGCCTCCCCTCCACCTCTCGTCTGTCCAGCTTCAAAGCTTCAGTAACGGATGCTGGAGATTCAAACTGTACGTAGCAGTAGCCTCTGAAGACTCCTCTGTTGCCAAAGATAGGGCGAACCTGCGTGATGGAACCGCAGCTCTCAAACAGCGCTTTGAGCTTTGCCTCCGGCTCCTGCAGCGTGAATGCCAGGTTACTGATGAACACGCTGCAGCAGTCGTCTCGGAGCTCAGGCTTGTCTTCGTTCTGCTTCTCTGCAGCGTCACTGTGTCCTGGCGGGGCTTTCTTCAGGCCAGCTGAAGGCTTAGGTCTGGCAGAAGTGTTCTTCCCAAAGAGGCCAGTCTCCATCTCCATGCACTCGTCCGTAGTGCTGTCCACATTTCCTTTGCGCCTTTTTGGACCTTGCAAAGTCATAGAAAAGGGAAACTTTGTGACAAAAGTTTCCAAACATTCAAAATGTATTCTTACTAAAAATAAGTTTTACCCAAGTCCTTGTTCCATTCATCCTGATCATCTTGTTCTGCTTTTCTCTTCTCACCAGCTTGTGTTCCCTTCTGGTCCTTTTTCTGAACCTTCTTTTCTGCTTTGACCTTCCGACGCTGCTCAACTCTTTCCTCTTCTTGGCGAGCCAGGTTGGCTTCTTTCTCAGCAGCCTGATTTATGCAGAATACGGTTAGGATATGCTAACATTAGCTGTACGTGATACAACCATCCTGTACAACACATCAAACGCGTTCTTACTTTGACTCGTTGCTCATTAATGCGGTTCATCCTCGACTCCGTTTTCTGCACCGCTGTGTCCCAGTCCTCTAATGAACCTGCGTGGAACCAGAAGCATTCGCCAATCACCATTAATAATCAATAACTCAATCAATAATGGCTGAGACCTTCATTTCATCTGTTGGATATCAAAATATTCACTCATTTTTTATTTACTATTTATGCTCATTTTAAACTGTATTTAACCTAATAAAACAACAGAGTTGATTATGTAATACTGACATCGATTTGGAGGTTTTATGGAAATGTGTTATCAAAAGACTCACCTTCTACCCTTTCAAAGGTGAGCAGGACTTCACAGACGTGTTCTGGATAGTCGGTGGTGCACTGAACTGCTCTGTGGAGAGCTTTCCGGCAGTGGAAGGAATCCCCATAAGACCTATGGGTTTAATAGAAAGCTTTTTTATTTACTTTAAAGCCTTTTTTTCTCTCTGAATTTAAGAGAGTAACAAACAAACCTTTCAAGATTGTAGTATTCTAACCACATGTTGGCATATTTGGAGTTCCCCTTGGTCATGATGTTATCCCACAGCTCTCTGGCTTTTTGCATGTTCTTGCAGTGGAGGGCCTGGTGAGGAACAGACAAAAAAATACTATGCTAAATATTCATCACTCCACTGGATAGTTATTGTTCAAAGAGTCCAAAAACCTTCTGCTTTTTTCCCCCAACAATCAATTACTCAGCTTTCACTTTATTTGTCCTCAATTGTTTCATAGTGTTTGAGGATTTTCATTAATTTCTTAAAGCTCTGGGTTAAGATTTGAGTCCTCTTTTGTTTACCACCAATATAATTTATTTACAAGTTAAGAGTTCACAATTGAATGTGGTTGAAGCAGTAGCACCAGTTACCTCTATCCTTGCCCAAATCTGCATGACGACACAGGAAGGGTCTCCACTTTCCCCAAATCCTGAAGTTACACAAAAAAGTTAGAGATGAAAAGCTAAATTAGAACATCAACAGACTAAATGAAGTAAATAAACAATAGATTCACTGACTTTCTTCAACGTCTTGTTTCATGTAATCGAGACATCGAGAGAAGGCCTCTCGTAACTCTTCCAATTCTTTGCTTGACTCTAGGGAAAAAGTTCAAACCATAAGCATTTTACACCAAATTTGATGAATAAATTGCTAACAAAATGCAGCTGCTCTCACCTTTACTGAAATCCACGCGTCTCCTCAGGTAGTCCAGATACACTTGCCAGATTTCCACATAGTCTGTTGCTTGAATGAAGCCTGCATTCAGCGCTTTCTCAAAGACATCTGGACAAAAGACAATGACGAAAATGAAGATCAAACACACAAATACACTAACTGTCCCGTTAAACACACACTGTAATAATACAGCAGCTTTGTAAAGAATCGAAATCATTTGTTTCCTAAAATGTAGGTTGAAATAATCAAAAAGATGAAAAAATTACTATTTTACTTTTGCCAGTCAGCAAATATGCTTTTATTTTGACTATGCAATATGAGAATATTTTTAACGTGTAACATTTTCTTGTATATTTTTTTCTCTTCCACTGCTACATAAATAAATAAAGGACAAACAATTAAACGTGGTACCTGTGTGGTAAATGTCACAGGTAATCACAGAAGTTACCTGACGCAGTGTGATGGTCAGCTCCATGCCTCTCTAAAGCCAGCAGGTAGCTCTTCCACAGACTCATAGTCCAGGGGCAGTTCCTAACAGCACGCTCGTGTGTGGACAGAACCAAGTCTTTAATCTTCAACTGACGATCCTGGGGGGAAAAAAATGAGTTTAACACTTTAAAAAAAAAAAAATGTTTGGATTCCTTTTTATTTTCTCTCTAAAAATTGGTCACAACAAGAAAAAAAGTTGACCTAAAACAAGGCTGTCACTGACTGGTCAAAATGTTCATATCTTTGTTGTTCTGCTAATAGATAATGGGTTTATGAACTTTTACATGCTAAACAAATACAGAAACAAGCAAGCAGGCAGCCAAACTAAAAAAAAACATGGAACCTGAAGCAATACTCACAAGATACTTGGTACATTTAGACCACATGTCTGGAACCAAGCAGTTCTCTGCCAGAGCTCTTTCAAAGGTTATCTGGATCCGTGCTGGGTCCCCCTCCTTTAATTCAAAGTCGATGTATGCCTGATATTCAGCCAGTTTAGGAGGTTCTGCCACCAGCTGCAGGATGCAAGAAGTTAATAACTGAAAAAAAGTCACTCAAGACAGATTAAAAAAAACCAAACGCCAGCTACCAGAGCCTCTTCAAAGGGTTTGCACTTCTCCATCTGCTGCAGAGCTTTTTTGTACTGATGCACGACGGCCTCAGAGACTCCATGCTCAGACCACTCTTCATACTCTGCATAAGTAGCTTCCATGTCTACAAAAGCACACAAGTTTTCATATTAGAACACATTTTTAACCTGGTGAGATGATTCAAATTTCACACTTTTATCAAACTGCTTACCCATTAAGGGGATGGCCAACTGACGTCGAAATAGTGTGTGAATTCTTTCAAGCTGGGTTTTTAGCAGCTCCTGTTCCTCGTTCCCGGGAATTCTGCCAGGAGGAGGCTGAGGGAATATTCCAAAACACACATGTTTTTTAAATTTGACCCATTCTGTAAAACAGTATGGTAGTTTGTTTAAAGCATGCATGTCTAAAGCGACAAAATAAAAGTGACGGAAAAACAGACCTGTAGTGTGGAAAGAATGGCGTTCTCAAACTCCCTGTATGCCTCCCACACTGACTGTCCTTTTGTCATGTGAAGCCCCACAGCTGTCACTGCTCTCTCAAAGATGGATCTCACCTTGTCTATCCCACCTGGTGAGCCCATACCCCCAATTGAGTATTGGGCGTATTCGAGCCAAATTTCTGGACCTGCAAGAGGAAAAAAAACATGAAGGCAATCTAATATCTAAACATTGGGTCAAAAGAAATGACAATCACGTGATGCACTGACAGATATAGTCTTTGACAGCTCGTTCAAACAACTCATAGACTTTCTCTCTGTTTGACTCTTCCTCCGTCAGTCGAATCTCATCTTTGAGCCAGTCCAGCCAGATTTCTGAAGAATTTGAAATTAAAAAAAAAGGAAGCGTTAACATGTCCATCACACACGATGCAATGCAGTGCTACTACTTTGTCCGTCCTACATTTGCGTTAGACATAACCTAACCTTCGGTCAGAGGGAAAAGTTCGCTCATCTTCTGCCTTGCCTTTCGCAGACGGAAAAGTTCTCCCTCATGTTTGAGCAGTTTGATAAGATCCACATGGCAGTTGTAGTCGAAGGCGTTGATAGACAGCTGAGAATAAGCACAGAAATGCAAATCACTTCACACTTCTTTGTCTAGGTTGTAATACTTTCATAAAAGACAAGAAAACTTTGATAATATTGAATAATTAGAAGGGGCAAACAAACTGTCAACACTTTGCTGTCCATTTTTCCTCTTAATTCCACTTCGTTTTATATAGAAAGCCCCACATGTGCCAAGTTCACCTTTTTTTAAGAAGAAGGTCAAAGTTTATCAACACAAAAACAGTTTTGGACATAGCTAAAAACAAAATAAACAATACAAACTGTTTATTCCAAGTAAAGAGGGTTGAAAAAGAGGGGAATCAATAAACACTTTCTTCACCGTGGTAAATGCATTTTTTCACTATATAGGCCTCAATGATGTAATAATCATGACGAATGTAGAGTTTAGTGCAGTTTATTCCCTCTATGTATTCTTTAAAATCCAAGACGTTCTGATAACATCACGAAAAGATAAAAAAGGCGCGATATGACTAAACTGCTAGCTTAACCAATTAGCAGCAAAACACGAGGATTGCTTTGTGATCGACGTCGTTAAAATGTTTCATGTGACTCGCTAAAAAAAATCAGACTTTTTTGTCAAGCTATAACTACGCTGATGATGAGTCGATTGAAAACGTTTGCCTGCTACGTGTTGTGCGATTCATTCATTGATGTTAGCGCTTTGGCTAGCTGCTGTCAATTTACCTGTTCTTCCAACCGCTGGATTTCGGCTTCATTTTCCTTCTCATCTTCCGAAGAATCGTCCTCATCGTCATCTGAGTTTTCGACACGCATGCCTTCTTCTTCCTCCTCGTCGTCGTCTGATTCCATCTCCCTCTCTTCCATCTTAGCTTCGTCCTCCTCCATATCTTGCAACTGCGTTTGTTCTGCGTTAGTTGGCGCTGCCATATTGGAAATCCTGTCTGCCTGGAAACAACAGCCTGAGCAGCCAATGGTTGTTGAAAACCCGCCCCGTCCCAGCGGCGAATGTCGTGCGTGTTCACGAAAGCTACGTTGTGCTCGTGCCTCAAGATATTACGGCGTGCGCGAGTGGACAAACTACATAAAGAAACAATTTACAGTTACAGCCATTGGGAGCAATTGGAAACAGGAATAGCTACAAACATACGAGTGGGACAAAAATATGTTCATATGTCAGTGATAGTGACTGGTTTTAAAATATTATGCGCCACAAAAATTTAATGAAGCGAGTTTGGCAATTACCATATCAACCACTAGAGGGAGCATTTTGGCTATTTCCTCACAAAGTCGACTCTGTTTATCAACAAAAAGCGTTCGGCGCCTCTCGTGTTCACTCGGCATTCGTTCTTCACAGTCGGAGATACGATCATGGCGACGGCCAGTTTACGAAACTGTGCGTCTTTGCCTTCCGTCTTTTGCAGTAGGCTGTTTAGAGCGGAGTTGAAATCACTCTGCTCATATCACAAAAAGGTAAAAGATATATATAACACAAAGAACAATGAATGTTATTGTAAAACAAGTCGTTATTTTTGCGAAAAGCGGTCGAATGGAGGGGGCGAGGAGGGTGCAGCAGATTTAACGCAACATGCTATTCGTGTCGCGTTAAAATGTATTATTATTACTTTTGTTGTTGTTGTTTTCGAAGGTGGTTGACCACTACGAAAACCCGAGGAACGTGGGCTCTTTGGACAAAAGCTCCAAAAGTGTGGGGACGGGTTTGGTGGGTGCACCAGCCTGTGGTGACGTTATGAAACTTCAGGTTGGGCTTAAGTTCTGGCAAACAAGTTATACTTTAGCTGAAAAAAAAAAAAATAATTTATGTTATGATTATTTTAGATTCGAGTTGACGAAAATGGGAAGATAGTGGATGCAAAGTTTAAAACATTCGGCTGTGGGTCAGCTATTGCCTCCAGCTCCCTAGCAACAGAGTGGGTGAAGGGGAAGACGGTGAGTTACGAAAAGTCACGTGGGTTTGTTTGTTAGTTTGTTTTAAATAAGGATCAAATTAATATACTGTTTAAATCCTGTAGCTGGATGAAGCCAGGAAGATTAAAAACTCAGACATTGCCAAAGAACTGTGCCTCCCTCCGGTAAAGCTTCATTGTTCCAGTAAGTGTTATTTTCGTATTTGAACTGGTTAAAAAAGTGTTAAAACCTTAAGGATTTTCTCATATTAATATAACACATTTAATGGTTGAATAAACACAATAGTTGTATTAAACTCTCAGTAAAAAAAAAAAAAAAAAAAAAAAGCACGACAAAACTGATTGTTTTTAAGGATTTATTTTCATTAAAAATAATTTGCACAAAGCTTTACTCACATTTTCAGGATGCTTCTGTGTGGACAACAGAAAGGAGGGGAAAAAAAGTACAACTTCCTGAACTGTCCAAATCCATTAAATCAATTTCATATTGAACCCCTTTTTCTGCAAAACAGCACATTACATTGTAAATACATCTTTTAAATGATGATTTTTCAGTCATTCATACCCATAAATTGTCGTGAAGAAAACAGCTAAGCAATGATCATGTTTAAATGATAACTCTTGGTAAACACTATTCCAGGAATCGTGCTTTTATTGCGGTGCTGTGTTCTTTTGTTTTGTCCTTTTCAGTGCTCGCAGAAGATGCAATAAAAGCAGCGCTCTCAGACTACAGACTCAAACAACAGGATAAGAAAGAAGAACGTGCCAAAACCAGCAGCTAACATTTTTTTCATCCTGGTCAAAGAGATCTGCTGAATAAAAAGTTCTTCAGAGAAACACAGAAGATCACAATACATTATGTGTTACTGTGATTTTTTTTTTTTTTTTTTTGAGTTAACAATTTTGGCCTCTATTTATTTTGGCTGGATTGTATTAAACGTGGGAAGGTCATCTAAAAAAACAACAACAAATAAAGAGTTTCATTTTTTTATTTAACTATTTAAAGCTAATAAATGATTTCAAAACTGTTCGTTGTGTGTGTCGCTGTTATCCACCAGATCCAACATCAGCTGGAGCGACTCTCTGCTGGCGCACCAGTAACTTTTTCAACACTATGAGCACTGTTATCATTATGAGAGTTAAAAGCACAAACATTAGAGCGAGCAGAGAGATGATCACACCAGAGTCTTGCTGGGTTAAAGCCACTGGGTGTAGAGTTAATAAGAGTTCCTCTCTGTTTGGGGATGGCCATGGCTGTGTCCCTTGAGCAGATGTGTTACTTTGGGAATACACGGCTGTGGTGTTGCCCCTGCATGCCTGTTCCTCTTCAGGGGAAGAAGCAGTGGTTTTGAAGTGGGGCGGTCCGTCTGTTTGGGTTTTATTTAGAGATAAGCACTCCTCATAAGTGAGAGTCTCCAAAGAGTAGGGTAAAACACGGGTTTTAGGAAGATCTTGAATGTTCTGTGCTTTAGAAATGGTGGTGTCTTTGGATATTTTCCACCACTCATTTCCAAAAGAATCTTTGTTGTCACAAAAGCTGTAGTTTGTTGGCTTTATCGTCCTTGAAGAGTTGGAATCAAGTTGATGTTTCTTGCTATTTGGCTTCAGAACACATGGACAGATTGACATGACTGACAGGTTCAGGAGGAGGCGGTGAGCGAGGTGGACTGGCTCTTTGCACACCAGATCTGTAGTCATCTTCAGTCTGCCGCTGAGCAGCCAGTGGTAGAGGTAGAGGATGTTGCACTCACACACCCACAGGTTGTTGGTGAGATCCACTGATCTGAGGCGCGGCAGGCTGTCGAAGGTGTGTTCTGGGACTGAGCGCAGGCAGTTTCTGTTGATCTTCAGGACCTGCAGGTTGACCAGAGCAGCTAGTGAGGGCAGATGCAGGGAAGAGATGCAGTTTTCTGAGACATCCAAACGCATCAGGGATGATGGGAGATTTAACGGGAGACTTCTGAGTTTGTTTCCCTTCAGGGTTAAAACCTGCAGCCTCTTAAGACCTAGCAGTGCCCCAGCCTGGATGGCGCTGATCCGGTTGTCCTCCAGATCTAGACGAGTCAGGTTTCTCAGCTGCCTCAAAGAGGCAGATGTGATATACGTGATGCGATTTTCTTGCAGCAGCAGGGACTCCAGGCTGGGAGGAAGTCCACGAGGGAAGCGGGCCAGTAGATTCTGACTGAGGCTAAGCTCCTGCAGGCCGTGCAGGGGCCAGAGCACGTTGTCCACATCGCACAGCTGGTTTTTGGCCATAGATAAGATGGTGGTGCTGAGAGGGACAGAACGAGGAAGTGACCTCAGACCCAGTGACTCGCAAAGAACCAAGAATCCCGAATGAGGGCAACAGCAGCCAGGAGGGCAGTGAGACATGGCCAGACAAGCAAGAGTGCAGATGTAGAGCATGAGGAGGGCATCACATCTGCAGCGAAACATGACTTACTGCAACAAACAACACACAACAGATGAGTACAGCAGAAGAACCAGACAAGAGCCTGTATTTTTACCCCTTTCAGAAGATTTATGAATCCGGTTTGAATCACAAGCTTAGTTTTTGCATTTTAACTTCTCTGTTTCTACTAAATGTTTTCTCATTTGAGAATGCGTCACTGCAATTTAAGAATAGATGTAATGACCGAGTCATGTTTGCAAAAACACTTCTTGTTCCATCGATTTCTTAAATGTCAATTTTGAAGGTGAATAATGAAGTAGACGTCTTTTCTCACCACTTTATCCATGTGTTTTAGGATTTGAAGGGTGAATTCTACTGAAAGAGCAGCTCTAGATAGCTTGGAAAATCAAATGTTTCTGCAACATAATGTAGATCCACATGTGTGACGCAGAAGGAACCATGGTGTGAAAATCCATTGTATAATACGCTCAAAGGTTTGAGTTGCTTGAGTTGGCAGAAAAATGTTCCTTTGGTTTCCTGCAGAGTAGCTTTTCCACCCTCATTCTTTAAACATATGTCAAGCACCAAGTGAGACACCGTCTAGATTTGTTTTAAAACTTCACACATGCTCATGACAAAGAAAACCCTAAAAATCTCTAGATTTGGCTAGACTTACCATTCTTCTGCTGCTGTGGCACCTGCTCCTGTGCAGAAACAGGCAGGTCTGTGTTTCTGTTTCCTCTTTTGAAGATGACCACTGCTGATTGGAATTCCAGGCTGATGTTCATCAAAGTTTAATGCCCGCCTTAAGGTGCTGTGTTACCTTTTCTAGATCCTCCGCACCATTCACATTCAATGTGATGTCCTACTGTGTGCCATTTGTGGAGTAAATTGGGAAAATATGAAAAACAAATGAACAAGAGGCACGTTTTTCCTTTGCGTTGATTGTTTTTTAAGGAAAAAGATTAAAAAGTGTAACACTATCACAAAGAAAGTATATGCAGCACCCTCTTAGAAGGTCCTAAAGGTTAAGATTCTTAAATATCAAACAGGATTGAACAAGGAGTTCTGTGTCTGCATGGCTGTCTGCTGGCAGGAGTGAAAGTGAAGCGGTTGTGTTTTCTCAAATTATTCAGCGCCTCTCTGACAAAAGAGCAGGGAATGTGAGCCGAACATCAGGCTCTGTCGGGGCTCACATTTCAGCACAGTGTCTGCATTTGGGTTGGTAAGGAGTCATGTTTGATCTTTGGCTGTGGGAATTAAAAAAGGTTCAGTTCAAACGTTTGGGTCAAAACACTTTATTTAAATGCAATTTACTGGAAATGACACAGCCAGTGAGTTACAGGATGAATTCAAATGCATTAGGGATACATGAAAAATAGGATTAAAAGACAAAAATATGAAGAACAGATATATAAATTACTCTCAGAGGAGGCAGTATTTAAATTCCTTTTTGCTACTTTTGCATCTTTAAAATAACCTCAGTTTTTTAGAGCCAAACTGGTGCAAATCCATGTCAAGATTTGAGCAGACGATGCACCAGCTTTTCTTCAAAGAAAAGGGCTCTGTATGCATTTGGTTTACAGATCTTAAAATCTTTAAACAGCCATGTGGTGCTCCATCATTTCTACCACTGCTTTTAGGGGTGAAGCTAAAAGCGACCTTTATCTTGGTTGAACAATTCTCAACTAAACAGCTAAACAGTCATCAGATGGATTTTCATGCAGCACTCTAAACAGTTATATGTTTGCATCATGCTTCTTGGAATTACAGATTTACTGTTGCAGTATGCATGTTTGGAGAGAAGATGTTTTAGATTGAATTTTCCTAAAAGTCCTTAAAAGTTTTTTTTTTTTTTTGCTCTCCTTTCACTGTTTCCACCTATTCAATAATGACAGAAACGTCACCCCCAACACATTTATTAAATACAGAAAGCAAACTTTAACTTAGCGAGCAAATACATTTGGGAAGATGGGAAGCAAACATAGTAATTTAAAATAACACCCGGTGGAACCAAACTGCACTCAAAGAGATCACTGAAAAAAAAAGTATATATCTATATATACATTAATTATTTAATTTAACTAATACAGCTGAAAACCAGATAACCAGCTGCCCCTGTACTTAAATTTTGATAAATTTAACCTTTTAAAATTCAAAATAAATAAATGTAACTTGTGCTGTTTAACTAAAAGTCATGTATGTCTAGATATATACCAGGTTTTTGATCCTTTTAAAGGTGAAAAACAACAGAATTGTAATTCATATGCATTCATATGTTGTATGAAATGTCCTATTTTCCAAAAAAGAAAAAGTTTTCCGTTTTTTCCTTTTGTAAATTAAGTTAAAAAAACACTTTCATGTTAAAGTGAGATAAATGCTCGTGGATAATCGTAAGATTTGAGATAAAACGACTAAATTAGATTAACATAATATTACAAAATAATTTCATCACACACCAAAACTGAGTCATAATACTGAAATGTGAAAAACTATGCACACCCTCAGACCTACAAGCTCTACTGACGTGGTATACTTTCATGACTGCAATTTAAAACATATTTGAGAAGAAGCACTGCATGTTTTAATGGATTCTGTGTGATTTGACAAAATATGAGGTGTCGTTGCTGTTTTTTTGCAAAACCTTAGTACACAACACCACTCTAAAGCACAGAGGTGGAGGTGTGATTGTAAGGCTTCTTTATACAGTATCTAAGCTCCAGGCTGCTTCATTTTATGCAGAATCATAGAACTGGTTCACAACCGATTGCATATTTTAGGCAAGAAAGTGTTGCAATGATCAAGTCAAAGTGCAGACCTCCCCCTGACTGGAAGGATCTGATGCAGCTTTGCTAAGCAGTTGGAGCTAAAAGCCTGTACAGTGATGCAAGAAGCCATCATTAAACTAAAAAGCAAATGTAAATGCTGCTGCAAACTAATGCTTCATAGTTACTCCAGTCATAAGTTTTCTACTTTTTCCATTAAAAACAATAACATTTTAATCGTGTGATGCTGCATTATTAATCTTGTTTTTTTGCATAACTACATTGGGTCACTAAGGAGCAAACAAGGCAGAAAACTAAAAGAGAAAAATCATTATGAAAGTAAAGAAGAAAATTGAACATTTGCTAATTATCAAGTCAAAGTTCACCAAAGTCGTTTCTCTGAATGACTGTTTCAACAAAAAGGCTCTGAGTGACACACTTACAGCAGGAGACACTGAGGAGATTATGGTCGAGATTAGAGAATAAAACCTTGCCAACTGCAGATTATTCACACCCTAACATTTACGCATTTAGAAACGAACGTAAACGGTCTCGTTGCTTAGTTTTTCATGTGGTGTCTGTCATCGTAGTGGCACAGCAGTGTTGTGCTTGGTGGGGAAGAACTAGGGGTTGCTGCAAATACTGACACAAACTGTGTGGGAGGTTACAGGAACTCTTTGTGGTACTGGAGTTCTGCTTTAGACCATGGCTTTTGCTGAAATAAATGTCAGTTGTGGGAATCTTTCTTTTATCTTTACCTTAAACCTGCAATCTATGTAAACTGAATGTATGTTGTTGTCACACACTGCTTGTAATCATTCCCTTCATGTGTATCCGTTCCATCTCCTTATACCATTTCCATCATTTGTTAATTGTTTAAAACAAATTCTTTGCATAAAATCAGTAAACACATTTGGCCTGTAGAGCAGAAAAAAACCTTCTAGATCTCAGATGTTCCTCCACTAGTGGTGGGCTTTTCTCAGATGGCAGGTGCAGACCGGCTGGCTGGAGCCAGAAGTGGGGCTGACACTCTGTGGCACCTCCTCCCTGATCTTCACCACTTCTTTCTGCTTAGGTTCCTCTCGCCGCTTTTCTACCTCATCTGCGTCTCGGACCTTCCGGACCTCCTGCCGGGGGGATGACTTTACGTCTCTTCCTCTTTCTCCTACCAGAGCTTTAGAGGGAGTCCGCAGATGCTTTGGGGAGGCCATGCACTGAGTCTGGACCCTCTTGACGTGGTCCACACCGTATGACCTCTCCTGGAGGTCGCTGGAACACTTGCTCCTTCCAGTTTTGTCAGCGGCGTACTTCCTGGGTGGATTGGGGAGAGGTTTGTAAGCCTCCAGTTTACGCTTGTGACTCATAGCGGACGCACAGCAGATGATGAACACCATGACTATCAGGAGAGAGGTCACAACAATGACGATGAGAAGATTCTCTTGCAGGAAGTCCACAACTCTGCTGAGGACGTAGTCTTTGAGGCGGATAATAGTGGTGGTGATGGTGTTGGTGAGGCTGGGAGGCTCAGTGACAACCGTTACATCAACAGGCTCTCGAGTGGAGAAAGATGTTGGGAAGAGGAGCCCCAGCTCGGGTTCATCGCCACTGCCGTCCATGGAGATGTTGTAGAAAAGAGGACTGGAGTGGCAAACCCGGCAGCACAAACACAGCAGGGCCACGCAGGCCATTCGGAAAAGCAAGTGGGAGTTCATCTTTAACAGCAAGTCCTGCAACAATAAAAGAAAAGATGACATAAAAAATGTTTTTCCAATCACTAAAGTTACTCAGAGGGAAACATTTAATGTAATAGTTGTATGATCTGCAATCAGGACAAAACACTGTTCTTTTTTTTAAGTTTAAATAATTTTCCGCTATCCGTTTGTGCATTTTCACTCAGGTTTTCCGTGTCTTCCCATACTGCAACAGATCTATTTTAGCAGGCAGAGAGGTAGCCATTACTTATGGGGTGGAGTCAGCAAGTTTGGGGCTGAAGGCCTTATAATTTGTAAAAGTAGAGGAGGCCACCCATCCACCACACCAAAGCCAACCAGGAAGCTGTATTCCAAAGAGGGCACAGAGGCGTGGGAGACCTGCGGCTTTGGCCTCTATATTTACACAGGACAGCAGCTGCTGTGCACCAGCCCACAACTGCAAAGGCCTGATCAAGATATTCCTGCTTGCAGGAACATTTTCAGACTGGAAAAAAAAAAAAGACTTCCCAAAAATGATGTGATTTTTCTCCAATTTTTTTCCCCATCTTAAGGAGAAAATCCATCTTTCTTTGAGTGTCTTGCAGTTTCAGACTTAACCTTTTATCACAGTGTATAATTACACAGTGTCAAGCTGTAAAGACAAGCTTCTAATCAGCAGTAGTGAAGACGCTGGGTCCTCTGCTCAGCGTGAACCTTCTATTGCTGGCGCAGACGGCTCTGCAGCTTTGAATCTGCTGGACCACATTGTGGGCTGGGTCTTCATCCTTGGATGCACAGCCATAGTACAGCTCCCCTAATTACAGCTAAAATTACATTCCACCATAGAGCTGGCATTAACACTCAACCCTCTGGGTGAATAATGTTCTCACATCCAACATGTTAGGATCCATTCAACAACACTTGAGATGCAGTTTGACCATTTTTAAGCTTAAGATCAAATTTAAATATTTTCCACTCTGTACACGTCTTTATAAAAATATTTAGATTTTTAGAATTTGAAAGTGTTTTTTTCATTATGTTAGAGAGAATCATATTCTGAAAAAGATTCTTGAAAGTGTTCAAATTGTGTCAGTATTTTGAGGTGGTCACAGAGAGGGTTAGATGGAGGCCGTTATGGCTGTAGTGACCCAAGATGACCAAAAAAAAACCCCGAAGAACATTCAGACCAGCAAAGTTTTAGTTTTATTCTTTATACATAGATTAATGCTAATCTAATTCTTTATCGGAATTAAGTGTTTCAATCTAAAACCATAACTAACACGACCTGTTTTCACATCACAGAGTATCAGGACGCTTTCATTCTAACTCATAAAAAAGTTTTTTCATTTTTAATTTTTTTTCTTAAAAGAAAAAACATTTCCAAACTAATGAATCCAATATAAACCAAATTTGTACAGTATCAGTCATTCAGAAAAGCTTTTTCAAATAAATGGATTTCCAGTCTTAGGATCATAAATGAGCCATATTCAAAGAGAATAACTTAAATAATTCAAGTACCTGCAACTCTATTTTTGTAATATAATTTTTATATTGTAATTCTTTTATATATCAATTAATTTACCATGAGAACTGACAATCTAAAAGGAAAAAAATCCTTTCAGATTAAGAAATAATGGCTGAGAAAATGTTCAAAAACTACACTCACTGTATATGTCTCTAAGGTAACAGAAGCATTTTTTCCCCCAAACTTTTACCTTCGTTATGAATAGACATTTTTATTTAGCTCTGCATTTTGGAAAATAGAAAATCACTGAGAAAAAAACTTGTTCTTAACCTTCAATACTTTCAGCATCAAGAGGAATCATCAAATTTGTAGAAATACTTACAGAATGCGTTGTTCCACCGCTTCGTTTTGGGGAGCCAGATGATGTGCAGAAGGCTGCTGAATGAATAATGAGGAGGCAGAACAAGAGGAAAGGGAGAGGACTGAACTGGGAGGCAGTTTCTTTAACCCAAACTTCCTTCTTCTCAAAGGTTTCCTCACAGCAAACCGATGCCCAGCCCTCTTGTCTTCAGCTTCCAGTCCCCTTAGTCTCCCCAAATTTATCCTTCACACAACCAAGAGAATTTGCAAAACTCTCCAAAAGTGATCACAGATCTCCTGTTTAACTATTGAAATTATGCTTTCTTACACGTCAAACCTGTATTACGTCAAAATCACGGATCTGTGCATCTATTCATGGTTTTTCCAACAGCATTAGTCTCATGTTTTAGGAGTAAAGGTTATTTCTGGTTTTGGTGGGGCAAGTCTCACCAAACGCAGTCTCTGCCTCCCACCGAGGCCTCTCTAATTAAGCACGTTGATTACAGCCTTACTTTAAAACCAGCACTGGGAGAGAGCACCCATTTCACCCCAAACACACAAAAATCTGACTGAACATATAAACTTAAGCACCCTAAAAATACTTCTTTATCTCTAAAGCGCAGCGTATGAGAGACTTCAACGCTGCTGCAGACTCTTTAAAAGTGATTGCTCTGACAGTCTCAAGTTTAGTGTTTTTCCACATAATTTGTTAATGATAATTTCTTTATTATACTTCAAGTAGTCCCTTTATATGATTTCAAGTTTTTAAGAGAGCATCATTGTTAAAACTAGAAAATGTTTCCAATTGAATCCTACAGATTAAAACTGAAATATATAACAAGAATCACTACTTAGGGGTCAACTTTAAAAAGTCTTTATTCGTTTTCTTATAATCAATGATTGATACATGAAGCAAGAGTACTGAACAAAAATGTCGAGCAGACCTCCACATGTGTCGTTCATGGGGGCTGGTTTTCCACATGATTTAGTTCTCCGCTTTTTCCACATGTACCGGAGGATTTCTGCTTTTGCTTATGCCGGGTTCTGGAAAGGTGCAAGGAACATGAACAGTGGAAATATTTAAAACCCATCACCCATAGAAACAACCCCCCCCACCCTCCCTTCAGCGCAACCACAAAAAGAAACAAACAAAAACAAAACATGGACATGTTATTTACACAGCTCTCACCCACGTTTTCTTTGACATCTCTTATCTGCACATTCCGACTTACACTGTCCCTTTGGATTGCTTTGAACCATTACTCCTCGACTCTTGTGCCAATAGTACTGTTGAAAAGTGGAAAGGAGAAAAACAAACAAAAAAAAAAAACCCCAAAACACTGGGAATGACATTTTTGACATAAAACGCGGTGGAATATTTAGTTTACAAAACTGAGATCCCATCACAAACTGAACAGATTGTTTCCAATTCCTTTTTAAAGAAGTTTCTGTACCGGGTTCATGACAGAGAGGACCAAAAAGTCCTAGTGGCAGTGAAGCAATGCAGCCAAGTGTACTGTCAACAGGACTTTGTGTTACTTTGCTTTGCAAAAAATAAAAAATAAAAAAAAAGAACAGTACTTTAGGAGCAGAGTGTTAGTACAACGTATAGCACCTCAAAGTGGTTTTAAATCCAGTTACCCTTCTACTTCTCTACTTCCTACACAAACTACTCACATAACAGCCCCCATTACACACTTCCAGTCACCTCTATGGCACTTTCTGATCTGTACAAGCGGTAACAAATAATGAAGGCAAACAGACTGAATCATTACCCGTCTCAGCTTCCCACTGGGAAACGAATCCAAAACAACTTGGATAGTTTTATTCTTTTTTTTTTTTGTTTTAAAGTTACTTTTTTCAGAAATCAGAAAACAAAGACGTGGGAGTGCTAAGAGGAACACAAGCAGATACAGAAATGAACAGATTAGGGTGTCAGCTATTGGATTCTTTCCAAAATAATAAAAAAAAAAAGGCAGGTCTTGAAACTTCTGAGTCCTTTGGAACATCCCAACCATCAGATGTCAACGAACCAAAGATGCAAGGCACATATCCACAAACAATCTTAGGCCTGTAGCCCCGTCAGATAGTTTGTCTCTAGCTTCATCCCCAGATGACCTAAAATGATCGAATGATATGTTGGTGTGCGTTACTTGATGGCATTAGGATTTCTTTTCTGCTTGAACAGCAAATATATGTGGGATACTGTTGAACGGAAATCAATCAAGCCAAATATGACTTCCTGAAGGTGAGCCCTTGTGTGAAAGGCTGGAGAACACTTGTGTACCTGTTTGGATGAACATCCAGAGCACTGACTTACTACAGTAGTCTACACAATGGGAACGTTCAACCTCCCCACCCCTACATGTTACAGGGTCAAGGAGATAAACAGTCACTTTCATGAAGAGGGTAAATCTGAAGCAGATAAGAAGGATATGCATGTGTTACATGAACAAATGTGTCCACAGTCACAACAATATCAAGCAACTGAAAAATGGGTTGAACATTTACTATATCTGTTGATGTTTGGTGTTTCTGGAGCCAAACTGCATTTTCTTTGAACTTTGGAATTTGAAAAACTGATTCTGTGCATCCTAGTGATGGAAAAGTGTAAACATGAGGAAACATCAAAAGTTCCCTTCTCTGAACTTTGTTTGCAATTTATCAGAAAGAACAAGAGAAAAACAATACTGTGATGAAGAGTTAACAAAAATGTCCACATTTGGCTATTTGGAATTTTAATCATTTTAATTTTTATAGGAAACACTGATAACTAATTAAAAAAAACAGAGCAGATGTTTGACACTGGAAAGTTGTTTTGGTCACCTATAAGATTTTTTTCCTTTTTTAAACAGCTAGGAAGACAAAAAGAAAAAGAAACCATCCACACACAACAGACTGCCACAGAATAAAAGTAACCAAGTCCTTTATCACCAAAAATAAAAAAGCTTTAGCTAAATTAACCACCTATTGTTCTTATTCCACCTGTGTTAAGCTGAGGGTTTGGGGGGGCTGGCTAAGAAAAAAAAAAATTAAGGAATGTTTCTAGGGATCAATGCTTGGCAGGACTCAGACCCAACACCGTCATTAAGACTGTCCCTGCGCTCCCGAGCCAACAGAAGATCCTCAATTGCTGTGCGTCGGGCCAAAGGTTCTTTTAAATGGCCATTTGGGACATTTGCTCCTCAAGTTTGATGATTCGCTTCTCCTGACTGCTGATGAGGTCTTTGAGGGACTTGATTTCTTTCAATATCTCATCCATTTTTGCTTCAGATTTCTGTGAAAGACATGGATAATGTTTTAATGCAAACAACAAATGTAAAAGATAAGATAAAAGATAAAAAACCCAGACATGATTTACAGCCAAATATAGGTCAAAAGTATACAATTGCAAAAAAGCAAAAAAGAGCAACCAGTAAGTTTTACTAAAAAAGTACCAGGTTTTCTGAAGGCTAACAATTTCACTAGCAGTAGTACTCAAATGAGTTGTTATTACAGCGCTAAATTGCAGAGAATCATGTGAGTCGGGTTCTAGGCGGGAGGCTGAGTTAAGGGCGAGGTCCAACAGCTGCCAAAGACAGCAGTAGATCTTGGTTTCTGGGTCCCAGAGGAAGATGAAAGACCTCCACAAACTACCTTATGTTTACAGGCATTTATCATTCATAAACACATATTCCTTTAAGAATTGAAGAAGAAATCCAATCTCCAACCAGTACTGTGTGCTTTTTTTGGTTTTCTGTGACATGATTGTTGAATTCCTGCAGTTTGTGCAGCATGTAAAGGTGCATCGTCTCTACCCCCTAGTGGCATGGAATGTAAGCATTGGCTTACATGTTGATGGCACAACATTTTTAAGGTTTTTTTTTGGTTCATCAAGGAAAATAGTCAACTGTCAAAAGATGTAAATATCAAAAACAAAGTTAGAACCCAATTTTGAGAGGACAGTTCTATTTCCATTAAGTTTAGTTGAACATTTAAAGTCCACTCAGGTGAATGTGTGTAGTAACTCCAACAACAGGTCCTTAAAACTACATAATGAATTTGTTGATCTAAGCTGATGGAACAACTCTCTCTCTGTGGCTTTTTCAGCTTCTGCAAGCTGCATGGAAGGAAGTGATGACTCACAATAATTTTATTTTTTGTCTATGTCAGTGGAATTTAAAAGTTGTTCATTGGGATTTTTTTATTGTACTTATAATAAACTTTATGCATAGATATTTCATAATAATGTTTTTAAAACATGTTACATTTCAGTTCACTGTTAAAAACTAATTTTTTGAAAAAATAATCCCAATATGATGATAATTTCATGATGGTTCCAAGCCATTTGACTTGTTTAAAATTCTATGTTTATGACGTCTGGCACTGGAAGTCATGCTGGAGGAGGCCTTTGTTTTTCAGTGACCCACAGGAATGCATCATATTTGGATTTGAGAAACAAGGAGTTAGATAAAAAGTTAAAATCTGTTCGACATTTCAAGGTTTGCCATAGATACTTTGTTTACGGCATAATGTAAGCAATGAGTTCAGAATTCACAGTAAAACAGGAAGTAGGGCATATTCAACATCCCAATGGAGAAATCAATACTTACAATTGATGGAGTTGAGGAGGCAGACTTGTTGGCAGGACTTGAGTTTTCTGACTTCTTAGTGACCTTGGAGTCCAAAATGTTCTTTTTGACCACATGGATTTCACGGCTTTTGACTGGAACATAGCCATTCTTTAAGGAGATGAGGATGGGGTCTCCATTCTTCCCCTCAAACCACTCCTCAGCCTCCAGTGCGGGGTCTGGCCCGGCTGTGTCTGGATACAGGTCGTCCTGAAACATTTCCGACTGGCAGGAATGTCGGACGAACGAATAAAGAATTAAATTCTTTCAACTCAAAACCACAAGACATGGCTTAGAAATAACAACAATGATCCGAGGGGATCAAACAGACAGAAACTCACCTTACGAGGCACAGTCATCACTATAGGCTCACACTTCCTTTCGTGCAGCTTGTAGAACCTGATAAAACAAAGATTTAAAAAAAAACAAAAAAAAAAACAGCTAAATTCTGCCCCCAAGTGGTGAAGCCACAGAAAATTAAACCCAAAAAAGAAGTTGAAATTCTGTTTCAACATACCGTGCAATTTCGCATTTATTGACATCAAGGCCTCTCTTGCTCATGAAACCCATGCCCCTCTGGGGCTCCTTTGATGCAAAGGTGTTCAGGAAGTGAACATAAGGAGCCTCATCTGTGATTTCAAAGTAGCGAATGCTGCTGTCACCCTGCAAAATAATAGTCATTATTTTATAAATTAGCTTTTTAAAATGTAAATCTATGTTAAACTGAGAGGTCTTGATTTAACTTTTAGGTAGCTAAAACCAAACACACCTTTCCACACAGGTAAACGACATTTGTGTCAGGGTCATAGAAGGGCAGGAGGACTCCATTACTGGTGTCCATCTCACTAACAGTCATGGGCTCCTCCATGTTTTGCTAAAAAAAAAAAAAACAAAACAAAAAACCAGGATAAATTAAATCTATCAAGTAGCAAGATCATTTTTTAGACTGGAAGCGTAAACTTCCTAACTAACAGACAGAGTCTATCAATATCTTTTTCTCTATGAAATAATAATTTAATTAATTTTACTATATTTTTGTCATTTCTTTAGGTTGCAATCTTGATTTTTAAAAAAAAGTTGATTATTACAGTAAGTTTGTAGAATAAACAGTAACTCATATCTGTACCGTCACTGGCATGAGCAACATGTTAAAGTATCAGGTCAACATTAAAAACAAAACGGTGTTTAAGGTTATCACAAACCAACAGTGCTTTGCCATAACTTACCATGTTCCAGAGGGCCACCTGTCTCTCACTCATCCGACTGAAACCAGTGGTGAGGATGTTGCCGTCAGAGAGGAAAATGGCTCTCATGGGCCGAGCACCCTCATGTGCCTTTTCCCTCTCCTGTAAATCATGTTCCAGAAGTAAAATAAGCGTGTTAATATACTTTTTTTTTTTAACCCGATTTACTGCATGTTGGCTACATATCAAATCTAAACACGGGAACATTCGTGTATTTGCAAAATTACACTGCATTAAATCGTCAAGCTAATCTTCCAGAAATGTTAGGGTGTATTCCTGTGTTGTCATCACGTGTCAAATGTCATCTTTCGCTGATCAGTTTTGAGTGTCTGAATCAAAATCAAGTACAACACCTTTTATTGCTACTTTGGTACATGCTGCATGGGTGTTGTGGCGGGGAGTGACGGATAAGTAGATACACCCATAACTGTTTGTCGGGAAAACTCTATGAGAAGCAATGTGGATCACTTTGAAAGTTGTTTTTAATGAGCCTGCATTTATCCAATTAGTTGCTGGGTCTCGTTGTGGTGTCCTTGCATTGTTTTTAAGAGAATTCTGTTAAGGAACTAAAAGGTAGCTTTTAGGATGACATCACAGCAGCGCTGGGCATGTACCGCGTAAAGAGACGTAAAGAGTCCGTGGCTCATCTTCCTGCTTTGTTTACATCAAGTGACCACTGGCTACGGAGGCCATTTTGGTCCAGTTGTTCCACTCTAAGAGGTTGTATTCAGCCTGAGAAATCTCAGAGCAAACCAAAGCTCAGTCCAATTGGAAACTAACAGAGACCACCTCGAAAAATCGAGCAAAAGAGCAATTCCTGGTCCTGGACCGGGGTACGCTTTAGTGTACTCAGACTGAAAACTTGTTCTGTATTATCAGGGGAAACAAACTCTAGTTTACTTTAAGTGAACCAAATGGGTCTTGTCTGAATACACTCTTAAATCAATTTTGCCTAAATAAAAAAAAACACTGTGTTTTGCTTTGGTGTAAATACTAAATATTTCACATTGGTAAAATTAAGGCATTATTCAAAACTTTTTTTTTCTTCTCTTTCTAACAGAAATTTATTTTTGCTCACAGCAATAATCGTCTCCTTGCGAGGGTCGATGACACGAATGGCCTTATCTTTGCTGGCAGTGCAGATGAGGCTGCCGCTGCGGTTCCAGCAAACGTTGTATATGACATCAGGATGCATGTCTTCCAGGGTGATCATGGCTTCACCTGTGCCCACGTTCCAGATGATTATTACATTGTCACAACCTGAAAGAGGATGGAAAAAGAATTGAGCTTACCAGTAAAACAAACTCACTTAAATTATTTGTCTGGGAGACAGCACCTAAAATGAAGATTCAACAGAAATATACGTAATTTTTAACCTCAGGTTAAGTGACAGAGATGGGATTTCTACCTGCACTAAGCAAGACGTTGCGTGCAGTCGGATGCCAAGTGATAACGCCAACACGCTTTGAGTGCCCCTCCAGAACAACCACCGGCTCAGACATAGAAGTGACGAGGCCATTCTCAGGAATCTGCCAAACCTTTGGAGAACAAGAACATTTTCTTCATGAAAATTAAAGATAAAAAGATTTTACAAACATTTTCACTTGCTTAAGGAAAAAAAAAGTCATGAACCTAAGCAAAATACACCCAAAGAAGTTACCAAAAACAACCTGAAGGGGGCAGCAGTGACTTATTTCTTCAAATCTAACTTTGCAACAAGGTTATTAACCTAACATTTAAGAACAAATATCCTAAAAACACATTGTAGATTATTTGATGTAACAAATGAATAATTTATATGTTAATAGGTGACATCTGTGATGATTGTCAGTCATCCAGTTCATATTCTGACCGGATTCTGTTCCTCAAGGACTATAAAAGCCTGATCTAGAAGAGATTTTTCCTCTCACCTGAGCAGCTTCTGTATCAACTCTTGGTGGGAAATTCAGGTAATTTATCAACTGAATATCTCATCAAATAAATATCATTATAAGCAGAGGCAAATGTCAACAATTCCGTTATAACAAGTATAGCCAGCTAATTTCATTTTACTTGATGGAGGTCTTGTTATGACTGAGGTGGGGGCACTCATTAGTGGTTTAATGTTCCTGTGTGAAGAGTGTGAATAGAACCCTAGTACCCTTGGGCAGAGATGTCAAAAACAGGATTTTACGTGTGAGACAGGAAATGTGTCAGACCCCACCTCTGTTGAGGGAGTTTCTCCATTTTGACAGATTGCTTTGTTAACTCTTTTTAAAAAGCATCCATCTTCTTTGTGGACTGATGCCTTGTGAGCCTTATTCTCCCTTCTATACGGTCATAATAATGGGTGGTTGTTTGACGAGCCCTGTTTTGACCTTAACCACACGGGTTAACAGAGAAAAATAGTTCTCAACATGGAACGCTGTCTAGGAAAAACACTTTCATTCATTCATTTTCTAAACCGTTTTGTCCCTTTCGGGGTCACAGGGCTGCCAGAGACCAACCCGGCCAATTGTGGGATACACCCTGGACAGGTCACTAGTCTGTCACGGGCCACAATCACACACCCATACACACTTGCATTCACACCTAGGGACAATTTAGAGTAACCAATTAACCATTAAACTATAAAGCATTTTTTTTATTTTTGGAGGATGGGAGGAAGCCAGAGTCCCTGGAGAAAACCCATGCATGTATGGGGGAGAAACTTGCAGACTCCACACAGAAAGATCCCCCAGTGGTGATACCGTAAAATGTAATGTTACAGATTACGAATAAAGTTCCATACAAAGTGGATTTGTGCCCGTTATTATATTTCTAAAATATATTAAATTTAATAAATTTATTTTCCCGCATTATAGGAGCTCAGTTTGTGGGAATTAATTTTAATATACGCAATTCCTGCAACCCTGCAGTGAAATTCAGGCCCTGTACCATATCCACTTAATGTCTGCACCAATTATTCTAACATAATATTCAAAAATCAAAAGCTGCAAACATTAGAACTAAAATTACTTTTCCTCTCTTCATGGAACATAATTGTGCAAAGAAAAAAAGTGAGTTTAAACTGGAGGCAGACAAAAAGGGTCAAGAAGACTTTCTTGACCCAAATAAGGTCATTTGGAGGAGAGCACAGCAACATTCTCAAAAAGAACAAAAAAAAAAGTGACCTCAGCTGAAACAGAAAAACCATTCCCAAGTCCTGACATCTAAACATTTTTCAGCCTTATCTAATCCAGTACATTAGACTTGCTACAACTTGGGATCTGACAGCACACAGTCCCTTGTCACATATTAGCCCAAGAATGTAAACAGCCAATTCCCTTTTTAGAAGAGGTGAGAGATCAAGTGTAACGCGTTTAAGAAAACCTACCATCACAGTGCAGTCCTCAGAGCCGCTGGCAATCACCTGGTCATTATGGGGACACCAGTCAATGTCCAACACTGGCCCTGTGTGCCCACATACTGTTGGGTAGGATTTGTCAATGCGTCCTGTCTGTAGAGGGAAGACAAGATTAGTCTTGATTTAGTTCATGTTTTGCAACAGGACAATTGTAACATAATCCTAAATCCCTCATTGAAAGAGAAGCTCACGTGATGAACTTTAACTGATCCTTCCCACATGAAAACATGAAACCAGACAAGTGAATGAGGCAACATCAAGGAAATTGCAACATCTTAAATGCTGGATAATTTTCCAACACAATGTTTGGATGATAGCTGGGTTGGCTCCAGCAGCCCCAGCAACCAGATATTGTTTTGATATAACTGACTTTATATTTTTTGTACCATTACCGGTGTGAAGCCCATTGAGACAACTGTGTTGTAATTTTGGGCTACATAAATAAAATTGGATTCAACTTAATTAAACTTGGTTGTCATTAAAATCAGTACAGTGCAAGGCAAGTGACAGTTTCAAAGTTCAGACTTGGTTTAAACGGTCAAAGAGCGAAAGTCAAAAAATTTAAGAACATAACTCACTGCTTCACATCAACTGCTTTATCTGTGTTTGTACTTTGAGCATGTTGAGTCATGTAGTCATGTCAGATAGTCTAAATTTTACTTTATTGCTTTGGAACTACACGTATACAGCTTAAACACATAGCACAAATGAAATGGACAAGTAGAAAGATTGAGTTAAAGCTACACCCTCACTACAGTACCCTGTAAATATTAAAGATAATTTTAAAAAGGATAAATGTCTATATTTTCTACCAGTAAGTACCAAACACTCAGAAAAACTACTGAAGTTTTTCCAATCTTGAATGCAATAATGTAACTTCAAGATGTCCATCCACTGTAATATACTGCAGGAGCCATGATGTCACGTTGAAAAAAAGAAAATAACTAAAGTTACACTGCTGACATGTCATTTTAATTAATTTTAGCATTCACAAATGCATTTTACTGTTGAAATGAAAGCATTCATGTACTTGTTTTCCGGCAGACAGAGCGAACAGGATGAAAAGCAGGAAGGAAATGAGGCTGATGACCAGGTGTAGCTACAGAAACTGTGTAAACAATCGGATAAAACAAAAATAAAAAACTCAAAACATTTGTAGTGATGCTGCAAAAAAACATTCTTGTTGATCACAGTCACTTTAGTTTGACATGTTGCACACAGTCAAATATCAATTTGTTTATTAATACTTTCAAACCAGTTCTGAAAGGGTAGATGCGTTAACACAGGGGTTGAAATATCAGTTAAGAGATAAACAAACATCCTTGTTAAAATGTTGAAATTCCTTTTGACAGGCAAACTCAAGGAGGTAAACATGGGGCAGAACATTTGGTGTAGAGAAATAAGGAGTTACTAATAAGCCTGGTTTACACATTTATTCTGATGCCATATAGCATGTAGATGAAGAGAAAACTCCTATGTACCACTATTTTTCATCAAGATCAACAAGAGATTTACAGTTATTTATTTAGAATCACAGATGCAATAAAAACATCCAACATTTGATTTGCACAGCAATACTAATTCAAAGGGACCCAATTTATTGAAAATTAAATAAAATGACAACTCATCAGATCCTCTTTCACAGCATTTTATTGTCACTGAAATAACAAGCAGGCAGACCTAGCACTCTTAAATAGGGCACTTGGCTTGCTCATAGAGCAACTGTCATAAAAACAGAATAGCACACTAGCAGCAATGACAAAAATGCCAGTTTCAATGACTCCACTAAACCGGTTTAAAAAAAATCCTCATTCCCTTAGAAAGGACCAGCTGGGATTCAAACTAGGGCCTTCTCACTGAGAAGCAAGAGTGCTAACCGATGCTCCACCACACTTCTCTTAAAAATGTCAATTTACCATTTATGTATTAAAAAAAAATTACACTGATCTTGAACCTGCCAATTGCTTATTTCCTTACCATTCAGTGCATGCAGATCTTGAGTGGCCATTTAAATATGAAAGTATCACCGATCACTGACCCCAATTTACACCAAAGACCCATCAGTGCCTAACAGCGTCACATCAGGCTGTTTTATTTCACACTAGAAACGTCATGCAGGTCTTATGAATGACTCACTGCAATGCTCATGTAAACATATCTTTCAGATCAAAAGGCACAGTCCAAGTGCCAAAATAAAAAAAAAAAATTATATATATATATATATATATATATATATATATATATATATATATATATATATATATATACACACACAAATAAATAAAATATGAGTGACAAATATCACATCTATTTTGCAAAGAAAAAAAAGAAGCCTCTTTGCATAGCTAAATTTTATAATACAGAACATTCCTTTAAAGAGGAATCCTAAGGTCTCGAAAACAATTGGTTTCTTAGCAACACATATAGCCGCAAGTGGGTGAATGACAAGGTGGCATATAAAGGAAACACTGCAGCAAAAGCATGGAAGATCATCTGAACACAATCCCTCAAGGCAAGAGGACATTCTTTTCATTCACACAAGAGGCCAGTTTACTTCCTTTTACTTGAAGTTGCAACATGTGATTCACACATGCACACCACCGAAGGATCTTCCATGTATACAGTCCAGGGCTGCACAAAGCTCCATGGAAATTTCCAGTTTAAACAAGCCTCTGCATTTGTATGGTTGACACATACAGCTGGGGTATCCTTAGTATTAAGACACCAGTATTTTACCAACTTTAATGTGTAAGAACTTGGCAAACAGCTTTTGTTTTAAGTGTGTTCCAAATAGCTTCTCTGACTAAAACTAGAAATCTTGACAGCAAATAATTTATGCCAATCCCTTTCTAAGCAAAGGAAAACATTTGAGGGCACAATAAAACAACGGTTTGTTTTTAAACCCAAGTTAAGTTGAAATGCTTAATATAGCTAGAGGACATCCTGTTAGATAAAGCATTAATAAAAGTTAAGTGCTATTAATTGTTTGACATAAAATGCACAACATTGCAAAAAATAAAAAAAAAACATGGGACATACCATCTGGATTAAAACAGAAATTAAGCATCAATTAAACCACCTAAAATACGGCCCTAATTTTGAGTTTATCTAATAGCATAAACATAAATACATTTAAAATAATAAAACAGTAGGGGACATCAAGCTTTGATACAAAACTTCATTCATTTCTCTACGAGTCGCCAGCTACTAGAATAAAAATACTTAAGTATGATCCTTTTGATACAGGCTGTGACTTTTTGACTGAAACATCTGACAACCCAGTTCTCACATCGTGGCTGCTCCACATTTTCTGGCCTATCCCTGAATTCAAATGTGTACTGAAACTGCACAAGGCAGCCAATGGAAGGGCAGGGAGGAAATGGTCTTGGAAGGCTGTCAGCCAGGGAGCAGTGAATGACCATATATGGTAAAATCTGCAGTCAGCAGGACTCTGTGGCAAAAGCAGCAAAGGGATCTGAGCACTACTGGGGTATTTAAACACAAACCAACCAAAATATTGGGGAAGCCCCAGATTATGATGCACAACCAGTATTTTTACAGGAAAAGATTATTGTTTTGTTAGCAACTAAACTGGTGTGAATGACATGCAACAGAAATAGTGCATCTCCGTTTAGCACACATGGAATAGAGTTAAGTAAATGATGCATTTAAAATCAATGGAGCATTCCGTTACTGAATTTAAAGTGATATACCACATAAAAAAAGGTTGTTGACAACAATAGAATAAAAGATCGTGCAGGTTTCAACAATCTCACTTTTTCATAAAACTGTTTTTTTTAAACCAAAATAAATAAATACTATTTGAAAAAAGTTACTTAGGTTTCCCGTGTGTTGAAAACCAATGAATCTAAGACATTTGTCAAATACCATTAGCTGCTGTATTTAAACCCACCAGTTTGCACTCAGGAATTTGGCCTAATTTTTTTAAAGATAATGATTATGACAAGGATAATTCTGATCAAATAAGAGAATAGTTGACGACATGTTTTGGTGGACGAAAGATCTTTTCTCAATATGTTTGCTTTTGGACAATGTAAATTCAAAATACATGTTTGTGTTAAGTGAGGGCAGTATGCCACTAGACAAAACTTAAGGGAACTAAACCACCCTTATCAGGTGCTAGAAAAATAAGTATCACATCTTTGGGTATAGCTTACGATTTAAAAAAATGACCATCATTGCCAGTAAAAATTAAATCCATTAGGTTTACTTAATAGTGAAACACCAAGAGACACATACTGTATGCCTTTCCCCACATATGCAGACAATTATTTCTAGGGGTTTCTTTGGGATGTTATTTATATGTGGAGAAAGCTTAAAGTTATGTCTTAGCAATTTTGGTTCACATGTAAAATACAAATTTCAGAAACAGTTCTATGACCACTGCTCTACAGAAGTGAAAAACAAAAGGGACATTTTTTCTATTGTAAACGTCTTTGAAGAGATAGTTGTTTGGCATATTTCTAGCTTCATCTTTGTGTTGAATTTTGGGACTAGTGGCGGACTGTGATAGATGTGGACATTTGTTTAGAGGGGATCAACATTTTGGGCGCCCAAGGTAAAATGTTATTTCATTGTGCATAAAGAACCCAAGGAAAGATTGAAACATTTTCTAGAAGGCTTCAGGGCGCATACTATGAATTCTGCAGGGTGCTCAAACTTTTGCAGATGCCATTATTTTCTATTCTTTTTTGAAAGGGTAAATGATGGAAATAAAGCCTACCGGTAATTTTTTTTTTACAAATTAAAAGAACGTCTTGTCTGTAAAGTGATGCAATTAGAAGATTTTCAATCTTTCCTTGGGTTCTTTATGCACATTATTATAACACTTTACCTGGGGTTCCCCATACTTTTGATCTGCACTGTACTGCCAGTGGCCACGGTACAAAGTATATGTGGAGCAGTTCTACTCTCCTTTAGCATACAAAAGTGCAAAGACTCAAAATGTTGTCAACTTGGAAGGACTCAAGAAATCATGCAATAAGTATAGAATTCACACATGGCATGTTACTTTAAAACCAGGCAGATTCTCTCTTCTTTAATCATATCCTTGCCATCTCCCACAAAATTCCTGGTAGCTTGATGCTATTAATGCAAGTTGCAATATTTACCAATTAAAAAAAAAAAAAAAACCTACACAAAACTTGATCCTGATTTTACAAAAATAAGGTCTGACATCTGAGTGATATTTTTTAATTTGCAGTAAAATGCATTTAAGAATAGAAGAATAGAAGACAAAAGGTAAACATTATACTTCAAAAAGGCATTAGCATTTAAACAATAAAACAAGAATCAGAGCTTATACTCCCAGCCCCCTTCTTTGTATGACAAAAGCTACATCGCACTCTGTCAAACAAAGGCCCAAACAGCTGACAGCCCACAGAGAGTCATCAAGATGCAATAAAAGAAAATAGGTTAACCAGATGTATATCACTTCACATTATGGAGTGAAAATACTTTGCTGCTAAATGCATCAAGTATTTTTTTTGTTATTTTCTCTATTGAGACTTCAACATAGACCGAAACTGGTCAAGGTGAAAAACGTTTCACATTATGATGTGGTCTATGGAAAATCTAACTTATTTGTAAATTATTCTACAAGTATTTCTTTTGGTACACTAAAGAACTAGCAAATATCTCAAATACTGTGTCAAACTGATTTACTTCAGTGTAGTCTAGCCATACCATTACCAGTGACAAATCTGCCCCACTTTTCAGATCTGCTTTGCCAGCTGATGCTATACTGATTTGCATGCTTTGCACGCTCATAAAAAAGGAAATCTATCACCGCTCAGGCCTGCAGAAACACAGACATGTAGACAACAATTTAGATCCAAGTCAATGATTTATTTTTTGTAGGTTTCAAACTAAGTGTATGTTAAAGAATGAAGAATCCATACATTTTGAACTTCTTGGAGACAGCTTTTGAACCTTTAAAGTGAGAAACAAATGAGTGCAGTCTCTAATAAAGGATTGTGTGTGGAAGGCAACCACACACATTTTGGTTTTATTTCCATTTTCATTCAACTCACATGTGCATCAATCTTTCAAACCTTCTGTTAGAGTGTGCAATGTGGACAAGATTTCTTAATTAGGAAAAACCTGCGTATATCTAGGGATGTATATGCTAGACGTAAAACCAATAACAGTGCCATATGAAATCCAGCAGGGAGGATACACCCTAGCTGAAGGACAAGTCTATTAAGAGAAACCATTTACACTAGTTAAGTTTTGACAGAAAAAATATTTATTTAAACTGCAAATGTGTTTTTTTTTAAGTCCAAGTTCAGTAAAATTGCCTGAAGCTTTCTTCCCTTATAGAGAACTCATTCATTACTAAATTGCACAGCAGTGGAGGACCCATTTGTTCAATGGGTACACAGTGCTGTACTGGGCTATGGTATGCAGAGGGCAGCTCACACAAAGATGGCGAGGAGAGAAGGAGATGTGCCAAAGCGGCTGGACTTGTAGATCACCACCATGACAGGCTTTATTCAAAGAGGTGCTGAAAGGTGTAAGCTGTGTGATGACACTATGAATCCAATACCCCAGTTCCAGAGTCGTCTCATGTGACGGCATAGCTGTGTACCCTAATTACAGACTTAGGGTAATTCTGTCAACAGTAATGCAGTGTTTATGTTGCTTTGAGTGCTAGGCCCTGATACTTGGCTAATGTCAGAGTTGCAAGCAGCAAATAATTTTACCTATTATACTGTATCTAAATAAATTCTGGGACACTGACCTTTAATACTGACAAACTCGAAGACCCTTACAACAACAGAGCCAAAGCAAAAAGAGTGCCTGCATGATTAATTCAGCTAAATTGTTTACAACAAAACACTCTTGAAATGTAGCATAGCCCAACCCTCGAGTAAATCTAAGGAGACCCTCCTTATATGGTGTCAAAAGAGAGGAGACTCCAGAGCTTTGGAGTAGTTTCTCTTTCACACATGAGGGTGTATGAATAGTCTGCTGCTGGTAATCATTAATCCCAGAGTACACCAACTTGATGAGTCAGCAATCCTGCTTGTAGGGAGCAGTTTTCTGATTCAAACTCAAAGACCAGATCCAAGAATGAGCAATAAATTTCCAGAAAAATGACCACTACTCAAAAAAAAAAAAAAAAAAAAAAAAAAAAGAGCTTCAGAAAAAAGGGGCTCCATGCCTCTTTCATTTACAATCGCTCTATGACAAAATTGATCCTTCTTTGCTTTTAAATCTTCTAAAAATAAATAAATAAATAAAAAATAAAGAGAGACAAAGGGCACAAGACCAAAGGATGACTACAGCTAAGATTATTCCACATATTTCCTAAACTCACATGTGGCAGAAACATGCTGTAGCACGTAGACATGGGTTTGAAAAACACCAATAGAGCAAGTGCAGACCATGCTCAAAATCTTGCACAGCACACCAAAAACTTACCTTGTGAAGAGGAAGAACAAGGAAAGCTCCACCCCCACTGGCCTCCACAATAATGGCGACAAACTTGGGGTTCACTGCACAAAAGGCGCTGTCCCACGTGACCCTTGAAACACGGATGTCATCGTAGCACTGATCATTCTTCACCGCCTGGCCGAAGACGTGACGGAATTTGCTCTGTCGTACAACTCGTTTCATATCTGCAGGAAGAGCCATAAAAAAGGAGAAAAAAACAAGATGTGAAATCTGACTAAAACACACAATTAGGACTGCAAAAGTAAAGGAAAACAGAACAGATTCAAAATGACAAATGGAGAGAGAGAGATGAAGAGTTGGGGTTTGAAAGGAAACAAATTCAAAAGTACTTGGAGTTAATTTTACAGCATATTTTGTATACAAAGCCTAAAATTTTTGAGAGTCCACGACTGGGCAATGCAGTGCCTTATCAGACTTTGGTCACTCGAAGTCCAACTCCAACTTTGTTTTTATCAATTATAAAATTGTACCCAATGGCCTTTTAATTATGATAAAGCAGCCAAAAATCCAAAAGTCTGTATTTCATAAGACATATTTTCTGCAGAGCAGCAAGAGTTCATCAGAAATTTGCCTCCTGGTTGTGGGTGGGTCTGTTGGTGCGCAAGTAACCCTGTAACCCTGTTGATATCCCAGCATCCTTTTGTTTACGCTCTCTCACAACTCCGAACTAACATTACTGTAGCAAAAAAAAAATCTATATATGTGATATATGTGAAAATAGAAAAGAAAACTAGACTTGGTTTAATGGAAACAGTCAAAGCACACTTTGAAATGAATTCAAATTAAAACGTTTAAGTTATTAAATAAATGGGCAGCCTTGGTGCAGTGGAAAGTGCAGTCTGCCTCTGATTGGAAGATTGCAGGTTTGATTCTCGCCTTGCCGGCCCATGTGTCAAAGCGTCTTTGGGCAAGACACTGAACCCCACATTGCCGTTGTCGCTAGTGCTCAGCAGCTAAGCCACCATCAGTGTGATTGTAAAGCGCTATGGGCCTTCAATAAAGGTAGAGAAGCGCTATACAAGTATTTACCATTTACCAAAAACAAAGTCCCCCTCATTCATAAATAGATTAAAAATGTTACTTAGTTTAGGATGTATTCCATTAGAAATGGGTGCAAAAAAGTGTTTTTAAAGCATTAAAGAACACTAAAAAGCATGCAGGACATGCTCATTTCCCCCCTGTGTTTCTCTAAGGTGAAGTGTTGACTACATGCTACATTTTTCAATAATTAGCTGCAGTAAGAAATTGTTTTAATTGCTGGCATTAAAACCAAGTTTTAAACCTTTAATATATTTTAAACTATGACTTCCTTCATCTGATTGTAGACTTCCTCACTCAGCTACACTCTGAGAAGGTAGAGGAAAAGATTAAACTTGAGTTGAAAACAATCTTATAGTACTGAAGCTTAAAAAATAAGGGCCCACTCCTTAGAGAAGATATAAAATACCTTTCTGTGTTTCATTATAGATTTTTGAGCATTTATAGTCACTTAAAAAAGAAACCCAAAAAATATACTTCAAATGTGGAGCCACCTTAGTCTGAAAATGTGTACTTCAGCAAGCAATTCATGTCAAGCCACTGTTAAGTCACAGAACCGGCTCCGAGTACAATTATCTTTATCTCTAGCCAAAATCTCCACCCACAGCTTCATTCCACCTTAAAATGTATTTGCTGTACTTCTTAAAGTGGGTCACAAATCCCCAAAATACTGCAGTTAATGAATAATTTAAGAAAAAAAATATTGAACCCAACAAGTATAAATATAATTAAATTGCCATCTGTATAAAAGCTAGAAATTTAGAAAATACATTTAACCATCCTCTCAGCAGTAATGCTCTTCTACATCATTGCATGCACATGTCACAATCTGTAAGTAATGTGTTTTACATTCCTCTATAGTAATTCAAACAGACCAGGAAAAAATTCAAAAGCCACATCCACGGACGCTAGGACACTTGCTGTGTTAATGTTGACTTAGAGACAGGACATCTGTGTTTGTGCTTTATTCCATTTTAAATACAGATTTCCTGGCTATCACAATAAGATTAGCTAAACACTATATACCCCAGAGTCATCCTAAAGCTATACTCAAAAACCACTTTTGAAACAAGTTTTTTTTTTCATTTTCTCCTGTTTAATTTAGACAGGTAACAAAAACTACTTTGCGATTTAAAATAAAATAATGCACAAACTGATTAACTCAAAAAGTGTAAGTAAGAGCATGAAATGACTGCGATACGTCAAAGACAAGCTATGACAAGAGAGTAATCCAACCAGCAGTTCAGCATTGCACTAAGTGGAATCTCTTGTACCTGTGTACCAGTTTATTTCAAAGTAATTACAAACTTTGTTGCACAATTCAGTATTTGACAAAAACTTGGTATTTCTCTCTATTGAGCATACTTTGGTTGGTACTTTGACACAATCCAACGGTCAAGTTATGATACGGACTCCGAAATTTTACACTCCAAAAATAATCATAACACCATTATTGCTACATTTTATTACAAAACAACCAATGAACTAGATAAGCTTAAAAAACCCAAAATTGCCAATTGCTTGTTCTGCTGACACATTAAAAATAACTTGAGCAGTAAATGGACAAAGAAAGATAATTGGGATTCTGAGCCTTGGACTTTTGACTCCAAACAAATGCAATTCTTTAAGACCAGGGGTCGACCAATACCAATGTCAATTTCTGTGCCGATATTGACCATTTTGACACAGTATCTGCCTTTTAGTTATTTTAATGCAACAGTTTTTTAAAATCCGATAACGAACTGGTTGTTTTTGGCTCAGATATAGCCGCGCCTCTGTCTTCAGCATTGTCCCACCCACCCACTGCACTGATTGGTTAACCTCGCACAGGCAGAGTCAATCAGATAATGAAACTGTTTGCGGTGAGCAGGTGAGGAGGTTGGGACAGGATTGAACCATGGTGGTGAGAAAAGTTCTCTCTGTGGTGAGGTACGCCTGCACGGGCATGTCAAAGGCAGTAAATACAGAAAAAAAAATCCAATGAAATGGTAGCCAACATCGCTGTTCTAGCCATTTCACAACTACCTAAGTTGTGCAGAATATCATTAAAAAGAAACAAAATAAAAAAAACAGCAGCAGCTCTGTTACCTCACCACTAAACATGTCTATGAATCCCCAAAATAGAAAAGGTGCTGAAAATATGGACATGCAAGCAACCCATTATATTAAAACCGTGTGATTAAAACTTTACAAACCAAATTTAATTTTGTTGAGTTTTACAGCAGGACAACATGAAGATATAAAATACAGTGACACACGAAAAGCTACACAACAGCAAAGTACCCTCCTGTCCATGAAAAAACTGGACAAAATGACAACTTAAAGGTAATATAAATTTAGCTCTGTGTTGATTGAGAGAATCCCAAGTGGCAAAAACGACATTGTTAGATGAATTGTTTGTGTGTGTGCTTGTGACCAGTGGTGCAGCAGGCTATTTTGCTCTGCACACTTGATGACCTGGTGCTCCGCAGCCTCCCAGACTTAAAAAATTATCTGTTTTGTATCGGCCTTGAATAAAAACCTATTGGCCGATCCCTATTAAAGACTGTGCATTTTCAGAATGTGTCTAAGTCAACCCATTTTTATTTTGTAAATTATTTTATTATAACCAAGGAAACTGTTTTACTTTTATTTAAAGATATAAGAAAATAAAATAGGAATACATGTTTGTCAAACATGTATCTTTATACATGTTTCTGAAGTAGTTAGATATCTGTACCAAAATGATAAATATGTTTGGGTAAAATTTACAAGTTCATGATTAATTTAACAATTTAATATTGGTTTATTCTTCAAATTTTCATTTAAAACTAGTTTAATTTAAATTTTTAATTTAATTTCTCACATAGTGCTTTCAACTTAAAAGGTAGAATTTTCAATGAAAAAAATAGTTTTTTACATAAAAACACTAACTAAAAAAGTTTATCAACAATATGGTATAAATTTATATACCACATATATTAATTTTTCTAAACAGAAATGAAATAAAACCCACCCAGACCCTTTTTTGCTCTCTTTGGTAGTTAGGAAGATTGAAATCCACTACAACAATGGATTTTGGACAAGCAAATGCCACTGTACTGTTAAATGATATTCCTCTTCATTACAGTGAAGAGGAAGGTCCAAGTTAAGATTGTAACACTTTTAACCTTTAAATGAACATTTTTACCGCCACTGTGTTAACTCCTAAAGAGGTTCATCACAATAATTGCCTTAGTCAAAATTATGTGTTCCAATTTACCTGAAGGAAATTGATTTTTTTTTCCAACAAAAGACTGCAAAAGAACTGATGGGAGAATAAATAAACAAAATCGTACATTTTCTACTTTTTTAGGGTCCCTGTTTGGCCATCAAGGCAGTACTTCATAAATATGTATTATTAGAAAAAGAACAAGAACTTTGTTGCCTATTTCAAGACTCATCTCAGTAACTTCAGGGAAAAGCGCTTGAAGGGAACTGGTTTTAAACAAAAAACACAAGGGTCTTTTATTACTTTGCATTACTAAGTCAAAGTCTACTAAAGGATGTTTAGCCTTAGAATGGGAGATCATTTAAATGTAGGACATAAACTTTGAGGCTTTCCTTTGAACAGCGTCAGAAGACATTCAATCCTGCATATCCCTGTAACATTCAATTATGATCAGACATTACAATTAAACAAAAACTACCTCACTCTGACATAAGCTATTTGCATTTCAAACTTACTTTTTCCCATTAATGAGTGACAACCATTCATAGAATTGATTACACATTAGTCTGACTCCAGCTCTATAATAAAAGATAAAGTAGTTGAGAAAATAAGATATGGAAAGTATTTTCATTCAAACTTTGAATAAATCTTGCTTTTATGAATGCAACATTTTTCTCCACTCCTAAAATTTGTAACAAAAACATGTTTACCAAGTTCACCTTGCCGTATAAGAGGAAAAATAGAGCAAATAGTTTCTGTAACTTATAGTTTGTTCTTTTACAGTCACTTTTTTTCTGGTTTCTTCGTGGCAGCACCCAGGTAGGTCACTATCAAGCAACACAATCTTGTTGAAAGAGTCTTAGGAACATGTTTTGTTATTTGATTGTCCTAAATGTTCTTTTTGTATTTTGAGTTACAAAACAGTCAGTTATAAATGGTCAGGGATCTTTCCACATCCCTTGAAGTCAAGTCACTCTGTGGTTGCCCTTTGTCTTTTGTCACAAAGCCTGAAAAAGATGCCATGTCAATCTCCTTCCTGTATCCACGGGCACAGAACTGTAGTAATCAGATTCAAGCAACATTCCAAAAATGTTTGTAACAATGAATAAGATAAAGCTTTTTCCACCTTGTTCTAACTCCAACACTATCAAACCAAAAAAATACATAATTTCTTCTCAACACTGGAAGATAAAAGAAAGGTTAGTAAGTTAGGTTAGCAAATGACAGACGTGCAGCCTAAAGTTTCAAAATAAAATCCAATCCACTACAACTAAATGCCCCCACATATGCCTTTCAACATGTTTTGGACAGCAGGGGCCCGAGCCCAACCCAGGTAGGACAGTGCATGAGACAGGTTTCCAGCTTCTCGAATGTTCACAATCACAAACTAGGTAGCCTTTAAACTTCCTCCAAATTAGGAAAAAAAAAAAAACCTCCTTGCTTTCAGACATGTCATCTACATACTATGTGGAGGAATAATTACGATTACATTTACACCATAATTCAAAGAGGGTTTTATTCTAAATAAGGTAATAGTCTAAATATTTTGTTTATAAGTGTCGCAGCACATTTATATGCATCTGTGAACTGATTCTGCTGTAATACACAGACACAGATGATGCTATGTTTCCAGCAACAACTTTTATCCACTCTGGAAAATGAGCACCATCTTGGACATGGACACTCATGAGTTGCTGAAGGAGTCAGAAAACAGTTATATTTGAATGCTTTTTCCTGCCATTGCAATAAAAGTATCAACATTAGGGAATTTTCTGAATAAAATCAGCATGGTCAACTGCATGACCAGAGATGTCATACCATGGACATGCATTCCAGAAAAAAAAACTGTGTATATACATTGGATAAACTGTTCTGACATACTGATTTCCAACTTCATCTGAACTGTGTATCATTTACTGTACTGTGAGATTTAGGGGTAAATCTTAAACTTTTAATGCTGTCCTGGCTCAAAGTTCTGGCTTAACAGAGATCGTCTTTAAAGTAGTTCAAAATTAATCAAAACAGGAAAAGCTTTAAGTTTAGCTGTTGTATAAACTGCAGCAATGCTTGCATCTAATTACTCTTAAAGAACATGTAACTTATTTCCAGCACCACATCCAACATCAAATTTACAGATGCCTGAATGTAGTAATGCCATGCTATATGAAGCTTAAAAATTGATAGTACTCCAATCCAGAGTAATTTTCTTAAATGTGATCATGCATTTTTTATTTTAAGAAGACATGTGTGTGTAACTTACAAAATTACTATGAAAATGTAACAAATAAAAGATTAATTAAAAAATGCATTGTCATAAAATTTCGCTTTTTATGAAGAGAACTGAAATATGACTACAATGCCCACTATAATTTCATCCAGCTGTTTTGTTACATTTCTCCTTTAGATCTTAAGCTTAGCTTCCCTCTGCTTCCTGACCCACTTCCTCAGTCCAGCAAGTCATGGGAAGGAAGCTACACATTTCTGAAGACCTTGAACTGCAGAAAAACAACTACAGTTTGATGTGTCTGCAATGTTTAACAAATCCAAACACATTTCTACTTCAGTAAACTGACACTTTCTATCAGAATTTGTTTGCATTGTGGAAGATTAAATGCAGCGGGAAGCATTTTATCCAGTTAGAAGAGTCGCCTAGGTCAGCACAGGGATCAAATATGTCACTCTAGTCAGATCCATCTTAGCAATAAAACCAAAAATCAAATCATTGCGATAAACAAGCAAATGAAGAAGACTTTCACAGAGCACGACACCATCCAGACACTTCCGCTCCATTAAGGAGACCGTTTATGACGTCCCAGCGTGTCGTTTTGTTATTTCCAAAAACATCAGATTTTGCTCAAATATTTGAATTAAATTTAGACCTGAAAGAAGGGAAAAAACAAACAAACAAGGAGCTACTAAAATATGACAACGAAGTGACAGATTCTCGTTGTTTAGTCAAAATCATGTCTGAAACAGTTGGATGGTTTATGAAACATCTTAATTGACTGAAATCCGTCTATTCTAAAAAAGCAAATAGCGTTAACATGAACATTAAAGACTGGGAAATGTGTTGTAATTCATATTAAACGAGGAAAATCTCTTGGTTTAAACACTGAAGACACAGGTCATTGGGACGAGAAATCCGTTTCGGTGCAGCAGTGTCTCGTAGTTGATTCAAAATAATTACAACAGATAGATTCTGAGTGATTTTATGCAAACAATTCTCCACGTGTTGTAACCACAAAAGCGGAGCCGGTGGAAGAATAATCTGCGCAGCTGAGGAATTCCCCATTAAATCCGGAACCATACTAATTTTTTCCATATTATTCCTAAAAAAAAAAAAAAAAAAAAAAAAAAAAAAAAAAAACACGGTCTGTGGTTTAGGGCTACATTTCACATTTGAGAGAATTCGGGTCTTGTTTCGTACGTGGCATGTCCAAGATTAGTGTTAAATATTACTTAAACGTATGTGTGAAGAACCTATTGTTCGATTATGGAGAGAATACCACAGGCCAGGGCGCGGTTATCCTGGCTGCACCTCCGTCTAAATGGGTCTGTCTTTTCGGAGATAAGTTTTCCAGCCGCACTAGTTAGCTACTCCACCCCGCCGAACCGTCTAAACACATCATTTCAACCTGCCAAATTGTACGCAAATCCAACCAAGTACTACAAGGAAATGTATATTTAAAAAAAAAATACAATTCAATTCATTGAAAACCATAAACCACTCGACCGCCAATAAATGCTAACGCTAGCTAAAAAGAAGTAGTTTACATTAAACAGAGTATCCCGGTTGATTTAGCTAGCGCGTGCACTTTTCTGTCTGGGCTGCTGTGGTTAGCTGGATAAAAAAAAAATCAGACAACCGGGATAGATATGTTAAAATGAATGCATTCAAGAAGAAGTTAAACAAGTCATATTAGCTTAGGCTTACCTTTTAAAAGGAAATTAAAAGTGTTCTGGAAAACAGACGGATAAAACACAGTCCAATGTGTGACGGAATTGATTTCAGCCTCCAAGTGAGCCGCTCCTGCACTGATAAAAACCACTGTGTGTGCTCTTTCCCCTCTTTCTTGTAAACCCCACCCACCCCTTCTTTTGTTTCGATCGGGTCTGTTTGACGAACAGCAGCAACAGCCAATCAGATTACAGGTAAGGACAGGGAGTCCAGAGTTCATGCTCCTTCTGAATTGTCGTAAATTGCTGTTGATTGTGAAGTCAGGGCTTTTTTTTTTTTTAAAATCCTTCCTGGTACAACAAAAATGTATTTTTATACATGTAAGCTTTGTCATATCACAATAACATCAATTCAATAGTAAGTGACTATTGGAAAGTGCTTAAAATGATCTACTTGTGAGGGTTTTTAATATTTTTATTTTTAAATACTTATACCACATACGATATTTCAACTGTGTGACTTTGTTTATAGAATATTATTTTATGACAGCATATGATATTATGGAAATTAATGAAAGAAGAAAGGTGCTGTGTAACATGCCAAAATTTGATAGTATCTTGCCTTTTCAAGACTTTTTGCTTCTTGTCTGTTGTCCTTCAAAAAAAAAACTATCTATATTATTTTCAGCTGTGAGAGGCTGTCAAAACAACAGCACATTCTTTGCATAACTATAAGTAATTCTAAAATCAATGTCATGTCTGAGGAACACGGTGTACCCCAAGTTCAAAAAAACTACCACAAGATGGCGCAATTTTGCATGTCAATATTAAACCAGAGTCCCAGCATTAACAAACAGCTGCAGCACATCATCCACCCTGCTTTAGTTCACCTGCTATTTTAGATTACAGATAGTGTTCGTGTGTTTGAGTGTCTGCCTGGCCGCCCCATATCTCACAGGTCCAATTCCAACAAATCATTCTCCTGTTGCAAATGTGTTCAGTCCAAAAGAGAAAATACATTTTATTTGTTTTACTTTTCTGCTATTTTTATCTTAAATGATAAAAAATTGTAAATAAGCAGCTCCATCTGTAGGTATTTAGGATTTGAAGGAGACGTTGATTATTTCCAAATGATAAGGAACTGTACAATACATATACGAAGAACTGTCTTCATTGCAGACTTGAGGCACATGGTAAAGACCAGTAAAGCATGCAATAATGTAAATATTATAAGCAGTCAAGAATAATGCATTACAGTAGGCTGTGAACCTTCTTATCTGTGTTAGTTTGTGTTTATTTGTACTTTGATCTTCTTACCTCTCCTCACTGATGGCTTCCTCTCAATTGCCTTGTCTGGGGATTTTTGGGCTGAATCAAACGCCACCTTCATCTGTGCCACCTTCACAGTGTGGCCCTGCTCTTCAGACTTGACTTCTGTTGCTTTTGGCCACTCTTGGTGTTGCATCTTTTCATGCAGCTGAATGGTCTCCTTTATGAGCTCTGAGACAGGTCTGGATTTGGGAGGGCCTTGAGGTTTGTCTCTTCTCAAAATGCTTTCATCTCTCTCTTTAACAGGATTTTCATTCACTTTTCCAGATTTTTCATTTTCTAAGAAATGTGTCTGACTGTTAACATCCTGCTGAATACTGAATGAGCTCTGGTTTTTCTCTGGAGCAACAGTCCCACTTGCAATCGAGCCTCCACCAGTGTCCCCAACTGGTGGAGGACCATCATGGCATTCCTTCACTGGGGATCTTCTTACTGATGGAGTTACTAGACTAGCAATACGACAGGCCTCAGTTTCAGTGTCCTTCTTGAGTTGTGGACTTGTTCTCTCAGCTCGGATGTTTGTCTTCTTAGCAGGGAAAACAACCTCTGTGACATTACCATCACTGCCTTTGCATGCAGACTCTCCGTGGAGCACAGAGGAAAGTGCAGATTCCTCAGCTATCACACCACTTGTCTCACGTGGTTTTCTTTCATGAGAAACAGCCAATTGTAAGTTGTCTGAAAACATGCTTTCAGAGGAGTCTGTGTTTGACTTTAAATCTGCTTCTGCCTTGAATGAAACGTCACCTGAGGTGATTTTCTCAGCCCTGATAAATCGCAGATCTGTGTGTAAGCAGTCAGACAAAGCATCTGAGGTTTCATTCTGGGCTGTGATTGTCTTTGGTATGTCCACCTCTTCATTGTGGGACGTTTCTGTTTCAATCTCAAATTTGGACTTTTCACTGAAAGCCAGCTGTAAGTTTGTTTCAAATCGATCATTCTGTTCATTGCATTCTGGGAATGCTGCTCTGTTATGAACCAGCTGTGGATTTATCTCCAGAAGACCATCCATGGCGGTTTTATTGTCCATGGCAACTTCTTTTATTTTAGACACAGATGAGATCGCCTCTTTTCTGTTTCTACTCAGCAGCTTTTCCAAAATGGAGCTGGGGTCTCTGGACAAGGGTTCAATGGATGACGATTTTGTTGGGGTGATTTGGTTTGTTTCAGTGGAGTCCACGTGTGAATACACACTCACCGGTGTCTCCTGATCAATAACTGCTACTGCAGAAGAGCACTCCAACAGCGGTTTCCCCTCACATGTTACTGTTTCTTCATTGACCTTCTTCTCTGCCCTTTTCTTTGGGAATCCATAGCAAACAGCATCACTTGTGCTTGATAAAGCTCCTTTCTCCTGGTTGTTTTTCAAAGGATGTTGGTCTTGAGCCAGAGAGATTTCCTTCCCCTCCCTTGAGCAGCTTGCTGGTCTTGTGCAGAGCTTAATATCCTCCTTCTCAGTTTCAGCCATCTTGCTCTCATTCAGCTCTTTAACAAGCAACAGCTCACTTCCTGTGTGAGTTCCACTTGAATTGCTCTTTAGCAACGTCGAATGATTTCCAAAGTTGTCCAAAGAGCATCCATCCAACACAGATGAGACTTCAGCTGGACACTCCATCTTGCCTCTTTCAGATGCCTTCAGTTGCACCAAAGGTTTCCTTTCATGTGTTCCTTCAAATCCCTCAGTTTCTGAATGACTTGTGTAATCCTTGTCCACCTCATGTGGAAAAGTCTTGCCTCCTCCCTCCGTCCCCGCAACCCCTCCCTGTCTCACCTCGCTCACACACAAATGCATGTTCTTTTCAAGAGAAGGTGTTGTTGGCTCCATACAGGGCTTTTCATCCACATCCCGACAGTCCAACCTGCCTGATTCTTCTGCAGTCTTGCTGGCTTTGTCTTGGCCCGAACTTTCTCTTCCTAAGACATCACCTGGACGGATGTCCATGTCTCCTAATTCACTTCCTTCTTCCTGATCTTCAGCCAGCTCACTGTCAAAGACTTGTTCCTCCTCTTCCATTTTTTCCTGGTTCTGTCCCATAATAGTCTGCAAAGATATAAATGATTTTAAACTTAAACAATCAACTAAAACAATAAATTAAAATCCCATTTTCTTTGCATAAGGCTCTTGTATTCTGTTTGTTTTGGGCAAGAACCAAAAAAATTTCATTAAGGTGATCAACTAGCTTTCCCACGACCACCAAAAATAGCATCCATTTTTTATTTTAAATTGCACTTGTGTCACCAACTCATTCACAGTCTTATTAAGATTGAGCACCATCCTCGCTTAAAACAGTTTTGGGAAGTAAACTAATTCTGTAGCAATTTCCTCTCATTTTCTTACACTTTTTTCTACTTTTATGACAACCTGAAAAATTGACAATTCATTAGAAACAGAAGCCTGATCCCAAAAGTTACACATTCTGTGGGAGGAATAGACAGTGACTGATTATTCCTTCAAACACTGAAGGTTTGCAGTCTCATGACTGTCAGGAAAAGTTTTCCTATTTTTCTGCTTTTAAGTGTCATGCATTTTTTCATACTTTTGGTCATAAAATTTTACTGGTGCAATGTCATGTGACTCATCTGCAGCATTTATTGTCACAAACCAGTTGTTAAAAATCCAAATAAAAAAGTGCAAAATGTAAAGGTTATTCTATTCTTAAATCCCTCATCAAAAACAATTAGATCAGCAATTCCCCCTCTTGCTATCTTTAGATTTTTTTTTCCGTATTTTAAATGCTTCTCAGGTCAGCCCTGTTCTTTGTTGTAGTTATTGTTCACACTGATGGTGGGGATGAACCTCATGAAAACATTAATGATGAGAAGGCATCCCAGTGTTCATTCTGTAGAGCTAAACTTTTCCATGACATTGCCTAATTGCTTAATGAGTTTTGACCCACTAAACTGCAGCAGTAAGCAGAGCAAATGGCAATGCACAATAAACAATGACCTGGAGTATGAGTCTGTTTCCCGTCTGTGTCCTCATGCTCCGTCTGTGATAACATATGACTGCTCTTCTATCATCTGACAGGCTACAAACAGGCCAGTCGCAGGCCATAAGGGTGCAGTGTTTCTACTTTGCAGTAGAAAGGTGAATGAGGTAAAACAACCTGAGGAATTATTAAAGACAAAATCAAGTTTTAAAGAAGTTTATTACAGATCAGGCAGATCCGTTTGAAATAATTGATTATCATCCTTCAATGACTGAATGGGGATTTGTTTTCTTTGAGGCATGTCCTTCCAGCTAACAACCAGACTATTATTTTGTCTCATGCTCTCTGTTCTGATCATTTGATCAGCATGTGCTCTTTTTTTCCTGCATGCTCAAACATACCAGAATGCAAAAATGGGGAAAAAAAGCCACAGAGCTCACACAAATGAAAAGCTTAATCACCTAAAAATATGCATCTGTCAGAGCTTTGTAAATTTTAATACAAAAAAATGTGTGAGACCTAAATAATGGCACCCCCACAGTGTGGAGAAAATAAAATTAATTGCATATCATAAATTGTAGCTGATACTTACCAGTAAGACGTTGTTGCCAGGTCAATGGCTCTCGCTGAGGACTGACAGAGTGCTCTTTGTTGGTGGTTTTAGTGATGATCCGTCCTCCCTCAAATGCACAAGCAATGGGAGCCTTATATTACATCCATGTGATGTCACAGGACATTTGACTAACACAATCAGAGAAACTCTGATTTGTAGTTTTGCTGTTTTATAAAAAATTTTCAAAAAGCTACAATTGTGTCTTCTTGTTTGCTTGTGTGCACTAAGAGGCAAAGAAGATGGGTTAGAAAACCAAAAAAAGAACCTTATTTCAGTTGCAAACTTGCTTGCACAAAATAAAAGGACTTTATCCCCACATATTTTGTAACGTCATTATTGACTGAACGTAGAAGCAATCGAAATGCAAAAGGGAGGAGTGAAACTCCTCTTTCAGGAGAGATCTCGCATAAAAACGTTTATGGCAGCACGATTAGAGCTATCCTAAACAAGCAGGATTTGTTTGACAGATTTGTCCAAAAAAGTTCTTTTAAAAGAAAAATTATGCTTGCAAACTTGTCTCTAAGAAGAAAAAAAAAATGTGAAGAATCTCAAAGTGAAATGTTTTGGTGCAGATGCTATAAAAGTTATAATTAAGAATTCAAGAGTTTGGCAATAACAAACTCCTTCAAATACCAACAAAAAAATGATGAGTCAAACTTCTTCCATAAGTAAATGGGAAACTTTTAGCATTGTACAATCATTGACTTCAAGTTCTAACTGCTGAAGTCAACGAGATGGTTGTTTCTGTATTCTCATCTGTGAATCGGAGATGAGACATAAAAAACCATACCTTTGGTATTATAGAAAAAATACTCAGTCATTCAATATTTTAGCTGCTTTGTTGTTGCCTTTTTTGTGTTGCTTTGCCCTCTAGTTTTAGAAACATTTAATTCTTTGGTTGAAGTTCTCCTCCTTTGATGTCCTCTAGAGTTTCAGAATTGTTTACTGTGTTTTTTTGTTGGTATTTATCACATTTTCTGACAGTATTTGGTTTATCCCTCTTTTTTCCCCTCCATGCCACTTCACTGGCAGACGGTTGAGACCAACCTGGTTGTGTCCGTGCATGCGGGTCATTATCTGGAAAACAGCTCAGAGCATTCCCGTTGTTTTTCTTGGTTTCTGTAGTAACAACCAAAACAGGATATGTCCTCAGATAATAAAACAAAAGTGGAGGTGCAGCCGCCAAGAATTCACCGGCAGAAGAAGAGGAAGAGGGACCGGCCCACACCCACTGGCTGAGGGACTGAAGGCTACTGTGTTCACATGTGCTGTAAGCATTCTTGTCAGTCTATTTCTGCTTTTGCAGTGTTATAAGGCAACTTCTAGACAAAAGCTTTTGCATCTAATAGAAGATTATCAATTGGTTTTAAAGAAGACTCCACAATTTTCTTAAGAACATGGGAAAAAAAAGCATTTTTACTCATTAAATGCCCCATTTTTGCTTTCTGTTTTTCATGTTCAGTATGAGTAGTGGTCACAAACTTTAATAAAACATCTCTACAACTTCAGTTCTCCCCCACATCCCATTTTACTCACAAACACACACAGGTCAGGATGAAGGAGCGTGTATAACTTAAGTGACTTACTGATGTCATGAAAACACCAATGGCCAGCTGAGTGTTACATAAGCTGGCTGTCGAAAAGGTTTTTCCTGCCAAACCATACAGATGAGGGCATTATGATGTAATCTCGGGGCACATGCTCGTTTTAGATGAGGGAACTGGACATACATTTTAGCTGTAAAAAATGGCATTCTCTTTCAGTAAGCTTTTATTTTGCCAAAACTGGTTGTTTGCCGCTTGTGGCTTACAAAAAAGGGCTAAGCAAGTTTTATAAATGTCAAAAATGAGTCTTCCAATTTATTAATGAATGCCCTCTGCTCAGATAATAAAGAATCCAACTGATTCACATACATTCTGTAAAAGAAAAGTTTATTCCAACGACGAACACATACAGTACATCTTTTTTAAACATAAAAAGTGCAATTTGCATTTTTAACTACAGCAATGTACAGTACAAAAAATACTGCATACATAAATATAAAAAAAATAAAATAAACGGTTACATAAATGTAAAGTAACCTATGATGATAGTTGTCACACCGGGGTGACGAAAGCTTAAAACTCATTGATGATATGAGCATAAAAGCTTTACATCTATGAGCCTGATGACTCCTCTGAGTCTCTGTTATTTCTCCCAAAGGTGCAAAAAAAAAAAAAAAAACGGTGACAGCATGAGTACGATTGACATTATGATTCACATAGTTTGTGTTTCTTTTCAGCATCGGTGCCGCTTCCAAATTAAGACAGCCAAAAATAACTTTGGTCTTTAACATTTACAAAAGAAAGCACAAATGATTAAAACCGTTGGCAGAAACAAATTTCAGATGAGTAATCTGTAGACTACATGTTGCATTCACATTGCATCTTATATTTATAAGTCAAATATGTTCAGCTGATTTAAGACGTCCGTTTTTCCAGTCAAGCATCCTAATAGGTCTACTAATGTAGTGTCTGGAATGATAAATATAACAATAACATGACTTGGATGTTTTCTGGAAGATTGCTGGCTGTATAGCAATAAAACAAACAGTGCAAAGGAGCAACAAACGCAGAAACAGGTCTGTTCTGTTTGTTGAAAACAGTGAATTTGCCTCTGGCAAAAGGTTACAAACCTTTCCTCTTCACTTTCATCGTACTCGTCCATCTGTGTGCAGTCAGTTTATTAGCAAACACTTTTGCGTCCAAACTGATTTCCTCCTTTTAAGTGACGCAGTCAAAATGACTGAATTAAACTCCAGCCTGGTGCTTGTCTGGTTGGAGCTTCATTAATGCAACCCCCCAAACAATAAAGTCAGATAAACAACCATACATTTGTCATACAGAGTTTCTCCCTAATTCTTTCAGAGTATCAAGTTCATTCACGTAGACTCCCACTTGGTACCTGTGAGTAAAGGTATGGATTGAAGGTTAAATGCTGTAGGTGAGGTCGTACCATCTCATTCCTCCCTTTCACACAGTTCTGTGCCTCTGGTCTCTTGGTTAAGGCACTTTTAGTCCACGATTCAAACAAAGTTACAGGTGAACTGATGGCTTAAAACATTTGTCAGATACAGCAACGTGACTTTTATCACTGTGAACAGCAGTTTGAACAACAATGTGGCAAAAGAAAGTATTCTCTTCACACATAACAGTTGGCCTTGTTGGGTTTTTTTGTGTTTTTTAATCATTAGTGTCCTGTGGCTCAGCTCTCTTATGGTTAAAATCTGTGCAGCCCTCTGAATCTCACAGAGTGACGGGTGAGGGGTCAACTTTTAGGGTCACCTAGAAGTGACCTCTCTGGACTGTGCAGGTCTGGCTCTGGAGAGAGGGTCAGAAGCAGCACCGTTCCTGCATCAGAGGAACAGGCTGAGCACAGGTCCTCCGAGGAGAGGTCCAGGCTGGCCAGTTTGGCAAGCGAGTTGGACCGTTTTAACCTTGAGGGAACGGTGAGGCCCGCCAGACGCATGCGGGTCTCAATCTCTTGAGCTCTCTGACGCACAAGGCCAGGTTTTCCCCCAACGCTGCGGAGACTATCGCTGCTGGAGCTGCGTGTTAGGGTGGAGCCATGGGGGAGGAGGTGGGCGTGAAAAGCCCAGACCCCACTGCCCCAAACAAGGATTCATTGGTCAGTGGCACCATCGGGTACTCTAACCGCACTTGGCATGGTGTTGAAGAATTAGCTAAGCCACCTGCAAAACTGGGGAACTCTTCTTCCACGTTATCGTGGAGAGAACTTTTCTGGGACCTTTGGCATGTTTGCAAAGGCTTCAAAGTCTGCAGGCTCTGCTGAGACAAACCTGACAGTCTCTCTAGTCTCTCTGCACGCTGGCGGACAAGCCCGGATCGATGCAGCAGCAACAGCGACTCCTGCTGTTTCCTTAGGTACCGAGCCACTGCAGGTTTCTCTTTCTTCATGTCCATTTTCATCAGTTCAGGCAGAGCTTCTGCAGCAGCTGCAGAACAGATCTCACTAGTGTCAGTCTTTATATCAAGGAAAGTACCAATCTTCTCCAGCTCCACTGACTGCAGTGGTTCTCCTGGGTTCTCGTCTTCATTAAGTGGAGCAGCAGGTAGAGAGGCAGCACAGTTGGCACAGTTACACAGTGGCCCACAGGGGCACAGCAGCTCCACTGAAGATGAGACACCCTCAGGGGAGGTATGGGAATGTGGGAAAAAAGCACTTGGGACTTTTGGGGAAGAGCTGGGGTTAAGGCAAAGCTTAGGAGTTGGGGTTGAAGACTCGTTTTTCCAACAGGTCTTAGTCTGATCCAACTTAGACAGCATAGAGGTTTCACTTGGAAGCAGGATGAAAGGTGCGTTTTCCTAAATGTAAGAAAAACAAACACCCAAAAATTTTAAAATGACTTCCACTGCATTTTCATATTAAAGTAGGGGATTATGTTACTTGTCAAACTTACATTGCAGTCATGCATAACGTTCAAGCGGTTGTTGTTGTTGGAGTTTTCATTGAGGGTTGCCAGATCCATTCCGATACCCTCTGCATCTCCTTCTGGCTCCACGTACTGTGTTTCACTACTGTTTCCTTCGCCACCACCTCCCTCGTCTGGCTGCATTAGTACTTCCATTTCTGCTTCTTCTTTTTGCACATCCTCCTCATCCTCCTCCTCCACTGTGCTGAACTCCAGCCTCAGACGCAGCTCCTCCAAAGGCTCAGGGCCGCGCCCGGACGTCTGGGCAGCAGTACCTTCTGCTGTGGGTCCAAAGTGTGAAAGCGGCAGGCCTTCATGCCCATCAAAGGCCTCATCATCCAGCAGAGCATCACGCTCCACATCATCTATTTCTATAAATACTTTCTCCATGCTGAGAAGAGGAGGCCCGCGAACTGGTGTTGACGGCTCGCTGTCCAGGGCCGAGTCAGAGAGTCGGCGGAAATAGTAGTTGTTGTAGGCTGGGTCAACTTCCAGAGCAACAGTCCTGTACTGAGAGGGGCACGCTGCACCTTTCTCTGATAACTCTTCCTCACAGCAGTGAAACATCCCTGGCTCTGGAGTCAGATGTTCTCCTTCCTCGCCCCCACAGTGCTGGGCCAACCCCTGCTGACTGTCCGCCATCTCACAATCCGTGTCTGGTTGCCACAGCTTGTTGTGTCGCTGTTTGCTGGAAGGAGAGAATATTCCTTGTGCATTAGAAAAAATCTGAGAATTTTAACAAAATAAAAACTACAAGCCAACAATCAAAGGCCTTTACCTGGCATCTAAAATGCCTTCATACTCTGCAAGCTGCCTCATGAATCCTGGATTAGGTCGTGTGATGTTTCTCTTTTCTTTAACAAAGTTATACGCTTTCTCTAGCGACCAGCCGTACTCCTTCATGGCGTAAGCAATGACAGTAGAGGCAGAGCGACTGACGCCCATCTTGCAGTGAACAAGACACTTGGAGTGATTTTTTCTGTGGGTTTAAACATATAAATGTAAATACAAAACAGCAAACACACTTAGAGACAAGTATTAAATAAACAGACACTTTGACAAGAGAGTTTGTCTTTACATTACCCTGAAAACCCAGAGAAAAGGGAAACGAGAGTCATGATAGAGTTTAACCAGCACTAATCTAATTCTACTTTTTCATTTTTAGTAAAGATGTAATACTAATAAATAAATAAATGAGTGTGTCGGTAGTGCTTAGTGTCTTACAGCATTTATTACATGTTAACACAAGCAGAATCATTTTGGCATTTAACCAACTGCTTCTGTTTGGTGTCATAAAAACTGCTTTGATTGTTCCAAGAAGATCATGCAACACCACCATTTTATCAAAAATACAACTTGTTTTAGATGTAAATGTAATTTATTTTCAATGTGGTAAATCAAAAAAAGATAGTCACGTTTAGATTAGAGTTATACCAAACAAATGAGGAAAGAAAAACTGGTTTTAAAAAGCAACTTGTGCATAAAATCTTCTTTTAAAATGCATATAAAATATTTATTTTACTAACCTACATTTGAAAAGCTTCTTTTAGAGGGAGAGAAACATCTACAGTATGTAAGAGATGTCGATGATGGGCTGTCAGAGCCAGGAATGTGTCATTTTTAGCAATATTGGGCGCCTAAATGTCCACAAAATGGAGTAATATTTTTTAACTGTGTTAGAATCGTGCAGTGATTTAGCATTTTTGCATAAATGTTTAAAAAATATTCAGAGTTAGACTCTTCTTTAAAAAAAAAACTTTTGAGCTGTATAAGAGTATAAAAAGCTACATCATTATTTGCTATGGAGAAAAATGCTCTTCAATTACTACAAAGTAATTATCCAAATCTGATAACTCAGTTTTAATCAGCTCTAGCTGTTGGCAGGTGACCCTGGATCTGACCTCTTTTTGTATGAAGAAAAACTGATTCATTTACTGCTTCTGCACTCAGACGTAATGTTTATTAAAGGTGATAAATGTTAACAGTTGATCCCTTCACACAGTATGTCACTAATTTGCAACATACAATCAAATTCAGGACTATGCTTAATTCAGCATCACCTTGAATGACAAAAACACTGAAGAATATCGTTTTAAATAATCGGAAATATATCCAAGCATGAAGGAGTTAATCATCTCATTATAACGAGTGATGGCAGTCTTTACAGATTTTTGCTAAATAATTTTTAGATCTACTCTGATGTGATGTCCACAACAATGCAAGTCAAACCAAGCAAATCTAATCCTATCTTGTAAAGATTTTTTATTTACATCACGATGGAACAGTTTCCTTCTTTTTGCTTAATTTGTATCTGTGACAATTAAGTTTAGATGTAAATTCCATATAAAATGTGACATATGTTTTCTATGGGAATGTATATGTAGAAGGCCTGCTAAGTATAATATTTGTGGGAAGAAAAAATAGACTTAAAAAAAGTAAGTAATAATGAATAAGAGTAAAATGTATTTTGCACAGATTCCCACTATGCCAATGTACTTGAAAACCAACCCTTAAAAGAAAAAAAACGGCTGCAAAACATCATAGAAAATACTTCAAGATAAACAAAATTTTCCATAAAAGTGTAAAACTCAATACAAAATTCCAAGAGTAAAAAAGTCCCTACTAAATAATTTATTTTGCTGTCTTGAAGACTCACTTTGCTTTGACGATAAAGTTGTAGGTTTCGTTCCAGTGGGCAAGCAGATCAGTGGAATCCTCATCATAAACGCGCACATTGTGATAACTGAACGTCCCGGGAAAGAAGTTGTCAATCTCTCGGGTAACATTGAGAATGTAGCTCACCCTGAGGAAGAAAGATAACAGTAACTCCACATTCTTTTCTTGCTGGAATGATAATGAAAATATGTGTTGTGTGTGGTTATTATAGCTGCTGCATAATCTAAAATAAATCACCCCGTCTCTTGCAGCTCCTCCAAATTAGATGCATTCCACTCAGATCCCTAAAAACAAATGAGAGAAAATACTGTTTTTATGGTGACTTTTTCCTTAGGGTAGACTTTCTTTAGGCCTAAATTGAATATTTCGCAGAGGGAACTATGTAAACACCACATCAGACTTTGGGATTATACTTGTACTTGCTCATATCGCTCTGTTTTGCACATGTTTTTAGTAAATGCAAAGCACATCCTACCAGGTAGACATGGTCAAAGATGAGAGTAGCTTTGTCCATTTGACCAAGAATTAGCAGCATTTCGTTATCAATGAATTCTTTGAATTCCTTAAGGTTGCAGTTCATGTTCTGTTCCAATTCTGTGCGGATCTGCAAGATAAGGAAAATTTGCAATAAAGTTTGATTGTCTCAGATGGTTTTGTTGAAGGAACATTTAGGTTAGTATTTTTTCAATTGTTAGTGGAGTTTTTGCATATCTGACAAACTTGATAAATAATGTCTACAAGCTGAAAAATTGTTCAAAAATACATTTAAGACTGGAATTTAACTGTTTAGAATAGAAAATAGTTGTTTAAGAAAAAATGATTATATAAAAAAAAGAGTATTGGAAACCCCCAAAAAATTGGAAGTATCCTTAACAAACACTACACAACATGGAAACTGGTTAGCACTGATACACAAGCAGATTTGCGCTGAGGAGCCATCAACTGGAACCTTTATTTGCAATTCAAAAGTTGACATGTGAGTTCAAGAACGCACTCAAATCTAACCAAAAGCACAGATACAATGCATTTTGTTAATGAAAAAAACATTCCCTTTTCCTAAATATGGGTATGGAAATCTCATGTTAATTATTTGATTGTATCAAATAGTATACTTAATTCACAAAAAATCTGCTTATCAAGGAATTATTACCAATTCTCAAGCCAAATCCCTTTTAGTTTACACAAAAAAAACCAGCTTTCAGAATCTTGTATGACATGATTATACATAGATAATTCTGCAAAGAAACTGGTAACTTTACTTGTTATGAGCTGCTGCAACAGCCAGTGCACATCAAGCTGAATCAACATTTTAAATACTGCTATCATTTGTAAAACATGAATAAACAACAGTCAAACCAATGACCTAAAAGGTCATTTTTAGTGTTAGAGCTTTTAATGGGCAGAGGTATCTGTAATTAGGTGTATTTAAGAAGAGCTCCCACTTCAGTTCTACTTAGGTCATTTACTGTAAATCAATTAACAGGATATAATTTTATAGTTAAATAAATTTTTAAAAAATCAAATAAGCAAAAAAAAAAAAGTTTTGACCTGTTTTTGCATGTTATCCTGTAAATGCAATGATTGACCTGACAGAGTGCAAAAATGAAAGTTATGTATAAAAAATATTTAAAAAATGGCTTCCTTTTCTTTTTTTCACAAAACATTTTAACAAAAACTAACACAAACAGTATCAGAAGTTGGGGAATACAAGTCAATTTCTATAGATAAGCTACTATATAGATTAATCTTGTTTTTTATGAAGTAACTTGACATGAAAGCACATAAAAAGCCACGGTTAATAATTGTTTTACCTGTTTGCAGGTGACGTTCTCGAGGTCCTGGCACGTCATGATGCTTCTGAGTTTGGCTTTAATAAGGCACTCTGTTCTTTCTCTCTCTGACGGCCTAAAAATACATTGAAGTTGTGCTATGAATCCTTACAGGCAAATAGTTTTTCCAGCAGGGACTGCCTCCATGATGGTCATTGCTTTACTTACTTGTCTACAAACATGATAGGTGAATCTGGCCGTGTCGTCTCCAAATCCTTCATAGCGTTCCACTCGTTGATGCAGCTCTGGTCTGAAGCAATGCAGCTTTCATAGTAGCCCATCCAGGTGAGAGCCATACCTCCAGGGAAATAGTTAAACCTGCGTGAAACTTCGCAAGCTTTGTGCAACACCTGCAAGGCTGACCTGGACAGTTGTCAAAGAAAGAAAAACATGGAGACATACATAAGTAAAAATGTCCTAAACATACCAAAAGAAACAATTAAATGTAGGATTGCTTGATGTTGTATGGCATCATACCTACTAGTATGAAGCAAAGGAGTGTCCTCATACCAGTAGGGGGCATAATAACTAAGCTCTGCCTCAATCTGCATTACTGCAGCAGTGTCTTTCAGCAGACTAACAGTGGTATGGAGTGAAAGCTACAGTGAGTCCTGAGGCGGATTACTCACCACATCGCCTGCACTGACACAGGTTTGAAGACATGGGTCCGACCTGCTGTGTTCACTGTAAAGCCCCTAAACAGCGTCAAATAAGCTGGTTAGTCACATAGATACAGTTCAATCAATGAATCAAAGAGACAATGAATTTACCAGAAATAGCTCAAAATATGAAAGTATTTTCCTTTTTCTTATAATGTGGAAAAATTTATTTTTCTAAAACATGAGGGAAAAAGAGTAATCAGACTAACGTGCTTTTCTTCCACTTGTTACTAGCAGCAGTCACGTAGCTTGTGTTAATAATGTGTGTGTACATTAGGGCAAAATAATACCATCAAAACTATAAAGACAAATTTAGAAGAAAGTTTGTATTATTAGGATTGGTAATGATGATATGCTGTCTTTCCAAAATAGTCTCACATTAGTCAACTAATCGCTTTTTTGCATAGTGGCGCCTAAAAAAGTAAAAACTCACCCATCTCCATCCAGATGGATCTTTGTATCACTCCACAGAGGTAGCACCATTCCAACTGAACAGCTTTTGCTAGAAAAATGAAGACATAATGAAGGAAAACTAATAATAATACATTCAATTATAGTAGCTAAAATTTCAAATTTCCTATATAGTATATTTACAGGAGCACAACTCATTCAGTGCAAAATCTAGCCCTTACCAAACACAAAAATAACATTAACATCAATAAAAACTATTCCCAGTGTTCTTTTTTTATGATTATTCTGTTGTTAGCCAACATTTAAAACAAATGGTTTCAGTAGAGCGGCAGTTGTTGATTAGAAATTTTCCTCTGAGTTGTAGGCTGGACGGTATGTAACCCCTTGTTTCTTTGTGGGTTAAAATAATGAAAGCTAACATCTATATATCTATTCATAGAAATGAACCATATAGGTTTTGATTCTCTATCATCTCTCCACTCATCACACACCTGAGTGTGAGCGGTTAGGGGAGGAGCATAGCGGAGCAGGTAGTTTGTGGCCAACAGCGTATTTTGTACAACATTTTTTCACATAGATTTTTTTTGTCTGTTCCTGATTTGCAACAATTTGAATAAATAAATACTCAAAAATGAAATTTTTAGCTTAATTATCTTCATAGATGTCCTCCATTTTCAGAGAAATGCCACAAGAACATGTTAAAAACACCAAAAACCATTTCTATCAGAGTGGGTCTTTAAGATGTGCTTCTTTGTACCCGTCTAAGTTATTGAAGTCCATTCCTAGAAGAATGTTCTCCTCTGTGTCCTGTCGGCCACTGGTGTACACCACCACCATGTAGCGCACGCGGTCTGACCGTGCACTCTCCAGCCGCACCGCCTGCACAGGGCGCAAAGATTTTACTCCACAATATTTTTCATTTAGTTGCAGTCTAACAAACATTTTAAAAAATGTCACGGCCTGGCATCTACTCTAACTTCTTGTCTAAACAGGATTACAGTCGAATCAAAACAAGAATGGACAAAAATCTGTCTTAAGTATTACAACACATGAGAACAAAAGGTAATAAATGTAACACGAGCGCGTACGCACGTGCATACTATGGAAACATTTTGTAATCCTCCCCTCAAATTTCCGATGAGCTCATAATTACAGTGAGCACATAAGTGCGCAATAAAATGCATTCGAGGGTTTGCAGGTGTTCAGCTCCTGCCAATATCTGTTTGTGTGGGTTTTTTTTTATTTGAATGAATGGAAGCATTTATACAGCGACTTACCAGTTTGATTCTGTCCTCTGAGCGCAGGATGTTTATCATCACCTGTAAGTGTTGGGGTAAATCACCTGTAGGGACAGATGTCGTTTGTTTATCTAATCAAATTGACAAATTGACAGCTGATTGCAGCATCCTGTCTTTATGTGAGGAAGTTTATCAACCATGAACACACAACTTTCCAGCATCTACTGCATCTTTTCTGGTTTTAGAATCCACATTGATGGACTTCTCAGAGCTGTGTCCCTATGTGTTTAGGAAACATATCTCAGGAAGACTTCCCTTCTCACTACCCCTTCACTTCCACTCGGTGACATCACAATAGTTGCCAATCAGCTACAGTAACGTGGATCTTCCAGCATTTGATTATACATAACAACAGCGGTTTTATCACTTTGAAAAGATCATGCTAAAACAATAGGGGCTAACTCACCCTTAAATAATTTCTAAAGATTGGTTAGCCCTTAAAAAAACTATTTTTGGACACCACTTCCACTACAAATGGAGGGGTAGGGAGAAGTGAAGAATTCGGATTCGGCCTAAGAGAGGTTGTGTGGGGTTAGACAAAAGGTATTGGCCTTCCCTTAATCGTTAACAGAAGTTTTTCCCACAGTGCTGCCATACGCAAGATCTAAGCTCTAATCTGCCTAAGCTATAGGTCTGGAACATGCTTATCAACGCCGCAGTATCCATTCTCCTCACTAACATCTGCTGCAACGTGAAACACTGCAGCACCTAACGGGCCTGAAATGCAAATCTGACACAAGAGAGATACGATCAACAGGAGGTCATGTGGTTCTCACCTGCATGTTTGTGGGGAGGATGTGCTTTCTGGCCCTGAGGACTGCTTCCCTGCTGGAGAAACAGAGCAGCACCCTTCACCATGAAGAAGCTCTCGCTCAAGCTGCAGACAAATTCAACCAAAGAGTTACAGGCTGTGAAACATTTACAACACATTAACTTAAACTTTTGCCAAGCATAAAAAACAAGAGAAAACACACTCTTTTAAGATTAAACAGGACAGTTTAGCTGAGTTAGAAGGAGCCAGCAAGATAAGCATTAAACATAGCTGTTTGCTGCTGGCACTTTGAGGAGAAGCCAAGTTGCCACGTTGCAGGAGCTGAACTCCAATCTGCCACAGCCATGAATCAATCTTTCATTTGTGCTTATGTCTACTCTCTGCTGCATGTGCTGTACTCAGAGGAAATCTGTCAGGTCTCTGGTTTGCAGCAGTGCAGCACCCCAATCTGACCAAAAAAGAAAGAAAATGACCTAACTGTTACCCAGCGTTTGCAGTCACCTAAAATCTGCAAAGAAGAGCATACACGTGTTCATCAGAGCACCTGTTGGCAGTTCTGCATGTGTAGTCTGGAAATTCAGGTCATAATTAGCCAAGTACCGAACTGATGAGTGACAGAATCAAAACAAAATCCAAGAGGACTTGCCTTCACACACAGCTACAATGTGATCATTGAATTGAGGTGGTGACGACTGGTAAATGTTAGCTTAAGAACCAAAACCCAACTGTACAACAATAGGCTTATTCAGGCAACCTTTATATTAAGTTTTCTTTTTTGTGTGTGTGTACTGTGCTGCATGAACTAAACCTGCCATTTCATCCTAGTTTAGTGATCCCGTCGTGCTTTTTCTGATACCAAGAGAGGCAATACATGACTTTAAGCAGTGTAATCTGCTTTAATTTCTAAAAGGAAATGACCCAACAAAAACTTAAAAAAAACCCCAAACATTGAAAACAGCTTCATTGGGAAAAAAATCTGTTTTTTAATGTACGAAAAATAATTATTAGAGGAACAAAAGAAAAAAATTCCAGTGAAATATAAGATGAATGTTTGTCTTTATAACACTGACTACAGCTTTATAAAAAGCAACACAGCGATAAGCAGAAACAGCCAAGACACAGTAACTTGCCAAGTATATTTCAAAGAAAGAAACAAAAGTAGATCATTTGGTTTTCATAAATGAAAGTCTTTTGAAAGAACGTTTGAAAAATGTGCTCTCTGCATCAGCTCTTTTTAATCAGACGTCAAAAGTTGCATACGGAGAAGAAAGCCAGGCTGAAACGAAGCATTTTGTGTGAACAATGGATTTTATTTATGCACATCTAAAATAAATTCTAACCCCTACCCCCCAAGCAAAATAGAACAAAAACTGTTTCTGTCATGAGTTGCATGGGTGGACACTTCTTTTAACAACAGCTTTTGTGTCTCTTCACTAGTTTTTGCTTCTTTTCATGCTTTGCTTGACATAATTTGACGTCACAAAATGAAAATACTATAGAGCTAACGTGGCAATAAGAGATGTAAGGTCTTTGTACACATCCCGTACCACTAACTGCTACTTTTAAAACTTGTAACTCGACAGACACACTTCATAATTTCAGAGACGCGTGAAACTTTTTCTCATGTGTAAATCAAGACCTGTCCCACTACAGTCAGCCTAATTGAACGGCTTCTGTCGGGCTGTCTGTGTCTTTGCAGCACCCTGCTTTCAGTTTGTCCACAAATGCTAGAGCTAAAAATACATCTGCTAACAATCCAAACAGACTACATTTGAAACTCTTTGGCAAAATATGTATCTATATTCTGTCCAATTACACCTGCGGTCCATGTAGTCATGTTACAGAGAAATAGAAATGAAGCAGATTCTGTAGTAAACTGTTCATTTAACCATTTAAAATCAAATCCACTTTATTCTGGATTAAGTCGTTAAAGTTCATGTTTTTGGTCTAAAATTTAAGAAAAGTTTTTAAAACCCAATTACTCACATGCGGTTTATCTCACTCTGGGTCAAGACAGCATTCTCCACAAAATAAGGTAACATCTTCATCATGACCTCCTGAATGGGTCCCGCAATGAGATGCATCCTGTTAACCCAAATGCAAAACAAGGCTCCCCAGCGCAGATCAACTCCTCTTCATCCTCCTCCCGAAAACCGACGAGGAGGGAGGATTCCAAGTGTTTCCTTCAAGCATCTGGGTGACAGACTTATTTGTCAGTCCAAACTCATCTGTGGCATGCAGTGAAAAGGTCCTGTCTGCTCAGATGCCACTCCTTCTGGTTAGCGCCTCTCCGTTCTCAACGGAGTGTCTCAGCAAGTGAGTCAGCTTTCTGCCTGCAGGGGCACATTACAGACTCCACCCACTACCTCAAGCACGTGCATCCAGCATCTTCCTTTGGTTTGTTATAAAGAACGCTAAAAATCCAAGTCTTCAGGAAGGCATTCCAGAGCAGCTTAAAGATGAATGTTCCCGTCTGTCAGCAGAAACCTCCTTAGAGTTACATAAACTCTAAACACGTCCAGGATATTGGATTGCTTGAAACAAACTTCCAACTGCATGTTTAAAAGCCAACAGACAAAAACGTGTCTCCAGGAATTCCAGCATACTGGCTGAGCAATGGTGGTACAGGCAATTACAAGAACTGGCAGTGCCCCAAACCACTCAAATCTCATTATACACAAGCTTATAAGAGAAGGATTATCTAATCTCTCCCTCAAGAGGCCAATGCTAGCTGTCACTCGCTCACATGTACCATCAAACACGCTGCCTGAGATTATTTGCGATTACGGCAGGTTAAGGAGGACAGACTGCGGGCCTTTTTATATCCTAAACATTTGCGATTCCTCTGAATATTCCTCACAGACAGTGAAAAAAGATCAGAAATAAGACACAGTGTAATAAAAAAAGTCTGGTAAATTGACTAAAACTATAGATAATTAGTAGCAAAGGATAATTTAAGGTTTGCACTTTGTTTCTGTCACAGGGCTTTGCAAACTTTAAACATATACAGGGAAGGAACACAACCACTAATCTACTAAATTCCTCACAGAAGCGGGAATAACCAGTCCTTAATCTTTTCACAGCAGTACGGTCACTTCAAATCAGTTCCAGTTACAAAGAAGTCTTCATCAATTATATTATTTAACTGAATATGTTTGTGTCATTTGTTTGTGGGACGGACGGTAGTACGAACTTGTTCAGGGTAAAAGTGTATTTTAAAAGTCAGAAATAATCCATAAAAATCTTACTTGAGGAAAATATAACATTTTTTCACCAAGTTATCAGGTGAAAAGACATGGTAGAGGTCTGCATTCTTAAACTATAAAGATGATTTAAAGATTATATAAAAAGACTGTAACTAATCTTACACACTCTGACTACTTTTTCTATTTCTGGGCAACTTTTTTATTCTGTTCCGTTCCAGAATCATGACAGCTTTGTTCCTCCACAGCCACATGGTCTCATACACTGTCAGCATAGTAATACCTAAAATTTTTTGCCAGATAGAAATGAATAATTTCTCTAGTTTCTCTAGTTTTTGGAAAATGGCGACTGGAGATTCACAAGCACACATATGGAGGACGAGGTTTTTGAATGTAGAAAAAAAAGGTATTTTTTTTTAGATGTTTTTACTGGATCTGTTTAGGTGCAAAACGCTTCTCAGTGTGGTTTTTGCACACCAGCACAAAGAGGAAGAAAAAACTCCACTTAGGGCTTACAATTGCATCATACTAGCATTTTTTTTTCGCTGACACAACTGTAAGGCACAGAGAGAAGGGAAGGGCACAACACAGAGACCTCCTCAGGTATCAGTAAAGACAAGAAGGGCTGAGGTAGGAAATGAGGACATTCTCATTTAACCAAGGAAAAGTACTACCTATTAGGGTGTAATTACATGTATGTACTTCGCGTCTATGTTTTTCTTATTTGCATTACCTAAATGCTATACCAAAGTGTCATTTCTGCACCGCACAAAAAGGACAAACCCACAGATTTATTGTTCTGGCTAAACTGACAGTTTCATTGTAAGCTGAATCCCTCCTCCTCAGCCTAACCACGCCCTAACACACATCCTTCCCCAATCTTTCTCAGCTCTCCACCTCACAAGGTGGTAAAGTAAAATCCCGGCTTGGTTCAGAGCCATGCACACCTGTGTGGTGTTTATGTTGGCTGCCGTTAGCCCCTCATCTTCTTAACATTGCTCAGAGTCCATCAACAAACTCAACTGCACCACTGATTTACCAAATCAGTAGACGATGATACAGTTTTCTGTCAAATAAAAGACAAATTCCTTTATGATGATACATTTACTGCAGGTTTGATTGCAACATCTGGTTTATAGATCCTTCAAAAAATTTTAAACATCCAGCTGCTAGCCTTGACTTGCATTATGAATAGATCATTCTTCCACACATACATTAGTCAGGGAGAATGAATGGGCTGTTGTGTAACTGACAAGAAGAGCTTAGTGTAACATTGTTCCTTATTGCACAAAGAAAGGTTTCAATACTCCTCAGTGAGGACAAAAAAGAAATCCGGCTGTCATTCATCCCTATAAAAGAAAAGTACCCTCACCTCCTCCTCACTCCGCACTAATCAATGAGAAACTTCCTAATTTTAAAAAAAAATCTTTGCTTATTTGGATTTTCGCTGGGCTGTATTTTTCCCTCCCTAATTATGGCCCGCAGCAGCAGTCGCTGACTGCAAGGACAATATTGTTTTTACAATGAGGAAAAAAGGAAAAAAGGCCTAAAAAGACCCTAAAGGAAAGGAATAAGTCTAAACAGACATGACCAACGTATAGTAAAAGACAAAATACACACAGTGATACACTCAATCCTAACTACAAAAAAACGTCTATATTGTTTCTGGAATGTTTATTATTGTGACCCAGAGCAGCAGTCCCCGACTGCTGGGATCATATTGTTTTCACAGTTGTAAACACTTCTGCCCTTTGAGTCTAAATTTGACCCCCGCCACATGCGCAAAAAGTCACCAAAATTTGCTCACACGTAGTAAAATTGAAAAGGAATTTTTGGCATAGTAAACGACCCCCCGCCTCAGACAATGACATCACAGCGAACAAAACTGTAATCGTACAAATGAAATCTCGTCACAGGGATTTTCATTGATCATCTTGTACCTTCGTAAGCATAAATTCTGTGCAAAAAATATTAGGAATGCGAGCTTTGCTAGCAATTAATCTTCGTTGCTAAGGAAATTCCGAAATTTACTTTTGCAGATTCTTCTGAAACTTATGTCGATCTGTTCGGTATCACCAGGCGACCAAAACATAAAATGGTTTCTATGGAGATAAACCAATGGAAATACCCCCATTTTGGAAAAAAAAAGCTTTTTACATCAATTTCTCACATACAGCTCAGACCAGCATTACAGGAAGAGAAGAGGTGGGTGGGGGTGGGGGGTGGGGGGTGTCAGGTGTACGTTGTGGCTTCTTCACAAGTGGGGTCGGGTCAAAGGTGGGCGGCGAGGGTGGCAATGGTGCGTAGAGGAGAGCACCAGTGCGGTTGGGTGTAGAGGCGAGCAGTGAGGGTGAGATTGGGTAGCACCTGCGGATCAACGACGCTCGCGGGTTCAATTGTATTTTTTTGTCTTTAACTTTTTCTAGATACTAGATTTACTAAATAATCAGCCTGAATTTACATCATCCTGCAGAGTTCATGTGTACCTCACTTTCAGGAGAAGCAGAGTTCACCTGTGTGGTCTGCAACAAGATTCAAGTTAATCAAAGTGGTCTATTCCAGGAAAATATACCTTGTTAACAGAATCTTGAGTTTTAGTCATTGACTGTATAAGAGAACTGGACTGAGTGTCCCCTCCCTCCTGGAATTCCAAATAGGAAGTACCTGCTGGTTCCAAAAAGATACAATTTCAAAAATTTCTATTTACAAATAAACAGCTATTACTCTGTCATTCCATTTGCCAGTGTAATCATTCTTGCTCTGCTACCTTTTTTTTCATTACATTACTTCTGTAGTGCAACAGAAACTAATGACTGTGCCAACAAGACAGACAGATATTTACAACACCTGTTCTCTTTTACTGATGCCAGCTTGTCTGCCACTACACCAGATTTCCCTGCATGACTCAGATACAGGGCTACGGTAAATCCATCAATAACACCTGTTTGGATCATGCCCTTTGCTTCGCCACGTACCACGCAACAAGCAGGAAAAACTATCAAAGTTAAAGTAAACTCACCTCTGATTTATTCGCCGCTCATCTTCACTCCCAAAGTCCTGCAACACAGGATTTATACCACACTGAGTCAAGGTGACTGTAATAATAAACATTCTCGATCATCAGCCTCAGATCTGGCCTAAATGCACAGAACTGGAAAAGGCAGAACTGTTTTTTCTAAAACAAAATAAACCCCACGATCATGAAAAAGGAAAAGAAAAATCTAAACTTGAGGAGTATTCACTTCACTGAGATTAACCTTAGAGAGAGAATGAGATTAATTTAGCATTAAAATGGTGGAATAGCTCAAAAACAGATATACAATATGGTTTAAAGTTTAAAATATGTACATTTAAGATATATATTAGACTAGTGCGCTTGCTGTTGTACAGGATCAGTAAAATATGCCTGTTTTGCAGTAGACAAGACAATCTGAGTTGTGTTTGTTCTCTGAAGACCCCAAGCAAATTCACTATGGGGTCATGGGCAGAGATGACTTGTAAAAAGTTCAATTTACTCTGAAAAAGTTGCACTCCAAGGTTTGCTTTTATTACACTTTCATAGAGTAGATTGATGATGAAAAACCAGTACTCCTTCTCAGCTATATGGGCTTTTTTCAGCTACTTTTTTTTGCCTGTTCGTAATATTTGAATCTTGTACTCTGGGGTTACATGATATAAAATGCACCATATCGCATTCTGTACAAAAATGACTGATTCCATGTCTTGCCAATAAAGTTACGCCTTTATTATACAACTATGATAAATGCATCAACAAGCCTGAATCAAACTGCAACATGTCAGAGGTGTTTTGGAATAGCAGAGATAGACAGCAGATTGCAAAGCAGAAGTGATGTTTAGTTGAGTAAAACAACTTTTATTTACCACAAAAAATCATAATTTCAAAAAAGGACAGACTTAATGTTATATTAGCAGGAAAGAAAACAAGTTTTAACATCAGTTATTTATATCTGCAAACAAAGTATGAACTTAGTGGCAAAAGTATAGTATTCTGAATCCATAATCTTTATAGATTTTTTAAAAACTGTAAACAAGGGGGAATTTCTTTTTAGTTTATTATTTTAATTCAATATCTTGAAATACTAGACTATGGGCATTAATGGTAGTGTTTTGGTTGCTTGATTCTTTGAGCTTCTTTAAAATTCTTAGAGCTTTGAACTTTTTTAAGACAACCTACAATACTTTTTCATCAGTAAAAGACAAGGTTTCATATTTAAACAAGAAAGTTGTGAATAATAAATTGAATCTTTAATTGTTTGCAGGGGTGAAACAATTAATCAAAACAAATAGAAACCATTTCTATTCCTGTGATCCAATCAGATCAATCTGTCTAAGGCAAGTTGTTCTTCGAATCAAATCAACCTATACTATTGTAAAATCATTTTAAAATGAAATCAATCGATTATAGTCGATATTGAAAATACCATTTGGATTGAGGCACGATAGGTTTATTTGACTTTCATGTAAAAAAAGTGCTATCACAGCAAACAGCACGTGTGATGGCAGCAAAAAATGATCAAGCCATTATTACAGTCCAATGTGTGGAAACACTTTGAATTTTGCAAAGACGTGACCATACAGTATTGTACAATGCTCTAATACTGTTCTGTTTGTAATATGTTTAAGTGAAAAGATCTGAACTTTTTGAAACTAAAATGTGAATGGATTTGTCATCATTTCTTGTTTGTTTGTACACATATTTAATTTACACTTGATTATCTTGCAAGAAATACAAGGAATCTGGAAAACTTCACCTGCACGGTTCAGTACCTAGGTATTTATCTCTGAGTCACACTGGTTGAATTGTTGGTTAAAGATGTCCTAGATCAAGTGTAGGTCAGTGAATTGGATCAAATCGGATCTTTCAAAATTAACCAAAATCAACTATGAATCGTATCAGGAACGATACGAATCAAATCAATGCTAATATGAATTGTTACATCCCTACTAGCATATTTTGTGGGGAGTGCAGGGTCCAAACAGGTATTAAAAATGCAAATTTGTGCATTTGAGGAGGCACAGCTGACCTGCTTTTGGAATCACCTCAACAGAACAAATTATTTAAAAAAAAGAAACTTACAAAAAGAAAAACCCAAAAAAGACCATCAATTTTCTTCAAAGATCAATAATCAATATACTTCTGTGTATTTAGAAAGTAGTTGTCTGTTTTATTGAAAGTCTAATGTCGCTTGTTTACTCAGGTTTTCTTTTCCAACAAGCATGGCACAACTCTTCCACCCCTCCCATCCCTCCTGAAAAGATTACATCATAGCTGCAGAAAATTTCTGCCAGCTTTTTCTATCACATCTTGAACCTGCTCTCAAGCAACAGCCAAGTCCAAAGGCATTGTGGAAATTCATTCTTGAATAAAGTTCATATTTAAACTCACTGTGACTTATGAAAATGATAGGCTTTTTTTGTTGTTCTGCGTTTAAGTTGATGTTTTTGTCACCAGTCTACCGGGGAGGGAAGCTTTACTAATTCTAGCACTGCCAAAAAACACAAATTTAATTTAAATATTTACTAATACCCAGAAAGTGACATAAGTTAGTCGTTATTTCTCACAGTAAATCGTTTACAACTCAGGAAGGTCACTCCTGCATATGATAAGTAAGTAGCACCCCCTACTGGCGTAACGCGGAAATGGTAAAAATATATATGTATATTTATTAAAAAACCGTTTAGTACATTTTATGTTTTTGTTTTACTGTTATTTTTGAACATTAAATTATTTTTTAATGGTTATTTTTCCCTTTAGAAAAGACGAAACTGCTACGGACAAAAAAAATTCCCTGTAATAAACGAGTGTTGGCCTGACGTTTATTTGCCATGGAAGCAGAAACACAGCAAACAAAAACGGTTTCTAACTTGTTAAAAGGTTTTAAGGTCCTACAAAAAGCATTGCCAGTCAATATTTAACATTGAAGTACGACAAATGTGGGAGTTCTGGTACAAATCAAACATGTTCTTTGCAGTCTAGTCGTGATGAGCCGATTTGCTAATCTGTTAACACAAATTTGGAATGTCAGATTTTCTATTCATGAACATGAAAGTTAGCTATGAAGCTTACATTATAAGAATATAATACACTTTAAGGATGAGCTGACCAAATTCTGTTAACTAAGGATGAGACAATTCATTTTAAAATTCATTTAAATAAGTTACTTTTTCTGTTTGATTTTTTTTTTAATTTCGACACTATCCTACGTTTAAATATTAGCATATTCATTTTAAATTGTATATTGAAGCGCCGTAGTTAGCTAACAAGCTAGCATTACATGTTAACTAACTGTGCTAATTTAGCTTCAATGCGCAGGCCTAGCTTCAGCAGCATCCCCTCATCCTCACTGACACCACGTAGACCTCCATACTGGAGCATCCCCATCGTTGCATACATGGCCGTACCTCGCCTCCCGTTGTGGTAGCTGTGCTGGCGCTGGATGCGGCGCTTGGAGTCGGGGACCGCTGCAGAGTAACCAACGCCATGGCTGGAAGGTGAGGCTGATGCACCAACCGGCCGTTATGGCCCGGAGATCTGCTGCTAGCTGTGGTGCTAACGATTCATACAAGTGGTAAATGACGGAGGAGGAAGGGTGTTTTCATCCTGCACGAAGGCAGGCTGGGCTGTCTGTGCACAAGGAGCCGCTTTTAAGGTCTCAGCCATCATATAGCAGTAATGATAAAATTACCACTTTATAACCCTATCACTGGAAAACTAACAATAAATGATGCATCTGTGAGGAAAAATGGGCAATCCAACTGGGGTCAAAGTTGGCTCTCAAAGCTTCTACAAAAAATAAAAAGCTAATAAATTCCCTTTTCTTAACTTAAATTTGGCTACATAAGTGACAGCCTATTTGACAGTCATGCACACACATCATGTTCGTTGTCTTAGGTTGTGTTGGCAAATCTTAGTTGATGTGGCGCCAGATTTAATGTCGCAATAGCCAAATCCCCAGAGTTCAAAGACTGAAGTTTTATGCCTCTTGATTGCTATGGCCCGCTTAGCAGAGAACAAAAGTCACTTGCATGAAGAACGTGCTTTGTCAAAAACAACTTCAGCAAATGCTAAATGATTTTAGAACTCTAAATACATTTGAAAGAAAGTGGTCCATAAAATCTCATGTTCGTTTTGAGTTTGAATTTAAACAAGGGAACTGTTCTTCTTCAATGTTTTGGTAAATTATTAGAAATAAACAAATACAATTGATCAACAGATTATTTTTAAAATGTTATCAATGTGTGGTTCACATTAGTATATTGCTGACAAATAAGCTATTTAGCTTTCATAAAAAAAAAAAAGATTAACTGTGTTCATTCTCGCACTTTGAATGTATTGGAAGAGAACCCTTTTCTCCGAACTTATAATTCAAAAGCATCATAAAATTACCTTAAAGTACATTTTTAAGGTTTCCTGAACTCATCTTGTTCGATGTTCATTTAGACGATGCCACGTGAACGCAGCACGGTCGCTCTTAAAGCCCTCGCGGAAGACCCCTCCCGCCCCGACAGTGAGCGACTGAACTCGTGAGAGGAGAAACTGAAAGAAGCTTCGTGGATCAGGCCGATACGTCCGGTACGTGAAGACTTTTCCTCAAAGCGTAAATGCTGTTTTGAGCAGAATATGCTGAAATTGTGCCTGTTGTAAGTCTTCTTCGTAGTTTCTTTTACTTTCAATTTGGTACTGTCACCTCGAAAAAATGCGAAATGCTAATCATTTGACGTCAACACTTATAGAAAATAATGTTTTGTGCAGTTTTAAGAGTATGCTAATTAAGCTAGCAACTTCTTATGCTATAACATTTAGTTTTTGCTACATGAGTAACTAAATAGTGTAACTATTCATGATAACTATTAATAATGTGACTATTAACTACTAATAGTGGTATTAGTAATCAAATGAACATTTAATTTTCTCAAAAGGCAATAACATTTGTGAAATACACAAACGGTGCAACATACATTCAAATGTACATGTTACATTGTCATATTGAAGGTTTTTGTCTATGCAGTGTGCCTTGGAATACTTTTTTTAATGTGAGTTAACTTGACTTTGTTCCTCTCAGAGCAAACATGCGCGTTGCAGTGATCGGAGCCGGAGTCATTGGCCTATCAACAGCTCAGAGCATCTATGAGCAGTATCACTCAAAGATTAGTCCACTGACCATTGATGTATATGCTGACCGATTCACTCCACTGACCACCAGCGATGGAGCTGCAGGCTTCTGGCAGCCATACCTCTATGACAAGGGCAACGTCCAGGAGACGTGAGTGTAATCACTTCCACTGGCATTTGATGTACTCTTTGTTTTTTTCTTGTACATGCCTAATCCTATATGTGTCTCACAACTTTAGGAAATGGAATAAGGAGACATTTGACTACCTGCTGGGCTGGCTTAAGTCCCCTGAGTCTGTAAAAATGGGCATATTCCTTCAGTCTGGCTACAACACTTTCACTGAACCTGTTTCAGTGAGTATTGCTTAAAAATGTAAACCTAATCTTGCAGATAAGAGCTGTTAGCCTTTGATAAAGAAGTTGTGTGCTGTAAAAAGTTTTATGTTTCATACAAGCTTTTGCAGAACAATCTCCAAAAAAAAATACATACATGTGAATATATAATCCACCACAGAGCAAACCTACATTGTAAAGCATTATCTTGAACTTGTGGTTTAGAAACCACATTAATTGGGATTGTGTACTCTGACCTCCAGGTATCAAAGGCTTTTCTTTAAGTTATTCTTGATTGCAGGATCCCTCATTCAAAGACACCGTCCTCGGCTTCAGACACCTTACACAACGGGAACTGCAGATGTTTCCTGGATACAAGTGAGAATGAAGCAAAAGCACATGACACTCTGTGTTTTTTTCCCACTTTACATTAACTGTCATGCAATAATATGACCTCCAATAACCCACTTAGTCAAAATGCATTGCCTATTTGTGTATCAATCCCTAACTATTGTCAGTCTTTCTGTTTTGTTTTCATGTTTTTCCTGTTTTGGTATTTTAATCTATTGCACTGTAACACAACTGTCTCTTTAAATGTGTCCAGTTATGGCTGGTTTAACACGGCTCTCATGGTGGAAGGAAAGACATATTTACCGTGGTTGATGGATTGGTGAGTCATTAACCTCTGCTGGTGCTGAATCAACATGTTCCTAGAGTTTATCAGTGTCTCGCTCAGTTTAACACAAGTTTACAACATTGCTGATGACTGTCATGGAGGGAAATTCAGCAGCAACATATTTAGAAGAAGTTCAAATGGGATCAAAAAATCCTGAAAAGGGATTTTTAAGTGTGGCTCACTTGCAACATAAATGTATTTTCCACAATCTAGATAATGTGTTCATATGTTATTAACTTTTTTAAAGATTTAACAATCTGGAGAAATTTCTAGTTACTTTTTTGCTACATTTTCGTTTTTGTTAAAAAAGTCTGCTTTACAATATTTTATGCTCAAAATATCCCATTATGTATTTCTGCTTGTAGGCTCAAAGAAAGGGGTGTAAAATTTCATAACAAGAAAATAAACTCTTTCAAAGAGGTTGGTAATTATGGTTTTTTTTAAATTATTTTTACAAATGGATTTTGAATATTTCAATTTCTAAATGTATGCTTATACCTAAAGTAAAACACACATTATATTTTTTAATGTTCCATGGCTTTATAAATGTCTGTTATAATATCTTTTTATTGCTATTTCCAGCTCTCTGAGAGTGGCGCAGATGTGATCATAAATTGCACAGGGGTCAGATCAGGAGAGCTGCAGCCTGACCCAGACCTGAAACCAGGCCGAGGGCAGATTATAAAGGTGAGACTTAGACTTTTGTTTGTGATTGATTGATCTGGTTTATTTCAAGCATAAATTGAACAATACAAGAAAAAAAAGCACACAGATTTAACAAACTCATTACAGAGATAATGAAATGCATTGATTAAAATATAAAGAAAAAAAACAAACAAAAACAAAGACTCACTTAAGTCACATTTGATTCATTAAATATAGTGCAGAGCTATGACCTTATTATGTAATTAGCTGTTAATATATGAAGTATTTTAATAGTTTTTCTGTGGTTGTCTCTGGATTAAAGGTGGATGCTCCATGGCTGAAACACTGGGTTATTACCCACAACATGAAGACAGGAGTGTACAACTCACCGTACATCATTCCAGGGTAAGGAGAGAGAGGCCTCGATAACAACTACATGTTTGTACAACTTGCCGTTTAGTGCTGTCCCTTCTTAAATTCACCTTCAGTTCAGTTCAGGTTAACCCTTTAACACCTTCAACCAGTCCCTCCAGAAATTTGCCATGTTGAATGAATTGTTGCACATCCTGCAACTTTACATTTTCACCGCAACTTCACTGCAACTTTGACCGGATGACAACGTTGCTACACAACCGTTTCCAGTGTGGCTCCTTCCTGGGAGCCATGTTATGTTGTTTTTTTAACCTCTTAGGACCTGGCATCTAAATACGTAGACATGACATTTTGGGTTATATTTCCACAGTAGTAAATTTTGCTCAATTGGGGCCCTGTGACTACATGTTCAGATGATTAGCTCATATATTAGCTCGGGTCCTAAGAGTTTAAACTTTCTTGAAAGGGGGTCCGTTACACCAATTAACATAGAACATACAGTAAAATACGGTCTCACCTGCAGCAGCAGCAAAACATGAACCAAGTGTAAGAGAAAGAAAGAGGGCGCCAGGTGAAATAAGAAACTACATCAACATAAAAACATAAAGACACTGAGTGACACTGGAAAAGGAAGTAAAATCTGGAACCATTTCATTTTTATTGATAATACAAAGGAAGAGTGTGCAGGAAAATAATTCCATGTAGAACCGCCTCCACAACAAACCTGTACAGACAAATGAGAGAACCCTCTCCAAAACAGGACTTATTACTGATATAAGAAACCAGATCAGCTCCTCAAAGCCTTGGTCTTTCTCTACCACAACCAGAGACTCAGCAATGGTGCTTTTTAAATGGATAAAGAGGAAGATTCTGTGGGGGACATGTAGATCTGAGACTTCATTTTTTTTCTAAAGTATGTTTAAATCAATGCACAAATATTTTGTTAATGTGAGCAGGAAAGACCAAAAGTTCATTTTGCGTTTCACAGCTCGATTTATGTTAAATGAAAGCACAGCAGTGTCTGTGCTGTATATGTATTATATGTATAATTTACTATATTGTATTTGTGATAGTGCAGTATTTTCCTTATGCACATGTCACAATAAAAAGAGTTGGAATATGAGAATGTGAAGTTTATTTAATTATTACAAATTAACATTATTATTACAAACATTAATACAAATTTTGAGGTGCTTAAAAAAACAATTTCAAAACAATACAACTTTTGTTGCCACTTTTTTTTACACAAAATCAGGTGTTACAGGTGTTACAGGTGTTATAGGCCGCAACAATCATAATGAGTAATAATCATAATAACTGCTGCAAAATCCTGGAGGGTCTGTAAAACACACGCTCTGTGTTAGGTGGCCCTGCAGTGCAAATCACAAATCCCTCAACGCACTAACATGTTAAAGAACAATTAAAAAAGCAAAACAATACATAAAAAAACAACAAAGTTCAAAACAAAATTCTAGAAACCAAAATGTAAAAAAAACATGGGTCCTACTGGGTCTTAAAAAGTCTTAAAAGTTTTGAATTTATAAATTGTGAAATAATACCTTAAAAATCATTTAAAAGTTTTACATTTTGTTGTCTGAACCTTACAAATTACGCTGTTTGAAGCTTCTCCACTTCACATTTATTACCAAAAATTGTATTTTTCACCCACATAATGATCTAATAATGTAAATGAAGAGCCAATCCTTATGCAGACATATACTAGATGCCCAATGCTTAAAAAAAAAAAAAGAAGAGGAAAAAGAAGCGTACTACAGCATCACAGCACAGGCCACAAACAAGAAGGCAAGAAGTCGCAGTTTGATTATGGAGAAATGTACATTTAACGTTGTATGGATGGATAAAGATATCCAGCCTCCTACAAACGCTCTTTAAGCAGCAGATGCTAGCCAGCTTCCTGCTTGTGCCTCTGCACCAGACTTTGTTTGTGAATGATGTTTATTTTTCAATCTTCTATTTAAATAGACTGAGAATTTAGTCTTAAGTTTTGATGTGGTCTTAAAAATATCTTTAAAAAGTCTTAAATTGAACTTAAAGAAACTTGTCGGAACCCTGAAAAAACATTTCAGAACACTAAAGTAGTTTTTAAAAATCTAAAATAAAATGGGAATAACATGAAATAAATAAGGAAACTACAAAAAGGAAGGTATTATGGGACTTTACTTATCGGAAGATCACGTTTGAGGTTTTCAGAAGACGCAAAGCAGAAGAATGTTTTTCCTGAACTGTGGTAAAGAGTTGATTGGGAAATCACCAAACTTCTGCAGTAGCTGTGGCCTCTGAGTCGGTTTGTGGTAGAATGTCTGCCCCGAGACTGTAAGGTCATGAGTTCAAATCCTCCGCTGAGTCATACCAAAGACTAAAAACGGGACCCAGTGCTTTCCTGCTTGACACTCAGCATTAAGGGGTTGGATTGGGGGAGTTTAAACCACCAAATGGCTCCCAGGCGCGGTCTGCAGCTCACCGCTCCCCAAAGGGATTGGTCAAATGCAGAGAAAAAATGTCACACACTTGGGTGAGTGACAGCTAGTGGGACTTTAACATAAGCTTAAAAAATATCTTATGTCTTCTGTAAATATTTGTGCCAAATAACTTAATTTTGTCTAATCAGTGACGTCCCATAACACCTACCTTGTTCAGTTTCTTTTTTTGTTTCATTCTTTAGGGTTTTGTTTTGATTTCTCAAAATTACTTTTGTTTCAGTTTTATTTTGTTAATGTTTTTTGGAGTTGTCTTTTCCGTTTTTTAAATTAGGTTTTGGTTTCTGTGGTTTTGATTTGATTCCTTTGAATGTATTGTAACTTTTTTATTATTTGTTTTGCTCTTTTAATTGTAGTTGTGATCTCTAATATGCTTGTGCATTGAGTGATTTGTTGTTGTGATTTGCACTTCAGGGCCATCGTATCTTTGAAATACCATAGCTCTGTGACTGTTTATGAGATTAATGTGAATCAGCTGATTCAAACATGAACAAAAGCGGTTTTCATATCAGCTTTCTAATGTATGTACATGTATGTAATTGCGCGAAGCCGCTTTTCTCCACAACAGAGTGCGGTAGAAATGCATAAATTGCAGAAATGGTTTAAGACTTACGGTAATTGAAAGAATGGAGCTAAAGCTTTGGCGTTAAAGGGTTAAGGAAGCGTTATTTAATTTGTTAATATTATATCAAATCAATACAATAGGACATCCTAAAGTTGACAGAGGAGTCTAGCTGGTGTTGCTGAGACTTCATACTTAGTGTTTGTCCCAACATTTGTTTCAGTTTGATTAATGATTGTTTCAGAGTGAAGCCAGAAAGCTGCGTTTGCATCACAAACCCTCTTTGCATGCAGGAGCCGCCTTGTGACAGTCGGTGGGATTTTCCAGTTAGGAAATTGGAGCGAACAAAACAACTCTGCTGACCATAAGCACATCTGGGAAGAAGCTTGTCAGCTGGAACCAAGCCTCAAGGTGAGACGAAAAGAGAAGCCCTTAACTTGTAATTCAAACGTGTTGAATTTTCACAATTGTTCTTGTGTGCATTTCCCACTTGACCTTGTAAATGCTACTGTAGTTCCTAAAAGTGGTATTTAGTGTCTAAATATTATGTTTTGGTAACAGATTAGACATCTATGTTTTAATATGAAATGTTCATCTTCTTGCTGCTTCTCTGTCAGCATGCCAGGATAGTGGAGGACTGGGCTGGTCTCAGGCCTGTTCGCAGCAAAGTGCGCCTGGAACGCGAGACTGTACAGTCAGGTGCCGCCAGGATAGAGGTGAGCATCAAAACAGCATTTAAAGCTCTATCTTTGTGCCCAGTCAGCATCTGAAGTTCTGGCAACACTCGTTCAGGTGATCCACAACTACGGCCACGGAGGGTTTGGACTAACCATTCACAGAGGCTGTGCCCAGGAGGCTGCCAGGCTGTTCGGACAGATTGTTGAACAAAAGCACAAAGCTACAAAAGCTCGTCTGTAGACTTGCACTCACCAGTATTTTTTTTTCACTTTTTATCCCCAAATTTTGCTTCTATTATAATGGTAAAATGCACTTAAATGAAGGATGTCTGAGAGGGTTATAACACTAGGTTAAAAAATCATCTTAAAAAGAGGAACAGCTGCTGTTCTTTTGTTTAAATAATTAGAATATCCCATATAATATGCAAATACCTGAAAGTTAATATATAAATTATGTATTTTGGAGCTATAAAATGGTAGAAAACCTGCTTAGAGATATAGTTTCTTCACATACATTTTCAAGTTTTGATATTTTTAACATAACTTCAATGAAACTAAAATGTGCCTTTCTAAAGAAATTCCCAATGTGTTACCTTTACTGTTTGTATCTATATGAGAAAGTTTGACCACAACAAAGTTATTATATGCAATAATTTGTCTCTATGAGAGCATTTTTATGTATATTCCAAACACAGAAAGTAATTATCATATCATTTCAACAGACACACTAAATCTGTCGCTGTCAATTATTCTCACATCTGCGAAGACAGAAAAAGTTTATTCGTATCAAAGAAAGCTGCAAATAAAATGGAAAATGACTGACTAACATGTTTGTGTAAAACCACACATTAGTGATCAACCTGCATGGAATTCACACCACCAACAGGAGCATTTATCACAGAACAGTCATACCCTCCAACACACAGATGACAATTAGTCCTGTGAGCAAACTTTGATCAAAAAAACGTTTCTGAGGTTTTTCCTAAATCTTCCAACTTTGACATTAATTTAATATGAACATTAGGAAATAATGAGAATCCACAGACTCATAAAATCTACCATGTCCAATGGTTCATTTTCAAAGAAATCATCCAAAAAACTAGTTTAAATGTATACATTTAAACTAGAATATTTCATGTATTTTTCAGCAATAAATGACGAGATACATATAGTTTTGAAAGAGTATTTACTGTCATATCATACACATTTACATCCAGTGTATCAACAACTTCTGTGCTCACACACACATGTAATGCTGCACTAAATCTCAAGCACTGGCGGGCAGGAGTGGACTTGGTGGACCTGTGCTTGTTAATCTTTTTTATTTTATTTTATTTTTCCAGAAACATGGATCAAAGCCTGTCTTTCTGTAAAACAGAACAGAATCAGGGTTTAAGAACGAAGACATCCAAGTCTTTTGTTTTGTTAGGTGTTCACAGAAATGCACAGCTTACAAAAACATGGAAAATGATTTCCCTATGAGGTTAAATTTGATGTTTAAATGTTTATGAATATCAGTCAATAATGTCTCAGAGTCATAAACTTCCAGGAAAACATTTAAAAAAAATGTAAAGTGCTTCTGGTGGATGCAGGGTTGCAGAAGTCCGAGCATTCTGTTTTTTTGTTTTTCCCAGAGGAAGACCAGCTCCAGCCATAAGTTCTGTTTACATAGCGCATCTGTCAACATGCATACAGCACAGTGCCGGTCTTATATAATGTATGTATCCATTTTAGCACTTTTATTCCTGTCATCTTGGAGGCTCCAAATGATTCAGGGGAAAGGAGTTGGTGCAAAAAGAAAAGTAAAATTCGGGAACATCGCCGTACACCTCGTCTCTTAGTTTGCTCTACTTTGTTAATTTTTTTTTGTTTTGTTCTTAAAATTGTCATCTTGCAGTGTAAAATTGGACCATATATCAGTTATATTCCCTCATTACGGGATTAACTGCTGCTTTTTCCTTGTGTTTTAGCTAAATATACTTCACAAAAGTTAAATTGGACCAACACAGGAGAAATAAAAGAAAACAGAATTTCAGAGTTCCCTTGAATCTTTTCACCTTCATAGCTGCAACTTTTAACAAAAAACACAAGATAAACCTTTCTTTGAATGTTTGGTTTTTTTTGAATGTTTTTTTAACATCATTACCCCCAACAATGCAAGTCTCATGATGTATACATATGGTGGATTTTGTTTGAGCTGTGTAATCTTGTTTTCTATACACATCTATGCTTGCTATGCTAATTGACAAAGCTTTTCTCCTTGGATTCAGATCCTTGGCAACAAATGGAATTGGTAGTTTTAAGGCTCTTTAGAAAAACAAAATGGAAGCTATTTAAAGCTGAAGATTGACTTTTCCCCACAAAGAAGTTTTTCCAGCTTCACAGAGCTTCTGCCCATGAAAGTCTCACTTTCATGTCTGCAATTTTCTAAATCACCTCAAGAATACAGTATCAACACTGACAGCAGTGATGTTAACGGACTTAAAAACACAGGTATGTTGTGTAAAAGACTGAACTGCTTGGCAATTTAACCCTGCGGTCATGTCTGAATGTAAAAAAACAAAGATGGTTAGCATCTTGGCCACTGATTGGACCGCAGCCGGCGTGGTTTCAGCCTTGGGAGCCGGAGCTGGAGTGTGGGATCCCCTCTGAGTTGTGGCCTATCATTTCCTGTCCCCACTCGCGGTGGCTGGACTCCTGCAGACCCCGGCCTGTTGTCTCGATCGGTAGTGCACAGGAGGCGATGGCAGCAAAGAGACAGCAGCAGCAGTACACAGAAAGAGCCAAGTACACTGAATACTCCAACATCACCTGCAGAAAGAAGACACAGGAGAAAACAAAAGGATTTTTTTCAATTAAGTATTATATTTATATATATATATATATATATATATATATATATATATATATATATATATATATCTCATTGCTTTAGGGTTTGAAGTTACCTGAGCAACAAAAGGTGTAATGAGGGCACCAACTCTGGCCATTCCACTGCTTGTTCCCAAACCTAAAGCTCTGGTTGCTGTTGGATACACCTGCAGACAAAAATACAGCTGAGGCTCCCATGATGTTGTTCTGTTATTTTAGTTAGTGGTTTGAAATACACCACTCTGGAAAACAAAACAACAGAAAGGTTTCTTACTTCTGGCGTGTAAACATAGGCAGCCTGAAAACCTCCAGCAATGAACGCTCTGGCAATGAATATTAACACCGTCATGGAAACTCTGTAAGGGATGATTCCATGGAGGGTAAGTAGGTACCAATATCCGAGGATCTACAATTCATGAAGCTATGAAATGCTGTGGCCAAGCTTACCTCCCAACACAGCCGTACAGCGGGATGAGAGCCAGTGAGAAGATGAAAAAGCACAGAGCCATTGTCTTCCTCCTTCCCAGCCGATCAATAGCCCACAGTGTCACCAGCAGTCCTACAAGGAAAAAGGTTCATCGTCAAGCTTCTCAAAGCTGCCTTTTTTATTTCAAGAAAATGACACACATTTCATATTATGAATATTGCATTAAAAAGAAAACAGGAGATGTCAGTCATGGTGAGTTTCAAGCACTAATTTCAGGAACCAGCTGCTCAACAGGTCTTCACAATAACCTAAAATTATGATTACAGAGCTGGTAAGTTACAATCGTCTATTTCAGATTTTCATTTCAGTATTTTTGCACATTGAAAATTATTGAATGTTAGAAAACAGCTACATATAGCTGGAATTAGCTAACAGATTGTTGAAAACCGCTTATCTCAATAAATCCTCAAGTGTGATATTTACCAGGAAATTCCGATAATGTGGTCCACAGCAGGTCTTTATAGTCATCAGAATTAAGGTATTTACACTCCAAGTTGCACTGAAGCTCCTGTTTGTTTTCTTTGGACACTAGAGAGAGACAACAGCTCATCAATGTAAGCTCCTAATGTTGGAAGAGCATAGCTGTCCTCTGCCTGACTCACATCCACATGCACCCCCCTCTTGAAACAGCTCTGTGGTGAGCAGCACCAGTCCGTAGTAAGAGAAGGCGTTGGCAAACCTGCACTGACAGAGATGGAACTTGAAATTAGCCTAATTTGTGTTCAGAACGATTATCTTTAAAATCATGTAGATGCTGTAAGAGGTTATGGGGCGTTGGAGAATAGGAAAGAAAATATTCACTCACCAAATAAACCATAAGAGAACTGTAGTGCATCGGAGATGGGATGAAAATAAGTCTTTAATTTTCCCACGGTCTTCCTAATTTAAAACAGCAGATGTAGTTAATGATCAAAATAGCAATATCACAGAATGTAACACAAGAGTAATGTGTAATTTGCATTAACAATGTGTTTTCTGCAGGAACAGATTGTGCTGTACCTGTCTGGCAGCAATTAGTTTCCCCAGAGGCATGGGCACTCCATTCTCTGTGGCGATGCGTTTGAGAGTAGCCAGAGCCTTATCCTGGTTCCCTGTCAGCACATCATATCGAGCGCTCTCTGGAAGCCACTTTTCTCCCACCCCAACCCCAGAAAAAAAGCATGTCACATTAGGATTTATTGCTTTATACAAACTCACAATTACGTTACTTACAAAACACAGGATGGCAAAGATGAATAGAGGAATGGTGGACAGGCCAAGCAGCCAGCGCCAGCCCAAAGTGGGCATCACCAGAATCGCTAAAAGGACTTCAAATACAGTCCCCAGTGCCCAAAAGATCTGCAAAATGAGTAAAAACTGTAGGTTTGAGAATTTTGCTTTGAAAAAAATGTGTATAAAAGGACAGCAAGTAGCCTGCACCTCAATAAGCAAAATGCAGGTGGCTCTGGACCTCATAGGCAGAAATTCAGCATACAGAGTCACCCTGATGGAAAAGAATGCATGTGTGTAAATCTCAGCTCAGATTACATTACAGATTGCGGAGAGGAAGAAGGGCTACTCACGACTGCGGTGCCCCTCCAATGCCAAAACCCACCAGTGCACGTAGAACCAGGATCCACCCATAAATAGGTGCAAATGCACTCAAGACACCATAGAACATCGTCCACAACACACTCATCTTCAAACCCTGTGTAAGTGGAACGAAACAGCAAGCAGGCAATTCATTTAGTCCAGAGCTGGCCAACCCTGGTCCTCAGGAGCCTCAACCTTGCCTGATTTCCAGCCCTCCCTAGACTGCTTGATGCTACCTAAACCAGGTGTGTTCAGTCGATCAGGATGTGGAGTCACTTGAGTCAGCTAATCAGCAGAAAAATGGTCAAGGAAAGCTGGAAACCAGGCAGGAGTGTGGCTCTTGAGGACCAGGGTTGGACATCCCTGATTTAGTCAAAGACTCAAGGTGTTAAACATCTCAACAGAAGTTTATTTTTAAAAGAATAAGGATTAATGAAACTCACAGTCTTTCTGCCATATTTGTCAGAAATATTTCCCCATAGAGAGGAGCTGATCATCATCCCTATGAAAACTGCCTGTAAACACGAATGTGCATGTCACAGCAGTAGAATTTCACCTGCAAGCATATCATCTCACATCATGTGCACAACATTCTGTTAGAGGCAGTGAAAAGCCTCCAAAAGAAATGTCAGTGCAGCTGGAACACCAAACGCCATGCAGCGTCTGGCTGACACTAATTATATGGCTAAGTTGATTATATAGCTTAGCTGGGGTTGCGGCTGATACTAATTATGCAAGTTGTCAGTTGTCTTGTCCACTAGTAGGTGAAATGTGACATGTTACCAATTTTCCTTTTTTCCATACTGAACCAAACAAAATAATTATTTTTACACAGCTGAGATTATCAAGGAAAAGAAAAACAGCATTAATGAACAGGTAATATTCTTTAAAAATACTTCCTGTTAAAAGATTGAATGAAATTTAACTGTTTCATTCTAAAGAAAAAAAAAACATTGCAAATGTTTTTTAGTTTCCATCTGCATAAAACTTCATACTTGCACTTGTTTTTAGGTATTTTTAGACCTACTAATTTAAAAATGTCCTATCTGAAGAAATACAATACATGTCAGCGCCAATTACCGATGTGAGCAAGGCCACCTCAAGACTTGGCAGTCTCCATTCACAGTGAAGCTGCGGGGCCAAGATGCTTAGGATCATCATCTCCATGGCATCAGCCATCTGAGCAAACAGAAATGTCAATTAGTTTCCAAAAGAAAAAAAAAACTCTTTTGTTTCACATTGCTTGAGCGTTCTCACCCAGGACAGTCCAGTGAGGATGGAAAGCTTCCACTGAAAAGTCCCAAAACCTATGGCCTCCACAGCATCTTCTATCATGAAAGTGTCTAAGGATGTGAGAAAGATGGCAGTCCTGAGGAAAGGTGGCATGTGGGTCTATCATAGGAGAGTCCAGCATTCTGCACTGTACCATCAGTGGGATTGGCAAACTCTCGTGGGACTTCGGCTCCATCTTTGAGGGCCCCAGACTCCTGATCAGGTGGTTCCATTGGCCTGACATCCTGTTGCCTGTTGTCTCCATCGTCCTCAGAGCGCGTGCTCTCACCTGTACGCCTGAAGCGAACAACACTACAGAATAACAAATAGATTGTTTTCTTTTTTAAAACAATACAATACGTTTTTTAAGCAATTAAAATATTTTTGGATTAAGTTAAATTTTTAACAAAAAACCGTGTAAATTAATTTTCAGAGTGAAAATTGTTTCTGTGTCTTTAAGACGTATCCCTGAAGGCGACTATCGTGTTGTGGCCCAGCTTAAGCCTAATTAAAAGAGATGTATAGCATTTTTTAAACAAACCATGTATGTTGTTTAGCCTTGTCAAGTTCCATAACCAGTTAAAATTTTTATTTTAAAATGAAAATCGCGGAAAGATTGCAACCGATCGAAAATGATGTACAATTTAAGAGAGAAAGCCGGGAGTGTAAACAAACTCTAGTAGCCACGAGACGTTGTGATGTATTTGTCTCCTCTGAATCCAGATTTCCAGATTTCAGAATTGCGGTATATTTCGGTATACGTGTAGGCAAATGATTGCGGTTTCGGGGGAATGTCACGTTATTTGTTGTCTGGCGAGCTGATCAGACGAACACGAAGCGAGCCGAACGTCGTGTAAACACACAGTCATGCTTCAAAATGGATGGTTTGATTTAGAATGAATGCAGAGCGTGATTTTACTCACGGAAGCTGTCTCAGTTGGAACAGATCGTCGTCCATTTTGGGGTGTTTGGGTTGATTTTGGCCTCATCGTCGTCTACATTATCGAGATGTGCAGCGATTTCAGCACCAAGGAGAGCGACTTACCCCCAGGTGTCAGCTGACAGCCAATGAAGGGGCGTCCTGCCCTGTGAGAGACATCCGGAAAACATTCATTATGAAGCCTCAGTGAAACCAGCAACATGCGGAAATAGCTAAGAAATAGCCAAGAAATTCATATATTTTATTTTATTCACCCAGCACTGAACCACGTTGTTTTAACTGTTTCACTGAGCTAAGCAGAACAATTAACCGAGTTGCTTGTGACATTATGACTTAGTCTTTACTATATATATATATTAGCAGACTACATTATGTTTTTTTTTTCATCAATTTACTTTTCTTGGTTATTCAACTCACATTTTTGTCCAGATTTTTGTTTTTACTTTCCTCACATTAACATCAAAATGAAAGTTGAAATTACAGCTTTTCCAGTTTACTGCAATGCCATCACTGTAAGGTAATCTCTTTTTATTTTTTGTGATGTCACGTCTGTTAATAATTTGATTTTTTAGTACTTATTTATTTATTCATTCATTCAGATGCTGATCAAATAATAGAAACATTAAAATGCAGGAAAAGATGAAAGCAAGAATCACAAACAATATTAAATCTGCAGTCTATTTATATCAGTCAGAGCTCTGTGTAAATTCTACATTCTGAATTACCATAATTGTATTCATGTTAAATTAATGAGATTCCCAGCTTGAAAATGTCATAAACAGATGGAGCATTAAACAGGTTATGCTTTCAGAGGAAGTGCAATTTAAGAAAAAACATTCAGCTTCAGTTATTTTAATCTATAGAAATAACCATGAGAGACTGTATACAGATCAGCCTACATACTAGATTAAACAAAACAAAAATAGCAATAGAGTCTGATGTCTGTGCTTCTAAATAGAATGTGGCAAAAAGACAAAAAAAAAAAAAAAGTGGGGGAAAAAGACGAAGAAAAATATAAAAATGTGTCACTTTAGGTCACATCAAGAGTACAGTTATTGGGTTTCTGAAACTACATGGTTATAAACACTTAACACATAATAATACTATATTTTTTAATTACTATGACTCTTTTAGGAAATTAGGATTTAATATAACAGTATGTGCTTTAGAATACTGTGATATTTGATGACTTTAAGGTTACTTTTACAATTCATTAAAGCAGCATATAATTGGGTTACTTCTGACATAATTAACTTTTTCTACGGACTACTGTACAGTACAGTTTATCTGCAGCTGTTGATATAAAAACAACAACAAAACTTGTTTTTACAGTCAACCTGCGCAGCACAGCCACGGAGAACTGAGTACGGAGTTTTATCACAGTAACATCCTAGTGCGCCCTTTAAAGTGTCCGGGCTGAAACAACCACCAATAGAAGAGTTCCTCACCAAACATCAGAATGTTGTGGCTCAGACATGAAAGCTGCGATAAGCTTGTTGGGAGGTTTCTCGGCACAGGATCTGTAATCAGGTAAAACCTCACCATCTGGCTACGGCCTGCTTATTTTTCGGGATGGGGATAATTGTGGGTCATGAGGCCGTCGCTGGACATCTGTGATAGAGTTACATGCGCACTAGAAGGCAGCTAACGCGCGTTCTGGTTTAATGCGTCTAGATCTGCAAACCGACGTAAACGGTGACACTAATTCAAATATTTTCTACTTTTTGGGAAAAAAGCTTAAATACTTTTATGTATAACTCAAACTTTGGGGTCGGAGGACATCCCGACCTCTGTGGTTTTGGTAAGTGTAGCCCAATGCTAACGCTAACTCACCTGTTTGCACTGTTTGTTTTTGATTGACACTGTGTTAGCAGAAATAGATCAGATAAAATGATTGCAGATGCAAACCTTTTAACTTCACCAACAGGAGCAGCTGGGCGTGATGTAATCAAAATATTTATTTGTTCCTTTATTGCACTTATTGAAGTTTAGGGTAAGATTTTAACAGTCCAGTCTCAATCAGTTTAACGACAATATCTGCGCATATAGAAACAAAAACAGAGGTATCTTTTAAATTTAACCACGTGACTTCAGTAAAACCTTTCATTCTTTTAGATCGATACCTCGAAATGTGTTCTTTTATGCGAAAATGTACTTCAATGTACTTTTCCCATTATTTGGTTTAATGGTTTAATAACTGTTTGGTTTTGAACTCAAAATTGTGGCATCTCTATTAATCACCAAGCTACTTTTGCATATGAACATTTAAACAAGTCTTCCCTTTTAGACACAAGTCAGGCAGGTGTTTAGAAACAAAAATAAATGAATAAAATGACAGTGAACACTTTTTCAAAAGTAAATTGACAAAAGGAAGAAAAAACTGAAAAAAGAAGTAACAACCATTAAAACTTTCCTGTTGAATTTCAAAATAAAGCATGGTTTCATCAGTCTGCTGTGATTCAGCTGAGTTAATCAAGAGAAGGAAGATAAAGTGTTCTTTTTTTCTCCTGTGGCTTTGTCTGTAAGGTTACTGGCTTAAACATGATCAAAATGTTGTTGACAGATGTCAAAAGAGCAATTATGGACTTTTGACTTAAAAAAAGAAAATCATGATGATCATAAAAAACGTGGAATTTGGTCACACCCTTTGACACAAATTTGTTTTAAGTTGCATTTTGCAAATGCTATATTTATTACATAATAATTTTATATATTTCAGGTGATTTGTCTTTGACCCATTTGGTATCTATGTATTACCTTTATTGTACTTTTTCAATCTGTTGTTTTTCTTTTTCTAGAAACAAAATGATAAAAAATTGGGGCGTCATCGGGGGAATTGCAGCTGCTGTCGCGGCTGGAGTATATGTCTTGTGGGGCCCGATAACAGAGAAAAAGAAGAGAAAGAAAGGTAGGAATTTATTTATTTATCAGCTGTACAGGACCGTGGATGCAGCAGTCTGCTTATGTTTGCTGTGCTCACCATGACTTGGTTTTTCTTTGCAGGCATGGCTCCAGGTCTGTTGAATCTGGGAAACACCTGCTTTTTGAACGCTCTGCTCCAAGGTCTAGCATCGTGTCCGTCCTTCATCAGGTGGCTGGAGAAATTTTCAGGTTTGCCCACCATTCAGTCATGCAAAGACAACCAGCTGTCGACAACGCTTCTGCTGCTACTCAAAGGTTTGCAAACATTGCAGTAACGTTTTCAAGAGTGTATTAATAAAGTGCTCATAAACTGTCCTTTCTTCTACATGGCGTTAGCTCTGAGTAGTGATGAACCTGGAGAGGAAGATGTTCTTGACGCTGGTTGCCTCCTTGATGTACTCAGACTGTATCGCTGGCACATCAGTTCTTTTGAAGAGCAGGTTTGTTCATAACTAAATCCTGTAATTTACTCCTAAGCAGGGGATGGGGCACGGTTTGTTTTACAGTTTTGGCTTCTCTTCTAACAGGATGCTCATGAGCTTTTTCATGTCATCACATCCTCTCTGGAGGAGGAGCGAGATCGTCAACCTAAGGTCACACATTTGTTTGATGTGCAGTCTCTTGAGGCAAGTATTCTGCTCCTCCCACAAATTCAATGAATACTCTTGCAAAGCCTTTATGCAGTTCCATGTTTTTCTTTTTTCCATGTTTCTCTGCAGAACTTTGCATTAAATAAATACTGGTATGTTTTAATTTACACATGCACTTATTCTATGTCTTTTTTTTCATTATTTAGAGTTTTCCTAATCAAGATGACAAAGCTGTTGCCTGTATAAGTAGAGGTAAGAGGTCAAGAGAAAACCAGAGACAAAAAGGAATATAAATAAATATCCATTTTCTTGCTTTTGCAGCCCCCCTTCACCCGATACCAGGTCCTTGGAAGTTTCCGCATCCTTTTCATGGCCGGTTAACCAGCAACATGTCATGCAAGCGCTGTGAAACGCAAGTGAGTTAGACTTTTTGGCAGGCAACTGAATAGGTTTAAGCCTCTTTCCCCGCGTTACCTTCTTTTCTGTAATCTGGTGGCATCAGAGTGTGTCATGTGAATTTCCACTCTGTTGCTTTTGTATGACATACTGCAGTCAGGACTTAGGATCATACAAAGATGCCCTCTATTGGGTGTAACATTTGGAACATTTTGGGACACAGTTGCAGTTTTTTTTTTCTTTTAATAGCTATAGCTGCTGGAAACAACATTGTCCATGCACAAAAAAACATACATTTTAGTTTGTCTGACATAAGGTGAAACATGAATCGAAATAGTTTCTGTAACTCTGAAACATTTCTAATAGACTTTGAGTCTATTTCTATAATAACTTGTAAATTCAGAACATTTCCTCTACTTGCTTCCTTTAATGCATCTAATGCAACCATTTCAAATGAAAAAAATGGACAACTTTACCTCGCCTAAGTTGTATTAGCGATAACTTGAAGTAACGTACTGTCCAAACATGGGTAAAAAGGCAAACGTTGTGGCTTGTTACAATCAAACGGGACCTTAAGTGTTATGTATTGGAATGTTATTTTGTATGACCTATGTTTTGTATCTACTGTATTTTTTTTTTTTAAAGAAATTGTTATTTTGTATGTTTCCTTTTTGCCCTCTATTTTCTTTCAGAGTCCAGTCCGGTACGACTCATTTGAGAGTCTTTCTTTGTCCATCCTTCTACCTCAGTGGGTGAGGCCACGTACCTAAAACTCAAGACTTTCATTGTGGTATCAGTATTTAGAAAATATTTGAATATTTTTAAGAGTAAATCTATTTGTTCTCAGGGTCGCCCAATCTCGCTAGATCAGTGTCTGCAGCACTTTATTTCCTCGGAAACCATCAAAGAAGTGGAATGTGAAAACTGCACAAAGGTACGTTCTTTATTTAGTTTGTCATGTTAGTTTGCACTTAACACCCAAGCAGTGTCTGTTTGTTTGAAGATGTGTATTGTGTCTCGATCAGCTTATCCTAACTTTTGTTCAGCTTCTACAACATTCATCGATTCAAGGGCAAGTTCTAGAAAGCCAGAGGACGACATTTGTTAAACAGCTGAGACTCGGAAAGGTAACGCTTACGGCACAATTAAATAAATGCACCAACCTGTGATTTTATTTTAAAGAACTTCTTCACTCAACTGAAGTTTGCTTTTCTTCTCAAGTTCTAACAACGGATGTTATGTTCAGCTCCCTCAGTGCCTCTGCATCCACTTACAAAGACTGATGTGGTCCAATGAAGGGACCCCCATCAAGCGACAGGAGCATGTGCAGTTCTCAGAGTATCTGTCAATGGATCGTTACAAGCATGACAGCGCCACATCGAGGACGCAGAAGGTCAGATGTGCTCCTAAAACCATAAAAGCAGAAAGCGTTGATGATTCAGTAGAAAAGCCAACAGCTAATGGGACTGGTGAGTTGGATTTTCTTAGTTTTAAATGTTGTGTTTTTTTTCTTTTTCTCATCTGTTATATTTTTTTGTCTCTTCTGGGATGCAGAGCATCATAACAACAACGAACCTTTTTCGAATGGAACCTGTTCTTCAATGTTTCTTCATTCTGCTGTTAAAAATCCATTTGGCCTCCTTTATGACTACAGGTACACTCTACAGCAGCCTTAATAAAAACAAACAAGCCTAAATTATTTTAGACTTTGTGTATTTTTGATGAAACACTGTCACTAAATGACAATATCCCAATAAGCATGATCTACCAGATGGTTCCACATCAGCTGTGTGTCTTGTGGTTCTGCCCCCAGTTCTGCAGAATACCTTTTCCAGCTAGTGGCTGTTCTGGTTCATCTCGGCGACATGCACTCAGGACACTTCGTCACATATCGCCGCAGCCCCTCCTCATCTCGCTGCTCTGCAAACTTCAGCTCCCAGTGGCTTTGGGTGTCAGACGACTCGGTCCGTAAAGCCAGCCTGCACGAGGTGCTGTCCTCCAATGCTTACATGCTCTTCTATGAGAGAGTTCGAGGCTCACAGTTGGAGGAATGACCACAGTCTCTAAGCTGGGACCTCTGCAGTTACCACCAGGAAAGAGAAAACTGCGTCTGCTGGCTTTGAGACTAACTCATGAGAGCAGAAGAAAAGCCATTTTGGTTTTTTGAGGATTGCAGCTTTTTGTGGTTGGATATGTGGAATTTCTGATCACAGCAGGAAGCTCTCAACCCCAAAGATGATGAACCTGCTGGATTTTTGTTGGATATCTTGTATCATGCAAGTTACTTTTTGTAGATCGGATCTAACAAAGTCTTCAACAGCTTAAGGTTTGATGCTGCTGAATACAAAGAAGGAGACACATTTATCATGTTGTATGCTTCAAGGTGACAACCTTGTACTGTTTTTTTTTTTTTGTGTGAAATTGACAATTGTTGGGTGAGGCTCTTTGGCATTATGCTACGGTGTGTCTGATGTTACATGTGAATGCACTTTGTTTCAGATTTTGATTTCATTTCGGTCTTTGCCTGTAATTTTAAACTCAAAAGCTGCTAATTTAGACATTGATAAAATGACCTTTTACTCAAAGATTTCCACTGTCATCAAATCATTCCAACACGAGAATGTAGACTCAAGAAAAAAAGTTGAGTGGCAGCTTTAAAGTGCCATGTTGTCTTTAATGCTTGAGATTTTAACTCCAGTAAAAAGCCTTTTTTTAAAAAACAAAAGTAGGTTATCATAGCTATTTAGAGTGGTGCCCGGGTTCCAAATGTTACATAAATTCACTTAATATAGTCCCACATTTTCCTACATATTGTTTGTGAATTCTGAGGAACCACTAACTGCTGAACCAACAATCAAGAATGGCCCAGTCAGATGTTTGCAGTTTGCACATGTTATTTTTATGTAATATTTCATGTATTTGCGTGGTTTTTTAAGATTGTTTTAGGTATAAAAGAAATAAAGCTGCTTAACTTTACTTATAGGTCATTTAGGATTTTATAGAGAAAACCAACATAAAATAAAACAAAATTAAAACTTATTTTAAACCAGCACATAAAAAAAGGTTGGTCAACAAACACACTGACATTTATTTAAAGTTTTACATACTTAACCAACAAAATCTGGATATTCCCTTGGTCTACAGATGTATTTCTTTAGTTTGAAATGCCATTAAAAAGAGATCAGTATTAGAATAAACTGACAGATAAACTTTTAAAGACAGAAATACGTGCATTTGTTAATTTTTTTCCAATCAAATATGTTGGTTGAGTGTTTTAAAAATCCAAATTGGTAATATAGAAAATGGAATTAACTTCGGTATTTCCTGTTTAAATGAAAATATCTGTGTTGATATTGACTTTTACTTTCATTTCTTGCTGTTCAAGATGCGTCTGAAGGTGAGGTTGATGCGCGGCTGTAGGATTTTTCTCCGCACAGGAAGGCTGTGGTACCAGAAGGTGTTGGTGGGCGGGTTCATGAGAAGCAGGCTTCCGTGGGCCAGTTCCAGCTTCACGGGTTCAATCTGCCGACTGCTGTTTCTTCCCCGAGCATCTCTGTGTCTGAAGATGAAATCCCGTGCTGCTCCTAAAGAGATGGAAGCGATGGGACAAGAGGGGTCCAGCTCCTTCTCGTCGTCACGGTGCTCGCCCATGTGGTCCAGCCCGTCTTTGTACCTTTGGCAGAAATGGAACGCACTCTACCTCTCAAAACATTTGCATATGTAGTAATGGTTTCTTACCTGTTTATCAAAACAAAGTTGAATGTGTGCCCAGTTGCTTTAGTGACAGCATCTCGAATGTTTTCCAAAGCGGGAGTCCATGGACAGGCTAAACGGGTCACTCTGGAGTATGTATACATTAAACCCGCGTCTCCATATGTTGCCTGCTTTCTTGGGATGTTGTATGTCTTTCCATACACCTGGACTTTTGCTTCTTCTCCTAAAAAACAGCAAAGAGCAAATTCAGTGCCGCCTTCAGTAATAAGACAGAAAAGAAGATGGGAGTTGTACCTGAAGAGTATACCACCTCCTCCTCCAAATGCTTAAACAGCTCATCTGCTTCCTTTTTAGAGAAGATCAGTGCATAATCACAGTCCAGTCCCTCTGCCTCTATTTTTTGCCAGGGAATGGGATGGGAGAACTCTCCGACTTCAGTGTCATCTTCCTCTTGTGTGCCTTTATCATCCTCCAGTTTCATCATCTTCCATTCAATTCTTACAGAGGAATTTTTGGTGCATAAGCGTTTGTTTTGCCTTTTAAGAATACAGTTTTCCATAGCTGTAGAAGGACACTGGTGGTTCTCAGGTTCAACATAGTAGGATTTGATATCCTAGACAAGAAAAATTAACATTACAGAGAAGAAATTAGTCTTTAAAATCGCACATTTGGTAGTTGTTTAGTAGCTCAAGTCCTAGCATCCTTTTACCAACATCACTGTCCAATACCAATAATCACTGTCCCTCTTCGCTTCCCTTCTCATCTCCCGTCTTGCTTCAGATGACCTTCAGATTTCTTCATACAAACCACAGCTCCTCTCTGTGTCCTGTCATAGACTTTCTCTGGATCTACAAAGACACAATGAAGCTTCTTCTGGCCTTCTCTATTTTTTTTTCCAAAAGCATCCTCAAAACAAACATCACATTTGTGGTTCTCATCTTTTGCAGGAAACCATTCTTGTGACCTCAGCCTATCTTCCACTAACATTTTTCCCTTAATATAATCCAGAACTTCTTTATTCCACCTCCAAATCTTAGGATCTGCTTTCTAGATTCCACATGAAATACCAAGTCCTTCCCTCCAAACTCTTTCATCACAGAAAACGAGATAAACTTGTCTAATGTTCAGGTTGTTCTTAAAAGAAAAACATTTAATCCACATTACACTTCCACTTTTTGTCTAAAAGCTCGACTACCTTACCTTTTAAGGTGTTACTTTTCTCAACTATATCACAAAAATGTCAGCATTTTGAAACGTAAACAACTTTTATAACAGCTGCTGCGCAAAAAACCTGAAAAAACACTGGCATCTCTTGAACAGCGCTCAACTCATTACCATAAATGCTTTCGTCACTTAATTAAGGCGCGAAAACCCCAAACTATCGTCCGCGAGGTCGTTTTACCTGGAGCACTGCTATTTCTTTGCTGTGAATGAATTAGCTGAATAGAGTTAGCCCTCCCAGACAGTTTATTTCCTCAGTATTTTAGAATAATGATTGGGCAGAAAACTATTAACTCGTTTTTCTCGCCGGTTTCAAAAAAGAGGGTGTCTAAGGACACAAATGAAACAACAGAGCATGCAATTGAGCCGGTAAGCAATATAATTATCTATTAGTTAAAATAATTGTTTGCTTTTCCAGTTAATACAAAAATTAAACCTAAACATGAAGTTATATTTAAAACAAAACCTGCAGTGTACACAGCTAGTTCTGTCGATTCTCGCGAGATTTGTGCCGCAAGCTGTGCTACGTTCACGGCCATCGCGGTGTTCTGAAATGTTGTCAAAGATGTCGCTACCTGCTAGCGTAACAAGAAAATGTTAGCACCTCGTTGCTTTTCGAGGTTTAATAAATGTTCATTGCATGTATCAAGTTTCATTCCGGTTGTTTTTTCTTCTCAATACATTAAAATTATTCAGAAAAAGCCGAAGGTCGCTGCAGTGGACCCAGAACCGCTCAGTTCTCCTCTGTCTCCGGAGCAGCTGGACAAGATTGCCCGCAACAAGAGAGCGGCGCTGGAGAGGCTCGCTTCCGGACTGACTCCAAAAGGGTTCAGTGAGAGCTGGCGCAGGGAACTCCTGTCTGAGTTTACAAAACCTTATTTCAAAGAAGTGAGAGGGCCACACGCCTCATTGCTCTGCCTTCCGTTGTTTAGCAGCTCTATTAATTGTTTCCTTTGCGTGCCACAGCTGACGAAGTTTGTTTCTGAGGAGAGGAAGCGCAGCACTGTGTACCCACCTGCCGAACAGGTCTTCACCTGGACCCAGATGTGTGACATTCAAGACGTAAGTTAGCTGCGGACACACAAACGTCTTGTGGTCAACAGGTGTGGATCCTTGCTTAAAAAAAAAAACTTTATTGAAAATAGACACATTTACAGAAGATATAGACAAATAAATTCAAAACAAGCCAATGACCATAACATTTTTACACAAAATAGTTACGGCAAGAGACGTGAATAAGCAGTTATAAATTAAAAATTGGTAAACAGAGCATAATAAAAGAGGGAAAAAAAATAAGAACTGGCTCTCCTGACCAGCTTTTTCAGTCTTCCTGCCCTGTATGACACAATTAACTTTGAATTTACTATTTATTAATCTTTTTTTATATGTATTTTAAAGTGTTTCTTTCAACTTTTAACAACGTTATAGTAATTTCTAACAAAGTGAAGCAAAAGGAGGTACTAGGTGAATGTTTTGTGGCCATTCAGATGAGTTTTTCTCAACAGGACATGCATATATAGGTTTTCTCCCAGCTTCATATTCACATATAAATATATATATATAGTTCTCTTGCTGATAACAGTGTTTAAAATGATTACAGCTTTGGCTAATAGTTTTTGAGATGACCTGTAAAGTATATCAGTGATTTAAAATTTGTTGTTGCACTATATTTCCTCTTATTTGGGAAATGTGTATTCGTGTCTTAAATAAAAATAGGAAAGATGCTGTGAACGTGAAATCCGATTTTGTTTCACCCTAAAGTCTCATCTGTATATTAAAACAACACTACTTTTAATATGTTTAAAGATTTTCTTCTGATTATAGGTCAAAGTGGTGATTCTTGGACAGGATCCATATCACGGTCCCGGTCAAGCTCATGGGTTGTGTTTCAGCGTGAAACGGCCTGTTCCTCCTCCACCCAGGTGTGTAACTTCTGTGTTCACCTTTATTTATTGACAGGTGTAAAACACTATAGCTTGTCAAATTAAAGTCTTCATATTGACATTTTTTTAACTTCCAGCTTGGAGAACATGTACAAAGAACTAGTTTCAGATATTGAAGGTTTTAAGCATCCTGGTCATGGAGATCTGACTGGATGGGCTGAACAAGGTAATTATTTAATGATTATTTCAGTTCAGTGTTGCAGGTTTGGTCATCCACAAACTTGCTTCCCATCTTCCTTTGACCTTTCTCACCAGGTGTGCTCTTACTGAATGCTGTGCTGACCGTTCGAGCACACCAGGCAAACTCCCACAAAGACAAAGGTTGGGAGGTCTTTACTGATGCTGTGGTTCAGTGGCTCAGCAACAACCTGCAGGGCCTCGTCTTCTTGCTCTGGGGGTCATATGCTCAGAAGAAAGGAGCTTCCATCAACAGGGTACGTCCACTTCTAACCTTATTGAAAATTTCAACAGAGGCCTTTCCAGCTTTGCAGTCATTGTACGGTTTTCTGTTTACTTCTAGAAACATCACCACGTGCTGCAGGCGGTGCATCCTTCTCCCCTGTCAGCTCATCGAGGATTTTTTGGTTGCAAACATTTTTCAAAGGCCAATGAGCTGCTAAAGAAATCTGGAAAGTCTCCTATTGATTGGAAAGCACTTTAGGTTGATACATTTTCCAATAAGTGTTCTTAACTCTAGACCAAAACCCTCTCATAAGCTTTTCCTTTCTCTTCTTGAAACGGTTTATATTTGTAAGTTTGCCTTTTTTTAAAAATAAATGTTCTAATATGCAATTTGTTCAAGAGACATTTTCACTATCTTGGCCTTCAAATCTGGATGGTTGCTGTTGTGATGGAAATTCTGTCATCTATCCTGTGCTGATTTAGTAAGGCATATATCTGTATGTTAGCGGTTTTTAGTTTAAGCACTAAAGTTTATCTTCTTATATTTCCTACAACCAGGTCCTTTTCATTACAAATAAATTCACAGGTTTTGTTGTGATTTCATTTTTTACATCTACGGATTGTTTTACATCATCAATGTTAGTTGTATTTTTGTATCACCTCAAAATTTCTAAAATGATGACATTTCTCAGTGTGATGATTTGTTGCTAAAGAAAAAGTTTTTTTTTCCCCAAAAGGGAATCTCTTTATTCTAGATTTAAAAATGTGCTTTTGTTCTTTTTATTTCTCTACTTTGTTTCCTATTAAAAACAACTATATAAGTAAAACAAATAAATAGACATACAATACGAAACTGATTTGTTTGCCATTTGTTAATTTAAAAAAGACTAAAAATCATTATATTGGAATTCCAAGCTCAAATGGGAACATTTTTTTTCTAAAATCATAGAAGCAAAGCGAAATATCAATTTATTTGTAATTTTACTCAAATAGCAACAAAAAACAAGAGCGAGGGTAAAAGAGGGGGGTTGTGTAGGAGCTAAAGGAATTTTTAAAAAATTGTTTTAATGTAAATTGCAGTAATAAAAACGTTTTTTCTTTTGGTTTAGCGGAATCTGTCAATTCACAATTAAAGAGTATACAAAGTCTTCCGTCTTTACGTGAAAAGGGAGGTGCCACTGATGACGTAATGACGCACAAGGAAGACACTCGTGGCAGGCTCCACTTGTGTCAGACCGTTCGTGCCTTTGTCGACCCCACTGCAGAGAGTAGCGATGCCTGTGGCGAGCTTGCCTTTCCGGGACGGGCCCGTGCATTCCCGTCTGCTCCAACAGTACCTGGTACTCCTGAAGAAATACCCGATCCTCACCAAATCTCTGTCCAGGTCTGAACGGTGGCTCCTAACGGCCATTTCCTCTGTTTGACAGTCCAAAGTAAAAGTCACTGTTTATTCACACTGTCCATATTAAAGTTCGGGTGAAAATACTTTAATTCCATCTGTTTATCATGTTTTCATTTTTTGCCACTTTTTTTTGTTTTTTTTTTTTTGCATTGTAGTTAAAACGTTAATGTTTACTTTTTTCATCATCGAATGTTGTTTGTCTGCCCTTTGCCCACTGTTTTTACCTCAACAACCCTCTAAAGAAACTCAGATTGATGTTTTCTCATCTTTTTTTCATTTATTTATTGCACATTTAAAAAGTTGCAGCACCTGTTGATTGTTAACGGGTTGTTTTCGTCTCTTCTTCTCATTCTTAGTGGTATTCTTTCAGCTTTGGGAAATCTGCTGTCACAGATCTTGGAGGCAAGAAAAAAAGCCAAAAGTGGAACCCCGGCAAATGACATGAATGTGGCTGGAGCTGCAAGATACGCCATTTTTGGGTGAGATTTGAAGCTTAAAGGGGCCTAAATTCTCCAAATCGGTTGTCTTGTGGTTCAGAGATGAAAAACAAAACATGTCAGCCATGCTTTTTCAAGTGCAGTGCCTACAGTAAGAGCAAATTGCTTCTTGTTACCATCACTTTGTGACAATATAAAAAAACATTTTTGCAGGAAACTTGCAGTAAAACAAGTGTGTATTTACGTGTGTTGGCAATGTCTTTGCTTACTGCAGGTTACTTATTACAGGACCAGTGAGCCATTTCTTTTACCAGCTGATGGAGCTGTGGATGCCCACCACAGATCCCTTTTGTATAATCAAGCGGCTGCTCCTGGATCGTTTCATTTTTGCTCCGGGGTTTTTGCTTATTTTTTACTTTGTTATGAACATCCTGGAAGTGAGTCTTTTATAGTTGGACATTGTACACCACTGATTGACATAAAATACCATTTAAAAAAAGAAATTGAGCTAATTATTAGTGGTGATCCTACTATAGTTACCTTTTTTTAAGTTTCCCTGACTAAATAAAATAAAAACCACGTTTGATATAGAGTATTATTCATAAGAAATAAAGTTTTCATTCATCTTTTGGGGAGAATCTTACCAGAAATTCCCTTGAAAATGAGAGTACTTTGCTACAGAAGAATATGGCACTGGTTTAAAAAAAAAAAAAAAAAAGATACAAATGAATGAATGTTTTTCCTGCAAAATTGTAATAATTTGAAATGTTCCTCAGGCTAAAGGATGGGAAGATTTTGAGAAAAAGATGAGAAGCAGTTACTGGACTGCTCTAAAGATGAACTGGAAAGTCTGGACCCCATTTCAATTTATAAACATCAACTTTGTACCTGTTCAGGTAATCTTTCCCCCTTTCATCCTCCTTAAATCCTCATCCTATCAACACAAACTGTCATTTTTTCCCCCATGTTTTTGTTTCTGATTTTATGTTTCAGTTCCGTGTGCTGTTTGCGAACTTCGTCGCTTTGTTTTGGTATGCCTACCTTGCATCTGTGAGGAAATGAAAACCAGCTGAATTTTCTGATGAGGATTCGACAGAGGACTGAGAAAATACACCCAGCTTTCAAATGTGTTACAACTTTGTGCTATTTTTGAGAAAAGATTTTTAACACATTGCTGCTGCAACAGCTTGAATGTACGTCAACATTTTTTGTGATTAAATAACGCAATAAACCTTTTTAAAGCCACGCCAGCTGTATCGCCTACATCTACAAGTTACACACGTGGACAAAATTGTTGGTACCCCTCAGTTAAAGAAGGAAAAACCCACAATTCTCACTGAAATCACTTGAAACTTACAAAAGTAACAATAAATAAAAATTTATTGAAAATTAAATAATCAAAATCAGCCATCACTTTTGAATTGCTGATTAACATAATTATTTAAAAAAAACAAACTAATGAAACAGGCCTGGACAAAAATGATGGTACCTCTATAAAAGATTGAAAACTATTTGACCAGACTGACATGATTAACTCAGGTGTGTCCTTTAATTGACATCACAGGTGTTACCAAACTCATAATCAGTCAGTCTGCCTATTTAAAGGGAGACAAGTAGTCACTCTGCTGTTTGGTGAAAAGGTGTGTACCACACTGAACATGGACAACAGAAAGCCAAGGAGAGAATTGTCCCAGGACATCCGAAAAAGAATGATAGATAAACATCTTATAGGTAAAGGCTATAAGACCATCTCTAAACAGCTTGAACTTCCTGTGACAACAGTGGCTCATATTATTCAGAAGTTCAAGACCCACGGGACAGTAGCCAACCTCTCTGGACGTGGCCGCAAGAGGAAAATTGATGACAAATTGAAGAGACGGATCGTTGGAATTGTATCCAAAGAGCCCAGAACAACCTCCAAAGAATTTAAAGGTGAACTTCAAGGCCAAGGTACATCAGTGTCAGATCGCACCATTCGTCGTTGTTTGAGCCAAAGTGGACTTCATGGGAGTCGACCAAGGAGGACACCACTGCTGAAAAACAATCCTAAAAAAGCCAGACTGGAATTTGCAAAAAATGCATGTTGACAAGCCCCAAAGCTTCTGGGAGAATGTCCTTTGGACAGATGAGACCAAACTGGAGCTTTATGGTAAGGCACATCAACTCTATGTTCATAGACTCAAAAACCAAGCATACGAAGAAAAGAACACTTTCCCTACGGTGAAACATGGAGGAGGCTCAGTCATGTTTTGGGGCTGCTTTGCTGGATCTGGCACAGGGTGTCTTGAATGTGTGCAAGGTACAATGACATCTGTAGACTATCAAGGCATTCTGGAGAGAAATGTGCTGCCTTGTGTCAGAAAGCTTGGTCTCAGTCGCAGGTCATGGGTCTTCCAACAGGACAACGATCCAAAACACACAGCCAAAAACACCCAAGAATGGCTGAGAGAAAAGCGTTGGACTATTCTAAAGTGGCCTTCCATGAGCCCAGATCTGAATCCCATTGAACATCTGTGGAAGGAGCTGAAACATGCCATTTGGAGAAGACACCCATCAAACCTGAGACAACTGGAGCAGTTTGCTCATGAGGAGTGGGCCAAAATACCTGTTGACAGCTGCAGAACGCTCATTGACAAATACAGAAATCGCTTCATTGCAGTGATTGCCTCAAAAGGTTGTGCAACAAAATATGAAGTTATGGGTACCATCATTTTTGTCCAGGCCTGTTTCATTAGTTTTTTTTTTTTTTTTTTTAAATAATTATGTTAATCAGCAATTCAAAAGTCATGGCTGATTTTGATTATTTAATTTTCAATAAATTTTTAATTGTTGTTACTTTTGTAAGTTTCAAGTGATTTCAGGGAAAATTGTGGGTTTTTCCTTCTTTAACTGAGGGGTACCAACAATTTTGTCCACATGTGTATTTCCAAGGACACTGTTTTATTTGCTCCTATAACCCACAATTATTTGAGTAAAAAAATACTCAGAACATTCAGTTTTAATCTTAATTTTCTTTTAAGGCTAGCAAAATGGAGTGATAGCCTTTCTTATTTAAAGACAGATGTTGGCGTTCTGCAGGTACTCTTTAATGTAGTGGCCAGTTGAGGACCTGTGATGCATCCATCTCTCAAACTGGTGTTTAACGTCTTTAGCTTCTTGCTCAGTTGTACAGCTGGTTAGAGCCTGTTTGTGCTGTTCTCTGAGGAGAATAGTACACATAATTGAAGGAAATCTTGGGTTTCTTGGCAATTTCTCTCATGGATTAGCCTTCGTTTCTAATAACAGACTGTGGAGTTTCACACGGGGCTGCATGGAGAAGCAGTGGTTAGTGTTCTTGCCTCACAGCAAGCTCAAGTCCCAGCTGGGACCATTCTGTGTGGAGTTTGCATGTTCACATGCACATGTGGGTTTTCTCCATGGACTCTGGCTTTCTCCCACACTCCAAAAATATGCTTAACAGGTTGCTCTAAAATTATCCCTAGGTGTACATTGGTGTGTCATTGTGGCCCTGTGATGGACTGGTGACCTGTCTAGGGCACCTTTGCCTAATTTGATGCTCCAGATACTCAAACGACTTAAAGGAAGGTCAGTTTGATAGTTTTTTTTTTGTTAAAGTTTAAAGTCCCATTAGTTGAAATGCACCTCGCCAAGGATTTGAGCTCATGACCTTTCAGCCTCAGGGCAGACACTCTGCTACAAGTCCACTGAGGTGGACTTAGATGTGCTAACATGATTGCACTCTGGTTTTCTGTTGGCCTTCTGACATAATTCTGACATAATGAGCAAACACATTGAACCATTACTGAAGTTGCTGGAAAAGGGCCATGTGTGGATAATGTTCCAAAACCCTGACATTTGTTGCTGGAATAACCTTTTATTTTTTCAAATTATTATTCACCACATTAATAATTTAATGTGAGGAGTGTATTTCTGATTCGTTTAAAATTATATTAATTTAAAAAATGTCGCTAAACGCCACTTAAGACCCCAGTTTCCATTGGAGCGGTTCTTTAAGAACTTTGGTTAGGGAGATAATAAATACGAAGAAACATTAACTTATTAGTTTTATTATATGCAATATTATATGCAATAAGCATAAATATGTGCGGGAAAAAATAAATGTAAAAAAGCAATCAACAGTAAAATAGCGGGCAGCTGCCTCCTCTCAGGCGGAACACCATGTCGATGGTGCTCATGCTTTTCACTCCGTAGTCCGCCAGGGTTCCGCTCATCATCTCCCGGCTCTGGTGGATGAGCCTCTGCTGGCTCACCGGCACTCCCTCCCGGTGCTGGACTTTCTTCTTGAAGGCGTCCACGGTCTCGTTGGGTTTGACGCGGTAGGTGCTCAGCTGCCCCTTCTCGTTTTTGAGGAACACCTCGATGGCGGCGGGCTGCGGGGGCTCGGGGGGCTGCGTGATGAGCAGGGACACCTGGGACCCGGCCCGGAGCCCGTAGGACTGCAGGGAGCGGGAGTCGTCGCTCATAGTGACCCTCTGGCAGTTATCATAGACCAGCCGCTGGGTCGCTGCGGAGACTCCCATCTGGGCCTCGATCAGAACTTTGAGAGATCCAACTGTAGTGTCTGGAGGCACAACCAGTGATCGCGACGTCCCGTTCAGCATAACGATGGATATCTCCATGATTGAAACTATCTGAAGAACAAACAAATAAAAACAACTTAAAACACAAACCTACTTTTGAAACTGGACCATGTAGTTTTATGTAGCAAAATCTCTTACCTAATGACGATTTCGGATTAAAACAACTTCTCAGTGGATGATGCTTTGAAGGTGAATCTGCTCTCAGCTGACTTTTTATAGTCTGCCTCTGAACATCCTTCCACTCCCACGTTTGTTTAGCTTTCGATTTCCACCTCTGTACTAACCACCTCTAAGTTTCGATTTCTCTTCTTCATACATCTGATGGCATTTTTGCGATCCACCTCTGAACACATGACTTGGCAGAAAAAGAGGTGGTTTCTGGAGGCTTTGTTTACGAAGGTAAAGCAAAAAACTGCAATTCAGATGATGCAACCTGTAGAACTAAACTGTAATAGACAAGTCAAACATGACCGTCTGCGTTAAAATAAATCACTGAAAGAAGTTCTATTTTAAAAAAATTCCTATAGATCTATGCATTTGAAATGATTTCTAATCTTTTGTCATTTTCACCCTTTAAAAGGCCAAATGAACCAAGTACCAAGAAAAGGACATTTTCTAAAAAAAAAACATTTAAATAAAAGATTTTTGGATAAAAATATCAACATAAAGACTCCAGAGTTAAATGATCTTAATATATAGTAGGGGTGTAACTCAATTTCTATACCAACGATCCAACCAGATCGATTAGTCTAAAGGACAATAAAAATCTAAAGTCGTCTGGCTTTTGATGATGGATTAACTTGCCTGACCTGTGGTCAGTGTCCAATTGACCTGCGTAACTGAAACAACTGTTTTCTAAGAATGTCTGCATTGAAAAACAAATTCAATTTCAGATTCAGTTGAAGTTAAGTTTAAATATAGCAATAAATTAAAAAGAAAAATAAGTAAGGTTAGGTGGCCAATAGCCAGATTTAACTAAAACTAATATGAAAGAATAGTTTTTTTCCCAAAAATAAGTAAAATATAATGTTAAAATAACATTTCTGATAAACTAATAAACCATTATAATGATAATATATGGTCTATGGTCTGAGCAAGTTAATCAAATCGACCTATTCCATTATAAAATAATTTAAAAATGAGATAAATCAATGTTGGAAAATACCATTTGGATTAAGACACGGTAGGCTTATTTTACTATAACGAAAAAATAATCAAGTACCATCACAAGTTTTGGCTAAAGATGTCCAGGATCCATTTTAGGTCACTGAATCAGATCAAAGTGGATCGATCAAAAAGAACCAAAATGAATCTTATCAGAAACCACATATTAGGATATGAATCAAACCGTTGTTAAAATGAGTCGTATACAGTAGCCTTCCAAAAAAAAGGATTAAAAACTTTTGCTTAGAACAATGAAACATTTTAAATTCAAAATTACAAACCTGCTTAATCTTTTTTGGGGTCATGGAATTAAGACAGTATAACACAGATGTAACTGTTTTAAATAATGAATACAGCTCAGACTTCAGTTTTTGAAAAGTTTTACTAAAACCAAACACAAGCATAAAACTAAACTGAAAGTGATTGTTTTCTTTGCTGTTTCTGGACAGATGACACCTACTGGACATTTCATAAAGTCTTATAGCTCATCAGCAGTAGGACTTTTGACTGCGATTACACCATGCCTTAAGAAACAACACGTAGCGAAACTCTTGATGAACACACCCAGTTTTATCACAGTAAAAACAAAAATGCAAATGCAGACACGTCATAACTCTGAGTGTTTAAGCATGGAAGACCGTTCTTCTTTTTTAGGCAAAGGAATGTTTCCTGTGATAGAAAGAAAACACAGAGTGATGATCTATTGAGCACAAGGAGAATTACAGAGATGCATGTTTAATTCAGCATGCTGACAAATAACTGTAAGAATTCTCAGTTTTCTTTTTACCTGGTGGTGCAACAAAATATTCTTCGACAGTTTTTTTTGAGAGCTGAAGCAGCTCCTCCGCACAGCCACCCTCCACCTCCGCGTCTTCCCTCAGGTATAAGGCCCTGTATAAATTATAAAACAATAATACCGTATTTATATTACGATATGGGTTACAGAGACCTGTATGGTTTGTACCTGTCTTCCAAAACGGAATCCATTGGTTCAATCCCTGTGGTGTCAACAACATGAAGCTGGTCTGCAAACCGTATGGCTTTTTCCAAACACTCCAGTCCTTGCTTGGTGCGGAAATCAACCAGGGCCAGTCGCTCCAGCTTGTCCACTAGGTCTGGAGGGATTTGTGGAGGCTGGACAGTCCATGTAGAAAGAGAGACACACAACTTCCTTGCATCACCACTTTAAATTTACATCTCACGGTTGATCTTTACTGAGTCTAATTAAATCTGTTCCGCAAACTACATTGACAGGTTTTTACCTGTGACTAACTTTAATTTTGAAATATCAGAATTTGTCACTGATATGATCATTTAGGGTTGTCTTTTGATTTCAGATTGTTTTCTTTTTAAACAATTTTAGAAATAGGAATTTCCAGGACTTAAACACTAACTGAGCGGCTGTTTCGTAAAAGAAAAAAAAAATATCATCTGTGCTGGTGATTATACCAGAGGAAGCTGGTCCTCTGATACTGGCTCCCACGTTGGCTCCTTCGGAATCTACAAAAGAGATGCAAATGTTGTTCAGTTTCTTCTGGAAAGATCAAATTCTTTATGTAAAAAAAATCTGACGTAATGAACTCCTAAGAAAAAAGAGGCTTCAATTCTCTTGATATTACAAGTCTAAGTAATACATTTAAAATAAACTGGATCAAACCCTATTTAAATAATCCACTCTCCAGCTGTGATAGTTTTCTTCATCATTTTTTATCAAGCGTAGGTGGACTCAGCTTTCTTCTCTTTTTCAATTACTTAGCAATGACACAGTTCTGGTAAACTCTCTGCTTTAGAGAAGACACTTCTTTTATGGGCACTTACTTATAAATAGAATTTCCTCCCTCATATTCTTTTATTTCTGTAGAACAACAAATAATACTTTACTCAATCAAATCATTATTTTAACATAGTTGGTTCAACAATAGGATCCTCCTGATAGGTCAGCTCTTCGACAAGAACGGACAGTTGATTAGATACGAAGATTTTGACCTTAACTATACTCTTGCTATTCCTTCGAAAGAGTTTGCTGTTACTACAAAAATCTGTCAACTCTTTAAAAATACTCTAATTGATGAAGATGCATCGATTGTTAACTGTAACTGACAGTAATGTTGGAAAATCCTTCTTTCAGTTTTTCTCTGAAGCTTAATAAAGCAATACGTGGTTTAACAAAATGCCCTATCTGTTCCTTCTGCTGTCTTTTGTTGGTATAAATTATCCATGACTTGCCATGGAAAAATGTTTGGATGCCGCAACATAAATGATTGATTCATATTAAGGTAAGATATGTATCTTATAAACCTGTCCATAATTTATCTTACTAATCCATCAATACATGGTAAGATATAATAAAACAATTCATCCCAACTGTATGCTCTGTAAGGGACACCCAGAAACAATTGGCCACCTGTTTTTGATATTACTGTAATATTAAATAATAATAATAATCTAGAAAATAATGTACACCTTTAATAAATTGCAATATTGGCTAACATTTTTAAATGGAATTTGAACATATATCTGGCTTTCATGAAAAGAACACAGACTGGAACATAAAAAGGGATATTCATCTCTTTATTATATATGGTAAATTTCATACTTACAATTAAACATGTTCTTCATCACAATGTATTTTCTTTATTAATTAAAGAAACAGAAGCTTACTTATGAACTATTTTTGACTGTGTAAACAAAAAACTAAATAAAAGTAGTCGGTTTTAATTTTTCAAATTTATTATAATGTATGTTTTGTGATACATTATCACTGTTATTGTTCCATATAATCCGTGTATTTGCTGCATTTTGTCAAAAAGAAAATCCACAAAAGAAGCACAACAAACGAAACGGTTAGCAGCTAGCTTACTACTGTTTGCAAGAGGAAAATTATATATATATCGCTTACCTTCGGATTGTGGGGTTTCGAGCCTAAGAACCGGGTTGGATTTAAAACGGAACCTTTCCTGATAATTTTCCATACTTTTGCATTAGAGTGTACATTATTTATTAACGGTTTGAGTGAAGGACAAATCTTTTTTAGCAGCACATAATGGGAGTAGCCTTTCCGGGAAGCAGCAAGGCAAAATGCTGACATCATTTGCTCATATATCAAGCTAATGACATTCGAAATTATTAAGGGAGAAAAATAGCATTTTTAAAAAGTCACTTCAGAGATCAAGCTATCTACAGATAGCTTCGACTAGCTTAAGACTTGCACGAGCAAGGAGAGGCGGGGCTACTTCTTGCTTCCTTTTTCATGAAAATTGTTTTTTTGAAATCGCTCAGAGCACCGACGCTTTTTAGTTTTTTTAATAACTCACGTGTGGTAAAGTAAAATCAAACACATTAAAAATAACACACATCTATCAACATTCATTTGATAATGTTGGCCAATTTGGCTCACAAACACCGTTTCTGCTAAACGAGCGCCCGGATAGCTCAGTCGGTAGAGTATCAGACTTTTAATCTGAGGGTCCAGGGTTCAAGTCCCTGTTCGGGCGTATATTTTGTTTTTCTTTTAATACCTGTGAAGTATCACAAAAAGCACATAATAACGTGACGTGAAAATGTGACATTTATCTTAAAAAAAAAAAAAAAATAATAATAATATTTACATTAGGCCTAGTCTTACTATTGATAAGTTTTAGAAGGGGAGTTTCCTGAAATTTATTTTCAAAGCAAATAAAACAAGCACAGTTATTTTAATTGCCAGTATATAATTTTATTGTTTTACAGTACATACTTGGAACTGGACACAAAGTTTTAATATAGGCTTTACAAACAAAGCAGAATTTGAACAAAAATAAACAAATGAAAAAAGAAATTTGGCAGAAAAAAATTAAGAAATACGTTTGCAATAACATACATTGCAAATAGTCTTTACTACATTCATGAAACAACAAATAAGCAACTTAAGGTTTTTAGTTATTCCTGGCTGGCGTGACAGAGGGTTTAAACCAAGCTCCAAATTTTTGCATTTCTACAGTTGTTTACTATTTTTCATCTCATATGACTACTTACTTCAATCTAGAAGAACAACAGCCTTCAATTAGTAACTCTTATCAAATGTTACCATTGCAACTGATTTAATTTATTATTAAATCAGTTGCAGTATTAGTATTATTTATTCAATCATCATAAATATATACTGATATTGAAACAAAACAATGTATGAGAAAATCCAAGACTTAAGTTAAATAAACTGCACAATTTACAAAATATACAGAAGTTCACTGGAAAATTCAAAATAACTCACAAAAAAATGATTAAATGAGGCTTGTTTTCAGTATAAACCTTTGACCAGACGACCAAAAGCCACTCAGATTTCCAGCTATGATTTAACAGAAGTAAACATTGTTTAGCAATAATAGTTTTGAACTCAGTTTTCTGAAAAGACACAGCAAGTCTTACACAGTACACCCATCACACATAGAATCACATAGTATCTTGCAGACTAGGCAGCTCAAGAACACTGTTGGATATAAAAAAAAAATTGGAAGCTTAAGTACTCTGAGCTATGACTGAGGGCCAAACATTAAATGAAGTTTAACAGCATTTCAGATAGTCTTCTGAATAAGTATGAGGAAACCATTCAAAACTTGGAGTTTTGAACATGAAACACATTAAAAATCTGACATTCTCGCCTTTTTAGGAAGAAGAAGTTGACTTACTGATCTATTTTTGAAGCTCATTGACTGCTAAAATAATTGCAATATAAACTTTCACAATGCATTTCTAATAAATATAGGCTCTGGTTGAATATAGGTTTTATGTTTTGGTTTGTAATGTGCAACTACAACTTGTTTTTCTCAAAATATTAAGTGCACTCTTAAGATTTACATTTCAGGAATGTCTAATAAGAAATATCATTAGGGCTTTACTGTTTTATCTGCTTTCACTTGTACACAAAACTAATTTAAGTGTATTTTCAGAGAGGCAAAACAAGTAGTCCAGAGGATCTAGTTGAAAAGGCTCATAGCAGCAAACGGTGATTGTAAGCAGTTGGTATTGTATACTGTATGTGCGTGCTTGTGTGATGTACTCTTGTGCTGCTACAGCTGTTCACTTGGAAGGAAAAGAGGAAAAATTGGTGCAATCATTTGTTCTCTATCAGCATCTGAACTTTGCACACCAGATCTCTGGCCAGGGTTAAAATCTTCTTGATGTTGTGGTGCTCTGCCATTTCTGAAAGAGAAAAATAAAGGAAAGTTGATTTCTTTCCTAGCCCATAAGGTGATGTAACAATTTCTGCAAAGCCAGTATTTCTTTTCAACCCCTTTAAAGACCCACTGCAATAAAAATGGTGATGTTAACATGCTCTTGTGGCATTATTCCTCATGGTGGACATATGTAAAGAAAAATAAGCTTAAAATAGCATTTCTTTATTTAAATCATTGTGAATCAGGAGCAGACGAAAAAGCCTGTCGCAGAGACAGTTGGTTGGTCACAAGCTCCCTGCTGATCTCTTTTTCAATTCAGTTCACGCCATGTCATGAAACCTCCACTTCCATTCCCGACTGTCGGAATCAAAACTGCTTTGCCGCAAATACATTTGTAAGGGAGTGAATGGCAACAAGTTTGTGGATAAATTTGTTATTCAAAGTGAGAAAGGCTAAAACTTGTTTAAAAAAAACAGAGAACTTGTAACGCACAGCAGTAAACTTGGCCGGTGACTCTTGTGCAGGATGAAGGGAGAGTTTGAATGAGGGTTTTATCCAAGGCGTTTGCATGAATCTAAGAGGCTTAAAAAGCGCAATTGCTTTGCTTTCAGAAAGACAGGTTCTGACCTTTTTATATTTAATTGGACTCGTACAACATTTTATTTTGAAAATTTAGCTGTTTCTTTCTTCCTGTTTGTGGAAAATCTCATTTTTACATCATATAAATGCAAACCAATGTGTTTTATTGCAGTAGAATAGGCTCACTGTCCATCTTTTGTACATGGCACTATAGTACTTCTAAAATATGATGAATTATAAAATTATAGTGATGGTACATACAGTTATAAAAATGAATCTAAACTACTTCTGCTAATGCTGTGCCCCTGTACTTCAGTGTCATGCTTCAGCTTGGAGAGCTGCTTATTATAGGAGGACAGGTGGAGAAAATGAAGACATTTTGAAAATAGATGGCAAAGTTGTTCTTTCGGGAAAAAAAATAGATTCTTTTGAGAAGAATTTGGCAAAAATGCACTATGACATCCATAGGTGTTCTAGTGGTGTTTTACCATTGAAGAACTTGATGATGTCAGTGAAGTCCATGTTGTTCTCCAGGATGATGTCTCTGTACAGCTCCACCAGTGCCAGGGCAATGAAGAGCACAAAGTGACTGGAGGAGACATATTTGGCGGCCCAGATGGTTTCCCACACAGCAAACACGTCGTCATAAACTAGCTCTGAAACAAAGGAAAAAAAAATTACAATGCATTGTTGACTGACCTCTTTCTTTTTGTCCTTTATTTTTACTTATTGTTTTTTGTCTTCATGTGGTCCCTTTCCACATCGTGGGTGAATGCTGAGTTTTGTAAAATCCTCAGTAGCAAAAAAAAAAAAAAACTAAAACTAAAACTAAAAACTTTAATGCATGCTTTATTACTTTTAAATGTTGTGTACACTCTCTTTGTTACTCTGCACATTTTATTCAATCTTTGCTGTAACATAAAGAATAATCACAGTTAAAGACATGAAGAACAATGTTTAGTTGATCTGCAGCCTAAAAAAAGGAATATGGCAAACTGTTATATATTCAAATAATTGTGAGACTCACTGCTTTTCTAACTGACTTTCCTAAAGTTTAAAACCCACAGTAGACCGTTTTTGTAAACAAATGGTTTGAAAGTCCCAATCCAACTATATTTGTCTCTATTGTAAAAACGTTCCCAGTGGTCCTTTAATTATGATTATGACGTTTTTAGCCAAAATCAAAAAGCCTGTCGTTTTTTAAGACATATTTTCTACAGAGCAGCAGGAGTTCATTAGCCTCTGCTAATTTCCCATCAGCTCTTTGTTTACACTCTCTCCCACTAGCCTATAGAAGCTAACAAGCCTAAGCTAACATTAATGTAGCAAAAAACCCACAGGTTTTCATTTGCTCCTGACCCATCATGAAGAAATACTCAGAAAGGCAGTTTTAATCTTAAATTCTTTTATATGTTCTCCATGATGAAAAAAAAAGATACAAGAACATGTTAAAAAAACAAAAACAAAAACACAATTTTCATTGAAGTGGATCTTCAAAGCAAAATTATTTCCCAAAACTATGAGAATTTTTACTTTTCTATTCATTGTTGGAGCATTCCTAAACTCACCCGGTGATTCTCACGGTGATTTGTTCTCAGGTTTGTGCCTCATTCAATTACTAATGTTTATGGATTTTAGAGGAAGAGGAGTATGCAGTGGTATTACAAAAGAGAGATAAGCGAGGAAGCAGATGTCAGTAGGGAAGACAAAGCAGATACACTGACAAAAGAAAACTGAAACAAATGGGGCTCAGTTATGGAGCAAAGCGGCACAAAGATTTAAAAAATCTGTGTCCTTCAACTCTACAGAGGTTTGTTTTATAACATTATTCCTAGATTTTAATGACATTTCAAAACATTTAATCCAAAGATGAAAAAGAAGGTATTTCCTAGCCCTAAACCCCAACTTTCCATCCTCACTTTACCTCGTTTAAAGTCGAGTAGAAACCATCGGTAGCAGAAGTAAAAGTGGGTGTAGTCGCCATTCTGGTGCATCAGCTCAAACAGCTCAGAGTCCAGAATCTACACCCAATAATAGAGAAAACATTTCATTTTTGGTACAAAATAAAATGAGGTAATGGCCTGTTATAAATAGAAATCTGTTGTCACCTGGATCAGGGAACGCATGTTTGCAAAGTGCGTATCCATAGCTCCTCCATGAGGAAAGTTTTGATTCATCCTCTTCATGAGTTCAGTGAAGCAACTGAAAGCCATAGCCTCTGGAATAAGGTGAAAAGATATGTTGAAAAAAATGAATCAGGCAACATCAACTCTCAGCAATAGGTGAACAGTACATGCGTATGTCAAAGAACAGTAAAATTTGACCAAGTGGTGGCTCACCATCATCCAAAATGACCAGAAGTGGAGCCAGGAGGTCACACATCCCCTGAACATATCCGATGTCAAGGTGTCTCCAGATATAGCTGGAAGGATTCAAGCAGCAGAGATCAACTCAACTTCATTTGGCCGTTTCTCCAGCAGTCTATGAGTCATTCACTTTTTAAGACTTAGAGACAATATGTGCTTTGCAATAAAAATTCATATTTTTTTATTATTTTCATTGTTTTATCTGGATAGTTCTGTTAGTAGCTTAAACTCTGATACTTAGAATTTTACACCTGAAAGATAAAACATGACACATTATAAAATATGACAGTTAAAGAACTCAGACTTAATCTGTCACCTACATAAGGCTCAAAAGAGAACTTTTAATGTAAAAAAAGTACAACTTCAGTTTTTTTTAACTGGCCAAAGACAGGTTTTAGATTTTCTTTCAACAGTTTCATCTGAATTACATTGTACTTGAATATATTTAAATATTACCTTGATTGCTTGAAAATATAATAAATCAATTCCAGTCCAATCCAAACCCATACACACACTGCCTAACATTGGTGTCAGATTATAATCACCAAGAGCAATGCAGGGTTCAGATTCTTGCCCAAGGATGCTTAAACACACGGGCAGGCAAAGCGGTAACCAAGTATGGGATCTTCAAATCAGAGGTTGACCGCTCTACTTCTGGACCACAGTCACCCTGAAGTGAATGTGTCTTTTGCTCCTGCAGGTGTCAGTGTTTCACCTGCACATGATGTTGCGCAGCTTGTCCAGGTTGGCAGGAGTGAAATACCAGTAGTTCCTATCACAGCGCTGGACGTCTTTTTCGATGCGATGCAGGTTGAGTGTATATAAGTCCAGAAGCTCTTGCTGGAAAGGACAGCACAACAACAGATGAAACAAACTCACACTAGCGATGACTTTATTGAAATGAGAGCAGGAGTTATTTATCTGAAGCTTAAGCTCTGCGTGCATACAGGGTAACTGCTCCCAGCCACTTCTCCGGAGGTCACCTCATCCTGGGTGTCTTCAGACTTGGCCACGGCATTAAATGGAGGGTAAAGGCTTTCCATCTCTGGTTCTGACAGAACAGATTCGCTGCCTTCCGGACTGACTTTTCCTCCTTCCTGCCTGAGTTCCACTGGAGGGTTGGAGTCCTGAGAGGAAGGTGAGGGTTCACAGTGTCCCTTACTGCTCCAAGGCACCATTGAAACTTTGGCTTTGGGGATCTCCTCCATCTCGATGGCTGAGGGAGACTCATCTGAGTCAGTCATGACCTGAGGCACGTCTTTCTGAGAGGCACAGACGGCTCCGCTTTCTCTTGAGACTCGAGTATCTAGAGGGCTACCAGGGTTTCTTCCATCTTCAGGAATTCCAGTGCCTGTAGGTGTGTTGTCCTTCCTCTGTGTGGCTGCAAGACTGGATTTGTCTGATTCCTTGATTTTTTCCATGCTTCTTTCATCAAGCTTGGAAGCTCCTTCTTTGTCTTTTTGGAAACACTCTGTGTGCTTTTGCTTTGATTGTGTTGCAACCGTTGTTCCAGTTTTCTCCAAAGTCTTTTCCCTTTCCAACATCCCACATTCTTTTTTGTCTTTGTTGTCCTCCACCACCACCGTCTCCAAATTTTCCACAGCTTTGGTCACGTTAAAAGATCCCCCCTCTTCCTCCCCTTTGTCTTCCTCGTCACCTGCCACTCGTCTGTCTGTTTTCCCTGTCAGAGCTCCACTTTGTCCTCCCGCAGCTTTGATGGAGCTCTGCGGTGTCTGAGACCCAGCTGCAGACCGATGGTTGGCATCAGGTGCGGAGCTGTCCTCTGTGCTGAACGAACCCTCTGACAGACCAGATGTGATGGAAAAGTTTCGGGAGGAGGGATGCCCAGAATCGGGGGAACTATTCTCATTCTGAAGTGCTCCATTTGGCATCCTGGGTACCTGTTTGGCTTCTTCAGGCTTTGTCTCCAACTCAATCTGCTCCACCTCCTCCACAGACTCAAATACCTGAAGAGACAAGTCAAGGGGGAAAGGGGGCAACATCACGTCCATTACTTCAGTCCAGTTTATGAAAGTGTATGTGACAATCTGTGGAGATGGGCATGAAGGCGGGTTTTTCTTACCTGTGTGCCACTACTAGAATCACTCTGTAGGTGAGCTAAACTCTGCCTGTCTGAGCTCCTGGAGGATTGGGACTGAAAAAGAAAATATGTTCAAGAAAAGAAATACTTTGAAAAATGCTTCTGTGTATTCATTTTATTTTAAGGGGCATTCCCACAACCTACTCTGCCAAAAAGCAAAAAACAACAATTTTAAAAAACAAAAATCAATAAAAGGACAAAAACAGCCTGTAAACAGATACTTTTCAAATGCTGCAGGAAAAAGCTTCAGATTTATAAATGGGAAAAAATGTTTGCACAGCACGCCTTGAGTGTGGTTCTCATAAAAATAGATTTTAGATTTTTGATAGAGCCTTTCTGCTATTTATCAACAAGTCCTTTCTGTGGTTCAGTTGGTGTCATATCTGACAGATTTCAGTGTGAATGATTCCCCTCCCTGACTTACCTCATTGCTCACAGTAGAATCATGATGGGCCATCCTCTGACCAGAATTGTCTATACTGGCCCCGAGGAGCACTTTGCCAGCGCTGCAGCATGGTGCTCCTTCTCTCGCTGGCGGACTATGGCCTCACAGCCCAGCCACTCGCTCATGGTCTGCTGGTAGCTCTGGCGCACTTGTTCATCCACCTGCAGTAAAAAGGCGAGAAGTCAAGGGTGAGTGGTTCAGGAGAAGGGATCCTTTGAGATAACACTGAAATCACAACAACTTTCCTCTTTTCTCTGACCCTCGGACATTCCGAACTTGTAATGACCCAGCAGGAACGGCCACACATCTTTACGCAGCGAGGGCTCCACCCCACCAAAGTAAACCAGGCGGAGAAGCTCGTGCTCCTTGTAGGCCTAAAAATAAACATTTCAACTTTTTCAGAAACCTTTTCTGTTTGTCCTTCTTAGATTAACATCCCTGTTAAAACCTAAGAAGTTTAAGTAAACAGAAACTTCAGACTGATTATCAATATTTGAGAAAGAAGAATCAATTGTTATTGTCCTTTTAGAGCTTCATTGTCTTCAGTTGAAAGTCTTATGCTCTAAATAAAAGCATCATCATGTCAAAGAGTATTAATCTGGTAGATGAATTAAAGACAGACAAAAGACTAGTAAAGATGTGCTTAAAAAGATTATTTCACTGATATCAAACTGATCACATTGATTTATCAAACCCATTAATCGATTTGCCTTCAAAGTCATTTTTTTTACTATTTATTTTTAAGCTATTTTGGTTTGGCTTTTGCTGTAAAAATTTGTGATTTCAGAAACAAAACTTTCATTTTTGTTCAGTTCATATTACAAGGTATGTGAAAAGAATTTAAAATAAATATGCAAATAAAAAAATAAGCAAAGAGATGTTCGAATAAAAGTATAAAAATGCTATCTCTTTAGATGATATATTTAATCCAACCTGCAAATCAAAATCCAATCATTCCAGTGTTCTGGGAATGATGCCCTATCCTAAGGATGACATGGAAACAGAGATGCTGCCGTGAATGTGTGTGAACGGCATCCGATCATATGTGGTGCAGGGCACTGAAAACTGGGATCTTTACTGTGCTGTCCTGGAGAAATGTCTGCCACACGTCTGTGGTGAGCCCTTCGTATGCGTCACCCGGCACATCCGGCGCCACGATGGTGTGATTGACCAGAGCGGAGAGGTGTGTGCGCACAGTGGACAGGTGTCGACAGTAAGCAAGCCCTGATGGAAGACACAGTTAATTGTTTCAACTGTCCAACGTTTCACCTCTATATGCAGCACGTTTTGTGAGCAGATATTTTGGATAGCGGGGAAGTACATACATCCGTAAAACGCCCTGGAGATGATCTGGTATTTCATGTTATCACACAGCAGCTTCAGAGGAGTCCTGTAGAAAAACAGCACACATCACACATCCTTCTCCTTTATACCATTAAACTGCCATGAAACCATTCACATCAGGCGAGCCTTTCTTTAAATATTGTGAGCATTAAATAGACTGTATTTGATGTAAGGCTTAATGTAGGGGCTGAAGCTGACCTTTTATCAAATGATGCACTATTGTGCTGTCATACAGAACAAATTAGCTCAGCAGCTAGTCTTTATTTCTGCCCATTCTTATCAATTTTGCCCTCCCCAACACATCCCCTCCGCAGCGAGTTAAATGTCATGTAATTGTCTTCCAGGTAGTTGCCGGGTTCTTGTATCTTTCACTCATTTCTGCTTTGTTTACACAGCGAGAGTCAGCGCAGCCTTCGCAGTCGGTGGCAAGCATTTGCTTGTCACCTCTCGTAGTTGCACCCTTTGTGTGTCGTCCCATCAGAGAAGCTCCCGTGAGAGCAGGAGGAGCACGAAGCCTTCCTGAGAGGGGGCTGCCACATTGTAGCTCCCTGATCCATCAGGTCTGGGGGCAACGCTGCAGGCAAAAAACGCACAACTTCAATTTTGAAACCTTCCCACTCAGACGGTTTTAAGACAGCTGTACAGACGTTTGCTTGATCAGAATTGTGAGATCTGCTGTAACCTGCTTAAATCTCTTCAAATACAACATGTTTGCACTTAAAGGCCTGTTGGAGCAGAGACAAAGCACACGGTTGAATAATTTAAAAGCATACTTAATGTGGTGTTTGAAAAGAATATCCCTGGAGAGAAAGCCAGCCATGTTCGATTAATCACCCGATCAGATGTTAAAAGCCTGTCAAAAGGTTATTGTGTGGGGATGCAGTAAGAAAGGCGCAGCACAATGGGAATTTAATAACGCAGCACATCAATAAACTTCGCCAGAGGTGCAGGTCAAGCCAGGAGGATATTAGATGTTAGGAATTAAAGCGACGCAAGCTGACAGATGGAAAGAGGAGGTGGGACAGTGTTACAACAGCTTCCTGTGACTGAAAGGGATTCTTCGTGACAGCTCCAGAACCTCTTGGGTACAACAAAGGTCCCTGTTTTAGATGGGAGCTTCCCACTTGGTTGAAGGGAGAGATAAGAAGTCAGACAGGGAGGGAGGGTTACAGTCACTGTATCAAACAACGAGTAACGTCTCCATTAAAATGAAAGATCCTGGCGATGCCCCTATAGGCTCCGCTCAGGCTGATTTTGTTGCTCATGAAGGAAACTCACCAAACTCTGACTGGCTGTTTGGAAACAGGATGCGGAAGACGTAGTCCATGGCTTCATCTTCCTCCTTGTCTGAAACAGAGTCTGATGATCCGGATCCAGGAGGAAGTCTTTTCTTCAGTTTGGGAAACACCTTTCCCTGCAAAAAGAACAGAAAAAACATATAAAACCTAGAAAAACAATCCAAATACTAGGATCCTCATGATTCCATTGCAGTTCAGTCCTGCGTGTGTAGAGATGAGGAGGGATTCTGTGACAACGGTAAGCCCACTTTAGTTTTTGACATGCGTGGCAGGTTTTTCAGTCACAGAGCTGTTCATTACCTCACAAAAGCACCTGTTCGTTGCAGACAATACTAACTACGGTGATGCTGAGACGGCTCTATCATCCTCATTCAACAGTGTCCCTCCACACAGCACAGCACTGAGGCTCTGATTAGACTCCTCAATTCTAATGTCATTGTTGTTGACATATTTTTCTAATGCTTTGTATTCTGAGTTTGAAGCCACAATAGATTCTGACCTTCCCCCTCTGGGACCAAAGTGGAGGCTCCAGCTGGCCATGAGGAAGCAGGCCGTTCTCCAGGCAGGAGAGGAACTGGAGCAAATGGCCTCCCCTAGGGAAGCGGAGTGGAGGTCTCTGAATCCCATCTTGACTGACCAGCACCACCGTCCCCCCACTGTCCACTACAAAACACATTGATTCCTGTTAAGTCAAAGCTGTCTGTACTAATTGGGAGAATAAAAGAAGTGAGGGAAAATGTAGCTGTAAGTTAGGATGTGTGTACCTTGTTGATGACAGTGCAAATAAACTATCTCCTCTAAACAGATTGTCATGGCATAGTCCCAGTAAACACTGTAAAGCAGTACATTAAATACATCATCAGTAAAGTCACAACATATTTAACCCTGTGCACACTACGTTTTCAACCGGCAACAAAACATTACCAAGAATGTTTGCGTAGTTTATAAATAAAAGTGTCCAAAAGATATTCATTTTTCTGCTAAATGGAAATATGTGGTTGAGCTTGTGTGCATAAACAAACCAGAACAGCTCCCCAGTGCAATAATCAATTTCTTTTGGGTGAGAGAAGCCATGCACAGGCAGTAGAACATAACATGGTTTGCGAGTTTGAAACATGGCTGACTGTCTCAGCCAATAAACCATCTGCTGGCTGCTGCTGTGCTGAAAATAGGCCTCATCAGATCAGCAGCGTTTATTCAGCGCGCTGAGCCCAAAGCGACAGACAAACACACTGCATTATTCAGCTACACCCGAGTGTTGTAGAAATTGCAAAGAGGGATGCGAGCTTGTGTTTGTGGCACACGTCTGCCTGTTAGCTCCTGGTAGATCACTTACAGCAGGCACACATAGCACAATTAAAGAGACTTTGGCACCTGCGTTCATAGTCCAAATCCGCCACTGAACCGTTCATAAGTTGATTGGGAGTCCACTTCAGTGTCATGATGTTAGCAGTCTGATGCAGGGAAAGGTAACCTGGTATGGCCTCCATGTCATCCCTCTAAAACAGCCACAGGCACATATTTTTAATTAAAGGAGAGTGCTGATTGTGTCAGTAAAAACAAACTTGGAGCAGATGGTGTTGATTATAAAGAAATCCACTGATCAAACAGGATCAATCAAATACTTTGTGTGCAGGAAAAGAGAAGAGATGATGAGCACACAACGAGTCCTTTTGTTGGAGAGAAAATGTGACTATCGGCTATGACAGCTGTTCAAAGATGCACAGGATAACACTGTGAAGATGTTTGCAGATAAAAATCCTGCAGATGACTTAATCCGACAGTTACCGGTTGTACAAGCACGTTATTCTTGCCGAACAGTAGAGTGGCCCTGTTGTTCTGATGCAGCGACTCCACATATTCACGAGCTGATGGTGACGGGGACGGCCGCTCATCCATGCTGCTGCTGGAGTGTCGTTTCTGGATCTGCACAGCATAGACACCAAACCAGACAACAAAGGGATGACTAACTTCCATGCGCATCACTGCCCATGTTTCTGATACCAAGAAATGTTGTCGGCTTTGGCGGGAAGACACACAAAGGCACGCCAAGGGTAGCACCTACAGCTGTAAAGAGTGATGGGATCTGAGATTGCACTCTATCCGTACTCCTGGGACTCGCTGTACTCACTTCTCAGACATTTGTTACTGCATGTGAGTGACAAATGTGATCAAAATATAAAAAAAGAAACAAGTCTAGCTCTGTGGTTTTGAACTTACACAGAGCGCAGGCCTCTTGGTGGGAGAATCCTGCCTGCAGTGACCACTGTGGATCCGATGTCTCTGCACCAACTCATCAGCAGATGGGTCTGTCCAAAAGTGATCAGCTGTCTTCATCTTTGTGTACTCCAAAGCACAAGGTCCAACTGTAAAATAGAGTTAAACACGGAGGCATTGGTAGCTATTCTGTACCAGTTATTTGACTAAAGCAGAGGACTGCAACCTTCAAAACCAAAAAAAAAAACCAGTTAGGCAAATTTCTCTCCAACCAAAACTATCTAGGATGCCTTACTAACCCTTTAAAAATTTCAGCAAAGATACTTTGTGTTCATGTTACTGTTACTTTTGTCCTGCATATAAATGAACTGTTGTTTTTGTCATCAATAAAAACCAAAACATATAAAGAAAATAAATATATATTTCTAAATATAAAATTATTATTTTTTGCTTTTGACAAAGGGTCATATGAATTCCTCTTTAAGTTAAACACAATGTGCAACAGAGGATCATCCCTCTGAGGCAAATGTTCTCCAGTGACAACTTTTAGACAACACAAGTCATAATTGGCCTTTTCTCTTGTTAAACCTCAAGTCTGCCTTAGAGTGTTGTCATTTTTTACCCTTACCTGCTGCCTGAATTTAAACGGGAATTCATTGGTTCATGATCCATTAGCAACATTTATAAAGCATGTACAAATATACATATTCAGCAACACTCCTCTATGCAGCAGCTAATGCTTGTTAGCAATATAAATATGTACTTTTTCCAATTACAAACAAAGCTTCAAAAAGTTGCCAAAGTTTTGCACAGTATTCAAAATCTGCAAGTTCAATGGTTGTTAACATAACTGCTTTTGATTTAGTGTAATGTCAGTTTATCTTAGTGTTTTAGAAGCCATAAACTCAAATGTATTTATGGTTTGTGCCAGTTTCCAATGTACAATCATCAAGCCCTCTTTGAGGCTTTGAACAATCCCTTCTTCTGAAAGTGACGAAAATATTGGTGTAACCTTTTTAAGCTAACTTTTTTAGAATTAGTATTCTTTTGTTTGTTTTCTGCCAGAGAGCCAAGAAGAAGAGTTAAAAGAGCCAAACGTGGCTCTGGAGCCTCTGCTTGGAGACCCCATGGACTTAAGGAAGAGCTACTACTAACATAATACAAACCCAGGACTAACAAATAGTATGAAATTATCAAAATGCATTGAAAAAATATTGAATTTCACATAGCATTACCCAACAATGATGCAAGGATCGGCCCATCAACAGGGTCCATTAGGAGAGCCTCTTTCTCATAGTATTTACTGGAGACAAATACAATTTAAAGTGAAAATTCTAAAAAGAATGTACCAGAATGAACAATTTGCCAGTTGTAAGTTTTTAAACTTACCTGCTGTTCTCCACAAGGTAGAGGACAATCTTGTCCAGCACCTTCTCAAACAGAGCTGCTTTAATCCACAGGTTTTTGACCCCCTGAGGGTTGAGGCTGGGCAGTCGAGGCATCTTGCGTAGGCTGTCCTGGCTTTGCAAGCTTTGACTTCGTCTGTTTGAAGGAAAAATGTGTTTAAAAAAAATCTCTCCAAAAGGTTATGCTTACATCTACCAGAATACGTGACTGATATTTCCCAAAAAGCCTGATTTATTTAAAAGCTCTTTAATCATCAATCGGAGTGCTTTTTGAATTCATTGTTGGGACAATCAAAGGCACTTTGATGCAAGCTTTGAAGTGTTGTGTTCTGATGGCCTGAAAACAGGCTGTGATCAGCTCACTTTGTCTCCATGACCTGCTCCAGCTCCTGGGCCTTCTTGCACAGCTCCTCTGCTGGGGGGAAGCTCTTCCCCACCTTCATAAAAAGTGCTGCGATCTTGTTGCTGCGCAGAAAACCAGCTGCTCGCCTTTTGAGTCCATGCAGAACACATGCCTCCACTGCAGCTGTGCAGACAAAAACACACTTAAGCAACATGAACATTTGCAATTTATATGCCAAGTATCTATTTCAAAAACAGAAATACATCTGTGCATTCTGCAACAGAGAAAAACAAGTGTGCTTGACATACAAGCCCAAAAATATCAAAGAATACTGAAAATTAAACTGTACTGTGATGTACAACAACAAATCTTCCTATTCTTATTATATGATGAAATAGGTAAAGTAAACGTTACAATAAAAGTGAACCTTTATGGGAGTTTTATTAAACCGGATGCATTTAAATAAATACAGCAAAAGATTTCTGGCACAATAAACCATTTTTTCATCCCAGCAAAATACTTTCACAAGTGATAAAAACAAGAACAAAGATGTTTTATTCTGTTCTCAACACATTATGACTAATGATGACGGTGGAATCAGTGCACTCTCACCAGTGTTGGGAAGAACTTGTAATGGTTTACCCAGTGCATCTTCAATAATTCTTTAATACAACACATTAACTAGAAATAATTAACTGCTTAAAGTAGTAACAATTTTTTTAAAGCTTTTTAAAATTCATTTGTACTTAAATTTTAGTGCCAAATGTTTTGTTAAGCTTCATAGACTCAAACAACTTTTTTTTCCTCATAAAAGGTATGTGTCCTTGTTTTTCAGCCGAGTGAGTATCTGTCTGTCTTGTTTCAGGCTAAGTATAAATATTTGACCTGCATGAAACTTCATTGTTATTTTAGTCGTTCTGAGTTGCATAGGCTTTAAGTTTTCCATTTGGTCTCTGTTTTAACTTTTCACAATGACAACATTTCTTTTTATTTTAGGCACTAAACTGACAAAGTTAAGTTGGTCTTCCAGTGATACTTCCTTCAATTGACCAAACCAAAAGATTGAGAAATCCTTTGACACTTTATATTGCTTACTTATGCTTGCTTACTTATATTGCTTGCTTATGCAATGTACAGCAGCAAGTAACCTAAAAGTAAAGCAGGAGCTGCGTAATGAATGTATAATGACTCTGAAGTGATCTGTAATGTGTTAAGCTGTGTTCACACCGTCCTTTGGAATGCACGTTCAAGCAGCCAATAAAAGGTCTATGTAAACGTACACAAAGTTTTGGGCTTCCACATTCAAAAATCTATGCAAACTTTTACAACCAGAGATTTACAATTTTCCGGCTCTACGTAAAATACGTGCAGTTAAAGTAAGTTAAATCAGGTCAAACTTTGACCAATCAGGGAGCCGGATTTAACACCAAGGGCTAAATGCTTTCTTGAATGTGTTCTTACCCGATGTGCCGGCAGCTTTACAGTTTAGATGTTGCTTTATCAATATTGATTCTCACTCTGTCGTTCTTTGGAAACCTTTAGAACATGATAGCCCTGCGACAGACTGGCTCTGTCCAGAGTGTCCCTTGCCTTCCCCCACGAGTGGCCGGGTTGGGCCCCGGCAGCCCCGTGACCCCGAAAGGGACAAAACAGGGTTAGAAAATGGATGGATAGAACATTATAATAAGAAGGAGCCAATTGTTCTGTCCTCGGGGATTTTTTGTTCTCCAGAATAAAGACACGTTTCATCTTAAATCAAGTTCTTTGTTCTGATCATTTGCATTTCCCGGACACACTAGTCGATCTAATATCCTTTAATTGAAAATGGCAAAGATGAGACATCCTGTTTCCTTTTCAGGCCTACGTGGCAGTACCTCGAGTTGTGTTGACATTTGAATTCTCTGTCAGAACTAATCCTGTGGCTCTGTTCACATGGGGTCAGAGGGAAGGATGAAGTTGCCATGGCAACCCTGTTGATAGAGCGAAGAAGCTCTGGGAGAGATGAGCAAAGTGATGGACAGTGGCAAATCATCAAGACCTCTCTTTTTTTCCAATAGAAAAAAAAAACTTTTACCTTGATGCAGTACTTTATTTTCATGTCTAATCATATAATCTGTCAGGATCCTGGTCGCCTCCCCCACACACCTGGTGTCCATCTCCTCACCTGCTTTCCATTACCTCATCAACCTGGAACCCTCTTATGGACCTCCAGGCCGTTCAGCCGATGTCAGTCCGTCGGCTTCATGCGGTAGAGTGTTCTGACCCATGCTTCGTCTCAAGCTCCAGTTCATGTCTTGTTTTTGGATGAACGTTCATAGACTGACTAATCCTATTCTTTCATCTTCAAGGAATTCTACGCCTCCACAGTCATCCACTGCAACCAACCCGGACTCCTGTTCACGCCTGTCACCTCCACCTTCCTTCTGGCCAGCGGCTCACCCTCCAACCCAAGCCAAGCAGCCAAACTGTCACAAACCTTCCACCAGGACTGGCACAGAATAAATCACTTCTACAAACCTACTCCTGTCTTTAGCCTGCTATTGGGTCCAGCCCTCCCATAGACCTGACAATAATCATTATAATCCTGACAATTATTTTATTTTGACATTGTGGCCATATGTTTTATTCTCCATGGAACATGATTTTAAACCTCCTCATCATCTTTTCCTAAATGCTCTTTAGCTGGAAATGTGTACAGAAGACGGAAAGTCACAAATCACAATTGAAATGTTGCTTTCAAACTTGCTGCCAGATTTACAGTTCTAAAACAATCCTAATGGTGCCACAAATACGAGTAAATCAGAATAGTGCTGGGTTTTTTTTTGTATTGCTTGTAAAGATAAACCTGATTTTCTTTACAGGCTCTTGTATGCTGATTTGCAGCAGGTGAAAACAGCCCAATCAGTAGATTGTCCCTGACCAGCTGTCTCTGTGGCAACCAAGATGGGCCACTGATGACCAGCACCTCGTCTAGAAAAGCCTTCGACTGGCAAATGCATGTCTTTAAAAACATCACTGAAATGATTGGTTAATGGCTAGTAACAGTTATGTGATTGGAAGGTCCTGCATTTCTGCCAAGTTCCCAGATGATGATTGCACAGTGTTTCGGCCTGTGAGGGGACCATCGCACATCTCTGCTTAGCTGTAATCAGTTTTCACTAAGGTGATTCGATGGTGAAATATTCCAGGTAGAACAGGATTTGGGTGCTGCTTCAATTATCTTCTTAACTAAGTCAACAGAGAAAATGTGACAGATTTCCTTTGCCGTGTCCACATCTCACTCTGGCTTGTCCGAGGCAGCTTGTGGAGAAGGCTAATGGTTTTCTAGTGAGCAAACTAAGCTCCTTTCCTGTCCTCCACTCATTCTCCTCTCCACATCTAAAAGGGTTCATGGCCAGAGCCTTGAAAAGATCACAGGAGGAGTCAAGCAGAAAAGGAAGAAGGCAGAAAACCAGACACATGGGAGGGTTCTCTTGATGCATGCACCCACTCAGAGGAGCAGAGGAAGTGCGTGTATCAAGCCACACATCAAACGTTTTGTAACAGAAAAAGAAAGCGTGTCAGATCTTTAAAAAACGTTATACTTTTAGAAATTAGGATTGGGTTTTGCTGATATCTGGATAAAAGGACAAGTGAGTTCTTGACTCTTTGTAATGCAAACAGTTCATTGTGGGTTTTTATGTAACACCCCAAAAGAACACAAACCTGACTGTGTACTTAACATAAAACACACCGATTTATCCTGTGTGTAAAAATGCGTTTGCATGTGTGCAAAGTTAAACTTTGACTTTTTTTTATTGCAGAATTCTATAAAGAATTTGTTTTTCTCACTCCTGTTACTGCCATTGTCACACCAAATCTGTGTAATTGTGCAATTGCATTTTCACAGCAAACACAGCAGATAGATCAACAGAGACTTTACACTTTTCTGCACATTTTCTCTGGTGTGTCTCCTTGCACATGTTTGCAAAGTAGTTTCATGACAGCAGCTCTTTTAATAAAGTCATTTCTACCAGCGTTTAAAAGAGTCAAATGATAGAAAGGTGTTGCAGTTGCTTTTCTTTTGTTTTAAAGAGTAGATTTGGCACTCTACAAGTTTCTTATCTCTTTTTCCACAGTTTGTCCTAAGTAAAAATTATTTAAATCTCACTGAAATCCACAAATATTTTCAAAATCATTCTGGTTTGAGCCACAGTAAGTGTCTGCATGTGGGCAGTTCTTCAATGTTCTTCTAAGCAGTTATTCGGTAATCTGTAACTACAGTTTCGAGGTGCAAACATTTAAGTTGAGTAAACTATTCAACCAAAACTGAAGTTATTTTTTCTCTGTAGGGAATATTTCTTTATGCATGATCGCAAATTGAAATACAATTCAATAAATTTAATCTGACTTTTAATTTAAAGCTAAAATAATAAATAGTATGGCATGGTCACTCAATGTGGTGTCTCCTCCTGAGGAGAATTGCTGAGGAGAAAAACATTATGATCTTTGGCCACCAGTAATAACAGGATGATGAAATTGATCAATTAAATAATTTTTTATATAAGAAACATGGCAACGTTTGGATTGGTTGCAACATCACTCTATCTATAACTGTCAAAAATGACCAGATTAGAATGTTTTAAAAAAGAAGAATGAATCATCTTTTTGACCATGTTGGTATGGTTTTGGATCAAGATGAAACATTTTTTAAATATTCTTAATTTCTTTGAACTTGTATTATTATTTTTTTTCAAACTTGCACACTTTTTTAAAATCAAAATTTCATGTCAAAAAAGAGAAAAAAAATGGATTTTTTTGAGGAAACTTACCACAAAACGACACAATGTGGCTGCTATCTTCATGAACAAATTTCCTGGTGACGGCTTCTTCCATAATTTGCTTTACCTGTCAAAGAGTACAGCGTGAGCTGAGTGACTCATTCATTAGTGTCCAACAAGTGATTTGTGAGGAGCTTGCTGGAAGGGATTTGGCTAAAATAATAGGCATTTAGTTGAATTAATGAACCTGCTGTGATTGAAAAAATAAAATGACAATGCAGAGGTAAAATGTAAGCTGGACAAAGTAAAAAAGAATGAAGTTCAAATTTATTCCACATGTGCATGTTTGTTGTACACACAACTACTCACACAAGCTTACTATAGTGTGTATATAGACACACGAGCTTACTATACTCACACACAAGTGCTCACATTTGTATCTGGTAAAATAGGATTTTTTTAACAAGTTTTACAAAAGCTGACTGCAGCATTAAGCTGTCTGGTGACTATGGAGACCCCCCCCTTCCAATCTGCATGGACAACATCAGCCTCCGGAAACAGCCGTACAGATAGCTGTAATATCCTGCTGAAATGAGTCCAGCCATAATGACCATGTCACTCTGCCAAGTTCATCATTTCAACGCAGAGAGCCTATTGGTTTATTTTTCTCCATGACAACATGCCAGCTCACCGCAACGCAATGCTGAGGGTCTACCTTTAACCACAACCTCAAATTTTATCTGCAAACAGAATCTCATCCTTATTAAAACTGAACTCATTGTGAGCTCTGCACTCACAATACGCATATCTAGGTACACCACAGTATGTAAAACAAGAACAGCAAGCTGAAATACAGAAAACTACACTTTCAAAATAAGACAGGATTATTGGCAGGTCCAGAGATGCATGAATGGAGCAAAAATACTTCTTTAGGGTGGTTTTTCATGAGGAATTGACATTTTAATACACTTATACGCTCAAAAAGTTGATTTTGCATGAAATGGGCCTATTAACAATCATCTACCTTTTAATGGCTCATTTAGGAATACACTATATGTGTCAGGGCCTATGACAGACAGGGTAAAACCCCCCGTGACCCCAAAAGGGATACGGTGGGTTATGAAATGGGATGGATAGATTATATCTATAAGGTTCTATTTTAACAAATCTGCTTTTACTTTAAGCATATAATAGTTGCAGCTTTAGATTGTTTTAGCTAAATGCTAAAAAAGTTTGTAGGATCAAGAAAAAAACCCAATAACATTGATTTGCAAACACCCACCAAACTCTTAATCCTCCAATTTGGAGCCATGCTTTGCTCCAAGAGTGGGAGTTGGCTGGTGCGGTAACACAGCAGAAGGGTGAGGACAGCTCATGTAACCATAATACAGACATTTTAAAAGCGTGATCAATCCTTTCTGTTCTAAAGCCACGGACGGGAACAACTTCACTTCTCTGACAGACTCTTTCTCAAAATAAATGCATTCTTTAATATTTATTTCGATCATTTTAGATATTTACAATCCTTTGCAGCTACAACAGCTCAGAGATCAAACTCTTCTAGAACTTTTTCATTTTTAACCTGAGCTCTTGCTTGATATGCTTTTTTTTGTAGTTGTCACAGGGCTACAGTCAAGCAGAATTACCTCCTGTGGTAAAATAACCCACAATGTGATGTCCCCGCATGTATAGATATAAACACCAGGGAGGTGTGAGTAACCCTGGAGAATGCCCTTTCACATCTACATACTTTCTTTCTTTATTTTAACTTTTTTTTAAATCGTCAAATATCATGAAAAACTAGTATAGATAAAAATGAGAGCGCAGGAAATCGGCATCTTACATCTACATTTATGTTAGGTTCCAAAATAGACATCTTTTTATTTAACAGGGTCCAGATTTAGCGCTGGAATAAGGTCACGCAGCTGAAGCATGAAAAAAAAAAGATGGAGTAGATGCCAAGATGCATTTAACAGTTTTCACCATTTAGAGTTTTACCACCAAATGTTATTTTGTAAATGTTTTCTTTGTAAAAGAGCATTGCATCGTTTAAGCACAAAAAGGAACCAGTTTGCTTTCAATTATCTGTGAGACCACATTCTTTTGTTATTTCTAAAGTTAGCATTTTCCTGCTAAGAAATGCTTTTGATGACAACTTTTCAACTGTTTGGTTTGAAAGAATTTAAGTTTGTTGTTTCAGAGAATAAAAAAAGTCAAATTTACTCAGATTGTAAAACAATAAAACTAAAGAAATCAACACTTTTGCAAAGAGATCTCCATTTTTACCACAACTGCTTCATGCTCTTAATGTCAGAATGTGACTAGAATACTTGAAAAAGATATGTAATGAACATTTTGTGATGTCCAAAAACGATAATGAAAAAAAAATCTTGCAAATAAATGCAGTTGAGTTATTGGAATTATCAGCCTATCATTTGATCGGATTTATGTTCAAGAGTAAGCAGTACAATTAAAACTGCAATCAAGCTTTTATTTGACTTTAAACACACTTGCATAAAAGACATACGGGCAGCAAAGTCTTAAATGTTCTCTCTGCATCCACTGAAATGATTCATGCTGCCAACACAGCAGAGACTGTTGCAGTCTGATGAGACACTCACCAGCCTGTCTCAGTAGATGCATTTATAAAATCCTCCATTCAAAAACACAAAAATAAAAAAACACAAGAGACTTATTTCTAAAGTTTTCCTTCTGAGTGCACTCGACACACAGCTGATTGATATGCTCACTTGTGTTTCCTCATTTCGTTCATCGGGGCTACAGATAAATCCTCTGAGAAATTCATTTGCTCAAGTGTTTTAACAGAAGCACCCGACAGGTTTCTATGGAGACGTCACAAGTCTCACAGTGGATCGCTTCAACCAAAGAGATGCAGAAAAGATATGAATTCATCTCGGAAATAAACAGGAACTAATGCAGCTCCCTAACGGCACTCGACTAATGACATCCAAAAGGAACGGGGTTGTTTGACATATTATGTCTGAAATGTGTTTGCTTTCATAATCCACAAAGGTGAATTCTGTTCAGGTGTGGCCACTGAAAGTAAAAAACATCTGCTTGAAGGAAACAGTTCAAAGGATGTGGCAGATGTTGTAGCCTATATTAAATACTTTATTAAATACTTCCACATTGCAGCAAAGCCTAATGAATCTGCTGTGACTAAGCCCTGAGGCTTAAAGGCAACACACATTCACTGATAAAGATCTACTAAGCACTCCAATTAGGTGGTGTGACAGGGGAGTCAGAGAATCAACACGTCAGCCTCACTGTTTTTTGTCATTTTATCATGAAAGATGAAGTGGGAACTCAATGGAATAAAAAACTATAAAAAAAACATGACCATTATTCATGCTTACCTAATAAAAACAAACTTGCAGTATTGCCGAAAATGCACTCATTAAAAATTATGAATTGAACCAAACCTGAAGTAGGCAATAAAATAAATCATACCACAGGCTCCTTTCAGAGGTTTCCAGCAGCATTTCATAATCAGATCTACTCCAACAAATCAAATTTGTATTGATGTTTACAGTTTTATTTCCATGAACACAATGGAGAACTTCTGTCATATTTGGTTTTTATACTTCAATTTTCAACAAAACTGGAAAACAACTCAAAAATTCACGCCAAACCTGTCACACTCAAGATGAGCCCAATGACCAGTTCACTAATGCATGGTGATTGATCAAGTATCAACGATTCACTTTTCATGAAAGCAATGTAATATTTTAATCCTCCTCCAAAAACATCAACCGACTCCTAACATTGTTTATCTGTTATCATGTCAATTAGTTTCCCCTTGTAAAATAAATGACCTTTTAGTAATGAATATACGAAATATTATTTAAATCTAAAATTGATGCCAGGTGGAAATAGTTTCAAAATATGAAAGTAGATTGTGTTTTTTGGAGGGGGGGTCTACAAATCCTTCTTGTTTGTTTGTGAAAGTGTTTCTCTGGATCAGAGCACGACAAAGACAGAAGCAAGGTTCCTGCTTTAGACCTGAGGCGAATGTGTGTTCTCATCACAACCAATTATGTGCCAGAAGGTAATTCTACAGTCAGAAGCATGCACCGCTCTCTGGATAATGGCCCACGTTTAGGTATGTCAGAGCAGACTGATGACACACAACCAGCTGGACAGGGAGAGAGCAAATAAACACACAGCATGGAGACGCCATATGGTGCAGCCCACCCTTAACATGAATACACATAAGCCAATGTCAAATAGTACAAAATACCTTTCATTAGTAAATAAAATGACACATAGGAGAAAAAGCTTATAATTTACTATCTAATCTATAAATAAAACGATTGCTGAGAACTCTTTGGTATAAATGTTTAAAAGGGGAAGGATGCTGAGCGGCACCATTCCCACTGTGAAGCATGGGGGTGGAAACATCATGCTTTGGGGTTGTTTTTCTGCAAAGGAGACAGGATGACTGCTCCATATGAAAGACAGGATGACTGAGGTGAGATTTTGGTCAGAAACCTGCTTCCATCAGTGAGAGCATTGAAGATGAAATGTGACTGGATCTTGTATGACAATGACCCCCCAAAAAAACAAAAATTGTTGGAGTGGCTACATAAAAAGCATTTCAAGGTTCTAGAATGGCCTTGCCAATCGCTGGACCAACAGAAAATCTGTGGATGGAACCGAAAGTGTGAGCTGCTCCAGCCCCAAAGCATCACAGCTCTTGAGAAGATCTGCATGGAAGAATGGACCAAAATACAAGCTAAAGATGAAGACCTGCAGGAAACCTTGACCTCTGTCATTGACAACCAGGGTTACATTACAAAGTATGGAGGTGAACTTCAATTAATCAATAACTACTTCTATTTTGCGCCATTATGCAAATATATTCTTTCAACTTTTGCGATGTGAGTTTCCTGATTTAGTTTTACACTCTTTCTGTCACAGCTGAAGTGTATCTATAATCAACATTACAGAACCCCTCCCCACTGTTTAAGTTGGAAAACTGGCAGAATTGGTGGCTGACTGAAAACTTTTTTGCCTCACAGTAGGTGAGTTTCATCCTTGAAAAAGGTCTGGCGCCCCAGATAAGATTGCAATCAGGAAGAAGACAAAATAAACGAAAGCCTTTGTTGTTATCTTTTTACCAAAACACAAAGCTAATTATTCTAGCGGGAAATGAAAACAGGAACAAAATATTTCAGAAGAAAGGTTAAAAACGTTCCTGGAATAATGAGATAAACAAAAAATCTGCTCAGTTACAGCGAGATTATCTTTCCCTTGAAGACTCAAACCAAAACTGTGAATTTACTTGACAACAGTCAGAGAAACTGGTTCATGTTGGATTTTTTTGAACCTAGCAGCTCTTTCTTACATGTGGAATGTATTGAGAAAATATTGACACCATCTATCTGTATTTATCATCTACAGATACTGTTGTAATCAAATTGAATCCTTGAACTATAAACATGTAATAAATAAAGTTAGTATAGGACTGGGATTGAAGCAGGTTTAGGTACCAAGCTGGTGAAATTTTGTTCTTTTAGGCTGTGGGGAGTGAATACCATCATTTTTGCACAGCATGATGGTTCTGGGAGACGAATCCTTTGTTTGGGGTTTGAATGTAAAGTCTCTTCATGCCTGAGTGATTTTCCTTCAGTACTTCCAGTCTCGATTTCCTTTTGTGATTGTACTTCTCTGTCCCTCCTCCTAAACTTACAGACATGTTTTAGCACATCAAGAGAGAATGCTTTGCACGCGTATTATCAGTTTCTCACAAGTACAGGGTTTTCCTAAGTTTCTGCTTTATCAATTAAGCAACAAGTGAGGGAAAAGAAAATGCAGGTCTTACAACAAAAGTATTTTATGTCATATAATTTTCAAAAATACTCAGCTTTGGCTTAACCTTTTACCCAAAGTTCAGTCCTAGTAGATTCTAGGACTTTTAGGTTATACTAACCCATAAGGAACTAAATGCTGCAGCTAGACATGTTCTTGTCCATCTGAGACCACCAGAACCAATCTGTGTTGTTTTCTGCTCGCACAAGGGGGAAGTTATGAAAACATTTACTCAATTTCATTTACTTAAGAAACTTTTGGAAGTGTGTTGCTCCAAAGAGTAGCTTTATTGAACGATTCATTTGACTTCTACTTAAGGGACTGAATCCTAAGCCAGCATTTGATTATTCTAGTTAGTTTTTCTTTACAGAAAACACTTTATTTTAAATATTTATTTTACATACCAGTGAAAGATTTACTGTAAACAACATATTTGTTTACTTTGAACCAGTTTCCTCCAAATGTTTTCTTAATACATAAATTTGCTCATTCATCTTTATTTTTGTCTGCCTGACTCCTCAGTGGAATGATGCTGACCCAGTTGGATTACAACCGTTGTGAATAACTTTATCTTTTGGTTGGTTTGATGTTTTTCTTGCATTGTTTCGTGTATCGCCTTGAGACAACCTCGTCTGTGAGTTGGGGATATATAAATAAACCAGAATATATCCCAGGAATTTTGCACAATGATTCACATACTTTTCAAACTGTTATTCAGTTGGACTTATCTCAATAGTTACCAGTAAACTGATATCATAAAATATGACACTCTTAAAACACGTGGGTTATTATTTCAACCAAATTCTTGTGTTATTTGATATCATTATTATTATTATAATTTGGTAAAATATTTGATACATTTTGGGGTCACTTTTTGGAGCAATACTCATTTTTGGGGTGATGGTGGTTTCATTTTCTAACCTATTTTATGTTTTTTTTTTTTCCTGAGTTAAAATAACCCAGAAAAAAGCTTCTCCCATTTTTGACTTTGTTTGGTTAAAAACAACCCAACTTGTGTTATTTTCAACAATTGGGTTTTTAGTGTTTCTGTATTTTTGGCATATTCTATCAGATTACAATTTCTAGCTGCTCTACCTCTGACCGATTACCACTCTAATTTACCAAGAAAGCACCAGAAACATTTATTAAAAAATTTAAATAATTATTTCTCTTTCCTTATTTGCTTTTATTAAAAACAGGTGATAATCAGTTTTTTTTTAACTTTAATTACTACATCTGTACTGAAGGATTTATTAAAGTACTTTTTTTGGCATCATCTGTGTCATATCGTAAAGCTTCTTACGTATATGATCAGATCTAAAGGTTCAGGACCTGTAAGTGCAAAACCTCATCAGTGTTTAAATGCCAGGCCGGCCAGATCATTGTTTCATCCTTATAGTCTCTACCTTTGCTTTGGCCCTCTGCGCTGATGTTGATGGATTCAACTGGACCGCTTCCATCCACGCTTCCATTCAGCTTCACATAGCTCATTACAAACATTACAAGCCAACACATATTGTATTCCAAAGCTGTTTGGCAGGAGCACAGTGTTTTTAGTTTGCCATGAAGATTGCAAACACTGGCTATCACAGTCTGCTTCCTTTGTGCTGCTTCTCCACCCCAGGAAGAACAGCAGAACTGCAGCGAACTAAGAAAATACTGGATGTATTTACTATATATATATATATATATATATATATATATATATATATATATATATATATATGACAAAAAATAAATACTACTTTGATTAGTTTTTTCAGAAATAGTGAGGTTCTTTGTTTTTGCAGAAACTGAAGCTTTATTCTCTGTTAGATGTCACAATCACAAATAGAAAGTAAAGCTCTAAAAGTGAGACCCCAGTTTCAATACACATAATCCATTCATTTGCGTTGGGAACTATTCCAAGAACTCCTTTAGTCCGATATGTTTGTTTTTCCGACACGATAACTGCTGAGCTGAAAACACCCACCTCCTTTTTGACGGTGCGCAGCAGCTTCTGGCGGGTTTCTGCTTCTGAAACGGACAACATCATCCAAACACAACCTCTTTATTCTCCAACCGACAGCACAAGTCAGACAGCAATGACAACAATCTCTTCTTTAAAAAAGAACACAAATAAAATCTCTCCCACCTGCCATGATTGTTGCCATGGATCCCGTCTCCAGCCTGCGCACTGCACCCCTCCCAATCGCAGAGTGCTGCCTGTAAACTGAGACGTGGCGCACGACTCCACCTCTGGAGAGCTCACGCCTCTCAAACACACCAGCAGAGCTACTATTGGCTGCATCCAAAGTGAATGTAAACCTCCCCCCCCACCATGAAGGTTTGGGGATTCAAGTGCAGAAATCAGCTTTTATTTTTTTAATCAATTAAAATAATCTACATTCAAATGAACATTAAAAGCCCAAAGATGTAAATATAAAAAACAATTTGCCTTTAATTTTTTTTGTCAAATCAGGAAAGACGAAACCTTTAAAAAATAATTAATCTACAATTCGGCACATTGTAAAGTATTTATGTTTAGTGTGGAAAAACCAAAGGTTTGCTTCCCAGGAAAGATTTTGTTTTAGTCCCATCTTGTGGTCAGTTCATGAAAGGACAGAATGAAATGTCTTTGTGCTTCTTACCACACTCCAAAAATAGAAATTTTTATTAACATACATTTTAAATTAAAAAATAAAGAAAAGAAAACACTTTTTAAAGGGAGAAAAATAAGACATAGCAACAACTTATTTCTTTATTATTTATGATAAATTTCCTGCTTACACTAATATTTTCTACATACATGTTGAGTTAAATATTTGTTCAAATGGTAAAGTGTTCTGTTTTTTTAAAGGAATGATTTTTCCTTTAACTCACAGGCAGAAAAGCCATAAAATGATTGATTAATGTAACAAAAAAATACAAGAAAAGCACATTAATGTGCAACTTTTGCACATCAACAGGTCAGAACTGAAACTGGCCAGAAGATGGCGATAAAGACACATCCCTTATTTGTTCCAAACTCCCAGCAGAGCTTCACATTTTCATCTTTAATTGATATATGACCACATTTCACACGTATGTGCAGCATGTGAGTGAGAATATGTCCAATAAAAACTCTCACTGAGTCAGAACAGGAGTTTGTGCTTCAGTGAACTTCAGCTTGAGGTCTTGGACTCTTGAGGTCATGAGTCCAGGTCCTCCTGGAGGACTAAACTGTCAAGTGAATCAGGTGGTGAAAAGGCAGAGTGATAACATGAGATGACAGACTGTGAAGAGAGGGATTTGTACCCACCTTTCTTTCTTTTTCTCTCTGTTTACCTCAAAAACGTCTTCAACCAAAGCATCCTCTCTTTTGGGATGACTCATGCAGTACTGACTTCAGATAATTTGAGGTACTTGTTGAACGCCATAGCAGGCCTTCTGCCTGGGTAATCAAAAAATATGTTCAGCTGCTGGACGAAGCAGCTTGTGTGTTTGCCGAACCTCAAATTGCTCTAATTAACATCTGTGCACAGCTTATTTATACCATCAAACCAACATCACTTCATGAGGAAATGTGGGGACATCTGATTGAATAGAAACTCCTAATCAGGAGGCAGGATATTTAAATGTTTAAAGGTAAGGGAAGGTTTGGTAAGCAGAACAATAATTCAATTTAACCAATAGCTATTAGAAAACAGATGACAAGAAGAAGCTGAAGTAGAAGCAATCAGAGTGCTCTTACAAGTTTGATATTTTTTTTAATTAACAAGGCCAATTTCAGATCCATGACCCCCTGCCTGTGAGCATCTGAGCCTACCTGCACACGTCCACGTGTGATTTAAGTGGACGTGCTCTAGCTGGCAGCAGTTCATGTGATGGAGGCTCCTGTCAGTCTGATGTTCTTCTGCCTGTGCATGCCAACACAGGCTGACAGGACACAGAGTTGGAGATGGTCAGTGCTTGCTGATTTGTTACCGTGTTGTGATGCTTTTGGCCCTCAGGGGCCTCTGAACTTGACAAAACAACAACACCTGTTTTCACATCTATCTATCTATCTATCTATCTATCTATCTATCTATCTATCTATCTATCTATCTATCTATCTATCTATCTATCTATCTATCTATCTATCTATCTATCTATCTATCTATCTATCTATCTATCTATCTATCTATCTATCTATCTATCTATCTATCTATCTATCTATCTATCTATCTATCTATCTATCTATCTATCTATCTATTTATCTATCTATTGATCGATCACTAAACTATGTTACAGTACCATAGGATCAGAATACCAAGACCGTTTTAGGTCCTTTTTCTTTTAGGGCAAACTGTTGTAGCAGAAATGAAGCTCCGATTAACATTCATGACATTTATTTTGTGGTTTTTGCAACACCTTTGTGGTCTTTTAGATGTGATAAATGTAGAAAATCCATATCATGTGTCAACATACTTTCTTTTTACTCTAAATGTGATATTTTTACCATCTTTACAGTTTATCCCAGTGGCTTCGGTGCATTTCTCACAACAGTATTTTCAAAACAGTTAGTGCAAACTGCAAAACATGGTAGAGAACCTTCCACAGCCCTTTCTCAACATGGAAAGTCAATTGCACAAAATCAACTAAGCAGCTCAAAATGGGTAGTTCATCCTTCAAAATCAAAATGGTTAATTTGATCTTCAAAAGCAAGTATTTATGTCAATAACTTGACAAAATGAGAAGTTATCTGAGAACAGTCGAGTCTAAAGCATTGAACCTATTTTCATTGAGACAGAATACCCTGGAAGTGATACCCAATGTCATGTAAAATGCAGACAGCCTTATACCATGCATGGCATTTTGAAAACCAGAACTCAATAAAAATCAAGGCAATGCTCATAATTTACTTTATAATGTATATTTGCAACTGTTCACAGCATTGTGCCTCTGAAAAAAAAAACATTTACAATAAAAAATAAACCTCCTTTGGTTCAGTAAACCTTAATGTACTAGTTTTGAAACGGAAAATACTCTAAGGCAGAGAGTGCTGCAAATCAATCATGGACAACTAGACACTCCTGTCTGTCTGGTCACATATTTTCATCTACATCACAGCAAATATAAGATCTGTCCATGCACTGAGGAAACAATTTCCTTGAATCCACCCTGGTGGATTCACAAGCTGCATCCATGGCTACTACCATGGTCATGTAGGTATGTGGACACCAGTCACCTTCTACCTCCAGGAAGAGTAAAACTCAATTGGATTTAAGAGTGGAGAGTCTGGAGGAAGACACTCCACAAGCATCCTGTGATGTGCTGCAAAGCACTGGCCATCCACAGCAGAGTAATGGAAGCTTTCAGTATCCAAAATTACTACATACTTTGTCAGATTGTCACCAGTCTTATCCATGTCATTCTCAGGGATTTTGTCCCTGTAAAGAGCGTCCAAAAAAGTCTTGTGTGTGATGTGGACCAAGACACAATGTGATTGTGTATGCTGTTTTCTGATTGTAATATTCCCTCCTTGTTGGCCTTGGACATCAATGGAGGCTCTCTCTCTAACGCAATTTCTTCCACGCCATCTGCCTTTTGCCAGCTTGAAATATTTCTAAAATAAATGTGCAAAACGTTTGACATGTTCAACAAGCTCTTGTTCAATAATGAAAGAAATGAAATGAAGATGTTTACTTGATGAACAATGACTTTTCAGCCTGTACAAGCATAGTTAATTTTGACAGACATGATAAAAGCAAGTTAACTGTGATCAAAAGCAAGTCAAAAGTGATAATTGATAAACTAGGTTGCGGCCAAATGACAAAATGTTGTGGAGGCTGCACTAACTGTTGTGCAAAGTTTAATTCTGAACTGCACCAAAGTGATTGAGAAAAACTGCATTTGTTTTATTATTCATTCTGCTTTTTTAGAATCTTCTTGGTTGCCAACAGGCAATCAAACTATCTTACTTCTAAAAAACAATGGCCTTAAAAACTTCCAATTGTCAAGTTTACATTTTGAGGCTTGAAGTGTCAGGGTCAGTGAGCAGATCCCAGAGCAGAGTCAGAGGGGTTAGTCGAAGCAGTTTATTTAACAGAAACCAAAAAGGAATAATCCAGCAGGGAGACGCAGCCAGGAACATGCTTATGTAGAGGGGGAAATGATGCTGAGGAGCAGGTGTGAAAGGAGGCAGACATCCACGCCCCCTGCCACACACTACTCTGTAGAAGCAAAAAATTAGCACAAAACAACAAGGAAAGAGAAAGGAAACCGAACCATAACATGAAGTTTGTACAAGTTAGCATAATTTAGGAAGTCCCAACAGATTTCTTCACTTAGAACTGTAAAGATAAAAATTAACTTTTTAAAATATACAGTATATTTTTTGCTAATTTAAACATTCTTATATTCATTTTCTGAACCACTTTATCCCTGTGACCTTTCAGGGTCCAGGGGCTGCCAGAGCCTAACCTGGCTACTCATGGGTGAAGGCAGGGGACACCCCTGGACTTGTCACCAGTCTGTTGCAGGGGCCACAGTCACACACCCCTATCCACACCTAGGGACAATTTAGAGTAACCAATTAACCTATGAAGCATGGTGGGAGGAAGCCGGAGTCCCCGAAGAAAACCCACACATGCACGGGGAGAACATGCACACTCCACACAGAAAGGTCACTAATTGGTGACACCAGGACTTGAACTGGGAACCTTCTTGCTGTGAGGCAAGAGCGCTAACCACTGCGCCACCGTGCGGCCTATTTAAGCATTTATCATGGAAAATTGAACACTTGTTGCCAATAGTAGATTTTTATTTTATTTGAATAAACTAAATGTGTAGTGTAGTCATCCATCCATCCATCCATCCATCCATCCATCCATCCATCCATCCATCCATCCATCTATTTTCAAACCCACTCACCACTTTTGGGGTTATCAAAAATATACATTGTGTGAAAACATGGATTTATTACTATATGCCTCAGTTGGTTTTGTACTTAGCTTGTGTGGGGGGGTGATGGGGGTGAGGTCCCTGCGTTGTCTTTCCTTTGCATTTTGACGTCAGAACAGGGTTTGTTGCTACTGTTAATTTTCCTCCCAAAAAGTTTTCTTTTTTTGGAGAAAAAGCAAGAGTTTGATGAGCAAATTAACAAGATGAAGACCACATCTCTGAAACTAACCCCTCAAGTTGTAAGCGGTTTTGTTGCTTCTCCTAGTAGACACCTCTTCTATCTGCGTGACAGGTCGTCCATCTCCAAGTGGCCGCTGCTTCTCATCCAACTCCTCCCACCCGGCCCTGTCATCACCACAAGAGCAGCGTCCTCCCCTCTGAGGAGAAGCACCACGGACTGACTTTTCACAGTCCGGTGCCCCGACGGGACTCAGCAGGCATGGCCGGTAGCCTCGCGCACCAGGGCTCCCCAAACCCGGGCTACAATGCCCACAACCCTGTCACTGTGCCGGTCCCCACCCAGACTGACTCCAGGGACAAGTGGAGCAAGAAGATGGATTTCCTCCTGTCTGTCATTGGCTTTGCAGTTGACCTGGGAAATGTTTGGAGATTTCCGTACATATGTTATCAGAACGGTGGCGGTGAGTCTGCTGGAGAGTAATACTTTAATGGGTCAGGGGTTGTGTAACGTGATCCAGTGTTTGTGTGGCACAGGTATACAAAGAAACCCATGACTATTAAAGTGACTTAAAAAACGCAGAAAACGGGCAAAAATTAGGAACTATCCATGGTGCTGAAACGCATAAAATGCGCCTCAAAAGTTTCAATTTTTTTCCAGGATACAACAATTCAGGGTATTCCCGTGTTTTCCAATGTAGTACACGGGTTTACAAAAAACGAGAAGAAAAGACAAAATAATAAAACAATGCATAAATGCCCCTTTCAGTTTATTTTTATTTTTTAATGCAAATTGTGGCTTATTTCTTTGCCCACTTTCGTGATCTGTTGAATACAAAAAGGAGTTATTACATTTCAAGGCAGTGTTGTAGTTTTACTACAACATTTTTTTAATAACAATATAGGAATTCTCTCACATAAAACAAATAGGATTTTATTTGGAAATAAATAAATAAATAAAATAAACAATTCCAAAATGTGTAAATGATGGTATAATATCACAAGATTTTTGGTTCTTCCTATTTATTTTGTTCTACTTTATTTATGTGACCTTTAAAAATGTGTCTGTTAAATTGCACCAAATGAAGAAAAAAATATTTTAAAAATAATAATAAAATATAAATGATGGTGGGCATGTGTACATGCATGAAATATATTTGACATGATTTGATTAGTCAGACACAATTATTGTGGCTCTTTAACCTCCACTGTTATGCATCTCTCGGCAGGTGCTTTCCTGATTCCTTACATATTGATGGCCATCTTTGGTGGTGTGCCGCTCTTCTACATGGAGCTGGCGCTGGGGCAGTTTCACAGAACTGGAGCTATATCCATATGGAAACACATCTGTCCCATTTTCAAAGGTAAGGCTAGACGTTAGGCTTCCCTGGAGGATTTTAAAAATTGGGATGATGTAGCCTTATGTTTATGTCTTGTCTTGAAATAAACCACTTTTTTTTATAAATGAAAGAAAGAAAGTTTTTCATTGGAACACTTAACATTTAAGTTTCTCTCTCCCAGGTATAGGTTATGCCATTTGTATCATTGCTCTGTATGTGTCCTTCTACTACAACACCATCATCGCTTGGGCCCTTTTCTACTTCTATTCCTCATTTTCAACCATCTTGCCTTGGACAAACTGCGATAATGCTTGGAATACCCCTGACTGCACCAACTATTTTGGCATGGACAACGTCACTTGGACAAATTCCTCAAGGTCTCCAGCAGAGGAATTTTACACGTAAGTGCATGTAAGTGTGAGTAACAGAAGCCGCATATATAAATAGCTTTACATAGCTTTACAAATAGCTTTTATAAATAGCTGTTGCTGCAGAGATGTTTTTTTTTCCAAGAAGCTTCACCTTCACCACCTGCTGCCAACTTGATGATTTATATGTTTGACTTCAACAGGAGAAACGTCCTGGAGATCCACAAGTCGTCTGGGCTGAAAGATGTTGGGGGCGTCCGCTGGCAGTTGATGCTTTGCCTTTTTTTGATTTTTACTATAGTATACTTCAGCCTCTGGAAGGGGGTCAAAACCTCCGGGAAGGTATTGCATGGCAACAAAACATCACAGTTAATTTTTTTTTTCTATTTTAATCACACATCTTTGATATCTCTCATCTCTGTGTTTCTCACTTTGATTCATGCCTAAAAAAAACCCAGGTTGTTTGGGTGACCGCCACCTTGCCCTACATAGTGCTTTTCATCCTTCTCATTCGAGGAGCCACTTTGCCAGGAGCCTGGAGAGGAGTGGTGTTTTACCTGAAGCCTCAGTGGGAAAAGCTGTTGGAAACTAGTGTGAGTTGAGCAAAGCTGGATAAAACAGTAGTTCTCTTTTTTTGTAGTAAAGAAAATATGGCCACATGTTCTTCAACCACAATCTGAAAACAATAAAAAGAAACCATTGTTGTTATGTTCACGTGACGCCAACCATTTAAAAAATACATAAAAGATCAAAGTCATAGTATTAGTTCTGATGTTGAAATTAAAACGTATATAGAAACTACAAAAACAAATTCACTTATGGACTACACAAGGATAAGAAAAAAATAGGTTTAGCGTTTCTTGCCTTTCATTATTAACACGTAATTCTTCTTTTACAAATTTAAACACCTGCACTATTTCTGAACTAATCTTCAATTTTATACATTATTTTCTAAAATTTGTAAAAATAGTTTCTTATCAGTTTTCAAAAGTTCAAACAAGAAATCAAATTTTAAACAAGAAAATAGACAATAATAAACCATTTGCTTTGTGTTAAACATCTTTCAGGAGTCTCTCCTAAGAAAATATAACTTACTTAGCAGTTAGAACAAAACAATAAAAATGACCTAAAATGTAATGTGGACTTCTTTAAACATAAAAGTTAACCATTTTATTAAAAATGAATCATTTATAGGCCCTTGAACACAATATATTAGCTTCCGGAGACCTTGGTCAGTTTTACAGTTGTTGATGAATATGTATAAAACCAAATCTGAAGCTTTAACAAATTGTATTCAATTTTTTTTTGTATTATGTTTTGTATTATATTTTGTAATATGTCAGGACATATTTAATATTTGAACCTTATTTAGGTCAGTTTATTTAGTAAACACGTATGTAAATGATGAATCATTAAAAACATCAGTTTCCTGTTTGAGATTCAAATGCAGTTTTTAAATAATATATACATATATTTATCTTCAGTTGTTTAAAATGCTGTCAGTTTATTACTCAGACACGAAAAAACATAGCAGATTCTTGAGTTTTCATTTGCTAATTTTTTTTCTAACTCTAAATCATTATTCTGTTGGTTTGCAGCTTGCTGTTGCTGTTTACCAAACAGTATGTGAGTGCTTTAGTTGCACGAGAATATGGATGAGACGAAATGAAATGCATAAATAACCCACAGAGCAGGATAATAAGATGCATAATTGGTTTAGATTTTCTACCCATTAACAAAGGCTTCCCTTTCTGCATTGCCCACTAATATCCATTGCTGTTCTCTTCTTTTAAATGCCGACTGCAGGCTCCTCTTCAGATCTCTCTACATGCAGCTGTGTGGAAAATACACACAAGTATTGCAACCTCTCACAGCCAAACTTACACAGAACAAACAGGATATAAAAAACAAATAATAGAAAATCAAATAATAACAATTTAAAAAATATTTAGTTTTTTAAAGTTAATTTTTAATTTGAAGTACAATTTTTTTTTGACAGAACGCCAGAACATCTGTGTGATGCATCTCTTTGTTTCTTTCAAAGGTGTGGGTGGATGCAGCTGCTCAGATATTCTTCTCTCTTGGGCCAGGGTTTGGGGTCCTCCTGGCTCTTTCCAGTTACAACCCTTTCACAAACAACTGCTATCGGTACTGACTGATAAAACAATACATGCTCACAAACAGAGACATAATCAAACCAGCTGCTGCATTACCGTTTGTCTATGCCTTTTTAATTTTTTCATTATTAATTTGTATATTTCGGAAAAATCTCAGAACTTGAAACTTCAAAACAGACATAAATATAAATACTAATAACTGATGCAATGTAAATTCCCCATTAGATAGTAAGATATAACCTGAAAGAAAATTATTTTGAAGCGCAATAAATATGAATGAAAACAAGATGTCTGTATTTTCTTTAGTAAATAAAATTTATTTCCCAACAGAGATGCTATAGTGACCAGTTTGGTGAACTGTCTGACCAGCTTTGTGTCTGGCTTTGTGATCTTCACCGTATTGGGTTACATGGCAGAGATGAGGAAGGTGGAGGTTGAAGATGTTGCCAGAGATAAAGGTTGTAAAACTGCATCAAATTAACATAAATAACTAAATAAATAAGCTCTTAAATATTGAAGCTGCATCCTAAATTTTAATTTTTTTTTTAATGTTGTTATTTTGCTTTCCAGGACCCAGTTTGCTCTTCATCACTTACCCCGAAGCAATTGCAAACATGATGGGCTCTACATTTTTTGCAATAATCTTTTTTGTGATGATGATCACGCTGGGGCTAGACAGCACGGTACAAACAATACATTCTACATGAACTGACTCCAAGAATAATGATAATTAACCAAATCTAAAATAATAATAAAAAAATGTTAGTTGTTTCTATGATCCTGTGTCATGAATACTTGATAAATTGAATACTTGATAATGAATACTTGATAAATACATGATAAATTGTTATCCATCGTAAAGCAAAAGAAAAGTTAGTAGTCACCTCAAGAGTTTATTATTCTGAATGTATGCTTTGAGTCAGGGTTTTTGGAAATGAAAAATGTTCTGTTTGTTTTAGTTTGGAGGTTTGGAGGCGATCATCACTGCAGTGCTGGACGAATACCCTGATCAGTTCTCACACAGACGAGAACTTTTTGTGCTTTGCTTGGTGGTGGTGTGTTTCCTGGGCTCCCTGAGCACGCTCACAAATGTAAGTCATGTCTACATTCATTATGGCTATATTTTTGATTGTCCAGAGATCGTCCATATTTCCTGCGAGGTTTTATGAACTGAGGTGTAAACTGCTGTTGAAAGGGTGGTGCTTATGTGGTGAAGCTGTTGGAGGAATTTGGAGTGGGGTGCTCCATCATCGCAGTGGGGTTTCTCGAGGCCATCGCAGTTTCTTGGTTCTACGGTAACAAAAGAGATTTTTTATTTTTTATAAGCTACAGATGACACTAGTTTCAAAAACATCAGAAAATTCAGAAAACTTTAACATTTAATGTGGTTTTTGTTCACTTTCAGGTATTAAGAGATTCAGCAGTGATGTTCAGGCGATGCTGGGCAAAGCACCAGGATTATTCTGGAGGGTGTGCTGGGTTGGCATCAGCCCAGCCTTTCTGGCGGTAACAGCAAAAAAAAACATCTTGATCTTTATTTACTATGACAGCTTGATAGTTGCAATCTTCACTTCAATCATTCGAGGATAAACACTAAGCTTTAAGATACAGTTCTGAAAACATCAAATAAGAACCATTGGTAAAGATATCCAGAGATGTGAAAGCTTGAGAGACCAAAGGATGGCTGAACCACCAGCCTTTGAAGGTTTTATAAACCTTATCTGTAGCTAAAACTCCTCACTGCATAAAAGATCTTCCACAAAACTTTGCCAGAATAAATATCGGAGAACCCTTGGACAAATGTTTCTGTATGTGTTTAATCCCCTTTATTCTAATTGTCATTTTTCTCTTTGGCATTTTACATAAGGATTCTGTTAAGACTTCTTTAAATCTAACATCAAAGTGCAACGTCTTAAAAGCATGAGAAAACTTTGATAAAGTTGTGTTTTTCTGCTCTCCTCAGTACATCATAGTTAGCTCCTTGCTGAAAGCGCCACCGCTCACACTGTTTGACTATAAGTACCCAGACTGGAGCATCACGGTGGGCTACATCATCGGCTTCTCGTCTTTCATGTGGATCCCCATCTACATGGTCTACAAGCTGGTGTGGACACCTGGTTCCCTCAAACAGGTTAGTGGATTTCAAAATACCACAAAAAGTGTGTCTGATTATCTGATCTTAATTTGTTATCCTTTTTTCGACAGAGGTTGGCGGTGTGTCTGAGACCAGAGAGGACCATTCCAGACATCCACGCCGACAACCTCAACATGACCATTGTACAGTAGAGCGTCACACACATCTGTGTTCTTGTGAATTATTCTTCATGCCACACTTGGAAGTTAATTGTGATCCAACCTGACCTGACACCATGACTGTTCACCTGTTGGTGATGTGGAACATGTCAGCTGACTCTCACTGCATGTGGCCACTCTGTGAAAGAGCTGAGTGCTGCTACATCTGTCATTCTGAGAGGGACTCAGAAAGCAATACCTTTGCTCTGTGTGTGATGCTGATAAGCATCATTGATATACGGTAGTTTTAATCTTTGCTTCTGTGGTCGTATCTGTGTTCAATTCAGTGGGGTTTATCTAACAATGCCAAGGATGACTAAATTGTGCTTTTCAAAGTGTAACATTTGGCACATCATTTTCAGACCGTGGGTTTGCGTCTTCTCCTGTCCTATGTGGTGCACAGGTCTACTTGAAGTCCATTGAGCAGATCAAACTTGCCAGAACTGAAACAGCTCAAGTTTTTTTTTGATAAACAATTAAAAGTATTATTTTTTGAGTAAGGTGACTGTCGTTTCATAAATAAAGGTACTTTTATAGAGTATAATAGGCGTTTCAAAACAGTTTTTAACAAATATTTCTCATTTCTTGATTTCAATAAACTTGTCAGAATGTTTTGCCTTAATCGGATCAAATGTATAAAATTGTCTCTCCAACAGTGTATGTTCTGATGTTTTAGCATATATCTTACAAATGTCTTCAAAGCTTCATTAACACATATTTGAAAATGATGTGATGGTTGTTGTCTCCTGCTTAACATGTTTCTGAACAGATGTGTATAAAGTGATACAGTGTGATGCGGAGCTGATATTTTTCTGTGTCTGCTTCCTTTTATTGCTCACAGTTTAACACAGACACAAAAAGGCAACATTTTTACAGTGCTATTCCACTAGTTTTAGCACTTAAATACCCAAATTATTTTCATCTAAACGTGAATTATGCACATGTTTATCCTTAATCACTTTTATTCGACATTGGAATCAACAACTTGTTTGCCAACTGACCAATGTCAAATGTTCCTTCAGCACTGAGCAGACGCTCAGATCACAGCATTCCCACTGATATTTTCCTGCAGGTTTTCTTTTGCACATTCAGCGAGTATTTATTCATCCAGGTCCGATTACTTTAAGGAGAACAGTCATGAATGTACTGAGTGGAAAGTGAATGGGAACACAGGATTTCTCGCTGAGCTGCTGCTGGTTGATGGACTTGCAGATCAAAGCCTCTTTTTGTATCAGTCACGGCTTTTGAACAATAAAACAGGAAACCGAAGGACTCACATAAAAGAGACGCAGTGTTAAAGACTGTGGTTTCTTCCTCATTTAATGCTGAAAGATTAACAAAGAACATATTTAGGAAGTATTAGCCATACCATTTGGTAAAACACAGTGCAAACAAATTTAAAGAAGAAAAGAAATCCTCCAAAATGTGTCAATAGTAGTTTGCATTGGCCAAAACTGCTTTAACATTGTATGAACACAACATAATTCTCAAGAAATCTTCAGGTTTTTTTTAAATATCATGTTGAGATGTCATCTGGCTGTCTCATCTTTTTCTTTCAGCTATTATTTCAAAGAAACTGTAAACGTATTGATCCAAGAGTCTGCTTCCCTAGCTTAGTTTGGGCTCGTTGTACCTCAGGGAAGTGTCAGGATAAATAAAAGTCCCAGTCCCAGTGAGTGACGTTCCCACCCGGTGAATCTTTTGCTCTGTACTCCAGTGACTGAATCCCTCAATAAGTAGAAACAGTGACAGGAAACTCAATGGTTTTTTTAAATAACTGAAGAATTATATAGTTCGTCCTTAAAACGAGTCCAAAGACATTATATTCTGCTGGAAATAATCCTGCTGTCTTTTCTTTTATCAAAGCATCCTGATGTTGGGTGAATTGTGTGTTTTGGATTCACTGAAATGCGCTTAGGTAAAATTATGCCATGACAACTAAATAAAGCAATCATTCCAGCGTACCGTGATAGATGGCTGGTAACAGTAAATAAGGTCAATCAGTGAGTGACAAACTCCTAATAAATGTATGAAAAAAAGTTCTAAACTAACATGAAGAGCCCTTGCTGGTAACTTCACACCTAATCTCTGTAAATTCTCTTGTTTAGTTTATTAACCCCATCAGGTGAACCTCCGTATTTAATCATTTTACAAGACAGTAATTCGTTGAATCTGTGCATGTTTTTTCATATATGCAATTAAAGCAAAACCTCCGACTTCAGAAACTAATGAAGTTATTTTTCTTAAGGCTTTTATAAAGCCTCCAGCTTTAATTTCTGGCCTTCGTGAGTGACATTTCTTAGGGTTCATTAGACTTCTCTGTAATAAGTAGCTGTCACCATCTGAGCATCGTTTCAGTAAATGTGGAGACAAAGGCCATAACCATCAGACAGGCAGAGTTGTGTAGCAGGATCATTCCGAAGAGCTTTCTGTCTATCCTCCATTGCTCTTTGACATTTCAGAATGAGAAGCTTGAAACTTGTTTTGGCTACCAATTAGAAAAGGAACTTTTAGACATTTTACAATGATTAAAATACAGGGAGCGTTGTGATGTTTTCAGTGTTCAGCGGTCAGAGAAGCAGATTGCTTTTGCAGTTCCACTGGACTGACTGAAGGCACAGTGTGAAGTGTTCTGGAAAAACGACAAAAAAGTAGGTAGCTTTAGAGCCACTTTTTTAAATGTACTCACACGTTTTTATTTTCCGTGTTTCAAGAAAGGGTCAATATGCCATCAAAAATATTTTTAAGAAAATACAGCTGCATTTTAACATTTATTTTCTTTGTAGACCTAAAAATTTTTTTTTCAAAGAACATTTAATAAAAAATAAGACATTTTTGTGCACAAATTTGATTATCCGTTATTGTTTTCTTGTTCACAGAAGTAAAAAGCTGCTATGTTTGTAGCCACACAAAATAACTTGAAAGAATTTTGTTATGTGCACACATTGTTTTGCATGAACTCCCAAAATAAAACTAAAAGCAGCAAATCAGAGACTGTCAGGAACCGGAGCTCAACATGCAGGAAACCACGTTGGTGGAAAAAACTCAAAGGCTTAAAAAATAACAGAAACATGAACAAACTGTAAAACAAGAGAGAAATAAAAAGGATGACAACACAAATGAACTGACAGTGAAGAAATGAAAGCCACACACACAAATATGTTGTGGATCATTGACTAAGTTGAGGATAATTACCAACTTGAACTTACTGTGACAGGAAAAAATGAAAAAACCTGACAACAGAACATGAAAACCCACAGCAAAAAATAGTACACTTAAAGTTTATTTTATTAAGTATACTGGAGTATAAATATAGCATTTAGGCCAATGCTATGGACAATTTACATGTTAAGTAGGAAATATACTACTAACTGAATACTTTTGCGGGTTAAATTGGAACTTTTTAACTTTACAATATATGTATACAGTAAAATATAAAAAATCTTCAAGTATACTGCCTCACTTTTAGTATAGACTAAGTATGCTTGTAGTACATTTAAATGGATTACTGAAAAAGCTGACTTTTTATATACTTCCTAAATAATGCAAACTTTGTGTTTTAGTCTGAAGTGTTCAGTGTGTTTATTTCTTAAACTGCAGCATACTTGCTATGCTTATAACTCAAGTATAATTTATAAAAAAATCTTTAGGTGCACTACTTTTTGCCAAGGGAAAGGGGTCATCCTCATTCTGGTACCGTGCGGATTCCATGTAATTTCTTAGTGGTTTGATATATTGGTCAATGTTGGTACAAAACAACACATTTGAAAAAAATATTTAATTGCTTTTGTTTACCAAAAGTTGTGATTGTAATGTGTTTTAAACTGTAATTGCACTGTTGTGACAGTAAATTGTGAAATACAGATAGACATTGAAAATTCCATATTTTCTGGAAAAGGGGGAAAAAGTGCTCATTCACATGATATTCTCTGACCCTTAAATAGTCAAAATAATTAAAAATAAAAATTCTAGGCAGACATTCTGAGGCCTAGATTTTAAAGTCCCATATTTTGATATTTTGTAAAGTGTTTCCAGTGGTCTTTTAAATGCGATTATGCCGTTTTTGGCACCAAAAAAGTCATTTTCTAGGGCATAGTGGTTCATTGTAGCAACAGGAGTTCATCAGAAATTCGGAACTGTTGCTGCAGAAGTTGGCCTTCGCTAATATCCCATCATCCCTTTGATGACACTCTTTCCCACTGGCTTACAGCCCCTCACAATCCCAAGCTAGCGGTGCAGCAAAAATGGTGAGCAATATTGGAGCTATCCAGCTGTACAAGTTTGAGCCAGATGCCAGCTCAGATGAGGAAAATGAAGATGTACACGGATCTATTTGTCTGCAAGTGGTTGCATCAGAGAGCTTATTCAAATTTTGTCTGCTCCGGATTCATCATGACTGACAAAAGATATACACAGAAATACAGTTTTAATCTTAAATTATTTTATATATGCCATCCATTATGCGAAAATATTACAGAACATGTTAAGAAAAGAAGAACAAGAAAGAAAAACACCGGAACAACTTCCTCTTAACTCGTCGGGCTTTAAGACCCCGGTGAAGCGGAAGAAGAAAAAACCCCTCTCGGCTCTCGCGCTCATCCTCCATCCTCCTCCAGATCAGCACCATGATATTACATGTCATCCCTCACGCTGTATTGCTGGGCTGCTGTGTGGTGGTGAGCGCTCTGATCGAGGACTCCACGCTGACTGAGAGACCCTACGAGGTCCTGCGGAAGCAGAACTTAGGTAAGGCCGTTCACCTGCAGCCACTGCGGCCTGTCGGGGCAGACTATGATCAAGGCGGCTGGGGGTGGGTGGAGGGGTTACACTGTTAATCTGCAGGTAATTATAAACTGAATCAAATATGAGTGGAAAATCACGCGTTTTTCTGACTGATCGGATTTGCATGTTGTGTTTTTCTCCTCAGTCTCCTTGGGGAGCGTTCTCGCCGTCCTCGTCCTGCTGATGATCATCATGGCTGTTTGTGTCTACAAGCCGCTGTCCCGCCGCTGACAGACCGCTGCCACCCTCCCTACAGACTCTCTCACAGGATCAGGCTGGAGGAATGGATCTTGCCTGTATAAAAGCCTCTCCAAAACATGCAAAACACTACTTGGCCCCACAGCTCACAATCGGTCATTTCAGAATTACTGCATGCTTACATGATCTGCAGTGGTCCGAAAGATCACATAGGAAACGTGTATAAAAATATCAATTAATAGTGAAGGAGTGTTCTCTGGTATTTTTCACAACAGACCATTCGATGGTCAGCGCACAAGAAACCTGCTTTATTTTTGGTTCTTCAATAATAATTATACAGTGCGTTCCAAATTGTTATGCAAATTGTATTTAAGTGTCAAAAAGTTAAAATTCTTTGTTTTTTTTCCAATTAAAATCATGGATGGTATTGTGTCCCGGGCTCTTTGGATCACTGACATCAAGCTCAGACATCTGTGAGAAATACTTTGTCAGGTGCGTTCATTTAAAGGAAAAACCACGTGACGATCCACACTCCTTACCAGTAGATGGCGGTAATGCGCCTACACGCTGTGTGCCATCCGCCGTAAAATTGCACAAGAAGAAGGACGATCCACATTATCAAGCGCACCATCCTTTCAAGCATCATGGGAAAGAAAAGGGATCTCTCAGATGGCGAAAAGAGTGAAATCGTAGAATGCCTTGAACAAGGTATGACAACCTTGGACATTTCACGAAAACTTAAGCGTGATCATCGTACTATTAAGAGATTTGTGGCTGATTCAGAACACACACGCGTTCGTGCAGATAAAGGCAGAATGAGGAAGGTTTCTGCCAAACAAATACGTCGGATTAAGAGAGCAGCTGCTAAAATACCAATGCATAGCAGCAAGCACATATTTGAAGCTGCTGGTGTCTCTGGAGTCCCACCAACATCGAGGTGTAGGATCCTCCAAAGGCTCGCAGTTCTACGCAAACCTTCTATTTGGCCCCCCCTAAAAAACACTCACAAGCAGAAACGGCGGCAGTGGGCCCAGACATGCATGAAGACTCATTTCCAAACAGTCTTGTTCACTGATGAGTGCCGTGAAACCCTGGACGGTCCAGATGAATGGGTGGCCACCATGTCCCAACAAGGCTGTGACGTCATCGAGGAGGCTGCGGACTCGTGGGGGGAGAGCTGGTCAGGTCCTTGAAGGTGTTAAAATAACAAAAAAAAAAAAAGAAGAGCTGTGCTTTCCATCACAAAATCGTCTTCATGCAGGACATTGCACCAGCTCATGCTGCAAGGAAGACCTCTGCATCATTGGCTGCTATGGGTATAAAAGGAGATAAACCTCCCCTGACCCCAACCCTATTGAGAACCTTTGGAGCATCCTCAAACAAAATATCTCTGAGGGTGGGAGGAGGTTCACATCCAAACAGCAGCTCTGGGAGACTATTCTGACATCCTACAAAGAAATTCAAGCAGAAACTCTCCAAAATCTCACAAGTTCAATGGGTGCAAGAATTGTGAAGCTGCTACAAAATGAGGGTCAGATGTTAACTTGACCAATTGAGATGGTTTTGATTGGAATGGCTTTAATTTCACTAAATGTGACCTCCTAATGCAGCAAAGTCAACAAATGACCATTTTCATTTCTTTAGAATCTATCAAATGCTGTGGAACTCTGTTGTGTGTAATAATGTGGAACAATGCATTTAATGTTTTTATTAAAAAAAAACTGCTATCTTTAGATTTGTTCAATAACACTTGTGACTTGGAAATTGTGCTCTGTCATTTGCACTGAATGTTTTAAAATATCATTTGCATAATAATTTGGAACATGCTGTATTGTCATAAAATCAATGTCTGATTGGAGAAAATTAGGATCTATTGGTCAGGTTAGTTAGAATTATTAAAGGTACAATGTTTTATGTAAATCCAGACAGATTAATGAAGGATGGACAGGTGTGGGGTACTTTTGAACCATTTGATCACAGATAAACACAGATTTTTGTCTTTTGTTGGAGAAAGTTCATCCTGATGCTGTATTTTGAAGCCACACTAACGCTCTGACAGATGTGAAGGACGACGACAGCCTTTCCAGGATTGTCACCTGATGATCTAGGAAAAACAAGAACATTTTCAGATAACCATCAGATCAATACAATGTTTTGTATTATACGATTTTGCACATTATATTTGTGATCCTGCTGTGTATTTATTTTTGATGTGAATTTATTTTGAAAGTACTTTAGTTAATTCATTTTTAAGCAACAATAAACCACTAAACCACTTTTATTTTGAAGAATGCTTACTTTGAAAATCTCTTGATGGAAAAATCTGATCTGGAGACAAAAAATGTTTCTCAATTGAACATTTTGTTTATTTTTCTCTAGGAATTTGCAAACTGATGCAGACATAAAGAATACCACACGTTTCCTGTGTTTTAATCAGAGCAGATATAATGGCAGAGGGAATATTAATAAGCTGCACATTTTTATGTTTTCAAGTAATTGTAAAAAAAAAACAACAGAAATCTTGTTTATCTATTGCAAATTTTCAGTGTTTGGAGGAGTTTCTTAAGCAGCGTTCAGCCTGAATAACCCAAACCACAGACACAGTAATTCAATTTAGAGCATAGAACATCCTTTCACTGCAGATTAAACATTTTCATTTTGGAAAGCTTAGGATGAACTATAAAAAAAACTAAAAACATCCCTGATAGGATCAACATGTTTCATGGCAGAGGACCACAGATTGTTCCTACTGCTTTATCGGACACACTTCTACAAAGAAATCACACAAACAACACCATTATCTTCATGGAAATAAAGTGCTTTTATTTTTAGAACATTTTCAGACACATTCGCTTTTATACTTTAAACTTTTTTTTAAAGCAGCTCAGTGTTCAAATGCTTGCAAAATATTACCCTTAGTTAGCCATTTTTATGACTATTGAGCATTTTGGCAACTTTAGAATGAGCCGTGACATCAGAGACGCAGTCCGACAACAAAACAGAGACCTTAAGAAAGTGGTTGGCTGTCAGTAAAATCAAATTTAGTGGTTAATCAATGTTTCTCAGACTCTGAGTATGGAGAAAGACAAAATCTGGAAAGTTAAAAAAAAAAAAACTAAATCCAAAAGTTTATTTTAAGTGGCACTCGATAAAGCTGTCACTACATTGACTCCATCAGGCATGTTCAGAGTTAAACAATCCTTGGCACACAATTCAGACGCTACTGCTAAGCAAGCTTGATCTTGGGAGTCTTCCTTTCATTTAGGAGGTGTTGAGTTGTTTGCTGCTACAAAAGGCAACGTCTCCGTATAGACTTCAATAATCTCTGTTACAGTAGTTGAGTTAGTGGTGTATCACAGTCCACAGACAGACGGTCTTAGATTATAGCTTTTTTTACCCCTTCTGTTGAGGTGAAGCTGCTCAGTGACAGTTCATAAAAAAACATGGGGGTAAAATTACAAAACAGACCCAGTTAGCAAAACTCCCATCCTTGTTGCTGCAGAAATCCGTCACCATGCATCTTTTTTTAATCTCTCACAGCTACATGCTTTAGTTTCCCCATTTGTATCCTCTACATGAAGGAAGTACACGGGAATGTGTTCACAAATGTTCCCAACTTCTTGAATTAAAAACATAGCACAGGGACAGATTTGCATGGTCGGTACCATTTCACATCATAAATAAACTTACCAGGTTACATTTTTTTATACGACAGTTGAACAATAAACACGTTAATTCCAATTAAAGGGAAAGCAGAAACCCTGAGATTGCTCTTAATCTGTGAGGCCAAGATGCTCAAAATAGATTCTCTACAGAAAGACTTCATTTAAATCAAAAAAACACTTAAATCTGTCCTTGTGGCTCTGCAGTGCTTGCAGTTAGTTTCCTGTTGCGGCGTGGGCTGTTTTCAATCCAGCTTACAAAATCAGAGGTGACAAATTATGACAAAAGAAAAAAAAGACAGGCTTTTTTAAATGATTTAAGAGCACCATCAGAGTGCCATCACCTGCTGTAATCCAACTTCATGTGTTCATAGAACTTTAGTTGCATAAATGTAAAAATCACCCCGAAAACAAGAAGAATGACTGATGGTTATAGGATGAGTTGGGAAAAAAAAGACTGTACTCAGAAAGCTCAAAAATAGTTTAAGAATTAGGAATAATGGAAAAATGTCAGGATAGAAATATATAAAAGTTTATATTTATCCAAAAATACTTATTGAAAAATAATGGAAGTCTGATATTGCAAAACAGATCTGCTGCAGAAAGAAATCTGCATTGCATAGAAGTAAGTTGGTTAGAGAGGAAAACTGAGGTGTGGTGTTCGTTGCTGCATGTGGAAGAGTTGGAGCATTATTCCCTTTAGATCCTTTTACTTGTCCGTGAGCGACAGCTGTAAAATCCTCTGTAGCTCCTCTTCCTCCTGGTTTCTCATCCTCTCCTCTTCCTGCTGAGCTTGTGCAGAGAGCTCCAGCGCAAGATGAAGGTCAGAGTCAGGGCTGGAGGCAGAGGGGGAGCTTGAGCTGTTGGCAATCTCTACCAGCGTGCCTTCAGGGACAATCCTGTCAGGTGATTGACAGCAGACAATAAGATCTCTCTCCGTTCAGTGAGGTTGATGACAAATAAAAGAAAATCCCACTTGAAAACGCAGCTTTTGTCTAAATAACCTGTTCCTACCTGTCATTTGGGTTGCTTGGCATAACATCCACAAACTCCCCATCAGCAACACCCCAGATCCCCTGCTACAAACACACAAGCATTGGTCCACATAAACAAAGAAAATGCTACAAAAAGCAAATAAACAAACAGTGGCAGAGTGTTTTGCCAAGTGTCCTGACCTGGCAATGAGACTCCAGGAGACTCTGATGGATGGCGTACTGCAAAAGCTCTTCGTCATTGTTGGACACTGGCATGTGGCGACTGGTCCCCCGGCGGTGATAATTTGCAGGTACCTCAAACACAGAGGGACACACCCGAAACAGAGGAGGCTCTGCACAACAAAACCCAACACAAAAGCTGTTAAAAAACAGTTTTCATAGACTGAGGCTCGTAGTTTGGCTTCATAACCTGCTGCTGCTTCCTCTTCTCCTGAGGATGTTGGTGTGGCTGCCGCTGTTGCGGTCACTTCTTCTTCAGTGCTGCATTTATTTACATTGCCAAATGTAATTCTAGCATTCAGTACATGAAACAAAGGAATTTCTGCAAGGAAACAGCACAAAAGAAAGGTAGGAGGTGTGTTTCTTCTACGTTCAGGTTCTCTTCAATAAAAATAACAACAATATAGACGTTTATTTGACCTATTTTAACAGGAAATCCAGGGGGAAATTTCAGGGTAACAAAATCTCGCAGGCGTGCAAAGTGGGAACTGGTTCGAGCCATGAGGTCAATGATGGGGGTCACCTGCTCCACCAGGGACAGAGGATGCTCCTCGCTCATCCAGAGGGTACCTTTGAACCTATGGGGAGGGAAGATTTTCTTTGAATGTTATATAGTTATGGTTGGAGATGCTGTTATTTTGAATTTTGAGTAGGAGGTGCAGCTCATGTGGCTCTACCAATTATTTCAGCAATAATTACACCAATTGAAAAAAAATAAAATCTTTAGCGTTTCCTCGCCACACAGTATTTCCCGCTTTTTTGCCATAAAAAGTTTTAAACGTACAATTTTTAAAAAATCTGCAACTAAAGTTATGATCAATAAAATGTGAAAAACAAACAAGCAAAGAGGAGGTATAACATTTTTTGAAACCTTCAAATGCATCTTACTTTTGTGTTCGAATGCTCAGCTCTATGGGACGGCCAATATCTCTGTTTCCCAGGTCAAACTCCGAATTAAAATACTCCTCTGGAGTGATTGCAGTGGGATTTGTGGCAGTTGCATATTCCAGAGTCAAGTCCTACAAAAAAAAAGCAGTCATTCGAAATGAGCTACTGGATGGGAAAACAAAACAAAACATTGAATATAACAGCAGATTGGATGTTCTTACCCCCTGTGCACTGATGTGCTGCTCCACAGTTCCCAACAGGGACTCCAGAACATTTCTTTCACCTTTTTTTTTTAAATTAAACAAAGAATAAAGTGCAACGTAGAAACTACCAAACATGCAATCCTACATATTGAAAAATAAAAAAGTAACAAAGGAAAAACCTCTTACTTTTAATCCTGGCTTTCTCCTCATCTGTTAGATGCTCTGTTCTTGTTCTGATGACTACGTTAACATTGTTGACAGTGAAAACCTGAGAAGACAACATGTAAGACCATGAACACATGAGTGATGTGTCCTGGACTCCAGAAATGAGAGCTTTAAAAATGATGTGAACCTTTGCATCAAATCCATTGACCACTTCTGTTTTGTCTGTTCTCCAGCCCCAGATCCCAGACTTGGACCTGTGGAAAATGGTTGTAATTTGAGGAAACAAAAATGTCTACAAAGAAAGTGGTAATAGAAATAATATGAGTATCAATTACAAGAAGCATATTCAGTATAAAGGCTGGTAAAATATGACCAAACTGAAAATAATTAACTGATACAGGTGTGAAGGAGTATTCAGGAATAATGGGGGCTTCTTGCCTCTCAAAGGCAATGTCCTTTGTGTCCAGGTATGTGTTGACAATAGGAGTGGTCAGCCTTTTGGCAACTTCCTGCTCTGCTGGTTGCATAGATTCCAATGTCACGTCTTCCATTTCTTGAGATATGTTGAAGCGTTCAACATCGACCATTTGATCATCGTGGTTTATCTCCATCAGCTCTGCACACGAATCTGCCAGGAGACAGAGAGACCTACTCATGCTACGATTCAAAAACAAGACAACTCAAGAAGAGAATCCTCTTAGAAAAACACAAACCATCTCCTCTGAAGATGTAGCTCCTACGACCTCTGATCCACGTCATGTTTTCAAAACCAAGAAGAGTGGCATCCACCCGCAGGCAGGCACCACTTTTCCATATGCGGCAAACATCGCTCGGACAAACACGGGATAAAAGAGGAACTGTGAAGCAGCAGCAGGACACAAATGTCTTACAAAACAGACAATTTCATTGATGAATGAAAGTAAAAAATCAGACAAGCAGTTGAGCCTGTTTGAACTGATGACAACTTTTAGCTGGAAAGAGGTTACATTGCTTTATCATCTAATTAGTGTAGCTTTTTGCACTAAGATATGTTGTTTGTTGATCCACACAGAACTGAGAACACTCTAAGACCCATTTAACACCCTGTTTGAAAAAAATTCACTTTATCAAGCACATTTTCAACAGTCACAGTATAGTGTAACCAGACCCAAGACATGACTTACTCCAGCTGGTGAATTCCCATTTCATTTCCATATAGAAGTCTGGAGACTGGGGGTAAAAATTGAACATTCTCATGTAAACCAAAACACAAAAGGTGTCATTAGATACAGTGAAAGAAAAGAACGTTTTAAGGACAAAAACCTTTCGAATCTTTGACAGGAGCTCAGGAACTCCTCCCAAAGCAGTGGAGGCTTTGAGGTAGTCCCTGCGCTGAAGGACCAACTGGACCATCTCTGGATCTCCTGTGCTCACTGCTTCCTGCAACACTACACAAAAGCAGATATCTATAAACAAAGCCACCAAACCTTCCAAAGCAACAACATTTGTCCATGTCTATTAAAAATATCATCAACTTTAGTAATGTCAATCTGAAATATCAGGACTGAAATGATCCTGTATAAATACACTAATGATCAAGTGGAGTGGGTCTTTAAAGCAAACCTGTCCAGTTGTTAGCATTCTCTTTAGTTACTGCAGCACCATGTCTCAGGAGGACTCTCACTGACTCCAGGTGTCCCAGTGACACGGCCAGGTGTAACGCTGTTCGACCCCTGGGGTCAACATGGTCAATGTCGTTCTAAAAACGAAAGCAAAAAGCCTGTTTCAGATGTCATAGCGACAGAATAACAGAAGCTGCAGTAGTATTCTTAGAGCTAAACATTGCTAAGTCCCACTTCTGGTTTCGGTTATAACAATGGTAACAGAAATGTGCACACCCATCATCATGACAGCTGTCAATTAACTTAAATGTGAACCTTTAACAGTTATTAGCTTGACAGATAATCGAACATTGTTGATGTTAAGCATCTGTCAACATCACTGGCCTACTTTAAACTGCTACAGGCACTCAACAGCTAACTCCTGGCTTCAGCTAGCAACCAAAGAACGGGTGTGAGTTATTTTTAAGGACAAATATAGGTTTATTACCAACCTGTAGCCGTTTTATTTGTTCCTCCAGTCTCCTGTAATCATTGTCCCACACTGCGACATGCAGGGGAAACTTCACTCTGAAGTCTTCGCTAACGTTAGCCGTGGACATCTTCCTCTTACTGAGCCTTTCACGGTTGGTAGGTTCCAATAATTTCAGCCATGAAACACTACAGTCACGCTATAAATGTAAGACGCATACGACACATGCTGTTACAGTGAAACAATATCCAATCGATAGTCTAAAATTCCCCTTCCAAGCTTTCTTCTTAATAAAACTTTCGAATAAGGAAGTACCAGAAGTAGGACTCAGCAACGACAGGGGTGTCGAACAGAAAGCCAGATTGGCAAGCCTTTTCAAAACGTTTAAAATAATTTAAAATTCCTTTTCGAGATCTAAGACAACCTAATCGTGACAATCAATTTCCCTTTAGTCGATACAAAACAAAAATAATAAGTTGCAGCAATGTTGTTGTTTTTCTTTTAAGGAAAACGGAAAGAAAAAAAAGGCAGTTCCAGTTTTTTGGACTCTACCATTACACATAAAAAGCTTGGGGGAAGTACCACATACCCTACCAAAGTACCAACCAGTTAAACATTAGTAACTAAAGAATTATTTTAATTATTATTATTTAAAATATCCAATATGATAAATTGTGGATATTCAAAAACAAGTGTCCGTTTTGGACATGAATATCAATTGCATCGTGCCACAACAATTGTGGTGCGTTCAGATGTTCATTGAGAAAGTTAGAAAATTATAACTAGAACAACAGTTAGTCAGTCAACAACACATGCCTTCTAAATTATTTGAAAGCGTTTACTTATAAATAAGCAACTATAGGTAGTGTGTTTAACTTTCCATTTTATTTAATTTGTCTTGACATGTATTTTCCTTTGCTTTGCGTTCACTTTTACAATCTTTATCAAAAACAGATTTCTTTCATAATTTGTAGTGATTTTCTTTATGGGTAAATTTTGATTTTCTTAACTTTATATTTTCGTTTAGTAAATATAGTGTTATTTGCAATGATTACACATACATTTCCCCTGTTTGACTGACTGAACGTTAAGAAATAAATTGTTCTTTATATAAATATATATATAGTTCTTTAAGGTGCTTTTGGGTCCGTGAGTCAGAGAGCTACAGTTTTATGGTAAGTGCTAATATGTGTGCAAAGTGTTTTTATCATTTAAACAATTAAAGCATTTTTTTTTAATTAAGCGCTTTTTTGAGATCAAAAAACGAGTAAACTTCTTTAAAACTTCCACATTTCATTGAACTTACCACCCAAAACCAAATTTTTTCCCCGCAATTTAGCCTTCCAGGTAAATGTTAACATGTGCTTGTTTAAATTTCAGCAAAACATGCAATGCTGCAAATATGTGTTATTTCAAGCAAATAGAAAAAAATCAAAATGGTTATTATTATGAGTAATTGTCTGATGTAGCATAATGGATTGTCATTAGGCTGCTTTACCCAGTCGTTTAATTTTTTTTTTTACCTGACAGTCTATAATAAGGGCAAAATAAACCGTCAATGATTGCGGTCGCCGCTGCTCTGACTATAGGAGGCTGAGAAGTAAACTACCAAATAGGAAAAGAGTACTTAGACAGGCAGGTAGTTTCTAGTCAGCAATGTGTCAGCCAAAGCAGCTCATGCTACAAGGGTTTAGTGGTTAAATTGCCATGGTCGTAACACAAGCGCTAGCCAAATCCCAACGGCTAGCAAGAGCTGTAAGATTTAACGCAGTAGGTGTGTTTAATTAGCTAAATTTAGCTAACGCGAACGGCGTCTCCTCCGATGTTTTATAAAACAAACCCGCACACTTTCTGAAAGGCGTTTCCGTTTGAGTAAAGGATGTCTAAACGCATTCGAAACACGGAGGTTTGCGCAGACTGCAGTGCTCCAGGTAAGAAAGTTGATATTTGACACTTTTTCTATGACATTTGAGCGTCTAGTCGCTGGATTAACTCAGATTACCAGCCAGAGCTCTTCCTACTTTTGTGCTCGAATGTAGCTTTTCTAAGGCAATATGCCATTTGGTGATACTGATTCATCTCTAGCTACTTGTGGCTGCTTGTTTTTGTGCTTATTGTTAGTTTTCGAAAATTTAGCTGTAGTTGAGTCTCAGTGTAACACAGTTTTAGTTAGTGGTTGTTAATAGTAATAAAAGTATTTAGTATAGTGCAGACAGGTGAGGGTCAATTGTAAATTTAGTTCTCTTTCATAGCTGAGATGTATTTTTAGATAACTCCATCATTCATACTTCTAAAATCAAATGTTAATAGGGACAGGGTTGTCCTAACATAAGCTCCCATGTTCACCATGCACCTAACAAATACACTAAAGTTGCTGAGTTCAATACAGTTAATCTATATAATAAATCGTTTTTCATGGACATTTTTTCAAATACATATTAAGATTAGGATGGATGAAAGAACACATTATCTTCATTAAATTGAATAAAAAAAATCTCAGCTTGCCTCAGTGACATGTATTACCAAAGCACAGAAGTCAGTTAGTTTGCAAAAGTTTTCAGAGATAACCAACAGTCTGCCTTGCTTTTGGTATTTGAGTGGTCCTAAAACCCAATCATAGTTGTTGTATTGTTTCTAAGGTTCTTTCAAAAGTTCCCTTTACAATATAGAAATGACGCAACATTATCAACAGGCACAGGAAGCAAAACAGGATGCTAAGTGAATTGACCGCATAGTCTCAATGTAGACGATTTTTCTTCCCTATTATGGTGCCATAATTCGCTTTCTTTGTGATAGAACATTTAAAAAAACTCTTTTTCTTCTTTTTTCAAAAACAATTCAATCAGACAAACCGGGTTTGTTTATTTCTCTGTTAAAAAGAAAAAAACAAGCATGCAAGTAGAAGCTGTCCCATCATCTAGCTGGTACCAGTTGTTGTGAGTAAATATTTTTAGATTTTTCAAGATGTGCTATTAAATATACCAGCGCTTTTTGGTGCAAGATGCAGAAATGTCAGCAAGAAGGGTTGAGATTGCAGTAAACTAGGGACAATGAGTCAGAATCAGACCACCAACCCTTGCAGCTGTTTGTGCCTCACCTCAGCTGCTGTTGAGACATTTACAGTCTACAGCATCTATCATGTTACACTCCCTGACACCAAACGGTCTGTGTTTTGGCTGAATGCCGGGGTGGGTGTGTGTGGGAAGGGGGTGACTATATAGTTTGGGGTATTTGGTGTCACAAAGAGTTTTTAGGGTCAGTATTAGTGAAGACTGACACGTATAGTATGTGAGGCATGCTTTAAGGGTTAGGCTTAAGTACACATTTATTTTGGTTTCAGAGTATACTGTAACCTGTGACCGCAGCCCTTGCATTACCCAAATATGTACCAAATGTGTTACGCTCAAAACAGTCATTTGCTTGTTTTCCTAACAAGACTTTGAAAGAGGAAGCTGCTCTTTTTAGAGATGCTTCCACTTTACCAATGTTAATGCTCACTTCCTTTTAATATGAGTGTCTGGCACTCAGTACAAATAAAAGCTTTTATACGTTGATAAGTCACTTTTAGTGTTGTTTCACTGAAGTATTTTTGTCCACACATATGGCCTCAGTTTTTCCATTAAACTGCAGAATGCAAGATTAGAAGTTTTTAATCAATATTAGGAATGTTTAAATCACCCCAGAAAGTTTTTAGTGTTAAACACCAGTTTAAAGTCCCTCTCCGATCATCTTATGATCTATTGTAAAAATATGCCCAGTGTTTTTTTTTTTTGTTTGTTTTTTTTTAAATATTGTTTATGCTGTTTTTGGCTTAAATCTATAAACTGGAGTATTTCTTGGACAGTTTCTGTAGAGTAGTACTAGTTCATTAGAAATTTGGCTCTGTGGGCGGGACTGTTGGCTCGGAGCAACCCCGCCCCCTTTCCCTCACAGTTGCTGAGAGCTTGGAGAATTGTCCTTGCGGCCTGCCGATCGTGTTTTCTACATCACAAATAAAGTCTTTTTCATTTTCATTGGAGTGGGTCTTTAACAGATTTTATTTGTTTGATCGTGTTAGTCACACATCATTGCAATCTTTCATTTGTCAGAAAGCGGAAATCTTCTTGGTTAAACCAGTTTAAAAAGCATGAACATGAGGTTCTTCTTGGATTTTTGTATTTGAAATGAATGTATACGTAGCAAATGTTAGAATTCAAGAAATGTGACAAATTCCTGACTAGTTTTGCTTAGACTTTTACCAAACATCAAAAATGCAAAGCAACTTATCCAGATGAATCAATACTTCTTCTTAGTTAAAGGATTTTGATGTAGATCTTATTGGTTTTTTATTTTTATTTTTCCAGAACCTCGCTGGGCTTCAGTGAACAGAGGTGTGTTGATTTGTGATGAGTGCTGCAGCGTTCACCGAAGTTTGGGCCGACACAGCTCCCAAGTTCGTCACCTCACCCATACGCCATGGCCTCCTACACAGCTGCAGGTTAATGATGCACAAAAAGTCTTTTTTTTCCTGCACTTCTTTTTTGCCTAGGTTTTTCTTTATTTTTTTTAGTTTTTAGCACTTAGAAGCAAAAGTGTACAAAGCATTATACTTTATAACAAGCATTTATTTGTTTTCAGCAAAAAAATGCTGTTATTTAAAGGAAAATTAGCAAAAAATGCAAGCGGTTATTGTTACAAATTTACAAATACAAAAGGCAGTCGAGGATTTGTACCACAGAGATCAACTAGGACTGAAGATTTCGAATCGGAGCAGAAAAAGGAGACTTCTCGAGGCAGTTACTGCGTAACAAACCTGAGCTCTTTCAAACCACAGGTTTTCATTTGCTCCTAATTTGAATCAAAAAGTACTCAGAAACATAGTTTTAATCCTAAATAATTTTATAAATGTCTTCCAACACGAGAAAAATGCTAGAAGAACATGTTAAGAACACCAAAAACAATTTTAATTGAAGTGAATCCCTAAAAGATTTCTGCATAGTCTGAGTTGGAGCTCGAGTTATTTTCCCAATAATACTTTCTGTCAGTGTTTTGATTCTCTTTAATAACCTAATCCTTTGGCACAGTTTTTTCATTTAATTCAGGGTGTATTCAGACCGGACACATCTGGTCCGCTTAAACTGAACCAGAGTGTGTTTTCCCCTTGATAATCCTTAACAAATCTTCAAACAAATGTGAAGCAACGATGAGACACATCAACTCATTAAAATGTGGTTGGATGAATGGAGGCACATTAAAACAACTTTTAATGTGATACTCATTGCTTCTCTTACTTTTTTCCCAACAATCTACACGTCGTGATCACAAACCAGCGGATCTTCTTAGCCGTCGCCTCCCCAGTAACCGTCTTGCAGCATACCTCCGCCGTACCAAAGTAGCTTGTAAAAAGTGTTGTACCTGATCCTGAATCAGATGTTCAAAACTGGTCAGCGAAAGATGAAGTTTGAACAAGAGTAAAAATAAATAAACGTAAATAACTATCCCAAGGATTTCAAAGCTTAGGACTTCTAGGTTGTAATTCCTGGCTAATGACTGAGGCGATCTTTAGTCATGTAATTTTGTTCACAGGCTTTCGTCCGGAACAGAAAAGTCTGCTTGGCAGCAGTCTGAATACAGACATGGTTCGGTATTTGATCGGGACCAAATTAAGCAGACTCAGTCTGGACTAACTGACTTTTCCAGTCTGAAAACACCCTCCGTTATCTTTTCTACTATAATTAAAGAATGTAAGGATGTTAGTAGCTTCCCAGATGTTTGAATAAAAAGCCTATTTCACATTCAAATGTAGTCATTTAACTTGGAGAACTATCATAAAACACAAAAGACTTTAACTGATACATTGGTGTTATGCATTTGTTGGATTTTGTTTTATTTCTCACAGATGGTTCAAACCTTGTACAGCAATGGGGCAAATTCAATTTGGGAGCACTCCATTCTGGACCCGGCATCTGTGATGACTGGAAAACGCAAAGCCAACCCTCAGGACAAGCTGCAGTGAGTCGCACTTTAACTATTGATTCGTTTTGGGGCTTTTTTCCATTTTAGTTGAGTTATTGATTACTCCTCTCATTTTTGTAACTGTCGAAAGCCCAAACAAAATGGAATTCATAAAAGCCAAATACCAAATGCTGGCATTTGTGCATCGAATGCCCTGCCGGGAGGAGGACAGCTCTTCAACCAAAGACTTAAGCAAGGTGAGGAGGATACAAATGCTAAAGTAATTCCACAAAGCTCAATCAGGATTTAAAAAAAGCTTCAATACATTTGTTTAAGATGTTTCCTTTTTTTCTTCAGCAACTTCACTCCAGTGTACGCACAGGAAATCTTGAGACTTGTTTAAGATTGTTATCCCTTGGAGCACAAGCAAACTTTTTTCACCCAGTAAGACTTGTCTGCTGTTTAATGCCAACATTTTCATTTTTTAAATATTCTTTTCTAGTTGGTTTTAGCTCCTGTAGTATTAGTACATTTTTGTCACTCTAACTGATGCCTCCTTCAGGAAAAGGGAAACACTCCTCTGCATGTCGCTGCAAGAGCCGGACAAGTTTGTCAGGTTGAACTCTTAACTGTGTATGGGGCAGATCCTGGAGCTCCAGACAGTAACAGCAAAACTCCTATTGATCATGCCAGGTAACCTATAGCTTTTTCATTAATACAGGATAACAAAAATGTGAGTTTTTTTATGTTGCTTGTGTTTGCGTGTTTTCAGGGAGTCTGGCCATCATGACCTGGCAGATAGACTGGTGGAGATTCAGTATGAACTGACTGATCGACTAGCCTTTTATCTGTGTGGAAGAAAAGCTGGTATGAAGGGGAAAGGGATGTGTACTTTGGTGTTGAAAGATGGAGAAAAACATAATTACAAACTTTAAAAATTTAATTTTTATTGTTCATTTCAGATCATAAAAATGGTCAACACTTCATAGTTCCACAAATGGCAGACAGGTGAGAAAAAAAACTGTTGAGTTACAATAATGCAGAACTTTACTTCTGCGTTCGATGTAAGACCGCTCAGTCAATTCCGTTTTGGAGAGTCAGTAACATAACTGTGTTTTTTACATGAAAATGGCTGAGTTTTTAGGAGTTTACATCTGGAGCTATCTAAAGTCACAATTAATGAAATCTGGTTCCAGAAGGACATCAGGTAACTTGCAAACCTGTTTTAAGAACATGACATAAAATGACATTGAAAGCAACCTCTCTGAATGTTAATGAGCAACTTTCTCTGGAACTCACCATCTATTGGGAAAATTGGGGAAGTTACACTTAGTTGATCCTGCACGTTCAGTAACACAGCAATGGTGTCATGATGTCTTGTTCTCTTATTTTTGGAAGGTACATGTAACCACACAGCGACAAACGAGCACAAAATGCAAAAAAACCAAACAAAAATCAATTGTTTTACGTATACTCATTCTCTGTTTCCAAGAAATCAAAGTCTCAAACGGAGGTAACTCAGAAGTCTTTATTTTAAATGGAAAAACGTCATACAGGTCTGTGGATAGAGCCCACTGCAAATCAAGGTTGAACTGAAAGGAAAAAGTGGCGGCTGTGACTCAGTTGTATTTGACACTTGAATTGCTTGCATGAGACCAGTCTACATGAATTGACTTACTAAAGTCTTTTGTCATCGTAGCAAATGAAACTGCTGTCCACAGTGACTGTAATCATAAGCTGTACATCAAAACTAGCAGAAGTTTAGAAAATAACCGTTTTTATTCAGTTGCAACAATGTTTAACTTTTGTTTGTACCTGCTGTCCTTTGGAACAGAACCATGTAAGTAAAATATGCTTTATTTTTAATCTGAAGTACATGTTTAGTAGGAGTCATTGATGAAAGTTTTCTTTTCTTTGCAGCAGCGTAGATTTATCCGAACTTGCAAAAGCAGCAAAGAGGAAACTGCAGTCTGTGAGTATACAATCTGAAGTCAAATATTTTGTTTTTTTATGGACTTTTATTTAAGGGATTTTAAATATGATTTCCCCCGTCTTCACGCAGCTCAGTAACCATTTGTTTGAGGAGCTGGCCATGGATGTGTATGATGAAGTAGACAGGAGGGAGACGGATGCAGGTAAACTATAAATAAAAGACTCAAACTTTTTTATTCAGTTCAACTAATGCCCTTTTAAAACTACTGACATTGTTTTAATGTTTTCAGTGTGGTTGGCCACCCAGAACCACAGCACTTTGGTAACAGAAACAGCTGTGGTTCCTTTTCTTCCTGTGAATCCAGAGTATTCATCGACGAGAAACCAGGCAATTTTTTTTGCACATATTTGGGTTGCTAATGAACTTAGACTCTCTAATTCAAGATTATTTTTTTCTATGTTAGGGACGACAGAAGCTTGCAAGATTTAATGCACATGAATTTGCAACTCTTGTGATTGATATCTTAAGTGAAGCGAAGCGCAGACAGCTGGGCAATTCTGCAGTCATTCACAAAGGTTGGTCATTTTTAAAAACAAATTCTAAAGTCCCATCATCGCTAAAAGGGTTCACTGATTAGAGCTCCATTTTGTTTTGCTCATTACAGACAGTGTTGAGCTTATTCTTAAGAGCGTAACTGTCAGACACTGCAGCGACAGTCAGGACACCGACCAGCCCGACTACGACAGTGTGGCGTCCGACGAGGACACAGATCAAGAACTCCTGTCAAGCAAAGGGGATAGGACGAAGGTTAATTCCAGTTACGTTCATTAATAAAAACTCTTAATGATTCTCTACTGTTACAATGTTCTTTTGTTGTTGTGTTTTTTTTACCTTTTCACTCCAAAAGAGCCTTGACTCTGACCTGTCTGATGGTCCCATATCTATGCAAGAATACATGGAGGTGAAAAACGCACTTTCTGCCTCCGAAGCTAAGGTCCAGCAGCTCATGAAAGTCAACAACAACCTAAACGATGAGCTGAGGCTGATGCAAAAAAAGGTATCCTACGCGGACCACCAATAAGATCACTAACATCGGGGGCCGGAGTGGGATGGGAGGGGGGACCCCCACTCTAAAAGGCTGGTCTGTCAGTGGGAACTGAACACAAAGGGATTGTCCTGTGTGGTCATCATGCATGTTCAGAGCCTATACTCAAGCTTTTTTTAATGTTTTGTTTTTATAAGAAGAAATTAAATAATTTTGATGTGATGTTAGAGTCAGATATATCATCAATGTTACTAACAAGCATGTTTTAAGCATGAAATCCTTAATGGCAGGTTTTGTTGTATTCCAACACTTATTGACTAATTGAATTTGTATGCAAGTGTCATGCTTCATCACATGTTTATGTTCAGTTTGTGTTTTTGGAGGAATTCTAGATGTCTTCTTTGTTTTTTGTTTTTTTTCTTTCATGTTTGACCTGTAGTGTATTACACTCAACACGTACATTTATAGATGTGACCTGTTGGGTTTGAAAAACTGAAGTAAACTTGAATCAAGCTTCTTGACAGTCGGAAGGAAAATAATAAGCTTCCATCATTTGTGGGAATAGTTTTCATCTTATTTATAAAGCCCATCTATAATTGGATATCGGTAATGTAGAGAGAACCTCTAAGTCATACAGCTCTTTTTATAGTCTATACCAGGGGTCTGCAACCTGAGCCTCTGGAGCCACATGTGGCTCTTTTGGGAGAAAAAAAAAAAAAGTATTTTTTTGGGCTACAATGTGGATCAAGTGAAACTGAATAAATGAATCAAACTTTAGTCAACTCATTCACACAGTTGAAGTACAGGACACCACTCTGCAAGGCACTGACTACATTACCCATAATGCTCCAACAATCCATCAAGGGGTCTGGCTTCATAGTTTTCCAAAGTCGTACTAAAACATCTTGACAAAGTTTAGAACGCTGTTTGTTACAGAGAATCTGTTGGAGATTAGTAATCACAGCCAGATTTAATACACAAGGCGTCAGATTGTACAACAGATATCCTATTGTTGAAAAATTCATGGATTTTTTTTAAGTGCCCCCCATAGTACAAAGAATACAGTAATGGTCACTTAGTTCTGCTCTACGAACTTCTGGCTAAGATGCACCAACATTGGTAAAACAAACCTTTCTTTTTTTTTTACTGTTAATATCTGATGACCTACTTCTTCCTATATGGTGCAGGATGTTTTTTTTTTTCAAGAGGAAGTTATTCGAACTTTCGTCAAAAGTTATTTCATGTTTTTAAAAAAAATACTATTTTCGCTTCATTTTGTTTTATTTATTCTAAAAAAACAACGGTTTACTTATATTTATCATAAAAATAACAGAAGATGATAGAGAAATGATCTCAAATTGCTCTTTAAGTGTTGAAGGTTGCAGACCCCTGCTCTATGGATTCCCTTTTTTGGGTTTAAAAAACATTACTTGACCTGCACAGTTATCAGCTGTACCTGAAACCAAACTGGTTTACCAGTATAAATTTGAGACAAAAATTCAAAAAATAATAGTTCCTGTCTCTGTTAAAAACTGCTTTCCTGTTTCCCCGTTTTTCCTGAAGTCTTTTCCCATTTCTTGAGTCAGTCGACTCTTCAGCTGCTACTCACTTGCTTTTGCTTCTTGCATTCTTTGCATTTGGAGACTAAACCGCAAAAAGTTTGTACATTTCCTGAAAGCGTTGTTGCAAAAGGCTGAGTTGGTCATGGCAGTGTTGTTTTATAGTTATAATGTATTGAGTGTTTTAAGTAACAGTGCTGATTTCAGAAGTTGTTAGTTATTTTTGTTCGCCCTGTTGTTTTTTTTGCAGAATAGGATTTTTGAGATTATAGAAGTTTGGTTTAAGTTGTAGCAGCAGTTTAAGATTGAAGTTTTTTACGTTGTCATTCCGGCAACATTGTCAGTCAGGCATCTTTTCTCCTTCCATCAGGTAGCAATAGAACAAAATTTGAGGCAGCAAGAGGTCAGGGTGGTTAAGTACAGTGAACAAAGCTTGCTTTGCACCTCTTAGTTTTACCGCTAACCATCTCTTCCAGCTGCAATCTCTGCAAAGCGAGAACTCCTCTCTCAGGCGGCAGGTCACTACCAATATATATCACACCCCCAGTGGTGCAGACTACCCTGACCCCTCCAGCCCCTCAGCCCTGAAACGCCGGCAGTCTGCTCGGGCCAGTCGGCCCGTGTCTATGTACGAGACCGGCTCAGGTCTGAAGCCGTATCTCCCCAAAGGGGAAAGTCACTACACAGAGGAGGGTGTTCCCGCCCTGCAACCTTTCTCACCTCATGTAAGTATGACCTGTTCCCTGCCCTCTTTTGCAGTTCCATCTCTGCTGCTCTGTTTTGGTTCCATTTCCTCGTCTGCAGTCGTCGTTTCCTCTCTGTCCTGCCGTGGGTTTCTTGCAGTATTAAAGATGCGATCAACATTACAATTCCATGTATTTGATTCTATTTAATTCTATTTAATTTGGCCAGTTCATCAACATTGTCTGCATGTATCTCTTTTTTAATTGGTGTGAATGTGTAACAAAACAAGCGTTACAATGATGAACCCTGAGCAGGTGTACTACTTTTTTTTATGTTGATGAAGCATTAAAACTACCATACAAATACTCTTGTGTTTTCAATGCATGATTCACTCACTCACACTTCTCATCCTTTTGGACACGGTTGTTCAGACTTTTACATCAGTGAAGTAGTTTAAAAATTATTAAAGCAAAGTGCATGAAATAAATGCAGGAGGAGGATCTGTATACATAGCTGTGTTGTAGCATCCTTATTAATGTCACAGTTCAAAACTCTATCCACTTTTATTAATCAGCCACTGCTTTAAAAAAAATCTGGGGTGTTGACTCATCTGTTTAATATTCACATCCAGTTCTTTTTATACAAACAATTTGAACCCTGTCTTTAGACAAAAAGGGGAGCTTTTGTGACCACCTCTTCATCCCTTCCCTCATTTCCATCCACCCTGTCTTGGTTGAAGGAGGACAGTTCTCTAAAGGTTAAGTACACCCACATTAGGCTGACTTCTCATTGGAAACTTTAAAATCCACTTGGATTCAATTTCTGGCTGTCCCTCCACTCTGGCCTGCCTGTGTTCAGCTTAGCACTCCTGTCCTGCATGAACCACTCCTCCAAGGCTGCCCTCATCATCAGACACCTGCTCTCATCAGCATCATCCTCATTGCAATTCCAATCAGACAAGTGAATTTGGTTTGGTCGGCCTGAATGCTGAAAAGTCCCTGAGTTGTTTGACTTCTTTAAGCTCTCACAAAATCCATGTGATGCAAAAATAATCATTGATTTATAAATTTTAAAAAAAACATTTGTCCTTCCTTTACAACATATTGGCTATTGGTTTTCAGATTTTCAAACAACCTTATAAGGTAAGTTGTTTGTTTCAAATTTGCATTAACAGCGACAGACGCCAAACCGAAGGGGTACCTGGTATGCTTTGCCAGATAAAAAAGATGAGCCATCTGTTGAGGAAAAAAAAACTTTTTTTTTTTTAGGTGGTGGGCGGGGGTCAGTTTAAGTTGATTTCTAAATCAAGCTTGGCTGTGGTGCATTACAGTTTTCTCTGCATGCAGAAATTTGGTTTAGAGGCAGCAGCGAAGGAATGTGAGCTCATGCCTCACAGGCGGCTTGTGAGACATGAGGAAACTTGTCACATCTGGTTTCTGAAGCACCGTGGAGTCTGTTGTTTCAGTGAAACCTGTGTGCTCTTAAAACAACACTATTTTAGACATGGCAAATGTAGTTTGCTGAAACAATAATATACCTCAGTTTACTTATTGATGTGAACAAACACCCTGACAATTACTCCTTTTATTTACTAATGCTTTAAAATTCTCTAAATCATGCACTCTGGCTCCACAAGCATGTGAGCTTCAGTCACCTGCATTGCTTTTTTGCCATGGTAATGTCATTCTGAAATTGTTGCAGATGCGCAGCAAATGAAGCGGTTCAGTCAAAGCACTTTTGCTTTTGTCAAAATTAGCATAGGGCATCAAAATGGGATTTTTAAAAGCAATTTCAAGGTTTATTTATGAAAGTACTGCTACACATTTGTTGTTTCTAATCCTTCTTTCCCCGCAGACTCCAAAAATTGAGAAGCAGAGCAGTGTGCCAGAAAGTGACTACGACAACCCTTTTATTGACTCAGAGGTTGATGACTCAAGGTGGGTGAAGGCTGACGCTTCTTAAAAATACAGCGCATTCCAAATTATAATGCAAATGATGTATTTTTAGGATTTTTCTAAATACTCAATGCAAATGACAGTCACCATAATTTTCAAGTCACTAACCTAACCAAACCTAAAAATAACAGTATTTTTTTTTCAAAAATAAAAACATGAAAATGCACTGTTCCAACAGAACTACAGCAGAGCTCCACAACATTTGATAGATCCTAAAGACCTGAAAATGGTCATTTGTTGACTTTGCTGCATTGGGATGTCCTATTTAGTTAAATACAAAGCTATTCCCATCAAAAACATCTTAATAAGTTAAGTTACATTTGAACATCGGACCCTAATTTTTTTGCATCCATTGAACTTGTGAGTTTTTGGAGAGTTCCTGCTTGAATTTCTTTGGAGGATGTCAGAATAGCCTCCCAGAGCAGCTGTGTGGATGTGAGCTGCCTCTCACCCTCAGAGATATTTTGTTTGAGGATGCTCCAAAGGTTCTCAATAGGGTTGAGGTCAGGGGAGGTTTCTCCTTTTATACCCATAGCAGCCAATGATGCAGAGGTCTTCCTTGCAGCATGAGCTGGTGCAATGTCCTGCATGAGGACGATTTTGTTACGAAAAACCCGGTCAGCGTTACAGAAAAAAGTGGTCAGTCAGAACCTCCACATACTTTTCAGAGGTCATTTTCACACCTTCAGGATCCTCATTCTGCCTTTATCTGTACAAGCCTGTGTGCGCTACCATTATCACACTTAAGCTTTTGTTAAAATATCCAAAAGATCTTCATACCTTATCCAAAGAATTTAACTATTTGTACACTTTTCTGCATCAGAGATCATTTTCTTTCTTTCCCACATCACTTGAAATTTTTTAAATTAACTTAAAAATGTAGACTGTCCCTCTTTAGTAGTTTTTCCTTTAATAAGCTCATCTGGCAAACTAATGATCACAAATCTGAGATTGATTTCAGTGATCCAAAGACAGAATGTTATCCATGAGAGTTTTATCTTTTTGACACCTAAATAATTTGTATTCTAAAATGTGCATAATAATTTGGAACGAACTGTGATAAAAGCCAAGGATTAAAAACTTGCTGATATTTTTTTCTTCAGTTCATGCAGAAGAGGGAGGTTCAGGAGCAGTGGCTGGCTGGGAGAAGCCAGCTCCATCCCTGAACTGGAGGATACAGACTGCGACCCAACACTTCCCAGCACAGAAGATGTCATTCGGAAAACCGAGCAGATCACCAAAAACATTCAGGAGCTACTACGAGCAGCGCAGGAGAGTAAACATGACAGGTGCGGGTCGCAGTGCAAAAGAACATTTGCGACTCATTTTAGTTTTGCTCCCATTTCAAACTTGAGTCACTCCTGTATTCATCATTACCCCCAAAAAGTTGTTTATGTTGCTATTTTCCATTTCCTCTGTCACCTCCTTCTGCTTCATTCTGTGCCCCACTCTTTTTTATTTTGGCCTGTTCATCCTTCATCCTGGAAGCAGACCATGTGAGCGTGAGGGTGTGCGTCGGCTCAGGCACAGCCTGGGATGCTTCAGCACTCTGGTACCTTGGGCTGAGAAGGCCTCTGCCATTCAACCCCTCACCTTCCGGTCCACTGAACCCACCTCCTGGTACTCTGGCTTCTGTCCCTGCCTTCCAGGCACAGTTTCGTTTTCCTACCCCTCACATGTCATCTTCTCCTCCTCACCTGCAACAAGCTGTTATCTTTTCTGTAGTGATCTATTTGTTCCTTTCTTCAGCTGAGGCTGGTTTTTCTAAGGCTGATGTCAAAGCAGCATGGTTTGAAGTGAATTCTTGCTTATTATCAACTGTGTGGATTTGCTTGAACTAACTGTTTTACTTTATAATTTTGTGATACTATTCATGTATCATTTAAGCTGTATAACTAACAATTTTGTGGTTTTTGGACTCTAAAATCTAAAAGTTAAGTTCTATGATTTCTCTTTGCAGCTTCATTCCCTGCTCAGAAAGAATCCACCTCGCTGTGACAGAAATGGCTGAACTTTTCCCCAAGGTTTGCAAGCAATCGTTGTATTTTATTTTATTAACTTGGTAAAAAAGTTGTTTTTACAAGCAAATGCAGCACTTTTTTAAGTCAGCGTTAATTTTCCTCTGCAGAAGCCACGCTTAGAGACGGTGCGAGGCTCCCTGCGCTTGTTGACCTCCAGCGCGTGCCGCCTTCAGAATGAGTGCAGGAAGGCTGTGCCTTTAGAGGGCTCCCTGGGTCCGGACATGCAGCTGGTCACCCAGCAGGTCATCCAATGTGCTTATGACATTGCCAAGGCAGCCAAGCAGCTTGTCACCATCACAACAAAGGAAAACAACAACTAAACAGCAATTACACGGCCTGCAAAGCCTTCAGCCTGTCAGTTAAAAAAAAATGTTTTCGGCCATTATGATTTCCAGTCTGTGATATTTGCATGCACTGTTTTTTTTACTATTATTTATGATTAAAAAAGATTTAAATAGAAAAAGTCTGACAAAATGTGAGTGTCATATGGGCATGAATCATGTCTTAGGAAAAACAAATAGCATCTTGCTGCCAGAGGGCCCATTTCACATAGATTATCAGTACTGTAGTAGAAAACATCTCATGATAGAGGATGATGTCAGGAATTTGCACTGAGAAAATAAAGCACAGAAAAACTAGCTCAGTGTTATCAGTCCAAAGCCACAAATGGATGCTGATATCACAAATGATATATAAAAAAAACTCTGTTTAATAAACACTTCTAAACTTAACTGGCTTCTATTTGTTGCACCGTATAAGCATCAAAACACTGCAGTTTAATATTTAACAACAAAAAAAAAAGCATGCAATAACTTTCCACCTACTTTACATCTGTAGCTCAGCAACATTTCTTGAACTCAAAAAGCTGTATCTCTGGTTTGTGCCATGCTCAGTGAAATCCTGTTTGCAGTGGACTTCCCGCAGCTATTTATGCATGCACCTTTGTCATATCGATATATGCAAGCAAGACCTGTTCTGGGGCAAAGAAATGCTTATTTCCAACTTTGTTCTTAAGAAATAAAAGGCTCCACATCATGTACTGACGCCGCTAAACTGCTGCTGTTGAAACGTTCAAAAGCAATAGTTGTACCTCCGCGTGTGCTCACATTTAATCACTTTTAGTTTTGTATTTGATGTGCAACAAGTGGAAAATACTGTAAGTGTCTTTTGTGTCACCCCAAAAAACATCTTATTGTTATTTTATTTTCAAATAAACTTAATTTATAACAGCTGTTTGATTGTTTTAATATTATGCTACAAATATAAGGATCAAAAATGTCAGAAATAAATCAGAAGTTTGCAAATTATTAAAGATGTTTTATTTAAAAAAAATAAATTCAGAATAAAAAACACTAAACGACTAAAAATAGTATAAAATCACAACACTTTTTTGTGATGTCATCAGGTCCACATTAATAAAAAATCATCGCTTACTTCAGCCTTCATTAACTCTCATGTCACCCTAAGAAAAGGCACAACTTGGTGGTTTTTAATCAAAAATAACTCTTAGTGCGAACAAAAGCATCAGAAGACTCTGTGATAGGATCTGACAGCTCAAGTGCTCGCTAGAGTTTTAGAACACTTTTCTTCTTTAAAGATTATTGCTAATTTGTGCCATCTATAAGCCAAGAATGCAAAATAATAATTTCTATAAATACTTCTGAAAGACTTTAGACCTATTAGATAGGCAAATAGAAATGGCAAAATATGCAAACAGCGGGCAATCCTTTTGCCAATTAAAGCTCTTTTTTGAAACCCCTTCAGTTCAGAGGGTTGAGTCTTGTGGGTTCATGTCCAAGCTGATCGTGGCCTGCTGTGAATCTGAAAGGGAAAGTTTTAAACATGTTTCAAGATTAAAGAGCACTTCAAAAGCTGAACTATGAATGAGTGTGATTTGTCTGCAGCAGCTGAAATGTTTACCTTCTCCTGGTAGCCTTTGTCAGCCATCCTCTGCATCTCCAGCCTTAGCTCCTGCTCCTGGATTTGAAGGGCCTTTCTGTCCTCCTCCTCCTCTTGCTCCATCAGGTGCTGCTCCTCCAGCTGTTCTTGTTGGTGCTGTTCCATCTTGAATAAACAAACATGTTTAGGATTATTTTATTAAAAAAAAAACTCACAAAAACAAGCACAAGTCATATACTTATCTCTAACCTGAGCTTTTATCTCGTTTGCCCTTGCTGTGCGACGACCCTCTTCGTTCTCTTTTTCCTGCCGTCTCATCTCCTTCTCGAGCTCCAGTTCTTGGATCAACTCCTCTCGTCTTTTCAAGGATTCCTCCTGGGCCTCTCTGTTTTTCTGCATTTTCAGCTCCAGCTGTTGCTGTCTCCCCACAAGCACCTTATTGAGAATTAAAATTTGTTTTTATCAGATACCTAAACAGTTTTGAGAAAAACTGTTCCAGACTAACCTCACGCATGAGCCGTTCTCTCGCTTTCCTTTCCTTCTCCCACTGAGCCTCCCGCCTCTCCCAAACACGTTGAGCCTCCTCTCTGAATGTAATGAGTTGTGTTGGTTTGCGTATAAAAAAACGGAGTCTGCAGAGTCCCTGCACGATGAAGCTCACCTGTGGAGGGTTTCAAACTCAGCCTCTCTCTGTCGTTCCAACTTCAGCTGCTCTTCGATCACACGTTTCATCCAGGCAGCATCAGCGACAGCTTGCTCCCTCCGTACCGTCTCCAGCTTCATATCCTCCTGCTCCCCCTCCAGCAAAGCTTCCAGGATCTTACGGTCTGCCTCCTTGTGTTGGAACACAAAATGAAGGTAAAGAAAACCAGATAAAAGGTGGACGATATCTTCAGATTTACACAGCTCTGTGAAGGAGATTTACCAGCTCTTGTTGAACTTGCTGGGCTCTTCTCTTCATCTGAGCTCGATATTGACGGATCAAGAAATGTCTGTTGGAACCCAAAGCAACTTGCATTACTTGAACAAAATAAATAAAATGTCTTGTGATTAATTGTCTGTTTTCTCTTTGTTTACCTAATTTCAGTCTTTTTCTGCCTTTCATCCATCCTCCTCCTCTCTTCTTCTATCTTCTCCAACTCCCACTGCTGCAGTAGCAGAGCATCCTGCTCTTTTTTTAGACGTGTGGCCTGAAAAAGAGCTGCGTTTTCCCTCTATTTTCTGAAAAGCACAAATATCTTTCCAGACAATCTAAATACCTCTTCCTCTCTCAGGTAGAGCTCTTCCATCTGTTTGCGAAGCTCTTCTGCAGTCTTCCGTTCATCCTCTTTCCTTTTCTCCTCCGCTTGCTTCATCCTCTGCACAGCCTCCTTTCTGCTCCGCTTGTACTCGTTTTCAAAGCGTTTCTTCTCCTCCTGCTCCGTCACTTCTTTCTGCAATTTTTAATGAGAGCTGTCACTTGCAGCACATGCCTTAACCTTTTTAATAATTTACACTGTTGATGTGATTAACCAAAACAGATATCAGATTTGATACTGTGCTCAAAGAACACACGCGAGCAGTGATTCATTAAAAATGCATGTTACAGAATACCTGCTCTTGTCAAAGGATGAGAGTGGATTTACTGACTGGTACTTTTTTTTTTTAACTTGACTGATTTGAAGATGAAAACTGCTAGAAAAGCACAGTTCCTTCAGTTTGAAAAACGCTGTAGTAAACAGTAAATGTGACCTACAGCAGCAAAGTTTGACCTACCTGTTTCTTCTCAGATATCTGCTCCTGCCACCGGCTGACAACATAATCTTTATGCAACGCTGACTCAACCTGCAGACAGAGTAAGTGTGGTAACGCATCCTCAAGACACATCCAACTAAACTTGAGCTCCACCGGATGAAATTCCAGATTTTTGTCTCCAAAAAAAAAACCAAACAACAGAGTCAAGTTTACAGAGAGTTATAGGCAAACCTCTATAATTGCTTTGGAGTTTAAAGATTAAGTGGAAATCTGGACAAAACGTCTCTGGTTTCTCCAGTTGATAAGGATCTAGATATCCAAGATGTTCATTTGATACTTTTTAAGCCATTGATCACCAGTCTGAATTTAAGGGCCTTTTTTGTCACTTTTGCATCAGTGTTTTGAACTTGCCTACCTCTCTCAGTTCTGGGGTGTTTTTCCTCCAGTGTTCCTTCAGCAGCTCCTGTGCCAACTACAAAAAAATGTTTTTAAAATGTTAGTGAAACTGAAAGTAATCCCTTTTTCAAACACGGAAAAGATATTTTGAAGAAATCAATCAAAACCGTTTAATATAATATACAGCGCTCACCATAAATGAGTACACCCCGCTAAAGGAAACCTTTAGTGTCCTTTCAAAATCAACATTTTCTATGAGATATTATACTGCAAAATACTACCACAAATGTTAGCCATTGATTGCAAACGAGATTTGTTATTTAGCACACACAAAAAAGTGATTTTCCCAACTAATTCATTAAAAAAAAAACATTTACTTAAGTGTACAAAATTCTAACAAACAGACATTCAACCACAGGTGAGTGGTGACAATAAGTGCTATTTCTGTTGTTCGTGTAGGCGAGTAATCAGCTAGTTGAAAGACAACTCAATTGGTATTACCTTGTAATATGAAAAACTCAAAAATGAGGTTGTAGGGTTTGCTTGTCACATTTGCACTGTGAGAAGAATTATTATACACAGCATCCATCTTTAAAAAGAACTATAGGAGAGCATGTGTGTGTCATTTGACACACAAATTATGAGCAAACTGAGTCACAATAAATACAAACTGCTATGAAAAAGATGAACAACAGAAGTTCAGCTATAAAATAGCAGATACTCCTGTTTGGCACATTTAATTTCTTTATAGAAGACTAAATTGACAATATGATCTTGATTACAAATCAGTACAGATCTAATGAAACAGCATTACCTTTTTCTTCCTCTCCTCTCTTGCCTTACGTAGCTCCTCAGTTTTCTGCACCAGCCGACCTGTCAGTGTGCTCCTGTCAGGAACCAGGGCGCGGAGCTCCGCCTCCAGCTGGTTTCGCTCCTCTTGAAGCATGGCCCTCAGCCGATCCCTGCGTTGTTCCAGATTGGCCTTCTTTTCCTCTTTCAGTCTCTGATTATGGTATGCTGACATACTGACAAAGAATTAGGAGGAGAACGTTAGACTGCTTTGTTTTTATTTGTATCTTTAGCCAATACCTGGCATGTAAATGGCTCTTAATATGATAAATTCAATCAGAAAATTGCATTTACATTGATTATGAGAAATTTAATTAACACCAGTATATTTGTCCCTCAGGTTTTTTTCTTGATGATTACATTTTTATCTGTTTTTGGTCTATTCTCAAATATTGTCTCATTGTAAAATAGAAGAAACATAACCATAGAAACACAGCAGTGAGGTAGCACGGGACTTACATTTCTATCATAAGAATGGTCTCAAATAGATTTCACACATTTTATTTAGTAGTAGTTTGCTAAAATAGATTTAAAAAATACAACATATATGAAGGTGTGATAAGCTCCTATACACCCAACAAACCAAAAGAAATCTGAAAGTACAGTGGCTTGCAAAAGTATTCATAGCCCTTGAACTTCACATTGTCTCACATGATGACCACAAACATAAATACATTTTATGTGAAAGACCCACACAAAGTGTCACACACCTATGAAGTGGAAAGAAAATTATACAAGAGTTCAATTTTTTCACAAATAAAAAACTGAAAAGTGCTAAAGTACTCAGCTCCCCTGAGTCAATACTTTGTTGAACCCCCTTTTGCTCCAACTACAGCTGCAAGTCTTTTGGGGTTTGTTTCTAGCAGCTTTGCACATCTAGAGACTGAAATCTTTGCCCATTCTTTCTTCAAAAACAATTCAAGCCGAGTCAGATTAGATGGAGAGGGTTTGTAAAAAGCAGTTTGGCTTTCTTCTTGCCACTCTAAATTACACAAAGGTATCAAGTCAACATTTGATCAGTCACCAATCATCAACCAACTTCTGAAGGCAATTGAATGCACTCAGAGAAAAGGGGGCTGAATACTTTTGCACACTGCACTTTTCAGGTTTTATTAGTAAAATAAATACATAAATAAATGAACTCTTGTATAATTTTCTTTCCACCTCACAATTGTGTGCCTCTTTGTGTTGGTATTTCACATCAAAATCCAATAAAATATCTTTATGTTTGTGGTCATAATGCGAGAAAATGTGGAGAAGTTCAAGGGGTATGAATACTTTTGCAAGCCACTGTAAATGTAAACATGTATGCATGTTCAGATTTCTGCTTTAGACCTGATTTTTGCAACTTGTTTATCAGGTTTTTATGCTCATTGAATCAGCCTCACTGTAGCCACACCACAGGCCCTGAGGCCCACTAATGGTGACTCCAGTAAAAATTTAATGAATACCCCTGAAGACCCCTGTGTAAAATGAAGACTCCTGCCAATAGTTTGTTACCCTGATCTAAACAAAAGGGTTACCTCTGATGGTAGGAGCTTCGTGAGCTCCACGCCGCCTGCCTCTGGCTGTGGATGTTTTGTTCTCTGAAATACCGAGCATGCAGCTCCCACTGCTGCCGCCACCGCGCCTCCTGCTCCCGCCTCCGGGCCAACTGATCGGCAGCCAGCCGGGACCGACTGGACAAATGGGTTGAAAGTGTCGGAAGCGCCATGACTGTGAATTACTACAAAAATAAAACATAAAAAAAATAACAAAAGTAGTAATTAAAGGTTTTGTCATTTCAACACAGTCGAATCTAAACTTGCATACACAGAATCATACACGAGCATGAAATCAGCGATCAACTAACCATAGACACATAACAAAACGCCTTTTCTCTTCGCTTTTACTGAAATATATTTTTCGTTCAAAGATCAGCGTGTTTCAGAACACGGTTACGTTTATCAAATCAAACAGAAGAAATACTGAAGAGTTTATAAAGAAAAACGCATACCGTAACTGTAATTTTTGAATTGTCTCTGCTGTCGTTTTCCATAGTTACCGCTTCACTTCCTAGTTACTCCCACACTACGGCATCAAGTAAAGACCAAAACAGTCTACAAGGGAAAATCGCGAAAGCTCCACAGGAAATAAATGTTTAGTGCTGTCAAACTATATCCTATCGCTACTAGTACCTCTAAATAGTTGTTATAAGTAGTAGTAGTCTAAACAAAAACAATACTTTTTTGTGTAATTATGTCATCTAAAGAATAAGCAGGGTTAGTGGTCTTCAAATAGAGTTTGTGTCCATGTTGGTTCAGGAGAAAAACTCAGAATAAGATTTTTGTTTTGCACTGGTGAAAACTTAAAAAAGACAGATTGAAAAAGACTGTGCTTTATGTTTTAAAACCAACAATGTTTTTCCCTATAATTCAATGCTTAATCTTAATAAATTTTAAGCACTAGAAAATATTCAAAATACCAGAAAAAACTCAAAGAGCAAAACCCGTCCACTTGAATAGCAATTAAAGTTCCTTAATCTCTAAATATTTACATAAATAAGTTGTTGTCTTAATTTTGCAAACCTAGTTAAAAAAAGCAAATATTGTATTTTCTTGTGATTTTTAGAATTCCCAAGAAAGGAAATGGATGTAAATCAAAGTCTTTAGTAAACAAGAATTGTAAAAACAGAAAATTAATACAGTTAGGATTAAAATTTGGATACCTAATTACCCTTAGAAGCAAATATTTATAACAGATATTTAACTGTTAAATCGTTGTGGTTTTTTTTCTCCAAGAGTTAATACTGTAAATCCATGAAAAGGGCAAACAAAGTCCATGGCTGCAACAGAAATATCCAAATTTCCATTAGCTGTCAGCAAAGCAGGAGTTGTAATTAAAGGAGGTAAACCAGGTCAGCTGATAAAGGATGCCTGATGTCCGTGTTTTGTTTCCACTGAACTTTTGTGCGAGCATCGTTTATCTGCCTTTTTACTGGACAAGTGACTTTGGCCTGGACTTTTTTTAAACAAGCTCATTTGAGCTGGATGTCCTCCCATGACCTCAGTTAAATGGGTGACATTTGTTTGTATGTGTGTGTGCATGTGTGTGCGTGTGGGTGTGTATGTGGGTGTGTTGGGGTGGTAGTTTTGTGTGTGTTCTCCTCCTCTTGATGTCACAGAGAATCTTCGCTGCAGGGTTTGACAGCCAGTTGCTTTCATTTCAGACTTAACAGTGCGTCCACACCAAAGAAATGGCCCTGTTGATGGAGCACCAGTTCAGGCAGCTGTCAGCTGACAGACAAGTTGAAACAAGACCGTTTCTGGATGCTGTGTCATACCTTCCACTATTCTTTGGTAAGTGAAGTCTGTCTACTCCGTGTGCTGTAGTAGTGATCCATTAGGAATGTTTTGCTTTCAGTGACTGCAGGAAAAAAACAAACTTTTCTGCACAATAATGGTATAACAGGAATTGTTGTTGTGATTGAATTCTCAGATTTTTTACAATTGAACAAGCACTGATCACATAAAAGTTACCACATGACGGACTGAATTAAATATATTTAACTAAAAAAAATATGAAAGTGCATGATATTATACTTTTTGTAATCTTTTTACTGCAAAAACAGGTGGTCTTGATGCAGAAGTATAACATTTAACTTAATAGCCAAACATAAAAATTGTGTGTATATTGTTGTATGTACCTAAACTGCAACATATAAACAAAACAATGCAATACAATGCAGTTCCTTCCAAAATATAATCTTTTCTGGATCGTATTTCTCTCCATCGCGTTGTCCACAATCCTTTAGCATGCATAATTTAATCCACTGGCCTGGATTTTAAGTTGTGAAAACTGATTAGTATGGTGTTGGATTCCCTTTGCCCATTCACCAGTGGCATGGTGCTCCAGGGCATCTTTGTGCAACTTCATTCTGTATTAATATGCCAAAGTCCATCTATTGACTCTGCCATGTGAAACCCTTGGGTGAGCTAAGTCTTAAGCTGCTAATAAATGCCTACCTCCTTGTCGCCTTTGTATTCTTGACCCAGAAACCTCTAATGCAACTTTTTTGAAAGCTTGTAGACTCTTAATGAGTTGTCACAGGTATTGTATGCATGCAAGCATTTGAGGCTGTGATGTCAAACAGCTAATTTGATGTCATGTGTTCTTGTTAAAGATTTTTGGGTTAGGTGTAATGAATGGTTTTATCTCAAGAGCTTTTTGTCCCACGAAGTGACAAGAAATTGCGGAGAGAATCCTATAGGCTAAAGTCGTCTGAAACATGATAGATTGCCGTCATTGTTGTGGCAATGCATCATCTGAGCACAAAAGAGGGGACCTGGTCATGAGTAGTTTCCATTAACAGCTCAGGGGCTCAAAGCTGCTCTGTGTGTCAGCAGGTCAACCAGCTGCAGTGACTAATTGGAATTGGGGATGTGCCTTTGTGTGCAGCGCTCTCATCAGCTCCTCTTCTCTTTTAGACCAACAGCCATACCCATCACTAATGCTATGCCACTCTTCATTGCACTCACCCTCAACTTTATAGTTAGAAATAATATTGATATATATCTGAATTTTGCCTTTTTTTATGTATTAAAAAAACAATTCATGGAAAGCCCCAAAATACTTCCATGGGATAACAGTTAAAACACAAGAAAGTTTAGACAAGGGATGGATGGACTGATAATTAAGTGCGAAGTATTGTTCTTTCAAAGACTTATGTGAGGCTGTTGTTAAAAGGTTGTGATCATAATTTGAGGCCGAACCTAATAAAGCTGAGAAACAAAATATATCCAAATCCCAGAAAGTCTTAAGTTACCGTTGGAAAGTTGGATTCATACAAGTTTGTTTATCATTTCCTTTTGTTAAATGGTCCTCTGTTAAAAGTTCACTTTGCCTTCATACTTTTTAATTCTTTAGAGACAGCAGAACATTAAAACCTTTTAAAACGTATTCAAATTAATAATATTTTTATGTGCATGTATTCCAAAACCTCTTTTCTTTTTAAATTGTTTTCTTTCTGTGAACTTTGCCCAACAGACTGCCTCGGCTCTACTATTTTTGCCCCAATCAAAGTTGACTTAATTGGCAACATCACTGTAAGTATCGTTTGAGTTTAAATGAATTTATTGGGTTTAATTATCTACATTTACAGTTGCATGTTTTGTGACAGAAAATCAAGGCAGTTTATGATACCAACCCAGGAAGATACAAGACACTGCAGCAGCTTTTAGAGGCTGAGAAAGAAATGTATGGAAGTGAATGGCCCAAGGTTGGAGCTACCCTGGCACTCATGTGGCTGAAAAGGTTTGAGATGTGTTCAATTTTACTTCAACCTTATCTTTTCTACATCATCTACATTTTATTTTTGAATCTCTTGTGACAGAGCATGTGCTTTCCTCAACAGATCTCTCAGATTCATCCAGATCTTTCTTCAGAGTCTGGTGGACGGAGAAAAGGACCAAAGCAACCCTAACCTCATGCGAGTCAATATTACCAAAGGATATGATGTAGCTCTTAAAAGATATCATGGCTGGTTTGTGCAGCAGCTCTTTAAGGTGACTTCAAAACAAAGGATGTACAATATTTACTTTTGTCTCTGACTAATTCCAATATTAGAATGATAACTAACTTTGACTTTCTCTTGACTTTTAGGCCGCTCTTTATGCCGCTCCCTATAAGTCCGATTTCCTGAAGGCTCTCTCCAAGGGTCGGGATGTAAAGGAGGAAGAATGCCTGGAAAAAATCAGGAAATTTCTTCTCAATTTTTCTGCCAACATTGATGCAGTCTATGATATATATAGTAGGATGAATGCTGATCTTGACTACAAGGTGTGACAGCAGGATTCCCCTTCCATTCAAGAGCGCTTTGCTAACAAAGTACTTCAAATTCTGTGGTATTTTACAATGGAGATCTCTTCATGTCACTTCAGTGTGACTTCTAATAACCATATTTCACATTGTGTTTGTGCACTCTCATCTGTGTGCAATTTTTAATATCAATCTTTTATTTTCAGACTCAAAACAATTACAGATTTATTCTTACCCCATTTGTTTAGATTTTAAACAGTTGTGTTTCTTTAATGGAGTTCAGCTGCAGTCATGACATTTATTTACAGAGTGTTACTACAGCCTTTTTAAACTGAAGGCACCTCAAGAAAAAAAAGTACAAGCACCTGTCTCAGTAAATCAAACCCTTTTATTACATGTTTTTGAACATATAGAGAAAATACTTCTAAAAATAAGTTATCAAAATAAAGGTTTGAACTTGCAACAGGACAAAACTCAACACAAGAATCTACAAAGCGATATTACAGAGATCAAATCAATAAATAAGCTTGATTGAAAGTATTTTTGTAAACGAGAAGCCATTTTGTTGTATATTATCTCAGGTTTACAGCTTAGAGTTGCACGCTTGGTCTTCATCTCTTATATTTATGTCTTCAGAATGAAAGGACAACAATCTTCTTTTAAAATACATAAAAACCACAGCTTGTTCTCACAATTGTTCCATTTTTTTGACAAAATGAAGACCATCCTTTCATTTAGCTTTTCTAAACCTTGATTTGAACCATATGTTGAAATGGCCTGCGTTTTTTTTTTTGTTTGTTTGTGGCCTTAATGTTTTACGTCCATCTGTTTTGTAGCTTTAATGGTTGTGCAATGAAAAACATACACCTCTTGGGTTCATACAGTCTGCAATAAAGTGAATTTAAAATTTTTTCTCATATGGCACTTTCTTTTATGTTTTAGAGATAGTAGAATCTGCATTCCTTTTTTCAGGCAAACTTTTAAAAAGTGGCTTCTGGTCAAACCCATGTCTATTTAAAATACTACATGCTTTGTAAGATAACCTGACCGGTTGGCTTTTCTGTGATTGCCATCTTGTGGTAGATTGTCTTCAATGCCTCCAAGCTACTGTTTTTTTCTCAGAATGTCCCCCAACTTCCCATTTTTAGCTTAAAATGTTCAACTCTTTAGCTTAGACAGAAACATTTGTGGCATTTTGTTAGGATCACATCCATATTTCTCTTGAAATTGAGCCCAACAATGGCTGTGTTTCCTGAGGAGGCTGAGGAAGTTTGACAAGTCGTCCAGGATCCTCAGCAACTTGACCAGCTGTGTGGTTTAGAGCACCGTAAACAGTGGCATTGTGGCACAGTATGACAACACCACTGTTGTAGACCGCAGTCGCCTGCAGAGAGTGGTTAAGACCTTCGAGAGGATCACTAGGACATCTCTGCCCTCTCTGTACAGCATCTACCACCACAGAGTCCACAGGAGAATTGCTTAAACCCACCAACAACATGAACTCTTCACACTTCTGTCCTCAGGCTGGAGGGACAGAAGTGTGAAATACAAAAAAACCAAACCTCTATCATCCCTGCTGCTAACAGATTCCTGACCAGCTGACAGGACTCTCACCATGCAATTGCTTTGCCACTAGTTTTATTTAACTGTGCCTTACACAACTGTTGCACACATTGCACATCAGACACTTTACAATATCAGATTACTATTTACTTACTGCATTTCTGTTTTTATTCAATGTTGCATTCTCTCTTTTACATACTCTGTTTTGTGTTTTACATTCATAACTTGCATTTTTTGTGTGTTTGTTTATGCACATTTTCACAAGGTAGACGGCAGTAAGAGTTCCATTGCTCTGACAACTTGGCTTCTCTGCTATTTATGACAATAAACACGTTGAATCTTCATTCTTGAGCCTTGCTCAGCCTTGCAGGATGTTGACATCTAGTGTCCTGGATAAAAGTGATAGTGTTTGTCACGTTTGCTCTCTTGGGAAAGACTAGACCTATCAGCAAAGACTGAGATGCCAACTTTGTCATTTTCCAGTCTGTTTTTCCAGTTACTGGCTTTTGTTGCTGGTGACAGAAAAAACAAACATGACATAAAAAACAGATTTAGCAGATGGGAAGTTTATTAATTCCACAATTCTTCGATGACTGAAAGGAATCTGACAGTTGCTTTATAATCATCAACAATAACACTGAAGTTAGTGAGCCAGCTTTAAAAAAAAAAACACATATACAGTACATTAATTTTTAGACACTTTAGAATAATTTAATAATGTATACTTAATGATGAACAAAACAGCTGTGCAAGAAAAGTTCACAACCAGATAGTATGACCTGATTCTACAAAAGCAGGCGTCCTGAGTTATGTTGAATCTGCTTGGATTTGTGTGAGAACCCACTTTTGTTGCATTTCTGCCACGCCCTGCTTTCTTTACAGATGTTTAGCAAGCATTCTTCAGTTCTGAATTGGAGAAAACTATGTTTTTCACAACCACCCCCACAGCCATGTTTGTTGAGTGAGTGGCACCCTTTATGCTCATCTGGGGAAAGAAAAAAAACTGTTATCATGCATTTAAAATCAGTCTTCTCTCTTTCAATGTGTGAAACCCTCCCATCAAGTTTGTTTTTATTTTTTGCAGAAACTTGTTTTTCTTTTTCTAGGAAAGAGTTTTCATGGAAAGGGTAGGTCAGCCTCTAGCGGTCGTAGATGGTATTGCACGACACACTTCCGTGTTGCTCCTGTCCTCCAGCCAAGGTGGTGCTAAGCTTCATTTTTTTTGTCCCACCCAGAATCAGTTGAAGGCGTTCGTTGTTCTAATGTTGGACACATGAAACTTTCAGTTAATGCACTTTCAGCTGAAGTCAAACTGAAGCCGAACAGTCAGACTGGGAGCGCGTGGACAGGCGGCACGAGAGGATTCAAACATACAGGGAAAGTTTTTAAAGGCATGAATTGAAAGTTTACGGCAACGTAAGTACTCTGATGCTCTTTCAACGCTTTAGTAAAATACATAAATAAAAACGAACGAAAACAAATGTTTTAACTCACTTGAATCTGGGATTTTTGATAGTGAAGACAAGACCTAACAAAATAAGAATAAAATAAAATGTAAAGTCAGTGAAGTTTGTGGGGTACGCCTACTTTTGCACTATTTGATGGTTAAACTATACATTTCCTTTGTTTATTTTACTTTATTTGGGTATGCCTACTTTTGCACTATTTGATGGTTAAACTATACATTTTCTTTGTTTATTTTACTTTATTTGGGTACGCCTACTTTTGCACTATTTGATGGTTAAACTATACATTTTCTTTATTTTACTTTATTTGGGTATGCCTACTTTTGCACTATTTGATAGTTAAATATACATTTTCTTTGTTTGTTTTATTTTAGTTAACTAAATACCTTGGGATGTGGTGAGAACCTCTTCCTCTCAACCCCTCCTCTGGATAAGGTCACAAAAGGAACTTCATCATTAGAGAAATATTAGGGTCAGTACTTCCCCTCACATTTACGGTTGATATGCTTTCCAAAAATCAGGTTGTGACCACTGAGTTCAGCGTGCTCTGTATTTCCTAAAATCAGTGTGAAATTATTCCGTATTTTTTCTATTTAGTTTATTATCAAGGGTGACCTGTGTTATTTTTCTCCTCCCTTTTTTCACTGTCGGATGCCTGCTGATGTGTAATGGCATGATAATCCCCTGTGCCAAACAGCACTGAGTCACTCCTCTTCCTTTCCTGAGACCCCCAGCTCCCCATAGTTGCTCCAGAGCTCAGGCTCATCGGTTCAGGCTGTCAGGTCACACAGCCAAAGGCAGGAAAGACTGGTTAGAAAGGAAGTTTGCTTATCTGAAGGAAGAATAGACAAAATTGATAATAATCATCAGGATGTGAAGTAGCGGCTCAGTGTTTAAGTTACATTTCTGTGCTGATAAACATTATTTATGATTTTGGCTTTTCAAATTCAGCTTTTTTTAATTTGCTACTGTGTTATAGAGAAAAGCTGAAAACTTTCTTCTCAAATGCTTAGTTAATGCATTAAAGACCCACTCCAATGATAATCGTGTTTTTGACATTTTTTACATGTTTTTGTGGCATTTTTTCATAAAGGATGACATATTTAAAGGACAGAAACGCTTAAACTGAACTGCATTTCTGAGTATTTGTTTATTAAAATTGTTGTGAATCAGGAGCAGAAGAAGAAACGGCAGTGGTGAAAGCGTGTAGCAGTGACGTAGGTTCTAAAATCAGCAAGCTACAAAATTCACTGCTTTGCTCCATTCTGATGCATCGACTTGCAGACAAATTGATCCGTGGACGTCTTCGTTTTCCTCATCTGAGCTGGAATCTGGCTCAAAACTGTACATCTGCATAGCTCCAATATTTTGTTGCACCTGTAATGCTAGATTTTGGGTGTGAGCGGCTATAAGTTAGCGGGAGAGCATATAAACAAAGGGATGATGGGAAGTCAGGGCAGTCTTACTCCAAGCAAACAGTCCTACCCACAACTCAGATGCTAATTTCTGATGAATCACTGCCGCTCTGCAGAAACAATGTTCTAGAAAACAACACAAGTTGTTTTTTTTATTTTTTTTTTTATTTTGCCCAAAAATCTTCATAATCCTAACCAAAAAAAAAACACTGGGAACACTTTTAAGGCTTGTTAGATTTTCCTCATATTCCTCCTCTTTCAGCAGAACTTCATCCTTACTATTAGATACAAATATCCTTGCGACATTTGTATTGTCAGGAGATAAAACAGCATCTCCTGTTTTTCACAGAGAGCTTGAATGTTCCAGCTTCATTCCCGATTTCCCATGAAGAGGAGTTTGACCAACGTTTTGTGATTAAAAGGATGAATGAGGTACACCAAAAATGCATGTTATTGTTAGATGCTTAACTTTAAAATGCTTTTGTATTTTTTTAGATAAATTATGTTGGCTTATAATATTGGGAACAAGTTTTTCTATTTTTTTCATTCTTTGATTCAAATAATGTGTAATATTTTTGATAAAACACATATGTCGACATGTCAACAGTGACGCAATCTATTTGATTTTCTCGTTCTTGACTTGTTGGTCAGTTGGACTTGTTTTTCTAGTTAAGCAAGATGCTTTTTCCCTGACCCCCTAAAGGAAATGCAATGTATTTAGAAAAGTTTGCTTCACCCTTTCAGGGCCGTTCTGCTCTCCTCAGAAGGTGCCATCTTGCCTTTTCAAGAACAGACACTCTTGGCTCTGCTGGAGCTGCTGCCTCAGAGGACAGTAAAGATGGAGATGCTGCCCAGGCTGAGGGAGAAGCTGCTTTTCCTCTCTCAGAGCTCTCACAACTGTTTGAAAGTGAAGATGGCTCCCAGTCCGCTCAGGATACTAGTCAGGAATCAGCCTTGGAGCTGGTCCAGCCTGCCAACCCTGCAGACAGTAGACAAAACCTAAGGATGAAGTTTCAGGGTGCTTTCAGAAAGGGCATTTCCCATCAAATTGACCTGTTTGAGGGCACCATGTATGAATCAAATGTTGTTCCAGGCGCTAAGAAAGCTCCCATGGACTCACTATTTGACTATGGCACCTATGGAAATGTGAGTAACCAGAAGAAACGCCGCAAAAAGCTTCCAAGAGGGTGAGAAGAAGCTCTCTTCTTTTTGCTCATTTTCTTTATTACAGTTGCCTTCTTTTTTCTCCAAGGGTAAACTTGCTAATTTGGAAAAAATAATGTCATGAAAACATGAATTTTGTGCACTGGAACTCTCCAGACAGAGGAATCACACACACATGCGCACAGTGTTGGCTCAGCAGGCCTCTTTTCAACCTCCATTCAGCCCATTCCCTGACCTGACAGAGAGCGTGTTGTTAGTCCCTGCAGCCGTTAGGTCATGTTTAGGTTGCTGTGTTTCCGTGCTGCTCTACCTGCCACACATACACAGACGCTCATTGATCAAAGCTGCAATGGTGCTGATTTTTGCATAAAAGATCGTTTGTGTATCCTGCATCTAATTATTTCCTCTTCTTTTGTCGAAGAACATTTATCATCTCAGTTCTGCTTTTTCATCTTTTCTTGAAATGCAAATAAAAATAACAACAATCAGAATGTTTTTTTTTATGCATCCATGCAGTAAAACTGAATCATCCAGTGACAACATTCCAAACCCCGACCCGCCGAAAGTAATGAAAATATTCAACCGGTTTCTGCTATTTGACTGCGTGTCGCGTGGAGACCCAGTGGATCTCGAGGGCCTGTTGGAGTACTTGCAAGTTCACGAGAAGAGGTTAACTGATGAGGAGTTTAAAGGTGGGTCTGAAATATCTTCAATAAAAACAGAAATAGTTTAAAGATCTAAGTGATCTCAACATTTTGTGCTGCTTCTATCAAGTGTCAAAGTCCTAATTTTAGCTATTGATCTTCTGTCAAAAGAGAAAATATGAAGTGAAAGGAACTTTTGTCCTGCTTCAGAGAAACTTTTAGTTTGTTTCTTCAGGCTCGCAGCAGTAAGGAGAGAAAAATCACAGCAAACTGCAAAAACTATGAGGGAGTTAACCCTGTGAAGCTCACTACATAAAAACATTGACAGATCATTCAAGTTTTTGCAATGAAGATGTTTTTAAACCCTTTGATACAATCCACATCAAAAATGAGATACAGATAACATCAATTATGCACGACTCAGAAAGAATTTGTTCGCAACAATGTTAGTTTTTATGATGTAAAAATATTGTCAGGAGTGTTCAGAAAAAAAAAAACATCTCATTTCCCCCCTCTCCATACACACTTTTTTCACTTAGTTTAACTGTATTATAAATGATTCATTTTCAAAAAAATTTGCTTTCTTTCAATACAGCAAATAATTGTTTAAAAATGAACAACAATAGATGAGTAATTATTCTTACCACGAAGTTGTGAAAATTACCTAAATTTTCCCCGTCAGAAGTGTTTTTGAGATTTCATGGAAGCAGACATTTTGAAATGAGCGGGAAATGCCGTTCTACTGCCTCTAGAGGAATAATGATGCACTACAAGACAGAAAACACGGACTGCTCTATATACAGTGGGTTTTTAAAGACCCACTCCAATGAAAATCATGTTTTTAACATGTTCTTGTAGCATTTTTCTCATGATGGAGGAAAATATACAACAATTTAAGATTGAAACAGCGTTTCTGAGTATTTCTTTATTTAAATAGTGTTGAATCAGAAGCAGACAAAAACCCGGCTTTGAAAAAGTTCGGGTTTGTGATGCAGCAACTGCCATGGGTGGGCCAAAGTCTCCCTTCTCTGCTAAAATTCTAATGCATCCATCTGCAGACAAATAAATCCATTAACCTCTTCATTTTTCTCGTCTGAGCTGGTATCTGGCTCGAAATTGTACGGCTGGATAGCGCCAAATTGCTCGACTTGTTTTTTTTGCTAGCTAAGTTAGCTTGGGCTTGTCGGGTGCTATAAGCTAGTCTGTGAGAGTTAACGGGTTTATGGGCAATTAGCCGAGACTAACTGTTGCTCCAACAGTCCCGCCCACAATTTAGAGGCAAGTTTCTTAAGAACCCCTGCCGCGCTGCAGAAAATATGCTTAAAAACTGCATAAATATATTTAAAGACCACTGGGAATGATTTTACAATAGAAAAATACAGTTGGAAGTTTGGATCTTTCTGACATAGGCGTCTCAGAAATGTTTGTATCCGAAATGATACGAATGGTTACATGGCTAAATAAAGCTCCATACTTCAGATCTTTCTGCTAAACTACTATCTTTTTAACATATTGTGCATGTTTGATGTAATGAGCTTTTGATACTACTCCCAAATATTTATTAGAAAAGTCTGTGTACTCAGTTTTTTACACTATTTTAATTTCATTCCTTAGTTTCAAATATCACATAGCTAGTAGCAAGAAGGAAGATACTACTGACACATGAGACTAAAACATTCAGGGCTTGAAGTTCACAAGAGGGTGACCTTGGCAACCACCAGCATCCCTGATCAGCAACGTTCTAACAGCAGATGATCTTCATTTCTGGGCGGGCCTTATGAGCAGTCATAACTTTGAACCGTTCTGCACCTTATTAAAAAGTTGATTCGTTTGTACCTCATCTGTGAAACAGAGCCTTCCACTGGTAAGACCTGTCTGCCTAAAGCCCTGCTGAACCTTTATGGAGGTCGGAACAGCACCATCCCACTGCTGGTGGACATAGCAGAGAAGACGGGAAACCTCAGAGAGTTCATTAACACACCCTTCAGGGATGTCTACTACAGAGGTATTAAATAATCATGACAGAACACTTAAAGGTTATTTGGGTTTTGTTTAAAATTTTAGTGGTTTTAGGATAGCTACCCTGTTATCGTCCAGTGAAGCTGGCAAATACTTATCTTTTATTAAGGGTTTCTGTGGGCTGGCCGGGCTGCCAGAGGAACTGTGGAAAAAGGAATGCATTTACAAATGTACGTCTACTCCCTGTAAATGAGCATATCCAGGCTCCACTTGTTTGAAAGCTGTGATTTATTTTGATACAGAAGGAAGTCAAACCAACATGTAACCCAAGCAGACGATGATGTTGACTTTGATTTTGGATCTTAAAGTAGCAATTCTCAACCTTTGCATGTAATTTTGTATAAAATGTTAGGGGTAGTGTTTTAACTCCACAAATCTGTTTGTAAAAAAAAAAAAAAAATAGATCTAGAAAATAAATCTCAACCCTGCAACACTTGCTGGTTCTGAACTGTGTATTTCACAGCACAGAACAGCTTGGTTCAAAAATTACCACACAGTTATTGCATTCATTTAGCTGTCAACTTAATCAATCTGTGCGACTCAGTTTCGTAATTTAGGAACACAGATCTTGTTTAAGGTTTTGCTCAACACAAAGCAGAAGTTTGACGTGCTGTAACTCTAGTGTGTTGCATTGTCAGGTCAGACGGCGCTCCACATTGCCATTGAGCGGCGCTGTCAGCATTATGTGGAACTGCTGATGGAGAAGGGGGCAGACGTCCACGCCCAGGCAAGGGGGCGCTTCTTCCAGCCAAAAGACGAGGGGGGTTACTTCTACTTTGGTAAAGAAAGCACCAGAAAATCAGCACAATGTATAAAGTCTATACAGTTTATGCACTTATAATTCCATAATTATAATCCTGAATTTCAGACAGTGGTAGCTGTACTTTTTTCTTTAATGATGCTAGGGTTTATGTAAGACTTATGTATGACTTCACTGTCTGCCTTTAAGTTTCCACTCTCACAACACAATTTGACATCTGTATTTTCTGTGGTGAAAAACAGCTGCCAAAATGAAAATATTACAGCATGGAATTTGTTGCTGCCACTGCTGCAGAGAAGGGAAGTGGTGTTAGCCACTGCCTTTTTACTCTTTGGTGTGACTTTTAAATTCAGGGTACTGCTTACTCCACCTTTTAATTTAACCCTTTTAAGAATTGTATAAGAATTGTAGTATAAACGGTCATCTGAAATGCTCATGAAAAGACAGTCATTTGCTTAAGAAGTGTGTCCAGCTCAGTGAAAGGTGTCTTTGTTCTGTAGTTTGGAAAAGTATACATCCTTTGCGGATGGGAAGAGCCTTTAGACAGAGAGAGGAGGAGATATTTTTAGCTAATATTTTAAGCTCAATGCTGCACTCTGGTGGCTTCCTTTGCCCCAGCTAAAATCCGTCTGCTAATAGGAGAGCGTGTTCATGTGTCATTTAAATGTTTTGAAGATATTTGCGAAATACAATTTTTCCGATTATTGTCTTTTACAAGAAAAATATCTATATTTGGCTCTATTTAGTTTTTAGATGTTTTTGCGAGATGGAGCTGATCTGCAAATCACAAAACAAATCACTTAATGCAAAATCATACTAAAAAGCACAATGAAACAAATAATAAAAAAACAACATTACATTTTAGAAATCAAGAGAAAATTCCAGAAATCAAAAGAAAAGTAGGTACTATGGGACATTGCTGATTGGATGTTGATATCCAGCATCCCTTCATACAAAATCATTTTTGGTTGAAATGATGGACAAACTTCATCATCCTCACCTACTTTTTCAGGTTTCTTAATGTGTTTTTGTTTTTTAACATCTCATTTTGATTTCTGGAAATTACTTTGGTGTTTCGAAATGTTTAATTTTTATCTGTTTCAGTTTTGATTTGGTTTCGAAATTTTTGTTTTGATTTCACAAATGTAATGCTACTTTTTTATTGTTTTGCTTTTTTATTTGTAGCTATGATTATGAATATATTTTTGCATTGAGGGATTTGTTTATATGATTTGCACTTCAAGGCCACCATACATTTTTCTGAAGACTGATCATGTTTTAAATATTGAGAGTCACATCTTCATAAGTAAATCTTTATTCATTTTCACTTAGTTGTCATTTTTAAGCCCTGTGAAGTCCAGGCACAATGTGAGTAATTTGCTGTGGAGCTTTGTGGTGAGGTGAACAGCATCCTGGCTGGGCTAATGGCTAATGGGATTTCAGCTCAAGCTAACTCTACATGCACCCGTGCAAATCCATGAAGAGGAGTGTTACTATGGAAGGTGACAAAGTAATCTGTCACCCATAGCAACAGCTTTTTCCGGCAGCTGCTTTTGGCACTCTGGCCCCATTGCACCCTTCCATTAAACAACTGCTAATTGGGCTGCTTTCATGGCAGGCATTTAAGGCGGATCTTTGATCCATGGAGAGCGTGCTTTGTAAAAACCTACAGATGAACTCTCCTGTTGATTTGTTTGCTTGTTTTTAATCCAAAGAACTTGCCATGCTCTGTGATCTCAAATACAAGGCCTCTCCCTCCCCCGTTTGCCCAGGTGAACTGCCCCTTTCACTGGCTGTGTGCACTAACCAGCCAAACATAGTGCACTACCTGACAGAGAATCCACACAAGAAGGCTGACCTGCGGCGCCAGGATTCACGTGGAAATACAGCGCTGCATGCATTAGTGCACGTTGCAGACAACACCAAGGACAACACTCGTTTTCTGACAAAGATGTACGACTTGCTGCTAATTAAATGTACCAAGCTTTACCCTGACTGCAACCTGGAGACAATTGCCAACAACGATGGCCTAACCCCTCTTATGATGGCTGCAAAACTTGGCAAGATAGGGGTATGCGCATTAATATTTGTGCAAACATCTATTTATCAGTATTTTGTCCTATTGAAAGTTAAAAAGTAAGAATCCCTAATTTTGTCCATTCAGGTTTTCCAACACATTATAAGACGTGAGATCAAAGATGAAGAAGTTCGTCATCTTTCACGCAAGTTTAAGGACTGGGCTTATGGTCCAGTGTACTCTTCGCTCTATGACCTGTCTTCACTGGAAACATGTGGAGAGGAATTGTCTGTTCTGGAAATCCTCGTCTACAACAGTCGCAATGAGGTAGCCAAAGTGTGGAATTAAAATGTCCCAATTAAAAAAAGAATTAATCAATCTCTGTTTTTTTCAGAACCGCCATGAGATGCTGGCCGTGGAGCCCATCAATGAGCTGCTGAGAGCCAAATGGCAGAAGTTTGCCGCTGTCACTTTTTACATCAGTGTGGTTTCCTACCTCATCACCATGATCATTTTCACCTTGGTGGCTTACTACCATCCAACCGAGGGAAGTGTAAGTGAAACATGTTATTGATGAAAACTTTGCACCACGAAATGTGCAGAAAACGGTTTTCTCATGTCAGCTTTGAAAGTCATAAAAATGCAAAGTCAGGTGGTATAGTTGGCTTCTTTGTGCATGAATGATGCAGCTCTACTGTCTGCTAAGTCATAAAATGAGGGGAATCCACTGCAAAGACACTTTCTGAAATTGGCTTTTGTAATATTTTATGAACCAAAGCTTTTGACTTTAAACTTGCATCACTTTACCCCACAGAAAGACAAATTTATCTTAATCTGGCAATTCAGACTGCTGCACAATCAAACCAAAATGACGCCCCAAACCTTTGAGTTTCAAGGGAAATCTTCATTTTTTTTAATAATGCTTAACCTACAGTGGCCCTGAAGTGCAAATTGCTCAACATAAAAACATTTTAAAGATCACAATTACAATTAAAAAAGCAAAACAAATATAAAAAAACGTTATAGTTTAGAAATCAAAACAAAATTCTAGGAACTAAAAGGTAAAAAGAAAAAAAAGATAAAGCAATGCCCAGAAAGCAAAATGAAATGTTAGAAAAACCGAACACAACAATAAACTGGAAAACATTGGTGTTGTGTTAAATAACTTTCGGTTGAAATGATTGACAAACGTCTTCATCCAATCAGCAATATCACATAGTACCCAACTTTTCCAGTTTTCAGGAAAAAGAAAAAAATATTTTGGAAAGCAAAATTAATTTACAGAATTCAAAAATGAAATGAAAACGAGTTTAGCATTGTTTATTAATCTGTACATGAATATTGCTGTTCTGCCTATATTATTTTTAGACTTTTGTGGGGTTTTTTCAGGAAATCATCCTAATTTTCTGATCCTCATTGATCTCTCAATTCTGTTTTCTTCCAGCCTCCATTTCCGTACACTACGTCTACTGACTACTTGAGAATGGTTGGAGAGATTTTAACGCTGGCATCAGGAATCTTCTTCTTCCTCACAAATGTAAGCCTACATTTGTTCCTCACTGACTCTTTTTTCCCCCCTAAACCAGTTCTCTAACTACTGCGTCGTTGTTTCATGGGATAAAAATGTTTCCCTTTTTGTTCTTTCAGATTAAGGACCTTTTCCTAAAAAAACGCCCAGGGGTGAAATCGTTATTTATGGATGGATCCTTTCAACTTCTGTAGTAAGTTGCCATGATCTCCTTTTGCAGATCTTACCATAAGCCTCAACAAATTCTATCCAGGGCAAATTTAGCTTTCTCCTAATTGAGTCCTCTAATTAGTTTCTGAGCCTTTTCACTGACATGTTTTATAGCACAAAACTTTAATTAAACCCACGATCCAAACATAAAGCATTGGAGCACTCTAGTGATCCATGGTAATTAGAATCATTAGGAGTGATGTCTACATTCAGTTAAAATTTCCAATCATACCTCATCTTCCTGGATCTGGATTCTACAGAAGCGGAAATTGTTCATTGATAACATTCTCCTCTGTTCTTTCTAGCTTCATCTACTCCTTGCTGATTATTGTCACAGCTGCTCTGTACTTGTCTGGCATTAAGGCATATGTCTCTGTGATGGTGTTTGCTCTTGTGCTGGGCTGGATGAACACTCTTTACTTCACCAGAGGCCTGAAGCTCACCGGCACCTATAGCATCATGATCCAAAAGGTTCGATGCCGAGCAATCAAAAAGTGTACTGCAGTGCTTTGGAGGGTTTGCAAATGTTTCTTCTGCTGTGCTGTAGATTCTCCTCAAAGACATCTTCAGGTTTCTGTTGGTATATTTACTCTTCATGATTGGATATGCTTCTGGTGAGCAAACGGGTGTTGTACAGTCCAGCCATCTTTCTTAGCCTTCTTTTAAATTTGATTGAAAATAACCTTGTATGTTTTCCCATCCCACAGCGCTGGTGTCCCTGTTGACAGTTTGCCCCACATCTGGGCCGGAGTGTGAAGGAGGCTGCCCCACCTACCCCAAATGCAGAGAGCCGGGCACATTTAGCACTTTCCTACTGGATCTATTCAAGTTGACCATTGGAATGGGAGATCTGGAAATGATCAACAGTGCCCAATATCCAGAAGTCTTCCTCATCCTCCTAGTCACTTATATCATTCTCACCTTTGTGCTGCTGCTGAACATGTTGATCGCTTTGATGGGAGAGACTGTGGGACAAGTGTCCAAGGAAAGCAAAAAAATCTGGAAGCTTCAGGTGAGAAAGATTTGACACCTTGCTTATCGGTAAAAACAGAAATGTCCCATTGGAGCTCTTCTCTTTTATTGTACAACATTAGGTTTGGAAGACATTTAGATTGAAACCAAGGAGAACCTTTTTTTGAATATTAATTGTTACACCTTAACCTGCAGGAAAATGGGGAAAAATAAAGAACGAACAACATAAGGAATATCGAAGCGATATGGATTTGTCTTGGAAGCTGAACTGTTTATTAATCATTTCTTTTTGCTTTATATTTTTACTAAATGTTTTCTTTCAGTGGGCAACAACTATACTGGACATTGAGCACTCATTCCCTGTCTGTCTGCGAAAGTCTTTCCGAGTTGGTGAAATGGTGACGGTTGGGAAGAATTGGGATGGCACACCGGATCGACGCTGGTGTTTCAGGTGTTTCTTAACTTGCTACATTCCAAAATCCGGGCAGGATTTTTAGGGCTGGGATTAAAAAGATTAAACGATTGAATCAGTCAGTTCTTGCCACATCAATTCAACAAATCCATGAATTGTTTTTATTTGAAAAGTAATTTTCTATTTTGCTCTGACAATTTTTTTTTCTTGGTTGTTAATTTTGGAAAGTGTTTTGAAAGTTCCACTTTTGTTCAGTTTAAATTGTGAGTTATATGAGTCAAACATAAATTGTTCTTGGAAGGAATGTTTGGGAAATAATGGAAAACAATATTTAATTGCATTATATTTTGGAATTAAATAGATTTGTGGACTTGTTGTTAGACAGTAATACCCAGCCATTCACCACTTGGTATAAGTTTGCATTGTAGTTTGTTAAATTTGTGCAAATGCTTAATGTTCGACACTTGACAAACTCAAATTTTTTTCCGGTCATTCCAGTGCAGCATGAAGAAAAAAGTTAATGTGTAATAATTTTTTGAACTTATACATTGATACATATAAGTATTAATTCTGAGCATGTCAATAAAAAGCTTAATTTAAATAACCTCAATAAACTATTGATGTTTCACTTCAGAGTGGATGAAGTAAACTGGTGTCACTGGAATCAGAACCTTGCAATAATCAATGAGGATCCAGGCAGAAGTGACACCAGTCAAACCAATGGGCTGCGGCACAGTGTCAAAGGCTTAAGAAGAGGTGACATTTTTCACAAGTTTCTTTGCAAATTCATCAGTAACTATGTTTATCCTTGTGGACCACTGTTACATGGATTTTTTTTTTTGAGTCAAAACGATTTATTCTCTCTCCTGCAGATCGTTGGACCACTGTGGTCCCCCGGGTGATGGAGTTAAGTAAGAGTCCTCGACCTCATGACTTGGTGGTTGAGATGGAGCCTTTGACACCCAGAAACTGATACCTGCACTTCCTCTTGTTACGTGAACAGATATCACACTGAAATGCAAAATAGTTAAGAAACTGATAGTTTGGATTTTATTGATCTGGAAGTAAAAAACAGTGTTGTGTATCAGACATCAACTGACCATCACTCAGGGTTTTCAAACAAAACTATTCTACATTATATTTGATCATGATTACATTAAAAGGAAAAATAACAATAGCTGAAGCATAAGTAGAGAGTAATGTCATTAGAATAGGAAACTCTAGTGTAAAAAATAATTAATAACATTTATTTTTAAGTATGTTTTTTGCTGAATTCCTTTAATAAATATTTATAGGTAAAAATTAGGATAAGATGAGTTTTAAATGCTGGTTTTAGTAGTTTCTATTTTTTTTTTTTTACAGCTGTAAACCTTAATGATGTAAAAACAAAGATGCTGGATTTATTTTATATTGCTTCTTAATGTAGTATTTATAAAATACATAAGGCTCCCACCTAAAGCAGTACTGCTTTAAAAAAAACAATGCTCTGTGGTGATTTTTGTTGTTTGTAATATTCTATAAATACAAGCACAGTGTTTTTGAATACGATGAGCAGGTTATACTTGTCAAGCAAATATGCAAATTCAAAACAATAGCCTTGCTTGTTCCAGTTTGTCTTTGAATTTGCAGAGTTATTGTTCCTTTGCAGCTGGGGTATTTGCATAATCAACTCTCAGTCCTTGCCATTATGCCCTTTCCCCCATTTGCTGCAGTGTTTCCATCATAATTGGTTCTTTTCCCTATGCATCATTTTATGCAGAGTAATTACATATGGAATTTGTGTGTTCTTGTGTCTTTTCTCAACCCTTTTTTTATTTTTATTTTTTGGAAATTCACTACTGCTGAAGGTCACAGGCCATTTTTTTTTCAAGATGTCAACAGTTCCCAAAAATCCATGCATTGTTTTTTATTGTTTGTACTATGTTGCATAAAATGTCAAGCATCTATTACTTTGCAGTTGTCTTATTAAATGTAAAATGTGTTTTTTACATCAGTTTTAATAAACAAATCAAAAGTCCATTTGGAATTTTGTCACTCATAGTAAACAAATTACAAGTAAAATGTAAATATTCTGAGGGATTTTTATGGTAAATTTGTGATCACACCATTAACTTAATTTCCAGTTCATTTCCTTATAGATATACATTTTCAGTGTGCATTGTACATTCCCATTATCTATAGTGCAGTTCAATTCTTGACCAGATGATGGCAGGAGAGCTCCAAACCTCTACTACATTGCACATGGGTCTGTCACAAACACACAGGTGACCACACTTGTACAAGTCTGTCAATTTATTTCTTTGATTTTATTTTCACCTTAGTCATAACCTTATATCAAACTTTACCTTTAGTTAGTTAACGTCTAACCTATGTTCTAACCGTAGTGCTTAGCCCTTACCAGGAGCCAGAAATTGGACTTGCTTTTCACAAATATGAGCCAAATGTCCCTTTAAATATATTAGTTATCACAAGACATGATATCAGAATTTGCCCCAAAAAGTAGCAATTACAAGGACAACACACACAGCCGCCTATCTGCTGTCTGTCTGTCTAATTATGCACATTTGGCTTCCTAATGAGACAACAAACTGGCATTGATTTCTAAATAGGTTCATTACCATTGGCCCCCATCATTTCACCTCACTTTTCCTCTGCTAAGGTAGTGCTTCTCACTAATGGCAGCACCCTCATCACCCATCCTCCCCCTCTCTTTCCTCTCAAAGGCCAGTAGCGTTGAAGGACACAGGGAATCTCTCATCACCTCCGCGAAGAGGGTAATCCTCTTTGCCCCAACTTTAACTGGGCCACTAATCCCCCAGGTTTATCTGAGCAGTGAGCACCTAGTGGTGCTGACAACTTGGCCTGCCCTCCTTCCTGCAGCCCGCTAAGTAGAGCAGGGTTTGGTCCTGCAAGTGTCACTGTCAGCAACTCTTGAACCACACGCTTGCTCACAAAGTGTGACCTGTTAACAAAATGGCTAGTTTGCCTCCAGCAGGCATGGGCTTGCTGCTACAATGAAAGTCCAAGCAAACACAGCAACAGTGGGGCAAAATCAGGATGTAGCAATCTTTACTTTGTGGCTACATGTAAGGGAAAGTGGACAGGGTGAACCATGAGGTCTCAGCTGTACTAACTAGCTTAGACATTGACTGTACAAACTGTTCAGCTATTGTTCAGCCAGTTAGGTTTCAAGGTGTTTAGGCGGATGAGCCTGAATACGGAGCTGGACTTGGAGCCAACTCATCCTTTATTCACCAAACAACATTTGAGGCCGGCAGACGGCTTTAAATAACACATTTGTTGTCTGCCTCATGTCCAGCAGTCTGACACAGAGAAGGAAACTGGCATTACTCAGCCTCCTATCAGTTCCACAACTAATATATTAAATCAAATGGATCAGTTACTGCTGAAGAGAGTGCACTTTGCTGTCTTGGTGCGACTCTAATTATCATCTTTGAAATGGTTGTGTTGATGATCCCGAGTGAAATATTTCACAAAGCTGTGACATTTCTAAATGGAATGAACAATAACTGAAAGCCCAGGGAGAAGAGGAGCCAGAGACATATTGGTCAGGTGGTGTGTGAGATGACCTTTCAGTTCATCAAAGATGAAACGAGGCTGCTGAACCCAAAATGATTCAGAGTGTCTAAACTGACAGGCGAGGGCACGGCTGTGGCAGAGTTTCAGTCTGCTGCTCGGCCTCTGTAGGCATCTCTCATGATTTATTGTGGAATTGCCAAGGACTCAATGTGGCGTGCAGGTGAATGAGTTTTGCTAATAAGAGGAGCATTTCTGCTCCACAGAGCTCTTTTTCTGTCTGAGCAAGTGTGTATGAAATCAGTGTGCAGTCTCGCAGTAACACACGCTCTGGTGGAGGCGGCTGGCTCATCAGTCTGCGGCTTATCTGATGATTTAGGTGGGTGGAGAGGTTGGGAGTGAGGAGAGAAAGGGCAGCAAGTGTCTGTATTGGATTCTCTGAGGTTTTTGTGTTGTTAAACATGCAGATTGGGTGTTTATGAGGTTTGTGTTTCTTTAGGCAGCATGTTGGCACTAACTTGAAAAAATGACACTCCTACCACAGTTAACAGAACCAAACAGAAGCAAAATCTATGGCAAAGGAAAGAAATGTGTATTCTTTGCTTCATGGAATTTAGCTAGTTCAACTGCGCTGAAACTTTTCTATTAAATTGAGTGTAATAATTTCCTTTTGACATTTCTATATCACTTTCTAAGCAGCTTGAATTTACTGTCTGTTCCAGAAATAGGAGTGTTCTTTCCAAAGTGCAAAACACAAAAATCCTTCTTATCAAATGGTGCATTTCACTTTATTCCTTTGTTTGTAATTCTAAGATGAGATTGCTAATGCTGTAAATGTGAAACCGGCCAAAAAAACAACAGGATTTTCAAAGCCAGCATATGGCGGCGGTGCATGCAGTGACTCCTGAAAATAATATACTTATCTTTATTACAAGGTGGTCTCAGTTTTAAAAAGAATATTTTCATTAATAGAAAGAAGAAAAAAGAATAGAAATGCAGACCCAGAAGTCATCTTCTTTATTTTGTCATGTCAAACGATAGTACATAAGGGAGACCAAATGAAAAAATGTAAATAAATAAAGAATTTTCAGTCCTGAGATCAACAAAAAGCAGACAAAGTATTTACTGCGATTGTTAGGATGGAGGTGGAACAGTGGCAGTTTCAGCGAATCAAAGATGATGGTTGTGGGAAGATTGCAGAACTGGAGAGGATAAGCAATCACTGGGATGCTTGGCAGTAGGCACGTTCAAAAGTTGAAAACCCCACTACTACAGGATTTTACACCTTTTTTTTTTTTAATATACTCAGACTTTTTATTTTGAAAGTTAAGACTCATATATTCTAATTTTCCAAAGAAAAAAGGGAAAAGAAAAAAGAAAACAAGGATATTGTTTACATTTTTTCATCCTGAGGAGACAAAACCATTTTTAAACACAGCACTGCAGGGAGAACAATAAGAAAGATGCTTCTTAGATTTTTTTTCCCCCCCATTTCCATATATATTATTTTCTCAAGGTTGCAGCACCCTCAGACTTTGGCAACATTGGTGCACTTGAGATCATCTGGGAAAAAAAAACAGCCCTGTTTGTCCATGGAAACATTCAGAAAGCCTCACAAACAATAAAATGAATCAGACGGAAAAAAAACAGCAAAATCCCCAGACTTTTGTGTTTAGATTGAATTCAGTAATATATCCGGCACATAAAACAAATGAAAATTTGAAGACCGTAAGCTTTTGCAGCTGAACATACAAACGTGTGACGCTGAAGATACAGCACTGTAAGCTCCTGGTCATATATCCTGCTGCACCACCTTTCTTTTTTAAAAACAGCAATCCTGGGTTTGCAGCTTTGTAAAAAATAACATGAAATCATTTCGTGATCTTTGCTGATTTTTATCTTATGACCTTTTAAATAAATATTAATAGTTACAATGATTTGAAGATCACTTTTGACTGATCCACCTGGGGAGAAATTTTACCCATTAACTGAAGCAACAACAAAAAAAAATCTTTAACTGTGCTTAGAAACGTCATGCAACATAGCTACGAGGCCGGTGGATTAACTGTACAAGCCTCCTCAGGAATATCTGAATTATTGATTAAAATATTCTCTTGCTAGGTATGAGCCAAATGGAGAGGACTGGTCTCATGAATTTATGCTCCCTTAGATGTCAAGGAGGGATGCTGGGAAAACCTGTGAGATGAGAGCCCCGGTGGCCCAAGGGCAGCCAGGGGACATGAGTGAGATTGACCAAAGTGATGTGGATAAAGCCCCCTCACCCACTCTGCCATCATGTGTAGGTTGAAGCAGCAGTGCAAAGACTACAGAGTGAGCAGCTGTCTTTATTATTTGTTCACCCTCCCGTCTCATCCCCTTCTGATCACGGAGCGAAGGAGCTGACCCTGCTTTGAGCGGCCTGACTCTTCCCCATCCTATTAAGCAGTATTTAAGGTGCATGATATGCAACTAGACCTTTGCACCGGGTAAAGGTCTTCATGGACTTATTGGGATTTACTAAGGGATTTTTACAACCTGCATTAGTCAATTTCTCTCCACTTTGCCCTCCAGCCATCCTCGTGAGCATCTCACTGCCCTTGAAAAAATGTTAACAGTCGATAACAGTCTGTAGCCCAAGAGATAAGTTATAGATTTTGAATGTCCTCATTCATGTGGGTTTGGCGTGATTTACCATTGTCTGATTACTGCCTTAAATTATTTGTCTACGTATTCGAGAATTAGTTAAAAAAACATTTATAGAACTGGTAAAATTGAGATGCAATAAAAATGTATTCAATCAAAAAGAACATGATATTCCTGCTGATTATCAATGCTTGAGGTGTTTCGACACCAAATTTCTAGTACTTCACTCTTCTTTTTTCGTCATTGTGTTTTATTTCATGGAGATTTGTCGCATTGCATGTCGCCTAAGCCACGCAGGAAGCGTGCATGTCTAATCTAACAGAAAACAAATCCCTTCAATCAAATGCAGCCTCACTTTTAAAGCAACTCTGAGAGCCCAGGCGCCACGCCGTTGAGACCCTCTGAGACAACATGGTGGCTGTGATTTAACAACAGACACCCCCACCACCCAAACTCCGCCGTCCTTCTCTTCGACGCCAGCCAGCCAGTCCTAACCTTCAGTTTGTTTAAGCACCGCTGAACCCTGTTGGCCCCAGACAGGGGGAGTGCGGGCCTAGATAATGACATGCCATATGCCACTCTGCCTCTGCAGCTGAATGAGCCATGCTTCGATCAGCTCAGCCACAAATCTATTTGAAATGCCGTTTGGTTTCCCTAATATGGGCTTAAGCATTCGTGGACCAGATCAGGACGAGATGAATGAACCCCAGTTTCACGCCAATACAAGCTCACTTTCACAAGAAAAACGACTGCTTTCAGTTTCTATAAACTTGCTGAGTCAGCAAAATTTCTTTGACACCAAAAAGTTTAAATGTGTGTTTTTTTTTTATTTACTTGTCTCAGAACTCTCTCCTCCCAGTACCTCATGGGAATCCCTTTGCCATTTGAAGGGGGTTTAATTTCAACCCTTTGACTGGATGAATTCTCTCTGCTGGAAGGGTCTAGTAGCCAGACGTCACCCAATATTCCCATTAGCAGAAGGGCTTGGTGCCTCAGACTTCCACCGGTGAGAGAGGCCAGACACTGGAAACTAGACTGCCTCAAGTGTCTCCTCTTCACATTCAACCTCATGTGACAGGGTTTAATGCTTGGACGCAGAAGCCAAACGGAAGGGATTTACGGGACGGGATGTATCTGTAAATCTGTCAAAATATTTTTTGAGACATACAATATAGAGGAATCAGATTGTGGCTGAAGCATTAGGCTGTTGAAACAACACAAGAAATTTCACTGGAATGTTAAAGAGGCTTACTGTGCAAATTTAAGCCGAGGAGCTTGGTGTTCTTAAGTCTGAAATCTCTGTGAGCTTTCAAAGACAATATAGCCATTGGCTCAAAATTTAAGGCTCCCAGATAAGATAAAGGCAGGTTTGTCTGTTTGGGGAGTAAAGATGATCAAAGAAACATAAATTCCTCTTTTTTCATTTTCCTGTGATTTTTTTTTTTTAGAATAGAGCCTAGTTTAAAGACCCAAGGGGCGTGAAAATGTCCTATTCCAGCAATACTGTCTTTTCTTCATTGTTGGATGACCAAAGTGTTACCTTGATCATCAATAAAATGTGAAACTAGGTTGGCGTGATCACCCATCATGCTCTATTAATGATTAGTAAATGCAGGCCCAACCGTCCACTGACTTCCAGAGGATGAAAAACAAAATAATCACAGACTTCCAAGCCATGATGTGGCTTCTGAATGTATTAATAAAGACATTTATTTTACACCAAAAATAAAACACCAAACAAAAAAGAAAAAAATGGGGGATGTGGTACACTGGGAATGTATTGACAACTGTAGCTTACATTTTTTTTTGGTGTAGCTCAGAGAAAAATGTTAATACAGTCATAATAATTGCACTTCATAAATCTCAACTGATGCCAGCATTTCCCGACAACAAAGCTCGTGTTCTCTCCCTCTCTCCAGTTAATAAATTGAATTTACCACTGAAATTTGACTGACAAAAGAAATGCTAATTTAAGACCAGAGGACTGCTGCACTGATCCAATTTTTCTCTTTCACATGAGTCCCACAAGGCAATAAAATATTGCAGTAATTTAAGTGCAGTACATTCAAGGGAATCTCACAGTCATAATAAATATTTCACCGCTCTGATTCATCAAGTTATAACTGGCCTGGGCTAAATACATAACAACCCAGGGCTGCAGTGGAAGAGGCAAAAAGCAGTGAGTTTGGTCTGGTTTCATTTGATGCCGGAGGACGGAGCGTGATTGTTTTCATTTCATTTTTGTTTGTAAGAACAGAGGTGGACAGCACCCCAAAAAATATGATCTAATTTTTGTTGTTGTTATTTTTTTTGTCACTTTCGGTCATGTTAAAAGAAAAGCCTGCAGTCCTGTAACTATAGCAATATCGAAGTCTCTACTTTTGACTCCACAGAAACTTGAGAGCCTCCAATAAAAGAGCACTATTTGCAAGCGAATCTCCTGGACATTACTCAGAAATTATGTTTATAGATTTGGGGAATCAGTCTGTCAGTCTTAGTGGTAAAAATCTTATGATACGATGAAAAAAAAAAAAGAAAGAAAGTCTGAGGATTTTGGGGAACACAATTAAAAAAAGCACGCACACTCACATGCATTCAGCCCCACGCGCTGATTACCATACATGTAAGGTTATAATGATAACCTCCCAATCACATTCTTCATTGTAACATTTTTTTCTTTTTTTGTTTTTTGTTTTTTTGCAACATTTTCTTTTTAAATAAGCATTTCAAGATTTATTGTAGATTCCAGTGTTGGTTGAGAAAAAAAAGGAGCTCTCCAGACAGGTTCTTACTGAACCGAAGCAGCAGCTTTGCTTCACGCCGGAACATTAGAGACTGCACATGAGCTTGAAGAGAAATTATTAAATTATATTAAAAAAATGGAAAATAATTAAACTGAGGAAAAAAAAAGAACACATTTGAGATACTTTTCCCCATAGCAGCCAATACATAGTATATACCTACAAATATTTCAAACAAAAAATAGGTTCAAGTTTTTCAAGTTTCTTAAATATATCATTTCCAAACTATCCAATTCCAAACTTCAAAGTTAACAAAATTCAAGCAGTGCAATTAACGTATCAATTATAACAGCAACAATTACTAATATTGTACTATTCTTTTAAAGTCAACCTCATGATCCTTTTTCAAAACACCAAAGTACTCATAATCATCTCCTTCGCCTTGCTTGCCAGTACATTCTGTATGTGTACATATGTACGCTTACAGAGTTTTGGATTTCAAGAGCAGCCCTAAACTTTGGCCCTTTTTAGACCATTTCAGTGACAATCTACACAGTAGCTTCAACCGTAGTACTGGAAGCGGAATACAAGTGGTATTTGCACTTCATGTGAAGCTATCAGAAAAAAAAAAAAAGACAAATCAAAGTTTAAGCGGGAAAAACAGCAAAGAAAACAAAAAAAGAGAGAATCAAATAAATCAATCCATAAAATCCTATTGGCAAACCACACACTTGGAACATCAGGAGAATGTTCAAATCCCTTTTCCTTCCAGGCAACAACTACTACCCTTTGTGTACAGGATCCCCATCGCCTGCCTTGAAACCATCGAATGTTGGGTCACACAGCACAGCAACAGCTTCTCTCTCATCTCCTGCACTACTTACAGCAGTAGCACTCACATCTATTCTGTAACCCAAACACATGTCTGTTCTTTAAATTTGAATTATTTCATAAATTCACAACTCTTGATCCTTCTTCTTCGTTTGCTTTTCCCTCTATCTGTAAACAGGGAGGCGAATGTGTGCATGCTGGTGGTCTAACAGACGAGGCACTGACACAGTCTCGTAGCCTTTGCCAAGCATTTGCTCCTTGATGCAGGGTGGGTGGATGTCGTTGATCAGGTACTCCAGAGATTGCAAGCTGCTGCTCAGCACTGATGTGTTGCACAAGCTCTTGCTGGGGAGGCTGCAGCACAGGCCTCCCCCGCTGTCTATGGCCGGGTGGTGGTGATGATGGTGGTAGTGGTGATGGTGGAGAGGGTAGCCCATTTCTCTGTGCCCCGTTGAGGGCCCTCCTGTGGAAGTGCCCATAAGCTCCTGCGGGTTGTAGCAGTCACTGTCGGGTGTCACCAGCACACTGTTCCAGGGGGGTGCAAAGTACTGACCCACTGAAAAATTCCCATGCATGCCCACACAGTTCAAAGGGGAGGAGCTGACTTTTTCCAGCCCTCCTCCCCCACTGGCGCTGGCCGTTAGATGGTAAGGTCTGGATGAAGATGAGGACACCTGGGCTGCCATAATCCCTCCACCTGCCACACAGGTTTCAGGGGACTTGCTGATGGCACCCCCTCCTCCACTCCCTCCGCTGTACATGCGGAGTACAGCCTGTTGTTGTTGCTGCTGCTGCTTCTGCCATAGGATGTAGTCCATACCATCAGTGTACGCGTTGGCCTTCATTACTTCTGCAGTTTGGGCCGGCACCCCTGGCCCTGGGTACACCATGTTAGCCTGGGGGGCCATGCCAACCACGTAGCCTCCACCCGAGGAGCTAGAAGAGACGCCCATGATAGTTGTGCCTTGCTTTGAAGGACTGGAATTTGTGGTTGCAGTGGCAGCCCCCTGACACACCTGCTGCAGAGCCTGCGCCTGGCAATGCTGGTTTATCTGATAGATGATACTCTGGATGGAGGGGAGGTTAGACTGTGCAGGCAGGGCCAGGCCCCGCCCCCCTGTTACTGGAATCACTGAGCCAGCTACAGTGACATTGGGGGGGATTGACAGTCCAGAGCCTTCTGGAGGCTTTGAGGACCCGTTGTGGTACACCATTTGGCTGTGACCACCAGCTAAAGTGCTACTGCTAGGGGGTGGATAAGGAGCAACAGCTATGTGGGCTGGAGAAAGCTTAGTCCGTCTGCCCTCCGAGTTCTTGAGAACGCCTTTTGAAGAGACATAGGTGGATGCAGACGATGACGATGATGGCGTGGAGGCCTTGGCAATTGCAAGGAGACCCTGGTAGCCCCCTGTGTGGAGATGTGGGTAGGGGCTGTAGCGCTGGCCTGTGGTGTCATATCCATTCACAGTCCGGTTAAGGTGCTTGTGCTGGGGAACCCTGATGTTGGTGGGGAAGATCTTGATAGAAAGGGGGTTGTTGGCTGTCTTCTGAGCATAAGCATCAAGTTCTGCTGCAGTTGGGTATCGCGGCGAATGTGTGGGCACTGATAGGTCACCTGCAAGACAAACAGAGAAAAAAAACATTTGGTAAGATTTCTTTTTAATTTAAATCTTGATTTTTTTTTTTAAATGTAGAACCTCTTTGGACATCAGGAGTTCCACTAATGAGAACATCAATGAAGCAGACTGTGATAATGTTGGATCAAACATTTATAAATATAAATTTATAAATTTAGGAACATGACGAGAGAGACCACAAAAGATGAATTTAAACAAAATCAATATGTAGAAACCTAAACCTAGCTCAAAGAGGATGAGAGCTCTAAACCAGGACTGGTATTCATTTATGTTCCATCACTCCCCTCCTCCATTTGAGCTTTCTTTCCATCTCATTTTCACACCCTCCTGTGGATTTGCATCCCTAGACAAATGAATCTTTTTAAAAACTCATTCTGTCAAAGCCTGGTACCTTAGGCGCTGTTAAATCAGTGCATTGTGAAATTAATTCGGACTCTCTTTAGCAGTGAATTGGGTTAGTCTTGGATACCAGGCAAGAAGGGATGAAGGGGAGGGGATAAAAGCTTGTTTAATTGCAGTGGCACATTTGAGATTTATAAGTGGTATCACTTACTGGGTCTTACCCTTGGCCACAGAATTTCTACATTTATTCAGTCTAGGAGTATGAGAGAAGAGAAGCCCTCACAAAAACCAATTAAATGTCAATGGGGAATTACTAGCCTGGTTAAGGTGAACATAGCCATAAAAAAAGCTTGTGAACCGCATTTAGCAAACCTGGGCAGGACAAAATTGAATTCCCAATTTTAAAAAAAGTAAGTGAAAGAAAAAACAAAAGAAAAAGTCATTATTGACTTTAAAAGGACTGTGAAATATTTTAGTTTGAGCAAACAGTTGTATTTATATGAACTATAAAACAAAACAGAGAAATAAAAATCCCTGTCAGAGAATCCATTTTAAATATATGTGTGAGTTGGGTCAGGTTTTCTGTGCAGAATCACTCCAGTTTGAAAATTCAATCCAACAGTCAAGATGGCGAGCAAGATTGGCAGCGCCCCCTGTTCAGTGAACCAACATTTGGCCATTGTAAGCTGAGCTGGCAAACAGGAAAAATGCCATTTCAAAAAATCTCCATCATGTGTCATTGTTTGGGGGCAGGACATAGAGGTGAAGGGCCATGGTGAGATTGGATTTAAACGACATTATTCATGCAATTTCATGGCTACTTAGCTCAGTGTAACAAAAAGCGCAGGGGGCTGGGGGAAAGAACTCAATTTACAAGCAATACATCAGCTGTCACAAATGACTTGCAACCTCTTCACAAAAATTACATTTTTGATGTGAAAGCTAAAAAAATGGGCAAAAAATTAAAGCTGGTCAGGAGTTATCTGCAGGTAACAGACTCCAGGTGAAACATTTACTGATTGAGAATTGATCTTAACTTCCAGAATTCTTCACTTACAGATGAAAAATCAGTGAGTCTCCAAATTTCAAAATGAACTAGCACGTCTGCAGCCCCAGAGAGGCTTTGTGCATCAGTACCTGAATTTAGCAAGTCAGGTCGGTTCAGGTCACGCCGGTGTGTCCAGTCGACAGTTTTCAAATCAGATATTTCAAATTCCGTTTTAAATCTGACACACTTGCATTGATGACTTCAGTCAGAGTTAATGTCATCCTAATGGGTTGGTAAGAGTGTGCCAGGCCAGCATATCTGAGGTTTAAACCAGCCTCACTGAGGCAAAAGCCTGCTTCCCTGGAGACAGCAGTGCCGTTTTCTTTGATGTTCTGACTTGCTCTGGAAAACTGACAGAAGACTTATTTCATTTGCTCAGAAGAGAAAACATGCTTATTTCAAAGCACATTGCTGGTCCACATGCAAATGGAAGGCAGCATTTTTTCTGATCTTCTTTACATGAGGGCAAAAAAAAATAAAAAGGAAAAACATCTTTGATCACCACATGGTCTAAATGAGGAAAGATACTTGGCTTTCAGGCAAATCAAGGGCCTGTGCCCTGCCGCCCCTACAAAACCCCAGCTGCAATATGCCCGTCATTCCACCTAATTACTGCCACATGAGGGGAAAGAACTCTATAAAAACAGCCAGGAAATTCATTAAAGGGTGGCTAATTCTATTCCTTCTCACTGGCTGCATCCATATTTTCCATGCCTGAGCTTGCGTTTCTTCTGAAAGAGAGGAGACAGCCTTCTCCCTTCGTCTTTTCCCAGCTTGGCCCTTGTTTGTCAATAGGCAGAGCCTTTGGCACACCAACCTGGCATCAAAGGGCTTCACACTTCACAGGCCACAGGGATTAGAGGCCTTTCAGGCCTACAAAACCCATCTCAGCTCCACAAAGGCTTCCGGTTATTAGAACCCACAGGCATAAAGGAAGAAGAGGAGGAGGAGGAGGCAAATGAGCATCTGGATGCTTCTGATTCCCGCTTCCTCTTTAAAAAGTTCCATGGTATAAATTTTACAGCAAAGTTGATTACAGTAAGTATAGCCACAAACTAGAGCACATTTGACTCTCTCATACAGAAGCAGCTATGGAGTCTGTGTTTGATGTGCAGAGCCTCCACATCTCTCTCTTCCAGATCACTAAGTCTATAAGTGAGGACATGGAGGTTAAAGGAGAGAGTCTGCTTTTAGGCTGGCACTGTGACTTATTGGTTTAGGCTGCAGTAGATCATAGCAATAAGCAGCAGCATACAGATGGTGCTGGCTGATAAACACCCTCCAAGGCAGGCAGCATTTGTGAGTCCTCAGCTCCTCATAAGGTAGGGGGTTTCCTGCACCTGTGCACACTCGCTGGCGTGGTCGTGCATGCAAACATAATGCATGAAAATGGAAAAAAAGAGGAGATGTGCATATACACACACACACACGTCTGCATCTGTAGCTGTGTGTCTCATTTGCCATCAGTGAAGCATGTTGTTATCCTCTGCTCAGCGCTCTCTCATGAAATGTAGGGCAGGGACAACAACAGGTGCCTGTGCGGGCGACAGCCTGCAATGCCTCCTGGGCTAAATGCTTCACACTCGCTTCATTTCAACATGCGACAGCCTTGTAAGGATTAATTATTTCCCCTGGGGATGGAAGAATATGCTTTTCCCCTTCCTGAGAGCAGGAGGCTATGTGCACTCACAAAACATGAAACAGCTTACAGTAAATTAGCAGGAAAACCTGGGCAAGCCGTGCTCCTATAATAAGTTTTGAAAAATAATAAAATAAATAAAGTAAACTTGAAAGGATTGCAAACAAACAAAGCATATGATTTAACTGCATTGGAGATTAGATAAAAGCCCGGGCAAACACATGCACTAGTTCTGAGAGATCATGCACCAGGGAGCGAAGATGTCGGGGAGGCAATTAATGAGCTGACCTTCGTCCCTAATCACCCAGTGCCTGGCACACAATGCCCATGTGTCAGAGTAGCACATCCCTAAATGCCACCCCTCATTAGCACGATGAACGCACGAAAGAGGCTATCTGTGCAGTGTTACACTCTCCAGTGGTCAGACACAGATAGCATGGCAGGGATTGGATAACATGGAAGCGCAGAGCCGACCTGGGCTGCAACGGGCCAAGATATGATCTATAAATCCCATTTTAGTTGGATGATGGGCACTCTCTTTGCTCTACAATTTTGATTGGCACAAAACTCCCCAAGCGTAACGTCCTTGGTGTGCCGGGCGCAGTCACTGTGATTGTATGCTTGATTGTGTGCTTGTGAGTATGCACGCATGAGCGTATGTGTTCGTCTGCGTGCATTTAGCGAAGGGGGTACCCAGTTCTGAACACTCAATTAACACTCCTTTAATTAGCCAGCAGTGCATTTTGAATTCTGATGAACTAATTTTCTTGGTGTTAGGGTGGAAGAAGCAGTGGAAGGGGGGAGGCCTGGTAAAGTCGAGGTCCACTGGGTACAAAACAGCAATAAAGAGGGAACTGGTTAGATTAGACTGTAAAAAATCCATTAAATTCGAGCACTTCTTCCAAGTGAGAGGTCAAATTGTGTTGATCACGGGAAGCAAAAGCAGACAGAGAGAGTATGAGCAGAGAGTTAGGTAATGTGGGGGGTAAAGGGATGCTAAAAAAAGAAGACTGGGAGTCAAACGCTGCGTGAGGGAGTGCGACACCAAATCCAGAGGACCATGAGAATGCTTTGCATTTTAATTAGAGGTTTAAATGAATAAGCAGAGTGGAAAAATATGGAAAGAAACGCCAGAAATGGCCTTGCTCCCATTTATTAGCATTTGAAAATCATGTACAGGTTGGAGAAGTTTCTACTTATTATTAGAGGAGACGCTCCAAAACATGAAAAAGCCTCCTCCATTTTTTTTTCACTTGTTCCTGAAAAACTGTTATGTTTTTTCTGCGCATCACATGGCTTGATCCCCCCCTGAGCAGATACACCACTGAACATGGAAGAGCAGGGCTTGTTAAATGAAGGGAAGGGACTGCACGGTTGTTCTGCGTTTAAGTTTTCACAGAACAAGCACGTAATGCACATTAACCGCGCTTAAACAAAGCAGAGCACTCTGTAATGAGGTTATAGGACAACGAACAGGAGCAGCTATAACTAGGAGAAATTCCACCCTAAAAAAGCCATCTTTGCACATTAAAGCCCTTCTTTAATAAGTATATGCCCTTACTATCTCATTAATTTGAATGCATTTTTTCCAATATCAAAGCCTTTTTAAGGAATTTGCATCAAACACAGATCCAAACAAGCATCAAAGTGTGGAATTTGTTTTGCACCAGCTGGATGTCACAGTTTTCCACACTCTTGTACCACATTCCGCCACCAGTGGAGAGTTTTTCCTTCACCTCATTCTAAGGACTGTATCCAAATCAACATTTACTGGCCAAAGCAGTATCCAAAGTCTTCACAGCAGAATCCCTTAACTTTAAAAAACTTTGACATGTCGTGGAAAGGCTGACTGCACAGCTTTGTTCCTAGAGGGAACCTTTGGCCTGTGGCTCTTTTTCAACTCTTAGCAGATAGGATTGGGGTCTATGACATCCTCTCCCCGCCTCCATTAGCTGGCTCTAAAGGGATGGGCAGGCATGGGGAAACCAGAAGCAGCTTCGCGTCCTTAACAATACCTGCCTTGTGCTAATGGAGGTGTCATCTGGCACAGGGCTGATTAGTCAGCGATTACAGCCAGGCCTGGATTGCCGTGACAACTGCTGCAAACACAATGGGCCCTGATAGAGCCAGCTGTTTGGTCCTCTGCAATTAACCCTGCATCCCACTCGTCTCCGGCAGTGCGCTGCCTCTAATTGACTATTGGGCACACAAAGCGGGGGCTGTCGGCCAGACCCCCTGGACATAGACCCCCGCCCCTCTGCCGAGGTAGAGATGATAATAATAGAGGCGTCCTGTGGACTCAGCCGCCAGTCAATCAAAGCCTTGGTGCCCCACAGGAGCTTCCTGAAGAGAGAGGGAGCAGAGGAAGCACATGTATGAGCCAGTGATCAACAGGGTAGAGCAGCTTTGCAGGGGGCAGACATGTTGAATATGCCCTCAACCAAAGTACTAATCAATTCAAGTGCACACGAGGGGGAAGGCAACCCTGCTGCTTGCTTGATATCAGAAAAGCCATTTTTAGGAGCATTTATCTCCCTCTGTTCATCTCGAGGTTCATTTTCTGTGCAACAACACAGAAAAAAAAAATAATCAAGGCAATTATTTGTAGGCCTTTGCTATCTATAATTACAAAGATAAAATCAAACTGCAGTGATTTCTCTGAGGATAGAGATGTCTGAATTCAGCGGGTGCTTGTGTCATCATAGTTTTCAAACAAATGCACACTAAAAGAAAAGAAAGAGACTTGCTCTTCACACATCTTCATCAAAACTATTTTTTGCTTTTTTTATATTTTAATATGACCTTCAGAGTAAAATCTGTTTAGCAACAAACTTTCTCCCAATCCAATCATCTTTTGATCTACTGTGAAGGCATTCCCAGTGTTTTTTTTAAATAATGATTTTGCCGTTTGTAGCCGAAAAAAAGTCATTTTCTAGAAGACAGTTTCTGCAGAGTGGCTGAAATTTGCCTTTGAGTTGTGGACTCGACAGTTAGCACAGAGTGAGCCTAACCTCATTTCCCATAATCCCTTTATTTAGACTCTCCTGCTAGCTTACTACCCTCACAACCCCAAACTAACTTTACCAGCAGTACAGTTTTAATGCACATGCCAGCTCAGATAAGGAAAACAAAGACATACATTGATCTTTTTGTCTGCAAGTGGATGCTTGCTAATGTTATTTTTTTTGCCTGATCCTAATGCACAACAATTTAAATAAAGAAATACACAGAAATGCAGTTTGAATCTTAATTTTCTGCACATATGTCCTCCTTCATGAGAAAAATGTTACAAGAACATGTTAAAAACACCAAAAACAAAAATATCATTGGAATGGGTCTTTAAATGTTCTTTTAGTTTGTTTGTCTGTTTATGTTTGTTTTTTTTTTTGGGGGGGGGGGGGGGGGGGGTGTCCCAAATTAAACTAAAACTTTTATCTAATAAATCTCTATGTAGTCGAAATAAAATGCGTATTTTGGGCATCACTTTTCAACAGGGGGTGCCATAATGCCTCACACGGTGGGCTTTTAACCTGCCAACATGTTCCACAAATAGCAAAGAGGATAATGAGAACGTTAAAGCAATCTGCACACTGATCCTTCACAGGCAAGCAGATATGGCACGGCTTCAAAAATGGATTTGATCATTAAAATAGATTTAGAGGGAAACTTGGACAAAAGTCCCAAATCTAATCTTTCATTTCATCAAAGCCAATCTCATCCCAGATTTAATCTGTCTATTTTCTGCACAAGCAGATGGAAGGACTACTGAGCTGAGAGCCAAATTTGGGCTTCTTCCTCACACACATACACACCCTGCAGCTGAGGTCATTTAGCTGGCCTGCAGTGAAGCGGTACACGTGTGCATTTAATAGAGTAAACTGAGACAGAGATAAGGCCCATAGGTACAGATAACAGCATGGGAGCAGAAAAAAAAAACATCATCCCAATTCACTTTAGCTTTTACATATGCGAGTAACGAGACAACTTGTCCAATCAAAACTGCTAATAAGGTTCCTGTTAAAAAGGTGTTTAACCCATGAAATGTAAAATACTACACCACCAGGGTGCTGCCATGTTTACATTTTCCTGTAAGAATTTATCTCCAAAGCCAGATGTTTCAGAATTAGAATTGAAAATTAATTAGCTTGTTTGATGTGGCAGCCTCATGCTCCTTCCAGACAGACCTGCCTTTTATGGGCTTTTGGGTAAAGTAATAAGAACCGATTGATCCTGAAGGACTCCTTTGTACATATGGCCAAGCAAACGCACACGCCCATATATAGATGCACACACACACACACACACATCCTCCCAAATACTTTCCATTTAAACTAACTGTCTTAAAGGTGAATCTTCATATTCTTCAAATCTCAGACCAATCATCTTTTGATCAATAGTAAAAGTGCTCCCAGTGGTCTTTTAATTATGATTAGGTCATTTTAGCCAAAAAAAAAAAAAAAACTTCCTGGACATGGTTTCTGCAGAGCATCAAGAATTTGTCTCTGAGTTGTGGGCGAAACTGTCGACGGGGAGCACACCTGCATCCATTTCCTATTATCCCTTTATTTACATTCTCTCCTGCTAGCTTACAGCCCCTCACAACACAAAGCTAAAATTGGTTTTGTGCAACAAAAATGGCGAGGAATTTTGCAGCTTTCCAGTCGTACTGCCAGATGGCAGCTCAGATGAGGATAACAAAGATGTCCCGGTACATGGATCTATTTGTCCACAATTGGATATACCGGAATGGACTGGAGAAGGGAGTCTGCGACCTGCCGATTGTTGTTTGTGCTTTACAACTTTTTCAAACAGCGTTCTTTCATCTGGTTCCTGATTCACATCAGTTTGAAGAAAGAAATACTAAGAAATACAGTTTTAATCATAATTTTCTTTACATATGTCCTCCATCATAAGGAAAATGCTACAAGAACATGTTTAAAAACACAATTTTCATTGAACTAGGTCTTTAAATAACCTCAGTAAAAGTTTATCATTTTCCAAACCGTTTGCTGCATGCAATGGAGAGGTTTAGAAAAGCTATTTTTATTGATTCAGCATAAAGCCCAATCTGGGAGTTTGACTTTTTTTTGTGTGTGTTTATACGTCTCCCGCTTTAAAACATGTGGTCCCCTTGCCACATAAAAGATTGAAATGAAAGATGGCTCAGTCTCTCCCTGCGAGCGTCTCTTCATGCTGCTACTCTCTTTTTCTTATCCTCTTCAACTCCTCACCGTATTCCTTTTGTGTTCTTCACTGGCTTCACCTCCTTCTGTCTTTTCATCCCCTCTCCCTGTCTCTTCTGTCTCCCTCACTGAGTAAGTGAGTTTCATCTGGGGTGCTTGCCAGGCAAAATCACCTCAGGGCGAACACTTTATTATCTGTAGTCAAAGCGTCACCACAAATACCATTCTACACACACAAGTGTCACTTTCCATTTATCTGCACTCGAGCTGCATTAGCAGGGCCGCGCCGGCCAGCAACCTCATCTCAACCGGCAGAAGAAAACCAACAGCGTGGGAAAGCACTCGTCCCGCATTCCTACCCCATTAACACCACTGGCAACATCAGAGGAGACCCCCAGCCTCTCAAGGGTATTAAAAAATTATGATCAACACTGACATTTTCAAACTTCTTGTGAAACAAAAGGATGGAGACATATTTAGGCTGACATCTTGGTCTTTTATACCCAGCGCAAGAAATGTTGGCCTTGAAAGGAAATTAGACCGAGAAGAACACTGGTAATGGTGTTTATGACCGATGATCTGCTCAGGATCTGGCAAACACTGAACCAGTAGGCAGTTTACGTCCTCTATGAGCCACAGAGGAATGCAGGCCAGCAGCAGCCGTGCAACCTTTTATAGGACACCCGTGCATCAAACAAACAGAAACTGGGACAACATGTTTACCTCACTTTAAAAACACAAAGAGAGAGCTTTGTGTTCATTATCATGACAGTAAACAAAACAAAAAAAAAAGCAGGAAAAGAAGAACTCTAAATATTTCAAATGACCTCATTATGTAGAGCAACAGACGCTTCCACTGCTAATAATGTATGGCTCTGGGTGGGCAGTGTCATAGATAATAAATGGCAAATGTATTCACAAATTTTCCGAGTCCTGCCGGGGGGGGTTTCTAGTGAGCCTGGGTGTGCATAGTCGGGGGGGCATAGCCCCTAGGTTTGTGGGCTGTTTGTGATGAGCCAGCCCCCAAGCCTGCCTGGGCCACCCTCTTTGTGCATACAGCACAGTATAGAAAGTAGAGCTTTATCAGCAAATACCTCGAGTCAGCAGAAGCAGCGGAGTAGTTATGCGTTGCGACTGGCACACCAGCCAATATTGTCATGTGCGATTAAGCCTGTGCTCATGAGCCTGTGAACTCATTCCTGTGGCATCAAAGTCAAGCCCACCTCCTCTTCCCCATTTATATCACTGCCTCTCTGCTGCCCACTCTGCTCCCTCTGTCTATTTACACCTGCCACTGACCAGCAGATAGTAAGCAAACCTTGTCAGAGAGATAAAAAAACAGGAAAGAGATGCCTGGTTTCTAAAACGAGCTTCTGCAGCTTAATTAACTTCATCCAAAGGGGTGAACCGCAAGTTGCAGCCAGTGACAAAGAAGCTGTTGGTGCCAGTTGTTTACACGTCTGCACATAAAAAGGGTGAACGGAGCAGGAATCACAAAAGAAAGACACACAAACTGTGAGGTCATTTAAGAAAGGAAACAAAATAAAACATTTGGCAATGAGACACAAAGCAACACAAAGCCTAGGAAAAAAAACCCTGAGCTGAAAGATTTATGTCACGCTCTCTTTGTCCTGTCTTTAAGAGAGTGTGCCATGCTGTGATACTGTTTTCTCAAAGGGTTACATGTAACACTAAGAGCCAGAAGCTCACAGCCACGCACAAACTCAAACGGACACGGCAACAACACACAGTTTTGGACTAAAAGCCCCCAGAGGTAAAGATAGCAAGTGCACACAGAGATAAGAGAAGGAATCAGTGCACAGAGGAGGAGGAGGAGGAAAAAGGAAGGGAGAACAGGAGATACGAGGGGAGGCTGGAGGCGCTTGGGCAGGCCTGTCAGACCCGAGGAAGTGCTGGTGCACAGACCCGCAGGTAAATGAAAGAAGAAAGGTGCCTGCAGGCTGCCTGAGGCAAGCCTGGGCCCTTCTGTTCTATCATTTAGCAGACAAGTCCTCCACTGATTCCCAATTAATATTTAACACTGCACAGACAACAAGCCACTCCAACGCTGCACACAAGCCAGCAAAAGAGACGGGGAGACGATGGGGGAAGAGGAGGAGGAGAGCAAACGAAGATGAGCCCTGGATGAATAAATGCACTTTTAGCAAAAAGAAACAGTGTACCTAAACACTTATTTCTGATGAGGTAAGACTTTCAGATGAGCCACCTGTTTGTTCACAATGAAAGCTGAACTCTGTGATCCATCTGAAAGAACTCTATCTCTCTAAACTTTTTGTTACTTATTTCTTGTGAGGTCAGCACCGTTTCCTTTATAGACGAAACAAACAAGAAAAGCATCAAATAACGCTGTCGATGTGTAGACCGGCATTTTAAGGCCCTGGCTGTGATAAAACACCTGAATCTCTTAACCAGAGCTCAGTAAGACACACCCCAACCTAAAATAAGTACAAATAAAATTCACCATTTCTGTGTCCTCAAATGAAAACTTAGCCAGTGCATATGAGGGCAGCCTTCATGAGAGTGCAGCTGAGAGAAAACCACATAAACTCCAGTTAAACGTCTCACAGGAGCAATGATGTGAACATTGTGGTGTGGACATTTTGCACTCCCATGCTTTCGCTGCCAAACCCTCTCCGCTATTGGAGCAGATTGAAAAACCAAAGCAAGGAACGGAATTAAAGTTTGTTACCACTTGAAACAAAAGCACCACTTGTAATCTTTCTTTGTTCAAACACAACTTTGTTAGTATTTTGACTCATCCAGACTCTCTTTGCTGAAAGACTTTCTGTGAACCTGAATCACAGGCTAATGGCTAAAGCATTAACACACAAATCTACAGAGGACTGAAACGGGTTTGTACCCTGAAGTGATGACAAAATAGTAACTTTTGAATGTATCGTCTTCTTTTGGAGTTCAGATTTTATGCCCCATTATTGCTGTGAGTTGAAATCCTAAAACATGAAATCATTAAAATGTACTTGAGTAAAATCACACATACTGTAACAGATCACTAGATCCTGGAAAAACACATTAATCTAAACCTTACATTTGCTGTGATAAACCTTATTTTGAAACCTTTCCTCTCACTTTTAATCACATAATATGCAATGATATATCACATACAAGCTTTCTTAAAACACAGACCCCCCTGCTTTCATCCTCTAGCCCCCGCCCACTCTGGCAGGCCGAGGCAGAGGGTGGTAAAGCCATGCACCTGGGAAGTCCAAATGCCAACTCAGAGGATTTGGAACAAGGGACTTGCTTATGAACCCAAGTCCTGCTGTGACCAAAACTACAGCAGAGTTCCTCTTCCTAACGCTCACCTCTCACAGCAATAGGACTGCCTGCCCCCCTCCCTGTGTCTGCAGCAGAAGGCAGAGGGGCAGAGGGAAGGAATGTCTCTGTAGGGACGCCATCCTCCGGAAATGGTTTTCTATGTGCCAGCACTGAGACACCAACCTGGCAGAAGAGCGGCTGGTATACACTGGGTACAAGAAATATGATCTACGCCAACTGCAAAAACACTGAAAATCTCTGGATTTCACAATCTCATTTAAACATTTTTGAGATATTCTGGTTTTCTCACAATGAATAAAACTGCAAAAGCAAGCAGCCAAGCAGAGAATTACTGTATAGATGCTTTGGTTAGCCATTGATGACCTTTTACCAGTGAAAAATACCTCATGACCTCTGCTTCCTTGCAGCAGACTGTGGAGTAATGACAGTCTCAGCGGGTCTCCTCTGGAATTTCAAATGGGAGTCAGAAATGAGGTGGTTCAATCAGTGGGAAAAGGTCAAGTGCATGCAGATTTGCTCTCCCTCGCCATCTCCATTCCTTCTCCCCCAGTTCCACTTTATGCCCCCCACATTCAGGGTCCTGAGGCAATCAAGGTAAAGGTTGTTGTTTCTGCTGCTGCTGCTGTTGGTGGCGATGTTTAAATATTCAACTGAAAAATGCTCCTCCTTGTACCTTTCCAGGGTACTCGTCAATGAAGCAGCACATTGTGATTTGATATGGCCGGCTAATTCCACTGTCTTAGGCAGCGGTGGAGGAAAGGTGGCTGGAGGTCATTACCTGGGCACATTACCCCTCGACGGTAGCAGGGTTTTGGAGGCAAAGCCGCTGAAAGCAAACCAAACTAATGGTTCTGGCAGCTCTGCCTGCAGAGGCACTGAGCTATTAGGAAAACTACAATCCCCTGGTGAACCTCTATGTCATGTCCTAAGGCTGAGTGTGACAAGGCCGGGCTGTCTCTGTCGATCAAGCAAGAGGAGGGTTCAACCTGCCTGACATGGAATGAACCGGGGATATCGGGCCCGGTGGGAATTTTCATCTACACCTGGCTGATTGGCACCTCAGGCCTCTGGGGTGTTGTCACATTGGGTCATGGCTGCAGGTGTGCTTGTGCTCCTGCATGTCTGGGCCACAAAGCATCATGGAACCTGGATTAGATTTACTAGAATATAAACTTGTAGCTTGCTTTAGTAGCTTCTACGTCACTCCTACTGGCTTTTTCAGGCATTTTTCCTTCAAACGATTTTAACAAAGAAATGCTCAGAAATGTAATTTTAAGCGTAATTTTCATTATGCGTACTCCATCATGAGAAAAATGCTACAAAAACACACTTTGCATCAGAGTGGGTCTTTAAGAGGGGGAGCAGCGGCACCCTGTCTGGAAAAATGTGCTATGTGACAATTGTATTCTTAGGAAATGTCTTTTTGGCACAGACGTAGTTGCTAAGGAGTAAAACAAATGAAAACTTGCTGAGATTTGAACAGACATTTTGATAAATATCTCCATCAACCATTTAAGTGGCAGACTTTGGATCTGTTATTTTTTAACTGACATGTAGCAGGACAATTGAAGGAGGCAGACTGGAAGTGAGGGTGGGGGTCGCTGAGCCTCCTGTCCAGCCACTTCAGTGTGATTCGGCACTGGACCAGTGAGGCTCTCTTTGCAGGAGTAGAGTTTGGCGGGTTCACTCTTGGGTTTTTGGGACCTGCAGACACACAGCAGTGGCCTGCAACTAAGGGTAAGGATGAATGAATTGGAAGGGGGGTTCACCAATTGATAGGGGTGGCTAGGGTCAGTGGCATCCATTCACCCGTCATTCCCTGCAGGGTCTCTCTCATCATCCTGGATGGCCTCTCTCTCAGGAAGAACCCGATGAGAGACCCACAGCTCTGCTGCTGTCTCTGCCTTTCATGTCTCCATCTGAGGCAGTGGATAGAGAGACTTGGAGGGGAGGATGAAGAAAGGAGGCAAGCTACAAATGTCACCCATACGGGGGGGTGAGGTTTAATTAAAAATGACAGGGGCTAGCACTGGAGAGTGCAGCACATATGCTCAGAATTTGGGCGCAATGAAAGCGAGTGCCTATGATTTATAATTCAAGTAATGCTCCACACGGCTTTTAATTCCACGGCCAAGGAAGAAAATATCAAAAGGCTGCCCCTGTGAGGCTAATCCAATATGATATTTTTAAGGGCAGGCGGTCAATAGCTTTTTAAAAAGCCAGTTTCTCTTTCTCCCTTTCTGCTTCACTCTCTTCTCCACTTGTCTGTCTTTCCCCGTCTCATTCTGCCTCTTTCTCCTTTCTCTCCTCAGTACCTCACTCTCCCAAGCCCAGACACAGAGCAGGCTGTGATAATGGAAACATCCCGCTCTCCGCCTCCCGTTTCTCCTGCTAAGCTCTGTGCGCTCCGGGGAAATTGATTGTCTGGCTAGCCAATCTGAACGCTTCCAGCTGATGGTAGAGCCAGTTAAGTCCTTTTTTATTGAGGGTATGAGGGATTTTTAATGGGAGTTGCATCAATGAACTGTGCAGCCACTCATCATCTGCATGCAGAATTTTTTTCCTAAAACCCCCTTCGCCCTCTCATCCCAACTTCTTTGCCACCCAGGTTTTCGGCACACACACATATCTGAAGCATTTATGAAAAGGACAGCTAATGCAAATGATACAACTCACCTCCAATTCACTGCCAGATCCCCCCCCTGTCCTCTGCTTTCTCTCACTGCCTGAATTTGAGGGGCGTATTCTTCTCTTTGGCTCCCTGTTGAGAGCGCAGGTCACCTTACCCACAACCCCCTTCCATTTTGGCAAAAACTGGGCCACGACCAATCAGTCACAGGGACCTGCTCAGCATGGTGACCTGAGTGTGCCTACTTCTCCAGCCAGACCCACTGTCTGCTTTTCTGTAGCCTTTCTGGGCCTGGACGAACAATTGCCTTATTGAGTCCAAGTGCTGCACAGCGGTGGAAATCCAACACTTGCTCCCCCTCTTTTGAATTCAAGGACAGAAAGGAGGCTATTATGTCCAACCTTCCTTATTATAAACCTCAAGTAAGTCGCTGTGGTAGTTATTCAATCAAAGGGTTTAACAGGTGGAGATGTAGAGACGGAGAAAGGGAGTGTTAGACAGAGAGGGTCAGTAAGAGGGAGGCCAAAGGGAAAACTAGAGACTGTTCTTTTTCTCTATTGATTTGAGTCCGAGCTCCCACTGGCTGCTCCTCAATAAAGGACCTTGAGAGGAAGTGGGCTAATCCTGTGAAATTGGAAGTGGGGAATCGATTAAGAGGACTGTTGAGGATTTCCTCAATTTCTCTCCCTTCCCCTCCATCTTTACCTTCACTAATTTTATTTTGAGCACCCCCATCACCACACACACACACGGTTTCTGTAAAGCCTCATTAGTGAGCATGGTTAAACCTCACTCAGCTAAAGAGCTGGCCCCTTCCACGTGCACGTGCAGCTCTGCTTCTCTCTCGGGGTTTCTCTGTCTTTCATGCACAGCTTCATACGGAGCATCCGCACAGATCAGGAAAAAAACAAAAAAAACAAATCCACATCTGAGGAGAGAAGTAACACATGGTCCCCTTGTTGTTGGTGGCCTCTGTAAGTGAAAACTAGAGTGTGATTTTCTGCAGAGAAGTACCTAATTGGCTGGAGAGGAGCTGAGAATGAACGCTGTTATCGTCTCCTTTCTTTGCAAATCAGAACTAAGCTTTAACATTTTCTTTGTGCTGTTTTCAGGTTTGGTACAATGTTCCTCTGATTACAAAAAAACATTAACTGTGATATGTATTCCCACTGAACTTCAATAATCTCTAATAGAATACTGCCGGGTTTCAGCCCCCATCCTTCATCTCCCAGGACTTCTAATCAGTTTGAAGTATTGCCTCTCGAAAACAAAGCCCCGAAGTTCTCAAATGGAAGAAATAAAAGCTTTTTTCTTCCCACATGTCAGAAGAGGAGCTTATGCACTGGCAGCTAAAGTTAGTCAGAAGTTCACCTTCCTGGCTGTTGTATCTCTGTCTAATCCCAGACTGGTTAGAGCTAGATTTGCAAGCCCTCAGATTTCCGCCCTGTCCTCTCAGTCCCTTTACACCGTTTTGTGATAGGACAGAGGAAGGTGGTTAGGGAGCAAACACAGCAGATGCCACACTTTACATGCAGTCAGCGCAGCCAGGGCCAGACACTGTAAATGTTTACAGACCCTCAGGGTCACCTGGGGCCAGCGAAGAACCTTAAACACTGTCTGTTCAGCCCTGTTGCCACGACTGCACAATCAGCACAGTTAGACTGCCTCCCTCACAGTAAGTCACTGAACTGCATAGCAATCCAAAGTCTGAGCGTGAAGCCAATGAAGCTGTTTAGAATTCCTCAGAGTAGTGAAGGAACACAATGACGACAATAGAATGAGGAAAGTCTATTTTTCTTCACTTCACAGTCAGGGTTAAACACCCACTTCCATCATTCACCAAGCGAGATAGATTAAATTCAAATGTCAAACACGGGCCTATCTCTTTCCGAAGCTTAAGGCCAGATGAACTCCTGACCTCCAGCCCCCCCAAAGTTGTTAACTTACATTTTCGTCCAAGGGCTTGTGGTGCCTCCAGGGTCTTGCTGGTGCACACAGGGTGCTGGGATGGAGGGTTCTGCCTCCTCTGTAGACAGGCCAGCATGGCGAGACGGGCACAGTACTACAGCCGGGGGAGCTCTGCGGCCAACCTAGAGCAGAGAAACAGGAACATGAACGTGAGCTGAGAGGCCGGATATGAGGTCAAAGCTTCACGGACGTTTCTGGTAAAGCAGCAGCAGCTAGCTGGAGGCTTGATGTGCGAGTTTTCTCACTGGGGATTTAATTGAGAAAGCATGCCTGCAGCTGCCAGCCTCTCAGCTCTGTGTGCTGAATGATAAACACACACCTGTGCTGGGGGCAGCACGGTTGACATGGGCTCAGAGCAGAGTCCAGGCCAGTCACTCCGCAGCTTCAAACAACACATCCGCAGCCATTCAACCGCATCTCCCGTCTGTGAAACTATCCTCAAAACAAACACACAGGCTAACAGACAGCACAGCACTCAGCCACCGACACAAACTCTGTTCCAGGAAGGTGTGCATGTGGTGATTGATGGCGTTATCTATGAACTGAAAAAAAAAGGTAATGCAGAGAAAACAGCAGTCTGTCTGCTACAACTTAACATGCAACAGCTTTAGGGGAGTGTCAGGAGAGGCCTGGGGGCCTGAGCCGTGTCTAGATGCACGCATGGCTGTGTTAAACTGTATGTGTGTGAATGTGTGTGTGAGCAAATGGGATGGGTTGGGAGAGGGAGACTGCCAACCGTACATCAGGTCTAGTGACGGCACTAATCAATCTCCCTCTAGGCCATAAATCTCCGGTTCCACACCCCCACCCCACAGCCACCTTCACTCAGGAACAGGGCGGCAGTCGCTGCTGGATACTCCACCAAAACGCCTAACGCGGTCAGTCCAAAAAAAGAAAAAAAACATACAACACAGCAATATATTTCCCATATTACATATATAAACACTCATGGCTGCCTAACAGGAGCCTTCACATATCAAACAGCATAAAGGCTATCATTCATCAGGGACCTAGCGTGTCACATAACAAAGATGACTGATTAAAGTTTTCTGCTTGGATTATACACCAGATGGGAGCAGCTGAAGGAAAAACTTAGACCCTGAAATTGTTTTCATGTCATTTCAATCAAGCCTCGCTCCTCCATTGTTTACCGAGCTCATATTGTTGCATGCTTTTGCAGAGGCTCACCTACAATGGATAATGGTTGCATCTACAAAGAAGGAATGTAGATTTAATCACAACTCTGCCTTCTTTGACTCTCGTCTACAATCCATCAGCACGAAACACTATTGTTTCCATCTGGGCTGTTCTCCTCTCATTTTTAAAACAAAGAAGTGAGGTAGATATTTCATCTGTGCCGTCAGTTTCACTGTCTCTGCCATGACGCCTGGCTGATTATTGAAAAATGATTTTTCATGTGCCTGTCACAGACTGCTCCTCTGTTATTTATTTTCTCAGTAAATGAACATTTAGCCACCAGGCATCAGTCCATCACTTAGTTTTATAGATTACAAATTTAATATGAAAGAAAGCAACTCCAATGATTTCATAATAAATTAACAGTGGTGAATAAAGCTCGCACTCCTGTTCTTTTTATAAGAGGACTTCAGTAAACTACAGACCACCTGTAAAAATCATAATATTAACAAAAAGCCTATTAAGCAACATGACCTAAATTTGATGGTTGAAATAAAGGAAAAAGCAGGAATTATGATTTAAATCAATTGAATTTCTGTTATAATCAAGAAAATAATTGAGGAACATTAAAATCATTAGTCAGACTAAAAGAAAAGTATGTTTGATTATCTGAACTTCAAAAAAATGTATTTGATTCACAATATTTATTTGAAAAAAATGAAGTATTGAGTGATTTATTCTGAGTTCACGTTTAGCAGAAACAAGAAAACCTAGGTTCTGGTTTTTTTTAGCATGTCTACTTAATAATATTCCTTTTCACTGATTACATTTTTAATAGATCAGAGGTGACAAAGTAACAAATGGGAATGCAGAAGAGACAAAAAACCCCTCTGTGCGCTATAATCACTTTTCTAGGTGGAAGAGTTTAAGATTGCAAACAGGTTCCAGAAATGCATCAGCGCTGCAAATAATTTGGCCTTTCACCCATAAAAAGCCTTTTTTTCTTCCATGAAATAATTTTTCTCGACGCATTACATTTGACCCCGAGGCTTGTACAATGCACTTAACACAACTCGCGTGTATTTTTAAAGCCTGTCACAGGCGGCACAAACCAACACTTTCAGCACAAGCCACACAGTATGAAACGTACTAAAAATGCACCTCCTTGAAAAACACAAGTAAATGAAATCCAAGCTTTCTGTTGTGCACACACACATGCATACGTATGCACAAACACACTCTTTGCAGATGGAAGAGAGGGACCACTCTATGTCTCGCCAGGTGCTCAAGCAAAAAAAAGGAGAAAAAAAATAAGGTTGCTCGCAGTGCCATTTCCTCTCGCTCACAGGGAGGCCTGGCCCAAACACACTGGCACTTTGAGCTCATTACAGGCTATTCACATAATCCTTTCTGTGTGTTCTCTCTGTGAGGATACTAATTTCACAACTAGCCCATCCTCACAGTCCATTTGTTCAAAGATAGTGGTTGAGAGATGGGAAGTGGACACGTGGTGCAGATTGAGACTAAAAGCTCGTCTTAACGGGGATCCAGCCACAGTTTTTCCCTCTCTCTGAAATGAAAGACAATCGTGTAACTACCCTCCATTTTTCTCCATTTGCTGCTCACCAAATGTATTCAGAGGCATTATACTTTGCTGAGAGAGACCCGCTTTTTTCAATTCAATTTCAGGAACCAATTTTCTCCTATTATTGCTTTAAGAAAGGGCAAAAAGGAACAGGTCTTCAGCTTGTTTGTCTTCCCCCCCCTTTTTCCCCTTCATCTTCTCCTATTAGGTTATTGTGGAACTTGGCAGATGTCTATCACTGGCAGGAAATTATCTCTGAAACCAAAAGCCTGTGACCCATCACCCAGCTGCCCTGAAAACAGCATGTCTTGACGAGGTCAATCTCTGGGAAGGTGCTGGGGTATGTGTGTGTGTGTGTTGGTGGATGCACACACACTCACTGTCCTTCTTGCAGCTCAAAACACCACCTGCACTTCACTCACTCATCAAATCCACTCACAGGTCTCCTATTACACCAGAGCAGGGATATCTCAAAAGCCTAAAAAGGTTGTCTATCAGCTCTTTCCCGTTCTGCTAACACTTCTGCAGGGTTTGAAATGGGGGCGGAAGATCAGTCCCATGAGATGAGGGAATAAGCTGGAATCAAGAGGCTGTGGGCTTGGCAGAGGGCTATTCCTTAGTTAAAAGGTTCTTAAACTGCACAGGAGATCAGAAGAGATGGCTCCCCGCGCCCAAAGCTGTCTGCTCAGATAAGCATCCTGCCAAGCGTGGGGTGCAACAGGGTGGTCATGGGTGAATAAACCCAATGTTGATGTTGAGCTACACATGCTTTAGGTTAAAGACAGAGTATGGGAGCTAATACTCTGGGCTTAATATTCTATTTCAGAAACTTCTACGATGAACTGGAAGGTTAAGACTTGAAATGTGTGTTTAAAATTAGGCTTCAATGTTAACGTTTCATTTTGAAACTGTTTCTTTTTCCAATTGAAATGGCCACAGGAAACATAAAAAAGCATTTGTTTTATTTACATAAATGCAAAAAACACTCATCTTTAAAACTGTATTGTACATGCTGGTTATAGAATATGGGTAATGATTCAAAAGATATGCAAAGTCAGTCAAAGTGATTGTGCATATTCTTTTTTTTTCCATTATCAAAATATTGACTCTTTTTTCACTTCCAGAAGTAGGAATAAGCCTTAAGAAGCCTTTATGCTGTTGGCAAAAAAAAAAAACCGACCATTTCAGCTTCCTGATTGAAGCTCAATTGAAATCAAAAGTAACTGGAACCAGATGAAGTTTACAAAGTAACCACTAGGAATCGATGGAAGTGTCCTGCTTTTGCTCCCATTAATACATTTGTTAAACTGTATGATAAATAAACATTATGAGAGTCTGATTAAAAAAAGGTGTTGGTCAAAAATAATTTGTTGGTGAAACTAATTGGTTTTTTTTTTGCGATATGCAGGTAATAAAACAAATCTAGCATTCAGTCCAAATATTCAGTTTTAGATCCATTTGAAATGTAAAATAACCGATGACATTTTCAGTAACGTTTTTCTGTTACTGTAATAATTTGATAAAAACTTCCCCTCTGACTGTCAGGAACTTTCAGATAGTATCCACCAATTTCTGAAGGGCAGGGGGGGGGATTCCCTAATTGAACGGTGACCCTGCCGCCCCACTATGGGACGCCCCATGCAGTGCTTTTAACAAGCTGCTGTGTCTCCCCTCTTAATAAGCCCAAACAAGTTAATCCAATCGACACACTCAAGGCCTTTCTTTTTCTTTAACAAGGCACTGGCTCTACCCTGTTAATCCGTGGCTCCCCCTTTCACCGTCACCATACTGTCACATGAATAGCGGAAGAGTGAAAGGCTCCATTAGGAAAGACTGCCAGTAAACCCCTTTCTGCTCAGCTCTTTCCACACACAACTACTAAATAATTTGTACTCATACTGTATGTTACAAACACCCACACAAAAACTCACATGCGCCTGATATAAAACTGCTCTATTTGGACGTGGCGCACAATGAGAGGGTTATGCTCACTGACCCTGATCCACATGCACACAAATCAACAACAAAACCACACAAACAAAAATTCAGATGGGACATTGCCCGACAGGCACGCACTCTGGGACATAAAAAAGGCATTGTTAACAAACCCTACCAGCTCCACAAATAAGAGCCACTGATTCACTAACAATACAAGGCCCTGGATGCACACACCAGCACTCCGCAACCTCACAGCAGCACAATAAATAACCAGTGCAACAAAAGCCCATTGTGTGTAAAAGCCAGCAGTTTGGACATTATTGCCATGATATACAGCGTTGGAATAACATATTGGCAGCTGAGTCCTATATATTATATAGCATGTCCTTGTTATTGTGGCTTATACGGACCCGTTTGTCGAGCAGTTGTATTTATAGGAGGCTTTGCAGAAAATGAAGGGCATTTTGGTAAAAACATTCAGCTGCTAGCTTTCCATATTCCAGTCAGCTTCAATAGCTTCACCCATGGGATGAAGGGTGAGGAATGTCTGGCAGTCCAATAGCAGTGAGTCGTCTGTCATCTCTAATCAAAACATGCATGCCTAGACTAATGTCGACCCTGTAACAGCAATGAGGACTAACTGACTTCACAGCCAACTACTGCATCTTTGTGCAGTGCTGGATGTCATTAATAGAGAAAAAGTGCTCACCATGCAGAGAGACACTGAGGCTTGACACTTTAAACAGAAAAAAGCAAACTGCTAAGTGTTCAGAAACCATTAAGAGACAGAGATGTGATCTCAAGTCTGTATTTCAACTTGATGTCTGTTGATAAGTAATGAAATGCCTCATTCACCCTGAAAAAAAAATGACTGAGACTGCATTACAGATGGCCATTGTTCAGATTGAGTCATTTACTGGGTTTAGTGTCAGTTCTGATGAGCACAGCAGGGCAGCTCACAGGCCTCTACGCTCTTTTCACACCTGTCCCTTAACCCCGATTCATAACAAGCTCTGCTACTGTGAAGCATGACCTCTCTGGCTCCTGAGAAAAACAATACATCAACTGCTGCTGTACAAGGAAGCCATCAGTTAACAATTCTCTGAATGATTGAATATGAGATTTTCAGTATGACTCACTAAAGCCTTGCTCAAACAAAGTCTAAGTAAACTTTAACACGTTTCAATCGAACACTAACATCATGTTTGAGGCTCTCCATGCTGCTCTTTAGATCAGCCAGTCAAGCTAAAAATTACTCACAAGAAAGAGTCTGTATCATTTATTTTATCTGCGACTTAATAAAATAAATACATAGGAAAAGTGTGACAAAAGTCCTGCCAGTAAAGGGAAGGTGGTGTAAACTGCTGAGTTCATTGACCAACAAAAACAAAACTATTCAATGCTGGCGGGAGTTCATATTCTTTATTTGCAGCACCGAGCAATCAAAGTGGTCTAACAACATGACTGAGTCTCTCTGCGCTCCTGCTCATGGCAGCAAGGCACATTGAGCAATGAGAGTGTGGCTTAAAATTGTCAGACAAACCACAGGGGAACCACATCCTCCTCTTTCTGCCTCTACCTTTGTTGTATTGTTTTACAGGGCATCAGTCGCAGTCTACACCCTGGGAATGTAACCAACTAAATAAACGTGGAGTACACACTGAACCGCTGATTACTGACACACCAGAACCTTAAAAACACACACAAGTCTTAAAAACAAAGCATGGTGTTTATTTATGAGTTTTGGCATAGATTCAGGTTCTCCGTGAAAGACGCCTGACATAAATCACCAGCCCTCCACACTAACTTCGCCCAGATGTTAGACAAACGAGCTGCGCTTTGTGGTTTTAATGCGGGGATTTATATTTTCCACTGCAAAACCTTATTACACACCATTTGTAAAGCATTGTTGATATTGCTACATTTCTTTTCCCAATATGACACAATCCTTTATTGTCCTAGACAGGTCCATTCATGGCTTAACACACCAAGAATAAAGCAACGCTTCTTTTCTTCCCTCTAACCATCCTATGCTGGCTCACTTGAATATTCAAGCGGTGTTCATTGTCTTTTTCTCGTGTGTGCTTTGCTCATTGTTTGTTGTGCTGTCATTTCTAAGCTTGGCTGCTGAACTTCAAAGAGAGGCTTAGTAAATTTGTGATTAAATGGAGTGAGCCGCCAGGGGTAAAGAAGAGGAGACCTTTGCGCAAAATGCTCATTCGTCGAAACATGTGCTTATTAATGGGTTTTTAATAAATCAATGGAGTACAATTAAACTTCATCTATTTGAATTTTTTTTCTTTTATTTGCAGAAGGCTGAGCTGAAGTGTGGGTCTCTATAGGGCCTAAGGTGACCCCAATTCCCATGGTCTAACAGCAACTTTGATGTATTTCACCGGAGGGTGTCACAGATCCAATAGTCAGCCGTGCATAACATTAGTGTGCTGTGAGGGCCACCAAGCAACCAGATACCTCATCATTTTTTATATCCGTAGCCATTTTTTACTCGTCTGAAAATGAAGGACAAAATATTAAAGGATGACACTAGTGTTTCCGTCGAGTCGGGTGTGGTGATGGGCCATTTTCTCCTTTCCATCGCAAAAACTCAGCACTCTCTTTCTTTACTCCAGCTGTTGCCATTCCTTTTTCCTCTAGACTCTGCCCTGACCATGCCAGCAGAGAGAATGTAGTTGGGCAGAGTGGGATGCGAGCCTGTGGTTGGTAATCACCTGCTGGCTAAAGGCACAGATGGCGCAAGCATCAGCAAATGTTTGTGGAGCAGTGATCCGCAGAGCCTCTCTGACAGGATGACAGACAAATACAGGAACCCAAGCAACCCACAGTCAGCCAAGAAATACCCACATGCTGATTTGATGCAGAAACCTGGCAACCTTGTTATGAGCGAGCATTTTAAAGCAATAAATAAATCTTAAGCTCCGGTTTCCTTTTTGTTTTAACAGTTGGCGTTTGTGCTCATGGGACAGCAGAAGAGCTTTTAATGGTAGGTGACCAAAGCAAGTGGACAAAGGCTGGTGTTGTTATAAGCGAGCTTAATCATCCACTGAGAGAATTAAGCGGTGAGTTAATGGGAAAGGCTGCCACTTTTGTGCAGAATGATAATCTCTTCCCTCCTGAGCATTTCTGATACTTTTCATTGCTCTTTTTATTTATTTGGAAGACTTGCTGTCAGTAAGCTTCAACGCTGCCCCTTAAGAGGACCAACTGACTCAAGTAAATTAGCTAAAAAGTAAATTGTAACACACCAAAAAAGCTTTTTCGCATTGATTGAGTTCACAAAAAATGCCCAGACTGGATGTTAAAATCAAGCCTGTTAGCTTCACAGTGTCAACTGTAGATGAAAGAAGTTGGATCAAGTTTTATTGATGTTGCTGGCAAAGACTTTTTTATGACAGCAGAGGCGTCGAACATGTCAGAGCACAACGACCTCAGAGACATCGCCTCTCTTGAAAACTCTTCGGCAGATGAGCTCCTTCTGCTATGTGCATTGCAGCTTAGTGCCTTGGTTTGTCCTTCACAAGAGGCAGGTAACAGTGCCAAGACCCAGTAATTAGTGCAGATGGAGACCGTAATACTCTCTTCCCCTCCCTGCAGAAATGCCAAGGGAGGCAATCTATAAATTCCTGCATATTAATGCAATTTAAAACCACTCCAGACACCTTGCTGGGGGCAGGTGATAAAAAAGGTGAAAGGCAGGCTTCCTGGCAGACAGCTGCTGACATGTTGGTGACATTAGCTCTGTGTCAGCAACTTCCTGACCCCCAGCACACACCAAAATAACTTCCTAATCTGTCTTTTTTCTTAGAAATGCTCCTTAAATACTGACCTTAGGCTTTACAACTGGGTCTCTATCAATAATTAAATGGTAATCTAAAAACCCATTTGAGTTGGGTCATCGTTCTGCGCCACTGTCCCTCGCTTCTCTTCCTCCTCCATCTATTTTTTCCTCTTTCCGTAAGATCTAGTTAGAGATTCCATTAGCATGAGAAAGCAGGCTGGTAATTGTCTTCACCCTACTGAGTGATCCCTGGATAGAGGATTAGGCAAAGAGAAAGCCCTATTTCAACTCTGAGCACAGATGCTGTCCACAGCCGCCCTATCCAGATTAGATTAGACTGCAGGGGGATAAAACCAACTGGTATTTTAGAGCAACATTAAACATAAAAAAGCATAGGCAGGAAGCTAAAATCCAGACTTTTCTTCAGCTCTGAACACGAGATGTGACCCCTGCTCTTTTACACTTTTTCGCTCTTCTTTGCAGTTTCCTTTCATACATCGATTAATACGCTCTTCTGTTGAATATATAGACTGCAGGAAGGCGGCTTAAAGTCATCCCTCCTTTATATACACATGGAGAATTTAGAGCTGAATCTTCCAAGATCATTCCCTCGGGCCACCCTGTCCGTCACTAATCTGCCCGCCACCACCCCCTTGTAAGGAGGTGTCACATTTCTGGCACTCCTTCATGGGATAAGCACTTCAAACACCAAAGCATCTCCACTTGACCTTCCATGGAGATCATTGATTAAGCCAGCTGGATTTATTCCTTAAATAGACAACCGCTGTATCGAAAAAGAGAAGAATTTTCCTTAGAGGCAGAAGTTAAAATTCCTTTAAGTTTCACGAGGTTTCCAATTTTCATTGCCTTTTTTTAATCTTCACTTCTTGCACCATTAATAATCCAGGACCCTTTCTGGAGTCGGAAATACTATCATCACCACTGCAGCTCTACAACAGAGAAAAAGTGAAGCAAACCATGAAATAAAGTGCATCTCAACTATTGTTGCCTATTACAGCTTGTAAATTCCCACTCCAAATATACGTTTTATTCTATTGTAAAATCATTCCCAGTGGTTTTTGAAATTATGATTATGTGTTGTTTCTGAAGTGCAGTGGGAGCTCACATGAAAGTCGCCTCTGGGTTGTGGGTGGTCCTGTTGACCCGGAATTTAACTTTTCGCTAATTTCCCAGCATACCTTTGCTTACACTCAGACGAGGAGAATGAAAGCATTAATAGATCTATTTGTCTGCAAGTGGATGCATCAGAATTGGAGCAGAGAGGGAGACTTTGGCCCGCCCATCGCAGTTGCTGAGTCACAAACCTGAACTTTTTCAAACTGAGTTTTCATTTCTTTCTCATCCAATACAATCTAAACAAAAAAAATACATAGAGATGCAGTTTTAATCTTAAATTCGTTTACACATGTCCTCAAAAACACCCAAAACACGACTTTCATTCGAGTGGATCTTTAACCAGAAAAACTGTTGCACTTTTGGAAAGTTTAGCAGCACACCCAAGTTTGTTTTACAAGAGATGGCAAGCATATTGTGGAAATTCAGACCTGTTCAGGAAGCTCTGTGGGGTAAACCAAGGAGTGGTGAGGCCAGTTAAAGGTCTGCCTCTCGCTTACAGCATAGGCCATTAAGTTACAACACTGCCAGCTTCCTGTTTTCATGCATGAACACCTACATGCTTTCAGCAAGAAGAAGAAACAATCAAGTGAAACAACAGGGAGTAGAAACTCAGAAGGACAAGGAGCTTTTCAGTGCTCCAATTCATGTGCCTATTTACAAAAGTTAGGACAAGAAATCAAAACCCACTTTTTTTCTGCTTAATGAATTCTCCTCCTGTTCACGATCACACTGACCAATGAGCTGTGCTCAACCTCTGAGGGACTCCTGCTCTATGGTAATCATATCCTATTTGAATAATGAGGCAATACTGCCACTCCTGCTGCCCACTTACCCTGCATCCTTGACTGGAGTCTTTGATAGACACCAATTCTGGCTCCATCTATAAAGCTTCTCTCATGCATTTTTAATAGAATCTATTACTTTAGGATTAAATTATAAAAGACTGTCCTCCTTAAATTTTTAATAGTTTGCATAATTGGTACCAGGGTCTGAATGCAAACCATCAAAACCCAGTTGGTAAAGGACTGAGTTTCACAATGAGTCACAGAAACCACATGCAGCAATATGACACTGTCACATCCAAGCACACATCTGCCGGCGCTGATGTTTCATAGCTCAGGGTGCTGTGAGCTTTGAATGAAGGGGACAGAAAGGTCAGAAACCGTGAGGGCTGCTTTTGGCTGCTGAGCTCCTGGAGGAGCCTGAGGCAGGAGGAGTCACCTGATAGAAACGGGGGACATAGAACAGGTGTCCGCAGACGACGGCAGCCTTTCATGTCAACTGCGACTGCGACGCTCACCAGGGCAAACAGCAAAAACTACTTAGCTGGTTAACAGCCCCCCCCTGTCCCCACAGTCACTGATAAGTGTGTTCAGTCAGCCTGTGTTTCCTCTCTCTGCTCCCTGTTCTGGGCAGATCATCCACAAGTTAAATGTCATCTGCACTCTCGCTCGGCGCGTCTCCCGCTCAGCTCCTTCCAGACGGATCATGCGAGAAAGCAAATGAGTCTGAGGCGTCTCCTCCAAACCAGAGCTCCCTTTAGAAATCCACGCACGTCACCATCCCCCAAATTAGCACCACAGGGACACCTTCCTCACCGCCCCCGCCTGCTGGCGGCAGCTCTTTGGCATATCTGTACTGGGGAAAATATTTCACACTGTATGAATTATTAAGTGTGGGGCCAGTGCTAAGCAGTGTGCAGATAGACCAGTTATTCACAGCTCTATTGGGACAGATGCGTCGGAAACCCGGGCCGCTCTCCTATCAGATCGTTTGTCATGAGCGATAGACAATTTACAATGAGAGAATTTTTCAATTTATTCATTCTGCTGTCACTGCAGTTTTCTGCCACCACTCATTCTCCTCAACAACCCCTCCTTCCCCAACTCTGTCTCATCTTCTGATGGGGGGGGGGTCTGTGCCTGAACCTGCTTCGACGTCTTATGCTTACTTTGTGTTTTTTCAGCCCGAGGAGAAAGATGGGAGTGATGCTTCTGCAATAATCCTAACTGAGGTGCAGGGATGCAGAGGACATCTCCAGACATTCAAGCTTTTGAGGCCCCCAGAGACGAAGTTGCAGCTTTGTGATAAAAAGAAGTGCACACATGTTTCTTTTCAGAAATAACCTCTGGCAAGAGTGGGACTTCCCCTTGTCAGGACTTAAAAGAGGATAGAACATATTTCCAAAGTGACTCCAACTTTTTATTTTTTGATGAGAGTTTTATTCAGGAAGGATAAAAGGATCTCAAAGGGCAGGATCCAGCTTTTTTATTTTTTTTTACACACACAGTGAAACGCCAACTATCCACTCCCACGCACACAGACAGACAAGTTCAACACAAATGTGTGGCAGACTCCGATTTCGACATTAATTACTTAAGGTGAACCAGCTGTCAAAACAGTCAAAGAAACCACAGAAGAGACTAGCATGAGGGGTCCAAAGCAGCGCTCTGCAAGTGCAGACAGAAACATACATCCATGAATCAAAAACATTGTCTGTTTTCTATTCTGTGCAGCCTATGCCATTAAATGAACAAATAAAGAGTGAAGTGGTTGTTTATCTATATATATTTAAATGTTTCTTAAGACTACTGTCACCTGTAAAGCGGCCCGGAGACTGTCCTTTCGGCGCCTGTGGAGATGGGTTCCAATGAATGGATTTTGACGTGAAAGGCAGAGATTGTAGATAAATGCCTGCAGAGGCAAGACATCTGCCCTCTTCATGATGATGCATTCTTATGCTCACACTCCCCCCAAACACACACACACACTTGCAAACACAGACACACAGTGCCAACAATTCTAGAGAGGGCAGCGTTTGTTTGGAGACAAGGTGACCCTGTTGCCTGGGGGCTTGTGAAAAAGTACAATAGAGGCCTCTCATCCTGCACACACCCAGCCGGCTGTGTCGGGCCGGCAGTGGGCAAGGGGTGCGATGTGAGAGGCATCACAACAACCTTCCACTGCGGTTTTAAAATCCTATTCAGGAAGCCCCCTGAGATGGAGCCTTTCACACCGCCCGCGCAGACGGAGAAAGATCCCTGCTTGTAACCCAGAGTCACGCAGTCAACAGATGGAGCGGCTATTGAGTGAAGGAACGCGCCAGCGGAGGCGGCTCCCCATCCATCCCCACTGGAAACAATAGGGCAGCGGGTCAAGAGTGCTGTCTTCAGGAGGAGGGGTCAGGGAGGAGGTGCATGCTTTGACACAGTCAAGCTATGTGAACACTTTGAAACTCGACGAACTGAGAGGACCTTTTTGGGATGTGATGCGCAAGGGGGGGGGGGGCTCGTGGCGCACAAGCTGGCTGCTTGCTAGAGTTCAGAATGGGAGGGGGGTTGAATCTAGGACAGCAGGGTTTGCGTTTAACCTGCACACAAGCGCGGAAAAAGCTAGCGTACACTCATTTGCACCTTCCGAGAGGAAAACTGCTCAAATGCACATTTCAAGGACCAACTCGTAGATGCACTCAACTCACAGAACAAAAAGCAGCAAAGGGAACTTCAGTGAAAAGCTTTTTTCTTTTAAACTGTGCAATCAGGCTTTATAGACAGAAAAGTGGTTGGACCTTTAGTACCAGAAAACAAATGCAGTGCCCTCAGGGCATTTTTTCATAAAAAGCTGGTGTCAAGAATCCCAGAACAACCCTGCAGTTTTCTTCATCTTTTAAAACATCCTTTCAGTGAACGGATGTGGTAACCTTCAAACATCACTTGAGATCAGAGGAAATACTTTTCATACGTTTATGCAACAATGACATCAAACTCTTGGGATGCTCTCATTTTCATTATCTAATTTTTGGGGTGTTTTCACATTAGATAAAGAAGAACAGAGGACAAACGGCTACGCACAGTCGCTCATGCATGTTTTCATGCACTGGCCCCTAACCACATAACAGGATCACAATGCAGCTCGCTCAAAGGAAAAGTATATCCATTTCCATCGACCAGTAGCCTTGCAACCACGTGGCTCTGAGATGGAGGTCAGTTCATCAGCCAGGTTACTCTGCCTCACCTTGTTTCCACAGACAAGAGAATACAGGATAAAGGTTTGGGCTGATCCTATAACTTCAGCATTCTGGCACAAACAATTATGCGGCTGAGATGCCAGAGACTGCTTCAGCGTGTTCCTCAGCCCAGAGAGCTATGTTTTATGGCTGTTTTACACAGGAAGGTGCTCATTACAAAGTGGAGGGTGTCAAAGGCCTTGGAGCAATTCTCCATTAACAACCACTGGTTAAGAAAGTACAGACTTAGAGATAAAGACTTCCTGCAACTCAGAGAATGTGAAAACAAAAAAATCACACCTAATTAAAGATAAAAGCCTAAAATCAGAGTGGAGGATAGCAATAAAAGCTGAGGTTTGGGTTTTAAGAGATTAGGAATTGTACAAGGATGTCATAATTCCATTCAAATGAGTATTTTTAAACAAACTTAGCTAAGTACAAAGGTTCTTCTGCCTGTTAAGGTCGCTTAACAATACATCAATGCTTTGCCATTTCAGAATATGATGCTATTTAAGCCTGGAACTGAAAAAAGAATCCTTCTCCACTGCACTGAAAAAGATCAATACCTTCACAGAAAAAGAAAATGGCAATAAACACAGGCCTTTATTCAGAGTGCAACAATGCAGATGAAAGACCAGGACGCACCTGGAGAGCGAAAAAGAAGAAGACTATCGGCAGAGTTATCAGGAAGGTCCTGAGACTGCCAACAACATCTCAACACCTGTGTCCACAGCAGCATATGGATTACAAACATTGATGATATTAAGGAAGCGTCGTCTTTTCTGCCGCTGACTTTTCCTTTTCAGTTTGATCTCTTTGGTTTTCTGAAAAGAATGCAGCTGGGCGGTGCCTCTCTCTAAAAGCTTAATAAGAGGCTGTCTTGACAAAGAAGCAATCAGCAAGGTTTTGGTGACAGCAGAAAAATTTGGAAACAAGGAGCAGACGAGAAACCTATTGTCACGGTTACCAACTGGCTGCTGCAGCTCAATTCAGATAGCTGTGGCTTTCCAGCCCCACCGTCAATCACTGCTGCATGTGTCAATGGGGTGAATTTAAATGATAAAACAGTAAGTCATGAGCAGGCGATTTCGCTGTCATCCGGACGAGGCCTGTTTGAAAATGGCTGTGTGTGCGGAGATTTCACCACAGCTACATGGAATTTAACTTTGCATCGTGCGGCCGGCTTCGCCCCTCAATTACGACAGAATGTGTAATCACCAAACGTCTTCCCCTCAATCCCTGTTACCATTTGTAACAGAGTGGTGCCACTAGAGATGAGGAAACAAAATAGAAATCTGGCTAAAAGACAAGCTTAAAGTGACACTTAATTTGAGATACCCAGCCCTTCTCTGAGCTCTGGTAAACAGGATCAGTCAGACTTCACCCACCGCCTGTCTGACTCTGCAGCTGTCTGTGGGGAGAGGCTGCACATGCAGAGAGGCTCTCACTCATCAAGGAGTGATGAAGTCCTCTCAGAGGTCCTGAGGAACCTTTGAAGACACCTGAAAGGATTGTAACATTTCTTGGAAATGTATTTTAATGTCAATTAATGGTAATCTAAATATTTTATTTATGAAACACATTAAAGTCCCACTTTGGTCATCTTTTAATCTATTTTAAAACTGTTCCCACTGGTCTTTTCATAATGATTGTAGCCAAAGTTCAAATCTAAAACTTGCGTTGTTTTCTAGGACAGATTCTGCAGAGCGGCAGGAGTTTATTAGAAAGTCACCTTTAAGTTGTGGGCGGGACCCCTGGTGTGAAGTAAGCCTGTCCCCATTTCCCATCATCCCTTTGTTTTACGCTCTCCTGGTAGATTACAGCCCTTCACAAGCCCAACCTTGCATTAGCGCTGCATTAAAATATGACACAGCAATATTGGAGAACCAGCCATATAGTTTTGAGTCAGATTCCAGCTTGGACGAGGAAAACAAAGACGTACATGGATCTATTTGTCTACAAGTGAAAGAGGAGCTGTAGGTCCTTGTAGGTCCTACGTCACATCTACAAACCTTTTTCAACGGCATTTACTCAAGATTTACAATGATTTAAATAAATAAAAACTCAGAAATGCAATTTTAAGCCCAATTTTCTTTAAATGTGTCCTCCATTATGAAAAAACTACAACAAAAACATGTTCAAAATGTTTATCAGTGTGAGTCTTTAATGCAGAACAGTGGCGGTTTCAGGGTTTGAAACATCAAACTTTCAGCTAAGGGACCTTTAAAACCTTTCCTCTCCTTGTCCCCTAACACTTCCCATCAAACATTCTCTCCTCCTATCAAAGGACAGCACAACACTGCCCTCCCTTCACAGAAACGAACAGAAAAAAAACATGGCAGAAGTTAATGACAGCCACAGAGAAGATGACAAGTGAGCAAACAAGTGAGCTGCCAAGGAAGTGAGAGAAAAACACTAAACAGCTGCTTTCCTTCTTCTTCCCTTTGCTCTTTCCCAGGAGAGAGTCACATGTGATCTCCCTGATCCTAGTTTGTGGCTGACAGAGGGGACTGCAGCTCTGTTCATCTCCCCGCTCACTTGGCTCGGTGCCCCCCGCCGCCCGCCTCACCATCGCTCCACTGCCAGGAGGGAAAAGATGGCAGGAGGGGGGGGAGAAGGAGCGAGGAGGGGGTTGCTACATCAAGGAGAGACTCTCCCAATGGGTTCTCGTCAGTTCCAGGCCATTGCACCTTGCTCGCTGGGAGTTTGTTTGCACACACACAAGTGTACACACATTCACACACATCCATGCAGAGGCAGATGACTGTTAATGAGTACAATAATGGGCTGTTGGGTATTTTATGGTGGGGGCAGATTTGTAGAGTCAAACGTTTTATTTTTAGGACTATTGTGACAACACAAATGGCCATTTGATGTCTTCCAGAACTTCAGCGGCTACTGTTTACACTCAGTCTAAAGCCAGCGACACGCTTGATGTGGTCAACGGTAATGTGTTGCCAAAAGGCCTGACATACTTCCGCGATCTTTAGGGACAAGCGGAGAGCGGCACTCAGTCTCTACAGATGTTGCCTTGGAGAGCGGCTGCCTAGCTGGCTGCTGGAACAGCTGGACAGCTGTTCCTATAGACGCAGCCACAGAAGCATACCACGGGGATGGGGTACGGGGGGGTTGTTGATGTACGTTTATTTTATCCAAATGAAGTTCCCAGGACGTGCAAAGCTGTCAGTTTTGCCAATGGAGCATGAGTCTAGATAGGGAGAGATGGCACTGAGCGGGACGTGGTGAGAGGAAGGGAGCGAGGGAGCGCAGATGGGCAAATATCAGACATGGCTGATGTTGTTTAAAGAAAGCTCCAATGCAGAAACAGATTGCTTTTTTTGCTTTTTTGTGGTAAATTAGGATTATAACTTGTCCATCAATAACTGAGCACTTGCACCGCCAAATGGTGAGTACAAGTTTAAATATTTAAAGCAAGCTATGAGTAAAAAAAACTAAACTTTAATGGGAACTTTAGACATTAGTTGAATGATTTTTTACGACACACTCCAATAGAAATTGTGTTTTGTGGCATTTTTCTCATGACTGAGGACATTTACAACAAATGTTAAGCTTTAAATGCATTTCATTATTCCAATCATTGTGAATCAGGAGCAAACATAAAAATGTAGTTTAAAAAAGCCTTTAGCAGTGATGCGGGTGCTAAAGATGGCGGCCCACAAGCTTACTGCTCCGCTCCATTCTGATGCATCCATTTGCTCTGATATTCCATTTTTGTGGTACTGGTAATGTTAGCTAGGGGTTGTAAGGGACTGCAAACTAGAGGGAGAGAGTGCAAACAAAGAGATGATGGGAAATTGGGGCGGGTTTACTCTGTACAAAGTCCCGCCCACAAATAAGATTTGGGATGTACTCCTGCCACGCTGCAGAAAATGTCCTGAAATGTCCTAAAAAACAACCCAGGTGCTTGGATTTTGGCTAAAATTGGCACAAAAATCAAGTAAAAGACCACTGGGAAGGCTTTTAAAATACATTAAAAGATGATTGGAAATACAAGGAAAAGGTATAAAAAGATATTTTTAAGCGTAAAAGGGTGCTTAATGGAACATTGTGACTTTGTTCCAAGGTTTGTGGCTCAATGAAAATGAATTATAATTTTAGGTCATTTTGGGATATCATAATTCCGAGAAATAAAACTACACAAAAATTATGAGTCTACATTAAAATGGTCCATTTCAGAGCCAATAGGGCACACCAGCCAAGTGCTGTTGAAAAAGAAGGAAAAACTCAAAAGTTGGAAATCACTCAGATCCATTAAATACTGTCACCTGCTGAACAAACACACTGAAAATCATATGTTAAATATCCTGGACTGAATCCAGTCAGTTATGCTAAAACTCAAGTTTGTTTTAAGGCAAGTCAGGCCGTTCATTAAGCCAGGAAAGGTCAGCAGTTTTCCCAACTCAATAAAAACATTAATAACTCTAAAAGCTCAGTGGAAGCAGAGCTCACTAGATTTTGGCCACACATTGAAAACTGTCAACATGTGACCGTTGGTTAGTGTATCTTTCAAAGTTTACTTTGAAGTTTTACATGGGTCAAAGGTCGCATGGATCTACCTTTTCCAACAGGTCAAACTCCACAAAGCAGGAGATGCAAACCCACAAGAAGTCAACTCTACATTCAAGCAAAGTATCAAAATGATGAGCATGCCTAAAGAAGTCTACATTCACACCCTGCTCTGCGACATTAAATGAGAAGCCACGTTACAACTTTATCCACAACATCGTAGAGCAAAAAGTAATGACTGTGGAGGCAACTCTGGATGTGGATGGGGGGTGGGTCATTGCTAAGCAACCAGTCATTATCATCCAGAGTGGAGCGAGGTGACCGGCCATCCGTCTCAACTCTGGCGGCTCGCCTGGCTCCTGTGCACCCCCCCTTCACCCCTGCTTTCCCTCCACCATTCTCCCTCCCCATTCCTCGTTCCCTTCGCCGTCTCCCCATCCGAAAATACAAACAGAGATAAAGAACGCCGCAATCGCTCTTGACACACAAATAGGTTAACACAATAAAGCCGGCTTTGCCTGGCTCACTCGAGGGAGGAAAGCAATTCCAGCAGCAGGCAGGAGGTAATAATACAGGGCTGGGAGTGTGTGCATGTGTGAGAAACAGTCCATACATGTTCTCATGTCAGCGTTCCTGTGTTTTTGTATGTGAGTGGAAGCAGGCGCACACAAGCTATTTAGCCTCAAGGACTAATATCCCATGGATTTTCAACCCTATCCTGACACAAATAATGCAGGAGAAATTCAGAGAATCTCTTCTATTAAAGATGGAGGAAATTGTAGCTTCATATGAACAAAACCGGCCTGCACCAACCCAATGCATAAAACGCAATTGTATACCTTTAGGTCATACACTGACTGTCTGGCAAATAGTGTCTGGTTTGGTTAAAATTCAAAACGTAAATTGAATGAGTCTTATCTGTGCACGCTTGAAGTAAGTTTCCCTGATGCAGCTGCCAGACCTAGCAATAAAAGATAAAAATCTCCAGAGTTTTATTAAATCGCACCACATTCACACTGAACCCCGGAAGATTCTGCAATTACAGACCAGAGCAGACAACATTGTTTTCTCCAGTCAGTGGAAATTTCATTACCTTGCAGCAACCGTTTTAAAATTGAGTAATAGCCTGGATTTGACACAGTCAAAAACTTTCTGAGGGAAATGCGACCCATCACAAGTGTCATTCACTTAGGACAGACTGAAGGTTGATCAGCGAACTGTGCATTTTTTGTTTGATAAAATTGAGATGAAGAAACAGTTAAATGATGGTCAAGAGCTGAAGTAAATCTTGACATGAGGGTGACGTGATCATAATCCTTAAACCTCAATACACGCTGTCTCCCATGGCTGCAAATGTCCTCTTCTGTCGCCTCTCAATTTGTTTGTGAAAAGCCTGAAGTGTGAATGAAAGTTCTCCAAGAATAGGTCATTTTCAGGAGGCATCTAAAGTGTCGATTCTTTCCCTTGTTTTCAAGCACTTTTCATTAATTGAGGTAATCAAACAGCTCACATGAAAGCAGTGGTCACTGTCAATGGACAATAAATTACTAAAGCAGGGAGAGAAAACATCCTGATGTATTTCCTGCATCTGGAGGAGCTACAAAGCCCAAGGGAGAGCAGTCAACTCAGATACAGAGGGATGGAGATTAGCATGATGTGCAGTTCCGTGTTCCATTAAAGTTTGATCTTCCTCAACAGACGAGCAGAATCAGATATCTTCCATTCGAGATTAAAGTACACCACCATAGAGGGGGAGATTAATCAAAGGCCCGCATGTGATAAAACCAGCCTCGCTTCTGGCATGGAAAACTGTAGCAATAAAGAGTTCAGCTGATAAAGTGAGACATGGTGAGGCACAAAAGCAAATCAAACTGCATGTGCGGGCCCTCCTAAACAAATCAAAGTACAGACCAGACTGCAGCACAGTAGCTGGAGCTGTACAGTAGAAGTCTGACAGCAACCGTGGCTTTTATTTTTAAAACAGCAGAAGAGGGCATGGTGAGAATTTTCCCATGTTGCTCTCCGTCGCCAGGCTTCCATTCTCTGTCCTCCTCTTCTCCTTGAGATCAATGGAGCTGGGGTGATTTCACAGCAGCCTGCATTGTCACCCAGAACAAATCAATGTGACCATGAGAAAGGCAAGAGCGGCATTGTTTTTAAGGAGAGCAAATTCGCTGTTGGAGAGCTTGTCAGATATGCTTTATTCTCTCTCTTCCCTGAAGAAGTCTTTGGTAGGGGAATGTCTCCACTTGCTTATCTGACTGAGTTGTGAAGTGAACTATAAACTGCATGGCACTCAGCCTCTCCATACTTGTGTACTTATTAACCACAAAAAAAGCACACAGTTACTGTTGGCTGTATTTTAAATGTGCAGGGAAAATTTCTGGAACAAAAAATCTACACTTGCTGCCACTAACCTTTTCAAATGAAAGACTATACATTAACCTCCAGCTCTGGTGAGACGTGACTTCCATTCAGGCTGACAGGGGCTGAGAGGGGAAGAGAGGGAGGAGGTCAGAGGAACGCTGGTGTCTGTCATGCACTAACTGGCTGTAGATAACCCTGATAAGGAGCTGCCAAGGTCTCATGAGCAGAGCAGCGCTAAGGTAATCCTTTGACTACGGTCAATATAACAGGGAATCATCAGTGGAGTATTAGGCAAAAAGCCATGCACGTGCTACCACGCAATATGCCAGCGATCAGAAACAGCAGGAGAGCATTTGTGCAATCACGTCTATTTTAGTGAAAGTCTTTCGTGTGAAACAAAGAGGAGCTCTGAATTTAAAGATAAAGATCCCCTTTCTAAGGCATAAATCCTGATTCTAAAAAATGACTAGAAAACAACCATTAATGAGTTTCCATGACTTGGATCTGAGTCACTTTGACGATGCCTGCATGAAGAGGCTTTTCTTAAAGACCCACTCCAATGAAAATCGTGTTTTTAACAACTTCTTGTGCCATTTTTCCCATGATGGAGGACATGTATAAAGAAAATTGAGCTTAATATTGCATTTTTGAGTATATCTTTTTTCAAATTGTTGTGAATCATGAGCAAAGGAAAAAAATGCAGTTGGATAAAGTCTGTAGTGATGTAGATGCAACAGGCAAGCCACAAGCTACCTGCTTCATTCAATTTTGATGCATCCACTTAGATTCATGTACGTCTTTGTTTCCTCATCCAAGCTGGCATCTGGCTCAAAACTGTATGGCTGGATAGCTCTGATATTGAGTATCATTTTAGTTGCACCAGTAATGGTAGGTTGGGGTTGTGAGGGGCTGTAAGCTAGGAGGAGAGCATGTAAGCAAAGGGATAGTAGGAAATGGGGATAGGCTTACCCCACACCAACAGTTTCGCCCACAACTCAAAGGTGAATTTTTAGCAAAGTACTTTGTCTCAGAAAATGACACAGGTTTTTGGCTAACCACTAGGAATCAAAATCTGATTGAAGTGGGACTTAAAATGACATTCAAAGTAGAGAAGAAAACACAAAGTAAGAGGAAGTCTCAGACTAGGTGTGCTTGGGTGTTTCAGGTCTAAATCACCAAGATGTGTTTCTGGAAGCTTGCCCTGTGATGACCCGTCGCACTTTCCGGGATGTGTGTGGGGAGCAAAGAGAGACTGCATACACGATCAGCAGTTCTTGATAATAGATGGGTGTTGTTCATCTGACTTTTTCAGAGCAGCTAAGGAGATTTAGGGCCAGTCAAGCAGGGATGAAATAGCTACAGCGACGGTGGGCATGTTGGACGTGCAAGCCAGCAACTGCCTCAACCAGCGAACAGCAAAACCCCAAACAGAACCCTTCCCCGTAATCCTGCCAGTGCAATCTCATCAACACCTCATCTCAGCTGGAACAGAAAATCTCTTTCACCTGTGTTCCTTCACATTCACCGGGCATGGGGAGGGAGGCACATTTCCGACTCTAAATTCATTTGCATGTAATGCTTCCATTTTATGTTCCTTTTTTCATGCTCCATTGCCACATCCCAGGTACTGAAGTGCAAGAGTCTACATCAAATCATGTAAAACAGCAAAGCACGAGAAAGGGCACGTCTCTTTTGTTTAGATGCACATGAGAAAGACTTGAAAGAAGAGCTGTTGTGCACTTCTCTACATATTACAGACTTTGATCAGGTGGTTAATGAGCTGTTGTTGACATGGCTTTGATGGAAAATGTTCTTGTTGTTTCCAATATTTACAAGTGACAAACTTTGTACTTTTCTATCATGTCAGTTTATAGAATGCTTTTCTTAGATGGCAGAAGTAAACAACCATTTCGTGACATATATGATCCAAAAGCAAACATTTGCTCAGTAAACTGGTCTTCTTTCCTTTAAAAAAACTATCTGTGCTCATAAAATGCACATGGAAGTTTCTATATTAAAACTACAGTGACAGACACATTGTATTTTACCCCAAATCACATTAAACACACACGCACACACACGGTGTATCTAGGATTTTAGTCTTCTTAAGTGCCAAAATGAGTTTAGCTGCCTCTGGGAAGGTGTTGAGACAATCAAACCATGCAGGGATTAAAAAAGATTAATACATGGGCACAGGAAATTAAACTTTGGGACTTTAACGATATTCATGAGTGCAGCTCACTTATTCACTTCAGGCAGGAACTTTAATAAGCAAAGAATACTGTAAAGAACCCCAACGCCATCAATCAATCAAGGTGATATGCAGCTTGAATTATAAACTGATAAAACGTCAGCCTTCTCTTGGCATATTACTTTTGTTAATGCCTTGCTAAAATATGCTCTCCATCTAACAGCTGCTGGCAGCTTAATGAGTACAGCAGATTAGATTTTCCTAAAGTAATTTAGGCACTCTTAATTTCATCAGCGTCACAGAAAAGCAGTACAAATGTGGTTGGAATTTGTTTAAAATGAACTCTTTTTATTTGTTTTTTTTTTAAACAGTTGGAAAAGGAGAATCCTAAATGCACAAAGAAAGAAATATTTAGAAGAAAAGACCAAAAAAGAGACAGACAGACAGATGATAAATAAACCAAGCAACATTAAAATCCCAAAAGTCAATTCAGTGACCTAGATATTAAAGCTTTTTGCCTGCCATTTCTCCCCTTCATGCTCTGTCCAACCATCATGTTGAATTAAGGCAAGCATTATGCAGGGAAGACTATTTGTTTAGGTGAGGAGCAGCCACAGAGCTAATATGAGCACAATTTGCTCAGCAGGTCATAGGCGCAGAGTGGAGGAAGTAAATGAGGCAGTTCTGCCCCCTTGGGTGCAGCTCCTGCCTCATACATCACTGGATGTTTTATTCAATACTGCCAGGAAGGCTTTATGGCAGGTGCCCTGACTGTGGGGGCGCCTGCCCTGCTGTTGGGGCCCATATCACATTCAGGAGCTGTCTATCTGCTGGGCGGCCAGACAGACAAGGACACTGAGAGGAAAGATCGATTTTGAGTGGAACAACAGAGCTCAAAATGTGCAGTTTTTTTTTACTTCACAAACAGCATACTCTCAGATGAGGCTTAATAAGAAAAAAAAAAACATGAACTGCACATACGTCTGACTTTTCTAGCTCCATTAGTTTTGGAGAACAAATGAGCAAGAACCCCCAGGACAATGATAAATAGTCTGCAGACCTCAGTGCAGCACGGAGCGTCATCTGTGCAGAAAAGTTTTACAGTGTTCTGCACACATCTCCATGAATTTTATGAGTTCCTCGATAAAAGCATGTCACGCTGTACAGGGGAGCTATAAAAAAGAGGACTGTATATCATTAACACTCCGGGGTGAATAATCACTAATTGCAGAAGACACTGGAGTCGCTCTCCTCAAAAGCAATGACGCACGGAGCGCACGGATGAGGCGCTCCGCATCCCAATGTTGCTCCAAGGGCCACAGATGCCTGTCTGCGGTGCTTGCGGTGCATTGCCCTCCGCAACGCACTTAATTGATCCCCAAACTTGAAAAGACCAATATTATACATCAAAGCAGTTCCTAAAGCTATTACACTCTATACTCTATTATTATACGGCGACTCTCTAACAAGTCAGTTTTTACGACACTTCATTTAATGCGGGGTCAGTCGGGGAAACAAAGAGTTTCAGACATCCTCATCCACGCAAAAACACGCATTTTTTCATTTAACACCACAGTCAACATCACATGCAATCAAGCTTCGGAGACAACAAAGACAGATGTCAGATCCATGAAAGATTTTGAGGTAAAAATAAGATATATTTACCATAAATTGCTCCTTAGTGCAGACTAGAACTCCATGCAGATTGTTGCACTCACAGAGCAATCTGCCTCAGTCTTCTTTGAACTAAATTAGAAATGATTCATTTTGTTCCCCCTCAAATCCAGAAACAGCCTCGTTGATGTCAAACGTTTAAGTTTATCCTCGTCTTGGGTTGGGATGGGGGGGAAAAACCCTGCAAATTAGATTCCACAATATGGCTTTGAGCTGATAAGCTTGTTCTTTCCTTTTATTTTAATTCAGTTTCCAATTTTTTTTGGTCGAGCGCAATAGCGCACGTCGGCAGTTTCCTCAGGATTGCGCACAAAGTCCGCTCGTTTTTTCAGCGTTTAAGCTCTGAAACAAGTAAGAGGGTCCCGGTTTGTCTCTCCTCTAAGTTTAAGGTACCTAAAACAATTGAAAGAAAAACGGTATAAAATGCCAAATGAAACCAGATCGAAAGAAAACAAGCAAAAAAAAATCCTAACAGAAGTACTTGGAGACTTGAAAGGGCTTCGAAAAATTCCAAAAATCCGGCGTTACGCGTGGGTCCGTCTGCTTTCTAGACGATCTTTGAGGATTTAAAGATTTGAAAAAAAATAATAAAAGGTTAGGTTATAGCCTATTTCAGACGATGACGCCCAGAACTAAATCAAAGCAGGGCCAGAGAAGCAGGCGAGACCATCCTAAACTGATGCAAAATCCCAGCGAACCGGCTCTGCTCCGTGCGTCACTTTCTCCGCGGAGTCGGCAGCCTCTACGATGTCTTGCCTCCCGATTCAGACTTCAATTTCCAGAGGAGGTTGAGGAGGAACCTCGATGGGGAAGCTCAATGCTGCTCTCCTTGGGATATACACCAAGGGAGAAAGAATTAGGTCTGAATAAAGAGCTACCTGCTCCAGGCAGCTCCGGGACGCGATCCTGCCCTTCTGCCGAGCTGCCGAGACTGACAATAACCCGGAACGCTGCAGACTGTCAGGCTGCTCAGACCGCCCCCCGACCAATCCCTGCACGCGGGGAATAAAAACATTCCCACGGGTTGGCCAATCGTCTGTAATTGACGGCTGTTACCATAGAGACGCACGGCGTCTAGGCGTCTGAAACCACGTTGTTTGTTCGCAGAAGAAGAAAAGATGTTTGATCGAAATTGCCATGACAGGACGCAGATTGAGATCTTTAATCACCCTCAACCATCGCAGCGTTTCAGCAGCGCGGCTGAAGGTGAACGCAGGATCCCGGAAAAGGAGGGTGGAACCAGCAAACAAGAGACCTGAGCTGCACTTTGAGCAAGGCACCGAGTGGAAATGTTTTTTAGTGGATGTGGATGTTAAATAAAACATCATTATAAAAGCTGAAAAATAGAACAGAACAGAACAGAACAGAACAGAACAGAATAGAATAGAATAGAATAGAATAGAATAGAATAGAATAGAATAGAATAGAATAGAATGGAATGCTTTGTCGTCACCAGTTTTTATTTAGTGAAGGTTGATTTGTTATCAAGCGTTTAAGGAATTATTAAAACTATGTGGGAATTGCATGCATAGACATTTTCTAAAACATCTCTATCTTTCTGAATGTCATTGCTGACATCTCCAGCCTGTTCTAGTCAATAAAAACCTTGCAAAACACTTTTTTTTGTTTTGCAGAATGTTATGGGGAAATGGGCAGTGTTTTTTTGACTTCAAACCTTGCAAAGTTTTTTTCTCTTCTTCTCTGTAACTGCCTGCCGCTCGCAGACCCTGTGACACACAAAAGCAGTACAAGCAATCACACATTATGGACTCTCATAATAAGCTGACGCTGGGAAGTGGGTGATGCAGCACTCAGCTTATGCCAGTGCTGATAAGAGCCTGAAAGTATTACCTCGGTCTGGCAGCCCGCTCCAGGAAATCCATCCTGAGCCAGGTCATCAATTCTGCCCTATCTGATTGCTCACCAATCCCTGGCAGCTCCATGTCGCTGTCCTGGCTCTGCCTTAGAATTTTTCTCTATGACTTGCACTTTCTTGCTAGTTCTTTCACAGAAGAATATGTTCTGTCTTCACAAAAGGTCTTCTATGAAAAAAAAACAACAGAAAAAGAGAAAAGGTGTTGCCAAAGAGCTCAAATTTCCAGAGAAGCGTTAAGTCAATCTTTCAAACATGAGCTTCAATTGCACCTCCCTTTTACTGCAGCACTCAGAGGACAGGCATAGTGGAGTTCTATCATATCACCTGTATAGTTCAGCTGCAAAGTCAATCAGACAGATATACAATTAATTGAAAAAATCCTGAAGCAGATCTGCTGTGCTTCAGCGAGGCAGACAGACAGGCAAATAAGCCTTTTGATTAGCTAATAAGCACATGACTCAACAAACATTCAAGGCATGTTTGCGGCGCTTTGATTAAAATACGCCCTATATGCAGAAGATTGGACACAAATACATTGTGAAAACACTCAGCTGTTCCAATTCCCAAGGCAGCATGAGGATACATAAAACAATGAATTATTTATAGGGGAGATGTGAAATATCGCAGTGGATAATTTTCTTTAGGCTATATTAAATGTAGTTTTCAAAATAAAATGTCTGTGCGTGTACATTTCCCAGAAATCCTTCCCACTGACAGGATCTGGAGCCTTAAAATTGGATATGAAATCATATTTAAACGCATCCTTGCCAAGAAATGTGTGTTTAAGTGAAACACAAAAGCAAGGGTTATTCAGATGTTGTTGTTTTTCTTCAGATTTCTCTTTTTTTTTGGCAATTATAATCAAAGGATATTTGCTTCGCTTGTGTTTCAGCTCTGGCTCCAAATTAAACACCTTGTAACGAAAGCCAAGCTTTTTAAAAAGCCTCATCAAAGAAGGCTTTGCAACATCAGTAAAATTAGATTGAGCCTTTGCAAAAATCACTGCTGCATCACCCTGAATGGAGCTTCTCATAAATAAAGCTCTCTCAAGCACCATCCGGAGCCAACATTAGTGTCTGTCTCCGGGCTGGAAGCCTTACGCTGTTACAATTTGTTTCTAAAAGTGAACTGAGTTTAATTGAGCAAAGTTCAAGACTCCAGAAACAGTAAAGCAACGGAGGAAAAAAAAAATCAATGGCAACAGAGGCATGGAAAAAAGAGATAGCATTGATTTATCTGCCATTGATTCATGAGTATCGCTGCATTGTGCCCTATGGGTGAAAAGCACACTGTCTGCCAACTGATGGGGATGAATCTGAAAAGGTGTCAAGTGGTTAGAGGACACAGAGGTGGATGATGATGAGGAGGAGAGGGGTGGAGGGTGTGCAGATGAAGGTGGCAAAGGGGGTAAAGAGAAGTGCAGAGGGCGTGCAGGATCAAAAACGAGAGGGAGGAAGAAAAGGTGTGAACAAAAACTTGTGATCCTGCAGTGATTGTCCTGTCACTCCTTTGTATTGTCTCAAATGTTTCCTAGCAGAGGCAAAAATGAACACACGTCCTGAAGGTGAAATGCCACAATTAAATAAAACAACAAGTGACAAAATCTAAAGGTAAAGTAAACCACTTTGTTTTGAAGGCACCTGTTGTTAAAGACCTACTCTGCTGACAATAGAGTTTTTGGTGCTTTTAACATGCTCTTGTGGCATTTTTTTCATGATGAAGGACATATATAAGGAAAATTAAGATTAAAATAGCATTTCTGACTATTTTTTCATTTAAATTGCTGTGAATAAGGAGCAAAAATCCAGTTGGAAAAACCAACGTAGAAAATTTCCACGTCAAGCTCCCTGCTCCACTCCATTTGGATGCATCCACTTGCAGACAAATAGATCCATGAACGTCTTTGCTTTCTTCGTCTGAGCTGGCATCTGACTCAATACAGTACCGCTGAATACTGACGAGATTGCTCGCCATTTTTGTTTTATTAAAGGCCCACTACAATTAAAATCGTGCTTTTTGTGTTTTTAACACACACATTTTTCTCGTGATAGAAGACATATTAAAGAATTTAAGATTGTGTTTTCCTTCATTGTGATGGATAAAGATGGCTAAATTCAAATATTTAAAACATTTCAAGGAAGTGAGCCCCTGTTCTGTACGGAGACGGTGCTGCGCCTCCTAAGATTCCCAATTATTGTTAGGTTGTGGATGTGAGGGGCTGTGAGCTAGTGTGAGAGATTGTAAACAGATGGATGTCAGGAAGTAGGGGCAGACTTACTCTGCGCCAACAGTCCCACCCACAACTCAGAGGCAAGTTTTTAATGAACTCCTGCTGCTTTTCAGAAACTGCAGTATATCATGGAAAACAACACACGTTTTTGTGGCATTATCATAATTAAAAGACCACAGGGAACACTTTTATAAAAGGTGATCGGAGTCAGACTTTAACAAATGGTAAATCTATGGAAAAATCATCTACAAACCAAGGTCACCACTTTCACCCAGAGTGGAAGCGCTACTTTAAACTTTACACTTCTCTGTGGCTGCTTGCAGCTGCACTATTATATGAAACATTTTATGGCTGCTACTGCAATGTGCTGTTTATTCTGCGACCTTCAGAAGTTTGTTTGTTACCTGCTGGAAACATCAGAAACTTTTTTTCTATTTCTTGCTGTTCTGACAGCCACAATCCTTCCCATTCAACTGAATTTAATTTGGTCCGGTTGGTCTTTGAAGCTAATCTGTGTTCTCCTTTGGAAAAGTGATAAAAAGGTAACAGGTTTGGGAGGAACTGTGTTTCTTTTCCTCAGTGTTTTAACAGGACAAGCTGTTCTTAAAAAGTTTTTTGTTGAGAGAAACTTTTTGAAGTGCTCTTTTCAGACTTTCCCTCAATTGTGTATCAGAAAAAGATAGTGTAAAGTCAGCAAAGCGAATGTTTTCCACTATCTCAGAGTGTCCTTGGCCGAGAATCCAAGCACCAAAATTACCCCCAACATCCTAATTGGGTTTACGCTCGCACAGGAAAAAATGCAGTAAATAGAGACGATGAGAAAGATGTGAAGGGCTGTTGGCTTTAACAAGATGTTTTTAAAGCAAATTTTAATTTTTGTAAATATGTTACATAAAATAAACAGTTTCAGATAGTAGATGAAAGGTGTGTGGGCACAATGAGGCTGTCAGACTTGGTTTGTTTAATCTTGTGGCAGCTCTTCCTCCTTATAAAAGCTAGAGATGCAAAAAAAATAAGGGAAAGAAATATATGAAACTGTTTGAAAATTTTAGACCTGACACTGTTCCAGCATGTGAAAGGTTTTGAAGCAAAAATCATTGAAAGGACTTGTCGGCAGCTTATGAAGAATCACAAATGTCTTTAAGTCTTTTCATGTCACAAGTCAGGAGCAGCTTTGTACCATATCTGCAGCTTCAGATGACAGTAGAAAGGACTCACCGGTATGCCTTTAATCATTAATGTTAAGTTATGGGGGCTTTTGTTTTGTTTTTGATTAGATCTGTGGTTTTATGTATCTCACTTGTGATTTCTTTGTGTTCCTGCCAGTTTTTTTTTATCTGAATGTGTTATCTTTACTTGAAAGTATATTGCTTCATTTAGTTTTACTTCCTGTCAGTGTTTCACACCTTTATTTTGTTAATGAATACTTCAGCCTTCTGAAATATTTCCTATAATAATATTTCTTAATGTGCTTGTCCAGATCCTGATCTCCAACCAAATGATACTTTTGTCTACTTTTTCTCTCTGGACATCTGTTTCCATGTTATTTTCCACATCTGAATACAATTATAGAAAATCATAAAGTGTTGTGGTAGGACGACCTAAATGTTAAAGAATGATATGATTAAATAAAGCCATTTAATAATAAAAATGTAAAGGGAAAGAAAAACATTAGAAAAATCAGAAACTCTTAAACTCTGAGGCAAAATTGTGGCATCAAGTAGGTTTTGTAATTAGCAGAAAACCTTGGACTTATGGGAGAAATTAGCAAAAACAGAATTATTTAGCTTGGTTGAAAACTAACTGCAACTGAAGGCCAAGAAAGCTTTAAAACTTAACATTACTGAAGACAAAGTATGACTTATGACATGAATACTGTGATAAAAGTAAATGTTTAACCCCATAAATGTTTAAAACTTCACATGGAAATGTAGTTTCTAACGAAATCTGCTACTGCATTTGTTAGTGGTTCGGATGATACGGTCTCTTGGGACAAATTTCTGACACAGATCAATATAGAAATGTCTGTGAAAATTTCTACAAGTCATAAAATGAGGTTGTTCAAGGATCCACGTGCAGGAGACCAGAAGCAGGATGCGGTTCTTAAATAAATAAATGAAGTACGACGTGAAACATTTAAACCCAAAAAGCAAAACTCAAAATGGCCAAATTAGTGTATAACAGAAACGGCAGACCACCCAAAAATATAGATCTTATTTTGTTTTATTGAATGATTCAAATGTTGTAGAGGTTTTATTACAACAGGATAACAAAAATCTAAAACAAATCCTTTATACAGTCTTAACTGCAAGATAGCTTTCTTTGTAAAATATTAGCATGAAGCCAAAGTATTTTTATGAATGTAATGAGATTTTCAAATTAGTTATTGTTAAAGAATAAAAAATAGCTTGCCTTATTATTATTTTTGAAGGTTGGCCCAGAAATATTTGCTTTGTTTGCAAAACAATGGCTAACAAGCTATAGATTTAGATAACAGTAATAGTGGCTTTGAGTTTACTTCTTAATAAGATGCAAAGTTAGTTTTTGCACATGTAAACTTGATTTTATTGTTTTTTTTGTGAAAATGTAGCCTCTGTGTTTTAGTGTATTAGGACAAAATGCACTTCTTGAGTGGGATGTGCATGTTTCCAGAAACAGATGGTTTGCAAACAGCACAAACGGCAGGAAGGTAAGACATGAGTCTGATTCCAGTACATGTCTTTGTGGTACAAACTGCAAGTGGAAGTTATAAACAGCACCACTAATTATTTTGAAACCGCTGCTTTGGCACAGTCTTCAGGCATTTGGATCAAACGCCTCACAAACAAATATATTATGGCAATGTAATAAAATACGCTTCATAATTATAACTTTCATTATATACTTTTACATAATTATCTCTTAATCAAAAATAACAAACTTGCACTCACTGGAGCACAAATATTGCAGCAGTAATGATGTTTTCATCTAGCTCACAGCTTCCAAAAAAGTTCAGAAAAATGGGATGGGGGTTAAGATACTATGAAGTAGCTGAACTTAAAGTCTGTCAAAAACATTAAAAAACACACTATTATCTGTAGTCAGTCATTTGCATAAGGGATAAAGCACATCAGAAAATTCATGGAATTTTCTGAGCCCTGCTGACATTTACTGTACTTTGAATTACTCTGGCTTGTTCATTTCATGTTTGGAGGTCGCTGGTTGGACACTTTCCACGTCTCTCCATCTCTTTCAGTCAAGCTCCAGTGGACACATGGACCATCATCCACTGCTTTGCAGAGTGCTCAGCTCTGACCAATTTTGCACCTCCGTTCACAAGTGATAGAGCACTATCAATTCTGACAGCTCCCCAGAGCCACTGGGATTTGAGTGCTCCCTTCTACCACCTACCTCACACCCACAACCCACACATAGTGCAACCACACACACCCTAGTCTCTGTCTGTCAATTAAAAGGCAGAGGTCTGGAAGTGAACAGCTGAACAAACGCTGTCAACGTAAATAGAGGGACAAAGATGAGAGGCTACCTGTCGGAAAAGTAAGGACAATCAAATACTTGGTTCCTAATTTTATTAAATTTCAAACAACTAATCAAAAAAAGAAGCAAAAAATAAACATAACACTTATATACTGTTGTCCCAATGTACTTTTTGACTTAAATTAAATTATCCCTGATCCTACTTTTCATTACTACAAAACTTTCCACAGTGTTCTGCATTGAAGTAAAGTGGTAGGAATCTAGAAATAAAAAAAGGACAGAACTAGAGATGCTTCATATTTTTGGAAAGCTTTTTAAAACCCTAATAAAGTAGGAACTGTATGATCTTTCTATACTTTGTCTATCTAGTTAGGCATGAGTTCTAGTAGTTATTAAAGTTTTGAATCCACAGTACCCTCAATAAAAGATCACTGCGAATAACTACATTATTTTCTTTTATACAATTGTTCCGTGGAAGTTGCTGATTCTCCTGAAAGCAGACACCTGTTCAAACAGTCGGTTTGTACAACATGCTTAGCAGTCCTGTGGAGTGACGAGTCTAACCTGTGCCTTTTCTTGTCCTCCCTTGTTTTATACGTTGTTTGAAAAAACTCAAAAAATTCAAAATACTTGGGTTAAGCTACAACTGAGTGGCTAAAAGCCTTTCTTTTAAAGGTGGTTAAAATTTTACGGGGCTGACTTGGCTCAAAGCAAAAAGAGTGAAGAAGATCAGAAAAAATAAAACCAAAAGTCTCAAAGCAACTGAAGGAAGAGAACCTCAGCAGAACTTAGATTTCCACTCCAATGAAAATTATGTTTTTAACATGTTATTGTTGTATTTTTCTCTTGATGTAGAACATTTATAAAGACAATTAAAAGTAGAGCTGTCAATGTTATAATGTGGTCATTTAAAAAAGAAATAAATATTCCGATGACATTTTAATACTTTAGACTTAAGACTATTTCTCACAAAAAGTGGACTATTTGATTGATGGGGTAGACCATTGTCACGCCATTGGTAACACAACAAAGCGTCGCTGCAGCGGCAAAGGAAAGCGATACATGTGCCGATCGTCACAATAGATTCATGGATAGATGGGGGGGTTGTTGGGGTGTGGAATGACAAAGAAACAGTATACTTGAGAACATGTGCTTTAAACGTAATAATAAATAGTTCTGCTAATAGATCTGATCATCCTTTTGCTCAGTCATCTGACGTTTGGAGGATTGATAAAAAAACATCAACATACAAACAAAAAACATAAACATAATTAAGATCTTTAAATTTAGTGTCGTGTCAGGAGTGGTTAAAAACGAGATTATTTAACTATTATAAGATCATCTCATTAAAACATGTTATGTGAGCTTATAAAACCCAGGGGAGTCCATTTCTATTGTGCACCTTGGTGAGCTGTTCAAAAGAGGTTTGTTCATGAAAGTCACATTTCTATGCAAACAGGTGTGTGGGAATCACCTGTTGCAATAAATCCATATTTTAATTATGACTCCTAGTAGCCTAATGTTTTTTTTGTTTTGAAGTTGTGGACTGTTCTTTTCTTTTCTTGTGTTAAACACCCCCAGACTGCATTTAGCACTCAAGTAAATTCAGGTTTCTTATTTTTTCCCCCCAAGATAAGGTTTTTTTTAACGATTTTTTCCTCACTGAGATGGAGGGTCTAAGGGCAGGAATCCCAGGTTATCTTATACAGTTTAGTTCAGTTTAGCAACCAGCTACTGTTTATATTTTTATGATTGACTTTATGTTCTTTGCATAAATACTCGTGTGAAGCCCATTGAAACAGCTATGATTGTGATTTTCGGCCAAAGAAAATCACTGAATTAAATTGAACTTTGTTTAAGTTTAAACGGCTACAAAAAGTGTATTTGAAAATGCTCGGAAAATTTCAGGTTTCACTGATATGATCCCTCTGCGTGGCTGCATGCTAGGTGCTAGTGGAAAAGGTGCACTGTCAGAGGTGATTGCTGGATAACGATTGTAAAACTACTTTAACCTCCTTCTAGCATCATCTTTCTTTAGCTTTTGTGGCTCCACATGCTTGACTTCTCTATTCGATTTTTTCTCCCGTACACCCACTTGATTAATTTCTGCTTTTCTACACAACTATGTCTAACCTTTGATTCTTCCTACCATTCTTTATCCTTTTTTGCTTTATGGAAAAATCTGGACAGGATTGTTCAATATTCAAATTTCCGTCTTCATCATTCCTCTTTGCTCAACTTTAACCTCTGAAAATCTGCTTTTCTTTTGGTTGGTGAATTATTATCCCATATTCTGTGAGACCTTGCCAATCTATTAATCTAACTTGCCATTTACTGTCTTTTCTCTGCAGCTCTGTTAAAGGTTGGCTGCCTCTCCTCTCAATCTATCTGTCAGTCAGTCTTTGTGTGCAAATCCCTCATCTTTTTCCCCTGGACTGAATTATTCAATTTAGATGCCATTTGTTTCACAGTTGGTGATAGAATCCGTGCAAACTCTCCACTATATAAACCATGGTTGTAAGAGGCAGCTGCACTTACCACCTCCTTTAACCGTTAATACTGCTCTTAGCACAACCCCTTCCTGTTTCACGTTCATTCTATAGCTTTTCTCCTGAATTAGCAGCATGTATTAGTGAAGAGTGTTTTAGGAGCTGTTGTCACTTGTATTTCACACTTGGAGATCAAACTGTCAAGATGATCATTTCACAGGAAGGATACCAGTAAGACTCACTTTAAACCAGGCAAGGTTTTTGATGTGATCACATCAACAACTTTAACTCCTTAAAACACTTTTGAGTTCTGTGCTGAAAGGTTACCTGGTGCAGAAAATAAGAGTACTAACTTCTTGCTTATGTTGTTTCTTTCTACTCTTAGTCAGTGGGAGTCTATTGAAGAGAGACTGTGATTTGTGGAAGGTTTTTATGTCACAAAACAATGCTTTTCAGAATTCAAACCATATTTAGATGACAGGTTTTTTTGTTGGAGCAGATGAAAATGTAATAAATAAATACTATTTAAGCTACCAACTTTTGATAAGTTGTACATCAAACAATTCTCATTGCTGTCAATCGTAAAAAAAATAAAATAAAATGAAAAAACAAGAATCCAACATTTTCTAAGTAAATCTATGAGGTTGTTCATCTGATCCAAAAAAAATTAAAAAAAAAAGTCTTAAGATTTAGTAATCATGTTCCCCTATTACATATTTTTATGGAAATATCTTAAAAAGGAACTAATAAAGTCAAAATGTATTTTTAATCAAATATTTTTTTACTGATAGCTGCACAGTGGTATAGTGGTAAGCACTTTTAGGGAGTAGGCCCAAGTTTGAACCCCAGCTACAGCAGGACCCTTCTGTGAAGAGTTTGCATGTTCTCCTTATGCACGTGTGGGTTATCTTCAGACACTTTTCTTCATCTAACAATCTAAAATAGGTTGATTAGTATCTCCAAATTGTCCTTGGGAGTGAGTGTGACGGCAACAGACTGCCAAACTGTTGAGGATAGGTATACCCCACCTTCACTCAACAGTAGCTGCTAGGTAGGCCTCAGCAACCCATTGAGCCCAAAAGGGATTGGGTAGGATCTGACAGTGGATGGATGTTTTACTGAAATAAAAACCTAAAGCAAACAAACAAAAAAGTCATTTCAGAAAGTGGTTGTCACACCTGTATGGTGAAACCATCAGGCTACTTGATTCCAAATGTGTGACTTGGAGAGTCACACACTGGAATTCCATGACAATAAATTATCATAACCTTTACAAAAAAAGGACTTGTGACAAATCCATTCAACACCAAACAACAATAGAGTAAAAAGTTTAGGGACATATCTAAAAGAGGCACAAAATTTGACACAAATACATAAAATATAACATCAATTCACATGAAAAAAAATTATTTGAAAGAAATTTACAGGTTCTACAGCACCAAGGGCAACATCAGCTCTTAAAAAATGACAGAGACAGAAAGAAACAGTCATTTTGATTATTTAAACTGGTACAACAGGATTCTTGAAAGTAACTTAAAACCTCACAAAGACCTACTTTTAAAGTTTCTCATCATTCATACAAAAATGAGCAGGGAGTGAAAGTGAAGGCAGGACTGACATGATCACGTCTTCTGTATAAACCTGTAAATGCTAAAGCTGCTGTATTTTGAAAAAGAACTGGGGCTGATTCTGGGGAAAAGGGAAATACAATAGCTTTAGTTAGAACAAATAACCATGCAAGTGACTTTCTCCACATTCGTTTTAATGAATATTTACCTAATTTTGGCAGTATTTCAGAGTTAATTAAATCTGGGCTGACTAGGTTGATATCTAGATTAAATGAAGTCTGAATCAAACACGACACACACGTTTCAGAAAGAGGTGATTTAAGGAAATCCTATGTTCCCAAAAAGTTGATGTGTATCTGTGTGCCATCAGCAGGAAAATCAAAGAAATGTTTCCAATGATTGTTGCTTAAGAATCTGGCTGTTCCCATAGTTCTGTAAATGAATGAAAAGAGGAGTGGAAGGGGAAAAAAAGGGGGAAGAAAAAGGCAAAAGAGCAAAGATAATGCCTGCAGGATTGAACAGGTTTTGAAATCTAGTTGTGAATGTCATGACCTGACACAAGCTATGACAAAACCAGCCAAACACAAGATGTTAAAAGTAAATAATTCCATTTGTTTATGGGGAAAACAAGGCATGACATTGGGTAGGTCAGGAGTCAATAAAGGCATAATCTATGAATGGATCATTCTTAGAGAGTCTTACTTTTTTAACTGAATCTTATATGCTTTTATGGCTGGTTGTAACACCATTGCCATGACTGAATTTCAGGTACTGTTGCTTCAAGAAACTCTAATAAAAAGATACAGGGTTTAAAATGTCACCTTGGTGCTGCTTAGGAATCAAGGATGAAGTGCTGGAGGGTTCAAGCATCTTGCTTTAAACAAATAGTTTGCTAAATGAAAAGTAAGCTGCTGTCATTGCTTTGACATGAGACGTAACACTTCCAGAAGCATTTTGACACACTGGACTTGCCATAATGCATTCTGCAAAGATGCATCAGAATGGAGAGGAGCAGGGAGCTTGGGGCTTGCTGTAGTAACTTGTACATCACTTTTACAAGCTTTTTCCAACTGCATTTTTTTGGCTGCTACTGATTCACATCATTTTGAATGACCAAATACTCAGAAATGAAATTTTAATCTTAAGTGTATTTAAATATGTCCACCATCATGAGAAAAATGCCACAAGAACATGTTAAAACAACAAAACTTGGTTTTCAACGGAGTGGGTCTTTCACATACATCTCAGCCTTGTCCATCTACAAGCTTTACAGGTAAGTCCAACCAAAAATAATTAATTAATGCCTAATATACATGACTCAAATTTTATCAGATGTATCTCAATAGATCACGAGTGCAATAAAATCCACCAAAAATAGGAAAACTCCATAATGTCCTACAACTTGAACTGCAGCCTATACCAGGGCTATTGCTACTGTGGGCTCTAATGAAGACATTCAATTACAGGAGCAAATCGACGACAGTGAGGTGCTGGGGTTAAGCAATTGTTTCAAACAGGGAAATCAATGGCTCTAAAGAAAGAAGCTTCCAACACAATCCACAAATGACAATGTTCAATCAGATATCAATTAAATTTCAAAGTCATTTAAATTCCTAAGCAACATGAAGAACTAACAAAAGAAAAATAAAGATCCCCACACACTGCTTCGGTCTATTTAAGGTTAACTGACAGCTGTCATCATGTCAGTGGCAGGAGAAAAATCCAGACAGTAAATAAACAATCTGTAATTGTCTTTTCAATCTTGTTCTTTACATCCTCAATCACTACTCCCTAAAAGGTCGAAAAATCATTTCATTTCCTAAAAAACTAGTACAGTATAAATACTGGACACAAACACAGAAATGTCCATTAAGAACCAAATGGACACGGCCTTGATTGGCGTTAACCTTGTCTGAAAGCAGGGGCATCCGTGTTGATTTTGACAGGAGTCCTAGCAGCTGCTGTGGCTGGGGCAGAGCCCTTGGCTGATGCGGCTTTGTCTGATTTGTGATTGCTGGAACTGAAAGAAGTGTGGACAAGTATTTGATCTCCTCCTGAAGGTGTGAAAAGGATGGTCTTTGGTCAGTAAGGGGAAATAAAAGGGTTCAGTGTCAATTTGTCTCTCTGTCAACTCTGGGTATGATTAGGTCACATCCAGAGTTTCACATTTATGTGAGTTAAAAACTGATTTAATATAGCTTACGTAAGGTCAACAGGAGTTCACCAGCACTTGAAAAAGTTTGTGAGGAAGATTTTTCTTTAAAATGCCTATGGGACACATAATGTGGACACTGTGACCTACGGAAGCTAATACAAGGTGATGGACAAGATCGATGGCAATGCCAAAATACATACATGATTTCTGATTTAATGTTTTTCACGATGATTTTAAGATTTATGTTTGACATTAATTTGGTTTGGGTCATACACAACACTTTTCACACACAAGAGCAAATTAAAGCTCTTATATCTTCCTAAAAAAACAACTTCAAAAGATGATTAATGTGCCTGAGATGGTCAAAGTTGTCCAAGTGGTGCTGAAATTGTCAAGCTTCAGGAGAAGATGATTCTGATTGTGATCAGATGGTGAAGTCTTCTTTGAAGAGTCATGGGGGCTTTTGAGGTAGCTGGGTGATTAAAGGGAGTTTTGTCATTAGCTTAAGCAAAGAAAAGGTCTGATTATCTGATTGTTTAAAAAAAAAACAGAGAAAAGGGCTGAGACGGTGAATTATTGACTGATTGATTGAGACAACACCACGTGAGAGCACACACAATGATGGTAGCAAAAGAAAGGGATATAAACATGTCTGAATACCATTTACTGTAGTAAGGGATTAACAAAGAAAACAGGTGTGCTCAATAACCCAACCCAAGCAAACGCAGACAGGAAATACATTCACGGCGAACATATGGGCAGAAATAAAAACTAAAACCAGAGGTCACATTAACGAACAACATAAAATGCTGGAACTTTGGAACATTTTTTAACATGAGAGTTAGCAGGAAATTGCTCCCTTTTGCCACTAGCTTTCCATGGTCATTGGTGGATCTGCAACATGTGGTAATTCTAGGATGAAAGACGAGGAGTTCAAACCATAGACCGTAAATAAACAATGAACAAAATGAGGTGTGACATCACCCATAGAAAATGCCTTACCTCCGGCTCTTGCAAAATGAAGACTAATCCGTCGCCATTGCTTCCTGATACATGCGTCACCATTTTAAAACCAGTCGACAGTGATTGGTCCAAGTCACTCTGAGTTACGATTTTTGGGGAACTACACTCTCTAATCATGAGTGAGCTTGTTAAAAGTCCACACCCCTTCCATTACAATCAGGCTGGGGAGAAACTGTCAATCAAACGATCGAGGTGGGGCCACTGAGGCTGAGGCTTCTGATTAGTCAGTTTATAACTTGAATAACTTGAGATAAAGGAAAAAATATCTTTAAAAAAACAGGATTAGAAAAAAGATGTTACGGAAAAGGTATTAAGGATTAAAAATTCTGACTAATAAAATGACTGAGTAATAACTGTCTATTTCTCAATAGAAGTCTATAGGATTCTGACATCTTGGAACCAGCAGATACTTCATATTTGGGAATACAAGAGGGGAAGGTTTGAGCTGTCCATTGTTTTTACTGTCTATGGTTCAAACTCAAACCCAAGTTCTGTTTACACCGAGAATACGTTTTCTGTTTATTTCTTAAATAGATTCCCTCTGTGATTTGCTTGTGGTAAGACTTTTATCAGTGCCGTCATTTCTTTTGTTTTTTTTTTCATATTTGCAGATTACGTACACGTAATACACTGTTTACGTGTGGGTTCATTTCACATATTTCAGTTTATTTAAGAAAAATGATTCTGCTTGTGTTGCCTGCCTACTTTTAGTTTCTGTAACATTCATTCATCATGACACAATGTATTTGCTGTGTTTCGCTTTCATTAAATGTCATTACAATACTAAGGTGCCCACTCTTCATCTCCAGCATTAAGTTTAAAATTTGCTGGAAATCAGTGAGAGTGGCTCTTGCTGGTGCCAAGAGTGCTATGCCCTGGCACTGACACAGATCCTTTTGGCTCATCTAATCTGCGATGCCATGGTTTCAAACTCCTCTAGTAACACCTCTGCTCCAGTTGCAAATGGAGGCTATCCGTTGCCCGGGCAACTTCCTTTCTAGCCTCAGTCATGCAAATCCTTATGAAGAAAGGGCAAAAAGTTAGGGAAGCCGACCCAGCCACTTTGCAAAGCAGAATGATAGAGACAGGATTTAGGGAAGGTGGACTGGCTCCTCAGTAGAGCTGCAGGTTGTCTCTGGCTCATTTTCTGACTCCACTTGTTCCCTTAACCGGAAAGAGGATCATTGTCATAGAATATTATTTTCAAATTAATGTTGTATTTCCACAAAAACTATTCTGATGAATCATTGAAACGTTTGAAAGAAACAAGAGGAAAAAAACAAATTTAACGTTCAAACAAATAAAATAAACTTAAAGAAATTATAAAATTCTAAGTTTTATTATTTGGAAAGAGAGGAAAGGGATGACTATTCTTGCAAATTAAATCCACGAAACCCTCTGTGTATCTTGAGACCGTTGCAGGGGCGTTTTCTCCTTGGTGGCCTTAGAGCACCCTTCCTCCTAATGGAAAGGAAGCAGAACAGATGGGACACAAATTGCACTTTCATACACCGCAAGGTTCAAGGCAATTTCCCCTCTGCGCCTGTGAAGTTCTCGGATTGCCTCTCCATCCTTTGAGCCTTTCACTCTTCAAAGGGGTTTGGGTTTGTTCAGTGCCCTGACTTATACATGCACCCACACATGCACTATTACACACACGCACACACATACACACACATAAAAACAAAAACATTCTCTAACACAGACACGTGAATGCACAAAGTACTACTCATACCATAGTTCCTCAAGCTACAATCATTTCCTCTTTGTGTTACCTCAGAATTGGCATCAGTACAATTGAAAACACAAATAAGCAGAAAGTTTTCTTTTATGTCGCATATGCATCTACTGCAAATCATCAAAAAAATTGTTATAGCCTGTAATGGTCTCAGTATTACATACATTTGCTACATTATCATAAGTGATCACAATGTGTCTGCCTCTTCAACACTGGAAAAACTAGGTCCAGAAGACCCATAATTTATCAAATAGATTCTCCTTCCGTTTGATGTTTGTAGCAGCTGAACAGCACAGGTGCTGGCTGAGCCCCCATGGAAACCACAAAAGGATTCTCGCAGCATTGTTTATGGCACCATTAACAAACAAACATTAAGGTTCATTTGACTAAATACTCCTGACAAAACTATGGCAATCAGTCACCAGAAAAACCATCTCCCTTAATTAATATTGCTTTTAGGGACTTGGAAATGCTTGGATGATGGAGACGAGTCTCCCTTTTTTTTTTTTTTTCTTGACCTTTGTCAGAAACCAGCAGAAGTAGCCTGGCTCTGCATGCCAACCAAGGGGTTAACTGTGTCCCCAAAGCAATTACAGCCAATTGTGGCTCTAGTTAGCAATTAGTGGATTAAATGTAATGAGTCTACTGTTGCCATGACAACTGAATATTTCAATGATACTTGTCAAAATGAAGAGCCCTTTAAAAGAGGCACTGGTTTTAACAGATGGAAGCACTATAGGGCCAGTCCATTAAGAGCAATCATTACTTTAGTTTGTTGTTGACTATAATTTGTTGTTTTTATGTAAACGTAAAAAAAAAAAAGTTAAAAACCAAGCTAAAAAACATTGTAATTAACCCCTGGAATCGGTGCTGCCAGTTAAGAATTCAAAGCACAGGATGAACTCTCATTTGTGCATAAGAGCATCTGCTGTGGGCGGACTAAAAGTAACCACAAACTCATATTCAAGTCTGTCGCTGTTTTGCTGTCGGTTTCAGCCCCTTTGTATGGCATACAAAATTAGCTCCTGTCAGGTAAATGTTGACATCTATATGCTAAGGCTAATAGCTATGCAGACCTATGTGAGAAAAGAAGTTGTGTGCACTCAATTCGTATGTTGCTCATTCAGCTGTCAACTGTACATATCAAACAAATCAGTCATATGCGCATTGCACATATACAGTACCATCTGTGTTTTTGTCCCTTCAGGGCCAGTACTGACATATTACAGTGCTAAGATTCTTATTGAGTAGTATAATGGATTCCAAACAACAACATTTCATATCCTGTGTAATTTGATCGCTATTTAGTCTCAATCTCTGATCCCCGTTCCTCTCCTTTTATGAACAGGTCTATGCAGAGTAAAACAGAGCTAGAATCCTAAAATGATTTATGACAGAATCACCAAGAGAGACCAAGGGGGAGAAGAACAGATTAGGTAAAAATCTGGAAAGATAAAGATGAGATGTCTGTCTGCTGCCTAGAGCTGGAAGACAAGCCCTGTCTTTATCAAGCTCAGGGAAATATTTTAAGGGCCCTGACAGAATATATCGAACTGTCTCACAACTGACATAGACATCATATTTCCTTTCTTTTCCCAGGGCAAGGGGAGAACTGTGACATTGTCAATAATAGACTCCTTAGATAGTTGCCTCATACTTTATTTAACCGTTTGCAAATGTATATGACCCTGGATAAAGCTTTCCTTTCAATGAACTTGCCACCATTACATCAATAAGAGAGTAAAAGACCAGAATAAAAAACTTACAAAATGAAAAAAGGAAGAAAAACTAACTATTCAATTTAATAATATTTATATAGCCCAGTATCTAGCTGTCTGGGCTTCACACCGGCATTTATGCAAAGAACAAAAAGTCATCCATAAAAACATAAACAACAGCTGGTTGCTAAACTAAACAGGCTAAGCTAAACTGGGATCCCTGGCACAGATAGCGGACGGTAAAAATAATAACAGCAATAGAGTATCTGCAATTTTAGCATGTCAATATAAATACATTATTAATCTAATCTAAGACCACATAAACCCACTAACCAGAGGGAATATGCCGCCACGGTTTATCAAGCCATCTTCCCTTTGTTTAGCTCTGCGAAGAAGGACACCCTGTGCACAATTATCAGGCAGTTTTTATTTTTGAGGATTCATTTTACTGTCGTACCACTACGGGGCACTTGATCAATCCAAAATGTAAACAAACCATCAAACTCAAATATTTAAGTCGTAAAAGTGAAGTTTTGGATATTTACTCCATTATAAGGCAAGTACTGTAACCATATGCATAATTGGGAAATAATTTTAGGCAACTTAATGAAAATCACATAAAAATGAATGTCTTCTTGAAAGATGCCGACTGTTTCCTGTACTATTGCTTGATGAAAGTGTCTTCTAAAAATTGGTAGTAGGTCTGAGAGTTGATCTCGAGTCCATTCTCAAATCAAAAGGGTCCAACTACCTTAATTTTAATGATACCGGTCCACACCAGAACCCCACCTCCACCTTGCTGACATCTATAAGTCGTCGGGGAGCTTTGTGTCCATTTCTGACCCAACCACGGGCCCATCCATCAGGTCCATCAAGAGTCACTCTGATCTCACCAGTCCACAAAACCTTTGAAAAGTTTCTCTTGAGATATTTCTTGGCCCATTCTTGACATTTCAATTTGTGCATCTTGTTGAGAAGTAGTCGGGTTTCAGCTTTTCTCACTTTGACCATGTCTCTTAGAACTGAACATCTCATACTTCTAGATATTCCAGGTAGCTTGCAGTTGTGGAATATGGCAGCACTGGTGGATAAAGGGTTCCTGGCAGTTTCACGCTTGATTCTCCTCAAATCTTTGGCAGTTACTTTGCAAATTTTTTTTTGTATGTTTCTTGCGTCCTCGTTGACAATTTGCAACAAAACACTTCATAGTTCTGTGATCACGCCCAAGTATATTGGCTATCTTAAGAGTGCTGTATCCCTCTAAAGATTTTTCATAATTTTTGACTTTTCCGTCAGTTAAATCTCTCTTACCCGAGAAGAAGAATCTGCCTAAAAATTATGCATACCTTTATGTAGGAATTTGACCATCCTAGGCCACACCCTCTTTTGTTAAACAAATGCATATTCCCTGGTATGCATTGGATCCAATATTCATTATCCTGTAGGTGGCATTATAGATACTTAACTACAACTTTTCCAGTAGTTTTGAAATAAAGGGAGCAATCTGATATTGGTCTATAGTCGGCCAGAATGCAAAGATCTAAACTGGGCTTTTTCAGAGGAGGTTTTACAAATGCATATTTAAAAGACTGTGGCATATAACCTGTTTATAAAGTTTCTAATTTATTATAGCTAAAATGTATTCATTAATTTAAAGAGCTTAGTGATGTTATTTCCAGTGAAGCAGTCTAATGTATGCATAGGTTTCTATGGATGCCTTCATTTTTACCGCTTCAGCCTGCCCTGGGCTGATGGTAGGGATAACTTTGTTTAATTTATGTCTAATATTTGATATTTTACTATTTAAAAAAATGTAAGGAATTCTTCACAGCTGAGAGTAGGAGGAATATGTGGTTCTACTGAGCTGTGACTGCTAGTTAGCATGGCTATAGTACTAAAAAGAAATCTTGGATTAAATCTTAACAATTGTTAACGATTTAATAATTAAATGTATTTTAGCAACACTGGTCCCAAATAATTACCATACGAATCACAGAATCATTCAGGCTGGCTCAGAGATAAAATATTAAAATATGATTTTTAAGCGTTCATTATCTGTTTGCTGTATTTTTGATTTAAGACATAAATGGGAAAATTAAAAATATGATTCATTTTTTATTGTAGTTTATAAATAAAGCCTTTTATTCATTTTTTATTTTAATTTGGAAAAAAAAAGATGTATAGTACCTACTTGTTCCGGTTTCCCGCTGTGTGTCATTTTTCCAACATTTATGTTTTCTGAACTGTTTTTCATTTTGTTTTCTGAAGTGTTTTCATGTTTTAACATTTCATTTTGTTTGCTGGGAATTACTTTTGTTTTCTTAAATGTTTTTCATTTTTTTCAATATTTTATTTTGTTTTCAAGAAGTTAGATTTGCTAAAGATTTTTTTTTTTTTTTGCATTTTGGTTTTGTAAATTTTGTTTTAGTTTCTAAAATGTAATGCTGTTTTTTTATATCTGCCTTGCTTTTTCATTTTTGTTGTGATCTTTAAAATGCTTTTGCGTTGAGACACCTGATGAAGTGATTGTGGGTAACCAACCTCCTTTCCCTGAAATCCTGGATTTCTGATATAACTTCTGTTATAATGGGGGTGTGTGTGCTTCATTCAGCCTAACATGGTTATCCTGTTGTAGTCAAGTTTCTGTTAGTGCTAGTAGGCTAAGTTTGATATCATTAATTAACTAATTGACTAAGAAGGACTTAGGAAATGGATCTAATGTTTTCTAATCCACATTTAATTACATCATAATTTAGCTAATTGTTATTGAGAGTACTAGTTGCTATTACTTTTAGGTTTCTGTGTCTCACTCCTTTCACTTGACTTTAGGCACATAAGCGAAAACTAGGAGCTGCTCGACTACCTCCCTATGGGGTTTGCACCAGCGCTAAAGGGAGTTCAGGGAACTATAATCCTGTTTATCACATTCACCAAGAATGGATAGCATGCTTCATCAGTGTGCTCCTCTTCTCGACTCAACTGTTTTCGTTGATACAGCATCTTCAAAGATCCCCTTGCTTAAACAAAACAAAGAAAAGTGAAGGAAAAAGCATTTAGAGTCTTGCTTATTTACTTTATTAACAGAAAACTTTGTGCTCAGATTTTACCTTTGTCACAAAAACTATGGCACACTTTGATTTTATTGTACTGAAGTGTGGTTGTTCGTCATGCCGCTGCATTTGTCTCACAAATCAGCAGCAAAACTGGGCTGTCTGCAGGTTTCAACTTCCATCTTCGGTTCACTTCTCCCCCATCTCACAGGTATGATGACTGCCAACCATAATGCTGGTCAGCATGAGCCTGGCAGCAGTGGAGCAAAGTGCTGGAAGGCCTTTGCGATTACCTCTGCCCCCCTGATGTGAGCACTGCAGCGGTGAAGGGACTGAGTGGGAGAGTGGTGAGCTTTTAATACCACGCACAATAGGGTACCTCAACCCCAGACAGGCACCATATTTACACTGAGCTAAGGTTCTCCCTGCTTTAAGACAGAGCAGGCAGAATGATCACCCCCTCGCCTTGCAGCCAGGGATCCATAATTCATGAGAAGAGGTGGATGGGGTGCAAACAGGGCATGCTTACGAGGGGGAAGGCACTGCCTGAGGAGTGTGTCCTGAGCCCTGTGTGTCTAAGTAATTAAATGGGATTAGGTATGCGCTGAACCCATTTTCAGAGAGATTGGCTGGCAATGCTATTATTATTGGAAAGGATCAGAGGGGCTTAAACGCATTGAGGAGAAAGGTAACTGAAGAGAAAGGTTTTTAAGAGATTTATTTTAAAAAAAATCTCCCAAATGTGGGTGGTGGATTGGAGACAATCATCTTTCATGTTTCCTTTTCCCTCCACAGGGGAAGAGAGGAGAGTCTAAGCTCTCAGGTGGAAGCTCCACTGGACGTGCATCTTCACTTTGTCCAAACCATCCGTTTTTTATTTGTGTGACAATGCAAGTGCGGATGGTACCTGATTTGCAAGAGGTTGCCTGGAGCAGGACTCATTTGAATATGCTCACATCCGAGTTATCAGGGATCAGGAAGATGAGCTCACTGAGAGGGCTCTGCCTATTTTCTCAATAGCTCTATATCTCAACATAATCAGGCTAACAATGGCTGTCTTTGTGCACCTGTCCTGTAATCCCAACAATAAAGAAAGGAGTCCATCCTTACATCCATTTTATGCATTTAACTCTCAGCCAATGTAATCCGAAGACAGATGACTTCCTTTTGCTAGAAGCTGGAGCAACTTCTTGTTTTTGCCTCTCTCTTCCCCTACAGAGAGAACCTTTTGGCGACAACAACCCTGTGAGAGATGCAGAAAGCATGTCCCCTGGGGAGAAAATCTGCCTCAGGCTTCAGAAAGCCTATTTACAACAAGCTGTGCTTGTTACTTTCATCAAAATAGAGCACTGAGCTTTTCTCCTGCCTTGTTTTTTGTGCTTTTGGCAGGAGGTTGTTATTGTAAAGCACTGAATCTATTGTACTCAGCAGTGCGGTGAAAGTCTAGCTGTCCACAGCCACGTAGATTGCAAGACAGGAGAGATGGCCTGTTGGAAAGATTCACAGAGACTCTCTTTCATCGGGACTCTGGTTTGTTTTTATAGACTTTGACGGAGTGTCTGTAGGAGGAGAGGAGAAACCTGCAATGTCACCAAATTTTCTCAACCTTTGATCCTCAGCTGTACTCCATCAAGATCAATTAGGGGATCGGAAGTCTCTGGCGAGCACGTTTGTCATAATCTATTGGGTTTTGCGCATTCCGTGTATTGAAGAAGTGGACAGGAAATCAATAGACTGGATTGGGCTGCCAGGCCCAGAGGGAGGTCTCCTTACCCCGGTATGTGTGGTTCAAACTCAGCTCTCCTCTGTCAAGCCTTTATTTTTGTACTTTTATTTGGGCCATCAACTTGAATTCCATCAAAAGGTCTGGACAAAAAAGGCTAGATATGCAGCATATGGCCTTTATATTCCGCAGACTCTCCATTTGCCCTCCAGGCAAATATGCAATCACTTATTGTCAATGTTCAGGAAGGGCTGCTGTTTGCTTTTGACTTTATAAAAAGCAAACATCATCTGATTTATCACCCCAGTAAACTTTACACATCAGAGAAGGATACACTGTCATGCTTGCTTGTCATCATCAAACACAGCAGAGGAAGCTTTTTTGCAAATAATTCCGTATATATTTCTGAAATATGTTCAATCCAAAGCATGAGATGAGACCATAGTATTGGTCTGACAGGTCTTTTGAACCTGCACATCCTTGTTTGCTCTTATCGACCCTAAGCTGGGGGAGTACAGAGGAACACCGGGAAGAATCAAGGTCAATGACTCCTTGACAACCGCTGCATCCGGGAAGTGTTATCATTTCATTACCTGCTCACATCAATAGTTATTGCTGTGTTTTTTTCCCCTCTCCATTTTAACAACTGAGCTGTTGTTTCTTTGGGTCATTAACTTTAACACAACTGTTTCTTAATCGTGTGAAATTTAGGACAGCTTGAAATCAGAACGTTTGAAAACTGTGCCTAAAACAAGGTGAATTTTCTTTTTTAATTTTTGTTTGACTCTGGGGTTTAGAATAGGCTATAACCTCATGTTTTAATGTTAAACTGCCGAACTATGCAACAAAACCAAATTTCAAAGCCTTTCTGTCTATATTAACACTAGAGCTTTCCACAGGGGATTTTTAAACTCTCGTTAATCTTAAATTTAAGGTTGGAACAATACTCACATGAGGGCAAGATCTTTGGATTTGTGTTTCAACAGCAAATTTTTTTTCTCTCACCTTTTGATTTTTTTTTTTTTTGGAAAAAAGGAGCATAAAAACTATTTTCAAATCAGCTCAGTAAAAACTGACCGCCATTAACAAAAGAATAAAAAACAGTTGTGATAAGTTAAACTTGGATTATCTCTTTTTCTAGCTACCTCCTTTCAGCTGTTAATTAATATGTTTAATTTATCTGTATGCATCCTTATACTGTAACAACTGAGGTAAAAAATATGGCTCAGACAAATGTTTCTTTAAGGTTTTAAAATGCAGACTCATGGTGCAAAACAGTCCTTTAACAGTAAAGATGTTCTGACTCGTTGATTCATAATAATCAAAAGAAAGCAAAAAAAACTACTATTCTTACATTTTACAACAGTCCCATCAGGGGAGAAAGAAGAGTTCTGCCACAAAACGTTTAGCTATGTTGTTACAGAGATGCGCTACAAGGTGCAAGTAATGATTGCAATGGCACATTCCAAAACCGCTTCAGATTAACTATAGACCCTAGAGTCCATGTTTCTGCTTAAGAAGCTCTTTTAGCTGAAAAGGTCACACTAAACATAGTCATACATAAACTAGACTAATAATCTCTGACGTCACCCACTGGGTATTGCATGGCACAAAGATGGCTGACATAGAAAGGGCATGTTGACCGGAGATTGCTGCGTCAAATTCAACAGTGTATTTGCAAACTACATTTGGGTGGAATAAATTGAAGACTCAAAAAGTAAAAGATAGTTGAAACCTGATGATAAATTATATAATGATTGTTAAATAACCTGGCTCTTTCAAAATGGGACTCAATAAACATTTGATCTTCTTTGCAACTTCTATGAAGTTAGATTTGTTGCAAAAGTATTGTCCATGTACAAAAAGGTTTCGTACTTGTAATAAGAGATTTGTGTGTCTGTTAAACCATTTCACATATGTAGAAAAAAAAATTGTCCGTCAGTAAATAGATTGTAACATAACTGTTTCAAAACTTACAGTTTGTAATTTAAAAGTTACAAAACAGTTTTAAAGAAGCACAAAACTTTTTTACAGATGGACTTTTTTTTTTCTACAGATACGAAATCCTTTTACAGGAACAAACTTCTTTATGGACAGACTATTTTGTCTACAAGTAGGCCTACACAATCTTTTCACAGATAGACAATTTCTTTTCTACAGATGCGATACAAATCTCTCACAACAAGTCTAAAACCGTTTTACACATTGGAAATACTTTTGCAACAAACCTAAGGCCGAGTCTGAATTCTTCCTCTAACCTTTACCCCTAAATTGTTTTTTTAAGGGTAACGTGTAGGGACTTTTGACTGTGTATCCCTCTGTCATGAGGAAGATCCGCTCATGCTGTGCCGTGCAGAAGAAACTCATTTCTGTGTGTTCTGAAGCACAGACGTTTACATTTAAATTCTAATAATGACTTGGTTTTTTTATTTTTAGCATGACATTTTTACACTTGAAAAACAGAGGTTGTGTATATTTTGAGTGCTGTCAGCTACGGGCTAACTTAGATGATCACATAATCAAGGGTTAGTGTCATCCAAATTTAAAGACACTATTTTACCATAACTCTTCCCTTGGAGGGTTAAATGGAGGGGTAGGGAGACGCTGTAGGTGTAAGGAAAGATTTGGTCTAACTTCATAAAACTCTGGAGTGGTTGTTTCAGGAACTGCACCATTTAGTGCTTATTGGATTTGTGTCAGGTTAAAAACTCCTTCTCTTCAGAATTTAGTAAAAATTCAAAGAAGGCAAAGAAGAAACATTAAGTTATTATTTTTGCACAGCTGTTGAAGTAAGAACTAATATTTGTTCTAGTTTATTTCATTTTTTCTTGTAAAGTGGTTTTCAACAAGAGTCTCTAGGCTTTGTTATCATTGGATTTATTTCTTCTTGTTTATTTGTTCAGCCACTTGACATTGACCCATAAATGATTGGAACATAAAAAGAAACAGACCAGAAGGATGAATCCATGTTGTCAGTGTATCATCCCCTAAAGCTGGTTAGGTGAATGGATTTGAGAAAGTTCTGGGTATTTATTGCTTTACTTCACAATTTGCCTTTACTTCCCCAACATATTCCACCTTTTCCTCATTGTTTAAAATATTCTGAAAATAAAATAAAAAAAAAAAACACAAAAGGAGATAGTCGACCTACAAAATCTATAAGGTCCTCCATCAAAATCAGCTCTCATTTCATGAGAGCATTAATCCCAGTTTGCAGTGATGTGCTCTTCAAAGCACCTTGACAGTGTGTCCCTTTTCCCCCTGGATGCTGTTTCTTTTGTGCATTGTTGTGCAAAATCTAAAAAGTTTAATAAATGTACAGAAAGCAGTAAGAGACGTCACATCAGAGGGAATGAAGAATGATGATAAAGAGGAGACAGGCAAAGATGAAAACAGGGATAAGATAGAGGAAAGCACAGATGATCTAGGTAACAGGTTTGCCATCTTGGTGAAAAAGCACAGCAAATTTATAGCAGTGATTAATATTACCGACACCTCTCTCTGGCACTTTCAAATATCAAATAAGTATCAGGGATGGATAAACAATCTGAATTTTTTTTTTCAGTTTCCGTACATGGACTTTGCAGATGGTTTTTTTGCATCCTGTTATCCCACAAAATAAAAATAGGTGAAGCAGTAAATTCTGAGCATTTGGACTGTAAACTGCTTTATTAGGCTGTTTTATGATGTGGAGGGAGAGAAAACTCCCAAACTAGCTAACAAATGGATGAAAACATTTATCATTCTTGATAAATAAAGTGTTTGTCACCATAACCTTGTTGGCTCATACTCCTTGGCTCCTTTTACTGGTCTTTGTTTGTTCTCAGTGGCCTTTGCAAAGTCAAGAAGTTTACAAGACGAGACACAAGGAAAACGCTGCTCTCTGTTTTTTTAACAGCCCGTCAGTGTGGTTCTGCTCTGTTTAGCTAGTAAATTAGTGGGGTAAATGAGGGCAACAGGAGTGGGATCCTGCTCTTGTTAATTATTGCCGGTGCAGCAACTCTGGGACTGAAGATAAGAGTTAAGGTTAGGCCCTGGGATGCACTAGAAGATATTATGGAGGAAAAGAACAGAATGTGTCTCTCACCAATAAAGACACATCATAACCCTATGTGCTTTAGTAAAATTGTTTGGCTTTGCTAAGAATAAACCTTTCCTAATCAAAGTAAGTGGATTTAAAGTACACACACAGCTCTATCTCAGTTTAAGACCCTAAGTATTGCTTCTAATATTTAAATCTTAAAAAGCAACTTTGTCAATTTGAAACAAGACTCATCCAACGTTTTTTTAGAGATGTAACAATTAATCGAATTATCCAGTCAGATCGATCTGTCTAAGGCAAGTTCTATTCAAATCAAACAGACCTATTAAAAACTCGTTTCAAAATGAAATTAAATGATTAGAATCCATCTTGAAAAACATTCTGAGAGCCCAATTTTTGTTTTAAATCTTTTTTCAGTTAGTTTTTTTCACTTTTTGTCTTTATTTAATACATTTTTGTCTGATCTAAAGGAAAAAAAAGTGTTGAGTGTTGGTTCTGACAAATCTGTTTCTCAATCAATTTTCAATGTGGAGTTGATACATTTTGAGTACTTTTTTCTTTCAATCAGAAAGGTGGTGCACCTTTGATATGGTCAAATTTAAGCTAGAAAATGTCATATTTAAGTATTTGTTCATGTCTGCTGTCTTTACCATGCCAGCTAACACTGAGGAACTGAACTTTTCTGAAATGAAGATAGATACCCTCAGTGATTTCCAAGGTGCTTTGTTAAAGCTGAGAAAGGAAAGTGTGAAGTTCCCCCTCAGAGTAACACTGGGATCAGAGCTGCTTAAGAGGGATATCACATAGGAAGTCCGTTCTCATTTAGACTTTTAGTCTTGCTTTTGTGTTAAACATAATTTTAAACACAAGAAAAAAACATGCATGCTTGGAGAGATAGACTTTTAACATCCAGAAGGAAGCAAGGGGATCAAATTCAAGGAGAAAAGATGAGACTTAATTGGAACTAAAGGTGCATTTCTCAAAATTTGCTCTTTTTTCTGTGCCCCAACACTGAATTCAAAATTTGTCTGTGGGCAGGCTTGTCCCTTCTGCCAGCATTTGGGTGTCTGAAGTTAGGGGGGCTGGCACTGGGTCTCAGGCACAAATTATGTGCTGTCAATGTGGGGGAGACAAATAAAAAGCATGCAGAACAATCTTCACTATAAGGAGGCTTCACTCCAGTCGTTTCATTTAACAGCATGTCCTTTTTTGTGTGTTCACTTAGTAATCACAGATGAGAGATGTGCACATCAAACAGGATGAGGGACTTTGGTCTGCGCAGCTGCCTTATAAAAAGAAAACAAGCTATAAATAAAAGAGAATTTTATAGAGGGCTGTCTGTCAGGAATGTGAAGTCGAAATAAGGAGGGGTAAAAAGCAAAGAAAATGGGTATGTGTGAGACATCAGAGACCACAGTGCATAACATTACCTATTATGAATACAATGTGATGCTATTTAAATGTGATGGAAGGAACAGGTTGGCTCAGGGTGGGGCTATGTCACAGCTCATAATGAGATCCTTTGATGTGTCAGATAAGGGAGAAGTGAATAAGGGAGAAAGCTCTCTGGGGAGGAGAGGCGAGAGGACGCCCGGCCTCCACCAAAGGACAGGAAATGGTAATAAAGAGGAGAAAATGGTAGGTGGAGGCAGGAGGCAACACCATCCTACCCAGACGGTGAACAAAAGGGTTCTTTAAGACACCTGATTAGTTACAACGCAGTAATTTTAGAGTTACAGCACAACTGTCAATCTCTCTGTTACAGATGGATGATTATACACTTAGATTTATAAAAGACAAGAGACGAACAAAGGTTGATTCTCCTTCATCACTGCTGTTTGGATAAATATGACTGTTTCCCGGAGGAATGGGCCGTTTTTTTTGGTCTGATTTTTACTGTGACACTACTCATCAAAGCCTGTTTCAGTACTTTCCCTCGACTTAGTTTTTCTATACTGCATTTGTGGCATGCAATTTAAGCACATCGTGGTTTCAGACATTAAAGTCTCACATTAGGAGGTTCATTTCTCATATTTTAAAGACCAGCAGTCTCATGTATAAATTATGTGTGCAAACAAAAAACGTGTCAATCTTTTTCACATGAAGTGATAACAGGCTCTCTTTCTAACGAATATTTTTCAGAGCCTTACTCAAAAGAGGAATCCAAAAGCCAGCATCATATCGCAGTCATGCCGTGAACATGTTTAGTTTGTCTCATGTATATGGTCTCAGATATGGAATAGATTTCAAAGTGATTCAATAAACCATAAATATCAGTTTCAGTGATGTATTTTTTTTGCTAAGCAGAAACATAGGCATGCTTTGGACTTGTTTGTGCTCCGATACTCTCAGAATCCACTTGTTGCCTAACCTTACCCAAAGCTTGTCTCTTTGAAAGTGTGAGTTGTCCTGTCATTAAAGTCTCCAGTGTCTTGTGTGTGTTTTATTTTTGTCACAAGCTCTTTATCAGCTTGACTGTGTGCATGATGCACAGAAAAATGCATATACAATCCCACAGTCAAACAAACAAAAGACAGATGCAACTGTTGGTTGGCCAAAAGTAAGGAAAGAGAGAAACATTTAAAGTGAATGTCAGCATGGATGCCTGTAACTTAGTGTTCCTGAACAAGAAGTTTGCTTTGAAGACAAAATTAGAATTATAATAAAGAAAAAAAAGCATGGAGGAATTTCTCCACAAACCACAAAAACAAACAGATATGCAATCAATATCATCTCCAATAAACCGTAATTTACCAAGAGACAGAAAGAAGTCCCTGATGGCTGTGGGTTTGTGTGAAGCTGTCTTTCATTTAAACAATTCTCTTTAACCTCACATGTGATGCTTGGATGATTTTTAATCCGAGGTATTTTGAGCTGATCATAGCTCCTTTTGTTTCTTTTTCACTATCACACCAGCTGCAAAGGTTATTGAGTCCCCTTTCAGAGCTGGTACTGGGCTGCTGTAGACCATGACTATTGTAATCAAATATCAGCTGTCTTTAAATATCACAGTTGATCTCCTTTTGTGTTACTCAGACAATCAAGGAGATTTAAAAAAATGACGAAATCAAAAAATAAATCCATAAATAAATGATTAGTTGAATTACTATGAAAAGAGGTGAAGGAGAAAGCCAACCCCTCTTTGTTTGGTGTACAGACAACAGTAAGTTATTTACAGTCAGCGTCTGGGACATGGAGCCGCATTTCACCTGGAAACCTATAAGCTCTTCAAATCATCAAAGCAGCAACCGCCACAAACTGGCATGTGTGGGCCCGTGTGTCACACCTCATTTCCCCCGAGTCTTCATGTCTGTTGGCAAGCAAATGACTCGGGGCAAACATTCACATTTACACACCACAAGCTACGTGCTTTTCTTTTTCCCCATCAGGAGCTCCCCGTATGGAAATCTGAATGTTGATGGTTGCAGTACCGCCAACACCGATTTTTAAATTGTGCAGGTATTGTGATTAAAATACATTTAAATATGTTGCATATATATGCATATATGTTGAATGTAATACATAAATGTTCTTTTCTTCTTTCTTTTATCATGCTTTCTTTCAGTAAATGGTTGGTGACCTTCTAAAAGAAGGTCAAAAAGTTTTTCAGGTCACTGAACCTGATTAGTTTGGCTTTATTTGTTTACAAAATACCAACAAGAGTTTTTTCAAACCATGATGTCTATAATTATTCTTTTAGCATTACAGTAAAAAAAGCTGATACTTAAATATAGAGCAGCTTGAAAGTTAAAGCAGATGAACTTCAACCAATCAGAGACTCGGATTTGGTAGTGAAGTTTGGATGGTGTCCTTTTTAACTCACAGAAATACCAACCGTTTGTAAATTGATCATGGAGAAAAAAAAATTAATGTCTGCGGTTTGTGGTTGACCAGAATTATATAACACCAAGTCTTTCATATGTCAGAACAGATCTGCGAAAGAAAAACCTGGCGCAAGATTTAGAAGATTTGCATTACTTTGACATTTTGCACCAAGCTTCTTCCAACTGTAGGTACAGGCGCTGGTAATGGGTAACGACAGTCCAGTACGAACACTCTAAACATGTGTTCAAGAACCTGCATTCAGTGCATTCTTGAACATGCGTCACATGTCCGGTGTTATTGTGACATCCGAATTAGTGAGACTTGCCCGATTTCTCTGTGTGCTCTAGCTTTCTTGAACAAGCGCAGTGATTCTATAGCTGAGCAAAACCAGATATACAAACACGGAAGGCTGGACAGATGGAAAAGTGATGAGTGACAAGTGACTTGACGTTAGCACAGCTTGTATATCGCTCTGAAGAGCTGATGAAGTGATTTGTGTTGAATAGGCATTGTTTCTACTGGAATGTGCAATGCAGAAAAATAGATAGCTTTCTCCTGCAGGTCAAACACATGACTCCAAGTTCCACCTTAATGAAGTTCCAGCTAAAGAGATCAGCTCAAGAGTGTCTCAGGCTTCCGCTTTGTGTGCTCAAAAAAGTTTGTGCTGATACCACCTCTCAGTAATTGGATTTTTATATAGCATCACCATCATGGTGAGCTGTAAATGCACCCATGTTGTAAAAGTTTCCTCTTCTAGACATTTTTTTTTTGCCACTGGAGTCCCTCCTGTCTCTTCAGGATCTGATGGCACAAAAAAGAAAGAGCTGAAGATCCGCAAGTAGGAAAACTTCATAATTAAAGCAGCTGGCAATTTGGAGTGCCTGCATCTGTAATTTTATCTACATTTGGGGCATTATGTCTGCAGTGGAAACTGCAGTGGAGTACCAAGTAAATCCCTGCTGAGCTGAGCAGAATCATAAAGAAGAGATGACATTGCAGAGATACACAGATAGAATCTTTATTATATAGCTACACGTGGATTTGCTAGTTGGTTGCATTGTGCAAATCCCTTACTAAATGTATTTTTAGGGCTCAAACAAGAAGATGCAGTTTTTTTGCTGAGGATTTGAAGGAGCCGTTTGTGGAAAAATGTCTTCAATATTGGCTTGATATGTAACATTCACTTCGGAAACATCTGCTATACCGGTTTCTGTGCTACAAGTCTCATTTCTGAACAAAAAAAAAGAGAAAACCTCTGAAACTTCTTCTCTCCCAAACCTCTTCCCTCTGCCCCAGGTTTCCACCCAGCCTGCCCTAACAGCCCCCGCATGCTGCAGCTGTGACCTCAAAGCTCCCTTTGCACTACATAGTGGGAGGAGGTTACACTGAGAGGAGATTATGGCATGCTGGATTGTTCTATGAAATGTAGGTTATTTTTGTATGCCCGCTCTTGATACTCTCAAATCCTGCGTTTATTTTAGGAAAGTCACTGTAATGAGACTTTGACAGCACGGAAACCCATTATGGTTTAAATTACACTTTAGACTTTCCCAAAGCATGAGAATGGAACACGGGTTTGTGCATGAGGCTTGAAGAGATTTTCTGAGCATGCAGTCTTTGCCTGATATTCTGCAGGAACCTCGAGAAGCATATCAATTCACTGAAATTTTGCTGGATATTTTTCAGTTCAGTGTGTTATCTGGGGATCAAAAATCTGTTAATGTTTTAAGTAAAGCATAATTTTACTGTAAAGCACCATTGCAAATGGTAATTTGTCACTTCCTGAACTTTTATGTTGAGGTGCATCTTTGCACAAAAAGGAAGAAAAAAGATTCTGCAGGTTGTAAGTATTTGAAATAATCTCCAGTTCACTCTGCTGTTATGTAGAGGGTGAGGCTTTTATATTTTTATGGTTCTTACACGAAAGCAAAAAAAAAACTATGAAAAATTAAAAATAAAAAATTGCCCAAATCCTCCAGTTCATCAAAAGCATTTTTCTATGGTCTTGCATAAAAAACAAAGGGCTCTATAAATCATTACTAAACACACATCAAATTAAATTGGTGGAGCAATCAATTGATTTGGATCAATTGTTGTGGAGAACAGCTGAGTTGACCCGAGAGAGCTGCGAAATACCAGAGGCCGTACACATCGCCACAGATCTGTTTCCACATTGCAGCCACAGCTGTCACAGCATATCCCCATCACTGTGGACCACAGTCTCTGGAGGTAACTCAGCTGAGCTTCAAACCAAACTTTAGGGGTGATGCAAAACATGTCGCACAAATCAGTCTGACAGAATCTATCAGGAAAACTGAAGATTCTCCTGATTTTGGCTTTTAGTCTCTCTCAGCTTTTCCTTCAACTGTTACTGATGCTGATCCTTCATGTAACCTGATCAAACGCTGGGTCTCCCCAAAGACAGCTTTGTTTTGCGCTTAATCATACTCTACTGAGAAGCTGCTTCTAATAGGAGGTCTGTGAAGTCATTTTTGCAAGTAAATAAAATGTTTCTCATCTAGAAACAAATCCAAAAATATTTGACACAGGCTTATTAAAAAAAACAGCCTTCTGAGTTTCTGATGAGACCATACTTGTGTTGTCTGGGTGCATGCAGTGCATATTGCTTTTATTTAGTGAAGGACATAACAAATTCTCAACTTTAAAGACATATTTTCTACAATGAAAAGTGTTTTTTACGTTCCAGGGATTTTTCACCATATAAAAAAAAAGAAATTGCAACTTGGTCCAAAAGCTACAAAATACTTCAAAATATACATCTAAATTGTTCCAAATGCTTTAAAATGAGAAAAATCCGTGTGCTGGAATGGTCGTGCCAGGGTCTGTGAGGGACTGCGACAGTCATAAACAACAGCATGTAAAGAATTAATTTACCCATTAATAGATATAATAAAAAATAAATAAAAACCCATACAGTTGGACTTTCAAACAGGTCAATTAATAACAAAGTTTGACTGAATAGTCACTGTAACCGAACTGACTCAGCCAAGACTCAATCATTCCTCTACTTCTTAAATGCGGTCAAAAGACTCACTCTGATGGGTTGTTATTTGGCCTTTTTCTTGTGATTGAGGATTTATATAAAGAAAATTAAGCTTAAAATTGTGTTTGGAAATATTTATTTTTTCAAATCGTGAATCAGGAGAGAACAAAAAAAATGTTGGAAAAATCTTGCAGCTGATGTAGAAGCTATAACGACAAACCAGAAGCTTCCTGCTCCACTCAGGTGGATAGATTTATTATTGATCACCATATTTGTTGCATTGGTAATATTGGGCTTGTGAGAGGCTGTAAGCTAGCGGGAGAGCATGTAAAGAGATAGATGATGGGAAGTAGGGGTGGCGTTACTCTTCTCCAAAGGTCCTGCCACCCTGCAGAAACTACGTCCTTGAAAATGAGACAGGTTCTGAGATTTTCACAGCATGATTATAATTAAAAGACCACTGGAAATGCTTTTAAACACGATTGGAGTGGAATTTTAAAATCTTCTGCACTTACAGACCTAATTTTATTGATTTTATTTTTTTGTAAACCTCAATTTTGTTTGATCACACATCAAACTCAAGTAGCACTGAAAACGTTTTTGGTTTTTTAGAAAACACCAAAAAATGCTTACAAGTGTTTTAGTTGCCATAAAAAGTTTGGAGACAAAAAATAACTAACAAGTGAGTTTATTTGATTTATAAACCCAAACCTACAGTATATCCTCCAACAGTGATTTCTAATTGACGCCGACTCCAATAAACACCAAGCCGGCTGCAAATTTTTTGAATAAATGTCGACTATTAGAAGATGTGCGGCAATGATAAGCACCATCATTTAGTGATGTATGTGTCAAAAAAGACAAATTAGTAACAATACCTTTACATTTTTTATTAGACGTGAACAAAATAAAGCTTTTACTAAAATGTCATATCATCGTTAGTGTATTTTTTCTAAACTTGTGTTGATAAAGGTTCTAGTTCCAACATTTGAATGACTAAAAAAAGCAAACATACGATCTAAACTGTACTTTATTGTTTCATATACTCGTATGCTATACATGAAAATATTTTCATACAAATTATTCTTATCGCCTGCATGTTCGGTGAGAAATATAGTTGAGAGCATCTCAAATCTTTCACCTTGTTAGAGGCTTGCAATTACAGCACAGAGCCCTGAGGCAAAGCTAATCTCAAAGTGAGGGGAAATCTTTCATATCAAGTGAAATTACTGTGAGCTTTTCTCAGCGCACGCCGATAAGATACCGATCAGCCAAATAGATTGGCTTTTCCGTTATCTGCTGGGAGATCTTGGTAGGCAGTGGGTAGATAATTTGCTAATGTTTCCTGTGACCTCCCCAGATTTAAATTAGGTTTTGGGTACATGTCAGCTAAATCCCTCTGTTTACCAGAGAGCATGCACTCAAACAGTAATTAGGATTCAGTGCACCTTAAATCTGTTTCTTTATTTTTTTTTCTCCAGCAATTAAAGATTCGATAGAGAGAATTGATGCTCGAATGAGCTTATGTGAGCTTTAAAGACCTTGTGCTGGCTGCAAAAAGAAATGTTAAAAATTAAGAAAAGAAGGAACAAAGGAGACAGGAAAAAAACATAATTAAGAAGTGGAACTTCACCTTTAATTGCTTCAGTTGTTTAAAAATAAAAAGGCCAGACCATTCAAGTCTCAATGAGCAATCCAAACCTACTCTTATAATCCTACATTTTAAAGTTAAAGCTAATTAAACTCAGTCTAATTAAAAAATGTAATGAGCAGCTTTGATGTGGGTATTTGCTGAAACGGTAAGATCGTTTGAAAAGCAGAGTAACTTTGTCTTTTTTCATTAGATTCTCATTAATTTCATACCTATTTTTTTTCACACTGAAGCACTATAAACAGGGAAAAGAAGCTGTTTAAATATCGCTCATAAGCTATTTAAATTAATTAAAATATTCAAGTGTGTGCACATAAAAAGCCTGGGACAATTTGTTTAGTCATCTTCAATTGCTGAATGTGAAAAGACTGCAAATCGTTAAATTAATGTATCACTCAGCAGGCAGTCAGTAAAATTGACACCTTTGGAGCAGATCAGCAGGCTATGCTTTAAAAGCAGCATGAATCTCTGTATTTTAATTATTTGTTTCTATTGAACAGCAACATTGCTGGGAGGAAAGTGTTTTTGCTCTGACACATAATTTTGCCTTTCAAAAAAAAAAAAATCCATCTTAAAAACAATGATGTTTTACCTTGTTGTTTACAAGTTAAGTTTTAGTCCCATTTGTGCAGAGAGGAAAGTATGCAATGCAATTTATTCTTTCAAATCTCATCAATAGTAGCCTGACAATACCTGCATGACAACTCATTTACCCAAAAGAAAAAGCACACATGCCGAAGAGAAATAAGGACAATCGCTGTTTCATCCTGCAATCATTTCTTTAAAACCTTGCAAAAATTTTTCATTCTGCCTGTCACCCCCTCCTCCTCCATGGAGTTATTAAATCAGCTGGGAGCAGCGCGGTTCTGTCACACACAGTATTAGGATGCTTCCCCCTCCCATTACCAGGTGCAGCCCTGTGATTTAAAGCTTTGATTCTGTTCAAATGACAACAAAGGTGAGCCCAAAGCTGACGCTCCTAATTCATCATTCCCTGCATGATAAGAGTGGGATTAATGCTTTTAATGCGATGGTCGCAGGCAATCATCCATTTTTAAGCTGGCTCCCTAGAGGGTACATCTAAAAAGGGAAAACACCTGAAACACAGGGTAGGAAAAGGGCAGATCACGGGGATGCTGAGCTCGGTCAGACCCCTTCATTGATCCTGACGGAGCCTGAAGCTCGGCCTGTGGACTTGGCCTGCGTCCCAGGAGCAGACGGCTGCAAGACCTGAGGTGCAGTTTGAACCGAATGTTGAAATGTAAAACTCAAAAGCAAAATATTAGCCCTTCAAACACTCCATCTTCTGCTTTCTGCTCCTCCCCTATGAAACTGGGGATGAAATACAATCATTTCAGGGCATTTTTCCTCCCTAAATAATCCCTTATGTGTTCACTCCATGCTTAGTTTAACATCCAGACTCCCCCACCCTTGCTCTTTAAACTAGAATACTCTCAAGAAAGTTGGAACAAAAAGCATCCAATATTCACACGTCTTTGTACAAAGCAAGTCGTGTTATCCTCACCGGTCCTTTCTGTCGCAGTGTCCTTCACTTAAATTCTCCATAAATAGTCTCTAAATAAGGCCACTCAGGATCACAAGGCAATTTTTTAAATCTGTTTCTTTGACCTCAGGTTTTCTTTTGTACTGTTAAGCCAAACAGCCGTGTTACAGATATGCCAGGCCAAGCTTTCATCAGAATGTTTTATTCATACAGCTAAAGAGGGCATCTGTACATAGCACATGCATACCAGCCATTATACTTTTTTTTTAATGTGGAAGAAACTGAAACATAAGTTTTCTTCACTGAGTTCTAGAATGATCTAAATGAACAATCCAGAATCAAATTATAAGGTCAAACAAAATGAAAAGTTATGTTGTGAATTAAGAGTGCTAATCTGGGAAAACTCAGACTATTTGCTTTCATCTAAGAGCAAAAAACTTTTGTTTTCTTTTTTTTCTTCTTGCTATTCTGTTTTCCTCAGCACTCAGAGTACATAATGTACTTGATATTCAACAAAAGCAAACAATAAGCAAAGTCACACATGATCAGTTTTTGGCCCTAAAAGGAATCCTCTGAGGGAGAGAGAAGAGAACACAAAGAACTCTGAAATTATAAAAGAAAATGCAGAAAAGGGAATTATGTTTTATTTTTATGGATTTAAATTTGGTGCTAAATTCTACTTAAATGAAGCGAATTTCAAAATAACGAGTCTGGAACAGAGTTAACAAAAACTTTTAGTGGTGCTAAATTTATTAATAATTTTATTTAATAGTTACTTTACTGTGTAGACACAAACAAAAGGGGCAAATTTAAAAAAGGGATATATTAACATTTGCAGCTTTTTCATACTTCACTAGTCACTTTTATCAAAAGAGAGCATGAAACAACCTTCACTTGGACTTTAAATATTCCTACACTCATAGGGAATCAGACCGATTTTGCACTAAGATGTTATACACGTGTGCTACAGGGAAACACATTCATAAAACATTTAATAAAGATTATATGGACATTCACCAGAAAACCTACAAGTAACACATGCTGTATTTCCCTAAAACATCACAGGGGGTTGAGGTCAGAAGGGAGCAATTTCTTATTTACTTTCATGATTTTTTTTATAGCTCAAGGAGAATTTTTTTTTTTAATTGAGAGGCAGTTGGAGTTTATGGGTGGAATTCACCCAAATTGGACTCACAAACGTATCCATTTTCAGAGTGTACCTGCATTGGGCTAAGGAAACCCATTCATCCATTTGCTGTATCCCTTTCAGGGTTGCTGGAGCCTGTCCTAGCTACTGTTGGGCGCAGGTGGGGTACACCCTGGTCAGGTCGCTAGTTTGTCACAGGGCGCACAATCACTCCCACACACACTTACACCTAGGAACACTTCAGACTTGTAATCAGTTAACCTATGAAGCATGTTTTTAGACAATGGGAAGAAGCCAAAGTGCCCGGAGAAAACCTGTATACCGGTATGCTGCAAAAAATCTCAATATCTTTGAAATGATTACAGTCCTTGAACCTAAAAACCATGCACCAGAAAAATTACTCATTAATGACAAAAAATAAAGCAGAGAATGAAGCTTTAACCTCAGCAGTCAGCTGCCTGATGCTCTGTTAGGCTGATTTTAACTCGTTCTAAAGAAGCAGGTGCTTCTTGACACTTTAACTCAAATCCTGGACAATGTTTAAAACGTCTGCCAGTTTTCTCCACACTGAATCAAAATTAACCTTTGCTGAGCGTGCTGAGATGTCTCAATGCGAGATCTGTGGCATCTGGGGTTTAGTGTTATCCTAAAACAAGATAAGAAGAATCATGTGATTAAAATGAGTCACAAGCTTTGAGTAATTCGCAGAAAAATATCTATCTTTTATTTAATTTAGCACATATATTAACAGTTCATATAGTAGAATGTCTGCCAATCGGTGATCACTTCTCAGATTCTTGGTTTGTCCTGCTGGACCAGAGAGTCTCTTTCCTTTGAAAGTGTTGGTGTGCACATGCATTAAACCTTAAGTCTAGAAACAACCTACAGTTTAAATCTGTGGTTCTAATCGGAGCTTGAAGCCAAAAGATGGAGCTGCAGGACCGAGCTCCATGAGCTGTGATGTTTCATTGCTATACCCCTTTAGCTACACTGACGACACAGTAGGCTGCTTTAATTACTCTCCATCAGTAAGGGAGTTAAAGCCACTTCAGAGGCGCACACTAATCCTTTCCTCCCTTCTTTTTCTCTGCAGGGCACTCATTGTCTCCTAAATATCATTTCCTTTAGCTCTATGCACACTATTGGATTAAATGTAGAAGTTTTGCTAAAGGGGTGAGGAGGTGGGAATGGAGGGTTGGCATTTGGGAATATGAGCTTTGCCTGAGGACCAGGCTGTCTCTGTAACAGCACTTAAGTTGCATCTGCTTTGCAACTCACAGATGAGACTGAGTCACATCACCACTCCTCTGTAAGCACTACAGACGTAAAGCAGTCTGTTCCCAGGCAATGATGTTGAAACTGTGCCCTTTTCAAAATAAGCGTTTTTACAGTAAAGATTTAACATATAATAATTCTAAGAATGGGGAGACAGGCTAAATCTGGTACACATTTGTAGCCAAGATGTTAACTTTGATAATTTTTAATTTTCTAACTTAGTAATGCAGACCAAAGGTCAGGTAAATGTTGGAAAAGAACTTGTCTTGTTTTGCAGAAACATTGACTGAGTTGTGGACTGTGGACCTTGAAAGAACCAATATTGACTACCTATAAGCCACATTAAGAGGTGACTTTATAGTCATGCAACCTGTAAATGATAAGCCTGGGCATTCCAAAGAAAATCTGGAAATGTTTCCAAAAAACTTAAGACTGCCGAGTTGTAATAAAATTGTTCATTATGGTAAGCATTTTCAACAAAAAATGCAATACTTTGTAAAAACCAGAGAATTTGATTTCAGTTGACCTTATAGCTATTATCTGGACCATCGGACAGCTCTAAAAACAACTTAAGACCATAAAAGGACTGACTTTAACTCCATTGTACTTGTTGGACAGGCAGGTAAGATTGCATAAATGATTTGTTTCATGCCTCGTAAAAACTTTTTTCTCTCCTTCAGTGACAATCAAAAGTCCTTGGTCCAGGATCAGCTACCTTAAGTTTACTTTTTAACCAACAGGGTCGATGACTTGTGTATCTCTGTTAGAACTTACTGTAAAGCCCGCATTTCAAAACAAACTTGATCAAATAAAATATATACAGTCAGTGCACCAAATAGTACAGCAAATGCTTGTCCCCCTCGAATCGTTTGATTGTAAAAGCATTCCCAGTGGTCTTTTAATTTTGATTATGATGGTTTCAATCAATAAACGTGACTTTTCTTGCACATAGTTTCTGTATAGCTGTAGTAGTGCATTAGAAATTTGCTTCTGAGTTGTGGGCGGGACTGTTGGTGCAGAGTAATCCCACGCCTACTTCCCGTCATCCATCTGTTTACGCTCTTTCCCACTAGCTTCAAACCCTCACATTTCGCTCACACTGCATGCGGTCCAGCTCTGGTGCGGACACCAGAGTCTTTACGTAACTTAAAAAGTAAGAGGCACTCCACTGCCTCTGCAATCTGGCCTCTGCGGTCCGTCGGCTTAAAATTTTTGCTGAATGCCGGAGCGAGCCGGAGCATTTCTTGTGAAGTTGGGGCAAAGGAAATGACCCACCCTGGAAATCATTCAAGCTAGTGTAAATCTTTCAAAATAAAATCTATTTTTCACATAATACAGTCAAATATGTACATTTAAGCCTTATATAAGGCAAAAGTGTTAATACAAGTTCTGTGCTTACCCATTGTATGAAGATGAGTAAGGCAGAGAAAGAAGTGTTGTGAATATAACCCAAAATCATGGCGGAACGAGGATTTGTTTACTAGTACTTCCTATATAAATGAACCTATATGAAACTGCGTGAGTTCGGAGGTCCACGAGGTCGGCAGCAGAGCTTGTGGCTGCAGCAGGACCGCAAGCCAACTGTAGCCAGTGTGAGTCATCTACCAGCTATACCGTTCAGCAGCTGCAATGGAGCTGGACCGCATGCAGTGTGAGCCCAACTTCGACCTAACATTACCGGTGCAACAAAAATGGCGAGCAATACTGGGGCTTTACAGCCGTACAGTTTTGAGCCATGTTCCAGCTCAAACGAGGAAAACCAAAACGCACATGGATCTAATTGTCCACAAGTGGATTCATCGAAGAACAGGGAGCTTATGGTTTCCTGCTGTAGGTTTTATATCACACCTACAGGCTTTATCCAACAACCTTTTTTGTCTTCTCCTGATTCAAGGCAAGACAAGTTTATTTGCATAGCACAATTCATGTACAAAGACAATTCAAAGTGCTTTACATAAAACATAAAAGAAAGAAAATAATCAAAAGAGTTATGATCATCAAAATAAGATTTAAAGAAAGTTAAAAAGAAGTTACTTTAATACAAGCGTAGATAAACAGTAAACTTTTGAATACAAATTAATCAAATGCAGCTGAGAAGAGGTGGGTCTTTAATGGAAGCTTTCTGGAAGTCTGTTCACAGTTTGAATAAATATATACTCAGAAATGCAATTTTAAGCTTAATTTTCTTTATATACTACATCCCCCCCCCCACACACACACACACACACACTTATCTTGGTGGACTGCTGTCCTCTGAGTAGCCCCACTCAAACTCTGACGCTTCAGAGTCTTTTACAGACTTTTACAGACTCAGAAGGCCCAACAATAACACACAGTCTTTTTAATACAAAGCCAGGTTAACCTTCTGGCCCCACTTGTCCTCTGTCTTCAGTGGCTCAGGGAAATCTCTGGTTGATGTTTCTTGGAGCTGTTTTTCACATCTAATGATGTGGAATAACGTTGCCATTGCAAGTAATGCAAAGCATCTGCGACTTCTTTTTTTTTGTGCTTGGCAGTGCTGATTATCACATACAAACAAAGAAATTACAGATGCACCAGTTCCTCTTCATCTTCTCAGCACCGCTGTGCGTCGCACTCTTCTGTGTTTGCTCACATAAATGTGACTGTACGGCAGCAAGGTAGCAGATGTTGCTAGCATCAAACAAAGCAGAATGGGTTAGGAGCTGCCATTACATGAGAACTAGGTCACCATTCAAGCCTACTGGCTTGCATTTACTGTTGTGAGTGATTATTGATTTTCTGACTAAAGCAATGACTTCATTAATATCACCATTAGTCTGCCATCTGACACAAATGGGTAGCTTGGCCGCTAGGCCAGACAATAACTCAAGTGGATATGAATCACAGACTGCATGAATTAAACATTTAGTACATTCCACAGCAAATGTGCATTACACACTAAAACCGGAATACGGTTGTAGAACGACTTCACTCAACCTTGCTCAAACAAAATCACCAGGAAACAATGTCGGCATTAGCGAGCGCTCACAAACACAAGCAGACATTATCTGCAAATTCTCTGTTCACCGTTCAATTTAAATTTAATCCTTGAAAGATGAGAGAAAAAAAATCTACAGATCGCTTTTCAGCAGGTTTTGGAAAACAAAAACAACAATGAAAGGAGGATTATTTTCCCTTTAATCCGGGGGCACCAGCTCGGCTAAAACAAAAGCTAGACCATGGGAACGCATGGTAGACTGGGAAGGCTTGCTCCACACCAATCAAACACAGTCTTCCAACAAAACACAAAAGAGAAACAAAAAGTATGTACACAAGTGCAAAACAGAAAGTAAAGCAGGATTTGAGGTCTATATTAAAACTAGGTTTGAAAGATTAGTTATGGGTAAAAAGAGGTGACAGCAATGGGGATGTATGAAAAGTGGATTTCCCCTCCTGACTGTGACTGTTTTGATAGTTGACGAGCTTCGACTTGGATGTAAGAAGGCAATGTTCTGTGAAAAGCTTTGACAAGTTTCTTTGAGGCGTGTACAGTTCTTTCAGTGAGTGAAAAGAACACAAATCAGGATTATGTTTTACACTGATGTGCAACCAGCAAGCATTAGGAGCTCTGAAGTGTATCACAAAATAATGTTGCTTAAAATGTGTCTTTTTTTTGCATGCTCTTTAATTACCAAGAACTTGACTTTTAAAAATGGTCTGAATGTTCCCATTATCCCAAAACTAAATGCTTATTTGAGCCATTTTCAAATTTGTCAATCAAAAATAAAGTCATTTTCTTTGCAGCCTGCTCATCCTTTTATGCTGTTGGTGCTTGAGTGTTTCCTACCCCCCCCCCCCCCCCCCCCCCCCCCCCCCCCCCCCCCCCCCCCCAGTTACATTAGATTAAATGATCACTGTGGTCATCACAAGTGTAGTTGCAATGTGTCAGAAATGTGTTTCACTCTGCAGCATTTGTCAGGATTAGACAGGAGTAATCCCTAGCCAAACTCCAGAGAATGTAATTTGGTGATATGCACCAGATCTGAAACTGTGTCGGCTTACTTCAACAAACCCCATCTTTCACCCGATCTCTTTTTTCTTTCCTCTTTTGCTATTCTTCAAACACATAAAATATTCTAGAGGGGTGGAAAATGTAAAATGCAGACACAAATAAAGCAGAAAGAAGTGGAGCTGTCAAGTGCCCTTCAACTCACTTTCTCTTATCACTCCTGAAATAAAAAGAAAAAAAAAAAACCTTCCTCTAGGCAGGTGAGGAGCTCATGATGTCAGGCCCCATCATTAATATCTGTTCTAATATCCCTCAACACTTGGCTGTCACATCACCACCCACCATTAAGTCATCGCTCGTGTCCAACACAGGGGCAAATCTGTGTGCTCTGGCCCACTCCCGGCCCTTTGCCTTTATCATATCCCAACCTCACTGACAGACAGGACTGATCTCTCCTGCAGCAAACCCTCCACCCTGCCAGTAAAAGGACAGCAGTGGAAAAAGCCCCCAAGGGGTCCACTGAAGATGGACTCATGAATCAAACATGCGCCTAAAGCTTCCTTCTTATCACAGAGGTCAGCCCAGGCATTAATACGCCATGGCTCAAGGGAGTTACCTACTGTGACCTCCCCCAGATTCCCTGAACAGAAGGGCACAGTCCTCAGGAGCCAGAGCAGTGAGAGCGGGCCTTTCTCCAACACAGTCACTTCACATTAACTCTGCTTACCGGGAGAGAGGGCAACAGAAGAAGAGAGATGAGGAGGAACGAAAAGGGGAGCAGAAATGAAGCATGACAGATCGAATAGACAAAGAAGGAGAGAGAAACAATATTCGTAGGTGCAATTCCGGGTAGGCAGTAACACACGAGTAAAAATCGACTGTGTATACAAACCCTTTCAAACACCACCAATCTTCATTGGCCAGACGGGGAGGTGATGTATGTGACTGTCTGCCAGCGTAAATTAGGCAGTCCAGCCCGCTGTGTGGTAAAGCATGACGGGGCCGGACAGTGCACTAAGTCAGGCGGCCTGGTGCCATGCACACCAGTTTCTCCCGCTTTGCTGTACCATAAATCACCAGCTGGGGGGAATGAATCGCTGTCCGTCCGAGCTGGATGCACCAGCTGGCACCGCCATCACCTGACCAGCAGGAGCCCATGCCGACACCGGAGTGGCTGAAATCAAGAAAAATGAGGCATGGAGGCAGACGGAGCCATACCCCCGCACTCCCTCATTAGTCTCCTCTAGGCTTCCTCCACACTGTGCTCGTCTAAAGTGAAAGGGCACACAAAATATATTTCAGAGTGTCACCTAAGGGGAAAGAACAAAGGTGGAAGAAATGATCACCCCTGGTCTCCTCACAAATCTATGTAGGATTGAAATGGCAGACAGCATTAGTGTTTCTGAAGCAGAGGCAGCGTCAGAGGGATGTGGCTCAGGGGAAAAGTAGAGGCAGAATGTGGGGGACAGCCTTGTGTTCCCTCTTATTTAATGGAGTTATTTTACTGAAAGTAATGACTCAACCCTGCTGGGGATTCCACTCTGCATTCAGATGTAGTTAACGGGAAAACATGTTGATGAATAGATTTTCACTTTTCAATATTGCTGAGTTGCTGGTGGAGAGCCCACTTAAATGCTGACCGCTGCGATTATGTGGAGCTGTGTGGGCGTCAAAACTGAGGCCCTCATCACTAAAATGGACTGAAATTACATGAATACAGCCACACAGAGAGCTGGAAAGATCTAAAATGATGTGCACTTGATCCTCTGCTATGGACATAAGGTTGTTGTTTACCTCTGATGTTCAGAGTTATGGATTTAAAACATTTTTGCATTCATCTTTCCATCCAGTCAGAGAAGCCGCAACTTTATAGTAAAAGCCATTTGTGGATGTAGCTGCATTAAGAAGAGATGCTGGTTAGATTACCATTACTGCACACAATTAGCATCAACAAGGATCATCCAGTATACCTGTTCGATCAGAAAGGGGTTGTTGATGAATTTCATTGCTTTTCACGTTGGGTGGAACAAACCAGTTGCCTCTCTGGGGGTGGAATTGTTCAAAATGAGCAGGATGAAAAGCATGAAAAATAAAACCAGCTAGTCTTACTAGCCCTTCAACTATCAAACACTGAAAAGAAACTTTTACATCTCCTGTAGTGTTTACTGAAGAGACATTGTCCAACATTTTTTGACATCAGTACCTGGGATTTAAACTGGTAAACTGTTTCTCTTCTTCTTATGCATACACCAAAAGCTCATTCTCCCACGTGGTTTGGTTCTCACAAAAGAAGAAGAAGCAACCTCTGCTCTGTATCACTGGCTGTATAAGAGAATTGGACTGAGCAATCCGTCCCCTCAAATCTTACCTCAAAATCAGAAGTGGCTGATTTCAAGACATGTTCGAGTTGTTTACAAAAGGTTCTGTAGCAGAGGAATAAGGATTAGACACGTTCACAGCCGTGCTACTAAAATCTAAAACTAAGCAATACCACTAAGGTGGTGATTTACACACCCGTATGAAAGCCTTATTATTTTCTAAGGACTCTGAAATCATCTATTTGAATGTAATTTTTGAATGCAATTAAGCTATATTTGATATGTGTGTAATGCAAAAATAATAGATAATTAAAGTTTTAGTTTCTTACTGTTTGTTTTGATATAGTAGATTCTTTTCAAGGTGTTGCTTACCTAATTTTATTTGTATTTAATTGTTACTTAACTTCAGGCAATCATGCTATTGCACTTTACCAATCTCAATCTGTGGTTGTGAGTTCCCAAATGTAATCTTGTTTTCTCACTATTTGTTTCACATTTCGAAATTGTTGTTGTGATCTTTGAAATGTTTCATTTAATTTGTTTTGCAAAAAAAATATTTTGGTTTCTGGAATTTTGTTTTGATTCCAAAATGGTATGTTATTTTTATTTTTTTGTGTTGGTTTTTACATTTTCGTTGTGATCTTAAAAATGTTTCAGTTCATTATATTTTCTGAAAAGTTTTCTTTTGTTTGTTTTGGTTTCTGGGATTTGGTTTTGGTGTCTAAAATGTAATTTTATTTTGAAAAATGTGTTTTACTTTTTTAATTGTCATTGTGATTTTTGAAATGTTGCATTTAATTTTCTTTTCTGAAAAGTTTTTTGTTTATTTATTTCTGGTTTCTGAACTGTTGTTTTGATTTCTAAAATTTTATTTTATTTTTTACATAATTTGTTTTGCTTTTCTAATTGTCGTCGTATATTTAAATTGTTTCGTGTCAAGTGATTTGTGAATGTGATTTGCACTTCAGGGCCACCGTACAAAGGTGCAGCAAACTCTTGGTTTATCAGCATCAGACTGACATCTGTATTCTCGAACAAGACATTTTTTACTGAAAACACACTTTCTGATGGTTTTTCAATCCTTCCTGCATCCATAATTCATCTGCCATATACCGACTGCTCTTCATTTCCTGTCCTTCTTTTTGAAGTCTTCAGCATCACCATTCCTCCATTTCACTTTCACTCCCGTATTCATGCAAATGACTGAGAGGACTGAGAGGTTCATGTCGAACCTCTCTGGGACATCATTTCCAGCTGCCTGGGCCCTCGAGTTGACCACCCAGGGGGAGGAGGAGCAGGAAGTCATTACCGCTATCACAGTTGCTGCCAGATAGTCCCCTTCCACTCGTAAAGTCCTTGACGACTTCACTAAAACATCCAATTTCAGTTGGACCCCCATTTATAATGACAAATATAAAATCAATCACTCCAGGCACCGCCCGGTCTCTCTGAACTCCTCGCTTATTTGATGACCCAAAATGGCATGAATTAAAAAAGAAATCTTTTCTCTAATGCTGGCATCCCATTCCCATGTCCACGATATTCATAATTTACCATCTTTGAATCCTGACATCTGCCACTGATTGTGCCGACGGGATGGCTGGAATGAGGTACTCCTGGGAGAAGCGTTAATGTGCTGGTGGGCCAGCACACGCACCCCGGCCAGGGATGGGTTTTACTGGAGGATTGAGGCCAGAACAGCAGGAGCCTTTCACACTTCTAATGTGTAATTAGGACCCATTTTGGAGCACTGCCTTCCTCCACCGAAATAAGCTGCCTTTTATTAATCAGGCAGGGCAGTTCAGCAGCACGGTAGGTCTGTCTATAATCTAAAGCAAAATGTTGCTTTTAATTAGAGGGGTGGGAGGTGGAGGGGTGCTCAAAGAGAGGGGCCACGGCGCCTCCATGAGCCCCATGAACACAAGCAAATCAAACATTGCAGCATAACAACTCACATGCTGCGTTACAAATAGGAGTCAATATTTCACCAGTCATTATTCAAACTTGATCCTAACAGCCTGCATTTATGATCACGCGTCACAGCAAGCGAATAAAGAGAAGGAACAATCAGAGCTGCGCAGGCCACTAAGTCATTTGCATTTGCTGAATGTGAGCTCCACTTCAATGAGAAATCATACGTATTATGTGATTACAGGAACCGGTCCTCCTGCAGAGGGCTAAGAGCTCTGACCCTGACAATGCTCATCACACTGACTACCGGTGCACTCTAACATCATCTCTCAATTTTCTGTGCTTTTTATTTCTTTGCTACACATTTTATTGATTACGCATTAGCCACAAAACAAGAGTACCTCAGGTACTGTATGTTTAATTTCTCAAAGTCAAGCAAATGTTCACAGAAAAATATTAAAGTTGAGTCAATTACTTTAATTATTTTCCAATAAATTTCATCAAGTAGAGCATAAACAAGGATTTAAAAATGACAAATGTATCCTTTGATAGATGGGTACCTAGATTAATTACTAACAAACATTCATGACAGAGGCACTACTGATGCACAGATGGAGATAAATACCTCCTCTTTGTGTGTAATGCAGCAGAACAGTCACTGACTGCAAGGCTGAGGCTGCATTAGCTTTCAACATTGTGGCTGCATGAGAGCCCACCACTGTAGACTTATTGATAGCATCCAGAAAAAGAAGAAGAACATTTTTTTTTTTCTAAATGTGGTGCACGGTCAACAAGTAAAGGTTTTGGCTCATCTCTGCTCAGCTTGAAACTGTGCAGCTGTCAAATGTTCACACAGGCATGGATAGCATTTCTGAAAACCAGAAAAATGTTATCTTGAATCAGATAAATGTTTGGTAAAGTCAAGCAAAAAATATCAGTATCATTTACAGTCATGAATCTTGACTAAAGTGCATAAAACCTTCATTACTTATGTTATATATGACATTAAATGGGCTGACATGATTTCATGCACTGGTTAGTCAAAAATAAATGTAAATTCAGTCTGATGTTCTTTTAGAGACAAGACACTAGATTTTAAACAACTTTTCCAAAAACAAGAGAACAAAACCAATAACGAGATGTAATTATTCCAGTAAATGCATAGATGTAATACTAAATGAAACATACAAACTCAATAAAATGAATTAGTCTAAGAATGTTTTTAAATTTCTCTTTTGGGCCACTGTTAAAATAGAGTGTTATTCAAAATTCAAATATTTATAGGACATTAAATTTAAATATTAAAAGACATTTTGGTTAATCTACTATAAGATATCCAACAGCAAATAATTAAAACGTGTTTGAATGTTATACTACGATTTAAAAGAGAGGATAAGAGAAAATCAGACATTTATTTAGGGAAATAAAAGGGATTAAAACTTAAGTTGGTTTGTAAGAAATTATATATATATATATATATATATATATATATATATATATATATATATATATATATATATATATATACACAAATTATAAAGACTAAAAGTCTAATTAAAGATATTAATCTATTCTAAATAACTTCAATCTCTTTTTATTGAAGCTATTAAAGGTTCTTACATGTTGTAATAAGGTTGTTCAGTGTAGCATTTTGAGGTTCAAGCTTCATTGTTGAAGCATACATGCTTCAGAACAGAAATTCAAATAAAGACATTCATGCTTAATAATAAACTTCTTCATTAATCAGCTGGAATTCTTTGGCTGATATTTTAAGTGCGCCTCATCAACGGCAATCACCAAATTTAGAAAAATTACTTGCAGAAGAAGACATTGTAATTGCAGAAACAGCAGAGTAACAGTTGGAGTGTAATGATTAGCATTCAGAGTGAAAGTGGGATTATGTGGCCAGAGTTTCCAAGTTCTGGCCCAGTGGACACAGAGATTGAACTCTACAGGCGACTCTCCTGGGAGCAAGACATGCAGGGCTGGAGAGGGGCTGTTGGACTGTGCTTTCCCTCTGACTGGGAACCACTGGGGACCCGAGCAGAGTTGCCTGATGGTGCACTGAAGCCTGAGTGTGACACCTGGGCTGTCTGTCACGGCCACAAACACTGACAATGTGACACATGACAGGATAGGAGTTGAGGCTGCAACACCAAGAGTCAGGACCTGGCTGACAGTAAGAATGAAAGGCATGCAGTTCAACGCAATAATTTCTTTGAAAGGCTTAAATCCAAACCTGCCTGCCTCCTTACCTTTTTTTTCTGTTTCAGTAAGCGTTCGTGGCCCTTTAAGGAAATCAGGGTCCCGAGGAGGCTGAACCCATCAATTAGAGCAGTCTGATGAGACTGTGTGTTTATTAATCAACAGTGCGAGGCGTGTGACAGGCGGAGAGGAGAAAGCAGGGAGGGCTGCAATGCCAAAGAGCTTTGAGGAGAGCTCTGACAAACAAGCTCTTAAGATGAATTTCCCCATCTGCAACTCTAAACTAAACTGATATCCAATTATGCTCCCAACACGGACAAGCACAAGCTGTTCACAGAACAGCTGGGAACAGCTAAAGTACTGAGTGTCAGAAATGTCTAGGCGCCAAGCAGAGAAACCCAGGACCTTGAAGGAGATGTCACAAGGAGGCCGGAGTCAGCCGCTTGAGTGAGCGATGGTCCACACGCTTGCCTGAAAGCATGACATAGCCAAAGGGAGAAAAACAGCATTTTATCATTCAGTGCAATTCGCACCCTCTCTCCCTGTCAAACATGCCATATGTCCCCGTCACAGGTCGTCCTGCTGGCTTATCGAGTGTGACAGGGCTATTCACACACTGCTCCAAATCAGACACCATCTCCTGCAGAAAAAAAAAAATCACCACCACTGCGCAGTGACGGGCTGTCAGGCAGAGGGCACCAACCTCCGCAGGGCCTCGGCTGAGAATCTGCCTGTCTGGGGGGAAGGGGGCAAAGGCCAGGGGTTACACTGAGAGACACTGTCCAGACAATCAAGCAGGCTCACCTTATCCACGCATCATTGCTCAGTCTGCAACAAAGCTGTTTTTGAACTGGCATATTTAAAAAACAATTTGTCAAACCAGGCATTAATCATAGCGCTGGTCAAACGACTGCAGGTATATATCAGCAAATGATCTGTACACGCCAGCGTGTGATCACACTGTAAAAACATTATTTACGGACTTATCAGGCACAATTCACCTAAACTAAGTGCGGCTGTTTGTGAAGGTAAAACAGACTATTTGCCTAACAGGAAGCCGAGTAAGCATGTAAAGCTCACCTGAAATTTTACACACAGATCTAGTCCCCAGACTATTTTCCTAACCACCAGACCATGCAAGCCCATTATGTGTCATGCCAACCTGTGGCTACACGGCAGGAGACAACCAGAGGTCACTGAGATCCACATTTGTCTCACTTTCCCCAAGCTTTTAACATTTTTTTTTTTCTGCAGTTCCACGTGTGCTTTACAAACGTAAAGAATCTCAGTGGTACTTAGCCACTTGGCTCCAAACACAATAACACTACAGATGCTGAAAATATTCACTAAGTGAGCAATCAGCTGCAAAGCGGGCTGAAAATTACACTCACCGCCCCCCGTGATGATTCGCATGGAGATATAAATCAGAGAGCAGAGGCAAACTGAGAGGAGGGAAAGAAAAGTGGTATCACCTGATCTGTCTTGTGTTAAAAAGCACTAAAATGTGACAAGTCATCTCCTCAAAAACTGAACCATCGCAGCACATTTTAGCAAAAGAGACTTCTGTGAAATTATTGCTAATCTATGCAAAAAAGCAATCAGAGGCTCATTCATAATGCATGAGAAACGAGATACAAATTTTGCCACGCTTTAGATTATTAGATGTTATCGAGAATGCAGCAGATGAAATATGAAGACTCCTACCTGTTCTATTATAATTACATGCCTGGTCCAGATTTACTGTAACACTAGGGAGGGGGCCGAAACGTACATACAGACTATCAGGTTGAACATCCATTACTATCTGACTCTGGATGGGAATATTTGTTTCTAACAGCCTTATGTATCCATTTGTGCCATGATTTATCAACCTAAAAGCTGCAGTTTTAAGTACATCTGGCTGACATTTTAATGGTCCATCAATCATGCGGTGTCACGTGATAACGTTTTGAGATCATCCCTCTCTGAGCTGCTGAGAAGAAGAAAAAAAAATGAATCCAATAAATTGGCTGCGGTCCCGAGGAAATGATGAGAACTTATTTCAAATTCAAAGCAAGTTCAAATATGAGCGTTAGATAAGCCGATTCTTAAATTAATGCAAATGAAATTTCATTCAGGATGTTTTGTCCTATATTATAGTGTCACATTCCAAATATATTTGTGTGCCAGAAACTAAGCACAGTTTAAAGCCTGACCAAAAAAAATAATCTTATTTGGATTAATGGATTTACATGATTATATGACTTAATCTGATGTATGCTTGAAGTGCAGTTTGTTTGTTGTAGGTTAGACACATTTAAATGATCAGACATGCTCGAGTGTGTGCTGAAAAACCACATAAAACATTCAAAATTACAGTTCCTTCTTTGTAATTTGTTCAACTTTTTTATTGTAAGGTTCTGGGACCTGATTACCCCTCTTCCATCTGACACTGAGGATGTAGCTCAGTCTCTAATCTGACTTCTTTTTACATCAAACAACAAAAGCGTTTCATTATGGCAGGGTCTGAACAGCATCTGAAAAGCGCTGGCAGATTGCACATATCTACATTCGAGCAACCCCAACACAAGGGATTTGTTCTCCAGACTGAGCACAGTAGAAATAGGGTCGAGGGGGTGGAGGATATGAATCAATAAGATTTTCAAAGGCAACATGAAAAAAGTTGTACCCTAACCCACAATTAAACAAGAGCGCTGCTAGAATCAGAGATGACGGAGCGTGTTCTACTTGCCTTTGACGTCACTCAGTCAATTTCAGGATCAATACTAGGGCATGATACAATTTCATGATGGAGGCTAGGATGCGGACGAGCGGTGCTGTGTGGCATTTTACTTCCTAATATGCAGCTCAAGCAGGTCTGCACACTGAAAACAATTTTCATGAGCATCTCAGAAAGTCAGCTTCAGACTGACGTTATTGAAATACGTTTGGGTCTAAAAAGAAAAAAGGTTCTTAAAGAAAAAATCTTTCCAGGCCTTGAGACCAAAACAAAGAATGGAAAATGTTTTATTTGATCAGACATTCCTCAAATACAACTTAACAGTTTGACTCTTTTAATATAGATGTGTTGATAACTTCAGAAAAATGTTTGAACAGATTTCTTCAAAATGTGAAACACTGCCAAGATTTAGTTAAAAACGGTTCGAGGAAATTATGGGGTCAATAAAAAACGCAACTGCTTGAAAGGGGTTCCCAAAGCTACCTTTGCGCTCAAAAATCTATTGTGTCACGGTCATTTCCTCACTCAGAGGACTCCCAGTGAATCCAGACACTTTTGTGTGAAGTTAAAGCTGTTAAAAAAAAAAAAAAAAAAAAAAAAAAAAAAAAAAAAAAAAAAAAAAAAAAAAAAAAAAAAAAAAAAAAAAAAGGAATAAAATCCTCTATAGAAGTCTGTGGTTGTTCAAATTGTTTGTCCCTGTTGGTGGATTAACAGCTTGTCACTGGTGTAGTTTAGCCATGATGAGTTCAAAAATTCATTAGCAACAAGTACCTCCACCCCACCTCTGAGGATTCTTACTCTCCTCAAGGCGACTGGATGTCAGAGAATTGCTCTCATTAGATCTTTTAGCTTCATGATGCAGAGTAAGACCTCTTGCTTCATGAAGAGAGCCGTGATGCACCTGTGCTGTGCTCGATTTAACTCACACATGAACCCAATATATATATATAAATATAAAATGTAATTGAAACGGGAGAATGGAGCTGCACAGGGATGCACAGGCTATCTTGTATGGTGTGATTTTCACTGATCTGGCACAGGCTGACTGTTTTGTCACCTCATCGCTTCTGTCTGCAGTGTAAAGGTGACCACATGAAAGCTCGAGAAAGAACAGTGCTGTGCAGGGAGATCCCCAGTAAGAACTTCGGCTTGCTTTTTTTTTTTTTTACTACAGTTTGGTCTGAATGCACCCTGAACCACTGGACTTTATGACAGCGTGTCAGCCACATCTAATTCTGTTTCATAACTGAAAAGATCCTGACAAGTATTTCACCCATCAAGAGAGAACAAAAGGAGATGAGCCGCAGTGAGAAGAATCACTCTGTAAATTCAGAAGGAGGATTTCATTGTTCTTGTCTGGGCAGAATGTATTACTCAGCTAAACTGTTGAATTTTTTGTACTAATTCACTCACATCTTTCTTTTTTTTTTTTTTTCAAACTCCATCTTTGTCATTCTGACATTTTCTCCCCTTTTCGGTGACCCCCTGTGGTTACCCTTTGCTTTTCTCATAAAATATCGCCCCACCCTCCAAACCTTTTTTTATCAGAGGGAGGAAAGGAAGGCACTGATGCCGAGATAAAAAAAATATATCACATGTGCCTCGCAGGGCTGAAAGCCGTGTCTGAAATAAACACCGGCTTGCATAGCCCGTCCCCATCTCCACCCTACATCCATCCACCCTCATCAATACTGTTTCAATTGAAACGCACAGTGCTAATTAAATTCCAGCAAGGGTTGGGGCAACAGTGCAGCATGCTGAGAGGGGGGGGCAGCTGCCCTCACATATAAATGACAAAACTCAAGAGGACAGATGGGGGGGGGGTTGTCAGGCATAAAAAGGAGGTGACAAATGCAGTTGGTTCACATGTGTGGTTGGATTCGGACTCCTCCATCATCATGACATTTAAAAAATAAGAAATGAAATAGATATTCAAACCCGACAGAATCCCACGTGACCTTTTCCCCATATGGGGGATTTTATAAACAGACCTGTCTTGTGTGTCTGTGACATTTGCAGGACATTTTAGCAATGCTTAAAAAGAGGAGCAATTAAGTGGAGGGTAATTCTGGAAACCCGCTGTGTGTGCAGTGTGTGACCCAACCGGACACTAGAGGCTGTTTGTTCCTGTTAGAGAGGCACTAATCCTGAGCCTTCAGAGACGCCCACTCATGCTGTCCTCCCCATTCTATTAGCAAACACAACAGAAATAAATGAATGAAGAAACACTTAAATATTACAGTTTTATTGTTTTTTTATCACTTAAAAATAAAAAAATTATGATACGTTTTACTTAAGTTAAAATTAAAATGAGATGCAAATATATTTAAGAATGTATGTCATAGATAAACTTTTGATACTACTTTTCTTTTTTTTTTTTAATGCTTCCAAATTTAGGAGGAATATAACAAACTATTCTTTATTCTCTACCTGAAAATCATTCAATGCATCTGTGTTAATCTAATGCCACCTAGTGGACAAAGTGCTCCGTATCAGCAGGTAAAATGAAATGTTACTGAAAGCTTTCTTGATTAATAATAGTTTTAAAAAATCCAATGGAAAGTTACTTTTTGTTCATATTAGAAAATGTTTGACATTTGAAGCTTAAATCTCCACTTAGTAAACCAACGCTTTGCTACTCCCAGTGGTTGGTTCAGGGAATTTCTGCTCTCGCTGCAACAAATCAAGAGGACAAACTCTGCGTCCCTTTTCGTGGTGAGCTTAGTATCGATCTAAAATTTCCAGAATTTCTTCCTTCACAAAGGAAAGTGAATGCTGCTGGACACCTGGTCCACCAATACTTGTTTCCCAGCAGTCAAAGCCGCAGTCTTTTAGATCCTGCACTGTGCTCTGGACAACTGAGGAGTCAGTTTCTGCGAAACAAAGAAAAGAAACATAAAAAATGTTTTACAAAAGCAATGTCAAGAAATTTTAGGGCAAAAGGAAACACAATTATTTTAAAAAGTATGCCTATATAACAGAGAATCTTTGTGGAAGTTTTAATTTATGTCACAAAAACAGAAAAAGGACAGAAGAAAACCAGATAAATCAATAATGTCATAAGTGCAGAGAAATTAAGGCATCTTTAATCCAAGGAGTTCTGCTAAATTCTTGTATAATACGTGCATAATTCTTAGGCAGGGTAATATTATGACCATATAAAAATTGTATGCACAATTGCCAACATTTGGTTATATAAACTTGAATGCATGAGATTTAATTGACTCTGAAAAGTCAAAAATTGTAAAAAGTCTTTCAGAGGGATGCAGCACTCTCAAAATATCCAATATACTGGGGTGTGATCACAGAACTATTAAGTGTTTTGTTGCAAATTGTCAACGAGGACGCAACACAAGGTGGAGAAGGAAAGATGCAAAATAACTGCCAAAGATTTGAGAAGAATCAAACGTGAAGCTGCCGGAGCCTTTTATCTACCAAGGCTGCCATATTCCACAACTGCAACCTACCTGAAGCTTCAAGAAGTACAAGATGTTCAGTTCTAAGAGACATGACCAAAGTAAGAAAAGCTGAAACGTGAGGGCCACAGCTGAACACTGAAGAAACATCCAATTGAGACGCTTTTGCTTCAAATAAAACATTACTCGTTACATCAAAAAAATAAACCTTTGGCCACATCGAGTCTAAGGGTCTGTTCCCTTTTACAGTGATCAGAGAAAGGTTAAGGAAAAAAGTGACTTTTAATTTTACATGTCAGCGCACAGCACCTGGTCTCAGTAGTGTGATGCCACAGCCTCCACCCCCTGCGCCTGTTAACTTGCTGTGGAGCCCTTTGGTCAATGTGACCCGGCACAATGTGTCCAGAGCAGGATGCCCAACGCCCATAACGTTTAGATGGTGCTGGTTGATATCAATCAACTCCTGAAAGGGTTTACAAAACAGATACAAATGACACATTCTGCTAAAGGCTGAACATGTGCGTTCACAGTTTAAGATTCTTGCAGAGACATGTTATATTCTATGCATAAAAGTTTTTAAACAGATAATCTGTACCTCAAGAATACTGTAGTGCTCTCCTGTGATTGGTTCACATGTCAGGACTTTTTCACAAGTGTAAGAAATGGCATCAACTGAGTCAAGAACAGGATTCATTATTGAGGGAAACTGAAAGAAAGTAAAAATATATATTATGTCTAGCTTAAACTGCATTAGGAATGTGTGATGAAGCAGGAATTGCTAGTTCAAGTTGGACATTTCAAGCAGGATTTGACAGACAGGCTATATGGATTACAGAATGCCCCATGGATTGTCCTCAGCACTGCCACAACAACATGCAGGGCCCTCTCAGTCTGAGACAAACCTCTGAACGCCTGCTGGTGTCACCAAGGAAACAGCACTGAGGGATGCTAGCTAAGATTTTCCTTTTAATATTTTATAGGGGCACTCGACCCCAGCCTCTGAGGCATCTGCCATGCAAAAGCACTGCCTGTTTATTAATTATTGTGTCAACAGGTAACACAAGGGGGAGGGGGAGGGGGGGCATTTAGTACCTTGTTAATTTTGTCCTTCACCCTGGCAACAAGTGCTTTGGTGCTGCGTGGTACTTTGGTGTTCGTAAGGAGGATCCTTAATAAAGGAACCCTGTAAGTAAAAAAAGCAAATGAGACAGCTGCTCGAGTACAATATTTCATCTGCCTCACAAAACCAGCGCTCCAGTTCTACTGTGAGGCTCTTTAATGAAAATTCACTCAGCAGGATCTCAATACCTGCTCAGCGGTATGATCTTCCCGGCTAAGAACCGCAGCATGCCACCTGCATTCAATTAAGCCAGTCATTAAGCAGACACTCGCCATCAGCTTGCAGTGAAAAGTGCCAAACATTTGAGTGTTTTTATGCCTCACCCCATGTTCCGACTGCGTTGTCCACTCCTGAAGGATTTCCGTGGATGATGGTCTCTCCTTGGAAAGCCCAACTGTTGATGCGCTCCAGGTCCTCCTGACACCATCTGCAGCCGTTTCAAAAGGAGATGAAGGCCAATCACTGGCAGCTACAAAGCGCTGTGTGATCGCTTGAAGACGATAATCTTTGTTATACGCAGGGAAGCGGATTCAAGCGTAAATGTCACACTTAAATCATTAAAACATTAATTACACTCTTTGATTTTCTTTAAAAAAAATTAATGTTTGCATTGATAAAAAGATTTCTAAGGTTATAAATGAAAAATTAAAGCAAAAATCAGCAGTTAAAATGGGTTTATATCAATGAATTAAAGACCCACTGTGATGAAAATCATGTATTTGGTGTTTTTAATATGTTCTTGTAGCGTTTTTCTCATGATGAAAGGATATAGGAAAAAGTTAAGCTTAAAATTGCATTTCTGAGTATGTCTTTGTTTAAAATTTTATGAATTAGAAGCAGACATAAAAATTTAGTTTGAAAAAAACCTGCAGTAATGATGTTAAACCTAAAAAGGCAAGCAACAAACTCTCTGCTCTGCTCCATTCTGATGGATCCACTTGCAAACAAACGGATACCGGTACATTAATGTCTTTGTTTTCCTTGTCTAAGCTGGGATCTGGCTCAAAACTGTAAGGCTGGATAGCTTCAATATTGTTCTCCATTTTTGTTGCACCTTTATATTAGATTGGGGCTGTGAGGGGCTGTAAGCTAGCGGGAGAGAGTGTAAACAAATGGGTGATGGGAAATGGGGGCGGGCCTACTCCATGCAAACAGTCCCACCCACAACTAAGAGGCAAATTTTTTTGATAAACTTCTGCTGCTCTGCAGAAAATAAGTCCAAAAAAACGACAAAGGTTTTAGAATTTGTCTAAAAACGGCACAATCATAATTAAAGAAATAACTGAAAATGCTTTTCAAACAAATCAAAAGATGACTGGAGTGGGACTTAAGTCTTTCGTTATAGCTATCGTTGCAGATGGCTATAACATCTGTTAAAAACCCATTTCTTAAGCTGACAAACACAGAAACACTCTTACCTAGCGGTTTGATCCCACTCTCTGAGGGAAGCTGGAATGGTGCCGGCAGCACAGAGCAGAGCTGCAGCTAAACACACAGAGTAGGCTGCACTGGACCCCAGTCCGGCTCCAGTCGGTAGCTCTGACCACACAGTTATTGTCAACCCAGGAAGCTCTCTAACAAATAAAACAAATTTAATTACTCATGTCCTTTCAATTATTGTGCTGATGTAAAAGTGCAGTTATTAATTATACTTTCTCAGCTGCATCTATAAAATGAGAAACCGCACAAGCTTTTAGTGGAATTACATAATAATTATTTAATTACATTACATAACAAACAAGAAAGTACTTAATGCAACAGACTCTTACTTGAAACTTCTGTCAATGTCAATCATAGGCTCCTTTCAGGCAAAAAGGAAAATACTATAACCTAATTGTCCAGTCCTCCTCTTGGGGCAGAAACACATCCAGGCTTGTTAAAGGGTACAGAGTGGCCCACTGCCAGATTCTCATTAGTGGCTATCCTGTCAGAAGCCCTTCACCACTCTGAGACAAGCCAGCACTATGTCAGCGCCCATTAAGCCTTCCAACAACCTGCAGCTCTAATGTTCCCGAGCATATTGCCTGTTCACAGCTTCTGCAGCCACTAATATTCTCCTCTTTGCCTCTTTTTACTGACATCAATTCTAAAAAAAGATTTTTTTTTCTTCCTTTCTCTATAGCTCTCATGAACCAATTTGCACCTATGAAGACCTCTTTTTTTTTTCAAACTAAATGTTAAATTCAGAGGCTGTAAAGACTACAGAGATAAAAACTGTAGGGCTGCTGGAGGCCTGAGGGCCAGAAAACCCCAGCAATTTGAAGAAAGTTTTAGGAGCCTAATTTGAACTCATTTAATTCTCTTTTGATTTTTTATGTTTTTCCACTAACAAATGATCACCTAATATTATTTATGGAAGGTTTATTTGAATATCAAAAGACAAATTAATAAAACTACAGATAAAAACACATTTAAAACATGTATACATTAGTTTGTAATTTTAAGAGAGGCGTTGTATTTCATAAAATTTAGTAAGAATTTTGTCTTACGGGTGTTCTTTATAAAGACAACGAGCAGACTAATAAAATGTCAAAATCATGTGTGTGATGGTGAGGATTTTGATCAGATGACACTGCATGTGTTATACACCTCAATGACTTTGCCTTCCCTGGATTAATGACTGAGGAGTTGGAGAAATACTTGCAAAAGTTCAAGTTGTATACATTTTACATAAAAGGGTCATACGACTTGTTAATAAACCAGAGTCATGCAAATTCATTCTTTTATTTACTGGATTACAAATCAGTTGTTTTTATGTATAAAAGTAAAAAAAATACTAATTGTAACAGGATGGAGTTCAAATATTGTTCAATGAAAGAAATGGGAGGATACAACTAAAATAGTCACTTTAACCTCAATAAAAACCTAATTTCTTACAAGTTTAAATAAAGACAACTAAAAAAACTAGCTATTCTCAGCTCAACACCTGAGTTTAAGACTCCTGGGCAGTGAGAAATCTATTGGATTCCAAGTTGTCTTAAATCAAAGAGCTGATCCAAGAGCATCAAGGACAGACCTTCACAACGCTAGAACTGACTACACAACCTTTGTCAAACAGCTTGGAGAGAAGGTGTCAACAGCTGATGAAAATACTTGTGACTAGAAGAAACACACAACAACTGTCAATCATTCCCCCTCTATCTGGTGCTCCACAAGTTCTCATCTGATGTGGTTCCATAAGCATAAGAAATGTATGAAAAGGCTTAGAGCTGCACTGGAGAATCAAGTTTAGGAAGCTGAAACCACAGTTCCCCAAACACTTGGTTATTCCCACAAAGGAGTTACAATACCAGCATTTGGAGGCCAGTGTCCTGCTTTTTCATAAAATGCACATCAGCTGACACAGTTGGAGAAGAACCCTTAGCTTTTTCATTGAGAGAATTAGAATAAGAGTGCATTTCACAGCTGTTGATAAACCTAACAAACACTGCCAAAAATGGATTTCATCCATATAATAATATTAATACTAAAGGTTGCAATGATATGTAATCGATTAGTTTTGTTTGATCTATAATAAGCCAAACAATTTGGGAAATTGTGGCAAACAACGGCATGAGATCTTACCCCGTTGCAAACACCATCAAGTAGATGTACAGAAAGGCTAAGCTAGCCGTGCTGCCATTGTCCAAGTTTCCATTTGTCACACCCATAAAGTCCCGGAGCTTCCTCACAAGTTCAGCATCCAGCCGCTGAGCCTCATCCTTTTTATCTAAACAGTTAAATGAAAGACAAAACATAAAAACACACTGTTTCATTTGGGGGTTTATTAAACGTCACAAAATATGACCAAATCGTTTTTTGAGTGAATTGGTTTATTCAATGAACAATGTTTTATTATTCTATTCTTACAGTGTCTTGGTAAAATTTCAGCTCAAAGTCTAACAGATGAATCTTCCTAACTGCACATGTCTTTTTAGTGCCACCAGACCCAGGAATTCATATAAAAACACTTAAAACTAAACCCAAATATTGCCGCTTTTTTTAAACATTTTAAACATTAGATCCTATAATATTGCTTCAATCGAAGATGCTACCAGTCCTTCCGGTGACAAAACTTCATGTCCAGTGATCTCTAAACATAGCAGTTTGGTTAATATTCTATCAGACTATTTAAATATTTTTTAGAAGGTTGTGCAGTTGCAAAGTTTAGCCCATTTTTATTTGACAGTTCTTCTCTAGACTCTTGAGATTAAGGGTCTTATTTACAAAACCGACCTGTGCCAATAGATATCACAGATTATGACAATCAGCCAATCAGAAGGCATATTTGCCCATGTGTTTTACATCATCTAAAATAATGAAGAACGTTTAATTTCTTCAGAATTCTGTCACCGTAAAGGGGTTCTTTATAGCATACTGTAATATGAATATCTGCAATGTGAGTTCAAATTATGCAAGTATTTACTTTTTCAAAATAAAAGTAAAGGACACTTGAGTCAGAAACTTCATGACTAAAGTTAGTGGGATGTCAATTAAGCAGAGTCTTTTTCCTTTTTTCTTTTTTTAAAGGTTTTTTATTTGAAATTACCTTATTGCTTACCATTTATAAACGGAACAAACTGCTTTAGTTCAGAAAGGTTCCAGCAGCGAAATGTGTCAATGTTGGGCAGGTTAATGCAGACTTTGTCATTGCAGGAGGCTTTCAATTTCAAATATGTTCTCAGGTTCAAACTCACAGCAAGGGCAACCTGTAATGACAGAACATAAGGTGATTAAAACTAAAAGGTGTGATAAATGTTATGATCGTGGTTTTTCCAAAGTCATTCTACAATACAAGCACCGACAAAAATACAAATATATTTCAAATAATTATAATAATAAACGAAATCATTATTTTTAAAAGAGTCATAATAATAAAAAAATAATAATGTTTATGTGGTGACTAAAAGAACATAATCTGAACTTTAGTGCTCGTCTTTGTGGTCATAAATAGGATTATTTCCTCTTATTTGTTACCTTTCCATGAACGACAGCATGCTCTCCGTGAAGGATAGTCTTCCCTGGTGCAGAAACCAGGCAGTCCCTGACTTGCATTTTCTTTACTAGACTTAAGTTAAGACAGTGCTTCCAGCCTCAAACTTTCACTGGAATTACAACCATGAGCTAGCTAACAACATGTTAATCCTCGGCAGAAACATGCAGCCGACAGTACACGCCAACGGTTAAGTACCGTTTTCTCACTAATGTATACCAATTTCTAAGAGTTTACCAAAGTTTTTTATATATATAATTATGGGGTGGAAATAGTAATGTCCTAACCTAACACTGTTTAGCCGAAAAGCTCACCACTGAAACCCCCACATAACTAGCGAGTTGTAATAACCAATCAGCGTAGGAGGTACATCTCGTTCTGGCCAATCAGCACACTGTGATCAGCAACACCACGATGAGTTGACCAATCATGCCATAAAAAGAAACGCCCACAAACTACGGATACGGTGAGAGGACAAACGGTGTCACCAAGCGATCTCTTATGTAGGCACGAACTTCTAGGTCAAATATGGCATCATTTGTCTTCAGAACAAACCTCCTCCGCTATGCAGCGAGAAGTGTCACCAGTAAACATCGAACTCAATATCTGTGGTGTTCGGAGCAAAGGTCGGTGTTGAAACCCATGTTCTAAGTGTTGATAACCGAGCTCTGTGCTGTTGAATAGCTAATAACAAAGCGTTGACAGATCAAAACAATCCTACATTGTATTAACAATAACATTGTTATTTACAGCCTTAATAAACTCTTTAGACACGTGTTCATTTAACATTTAATCTTTATGTTTTCCCAGCTATGCTACAGCGGAAGACAACAAATTCCCTAAAATATACACAAAAACAGGAGACAAAGGTTCATTATCTTCTTGAATCTGAAAATTACATTTAAAAGTTTATGACAGAAAATCACACATAAACAATATGACCTGGTTCTTGCTGTGCAGGGTTCTCCAGCACATTCACTGGAGAAAGAAGACCAAAGGAAGATCATATATTTGAAGCATTAGGACATACAGATGAGCTTTCATCAGCTATAGGGTAAGTCCTTTTTTTCTTCCAATTACACACAATACTTTAAAAGGAAAGTAGTAACAACAAAAATAGAAATACAAGAAATATCCAAAAGAAAGTTAGAAGTAAAATCCTTAAACATTTTCACCCCAATGCCCTAGACCAATTTATTACCACACTACCTATGATCGTCCTATTCCCACTGCTCAATTTCAGATACCCATATACATTTAAACCTTATTCCTCAACACACCCAAGTACACCCCTACACAATTCAAATGTATATTCATAAAAATATACACATATATCAGAGTTTATGATACACTTCTATCAATAATCATATTTTTATATTTGTTTGAAAAACTCCTTAATGTTTGGACATTTTTTATTTGCGCTTGCCTTGTGTAAAATAAATTTACTAAGAGGTGTCAAATTCCAGGCCGCGAGGGCCAGCCTCCTGCTGATTTTCCAGAAAACTTGTCTCCAATAAGGAGCTTCTATGGCAGGCAAGGCCTGAGTGGGCTTGTACACACGTGGACAAAATTGTTGGTACCCCTCAGTTAAAGAAGGAAAAACCCACAATTCTCACTGAAATCACTTGAAACTTACAACAGTAACAATAAATAAGAATTTATTGAAAATTATATAATCAAAACCAGCCATCACTTTTGAATTAATGATTAACATAATTATTTAAAAAAAACAAACTAATGAAACAGGCCTGGACAAAAATGATGGTACCCATAACTTAATATTTTGTTGCACAACCTTTTGAGGCAATCACTGCAATGAAGCGATTTCTGTATTTGTCAATGAGCGTTCTGCAGCTGTCAACAGGTATTTTGGCCCACTCCTCATGAGCAAACTGCTCCAGTTGTCTCAGGTTTGATGGGTGTCTTCTCCAAATGTTTCAGCTCCTTCCACAGATGTTCAATGGGATTCAGATCTGGGCTCATGGAAGGCCATTTTAGAATAGTCCAACGCTTTTCTCTCAGCCATTCTTGGGTGTTTTTGGCTGTGTGTTTTGGATCGTTGTCCTGTTGGAAGACCTATGACCTGCGACTGAGACCAAGCTTTCTGACACAAGGCAGCACATTTCTCTCCAGAATGCCTTGATAGTCTACAGATTTCATTGTACCTTGCACACATTCAAGACACCCTGTGCCAGATGCAGCAAAGCAGCCCCAAAACATGACTGAGCCTCCTCCATGTTTCACCGTAGGGACAGTGTTCTTTTCTTCGTATGCTTGGTTTTTGAGTCTATGAACATAGAGTTGATGTGCCTTACCAAAAAGCTCCAGTTTGGTCTCATCTGTCCAAAGGACATTCTCCCAGAAGCTTTGGGGCTTGTCAACATGCATTTTTGCAAATTCCAGTCTGGCTTTTTTAGGATTGTTTTTCAGCAGTGGTGTCCTCCTTGGTCGTCTCCCATGAAGTCCACTTTGGCTCAAACAACGACGAATGGTGCGATCTGACACTGATGTACCTTGGCCTTGGAGTTCACCTTTAATTTCTTTGGAGGTTGTTCTGGGCTCTTTGGATACAATTCGAACAATCCGTCTCTTCAATTTGTCATCAATTTTCCTCTTACGGCCACGTCCAGAGAGGTTGGCTACTGTCCCGTGGGTCTTGAACTTCTGAATAATATGAGCCACTGTTGTCACAGGAAGTTCAAGCTGTTTAGAGATGGTCTTATAGCCTTTACCTTTAAGATGTTTATCTATCATTTTTTTTCGGATGTCCTGGGACAATTCTCTCCTTGGCTTTCTGTTGTCCATGTTCAGTGTGGTACACACCTTTTCACCAAACAGCAGAGTGACTACTTGTCTCCCTTTAAATAGGCAGACTGACTGATTATGAGTTTGGTAACACCTGTGATGTCAATTAAAGGACACACCTGAGTTAATCATGTCAGTCTGGTCAAATAGTTTTCAATCTTTTATAGAGGTACCATCATTTTTGTCCAGGCCTGTTTCATTAGTTTTTTTTTTTTAATAATTACGTTAATCAGCAATTCAAAAGTGATGGGTGATTTTGATTGTTTAATTTTCAATAAATTTTTATTTATTGTTACTTTTGTAAGTTTCAAGTGATTTCATTGAGAATTGTGGGTTTTTCCTTCTTCAACTGAGGGGTACCAACAATTTTGTCCACGTGTGTAAAACTTAAATGAAACAATCAAGAGTAAACCTTTCTATTTTTTTGTTTAAATCGTCAATAAAAAAGTTTGCTTGGAGTTAAAATGTCAAAGTAACTTGCCAGATGTTGAGAACTTTGTTTTCTTTGTAGATTGGCCAGAGAGTTTTGCCTTGAGAAAGGTCACACATTCATACATCAACTGGATAAGGTTTGGTTTTCACGCTGCATATTACTACTTTCCGAGCTGAACAGTGACACTATTCTTTTTTTATTATAGATACAATGCATCCTACAGGATGTGGGCTCTAATATTGCTACTCCTCGATCATCTGCAAGAGACAGTCATATAAGTACATGCTGGCTTCTCCTCATTAAAACGTTGTTTCAGGTTTCTGCTCATGTCTTTTCACTAAACCTGAAGACTTTTTTTTTTCTTTTTTAAAAGAAAAAACAAAGTTCACCTCCCAGCCAATTGCAGAACTGGAAACTTGGATCGATAACTTTACAAATGAACTTCCACCGCTCACTAACTTCATTTTACCTGTAAGACCATCTAAACGTCCATAAATAAATCTATTTGAAGGCCAAAATTTGACATGAATGTCCTGCGTTTCAGTCTGGCGGGAAGAGTAGTGCAGCTTTGCATTTAGCTCGGACGGTCTGTCGGAGAGCAGAGCGCAGGTCAGTATTAGCTACTTTTTTGAAGCTATTTTCATCATTTTAACGGCTTCATTGTAACGCCTCTGTGTCCTTCATAAAGCGTGGCTCCAATTGTGCGCTCGGGGGAGGCAGATCAAGATGTTGCCAAGTTTCTGAACAGGTCACTCTTGTTGCTTTAAATAGTTATAGAAAAATGTTTCTCAGTTGTTACGTCTACCACATATTAAATAAACATCCTTTTTTTCCTCTATCTCAGGCTGAGCGACTACCTGTTCACAGTTGCCAGATATGCAGCCATGAAAGAAGGAAATGAGGAGAAAATCTACAAGAGACCAGAATAACAGAGAACATAAACATATTGTTTTTGTGACTTTGGAGGGTTTTTTATTGAAATATTTTAATGCAGATATAAAAAAATAAAAGCACTACATAATCACCTGTAATAATACTTTTTTTTAATAAAGTTGAAATTTGAATTTATTCTTGGCATGATAAGATATGTCTTACATATCAAATCCAACTCTTATAGAAGTCTAACAAAACAGACATTTAAAAGGTCTGTATGTAGTTTTTATTCTAGCATGACTCATTAGCACCACACAATCACAGGATCTGGCACCAGCCCTGGCTTTTCTGGGATAGAGCACAGGCCCAGGTCATCAGAGACAGATTACGGTCCTCATATGGTGGAAAACGCAGATAAGTCACACACTCAAACCGTGTGCCTCTGAGCAGGCTTGCCTTTCTGTGAGAGAAAGTTTCAAAGCTGTACCGGCCATGGAAGGATCCCATTCCACAGGCACCTTGAAGAAAAATCCAGTCCTATGTCATCTTCAGGCAGTACTGTCCTATTGGACATGTAATACATGTATGTAATACATACCTACTCCACCAAAGGGCAGAGCCACCATCAGACTCTGCAAGATGCAGTCATTGGAGCAAAAGCTGCCACTAGAGGTTTCTTGCATTATTCTTGAAATGACCTGTAATGTCACAAAAGTTGCTTTTTTAACACACTGCATTAGTTAAGAATGTGGTTACTGATGTTTTGTCACATACCTTACTGTTAGTGGAGTATGCATACACACACAGGGGCTTTTCTTGTTTATTAATGAAGGCAATTGCTTCATCCACATCATTTACAGAGAGTATTGGTAGCACTGGACCAAAAACCTCCTGTTGCATGATGGGATCTGATTCTGCCACTTCTGTCAAAACAGTTGGGGCTTTAAGAAAAAAAAAAAAGAAATATGAGTATCTGTATGTATCAGTGGATTCTATCTGCTCTTTTCTACTATCTTTACCGATGTATTTCTCTGCCTCTGTCACTTGCCCACCAACAACCACTTTTCCAGATCTCCACAGCAGATCTCTTGTGCGGCTAAAGATGTCCAGGTTGACCATACGGCCAAAGCTGCGTGACTCTCTGGGGTCAGGACCATAAAACTCCATCAAACAGCACTTGAGTGCCTGAACAAGTCGTGCTTTAACATCTGTGTGGCACAAAATGTAACTAGGAGCCATCAGGCTTTGTCCTGCATTATGGAAACATGCCCAAGCGATGCGCTGCACGGTGGTAGTAATGTCGACGTTCTGGTCAACATAACACGGGTTTTTACTTCCAAGAATCAAGGTAACAGGTGTGAGGGTGCGTGCTGCCGCCACAGCAATCTTGCCTCCTTCCTCTTTGTTTCCTGCAATGACAGTCATGTTTAATGTAATACAAATGATTGTAAAGTTACTCTGAAATGTTTTGAAGCCTCTTTGTACTTAATTACCTGTGAAGAAAACATGATCGAACTTGAGTTCCACAATTTCAGGCAAGTCGCTGATGCCTGCAAGAATCACATGGAAGCATTCCTTAAGGAAAAACAAAAAAACATCAGATCATTCAATTTTCCTTTTTACCTTCTCATCAACAAGCAGACACAAAACAGATACAGAAATCTCCTTAACAAAAATGCATGGATAATCAGTTCATTGATTTATCAATCGATCGATCACCCTGACAAGACACATGACATTGCTAAAAAATGAAAGTAGCCCAATGAAGTCCAAGCTTTTCTGGTCAAATTTGCATCTGTATGCTTTTTATATAGATTTAGTTTTATTGTCACCCTGTATTACTGCAACATCCATCAAAGGCTATATAAAGCTGTAAATATTACCACTGCAGGTCATTTCTTTACAGATGTCAAAACTTTGTTTTTTCTGTTTAACAATAAAAGCAGTCATTCACTTATGTGTGTGTCTACTCACATTGTCCAAATAGAAGGGAATGAGGCGATGGAGGAGTTCTGCCGTGTGCACAGTGTACTCAGAAGGACTGACAAGAGCACAGTTTCCTGCACAGGTGAAAAAAAAAAACTGTATTTATGACTTAAAGATCCTTACTATGCATCAACATGCATGCTTAAAGGTTCTCCTGCACCTGCTGCAATGGCTCCGACCAAGGGTACCAGGCACATTTGGACTGGGTTGCACCAGGACCCCATGATGAAAACAACCCCCAACGGCTCACTGATCACCAGACATTCATCCAGTGTGGTGGACTGCACAAACAGGGAAAGCTCTAAATCAGGTCACCCGCAAAGTCAAACTCCCTTAAGTAAAAGCCGTAAGAAAACAGAAGGACCAACAGAGGAATGTTGCTTCGTTAGCCAGCTGACCTGTTATAAAGGTCAGAGCAACTTAAGTCAAATCTGCTTTGCTGGACTCAGAACAATACGTCTTTGTAACAGACTGGAATGTCATCCAAAAAGGTTGAATAATAATCAATAATCCCAATATTATTGTGAAGAATTAATTGTGCTAAAACAGGGCATTTGAAACAAAAGTCTCACCAGGTTCTTTTCTACAGGTTGTGGTTGCATCCACTTCTTCAGGTTAGTGATGGCATGAAGAGCTTCATTTTTCACTGTGATCAATTCGAACACAACAGTTTCAAACCGAGGCTGGTTGAAAAAAAAGAGAGAGTTCAAAAAGAGTTTTGAGTGGCATAAATATAAGAAAGGAAGGGATAAGTTCCTACTTTATGAAGATCTCTCCCAAGAGCATCCACAAAGTCACACTCATGTTCCTCCAGCATCCGCACAAGAGCCTCCAACTGGGTCAGTCTGAAGCATTCCTTGAGAGTGCGTCCAGCTTGAAAAGCAATTCTGGCCCGTCTCAACAAATCCACACACTCTAAGGGGTATGTCCTCAAGCAGGGCTCTCCCAGTCTGGTCCTGGAACAAGACAATCATCAGCAAGACTTATTCCAAAACCCACATCTTTAGCTCTTAAAGAATCACCATACCTCCTGCATGTTAATCGGCCATTCCTCTGACAAACATAGCATGCCCTAATTTTTCCACTCATCTATTTTCCAGCCTATTAAACTTCCTCGTTGTCCTCTCTGGGGTATTATGAAGTTAAGCCTGAGTATCCGCTCTGTTAAGAGCCCCCCTGGCTGGGAGGACAGTGTAAAAATCCTAATAATTCCAACCAATCAGGCGATGTGTACGAAAAATTACAATCTCCAGTCTAACATTTAACCCCAGTCTCTAAGGAAACACAGGAGAAACACCTCAGCCACTCATTTATTCAAATCAAAATACAAAATTCTTTAGAAGTTCAAGAGAAACACACACAAAAAGACATTCTTACCTGCGCAGAGCTTTGAACCAGCGGGTTGGAGAAGGACTTGGTGGACTACTCATGTTTAACAGGATTTTAGGAAGAGCACAGAAAGATGTTATAATTGATTTTGGGGGGAAAAGTCTTCTCAGGGAGTGTGGATTAGCTCCACACAGAGAGCCAGTGTGCAGGCAGTGAGCATTTGGCTGGAGTGTGCGTATTTATGCTTTAATCCACCATGCACGTAGTTAAGGAAAGCACAAAAATGTGAGAAGCTAGACATCCTTCAACTCCACAGACAGCTGACAGTTTTAACTGTCATTTTCCAGCCTGTCAGTGTGCCACAATCTAACTCAATGTGTAAGGAAAACACTTTAGACTTATTCACCCACAAGATATTACATTTTCAATTTCTTTTTTTATTGTTTGTAATAAAAGAGAGGATAGTCCAAGCCAGAATCAGCAGTCAAATGGAACCTCTAGCCTTTTTGACATCATTGAAAACATATTAGTGAGAAGAAAAGCATGTGAGGTATCTTTCATTGTTCTTGAACACCAAAACACACTCAGATTAGTCTTTTTAAATCTTTTTTCCTAGTTTTTGCTTGTTAAGAGTAAAAAGTAATCACATTTTCTTTCTGATTGGTCAAATTTGAAAACCATTCTATCCAAACTGTTTATTATGGTAAAATCCTGAATTTGCGTCACTTTTTTTCTACTTTAATTTTTTTTAGTGGCCTTTATATGATAAGATATCAACGTTGCTTCCCATCGTCCACAATTTCCATACTCGTTCATAACGGAAAACACCTTTTTTGCATAATAAAGAACTTGGTAAAGACGTGCAGATTTCCTCTAACCTACTTTTTGAGAAAGCTTCAGTTCCTGTTGCATCATCTTAAAGTCCCTTCTTCCACTTTTCCACATAACAGAACCCTGTGTAAAGTATTTAGTTTAGGTCACAATCAAATTCACATCCATTCTGCGGCAAAAAATTTCAAACATATGTTCAACCTTTCTAAGGAGACACTGACAAATCAGGCAGTTGCTTTAAACTGATCCATCCATGACATCAGGGGATTCTTAGAGCGCAGAAACTTTCCTGCAGTTAACAGAGATCAGAAAGCATCACAATGAAACCCTTTGCTGTGGTGCTAGAACAGTGGTGGGGTTATCACTCTGTCTGGGTTCTTGGAGCAGAGAGGCAGTCCGGAAGCAGAGCCCCTCACCTCTATGGCTTGTTTCCCATGTTGGTGATTATTGGTTAGAGCTAAAACACAGACACGCTCCATAGTGTGTGTATGTGGGGGGTAACAATAATGCATTACGCACCCAGCATTAGAGACAAAATGAGCACGCTTTCTGATTTCAGATACCAGGACTAAAACAGTGGATGTTAAGCACACACAGGACATAGAACTGTGATTTCCTTTGTGTTCTGCAGAGCTCCACAGATGTGACTATTAACAAACAAACATTTTCTTTTTTCCAAAAGTATCCAAGGCTACATCAATGACATCTTTAAATCAAACGCGATCCGATTTTTAGGAAAGTCCTTCATCAGACCTGATGTTGAGTCCTCCAAGTGTTAAAAGAGCATAAAAGCAGGAAGGCCAGTGTCTTTTAAAGATTGCCATAGTGTCTTTTAGTATGAAGAAAAGGCTGGAGGTCAAATGATTTGCCTCCAGATGGGGACAGAATGCCTTCAACACAAAGACCCTGCTTTCAGACCCTTCCTTATGGAAGTTCTATAGAACTGCTTGTTAAATAATACATTATGTTGCACAAATCATTTTCAGACTAAGCCAGAATCAGCTACAGTGTTTCATCGCTTGGCTTTACTCAAGTGGCTGTCTGCATCATGGCTTGAACTGTACTGTATTGCTTTCTGGTTAGAACAGGATGGATTCAAGATAGACTTTTTTAGCTTGAGAAACAGTGAGGTTAGCCACTGAAAATCCACACTTTTTTCCTTAAGGATAAGTAGATCATATTTCTATAATAGGAGCAGCACAGAGAGATCATCCAAATCAACTCTTTAAGAACAGGATCCACTTTGATGGGGGAAAACAAGAAACGGTAGAGTTTGCTCCTATTAAAGCTCATCCAGTTTTTGTTTTTTTTAAAAAGGAAAAATGAAGACTACATAAGACCTCCATAATCCACTTTTTGTTTCAACTGATTCTCCTCTTTTGTGAGGCGCTCCAGTCAAGTCGCTTGTCTGTTTTAAAACGCTGCTCCAGCGCAGATCGGCCCACACATCTGAGTTAGGACAGCTCAAAGCCTGTGTTCATACTGATAGCGTAGCGCAGCTTGTCGCGCAGGATGCTCTTCTTGCTGTAGTTGGGCAGCTTGAGCAGGTTGAAGCATGTGGAAGAAGTAGGGAGTCGACCACCGGGTTCCTTCTTTCGAATGGTAAAAAAGCCGCGGAGGACACTTCCAAGGGTGTCTCCAGTGTCCTAGACACAGAAAGGGAAATTCAATATTACTTCAGTTCTTTAGAGCATTCTCAACCAGAGGGTTGCCTTCTTATTATGAAAAAGCAATTTTATTTTTTATTATTTTTTGGTTGGTAAAAGTTCTTTTCTATCCAGCTGACGTCTTGAAGTTGAGTCATGGCTTCTAGACAAAAATCTTCTTTCTTGAAACCACTCAGAATTCCAGCCACGTGGATGAGTGATGAAATGCTTTAAAAAGAATATTTTAAGGCCATATGCCCTGACTCAACCTCATGTCATGTTTTTGGTTCTGGGACCCGAGTAGGACAAAGGGTTACCTCTTCATAAGTTAATCAAGATGTAATCATTCTCCTTAAAGCAATTTTAAACATACATTTTCTTCAATGGAGTATTAGGGCCAACAAAAAATAATAATAATACATTTAAAGGATAAAGTCTTAAAATTATCAGAACTTTTTTTTCATCTTTTATGTGCATAAAGTGTAACAATTGTTTAAATGCAAAGTAATTTTTTTTTATTATAGCAGAGGTAAAAAAGTCAGTTTATAATAGTTAATGCAAAGATTTTCTAAATTAAACCAACCCATCTTTATCAGAATAAGAGATTTAAGAAAAGGGAAGATTTGTGGCTTAATTTGATATGAAAAACTTAATTTCAGTTTGTGTATAAACAGTCTGATTGTATAGCAATCAATCAAATTATTTTATTTATTGATGGAACTTGCGCTGATATTTCTGCATGACAGTGAATAGGTGTAGCTGCATTAAATTTCAGCTTCATCTAAATGCAGCAAATAAACAGAATTATGATTCACAGCAAAGAGGAATTATGATCCCAATTAATGCGAAATTAACAACAGAGATCTACTGAGGGTCAAGAACCCGCTGTTGACAATAGCACAAAGTAACTGAGTACCTGAGGAGAAATTCATAGTAACAGTAAAGACCAGGAAATGGGAAAATGAAACATAAGACAGTCTAGAAACTCAAAAGCCGCAAAATATTCTAATATAAAAAATAACAACTAGATTTTTAATTTGGATCTTAAAAAAATATTATTTTAAAAGCAAACGTTTTTAAATTAAAATCTGTTTGTGCATTAAAGTGATGTAATCGCTTGTTCCTCTTACCTGATCATCTGATACTTCCACACAGCGGATGGAGAAAGGCGGTTTGAGGTAGGCAAACCCTAGAAGAGGAGGCCTTGAGCAGCTGGTAACAAACTAATAATTAACAGACAACAAACAGTTGAATTACTATGTGGCAGAAAAAAATCCAAGTAAAAGTGAAGGATTTTAGCTGGATCAAATAAACTGTTTACTTTAAGGAACATGGCCCTCTCTTCAGCATTAAAGTCGCTGGACAGGATGTCCCACAACCAGATGATGACCCGATGGCTGCTGTGAAAACCGCCATAGTAGACTGTGTGTTTCCTGAGAAAAGGGAGGAAAAAAAAGAGATGAGCCTTTTAAATTAGAAGCATAGATTTGATGTAAGGGGGATTAGGGGATCGGGTGCTGGCACCACAGATACAAACATTTCTTTTAACACTTAGAGCTAAAACAAAACTTTTCCAGAGTCAGTCTGCAAAAATCCAAAACATTAAAGACCAAATCCTGATAACACATAATGAATGTGGGAAATATTACAAAAGATGAAGTTCTGCATACTTCAGGTCATCCAAATCAATCTCAGCATTATCCCCGGATACCAGGCGCTGAACTTCTGGCGTGGAAAACATGTGCAGCCACTCTGGGTTAATGATGCAGCGGAAGCCTCGAATAAAAGCAGCCGTTTGCTCCTTTATCTGCGTGTGCATTCGGAAGTGGGCCATGAGGTGAATGTAGCTGATCCTGCAGCACATGGTGGAATTGAAATGTTGGAGTGGTTTCTCAGCAGAATAATCTTAAAATAAAAAACACTCAGTAATCTATTCATGTTTAAATTCCATACTTATTTTCATTCGTCACTGGCATGGTCTTCCCGCCTGGTATCAACTCATGACAGACAAGCTGTAAAAGAGCACAAAATGAATATTAACCTGTGGCTTTTATGTGTGCATGTAATGGTTGTGCTTCATCATCAGTGCGCTTCTTCTTTACCTGGCCCATAACATCTTCATCATAAGACAAAGTCAGTCCCAGATCCCCTACGTCTCCATCATAGCGCTAAAAAAAAACAACAAAAAAAAAAAAACATTAACAGCATTAAAAAGATTAATATGCTCCTATAAAAACAGACTATCAAAGAAAAACCATTTCTCTGACCTTGATTGAGGTTAGATTTTTGTAAAATTCTGAGTCGAGAGAGGGAAGCTCATCAATAGAGCTGTAGAAAGTGCTGTGATGATGACCCAAGACTTGACTGAGGAAGAAGGAGGCAAATGGTACGTCCACAACAATTCCCTGAGGACACCCAGCACCTGGATTACTAAACTTTAACAGTACACTCAAGAGTAAAATCAGAAACTTGATTCTTAGATAGTAAAAATATACCTCATAAACAGCTTTTCCAAGCATTTTACCCACAAACTCAAACAGTTGCAAATGGTTCTCGTGGATGTAAGACGTAGGCGAAGGATACAGCCTCTCATCACCACTAGTGGTCTGTGAAAAAGAAACACTGCGTCAAATCCAGAAAAAAAAACTGGTAGGAGTGGGGCAGTTTCAAAATGACTAAACTAGATTACCTTGAACAGATTAAGAGCAGGATTAAAAACTTTTTTAATAATCTCTTCTAGAAACTCTTTGAAAACACCATCCTGATCGATCCCCGCCTCGTCCACTCCCAGGTCGTTGACAAACTTCACCCGAATGACCCCTTTAATAGAGTTTACAGGTAGCCTACGAAGCTGGTCATATCCATCCTGTAAAGGGGAAAATCCGAGTGTAGTAAAAATGATGCAGTACTGAGGTTTTGTTTTGTTCTTTTGTAAAGTTTTGGGATTGAAGAAAGTAAAATCGGGGCCCTACCTCAAGCATTCGTGAGCGACGAATGGTGATGTGAGTGACGTGTGGCGAAGCAGAACTTGTTTCTATTAAACCCAAACTTTCTTTTTCCTTTGTAACAATGTTTCTGAACAGCAACACCCTCTAAAATAGAACAAGAAGAAAATATAACATCACATGAAAGCACAACATGTTTTATTAAAGTGTAGGGTTACCTTTCCTTACATTTTTATGTGGAATAACATGTGGAATGTATTGCAGCAAAAGCTGGGCTCTTTTCTTGCCTTTCTCCAATTCTTGGAACAGCAAACTAGGTTTTAGATCTCTAAAAGTGACAAAGGAAACTTTTATAAAACACTAAACAGCTAATCAATATGCTAAAGAGAGTAGTAATGTTTTGTCTTTTAAATTGAATCCGTACTTGCGCAGCCAGTGGTCGTCTGGTGTGAACCTACGTCTGCAGTCCCGCTCATAAAGCACCATCAGCCATCCGTGAACGCTGTGGAACAACTCCAGTTTTTCTCCTTTTGCATTTTCTATTAAAAACCAAACGCAACACAACCTTTTCAATACATGTTATTCTTTCAACTAAGGATAAAGGTGGGGAGACACACTCGCCTAAGATGCCGTCCCAAATCATCTTGTACACAAATGTGTTCAGGAAAGACGAAATGGTGAGAAGTTCTTCTATCTTGAATGATGTTTGCTCCTCGTAAACCTCAATGTCATCAAGAATTCTGTAAAAGATTCAAGATTCTCATTTATTTCATTTTTTTTACATGGTAGGTTTAAGGCTAGCCACAGGCAGAGCAATCTATAACACTTTTTATGTTTAGTCTTCAATCATTTTGAGCATTTATACAAGTATATTGCATCAACCAATGTAACATAATGAGCGTGTTTTGATTTAAATCTAACAATTCTAACTTCTAAATTTGCAATTTAGTAAATCATAAATATTTTTACAGTACTTTCTAATTGCAATAATGTCAGAGGAAGTAGATCCTAACTTGCTCATTTGTTCCTTTTGTTTATGTTAAAAAAAGGGGTGTTTAATCTGAGCAAAAACTTGAAGTGAGCTCCACCAACTGCTGTACAAAGTTACGCTAGCCATGATAAAAAGTAGAGGAATTACGTTATAAGGTGGCGTGAACAGTCGCAGAAGAGCATGAGCATTGCCAAGAGCTGCTTGGACTCTTCAGTGTCATTGTTCAAACAGTCCATGAAGAGTTTAAGCCCCCCCTGAGGTCCAAGCTCACAGATAAAGGCCCACAGTTTGGGCAGAAGGTCATCAAGATGTGTCAGACCTGCACAGAACAGAAAGGTGAGAGATGGCGTAAAGTACTGGATCTTTTCCGTGACATTCCTAAAACGCAAGGCTCAGGTTTTGCTTCTGACCGGTGAGGATCTGAAGGCGTATTTGTGTCAGTGTGGAAAGGGCGGTCTGGTATAGCACACAGATGCTGCACACTTTCTGGACTTCAGCTGAGTCGACTCGCTTCCCTCCAACAGGCTTCAGAATATTCCGAACAGATGCCGACTTCTGAAAGGCTCTTTTAAAGAGGCCTGTAAACACAGTCATATGGCTTTTTTACCCATGTTTAGTGAAATACATCATAACTGTGCTAAAATATTGAGCATCTTTTTACTTTTGACTGGTAAGTTGTTCTGTGAAGTGCTTGGCTGTGGGGGTGGGGGAGTGGGCTCCTGACTCTCTAGCTTTTTAGAGAGGACGTCACTGAAAAGTGTCCGAATTACTGACACACCCCACAGATGCTGCAGCTGTTTGGTGACCAGTGGCATCGACTCATTCAGTCTAAAGACAGGAAAAAGACAAAAGAGGACATATTAATTTGATGCATTTTGCATTAATGTTAGCATTTTCAGGTACAAGTTTTTAATAATTAATTACAGCACAGATAAGTTTCATTTGACACGTTAATGTAAGCTTTACGTTATTTAACCACGGCTTCCGCCAAAGGATCAGGTGTTGAATTCAAATTAATTCTCACTAACCCATAGTCAACGGTTTGAGAAAACCAGCCCAGGACAGGATGCCAGTGGGTTAAATTGGACTTCTTTTGCGATACATATCTCTGGCAGTAAGACAGCATGTCGGTCAGGTCCTTCACAAAATGGTTAGCCTCCTCCTCTAAGACTTTCTCGTTAAGGTAACCCAGGTAAATCAGGTTGCCTGTTCAACGTGAGAAAAAAAGCAACTGTTGACATGCTGCAGGACTGGGCTAAAACTGAGACTCCCCAATAAAAAATATTATACCAAGTAGGCAGAGTGTGTGGCTGCCCTCAAGACACACACAGATGTCCAAACACTGTTCTTCCCGACTTAGAAATAAAATAAACTTCCGGAGAAGGTCATGCGACTGGATTGATGTCATGCACTGTTGAGCCAAAGCAGAAAACAAACTCTTCTGTAGTTCACATAATTTCCTAAAGTTCCAATGTACATCAAGAACAAACAGCACAGAGTTACCTCTGGGGTTAACACACTGAGGTGTGATACAATAGCAGGAACTGACATAATGTGAATGAGGAATGATCGCAGCAGGTTGTCTGAGAAGTGGGCGGCAATGACTGGCCTGTAAAATATTAGATGCAGTCAAAATTAAGCCACAAGTCACATAAAAAATAAATAAACCTAAAAATTGGATCAAATAAAACTAAAAGTGTATTCTTATTATTGTAAGCAAAAAGGACAATTGACCTTAGTGACAAGGTGAAAATAGCAGTCAAGGTGCCTTTGGAAAAAGACGGTTTAGAACGAGCCAGGCCATTAGTCAGCAAGATCTATATTTAAAAAAATGACACAAAATATGTTTTTTAATGATATTACAAACATTTGGTGCTACAAAGCAAAAATATTCAGCAAAATTGAAATATTTCTGTAAAATTATGATGCTTAACCTGTAGTATGGAATAGAAACCCTTCTGATTGAGATGGCCCATGATATTTTCACAAATTCTTGTCAAAGCTGGTCTGAGGGCATCCCCTGCAATAATTAGAGAAAATGAAATCTCTGGAGGAAGTGAAAGTGTGCCCTACAATGACCACAGAAGTGTTTACATTCAGAACTCACCCTTTCCTCTGACTATCCGCCATGTTGATGTGTCAGTAAAGGTCACCAGCATTGTGAGGTAAAGTGTTATCAACTTGCTGTCTTGAAGTATGTCTGGCTAAAAATCACAAAACAAAAAAGGTTTGAGAACATGAATATCAAAACATCTTTTATAGATTTTTGGTAAGACTAACCTTGAGTTTTTTCAGAAGCTGACAGCAAATCCACAACACATCCTTGATTTGTTTGAGCCAAGGAATAGTGAGATCCTTGGAAAGAGCCAGTGAAACATACCAGACCTGAAGGCGACATGTAGGAAATCAGTCACTTCAGCAAATTACAACGGAAATGTCTGAGTATCAATGAAAGCCGACTCACTTTAGGTTCATTTTCCACCTCCATGCTTGTTAGGATAGCACGACAGAGCTTTTCAAATCTCTGAAACAAATGGATGAATGATGTTTGATTTATGAAAAACTGGACAAATATATCAATAAAAAACACTCAGAAACTTTAGAAATGTCTATGGAAAAGCAGTAACTAATTATTACATAAACATAATATAAAGGTTTTGTATCTATTAAGACAGAAAGCAATGGCAAACATATTTTACATATTTCACAACCTCTTAAAATATTAGTCTTCCAATACCACACTGGTAAATTCCCATCTTAATATAACTTAAAACTTATAAATAGCAATAAAACTGTTTTATTGCCAAAAAAAAAGTTTACAATCTCTCTCTTTTTTTAAATTGTTTATTGAAATGTACCAGGCAAAGCTAAGACTTAAATCATCATCTGAAGATAAATTTTGAATTAGTTTTCTATTTGTTCCTGATGTCACAATAGAGAAAATATATCTTTATGTTGTTGTTTTTTTTTTTTTCGTTTGTTTGCTTTTTAAGTTGGTGTATATTAATTTTGTATTGATACAGTTCTCAATCAGGGTCAGTGAATATTCAGGCAAATTACCATCTTGTCTTCTTGGCAATAGATAAAAAGTAATTTCCGAGCAATTTTGAAAATTGAAAGTGCATTTCTTTTTGTTGCCCCCGTTTCAGATGTTTGGAAATAGTCGTCAACTTCTTTCCTGTGGAAATATAAGAGTATGGAGTAAACTATGACATGTAAGTAACTTTGACATGGACGGAGCGGTGAAAACTGAAAGCTGCACCTTAATTGCTTCTGCAGTCTGCAGCGACACAAGAATCTTCTAATCAGAGCTTGAATTTGGGTTGCTGCTTTTTCTTTCTCCTTGTGGCCTTTCCTTTCTTCTCTGGCCAGCCTGGCTTTGTCCAGGAACTCAGACTTTGAGCTTTGAGGCACACCAAACATTGTTCACTCTAGGAAAAAGAAAAAGGGCAGACCACTTGACAGCTGTAAAAGACAACTGTGTCACACAGTGTTATTAACACGTTCAATAATGTGTTAAAAGCGTCTTTAAGAGATTGGTTACACAAAAAAAGAGTTAGCATGTTCAAGTGGTATGGTGAAAGCTTAACAATGCTATTATTACCTGTGTGATTCTGAAGGTGAGGAAATCCTGCTTGGCTTTTAGCCTCATCTGTCGCTATACAATCTCAATCATTTAACTTCCCTTAATACTCACGCTAGAAATTGAGGCGAATAAAACAGAAATACTAACTTGCCATCTTCTAAATAAAAGGATCGGCACAGGGAAAACACAGCAACAACAATTAGCTTACATGCTAGTTCGCAAGTTATCGGCTTGATAGTAACACCGCAATAGTTTTTTTTCGCTGAAATTTTCAGATATATTATTTGCTTTAAGAAAATATCTGGCACAGTACCAATGACAGTCCCTTTAACGCAAGGAAAACACTGTTCTGAAATGTAAACAAAGAGAAAAGATCCCTGCATAGACTGCAGCCATAAATCCCTTGTGTGACTTTTTTTTTATTCCGGGTATTTTGTTTTAAGAAGTTGAAATTACAGTGTGACGTTAAATAAAAATCAAAATAAGTCTAAGGGTATGGGATTGTATGTTTATTTTTGCTAAATTTATTTAGACAATATATATATATGTATATTTTTAAAAATGTTCTCAAATTAATTTTGCGCTTTCGGATCCGTGAAACCAGGGGACTCTTTTCATTGTTACACCACCAAGGAAAAGGTAAGTAATAGTAAGCTGTTTTTTTTTCTTTGACACATAATTTACAAGAACAAAATTGTTTAGGATAAAAGTATTTGATTTATTATTTTTCATCAGAAAGGTAGTCTCCCGTAAAAAAAGTTTTTTAAACATTTTCCCCCCAAAAAATGTATGTTTCTTTAAAGTGTGCTGCTTACGTCATTTTTCTAACTGCGCAGCGGAGCAGCGGAAGGAAGTGGGTGTTAGCTGACAAAGGTTAGCAGCTTACAATTCGGACGCGTGCTGTGGGTTCTATGGTAAATTGTTTACTTATTTTTTTTATTCATACCTAATGTTAACTTCGTTATATATCTATGTATATAATATGCGGTTTGTTCTGTGTTCGTTTCACCTTAAAACTAAACTTTTATTTGTCTTGTTTGCTAACAGCTCGCTAACTGGTGACCGTGTTGGCTAAAATGGAATTACTGCCCTTTGACTAAAACTACTAATCAAAAAAGTGTACAAGATTTATAGGTAGGGACGCGAGGAACTAATTTGATAAAATTCTTTAGATTTGGTTCAAACAAGGCAGAGTGAATAATCACTTTCGAAAAAGTAATTATTTATCGCTTTAAAAAGATCGTTCATTTGTCGCTCTGGTTTTAATGGAGAAAATGTGTGTGATCATTTGAATTTCTTACTACGATTGATTCAGTAGCTATGGACTGGTGAAGTGTTCAGGGTGTACCCCGCCTTCGCCCAACACTAACTAGGATAGTCTACAGAAGTCCCATGATCCCAAAAGAGATTTAGTGGGTTTGATTAATGGAATGCTTCATTACATGAAACTGCTTGGGGAAAAGAGGGTCTTCGGATTTGTATTCAACATTGAAATTTGCTTCTTGGTAGTTTTTAGAAGTGTCAGAATGATGTTGAATATCAGACACTATAGACACTATTACATTAGACACCACAATTAACCTAGGGCTGTTGACGCATATTTCTTTACCAATATGCAAAAAGAGGCGGTCCTCCAGGAATTACACTGTGCCCGGCCTGTGGCCTGTTCGATGGCCATGTTTGGCCCATGTATTTGAAACACACCAAAACTGTATCTGCTGTTAAATCAAGTGAGTTGTTGGTAAAACGTAACAAACTTATATGGAAAAACTTGTAATTGTTCATTGCAATTTCCCAATATTATAAATCCTGTATTTATAGTTTATAATTTAATACCTTTTTGACCCACAAAATCATTCTTCCTCTGTAAATTTAAAAACTCTTAAATTTGAGATATTTCCATGATGTGAAGAGGAGGTTATCAGCTAATTGATTTTTTTTTTTTTTTTTTTTTTTTTTTTTTTAGCCTTTGTCCTTCAAGCTGTCGTCACTGTTTTGACTTGTTCTCTTCCAGGAAGAGATGTCAGGAGAGAGTGTGGTGAGCTCGGCAGTGCCGGCAGCTACAACACGAACAACGTCCTTCAAAGGGTCCAGCCCCAGCTCAAAGTATGTGAAGTTAAATGTTGGTGGAGCGCTGTACTACACTACAATGCAGACACTAACAAAGCAGGACACGATGCTTAAAGCCATGTTCAGTGGCAGGATGGAAGTGCTCACAGATAGTGAAGGTGAGCTTTTGTAAAAAAAAAAAAAAAAAAAAAACAACAACTTTTGATTGATTATTGCCGCCACTGCTTTTTTATTTTATTTTATTATTTTCTTTATAATAGGTTGGATCCTAATCGATCGTTGCGGCAAACACTTTGGAACACTCCTCAATTATTTACGAGATGGAGCTGTCCCACTGCCAGACAGCCGTCGAGAAACTGAGGAACTGCTTGCTGAGGCCAAGTACTACCTTGTTCAAGGACTTTCTGATGAATGCACAGCTGCCTTGCAGGTACCCTATGGAAAATCGCAGGTTCAGTTCCCGCTCTGGTTGCCCATGTGTCGGGTGTGTCCTTGGTCAAGACACTGAACCCCACATTGCTCCTGGTGGGCTTAGCTCCTTGTGTTTCAGATCTGCCACATCAGTGTGTGAATAAGCGCTTTGGGCTTTAATAAAGATAGAGAAGCACTGTAAAAGTATACTCAGTTTGAAAATTTATTGTAAATAACCTGCCTGTTTTTTTTTTTTTTTCCTTTTTTCACAAGGGTTTTAAACGTAATTGTTCTAAATTACAATTTATATTTATTCTGGTTAATTTACAGCTTCTTGGCTTAAGACTTTTTTGCAGCTTTTTTCTTCATCTTCTAATTAAAAAATGTCTTTCTTCCAGAACAAAGAAACATATGAACCTCTATGTAAAGTGCCTTTGATGACATCTTCTAAAGAAGAGCAGAGACTTATTGCAACTTCAAATAAAGTTGGTTCTATTTTCTTGTATAATGCGCAGACTGCAATTAGTTATTTAGATGTTCTTTTTAATGAGTAAACTTTCTTTTTCCAGCCGACCGTAAAGCTGCTGTATAATAGAAGCAACAACAAATATTCATACACCAGGTGAGTTATCTTCATCTCATAACATGTTTTTCTCCATATCATTAAGAAACTGTGTCATGTGTTGCTATCGTACTCAATGCTTCAGCATTTGGTCATGTACAAACTCCATGTCTTCTCTAGCAATTCGGATGATAACATGCTAAAGAATATTGAGCTGTTTGACAAACTGTCTCTCCGGTTCAACGGCCGAGTACTTTTCATCAAAGATGTGATTGGAGATGAGATCTGTTGCTGGTCATTTTATGGCCAGGGTCGGAAGATTGCTGAAGTGTGCTGCACTTCCATTGTGTACGCCACGGAAAAGAAACAGACAAAGGTAAATACACCGTCATTTCTCACTTTCCGTGTCCTTTATACAAAAAGTTCTACTTTGTTTATTAACTTTGCATTTGTTGTTATAAAAAGGTTGAGTTTCCTGAAGCACGAATCTATGAAGAGACTCTCAATATCCTTCTGTACGAGTCTCACGATGGCCGGGGTCCAGACAATGCTCTGCTGGAGGCCACAGGGGGCGCAGCTGGACGTTCTAACCATCTGGACGAGGAGGAAGAGCGGGAACGAATTGAGCGAGTTCGTAGAATTCATATCAAACGTCCAGATGACCGCACGCACCACCACCAGTGACTTTTCTCTTCTGACTCACGAGCTGCAGCTCTGACCTTCGATAGTCTGTGTGCCGTGCTTGTGCCTTAAAACTCTGATTGCTTCACTTTCTGGCTTCCTTTCTTTGATCAGCCTTTTTGAGGAGATGGATATGAGAGTGAGTTTGATCTGTGTTTAGCGATTGAGTGATTTTAATGTTTTCTGTTTCCTTGTCCTTTCTTCTGAAGCTGTAGCATTTTGTATGTCGGTCACAACCGAAGTTCAGAGACATGCATGGGTGCAACCACAATTTCACCAGCCTGTGTGGGTGACAGAGAGCTGACAATAAATTAGTATGTTTTGTTTTGGGAGTGTCTCTAAATGACGTAGAGGACAAGGATTATTTGAATTAGGTAAAGCAGACATTAAAATAGTTCAGTTTCTCCTGGTTGGTTCTTTTGGATCCACCAGAAAGTCCGTAGAAGCTGCTGTTGTTCCTTTTGTGGCCACACGATGGCACTGTTTCCCATGTTACAAACAAGGCCCACTTTTGAAGCCTGCAAGATATTAAACTTTTCTAAAATTAAAATGATATATTACTAAGATATCAATGTATGCATCCTTTCACTGTATAGCTTCAGGTATTTGTATTTTGACTCCATAAAACAAATCATTTTTTAGCAAAGCGAACCTGAACAGTGACTTGGTCTGTTGAGTGCTCTTGGTTGATTGAATGATGTAATGAGTGAGTGTGACTGGAGATCCTCCTGGCAGGAAAGGAGCCCTGTCTACAAGCTTTTAACAGGGAGGGAAATTAGACCTGTCTTTCATCATTGCATTCATTAAAGAATGTATTGTTTGCACACTAGTTAAGTTGAAGTATGTCTTGTTGCAGTTCAAACAAGTCTGTTGTACAAAAATGAACGTAAGTGTATGTTTTATATTTATACATTATATTTAATAAATTTCTACAAACATGATTGTTTTTAATTGTAATATTTATTCTATAAATTAACATTTCAGAAGATTGCAAATGGAATTGGGCAAAGGAATATTTTTAAAACGTTCCAAACAGAGCTTTCGTGTTGGTTTTGTCTCATGTTTTTGGCAAGGATCAACATCTCATACTCTCATTGTCTCATAGTTAAACCTGGTGAGTGTTTATTGAGACCCGAAAGTCGACCTTAATGCATGATGTCATCAATCTATTATGTGGTTCTGTCAGAACAGACGGGTAACATTAGTGCTTGTTCTAGTTTCAAACATCTTCATAAGTATAAAGTAGTTTTGTAATTTATTACCATAAGTGGAAAAAAAGTACTTGATCCCATTTATTGCAGACCAATGATCTGTTTTTAAGAACAAATTACTCAAATTGGATCCTCTTGGTATCTGTGGTCAGGTGTCAATCCTCTGCCAAGGGGTGTCCTGATAAAATATGCAGGGGCTCCTTGAGTTTCTTCCTCAGCCGCACACACCTACCTCACCCTTGCTCGAGTGGCAACCTGTAGGGACAAACAGAAAGCATCTTCAGGATTTGCAGATAACATTTCAATTACACTAAAGAAGTGACTCTGTGAGTACACTGCACTGTAAAGACTCCACTCACCACCGTAAGATGTCCATTTTTGGCTTTGTACACCATGGGCTCCTGCCCGGTACTGAAGTCCACTGCACTTTCCTTCCCCGCCTGGATTTCAATCTTTATGCTAGCAGTTAGAACAAAAGAAATTAGTGCAAATATCATATTCCAAGCAAGTTCTTACATCTCAGCAAACTCACCTTCCCTGAACAATTCGGACTGCGTTCTGTTTGTTAGCAATGACGCAGAGCTTTGTCAAGAACTCATAAAGATGGTCACACTGGATAACCAGATCCCCCTTAAACAACCACAGCAGCACAGAAAAGTCACTTTATTTTATTTCTAAAGGCCATTGTAATTTGTTACCAAGTCAGTCATTTCTATTTAGGCTGAACAGTTATTTGATTTATTTTGCAGTGGTGATTAGTATTAAATCAAAATTTTTAATGTTGACACACCTTTTGTTTTGGGTCTTCGCTGCTGATATGCAAGACAATAATCCCATCTGTCAAGTTACTGATTGAAATCCCTGCAAAAAATGCTTGTAACGTTTTTGCCACTTGAGGAAAAAAAAAGTAAAACCAATAAAACGTATAATATTGACCTTTAAGAGACGTGTACAGCAGTCGCTGTTTGACCTTAGATTCCTCGATCAGATAGGCAGCAGTCTGAGTGAGGATGAGCTGCCTGGGTCGTGGTTTGAAGCCATTCCGGTCATATTTTATCACTGGAACACTGTACTGCAGACAGATACAACACATGTGAATCCCTGGATTGTCTCTACAAACCAGTTGATCATTTTGTTACCTTAATCCGCTCGTTGCGGATTGCCTGAATAACCTTTGGGTTGATTTCTTGGTCACCTGCAGAAAACATGTCTTATATTTATAAATCCTAAAGAATAAAATGGTATAGCAGTTCAGTTATGGAGACTTACTTATTCTTGTATCCAAAAAAGGCTGAGGGACACTTTGCGGATAACTGTCCTTGTTGCCTTTAAATATGGTACTGGTGACAAGTTTCAGTTGAAGCTTTAAGAAAATAAAAGTACATTTAAAAAAAAAAATCTCTCTCTGTAATTATGAAATTTTAGATATTTAAATGCTCCTACTTGGGCCTTCCTCTGAGGTGTGAGTCCTCTCACATATTTCCTCACCATCAGACGATAGTGCAGCTTACGCAGAATCTCTGATGTCTTCAAAAACAATGAGGATGCATTGAGTCAGGAAATAAAACCATCTGCTGTTGGCTTGTTTCAACCACAAAATGCTCCTCTACCTCTTTGACCACAGAAGGTGGAGTCAGCCAGGTGGTTTTATCCAAAACTGTCTTTGGCAGATTGTCTCTGAGTCTGTTTAAGTAACTTTGCCTCACAAAGGCCAAATATTCGGAGTTATCTGTGGTTTTTGCCTCCCCTCTGTTCAAATAACCATTGATAAACCTGAAACCAAGTGGAAAAAGTAGTTGTAGCTTCAACTCTTACACTGATTGAAATTCGTGTCATTTAGTCAATCTGTGTTGCTTAAACAATTTTCCTTACTTTTTGATGACCTTTATTGCCCATTCTCTCTTTTCTCTCTCCTTCCTGGCCTGGGTTCCTCTCCAGCAACTTTCTATTTTAGTGGCTGAGGAATTTAAAATAAAGTTATGGAATTTTGATTGATTGATACAATTGTCATAAAATGTGAAAATTAGTCCTGCGTGTTTTATGAGAGGTTTAAAGAAATCAAATTTTCTCCTTCACGTGGACACTTCTGCAAGAACTTCAGGGGTCAGTGGTTTCTAAAAGGTCATAAACAAACCTCAAAAGTTTGAATCCATCACTGGACAGACTTTATTTAAAAATACTCAATCATTTGCTAAATAGTGCAAAAAATATGAATGCAAGAGTGTTGTGTGATTTAGTTACAACATTTCAAAACTGTTTGCAGTAACTACTCGGAAAATAAAGGCCTACATCACTTGGGTAAATGTGAACATCCATATTTTCTTTGGGAAAATGCTAAAGAGGAGTATCGTGCAAGACAGATCTGCAAATTAAAAACTGCTCCCCATCTTTACTCCACCAAATGTAATGTAACAATATATAATAAAGCAATAAAAGAGCAGTTAAATAATCAAGAACCTCCAAATTTTAAGCATCACTGTGTGTGATGCATTTCTGTGTTTACCGGCTTCCTTTTGCTTTCGGAATTCTCCCTTTGCCTTGTATCCTTTGTATTTGGCCTGCAGGCGCGTTGCTGCAAAGCCGAAGAATAACAGTAAAGGACTAAAGTCCGAAACAATCAAAAGTGTCCATATTTGATTTGAACTCACCCAGTTCATGTTTACATCTCTCATAAGCGTCCTCTGTGGCGTAAAGTGTTCGGGGATGGCGAATGAATATTTTGGTACTACAAAAAATAAAGATGTTTTTTTATTATTATTATGAATTTTCTTCATTTTTGTGTGTGATGTAGATCATTTTCCTCACTGTCCCATTTTGTATTCATCTGGCAAGTAGCCCAAATGTTGAACCAGCACCTCCACTCCATCAGATGGAAACCCTCTCCAGTGGGGCCAGGTGGCTGGGCACAGAGGCTTATACCTGCAGGAAGTTCCAAACAACGATCATTGAACTTTTGCCTCTAAATCAATTCATCAGACATTTATATCTAACTAGATCAGAGTTCCAATACCTTTTTAAAAAGTCCTCATATTTACGCCGGTATGCAAATCCAGCTCGCCGTACCCTAAGATGCTCCATTAAGCCCAGGTACTTCACCTGGTGCCTGATGAGTGCTTCATCAAACTGACCTACATTTAAGTGTAAAATCACAGATGATTCACTCAAAGTCACACTTTTTTTCTCTTTACAACATTTAAATCCTTTTTAAAAGCTGATATACCAGGCTGCTTGGACTCGTTGGACTTCAGACAACGAATGTACCAGGCCTGTTTAGCCACGAGCATCTCTGTCAGCTTCAGCAGGCTGCTCTTAAACTGGGTCGCCACCTGAAGATACAACATGAAGGTCTCAATTACCTGAAGTGGATCTACTTGATTGATTAAGCAGAAATTATCAGGAGGACATAAGATGCCAAAACAAAATATTTGTTACCGTTTCTGGTCTTCGTTTGTTACCTCGGTCCATCTTGGAGAAACACTCGCTGACAATGGCATTTTTGGACTGACACATCAACTTTAAAAAGACACAAGTTCATTAAAAAAAACATATTTTATTACTAATAAGTCAACAACATAAAACAATACAAGTTTTCCTGTCAAAGGATTTGTGATTTCATTCAATTCGGTGCAAAACTGTCAACTTACATCTTTTATGTTTCTGTATAACAGGTCGTTATTTTTGTCAAGGAAACCTAGAATATAAAAGAGCTAAAATAAACATTAAAAATCACAAACTTTAATTTTGAAATCAAATAAAAATTAATAAAATTAATTTAAAAAAAAAAACAGAATGGGGTTCTTACCCACAACACAATAGGTGACCTCCCCGGCATAATGCAGGAGACGGAAATCTCCCCTCTCCAGCGTCCTACGTGTGGTTATGTCAGCCAGTCTGTGTCTGGAGTCAAAAGATTACAAAAGATCAGTCTAAAGGTGCAGAACAACGACGTTTTTAAAAAAAAAAAAAAACTATTGTCTTCAATCCTCTGTCATTTCGCCAACGCATTTAATTCAGTCACATTTGTGAATTACCAAAGACGACTCGTTCAAATAATTTTTAATACATAGATAAAACAAATTTCTGAAGTTGACAGTGAACTCACGTAACAAAGTGTGGATGATTTCCCATCTTGTCTTCTAACCTCTCCAGAAAGGTGAGATCAGTGGCATCACCCGGCCTAAGACACTCTTCATCCTGAAAAATGATAACGAATAAATACGTGATCGATTGTCTTCTCATTTTTCCATGATTTTATGGTCTGTTTTGTTGCACCAGTAATGATATGATTCCTCTGTGTTTCTCCTCAACCAGATCGCAGATAATCTTGTTGTTGAAGAACTGAACTGGTTCCCACTAAAAAAATAGCAATGGTATTTTGTTTAAAAATAGAACGATTTTAACAAAAAATGGATATATATTTAATATCGTTTTATTAACCTACCTCAATCCCTTCTGCTTGATATTCCTCTTGCTCAGCTTTGAGAGTCAGCTGGATGAAAAGCTGCTGCAGCTTCTCATTACAATAGTTGATACAAAATTGCTCAAAACTAAAAGAAAATAATAATAATAAGTTATAAAGCCTGGCAACTTTTCAGACTTTTACAAAGAAAAATAAGCAAAGACGTTATTTGTAATTATGGTGATATTTTATGAAAGTGTTTGGCTGTTCAGTACTAAAGCTAAAACTTAAGAAAGACATGAGCTTGTGACTTTTTAAATTAAACTTCTTAGATTTGTGCTTTATAATAAAAAAAAGCCTCAAGAATTGTTTACAAAAGTGTGGTGCACACAATTTTTAGCTTTTTTCCAAATTATTGCAAACATCATAAGGCGCAGATCATAATGTGAACATCTAGTGCACAAAATGTAAAAAAATAATTGTAATTCTGAACCTACGGACTCTTTGTGACTTGTTTTTGTGGCCTAAATGTCTCGGTTCATGTGCCAACTTGGAAAAGACCCTGGGAATTTTGCCAGAGAGAAAACAGTCTTTGTGTCCAGCACAAGAAGCTAAAGAGCTGTCCTTAGCTTCTCATCGCTTTGCAACTTTCCAGTCAATGTCTAACCTCGCACCTCTTTTAATCAACACATGGCACTTGATGGTGGTCAGATTCGTCAATGGATATTAAATGCTTCTACTTTCTTACTTTAGAGATCATCTAAATGCTCTTGAGCTCTCCTCACCTTCTGCAGCCTGAACATTTGGATTTTTTGACAACAGTACATCAACTTCACTCATCTTGAATCCACTTTTGGGTGCATTAAAAAGCCAAAACGCAACAGGTTTTATAGTAAACAGGTTCTGTTTTTGTTTAACCGTAAGCTCAATTTGGTGTGTATGGCATGATTTCTCAGGATAGATGCCCGAGTTAATTTTTTTCACAACATTCCTACTTCTGCGTGCTCTGGCTCACAAGTACGTTCAAAATTTACACTAAGCCTGTGGACTGTTGACACCAAAGGAAGCCTGTGTAGCACAGGAAGAAAACTTCAGTTAATAGGAAGAACCTGTGTTTTGTGGGGCAAAATCATTAAGAAATTGGCAAAATATTAAATTTATTAAACCCACCTGTTGACATAAAAGACTTCAAATCCATAAATATCCAAAAGACCTATAACAGTTTTCTGAGTGGCGTCCTGGGAGAAAAGTATCAGTAAAAGTCATGCCACCATCTCAGATTTGTTATTTGTCACATTCTTTTACTCTCACGTTGTTTTCTGTCGACTCGTTGATCCTGTGGACCAACCAGGTGAAGGTCTGTCCATAAATAGCTTTAGCTAGAGCATCTCTGGCATAAATGGCATGATCCACGGTGAAGGGACTGAGAACCTTTATGGTGAGGAATCATCAAGGTGTTCAGAGAATTTAAACACATTTAAAACATAATCTTATTGCTTCAGAAAGCAATGAACCTGCTCCCGTTTGGCTTCAATCTTCCTGAATGTAAGTTCCTCCTGAAGACTGTGGGCGTCCACACCCAGAAGCTGTGAAGGAAAACCAATGAATTTCTGTCTTTGCCGGGTGTCAAAGAATGCTTTTTTTCATGGTTGTTCTTACTTTGGAGACCCACTGCAGCGCTGTGTTGGTGTTCAAAAGGGCTTGATCTTTATTATCAGGGTCAAACTGAACATTCCCCAAGTGAAGAACACTTGCAATAACCTCAAACAAGTACTGGACAGAATTGAGATTTAATTAATCTTGCAAACCCTGTGAGTTTCCAGTTATGATGTGGAGAACAATCCTACTTACTTTGGTGTTGACCTCATCAAATTCAATGACTTGTAGGGCATTTTTGACTGATTTCCAGTCATTTTTGTCATTAATGGATGGGACAGTGGCACACTCCCCCTGTAAGATAAAAAAAAACAATAAAGATCTTTTTGTTCAGTGTTTTCTAAAAGAATAAAAATGAAAAAGCCAAAACCAAGTCATCTATACATACTTGCGTTAGATAGTTATAATGTTGGCAGTCTCTTTCCAAGCCCAGCTGCTGCAACAAACTGTCTGATGCGCCCTCCACAAGCTGGTAGAAGATGTGGAAGTTTCTCTCTCCGTGATTCTGGTGTACAACCCTCGATTTCTCCAGCAGGTAGTTCAGGATGTGGCCACCAACAGCATCCCCCTACGGGCATCATGATCCTAAAGACAGCTGCTCCTCAACTTGCAGAAGAAACACAGCCTATGGTCCAGTGACCAGAAACTTTTAGGAAGTATCTCCTTAAAACTAACAATTTACTCATTTCTTTCTTGACTTTTCTTTAAAATGTACATTCATGTTTTGAAACGTCACCTTTTTAAAATTCCTAATAATGTCTTTGAGTATTATTATCATACTACCTTGCCACTGTGGATCCTCACCTGGCTGTCAAATTGAATGTCCATGTACTTCCCAAACCGACTTGAGTTGTTATTTTTCAGCGTTTTGGCGTTCCCAAAAGCCTGTTGGAAAATATCGGCGTTGTCAAACAATCAAAAGGACTTCAGTTGTTAAATATTTGAAGCGATGAAATGTTGGGTGACCTCCAGGACAGGGTTTGACATGAGCATTTTGTCTCTGACGGTGCTCATTAAGGTGGTGCTGGGACAGCTGACTGCATAAAACTGCAGGATCTTCTTGGAGGCCTCAGTTTTTCCTGCTCCACTTTCACCAGAGATGAGAATGAAGTGATTGTTGAACTCAGTCAGCATGGTGTGGTAGGCATTATCCGCCAATGCATAGCTAGAAAAAAGGATTGACTTTTTCAATGGTTAATAATGAGAAACTATACAAATGTAAGATTTTTTGGCAGGTATGGATGTACATTTTAGGACAGATGTGACTAAAAGCTACAGCATATTTGGGTTATATCAACTAGATATCAAATTATTCTAAGCTAAACCCCCCCAAAAATATGTACACATTTTTTATTTATACATGTTTTTAAAAAAATGTGATTTGTGTGCTTTTCCTGCTCACATGTGTGGTGGAAGTTCAAAAAAGTTGACTCCCATGTAGGTGTCCATCTGCTTCTTGCTGTAGATATCCAGATCCTTATAGGGATTTACAGACACCAATAATGTGCCAATGTAAGTCTAAGAAAAAAAATGGTAAATTGAGTCAAATTTACTGTGAGAATGCTCCCATCTTTGTTTAAAATGTCTTTTCTCAGACTTACGTAGATTAGGTCTTTGCTGTATCGTTTCTTTAGGTTGCTGATGAAGGCCGCCTCAGTGGTGTCCTCCAGAAGGACAAAGTCCTGGATTCCAACTCGGTCCCTGGCAGTCAGGGCACCCTCCATGTCCAGCTGTCCCTGTCGGAGAAAAGCCGTCAGAAGTTTCGACATTATGTTTTTCAGCCTCAAAGCAGTGGGAAGTTTGTCAAACTTTAATAAGAAATGTTATATTTCCAAATCAGTATTCTGAACTTCTTGGGGGGAAAAAAATCATTATTTATTTCTGCATCATTTATTTCTGTATTTTAACCGTGCATGGTGACTGAACGTGGTGATACTGGTCTCCATGAGAAAGGAAAAAAGCTAAAAAAAAATAGAAGTACAAACATTTTTTCTGTTAGCTCTACTAAATAGGAGGTCCTACATGTCTTTTAGGCAAATGTCTGTGATCGTGCGAATGAACACACAGAAGATAATGTTTGCTGCACGACACACAAGGACCTTGGCAGGCAGCCCATGTTTCTCTTGAGCTGATGCTTCAGCCAAACACAACACGGTGTGCAAATGAACTGGCCAGGCATTTGAGGGGCATAGTGGGAAAAAAAAATCCACCAATCTGTTTTGCATTCACAGAACCAAAACTCAGACCAAAGGTTTTCACAGCTTTTGTTGGAGCTTTTTTTTCTCTCTCTCTCTCCCTCCATTGGAAGCAGAAGTCCTTTGATTCTCAAATCTCTCTGTAAAAACATTAAAAAAAGATAATCCATTGGATCTAATTGACACAAAGCCCCCACCAGCACTCCTCCTCCCATGCCTCTGTCCTCTGCTTATAGCCCTCATTTCTTCTGAGAAAGGCCAAGTGTTTTTGTCCTGTAAATACCACGGAGCAGAGACAAAAAAGACGTCTTTAAAATGCAGTCTACAATCCATTACACATATTCCCCCTGCATATCCATTCAGTAATTATTCATTAGAAAACATTTAACGTCACACTGAATTTCACACTAGGCAGTCGAAACACAAAAGAGGAGATTTGGCCTATTTTGGGGTGAGGAGTTGGGGAGGGGTTAGCTGTACAGAGGAAGGGTTAAGGCGAATGAAATGGGGGAGGAGGAGAGCAGCATTTGTCTGATCTGAGAATCCCTGAAACGGGGCCGTCTTGAGACAACGGGACAGACTAAATAGTGCAGTAACGGTCTGTGCCCCACTGCTCGCTGTGACACTCATTTAGTGCCCCGGGGGCAAACAATAGAGGTTTGTTCTGAGCGCTCCTGTTCTGTAATTTGGGCTCCGCTCAAGCAGGGCCCTGTGGAAAAATGGAGGCCTGTCAGATAACAGTGTTTTTATTTTTTTTTTCCTCTCCACCTGTCAGCATTGCACCCCCTCCAGTTCCTCACCCCTGTCTCCAACAATGCTCCTCACCCTGTGTCCCCACAAATAACCCTCACACGACCCCCATCCCATAGCAACCTGCTCCCACCCACCCATTTTAAGCCAATGAGACAGGTGAACAATATCATTGAAGGGACCCTTTTTTGGACGTCAGAATCAATCTGATGGTAGTGGTGCTGGTGTGGGGTATCGGTGACACCCCCTTCCTTCATGGGAACAAACTACTCTCAGGGCTGCAAGAGAAAACAATGCACTAGGACAGCGTGACTTGGGGGTCTGCCATACAGTATTACAAGTGATAACATGGATGAGCTCCTGTCAAGCATTAATGAATTCAGTAGTGATAAAACGCATAATGGTTTCAGTATTCTGACTGAACCCAAAGGTTTACTGTTTTCCATTCAGGCCACCTTTAGTGTCAAGCAGATTTTTTCTTTCACTTTGAAGCAGAGGTGTTTCTGTTGTAAAGGCTGAACACTAAATGGGCGTTCTCAGCATAGAAGGCTAATAGAGCTTCAAGTAAAGAGTGTATCTGAATGCTTGAAAAGTCCTCACCAGTGTGGTTATTTATGGCTTTACATGTCTAACTAAACAGATGAAGTTGTAATTCTACTTATAATTAAACCATAGATATCCCAGCCTCAGGTATAGCAGATAGAAAGCTCATCTAATAACTCCTTAAAGCGACTGTCAGATCAAGTGAGACTGCCTTGTTTCCTCAGAGCACAATCAATTGTATTTTAATTAAGATATGAGCCATCTTCTTGGTCTACAGTTTCAGTGTTATCCAGGAAAAAACCTGAGGTCACCTGTCTGAAAGCTGAATTTAGACGAGACAAAAAGAAGCCACTGTCATCAAGATTACTCACAAATAAGTTAACTTATTCCCTTCTTAATGGGAATCACATCAGATTTCTGATGTACTGAGATTAGCTATGACCTGTCTGCCAAAGTCATAATGAGGTGCTGCAGGACAGAACTTTTACTTAGAAAAATGACCAGTTTACTTTTTTTTTTTTCTTGTTTCACAGAAATCTATTTTTCTAACTTGTTCTCCACCTTTTCAAAATTGATGACCAACAACCCCAACCCATAGACTTTTCCTTGTTAGAATAGCAATTGGTTAAAATCTTTCTGCACGAACAAATCGTGAATAAGTTGTCTGCTGACGTGACCCCGTCAGATCTGTGGTAAAGGGATTGAGCTATTAATAAACTGGAAAAAAAAGCACACTTCTCAAAGAAAGACTTTAATCTCAAACCTGCATTTTGGAAGCCTGGTCGGTTTTTCAACTGAATGCAGAGTTGAAGTATGGATCCAAATGGGAAGGAACGTCCTCCCTTCCACAGATGTTGCATCAACAAAGACGCTCTCCTGTGTCTCCTTGAATAAGACAATCAGGAAACAAATGGCAATCAGGAGACTACAATCGAGACAGAACCAATTAGCTCCTTCATGCAGTCTGTGATGCTGAGGATGGAAGCCACCACATATTTTATTAGTGTTAAGGTGAATTGGGCCCATTGCTTAATCATTCATGCTGCAGGAGGTGGAGAGACAGATATCTTATTCAGTGCTCACCTGGGTATCTGCTGCTTTACTGAGTGTAACATAACAAGACAGAAACAAGATCCAAAGCACATCCATTCATCCCTCTTTACCTCTCTCTTTCTTCTCAGTCTCTTCTTGTCCAAGCTCCATTACATCACAACCAAAACAAAAAGACTCCAGGCATATGTTTCCAGCTGGTACAGTCCCATATCTGATCTTTGATTCGAGTGGGTAGGTTACAGTCTGATCACGCACTGCTTTCATCTTGACAATGGTTAAACAAAGCCTTTGTTTTCATCCGCAGTCTGTGCTGCTAAATGCTTGGACTGGTAGGTCTATTATTCTCTGATGAGGACAAAGCCAGCTTTTAATCACCTCAGTCTCTCTTATTGAAACAGTTGGACCTAAATAGTTTTAAAGAGTGAATTGTGGTTCCCGACACGATTCATAGTCAATATTGGTTCAATTTGAACGATACGATTCACTGACCTAAAATCCGTCCAGAACATCTTTAGCCAAAGCTTCAACCAGTGTGACTCACAGATAAATCCCTGGGTACTGAACAATGCACGTGAAGTTTTCCAAACTCATTATATTTATTGCAAGACAATCAAATGTATATTAAATATTTGCACAAATAAGTAACATAAAGTTAAAAAAGTGTGCTGTGTTTACATTTAAGCAGGGCTTGATTTTTATGTCATTCAAAAATGTTCAAATAAATGTATTCTTTTTATTAAAAATTATTTCTATTTTATTTATTTTGAATGATTTGCTCTCTTTAACATGTATTATTACTGTCCTCTCACCAGAAGTTGAAGCCTCTCCTTTTTAATCACAACTCAAAATCAGAGGTTTTGAAAAAGCATCTGAGGTTTAATCTCACCAATTAAAGAAACAAAACCAAAAAAAAAAAAAAACTGTTATTAGAATCAAACTTGTATCAGGCTTCGATGCCCCATCAAGCTTCTTCCCTTTATTTGTTTGTTTTTTTGTTGTTGTGGGAAATTTCAACTTTGCTGCAAACAGTCTCCAAAAATTGTTTGTTATTAATAAAGTCCAGAATGACTATTAAGATTTTCAAACATGTGTAACTGATGATAAAACAGGTTCACACTTACAGATAAAAGAGGGAGATGTAAGTTATATAAAAAATAACAAAGACGTCCATTCATTTTTGACGGTTTCTGGGCTGGTAACATCTTAAATGCGTTGGGATAAATGAAGACCACAGATGAATAACCCCATAGTCTGGATTGTTTTTTTTTTCATTCTTTTAACTTGTTCTGTCCAACAGCTGAGCAAATAGATAAGAGCTGACATATTTTGGACAGATTTTGCTGTTAGAACAGGGAGTTATAAGTCATGTGACACAAAGTGTATATTCGTATAAACCCCTTTTGTAATTTAGGCTAAACTTTATTTGTAATGTGAATTTAACATGAAGTAGCTGGGATGAGGGTCAGCACTCCCAAATCTGAGGCCATGGTTCTCGACCGGAGAAAGGTAGTTTGTCCTCTCTGGGAGGGTGGAGGGCTCCTTCCCCAGGTGGAGGATTTTATGAGTGAGAGAAGATCAGAACAGAACTTTGTACATATTAGTTGAAAAACTTATCCATTTCATTTTGGTCAGTCTCTCTTGGGAAAGGATCCTACTTTCATTTCCATTTTAAAAACAATGCCTTTTAAAAGTAAACTTTTGGACGTGCTGCTACAAAGACATTGGCTAAAATGCCGTCCAACTCCAGGAACTAAATACTCAGAAAACCAGATTCTAATTGAAGAAGCTGCAATTTATCTAGGTACGTATTTGTTACCTCAGTTGGTTTTTTAATCTGTTTACTTCTGTTACCTGGTAACCAGTGTTAGAACACACACTCCTTACAAGGTAGTGCAGGTGTCCTTTTTCTCTGGTGACCTAAGTGCAAGTAAAGCTCAGCTTTCACTCAGTTTGAAATTTGAAATAATTAATGTCTGAAAAGCTCTCAGTCAAAAGGCTGTGATGAATGAATGACCAGTTGAGTGTTTTTTAAATAATTCACTCTCCACTTCAGAAAAGTTGTCAAGGTTACTTCTACCATCGCCCCACCTTTCCTCCAGCCCAGCAATGCTTGTCCAATCTTAACAAGCTTTGTGCTACCCACTGGGCTCTGATTCAGCACGAGACGGGGCAAATCCAATTACACAGGAGTCAGGGAGGTTGATTTTCCCATTATAGATTTCATGCTGGGAATGAGAGCTGATGATAACGCTCACGTTACTCCACTGATGTCCCCTCTCTCTACTCCTTCCTCTAACTGTGTACATTTCACTATTTTCCTCTATTTTTTTTTTCATTTTTAATTGCCCTCCATGACCCTTTTTTTGCTCAATATTCTGTATTTTTGAGGCAAAAAATGTTACATTTTGTCTGCTCAATCCATCATGGTTTCAAGATGATGTTACGTAATACCCCAAATTGAACTTGATGTTCCAAATTGGGTTAAAACACACCTTAGAGGTGCTTCTTTCTCTGGCATTACCAATCTTAAATAGCTTTAAGTTTGTCTCAGTAACTATGACCTGAGTAAAATATATCCTTCTTTTTCATTGTTCAACAGTTTTGCAAAGTCATCAGTCTGATTGTTACCATTACAGCACCACTATAGTGGTAAATGTAAAATTATTTTACAATCAGTCATCTGAAAAGGAATTTAGGAAATTTCCTCTATTTTTGCTACATTGGCACTGAAAAACTCTGACCTCCGTTTTTCAGTTAGATGTTATGATTAGTCGCTCAAAAGTCAATACCCCTGTGATTGTTTGTACGTAAAGGAAATGACTCCTCCTTGGGCCTCAAAGTCAACAGATTTGGATAAAGTAGAAGCCTGTGGAAAAAACTATAAAGTTTGATGTGTAGACAAAAAATTATTCTAAATTAAGAAAGTCATCAGGGCAGCTATTTCTGGACAAAACAGATCAATACTCAATAAAAAAAGACTGAGAGAAATTTAGAAAACTTTAATTATAGATTAAAGCAATGCAATGTTCAAAAAACACAATGAAAAAATACACACACTGGCCATTTTTTTAGGAACACTTTGTCACACCTTTTGCCATCAGAGCTGCCTTAATCCTTGGTGCCATAAATTCAACAAGGTACTGAAAACATTCCTTAGAGTTTGATCTATGTTGACATGAACACCCCAGTTGCTGCAGATTTGTCGGCTGCACATCCATGATGTCAATCTCCCATTCCATCAAATCCCAAAGGTGATCGATTGGGTTGAGATCTGGTGACTGTGGAGGTCGTTTGAGTCCAGTGAACTCATATATGTTCTAGAAACCAGTCTGAGATGATTCCAGCTTCCGCTGGAAGTATCCATCAGAAGATGGTACACTGTGGTCATAAAGGAATGGACATTGTTAGAAACAAAACTCAGGGTGGCTGTGGTGTGATTTAACCATGCTTAATATCCCCCACACCATTACACCACCACCGCCAGCCTGAGTCATTTACACAAGGCAGGATGGATCCATGCTTTCATCTTGTTGACGCGACCATCTGATTAGAAATTTGTGCAAATGAACAGTTGGACAGGTAAACTGGCTGGTGAGTGCAGCTTTACAACAGTTGTGACACATTTTATTTTATTTTTTCCACAGAAAAGCAAATACATTAGTTGCTACTCCTTGTCTTATAGAGTTTTCAACGTTTAGACTGTTGCTCTGCTGAACTATAGACAATAGTTTGATCATCTGGCCGCTGTGCTAACTTTTTAAACTGGCTCGTTCTATGTTTTGTTTCATTTAATAAAAGTTTTTGGACATTTTTTTTAAGAAGAAGAAACTTTGACAATATAGCTGGAGATCCAGTCAGCAATATTTTCAGCTGAATACCAGCAAAGCTTTTGAGATCGTTTTTTTGGCTAAACACTAATGACGGTTCTCAGCTAAGTACGGCTGACATCTATTTCCTCTGTGCTGGTAAGAAGCTCTGCTGGCAGGACACTGCCTTTGCCCACTGGGGTGATTAAAGGGAGAGCTGACCTCATTCTCAGAGGGTCTGAAGTGTTTTCAGTAAACATTTGGTGTAAGATGGAAATACAGCCCACCAACCCACACTTGCTGATCCCATTGTTTCCTTGTTACTACTGAAAAGGCATGGAAGCCATTGCTGTGGGGTTCTGTGCTGTGGTGCTAAGTGACAGAGTTTATGTGCATAAACACAGAGCCAAGTCACCCCCTCCCCAAATGTACACTGTTTTTTATAAGGTCATTACTGAGTGTGAAAAGAATGTCTTTAGACAAATAAAAATGATCGTCCTCCCCAGAAACACCATAGGCTCACTCAGTGCTCAAACGCACAATATGAAAACAAATCATTTTAAACATCTCTAAAAATATATGATCCTCAAATCAGAGGGAATGAAGTGTTAAATGCTGCTTAATTGTCACGTTTAGAGGTTTATAAAAGAGATCTATGATCTATGTGCAGGGGAGCAGATAACAACCTGGTAAAACCCGACTGAAAAACGAAAGAACTAAACTCAAACATAACATATCTGAATTTACAACTTGTTGTTAGCATGCTTTAAAAAATACATTAAAATAGGAAAAACAGAAAGTCTGACAGGGATGAGCTGAAACCCTGAACTCAATTATGTGGAGACTACTTTGGACGAACAGCTCTCTGATCTTTTGTAAAAGTGTCCCCATTGCTCCTTTAATCATAATAATGCAGTTTTTTAGCCAAAGTCAGAAAACCTGTGTCATTTTTTAGTACATAATTTCTCCAGAGCAGCAGGAGTTTATTCACCTCAGAGTTGTGGGTGGGACTGTTGGCACAGATGTAAGCTTCAGCTGATGTCCCATCATTCTTATGTTTACACTCTCTCCCGCTAGTTTACAGCCCCTCACAAACCCTACTTAACATTAGCGGTGCAACAAAAATGACATGCAATATTGGAGCTATCCACCATTACAGTTTTGAGCCAGATGCCAGCTTAGACAAAGAAAACAAAGACATACATGGATCTGTTTGTCTGCAAGTGGATGTATCAGAATGGAGCTGAGCAGTTGGCTTTGACCCACCGATTGCATTTGGTGCTTCACAAAAGTTACATTTTTCTAACAGAATTTTTTTTTCTGTTTCTGATTCACCACGATTTGCATAAAGAAATACTCAGAAATGCATCTTAAATTATTTTATTTAAGTTCTCCAAAATGACAAAAATTCTACAAGAACATGTTAAAGACACAATTTTCATCAGTGTGGGTCTTTAAATTCTGCAGGTGTTATTTAAAAAATCCCTTAAAAGTCAAAAGAAAGACTCATGTAAAGCATTGCAATTTTGAGGTTAATGTAAAAATAACAAAAATGTGCAATATTTTTACAACTAGGAAGTAACTTTCACAACACAATTCATCCATATCAGATCAGCAACAGCATCAATGAAGAATCAGGTGTCAAGACTTCATGCTTCCTCTCCGGAACCCCGCGGGCTTTAGGACCCAGAGCCACTTTGCGGGGATGCTCCTGTTTTTGTCCGTTACGTTCATGCATGTAATCATTGATTGTGCCTATTGTGACAGGCCGATTCACCATCTGTAGGGTCCCATGAGGCTGATACTGCTGCCTTCATTTTTCAGCAGTTTAACCTCTTAACTGGTTTCACATCTTTGTCTGGTTCTGAAGAGCCAAACCTGCAGTTTGTGAAACAAAAAAAAAAAAAAAAATATAGCAATTTTTCTAATTTAAGCTCATAGCATTCCTTAAATTTCTATTTTTTTTAATGAAATACTGGGTAATGATTAAACCTGTTCATTCTGCAATAAATGCCAGAAGCCTCCAAATTCTGACCCACCTGCTTCTTTGAAAAAGTATGATTGGGGAAGCTTGTATGATTTCGTTTTTTTAAGTGCGCACATTCATGACTGGACACTTGGGATGATTCCCTTCAGATTTCTCCTTCCTTCTTCTTGTGGGCCTGCTCAGTCGAGTGTGTTTTTGCCGCCTCTTGTCTTAGCCCACCCGACCCCCGGCCCTCCCTGTGCCCGCCTCCCTGCCTCCTCTGCTGAGAGGAGCAGGACGCGGCCTCTGCGGCGGGAAGAAAACTGTCTACAAGCACTTCCTCCGAAAGAAAAATCACACTCACAAGCTCAGATGCCACCACAAGTTGAGACTCTGAACGTCTTAGTCCTGAAAGAGGGACCTTCTGGGAAAATAAGAGCAACAATATGGACAATTTGTCATGAATTTTACTTTGCTTTTTGATTGTTTTGCGCTTCATGTTTCCAATCCAAATTTGCCGCAAATGAACCGATAATTTATCGTTGCGCACCGGTCAATTGGAGCAGGAAAGGGACTATAACCATCTGAGATATAAACTTTAAGGTCTCATCCTTGATTCACCGATAATACTGTGCCTAAACGGCATACAGGCTGATTTATTTCATGCACTTGGCACGTTAAGAGGCTCTTGGATGAATGCGTAAAAGCGCACCGCGGACTCGCAGTTCCCTCCTCACAGCTCGTCCTTGTTCCCTCGCCGTTTGCTGTAAAGTGTTGGAAATTGTCGGGACTGTTGACAGACACTGCGAGAACAACAGCTGTCAAACTCATGGGACCCTCCTGCACACCCGCGGGCAATTAAGTCCGGTGAGGTTCCTACTGCGCATGTCAGAGCGCTGGACAGCTCCGGAGAGGGAAATTTAAAAACGTTTTTTTAGGGGAGAATCAAGTGCACCACAGTGGAATACAGTACAGGGGAGTCTGGGAGCAACTGTCACGCTTTTTAGTTTCAACCAAAACAGGTAAAAAAAAACTATTTCTACAAATCTTTTTACATGTTAAGCTGTTTTTTGTCGTCAGGTCGGCAGTTTTATTGATTTACTTCAACTAAATTTGGACTTTAAGGTATCCAAATGTGTTACAAAAACAGTCCAATAATTACATAAAAATAAAAAACTACTGCTGTGTTCTTTAAGATTATTTTATTATTTAACTACATATTTTTCTGTTGTTTATTTTGAAAAGAAAGACAAAATCAAAAAGCCTGTGCAAGCCAAACAGAAACTTTTTTTAATCTGTTTTTTTTTTCTTTTCTAAATCCATATTTAAGTTAAACAAAAATGTTTTAAATAGAACATTTTTGTTTGTGTACCAAACCTGTCTGAAGGCATCATCATAAGAAGTCAAAGTCTTTGAGGCGTCTTTAACTATATAGGAAAAAAGATTCCTGTGTTTAACTAAAATGTGCAATTTGCTGCAGGAATAGGGCTCCACACATCCTAGGAAATGATAGAAGGTGGAATAACTCCCAGGATGTCAGGAATAATTGAGAATGCTGGACATCATCCATCACCACAAGACTACAGGTAGGCCATCTGAATAAGACAATGTTTTTAACAATACAACTAACTTTTCTATTATAGTAAACAAGTAAATACTTGTGTATTGTCGTGAGCACTCAGAAATACAATTAATGAAAAAGTTGTGCATTTTTTTGTAAATTAAAGTACTTTTTTATGTTTCCCTAAATGTTTGAGGAAAAATCTAAACCCCTATGTTTAATCTAACGCTTGATGGACAGCTTTTTTGTGTGGAAAGGATTGCATGAAAAGGAAGAATGAGAAAAAAGTCTGAAAGAATAAATGATTTTGGGTCTGAATGGATCTGTCAGAAACCATCAGCTCTGTTTACACTCCCGCTGTCGGTGCACGGAGAGCCTGAGCCTCTAGGCTGGTCAGCTCAGAGGGAGACAGGGCGCTCTGGGTCACCAGAGTGCACAAGTGGCTCCCAATTAGAAAAAGGGGGGAAGCAGGAAGGGAGGAGGCACAATATGAAGACTTGACGAAGTCTTGGAAATGTATGGATGATACATGGGGACACCAGCAAAACATGCTTTGCATCAGTGAGCAATTTCTATGGTCATCTGTACAGAGGAGGGCTGGTCAGACAGTGCTTGATGTGTCATCTAATTAACATCTGTCCCCACCAATCCAGCTTTTATTATGAATCATAACATATATTGAATTTTCCAATGAAAACAAAATGAAAAATATACATTATGTTTTTTTAAAATTTGGTAAATGAAGGTTCATCAACTCAAAGATTTACAAAAACTCAAAACTAGTCAAAGAAGAAAGGAGTTTGACTTTAAAAGCTCCAGCAGGAATTTTGTGATGTCCTCACATGGTGTTTGCCGACGCGTGCTGCTGATTCCTGGCTGCATGGATGTCACTTAATCAGACAGTCGACATACAGCCCTGACCTCCAACTACATTCACACCCCCCCTCTGGCCCTTAAGCTCTTCTGAGTTCCCCGTTAAAGAAGGTTGGTGGGGGCTTGGGGGAATCGAGGCTGGAAAGGGACAGGGAAGCAGATGGTATCCTATTTGTCCCTCTTATGTGAGGGCTGTCATTCCAACAGATTAATGCAAGGGCCGAGCAAAGAAAAGAAATGACAGAGACAATCAAGGAAGGGTCTGGGGAAAACAATAGAGACACGTGCCACTGGGCAGATTTGTCGTTTGGGACACAATAGGCGATAATTTTTCAATAGACAAGGCCAACTGTTTCAGGCAGCATGTGCTGCTGTCCCATGTTTCAAACGATCTCATGCGTTGTTTACTTATGATTCAGCCAATGGGTAAGGCCAGACGGTGGTCACCTGACAGGGTTGATTTCTTTTCTTTTTTTTTTTCCAGAAGAATTGCTGTGTGCTTGAGGGGAGGGGTCGTGCATGTACACTGTCAGTGGACCCACTAAGTAACTGAATTGTGTGTGTTGTCATAGCAACCCCAATTAAGGGACCTTGTGTGTGCACAAAGAGGAGTGAAGAGGATTTCAAGAGGATTCCTCTCTTTTCTTTCTTTTTTTCTCTACAAGGCTTTGAATAAAAAAAAACATAGTAACTGAAGGTTAATGAAGTCTGTTGAGACACTAGGTAATCATTAAAAATTAAACTTTCTGAATCTATTTAACCAATGCAAGGAAAAGATAACTCTGAACAATAACTTCATTTAACCCATTTTATTTGTTTGTCATTTCTGCACCAAATCAATCAAAGAGGAGAAAAACAAAAAATATTTTAAAAAAAGTTTTAACTCATTTCTTGTTGGAAAAAAACTGTCACTGCTGAATAACACCTATAGTTAATCTCCTTAAGCTAAACCCTGGATTGCTAACGCACAGCTTCAGTCAGCAGCCTTTATCTCTGTTTCCAGACTGTTTGGGAAGGTTTTGTCTTTGCCGGATAAAAAATCTTCAATCCAGTCTTTAGGTTTTAATCACACTTGTGATCTCCGTGTGTCTAAGCTGACAGCCGTGTTAACCCTGAACCCCCTCCACCCGCAATCCTCTTCTTTTGCATCCTCCTCCTCCTCCTCCCTTGAAGGCTTCTGACCACAGACCCCTCCCAGCTGCGTGTGGAGGACCTCCCCGGGGACCTCCAGTCTCTGTCATGGCTCACCTCCGTGGATGTGCCCCGGCTACAGCAGATGGCTGATAGCAGAGGCCACAGTAACGCCCCCCCCTCCCAGGGCAGTTTGCTAGAGCAACAAACAGGTGAGAAGACAGAAAGAGGAACATGAAATGTTCAAAAACCGCTGCTCCAAGATGGACAGTTAAGGCCTCCTATGTTACAGTCAACTTTTCTTTTTGTAGTTTTGATTTGAGGCTTTGAAAATTGAGTTGACAGACATTCATAAACATTAACATAAAATAGGTTGATAGCAGTATTTATGTGTGCACTTCAACCTTTTAGACTTACACGGAAATTTAGTTGTGCCCCTTGAAAGATTGTTTGTTTCTATAAAAATCTCCAAAATTCCCTGACTGCATCAATAAACCACACATACCGGAATGCAAACACTTTGCTAAATAAAGCAGAAAAAGAATGTCTGTTTTTTGGCATTTTTCAGTTCAGCTGAGCAGTATGACCATACCGGTGAGCCAAGCCTCCATTCTCCACCTGCAGAGTAACATGCAGCACAGCCCTTTGGGGATGAGCATCACCAACAACCGCACTGGAAGTGTGAGTTTTCCCAGCACTGAAAGGAAAAGTAGATCTCATTTGTTAGGTGAGTGACTTCTTGTAAACTTTTTTTTTTTTTTTACCTTTCTTTATTTCACAGATGTCTCCCTTCTCCATGAATGGACTTCCCTCCCCAGGGTATCAGTGCCCAACCTCAGTTTATCAGCAAACACCACAGCAGGTGTACTCGCTAACACAAACTGGACAACAGGTGGCGTATAAGCAGAGCAAGCTTTTGCTTTGTTTTGATTTTCACAATGGAGAAACAGTTAAGCATCTCGATCTCCTATTTCCATCCTCTGTCTTCTAGTGTTCAACTGCTGGGCTTTATAGCAATGTCTCGTTTAACAACCAAAGTCTGTTCACACAACCTCGCCTGGCTCCACAGGAGCAGGAGCTGCAGCCCAAGTCTTTTCCCAAGCCGATCTACTCGTACAGGTGAGCACACATTTACCAATAAAAGATTTTTTTTTCATCTTTTCTGCTGTGAATTATAGTCCAATCATTTCCTTTTTATTCTCAGTTGTTTAATCGCCATGGCACTAAAGAACAGCAAAACTGGCAGCCTTCCAGTCAGTGAGATCTATAGCTTTATGAAGGAACACTTTCCTTATTTCAAGGTAAGATCATTAATATGTTGTTGAACTAACACCCTGAAAGACGCACCTGCAAACATTACATCGTTGCTTACAGACTGCACCTGACGGATGGAAGAATTCGGTCAGACACAACCTCTCCTTGAACAAATGCTTTGAGAAGGTGGAGAACAAGACAAGCAGCTCATCCCGTAAGGGCTGTCTATGGGCACTGAACCCTGCCAAAATTGACAAGATGGAAGAAGAGATGCAGAAGTGGAAACGCAAGGACCTCCCAGCTATTCGTCGTAGCATGGCTAACCCCGGTCAGAAGCAGATTTTTGTCAAAAGGTTAAAAAAATAACATTTATTTGCTCTCTATGACTATTTGTCTACTTTCCTGCAGACGAGTTGGACAAACTCATCACAGACCGTCCAGAGAACTGCAGACGTAAGGCTTTAGAGTCGGGTATGACCCGGCTGGCTGGTTGCCCAAGTGGCCTACCGCTGGCAGTCCCGGCTCAGATGCAATCCCAGTCCATTGTCACACTGTCCTTGCCCTGTTTGTCCATGCAACAACACCACCAACTTCAGGCTCAGCTGCAGGCTCAGGCTCGGCTGACCCCTATGTCGCCCGCTCCAGCCCAGACCCCTCCCCTCCACACGGTCCCTGACCTTTGCCACAGTCCGCTCGCCCAGCAGCCCAGCAAGCCTCCGGAGGATTTTTACAGTGTGCACGGTGACACAAACACAGAGGTGGATGCACTGGACCCCAGCATCATGGACTTTGCCCTTCAAGGTATAACAGCTTTGGGAAAGAAAAGTCGTCATTTTTGGCTTTTTTTTTCTCTTTTCTCTTGCAGAAGTAGTCTTTACTTTTGTCATTAACATTAAAGTGATTTGTTTGCCATTCTTAAAGAGACACAAACCAAAATTGGAATGACGTTTTCAGCATCAATTTGTTGCTTCTTTTTAGACATCAACTGGGATCATTTTGGTTAATGATAGAGCGGCTATGAGTTTGGATTTATCCGTGTTAGTAATGAAACTGCAGTGCTGCATCAGTCTGTTAACACCTCCATTCGTCCTTGTAGGTAATTTGTGGGAAGAAATGAAAGACGACAGCTTTAACCTGGATGCTTTGGGCACCTTCAGTAACTCCCCCCTCCGACTATCAGACTGTGACTTGGGAACGGCCACTCTCCCTCCTCCATCCAGTGGAGCAAATCTGCCGCTGTCAGAGGTGCAAGTGTCAGGGCTCTACACCTCCTACACCTCCCAGGATCCATTGTATTCTCAGTACATGAGTGCCCCGGCCAACAGCAAGCCCATTGCTCTGCTTTAAAGAAGAAGTGTCTTCAGAGATTTGACCAGAGTTTCATATTTGGGTCTGGACTTTAGTGCTATGAAAACCTGGAGGATCATTCTGAGAAAACTGGGATTCATTTCAGTCTGCTGGACAAATCCCCATGAAGGAAATACTGAATTAAGTGGTGGCTGGAAAAACGAAATAAAACATACCATATATTACTTTGCCAAGGAAAAACTCAAAGCTTGTGTGTGGATGGAAAGACTGCAGAGAATTAGGTGTATGTTAGCCCTCACCCATTCTCCCCATTCTGTGCTTAAAGCCTTTCCTTATGTAGTTCCCAATCTTTTGTTTGCTGTATTGTGCTAGAAATTCTTGATGTGATGTTTTATTTATATTTATAAAAGGCAGCTGGAGAAGGTGATGACCACATCAATCTTTTGCTGTATATATTTGAATTCCGACTCTTCTACAACCACAGACTTGTTTTTTATGGGATCTATTCATTTACGACACTCCATCCCGCTGTTTCACACTTCTTTTCTACGCACTGTATTCAACCCGTCTGAGGGTCAGACGTGTGTTATATTCATGTGAACACAATAAACATGGGTCGATGAAAGAAGCTTCTTAATATTTATTAAAATCAATGACAATTAGTTATAAACACCTCTTTCTAAAATATGAAGTACTCAAAGTAGTAAAAGACATTTGAATGAAATGTCAATTTGTGATCGAAAATATGGCAAATCGAGACATTGCTTGAGGCCCCCATTTAGGCAACAAGTGGTGATAAAACATTGAAAAGTTCTGAGAGTTTCCAAAAATGTTTAACTCCCCAAATAATCGAGAACAATTACAGCAAAATAAATGCTTAGAAGTATCAAATAGTGCCATTCTTTGCTCTCTAATACATACTGTTATCTTTAGCTCATAACAACAATCTACAGCAAAAATAAATGAGTTAAAATGATGCTGTAGAAAACCAATTGAGATGCAAAAGAAAAAAACGTTTACAGACGTGCAAACACAACCGTTTAACAAATTGAACGTTATAGTTCTAGTTTTACTAGAAAATACCTCTAAAAGTAAAGTCTTTCCAAAACATTTTTCACTAAAGATATTGAGAGACTTAAAATCATTAGCATTTCATGTTAAATCTTGAACATTTTTTACTGGCACCTAAAAATCAAGAGTCCCATTTAATGAAACCTGTTTTTTCCAGCCTCAGTAGACTCCACAGGGTTCAAATTTAACACTGACTCCCGTTGTGCAGAAACAAAGTGAAAGTGTGCATTACAGTGATAATATGGAACAAAAAAACACAACTTCCTTAGGCTGATGCTCAACTTCAAGATCCTTTCATCATGTCAACACACAGAAAGGTCACAGACATTTTTTTTACTTTTTGTGCGTGTTAGAAGCTTATAGGGTTTTTCATGTTTAATTTTGGCACAAGCATTCCACTTTTAAAATATTTCATTATGATCTACTGCAATCATCTGTTCATTGTTCTTTCTTGGCTGGACTCAAATGTTCTTACAGCTTAACTGGAGCTGGTGTTGTCCATTGTAGCGAGCAGATGAGACACTTTGGCCCTTTGAGAAGGAGTGATATACTGGCTCATGTGGATGATGCAGTCCATGGCGACATCTGGGTTAGCTTCCACCAGGCTATGCAGACAGAAAATAACAGCACAAACATAAAAACACTGGCTAAAAGTCACTCAAGGAAAAAAAATATATTTTGCTACTGGTAAAAATGCATTGATAATTAAGTTTTGAGTTAAAATTCTATAACAAGAAAAATTGACAAAAAAGAAACAATGAGCTCAACTGTCTGTATACTGTTTCTATCTGGAGGGAAACTTACAGCTATAAAGTTACCCTTTTTTTGTGAAATCTTTGGCCATCTTTATCAAATATTATGTAGATGTTGCCCGTTTCCATTCCATTTGAATTAACAAACCTGCGAATGTGCTTCAAAGCATTTTCTCGTTTCAAATACTTGATGTTTTCCCGGATAGCAGATCTGGTTCCATCCTCTTTGGACAAATGCTTTTCCAACCACTCCACCACTGCTTGATTGTTATCCCATAGGTAAGCCTGAAAGAAAAGATTCAATAGGCAGATTATTAGGCAGCATTTTTGTAGAGAATTTTCTTATAAGCATTAATATAAAATATCAACCTTCGAAGTTAAAAAGTTTTTGATTCTTTGTCAAGAAATTCGAGATTAGGAATATTAAACACTCTAGTTTGATTTTCAGTGACCCACCTTGACTGTTCCCTCTGTTTCAACAAACCAGCGGCGCAGCATCGACTGCAGATGGCCGTCACTGAGGTCCCTGTTGGCCTGCAGAATCTCGTACTTCACCACCTGCTCCAACAGGAGGCGCCGCAGACGCCAGTAGAAAAAGGTTCGAACATTTTTCCATTCCAAAACATCCTGAGGGTAAGAAGTAAGAAATGAATCAACAAGTTGACTCTTTTTTAAAATCAAAACTGAACTGCTACTACAGAGCACACATACAGTGATGACCCCCTTCTCCTGCATCCTGCCTGGAGTGTCATGGAGGTCTACAAACTGCACTGCCACCTGGTGGTAGATTGGCAAAAGGAATTCCTCCCTGGCTTTGAGCTTTGCCTCCAGCTCTTTGCTCTGTTTCTGAGGCAGCTCAGGGGAAGCTGGTGAGAAAAGAACATTTTTGTGTTGAAAAAGTTATTTTCAACTGTGCAACAACAAAAAAAAAAGCATAAATGAACAAGAAAGGTTCTGTCGTTTATGGAAGTGTTTACCAAGTTGTTCTACAAGACCAGCATAGACAGAATCAAGTCTTCTCATAGTCTTCAGAAGGTCTTTCCTTCTGAATTTGATCTCCACTGTGCCTTCAGCTTCCAGCACGCCACCTCTGAATTAAGGAAAATACCATCAGAAGGCAGTGATGCAAACACGCACAGTCTCAAATACAAATATTTTAGCTTTGAACTTTGAATCTGTACCTGCTCTCCTTGTCAGCATACAGCTCCATGTACTGTGGGTTGATGGTAGGATCTATTACTACCCAGGACCCTCCTCTCAGCTCTGCGTGTGGTGGGATGTACACTAACACAGGCTGGCGGAAACCACGCAGGGCATCCACTATGTAGGCACCAAACTTCAGAACCTGATCGTACATATCTGGAGCAGAAAAAATAAGTTCTTTAACAATTGCAAAAAATAGTCTTAACTGTAAATATCTAAAAAGTAGATTTAATCCTTTCTGATTTCCAATAGCCCAACACACAATATAATAAAATAACCTGCCCATCACTTCCTTTAATTCTGATAGTTTGCAGTTATCCTACAAAAGATGATAAATCCAAACATTCATGAAAACATTTGTTTTTTTTATTGAAAGTTAAGTACCTTTCATTCCCCCAGAGAAGCCCCTCCAGTTGGCGAACACCATGAGAGGCAGATTTTCACGGCTGAAGTCAGCAATCGCCTGAGCGGTTTTAAAAGCAGAATCAGGGAACCATACCTGGCCAGCCTGTTGTAGAACCTGATTCAAGAGCACAAAAGAGAAGAGATGCATCTGTGCTCATAAAAAAGTGTTATTTTACAGGAAATATGAAAAGGAATGGACTCACTTTTGATTCTGAATCAAGGTTTGCAGGATCTGCTGGAATGGTGACCTCAACTGTGCGTGTTTCTACAGCAATCACACCAATAGGGATTCCTCCTAACCTAGAATTAATTAACAACACAGCATATTTAATTCTCAATGTTTGTTGTTGTTTAACATATATTTACTTAAGATGCACATATGACTGGTTAATGGAAAGGTGATTTTTGTGATTTGTTGCCAAATTTACCTTGCCCTTCCCACGACCACTGTTTGAGCCCAAGACCCCATGATCTCCATGAAAGAGCCGTGGTCAAAGAAGCCATTCTGCCACGCACCTTTGATCGCTGTCAAAATACATGAAAATGACCAGCTTTACAACATGTATTGTTAGTTAGAACTATCCATCCAACCATCTTCTAAACCCGTTTGTCGTTTTTGAGGTCATGGGGCTGCCGGAGCTTAACCACCACCCAGCCTTAGTGTTACTGTGCATTACATTTTAAATGTTATAGTTTCTAGGTCAGCCAGCTATAAAGCAAATCAACTGAAGCATTGAAATCCATTAGGAAAAGTTTTGGACTGAAGTAGAGCCAGTCAAAGTCAAACACACTGACTTTAGAGCCATATTTTTTAAATAACCGTAAATTATCCTTTGCATTTTCTAGATTAAAGTGATGGATTATTTTCGAAAAAATGTTATTGGGATAATTTTTATGAAGCTCTCATTACAGAAGTGTACATTAGCTTCTTCAAAAGCCTAAACAATCTTACAAGAGAACACGTCCACATTTCTCTTATGGCTTAGCAGCTGTCCCAGTCTCCCTCTTCTAATCTATGTTTAGGCTCCATCATTGACTGTATAAAAGAACTGGACTGAGCGAGGGTGACTTTATCCACAGAAAATGACTTACTTACGGTTCCAACCATATGAAGTCAAATCAGTCGCCATTTTTCCACAATATAAACATATTTGTCCATAGCTATGTTAGAACCACATGTCCTCAGTAAGCTGTGATTGGTCCGTGTTGGTCTTAGTCTACATTTCTATGGCAACCACTCGCTCCAGTCTGTAGTGAGCATGTTAGAAGGCCACACCTCTTCCACTGAAAGCAGCCCCGGAAGAAACTGTCAGTCAGATGCTTCGAACGTTCGATGTGAGGCCGCCTACTTTTATTAAGTCAATTTATAGCTTGAATAACTTGTGCTACGGCAAAAATATGAAAAAAAAACATTTGCATTATCAAGAATGTTTTAAAAAGATGTATCAGAGCAAGTATAATCTATTTAGAACTAAATCTTCTATTTAGGGGGGGGTGGGGTTACTCAGTCCAGTTCTCATAAAGAGTCAATGGTCTCCACAGGTGTGCTGGATTCATCCTGGCTGTATTTATGACTGGTTTTGCTAACCTTTACCCACATATTAAACCCACATGTGTTAAAAAATATATATTAGCTTTTTCCTGCTTTCTGAGAACAGAGAATACTCTGTTGTATTTCTACAAGTTAAACAAATTCAAAACTAGCTTTAGATTGGAATGTATTGCAAGTCATAATACACTGAAGTTACGGATGAAATAAAAACAAATCACAATGTAAGATTCACTTATTTTTTCTTTTCTTATGATGTGGGTTGAATTTAAAGTTTAGCTCACATGGATGAGGTCTGCCGGCTAGCATCCAGCGAGGGTCATATGGTGCTTTGGTGGGAGTGAACTCTATCTCTCTGTCCACGGGGTCTGCTGTTGCTATAACAGGCACAGATGAGTGTTTGTTCTGTGAGGACAACACAACATAATTTTAGCACCAAATCTGAAGGGGGCAGAATAGATAAAATCCTTTAACACCACCTTTGGCATATATGAGAGCCACTGCAAGATGGTGAAAACACCCTCAAAGTCATCAGTCACTGTAGTGTGTGTGACTCCGTTATTGTGCATGATCTGAACTCCTCCAAGCTGGTTGTTGGAGGTGTAGACTTCTCTTCCCAGAACCTGGGAAAAAAGGATTTAAATTACCTTGAAATGGAAATGTATTTAAATATAAAAAATCAAAATTACAAACATTTCTTAAAAAATATTTAGCATTTTCTTGTTATGTTCCAATCAAAGTAAAAACAATGTTTATAGATAGTTTATGTCCTCCTGTTAGCTTTTACAGCTGCATTTGTTTTGTTAAAAATAACTACAAACCATGGAGCATATTTGCCAGTAATTTTGTAAATGTCTGAAGTAACAAAACCAAAAAAAAAAGGTTTGTGCAACCATTTCTGTTATTGCTTCACCATTGTTTAAATTCATAACAGGAAGGTGATTTTTATTACAAGCTGAGGAGACATGAAAGAACAAATGAAACTCCCAAACCTTGTTGAGAGCACTTGCTCCAGTCAGGATAATGTGGGAGTTCTCCACCTGGATGACTCTCTGTCCCAAACGCACTAAATATGCACCAATCCCGATGGCCCGGCAGGTGACCTGAAAGCGTGTGAGGTGAGAATCCAGTAGACTTTGCTGTAATTTCGCTGAGAAAGATTCCCGTCCTCACCATGCTGATTGTAATAATCTCCTCATAGGCCAGTGATGATTCTCCTGCAATGGTGCCTGAACCTCGCAGGTTTTCAACACCGATGCCATCAGTATTTCCAATGATGTCAGTTATGATGTATCTGTAATTGTAGAGCACATTGAAAGCATTAACATAAATTGTTTTGATTTATTTTCATCTTCTTTTTGAAATATACGTGATTTGTTGTGTAGTTTCTCACTAATGTATTCTATTTGTTTGCAAAAAGAATTTATAAAATAAAATCTAACAAAATAATGTATCAACAACCTAATGGTGGATATATGAAAATAATCACCTCTCTGAGAACACTTTAGGGTTTGTTTCTTTCATTTTAATTTAGCTCATCTTTAAAGTGACAGTTCATGACTGATGGTCTCAGACAAGAAAAAACATCCAGCTGAGGAAAATTAATTATAAATGTATAATCCATTTTATTCAATAAATTCCAGATTATTATTCTATCGAGTCCAGATCATTCCAGCTCACCGTACCTAGACTCCCCTCCTTCCTCTACATGGTGACAGTGAATGGAATTGGTGGAACTGATGCGAGTGTAGTTCTGAGGCGTCAGGTAAAGGTATTTGAAACCCTATTGAATGAAATGAAAGATAAAAATGCAAGAACATACAAAGTTTTCACCCCAAAAAATGTCATGAGTAATTACTTTGTAGGGGTCAGCAGGGTCTATCCAAGCCACGTTGAACATGTGCTTGATCTCTTCAGCAAGCCCGATGCGAGCTCCACTGTTTGCTGCGATGTAAATACGAGGAATTCCCTCAGCTCGGGCGAGCTCAGACGCCCTGAGGAACAGCTCGTCCTCCTGGGGACCGAATGAGCCGATCATGTGAGTGATGTCGTTACAGATGACAATTATGTCTCTTCCTTCTGGGTACTCTGGGGTTCTCATTTTCATCCTGAATGCAACCATGCCCACCTGGTAAAAGATGAATAAAGGTGATGGTGTGATCACCCTGACAAAGAACAGGCTTTATAAATATAGAGGGTCATACGTCATTGTCTCCAGGGAGGCGGTTCATCTGCACCAGACGGCCTTCTGGGTCCAGAACAAGCTCACAACAAACCAGCACATCTTTTTGGCTTTCGTCCCCTGTCCCCCACAGTTTGATCAAAGCCTGGAATTGGTGTTTGTATGAGATCTCATAGCACTAAATGGTAATGACGGTAGCTTGTTGGTTTAGTTGTACCTGTCTGAACATCTCAGGGAAGTCATACACATATGTTGTGCCCAGAGTTTGAGCCTGGAAGCGTTTGGCCTGTAGCAGATCTTTGGTAACGTAGGGACTGTTGATCAGCATGCCATGCAGAGGACCCTGCTTGTCTCCATATGACTGGAAAGTGATCTGTTAAAACAAAAGCAAGCAAACACTTAAAACTTTTTGACATAAGTTTTTACATTCTGATTTCTTTTTCTTTTTTTCTTTTTTTTTTTTTTTTTTTACAAAATGCTGATCCAACTGTCCTCACCTGTCCTGAACTTGAGTCAGTGACTTCCTTATAAAGGCTGATGTCCAAATAATAGCCAGACTCATTAGTGAGAAACAGACGGATTGGTATGGCATTCCCAGTTGTTGTCAGGCGGATGTTTATCTTCAGTTCAGCCTGAAGGACCCGTAACTTCCACAGACGACTGCCGTAACGCATCACCATGGAGCGGACGGACTCTTCTATCTAGTGGCACCAAAATCAAAAGAAGTCAGATTCATGTGTACGACATGAAGTGTCTGATACATGTCAGCACCTCAAAAATTTGGACTACAGCTTTGATTGGAAAAGAAAAAAAGCAAAAAGGACCAAAAACTTCATTAAATAATAATGATTGTGCAAAATAAAACTGTAAAAAAAATGATTGAGAAAACAGGATCAGGGCAACATTTCTTTTGGGTTAATAGTAGGATGGAAACTGCTGCAAACTGACTTTAGAGGGATCCATGATGACTGTCGGGACAAAGTTGAGGAAGATGTGATTGCAGTCTGTGCGGACGCTGGTGTTACTGAAGGCAACCTCTAACTCGTCCATGGCCTCCAACAGAAGACGTTCACCTTCATTTTGAAGGTATTCAAAAGATGCTTCCTGACAATCCATAAAGATATGTTAAGGACCAATAGTATTAGACAAACAAGCCACCATTATAATTTTCTTCCCCAAAGTGATAAATTCCTATTGTTCCTTCTTTTTCATACCTTTGTAATGAGATCTGAGTGGCGGATAATTGCTCGAATGAAAAAGCGGTAGTCCGTAACCTCCGCACCCTCCTGGACACGAGCAGCACCCAAATACAAGTGCATTTTGTGGTTTTCACAGGGAACAGCTTTTAAGTCAAAGTTCCTCATTCTGTTGAGCTCCAGCTGAAATGCAAGAGCTGGCTCCAAATGTCGGTAAATACGATCCTCCTGGAACTAAGAAAAATACAGAATGACATCAGACAAGGATAACATTCTTGACACCTTTCTGTTAATAAAAGAAAACTCCACAATAATCACAGGGATCATTTTTTCTCACTAATGGTTGATTTATTGTTTTTTCAGTTTCAAGTTATTACAGTGGCCGTTGTGGATTTTCCTTTCATTTACTGAGCAGCGTAAACATCATTTCTAAATGAGTGATGGAATTCAAGCCAAAACTTACTCCATCTCGAGCTCTGAATGTGAAGAACTTGGGAAATTCTCTCTGTTTTAGGAGAAGAACATACCACGATTAACAAGACATTTTAAAGCAATTAAAAAACATGAATTCAAATTGCCACTTTAACCCAAGAGCCTATACAATGAATGTAAGCCAAAACATCAAAACCAAGAGAAAATATAAAATTATTTGACTTTGTAATCAATTCCTGACCAGACTGTTCTAATAAAAGGTCAAAACTGTCATAAATATTTAAACAATCCTCTCAACTTTGGGCACATGACGGTTTTGATTTCTTATTGGTTTTAAAAAGATGTTCATAGAGATTTATTTTTAAAAATGATTTTTTTCTTTATGCTTCATAAAATGCAACAATATGTTTAAAAAGTAAATCACAGCAATACTGAGGTTCGAACCTGATTATATCTAGAGTGGGAGTTATACAAGTGCATGACAAACCGCTGCCACCACAAGCACAGATTCATTTCCAGGAGTGTTTACCATTTGATGACTACATTTCACTGTTTTTTTTTTTGTGTGTTGATGGTTTATATATTTGCTCATTTATTTTTGATGGTCTGCGATCTACATGGATGTAGAGCTCGTTGAGAAAGCAAAAAACTAATCTCAAAAAATCATCAGTGTCTTCCATGCATTGTAAAGGAAATACAGACACCGCTTCATGTAGGGATCACAAACATTAGCTGTTAGCTCCTCCCATGCGTGAATGAATTTTTGGCCACATGGCAAGCAACAAATTCGCGGCGCTGTGAGAGAGGGGTTGGCCACGCGCATCGCGTTCGGTGTGAATGCACCTTTACACCAGGATTTTTCTTTACCAGCTCTCTTCCGATATATGAAAGACTTAGTTTCATATACTACAATTATTAATTTCTCTATCATGATCAATTTTCAAACAGTTGGCACTTCTATCAATTAAAAAGGAAGCAATCTCTGAATCTGAGTCTCTAATTTATTTTTTAACATGCAATGGTGGCGTGTTTTGCACATAGAGCCAAAAACAGTTGTAGAAACTAGCGTAGGAACTTGCACAAATTGTGCGTTTATGTAGACTTTTCATTGAAAGTGGCCGCTTTAAACCGTTGCTGAGAGCGGTGTGTACATAGTTTAGTTAGCAGTTTTATTGCATCAAGAGTTTATAAATCTATTAATCTATCATGTCTAAAAACTTAAAGCTTGCCAAGAATTTTAGAGTTTTAAAGCAATAAGTTCAGCCACTTAGTGTATCTATTACAGTTCAATACATTATTCTTTTTAGGTAAAAGAAAACAGCGCATTAAAAGGTTGTATGTAAACCCAATTATTCTAATTATTTATTTTTGATGTTTTTGGAAAAGAAAAGTGAAATGCCAAACCCTGGAATGCTAAACGTTTATGTTTTATCAGAAGGACTAATAAGAAAAACAATGTATACCCTGACATCTGTTAACAACAAAAGAAGCATCAAATACAATAATAAACTATGTGGAATAAAATGTTACAATAACAAGTATACAAAAAAATGTATCCTAGCAGTAGTCTTTTAAACAAGAATTCGATTTGTTTTTACCTTCTGTGCAACCAAAAAAGTGATTCTCCTGATGCCATACTCAAAAAGGATGGCTTTCTGTAAAAAATAATGTAAAAATAAAAACATAAATTATATAAGTATTATCAAATACAGAGAAATAAACAAGAATAAAAAATACTAATATAAGTTTCATGCTGACCTTAGACTGAGCAAAAGCGGCAAAAACTTTGACCAAGGCCTCATCATCTTCTGTGTCTGCTGATTTTATAGACACATTTATTATATGGATTGGGTTCTCTCTGGTGTTCTGTGACAGATGAATAAAAATTTAGTGGTTAGGAGAACACTACATCCGTTTTAACAGTTAAACTTCAATTGTGCCACAGCTCCCACCTTGATGTTGTCCTCCTCGTAGAAATTTGAGCAGGACTCTAAGAAAGACGCATTCTCCAAGAACGGCTCGGCAAAGCTGGACAAGACCTCATCAAAATTCCTAAAAAATAAAGAAAGGAACTTCTGTTTTCATATCAGTAACTGCATTTATAGTTTTGCAACATCTTAAGCAAATTAAAAAAAATTAAAATCAACATGAGCAGAAAGGGGACCTTCTGAAATCATCAAAACACTGGAATGCCACCATGGCGCCCATCCGCTGGCAGGGTGGAGACAGAGCTCCATCCATGAAGAGCTCACTGCCATGGCGCTTCAGCTGACCTGATCCACTCGCTGGCACAGGAAGCCTATAAAAAAGAATCCCTGAATTCTCTGTTGGTCACAGAGTACCACAATCAAAAACACTAAGCAACAGAATGTGCATAGAGTTATACAGAGTAATTAAAGCAAGTGCAGATGTTGTTACTCCAAACCTGTAATCCAACCTTTAACCACTTACAACTGATCACTAATATGACACATATGAAGTTAAAAACTAAAAACACTACTCAGAAAAAAGTCTGCGATTACCTTATCTAAAACTTCCATCAGTCTAGATTAGATTTTAATAAAAAAAAACTGTCTAAAAAGTCAAATGAAAATTAAATGTGACTATGTTCTAAAATGAATAGCAGACTAACACAGTATTTAGGTTATGTCTTTATTCACATTAACATGTTTTTATTTAACTCCAAAGCCTGCTGAAGACCTGATGATATCTTGAAAAAATGCTCCCAGTCTTTAACAGATGTTTTTAATGAAGATCCCATGGATGTGACATGTATCACATGGTACATGGTTATGGAAAACCAAAGATGTGTGTTTAATCAGACTATTTAAATGACAGATTTCAGAAATCAGATTTAGTCAGATTAAAGAATAATAATAAAAAAAAAAATTTTAAGCTTTGATTCAGACTAATAAAAAAAGCAAACAGGCAAACACCGCATAAAAAGAAGACTTTTAACAATAGCTCAAAATGTATCCACGATGTAGTCAAAAATTAGCCCTGTTGAGAAAGACTTTACTTATTTCTTAACTCATTGGGCATGTGCATTGTGTAACTTTTTGATTTTCTTTTTAATTAAACTATAACTCCATGATTTAATTTCAGAACCAAATAATAAATAATCAGCCCCTCAGCATTTCTAAGACACTGTAGTAGCACTTATACTAATTAATACTGTCCTCATTTGCAAAATCTCTACACAAATAAGACAACTATTCTCAAAAAGTATCAGAATATTATGTCTTTATAAATGTCCTTTATTAATTTAAAAATGTTACTGAACCCAAAAGACAAAATTACTGCTAAACTGTATTTAATGATATGGCAAAGTTATATTGACATGTATATGTGTTTAAATCAGCCTTTTATAAGTCTTAAATGTAATAGCAGACAGTCAAATAATCCTTTCTTTCCTTTAAACCCCCACTCCAATCATCTTTTGATCTATTGTAAAAGCGTTCCCAGTGTTTTTTTTAATTATGATTATGTCATTTTTGGCCTAAATCAAAATACCTGTGTTGTTTTCTAGGACATATTTTCTGTTGAGTGGCAGCAGTTCATTAGAATTTCGTCACCGAGTTGTGGGTGGAACTGTTGGTGTTGAGTAAGCCTGCCCTCATTTCCTATCATTCATCTGTTTACGTGCTCTCCCACTAGCTTAAAGCCCCTAACAACCCAATCTGACGTTAGCAGTGCAACAAAATAGGCGAGCAATATTGAAGCTATTCCAGCTGTACCGTTTTAAGCCAGAAGTCAGCTCAGATGAGAAAAAACAGACGTACATGGATGTATTTGTATGCAAGTTGATGCATCAGAATGGAGAGGAGCAGAAAGCTTGTGGCCCAGTGATTGTAGTTTGTTAAGTAACAACTACAAGCTTTTTTCAATGGAATTTTGTCTGCCCCTGATTTACCATAATTTGAATGAAGAAATACTCAAAAATGCAGCTTTAATCTTAATTTCTTTTACATATATGTCCTCCGTCATGAGGAAATGCAACAAGAACATGTTTAAAACACAAAAAACAACTTTTTCATCAAGGTGGATCTTTAAATTTAGTCTGATTCTCTGCTGCTTTGAGGATTTATGCTTTCAATTGTCCAAAAGTTACCTGTGCTCTAAGCATTCACGATGCTCAAAGGTAGGACAAACTTCCAGTGAAACACAAGATTTTTGATTCAAGTCTGGCTTGAGGTGACAAGTCACCAGGGTGAATGAAAGTATATTTTTTCCTCTTTCAGAACTGATCCAGACAAGATCTAATTAAAATATGCAAATCAAGCATAAATAATATTGATGCAAGAGATTACAGGCTCCCAATTAAGTAGCAATTATTGAAATCTCAGGCTTTAAGTTATGGAGAAGGAAATTTCAATAGCACTTCTTGAAAAAGCTTAGGGATCTTTACACATTGAGAGAAGCGACAGCAGGACAACTGCAGAAGCCCAGCTTACACGTGAATAAGAAGACTTGTTAGAAGAGTCTTTAAGCAGTGATACGGGGCATTCAGCATGCATTGTTAGACATACAGACAAAGAAGTGGTTTGGCTGATTGGGAGGAGCTTTACTCTACCTGTTCAGAGTAGGGCTGCTCCCTCTGTAATAAGATGATTGACAGGTGAATATGGGCAGTGGGTGATCAAACTGTACCTCCAACTTTGTGCATTTTAATTAGGTTTGAGCTCTTTAAACAACCCTGTGCACATTCATATTAATTATTGAGTGGGGAAAAATGTTTGTGTTTGAAACTAGCCATAAGCAGTTATCGCAGCGTTATAAAGGCTACTACACTTAGTACAACATTTAACAATATACAGTTTTAATGATCAATAAGTTTATCTTAAACCCAGATGAACATCAAAGATTGGAAATGCCTGGATTTCATCAGAAACTGCTACAAAGGGAGGGATTGTGACTTTTTTTGTTGCTGTTATTTTATCATGTGTAACCAAAACCTGCTCTGCTAACACAACAAGTTCTCCAGGGAAAAACTACGACACGACATCATGTTTGTAAGTAGGGCCTACATAGACATTCAAGTATGAAAAGTATTAATCTGTGGCTCCATCTACGAGAAACCTGCTACCTGTTTGGATGTGATGACGGCAACATGAACTGGAAGTCTACCGCACACGTTCCATCCAGCAGCTGGTGGTGTTGGATGCTGTTCAGCTCATAAGCGATGTAACCTCTGCGGACGTACACCTGCAAGTCGAGACAGAACAACTCAGTCTCAAATCAATCTGGTAGGATACATTTTTTAGTTTTATTTGATGTACCTCCAAAGCAGCCATGCATACAACTTGGTTGGAGTGGTAGAAGAAGTTGGGCAGAACATCAAAAATTGATGTTTCCGAGAGAATGAGTTTCTATGAATGGAACAAAAAGTCATTTACTGGATAGCAAAGTGGCAGAAAATACCTTATCACAGAAATTGTCTACACAAGCCATACCTTTAGGTTTTCTGGGCAAAACTGATGGCCGTACATGTCAATGGCTGACAGGAAGATGGACTCCACCTGATTGTGTCTCAGTTCATATGATGGCAAATGGGAGGCGATCAGTACCTGTGAGATAATTTAAATAATTAAATATTTTTTAGGCAATTGTTTTATCATTCTTACTTGAGGTTACCTGTCTGGCTCTCAAAGCCACCTTTGAGTTCTCCACATTGCTCAGCTGTGTCAGTTCATTCAGAATAGCCATGAGCTCATCTGCCAGGGTGGGATCACGACCACAGAGCTGATCCTACATAGTCACAAATATCCAATTATAGTAAAATAGTTTTTGGGAAAAAACATCTTTGCTAGAGTCTGATGGCTGCCTTACAATGAGCATCGTGACAAGGACATTCTTCTTGGACACCTGAGAGTGGGAGAAGATGTAGTCCAGCACTGGACTCATGTTTGGTTTGTGCAGCTCTATCAAGTTCATGACACACTTGTCATAGTGGGCTGTGTGGCAGAAAGGGCATCACAGATAAAGCAAGATACTGTAGGGAAAGTGTCATTAATTAAAAAGACTTCAGATACATAATGAGGTTACCTTGTTGAAACTGCATCTCAACTTTCAGGTACCGTTTCAGCAAATCAAGAACCACAGACTTCATGTAACCACGGATTCCACTGCGATATCTGACAAAGTAAAACGCACCACATAAGATGCAAATGTTTTCAAATGAAAAATGCATCACCGAGACAGCAATGAGCTAGATGATAGTATTCGTAATTACACCTCTTTGATAAGCAATCTGCCAACTCATTCACTATCTCTAGATGACTTGGCGTCTCTGGCCAAAGTCCACTATTTCACAGCTTCTGGGGCGAAAACTGAGAACGTGGATATAAAATAATTGGCTCATGACTTCTCATTCTCGTTTGATGGTGCCGGACCGGATCCAAGCGGATTTTTTTCATTATCTTGCAAAATCTGCAACAGACAAACTAACCTCTGCACCAACTGTACAATACTCTGAGTATTCATGAAGAACACTTCCCGGTCAGCCTTCCTCTGTAACGTTGCTGCATGGCTGTCCAAAATGTTTGCAATCTAGAAAAAAAGTAAAAAAAAAAAAAAAACACAGCTTTGGTTAATCCAATGTTTTTTAGCTTTGACCTACAGGCAACATTTTATGTTTGTACAGCTTCATTTTACCCTTTGGCTGGGAAACTGGCAGAGGACAGAGGTAATGTTGCTTGCATACTGAGCCATGACCTTACGGATTTCTTTCTCAACACTCGGTGTAATACGACCAGCCACACTGGTCATGATCTCCTGCAGCTCCAAAAGTGGCAATGAAGGGTCCCTAAGTGTTTTCATCAAGGTGGCAACCCATTCTTTCAGCTACGGACATGCATACGAAACCAAGATTAGAGGATTAGGAAACATTTAGAGGTTTTATTATTCAGAATCCCCAGAATAAAGTGACTGAAATGCACCTTGCTGCTAAAGTAGGGCTCTTCAAGGCAGTATCCGTCCATCACGTTGATCAGGTTTTCAAGTTCAGAGTGGAATACCTGGTGAAGTTTTTCCCCGACTGTGGGGAGCGGCTGCTGGGGTGGCAGTGTGGCTGTGTTGAGTTCCACCTGAATGAGAAAGTAAAAATGTGGTAGAAAAAGTAAACAAATAAAAACCAAGTCTAGTCAATTAGAGAATTCCACAAATTAATGCAATTTTTGCAAACAACATACTCTGTGAATACTGCTTGGGTCATCAAGATCCATATGCGCCATGACACAGCCAGGCTCTAGGACGGCTCCTGGCCGCTTAACAAAGTTTATACAACCAGACTGCTGGACTGTTAGAGTCATCACCATCTTCATCACCTGGTTCCAAAGCATAACTCAGTGACAGGAAAAAACATAGACAGAAGAATAATAACAAGACAGTAGAAAAATGTCATAAAAAGCTGTCAAATCACCTCAATCTCTGCATAAGTGTCTCCTGCAAAAATGTGACCTCCATCCTCAACCATATACTGCAGCAGTTTCCCAGCAGATGGTGACCGTAACACTGTGGGATCCTTCTCCTTCTCAAACACACAAGTCTTGTTTCCAACAGTGATGCGGTAGCTAAGGGTTAAAGTAATAATAGACATTCTTAAAGCCAAATCAGACAGGCAAAGTGGTATTAAATCTGCAGAATCTTACCTGTCTACTTCCTCCTTCATGTAGGTGGTGTGGCTGCAGCCATCATAGCACAGCAGCAAACCACCGTCACTCAGCCTGTGGACATCTATTTCAATGTTGCAGCCATTCATCATGATGACATAGGTTGTGGGGGATTGCCGTGCAACCTGCACCCAACGATAATAATCATTGATCAGTTAAAACAGAAATAAAAATTTGGGAAAAATCCGTGACAGGAATCAATCAGGTACCTTCAAACAGTACTTGACTCCTTCATATATCAAGTCCACATTAACAGAGTTGAGCAGACTTGCTGCAGGTAGCACCTGGCCTCTGCGTGTGAGACAGATCGCGTTTTTAAAGTCACTACCGTAAATCTTCTTTACGAGCACATTAAGAGCACATTTTAAGGAAGGGACACGCGTCTACTTGCCTTTCCAGAGAGTGCAGATAGTCGGACATGCTCTTCCTAAAGCTTGCATCCGCAACATGCAAAGCCCCACAGACAATACCCAACATGGTATCTGGCCTCTCAGCCTGCAAAAGAAGCATATTTATTCATGTTCCAGACATTAAAGAAATAATATGAGCAGGTTCAACATATTAACATGTCATATTTGAAATATATTAATAATATATCAATGTTAAAAAATGATTAAATATACTCCAGTATACAGTTGTGGCCTACAGATAGAGTACATTTTTAAAAAGTACAAAAATTCAATAAAACATCATAAAAGTGATCAGCCGCAATATTGGGGTTAAACATTAATATCTGTTTGCCAAACTCATTAGTTGTATAAATATTATCAAGCTGGTGGGAAGCAACCAAACCGTGACATAGATGAAGACAATAAGCTATATTTGTATATCACAAACATTTAAGATGTATAACTTGCCTGTAGGGTTTATTGCAATGTTTTTTTCCCCATTTATTTAAAATAAACAAAAAGTTATCTAAATTTGTGTAAAGGGTTAAATACAGCTCCTGACCTGCACTTTCTCAGCAATGAGGTGATCCAGCCAACCGGTGTCAATATCATTGTTTCTGTAGCTTTCAGTCTCCAGTATCTTAATGAGGTACTCAACCGTTGTCCTGAAGTCACCTCTGATGGAGAGCTCCTTCAGGGCCACCACCATGTTCCTGAAAGAAGAAATCAAATACAATGGGATTTTAGTAAAGCTATATTTCTCTAACTTAAAAAAGAAACTGCTATTATTATTTTCAAAGCTTTCATCAGATAAATGGCATGCCTTTGCTTTTTCTGTTCTTACTGCATCATAGTCTGTTACAGCGTTAAAACAGGTATTGTGTAACTAGTTGTTGCCTCACTGACGACATTGGAAACCTTTAATGGCACTGTGTTATTAAAAAAAATGCTTACGAAATAGCCTCCTCACGGTTCTCTCCCCAAGAAAAACAGTGTCCGAACTGAGAATCTGCAAACTCGTGGAGGCCACCTGTTGCCCCCACGCTGAAGTAACCCCAGACATTTTTACTGCTGCGAAAGTTCAGCTCCTGTACGGTGCCAGAGCTCGGCTTAAACCCCTGTGAGTGAAAACAAGTGTAAAATGTTAATGATGCAAAAATCATGGTTATTTGAGGATGTCGTTTACAAGACAAAACAGCTTTACCTCATCAGGATTCTCACTGGTGATCCGAACAGCTATAACATGTCCTCTTGGACTCGGAAGGCGATCTGGGACCTCAAAGTTAATGTGCGTGTCCCCCCATGGACTCTCTCCGTACAGCAACCGAATGTCCTTAATTCGACTTAGGGGAATGCCCATCGCAATCTTTTTTATGAAAAACCATGTTTAAAAATAATGCGGAAGAAGTGTGTCATCATCCTTTAAACTATAGGGTGTTTCTGAGTCCAGACTGACTGAAGTTTACCTGAAGTTGGGCAGCTGGTAAATTTACATCCCCAATCATCTCTGTACATGGATGTTCAACTTGCAGGCGAGGGTTTAGTTCCAGGAAGTGAAAGCTTCCATCTTCTGAGTACAGATACTCCACAGTACCTGCACTCACATAACCCACCATTTTGGCCATTCGAACAGCATACTACCTCAGAGGTGAAAACATAGGGGAAAAAAATTATCTCAAGTCAAAGGAGAACATGCAACTAAAATGATGCCATGCACAGATATAAAGTGACCTGTTCCATTTGCTCTAATGTTGAAGAGGCAGCTATGGTAGCAGGAGCTTCTTCTATGATCTTTTGGTGTCTTCTCTGGATAGAGCAGTCACGCCCAAACAAAGAGATGGCATTTCCATATTCATCGGCCAGTATCTGCACCTCAAGGTGTCTTGCGTGCTGAGCCAGTTGCATCACGAAAATGGGTGACCCAGGTACCTCTGTCTGAACCTGCCCTCAGGAGTGCATAAAAGAGTGACATGTGGGATGTGAGGTCTCTGTCACCAAAGGAGTGAGGCAATAATTTGGACAATGTAAAAAAACAAAACAGACCTGTCTGAAGAAATTTGGAAAATCTTCGGAATTTTCAACTTTACGGATGCCTTTACCCCCTCCACCCTCTGATGCTTTTATAACAACAGGATAGCCAATTCTCTCAGCTCCCTTAAAAACAAAATAGTTTAAATTAATAAAAGGAAGCGTTATGGCAGAGAAGTTATTTCCAGTTAAAGCAAGAAATAGGAGATATAAAAACAATTGTTAGTGTTGTTGGGGAAAACTTATTAACAGACTTACTGCTAGACCATCTTCTACATCACGAACACAGCCTTTATTGTAGACTTCTGGAGGAACACTGATTACGTTACCCTGAGTTTGGTCCTCCTCAGTCCAGTCCGCTTTTAGACCTAAAGCATAGAGACAAACAATAATAAATACTTTTTTTTTAAATAAACGTATGCTCCATCTAAATCAGAGAATACATCACCTGATCCACTCCAAGGTAGTGTGGGAATGTCAGCACTCTGGGCCACAATGGAAGAAGCCACCTTGTCTCCTAAAGCCCACATGGCTTTACTGGAAGGTCCTGAGGGTAACAGCAGCTGTTAGTTGATACTGACAAACTAAATCATGTAATGCCAAAAGATGCTTTCAAACAGATGCTACCCAAGAAGGATATCCCTGCTTTGTGAAGGAGTTCTGGTAGTTTGGGATTTTCTGACGCATGGCCCCAACCTGCCCAAACACCCTACAGAGAAATGCACAAAGAGATTTGAAAGACATGTTACAGTTTTTTAGCAAGCCCACTAGAGGAGGTGTGTATAGTACCTGCACTGGGATCCTTTTTGCAATATCTACTATCAGCTCTACATTTGCATAATTGTTGTTATTAGAGCCACCAGGTACAGGTACATAATGGTCAGCCATTTTTATGTACTCTAAAGAGAGAAAAAAGTAACATTCATTAGGGTTACACAAAATCAAGTTTCCAAGTTTGATTCTATGTTTTAGATAAGAACTGAGGACAGTAAAAAAAAAAAAAAAGATTGCTTTCATAATGACCTGCGTTTGCTTTCAAGTCTTCAGGGGTAACCATCACCACGAAGCGAATGGTCCTCTCATTGCGAAACATTTCATAGGACCAGCGGCGGATGGAGCGCATGCATTTGACTGCGGCAATGCCATTATTAGCTATGAGCACCTGAAATGGAAATTAAAAGCATGTGCTTAGTGAGGGAGGATAGACGGTAATTGAAAACTGCAGATGAGATAGATAATCCTATACTTTTTCAATCACACGGTTGCCGCCAAACCGTGTGACAAACTCAGCAGGAGAGGCCACAGTAAAGTCCCTCTGTAGGTCCATCTTTCTGTGTTCACGTCCTTTTTTTACCAAATGAGGACCGGACATGCTAGGCCTGGGGAGAGAAAGCTTCTGGTTGGTCATCCTGTGTAGCGGTTCAACAAAATTTAATTTCCTGTGTTGCCTGCCTTTTCTAGGTGTTACAAAGTATCTTGCAAATCACAGGCTGCATAAAACTATAGATTACACTTTAGCAGGTTATACAGGGTAAAATACAACACTTAAAAAGGGTCTCATAGGAATTAATAAGTAACTAGAGATTAAATAATCAAATGACAATAAGTAGTACATTTCAAGATGAAAACAAAAAGTTGAGGCACCCTTTGAGGAGAAAAACATAAAAAACATAACATATAAAGTGTTTTTTTTTAATTGCTTAGCTGTACGTCACAGAAACGTTTGAATTTTCACTCCACTAAAATGTTTCTTTATCCTCCTGTTTTTATTTTTACCGGATTATTGAAAACATCCCTCTAATGATGAGACATCTTAGAACAGCATGGAAGCAGCTGGAGGAAAAAAAGCTTTAACTTTAAAATCCACCTTGAAAATATTTATCTTTCCAGAATTTTTTTTTTAAATAACCAACATTAGTTTGTGTAATCTCTAGTATGTCAACCTTGTGGAAGCCGGAGTGTTAAAGGTTAACATAATTATCTAACACATAAAAGCAGACACAAATGTCAATGTACAATATTGTGGATTATCTAATAAGATTCGGTTTACCCGTTAATTTTTGCAACTTTTACCTCTCTTTTTAACATAATACATCACATGATTAATAACAATATTACAATACTTTTATTAATTTTATAGGGAAGCAGTTTCCTTCCGTTTTTTGCCAGCAGATTTTTCTTATTTTTGAGGGCTTAAATATGTAAACAATTTAGGAACGTACCATTTTGCTTTTTTTGAATCCTCCGTTCGACACAGCACTGTCAGAGATTAGCACCGGTGGACACTGCTGCACAGCTGGAGTGCAGTTTCGGCCGGACTGGTGTGAACTTTAACTCTTGTACTGTACTGTTCACCAAGGAAATACGACCTGCCGTTGAACCGCTTGTCTGATAAGCCTCGATGGTTCCGTCGGGCGGGCATGTAAATGCATGAACGGTGAAAAAAAAGATATCCGGGCGACTTTTAAAAGCATGTTAGCTCCGTTACGGGAGCCGCTCCTCAAAGTCACGCGGTTTGTTTTAAAAACGAATTAAATGTATAAAACTGTATATTTTTGTTTCCCTCTTTGTGCCACACACACACAACAACGTAAACAATGCAGCCGGACGTGTCTCATTAAAGAGAAGAAGAAGAAAAAACCTCCGCGAGGAAACTTAGTTCAGCTTAGCATAGTTTTTACGCTCCTTAAAGAAAAAAAAAAACACTGTCCACGAGCCAAACAAACTGTCACAAAAGCGAAAAGACTCACCTCTGAAGATATGGAAACAATGCATTTCCCTCCATTACAAATCCTACTTTTAACGTCCTTTGTGGTTGTGTGAAAGACATTGGTTTTAGTAACCAAAGACCACAGCAAAGAATCCTCTAAATGCAGTTTCCTTTTTGCATGCGCGCCTCCTCCCTTCCCCCTCTCAACTTTGCAAAATATTTTCATCCTCTGACACAGAAAGCCGAAAAAGTGTCACAAATGTCGATGATTTCATTCAGCTCTTCATTTTAATTCCAGCTGTTTTTGGCTAACTGTGTTTATTTGTGTGTTTCATACTTTTTCATAATTATTATGCAGCCTTTATTTTGAAAGTTTAAAGACCCACTCCAAAGAACATTTTTTTTTGTTTTGTTTTTTGGTGTTTTCAACATGTTCTTGTGGCATTTTTCTCATGATGGAGGACACATTAATAAAACTAAACTTAAAATGGCACTTCTGAGTATTTCTTTACTCATATCATTGTGAATCATAAGCAGACAAAAAAGATGTTAGAAAAAGCTGGTAGGTGTGACGTAGGACCTACAACAGCAAGCCACAAGCTCCTATTGACTGTGTAGAGAACTGGATTGAGTGATTCCTCCCCCTCACATTCCAATCTCAATTTAAGTTTTGCATAAAGAATGCTAATTTTGCCATACAAAGCATTATTCATTGATGCTTATGAAAAATAGCTTTGTAAAAATTAACAAATCAATCACATTTGTCATATGGTTGGTGGTGATTAGAAATGTCCAAACCATTGACAAAGGACGTCTAGATGATGTCTAAATGCAGGTCCTGTTTTGTCTATTTTTTAATCTAAAGATAACTCTATACCTCAGTCATGAAGATTGCCCATGACGTTGTTTGAATTACAATTTTTCTGAGGCTGAGGGAAGCTGCTGAATCAAAGCAAAATATAAACTCTTCCGCCAAACAACACTAAGAGAGTCTCGCCTAACGAACAGTAACATTAAATTTAGTCCGCAGTCACTGAACACAGTTGTTGCAGTATGTACACAACTAAAAAAAGAAAAAACACATGGCAGTTCCATGAAGATATTTGGGTGATTTTCAAATGTATGACCGTTTGTTTCAAATAGTAACAAAACTGATGTTGCATAAACATGATCTGTTAAGAGCCAAAGCCAATACAGAAAAAGTAATAAACAACACACTGTAGCTCCATTATTAAAAGCATATAAGTCTTAATTCTTCCATGTCTGAAAGGCTATGATTTGTGAATAGCAGTGGTGGTTAACTTTAAGACGTTTGTCCTCACCTCGGGTTAATCTTAACAAACCTGTTTAAACGGCTAATGTTATTGCAGTTTTAACCTGTTTCTGTGTTTTTGGTAACCTTTAATCGAAAGATGCAATTCAGAAAAGTTATTTGACTGCTCTAACTATCCAAGCAGAAAATATCTTACCTTTTTCTTCTTCATGGTAGCTCAAAGTTCCACCCACTTGCATGCACGGCTGTTGGAAATTTCAGCCCAACAAACAAGTCAAGCCACAAACATCTAGATGCATTCAAAACCTCCTCTGCGCCCCACGTCATTTCAGACACCGACTAGGCTAAACACAACTCCTGGCTTACAAGACAATAAAAAAACCTCTAAAACTACACTGAGGGTTGTGGACTGTGCTGTGACCTGTGCAACTCCCCGAGGGGTGTTCAAAGTCACCGGCTGGGATTCTTGTTCCATTAATAGAGCTGGGATGTTTGGCGGACCACAACAACACAAGTCAGTCCAGTCAGGTGATAACACACAGCTGAGCGACCAGGAGCTTTTTGGCACATTGCCACTACCATAAACAGAAGAAAAAAAAATCTCTACAATCTGTACCTTAATATTTTTTAAATTATTCCATCTGACTGGTGTTTGATGTAAACACAGATCTTTCAAAGGTTTTTCATTTAAAGTCACACCAAAGAGAAGTAAAACAATGAAAAAGGGTCTCACTTGATGGTTGAAGGGCTGGGTGTCAAGACTGCAGAGGGCTCCATCTCTGTGGCAGATTTCAGCATAGAAGCCTGAGATACTCCGTTTGGAGGCTTTGTGACCAGGAGATCCTCATCTGAGGAGTAATCCTCTGAAGCTCCCAAAATGAACTTAAGACGCTTCCTTTCCTCAGGCCTCGAGCTGAGCATAGGAGCAAAGGCTCTGACGTGGTTTGGAGTGCTCTTTGACAGCGGCTCTGAGTTTACCTCAGAGAGAGTCTGCAGAGGATCACCCTCCACTGTTTTGACTACAGTACCCATAGGTTTGCTGTTGGCGGGATTGTTGTGTTTAGTGGTTAATGAAGTTGAGGGAGCTAATAAGATTGAATGGTTGTCTGCATTAAGAGGGGTGTGTCTAGCAGAGGCACTCTCCTCAGGGAAATCCCTGACAGAATCAGATCCCAGTTCTTCCACTGGCATTGCTCCAATCTTGGTAATAATTCTCCAAAGTAGCACTGATATCCACAGGATGAGTCCGAAAGCTGCAAACAGGAGCATTCGCAGACATCTTCCTCACACTGAAACAAGAACAAAGTAAACATCCTCTGCACTTATGAGAACATTTTGATTTAAACATTCTCTGAGGCTCTTGTTCCAGTTTTATAAGGACTCTCAATTGAAGTTAAACAAAGTCTTGTGTCAAAATGGTATAATGTTATCAGCAAAAGACAGTTAAACAGTTTTAAAAATACATATGATCATGCATTTCAGGTTTCTCTGTTTGCCGTTCCAAAAGAGTATAACAAACTGAAAATATTGCAGCCAGTCAATTGCTTTTGTACTCCAGTGTTTGTTGAATTTTCGGGTGAATTGGGGGATTTTTAAAAAGTTTTTTGTGGTTAACCGTTTTAAAGTTGAAATGTATGAATCAACAAAACAAAAAATGTTTACAAGATGTTTGCATGCTTATTTGAGGTTTTTGAGTTTGAAATGTATGGTCACAATGCAGATGTTGTTCTTAAAGGTCCTTATGGGTGGTAGTAGTGCTTAATTGTTAGAAAATGAGATTTTTTTTCTTTAAAATTGTATTTTTTGCTACTGATTACTCCAATCTAAACTTCATTTTTGTAGCACCCTGTTTTCTCCAAATGACAACTGTCTTTGCTGCCCTCTTGTGGACATCTTTGTAAATGCATCATGTAAATGCTAATTCTTGCAGTGTACAAAAGCACATTGGGACCTTGTATTATTTACATTTTTATTTTTTTTATATATTATCTATTTAGAAAATGACAACAAATGTAAAGTACTATTCTGATTGTGAATTGCAAAAAAAATGTCTTTTTTTTTAGTCTGTTACATGCAGAGAATTTCCCATTCAGTGTCTGGATTTGGTGTAATTATTTACTGAGATGTGTCAAACATTTGCTGGCAGCAGTATCTTGTGTAAGACGGGAACTCTTTAAATGTCAGGGTCTTTTTTTAAACCTTCTACCTTCCACATCCACATTATTGTATTAAATGTGGTGGAAGAGGCAAGGTACATTGTAAAAAGGTCAAAAGTGTATCAGAGAGCCACACTGAAACAGACATTCAATCCCATAACTGATCTAATGATTCATTATAAAAGCCAGGGAACTCTGGAAAAAAGCACTCGAGGAAAGTTTACGCATGAGATTGTCCACACTATAAAAACCAATCAGGCGTGATTTATACCAGTAACTACTTTACATGTTCAACAAATAAAAAGTATTAGATAGAAGTGATGATGCATTACTGTATAATTAAACATACGGTTATGTAATAGTTGTAATATTCACTATAATTCCTTATTGAGAGTTTATTTATGAGACAGCTTGTTTTGTAGCAGTTGTGTCCACTTGGTGTTTAGTTATAAACACATGTTTACTTAGGCATTGATCAGAATTTGAACAGCTTCAAAAGAAAGAACTTTTAAGTGTACTGTGATAAGTAAAAAAACATTTAAAATATAAGATTACACCCTCATAACAACATAAATATTATGTATGACTGAACAGATTCAAACGAAGTTTCTATACGTATGTGGGGGTATGCAGCTAACGGTGCCAGCGGGTCTTGGCCGGAGGCATTCCCCAGCAGGGTTCCAGTAAACAGGCTGATAGTAACAGCTGCCATCAGAGCTGAGGGTGGCTCCTCAGTGCAGGCTAAAGGTCAACACTGAGGGACAGAATGTATTTTGTACTGAAGGGGGAAACATCCATGCAATCAGCATTTACAAACACATGGATGCACATGAGCAGAACAGTAAAAAGGAAGTGTTATAATATTTGCAATTCACTCTCAACAAATCTGAATTTCTTAGGCGAGTCTCCCATCACTTGTCTAATTAAATAAATTAAAGTATTAATGGGGTTTTTGTCCTTTGGAGCATATTTCCCAAAAAAAAAAAACCACTATTTAATATGTTGGTTTAAAGACTTTTATGATTCAGAGTTGTGTTCTTATATGTAAATTATTTATTTGAGTTATTACTAAGTATGTTTATTTCTTTTGACCAACAATTATTAATTGCTTACTTTAAAAATAGATTTAAAAAAGAATGACTAAAATGGTGATTGCAGTTCCATGCTGCCCTCAGCAGGCACCCACATTTCCAAAATGTCTGTTTACATTTATCTGCTCCAACGGCAACCATCATGGGACACACAAAACATTTGAGCAAGTATAACTTATTCTCTAGTCAGCCTTCAATGGTGAAAAACAGTTTTAAAGGTCAGTCTATTTGTGTAAATAGGGGATTATCATAAATACAACTAAGCTGCAAAACGTGCACTTTACAGTCACAGAATTGGAGCTACTGCACGGTTGCTAAGCGAGATCAGAAAACTACTAAGTAGACTAACGTGACTGCTGGTTCTATAGAAGCACAGCTTTGAATTTCAATTAACGGGGGATAATAATGACCTGTTTATCTAACAGAAAATGTGGAAAAACGTTCGAACAGCACGGCTAACAGTAGAATCAGCAACAATCTCCAAGCAGTGGTGAGTGTCAAAACCACCTACCACTTCTACTGCATGGTGTGTCATCCACTCACCGCCGTCCAACACCTCCTTGGACAGGTCATAATAACACTACAAATGCGTGTGAAGAGGACGGGCGGGGTTAGAGTGAGGCTCATCCCACGAAGAAGAGGTAGAGATCTCTAAAGATCGTGTATTGGTTAGAGGGCACACTACGTTTTTAATTAAAAATAAAAACAAATCCAGTTGTGCAGTCACTGAAAACGTTAGAATGAGTTAACAAAATTAATCTTCTTCCTAAGTCAAATTCTTATCACCTCATTGTTGCAAATACTTTGGAAAATGCAGATGTTGTCAAATTGTTTTTTCTCGTTCGCAAATTTTGAGAAAGTAAACACAATCTCCTTATTATTAGTGTTTTGCTTTTAATTTTAGCGTTGTGAAATTTTTTATGTAAAAGGTAAACATTTTTTTTTGTCATGACATGAAAATATTTCGACTACAAACTCTAAATTACTCGAACGGAAACATCGAAACAAAGAATAAATCCAGAGTGAATAGTCTATACACTAAACGATCGTTTTCACTGCGTTTTGGTCTCGCGATAACAGTGATAGCGCGCCAAAGCAAGAAAAACACAAACACTTGCCTTCAAAATTGCCGAAGAAAGGAGGAAGGTAAACTGCTACAATAGCTACTATTAAAAAAAATAATAGTATTTTTTACTATATGAAATAAACTACTCTTTTAATAAAGTATTTTATATTACTTTTAGCTGGAAAAGCTACTGTATAGAAAATGGTTCTACAAAATAGTGGACGTTACAGAACGAACCGAGGACCGAGTGGAGGAGAGCAGGAAAACCAGTGAGACGCATTCACTAGCTCTTGATTTATAGTTTAGACACCAACGAAGTGTGTTAATAGACGGAAATTGTTGTTACTATTACGTTTATAATGGCTCTGTGTCTAACCAGGGATGATGGCTCATCGATGTCGGCCCTCAAGAGGCTGGAGCGCAGTCAGTTCACCGATGACATGGACGCTCGCTTCGGATTCGACAGGATGAAGGAACCGGGGGAGAAAACCGGGTGGTTGATCAATATGCACCCAGTAAGTCCACGCAATCTGCCGTGAATCGGAGTGAAGTTTGGATAGGGCACTGACCATTTTGCATATTTGGGGGTCCCTTTGTACAGACAGAGATTCTGGATGAGGACAAGAGAATGATCAGCGCGGTTGACTACTATTTCATCCAGGAGGATGGAAGCAGGTTTAAGGTATGTAACCTTTAGAAACACTTGCGTATTCAAATATTTAGTTTATTATTCACTATATGACATTTACGCCCTATAGGTGGCTCTTCCTTTCAAGCCATATTTTTACATTGCAACAAAAAAGGTACATTTTTTACTTTGACTTAGTTCTACTTTTTTTCATGCAGTTGTTTATTTTAAAAAAGAGCTTAATGGCTTTGTTATTTCCAGAACTGCGAAAGAGAGGTCATATCATACTTGTCTAAGAAGTTCCAAGGCAAAGTGGCTAAACTAGAAATTCTTCCAAAAGAAGATCTGGATCTGGTGAGCTTTATTTATTTCTTTTTTTGTGTATGTCTTAAATCAGTCTGAATTTGGTTTTGATCATGTGGATTGAAAAAACAACAACCTGCTTTCCCCAGCCAAACCATCTCGTTGGACTGAAGAGAAACTACATCAAGCTGTCATTCAACACCGTGGATGACCTCGTCAAAGTCAAGCGGGAAATTGCTCCCGCAGTGCGAAAGAACAGAGAGAGGGAGCAGTCGAATGATGAGTACACCTCCATGCTCTCAAGGTAGTAACTGCTCCTCTAAGTCGAGTTTGATGTATCTGTTTCTTAGTTATTCTAATGCAGGAGTTTTCTTGTTACTTTAGCGCATTGTCTGGGGTCAGTGTGACTACAGCGGACGAGGACGGAATGTCAAAGAGCATCATGGATCAATTAGACAATGTGGTGGACATGAGGGAATACGATGTGCCGTACCACGTCCGACTGTCCATCGACCTCAAGATCCACGTTGTAAGAAGAACTTCAACTTTAATTTGTTTTCTTCAATTCTGGGTTTGCTGTTCTTCATCTTCATTGTTTCTACTTTGTTCAGGCTCATTGGTACAATGTTCGCTACAGAAGCAACGCTTATCCCCCAGAGATTATTCGCAGAGACGATCTTGTGGAACGACCAGTATGACAATATTTATATTCCTTTTTAAAACAGTTTAAAACTGTAATCTTAAGTTAATATGTTTCGCCTATATCTTCTCACAGGATCCAGTTGTTTTGGCCTTTGACATCGAAACCACCAAACTTCCTTTGAAATTTCCAGATGCAGAGACTGATCAGATAATGATGATCTCCTACATGATAGATGGGCAGGTGTGTATAAGTTCAAAGGTTTATTTTACTTTATTATTATTTTTTTGTTGTTGTTCTGTTGTTTCATCAACTCCTCTTTTCTTTCCACAGGGGTTTCTTATTACAAACAGAGAGATTGTCTCTGAGAACATTGAGGATTTTGAGTTCACCCCCAAACCTGAATATGAAGGGCCCTTCACTGTTTTCAATGAGGATAATGAGGTTTGTACATCTCATACCATAAATATACCAACAGTTAAAGATCGAAATAGCAAAACTTACTGTTTCTTAACATTGGCTGCAGGCTGCTCTGATACAGAGGTGGTTTGATCATGTTCAAGAAACAAAACCAAACATCTTTGTGACCTACAACGGAGACTTCTTTGACTGGTGAGTTTGTGTGTTGGTACATGCACAGAGCATTACACAATCTTGTTTTCAGTGCTGTTTTTAGTGCTGTGTAACACTTGAATTTGTAAAAAAAAAACAAAATTGAGGAAAACAAACAATTAAACTGCTAAAGCAGATTTTTTGTTGTTCTTGGTTTTTCACTAGGCCTTTCGTTGAGACGCGAGCCACCGCCCACGGACTCAGCATGCACCGAGAGATTGGTTTCCAGAAAGACAGCCAAGGAGAGTACAAGTCCAGTCAGGCAATCCACATGGACTGTTTAAGGTATCAACACAAACAACACAATATTAGATTGTACAGTATTTTTAAGCATACAAGTTATCACCTCTTTCTTCTGTTTTCCTGCATCAGGTGGGTAAAAAGAGACAGCTACTTACCCGTGGGAAGTCACAATCTGAAGGCAGCAGCAAAAGCTAAGTTGGGCTATGACCCAGTTGAGCTGGATCCTGAGGAAATGTGCCGAATGGCAACAGAAGAGCCACAGGTATCAAATACATTTTAAAAAGCAGGAAAATGTTTTATCCTTTTTTTTTGTCTCCTTTGTTCTTTTTTTGACCTTCTCTTTCACTTTTTTCTCTTCAGACCTTAGCCACGTATTCAGTGTCAGACGCTGTGGCCACATACTATTTGTACATGAAATACGTTCACCCCTTCATCTTTGCACTGTGCACAATTATCCCAATGGAGCCTGATGAGGTCTGTTAGAAGCATTTTTATCAAAAACAAAAAAAGCTCTCAAATTCATAAACTTTATTTATTTTACTTATTATTCTGGGATTTTTTTTTGTGTTTGTCCACCAACAGGTGCTCCGGAAAGGTTCTGGGACTCTGTGTGAAGCCTTACTCATGGTGCAGGCCTTTCACGCCAACATAGTGTTTCCCAACAAGCAGGAGCAGGCCTTCAACAAGCTGACAGACGACGGTCATGTTTTGGATTCTGAGACCTACGTGGGTGGACACGTGGAGGCACTGGAGTCTGGAGTGTTTCGTAGCGACATTCCCTGCCGGTTTAAAATGGTACTGTTATGTTTGTTCCACCCCCTTTTGCAGATTGTCCTCACTGTCTGAGTCTTCCGAAACTAACTGTTTGGTTTGATGTATTGACAGAATCCAGCTGCGTTTGACTTCCTTTTGCAAAGAGTTGAAAGAACCATGCGCCATGCTATTGAGGAGGAGGAGAAAATCCCTCTTGAGCAAGTTACTAATTTTAGTGAGGTGTGTTGGCTTTTTGAAGTTGATTTTCTCTTTATGTTTTTTTTTTGACTTTTTAGCCCTGATCACTGTGTTCTGTCAGGTTTGTGATGAGATTAAAGAGAAGCTGACCTCCTTGAAAGAAGTTCCAAACAGAATTGAATGTCCACTCATTTACCATCTTGATGTTGGAGCGATGTACCCCAATATCATTCTCACGAACCGTCTACAGGTAAAGGTTTTACCAGTATTCAAAAAGTACAAAAAGTAAAGTGGTATGGATTTAGGATTTGTTTCTCTGTGCATTTTTCATAGCCATCTGCTATGGTGGATGAAGCAACCTGTGCTGCCTGTGACTTTAACAAACCTGGTGCAACCTGTCAGAGGAGGATGGCCTGGCAATGGAGAGGGGAAATCAGTAAGTTACCAGTAATTCTAGAAATTAAACTATAATTTTTTAAGGATTATTTTCTGTTTTCAGTGCCTGCAAGTCGCAGTGAGTTTCACCGCATCCAGCAGCAATTGGAGTCCGAAAAGCTACCCCCGCTTTTCCCCAACGGTCCTCCTCGGGCCTTTCACACGCTCAACCGGGAGGAGCAGGCCAAGCATGAGAAGAAACGTCTGGCAGGTATAGTCGCTTCTTGTATTGGTTGGGTGAGGTTTGGGTTTTGTGCAGTAACCTCTGACCCCAAAGCATAAGTGGATGTGTCCTTTCTCCATGGCAGACTACTGTAAGAAGGCCTATAAGAAGACACATGTCACCAGGCTGGAGCAACGGGTCACCACCATCTGTCAGAGAGAAAACTCTTTTTATGTTGACACAGTCAGAGCTTTCAGGGACCGGCGGTATGAATTCAAAGGTCTTCACAAGGTTTGTTCTCTCAGATAAATCACGTTAAGTTATTTGGACTTTAAATTGTCATTTATAATATAGTTGTGATTTACTCAATGCTGTATTATTTGCTGTCTAATATATTTTTTTATTAAAGGTGTGGAAGAAGAAGCTGTCGGCAGCTCAGGACAACGGAGATGCTGCAGAGGTGAAGCGCTGCAAAAACATGGAGATCCTGTATGAGTCTCTTCAGCTGGCCCATAAGTGCATCCTTAACTCTTTCTATGGCTACGTCATGAGAAAAGGGTAATAGTCATGAAGCAATGGTCATGTTTGCCTCTGAGGCATTTGCTATCTGTGAGTTGCCATCTTAATTTGCTGTTTTTGTCTTTCAGGGCCCGCTGGTACTCCATGGAGATGGCTGGAATCGTGTGCTACACGGGAGCTAACATCATCACTCAGGCCAGAGAGATCATTGAACAGATTGGGTGAGTCTCATAGGGATTTATGCAAGATTTCCCTATGAGAAAAGAGTCTTATCCATTGTGGGATAATTCTCCACCACTTAGGAGGCCCCTCGAGTTGGACACGGATGGGATCTGGTGTGTCCTTCCCAACACCTTTCCTGAGAACTTTGTGGTGAAGACCAGCAATGAGAAGAAGCCCAAGGTGACTATTTCTTATCCGGGAGCCATGCTGAACATCATGGTGAAAGAGGGATTCACTAATCACCAGTACCACGAGCTGGTCGACCCTGCGTCGCTCACGTACAACACCAGATCAGAAAACAGCATCTTTTTTGAGGTGGACGGGCCGTACCTCGCCATGATCCTGCCGGCTTCAAAAGAGGAAGGCAAGAAACTGAAGAAGAGGTGAGGCAGTTTAGTTGCAGTTTTGCAAACTGCTTGTTGTGTGTGTGTGTGTGTGTGTGGTGGTGTGGGTTATTGGGGGGTAATCATAAAAGCTTCAAAGTGAGGGATCTTTTCCATAGGTATGCTGTGTTTAACGAGGACGGCTCTCTGGCTGAGCTCAAAGGTTTTGAAGTGAAGAGAAGAGGAGAACTCCAGCTCATTAAGATTTTTCAGTCGTCTGTGTTTGAGGCCTTCCTCAAAGGTACCACTTTAGAGGAGGTCTATACATCTGTGGCCAAAGTGGCTGACTACTGGCTGGATGTTCTCTACAGCAAGGTAAATATGAATGTCATCATCGAAAGATGGAATACTGTTCCCTGTTTGAAATTATGTTCCATACAAAATATATATTTTTTTGTCTGGTGTTTTAGGCAGCGAACATGCCAGATGCAGAGCTGTTTGACTTGATTTCGGAGAATCGATCCATGTCCAGAAAGCTGGAGGACTATGGGGAGCAGAAGTCAACATCCATCAGCACAGCCAAGAGGCTGGCAGAGTTCCTGGGAGATCAGATGGTTAAAGATGCTGGTCTGAGCTGCCGCTATGTTATCTCACGGAAGCCTGAAGGTTCGCCTGTCACAGAAAGGTCAGCTAAAAACAAAAAATCTCTTTAAGATTGTGCCCTGCAGATAATATTGTGACAGGGTTTTAGCACAGTTGCAAATTTTTGTATCTTCCCTGTTTCCTTTGTTTATTTTTCTGCTTAACCACGATAAATATAAATGATGTCACGATTCATTTTAACAACGATTTGATATTTGTGGTTGCTGATTTTTTTATGGTATAGTTCGATTCACTTCTGCCTCAGACTGGTCGGATCTTATGAATAGAAATTAATTCATTGATTGGTCAAATAATCATTACACCCCTAAAAATATGAACTGCTTCTGTCTCCATCAGAGCCATCCCTCTGGCCATTTTCCAGGCTGAGTCCAGTGTAAAAAAACATTTCCTTCGAAAGTGGTTGAAGATGCCCAGCCTGCATGACCTGGACATCCGTTCTGTGAGTTTGAAGATCTGCAGTGAATGTAAAAAACAAAAACAAAAAAACAAAACCTTGAATTACATTAAATAATTATTGTAATGTTCTGACCTGCGACAGACTGACAACCTGTTCAGTGTTTATCCCGCCTTTGCCCATGAGTTGCCGGGTTCTGGCAGCCCCGTGACCCCGAAAGGGACAAAACGGGTTTAGAAAAAGGATGGGTTTATATTCTGCATGTTTTTAAAAAATATTTCTTTATGTCCTCTTCTTAAGATCCTTGATTGGAGTTATTACATAGAGAGGTTGGGCAGTGCAATTCAGAAAATCATCACCATCCCTGCAGCCCTGCAACAGGTTAAAGACACATTTCACATTGATTATGTTTGATCCTACACGGTTCTCCCAGATGTTTAATTCATAGATGTTGTTTCTTTTTCTTTAAGGTGAAAAACCCTGTTCCTAGAGTCCGGCATCCCGACTGGCTTCACAAGAAACTTTTGGAGAAAAATGATATCTACAAACAAAAGAAAATAAGTGAGCTGTTTACCAGTGAGGGCAAGAGGCAGGTATGTTTATCTGACAGTAAAAAGGGCTGTCAAGACTCTGAACAGATAGTGTTTTGGCTCAAACATTTTTAATCAGAAGGTTTCCCTCCTTAGGTGGCTCACCAGCGTCTGGACACAGACCAACCAGCAGACATTGAGGACTTTGGGGTACCAACCAGACCCCTGTTGCCGGCTATTCCCATTAGCACTAAGCGGAAGCGAGCTTCACAGGGAGGCGACAGTCAGGTGGAATCTCAATCTCAAGATGTTGAGCTCACACAATCCTGGAGAGAAATACTTGGACCCCCTCCTCCAAAGGGAACCACAAGGGTATGAAAGCACAGCTGTGTGAATGATCTGTATCCTAGTTCCATTCAGTTTGACTTGTAGTGACACATTCAGACAATAAACCACCGTCTTCATGCAGGAGGAGCGTCTGGTGTGGCTGCGTTATCACAAGAAGAAGTGGGAGCTGCAGCTGAAGCAAAGGAAGGAGAGAAGGAAGAAAAGGAAGCTTCTGGATGGGGAAGCCCAACCTGTTGGTGGAGGAGTGATCCGAGACGGACCCACCACCGGGCTGGGGAGTTTCCTTCGCAGAACAGCACGCAGCATCCTTGACATGCCGTGGCAGATTGTGCAAGTAGGGGAAAAAGTGAAATCCTCTTCAAGATTTCTGTTAATACGGGGAGATCAATAAAAATAGAAATTTCCAATTTCTTTCATGTCAGATTGCAGAGACGTCCCACCCCGGTCTGTACAAACTGTGGGCTGTGATTGGAAATGATCTCCACTGCATGAAACTCAACATCCCACGTGTCTTCTATGTCAACCAGAAGGTTCCAAAGCAGGAGGAAGGAGCTTCTTACAAAAAGGTAAGTTAGAAGAAAACAGCTGGGAGTCAGAGTAATGTCTGACGGCGTTTGCCTCCATTTCACCTAATATATCTCTGGGACTGTGTGACCTCAGGTAAACCGGTTGCTTCCTCGCTCCAACATGCTGTACTACCTTTATGAGTACTCTGTTCCGGAGGACATGTACCAGAAGCACATCAATGAAATCAACGCTGACCTCTCTGCACCAGACATCGAGGGAGTCTATGAAACCCAGGTCAGTCCAGACTCCAACTTTGTCCTTTCCCCTTTTAGAGTTAGCTTTATATCAGTTTTATGAAAGTAGCAGCAGCAATGGGAGCTTCTCGTCTTCCGCTCAGGTCCCCCTGCTGTTTCGTGCTCTGGTCCAGCTTGGATGTGTGTGTATGGTCAACAAGCACATTGTGAGGGATCTGGCTGGCAGGGAGGCGGACACCTTTGATCTGGAGCACCTTGAGATGAGGTCGCTGGCTCAGTTCAGCTACCTGGAGCCTGGTGAGCCTTGCAGTCAAAGCAGTTTTCCTCGCTATAGCTTTTGTCTGAAAAACTGCATGTGTAACACCAGGTTGTGTTGTTTATTTATTTTTTTTCCTCTCAGGAAGTGTTCGTCACATGTACTTGTATCATCACAGCCAAGGCCACAAAGCTCTGTTTGGCCTTTTCATTCCATCTCAGCGCAAAGCAAGCATCTTCATCCTGGACACGGTAAAACTAACTCCTGGCTTTTATGGTTTTTGGAGGAAAAAATACATATTTTTTTCTCATACAAAGAATAATCTTAGAATTTTATCACTGATTTATTTTAGGTTCGAAGCAACCAAATGCCCAACCTGAGCAATCTCTACTCAGCTGAGCGCACCGTCCTCCTGGAGAAGACTACAGAGGAGCTCCTGCCTCCAGAGAAGCACAACTTTGAGGTCCGAGCTGAAAATGACATGAAGGCCATCTCTCGTGCGCTGCAGCGCATACTCATGAGCTACAAGGTCAAAAACACTCGTCACGTCTGAAATCATTGTATTGATGCTGAAACACCTTAATATTAAAAGATAATTCCTGTATCTAATGTAGTAATAAAGTGAATTTACATCGGACCTTTAAAGAACGTCTTTATTGACTCTCGCAGGAGGAGCGGCGTGGGCCGACCCTCATCGCCGTGCAGTCAAACTGGGAACTGCGCCGACTTACTGCAGGAATGCCAGTGCTTGAAGAATTCCCAGTTATCCCAGTCCATGTGCTGGATGAAATCAACTACAATGTGTTGGATTGGCAACGCCATGGCGCCCGACGTATGATTCGCCATTACCTTAACCTGGACAGCTGCCTGTCACAAGCTTTTGACATGGCCAGGTATAGCCAGCTCATCCTAACATCTGTAGAGTTTTTATTGTTTGGTTTGAAGATATAAACATATGACTTGTGTTTGTAGGTATTACCACTTGCCTGTGGGAAATCTACCCCAGGATGTGTCCATCTTTGGTTCGGACTTGTTCCTGGCGAGACATTTACGAAAACACAACCACCTGCTGTGGCTTTCACCCACTGCCAGGCCTGACCTTGGAGGAAAAGAGGCCGACGACAGTCGGCTGGTCATGGAAAGTGATGACCGAGGCTCTGTAGAGATCAATGCGCCTGGATGTTTTTCTACGGGTACAAACCACTAGGATATCTCAAGAAAAGGAACTTTCTTGGATTTTTGTTTTCTGTTACTCTGATTTATTGTCTTTCTTTCTCAGTATGCGTGGAGCTGGACCTCCAGAGCCTGGCGGTTAACACCATCCTGCAATCGCAGCATGTCAACGACATGGAGGGTGGAGCCAGTTTGGGCGTCAGCTTTGATGTGATCCAGCAGGCCTCGCTAGAGGATATGATGTCAGGAAACCAGGGAGCCAGCACTCTGGCGAGCTACGATGAAACAGCTCTCGTCTCAAACACCTTCAGGTGAACAAATTTTGTGATAGACTAGAATAAAAGCATTTTCTAATGTTTGTTTCTTTGACATGTCGTTACAATGTAGCTGTCCTGTTGTGTTCTGTGAGCAGGATCTTAAAGAGCATGGTGGTTGGATGGGTCCGAGAAATCACACAATACCAGAATGTTTATGCAGACAACCAGGTGATGCATTTCTACCGCTGGCTGCGCTCTCCCAGCTCTCTGCTGTACGACCCGGCGCTTCACCGCACACTTCACAACATGATGAAGAAAGTCTTCCTACAGTGAGTTCCCTTAGAGAAAGTGATGGACTTTTAGGTCACATAAAGAGTTTTTTTTTTCTTTTTAATTACTTTTTTAATTTTCAAGAATTGACAGGATGTAAAAACTAAAATTATATTTGAAAAATATTCATTAGTGATTCTATGAAAAATTGGTAATTAGGGGATGCCGCAGCGTTACAGTGCGTTCCAACTTGTTATGCAAATATTTTTCTAAATACTCAATCCAAATGACAGTCAGTATAATTTTCAAGTATTTCAGTATTATTTAAAAAAAAAACGTTAGAAATGCACGATTCCACATCATTACAAACAACAGAGTTTCACACCATTTAATAGATTCTAATGAACTGAAAATGGTCATTTGTTAAATTTCCTGCATTAGGATGTCATATTTCGTTAAATCAAAAGTAATTCCAATCAAAAACATCTTACTGGGTCAAGTTACTTTTTTTTTTTTTTTTTTTTTTTTGCCCTGTCCTACAGCTGAGGAAACAGATATGAGCTGAGAGCCTCTTGTGTTGGACAGATTTTACTGTTACAGTCAGGGGTTATACACTTTTTGGACACACGAGGTTTATATTATTATAAGCCCCTTTTGTAACTTAGGTTAAACTTTATTTATATTGATTATATTTGTATCCTTTTTTTGTTGGACCAGATAGAAAAGAGAGGGGGGGTAATGTCACAAAAAACAGGGGGAAAAGGGTTAAACTGGCAATAAGATTCTGGAAGTTTATAATCATTACAGTCAGCTATGAATGTTAGTCTGAAATGGGCGGGGCCTGTCCACACAGGGTGTGAATGTTTATATTTTTCTGAGCTGGATGATGGAATGTAACAAAAAAAAGAGAGAGAAAAGGAGGCCGTCCCCACATCAAGACCCCCACCGAATCAACAGGGGGCAGCCAGGACAGAACATTATGTTCCTTCAGAAAGGACAATTGAGTGTTTCTTGTGGTTAAGATGTTGAAAGCAATAATAGAGAAAGGACCTGATCTACTGTATTTTATGTAAATATTTTTAAAAAAATCAATTTAGTTAATTTACTGCATAATGTATTTTACATTTTACTGCGTGAAGTGCTTGAATGAGATGTGTTTCATACTTTTCATTCATTTGTCACAAAACAAACATTTGATCAGATCGTCTAAAGCACCTTTAGGTGACTTTCAGAAACACCAACCTGCTGATAACTGCACAGCATCTGTGGCATCTTGTTCTTTTTATCTCAGTTTTTATCTTTTTCTGCTGTCAGGTTGGCTGCAGAGTTCAAGCGTTTGGGCTCAACTGTTGTGTACGGAAACTTCAACAGGATCATTTTGTGCACCAAAAAGCGGAGGATTGACGACGCCGTTGCTTACGTGGAATACATCACCAACAGGTCAGACAGTTTCGATGCTTTCATTGCTTCTATTTTTACGACAATTCAAAAGGTTTCCTAGATTTTTGTGAATTTTTTTTATTTTACCTTTGTTTTTGTTTATCTTTTACCTTTTCATTGTTTTCAACGATTCAGACCCCTGAAGAAAACAAAAAAACATTTAAAAGCCACCAAATATTTTGTGGAGAGGGACTTTTATGAGAAAAATATAAAGCAACAAATGCAGTAAATTCACTAATGGAAGTACTTACTGTCCTTGTGGTAATGCTATTATACCATTAGAGCAGACACATTGCAGGATTCGTCTTACTTACACTTTTATAGCTTGTAGTCATGAATATGCTTGTAAAATTAATCATTTTCTGATGTTATTTAATCTTTCTGTAGAAGTTCTATTATTTAAATCTAGCTCATGTCACCGCATGCGGTAAAAAGCCTAACAAAATGCTTTCTTTGTTTTCTATCCAGCATTCACTGTAGGGAAATCTTCCACTCTTTGTCCATCTCTTTCTCCCGATGCTGGCAGTTTCTTCTGTGGATGGACCCCTCCAACTATGGAGGTGTTAAGGGCAAGGTCTCTTCTGATGTCTTGTATGGCGAGGTACTGCGGACCGAAACGGGCTCTTGAGGTTTTTTATAGTGCTTACAAACGGCCCTCACTTTTCCACTGCAACACTTGCTTTTAGAATGAAACCAAACAAAGGAAAACCAGACAAGAGGAGGGAGATGAGGATGGCAGCGAGGATGACGATGACAATGTCGAGGAGGAAGATGAAGAAAGCGATGACGTTGAGAATCTGATTGAGAGCAACTGGAACATCATGCATTATCTTCCTCAAACGGCTTCCTGCCAGCAATATTTTCTCATGATTATTTCAGGTTTGACAATATTTCATATATCCACATAATCACACTTTTTCCTGTTTCCAAGCCTTGCACTCAGCTTTCCTCTCCCTACAGCATACATTGCTGCTGTGTACCACAGCATGAAGGAGGAGCTGAGACGTAACGCTCCTGGAGCAACACCGATTAAACGACGTGGAGGCAGTCAGGCTTCCCAGCAGGCACTTGGGGACTTGACTGCACTTCCTGGTGAGACCCTGCTGAAGAGGCTTCTCCAGTTACTTAGGAACTCGGTTGAAATATCATTTTGTGTCACAAAACATCCAGGATTTTAACACTTTCCACAAATTTTCCAACTGAAAAAACCCAGGCTTAAGTTGTCATAATTTGTTTTAATAATGGTATAAAAACTTGTTGAGCTGAGGCAGTTTGCATTTGGCTATATCAGTGGTCTGTAACCTTTATAACTAAAAGAGCCATCTGGTTCAGTTTCTTTCAGAGAAAAATATTCAGCGAAGCCTCAAATTACCACCTCACTGTTAAGAAGAATACATTTTTTATGCTTTTGTTTGCATTTATAAAGCATAGCTTCTAATTAAGTGTTACATTTGTTATATATAAATTAGAATTTGAATTGCTTTTTACTTTTGATGGCAGCACATACAAATTCCTTTCAAAATAAAATACACCCTGTGTCAAAAAAGATAAGATAATGCGAAAAGAAGATGTCGTTTAGGCTCATTCTAATAATAAATCACTCTCTTGGTACATTAAACCTTTTACCATCATTTTGTTCAGTTATCTGACATGTTTAAAACTGGACGATAGATAACTAAATTTAATCAACTGAAGCAAAATGAACAAACCAGTTATTTATTCAAAGCATGTTTCTTCAAAGTCAAAGAGCCACAATGGAGGAATGAAGGAGCCACAGGTTGCAGACCTCTGGTCAACACAGACGAACAGTGGCACACTGTATTACGCTTTATAAGCAAAGTAAAATTTCTGTATTATTGCTTTATTGTGTTTTGTTTTTGTTTTTTTGAACAACTGTGATGGTCATTTCTTCCACAGGAATGATCTCTTTTTCCCAAGAATACGTTGCCAGCGAGCTGACGCAGAACATCTTCACCATCACTCAGAAAATCCAGAAAAAAGTGACCGGGACCAGAAATGTGGCCCAGACTTCAGAGATGTTCCCGGTACTGCCCGGCTCACACCTGCCACTCAACAACCCCGCACTGGAGTTCATCAAACATGTCTGCCAGGTATGCGACTGACTGTGTTTCTAGTGTCCTCTCTCTACAGCAGCGACGTACTGCACCCTTTACTGACCTTCCTCCCCATCGTTCTTCTGCTTAGGTTCTTTCCCTCGATAGTAACATTGTAAATCAGGTGAACAAGCTGAAGAGAGACCTTCTGCGCCTCGTGGATGTGGGAGAGTTTTCAGATGAAGCACAATTCCGAGATCCCTGCAACTCCTACATCCTGCCAGAAGTCATCTGCCACCACTGCAACTTTTGTCGGGACCTGGACCTTTGCAAAGACCCGTCTGTGGCACAGGTAAAGCAGCCTCTGGTAAGGTTATAATTGCATGTCATGCTGAAATTCTGAAGTTTGACAGAGATGAACCATTTGTTCTCATCAGGATGGTGCTGTTGTCCCGCAGTGGTTCTGCTCAAACTGCCAGACTCAGTATGAAACAGATTCTATTGAGGTGTCTCTGATAGAAGCTCTTCAGAAGAAACTCATGAGCTATACGCTGCAGGACCTGGTGAGAACAATGATTTCATAAAATGTATATTTTTTTCTTCAATGACTGTCACTTCTGCATTGTAGCATCCTCTTCTATCCTGGTGCAGCTTTAATATTTGATTCTATTTTTTTTATAATTCAAAGCATCTCTGACTTCCTGCCTTGTTCACTAATGTTGGTCCCTGTTGTCCTTTGAAGTAAAAAAAAAATCTCTGATTTAAGGTGTGCAACAAATGTAAAGGGGTGAAGGAGGCCAACATGCCGCTCTACTGCAGATGTGCCGGAGACTTCAGCCTCACATTCTCAGCTAAGGTTTCTGTTCTCAGGCTTATTCCATCTCTCTATTTCAATGCTACAAGCATGTAACATTTAACGCTTAATAAATCTTTATTTCTTTTACAGACCTTCTCTGAGCAGATCATGGTGTTTCGGAACATCGCATCCCACTATAACATGAGATTCCTGGAGGAGACCATTGACTGGCTGCTTGAAATGAGCCCCCAGATTAAACAGAACACTCACTGAAATCATCTGAGCTGCAACTAAAATGCACTTGCAGGAGCTGAGTTGTTTCAACTCGACGTAGACCGAAAAGACAAGCTGGAGGATAAACGTTTAAAGTTTTATCTTTTATATTTGCAATTTTATCATGTTAATGATTAATAAATACAACTGTTCAAAACTTTAGTGTTGTGTTTTCATGAGAAATAGCCACACAGCCATGTTGAATTGATCTACTCCGGAAACTTTCTCCATCTGGGGGCGTATTATCTTACTTTCCCTTTCAGCCGGGAGCTCACATGTCTTTTATCCGTGCATGACCTCAATGAGGTGATCTGCAGCTTTTGTTTATGCTGCCAATAGAACAAACACGAGCCTCTTCTTCCAATCTTGGTTGCCTCTATGAATGTTTCAAAAGCTTCTCTATATTTCATTGGTTTTTAATTAGCAAAATTGCATTCTTAATTTTTTTATTTTTTAACCTGCTTACAGGTAATTGCACGTCATTAGTGAGCTCTGGCACAATTATGCATCCTCGGAGAGTCTCACTGACACCTGCTGCTCTTGCAGGATGACGCACGAGGGAATAAAAGCAGTTCATGGCTTGGGATTAATATTTTAAATTTGCTTTTGAGCTCAGCTTCTGTCTAATTTAAACTATAAGTTATCTTAGGTGACCTTGGCATACCCTTTCTTGTTCTTTTAGTTTCTGCATGCGTCATTTACGATACATCATGGGAGATATGGATTCATAAGCCATGAGTCTTTTAAAACAGACACTTGTGAGGCTCTCAAGAATGCAGATGGAACGAAATTCCCATTCCACAACCTTGTTAGAGAAGCAATTTTTATGGGAAGTGCCTGCCTTATTCGATTATTCTTCATCGCTCTACTCACAATCTCCTGCAGCCTCTCGTTTTGCAGCACCAGACCCATAGAACATGTCTGAAAGTGTAATACTGTTAATAGTGTCGAATACATACTCATAACTCAAGCATCAACAATGAAGGGATTTATTATTAGATTGAACATTTGGGACACATGCTCATGGTTTGTAAGATTTTACAACCAGTTTCAGTTTTTCGATCATGAAGCCAAGAATATATATATATATATTTAAATAATTATCTGTGGAGTGTTAGTATTCTTATTTATAGGCAGTACATAGAGAAAAGTGAATGTTTAACAACTCATTTTCCCCCAAACACAGCAGTTCTATGACTCCATCACTACAGACACCTCAGGAAACTCTTTCAGCTGCTGTCAGTCTGGGATACATCAAAGTGGAACACCATCTGACAGGTCAGAGTGGTTTGAACCAAAGCTGCCAATGTAGCTGAGCTCTGTGTGAACAAGATCTGTGGGAATGTCATCTTCAGGTTCCTTGATCACCTGCAGAAGACGATTAGTATTCAGTTAGAGGCATGTTATATTAAGATGCGGGGGAATGAAGAATTAAGATTAATACTTTTTTGAACCGTGAATCAAAAGTAGATTTTTCTCTTACTTCATCAAATTTTCTCTCACTATACACTTCATTCTTGTCAATAAATGTCAGCATGATCCAGTCACAGATGATCGTACACTGCATAAACAGAAATAAGTGAGAAATTAATTCAAACTGTTTCAAACTCAGATACAAATTTCAGCAAATCTTTTCAGTTAGAACTCACGATCCCAACTGAGGTCATGGCAGTAACTGAACTGATGATGGTTGGAATGGGACTAAACTTTCCAGCCTGCATGGAGGCAAGAATTAATTGGCATCTAACTCAAGCTGAAAATGAATTAAATGGACAAATAATGGTTGCTCTTACATGCCCATGAACTATTATATCCAGACGGATGCCATAAGCCTTGATTAGTGTCCGAGACTCCACTCCATTTTTGCTGTAATATTTCGCAAACCTGGGTGATCACATTAAAAAACTAAAATAAGGCTGATTCATATACATAAATATAAACGTCAGTGAGGTGTTGATACCAACCTGTAATAGTACCCTGAATTGTCCTCATCCTTTCTGACATCAAGACGGCGGAACGAATATGTGGGTTTACAGTATGAAGGGTCCAGATCTAAGTTGCAGTCCCAGTTGATAAAAACCCCAATCACTCCTCCCTGAGAAGAAATAAAATACAAATAAAGGTTTTTTATTATTATTAACAGATAATCCAAATAATAATAATCAATAATACATGTTTTTCTATTTCACATGTAAAATAATTTATTACGGTGGAAAAAAAGTCAAACCAGCAAATGTTTACATACAGAAATGTGTTTTATTTCAGTAAAATTTAAACATTTGATTTAATTGGGATGAAAGATAACACTTGGAGTATGGAGTAAAGTATAATTAAAAAGCTGCCTTAGAGGACACTGATGTGATATTTGAAACCTTTCATGTTGCAAAGCCAGTCTGGGGTCATACTCACAGTCCTGCAGAGCTCACTGAAACTCTCCCTTGCTTGATTTGCAATGTATCCCAAACGGAAGTTCGGACAGTAGGGATCGGTCTCCTCATTATAATGGCACTTATTTAGATATTTCCTGCTGCGACGTTTGCCTAAAGAATCCTCAATATTACCCCTACAAAAGGATATGACTTTGGTTATTCTAGATGAGGCTTAAGGCAAAATACTTGCGTGATAAGTGTACATTTTTGAGGGAGACCAACCTCAACACTTTAAATTTGGGGAAGTGGATGTAGTTCCTGATGAACACTGTAAAATTGATGGCCTCCACTAATGCCGGTTCCCTGTTGAAGAGCATAAATGATGTTTTATTCAAGGAATGAAAAGGTGCACTATTTCAAAAGCAGAGTGGAGGGCAGCTGTGCCCCGTTCTGTCTGTGTGCTGAACTCTCTCGTTACGTTTTTAGGCTTCTGCTTCCCCTTTGTTCTCCAGTTTCCACTCACAGTCTAAACACATGAATTACTGTACATCGTCGACTTTTTCCTTGTGGGTGTTTACTGGACAAATGAGTGGCCCACATCCCGTACCCCATTTTCTAGCATCTTTAAATCACTTTTTCTTTGGACACGTGATAATTATTTGTATTCCATTGTTCTTTAAGTGTAAATGACTTACCACTCGTATTGCTCTGTTAGACTTTGAAGTAACGGTGTAACAATTCTTTTCAACAACAAGTTGATTTGTATCATAATTTGTGTTTGATGACATGATTCATAGCTGATATTAGTTCATTTTGAATGATCCGATTCACTGACCTCATATTAATTCAGGACGTCATTAGCCAAAAATTCAACCAGTGAGGCTCAGATACCTGGTACTGAACAGTGCAGGTGAAGTTTTCCAGATTTCTTGCATTATTTCAAGATAATCAAGTGGAAATTAGATAGATGTACAAACAAACAAATAAACAAGAATTGATGGCAAATCCATTCACATTTTAGTTTCACATAGTTCAGCCCACTGTATTATTTCACAGATCGATTAATTTAAATTTTTTTTTTTTTTGCAGTGGTATAGGTTGATTAGATTCAGTTTGATTCAACTTGCTTCAGACAGATCAATCTGGTTAGATGGTAGGAATGAAAATCCATTCACTGACTATTTGATGAATGGATTAATCATTATCCGCTTGCTTTGAAAGCTTTTGGTCTTTTTGCGGTCTTGAGCAGCTGAAAACCAGTGTGGGGTAAATTACTTTTAAAGAGTCATTGATTATTTTACTTTAGCAACTGGATGAAATTGTAACTACATTTCTTTATTCATTGCTCACTTTAAAAAGTAATTCACTACTCGATAAGCTACTTTACTTTTTTCCACTCACATCAAAAATCGTAAATCAATAAAGCTAGCACAAACAAGATACCCTTGTAAAATCCACAAAATCAAAACATAGAGGCTATAAAAGGGCAATCAGATTTTTTAGCACCACCTTAGTAATTTCACCACATGAATAGTACAAAGGGTATAGACAGGTTGCTCATTGACACTAGGAGGGCAATAGAAAGCAGTTCATCTCCAGGACAAAACTTGCACTTAACTGAAAGGATTTTGTTTTCTTTGTAATTCATCTCCCCCAATACTGCTGAACACCATGTAGCCCCAGTGTGTTAGACAAAAATCCCTGTGTGGACTGACAGGAGAAAATGTTCAGGATGTCAAAGTTCCTGATAGTTTAAGCTTCTATGTAAGTGATAAACTAAAAGTGCATTAAATAAGTAAAGGGGACTTACAGATTTGACGTCAGTGCATGTTTTTATTGTCTTAGTTGAACTTTTTCCGTTTTTCATGTTTAAAAATTAACCTGATCGAGGTACTGGTTTCAGTTTGTGAATGACGTGTCTTACCGCACAACAGCATACTCTTCAATGGGACACCAGCTTTGGATTTCACAGGTTTTAAAGGTGTGGTTGTAATACTGAACACATTTTCCAGTCCTTCTACCTGGGAAAGGAATAAAAAAATCCAACCTAAAATAAGAGTGGTGGTGTACTCATAACAAACCAAAGAAATTCATAATAATACCATGGCCATTAAAGTCAACCTCCCCTGGGATGCAATCTGTGTCCCTCGTACAGTTGGCGTTTTGAACTTTGTAATACTGCGCAGAAAAATTGCATCTGGTTTTTGGGATAATCTGTCAACACTTGTGTTGTTATTGTTTATGAAACCTCAGCTGACTCACCTCTGGACAGGTGCCTTGCTTCTGGTCATATGTGAATTCTCTTCTGAGTAATGTACTAATCACATCACCTCCCTGTGAAGAAAGGTGAAATGAATACCCAGAGCAGTATCCTTCATCACTAAGTAGTTGTGATTTTGACAGCGTGTAATTGATATGGGGGTAAGACGTTTTCCCAGCTTACTTCTGATGGACTGGCGTACTCCACAGTGTCCAGGATATCATCTCCATGAACTGCTGTGCCTTTCATGAGTGTGTAAATAGAGCTATCTGGATGAGTTTCGCTGTCTTGATATGCCTTCTGACTGATAAAAACATACCTTTGTGGACGATAGAACAGACAAACACAAAAGTCACATTCTCTCCACTGATGGGAAATTTAATTGGAGGCATCATGTTACATTTGATCTATTCAGCCCACATCCAGAAACCGAGAAAAGAGAATGACGCACTCAGCATCCAGTCTAGTTATCTTCCTATTGTCTAAAAAAAGGCTATTTTGCACACAATGACATACATAAAAGATAAAACTAGCACAAATCACAGTAATCAATTGCTTTAATGAAAAAAATAGCCTTGTCTACAAATTTCCCCCTTTTTGAGCAAATATGCAAACATGCTGCTAACTTACCAGATAAAATAGGTGATTACAAGAAACTGGACCGCCCTGTAAATGACTCCAAGAGTTCTGTTTTTCACCACCATCACCTTCGGGGTTTCATAGTCCCAGAAACCACTGAAGCACTCCTTTAAAAAGTCAAGTAGCCCCATGATGATTGGATGAAACGCAGTACTCACATCCATAAAAGTGCATGAGTCTTTTTTGACCCACAGAATTTTATCTTTTTAGGACATTTCTTCTTCTCACTGTCTGAGGCTGCTCTGGTCTTGTCTGCATTTCGCTGAAGCATCCCTGGCAAAAGTGTGCGATACAATAAATAGGGGGTGGAGCTTTGACTTAGCTCAACAGCAAATTTATGTAGCTTGAATTGGATCTATTGGACAGTCTAAATAATGTGTGCACAGTTCTGCATATTAAATATTGGGAATTTTTTTTCTCCTTTGCAGAAAATCACTAGTGTGATTGAGCCTGTAGAGAGAAAAGTCAGAAATATTCAATACCAAGAATGAATCTTTAACTTAATTCAGTAACTTAATACAATGTTTTATTTTCCTTTTCTACAGTGCATTCCAAATTATTATGTAAATTGTATTTTCATTTTAAAAAAAAATAATAATTCAAAGTTTTTCAATTAAACTCATTGATGATATTGTGCCTTTGTACTCTTTGGATCACTAATCAATATCAGACGTATGTGATCACCAGTTTGCCAGGTGAGTTCAATTAAAGGAAAAACTACTAAATGTTCTACATTATGAAGCAGAGCAACATCTTTTAGCAATATGGGAAAAAAAGAAAGAATTTCTCTTCTTTTGCTGAAAAGTGTGAAATCGTTGAATGCCTTGGACACGGTATGAAAATGTTAGAGGATTCACAAAAACTTGAGCGCGATCATCGTTCTATTAAGAGATTTGTGGCTGATCCTCCAATCCTGAATGGTCAAGATGGATGGAGTAGTAGGTGGATGGCCACCATGTCTGTTGGACATGGATTGGGGTTAGGGTTAGGGTTCAGACATTGTCAGAACAAGACTGTGACGTCAGCAAGGACTTATAGGAGTTGTGTTTTGAATCATGTGTAGAGAGCCTGTCGGCCCCTTTAGGGTCCCTGAAGGTATGAAAATGACCTCTGAAAAGTACGTGGAGTTTATTTCATGGTACAAAAAGAACCGTACTTCGGAGTCCAATGTTCAATGTAACTTGACCTATTAAGATGTTTTTGATGGGAGTAGTTTTTGATTTCAGTAATTAAGACCTCCTCATGCAGCAAATTCAACAAATGACAATTTTCAATTCTCTAGAATCTAATAAATGTTGTGAAAATCTGTTATATGCGTAATAATATGGAACAGTGCATTTTAGACAGTGCCCTTGAATATTTTGTCTCTTTTTAAAAATGTAATAATTTTCATATATTGCAATCTTTTGCTCTTTTCTTTACAATATACCACATCTGTGACTCAGTAAGTAAGTCATTGTTGTAACAAGCATGGTTTGAATTTATGAATTGTAGCTAATTTCTTTTTTTTTCAATCTTATTTAAAAATAGAGGATTGTCAAAGGCTTTCCTAAATTTTTACAACATGAGTGGTGCAATTCCCTACATTTCGAAATGTAAAATTAATAAATTAGTTTATAAAGATTTCTACTATTTAGAGTAGGAAAAAAATATTGAAAGGTTTCATCCTTTTTTGACGCAGTAAATGTATTTCAAATATTGCACTAAACAGCACAATTCAAACTTTATCATTAGTATTATTATTGTTGTTGTTTTTGTTGTTACTAAGCAATAAAACAGTTATTTCAACATTTGAGATTACAAATTATTTTAAGCAGGCGTATGAGCGGTCGGCTTTGGGTCCTCGCGCATGCCAACCCGACCAGACTCTTGCGCATGTCAAACAACACGTGCAGTTACGGCCAAACATGGTGGTCGTGTCTAGATTTTAACTACCTAATATAGTTTATTAACAACGTTTTGTTTCGCTTTGTTTTAGGTAAAAAGGTTTGGTGAAAAATGGGTGGCACTCAAAAGAAAAAGGTAAATACTGACGCCTGGCTTGAAATCAGTAACTCCTGCAGTTTCCATGCTAAGTTGCTAGCTAAACTAGCTTAAGTTTGTTCTTTATGTGGATCATTATGCTGTGCCAGCTTTTTCACTTAAATGTGAACATCACCCCAGTTTACAACTGAAATAAAATTTAAATTGTGTTTCCTTTACAGTTTGAGAGGGGCTCTGCAACTAACTACATTACTAGAAATAGAGCTCGTAAGAAGCTACAGTTGAGTTTACCGGATTTCAGGTAAAAAAAATAACCCTACTCACTGTGTTGTTTTGTTTTCTTGTTTCTTTGTTTGTTTTTTAAACCACTCTGCCTTGGAACTTTGTGTAACACGAACTATATTTTAGTTCCTCAAGGCAGTTTTACATTGTAAATAAACTGTGTAAGCTTATGAGTTCATTTACATAAAAAATTGATACTAGCCATTGTTTTAATACCCATCCCTAAATGGTTCAGCACAGCCTTATTAAGAATAGGAACACCTATTTGGTGCAGTTTCTTAAAATAGACAATAAAAAAGAAAAATAAACGTTAGAAATGGCAAATACAGGTAAACCACAAATTCTAAATGTATTTTTACTTTTAAACATTACAGTAAATATAAATTCTATATGTAACTTTTAATTAGTAATTGATTCAGGAATGAGCCGTTTTGTCTTCTAGTTTATAAAAAAGCGCGAGCCCTATGGAGCCGTTAAAGTCCATAAGAGTCGTCCTGTGATAAATTATGTTGTCAGATTTAATAATGGGTACCCATGTAATGTTTAAGTCTACAGTGAATGACTTGCTTTACTTTTTGTTTTAGACGACTCTGCATCCTGAAAGGCATCTATCCTCATGAACCGAAGCACAAGAAGAAGGTCAACAAGGGCTCCACCGCCCCCAGGACTTTCTACTTGCTCAAAGATATTCGTTTTCTGCTGCATGAGCCAATTGTTGCAAAGTTCAGAGAATACAAGGTATCTCAAAATGTGTAACTATGTTTTACTTTGATTAATTAAATGTTTAGACAGCAGTTTCTTTTTACAGAGTGACTATTCTCCCGTAGTTACGTTAGAGTTAGGCTTAGAAGAGCAATAAAATAAGTGGGAATAAGTGGATATTATGTGTGGCCATCATGAATTTTCATCCGTTTTTGCGCTTGATTGCACTTAAGTATGTGTGAATAATGCCAGCCTTCTTTTTATTGTGGTTAACACTCCACTTTCTCTTCGAAGTGTTCAAGACCTGTAGTAGAGCTCGTTGATATGAAAATACTTTGCAGACATTTGTTAAAACAGAAATTGTCATCAAAAGGTGGCACAAAGTTTCAACATACATAACTCGTTGTTTTTGTCCTTTGGCGTGTAAAGAACTTCATTTTTTTCTCACCTGTAAAACTAAAAAGAAAGAGATTTTTTTTGCCTTGTCTGCAATGAAAAATGAGAAATTAACTGGTCTTAAAGTGAGCAAAGAATCATTCTCACCATGACCTATGTCACTTGTTTGACATGTTTAACAGCCAATCAAACGTCTTCTGACACGTATGTCATTACATATGCGCGTTTAACCACACTGAGTGCCAAATGTGCGTTTGACATTCTGCCTGCCATCTGAGAACCTCTGCCAACCCGACTGCAGGCTGGGTCCCTGGTTGAGGACTATGATTATAAACTATAATTTATACTATATATTAATTTTCTTACTCACTCCTGTTGATGTTGTTTTAGTTAGGTTTGGATCTGTTAGAGTATGTTGCTCTTACAAAAGTTGTAATTTGTTTTAATAGATATTTGTACGGAAACTGAGAAAGGCTTATGGAAAAACAGAGTGGTCTGCAGTAGAACGACTGAAAGACAACAAGCCAACCTATAAATTGGATCACATCATTAAAGAAAGGTGAGACTCACTAAAAAGTGGAGAATAAGTAGATTTTCTGTTAAATTAAAACTTTGTTTTTCTTGTTCTTAAAAAAACATTTAGAAACACCTCACAGTAACTTTCATTCTGTTGCAGATACCCCTCCTTCATTGATGCCCTCCGTGATATCGACGATGCCCTTTGCATGTGCTTCCTCTTCTCCACATTTGCCAGAACGGGAAAATGTCACGTTCAAACAATCCAACTCTGCAGGCGCCTCACTGTGGAGTGGATGAACTATGTGATTGCATCACGCTCTCTCAGAAAGGTGCAGCTTTACCAAAGACTTTCATGGAAAAAATTACATTTCTGTGTTTTCTAACATGCAATCCACTTTGTTCCCGTTAGGTTTTCGTCTCCATCAAGGGAATATACTATCAGGCTGAGGTGATGGGACAGCTCATTACATGGCTGGTGCCGTATCAGTTCTCCCATGATGTAAGTTAAATTGATGAAATGAGGTTATTCAGGAATATGCCAATAAGCAGGAACTTTTATTGTTAAACTATTGTGGTGAAAGTTTGCACAGCTCTTTCAGCAGTGACACAAAAATCAACAAACCATGTTCTAACCAAACACAGAAAATCCTCAATTAATTAGTGAACTGGTCATAAATGCATTTTAAAGCTGTTTGGATAGTATCTGGAGTCTGACATAATCTTTTTATAATTACTTTTAAATAATATCTAACTAATTTCAAACTAAAGCACTTAAATTGAAGATGATTGATTTCCAGTTGAAGGGCAGAGTGAGACTTTATGCTGATTTGCTTCAGTGCCTTTTTATAGGTTCCCACATACTAATTAGAAGAAATAATTATTTACTAATGGACAGTTTTACAATAAAAGGGGGAGGGAAACTACACAAACTTTCACTTTCAATTCATTTGTTAATTTTGATTGAAAATTCAATTTTAAACCAACTTTTTTAACATTATTACTTAAATTAAATGCTTAAATGTTTTACTTTGACACAATTATTTGGTAAGTAGACTTTTTCTTTGTAAAATAATATTTTTGCTGTTTTTAGCACCCAACAGATGTTGACTACAGAGTCATGGCGACTTTCACAGATTTGTACACAACCCTGCTGGGCTTTGTGAATTTCAGACTCTATCATTCCCTCAACTTGGTCTACCCTCCAAAGGTATTTTGAACTTGAGAATCTTTCAAGGAATTTATTAGCATCATGACTTATGGAAACTTATGAGCTCAACTTTGAACCTACATTGTTTTCATACAGTTGGACATTAAGGCAGAGTCAGAGCTTAAGGGAGAGAATGAAGATCAATATGCCATGGATTCAGAGAGCTACTCTGAGGTAAGTTTTTTGTTTGTTTGTTTGTTTTTATACACTGATTTAGAAAATGGATGGATGGAAAATAAGATGCTTCAGTATGTAAAAAAAGGTAAGTATTATAGGACATCACTGATTGGATGATGAAATTTGTTCACCTTTTCAACCAAAAATTGTTTTGCATGGTAATATCTTCCCACAAAATGTGTTTTTTTTTAACTTCTGGTAACATCGACTGCAAAAGTTTGGTAATTTTTCCAATCAACTCTTTACCACAGTTCAGGCAAAACTGCTTTCCTTCGTCATTAACCAGTTAGTGATTTCCCATAATTCCTGCCTTTTCTGGTTTCTTATTTTGTTTCATTTTTTTTTACATTTTCTTTTTATTTCTGGAATTACTTTTTGTTTTCCAAAATGTTTAATTTTTCAAAAACGTCATGTTTTTTTATTTGATGTTTTGTTGTCATTTTCATTTCGATTCATTTTCTATATCCGCTTTGTCCCTTTCGGGGTCACAGGGCTGCTGGAGCCTAACCCGCCTACTCATGGGCGAATGCAGGGGGCACCCGTGTTGTTATTTTTTTTCTCAAATTGTCTTTGTGATCTTTAAAATGGTTTTGTATTGACTGATTTGCATTTCAGGGCCACTGCAGACTTTTTCTTTTTTGCATTTAGGCAGAATCAAAACAGGATTTAGGCGGTATTTTGGTGGTAAAACTTGTGTATGAGTATTTTATTAAACTGAAACATCAGCCCAGTTTTTTTTTAAATGCTGTATAAACATAAGTGAAAAAGAAAGTAGATGACAGTAAAATTGTTTTTGTCTGTGCAGAAACTTGGAGCTCTCAGTGCCAGTCTGGCTCGTGTTGTTTCTACTGCAGAGGAAGAGGATGCTCAGCTTGACCAGTTTCCTACAGAGGAGGCAAGACATATTTGGAATTTTTTTAAATTTGTTTTTATTATCTTTAATAAAAAATTGTATTTTCTGAAAAAAACAGAAAAAAATTGATACATTTGATGGTAAATGACTCTCTCAGGACAATATGGCCGAAGCATTAGAATGTAACTAGGGATTTACAGCTTTGTTTGGTTGCCATTGGCGCTTTGGTTCTCACCTGAGAAGCTTGTTTTGCTTTGCCAGTTTAAAATTGTCATGTAGGAATCATGTAACACCATAGGGACTTTTTATGACTCTGCAAAAAAACCTTTTTTGGACGCATAAAGGTCTTTAGTGCAGTTTAAAGATCCAAATCTAAACTCATGTTTGGTCTTTTCAAAGACACTGATCTGCCTCTGAAAACCCCACTGATTCAAGTTGAAGTCATGCAGATTTCTCACAAGAATTTAATATTTAGGTGTCCATATACGAGGAACATTTATGACCTATAGGATTTTTTTAAACACTTAGTTTGTGTATTGAACATACATAGCAACTATTTTTATACTATGGTCCAATTGAATACATGATACTGATCGGCTGCTGGGAATGGATTAAAATGTGATAATTTACACCTAAAATAGATGTTACAGTTACGTAGCCCAAATGTTCTATATCACTGCGCAGACTTCTTTCAAACAAACTTTTGCTTCATCATCTGGACAAAAACAAGTGGTAAGAGGTGAACTTTCTCTCTGAACTGGTACTTTATTTAACCTATCGTGTCGATCAGCATATCTGCCTCTACAGTCGAGATCAGTGTTGTCTCAGCCGTAATGCTGACAATCCGTCGCACCGCATATCAAATAGTCAGATTTTTGAGAAGCTTAAGCTGAAAAAATAACAATAGAGTACTAAAATGTTATTGAATATTTGTTTCTTTTGTTAGTGACCATGGTATGAGTGAGATAATTCCCTTCAAAGTGTGCATTATCATAAATTAATACACTTTACGAAACAGGCTTCCCCACCGGGCATTCATTTCTGATAATGCACATTATCCCTTACATTATTTTTTTCTTTTATAGCTCACTTTTCTTCATGAATCAACGGTTATTTAAAAAAATAAAACAAATAATTATAATTTATAATTAATGTGGAAAAATGACCTGTTTGAGGAGACAGTTTGGCTCATTCTGAAAGGTTTTGGTCATTCTAGGGTTAAATGTCAGCATTTTCAGTTCATAAAGAAAAGCTTTGTAAAGTTTAACCTCAGGTTGTAAATTATGATTTGTACATTTATCTTTATCGCTCCATTCATCATGGCAAAACTAAGACTTTGTCAATATTTGAAACATTCTTTTGTTATTTCTCATTTCGCTTCTCTTTAGATGGATTTGGAGAAAGCCGAAGCTCAAGAAAAGGAGCAGATGCAGCTGGAAACCCAGAAAAAGATTTTTGAGGGACTGAAGTTTTTCCTGAACAGGGAAGTTCCCAGAGAATCACTGGCTTTTGTCATCAGGTAAGTACACTTGTGGGATACTGAAAGATCTGCTCTAATGAAAACTGTGTTTTGGTATTATTAACATGTTCTTGTGGCATTTTTCTCATTATATACAGAAAGTTGAGCTTAAAATTGGGTTTCTGAGTATCTCTTCATTCAGATTGTTTTGAATCCAACAAAATATACAGACCAATAGTCCAGTCCACAATTCTGAGATCAATTGCTGATGAACTCCTGCCACTCTCCAGAAACTATGTCCTAGAAAAGGACACTGTTTATTTATTTGGGCTAAAAACGTCATGACCGTAATTATACCACTGAGAACACTTTTACATGAGATCAAAAGATGATCAGAGTGGGTCTTTAATCATTAAGTAATGGTCAGTGTAAATGCAATAGTTTTGCTTCTGCCTCTCAGGTGTTTTGGGGGAAACGTGTCCTGGGACAAGTCCGTTTGCATTGGGAGCACGTATGAGGTTACAGACGAGACAATCACACATCAAATTGTTGACAGACCCAATGTTGACAAACGCTACATCAACAGGTAAAGAAACAGATTTTTGACTACTTTTTTATTTATCGGATACAGTTTAAAAATTAACAAAATTGAGTTCTATACATTGACGTAAAGAATTTAATGTGCAGTAACCACAGGGGGAGCAGTCAAAGCCAACAGCATATAGTTACAATCCCGAAGCAGTTCATTCACAAAAGCTGAGCGTTCAGCTATTTTTTTTATTTTTTTATTTGAAATGACTAAGTTTTCATTGACAGTTTGAAGAATAGGAATTCATATGAAACCTAACAAAGTAGTTTCTTTCGTTCAAGAGCTTTAGTATCTGCAATATTTTCATCTCCTCACAGCAGGCTGACACTTGCAGAAATGCAGAAATGGAATGCGATAACCTGCCACTTCTGCTTTTGGTTTATGTATTTTTCCATCCTAAAGCAGCTCTAGCCAACAAAGAATTTGTTCACCCTCTGCAACAAATGATCCATGTAGAACAGAACAGCTGTTGCAGTTTTCAGACATCTTGTGGAAAATTCTCCCAGAATAAAAAGTCAGTGAGTTCCAAACTAGAAATAAAACATTAAGTGCAGGACGTCTGATTGTGGTTTTCCTACATAACATCAACATTCCTTAAAGTTTATTCTCTCTGCTTAAAACACGTAATGACTAAATAGATATAAATGCTTACTAAAAGGCTCTTATTAATCATTTCATGTGATTCAAACATCTACTTTAATGTCTTTGCTCCAGGTACTACATCCAGCCCCAGTGGGTGTATGATTGTGTGAATGCCAAGGTGCTGTTGCCGGTGGAGGATTATTTCCTTGGGGTGACTCTGCCCCCTCACCTGTCTCCCTTCGTGGAGGAGAAAGACGGGGATTATGTGCCCCCAGAGAAACTGAAGATAATGGCCTTACAGCGAGGAGAAAAACCTGGTGCGGATCCACCCATTAACTGACAACTTGATCGTTTCCCACAGCAACAATCATAGAAGCGCTGCTTGTTTTAGTGTTTGATTGGAGTCTTGAAACGCTTGTTCTCACTGTTTTATTCCTAATGTATTTGTGTCATAGCACAAGAGGAAGATGATGACAATGAAGAAGAGGAGGAAGATGATCAAGAAGAGGAGGAGGAGGATGATGACGAGGAGGAGGAAAATGAGTATGATGAAGATGAAGAAGAAGAGAAACATCTTAAGGAGATGGAAAAACAAAAATCCCAGGGAAAGGTGAGGAATTTCAGTTAGAGCTGGGCGATATAGAAAGAAAAACACAAGAACAAAACATCAAGTCAAATTTAACACAAAAGTAGAAACTCTTTTCTGAGCAATCCAAAAGTTATTTACCAAAAACGTTTAATTACATATGTTGACCTACTTTATTCCACAGTTTACTGTCCAAAGAGATCAGCTCTCCATTAGTTTATAATAACGAAAACCTCGTCGGACTTTAACCCTTACGTAATAGATGATAGTTGCAGTTTTGTGTCATTGTTAGGTTGAGTTCTGTTATGAACCAAAAAGTCGCTTCCTGTCAGAGCGGCGACGGATGCACACTGCATTGCGTACACAAAGACGTGCATTGAGAGCGGTGTCAAACACATCAGCTTTCAAAGAAAATGTTAATGTACTTAAACAGTTGGACCCTTGTTATATATATGAGAAAACATTAATTACAGATATAAAATTAGAATAATGCGATTAAAAATGCTAATTTGTCTGTAATTAGTTAATTGCAATTAATACAATAATTTGACACCCATAATATGTATAAATATTTTTTACATCTCTATACCTTGTTTTTCTTAAGTCTCTGCAGGTTAAAGTGACACCTGGAAAAATGAAGATAGAAAATCCGGTGCGCTTGGAACAGGAGGAGAAGGCGGAGGAGAAACGACTGGCCATCATGATGATGAAGAAAAAAGAAAAGTACCTTTACGACAAGATCATGTTTGGAAAAAAGAGGAAAATAAGAGAGGTGCATTTCATTTTCTTTTTCTTATGAGTCTTTTTTAAGTGTCCAGTTCTGAGTAAAGTTAATATTCATACATAGTCTTTGTTTACTCAGGTATCAGTTCTTTTTTTTTTTTTTTTTTTTTTTTTTTTTTTTTTTATAATCTAAAGATAACCAGAATTGTTCAGCTGCTCTATCAAGAGCAAACAGTCCCAGCGATGACCCCCTCCTGAGTTTACATAGCCAAAATGCTTTCCTGGGAAGGGTTGACATATTTTTCTCATTACCTACATCTGATCTCTCCCAACAGGCTAACAAGCTTGCAGCAAAGAGAAAAGCCTTTGACGACGCAGAGAAAGCAAAGAAGAAAAAGACCAAAAATTGACTCATCCTGTAAACTGTTAGTTCCCCATCAAGCTGATTTTGTGTATAAAAACTGCTTCTGAATAAACTTGATGTCTTTAAAGCCATGTGTTTTGGATTAACTCACCTGTACAAAATTACATGGATCTAAAATAAATGTACTAATTTCTTATGAACATTCATATTTTGTAAACTTTTTGACTCCTTCCAGTCCAAGTTCTTTATTTGTATTTTAAAGTCCCAGTCCGATCATCTTATTCTCAAAGTGTTCCCTGTGGTCTCTTAACTATTGTTAAGACATTTTTAGGCAAAATCAAAGAACATGTTTTGAGACAGTTTCTGCAGAGCAAAGAAGTTCATCTGAAAGTTGCAGACAACTCAGTTCACACCTGGATTTGGGGATCCTCTGCCAATCCTCCTTTCAGATCCTCTCCAGTTCTATCAGGTTAAATGGTAAACGTTGGTGAACAACCATTTTCAGGTCTCTCCAGAGATGCTCAATTGGGTTTAAATCAGGGTTCTGGCTGGACCAATCAAGAACAGTCATGGAGTTGTTGTGAAGCCACTCCTTGGTTATTTTAGCTGTGTGCTTAAGGTCATTGTCTTGCTGGAAGGTGAACCTTTAGCCCAGTCTGAGTCCTTGATCGCTCTGGAGAAGGTTTTCGTCCAGAATATCCCTGTACTTGGCCACATCCATCTTTCCCTTGATTACAACCAGTCGTCCTGTCCCTGCAGCTGAAAACACCCCCACAGCATGATGCTGCCACCACCTTGCTTCACTGTTGGGACTGTATTGTGTGACAGGTAGGATTAAGGCCAAAAAGTTCTATCTTGGTCTCATCAGACCAGAGAATCTTATTTCTCACCATCTTGGAGTCCTTCATTTTTTTAGCAAACTCCATTCGGGCTTTTATGTGTCTCACACTGAGGAAAGGCTTCCATTGAGTCACTCTGCCATAAAGCCCTGACTGGTGAGGGGCTTTGCTCTGACATGCACTGTGAGCTGCAAGGTTTTATGTATAGACAGGTGTATGGCTTTCCTAATCAACTCCAATCAGTAGAATCAAACAAAGCTGGACTCAAATGAAGGTGTAGTACCATCTCAAGGATGGTCAGAAGAAATGGACAGCACCTGAGTTAAATATGAGTGTCACTGCAAAGGGTCTGAATACTAAGGATCCTTTGTGATATTTCAGTATTTCTTTTTTAATAAATATGGGGTGCTGTGTGTACATCCATGAAGAAAAAAATGAACTTTTACAGGTTGCAAATGGGTGCAATATAACAAAAATAACACATTTAAGGGGGTCTGAATTCTTTCCGTACTCACTATATGTCCCTCAAGAGAAAAATGCCACAATAACAAGTAAAAAAAACATCAAATACAGTATTTTAATTGGAGTGGGTCTTTTTGTAAAAGCAGTTTTATTCTATCACTTGTATATTTTAGCAGACGTTAGATTAGTTTTCTCATCTGTGGTGTTTGGATGGGCTCACTGCTGCAGCTTTGCGTGAAGTTCAAAAACAGTCTTTGCGTGCGTCTTTGCAGTGGGCAGATGCTGAGGTCATGCTGCTGCTGACGCTGGAATGGATGTTGGTTTGCATTTAAGCGGGCGGCATTGATGACGACTGAGAATGTCCTCTCTGCTCTCTGTTTAGGGCCACACTTAGGGCTTTGCACCCTTCTTGGTCCTTTTGGGACACTTGGTGCTACTCTTTGCCTTTTTTTATTTTACACCCAGATCTGCATTCCATGTGTGCCCACCCCTTCGGGTCTCAGCCTGGCACATGTGGTGCTTGAAGGCAGAGGCATAACAAAGGGAGCAGTGTTGTCCCTCAGCAAGTCGAGCATTGGGGGAGTTCAACAGAGTGATTTATTTCTGTGAATCTGGACTTCAGAATAAATGGAGATGAACTGCATGTGCACTGTACTGCCTGGTGCATTGTTGGTTTCATATGGTTACATCCTGTTTTGCAGAGACTGGTGGTGACAAGTCTGCTGGTTTGTGTAACAAATTCATTTTATCTCTACGCTGCTTTTTTTTTTTGAAAACTTATCAGATCAAATACTTTTTTAAATTTTAAAATCTGAAATATAACTATCAAAGAAAAAGATTCCCCATAAATGGGTAAATTGATAATAGATGCACGTTTAATAATCCAGGCTGTATTTGTTTGGGTCGTGTGCAAAGGATTAAATCTGCACGGTGTACCTTACTCCTGCCCCATCTGTAGATACATAAAGTATAAAGCTTTTTAGACAATAAACAGAGCAGTCTTGATCAGTTGAAACAACAAGAGCCTTTGTGATCCGGGTGGCTGCATTTGTCCCTTTATGCTGTTTTCTGCCCTCCTCTCAGCTTGCAGCTCAAACTTCAGTGTCCACACTCAATGCTCCTCTGTTTGTGACCACAGATAGATATCTATGCTGTTTCTCTCCGCCCTTCCTCATTCCCTCCCCACCACCACCCAGCCTGTGCGTCACAGGTGACTAGATGAGCCTCCCTGCCTCCCTGTGTTCAGCGGGATCACTTTTGGAAGTGGAGGTTGAGAGGAGAGGTAGCAAAAGGGCATCAGGAATTAGAAACGAGGAAGAGAAGACAGACAAATAGATGAAAATCTCCAGTCTGGACATAAGAACATAGACAGCAGCTTTAAGTAGAGGTTATGACATAATGTGTTTATCAAGAGAATCTGCAAAGGAGGGAATTATTCCTTGCATGAAGCAGGATGGTCAATACGGAAAGAAAGAAGTCTACTAGTTTATCAACAGATTTATGAATGAGGGTAAGTAAAGATGAACAAATTCTGTTATTTCTTTTCTGTTCATCCTTATAAATTGAATGCTATATTAAATGAAAATTATGAATATTTCCAAATTTCTTCTGTTCTATGATTATGTGATCCTTTCCCCGCAAAACCTTGTGATCAGTGTAGTTACGCATAATACTAGAGCCAGCTAATTTTTCTTTGCTTTTCAGCAATGTAAAAGTTATAGCAATGACCCAATTTGAAATGAGGAACTTTCCTAAATGAGCAACAATGCTTAAAATACAATATTTTGAAATAAAACTATCAAAATAAAAGTAATTTTTCTTAAATTACTAGAAAAAACTGCAACAATGCTGGTAATACCAATGTTCTTGGTTTTAACATGTTTTTTATGTTATTTTAAAGTTACATTTGGGTTAGAAAAACAGCTAGAACAAATACTTGTTTTTGTCATTTTCAGGTAAACTATTTTACCAGAGCAAACTTTGTTCTTGAACACCATGGATGGTTCTGAGAGCAGAAGAAACTCGAATGCCTCCCAATTTGATCCTTCATAGGCTTGATAACAAAGAGAACTGCCCTCATAGGTGTGTTTTATTAGTCAATTTGGATAAAGGTCTTATGATAAGATTCAGCTGTTAATGTCAGATTTATGTGCACTATAAAATATAATACTCGGTAACATGGGAGCATTACAAAGGCAATTCCATCTATTCTAAGAAAATCACTTGTTTGAAAAAAGAAAAAAAACTGAATGAACAAAGTTGAACTGTTTTTAACAAGTATAAAATATTTGCAATGTTTATCCGACGGTGGCTATTTTGTTACATGTGGAGCCGAGTCAGCAAGAGGTTCGTCTCAACACGGTCTGCTGTATCACTTTCCATGCGGCTGCATAATGCATGCTTTAGAGCAGCTGAGAAAAATCAGCTTTGTCATTTTGAGACTCCAGTCTATCATTTTGGAGCTCACTGTACAATCTGGACCATCCCTGTGTTTATGAAGGGACCAACATGAAATGAGATCAGCTCTGAAATGGTCTTCTCTGCGGCCTCTTTCTCCAGCACACTGTCGGATACGTACTCTCCTAATATCCTTTGTTGTCTTACCATTTGTGATTCACCAAAATATTGCTTTAAATGATGAACTCTTCATTAGGAGTCCTCCCAAAAATTTATTTAAAATTTAACCCATTTTTTTCAACACTTTTGAAATCTGACAAATAGCGATAAAACTTAACAACAAATACATTTATAGCTAAAAATCTAAATTCCATCTTTTTTAAAAAGGGGTTTCAAGCTACCAGAGAATGGTGACATAAAATAACCCTCTAATAAATCATTCAAAGAGGCTCTGGTTTTCTGAAGAGCCTTCCCTCTGAATAATGAGGTACACTCACGAATTAGCTTCGGTCCAATGCAGTTCCCTGCTTCCTTCCACTTAGATAATACAAAAGCAAAAGGCTGTGCATTATGCCGACTGAAAGACTTTTCTGTTTCAGATTTGGATCAGTTAAATATTGATGATATGTGATCATAAAATTAAATAAAATATTTTCTGTTTATAAGGTAATCATTGATTCTCCTGGACCATGACTGGCAAGCAAGGGAGGAAGTGGAAATCCATGGGCAACGGCCTCGTGCTGGGTACACTCCTCACCAGCTTTATGATTCTGGTTTATTGTTTCTCCACACCGCAGATTAACCTCAACTCACCTGAGTAAGGCTTATATATGTGTACATGGACAAAATATTTATGATACTCAAAAATAAAAATATTCGAATTGAAAATGATTTATACTTTGCTGAATATCTCATGCTCTGGTTAACTCTTCACACCCTAGCTTCTGTTTCATATTTTTTATCAGCTTTAGATTTTTGACCCAACAATTTTGATTTGCTTTACAATTTAAAATGATAAAATTGATACAAAAAAATCTGCAATATGCTTTCATTTTAAACATTAAATAAAATTGTATTTATATATTTTCTTTAACTTATAAATTGAATCCAGAATATAATATATATACTTATTTTTTGTCACTACTAAAGTTGATTTGATGTTAATTGAATTTAAATATTTTCCCGCCTTAGATTTCAAGAAAGTGCTACAACATTTATCCCCACATCAACTTCACAATCATTAAAAAATATATTTTTTGCATATTTGTTTGGTCGTGTAAGGGTTAGAGTTGAAATAGGTGAAAGCAAGAAACAAAATATATAAATGGTGTTTTTTTTTTTTGTTTTTTCTTTTATTTCTTTTAGGGTCCCAGTACCGCACTCCTGTGCTCATGGTCCATCCCACCTCAAACACACTACCAACAGTTCACAAAAAGCCAATGGTCAGTCCTGTCTTCCTAAAGTGGATGTAATGTTCCTGAAGACTCACAAAACAGCCAGCAGTACCTTCCTCAACATGCTTTTTCGCTTTGGAGAGAAACACAGACTCAAATTTGCTTTCCCAGACAGCAGGAATGACTTCTTTTATCCATCTCTGTTCCAGCGCACACAGGTTAAAGATTATAGGTCTGGAATGTGTTTCAACATCATCTGTAATCACATGAGGTTCAATGCACCTGAACTAGCAAAGCTGCTGCCCACAGATACCACTTACATCACAATTCTGCGAGACCCAGCAGAGCTTTTTGAATCATCCTTCCACTATTTTGGCCGATTGGTGCCTTTTACCTGGAAGATACAAGGAGAAGACAAGCTGTCTGAGTTCCTTCTCAACCCCCAGAGCTATTTTGACCCAGAAAGCTACAACTCTTATTACCTCAAGAATCTGCTGTTTTTTGACTTTGGCCAGGACAACACTCTGGACCCAGATGATCCACGGGTCGACGCAGGAATCAGGTCAATCTCTGAACGTTTTCACCTCGTCATGCTGGTGGAGTACTTTGAGGAATCACTGCTCCTGCTCAAAGATGCACTCTGCTGGGAGATGGATGACCTTCTCTTCTTTAAGCTGAACGTCCGCAAGGGATCCACTGTGTCTAAACTCACCTCAGAAATGAGAGCCAAAGCTCTTGAATGGAACGCCATTGACTGGAAGCTCTACCAGCATTTCAACCAAACATTTTGGAAGAAAGTAGATGCATATGGGCGACGGCGCATGGCCAATGATGTCGCGGAGCTCAAAAGAAGAAACAAGAGAATGACATCTATTTGCATTGAGGGAGGACATGCGGTGGAAGCAGGCAGCATCCAAGAGACTGACATGCAGCCCTGGCAGCCAATTGGATCGAAGTCTATAATGGGGTACAACTTAAAGAAGAACATGGACAAAGCACATCGGAAGCTGTGCCGCAAGATGTTGATGCCAGAGATTCAGTATTTATCAGAACTTGGAGTTAACCTGTGGATCACCAAGCTGTGGGGTTATGTGAGAGATGTCATTAACTGGTAACTCAGAATGCAAGAGGTGTGAGATTGCTGTAAAGATCATAATATCATAAGATGTTAAACATTTCTATCACATCTCCAGCCTCCTGAAGTTAGAATATGTATACTTTCACTTATGCGTAAATGAATGCAAGCTGTAAAGTCTGCCTAGTATTGATTCTTGTTTGTGGGCCAAAAAGTAAAAAAAAATATTTCTACTGCAGTTCTAACAGAGCAGCTGAGTAAGCTATGATTTTATCGTGTTATTCAATTAGTATGGAAGTAACTGCAACCACTGCCAGATCTGAAGGTTATTCCAAGGTTGGAACATAACTTTCTTGCTAGTGCACACACAGCACAAACAATTAGATTCCCAGCCTGTGATTCCAGAAAACAACAATAAAACATTACATGAAGATTTTAACGGAAATATTACATCAAACATTATGTAACAGTAAAACTGACCATTCATACAGAGGAGCAGGTATCTGGTTGCACAGTTATGAAAATATGAACATTTTTTCTTAATCAATGAAACAATTCAAGCTAAAACCACAAGACTATTCAAAAAATACTGTTCAATATTAATAATTACCTTAACTAATTAAACTTATTTTAATTTGAAATATTTCAAAACGTAATCATTATCATCACTGCAATTATTTACACAAGTATAAGAAAATGCAAGCAAATATGCAATCATGCAGAAAGCTATTTTTCATTTTCTTCCTCTTTGTTAGCTTTATGCAATAACAGCTGAATGGATATTTTTCTTTTAAATAGAACGATCACATTTGCATAAATGTTACAAGCCAAAAGGAAAAAAAAATTGGAAATATATATATATATGTTTTTAAGGTTATAATAGGAATGGCAACCAGTGTTAAACACCAATTTTAAGAATTTACACAGACCTGTTGCAACCAATGAAAGTGAGTTAGAGAGTTGTTTTAACATTATTTATTTATTCTATCCAGTAGTCTTAGTGCTTTTACTGATTAATTGTAATCTTTTGTCTTCTTTCACTACCAGCGCTTGTGCTAGATTTCAACATAAATTACAATGTCCTTGTGTTAAACAACACACTTTTAAGAAGCTAAACTTTCCTCTCTTCTTCCTGGAGTTTTCTTCATGTGTACGCCAAGCAGAAGCAATTGTACTAGATATTGCACATGAATGTATATCACCAACACCCTTTGATGAAAAATATTTCTCCCATTGCAGACAGAATAAATCTCCGGTTATTTGACTGGCAATCAATATGTTTGAAAACTGCTCTGTTAAAACAAACGTGTGTTGAAGATAATAAAGTAACAGAAACAGTATTTCTTTTGTTTGGTAGTGTAAAAATTCTGCAGATGTCAATTGTAATTTGCCATTGTCAAAATAAAGAATGGAAAAACAACATGCTCTTTATTTTCAGAAACATAAAAACAAAATGTTACTGCTCTATATAACTTATATTGTGATTTTTATAAAATGGCTTATTTCAATCGTGAATAAGAAGTAATAAAATTAAACTTAATATTAATAAATATTGTTATTAAAACGTGATGCAATATTCACATTTTTGTTACATCAAGCCACAATACTGTTAGCAAGAGTTTCATTAGTTCTAACCATGTGGTTGAAAAAGGAAAACAGTTCCTTTGACATTATCATGTGCAGCTTTGACCAAATTTGACATTTTTCTTATTTTTTCCCTTTCTTCTTAAAAAAGTCACATTGGTACAATTATACAAATACTTAAGCTCTGGAAATGCAGGTATTTGAAGGTAATGGTTAAATAAAATCAACCACTCACAATGTTTTCAGACCTGGATTTGTTTTTGTTATCTTTAAATTCCACATGAAAATTTGACTGTAACATCATTTCATCATAGTTATTTACATATGAGAAACCAGCAGGCTTTTACTTAAGATGCAACTGTTTTCTGAACCGATTTCTCTTCAGTTGTAAATTCCAATGGAAACAATTAATCCTTATAATTCTTTATACATAAAAAGCCAGCAGGGGGAGCACTTCCTGGAAAAAATATTCTTCCAAGATCTGAAGAGAATTAGGATTCAGTACCACGGAGTTTCTGAACTAGTGTTGTTCATCATTTTGTTTTTTGGAATAGGTTCCTAGTTCTACTTCTGTTTCCACGAAGTACAAAGCACAGAAAAAAATGTCACTTGTTAATGGTTTGCCATGATAAAAAGAGATGTTTTATTAAGAATTTCCGACATATAGCTTTAGACAAAGACAACTAAAATGAAAAAACATTGATCAAAAGAATGACAAAAGATATTACAAAAAATCTCTATTGATTCTTCTGTAACTGTAATTGACATGATTATTATACTTATTACACTGTTTCCAGTATCAAAATAATAATCAGAAATACATAACATATATTTCAGTACAAATATGATTAGAGCATGCATTTTCAAACTGTTAAGTGTGCTTCTTCATAGAGTGTTTAAGATGTCTTGATTTTGAGCATTGCAGTGGTCTGAAAACTGGACCAATGAAGATCGGCCTCATGACTTTTTCCAACCTGGGTCTTCTACCTGTTACAGCCAGCAACTTCATTTCCTAAATAATTGATCAATTTACAGATATATTCTACCTTTTTGAACTATGGAGAATGATAAAGATGTTACACTATTTTGCATTTGCAGATATCTTGGACAATCATAATGGCTGCTCACAGATGTTGACAGGGTTGAATGAAAGCACACTTGTTTGCAGGCTCCCATAAAACAGGCTCGGTTTGGTTTATAACTATATTGCTATTGGAGTGCAAACTGCCATCTTTCTCTGTAAACCTTTTGTGTCAACAATACTGTTTTTTTCAAAAACGTTGTTAAAAACATATACAACGCTATAGACAAGACAGCACTATAGATGCTGTGCAACTGGCACATCAACAATCAACATTGCAGTTCAGAGAATTTATTTTATCTTTTTGAAGATAGAATATCATATTTTGAAAATATTCTTGCATATTTTGTATAATTGTTTTGTAACATGATTTCAAGTCCAGATGGAATACAGTAAAAGAAGGATGTGAATTGGACAATTTATATTTGTGAATGTGGAATTTACCAAATAAAAGGTGTTGGAAAATAAAAATTACATGTTTTGGTAAACAATGTAATTTAAAAAATATAAAAATGTCATTAAAGATATTAATTCCTTTATGTATATTCACTTTTTTGACCAAATGTATTATTTGTGTACATACAATGATAAAATAAATGAAACATGTTTTCCATACTTGACTGGCCAAAATTACAACACTCTTCTGTGTTTATTTTAAATCTTCTTAGTGTTTCTTTAACTGGATAAATTTGATGTGAAATATTAAATGAAACGTCTTTTATTTTAAAGTTGGCAAACAGGTCAATACTACTGTTTTTTTTTATTCACTTTATGGAACAACACACAAAATTACAAATCATATAAGCAAGTACACAGTCAGAATGCAACAACCAATATTTGAAAAAGTGAATCAATTACAGCGTATAAAAAAGTAATGGGGACATAAGTGAGCAATATATATATATATATATATATACATATATATACATATACATGTCCTTTCTTGATGTAAATCGTTAAAGTTGTAAATGTAAATATATTAAATTTTGCACTTTTTTCCATCATCATTGTTGAAATATAAAAGAACGTGTTCAAAATGTTTTGTATTTGGTCCATATCCATACTGGCCTCAAGCATAAAGGGAAAAAATGGTCTCCGGGGGTGCGGGGAAAGCTCGTGATGTCACTTCCGCTGCGCTTCACGCAGCCTCTCGTGCCACCTGTTGGTTCCATCATGTACTTGCTGAGTTGTACTTTAAGCCACTTTAAGTTTTTATAAGTAGTAATTAATGTACAGAAAGAATTTTCTTTTTTTTTTTTTTTTAATAAAAGCTCAATTATTTTACGGTAGATAGAATCTTATCATTAACACAATGCACTACCAGAAACACGCCATTAACGTTAAAACTAATCACAATTGAAGAGGAAAAAAGACAAAATACATTCAAAAATTGTTATGAAAATAAGTGTTATCTATTTTGCGAGAAAATACACGAAATCCTTGAAATTATAACGATTGTCTTCGAGTGAATCTTACAATAGTTCAATGGGACAGCCTTGATGACATTTACTTTAGTGTCTAAAACTGAAACTAAATTGAATTTTATTATTAATTATAATTAATAATTATAATATATATATTTGTTAGACTTGATCGGATTGTACATCCTAGAATTGAGTCAGCAACGGGGTTGGGGTCGGATCTTGGCCGCAGCCTCGGCTACACGTGGGCGTGGCTTTAACAGCAGCATTGTTTTGCTAGTTCAAACTTTAGGCCGTTTATTTGCTCCAATTAATTTATATACGTCTGTACTTTGATGTAGTATTGAATCGACTTGGCGGATAACGCAGTGAAACATTTTGCACTTCCCGATAACCTTTATTCGGTGTTAAAGTTGCTTGTTTTTAGCATTTGAGTTGCTGAAGCTAAGTTGCTAGCTAGTAGGTTAGCTATGACCGTAGCCCTAAACTAACCATTAATTGATTTAGTTTTTCCGCCATTAACCATGCAGCGTCTGAGCTAAGGATTTTGTAAGTGACTTTTTTCGGTACCTAAAAGGATGTTGCGAGCAGACGATGCCCCTGCGTACAGATGAGAACTGGCCCGGTTGGATGAGTTGGCGAAAATGTCCTGCAAATCCACGAAAGTGGCCCCGAGTGTTGATTTTGACCACAGCTGCTCCGATAGCGTTGAATATCTGACGCTTAACTTCGGCCCGTTTGAGACTGTCCATCGATGGAGAAGACTCCCACCGTGTGATGAATTTGTTGGTGCAAGGTAAACTTCGCTTAAGATGGAAAAAAACAATTAAGATTGTACATATTTTCTTAAATTTACCTCTGAGTCTTGTTTATTTTTGTACAGGCGCAGCAAACACACCGTTGTGGCATACAGAGATGCCATATACGTGTTTGGAGGAGATAATGGGTGAGTTCTACTCTACAGTCGTGTTTTCCCCTCTCATAAACTATTCAGTTTAATATTGTTCTGTGCATCCCATCAGAAAGAACATGCTTAATGACCTGCTCCGGTTTGATGTGAAGGACTGCTCTTGGTGCCGGTAAGGCAGCAGCATCCTTAAAAAGAACAGAAGCAAAGTGGAAAATATGGTTTAACAAATCCCAATAACTTGTTTCTCAGAGCTTTTACGACAGGAACTCCACCAGCACCCAGATACCACCACTCTGCCGTGGTCTATGGCAGCAGCATGTTTGTTTTTGGTAAGTTTAATGTGTTTTTAGTTTGATTTTATTGACATCATTGGATTTAATGCACTTAAATTGACCTCTGATTCTATGTTTTTTAGGTGGCTACACTGGTGATATCTACTCCAATTCAAACCTGAAAAATAAAAATGACCTTTTTGAATATAAGTTTGCCACAGGACAGTGGACTGAATGGAAAGCAGATGGAAGGTATTACATCAGTGCATTTATTTGTTTTCTCACTATGAAATCAGAGAATTGTCATTGTTTCAGAAACATGCCTGCTCAGAACCTTTTCTGTTGTAGTTTGCCAGTGGCCAGGTCTGCACATGGAGCCACAGTCTACAGTGATAAACTTTGGATATTTGCGGGGTATGATGGTAACGCCAGGTATGTTTAATTATTTATTTTTCTTGTACGTGCACACATTTGTGTTACCATCATTTTTGACATTTGGCGCTGTTGTGTAGACTGAACGACATGTGGACCATCAGTCTGCAGGATCGCGATCATGCATGCTGGGAAGAGGCTAGTCACAATCCTATTCTTGTTTAACTGAACAGGAAGTCATTCCTAAAAATAACTCTTTTTCTAATTTTTGCAGTTTTTATTCTTTGTTTTCTTTCTGACCATCAGATCGACCAAAGTGGCGAGATCCCGCCTTCATGCTGTAACTTCCCTGTGGCCGTATGCAGGGACAAGATGTTTGTGTTTTCTGGCCAGAGCGGAGCCAAGATCACTAATAACCTCTTTCAGTTTGAGTTCAAGGGCCATATGTAAGCACCAAAAGCTGATTTATTTACGTCTTATAGTTTCACACAAAATAGCTCATCAGTCTGTCCTCTCAGGTGGACACGTATCCCCACCGAACACTTGCTGCGAGGCTCCCCTCCACCTCCTCAGAGACGTTACGGACACACCATGGTTGCCTTTGATCGCCACTTGTATGTCTTTGGAGGTGCTGCTGACAACACTTTACCCAACGAGCTGCACTGCTATGATGTAGATTCGCAGACCTGGGAGGTCATCCAAGCCAGCCACGACAGTGAGGTAAAGATACAAAGTTTTACACTGAAATATGTAAAGAAAAAAATAAGAAAGGTTTGAAAATAAGTGACTTAGAATTGTGTAGCATTTAAACATTCATTTTAACATCTAAAATGATCAAAGCTGTCTTTTTGGGTTTGGTTAATGTTGTAGCATTTAGTCCTAGGGGCTTTATTGCACCTATTTTTAATGTTTACAGTTTTCAAGCTGTCTGGGTAGATATACATTCTCCACTCAAATTCTTCTTTCCTTTCTTTCTTGAATATTTGTTGATCAAAACCCCCTTTACACAAATCGGATCTATTATGCCTCCTACCCCTCAGATGCCCAGTGGAAGGCTCTTTCATGCTGCTGCAGTCATTCAGGATGCCATGTACATCTTTGGAGGGACTGTGGACAATAATGTTCGCAGTGGGGAGATGTACAGATTCCAGGTTTGTCTGAACAACTGATTGAATACTTTGCTCTACATGCCTGGTGATGTAAAGAACATCTCTTGTCTCGCAGTTCTCAAGTTACCCAAAGTGCACTCTTCATGAGGATTATGGCAAACTGTGGGAGAACCGTCAGTTTTGTGATGTGGAGTTTATTCTGGGCGAGGTGGGTTTTACCTGTTGGATGTTAAAAAGCAAGCTAAAATGCTTTCAAAAACATCTGTTGGACTATCAGCACTTCATGCTTTTTTATTTATTTGTTCACAGAGGGAGGAGAGAGTTTTGGGGCATATTGCCATAGTGACTGCAAGGTGTCAGTGGCTGCGGAAAAAAATCTCACAGGCTCAGGACAGACGAAGACGGGTTAGAAGCCATTACACCTTTGTTATTTCAGTATTAAAGAGTCTTTTTGATTATGACTAAAGTGCTAGCTGTACGTGAAGTAATTCTTTTTTAAACATAAGATTTCAATAATGTATAAGAAAGTTTAACTCAATTCAGAAGTTTATATGAATTGCATCTTGCATACTTGCATTTGTAAAGTTAGACCATCGTTCTACAAATTAAAACAGAAGAACAAGTACCTTTAGCAGAAGATGGCGTGTTAGAAAGAAAAAGTGTTGTGTAATATGTTGTGTCGCAGAAGACGAAACAGGAGAGCAGTGAGGAAAATGATGAGGGAGCAGCTGGAGGCCCGAGGGATATCCCAGCAGGCAATAGGCCATCGGGCACACAGCCCCTGCTGGAGGTCTTCATCAGAGAAGCAGAGGCCCAACCTTTTGAAGTCTTGATGCAGTTTCTCTACACAGACAAAATCCAGTACCCCCGTAGAGGTATTTCTCTCTCTGTGCTTCTATCTTTCCTGTTGTATATGTTATAATATGGAGAAAGGGAAAGAAATTATCATTTTGTTCTCGTCTTTGCACAGGCCACGTCCAGGATGTTCTTTTGATCATGGATGTATACAAACTGGCTCTCAGCTTCAAATTGTCCCGGCTAGAGCAGCTGTGTGTGCAATACATCGAGGCGTCTGTGGATCTCCAGAATGTTCTGATTGTTTGTGAAAATGCCAACAAGCTGCAACTCGATCAACTCAAGGTAGAACAGAAAATCTTGTTTTTTTACCCCACCTTTGCCAGAAACTGTTATCGTGTTCAATTTCATTAAATTAAAGGTTTTTAACCAACGTTTTATGGTACTTTTTTATTATGTGAAGCATTCATTTATTTATTGTTTAGCTCTAAAACAAATTTTAATTTCTATTTTTTAATGTTTCTTTTACGCAGGAGCACTGTCTGAATTTTGTGGTGAAGGAATCCCATTTCAACCAGGTGATCATGACAAAAGAGTTCGAGCAACTTTCCACCCCTCTGATCGTGGAGATCGTGCGACGAAAGCAGCAGCCTCCCCCCAGAATGTACTCTGATCAGCCTGTGGATATTGGGACTTCCCTGGTGCAGGACATGAAGGCTTACCTGGAGGGAGGAGGCTTGGAGTTCTGCGACATCATTTTGCTTTTAGACGGGCATCCCCGGCCTGCTCACAAAGCCATACTGGCAGCTCGATCCAGGTAGACGGTCGCAGACATTTCACAAAGTATCCCAATTTTTTTTATCTTTGTCTTTTGCTTTTGAAGCTTTCAGATGCTGTAATTTGACAACATTTCAGAGTTTTATCAACTCTCTTCGTGCTGTTTATTTTGCAGCTACTTTGAGGCAATGTTCCGCTCCTTCATGCCAGAAGACGGTCAAGTAAATATTTCCATTGGGGAGATGGTTCCAAGCAAGCAAGCATTTGAGTCTATGCTGCGCTATATCTACTATGGTGATGTCAACATGCCTCCAGAGGACTCTTTGTATCCTTCTCAAAGTTGTTTTAGTGGTACTATCTCCACAAAAGAGACTAAATTCACTGTATTTTTCATACTATATGGTATAAAGCCTTCATTTCTTTCAAAAAATCACAGTGCGTCTTATCATCTAGAGCACCTTGTATACAGATGTATAATAATTACTCATTAATAATGATAATAATTTACTGATGTCAAAGCTATTTTGAGGGGTACACTGCTCTCTGTCAAAATGTCAGTCTGTTCTTTATATGATTTGCAAACAAGTTCGGGTGTTATTGTCAATATACTAACGCGGCTAAAGTGTAGCAGTGTCGGGCTGTGTTTTTTTTTTTTTTTTTTTTTTTTTTTTTTTTTTTTTGCAAACAAGGTTGGGAGTTTGTGAGTCAAAGTAACATTTGTTTTAGCTGTGTTGGTCTGTTTTTTATGTGTTATAAACAAGGTTTGAAGTTACAGCTATAAGTAATATGCTTACGTGTAGTGTGCTGCTAACAAGTTCTAGAATGACTGTGAATGCAGGTAATAAAGTCTGACGAACAGACTTATTTCTGACTTTTTTGACTCGCTTATAATCCTGTGTGCTCTATAGTGCGAAAAACGCTGTAACAGCAGTGCCTAAATAAAAAAAAAAAAAAAGCCTGAGGACAGATACTATTTTTGTATTTTTTTTCTCTTGTTTCTAATCTAAGAATGTTCAGTCTAGAAAATATTTAAAACAGGTAGAATGTTTATCAATTTAGTAATTGCTTCTTAATTAATACAAAAAAACAAATGTTTTTAATTTCCTTGACCTTTAAATGATAGGTATCTATTTGCTGCACCATATTACTATGGGTTTTCAAACAACAGGCTGCAAGCTTACTGTAAGCAAAACCTAGAGATGAATGTCACCGTGGAGAACGTCTTGCAGGTATTTGTTTTACTCCCTGCAGGGGCTTGGAAATTGACTTAGCTGTACAGCCGAAAAGGAAGAATTTCTTTTCACGCTTCTTCCCTTTCTCAGATTCTGGAGGCAGCAGACAAGACCCAGGCTCTGGACATGAAGAAGCACTGCCTCCACATTATTGTCCACCAGTTTATCAAGGTGGGTGGGCTTTTAGCCGGAGCCCTGGGAGTGTGCTGTCCACTCACTGCAGCTGAGCTAATCCTCTAGTCTTATTGTCTTTGCGGGAAACTGAAACCTTTGGTCTCCTGGTGGACGGCCCTCCTTCTTCTGCAATAAAAAGACGCTGTTTACTGTTTGGGCCGGCTGTATAAGCAACTCATCACATAACAACGAAGGTCACAAAGGCAAACCGATTATTGCTTGTTATTCAGAGAAACAGTGACGCACTCAATTCTCACTTCATTTCACTTGAGTGTTAGCTCTACTGTTCTGATATAATTTTTTTGCTGTTTTTATTTTTTAAATGCACCTTAAATCATCAGCTTTTTTTTGTACGCTTTTCTATTCTGTCTTCTTGTTTTGAGTTAGTGTGCTTATTTTAATTTTTTTCTTTTCTTCATTTTCTTTTGTTCTCCTACCCTCCCAAAGGTCTCCAAGCTTCCCAACCTGCGGTCCCTCAGCCAGCTGCTCTTGTTGGACATCATTGAGTCTCTTGCTGCACACATATCAGACAAGCAATGTGCTGAAATGGGGTCTGATATTTAGGATGACTTGGAATGCGAGGCGTTTTCCCCCTGCAGAAACCACCAACCTTGACTGCACCGCATTCTCCCCATCATCATTTCCGCCCCGCCTTTGCATGTCATTCCTTGTATCCACGCTTTGTCAGACGGGATTTCAATGAAGGAATCACATTCTAAATATTATGCAGTTTTTACATTTGTCTTTAGGCACAGTTCTATTTCTTAAGTATTTCTTAAGTGCAATATGTTGTAAATTTATAAATGCAAATTTAGAAATGTTCAATGATATTTACTCAAATCAGAACTATGTGTTGTTCAACAATAAATATTTAACATCTCCATCTCTGTGAGGCTTGTTTGTGTCATCTATGGCATAATAGTGGAGCCATTTATTAAAATAATTGTGTGTTTTGTGATGCAATCACCAAATATGGCGTGGGATGTACCTTAGGATCCCTCTTTCAGAAATTCACGTTAGCCACGAGAAAATCCAAGATTTCAATAAATATATATATAAGCAATACAATACGGGTTAGGCTCCGGCAGCCCCGTGACCCCGAAAGGGATAAAGCGGTTCAGAAAATGAATGAATATTTGCTGAGACTGAGGCAATTCAATATTTTGCAACAATTGAATGTAGGGTCACTATGTTGGAGTTTACTTGTGACTAACATGCTTTTCTGAAAGAGGGGACCCTAAAGTACATCCATGGCAAATTTGGTGCTTGTGCCACAAAATGCAACATTTGTCTGAAATATCAGCCTAACCAGCTCCACTATAATTACAGCCTAATATGTAGAAAATTCCGATCATTCATCAACATTTAATTAAAAGCTACAGTGAAGGCTCTGTCATCACAAACCCACCAGAGCATCTGACAGATGTCTTCACCTTGTGACCCCAGCCTTATCTTTAAGCCGCCTTAAAATCTATGCTAGTTTAAAGGAAAAAATAACTCTTGATCCCACTAGTGATGACATTTCCTTGTAAATCTGAATTTGCTGTTACATCATGTTAAAAATTATAAGATGTTGTAAGATAAATTTAGGTTTAAGATCATTTTTAAAGGCTTTAGGCTTTAGGACGCCACTAGCTTGGAATTTAAACACTGAAAAGGCTTTAATCCTTGTGCTTTTATTAAAACTGGTTGAATAGTGTAAGAGATCCTTCAACACTCCTTAGCAGATTCTTTTAAGGGTTTATTTCACAGTGCTTTGTTTTTATTTTATTTTTTTAAAGCTTATTGGTTGGTTTCCTTGGATAAATAACTATATTCTGGACCAGCCTAAATTAAATCCTATTTTTTTTAAGATTAGCCTTTGAAAAGTCAGTACAACTTGAATTAAATGAGGCAACTCTGTTGAAAACAACCACTGCTTTTTTTTAGGTTTTTTAAGTAGTTTTACTGCCTGAGTTGAATTAGGGAACAAAAAAAAGTTTGTCTAAAGTAGAGGAGGTTTGGTGGGTTTTCTGCCAGCTGGCAGTTGTACAACAAACCAGTGAAATGACAAAGAAGAGGTTTCTAAGACTCACTAGATGAGCACAAAGTGCTTTTTTATAGTTCAGATACATGACACTCTCTGCGAACAACTTTCTTTTCAATGGGAATGTTTTGACTGAAAATAACACCATCTTTTTGAAAAAAGATAAAATAAAAAAATGTAGGCGATAACCTTCAAAATGTTTAGAAAAATGAAAAGAGCAGGTTTGCAGGCAAAGCCCAGTTTCAGTTTTTGCTGTGTGCTTGCATGCATGTGTGTGTGTTTTAGTGTGTCACTCATGTTTCAGTCATTTAAGTGGACTTTTGCTCACTCACAGCCAAGTATCCCACTGGACATATCTGGTTTCATGTAAAAACAGAGCTCTTTGTTCATGGTGATGGCATTGAACGCTCACACAAAACAGTGTATTGTCATGAAAGTTTTTATTTTTTTTTTTACCAAGGGCATTTTAATGAGGTAGCTGAAAAGATGGACCTTTCTAGCAAGTGGGATGGGCCACGGACTCAGTTTGGCTTTCTTACCTTGTTACTTTCCCCTGAACAGCAGACTTGCTGCACAGCTGGGGTAGAAGATGGTCTTTCTAACAACCAAAATGATGCAAAGGACGGCGGTCTTTGTGACGTTTGGGGGCTGGATCACATCTCTGGTGACCACCTTTCTGCCCTTCTGGAAGACAATGAATTCTGATCTAAATGAAGTGGAAAACTGGTTCTCTGGACTGTGGCTTACCTGCCTCTACACTGAGGAAGTGGGGATTCAGTGTAAGGCCTATGACTCCCTCATGGGACTGCCCATGGATCTACAGATTTCCAGAGTGCTCACTTTAATATCTGATGGTATTGGAGCTATGGCCTTGTGTGTCGCTTTTCCAGGCCTTGAAGGAGTCAGGATGTGTGTCTCACAACCCAGCACAAAGAGAAGCCTTCTCATCTCTGCAGGGATTCTGACCTGGGTATCTGGGCTCACCACTCTAACTCCTATCTCTATTGTGGCATACACAACCGTGGTGGAGTTCTGGGATGAAGGTTTCCCTGATGTAATGCCACGCTGGGAATATGGAGAAGCCATGTTCTCTGGATGGTTTGGAGGTCTGGCGCTGGTCATTGGAGGGACTCTGTTCTTTGTGGCTGTGTGTATGGGGGACTACGAGCAGAAACTGACCAGCCCACGGATGACGCCCAGGACAAAGCATTACCTGAAAACAGAGGTTTTATAGCTTTGCAACAAAGGTCATTCTGAGCTTTTTTTTCTAGAATCATACCACCATGTTAATGTGTGAGATAAAACAACGTCTCATACGTCAAAAAAGTGACGTTCAGTATGTTTTCTTATTAATTTGTCACTTGATAAATTACTATGAACTGAATCTTTCTGTAATCTTTTACAGCAATAAAGTTAAGTCATCCAGCTATCATATTTAGTGGAAATAATTTGGCATATAAAGATAGACTCACTTAAATAACACACGACTTTCCTTATTTTTATTTTATTTTTTTCATCTCTAGGCCATTATCAGTTCAAGGCTTTCCATTTTCCATTTGTGGCTGTTGTTGTACACTCAGTGACTGTTTTATCACACAATTTTACTTTTTTTTTTTTTTTTTTTTTTACAATAAAGCTCAGTTTAACTGAAAATGTGAGACAAATCAATCGTATTCACTGAAATGGTTTCCAACAGCCCCAGATGGAGGTAGGTGGAGGCAGTGGCTCTGAGAAAGAGAGGTGGCAGAGATGCAGATGCTGAAGTTCCCCATGGGAGTGACGAGGATGGAAAGAATCAGGAATAAATACTTTCAGAGGGACAGTGACTGTGACACAGCAAACAGGTGTAGAGGAAGACAAAGAGGAAGTTCATGGATGTCAAAGAAAAGTCAAGTTAAAGTCCCATTAGCTGTCACTCACCTAGGTGTGTGAAATTTGTTCTCTCCATTTGACCAATCCCCTGGAAAAGCAGTGAGCTGCAGACACATGCAAATTCCTTTTTGGTGGTCTAACCCCCCCAATTCAACCCCTTAATGCTGAGTGTCCAGCAGGGAGGCGTTGGGCCCCATTTTTAGGGTCATTGTATGACTCAGCAGTGAGTTTGAACACAAACTTTCTTGTCTTAGGGAGAAACACTCAACCACAAGACCACTGAGCTAAGAATGTCATGAGAGGGGTTACTTTGAGTGAGGAGGATGAAGAGGAGATGCAAAGGATTTGCTGTGGTGATCCCTGAAAGGAGCAACCAGATGACAACAAAGAGGATTTTTAACCACCCAACCCAACGTGTTGTGAAATAAAGCAATAAGAGCACAAACGCCCCCCCCCCAAAAAAAAACAATATAAGAAAGGCCACAATGTAATTAATATATTTTTTTATGGAACTAAAAGATTTGAGTTTGTCTTTGACTTGGCGGAAGTGACTTGTTTGCTTTTAAGGTTCAGAGCCAAAGAATCAGCAGAACCATACACTGCAATGTCCAAACAGCCGCTGTTCAAAAATACATTTTCAGTTAATGTATTCATACTTGACAGTTTTGAATCTATAAAAATGTTAAACTAACTAAAAAGTTATTCAGTTTAACCAATTTAAGTTATTAACAGAAAAAAAACAAAATCTGTTTTACAAAGTGAGAAGAAAAGATCATTTTTATCTTTTGAACATACCAGGACTTTTATGTTTGTACTAATATGAACATTTTATTTAATCATTTTAATAATTAACATGCGTGAATCCTAATTTCTGCATCCATCGCACTAATGTTTATAACTGGGTGAAAATTTGTAGGAGAAGTTCAAGATGACAAACTGATTAAATAATAAATACAGTAAAAAAAATACTAAAAGACTGTGTGGTGTCCAAGTAAACTATTTACTCTTAAAATGCTCACAATAGAATATGTGTTGTAATTTCACTTCTAAAGTCTAAAAGGAAAACATTGTGGCTGAACAGAAAAGTCAGTGATGTCCATATATTACAAAATGTCTCCAACTGAGCCCACTGTAACGAACAGAAGCAAGCAGTTTGACATTGGTTGCATTCCACTGCTGCAGTTCTCCTGCATCCAACGCTGTGCCAGAGAGGTTGTTTTTCCTTTGCACCATCAGCTGTGCTTTACTAAGTTCTGCTGTTTGCTGCGTGCACCACATTCAGGTATAACACATATACAGCCTGGCTAGTTCTTATGCTGACAATGATGCTACATTCTTCTCCTATCAAAAAAATAGGTGGTTATTTTGAACTTTTGCCTTGATGATTGTTTTTTTTTTTTGTCTTCTGGTGCAGCCCTTCTCTTTTTACCCCTGCAGATGAAATTGCTGAGAATCCTGTGATGTGACAGTGATGTAAGACTCCCATCTCTGCGCTCTGGAAGAGCCTGATCAGCTGTACTATCCTGCACCGCCTCTCCTGGCTTCCACTCAGCTGTGCTTTTACACGTGCTTGTGCAGAAGAACTAACAAAAACACACAAACTCTGCAGTGCATGTGAATGTCATCTGTCAGCACACTGCAGGAAGACATGGTGTTTTTTTTTAATCATTCTGTTGTTTAACTGGATAACGTTGTTTATGTCTTGTCTTGGAATAATAGGAATGTTTTTACATTTTTAGAACTGTCTGCAAAGCTAGTTATCAATATTGATAGAAACAAATGTGTGGATTATCAAGTGCTGACCTAATTCTTATGGGACAGTTTCAGTTAGCCTGGGTGCATAAAGAATGGAAATATCTTGGGAGCTCATTTCTATAAGACTCAGTATACCCCTTTAATCCTGCTGCACCTTACCTCCTGACTGAAACTGGAATTACTGCAACAACTGCACTTTCTCATTCTGCTGATCACACAGAGGAAGAAAGTAATAGCTGCAAAGCCGTTTGTTTGGGTCGCTACGGTTCTTGTGTGCGTCCCTGAGGTCAAAAGGAGAACTGTAAGCGTTTAGCATCAGTCAATATCCTTGCAAAAGCACGTGTGTGCAGCAGCATGCAAAGCAAGCAGGAGGCTGTGCAGTGAGTGGGCAGTCAGGTCAGGCTATGCAGTGAGGAAAGCAGCGAGTCTTTGATCCGGTCTAACTTGTAAATCTTTGACATCTGAAAGAGAAGCTGAAAGATTCGAGCAGCTGAGAGAAACAGGGGGCGTCTATGCTTTGGAAAGAGAGGAGGAGGAGTGGGAGGACGAGAGAGGGGAACGTTGAGGATTCATACTGTGTTAGCATCCCCTCAGCAACTCCATCAATACTGCATACAGCTGAGGAGCTGACAAAGGTCCTGCATGTCGAAATTTCAGGCTCGGACAGAGAGTGACTCCAGGAGAGGCAGAGCACACATTCACAGGGGATTCTGCTTCACCACAGAGGAAAGAAAAAGAAAGAACAAACAGTGTGGAAATACTTTAACGAAGAAAACTAAGAGAGGGACTTAAGCAAATATGCTACCATGTTCTGGAGGGGAACCTGAGCACCCGGGAGCTTGACAGGATTTGAGCGCACCTGCTCCACGCACACCGGTGAGCTGCTTTATTCCCCCTACAATCGTGGGCATGCTTTGTTTTTCTTATGTGGTGTAGAGATGCCCACCCTTTTAAAAAAAGAGTTTCAACACAAAGATTTTCCCCAAACAGAAAGAGGTTTTGAGTTTGTGGGACACACGGTGAAAACAGCAGAAATTTTACACTTAAATGAATAATCAAATTATGCTTAAAACTGAAACAAAATATCTAAATGTGAAGAAATTCATCTGTAGTGATTGTTTTTGTTCTGGTTTTGTCTATCAGTTTGTGTATGTGTTTTTGTGTGTGTTTGCTAATAAACTGGAAGAAAGCAGACTCTTACTAAGTAGCACAGCTCTACTGCAGGGGTGTAAACCTTTTTCTTAATCTCAATTCTACTTTTCCATGACATCACGGAGAGGTTATCAAGCAGTAAAAAATGACCTGATTCCGCTCAGCCCTTTTTTTCTTCCTCATTGGCTTCATGGGAAGTGTAAATCATTATTTCAGAATCTTAGATCAACTCGATGTCTTTTTTTTAAATAAATAAGTGCAAAGTCAAAACTTTGTTGTAAACCTAATAGTAAGTTAGGGAAGCATTTAGAATTATTCTGTGCTTCCAGTGTTGTGATTTAATATTAACACTGAGGGTTTTGTTTTTGAATTCCTCCCAAAGCTTAACGGTGACCTCTGTAATCTGGTGAAAACATGGCTCACATCACAGGAACTTTACTTCATATCGTTCCTATTTTTAAAGGGTTCGATTATTAATATTTGTCAAAGGTGACATGTTGTTGGGGATGTAATGTCACCCCTGCTTTTCAGCCACAAGCAGATGAAGGAAAAAAAAAGTTAACTTCCAGGAAATGTTGTCAAGTTTGGCTAATTTTGTACATTTCTTAGAGCAAATTTTCTGGGAAATATCTAATAGGCTTTTAACAAAGTGTGTGGCTGCCCTTTTTTTAATTAATGCAAAAGTTTCAGTCAGGAGCTCCAGGCTCTTTTTCTGGACCTCGTAAGAATTGATTAATAAAACAACGACGTTTTTTTTTTGTTTTATTTTTTTACAATTATTGAGCAATTTCTCAGGTTTTCACTACACTTCAGAAACGAGCCCAAAGTATAGATTTTAAAAGACAGAAATTGTGGTCATACATTGTTCAAGCCATACTTCTCAGCTGTGGACGCTTAGTTGCCAAGGTTTCTGCCAAGCAACTTTGAAAAAGAATTAGCAGCCCTCTAAAACGGGGTTGTTTAGAGGGGTATGCAGCTGTAAAGTCTACTTCTTTATTCAGTTGGGCTCTGGTGCCTTTGTTTTGAAGTTGAAGAAGGTCAATTTTTGTTTTGCTATATGCTGCAGAAGCCTGACTACTTGAGAAGGAGATGGATGTGACCTTTAGAGGGCTGCCACTCCACTAACAACCTGTTTACTCTCCTCACCCCCAACCAGGGGGTTTGCTAATTTGTCCCTCCAACATTCCTGTAAGCGGTATTACATTCATAGTGAAACTGACAGCTTATTAGCAGTGCTTGGGGACTGGCCCAACAGTAAAGGAGAAGGATCTGCGCCATATGTTGTGAGAACCAAATCTGCTTAACCTACTTCAGTTTTGGACAAAATATCTTGGTCCAATATGTTGTTCATCAAAATTTCAGTGCAGACGAAATATTAATGGATAAAAGTGTGAATTTACACTCAGCTTCTCACTTAAGGAAGTAAATCCTTAGTGAATTCACATGGCTTATGGCTGACTGAAAGGTTCACATAAATGGAAATGCGCATCACAAAAGTTAAGGGAAATGGGAAAAGATGTCAACCAAAGAAAAGGATTCTATCAATGGAGGACAGTCAATGTGGAAAGTCTGAGATAAGAATAATGTAAAAGTAAAAACAATAGACAAAATAATAAAAAAAATGACCAATTTAATATTTTGTTTTAATGTTGAATATTGAAGAAATTACTTGACTTTTCAACTGTTGCCAAATTCTATTTCATTCTACCCATACTGAAAAGTTTAATATTTTCCTCCAGAAAACAGCAGAATGAATGTATTAATTTAAATGACCCATATGTGTTCATGTAAACAAAAACATACATTTCTAAAAAAAAAAAAATACATAGGCTTACTCTTAAGCATTTCAAATCTACGCAAAGCAACATAAACTCTTCTCATTTAAAATCAAAAACTTGTTTTAAAATGAAGTCCATTTTTCACTGAACTTTTTCTTTTCCTGAATTTCAAACACTCAAAGATGTGCTCAGAATACCAAGCAGTCTTTTGGGTTTTACCATAAAGTGCATTTTGGTGATAAATACATCAGACGGTAATTGGCAAACCTGCCACCTTGCTCTCAGATTCGCAGCAGCCAGTCCTGCCTGACTCACCGACTACAGTAAGTGTGTGAAATATCCGAGCTGGCAGAACTGTAAGGGCAATGTGGCTACAAAACAAAAACGGGGGGATTTTGAAACTCAAGGGGCCCCTGCTTCCCTTTAAAGCACAGTGTGACAAGAAAGTTAATAGGTGTTCGAGTGCTGTTAATGCCTAACAGTTTCCCATGCCACATGTAGAAGCAAAGGGAAGAACTGTGTGGAAATGTTCCTAATTAACATAATCGCTTTTTTTTTTTTGCAAGACACTGACATGTCACCTTGACAAACACAAAATGACACACAGCCAAGAACTCAAAACTTGTATCTATTATAGTGTGGGACAAAAAGGTATTTTGCTGGTAAAGATTTTGCAAGTTGTCCAACTTAAATAGATGACAGAATTCTGTAAAGTTCATTACATATACACCATCCAACTGTCAGAGACACAATGTAAAAAAAAATCACACGGTATGATTTTTAAAGAAAGTACATGGATTTATTTCCCACAAACAAGCAAGAATTATGTCCCTCACAGACCTATTACTTCTTTAGGAAGCTCTTCTATCCTCCACTCGTTACCTGTATTAATAGGTCCGGTTTGATCTGTCTGCATCTTGAAGAAGTCATACTGTAAAGTCTGCACCCTGGCTAAGACAATCTGAGGATCCAGTTGAAAATTGGGAGAATGTCATGTGGTCGGATGAGACTAAAATGGAACTGTTTGATATAGATGCAACTCACTGTATTTAATGAGGGAAGAATGCTGAGGTACATCCCAAGAACACCATCCCCACTGTGAAGCATGAGGGTGGAAACATCATGCTTTGGTGGTGTTTTTTCTGCAATAGGGAGCATGGCGACAGGTCCATATTTGGGAAAGGATGAATGGGGTCATGTAAGGTGAGATTTCAGCCAAAAACATCCTTCCATCAGTGAAAGCATTGAGAGCAAACAGGGCTGGATCCTCCAGCATGACAAACACACATTGGTTAAGACCTACAAGAATCCTTTGACCTCTGTCATTGAGAACCAGGGTCATTTTCCAAAGTACTGAGGTGAACTTCAGTCATTGACCAAAAACTCATTTTTACGCAAAAGCTAAAAGAAATACATAAAAATCTTTACAATAAACATATTTTTTATTCCTCTTTAACTTCCAAAATCAAAATTAGGTTTCAATAACAAATGTTCCAGCACTGTGTCATTTTTTCTTGAATGCTTTAGTACTGCAGCGAGTCATATTGCTGCACTCATGTTGCTGACAGTGTCGCTCCCTCTGACCATGCAGGTTATGTGGTGTTGCTGACTTGTGCAATGGCTGTCCTGGACCTGCAGGTTCTGATTCCACCAATTCTGTCTTACTGTTGCCTCCCCACCAAGGACTTGGGCCCCAGGCTCTGACCTCACCTCAGCCCCTTCCCCCTCCTTCCCTCCCTCACCCCTGGCATCCCACACTCCTGGGCCCACCATGGGAGGATGCTTCTCCAAACCCAAAGCAGGTGAGTAACATTCTTTGTAGATGCAAGGAGGGATGGACTGGCTTTTTCTGACTTTGAAGAGAAATAGATTGAATAGGTTGGTACATGGATGGATATTGACTACTTCAGATTTCATTAAAAATACAATATTTGTAAATAAAAATCATGATTAAAACATATAATAGTGATATATTTAGTAAAACAAAAACGAATATATCAATGATTTGCTGGTTATAATTAAGTGAACACAAAAAAGAAATTTTTGGAAATATTATTTTTTATATTGGAAAGGGGTGGATTTCTGAATGTCCCTTCACCTATGACAGTTGAAAAATAAATGAGACAGGTGGCCATGCAGCCTCACGTTATTGTCCATTTGAAATCATCTATAGATCTAACGTGTGTTTTTGAAATCAAAGAACTTAAAGAAAACCCTCACAAGCTCAGAGAAAGAGACAGAGAGCGTGCAACTCAAATGGCCCCAGAGCCCTGCTCCACACATCCAATTTCGGGTTTGTAGTTCAGTGTTTTGTGTGGGAGGAATTTAAATATTCTCTCTTCAGTCAAGAGGATTACATACTGAGACAGTAATATGTATTGAAATTGTGCGGCTTGTATAGGCAGCGTTCCATTATTAAAATAGAGAAGAGAGAACACATAGCATTATACATTTACCTGAGTATAGACCTAACACCTCACAATGTAATACATCAAACAGCAGGAAACAGGAGGCAGCAGTTGTGTGTTAACTAAAAAAGGAACGTTTAACATTTAAAGATAAAGTCTGATGCAGCTTTAAAAGTCAACAGTTTCAAAGGAGTGTTGAGTTTTGGGTAAAAGTGTAATTTCACACAGTTTTATATGATAAAACAAAGTAATGTCACAGGTTGACATTCTCTTTTAAACATAATAATACCTTTGTATCCTTTACCAGCTCATAACATGCCAGCAGAAACTGCCAAAACAGGATTGCTAGCTAAATTATCATTATTTCCCAACACAGGGAAATGACTCTATTAAAAATACAATTTGATTGAAATGTTAGATACATTTAAAAGAGCAATAGCCTCTTTTAGAATTATCTATAAGGGTTAGAATATATAAGTTTAAAGCAGAGCAGGAAAACAGAGAAACGTTGCTATTTTAAACCAATTAAAGTCATGTAAACTATAATTTTGAGTCAAAGAGATAATTCTACTATTATTCATTTAAAGAGCGCAATGCTGAAAATAGTAACGTGTCAGTGGAAGGAAACTGGCAGCATTTGCAGATCTATGAGTGAGGAGATGCTCTGAAGAAATGGTTTCATTTGCATGAGAAAAGGAGAATGGTTACAAAGACAGGAAAGGCGTCTACAGTGAATAATTGAATGTGTAGAACTGAAAGGAAACACAAATAATAAACAAGATTTGACTTTTAATTTTACCCACATTTATGAACATTTTTTTTAACATACCACAAGTATAGCAACAGCTCACTATGATTGGGAGATGTCAAACTGCAGCATCTGGAATTCTCTTCAGGCACAGGACGTTTCCTCGTTCACTTCTCCTACAATTTCACTCACTATTATGATTTTCCATTGATTTTAATTAAGACTTGCTCAGCAGGAGAAAATTCCAGCCAGATTACTGTGTAAGCACCGGATGATCAGCACATTTTTCCAGCCGAACAGATAAAGCCTGCTGCAGTGAAAAAGGCAGTTACACAAGCATTTCCTAATGGGACAAATATATAAGCAACAGCTCAATTTCACATATGGCTAAAAACTGACACAAACCTGAATTAACGTCACTGAATCTGTCTGTAAAATCTAAAAAATGTATTTCTGAAAATGAGGGCAGGAGATCAGAGGTGAACAAAACTATCAGTTGTGTTTTTCAACCTCAGACTCATAAGGAAGATCACAATAGTTTTGGTGTTTAGGCTAAATTTGTTGTTAAGTTGTCCAGATTCATTTTCATTTTCTTAATTTTCATTGAATGAAACTAATATTCAATCATGCTTAAAAGAAAGTGCTGCTCAACCTCAAAATGTGGACAGTTTTTTTAACCTTTTTGAGTCAAAAATCACAAAAAGGCTCAACAGCAACAGAAAATATAAAAAAGAGAAACTCTATAGTTTTATCAGTGGAGTACCATTGCCTCCAGGATCTCGTGAGCATTTTTTTCTAAAAGTTGTATTAGTTTTATCAGTTCTTAGCAGTCAGCAATTATTAGTTCTCCACCTTAAAACTTTTTTCTTTTATTTTGTTACTTATATTTAAACTTCAATTTAGGAACACATTTTTTATGATGCAGGGAAGAACATAAATAGATAACAGACTGAAGACTAAAAAGGCTGAGGAATAGAAACAAATATTCTGCCAAGAAATGTAATTTATGTTGATGAAAGTGCTTCAATAGTGACATTGCAAAGTTTAAATTCCTGTGTTTTGTGTTTATTCAGGATCACCAAACTCACTATTTACAGTGTCTATGTTTTTGTTCAGTTGAAGTTAAAGTGGAACTCTCACTACTGGAAAAGGAAAAAGAAGTGGACGGCCTGTCACCTAATGGCAAAGCGAGTCCTTTTGCCGACTGTCGACCAAATGGGGCGCCAGGTCATGGCTCTGAAGACGACTCTGGCCTTCTCCCACTCAACCTCAAAACGCGGGACTATGTGGAGGCCTCTGTTTGCCATGTTAAAGATTTAGAAAATGGACAGTAAGAAAATTGATCAATTTTTATATGTCACCAAACTGTTTACACAAAAATTCGCTTTAAAAAATGACCTGCGATTTCAGGAAGTAATGTGGATTTCTGACTGAAATCAAGTGAAATCCACCAAAAGGCACATTTGCAAAAGGATGGTACATATGTGACCTTATAATCATTAAGGTATGGCAGGAATCAAACATTAAAAAGGGGCAAAAAGGTGGAAATTGTTAAAGCTTTTATAGTTAACTGAAAAATAAAATGCATTGTCTCTCAGGCAAGGAAACAAAACCTCAGATTTCCAAAATGAGGCATTCACGACAACACACTGGTAATGTTTTAACAAAAAGGAGTGTGAAAAAGGAAATGCCATGAAAAATGTCTGCGTGCTTCTTCTATCCATAAATAAAGATGTGAAGCAGGCAGGTGTGAGCAATCAACTTTGATGAAATGATCAGTTCTCTGGAAATTAGCAGGTCGGAATCGTTCAGGTGAGCCAACATGGAGTCATCTTGTTGTTTGACATTCTGTTCTATGCTGGCTAGAAAAATTAGGTTTTGTTAGTGACACATTTTGCCTTTCAAATTATGTTTTTTGGAAAAGAAATGTTTATTTCCTCGAAGTTATTTGTGGTTTTATAAAAGTGAATTCTCTTTTAAAGACTTTTCTCTTCTAAGACTTAAAAAAAAGTTTTTTTAATTGACCAATGTAAAAAATATATAAATTTTGATTAGAATTTAAAAAAAATTCAAATATAAAATAGAATTTAGTTTTTTAGAAGATGGTGCAGTGAAACTAAATAAAACCACAGCTTGTTTTTGCTTTCTTTGGCTTTGGCAGGATGCGGGAGGTTGATCTGGGAAGCGGCAGAGCTTTGTTGATCAAAGAACATGGGGAGTTCTTTGCTATGGGCCACAAGTGTCCTCACTATGGGGCACCTTTGGTTAAAGGTAAGTAGAATGTGCTCAGTTTGGATGAAATCATGTTTTATTAACATATTGCATTGCAAATTTAACCAATGTTTGTCCAGGTGTGCTGTCAAAAGGACACGTGCGGTGCCCCTGGCACGGCGCTTGTTTTAATGTTGCGACAGGAGACATTGAGGATTTTCCTGGTCTGGATAGTCTGCCCGTCTTCCAGGTGACTCTCCTCTCTGGGTCTTGTCCGATATCACATTCTCTGCTTAATTTATTTTCTTTTTGTACTTTTGAATGACAAACATGGCTCTTGTCTGTTTTCGTCAGGTCAGAGTTGAGAAGGAGAAGGTCATTATTCGTGCTAACAAGCAGGTACAGAAAGAATGTGAGGAATTCACATTTTAAAGATAAAGATGTGCCTCTAGAAAAAAATGAACTCTTTCATGTTTCAGGCTCTTCAATCACAGAAAAGATCAAAACCAATGGCAAGATGCTCATCTGTTATTCACTCCAGCACAGGTTTCAGCCATGTTCTCATCATTGGCTCAGGTTGGTGTATTTCAGATTTCCCTCTTTTTCTGAGACATCCGTTTTAGTAAAGTTGTGATTTTTGTGGGCAGGACCGGCTGCTCTGGTGTGTGCAGAGACTCTGAGGCAGGAGGGCTTCACTGATCGCATTGTCATGTGCACCATGGACAAACATCCCCCTTATGACAGACCTAAACTGAGTAAGGTTTGTACACAGATCTCAATCACGTCCACTCAAAACATCACAGTTTGTCAGGAAGGTTGCAGAACAAAATGCAGACGGTTTTGCAGGAAACACAGGAAATAACAAAGTTGGTGAGAATTTGTACTTGTTAAGGCTGTTTTTTTCTGTAATTATGGTAGTAAGTATAACCAAAACGTATCCTCTTTGGGATCTTTAAAGTAAATTAACATAGCGTCATGAATGAGAGGAGAGGATTGATGGTTTCTTACCTTTTAGTCCTTAGAAAGCACAGCAGAACAGCTGAGGCTGCGCTCGGTGGACTTCCTGCAAGACCATGACATTGAACTGCTCACAGAGAAAGAGGTAAGTGACAGAGAAGCTTTAAATTTACTGAATAATGCTAAAGCCTAACCTTGTCATTGTTTCACAAACATGTATTTGTCTTTATTCTTTTTTAATCTTTAACTAAGATAGTAGATGGCTCCACAAATTGGTAAATGTGGTTTCAGGTTGCTGCGGTGGATGTGAAGACTCGAACCGTGATCTTTGAGGATGGCTTAAAGATGGAGTACAGGAAACTCTTTATTGCTACAGGAAGCAAGTATGAGAAAAGATTTGGACTGTTAGAAAAATGCAGAAATTGAATAGACGTGTAATACTGTCTGACCTCTTTTATGCTGTGACTCAAAAGACCAAAACCGATGAACTATAAGGGCAAAGAAGTCAAGAACGTGTTCCACCTGCAGACGCCTGAAGATGCAAACAGCATAGCAAGGCTAGCCAACAACAAGAATGCAGTGATTGTTGGAACATCATTTGTGGGTGAGACAACCACACATTTGTAAAAAAACAACAAAAAAACCCAAATATTTGACCTGTTCGACTACAAATTGTGTTTTTGGTGTTTTTAACATGTTCTTGTGGTGTTTTTCTTATGATGGAGGTCGTATATTAAGAAATGAAGCCATTTCTGAGTGTCCCTTTATTAAAATCATTGTGAATTAGGAACAGATGCAAAAATGTAGTTGAATTAACTTGTTGGGGTGACGTAGAGCCTACAACAACAAGCCACAAGCTCCCTGCTCCTCTCCAAGGATTTCGAACTAATCTAACATTTATTATCAAAAAAACTGTAAATAATACAATGCACAAGGAAAGATCCATTTAGTTTTATCTCTTGTCTTTCCTAGGTTTAAAAAATTTCATAAAGGAGCAATTAAAGAACATGATCATAATCATGAAATGAGAAAAAAAGGAACTGCTCAGATGTCATTTTTTTAACATATTTTTTACCCATCAAAAATGTTGTTCCTTTAAATAATTTGACAGCTTGTTTTTGGCATTTTTGACCCAAAAAACTGATATTAAATAGTTAAGTGAAAATGTTCATAATTCTAAATGGAGCTTTTAAAGAAACCATTTTTTGCTGTCTCGGCAGGAATGGAGGTGGCTGCAGCTCTGACTGACAAGTCCCACTCAGTGTCAGTCATCGGGATTGAGTCCCTGCCTTTTAAAAAAGCTCTTGGAGAGAAAGTGGGCAAAGTCATAATGAAGGTAAAGCCACTCCCAAAGGAGCATTACTTTGTTTAATTTGCAGCATCAAACACCTCACGACTGCTGAGATCAGCATTTTCCTGAGAAAATAAGCTTATCGTTAAAATGCAAATGAGCTCAATAAAGCAAGGAGGGGTTGCAGTCCTTTCTCTAAGAAGCAGAATATAAATGTAAACTTTGCAGTTTAAGATTTCCTGCCTTATCTTTGCAGCTGTTTGAGGCCAACAGAGTGAAGTTCTACATGCTGAACGAGGTGTCAGAGATGATCGGCCATCATGGACAGGTATTCAGAAAGTGAGAGAAGCAACTTCATATGATGCTTGGTCACATAGAGTTTTTTTATAGGAGAAATAAAATGACATTGCAAAGAAAAAAACAATAAAGCATGCAACACTGATTTGATTTAAAATATCTTAAATAACAGAATCACTCGCCTGCCAGCACCAGCTATGATTAAAAAAAGCAGACAGTTGGCTTTAACACCTGATATGTTGCCGGCAAACGTGTAAATAACAAACGCTCCTTGACTTTCTGTAGCATTTAAACCGTCACGCAGATTCTGACACTTTTCTCTGCATCAGAATTTGCTGAATTAGCTTCGGTGTTAAAGCGGCTGTGAATAAGTCCTGTTAAAACATCTGGGGTCGCCATTAATCGCCAAATTGACCCACAAAAGGGGATTTTTAGAAAATGACCAGGACCTCTGTTAATTTGAAAACACAAAGTGTGCAATTACTCGACAAGGAATGACAGTGTTTGGTGATGAGACCCAAATGAGAACAAAGCCAAACTCTGACATTTAGATTGGATTATACTTCAGAGTCTGGATGTTAAAGGTGTGATGACTTGAATGATGATTGATGAAAGGTCAAAGTAAAATAAGAGATGAGCAGTGGTGATATTTAAAGATGTCAAGGGATCTGATGGGTTATTTAGGATCTTTCTGGCTTAGAGCAAGGATGACGATTACACATCAAGGTGGGATGTTTCAGTGTGAGAAAGAGGAAGAGGAAGTAACAGCATAGCAGTGAAGGTGTTGTAACTTGTGCCAAAATTGTGCCAAAGTGTCACTTGAAAGTGTGGATTTCAATAAAAATGTGGTAAAAACAACAGTGTAGGAATCAGATTTAAATATAAAAGGACTATGTTAGTTTTAAGGCAAATGCAATTAAAAAAAAGTTCAAGATCTTCAAGATATTCAGTTTGGTATGAAAGCTCTCAGTTTATTGCTTAAGGTGGTAATACATATGTTTTTTCTTCAGCTGAAAGAGGTTGTGTTGAAGAGTGGGAAAGTCCTGCGAGCAGATGTGTGTGTCATAGGAGCAGGTGATTTCCCAAAACACAACAGTAGTTGCATGGTATTTTTGGGGGGGTTGGAGAGGCGATTTTCCATACTTATCCAGGCATGGCATCTCTTCTTTTGCAGGTAGTGTTCCTGCATCAGGCTTTTTGAAGCAGAGTGGCATCCACTTGGACTCTAAGGGCTTCATCACTGTAAACAAGGTGCTCTGCAAATCCAGAAACCTGAATGGCAGTTTTTTTTTCTTTTGCATGTTAGTTTACTTTTTTATTTATTTTTTTCTTTGTGTAGATGATGCAGACAAATGTTGAAGGGGTCTTTGCTGGAGGTGATGTGGTGACGTTTCCATTCCCTCAGCGCAACAACAAGAAGGTGAACATCCCTCACTGGCAGATGGCTCACGTGCACGGTTAGTGAGTGAAAGCTTGATTTAAAGTGCAGAAAAGGTCTGGTCTAACTGTGAAGGATGTGCTAATAAGGGATCGCGTGAACGTTTTCGGCTGTCCTCACTGACAGGCAGGGTGGCAGCTCTCAGCATGATGGGCAGAGCCGCTGAGGCCAAAACCGTGCCTTACTTCTGGTCAGCCATGTTTGGGAAGACCATTCGCTATGCAGGTAGGCAGGCTTTTATTTGGTGTAGCCTGAAAATAAATATTCAACCAAAAGAAGTGTTGGTTGAAAGTGCTACACTGCCATCTAGCTGCTGGACTTATTTGAAAGACCAAAACCTCACATTTAACCCAATTCTTTTGTGTTTTGAGGTTATGGTGATGGGTTTGATGATGTCATTATACAAGGTGACCTGGATGAACTGCGATTTGTAGCATTTTATACCAGGTAACTCCTGTTTTCTTTGTCCTAGGAAAAAGGAAAATGTTCCAGCCTGAAATTGAAAGTCTTCCCCTGATCTAATTTTCCTTTAGGAGTGAGGAGGTGGTTGCTGTAGCCAGCATGAACTACGATCCCATCGTGTCCAGAGTTGTAGAGGTACTAGGATCTGGAAAGACCATAAAAAAGCGAGATGTGGAGTAAGTTGTTTTGTTGAAACTGAAAGTTTTAATTGCTGTAATTTATTTCAATTCTAGTAAAAGCATGTGTTCAAAAGTTATACTTACATCTCATCAAACCACAGAGTTTAAACCGTCTGTAATATTTTAAAAACGTCAAAACTCTGTGTCCCCTGACTTCACCCATGAGTGGCCGGGTTAGGCTCCAGCAGCCCCGTGACCCCAAAAGGGCTAAACGGTTCAGAAAATGAATGAATGAATCAATCAAAACTCTGAAGAAAAAGTCCTCATACAGGAAGAGGTTTGACAAATCACAACACTGTACAGAAGTGAAAGAAGCAAATAACTTTTCATTTATCAATACATTCATTTGGACTGTAGTGACATGACCATGAAAGTCTAAAAACCCACACAGACACAGCAGAACCTCTTATCTATGAGGTCACAATTGTGACAACTGTGCACTATTGCATATGTCAACAGACTTCCATGAAAATTGTCATTTAGATTGAAATAGTTTATGAAATGTGACAAAATGTGTGAAATTTGGAATTTAAAATCCCACTCCGATCATCTTTTGGTCTATTTTAAAAGTGGTCTTTTAATAACGATTATACCGGTTTTAGACAAAATCAGAAAACCTGCCGTGAGCAATAGGCAATATTGGAGTGATCAAGCCGTAACGTTTTGAGCCAGATGTCCGCTCGTACGACAAAAACAAAGACATACACAAATCTAATTGTCTACAAGCGGATGCATCAGAATGGAGCAAAGCAGAGAGCTTAGAGCTTGCTGTTGTGGGTCCCAAGTCACACCTACAAGCTTTTTTAATCAGCATTTTTTCATCTCCTCCTGATTCACAGTTTGAATAAAGAAATTTTCTGAAACTTTTAGTTTAATTTTCCTTAGATATGTATATCCTTCATCATGAGTTAAAAACACCAGGAATTTTCATCAGAGTGGATCTTTAAAGTTTATGTCTGAAGTTAATGTAAAGCACTTCATGTATAAATGTATGTATAAATTTAGTCTTTCTAGAACCACTAATAATGCTTTGTAGAAATTAAACACAATTGATTGCTATTCGTAAAACCTTTCTGTGCAACACCAGATTTTTAGCTTGCTTTGTTCTCCACTGGAGACAGTGTTCCTGATGTTTTCTTGTGCTTTTTACTTCCATTAATGCAAACACACTAAACCGAAGGATGTTAGCGCGACTTGGCAAGTATGGAAAACCAAGTGTTGTTTCAACTTAAAAAGTTCCTGTTTTGTGAGGGAGGGGAGACCAATGGTAGTTGTTAGGCCTGCTTGTTTCTAAAGTGAATGGTTCCGACTCTGTGCTGCAGGACTGGAGATATTTCTTGGTTGATTGACAAAGGCTCCCACTGACTTCACATCTACAGCTTCAAAAGGACCCATCCAATGTACAGTGGACAACACAACATGGACACTTGTGGTGCTGAGATTCTGAGCAGCTATTCCATTCACACAGAAACGCAGAGGACACTGTGTCTGTCGTGGGGGCGGACCTTAAGCTGAAACAGCTCAACATGAACATGTACATTTTATTGATGTTTCACAACAAAGCAATACTGGAATCAGCCTCTGTGCTGTAAAAGATGTATCTACCTGTATACTTTTGTTTATAAGAAGCCAGGGAAGGCCATTGACATTTTATATAATGTAAATAACTGTAATCCTAAAATGGAATGTAACAAAATAAGAGCATATAGTTTCAACTGAATACTAAGACGACTGTGTGTTTGCTAAGAGAATTAAATCTGCATGGTATAATCGAATGTACCATAAAAGAGCTTGAGGTGAAGCCCACAAAGTAGAAAAGTTTGATAATACAGGCACAAAAATATATAATTTGCAAGAAAACCGCTTTAGTAAGCACAACTCTGAATGCAGTTTTCCCATGTGCACAGCTTTAACTTTTGACTAATTGCTTAAACTTCAACATACTTCTTTATTGATTGCCTTCTTAGCATATTGGAAATGTTTCTAAGGTTCTAGTTCTGATACTAAATTATAATATAGTTTTATCACAAAGCGTTACCAATTTCAGATTCAGGGTTAGATTTTCCTTTTTTTATGATTGGCACCTTCATAGGGAAATGTATTGTTACTCAGGGAACTGAGGGCCCCCAATTGTTGCAATTTCACCAGATCTTCTATTTTCTCTTTCAAATGCTTGTAAAGTTTTGAGGCATTCAACAGATGTTTGATTATTTTCAGGAAGATCCTGGTCGAAGTCCTGACACTGAAGCTCTGCAGCAAATAAAAAGAATTGTTCTTCCTCCTGAAAAGCCTCACATGACATTTTTGTAATTTACCCATGAAATAAAGTCTTCCAAACACTAAATACTTATGTTCGTTATAGGTGTCAATTATTGTGTCAAGAATAAAGAGTGCATCCTTATATAGCGCTTCGCTACCTTCTTAAGGTCAAAGTCCCATTCGCCAAATACAATCTATAATCATCAGGAGAGAACCATCAGGATCAATGTGAAGTTCAGAGTCTTGCTCAAGGACACTTCAAAACATAGGTGGGAAAGACAGGATCTAAACCTGCAATATTCGATTCGGAGGTCGCCCAATAACAAAATCCTAACAAAAATAGGTTTAAAAAAAGAGATAAATCCTTCTTCCATTACTTTTTACAGTCAGAAATTATTATATAGTATATTGAAGGAGAAAAGAAAAAAACTCACTGAATATAAAGTGTAAAGATTTTATTGATTTACAAGTTACAAAAACTAATGAAAGAACACAAAATATAAAATTCTAAATACATCTAGAAAACATGACACACAAAGTCAAACTAAAAAAGAGTTCACAATATTATTGCCAACAGCCCAGAGGTTGTTTTTTTATGTATATATTTTGGACAAATTATGAGGACGCACCGATCCAACTGTTTTCAGCCTTTAAAATTCAGATCTAAAAATATATATGTATAAATATTTGTTGTTTTTTTTAAAACAAATGCCCTGTAACATCCACATACAGTGTCTTTATTTTGTAAGTTGAATTTTAAAGAAACCCTTGCTTTAGGGGCCTACATTCAGAGAGCATTACAAAGCTGATGTGCTTTGTAATCTAATCCCATATTTGCTCACTGCTTCTACATTTGCAAAACCTTATAAAAAACCTTATAGACTTCATAATAGTATTTTAATCACTAATGGTTCATCCTATCACTGAAAGCAATTTAATTTATGGAGTGAAATTTGTTTTTTTTAGCAGTTATTTTTATTATTCTTAACCAAAGAGCCTTTAAATGTGGACCCAAATGTTTCAGAACTTAATCCGGATCTTTGTTAGACAAACTTTAAATATACATTCAAAATAAACAGTCATATAAAATTATATGTTATTGTACATTCTGTAAAATAATTAGAAATCAATGTGGATTTAAAAGATTCTGCAAGAAGAAATTAAGCTTCTATGAAATGTATCAAATATAAAATTTAATGTCTTAAATATATGATTGTTTAAATGTCAGAATACTTAGATAAGCTTTCAAATTATAGATATTGCTTGAAATATTTTCAAAATGTGAGCCAGAATTTTTTTGTTTTTTATCTGGACCTTGACTGATTTGAAAATCTAATTTTTTACCAAAAGAGTTGATCTAAGAAGGGCTGCTTAGATGTGTGTCGCTTTTGGTAATCTGACAATTCATTACTGGCTTATAGATTGAAGCACATCATTATTACATAAATACACCTGACAGTAAAAATACTGAATGATTTATAAATGCAAACATTTAAAAAATATGAAAATTAACTCTGATGCTGATGTGGTGATTTGGATCGGTGCATCCTGTTAGAAAACAAAGCACAGTATCTGTTTAGACTGATAAATATTTAAACAGAGAAGAACTGGCATGAAAGTATGAACAGAGTATTAACAGTTTGATGTCTCTGGACATGCAACTGTTTCAGTGCTTACTGGCATAACCTAGAGTTATTGATGAGTAGGGCTGTGTTTTAAAAAAAATGGGATCAAAATTTACTTACAACATAGAATATTAATACAAAATTAAAGAATATTTTATAAAGCAATTTATGGATTTTTAAAAGCCAAAAACAGTTTTTTTGGTTTTTGTGGAAGAATTAAAAATGTTATAAATGCAACTTAAATTTTAAATTGTTGTTTTCATAACCAAAAAAATTGTTTTTTCTGAATTTTACTTGGGTTATATAAGTGAATCATATTGAATTAATGCAAATATGACATTTTAAAGCTAGATCAAACTAATTGAAGAATTTGGCGGTGAAGACCAGCCCTACAGATCCCTCCCCATCACCATTAAACACCATCTTATTTAATTAAAGTTCATTTCAATAGCAAACATTGGCCGAACTACGACAAAATTTAAAAAATATATCACCACATTAGTGAGATTGACTCTTTGGAGGCAGAGGGGAGCTTGGCAGAGGAAGGTTTGATGACTACATAATAGCCAGACAGTTATTATCACAGTATTGCAGCTTTACTGCCAGCATACAAAAGGAACATTCACACGGGTCATGCTTCAGTCAAGACCAGGCAGTGAGAGTTTTTGTTTTTTTGCTTAGAAGCTAATGTCAAACAGAGAAAAGTCCTTTTGTAAACATTTCTGTGAAAAAAAATAATTTAAAAAAGGTTCTGATAAGAAATGTTATCAGTTACAATCACAGCTGGTCCAGTGCTGGGTAAACAAGGCACTTTTTCAAATTGCTGGCTGAGATGACAACTGCTGGCAGTGATCAGTGCGACATCATTAAAGGTTACACCTGTGACTGAACAGAAAACACGATCATACATTTCAGGCTTCATTCTAAAAGCCTCTTCACACGCTGACACATGTGCAGCTTTTCCTGAAAACAATGCACCAGGATTTCCAACAGTCGCTTTCAGAGGTCGTTTTCCGCCGCGCACTGCTGAAGGTACCATTCATACAGTTTACCCTGGGAAGCAAAATAATCCACGTTGATGTTTAGAACTCGAATGAAGTTGTTTTACGGTTATTGTTTAACACAAAAAACATTTTTTTGGTCAATCAGAGCCTTGGGATTGCAGTTGGAAAGCATAAAAATTAAGATTTTAAAGAAACTAAAAGATTAGAGGAGCACAGCCATTGACTGCTTCATGCTGTTGATGCCTTACACTGAATCGTATTAATAAAACTGTTTATGCTAATATTACATAGAACGCAACAACACTAACTCTTACCTTTTTAGTTTTGACAATATCCTGAATATAGTCACGGTATTCCGCCATTTTCCTCTTCTCCTTCTTCGTCAGGGTTTTATTCCTACGTCTGACGATAAAGAGCATAAAAGTGTTGGGACACATCAGTCGTTACAACAAAACAAATAGGTTATTTTAAATATTTACCTTGCAAAATATTTTGCCAGGAAAAGCAGGAGGTAGCAAAAAGCACCAAAAAAGATGACAAACACAACCTGTCCATCTTCTGGTATCCAGTCCCATCCATACATCACTAATCCCTGTGAGGCATAGCAAAGGAAAGCCATCATGATATCACTGTTTAATGCATTAAAAATACTAAATGCATGGAAAAATACTGGATTCTCCCTGCCACATCTGACTCATTCTTGACGCATGTCAAGTCGCTCGGTAATGCGTCAAAAATACATCCACTGCTTCCTTTAAGTGGCTGCGCTGACTGCTAAATTGAAATAAAATTTTAAAAACTAACGTAATTGGAAAGTTTCTTTTCGCAGAAAAGAGCCAGTGAGGAAACACAGGAAGAGCCTTCAACTTCAAAATAATAAAAAGCTGCATTTAACAGACAAAAATCAGGGGACATAACCAAAATAATAGTTCATAATATTCAGCAATCGGCTGTCTAATATTAAGAGGATGCTGCTAATAAAGTTGTATTCAATTATTATATTTACTAAATACCATTTGTCGACAGTCGTGGAAAAATACGTGTCTGGTGTGAACTGGAGGTAAGCGGATGCCGCGTGCACTACTCCCGCCCACCGCTTTCAGTGCTTCTGTGTCCAGCGGAAACCAGCTCTTAAAGTTGCTTGTGTATTACGGCCCCTAGTGGTTGCTTGGTGAACTGGCCATTTTTTAGGGATTGTTTTTGTTTTCAGCTATGTTTTTTTTGCCGCCCCAACTTTTTTCACAACAAAACAGTGAGCAATCAATGAAGAAATAATAAATATGGCTGTGTCGACAAATCAGAAGTCTGGGAACCTGCCTTTAGACAAAGTTAGAAGTAAACATTTAGACTTCAAAACTGTGTTTACCAAAGGGTGTTTACAAAACACCAAGAGAAAAATGAGAACGTCGCGTATGAGGAATAAAGTATAATATTTCAATAAAGATGTTTTTCTTCATTTATTTCAAAGGCTGCAAAGACTTACTGTGAGGACTGTGACAGTCCATGCTGGACCTTCACCGAGCAGCTCCTCCAGCTGCTCTTTAGAAACGGTGTTCACAATGAAACTGACGATGAAGAGGAAGGGTAGGAAAATGCCCAAAACGCCACACAGAAATGCATGGAGACGTACGCTTCTGTTGTAAGTCACATCAGTCCTGTGTGGAAAGAGTTTGAAAAAGGATTTTAAAAAATTCTGGCGCTTCTAATATCTGGCAAAAATGAAATCAGCGTAGGACACTCAACTGAATTTAGTTTATTAGATCATTAGAGCACAAACTCCACACTAACCTGTCCCGGTCCAGCCGGCTGCTGATGCTGGAGCAAATGAGGTCACAGTCTTTCTCCAGCTGATCCAGAATCTTCTGAACAGCCTGGTTAATGGTCTTCTCGATCGTCTGACAAACGCTGTCAATCTGGTTCACACATCTACTCGGCTGAAAGGCAAAACAATAGAGTGCATTGAGTCTTAAAAAGGAGAAGGTATAGAAACTTCCAGAGGGTATTTCAACAGACAGGATTGAGTACTTTGCAGGAATTGAGGCTGCACTTGCTACGCAAAAGGACAGGAAAACTGAAGGTCTAGAGGGAATGACTAATCTGCCATGCAGTGGAGAGGTTTGTGGCTGTAGATCACGAGGTGGCGCAGTGATAACTCAGGAGCGCAGGCCATAGTTTACGACCCCTGAGTTGTTCAAGATTGGAGGACTCTGGTTGAAGGCCATCGAGATGAGCATATTGGAAAATTTACAACTTTTAATCAATAGCTCCTTGAAACATGCCAGACCTTCAAGACGAGATTGGCAATAAGATCTGATATAAACTCTATGAAAAACAATAACACATGGAAAAACAACCGTACCTTCTGTGGGTTTGGGATGTAGATCGTCGGCATCTCAAACCCACATTTGTTGAGACCTGGACGCCGACACAGTTCCTGAACAATCTGCATCATTACTCTCTAAAAAAAGAACAAACTCATGTTATTTTAACAAACTTTTTAAAACCACAGTAGAAAAACAAATTGAAATGAACAAATGAAAAGGTCCGACCTGCCTGTCCGTCTCCTTGCCAGCTTCGTCTGCTTTGCTGAGATAAAAATACACTTTGTCGCTGCATTTTTCGCTCAGTTTCTCCACTATGTTGAGTGTTCGTTTGCACAGTGCTTGACCCATCGGGTCAAAGAACACAAACACCAAATCTGCCTGCTCTCCTGCAGGGAAAAGTAAGTAGTAAGAGAAACGAAACAGCTAAGGCTTGAAAACTGAAGAGGGAGGGTCATAGAATCATACCAAACCAGGTAATGGCACTGTTGACGTCAAACGGGTAGATCATGTCTCCGTCCACCAAACCTGGAGTGTCCACGAATGTCACCAAACTGAACTTCTTCTGTTTTGAGGTGGAGATCTCTGCAGACAGGTAGTCTGTGACGCCTGAAAAACAAATGCTGTGTGTGCACAGTGCCTCTCTTGAAATAACACATTGAAAAAACATAAGCTTTCCAGGATCCTATTGCCTCAACAGTTCTTATCGTTTTAGAGGACTAATTGCTGCACTGTGGTCAGTACTCGGACATCTAAGCAAAAATTGTAGAGCTGAGATTGAGGAAAGCCAACAACAATTCCCTGCTGTAATTTAGGACCAAACTGATCATTTAGAGACACGAATCAGGCTTGTTCTGTTAAGAAAAGCCCCACTCGCTTATTAATACATCTTTTTGTCTCACAGATCCTCCCCTCTGCAGAAAGGTCTGTTGTCATGGTTACACACAACAGCTCTTCAACTGGCAGCTTTACGGTGGGGCGTGGGACATAAAGCTAGCCAGTGAAGAACGACTGTGAGGCAACGCACACTGTGAGGCTAAGACACTCCACCGCCACTAGCACGCAACAGCCCCATCTACACAGCATCTGAGCATCACTGCTGGGACAACTCCCTCGCTGGCGAATGCACAGCATCCCTGCAGCCTCCAGGCACACAGTCACCGGGGCAGTTTGACACAAAACAGCAGGTGTCAAAAGGCAGCACAAATCCCAGCCCTGTGCTGTGCAGAGCACTGCTCTCATGGTGCATTAGCATATCCCCTAAATTCTCTGTGAAATAGCAAACATTTTTATAAACCCTAAAAGTCTGATTCTAAAGTTGGGCAACAACAAAAATCTGCAAGAGGATCCTTTTTCTTTGCGTGCATTTGTTCATCCGCCTGCATAAATACATGATCAAAGCTAATTCTCTGATTACCAATGCATGCTTTCAGGACCCATTTGTTCATTTGCATTTCAAAAATAAAAAAAGTCAGATAAAAGCTGAACAAAGAAGATAGATACTCGCCACTGCATGGTAAGTCTCTCAAAGTACAAGGGGATGTGCTCAGGATGGAGTGCACAAGGAAAAGAGCAAAGGCTGCAATGATGCTGCATCATTCCAGACTAAAAAAATAACTTTTAACTGTTAAAATATATAATAAAGTTAATAAAAAACTCGTTGGTCTAAAAGCTTGTTGACTAAAACTCTACAGAAGTCGAAGGAATTCATCCATCAAGCAAGCAGAAGATACTGGGAGGCTTCTCCATGTAAATCCTTAAGGATAATCAGCAGCTGCTGATATATGAAGCTTTTCCGATGAGTCATCCTAAGAGGCTGTGACAGCTAAACAAACGCCTGGGAAGAAGTGTTTCCAGAGGAAACAATAAAGTCCAAAGAAATATCCAAAAAGAAAAAAAAAAAAGAGAGAGAATCCAGCAGCAGACCACTCTGGCCTGGAACACGGAGCCGTGACATTTCCCAGCAGCTCCTTCTGTCTACACTGCACTGCTGTCGACGGGCTTGTGACTCATACACCATACAGGGAGACGCACCCAGAGAGCCCTTACTCTCCACACACATGCACACACATAAACACTAACACACTACCATCACTCACTCCACACCCCTCTGGTCAGGCACGGATGTCCTCCCACGACCAGACACCGAGCACAGACTCACCACCGTTTAAAAGCAATCAGAACTAAAGCATTCACTGCAATACTTAAATTGTGACATTTAAAAATGGAGGCAACAAAGATGCAATCAAAAAATGCACCTTTAGATCATTAACTTTTAAAAGACCATACAACAGATAATTGTGTTATTCCCCGAAAAGTTCTAATTTCTTCCAAATCCAATTAACTTTGTCTTTTAGATTTTTCAATCAGCAGGAATAAGCTTATTTGAGAGGATCCATTTCTGTTTTGCTAATTATTTATCAAAGAAAAACCAGGTTTTACCCTCAACTTACTATGCGACACAGCAAAACCCTTTAGGTATGAAAGCAGGTATCTTGTCTGTTCTAAAGCTCCAATAAACTCCCGCGTGTGCTCACCAAATGTTATTTTCTGCTGCTGCCAGTGTGTAATGACTGAATGAGGTTGCAGCAACTAGAGCAATTTCATTTCCTGTGGGAAAAAAAAAATCAATAAAGTTTTCATCTAGCTGTTTTCCTCTTTGGGCACTATTATTGCTCCCGTTTCTCATGAATTACAGCAAAATGTGAACCTGGGAGCAACCTACTGGGTGTTGTAGAAAAAAAGTAGAAGTCTTACCTTTGAACTCAAGGAGCGGGCGAAAATGAGGATATAGATGCAGTGTTGCATTGCCCTGTGAAAAAGTTTAAACCCAATGTGAGAAAGAACCTGAGAGGAAAAAAATCCACACGTTCCTGCAGCAGTCATTTCCAGGTTTGCTCATCTGCAGTCCAGCACAGCAAATATATTATTCATGTTTGTTCACCACAGGAAGGAATGCACAGATAGAAGGAAATGTTTAAAGGATGGAGAGCCAAGTCTTCTAGACCTTAAGTGCATGCGCACAGAATACGACACATTTCTTTTCCTTTAAACGTTATTGGAGCTTTACTTTGGATTTCAAACGAAAAAAGACTGTTTGGGAAAATGTCTTATCATCTTTGCCTTTTGGTTGCTCCCTTTAGGGGGCGCCACAGCAAATCTTCTCCATCTATCTCTACCATAGCTTAGAGTTTTATGATGGTGTTGTTGCATCCGCTCTACGGAGTTCTGTGTTTCTGTGGTGAGTGAGAGGAGGATGCTACGGAAACTGGAATCCATCATGGACAATCCTCTTCATCATCTTCCTCTGCATGAGACCACTGAAGAGCTCCTGCAGTCATAGATTTAACACCCCGCTGCAGAAAGTAGGTTTTCACAGATCTTCCTTCCTGTCAGCTATTGAGACTCTACAATGCCTCTTACTGCACAAAAAGTTTTGTTATTATTTTAGTGTTAATTATTATCTATCTGCTACTTTTAATAGAGCTGCAAGGTCTTCCCCTTTGCTGGATCAATAAAGTTTTATTCTATTCTTTTCTAAAAGCCTTATTATATTCTAATTTTATAATATATTATTATAATCCAGACAAGAATGAGAGGCATGTTATGATGCAAGATGCTGTTTTTACCGTCAACGACTCCCTCTTGCGACCGCTTGTGATGAAAGTAAACCCCTGGGTTTCAATGGCAACACCTGTTTTCTGGATGTGCTCCTCCACATACCTACAAAGACAAAACCAACAAAGAGCCAACAGGTTTATGGAAAACATGAAGAACTTAATCTGTTATTCAGTTTCATTCATCAGAGCACATGTTAACATGGAGGCATTTGAAAAAAATTACTTGGATTGGAATATTAGCTGGGAAGAGTTAATAAATAATAATAATCGTTATAGTTATTGTAGATTTACCAATTAAGAGGACAGCAATACTAGCAAAAAATGTAAAAAAAAAAATTAAAGTCAACTTTTAGTTCAGAATTTTGAAATAAAAACTTGAAAGAGACAAACGTGTTCCAACAAGCATTCTTATGAATCTATAATTCTGTCCACCCCCTCATAAATCATGAAGAAACTTGCAGACCAGGATATTTATTCCACACCTGCTATCATTTGCATGTTTGCTGCCTGCTCCTAATGACTGAATTTGGAACTGTTTTTCAAACTAAGCCAAAGTAACGTGGACTGAGGTGTTTGGAAACAGTGAAATGACCTTAAACTTCAGCACACAGATCCGTTAAGTTGTGTCCCAAACAAACGTTGGGGGATTTTGTTAATCCGGCATGAATTTTTGTTCTACTTCTTGTACATTTATGAAAGATCTGGCAGATTGCAGTGGAATTTAGGTTGGTAATTAATGAAAACATAATAAGAACAGAGTTTTCATTCTTCTCTGTTACTGTTAAATATTTTTTTGCAGCTGAGGGGTCTTTTTACAATCTCATTATTTGCTACAACGAAGTGGTAGATTGACAAAATAAAGCTGTGACCTCATTCTAGAGACCCTTCACTCACATTCAAAGAGCTGCAGGTCTGTCTGAGCTAGGGTCAAATTATTTTCAACGTTTTGCTAGAAAAAGCACATTTTTTTATCCATGTCTGCTTTTTTAATGATTGTTAAAAAGTGATCAAAAACCATCAAGGTGATTTTTCAGTACATTATTATGCCTTGTTGCTTTAGTCCATTTAAAATTTATTACGGTGACTATTGTGAGTTTTTAGAGGAATAAACAGTTTTGTTTTTGTTTACAGAGGAGATAACTCATCCTAACTCTAATGTCACTGAATTCTCCTTTACTCATTAAGCAGGGACACACGGGGGTTCAGTGCTGCAGATGTAAATCCTACATCTTACCAGTTAATGAAGGAGCTCTTCCCTGCGGAGTGGTTACCCATTATCATCACGACGATCTTCTTTCTTGGAGGGAGGAGCCGAACTCCCAGGCAGTTGGCGATTTTTACCAGGCCTTAAAAAACACAAATCATAGGATAACAATAGAAACCTGAGCGAACAAAAATCAATAAAGCAGTTTTTTTTCCCCACATAGATCCTGTCAAAGCTCTATTTAGAACAACACTGCCTCTGATTTCCAAATATATAACCATGTTACTTTTACAATTCGATATGTCACAACTGTCATGGTAAAAATCAAATATAAGTAAACAATTAAAAAAAATTTTAATGCAAACAAAAAGAATTTCAACTTTATATAATATTTATAAAATAAATCAATAAAAAGGCAGGAGGGAAAATGAAAGAACCACGTTAAGACAAGAACCTTTGAACACGTCATATAACCTGAAGCCATGCAGGACACTGTAATAAATTAAGAGGGTGTGCCAAAATGAACAAACACACACACGAAGGAAAAGGATATATTACTGTATAATACTGAATCATATCCCGTTCAATTTAGTTTGATTTTTTTTTATATTCAGTCTACTTTGACACTAAAAGTTGTTTTAACTCTCTAGAAGGATTTCAAGCAAACTCCACCAAACACTCTGCAGCCTTTAAACAATTCTGTAAAAAAGCATCATGATGTGTTTGATGGTTTGAGAGCAAACTAAACTAACGCTGTCCCTGACATTGGCACAGTTTGTTCAGGCAGACAGACAGACAGGGCGCTGTATGTCAGGCGATTGACACTGACAGCCGCTGCAGCTGCAGCAGCCCGCTTAAGAAACACCTTTTCAGCCCTAAAAGCCCTCACCTCAGAGCGGGGGAACTTAAGTTACCTCACGTGAAAACAACACGGTTCTTTTTACTGATTTAACACAGTACATTTTCTTCAGTTTCGGTGAATTTATTTTTTACCGTTTTCGCTGTCGATATACAAATTGTGGCATTCCTGTAGTATCCTCTCACTAGGTGTAGTGATTGCAGACTCCAGAGGGTTGGCCACAGACCGGGGCTTTCTGCCCGACATTGTGGACACAGCAGAAGCGAATATTTGAGGTTTCCTTGAAGGGGAAGGATTTTATGGTTACACCGTCGTGTATCATCCTGCTCGGAAGAAGCGCCACCTTGCGGTCAACCCTGTGATATTGCAATGCCATTCAACGTAATAAAATAAAATAAAATAAAATAAAATAAAATAAAATAAAATAAAATAAAATAAAATAAAATAAAATAAAATAAAATAAAATAAAATGTAAGTGTTTATTCAAATTTTTGAAATTAATAAACAATTTCTGATTTACATCTCAATTTACTTTTTAAAATAATTTAAGTTCAAGAGGAAAAGGGGAAATCATATTTCTGCCAAATATCATTTTCTTTCTAATAGGAGACATTTGATGGCTGAAATTGGTTTTCATTAACATCTTGATTATTCTATACTCCTAAAATACAGATAACATAAGTTACTTTTTATAAATATTACTTTGCTTTTGCTGTGGTATACAACTACAGTTACATGTTGGAAGTAGATTTGGACTTCCTATCATGTGCCACGAACAACAATCTTTAGGTACAATATATTTTCATCTAACGTTTTGAGGAACAATTAGTATGATAACTAGTTAGAACTTCAGTGTTTAAAGAAAAAAACTGAAAAATCTAAGGTGTGCTTGGATGAAACAAAAGTCATCTTCAGACATGAAACATGGACAGAAAAAAAATATAGATGCTGCCAATTGATTTATTTAAAAAAGGTTTGTTTTTTGTTTTTGTTTTTTTGTTCAAAAAAATTAATTTTACGACACATTATTTGAAGTCAGTCAGTATTGAAAAGATCAGAATACAAACATTGATGGTCATCCCCCAAACTGTTCTGGTGTTCCTACATTTCTTTGTGAAGTGTTTAAAGAAACATCACACGATTTTTTTGACCTTTGGGATTATCCTTTTTTATCCTTTTTCTGGTCAATCTCATTCAGATTTCAAATATTTGAAGCCAAACGCTTGAAAAAAAATGTTGCACATTTTAATCAACACAGCGTGACCTCAAAGGTCATTGTAGGAATACTGGTGAACCTGCTTGAGAATTTCTTTGGATGTCATCCAACTTGCAACTCAAACATCAATGTTGACATTTGAACAAAACTGCTTCATTCATTCACTGATTCATTTCTAGTATTACATGAAATTGTTTACATGCAGAAGCCAAAATAAAAGTAGACATAATTTTTATTTTATTAACATCTAACCAATCTTAAATGAGAAACCTTTGCAGCTTAAAGACAATTATGCTCAGATTTGTTTTAACAGTTCATAACATAATAACAATAACATATCACACATACACTGTTTTAAACAGCAACATATCAAAAAAGATGTTCTTAAAATGATATGTAATGCATACCACACTAACGTTTATTATGGTAAGCATTCAAAAACCTGTTTTTTTATCACTTTAGATATGTCGTTTCATTCATTTGTTTTCATGTAATAATTAACCACAAAGTAGTTTCTAATTTGCTTCTTAGTAGTAAATGTTTTCACATTTTCCAAACATTGACAATAAGTTAAAATCTGTTACAAGATCAAGCTTCATGCATTCTACCAAACACAGAATAACTAATAATTGGGTTAACAGACTGAAAACAATATTGCTAGTACTCAAGAAAATGTACAACAAAAGTAGAATATGGTGTTTTGATTTATCAGACCCTCCCCTGCCAAAGCTGATCAAGGATGAATGAATATAATACAGGAATGTGCTTCAAGGAGTTTCTCAGCGCCTGAGCTGAGGCAATGTGCTGCACCTTACAATGGGCTGCCATTATGTAAGGAGGCTTCACTGACCGTCAGACAAAAGACTTTTCTTTACAGCTAAAATGATCTTAAATGAAGCATCATCGGAATCAAGGGAAAAGGTAAACTGAAAATCTATATTTATTTACATATTTGTCTATACATAAAATCTTTTTGTGAATAATATGATTGTGGATTATGTGCAAAGATAAGCGGAGACACTATTTAGTAAAAAGTGCATTTTGCAGGTTTTGAAGTTTTTCACTGAAATATCAAATATACTTTTTTTTCCTTGTGATTACTTCTCATCATTTTTAAATCGAATAATGTTCAGATAGTTTGATGTCTAAAACTGTGGCAATACTTCACATTATCCTTAAACGATTAGCCTGTGCTGTCCAAATATATTCCACATTTTCTTCTTCATTTTTCTAAATTAATACTGTAACATAAAACAAAGAAAACTCCTGGAGATATAGACATTTTCTAGTTTTTTTGTTCCTATTATTTGCAGTAATGACTAAAATATATACATATTAGGGTAGGATCAAGCTTTTTATGTGCAAAAAAAAAAACATGTTCATGCAGCATTTCGAATGCACTTACAGCTTTTGACCTACAGGGAGAGTCCTGGGCATGTTTAGCACTGACAATACAAGTTTTGTTTTTTTCCACTTCTTTTTATTTTCGATTATCTAACTTCTGAAATGACAGGACTTTGATCATTATAATTTAAAACTTTTAATGCACAATACTTAATATATATTATATATGTAAATATATATATATATATATATATATATAAGTCTTGTTTTTTTTCTCAGTCACTAAACTAGAAATGTATTAACTTCCTTGTGTAAATGTTCAATTTATTTATTTACTTACTCATTTTCCTCGCTAAGATGAGCTGTGAGGAAAGGGAGATGAATTGCCTACTTTAATCCGGTTAAAAAGATTTGATGGGGTTAAAACACCGTGAAAATGTCATTAACAGAGAAGCAGCCAAATCAATTATCAGTGGATCCTTTACACTGCACGCTCATTCCTCACAACAGATCAATTGTATTTTCCTCGGAATAAACTCATCCTCCCGTCCATTTATGGTTTACTTTGGAGAGCAATCGCCTGAGTGAAGGACGCACAGACTGCTCTGTAACTGTAAGACTCTTTACAAAACAATGCCTAAGGAATATGTGGACGAATACGAGCCTCTGCTTATCAAACCAGTCAAAGATTCAAAGAGGTTAAAGGTAGGAATGTGTGGGTTTCGTTCTTTTAAATGTAGTCCATTCTGATTTTGGAGCAACATCTGGATGCACAACTTTCTGACTCTGAACTTCTTTTTTAATGGAATTCTTTCTGTCTTTTCCAGTTTCCAAACAAATCCCTCCTGCTTGCTGTATTTGCTGCATGTGTTGGTGGGACCTTTCAGTATGGATATAACATTTCTGTCATCAATTCGCCCACTATGGTGATCAAATGCTTCATTTACTTTGTGGAATGACTGCCATATTCCAGTAAAATGATAAATAGATATTTGCAAGTCTAGATCCAGCATATCTAGGTTTTGTCTGAAGAGGCTTATATATTTACAAATGTAATACATTTTGTATGTGAATCATTTTCTCATTCCCATGTTTAAAGATTGCTACAGTCTTACATGTTTTTACTTTAGTTGTATAAATAAAGTTTGGTTTGATTTGATTTGATTAAATGACTACATGGTATTGTGTTGTTCTGACAATGTCTTCTGTTACATTCAGTATGTGCAAGACTTCATCAACCAGACCTGGGTTAATCGCTACCAAACTGACATTTCCCAAGATGCTCTTACTCTCCTTTGGTCCACCATTGTGTCCATATTCACCTTAGGGGGACTTGTGGGAGTATCCATTGGTGGGACGCTGTCTGTAAAGCTGGGGAGGTATGCAAAAACTACAAACATAACTTCATTTTTTAACTTATGTTTTATAATATAAAAAATTGATGCATATTTTGTTTCAGAAAAAGGACGCTGTTGACCAATAACCTATTTTCCCTGACGGCGGCTCTGCTAATGGGTCTGAGCTCTTCTGCTGGATTATTTGAGTTGCTCATCATTGGACGTTTTCTCAGTGGAATAAATGCAGGTACATGTTCCAGGAACCAATTTAGAGTCTTTTGAGAATAAAATATCAGTTTACAATCCAAGTGTATAAATTAGGCATTGTTTGCTATGCCTAAGAAGAAGAGAAACTCTCAAGGTACAAAATGAATCAAAGTAGTTATTTGGCAAACATGTCAGGCCTGGTGGTGTATCATTAATTATCATTTGGGGAGCCAAAAGAGGGATTGACCTTCTTGTTATGTTCTGGGTCAAATGGACCCATTTTGAAATGTTATAATATAAATAAAAATAAAAAAACTTGAAAGTATTTTTCTATTATGAAACTGCTCCTGCTTGGCTTGTTTAGTACAAAATAGAAAAGGTTCAGTTACTCCAGCTGCAATTTAAATAGAACAACATCAGTGGTGTTCCTCAGAAATAAACCTTAATTTGATTTCCAAGACCAAAGGGGGAACTTAAACGTGATAAACCTCCAGCATCACTTGACCAAATCATGACCTAAAGCGCTAACACACAGAGACTGAGGTGTGATTACAGACTCTGGAAATCATCTGCTGAATCAGAAAAAAATGAAACTGGTGTAAAAAATGACAAAATCATTGCAGATGACTAAACATAAGCTTAGAACAAAGAAATAAACATTAAATACAAAAATTAATCACACTGGATCTCACCATTATGAACAATTTCCCACCAGAGATGGTATTTTTCCTTGGATAATGTTTGTTTGGCAGCTGGAAGCTCCCTGAATTCTGGTGCCAACCCAAAAAGGTGAGGTCTGTTCCTCTCCAACATGGGAACGTTGGTTCAACTGAAAAAAACATAATTGTTTGTCAGTATGAATGCAGACCGACCATCCAGCAGAGCACATGGTGGAATTAAACCGAGTTTTTGAATGGAGAGAAAAACGCACAAAATACTTGAATCTCCCAGCAATAAACAACCACATTTTAAAATAGTTTTTTTTAACTAAAAATAAACAAATAAAAAAAAACTATTTCAGTAAAAGCTTGGCCAGACACTAAAAATGACAATCTGATCCACCCCAAAGAAAGACATCAGCCTGTATATCCATTTGTGTGGCTTTGTCATAAGCAACACATTCTAACTAACACTGATGTTTCACACTCAGAAACACACAAATGTTATGGGGTGTAAAGTAAACAGGTCACTGTGTCTTCAGGTGGGCGCTCCCTCAACAATCAGTGTTTCATTGAATAAAGCCCAGAACACAGAGAAAGCTAAACATTTATCGTCTCCACCTTTGTCTGCATGTCAGCCCTCAGCATCCCTGATGATCAAGCTGAGTGATTCTTTACATTGCATTTTAGTATAGAAATCTAGGTGAAGCAATTGTTTTACAGTGTATTTATTGTTTTATTTATCAATTTGCTGTTGTTTTACCACAGATTTTTGGTCATTTTTTAGGCATTGCTTTAAGTGTTCAACCTTTATACTTGGGGGAAATCGCTCCGACTGCCTTGCGGGGCGCCATGGGCATGGGAACCTCCATTTTCATCACTGGTGGAATCCTAACTGGACAAGTGATGGGCCTCAAGTGAATGCTAGAAACCAAATCAAACAAATTGCTTCAAAAACTAAAAATACACCTTGATCTAAAAAAAAAGATTTGCTTTTTTAGAGAAATCCTCGGCAAAAGGGAGTACTGGCCCATCCTCCTCTCCACAACCAGCATTCCAGCTATCCTGCAGCTGCTGATTCTGCCCTGGTTCCCGGAGAGCCCTCGCTACCTGTTCATTGATAAAGGGGATGATGAGGCTTGTAAAAAAGGTAAGAATGCTTCAGTGTTACATTGGGAAAACTTCCAAAATGAATGCAGTAGCAAATATTTGCTTTGCTCCAGTTTCTCAATGGCTTTTAGCTTAAGCATGTAAATTCCCCTCCTCAGAGCTTGACGCAGGAAACCTGCTGATCAAATCCTAAAGAGTCTTGTAGGCTGATCAGATGAGAAGAATAGTGTCTTAAGAAAATTCCAGCTTCATGTGTCATGTGTTTTCCGGTCTGCAGCCTTGAGGCAGCTGCATGGTGCAGAAGACTGTCACGCCGCACTGGAAGACATTGCCAAAGAGAAGAATAACTTAGCAGGTTTCCAGGCCAAGAAACCCTGGGAGCTTTTTGCTGATCGCAGTGTCCGCTGGCAGCTTCTCACCATTATTTTGCTCAACATGGCACAACAACTGAATGGCATCAACGCTGTACGTAGCTCTGCAAAAAGGAGGAGTCTGTAACTCTAAATGCGCAGAAGCATATTTTTAATTCATACTTTTTGTGTCTTTTAGATCTACTTTTATGCCGATTATGTGTTTAAGCAATCAGGGATTCCAGCTGATAAAATACCATATGCCACTGTCGGCACTGGTGCCTGTGAATGCATCACTGCTTTAACATGTGTAAGTACGAGTGTAATTTGTTCCTTTTATTGAAAATTTTTCCCCTTTCTTGTTTATTTTTGCATGTTCATTGTAGGAACCTGACACATCTGACTGAGGGTCAAACTTATAATTAAAAGTTCTATTATAAACTTAAAAAGACACAAACATTCAAAAAGTTGAGAAGACGCTAAGCGTGCAGGAAATGGATGAATCTGTGAGCATGGAAATCATATTTACAGTCATAGATCCATTAACTCTGCAGAGTTTTGGGAAATCATTTATGCCTGTTTTTCCTTGAAAGACTTTTTTTCTAGATTACAGTGAAACCATTTCTGTCCAGGAGACTCAAATGGTTTGCCTGAAGCTTAAACAAAAACACAAAAACTGCAGAAATTGGCAAATATGAGAAATGAATATAATTTCAAAGTGTGATTTTAAAGCTATATAAATTGATGCTTTAAACGATGATGGATCTCCAAGGGAGGATCTTAGTAAATCAAAAACTGACGTGTGTTTATTGTTTGTTCTAGTCTTGATTAGTTCGTCAAGAATGAAGACAGAAAAATTGGTCAAAAAATGTCTTTTTAAGCCAAACCAAAATTATTTTTAAGAACGAATAAAATAGGATCACATGAAACAAGTCCAGCATTGTTGCATGAAAGATCAGAGTAACCTTTAGAGCATGTGCTTGCCTGGGAGGTCTGTTCGGTCTTGTGACTTGCTGTGTGCCTCACAGGGTTTGCTCATTGAATATCTGGGAAGAAAAGTGCTCATCACTGGAGGATACATCCTCATGAGCATCTGCTGCATTCTGTTCACGCTGACACTCACTTTCCAGGTATAAAAGCAGATATTCATGCACACGTGATTCAAGCTTTTCCTGTGATTTCTTTCATGTGATTCCTCCTTTGATCTCGCTCTCCAACAGGATGTTAGTCCAGTTTTTCCATACCTGAGCATGGCCTGCGTTTTTGCTTTTATCTTGAGTTTTGGCCTAGGCCCAGGTTTGTCACTTATTTGGAAAATATTGCATTTTTCTCTGTTGTTATTTTAACAGTTTGTCATTTTTTCCCCTTCTCTACAGGTGGAGTGACCAACATCCTCACCACAGAGCTGTTCACACAAGCTACACGCCCTGCAGCGTTCATCATCTCAGGATCAGTGAACTGGCTCAGCTTTTTCTTCGTTGGTTTGGTCTTCCCTTTTATTGTTGTACGTGCACATTTGATTTTTTTTTTTTTTATCTCTGTTGTTGATCCATCGTCCCTGAACTGACTTCTCTTTCTCGTCCACAGATTGGTCTGCAGCAGTATTGTTTCCTTGTCTTCTTGGTTGTCTGCTCCTTGGTGGGAATCTACATTTTTCTTGTTGTTCCTGAGACAAAAAACAAGACTTTTGTGGAGATCCAAAATGAGTTCCAGTCCTCCAAAAATGCAAAACTTGGCAACTCTGATGGAGCAGGGACCATACTTTTATCAACTTCAATATGAAACAATGCCTGAGAAAGCTATAAAATACCCTTTTTTTATCTGTTATCGTTTGTATGCAATAAATATTTTGGATCCATTATCCTCACACAAAATATAACCAACACAAGTATTTTTACTGTAAACGAAGCTGCCTATGATGATGTGCTGTATTTATTTTTTTGTGAAACAGCAAACATTTTAATGCACAATCCCTTGTTAAGTCCGAATTTTTAGAAAAAAGTTTGTACTCTTTTTATAAACTGATTTTCCTGACAGTACTACATGCATAACAGTAATAGTATTACTGCTTAAATAATACAAATCAACAAGAAATAAGGTGGCATCAGTGTTGTATTTGCACATCTGTGAAGGTTTACATTTAACTCTGCAAAAAGAGAGAGTTAGTAAGTCATAAAGTGAAAATTGCATTTTTATGAAAACTTTCTCCTCAGACATTTTTATGTAGTGTGTGAAAGGAACAACTATGAGAGACTTGCAATGTCTGATTCTGGAATTCTCTGTTTATTGGCCTTTTTCCCTGCAGACAGCATGTGATCACATTCAAGTTTAGAGTTCCAAAAGTCACTGCTGCAGCTCCAAATCTGTAAGCAGTGTTGGCAGGACTCACTTCAGCGTGAAATGCATGCAGCTCCCTGTAACGTATCAATGTGAACAAATGACCCCCACGCTATGCGTCAGGGTCTCAAATGTTAAGGCTGAACACAATAAAAGGTGCTTTGCTGATTTTGTTCATTACAAATCAGTTGATGAAATGTGTTGCTCTGTAATGATGTCAACAAGTTCATAGTAACATTTAATTCCTTCAGGACTGCCTGATCCACTTCACGTGTTCTGGAGGACAAAGGGTCCATTCATGTGTGATCTTTACTGGGGTGGAAAGAGCATTAGCCTTAATACAAAGAATCAGTATGAGACAATTTGAACTATTTCTGCTCTGACCCTATGATTAGATAGCAAAGCCATTAAATTAGAAAGTAGTTGTTGGTAGTTTTTGCTAAAATCTGTTTGGATGATGTATCAGCCTCTCACCACAAAAGTAAAACATGATAAACATGAAAAAAATGACCTTCTGTTACTATTTAAGATGATTTCCCTAATATCTGAAAGACATTCTTCCTTTGGAGATGGAAAAAAAACAGAACTTAAAATGATAATTGAAAACTTAAACAAAATACTTTATTAAAAACTATCCAAGACAATTTATGGCTGCCATCACATCCTCTAAGTGCTTCTGTTGAATAGGGTTTTAGACATGAAACTGAGTTAAATGCGCAAATAAGTAAACTTTTCAACCCATTAGAGGTTTCTTGTTGAGTCTTCTTTCTTTATAAATCTGTTTAAAGTACACATATTAATTAATGCATGTCCGTCCATAAATGATGCAAAGCCAGAGAACTCTTGTCCCTTACAGTGAGAGCTCCTGTATTTGGATGAAAATGTTTTGTATTCTGGATGAAGAGGCCCCCTGTTGGTCAACAAAAACAAGACAGATCGTGTTTGTAGAAGTCGTCTGTCTCCCCACAAAGGATCCCTTATCTGCACCTACATAGATTACCAATGAAAACCGTGGCTGTCATGGGTGCACAACGATTAAACATATTCTGAGCTACCATGAACAAAACGTGATACAATAAAAAAGATATATTATAGTTGAAAGCAAGAAATGCAGAAATGTTTTGATGAAAATATTGTCATAAAGACCTGATATATTTCTCTAACTGATGGTGTAGAAGGGCTTATTGTGCTAATAAAACGAATAAAAAAGTTCACAAATATATTTACCAAGTGAGAAATTTGATTATGAGCAGAACATGTTTTTATGTATTTTACTCAAGGTCTTCCTTAATCCAAAGTTCAATAAAAAGCCTTTTTATCTCTTCTCTACCAATCTTTAGAGACTGCTAATAAAATAGTTTTTGTCAAATCTGTTAAGTCATAATGTTTTGCTAAAAACAGTAAAGTTGCTTGAAAATATTTGTTTAAAGACACAAAAAACCATGAACATGGTGACTGCTGAGTCCCTTATGGGTTTACTGAAGATGCATTACTGATAAGCTCCTCAATACTCCAGTTAAAAGCACTAAAGGGGAAGTAATGAATGAAGTAATATTAAAAAATTTGTTTTGGTTAGCGGATGCAAATATCTATCTTTAAATATTTCTGATTGTATTTTTTCAAAATGTTTTTAGTTTAGTTGTACCCTCTTTTTTGCTATTTTAATTTTCTGTTTTGTTACCTTGAGTAAACAGTAGACTTGTCTCATTCATTACTGACGGTTTGTTGAATGATCAGCAATATCATTTTGTTTCAGACAGAAAATAATTTCTAAGTGACAATAAAATAAAAAAAAATGTTTAGCTTTTTTTTTTGTTTCAAATGTATAAAAAGTAAGTTAATTAAATTAAAATATTGAATTTTTGTCATGCGCTTAACTTAAAATTTTTTAAAACTCCAACAGTAAGTCATGTAAATTTTGAAAAATGCCACAAGAGATTCAAGATTCAGTGTTTTTATTTTTTTATCTGCAAGAGGAAAGCCAAGTTCTCAGTGCAACAAAATTCTTACTTTGTCGTCTACCCTGTGTCGACGTATATAAAAAAAAATACAAGTAATAAATGCTGTAATTAAAAAAAACCACACAAAATAGATCATAAATACAGAGAATGCAATATGTTAAAATGAAAATAAAAAAGATAACACTAGGTAAAAGCAAGTGATTTTCTCTTTTTTGCAGGTGCATCAGTTTTGAAAGTTTCTTCTTTGGAGCTAAACAGACTGTTCTGCAATATCATCTCCCTTTTGTTTTGATGCATCCATGTACATTCCATCTTTCTTTGCTTGGTAGTAACTGAGCTGTATTGTTGTCAAAAACAGAGTAATTCAGCTGATTCGTCAGTGCCTGTGGTTCCTTCATTACAATCGATCAATTGTGTGTTCATCAGCATAAACTTGGCCTTCTGTATAATTTGAGCTACTGTCCAGAGTGGGCATGGGCATAAGGAAAGCAGAGCATATGAGCTGTGAGGAAAAACTGCTTCGACAAAATGCCTGAGGAAAATGTGGACGAATGCAAGCCTCTGCTTACAAAAGGAATTAAAGAGTCAAAGCGATCAAAGGTATGTGGGTTAGGATTTATTAGATTCCCTGCTCTGTGAAATGCAGTTTTATGACACGTTTTAATCCTAATCGTGCATGGTTTTTTTCTCCAGTTTCCAAACAAATCACTTCTGTTGGCTGCTTTTGCGACATGCATAGGAGGAACCTTTCAGTGCGGATACAATATATCTGTCATCAATGCACCCACAATGGTAAAAAACTGTGCTGCTTTTCATCTAAAACTTGGAAAGTTTGGAGTTTTGTTACATGGAGGCATATCTAACAGGGATTGGAATGGTAGTAACAGATGAAGACGTCCACCTTACTTCAGTGTGGCTGATGGCCAGCAGAGAAGCGTATGTTCAGTTTCAATTTGACTGCTACTATAATATACAGCCTCTGTTTATAATGACTTATAATGAAAAGATGCAAAAAAGAATTAAAACAAAAGTGTTTGATGAAAAAGGCAACATTTGACTGGATTTACTTTAATTTCATTATTTTCCAATCAAATCATGCATAATCATTTTCTGTTTGGTTTTTTGTGTTAAGATGTAAATCTCTTTTGTTAATTTGTAGTTTTTGCTTTGATTTCTTAAAAAAAAAATCCAATCCAATCAGGTACAATGCAGGTTTTGATTATAAAGGTATTTGACTGAGTAAACCTAGGATCCTAGTTTTGATCTGGTACATTTTAGGCTTCTAAGCAGTGAAAAAAAAATTGTTTTTGTAAATAAGACTATTTTTAGATTTAAACTTTTTTATATAAAAAATTAAACTGGAAAACATATTATTTCTTAAACCCAAGTCTTTTTAGATAATTTTGGAGAAATACTATTTATTTGGATTACAGCGGTTTCATTTTAACATCATGCATGTTTTGTTTTTGGTTTTTTTCTTTCTTGAGTTAAAATAATCTAGAAAAAGAGAATCCCTTTTTAACCTCAGAATTGGGTCAAAACAACCCAACTTGAGTTGTTTTTAACCATTAGTGTGTATAATTTTACCTCTTGATGATATTTAAGAGAATAAACTGAAGCAGTTTTGTGGTTTCATGTCAATCAGATGAGCTAATGACAGTCTTTAAATTATTTTTACTGCGATCTTCATCAGAGAGTCGTGTAAAACACTAAACTGCTTGAGTTAATTCTCTTTTTTTTATGTTGTTTTAATTACTTTTTTAAAATTTCTATATCTCCAGTATGTTCAAGCCTTCATTAACCGCTCCTGGAATGAACGTCACCAAGCGAACATATCAGAAAGCTCTCTCACTCTTCTCTGGTCCACCATTGTGTCCATATTTACCTTAGGAGGACTTCTGGGAGTCTCAATAGGTGGGACTTTGTCTGTTAAGTTGGGAAGGTAGGAAAAATAAAGAATAAATTCCTGTGAAAAGCTGCTGAGACATACATTTAGTTGGAAATGTGTTTTTGCTGCAGGAAAGGAACCCTACTGAGCAATAACTTGTTTTCATTGGCGGGGGCTCTGCTGATGGGTTTGAGTTCCTATGCCGGATTATTTGAATTTCTCATCATCGGACGTTTTCTTATAGGAATAAATGCAGGTAAATATTTCAGTCCAAATTTAAACAATGAAACAGTGAAGAATGTTTACATTTGCCAAAATAGAAAGAAATTGATGATCCATCCTTTTTTTTAAACCCGTTCTGGGGTCAAAGGATCCTACCCAGCTCCTGTTCGGGCAAAGCTGGGGTGCGCCCTGTACATTTATTATGTAAAACTGAAACTAAAACTGAAAAATTACGAACTTTAGAGGAAAAACTGATGATTTTGTTTTGTAAACTTATATATTTTTAACACTACAAAGAGTTAGGTCTGATGCTAACTGGTTTACTTCCTGGTTCTTATCAACTTTTCTGTTTCTTAATTTTTTTATCCTGCAGGCATTGGTTTATGTGTTGAGCCCATGTTTTTGGGGGAAATATCTCCTACGGCGTTTCGTGGTGCCCTGGGATCAGGAACTTCCATTTTCCTCACTATTGGGATCTTATCTGGACAAGTGATGGGCCTAAAGTAAATCCTGAATTCCAAAGTTACTTAAACTCTCTAAAATGAAGTTAGGCTTAAGATTTTAAACATGGATGCTTTTTGAAATGTGATTGAAACTGTAAGTATGTCTATAGTGAAATCCTGGGTAAAGAGGAGTTCTGGCCCTACCTGCTGTCAACCACTTGTATCCCAGCAATTCTGCAACTCCTGATTCTTCCCTGGTTCCCCGAGAGCCCACGCTATCTGTTCATTGATAAAGGAGATGAAGAAGGGTGCAAAAAAGGTGATTTGCATCACAAATGCTGCTTCATTGTTTCACCCTGTGGTTTTCAGCAAGTGTGCAGATGATAAAGATTTCTAAAGCAATGATGTGGAAATGGTGGTTTCACACAGAAACACTTGTGTTTCTAAAAATACTGGCAGTAGCTTGATCACACCCGATAAAGGGTGACACTTCTGTTCTTTGTGTGCAGCCTTGAGGCAGCTGCATGGTTCAGCTGACTGTGACAATTCGCTGGAAGACATCCAGAAAGAGAAGAGCAATTTAGCAGGTTTCCGAGCTAAAAAGCCCTGGGAGCTGTTTGCTGATCGCAGTGTGCGCTGGCAGCTTTTAACAATTATCGTCATCAACATGGCACAACAGCTGAATGGCGTCAATGCTGTACGTTTGACTTACACCCAGTGATCAATTTTGACAAGAAAATAAGAGTTGTCTTGTATTTCTTAATGAGTTTCATTGTCTTTATTTACTGTAGATGTACTTCTATGCAGATTATGTCTTCCTGCAGTCTGGAATTCCCATTGATAAAGTCCAGTATGCGACTGTTGGTACAGGTGCCTGTGAATGCTTCACTGCTTTGACATGTGTAAGGACTGAATTTACCATAATACACATTCTATTTCCTATCTACGTAATTCAACTCTGTTTTTTCGTGGACCGAAAAAAAGCAAAGCAAATAAAAAGATGTAACTTACTGAAAAGGAAATGAAATTACAAGATTTTGTTTTTGGTTGTGAAATTTAAAAATCTTGAAAACCCTGATGCAAAATTTAACTGTTCACATCGGAACACAACTTGTATTCCTCCGTTTAAGAAAAATGCTAACAATTAGAAAAAAATAATGGATCTGTAGTTTTTGGTTAAATTGCTTTAGTTTAAAAGGTTTTGTTTTATTTATGCTTAGATTTTTAACGTGTCAGATAACTGAGCAAAATAAAGGTAAAAGGTCAGATCTTTCTGTCAGTGATCTGTTATTAGAATAAGCTCAAAGTCTTTTCTTCTCTTGCACAACAGCGTCCAGTTGCTTTTCAGTTGCAAACTTCTTAAAGTATACATTTTAAATGTTTAGATAAAAAAGGATTCTAATGGACCCTAACGTTATTTTGCTTATATTTGGTAGTAAAAGAAGAAAAAGGATGAAGACATATTAAAGTCATAAAGAAAGAAAATGCCTAGTCTTACATTTTAGTTAAAGTAAATTTCCTTTCTGCAGGAGGATCTTCTTTGACACAGGGTGTATTTTATTGTTAAAGGAAACATATGCTGTATAAAGTGATAGTTAAAGTTGTTGTTAATAAAAAAAAAAAATCGGAGCATATTCAATGACTGCAAATACTTAAAATCAATATTTTTTAATTGAATGGCTTAATGGCTGCAAAAACATAGCTTTTTTTCCAAGCAGTAAAGTGAGACTTTGTGACTCTTTCTCAGTTTTGGTCAATTAGAAACTGGCCAAATTGGCTCTTCTAATATTAAAGGTTGCAGAAGCCTTTGTGACTTGGTTTGTGCTTTACAGGGTTTGCTGATTGAATGTCTTGGAAGAAAAGTGCTTATCACTGGAGGATACATCCTCATGAGCATCTGCTGCATTCTGTTCACAATGACACTGGCTTTCCAGGTTATTATACAGAAACACTTAATCACTGATTTATATTTTCTTGTATCTGATTGACTGTTTTCATCTTAGAGTGTCAGTCCAGTTTTTCCATACCTAAGTGTGGCCTGTGTTTTCGCTTTTGTCCTAAGTTTTGGCTTGGGGCCTGGTGAGTAAGTTGGAAGCTTTCTCTGCTTTTGTTTTGATGAGTTACTTCAGCGTATCCCCCTGTTGGTTCTTCTTCTATGAAGGTGGTGTGACTAACATCCTGAACAACGAGCTGTTCACACAGACCACACGGCCTGCAGCGTTCATCATTGCAGGAACAGTGAACTGGCTCAGCTTCTTCCTCATTGGCCTGCTGTTTCCATTTATTGTGGTGGGTGTTCATTCTTCCTTAAAAAATATTCCAATTTGACTGTTAAATAGAAAAAGGTTTTACAAAATTACGATTTTGGCTTTTTTTTCCCAAAAACACTATAAATGTGATGTCTAATTTGCTAAATTAAAGAGATGTGGGTTTTTTTGTTCATTTTGTTTACATTTTCTCTTCATGTCCTAAAAATCTGTTAAAAATCAAAATGGTGAGATGCATCTACTGTCTGTGCACAGTATGTGCTGCTATTTGAATATGTATAACTATAAAATAAAAGCTGTAGGCTTGTCTGTTCAAATATTCAAAAGCTCATTTCTATTTCTTTTGTACAGATTGGACTGCAGCACTACTGTTTCCTTGTCTTTTTTGTCGTCTGCTCCAGCGTAGCTATATACATTTTGATCATCGTTCCTGAAACCAAGAACAAAACTTTCCTGGAAATCCAAAATGAATTCAAATCATCCAGAAAGGAAAGCACTTCTGATGGATCCGGACCAACTCTTTTATCTACTTGTTTGTGAACTTTGTCTAACTAAAAGGCATTGCAACCAGAAGTTTTTTTTTTCTGTTTGTTTTTGGGTTTTTTTTGTCAAAAAGACAAACAGTCAACAGTCCATTATCCACAATAAATTATTGGTACAACAAAATCCTGATATTTTAAAGTATCCCAAAACTGCTTTAATCATGTTTCTATGTTGTTGTAACATTTGGATATTTCTGATTCATGCAGCTTTGTATATTATTATGTTTCATTAAAAATAAATGCAACAAAATGTTTTAGCCTTGAAGTTTATTTTATTTACTATTTCTGGATACTTTAGCTTTCTAATCTGGGTTTGTGTCTATGGAGGTTAAAGAAGAACAAAATGAAATAAATATAAACGACTTGAAATCATTAAATAAAAGTGTCATTAAATATTTAAAATTGTAAATCAATCAATAAATGATTAAATATATGTGCCATTAATATATTAAAATATTAAAATATATAATATTGCTGTTAAAAAGCACTTTTAAACATTTAATGACATATTTATTTTTTCATTGTCCAATGTGAGCTGAAAGAGACACAGTAAAGTAAATATTTTTAATACGAAATAAATAAACAAAAGTAACAATAACTATTTAAAATTATCGTTAAATAAATAAGATTGGAAATCAATAAACACATGTTTGATTATGTGTGGCTTTAAAATATTTAAAATGCCATAAAAAAGCTTTTTTTCAAACATTTAATGACATATTTATGTATCTCATGGCCAGTGTGGGATGGAAGAAACAATAATATATTTAATGACACTTTTATTTAATGATTTCATGTCGTTTAAATTTATTGAATTTTGTCCCTCCTAAACCTCCATAATTTATTTGTGACATGCTGAATGCCGCATGAAGAGTGCAGTGAATCATTCTCGCCAGCAGGTGCCAGTATAAGCCTTTGAGGAGATCCCAACTGCTCCCAAAAACCATAAAAGAAAAACAATCGACAGGCTCCTCCCACTCAAAATGGCGGTGTAGGGAACAGTGCATGCTTGTTTGTTGACATGCAGTTTAAAATTGTAAAAACGCTGTTTTTATAGATTTAAAATAATCTCAGTCATGTCGAGGCTCATCGTTAAAAACCTCCCAAACGGGGTAAGTGTATATTAGCGAACAGCGGCGTCAGCGCTCCTAGTGTGTGTGTTAATGTGCGCTGTGTCTGTGCAGATGAAGGAAGAGAAGTTCAGGTCCATGTTCGCGGCCTTTGGCACTGTGACAGACTGCTCTCTGAAGTTTACCAAAGACGGAAAGTTCCGCAAGTTCGGCTTTGTGGGCTTCAAATCGGAAGACGATGCCAGCCGAGCCCTGAAACATTTCAACAAGAGTTTCGTGGACACGTCCAGAGTGACAGTACGGATGGATGCGGAGTGTTTCGCTTTGAAAGTTGTTTACTTCACATGTAAACTGCTGTGATGTTGTCTGTAGGTGGAGATTTGCAAAGCATTTGGAGACCCCACTAAAGAGAAAGCCTGGAGTAAGCACTCTCAAAGCGCAGCACAGGACAAACCCTCTGGTCCTGCTCCCACTGAGGGAAAAAAGGTTTGAGAACTTGATGTTCTCCAGGAAAATACAAAAAACACACTGTATATCAAACCATTCTATGCAGACAGTGTTATGATGTGTTTATGTTCTGTGTTTCAGAACAAGAACCAGAAAAAGGAAACAAAAATTGGATTGGGAAATGTAAGTAATCAACAGTGAGGTTTTTTTCCTGCCATTTAGGTCATCTGGTAGTGTTTTTTTAAGTATTACCTACTGACAATCAATAATCTGTCAAATTTTCCAAATTGTCTCTTACTTCTGTTATTCAGACGTTCAATTCTACCACTTGCCACAGCGATTTATTACACACTATTTTAAAAGTGTGTGGTATCTGTTCTTATCAGTTCTGACATGTCCTCCAGGTGATGACGACATTTTAAAAAGATTTTTTTGGACATAAGAGGTGAAAGTGGAGCATGATCATGATTATGCTGTTGTTTGGTAGTGTGTAGTTTGTACGTCACGACTACAGTCAATTTCAAACTGCATTTTTTTTATCTGCTCCTGATTTACGTGAATAAATCAAATATACTCGCAATTGCAATTTTAATCACAATTGTCTTTATTTATCTATTCCATCATTAGAAAATGCCACAAGAATATGTTAAAAACACCAAAAACACAATCGTTTAATTAGGGTGGGTCTTTATTCGACTCCCATTTAACAGCTGTTTTCTGTATCCTCTTCACTCTCACCAACCATTCGCGGTTCTTCCATCACCACATCCTTAAAGCTTCTCTTAGGTCTTGCTCTCTTTCTTGGTTGCTCCTACCTCATCATCTTTTTACCAAATTAACCACAGTCGTTCTTTCTTAGCGTGCCCAAACCATCTCAATCTGTATTTATCTTCAAAACATCTAACACGAGCTGTTCCTCGAATGTGTTCATTCCTGTTTCTTTCCATCCTGGTCACTCCCAAAGAGAACCTCAACATCTCCACCTCTCCTGCCGCCTGCTCTGTCTCCTTTCCTTTTTCTCAGATTCACCATCTATATATCATCGACATGGCTATTCTTTCATTCTTGGTAAAACTCTCATCACACATCACACCTGAAACCTTCTTCCACCTGTATCACACACTTTTTCACTTCTCACACTCCGTACCTATGAACTGTTGACCTTATCTATTTTATTCATGTCAACATATTAGATACTGTTCCAGATACTGGAATAGTGATAACAATTTCATAGATATTGGTCTCTTCTTGTTAATTGATGAGTAATTGTTAATTTGCAAATGCTCTTGTTGGATGTCAGCTTGAGGAGGACCAAGGATTTAAGGAGTTTCTGTCAGTGCATCAGAATCGCAGCCAAGCACCAACCTGGGCAAATGACGCCGTTCAGGAAGCAGCTGATCCTGAGGGAAGGTCAGCAAAGTCCAAGAAGAAGAAAAAATCTGCTTCTGATGACTACCTCAACTTTGATTCAGACCAATCAGAGGATGAAGATGACTCTCTTAATGATGACGATGATGATAATGAAGGTTGAGTTTTTCCTTCTTATTAAACACTGTAATGTTTTGTTTATGTCCTTTGAAATTAGTCTAAACTGTCAGGTTATTTTATAACATATAGTCTGAATATGAATTGACAACAAATTGTGCAAATTTTTGTTTTCAGCTGAAGCTAAGGAAGCTTTGAAGTCTGGCTTGTCTGATATGGATTACCTGCGCTCAAAAATGGCACCAATAAAGGACACCAAGGATGAAGATGAAGACGATGATGACGGTGCAGTTCAGCATGCAGACAGCGCCTATGAAAGTGGGGACAGAGAAAACACAGCGAAGACCAAACCCTCCCTTGAGAGCAAGAAGCCGAGCAAAGCGAAGAAAGCTGCCAGACAGGAGGTCACAAATGAGGCGAATTATTTGACGCCACTTTTGTTGTTCCCATTTGTTTACATCTGGTCCTGTTACTCACAGACGGAGCCAGCGACAGAGTTCACTGTGAAGCTCAGGGGAGTGCCGTTCAGTGTCAAAGAGGTGAGCCTCGATGTTTCATTCATGACATTTTAAAGTGTTTAGTTTATTTTTAACCATTTCCTTTTAAAAAAATCACCAGCAACAAATCAGAGAGTTCATGACTCCGCTGAGGCCGGCAGCAATCAGGATTGGAAAGAACGAAAGTGGACAGAGAACAGGTTAGTGTGTGAAAACATGTCACTTTCTGTCACTAATGCCTTAGTCACAGGCACCAGTATAAGGTGACCTGTTCAGGTGCCTCAGGTTTTTGGGTTGTCTGGGCCTGTGGAGGGTCATAGACATGGGCGGCTGCATCTTAAGAGGAGTTGCTGGTGTGTCTTGCTGTTCCCTTGTGGTTCTACAGCCACCTTAAGAGACGTCATGAAAAAATAGACCTTTGTTTTACATGTGGCAAGTGTATCTTGAAGTATTTGTAAAGATAATGTAAGTTAAACACACTTATGGCTTACAGGTATTGCTGTCTTACGGACTCTAGTTGTTAGTAGGGTGTGTGTACTGGCCCTTTACTGACCGCATGCAAATTTTTCAATTTTTTTGCCTGCAAACAGTCCATATCTACCCGTAAGGGCAGTTGTGAGTAAGGCTTATGCGTAATTCACAAGTCAAGGACATCTTGAAGTCCATGTCTCATCTGACATTATGTTTTTATTATTCTCTAGGTTATGTATATGTGGACTTGCACTCTGAAGAAGAAGTGAATAAATCCTTAAAGAAGAATAAAGACTACATTGGTGAGATGTCTTCTCTGAATGTCATATATTTTCAAATGTTAGTTCTAGTTTGTTTCTATAAAGAGCCTGTCAAATGTAATTGATGGACCTGAAATTTCTTCTCATGGAACTCTTCTCAGCCCCTTCTTCCTGTTGTCAAAATGAAAATGGACAGTGGAAATAAAACCTATTAATTTCTCTGTTGATAATGCAAAGCTAAAATATGAGCTCAGTTACTCTTGTTTTTTTCCAGGGGGGCGTTACATTGAAGTCTTTAAGGTTGATCATGGTGGAGGCAAGGCCAAGAAGGGCACAAAAGACAAAGAACCGGACAGAAATTTCACCAGGAAGCTGAAGGAGGACGAGGAGGAAGAGGATGTTTCAGAATCCGGTCGACTATTTGTCAGGAACCTTCCTTACACGTGTACAGAGGAAGACATTAAAGAGCTTTTTAGTAAACATGGTAAATTACAAAAGCATAAAAGGGAATATAAAAAAAGAACTACACAAGTTTTAAATGTTTTAACTTTTATCCATGTGCTTTATATGTCTGATAATTACAGGTCCTTTGTCTGAGGTGCTGTTTCCTATTGACAATTTAACCAAAAAGCCCAAAGGATTTGCTTTTGTCACCTATATGATACCTGAGAATGCCGTAACTGCTTTGGCTCAGCTCGACAGAAACATATTTCAGGTAAATATTATCTTTATAGTGTTGTACGACTCCAAAGGACTTTAACAATTTAAATGTTTTTGTTGCTATATCAGGGTAGAATGCTTCACCTTCTTCCGTCCACGGTGAAGAAGGAAACACCTGAATCTTCAGATGCTGGTGGTCCTGGTTCCTCATCATACAAACGGCAAAAAGATGCAAAAAATAAGGCCTCAAGTTCCAGGTATACGTGATAAGATCACAATTTGTTTTGACAAACTTTTTTTTTCTTCTCGTTTTAAATAATATTCATGTGCTTTTGTTCAGTTCACACAACTGGAACACTTTGTTTCTGGGTACAAATGCAGTGGCAGAAGCCATAGCTGAGAAATACAACACAACTAAAAGTCAAGTACTGGATCATGTGAGTGATTTTTGTGGTCTTTTTAAAATTTGCACTACCTTCATGTTTTTTCTTGTATTGACTGTACAACTTCTGTAGATGTGATATTTTTATAGCATTAGGTTTGTTAGTTATATTGAGGCGTTTGCCCTGATTTAAACACAGCCGGCTCTTCTCTGCAGGAGTCTAAAGGAAGCGTAGCAGTTCGAATGGCTCTGGGAGAAACCCAAATTGTACAGGAAACGAGGCAGTTCCTTCTGGATAATAGTGTCTCTTTGGATTCCTTCAGCCAGGTTTGTCACTTTAATTATATCTGCTGAGCTCTGAAAGCCCACATTTTAATTTACGTCCTCTAAGACCCTGCCCGGTCTCTACAGGCAGCTGCAGCGAGGAGCACAACTGTGATCCTGGTCAAAAACCTTCCAGCTGGAGTGACCGCCTCTGAGCTCGAAGAGCTTTTCTCACCTCATGGCTCTTTGGGCCGAGTGCTGCTCCCACCATCAGGACTCACTGCCATCATAGAGTTTCTAGAGTCAACAGAAGCCAAACGGGCCTTTACAAGGCTGGCTTACAGCAAGGTACGTGATCTGTCAGCTGCATCATTTCATCCACTCTGTGTGTGTTGACGAGACTTTTAAAATCCCCACTGGTCAGTTCATCTACCTTCATTTTTCATCTCTTACAGTTTCATCATGTTCCTCTATATTTGGAGTGGGCGCCTGTTGGGGTGTTTGTTGGAGATCAACAGAAAACAGGTAAACATTTTTAAATACACCTGACCATTGGAATTTGACTTTTGAAACAATAAGAAACATTTTTGAATCTGTAACCTAAGTTTCAAACAAAGACAAAGCTGTAAAAGAGAGGCCGATTTTGGAAAAAGAAGACGAAGAAGAGGAAGATGAGGAGGAGGAAGTTGTTCCTGGTTCCACACTTTTCATTAAGAACCTCAGTTTTAGCACAACTGAGGAAAAACTGCAGGAGGTAAGAACATTGAATAGATCAATCGACTGTTGCTGAAAATTGATATTGAAGATGTGTAAAAAAAATAAATGTGTATTTCATGCAGACATTCTCTAAATGTGGCAAAGTCAAATTCTGCAGCATCTCTAAGAAGAAAGATAAATCAGGTAAATGAACATGAATGAAAGACATACTTTGTCTGTAGTTGATTTAGGTCATTCTACCAAAGATCTCATTACTTTAAATAAATTACTTATTATGGTTGTTATTGCTATCTTAACATCTACCCTGCCTTTTTGTTTTGACCTCCAGGTAAATTGTTGTCTATGGGTTATGGCTTTGTCCAGTATCAGTCAGCAGAGGGAGCACAGAAAGCCCTAAGGCAGTTACAGGTACGATTCCCACATTAGCTCATCATTGCACAGCTTTACATTGCATCGTCATTTTTTTTTCCCCTTCCTTTAACTGTTTTCCAGCACTGTACTGTAGATGATCACCAACTAGAACTAAAAATTTCTGACAGAGCAACCAGGTAAGATCTGACTGAGAGAAGTGTTTTTTTTAGTATTTATATTTGTGTCTAATCAGATTTTTTAGGGGAAATTATTCAAAAAATAAAAATACCATCACATTATAAATGCGATAACATACTGCAGTGCTTTCTAACTTTTTTCTCCTGTAGAACTACTGAGGTTTCCCGTAAGAAGAAGCAAGTTGAGAAGAAGCAAACTGGGTCTAAGATCTTAGTACGCAACGTACCCTTCCAGGCCACTGTCAGGGAGATTCGAGAGCTTTTCTGGTACTTGTAAAATCTCCTTGTTTGTTTCTCTATCGTGAAAGCAACTTGTAATTTCTTGTAATAATTGGATTTCTTTTGTCTTCTATGTCTGTTTAGTACATTTGGGGAGCTGAAGACAGTTCGTCTTCCAAAAAAAGCAGCAGGTTCAGGGAACCACAGAGGGTTCGGCTTTATCGATTTTGTCACCAAACAAGATGCTAAGGTTTGCTTACATTTTATTTCTACTAAACCTTTAAATGCTTGTTAAAAAATAAAAACAAATAATTCGCATCTTCCTAAGTATTAAACGCTTGTGTTGGGCAGAGTTAGGATTGTCTTTTGCTTTTTATTGGTAGAAAGCCTTTGCTGCCCTCTGCCACAGCACTCATCTGTATGGGAGACGTCTTGTGCTGGAGTGGGCAGATGCTGATGAAACGGTGGAAGCACTAAGGCGAAAAACAGCAGAACATTATCATGGTAACTCTACCAGAATGAATTCAAATAATTATCAAAATAAAACGATTGAAATTAAACAATGTATTAGAATACATTTCAGGAAAAAGGTAGAAACCTCATTTGTTTTTATTTAAGCTTTTCCTTTTTTGTTTCAGTGTCTGCCAAAAAGAGCAGGCAATCTAAAGTTTTGGAAGGAATTCTGGAGACAATGGAAACTGAAGGACGAGCTGAAGATTGAGGACTCAGATAAAAACAACACTTCTTATGAATGATTCTCTTGTTCTATGTTAAGTAGTCAAAGATGTGCTTGAATAGTATTTACAGTGTGTGCAAAATTAGGTTGAATTTATTGGCCTCGGATATCTCATAAACGTATTTCATTGTTCATGTTTTATAAAAAATTTTAAAAATGGAAGCGTGAGTAATGAGCACATTTTTATAAAGATTTATTTCTATTGATTTGAAGTTGTTTGTCTCCTCTTTATTTTTATAAGAATGCAGACGTTTTTCATTGCAACATCTGAACTTATTAATGAAAATAGACATTATAGTTCATATGCTGAAATAGAAACATGAACACATAAGATGCACAGAGGTGTTTAAAAAAAATAAGTGTACAGGCAGGAAAAAATGGAACAAGAAAAGTGTTTCCGGACAGTCCAAAATCTTTGCTAAGTGTTGTTATCATTATAGTTCTACACATCTTTGTGTAAAGAGTTTAGAAAGGGCAGATATGTTCAGGAATATGAAAAGCAAAGGGAATTAATTTCCTAAGCCTGCATGTACTGAGAAAAATCTTAACTGTTTTTATTATTAATGTAATTTGTCATCCTCACTTGTAAAGTCAGTCAAACATTGTCTCTTGGGAAATATGCTATTATGGATAATATTTTAAACAGAAAAAAAATCTGTACGTACAAAGTAAAAATTTATGTCAAGTTGATGTAATGTCTATATGAAAAAATGTTGCAACTAAATTTACATTTTTTTCAACCCCTTTGCATCTGAATTAATTTCCAGCTATGAAAAAGAAAAGTACTTACATTTTTGCTTTCAAGCAAATGCTAAATTAAAGTGGTTTAGAGAGTTAAAAGTGGTTTGCATTCCTCCTCAATAGATGTCAAGAGCGGGGTTAATGTTCTGATGAATAGAGACCAGTGAGAACATTATAGATATTTAGTTTTAGTGCGATATTTTGTAGGGAAAAAATCTAAATAAATATTTGAAAGGAGAGATTGTGGTTTCTATTTTAAATAGGCTTATTTACAGATCTGATCAAGAAATGAAATTTTAGAATTGATTAAATCAAGTATATTAGTCGAGAAAAAGCTATACTGTTTCCTGGGAGACTGCTTTAAGAATTCTATTATATATATAGTATTTTATATAGATATAGATATGTATTATATATTTATTCAAACTTTTTTTTTCAAAAATACAATGAAGATCAATCAAGATGAACAACCCCTCATTATCAAGTTTTTTTTTTAAATAGTAAATTAGATAAAGACATTCGATTTTTTTTTTTTTTTTACATTATTAAACCATTATATGTGTCTGATTTATAACCCACCACCACGAGAATCCACATTGTATGTGCGGCATGATGATCTTTTACTTTGAAAGGACGGATATTTGGTTCAGTCAGGTGATCAGGTCACATGCATCACGTGACTTTTTCATTTCAACATGACTTTCGAGCAAAACAAGGCAGTAGTGTCTGCAACGATGTCAACATTTGTGAAGAGTTTATTGGTGGTGTGTCTTTTCTGGGCCTGTGGTCGAGCTGAAATCAGATCCGCTGTGATTGACAAAAGCAGCGGAGGGCTGACCGTCGTCGAAGGCTTTCGTGAAGACTTTGTCGCTTGGGCGAACTTCACCAACGACATCGAAACCTCAGGGTGAGTCGATGTTTACATGTTATGAAACTTCAGCCTGATTCTGGTTCGTTGACATTTCCCAGTTTAATTGTTTAAAGCACTCCCAAACAAGGAAGAGCGTTGAAATTGAAGTTTTTCATGGTTCCTTTTAACCCCTAATCTGATTTAGTTTTAAAAAAATGCATTTCTTCTGAGAAAAGAACATCTTTTTTAGGCTGATTGTCACTTCTGAGATAGAAGTATTTGACTTTGAAAACCCATTATGTACTTTAAATTTTCCCCCTTTTTTTTAAATCTAAAGTGTGATTGTGAACAAACTTCAGACCTTCCTGTAGGTCTAACCTGTAAAACAGAAGTTTCAAAAGAACCGATAGAAAACAGTGCTGTAACTGGGACAATAAAGGTTATAAGATCTAATTGAGTTTGATGCTGAGAGGTCCTATTCTACTCATTCTCATCGTGACTTTGCATCATTTTGGATCATGACTGTTATGATTTTTACTTTTTCTTTTGTTTTTTGTGGTTTGGTATTTCCTCTTATCTCCTGCCCGTTAGTTGGTCCTTCCTGGAGATCACTACCAGCAGTCGGTACAATGACAGAATCCAGGCGTATGCTGCTGGTGCTGTTGAGGCTGCAGTTACCTCTGAGGTCAGCCTAAGTTCTGTTGAAAACTCAAATTACCGTTTTGTGTTATGTTCTTCTTCACCTCTGATTATTGGGTTCAGCTCATCTATAAGCACTGGATGAACACTTTGATGGGTTACTGTGGGCCCTTCGTGTCTGATTCGAGTTACTGTGAGCGCCTTAAGACTTTCATTAAAGCCAATCTGGAATGGATGCAGGAGCAAATAGAGAAACAACCGACATCACCCTACTGGTACCAGGTATGTGAGCGGATAACAATTCTATTCATATCTGGGTTCGAGATGATGCAGCAAGTATTGTATTTAAGTACAGTCGGCATATAATTGACTTCCTGTTTTCCAGGCACATTTAGTTCTATTACAGCTGAAAGGTCTGGAAGACAGTTACAATGACCAACTATCATTTCCAACAGGCCGCTTTTCCATCAATCCAATGGGATTCATGTCAGTATTTTTTCTGCGTTGTTTTATTTTACTGCTTAAATGAATATTACACTTAAATGTTCCATGTTATCAGTATGTTTTCCTTCATTTTGTTCAAACCAGATTGTTTCAGATGGGCGGAGACGTTGAAGACTTGGAGTCGGCTCTGAATAAATCTAGTCAAACTCGACCCCTTGGATCTGGCTCCTGCTCTGCTCTTATTAAACTGCTGCCAAACAATAAGGAGCTGTTTGTGTCCCATGACACCTGGAACAATTACCAAGCCATGCTGCGAATCATTAAGAAATACAGATTTGCCTTTAAAGCATCTTCTTCAGGTAGTTTAGCTTGTACACAGTGATCACCATTCATTAGAAATGTGTAACTGAAAAGTCCATATGAACGAGAACAATTGGCCTCATTTACAGTCTCATCTCTTTTCTTTTCTAATGACAGCAGAGACATAAGTGATGTTCTTCTGCTGATCTGGATGCATAAAAATACATTCAGGCCATTCCAGTAGAGAAGATTGCTTACAGTTTTTAGGAGCTTATTTTTAAATACTTTAAGATTACCACTGTTTTGACAAATTCACATTCAACTCCTGATAATAATCTGATAGTAGTAATGTTTGACAACAGTTAAATTGCTATATGTGCACTTATATAGGCAATGACCCTCTTCCTGGAGGAACACAGGCCTTTTCATCTTACCCTGGATCCATCTTCTCTGGAGATGATTTCTACATACTAAGCAGTGGTTTGGTACAAAACCCTTTGAATGCCTTTGATTAACGAAATAATCGTATGAAAACAGCAAAAATGAAAATGTTGTTTTGTCTGCAGGTTACTCTGGAAACCACTATTGGCAACAGCAACTCTGCCCTCTGGAAGTTTGTTCAGCCGACTGGAACTGTTATGGAATGGTTGCGGAACATCGTCGCTAACCGACTGGCCACCACTGCCAAGGAGTGGGCTGAGATATTTAGAAAGTACAACAGTGGAACGTATGTTTTTACAAATTACTGCCTTATGTTTACTTTTTTTTTAATGTGAAGTCATAGAAAGGTCACTTTTGTCTTTAGTTACTGTTTTTACTTTGACATGTTGACTTGTGTGCATGGAGATAAAACACAATCTTAAAACCATTTTTTTTATCCTTAATGACTGATAAGTCAAAGGTTTGTGCAAAATCTGGTCTGACTTGTTTTTAGGTACAACAACCAGTGGATGATTGTCAACTATAACCACTTCACACCTGGAAAAACAGACATTAAAGAGGAGCTTTTTGTTGTTTTGGAGCAAATTCCGTAAGTGTTTCCTGTCAATTTTTCTAGCAAAATAAAATAATAAATTGACATTTGCATGATAAACCAGCATTTCGTTGACCACTAAGCTACTTACAAAAACCACCTTTTATCTTGCAATGCTGCAGGGGACTTGTTGTTTACAGTGATAAGACTCAAGAACTGCTGAGGAATGGATACTGGGCCAGTTTTAACATACCGTAAGCATCTGCTTTGGAGACATCACAATACATCTTCACCCCACACTTTAAAAAAAAAAGTTTTTGTGATTACTTTTATCAAGGTACTACCAGGAAATTTTTAACGCGAGTGGATGCAATGATCTTGTTGAGAAGTTTGGCCCTTGGTTCTCCCTGGACCAGAATCCTCGAGCACAAATATTCAGAAGGAATCAGACACAAGTCACAGATTTGGATTCCATGATTCGTCTTATGAGGTATTGTTTACAAAATTTAAGTTATAACGTATTTGATTTTTCTTGTTACATTTTGAATTTATTATTACAAAATGCGTGATATATCCTGTTTGTATTTAGATATAATAACTTTAAAGAAGACCCATTATCAAAGTGTGAAGGCTGTAATCCACCTCAGAATGGAGAGAATGCCATCTCGGCCCGTTCAGACCTGAATCCAGCAAATGGAACGTATCCGTTTGGTGCCCTTAAGCAAAGATCACATGGAGGAACAGACATGAAGGTTTTTTGTTTTTTTTAACATAAAATAAATTTCTGTTTAGCCATCTTGCTTTCAAGATCTCATGATTGTATTTTACAATAAAAATGTTCTTATTTTTTATGTTTTTCCTCACTATCAATTTCTATAATTGTGTGCAGATGACCTCTTTTGAAATGTTCAAAGAGTACGGCATGATTGCAGTAAGTGGGCCAACCTGGGACCAACTGCCACCCTTCCAGTGGAGCACTTCACCCTACAAAGACCTGGTGCACATGGGCCACCCTGATGTTTGGAATTTCAAGCCTATAAAAGTCACCTGGACCCCTTGATTGATACAATACTGTTATTCAATTGGCATTTTACACAAAATCCGCTTTGATGGGTTTAAACCTGTCTTAGCATGAAATGGTGAAATGATTTATTTGCAATAGAAAAATTCTGATTATATTGTTTTTAATTGTTATGGCATTGCTGAACTTTGCACAAAGGATTTAACAACATACAATCTTCCCAAGAAGTGTTGCTATTGTTTTTGGGACGTTCCACTTTTATTTTGACAATATTTTGATTTTGTTTTATATTTTTAATTTTAAGCAAATGTATATTTTAATATGTACTTAATAAATAAAACGCATGATCAAATTTTGTTTTGCATTCTGACTCCACATATGACATGTATTTAGCTTAATTTCTTATCACAGTAAAATGTATAAAACATTTTTGAAAGCGTCTTCTCACAAAACGTGCGTTTTATTTTTTGACGGGAAAACCAAGTAACGCAGCTACCAATAGATGGCACCATGGAGGACACCATGACGACACGCACATGTCACGTGATACCCCCTAGTGGTCGTGGTGATATGGTGTCGTCTAACGATAAAACTGTCGTATCACGTCAAAAGTAATGATCGACCTACTTTTCAGTTGGAAAAACGGATCAATCATATTTCAAGAGGTCTTTAGACGTCCTGATGTACTCATTTCGGTGTCCTGAGGTATGTGTTTTCCTTTGAACTCAACAGGAAGCAAAAAACAGTTGTTACGACAGAGAAGTTAACTCGTCTCTCTAGTGTGTTTACTTACACCTTCTGGCAATAGAAAAGTTGGGTTTGAAATCTTGTAAATCACTCTAAAGTTAACATTCCGTTCGTTCATATTTTGATCTGAACGTAACATTCGGTTTATAATTACGGCTACATGCTAGTATTTTGTGTGTCAAAACAACAACAACAACGAAATTCTGGATTCTTGTTAGAAACCTACGACAGAATACGTTGACTACGATGCTGATATTTTGTAATTTACTGTAAACCGTTTGGTTTTCATGATGATGGTTCAGTAAAAGTGTTTTTGGTGAGTGCGAAAAACCAAAAAAAACATGAACTTCTACCACAAAACTGGAAGTTATTATTTTAGACAAGAGCATATGTTGTTATTGCGCATAATGCTAGTAGCTCGTGGTCACTGTTGGTCTATGTTTTTCCGTTTGCAGCCCTCCACATCTTATGTATGTGTAACATCTTAAGATGGGCATCTGGCAGCCACTTTCTAACCTGAGAGTATATGTATCCCATAATCCACCAGCAGCAACCTTTTTCTTCTGTCTCTTGACCCTGGCCATCTCATTGATATGCATCTGCTTTTATAGTGAAAGTCACATTCTGCCTAATCCTGACACCACAAAGGTAAAGACTTTATTTTCACTTTATCAGTTTTGGAGTCTTAAATCTTCTCAATCTTTGATATGCATTTAGATTTTGGTTGATTAGCAGCAGTGTAAGGTTTTCTTTTCCCGTTTAGTAGAAATCTTACTTTCACAGGCAACAATTAACAGATGCATGCATTTCACTGACACTCTTTTTAAAATTATGTTTCCTTTTATAGGACTGGAACCATTTCCTCTTCTCTTTATCACAATTATACTTGTGTGTGAAGGCAAATTCAAGTTCATTTCTGGATCGTTCTTCATTTCCTTCACATGTGGAACAGAATAAGAATCAAGCAACTTTTGTTAACTCATCAAAAAGTTTTTCTGTCACCCTGGAAAATCTCAGAGTTCCTCTGGCCATGACTACCAGCTTAACAAGTAACCCACTGAAAGAATTCAGTTTATCCGCTGTCATAAGTGCCACACAACTTCATCTTGGAGGTTGGGTTCATGAAACAAAAAAGACTTTTATGTATTACTGACTAAAGTTGTGCCTAATACATTCACTGTGTGTTTATTTTACAATCCAGATGAAGAAACTGCTAATCTGAAAATACAAATTACATCTGGTGTGAACAAATCTACCTGCCTCACTATTAGTGCTCCTGTGCACCTTCTGCCAACGAGTCTGTAAGTACTTTCAGTCTTGATGATTGCTTTCTAACTTTATTTAACTTTAATACTCAAAAGCTTGGTAACTTTAAATATTTCTGCTTTAAAATGAAACCAAGATATGATTTTGTGTATTTTTTTCTTTCCTTCTTTTATATCTGTACTTGAATAAAGGCCGCCTCCAGAGTGTCCTGCAGTAGAGAAAAATATTACAACTACTTATGTGGTTGCAAGCAATGAGTTGCCCACAGCATCACAAACCTGCTTCAGTTTGCATTCAAAGGATGACCCTACACTAGTAATCATGCTAACAAAGGTACAGAGGGTCACAGCTGATCGACCTATCTTGCTTAACCATGGTATTCATCTTTTGTTTTTGTTTTTACTTCTCTTTGCATTTTTCTTCAGGAGGAGCAAAGTGTAGCAGTGCGACATTTGCTGGAAGTTAGTGTGTGTCTTCTTGGAGTTTGTTTGATGCTTTGTGTAGCTGCAAGTCTGATCAATTCAAACACCACCATGTAACTACAGATTTTTCTTCTTTACTTTTTATGCAGTTTTTAGCATTTTGTTTTATGATCATTTATTTGAACATTCTTGTATAAAAATGTTTAGAAATATGGAGAAACTTTTTTAATCCCACTTTGTTGTGTTTACAGGAGCCCTTGATTGGCAATGAAAGATCCATCATTTTCCGCTATAAGGAAATCATTTGGTGGCTGGAAGTAGTGGAAAATGTAGTGTTTGATGTCTGAAGCAACATCAAATCACCATCAATTCATTTTCTGAACCTTCTGAATCCTTTTCAGTGCCACAGAGTTGCTGGATCCAACCCAGCTGTTGTGGGGTGCAGGCAGGGTACCCTGAACATTTTGCCAGTCTGTTGCAGGGCCACACACCTGGGTCAATTAAGATATACTAATTAACCTATGGGGAAAGTTTTGGGACTGTGAGAGGAAGCTGAAGGTAACCCAAGCCAAGAAAATTAACGTTAGTCTTTGTAGTACAGGGGGGTATCTTAAGAATATATATTGAAAAAAGTAACTGTTATCAAATCTTGACAATGTCAGTTTGACTTGGTGGAAGTAAATGTAATCTTTTTGTAAACTTGATTGAGTCTGGATGCAAAGCTGGACTTATTCAATTTGGTTTTTGCTTAACCAGCGCTGCTCCATTCCGTAACTATCCAGGTGTACAGGTTCAACACTATCAAGGAGGGTGAACCAATAAAGATGGTTGTCTATGAGTTTGTGTTTTTTTTTTTTTTTTTTTTTTTTATAAACTGGGATCAACCAATTCTCCTTCTTTGAATTGATCTTAAACTGTATCACACAACTGTTCTCCCAATACTTTCCTTGTGTATTTCATGGAATTGAGATTCAGATTCACAAGCTTAGTTTACATGGTATTTTAAAAAAATGTCTATACATGTTAGCTTTTTGTACAGAAAGAAAAAAAGTCTGAAAATTTATTACATATCATTAAATATGCTGCTGAATAAATGTACCACTTATGTGGTCACAAAGCCAAAGTTGTTTCATTGCATTATGAACATTAAACATACGAGGCTGGCTTATAAACAGCAAGCATCTGCACTGTATGTTGTTTTCCGCCCACACTGTTTTAGTTTTTTTCACTCTGCTTTTGCCTTTTTCTTTTTTAAATGCATTTTCAGGTATAAAAAAAAGATAAAATAAGTTAAACATATAAAAAGGAATTGGCATGTTTGCAGAAAATCTAGATATGTAAACATATTTTTCCTTTTTTTTTTCCTTTAGCAAAAGTACTACACCCAAAGTTTTTTTTAATAAGTATATTTAAGTATAAGTATAGCAAGTATACTATAATAATGTAGTGTAGGAAATAGGAAGAATACTAAATGAAAACTTCTGCAGACTAAATTGAAAGCATTTTAAGTTTAAAAACTGGTAGATAGTATAAAAAAGGTTAACTTGAAGTATACTATTTCACTTTTAGTATAGACTAAGTATAATTGTGCAATTAACTACTTTTTGGTAAGAGTTCTTTTGTTTTGATATGATTATCAGACTGTGATGTTTACTTAAAAACTTGAATAATCTGATAACTTTATAAATCAAATTATTAAAAGGTCAGGCTTCTAACTTAAATCTGGCATGTCCAAAGTCCGACTCAAATTTCCACCAGCCCACAGGCTCCTATCATAAAATCAATAATATGTAGCCCCCAGTACCTTCTAAGAATTTGTCTGTGATTTCTTGATTGTGATTGGCTGTTATGTAATAATCTGTTGTAAACCTTTGGCTACTTGACTTTAAGAGCCTCAAGGGCCAAATGAGAAGAACAGTTTCATTTATTTCTGTAATCAAAACCCCAATAGTTTGTACTTCTTAATCAGATAAGTATTTGTTTTTATTTTTCTATTCACATAGTTTTAATGGATTTCCAAAGTGAGTATTTTTTGGAAAATATATATGCCACATTTCACAGGAACCTCAATTTAATGGTGACAAAAGTGTTTTTTTTTTTGTTCCAGATCTATTTTTTTTAATTATTGTTTAAATTCTGGTCCTTTAAAAATGAGACATTTACATTGATTTAGGTAAATGTTTTCCAAATTGTTTTTTGGCATGTTATTTTAATGAATATTATGGTATGTGTTTGATAATGAATAAATGAGAAAAATGCCATTGCAATATATTTTCACTTCTTAGATGATTCGTTTGAACGTAATGTTATAAAAGATGAAAATAATTGGCATTGTCATGACATTGTGACATTCTCACCTCTCCAAGCGTGTCCCTCTATAAATAGTTTGGACACCCCTAAGTCAGAACAGGTGTTGTAATTAACTGATTACATAAATGCTATTTTGTTTTTACATTTTATTATTCATTTTTAAAGAAATGATTGGGTATTCAATAATTAATCTGGGTTTAAAAAGGAAAAATTGCAAAGAAAGCCTCTTTTGTAGCCATTTGTTTTGGCGCCATCACAACCAGGCCTAAATCCACAGTAGAGATGCGCCGGTGTGTTCCTTACCTACGTTCCCCGAAAGTTGTATCCAATCATATTCAAGAATGACTTCCTTGCGAGATTTTATTGGTCTATTGTGAGGAAAAAGGCGGGACTTGTACATCGTTGTGGAGACTAACTACAGACGTAGAGAAAACGGGATTGAACGGCCTGCGGAATTGATTGAAGAGAAGAAGTATTAAACGTAAGGTTGTTGCATAATGTTTATACACAATTTAAAACATCACCAAGACTATTAGTTTACTTAAATGTACGTGTCACTACACATTGCAAAGTAACCCCAACAATGTTTTGGCTTTAGCTAACGCTAGCTTAACGTGCCCACAGAATGAGGTTGGCTAGTTATCTTTAAACCAGTCTGCGGAGGCTAGTGGTCACTAGCTATTAGCATGAAAATAAACATTCGTAACAGCTTTTACGCAACGAGTGGAATGTTTTTATTAAATTATTACAAGTACGCTGGATTCAGAATAACAACAATTGGACTGGACCACTAACGGATTTTATGCAAAAGCAGTAATCACGTTTATGTTGGCTCGTGAAAAACTACGCCCCAAATACGATCATCGTTTCATTCCTCAACATTTTGTTGTCCTCGTCCAGGCCTCCCACGTGGTACGTTGGTGATCTAAGATCTGGTAGATAGGCTTGAGTGACAATTTGACATTCTTTTTCTTTCACTCAAACGAGTTAACGTCCCTGCTGTCGTTTGGTTTTGAATTGAATGTTGCAAGTGGAAGCATTGCTCGTGTTTATGTATTACGTGTATTATTTGTCCTTTTTTTATTATATTAAGTTTTTTGTTCTTGAAGGATGAAGGTTGTGGACTAGTACTCGTTTGCTCGGAAAGAAAACTAACAAGAAGAGGGGCTCTGTAGAGACCAGCGGCCATGGCCTACTCCAGCTACAGCAGCCTGAGCAGAGCTCAGCTCACGTTTGAGTACCTGCACACAAATTCGTAAGTATTAAAGTAGGAGCTTTGCTTTTATCCATGTGCCAATAACTTTTTTCCTTTGTACTACACGATAAATTGGTGAAGATAACTGTTGGAATGCAAATTCCAACATAGACCAACAAATTACAATGTTTTACCAAAAGTTCATCTGTGTCTGAAAGAGGTGAGGATTACAACGCTAGTTTCCACATATAGCTTTTTATGCCAGCTTCTTTTCAGCTTTGTTACTGTATTTACAAAAATCCAAGTTGCAGAGCAATGAAAAAATATGTTAATTTGTACATAACACAAACAGACACACCACCGCAACCACCTTTTTTTCTATAGACTCTTCCTAGAAAAAAAGGTGGTTGTGTGTGTGTTTTTTTTAATTTGCACACAGTAACACATTCATGCTCTTTCTTTAAAATTATGTTTTAAAGCAGTAATGCAAGGGGTTAAAGCCATGTACCTTTATTTATCTTGATAAATAAACCCCTATGGTAACTGTTTGTATGGATGGTAAACTGAGATAATGACCAAACAAAGCAGATGAGCACTCATCCATGTTTTGTGTACAAACCTTGCTAATATTGCGAAATGTTTTTTGAAGTGACGTATTTCACTGCTGCAGCTTACACTACTCAATTTTTTACTGCCCTACCAGAGGGAGGAAAAACGATACAAATACGCCAGAAAGTGTTTTTTAACATGTTCTTGTGGCGTTTTTCTCATGATGGAGAACATATATAAAGAAAATTAAGTTTAAAACTTTGTTTCTGAATGTTTATGTATCCTGCAGAAACCATGTCGTGGAAAATGGCACAATCTTAAATAAAGGACCACTGGGAGCACTTTTAAAATAGATCAAAAGATGATTGGAGTGGAGTCAACTGAGCTTTTAGCAAAGTTCCCCAAGGTGTTTATTGCATTTTAAGATGAAAGATTACTTTTCAAGATTATTATTAATAACACCAGTGGAACGTCAAACTCTGGTAACATCCTCTGTCAATTAATGTTATGAATATATAATGTAAACAGACTCAATGTGTGGGAATCACCACTTGTAGAAAATCCATATTTAAGAAAAACCTTATAGCCAAGTGTTTTTTTGGGGGGTTTGATTGTTTTTAAAGTAGTAGCCTGTTTTTTCTGTCTTTGCTCTTATCCCTTATCTGTTTGCAAGAAAATGTTCCACATACAACTTTGCTCGTGTTGTATGCCACCGGACTATTTTCAGTGCTCAAATGACTGAAATTTAACCGACAAAATCCTGTCTTCATCAAAGCCAAAAGATTTTTCAGAATAAAAGCTTGTTCAGACGTAGTCATTTTGCTCCCCTGGCTAAACTTTACAGCTCAAGTGACCAACCGTAAGCGTAGCTGAGAGAATCTGGTTATTTAAAAAAAAAAAAAAAAAAACATTGTTAAGACTCAGAAGAATAATTTATTCTGTGCCCGGTTCCAATTGATCCACGTACCAGTCTGCAGCTCGGTGGTTTGGGTCCCCTGTGGTAGAGAAAATATGTTAAAAACTGTTTTATGTCTGATTACAGACTAATAATGCAAAAATAATTTTCATTAAATTGTTGTAAAAATGCAAAAATTCCTCTTAAGAATTTTTTTTAGATGGAGCGCTGCATCTTGTTTATTGGTTTTTGTCTTTTTTCAGGACAACTCATGAGTTCTTATTTGGAGCTTTGGCTGAGCTTGTGGACAATTCAAGGTACTCCAGAAGATTTCTTGGAAGTCCTCTCTGTTGTAAAAAGTCTTAAGAAATTTCATTACACAGAAATCCTTTTGTGTTTTAAGGGTGTTAGGTTAACTGTTGATTTTGTTTCTTCCACAGAGATGCAAATGCAACACGGATAGACATCTACACAGGTGAGATTAAAACTGTTGCACATTTTTCTTATTTGATGTAAACTCAAGGATTTTTCCTTCAATCTCTTTTGTTCTTTGTTATTTTGACAGAAAAAAAACCAGAACTCCGTGGTGGTTTTATGCTCTGTTTTCTGGATGATGGGATTGGAATGGACCCTAGTAAGTGCAAATTTTAGATCAATTTGAGATTCACTCAAATTTGATGAGTCAAAACAGTTTGAGTAAATCAAAGAGTTTCCAAATGTAGTTTTTATATATAGCTATTAATAATTTGTTGTAAACTGCGATTTTAAAGTGTGCACAACACCATTTTGATTGGTTTTAATTTTTAATAGTCATTTTATTTTATTGACTTTTAGGCCCATAAGTAATTTCCATGTGGAGTTCATTTCAAATGTTAAAAATGCTGATGTTGACTAAAAGAATTATTTGTACTTGATACAATTTAGGGTGTCCACCTTCCGTGGTGGAACAGTTCAAAGTGCATCCAGTAAAAGTGTGTTTTACTGGATGCCAAAGGCAAAAAAAAGAGAACAATCTGCCAAGATGACATTCTCTTAAAACAGTATCATAACTCAAATATTCAGGTTTCTTTTTACCATAAAAATAATGTCAAGCTTCTGTGCTTTTAATAAAAGTCATATAAAACACTTGAGTCTTTACAGTTTTGTGTCAAAACACTGAGTGGTTATGGCTTATAGCTGCATGTCTTTCCAGTTTTACACTCAACATTACTGATTTAAAGCTGTTCATTTTCTCTAAATGGGATTTAAAACGTGGCAAAACTAACGTGATGTTAATTCTAGCAGTAGCTGTATTTTGGTTCATGGTTTTTCAGTGAAGGCCCAGATCTCACTAAAACGTATTGAGTTTTATTTACATGCATGTATATTGAGACTTTTTTTCTTTAGTGTGTAATATAAAATATAATACAATCAAACTGTTTTATTAGATGAGGCAACCCATGTGATTCAGTTTGGAAAATCAAGCAAACGATCTCCTGAGTCTACACAGATTGGCCAGTATGGAAATGGACTGAAATCGTAAGTCCTCCATCATACCTTTTATTTTTACGACATTGTGAATTTTGTGCTCAAGTTCTAAACTTTTCTGTTTGTATGTCCAGGGGTTCAATGCGAATTGGAAAAGACTTTATCTTGTTCACAAAAAAGGATAATGCACTGACTTGCCTTTTCCTTTCAAGAACTTTCCATGAGGAAGAAGGTCTTGATGAGGTCAGGATCTGCTATGTTACTTGGTTATGGGATGCAACACATCCTACATTCTGTAAAGTTTTAAGTGCTCCAATACATCTAGAAGTATTTGACGTAAATGAATATGAATACATATTGCATTATATCTATATAATATTAATAATAGTTTATATTATTGTTAAGATTTTATAATTATTTCTGAATATTACTAAACCTCTCACAACAGGTGATCGTGCCTCTCCCCTCCTGGGATTTGAAAACCAAGGAACCACTAACTTCCGATCCAGAGAAATATGCTATTGAGACAGAACTCATCTTTAAATACTCTCCTTTCAAAAATGAGCAGCAGCTTATGCAGCAATTCAACAAAATTGAAAGCAGCAGTGGTATGCACATAACATTAAGTTTTGTTATTCACTTGTTGAAAGGAGATGCTTTTTAACTGACTCTTGTTAACTTTGAAATATGTCGTTTAAGGTACTCTTGTGATCATTTATAACCTAAAGCTGATGGACAGTGGAGAACCGGAGCTGGATATAGATACAGATCACCAGGACATATTGATGGCTGGGACACCTGCTGAAGGAGTGTGAGCTGAGCAGGATTTTTGGGTCAATTGTAAAATGAATAAGACACCACGCCCTCTGAATTAAAAAATAAATTATTGTAAAAATGTGTTTGCAGGAAACCAGAGAGAAGGTCTTTTAGGGCATATACTGCTGTTTTGTATATTGACCCTCGCATGAGAATTTTTATCCAGGGACATAAAGTCAGGACAAAGAGACTCTCATGCTGTCTCTATAAACCAAGGTAGCTACATGTGTCCTGTTTCTTTTGTCTATTTTCAATGTTCAACTCAATTCAATTACATAGATTTTTTTCCCCTAAGGCTTTATAAATACACATCAACTCGCTTTAAAACGCGAGCAGAGCAAGAAGTTAAAAAAGCGGATCACCTAGCAAAGATTGGTGAGTCAATGATCCATGTAGTTTGAATATAAATAGTTTTAAATTAACCTGGGCTGACTTTGTGTTTTAGCTGAAGAGAAAGCCAGAGAGGCGGAGAGCAAACGTATTGCTATGGAAGCCAGACTAGGAGACGACATCTCTAAAGATTCACGGGTAAAAGCTGGATTTGAATTTGTTTATTAGTCATTAACTTAAAAAAAATGTTAGCAACTAGGCCTGCACTATATGAGAAAAATCTGCAATATGCAATATCTGTAAAACTGCAATGATGGTATGACTTGCAATAAATGGACAAATAGCAAAACAAAAATAATACATTTTCATTTCTCTGTGAAAGTTTTGCTTAAATAATTTTATAACAAGCGGCAGCTTGTTTTATTTTTTACTGCAGGACAGACATCCATAAACCAGGAAAATCTTTGAATAGCCTAAAAAATCCGGACGTGGAAACATGTTTACCGATGTTTTTTGTAGAACTCTGCAAAATTAATAAACCTGATCTCTCATCATCCGCGTCTTATGAGTTAAACTCCTCCCACGTGCGGCAAGAGTGTCCCATTTTTTTTAAGACAAACTTTTGAACAAGCATCAGGCATCGACTTTGACGCACGTTAAATTATAGACGGTGGACGTCAAATTGTGCGCTGTTTGATTGGAAAATTGATTTAAATGATGCACCATGTAGAAAGGGCTCCAGTGATTGGTCAATGACATGAAGAGCTCCTTACCATTGGTTTAATACATAAATGGCTTTATTTAATGTGTTACTTCAAACTAGTCTTCAAGAGATAGTTTAACATGTGTGCAACTGGAGACCATTTATCGCCATTTATGCCGCCTCTTGTGGTATGCATACTGCACTGGGCTGATACTGCGATGACAATAAATTTGCGGTTTATTGAGCAGGCCTATTAGCAACAATGTTCTGTTGGCTGTCACTTGTGTAAAGTTGGCTGTATGGGGAGAAAAACATTTATCAATTCATGAATGTATTTAATTTTCTTGATGTTTCTTTGGGTCCTCTAGGCAATCCTAAGAAAAGTTCAAGATTCAGCCATGATGCTCCGACGGGAAGCTGACATGAGAAAAAGAAATCTTGAAGCCAAGCAGAAGTACGTTGAAGGAGAAACTTTGAAAATATGTTTTCTCTTTGGGGCTGTGACAAATTTATTCTTCCACTTGAAGACTTTAGGCATCCGCAGCACGTATGAAGTCACATGTTTGATCCTTCCTAAGATCTGTTATGATGGCCACAAGTAAATGCTGTTGTGTGTAAATGTGTACAAAATTGTATGATTTCCTCACAAACAGAAGAGAGGAAGTGAAATAGGTGATTTTCAGTCAGACCAATCTAAATGTTGGTCCCTTTGTTGTCTAAGCTTTAAATAGACTTCTTCATGCTCAAAATTGCATTAATAATAATAACAATAATATAGCTCTTTGCAAATTTCTGAAGTGTTTTTTATCATGTAATAACCTTTAAGCTATTTTCTTCTTTTTTGTTTTAACAAACCATACAAATATTTTAAACTGAGTTTTGCCATGTCTAGGTGTTTAAAAATGCACCTGCACGTTTGGGCGGCTGTGATGCAAAGTGGTCCTCTAATCTTTTCACGCCCATGTCTCAAAATGTCCTTGGGCAAGACACTTGTCCTAACTTCTCTCTATTGACTGGTCTTGTAAAAAATGCTGTGTAGCTATAAGCTATTTACTGTCTTAGTGTTATTGTGTGTCTACAAGTATTTATTTACCTTATTTTTGTATTTACAATCTCCCAAATGATTTTCTTTGTTCCAGAGCATTAAAAGAACCAAAGGATTTGAATTTTATATTTGGAGTAAACATTGAGCAGAGAGACCTCGATGGGATGTTTGTGTACAACTGCTCTCGTCTCATAAAAATGTATGAGAAGACGGGACCTCAGCTAGAGGGAGGCATGTAAGTAAAAAACACGGACAAAAAAAACACAGAAGTTGTTCTAATTGTTCAACAATAATATGATTTTTATATGAAAGGGCTTGTGGTGGTGTGGTTGGAGTCGTAGACGTCCCGTATCTGGTGCTAGAGCCTACTCACAACAAACAAGATTTTGCAGACGCTAAAGAATATCGCCACCTATTGAAATCCATGGGGGAACATTTAGCCCAGTACTGGAAGGACACCAACATTGGTAATTTTCTCTCATTTGATTATTGCTGATTTGGTGGTTATAACATATCTACCAGGACTAATGTCATAAAGCTGATGAGTTTATCAATATACTTGTTACATATACAATCATAGTAATGGCTGAAGTCCTGATTGCTGATTTAAAAAAACAACAAGTCTAGCTTCTGAAAAAGCAGATCAAGAGAATTATTAAGATTTTTGTTGGAAGTTATGACTAAAAAATTGTTACATACAATTTCTTTTTTCTTTCCTCATTACATTTAATTTACAAATGTTTTGCAAATTGTGTTTGTTTCGTAGCGCAAAAAGGAATCGTAAAATTCTGGGATGAATTCGGATATCTCTCTGCCAGCTGGTCTGCGCCTCCATCCTCAGAGTTGAGATACAAGAGGCGTCGTGCAATGGAGATTCCGATTACCATTCAGTGTGGTATGTTTGCACGTACACAATCCCGAAGAAAATAAAGTAGTTAAAAAATAGATTTGGGTTTTTGAGCATCTAATTTCATTTTTAGATAAATGTCTGAAGTGGAGAACATTGCCTTTTCAAATGGATGCTGTGGATAAACGCTACCCTGACAGCTGGGTGTGTCTCATGAACCCTGACAGCTCCCAAGACAGGTATGAGCGTTGTTTAATGGAAATGCTTCCAGACTGTTATTTTGTTTTATGAATTGTTATAAATAATTAATTTTGAGTGTTTCCTATATTTATTAGACATGAATAAAATATTTTGATTTGTCCTTATTGTCATTTTAGGTGCGATGCTCCTGAACAGAAACAGAATTTGCCCAGTGGAATTTTAAAGAAAGACAAAATAACAGCTGAAGACAAACGGAAAGAGCTGGAAGATAAAATCAAACAGCAACAGGAGAAACTTGAAGCCTTACAGGTATAATCTCTTTTTAGAGGCTTGTAAATCTTTTATTTTTTTTGTATAAATGAACATAAATGTTTGCTTACAGAAAACAAGCACAATCAAATCAGCAGCGGACATCAAAAAACTTCCACTGGAGGTCAGCATGAAACCAACGGAGAGTTCTTCTCAGGTATGTCAGACCTTACCATTTCAAACTCTTTATACAACAAAAAACAATTAACAATGAAAACAATTAACTGTAGCAAAAGCTTTTTAAAAATTAGAGATGAGCTTTTAATCTGAACGTATTTTTTTGTAAAGTATGTTGTAAGGCAAACTAAAACGGTATGAGTGACAAGAAAATATTCAGAATGATTTACATTATTGTACATAAACAGCATTTTCAAAGTCTTTGGACTGCATGTATTTTTTAACAGGTTCTTTTAAATTAGGTTTCATTCCCCTTTTCTAGTTTAGTTTTCAAGATAAACTGATCAAATACAACTAAAACTGTCTGTTGTAGTTTTGTTGCTATTATTTATCTGAATGTTTTGTTTTTGTCTTTTCTTTACATTGTGTTTCCAGTCAACTCGGTCCTCTGAAAGATCTGTAACTCGCCCAAGATCTCCACCACTCCCATCTGTCCTCAAGAATGCTCAGAGTACTCCTCCAACGCGTGCAGCTTCTCAGCGGCCCACCCGAACACCTGCTCCCCCAGCCGCTTCAACTAAAGTGGAACCATCCAGATCCAGGGCTGCAGCTAAACCTCTTCCACCTGCAGTAAAGCCTGCACCCAAAGCTGCTGCTAAAACACCACCTCCCAGCCGCAACTTACGGGTCAGTTAAAGGCTTTAGAAATGCCAAAGTTCTTCTTCAAAAGGCATCTTTGAAGTAAAAATGTGTAAATGATGATTATATTTTCATCTTTTCATAGGGCTCTGCCAAAGCTTCTGCTGTTAAGCCAGCAGCAGATGGAAAACGCAAGAGAGTAATTGAGCACGAAGATAGTGAGGAGGACGAAGAAGAAGAAGAAGAAGAGGAGGAGGAGGAGGAGGAGGAGGAGGAGGAGGAAGAAGAAGAAGAAGAAGACAGTGATGAGGAAAGTGAAGAAGTACAGACCAAAAAATCAAAGATGTCCACCACTGTCGGTAACCGTGGTAAAGTTGTAGAGAAGGCCCCTCCTCCGCCTAAGCGTGGAAAAATGGATGAGGTAAATGAAATGTGTGCGACTGCTCTCCTCCTGGTTTTGTTCATGGCATTCACACTTTGTTGGTTTTGTTTGCACTGCAGTTCTTCACTTTTTCTGATTTAATTTTTTTAAATACCATATAATGATTAAAATAGAAGTTTGGTTGCACACAAGCCACTCACACAGGGCTATTATAGGTATGTTAAAATGGACAAATGATGTCCTGAAACACTTGGACATCTTCAAGCACTCTCTCAACACTCTCTCAGGTTGAGAAGAAAGGGGTTTCCACCCCAGCACGTCAGCAAGCAACCACACCAAGCTCTGTGCTTAAATCCATTTCGTCTCTACAGCAAGGGGCTAAAGAAAAGGTAGCTTCAATATTGGGCCGATCTTTATTGCCTGTTTTAATAAGAGTAGCTCTCACCATCTTAACTCTTCCTCCTGTTCAAAAACACATTTCTTTTAATACAGATTATTATTAAAATAACATTTTCTTCTCTCTAAGAATTGTTGATCTCTAATATCTTTTTCTTTCTCATGAAAGTCCCTCCAAGAATTTGTGGCAAGATTGTAGCCTTCAGTGAAGTTGAGGCCATGTAGTTTTGACCTATAGCCCACATAAAAAAACCCAACCTTCCAAGCAGCATTATTCAATTTAAAAAGGCTTTTTAATAAATAAAAAATTCTGCACATATAGGAAAAACTTAAGGTTTGTGATGGGATGTGAATGTTTTTTCTTTTGCTCTGCATGCAGTGTATACGTTTTTGGTTAAATGACACTTTTTATTGCAGTCAAACATTGGAAAATGACAGGAAACAAAACTAAGATGAATAAAGATACACTTTATGGAGCAAAATTTAGAAAAATCTTCACTGACCAAAAAAAAAAAGATTTGACATGAAGGTGTCTTTAAAAAGATGCAAAGAGGAAGGTAAACACAACAAAGCACATAAAACAAATTCTATTTTAACTTGGGGGATTTTTCTTTTTTTAATTAGGTAGATTTTTTTTGAAGAAGAAGTCTATAAAACATCAAAAAGATTTATAATATTCATGCATTTTTTTCCACACGCAAATTCTACTAGTAGACCTCTGGAGGGACAGCTCTGCTTTTAACATTTAACACTCGTCTTCAGTCGAGCATGCAACTCTTTTTTTTTGTGTGAAATCTACCTTTTTGGAATTTTCATGGCTTTTCATCAAACAGTCACAGATAATGTCATGCCTCTTCCTTTGAACAGCCTACCTACTACTGTATTTTAATAACTTTGTATTTCTAGGCACCTGAAAAAACCCAGCAAAAGGAACCAGAGAATGACATAAAAAATGCTCAGAAAGGTGAGGAGCAATATCGGCTTGTTATTGTGTTAAATTAGTGGAAGTTTTACCATGTATTTTATCTGTCTGACAGATAAAGGTCTGCTGGTGGAAGTGCGCGTAAATAATGAGTGGTTTACGGGAAAAGTCATCGCCGTGGAGGTGAACAAACAGGGTGTTCGTTGGAAAGTTAAGTTTGATTATGTACCGCGAGCCACCCCCAAAGACAGATGGTAAGCTGCAGCATTTGTGCGTCTGCATCCTTCATGTTCTTTTTTGCAAACGTTTCTAAACTCTTTAAAAAATCGTGCTGTTGTCAAGGGTTTTTAAGGGTAGCGATGAAGTTCGACTGATGAGGCCACCATCTCCGATCTCTCAGACACCTGACACCCAACAAGAGACTGAAAAAGGTCCAGCACCCATGGAGCCAGACACCACCCAACCTGGAACCAGTCGAGAAGTGACTGACAGCCTTGTGACTATGCTGAGGTGAGTTAAAATAAAGGGATTTTTTTTACATGTGTTATAGGGAACACACAGTTTGAACACTTCCTTGTGATTTTGAATTGTAATTTAGGTTGAAATATCCAGATTAATTTCTCATTTATCTCCAAAAAAGATTTTTGTAGCTTGTAACCTTGCTGTGTAATTTTTTTTTTCCAGAACAATGCTGCGCTACTTTTTCCCTCCGGCTTTCCGTATTCCAAAAGATGATGTCAGCAGCATGACAGCTGAGGAGCTCGTCGCTTTTCCTTTGGTGAGATTGACAATCCATAATTTAACTGACTGATCTTTTGCAGAATATTTTAAGAAAAGTAACAAGGATGGATGATTTTTTAAATCACTTTTAGTTCAGTTTAATTTATTTGTTGCAGAAAAATTAAAATTGTCTAATCCAGTGTTATGAGAATATCTTGTTTTATGGGTTCTCACCCCCCCCCCCCCTTTTTTTTTTTATTTATTTATTTTTTTTTTAGAAAGAGTATTTCCAGCAGTATGAATCGGGTCTTCAGTCGCTGTGCAACTCTTACCAGAGCAGAGCTGATGCCAGAGCAAAAGCCGTGGAGGAGAAGAGCAAAGTTACAGATCTCAAACTGAAGGAGGCTGACGAGAAACTACAGAAACTACGGACTAACATTGTTGCACTTCTGCAAAAAGTACAAGAGGTAAACTTCTGTCATTTCTCCTCCACATGATTCTAAATATTACTGATTCTATGAAAACGATTAATTGTTCTGCAGACATTTAGTCATTCTTAAAGTATTACTTTTGTTTGCACATTCAGGATATTGACATTAACACAGATGATGAACTCGATGCCTACATAGAGGACCTCCTTACGAAGGGCGATTAAAGAAGACAAAGAATTTTAAGAGAAGAGCAAATGGACAAAAAATGCCTTGTTTCAGACCAGCTATCTCTTACAAAATTATTCTTCAAGAAACCATGGTTCCCGTTTATGAACAAATTTATGAACAACAACAAACGTTTTAATTTCTCATTTGCTTTATTATCTTGATTTCTATACTGATGGTTAACATCTTTACCTGTGGTATTTCTTTTAGTCTTTTTTATATATCTACATGTAGAAAGAATGTTTTCCATCTGTAAAACAGAAGCTATGAAAACAGGTTTGATGCTCTTTTTATGTAGTTCACACCTTTGTTTCGATCCGGTTGAGTGACTACTGCAGCCACTTATCAAGCATTTCATGGTAACACACTAAAAAAAAACCAGTGTTGTCCTTAATCTTTTTCCATCCTGGTTAACAAACAAAGTTCTGTTTTTTAATAGCTGTAAGATGCTGCATCCACAAACCAGGACTGTTTACTGGGTTTTATCAGTATCAAAATATCATTTAAGTACTCCTCTAAGTTATGAATGTTCTGTGAGTATTTTTGAAAGAAAAAAAACGTGTTTTGTGTAAGTGAGTGTTCATACTTTAGTACCCTTGTCTTTTCCTTTCTCAGATTTTTAACATGTCATTGAAAATGTTTTTTTTTTTTTAAACACTGCATGCTTTCAGTCTTGATTGATCAGAATGAAGATACTGTATTTTTGACAGATCTTTAATGCAAACAATAAAACCAGTTAATCAACACTTTACTCCGTTTGATGGTAATTTTTCATGTTTTACTTGGATTTTCTGTAAACATTTGAAGCAAAGTTCAAATAGCACGGAACAAATCCTTTTTATCTTTGTTTTATCCATGCATGGGTTCAATATTTTCCTGTCACTGTTTCAAAAAGTCTTTTTTGTCAGAACAGTTATACTTGTCATGGTAAACTCAGGGTCTCGTGGGGTTATATTGGTCTCTTACCTGCACCATCTTGGTGGTTGGAAGGACAGAAGAGTCCTGTGCAGGATTTAAAGAAGAAGGTCTTCATTTGTATCCACAGGGGGTTGCTCAAGACTCTCATGGTAGTCGGCCTCTCTTTTGAGTTGATGGAATCATTTTAGATGAAAGGAACGTCTGACATGCAAAGTGCCTTGTTCCTGCCCAGCCTTGGGTTTGTGCTTACCACAATCCTTGGACCTCAGACTCTGACTGAAGATTCTCCTGTTGAGCCACATCTCCAGTTGACTTATCTCTACGTGTCCTGTGGATGGATTTTTATTTAGCTTGATGTCTGTTGCAGAGGGTTCTGCATTTGTCACAGAGAGTCCCGTGCATGTGCACTAAATGTAACTTTTTGGGCATCATTTACATGTAGAAAATGTAATTTAATAATATTTTATTTTTTCACCACTTCCTTTTGTTTTCATAACAATCTGACCATCTAGGGTTTTTTTTTCTTGACTAAATATTCTTCCTTTCCTCGTGTTTCCTTTACATCCTTCTTCTACTTCCGCCTGGCCGGATTGTGATAATAAAATACTTGGACTTTTATTTTGAAGGTGGTTGCTCTGACTGTTTGGCTAACGACGCTAGGTAAGAGCCTCTGCAGTTTACATTTTAGATGCACATAAAACTCTCCGTTTAAGAAGTTGTCACTTTAAATGATGTAATTTTGTTGCACATGGGCGACGTATCTGCGTCTTATTTGAGATGGATTTTGCTAGCTATTGCAGATGGTAGCCGTGTTAATGTGTTGGAAAAAATATTCGTGCATTTGATTTGAGGAAGAATTATGCTAAAAGCTAATCGCTGTGAAAAAAAACCCCGAATAATCAGAATAGGGGTTTAAAAAGTACTATACAAGCTAAAGTTTATTTTATGACAACAAAGAGAGCGGAATCAAATGAACTTTCACCCACTTAACTGTTAACCAAACGCTAAAGTCACTTGATTGTTATATAACTTGAACCTAGATTTCAATTTTTTTCTGCATTAAAATATTTTTCTGATCTTTTATAATTTATACTGTGTACATGTAAAAGAAACATAATACTGGGATTAAAAAAACATGCTTTTATTTTCCAGCTATTATTTTCTTTCTTTCTTTATTTTTTTTTTAATTGACTGCTTTTCACTGTTTTTGAGGGCAGTTTGTCTTCAGAAGCTTTAAAAGTTGGTTTATTGAAGATTATTTTAAAGTTTTGTATCACAATATCAGAAAATAAGGGCAACGTTTGGAAGAATTAAGGAAAACCTCTAAAATGCTTCAAAAGTTGAAAATCGTTAATTTATACATAAATTAAACAATTAAAATGATGAAATAACTAATAATTTTGGAGGCTTTCATTAATTATTTCAAACTTTGCCCTTGTTTTTGTACAGTACTTTCTTTTATAATTTCTATAAACCACTGTTTAAATCTTCTGAATCCAAAAAACTGACCTAGGAGTAAAAAAGACTTTGGAACAGTGTTGTACGGATACTTTTGATGCAGAAGCAGTATTTTGGATGATTGGTGAACATGCTTGACCTCTGTGCTCTTTTTGATGAGCAGATCATCAGCCATGCCTTTCGGTGCAGCCATGCTGAACAGACGTGTTGCTAGAAGCTGCGGCAGGCTGTGGTGGGATGTCCCTCAGCCGCTTGTCCACATCAGATCAGCGAGTCAAGCTCAGACGGGCACTAGAAGCTCGGATGAAGAACAGTCCTGGGATGCATCACTGGGCTACTCGCCTTTTAGCAGAGCCAGTATAGGATCTTTTTTCCAGCAACGACCAGAGCTTAAGAACCCTTTTCTGGAAGATGCTTTGCTCAGAGGTTACCTAAAAAGACACTTCCCGTCACAGGTACATTTTACAAATCTGCACAGAGATGATCATAAATGTTTGATAATTCTTGGTAGCTTGCAAAAAAAAAGAGAGATTATAATGTCACATGCAGCCTTGACCATTATCAATATTTATAGATTTAATTTCAAACAAGCTAAATGTGTAAGTTTGAACTCCTTTACAGGAGGTTTTCTCAGACTTGAGCGCATTCGGAGAGCGGGTGGCTAAAGAAGTAGATGGTTGGGGTCGAGAGTGTGAGGTCAATCCTCCTCGTCTGGTGCATTTTGATCCCTGGGGTCGTCGAGTGGACCATATTGTGACCTCTGCTGCCTGGAAACGCATGAAAGACCTATCGGCTAAAGAAGGTCTGGTTGCTATTGGCTATGAGAGATCATTTGGGGAGTGGAGGTGAGACTTCAGTATTGTATTTTCAGTGGAGTAATTTTCTAGTTCGTTTTCTAGTGGGATGGATTTTTCCTTGTGTATATTGTTTCAGTCGTGTTTACCAGATGAGCAAGTTGTACATTTTCTCTCCTTCGTCTGGTCTCTACACCTGCCCTCTGGCTATGACTGATGGAGCAGCAAAAGTCATTCAGGTACACCAAACTAAAATGACTTACCTGTGGAACAGTTTGAATATTATACACTACAAACACTTATGCCAGTGACTTGATAGACCTATTGTAGTTTTAAACTGAGAAAAAACATTAAAAAAATTAAATAGGTTAGATTCTTTTTTGTCTTTTTTAAGCAAATAGCAACCAATTGAAGCAACAGAGCAGTTTTAGGAGTTCACTGTGAAATGAGAAACAGCGAAGCAAATAAATGAATTGGAGTTGAAAAATGATACCAAAGTGGCTCTTTTCGCTCTGGCTGTTTGCCTCAGCAAAGGAAAACCAGTTGTAAGAGAAACTCAGAATGCAGACTATGAACTGCGCGGATATGAAAATGACTTTGCTTTTAAGAGCAACTTAGATCTACTGTGAATGGATTCCAGGTTGCATATTCTTGTTAAAAAGGTGCAACTGAGGCTCCACTTGACATACTTAAGTTCTTGGATCAAAATGATGGAGTGGTCAGCTTAATGAGGGATTTTTCCCTGTATGTGAAGTCCATAGGCATCCCATGGCCAGTAGACGACGCCTTCAGTCGCCTTACCAACCGTCAGCCTGAACGTTTCTGGACGTCTGGACAGTGGATGACTGAGAGACGGGGAGGATCTGATGTAGGTCAGTAGTAAATTAGTTTGCTATGAACTAAAACCCCTTATGTTCTTCAGATGAGCAGTTTAACGCAGCAGTTAGCACTGTGACCAACAGAAAAAGCTCTAAACTGTTTCTAGATATCAGAAATAACACGACTGGAGATCACTTGCAGTGTAAATTTTTCTTTGTTCCATGTTGATAGATGTCCTTCCAGCTACTGTTCCTCATTGTTTATTTCCTACTGTTCTCAGCTAGTGGCACGGAGACTGTGGCTATTCCTCAAACAGATGGCTCATACAAACTACACGGCTTCAAGTGGTTCACCTCTGCCACAGACGCAGACATGACTCTGACTTTAGCAAGAGTTCAAGACAGAACTGGAACCACCACACCAGTACGCGCTCATTTTGACTCTCTGGATCATACTTTTATTACTGAACCAGAAAAATGTGCAGAATTAATTGAGTGAATGTTTGTCTTTGTTCTGCAGGGAAGCAAAGGTTTGTCTTTGTTTTATGCAGAGGTGGGTCGGGACAAGGATGGGTTGCTTCAAGGCATTGAAGTTCAAAGATTGAAGGATAAACTGGGAACGAGGCAGATGCCCACGGCTGAGTTGCTGCTTGATGGCCTCCCTGCTTACAGGGTCAGTTCCTTGTTGACAAGTTCTATATTGTAGAGAAAAAAAAACCTTGAGGATCTTTTTTCTGGTTTTTAGATCCATGACAGTGCTTCTTTAAAGCCAAATTCAGCTGACTTTGTTTATAACCCATGAGTTCTGCTGTGTATTTATCCTCATAACATTCAGGCAACAAGCATCAACGGAATTTAAACCTTATTCTTTATTGTTTTAGTTTGTGCTTCATAATTGCTCTAATCAATTTGAAAATAGATAAAAAAAAAAAAAATTAAAATCATGAGTCATTGCAAAGTCCATTGCAATCCACATTGCAATTTGCTTTAAAAAGTATTATGTTGATTATTAAAAATTAATATTATAACTGAATTCATAAATAAGTAATTGTGTTTTTAAATAATTGCAGAAAAAACAGTACAATGTAAAAGTAATGTAAAATATGAATAGAAAATCAATCTCTCCCTTTAACTACAGAAAACTGAACATCATCCAAGATCATATGGAAACTTTAAACCCTTCCAGACTTGCTGGTTTAATTTATGCTTTACTGAGCCATACTTTTATTTTGAAAAGCGATACTTGTTGACACATTTTCTTTGGCTTTAAACCTTTGAAATAAAGTTTTGTTAACTGATCTGTGATTTAAAACAAATCTGACAATATTTGTAAATTTCTTTCTCCAACACCAGCTCTCAGAAGAGGGGAGAGGTGTAGCTTCCATAGCTAACATGCTAACTATAACCAGGATCCACAACAGCGTCTCAGCCGCAGCTGCAATGAGAAGGTGACTATGTCCTTATATTTTGCTCTGCACTGACCTCATGAGCCTGCATTTTTATTAAAATGCGGTGATCTTTTCAGGGTGGTCCAGTTAGCTCGTGACTTTGCTGCTCGCCGCACAGCCTTTGGAAAGCTCCTTAAAGACCACCCACTGCATATGCAGACTCTTTCAAGGATGGAGGTGAGCAAGCACGGCCTGTCCACAAACCCTCCTCATCACTTTTCAGCCCACATTTGCATGTGACTTGAACAGGTGGAGACCCGAGCAGCTTTTCTTTTAGTGATGGATGTTTGTCGTCTGTTGGGCCGAGAAGAGAGTGGCTTGGCCAGCCAGCAAGATGCGCACCTACTGCGCTTGCTCACTCCAGTGGTCAAACTTTATACTGGAAAGCAGGTGTGTAGCTTATACGCAGAAGTGAGACACATGCTGGTTATTGTGTTTTAATTGATTCAGTGTTGTGTTCTTCTCAGGCAGTAGCTGTTGTGTCAGAGGGTTTGGAAAGCTTTGGAGGACAGGGATACATTGAAGATACAGGGCTGCCTACAATTCTTCGTGATGCACAGGTGAGGATGGTGCACAAATCCTGCCTGTCGTTCCCCACACTTCTGGCTCACTTTCCTTTATCCCTCAGGTGTTGAGTATTTGGGAAGGTACCACTAATGTTTTGTCCCTGGATGTGCTGCGTTGTGTGGCTCGAAGCTCAGGAATGGTTCTTCATGCCTACTTTTCTCACGTCAAGGTACAACATGGAGTTTCCTGACAAGCAAGTTCAGTTACAAATTTGTGGTCAAGCTAAACAAGAATATGAAAAGTATTTGTTTGCTTTTCTTTGTAGTCACTGCTGGCAGGTGCCTGTGGTTTTTCTTCCCTTTCCCCTGCTGTTAAAGCAGTTGACAGCGCTTTGTCAGAACTGGAAACCTTCATACAAGATGCAGCAACCAGAAAACCCGTCTACCTGGAACAAGCAGCCAGAGACCTGGCATACAGCCTTGCTCGCATCTATGCAGGTGAGACCATTTACAGTAAAAAGGAACAACCAACCAGGACGTTAATTAAATCAACATAAGGTCATATCAATGTGGTAATAACATTTTACTGAATAACTGAAATTAAAAGTGCAAAATTGCTTTACTCACTTTATTTTACTAGGTGCCCTTTTTATTGATCATGCTTGTTGGAAAGGAGCTTCTCACCTTGACGCCTATGCAGCTCTCAGGTAAAACATGCACACAAGCATTTATTATTTATATCAAATATTGTATTGATCATCTTTGTGTTCTCTTCATCAGGTGGTGTGAGCAGGACTTGTGTGTTGTTGCAGTTAAACAGAGGACAGGCTGCTATGACTCCAGCACAGCTTCACTTGATGCTGCGTTGGTCAATGAGCAGCAGATTCAAGGCTGAAAGATCACTGAATATCAGTTCTTATCTTGTTTTTTAATCCTGAACTCTAGTATGACGTAATAACACTCAGTGTAACTGTATATGACAATTCAGATCTTTTTTTTTTTTACAAATAAGCAAAAACACAAAAAGGATCCCTTTATTTTGAAAATGGTTTCTCAACTTAAATATGTTTTGGTCCTGATTTAACATTAATTGTAGATCTTTACTGTGCTAAATGTCTTCAATAAATAATGTGCATCTTTTACTGAGTATTAGAAGTAAATGAAAAAATCAAAAGTCAAGCCATTTCACAATCATCAGTATCACAGTAAATAAATTAAAAAACATTTACACAAAATTTGCACAACATTTACATATTGGTCAGTGGTGTCAGCTGTTTGGTAACATTGTGAGGAAACAGCAAACAATGTGGTTTTAATTCCACACCACTTTAATATTATTATTTTTAATCAAAGAAAGTTTTCACGACCCCCCTCGCTATATATATATATATATATATATGTATATATATATATATATATATTCAAATGTAGGTGAATAATTACACTTGTAAGACTGTACATTTTTTAATATTTTATAAAAATTAGCATGGAAATGTTTGTTTTTTTTTGTCCTATATATGTATTTATTAAGTTGCAGTGCTGTGTAATGGCGTCACTGAAATAAAAATGTTGATTCTTTATTGGTTTACTTTTTATTTGATAGTGCTCCAGATTTACAACCAAGCAAGTTTATAGAGACATCAAAGAAAAAACATTGCAATTTTTTAAATCGTTTGAATAACCTACATTTTTCAATCTTTTTTCAAATTGCGCAACACATAGTGTTGCGCAATTTGTTTTAATTAATCAAAGATTAATCAGCACGTGCACACTGTGACTCTTATCGTTACTTTTCTAATTAAAGTTTCTTACTTATTTAGAAATATTTTGATAAACATACGTATCGTAATCGGGTTCGGTTTACGTCGCGTTGCCTTCATTTGTCTTTGCGCAAACGTGGGAAATTTGGGTTTATATTTGAAAATTCGACTTTTTTTTGCTGAAATACTGCCCTTATTCGTGCCCTGTCTTTGATAGCCCACAAGTATTTAAACAAATCGCTAGTACCAATCACTTGCTCTCGGTGTATGGATTTACATTTTCAATCCTCCCAGAAAGGTCGTTCCTTTGCTCGGTACAACATTGAAAGCGTCAATTCCAAGTTTATGAGGAAGTTCTTGAACCCAGCACCCGAACGATTGGGCGAAGTTTCAGACGCGAATAGCTCGGACACTGGACTTGTAGGCTCTTTCCTGGCGTTGAAAACACACCAACAGCGAAGCAAACAGGGAGGTACTCCTCCGTATATATATGTGTGTGCGTTTCGTCCGTCTCTGTCAGTCCGATTACTCTACTGTTGTAGCGGTAACGCAGCACCGCCATGGACGAGGCACCTGGATAAGATGAACCATGGCTTGTGAACAGTTCCTGCTGCTGGTGCTGTTTGGTGGACAGTGGGCGATCACAAGCTCCCAGGTCCAGAACCAAACTGGCTTCAACTTACTTGGACTGTCCTCGAATCTAACCTTTGTGAAGATGGCTGCAAGAAACGTGGAGGTTGGTGAGACACAAATAAACATGTCAAGTGAGGAATTAGTGGCAAATCTGGTTTCTGTTTTGTTGTCACCTAATAATCAGCAGATCAAATCTTCAGTTGATCACGTTAGCAGTTTGGCAGGACTTGGGTTGAGTTGTAGACATTTAATGTGCTGTCACAACACAGTATGGGATATATGTTTATGACAGTTTCATGATTTGTTTATTATAGACAGACACATAGTCATTTCCGTGGTTCTGTTTGAGCTTCTCAGCTGACACACATAGAATTTTAATAAAATATTAATTTCAGCCAAATTTAACTCCCCATTGCAAAAATATACATATATTTACTCACTCACCTATTTATTTTAAAGTTAAAAAATAGCATCACAAAATGTGTTTTCACATAAATAAGTATATTGGTGAAATTAATAGTTTTACAGGTATGCATTAACTTGTTAAAGTCATGTAGATAAGTGTGTGAAAAGCAGTTTTTTGTGGGTTTGCAGTGTGATCTGGTGATGAACCGCACTCCTGCAGACCGCTGCACCTTTGTGAAGAACACGCCAGACTGTGACATGGAAGATGGGTTCATCAACTACCTAAGCGTGGTGTTCTGTTTGCTGCCTCCCAACCTCACGCCGTTCACCATCACCCTCTGTGTAAGACGGGTTTTCACCGCATTTACACAGCAGAAGGAAAATCTAAATTTAGGAAAAGGTTATTTTTCGTCAAATGAAGTAAAACGGTTGTTTGGGTTTTTGCTTAATGCCCAGCTTTCACAATGATGACCCTAACTTCCTCATATCTTGCTTTGCTTCACTATCACAGCTTTGAAAGTGAATATTTTAGTCTCGGTGAGATAAAGTCTGGGAGATCTATTGTTTTAAGGCATAACCTATGCCTTGGCCTTGTTTGTCAAATGCACAACCTAACTTGTGTTTGTGCAACCCTTTGTTTGAACATGTCAGTCTCCTCTCCTGTGTCTTACTCTGTAGCTGAAACAACACCCTGTGTGGTATTAGTTTTTCCGCTCTGCTCCTCCACAGAGTATATGGCTGGTTTTCCTGTTTATGATTCTTGGACTGACCGCATCTAAGTTGTAAGTATTCCCCATTGTAAAACAGGCCCCTGTGCCCTCCTCCACACGCCTATGGATTCAGACACAGACGGGGAAAGTGCTGCATGTGCTCACATACACACACCCGTACTCTGAGCTTAACAGTCACATGAAGTCATATGATGGTGGAGAATTTTCATTTGTTGGATTTCCATAAAGGAAACAGTTTGCTTTCGGTCACCCAGCCCCTCCTTTGCAAACTTTTCTATTATTGTAGCTTGATAACAAAGCAGATTTAAACTTTATCCAGTTTTATAGCTTGCTCTGATGCATTTATGACATTGTTATTGTATTTTTTTTTCTTCCAGTTTCTGTCCCAACCTGTCAGCTATCTCCTCCAGCCTTCACCTCACTCACAACGTTGCTGTATCCTTTTTATGCATGCCTCCCCTCTAGTTATTTAACTTCTCATTTAGTTTGTTTTCTTTAACTGCGTTCTGTGCTGAGGGTGTGACGTTTCTGGCTTTGGGTAACGGAGCTCCTGACGTCTTCAGCGCCATGGCAGCGTTCTCTCATCCGCACACTGCTGGGCTGGCTGTAGGAGCTTTGTTCGGTGTGCACATGCCCGTGAACTTACCACCATCAAATTGAAATAAAAAGTAGAAAAGAGGGCAATAATCTTCTTGTGTTCCCCCTGCATTTGTTTCCAGGAGCTGGTATATTTGTTACCACAGTCGTTGCTGGCAGCGTGTCTCTTTTTAAACCTTTTGCTGTGGCGTCTCGACCATTTCTGCGTGACGTCATCTTCTACATGGTTGCAGTGTTCTGGACTTTCCTCATGCTGTACAGAGGAACCACCACACTGGGAGAAACACTAGGTAAAGACCATCCTTTCGTGGGAAGTTTTCCGTGTTTCAGAGTTAACCTGGCAGAAATCTTCCATAATAAAACATGTGAGAAGCCCAGCAGAGTTGGTAAACAGACATTCCTCTGTGTGACCTGTCAGCACTTTAGAATCTTTCCCTATCTTGTTTGCTGCATTCCAGCTATCAGGCTTTTTAAAGAGCCATGCAAAGATTTCTATTAACTCTGAAGTTGCGACACATGTTAAAGAAGTTGTTTTTGTTTTGTATATAGTGTGACCTTGTGGGACTGTTGCAAAATTAACTTAAAATTTGACTTTTAGATCATATGTATTGTGAATCTACAACAATAAACCAAAATGTATATCTAAACCCCCCCATAAATTTATGATCGGTCCCACTTGAAGCCTGACCTGAATTTTCTCCCTTTCTCCAGGTTACCTCAGCCTCTATGCGCTGTATGTCCTGACCGTTATCATCAGTGCATACATCTACAGACGACAAAGAAATTCTTTGAATACGAGCAACCAAAATGTTGCACATATTCCAGGTCAAACAAAAACCCCATTTATTGTTTAGCTTTATCTGTTGGCTATGGTTTGTTTACTTATTTGTTTACATTTTCTTGATCCAGAGTTTCCATCGTCCGACTCATCAGACGATGACCTTCCCAACCTCAGTGGTGGAAATATCCAGCAAGAATATGGTAGGAAACTGCACACACATGCGTACAGCTCTTTTTTGTGTATTTGAGAAAATAAAAATGTAATTGTATACCCAAGTTTGACTCACAATCTTACTTTTAGTCATCCTGTAACAACAGAGTTTACCGATTGTGGAACTGAGGTACAGAAAAGGAAATGTGCTTTTTTTCTTAAAGGGAAGAAGTGCTTCCTCCTCCAATGAGCAATCTGTATCCACTGGGGTCACCTTTCCCAGCTCTGCACATCCTGATAAAAGCTGTTCGTGGCAGAGAAACTTCTCTAAATGCTCATTTTCATCTGGATGTCACATTCATAAGGATTTTCTGTCTTGCCAGAAAAGCCATCATTCTGCATGACAGCTGCTCATTTTGCAATAAGTAATAACTGCGGTGAAACAGGCAACTGTTTTGATACATTAGTTGTAAAAGTAGAAATAATAGTTTAAATCCTACACACTTGTTTTCTGTTAAATTATAAAACTATAATTTGGAGCAGGAAGTCCTGGTTTAAGTTTGACAAGTTCTGGCGCTTTCCCACAGTCCTGTAAGGGCGTGGCAGTATTATTGTCTTTCTGGAGGGGATTTATGGTTGTTTGTCGACATACCACCTTCCAACTCAAGTGTTCAGGTAGTTCTATTGCTTTGAACTCCACCAGGCCTCTGTGACTCTTAAAAGGAAGAAAGATTTGTGGAGAACAAATTCAGTGATGCATCCAATTGTTGGATGCCTACCATTGCTCAAAACATAGTAAGAAAACATAGGCTATGTCCAAATTCCCTCACTATTTAGCGCACTATATAGTGCGTTTGCCATTTTGTTGAGCTGTCCAATTCTACAATTTCTTAATTGAATGCCCTTGAAAATTCCTAGAATTCTCAGCAAAAAAAACAGTGTGCATCGTGATCACTAGATTGGGGGATATTGCCCACAATGCATTGTGTTTGAACAGTTTTTTGCAAAAGAAAAATAAGTATTTAATAAGTATTTAAATGTATTTTCAATCAAACCATTAATGTTCTCATCATTAGAACACAGTGCATTAATAAATAGTCATCGTAACATGCTCATTTTAATTAGGTTTTCACTTTGTGAAATTGGTGATGCCATATTCTCCGTTTTCGGGAATTCGTTTATAGCCAGCAAATCTTTGTTGCCTTTCCTATATCAGACTTGCATCGATGCTCACTAAATTGGCAAATATAGACCACAATGCATTGCATAAGTAGAACACAGTGGATTCATAGTCAAATGTTCATCAAATGTTCATATTTATTAGGCAAAAATATTCCTCAAAGAAAAAAGTTGTGAGCATGTGTCCGAACTACATAAAATATACAGGGCACTCATTAGTCCAGCAATATAGTCTTTTTTTAAGGATTGGTGAGGAAATTAGGATATAAAACCAATGAGCTCTGCTAAAACATTTGTGAGCAGAAAAGAATACGTTTTTCAGTTATTTATCCTGACTTTTCTGTGTTTCAGAGTCTGAATACAGACCGCTTCTGCCGTACTCTGAGCCCACAAGCCGTATCCTGCTGAACTCTTTGAATCCAGTGGACAGCAGGAAGTGGAGAAGAAAATCTTGGAAATGGAAAATCCTGAAAGTGCTCAAGGTGTCCTTCTTGGAACACTATAATTGGAAAATGTTCACTTCAAACTTTTGCTGACGTCCTTTGCTTTCCTCTGACGATCAGACGCCTTTAGAGGTGCTGCTGCTGCTCTGTGTACCCGTGGTCGACCCAGACAAAGACGACAGGAACTGGAGGCGCCCCTTAAACTGCCTTCAACTGATCATTGCACCTGTGGTGTGTGTGCTTGCCTTCCAGTCAGGACAATGTAAGCACCTTGGCTTGCATAACCGAAGCAGCAGGATTGTTAAAAACAAACGTTACATTTATTATAATTTTATATTTTTGCATTTGCTTAGATGGGGATTACATGATCCAGGAGCAGTTCCCTCTCTGGCTGCTGATTTTTCTGCTGGGATTCTTTCTGGCTGCTATCGTTTTTTGCACAACCACAAATGATCATCCTCCCAGATATCATGCAGTGAGTGTTTCTGTCTATTTAAAAGGAAAACATCTAAAAGTATAACTTTTAAGAAGATGTTGAAAGGCTTAAAATAGCTATTTTTAGGAAGCTTTGCTTGCAGTTTTAATAGACTTAACATTGTGTTTTTTTCATTAGAGCTGTTCAAATCTGATACAGTTCTTTTTGTTGAAACTTAGAATAAAACTTTCCTTCTCCTTTGAATAGACCTTCTCATTTCTACATTTCTACATTTCCCTGATTAATATAAAATTGCAGGCACAGCCAACATATGTAAGTGCATCCTCTTCATTTAGTATTTGTACATGTTTACAGAAGATTATGGATTTTATGCACAGAAGGAAATAAATCAGCTTTTTTTCAACTGCCAGATTAAAGGCAACCTTTTTCAGAAATGTGACTTTTATCCTAAAAAGTAATTACATAATTGTATTTTTCCTATTTACCGTCATTATTGGAGTGCTGGAAACTTACCATTCAAACATTCCAACATGATGATTTTGTCCATTTCTACTATTCCAGAGTGCAGATTAATGTCTTTGAAATAATGCATCATTCCTTTTAATGAGATCCATAACACTTTCTCATTAAAATAAAGGTTTTTCTTTTTTACTTTTGAGAATTTTATCATAGCATAATGCAGTAAATGAATGGCTGCATAGCAGCTGAGTTTATACAGCTTGGAGGGGGGGGCAACATGCAGTGGGAAGAAGAAACGGTCTGGCGTAGAACTTTATACTTGTGTTCTCTGCTCGTGTTGGGGGGTGAATGCAAATGGGGCAGAACTCTACCTTAATGTTTTACGTCCTTGCTGAATTACAGGTTTTCAGTTTGCTCTCAGCTATTACAGCTGAAAGTAGGCATGCACACGTCTCCACGCCATCAAAACCCATGTTTTGATGCTGTGATTCTAAGCTTGTTGCGTTCTCTCTGCAGCTCTTTGCACTCCTGGGCTTTGTTGTGAGTGCAGTCCTGATCAGTGCTGCAGCCTCGGAGGTGGTCAGTCTTCTGCATATGCTTGGAGTGGTGCTGAGCCTCAGTAACACTGTGCTGGGGTTGACTCTTCTGGCCTGGGGCAACAGTATTGGAGGTGAAACTAGCATTTGATTTTTCAAAGACATGAATAACTTTTGTTTAAAAAAATAAAAATAAAAATTTATGACTCGATTTTTCTTTTCCAGACTGTTTTTCCGACATCACAATTGCCCAGCAGGGTTACCCACGGATGGCCATATCTGCTTGCTTTGGAGGCATCATTTTCAGTATCCTTTATTTCATAGCAGACTAGAAACACTAATCAAATGTATAAATGTGTCCTTAACCCGATTTCCCTCAGACATGGTAATAGGAGTGGGTTTAGGTTGTCTTGTGCAGATGGTTAAAACAAATTCCGATGTGCAGGTAATCTATATCTGACTAAAACAAACCTAGTTCCAAATGCATACACATGATATCTTGTTTCTTCACCTTCACAGTTTGAGTCAGAGGGGTTGTTGACATGGATCCTGGCAGGAGCTTTGGGATTATCTTTAGTTCTGTCTTTCATCATCGTTCCATTGAGCCAATTCCACTTGGGTCGAACATATGGGATCTTCCTCCTCGTCTTCTATGTCATTTTCCTCATCATAGCACTTTTTACAGAATTTGGAACAATCCATACCTGAACGCCCCACTTTTCTTCTGTTTTTGACACATCCTGTCAACGGACTCTTTGTCCTGCATTGTAATATGCAGACTCCAGTTTTTCATTCATTCATTCATCTTCTATACCATTTTGTCCCTTTTGGGGTCACGCCTGAGCCTAACCCGGTCACTCATGAGCGAAGACAGGGGACACCCCTGGACAGGTCACTCCAGTTTTTATTCACATGAAATTTGACTTTTTAGAAATGACTATCTGAAAAAGGAGCCGACTTTATGTAGAAACCAGTCTAAAGAGGCGTACTTTTGTTTGTGCTAGTGATACTGGGGCAAAGGCTACACAGTTCAGTATCCTCAGCAGAATGCAATGTTGTTACGGCGGCCCCCTTCAGGGATCACCATATTGACCTAAACATGTGATCGGGTTTCAGTTTTATGGCAGTTTCCTCACCTGACCAAATCCTCTGCATTTACTTGGATCGTGAGACTGGAGAGTGCCCCCATGTGGTTGCATTAATTTACAGCACTTGGTTATTTCAGGTGGTCTCTCAACTGAGGACTAACCAGACCCAGCCCTGCTTAGCTTCTACCCATCTAGCTTCTTGCGCTATTTAAACAGGAATCAGTAGTAGTTTTATTTTCTTTGGTAGCCAGAAAAATTCTGTGCTTTGTCAGTAAAACCAAGCAGCCAGTATAGTTTTTTGCTCAGGGAAGGTTGAAACAAATGTGCCTTTTTTTCTGTTTTGTGTTACTGTAACTGTAACTTATGTTCAGTCAACAAAGAAAAGTCCTTCATTAGTTTTGTAATTTATAAACTTTCTAAAGTGTTCTATAAATCAAATGTTAATAACTGTGAGGCCTGTCATTTGGAGGACATAAAGATGTTTTTGTTCATATTTAAGTCTGATTACTTCTTCCACATATATATTATACTGTAAATCATTGTAGTAAAACAATTTCAGTTTAAATAGTTTATTATAATCCCTAATACTCTCAAATACAATTAAGAACGAGTAGTTATATAAAATACTTTTGAGTCTGCTAAGACAATTAAAAGAAACTTTACACCATAAATGTGGTTTGAGCTAAAAGAAGTAAACATTTTTTAGTCTTAAAACAAAAGCTTTCTATCTGTTAATGCTGATCAGATGTGCCGTTAAACTATGGCATTGGGTAAAATTACTAAATTATTTACAATGGGGCACAATTGATGTGGTAAAACAAGCTTTCTGTGAGTTTAAGGGGGGAAGTGTTATTAAAGGCCAAACAGGTCAACATCTGACTCCAGGATCAGCCGCCATCAACTTGTAGTTCAAAAGGCCCCAGATTTTTCCTTCTATGAAGGATAAGTTAAGTGTGGGGTCACTGAAGTGCTGCCGTTTTCCTGTGCTTTAGTTAATACAATGCTGTATAGTCTGTGTGCTCTCAGCAGGACTGTCGGGATCTGGATCAAGGATCTGGTCTTGCTGGGAGGGATCTTCCCTTGAATATTCTGCATACCACTCCTGCAGAAAAACAATGTGAAGCAGACTAAGAAAACAGTCTAACAGAGAGGGCAACAAAACAGGAGTAGTTGTCATTTTTCTCACCTGAATCTCCTCTTCGTACATTTTCATGCTCAGGTCACTTTTTGTCCTGGAGCGGCGTCCTTGGTACACAAGACATGAGTGCTGCGCAGAAAAATACGCACAGCTAGTTAGCAGTGAGTTATGGGAAAAGCAAAGAGACTTGTCAGCATTTCTGTACCCCGCCTCTGTCCATGGCTTGTAGGACTCCTGTCAGAGAGCTGAGGGAAGATGGCGTCAGGCAGGTCTGCCTGTAGAGCTCAAGCGTGGTCAGAGCTTCATCCCGACTCACCTCTACTTCAAACACGATCCCATTTTCATCTAACAAATAGCAAATTATATTCAGTTAATTTAACGACTAGCTCAAGCTCTAAATATGAACTTTGTTATCATTGCCATGGAGGCAAGAGTTGGCGACGACTCAAACCCACCCTCTGGATTGTCCACTGGCTCACGGTTCTTTCGGCTGTAGTTCATGCGGAAAACAAAGGCATCCAAAATAAAAGCCACGATGATGGTCATCACCACCTAAAAAACAGGAAATACCATCACACATCAGCATACAACAACAATTCCAGCTCAGGAATTCAGGGAAGAATTACATTTTTACTGTATTTTTTGTTTTATCCTAAGCCTCCTTAACCCTGTGCATGCAGGATAGCATCTTTCCTTCATATTACATGCATGGTCTGTATAGCATTCCCAACATAAAGTTAATTGTAGAGACATTTGTGTTGCTTCTCTTTACTGAGTTTAATTTTTTTTTTTTTATTTTACCTTGTTGAAAACATTCTTACATTTGTATCTTTTAATCAACTGAACACATTTCTAAACCCCACTAAAACTCAAAGTGGAAGCTTGTGCATTTTTTTTTCATGTGACCACAACAAATGAGAACTTTTAGGGCCTCACCATGGTGACAATGTAAAATGTCATGAAGTAAAGACGGCTCCAGTGGCTTGTCATAGAAGTCACTCCTTCCTGTGGAGCAGTGAACACAGACATAACTCAACTGCAACATCTAGTGATCAGCAAAAAAGCTACTGAACTCTTCCAAGCTTACCATGGTAATGTACCAGTTATTAACAACAGTCAGTTCAAACAGAGTCACTGAAGGAAAAAAGGAAACAAAACACATTCTAAATAATCTGATCTGCTGACAGGAAGAAAAGTGTAAAGAAATGAGAGTTTGATTCGACATCCAGCACTGAATGGATGAACATAATAAATTACCAAAGCTGCGGAGAATGTTGTTGAAGTTATTCAGATAATAGTAGCCTTCTTCCAACACTGTTGAGTTGCCGTGTGTAACATTTATCTGCCTGTAGGAGTCGGCTACCGTGCTGGTGCTGAAGATATAAAGAAACAAGTGGGTGGAATGACAAAAAAAGAAAAAAATCTGTTTATGTATCACTCAAGTTGTGGCAAAATCTAGAAATATGAAAAAGTAACTGAAGGTCATTGAATTTTTCATTAGCATGGCTCACTTGCAGCAGTTTGGGTAAACAACTCCGGCGAAGAATTCCATTCCCACAATGGCAAAAGAGTAGTAGAAGATGATCAGTGTGAGTCCCAGACTCGCCATCCTGGGGAAAAGCTCAAACATGGTGTCCAACACATTACGATACCTCTGCTTTATCTTAAACAACCTGTGAAGAAAACACATGAAAGAATTACAATGTAACCCGTGTGCTACGTAAATGTAAGCTCTTGAAGAAAAGCACACCGGAGCAGCTGGAGCGGTCGGAGAACCACAATGAAATAAAAAGGCTCTCTATTGAACGCCAGAGCGATCAGACCCAGGAAGGCAAACACGGTCACCGAGAAGTCAAACCTGGACAGAAGAACACTATTACTTTACCCAACAAAGAAAAACTTTTCAAATATTAAGTAAAAGCACCAAAACATTGATAATGTGTAGTAAAAAGATGTGAACTGAAATAATAATGATTTAATAAACCATTACTTACAGATTCCAGCCAGAGCTGAAATAAGTCATGGGTCCCAGACCTGCAATTTTCAGTAACACTTCTACTCCATAAACTAAAGTGAAAAGACAGACAAAGAGCAGGGATTAGTGTCAGCTGTAAACCCATTAAGAAAAATCCCTATTTCAATTTGAAGTCACATCAGTGAGACCCATATTAATGTTTAGATTATGAAACTTCTACAGGTCTTAATGCATTTACAGATGTAGGAAATATAAAATAAGAATATAGAATAAACCACAGAGAACAAATAGTACAAGTAAGCTCTGCTAAAACTTATTATTGTTATTTTTGTTTACGTTTCTGATCAGCAAAAATAAAAAAAAGTAAATTCTGTGTTCAGTCTTATTAAAATTCGGAGACTGTCCTTTTACCCTCTGAAGATAACCTTTTTTAAATGATCCAAGGTTTTGACTTTGATGCCCTACTTTTATTTAATAATTGACTTCAAGTGTTCGATATTTTTTCACTGCGTGAGACAATTTCAGCCAATGATCATTCTTGAGGCTTCAAATCATCAGCTCACTAATACTGATCTGGATTGTGATACAAGATGTTAAGTCAGATTCAGTAGTTACTTTATTTGAGACACTGTTTCAGTAGTTTTTGTTCTGCAAGTGTCAATATTTTTGAACTGTGTCACCATGTGTTCTCTTTCAGAGAAAGAAAAACAAGCTAAACCTGCAGGGAAAATTCTATTTTCAGCATTAATGGTAACTCAAGCAAGCAAAAGTATGATTTGCCCCTGGTATTATTATTATTATTAACTTCTAAAAGAATGGGTTGTGTGTTTGTAAATTCTAACACAAAAACTTCATGACTCACACTGAAGTAATTCATATTAGCAACTGCCTAAACAACATCATCTGGCTGCTTATTGAGAGGCAAATATAACTTTTAATACAAAAAATGGAGGCGATCTAAAGTTTTTAAACACATTGCCTCTACACTTAAATCACTTTATTAATATCTATCATTTTTAAACTTATAACTTACATTTTGAACTTAATAACTTTTTACCTTGTCACCAATAAATTAGAAAAGGGTTTACTATAGAAAACCTGCTACAGCTCAAAGAGCTGTCAGGTTTAGCCAGATTTTATCAGACAACACAAAACATTTTTATTTCGCCATCTAAAAAAATTAAATTAGTACTGTTAGTAATTTGAAATTTTTTGTTAAGTGATTTTTCTTGGATGAATCATAAATGATGAGATGCGGTGCAAAGGCAGAGAAAGCCAAGCTTTACTTACTAGTCAGGAAAACGATGTAACTCCAGGGAACAAATTTGGACCAAGAGTAACCACCTGCAGGGGGGAAAATGGAGGTAAGAGATCCATCTACTATTGTGAGTTAGTTTAGTTTCTGAGATCTTACTATTTAGTGTGTACGTCTCCACCAGGATCCACACACCATTGATGGCCACCACCACATCTGCAAGGTCAATGAGAGATAAGCAAGTCTGAAGCCAGCGCGTCTTCCTTAGTGGACAACTCTGAAAATGTTCAAACATACTGCTTACACATGGCATACTGGAAGGCCTTGGACTTCACAAGCAAGTTGATGCCTGATGAAGAGGAAAAAAAATATAGATATATTTATTGATGAGTAGGCAGTTTCAGTGGAAAAACATACAAAAATAGAAAACTTGCCTTTAAAAATGAGGAAAGCTGTATGAGGAAGATCATCAAACCAGTGCTCTCCACTCCGCCGTGCCTGAACAGGACAAACATATTTATAATGGATATACATGATAATCTAACATCAGCTGAACTGAAAATAATTACCTTCCATTTAAGACCAATGACCTCATAAAACCTGTAAAAGTCTTGGAGACTGGAACAGAACAAAGCAACATTCAACGCAAACAAAAACATGATGACACAAATCCATGCAGATAGATTTCAGTGTCAGACCTGAGCATTGTGGCCCCCGATGTGTTTAGAGCTTTGTACGTGAGGAAGCGGTCTCTGGCAGACATTCGTGGTCTGTAATATCGCATCAGACCGTCAAATTGTTTCAGAGACACCCCCATTGGCCTCTGGAGTTTTAAACAATATACTGTAAGTATTTCAGCAACACAAAATATATTCTGGGATGAATGAAGAAGCTAACACACCTGTCGGCTAACTAACAGCTGAAAAGCGTGATCGATAGCGGAGCGCTTGTGAAGCAGGAGAGATTTAAACTTCATCTTCTCAACATCATTAAACGTGTCAAACACCACAGCTAGGAGCTGGAAGGGGAGGACACAAGGAGAGAAGTTACAAGTGTTGCTAATCAAAAGTAACGTGAAAGACGGTCAGGGCAAAATGGGGTTATAAACAACGCTGTTTCTGTACCAGGTTCATGATGAAATACAGCTCTATGGAGAGGTAAACAATAAAGAAAACACAAGACCAGCTGTTCTTTGAATATGCTGGCATCATCACATCTGGGAAACTGCAGGAGAGAAAGAAAATGAGATAATCAGGTCATGTGATACAAAAAAAATACATGTTCAAACACAAAGTTTGAAGCAAAACTATTGCCTAAACTAACGCCCGAACACCATAGTGATAATTGAACGGCGCTTTTAGACTTACTTTGCTGTGGTCAGCAGCACAAAGAGGCTGACGAGGCTGTTCTCCAGGGTGTTGAAGTACTGTGGCGAGAGGACACGGTTTAGGCAGGAAGTCCCAAACGAACCAAAAATGGCTTAAGAAGAATGGAAACCAAAACTTCAAGCCTCAAATTTTATCTAATGATTTTGATGCAGATTGAAAATTTTGCTCACCGGGTCGGCTGTGTTTGTGGAAAAAAGGCAGAAACCTGCCGGAAGATGAAAGGTTGACGTATAGATTTTTCAAAAAATGCAGCATGTTTTGCAGCCTACAACACAATTTTTTAGCGTAACAGCATTTATTAGTTCTGAAGTGATTCAAATTCTTACCCAAAATGGAAAAAATCACCATGAAGAAAAGCAGCAGCAGAAGAATGTCAATGAACGATGGGAGGGACTGGAAGATCTGACGTAGGTTTCTGATTGGATGAGAGACATACATTGAGACAAACATTAACACAAGATGTTTTAAATTTGAAAATCATCATATAAAGCTAAGCAATTTGCAGCTTACTAAGCTGAAACAATAAATTTGTAGCTAAACTAAACTTTCTGTGATTATGTGAATACATAGGTGTATTTAAATCCCGACAGACCTGCGCACCGCACCACAGTATCTGCAGTCCACCAGGAAAATGGGCCTGAGTGCTCTGGTTATTCTCACATGGGACGTTTGTCTTATTAGAACCACTATAGCCTCCACAAACTGCAGCAGCAACACACACGTCTAAACAAGGAGAACAGAGAACATGAGAACTGCAAATGCCAGGATGTGCAAACACCAAAAAGACCACAAACGGGGGAAGCAGAAGGTGCTTAAGTTTTTAATGTTCAATTTGCGTGAACTGATATGAGTGAAAAACAGTAACGTTTTTATGTGCACAACATGCAGCCCTTACCTTTACCATAGTCCTCTTGTGCCGTATGAATGTGTGGAAGCCTAGCCAACGCAGTTTCATGCATAACTCAAATGCAACCATCACCAAAGCCAGCAGCTCCAGAGTAGCATGGACCTGCAGACATATGAGGCACGTCACTTTTTGTATATTTTATTCCCAGAAGTTGTAACACATAAAGTTGCCTATATTCTGAAGCATAAACAGTCACTAAATTTCTTATCTTTTCACATCAAATTAATTGCGTTCTTAAAGAAGGTCATCCATACAAAAATGGCTTTTTATTTTAAAATGGGCATTGATTTGGCAATGGTCTCTCGTCCAGGCTTTCTGACGCACTTTTTTCCTGAAAAACCCTGGAGAGTAAAATCCACAAACTTCACATTTAAGCTTTAACATTTTCCTTTTATTTTTAACTTTATTTACATTTTTAACTGATTTTAAAGACCTGATTAAAATTAACTGTCTTGGCTACAATAAGTGTAACAGCAACGTAGTTCAGTTTAGGTTTGATGATGGGCTTCAGTTTTGAGCAGAGTAAAGTAGCTGTTGTCTTACGTAGACATCCAGGCGCAGTGAAGGCACAGCGGGAGCTTCACACAGCGACAGCATCAGCAGCAGCAGGCCTGTCAGCAGCTCCATCATGTAGAACAGGTGATTGTGAGCAAACAGGTACGCTGCCAGTGCTTTGGGGTTTTGTGGGTGCGTAAAAAACTTGTCGTTGTTTTCTCCCTCCTGCAAAATAAATTCAGCAACGATGCCTGAACCGTTCCAGCATCCACTTTTAGGAACAATAAAACTATCATGTGACTTTGTGAATGTAAATCTTTTGTGGACACCTGCAGGTAGATGGCCGCCTCCTGGTAGTTCATCTCCCAGCTTTGTTTCAAGGTCACATTCTGGTTCCTGCTGTTCTGCGGCCCAGGAGTTGAGACCACAGTGTTGTTCACTATGTCATAATTGCCTCCTCCATCTGGAAGACAACACGTCAGTTTGTCTACGCAGCCATAATAACACACAAGTCGCACACAGTCTCCAGCAGCACAGAGGATGCAATGCACCTACCAATGCAGTCTATTTCTAACTGTAAGGCGTACGAGGAAATCACCACTGGACTCTCGTTAAAGGACCCATCGTCATGGAAACTGGCTGCAGGTCCATATAAGGACTCCATTAATCAGCTTTGATTTGTCTGTTACTTAGCTGCTGGAACACATTTAGGTCTTCGATGTCCACAGCACCACGAGCCTGGTTCTCACACAGCTGAATTTTTCTCCTGCAGTCACACACATTTGGAAATTTGTTGCTAAGCCAGAGTCCTGACTGATGTCCACGTGAAATCCTCGCAGATCCAGGTTCGTTCCTACAGTCGCAAAAATCCAAGGGGATGGAACTTCCCGGACCAATCAACAGCGCTCTTTAAGTTCGCCGCTCCTCGGAAGTCCCGGTGAGAAACCATCCCTTCATTGAGAGCTGCTATCATCAGCAACAGAGGGTGCACTAAAGAAGTCTTTAAATGAGCTTGAACTATGAACCCGGTGAGTGAGAAAGAGTTGTGTCTGCAGGAATGACTCACTCCACACAGTACATACACAAGTGGAATTAAGTTTTCATGGCACAATAAATGCACAGAAATCTTTAAAAAGTTCTAAAAGCAACCGTAACGGGAAAAAAATCCCTGGGAGGAATTGATTCTTCTCTAAAAAGACAAAAAAAGAAGGAAGAGCAGGAGATATAAGTCTTTTATAAATATAATCAAGCCTTCATAAATTATTAAAAATTGTTGAAGTACGTCACTGCAGCTACATGTTACACCTCTCTGATTAGTCTATCCAGATGCTCATCACAAACCCTCTGCACATCACATGCTTCTGCCTTTGGCACCGGCCCGTCGGAATCTAGCAGAATGTAGGTCACAAAGTCTCAGAAATAGAGGCAACAGATGTTTGCTGTCCGCCAGGCCGCCCAGGATATTCAGCCTAAGCGTAAGGATCCCAGTCCAGTCCGGCAGCCGGCCTGTCGTCCTGACGGGACCGTAGCCTGCAACTGCTGTGTGCCATCCACAGCCCTCATTTGTTTGAGAACAAAAGCATGTTAGCAGCTCCCAGTCAACAACCGAGTGATGTCAGGCTCACAGAGACACAAACACTCCCTGCAGTCATCACCGCCTCTCCCAATATAAAGCTAAATCTACTTCTGCAATATCACCAGCAGTTCAATCAAGCTGGAGGCTTCTCCCACACGCACGTGATTCCTGGGTATCAGGTGATAAAACTCCGCCTTCTTTATCACAGTTCAAACTTCTTCTCCAGAAGAAGTGATCCATTTGCCAACTCCACCACACCCAGATTCACAGAGGGAGAAGGAAACGAGCTTCCTCTTCTTTTCCTGTTCAACTCAAACAAACTGACACAGCGGACACTCAAAATCACAAGCAGCAGGGAGGGGCTGAGGGGTTCCATGGCCTGCTGAGCCAGCACTTTCTCATGTGGGACATTTGGTAGCTTACATGTTGGCAAAACAAAAGCTGCAGGATTACAATGTTCTGGAGGATGCATGGATTCAATACAGTGTGTACCCACACACCTTCAGACCTGGTAGGGAGTGTTTTTTGGGTTCATCATTGTCTGGGTTTGCAGCTTTTTTACAGCTGTTAGTAATTTTACGCGGTTACGGACATCAGACAAAGTCACCAAGGTAAGAGCATGAACCCAGTCTCACAAAGCAAACTTATATTGCATATAGCAGATCTGCTTAGTTAGAAACTATGCATTACAAGTAAATCGAAGAAAATGTACTTGTTAAATCTGCCATAATTATTTTTCTATTAATATACAATGTCTTGTTATCACTAGACTACATTTTCTTTAACCCTTAGTAGCCTCTCCACTCACTGGTGCGTTTGCCAAACACTGGTTTACAGTGACTGCAGGAATGACACCAACCTGCTGTTAAAATGGTTTCATTCAAAATTTTATGTGAAAGCTTCAAAACAGGGTATAACTTTGTTATTTTTGGTTTAAAACAAACAACAAGAGTTACAGTAATCCTTTCAACATCACATATGGTTTAGTGGAGGTTTGTATGTTCTTTAAATGCACTTCTCACATTGTTTTGGCCTCGTCTTTGCTTTGTTTTTTTTTTAGACTTATACATTTTTATCTCAACTATACACTTTGTAATAAAACAAACAAAAATGTTAACTCAATTTCTGCAATAACAAAATCACATCATTTAAACTTGGAATTTAGTTTTATTGTACAGTTTCAGGTTTATTTAGAAATTATTGTGTAGCATAATGAAAAAAAATCTAGGGTTGAAATAAAAAGATGGATACCAAACATTGCCAGTAAAAAACACAAATGTAAATCATCTGAGCAAATTGCAAAGTAGTAAAAAAATATTCAAAGTTCCCAGACTACTAAAGATTATTCAGCAGGTTTGTCAATCAACAATGGGAGATTTTGTTATTTAATTGAGCAAAACATACATGTGTATTAATTATGTGTTATTTTCGAAGTGAAAAGTCAAGTTGAAGAGCAACAAAACGTCACCAAATTGAAACATTCAGGTTGAGTAGAATTATAAAGAAAATATAGAATTATTCCACTGCTTGACTGAACTGAAAAGGGTTTGGATCAGAACCAACCAACACCTGTTTCAGCATTTCTGCTGCATGAAACTCATTTACTCATCATCATCATAAAAGCTCTTTATAAAATGACACGCGGGCGGGCGCGCGCGCCCACTTCCTCACAGGTCCAGACTTACTCTCGTCTCCTCTCTCCGTCTCCTCGATGAACAAACTGTTGTTTGCTTCGTCCCAGCTCAGGATGGGGACGTCGTCGTCGGACTCCATTAACTCAAATTAACAATCTTCAGAAGCGCCAGAGGGAGTTAAATGGAGCTAAAAGCCGGTCTTCCTAATCCAGCCCCGCATCGTTAGAGTAGCGGTCAAAATGTAAATATATGGGTCAAACAGTTAGCTTAAATAAGATAAAAGCCAAGCCTCGCAGCAACAACGAGCCACGCGTTTAACCAGTAAGATATTAAATTAGCTAATTTAAACATGTGCTATGCAGATAAGGAGGAGGATGTTTGTTTCACTTGTCTTTGTCCTGTTACGCCAGACATCTGTCACCGATTTGACTTGACTGTTCCTGAAGAAAACATCCATCTGTCCGCACGGATCCATAACTACAGCCCCGCGGCTACATTTACAACATGAGTTCTGCAAACCTTTCCGCGTTTCTGTTTAATCTGAAGCAGAAAACGTTCAAGCTTTTCTCCACACGCATCTTTATCTAACACAATCCGAGCTGGCAAACATCCGCAGATACAGTAACAAACTTCTACGACACTAAAGCAATTTACGGCAGACGCCAGCCTAACTTTCAAAATAAAAGTTCACAGACAAGACATTTCTTTTCTTCAAAAGAAAAAAACAGAAGCTTACAATTTTTCAGTTCTTAAGATTAAAATGAGCGTATACATGAAAAATAAAATATATGTTATTTAATCGCCAAAAAAAATGAGCAAAAAGAGAAAGTTGCGATTTAGCGTAAATCTCTCTGACTGGTGGTATCCTAGCAACGGAAAAATAAACATCTGTTGTACGAGGCCAATAGCGTCTGCCAGGTAGGGGATAATGCTTACTCAAATAAGAAAAAAACTTAAAATCTGTGGATTAAGTACATCTGCCGTTTAACTATAGTATTTGGGACATTTTGTTATGTTCTATTTTATGTTTTTTTTTTTTTTTTTTTTTTTTTTTTTGTGGCAGTGCTTGATGCCCATCTTTGTTGTACAACCACAGCTTCTTTGTTTTTACGGATAGGTTTCATTATATTACACAATAATTCCACAATAAACTGTCCAAAACATTGCTTTCAGACAAGTACATTTTGTCCTCTGCTTTCTGAAAAATTTAGATCAAGATCAAATGTGTAAAGACAAAAAAATGAATCTATAAAAAATTTTTTAAAAAGCAAAGACAAAATCAAAATAATGTGAAAATGGGCCTAAAAAAAGCGTAGCTCCACTAAAGTATATACAATATATTAATAACTTTTAAGGAGTGCCACAACTCTTTATGTGCCATAACTCTATTTGTGTTTGTTTTAAACCAATATATATAATTTAAAACCTTCACATTAAATTTTGAATGAAGTCAGTGTCATTCTTACATAATAGAAAACAATAGATGTGATTGGCAAATGCACTGGAGAGGTCAGAGACTACTAAGGGTTAAAAACAAAATTGTGGCTGCTTGTCACAAAGCTGTTTTAATTGTCCTTCTGCCCCACAGAGAAAGTATGGCTGCACAGGAGGTCATGATGCAGAATGAAGGAGATTCTTCCTTGTCAGAAAACCCGAAGCCGTCTTTGCTTGCTCATCACATATTAAGCATTGTAGAAGATGGTTTCTCTCAAGTTCAGTTTGCAGTAACTCTTCCAGTTTGTGGTGCATCTGTTCATGTGGACGATCCTTTGAGTGAGGTGCTTCAAGCACACAAAATATTGGAAGAAAGATTTGTGAGCCTACAAGATGTGAAGCAGGAGTCAGAGGATGAGCATAGAAAAATGTCTGCAAAAGCAGGGAGTAAAGAAACGGGTAAGCTTAGGCAGGAAATAAAAAAATCTATTAAAGATATTCTCAGGCTTGCCAAACCCCACCAAAGTGTTCTGTCAAATTTACGGGCGGAGCAAGGTGTGGAGCTAAGTCAGAGTGAAAGTTTGTTCATTAGAGAGCTCGAGATCTATCAAAGCCTTGTGGTCAAAAGACTAACAAGTGAGTCTGAATGGCCTGTGCAAAACATGCAGGATTTAAATTCACAAGAAGAACAAGTTGCTGCAACCTTGAAGCAAGTAAATGCAAAGGTGAGCCATCAATCTATCCATCAAATAATAATAACATTTAGTTTTGCATTTCTTATTTTGAAAGGTCTACAAACAGTAAACCTTCGAGGTTGACTTTTCCTATTTCCTCCGTATTATTTCAGTTTTCCCAGTTGTCTGAGGAGATAAACAACATGCAGTGCTATCTGGATCTTGAGGAGGAAACTGTAAACCAGCCAATTCCACCTGCGGCAGACACAAATCTAAGCAGTTCACAAGACGAAATCGATCAACTTAACGTTCAGCTTTACAATCTGATGCACGCAAACAAACAGGCAGAAATGGTGCAGCTGAAAGTATGATTAAAGTTCAAATGACACTAAAATACTTGATATTTTTTGTTTTTGGAATAAGTTCTGTTTTTTTTTCTTTTTTGGCAGAAAAATGAAATATTGGAAGGGAAGATTGAAGACTTACTCCATAAATTTAACAAAGACATGGAAGAAATTCAGGTAAATCAATACAAACTTGTCCCCACAAATGGCTGCCAATAATTTGTGTAGTTAATAAACTTTTACTGGATCTTTTTCATCTATATAAGCTCTCTAATAAAAAAAACATATTTGGATTTGCATATGTGATATCATATGATAACAGTCTTGTTATAGTCACACAAATCCAAATGTAGTATTCTTTTCTACAAGGTGAAAATGTTTTATTTCATTTTCTGTGACAATAACAAGCCGCTCCTCTTTGTTAACACATAAAAACACCTATGATCTGTCACAGACCAAGCTGGAGTTGAATAAAAGAGAGTATGATGCGATAATGAAGGATATGGCGATGCTGGAGAAACCCTTTCAAGCTTTAGAGTTGGAGTGTGACCACATTCATGAGAAGCATCGTCTGGCAGAAGAGAAGAAAAAGGAGGAGATAAGGGAGCTGGAATTGAAGACCAAATCTGCCATTATTGTCCAAGCCTGGTGGAGGGGCTGCAGTACACGGAAGGCCTTGAAGAACAAAGACAAAGGCAAGAAAAAAGGAAAGACAAAGAAAGGAAAAGGCAAGAAGACCAAATGAACTACTTCATCAAAAGCAAACATTTTATTGCAAAATATCCTGACCTTTTTGTTGTTGTATTTTATTACAGTAATTTAGAGTTTTGTTAAATTTCCAAGAGAGCTGTGGTTCATGTCTATTTGGAAAGTAGACTTCTCAAATCCCCTCAATTGCACATTTGTTGTTAAATTTCTTGTTGGCCACAAGGGGGCAATACAACCCTCCTTTCATTCAACTTATTCACACCGCTCAAAGTATGTGATAGCATTCAGGACAAGATACATCATAACAACTTATCAGTATTGTGATCTGAAACAAACAAAGGAGAATAAAGTAAAAGATGAAACAATGACAAGGAGTGTGTCAGTCGTTGGTTATTTTTGGGGTAATCAACCTTGATACTGAACAGTGCAGGTTAAGTTTTCCAGATTCTTTGTTTTTCTTGAAAATCAAGTGTAAATTAAATATGTGTATAAACAAGTAACAAGAATCCATTGAAAATTTTGGTTCATAAAGTTTATTTGGATTCAAATAACATCTTGCCTCAGACAGATCAATTAGGTTGGATCGGAGGAATATTTATTGATTCATCGATTGAGTTACCACTATACCACTATTTATGAACATACTTGTGATCTTTATCTGATTAAAAAAACACTGCATCTCTGATTTGTCAACTCATTTGTCCTCCCTTTTGATGTCTTATTGTCTATAGCTTCTTTCTGGCAATTTAATACAAGAATGATGAGTTTAGTGCTTTTATAACTGTAGTTCTAGAGTGTTATAACTACAGTCATAACTTTATACAATATTTCCTAACTTCTCACAACCATGCTGTGATCTATATTAGTGCCAACAAAGCCAAGCAACTTTCCTTTGAACTCTTTCTCAAACAAGACGATTCTGGCTTAAAGAGCAGCTGATCTATTGATGTTTTTAAATCCGTTCTTAAATCACTTAACTGACCGCTGTGGTGAGAATATCCACTTTACTCAAATTTGACCCAGTGTGAACATTAATGGTGAATTCTGACCTGTAATCGCATTATATCACTCAGAGCCCTCTTGACACGTGATTGAAAGTCTTAATAGATAAACAAGTATTCATTACATCACGCTTGTGTGTAGAATTTACCATCAGTAAATAGTCTGGGTTTTTTTGCACAGGAAACTGGAACTATTTTTGAGGTTTAAGTGAATCTATTATGATTGAATAGTCATTTAGTTCCATAAATATTGGTGTATGCCTCTAATGTAAAATGTAAATGTCACATCTTGCAAAACAGTTATTTTTGGGGGGTTTTCTGAGACTTCTGTGCTTCCTGTCTTTTTTACCTGCAGATTATAAAGGTCAAAGCTACACTTACATATTTATAACATCGCAGCCCTTCTAAAGACAATTCTAAAACTCTTATAGGCAGGCCTTTGCAGAAACGTATTAGAATAAAAGAAAAAGAAACGACTAAAGCGTTTATTTCCTCACTATTTCTCCAACACATATTTAATGATATCACAAGACATGCCGGTGTCGAAGAGAATAAGTGGGTTTGACATTTGATGAACAAAGAAGTTAAATCAGGGCATTTCATTTTGAACTGATATGACCACATTTAATACACATGGCCACACAAAAAAATATCAATTTACTTATTCGGTATACAACAGATGATCCAGGTTTAGAGAAGGACCACCTAAAGCCCCCAGAGCCACTGTCCTGTCTGTTTATTGACATGCTTGCTGGACCTAATGTTGAAAACATCAAGTGTTCAGTGAGGCAGAAGGGATGGTTGGAAAACAAGCTGTTCTCAATGTCTGGATTAGTCCATTCCTGTTTTAGGGGTTAAGGGAAATATGCTTCGACTTTACAAGCATCACCTGGTCATGTTTTGCTCTGGGGGTCTCTTTCCTTTTTTTTATAATACTGAATTAAAGCGTTTCTGAGCCTATGAACCTACAACTGTAGATGTAGAATTCTATAGATACAAGGGAACTACAAACTATTGTTTTGGGTTTTTTACCTCTACAGAACAGTTGAACAAACCTGGTCCTATAGATCAACCACTTACTTGAAACTGATTAATTGGATCAGAATTGTTCAAACACTTCTGGATGGGCTGCGGTAATCTGTAGGCTGAACTGGGCAACCCTGCACCTATGGAGGTTTGTGTCACAGACGAGCAGACAGCTGGTTCCACTTGCAGCTGGTTTAAGAGTTCAGACAGAAACCAAGCACAGCTAAAAGCCCACAAAGCTGAGTCAGACAGAAAGAGGGCAGCAGGCAATCAGAGAATAAACAGGGCCAGAAACAGAAGATCAGGTCCAGATAGAACTACTTGGTAATGTGGGCAGGGTGGCACAAAACAATACTTCACACAGAGTGAGGCTGTGTGCAGCTTAAGAGGCAGGTTGGTGATTGTCAGATTGGAGTCAGGTGAGCGCCATCTGTGGACTGCACACTGGGACTGCTGGGAGATGTAGTGAGTTTAGTCATCTGGAGATGGATCCTGCTGGTGACCAGAGGGGGAGACAGAGCTCTGACTCCTGACAGTTTGGCTGTGAACTGATTCTGTTTAAAGTAACATCACCAGTGAATAAGCGACATGGTTGGTTCTGGAAAAATCAATTGATTAACACAGTGCAAATGAACTATAAACAAAAAACATTCACACTGAAAAATTAAAGAGAGTTCTCCAATGAACTCAAGTATGTGATTGTTTTATTTTTTGTCAGACAGGGGTTGCAGTGGTCAGCGCTCTCACCTCACAGCGAGAAGGCTCTGGTTTGAATCCCGGCTAGGAGATTTCTGTGTTTGCATGTTCTCCCTGTGAATGCCTGGGTTTTCTCAGGCACTCTCGCTTCCTCCCACAGGCTAAAAACATGCTTCATAAGTTGATTGGTTACTTTAAAGTGTCCTAGGTGTGCATGTGTGAGTGTGTGTGAGTGCTTGTGTGCCTTGTGACTGACTGGCGACCTGTCCAGAGTGTACCATGCCTTCGCCCAACAGTAGCCGAGACAATCTCCAGCAATGTAATGAGTTAAAAAAACTGATGGATGGGTTTGGGTGACAAATGTGTGCAAAAATGATTCTCTGTGTCCATGTTTGCTGGAGAGTTCTGACCACTCAGAGCTCAGAGAAATAAAGACACTTAAAGTCTAGCTGGTGCACAGACACTAAGAGAAAGGTGACTGAAGAAGGAACACATCTTCACCAGATCAGAAGAAGGGTGCTTAGTGTCAGGATTCTCCTCCCCGGTCCACCTCTGTTACATCAGCTGATGGTGGGATTTTTGTTTCTTCGTGCTGCCAACCCTAGTCTCCCCCTGCTGCGTTCTAAATGTTAGCCATGTGATTCACAGGGAGCGGCCTTGGTCTTACAAAAGTGAATTTTAAAGGTCACTCCAGAGGGGTGGTTTTTCAAGAGGTGGGGATTGTCCCTTGTTCTTCAAGGAAAGTCTTACATCATGGGAGGATCTGGAAAGCTTGGGATTATTCCAAATGATGAATTAACAAGATTCTGGGTTAATTTTTAAAACACTTGCCAGTAAAGTTAGCTTTGGTGATTTCCTTAATGTTCTGCCTGTTTATGTCTTTAGCTCAACTGTTGCCTGTTGTAGAAAAATAAAAACAGAATTCAGCTCAAATTTCTTCTTTACTCCACTATCTTCTTTGCTTTTGCGTGAGTAAACATATGTTCCTTCATCTTTATTCCTGCCAGATGCCAGTCTGCAGATAAAGACAGCCTTAGTTACTTTAAATGGTTCACCAGTTGCACAAACAAGATCTTTTTCAATACAAATCATGAGCTTACAGAAATGATGGTTAAAAGTGGATCTTATGGTAATATGTAGAGAATTTCTACTATTTAATTATATCGCCCATACTTCTTGTAATGAATGTGTTCCCCATGTAAAAATACAAATTAGTGTTGAAGAGATTTCAGGAAACCTGTGGTGTGGAAAATCTTTTATTTAACTTTTGCATGGACTCCGGAGATTCCAGTTTTAGAGATTTGATTGACAGGTGTGGAGGAGGGAAGTGTGGAAGGTTTTTTTTCTTACTTTCACACCAAAATGGCACTTAATGTTACACCTTTTAGCTCTACTTTTGGTGTGCAGTGCACAGAAACACTTGCTTACTCTTCATGCTCTTTATCACACACTAGACTGACAGACAAAACAGATGTGATGACACTTGGGAAAACAGTTTGGATCCAAGATCAGGTGTGGGAACTTGTTTTGGTTTAGAAAATTTAAGCCCAATGTGTGTGTGCTTTGCAAAACTGAACTGTGGCTGGTAATTATGCTGCACGCCAATTGACAACTTTTTTGTGACTTGCACAAAACGTGGCCAGTATGTGCAATTTAATTTAACAAGTCAAGACTTACTGATGTGCTAACAGATGACCAGTGCCCCAGTTTACACTCAAAAGTAACAAATAAATAAATAGATAAGTGAGTTTGTTTAATGGGAAAGTATTTCAATGCATCTGCAGCTAACTTCTTCATGTATTGCTAATCATCATTCCTAAAATATCTGGAATTTCTTACCCTTTTAAGGTCTCTTTTGTTTTTAGCTTTGCAATGCTTTAACATGGATTTCATTAGTGACTGCGCATAAACAAGAAAACAGCTGAGCCAGAAAATAAAAAGTTCCTCATTACAAGTAAATTTGAGAAAAAGAAAAAAAAACTGCATCGACGGAATAAGCATAAAACCAGGCAAAAAAAGAACAATAGAATGTTTGCAAATTTTAGTCATAAGGATATACTCACGCTCTGCAGTGAGCACTGTAGGAGTGATCACATAAAAAGGAGAAAAATGTCGTATCCGAATGTGCTTTAGAGTGATATATGAAAAAAGAGCAGAGATAACTGGAAACCAAGCAAGATCATTTAAATCCAAATTATTTTGTTTTTCCGGTACAAACTTCCTTTGCAGGTGGAACTCGAAGCAGAGAATCCTCAGCAAATTCACTACAACAAACATACCCTCAATAAAATACAAACAATATATACTCAGGTCTGCTGAAACAACTAAATGAAACATTTAAAAACAACCCAAAAAAAGCATTGCTGCTGTCTAACAGTTGAACTGAGGCTGGTATAAAACTAAATGTAGCTGTCTTTGTCCTCAATGGCAATGATCTGAATCTATGTCTTGAATAATAAATTGTAATGGTTGTGCAGTTGAGATGACAGCTTTTGAAAAAACAGTTTTACAGACCACTGCAGTAATGTTAAGAAAATGAGCTAAAATATGTCAAATAAATCTATTAAAAAAATGTTATCAAGTGAGCAATCAAAGGATTAGAATGCAAAAATGTTATCACATTATTAATTAATAATTAATTATAATAATAATTATCTGATACAAAACAGCTAAAATAAACTTCTGACTTGCAAAGTAATGGAACTAATAAAACCGAAACAGCTGTAGTGATGGCTAATTAAACACTGATGTGAACAAGAATCTGTGGAAACAGAACTTGAACCAAAAATAAATAAATCTGAGCACAAAGCTCAAACAGGAAAACAACGGCATTCCCAGAATTCTGAATATTTTCATGTTTTACCAGTTGTGTTTCTGGTTGTTCTCTAAAAGTTAACTCTCGCTGTCATCTCTAAAACACAATCCTTGAGTGAAATTTGATCTTTAGAAATATTGTGATGTCACTGCTTAACAATTGAGGATGTGACCATAAGAAAAAAAAGTTCTACATAATCAATTTTGGTAATATTTCCTTTAATCAGGGGTTTATTGATCCAAAAGAAAAAAAACCTGGAAATTCAGTTTGTTACCCTCAATTAACATTAGCCTCTTGAAATGCTCTCATGACCCACAACGATTTCCTATCACCATGAAACATGACCCATTAAGGCAATATGTAATTTCCCATTACATGTTTGCAGCAGTGTCACAGTGATGCATAAATAAAAAAAAAAGTTGGCTTTCACGTGCCTAATGTGAAAAGGGTGCACTGTTGGTTTTGCATAATCACAACGAGGTGGGATAAGCCCACAATGTCAACTTCACTAGCAGAACAAGAAAAAGGCATCAGATATGAATTTGTGTCATCCCCCCATACACACACACATACACACACATACACACACCATCTCAAAAACACAATGGAAATAGATAGAGTGTGATAGGTCAAAAGAAACACGCATCCTAAAAGATAATGAAAGAGAAAAACACCGACAGCTTCAAGGAAGGGCGATGCTTTATTCTTTTTAAAGAAGGAGTCGGTTTACTACACATAAAGTTTTAAAGGCAAATCGATGTGTCTGGAAGGCTCAATGTCAGTTTCTGGTCAGCAAAACATCTACAATCCTTTAAACAGCTCTAGTGAAGAACGGACTGAATGTATTACAGTAAACAATAAAACACTCTTTCCGTGCTTTCTGTTGATGTTTGCTAGGTTACATCTATAATACAGGTTTTGTGCATTACAGAGGATAACTTTAAAAGTATTTATGCTTTTGACACATTGTTCCACATTTCAAATGTGATTGGGTTGCATGGCGTGATTTATTTTTCACTTTCTGATTTCATACTGGTGGAATATCGATGGCTATTTCTTATTGGCACATCAGACTTTTACGTTGACCTGCTTAAACTTCTCGTTTCAAATGCTGTCTTCTAGGTGTTGGTTTATTTGTATTGACATGACTCCAAATTATCCAAGTGTAGGACCTCTTTTTGTTGCATTGTGGGTTTTTTGTCTACATGAAAAACTGCCTTTCTCCTGCTTGATGTGTGAAAAGCACAAAACTTTTAGTTCTATAAACTCCCACAGTCTAAAAACATGTTTCATGGATCAATTTGCTGATTCTAAATTATCCCTTAGGTGGGAATGTGAACTTTTGCATCTGTGTGGCCCTACAATGGACTAGCAACCCATCCAGGGTGCACCCCACTCTCACCCTACAGTAGCAGGGACAGGCTCCAGCAACCCAGTGAATCCAAAAGGGGATTAAATAAGTTTGGAAACCGGATGGATGGACAACAATAATATAAACTTGTCATAAATCAACAAAAATCAAAGACAACCAAACAGAAAACACAGATCTTTGCAGCATCAATCAGTCAGCAGGCATGTCACACATGTTTTAACATGATTCCAGGATAAGGTGTTCACATTGGACTGGGAGCTGCTTTATTTCTGTTTCTATGGTTTACCAGCACGTGTTTCCCACCTACAGTTGGAAGAGGCTTGGTGCGAAATGTCAAAGTGGTGCAAATTTCGCCAATCTTGCTCCAGGCTTTTTCTTTCACACCTCTATTCTTTGTGTCGTTTAAATCCATTCGGACACAAACTACAATTATGAATTTCTTCTCCATGATGAATTTTCAAACAGTCAGTGAGTGACAAACGATGCCGTCTATTCGTCACCACCAAATCCTAGTCCCAGAGTGGTCAAAGTTCAGTTGTTTTTGACTGTTTAGACAACGTCTGAGCTGTAAAAAAAACTCTGTTTCTTTATCTTAAAGCTAAAACACAGCACAGATGAAGGAAAAAACAAGGTTGACAGCAATTTTTATATTTGAATTTAGAAAATTTGCTGTGAAGCTTAACTTCTCTCCAATTCCTGAAAACGATTGAAATATTTATTACCTCTTTTACAACACAAAGCCTTACCCTCGCTCCAGCTTACAAGTCAAGTTGAGGGCTAACAAACATTTGTTTTTGGCATAATTGAAGGCGAACCGAGCTGTTTAAAGACATACTGAGAGGAAGACTGTGTTTATGCTAATGCCTTGTCAGATAAAGAAGCTAGCTGCTCTTTGACACCATTTATTATTAATAGGACAAGATCACAGAAATGCACAAGATATGAGGCAAACAATGCTGCCTCTGGCAAACAAAGGGCTCTGACATCAGCCTGAGTGAATGCTTCAAATCCAGCTGCATGTGCACATAGGGCTTAGAGGAAGTGGGTGCATGAAATGACTTATTTGTTTATTGATGTTTGTGTTTGTCTCACAGTAGTGGCTGTGTCCTGCCTGTTTGCAAACATGTTTGTAACATGTGTTGCAGCACATGCATGAGCCCCCAGAGGTCTGCCAGAAGGTAAGCAGTATATTCATACACTCAGAGCTAACCGCGGAAACAAAGAAACAGCAGAAATAACTCTTTTTCAATTTAAAAATAATGTACTGCACGTTTTAAATTTACAGTTGGAAAATCTTTTAATCTGATTAAATGAAGATTTAATCTCATCAGGTAGTTCTGACATTTCACACACACAATGAAAACATTATTAAATAATTATTAAATAAGATAATACATCCTTACCTATAAGTACACAAAACTTTTCATCCATCTGTACAGTTCATTTGATTCATTTAAAATGGCCATGTCCTGCTATGAAATGTATAAGTTTTAATCTCACATCACTTACACAAGCAACACCTTGTGATTTAAATCCTCATCAATATTTTGAAAAATTGAGTAAAGTCTGAAAAACTGTGAGCTCCATTGATAGAAATCCTGCTGTTTCCAGTCACTTTTGAAAGTCAAGCTACTGTGACAGCTTCTAAAATTAAATTGATACCCATGACAGCCATGTTGGGGGTCTTTTTGATTATTCTCATCATTTTTACTTCATATTTGAGATCGAAATGACCTGAAACTGGTGAGCGGTCTTTTAATTGACAGATGACCGCAAAATTCTCATCCTTTTTTTGCCTGTTTTAATAAGTGTTAGGCTTGCTTGTAACTGCGGTTTGCCCATTTTGGAGGAGGCCTGGGTCCATTGACGCCAAACTGCCATTGACCACTGGAGCAGAAGAACATTTTTCAAACCGGCTCCATACAAATCAGTGGGTGATGGCGCACACCCTTTGTTCATCTTTAACAGACTGGGACAACTGTGAAAGTAAGATGCTGGTGGAACCAAAACCAACAAACTAGTGTTTTTTGCCCCTGGTTCTGTTGGCAGAAAACGGTTGTGTTCACCCAAAAAAACTCCCAAAAAATCCTGTTAGACTCTTGTCTGCAATGTAGCTTTGTGTGTAAGCTGCACATCCAAAATGTGAAGCTATAAACCGTTTTAAGTTATCTTTTGTGCATCCTCTGCTCTACTTTAGTCAATGGTGCTCTTTAAAACACCTCAAGGCTGGAAATTTCTCTGCAGCAAAGCAGACCCAGAGGCTGCATTAAGTCGTGCAAGTGATATCATTATTCTCTGTGTCCTGGGCCGAGGAGGCAAGTGAGGTCACAGTGTTTGGGGAGTAATCTCTTTGCATGCGTGCGTGTGTGTTTGTGTGGATACGTCTTTCTGTTGTACTGGTTGTAAATCTGTGTGCTCAAGTGCAGGATTAGCGTGCCTCTCCAGTCCTCTGGCTGTAATCGGACAGGACACTGGCTCCATGACGGCCTGAGACCCCCACCACCTCCCACTGTGGGAGTGCCGCCGTGCCTTTCACTCTTTCGTGACATGGCTGCCAGTCTCGGGGCTGTAGTAAAGCAGTCACTGTTGCTCACATTAGGTCTTTAAAGTGTTCCTCCCTTTAACAAGAGTGATAAATATATATCTTCATTTGTGCCCTGTTCTTGGATCGGATTAAATTCAGCTGCTTTCCAGACTTTGTAAAAGTCCCGTAAGTTGTTAAGCTCGCACAAAAGTCCGTCAGAGAGCGAAAGCCACGGCATTTTAACGGTATGGAGGTCTTCAGATAAACGGCCTTCAGTGATCAGGTTAGTCTGAGCCCTCTGACCCAGGACTAGTCAGTCTGCTGTTAGTTTGACCCTTAACCTCACCCTTTTGTCTTTCAGACTCAACGCCCAAGCGCTCTGACTCTAACACACACACATACACACACGCTTTCCTACTTGCCCTATTATCCTTGACAGCCCTTATGCTCATATTAAGATCTACTTCAGTGATTTCAGGGCTGTTTCAGCTATAAACTCTCATTTAGAGGGAAATTAGTTTGGGTCGGAGTCTTGTTACTATACTGTCCTTAACAGCATTAGGGCTTTACTTGTGGCTTTTAAATACCAACAAGGATGGATGGTACCATTCAAATAGACTTCCTACTCTGTTACACCATGTGTAATGGCCAAGCATTTAATGCTTTACTTTATTGTATTGCCATTGTGCAGTTCTCTTAGAGGCACAAAGCGCTCCCTGATAATAATTACGAATGGACACATGCTGAAAGAAGGGTTCGTGCATCTATGCACCCATCTATTGAAGATGGCCTCTCACTAAGAATTTTAAACCAGCTAACTTTAATCTGAAAAAGATTTGCCAAGTTGGAGAAATTAACAGATGAAATTCTACATGTTTAGATATAGAAAAACAAATATTTCCCAAACAGAAATTACTCACATCTAAGCTTTACATTGCATTGTGACAGTTGTTTTATGAGGGCGATGCCTGTGGGGACGAACGATGCTGTCGCCCTCATCCCTCCAAGGAGACGGAGCACCATCAGACCAATCGAGATGGACCATAATCAGCTTTTCCAATTATGCTCCATCTCAGACCACTTATTCTGCACAAAATGACATCACTGAGGCTAGACATCACACAAATGTCTCTCAGAGTTTTGCAAGAGACCTCAATTTATACATTCAAACAAATAGTTTGGGCTATAATGAAAAAAGCCTTTTTGAAGTCTCGGGTGCCTTTTTAAAAAATTTTCATTGTCAGAGTAGTCCCAAGAAGCTTTGAGACGCAGCGTGCTCACAGCAATACACCCAGATTGTCTTTAACAAAACATAATTCTGGTGATCAAATGAGTTATGGTAGAAAACTAAAATAATGTGACAGAATGTGACTCAATCTCGCAGAAGAGAAACAGAGATATGTGCATGTGGAATCACTATTGTCAAATACATTCGTATAGGACAGGTTTTGCATGCCATGAGAGAGGAGGACGCAGTTGCCTGTGTGTCCACGCTCATGTGTAAAAGTTGGAGAGGCGCAGGGGGGGATGGAGGTAATGATAAGCACCACTTAGGCTCTTTGATCAACAGGGTTCATCAATCTACTGTCTGACCAGTGAGTCTAAAAAAAGTCCTCTACTGATGGATTAGAGGTTTTTGCATGCAAGTGCACAAACAAAACTGAAATCTGCTGTGTTCCACTTCATGGAAAGCTTTCCTTCCAACTGTTCCCAAACGATAATAAGTCTGTCAGAAAGTTCTGTCACTGTATGCCTGTTTGGAGGGGCACAGACTCCCCTTTATGAGCTGGAGGCCCCTGATGCCCCCCCCCCGTTCACTCCCCTCTTCTTTCTTGACGAAGTTTTTTGGAGACAAAGGGTTAAGGGGGACCAGAGCCTTTGAAGAGCTCTCTGCTTAACCTCTGACCTAATGGTGTATGAGAGACAGACAGAAAGGAAGAAAGAGAAGAAGGCGGGCCTGGCAACATCCACAAATTTAAAACTATGTGATGAAATGTAAATATTTAAGGTTAGGAGTAAAAAAAAAAAAAACTAACACTTTTTAAAACATACGATTCATACACTTGTGCATATGAATGTGGAAGATGTGAAGTCTGTTGGTAGTGAACGCTGCTCTGGAGAAGAGTCATTTATTTGTCCACTGTCCCTACAAACCCCTCCCCTCGCTGGGCAGCAGGTTGTCAGTGAAGCGGTCCAGCTGGTGGAGACTTAAGATGCCAAACAACCTGTCAGAGATAAGAGGAGGCGGACAAGGTATGTGCAGAGCACACAAACCGCTCTGGAGCTTTCACTGATGACTAGAAGAGCTGGAACAGGAGGGCTCCGACACTAATCTGAGAGCTTGGAAAGCATCGGTACGACTTGCTGAATTCACTTGTTATCAGGTCCTTTATATTTGTACATGCATTCAACTTGATAAAGTGGACTCCACTTAAAAGGTCTTCCACACCAGACCTTCCACAGATACTTTAAATAACCAGCTGGGGAATGTTAATGGTTTGTCAGAGAAGAACCAAGCAACAGCCAAAATTCATCCCGATTCTGTTAATACATTTTTATTTAACAGAAAAGTAAGGATTTTTTTTATTACAATTGTCATCACCACTTCGGAATGGAGGATAAAACTGGAGACAAACTCTCACAGCGAAACAAATATCTGCGAACAACCGTCTCATCAACAAACTAGTATTTACAATTGTACAGTGATAAATACTAACCGAAATAAAACTAACAAAAAACCTATTAAACAACTCTTGAATTGCAGAGCCACAAACATCCACACACACACACACACACAAATCTAGTTTAAATAAAGGAAAGACGACCTTCTTTTCTCTCAAGTTAGAGCATCTTAGGGCAAGTCACTGGAGCATTTAAGGAGAAACATAGGAACCATTTCATGAAATGCACTCTCAGCTTGAGTCATGTTTACAAAACTGACAACATGGAAAAACGCATTGGCTAAACTCTTTCTAACACAGAACTCATGAATAATTCACAAAAAAAAGCAAAAAATCAGCCAATTCAAAAACATGGAACAGCTTTGACTGTGCGGTCTGTCATGACGGAGAGCTGCGTGCTCATTGGCCGCCTGTCAGTGGACAACGGAAGCTGATTGGTCGGGTGGGGGTGACTGAGAGGACAGTCTTAACAGCTGTGTGACTCTGGATTGTGCCCTTACCCAGAATGCAATGCGAACAGTATTTACAGGTCCTTGAGCCTGTAGCGCGGTTTAAACAAACTGTTTATCTCAGTGGTGCCCCGCCTGCAGCTACCACTGCCTGTTTGGGTGGAAATTAACTCATAGCATCACTGAGCTGAGTTGACATCGGTTTTGCATTAACACAGGCACACAAACACACACACACACGCCTTTTCTCCTACACTGAGACTGAGCAGGGAGCTGTGCTTTGCCCCGATAATGAGAAACATGTCTCCTTTAGGCTCTGTTGTGAGAGCTGAGATTATTTTGGTCGGTAAATGTTACTGACTGTCTGACAGTGGTCACAATTTACATCCTTCATAACGCATAAAGTGAGGAAGACGGACAGGAAAACAGCTAAGTGTGGTTCGTGGTGGACCTAAAATGGGCTCACAGTGCAAACATTTGAATGACACAAGTCACAGAGTTTGGTAAAAATGATCAAGTACAATACTAATGCTAGTGCTACTTTGAGACCCACTCCAATCGTCTTTTGATCTGTTGTAAAAGTGTACATAGCGGTCTTTTAAAAATGATTTTTCTGTTTATTGCCAAAATAAGAAAAAAACAACAGAGTGTCATCAACAGAGGGGCAATAGTTCATTAGAAATTTGCCTCTAAGTTGTGGATGGAACTGTTCGTGCAGAGTAAGCCTGCCCTCGTTTCCTATCATCTATCTGTTTACACCCTCTCTCTCCTGCTAGATCACAGCCTCTTACAACCTTATAACCAGTGGCGGACTTAGCAGTTTGGCGGGGAACAATAACATGGGATCCCTCTGCAGCAGTTGTATTAATTTCTTTTTAAAGGTCCACTGAAATATTTCTTTACTGGTCCACTTTAAGACATAGTCAATGTCAAAAATTCAAATGTTTAGATATGAATTTAAAAAGTAAAATCACATTTAAATTTCAAAGAAATGTTTTGTCTAAATTGGGGGAGGATAAAACACTTTCATATGAGCAGTCTTGTGTCATTTCAGTGATTTGGGTATTCTGAGTTAAATAATTAATGGCCGTGTAAATTATTCTAGACATTTTTGTGAGGGTTCGGCAATCGTCTACCTTTGTCTGACGGTAAGTCTGCCCCTGAACACAGCATTAGCGGTGCAACAAAAATGGCGAGTAATGTAGAGCTATCCAGCTGTGCAGTTTTTAGTCAGCTGCCAGCTTGGACGAGGAAAACGAAGACATACATAGATATAGTCATCTACAAGTGGATGCATCGCAATGAAGTGGAGCAGAGAGCTTGTGACCCACCGATTGCAGCACCTACATCCAAGCTTATTCAAACTGCTTTTTTTTGTCTGTTTCTAATTCAATAAAATTTAAATAAAGACATTTTAAGCTTAATTTTCTTATATGTGTCCTCCATCGTGAGAAAAGTTTCACTAGGACATGTTAAAAATACCAAAAATACAGTTTTCATTGGAGTGGGTCTTTAAGCAGCAATGACTTGGTGACCATTAGGAGTATCCATTCTGTCTGGGTCCAGTCTTTAATGAGCCAGTGCTCTTGCAGGATCAGAGAGAAACATTACAAACAGATGAAACCTCTTCACATGGCACAAGGTCACACTTTTCACAACAACTTTACAAAAGTTTTACAGCACGTCCTCCATCCAGAGTGCACCATGAGCCACAGGACCAGGAAAAGAAGAAATTGGATTTTGATTGAGGTAAGGTTTGTCCTGTGATTGGGTTAGGAGGCTGCACTCCATTCTGGAACTCCACACCTGATGTGTGTGTGGGTCTCCAGGGTGTGATACAGAGGTGGTGAGAGGTTTGGCGTGTAGCGAGGATATTCTCTGAGAGAAGAGCTAAGCTGCCTGTTGTAAATGTTCTGGGAGCTCTGAAGTGAAGGTCCAGAGCTCTGATACGGGTCATGCCCCATATGCTCTCCCAGTGGTGGAGAGCTTTGATGGGTTGTTGCACTGAGTCGAGAGCCCTGAGGGCTGGAGCTGTAGGAAGGATGAGGTGTGTAAGGTGGGTAGGGCTCCATGGGAGTCATGGCAGTGGGGAGTGGGCAGGAGTAGGACCAGGGCGCACAGTTAAGTTCATCTATTCTGGGCTGTGGGCTTGCAAACATGCATGCCTGACGCTGTCCCATTTCTGAGCTGTACGGAGAGTCTGTGAGACACAGGGCAGGGCTGCTGGATATGCCAGATGGAGGAGGAGGATAGGAGGAAGGGTGACAGTAAGATTCATTCCCACTTGGTGAGCCAGAATTGAAGGTTTTCTTGTACGCGTGTTGGAGGCTTCTTGATGAGCAGTTCTCTTCTGCTGCAAAGACAGAAATTCTGCGTTACACTCAAAGGAACCAACAGTTTTCATTAAGATAAATATCTTTTAGTTTAAGTTAAAAACAAGATGCAGAAAAATACAATTGTTTGAAGGACTTTTGTGCATTTTACAGATCAAATATGTAGGGCTCAGTGACAGCTAAGAGTTAAAATTCAGATTTATTATTGATATATTTTTAACTGGAAAGATGGAATAAGCATCGGTTCAGTGTTGACCAACAGCATTCAGAGTTCAAAAAGAGCTTTGAAGGAAGTTGGAGTCCTTTTCAAGTCCAAGTCCTGTTATTTTTTTTTTCTTTTAACTCAATCCAAGCTCCAAATTTAACAGAATTCCACGATCACCACAAAAAACAAAAGAACACATACATTGTACGCAATGATTTATGATCAAAAGTCCCCAAAAAGAAGGAAAAAAACAAAAACATTGAGAGTTTCATTCACTTATTGAGCCCCATGGCCATATCTAATAATTAAACCATCCTGTTGTGTAGCTTTATATTTGTTTGAGTGAAAATGTTTCATATCCTCACTGCATCTGTTCTATAACTAAACACCCCTACAAACGCATTGAAGATTTTGAGATCAGCTAAATCAATCTCTTTCTGGCTCATCATTTCTGCAGCAAAGAGGTACAGTGAGGCTTTAAAATTATGGAAGATGAAGAGCGTGACACCTTCAGATGTAAATATCCACAAACCAAAGTAACCAAAAAACTGGAAAACTGGAGACAGACGGGAGAAAAGCACAATATTTTTCTAATTGAGCACAGAAAAAATCCCACATTGTTTGAACCACAAATAAAAAAAATACTATTCAAGCTATCAGACATAATTCTTCATTTATGGCGTTTTTAAGCAAAACCTGTGAAAATTCAGAATTTAAACAATCTAATTTTGAATAAATGTTTAAGACAATAACTGTTTTTGATCTATATATCTGTTCTATGACTTTCATTGATTCTTTCTTTATTACAGAATTTAAAATTATATTTGACAACACACGTTATGCTCTCATTAAGCATAACGAAGAAATGGCATCTAACATATCTTGGTAAAACCATCCTTTCACAAATGGACGCAAATACAAATAAATAATGTATGAATGTATTCAACCACTGCCTACATAAATGCACTGATTAGTAGAAATCTTATTTTTATTAAATTGTGAGTAATCATTTAAAAAAATTGAAAAATCTTACGTTTTTTTTTCTTTATGTTGTTTAAATATTATTGTCAATAAAATCTATAATCTTGTATGAGAGAGCCTCCATAAATGTAATATTTTCTTCACACTGAAATGATTTTACGTTACTCCTGACTCAAATCTTGCTTGTTCCCACCTTTCCTCTTGCTGCAGTTGTAAGCTTGTGGCTGCTGGCCAGGCTCCAGGTGTGGATGAGGCAGGGTGAAGTGTGTGGGTGGAGCGCTCAGCAGCTCCTGAGGACTGGTACTGTTCAAGCTGTTCTCACAGCTGTAGGGGGACCCAGCAGTCTCCGGGGAACCCCGCAGACCCTGACTCTCTCCACTTGAGAGAATCCCTGCGGAGCCGAATCTCTGACGGACGGTGCTGCGAGGAACCACAGGGTAATCCTTTCTGCATCAGAACCAGAAGGTGTATTTAGGCGTTACGCCAGAAGCAACAGTTTGCATTTGACCCAACAATTGATATGTGACTGTTTTGTCGCCACGCTTCAGTGTTTATTTCTATCGTTGCTGAATTGTGCTGAGCTGAAATACTTGTGTTCTTGTTGTTCTCCCTTTTTCCTTCATGTCTACTTAGATCCTCTCCATCCTTTCAGCTCTGATTTCTGTCTGCACTCGCTGCCCTCTTGGTGAACTTTGTGGTATGTAAGAGACAGCGGGCCACATCTCCCTGACTCCTGCAGAGATATACACGCATGCATGCACGCACACAACCAGAGCTGTTGTAAGATAATTCACCACTCTAAAAATAAACATCCATCCGTGTGTCACTTCAGATACGCTCTCTTCTCCTCTCCTCAGCAACGAAAAAAGAGGAGGCTAAGTTTAAAGTCATCCTCTCTCCCTCCTCCTTTTCTTTTACCTCCTCCTGGTGTTAAAAACTGTTTCTTCCACTAAAACCATCACAGCATCACCTGAAAAAACAGCATTGTTGTGAAGATTTTGTGTGTCTTGGCTCTGAGCGTTCAGTTTGAGCTCAACCTTCTGGTGGCAAAACCTCAAATCTGTTCAGAACACTTGGTTACACTCAAGCAAACCTTTATGTCTTTGACCATATGTAACCCATCATAACAACCTTCCCCACCAACTGAAGCAAGCGGAGGTAGAGGAATAGAGTCCTATAAATGCTCTTGCACAAACACACACACAATTAAAACGTGCATTTACAAGACTGAACTCACCCTTGAAGCTTGGCCATGCGGTGCAGCTCATTGTCATCACTGCCTCTGAAGCCTTTAGCGAACGGATTATTCTCTATCTTCAGCTGAGTGATCTAATGAGAAAGCATAAAAAAGGCCAAACAGCAGAAAGTTTCATACACTCAGAAAAGACAATGAAAAGACGGGCTCAGTTGTTCATTGGCTGAATCATAAGTTTACGATCAGTCAGAGATGTTAAAAGCAGCCCCGCTGCAGCACCGCATGTTCCACATTCCTCAGCCGCCAATGCTTCTAACCAAGCAGGACAGAGTTCTCACCCACTTACACAGAATAAACTGTTTACCTAAACAGTCGCCGGGTTTAAGGGTTTCAGGCCAAAGCTTTTAGAGGTCCAAGGCTTTGAGCTTTGATGTTAAAGATTCAAACTTTTTTTTTTTGGTGATGTCATGGAGATAAACTGTCACATTTTGAGGGATTTCATGTGGCCGTAGACCAGCTTCACTCTACTGCAAAGGATCATCCAAACAAACTTTCAAAGAACTGAAAACAGCAGAGCCTGAAAAGCTCTGATCTGTACTACAAGAAATACAATGACTATATCCAAATACTAATAGTTTTTAGACTTTATTCCAATCTGGTTTTTAATCTAAACACACTGGATTTCTGTAATGAAAATGTGTTTGCTTTATCCTACAATTGTTTTGTTGTACTCATCCTGAAAACATGTGAAATATTTCCTGTAATTTTGAATTAATGTAAAATTTATAATTCTCTTTTTAAATTGATTTCCAATTTCTAAAATGTATTTGTGCACATGCAAACATTTTTGATCAAATCAAAGATTAATCATCACAGCAATAATGACATGCATTTGTCTATGTATAAAAACAAAAATTTTATTTTTGTGTGTTTGTGAAACTATTTTATGGCCCATTCCAATGAACAAAAAAGTAAATAAACTTATTTTACTATAACTGGAAAATGTATATTTAAAAGCTTTGTTTTCTGAAAGTGAAAAGTGAACAAAGTCAAGCTATCAGTGGAACTTAATCTAATCTAACTAGCTTCTCAAAACGTAAGGAGACTTCAGGAAACTCCAAGATCAAGGGGAAGAAACAGGTCATTAGAGAAAGACAGTCACAAATACCAGGCATGCTCAAACTCATACTCACACGGACTAAGATGTGTTTGCATTTATACAAAAAAGAAAATAAGGATGGAGACAGAAAAAGAGGAAAATACAAATGATGCTCTAAATATGACCATATTTTTAAAGGAATAATACTTTTTTGTGTTTGGACTTTTGATGTCTCAAAAAGTACATGTGTGATGCAGAATATTATTCATAAAATGTGTGATACACTTTGAAGTCACGAGTTTCAAGAAAATCCTTCAATGTAATCTTTTGTGCCCCACATTAAACTCACCTTGTGGTTCTGATAGGATGTCACAGCAATGAAGGCAGTCTCAGGGAAGACGTGGGTGCAGAAGGCTGTGTTTTTTGAGCCAAAGCCATTGTTTTCGTCTGCCTTGACGATGTGGACACGAGGCTGGTATTTGTGCATGGAGTTTAATATTATCTGCATGGGGGAGAATTAGAGAATTTCATGCAGGCTGGAACCTGTAATATTCAAGTAAAGATAGTCACCACTAATGCTCAGCAAGCTGGAGTTTTCATCTTGCATGAATGTCTATTCAAATGATGCCTACAATTATGAAGGAACTTTTATTCATCTATTATAAATGTTTGATACTGTTTATGTTGACCAATGGTGCAGAGGTCAATTTATGAGTAGACAGACACGCAGAACCATAAAGACTATTCCATAATAAAAAAAATTTGCATTTTTACATTGAGTTTGGAGCTTCCATTCCAACAGAACCGGGACTCATAGTCCAGAACCAAATTTGTGTTTTTTAATTAGTTCTCCTTTTTGCCTTTCTGTGAGCGCGCGCACGCTGGGGCGCGGTCACGTACGTTCATCAGAGGAGCTCAGTTTAATCAATGTGACGTGTCCGCTGGTGACGCGCATTAGCTAATGGTCTTCGGAGTCATTGAAATGATCATCTCTGATTTTACAAGCCAAAATGAACACTGCGCCTCTGTGCGCATGCGTGCGCAAAAACAACAAGTCTTTTTTCCCTCTTTAAAAAAAATAATGCGTAAAAGCTTAACGACAGAGCATGAATTCCGGAGTCTCATTTGAATGGGATATTTGTTTAAAAAAAACCAACAGGAAATCACAAACATCCGTCAGACTCACGTGTCCAAAGGGGTCCAGGTGGTTGTTGGTGAGTTTGAGCTTCTGAAAAGAAACGAGCTGACGGCTCCAGTGCGCCCCGGTGGCCGGGGAGTCCGGGTGGACGTAGAGCCTGCCGGGCATGGCGGGCTCTGCCTTCCCCGTGATGGACCTAAGTGACCATGCGGGAGGTTAGGAACCGATGACACGGTGACGCACCGGGCATCACAGCCTGAGAGGCCGTGCAGGCCCGCAGCTGCACGCCGCCGGCTGCTGCGGGCCTGACCGCCGAAATGCATGTCAGACAGAATATCAAATGTCGCGCCTTTTTATAAATAACCAGAATGAAAATGTGTAAAGATTATGCAATGTGGTTACTTTAAAGTAACTTAATGATTTAAACCCTGCAAGAAAAACGTACAAATCTGGCTAAACTTTTTATTTGATTAATGTATATATTCGTTCTTTTAGTTGGTCCGCCATGCAACCCAAGGACGAACTTAAGCAGCAGTTTCTTTGAAGCACCCGTTTTGACGCAAGTATCGAAATAAACATGTCTTCATATAAATGAATCAATAACAATACTAAAACTTCAACATATTTATGCATATGGCCTTGGATGAAGAGGCCCACGATACTTTCAAAATATGGCACATCCTTTTAAAAATACAACATTAAAGGAGTTAGTTGCACAGACTAACGTTTCCAGGAAGTGAGATCGCATTTTGTTTTAAAGCTCCAGGTCGTGCAGTTGGGATTTTCTTGTGCCAGTTCATCACAAAAGCTATCTGAGAGATCTAAAATGAATCTTCTAAAAAAAAAAAAAAAAAGTCAGGCAAAATTACGATTTACATTATGTATTTGTTAATCCAGCCCAGGTTGAATCCGCTTATCCCACACTAATGGAAACATGTTTTGTTTTGTTTTTTTGCCACCAACTCAAATGAACAGACTGCATTTGAAGTGGCTTTTTCCCCCTGTTGTGCGTGTCTTTTTTGAATGGACTTCCATTACATTTGTTCCAAAGCTGCTCCTATTGTGTTCATAAATGTGTGTCTGATGTTTTGAGGAGCGCATTGATCTCATTGCGATTCGTGGAGTCAGTGGTCCGTTTGGATTTTCCCTTCAGCGCAAGTGATATCAGAGACTTTAATCCGGCCTGTGCCGTCTGTCCGCCCCGTGAACCCGTCATAGTCTGATGTCACCGGCGGGCAGACGCACGGGGGGAAACGCGGGGAACTAGGCCATCCCGGTCTGCGAGAAAGACCCGACCTTTACGCAGCACAAATGCGTGGCTGGAGTGAAGGGTATAAACCAACATGGTTCACCCAGGACGCGCAATAAGTTACTGTCAAACAAGGGAAAGTTACATTATCTGTTTGTTGCAATGTTTTTGGACTACTGTAATGTTTATCCCAGAACTATATTTGTCAAATACTCTGCACCACTGGCGGTTTTTAGGGGCAATCCAAGGTTGGATTACGCAAAATAAATGCAAAGTACAAACCATTTGTTGTCTGCAAATTTGTAGCGATGGTCATCCCCGGGCACGATGTCCATCAGAAGGATGTACTTGGTTTTTGGGTTGAGCCCTATGACTTTGACTTTGTAACTGGGGAACATCCTCCTGCAGGAAAGCATTCAGAATACATTCAAAGCTGACCTTTACGCGTGAAAATTTTGACTTTATAATTAAGCATGTTAAATAAAAAAACAGCGATGCTCCCACAAAAAAGACAGTCCACAAAAGGCCTTGTGTTTTTTTTTAATCTGTGTATTTCTTAAATTAAATATTTGATTCAGTGTATGTGCGCAAGGGGTGCCGATAATAAATAAAGGCCCAGATCATTTTTGTCGCTCACCTTCCAGCCTTTGTGATGATCATCTCAGTCCCCACTTCATCAAACTTTGTCCAGAGTTCCCTGTCATGAAGGACAACTTTGATTGATCCCATTCCCTGCAACAGAATATAAACAGCGTTCACACCCGTTGCAAATTCTCCAGCATTTACGCAAAAATAGCTCACCAATTTAAAAAAATGTGCATCAAAATGAAAAGTTTTGTGCGGTAAATTTCAGATTTAATGTTAATCGGCACTATTTCATCAATTGTTAATACAAAAAACCCGGGTCTACATACTTGTTGGCTGGAGCCCGTCTGTGGTGAATTAGTTGAGCCTAAAGTGAGGCTGGGATTTTCCTGTTTGGGTTCTTCTGGAGAATCCACGCAGCCCGGGTCCGGGGGCTCTGCAAGGCCGAACTGCTCTCCACCGTTTGCCATGTCCCACTGATGGGCACACGCAAACAAACAAACAAACAACATGCACGTGCATTAATTATTTCCTTCTCCTTAAAAAAAACCCCACAAACCTTTGTTAAATCCGTCGTTTGTTTAAATGCAACGCGATGCAAATCCGTTAAATTTAATTGTCTCCAGTAAACATTTCAATTATCATGCTTGTTTTGTTGATTTAGTGAGATTTCAATGTTTGGAGATGAGTTTTTGCTGCCAAGCCCATTTCCAAAAGGAAGGCTGCTCGCTCTCTGATCCTGAGATAACAAAACCTGAACATATTCTTTTAATTGAAGCTGACGGGTGATATTAGATCACAGTGGCTCACCGTGAGCCACACCGTGGACAAACAGATCCAATAACCACAACAAGCTTCACTTGAAAAGGAGATTATGAGATGGACTGAGGAACTGCTTTTAGTTCTTTATTTATGCAGGATACTTCACATTTTGTGAGTTAAATCGTTTTATTAGGTGTGTTTGTGTGTGGTGTCCGTGGCTTTTACCTCACAGCTCCGCGCTTCCTGCAGAAAACAAGCTCATCCTGGTTTTGCTCCCTGCTCACCTATGTTGCGTCGGGTTGTTGGTGATGTGTGTTTGTGGGGGGGTGGGGGTGGCCTCTATTTGAAACACGAGTTGTTTAATTTTTCCACCGTTGGTTACAATAATCCACAGCGTCTCCAGAGTTTGGATAAATCCCTCAGCTGCTTCTCTGCATCCGTCTCCTTGCGCGGATGAGCGCGCGGCGCGGCGCGGCTCGCGCTCCACGCGGACCAACGCGGCTAGAGCGGATGCGCCTTCTCCCTCCTTTGATTCCTCATGGCGAACCTTCAGCCCAGTATCTCTGAAGCTCTGATCCGAGCCCTTTCTCTCCGGCCGTTTAATACAAATGGAGTCAAGTCCGCCTCATATATTCCGCCCTCCCCCTTCTGTCTTCCCTGCGCTGCCATAGGTCTGCACGATGAATCCGTTATCCACAGTCGAAGTGATGGCCAATGACGCACAGACGCACACATCCTACACTCATTGTATGTTTGTTTCCTAAAAACATGGTGCGCGCTCTGTCTAGCCTGTTAGTGCATTGACCCTTCACTTCTGAAAAGCAAAACATACACCATTCAAAAAATGCCTGATAGAAGAAAATTACTGTATAACGAATTAAGTAAACAAAACAGTAGCACCTTTTGTCCATTTGGATATATTTCGAGCTATTTCCAACATTGTACGTTATTAGAAACTGGAGACTAAAGAAATCAAATGTTTGATCATTTACAGGATAAACCTAAGCTCAAGGATAACACCCGATCAATGGAGAAGTTGGAAAGTAGCAGCAGCGGCACAGACGGGAGCGCGCTTCCCTTTGACTGGATTACTGCAGATCATGATAACCGGAGGCATCCAGAGTTGAAAGTTGAAGCGGTCACCGAGAGGTCAGCCCGCTGCATCTTGCGTCACACATTTCCACCGACGTAACTTCCCTCACCGCACGCACGCCGTCTAAACCCAGAACCTCTTGATGGTTTACCATAAGAACACCAAAAATTTAAAAAATATATATATTCTAAATTGTATTCTAATCTGTATAAATCCCATGTTATTATATTATATTATATTATATTATATTATATTATATTATATTATATTATATTATATTATATTATATTATATTATATTATATTATATTATATTATATTATATTATATTATATTATATTATATTATATTATATTATATTATAGTCGCTGAGAAGTAAGAATTGAACCAGCAACGTTTTAATCAAGCAAATGGATTGTTAAGTGAAACATAAAATTGAATGAATATTTAATCAACTTTGCAGGAAGTCGCCATGCTTTAAATTCGAGGTTTTGCTGATCCGCTTGTGTCATTTTTTTCTTTATTTTTCAATTCCGTTTTCTTTTTGTGTGTGTGGTCACAATCGTTTTTTTTTTCTTTTTTGGTCAATGTCTCCTGTCAGACTTTCTGGGCAGCAGCTCGATGCGCAATCTGTCCTGCACGATGCGCCGCTGCCGGAGGAACACGACCTGCAAACGCGCGTGCATGAGTGCTACTGCAACTGTGACAGCAGAAAGGCTAGATTCTGTCTATAATAACTGCACAAAACAAAAAAACAGACTTTTGGAAAGAATAAAAAATAATTCAGATTAAATCAAATGCAGGCCTATTGTGATCTGTTTGGTAACAAAGCGTGAAGTTGTTTTCGGAGGGTTATTTGTGACGGATCATTTACTTTTTCTAAATGAATAAAATTAAAACTAACGTTCTGCTGCAGTTTCATGTTTTTTTTCTATACTACTGGAGTTTATTGCACCTATTTGACTATTTAAAATCCCGTTTTTGTGGTCACATCAACAATTTAATGCTGCATCATCTCATATTTTTAATAACTTAAACTGGGGTGACTGCGTGATCAAAACTCCCAGATAAATAATAAATAAATAATAGGAACGGACGACTGAGCCTCGTTTGTTTATTTGTAAATCATATTATGGAGAAGTTGTGCAGCACAGTATAGGAAATCAATGTATTCCTGCAAAGAAAAAAAAGAGGCACTAATGTTTATAATAAGGCATGTGATTTAAAAAAATAAAGGTGAAAGATTCTGTTCCTAAATAAGTTATATTGTACTCAAGTTGTTTGAAATTAAAATTCTTTATTTAGCTACATTTGTGAATTATTAAAAATATGAAAGTATAAATGGTTTAATCTGAAGTTTTTGAATAAAATTGTCTACTATGAGGAAACTCCCAAACTTAACTTCCTTTTAAAAAATAAAAATGTTCCTAAAAGACAAAAAAATAAATAAATAAATAACTAATGAGCAGTGCTTACAAAATAAGTTACAGATTAAAAAGTATTTATTTCTTTATTACGTTATACGTTTTTACTGAATAATTTTTTTTTGTTCAAGAGAGGGAAGTTAATCATAATATTTTGTTGTCTAAAAATGTATGATTGCTTTAAAACGTTTTGCCTCAGAAGAACTTAAACTAACAGGATCCTTCAGATTTCAGTTAATCTAAATCTAAACACTAAAGAAATCTTTTCATCTGTTTAGTTTCCTAATCTCTACAGAGTAAAAATAAGAACCATTACCTGAAACGGGATGCCAGTGGCAACTGGAAGAGTCATTATTGTCCCATTCTGGCTCGAGTTGACTGGATCCTCTGTTCTCTGTCTGGAGGAAGTGGTGAAGGGGTCCCAGACCTCCTGCACTCGGCAGGTCCGTCTCAAACACCTCCAACTCGGCTGGAGCGAGTGTGTGCATGAGTGTGTGCATGTGTGTGTAGCATTACAGGGCAAGGTCAACCCATTTCTCTGCAAACAGTCACATCACACAGGGCAAAATACATTCCAACCCCCCTGCTCCCATCAAATAAGGTGCTCTGATTTGGGAATATAGAAGAGTGGGGATTGGAGGGGGGTTCTTTTGGGTTCCAGATGAAAGCGAGCATGTTCCACTTTCATATGGCTTCATATTCCATATGTGAGCAAGATGCTGCTTTCTGCATGGGCCTGGATAAATGCTGCAACAACGCAATCATTTCACAATCCCAGCTCGTGTGCATGTGGATCCACAAAAAAAGCCTTGTGTCACCTCATAGCACGAAAACCTTTGCAACTTTCTCAAAAAAAAATCATTAAGTACAATCATCAAGAACTACTGTGGATTTGCAAAACCTCTTTTCATAAGTCTGTGGTTTGAGAAATGATCCCTAAAGTGACATTAAGGTTTACACTTTAAATGCAAAAACAAAACTGTTTATTTGCAAATCCTCGGATTAAACACTAACATGTTCTTCAGAATGAAAGTAAACCTGGAAGATTTTCAGAAGTCTTGACAGTTTAATAATTGACTGCTGAATTAGTGCGTAAAAGATGTGTTACAGCTCCCTCTAGAGGTTTTTATCTGCAAGTGAGGTCACACAACACGATACAAATTCAAGTCCAATCCTGAGACAAAATCATTAGTCTTTTTCTTTATTTTATATTTGTTTGTCTACAGAAAGCATCTCTAGAGTACTGAGAGATTGACCATGTTTCTGAACAGTCATAGAAGAGCAGAGCAGAGTCATCCATGTGGGAACATTAACATTTAGGTGAGCTGTGTGTCCTGTTGTGTTTCTGTCTGCCCTCAGAGCTGCCTGTCACTCACAGGCGACACAGTAAAGTGTTACATGACCTTTATGTCTGTGCACAAGGGCACGAAAAACATAAAGCCTCCAAGGCTTCAACCGAGTCGCCACATTAGTTTTTATCTTAGCCGCATGCAACTACTGAAAAATCACAAGGTGTGATAAGATGGATCATTGAAGATTTAGAATAATAAATCAACTCAAAGGTTTTATTTTTAAGCGTCCAAATAAACACATTTTACAGTAATGTTGTCAAGCTTGGCCATTTACCACAACATTTAAAACTCTTCACTGGAGACATTTTTTGCTGGCCTGCAGCTGTACAGCTGCACCAGGAAAGAGCAAAAGAAGTGCAAGGAGGTCAGAACTGAGTTGTAGGCGTTCTACCTAATAGACTTTTACAGTGGACGTGTCAAAGACTTCACTTAACACAGCCTGTGGTTACTCGATTGGCATGTGAATGCTTCGGCCTTTATGATGTGCATGTGTGGTAGGTGACAATATTTAAAGGGCAAATCTGTTTTTAGGTCTTACCCTTTCCATCTTCTTCTTTAAGTTGCAGTGCATGCATGTCTTCATGGGTTAAAATGCTTTAGGAAACATTTCTTTTACTGTTTAAGCACTGCAAACACGCTACACCATCTGGTTAACAAAGAAGAAGTCTAAAAACAGCATAAATAAGTTAAACAAAGACGGAATAGGCATAATATGCAGATGAATGCAGAAACAGAAGTAAATGTTGGAACACAGTCTCAAATGAGCTTCGGATGAGATCAGAAACAAATGGCGTTGGATGTTCTGAGGTGACAACTAAAACTTAAGAGTTTACAAAGGACCAGAAACGTCCACACACATCCTTTAAGCAGATTTTTAACAGATGGTCTCTTTATTTAAACTCAGTCATTGCAATTTATGCTCAAAGCTTATATTTCATACTTTACTTTCACCATGAATATGACCAGATCTTCTACTTTATTTGAAAACAATGGTACAGTTTGCATCATGTTAAAAAAAAAAAAAAGACAGCTAAAGTTACTGTGTTGATTTTCTATGCAAGTCATTAACAACGTGTTTTTTTCCATTCAGTGGTCTGTTTTTGGCTTTAAAAACAAAATAAAACAGAAAAATGATATATAGACAAGCAGTAACTCAAGGTTTGTAGCAAAAAGTGTTAAAAAGAAAAAGCTGCAGAAGCACAGTGAAAATGTAGATAATCTGGAGGACACTGATAAAAAAAAAACCATGATGAAACTTTTAAGAATTTACACAGCCCACTACTCTATAAAAGCTTGTTGTTAACTACATACAGTTTTGAAACATTGACATTGTTGCACATGGCTATTTCAAATGGCTGCGATATTCACACCACCCACAGTAAAATGACAGAAGCTGATAGGAAACCAGATTGCCTCCTCTCACCCTTCCACCCCTATTTTTTACTTCACAACTGACCTCAAAATGAGTGTATATGCATTATCTGAAGGACGTTTGCGGCACTTTTTCTTTATAAAAATACCAGCAAAAATGCATGCGCTTGGGGCGTGCGCGCGCCCCATCGTCCACCATGAACGAAAGCAAAGGAAGAAATAATATAAAACATGGGTAAATATTCAAAACGCAAAGTGCAGAATTACAGTTAAATTACTAAAAGTAGTGGCAAATTATCCCACTCTGAGGTGCAATAACACAATCACATTTATAAAGCTTTCGACCAACAAATGCACGCAGCTGCTGCTGCTATTTGACACCAGCACAAGTACCATTGAAACACTGCAGGGAGGTACCAAGCTGCCACCCCAGGAGAACAATTCATCTTGAATTTGAAAGTCTCACTTCATGATATGGAGCAAAAAGTTAGAAGCAAAACTGTTGTGGTTATGAAAACAATGTGTCGTTTTTTGTTTTTTTTTATTAAAATCGATGAAAAAACACTTGTTAGAGCAGTGTAGAAATGGAAGCGTCCACAATATTTGACTGTTTTGTGAAGAGAAGTTTGAGTACAAAAATATGCATATAAATGTATTCCAATGCCTTTAAACACTCTTTTGAGAATACTCTGTAACAGGGGTGACCCACAGGACACAAATCCAATGAGAGGCAAGTGCAAAGGCTGAAAGCATGTGCCGTGAATTCAAAGTTTGCCAAAACCTTTAAGACATTTTTCAAGTTTTCTGTGGAGCTTGCACTAAAACACTCCAATCTACCTTTTCACAGTCCACTGAACAACACTGTGCCCCCCCACCCACTGCCCTCCCCACCTCATTGGTGCATCCTTCATCTGCGATACAGTCTCCCTACCAGCAGGGGGCTCCAATATCCCACCTCGGTAATGAGTCAAACAGACAGTGTCTCTTCATTAGCAGAGAATACTTTCATTACAAGTCACATTCATTTTTACCCAACAAGTACCAATACTTGGATCCCTGTGGGAGTTTGAACAGGTGTCTCGGAGCTACACGTCTGTGGTGCGGATGGTATCGTCGTCGAGGCTGAAAGGGAAGCTGCGGGGGGGCTGCGGCTGCGAGCGGTGCCGCCTGCGACCGCTGGCTGCATCTGCGGATGCAGTGAGGATCCCCAAGCCGCTGCTGGAGGGAACTGGAGACGTACTGAGGCAGGGGTTCGGGGCAGAGAGGGAGTTGGAGGAGGAGGAGGTGGAGGAAGAGGAGGAGGATGGGGAAATCAGGGTGGTCAAAGAGCTGAACGAGACTTCATCCTCCTCTGTGTCCATTACGGAGGGATCGCCCACTGGAACGGGGGTCCAAGGCTGCCAGCCCGGTGCCACAGAGCAGGACTTGACCAACTGAGGTCTCCGATCGTCGCTCACTTGGCGGCGAGATGCAGAGGATGCATTCTGGCACCGATAGAGTGAAGATGATCGTCTGAACTGGGAGACTCCCATCTACGAGAAAAACAGCGTTGCCAGCCATAGATGATCAGATTACTTCAAAAACCAATGAGCTAGAAAAAAAAAGGATGTAAACGTTTTCTGTATCTTTGAGTTTAAAAGAGCCTGAGGTGGAACTCACTCTTGAGGGTCCTCTAAACTCCTGGATCTTCGAGTCAATATCCCTGATCCAGCCGTGCATTTCCTCTGGAGAGTCGGCCTGTGGGAAAGGGGAAAACAAAAAGTGCACTTTTTTTTTTTACGGGAATAATTTATGGATTTGTTTTTCCTTTTTCAGTCATTTTGATGTAGGTTGACTATTTAAGTCAATTTGAGTCTTTTTCAAGGTGCAGTGATTAGCACTATTGCCCCACTGCAATAAGGCCCTGGGTCAAATCCGGCTCCAACAGCCCCATGACCTCTTAAGGATATAGCAGGACTCCACCTCATACCCACTGACTACTGGGATTAAAGACTTTCAGATACTAAACAAGATCTTATTTTATGGAAAATAAAGATTTTTAAAATCAAAACTATATGTTCATGGCTAAATTGATTATCTTATAAAACAATAAACTAGACACTGAAACAGTAAAACCAATCCAAAGGGCATCCTGCCATACCTAAAAAAGACCAGATTAGCACCAACAGACCCTCGTAATCTGAATTAGGAAGATGTGAGAAAAGATAGTTGACCAAAAATAATTTTAACCACTTTATATAAGTCATGTCATGATAGGCGAGAGATTAAAGTCGTGAAAATCTGGGAATTCTCACAATCCAATCAAAAATAGCAGCTAAACATTGATGGTCTAGAAGCAGCAGGGTTCAGAGACTTCAACAGATCCTCACAACTTTTAGAGCAGTGACTTTATTTTGATCATGTGAGGTGAGAGTGGTTAGTACTCTCGCCTCAGTCTCGCTTCAAACTGAGAAGGCCCTGCTGTGACCTTTCAGGGTGGAGTTTGCATGCTCTCCCCGTGCATGCTTGGGTTTTTCACCTGGCACTTTGGCTTCCTCCCACAATCTAAAAACATGCTTCCCTAGGAGTGATTGTGTGACCCAGAGACAGATTGGAAACCAGCCAACAGTAGCTGGTATAGGCTCCAGCTACCCCAAGACCTTGACCGAGACTCCGTGGGCTTAGAAAGGGATGGCTGGAAGGACATATGGACCTAAGTCTCACTAACTTGAGTTGGCTTCTGAATCAGGGCTTGTGCTTTGTGGCAGCGCCATTAATTGCCGACTAAGCAGAACATTTGTTCTAGGCACACAACTTAAAGGGTAAAATTGACACAGCAATCTGGAAATGGAATTTAAATTATATCCTCCTCTTATAAAAATATGCATCTAATTATGACTGTGAGATATGAACCCAAAAATCTTTTTATCAACTTCAGCTTTTTAAAAAAAAAATCTGTTCTGCAACAGAGAACCTGAAGTTCTTTAATCTTTGCCACAAATTTAACATTTAAGTCTATCTTTAGTTTAGCTTTTTATTATTCAACCATCAGCTTATGAAGCTCTGTAGCAATCATGAGCCATTTCAACCTCAGCTCTTATGTAACACTCAACAAAGACTGCTTTCAGCGTTAATCATTTTATTTTGCTCATTCATGCAGAATGCAATAATCTTATTCATCCACTTCCTGCGTTAAACAATGTAAAATGTTTAGAAACCCAAAATATATTATTTGGGGATTTTAGATCAATCAAAATCAATTAATTATTTGTATTGTGAAGTGTTAACCATTTTTTATGTACAAACCAGTGTTCAGAATGGGACCTAAACCTTCAGTTGACATGTTCACTTGAGCTTATTAAATGTTTCTCACACTTCCCCTTTTTTTTGTTTTTTTTTTCCTTTTTGCAAACATAAACATAAAAGCTCTGGTGCTCTCAGCCGGCATCTTTCTATCCAAAGCACTTCCCATCTGATCGTGGCCTTCTGTCAGCTGCTCTCCCAAGAGGAGCAAGAATATTATTGTTGTTGTTATGGTTACACATGACTGTGCTCCTCTCACAAAAACAAACTGTGTAGGGTCAAAAAAAAAAAAAGAAAAAGGAGTGCTGGTCACACATCAGCAGCAGAGCATTCAAAGACAACATGTCAACACATCAGGAGAGATGCAGCAGGAAATAAATGTACTTATTGTTGTTTTCTTCCTAAACCACAGAACTCAGACTTTTAATAGTGCTCTGCATTGAAATAATTCTAAATACATGATTTTTTTTTGTATTACGTTTAGAAGCAAGACTTTTTACCTGGATATAGAATGTTCTAGAGCTTGTGATGATCTCAAAAAGATTGTCTCTGAGCAGAAGGTCCCTAACAGACAGGAAAAAGTGAAAAATGGCCCATGTTAATGTTCAAGGTCATCTTCTGTCATCTCTAAACATTAAAAATGAAATAAATGATTCATTAAAAGATTAATTTATATTTAAACTGTTTTTAAGGATTTTGGCAATAGCATATTTTAAAGTAGAGACAAAATAAATGTTTTTGTGATAAGAAAATACATTTTTTTAATCTCTGTAAACAAACTTAAAATCTAAAAAAAAAAGATGAGCTCTTTATGTTATCACTGTCAGCAGTGCTCAGTCACATTCATTGCTAAATCACGTGGTGAAATGCCTGATCATCATGAGGGATGCTCTGCAAACACATTCAAAGGTTATTGGATGATGTACAAGTTTCATTTGCTCACACAGTAACAGCTCATATACACATTTGTTTGGCATTTTCTGCAAGTCATTTCTAAAAAAACTCCATTTGATTTCTATTTGTGTGAGACAGATAACCAGACGGAGAAGAAGCTAAACTGGGCAAGAATCTGACTGTGATTCATGTCTGACTCACCCTGATTTGACGAGACATTCATGGACCTTTTGAATTTCTCTGAGTGGAACTGCTCGGAGGGGCTCCTTGTCCTGGGACACACAAACACCACTGTCACTTAACAGCATCAGTGAGAGACATAAAAACAAACAAAACACATTGTATTTCTGCCTTCTTACATTCTCAGACTTGTAGTAACAGACTGTGTTATCATCCAGGGTGAAATATCGCCTCTTCCAGCTCTTCCTCTGCAAACACACTTGGTTTACTTATTCAGACAAACGGTTACTCTGTTATGAGAGGTTGACCACTCACCACATTTCCTTGTTTAACACAGTAACCACATCTCAGCACACCAGGCCTGTTCCCCTTCCTCTCCTTTCCATTTGTTTCTTCAGTCTCATTCTGAAACATTTTCAAGGAAAAAAAGGCATCAATTGAAAAACTGTCACCTTCTTTTTGCGGTAAGATATGCTGCTGACGTTAAATAGCATGGTTTTCAAGTCACCTGAATGGGAGTGTGGACCACCACGCCGCCAATGATCTCAGTCTTGTAGGCCTGCTGCCTCTTTCCTCTGTGAGTCTCGTTGATCTCAGGGGTCACATCAGGTCTCACTGGTGGGGGGCAAGACTTAGGAACCTGTAATCCAGCAGGGTAATATTAAAAAAGAAAAAAACAGCATTACTTAGGTAAAATGATCGAATTAAAATTAAAAAGACACACATTTTCTTTTTGAAGACTGAACAACTAGTTCTAAACATGTAGTGTTTTTAGGGTGGGTGTGTGCTACTTTTATCTCACATTTACTATCTGGACTCTGTTTTTATTTAGATTTGCTGGTTTCACCCTTCCCCTCCAGCTGCAGTAAAAAATAACTCATGCTGATGCTCACACTGTTATTTCTCATATGTGCACGTGCAAAAGCTCTTACATCATGTATAGTTCTTATTTTTTAATAAGAGAAGTCATTTACTTTACTTTACTTAGTTTGTCCCAGTACAACATATAACAACATCTTTGTGCTTTAACTTTTTTTTATTTGCCCAAAATATAGCCCAAAGTATAATAAAAAGCGATGTGCGCAATACCAAGTTCTTCCTTGATTGCTAAGGTATTTGGTTTCCTTTTTGTTTACAACATTGCCTACGTTTTATACGGTTTCTGTGCATTCACTTCTGCAAAGCAGATTGAACACCCACCACAACATTTCAGTTGGGATCACGTCTGGATTGGAGTCATTCCAAGACTTAATTGTTTTTACTTTTCTGCAGCTATAATGCAGATTTGTTGTTGTGATCCAGATCTTTTCATTGTTGCCTGATGTTAGCTAACCTTTAACTGTCTCGCATTACACTCACACAGAATTATAGAAGCTTTGATCCAAAACCCTTTTGTTACCATTTGCAACAGTTTGAGGTGTTTTGCTCAAGAACATAATGCTGGGCGGTTAGCTCCCTGCGCCGTTCCATTCTGATACATCCACTTACAGACAAATACTGGGGGGTGTGAGGGGCTGGAAACTAGAGCGAAACAGGTAGCTCCAATATGGGTGACTATAAAGGGGGGGCGGGGTTGCTCCACGCCACAACTCAGAAGTGAATTTCTGGTGAACTCTTGCCACTTTGTGGAAACTATGCCCCAGAAAATAAGACAGGTATTTTGGTTTTGCCTAAAAACAACATAATCATGATTAAAAGACTACTGGGAACGCTTTTAAAATAGATCAAAAAGATGATTGGAGTGGGACTTTAATCCACTGAGTGACATTCACTCCACAACTGTTGCAGATGCCCACACAGTGCAACCTCTGGAAAGATTAACAACACTCAAGTGCCTTCCTCTTGTTAATAAATGTGGAGAATCTTAACACATTTAACTGTTTAGAAATGGCTTTATTAGCTTTTCTGCTTTAATGTGAAGCACCAGTTGCTTCTCTAAGATCATAGTTGATGTGGTTCCTTCCCTGGCTGCGTTTTTGCTTCATTTAAAAAGGGCTGATGTTTTCTAAGGATGAGCTGAAACTTTTGCCTTTTGTCGTATGAAGATTTCTCAAACCCACAATAAAGAGGGGCCAAACCAAAACTTCCACTGCAGTATTATATTTAGATAACACATCCTTTTTTTATGGAGGTTTTTATTTGTAGCCATGTATTTCTTTTAATGTATGAAACTTGACCACTTCCTCCATAAACGCAAAGATGCAAGCAACCTTGTTAAAAGAGACAAAAGTAATCACTTTGTTTGAAAACATTTTGTCCTTTTCTGCTTCACGTCACTTTTCATTGAGGCCAAGGGAGCTCAGAAAGCACGGCGCTGAAGCGGAGCCGCCATCCACCCGATTGGGGAAGTGAAAGAAAGAGTGAGCAACTCTGTTTCCTGTGTGAGTGAGCAGGTAAACGAAGAGGACAAACACTGCTCTCTGTCATCTGCTTGCCAGCACACATCTGGATGTTGCTGCTCACAAAAAGTCCACAGTTGAGCACACAAATATCATGCAAAGTGGCTAACTGAACGTTAGGCGAATTTAGAACAATGATGTAAGTGAATGTTATCGCTCATATTTGCAGCATTTGCAGTTTTGCTCTTCAGTACATGAGGCGATGGGGGTCATCTTCACACATCTGAACATGTTTCAGTTTCAAACACATGGCTTCTAGAGCAAAGGTGAAAACAGACCTCCATACTGACAGCAGTGTTTATCCAGCATCATAATTAATCTAATACGGCCAGAACGCTCAAAGACGCTTGCTGCACTCACAGTAATTTTACTGGCTTTGTTTAGAGCAGCCACCCAGTCCTTCATGTCAGTCACATCGTTGGCTTGGAGGAAGTACTGCCGTGAAACTGCGTTAATGACTGCACAAAAACAGAGAAGTTTACACAAATCCACAAAGATCAAATCAGCTAATACATCAACCAAATGAATGAAACTGTCCATCCATGGACCAGCGAGGAAAACTCACCGAAGCAGAACTCTGTCTTTGGCTTTTGCTTTGCTGTAACTTCACTCACCTGAAAAGACAGAGATGACCTTTAACCTTTAGCATGCTGTTCATTACTCTAACCCAATCATATTATACAATATAATGTGTAATAAATAGCACTCATTAAAAAACTTTGTTTTTTTTAAGAGAAATTTTCAGCAAGAGTTCATTAGAAATTCACCTCTGAGTTGTTGCTGTTGGCGCGGAAGTTAGCCTCCACTAATTTCCCATCAGACCTTCATTTACACTCTCTCCCACTAGCTATAGCATCTCACAAGCCCAACGTAACATTAGCATAGCAAACAAAGGGCTAGCAATATCAGAGCTATGCAGCCGTACAGTTCTGAGCCAGATGGTAGCTCAGATGAGCTACCATCTAAGCTACATGTCCATTAATGAAGACGTTAATGGATTCATTTGTCTGCCAGTGAATGTATCATAATTGCAGCGGAGAAGGGAGACTTTGGTCCGCCCATGGCATTTGGTAGGGTAAGAATTCAGATTGGGCCAAAGACTACAAAAAACAGTAATAAGTAAGAAAAAAAACAAGATTTATTTAATAATCGTTCACACATTTAAAAAAAAAAAACAACAACTAAAAATATTGTGTATTTAAATCTCTGTCTTATGCTACGTTCAGACCAGGTTTGGAAACACACGTTAAAGCAACTGCTTCCAATGAAAAAGTCTATGTAAACGTGCACAAATGTTTTTCAAGTTTCTGTGTTCAAAACTCTCGCATTCACATGTAGCTATGCAAGCTTTTAAGTCTGTTTTGAGGCTCTGCATACAATTGATTGATTGGGTGTAAAAAGTTAAACCAGTTAACTTTAACCAATCAGAGACTAAGATTTGATCATGACTAGTGGGTAGGATCCTTTCAAAAACACAGAGGTGCCAACTGCTTAGAAATCAATCATGAAGGATAAAGTAATAATTGCAGTTTTATATGATATGACACCAAGTCTTCCATATATCGGAATAGAGCTGTGAAAGAAAAAGCCTGGCACAAGATTCACGAGATCTGCTCCGATTTGACATTTCACACCAAACCTCTTTCAACTGTGAGTACATGTGCTAGTACTGTTAGTGACAGTCCGGTGTGAACACCATATGCTAAAAGCGTATTCAAGAACACGCATTCACCAGGTTCTTGAGCATGCGGCACATTCCTGGTGTGTAGGTAGCTTTAGGGCCACTAGAAAGTCTCTCACAAACCGTTGAGCCACTCCTGTGGTTACAGGTTTTTCCAAACCAGATAAAAAAATATCTTAAGACTCTAAAAGATGGCCACATATATGTTTTTAACCACAGCCTACAGCATTTCACCTAAAGGGAGCTTTTACCGGGGCCTCTAGCAGGACTCCACACACCCACCCTCCCTGACTCATGAACAACAATTAACAGAGCTCAGTTTAGAGCTTTTACTGCCGGTTCTTTCTTGGAGAGGAGAGGATCTTTGATTTGAGACAGGAGGAGCTGTAAGCACCAAAGAGCAGTGAATCCAGATGTTGTTCTCATTGCAAGCACGCTCACATCTGGAAAACTTCTTAGAGTCTTCCTCTGCTGCATGTGAGTGCTGACTGCAGCTGCAGAAATAACTCTGAGATGTTGAGCATCTGTGAATTCCTCAGTGAATTTGCATGACATTTTTTCATACTGTGTGACTCCCTGAGTCCACGCAGCCCAAACATTTCAGTTTGTGCTTGGTATGCCGTTTGCTTTCTGTTGAACATCAGCATCATACAACAAAGTTAAATCGCAATAAAGCAGATGGTGGAGTGGCGTACCTTGGAGATGTAGGTTAACTTCAGGCTTCCAACAGAGCTGGCTCCACTGGGCAGATTCTGCACGTAAACACAAAAAACAAGCTCGCTTTTAGCTCAGAGAGCAAGGTTCAATGCCTCGTATTGATTCCTTTCATCAGCTCTAAGCGCTTGTGCAAGTGCGTGTCATAAAAACGCCATATGAGTCAAGCACCTGGGGATTGTCCATATACCAGAGCAGAGCATTTCCCTTGGTGTCTAGGATGAAGTATCGTCTCTGGAAGCGGCAGCTGCTCTCCTTCTCCTCGACGTCCAGGAAGCCGCACACACGGTTCAGCCGGTCAATGTACGGCATGCTGCCACTCTCACATATCACTGAGGTACAGGACAACGAGGAAGAGTCAGCGTTGACGCGGTCAGTTAGCAGCAGACAGGCCGGCACGCAGGGTTAATCATCATTTGGCGTTCAGGCACAGAAAGAAACAGGGCCGCTCACACTCAGCAGTTTTTCATGTGACGTGATCGGGGCTGAGCAACAAGCCCTACAAGCCTCAGGCTGAGCTGAGGTCGAACACCACAGCCAGAAATTACAGACTGCACTCGAGATCTGCACACATGCACATTTCCACTGGACAGGGAGAGGGGAGAGGGGATGTTAAAAGGAATGGGGGGGTGTCATAAAGAAAATTAGTTATTTTTAGTATTGATTTCAGGTGGACTAAACCACTTTTTATTACATGAACATTTGTTGAAGCTGCACCCTAGCAAACTAAAGAAATAACATTTTCAAAGTCCTGATATTTAGACTCATCCAAAGGCTGTAATTAGGTTTAGGAAAAAAAGGACAAGGTATTGATAGCCTACATCTGTAGCAGTTTTTTAACCACAAGCACAAATTTTAACAGGGGTAAATTCAAATATTTAATTCAACCAGAATAACTTCCTTCTGCCAACACTTTGGACTTCCAGCTCAGAGTTCTCCACAAAAGGATCTGCATTTCCACAAAAGTATTTTAAAAAGCCACCAACCAAAAACAAAGACTAAAAAAGAGGCACACGGGATTCATCTTCACTCTTTTTGCCTCAATTTCCCATGAGCTATTTTTAAATCCAAAACTAAAGACAATGTCTAATTCTGAAAGTGGGCTGTGCCTCCCTTGCCAATCCTGCAAGCTTTCTGCTGAGACAGGTTAGAGATGCAAAAGCCGTTTGCAGACACTGAGTGCAATGGAAAAAGCTAAGACAGCACGGGTTACTCAGATGCCAACTGGCACATACACACGTGCACGTGGGCGCGCGCGCACACGCGCCACTTTTGCACCGTTGAGAAACCATCTGGTTTAAATAAAGAATTGGTTAGATTCTGGCATTTTGGGCAAAATTCTTAAGAAATTAGACAAAATATATATTTTTTTTTGTTTCAATAAATAAAATTAAACAAAATAAATGTGAAATGATGTGGTTTTGTTGGAAACCCATACAGTCTTTAATCTCTTCCTAGATTGATAAATCATGTATGGGATTAGTGACATTTAGGCACAAGATTGGACTTTTCCATGTTGCACAAGTCAAAATCAGTTCAACAATAAATGCAACGCGCGGTATTTTGCAAATAGTTTTCCTTCCTCTTAGACTGAAATTAAACATTATTACGTTGTTCTCGCGAGCCTGATGCCGTAACCCGTGACAACCGACTTCATTCTGCCTCGTCAAAGCAGCTGACACCTGTTGAGCACGCGGCTCTGAAGCTCAGAATCCCAGTCCAGGTGACTTACCCGCTGTGTGCGCCACAGCCAGCGCCCCGCAGCCGCAGCGGCGCTAAGAGCAGGCGCAGCCGAGCCTGGTGCGCGGGATCATGGCGGACAAACTCCAGGAAAAACGTTCACACGCAACATTCATAAATATAGATTAGAAAAATGAAAAAGTATGCACTTAAATCTCGCGTCAGTTTGTTTGCATGATCGGATAACATTAAGCTTGTCTTCTTTCCGGGTTCGACGCTTCGTTTTTAGAATAAACCAGCCCCGGATGTGATGTGATCTATGGGTCCCTTGAGCCCGGCAGGGGCCCTCCTCCTCCTCCTCCTCTTTCTCTGCTCACTGCTGCAAAGTTTACCCAATGGAAGTACAGACTTTTGAAAGTGGTTTCCTCTGTTGCATCGTTTTAATTCTTTTAACAATGTTAAAGTGCAAACATTGGGTTCTTTCAATATTTTTTACATTAAATTTCTGACATGTTAATTAATAAAGAAGCAGGTGTGCCATCATGTGGCAGGAACAAGGAGGAAAATACATCAACATTGTATTTTTCTTTTAGATCTGGGAGAGACAGTTTATTGGAAAAGGAAAATATTTGAGTAAAAAAAAAACAACTGTAAGGAAGAACAAACTGGAACATTTCTTTTCATTGAACGGTCACCCAAAAACGTAAATGCTGGTCAAAACAAAGATTGCTTAGGGTTTATAATGTAAGACTACATTAAAAGCGTATTCAAAATTAGTCATATTTGATTTTTTTCCCGTTGCAGTGGAGTCTTTGTGGTCATTTCAAGACCTTTTGTGTCTCGCAGATGTCTTTTCTTGTCATGTGATAGTTCAATTATTTGTCACACACCTAGATGTGTGAAATGTGTTCTCTGCATTTGACCCATCCCCTGGAGAAGTTGTGAGCTGCAGACACAGCTACAGTCAGCAGTTTAACCCCCCCAATCCAACCCCTTAATGTTGAGTGTGAAGCAGGGAGGCATTGGGTCCCATTTTTTAGAGCTTTTGTATGATTTGAACTCACAAGGGCGTACACTCTTTCACAAGGTCACTTAACCAACACACAGAACCACTGGATAGTTATCTTCTCTTTTTTGAGTTTTTACAGACATGTCTTTCTAGTTGTTTTGGTAGTGGTAAATGGGTTATAGTGCTTTTCTACCTTGAGTGAGGCCCAAAGCGCTTTACAGTCACAGTCCCATTCACCCACACACACACATTCACACACTAATGACGTCTTGCCCAAAGAGACGTTGACTACCTGAAACCTGTCAATTTAAGATCGACCACAACCACCCCTTTACCTTTGTGCATGAATGCATGGAAAAACCACAAGAAATGTTCTGATACAGTATATGTTTTTATATTTTCTTGATTCTTGTTTTTGCTTTTCTGGAGCATCTGTTTTGCCTTGTATTACGGTACATATCACTGCCAACATATTGTGTCTTTTTGATCTCCTTCATGTCGTAGCTTTTGATTTAAAGCTGGCTTAGTCAGACATGTAATTTATTTATAACCATCTGTACTTTAAAATTTCCATCCATCCATTTGCTTAACCTGCTAAATCCCAACTGTGGGGTTGCTGGAGCCCGTCCTGCCTTTTGAGCAGGTGAAGGCAGAGTACAACCTGGACAGGTTACTAGCTTGTTGCAGGACCACACACTCAGACACACTTTCACGCATGCACACCTAGGGACAATTTGGAATAATCAATTAACCTGTGAAGCATGTTGTTTGACCAGAGTGCCCACAGAAAACCCACACATACATGGACAAAACATGCACACTCCACTCAGAGAGGTCCCAGACGGGATGCAAACCAGGGTCCTGTTGCTCTGGGGCGTAAGCGCTAAACCACTACACCACCGGACATCCACTCTAAAATCTCAATGTTAAAAATGTGCTTTTATCTTGTTGGTTACTGACGTCTGTTCCATATGACATGTAGTTTCCCCTATTTTTAGCAGTAGTAGTAAATGTAGGGGTGCTGATGCTGGCGTTGGTTTTCACGGGTTCAAGAGTATCAAACCAACTGAGGGATCAGTTTTGCTATCATTACCACATAGCTATAAATATTCTAAACCACAAAGACTTTCTACTCAAATCATCTGAACAATTATCTCATATTCTGACACATACGACAGAGGGGTAATTTGCTTTCCATTAACAAAAAGGGGCAATCTTAATAGTACCCTGATCTATTGATCCCATGAGCTTCTTTTGAAGCTCTTCCAAGTCTTCATCTGCAAAACATTTAGCCATAAGCTGAGTTATTTAACACAAACGTATTGTGCTCTGTAAAAAAAAGTCAAGTTAAAAGGCGTTCTGAGTTTATTGGTTGCTATAATGTACACAACAATACTCCTTTTTTATGTCCCATGCCATGAACCTTATGTTTCTCTTTGAATGTCCTTAAATAACCATTATTTTTTTTTTCTCTGATAAAGATCTGTGGGGGTTTTCTATTTAAAAGTTAAAATTTTGAATGTGCATATGGACTAATATTGTCCAAAATTTTCCATGTTAAATCTTTTCTCATCTAAATCTGATATCGGATTTTTAAGAGCACCAATGTATGATAAAAGAGTTTTTCTCTCGCTACCTTCAAATAACAGTTACTGAATATTGAGTCATCCTGGAACGGCAGAAAGAGAAAGCTGCCCTTGCCCATTAATTTCAACACTTTTTGACCAAATTGTGTTTTTTTTTAATAATCAGTAATGGATTTGTAAAGTTTGTTTACAGTCTGCAGTTTGATGGTGCTGTCAGTCAAATGAAATGATACACCCATGTTGGGGTAATTCTTACTTTTCTTTGAGTAAAACGTGTCCTCTTGTTAAGAGGAAGTGGTTACCCATCATATGACCTTGCTGTGTACAGAGACCTACCTCGCTGATTTCATATCCTGTGGCGCCTGCACAGAATTTAAGTCACAATGCTGCAGAAAAAATGATAGTTTCCATCCGACTCGTTACTACCCACTGAGCCTCATTCAATTTGCATGTGTGACACTGCGCCCTAACAGCATCTCAGATCTGCTTCAAAACAAGTATTTACCTAAAATACTCCCATGTTCATATTTAAAAATCTGAATTCATATAATGTACTTCAAAAATGTGTTATTATATTTAATTTTATTTGGATCCTGAAACACAGAAGGCTGCTGGAATGCAGTTCATAGCAGTTGTTGTCCTTTTGTTATCGACATCATGACACACTTTAGGGTGTTACCCACTGCTTAAATGCCCGAAACTGCCACCCTCCTTTAAAGTGAGCTAAGACATAAGATAGAAAAGCATCCAGAGGTGGATGACTTTACAGATGACTGAAGGCCATGCGCAGCAGCAGGGCTGCCACTAGGACGACTGGGCTGGAGGCCAGGGCTTGTGAGCCGTTGCCATGGCTGTGACTGTGGTGCGGCCCATTACAGTCGTCGGAGAAGCAACATTCCATCTTGGCTTCTGAGTTGCTGCTGCGCGCCTTGTCACAGAAGGCCTTGTATGTGCATGACTTCATCACAGTGTCTGAAGGACAGGGAGACACATTTGTAAACACAAATGTTTCAGTGCTGTAAACACAATACTATATAAAAAAAATTAGATTTTTATCAGTAAAGTTTTGGAACCTTTTTTTTTAAATCAAAAATACACACAACAAAAGTCATAAAGTATCATGCAGGGAAAAATGTGATTGTAATAGATAAAAAAAGGACTACATTTGGTTGCAAAAGTCACAGAAACCATTCTTAGACAGAATAAATGCCATTAGTAAAACTGTCTTCCTTAAAGAGAGAGCAGCTGATCGTTGGTGCTGCACTGACCTCTAGTGAGATGAACTATGATTCATATTGGGGCGTGTTTACTCACTTGGTCCTGTAATAGTGGAGCAGGCATCAGCATACTGAGGGCAGGAAGTGGATCCCTGCTTATTGCAATCGTTCTCACTGGAGGCCACACACGTGTGACACTTGAGGGCATGGCCTTCACAGACAGAGCAAGAGAAAGCACCTGGCTTGAGTTTAAGCATGCATATTCACAGGTGGGTGCAGCCAGGCACACACTTATTACCAATTTTCATTTTTTAAACGAAGCCTCCTTTCCACACTTTTTTTGTTAAAAAAAAAACCTGCATCACTGCAATTTTACTCCTAGATTATATGACTTTGACAAGTTTAAATTTAAATAAAAAACTGACAGACTAAAATCTGACAAAACCCATTTGACATCTGATGTTTTTGTTTGGAAATATCTTGTTTTATAACTGATTTCGTAAAACCTTCAAAGTTATGATCTTCTTTATTAGTAGCTTGTATAACAACTAATGATTTTGACAATTTTTTCCTGATGCTAAGAAAACATTCAGATCTTTTGAGCATTTTTGCATTTTAGTATTTAGTTAAAGAAAAAGTTAATGTTTCTGCAAATGCACAGATAGTTCATGAACCAGATAATCTAGTTATTTCAAACTTCACATAACAATACTGGATGCTTTGAGCAAATTTATACTGGTCTGCATGTAGGTAGAAGTGTCCCAAATGAAATAAGAGTAACACAGAATGGGTTGCCTGTCAATTCCTGAAAACTTATTGAAAAACTTACTGTGACAGGCCAGAGAGATGAGAACAAGGAGGCCCAAAGCAGTCTTCATGGCAGTTGGATGGTGGGTCACTGTGTCTCACAGTCAAGGGGTTGCAGTGAATAAGTGTCTGGTGGCAGAGACACTGGCAGCTGAGGTGGAGGAGAGCTTTAGCTGTGAGAAGGACATTAAAGCTTTATCCCAGTAATCTCCATTTATGCTGCACAACCAACATCAAGCACTGATGGACTTAACTACAGTTCAGGGTTGTGCAGCCAGGAATCCAGAATTTCTAGGTCATTCAATAACAGTTTGTAGCCAAAAGTAAAATGCAACATATTCCAGAAATGTAATCAGAATTCTTACTTAGTTCTGTGATCTGCATCCAAAAAACAATCACAAGTAATTCAAAGGAGCAGGAGGTAGTAGAACAAACTATATTTTATTCTTTTACAAGCACATTTGAACATATGTGAGCTCATTTCTGACCCACAAATACATAAAGAAAACAATTATTGTTACAAAACATTATCTGACCTATACGGTGGAGATCGAAGGTTTGGGCACCCCAGGTAAAATGTTATATTATTGTGCATGAAGAACCAAAGGAAAGATTAAAACATCACCTAAAGGCATCAGTTTACTGGTGAGATATTTTTTTAATTTCCATTTATTAATATGGTTCTTATATATTTGTCCAAAAAATTAAAAAGAAAGTAGGCTTTCATAGTTATTTGTAAATGCATGAACTGGAGCCCACATCATCAAACATGAGAACATAGAAAACAGAAGAGGCTAGAAGGACATTTGATCGACTCTTGAAAACTTTATTAGTAGTAAAATACCTCAGTTAAAGTATTGTCACATCTGCTATTCAAGTCATTCAGAATTCCTAATTTTGGCTAGTTACCGGTTCGTGCTGGAGTCAGTCTTGGAACTCAGAAGAAGGTCTGAATGTTAGTTTCATCACAATCAAAGATTTTGCAGCTTCCTGAATTGTTATTGAAAGTTTTATGTTGTCAAGTAGATGAAGCAGTAAATAATTCACCTCTTTTGTTCTGGGGGCCAAACAAAGACAGACATATGAGGATAGTGTGTCCTTGAACAACTGCCCCCCACTTCATGTCTGCAGTCTGCCTTCAACTTCACATCACAAAATAAAACCCTGAGCAGGGCACTTTCAGTTTACACATTTTCTTAACTTCATATAAAAATACATTTCTTTGTACGCGGCTTCAAAATAAATCCATTCTCATCGAAGACCCTGGGAGGCACGAGCCTAAAAGCAACTGCTAAACAGACTTCGGCCTGCGTTAAGTTTGATGTCATCCTGCAGGCAGTTACTGGGAATTAAGCCATTAAATACAAGCTGTGTCACAAAGCAGCTGTTGTTCACTGGCATGACAGAAAAAAAAAATCCCACAGGCTCAAGATGACCTCGAAATGAACAAAATGATCACATGTAGTAACAGGTTCTCATCAAACGTAGTGCATAAGTACAGTATGTGTAGTTTCACATAAACAGCCTCTAAATGCATGACAGGCATGTGATGCAGTGTGGGAGCTGCTTTGTGATGGGGGCATGCACAGGGCATCACTGCAAAGGTAAGTGCAGGACTGGAGGGGTGATCCAGCTGGACTTCAATGAAGTTTTAGTCGGATTTTCCCATTTTGGCAATCAGCTCATCACAGATCTTTGTGAGTTCCTCGATCTCCTGATTCTGCAAAAACACACAGACGATACAATGAGAGTTTTGTTATTCATAGTTTTTTGTGGAATAGTAAGAAGATTCATGAAGATAGTTTTTACTTTCTGCTGCAAAGCTTGCTCCAGAGATTCATTTTTCATCTGCTCCTTCCTCAGGCTGGCGGTCAGCGCCATGTTCTCAGAGCTTGCCTTTGAACGTACTGTAGCAATCTCCTCATTGGCTCTTAGAAAGCACAAAAACAATTAACCAAAGTTTTATCCAATAGTGAGTAAAATATTTATTTTACTGATCATACTTATGAAGTTTTTCTTCTGTGTGTAGTTTTAATGTTTGATATCTCTGCTCCTCTTGCTTGATTCTGGCCAGATAATCTTGAGCACACTTCTTCAGCACCTCTTCATTCTGCAAGGACAGATATGTGGATTTTCATAAGCATTGCTTTCTAGAAGCAGAGAGCACATAAAACACTCCACACCCAATTCAGTGTGGAATTAGGTCTGTGCATGATCTTTCTGAATCTCCAACACATATCTACTCTTGGAAATCATCTGCTCATAAAACTGCCAAAACTATCAGTTCCCTCAAAAACAGCTGCTTTGAAACCTCTAGAGCTGCTAGGGATGAAGAGCAGTAACAAAGCTGCCTTTGTCGCTTAATTTTGTTATGTTATTTTCTAAAAAAAAAAAAAAAAAATACAAATAAAACAAAATCCCAGTTACCTTTGAGAAAAAAACAACTTCCAAACTTTAAAATTACTTCAACGGAATCCAGTGACCTACTTTCTTAAAACCATCAAGATTGCTCTTTGTGTTCTCATAGCGCCTGAACAAATCTGAGAGAGAACGCTCAACAGAGTTCAGGTCCGCCAGGGCAGCCTCCTTCTCCAAAGTCACTGCATGCAAAGCCTTCTGGGAACTCAGGGTCCTGCGCTGTTCATCCTCTGATCAAAAATACACAATAAGGGATGCAAAGTCATTCAGTCACTTGCAGGTTTTTATCAGCTTCTGTGCATTACAGAACAGTTAGGACAACTGTGGCTAAATCAGCACGTTTTAAACTACATACTGAAACAAACATCAAATTGAAAAGCCAATTTTGCAGTCATGAAAAGATCGCAAGTCAAATTAAATCACTTTATTTATAAAAAGCGCTTCTCATACTTGGCGCAGCTCGAAACGTCTTACAATTAAAAAGAAACACACTGGCACAGAAATTGAAATAAACACAAATCCACCCTTTACCCTCCCCTCCCCACATGCATCCCATAATTCCACACACAATGAAACTCACCAATCATCTGGGCAATTGTTTTCTCATACTCTGCAACAATCTTTCTGTAACAGAAAAACACTGGTTTTTCAAAGACTTAAAAAGATGAAAACACCTCCAATAACGTCTGTTTGGGAAAACAAATATCTTATTGGATGTGATGCAAATTTGGTGAAATCCTCACATGACCACTCCCTACTGGTCAAGGGTGACAGCAGGGTAAAGCGTGCAGCAGCACGTTTCCTAACCTCATCTCTTCCACTTGTTGTTTGCCCTGTTCATACTTTTTCTTCCAGTCGTTGACTTCAGCCTCCTTTGTAATGACCTGAAAGAAGACACTGTTTGAGAGCCAAACCGTTCCCATGAATCAGACTTTGTCAGTTTTCTGTTCGCTTGACTGAGATGAGAACAAACACCAGTGTGTACCTCTTCTCGGATAAGACTGAGAACGGCCTGTTTTTCAGCCTCACTGATGCAGATGGAATCCAGGACCTGACTTCCTGTTTTTTGCATCTCACTTCCTCCAGAGGAAAGCCTCAGTTTGCATCCATCTTCATACTGCTGAAGGCAGAAGGAAACCAGTCACACCCCTCTTTGGGCTACAAAAAGTATACTAGACATATTTGTCATAAACCTGTTTTTCTTATGGCCAAAAGACTCATTTTTTCTAAAAAAATAACTGTCAAGTACATGTCTATTTTGATTTTTAAATATGTTGTCTTTTCTTGTTCATTGTGACATTTTCCTCTTTTACTTTTGTGCCTCTTAATCAAAGTTAGTTTTCCTGTCACCAACCCTCGCTATCTACACCTCTCACTTTGTCCTTCTCTGGATTATGACACACAGTATAAACAGATGGATCATCTAAATCCATCTGTCACCTGAGCAGATAAATACGATGGCAGACACTAAACTAATTCCGTCCTAGCACAGTGCGGTCATTACATCAGATCACACTACAGCCTGGTATGCAAAGCGTGTCACAGTCAGTGTGTCTTTTAGTTTTTCTGCTTCAATTCACTGGTTTAACCAGATTTAGATGAAGGTGAAAGTGCCAGTGTGATGCAGGGAGGAGTCTGGACTTGTTGAAAAGCGTTATTCCTTCGTTGAATGTCAAGTTATTGTCTCACCGCAGAGTTGAATTCAGACTCCACAGGTTTGGCTGTCACCTGACATTCCGAGACTGGAGACAAACAAAGGTCATGTTAGAAACAAGGTTGGTTTAAAACGCCACCTCACTGGAATAAATCCCTAAAAAAAGGTTTTGGGGTAAAATTTTTTCATTCTTTTCCAATAAGAGCAGCCAGATAGTTAAGATGAAGTAAAAGTGCCTTAAAGTGGAAGAATTACTAATTATTTGATGACAGTTTCAACAGATTTAATTTGCCTTCGATAGATTAAGTACAAATAAATTGATTATCTTGCTGGAAGAATTCTCAACAATCAAGCTCATAACCTACATCCAAAACCACAAATTCAAAAAACTTGTATTCAAATGCATGGAGTGGACTTTAAAGTATAAACAGGTTATAAATTGGTGGAATTGTGTGTTATCAATGTTTACAACAGCGCTTTGCTCAAACAGTTGCTGCTGAGCAAACAGCCATTTTAACAGGCCTTCTCAGTTCCCATGATTCACCAAATTTCAATAAAGCATAGATCACATGTTAAGTTAATGATTTATTCACAACATCTGCTTGTAAAAGTAGTGAAAGATGACCTTGTTCCTGTTAAATATTGAATGCCCATGGTTAATGGTTTGCTCACAGGAGAGCTAAAGTGTGCTAATTAAACTTTTACCAGTTATCTGATCTCTGTGCCACACACTGTGAGTGAGCTTAAAGTCAGAAAATCAACAAAGACATTCCTGCTGTTTCTCACCGTTTTGGATCCTTTCTGGTTTGACACCAACACTTCCGGCCAATTTCTCCTCATCTGTAGCGTGGCCGCCATGGTGGTCATCCTTCATCGTGAAAGAGATGTGAACACTGCTTGATAAATGTCCATCTCATAAGATCAAAATCAATCAAATGTTTAGAGCTCACCTTTCTGCAAAAGTCCTTCATCATTTCTTGATTTTGTGTTATATTACAGGAGTTCCTGAGAATGAAGATTAATAGTAATGACTTTAACGCAAACCAGATGTCATTCTGTGTTCATCCTGATGATTGCCATGATGAGGTAAAAACAAAAAGTAGAAGGATTGTGTAAACTAGGCTGGCATGCATTTTAAATCACTTATTTACAGAAACAAAAATATTAAACTGTTAAATTTACTGGCAGAGTGACAAAAGGAATAATAAGTCAATGACTGTTGTTCTGCTCTATTGCAAGACTATTTTACACCCTTTTTTCCCCACTTACGCTTTGATACTGAATGAGAATTTAAGTCCGGTGAGCGTGTTTTCAACTTATATACTTATAACAGAACACAGAGTAAATGGTCTGGTCAGCAGTCCTGATGCACAAGAACCGAAACAGCATCTGCAATGTTTAACCACTGTTTTATATTTCCCTGCAGGTTTACTGAATTTAGCAAAAAGCACAAACTATTTGTTTCTTATTTAAATTACAGAAAACGTACATTAATTTTTTTTTATTTTAGTAATATTCGTGATGTAAAACAAAAAGATTCAAACAAGTTTTTGAACAAGTGTCAAAAAAGCAATGAGGATGTTATGATCAAAAGAAACCACAAGAGGGAGCCATTTGCCAAGCTGTCTTGTTGCAACATTATAAAACATTCTGCAATTACAGAAAAAAAACTGAGCCAAGTTTTTGAGCAAAACCTTCCAAAACAGTAAACAGAAATAACATTGGTGAATTATAAAGAGAAAGACCAGATGAGCAATAAATTAAAACAGAACACTTCCATTAGTTCAGGTTGATTGTAAACAAAATGAAACATTCCCAATTGTTCTTTAAATTGAGTGACGGAGAGAAGCGTTTGTTCAGAGTAAGAATCTGTGGAATCAGTCCAGCTTTACTTCACATATAACATCAATTGGAACAAGTGGGACTGTACTTTACTTGTAAAAATCCACTCTTTGCATATGTGGATCAATTCTGTTTTACTCACGTGATAATTGCGTCGTTTATCTCACAGTTGAGCTTTGCGTTTGACAGCACACCATCAGCCTTCATGTTCCCATTAAGCAAGTCAGGATCCACAGTCAGGTTTGAGTCTGTGCTGACGTCAGGTGTCACGGGGGGCTCATCATCCACCTCTGAAGGATCGGGTTTGATCAGAAGAGAAAGGGAGGGCAGCAATGGGAGCTGATGGGTCTGAGAATTAGCCTGGGGGCTGGAAGAAGACAAACCCTCCTGATGATCAGATTTAGAGCTTTTAGTTACATTGAGGTTTTGATCTAAACTAAAGGTGTCATCATAGGGTGACGTTGCCTCATCTGATGGAGCTGTGGTGGGATGTTGGTTTGAGTTTTTGTCCAAACTGTGGTTTATAACATCAGTAGCAACTGGGAAAATAAAAGGAAAATATAGATTAGTTTATGAAAAGCACAGAAAAAGTAAAAAAAAAGCTTCATTATCAGGCTTCCAAATTTTTGCTGCAGGACTCCAACTGAATTGTTGGGTTTCATTCTCCTGGTTTATCTTTCTTTACGGCAATTTCCAGGGAACCGAAACTGTGTGCTTTTGTCGGGCTGATTGAGAGCATATCAAGAAAGATCAGTTAAATTCCCATGAAGATCATTGCACTTTTCTGTTGCAGGCATAGGCAGGTCCTTGCAGCCTGTGTTGCTCATCCTGTAGACAAGTACCTCTAGAATCATTGCTGCAATTGTACATTGGTGTTTAGTTGGAAAATCATCAGTCTTGCTCTTCTTGCCAATATTTTAAAGTACCTTTGGAAAAGACTCCAAAACCAACGATCTGGCTAGAAAAGTGCTGTTTAAGTATTCAACTCATTAGCATACCTGTTTTTGTGATAGTCTCTTTTTTGCATTTTTTATTATAGAAAAGGGAATAAAAGTTGATCTGTTTGCAGATGTAGGTATCTTCAATTAAACATGATCATTCAGAACTTCAAACATCAAAAGGATACATGCATGGCTGCTAAGAGAGAAATCTATTATGCCAGTGTTGCTTGCATTCACAGTTGGAAATAGAGACACGAGAAAAGAGAAACTAATATGTTTCTCTATGCTGGGCTGAGATTTAACATTCTGTTTTAAAGTTAAGATAAAAAAAAAAACAAATCAACCATGTCAAAACTACATTTAACTCTTCCTATTTCAGAGAAAAAATATATTATATAAATGTATGTATATGATGTAGAAGAGAGAAACTCTCTGGACTGTTGGGAAAACTATAACCTACTGATATAAGAGATGGAACAAAGAAATTGACAGTTGTTGCACTTTTGGACTAACTTTTTTGTATAGGACCATGTTTGTTGGTAATTCTGTGAGAATCTATATTAATTAATGGCAGCATGTCACTTTAAGCAGCTGCTTTTTTTGTTACTTCTTTGAAATACGTTTAAAAAAACTGCTGCTTTTAGCAGACCAATTTATTTTCAGTTCCCACACAACATCAAGCTAAAAACCACAGCATTTGTACGTGTGTCAGCTTTAGCAATGGCTTATCTCATTCTCCACCTAAAAACCAATTAATGATGGCTTATGTGAGCTAAAAAAAACGCTCTACACGCCCTTTGGAGACATGGAACAGATGTAGAGGAACCACTCCCAGTTATGCAGAGTTCACCCCATCATGTGATATAGCAACACTAACTGCATCACACTTTACACACAAAAAAGAGGAAAAACAGATAAAGTATAAAAGGAAGTACACTGTGACAGAGAAGCAGATATAAAGTCTCATAAATGATTGGTCCCATTGTTCAAAAGGTGGAGAAGGAGGCTGCTCACAGAAACAAGCAAAGCTACTTTAGTCATTTAATTACCAAGAAGGCTGAGTTCAAGTGATCTTTTGTTTATGAAACAAACCTAAATTTTACACTAGACATGTGATTACCATAAAAAATAGCTACTGTGCAGTCATATAAACATGTCTGATTTGCAGCAGCTGATGTGTATAAGGGGGTATCTAAAAATGCACTAAAAACACATTTGCAAGCTCATATCATAATCTTACTCATTTTTACAGGATCACCATCACCATGGCAATGGGAGCTAGATTTGTCTGTGTGGGTGAAAGAAGGGAGGAGGAGGGAAGAAGAGGATTTCATTTTTTTTTGCAGCTTCAGAAAAGCTTGACTGTCAAGGATTTTAAGAGAGTCTAACAAGTATGAGATTTTGGTTTGGTTTGGATTCATATGGAAGTTAAGATTTCAGAATTAATGCTTTGTCTAACAATCAAAACTAACTGCGAGGAAAACAAACAAATCAGGTGTATATAAATTTAAATAAGCGACAAGTTAACATAGACATGAAATATTAAATAAAGTAAAAAATTATTTAGTGTGGGAAGGTAGGCACACTGTTGATTTAATATCTATGCATCAATAATCTTATTTACTGTATATAAGACACAAGAAGACTGACAGGCAGGTCGTGCAAAACAGGGGATTGAAGAATTTACTTTTTTTGCATCAGTGTTAAATATACAAGCTAGAATGTCTTCTAAAACTGGGCTTCTCGTAATGTGTATGATAACTGACCAAAGGCACTTTTTCTTAAGATCATAGACATGTCTGCTGAGAAAAGCCACTTTCAAAAACCAGATTTATATTATAAAAATAAAACAATACTTTTGAAAGCATAAATTTGTTCACAAAGATTTCTTATTGAAATCTTTTAAGATTTGCCAATAAACTGAATGACTGTGTTTAAATGTTGTTTTATCTTCCTGCGATCAGTTCAATGCATCTTTATCATTGTACAAAAAACTATTTTGCAGCATCTAAAATTACTATTTTTACTTGCGTTGCATGCTTTTAAAATTTGATATTAAAATTCTAAATGAGTCTGAGAAGGTCCAACTACTTCACGGCTTTGATTTCCAGTGACATTCATGGCTGAAGTTTTTTCTTCATGAAAAGGATTCATAGTTTTTTTCCACCAAATTAAATTATATTCCTGAATATATAGCCACTTTTAGTACATGCACCATAGTTTGTGAGTAACTTAGCTATTTATTTTTTGTTTTTTTTTATGTACATATAGTACATTACAGTGTCATCTGCATACATGTAGAAGTCTTGGGCACACCAACTTTGTATGACAGAAATGATTATGCAGTGGGGCAAAAAATATGTAATCAGCCACCAATTGTGCATGTTCTCCCACCTTAAAATATGAGAGGCCTGTAAATTTCATCAGGGGTTTACCTCAATTATGCGAGAAAAAAAACAGAAAACCACATTGCTGGATTTTTAAATAATGTATTTGCAAATTATGGTAGAAAATAAGTATTTGGTCACCTACAAACAAGCAAGATATCTGGTTCTCAAAGACCTGTAACTTCTTCTGTAAGAGCATCCTCTGTCCTCCACTCTTTACCTGTATTAATTGCACCTGCCCACAACCTCAAACAGTCACACTCTAAACTCCACTATGGTCAAGACTAAAGAGGTGTCTAAGGACACAAGAAACAAAACTGTCGCCCTGCACCAGGCTGGGAGAATCTGGAATAGGTGAGCAGCTTGGTGTGAAGAAATTAACTGTGGGAGCAATTCTTAGGAAATGGAAATCTGGGGCTCCCTGCAAGCTCTCACCTCGTGAGGTCAAAATGATCACAAGAAAGATGAGCAAAAATCCCAGAACCCAACGGGGGGACCTAGTGAATAACCTGAGGGACCAAATTAACAAAAGCTACCATCAGTAACTCATCACATCTCCAGGGATTCAAATCCTTCAGTGCCAGACATGTCCCATGCTAAAGCCAGTAAATGTCCAGGCCCATCTAAAGTTTTTAGAGAGCATTGAGATGATCCAGAAAAGGATTGGGAGAATGTTCTATGGTCAAATTAAACCAAAATAGAACTTTTTGGTAAAGAACTCTACTCGTCATGCTTGGAGGAAAAAGAGTTGCATCCCAAATAGACCATACCAACTGTAAAGAATGGCGGTGGAAACATCCTGCTTTGGGGCTGTTTTTCAATAAACAGACCAGGATGACCGTGTAGAAAAGTTTGAATGGGACCATGTATCATCAGATTTTAGATGAAAGCCTCCTTCCATCCGCAAGGGCATTGAAGATGATACATGGCTGGGTCTTTCAGCATGGCAATTATCACAAACACACCGCCCAGGTAACAAAGGAGTTTCTTCAAAAGAAGCATTTCAAGATCCTGGAGTGGCCTAGCCAGTCTCCAGATCTCAACCCCATGGAAAATCTCGGGAGGGAGTTGAAAGTCCATGTTGCCCAGCGACAGCCCCAAAGCATCACTGCTCTAGAGGAAATCTATATGAAGGAATGGGCCAAAATACCAGAAACAGTTTGTAAAAACCTGCTTATGTTCTAGATATGATTTACAACATTTTGGCACCAAGAGAGAATTGAGGATAGTTCTCGTTTATTAGAAATTCACCTCTGAGTTGTTGGTGCAGAGCAAACCCTTCCTCATTTCCCATTATCCATCTGTTTACACTTTTTTCTGCTAGCTTACAGCACACTCCCAACTGAACATTACTGGTGCAACAAAAATGGCGAGCAATATCCAGCAGTACACTTTTGAGCCAAATACCATCTTGGACGAGGGAAACGAAGTCTCCAGTGGATCTACAGTATATAAGTGGATGAATCAGAGTGCAGGGAGCTTGTGGCCTGCCGATTGTAGCTTCTATGTCACAACTATAGCTTTTTAAAACAGTATTTTTTTGTCTGCTCATGATTCACAACGATTTGATTAGGAAATACTCAGAAATGTAACTTAATTTAAGCATGAGAGAACATTGTCTCACCTGTGTGGCTGGAGTTGTCCAGTTGGCCCAACAGCTTCTCAACAACTGGAGATCCAGCCTCTGGAGTTTCAAAAGTGCCCTCAGAGTCTGAACTGCATGGAAGGAGAACACAGTTTTTCAAATTCTCATCTAACAGAACAATATTCAACAGAGAAAGAAGGGAAGCAGTATTGTTTATTTGTTTATATATAAAGCCAACAGAAGAAATATACATTATATATACATTATAGCAGAATAACTTCTGCTAAAGGACATGGAGCTTTCAGCTTTCTTATATGAAACATTACAGTTTAACAGACATGTGTGACAAGTGATACAGTTCAACCACAAACGGACTTGAAATCATCTTTAACATTTGAAAACAATATTTTACACTACTTTAAAGATAACAAATTGGAAAATATGTAAAGTAAATACAAAAACTTAGTTTACATACATATGAGCTATTGATGCAAAGATTTATAAGGTATTGGCTTACAACTTCAGTTTCTTTCTGACAACAAACGTACTTACTAGTATAATTGGTTTCCCTAAAGTGAGATAAAAACAATGGATTTCACAGCTCAATGCCACTCAACATAACCAGCTCCTTTCTTTTTAAAGGAAGTTAGAGGAAGGGAGAGCAGAGGAAGTGAGGCCCTCGAAGGCCACCTGCATCCTTTGCTCCCAAACAACAAAACACATTGATTCAAAAACTTACACAGATGCACTTCATACTGTTGCTTAAGCAACAAACCCTAAGGTATTTCTGAAGTGTGGAGGACCAAAAAGTCTACGCAGTTACTGGAACACACTGATTGCCTCCACCTAAATACAAAAAAAACTATTTTTACATCAACTGCACCAAAGAACTCAACCTCTGACAACCCTATCAGGACAAACACAAAGTAATCTTTGTATCAATACTGTTTACAACACAAAGACACACTCTCAGCATCGCATCCCAGTTACGGCCCCAACAACTGCAGTTTTGGACGGTTACTTGGAAACCTAACATGGACAGGAAAAAAATGTCAGAAACTGTGCTTCTGACTCCCAACCCCCAGCTTTTAGCAACTGCTCCTTAACTACCACACAGCCATACACACACAAACGCAGACCTAGATAGTTATGTCATCTGTGCTTGCCATCTGTAAAAACAAAATGGAGAGCATTAACCTGAAACTCACAAAAGGGTTCACATTTTAACAGAAAAACAACACTTCTGGTTCCATCTTTTAAATCCTTTATCAGTTTAACTACATCTGATGCAGATTCTCTGTACACAGAGAAGATGAGATGAATGTACTTTTCACAAAGGTATCCACAATCGAAACCCAAATCTAACAATGCATATTTCTAAAACAAAAAAGCAATACATTTGTTTTTATTTGTCTTTTTTTTTTGTTCCACCTTTGGCACAAACACACATTCACATATCTGCGACTGAGCCATCTTACTTGTCCTCTCTTTCATCCTTCACTCTGAGTTGCCCATCATCTCCTGCACCTCCAGTCACGGCAGACCACGTCCATTTGGCCCACTGAACCGGAGACAACCAGGACATCTCTGCAGCGCTTCTGATGCCACCTCTTAAATTTAACAAACTTCCCCTTCTTGCAGATCAGAGCTGGCCAAAAAAAAGCTATAAATCCAATTCAAAAGGGGTAGAAAAACGGTCCTGAGTCGCGTGATCTTAATGGCACTGTCACTTCCTCATATTACTCAGCTTTCCCATCCTGCTTTTCAGCTTTTGTTGACGCCTGTGCCAGAGAGACGTCTCACGCTGCTGTGAAAGATTTTTGCTGCTGCACTGCTCGCCACAGTGCTGACTCTGACCGTGCTGATTATCAGAGCATCAGTAGTCACTCCCCTCATCTCTCCCCTCCTTTCTCCTCTCTGCACTTTTGCCTGGGTGGACGATCAGCTGGTTAACACGCATCGCCTCGCTCTGCTCCCACGTGCTTGCCAAGTTGCCTGCTTTTCTTCTCCACCCTCCTTGACGTCCTTAACGTTTGATGATTGTGACCAGAAACAGCGGAGAGGTTAAGATACACGACAGCCAAATGTCGGTTTCTTCAACCAACAGAAGATGAAAAAGATTATGGTGTAAAGTGATGGGCTGTACAGTACAATCTTACACTTGGAGGGACAATAAATGATGTAAACTTAGTTTTCTGAAAGTATTTACGGAAGCTGATAGCTGAAATTTAAACATCAATTTTGCTACTTTTCAGGATATTTTAGAGTTTTCTTTTAATTGTTGCTGTCATGCAGTTTTTAAGTATTTTCAAAGGTAATCTGAGATGTTTGTAGTACTCTGTTTACTTAGCAACAGAGACAGCTGCCAACTATAACAAGGAGCTCCAATGCCAACTGAGCAATTGTTGCTAACAAGGTCTCAGTGTTTTCTTTGTGATTTTACCGGGCTTACGGGTAGAAGCTGGTATGAAAACTGTCAATCAAAAAGTCACTAAAGCATCTGGAAAATGGACTGCTGGATAAAATGCGATGAAAACAGGTAACAACAGAATCCCACATTCAGCAGCAATGATGCAGTGGGAGAGGAAAAGTGCGAGCTCTCATCACCGCTTTCACATGTGCCTCTGAGGCTGGGTTGTTAAGCTTATATAACCCACTTCAGGCTTTCACAGTCACACATCTCTTCACACGCACGCACACACACACACACGCAGGGTCTCTAGGCTGGATGAGATGTGCTCTATAGAGAAAAGATGGACCGTGACTAATCTAATAAGAGGAAGACTATTCAATCACTGTGGAAAAAAAAAAAAGATCCACAGAGAACATAAAGGTAGAATTGTATCTTTTTGTTTACAATCTAAAAAATATTCTTAGATGTGCAGTGCATTATACAATTAGAGATTTTTTAACACATCAATTTGCACAGACACATAAGTTAGGGCAACACACTGCTATGTAAGGTCATCCACCATCAAACACACAGAACTACCGTCTATGAACTATGACTAAACCCAGAGCACAGCAAGTAGAAAGGACTTCTTTAAATAAAAAAAGGACAAATAAAAGATGGAAATACTTTAAAAGGAAAGGAAACAAAAGTAAGGAAGGCTATCATCATTATTAGACTGAGTGACAGTAGCGTGTGGTTAGGAATAAATGCAGCTAAAATTAAATATCTGTGAAGCACATCAGAGGGAATAAGATTCTGGAGGGGATGAATATAAATGTGTGTGCGGTGATGGGATATGTGCGGTATGTCAACTGTTTATTGCTGTGCTCAAACAAACTCGCAAAAGAGGAATCGGATCTAATCTTGTTGTTGTTGCACCGCTTTCAAGGGTGGATGATCTTAACGAAAGTCAGACCACAATTAGATCAAAATCTGATTTATGGTTGTTCTTTTTTAACTAGTATGGCCAGCAGTGATTTTTAATTCTTACATTTTGACTTTAAATCCAGGTTTAAACTCTGCTGAAAGCAGAATAATTGAGCATTAGATTATAGATGTGGCATATTTTTAATTTAACATTTCTCAAGTGTAATTAAATAACGTTTATATTTAATAAATGTTCCCTTGCATTTATGAACTTTAAGTTTTATGTCATGTTTTAAAAAATCCCTAAAAGACAATACAATCACAGTTTTATCCTAAATTAGAGGACAATAATAAAGATCTATACTTTAATCTCTTGAGATTTTTTTAAGATGTCAAATAGTTTTCTGAAAAGCATCGTCTAGACACTGAATGTGATTTTAAAGACTTTTTTTTTCTACAAATATCCTGTCCTGTTTAAATGTAGAAAAGCATTACTGCATTAACAGTAGCCCTAAATATTTATGGAGAACAGATGTCGAACGTACAAATAAAATGCCTGAGTCATCTTTAGTGAGTCAACATTCAAACAACGCTGGAGTTAGCACAACCAATTCGAACATCCTGTTTTCAATGACATGGTCTGTCTGACAAAAGTAACAAAAATACCAGCTTTGATCTCAGTTAAATCTTTCATGTACTTTTAAGCATGGTCTTTACACGTTATCATATATTTTAAGCTTTCATGAGATAGTAAATTGATGGTTTGCAAAAACATGCAATGCTTTTTGTCTAAAAGCTGGGTCCCCTTGCTCACGTTTGGTGTGTGGCTCTCTCTGCTGGCCACCTTTGGACCTACACTCCTTAAATAAAGATGTGCCACAAATCATCTACTTTGGGGATTTAGATATCACAGTTTCATTCAAAGAAGCAGACAAATGATGCAAAAAATATGGAGCTTCTTTCATAACAGGATTATTGCTACCTTTGCATAATCTAAAACAGATATGGCATAATCTTTAGTACAACCAAGGCAACCACTGAGAATACCGTTTTGAATAAATTCATGCAAGACTATGAAAATAAGTAGATAAAAATGATATAATGCACACAGTCTATGTGCAGTTGCCTGTTCAAATTAAATATATTAAAACGTGTGATGCTCCACAAAAGGATTGCGGTGCTAACATCTCTGAAGTCCTCTATAGGGAGTATCTGTGAGGACTCATCATCCAAGAGGGTTCCATAGCAGAAAAAGTTTTTAAAAGGGTCATCTGGACTTAGTTTTTTAAGGTGAGGACATCCTGCCTCTTATCCTAAAGGCTTTCTTGAATCAGAATAGAGAAAGAACACCGTCATGTGAAAAAGAGACAGGATGAGAACAGTGGGACATAAATCCCAAGAGGAGGAACATTTGAACTCCAGCAGAGCTATTGTTCACATGGTACACACATGAACGCACAGAGACAACACACCTACTGCTCTAATTTAAATCTCTGTACACTCTCCTTTTGGATCAAGTTATTTCACATTATGTTATTTCAGAAACAGTCATCAGCTAAAACAAGAAGATGTGAATAAAAACATTATTAAAAGGTTAACTCCAAAACGATTTTTTTTTCACAGCTTGCAAAATGAAACAAGCAAAGATATTCCGAGGCTCCAAATGCAGGTCAGATTATTGAGTGACAGTTTCTGCAGACCAGGTCATCCAAAGACTGCTCCCATTAAGAAATAAAAACGGATGATTAAGCAGGCTAAAATTAGTCTTTAAGCTAAAAGCTGCAATTCCACAGCACTGGTTGGTTTCTTAGTTTACCCAGAGGGAGAACCCCAACCCCCAACTGGCCTACCTAAAGTCAGATGGATATGAAAGTATGAGATATTGTATGAAAAAAGAGCTTTCCTTTATCACACACCCTAGCTAAAATCATGCATTTCTCTGTTGTTACTAAAACATATTTTTTAAATACTTAGCAGTGATCCTGCACACGTGTCATATAAATCATAAATCAATGGCAATTTGAAATTATAAGATCTTCACAAGCATTTATGTGCACTATGAGAAAGCATTCTGCAGTAATGCTTTTAAAAATAGAACTAAAAAGAATTGCTGGAAGGGCAAAGAGGCAGCTTTTTTTTTTACCTTTGTGCCTCAAATAATGAGCCACAAAAAGAAAAAAGCATGAAGACTGCCAGATCTTATTATTTCAAGTACAGACAAAGAGAAAACAAACTCTGCAGCTTGGATAAATAACACACCACTATAAAATTAAGGTCAAGGCTGTATAATTAATAAAGGAACTCAGCATCATGCTTGCTACTGTGGTAGGTATAAAAGCTATGACTTATGTAAAAAGAAAGAATAGAAATAGAGCACTGTTTGATTTTTAAAACATCACATCTTGCCTTCTGCTTCTATAAAGATTGGAATACTCCATCCACTTCAAACTACCAAGGCAGCAAGGCTTGGTAACACTGATGTGCTCACGTGTTTCCAGTTGAGCACAGAAAGTCCTGGTTTTGCCCTATTAACTCTCGTCTTTCCGATGTCAGCCACTTTTACCGCGTGAACACCTGGACGTCAACACACAAACAAGGAGGATGAGCGTGATCTTACATGCTTCCCTTCTTTTGAGAAGTGATGGATCCTTTCCTCTGCTGGCTGAGGGAGCCCCCCATGGCAACAAGAGTCTGTTGTGTTCCTCTCAGGTTTATTCCTGTGGACGTCCTAGATTCACCGTTGGTCGTCCTCCATTGAAGTCGCTACAGCTTTGCTGTGACATGCCATTTCTCGTAATCAGCTGGATTTGATGGCGCCAATAATCCTCTCCTGGTCTTTTGCTCTTTCTGTTGATGCTTTGAAGAATCCCACACACGAACGGCTCTGATGACAGCCCCGCCTCCTCGCTCTGCTTCTCAGCCTCCATCCTCCCTCTCTTTACAACAGAGGCAGATGTAGGTGGAGCAAGGGCTTTGGATGGGGTCAGAGCACAAAAGCATGGGGGGAATTCCAAATCCAGGGAGTGTGAGTGTGTCATGGGGGTATCTGGCAGGCTCGGAGTTTTGTTCAAGCGAGAGAAAGAGCCCTTTCTATTGTTAAGCAGCCCAATAACAGAGCTGGGACACACAGAGGAAGGAGAGATGCCAAAGAAAGTAGGCAGCAGAATACACAGCTCCACTTAATCCATTAGCTACTGTGACCCCAAACCCACCTCTGCAGGCCCAGCCCACAGGTGACCAACACACAAGCCTTTATAAAGGCTTAAAATCATAAAACATTACAATCATTTAAAATCAAAATATTAAAAAGGGTGTTCTGAGACATAATTCCTTTTCTGAAAAGGAGAAATAAATGTGCTTTACAAAATCAATAACTTGTCTCACATAAGGTATGTGAGAAGTTTTTATCACGATTTTTTTTGGGATCAAATGTTTTTAATTACGCAATTGTTTTGACTAATTGCTCAATCGAAACAACAATTAGCTTTTCTGAAGTGCCAATTAGCTAGCTAATAGCAACTTTAGTTAAAAACATATGACTCCAACTCACTAAAACCAAGGAATTTTTACAGTTGAAATATTTAACACTAAACTAAAACTAACTCCACTTTATAAACTTGCCTCATACTTGTCCAGAGAATCAGCACAAGTTCACTCCTTCTGGCACCAGATTGGCACGCGCTAACGCTTTTTGCGCATGCTCAAACTGCACGTGCTTCCTAGGACTGCTGGCTGAGTGACTTTGATTCACTCATTGAGTTGACAGAATTTTAAAAGTAACGATTTTAGAAAACATTTAATTTGAAAATCAATGTGGACAAAGATCTACAGAACACAACAAGACTGGAGTAGTGTTTTATTATGGCACATAAAACACGTAACCACATTTATTGGGTATAGGATCAGGGGGGAAAATCTGCTTTTTGGCATTAGTCCTCAACTGCTGCAACTGGCTTTATGGAACAATGAAGTGCCAATAGTTGTGCTGTTTTTGCATGTAAACACATTTTACAATATGCTTCACAATGTGGCAGATAGGAATAAAATAAAATATAGCAGATTTCAATAAATGATTAAATGTCACACCTCAAACATTTTATAGTTAAGAACTTCATATCTCTGAAAGTGCATAATTTGAAAAAAAAAACTTAGATAACTCAAAATATCAATTTATTTTTTATATTCATTTTTTTCAATCTGCAATAACTTTGACCACTTCATAAATATGTGCTCTATGTCATGTCTGGAGTATAACGAGTAACTCTGCTTTCAACTGGAATAAATACATCTAGCTTAGTGACCTCTGGGTATTAAGATAACACTTGATCCTCAAGGACCGCTTGGTTGCTTGTATAGTCATACTGCTGACTTGTTTGCTGCTCAGGGTTGTTTCTCCAAAAAGAAACTACAGGGAAGTAAGTTACAAAACAAGCAGAGCACCCGCTCTCAAGGCCTGAACTTTATAAGAAAAATAAATATTATATATGAAAATTCTGGTAGTGTGAGGATGTTCTGAACATGAGGGTGCTATAAGGAGAAAGCAGCAGAAGTCAAGCGGGTAAAAAAATGGAGAGAAGTGGATGGACATGTTTTGTGCAATTAGCATAACACTTAGACAGACAGACATCACGAGACAAACTTAAGTCCCTGACTTTCTAAGAAAGCACATCAGTTCAAAACATCACAATTACTTCATTCAAAATTTAACACATATCAAGCTTAAACAAACGTTACCACATCAAATTTCAATGTAGCAACATGCATATTTTGTTGTTGAAAAAACGGACTTTGTCAAATGGAAGTGGTACAAATTTACCACCACTTTAACACTGCAAATGTTTCCAGGATGTCAAAGTTTTAAGATTTGACAGAGAAGAGAATTTAGCTGCCAGGAAATTTGCTTTACTGGGCACAAAGTCACACAACCTTCATCCAGTAAAGCACTACATATCAGCTATGTTTTTCTTCAACAAAAAATTAACTTCTGTTATTTGCAAAGGTAAAATACAACAGTTCATAAAGGAAACACTTCAATGCTCAAGTAAGCTTGATGCTTAGAAATTAAATGTTTGTTAAATCTTTGTTTCATTTGTTTAAGCTCTGGATGTTTTTTCTTGTGAAAACAGTTAGAAAAATGTATTTACGTCTGAAAAACATAAACTAACAAGCCACATGTGCAAAACTGTGTTAGTGAGCATTCTCAAATACACATTAGATTATAACCTAAATCTTCTAGTAGCTGCAACATTGCAGAAAAAAGCAAAAGGTGGCTTTTGAAAGTGCAATCAGATTTTAAAGCCAAAAGTTCGTAAACCTCCGGGCAGACCCTGCTAAGTTGTTTTAAACTTCAGAGACAAAAGTGAACAGAGATCACATGACAGCACCCAAACATTCTCCATTGTCAAAGAAAGTGTGCTGGGTCTTACAATCAGTAAGGCATTCTCAGAGATGATTGTCCGGTCTGTGGCCTCACACCTTCTCCTTCATTTTTATGAAACAGTCAAACATTCTTCAGATATTGTTATTGTTGTGGCTGTTCAAAGGCCACACCTAGCTTGTCATAAATCTCCTTCAGCAGCAGAAGAGCTGTATCTTCAGATTCCCTACAATATAAAAAAATAAAAATTACAAACTTTTCAGTGCGACAAAAAGTAATTATCAGACAAATAAAAAGGAACCCAAAGTTCAGAAGTATGCTTCATTAAAGAAATTGATAACTTACCAGTAACACAAATGAGACTGGATGGCAAACAAGTATTCATTAAAGCTTTCTATAGGTTTTTCTTGAAGCACATAATCGACCCTTCGACCTCCATTCAGCATCCCCATTTTGATCTCAGATTCCTCTGTCTGCTCCGCGTTCATGGAGGACTCTGCCTCCACACAGACGCCTGAGGAGATAGAAATAAGATGATTTGCGCAAGGTAAACAATGACCAGCTACTGACAGTTTTAGCTCATGTTGGTTTTATAAACTACAACAAATAATCAAGTAACTACAGAAATAATTATTTGAGCAAGTTTGAATGAAAACAGTACAGTTCAGTTTACTTTTAATCTGCTAACAGAAATATTTGTGGGTTTGGTTAATGTTGAACAAATTGGGAGTACATGGTTCAACAACAAAGTGTTAGCACAAACTGTACTAGTGTTCCTGTTGGAGATTTGTAAGTGATGCTGCCATTGGAGTTGGACTGAAACCATAAAGTAACATGAACTGCACAGGGAGAACTGTCTGAGTGGTATTTCTATCCAGTATCTATATTTATCAAATCCGAAAGTATTGTTTTTCCTGATGACTCTGAATAGTAATTGCACATATAAAAAGCTTGTTTGTCGTTTTAATCAATTTAACAAGAAAGTAATATTTTAAAAAATTAAGCAGAGATTATGAAAAGCAGATGTTAGTTGGGTTAGTTCACAGAGGATACATGCTTGTTAAGGAAAAATAAGAAAAAAAACACAATTTCACATAAATGTGATTTCTTCCAAACCCGAAACTAGCAGCTTCCCCATGCATGTTTAATGTCAATGTCTGGTATATATGGCAGAGCAGGCACGGACTTGACAAAAACTAAAATCAATCATTCAAGTTGCATAACTTAACATCATTTATGTTGGAAAAAACTGTCATTTCTGAAATACTCCTAGTGCTACTTTATCCACTCATACAAAAGTCTGCCTGAGGGACAAATACTTTTGAAATTCAGCCAAAGAGACCTTATAGCAGGATGGAAGCCAGGTGTAAAAAAAAAAAAAACATTTTCACCTAAAATGGCTAAAACCTATCAGATAGGGATGTGATTATGCATGAGTGGAGGAGAAGCAAATGAACGTTACAGGCCTGTGGCAAAAAAGAGACACATTATGTAACATTTGCTGTAGAATGAAATCTTAAATAGAAAGTTAAGAAAACAGTTTCCTTTTTCATTATAAAGTAAATAGTGGTGTAACAGAAATTACCAAACCAAGAAGAGGTTTACTTTAAACATTTGCAGGCCTTTACTAAATCTTTAGGTGTTAACAGAGATTTTGATTTAAAACTGTAGAAATCTCTATCACAGTACAAGTACAAGTTAATATGATGATTTTCTTTAGCCCAGCTAACCTCATCATCAGCCTGGCTTACCTTTTAAGTAATGCGTATGAATGGCCCAGGGCCACTCCAGTATTTTACTCCAAATATCAGCATTTTTGTCTCCTTTGTTAGCATCAGCATTACTACCTGCTGCTGAGGCTGAGACACAAGGTAAAAGAGTAAAAGGTGAGGGGGAGTGCGAGGAAGCAGTAGAAGCCGACAGAGAGGCGGGGAGGGCAAAGAACGTGCGGAGAGGGATGAGAGAAGTAAAGGAAGACTGAGTTAGACATCCTCTTGGGGCCTTTTTGCTTCCACTCGCATGCACAAATGCACCACCAATCATGACAGGGAAGAAAAAAGACAAAACGTTCCTACCCTGTGCCTCTTGGGAATTCGCATTAGCGGCTTCTCCTTCTTCCACTGAAGGCAGTGCAGCAACAGGTATTCTGGCAAAAGACTGCCACGCTGTTCGCAGAGATCCCAGTACATTGTTCTTTAGATCCATACTCATTCGAGTCAAGCTGTCTTTTAGTTCTACGTGAAAAGTGATAAAAAGAACAATTAAACACAAGGGATTGGAAGCTTTCATGCTCTACAGCAGTGAATGAAAATAAGACAAACCCAGGTGCATTCTCTTTCTGCCCTTGTGATGAGGGATTAGCATAGGCTCCAGATCCACCTCTGAGACGATCATGGGTTCTATTCTGTATGCAACGGGATCATACTGCAAAAAGATGATTGGAAATAAAAATAATCTCCTCCTTTGTGGAAACAAATTAGTTTCAAATAATTCTCCATCATGGCTCTCGTGGTCAAAGTTAATCAAGAGGTAAAACGTTTCAACTAAGAAACGTGAAACAAATAAAAAAAAAAAAAACAAGATTTCCACAGCGAATAAACAGCAGATAAAGGGTATTTGAGAGTAAACCACAAAAGTACATGATAACTCACTGGATGGTAGATGTTGTAAAAGCTCTTGCAGGTGGGGAAAGTGTAATTTGGATCAATGCGCTTGAGTCCACGAACTGTCAGAAACATTCCAATTGGCGAGCCAAAAGCAAAAAAGGCCTGAGGTTGGAATGCTAATTGCGGGTAATCAATGGAGACCTGCAAGAAAGAGGATTAGGTGAGAAACGTGGGCTTATTAATAGTGCTACTTGAGGGTGATCTCAAAGGTTGTTTTATTTTCTCACAGGAGGACCTGCACACACCTGGAGGGACAAATGGAGATTACACAATACTCATTTTGTCTTGAATGATAAGAATCAGGAGAAAATTGAGGAGATGGCCACTCATGCAAGACTTGTGAGACGAGTGAAAACAAACGTGTGGCTTTGAGTTGTGCGGTTCCGCTTTAATCAGCACGCAAAGCCATAGAAAATTCTACTTCAGAGGAATCTGCCACGAAAACATTGTCTGACAAGACTGCACAGAATGCAGAAAGAAACTCCAGGCAAAGTGAGATACAACACATCACAAGGCTTGACGTAAAGCCTTTCGGAGACACACCTGTCCCTTGGCTATGCCTCCATTGTTCTGTCCAGGCAAGCGGGAGTAAGGAAAGAAGCAGGAAGGTGATGGCCCAAAGCATCATCTACAACGCAACAAAATAAAAACACACACCAGCTTTGTGTGCATGTGTGCTACCTGTCCAATGCCGACATCAAAGTATTCATAGTCCACGGCACTGGTGACAGACTGCGCTCTGTAGAAACGGGACTGCTCAGATGGCAATCCTGCATTCTCCTCAGCATTGTGAGCTGGAATTTGGGGCTCTTGCATCTGCAGTGTTGCTGCAGCCTTGCAGTCCTGTTTAAATTTTTAAAACAGCATTAATTTATTTACATGCAGTTTACCTCATCTCAACAGAAATTGAATCATTGAAAAAAAGTGAAAGCCTAGTTTAAGAAAACAACTAAAAAAAAGGTTGCAATAAAGACCACATTCATTAACACTATTCAATAAAACTTGCTGCTTTGAACATTTGTAACTAAAAACCATTTAATGAAAACATTTAGCACATCTAGCATTGACAATGTTCACTTAAGAGACATTCCAGATAGATCACTGGGGCTATATCTAACAAAAAAAAGCAAGAATTTCCAAAATATGAGATAATGTCTGACCTCTGGGAGCCACCTTCTCTTAATGTAGTTTAAGATTTTCTTCCGAGGTCCCAGAGGAATTCCCAAATCTTTCAGATCGCTGTCTTTACAGAGACTCTAAGAGAGAATTTTTCAAATTATTTTTCGTAAATTAAAAAAAAAGGTTTTCAATACCTTAAATTATATCTTAGATTATGTCTAACACAAATGTGTGTATATTATACCAGTGATTCCAGATCAAGGTTTTCCGATTCAAATATATCCAAGTATTTCTTTAGGTCCAGTTTGGTTAAAATCTGCTCCAGGGTATTACTGCTCAAAGAGGAAGGATTTCCAGATGGTACCTTAAGCACAAAAGGGCAGGGATATGAAAATGTTAACATGCTAATATGCTATGCTAATAAATATGCTGCTTCTTTATTTATGTGAACTATAACTTCAGGTTGTGTCCACTTTCTCACTTCTGATTCCGTCTTTTGGTTTGTTAGAAGGTCGAACAGGATCAGGGAACCTAAAGAGCAAGTAGAAACTTGGGAATCAGCAGAAGAATTTACAAGTGGCATGTTAACCTTCTAGTTTCTAATGGGTAAAGCTGTTTTCCCACAGGCCACGTTTCAGAACATACTTTCATCAGGTCCTTTTGTGAAGTTGCCCTTTTTTTTTACATAACACTGCTATTCTCCCGTAATGAGATCTCATAAAACAAACATTTTACAAAATGTAAATTTGTAGAAAAATATGTGACAGCTTCTAAATTTAAAAGACAGTGAAAAGGGTAACAATCAGCTGATAAATGTTAGAATAGTCATAGAATTCTCATGAAATATATATATACCCTTTGTTTCATTTTTCTTAATATTTTTCATTGGTATAAAACATTTACATTTCAGGGGTGCAATGAATGTTTAATTCTGTTTTGCACAACACTAACCTAAGCTATGGCCCACTAGAGAAACAGCTCTGTTGAAGTCCGGGTGCCTCTGCTTAAAGAGGGCATAAAGCCTGTTGATTTCTGAGGCCACTGTGTCCACTATGGTCTGGCAGTAGGTTGGGCTGTTGTAGAAAAATAGGTCTAACAGTGTGTCGTTGGTGAAATGCCTCAGCCTGCTGATGCTGGGTAAAGTGATCCTCTGGATGTCCCTGAAAATGAAAAAAAAACCCAGAAGCACATCAGCTGGACAATTTAACAAATATTATAAACAGAAAAGTGATGGAAATACCTGGATTTCTCATGACACTTACTCATCTACACCAGTGGCATCCCCATGCAGAGCACTGTGCCAATTGACTGGTAGAAACTCCACCCGGCCCACCAGCCCATCCTGCTGTGCTCGCTTGTAATGGGAAGCGAGAAGGGACAGCGAGGCACTCCTAAAGTCATTTACTAAAGAAAAAAAGGTCAAAAGGTATAACAAAGACACACTGATGTAGATGTATGATATACCGGTACACACAAACTTACCACACTGTATGATAGACCTGAAACGCAAGTCACACGCAGGGCCAATGCCATGCACCATGAAAACAAGATGATCCACCTGATCAGGTTCCCCTAAAAACAAACATTTATTTTACAGTTTGAAGTAAATAATAGAAATTATGTTTTGCAAAAATATATATATTAAAATCGCAAAGTACATTAACACATTTACCATCAGGCATATCGATAGAGATACTGTCAACTCCCCTCTTGACTGTGCGGGGTCGAGTCTGCTCTGACGGAGAGGAAATCCAGTCGTCCTGCAATCCAATCGGCTGATACTGCATTATGAGCTGAGAGTGAACAAAAACAATCATCAGAAATAAAGAACCGTTGACTGTTGGAGCTCATTCTTTACCATTTCAATATTTTTGGATTTTTTTAAAGAGTTTTGTGTCATCCTTTTGCTGTAATGGTGTTTTTAGGACATTAACAGAGGAGTCAGCAAGAATGCTGGTTTAGTGACAGTGGCTCTGAGAAAGGCAGGAGGCAAAATTGCAGGTTGCAGAAAGGAAGATGTTGAGGTTCTCTTTGGAAGTGACCAGGATGGACAGAACAAGGGATAAATCCATCAGAGGAACATCTCTTGTTAGACATTTTAGAGCTAAATGCTGTATGAGATGATTTGGGCGTGTTCAGGGGAGGAACAGTGATTAAATTGGTAAAAAGAAGACTAAACAGAAGGTTAATGGATGACGTGAATAAAGAAATGAGAGTGGTTTATGGGAGCAAGGAGTGTGCAGAGAATAAGGTTAGAAGCAGGCGAAGGATTCGCTGTGGTGACCCTCAAAGGTAGAAGCCGAGACAAAAAGATGAAATGATTAAGCTGAAGGGCTTGTGCCATAATTATGCATTGCACTAACACTAGAATATGCAATTTAAAAAAAACATTTGAGCAGAAGTAACACAATTTATTAAATAGGATCAGTATTTAGCCACAGCTCACTTTCGGGTTGTGTAAGATGACAGCCTCCCCCGTAGGAAAGTCAATTTTCTTCTTCCACTGGTCTGAAGTCACTGCTTCCTTAAACGCTTCCTAAACAGTTATAGAATAGGTTTGATGCAAGAAGAACTAACACAAAGAGTTATAAAAAGAACAAAGTATGGAAAATCAGGGATTCAGAGTACTTACCTCCAGCATTTTGCTAAAATCCTCTGGGTACGGCATGAACCGAATGTCCTTATCGCCTTTGTAGAACCAAGTACAGCGGCGGACCTCAGTGGGAGCCTGCTCCCAGTACACAGCGTAGCGTTTTCTTTCTTTAACATGTACATCGTATCGCTCACCATCCACGGCAATTACGACTTCCTCATCCTGATTCCCTGCAAACAGATACGACAAAGATCCCATGTCTTATTCTCACTAAAAGAAAAAAAAGCAAAGGAAGTGAAAAGGCCATCTGCTGTAGCAAGAAATAAAACTGAAGGGAAACCTCTTGTATAAGTTTAAATATTTGGGATATTTACAATAGGAAAGAGCAGCTAAACTTGGAAAATTACAACAAATCTTCTTGACAAGGTAATACAGTGAGTACGTTACAATTAGGGCTCAGTATCTCTGCAAAAATACTTAATTAGTTCATATTTGAAATTATTTACAATTCAATATTACTTGACGAAAGATAAACACATTATTTTAAAAATTGGTTGATTCTAAGTTTTTCCTCTGGAATAAAGGATTACTGAACAAAAGTGGAATTGTCCCCAGTAAAATGTCAAATAGTTGGTTTTTTGCCTAAAAAAGGAATACATTTCTAAAAGAACACAAAAACTACAAATCAATGAGTTTATTAATAGATTTAGCAATAAATAAATAGATTTATTTTGGCTATGTTAGTTTTTTTTTAACCCCCACCCTAAATGCAATTACTTTGGTAAATAAGTTTCTCCTTAAAACATTTTCCATTTAAGAGGCTTATTGTGTTATATTATTTAACTTAACTTTATTTTTTTTACTGATACTCTTTCCCTTAGTAGGAATGCAGACAAAAGAGCCTGTATCTTTTCTCATGATTTGCAGATTTATCACTAAGTTGTGCGTTTGCAATAGTTTTTAGTTTGTGTGTTGCAGTTTTTTGCAAGGACTTGCCTTGAAGCGATTAACTTAATCTTGAGTTTGTCTCATGTATTTTTTTTAAAGCATTTTCCATGTTTAGCCTATAAAAAAAAGGAAAGTATCAATTGTTTCTTACCAGAGGTGTATGTGTTTTCTAGCTTGTCAGAGTCCTCTCTGCTGAAAGGGAGCCAAGATGTGCTGTCATCAGCCCGACGACAGAAAAACCAGTGAGGCTGCACGTCTTTGTACGGGTCGGGAACCGACTCCTCGTCAACCATCTCATAAGAAGATGTGGATAAAGGAGAGGCATCATCTAAAAAATGTGAACGCTGAAGTAAAAAAACGTGACAAGATTAAGATTAAGATTTGTTATTCAAATGTTCTCTTTAGCTGTAATACTATGTAAAACCAGTAATGTCAGCAAAAGAATACACCTTTAGTTTCCATTTTCATAGCAAACTACTGTTTGACTCTAAAGACCCAAAAAATGCCAAAACAAAGCTGCTTGAATTGCTTTGGTAAAATACTAAAAATCTAACTAGACAGTAAATAAAACTTGGGGGGAAAAAAGGCAGGCGTCTTTTCAGTTAAAGCCTGTTTTAATCTTATTTCCTCCGCATGTTGTGTCTTGCGTCTTTTTCCATTGCCGAAACAACTCCAGTTTGTAAACCATCTCTCCCTTCTGAATTTCTTTCTTCTGTTAAAAAAACGACAATACAGCTCCCCGTTTATTGTGCTGAATAAAAGAGCTTGCCACTGTTTGACACCAAGCTCACACACACACAGTACACAACTGCCAAATCAATAGCGCAGTTTACGGATAAATGTGACTGCTGTGGACGTACAGATTTTTATAATAAGATTATGAGCAAACTGAATAACAAAATAAATCGGGTTGACTAGCAGATAATACCTTTGTGTACCATGGTTGCTGTGCTCACAATATCAGTAGCAGATTTTTTTTTAACTTCGGGTGGAGATTAAACTCTGAGGACTCTGAAATAAAAAGTCTTTATCAAAAGTTTGACTTTGTGACTTCCTGAACCAAGAATGCAAATACCATATCAATTTTTGAGGACAAGAGCACAGGTAAAAATATTTCAGCTCAACTTCTTTGCATTGCTGTACTTTTTGTTGCATAGCACCACAGGAAATAATATACAAATGTCTTTTCCTCAGTTTATCTGCTACTGTCAGGTGAGCCACAGTTGACTCAGAATCCATATTCAAATGGCTTTTTTTTTATATTTGGTTAAATGTGTTTTGTTCTCCCTTGTCTTGGACATTTCTAACTAACCAAACAAGATTTTTTTCTAGAATTCACCACTCTCTTTTTCACCAAATTCCCACTTATCCATGGCAACCAATCCCACGTACAACAATGTGCAAAATGGATTAAAGTTACACTGGCTGAAACAACTCCACTAGTGTTTCTATGGATTTGAGGAAGCAAAATTTAGGTTTTCAAGAATTTTAAAGAGTAGCCACTGTGAAAACAGCAGATTTTACAAACACATTTTGACATTTTTGTCCCATGAAGAATGCGAGTCAATTACACAAGACTAGGGTTGTGTCGAAATTCCTTCACTTCTCACTTCTTTGTGTAATATAATTTGCTATTTTGTCAGCATACCCAAATCTACAATTCCAAAAATCCAGTGCCCCAGAAATTTCCTGGAAGCCTTTGCAAAAAAACTAGAGTGCATCTACGCTCACTAGATTAGCAAAACAGACCACCGTAATGCATTGCGTTTGAATGTTTTTTAATGTGAAAAAAAATTATTTAAGTTTAGATTTAAAATCATTTACGTTTGCATCATCAGAACACATTTGATTCATTAATAGTTTGTAAAATGCTCATGTTTATTAGGCTTTTAACGTTTTTTTTTTTAATAAAAATGGTGTCTCTGTCTTAAAGAGAGACAAAAATGCTTGATAATTCAGCTAAACACCATTACCCTTAAAGCCAACTGTCTTTCCACACCCTCACCTGCTCTTCTGGTGTGTTGGCTTTGGCCCCTGACTGAGTGGGCTTGCCAAGCAGGTCTTGGTTGGTTTCATTTGAGGCTGCCTGGGACAGACCCTCTTCTTCATTTGCACTGGATGACATTAGCCCGTGTCAGTTATTCCCTGGGGCGGGGGGCAAGAGGACCTCTCCCAGGGAACCTGTAACAACCAGCAGCACATGAAAAATGAGCAGCCAACGGGAAGAAGAGGCGATCCCAGCAAATTCATAACCAACGAAACCGCGTTAAACAATGACAAATGTCCATAAACAGACAAACGAATCAGATTATGTCAACAGTGTCTTCATGGAGGATTTACCAATAGCCAGTTTAATTAATCATAGTCTGGTGAGAATCAATCATTCATGTATTGACAGGTAACGGTTATACTGATTAGATTAAATGACTAGCAGTTCTAGTTACACTTATGCCATTGTAGATTTTTACATTGTACTGGACTCAATAGTTTACGGATATTAGAGGAAAAAAACTAGTTGCATTTACTAACCGTTTCTTCTTGTAAAACAAAACAAATGTTGACATTAACAGATGATACCGCTTATGCTAGCAAGTAACTATCTGAAAGAGAATTGTTTCCATTCTTTGTTTTCGTTGACTATTTATATTAAAGCAAAGCAGACACATGCATCGTTAACTAAACTCACCCACTGCTTCACATATAATTTAATCGGGAAGTCTGTGTACGCTGTTTAGCTTGTTCTAGCTAACGCGGCTAGCCAAGGACAATCTGTTGTCAAATGCTAGGGAGATAGATTAAAGTGCTGTCGGAAAAATTAATTGCAGACCAGAAAACTCAATTCAGTCAGCCAAATAAGGAAATATTAACAGCAATAATTTAAAACTTTTTTTGAGCAAAGCCCACATTTTCCATAAAGACATGATTAGCATTTTTTTGTCAACGTAATAAAATAAAAACAGTAGTCACATCTCACTATATAACTATCTAAGAGTCTAGTATAACGTTTCTTTCACGTGTAAAATAAATGTATATGTAATAAAAAATAAAATGGTATTAAATCCAAAGTGTCACTTTAAGAAATGTTGTGTTGACTTGGAGAAACAACTTGAACGAATAAAATTAAAATGTACGAGGGACAGTGAAAGTAACACCAAAAACACACCACATTGAGGGAACGCCCCCAAATAAAAGCTGTTGTCTAAATACTAAATTTTGTTTTTGTTTTACAGTTGTAGTGGCAAACTTGAACTATCACACGTTAAAATGTGCGTTTTTTTCCCTTTTGCGTGTTTATATCGTAGATACTTTACATTTATGCTAACTTTTCCAAAGTGTTTCAGTCAAAAAAAGACTTTTTACTCTTTCAGCAGCTTTAGAGGGCTGATGTTTATTTTTTGACATCACAATGAAACCAATCAACAAAATGTCAAGGAAGCGTTTTAGCTGAACCACAAGCAAAACGGATGAAAAGATGCGAAACGTAAACTCCAATCTACCCAGATCCGTGCGGTCGGTTGACCGGGGTCAAAACACTTCTGAATTTCTGTGTGTGCATAATTTTCTCATCTAACTCAAGGTGGGGGGAGGAGTGAAACATGCCTGAAGAAAGACGGGTGAGTAAAGCTACAACATAGACACACCCAGTCCAACAAAGTTTGTGTGGAGCAATAAGAGGGTGTGGCCTTTTTTCTGTTTTTTCTTGCAGGGGGAGAAAAGATAAGCCAAGTTTGCCTTTAGATCAGAGGCAGGAGCCACAAATCCAGAAAAAGCACAACACTTTCACTGGGAGAGATAGTCCAGCACTCCATTCTTCCCCTGTTGCTACATAGAGTACCAGGGAAAAGGACTCTGCAAGGAATCAGAGAAACAGAAACTCAACGCAGGAACCCAAAGCCATGAAGGACAAACTTAGAAGAGGAGGTGGGAGAAATCAAGCCAAGACTGGTGAGTAATTCCTGCATTCATGTTTTTCCTAGTTGCACGATCTGCTGTACCCTTTTTTTTTTTGTTGAAAATCTGCAGTTTGACCAAATATTTTTGTGGTAGAAGGCTTCATGTACACATGTCATTACTAACATTCTTTGTAAAATGTTAAATTATTTATGATTCATTAAAAATAATAAGAATAATAGCCTTGTCTCTGTCATTTAAACCTCTTTATACAAACTAAATCTACAGGGATATCATTCACTGCAGGGATTTTCACCCCACCAGCAGTAAAAGCTTTTGTTTGTAAATGTGCATACTCCTAAGTTGTTTTTAGTAATAAAAAGATAAAACTATTTGCAGTTCGATGGGATTCTGTTCTTCTAAAAGTATGGCTGTCTGTGGTGCTCAAAAGTTGGCTTCAGGTTAGCAGAGAGGAGGGATGTTCGTACAGCGAATCAAGATCAGCTATTTTTTGGGGGTGTGCTTTCCAAACGTAAAGTTTTCCCAAACTGACAGCAAGAACACAGCCTCTTTTGTATGTTGAGAATATATACAAGCTTACATCTGTCAGCCAGTGCACCCTACTGCCTAATTTGATTTTTCTTTGTCCTTTTATTCTTTGTGTCTAAGTCTGATTCTTCCACATGCCAATGCTGGGTGTGGCTGGCCCTTCACCCCAGGATGACATGAAGGCTATAGGCAAATTCAACAGGTTTTTAGTATCACTGCAGCTGGTGGAACACGCTGAGTCCTGTTTTTTCTCTGGTTGTAGTTCAGCAAATGAGTTCTACATTTAACCCACTTCCCAATTACTGTCATTTGCATGCATGTAGTCTCGTGTCCCACCCAGTCCAGGTAGATCTGCTGTCATTCAAGGGGGGAAACCCGGCTTTACATTATTACTATAACACATTTGAATGATTATGCTAATGTAGTTTTTTTTTTTACTTTGATCTCTCTCTAATACAGATGTAGTTAGCCAGTCTAGTGGCAATAATTCAATTGCCGTCAAGCAAGATGATGAGACATCATTTCCTGTAAAGATCCAGGGAACAGGGGTGGAGCCATTTGAACTGCAGGTACTAAAGTTCTTACTGTGCTTGAATGTGTGTTACACTGATTAACAAACACGCATACATAAATATTCTTTTTCAAAATCCAAGATAAAATGACGTTCATTGTCTCTGTTTTGTAGGTCAATGGCTTTTGGCTTGTTCAAGATGCAATACTGAACGTGCTTTCGAGAAATGAGGTCTGTCCACGTTCCAACTTGTCTCTGGCTCTAGCTGGTCAGACTCTGGATCCTCTTGCAGAGCTGCAGAGCCTCAAGGGTCTGAAAGCAGGGGTCAGCATTCGCCTTGTAGAAGGTAGTTTGTTTTTTTAGTGTCATTTTGAATGCTTTTACCTATGCCAATATGTCCTTGAAAAGAGTTTATTGTCATTAAAGATCTCATGAATTATTTTTTGCAATTAGCTACCTTTTAAAAATATAAATATACATTTAAGTCTTGGTAAAGTGATATTTTTCTGTATTTTAAAAGGTAGTTGGATGCAACACAGTCTCATCATAGCAAATTTTCAAAGCTTCGCTAACTCCCACTTTAATTTTTTTTTTTATTTAAAGCAAAGGTGAACTATTCCTTAACGAAGCATTTTGGTTTACAGTTGTTTAGAAAGGATTCAGTCAGACTTTTCTGCATGTTCCAAGAGAGCAGACTTTTCTCAAGTTCGTCCCACCTTTCTCACATCACTGTGAGTTTCATTTAGTGCCGGCCTCTGCACGCTTGTCTTTCCAGAGCCGTACACTTACCACTTAGCTCGACTCCATCTGGCCCGTGTTGTGGAGCTGCTGAGATCCCCTGGACCTCAGGATGCTCTGAGAGAAGGACGCTCACCAAGCGTCCTGGAAGCAATCACGCAAACACAAGCTCCCGGTAAGCACTTTAAAAACGTAGACCCGACTGCAAAAAAAGAACTCATAAAGTATTTGAAAACTTCTCTCTTTGCCTGTGCAGATGCTGCCTTAGCAAATGGAAAAATACAGAAGCGCTCTTTAACCAATTCAAAATCAGAAGTAACCAGCCAGGATGGAGGTCCTCCTGAGTACCTCCTTCCTGGCTCGTCAGAGAGGCCTCTCATGGCTCTACTGCCTCACAGCTCCCAGACAGAGGTTTGATAGGATGAAGAATCTGTTCAAGCATTTCAGTTCAAACAAACTCAACACGTTTCTGTCTCTTTGACCTTCAGGCCCCCAGTTACCTGAAAGACTTATCTCTCAGTTGCTGGAACCCGCCTCCAGGACACAGGAAGCTGCAGGGAGACTTCATGTACATCACAGTGTTGACAGTGGAGGGACGGCGCTGTGACATCACATCCTGTGTAAAAGGTTTCTTCCTCAACAGGTAGCTAAATTTAGCTTATGTATTCATAAACAAAATTATTTTTCATTTCATTCAGACTAAGCTGTAAAACAGGGAAAAAAGTATTTGTCAGTCACCAATTCTGCAAGTTGTCTCACCCTAAAAGAAGAGGGAGGTCTGTGATTTTCATTGTTTGTGTTCTTCAACAATGAGAGGCAAAATGTAAAATGAAGAATCCAGGAAACCAAAATAGGATTTAAAAATTTACTTGTGTAAAGGTGCAGAAAATAACCGTTTGGCTCTGGAGCTGTTTTTCTGCAAATGGGACAGAACGACTGATCCGTAGTCGGGAAGGTATGAATGGGAACATGCATGGTGAGATTTTACGCAGAAACATTCACACATCAGTGAGAGCATTGAAGATGAAATGTGGCTGGATGTTCTAGTAAGACAATGATCCCGAACACACATCAGCCGACATAGGAGTGGCTACATAAAAAGTACTTCAAAGTTCTGGAGTGGTCTACTGGACCTCAATCCAACAGAAAATCTGTGGGTGGTAGTTGAAAGTCTGCGTTGCCCAGCAACAGCTCCCAAAACATCCCAACTCTTGAGAAGATCTGCAGTGCAAACCTGGTGAAGACTGACAGGAAACATTGATACTTGCTCTTGCACAGTGACAAAATAATTCTTTTTTTTGTCACATTGTAAAAATATAGGGCAACAGAGAACTATAAAGATCCAACTCCAATTTTTTCCTTTTGTTACCCACAGATCCACAGAAGATGCATTTGATCCTCGCCCTGCCCAGTCTTCAGTAGTTTACCACTGTCTCACAGACTTGCTCTGTCACATCAGTCCTGCTTTCAAACAAACATTTACCTCCCTCAAAGCCAGGTAAGCCTCATTTTACCTTTTATTAAACCATGAGCACAATTTACTTTTTAAAGAATCCTAATATATGAGTTCCGCCAGGATAAGGTAGTATATTTTTTCTTCAGGGCTCAGCAACCAGCAGTGGAGGTGACTCCCACTCCTTACCACACTCCGAGCTGGCTTGGGCCTCCTTGTGCTTCTCGGGCTCACAAAAACACCTACAATAGGCTGGGGTTGGATGAACAGACAGCAGCGCAGGTTAGTGGAGGGAGGTGCAATTCTTTGTCAGAAGTTTCTCATGGCAGCCATAAGGTTTGGAACCAAATAATGGAGTTCTGTGGTTTTGTAGGCTCCAGATTGGAATGAGGAGTTACAAGGGGCCAGAGATCTTCCACAAGGAAGTCTGGAGGAGAGGCTGCAGAGAGACCGAGCTGTTCTACAGGTAAGTGTCAGTCTTATAGTGTTTAAACCTAAAAAAATGTTGGTTCTTTTCTTGCTTTTAAATTGTTTGAATTAGTAAAAAATGAGACAAAGATGTAAACCTAAACAGAATGGTTATTAAAGAGACGGATGAATGGAGGATAAATCAACCTTTCAAAAATAAAATACTTGAGCCATTAGAGCTTCAAATCAGCACCAAAACTGAGTTCATAAATCAATGTTTTGGAAAGAGGCTTGACTGCAAAGTCTGATAGAAGAAAAGTAAGTTAAAGTTCCACTCTGATCATCTTTTGACTGATTTTTCTGTAACAAATACGCTTTTTCATTCTGCTTTTTTATCTGCTATGGACTCACAACAATTTGAATAAAGAAAAGCTCAGAAATGCAATTTAAGTTTATTCCTTTTTTTATATATGTTCTCCCTTAGCACTGCAAAAACATGTTAAAAACACCATAAACACAATTTTCATTGGAGAGGGTCTTTAAGACACATACTTTACCCATCAGTAACCTCTGAAGAGAGGAGATGATGATCAAGGAAAACTAAATTCTGTTACATCATATACATCTTTCAAAACATAAAGATGACTGCCTGAAGGAGACGTCTTTCTGTTCATTGGTCATTGATGATTTGGGATGAAATGTCAGAACAGATGGGATTCATCGCTTGAAATGAAAAGCCTCTTTTTAACACAAGTGAAACATTCACCTTGGAAGGAGTTTTTTCCATCTGTTAAAGGAAAATATTTACATTTGATTAGTTATGTTGATTTTCATGAACTGATTCACTAATCAAATCCAGCAGAAAAATAAGACCAAATATAAAAATGAGTTACATTTTTCCAAATATTTTTTTCCCTTTTGACCAGTTTCACATATTTTTCTTTTTAAATGGAAAAAATTATTGCAATTGTACTTGTTTCTAAAAGGTTTTATATGTTTTTTTTAAGTGTGAAATGCAGAGAAACAAAAGAATAATCACTCCATACTTTGATGTTTTGCTAAAAGTTGTTTGTGATTAACTTTCTCCTCCTCAGGTTAACGGGGCATTTGTGAGGGCTGTCATGCAAGGAGCAGAAGCCATTATAGATGGCTTTGTTGAGCCAATGAACGGAAATCCAGATGACCCAGCTTTCCTGTGGGGTGGCCTGTTCATGAGCCAAGGGGCAGCAAGTGGGATGTTTGGCAATGAAAGGGGTCGCAGGTGAGACACGAAACACATATACTAAAAACTGTTTTTCTTTCAACTATAAAGGATATAAGGTTTTTTCATATAGCTGGATTATATTTAATATTTTCCCCCCACATTCTGTTTTTGCAGGGCGGCCCAGAGACTGGAGCTGAGAGGTGTTCAGGCTTACAGTGACTTAGAGGGGGTGCAGGGACTGCATGTTCTACCTACAGCCACGGTGGACTACAGAGGGGTGCGGTTGTCTGCTCAGGGTTTGGCACCTGGCATAGAAAGCTCAGAACAAGGAGAAGAATCCAGCGCTGCTGCGAGGTACTTACTTTAGAATGAGACCAGACTGCTGTCAAACTGCATGTGTAGTGTGGATACAATGAGGCTCTCAGTTCTAAATGCCAGTTTCTTTGTGTTCAGAGGTTTGCTTTACGGGGTGAATGCAGGACCCCAGGAGTCCCCCCACCGCAGACAGTTGCTTGCCCTCTTGGCCCATTCAGCCAAATCTCTCTCCCTCCAGAAACACGTTGTATTAACACCTATTGGTCACAAAGTACCGCTCTTCACTTCTGTGGATGCTCAGGGGCTGCTGGGAGCTGACGGACGATTCTACTTGCTGGACGTGTTTCGGACCTTCCCTGCTGATGTTAACTTCTGTCTAGAGGTGGGGGCAGAAAGCCATACGGTTACTGGAGATGAAAAGACGAACAAAAGCTGTGAACAGGATGTGGAGAAAAATAGTTGTGAAAAAGAGGGCTGGCCAAGGAATTACTGTGCCTCCTCTGGGCTTCCAAGAAGCTTTCCTCATGGCCTCTGTAGGCTGAGACCAGAGTTGGTGCAGGCTTTTATCCAGCACAAGTAAGTCCTGCATAACAGAAACCTTTGCGGAATGCAATTTTTGTCAAAGTTCTTCATAAAATACAGATTTATTTTTCCTTTTTAGACACTCCCAATTCACACAGCTTGTCAGAGAAAAGCTGGATGAGAATGGAGGTTTTGAGAACTGCGCACTAGCATGTACGTTTGTTTTTGTCAGAGCTAAAATTCAAATTTGAATGAAAACATTTGGAGTTAAAATAATGTTTTGTTTCTCACAGCGGACTCTCGATCCACTGATGCCATGCGAGACGCATGTAAGGAAGTGGGGTCACTCAGTGACATTATATTTGAGATGCGCTTCAACCCCAGTGTTTTTTGTCCAGGTATTTGCATCAAAAAGCTACCAAATGCTTACATATGCATTCCAGGATGGTATTAGAACATATCTTTTCTGTGTTTCAGGAATAGCTTTTCCTCCAAGTGAAAATGCATCAAAAACTCTCCAGGAAAGGTTGCTGAGGGAAGCTGCAGCTTTCATCATCACTCATCAAATCCCAGCTTTTGTAAGTGGCCGTGTGCATCACAAACATGCTTTAGAATAAATAAAATAGACTCATGTCCGTTTTGTGTGTTTGTAGATACAGTTTTGCCTGCAAAGCAGAGAGGCACCGATGGACAGGGCATCTCTTGAACATGCGCTACACCAGAGAGGCATCAATCTCCGGTACTTAGGACATGTGACCAAGTCCATCACCCAGTCAGAACACAAGGAGCAACTCAGGCATATAATGGTTTGTTATTTAACGGCAGAAACATGAAGAACATTCCTTCATTTGCAGATGTTTGGTACAGTGTTAAATTATTTCTGCATTCACCAGAGGTCAGTGATAGGAGACATATTCACTCGTTCAGCCAGGAGAGTATTCAACACTTTCCTTCAGGTACTTCATGGTGTTTTGGAACAATCCTTTGCTTTAATTCTCTAATTGTTCATTAATGTGTTCACTTACAGAAACACTGTCTGGATATATCTTTGCAGGGTGTGGACATACCAAGTTTCTCTGCAGCAGTCAGCCACTTCCTCAATTGCCTGTTTGTCCCAAACTTCACGGCTTCTTTTGCTGGAGAGGAAACCAAGAAAAAGTCAAGGCGGCGTGGCCGCACTGCTGGATCTTCTGAGAACACACCCTGGAGCCTGTTGACAGGTGCTGAGCTGTGGAATCTGGTCTGCCAGGATGCTGCAGAAACATACGACATCTCTGACAGCCTTGGGTAGGGTTTAACACTCTTTCCTTGTACTCTTTTATATAATCTTGCTGTGGTTATGTATTACGCAATACTGCAGTATTTGAAGTAATATTTGTCTCTGTGACAGCTCTGGTCCTAACCACCTGGTGGAACACTTTGGCCTTCAGAAAATCTCTTTACTCAGAGAGTTCTGCTTGAAGACTGGACTGCAGGTACCAGTGCATTTCCTATTAGATTGTTCTCGTTTCCACAGCTTCTGCTCTGATTATTGGGGAAACAAACCCTGCTTTTTGTTTCTTTTGAAAGTTTTTTTTTATTGCAATAAAAAACTGCTAGTTTATGACTTTTTTTTTGTGAAATAATTTGCAAGATGGTAACGCAAGAGACTTCCCAGGTTTCAGATCACGGGTTACAGAGAAAAGCACACACCTGAGTCAAATCTCATCAAATCCAGCTAAATAAAAAAGCATAATTATGACTTGTTTTGGAGGGTGGCCAGAAAGAATGCGTTCTTTCTAAAAGGACTAAGTCACGCCAAACTTTGCTTGTCAAGGCTGGACGATAGCCCCACCTGTACAGGAAAATCCTCAACAAATACATTTACATAAAATTACAAACTTTAAAACGAATAAACTGACAGAAAAGTAACTTTGATTTCTATGTTTGTGTTCACATCAGTTGAGACTAAGAGACTACTTCCTGGAAACCCAAAACAAAGCTCCCATCAGTCCGGACGACATTCTGAACATCTTCCCTGTGGTCAAGCACGTTCACATGCCAGTTGGGGATGCTGTAAAGGCGTTTCGTGCTGCACAGAACTTCCTTCAGAAAGTTAAGTTACTAAAGTTGGTTTTAAAGATCTGACACTCCAGCGCTATAATATTGTTTGTTTCCCAACTACAGGTCTGCTGGAACAGGCCCATGAGAAGTTGAAGGAAGCAGCGTACCTCTATGGTAGGGTGTGTGATGACCTCCACCCTGATGCCTGTTACTGCAACAGCCTCTTGGCAAAGGTGACCTTCCTGCAGGGGAAATCGGCTGAAGTAAGTCTACTTTTACTCATTTTTGAATGTCTGCCAATCACCCAGTTGTGCAAGGGACACATTAAATTGCAGTGACTCATTCAGTTCAGAGCAAACGATCTTTTTAGTTCATTTTTTTTCTTTACACAGTCTATTTCTCGGGTTCGAGAGTGGATAGAATTTGTGTTCGTTTTAAGACATTTGAGTGTTGTCATGACTCGTGGTCACTTTGACTTTTGTTAAGGCTCGGAGCGTGCAGCTGAAAGCAGTGGTCATCAGTGAAAGAGTGCTGGGCTTTGACCATCCCAACACCATTCAGCAATATGTGAGTATTGACCCATTCTCCTAAATCACTATGGTTGTGTCCGAACTCTTTCCCAACTCGCTACATAGTTCATTAGATATTGCCATGTTGTGTAATGTTGTCTAAATCTACAATTCCATAAATTGATGCATCAATGCTCACTAGACTGGCGAATATTGACCACAATGCACTGTGAACAATTTCATTGAAAAAATGTATTTTATTTTATTTTCTATACTTCATTTTGATCATCAGAAAAAAATAGATTCATAAACAATATGCTCGCATTTAATGTTGTCATTTGGTTAAATGTGTTACTTGTAGGCCCTCCTGGGTGTGTATGCATACGCTGGAGGGGAAACAGCCCTGGCTCAGAGGTGTTTCTTCAGAGCTCGTCTTCTCATCCTCACAGTCCATGGTGAAGACCACCCCTACACTGCAACTGTGGATGTAAGTTTCTGAGCTGGATGCATTTTACCCCATGCCATGAACCCATTTTTCTTACTTTTGTTTGATGTTGTTTCTTCGCAGAGCTGTCTCGGTCTGATGCTGGTTGAAGATCAGGCTGGGCAGTTCCTAAAGAATGCGCTGAGACTCAACACTTCCTTCTTTGGCCTCATAGATTTTAACACTGCTCTCACGTAAGATGTTTTTAGAAGCTCTTTGATGTAGATTTTCTTTTTTTAAGTCCAATAATCAATCTTTTTCTTTTTCTGGATGTGCAGACAGCACCTCCTGGCTCAGTGGATGTGCAGGAAGGGTGACTACAGAAGTGCCATGACCCATGAGAAAGAAGCCCTCACGGCCTTCACTTCACTGGTAAGTGACTGCAATAATATGCTGCTAATAAACTGATTTTGAGTTCATTCATTAATATTTTCTTTGTCTAAAGTTTGGGGAGGACCATCCCCAAACTTGCTGCAGCAAAGAGTTCTTAAGCACCATAACCAAGCAGGCAGTGAAGGTGGAGCGCAGTCTCAGGCAGGCAGGAGCCGACTGCACTGAGCAAACCGTAGAGGTAAGGCAGGAACCCATGCAGCAGTCTTGCAGAGGAGGAAAACGCCACTCACCTTGCTGTCCTGTCTGCTTTCAGTGCTTGAATCCAACAACGGAAATGGTTCTGGAGCAGATGGTTTTGGTTACAGGGATCAGAAGAATTTCACGCAGGTACGTATTCAAAGCAATATTTGAGCCTCATTCCAAAATGTTGTTGTCATTTATACGCTGATGTTCCTAATGTTCAATTAAATTGGGGTTAAAGCTGTTTTTTATTAAGTCCTGGACTCATTTATCATGGAAAGTGAGAAATGGAGGTTTTTGATTTTCAACTTTTAGCTTTTTCTTGTATGTGTTGACTGTAGGGAGATGAAAAAGCATGCAGGGTTCCTGCAGATCTAAAATGATCGAATCATTCTTAGATAGACAAATCTATATCTTAAGAAACAATTAAAAATGTAATAAATTGAATGTGATTGGTCTTTTCTTCTGTGTAAGAAAGTCGTTATTAGTCTATTCAGTTCAATTCCTTCGAAATGACTCACTAATGCTGCTGGCTTGTTCACAGCATGGGGAAGTTCAAATTTTATATGATCTAGTAGGAGAAAGTTCATTCTCTACTTAGTTGACACCAGCGAGTATGTGTCAGAGGCTTGCAGCACATTATGGGTGTGAAACTCGCATTAAACTCTGCTCTTAGTGGCCTTAAAAAGGTTCTTTAAAAGTCTTAAATACAACTTGTAGAAACCTGTAGGAGCCCCGAGCATGGGAACAGCTACTCGAGGTCTGATTGTGACAGAGCCTCTGGGAATGGGAGAAAAAAAAGGATAATTTGCTTAAGAGTAAGAGTGACAGCTGAGCTGTAGGCCTACTTACTGTCTTACTCGAAAAAACAGGAGAAGTAAAAGTCTTTCAAACATTTCTTTATCATTTTCCATCAAAACTGTAACTGAATTGCTGTTCAAAGTCCCACTCTGATTATCTCGTGATCTATTTTGAAAGTCTTCCAGGGGTCTTTTAAGTGAATGCAAGTGGATGCATCAGAATGAAACGGAGCAGGGAGCTGGTGGCTTGCTGTTGCCATTTTTCCAACAGCATTTTTGCTCCTGATTCACAATGATTTGAATAAAGAGACTCAGAACTTTAAGCTTAATGTTCCCTATACATGTCCTCCAACATCAGAAAAACACCACAGAAACATGTTCAAAAATCAAATTTTCATCAAAATTGTTTTTTTTAAGAATAATTTAAAAAGTCTGAAAGGCATTTAGTGATTAGTTATTATTTCAATTTTATTTTGTTTTAATTTAGTTAATATTTTATTCCTATGTTACTGGCATTTGTTATATAATTATATAGAGATCAGCCTGAGAACTTTAAATGTGAAAGTATGTTTGCTATAACATTAGCCCAGTTGCATAAAGATGATAAATTGTTTGTTTGTTTTTTTTGTCCACAGTGACAGGTTCCAGGAATACAAGCAGAAACACCTGGAAAGGAAAGTAGCAGCAGCCAAAGAACTGGGAATCAAACTGATTACTGGCTCTGCCATCACAGACCTCATTAACGCAAGAGAGGGAACTTCAAATAGGGAAACAGGAAACTGGAAGGAGGGTCAGGATGGGAGAAACAAAGCAGAGGAAAACAGCAGTGATAACCAGAAGCAGCCTGTAGAAGATGAATCTGAGAGTGCAGCTACTGTTTCAGCTCCTAGTCATGAGGAAAAAGCAGCTGAGCAAAGCAAAGATGAGGGAGAAAGTGGCACAGATGCTGCAGCTGTCGATGTCGAGAAAGGGAAAAATGATAATGAGATGGAGTCTGGCTCTGGGGAGGCACACGGCGCAATGAATGGAGCTGTGGACAGCCCTGTCAGTCCTTCAAGCCTTAATAGTAAACTGACATGGGCAGATATCGTTGGTTCAAGAGCAACCAATGGAACAGGAAGCAAAATGGTAAACGGAGTAGACAGTGTCGCTGTCAGCGGCGTAGCAAAAGAGTGAAGGCATAAAGATGACAGGGTTTGGAAGATTTTAAGTCACTGCTGTAAGGCAAACTCGACATTAAAGCTGAAATGGGATTTAAAGCAGACAGGATGAGTGTTACTTTATTCATAAAACAATTTCCATAACTACAATGTGACAAAACAACAAATGTTTTTTAGACAAACTTTAACAATAATCCAGCAAAGTTTTTACCAATTTATCCAACAATTTTTATGCTCCAGGAAGACTCACATTCCTGTTTTTTTTCTTTAAATATTTTCTCTGAAAATGTTTTTTTTTTTTTGCTGCGTTTGTTCAAAACTTCTTTGTGACTTGACGCAAAATGTCTCAAGTTTCTTAATCCTGTCAAGTGTTGTGCTGTGAAAAAGTGTTCCCCCATTTTAAAATCTGACTGTGCAAAATAAATTTGTTCCTTGTGAGTTTTTAATTGGTTCTAATTACATTACTTACTGTGTTGAAAGTGCTAATACTGCTAGTCTTGTGTAACAAAGCTGGTTTTTGAGGTTAAGTTTTCCTTTTTTTCCCTAAGTTTGAAGTACATTTTCATGTCAAGAACTATTTGAATAAAAGCGTTTTTTGGAACTAATTTTTGGACTTGAGCTGTTTGAATGTTGCAGAGTTGCAAAACTGGATAAATAAAGTTATAAAAACTGGCAATAAGGAAATCCATCTTTAACTAATTGGCTCGACTTGCTTACTCTTCCACTTTTGTTTTGTGAAAAACCTTAACATAAAAGTGTCTTATATGTACAGAAATTGTTTTCAAATGTTTATTTCAATGAAGTGCGTCCATTCAGCTCTGAGTTTCTTTCAGAATAATCTCCAGATACTGGCAGTCTCTGTATTCAGGTTCATGTGACTCAGCCCAGTTAATCTGGGGCGCTCTGTGTAAGACGTGGGGAGGAAACACAATGACTGCCGTATCACTGAAGACGTCTATCATACGAGAAGGACATGGTAGTGTTTTCTCCTCGCAGAGGTCCACAGCTTTACTGATGTAGCTGTATTCCTGCTTGAACACTCTCTCAATCGTTCTGCAACAGAGAATATTGTTTCAACTCTCAATTTTGCTTAAACATCCCCTCCATCACGTGCGTTTTCTACAAACCTTTCCCTAATGCCATTGAAGCTGTTTCCAATGATTAGAAGCTGTGATAATCCCTGTACACTCCAGTTCTTCCACAGCAGGTTGTTGTACAGGGCCTTCCCACAGTGCATGAGATAAAAAAGTGTGGGCTTGGTCACTGGACGCTTCCCCTCCTAAATGACAAAGTAGTTACTTCAGTTCTTTTATATTTAAATAGATTTAGCCAAGTATTAGGGTAATTGCAGCCGTTTGTCCTGTAGAACTGCAAAAAAACCAACAATTTGCGCCCACTGACCTCATTTTCTGTGAGTACAGTCATTCCCAGCTCCCTCAAGACACCCTGCTCTCCAGAGGAGAATATGGGATCATAAATAGAACAATCCTTTGGTGAAACCTACAGGCGAAAAATATGAGCTTCACTCAAAATCAACAAAGCACGTTTGTCAGACCATACATATTCTGCCTCTCTTCTAACCTGTAATACTTCTAGCAGCAGAAGCAGCATAGCAAGCTGATAACGGGCTGCAGTGCAAGAAGAAAAGGACCCAAGGCCATAACACACACACTCCAGCTGATCATCTCTGTTCTTCAGATGCTCATGAGTGACATCCTTCTCTGCGGATGCTGATGTTGTGGTTGTCATCAGCAGCTCATCTGAGGATGAGAATTTTACAGTTTGGTTACACACTAAAAATAAAGGTCATTTATTATTGTTTGTTGTACTTACCTTTCCATTTGTGCCAAAACTCTTCGCATCTCAATTCAGTCCTATTGAGGCAGAATTGTAAGAGTTACAACATGAAAGAAATGCCAGCTTTATTATTCCCCTGGATTAGATACAATGAGGAGTGTTTGTAGGAGTGGTTTTCCGTTATTCTCGATTTCTTACACAGTGCTTCTGATCCGTTTGACTACCTTCTCGACGTCAAGCTGTTCGTGGACGAAGGTGGAAGTTAAAGACACTTTAGATTTAAACTTCCTTGTTTGCCCTTTTCTCCGCTGAACAACCTGCCACTCACTTTCTGACATTTTTTTTATCTTATACCCATAATTCAAACGTTTTCAACAAAATAATGGACAATAACCAAAATAACCTTCGCCTTAAATTTAGCAGCGCGTAGGACGGTTTTAAGTGCAACACATTGTTTGATTTCCGGTAAAACGCCACAATAAACGTTTTTGTCAAACTCTTTTTTAACGTGTTTTGTTGTTTTATTTTAATTAAAGTACTGTATTAAAAACAATTTAAAAATACATTAAATGACACAAAACAAGCTGTTTCAAAACGTTCAGGGAGCTACATTAATTTGTTTTTACGGACAGGCTTTTACCCGGAAGTACTTCCACGTTCGTGCGTTTACGTCTATGCGTCGAACGAACAGCTACACTGTTAGCAAGAAAACGTCTTACTGCTACAGACAGAGAAGAATGACTTTTAATTGATGTATTATTAGAGAAATTAATTCACACCAAGTACGTTTTTATGTATTAACTATCAGTGCTTTCCAAGTTTGAAAAGTTTTTAAATCTTGTATTGTCACAACCGCTGTATTATCATTTAGCTTTCGCTACGTTATTACAATTGGACATTTCTTTTAGGCCTGTTCCTCAGAAAATGCGTTTCTGCGTTGCTTGAAACGAAATATATTTTGTTTACGCTTTTAATTAAGAAATGTGTATTACAGTTGATATTTATTTTGATAATTATCTATTATAACTTTTTTTGTGGTTAGCCTCGTGCTTAGCTAGCGCTAGCAGTGATTGCTCACTGTGGTTCCATGCAAAGTTACAAACTTAAAAAAGTAACCTTGAAGTTTATCAATTGCTAATCTTGAATGTTTTTTTTTTTTTTAATTATGCTTATTATTATATAGGAATGTCGATGTCCTATCTTTACGGGCGGAGGGAAGAAGAGGAAGACGGTGTGGAGATCGAGAGCTTCGAGGTGACAGACTGGGATCTGGCCAATGAGTTTAACCCAGAACGCCGCAGGTTTAGGCAGACCAAGGAGCAGGCCACTTATGGCATCTGGGCTGACAAAGATTCAGATGAAGATGAGAGAATCAGCTTCGGTGGCAAGAGGTAATTCCCAGGTTTGATACTCTGATGTCTAAATCTGAAACTTTTCGCAGTGGATTATGTTAATTGTTTTAATTTTCTAAAGATCCAAAGATTACAGTACTCCAGTGAATTTTGTTAGTGCTGGTCTACGCAAAACTGCTGCCGAGGAGAAACAGCAAGACCAAGATGAAGGTTCTGACGATTCGGAAGGTGATGCTCCTGCAGTCCCTCCTCCTACTCGTGGAACTGCACCTAGAAAACTTCAGATGGTAAAGTGTTGCTTAAGAACATATTTTACCTTTTAAAGCTCTTCTAAAAATTGAGGTCTATAATTCCTTTGTTTCATCAGAGTAATTTTCGTGGGAATCAGTCGCAGAGGTTTGCTGGTGGAATACAGTCTGGACAAGGTATTGGGAGCTGGGAGAAGCACACAAAAGGAATTGGACAGAAGCTATTGCAGAAAATGGGCTACCAGCCTGGAAAAGGGCTTGGAAAAAATGCTCAAGGTAGGCAGAGCAAAGGAGGATAAGTACTGTACATGTTTTTGTGTTTTTAAGTGCGTTTCAAAGAGGAAAAATAATAGAGTTGATTGCCATGCTTTTGTTTTGTTTATGTAGGTATTGTAAACCCTATAGAGGCTAAGGTCCGTAAAGGAAAAGGGGCTGTAGGTGCATATGGCAATGAGAGAACCCAGCAGAGTCTGCAGGACTTTCCTGTGGTTGACTCTGAAGAAGAAGAGGAAAAGGTGACATTTTGCACTAAAGTAGTTTATATATATAAATAACATATAGCTTATTCTTAAGTTCTCTTTTCTCCCATTAATATGTATTTATGTAGGAGTTTCAGAAAGAACTGGGTCAGTGGCGAAAGGATCCTGCAGGCTCTGCAGTCAAGAAGAAACCAAAATACTCCTACAAGACTGCAGATGAGCTGAAAGCTAAAGGCAAAATAGTTTCTCGGAACATGGCGGCATCTGCAGGAGAGTTGGCACAAGTGAAGGTACGTCAAAATTCTACATTATGTCTTTTTCATTTTGGGTCACAACAATAAACAAACCAAAACCAGAAACTTTAATAATTTCTTGTTTATTATTATGTTATTTTGATAATTTAGATCTTCTTATTTATCATTTTTTTACAGTTACCTCACAACATAAGACTAAAGTAAATTAGGAGTTTTATGGCATTAGAAGTAAACAAGTTTTCTTTGGATTCATTTCTTCTATTTTTCTTATTGTTTAGGTTATAGATATGACAGTAAGAGAACCAAAGGTTTACTACAGTTATAGTCAGATAGCTAATAAACACAGTGTTCCCGATGAAACAACAACAGCCGTGTCCACTCGGGATCAGAAGGGTTCTGGCTTCGCTCTCCCTGAGCTTGAGCATAATCTTCAGCTGCTGATCGACCTCACAGAACAGGACATTTTACAGGTGAGATGAAAATCAGAATATTTTCAGATAATTTTGAACTATTTGGCCGTGTCATTTTTTTCTCTGTTATTTATGTATTTTTTTTGTAGTCTGCCAGACGTCTACAGCATGAAAAGGATGTGGTTGTTTCTCTGAGCCATGAATCCCAAGCCTTGCAGAGCAGACTAGATGTAGAACAAGATGCCATCCAGAAAATGGAGGCTGTGTTGGCACTGGTGGAGCGTTTTCCTTCTGGAGAGACGCCACCAGGGGAGGGACCGACTCTTCAGGTAGATAGCACATGAAAATACCCTGACTAAATATCCTTATCACACTGTTTATTTGTTTTCCGAATGGTTTTAATTTCTGTTGTTTTGACATTTAACAATTTTATAAATAATTGTTTGTTTATTTTCATGTTTCCAGGAATGTGCTCAGATTTTTGAGACTTTACAAACAGATTATTATGAAGAATATAAAATGATGGGATTGGCAGACCTGGCTGTAGCAGTTGTTCACCCTTTACTCAAGGAGAAACTTCACTCGTGGGAGCCTCTGAAGGTTTGTTTCTTTTTATCTTTGCTATTATTTCTTAAAGAAACCACAGGATTTTCAAAGTGTTCATGAGCACTTAAAATACTAGAGTTAAGAGTATTTTTTTGTTATAGGACAGTGCGTACTGTCTGGAAGACATTGGTCAGTGGAGAGCTATCCTTGAGTCCAGGGATCTTCGTTCCAGCGGCCCAGACTCAAACATGGATCCTTACCACAGGTCAGTTTAAAATACTCCCCATTACATTTATATATTATAAAGATTTTTTTTAACTGCGTGTCTTTTTCTTTGCTCAGACTTTTATGGGAAGTTTGGATTCCTGTGATGCGTATGTGTGTGTCCGGGTGGCAGCCCCGTATGGTTGAACCGATGGTGGACTGTGTGACATTGTGGGCTCCTCTTCTACCTCAGTGGATCCTAGATCACTTACTGGAGCAGCTGATTTTACCCCGACTGCAGCGTGAGGTAAGACTCACCGGTTATAACAATTCTATATGCTTACTTGCCTAATTGAACACTTTCATCTGAATCTATCACCTGTTAAATCTTCTCTACATTTTCTCTTGTTATCAGGTGGATAACTGGAATCCTTTAACGGACACAGTGCCCATCCACTCATGGATCCACCCATGGCTTCCTCTACTCCAGTCCCGGCTAGAGCCTCTCTACCCCCCAATCAGGAGCAAACTTGCCAACGCTCTGCAGCGCTGGCATCCAAGTGATGCCTCAGCGCGCCTCATTCTTCAGCCATGGAAAAACGTTTTTACCGCAGGTGCATGGGAGGCCTTCATGGTGAAAAATATCATCCCTAAACTTGGTATGTTTTTATTGGTTAGTAGCTTAAGGCATTGCAAAGCTGTTGCTGGATCACTGTCTTTCAATCTTTTTTAAATTTCATTGCTTTTTCCTTCCAAAGCTTTATGTCTGGAGGAGCTGGTTATAAACCCACACCAGCAGCAGATGGAGCCGTTTCACTGGGTGATGGACTGGGAGGGAATGTTGTCTCCCTCCAGTCTTGTGTCCCTTTTGGACAAGAACTTTTTTCCAAAATGGTTACAGGTACGTGAATGTCGTAATGGATATTAATACATAAGCTTATTATTTGTTCAAACTTTTTTTTTGTTTTTTAGGTTTTGTGTTCATGGCTGAGCAACAGTCCTAACTATGAGGAAATCACAAAGTGGTATCTTGGCTGGAAAGGCTTGTTTAGTGACGTTTTGTTGACTCAACCTCTCATCAAAGAGAAATTTAATGAAGCTTTGGACATCATGAACCGTGCAGTGTCATCAGGAATGGGTTTGTGTACACATTCTACTTTATAAATATGTAAATGAAAGAGCTACCTTAATTCAACCAATAAAAAAAGCAAAGATTGAGAGCTCTTTGCTCCACTTGTGCTGAATTCTTTATTCCTTTTTACAGGTGGATATATGCAACCTGGTGCGAGGGAGAACATTGCCTATCTCACACAGACAGAGAGACGGAAAGACTTCCAGTATGAAGCCTTGCAGGAACGCCGGGATGCAGAAAGTGTGGCTCAAAGAGGCATTGGTTCTGGTGTGCCAACCAACTTTAAAGATCTTATTCAGGCCAAAGCAGAGGAAAACAACATTGTTTTCATGCCCTTAGTGGCCAAACGGCACGAGGGGAAACAGCTGTACACATTTGGTCGTATTGTTATTTACATAGACAGAGGGGTTGTCTTTGTGCAGGGGGAAAAGACTTGGGTCCCCACATCTTTGCAAAGTTTGATAGATATGGCAAAATAATTGTAGCTTATAGATCTTTTGTCTGCAGGTCCTTTTTATTTTTGTCTAAAAACAGTCCATTGCCTCTACAGGGTTTATAATACCTACAAAAAATGAAAGCAGTTGTTCATTTTATGTATCTTTAGAGGTAGTTTTATTGTGAAATGTGTAAATAATTTTTGTTAGTAAATTTTTGTCTGTACTCATGTCATTTATATAAAAAATAAATATGTTAATTCAATGTATTTGTGCAGTTCTCATAATTTGTATTTGGGAATTTGTATCCTCATTGCTTTGCACGCTAACTTAATTCATGAAAATATGTCTTGCTGGCCAGAAAAAATAAAACTTACTTTAACAACATATTTTTAAAGTTTTTTTTTTTGATATATTGGTCAAAATCAGACTATAACTGGATATTTTTAAACCAAGCCAGTAATGGTAATACCAAACGGAACCAGAGGAGGCAGTGTACCAACCGATCACCCAGGATTTTTAGTCACTTCGGCTTCCGTTGGAGAGCTTTGTGCGATTAATGAAATCTGTGTTCGCGATTTAGCCTCTTGAAGTGAACTTCCCCGCTAATAAGGTTCGTAAAGAAACGTTTTCATATGCAGAAAATTCCATTAAACTAATATTGTGGACGTATACGCTTAGAAACTTGCGCTTTATGGCCGACGTTATCAGTCACAGGCCATGATGGTGCTGTCCTTTTAGCATGCTAGCATAATTTTATCAATCGAAGTTGTTTTATTCTCAGTCATTGCCATTTTTACCCCCAGAGTTATAACTGTGAGTATTGGATTTAGTCAACCATGTCATCTGACGCCATAAAGAAGCGCAAGTCGAAGGTTCTTCGTAACGAAGGAGGAATCCCTGATATGAAGCGAGGCCGGGGGGACATGGAGCAGCAGGTACCGACTAGTGCTCCAAACGAGTTCTGACTTTGATTTTAAAAACTGGGATTACAGTTTAATGTCGTACTCATTACAAGTGCCTGTTTAATTTACGTATTCTGCATCAGTTTATGGAGTGTTCTAATACAGTAATGTCTCTTTCTAGGATGCCCGTGTTTATAATGAGGAGGTGGAGTTGGACGGCAGGGAGCCTGAACAGGACTACCTGCAGTTTAAAGAATCCTGTGAGACTCTGGCTTCCCTCATGAGTGAGATCCAGGAGCTCAAAGCTAATGGAGCCAAGGAGGGGGTACGCCCTTTCACCTCTGCAGTTCACGCCACCATCACATACACTCTGCCAAATGAACATTTTCAAAAGCCACTCCAATAAAAGCCGTGTTTTTTAACACGTTCTTGCAGCATGTTTTCTTAATCAATGACACATATAAAACAATTTAAGATTAAAATTGCATTTTTTCAAGCAGAGATGAAATAGGAGAAGATGAAAACTGAACTGAAATGGGCGGGCTAAAGTCTCCCTGCTCCGTTCCATTCTGATGCATCCACTTGTAGAAGACTAAATCCATGTATGTCTTGGTTTTCCTCCTCTGAGCTGGCTTCTGGCTCAAAACTGTATGGCTGGATAGCTCCAATATTGCTCGCCATTTTTATTGCACCGATAACAAGGGTCTGTAAGCCACCAGTAGTGCAAAAAAAAAAAAAAAAAGGGATGATGGGATATCAATTGAGGCTTACTTCTGCGTCAACAGTTCTGCCCACAACTCAGAGGTGAATTCCTGATGAATTCCTGCCGCTCTGTCAGTCAATAAACTTAAGGAAAACTTGCTGTAGTTAAAGCACATATTTTATTGCCATGTGTTGATTTCCAAAAATATGATCCAATGCTTGTTATTCTTGATTCGAACTCTTCATGTACTGTTTTTAACAGTGGATGCACCATCTACATGGTGAAGGGACTGCTGACTCAGTACACTGCAAGCCCTGCCAAAACACTTTTAATAATAAATTGTGGGTTTTTTTCCTTCAGTGTGCGGAGGTTGAGCAGAAACGCATGCAGAGCTGCATCCTCTTCATGACCTTGAAGAAATTCAACCGCCTGGCTCACATGCGGCTAAAGAGAGGCCGAGACCAAACACACGAGGTAACTTCCACACAGCTCTATATTTCACTACTAAAAGAAATGTGCAGTTAGTTTACTTAAACTGATTGATTTCTTATCTTCCAGGTATTCCATATTTCTTCTGATAATTTTTCTATGTTTTCTTTTTTGCCATATAATTTTTTTTGTTTACTAGCATTTCTTTATATTAACATTATATAAAACATAACCATATTATCAATGCCTGATCGCAACTTTTTTGATTTTCCAGGCAAAACAGAAGGTGGATGTGCTGCACCTCCAGTTGCAAAACCTGCTGTATGAAGTTATGCATCTTCAGAAGGAGATCAGCAAATGTCTGGAGTTCAAGTGAGTACACAGGATTACCGTGCAAATTTATCAACTAATTCTAAAAAAAACTGAAACCACTTTTTTGTCATCTGATTACATGTCTGAAAATATATTTATTCAGAAATGCTAGATTTTCACAGATTTGACTTTGCTGTTTTTAAAATGGCTTTAGAAAACCAAAAATCTGAATATTTGAGCTGATGATCTGAAATTAAATCCTATTTGTATTTCAAATGAAAGGTTTCAAGACTTATAAAGAGCCAATACCCTGTGGCAGCATATTTACATGACAGTTAATAAAGAGGAACCGACTTAGTTTGTGGGTCTTCTCTTGGACTTAATCCATTTTTTTTCTTTAATGGGTTAAAGCAATTAAAACTTTGTGACCAAAATAAAGATGTTTTGTGATTATTTGACCCGTCTGTTCTGTTGTCACTGACTAAGGCCCATGATATGGCACAATAAGTAGTTCTGGTAACAACACAGTTACAAATGTCATCTTCTTTTTTCTTTATTAGGTCAAAGCATGAAGAAATAGACTTGGTTAGTGAGGAGGAGTTTTTCCGAGATGCTCCTCAAGATATCTCCAGACCTCAGCTCACAAAAGACGATCCACACCAGCTCACACTGGCGCGGCTGGACTGGGAGCTTGAACAGAGGAAGAGGTTTGTTTTGTCATTGGTTTTGTTTTCATTTGAAATAGATACGTTATTGAACGTCGGTTTGATACAGATTGGCAGAGAAATATAAGGAGTCTCAGTCAACGAAGGAGAAAATCCAGAAGAGCATTGAGGTGAAGAAGGAGCATCTGAGAAGCTTGCAGCCAGGACTTAATGCCATCATGCAGGTAATAAAAAAAGCTCCACTTTAGCTCGAACTTTGATTTTATCAAGTTTTTTTTTTAATTAATATTTTTCTAAATCTTTTTCTAGGCTTCTGTCCCGGTGCAGGAGTATTTGTCCATGCCTTTTGAACAAACTCAGAAACAGACAGAGATTGCACGCCACCTTCCTCCACCCCTTTATGTGCTGTTTGTTCAAGCCAATGCTTACAGCCAGGCTTGTGGTGAGACATTCATTTTCTCTGTAGTGGGAATACAAAATATGTCAATATGAGTTCATGTTTGGAAGCAGGTTCCTTTAGGATTTAGCTGTTAGACTTTTGTTGTGATTTAAAATGAGATATTTTAAAGCAGCTTTTTTTGGTTTAAAAAAATGCAGGGTTTGCCACTTCATGTTTTTCTTATATCTACTTAAAACAAACTCCAACTATATTTTTTCTCTAGTGTAAAATTGTTCCTAGGGTTTCTTTGTCTGCAAGGGAAAGATTTGAAGTTTTAGCGGAGAAAGGGAGACTTTAGCTCACCCATGGCAGTTGGTGCATCACAAACTTTTTTTTTCTCAAACAACAGCATGATTTGAATAAAGAAATATTTAAATGCAGGTTTAATCTTAAATCGTTTTATATGTGTCCCCATATGTCCTCCATCACGAGAAAAATGCTCCAAGAACATGATAAAAACATGATTTTCATTTGAGTGGGTCTTTAAATTGTTACCAGTACATTTTTATGTTTTGATTTATTGGAATAAGACTTTAACAAAAACAAAAGTTAAAAAAATGCACAACTCTGCAGGGATTTTAGAAGTGACATCTATCTATAATAAAACTAGATTTGGAGCTAAATCATGTTTAGTTTGATTTGACATATATATGAGAGCCAGAATTTGCAGCATTTTTTAAATCGTGGCATTTAGTGTTGAAAGAGATGCATTTATTTGACAATTTACTAAATATTATCATTGGGACATGTTTCAGAACTCGTGTTTTAAAAATTTTTTTTCATTCAATCTTTAATGTTTTTATTTATTTTTCCAGCAATACGATAACTTAAAACAGATATTGGTTGCTGTCATGTTTGATGGCAAATCAGATCTTTTGGTGTCAGTAACGGGGAAATACGTTTTGTTACTTACACAAAGGTAGGGCCTGAACGTAAAACTACATTCGAAACTCTGTCTTCTTTTACACTTGTGTTCAGATCATCCAAAACTCCTGCATAAACAAAGGACTGTGTTTATTTCAGACAAGAACCTGTCTGTGTCAATCAGTGGTGATGTGGATGAGGCCAAAGCTCTGTCCAAACCTCCAGATGACTCTCATGGTATGCACGACCATACTTTCTGAACACGTCTTGACGTGCATGTTTGTCATTATTACCGTATTTTTTATTTAGGTACATTTTGAGAAGAAAATAATATTGTGTTTTGGTTTTTATTCAGATGATGAAAGTGACTCGGATGCAGAGGAGGAGCAGGAGAAAACGGTGAGTTCCAACAACTACGCTCTTTCACTCAGGTCATTGAGTTCAAGCGTCTCAGTTCTGCACCCGACACTCAATCATATTTTGGAGCGCAGCAGCTTTCAATCGATTGTTGCATCCGAAGAGCAAGTGGGGGATTCAGGGAAATATTTCCCTAGAATGGCGAGGTGACTGTAACCTGACACCAATTGGGACCTGCACGCTCAGCAGCAAACCATCTTCACTCCTATTGTTAGGGCTGCTTCATCTGGTTGTGAAATGAAAGGTTGTTTTTTTTCTTTTTACTCTGCTATTTTTGTCTGCAGACCCTGTGTCTTTGTGGGTACTGTGATCACGCGTTTGTTATAACTTACTTTTGTCTTTCTGGAAATTAACTGTTTGTGCTGAAGCAGTGTTTCGTTGGTCTGCACTCCTATTTGGGTAGTGGAAATTCAGTTAACATAAAGCTTTTTCATTTGTTTTGAGAAAAAAATTCTTAATTACTGTCTTACAGGAAAAAGTTTTTCAATTCCAAAATAATCTTAATTTAAGAAAACATGTCTTGGTGACTCGATTTCTTTTTGCTTAAAATAAGAATTCTTGGTAAAACAAATTTTCTTACTCCATTATCATTTGTTTTTGCTTGTTTAAAGATTTTTTTTTCTATTTACAATTTTTTAAAATTTATTTCTAGGGGGCGTGTTTTTGCAGTGTTTCAAATCCCTTATTAATTTTTACTGGTGCATTCAGACTGGAGACATTTGGTCCACTTAAAGTGAACCAGAGTTCGTTTCCCCGATAATCCGGAACAAATGTTCAGTCTGAATACACGTAAGCGAACTCTGGTCCGAGACCAGGAACCGTTCTATCTGACTCATCTTTTGAGGTGGTCTCGGTATGTTCTGAGATCAGTCTGAATAAAAACCACTCTGGGAAACGGATAACTGGACCAACACAGCCACCGTAGCCGAAAGTCACGTGATATAAACAAATTAGGAATGAGCTGCGGACAAATATAAAGCATTGATATCAAAGAGGAAGTAACTGGTCTAACTGCTTACTTGTTGTAACGTTTATTTTAACACAGCGGAAAACGCTTCTTACATGCTTTTCTATGTCTGGTTGCGCAGCACGTGCTGCTGTGACGTCTTCCTAAAATGTAGCTTGTAGTTTTCCTGACAGTCTAGATGTCATAAACACTTATCATCCTACCTTCATAGCTGACATCTCCTCAGTACTGCAGTTGCTGACATTTGAGTGAAAGCACACATGGCACGTCTTCTTGCTGGTAACCGTCTTGCAACATTCCCCCACCGTATCCAAGTAACAAGTAAAAATAGTTGTTTCTGGCATTCGAAAACTGGTAATAGAAATATAAAGTTTTAATAAGTCAACCATCTTGATGAAGACTTTAAAGTGCCAGTTCTCCGACTTTCTCTTGTTGTTTTGAGCCGCCTCGTACTTCCTGACCAATGACTGAAGAGATCTTTAGTCACTCGGACTGAACAGAACAATTTTGCCAGTCTGAATACACCCTGAGTTTCAACATTAATTGTACCCAGATTTGGATTTTAAAAAATCAGCCTCTTTGTAACTTTTGTTTGGTGAGAGCAAAGTATTTTAACAAACTATATTATTGAACCTAGAAGGGTGTTTAATTTTTACCCTGAAGTTCTTTTAAAAAAAAATTTTTTTGTCTTTTTTTTCAAATAGAAGAGAAGAAGGCCAACAACTGGAGGACAGTTGGATGACAAAAGAAAAGAGATGCTTAAAAGACACCCTCTGTCCCTGTGCATTGACCTGAAGAGTAAAGGTATTGCATTTGGTCCGATTGATTTGTTTTGTGTGATTTTGTGTCCTTGGCCAATTTTTTTTTGTTGAAAATTATAAATTATAAATCAAAGGTTCCCAAGTTCTTATTTTGTTCCAGAAATGTGCTGATATAGAAATATGTCAGCAGCTTATATCAATAATTACCACATGACAAGAGCATCACAGTCAAGCAGTGATCAGAAGCTGTGAAATTGAAACTACATTTAAAGTATGTATTTTTATGGGGTTTTTTCTTGTTAATAAACACAAATCATTTTTATATATTGTCAAGGCTTTTTTCTTGAAATAGTACAAAATTATTTACATTGTGTTTGTGTTTGTTTTTTTCTGGTGGTTAAATGTTTTGCTATGTTGTATTTTTGATGAATTGAACAGTTTGGGTGCGAGTTGAATTACATCCCCCTGTTAGATTAGGTTACTTAACCCTCTTGTTCCCTCTGCTGGTTGTTAAGGAAATATGTTGATAAATTATGGAAAAATCTGCATTGCAGACGTAACTTAACCTAAAGTGGAAGTAGGGAGGGGTGGTCTGCAGCACCGACACTATGTAGTAAGCATTTTCTTTCTTCCGTCTTTTATTTGTAGTTCTCTCCAGTTATCTTCAGCGCTGCCAGCAGCTGCAGCTTCTTTTAGTGCAATAAAAGCAGAAAATGAGCAGTGCAGGTGTGAGTGAGTGACGCTGTGTCACTGAGTTCACTCTCACTGCAGCGAACAGCCGACCAGTGATCAGCATAATGCATGATCCCTAGTGGCAGATAGCTGCCTTCTTTTTTTTTTTACTCTGTTATAGTTCTATATCATACTGCAGTGTAAAGTCAACCCAAGGGCCTCATCACTGCCAGGTTGAATAAGAGAACGGTACATCTAAGTGTTATGATAGCAGCAAATGGGCTCACGGCTGTTCCTCTGGTCTCCACAGATGGCAGCATCCTGCACCTCTACTTCTACTATCTGATGAATCTGAACATCATGACAGTCAAGACCACCGTCTCTACCAACACTGACCTCACCACAGCCATCAGTGCAGGGTGTGTAAACGGCTCTTTAAACACTATTTACTTCTCATTGCGTGTTTTTTCTGAGACTTTAAAGGAATTTTTTTGCAGGGAGCTTCTGAAATCAGACACCCTCTTCAGCTGTCTCTACACTAATGACCAAGGAAGAGAAACTCCCAATCCAGCTAATCGCTACCAGTTTGATAAAGTGGGGTAAGGACGTCAAACTTAAATGAGATTGAAGAAAAGATATGCGATGGATTTAAACCTTGAACTGAGCATCATTTCAACCTGAGCAGCAGTAGACAGAAATATGCACAAAATAAACTTCTATATTTAACAAAATGCAAATATGCACCTAAATTCATTCTAGTGTTGCCTTGGGTCATATTCCATCTGGGAAGTTTCTGTGTGGAGTTGAAACAATGTTAATCTTTTCCAGGATTGTCTCCTTTGCTGATTATGTGGAAGACTTAGGTTATCCCTACAAGTGGGTTCAGAATCTCGGAGGCCTGCATTTTCCATCCGACGCCTCAGAGGTGTGTTGAGTTTGCAGCAGAGCTCCTCCCCCTCTAGACGTGTGTTTCAGGTGTTAATTCCTGATTATTTGTGTGTTTGCAGGGCGGGCTGATAGGCAGCTCCCTGAGTGCCAGCCACATGGAGAACACCATGAAGCTGCTGAGAGGACGAGTCCAGTCCCGCCTGGCTCTGCATAAACAGTTCGCCTCTTTAGGTAAACTTATTTTCATCTTGACACTAATTCCTCTTTAAATGTTTTGTCTGACATTTTAGTTGTTTTTTTTTCCCCACAGAACACAGCATCATCCCAATCTCCAGCGAGTGTCAGCATCTATTTCCTGCCAAAATTATCTCACGCCTGGCACGTTGGACAACCATCAGCCAGCATGAGTACATGGTAACCAAAACTGACAGAATTAATCAGAGTTCCACTTGAGGCGTCATTAATTATTTAATCTATTTAAGGAACTGCCGTATACTCGTCATGTGACGGATGCTGGGCTTGCAAAAGAATCTGATCTGTACTTTATGGCGGTGGTTGAAAGAGGCACAGGTAAATGCAGCAACTGGAGCCAGCAGTAGATGTCTTTATTTGTATTTTTTGCTTTGAGTTTCTAACAACAGGTCTGTGCTTCTCCTAGCTTGTCTCCATGCTGCAGTGGTGCTGAGTCCGCGTTACCCAGAGATCTCTCCGCTCTTCTCCCTCTCCCTCAGCTGGAAGGGAGAATGCACGGGACGGAGTGATGACAACCTCAGAGTAAGAATTAGTTTCAATTGCTCCTTCCGCACATTCCTGCCCTCTCCCTGTGGAAAATCTTATCAGAACGCCCATATTTTTATGGGTTTGCATTGCAGGCGATGGAGAGTGAGGTCAATGTGTTTAAGAATGAGCTGCAGGGACCGCGTCCAGGATACCAGCTTCTAACTAATCAGATAGCACGGCTGTGTGTCTGCCTGGATGTGTATTTGGAGACAGAAGGGCAAGACGATAGCGTGGAAGGACCCAGAGAGTTCCCTCGTGAGAAGATGTGTCTGCGCACCGTCAGGTACAAATAAGAAGGTTTTTCTGTATTTTAAAGTTGGTGATGGATTTGATGTTTGTTTGGAAAAATGTGTTCTGTTGTTCTCAGGTTGTATTGAAATACATGTTTTTAAATATCTTGATTAGTGCTGTCATGCTGTAAATTTTTTTATTCAATAAATTAATCGTGATCTGTAATTTATTAATCAAATGAGTCTATTTTAACTGCAAATCTTTTTTTAAACCTAATAATTGCTGTATCAAGCTTCATTTTATGGTATTTTCCTTTAAATTTGAGACATTTTGGCGCAGTTAAAGATCAAAATACGGCTTTCCTTAGAGAAGACATAGCCAGAGCAGAGCGCGGTGTAGCTGTTACCGTAACAACGCGGTGGCAACAAGACGGTGGAAAAGCTTGTAGCTGTGACGTAGTAAATAAGCTGGGCAAACCAAAGGGGGGTTGTTGGCACGGATCAACCCCGCCCACAACTCAAGCAAATTTCTAATGCACTTCTGCCTCTATGCAGATACTATGTCCTATAAAACACAGGTTTTTGGATTTTGGCTAAAAACAGCACAATCCTAACTGAAAGAGCACTGGGACCGCTTTTATAATAGATCAATAGATGATTGTAGTGGGTCTTGTAAAAGAATTAAGGGCTCTCAGGTTGTTGTACATTTAATTAATCCCTTGTTTTTTCCTGTTAGGGGTCCAAACCGTCTGAAGCCGTTCAAGTACAACCATCCTCAGGGGTTCTTCAGTCACCGCTAAATCTAAATGTATTCTTCTTCTCTTTTGCTAAAACGTTGTCCGTTCACCTTTTTCTTTGTAACTGTTTGGACCACAAAGAATCATTTTTAAGATTTTGGGCAATAAAAGTGGATATTTTTGTGAATGCTTGTGTACTCTTTTGTCCTTTATCTTTTACCATCCTCTCCACCCTCCATGCAGTTCTATTTATAGTTTCTATCACTGCAAGCTGATTATTATGCTATTGTGGTTTGGTGCAGGAGCAAGCTGAGTCACTTCCAAGGAGAATCCGCTCTGTAGATTGCAGTATTTACATTTAGTTTAGCCAAAACCTGGCAACTATCTCCCTGATTTTTCAGCTTTTGTTCTGTTAAACAACACATCAAAACTTATATCACTTATATACCATATATACTATGGTCCATCCCCAGCAAAATGTAACTATATATATGCATTTGTATAAAATATGTTTTTTTTATTTCACCTATTAAAAAAACTTAAATACATATATATAAAAACAAGGCTGAAGAAAGCAGTCAGCGATGACAAGATGGCAGTCCCATCAAATCAGGTATATTTTTAGCATCTTTAAAGCGTTCCGTTAGGAGCTGAAGGATGAGATGTTCACTGCTTTTTTTTTTTCAAATTCAGTCTACTTTTTAAAAATATATATTTATCTTTTAAACGTTCATTTTCAAATTAGATTATCAAAAACAGATTATTTGATAAGAGTAATTTACTTTGAAGGCCATTCAACTTTTGACTTGCTAAAAGTTAAATGTAAATCCGATAAAAAGTGGAGGTTTTAGGGACTTAGTTTGGGTGTGTTTTCTTGCTATGAGCTAAAATGTGAGGAGCGTTTGCTCTGTGAATGCAGCTTACACCCATATCTTTATTAATCCATGAATGTGGTCTTGATTCATGTGGGGAGGGATGCGATGGCTGCTGAAGGGAGGGCACAGCTCCCCCTTCCCTCAACCGCAATGCAGTGCAGGAACTTGCAGCATCTCCCTTTTTTTTTTTTTTTTTTTTTTGTTGCTTCCTGTGAACCACCCGGACTCTCCAGAAATCTCAAGAAGAACCAGACTCCAAAACTTTCAGCCAAGTTGTGAAAACACCACCACCAACACGCCTCTTGGGTTTATATTTGGATGTTTTTATTTACTGTTTCACATTGCATATTCTCAGCAGTTTATACATAGCACAGTCATAGTCCTAGCGTTGCAGACTGGAAGAGTGAGATACCACAGTTCAACCATCAAGGAGAAGCTGCATTAAGGTGCACAACAGGCAAAAAATCAAGTCATTCTTACTGATATTATACTTAAAATAATATAAACATTTCTGCTCACTTAAATATGATCATTTGTGTTCAGTATCAATCACAATCTTCAGCTTTTTATGACATCTTTACCCTTGAAGGCTTGTAGGCGCAGCACCCTGCTGTCCCCTTCAGGACTCTTTAAATGCACTTGTTGTTTGTTAAGGGCAGTTGTCACATTCAAATGAATTTTGTGGAGCATTCTGCAGTCGTACATCGGAAGCTTCAGGGAACGTGACGGCCATACTTAGGGAGCGAGGGGGTGTGTGCTGCACAAAATCAATATTGCTGACATACTGTTACCTGCCCTGCTTTGGACGGTCAGTTGCCCGTCTGAAAAGCACGGTGCATTCAGCTCTGTTCTCCTGCTTTTCACTTTACCTTCACCTGACCTCCCTCACAGTTCTTTGGCATCCTCTCCGTTAGAGCTGAAAGCTGGACTGAAGTCTTACTTCTTGGCTTTCTCCTCCTTGCTTGCTTTCGATTCAGTGCCGGAGGATTTCTCTGCTTTCTCTGTCTTCGCTCCTTCCTTTACTTCTTCTTTACCGACCTCCTTCTTCTCCTCTGGCTTTTTCTTGCTTTCTGTCTTCTCTGGTTCTACTTTAGGCACAGGCTTCTCTGGCTTCTTCTCCTCCGTCTTGCTCTCAGTATTCTCTGGCTCTGTTTTAGATGCTCCCTTGGCTTCGGTTTCACCAGTGTCTGCTTTGGGAGCAGAGGGCTTCTCCTCCTTAGCAGCAGGAGTTTTCTCTTTAGGCTCAGACTTGGGGACCGGTTTGTCCTCAGATGGCTTGCTTGGACTTGATGGTTTTGAAACCTCCTCCTTCTTTGGTGCTTCTTTGGCTGCACTCTCTTTCTTTGTCTCGGGTTTCTCTAGCTCTTTCTCTTTGGGCTCCTGCTTCTTATCACTCTCCTTTGCAGTCTTGGCTTTCTCCTTCTCATCCTCCTTTACGGGTTGCTCTTTCTTTTCCTCTTTGACAGGCTGAGGCTTCTCCTTAGTTTTCTCTTCTTTGGGGGTTTCTTTGGCTACGACAGGTTTGGTCTCTTTTTCTGGAGACTTTGGTTCTGGGGTCTTTGGAGGAGGAGATTTAGCTTCTGGTGATTTGCTACGAGGTGATTTGGATTCGGGTGATTTGGACTCTTCTCCTGCTGGAGACTTGGCTGGAGACTTGGCTGGAGACTTGGGCATTGGGGATTTGGCTGCTGGTGATTTAGACTCTGGAGATTTCTGGGGTGATTTCGATTCTGGGGATTTGACAGTAGGAGACTTGGGCTGTGGAGATTTTGGCGGAGGAGATGCTTCCTTCTCCTCTTCATCTCCTTTCTCCTCCTTCTCGTCTTCCATTTCCTCTTTTGCATCTTCACCCTCTTCTTTCGCTCCCTCTCCTTCCTCCTTATCCTCTCCTTCCTCTTCTTCACCCTCTTCTTCTCCTGCTCCTTCTTCCTTTTCTTCTTCTTCCTCTTCTTCCTCAGCAACCTCTTCAGTCACCTCTGTCACCTGTGTCTCATCTGTCTGCTCCTCCACAATTACTGTATCAGAGATTTCCTCGCTTTTAACCTTCATATGTCCAGAGATTCTGCTATCCAAGTAGGAGTATGGAGATCCTCCAGAGACTAAGCGGTTCTCCTCTCCCTCCAGTAACTTCCTGTGTTAACAACAATGGAAACAGTATTTTATTGTTACGTTTATTATTAGGTTATTTTATTTCAGAGTGTGATTTTTTGACCCAGACTAACCTATAAGCAGCAATCTCAATATCCAGAGCCATCTTGACGTTCAACAGGTCCTGATAGTCCCTCAGCTGGGTGGCCATCTCCCATTTGGTGGTCTTCAGCTCAGAGTCCAGCTGGTTAATAGTCTCCTGCAATGTTTAAACACAAGGCCACCCAGGTCAAACAAAGAATCTGAGAAAATATGCTGAAATGTGCATTTTTCCATGTCTTTGCCTGCAGTGAGTTGATGTCATCTTGGTGTCTGTCTTCACTCTCCATGCGCTGCCTCTCCAGAGACTCCTTGGTTCCTCGCAGAGTCTCCAGCTCAATGATGCGGCTTTGAAGCTGACGACGGTATTCTGTGATCTCCTCCTGGCTTCCGCGGATCGCATCCTGGTTAGACTTTGCGGCCTCAGAGAGGCGCTCCATGCGCACTGTAGGAGAACATATTTAGCATGACATGTTTATAACAGTTTTGATTAAATATACAAGTTGGCAAATAGTTAAAACCAAAGCTGCATCAATCACACAGTTTTCAATCCATATTTGACCATCACTGTTCCAAACAGCAGATTGATGTCACTGGGAGAACACTTAACCTTGACAGTGTCCATCTCTCAGGCAGCCTGACTCAGCTTTCTCCCTATTTTCAGTCATGAAGCACCTGCTGCAGTCAGCCAGACAAGAGGAAGGTCATTTCACTTTGTGCCTTCCATGCCTGAATTACATGAGTTTGTAAATGTACTTCAATAATTTAAACGTCAAATCCTTCTGCACACATCAATCACTTTCTGTCCTTCAGCATTGCCAGGTTGTGCAGTGCAGCAGAGGCACAGAATGCATGCAGAGTCCTTTAGTCATGGAGCTACAAGATAATTATTTGGCAGAAGATGATTGCCTGGAAAACAAATATTTTTTAAAAAAGATCCTTGTTGGATTACCTGCAGCGATTGCTTTTAAAAAGAATGACACTGGGTATCATCCGCACAGACGCAGAGAGACTAAACTTCAGAACTTGTCGAAGTTTGTTTTCTAAAAACTTGGTTGTTTTTTTCTTCCTTTGGTGTCCATTTAAACTTCCTCTGTGCATTTTAAAAAAGTTTGGGAAATTCCCCTGACATTAAGATCATAACTTTCTATTATTCCTGCAGTGTCAGTAATGGAATCATTTCTGTTGCGTAATGAGGAATTTTGGATGATCTTTGAATGACGCTGGATTTCAGCACCTTGGACAGAGAGAACCAGCATCACTCACAGACAAAAGCTCAACGGCTTTGACACGTTTGTTGTTCAGCCAAACTCACCTTGGTACCATTCTTCGGCGTGCGTTGCGCTCTTTGACGCATGGCTGTCCAGCTGCGTTCGGATCTCTCGCAGTGCGCTGGTGACGTCCGCCTTCAGCGCGTCTCTCATGTCAAAGCTCACTTGTGCGCCCTGAATCTGCGCCAGCAGCTCTGCCACTTCTTCCTCGTGGTTCTTCTTGAGAAAATCGGCCTCCTCTTCCAGGGCGCAGAGCTTCTTGTCCAGCTCCATGCGCGCCAGCCGGCAGTCCTCTGCGTACTTCTTCATTGCGCGCGCTGCAGCCTCCAACTCCTCCCGGTTTCGCGCCTCGTCCTCCAGCCTGCCACGCAGGTGCTGGATGTCTTCTTCCAGGTGGTCGTGCTCCATGACTGCGCGGGCCTTCTCCCCGGTCAGCTGCTGCAGGAGACCCCTCAGGTCACCCAGCTCGCGCTCGTAGTGCTCTCCGACAGAGCTGCGCCCGGCTTGGCTTTGGCGCAGCGCGGCCGCCTCCGCCTCCAGGTTGCGGTTGTGCATTTCCAGGTTTCGCACCTTGTCGATGTAACCGGCGAAGCGGTCGTTCAGAGCCTGCAGGATCTCCTTCTCGCTCCTCCGGGTCATGTCGCCGTTGAAAGCCTCCAAGCTGTCGATGGAGGACGGCTGGCTGTAGGTCAGGCGGCGGCGCTGGGAGTGGAACCCGCTGGAGGACACGGATGCGGGCCGAGCCTTGCGGTACGAGCTCGGCCCCATGATGTGGTGGTCGACCATGAAACTCATGCTGACCAGACCAGAGCAGGACTGACTGCAGCAAGAGGGAGAGCGCAGGGCTTTTATAGGAGGGAGGGAAAACTCAGGAGTCAGCACCAATACAGGCTCATTTTAAAGAGACTCGTTTTTTTTTTGCTTCAGAGAAGTACTGTCTGCAGAAACACTGAAATTCACCCATCTTATGGGTTCTTTCTTACACTCTAAGCTCTCAAATTATGTCACAAACATTCACTTTATTGAGTTTACTTAGCCTCATCTACATCCATGGGTTGAAATCTGTCTTTTTTTTTTTTGAAGACTTCATTATTACTAACCTCTTGCTATATGCGCACTTCCTGTAGTTTTTAGATTTATTTAAAGAATGAAAGAGTATAGGTTTCACAAAAGTAACAGCATTTTGCACATGCGGTGAGTAGAACAGTTCTGCTGATGCTCTCTGTAGCTTCAGTGCTGCAGTGTGAATTTGCAGATCATCCCTCCTGGGACTCACCTCAGCGGCTGGGCCATTGACAAGTCTTAGCACTCACAGCACACTCACAGAAAGCCTCTTGGATTTAACTGTACAACATGCTTACTGAGGAGCAATCTATGGAGTTTGTTTTCAATTTGGCTACAGATCATATTTTTAGACCATTCTGCAAGCACAGAAACAATCAAAGGCTTTGCACAAAAACGTTTTTTATCTAGCGTTGTGGCCGTTAAGAAAAACTGAGATGTCACTGCTGGTGTAAGTGGATGTTTGCTCAAAAAAGGCCCTGCTCTCAACAGCCCGTGCAGCACCTATTGATTACTCACACCCAGGGTGAAGGGGTTTACTCTGCAGACTTTAACAGAAACCAGAGAAATGTGTTAAATCCATTCCCCTGAGATGAATGTGGAGGAACAGACGAATCGGCTGCCACACGTTTCATTATCAGCTGTTCTCTGTACTTTCATCAACGCTTTTAATATCCCGTAACATTTGGCCTCACAAAGTTATTGTTTTTGCAGAAACTCTCTATGTTTTTTGCAGAGATTGATAAAAAAGAGTCTGAAACATGAACACAAAATGGAAAAGGATGTCTAGTATTGTGGATGGAGTCTTTATGATGCCATTAAAATATACTTTAAGGTCATGTCTGGGACGATAAACTGATAATATTCTCTTCTTATTTTCTTGTTAACATCTGAACAAACCACAGGATCTCAGCCATTTTTCATGTGTTTTTCAACAGACACCATCACTACATTGTGCAAAAAACAAATTCTCTCCACTCATAATTTCAACTGACCACAATGGTAACAATTCAGAAAACTAGCATAAATCAGATGTACTGTGTTAAGATGTTTAAAAATGAAAAAAAAAAATTAAGGACTGTGGAAGAAGGGTTAATTTCTTAACCACCCTAAGATCTGCCCCAAAACATGTTTTCTGGAACCACCACTGCCGCTCTCTTGCACAAGTTTGCCTTTAGAGAAAAAAAAAAAAAGAAAAGAAAAGAAAAGAATGTATTGTATGCTTAGACCTGTCGAAATTCAGACATTTACATGACAAAAATCCTATAGTGGGATGAACACACAAACAGATTCAAAACAAATCGGAATGACTGGAATATGACCTATGAGGAAGGGGATTTTAAAGCTTAGACGATTTGGGTGGTTGACTTTCCATACAATGGCTTAGTTAAATGTTATAATGCAACTTGGTTATGTTTTTATATCAAAAAAAGATCCAAACAAGTTGGTTTATTTTATTCTAATTGTATATGCTTTCCACCTGTAAAAAAAAAAAAGTGGAGTCTTTTTCAGCAATTTGGCTTGAGGAGTAATAAAAGACAGCAGGAATAGAGTGATGAAAATTAATTAACTTCAATGAATGAATAAAACTTTATTTATATTATCACTTTTTGACTTTTTCAGGGCAAAGTGCTTTAAAAAGTAAAGTTTAAATATAAGGGAGATCAGGAACAAAAATTTAAAAAGCATAACATTACAAAAGCAATAAAGTACATAAAAGACAGTTGTAAGTGCACTAAAATGAGTAAGAGAAAATAAAATACCACAAACTATTGAGCATTAAAAGCCATAAAAAAAGATTCTAAAAATTGTTACTTGTCCAAAACTTTACTTTTCATATTTATATGTTAATTCTTTTAAAGAAAATAAATTAGTCCTCTTTAGTTTTTGTGACGTATTTAGACCATTTGACGATTTTTGGTCTTTGTGAGGCTGAAGTTCAGAGTTTGAAGGGAGGAGACACATGGTATATAAACAGATGTTGATTTGTGGAAGGGAATGATAACACTAATCTAGATGGGAGGGGAAGAGGTGAAACAGCAAGTCACCTTGAAAGGAGAGTACACTTAGAAAAAAGATGCCCTGTCAGTGTATGACTCAGCTGTAAAACAGTTAGTGGAGTGGGCTGCATTTTCTCCTTTTATTGTCTTTTTGGATTTTTTTGAATTAATATTACTATTTCAGTTTTTCACAAATCCAGTGATATTCCAGACATTTTTAGTGACATCCAACTCATTGACTCATTGAATAAGTTCTAAAGACATAATTTTTTTTTCTTTCTTTTGCCAGTTTAGCTATTTTCCACAAATGAATCCTAACGGTTCTAAATAATTTTACAGCTGTTAGTCAGTCCAATGACTGAAGTTTCTAGAAAAGCAACTAAACATCTGCTTTGCTCACAGCGCCTCCTGCCGGACCCTTAGCAGACAGGCAATGCAGTTCATAGAGCTGTCTACAGGGGGCAGCAGGCAAAATGGTCCACAGTCGTTTTTCCCTTTTACTTCCGGTTTAGCTCGCGACTTTGAGAGAAGAGGGAAACTCGAAACAATTTGCACCAAAACTAAGATAGAATGTTTCATTAAAATGCATCGACAGCAGTCTTTATTTGACGCATGGACACAAGAAAACAACGAGTTAGTAAAAGACTGTAAGGTATGGTACTTTAGAAGTCCGTTTCTTATAAACAAATAAATCCACCAACGTAGTGATTTTAAAAAATGGTTAGCTTTGTTTTTTTGCGTCTTTAAAATCCGGTTTTCTAAAGATCAGCCTTTTCTATAACAGTATTTTCTGCTTCTTTGTCACTTATTTAAAAATCTTTCAGAAACAGGAAGGACAGAATGCTGTGGGACCACATCTGACCTCTGAGTTTCAAAAACTGTTGAGAAAAATACAAGGTGCCTCATCTTCATAACCTTAAAAATCTTATTTGCAAAGATATGTATTTTCAAAATGATTCCACTGATTCATAAGGGATTTCCCCCCTGTGCTTTATTCTTTCAGGAGTCCCGTCTGAAACTGATCATGCGCAGCTGGAGCTCTCGGTTGTGTACAATGCCTGCATCTGCTTTATTGCGCAGTCTCAGTTCACTGAAGCTGAACTCCTCCTCAAACAAACAACTGAGAGAAGTGAGCCTTTTTTGAAATTATGTCATACTACTGACATGGGATATTGACTTTTTTTTTCACTACTTGCCTTTATTCTTTGCAGCTCTACAAATGAAAGGAGAGAACTTTTGTCAGTCAGATGCTCCTACATTTTGGATAACAGCTGTTAGATCAGTAAAAAACACAGCTTTGCATCCCTTTTTGATGTTTCTTCCCTGTCTGCAGTGGGCAATATGGCTGGCCACATGCCAGCTAAAGCCTTTGAAGGATTTTCAGGTTTGTCTTGCAGCTTAATGATTTTGTCACCAATTAGGCTCATATCTGGTGTCTTGGTTTGATAGACGAGCATCTTAATTTTATATTAAAGATCTCTGTAAATACATGAGTTAATATTGTAGTTAATTTGATAATGAAAGATTGCATTTTTTTTATAATGCTGCAGGAGACCTCCTTGTTTGAGGCTTTAATCGGTGATGTTGGAAGTGATTGTGGAGAAGATGCAAGGGAAAAGTTCAAAATTGTTCCTGCACTGGTGATGGATCCAAAAAGGCTTGTTGAGCTGTTGCAGATCTGCAGTATCATTGTTCAAGGTCAGGATTTTTCCACAATAGTTCTCTTAATAACATACTTTGAATGAATAGTTCGTGACAACTGGTCACTGATTTATTTACTCATAACTTGTAAACAGCAAACAAGACATCAATTTGAAAAATGGCCTGTCCGCTTACTGCATAATTTACCACCATTTTTACAAGCTAATCATCATAATTCAATCATGCTTCATGGCTTTTCCAAAGTCTGTAACATTTACAAACATGAATAACTGTTTATGAAGGGTTCTTTTTAACATAATTACCCCCTGCTATGTTTCTTTTTATTAAGGTGCAGAAAAACTGAGTGAGGGTCGGAGCTCAGAGGCTTTGCCTCATTTGCAGGCAGCTTCCAAACTGCCAGCTCCCAAAGCTCTTGTTGCTTACACTCACCTCCTTTCAGGCTCCTGCCTCGCCCATATGGTACACTTTAATACAATGACAACAAAAAGGCTTGTGGGATTGTTTTCATCCAGTGAATGTATTTGTGCTTGTATGTCTCTCCAGAACTGCCCTCAGATGGCACTGCAGTGCTACAAAAAGGCCCTGGAAACAGACGCCCTGTGCGTGTATGCGCTCCATCAGAGCACACTTATCTATAGTGAGCTTGGAAATGCACAAGCTGAGATACAAGCTCTTCATATAATGCATTTGGTTAGTAATGCAATTACACCAAACTAAACTGTAAATGCATATACAAAGTGAAAAAGCACAAAGTTGTTGGTATATTTGGGTAGAATGAACATCTTGCAAGTGACAATAAAAATGTTTGTCAATATAATGTTCATAAAATGTCAAGTAGATAAGCAAACGCTTAATTTTGCTCCACTCAACATTTACAGTTAGTTACAATAAAACTGCTCTTGTTCTGCAGACTTTGTTATTGCCTTCTTCTGCAGAGCCCTTCGCGGCTGGAGTCCATCCTCTCTCTCTGTCCTTGCTTCTCACCAGCCAACCACTGAAAAAACTGCTCTCAGTCCCATCTGCTCTCAGTGTCCTTCATAAACTGGCTCTGAAATACATTCTTAATGGCAGGTTAGTGATTCTTTCCTCTGGAACATCTACCCCAGACCAGAAAAAACAAGGTTTGTAATGCCAAGCAAACTGATTATTCTGCAGAGTATCTGAAGGGGTTAAACACTACCTCGACCTTCTAGCTGCCCTTCACTCAGAAGAGCATCACGGAGAAAAAGTAAAAACAATGCCTGGTACTAACTTGTCTAAATAGTATTTAGAAAAATGTTAATTTTTAAAAAACCTTATTTGTGCCCCCAGGGGCATTCTGTGTTCTCCACCCTCCCCAGGTTACCCAAACTCTACTTAGAAGCTGCGGTTGCCTTGCTCATGGCCCAGCGACCTGCAGATAGTATGGTCCTTTGCACAGAAGTCATTGACACTATGCTGGAGCTTCTTCCAGAGAAAGTGGTGATTGAAGAACCAGAGGAGGGAAGTGAGGCTATGACCCAAGAAGAGGGTGAAGACAGAGTTGCAGTGCTCCTCTGGACTTCAGCTGCATACCTGCTACAAGGTCAATGCTACTCTCAGCTGAAGGACTGGAAAAAAGCTGTGACTCACTACACAAGGTCTGTGTGTGAGATAAGCTGTTTTTTTTACTTTAATCCCTTTTTGTTCATCATAAAAAGGCATTGCTGATAATGTTACACCTTTCTAGGTGTGTCAACATGCTGGTGAAGGTGCACTTTAAAAGGAAAGGTACTTCTCAGATTTTTTTTAACATTTTCCTTCTTTTTATTTTTGTCATTGGAAGAGCATTTCATTTTTTTTACTTCATGCAGATGTCCAGACACAAGTTTTCAAAGCAGGAAGACACCTCAGCCAAACAGCAGACCTGCACATCCTTCAAAGGCTTAAGGGGCTTTCTTTAGCTGGTCGCGGGATCAGCTTCATCCAGATGGACCACCTTAAGGAGGCTCTCAGGGACCTCCAGCTGAGCCTACAGGCTGTTCCAGGTTTGGGAAAAAACACATTTTATGTTGTTTTTAGTGAGGGTCAAACGATTACTTGAATTTTGATTGTCAGTCAAATTTGGTTGTTTAATTTTTGTAAGAAATATATCCGAGCTCAGCATCTTTAATTTGACCACATTTATGGAGTATAGTTCATACTGCAAGAGAGTAAAGACCATAAAACATAAAATGTAATTAATGATCCAACAGTATTCAAGATTTAAAAAGTGCTAAAACTCAGTTTAGGCTTCTCAGTTTATGAGTTTCAGTTTTTTTGTTTTTACACATCTATGTCTTCTTTGACACATTCTGTAAAACTGAAGCAGTAAACCTATATGCAGTGGGGGACCAGAATAATCAGGTGCATGAGTTTGGTCATATCATCATGCTCGCTGTGATGTTTCAGACGGTGTCGGTGCAGGGCTGTGGTGTGGTGAAGCCCTGTGGAGGCTTGATAGGAAGCGGGAGGCAGCAACTCGTTGGGAAGAGACCTGGAACCTTCCCTCTCAGTCCACCATAGAGTAAGGCAATGGCATTTCGCTCCCTACATACATTCAACATTAGATACCTACAGTATGTTGTCTTTTGTTGGAATTGCAATGCAAGCATCTGAAGATAAAATCAAATAACATGTTGATGTTTAATACATCTGAAAAACTTTTAAGTAAAACATTTAGAGACTATGTTCATAACTTAAAACTGAACTGGAGTATAGATTAGTTTTTAATAGGCCTGAAAAGGTAATAATAATCAGAAAATATATCAATATGATTGTGCTTTTAACTCCTGTCTTCACTCCTGTTATATTCTAGGAGTCTTCCCTTGTATGCACAAGAACTGTCCTTTGGCCCTTCGTTGGATTCAACGGAATTAAGACACAGAATACAGGATCTTGGTCCAGTTTAGACAAATATGAGGATATCCTACTACAGAAAAGACTCTTCTGTCTAAAATGAGGCCTATTTCCTAAACAAGGGAATATAACAAAAAACAACTTTTTTGGGTAATTTCTCTATCTTTTGAAGTGAAGGAGTTTTTTTTTATAAATGATTGGTTGCTAACATGATTTGTGTCTATAATGTTTATTAGAAAGTTTCTACTCACATTAGAAGATGAACTGTACATACATATTATAGTGTCACTGGAATATGGTTTGTACTCCACAAAAGTGACACACATTTCTTGAAAAATATATAAATAAAAAAATGTTCTCGTTTAACAACTTAAATTGTCTACCATGTTTCCAGATTTAAGGGTAAATCAGGTTGAACTTAAAGCATGGAACATATGGGTTTCATTTTATTATGATGAAGTAAAGATTTTTCAAAAAACGGTATTTTTGTAGTCCTCAATAAAAAACGCGGTAGATATTTATTGGATGGTATCGTTTAAGTTATGAGCCAATAGGAGATATGTTGATGAAAATATGTCTCCCCTCCGCCCTCATAACGGGCTAATCTGCCACAGTGCTCCTGGTGACGGCGTGCACCTCTTTTTTTGATTGGCTGACGTATTTTGATGGGTAAGTCTGAGCCAATCATAAGGTCGAACGCATCCGACTCATGCTATAAGCGTAAAGACGGCACGTCATCTGCTACTCTTTCTTGTGGTTTCTCAGAGAAGTAGCAAAAACCGGTGAAGTCTCGAAATTTTAGGTAGAATTTATTTATTACAAGCAATTTAGGTGGACAACCATGGCCTCGGGGGAGAGTAAGTATAAATAGCTTACATGAAGTCGACTATCATTTTTGTGTCAACTGCTAGCTGTTAACACGGCGTGAAATCCCAATCTTGGTTCAGAATACGTTAGTATTTCTAGTTAGCTTAAATGCTAATACATTACCGAGTTTGCTAGCAAATGAGCTAACGGGGTCAGATACTTCAATCGCCGTTTTTTTGTTCGAACTCTATCTACCTATCAACCATTCTGTGTTGACCAGGAAAAACGATAGTGTTGTCAATACATCGTTGATGTTTGATGATTGGATACATGTAGTTGGATAGCTGTGTGACAGTGAGCTCACAAAGCGCAGTCATCCCGTCGTGTTTCAATGCTAACACTAGCTTAGCAGCAGTGTCAAGGCCAAAGCCATCTACCATCACACCAAGAAATTGGCCTGTCCGGTGTTTATTGGTCTATTTTAAGACCGTGAAAACCAGTTACGTGAATAAGTCTATGCTACAGTGCTTAACACTCCGAAAACTGTTCTAACATGGGCCAGTGGGGTAGACAAACGAAGCCGGTCGGCAGTGTTGTTACCTTCGCGGTGCGCTGTCTTCAGCTGCTGCGCTGAAACTAAACAGGCTAATAGACTATATCTAAGTCATTATACGTATGTTATTTTCATTGTTAGCCCAGAAGTGTTGGCACTACACCATAAGTTAATTGTATTGACGAGCAGTGACTACGTTTAATAAGTTTATTCTCTTTTGTAAAGCAAATCCTTAGACGAAGGACATGGCTAACAAAGTTTTTTTTTTAAGATTCTTTTGCTGTGTCATCTGGGTTCCCTTGCTAGCCAACCGGTTAGCGCAATGCTAACATTAGCAACCTGAAAGAGAAACCATAGAAACGGCCAACGAACGAGTTTTCGCGAAACCTGTCAGCACGGACATTATTGTAACATTAATTCAAATTTAACAGTTGCTATTCGTGTACTGTACGACTAATGAAAAATGTATGAGTAGCGCAAATCTGTCGCCCACAGTGTTGTGTAATAGGTCCGTTAACATGCCTTGATACAAGCAAAAGCGGAATTTTTTCATTCGTAAATTAATACAAGGAAACCCAGCCTTGTTGGACACTAATAAAATAATTTTAGGCCGGTAATATGAGATTTCTGCGCTTAGAAATAATTCCAAATGAATCTAAAATGGTTACCTAAGGCTTCTTAAAACTTGTGTCCAATATTGAGTAAGAATGTGAGAATTTGTGATACCAGCGTATCAAATCTTTTAAATGCCTTTTTTTTTTTTTTTTTTTTTTTTTTTTTTTTTTTTTTTTTTTTTTTTTTTTAAAGGAAATACTTGCTTGGATACCAGAGTTTCTTTTGAATTTTATACATCTATATCTTATACATCTATATATTAATATATAGTCAAAATCTATTCACCCAAAAATAAGTTACTCCTATAATTTTATTTTAATATTGCATTATCTATGTGTCTCTTGTGTTTTTTTTTTTTTTTTTTGTACAGTACGTATGTAAATGTAATATCTTATTTTTCAGAAGTAATCAATTGGCATTTGGGCATTTTTAAAAGCTCTGCAGTTTTTGGTTACAAGGCTCAATGTTATTGATTGTGTACTGATGGAGCAAAGTTAATCGGCTATATCGGCAGATTAATAAAATATTGTTGCGAATTTTTTTTGTAGTTGAAAAAAATATTGTACTTTTAAAATGTAATTTCTTTAATTTCAAGGTTTATAAATCAATCCGACAAAAATGTAAAAACATGTTCAAATGGGTTACGTTAAAGTCTTTTAGCTCTCCCTCACATTGCCCCTATTTTTAATGTTGCGATTTTGATAGCTTAGAATTGCATTAGACTGTGTTTGGGGGGAAAAAATAAATGGTGATGAACGCATTCTTTCTTTGTCAACACAGCTCCAAAAATGATGATTTATCAACAGCAATCCTGAAACAAAAGAGCAGGCCCAACAGGCTGATTGTTGATGAGTCCATCAATGAGGACAACAGTGTAGTCTCTCTGTCTCAGGTAAAAGTTTTTTCAATAGTTTATTCTTAACTGTAGCAACAAAATCAAAACCCTCTAAATAGCTGAGATTATTGATGTAATTATTTTTCAATCAAGGCCAAAATGGATGAGCTGCAGCTTTTCCGTGGAGACACAGTGCTGATGAAGGGAAAGAAGAGACGAGAGACTGTGTGCATCGTACTCTCAGATGACACCTGTTCAGATGAAAAGGTTCGCATGAACAGGGTGGTGCGCAACAATCTGAGAGTTCGTCTCGGTGATGTCATCAGGTGAGAAGACCACTAGATTGTTGTATTTTTTTTTTTTTTTTTTGCTCCAAATAAAATGTGTAACGTGTTTAACGTCACCCTCAGCATTCAGCCATGTCCTGATGTCAAATATGGGAAAAGGATTCATGTCCTTCCAATTGATGACACAGTAGAGGGAATAACTGGGAACTTGTTTGAGGTGTACCTGAAGCCATACTTCTTAGAGGCTTACAGGCCTATCCGCAAAGGTGAGTGCTGAGATCCACTGTAAGGTTAAAGAGTGGTGCTAGTCTATTTAACTGTCTAACACATTTTAACCATTATCTCACTTAAGGTGACATCTTCCTGGTCAGAGGAGGCATGCGTGCAGTGGAGTTTAAGGTGGTTGAGACAGATCCTTCCCCCTACTGTATTGTTGCCCCTGACACAGTCATTCACTGTGAGGGTGAGCCAATCCGAAGGGAGGTGAGTTTCACTTGTTGGGCCTGTGGTGGAATGTCCAAATAAAGGAAAACTTAAACAATTTATATCTGAACATTTAGGATGAGGAAGAGTCTCTGAATGAAGTGGGCTATGATGACATTGGAGGTGTAAGGAAGCAGTTGGCTCAGATCAAAGAGATGGTGGAGCTGCCTCTCAGACACCCGGCACTGTTCAAGGCCATAGGAGTCAAGGTGAGGGATCTTTGGTGTCAAAATTTTAATGTTAAAGTCAAATATTGTGAATTATGTTGTTATGGTAGTAATGGCACTAAATAACTTAATTAAATTTGTAGTTTATATCTGATAAATGTAAATAATAATTGTAAACTTTGAATATATATACTTTTTAGGAATTAAGTTCTTACCTCACTTTTTTTTTTAAGCCCCCTCGTGGAATCCTTCTTTATGGACCCCCTGGAACTGGAAAAACTTTAATTGCCAGGGCTGTGGCCAATGAAACTGGAGCGTTCTTCTTTCTTATCAATGGTATGTGTGTATTTCAGTTTGAATGTACATTTTTCTAGTAAGGATAGAATGATGCTGAAAGTCAGTGTTCTGAGTGCTTTGATTTATATGAATTGTTGTGTCCAATTACATTTCCTCATTAAAGTGTTCTCCTTTGTTTCAGGCCCTGAGATCATGAGTAAGTTGGCTGGAGAGAGTGAGAGTAACCTGAGAAAGGCCTTTGAAGAAGCTGAGAAAAATGCTCCTGCCATCATTTTTATTGATGAACTTGATGCAATTGCTCCAAAGAGAGAGAAGGTGCTTAAAGTGGGGTGGTAACTTAGTTGGTGCAGTGCGAGTTTTAGTAATCACACTTTTGCGTTTTCAGACTCACGGGGAGGTGGAGAGGCGCATTGTGTCGCAGCTGCTGACTCTTATGGATGGACTGAAACAGAGAGCTCATGTGATTGTCATGGCGGCCACCAACAGACCCAACAGCATCGATCCGGCTCTCAGGAGATTTGGTAAACAGTCTTTGAAAAGCCCTTTAGTTTATTTGTTTTAGAATTCACCCTGAAGCCTTTACTATTTTAGTGTTGACTTAAAATGCTCCTGTACAGGAAAGACTTTTGAACACCAGACCTACTTTCAACCAAAGAACTTAAGTTTCACTTTATTTCTAAATGTGTTTTTAGTTCTTGTTTACATAAGTAAGACTTTTTTTTCATTATGAAACAAATATCTTTTCAGAACCAATTTTTCTTGATAAAACCAGTGGCTTTTTCATTTTGTTTCTTTCTGCATTTTATGTTAAGGAAACAAAAATTTTCAATGACACATTATAGGCCATTATTATCCATATTATGCTATGGTCACAAATATAACTGCCAACACACAATGGGGTGGCATTGACAGAATCTTCAAGATTTTTATTTATTCATTTTAATTTTTGACATGATCGTGAATTTAGACAGTTGTAAAGAACAGGCCGCTTTTAATAAATCCCTGGGCAGCTGCTGGCCGGTGGCACTTAATGTGGAGAGCCGCCGTGTAGACACATTTACACATTGCCTGTCAGAGCTGCTGCCGACTGGGGATCCAGCTGCCACCGCCCTGTGGCCGCCCAGCTATCACCCAATGGAGTCATCGCCGCCTTTCATTGAACTACCACTGTGCGAATTCTAAATGTGCAGCCACTGTCCAATGTCTGAGAAAAGTCAGCCCGTGGCCATAACATTTTTAACTTTTTCTTAAAACGTCTGCGGCAACTGCGCGGCGTGTAAAATGCAACTATCGCCTACTGATTACAAGTGCCACCTGGTGAATTTGCTGAAAAACTTGCATCTTGGTTGCTGCCTGGTGGCATTTTGGGATATGTGACCACAGTCTTATGGCCGATTAATGCCGACCAAGCGATTTGTAATAGATCGCTGAAATAAATCCAAGTTAAAATGACACGATTTGCCTGCGATCGCACTCTGGGTGTAAAATTTCAATTGCAGTTGACGTCACCAGCAGGTGTCGCATCCTAGGGCGATTCCACTCCAATGGCGTGCAACCCTCCGTGCGTGACTACGGAGGGAACGCTCCAGAAAAATGTCTTTTTAACACTGTAAATGATGAAAACTTACTGAAGAAGTTTGGAAATACTGAACTTCACACACAGACACAGAGAAACTGAACTGCACATTTTGGATGAGAAAGGAAGAGAGAGTAGCAATTCGCCTCATTTTTATTTTATTTACTCGCTTTGTATTGCCTGCTTCTGTTTAGTGGATGAACACAGCTCTTCCTCCTCTGCCTTTCATGTAACTGTGCGTTCAGACGCATGCAACTGTGTGAGAAAGATGTTCACGTTAAAAATAAAGGCTGCAAACGATCGCGTCACTTGAAAAATATAAACAGCACTCAGAAGGTCATCACAGTTATCGCGGAGAGTCTCAAACAAAAGCAGGCAATATTAGTATGAACTAGAACACGCGATTCTGGATATGACTGATCACTTTGAAGTATAAACAGGGCTGTAGGCTGCCAACATACGACAAATTCCATTTCATTTCACAAAAGTACTCTTCAATTTGGTTTAAATGTACGTTCTTCAATTGATTATTAATTTTCATACTATGTTTGGGAAAAAAGGATAGAATTCCCATTTTTAAAATGAACATAAAAAAGTTTTGAGTTTTCTAAGGTCTAGAATTCAGACAATCTGGAATTGTCTTGTTTATGTCTTTATAGCTTTTTTTTAAGTTTCTTTGAGCCAAACTTGTTTTTGAACTTTTCCATTGTAGGTCGTTTTGACAGAGAAGTGGATATTGGCATCCCTGATGCAACTGGCAGATTGGAGATTCTGCAGATTCACACCAAGAACATGAAACTGGCTGATGATGTGGACTTGGAACAGGTTAAAAATTTATTTATTATAGTCCAACGTACAATAAATTAAAACAGAACTGCACTTAATTTAGGCTTGTGATTACCTCATTATTGTTTGATTTTCTATTGGTTTCTGAGTTTTAATCAAATGGTTCTTTTTGCAGGGTTTTTCTTTTTTCATTCTATGGTGTAAGTTTGGTAACTATATTGAAGTCGATTGTCTTTTTTGTGAATTGCAGGTTGCCAATGAGACCCATGGTCATGTAGGAGCAGATCTGGCTGCTCTCTGCTCTGAGGCTGCTCTCCAGGCCATTAGAAAGAAGATGGACCTGATTGACCTCGAGGATGAGACCATTGATGCCGAAGTCATGAACTCACTTGCTGTTACCATGGATGACTTCAAGGTAAACCTGTAATGGAATCGTTTGAAATCAGATAGAAGTACATTAGCACGCACAGCTTGCAGTGGGCTGGATCAATGCTAACCCGATCAGTGCTGTCTTGCAGTGGGCTCTGAGCCAGAGTAACCCATCAGCACTGAGGGAGACGGTTGTTGAAGTTCCCAACATCACCTGGGATGATATTGGAGGTCTGGAAGACGTTAAGAGAGAGCTGCAGGAGTTGGTGCAGGTATGTATAACATTATAAATGAAATGGCAACATTTGAAATGTCTTGTTCTGTGGTAAAGGTATATCCTCCTTTTAATTCAGTACCCAGTGGAACATCCAGACAAGTTCCTGAAGTTTGGCATGACCCCTTCCAAAGGTGTGCTTTTCTATGGTCCCCCTGGATGCGGTAAGACTCTGCTGGCCAAAGCAATTGCCAATGAGTGCCAGGCAAACTTCATCTCCATCAAAGGACCTGAGCTGCTCACCATGTGGTTTGGAGAGTCTGAGGCCAACGTCAGGGAGATCTTTGACAAGGCAAGAGTTCTTTTTTTTTTTTTTTTTTTTTTTTGATTTCATACAGAAAATTGTAAAACTAGAATAATTTTTCTTAATTTTTCGTTTTGCGTCTCCAGGCTCGCCAGGCTGCCCCATGCGTTCTCTTCTTTGATGAGCTTGACTCCATAGCTAAGGCTCGTGGTGGCAATGTTGGTGATGGCGGTGGAGCTGCTGACCGTGTGATCAACCAGATCCTGACGGAGATGGATGGAATGTCAAGCAAGAAAAATGTCTTCATCATTGGAGCCACAAACAGACCAGACATCATTGACCCTGCCATTCTGAGACCTGGCCGCCTCGATCAGCTCATCTACATCCCCCTGCCTGACGAGAAGAGCAGGATCAGCATCCTGAAGGCCAACCTCCGCAAGAGTCCCATCAGCAAGGTGATGGATGAGGGTTATCACTGCTTTCCACAATCGTCCACCAACTGTAGCATTTGTTTGAAAATCATGTAGAAAAACTTTGGCATGATTGCACATGTTTTTCTCCAAATTAAAATATAATTGTTGTTTTAAAAATAATGTAGGACGTGGACTTGGACTTCCTGGCTAAGATGACCAATGGCTTCTCTGGAGCTGATCTTACAGAGATCTGCCAGCGGGCGTGCAAACTGGCCATCAGAGAGAGCATCGAAAGTGAGATCCGCAGAGAGAGAGAAAGGCAGACCAACCCATCTGCTATGGTCAGGACTGTTCAGACCGCTGTTTTCATGTGAATGAACATCTGAACTACTTGGGATTTTCAGCTGACCTAATCATTTCCATTCTGTTTTTGGTGCTGCTGTCATGACCTCACAGGAAGTTGAAGAGGACGATCCTGTTCCAGAAATCCGAAAAGACCACTTTGAAGAAGCAATGAGATTTGCTCGCCGGTCTGTCAGTGACAATGATATTCGCAAATACGAGATGTTTGCTCAGACACTGCAGCAGAGCCGTGGATTTGGAAGCTTCAGGTCTGTAGCTGTAAAACTGGAATATTTCATAAAGGTTTTTCAAATGTGGAAGATAAAAGTAGTTGAGCAAATAAGCCAGCAGCTAAAGCTAACAAAAGTAGCATTTTGTTTAGGGGGCATCTCATTACAACAATGGCTTCAGTAGGACTCTATTATCTGTTTACAATATTTCAAAGTTGTTGGTTAAGAAGTTAATTTTTCTTGCCTTTCAGGTTTCCCTCTAGTGCTGCTGGAGGAAGTGGTCCAAGTCATGGCTCAGGCGGAGCAGGAAGTGGCCCTGTGTTCAATGAAGATAATGATGATGATCTTTATGGATAAAGGCACACTGCCCCACAGTGGCCAGTACTGGGATCACACCTGTACAAATTCTCACCAGATTCCACATTTTTAGGACTTTGTGCTTCTTTCATGTGTTTCTTTTTTTTTTTTTGTTTTTCCCCCTTTTGAGAAAGCATGTAGCTTATTGGCTAACCCTGACTTTGTTTTGAGTTGGGGATTTTGGAAATAAAAGGTGACCGACTGATGCAAAGAGTTTCTTCCCAGTGGGGTGGGTGGGTGATCTTTTTTTTTTTTTTTTTTGAGTGGCCTCATTTTCTGTATTTCACAACACAAATGGCTATACTGATTTGAATATGTGCGAGACTTGGAAAAACACAAAAAAACCAAACATATTGCTGATATTTCTCCTTTTTTCTTTTTTAAAATAAACAGTAGCATATAATGTATTACAGATTTGTCAAGGTTATGTTGTTGAAAATAAAATTTGAAGAAATTGAAATTTTCGTTTTTGTTTCTTCCTTAAAAACCAGCATTCTTCATAGCATTTAAGCTATTCTAACCCCCTCCTGATTATTATTTCAACCTGCATCTTTGAATGCAGACTGTACGATCCTAGCTAATGATGGAACAGAAGGGTGTTAACTTAACAGAAGTTCTTGATTTTGAAGGATTTAAGACTTTGTTTTCTATAGCAGTATATAAACAATGAAAATGTTGCATTGACTTAAAAGTTATCTCATTCGCCACAGTGTCACTTTCAAGGTGTCATTTCAACACAACAGAACAATAATCTGATTTGTATTTATTACCAACAAGTGAATTTATCTTCAGTGTAGACTCAGTAGGCATCGTGGAAAGGGAAATGAGGATGTTCTTCATCTCTCCACACTGTCTTGCCATCCTTCTGTAGAAGAGGTAGAAATAAAAGAAGTGATAAATTACAGCAAAATAAGAAGGAAAAAGTATTCATACCAAAACTGGCATGCATGATTTCAATACAAGTTTAGCCTTTATCTCAACCAACAATGTCTCCATATGTCCTGAGTTTCTAACCAGTAAATTAGAAAATTCAGTAAATTTAACTAGTTTGCAGTAATTACAGCTTTACCCAACAGAATTGTTGTGGTGGAATTAATTAGCCATGATGTGAATAGAATTTCCCCCATAAAGAGTTTGGAGAGCACACAACTTCCAGTTTTCTCACCACTACTGTTGGAACGATGAAGCGCCGGTTGCAGGTGAAAGAATTGATCAGCTGTATGTCCTCTTCTGACAAGTTGAAATCAAACACATTCAGATTCTGCTGGATTCTGGTGGGCGTAACACTTTTGGGTATACACGCCATGCCCCTCTGAATGTGCCACCTGTGGTGTGGGATGATCACATTTTAGTTTTCTGATGGATCAAGCTGCACGAGAGTTGTAATAAATTGTTGGATGTGTTTGTACCTGAGTATCACTTGAGCAGGTGATTTCTGATATCTTTGAGCAATTGCTCCCAGTTTAGGGTCTGCCAGCAGACTGGGTTCATCTGGAGACGCCCAGGGTCTGTCTCCACTCCCCAGAGGACTGTAGGCAGTCACACAAACCGCCAAAGACCTGAAAACAGGAAAGTGTAGAATAATGAAAAGAGTTTTAAATAGTTTCAGATTAAAGGTTCAGATCTTGTGTCACACTTACTGACAGTGTGACAGAAGATCTGCTTGAGACAGATAGGGGTGACATTCTACCTGTAGGTGAGACAGTTTCATTCTTAGGTTCTCTTTCTGTAATAAATTCTAATTTTTAAAGATGAAGAAAACGTTCAACCTGGTTCACCACAGGTTTGTGTTTTGCTACGCAAATGATTTCATCCATCTGTCTGGCATTGAAGTTGGACAATCCTATAGCCTTAACTAGACCTTTATCCACCAGGTTCTCCATGGCTTTCCAAGTATCCGTGTAGTGTGTGTCAGAGTAGCAGATGGTTCCATCGTTTCTTCGAGGCATCAGCTCTTCCCCTCTCCTGAAATGTCAGCATAGTGATTTTCTCTCATGGATTTGTTTTTGGAGGGGACGCTCTCCTAATTGCTACTCACCGAAAAGCCATAGGCCAGTGCATGAGGTAAAGGTCCAGATAGGAAAGACCCAAATGAGCCAAACTGGTTCTGCAAGCGTCCTCCACATCCTCCGGATCATGCTTGGTGTTCCACAGTTTGGAAGTCACAAAGATCTCATCACGCCTCAAGGTCTAGCTCAGAAAGGACAATGCTCACGCAAATTTGTTGGAATTATTTGTTTTAAATCGAATGCATTAAAGATATTGGAAACCGTTTGACCTCGAGAGCTGGTATACTCTGGTTCAGACTTTTGGTATCATTTTTCTCAGCTCAACATGAGTTTTAAGTAAAATTTTGATTTATTCTAGCTTCAACACTAGTTATGAAATTAAATGCTGCACAACCAAGATTGGATTGACTAATTTATCGATTTAGCTGAAATGTAAAACAAAAAAAAAAGGCTTCATCTTCTGCCCAAAGACAACAGTAACGACTAATTTTATTGAAAAGTGTCTCACCTTCCCCACACCAATACACAGAGCTAGAGCCTCTCCAATCTCCTGCTCATTGCCGTAGACTGCAGCACAGTCGATGTGCCTGTACCCACATTCTAAAGCTGCCACCACTGCCTGTTTCACCTGAAAATGCATGGATGCCATAGGAGTCAAGCTTGAGTCTCACTGACAAGATCTGTGTGCATTTATAGCTGTACCTGTCCTGCAGAACTCTTCCACGTGCCAAGTCCAATCATGGGCATCCTCTGCCCCGACGAAAGAGTCACAAAGGTGCTCATATTTATAACTGAGGACCTGCCAATGGAGAGACGGATACAGTGGAATGTGTCAGGTCTCTTCTTATGGCGAGTGCATGCAGTGACCAATCAGTACTAACACTCTCCTTAGAGGACTTTGGAATGTGTGAGTTCTCTAAGTAATTTCTGATTAATATTAAAATATGTAAAGCAGCTTGAAATGAATCAGATTTATTAGTTTTAAGGTTGTGGGAAAAGCAATAGAATGAACTCGACATCCCCATGAGAATACCTCCACCACTGGGTGTCTGTGAATTCTGTATATATAGAAAAATTGAGAATGTGTTAGTTATCCAACATAAAGACAGCGGGCAAAATTTCCGTTGACCTACTTCTTTTTCAGTTCAACAGCTCAGTGGAAATTTAAGCTTTGAAGGAAACCTACCGCACAGCCAGAAATGGCTGATATTGCCATTAGTCACAGTTTACAGTTGCAGACTTTGAGCATCTTTCATGCAGCTTCCCATTTGCCAGTGCTATCTGTTTGCACACACTTTGATCATAAAAACACAGCTATGATCTCTGTCTCCTCAATCAGATCACCCCACCTGATTCTCATCAGATCCAGCTGCATGCCAAAGGCACATGATCGGACAGAATCCCACCAAATCTCTTCTTTGTTCTTACCTTGAATCACTTCTACAGCGACGTTTGAGTCAATCTGGGTTTTTGGCAGTGTGAGGTCAAAGTCTTCATTGATTTGTAGCCAGCAGTGATGGGTAGTGTCCAAACTCCACTGTGGTCACAGTTAAACATCGACACCAGTCCCTCAAGATTAAAGACAAATTCTTTCGGTTTGTTTGTTGAAATGATTATTTTTTCTATATATATATATATATATATATATATATATATATATATATTTATATTGGAGCTTATCAATGTTTTGATTTGAAAGGTTTTTGCAGAATAAAAGGAAATGACCACAACTGGACACATTTGAGTTTATTTGTTCCATTCTGAAAAGTTAATAAATAGGGTTTTAAATGTACATCAGCACAGTCTTTCAGCAGCAGCCGCTCTTCACTGTCTTCAGAGGCTTTGGGAGGCAGGACAGCCACACACAGACCAGTCGTACCATTCTTTTCCACCGACTCTTAGTCTTAACTGAATCTAGTAAAAATGCATTGATCAGTCATGAGTCGAACACATTCAGGACCCCTTCACACTCAGAACAGCCTCAGTTAAAACAGTTAAAAATAACACTGAAAGAGAAATTCCACCAACTGATCACATAACAAAGTTTAAAGTACAGTTCTTACAGAGGCCAGATGGAGTCATCACACCACAACAATCCCATGAAACCAGCAGATTTACCGTTGATTTTTGGCTATGCTCACATTAGCACCAAGACATGGCCTTCAAATGCCACAAGAGAAAGGAGAATATCCACAACAAGGCTAAAGTTTGCAGAGTAATCTAGGCCTTTTAAGGTCAAAGAATGAAGCCATGATTCTGGTCCTCCAGGAAATCCAACCTGTACTTAGATGGCACTTTACATCAATGAACAGACCAAACCCTCCGTCTCATTTCCTCTCTGCTTACAGTACTTTAATAACATTACATGATTGGATAGCTCAATTTTCCTCAGTTGTAATGTCTCACTCTCAAACATGGCTGTTTTTATACATGAAAACCTCACCTGTCTCTGAGTATTTGTCGCGTATAAGGTCGGTGTGGCGCTGGGCTAAGGCACCTGTCCCGCTAACACAATGAGCAAGGCTATTCAGTTCAGAGCAGCCAGCAGCTCAGAAGAGAAAGCACCCATTTCACATGATGTAGATTATTAAATTCTGAGCTCACGCTGCTCTTACAGTATATGATTGTCGATTCTAAACTTCTCCACGGAACTAATATACATCAATATAAACTATAATGCACTGGGGCTTTACATGTGTCATGGAATTCCCTGTGTTAAAATAGTTTGGGGAAGATGGATCATACTAAAAAGAAAAGCTTATGCACAAAGCTGAATTTAACTAAATTATAATAAAAACACGTGTCCAGTTTTGGTGTGCACTGAACATTAAACAACTGCTTGCACAATCAAGGTACAAAGACAGAAATTCTTATTTTAAAATTTCTGGGAACAAAAAATCTCGGAAAAAAGTCCTTTTTACTTGAAAAATTCCTAACATGTCATTGTATTAAAAAGGGTTGACAAGGGCTGAAGACTTGACAGCTTATAAAACCAAATATAAATTCGTACAAAGCCGCTAAGAAAAAAGGACCACAGTTCTTTAGCTTCACCGCTCACATCCTTCTATGGGAGCATGAACCAAATCTCTTCAAACTCCTGGTGACAAGTCCCAGGCATCCGTGTAACGGAGCATGCATTGACACAGGAAAAGGGAAGGATAACTACCTAACTACTAAATGGGAACAGAAGATCAAGAATTGTCATTTTTCTTGATCCGGTTTGGTGCGTGTGGCCATGAAGGAAAACAGGAGCATCCTCTAGGACGAGGGGAGGTGTTGTCTGATAATCTCTCGGGACTGAGGCGGAATCCTGTCTGGAAAACGAACAGAGAACTCCACGATCAGGTCACCCCGCTGTGACGGGTTCTTAGGAAAAGGAAGCCCTTCGCCTCTGAGCCGCTTCACCATTCCTGGCTTGATGATGTCATGACAGGGGAGCGAGATGACCCGGTTTTCCAGCGTAGGAATACTGATGGTGCAGCCACATAGAGCCTGGACAGGGAAAAACACACAGAGGGTTAACATCCTTCCAGCACAAGAAATACCAAACCCATTAATATCACAGTGACATAATGTTTTCCATGAGTTAAAACTGGAGTTTATCACCCCCCCATGCCATGTTATCATAAGACAAGCTTTGCTGTTCTTTCTGTGTTGTTTGCATGTTCTTTCCTGTTCTATATCAGCCCAAAACCAACAAAGACCACAACAGCTATTTCTGGGAAAATTATGAAAATGATAATTTTTTAAGACTTTATAGGGACATGGAAAGTGGAAAATAAGGTTTATTTTCAACTCCTAGCTAACTATAAGGATAGAGTATGAATAGAGACTGCATTTGTGCTTCCACTGGTTGGGATTGGGGTTTAGAGATGAATGGAAAAGCAGTCAATGGACTCTCCCACTAAGAACAACGGTCAAACTAGTGTTAGTGTACGTTGGATTTTGTTACCTTGTTAGGGCCTCTTCAGATGATCAGCAACGTTGCTGGGACATGTAGTCCTTTTATGGGGATTAAAATCTAATCTATTGCAGAGAAACACCTTTTACATGGTGCTGGTTTAGAGAATATGGTTTGACAAAAAATTACACTAGACGGAATTAAGATTAAAGTTTCATATTAGATGTACAAAATGGTGTGTGTGTGTGTGTGTGTGTGTGTGCGTGTGTGTGTGTGTGTGTGTGTGTGTGTATGGGGGGTATTGCAGAGGAGACTAATATTAGCAACAGTCTCATAACTGGGGCTAATGAGTTGAGGCAGGAATTGGCTGAGCTTGTAAATACTTGGAGGGCTTGTCAGATCCACACACCCATGGGTGCACTACCCCCCAACTCAGACACAGAAAACTTAACCTCTTATCACAATGCCCCATGTATCTAGTCCAACCGCCAAACTACTCACAGATCGAAACAAGTAATTACTCCCACAGCTCTGTCATTAAGTGAAAAAATCACCTAAATGACACTTATTGTTTACAGTTTAAAATATTTGAATCTGGTACTAGAATAATACAAATAAATCAAAAGTAAAGCAAGCAATACATTCTTTTGCTTTGGACAAAAAAGGATTTTAATATTTGTGTTTCGAATAGGTATAGACTCAATTAGAATAGTAGAATCTGTCACTAATTCGCAGTGTACCATTTAATCCAGGACTCCACTTAATTTACCATCAGTTTGAAAGAAAAAAAAAACACATAAAAAACTATTTTATATAATTGGAAATAAATTCATAAATGAAGGAGTTTAAGAAATATGATTATCAACACTAAACACTAATGTCAATTGGACAAATATTTGGTATTTTGAACAGCTAACATCGAACAGATTATAGGAAATAAAGATTATCAAGGGGATTGAAGCTATATGAACTGAGAACAATAAATCTCTACATTTTTTTAAATGTTGTCTGATTTTGGCAAACAAACCATATCCACAAATATGGTAGAATTTGCCAAAAAAAAGATTTTAATTAAAAGGAGAACACATAAAATTAGCATTCAGAAACAAAGCATTAGCAAAGTCTTCACATGTCTTGAAGTATTGATTAGTCCTTATTAAGGCACATTTCACATAATCTGAAATGTGCTAAATGCAATGACTCAAATCACACAGACAGGTACATAAACCCATCCTTAAGTAGTCACGGTTGTCTTCATGTTTAGTTCGTTTACAAAACCTCAAGGTTTATCGTCACATGGAAATGCGTGACAATATCCTCTAAAACGGAAGACAAACCTTCTATGAAGGGCTATTTACAAATGTTTACAGCTCTTTTTCCTATGATATGTTTGAGTAAGTAAGTATACTGTATAAAGTAATTGTTTAAGTAATTGTTTAAGATGGACCGGAAGCTAATATTAAGCATTCATTTGCTTAAAGGGGTCTTGGTCTATTTCTACTTATATTTATTTATTTCTATTTATACCGTTAGGTATTACAGAAAAGAAGTAATATGCAGATAAATGAAGTGAAATCCTATAAATGGATCATAAAGTAATAGTGCCTCTGCCTGTATTGCTTTGCCTATAACACCTGATACATGTTATTATGTGAAAAATCTTATATTAGTCCAGCTGGTTTGACTTATTTGACCAATATGACAGTAGCCATTCACCTTCTGCAGGTGACAGACTACAGTAGAGGCTCATCTTCTTGTTACGAACACTTCCGTTGAGTAATGTGAATCTTTAACACAGAGACGGGTTGCCATGGTTGCCATGGTGCTTCACACACACTGCCAGCTGATCAGAGGATCCATTGATGGCAAAAGCTTCAGCTCAGACTACAATGCCTCAAAGACTGGCCAACAAGCCAACAAAACAGTAGCTTCACTTGCACAATTTCAATTACTTACACAATTACTAAAACTTTTATTCTTTGTTTTGAGTAACCGATGTCTCACAGAAATCTGGACTTGCTTTTTTCAATCTCAGTCTAAAAGTTCATTATCATAATTTAACAGCACAATAGTTTCTGAACATGCTGCTTTTTACATCATCATCTGCAGATGTAGATCTGTTGAAAGATCAACATTTTCACTTTTAGAGCTCATGCAGCAGCTACAATTAGCATCGACTTGTGTCTGGATGTGGGTTTTGGAGCTGAACCGAAAGCTGGATCACATCACACTTTGTTTTAAGGAATCCAGTTATTGGAAACAATCGAGCCTGTCACGGTGATGACAATTTCTAAAGACCTTCAAAAAAGTCAAGCTTGGCAGCTCGTGAGTATGAGGGCAGCGTTTGTGCTGAAAATAAATGCTAGCAGAGCGTCCAAAACTTTCAATATGTCAAAAATAATGACATCTCTAAAATACCTACTGGGCTTGACCTTCCACTTTTATCTGCAGGTTTTAGACGAAATAACTCAACAGAAAAAGTGATCCCAGTGGGGAGGATGCATTATCTGTTAGGGTAATAATGAGCGACATTCGATTTTTAGAGAATGTAGCACTTGGCATTTGATTTTCATAGAAAACAGATGGAAAAAGGAATAGTGCAACACGAGTTTTTATTTTCTTTGGAAACTTAATCATCTGACCCACCTCTCATGTTTATCCTTGACCCCCCCACCCCCTCACCTCAGCCATTTCTGTCCTCTCCCCATCTCATCTTTTACTGCACAGCAGCTAAGTCTTCTCACTGGTTGTGCTGATAAAGGAAGAAGGGTTTTATGTGTAGGAGGCCCAATATGCAAATTTAATCACTGTCTAATCACATAAAAAAAGCGTTTTCTCATCCATGTGACTCAGCAAGCTCTGCAATTTTCAGCCTCTGTTGTTTAAAATGTAATGGACATGTGGCATTTTATGTTTGGTTATATTTATATAGTTTGAGAAACATAAAGCTATAACGCAATATACATGGATAAATTGAAAGTTATTAGTTTTTGTGCTATATAGTGATAATAATAATAAGGAATGATGATGTAATTTATTCACAAGATACATTATTGAGTCAAAGAATCCATTATTTTATGTGTTTTGTTATAGAAAAAAACTGCTTTCCTTTTAGAAATAACTATTGTAGTCATACACATTTCATAATGTTAAGATCGAAACATTTAATTTTTAAAGAAAAAAGCACTTAAAATAATGTTTTTTTTAGGAATCGAAATTAATTCAGATTAAATTGCAAATCATTACCTTTCTAAATCTATACTGAATCAGTCCAGAGAAATTAGCATCAATCCCCAGCCCTACAAACAACTATTGTAGCATATAGGACTCTAGGAAAACCAAACAAGTGTCAAACACTTTAGGAAACATTATTAATGTGATGCACCCGTTGGCCTTATGGTCTGGAAGCGGCTAATTAAATGTCCTGATGCAACTATAATAGTTTCCTGGATTATCACCACTGTTGCACAACAATCCATCTTTAGTTGCGGGCACTTGCATTCGTGTTCATGCCAGTGTGGGGACTTCAAGCTTGGTTGATATTTTTCGTAAATGATTTCATTTGGCACCACAGAACGAGTGAGGGTGATGCGTTGAAGTCTGTCACACAGTCACACCAAATTCCCGTTGCCTCTCTCACACTGCAGTGCCACAGACACTGCCACCACTGATCCTGCCATCCAGCAATAACTTCGTCTATGCACACATCCATAACAACTCACTCCAGAAACCATGCTGTTTGATTTCAATCACACCTTTTTATTTAAGCTACTTTGAAATAGTTCTTCTAGGTGGCTTTCGGATGTTATGAAATCTGCTAAACTGCCACTACTAGGAATCAAATTCACATCATTTGAATATCTTTTTACTAAACAGGACCAGAAAGTGACAAAAAAGAGGAACTACTATGAGTGTATGAAGATACAGCAGAGAAAGATTGTCTCACCTCCTTTAGACTTATCTTGCAGTTGTAAATGATGTTGGAACCATCTCTTCTGAAGTGAGTGTGCCCTTTATCTTTGAGAACGAAGGCTATATCGGCAGGAATGTTCTCAGGAGTCTCATCCCCCTCCTTTGGAAAAGTAATCTTCGTCCCCTCTTTCCAGCCCTTCTTGATGATGATGTTGAGGATCTTGTCCTCTGTTCTCATGCTTCTTCCATCTGGGTTCAGCCTGCGACGTGTGATCTTCATGCGCTTGGTGCAGCCGTGGAAGATCTCCTCTAGAGAAACCTTCAACTCGTGGACCACTGGAGGGTCTTGTTGCTTCCTGTTGTTCCCGGACCGCTCTGATGGAGCTCCTCTTCTTCTGCGGGCTTCCCCTGGGAAGCCATTATTCATCCCGCCTGGAAATCCAAACTGTCTCCCGAAGTGAGTGAAAGGTTCATCCTCGTCCATTTCTGTGTCTTGCTCTGGGTCGTTGCTATGGTCGCCGTGAAAGGGGAAACCATTGGAGCGACCGTGGCTCCGGTTGGAGCCAAAAAACATGTCAAAAGGGTTGGAACCGCCAAAGAAGGAGGCAAAAGTTGCGTGAGGGTCTCCATGGAAAGTGTAGTGGTATGTTGAGCTGCCAGGTGCACCTGATGAGCTGTTGCCACCTGTCTTCAACCCTGTGATGGAAAAGAGATGGAGAAAAGGGATCAGACCAAATCACACAAGCAGGATGTCATAAAGTTGGGCTTGGACTCACCTTCCTCTCCCAGCTGGTCATAGACCACCCTCTTCTTAGGGTCGCTCAGTACCTCATAGGCCTCTGCAATCTCCTTGAACTTTTCCTCTGCGTTAGCATCTGTGTTCTTGTCAGGATGGAAGCGGAGCGCCATGCGACGGTACGCCTTTTTGATCTCCTCCTCATTTGAGCCCTTGGGAATCCCCAAAGTCTTGTAGTAGTCCTTTCCCATACTTCCAATCCTGGGATTCGGGAGCCTCTTGGCTGTGGTCACTAGAAGAAATAAGACTTTCTTTGAGAGCCTTAAAATAGACAGTGTCCAGCCTGCACTCAAAAGCTCTTCTTTGGTGTTTTCAGCCTCATGTTGGAAAGACAGAAAGCTGATTTGCTATCTGTTGCTATGGGGCTGCAGTGCCAGTGCAGAGGAATCCCCTCCATCTGTGTGATCAGAGGACTTCTCAAGTTTAGGATTATTTACTGAACGTCCTCCATGGAAACACATGTGCAGTACAGTATTTTTGGGATTGTTGGAGAACAGAAATAAGCTGCTCTGGCTGCAGGTGATCCTGGAGCTCTGCCTCCACCTCCGCTGTGTTTAACCGGCTGGAAAGGAAACACAAGCCGACAGGCAGACAAGAAATTCTGCCCATTTTCTGAGGCACTGCGGTGCCTCCCAACACTCATCTACTGTTGGACCGTGAAAGCCCCAGGAGGGAGAAATATGTGCGCCCACCTCGAGATGATCAAAAAGCCTCTCACACCGGACATTTTCAGACGAATCTAAAACAAAACCGGTACCGAAGAAACCAGAGAACCAAATCGATCAAATCGTACCAGTAAGCGATGATGATCGACGATCACAGCAGCATGGTCCGGCCGGCTTTTCCGTTCCCCCCTGCCTTTTCTTTCTTTCTTTCTTTCTTTCTTTCTTTCTTTCTTTCTTCTCTTCAGCCCTGCTGTCTACCGCCCCGGCTCAGCTGGCTCTTTATAAACTGACGTCAGGACGCCGGGAGGATCCGCTCGGAAATAACCGCTGACCAAACGCTGAAGCCCGCCTGACGTTTCACTGGAGCCTCGGAGTCACGCTGACAGCAGGGAGCCCGAATCAGAGCTGCGGATGTGATGCGAGCTGGAAAGACATGAACGGCCTTTCAGTTTGCAACACACCGACACAAACCCCCTAAAAAAAACCCACAATCTGAGGCAGATCTGTTGCTTTAGTGAAAACTGTTTTAGGTTTTGAAGTTTGAATAGAGTCGTGCCTGATGAGTTGGTGTGAAGGTTTCTGAGTCATATGATGACTCCTCACACACCCCCACTTTCATTTTCCATTTTTCTACAGACCAGGTGGAACCATAACTGAGAAATCAGAACATTTACCTGCAACATAACCAGAGCTCTTTCTTTAGTTTAAAACTATATAACTAAGAAAGTCAGATATACGTTTCCTGATTCATAACTCTTATCCCTCCTCATTAAAATTCTAATTCCAAAACAGTCTGGAATTTGAATAATTCTCTAAGAGAACTTAGTAAATAATCTTAGTTATTGATACCTCTCTGATGCCATTTGACTGAATGGAAAAGAAACAACCTGCTGCAGTTTGATACATAACACAAAGCAAACCTCACTGCAGCTTTAATAGTTTCTTTAAATCTACAACTAAAAGTACAAGTATAATAGACACTGAAAATCTACAATTTATTTTCATAAATCTCTAACTGTTATGTGAATGGACTAAAACTGTTGTTGCTTAGGAAAATGAGATGATTTCCACAAAAGATTTTTACAAATATTATTTAATTTTCAAACTTTTTGTTAATAATTGTTAATAATTACAATACAATCTATATGATGCAAACTTAAAGATGATACTAATACTAATGGCTACAACAACAATAATATCACAAAACATGTTTCAAAAGAACAAGGTGAAAGCTTAGGTTATTAAAGATAATAATTTAAGATAATTTTTGATTCAAAAATAAAATGGTTTTCTAATTTTCTACCTTTTTAACCCAAATTACATTACAGTCACAATTCCATTCACCTATGCACACACATAACCAAACACTGGCGTCTACCTCTGACCCCCAGGAGCAATGTGGAGTTCAGTGTCTTGCCCAAGGACACTTCGACACACAAGTAAGGTGGGAACTGAGCCTGTGATCTCAGGATGAGAGGATGACCGCTCTACCTCTGCACCTAAAGATGTTTGCAACCAATCAAATGCTTCTTTAGCATTCATTTCAGCTATATGTGAGGCTCTGGCCACCTCATTCTGCATCTAGCATGAATTTACTGAGGGTCAAATAGATATTTTTGCACTTGACATTCTCCCTGTTCTCTCAGTGCTGATCAATCATGAAGCAGCTTCCACAGCTTTCAGATAAATTGTCATATTAGTGCAGTGCTGCTGAAAGTCTGAGTCACAGCTGATGATTTTTAGTGCACAGGAAGGCACAAAAAACCAGAGCAAAAGCCTTTCTGAGAGGGAACGAGAAATAAAGACTAATTTAAGTTTGAGTGACCAGACGGATGATAAGAATTTTGTGAAAAAAAGGGATTGGTACACAGTGAGTGTGTCTGACACCTACAGACATAATGTGTATATTTGCTCTCTATCATTTCTGTTTTGTACACCAGCTGCAGGGGGGATGCTTGGAGAAATTCCCTTTGTCTTTTCTGCAGGACTTCTGGTCAGCGCAGCTGTCACGCTAGAACAGCTGCGGAGCAGAAGACCTTCATGCATGCAGCAGTGCTTGGTTCAGCCTTTGATGGTCGCTCTAACTGTTAGTGCAGCAATTTAAAACGAGAAACATCAATTTTTTAAAAACGTGTCTGCCTTTGAAATACCAGTTATGAGAAATGCCAACACTTTCCATGTGCTTCTCTCATGCAGAACACAATGAAACAGCCCAGGAACAACTATTTCTGACCAGATGCTGGGTTTCCATGGCGACATAGAATCTGCCAGACAGTGATGTGTCTGCCAGGAATACCCTCTTAGCAAAAGGTCCTGTAGTCACGTGTATACAGTAAATACCAAATGTTTTTATGTTAGCATGTGAAACGAGGCATCTTATGCAGGCAGTATCATAGGTACAGGATGTTTCAGCAAACTTCCTCCCCTGAGCTGAGAGATAGAAACCTTACTTAGTGGCAGAGGGGATCAGACGAGGAGTTTGTCAAAGACACAGCTTTTGACTCCAAATCTGAGGCTCCCATGAGTGTCCATGAGCACTCCTCCATCATCAGTTTCAGACTCAGATCACCCCCCACCATCACCACTCTTCTCACCCCCACTTCACTTCAATCCATCCTGTAACCATAGAGACCACCAATGCCTGAGGAGAGGTTTCTCCCAAGCAGATTTGTTGATGTCAAGGGTGAAGGTATTCAAACAGAGCAGTGACGCCCTCCTGTGTAGTTTTGTATGAAAGCTCTTTTATTTCTTCTTCCTTTACTGCAACAGCATGATGTGGGTGTCAGTCAAATTTCCTCCATGAGGATGCTTTGGCGTGAAGGTTTCTTGATTCAAGCAGATTTAGAGATCAAATCATTTAGCTTTTGAAGCTGGAATTTAATTTAGAATCCTTACAAGGATCATTGAGTTACTTCTCAATAAGCACTACTCTTTAGTCAATACAAAATCCTACTTAAATGTAGCACAACCGTTTAACCCTTCCGATTTTAACATACTGGTATGCACTGCAGTAGGGATGCAACGATTCCCTTTCCGGTCTAGCGGTGTAACATATGGTTCAGTTTTGGATCTTGAATTGTGGCATCCTTAGTGAAAAGCAGGGATCCGCCACACCAAAATAAAAAGATAAGAACAAACAGAGATTCAATCAACTTTATTTACTTGTTTCTATAGCTCAGCTTTATAGTTATTTCGGCTGCACATTCACTCCAAATCCATGACTCATAAAAAAAGATTTGCTTTCGGCATTAGCTCTCCCCAGGTAACACCTGCAATAAGGCAAGCTCCAGGCTGCTGAAGTGCTGCTCTGCTGTTATCGAGATGGCACAGAGCTACGGAAGTGCAGAACCAGAGAGGGTTATTAAATGTGCAGACAGCCTTGACTGCACGGTGGATACAGTTTGGCACTCATTTTAGTCGTCCTGTACATCCCAGAGTTGGAGAAACCATCAGCGGAGAAAAGGGTTCTGGTTAGCCAAGAAACATCTTTGGCAGGAAAAAACAGGAGAGCACTTCAACATGAGTAATACTGGCAGAACGCAACAAAATGGGATCATGTCAGACAGAAACCTGTCCACTTCATACAGTACTTTAAATCAACATTTTCACATTGTACCAAAACAGTTGGATCAAGTAGCTTTCCATGCTTGGATGTCCTGTCTTCCTTCTACCAGCTATGTAGGCTTATTAAATTCATGCCTACTATGTTTAAAGCCTGAAATGTCTTTTCATTCACACACACAAGCGTAATACTTGCATCTAAAACCCACAGCTGAATTCTGATTCATACATTCTGCTTCTAAAAATTTTGAGTGATGCGGCATCCTTTCAGTTCCTAATTGAAACAAAATCTTCGCAACTTTGTATTTATAAAGCAACAAGGCATCAACAAGGCAAGAGAAAGTAAAGTGCTAAAAAAAGTCAGCCAACAGAAAACAAAAAAGTTTCAGATTGCTGACTGGTTGATTCATCACAAATCAAAACTCTACATTTGCAACGTCCACGTGTAGAGGCCTCTTTGCTAAAGGCCATTTAGTTCAAAAAGTCAATACTGGAAAAGTTTGTGCTTCATTTAAACTTTTGTCTGAAGACAGATAATTCCTGTCATATTTTTTTTAAGCTTGAAGATCCTCAAATCTCCAGAGTTTGGCAGGTTAATCCCAAGATCCCACAGAAGGTGACAGTGAGGATTAGCTGCATCCTTAATTTGCTCCAAAGCCGAACCTCGGGCCCTATGGCAGCTTTTCCGAAGCATCTGACACATTTAACTTTAACTATTTAAAACAGAGGGAGTGCCTTAAATATAGATCTGTGGTGACTTTTTTAAGGCTCTAACAGGAATCTCTCCGTATATGTCAGCAAAATTCTCCCTTTAGTCGCTTGTTTGTGGGCCAAACAGTTTAATAGTGTTTGGAGAAACGGGATTTCACTCTGAGTCTTTTATTTTAAAGCAACCAGATCCTCATGTAGTTTAAGTGTCAACTTTCTGCCATCTAAATCTGCTCTGTGCAAATTTACTGAGACCAAATAAACTCGGCACTCATCTGCAAATAAGCTGAGGGTTGCTTCTAGCATCCACTTGGTTCAATCGCTCCTAGAAGAGTGCAGCAAATGCTGCAGCACAAAACTACATCCAGTGGGAGCTAAAGATGGGATTAACGAATGACGTGTAGGTATTTTAGGTCTGGATAGAGAAGGTTGACCACTAAGGACAGTAGTCGGGGTCCATCTTTGAGACAGTGTCCAGGGTATCGGATGAACTGTAGAACCTTGTTCACAGAATCTTCAAATTCAGCATTCTGCTTAGCGCTGAGCATGGCCTCCAACATTCCCAATGTCTGCAACCAAAGACAAAAACAAGAAATCCAAATTATTTTTAGGTCTTATTTTAGAAGAGCATGCGTAAACAGCAAGTTGTTTTTGCACATACTTGTTGTGCTTTTGCAGAGAGCTGCAAATCAGCAGTTGGCTGGAGTCTGAGCTCGGTCTCTGATGGCACTTGGATGGAGAGGAAAGCCGCCAGACTTCGCACCACCACCCTGAACCTGGAGGTAAAAATTCAAGAACAGCTGATTGATCAACTCTGCCAGATCCCAGCTGCTGATAAAATGCTTCTGAACTTACCTGGTAGAAACAGGAGATCTCTTCCCGAGGCCAATAGCACCCAGCAGTCCAGAGTTGAGTCTTTCTTCTCCCAGCTGAAGCAGCCTGGTTTGTAACCTCATCAGACCCATGATGACTCCTGACACTTCCGTCTGCCCTGCTTGTGGCTGCAGCTGTTCCACAGAGATACTGAGGGCCTTGTGCCACCAGAGGAACAGTTTGGCTTCATCGTTTGGTCTGCTGGACATAAGTTTAAGCCTCCACTTTAACACAAATGAAAGGAAAACGGCACACAAGCTAACACGACAAAAGAGAGTCAAACCTGGGGAAGACTTGGGATGTCCAGGTGTTGATGAGAGCCAGAGTCCTCCTCTCGTTGACTGCTGTGTATTCAGTGTTGAGGCGTTGTAAAATGAAGGCATAAAGGGTTAGGAAGCTGCCTCCTGTTTGGCTCTCAGACAGGAAGTCGTCCATTGTGAGTTCAGGGACCTGCAGGGATGCCAGCACAGGACCCCAACCTACAGACTCTTCATCAGCTGGACAAAGAAAACAGACATGAAGCAAATGCCCAACTACAAGGACATCACATTCAAATGAAATGGAGTAGACAAAGCTGCAAACGTACCATGGTTGAAATATGCAGTGATGCATGCCTCCATGATTCGCGTCATGTGTCGCACGGATGCAAGACAACAGGAGCAGGCTGTGAGAAGAGGCAGAATTGGAAAGCCTCTCCCCTTCCTGTCCAGCCAGGTGATGACATGAGCAGAGAGCGCCTCGCCTGTTGACACCCCCACCCCATTAAGAAGAGCCAGCACGTCACTGAAGAGGCTGCAGAACGCCATGTGTCTCTCCTTCAAGCCCACCTCTGCAGAGGGAAAAGAACAAAATCCATGTTTTGAATGCAGAGTGTGGAGCTGTTTCGGATGAGAAAATCAGTGCTTTTGCAAAGGAAATTGGACACAAGTATGTTCTGAAATATTTGCAGCAGGATAATGAGGTGATCTTTATCGCGTACAGGGTTAGATGAGGATTTCTGTGAGAGCAGCTCACCTGGTGGGTTGAATGTAACAATGCTCTCTAGAAGTGCTTCCAGCTGAGCTTCCAGAACATTGAGGCTGATGCCACCTCCCTGTTCCAGAGTGATGAGCGACTGCACACACCAGCGCACATACACTCCAGCTTTGAGCGTCTCCTCCTGACAGGAGTGGAACAGAGGAGCAAGGCTTTTTTGGCTTTGGTCAACACTAAACAGTTATAAAACTAATTTAAGAGTAAAGAAAATGTTCTGTCCCACCTGGTGTGGGGCTTCAGTGGGACGAGGGTGGAGCCCTGCAGCACTACGGAGGTATTTCAGCAGCAGCTGAGGTGCAGAATCCCCGCTGAGCAGCAGAGACGAGGGGTAGTGCGTGCTAACGTATCCCAGAATGCTCTGGTACGATGACAGATCCAGCTGGTGCCAAGGCAGAGAAGTGGACTGAACCAGCAGACTGATCAGAGGGGAGTCCTGGAAGACCAAAACGAAAAGTTCACACGAGACAACTGAGAGCATGACCTTTTATTGCACAGAAGTCTAAGCTCACCTGTTGACTCAAGAGCACATCCTCCTTTGCTAAAAAAACAAGCATGTGCAGCAAATAAACTAACATTTTCTGCGACTCGCTCTGTGCGTCCACGTCTGGTAAGGTTGGGTATGCTGCAGAACTGGGATGTGTCTGTAAGTAGTGGCTTAAAACAGTGATCCAGTTGACATTGCACAAGACTTCACCCATAAAGAGGAAGCAACTTTTAGGACTTCCTCTCTCCACCTGCAGGACAACGGAGGTACAAAGATTAAACTAAAAATCTAACAGAAAACAAATACAAGAATCCCAAAAATACTTGAATCCCACATTTCTGCTTACCAACTATATAAAAAAATAAAGAAAAGAAAAACAAGGAAAAATGCAAAAATAATTATTTAAAAAATTTAAAAAATATATTCTTGAAAACAGCTTACTTATGCAGCATATGTTAGATCTTTATCTATGTTAAATTTTTCACTGTTAACTAACAGTATAATAATAAGTATATAATAAATTACATTTTATAAATGTAAATTTAAGTGGACTGCATGAGACTGTTTAAGCAGTATTTTTAGATTTATTAATGGCCATCTGGGCCTTGGAGTGTGGTTTGATTAAAAATCATGAAAATGAATGCTTATAACAATAATCAAGGTGGCAGAGAAGGTGGAGTATCTCACACTGAAGAGCTGCTCCATGAGCTGAGTGTCAGGGTGCAGATGTCTCCAGGGCAGGCTGCGCAGGTGTGTGTGGTACAGGTACAGCAGATACTCAGGGGTCCGTGGAGCGGTGCAGCTATCACAGTAATGCATCATACACAGCCATAGAGCTCCTCTCTGACCAGGCAGCAGCCGATCTGCACCAGAAATGTAAACACCATGTGTTAAAAAAATGCACAAACAAAAAAAAAAAAAAAACACAGAGCAGGTTCTGTTGTAGAGAACCTACCTCTAAACTTGTGATGAAGACTGTCTGTAAGTTGCACATATAGAGCAACCAGACTCCCAGCTCCACTGACATCCATCTCCAGCCAGGGGTAACACTTGACATTACTGAGACACAAACATATTTTAAATAACTTTATTGTGGTTACTTTTAGTCAAATGCATTAAAGTCCCACTCCAGTCAAAGTTTGATCAATTGTAAAACTGCTCTTTTAATTATGATGATACCAATTTTAGGCAAAAAAAAAAAAAAACTGTTGTTTCTAGGACATAGTTTTTGCAGAATGGCAGGAGTTCATTTTGAAATTTGCGTGAGTTGTGTGCGGGACTGTTGGAGTATAGCAACCCCATTCCTTCTTCCCCTCCCCGTTGCTGCAGGGAGCTTGTTCCCCGCATATTTTCTATATCACAAACGAGATCTTTTTTCGAACAGCCTTTTTTTTTTCATCTGCTACTCATTCACAGTAATTTGAATAAAGAAATACTCAGAAATGCAATTTTAAGCTAAATTTTCTTTTATATATGTTCTCCATGTCAGAAAAGTGCCAAGAACATGTTAAAAATGTTCCTTATAGTGGGTCTTTAATGTGTAAATAATAAATGAATATAATACAATAAATCCATACACATTACGAATGTTTCAATGTCTGCCGTTTCTGAAGTCAGCCATCCAATCTGTGCCACATATGGCAGAATTAGACTAATGTCCAAAATGTTTTTGCCAAAAAAACAATAAAAGCTGTGCCACACTTACTTTCCATCACCGGAATTCAGAGGGAAGATCCACGGTTGAAATAACCTCACGAGTTTACTGTGGAGATCCTGCAGAGCTGCGAGAACGCAAATGAACAAATGATCCTCACGAAGCCCATCGTTGCAAACGTTTGTCCCACTAGAGCATAGGAATCTGTTGTTACCTTTCAGTATTTTGCTGCTTCCCATTGGCTCTCTGGCGCAGCTGCTGAGTCGCACGTTGATGAGGCAATTGAGCAAATGTTCCCAGAAGGAAGCAACATCTGGGATGTAGGAAGTCCAGGCAGAATAAAGGCCAAAGCTGCGCAGGTCTGGCTTACTTAGACGGCTACGCAAGAAGTAGTCGCTCAGCCAGTCAACTGTCTCTTCCACCTGGATAACCAAGAAAACACTGTTGGATGACACAGCTTAACAGATTTCTTTCTTTTTTTTTTTAATTAAAGCCAGGATAATGGAGATAATACGGTTGAAAAACGTTTTTTTGTTAAAGAATTAGAATACAGAATTAGTAAAACCGCCAAATAGTTTCCAATAAGTAAGTTACCCACATGCGTCACAGAAAATGTAAGAACAAATCAAACAAATGAACAAATGAAACTTACCTGGTTTATATGTTGGTTTAAAGTTAAATAATTAATGTATTATTATGGAACATCATTTTAGTTGATCTTCCATGTCAGTTTATGTAAGCAACTTTTAATCCTAAATTAGCCCACGTGTTTTGTGTGATCACTTATTGTTATTAATTTTTTAAGTGTATTTTTAGTGCTACTTATTATCTATTTGCTGTTTTTAATAGAGCTAAGGTAACAAGGTCATTTCCACTTTGTGGAGTCAATAAAGTTTTATTTAAATCGATTTAATTGAAACTAAGTTTCATAAACAACTTTGAGAGCAGGAATGGTTGCAGAACTCATTTTCACTAAACAACCACATTTTTACCATAAAGTGTACCACACAGGTTAAGGCATCTACTGTATGTCTGTGTAGATTCTCATTCATCCAAGGTGTAAGTAGTAGGTTAAAAAAAAGCAGTCAACTGGGCTTGGTTATTTTTCTACAATTGAAGACTACTTCTTCTGGATTTCTTGTCCAGATGACTGCTTTCTTTTAACTGAAAACTTCAATACATAAACTGTATATATTGAAGGAAATGATGAGAATCCTGACCTTTTGAATGACAATTCTATACCCATGCTTATAAACCCCATTAGCTCAAGAAATTACAATTTAAAAAGATAGAAGATGAACACAAAATCGAACATTAGTTACTTGCTGAGTGGAAAGGCAGATGGCGGATCTGTAAGGAGATGCTGGTGCAGCAGCTGCAGTGCTGACTGACGGCTCTACTTTGCTTTTGGGGCTGCGGGAAGGAGGTAAGCATCCAAGGACTCGAAGGGTCACTTTCCAGCATTCTGGACTCAACAACTGGTTTGATGAACCTTAAAAGTAAGATATGAAAAAAAAACTCTTCATATAGTCTGAATCTTTCATAATGAACTTGCATGATCTTTTCTTTAAGAATTGATTAGAAAAATGCAGGTCTTTTGATGTTAAAATGGAAAGGCCATTAAATGCATGATCAGTTGCAGCACCAGAAACTGCTGTTATAAATATGTGAATTATACTTCTACTAGACCCGAAAATGAAAAAAAGTGAAAATTTTTTTTTTTTTTACAAAATTATTATCACACTAATAAAACAGCCCACAAATCTGTACATCTTAATGACTAAATGGAATACTCACTGGTCATGAGCAGACGAAGGCAATCACTGTAGTGGTCTGGGAAATGGTGGCGCAAAAGGCAGCTCCAGTGTTTGGTGAATAGATGAAAAGGAGTAAGAAGTTCAGGTTCAGGCTCTCGCCCGCAGACGCAGAGAGCTCCGTGGACCAAATCCAGCAAGCGAGTTCTCTCCGAAAACACAGGATTGGCTTCATTCAGCCACTGCGTCAGGTCAAACTGCAAGAAACGAATGTGCGTTGGTGAGCCAAAATCGTGTTTTCTGAAGTTTTAAAGTCCCCTCGCATGAAAGCAACCTTTGTCAGCAGCATGAAAATGACATCGGCACTATCGAGGTGAAGGGATGTCACCACGTCCTGGTAGAGGGAGACAAGCTGATTCTGCGCTGCGTTGGGAGTGAAGAAGGGAGAAATGAGAGGACACAGACGCCTCTGTTCCAGAATGGCCTTAAGGACACGACTGCACTCTTCTGCATTTCCCTGGATAAAAACCTGGATGCAACAAAGCAGAAAACAATACTGTCATCACGACGCTCAGGCATAACTGTCCGTATACAGTACATCAAATGTCAACATTTTTTCAATGTGTGGAGGTTGTGGTGCACACCTGTCCCAGTATCTCCACACAGGAGGATAGGTACTGGCGCGTTGGGGGATGCCGTAGCGTATCTTCACACACGAAGGAGATCACTTGGTAAAATGCTGTCACGCCGACCTGCTGCAGCGCCAGAGACTTCTCTGCTTTGTATGTGTTCACTAAAGCCCTGGGGGGGGGGGAAAATATTCAAACAAAAAATGTCTGTTCTGTTCTAACATCAGTGGCACTGATGTTTGTCTACTTCTTTAATATTTTGTGCTGAGATGTTCTGTTTTACTGACGTGATAAAGTTCTCTGTGTGGACGGCAGCCTGGGCAAGGTTTTGAGGTGGAGGGGCCATGGAGTCGTTCTGAAGTTTCTTGATGTCCCTGCGCAGGGAGGTGATCTGGCTGTGGACTGCTTCCTGTCTCTGGACACGCTCACACTGCAAGATCACAAAAACAGATTTAAGAATGGTGCTGAAAAAGATCCCCCAAAACAAAGCAAGCTAGTAGCACCGGGCGTCTTACTGTGACGGTGATGTTTGCAGGTCCCTGGCAGGGCTGCCCCCCCCTTCCTTTACACTCCAGGGCCATGGTGACCTGTTCTGGTCGGTTCTTGAACAACAAGGGAAGGCTCTCCAGAAGCTCGTGCTCCAGTGCCACCTGCTGGGCTTCACGTGCAACTGCAATTCTAACACCAAGATAAACTTTGTTATTTTAAAGAACACTTTAGGCAGATGAAGAAATCATTAATTATTTCTTAATGACTTGTGACTCCTGAACAGGACTTTTAAGATCTTTGATGATGATATTCATGAGGACAACAAGCTAACGATATGTAATTGCAAGGGTCCATTTATCACAAGGCGGTCAGAAAGGAATCGCTTTAGTTTCTAATGCAAATGTAATTTCATCTATATTAGAGTATGGAGTAGGTAGCAATTCATTTCAAGCTTAACTTTTTTATAAGTGTAGTTATTTGGTTAGGCTTTTAAAATACAAAAAGAACAAACACAAAAACCGACCAGATGACTGTAGCAGGGACAGAGTATGATTGATACAATGGCCATTGGCTATAAAGTATAAACCAAGGATAAATGTTGCTTCATGTCATGATTTGTAACTGTTCGTTTACCTGGCTTGGTCTTGCAAAGTTTGGAGGTCCTGCTGTAACATTTCAGCAGCAGCTTTGGGGTCTGTGAAACAGAGATTTGCGATTGCAGCCACTGGAGCTTTCTGTGGCTGTAACTCTGGAGCTGGCAGGGGAGTTGGATGCTTTTTCAGGTTGGACAGGACCCGCTCTTTTGCTGGATATTGAATAGCACAAGATGGAACATTAAACAAGGCAAAGGCATTTGGTTCATGGAAAATTACAAAAAAAATGCAAAACCTTGACAAAAAAATACGTTTTTTTTCCCCTTCACCACTGCATAATTACTGCAGTGAATAGGTTTGTACTACATTGAATGTAGAGTAAATAAGCTGATTTAGTACCACTGCTCAAACTGTGATGGTCAGTGAAGCCCAGGTTCTGGGTCTGAAGGAACGCAGGCTCGCTCTGCGCTTTCTCCCACAGAGATAAAACCTCCATCTGATCAAACTGCAGGCGTTCCTGGTCCACAAACTCCAGCCACAACTGCTATAAAGTAGTGTCAAGTAACACAGTTCAAGCAATACATCAGATTATGATACAACTTTTATAGAAATGACTACATTTGTTTTACATTACTATTTTTGGGCAAAATCATGACGAGGAACCCACCTGCTGCCGCTGCATGACCTGTGCCAGTCTGTGAGATTCATACTCAGGGGGGAGAGAAGGCAGGTAGACCTCCTGGTTCTGGAGGTTCTCATCATCCATCCACAAAGCAAACACACCAAACAGTCTGTGGGGAGCCACAAAGATCTTATAGGTTATAGATACTACCACAAACTTCCATGAAACCAAGAAGAGGAGTCTTGGTGCACGCTTTAAGCAGCAATGACCTACTTGACCAGCTCGGTGTGCAGCTGAGGTGAGGTGAGGTTGAACGGTTGGGGATTACAGGAGCTGTTGTAGCTTTGTGAGTCAGATGAGGGGGTATTAGGAGGGGGCACCCTGAGTGCTTGGCTTGCTGTATGATGGAAGTCTGACACTTCTTGTATTCTTTGCCTCAGATCTTTCAGTACAACAGCCTGGGAAGATCCTTGGAAGAACCTTCGTCCAATACAACCCCCTGCAGCAAGCCTGTTGACCAACACATGGAGTTTTGGATATTTACATACATCTAAAAATTTCTAGAGATGAAGACAGATGAGAGTGCATCTTACCCATACTCTGGTCCAGGCTGTCTCAGATAGAGTTGTAGGAACTTCTGCCACACAAGGGGAAGAAGAGGGTGATCGGGGGGCGTGGCTATGGCCTGGCATGCCCAGCGATACACCTGCAGACGTTGCAGGGATGGGACCACAGGCAACTTCAGCCTCTGCTGAGCCTTCTGTCTCGGCAGAGTGACAACCAAAACGAGAAAGAAAATCAAAGAGGCAAACGTGTTTAACTCACAAGAAGTACATCCTAAAGCAGGAGTGAAACATACTGACTTGTTAAAAGTGCCAAGCTAAATAAGTCATTTTGACAGATCGACAACAAAGAATATTAGGATGACCTTAAACTGTAAGTACCTTTAAAGCTTGATCTGGGGAGATGTTCTCTGACAGCAGCTCACGTTCAACACAGCGTCTAAGTTGAGACTCTTCCTCAAACATGCCCTCCATATTAAGGACCATCCAGGCAAACCAAACCTACAGAAACAGATATCAGCAAGCTAAGGCAGAGCATTTTATGAATACAAACAACTGCATGTGTCGCCGTTGCTTTAATAACTCTTGCCTCTGCAGTGAGAGATTGACCCTCAATGAAAGATGGTGTGGCATTTCCAGCAATCCAGCCAACCAGGGAGGAGAGCAGACCCCGGTCTCCATGGAAACCCAAAGCACTCTGCATCAAGAACAAAAAACAGGAACATTACAGTACCATTAAGCGCCAAGTTCCCGCTGAAGGCAGTTTACTGTGTCTAGGATCAAAGAAAAATACCTTATGCTGCTGGTACAGAAGTTTCTGGACACACTCCTCCTGGTGGTGAGTGAAGGCAGCGCAGCAGATCTGATCCATCAGAAACAAAACTGTCTTGTCTCTATACCACAAGTTCTGCTGAGTCAGGATCCCAACCCAAAACTCCAACACCGCCGAGGCTCCCACACGACCAGGACGCAGGCTTTCTATCACATGACTCTGAAAATCATAAATAAGCAGCTTTTTCCCCCCATCACAGTAATAGCAAATGATAGATAATTATTTACAGTCTCTCAAATAAAATGAGAAATAAGTGTTGAAGAATGTACCTGAATGACGCTGTTCAGCAGACGAACATTGTCACCATAGGTGGTCCCAGTGAGAAGAGGTGCAACGCGATGAGTGACCTGCTGAGTCACACCTTGAGGACACACACTGTCAGACTGCAAGAACAATTGAATGCAGCTTACAAACCTGGGGCAGAGAGACAGAAGTAGGAGTTAGCTTGGAAGCTGACAGAGCTGCAGTTTTAAAGTGTTGCTTGAGGGATGCATTTTATTTACTGGGAGTTTTTAAGCAGATAAAAGCTGAGAGGGTATGTGGGAGGCAGGATGTTATCCAGAAGGTTCACAGCAGCTCTCAGATGGCGAGACTGGATCAGAGTTTTAAACAACCCGACTCCATCAGTGCAAAAGTTTTCCAAGCTAAGGACAACAAAAATAAAACAGATACATTTAACCTCATTCAAGTTCTTGTGGAAAATCTACTTAAATTGGATGGGTGGGCCCGAACCTATGTCCCACTGTTGTCATGGCAATGGACAAATAGCATCCAATGGACAGGCCTGCTTTTACCGCCCGAAGGACAGAGTGCATGCTAGGGTCATGTGGAAGCTCAGCTGGCTGGTTTGATGCCAGTGCAGGGACTGTCCAGGCTCCCTTGGGGTTCTGGGCATTGACATGGAGCTTCACTCTTAGTAGAAGTTGCCACGCCCACTGACTAAAGGACGCCTCAGGAGACACGCCCAAACGAAGGATGCTGGCAAGGTAAGACGCCTTAACAAAAACGGAACAAGACAGACCCATGAGAATCATCCAAGTGAGGGTGATCAGTAGAAAAAAAATCTAAGTTACCTGTTTGATTCCCTCAGACAGAAGTCCACTGTACGGTTTGTCCGTGAGATACTTTTGATAGGCCTCAGCCACCAGCAGAGCCACTTCTCTGTGGAGGAAAGACGGCAGAGCCAAAACCCCTTCCTGCAAAACAGAGAGATTAGACATTTCCAGACTTACAGTTGAGCTGGCAAACGATTTCCAGGATTACTTATTTATTTACACATTTTTTCCAACAGACTGAAGCCCAATAATCAAAAAAGAAAAATCACAAATTCATCAAATAAATATACCTCAGTGTAACCCCAGTTTAGGCCCTCAAGGATAACGCAGGCTAAGCGGTTCTCCACTGCAGAGAGAGGATGCTGGAGCAACCAGGCTCCAATCACACAGATTTCATCTTGCCGGGGCTGCCAGTGACTTAAAGGTAACTCTTTACACAAGTATAGTGCAACCTACACACACAAAACACAAACTTTGACCTCTAACAAAAAATAAATGAAAATACAGCTTTACAATATTGCAAAATACAAAACAGTGAAACCTACCATTCCCACATTCTGGATGGTTTCTCTCAGCCTTTCCAGGAGCACAGAGATAACATAGGGATGAGCCGTTGCTATGGAAGCCAGTAGCTCCCTCCCCACCTTGGAGTAAGTTTCTCTGGTAGAGACACTCACATAGGACACCTAAAATTAAAAAAAGCAAAACAAAAGGAAGGGATAGAATATTTTTAGTACATTTTCTACAATAAGCACACAACAAAAACACGTTTACAAAAAAGCTATTCCATTTAGACTGAATACAGTTAAGAACTCTCTAATTACAACAGCATAGCGGAGTTTACTGGTTCATCTGGCAAAAAGTTAAATGGCCAGCTGGCCACATGAAAATGTTGGCAGCCTGAGAATTAGTCTCTGCGTTTAGTGAAGTCTGACTGGGATGAGAATCAGGACCTCCAAGTTTGGAGCTACGATTCCTAGCTGGATACAGATATGATGCCTTTTCCCAAATTAAGGATGAGTCACTTCTCCAGGTAGGAGAGGTCAAGTAGCTCTGTGCTCTGCTCACAAGTGAAGCATGGATGGAGCGTGAGATTGACCAACGCATCAGGACGGTGTTTGCAGTCATATATATTTCATACTGATCCGTTGAGCTGATAACAAAACCAAAACTCTGTGGTTAATCTATGCATCTACTCTAACTTTTGGCCATAGTGTAGGCAAAATCAAAGATATGAGTGATGGAATTGAGCTTCCTTTAACCCATTGATGCCTGAATTTATTTCCAGCTATGAAAAAAAAAATCACCTTTGTGTTTTCTTTCATGTAGATGCTAAGTAAGTCTGGAGCAGAAGTGGTTTGATCCATATTTGCATATCTAGGCATCAATGGGTTAACAGTAGCTTGGGTTGGAATCCCACATAAGATTTTGTTGATTACCCTGGAATTATTATTGGCAGGATTCTGGTGGCCCATGAGTTTGAAAGACAGCCTGAAAGAACGACATGGGTTGATCCTTCTATAGGAGGGTCAATATGTTCCAGTGCAATGCAGATCAGACAACATTCAAAGTCAGAGGCAGTGATGTTCTAATTCTGGCTCTAAAGATACAAGATTTTCATGGAATACTAGGGAATTTTGTAACACTGCAAAAGCTTACTGCACCAGAGCCGTAATAAGAGCTCACTAAATGAACTGGAAAATGTAAAACAGAGTTTTTGCTGGGATCTTTCTTCTAAATCCCCTCATCATACCTGGTAGATCAGCAGAGTTATGGTGGTGATAAATGCAGGGTCAGAGTGCTGGGTAGGTGTTGCCATGTGTGCTAGTGCCGTGAGGAGGGATATGCCATCAGAGCTGTTCACCTCACACAACCATTGCTCAAATCTCTCCTGGTGTTTTGGGTCTAACAGAGAGGAAATAATGGGTCAGCATGAGAGTAAAATATATATGCTGGATTTCAAAGCTTAGACACAGAAAGGTAGCTGTGCTTTGGGGATCCCAAACTTGATCATGTGTGTATGGGATGATACCTCTAAGTGCCTGAAGACAGGACTGTGTGTCAGCTGTAGCTCTGAGGGTTTCTAACCCTGCTGTCTCTGCACACTGCATAACATAAAGGACTTTCCACAACATGGTGCTGGACAAAGTTTCGTAAGGCATCCCAGACATGAACAGCCAAATGCCCAGCCTGTGAAGACGAAACAGATCATACAACAAACCATAATGCATCAACTGTTTCTGAGGGGGATTCATAAGGTTCTGGTAGATCTTTCACCTTTTGTTTCTGAGGACGTGTAACACGGCTCTGAGAAACAGGTGGTCATATTCCAGCTGCAGCTTTTCAAAAGAAAGGGAGTGAACATGGCCGCTGGATCCAGCAGCATTACCAGCGTTCACATACTGGGCCCAGTGGTCACTGACATAACACACAGTCATTCTGAAACAAAATAACAACAAACAATAACAGATTAAGACTATAATTACATAAAGAAGGATGTCCTATATCATTCACTGACCGTATGATGTGTCCTATTCGTTTGACCAGCTGCCGGTACCGAGCTCTGTTGTAGGTTTGCAAGCCAAGCGTGAGAATTTCAATCAGCGAGGACGCAAACGCAAACATCCGCATCAGCTTCTGACTAGAGCAGGCCTGGGGCTCATATACACCTGGAAAAAACAGCTGTCGCTCAGATCCTGCAATAAAAACTCCAAAAGGACAGACAGAGCTGAGGGATTTTCTTACCCTGTTTGCTCATCCCAAGCATGTGCGAGTAAAGCTGCTGAAAAGGGAACTGGGTTAACAGGGAAATGAGATCCTCCTCACAAAGCAGCAACCAGCTGCTCTCTGGATCCTCATCCTAAACACACAAAAAAGTGTTTGTTCATGGCCCAAAAACCTCGTGTTAATTCATAAGATACATTTCATTACAAACTTTTATCTAAAATCTTGTTGAACTAATTTTTAAGTGAATATTAGAAAAAGAGAGTATTTAAAAGGTTTTTTAGCTATAAAACGTGAATGATTTTACCTTTTGAAAAAACACATCATTAAAGATTAAGATAAAGAACAATGTCTACATATTAAAAGAAGCTGGAGTTTTAAACAATCAGGCTGACATAAAAAACACTTAAAGGTGATTTAAATGTGATCTAGCAGTGATTTTCCATTGCCTAAATGTCTGGTTAAACTACACGTTTACCTCAATGATAATAGAGAAAAAAACAAAAAAAAAATGCATTTTTAAACTCTGTAGCATGTAGTTCTTTTTATATAATCTGCCTACAGGGAAAACACAAGACAGACGTCCTTCTAGTTTTGTTAGCTTTACCTCCTCTCCACCTTCATCAACAAGAGTCCAGTTTCCAGACTCCGGTCCTGATGTTGCTAAACTCTGGTTGTCCAAAGGCTTCATGTGACTCAGAAATTCTGCACGGTGTCTAAATTAGAAACAGATGGTAGATTTCTAGAGGATCAAAAGATACATTCTGACAAAGCCTTTCTGTAGAGGGAGAAACATTCTGAGTTCTTGATAACATTTGCATTTGAGAATCTTATATTTACCTGGCAGGGGACATTAGAATGGCTAGTGCTTGCATGAAATGCTGCACTCCTGAGGCCTTGCCCCAGACCTGAATCTGGTGCAGAAAGTAGAATAAAAACGCATCAACTCGTCAAGTTCACTTACTGATGAAAAAACGAAAATATGCATTCTTACTTGAAGGAAGTGTGCAGCCCACTTTCCCACTCCAGCAGGACAACATAAAAGATGACACAACAGGTAAAGGTGCTCGCCTGACCCTCCTATATGCAGCAGGACAGCAACCTAGAGGACAACAGAGGAAGTACACACGAAGAACCGATAACTATACTCTAATCTTGTGTTAAGTTTAAACAAACATGAAAAAGTTGAGCTTGGTGTGTGAAAGTACCAATCTCTCAAGCCAGAGATGAACGTCTGTCTGAAACTGTGCGTCATCGAGAACTCTACGTGTGAAACTAAACAAGACGCTGATGGCTTCTTTAAGGGGTTGTAGAGAACAAGGCTGTGCTTGGCTACCAGAACAATCTGAAAACAAGCACAAGACACAGCTAAAATAGTGTACAGCCTTTTTTTTTTTACAAAGAAATGTTTTTAAAAGTCCTATTAGAGCGACTTTGACGTCTCACCTTTTAGAAGGTGATACAAGTATGATTCCACTTGCAGTCGTGACAGCAGGGCAGTGTATGCATGCAGCACCACCTTTTGGTGCAGCAGCTCACTGCAGGCTTCGATCAGTTTACGTAGCTCAGACAAAATAGCCTGATTGAACTCTGCCTGCTGGAAACGGTGGTATCCACACACTTTAGACTGGTCTGCACACAAACCCTGCAGTGGAAAAAAGCAAGAAACGTGCAACAGTCATTGCAGAACAAGCTAATTTTGTCTGATTGTGCTGTAAATCTTTACCAACAGATCCTAAAGGAACAAAACAAACCTGAAGCGTAAGTTGTTCATCTTTGAAGGTCCAGAGGCGATTCTGTGTGCTTTTACAGTCAGAGGACTGAGTATGCAGCTGAGTGTGAGACTGTGTCAGTTGTCTGCGACAGCGCCAGTAGTTCTGAAGCAGTTCCGTCAGTTCGTGGTTTTCCTGCCGGGCCAGAGCGCAGAACTGGAGATTACAAACCTCAACACCCTCCAGCCAAGATTGCAGGCCTCCTCCTGGCTCCCAGCTGCTCAACTGCTCTGGAGAGAATGCCTGAAAAGCAGCAATACACAAACTTTAGGATTCAAAATTCATATTTCGATATTCACAACTATTCTCCACTGAATGCCAATTTAAAATGCACAAAAGTACCTGTAGCTCTGGAGCTGAGCTTGGTAACTCTGGGTACAGTTTATTCCTTGAAAGATCAGCTACAGACTCCAGAGGCTGCAAACTCAAAGGAGAAGAATCCTGCTCAGGCAGTGCCAACACAGCAGGTTCTTTGGTACGACTTTCCACAGATTCTTCACGTAATTGTATCACAGGACCATCCTTCAGAGCTGTAAGAGATGGGTATAATGCAGGGGCACTGGGTTCCTCAAATTGAGGTGAAGCAAAAGACTGACTCCACAGCTGCAAGTCTTTTTCTAACTCAGTGGGTTGTGGTCCAACCTCAAGCTCAGCCTCCTGAGCTCCATCCTCATCATTTACCTCTTCTTTCCTGATTGTCTCTGTAAGATTTACTTCAACTTGTGGTTCCAGTGTTGATAAATGTAAGCTTGTTTGCAGACTCTTGCTTAGATCGGATGTGCAAGAAGTCTGTAGCAAAGAGCCCTGCTGCCCCCTGGAAAGCAGTGGTGATGTTTGTCCTGTGCTCTCAGAGGTTTTAACTGAGTCTGGTTCCTTCTCCCTGGTCTCCTCGACCGGTGGACTGAGGGGGATCTCTGTGAATGCAGAGCTGGAAGCCTCATCGCAGGCAAATTTGTGAATTTGGGCTGTTGTCTCCTCTTCTGATTGCCTTGGCTTCCTGGTCATCTGAGAACGAAGATAAAAAGTCAGATGACAACCATCATTATTGAGAATAATGAAAAAAAAAAAAGTAATAACCACAAATAGATATAATATACCAGAACATATTATAATATAATACAGAGATGTATTTAAATACATATATCACCTAATTAAATTATTTAACCCTTTATAGACTGTAAAGTTTGTTTCAAAAGAGAAACTAACAGTACAGGAAGTAACAAATAATAGACCATTGTTTACTGTATTTTCATTAAAGAGCATAACATTTTGTAAATAAAACAATTAATAGTGTTAAAAGTTCAAAAAAAAAAAATCAAATAATACATAACAAGCACTTGAAGCTACCAAAACCTCTTTATTCCTCAATTGTGTCAATAAAGTTAATTTTAATAAAGTACATTCTTTATGCTTGCTGACTGAAATATGACACCATGAGTGTTTGAGTTTTCGAAGCTCTGTGAAATCTCCATCATTCTGTTTATAACTCATTTCGGATCAATGAGCATTTGCCACAAAACCACGTCACAACTCGAGTTATTCCCATGCGTGACAAGACAGGAAGACGTTTAAAATGTTATATTCCGTGTGTCATCACCTGAGATTTTCCAGTGTGTTTTGTTTTGCTCTTCTTTGGTCTCACGGCCTCCATTTTAAGTGTCAGGTCAAACAAAAGCGACACAAACACGGGCTGATCTACGTATGGAAACGATCACAGTATTGATCAGAGAAAACCCGAAGACTACCATCGCCTGTTTTTCTATCAGTTGCTAATAAAAAGCTTAGTTTATGACAAACTGGAGTCGGAAAAAAATATACTGCGGCTCTTCTATTTGTCGTTGAGAATATTTGGAACACGGTAGGACAACAATAACAGCGTCCTGAAATGAAAACATGGTGCCAGAGAATTCGGCAAAAACAAAACCTATCCCAGCGCGAGCTAGCTTTGCTAAAGCTCAGCTGCTGGTTTATTCCGCTAAGTAGCGTTTCCCCGCCGATTCGGTGCTGTTCATACTATATTCTACGAGGTTAAAACTAGAGTTAAGCCGGTCGACAGACATGTCATGCGAAGATTGTCATAGTCCCCCGTTTGGCTGTCGCTTGTTTTGTTTGTGTTCGTTCTAGGAACTGGGCGATCTCAATCTGCGATCACGTGACCGGTCCACCTCTCTACGGAATCAGAAAAAAGTCAAAAATGTTCAAACGTATACAATCCAAAAGCTCACGTGTGAGAGGAATTTCACATGTAAAAGAGCAAGAGCTATGCGTCTCCCGAATATTTATAAGACTCAAATTAAAGCAGGAAAAGTATTAAGTAATACAAATGACAAAGGCCGACCAAAAATATAAGAAAATGTTTATTACTACAACAATTCCAATGTTTATTTATTTGTTTATCCATTAGTAAAGAACATTAGCAGCAGTGGGGAAGCATTGTCAAACTATATTGTAAATCAAATAGATTTTTGTATATTAAAAAAATATATAGTAAAAGTAAAATTAAATATTTTTTAAAAGACTACTATTTAGGCTCTGCTTATTGTCTGTCCTAGAAAGAAATGCAATTTTTTCCTGTCAATACAAAAGTAGCAAACATATAAAAATTCAGACGAATCGGAAGACCTTTGAAATTTTTTAAACAAAAAATCTTTACATCAAAAATTGTTGGCACATTTTTGGATGCTACACTGAAATCAAATAAAAACATACACTGATAAAACTCCAGCTTTAATTATTTTATCTATTCAGAGCTTAAAGCCATAAAGACCTGTTGTGAGGATGGTGATGGACTGATGATGGGAGTATTGGTGTCTGATATCTTTTTATGGAGAACTGGTGATTGATTATAGCATTGGGATATCTGGGAATCTGCATCGGAGTTGTGTAGCGGGTGCAAAGGAAGCTGTTCTTGCTCGCAGGTGTGGTTGGATTCCTGTTCAAAAATTTCAGGAGGGTGTTGAATGTATGCTTGACTCAGGGCCAAGCTAAGTATGTCGTTCTTCTCCTTGTAGAAGCGTAACTCTATGCCTCGCCGTCTTGCCTGTACCAACTCCTTCTGGGCCACCTGCAACTCAAGTCCAAGAAGTCCTGGAGATCTCTGCTCTCGTCCCAGCCAGTCCAAAGCCATACTGCTGTGCATGTACTCATCAAGACCTCGCTGACAATAGTAGGCAATCGCACTCTGTGACCAAGAAAAATCACATCACTTCAGCAAATAGATTAATGTGATGTTAAAAAGTATTTTGGGTTTTTTGTACCTGTCGAGAGCACCGCCTTTCCCTTAAAGCCTTCAGTGTCCCATTCCATTGCAACAGCTGGAAAACTGTCATCATCTCCTTTAGAGATAAAGACAAGCCATAATAACAATCAAAAACTCTGGTTTCTGTTTCCAATTGTTTGTTTTGTGCTGCTGGTGGCAGTCATATAAAAATAATATGCATTTTAACTGAGTAGATGTGCGTGAACTACAGATTAGGGGTAACAGATCCAACGAGGCACAGATGGGAAACATTAAATTTGAACTGTCTAGTAGAGAAGTTTACCTTGGATTTACTACTCTCTTCACTTTTTTCTACCATACATGCCTCTGACTTTGCTTATTTCCATTTTAAACATCTTGCAATGACTGCAGGTTAAAATTAAATTAAAAAAAACATGGAGTATAGCATTTGCTGGTTTAGTATTTAAAGGGTTTCCATTACTTTAAGTTCTGCTATTTCAGGAATAACACTAGGCCCATTTCCTCTCACTATAATAACTTCTGTCTGCAGACCTTTGTATATTTACACAAAGGGCAGAATATTAGGTGTTCATTTTCCCTTTTCACTACTGTAGTCTCAAAGTGAAGAAATTGTTGGAAAAGACTCAAAAGGGATTTAAATTCTCAGAAAGTACATAACTATTCACTGTCAAGATTAATATTTTCTATTTAGACAGATTTTCAGCATCAATTCTATGGTGTAGTTCTGACGATGAAGACACAATTAAATTTTCTAGTGCAAAATTAAATTTTGGAAATCCTTGTAACTGAATAGCTTTTATAATTATTGATTTATGACACTACTTTATTTTGTGCAGATAGGTGAAAGAAAATACCACCATATGCACAATGAATTGCTGTTTTACCTGGAACTCCAGCATTGTCCTTCCCATAAAAGAGTGGAGCAGCAAGTTGTAGGTTCCTATACTTGTATTTGGATCATGTGCATCTTTCATGAGGACCTGACAAAGACAAAGACAAATGTTGGTCAATATGCATGTTTAAATAGGTGATAATAAGAATAAACTAGGGGTGTAACAATTAATTGATAAATCAATGAATTGATTTCTATTTCTTCCTATCAACAAGATTAATTTGTCTGAGGCAGTATCTTTAAAACATTAAAAAAAAAGTTTCAAAACAAGGCAAGTCGATATTCATGTAGGAAAACACCATTTGGATTGAGGAACAGCAAGTTTATGTAAATATAACGTAAAAACAACCAAGTGCATCACAGCAGATAACACACATGTGATGGCAGCAAAAAATGATCAATCCATCATTACAGTCCAATGTGTGGAAACACTTTCAATTTTTCAAAGACATGTGACCATACAGTGTAGTATAATGTTCTAATAACGTTCCCTTTGTATTTTGATGTGAAAAATCAACAGTGGGCTGAACTTTATGAAACTAAAATGTGAATGGATTTGCCATTAATTCTGTATACGTATTTGTTTGTACACATTTAATTTACACTTGATCATCTTGCAAAAAATAAAATGAAACTGAAAAACTTCTCCTGCACTGGTTAGTCCTCTGAGTCACACTGGTTGAATTTTGGCTAAAGATGTGGATTGATTTTAGATTCGTGAATCTGATTGAATTGAATTCAAAATGAACCAATATCAACTATAAATTGGATTGTCAACTGCAAATGAATCGTTACGCCCCAAGGAAAAACTTTTTGTAGTTGAACTCCCTCTCACAGCATTGTCTTTGGCTGCCTGCTGCAGACTCTGAAAGATGAAGTCGGGGCAGATGCGTCGACATGGAAGTTCGTTCACCAGGGAGTTCATCAAAGCCACACGAGCTGCATCCCTCCGAGCCTCGGCTTGGGTGTCGCACTCCTGAAGATTAGGGGGACAATGGAAACACATAAGAGTTCAGTGCAAAAAAATATTCAGACGTAGGGCAAGAAGAGTGGCTTTATCACCTCAAGAAGAAATATCTCACAACTCTTGATATTTTTTGACGATTTTTCTCTTTGCTTCAACTAATCATAGGATCAGGACATGAATGACCTATTGCAGACATCGCAGGCATTCAAAGACAGCCAATCACATGACTTTTTCTGAGCTGGGAGCTGTTGCTTGAGACACAGTGAGCCTCCTGACAAGCGTCATGGGTTTTCAAGTGCTCAAAACTGTGTCAAACAAGTTTAAAAGTGTGTGAAGTATGCGCCTAAGCTGATTAATAACCATGGTTGTGCAAGCGTGATAAAACTTAGCACATGCTTTTGATTTGAAAAGAAGTTTTAAAAATGTATGTTGTGGCAGTTTCAATGAATATTTTTTATAGAAATTAAATCATTTTTCCTTAAACTCTTCAGGACTTTGTGTAGACTAATGAACCACACAGAGCAACATGTAAACATAAAAACGTGATTCTTTGGCCTCTATTGATATCTGGAAAGGACAACAGTGACATACATGGTGACACAACATATCCTTGTGTTACATTTTAATTTTGAAGGTGCTGTTTGTCGTTGGTTGTTTCACAGTAACAAAAAAATGTTTTAATAACCCTAAACAACCTTTCTGTCTTTTTCATAGTGAAACTAAGACTGGATCTAGAAGTTTCTATTACATAAGTATCATTCTGTTGTTAATTTGTTGCTTTAAAGCCAGTAAAAAAAAAAAAAAGATTTTTTTTCCTGATAACTGTGTTTTTGCATATTTTTCTTTGACATAAACTCTTTTTAAATGGTTGCCAGTTTTCGAAAAATTAAGTTGCTTTTACAGTTGCCATTTGCATTTAAAGATTTTTACTAGAACTTTGGAAAAATACTGACGATTGATCATTAAAAAATACAGAATACATTTAGCAAAACTTAAATTTCATTTTACTGTCACGCTGTCCGTCTCCTAATAGGCTTATTTGCTAAAAAAGAACAAAATTACAACATTCATCAATACAGATTATTTTCAAAGGGAAATTGTGTGATAGCACGTGTTTAGGATAGAAATAAAAATTTACAAATTCACAAAAACCTGATTATAAAAAAAAAAAAAAAGAGTTTGAAACACTGACCTTATAGTTACCAAAGCAGCTTCCTCCAGGGAGTGTGACATAGTAGATGTATGGTGGACCAGGGGAAGACGCAGACTCATACAACAGCAGGCTCTCCATCTCTGATCCGGCTGAGGAATCATCCGACCGACCTCTTAGCTTCCGCTTCCAAAAATCGTGAAGAATGGCCACCACGTTCACTGCATAAACACATAAAACATCCATAAACTTCAAAACTGAACATGTTCAACCATCCAACAACTGTCTGGGATTATAAAAATCTTTTTTGGAACAAACTTTCATGCAGAAAAGTTGAACACAGTTGGATTAAATGTATGAATGTAAAATATTCAAAAGTTCACAGCATCTGCAGATGGTATTCACTTAAGTCTAAATAGACATTTTCCTTTTGTCTGTTTTGACTTGAAAAGAAGCAGCAGACAGAAAACACCCCATTACTTTAACCGTGTTGTGGCCCTGGAACTGTTTTTGGATCAAATTTGATTTAAATAATAACAACTTTTCACAAAAATAGTTGCTTTTTGACTGGATTTGAACATCAAGACAACAAGTGAGTTTCTCATGAAGATACTTACAGTTTTTGGAGTTGTCATCCATTTCACTCTGTGACAAATAGGATATGATGCTCTCCCCCATTTCGTTGGAGCTCATCTTCATCCCAAGTTAAGATCCACTGATGGAACTGCAGTTTCTTTCCTCGTTTAGAAGATCCAATCAAACTTGACCCCTTACATTAGCATGCACCTCTTCCAATCTCAGCTCAAAACAAGGAAAATCCAAACATGAAGGCGACTCCACTCATTTTAACACTCTACTGCCTTTCTCGTTGCCCTTGTGAACATCCCACCAGGGTTTCTCTTTTAAGGCACACAACCTTTGTTACTCTCCCTGCCAATTAGCCGAGAGGCCCCTCAGCCTCTGCACACTCAGAGGTGCGGGACAGGAATGTCGGGCCCTCCCCTTCACTCCTCCAGCTGGCTAATCCCAGAACAGGGCCAGACACTTTAAGACCTGAACAAAGTTGAACCAGACTGTACAACTAATAAAACCTGCAAAAAGGAAAACATGTCCAGTTGATGCTTTTATTTTAGTTTTAAATCATACATCCTACAAATAAATTATTTTGGGCTACTATGTTTAAAGCATGTGGGAGGTGAGCTATTATTGACCTGAGAGTCCAATCTAAACCCACAGGGTTCACAATCAGAGCTCCATTCAAAGCCCTCAACATGAATGGGCATTGTTCAGGTCTCCATTCACCCCATTTCTGAAGCTTCTTACACATAAATTATCCAAACTGAGAAAAAGTTGTTTCTTAGCTACCGAATTCTTTTCCTTTCAGGCTCCAAATTCTTTGCTATAGAAGAGTTCTTCCAGTATTTTTGAACATATTTAATCCTACTAAAGTTTTTGTACCATGAGCCAGATTTACCTCAGAAATACGAGTTCAGTATTAAGAAATCATACTTTTGACACTTTGTTAGCTTAATTGCAGCTAATTGATGAATTTTGATTTGACAGAATGTAATGTCTTGAATAACAAATTTTTTTTGGTCTCTAAAGCTTTTTCTTTGGGTTGTATGCTAGTAGCAATACAAAAGACGACTAAAAACTAAAAATGACTTGGATATTATACCTGGTGGCAGCTATAAGCATAAAAAAGTCAGTTCCCACATGCACTCATGTAAAAAAGTCTAGCATTATAAAGCTTTTAAAGACTGGTTTGCTGAAACAGTTTTCCCCTCTTTGGTCAGGTTTAATACCTATAACAACTTTTCTAGATGCTTTTTGTTTAAAAAGCAAAACTCATTTCAAATCAGGGACAACATTGGGTGTAGTCTTTTGATTTAGGGCTTTAACACCACCTGAGCTGTTAAAAAAGATTTGTCGTTTTTATGTGAGAAAACAGAAAACTGACAACTTTCCTCAAAAGCCCATGATGATCCCTTCCCATTACAGTATATTCACTTTTATTTTCTTAGTGTGACTCTCCAACAAAAAAACATACAGCAGGTGGCATTTCCAACAGGAAACATATGTGATGAGAAAACAGTATCTTGCAGCTCTTGTTATATCTTGACATGACTCATTTGAATTGAACACATTTTCACCTTAAATTATGTGGTTTCGCAAAGGGCTTCTCATTTACAATGGTATTTTAAATATTACAATTTTAAAAAGCACACAATTGAAGGCAATAGTAAATAGACACTGGTTTGCATATTTTAGTTCTGTCTGAATATTAAAATATTCTGTTTTGATGTTTATGAAATTATCACTGTGGTCTTCCTTTGACTTGTTTTTTTTTTCCACCAATGATCAAATTCTGGAACTGGAACAGGAACTGTAAAGTCTTAACATAAATGTTTGTATAAATTTTGTTTATCCGACACTGAAGTCACAGTTATCCCCAGAAGTAGGCGCTCTCCAAGCTGGACTTGATATTATTTTGGTTCTCCCTCCTGGACTTGGTCACTAGGTTGGCCTCTCCTTTCTGCAAACGTCTCCTTTGAGCAGCTTTTTGCTGCTTGGTGAGCTGCCTGCGCACTTTCTGACGAACAACCTCCTGAAGAACAAACAAAAACAGTTGCAGTTCCATGTGTTTCCTGTGTTATATATTAGTCTATCAGTCTCAGCTAAATCACATAATGTAGCAAACACCATGTGAAGGACAGCTGCAAAAAATGTTAATTTGAACAAGAGTTTTCAAGACTCTTAGTCTTGATAGCAAGACCATAATCTTTTGCTCCTTGTGTTGCAGAGACATGTGCGACCCTGTACTTACAGGTGGAATGGTGGAGCAGCTCCCGATACTACCAACGGTGCCTTCACTGTCTGTCCTCCTCCTGTGCTCAGCGATATGTTGAAGACTGTCTGCATCTCTGTAGTTGAAAAAGACATTAGGTATATATAAATATATATTAAGTGTTAATCAGTTTAGAAATTTTGACAAAATCTTAAATCTACCATTAAATATATTTTTTAAATACATTTTGAATACTGAAAATTGAAATGAAAGCTTAATATCTTATATAACCTTCTTTTCTGATTTACCTGAAAGGTTTGAACTCTCTGTTGGAAGAACACAAGTCTGTCAGCTCTGGGCAGTCATCTTCTGCTTCCTTCAACTCATCCTCAACCTCCTTCTCTCTTTCCTCCATAATTCCACCTGCTGATGTGTCTGCTACGTCCTCTTCTTTTGTTTCCTCAGTCATTTCCTCTTCCTGATCAATGTTTGCATTTGTTTGATCGACTTTCAGTCCCTCCAGTTCCAGCATTGCATGTTCATACTGTGCCATAGTCTCACTCTCGTCTTTCTCTTCTCTTTCCACCTCCTCATCTGTTTCTTCATCTTGGTCTTCTTCCTGATCGTCCTTTTCGTCTTCAGGTCCAGCTGGGTGTAGCAAAGCGGCATCTCTCTCCAAGTCTTTGGTAAAGCCACTGGCTGAGACTTCCACATCTAGAGAACAAGCCCGCCTGAAGGGAAAAAAAAGCAATGAAATTCATCTGACTGAAGGTGAAAACATTTTTTTTTAAACAGTGATCTTATTATTTCCAGGTTAGAACAAACCTTATATCTTTGAAAGTTGGATATAACTCGCTTTCATAACTGAACCTCTTTATAAAGAAATCTTTGATACATTTGACGTCACGGTCAAAGTACCTGCAGATGGAGGATAACAGAAATCAGAAACACTAACTAGTTCAAATTTAAAATGCCATCTCCATGCAGGGGACCTACCATTCAGCATTGGGGTGTGATGTGGAAACCATCTGTGGGAAGTCAATCATAGTTACATGATCCTGGTCATCCAGCATAAGGTTGAACTCGTTGAAGTCACCATGAATTAGTCCGTGATTGGCCAGTTTGACTATCAGCTCCATGAGTTCGCTGTACAGGGCTGACGGGTCCTGTAACTCGTGTACCTGACACCTGCACGGAAGAAAAGCAATGACTAGAGACTGCTGTCCCACCAAGAGCAGAGGAATAATCTGTTTCACGTACAGAGGAAATCCATTGATGAGCTCCATCACTACAGCATGTCTATTGTAGTCCACAGGTTTGGGAACAGGAAAGCCTCGATCATAAAGCGCCTGGAAACAGTGGGAACATGAAGTCAGCTCTTTGCTTTTAGCCTTTTTTTCTACTCCAGATATCTTAAGACAAACCTTAACCAATCCGTTACCTTCATGTAGGCAAACTCTTTCATTGCTGAGAGACGTGAGAGGTAGAGCCAGGACATGTTCTTCCGGTGTTTGTGGTAATCTCTCTTGTTTTTAAGATTCCTAAAGGATGTGCGACCCAGCCGGTGCAGCTTCAGGGCATACTGATCGCCGTTTGGATTTGCCACAATATATATATCTACAGAAGATTAAATTAGAGTTAGTAATAATCTTAGTTAGGTAATCATATCAAAAATAAAGATAATTTTCAATAAAAATAGATTTTCACAAAACAAAACTTAATTATCAACAAACTTGAATAAATAGGAAAATTGTGAAATAAATGTGCAGTGTAGACTCCTTTTTAATTATGCAACTGTGATTTTAGTTTTACCTGATTCCTTTCCAACACCCATCTGGTTGCCAACTGACAGTATGACTTCTCTAGAGCACAAGGTCTTCAGAGCCAAGTAGTCATATCCTCCATAGTTCAGTCTGTAGCCCTGCACAGCTGGAATCAACACACAGTGAGCAAGACATGTGACTCACATCATACTGTGTCCGTTACAGTTAGTGAAACAAAGATGGTGTCGGTCTGCTGTCTTACTTTTGCTGCGTTCATAGACCACAAGTTTGTGTTTGACCAGTTCTCTAAGGATCTTGTTACAGCCGCCATGTTTGAGGCTGGCGATGGAAGCCAGAAGACTCACGGGGACGATCTCATGGTTCTTCATGCCCATCTCTATCTGTTTAAGGGAAACATTTGCAGAGAGAATTATGTTTTAATTGCTAACACAAAAGCAATTATATAATACTGCTCCTTTAAACTAAAGTTTAGTAAGTCTTATTGACTCTTAGTTTAAACTGAAACATTTACCTTCCTGTTTTGGTTGGCATTTCAATATTGTAAAAAGCAAAAAAAAACGTATAAAGACATCAACACTTTCAAAAGCTGCCTGGAATAAACAAATAAAAGCTTTTTTTTTTTTTTTTTAACTCCTGACGTACAAATACAAATAAAGAAAATAAGATAGACAGCACTTCGACCACTTGACACTTACTGATGCAAATATGCATCAATTCACTTGGCCATAACTTAGGCCCTACACAAAAGAAAAAACAAAAATGATCGTTTTTCATAACTGGAAACACATTCAGGTGTTAATGGGCTAAATAGAAAATATGATTCAAGTATTAAAATTGACAAAATAAATACGTAAAGGTTTTACAAAATTAAATCAAATAATTATTAAAAAAACAAGATGTTGAAATGTTTCTTCAACAAAATAAGCAGTAATATTTGCCTAATATTTAGAATATGTGATAACTGAATTTCTGATTTGCAACAGATCTTTTAAGGTTTATTCCAAAGAATACTTGTTGCTCATCTAAGACATGTAGAATTTACAGGTTATTTTTTATTTATTTATTTTAAGTAACTATTTCCTTTTTATAGAACATTAACCAAAAATTTTCTTTGAGAAATTGTGCAAAATTTGCACACAAAATACTGATACTAATAACACAGCGTAAAGAACATTCACACCGGCTGTTAATTAAGGTATGTGCTGATAAAGTTAACACTACCCTTAACGAACCACAGCTAGCTAGCTAGCTAGGCAAGATGCTAGCTCTCAGAGCTAAACTCTCTACTTACAGCGGTTAGAACTCGAAAGTCGTCCCGAGATAAATATCTCAAAACCACGACATTCAGTTTCCCCATGGTCGCTACGAATATTTTTTGTTTGTTAATCTAATAAAGCTAATCAGGCAAACAGACTGCTACAAGTTTAGCCACACTTTAAGGTAAACACATGTTCCAAGCGAAAATTTAGGGACGCAGGATGATACGTCACAATGATGGTGGGACGCATTGGTTTTTGGGTAATTGAGTTTAATAAGCAAGCAGTCGATTATTTGTGCTAACATGTTTATAAGTGTTATCTATGGTTTGAACTGATGCTTTTTAAGCTAAAAGATCAAGTTTACTCTTAACTTCAAGTTTATTACAAAACATCTTACCTTAAAAATAAACTGAAATAGTGCACATTGTTCAAGACCTTTCTGTAAAATAACATGGTGCCATTTCTGCTTTACATGACATGTGATAATCATGCCTCTTCATTACAAGTTAGAATAAACACAGTTTTAACAAAATTTTTTGCAAAAGGACTAACTGCTTATACTTAACTATAACTTTATTTCTTATTATTAAGCCAAATAAAGAGAGATTATTAGGCTAGTGATGAGATGACTTGTAATTCCAGTTACTACTGATTATTGGTTAGGATCAGGCATCAACTTGTGATAAAGTGCTTTTCATTGCAGTGAACTACTAAATATTGTTAACCTTAGAATTTTCTGTGATTTGTGCTATTTATTATATTCATTTCAAGACTGTTTAGTTTTTAGAATTGTAATAACTATGGTTATACTTTGGAAAAACAAATAACTATTGTATTTATTCAAACTGCAGTTTGGTAAATAACTTTGATAAAGAAATAAAATATACTGTACAGAGTGCAGTGACATGTAATCGTGACAGTTTCACTTAATACTGCTGAAAAAATTGTAACAATTGGATTATCAGTAATTATTTTGTGATGGCCAACATAGGCAACAATTTAAACAGCGCACGACCCAGTGCACTATTTTGGGCCCCTCAACTTTTAGTACACATCTACAGCTACAAGAAATTATGAATCATAATTTGAATGTTAATAAAATGCTAATAATTGAAACAAGAAAAAGAAAATAAAGTCCAGAAGGTGGTTTAGTGTTTGTAGTGTTAAACCTCTGTATGTCAAAAAAGTAGAATTTAGAAAAATATACTGTGCAATATGTTATTACATTATATAAAAAAATACTAAAACCAAAGAAAAAAGAATTAGCATTTTTTTTGTAAAAAAGGTCAAAATTTAATTATTGGACACAAAGTTTTGACTATGAAGCTAGATGGCACTGTAACACCATTGGAGCCTCAGGTCTCCTTTCCTTTGTTTTTAACAACATTGCTTTAATGATGTTGTTGAAGAAAAGTTCTATTACCATAAAACCTTTACTGTCAGACTTTTTCTTCAAACTCAGTAAAAGTAGATGAACCCTCATTTTACTTAACAGTTTGAGCATTACAGCCCATAATTACAAATGTTACAAATCCTGAAAAGGTCCAGTGTGACGATTTATGTCTGTTTAGTTGAAATCTCTTCAGTTTGTGTTCAGTCATGTTCTGTTTTCAAACAACGGCTCATTTAACTGCCTTATGTTTAGATTCTTTTGACACACGTTTCTTATTTGTCATCTTTTGATTCATATTCTACTCTGTCATTACGTTTAGATTTATTTATCATATTTAGTTCATATTGTCTTTCTTCCATCCTGTTGCATCGTCGTGATTAATCATAGACAGTGCAAAATTAAAATGGATTATTTCTTTTATTATTCACTTTTTAAAGACTGTTAGACAATCCTTTTTGCAATGACTCAGTCTATGATTTGATAACTATTTCATAAACAATAAGCATCTTTCCACATTTTTGTTTTCTCATTTAATGCTTGGAGTGAATTAAAGCACATGATAACACTTTAACTTGATTGGCTACCAGTAATAGAAGGCCACGTCTGATTTAGATTAAATCATCATACCATTCCATAACTCAATTTCTCATAAGGCTGTTCTTAATGTTCTGTTTCTTTGCAAGGCCTAGGTAACAGGATTTGCACCACTCGTGGGGAAGGACCTGACTCTCAGGAGTTCTGAGCAGCTTTTGACACGCAAACATTGTCAAAGGTTTCGACCTGTCTGGACTGAACAAACTACAGCGGGAGACAAGTCGTTTGTTCAGCCTTCATGGGAGCATCAAACGCTTTGCTTGAATGTTGAATTTTGGGAATAACCCATCCTACATGAACATACTCAAATAGCATGACGGTGATGTGAAGAGGAAGCATTTCTCCTGTTTATTCCAATATAGCCTTTGTGGATATTTCTTACTCTCAACAAGACTTAAGTGTCCTGAGGTGAATTTGCCTCCATCTAGTGTGTTTTTAGTCTTTAGGTTTACGGCTGGAGCGAGTGTGGTGACCCCATGGTTTTTCCATCAGCAGACTCTCAAATGTTGCCGGCCGACCTGCGGTGATGGGGCTGCTTTGATTAGAATGTAATGAGCCTCTCATTAGTGGAAGATGAAAGTGAGATCAGGATGGTTTGCAGCCATGAAAATGATGGTTGCAGGACTAACTGAAGTGATCTGATGAAACCATAACATATAAAAACAACTGATGCTTATTACACACACATATTAAAACATTGCTTTGGAAAAACACAAAATATTGATTTCACCCAATGTTTTACAAATTTCTGTAAGGAATGCTTTTGTGTATATTAGGATTTTAAGATATTCTCACAAGGTGCTACCAGGAAAATATCTTAGCAAAAACAACACTGAATTTTTATGTCTTAAACCATAAGCCATCTGTGTTACAATGTGGGGGCATTTAAAGTTATTTATAGTTCTGCTTTTTGAGACCATGAAAAACTATCCCCTATCAAATGAAAAAGAATAAAGTGTCCATAAACAGCCAAGTTTAACAGAATTATAAGCAGCAAAACAAAAAACATATACAGTGTCACGTTGTTAAATTGCCTTCATGTTGTTTTCAAGCTCTAAGCTTCAGGGGGAAAATTCTATATTGAGGTAGGAATCGGAGAAGCTTAGGTAAGCCTCCAACAACAAGTGTGAGCTTTGTTCCTGGGGTTATCATCGCCTTGCCTTCAGCCAGCTGCTGTGTGTTTGGAAACATTAAATTTGATTAGATTAGAGAAGAGAGGAGATCTGCTTTCCCTGCCTGTCCTGCTGCCAGTCTCCTAAACAATAATCTGCTCTTAGGTGCCAGGACAAGTGGCTTGTAAAAGAGGGGCCTAAGGAGAAACTCGAGGAGGGGAAGCACAGCCAGTTCTAAGACAGATACACAAAGCCACATGCGACAGATTGCTTGCTTCTATCATCTTAATCTCTTTGTGAAAACCTCTTCTTGTCTTGATGTGTGGACAGCTCTATTCATCCTGTTACAACATCTACTACCAGCTAATTTACTCTGATTTTACTTTATCTTAGTTAGAATTTGTTACTTATCTATAATATACATTTTTAGCTGCATAAGTGTTGCTTTTCGATGAAAATGAAAGGAAGCCTAGATAACAATGGTTTTGGCATGTAGTATTTGGTGTTTCTTTTAGTCTATATTTTCTATACTTTTTTCCACTTTCAGCTGACCTGAACTGGTAAAACTTTTAGGCAAAATAGAACCAACAATGTGGCCTTTAGCGAGCAAATTTGCATAACGATAAAGTTTATTTTGCAGTGCAATCACTATGCTTCATCACAGCCTTTGTTTCCATCTTGATTTTATAAAAATGCATAGTTTATTTATGTTATTATTGGTTTATATGCAGTAAACCAGTTGTTTTGTTGACTGGTTTTGTAAGTTTAATAGTTTTATTGATCTTTTTTAACAGTATAGAAACACATTGTAGCGACACACTAGCAATACGGCTAAATTCAAATAATCAGACTGTGGGGTAATTCGTGTAATTGTATTGTTAAAGATAATTTGTTGTACAATCTTTGGTGCAAAAACGCAAAATTGGCTGGCAACTAAAGCAAGTAATGCAAGGAGGTGGCACTAAACCTAACCATAAATAGATAAATTAATAATGGCTTTACACTGTGTGCAATGATCCTGCCTCCTATCGGAAGGTGTGTTTTTTTAACAACAAACAACTCTTTACAAGTCATTTCAGAAACACAAAAGTAGTCATTTTACATGTGAAATAAACTAAATGTGCAAAGAAGTGTAATTGTTTTTCAATTTTACTTAGAGTCGCAACATTTTAACCTTTACTTTTTTTATCTTAACTCAGAGAAATTAACTTTCTCTAACATGTAACTTCACTTTATATCAGGAGTTATAAGTCATGTTATTTAGTACAAGGGATGTGGTTTTTTTTTAAATGTCCAGCAAGAAAGTCTAGTCATTTTAGGTGAAGATTGATTGCTCTGTGGTTTCTGAAGAGACAGAATTCCCTTTTCCTTATAATTCTACATGGAAACATAGTAATTAACAGTTTCACACAGTTTCTGCAAGTACATGTCACAAACTGGAAAGTGGTATTTCCCAAAAACTAATTCACTCCATTGCAAAAAGGAATGGCAATAACAAAGAATTGATGGAATCTAAAAATGAGTAATTTAAACACAAGAGCGTTTATGTAAATTAAATAAATATAGGGGCCAATATTGAGTGATGGTTCAAGAAACTGTAACTCTTAGCTCTTCCTTCCCCCTCAGTTTGCAGCTTCACTTTAAAGAGCAAGAACATGGAGCACTAACACAGCATGTCATGTACAAATACACATCTGAGTGGATTTTGCTGTTTGTATGTTGCTCCTTTGTGTGTCAATGCACAAGAACATGTGTCCTTGTAAGTGTGAGTGATGTTATTCAAGCTGCAGCCACATAATAACATGCCACCGTGATCGAGCTCATAGCGTTTTTAAGATGATCGTCTCCATCACACACGCATCTACAACCCTAGCTCTTGTGTTACAGAGTGACTGGTCAAACATCCGTCAGAGCTGAGGTGTAAATGCGTTCTCACTCACAAAGGAACAGATATCATCCCGAGGCTGAGCTGTGTGTCACGTGGAGCTGGAAGGATGTTGTTAATGACAATTCCGCTGTAAACCTTAATAGCATGTGTTTGTAAGTATTTAAAAGTATGTGCATTTCTGCATGTCTGTATGTGAGGGGCGTGACAGTATAAACTACTGCAAGCGTGAAATGGTGTTCACCCACTATCTGTCTTTAAGGGGTTAAGTGAGCAGGTCCTGAAATAAACTGATAGATCGTCCAGGAGGGAATCCAGTCAGTTGAATCTGTAAGCTGTAATGGAAAATGCTAATCACACAAGACAGTGGCCACACCATACCTCACACATTGAGCCCTCTGCTTTCCTTCTAGCTCCATCTTGTATGAAAAAGAATTTAGGAAATCTGGAAAGATTCATTTTCCTAATGAAATATGTTCATGATATATTTTATGTTTTAAAAAACGTACCAAAATAATTCTTAAACCGTTATGCACTGAAGAAAAGTGCAGAATAAAACCATTAAATTTGATGATCAATGACATTGCTACCTATAGCACATGTTGACTGTGACCCACCTGCAGGTCAAAGGTACAATTTTAGTGATAACCACCAGTAGAAATCAAGCTAATTCATCACCAAGAATCCTCAAACAAACATTTCTCGCCTTCTAGCTTTAAATCTCCGTTGTTGGAACCAAATCCATCTTTCCCTTCTGCATGGACTGGTCTGGTAAAATTACACACACGTTTAAGTACACAAGCAGATACCCTGCATCACAGCAATCTCAGCGCAAGGGATGCTGGGTAATTCAGTTATAGATGTCAGGAACGTAAATCACCACCAATCAGTCCAGCTTTCTCGTTGTTTGGTGCTTCCACTATCGGAAAAGCTCCACTGGTGTCATCTCTGTGATTCCCACTTTCTCTGCTGTTCAGCTGCGCAATGATGAGACCAACTTCTTCCAAGTTCTCCTTCAAATATCACACTTAAGAGTTACAGCTGATCCACTTTGACAAGTGACCAATTTAGGCGTTTGTATCAGCAGGGAGAAAATCTTTCCTTTCCATTTCCTTTTCCTCAGTTACTTCACTGACATTCACTCATTGCTCACTTTACAAGGGACACCGGACTTCCTGCTCATTAACATAAATCTCTAATCAGCCAATCACATGGCAGCAACTCAGTGCATGTAGACACGGTAGAAATGATCTGCTGCAATTCAAACCGGGCATCAGAATGGAGAAGAAAGATGATTGAAGTGACTTTGAACGTGGCCTGGTTGTTGGTGCCAGACGGACTGGTCTGAGCATTCCAGAAACTGCAGTTCTACTGGGATTTTCACCCACAGTCATCTCTAGGGTTTACAGAGAACAATCCAAGTTAGAGAAAATATTCAGTGAATGGCAGTTCTGTGGGCAGAAATGTCTTGTTGATCCCAGAGGTCAGAGGAGAATGACCAGACTGGTTCAAACTGATAGAAAGGCAACAGTAACTCAAATAACCACTGGTTATAACCGAGGTCTGCAGAAGAGCATCTCTGACCACACAACACGTCCAGCCTTCAGGCAGATGGACAGCAGCAGCAGACCACACCAGGTACCACTCCTGTCAGCTAAGAACAGGAAACTGAGGCTACAATTCACACAGGCTCATTAAAATTGGACAACAGAAGATCGGAACAATGTTGCCTGGTCCGATGAGTCTCCATTTCTGCTGTGACATTCAGATGGTCGGGTCAGAATTTGGCATCAGCAATATGAAAGCATGGATCCGACCTGCCTTGTATCAATGACTCAGGCTGGTGGTGGTGGTGTAATGGTGTGGGGGATATTTTCTTGTGACACAAATGGATTAGACTTGAAAATCTTAAACTAGTTTTCATATTTAAATAATGGTTGCAAAGCAGTTTGTGGAGCTTAAAATGGAAAGAGTGAATTGACTCTATGGTTCACAATATAGATGCTGGAAAGTTTCAGCTCCTATATTGATGTGTGCATTCCTTTCTCTGAGATCTCAGCAAAAGAACACACATGCACACACACATGCACGCACACATAGACACATACTCACGCTTTACATGTTCAAGGCTTTGATTTTCCACAGGCTGCACCACAAAGTAGACAGCTCCAGATCATCAAACAATACCTGGATAACACTCTGACACCCTCGCTGCACATCCACTGCTGAGGATTTTTTTTTCTATCAGAGCCCAACACACACTCTTATGCACACACAAAGATGGAATCACACACACAAAGGCATGAGCTCAGACTTAATCATTCTGTGAACAGTGCACATTTCATAGCCTCTCCCATTTGGTCTCCCTCCCCTCAGGCGAAGACCTTCATCACACCACCAACTGCTGACTGGAACGATACGCAGCATTAATAAATGAAATGTATGCTCTCACACAGGAAGAAAAACTATCTAACATTCCAAAGTCAGTTGAAAATTATGATGATAACTGGAAGCTCTGACAGAGAGTGTTTGCTTTCTTGGATGGGGGCAGAGGAGGTGATGGACAGTGAAAGATGCATACAAATGAAAAGCCACCCACCTTGGAAAAATCGTTTCACCTTGGATGTTTACTGCACAGGGACCACACTGTGTAAGGCTGTGGTTCTCAATAAATATTCCCGGTATGTGTGCATGTGGTAGTTTACGCTCCTGGGAGGCTTTGGCCAGAAATGTAGCAGAAGAGTAGATGCTGTGTGTAGGTGTTTATACGTGCATGCCTACTCCCATGCAGTCCAGGTGAAGGTGTTCTGGGTCAGGCTGTTTGTCAGAGCCGAGGCCAGATCGATGAGGCTCTAATCAAAGGCTGTATGATGTGATTGATCGCCTCATATTCGAAAAGCTGGTGCACGGACTTCCATCAGGCGACCTTCTAACAAACCCATACATGAACATTCACTCAGACACATACTGTGGTCAGTTCATCTGAGCAACAATTGATTAGGATGTAATCAAATAAGAGAAGACTGTTTTCTCTGGACTCAATCAGGCTAGAAAAAAAATGATATTGATACCCACGTTTGTGCATGGATAGTAAAAGATTGTTTTCCCTCAAATTGCTTGTCCTTAAAAGCACCACAGTCGTTTTTCTGACTATCTGCGCTTTGACTTTGTGCACAAACATTAAAGTGTTGACTGCTTTTAGTCGAAAATTAACAAGCGTCAGTGAGCAAAGCTGGTTACTCCCACAAGCATGACAGGGTGTTTGAATAATTCTACATGTCTGGAATGCTAATGACACCTGCAGGCTATGATATAGTTAATCTGTTAATAACTGTATGAAAAAAAGATAGCAAGGCGTGAATTTAATTGTGGGTATTTCACCAGTTTTTTTTAGTAAGGCTTCTTAAGTCTGGATAAGTGAGAGAATTTCTGTGTATTTGAACACACTTGGCCTTAAGATTTCCATAATTTACAAGCATAATGTCAGAAACCTCATTTGAACCACCGGTAATAGGCTTTGCTGTGTTTTTACCTGCTGGCCTGTACCCTTTATCCCACCAGAAACCTAAAAAGCACTGTAGGTATTTTCCACAATGTCTTTTTTGATTTTTCACTTTGGATTGACGCGTTGATGTTTTCTGCACCTAAAGCAAACCATTAATTTACATACTGACACACCCCCGGAGTCAGGTTTGAAAAACACATTTATTTATAAAATCACACACTTGAGCGAGAAAAAACAGCTTATAGCCAAATACACACGTGGACAAATACCCCTCAGTTAAAGATGAAAAACCCACATTTCTCACTGAAATCACTTGAAACTTACAAAAGTAACAATAAATAGAAATGTATTGAAAGTTAAATAATCAAAATCATCCATCACTTTTGAATTGCTGATTAACAATTATTTAAAAAAAACAAACTAATGAAACAGGCTGATTATTTCTTCAATCAAAAATGATTCTAAAATTAAGTTATTTTAGAAATATTTTTACATTTTGTCTTTTGTGTTTTCGTACTTTGCTCTTCAGAGTTAAATAAAAGTCTCATTTTTAAATGCTAACTAATTTTTTTGCTTATAATGGAGGAGAAAATAAACAAGTTGAAACTTTTTTTAGACTTCCTGTTTAAAAGTTCATAACCAAAATGCCTGTAACAAATGATTGTAGCTGAAAATGTTTTTTATATTTTAAAATTAAAAGACTGACTGAACTCCAGTTCATTAATATGCAGCATTGGTTGATAACTATAATGCTGCGTAAAGATTCACCCAATGGAAAATAGTCAATATTCCTTTAAATACATTGTTTTTATTATTTTCTTTTTTTTTGTTTTAACTTAAGATTTCCAATCATCTGTTGATCTATTGTAAAAGTGTTCCCGGAGGGCTTTTAATTATGATAATAACATTTTTGGCCCAAATCAAAAACACCTGTGTGTCGTTTTCTAAGACATAGTTTCTGCAGAGTTACAGGAGTTTGTTAGAAAGTTGTGGGCAGTACTGTTAGTAAGCCTGCTCCAAAATTCACCACAATTTGACAAAAGAAATACTCAGAAACACAATTTTACTCTTGATTTTCTTTACCAAAAACACCAAGAAACCGGATTTTCATTGAAGGAGGCTTTATTATTCATATTTTTTCTCCTTCTACCTGTTTAAATGTTTTATGGTTATGATCCATTTCTCATCCTTTGTTTTATTCTGATACACAAAAAACCCCCAAATCTGCTTGTTGGCTTGTTAGGTCAAACAAAATCTTTACTATATTTATCTTGTGCTTGTTTTTGCAGCTAATATTTCAATGCTCAGCTCAATCTGATGTGTGGTTTTACTGTGTGAACGATGAGTGTTTCTTATTTCACTGATTTATCTCTCTGTCTGTTCTTTGGCTGTAAAAACCTGTTCCCTCATCCTCTGAGGATTGCTCTTTCCACCAGCAAACACACAAGTGAACACAGATAAAGCTCGATCTCGAGCTTTATCACTGCCAGTTTCCCTGGTGTGAACCACACCCTGCCTCCCCCCTTTTATGCCTCCCCATCTCCTCACTTTTTCCCCTTTGGACCTGCCTCCACGCTCTTTACTGTCCTTTTATCTGACTCCCTTTCAGCTCTTCCAAATCAGTCACTCCTCCCGAAACACACCATGGGAGGAGGCAGATGATGTCCCTTCATGTTGTGCCCAGGTTTGTCTCTTTGTGGTCGCATGAAGCCATAAAAAACATGGCAGGCAAAATATCATTACAAAGCAGGTGTCCTTCCATCTGTGCAGATCACAGTTACCTTTTTGTTCTCTCTCCTCCTATGCTCAGACATCCGTGATGTCTGATAGTCACCAGTGTGACTTTGTAGACAGAAAATGTGAAGAAGGGTTAAAGAAACAGGGGATGGGCTGGGGAAGAAGTGATTATTAAGAGCATAAAGGGGAAAAAAAAAGGAAAGTGAAATGATACGAGACAAAAGAGAACCCATGGGGACAAAAGCTCAGTAAAGTTCAACCTCACCATTAAAAAATGTTTGCTGCAGCAGGAGCGTCTCAGATGAAAAATTCCCTTCATGTTCTGGCGACTGTATGTTTGAAACCATGGCAGTGTCCTGTGGATGTTCTGGTGCAAAGAGAGGCTTAAAGCTAGACATGTAGTTGTACATAATTGCAGACGGGAATCATTATACCTCAGCAAAGATGGCAACTGGTGATGGAAAGCTTGGTTTGTTTTAAATTGAGTACTTGCCAATTTGAGTGTCTCTCGTTTTAGAACATCAGTGTTTACTCTGATTGCGTTACCTGTGTGCCCACATTTCTCATGCATTAAAATGATACAATAATTCAAACCTGAGCTTTAAAGCACAACTTTTTTCTTCTTTCTGTCCACTATAATTTTTTGACTGTAGTAGATATATTTTTCCAAGAATTTAAACTTGTTGCAAATTCAGCTTGTTACATTAAAGCAAGTCATCCATCCTTTTATCTTCATTGCATGATGTGAAAGTGGTTAATACTTGGTGTTTTGCAGGAGAACTGACCCTCTTACATTCATAAGTGAAGATTTTATCTTTTACTTTGTCAGATAACAATGTGACACACTTCTGTTATCCCCCAAATCGCTCTTCTTTGTGTGATGAAATGAAATGGTTGCTTAAAAGACCCTGCATGACATGCAGTTCACATGAACTGCTTGTCAGATATTCTCAGATTTTTCTTCTGATTTTTGCCTGAAGTGTTTTCTGACAGCTTTAACAAAACATACCAGAGTTGCCTTTCAAGTTAAAGCAGATTGAAATGTAAGGCCCAGCATTCTGTTGTTGAGTTGTTCTTGTTGACATGTGTTTTAAGTGCACTGACAGTAAGGTTATTAACTATCCCAACTGGTAGGAAAATCTAAGACAGCTAAGTTTTGGACCATCATCTTCAGAGAGAGAAACAATGTAGAGGCACAAGAATATCACAAAAGCTTCACATTTTGGCTCAGATGATCTTGCTTGACCTGATTTTTTTTTATCAAATAGTTTAAATATTTATCCAAACCCAGATGTTGTTCCTGTAACTTCAGAGCATCATGCTTCATGTGGAGCTCTCCTCGGAGTCATCTCAAGACTCAGCGCAGATCCAGGTCACTCAGAGGGCGGCCAATGAGATTGCTCGCATGAAGGTCCACACCAGACCCCCCTGGCAGAACCAGGCAACATAACCGTGTATCATCTTAATCAGACAGACATCTGCACCGGGTGAATCTGCAGTTTCTACATTCGTCTTTTTACCTCCAGTTTGACTGATAATGAACATTTCTGGCATGAGGCCAGTTGCTGGAAGCTCAATAATGTAGTGTATTTTAAGAGATCACATACTCAAATGAGAAACTTTCCCTGATTCTGTCTCCCTGAAAGGTAATTTAAGGAAATGAGCAGAGCTTAGCCCTGCAGTCAGATGTAGGTATGTGTCAGCTCAGCCACGCGTGTGTTTGTGTGCCTGTTTGTGTATAACTGAATGCATAATTCTGTGTAATGCAGTGTAGCAGGCACCTGCTGGCGCTCTTTTATAGGATTGACCTCACAGACGCACTCTCTGTGCGCCCCGGGTTTAATGCACTCGTTTTGTCTCTGGTAGTGAGATGAATAAGCAGCATATGCTGCCTAAGCAGAGCAGTTTGTGCAAGCAGGTTCAGTCATTCCACATCCTGTACTCCACCCATTCAATAACACTGATCACAAATGTAATGTAGAGTTCAAAATTTATTATTTCAGTTTGCTTTTTTTAGAATGCCGTTCAATTTCAAAGCTGCCGTGCTGCATTAAGACTCCTAAATTAGTAATGAAAGAAAAACTATTAAGAATTCATGCAGTAGAAAAAAAAATCCAAGTTACCTGTCTAACATGGCAAAATTTGCTGCCTGTGTGTCATCTTCAGTGAAATATGAAGTACCATTATTAAAATTTTACACTTCAATTCATATAGAAATGAAAAGCTTTTAGGAGACTAATGACCTGTCATAATAAACGTCAGAACGCACAATCGATCAAAACCCAGTGCCACCTTTGTACTTTTTCATTTCAAATGCCGTGAAGTCCCCACATGAAACTAATATTTAACATTCGGGACAACATGAATCAAAACTAAAGGAATGTCCTACTGAAACTATATAATTGGAGGATAATAAACTGTAAAAGTCAACCAAAATATTGTGAATGTTAAAAATCGCCACAAATCCACATAAATTATCCATTGTGAATTCTCATCAACATTTTTATTTGACAGTATGTCACACTAGGGCTGCATGGTGGCGCAGTGGTTAGCGCTCTTGCCTCACAGCAAGAAGGCTCGCGGTTCAAGTCCTGGCTGGGGGACTTGAAACAGTGTCACCAATGGGCAACCTTTCTGTGTGTGGTTTGTATGTTGTCCCCGTGCATGTGTGGGTTTTCTCCAGGGACTCCATCTTCTTCCCACCATCCAAAAACATGCTTCATAGGTTAATTGGTCACTCTAAATTGTCCCTACATCTGGATCTGGATGTGTGTGTGACTGTGGCCCCTGCGACAGACTGGCAACCAGTCCAGGGGTGTCCCCTGCCTTTGCCCATGAGCAGCCAGGTTAGGCTCCGGCAGCCTATAAAGCGGTTCAGAAAATGAATGAGTATGTCATGCTATAACAGTTTTATACAGTAAAAATCACAAACATTTTTAACAGTGTGAAAGTCAAAGAGCGACTGCTTCCTTCTGAAACCCAGCCTTCAGTTGTTATTTGTTCTGTTTTAGAGGTAGAACTTATTGTTTCGGTTTCAATAAAACAAAAGCATCAGACCACCGAACGTCAAATTTGCGTCGGTTGCCTCTATTTGGATGCTTTGCGAATTTGCTGCTTGACACTTTTCCAAAAGTGAAACTTGATGCCTCAGATGCGTGTGGTAGGAGCATCCTGCCAAATGTTTTTGGCCTGATCGCTACGGTTTTTGTGGATATCTCATTTGCAATGGATGGAAGACACGAATGATTTTGAGAGATTAAGTCTATGTTTTTTCAAGAGCTCTACTAAAAAAAAAAGCCTCCATGTTTGGGTTCACGAGGTCATTCATAGTTTCTGACGGTTGCTTTCAGCGGTACTTTCGTCAGTTAGACGACTTGCTGTCCCGCTGTAGTCTCAGCAGAGAAAAAGTAAAAACAAGAATAAAATTAGAGGACCTTTTTTATTATTGTCTCAGTGCAAATAAGAAAAATATAAAGTTCGGGCGAGAACGGCCAGCGTGCATTTTTAAATAGATAAAAAAGGGAAAAATATTTTATTGTGAGGGAAAAAGAAATTTGTTGTCATAAAAATTTGATCAACATGATGTAACTTTAGGTCCAAAACTATGCAGAAAAACGAACTGTCAATTCTGCCGGCAAATGCGGGATTTCACATTTAGTCCCGGGACTACCTCTGAGGGAGTAATGCAGGCCATGTGTGTGTATAATGATGAACTGACAGTTGCAGTGAAGTGTAATACTTCTACTTTTACTTTTGTTTTTACAAAGTAAAACTTGGTTTGAACAGCAAAGCCTCCTTTGTGTGGCATTCAGTGTTTTAACCGTAAATGCATTGCACAATCCTGTATTCACATGTGTGCGTGCCCACTGCTGCATGATCAAGCACAAGACTTTAGAAATACAGATGAAAGGAAAACTCAAGAATCCATCAGTTTCACATGATTCATAGTGAGTGAATTCGAAGCAAAGAAAGCAAAATTCCCACACTTGTGGGACAGACTGTTTTATTTGCAAGACTTTAAATGTTAGGTTGGAATATTAGAAACAAAAACAAAAAGATCTGCACTATAAAAAGTGACAAAAGCTGGAAGTTGGATGTGCACATTCTTCCTGCGTCATTTAAAACATTTAAAGGTTTGTTTTTCCTGCAAGTCATGCTGAAGTTTCCTTGTCAGTTGTTGTTGCCTTGAGTCACATGATCAGTTCATCAGATAAATGATGCTGGAAATAAAGCTTTATGCAACCCATTCTCCATGTGCTGAAAGAGTTCCTGATATTTTAAAGGGTAAAATATGAGGAAAGCCTCTTTCTGTAAAACTGCATTAAAATATTATGAGCATCAACAGTCCATACAAGCCATTATATGTTTGATCATTACGATGACTTATCCAATGTGTCCCGCTTTAATGAGAATTCACAGCGACCACATACCTCAGGGCAACTCTTTACACCAACAACTGCAATTAAAAATTCCATTATAGAGAGCAAAAAATAACCAGTTGTTAAAATAAAGTGACATTTTTAATAATTTCATAAAGTTTGAAAAGAGCAAACAGTAAATATGACCTCGGTACTTAATGTGAAATTTGTGAGAACATTTCAAAATAAGGATGAAACCCAATTTGTCTCTGACTAGTTTTGGATTTTTTTGTAAAATGTGTGTATTTGTTGAACAAAATTCCTTTTATAAGCAGTTTTTTCTTATGTTCTCCTCTGTCAGTCAGCTTTTCTTAATCCTTCCTTTTTCTTTTTGACTGGAACTCTTTCAAGCTCACAGATAGCACTGCTGTCTTTTTTTTTTTCCAAAAAGATTTTAAAGGAAACAAAGGACAGAGTACAACATGGTGGGAAAGAGATAAAACAGCAAAGCAGAGTAAAGTTGCACACTTGTGTTGCTCCTCTCAAATAGACACACACATGCAAGTTTGCAGAGGGACTTTTATTTTGGCATTCCAGTGTTTCACATTATTTTTCACTATTTAACCCAACCCGTACTCTAACTGTCACCCGTTCAAGCCTAATTCTAACCTTAACCTGACCTTCTGGCATTCCTGTGGACTTAGACTGGTCAGAAGACCCTTCAAAGCCTTCTGTTCCCCATCACACACACACACGCATATGCAAACTCATTCAGTCTTCCTTATACTGTGGCTGACTCTCTTTGCTTCATGTTTGAAAGAGCTTTTATTCCACATATTCTCCTCGCTCTCATGAATAACACATGAGCATCAACGGCAAACTCTTATCTGTTCTGCTCCCTCTGACTTGCTTAAACACACACACACACACACACCCTTTTAAACAGTTCCACTCACAGATGGCCTGGTCCAGGTCATTTCCTCAGTTGAAGGACGATAACTGGATTTGTTCGACTCTGTTGTTCTGTTTATGGACAGAAACATTAAAAAAAACGTGCATCTCCGCAGGTGTGTGTAGAACTGAGGCGCATTTTGGAATTTTGCACGTGTGGCTGTTCAGTGAAAGCACTAATTATGAAAAGTATATCAGTCCACTTGTGACGTTCTAACATTTAAATAATGTGTTTATCAGATTATGCCATTACAGAGCTCTGTGTTTTGCTACAGAAGCATAATAGCATGATTTTTCATTTCTGTCACCATGAGAGGTTACCATTTTTTGCCTCCGCATGTGTACCAATTTATCTGTGAACATTACATTGCTCCTTGGAAAAAGCCATTTCCCTTCAGACCTGATAGATTTCCGCTGATACTGCCGGCCCTATTTAAACCTCCGACATGCCACAGAGAATATAATTTATCGAGATGAGAAAAATAATGCTCAAATGCCTTCAGCTCAGAGTGATGAACAGTCTCATAAAGTTTCTAAATAAAACCCAATTGAAGCTATAAAGGGGGTGTTTGCCTGTGGTCATTGCGCACTCTTTGATTTCTTTCTTTCAAATAAATGCTATCCTGGACAAAATTTACTGTTACAGAAGGATTATATGGTGTCATTTTGTAGTAATAATAATTTTTAGTAGCTGGGATGGTCGCAGAGAAAAAGTAACACTTAAAGTGAAACAGCAACACATTTGCTTTCATATTAGTTCTTGGGGATCCAGTTCTCACTGTGGCAGTAAATGTTGCTTGAAAATGAGCAATCTGGCCTTTTACCTACATAAGAAGTCATCAGCCTCAAACAACCAACGCGAACGTTAAAGTTTACTGTTTGTGCAAGACAACATGTTTCATCTTTTTATTAATCAGCTGTCAGTCAGATAATGGCTTTAATGTAAAATCATAGGAGTTCAGAAATCCGTCCTCAGGCAAAAACACAAACGCGCCAAGGGCTGCTGGGAATTTTATAATTAAAACTGGGAGGAAGCCCTGCTGTGAAAGGCTAACGTAGACATCATAAAGCCGCTGCTTAATAGCGCTTTGCCGTGTAATTACAAGGGTGGACGCTCAGTTTTCGCACAGCTTCTTTGTTATCCAAATGAAATGGTTCAAAAATAATGGAGCAAATGTGATGCTGGACGTGCTGTGTGCCAGGTGGAGACAGGGTTAGTCAAATTCAGATTGATTATTTTTGGTACCCTGAGCACCTGCTTACACACCATCACAGGCTGAAGTGCCGGACATATTCCCAGTCCTGCGTTTGAATGCATACACTGTGCTTAGAGAGGCACAGAGCTCTTTTCATATGGAGATGCGTTTGAAGAGTCCAGGCTTTCGACCTGTGATTGCCTGTCTGGAGCAGGGTTACCCCCACATCAGTCCCCGTTGTCTCCAACAGTATCTCCCATCATTTCTGTCTTCCTTTTTTGTTGGTTGTTCTCATCGCTGTCTTACAGAAAGTATTAATAATGCATGAGGAGTTTTACAAGTAGTAAAAACAGTAATGCTGTCATAACTGTACAATTTAATGTCTCTCTATCCAACCACTGACAAAGAAAAGTATGTTCAAATGTAAATAGTGCAGAAGCCCAGATAACAGTAGACTGCTTTTCTCTTGTCTGCTGGCAGATAAATGTGATACGGTGGTAATGGGGGTTCATTTTTTGACTGCCATGGGAGTACGATGAATGTGTATTTCTGCTAATTGTATGCATTTGCCAAGCTTGATTGTCAGTCTGGCATGTGCTCACCCTTGTCTGAAGGAGCAGAGGGGCGGTAGGAGGGTAAAGGAGTCGCACACAGGAGCAGAGCAGCGTGAGGATGAGTGATGAAGATTTGGAGGAGGAAGAAGAGGAAACGGGAGGCTCTGATCAAGCTTTTGTCAGAGACATAGTGAGACAGGATGAGGTGGGAGGGAAACTTTGCCGTGACAATAGATCTGTTGCTTAGCAGGTGCAGTCTGACCTGCCAGGCTCCCTGCCTCCTGCCTCTTTTTGGATTTTCCATTCCATCTTTCTCCTCAGTCACACAAAGACACAGAAGCCTGTTTTTACTGATGTCAGAAAGAACAAAGATACTCAATAAAACACTCCTATGTTGTACAGTTGCCTTTTTCTTACTTTGACAAAATCACCGGCAATGGTTTCATTTCGATTTCTCATGTCGGACAGTGCTGTGAGCCGGCAAGAACAAAAGATAACGTAACACAACTAAACCCAGTGCTTAACAGTACAGGTATCTGCCCTTCACCTTTTACCCTTCTCCTCCCACCAGAAAGTGCACAAAGACTGGTCATTGATCTTCTTTTTCTTCCCTGCTTGGGCAATTATCTACCTAATTATTCACAATCCATCTTCAGCTCAGTGTAGGCCATCAAAGAAGGAAAGAGTTGAGTCTGTGAGTGCGGGGTTGTGTGTGTGTGTAACTGTCAAACAATGAGACATAAATTGTTTTCCTAATTGCTGCAAAAAGACAGGAATCCCACTCTGGAGAACATGTGCCTGCACCCTGCGATCAGCACCCCCGCAGTGTAAATCAGGTAGCACTGCATGCACCGGCCTCCCCGCCTGACAAGTAGACGCTCTCACCGCCACCAACACAAGACCACCACATGGACAATATGTCAGGCCTGTCATATTTAGAGCGCCATTAAGAAAGAGTCAGCACCCCGGCTCCTATTAATGATGTCACGGTGGACAGTGTGTTGTATTAATGATGTCACTGCGAGGAGCGGGTTACGGCAGCGGGCATTCATCAGCATCTGGCTGTGTGTTTTTGTGTATGTGGGGCAGAAGGGAGTGGGGTTTGGCGCAACGCTTCATTTGTAACACGGTCCGACCTTCGTGTCTGGGATTGAACAAAGGAGGGTGGGAGGAGGAAGAGGAACAGAGAGGTGTAACATCTTTTTGTCATCTCTCCTCTCTGGCGGTTTTCCTTGCAGCCTTCACACTCTTGCTGGCACCGCCCCACTTTGTGTAGACGAATCAGAACCATTGTCCTCTGCCTTTAGAGGAAACTCCATGTCTTTGACTCAGACACCAGAACAACAGTGGACAACTGGCTGTCCTATACATCGATCACAGCGTGGAGGGAAGAATAGCGCACTTTGACAGAAGAGCAGAAATGTTTCATTTTCTTGTGCAGCACATAAACTAGAAAAACTCAAGCTTGAGAAAGTAAGAAGATCCCTGTTACAAAAAAAGAACTGTCTTATTTTCTGTCTTGCAAATCCAAAAAGTTTTTCATGAGCTTAAATAATGTTAGTTTAGGAAAACATGTCTGAGTGATGAGAATTGTATTCTTAAAATAAAAATTCTTAACAAGATCGTCTTTCTTAAAGCACTGGCAGATCTTTTAGCTTTTTTAAAGAAAATCTTTCAAATTTTGAGAATTGTGGACTTATTTCCAGAGGGGACTGTTTTTGCACTGTAGCTCTTTTTTAATTAAAGCCAAAGTTGAACGTTAAAATTGTAAAATGTGTTCAAAGAAAAACAGGCACATGGAAACAGTGTCTTTTATCTATTTATTGTGGATTTTTCAAAGTAAGACTTAGGTTGATATTTATTTACCAGTTTATTATATAAGGTTGTTAGATGTGTTCAAATATGTGACCCTATGTAAGGGCTTTGTAACATATAATGATTTATTTCCCTTTTGGAGACACAAAGAAAGTTTGGCTTGTAACCTTTGCAAGGTTACATGTCCGGCAAATTGGTTTTAAGTCGTTATAAAGACCTCTAAGGACAAAAACAACAACAAATTTGTGTATTTTTGAGAGGTGCTGACTTTACAGTTCTGCATCCCACTGAGGTTGGATTAGTGGTGACAAATTTAATTTACAGGGATGGACACCTTGGTGCATGAAAAAAGGTCAGAGAGCTGGAACAATTTTTTCCTTTTTTATTATATACAACAATAAATGTAGACAAAAAGCGCCTAACTCGCTTTTTCAGCATTTTTTTCAATAAATGTGACAAATTAGATAATAAATGAAGTCATTTGTTTCAGGTTAACATGCTCCACTGTGTGTGTGTGTGTTTTAAACAAAAGATGCTCCTCCATCTGCGTGCTCAGTCAGTGCCTTTGAGTCAAACCGTGGCCCAAAGTCCCTGCTGCCAGTAAAATTAGCATTTGGAAAACATTGTTTCTTTGAGCGTGTGTCCCTTTCATCTCAGAATAATAATGCATTTGACCTGCTCCTCATCTTGAACTAAAAGGATTCTCTTCTTCTTTTTTATTCTGCAGCTCTGCTGGACTCAGTAAAGTCAGGAGGCATTGTAAACATTTTGCTTCTGCTTGTTCTTAAATGAATCAAGCCCATCTGGTCCTTGCGTGTTATTGTTCCAGCGTACAGCCAAGTTGGACTGCAACTACATGCCTCCCATGCTGCTGACTGTGTACAAATCAAGCACGATCACACAGTCAATACACAACTTTGTCAACTCCATAAATATAAAACTAACAGCATCTCATCCTCGCATTTCTGCCTTTTCCAGACAAAACCACAACCGAGCCATAGAACCGCATGTTTTCTTACAGTATATCTGCTCTCTGGAAAAGCCTGTAAAACTGGCATTTGTCTCTGCAGAACATCTCATGCAGTCTTCTTTGTTGAAGCACAGCTGCAAATGTGTAATATAAATGCATTTGTGCTTGACAGCTGAGCCCTTGTGGAGGACTCTGCAATGAGATGCATTAAAATTATTTGGCATGCACGGATCTGAAGCAGCTCTTCAAACAGTCCCTAACCCAGCAGAAATCAGGGAGCGAGTGCACTTGTAAAAGGTATGTTTGTGTATTAGCGTGGGGAACCTGTGTGGTGATGCAATTTCCACAAGTGTCGACTCAAGAGCTCGGACAGATTTTCTAGTAATTATGTCTCTTGTTTGTCAATGTAACAACCAGACAGACTCACAAAAAAGGGTTTTCCTGTCAGAGCATTGCTTTAACCTTCTTTTGTAGTGAAGAACAGGACAACATCACCTGCTTGTGACTAATTTTTTAACTGTCTAAAGCAAAAGACAGACATGTTATCTATAAAGGGCTTCTTTTTTCACTGTGTGACCTGCAGAGATGAGATGTGCTGCACAGAATTTGAAACTTTTTTCTGTGTTTTTAACTAGTGAGCACCTGGGGCGTTTTTGTAGCTTGTTAACAAGAATCAGAGAATATATGACGCATAATCATGAAACACTGAAGCTTTTAAGTTGGATCGAGAACACATTAGAAGCTAACTACCCATTTTTAATACGGTTAAGCATTATATTCAAACAAAAAATTTGATTGAAAGAAAAACAATAGAAATCCACCTGGTTCATTGTAAAATTAACATGAAGGTGCACATGAGCAGAACGGATGAAGTTCCAAACTTTGGTGTGGTTACAAGAGTAATTCAAGAAAGCAGACATAAGTGGGACATAGCCTTTGTTATAGTAAAGATAATGTCAGACTGATGTTGCTGTCTTACAAAGTTTGAACCAGTGTCCTTGTCTGCAGGAGATTTTTATTGATTGATTCATTCTGTGGGTCTGTCTGATACCCAACAAGTTTATGAGGAAGCAGAAAGCCCATTTCATGTTCTTTTTCGTGATTAACAGTAATTTATGTGATAGACTGTGGTCACATATCCCAAGATGCCACAGCACAGTGACTTAAATGCAAGTTTTTCAGGAAATTTGGCAGTTGGCCTTGGAAATTTTAAGAAAAGTTAAAATTTTACAGCGATAGGACGTTTTTTTGACATTGGTAAGTGGCCACCTGGGCACATTTTGAGGTTGCGTGGAAGTAGTCTGGTGGCAGGCAGGTGGCAGGAAGGCAGCAGTGAGAAAACAGGCTGATGGGAGGGTCTCCAAGGTACCCAAAATTGTCTGATGATCAGCCGATTTCAGACTGCGACCCTCCAGTCACCCCTCTGCCCCCTCACTGCCATCCCACTGCCACCATCTGGTTGTTAGATATCGTACGGTAGCAACACAGGCACTCGACAGGGGCTGTTGACATGGGCCGAGGTCTGGTGATGACCAGACGTCAATCTGCCAATTCCAACCACTGTGGGTCCAATTGGGGAGATGACATTGATGAGACCTGAGTTTTGACGAATTGCGACTGATGCTGAGAAAAATACGAAGACGACAAAATATTGTGCTTTCTTGAGAGACATGTTGTCTAAAAAATTAGTAAATTTGGTGCAGTGGTTATAGAGCTCTTGCCTAACAGCAAGAAGGCCCTGGTTCAAATCCCTGCTGGGACCTTTCTGTGTAGAGTTTGCATGTTTTCCCTGTACATGTGTGGGTTTTCTCTGGGGTTCACTGTTGCTTCCTTCCACAGTCCAAAAACATCCACAACCTGCTTTGTAGATTAATTGGTTACTCTAAATTGCCCTTAGGGATGACTGTGAGTATGCATGGGTGCAATTGTGGCCCTGCAACAGACTGGCAACCTGTCCAAGGTGTACCCTGCCTTTCACCCAACAGTAGCTGGGTTAGGCTCCTGCAGCCCTTTGACCCTGTCAGGGATAAAACAAGTTTAGAGAACGGATAGATGTAAATTGACAAGATTATAATGTGTGCTCAAAATCTGAGTAGCGAATGACAAGTGGTGCAGAACGGCCCGCGTTTTATATACCCCCAAACTACCGGGCGGCTGGCAGCAGGTGGCACTTGAAAGGTCGCCGTCCTGAGACATTTATACATCGTCCAATTTTGTAATGGCGTCATCCCTGATGCCGTCAACATTCATAACCACACCAACAATTTAAAAAAATATCTGGCAGTTGTATTTGTGATTGTAGCATTAGACTGTTTCCAACCTAAAAGAGGAAAAATCCTATTTCAGTTTTATGCTGCCAATGATTAAAAATCTGCTATTGGATGAACAAGAATGTTTTTGACATTGAAGGAAAAAGTTGCATTTTCTGATAAATCTCTTTTAGATTTGGAAGTTTCATAAAAAAAAAAAAAAGACGCAAAATTTAGAACCGTGTTTGTTCACACAAGCAATCTATCAATCTATATAACACTACAGCAGCACAGAGAAAACCTGGAATCTGACATCAAATTACAGTCTTCCTTGTCATGCTTGTGTCTTTACTTGTATGCTGATCATTAGGAGAGTGCATTAAAGGGTTTTTTATCTTTGTTTTCTGGAACTGACCTCATTGGCCTATCTTGTCTCCTACTGCTATGCAGTCCTATACTGGAGGACACAGCAAGTGCTTACATACCAAAATGCTTAGATTCTTATGGTTCTGCCAGCAAGTCGCCCATCTGGAACTAAAGATAAGTCCATACCAGCCTGTGCTGCAGTGTGTAATAGTGTGTGTGTGCACACATGTAACGCTAAGTCATTTGTTCCCTCCTCTCCTCCCTCTTTCTCCCTCTGTCTGCTGGTGTTAAGAGGACAAAATGGATTGCTGAGCGCTGGACTCCAGCATCTGTTCAGAAATGTGTGTGTATGTTCAGTCAGGGATAGCTATGGGAAAGGATTAGGCCAGATTTGAACTGGCTTTGTTTGATATGCAACGCAACGGCTGCTCCGGATGGGAAACCACCTACCTCCAACTCAGAAACACACACTACTGACAGAAGACCAGAAAGACATAGGAGAGCTATGAGTAGGTATTAAAGCTGTGACCTTTTATGATCATAGGGGAAAAAGTCGTGCTCTGTACATGTGTGTGTGCGCACACAGGTTCTGTTGGAGGCTTCAGGACCTTGGCTGTGATAATTGGGACCGATGGAGCTGAAAGTGAGGGATGAACCAGGGGATAAAGGATGGATAAAGGAAAGGATGGAATGGTGCATGCTGCCCCGAGAGCTCCTCACTGATTGGCTCAGCTTCACTGCTTGTGTGTGCTGTTGTGTATGCAGTTTGTGTTTACACACACCTCGCAGATGTGAAAATCTTGGCTATTTTCTCAGTGGACTAATTAGTGGAAATAAATCTGGTCCTATCATTTTGGCCTCCTTCTGCTAAATAGTGCTTGGTTAGTGGTCATTTTAACCTTGTGCAAATGTGTATTTGTCACTGTATCCTCCTCTATGTATGAGTCAGATTAAATGTTTGCAGTTTGAGGTTCTGTGGGCATTTCGACTCATTTGAGTAAAGTCATTGAAGTGATCCTAATTCTACTGTGTTGCACACAAAGATAAAAAGCTGAAATGCAACCTTCCATTCAGTACATGCAAATGAATTCCCTGCATGCTCCTCATAGAGACTCTGCCAACAGAACATTTACTTTACAAGCTTAAAGGATCAGACGGCCAGAAATATGAAGCTAATAGAGAAAACAAATGAGCTAAGCTCTTTTTCACTCAAAGCCCATTTTGGTCGTCAACATTTTTTAGGGAATTTGAAATCTCATCTGAACTCAAACAAGCTGGACTGTTTTAACAATAACTGAGGATTAAGCCAAAGAGAAGCAGACCAAGAAAAAGTTAGAAAATGCATCTAGCTCCGCCCATTTCCACCTGTTTAGTTATTTTAAAATGTTTTTGACAACAGAATGTCAAAACAAATACTATTTTAAACTTAGTTTAGCTGCCAAAATGTTTCTTTAAATTTACTAGCTTATGCCTAAGTGTACTTTTTTTCTCAGACTTGGGTTACTTGGTACAGAATCATCATTTTTTTCAAAATAAAATAATTTTGTCAGCATTGAAATGAAGCTATTCTGTGATCACCTTTGCTTTTCCCCTTTGTTGTTATTATTGAAAAAGGTGCAGGACTGAATCATACCAATATTCTGCTCAACAGCTCAGGCATAGTGGCCTAAAAGAGATTTTTTTTGTCACTCTCTGAGATCTTTTTCTACTTTCAGTCAACATAAATGTGAAAAAAATATTTTCAAAGTAATATGGCCTGAAGCTCCATCAGCTTTTGAACGTGTGTGCAAGTCAAATGAATCCAGAGAACAGGATCCATGTTTAAAACATTGTTATTCTCAATACTGTGCTCTTGGGAGCAGCCATGGCACAGAGGTAGAGCGGTCATCCTCTGATTGGAAGATCCCAGGCTCAGTTCCACCTCTGCTTGTCCATGTGTCGCGGTCTCCAAGGGCGAGACACTGAACCCCACATTGCACCCTGTAGCCTGCATGGAATTCTGCCGCCAGCATATTAATGTGTAAGTGTAAAGCATGTTGGCCCTAAAGAAGTTTTGACTTCAGTATTTTCTGCAATGCTTTAGAGTACAGGTTTTGTGTTGATCTTAGATGCAGTACTTGTAGTCGTGATACATGCGTGATATACGTAATTCAAAAGTGTTTCTTGCATTCGTCATTGGTCTATGAGCGCAGGTGTCAATCAAGGGTTTTGGCCAACAGGTCTTTATATGAATTTGGCTTTGAGCTGTTCAGAATTCTTGGTCAGTTGAGAACTATGCAGTTTATGTGAATTATATGTAGTTTATTCACAATTATTACGTTAAACTTACGCAATTGTGTGGGATTTCTACAAGATGCACACACAAACTTGTGGCTTTCTGTGACCGTTCCATGAATGTCCACGTATGTCTAGCAAACTTTTCACTCATGCACCACCAATGTAAGACTTTTATGTAACGTATACAGAGCACATATCGTGTTAAATTTATTTCATTGATGGAAGAATCACCACTGAATTGCATGTGAACAGTACATAAATCATGCACGGTTCACGCACTATTCCTGCATTGTGTGACGAGTATATAAATTAGCCTGTCTTACAGCAGTCTATACCAGTCGGGCTCCTCCTGTTTGACTTGTCTGGGCGGGAGGATTGGTTCTCTCACGGGGTGGTGTTTAGCGGGTTGCGAGGAGTGGCCTGGGACAGCGGGCACGGATGCCACTCTGGACACGCGTTGGATGTAGGTACCATATGTGGCCTGTCAGAATAGTATGGGGGTTTGCGGCTTTCACATCTTAAGTATTTTGTGTAAGCGGTGTAACCAGGAATTCGGACACAGTTTGTTTAAGTTGTGTTGCCATAGTGTGATATTGTCACTGGTCGCAAGCCCCCGTACCAATCTGACGGGCCAAACACATACGGTACCTACACTGGGCCCATCTTGTGGATCTCCCCAGCTGCAGCTTCCACCTTGGGTCCTCCCTACGGTGAAAAATCGCGAGAGTCTGCGATGCTTTTAATGCATTGAATGCTCTGAATGTCAAAGTGATAAAATTCAATGAAGCACGGATTTACGGGTTCTTTTTGAGTTTTATTTGTACTTCTTCAGTGGTTTTAACGCGATTCATTCATGATACGTCTGTGAACATTTGACTCAGCAGATCACAACTTTTTCACTTTTTCCATGTATATTCTCGTATGGCCAATTTTCATCCGTATAACATGCACTGAATGTGCATAGTGGCTGTGTGACACCACCAGAAAAACTTGATCAAGCATGTGCTAAACAGACTTAATCAGATAACAGAGGTGAAACTCTGGTAAAAAGAAAACTGGACTTTCTCTCCATTTTTATACAGAAGTCCAAAGATAGATGAGGCTTTTTTTTATTTTTGCTCAACTCATGGATGTCTTAATGCTACTTTAAGGGTAAATAATTAATCTTCAGAATCTGGATGAATATCTGCGTGCATGCACACATGAATGCGCACAATGATGTAAAAGTGCATTCATATCACAGACAGGTTGTTCCTCCCGCAGACAGACAGACAGGTCTGGCATGGAGCTTTTATAATTCACTAGCTTCTGAACTCTGTGGGACCCCCTCACTCTTTGACTGTCTACATGTGTGTATTTGGGAGTGTGTAAACTTGCTGGTTTGTGTTTATTGTGACATGTAGGAGTTTCATTTTCTGCATCTGTCAGAGTGAAAAAGAGGATACAGCAGTAAGACATGCAATATTCCCCTTTCTATAACCCTGAGACACACACAAACACACACACACTCACATGCACATACACACTAACACTATGGCATGTCCATATCTTCTGGGGGACATCATTTTAACTTGCATTCATTTCCTGGAAATTCACATTCCATTGTATTTAACATTAAATTAATTAACAAATAATTTATTGTTTTTCTCTCAAAATTACAAATGTGTTGACATACACAACAACAACAATCTTCCTCTTCTTTAAGTTACAAAAGCTCATTTTCTATACAAATATAGGGAGATTTTTTTCCTTTGGATATAGAAAATGTATACATCCTTGTATGCGTGACACAAAGCTTTAGAAATAAAATAAGGGGAATCCTATTCACTTTGACTTCACAGAATTTAAGCCAATTCAAATATGTAATTATTCTAAAGAAAGGGCATTCCTTCCCTATAAGACTTACTTAAATGTATAAATGGAAAAGAAAATTACATTTGCCTACCACGAGGCAGGACGATGCAGACCCAGATGCTAGCAGCTTAGAAGGATTATGGAAGCACAAAAGAAGAGAAAACTTTTGTCTGTTGGGAGTTAGGCAACTGGTAACTATAGCGGAGTTCTGTAGTCGAGGGAGGCAGCAGACTGGAACCCGTTCTTGTCTTGAGGTGAAAAGAGTGTTGAAACCCCGGAGCGGCAGAACAAAGATACTGGAGGTGAGTGGGATGGATGGCAGCGAGGTGTGGAAATTTAGCTTGGGAGGAGGTATAGCGCTAGCTTTGAACCAGGCAATGGATAAGGTGTGTGTACTCAGGTCGACACGTAGATGATGATCGTGGTGACAAGGATCTGTTAGTGAGATCAGATGAAGACTTCAGACAAAAAAAACCTGATTAGTATAAGGTGTAAACAATAATGCGATGCCAAAATACTGCACCAGAGAAGGCAACGAACTGGCAATGAAGACTGGAGCAGGCCCCTCCTTTATAGTGGTGGAGGTTGATGAGATGATAGCTGACAGCTGAGTCCAATCAGGAGGGCACAGGAGCACCAGAAAAAGACACGACCGTGGGCTTCAGCAGATTATCAAAAGGACAAGATTCAAGGAACTGCCGACATCCAGAAAGAGTGGAATGAGGTGGAGGAACAGCTTAAAAAAAAAACACCATATTCAGACGTATTCTGGAGATGGGAGATGGAGGGTTCCTTGTGTCAAACTCCTGAGTCTGGACCTAGAGAGGAAACGTCTCAACTGGGCTGAGGAGACTGGAAGGACTGGAATGTTGTTCAGTGGTTCAAGTCCTGTTTTCTAATGAAAGGGAAGTGAGGCTTCATTTGGGAATCAAGGTCCAATCAATGTCAATGTCCAGCGCTGGTGTTGGTAAACTCTGCTTTCTTCAATCCAAAATCACTGCAACGGTCTATCAGAATGTCTTAGAGGACTTCATGATTCCTTCTGCTGAGGATGGAGATGCAGATTTCATCTTCCAGCAGGACTTGGCTCCAGCTCATACTATTGAAGTATTGAAGATGGACATCTTCTGAAAATACTTCATTTTGATTGATTTGATTTGATCAAAATCTTTGTTTTTTTTATGTTTTCTGCAAAAATTGAGAAGTAAATGGTTATTTCTCCAGAGCATTCAAAGTTTCTGTAAACAGTGGCCCTGGATCTATACTCTATTTTAATTCTTTGAATGAAAAAATATGGACATGAATACACTTTTCCATGATATTCCAAAAATTGATAAAGGATCTGTAGGTATTTTTATCTGAATGTCATATTTGTGATGCAACAGTGCTGTTTTCCCAGTCAGAAACACCCAACAAATGCCGGGGCACTGGGGTGTTTCTGCAGATGACGGGAGTTTGAGCTTCAATGGACACCTGAGACAAACATAACAAAGAGCCAAAGTTCTCATACCGACACCTCCAGGTCTCATTTGTTGCTGACCACCTTGCAGGCACTCAACATTTGAGACTCACAAAATTGTGATTTGTTTGTCGTGTGATCGATAAAGCTGGTCGTTATGGAATCTTCCACCTATATTTTCTGGAGCTTCTCACATAACACCACAAAGCTGAATTGTGTTAAAGTCACTGGAGAAAACAGAGAATATGATCCTCACACTCCTTCCACTCTGTCCAGAGGAAAGTGCGCTCCCTTTTAATAAAATATCCAGATATTTTTACACAACAAACAATGCAAAGTACATAAAACAAAATTGTAACAAATGTCTACTTTGACACTGTTAAATGTACACTCCTAAGTAATAAAAAAAAAAAAGATTTAAAATCATGGTGTGGTGTAAATCTGTTCACAAAATGAGTTGACTTGGTTTTTAGATTTTCTATTATCTCAAAACAAGGAGGCTGTCTCAGACCATCACAAATGAAACCACAGACAAAAGCATTCATTCTAAAACCACCTGTAGTAATTGCAGTCAACCTGTGAAGCGTTGATGCAAAGTGGAGCGCAGAAACAAATCTGGTGGTAATCATCCTGAATGCATCTGCAGGAAATCAGTGAAATAAAATGGCTTTATTTGTTTGACGTTTGTTCTGTGACTGGTCACAGTGTGTGATTTGTTTTTCTCTCTTTATCTCTTTGATGAAAAAAACTGCCACTCCACCTACTTCGGTTAACAAGGCGTTAAAAGCGCCATGTTCAAATCTCATGTTTGCAAATTGTTGAAACAATCATAGCTAAACTGAAAAGACTTGTTTATTTTTTTCCGAGTAGAAATTTGGGGTTTGTATCATATGTTGTTCTAAGATGGAAGGGAAAACAATAATACTAAAATAAAAGAAACCACACTAACGTTTGTGCCACAAAGATGATCTGATGCAATAAAAAACAAATAAGAAAAGCTTGTGTTGCAGGAAAACAAAGCCCACATGTAAGTGAACAGTCCCTCCTCAGGAAGATGAAATGCTGCTTTCAGACTATTCTATTGTGTTGTGCTGGAGGTGAAGAAGTTGTCCTTATTTGGTTTGTTTTTTCAGTTATATTTGCTTGGTTCTTGTTGGGTTCTGTTTTTAGTATTTCGGTTTTTCACATGTCAGTCACCCCAGGTTTAAGATGATAATCATCCTCAGCTGCCTTCATTTAAGCTAATCATCCTTTACTTTTACTTTATGTCTAGTTTTTTTTTGTTCATCCTTGTCAGGGCATCAGTTTTTTTGTCTGTTTGTAGAGTTACTGTAATGTTAATTTGTAATAAACATTTTCTGAAGATACAAATCCAAAGTTTTTCTGAGTATGACCGGCAACAAGTTGCTCCCATTTCTTTTGTACACATCTACATTTATTCATGCTTTACTTGGTAGCATTTAGAACCCTGATGCCAGTGGACCAAGGAGAAAGTCAAGCAGGCCACCAGCAGTGCTGGTTGCCTAACATTCTCACCGTAAAACAGCGTTTGAAAGGTTTCTTGAGTCAACTTGGCCTTGTCACTTTCCCAAATGTGCTGGAAAGAAGGGGTAACGCAACAAAGTTCTGGATACATTTTTAAATACCCTTTTAGAGACAGTAAAGTTGTTTCTCATTTGTATACTCTTTTAATACCAGGCAGCAGTGGATGCAGTTTGTTTTTTTGTCCCACACAGAAACAAAGATGTAAATACTTTGCAGAGATTACTTCAAGGAAAAAAACTTTATCTAATTCCAGAGTGAAACTCGATTAAACACAAATTAAGCCAGAAGTCTGCCGGAAAAACAGGGAGTCTGCATATCTGACTCCTTGTGCTTCTACCAAATAGTATAAAAAAGTTATCTAATAAAAGTAGGGCTTTAAGGATTAGTTTACTTCTTTTAAACACTGTTCTCCATTTACACAAGACTCAAATGCTACATGAATTTTTCTTTTTTGATTTGGATTGATCAAATGAACCCGTTAAGATAAATATTTGGTGAATGCCTTGTGTGGAGTCACACATTGTAGATCTCTAACCTTGAAACAGCTTGTTTCACATTTGTATTTATGCTGATGATATTCTGTTTTGGGTTGAACAATTTTGGTCATTTGTGGGAAGAGAAAATGTGTGTTTTTTAAACTTTAAAAGATAATATTTTTTCCAATGTTGGGATATTTACCTAAATGTATCTGTGTTTCTCTGCACTCGGATTGTTGTCGTAAGTCACACGTCAAAACAGTTATAAAAAGAAAGACAGCCAGCAGGCGGGAAGTGAACCAATCAGCCAGAGTAGATGAAGCATCAACTGTTGCCTCTTAAGACAGACATAAGGACAAACGTTTACATAAACTGTAATAGTTTTTTTAACTAAATCATACATTCACCTGGTTGATGAAATATATATGACATTTTGATAGGATGAGCCTTAAAATAAAAGAAGGTCGCATTGCTTATTTCATGGCAAAGTTCATTTACAGACCACTTTTTCTTAAGTCCTTAACTATTCAGGTCACAAATACAGGATAAAGGAAAAATCATATTTTAAAGATAAAATATTTATAATCTCCCTAGCATGAAAGCTGGGGAAAAAAGGTCTTCGGGTGCATCTTAATAGCCTCAGCTGAGTCAGTGGAGTGTAGGGACTTAGGCAGAGCATGCCAAAGTTTAGGAGCCAGTACCTGGAAAGCTCAATCCCCTCTGTGTTTAAAATAAGTTGAAGACAAACGATAAAACGACAATCAAAAGGAAAAATGTTGCAATTTCAAAGGCTAAAATGTGTGAAGAAACAAGTCAAAATCATCACCAGAGTCATCAAATAATGATGCATCTGGGCACAGTTTTCAACACATTCCTTTATGCTTTGACATTATAAAGTGAACTCAGTGCCCGACAGTACAGGTGGGATTCGTTACATAGCCTGCAGAAAAATCTCAACTTGACTGCTGTCTTCATTCAGAGTTTTCATATTTAATGGACACATCTTCTTGCAGAAATCTGCTTCATGATGAAACAGAAAGACATAATATCTTGCAGTATTTCCATAACTCCAGACCATGAATTATTATTATGCTAATGTTGCAGAGGTCTGCTCTCTGTGGTGCCTGTCTCAACTCTTGATGAATCCAAAGAAGACAGAAAAAAAAAAACCAAATCTGCATCAAACTGCTTACAAAAGCAGTTCTTGCTGTCATTTCTCAGCATTTGGTCCACAGATTTTCACATTCATAAACAAATTAAAAATGAAGCAGGGAGCTGTAACATAGAAAATGGGTTAGTTTTGGAGAAATGTGAGCCCTGCCTCTGTGCATGAGCCACACGATTTGACTGATGTGTTTGACCGTAACCTCTGGCATTGAATACTGTGGACACCTGTCTTCCGACACAAAATCCTCCAGGACTCTGCCGTTCAACCCAGCCCTGATTTACTGGACCCCAAGGGCTTCCCCGTATTTTGCATTTTCTTTCTGCCTTCTTTTCCTCACATGTGGACAGACGGCCCTCATCCTGAAAGGCCGCAGAGAAAGAAAAGAAAAATGGCTCCTGTCATTTTTTCCCTTTTAACTGGGACTTTGCAGCCCTCTCTGTCATAGAGGCCCCGAGGGGAAGGACGTCCAATGACGGAAGAACACATCATTGTCTTTTACCAGGAAAACCCATATCTCTTTTCTCACTCCCTCAATCTGCTGTCCATTCTTTTACACTTCTCTCATATTCTTGCCATTCATCTTCGTTCTCCTTTTTCCCAGTGTCCCTCCATCTATTTCTGTGTCTGTTCTTCAGAAAGTTGGACGGTTTGACAATCGCTCGTGAGCGTGCCAGCTTGTCAAAACCCCGAAAGGGTAAAAGAGTGAAGAAAGGCAGCGCAGAGCACCAGCGAGACGTGTTGAGAGGGGCCGCTGTCTCCAACACAAACAGCAGTCTGTCAGATCAGAGAAGCGTTTGAAAGATGGAACAGGAAACTGCACCTGTGAGGCAAAAAAAAGAGCAGGAAAACTTCTTAAGGCTCAAAACATCTGTTCTTCACAAAGTTTCACATGTGAAACATTCCCTTTAGGAAGATTTTGGTTGGGCATTTATTTGTTGCTGTTGTTTTTGTTATTTGAATCTTTCCTGGTTTGTATTTTAGTTTTGCTTCTTTTTTATCTCCAGTCATTCTGCTAAACTTTGGTTCCTTCTTGTTGCAGTTATTGATTACTCTTTGACCATTTCTAATTTCTGTTTGGTGCATCACAGGATACTGAGTTTTCATTTATTTTTAAATCTTTTTAGCGTTGTTGATTATTTTTGTGCATTTTCTCCGTTTTTTGTTTCTACCCTATGTATTACTTGTCGTAGCGAGAATTTCGGTAACTCTATGTTCACACTGATCACGGCAACGCAGATTCAAGCGACCACGTCCTTGAAATGCCTTTCAAGCGTTCATAACTCTCGCATTCTCATAATGCTACATAATTTTTTAAGTCCATTTTCGGGATCTACGTATAAAACGTGTGACCATTGAACGCACGTTGAAAGTTTAGCCAGTTGAACGTTGACCAATCAGGGACTCGGATATGGCAGTGATTTGGTTGGCGTCTCTTTTATTTGACAGAAGTGCCAACAGTTTGAAAATTGCTTTAGAAAGTTACTTAAATGGACTTACTCAATGACCTCACCACAACTTTCTTTCCTACAGTTTTTTTAATTACCACAACCTTAGCTCTCCTTATCCTTGACCATATTTATTTAGTTCATATAAAATGTAAAGAGTCAAACAGTTTTAATTGTGAGCAGACTTTTACTTCTTCATTAAGAAAATATAGATAGTAAAAAATAGATGTAAAAGATATGAACCTATTTTTATTTAAAAAAAAGGTTTTGCTTCCATTTTGTTCTCACATTTGATCCTAAATTTTGCTTTACTGACTACCTATTTAGCAGGACTGGGACACAGCTGTTGAAATTGCCTGGACTGACCTTCATCTTAGGTACTGGCATCCCCATGGACTTCTTGCTCTTTAAAGGCTTCAGAATTTCTCTGAGAGAAGAAGCTTGCGGCGTCATTATCTTCATCTTCCACACAGGAGACAAACGCTTCAGGAACTGGAAGGTTTGCCACAGCTGCTTTCTTCTGTTCTGAGTTGGGGGTTGGATAATCAATACCTCTGAGGGAGATCAATCCTGCTGCGTGGGCCTCAGAGGTCTTCAGATTGTGTGTTTGTGCATTCCAATTCCCTATTGGTCAAGGTGTGGTGAAAATAAATGTTAGCAGCCAGACTTCACACAGTCTGCACAAAAACACAGCATGATGAGCTAGTTTAAAAAGTGGCTGATATATTTAAGGGCATCCAGTCTTTTTTTAGGGGAATGTGTGTGTCAGTGTAGGGTTGATGAGTGTGTGCATGATTTGTACCCAGGTGCAGTGCCTGAAGGTTGGTGTGGTGAGAGGGGAGTTGCTGCGTCTGTGCAAGTTAAGAGATGACAGGATCAGGATGTGTCAGGAGGATTCTGCTCCCCAAATCCCAGCATGGGAAATAAGGTCAAATCTTAAAAAAAAAAAAAAAGTATCTGAAACAGAAGAAGGAAAAATTAGTATAACAAGCGCTTTAGGTATTTCTATGTCAAAAAGAATCAGAATGAGATTAATAAGACAGAATTTTGGAATTAAAAGTCTCCTTCTTTACATTTCACTGCAAATCACATTGACTAGATGCATTAAATATTTACAAACATGGCTTCCAAAATTTTTTGTTAAATGTTTTTAAAGTATTTTTATTTTGAAATAGCATTTTAACAATTGTATCTTAAAGTTACAAATCGAAAACCCCCAAAAAAGGAGAGAAACCTGTAAAGTACAAAGATTTTTTACATGCAAAGTTTGATGAACAGGCAAATCCATGCAGAGCTCTGCATCTACCCTGCTGTTAAACACGTTAGCCATGTGGTGTGTGTGCTTGAACACAGCTTATGAGAGGACTCACAAAGACACATGTGCAGCACAGCACAAGAGGACGCAGACACAATGGTGTCTGTATATTTGTCAGCACGCAGATCAAAGCCGAATGAATCATGTGTATGATTCAAGTCTGCAAATATCTGGATTGCCACATGCATTCCCGATGAAGAATCTATTGGATGAAGCTGTGTGGTACAATAAAGTGTTTGTCTATTTTCATAAACAAACTGCTCACTTAAGACATGTGCTGTTTAATAGGATTACTATAAATAGCGATAAAATTTAGTTTTTTTTCCATGTCTGTGAAAAGAAGTTGGGATACTAAAAAGTTTTCTTAAAACTGCAGTTTTCAAACTTATTAGTTCTTTTGCTATTACAAGGTTCAAATTGTGTCTCTATTTTTAATGCAAAGCTCTTTCATTTAGATCTTATTATCGCATTGCTCAACTGCATCCTCGTGATAAATGGCCAGCTGTCATTGCTGATTTCTCGGGTCTTTTTTTAATAGGAGTTAATCAGGAAAACCCCAAATTAAGATGATCATTGATTGATGGTGCTGTTTGAGCACAGATCAGGGAACCATGTGCTATTTCCATTAACCTGGGTGGCTCACATCAGTCCCACATTTCTCTGCAGGGGTCTTGCTCTCAAAGATTTAATGTTTTTTCATCCATCTTTAAACTATTTTTAATGTATACATACATTTTTTTGCAAACATTCATTCATAAATTTAGGAGGAAATGAAAATGTAATCAGTCATTGTCATATTTGTACCCAGACCTCTGTTAAATGCAGTACCAGTGTTGTTCAATGAGCTTTGGACCCTGCTCTCTTCCCTGCACCCGGCCTGGGTGGGCCTGGGTAGGCCTGAGTGGGCCTGTCTGCAGGGTGCCAAGGGTGGTGTCTGTGCCCATTGATGTGAATTGACATGCTGTTTTAAAAGGGTATCTTTCTAAATTATTCAGTCTGTTATTTTAGCAGAAGCACTTGGGGATGATGTCTGGTTGTCACGGAAACACAGCCCCAAGTCCAAAGATGAGCTCCCTTTAGAGGAGAGGAGCAATGCCATGTGCCAGCCGGGTCATTTATACTAAAGAGTATTTAAAAATAAAATGTCAGCAAAAATGTCTCCAAAATGTTTTTAAGAGGAGCAGAACATCTGAGGTACAGAGAAACACAAGTCTCTCCCTTTTTATGTTTTCCTTTGAGAGCCCTAATACCCAGACACACAAACACGCACAAACACACACTACAGGATGGACGCCAAGCTGAGACAGATCTCCTGTGAGACACGAACACATGGAACAGTCATCTAGCTTCCATTTGCAAGTGTGAAGCTTCTCTTTTGTAGAATCTTCCCTGTGATGAGAGGTGCACAATGGGTTCTAGCACTTCATTTACAAGACACTTGTGTGCAGTGAAAACCTCTCTATCATCATTGGCTAAAAGCCTTGATTTTTATTTTTTTGTACATAGTATATGTCTCTTTGTATGCAGAGACGCAGCAAAACGGTTGTGAGAACAGCCAGGGCTTCAGACGACGCTGAAGCCCAAGCTTCTGCCTCCCTCCTAAGCTGTGGGATTTACATGCTGCTCACAGCTAGACACACAGCGCTCTTTTGCCAAGATGAACATGCATATGCATGCAATCATGCACACATTCACACAATGGACTCCCACTTGCACAGCTTGCATCATACATTTCAGATTGTTTCATCATCTGTTAGTCATTTCTTTACCCCATGTGCTTCACCTTAAACAAACAAAAGCAATATGCTTTATGATTTGTTCAAGACAAAAAAAAGGACTCGTGCACAAACGGCTTCCTGCTCCAACTGCTTACTTGTGATAAAACAGAAATCCTGCTGTTTCACTTTGTCTAACAGACATTTTCATTTTCAGTCCTATTTGATCAAATAAAAGTAAAAACGCAGCCATGTTTCTGCCTCCCAGCAGGAGGAAGATGCAGTGTTTTCCTTAACACTTTAACTGACTTACGTGAACAGAAAACCAGTGGATGTCTTATTCCATAAAAACATCCTAATCCTTTTTTTCAAAGAATTATTCATGTCCAAACTACTTAAAATCTGGGACAAGATGCCGTAATTTTGTTAAAGTTGGATAAATATTCTCCTTATTTCTGTAATCGACTCTGTTGTCCAGAAAGTGTGACACTGAATATCCAACAAAAGACATTAATAACAGCAGCTTGCTGTCTTCTCTGTGTGACTCCAGATCCCAGCGTCCCTGTCTCCCCTTCATCCTCACCTGTCTACTCCAAACACCTGCGGCAATCCGCCCTGGCGAGTGTATTTTTGTCTACAGTTGCATGTGCTCACTGAGGAGCTTACACTGCAAAGCATATTTACCACCAGCGTTTCTGACAGACATAATGAATCTCTGGAGAGAAGCTGCCTGCCAGCGCTCCCTTGTTTTGTCTTGTCTTCATTGTTATTTTTTAGTTACTGTTCTCCCCTGATGTTTTCTCAGTCCCACCCACCACCCCCACCATATCACTTCTTTTATTGAAGTGATCTTTATACCTCATCTTTTTAGCAAACTCCAGGGAAAGTTAATAGTCTGAGAGAGACCTTGCTGTTTAAGGGTGGGTAAGCTCAAACATACCAAATCAACTGGAAAAAACAACCATTCAGTTCAAAAGAGTTTGTACCTTTGCAGTGAAAAAAAATATATATATATATATTATTCTATAGCATCCTCATGTTGGAATAAAGTCTGAGCTTCTTGCCTCTGACCTGGAGGCAGTGAGTATCTACAACTGTGATAACACTTCAAGACATGTTTTGAGAAGTGACAGAAAAGTGAAGCATTCTGAAGTATTCACTTACATTACACAAAAATAAAAAAGATGGGTCCATGTTGATGCTAATTATCTCTTTAAAACAGAAAAAAGTATAATTTTGAGTCAAAACTGTGAAACAGAAAATAAATATTGCAGCAAGATGCAGCGTAGTGAATTATTGTGAGTATTGTGAGTCTTTGGAGGAAACTGTAACCCAGGTGGTGGTAACAAAAATCTCATGTGAAAACAGTGTGTTAATTCGCTTTTTGAATCATTCACGTCTCGTTTTGCTTTGGTTTATTAGACACTTAGACTTCATTGCAGGGAAATGCAAATTCTGGACAAATTCCAGCATCCATACACAAAAATGTACAAATACCAATGAATATATTGTCACAATGAGAAAGTGTCATCCTCTCAAGATCAATGGATCCTTCCGCAGTTGTAAATATGAGCCTGTTCCATTTTCAAACACCATGGATGAAAATAGCTGTGTATGCCTTACTTTTTGGAGATCTTGTGAAGTTAAAATGAGCTCAAGGTAAGCGTTAATAACAGACTATAACTGTAACTGGGTCACCTGCAGCCTCTCAAGCCAACTGGATGATTCGTTTTTGGAATCAGTTCACCACAACTGGAAGAAAACAATATCTCCTGTTGTTTTAGACTTCTGCATGTTGGAGCGATGAAGTGCAAGTATTTGTGACAGGGGTCGTCACATCAGAGTAACCCTGGATGCCTCTGGAAAATAAAAGAATACAGCATACAATTGTGTACCAATTTGAGTGTGAAACAAAAAAGGATCCCAAGAATGCATTTTTGCAAATTGTCACATTGAATATTAATGACCAATTCCAATTAATTTTTTACAGCCTCTCGTAGCATTTTTCTCAGGAAGGAGGATATATACAAGGAAATTAAGATTAAAACACTGTTTCTGAGTATTTCTTAATTCGAATCATTGTGAATCAGGGACAGATAAAGACAATGCAATGGGAAAAAGCTTGCAATTGTTACGAAAAATTTCCAAGTGCAGACAAATACATCCATGTACATTTGTATTTTCCTCATCTGAGCTGGCTGTTTTGCTCGCCATTTTTGTTGCCCTGCTTATGTTAGCTTGGAATTGTGAGGAGCTGTAGGCTAAGGAGAGAGAATGTAAACAAAGGGATGATGAGAAATCATCACCTCAGCTTGTCTTTCCAAGATCTATTACTTATGCCTGAGTAGGTCTTGTTAGGTTGCAATTGATTGCTAATTACACAAAACCATAATGCAATGAACTGGTACTTTAATCACAGTAATTAGGGAAATAATGTCTACATGAAGTCTACACAGGCAGGGAAGCAGAAGAACCACAATCGTCAGGAAAAAGGGCATAAAATTCAGACGTCTGGAAAGTTCTTCAGACAGATTCTTTGCACATAACAGAGACACATGTTCTGTACATGAAACTCACAAAGTTGTGGCTCCAGCCCTGATCTATGGCCTTACATGAGCTGAGGGGGGAGCGTGCACAAAGCAGGAGTAATGAAATGCTTCACACCCATTCGGGCTTTCACACTTCAAATGAGATTGGCACGCTGCTGCGTCTAAAACACAACCATTAGATCTATAATGACTCTACAGCTGACTCCCCATGGACCGACTGCACATTCACACACACAGAGACTCAAAACACACTCCCAGCCCCCAAACAGTCAATGTATTATGCATTCCACCCATCTGCCACTCTGTGAGCACTCTATCCCAAGGGGAAGAGATGGGAGGAAAGGGGGAGGAGAAGAGAGGGAAGCTCTCACAGCTGGATTTGGAAAAGATAGAAGGAAAGGTTTGCTTTCTCCCCCCCTCTAACTCTTTTCCTCCCCATCTTTACAGCTGTCAGGCTGCAAGCTGATGGAATGTGAGGGGCTCACCTGCGTTTGGGCTTCCTCCTTACAGACAGGTACGAGCACATGCCTGTCAACTGTGAAGGATTTATAGAAGCCCGTACCTCTTCTGTGCGTATGTGCGTGCATGTGAGAGATTTGTGTTTACTACTGAAGGATGTGGACAACCCAGCAGGAGATGAAAGCTGACCATCTGTAGCCTCAAGGCTCCGAATACCTGCAAGGCCCAAAGTGTACACATGGGATTTAGCTAAACTCAAGAAAACTGTGTCATTTTCTAGGGCATAGTTACTGCAGAGCTGCAGGAGTTCATTAGAAATTTGCCTCTGAGTTTTTTTGGCGGGACTGTTAGCAAGGAGTAAGCCTGGCCTCATTTCCCATCATCCCTCTCCTGCTAGTTTACAGCCCCTCACAGCCCCAATCTATCATTAGCAGTGAGGCAAAATGGCAAACAATATTGTAAGTATCCAGCAGTACAGTTTGGAACCAGATGCCGGCTCGGACGAGGAAACCGAAGACATACATGGATCTATCTGTCTGCAAGTGGATGAACAGAATGGGGCGTAGCCGGGAACTTGTGGCCTGCTGATTGTAGATTTTTCGACTACAAGCTTTTTGAATTTGAATGAAAACACCATTTTAATCTTAATTTTCTTTATCCACCAGAGAAATGCCACAAAAACATGTCAAAAAGACCGAAAACAATGTATTCTTTGGAGTGGGTCTTTAAAATGTCTTTCCGGAAGTGGGAACAAACAAAAATAATGTCCCTCAGCCCTGGAGAAATGCTAAGAAAATCACAAGACTGTCTTTCCTTTTTACTCGATGTGAGCTGGCAGAGTGACTGACAAAAAGAGCTTTTGCTGCCGAGCGAGCTGCAGGCGAGAAAGCAGCAGTTTTAAGAGCCCGTCTTTGTCTCACAGCTGCCAAACGTTCACCCTGACCCAAACCAAACGCCAACCCCATGATCTTCATCTGCCCTATTACATCCTTCAGCTGTTTCCTTCTCACTGCTCAGTGTGCGCACATGTGTGCGTGTTTGTGCAGAGAAAACAGAGGCCTCATTGTGGCCGCTCTGTCAGATGCAGCTGTGTGCGCCTCAGATGTTTTCACACAAAGGATCAAGTGAATGGCGATGAAGATTATGGCGAGATAAGGAAAACAACTATGGATACAATTTGTCAAGACTTCCCAACAGCTTGCTGCTGTGACACTATTTGTTGAAAAGAATGCCGCAATAATTCCAGAGTTTTTGGTTAGGCAACTTGTCAAGCAGCAAAGACGGAGCTTTGAAGGGGTTTAGTAACACCTCACATCAAATTTGCTTTGATCTAATTTTAGTTGCAACTAAAAAAAGATGCAAACAAATGCAGGCGCGGTAAACAGAATTATTTACTGTGTTTGATGGTTCAAAACAAGAAATGCTTTTTTCACTGTTTAATATTGAAGATGTATTTTTTATACTTTCCAGTATTTGTATATTGTATTCGATATGGTTCAATGCTGCATTTTATTAACAATAAATTGAACGTAAACAACATTTCATATCGTGGCAGTTTAAAGTGAAACAGCATTCCCTACTTGTCAGTAAAAAAGCATTATATTTTGAAAACTACTCCCGATGGCCATGACAATAAACCCCCCGCCTCCATCTCCCTGCTCTGATTTTCATATCTGCGTGGAATCTGTTCCCAGGGCTGTTTTTATGAAATGTGCTCTTTCTGAGGTCCTCTACACTGTGTTGGAGCATATCGTTTTTCTGATAGAGGCCACCTCTGTCTCCGTTTTCTGTGCTTCAGTTTTATCATCACTTACAAATCTTGTCAAATAAAAAAACTGTGTTGGTGCTTCTCATAAATGCATTCAAAACTGTTCTGTCCACTTTGGCCTGCATTACTGTTCTCCTGACCTACTGATCCTAATTCTCTGATGACGCACTCGTTTTCCTCATTTTTGCCATTTTTTCCCCCCGAATTTTGTCAGCAGGCATCTGTCCCGTTCTTTCTGAACAGAAATAGGATGGTCTAATGAGGTAGAGAACTGCATGTGTTTGGTCCAGAGTGAGAAGTAGTGATCAAACAGGCTGTTAACGGATAAGGTTTCCACTCAGTTACTTTGATACCTGGAACGTATCTGTTATTTTCTCACATCAGGAATACAAACACACATTTGTGGTGCCTTCTCACCGTTACCACACATGGAGACAAGCTGGGATGAAATGTTTGTGGTTTGTGTTGTTGCAGATGACATTCACAATGAATGGAGAGCTGATTGTGGCACGGCTGCAACAACCTTTTTTGTTACAGCCCCAATCCAGTGATAATTGTGTTTGTGGTGTTTTTAATATGTTCTTGTGGCATTTTTTTCATGATAACGTGCATATTTGAAGTAAATCGTGTGACATTTAAGCTATTACAACAAGCCACTATTTCCCTGCTCCTCTCCATTCTGATTAATCCTCTTGTGGAGAAGTGGATCCATGTATGTCTTTTTTTTCCCCTCCTCCAAGCTGGTATCTGACTCAAAACTGTACGACTGGATAGGTGCGATATTGCTCGCCATTTTTGTTGCACTGGTAATGTTAGATTGGGGTTGTGAAAGGCTGTAAGCTAGTGGGAGAGAGTGTAAACAGATAGATGATGGGAAGTAAGGACAGGCTCACAGTCCTACAATTCAGAGGTGAGTTTCTGATTAATTACTCCCTCTCCCTAAAATACTACACAGAAAAAGTTTTTTTTTTTTATTTTGGCTAAAAACAACATAATCAAAATTAAAAGACCACTGGGAACCATTTTTACTTTTATGTTGGATCAAAAAATGATTGGAGTTGGATTTTCACTTTGCAAAAGATGTTTGTGTTTAGTCATTCTTTCATAAAGCACAAAAACCCTTAATAGAAGTTATGTGTTTACTTGTAAAATATGCAACACAGCATAGAAAAAAAGTCATGCCTGCCCTTCAGCTTGTCCAAACACAGTCTTCAATGTGTTTGCAACAATGCAAACTCTTGACATTTTCACACCCTGCCTCACACTAACACACAGCCACACACACACACAGGTGCATTATTGAGTTGCGCGAGCTGCTGAATGATGACCTGTTTGCAGTTGGGGTGGGGTGAGGAGAGGTACAAGTCAAGGAGGAAGGCAGAGGTGTGGAGGTGAAGACAAACTGGAGGTTCAGAAACAGACTGTCTTTGTGCCTGAGGCCAGTGCGTGGACGCGTGTGCAGCCAGGCAAGGCAGCTTCGTGGGGAGGTGTGCCAGCTTGTTTGGAGACACTGTGCTGCTCTCAGCTGAGCAGAAACTGATTATATGAAACATTTTAAAACAGAAAATTCATCTCTATGAACAAGGTCATCTGTTATCTGGGTTCCTGCATGTGTGGATAGATTTGTGATTAGGATTAATTATGAAATTTGCGCTGATGAATAGCAGCAATTCCACACTTGTGATTGAATTAGCTGCTTTGTGTTCATTGAATTAGCAGGATTCACCTGTGTGTGTGTTTCATTCTGCAGGATGGTGCCATGCAGGCTCACAGGTCAGAAAGAGAAGCCGTCAAACTTTCCGAAAGGTTTGCTTCATTTTTTGTCTCAATATTTGGAATTCAGGATGGGTGGGTGGCAAATTAAATCTAAACAGCATTCAGGATCCCAGCGGGGTTGGACTGGACCACCATGAGCCTCGAATCGCTTTTGCTCAACAAGCAAGATAAGGGTCATCTGTCCAACCAAAAAAAAAAAATGTATTTAGCTCATGTTCCTAAATGAACTTAAATGAGTAGTTCTTTGGTTCTGTTGAAAAGCGTTTTGGGAATTCATATCAGATCAGCGGAAAAAGGATGTTAATTGAAATTTTGCAACAAATGTGTTATTTAAAATGATTCTTTTTATATGTGTTTAAATAAAAATATTAGTAAAGAACTGTTGAAAAACCTTACATTTTGCATAATTAGATAATATCTATTCCTGTTTTGCAACAAGCCCTCGCACACATCACACGCATCATTCCTGCCTGCACTACTGTGAGATCTTGGTGAGTTTTACTGCAGCTCCACGTGTTTATTTTACTGACAGAGGCTGCACAAGTGGCCAGCAGTGATTCTAAGTCATGTTGGCGTAAAACTACTCCAGTTTGTGACTCACACAAAATCACATAAACTATCAGTCACAGAGAAGCTTTATTTGCTGCACAGCATTTATGAAGATGATTGCAAGCATGCTTCCTTACGTTCACACACACACATAAACAAGTTTGGCAAAAGTGACACGTTTTGGCAAGATGCAGCAGGAAGCAAAGGATTACAGCAAACCGCTTTGAACATAAACACAGAACAAACACAGTGTAGATATGAACACTATGCAGTGAGTAAAAGATTATCTAAAACCTTTGATAGATTGGCGCTTGCTTTGAAATCTGTCCGGGTTTATAACCTTTGCTTGAGTTGGAAAGTCTGGCTCGGGTTGAGACATCTGCAATAAAAAGTTTCCGAGCACATTCTGCAAAAGGGTGTGAAGTTATTCATTTATGGGTTATTGTGAAGAGAGGAAGCAAGAATAGAAAGGTGTGGGTTGTTTTGCATATACTGTATGTAGTTTTTGTCATTATAGTCTGCATGGGTTGTGTTCATGTTTTCTGTGTGTCTTTGTGCTTTTGGCTCCTTTGTTCATGAGGCTGCGACAGCTTACAGTGGTCTGAGTGTTCAGAGGTTGGCGTCTGTGTTGTCAATAATTCACAGAAATCTATTTGTCACATTTGTGTCAGATTTCTTTTTTTGTCAATAATTTTAAAGTAAAAAAACTGATCAAACAATACTGCGAGAACAATACAAAGCATTTCAATCTTAAATTTGGGCTTCTAAGTTAAAACCTTTCATACTTTTTGAGACAATACCTTTCATAGTTTACATTTTTCAAAAGACTGATAGAAACGCTTTCAAATTCCCATAGAAGCCTGCAGTATTCTGTATGAAGTTTTATATTCAGATCTGTTGCTGGTAATCATAGAGTTTGATTGTGTCTCAAATTGATCTGAGCCTTTGTGTCTTCATGACACTTTATGATTTTAAGAGAAAGCTTTTACGAAAGTTATCTGTATTAAAACAAAAATGCATTATGCTTTAATCCATAATGATCAAATGGATCCCTTTGCATAAAGTAGTACATTTGAAGTTTTTTATATTAATCCCTTTATGCCTGAATTTATTTCCTGTGATTAAAATACAATTTTTACCGTTATGTTATTGCTTTCGTGTACTGTAGATGCTAAATTAAGTTTTTTTGAAATCGAAGTGGTTTGATGCATATTTGCATTCATAGGTCCATAGGTTAATTAGATATATTTGATCACAGATAAAACAAGTATACTGTAGACTAAAAATAGTGCCCAAAGCATGATTGATCCACCCCCATGCTTAACAGTTGGACAGAGGATCTTTTTATTCAACTCTCACCCTTTCTTCTCCAAACGTAACTTTGCTCATATCACAGCCAAAAAGTTCCATTTTAACCTGGTCGGTCCACATAACTTGTTTCCAAAACGCATTAGGCTTATTTATAAGTTCATTTGTCAGCTTCAAACATTGAATTTTGTTGTGAGGACGTAGAAGAGGTTTTTTTCTGATGACTCTTCCATGAAGACCATATTTGTACAAGTATCGGTTGATAGTAGAACAGTGAACCACAACTCCAGAGTCTGTAGGTCTTTCTGGAGGGATCCTGCAGTCAAACGTGGGTTTCGACTTGCTTTTCTCACAATCCTGCGAGCTGCTCTGTCTGAGATTTTTCTTGATCTTCCAGATCTTGCTTTCACTTCCACTGTTCCGGTTGACTGTCGTTTCTTAATGACATTCTGAACAGCGGATATTGGCATCTGAAAACACTTTCTTTGGAGTGAATTAGTAGCTGCACTGGGGTGATCTTGTTGGCACAGGAAGTCTTTTATTTTAAAAGGGAGTTATAAAGTTTTCTATCAAAAAAGTAAAACATTTGGAAAAATGCTAGTTTTTCTTTAGATTTCTGTTTGTAACTGCACCAACAAAAGGAAAAAAAATCACATTTATTATAAAACAGAGTGAACGTAGTATTGGACTTTGCGTCTTCTAGTAGGTTTTAAACAGTAAGAAACAAGACCAAATGGCTCTTTTATTGTAAAAGGTTGCAGACCCCTGCTATAGACCATGTGTGTAGTGTAGGAGCGGACCAACGAAATACTTCTTTTAATTTTACAATATATAGATAGTAAATAAAAGTATACTCTAAGTATACTGCATCACTTTTACTGTAGACTAGTATACTTAAATAAACTACTTATTGCTAAGGGTGTTGTTTTGTAGCAGTATCTGAAAAGGCGTTTGGGTGACACATTAATCAAACTTTTCCTTTCATCCAGACATCATGACTTAAAAGATAAACCCAATTATATCAGCTAATAAGATAACAATCTATCTGGAAAAATAAAACCTGTAAAAAATAGGAAGAATCATATCGGAAACGCATCATGCTTTGAGGAACTCAATATATTTTTGTTTAATCTCGCTGATCTACAACTTTTATCTCAGTGCCTCATTTTTGTGGGTCACGGTGGGCGGGTTTTCCGCCTGCAGGGTTTGGTTGATTCTGTGGGCTATTGATTTGTTGCAGGAGGAGGAGGCGGAGGAGAAAGTGAAAGGGGAGGAGTGGAGGAGAAATTGTGCTGAGGGAAGGAGGGATGCGGCCGTGCGTGCGGGACGGGAGAGGAGACTGATCGCAATCACAGTAAAAAAAAAAAAAAAAAGAAAGAAAGAAAGAAAGAAAGTCCGACCGCCGAGGAGGCTGGGAAGCAGCGCACCGAGAAAGTCACGTGGGGAGCGGATCGTTCGCGAGGAAAAGCTGGAAAAGTGTGACTTCTTCTGCCGGGACTTTAGCTGCCGCATTCCGCGGTGTTTTCATGCGCGCCCGTGGAGGGGAGGAAGGAGAGACAAGTGAGGGTGAAGAGACAGAAGAAGAAGAAGAAGAAGACGTGACTGGGCTTGAACGCCTCTCCTCTGCGCTCCGTGGAGGTCGGTCCACTCTCCCCTCCTGGCCCTGCATGGACGGGGATGGGGAGAGCCGGATGCCGTAGCCGCGGGGCTGAGCGCCTGGCTTCCCCGTCTGTGGTGCGCCGTTTCCGGCCATCGCTGCTGCTGATCGTCGTTCTGTCCTACGGAACTTACACGGGTGAGTAACCAGAACTAAAACAAAACAAACAAAAACATTTTTTTTTTTTTTTAATTTCTCCAACCCCCCACTTTTCCCGAGTTTTCGCCCGTTGTTAAGCGTTGGTTCCTGGCCTCACAAAGCCTCCCTCCACAGCGGCAGTGCAGCATTCTCAGCCCGGATCGAGTTTCTCCTCCTCTCTCCTGGGCCGTCATTCTCCTGTCTGCCCCCTTAATGGCTCGTGGAGGAGGGGAAGAGGGCGACTGCCTCTCCTCTTGTCATAACAGATCTGTTCCATGCAGGCAAAAGTTGACTCCAGTGGCTCAAACCCAAGTGAACTAAACTAACAATAATAGGCTCAGATGCAAACGAGAAAGTTAACATTTTAATATAAAATGAGCAGTAAAACCGTTTTGTCCTTTGTTGATCATCATAATGTAAGAATTCCTGACTGTAGAATAAAAAAGTGACCTCTCCCTGCACATTCAGAGGTTCTTTTGTGTTGTGTCATCCAGCAGTGAGCATTTTTTGGGCTGTTTGTGGGCATGCAGGGGGTCGGCTGTCTTGCTGGCATTCACACCTCCTGTAATTATTTCGACACAGCTCTGTGCTCCAGGATAAATGCACCACAGCCTGGCCTTACAAACGCACCCAGGTCACCGTGGGAGCCTCTCATTATCGTATGTGCGGAAAGAATGTGTTTTTTTTCCTGCAAATAAACGTAGATTTATTTGCGAGTCAATAGGTGTGTTTTTAAAGTTTACAACAAATGCCATCATCTGTAAGCTCCATGCATGGTTGGAAGGAAGGCAGGAGTGTCTGATTTACAGGCTATTGTTTGAAGGGGAGCTCCTGTCTCGAAGCTTTCAGGGCTGTTTGTGTGATTTGAGCTTAAAACGTGAGAGCGCATACAGCAAGGTGATCAATAAGCACTTCACCAACCATTCCCCTGTCTGAGAGATGATCCCAGTAGATCCTTTTCTGATCTGAGGAGATCAGAGAACTTGGAGGCAGCCAGATTGGGAGACAAAAAAGCACTAACAACCAAGCTGAGGAGATTGGGCTGGTGGATGTTTTGACCTCTGTCTGATGTTGGAGATGGCGGGATGCAGGAGGGGGCGAGAAGGCTCAGAGTGAGGCCTGAAGGCTAAAAATAGGGTGTGTGTGTGTGAAGCCATAAAACAAAATCTCACAATAGAAAAGTAGAGATGATCCAGATGTGAGAAGAGGGTTGAGTTTGAAAGGAAAATTGATGCAGAACATGGAGCTTACTGTATGGTTTATCACATCTCCGAACACGAGTCACCAAATACATGATTTTTCTAAACAGATTTGCTCAAAAAGAACAAATTATTTATTGAAAAATGCACTTTTTTTTACTTGAAAGCACAACTAAACTTGCCCAACTAAACTCAGACTGTTGTGGTTTTACTTGATACTCTCACAGGAAGGCTGGAATGCAGGGTCAGCCACGCAGCTCCACAAAGGGAGCAGGTGTATACTTTAGCAGATCTGTATCGTCAGCAGAGATCTCTCCTTCATCCAGAGGTCTTAGGTCACCTTTCTCTTATTATATCACAGTGTGTGTCTATAGCAGTTTTAAAAGAGAGGTTTTCTGAGTATTCAGGTATTCGGGGGTCGCAGGACAGATGGAGAAATGAGGGAAACCGCTGGTATTCCAGTCCAAAGACAGAAATGTGTCCTCAGTTCTCAGGCCGTGGTTGGTTGTGCATCAGTGGGTTGGTGTCAGTATTTAACAGAAAGGATAGAGATTCTAAGCCCTGGTGTGAGTGGGGGGTCTCTACCTGCACCCTGATTTTTAAACTCAGAGCAGCACTGCCCCCAAATGGTGGCACGTGACATGCCCACCAGCCTGAAAGTCAGGTTTCAGTTTCTGTGCAACTTAATGGTTCGTGTGATACGGAGGGATTTTGTTGATTTCGATTCTGCTCGTGCTGCAATTAAGAAGTCGTACCACCATCTGAAGATGACGCGTTTAATGGAAGTACATCCGTCATGCATGTTTGTCACTGTTAGTGTGTGTGCAGCTTCCTGCGCACTGCAGAGCTTCCCTCTGTCTGGCTTAATCTAATAGGGGCATGCTGTGACTGATGCATTAGGTCTGGTCTCTAATCTTTCTACGGCTTTAACTCTCTCTTTCCCCCTGATGATACAAAAGGCTAGTTTGACCCTCGTGCTGTTCAAAAATGTGGCAACAGACGGAGGATCCCATACAGTCAAAGAGCAAGAAATCCCTTTTGGATGTGTTACAGAAAATCTTTTCATCATGTGTTTTCTCTGATGGAGCTGTTGATCACCGTGCACCCTTGTGATCTTGTTTATTCTAACAGGATAAGCTTCACTAAATTGTGGTAATAGATTTGAATGCACGGCTCACCTGCAGGGTCATACTCCCCGATTGGAACAAAAACCTCCTATTTTTTTAGATGCTTCTTTACTGTACAAACAGAATTATCTCTCCTCTTGTAGGAAATCTTGTCTTATCTTCCTTGTCTGGCTGCTCTTTGGTTTATCACGCTTAAGGTTTATTGCATTCACAAACCGACACCACCAAGAGTTTCAATCATTGGTCATCTAGTTTTATTAGTGTGCAGTGAAACAGGCGAGTGCCTTTGTGTGTGTAAAGATCAACATTTTCTTCAAAATTTAATCTTTCTCGTGCAAATGTTCAAACGTTCCATTTCTGGTCAGATCCAGCTCTGTCTTGTTCAAACACTAATAGCCAGGAATCCACTATGTTGATGACACTCTGTACTATATGAACTTAAGATCTCATGAACATTTCTGTGTGCTTCCTGTAGGTCAGTGCCAGGTGGCATCTCCTCAGTGTCGAATCCAAAAGTGCACCACCGACTTTGTCTCCCTGACCTCCCACCTGACCACTGCCGTGGATGGCTTTCACGCCGAGTTTTGCAAAGCTCTACGCGCTTACTCGGTCTGCACGCAGAAGACAGCCAAGTCCTGTCGGGGGGACCTGGTCTTCCACTCGGCTGTGCTCGGTATCTCGGACCTCATGAGCCAGAGAAACTGCTCCAAAGACGGTCCCACTTCCACCTCTCACCCTGAGATCCACACGGAACCCTGTAACTACCACAGCCGCAGCCAGCAGGCACACATCCACTCCCACCTCCACGCGCAAACGCACTCCCACGCCCACAGCAGCGGCCACTCTCGGCCCGGGTACCTGTTCTGTGGACTGTTTGGAGACCCACATCTTAGAACGTTTAAGGACAGCTTCCAGACCTGTAAGGTCGAAGGGGCGTGGCCTCTGATTGACAATGACTACCTTTCAGTGCAGGTCACTAATGTGCCTGTGGTTCCTGGCTCCAGCGCCACCGCAACTAACAAGGTAAGAATTTTAGAGGAAACAAGAATTTTTAGATTTTTAACAGCTTTCCTGAAGCCTCGGCAAGTGTTTTTAGCGAGAGTGTGTGCAATCTTTCCGGGTGCACTTGTGTAATTGCTTCAAATGAGAAATCCTTTCAGAGTAAAACTGGAAACCAACCTCTTTCTTCATTGTTTAGTCTGTTTCTCCCACACACTCAGGTGTGAAGCAAGCAAGCCATAATCTCGTGACTCGTCTCTTGTGACTGCAGCAATGTTGCAAACCTAACTCGTTTAATGGCCGTGCCTAGCCAGACCGCTAATAATGTGGAATGAGATGTGTGAAAGGACCCACTGTTTACTTAAGAGCGTCTATGCAAGCGTTGGCTCGTGTCTGTGCATCTCATAGGTGCACGAGTGGCACTCCTTGCACTCAGCTTAAAGCACTTATATGTGTTTAAAGGTCTCTGTGTAACAGGAAAGATAGACGCACACATCCGTGCGTGCACAAGGCTAAATGGATGGCGAGCCACACAAGGTGATCTTTGTGGTGTTAAAGAAGCAATGCTGATGTTTCCCTTGATGTTTCCTTCTCTAGTCCCGGTCGATAATTTTAATTATTAAAGCATATATACACCCTTGTATACACTTAGTCACACACGCGCTGGTGCACGCGCCATACATTCACACGTAACAACACAGTGAGAATATTGTGGGTAGAACACAGTAGAAACTGCAGTTTTGACCTTGTGTCAGAGGTGGGGCATGTTATTAGTCATGACTATTAGGAACACACACACACACACTTTAATACGCCCACATTAACAGCCCTCCAGGCTTAATGGGCTGCGAAGCCTCATTCCTCACAGCTGTCATGTGAACAAAGCAGCCATTCACCGGAACTATGATGCTAACGCTAACCGTAATGCTCACACCACACCCTGCATCCAGCTTCCACACCACTGCAATGTGTGTGTCAGTGTTTGCATAGCTGTGTCAAATAGAAACTTGTTAAAAAGTCATAAAGTAATTTCTCAAATATTGTGTGGTGGGTCTATAGTCTTTAAAGGGACGAATTATTAATATTCTATGAGTTTTTTGTGTTTTTGTTTTAATAACTAGATACCTGTGAAAAGATTCGAGCAGCGAATGAGTTGTTTCTCTTACTGTGTAGATCACCATCATCTTTAAGCCTTATGAGGGCTGCACCGATCAGAGGGTCTATCAGGCGGTCACCGACAACCTCCCCGCAGCCTTTGACGATGGGACTGTGAGCAGTGGAGACCCCATCCACACCTCTGTTAGCGCAGAGGGTGCGGCCAGGAAGGTCCGGGCTTTGTGGATCTCTGAGCGCAGCCCAGGGCGCCATGTGGAGCTGCACGCTGGCTACATAGGCGTAACCGTGATTGTTCGCCAGCTGGGACGCTACCTGACGCTAGCAGTGCGGATCCCGGAGGAGATGGCTCATGCCTATGATGCCACCCAGGATCTTCAACTCTGTCTCAACGGCTGCCCTAGCGCTGAACGCATTGACCAGGGGGGGCATCTTCCCCTGCCACGCTCTCCCCCAGCACTCGGCTTGCAGCTCCAGCAGCTTCGTCGGCCTAGTTACTCCTCACAGACGCAAGCACATCCCTTTGGTGCCAGTCAAGTTTTCGGATTGGAGGGGGCGAAGGAGCGTTGCAAGGAGCAGCTGAAAGTGCCAGACATCTACTTCCACTCTTGTGTGTTTGATCTCCTGACTACCGGGGATGTGAACTTCACAGTAGCAGCATCCTGTGCTCAGAAGGACATGGAAAGCCTCCACCCACACCGGGACAGGTGGAGAATCTACCCGCATGGTTCTGCGGCGAGCAACTTTCAATCCAAGTCTGTCGGTCAGTTCGCCCTGCTCTTGCTGACTGCAGTTTTGATACTCTGATGGCGGCGTTTCAGTGCTTGCTTGTGTGCCGGCTGGTGAACACTTGCGCACGACAGAGGAAGTTCATGGAGCTTTTTGCAGAGCACTTCTTCTTCTCCTACAGTGCGAAACAGCAGGCTGGACATCTACTGGGAACTTGTTTTAAAAATGTCAACCCGTCTTAAAGTGTGTGCAGGACAGCATGCGCAGCTTCTTACTTGGTTGAATCGCAGAACAAAACTGACTATAACTCTTCTTTCTAAGTGAATCAACTGTAAATACTTTGTTTTTTTCAGTGCACAGTGTAATGGTGATGTTTTTTTAATGTCTTTGATGTCATTCTTTAATTAATACCTCAAACCGAGGATGTATGTTTAAACAAAAGCACTTTATTTCATTTTTTTTTTTTTTTATCACACCGCCAATCAGTGTTTGTTTTCCGTCACTCATGCACAAAAAGAACTCACCTGCGACAGGTTTAACAGTACGTAATTTAATCCCTTGTTCATTTCAAAGTTGAATTCTTGGACATGTCATTTTCCAGTGTCTGATCTGACCTGGCATCTGTTTAAGTCAGTGTCACTGTGAGCTTTACTGTTAAATGCATTAGGTATAGTGTTGCAGCAAAATGCCTTTAGTACTACTTTGTGGTGATACGTTTTTTGACCAGTCAGGTCGGCAAATTTTCTGATGTTTGCTTTTTTTTTTTTTTTACATTTTTCGATGCATGTGGCTGTTGTCACATGAGTCACGTTTAGAGGTATTCCTACCTTTTTGCCAAAATTCTCTGACTGTAGAGACTTCTAACTTTCAAACTCACCACATTGCTTGTTATCATTTGAGCCAAAGATGAAATAATGTGCGGTTTTTGTGTACAAATTAATGACCAGCACCTCTCTTCCCAACTGACCAGAAACATCCCAAGATAAGGAAAGAAAAAACCCTGTTTCACGATGAAATAATTCATTTTTAATATGCTGCAGTAAGATTTGTTTATGATCATTTGATGCCTTGCAGAAACGTCAATACTTTCTAAAATGTAGGATTCTGTATAGTTACACCCAATCTGTTAGATCAACTTAGGTTGTTTTTGCATTGTTCTCTCTTAGATTGTGTGTGAGTGTCGTTTTGGTGAAGAGTGAGTGGCTAGTGTTGAAATACTTAACTTATTTATGAACTTAGTGTGCGTAGAGGAAGTTAAGCTCCATACTCTTGCTGTTGGATAATTTAAAGAAAATGTCAGCTGTGATTGTACTGCCACCTAGTGGTGCTTTCTTGCTATGTCAATGTGTTACTAAAAGTGCTCAAAAAAAGGAAGATGCAGTGCCAGTGTCTTTCTTATTGAAACACAACGAATGAAAGGATGTCCATGCCTTTAAAATGTTTATTAATTGAAATATATACAAGTTTAGGAACCAGGTTTGGATTTTCAAAAGCATTTTAATTATAGCCTTCATTTTTAAAAAAAATGCACTCAAGCTAAGACAAAGTAAGAATTAAACCACCTGTTTGAGGTTGGGTTTCGATCAGATACCAGCTCCTGCCCGCCCTATAAACGCTATCTCTTTCCAACTGCCACTGACAGCAGCACCTGCTATGGGAATGTGCAGAGACAGAAAAAGGCGCCTATTGATTTGTGACAGCCCGCCCTCATCATTCCTGAGGCAGGTCGCTTCACTACAATTCACATCTCTTCTCCAAAGTCAGACATCTTTGTGAAATCAGTGATAAAGACGGGAACAAGCTCCTCGTGTTCAACTGATGAACTACGTAGGGTTAAAAAAGAAGACACTCCTAGACGTTTACTTGTGGTCACATCGTCCAGCTGAAGATCTTCATTTCCAGTGATCTGAAAGGGGAATAAATCTTAGACATTTTTGTCACTAAATTCAAAGACTTTTAGTCTTATAATATCATTGACACACATTAAAGAACAACAAATGTATTAATATTAATTGAGTGTCAAGTTTTGGAAGTTCAATCAACATTTTTAAATCAAGAGAGTGAATCATTTGATTTATTGATACTTATGGATTTTTTAATGACCTGAATCTGTGTTTCGTAAAGAATAATTAACTGATTTGAAATTAAGAACCAGATAATGATAATTTATGTAAAGAAAATAAGAAGTTAAGTAAAGCAAAAAAGAGGATGGATTATATAAGTTTGCTTCCTCTCACTCTCTTTCAAGCTATGAATTAAACTTCTCTTGACAAACTGAATATTCAATCGTCTCATGAGTCTTATTCTCCATGTATAATAAAAGTATTAAGCTCAAGTAAGTAATTTAAAAAGTTTTCAAAATATTATCACTCAAGGAAAAATCTTAAGAATCCATCGACTAAAGTAAAAAAGTAACTGGTCGATAAAGCGCTGAATCACTTTTATGTAATATTTTACTTCTTGAGTCATAGACAACAAAAGCAAAAAGTTCCCGTCTTTTCAAATAACAAAACAGTGAATAAAAAAAAAACATTTTTTTCTGCAGGATTCATGTTAAAGAAAAAGTCACTTAACTTGACAAAACTGAGTATATAACTAATTATTATCCAACTTTTGCATCACTAGACCATCACTTGTGGTGTTAGTACATTTCATTAACTACTTAGTCATGGTTAGCTTCTGCAGAAGTAGTGAATGTTATACAAAATAACAAAAACACAACTATTACTACATCCATTTTGGTTGGAGTAAAGCTCTTAGTCCTTTTAAAATTCCAGGCCTAAAAATATCAATAAGCTTTACGTTGTATAATATATTATATAATAACACATTTCAATGCATTAGCTTAATAATTTTTGTATACTTCATATTAACAAATGGTTAATTTCTTTTAGGAATGAATGTGGCCTTGTATTCTGTAGTTACAAGCAGGAAAAAAGGACAAACTTACCACTTGATGACAACGTATGTGGTCATCAGAGTATTAAAGGTGAGTATTTTCATGAGAAGGAGCCTTAAAGCCAGAATCACAGCTGTGTTCGTCCACACGGCGATATATTCTGACCACACAAACCTGCATTAGTCGTCTGCAAGACTTGCAGTGTTTGAAAGCTTGCTTACAAGAATACTTTACCATCTGTTTCTTCATCTTTGTCTTCATCTTCATCTTTATAGCAAGTCTTGTGTTCATCATCTAAAATGATCAATTGTAGAAAAACTTTGTAGTGTCATTTACAGACACTACAGATGTTGACAGCATCTTGCCTGCTCACATGGTCTACAATACCTGAAAAAGCAGTGAAGTGTCTCTTCTTGACTTTGGAGTGGTGTCTTCGCCTCACAGAGCAACGATACGATGGCCAGTTACCAGTCACCACTGTAATCATTGACACCGCGCTGTGGCCCCGATGTCTTCTGCTTACAGCGCTGCTGAAGGGCGTGACCTGCCTCTGGCCTTTTGATCCCTCGCTCCAGCTGATCTCCAGGTGACCTCTCCCAAAGTCTCCCACTACACAGACCAGCAAGGTCCAGCCAAGTCGTTCTCCTGAAAGATGAACCGGGGGGGCCAGAGATGCCAGAAGATGAGCCTCCACTCCTCCTGCCCCAAATGAGAGAGACATGATGAGCTGAAGAAGGAGTCAATGAGGAGGAAAAGAGCAAAGAGCTGCCTTTCTCTGTGATTTTGGTTGAAATTTCCAATGGAGAAGAGAAAAGGAAAATTAAATTTAACAATAATTGTGAAATATGTCTTTAATTAAAAAAAATCTTATGATAAATGTCTAAACTAGTTTCTTTTCTAAGTTTAGCAAACTTTACTTGTGAAATTTGAACCTTTCTTTCACAGATGTATAAGATTAATGCACATTTGTAATAGTTTTGAAGATTTGCACCACAGTAGTTATGTTCCTGCCAAATATTTTGAAATAATAAATAGTTTCTTGAGCTCACCTGTCCATAGGTAGATCATAGGCAGGTAAAAAAGACCGCGGGTCGGTTCAGTCATGGCTTTGCTTAAGTTGCTGTGACTCTTCAGATCCCTGTGTGTAACGGTCTCCTCTCTTTGTGTGTCTCCTGTGAGTGTGTTACATAAGACAACACCATTTGGCTTTTCCAGGCGCACTGCATCATGGGGGATTGACATGTCTCATTGTTGTGACCTTACACTAAGAATGCAACCCCCCTCACTCCCCCTTCAGCACACATGCAAACCTAAACGCATACTGTTATAGAAAACAGGGACAAGAAAAGGACAACTCCAGCTCTGAACGCTTGAAGTTTCATGAAGACCACAGAGAAGTGAGGAAGACTATTATGGAGACTGCGAGAAGCATTGAAGAATGACTTTAACAGCTAAAGACGCACCTGCTGCGGCTGTTAGATCTGAGGTGAGATATCAATACACCCAGAACATTAGTCAACACCTGCAGACACACAGAACTTGGAAAGCTGACTTTTCTCCCAGTATGTGGCTATTTCAGAAGGTCAACTGTTTGTTTATTTCATTTTTTTCCTCACAAGTGTTATATGATAGTTAAACACATGCATGCTACAATATGAAACCATGCATTTTTTATTGGTTGTCTCACTTTCAGCAGTTTCCAGAAATGGGAGACTCATAACAACATTGAAAAAAATATATGGCTATGGCTATCTTTTTAAATATTGCTTCACATCTGCACATGCAGAAAATGTGTTTTTTACAGAGACAAAATGCTTAGATACTATTTCAATTATACCAACAAAGCAAAATAAGAGAAACATGTAAAAACAATTATATAATAATAATAGACATTTTGGTTGAGAAAAAAAAAGACGAAAAACAACACTGTATCTGTAATGCTCCTCAGAATGAAATAAAAATAATGTAGTTGTTTCCCTTCAGCTATTTAGAAATGAAAATATGCATTTAAAAACAAATACAGACTTTTAAAACAATTAAGCCTAACTAATTACTTTTGTGGCTGTCAATCATGACAATTGAATTCTGATGAACACAAAATTTAATTTGTGAAATTATTTGGGAAGTTTGAGATGAATAAGGCATTATGACATCTTGTTTTTTTTTTCTTTCCTAAATTTATTTTTAAAATAACACATTTGTTAAAAATTTAAGTGTATCCCTGCTGTATATAAATGTTTATTCATAGGGATACAACAATTAAATATCAATTGTTCTAGAACAACCATAAAAGCCCACAATTAATACAAAAATTATGCCTCAACCCTGAAAGCCACTTTGGTGTCAAAAGTGGTATCATCCTTGATTATATATCAACTTTTTTTTTAACCCAAAATGTTGGAAACACAAATGCCTTTGAGCTATTAAACTGGGTTTTCTTTTATTTTTACAGCCTTCCAAACCCCTAATATGATATTTATAAAACACCCGAGTAAAACACTTCTTCATTTTAAAAGTACAGGTCAACAACTATGTCCCATTTTTGCACCACTGGCCCCAACTATGTGTATCGTGCGCGCGAGGCATTACCTTCTCCGCGCAAGCGCGAAAACGCGCCCAGTAACAATGGACAAAAAAGAAACAGAAAGTGAAAGAACAGTACCGAGTTGAAGCGTGATGAAGCTAAAATGACTGAGGTGATTCTCTTTCTATTTTTCTTAAAATAAAACAGCACCAAGGCGCGCTCTTTAGCACCATTGTTTCACAAAGTGCTGATTTACAGCTTTCTGTCTTCACGTTATTGTGAGCGCGAGGCTTTGGCGCGCGCGCTGGTGCATTCAGTCGGGTACAGTGGAGCTTTACAGTGTTACCTGACTTGAACCTGTGGTTTCAGTGAACGCTGCGTCCTCGGGTCAATTTGTTGTTTTACTTACTTGCTTGAGTCTCATTTGGGAAATTTGTTCAAATATTAAACTAAATTGGAGTAATTTTCCCAAAAGTAGCAGGAAATGTGCTTACTACGACTAATTGGTTGTTGGCAGGTTCTGTCAGTGTTACAATACACATCAACAGTTAAACAATTTGTTTTTAGCTTGTTTAATATTTATGGTTTTCTGGTTTCCTGTCTTTCAGGTTTAAGAGAAGAAGCTGTGGAAACTTGACTTTATTTTTCTAAAGCCTATCCCCTTTGTTGTTTATCTCTGTTTTGGATGCTATGATATAAGAATGAGCTGTGATTTAGCTGAAAATTGAACAAAACAGAGCAAAACAGTTGTTTGGCAATGGCCTCAGTAAAACTCTTGGAGCTGTTACTATGCAGTTTCTTCCTGGTTGGGTGTTGCTCAACCAATCAGGTGTCAAGTCCACCTCATCTCAAAGGGGAGCCATCTCCTTTAGGGGAGGATAAATTGTCCTTTCCATGGAGCCGTCTTCGTTTGCCCAGGTATGCCTCACACAGGCTTTTTATTTAACATGTAAAAATTAAATCCTGTGGGATTTCTTTGTCCGACTTATCTGAAGAAGGAAATGTTTCTTTACCACAGGTACATCATTCCTCTTCACTATCATCTCCTCCTGCAACCCAACCTGACAACTCTCCGTTTCACTGGTTCAGTCCAGATCCAGATCGATGTCCAGAACAATTCAAATTGGGTTGTATTGCACAGCAAGGGTTTACAGATTTCCAAAGCCACTATTTTGGACCACAACTTTGCTCATCTAACAGACCAGGTAGTGGTAAAGCCTGTGGGATCATTTTGATGTCCTTGTTTCAAATATCAACCCACCAATCTCCTTCGGTTACAGGTTCTTCCAGTTCTTCATAACCCTTCCCATGAGCAGATTGGAATTTTCTCCCCCAGGGTGCTCAGCAGCGGGCAGAAGTATTTCCTATATATTGAATTTGAGGCAGAATTCGCTGAGGGGTTCTATGGCTTTTATAAGAGCACATATAAGACCAGTAATGGAGAAACGAGGTAAGAGAACTGTAACTTTTTACAGTATTCAGTTGATATGTTTTATGAATCAATATATAGTACTTGTGGGTGTACTTTTTTTAGAACCTTGGCTTCCACCCACTTTGAGCCCACAAGTGCCCGAATGGCATTTCCGTGTTTCGATGAGCCAAGCTTCAAAGCCAATTTTTCCATTCAAATAAGGAGGAGTCTTGAATACATTTCTCTTTCCAACATGCCTATAGTGAGTGTTACATCCTAATATGGTGGATCAGATGTGGTGTGGAGAAAAAGCTGTTTGCTGCTTCTTTTTTCAAGGTGAAGACAGTTGAACTACACGGTGGCCTGCTTGAGGATCAGTTTGCTCCAAGTGTGAAAATGAGCACTTACCTTGTGGCCTTCGTCATTTGTGATTTCAAATCTGTCACGGCAACAACTGCTTCTGGAGTAAAGGTTTGGTCTCAAGGACAATTTCACTTTTTTTTTAACAGTTTTGCTATTATTTGTCACACGTGTAGCTGGATTGGTTATTGTTTTCCAAAATGTATTGTAGGTGTCCATTTATGCAGCACCTGAGAAGTGGGAGCAAACCCACTATGCCCTGGAGGTTGCTGTCAAAATGCTAGATTTCTACGAAGAGTATTTCAATATTCCCTATCCTTTACCCAAACAAGGTTTGACTTTTGCTATTTTTTTTCTTTTTGTCTTGTCTTCCCTTTAACCCGTATTTTGTTTCTTTCAGATCTGATTGCCATCCCAGACTTCCAGTCTGGAGCGATGGAAAACTGGGGCCTAACAACCTACAGGGAGACCAGCCTTCTCTACGATCCCCTCACCTCTTCGGTTTCTGATAAACTTTGGGTTACCATGGTGATTGGCCATGAGCTTGCCCATCAGGTGAGAGCTGGAAGGTGTATTTGCTCTGAAGGTGAATATGTCCATTACTTAAAAGCGTTGTTGTTTATCTGCAGTGGTTTGGCAACTTAGTAACAATGAAGTGGTGGAATGACATTTGGCTGAATGAGGGGTTTGCCAGGTATATGGAATACATTTCAGTGGAGGCCACATATCCTAACCTGAAAGTGGTGTGTGCTTTAAATACATTTAAATCATTTTAAAGGTAGCAAAAAAGAGGAAGTACTTTCATGTCCTAAACTTCTTTTTACCAGGAGGAGTATCTGCTGCACACTTGTTTTGCAGCAATTGGGCATGACTCCTTAAACTCCTCCCGGCCAATATCAAGCCCCGCAGAGAACCCCACCCAGATCAAGGAAATGTTTGACACTGTCTCCTATGATAAGGTATGATATCAGGATTTTGGTTACACCTGATGATAGCATATAATAATTTATTTGTAGTGTTAATATTTGTGTGACTCAGTCCAGTTAAAAGATGATTTAAAGCTTAAAGCTTTTTTTGTAGAACAAAATATTCATATCAGCTGCCAAAAAAATGTTTTTTTTCTTTTCCTTATTCCAGGGAGCATGTGTCCTTCACATGCTGAGACATTTTTTGACAGATGAGGTGTTTCAGAGCGGGATTGTGCGATATCTACGAAAGTACAGTTTTGGAAATGCTCAAAACCAGGATCTATGGGACAGTCTGGCCAACGTAAGGCTCAATGCCAGATTCTATTTTTTTTGTTATCCAGGTTGTTTCTCTCTCCTCTCAATTGTTACTTTTTTCCAAGAAATGAAATATAAATTGACTTTGGTGAAAGACAAGAAACAAAACAGAAACGAATGTATGTGCCAACTTTCAGAAGGAAAAGCTTTTAAGTTAGCATTGGTTTGCACTCCTTATACAATGTATGCTAACAAGTAAATGTCAGTAAATTTATCAAAATGCATTATCAGCATAATTGTTGTTGATGGATTCTTGTTTTACACAAAAAGCTGAGCTTTATTGTGTTGCAAACAAATTATTGATTTGTTAAAGCTTCATGACTTCAAGCACATTTAGACTTGTTTTTCCAACTGAATTCTCAATGTCAAGAAAATAAGAAAACAAAAAACTTTAAAACCAAATGAATTGGCTATGCTATTTTAAGAAGGTGGGATGTAATACCCCACCTTTGACTAGCAGTTGCTGGGATAGGCTCCAGCAACCCCGTGCCCCCCAGAAGGGATTAAGCAGGCTCTGAATATGGATGTATGGACGCATGGATGGATGGAATGTAATACTGTGGTAGCACGTTCCTTGTGCTGATTGTTAGCAAATTTATCAGTTTTCATAATACTAAATAATCTTTCCAAAAGTACTTTGTTTGAGTGTCTTGGTAACCACTAAATACGCATTTTAGCAACACTTTTTAATGGCCCTGCTTTAAAAATTGAAGAAATGACTTTCAATATTTAAATGTAAGAACATTTTCTCCTTCGCTTCGTTTTGCAGACATGCTCAGAGGAGGATTTCATCTCAGGAAAACACTGTTACAACAGAGACCAGAGCAACAAGAATGCAGTGTGTAAACATCCACTTATTTCTCTCTGCCTATGCATTCTAATGCATGTTGTATTAACTGTTCATGTTCTTTTGCTTGTAGTACCTGTTTGCAGGGGAACATCTGGACCTGACTGCCATTATGAACACTTGGACTCTGCAGAAAGGTATTCCTCTGGTAACCGTGACCAGGAAGGGCCCTTGGCTGCTGCTCAGACAGGACAGGTTCTTGAGGACAGTACTCCCTTCTGACCCTCAGTGGTCGTCATTGCAGCAGGGGTCAGTATGTCACTAAACTTCTCAATAATGTTCAATCTGGAGATTCTTTTGGATTTCTCACACTGATGCTCTCTTCTATAGTTTCCTGTGGCACATACCTCTGACATACAGGACCAATGCTTCAAGCATCATCCACAGACACCTAATGACATCAACCACTGGTAAAACAGAATACAGTGTTATAAATTTACATTTTAATTTGCTATGAATTTCATTTTCTTTTTATATCACTTACGCTAGACAGCATACACATAGGAGAGGAGGCCAGATGGGTGAAGATAAACTCAGACATGACGGGCTATTATGTGGTTCATTATGAGGATGATGGCTGGGATGTAATGGCTAAACTGATGAGAGAAAACCACACAGCTCTGAGCTACAAAGACAGGACTCACCTGATCCATAATGCATTTCAATTAGTCACGTAAGTATTAATGCAACCATATGTGGGACATTAAGGAATGTGCTTTTCTATATGTCTAAGCTGCAGACTGTAAGTAGTTATAATTCGGATATTTCTATCTAAAGGGCAGGCCATCTGTCACTCAATAAGGCCATGGATTTAATTGGTTATCTTCAACTGGAGAAACACACTGTTCCCCTTCTTGAAGGACTGGGCTACCTCGAGGCATTTTACCATTTAATAGAGAAAATAGATGAGCTGGAATTGACAAAAAATCTGGGGGTAAGAAGAAAACTACCCTCAGCGTGCATGCTCACCAATGATATTGGGATAATCCCATTGAATTATTAATATCTTTTTATTTTAGAGGTACATCCTGCACTTTTTCCGTGCTGTCATTGACCAGCAAACATGGAGCGACAGCGGCTCTGTGTCGGAGCGACGGCTCAGGACTGAGGTCCTGTCACTGGCGTGTCATTTGGATTACCCCCCGTGTGTAGGACAGGCAAATCAGCACTTTCAGGAATGGCTTCAATCAAATGGAACCCTCAAGTACGTCTAAATTATATAGCAGAAAACACTAGAAGAAAAGTCCACAGCAATATAATAAGCACGAACAGCTGTGTGTTTTAGAAAATTGTATGTACAGCTGCAATCAGAAGTTGACCAACATTGACCAATATTTTACTGATAAATCTAAAGGAAACATAGGAAAAATTCCCTTTTTTATGTTTGTTAATGTTTTATAGATTTTTCAGAAGGTATGACTAATAAATTACCTTGATTTTGTTTTTTTTTTTACCCATAAGTCTTTTACAATGTCTTAGTTGAAACTTTTGCTCCTAACAGAGAAGAAGGTGGCATGTTTTGAGCTCATCAAGTCTTTGCCCATTCACCTCTTGTGATTTTTTTTCCAGACTGAAATCAGGAGTTTGCTATGGCCAATGGAATGACTTAATGCTGTTCTTCATTGTGTATTTATACTTTGGGGTGTTGCTTGCAATCAGTTTCATTTTTTCCTTAAAAAAAGACAATAATCACTTTGTGACGCAGTCCAGTTCGCTTTCAGGAGTCTGAAAAATTGGGAAAAAAGTAGCTTCTGATGCCAAAACATTATCTACTTCCTCTGAAGCTAATATCATCTTTGCCGTATGGAGAATTCCCCAAATGTGTGGCTTCCTAATTAACCTAAAGCTGTTAAAAATGTATTGGCTACAGTTTATTTTTTATTGGAGTGTTTAAAAATGTATTTAAAGTGTGCTTAAACATACTTATGGATCTTCTCCGCTTGGATCAACTCCAGCCTTCCCACAGATGTGGCAGAGATCGTGTACTCAGTGGGAGCTCAACGCGACCATGGCTGGAACTCACTTTTGCAAACTTACAAGATTTCCCTCTCTGAAGCCCAAAAACAGAAGATCCTGCAAGCACTTACCAGCAGCAAAGACACAGAGAAGCTCCAAAGGTGCACAATTTTATTTTCATTTTTTAAAGCATTTAATGCTGCCATCTTGTGACAAACATAAGTTAGTGAAAAACAGTTTAGCTGCTTTATGTGAATCACAAATGCTTGGATCCACTAATTTAAGAATAAATGTGAAACATAAAAGCTGTTTTAATGGTAAGAGATTCTGTATGCTTGTGTGCAGACTGCTACAGCTGGGTTTGGAGGGAAAAGTCATCCGGTCACAGGACTTGTCCAGTCTAATTCTGATGGTGGCCAGGAACCCAAAGGGACATTACCTCGCTTGGAACTTTGTCAAAAAGAACTGGAACACACTTGTTGAAAAGTCAGTATTTGTTATTGGAAAGCTAAAAAATACTGCAACCAACTTTTCCAAGCGATGTGGTAACGCAAATGTGAATTTGTTTTTGTTTGTTTGTTTTTTTCCGTTTTTTTAGAGTTTGCCAATGTTTTAGTTTCAGTTTGTAAAAATTTCATGAACTAATTTTGTGAAGTGGGTCCAACAAGAAAACATTAGATCAAAACAGTCTAAAAGTTAGGACTAACGATTATTTAACAGCTGCAAATAAATCTACTATAATACTGGATGCAAAGTTTTAAGAAAGCCATCCAGTATTTTCCAAAACTGCTTCCCATCTTTCGCGGTCACAGGGTTGCTGGAGGCTATTTCAGCTGCTGCTGGGCGAAGGCAGGGTACACTCTGGACAGGCCGCCAGTCCGTCACAGAGCCACACAACCACACACTCACATTCACACAGAATGAAATCACAGGTCAACCTATGAAGCATGTTTTGGACTGTAGGATAAAGCCGGAGTGCCATGAGAAAACCCACGCATGCTCGGGGAGAACATGCAAATTCAGTTTTGAGAATGCTAACACGGACATTTCTTTTACAGATTCCAGTTGGGTTCATTTTGCATCAGAAACATTCTTATTGGGACCACTGGACAGTTTTCTTCTCCAGAGGATCTTGCTGAGGTACATTTAGAAATGACCAGTTATAACCAGTTTATCAATGTATTCATTACATCTTATAAACAGTACTAAGCACTTTTTCTGGAAATGTAAGATTTTCTATTTTTCCCCCAATAAATAAATTTAGGTGCTATTTTGGATTGATAAAATAGTGAAGAGTTAACATTAACATGTATAAGACTTTTTTTAAAAATACAAAATGTGTCATGCACCGTATGCAAGTACAAATTTGTCTATTTATAATAAAGAGTAATTTTTATGTAATAGTTGACACATGTATGTGAATGTATATCTCTTTTAATTATTTTTTTCATTCAAGACAACATTAATCACCCAAAATTTGATATATCTAAGTGCAGATGCATTTTTCATTTGTCTTCTTTAGTATTTTGTGTTTTGACTGCTTGAAATAAACTAATTCAAAAATGTCTGCTCTATTCCTCAGGTGCAGCTGTTTTTTGAGTCCATCAGAGAACAGGCGTCTCAGCTGAGAGCCACTCAGATTTCTCTGGACAATGTGAAGAAGAACATTCGCTGGATTCAAAGGAACTTGGAAACTCTCAGAAAGTGGCTGAATGAGCAGATAAAATGAAAGGCAGCTGATGAGCAGAACAACATGCAATTATTTCTAATTTTTAAAAGTAATTTCTTATGGGAACGGTGTTTCACAACAAAAAAAAAAATCTTTTGTACACTATGAGCAAAAAAAAAATGCTGGTGGTGACTGTAATATGTGTTTGACAAAGAAAGAAGGAGACCTCCATTCCAAAGCAATATTAAATTGAGTGTTGATGGACTCTGCACCACAAAGATAATAAAATGGGTTTGTTCTAACAACCTGATGTGCTGTTTTTTTCTCTAAAACACACAAAACTGTATACATATGTTTTGTGCATGTGTGCAATGTTTTTTTCCATATGTGGAAAACTTAGTTAAGACTTTCTCAGTCTTCTGTCACTAAAAAAAACCCCAATGGTCTGTGACAAAACTTTAAAATGCAACAAAAATCAAATGATTACTGTCAATCAAACATCACCTGTCAACTGGTATTCTGGTCTAATCTGTATAAATGACTACTTTAGTCATTTCATGTCTGGAGGATGTCTTCTACGTGTGGTTTGTTTCAGCTCCTACAAATATAAAGTATGATAAAGACTAGGGCTTGTAAAACGCTGCTTCAGAATACTCCATTGTTTTGCTCTCAGTTGTTCTTGAAGGATCAAAGCTGTTTGTGTGGGATGTGAAGTTAGGAAAAAAAGAGTTGTTAAAACAGCTTGTTTTATTGTAATAATATATATTGCCAGTTTACATACCTGATTTGATCACCAATGAATTACTTTAATAAATGTTATTTAATTGCATTTCCATTAACACAAAACTAAGTGGTCAATGGCAGTTCCTGTCACGCCCACTCCCAGTGTAATCCAATCAGATGTCAGCATTCTAAATTGATGGGAGGCTGTCAACAACATCTTTGGAGACGGGAAAAGTGCAATTTTCTCATTACTTCAGTTTAGGTTAAACAAATTGTAACGTATAAGTCGTAAATTGTTTTTTTGTGTATCATTAGGATGTGTTCCCATATCATTTTAACAAGCGTCTATTTGCATTGAAGTTATGGAAATCGGCTATCATAATTGTCAGAAGTTAGCTAGTCCTAAGATAGCCTCTACGTAGTTAGCTAACAGTGGTACAGTGGAGCTGTTTACGGTGTGTGGTAGACTGAGCCGGGCTGTGAGGCGCTGGAACACAACCCCGTCTGTTAGACGTCCTTAAACCAATACATTTTCCAGCTTTTTGGACTCGTGGAGGCCTTCGACGTTATTTCGAGATGGATCTCTTTGGAGGGAACAGCTCAGGTAAGGACGGAACACACGATGCGTCCAGTAACTGTGAGCTAACAGCAGCAGGCCGGCTAATAACTCCAGGGACACTGGAAGCAACCTCACTGACAGTGACATTCATTCGAGGACACATGTTGAGAGGGGAGGGAATGGTAAAAACTGTTCAAAAGCTGTCCGGGGCGACACGTTTTTTTTCACTTTTGAAGAATTTCGTCATGCTAACTAATCCAATCCGTGGTGTCACTTCAGAAGCTCTGCGATGACATGTTTACTGTCTCTGTCAGACATAAACATGCTTTAAAAAAATAACAACATCATAAGTTTACGACATCATAAACAATTAAATATAAACTCTTCAACTTGTATAGTTAATTTTTAAAAAGCGTTTATAAATGTGTTTTTCCTTTCTAGTTTAATGAGAAAAATCAAGCTGTGTGCTCAGTTTAGTCAAGCTAGCAGCCAATTTATCAGCTGCAGACCATTAGCAGGTTTATTAAATAAAACTTTGATTTTTTTTTAACCCATCACAGCAGATTTTCATTAAACAGGAAGAAACTGTAGCAAATCTCGGTAGTTTGACTTCCTTATTTACTCGACAGTGACTGTGACATTCATTACAGAAGTATACATGCACTTCACAGTCTTATTGTGAAAATAACCAATAAGTATTCTTTTTTTGGAATGCTTTAAGAAGCTAACCAGCTTATAGTAGAATAATAACCCAGCATTCTGCACGACAAAGGGGATGTCTAAAGCTGGTGTTCCTGATTAACAAAATATGACACGCTGGCCAAAGTTAAACAAGCCAAGCATCTGTTCAATAACTGCAATGTGGAATAATAAATGCGTTCACTAGTCCATAAAAAGTGTGCTTTACCTATTTGTTTAGACAAACCCCACATAAAACATTGTAAAATGGGCTTTAAAACAAAGCAAATTAGCAGCGTTCAGTCAGAAACTTCTGTAAAAGACAGTCATTGTCACTTGTATATTTTTTAAATGTTGTAATCGCATTAACTGGCAACCCTACAGTAAGTGGATGACTAACTGAAAGCGGTGAATTAACCTTCAGGAGTAAAAAATGTGTCCCATCGCAAAAGAAAATCCTTTATTTGTGTCTCTGTGTTATGTTTTACTTTCATAAACTCCTCTAAACAGCACATGATATCTAGGTACTTAACGCCTGGCTAATAATAGACATTCATACCACAGTAATGTCTGTCCAGACAGTGAGACTATGTTGCAGTCATATTAGAAACTCTGTGGTGGGCTAACAATAGCCGAAAACGTACTCTTAATCTACTTCATGGAGTAAAAGTTAATTTATTTTCCTGTTATTGAGTACTCACTTTACCTACTTTCTACTTTCCTCTCCTGTCCTGTTTTTCCACATCCACTGTAAGCGTTTGGAGCGATTGTTAAGCACCAAAGCAGACTTGTACGCTTTCCCTTCTTGGGTTATTCAATTAGGAAGCTCAACGTGCCTCTGATTGTTTGGAGAATTGCTGAAGAAAGAATGCGGAAGGTGAAAAGCAGAATAAATGCCTCAAAACAAGACCCAAGTCTTGTCTAAATGCTGAAGACACACATTTTGAGGAACTGTAGGCATCTGTACTCTGCAGTCTGTGACGAATTTGGATATTTGCTTGATTTTCGAGCAAAATCTTAAACAGCTTCCTCATGTGATTGACTTTACCGGAGCCAAAATGTTGATTTAATTAATAAAAAGAGTTAAAGGGGGTGTTTGAAAGCATGAGAACTTTATAGATCGAGCCAACTTGAACTTTTTTGTAGGTCAAGGGAGCCAAAGACAATGAATGGCATTCAAACAAAGATTTACAGGAACTAACTGAATTGTTGCACGTGACTTTAAATCCCTTTGTTTTTACTTTGAAACTGATCATCCTACTTTACATCAGTTTGTTTTTCATAGAAAAATGGATCCAAACCTGTATCTACAAACAAGCAAAGCAAACAAAGGAGTTGCTGATACTACTAAAAGTGAGATCATGTTTATGTGAAAGTATGCAGGAAGTAAGAGCATTTCCTCATACCCTGAAACCAAAGCGAGCACAAGATGCTAGTACTAAACCTCTGTGCAGCCCTAAGCGTGCAAGCCAGAAAAGAACTCTATTTACATCCATCAAAATGGTGGTTATCTTCTTACTAGATATTTTTTTTAACTATTAACAATTGTAATATTTTCTGTGGTTAACGTCTTACTATAAAAGCTAAGTAGTTACAACAACAGATTTAACTTTTTCTTTTCTTAAAGTCTCTCTCCAGTCTCTGATGTATTGTAAAATAGTTCCAAGTGGTCTCTTAATTATGATTATGCTGTTTTTAGTCTAAATCAAAATGTCTGTGTAGTTTTTTTGGATAGTTTCTGCAGAGAGATAGTAGTTCAGTAGAAATTCGCCTCTGATTTGTGGGTGAAACCAATGGTGCGCCCCCATATCCTGTCACCCATCTGTTTACACTTTCTCCTGCTAGCTCACAGCCCCTCTCAACCCCAACCCAACATTACAGTTGCAACAAATATGTAACAATATTGGGAGCTATCCAGTCGTACAGTTTCAAGCCAGATGCCAGCTCGAATGAGGAAGACGAAGACGTACACGGATCTAGTCGTTTACGAGTGTATGCATCAGAATGGAACAGAGCAGGGATCTTGTGATCAGCCGAGTGTAGCTTCTGCGTTAAATCAACAAGCTTTTTCAAACAGCCTTTTTTGTCAGCACCTGATTCACAACCATTAATTTTATGCTTAATTTTTCTTCATAAATGTTTATACAACGTGAGAATAATTTACAGGAACATGTCAAAAACACCAAAAAAGGTGTCGCCATCTGCAACAAAAAGTAGGAGCTAGGGGTCCATGTTTCATTAAAGACGAAATAACAAAAATAGAATAAAAGTGATCTAAGTTATGATAATAAATGGTCTTTTTCTGTGTATTTGCAGAGAGTGCTAACCTTCCAAGGAACATGATCGAGAACAGCATGTTTGAAGAAGAGCCCGATGTGGTGGATTTGGCTAAGGACTCCGCTGCATTTCCTGTAGGCCACATTTTATTTGTTAGTGACAAGAAACAGAAGCCTCTATTTTTCCAATAATAACAAACATTCATGGTATAATCTCTTAGGCTGATGATGCCAGTCACATGTGCAAAAACAAAGTGTAGGACACATCAGTCAGGTTCTTAAGTTTGAAAGGATGCTAACGGTGGCCATCACATGTCATCTATCAGAAATACTTTTTGAAACAAATCCACCACATATGCCTTTAGAATTTTAGGTCAATCAAACAAGGGGATTCGTTTTTTCTAATAGATGTCAACTTCTTTTAATATTAGGGCAAACAAAAAGAAAAACTGTTGCAAGCAAGATTTTAAAAATCGATGTATACATTTTTTTAATGTTGTTTAGTGACATTTTTTTACTTTTTGGAAAAAGTTTTGTAAGGTCGTGGTTAAAACTTTGATCTGCAGCATCTCAATCCTATAAATAATAGGCTGTAACCTTCATTGGCTTCAAATGAACTTAATTTCTCCAGTTTGTTTTCACTGACAGCTGAACAAAACCTGCTCTTTATGAAGCATAGTTTTTCTTTACTTCCTGTTGTTGACCTGGGAGAGAATTCCTATAGGAAATGATTCAGTTTCATTGTCGTCTCTAAGTGTGCTGTTCACGCTCTTTCTAGACCTTTCCGGCTCTCGACCCGGACGAGATCACGTATGAGCCTCGCAGCTCCCGCTTACTGGTGCGAGGCCTGGGGGAAAACGACATGGATGAGGATGAGGAGGACTGCGAGTCCTCAGCACGCCTCCTCGGCATGTCCTTCATGAATCGTAGCTCTTCTCACAGATCCAGCTCTTCTCCTTATACTAGACAGTCTCCTTCAAGGTAACACACTGGGACGCTCATCACTGAGATACAGCTTACTGTTTTTACAACAGTTAAGTCTTGTTTCCACTGAGCGGTACGGTCTGGTCCAGTCAGGTATTGTGAGCGTTTCCATTAAGCCGGATGGAGCCATACCAGTTTTGGGCCCCTGTTGGTTGTAGGTCCATAAAAAAGGGAACAGACCGGTTTGTGAGGAGCTACTGTAAACTGTAAACTACTGTTTGGTGGAAGGTTATTACAACAAAAGAAAGCACCAAGAAAGCAGATGTATTCCTCTTTGCCGCCTGCAACATCCCCTAAACTACATTAAAAGCTTTATATATATAAAGTACCAAAAGCTAAGCGGTTATTAATAGAACTTAACTCACATTATTAATGAGGAAACACTGTGGAATGAATCTATACATGAAACTTGTTGAAATTTGAAAATTGCTCATCATAAGTACAGTATGATGCAGTTAAATGTGTGAGTGTCGAGGATAAACAGTAGTTTACACTTGTCTGTCAATATTTGTTTACTCCATGGCTTCTTATTACAGTTGATTCTATTTGAAAACATAAGTAACTTTTTTCCCGGTTCAGGTCATGTTCTCGACCCTCAGCCCGTTCCATGGTTGCATGTGTGTTATTCCTGGTGATTGTGGCTTCTATGACGATGGTACTGTACTTTCTGCCTGGCTGCACCTTTACCAAGGTAGGAATAACGCTTATTTCCGTTAACAGTGAAGCAGAATCTTTTTTTTAATGTGACACTCGTTGGTCTACCTCTTATCACCCCGTCGGTTCCTCCTGCAGAGTGGTTGTCCTCAGCCGAATAAGACGGCTCCTCTGGAGCTGGTGTACCCTGTGTCCACTAACGGAGAGCTGTTTCCATGGACGCAGCTCCGCCTACCTCAGAGCATACATCCTCTCAGCTACGAGCTCACTTTGACCCCTGACCTTGACAACATGACCTTCACTGGCATAGCTGTTATAAAAATGTCTGTGCTGCACAACACAAACCGCATTGTCCTCCATGGTGCAAATCTAAACATCAGCAAAGCTACTTTAAAGGTGAGATTGAAATAAGATCGTTTTTTTTTCCCACTCAATAAACTTATAAACACTTTTGTTTGACAACAAATATTTCCTCTGTTATAGATTGGTGACGGGCAGGCCAGTAATGTTACAGCACTGGAGTATAAGCCTAAACAGCAGATTGCTGTAAAGTTGAAAGAAGACTTGAAAGCAGGCCAGTACTGTGTTTTGAGCCTGACTTACTCCGCCAATCTCTCAAGCACATATGATGGTTTCTACAGTAGCTCGTACACTGATAAAAGTGGAAAAAAACAGTACGTTTGGCCGACTTTTTATTAACACAGGATGTGCTGTTTTCACATCCAGTTTATAATCACAAAAGTAAAGTTTTTACTAAAGTGCTGTTAATAAAGTTGATCACTATCTAATCTGGTACAATGAATAATTCTCGCTGTTGATTCCAGCGTTCTGGCAGCAACCCAGTTTGAGCCGCTGTCAGCTCGGAAGGCCTTCCCCTGTTTTGATGAACCTGCTTTCAAAGCCAGTTTTCTGATCAAAATCAACAGAAAACAAAACTACACAACTCTTTCCAACATGCCTCAGGTACTGGAAAACTTCTGATTTGTAAAGTAACCATTAAAGACCCTACAATACAGTCACAAAAAAACATACTTTTATGTGTAGGCTTCAGTGTCGTAATTTGTTAAAAAGAAGTTCTTTACCAGGTTTTAAGACCAAGTATCTCAAACATAAAACTGAAGCAACAGCTAGACTTGGTATTTTTTATTTAAAGTTTTTCAGTTCGATCTCTCCCATCTCTGTAAGAGAAGATTTATTTACAACTTTAATTAAAGAGTTTTTCGTTACATTTACTGAACCATTGATACAATTTTGGTGTTTTTATAACATTGTCCTAAGTTAGCGTTGTGTTTTGGATCTTTGTCTTGGTGCATGACTCGTTCTTTAATCAACTTTAATCTGTTGGCTACTTGGAATCCGCTTGAAAACGATGTAACTTTTTTCAGACGGAGGGTAACAACAGCAGTTTAAGACTGGGTCTATTTTGTTCCAAACTATAATAATAACTCTGTTGTATGATGTGTTTCAGACCCAAAGCAGACTTCTTCCCAGTGGCCTTTTTCAGGATGAGTTTGAAAGGACCAGTGTCAACATGAGCACATACCTGGTGGCCTTCGTTGTTGCTAATTTCTCTCCCATCAGCAAAAATGTTTCAGGAACCTTGGTAAGTCCAATGGGCACCTTTGGTCTGGGTTTGGACTGTACATTCCTCTGTGCGTCATACCTGCATTATTGCTGTAGCACACAGGTCTCCATGCTGTATACATTTGCTGTGAGTGTGTGCTGGTTTCAGGTGTCGGTGTACTCCGTGCCAGAGAAGAAAGAGCACACTGAGTATGCTCTGGAAGCAGCGTCCAAACTGCTGAAGTTTTACAACAGATTCTTTGATATTAATTACCCACTCAAGAAGCTCGGTGAGCAGACACCTACACATATTCTACTTTTCCTTTTCCCCATCTTTTTAACAGTTAATTCCTCTTTTGTCAGACTTGGTTGCCATTCCGGACTTCCTGGCAGGAGCAATGGAGAACTGGGGGCTCATTACTTTCCGGGAGACCACGTTACTGGTGGGCAAAGATTCCTCCCCTTTGGAAAAACAAGTAGTTGCCTCCGTCGTGGCTCACGAGCTTGCACACCAGGTAGTGTTTCATCTTTTAAGTTGCCATAGGGGTGTCAAACGTGTTGCAGTTGCTCACCCCACCTCTGATGTGGCGTTGCAGTGGTTTGGAAACCTGGTAACCATGAGGTGGTGGAACGACCTGTGGCTCAATGAAGGCTTCGCTACGTTCATGCAATATTTTTCACTGCAGAATGTATTTCCTGAGCTCCAAGTTGTAAGTATATGATCCAGAAAAAAGCTTTTTTTTCTCATTGACATTCTTTTCAAAGATCTTTATGTGCACTTGCAGGAAAATTTATTTTTGTCAGTGCGATTCAGAGTCATGGACAAAGATTCTCTAAACTCCTCCCACCCGGTGTCAACTGCAGTTGTTACACCAGATCAAGTGGAAGAGATGTTTGATTCCGTTTCCTACGAGAAGGTACATTTTTTTTTCTTCATTTATGTTCTTTAAACCGGCTTTGTTTTTTGTTTTTTACTGTTGTGAGTAAAAGCATACAGTTGCCCTTTAAATTCAACAGTATCTATATTTTAAAGAGTGTTTTGTCTCTTTTTAAAGGGTGCTTCTATTCTCCTGATGCTCAATGCCTCCCTCCCAGGGGAACAGCAGTTCAGAAAGGGCATCATTCAGTACCTTAAACAGTTCAGCGGGTCCAACACTGAAACCAATAACCTCTGGGACAGCCTCACACAGGTGTGTGCGCGTGGTCATTCTTATATATGTCTCTATTTTATTTGCTGAACCAGCTTTTTAATCTAATTGAGAATGACTCAGGATTTCTTTTTTTTTTAAATTTTGGCTAAAAATGACAAAATTCATAATTAAACGACCACTCTTTTTACAATAGATCAAAAGATGATTGGAGTGGGACTTTAAATTCTACATTTAGTCCAGAAAACTCTTAAATCTTTACTTCAGTTTTTTAGTCAAAAACAGTTTTGAGGAGTAACATAGGCATAAATATTACCAATTGTTTTTGTTCTATTTTGCACATGATGTGGATATACTGTTCTTGTACCAAATAGCTGTGGCGTCTCACTTCAGAGTAAGAGCTAGAACGGCATGTTTCAGGTTTTATTGCCGTCTCTGTATTTTTAGGTCTCAAACCCGCATCAGAATGTGTCAGAAATGATGAGCTCCTGGACGTCACAGAAGGGATTTCCATTAATCACTGTGAGCAGCAAGGGAGATGAGGTGACCCTCACACAGGAGCACTTCCTGCTCACACCCGCCGACGCCTCTGACACTTCCAGGTGTGGTTTCTTTAAGACACACAGGGCTCACGGACACGCAGCCCAGAACCTGACTGTGATGTGATTCTGTTTAGCTTGTGGGATATCCCGGTGACGTACGTCAACGACAGCTGCAGTGTGGCTCCTGAGTGCCGACAGATTTTCTTTCTGAAGTCCAAGTCAGGTAAAGTGAAAACACCTACCCGAACAGAAGATTGAAGTCATGTATTCAAAGCATTTTTTCTTCTTTCATTCCAGCTACTCTCAAGGTCCCAGAAAGTGTGAAGTGGCTGAAGCTGAACTATCGAAACACAGGCTACTACATGGTTGACTACGGAGATGAAGGCTGGACCGCTCTTATCAACGCTTTGTCTGCCAACGTCAGCATCCTAACACATGAGGATCGTGCCTCGCTCATACACAACATGTTTGCTCTCTCCAGGTATGAATGACACCACAAACAACCTTTTGACAACACTTTTTTTTTTTTTTTTTAAATCTTCATTGACTTTTGCGTTTGACAGACAGGGACGCGTGTCCTTTGATCGAGTTCTCAGCCTGTTAAACTACACATCCAAAGAAACTGAGACAGCTCCTGTGACAGAGGCTCTGCTTCAGCTCAATAATATCTACAGGCTGCTGGAAAAAAGACAGGAGTTTGATCTTGTGTCTTGCATGAAGGTAGAACCCATTTTAATTCACACACACAGAATCTCTTTTAAAGATCTTTTAGAAACAAACTTTACCTTCATCACAAAAGTAAAGAACTTTCATCACACATCACTGACAGACTCTGTTTATCTTTATTTTAGTTAATAATTAAATAATTAAAGTCAGAATTAAAAGAAAACCTTTTTTTTTCTTCGAAAATCTTTAAGGTTGAAAGAAAAAAAATGAGCAACAATGAACTGATTTTTAAACAGCAGCTAAAGACATTTTAGGTTGTATAATTAACTTTTAGTGGCTTCGCTTCTCTGATGCATCGTTTTATTTTCGGAACTCCAACAGACGTACATTTTGGATCACTTTGGGGCTTTGATGGACAACCAAACATGGGACGAAGAGAAGAGTTTGTCCAAACAGGAGCTGCGCTCAGCCCTCCTGAGTATGGCCTGCAGTCTGGAAAAAGAAACATGCACTCAGTCAGCCAAAGACATGTTCAAACAATATGTGTCAAACCAGACCTTTCGGTAAGTAAAGAACAAGGGGGTTGTGACCACTGTATGTTCATTAAAGTTTAAACCACTTTTTTAACAAACAAAAATGATGCTCAACTTATTTTTTGCAGATTTTTGATCATAAAATGTATGAGTCTGGAGCTGTTGGAATTACATATTTATGTTAACATTTTTTCTAAATATTTACTTTTGAAGGATTCCAGGAGATTTGCAGCAAGTTGTTTTCTCAGTAGCTGCACAGTCACGAGCAGACTGGTCGATTTTGTACGATAAGTACAAACAGTCCACCGTCGATGCTGAGAAGCGGAACATGCTACTCGGCCTGGCGTTCACTCAGGACACGCAGCTGTTAGCAAAGTAAGAAACTCTGGATGTATTCAGACCGGAAAAGTTCCTTTGGTCCGGACTGAGTCTGCTTAATTTGATCTGGATCGAGGAAAACAATCGGATTCACTTTGAGCGAACCAAATGTGTCCAGTCTGAATACTCCCTAAATGACAGGCTTTCTGCCAGCAGCACTCTAACCTATACTCTGTCTGTCCAGAATTCTTAATGAGGGTCTGAAAGGGGACATCGTCCAAACCCAGGAGCTACCTTTGATCATCAGCACCATTTCTAAAGGCTTTGCAGGCTATCTGTTTGCATGGGATTTTGTCCAAGTCAACTGGGACCGCCTCATAGAAAAGTGAGCCTGATTGAACTGTCCCAAAGGATTTTTTATAGGATTTTTACTGGAAAAATTCAAGTCAAAGCAGCATCTGACGGGTTGATTTCTTTGTCTTTTAGATTCCTTGTGGGCTCGTTTGCCATCCAAACAATCATCAAATCTGTAACCTCCCAGTTCTCCACGCAAGCTCATCTCGATCAAGTATGCTTTAAAGCTATTAACTAATAAAACCCTTTGCTTTGCTTGTGAACTTGACATTTGATGTGTTTTGTGTAGGTAAAAGCCTTCTTCACTGGTCTGAAGGAGCGTGGCTCTCAGATGAGGAGCGTGCAGGAGGCTTTAGAAACAATCAGACTGAACCAACGCTGGATGGAGAGGAACCTGCCCACTCTTCGAGAGTTGCTCACAAAAATTCAGTCTCAAGCTGCGAAACAAGCATCTGAGATGTCTCATTAAGATGGTGAAAAACTTGCACTATTGTAGGGTTGTCTCAGAACTCCCAGCATCCAGATTAGAGTGGGAATCAGCGGCAATAGCTTGGTGGACTGGGTGCTGGATTTGTTTTTTGAGACTTCTTTTAGTTGTACTTGATCGCTCAGGGTGGCTCTGGCTGTGTGTCTGACAGTGGGTCGTCGGGCAAAACACACACTCCTCATGTTTTATGCTGTCGACCAAAACTCGCTGGCGGTTTTCATCTAAAGTTCATGCCAGAGCAGACAATCATGCTCCAGATAAATTCCTTTATATCAGCTGGATCTCAGGCACTGTGCCACTCCAAAATCCAGTGTCTGCATATGTCATTATTCTTCAAGTTACATGCAAATGTCATGTCAGGGTTGCGTCAACACCGACAAACTGAAAATGCAATTGTGCTTATTGTTAGCCGGTCAAAATATTCATATTAGCGGAAGCATTTGCTCGTCGTGGTTGGGCTTGACTATTCACTGGCATAAAATACCAAACTTTAGAGGATATCAATTGAATGTACTGATAAACCTTCCCACTGTGCACCGTAGTGGATGTACCAACAACCAGTGCAGGTAAAAATCCACAACCATTGTGTCTTAGAGAGCAGGCAGCGCACACTGGAACCAAATGGCCATTTTTTTTTTCTTGTTCCTTTCAGCCATTAAAAAGCATTTAATCTCCAAAAAAAATGTTTTCTTTCATTTTTTGCCATTTTTTGTGGAGAAACTGTAGAAACGTTTAACTCCATACGCTTGTAAATTGTAATTATAATGTATATAAAGGTAACTTTAAATACAACCTGCTTTTGGATTTGTTGTTTTAAACATTGTGAAGTATTTAAAGGTTTGTTTTTTGTTGTTTTGAAGGATTCTAGAGGAACTGAAGAGTATTCAGGAGCTTTTTTATGTTTTGGGTTTAAATATAGAAAAAAATCTTTCTTGATGAATGTTGCAGTGCAAGGGCTAGTGTCCAAAGTAAAGGATCCACATTGAAAATCTGTTCTGTAATCTGTTGTAAGATGCACAAATTGCTCCAGTATTAATCATGCTTTTGTCCCTCAGATTGTTTCTTTTCCACGATTGACAAGGACAGGTGTACATTTAAGGTGGTATTATTTTGGTTAACTTCCATGTTGAGTTCATTCAGCTCGCTTTAACTTCAGCTTTGAGGTCATAACTTGCATTTGTCAATCTGAAAATGTGTGTTTAGAACACGTGCCATTGATTGTGACAGACCGATCTGAAGCTTTCTTTGATTGCTCCGTTCAGCTCGTTCAGTTCTGAGGTGTAGGTTTGTGGGTGCTAATGATTGGTGAGATGTGGGATCAACCACAGTGGAGGACTTCAGGGGAAATGAGCAAATACAAAATGAGTGCTTATTTGTTTCTAATGCATGAGTTTCAGTGAGAAGGTAGACTTACCAAACCCCCCAAACCCAGAATTTGAGTCCACGTGAAGTTTGTCAATTTTCAAATGTTTTGTCCTCTGTTCCAATTTGTATCGTGACAAATGTAACGGGAAATCGTGTATTTCGAGTCCATTAGGATTGGTACTATTTTCTTTGCACTGAAAAACTGGCACAGAAATGCTGCAGAGATGTTTTGGCCCAGCTCTTCATGTGAGCAAACGCACATAAGCTAACTTTTGAATCCAAGTCACGTTTTTTTTAATGGTTCCCCGAGATTATTTTGTTGGTCTTCTGTTAATATGCTTTAATCCTGTTCGTTTACTGACAAGTTGCTTTCAGTGACTAAACTCCAAATAAAGTTCAGCTTCACCCAGACTCTCCTCGCTGTCATTTCTTATGCCGTGCTACTACTTCTGTACATTGAATTTACAATAGGGAAGCATTAAATGTAGTTAATTGAAAGCCTTTTTGCAAAAGCTAATTATAATGATACTTTTTTATAGGAGACATAGTTTATTATTGTTTTAACCTGATAATTCAACCTGTCCTATAAAAACCCAGCATTAAAAAAAGAAAAACCACCACCACCACAAGAGGGCGCTCTAGTTGTGTAAGCTGTAGTTTGATGCTTCATAGTTTTTTTTTTTTAATCTTAATGTAATGTTAAATTCAACAATACCATTTATTATTTCTGATTTAATATTACAGCATTGGTTCATATAATTTGACAACTGAGTAAACTACAAACAAGAATAGCACTTGGTGAGGCACACAGCAGCTTTCCACACTTACAAGTAGAAATAATCCACCAAGAGTGGGTACACATCCATACCATAACCGTAATAGGAAAAAGTACACACCTCCTTTATCTTTAAAGCATCTTTAAATACACATGCAAACTCTGGTCAGCTGTGTCACTAGACGTAGATGGAAAACCAAAGTTAGTAGACAAGGTTAGGCCACGTACTAAGTTCAGTGTTTTTTTTAAGCCAGTGTTCCCCCGTACAGTAGTGTACCTTGAGAGATGTTCAGGTGTGCTTTGGGGAATAATTCAATTTCCCTTAATTGCTCTAAAACAACATTTAATATTGCCAGGATATCAGCTCTGTGTTCATCCAAACAAGTTCAGGCTTCACATGGAGAAGGGAGAAATATGAAAGATCAATTAAGACTTTTTTTTCTTTGTGTTTATTATTCAAGACACTTTGATATTCTTACTTATTCATTTTTTCCTTTTATGTGTAGTTTGCGTTGGGATTTTTATCAAGGAAAAAAATTGAGCCATGGCTCAAAAAAAGTTGAAAAACCCATTTCTGTTAGTGTCTTTATCTGACTTGATGCCAACACCTCAAAGATTAGAATAAAAGTTACCTTGTGGCATGAAGGATCTCACAATTTTTTTCTTATCATGACATAAAAAAGGACAAAAATAAACTTGTTCCACTTGTGAAAAGTTAAGATTACGTGTTTATGCATTCTTTAAGTTTAGTGCGAACAATCAGATCTGAACGCTGATGAATTTTCTTGATACATCATGAAAGGTTTGACACGAGGAAGGAGATGACAGATGAGTCAAGTGCTCATTCCACAAATCCTAAAACGTAGCTTTCCAGAAACTTCTGCTCACTTGACATGCAATATTATTTTAGTTCACCTTGTGAGCAAGATGGCGTTTGAAGACGTCAGCATTACTCTACAGAAAGCTCCACCAGTGCTGTGGTATATAAACAACATGATGAATTGCAGTTTGGCTGCAGATCATCTCTGGAGTAACACGTTCACAATTATGTAATCAAAGTGAAAGAAGCTTCCTCTTCCTCTTCTGCCTGAAATGTTAAAGAAACTTTAGAAATGTTCAAGGTTATATGCTGCTCAAAAGGATAAAGGCAACACTATGAAAACACACCTTATACCTCAATGAATGAATATTATTTTGTAATGCTTTACTCTTAACATAGCTGCATGTGCTGACAACACAGCACAAAAATATGAATGTAAAGTATATTTATTAGACTATAAAGGTCTGGATCTGAACTCATACTCATATCTAAAGTAGAAAAGCACGTTAAAGGATGATCCAACTTGGATGATGAAATAAGTCTACATGAGGCTCAGTAGTGTTTGGCCTCCTCATGTCCGTATGACTTCCCTGATCTCCCTCTACACCTGAACCAAAGCATCCACCAACTCCTGGACAGTCTTTGATGCATTCTGGCATTGGTGAATGGACCAAGACATGATGTCACAGATGTGCTCAATTGGATTAAGGTCTAGGAAACGGGCGTTCCACACGTGCTCAGTGTGAACCTGCTTTTGTCCGTGAAGAGCACAGAGTGTCAGTCGGGAATTTGCTTGTCTCGCTGTTCTCTAGCAAATGCCAAACACCTTGCACAGTCTTGCAACTTCCACCTGTGGATGTCGGGCCCTCACACCACCAACAATCAAATGATTATACAGCTGTATGTGACAGTTAGATAAATGCAGGAGCAGAAAAAAACATTTTTATGTCTCTTGTCATACACATTATTAACTGCATTTTAAAAAAAAGTCAAGATCAGCACCTGTGAGAACACCGGCACTCCCATGACGTGGCTAAACATGCAGCTGGAGTGCAAACCACATGTCTCTTTCCACACGTTTACAGGCAGCCGTGTTCCTTTGTTTCCTTTCTTTTCACACGTCCACTGGTTGGGAGACACCTGCAATGTTCAATGATTTGTCTTAACCTTTTAAATCTGACCAGCCTTTGAATTTTCTGCATAAATCAGATAATTTTCTTGCTTTAGGACATTTTTGGACTTGGGTAAACGTCATGTTCCACCCTGGAATCCATGAACCGATTCAGTAATCGGACCCCAAATTATATTTGGCTTAAATGTAAAACACTTTGATTAATTGCATATTTTGTTAGTGTGAAACAAAGTCTCCATATATGGACAGTGAAAAACTGGAGCCTCATTTCTAATTTTTTTTTACTTGATATCCTCTCATGGAAGTCATTCTTGACTCTCAAAGAAATTAAAAAAGGTATTAACTCCATCAAAAGTGTTTAGCTGCATATGTGTGAATAAAATGTACGATTAGCCTCTTAAGACGCGGCCTGACATTTAAGCTAACCTTCCACACACGTAATCACTTTATGAATGAGGTCCCTGGTTCTTCAGCGTGCAAACAGTGAGCTCAAGTGAAATCACCCAAACACGAGTTCTTCCTAAAGATGTACTCACACTTTCTCCCTCTCACTCTGACACACATAGCACAAATATTTCAGTTTACTAAACTGCCGAACAAAGAAAGAAAGAAGTGAAAGAGAATAAACTAGTCCCACTTGTTTAATGGCAAGATGACCTGGACTATCATGTGTTTATGCTTTCGTAAGCCTGCTGTCAGATCTGAACGCTGATGACTTTTCTTGATAAATCATGACAGGTTTAACATGAGGAAGGAGATGGCAGATACTCCATGTGCTCATTCCACAAACCCTGAAGCGTGGCTTTCAAGAAACTTCTGCTCACTTAAAACACTGAGCTGCTTTGTTCCTGAAAAAATATATAAATTTGTGAATTTGTGTTCTGCAGTGTCTGAACTCCTGGGTGATCATAAAGACTGGTGTTACATCCTCCAGATGAAATCACACTCCTGCTGTTTCAGTTCAAAGATTTTTATACCAGAACCCAAATAGAGAACATAAAAATCCTCACACTAATAAGCTAATTAAAATGTAAAAACTTTCTTAATCCTTGCGCTTTTTAACATCCCAAAAAAGCTCTGTAAAGCCCATTCCACTGAAACACTGGATTGCCTCTGACATTTCACGAGTTCATCCTCAGCATTACTTTGCTGAAAGTACTTAATTACAACTGATGTGTTCTGATAGGCTTACACGGTAAAATTAAACATGACAGGTCGCAGATTTACAGCTCATGTGTTGAAAAAAACCTTAAAACTTCTGGTAAGATACGTTTAGTTATGTAATCCCCCTCTTGAACCGATCTTCATTCTCTATCTCACAAAATGCTAAATTTGAAATATGTTTGGTGCAGACCAGCAAGCTCCTTACATCATGCCCTTCATGTCTAATCATATGTTCACTTTGATCATTCAAAATCAATCAAGTCTCCAATGTCTGAATGTATTTATACACAAATATATCAAGAAAGCACCAATGGGAATGTTAAAATGATGAATGTCTAAGCCAGTTTATTTAATGTACACAGAAGGCTATAGAATTGGTCAGAAACAAGTAGCCACAGGTCAGTAGAATAAACCTCCACTAGGGGCATTTAGCAAAGGTGACTTTTCTAGACTTGTCAGTAGAAATATGCCTCTGAGTTGTGGGCAAGACTGTTGACACAGAGTAAGCCTACCCCCACTTCCCATCATCCATCTGTTTACACTCTCTCCAGGTAGCTTACAGCTCCTCAATGGATGTATTTGTCTGTCAGTGGATGCATCAGCATGGTGTAGGAGTAGGAAACTTGTGGTCCGCCTATTGTAGCGTCTTTGACACAAGCATTTTCCACAACAAGTTGAATGAAGAAGTACTGAGAAATGCAATTTTAAGCTTGAATTTCTTTCTAGATGTCCTCCATGATCAGGGTAGCATCGGTAGAATAGTTAACACCTCCTTGCGGTACGCTGAGAAGGCCATGGTCCACATTCCAACAGCACTGAGTGGGAGTTTTCCATGTTTTTTTGTTCTAGGTACAGCAGCTTCAGCGTGAAATCATGTTTGAAAGATAAATGAAGAAATCCAATCATGGAAGTGGTGGTTGCATATCTGTCTTTGCCTGAAGACAGGTGGAATGGCCTACAGGAAGAAAGGTTTTTATAGAAAGATCTTATTTTGTTTTTGTTTCTTCAGTAGAAGAGTGAGCACTCTATAGGGAATCCCAACTGATCGTAATAGCATTCTTATCAGCACAGGATGGGAGGCCTTTTCTCCAGTGACTGAGGTACTTTGCTCTTGACAGAGAACAACAGTTACTCCATCATTCAAAAATATCTGCGTTTAGATGAGAGAAAAAACAAAAACTATAGAAGTTGTGAGAATTAAAACAAACCAAAAAAAATTGTGAGAAGGGTTTACTGAAATGACTGAGCTAAAAAGAAGGTTTCGTTCGTTTATCTTCAAGTTCTGGTGATGTAAGCATGAATCACCTGCTACATTACATGGTTCGCTGCTTCCACAGGGCATGGGCACAGATCTGCACAGATATCTGATCAGGTAATCACTTGGCAGCAGCATCAGAATGTGGACCAGAGGTGATTTGTTTTATGATCACATTTGTACAGTCACAAGTGAACATCTTTCACTTCTGCTAATTCCTGTTCTGTAAAAGATGTGTACTTATTTTTCTCATTTTTATGCTTCTGTTTCTTAACTGTTTTTCTCTTGAATGCCTAGAGTTTATGAGTGTTTTTTTGTGTCTTTATGTTTTGGTGGTGTAGTGGTTGATGCTTCTGCCTCACAGCAAGAAGGCTCTGGTTCAAATCCTAATGGGGACCTCTCTGTGTGGAGTTTGTATGTTCTCTGCGGGCACACCTGCTTCCTTCTACAGTCCAAAGACATGCTTAACAGGGTAACCGATTACTCCAAAGTGTCCCTATAGGTGGGACTGTTAGTGTGTATGGGTGTGTGGCCCTACAACAGACTGGCGTCCTGTCCAGGGTGTGGGTGTACTCCGTCTTTGCTCCATGGTTGTCAGGTTAGGCTCTGCCAGCCCCATGACCCCCCCAAAAAAGACACAGTGGGTTTAAAAAAATGGATCGATAGAACTTGTGGAATATCATTGGAGAATGTTAGTGTATTCTCACAATGACAAGTCAAACTTGGATGCAGCTTTGCATTAACAAGATGAACCTACAGGTCAGATCTGTTGATTTATCTTGTCAAGTCTGATTATTTTCTTACAGTGTAATCTGATATAGGGCGTAGACCATTAACTATTAATTGAACTCCACTTATGATTGCTAAGATGAAATGCAACTTTTTATTCAAAACTAATGTTTTAGGAATGTTGCCTGCCAGTATCTTTTTGACTTACTGTAGCAGTTACTATATTTATGTGTAGAATTTTATACACTAGTTGTGCTGACATGTAAACCAAAAATGGATTAGGACCTAGTTTTCAGTAAAAACAAAAGCTGTTTCGAGTTTTAAATCATGCACGAAGACCTAGTGTTTTCCAGTAGTTTGAGGAAGCTTTTTTTATTTTGTCTACATACGGAGAAACAAGGAGAAAAGCAATTCTATAACCTCATGACAGCGTGCAGTGTGACCACAACACTTAAAGTGTTGATCTAATCATGTTTACCTGAAGTCATGCAGTTTGTACAGTTTCCTACTGTTTGACTGTCATTGTTATATAATAGACATGTGAGAACCACAAGCACAGTGTTTTTTTTTTATTAAAGGGAATACAAAAAAAGGTATGTTGCATACATTTTTGATCATTTTCATTAAAAAATACATAAAAATGGGTTCTACCATAAAACTCATATAAAGAAAGTTTTACACAAGTATAAAAGTTTCTATGTGCATAAGTCATGAGCAATATATTTACACTAAAAATGGAAAAAAAAACTCAAACATGTTTTAATCCAAGAATTGTGTCAGTGAAAAAATTTCAAATTACTTTTTTTGGTAAATGTTTTGTATCAAAAAAGTAGAAAAGTAGAACACACAACTGTAACAATGGCTGAATAAAACTATTGCATGGAACAAGTTTATAATGTTTTTTCTTTTAAAAACAAACCAAACAAAAGCTAGGGTAAGGTTTTGGGGTCATGAACTTTTATAATGAAACCGTTTTTTCTGAAAGAAATAAAAAGCTTTATAGTGCCATATTTAGTCCAATAGCACTAGGCAAAAACAGATTATTTTCTTTTCTTGGCACCTCAAACCAAATCAGCAGAAATTCCATCTAAAACTTTCTCTTCTTGACTCCTCTCCGCGTCAGAAACGTGCTCATCTACTGCAGGTCCTTGTTGTTCAGCACATAGCCTCTCAATTTGACCTTCAACTATTCCCTCTTCCATCCTTTCAAGCTCCAGCCTTATTTTTTCTTTTTCATTTAGTATCATGTCTCTCTCAATGGCTTTTGATTGTTCTTCTTGCTCCTTCCTCACTGCCTTGGCTTTTTCTTCTTTTTCATTCTTCTTCATCTTCCAGTAGAAGGCCAGGTTTTTCTCAGGATAGGTGACTTTGGCGAGTGGCAACTTGAAAATCTTGTTGGTCCCGGTGGTTAGCAGGAGGAAGGTGAGGGCTGACAGGCAGAAAGGCCAGGTGCACGCTGGCAGACCAAACTGCACAAAAACAAAAACTTGCACTCAATATTGTTTCTGTTTAAAGGCAACACTGCAAAAAAAAAAAAAAAAAAAACGTATATTTACCCTGGACATGATGTTGGCGATGGCTGAGCCGAGGTACGCACAGAAAAAAGCTGCAAAAAAATCAAGAAAAGAGTTGGGAAGTGTGAGGATGAGTTGCTGTTTTTGCCCGAGTCACATTAAATACAACAAGGTTTTGGAGATTAGATGCACTGTTTGATAATTCTTTTATCTCTTGAGTTTTTAACTCACCGCATGTGATGGCAAGCAAGTGTACCTGCCAGGTAAGGGCATAAAACATTCCTCCAACTGCAATACAGGCCAGGACGCAGTTGTACCCCCACAGACCAAAGTAAATGTCTCCAAAAGGAGCTGCTAAAGCCAGACCTATAAAATCCCAATTCCCATTTTAGAAAGGCATGTCATTCCGACAAACTCATGCTTCACATCTTCTGGTGTCCTCACCTGAAACCATACCCACTGCAGATCCCATAACAGCGTGAACGCACGTGATGGGAGAGGAGATAAAAAGGGAAATAATGAAGATTCCTCCGGTCCAAGGGTTGTCGCAGCCATAGACCTGGCCAATTCCCACAGGAATTGACATGAACAGCTGCACAAATAAAAACAGGAAAATCAAAAACTATTCGAGGAAAATTCTCACAAAACTCAGTTACACAGAAATCTGTTTGCCCAAGCATCCTCCAAGAGATGTGCAGACTTTAAAAGATAGAACAATCCATTTTATAACATATGGGAAAAATGCCAAAGCAAAACATATGGCTTGTTTCTGACCTTGGCTACATCAAGCTCAGCCCAGGTGATGTTCGGAAGCTCTGTGCGAGGCTGAATGAGCACTTGGGGGAAGTGGTGGTTGTAGTGGCCCGTAGCAACCATGTGGAGACACACCAGGATGTTGAAGGGCAGCGTGAACACTGGCAGATCCCAGCGACTGTTGATAGATGCCAGAGCACTGGATACAACCGGGCTGAGATCCAGGGATGAAAGACATGTTACGCATACAGCCTAAACTGAGTCAGCGTTGCTGCGATGTCTGATGTGCTTACCACATCATAGACATGAAGATGTTCGGCAGCAGGAGCCACCAATACCAGTTTCCTGCATTGGAAAACACTGCCATCAGCAAACCCACCAGGATGCCATTGTAGCCGTACAACCCAGCGGCGATTGCACCCCTGAAGTGAGAATTCTTTTAGTCAGTAACACTCAAAGTTAATCAAAACATGGAATAATTCAGTCGAGGCACGCTTTCACACCTGTCTTGCTGCAGAATGAGAGCAGAGATAGTTGCAAAGAGAGTTCCCACAAATCCATTGAGGGCCCACCAGTAGTTCTGCAGGACGAGGCCTCCAAAAATAAGGAGACCGCTCAAAGGGTTGTTGACGAACATCACTTGGGAGGCTCCGCGCAAAACCCAGTCGAGAAGCTGCAGCAAGAAAAATTGCTCTGCAGAAAGAGTGTGAAGAGTTACATGACTGCGAACCTAAAGGACTGATTCAGATTTATCAGAGGAAAAGGCAATTCATATACTTTTTTATAAATGTTGGCCATATTTTTTAAGTTTTGTCTTAAATCAGGGTGTGTCAAACTGCCTCTTCTAATTAGTGGAGCACCTGATTTAGGTCACTGGCTGAAAAGCATTACACAAATACATGTAGGAAAATAACCTTGCAGGCTAGATTTTGATACCTCTTTGTATATCTACATTATTTCAGGCCTATTAAACTATCAAATTGGGGCATCAATTTACCTCCTTTTATATCACAGTTAAAAGCCTAAACCCTTATTTTGTTCCTTTTTTATATCAAAATATCTTCTGACATTGTTTTGCAAAAACATGATTTATGGATTTGAAGTCGACTCACTTTCCATCCATTTTCCAAACACCTTCATGTCTCCTGCAAAATAGGACACTCCCTTAAGGAAGCAGGCTTTGGCACGCTGACAGCCGGCCGATCCTGAAGGCTGCGCCTGGTCATTCTGGGAGTTTTCAGATGTTAAATCAGACTGCGCCATCAGAGGTTGGAGCTCCTGAAGCCATAATAAGAACAGAAACGTATTTTATAATTTTATCGTAAAACATTGTGAGCTTCTGTAAAGGAAGGAGCACAAATTTACTGCAAACAGAAGGACAGAAGCACTGAAGGACAGAGCAGCTGATACTCTTTTGTACATCAAAGAAAAACATGTTATTTAGAGACATTATAAATGAAATTAATTTTAGAACTATTATTTGCTTAAGATATCTCAAAAAGCGAAGGCTAATTATTAAAAAAACAAAAATGCATTCAATCTTCCAAGTGTAATAAGGCGCTAATGTGTGCAGAACAGAAGCTGCAGTTAAAGTTTTAGTTTTCTGATGTTTGCACATGAATGCATGTAAATTTAACAACATGTTTTATCTTTTATGTGATCACAGACCTGACTGTGACGTGTGCGCCTCAGAACGCTGGATGAACCACATTGTTTGACATGACCAAGAAATAACAGATCTCGGGCGCATTTAAATTGATTTATTTATGACTTCTTTCAGATTTACTTTAGACACATTTTTTTATGATTAAACTTAAAGACTAGACTATTATCCTGCAAGTGTTCACATGGTCTTGAGTAAATCTCCTACACAACACTAATGACACGTTTCTCAAAAACAACATGTAACATAAATGCTGAAAAGATCATGAAAGGATCAAGAAATCCTGCAGATTTAAAGGGTTAATAAAACCAAACCTTAGTGTGGTGTGACTTTGTCATATGTCCAGCAACAGGCACAGTCTGTGTAAGCTTCCAGCTCCTCCAGGCTGCATCAGGGATACTTTCAAGAAAGACTTTTATAGTAGTGAGGAGAGAAAAAAAATGGCTCCTCCCACTCACACCATTATCTAAGCAGGAATCCAAAGCAGATGGTTACAAAACTTAATGAAGGCTTCTCAACATCTTTGTCACTGAACATTCTGTCAGTTTCTTTAATGTTCCTATTAGGTTGGGCGTTTTCTGCTCAAGACAATGTGACCAACTACTTCAGATCTGCTTTAATGGAGTGCTTTAGTATTCCCATTTAATTAAAAACTCTAAACAAATGTAAGAAATAAACACATGTTGAATATAGTTTGTTTCTATAGCAATTTTAACTGGTATCTCAGGTCATAGCGGTGCGCACGTGAGCTGTTTTGATTCATATATTTTCTTAGTGCTTTATGTTTTTTTTTTATTGTTTTGCTCTGATAATTACATCAGTGTGAATTATAATGTTGAATTTTCAAATGAATTCTCCATAAGCAACACTGAAATGCGAGGAAATATTCAAGCACGATTACAGCAACGTGTGGTCCCGTTTAAGATGAAAGGAAGTATTTGCTCAGTGGAATGTGCAAAGTTCTAAGCAGAGTTACGCCTTGTCATTGTTGAAGATTGATAAGTAGAAACCTGAAAAGTCATAGGATGGTGCAGAGAAGGAGTGGCAAATGCTGGTAGTCTGACTGATTTGGACAAAAAGAGATTTCTAGTCTGATTGGAAAGAAGAATGTTGAACACACTGGTCATGTGAAAAACGTTTTCCTGCTTTTCGTTTTTCATGTCTTCGTGTCTCTGATAAGCAGTAGTTTTGGAGTATTTATCAGTTGGATAAATCTGAATCAGAATAATTCTTAAAAATCATAATTCTAAAGCAATCAACACTGGAAAAGCTTGATTTCAATGCATCTTTCTGCCTTAATTTATTGACATTGCAGTTTGTTTCTTGAGTCAGGAGACTTTTACTTCTGGTTGTGAATGAACATAAACCAAAATCTTAACAAAAAATATATTAATACATATAAAATATGTATAAAGAAAAAGTATATCAAATATATTAATGAGGCTCAAATCTTAAACTATAGGGTTTTTTGTGATGTTTTGCTTAAACATCTTACACCAGGTAAATTGAGAGCTTATCTGTTTGGTTCAGTTCCTTTTTCAATGCAACTGATCAATACAGCAAACGCATCACTTCAGCCGCTGCATCTATCCACACGTCCATCTCTTATTCCATCCTTCCCTCACTCGTGAACAAAACACCAAGATACTCGAAGCTGGAACTCTCCACCTACCCAAAGGGGCAAACTCGTTCCGATCAAGAGCCATGTCCTCCAAGCTCAAATGAACATTTCCATTTGCCTTTTTCATCTTTAAAAATGTAATGCTGGATCTTTTTTCCCTATTTATGAGAGGAAAGGAAAGGAGATGATTTTTGATCACTCCAGTGGGAGGCTTGAAGCTGATGAGAAGATCAAACATTAGGAGCTGTTGGGTTGGTATACCTTTATTGCTGACTTGATCCTGACCACTTTGGGAGAGTCAGATAGAAATGCAATGGAAGAGGATCACTGTTTCTGAAATTATTAATGCTATTAAAAAAATATTCCAGTAAGGCACCAGGTCCAGATGGTTATCAGCCTGAAATAGTGACCTTTCTTGTACACCAAAGACATTTGACTGAGTTGAGTGCAACTTTTTATTCGCCAGTGTTTGACCTTAGATACTGTTCCTGAATCACAATTTTTGTGCACAGCACTCCAAGCACCAATTACGACAAATAAAATAGTATCTACCCTTTTTCCTCTAGCCTGTGGTGCAAGACAGGGATGCCCATTGAACCCAATCCTATTTGATGTTGCTTAAGAGCCTTTGGCAGTTACATTGAGGGAGCCTGTCCAACTGACTGGAATACAGAGGTGGGGAGAAAACTCACAAACTGTCCTGCAGATGATCTTTTACTCTTTCTTTCTAACCCACATGTCACTATCCCAGTTGATATTAGTTATAAAAGCAAATTTGGCAGAATATCTGGCTACAAATTGAAACTTACACAACTGTCTCCACTAATTCTGGGCAACTAATATTCATAAGCTGCTATCTCATGAGCAATTTTGACATTCCACAGTAAGACTTGTTTAAGTACCTTTAAACGTGCAGCTTTATTAAGACACCTTTCTTTTTGACTTTGCCTCCAACAACATGACTCCATGAATGTTTGGGCTTGATCTCACTAATTTATAGCAAAATCCAAAATGTAGCAGCTTCTTCGAGGTGTCATCTAAAGATCAAGTGGGAACAGGAACTGGGTGAACAATTGACTGATCAAACTTGACAAATGGCGGCTACAAGGTGGTCTACTGCAGCTTAGGGTGTTACACAGGTTGCATCCATCTCCAAGTAAATTAGCAAGCTAAACTGCATCTGCTGACCCCCCCTGTGCTACTGGATGTGTCCCTGGCAAAGGGATTTTTGGGAAAAAATATTCCAAACTATTTTAAACTAGTAACTATTTAAAGGATTTTTTTCTACTTTATGCCACTCAGAATTTGACCATTTCTTGATTAATCTTTTGCCTTTGCTTAGTTCTTTACAGGTCAGCTTTGACTCATTTAAACTGAACTGATCACTAAGTGCCCATTGCTTTTATGTTTATTTAACCTGCAATATTTTGTTTTGTGTTCTGTTTATGTTAATAAAGCTGGAAAACTCAATAAGAAGATTTTAATTATAATGGAGAGGGGGACAAGTCCAGACTCCGCTCTACTTGGACTGCACTCTCCAGGGCGATTAAGGCTACTATTCTCAAACGCTTGAAAAAGTCCATCATAGTTCCAGTGGTAAAGAAACCAGTCGTCAGCCCCTGAGACCATAAAAACACCTACGCCAGAATATCGTTTTTGGAGTTTAACTCTGCATTTAACACCATAATTCCAGGAACTCTTGTGCAGAAACTTCTCCTGCTTGGTCTGAGTACCACCGTATGTCTCTGGATTCAAGACTTCCTGACCATAGTCTGTGTGAGTTGGAAAAACAAAAAACAAACCCGTAATGCTGAACGCCGGCTCTGCTCAAGAGTGTTTACTCAGTTCATTACTGTTTACACTGCTGACACATGACTGTGCAGGCAGACACAAGGAGAACCTGATAACAAAGTTTGCTGATGACACCACGGTGGTGGAACTTATCAGGAAAACAACAAATCGATGTGTAGGAACTGGTGCAGGCTGAACAACCTGACGCTGAATGTAAACAAGGCCAAGGAAATGATCATTGCCTTCCGGCGGACTCGACCTGACTCCCCTCAGCATCAGAGGTCATGTGGTGGCGAGAGTGGAAAAGATCAGATTCCTGGGAGTCCAAACCTCACAGGACCTGCGATGGACATCCAATATTTCTGTGATAACAAAGAGAGCCCAGCGGAGACGGCACTTCCCCAGGAGGCTGGAGCATTCTCAGAACCTTCAATAGAGGCGTGATGGAGAGAGTTCTGACATACTGCTTGTCCAATTGGTTCTCTAGTTGCAGTAGGGGACTCTGTCAGGAGGGTGGAGAAGATTTCTGGAGTCTCTCTCCCCCTGTGTTCAAGATCTCTTCAACAGCCACTGAAAGAATTTTCTCATTGTCAGGAGCAAAGGCCAAGGACTCCTCACACCCTCTCCACAACTTTTGAACTGTTGCCTTTAGGCAAAAGATACAGAAACTTAAAGGGCGGAACCTCCAGACTCATTAACAGTTTTTTTACCACAAGCTGTTAGATTACTGAACAGCGAAACCTGATTCAACGATAAAGATATCATTGTTTCACTTTTAACTGGATATTTACGTATGTTGACTGGTTGAGGTAGTTGGGGGTCAGGGTAGTTTTATACTTATTGGTGTTTTACTTGCATATTTGTTTATTCATTATTCTTTTTATTTTTTATCTAGTATTTTACTCTTTTACCTTATCAGTTAAGACATTATCTCTCACCTTACCAAGAAAAGCTATTTGACTTAGCCTGTAATGCATTTTTATGAAGAGCAAGAGATAATAAAGCTAAAAAAATAAAATAAAATAATAAAAGCAAATCCCTTTCTCGATCAAATAGACAGAGTCACCAAAATGACACATTAACTCTCAATGGCTCATTTCTCTTATCAGAAAGGACGTCAGTAAAATCAAAGATCAATTCAAAGAGACATTTCAAAACTCTTTAGTCATTCCTCAAAATCACCATCATGCAGCACAACAGCAGGGATCAGCAGCAAAAGCTCATCCCTCTCTCAAAGCAGTCTATCTATGCTCTATCTCTGTCTATAGAAAATACCAGCTTTTGAAGATGCCATTATATTTTTGCTGCTGTACGTTGGCAGCTTCACATTCAGCTTATTAGAATGTCTGAGGAACCGGTCTCTGATACGTGGACCACGGTGGAAGAGAAAAAATGTGGTGAGGCCCAGCAAAAGCTCTCTCATTGTCAGGAACAAGATCTGAACAGAGACCATCCAAACAAAAATCCGGAGCTTCCTTTCCTTGTCCTTTGACAATGATTCGGAGTGAAACTGGTGCAAGTACAGAAGCACAGGGATAAATTGCAGATTTCATTATAACAGGTGAGACTGGAAACAGCTATTTTCAGGTGTAACATCTTTAATGCATTTATGGAGGAACCTAAAAATGTAGGAGCTGTAACATCAGCACAAATTGTGCTTCCTTGATTTAATGCACACAAAAACAATGTTGATTGATGTTGTTTGGACTTTTTAATAGATATTACATCAGATTGACATTCTTCTGTTTTATGAAGCTTTTAAATCCATTCATTTGCTATCAATATTGTGCCTATTTTGAAGGTTTGGGCTGAGTTTTAAGTCATCACTGGAGTGGCATCCACTCCAACCTAAAGCTTTATTTTTTATTCTATTTTTTAAATTTACTAAAAAGTCCTGTCTGCAGTTATTAGTCTTTAATACGTCCTCCATGTCTTCACTAAGTTTAAATCCAGTCACTACTAATAAGGAGAAGTTTTAAAAAATGGGTCAACAGAATCATTATTCACATAGAAAAGGCATTTAGAGGGTTTTATAGAGAGTTCTTACCGTTACAGAGTTAAAAAGAAAAAAAATGACTCAAGGAAGGGTCAATGCTGACACCTGGTGGAGTTTAGTTGAAATACATGCCAGCCTCTTCAACTGTAAAGCATCTTCAATCCAAATTAGTGTTATTTGCTGCTCAAACCAATTTGTTTTTCTATGTTTATTTATCCTTTAAAGTCCTCATTATTCATGAGTTTTTCACATGGAAAAACACAAAATGCTGTACAAATTTTACAGCATTTAACTATTTGACATTTGAAAAACAGACCTGAATCATTTAATGGAAGCAGCACTCTATGCAGACTTTGTGCATGAAATGAACTAGCAGCAGACAGTGCTTCTACATGTGTGCATGCAGACATGTGGTGGTGAGGGGCTTCAGCTTCTGCCACAGTCTGTGGAACCTGATACTTGGTGACTCCCCATCACAAGAATGCGAGTTTCCTTCTCTTGGACCATCTGGCCTAGAGCCTGGCTACATCTCCATCTGTGTGTGTGTGTGTGTGTGTGTGTGTGTGTGTGTGTGTGGGTGTATGTGTGCTTTTGTGTGTGTTTGAGTTTTCCTTGCTGCAATTTTCCCCTTTTTCACGAGTGGCCTCTTTCAGCACAGCGAGACATTCTTTGTGTGATGTTGTCCAGCTTATTGCTCAGGCGATGTCACTCCATTGGGAAAAAGAAGCATTTCCAGGATTTTGGATACATAGATCTTTCCTTTGGATGTGTGTTTTAAGCACATTCTTTAAAAGATCTCTTTTGAAATACAGCTTTCTTTTAAAGACTCAAATAGGCACTTTTTAGAAGAAAAATATAATAATAAAAAATCCTGTACTGGTCTTGCCAGTGCCAACAAGGAAGGAAGGTGGTATTACTTAAAATCAGTGGATTTTAAGTAATAGCCAACCTGTACTGATCAGAAACGATTAATAACAATCAATTGCATTAATATAGACCAAAAATGTTTACACCAGTTTAGCCTAATTTGAATGAACTGGATTGAGTTAATTGAGCCGTTTTGCTTTGGGCCTTTAAGGAAGATAGAAAAGCTCTATATAAGCATATTTACCATTGAGCAGATAACAAACAACAATGATTACCTTATTGTCTGTGTGTCTGAATCTGTACTTTTGAAAAGTAAAACTGCTATAATTACGGTCTTCTTCTTATTCTTTGTTTCCTTTTATTTGAGTGTTAGTTGTGTTCACAATAAGTAATAAGACTCTAGATATTAGTGTAGAAACTACTGGGTTATATTTTATTATTTATTGTTCTTAACCATGTTTTTTTTCGTTGGTAATACATTTTTTAACAAGCGGAAATAAGCCCCAAATTGAGCTGTAACAATCTTAATCCACCAACATCTCACATTTCTCTCAGAATTCCTCCTCCAGCTGAAAAAGACTCAGTAAAAGCAACATTTTGCCAAAACAATCACCTTTTATGGTAGATATTTAATAACTCAAACAAAGACATAAAGATACATATCTGGGTGCTATAAAAGGCAAAATAAAGAAAAGTCCATCAAAAGATGTCTAAAGGAGTCCAGTGTGCCAATCAGCAATTCTGGTCTTCGTTTACATATCATGAATCAGCTAAAAACATACCAACCAGATCATCCAAGAACTATAGGTTTTCAAAAAAAGTTGTTATAAAGATTATATTTATTATTGAAATAGGGCTAAACATAATACTGAATATTTAAGTGAATAATTAACCAACTTGCTGACAAGGAATAGAATAGAATAGAATAGAATAGAATAGAATAGAATAGAATAGAATAGAATAGAATAAGGTCAAGCAGGTAGGGCCCTTTTGCAACATGATATGATGGAGGTGAAGCCTGTGACAAAACTTTGTGAAAAAGGCGTGGCTAGTGGCAAATTGGTCTGAGGAAGGCGGGGCCTGTGACACACTGAAACTCTGCTATGGACTGTACAGAGTGCAATATTACCAATGACCTTTGTTTACTTCCTTAAAATGAACATGCAGTTTCATGTTTGCTTGTCAGTTACAGAAGAGTTCATTTAAATATTTAAGAGACGGTGCTGTTAAAGACCAACCAACTGAGTGCAGGATTACTCCTCGCCAACAGCTCCCACCCACAACTCAGAGGTACATTTCTGATGAACTCCTGCCGCTCTGCAGAAACTATGTCCACGAAAACGAGTGAATATGCTCAGATGCGACCCATCTCTGTTTTTTAACCCAGCTTAATCTCTTTCAGGGTCTCTGGAATAAGATATCACAGCTACTGTTGGGCAAAAGTGGGGCACACACCCTCGCATTCACACCTAGTGACAATTTGGAGATATTATTTAAACTATGACGCATCTTTTGGACTGTCAGAGAAAGCTGGCGTGCCTAGAAAGAACCCACATATAATCAAGGAGAACATGCAAACTCCACACAGAAAGATCCCAGATGGGATTTAAACCAGAACCTTCTTGCTGTGAGGCAGAAGTGCAAACCACTGTACCACTATAGTCAGTGTGAGCAGCCCCTAGTCATTAAGCAAACAATAAAACTGATGTCAAATATGTTTCAAGATGTGTCTGCAATTGTTTTATAACTAAGAGGTTCTTCAGTCTTTGCAATAAGCTCCATTAGATCAAAATCTTAGATTCTCTTGCTAGATTTATAATGACCAGAGTAGTTCCCAGTGCCACCGTTTTATAGCTCTGGCCATGCTATTATGTGGTATTATAAAGATTAACAGCTTTAAATAACCACTGTGCTCAGAAACCAAATGTTATTTTATAGTTATGGATACTCATAATTATGTAAATGTATGTAAAGTCCCAAGTTTTTAAGTTGGAGCCTGTTGGAGAACTCCAAGAGGATCGAGTTGAGTCAAGTGTCAAGTCTTTAAGTTGATAATGAGCGTTAATACTATTGGAAAGATCCCGTGGTGCACTGTTACTGCCAACATCAAACACACAACGGAACTGCCTCTAATGTACCACAGGAAGAATAAAACAGAAAAAAGACATGATCAGTTTAAAAAAACAATTCTCTCAAGTTAGAATCAAGTCAAACAGATTAAATTGGTTTAGATATCCAAACGCTTTGGTTTGGGTTTAGCTGTGATGGATCTGTTTCCATCATTCTAAAACATATTACTGAACCTGACGATTTTTCAGTTAAGAAGGCTTTTTAGAACATCATACTGACCAACTAAAACTTTTGATCTGCTGTTGCTGTTGTAGAACTTTTTTCAAAGAAAACATTCAAAACTCCTCACAGAATCCTGTGTGTGCATGCATGCATCTCAGGCAGCAGGAGCAGCAGCCACAGCAGCAGGTATGAGGGAAAACAAAGACTCGCTTATGCACTGCAGCACTTCATCCTCATTAAGTTCGTCATTTGTTTACATTGTTAACCCTCTGACTTCCTCCATCCCTCACTGTGGTGACACAGTCATTTACTACACAATCTGTAATCAGCATTTACAGTCCATCAGCTCTTTTGTCAAGTCTCGAATTCATTCATTCATTATGTAACTGTAAACATGTGTGTTACATCAGGAACACATCTGGATGTAAAACATGAGGTATCGATAAATTAAAAGAGGGGATAATATAGTTTGTTAATAGATCTACATGTAAAAATAAACCTGCAGAACAGAAGGATAAGACACAGGAGTACAAGTTGGAGAGTAATCTGAGAAAACAAGATAGATGAACAGTTACAGTGAACTATTGGTTCCCAAAGGCGCAGACAAGAAATAAAAGAAAAAAAAAACTAGAAAGAGGGAAGATAAAGTCAACAAAGAGAGAGAATGATGGTGGGTAGATGCAATGAGAAACGAAGACAAAAAGTAATTGGTTCAATGATGGCTTCCAGCTGCATGGCACATGGCCACACCATATTTTGTGTGCTTCACGCACACATGCTGCAACACAGAAACACACAGCGGCAGTGTAATTCCATTAAGCAAGATCAGTTGTATTCCCAATTAACGGGCTGCTATCGTTTTAGTTTCCACACTGGAAAAAAAGTCAAATTATTTTACTGAACGTCACGTTTGTTTTGAAGGAGTAACTTTCGATTGTTGATTGTGTTCCTGTGCGCCGCATACTAGATGCTAGCAAACCTTTCTGCTAACGGAAGCTAATTTCTTTCAATTATTCAACAAAAAGCTCAAAACATGTTCTGCATGAGACAAACCCTGCTTTTGTCACAGAGTTCAATGCAAAACTGTGGGTGAAATTCTGGCAAATGACATATCCCCTCAAAATGATTCAATGAAAAATTGACAGCATTTTACATATTTACCATCTTTGTAGTTTTAAACTCAGAGATCATCACTGCTTAAAATGTTACATGTGTGAGTCATTTACCTGTTACAATTGCTCCAAGAAAGCTGCGGGAACATCCTTTCATTGGCAAGAAACCCTGCAATATATAATTTGGTGAAAATTGAGTCAATTCATCATCATAATAAATAAATAACCTTCAAAAACAAATGACGTGATTGCAAATCCACAAATATAATAACATCTACAACCGTTTATTCACTTTTTGGGGTTCAAGTAATTGAATGAAGTATTACATTTTTTATAATTATTTATTTTTGTTATCTGTAGAGCTGCAATACAGTCTGTGTACACTTCTGACTGCATTGAAAAGAACGGTGCTGCTTCACCATAACATTGCTTGAAATCAATCAGTAAATCCATCAATGCACTCGGTTGTCACTGACCTCTAATAGTATTAGCCTGTGCTCTCTCTCTACTCACCCATGCTGGCACCAAACCAAGAACTTGGTAAATGTAGCTCGTCCAGGTTGAGGCAGTCTCACTGTCATTAGATACAATAACCATAAATTTTCACTTTATTACAAAAAGTATTGGCTCACTTGCCTTGACTCACATTTGAACTGTGACATCCCATTCCTAACCCATAGAGTTCAATATGATGTCGGTCCATGTTTTGCAGCTACGTAGCACAGCTTCATCTCTTCTGGGAAGGCTGTTCACAAGGTTGACGAGTGTGTTTATGGGTTTATGTTCGTATCCAGTCCTAAAATATTTTGTCCAGCTCTAGAAAGGGCTCAACAAACGGTATTACATTTTCACAATATTCCATCAGAAAATGTGCGTGTCATAAGAGAACGCCACTTTTGAGAGCTCACCACACGCATGCTGTTCAAAATCTACAACTTATAATTACACACATTTTTGGTATAGAAAGTTCATGTTTGTGCTCCAGAAGTTACAAGACAATTAATGAAAATCCCTAGGACGAGTTTTTGTTTGTAGCTGGTAGCTAAATTTCCCACCTTGGGATAAACAAAGTATTTCTATTCTATTCTATACTAACTTTGTTTTTGTTTTGTTTTTTTTCAAGATGGCGGCCTCTTTCCAAGGTCAAAGGTCAATGAGACTTCTGTGGTGGTTGTGGACTCCGGCAGGCACTTTTATAGAGTTTTGTGAAAATCGGAAGAACCAAAGTGTGGTTTTGTTATATTAAGGTGGCGTTTATTGTTATTTGGCGTGTAAATTGCCAGATTAGACACTTTGCTACAAAGTGGCCGCCAGACGTGGGTGGTGTGGCCATCCCATAATAATTTCAAAAGCTCTCCTGGATATCACCGACACGTGTTTTTTTTTACGAATTCGCTCGCCGTTATATACATCTGTTACGGGGGTCAGACTTTGACTCAAAGGCGCAGAAATGTTTAGAACTGCGAAAGCATCATGGTCCCTGCAGTCAGGGACGTCTGCTGCCGTTCATTTTAATGTATCTGACAATGTTTTCTCTCTGAGGAAAAAACCTCTTTTGAAGGAAATATTGTGTAAACCAGAACTCATTTGTGATGCAGAACGAGTGGCATTGATTTTTCAGTGTCAGCTGATGGATTTCCATCTGCAAGAAGAACCTGTGCAGCTCCACCTCCCATATTCTCAGTATTACCCTTAAGAAAACCAAATCACCTCAGTGTGATCGATTTGATCAAAATCTAGGATTCTTTTCCTCATTAACATCTCCACAATGTCAATACATGTCTCAAGTATTGTGTTTACGTTTTTGAAATGTTTCCCACAAAATGAAAAACATGTTTCTAATCATACCTACTATGAGATCATAGGCCTTGTCATGACATTTTCCTGCGGACTGTGTAGTCAACAATTCTTCCGAGCAATCATGGGCAGAACCTCATGGAAGTCATCCATGACAGCAACAGAAGGACGCTTGCTCCCATCCAAACTTGAGAACCACTTCCTCCCACCACCCTTATCAAATCTTTTTATTCTGTTTTAGAAACAGCATTCTAAAACTGTTGAGCTTTTACATCCCACTTTTAAGTGGGAGTTTGTTGCATGTTTTTAGACCCGATGGAGGTGGTTGTTTGTTTGTTTTTTCGACAGTTTTATTGAATTTGATATATATATATATACTAATATACTGTGTCTCAGGGCATGATAGATTTGTTTTCAGCACAATGAGGCATTCATCCAAGGATCCCAAATCACTGCATATGTGTGCAGACGTGAGCAGGCTTGAATTTGACATAAGGTAAAGATAATGCATGACATCTGTTTAAGAGACAGTATATTAGTGATTCTGCCTGAAAGTGTGGTCTGTCACTCAAGCAGGCTGCTCGTGCACAGTTGTAACACACAGCACATAACCACATCTGATTAAACCAGTTATTATACTCATTAAAATGAATAACATCAGGAAATAATGTAAGACAATTGTGTTAACACATTTACAAACTATAAACACGTTTGAAAAGTGTTTCATTGAACAGAAATGTGAATTGAAAATGTGTGGTGACATCTGTCAAAGCAATAAACGGTTTCTTACAAAGAACATTTTTCAGTTGAATCCTTTCATTTTTAGCCTAAATAATATTTTATGGATCTTCCATAACATTCGCTGACACTGACTCGTATGGCCACGCTTTTCTCCAAAGCAAAATGTCAGCAGAGTGCGAGTGTGGCTTTAAAGAAGGCTGTAATAAGCACTGCGTCATGGATGTGGTCTGAGCCCAATGAGGACGACTGAGCAAGGCAGACGTGATCTATGCAGCAGAGACATTAAATAACACAACTCCTAAAAAACATCTACTTTAATGGGTCAAACAAAATGTGACAAACGTGATCGGACAATAAAGCAATATCTTTTTTGACATTTCAGGACTTGTTACTTGGAACAGACAAAGCTGCAATAATGACAAACTTTAGCCTGGTATAATTGTGGAGATGGAACATAAACCTGAACCGTAGAAATTTAGAGTTCGAGAAACTCAAACGCTTGGCTAAAACAGAACCAAAAAGACAAAAATAAAAAAATCTACCAACGCGGATCCTGAAGGTCTGGGCCAGCGTTGGTTGTACCATATACTCCAGCTATCCTAAAATAAAGGACTTTACAGAAGTCCTGTCAGAAACACAACAGTGTGTTTGTGTCTCCCTTTAGACAGGATGATTATGTGCTGCATACAAAGATGGGAGGCCCCTCCAGATGGGTTGTAGAAGCCAGGATTGGTTTAGATCGGCTGCAGAAAGGCAATCAGTGAGTGACGGGCTATTGTGCTGTTATGTTTATAACATAAACAACTATTCAGGATGATGACCTTCACCGCACATAAAGTGACTCTCTCAGACTGGAGCTATAAACTGAGAAACCACAAATTCATCCATTTTTCTATGTTCTGGTTAATAAAGTGGGAGGAGTCAGAACTGTCATGAGGCTACAGGCGCGTTACACTTCTGAAATGTCATTTTTCATCACAGAAAAATCCAAAGTTCTCTGTTCTTTTTCTTTTTTCAGTTTTAGGATCCATCACTACATTGAACTCTGACCTCCAGGACATTTTGCCATTTTGGGGTAAAGTGGGAAATTTGGCAATTTCTACATTTTCCCACAATATGGGAAAAACAATTTTCATTAGAGGGACCTTCACAAAATTTCACAAACATACTTAAGTCTAGAATCACATTCCAAAGTTTTGTTGACCTTTAACCTTAGGAAGAGGAGAAGCGTCATTGAGAATAAATATTGGAAATAGAAGTTGTAGATTTTGAACCGTGTTAGCATGGCGAGCGCACAAAAGTGGCGTTCCCCTATGTGCGCACATTATTTAACGGAATGTTGTAAAAATTCAATGTATGAATCTTTGCTCAAGCTGAATAAAATAATTCGACATGTAATATGAGCACATTAGGAATGTGGTTAACAAAGACCCTCCGTTGGCAAATAAATCCAAAAGTTTACGTTTGCAGATTCTTCTTACTATTGAAATAAAACCAACAGTAAAGCTGCCATTTTGGAATAAATGTTTATCTTTTAATGAACTGCAGCTCTGACCAGGGTGGCAAAGACAGAAAGGGAGAGTCCGGGGCGTGTAGCACCTGCAGGTTATACGATGCTCACAGCTATAATTCATCATTTAGTTTAGCTGCATTTCAGAGACTTGTGCATGTCTTCTGCTTCATTCTCAGTCTCTCCCGCTAACTGCCACTAAGTCAAAAGTTTGGCAGCTCCAATGACATAATCCTCTCTTCAAAATTGTGTTTGCCCCTTATGACTCACTTGTATTTGCAGTTTGAATGTTGTGATCCAATAATATGTCATTAAAACCAAATTAGGCAGAAAACATTTGATTACATCTCCAGAGGGTTCACTTTTCGCCTCTTTTGCTGTGATGGATGATGACTGGTCTACATTCAAATACTCATAGAATGAAAAGTTTAATTAATATTACCATTTTTTTAACCTAAAGTCCACTTTTCTCGAAGCTACTCTAAGCTCCTTTTATTGCACGTCATCCTCTTCCTCTTCAAGCTTCTTGTCAAATTAATTTTAAGCCACTTCCACCATGTTCGGTGCACGCGTAGCGTAAAACACCATCATGTAATGACATTTAGTCTGACTGAATGAGACTGCATCCATTTCTCATGGCGTTTATGCTCCCAGCAGGAGACAGGCTGCAACAGCGTAAATTAACATTGCATGAGTTGACTCTTTACTTTCACAGGCATATGAGCAGTTATCAGAATCACACAAGAGAGTCTTATTATGCATGGTAGTAAATGACTAATCTTTAATGAGACCCACATTTAACCTTCTAATGGCTTTTTATTAGACTAACGAGCTATGCCCCTGTGTGCTGTGCATGTGTGGAGGAGAGGGATCCAATGTGTACGAACGTGGTGTGTGAGTGCAGCAGTGAAACACTAATTAAGCTGTCGGATGGTGCAGCAGATCAGGCAAACCCCCTGCTGAGTGTTCGGCCCCTGCAGACAAGCTGGCTTCATCCCTCAGCCAACCAACCCAAACACAGCGAGGCCTAACTTCAACCAGATCTCTACAAAAAAAAACCCCGCCAGCCTTCACTGCTCCCAAATATCTGCTCCCACATGCGAGCGGATCGAGTGGTGCGTCAGAGCCAGCAGACAAGTCTGGTGGGTGGCTGGGATGGAGGCTGGAAAGAGGTTTTAACCTCAATTGAAGTGAAGCCCGTCAGGCGGATCTGTAGTCACACATTTACTGTGATTCACTGCGCCTTTAAACACACACTGATGAACAAATGCTCAAATCAAACCTCAACAGGACAATTGGAAAACTCGCTGAGCGAGCAGAAACAGAGAGGGCATGTGATTGTTGGTTTGAAAAAAACCACCAAGTTTTCAACAGTTTTACTGATGTGTGCAGACTCACTTTACATTTTCTTTCTTTGCCACAAAAGGAAGAAAATTAAGCTTTTACCCCAGTATTTTTTGGAAAAATGAGACAGATTGACTGAATTTAATGGAATTCACAAACTTTGTAATAATGTTTCTCTCCCACTTTTAATTATTTTTTTTTTTGTTACAGCACTGACATTATTTATGGAAATGTCAGTTCAGAACTTGTTCTTATACTCTCAACTGCAATAATACAAACTTTATTTTTTTATGCATGTACCCAATGCATGACATGCATGAACGGAGACACATGCCTCATTTTTCTTCCGTCCTACTAAACTCTGAAACCCATAGTGTTTCTGAAGGCTCCGCATCTGTGGAGCTGAAAGAACGTCTGTAACTGTCAGTCAGTCATACAAGTCCCAACACTCTTGGATCTGCTGTCAAAAATGGAAGTCTTTCATTTATTTGAGAGATGAAACAATAAACTTGTGTGAAAGAGATCACAACAATAGCTAGGTTGGCTCCAGCAACCCCGTGACCCAGACGGGAATATAGCAGCTTCTGAAAAGGGATGGATGGTTGAAAAAAGGTTAAGAATAACTCAACAGAACAAAGATTTTATTTTGGTACTCCCTAAAAAATTGTAGTAAATTAAAAAAAACAAAAAACACTTTTCACAAGCACGTTAAAATTCTCATAATAATAACATAAAAAATTTCAAGGTGATAAGGTTGCAGGAAGACAACAAAGGAGGATCAAATTCAGCTGATGATTGTGTCTATGTCGGTTTTAGCTTGAGGACATGCAAATAGTATGTATAATATAAATAAATATTGTTTATATTTATTTGTGTCTTAAGCTGTTATAAAACTTTGAAGAGGTCTCTTAACTTGTTTCTTTTACCAAAAGTAATCCTAAATAAATTGCAACTTTAAGATTAATGCATGTTTTCAGATCTGTTAATATGATTGTGATTATTTTATAATAACAAAAGATCTAAGTTATAATAATAACTGATAGTAATAAAATATTTTTTCACACTTTTGTTTGTTTTATTTGAATACTTTCTTGTGTGTTGCAGCTCACAGACTGCATGCCTTCCTTTGTGACAGCATATGGTCTGCATGCATCCTGCAAAGCTGCTCTCCCAGGCTCTTATACGGCTGCTTGGAGGCACAGGGCTCCTTTTATTAATGCTACCCCTTTGATTAATCTCGGCAAATCTGTTCCCCATCCAATGGTTGACAGCTCCGGAGCTGAGGCAGGGACACAAACACACAGACACACACACACACACACACACAGCACAAAATCCTGTCAGTGAGTTTGACACAGTCCAGATGTTGGCAGCTCAGTTCCAAATGAAAGCGGGGCAGACGGCCAACAATCTGAACCACTCGCCCCATCAAATGATATGTTTACAATAATACTGTTCTGACACTCAGGAGACACATGTGCGCTAGAATGCACGTACATCCATGCAGAATGAAAGCACATTCTAGAGGAAAATGAACTAATGGAAAGTCAGGAGAACCATCAACCTTGCTTTTTTCTGGTGCAGGAAGAGTGTTGAGAGGAGAAATGCAAAGAGAAAATGGTAAAAATTGGATAAAGTAGTAGAACAAGTGATCCTAAGAGAAGAACAAGTCATGGTTATTTCTTCTGATATGGTGGTCAGAAATAGACCGAAGGGTTCAAACAATAATAGTGAGTTATGTAATGTGTTTCCACACTTCAGCTTTAATAGAGAAAAGCAGCAGTAGTCCCTCTACTGACAGTTTTCTGGAAATTTCCTCTTAACCTAAACAATACCTCCGGCTTCCAATGAACTCTAGAAGCTATGCTATTCTCTACAAACATCAGAAACCCAATTTTTACATGTTTGAAAATGCAAAAATATTTTCATCTTGCTACAAGTGTTCTGACTGGTCTTTCATTTGTGTTTATATCGTTTATGTTTTTAGCTTAAACGATCAAACCTATTTCATTCTTTAGGACATAGTTTCTGCAGAGCAGCAGGAGTTCATTTAAGGCAGGACCGTTGGTGTGGAGTAAGCCATTTCCCACCCTCCCCTTCCTTGCACTTGATCCTGCTGGCTTTCAGACCCTCACAGCCCCAACATAACATTAAGGGTGCAACGAAAATAGCGAACAATACTGGAACTAACCAGCTACACAGTTTTGAGTCAGATATCAGCTTAGACAAGTAAAACAAAGACATTCATGGATGTATTTGTCTGAAAGTGGACGCATCAGAATGGAGCTTATAGGTTGCTGTTCTAGGTCCTACATCATGCCAACAAGCTGCGTTCAATTAAGTTTTTTTGTTTCACAATCGTTCATAATGATTTGAATAAAGAAATGTAATTTTATGTTTCATTTTCTTTATATAGATTTTCATCAAGAGAAAAATGTCAGAAGAACTTGTTAAAAACACCATTTTCATCAGAGTGGGTCTTGAAAGCTACCTTTTTATCTGTCACACGCACCCCCTTTTCTCGGCCCGAATGGTCTTCACAGGTGTTTCATGTTTAATGAATGACAAAACAATGTTTTTTACGTTGGTACAACCAAACATGTCACATGATGCCTCTAATGAGCAGCTTCTCAGTTCCAGTCCAGCGGCTTTAATGACATGCTTCTTCTCAGCGTGCAAGTCCTGACTGTCACGCAACTTCACACGCGACACCTCAAAGCTTTACTCTTCAGCGTTGTGCACTCATACGTCAGATGCATGGAGGCAGACGAATGCGTGAGACACAGACACATTTGATGGATTTGAAACGCAGTGCTGATGCTGTGAAAAACATTATTGTGGTAGTTTAGAGCATCTTTGGACCTGTTTGAGGTCATTCAATAGTTTGTAGTTTGGCGTGCATTTAAATGAAATGCTTAGATTAATCATTTGTTTAATCATATGAAGTTTTAGGAAAAAAAGACTTTTCTTTTTTGAGAAAATAGTACAGTATTAACACGTTGATTTATTTATTTTTCAGCTTTTGTGAAATTGTTTTTCCATCAGACGTTGGAAAGATTCTCCTAAGCTGGTCAACGTGTCTCTGTGTGATCAGACATAAAAAATAGTTAACATCCAGTCACATGTATTGTTACTCACAGATAAAAAAAAAAAAAAAAAAACACCCTCCTTAGCCCAAAACTTTCATCCACATTCTTTGTATGAACCCCCACAGTGCCCAGCAACGCTTTATCTGTCATTTTGGAATTCTCAGAGGAATATTTCTAATTAGTCTGAACATCCTGAGGCTTCTCCTCTCATGACTTCCTGATGCTTACATTAGCAGTCTGGATGAGTGGAGCTGAAATTGGGCCCATGCACAATCAGGTAACGGCTGAGCTCATAAAGGGACAACAAAGTAAAAAAAAGCAAAAAATTGCACCAGTTTCTCGTGCACACAAGAAAGTGTCACTTTGTTGTTGTTCACCTTTCGCCGTTTCCCATCAGGGGTCACCACAGCGAATCAGCTTACCAATATGCATAACTGTTTTTGTAACAACAAATTACCTTTGTTCACATGAGAAACCAGAAATACATATTTTTTACTTCAATGTCCCTTGAAGGGCTCTGTAGGTAATCCTCAGATGAAAGTACCAGAAGTAAACTTTGATGAATAACGTTTTATCTATTCAGAAGTGGAAATCCTCCCCTCTGTGTTTGTGCTTCATTAACTTTGCTAAACTTTGTTTTAGGCTTTCTTTGTTATCTATGACATCAAAAAAAAAAAAAACATGGTTGGAGTGTGAAAACAGCTATCTTATTACATTTACCGTAAATCCAGCCAGAAAACAGTATTGCATTAGAGAACATTACTTTTGCGGGGGCATGCAGGAGGTGCATGGCATAGCTGAAACATGTGGCATGAATTAAGTGCACAGTTCTGTCTCGGCGAGAGACTCAGAAAAGAATTGAGACATGAAGAACATTTCCACCAAACCTCTGTAGTTAAACCTGCTTTTCATTCAACCCGTTTCTGACCTCTCGTAGCTGCAGTGATGCGTGTGGTTGCAGATCTGATAGAAAGGTTGCTAAACTTCAGCGGTTCAGCCTTCCAGCCACAATACTAACGCTGCAGCAGACAAATGACACAAATAAGAACTAACTGCAGAGTGGAAATCATTCTTAACACGGAGACGTGCTCCCCGTGTGTCACGTAATCTCATCTGCTAAGAGGTGTGTGTGTCTTCACCGAGGGGGTCCATTAATAAAATATGATGTATCGTATAATAGATTCGTCTGCCAAATAACAGGAGACGGAGAAGCAGCTTATTAGAAGGAATGAGGGGGAAGTATGTGAGACAGAAATGGAGCCTATAATAGGGAGATTAAGTGGCCCACTCTCACTGAAACGCCACTGTGCCCAAGTATGGGCATCATTAATAATGCCGGCAGAGCCCCTCTGCAAACAAAGACTGTAAATGATTAAAAGTGGACAATTAGTTTGCGTTCATCCTGACATCTGCATGTGCGTACTGTACGCACAGGGAAGGAGAGCGTGGACGTGCATGAAAGGAGGTACATACCCCTAAAAACACACTCCTCTCACACACCAAAAACGTGGCACCACTCTAAACCCAAATTAAACTGCCATGAGTCACACTGTCACCGTGGCAACAGTGGCCAGCTCCGTGCAGAACATATTCTGTCATATCTGTGTGTGTTTCGTTTGCCTTTAACACAATTAGGAAATCATCCAGCAATGGAGCTACATTAAATCCTGCAGTAATTTGAATCAACGGATAAACTCACAAAGATGCACGTTTGACCCTTCCAAAAAGAAACATTTCATTGATTTTATTTTCTAGATTCTAAAAAAAATAGCCTGTATTCTTCTCTCACTGTGGTTTGGAAGCTGACTTCTCTGCTGCAACCGCAGTGGGGCAGGTGATGCTCCATGGAAAAGATGCGAAGGGTTTTCGCACTACTTCATTTGGCCACCAGGTGGTGTCTTCCATCTTTGTGCAGGGAGGAATTTCAGAGGATAAAAAAGGGGGGGGTTACTTTGGATGTTGCTCTATCCATCTTCATAAACACAAGCAATAGTCATCCTCTGAAAACAGCAACAGAGATAAATTGTGGAGACTCATGGTTCCGGCAGGCTTGCTGGTTAGTTGGCCAAGACTGCAGGAGTATCTGTAGTAAATTTATGGTTCTGTTTGTTGTTAGTGGTCTGTGTGGGTTTGGATGAGCATCAAACAGTCCCTGGTATTCATTGGTCTCCACTTATGCATCTAAATAGAGAATATAATCACCTTTGGATGAGGAGTTTGCTTAAGAAATTGCAGATCTGAAAAATATCTTCATTTTTTAATACTATTCTTCAACTACTCAGTTTTATTTATTTTTTTTATGTTGCTGTTCCAATAATTTATTTTCTGCATTGATATGGAATGCAGTGTTTTTATTCAGGTGGATTAAATGAGATGAAAACATCAAACTCATTTAACAATTCTTCTTTTGTTGGAGACCTGAATCTACAATGGAAAAAATTAAATAAAACAAACATTCTGAACTCCCTTCTTTAATGGGTAATTAAGTATCAGATGAACTGATCCCTAAAAAAGTTGCTTTGCAGTAAACACAAAGTGCATTACCTTTGTGCAGTGGTGGAGCTATAACATTTTATAGCCATTTATTTTGACCATTAATGACTGAATTTTCAAAATTGTATTTTTATTATTACTTTTAAAAAAACAGTAGTTCTTTTTGCTGAAGTGCTATGATTAAAAAGCATGATTTATTTTAAGTCTTAGTCAATAATTATACTAATTTTGATTCCAAAATATGGAGGGACACCCCCCCCCTCCTATCCCTCATAGCTCCGCCCCTGCCTTTGTGTATTTAAAAAAATTAGGAAATGTGGTACAATATAAAAGCCAATCCTCCAAACTATACCCCCCTAATGCCATGGCTGAGTCTACAGCGATTGTCTCAACTACAAACAGCTGCTGAGCAGTCTTACAATAATAATAGAAGCAGGACAAGGCTGCTTTTCAAGTATAATTAACTGCTTCTTCAATTCACAATACAAATGAAGCATCAGTGATAATGCAGAACAGTGGAAGTAAACAAATGCACAAAAGTGATCTTAAACTCTTTCAGGAGCTCTCACTGCTAAGTCAGTAATATATTCTTTCAAGCATTATGTTTAATATAGTTTATTTTTAATATGGCAGTTTATTTCAAATCAAAAGATCTCAGTTTGTAAAACACGGTAGTGAATTTGTCTTTTTTTTTCTTCTGTTATCTTAACACAAAAGTTCAACCATGTCCTTAAAGCTGACTTTAACACTGCATCAAATAAATGCAGGAGAACCTACCTTCTAACTAAACAATTGCACCTGAACTGCAGTGTTCTGGCCATACAGCAGTCTTTCTACATGAGCATCACCTAAAATTTTAAGTTAATAGAAATAGTTTAAGAAAAACAGCTTGTGAAAGACTTGACAATCTTAATAGAATTTCAAAAAACCACAACAACCTCACTTGCTTGGAAAGAAACAAATCCATGCCTTGTAAGCTTTTTAGTGGGCATTATATGAACAAGTTTAGCTTTGTTGTCCTTCCATACAGGAACATACGTTAAATGCAAAATAAGAAAGCAGCTTTTGTTTTCCACTGCATGACCTTTACTTTTTTCTTATCTAAGCAGTATGAGAATGTGTGTTAGAGAACCATGAAGCACATCCATTTTCTAAGCCTGTTTGATCCCTTATATGGGATCACGGGGCTTCTAGGCAGTGGCCTCGCTACTAGACCCTACCGTTGGGTGAGGGCAGGATGCACCCTGGACAAGCCAGCAATCTATTGCAGGGCTACAATCACACACACCTAGGGACAATTTACCAATTCACCTGTGAAGCATGTTTTTGGATTTAGGGAGGAAGCTGGAGAGAGCCCATGCATGGGACTTGAACCAGAGCCTTCTTGCTGTAAGGCAAGAGTGCTAACTACTGCATCACCATGCAGCCCACCATGAGTACAGATTTAGTAAATCAGATCAAAATTTATTTGTAAGACACTTTTTCAGCCAATGTAAAAACATTTTCTAATTTTAAGAACCTAAAGCAAAATGAAAGCGGTCCAAAACAAAAGAACGAGGATCCCAATCACAGGTGGTGATGTCAGGGGTGCAAGTGGTCACTGATGGAGTGTTGCTAAATGGAAAAAAAAAAGTTTAAAACTGAGGAAAATACGATCTAAAAACATTGTGCAAATATTACTTTTTCTTTCTTAAAGGGTTTCTCTGCAACATGACTAAATCTTGTAGTAAGTCCGTTGTAGAATCTGTAAACTTTTGATCTGTCTACTGATCAGAGGCTCCATTCCAGGGGGTTCGTGTTTGTATGTTGTTTCCCTGTTCAGGTACTTGGGCACATTTTTGCGGTGTAAGGGATGATGCCTGTATTCGTGTTTTTGACAAACACAATCCTTTGATGAATTTGAGCAATTTTTTTAACATTAAAACATTAAAAGTCTGGTGTATGTTTTTGACAAAGGATTTGCAGTAGTAGCAGTAGGCTCACAACATCACCACATGCTTCAAAAGTTAACGGATAGGGCTGCAACAATTCTTATAAGAATGTGTGGTTGACGATATGATTCACAGTCAATACTGGTTTATTTTGAACAATCCAGTTCACTGGACTTAGTGGTTATAGATAATTGATAGATAGAAGTCTGTGCCTCCACTACTCGAACACAAATCATGGAGAACAGTTGCTAAAACTGAAAAAAAAATTAAAGGATAATTTTAAAATCTGGGTTTAATGGGGGAAAAGCAGAACATAAATTGTGTAAATTGTTCTAGTAGTAACATTTTTGAGGCATTTTTGAAGAAACGTCAACATACAAGTGAGGGGGAGCGCACAGGATGACAGATGGGATTTACGAGGTACACGAGACTAAAAAGACGGTGACCTTTATTCTGCACATATTTTTGTAATGAGATACTTCACCTTGTTTAAGGTAGAATGTTTGGTCATCTTAAACCAACCAGTTATAACCATCAGAGGAAAACACAGCAAAATATAACCTTTTCCAGTCCAGAAATGTCACCAAGTTTTTAAAAAAAAAGTGCTTGATTTAAATCATATATGGAGATTCCTTCAACCTTAAACAGCTTTTTCTCTGAAGGGAGGATCCACAGAAGATTAGCAAAGGATCTTCCCAAATGTTCGTTTTGTCGAAGTGTGGGAACAGTAAGCCCGCTGGTCCCATTTTTAAGAGCAAAAACTCATAGAAGATGTCCTCATCCTTCATCTTCTTGGAGTCTTAAACTTACTGCAGGAACAGAGCGCCAGTAACTTTGTGATCATTACCTCCAGTGGGTAAATGCATTAACACCCAGGTACTTAAAAAAGCCAGATTCTCACAAATGTTCTTTTATGAATTGGTGTAGAACTGCTGTGTTTCAGATCTTTTTAAAAGCGGTTTGTTCTTTCCCGTGTTTCCTTGATTGTTAGTGATGTACAGCTTTGATGCAAGCTTTGCACATGAAGCTTTTGCAGTGTAAAATTGGACCGGTAATCATTTCTGATACTCATCCTGGTATTAAAAAAAAAATCCATTTGTTGAACGCTGGATTGATGATTCTGTTTTTCCTCTGGCTAAAGTGTGCATCCATCATGTAGGATGTGTTTTGCAGGGCTGTTTCATCGTCATCCATCTCGTCCTCTCTCGTGCAGAGGGTGGAGAGGAGGCCATGTGGGCTCATTTACAGGCATTGGTTTAGAGTGATTTGGGTGCAGCCTCACTGCAGTTCTGACTCCCACCAAAGCTTCCTTTTTTTTTTTTTTTTTTTTTTTGCAGCACAACAACAGTGATGCCAACGGTTCCATCAGCACCACCAGATGCACTGAAACACATTTGGGCAGCTCAGCCTGCAACCATGGTAACAGAAGAATTTTACTAGTTGGTGGCAGCCAATAGTCGGGCACTTCCCACTCGGCTCCATCCAGTAGTGGAACAGCCTGCAGACCAGCCCACCTAAAACTGACACTGATGGGCAAGTCCACGAAGAGATGTAGCTTTGGCAGAGGAACAAACAGAAGAGTAAAAGTGCATAGGGATGTGTGTGAGAGACAGAGGAAGGCTGCTGCAAAGTCTAAGGAGGATTCCCTTCATATAAATGCATGAAAGACAAGTTCATAAAAACCATTCAATATTCAGAACACTAGTGCAGCAAATCCTCGTTCTTCATTTTACCTTCACCCAGATCCTCATAGTTTCTTTGAGATAATCGCTCCAGCTTCCATCGGAAAATAAAAAGCATGAATCACCGTAAGCTGTCAATAAAGTCATTTATTATTTCACACAATGGATAACATGAACAACTTCAATTGTAATTCTTCTTAATAAGTGCTCAAAGCTGCCAGCCAATGGAAGGATAGCAAAAGAGTGAGCCTTTGTTTTTAAGGAAAGAGTAATAAAAAAAAAAAAAAAACTACAAGATCATGAAAGATAAACATGACCAAAAGCATGCCAGAAAACATGGATATACATATATATTACATGTATATATGTGCTTAAGACATATACCTGTATGCTGGCAAATGCAAATACAAAATATATGTGTAAATATACACATACATACTGTGAAGGATATATGCATATGCATGCGCATCTAGTATTTACTCTATATGGCAAATATTTGCAGTTTTTAATATTCATACAATGTACAAAAATGCTTTATGAATTAAAAAATTCAATACAAAAAGAAACATATCAAACAATGTACAAGTCTTGCTTCAAATTCAGTTGATATTCAACTTTCGGCTCATCTAAAATATTTATGCATACAATCAAATCGGGCATGCAAATAAAGGAAACCCACTCTAGAAAAAAGTTCAAATACACTATGTATACAAACTAAAATATGTCCACACTGTCAGAGGAGCTCACTTTGTGCTCTACAGAAGTACATTTATTGTTTTTTTTTGTTTCAATGTTTTATCTGCACATTATAGCTTAGGATGGTAGCATATGCAGTGAGGATGAGCACATGTAAAGGTGAAGAGGCTCTGCGTCATGTGACCCCTCACCCCGTGTGTAGGACATTCATGCTACATAGGGATTTGGGGGGGGGGTGAACAAAATGATGGCGTCTCTTGTCTGTGTGATTCATTGTTCGGTTAAAACACCACTGACACAAATGTAAGATCAAACACTGCTGCACTGCCCTTAGTGCGAGAACAAACAAAAAAGAAAAAGAAAACAGGCTAAAGGATGCTTACATAGGTGTTTAGTGGTACCCACAGGTCCAGGATGGCTGCTAAATATACTACAAGGATAGAGACTGTAACCCCCTCCCAACTACACCCCCCTCTGCAGTTTCTATGTAAAGTGAAAGCTCTGGATGAGGACAATACTTGTCAGTGTTAGAAGGCACCGAATCATTGGCTGGTAGGAAAGATGGGAAGGACAGACGTTACCTGGGGCCTTTAACATCAAAGACAGCTGCCTGACCACAGTACAGAGATGGCCCACATATCAGCTTCACCACAACAGACTGCAAACCCACTGAAAGTCATCTAACACTGCAAGGTTACGCGCACTAATGTTAGGTTGAGGGTATTTTTGGCTAATTCCTTGGAGAACTACCCCAACATGCTCACCCTTCTCAACTAGTACTGCGCCAACTAGCTGCAGGCAAAGATTCTGCCAGTCAGCTGGGAGTTTTTATTTTTGGTCAAGCACACTGCAAGGGGGCTCCGTTTTTCAACATTCTTTGGAACTGACGATGACCGTCAAAGTCTCGTCAGTCACCTGGCTCATCATTTGTCCATTTTGGGCGGTCTCAATCAGTCTTGATGGAAACTGGCGGCGGGTTTTTGAGCCCAACAGAGCCCAGCTGGTACCCACATGGGATGTACATAATACTATTTACAACATCAATACTGTGGGTCATCTGTTTAAGGCTGTACTGCATAGAGAGGCAGTTACTATAATTTTGTTAAAATGATAGTCACTTTCTGCACAACTTAATATTCCTTGTACGATTCCTCATTTTTCTTACATTAATGAATTCATTTGATTAAATAAGACCAATTGTTTGTCATCAAGAGGACCCAGAACAAAAATTCCTTTTAAGGTCGTTGCCAAGTACAGCCCAATGCATAGCAAACAAAACAGGAGGAGGTGGTTTCCATGACAACTGCATCTGTTCCTACTTTGCGAGGTATTTAACCAATCACGTGATGTTCGTTTTTAAACCTAAGACAGTGAGTACATCAAATACCTCTGGATGGAAGCATGTCTAACATGGTGGGCTTTCTATTCCCACTGCTGCTCAGCAGTATCTAGGTCGTGGCAGGATGTGAGTTTAATACAGTAAGTCCAGCCCATCTAGCTGTCATCGGAATATGGGTCAAAGAACTGGGAGGAAGCCGGGAGACAGGCTGAGCGCCCGGTGACAGGATGCCGAGAAGGAAGGCTGTGATGGGACACAGGCAGCACCAGGGTTCTGATGACTAAGACACATGCGTCATATGCACAATCATGAGAGTTTCGGGGCTAGTTTGGGGGGGTGGGGGCACTCTTTGCCACTTTCTTAATCTCAGGTCAAATCTAATTGATGAGACAAAGAAACATAAGGCACAAGCTGAACTGCTGCAACTGGGAACTCCATCCCATCCAACAAAAGCAACATTTCCTGAAGGAAAAAGCTGCCAAAAACACAAACTTTTCACTTTAGCGGTGTACAATACTGGACTTTTGAACAAGTATGGCAGCGTTTATAGAAAGCAAGATATTTTTTTTACACCTAAAAACCTTTTTTTTTCTTCTGCTGCAGGTAAACAAGCTGATGAGTTCAAAATTAGCCAACAGTGATATGCAGATGATATGAGTTCCTACTTTTGTCTATACTCTGAGAAAGCTTTTCACACAAATTTCAACTCAAAATCACAGAAACTGGATAAACTTTAACAAAGATGACACTAAAACCCAATAAGGCTACATTCTACAGTGGATGGTTTACATTGCCGACATGGTGGAGATCTTTTAGTTGTTTCCTTATATCCCTCTAGTGAATACTGAGGCTTTGGTTTTAAAGTCTGAACACTGCTTCGACTTTCCAAATACACGTCAACAAGTATGGTTTGAAAATATTAAAAAGAAGGATGGGAATCTTGAAATAACACTGAAAGTGAGCCCTCAATCACGACAGACCAAGAATTTTGTTTTTACGCTTATGGCTGCACAGCCTGCATATGTGAATTGATTAAAAAAAATAGAAGTACGCTCTCTGTATGGGATATGCAGAAAAAAAACAAACACAAATTCTACAAAGAAGGCCAGAAAACGACATAAGTGCTGCCTTTGATTGATGTAAGTGAATGTATTATTTTCTTAGTGCATTAAACAAACTCCAAAGGTTATCAAAAACATTCCTGACATCCCTCCTGTATGCAATGCCTGTGAATATAAACACAGTTATGAGTGTTTGAATGATTATATGTAGTTCTCTCTTAAAACAAACTTGTCTTGAGTCACAGCCATGTATGTTTTTGGTTATAAAACAATACACACTTTCTTTGTCTATGGTACTACATTTCTAATTAATATATTGTCTGCCAGTAGACATCGAAGAGCTGGTTTCTCATCAGGCAACAGTGGATTTTCTTTTTTCATCTTATGTACAGTCCGGGACGGTCTTATCCACCATATTGGCTATGCGCCTGAGACCAGGGAAAACGTGACTGGGGAAGGAGGAGCACATGACACAAGGTATGACTGGAGGAAGAATGGAGGTGTAGAACAGGCAAGGATGGAGGAAAACTTGATTTGAGGGGATGACAAATGTTCAAGCAGGGTAGAGCTGCCAGGAAGTTTCAGTTACTTCTCAAAGAGGGCAAGAAGACTGAGGAAGCAGTTAGGGTGGAGTTAAGGTGGCTTCATTATGATGGATTATCCCATGTGTGTTTGATAAGCATTTTCAGAAAGGCAAAAATAAGCAGAGCTGCACAGTTTTATATTAACCATTCCCCTTCCCCCCCTTGCTGGTAAATGTATGGCTAAAGCCACATTCAGATACAGTATTATAAAGTACCATACACAACACTGTATCAGATACATAAAGAATCACATAAAATCCTACACTATCAGAAGTACCACACACTTTTTATAGCATCAGATTCAGTATCAAATAGTACCATATAGTGCCATTGTAAATGAAGGTCCAAAGAATCGTTGAAAGGCCCACATCTGGTTGAAGAAGATTCCCTCCTTCCGCTTCACCACCCAACTGATCTGGGCGGAGAAACGCATCAAAGTGCACCGAAGAGTCCCAAAATGAAGGGCACTGCATCTGATAGGCTCGAATCGACTGAACTGCTCTTCATTCCGGTTTTGGAGTCTCTTTCCTGCATCTCTACTGACTGTTTGGAGACCACAACTCGTCCTTTCTATTCTCGCTGGCCCTGCGTTTCCCCGCTTTAGCCAGAGGAGGTACAGAGCGTGCCTGATGCACCACAGTCTCAATCGCTGCTGAGATCGAGTCGTGATTTGAGAACTCCAAAGGTTTGGGAGTCAAGCTAGGCCTGAGGCCTTGCCTGCTTGGCAGGCTATCACACCTCTCCAGGACAGGCATCCCCAGAGTCCTCCCATCACCTCTGCTACTTGCCACAATGTCCAGACCTGCACTATCAGCCCAGTTTTCCTTCCTAATGATAACTGGCTCTGGTTCATCTATGGGTTGTTTTCGGGGTCGTCCAGGTCGCCTTTTGATGACATTATTTCCTGTTTTGGCTTGTCGCTGCAGGCGCTTTGCACGGAGGATCTTCTGCACATGATTGAAGTTCAAAGAATGCATCTTTTTCACATCCTTCTGAATCTGTTCCACCTCGTGCCGTTTATACCTCCTCTTACTGGGAACACCTGCAAGAGGAGAAGAGAATCACAAAAGATGGATTTCACACAGTAAACAAATTCCAAAGCAAAGCCTTTAAAGAGAGAGCAGTTTTGATGTAAGCAGAAAAGAGAAGGAAAGACGTCACACAATTCAGCTCATGGAGAGAATCTTTTCTTGCTTCAAGAGCTTCCTGCTAATTTTGAGATATTCATTTAAGCTTTTCAAAGCCCAGCTGAGCCATGAGAGCAGATCCTATCCTGTAATTGTCTCCTCCTCGAGAGGAGAGGAGAGGAGAGGAGAGGAGAGGAGAGGAGAGGAGAGGAGAGGAGAGGAGAGGAGAGGAGAGGAGAGGAGAGAGAAGGAGATCTTATTCTGAAAGCAGGAAACCCACAAAAATGTCTCCAACTATTTAATATGTTGCCACACAACAACAACCCAGCGCATCTGGAGAGCAGGCTGCCAAAAAGCCCAACACACACATCTACAGTTAGTAACACAATCACTAATAGAAAATAGAAAGCACACACCATCCGTAGAAATATTGAATTCAGCATTTCAGAATGGCTGAGCAGAAGAAACTGGAGCCTTATTGTTTCCTTCACAGTGATGAACTGGGCAGTTTGCCCTTTACACACTCCTCTATCCTTTCCTGCTCTCACATTCTCTTTTCATCCAGACTCTTCCTGGGTGGAAAAATGCTTCCCCAAATCTCAGCGACTTTGGTCACACTGCACCTTTATGTTTTTTTTTTCAGAAACCGCTTCCTGATCTGTCCCTGTTACTGCATTTTTCCCCAATTTTCTCAAACACCCCCACTCCCCCCTCATCTTCAACCACCTCCCTGTCTGGGCACCGTTCCCAGTGTTCAGAGTGAGTTACTGCCAAAATGGAGGAAAAGCACAATCAGCCACTGGTCCCCAAGCGGTGGGCATGTAGCGGGATTGGTCTCTTTTTCTTGAGCTTTTCCTCCATAACCCTCGTCTTTCTTCTGGTTTAGGAACTCTCTGGCATTAATACAGAGACCGTCATTTACACCATACAACAAAAATGACCGCATCTTTGTATCTTATTTACAATTGTAGTAATTGTAGTAACTGCAGTCATTTGTGACTGAAAAACAGCAGATATCCGGATAGATTTCCGTCAAAAAAATTTATTTTCTTTTGGAAGTAGAGAAATATCTTGTTTATTGGCTGGGATAACCCTAATATATAAACTGTATTTATAAATATTATGCATAAAAGAATTTTTATTTTTTGTAAAATCGTCTTCTAATGATCATTATGCAGTTTTTATGAAAAACATTTAAAAAACTGTTTTTAAGACATCTTTTCTGCAGCGCGGCAGGATGTGATTCGAAATTTGCCTGTGAGCTGTGTAAGGGACTGTTGCTGCGGAAGCAATTCCCGCTACGTTCCCATCAACTCTTTGAATACACTTTCTCCCGCTAGCTTATAGCGTCTCATAAGACCAAGCTAACATTAGCTTTAAAAAAAAAAAAATGGCGAGCAACATCAGTTATTCATACGTACAGTTTTGGGCCAGATGGCAGCTTGTACGAGGAAAATGAAGACGTTAATGGATCTATTTGTCTACAAGTGGATGCTTCAGAATTGTAGCAGAGAAGGGAGACTTAGGTCTGCCCATGGCATTACAAACCCAGGCTTTTTCAAATGCTCCTGATCCATCACGATTTGAGTAAAGAAATACTCAGAAAAGCAGTTTTAATCCTAAATTATTTTTTACATGTCCTCCATCGTCAGAAAAATGCAACAAGAAAAATACCAAAAGCACAATTTTTATTGGAGTGGGTCTTTAAGTAATATGTTAGTATATTGAGTATTTATTATGCTATTTGCAAGTTCCAGCCATTCCGTATTAGACCTTTACATTTTCAGAACATCATACTCCCACCACAGAGAATGCACAGCGTATATAATGAAGCACAGGCCCAATCTAAGATCTAATCAGTTTATATTTGCTTAGCTGAGTAGAAAAGGGTAAATCTTGCAGATTACCTGCCAAAGACCAGGTAAACTGTATTTTCTGGATACCATCCTGAAACACTGACATTATTATGCGCTCTGTCTGAGCTGCAACAGACATTAATTTCCACAAACTATGCTTTAATCTCTGTAGCAGTTAATTATTGCCTGTTCAGAGCTAGTTTGCACAAAAGGAACATTGTTCCTGGCTTTAAAAAACTCTGATTAGTTGTTCTGCAACTCATTCACTCTCAATCAGAGGCTGCAACTCAACTGGAACAGTTTCATCTTCATGGCAATATTCTTTGTTTGTCTAACATTTAAACAAGAAAAACCTAGTGTTCATGAATCATCTCAAAAATGCGTTAATGCAGCTATGATTTAACAGTAAATCATAGAAGTTAATTTATTTATTATTTATTCGGTTTTTATAAATTATTATTGGATGATTTTAACTTAGTCGTTTTTTTTATTTAATTGCAAACAAGAAAATATACTCTGTTTTTTTTTTAGAATAGAGTGCAATTTCAGATATATTAAGCTTCATCATAGATAAGTCTCCTCGCCTGTGATGCAAACTGTAAAACTCTGAATACATGACACTATTGTGGCTCAAGATTTAAGAACAGGCAGTGAAATTAGTTAATGCAGAAAGCACTAAGTAGCAGTAGTTTACGAGCTGCATGAAAGTGAGCACACTCATACTCACACATGCACACACCATAAAGTAGCAGAAATTTATGAGCCTCATACACGGAACATAAAACTGATGACCTTCAGCAGTTTTAGGGGCCATTCAGCACTGAGGACTTGTTCCTTTGTTAAATAGGAAGTCATATCTGTGCCAAAATACCCACTTGTGCAAAAGCTGGGGTCACTGATGAAACCAGGATAAACTCATCCTTTAATTGCAGAATTTGGAGGAAGCATTTTTCTGGAATTACGTGTTGGGAGTGAGTCATGTGACCTGTCTGTACTGGACCCTGGACTTCTTCCCTCTCCTTTTACTCCCTCGGTTTCTTTCCAGATGTTTTTGATCTGGATTGTTATCCTTCAGGAGATTTCTGCCCCTCTTGTCTCCGCCCGTCACAAGTGTGCATGTTTTCCTTGTCTCCCTCTCGTGTCTTTGTTTCTGTCTCAGAATAGTGTAAAAGTTGTGTTTGGGAGGAGGTCCTTCTGCTGCTCCTCCAGTCTAATTTTTACAGTTCTTGGGGAAGTGCCAAAAATATGTTATGTTATTTATATTTGAGAGATTTTTTTATGTAAATGTCAATTTGATCAACTCTTTATTTGGAATTTTTTGCTCAAGTTTAAAAGATGATTGTGCTTCTGTTATCAGGCACATTTCGCAAACAAACAGGACACCTGAGGGAAATCACTGTTGACAATTGGCAAGCTAATATGTTGAAATAATCAACATTTTTACGTGCATGAGGCACTGTAAATGCAGATCTATTTACCCAGCGACTGCAAGCGTGCACAGAAGAAAAAAGCGCCTGTATTTTAATTGGACTAAAGCTGTGAAGTGAAGCAGTAAGTCAAGCTAGACTTGACTGTGGTGGGGGGGTGGAGAAGGTAATCGGTGAGCAACAAGGGGGTGGGGGGACCAGGGGGAGAAAGCAGAAAGGGAAAGAGAGGGACATCCTTCGTATGGATGTGAGACGGTGTCAGAGAGTTAAAGGAAGAAAATAAGTGGCAGAAGTGCAGCTGCAGCAAAAATGTAAAGCAAAGGATGTGCATGGTAGGGAAAGGTACTATAGCAATAATATGGATGCAAAAGGGTCGGGTGGGGGTAGGTGAGTTGTGTATATGAGTCATCCGTTCTGGATCCCCTGGGGTGGGGGGTGTATTCTAACGGAGCTGCTGGCTTCTTCTCCCCACCACTGGACTAGGCCCCAGTCATTAAACCCCTGGCTGGCAGCCAGCTCTTTTAACACAGGCAAGGGCCTTTTACGGCGTGTCTGTAGAAAATAAATCACACTGTGTGAATAATATATATCTGGCAAAGGCATTGGCAGGAGAGAAGGAAGGGAGGGAGGGAGGGAAGAAATGAGAGATTGGTGAATTATACTTGTTTCCATCCATGCATTACGTTCTCTTTATCCCCAACCAGATGTGCTCAAAGAAGCCAGAACACACAATGGTCCAAATTACAAATTTCTCTGATAGGGGGGTTTAAACTTAGCCCTTCTCTTTGTCTGCAGTGGGATTTCTGCATCGCCTTTAATAAATATGGAAAACTCGAATAAATGAATTAAAGTATATTTTCCAGTTCTAGAAGATTTTAAATAAAAACGTTGGCTTCAATGAATGTCCTGCAACCATTGCATGCTGGGATTACCTAAACCCAGTTTGCAACCAAACCTTTTTCCTCCATTCTGCAGGCTGTAACTAAATGCACTGTTACATCAATAAGCAAGTGCTGGATATTAGTGAGAACAGTGATTTACATTAAAGACTTTTCCTTGTAGCCACTGTTAAAATAAAAAATTAAAAGCTTCCTATTGTGGAGGAGGTCTGTGTTTCCCAGGAAAAAGATACTCTTAAGTGCTTCTTACCAGTGTGGGATGGACTGGAACACTTGTTCGTCTGCCCTGGATCCTGTCTGGTTGTTTGAAATGACATCACGCTCTCATCGCCAAACCCTGTGAGCCTCATTCTCCTACTCCTTCCACCACAGTCGTCCTCTCGTGACCCCAAAAACAGCTCAGATATAGTCTCTGTCTGCTGCGAATGGTTGCTGTAGCTGTTCATGAAGCTCTTGACTGGTGGTGTTGACTGATGGGACAGAAACTGTCTGTCAGCAAGAGAATGCTGGTCTGAATCAAAAATCCCCATGCTGGATGCCAGGTTTGAGCTCCTGCTGTTGGTTCTTTGCTTCTCCTGATGCTTTGAAGAGCCCTGGCTGCTCAAGTCCCTCCTCTCATTCAGCAAGCCAAGGCAAGAATTGGTCTTAGCTCCACTAAAAAGTCCACCCAACTCCTGTCTGTCTCGTGGTGACAAGAGGGGTTCATCTTTGTGCTTATGCTTATGCTTGTGCTTCCTTTTATGGAGACGGACCCCAGTGAGACCCCCTGCACTCAGGGGTCTCAGACCCTCCCCTCTTGCAGTGGGCCCCTGGACCGAACCACTTGAGCCACGTATTTTGGCCCCACCTTGCAGTTTTGAGAGTCCACCAGCATGAAAAGCCTTGGGTGGTGGGACAGCAGGTCTCATAAAGGGAGATGGAGGGGCAGGTCCGAATGAGTGGTGGGGCAAGTAAATTGGGGGAGTATGGGGAAAATAGCCCAGACTCAGAGGAGGTGCGTAAGGCATCGCATATGGTGCTGCATAGTAATTTCCCCCTCCCAGTGGATAACCAAATCCTTGAACAAAAGGCAATTTTGATGTGATTGGCTCGCTGGCTTTGGCTGGCCGGCCACGTCTCCTCTTAGCTTTCAGATCTGCACTCCTGCGGTGGTAAGAGCTGGAGTCGCAGGGGTAGGAGTCGTAGCTAACAGGGTAGTAATGGTGGAAGTTCAGGCGGAAAATGGAAGGATATGGATGCTGGGGGTAGCAGGTGTATCGCTTGTGAGACACTCGTAGCTGCTGGAGCTTTACAACAACCTAAAGGGAGATAAAACCAACTTTTAATAAGAACATTCATTGATTATTGCTGGATTAAAGACTAAACACATTCATCATATCGCAAATTACCTCCTCCAATTCAGAGAGAAAGTGAAGATGATCCCGGCTCTGAAGGCACTTCCTCTTCCTTCTGTGATGCTTTTGCTTCTTTTCCTGCTGTGACAGAAAGCTGTCGATAGCAGTAACTTGTCGATCACAGCGTGTTCTGCTGCCCCTGTTGGAGGCATCAAGAGCTGCAGCCTCCGCAGATTCAAACCCACACAGATCAAAGGAGTACCTGCATGGACACAATGCAAGATCCTGTTAACACCTCCATTTTTGTGGACAACCTCTCAAACAGAGAGAAACTGAGGAGTACTGCACCTGCGGCGAGAGGCATGACCCTTCTCAGTTTGATCTGAAGTGCTGTTGTTATCTGTCCCAATTCCACTGTCACTAGGGATGGTCTCTTCACTGTGGGACTCACTGATGGGAGACAGAGTCACCTCTTTCACTGATGCACCCTCTGACAGGTGCGAGGGTGAATTCGCCAGAAGGCGGGGAGGAGAAAGTTTCCAACCTCCTGAAAGAAAGCCCCTCCCCAAGGGTTTGGATGGCAGCGCTGAGATGGGCTGCAAACTAGGCATGGTGGCCTCGGAGTTATTGGTTCTTGAGGTTGGAGCTTTAGAACTGGGAGATGAGGTGGCAAAAGGCACTGCAGGGTTTTCATAGATGCTAGATGTTGAGATAGACATTAGTGGCTTGTCTCTAGAGGTTTTGGAAGGGATGAAGGATTGAGTTTCCGCCCTCGGTTTTCGCCCTCTTTTTTTCCCAATGTAGATGGTTCCTCTTTTGCTGACATTTATCTGTTTCCCTAACCGAGCCTCAATGGTGGAGGCCATGGCACTCATGGCTGAACTAACAGGAGCAGAGGATGACTTTAGAGCCAGGGGGCCATTTTGAGTGGAACCAGAAAGGATCTCATTCAGAATGCTCTGCATTTTCCCAAATTTTGTCTTTTTTATTGACCTAGTGTTGCCCTTTGCACGCTTCAGTTTCAGGCTGTTGGAACTAGCACAACTGGTCATTTTAGCTAATGTGTGGAGTGTATTGGTCTTTCTCCTGCAGTTCAGCCCTGCAGTCATTTCCTGTGAAAGGGGTCTTGGGGGTGAAGTGGAGGTGCCCTCATGAATGGTCTCAACTGTTAAGAGTGGCTGCTTCTTCGGGCGACCTCGTTTCCTCTTAATGGGAGCGTGGACAGTCAAGCTGTCTGTGTTGCTATAGAGTGGACTAGAGGGGGTAATGGGGAAAGCAGAAGGGGGATCTGTTGATGCCGTGGAGCTACCCCAGTTTTCTCTTTGGGGTGATGTGAGAGTGACATGGCTTTTAGCTTTTAGGTAAGACCATCTATCATTGATCTTGGCTGGCCTGGAATTGGATGGAGAGCTGGTGCAATGAATGCGACTCGGACTCATTTCAGAATTGGGTCCAGGGCTTGGGCTGGGGCTCATGTTACTCCGGGGTTTGGGGCTTGAAATAGGACTGACACTAGCCCTAGAGCTGGGGCTAAGGTTTAAGTTTGAGAGTCTCGGGCTTGCTCCTAAACTTGGCTTGATTTGATTGTAGGTAGGTTCTCGGAGTTTGAGGATATCTTTGCCACTTTTGGGTCGACCTGTGGGAAACTTCTTGACCCTATTTGTACTCAGATCTGAGTCCTTGTTGGGCCCACATGAAACCATATCTGCTCTCTCTGCTTTGTCTATCCTCTCCCCTTTTTCTCTTTTATCAATTTTATCTGCTCTCTCTGCCTTTTCTGTCCTCTCTCTGCTGCGATCAGTTTGACTTGTTGAACAAAAATCTGTTTTGGCAGACTCTGCCTTGTGTGTTGCTTTGGGTTCAGGGGGCCCACTCTGGGGCTTCTCGGTTGTATCAAAAGGCCATTGCTGTGATTGTTCCTCCACAGAAAATGACCCATCAAAAGAGGGTCTTCTCCTTCGCTTTCTTCCTTTTCCTTCTTCCACCAGCACAGGTGTGCCACTTTCTTCTTCATCTCCTCTCCTCCCAGATACAGTTTTCTCTCTTTCTACTTTTCTTCTTTCCTCCCTTTCTTCCTGGAACTGCTCTGGTGTTTCCTCTTCTCTGTACTTCTGCCTTTCATCCAAGTTATTTGGGCTCTCTGATTCTCTTTCTTGCTGTCTACCCCAGTGTGGATCTGCACTGTGGAGATTACCGAGCATCTTCTGGGAGTCCCTTCTGCCGTACTTCCTCTTGATGTTTCCAAACAGCTGCTCACTGACCTCTTGCAAACCCTTCCCCCTGGCGAGGTGCACAAAGAGATAACATTATGTGGAACAGAAAAAGGAAGACTGTTTTGAATCTTAAAGAAATAACTTTTTTGGCAACCAAAATCTAGCATCAACAAACAACTGTACCTGCTCAGGGAGGTGAGATTGAGGATGCTGGCATCTGTAACAACAGGCAGCTGTAGGTCCGGAGTGAGGGATCTCTGAGGTGAAGGACTTTGTGTTGCTGTTTGTATGAGGGTCTGCGTCGGATCAAGCAAAGAACCTCTACTGGCACCTGCTAAATCTCTGGTCTGCTCAGAGTCTGAAGCATGGGCTGGGGATGCTGGAGGTGCAGTTGATGTGATCCATTCGGGACTTATCTGGTTTTGGTGAAATTTCTGGGTGAGTGTGTGCTGTGTTTGCTCTGTGTGTGCTGGAAGAAGGGAGCTGCGAGGCGGCTGTTTGGCTAGACTGGGATCTCCTAGCAGTTGCAGAAGGCCTCCGTCTCTCTGCTCAGGGATTCTGAACTGTCGCTCATATGTCTGGGGACGACAGAGAAGTGAATCAGAGCGGTTACCACACACAAGGTGCAATCACATAACAGCTTTATACAGCTTGCAGGGACAGACAAATGACATGATAATGATAGTGTTTCCAGTCTTTATAGCATCAGATTGTCTTCATGGAGATAATACAAGTGGAGCTCAACAGTCAGCTTAGCATACATTTTCATTTTGTCAGCACGTATTAAATCTGTGAATTGTTGTGCTCTGATACAACATCCATCTCTTTTCACAGCAGAACTGAGGATTTTAATACATCTTTTGTGCATGAGTAAACAGTGTGCACCAAAACAAAAGGCTTGTTTACAGAGCAATTAAATTCCTGTGGCAAGGACAGAGCATGCTGTGAAAGCTAGAGGGGAGGAGTTAGGGATCTCTAAACACACTCACACATACACACACATTTATGCACAGTAGCTTAAACCAGCCATTTCTTGTCTTTAAGTTAGAATTTGTATTTGCTGTATATAGTTCTTATTACCTTGAATTTAAATGGCTCTACTCACACAATACATTTTACAATGATAATATCGAGTAATATCAGAGCAATCCAGGCGTATAGTTTTGAGCCAAATGGCAGCTCAGACGAGGACAATCAAGACGTTTATGGATCTATTAGTCTGCAAGTGGATGCATCAGATTGGAGCAGAGCAAGGAGACTTTGGCCCGCCCATTTCACTTGCTGTGTCACAACTGAGAGCAATTTCAAACAGCAGGTTTTTCTCTGCTCCTGATCCATCACTATTAAAACACTGTTTTAACCTTAAATTGTTTTACATATGTCCTCTAACATGAGAAAAATGCCAGAAGAACATGTTAAAAATACCAAAAATACAATTTTCGACAGAGTGGGTCTTTAAAGACATTTATTCTACTGCCTAAAATATGATAATCCTGCAGCATTATCAGTGCTCAGCTTGAAGATGAGAAACAGAGCAGCAGACGGCTTTTGTGGTTTTGCCAGTTATTAACAGACTCAGCACAACACAACAAGAAACTGCTCTGCAGCAAGGAGATGCATCCTAACCACAGGCCAGCCTCTGAGCCTCCACACACACAAACTCACTGACACCTGCAAAACAGTGGATGCAGACAGGACTCCAGAGTCTCGAGTAAAATTGTCATCAACATCATTTACGTACATATTTGTATGTCCTCTACCACATCACTTTGTTCAAAGCTGATTTTTACACGAGCTTTTTTTGGGGGGCACAAACTATCCACAAGCCTGAGAATGAGCACCATCAATAATTAATGAATTCATTTTCCTAAATGCAAAAAGGTCTCTTTAGTTTGTCTCTCAAACATGACACATTGGTGTGCTCTGAGGTATGAGGTGCATGTGAGTGACACCAGAGAAGAGAGTCCACAGAGGATAGAATGACAGACACCTGATCCACACTTGCTTTCTCATTTAACCTGTCCAAGAATACCTGCTGTTCCAAGTTCAAGGAGGGCACAGAAGACAGGCTGACAGGGAGACGGGGGCGCTTAAAGTGAGCCACACAGACACGCAAACACTAAAAACTCCCTTATCGCACACCACAAAGCACCCACAAACAGATAATGAGGACACAAGGAATGGAAACCTTTCCCAGTAGAAAACAGGGGTGTAAAAGAGAGGAGAAAAAGCATAGTTCTCACCCCTCACCATCCCTTTTCCGGTTGAGGCTGGGCAATGCTGGCACCATTTCAGCTTTTTGTTCTTAGTTTCCTCTCTACAAGCTCCTTCTCCTCTGTCACCCTTCCTCTATGCCTCACGGTGAGGCATTTCCAGGAAAATGTATGAACAGTCTAATATTCCTAAAAACTATGTAAATACAGGCTAGGAAAGCTGTGGTCCTCACATCTGTTTTTTCAGTCAACAGTGTGAAAGAACATTGCCCTTCCCTTTCCCCAGACAGTGTCTACCTTTTCAACACTTTGACAGGTTTTCATGTAAACACTTCCACATCCATTTATCTTGTTCTCCGTTATAAATAACTGCGTCGGATCCATCTCTGGTGTTCAGGTGCTCGCTGTGTTTTCTGTGAACAGGCCATCGTCTCAGTGTGCTACTGCTGGGCTGCAGCAGGGTGCGGGCAGTCAGGAAATCAGCACAAGTGTGGACTCTGACCTCTTGCGCAGTGCACAGACACAAGACCTGTGAGACTTCAACCTTTACCACACAATCCTTTTTCCTACGAGGCCCAACCAGCCCCCCAAAAAGGGATAAGGCTCAGTCCTCAACCCTCTGCGTTGATCTTGTGTTAGCACACGGCCTTTTCCGAGACATCTCCCATCTTCTGTCATGTGGATTCAGTTACTTAAACACCTGAACTCAAGCCTTTATGAAGCTCCACATTCTTTCCAGTCGTGATGAAACTATCAGATGGCTGGGGGGTGGGGGCACTGTCAGGGATAATATGTGACAAAGTGCTGCAATAGCCCAACTGAAAGCCACTTTGCAAATGAGTCAGCATAGATGCCCTGGCTAATACCTCTGCGTGTGAGAGCTCAGGTCTAGAACATAAAATGCTGCCCACCTCTTTCTGAGTTCCACCTCGCGTGCACACATGGATGTAGAAAGAGCGCCCTGGCTAAACCCTTAAACTGAGAAAAAGCACCCTAAACAGGCACACCCAGATCTCACTGTGCACCACACGCATACATCAGAGCAAGCATGTACACAACCTCCCTGCCCAGACGCACACAAACATGCTGCCCTTCAAATAGTTTTTCGCAGCCTTTTATTTGGATGCACGCCCGGTGGTTAGAGTGTTTCATTTTTCAATGTGTATGGAACTGGGCAGCTGTCCAGACAGACACACAAAGAGAGAAGGGAGAAAGGGCTGGGGTGGGTAGGTGGGGGGTGGACGATGTGGTGGGGTGTTACTAAAAGAATGAAAGCTGCAGAGACAGGGAGGGAAGAGGAGGAACAACAGAAAAACAAGAAGAGAGGTGCCTGGACTCGTTTACCGCTAGTTCCCCTTCCGAACCCTTATGATTGATCTGATCCTGTCTTTTTCCCTCAGTCTCGCCTCATCGGATACTCTCGGAGTTTTGCAACTTACCCCCCTTGCCAACACTGCCCCTTTGGCCTTGTGTAAACCCCCCCCCCCTTTCTACTGCACTGCTCTTCATCCTTTTCTTTTTTTCTGGAACTGACCATTCCCCTTCTGTGGGAACTACCACCCTCATTACACCCCCCCCCCCAAAAGCCAGCTTCTCTCCAGCTCCATTCAAAGCTCCCTATCCCTGTGATCTGTGTTTTTGACAGCTCTACACACACACACACACACACACACAGCTCCTCTGCAAACAAACACCATGAATACTAACACGGCTTTGTGTCCACAGCACTTACAACGGCGAGGAAGAGGAGGGTGGGGGGCTCAGAGAAAAGGAGGGAAAAAGGAGGGAAAAGGGGATGGGGGGGGTAGAAATAGGGTGCCATGGAACTGTGTTGATCTTGTGGCCACTCTCACAGACACCCCCCACCCCCCCCCACCCCACGCCCACCCCCCCATCCCTGTTTCTCCCTCTTCCCACCAGCTCTCCCGGGAATAAAGACTTCCATTCATGCGCCTGAGGAGACCCGCAGCATGGGGGAGAAAAGAGGGAGGAGAAATGGGGGGGGGGGGGGGGGGCATTGTGAATTATTGGAATCAAACCCTAAACGTTGTACGCATGTGCATGTCTGATGAATCTTTTTCTCCACCTCACCAAACTCTCTCCGATTTGCTGAATCAACTTCAGAGGACGTCTATAAGAACACTTTCTTTAATCCGACAAACACAAACTTTTCCCTAAAAAGCATGGTGGAACACACTCTTTTCCTGTCACGCATCCGTTCTGTCTGCCATAGAAGCGCAGCCACTCTTTGGAAAGCCAGATTCAAAGCCCAGATGCAAGTCTAAAACAAAGTACTGCCTCGGTTATCGAAAGCAGCAATCTTTCAGATTGTAGTGCTTCTAAAGATAGCAGCAAAACACTCGAGATTCTGCTCTCTTTAGACAAGCTCAAAAGCCGATGACTCAATTTCTACAATTGCCCCTGATTGGCTGAACCGAAGCATGTCATTACGGAACTGAAGGTTTTCATTTGCTCAGTAATGGCAAACACATTTACATATTACACAGACTATACATCTAATCCCCACAATCAGCATTTATGGTGAACACAGGCTAACGCTGCCACATCAGAGCTGCTTCACAGAGATTATTACAGCAATTATCTATCAATTGTTCCTTTAATGGATTCGTCCGACAGCATCGCACATGTCAGGCTGTACACATGCTCATCAAACGAAAGAAACATCCCGTAGAGCCCGCACGCGACAAGTCAAAATAGTTTTTGGGAGGTAAGAAAATTGTACACCAGCATAGACGGATTCACAACACATGGGATAAAAACAAACATGATGTTTATGTAATCTGTGCACCACATGAGCCAATCGTATCACTTCTGTACAACAGGAAACAATTAACAGCCAATGAGCTGCTCTAAGGGATAACTTCCTGTAATGAGAGATGGGTAATTCAAGACAGAAGCTGTGCTGAGATTAAACGCTTCCTTTCTGTGGTGTGTAACAGCAGAGACCCACTCACTTAGTTCCTCACAAATAATGGCCTCTATCCATCTGTCTGTCTGTCTAGTAGAGCACAGATGGAGATGATAAGACTTAGACAAGTGCTGCACCAAGTCTCTAAACTCCATAACCACATCTTTGAGTTTGCCGCAGTCTTTGTTGGTTTAATTTGAATGTTCATTTCATCAGCCCAATTCCATGTTGACCAGGTGTGACCTCTATGGATGTATCTACTCCAATCTCTTGGTATTTGGGATCTCTTGATTTGAATGCACGACAATCAAATCAGAACTTACGGAGGCCTATGAACGCAGCAGAGCAGCAATAAGAACAGTTTATCAGGTAAACACTTTGGATATTTGAATTTGAAAAAAAAAAAAAACTATACTTCTGAATGTCTTCTTTAATGAATAAATAACTTTTCAACATGGCCGAAAGACCAAACTTTTTCAAAAAGTTGTGTCCAACAATAGAATTGCTAATGGAAATGTCTCAGTGAGTTGAAGAATGGCTAGTGTGCTAGTTTTAAAGCGCCAAGTAACAGTTTCACTTTCTCGTCACCACTTTTCAGCGATTATCTCAAGTCCTTGGATGATCTCCGGCTCGCGATGGATGTGAAGAGCAAAGGAGTTAGAGAGCCACTGTAATGACATCCTCAGTGACAAAGAGAATGGGCAAAGTGAGACACAATAGTCTTAACCGATGAGTCTGCCTGCCTCCCTTCAGGCCCCCTTTTACCAACAATAATGCTTTTGTGTGAGGCTGCACTCCGCTCGTGTGTTCGCAGACACACAGACCAAAGCACAGCATCCTACACTTTCTCGGGCCGTCACAAAGAGAGCTGCAGAAAAGAGATCAGCACATTTAGAACACGGCTTACAAAACTCCCCGAGAGTCAGACTTTGTGGATTTAAGCGAACGACCTGCCTCCGTCTGCGTCTGAGAACTTCTCAGGCCACATGACTGACTGAAGCTGCTCCCTCATTTAAGTTAGCACCCCTCCCTGTGAAAGCTTACAGCATTCCTCAGCGTTTGAGAGTGAACAAGCTTTATGCTGAACAGAGGGAGCAGATAAAGAGTGAGGTCAAAAAAATACACGGGGTCAAAAACACGGGGCAGGTAAGGGATGCCAGAACGCTGGTCATGCTTGTGTGCGTGTGAACACCGGGCTGTGTGTGGTAAACTGAAGAAATAAACACCATAGTGTTGTGGATTCTTCCCTGCTTCAACATGACGGTTTGTTTAGTCCGAGATGCCCTCAAGGGACAGACGAAGACATAAAAACAGACAGAAACATTTAGGTCATCATGCTGGCATCCATACTTTAGAAACAAATAGACTGCTTAAAGAGAAGCAATCATGTTTTTAATTAAGTCTTTTCTTTGGAAAAAAACATTGTACAATGATTTCCTGACTAAAAAGAGCTTTTTAACCGGCAACTGTGTAAGACGTTCGCATTAAAAAGTTTAGACCTATAAAACTGGGCCTGACCAGAAAACTAAAAATAAAACTAAAGGGTGAAAACACCATATTAATACTCTGCTAATGATGACATTGTTGAATCTATTGACAAACGAGATCTCTTCCTTCTTTAAACATCCATCCAGTTTCAGGCTGTATAGTTGAAATAGAAAAAAATTGAAAACCTAAGCTTAAGCTTCAATTTGGCAAAAAATCTTGGTATCTTTTTCATAAAAAGTACAAAACCCATTAGGTTTTTTAAAGTAATCCTAATCAGAGAGTTCCTAAATATATATTAGAAGATTAGGCTAATTAATAAATTTAAAATATTATTTAAATCCTTATTAAATATTAATTTGAGCATAGCAGCACCAAAATAGTGGTTTACCAAATTTTTGAATTTATAAAAAAGATCAATATCTTTTTAAAAACAAAAACAGCTTTTTTGGGGGGGGGAGTTGTTAAAACACTGTTTTTCATCACTAGTATTGAAACCAGTGATCAAACAGAGCTACAATTGTGTTGTTGTTGTTAGAAGTATACTTTTTTACTAACAAACCAACAGAAAAACAGCTTATTTTGCCCTGAAAAGGATCTGGATCACTTCCTCTTTGTTTTCTCGAGCTATCACAAGGAGAGCTGCGGAAAAGAGATCAGACCCTTATCATGTACCAAGGATTTAATTAAATAATATTGCATTTTCAGAATAAAGAACAATGTCATTAAATAAAACCTTTGAAGTCATAGATATTCAAAAATTCTAAACTTAAAGCTCAGAAACCGAAACTGTGCTGATCAACAAACTTCTACTTTTGTTCCAAACTTTCAAAAAGTTCACTTCAAAGAAAAGTAAGACAATTATGTTTAGATTTATATTTAGCATATATATTTAACACAAAACTGTCACCAAAAGAATGAGCAACACAAGTTGCAGCACCAGCCTTCACTACAACTCATGCAGCCCAATAAAAAGATAAAGTGAGTAATTCAACACTTGACACTCCTATTCAGGCAGCACTCTCCACCAAAAGCATATCCAGATAAGTAGACACTACAGATAATCCTTGGGGAAGTGTATCCTTGAGAGTCTGGGAGGTTGTAACAAAAATCAATTAGCAGATAAAGTTAAGACACCGGGCAAGTGTCTGTACAAAATCGGACCAACCAATCGGACTAACAGGCAGAAAGGTGGACACAAAAGACCATGAATGCATAAGACTAACACGTCAGATAAAATAGGTTCCAAAAATGTTTAAAAAGAGGAAAGAAACAAATAAGATTTCAGCTAAAATCCATTCTGAATGAGAAGTCAGAGGGTTAGAAAATTACAAAGATGGGGAAAACCAGTATTGGTTTGAATACACATCGATCTCTACAGAGAAAACCATTAGGTCAGGCTCAGCACTATGAGAGTATCTTGAACCTTATCTCTCACTAAACAAATAGATAAAGAAAAGATGCAGAAAAAAAGAGCCACGATAAATAGTTGACGAAATGAACACTATCAGCATTTTCCACAGCAAAAGCACAAAATCGCACACGTGGAAAGAATTTTTGCTAGAAGGGAGTTTGTTTTTCCACCACCTCACTTACGAAGGCAGTTGTTAAGAAATCGGAAACGCTCAGAGTTGGCAGCAAGGTTACAAACCTAATAACACTTCAGCAGGGACAATCAGAACTATTGGAACAAAACATAAAATGGAGAAAGATCAAAACTTTACATCTTAGTTTATGTTCAAAGAGTTAAAAAAACAATGTAAATTAATGTGGCTGTTAGGTAAAAACTTATTAAAAAGTGAATGATGGGACCAGTTGAAATAACTGGACCAAAGTGACTTTGACAAAGTGAAAAATGTACAAATAAAGACAAAGGTTAGCATAATATGGCAGCATTTCCACAAAAGTCTGAGATTTCATTTTGTTAAAAACATATTTCTGAACAATATCACTTTGTCTTTTCTGCAGCCAGTTTGACATTCATTGAAATATGTGCAATGGTGTTCTAGATCAGACAGAAACACAACATTTTATATCACATTAAACTTAAAATAAAGAATTAAAAGATTTTAAAAACAATTGAAAATGAATGCTGCTTTCTTCATAAATAATGGGGATTACTGACTATAATTTAAACAGCTTCACGCAGATTTGGATAAATGTGGCATGCTGCAAACTTTGGGTATAACAATTCATTCTAACAACTATTAGATTAATATCATAGTTTGTGGTTGACGATCTGATTCATGTTCCATATTGGTTCATTTTGAACAATATGATTCACTGACTTAAAATTGATCCAGGACATCTTTAGCCAAAACTTCAACCAGTGTGACTCAAAAATAACTGGATACTGAACAGTGCAGGTGAAGTTTTCCAGATTCCTTGAGTTTCTTGCATAGGTGAACAGACAAACAAGTAAACATACAAACATTTTAGTTTCATTAAGTTCATCCAATTCTTTTTTCCACATCAAAATAACACAAAGGGAACATTATTAAAACTTTATACCACACTGTATGGTGACACGTCTTTGCAAAATACATTTCATTTTTACAGTTACAGAAAAAATATTTGACTAATTGTGAAAAAAATAAAGTTAAAGTTCATGAAGAAATCAGAAGAATAACAACCCAAAGCTTACATGTTCCAAAAGCAAAAAATGCTGTAAAGAAAAAGGAAACATTAGAAATTGGTAAGCAGTAAGTCCCAGCTTCAATCCGTCTTTAAACCTTTGAAGAAAACTGAAATCTACTGTCGCTAAAAGGATTCTTGTCAATGTTGTCAATAAATTCAAAAGAGCATTGAGATGTACTTGTAAAGATAGATTATGTAACTAAATAGTCGGATTAAGACTTGGACTTTTGGCTGTTATCTCGCTCAAATCTATTTTTCTTTGTGACACACAGAATGTACACAATCACATTCACACAGGCATGCTCCCAGACAGCTGATGTGGCCATCAGATTTCACTGACAAATGCACTTAGTGAGACATAGTGAAAGTCAATACTTGGTGCTTTCCGTTTCTTTGACTCCTCAACCTCTTTCCTGCCATCCCTGCACTTGCTGTGTAATCCTGGCGGATCTCCTCTCCGACACCACACAACGAAGGACTCCTTAAAATACTCCCCGACTAACCACAGATGTGCGGCGGAGATTAAAAAAAAAAAACAAGTTTGCGTGCTTCTGGCTGAGTCAACATCATCTACGACCCCAGAAAACATCAGGCAGTAAGCCTGCAATGAAAAGAAATTCAAGTTTTTGAAAAAAAAAAAAAAGAAAAACCAAGCCTGGAGTCAAAACAAAACTGATTTATTTACCCAGAAAGGGGTCATTTGAATATGGGTCACTATAAAATCATCTTTGCTTGTTTGCACAATAATTTATTATCTCTGCTGGGATCAATAAAGTGTTTTTCACTTGAGTAGAAATGAAGAAGACTGTCAATATAACAAGTCTGAGTGCAGCTCAGGCTGGTTTCTGTCTTGGCCGTTGGCATTTCTTTAAATGCAAGTAACTGCCCCAGGGCTTTATTAAAATGTAGCTTAAGCCGGACTGGCCATTATAGCCTGTCTGCATTTGCCTGATGAAGAACAGGAGCCCACTGGGATAACACACAATGGAGAAAGAATGGAGCTCGACCTTTCGGGACAGACTGAGAAGACGGTGTGTCCGATTGAGAAATTAGCTACACTTTCAACCAAATGGTCACGCCAAGCCCTTGCATCCACACAGACATCAAATCCAGCCCCGGGACGAGAAAGCAAAGGCCAGACTCAAGTTGTCTCGACCCTGACCTGGTCGCACAAAGAAACAATACAACAAACCCACACATGGACACACTCAAGCACAGACACAGAGGCTTCCAAGGCTCTGCTATCACCTCAGCTTTTCAATGTCCACCAGGTCAAAGTTCATCTCTTCTTCTGCTGCCCTTTAGCACTCTATTGTGCGGCAGTGTGTGTGTGTTTGAGCCTGTGCAGTTGCATGCTGGGAGTGACCTTGCAGAGTGATTCATTATTGTAGGAAAGCAGCAGCAGAGCAACACTGCTGATTAGGGGGAGTGTTGCTAAAAGTGTGTTTGTATTTCTGATTAGTCCTTTTCAAACAGACGCACGCAGGTTTATGTGATCTCCTCAGACTTTGAGGATAAAACTGCAAAAATGTCATCATCTGTAACATCTTAGTTTGAAGAACACGCTTGAGAACAGAGTGAAGTTTAATTTCCAGGAAACCGTAACAAGTCAATGTGAAAGTGTGAAGCATGAGAGCAGAGTGTCTTTTGACTCAACTGTTTCGGGATTTGACAAAAACTGAAAAACAGGGATGAATGTGTGTGTCGGTGTGCGTTCTGTGTGCGTACAGAGTGTAAGGGGGTCACATGCAGATGGACAGCTGGTGTTTCCGCGGTGCTAAATCACTCACCCCTCCCCAGCTAACACGTACACATTCACAAGTCCCATCCCCCATTTTTTGGAGGGAAACGCCCCTTAAAGCATTCCCAGTTCATGTGCTTAAAGGGCGCACACTGAGGGCTTACAACCCAACACCAAAACAAGCCCCAAAAAACACAGCTCGCTTAAGCCACAATACCAGACAACCACAAAAAGTCCATCATGACAGTCGGGTCAGGCAGTATCAGAAGTGATTATTTCATGTTCATGCATATTAATAAATCAGTCAAGGATTGCTCTCTGTGGGCAAACATGATGCATCACACACAAGCTGACATGCACGCTTCTGTTTTTATGAGCTCAACCAGTCCCTCAGGTCACCAACCGTCATCTCAGACCGGGATAAAAAGCTGACATCAAAAGACCTGCCATTTTGCGCACACACATGTGCACGTCTTGCACGCACAGAAGCTTGGCGTGGGGACTGTGGCTGCATTAATTTCCCTGTGAATGCACTTGACTAACACAAAATAATTCCTAACACTCCTGGGAGACCACCAAGCAACAACAACACACAGCCAGGAGGACCAGCGAGCAGAGGGGCTGTCAAGACAAGATAAGTGTGTATCTACTGTCAAGCTTTTGGACGCATCCGCTAATACACACGAGCGTACGCCGACACACATGCAACAACAACAACAACACACAACCTTGCAAAGGCTCCTGGAAAAAGCTGTCTTATCTCACTCCACAGATAGTGAAATGGATTAAGAGCCGTATTTGGCACGTCCAGGGAACTGGACAGATAACCAGAAAAACGTTCTCCCTTACTGCAGTCACTGCTCAAACTGATTTGTGTGCGTTTGAGCGAAAGAGCAGCTGCACTTTAGCCTGTGCATACTCCATGACGCAAGGGCATTAGACCAATAACTGCGAGTCTATATGTTTGTGTGCACACACACATACACGTCTGCAGGAGTGATGCAGCAGTTGACCCAGCATCCAATCCATTAAAACGCACACATTCATCTTCCTAACACACACAGCATGCCCAGACAAAGAGCTGTGTGTGAGAGGATGTTCAGCATGTGTGTGATGTCAGCTGGAGACAGACAAGGGGAGCTCATCATATCCTCCTAATGTGTGTGCGTGGGTCCGTCCCCCGACACAACGCACACGCTCTCAGTGGCTCCTCTGCTCATATATGCCCTCTCTGAAGATGACGAGTGAGATTCCCTCAAATGCGCCTCATTTTCTCCGCTCTTTTCTTTCTCCCTTTCAATGAGGACTCGACATAATAGATATTCAATAGTTTACTTCACAGCGAGTAGTAAATAAAGGTCATTATGTGTCATTACTGACAGGTGTAGAATTGCAGGGGTGTTACTTTTAAGGCAATTAAACGAGATGCATTGCATTCTGGGATGCACCATGCACTGATGATGGGGTTTGGATTTAGAAACTTATGAGAGAAAGTAGAGAATATTACTTTAAGAAGATTGCAGTTTTAAATCAAAAATTACTGTGCCCCTGAAGTGCAATTCACACCATTGTTTCACTTTATGCAAAAACATTTTAACGATCACAAAGAGAATAAAAAAAGTAAAGCAAATAATAAAAACAACAGCACAATTTAAAAACCAAAGCACAATGAATGAGACAAAATAAAAATGTAGCGTATCGGGGGAAAAAAAGGAACTTCCAGAAATCAAAATGAAATGTTAAAAAAACGAAACACAATAAAAAAATGAAAAGGTGTTGTTGCCCCTGTTATTCAACTGCTGAACCGTCAACTCTGGTCATTGGCTCCTCTGAAATCAGACACGTGAAGCTGACAGCAGCTTCTCTGGGGGCCAGAGTTGGTGACATCGAAGGAAACCTTAGGATGTTAGCCCAGAGTAAGTCCAGGTTCTGTCGAGTCGTGGTTCATGCAGACGGTAATGATGCCTTTCAGAGACAATCAGAGGTCCGTAAACTAAATGTAGAATCGGTCTGTAAACTTGCTAAGTCGATGTCAGACACTGTAGTTTTCTCTGGTCTCTTGCAGAACCTAGTCAGTCATGAAATGTACAGCAGCTTTTAATCATTTAACCACTGGTTAGCTAGATGGTGCCCAGAAAAATGTGTTGGCTTTGTAGATAATTGGAGTTCGTTTTGGGGAAAGCCGGGTTTCATGGCATCCATCCCACTTTGGACGGTGCCGCTCTCCTTTCTAAGAACATTTCTGAAAGCTAGTCAACCAGCTCCTAGCTTTAGCTTATGTGCCAAAAGTCAAATGAAAGGAGTAAGACACAGAAACCTAAAAATAATAGCAACAAGTACTCTCAATAACAACAAGCAAAATGATGATGTAATTAAATGTGTATTACTAAATGTCAGATCATTTCCTCTAAGTCCCTCTCAGTCAATGAGTTAATTATTGATAAACTCTGCCTACTAGCTTTAAGAGAAACTTGGCTACAACAGGATGACTATGTTAGGCTGAATGAAGCAATCCCCCAGTTATAACAACTATCAGAAATCCAGGATTTCAGGGAAAAAGGAGGTGGGTTAGCAGTAATATCACAGTCTAGCTTACTTAACTCTAAAGTCAAACACATTCATTATTCATTTGAAAACATCATATTGTCTATAAATCACCCAAAGAGGAAGACTCAAAAGCCCTCGCGACCTGTGTACCTGAGTTTTCTGACTTTCTATCAACTTTTGTTTTAGATTCTGATAACATAATAACAGTAGGGGATTTTAATATTCAGCCTGATGACTCCAGTGACTGTCTCGGAAATGCATTTGTAGATTTATTATATAATGTTTTTTTTCCACACAAAACGTAAATGAACCTACTAACACACAAGCGTCAAAACGTCACAAGCAAACCCTGTCCTTGCCTTAACTCATGATATAGAGATCAGGCAGCTGAGTGTCCTCCCTCATAACCCCATACTTGCAGATCACTTTCAAATTACCTTCAGTTTGTTCAAGAAAATGCTAGTGCTCCAATAACTAAAAAACTGCTTAGAAGAAGATTATCTGACCGTTCTGTCTGAATTTAAACTCACAGTTCAACCATTTCTTAGTCACATGCTGAGCACATACTCTCAGACCAGCTTTTGCTTCAATTTTGGGACCGTGTCATGGTTTTTGAAATTTGTTTTTATTTCTAAAATGTTCTTCTTTATTTTTATTTTTTCCAATTGTTGTTGTGATCTTTAACATGTCTTTGCGTTGAGTGATTTGTTGATGTGATTTGTGCTTCAGGGCCCCCATAAAAAGATGAATATGGCACAATGTGAAGAAAGATCTACAGTAGTAGTGGATGAAGCTATGAAATTTTGATATCTAGTTTGTCTAAATTCCACTGTTGAGTTCAGCAAAAATGTCAGATTTTCATGTTTGCTTTCTTATCTGTCTGTGTGTCCGTCTGTCTCACCCCTTCGCCGTCTATTAGAGTCAAATCTCCGTCCTAATGGGTTGCTATTGTATCCTGCCTCACCCCCTCCTCTATTCATCACACTACCACACTCACACACACACTCCCTCTAAGGGGGCCCCTTAACCAGGCTCTCCATATGCCTGACCCCCACCTCCTTTCTCCTCCTCCTCTTTCCAAAACCCCCTTTTCCTTTCCTCTTCTGCTGTGGCTTCTGCCGCCGCTGCTGCCCCATGCTGCCATCTGCTACAAGACAGGGGAGGGTGAAAGAGGAAGAAGAGAGTGACGAAAAAAAGGGTGCATGAAAAGAGGGAAGACTTAAGGGAAGAACAGGCAGCGGGGACAAGTGTGGAAAGAGAGATGGATAAAAAGATAAAGCAGGAGAAGAGTGGGAAGGGGTAGACAATACATGAGAGAGGAGAGGCTGTCCATCTGCTTCCCACATCACCCTCCCACCCCCATCAGTACTCGCACTCGGCCTCACACACAAACCACAAAGAGTATTTAACCTCAACACACACACACACACATACCGAGCCCCACAGATAGATTGGGAGCCCAGCCTCTCTGTTTAACCCGTTCCTCCCCACTGAGTCTGCCAGTGTTACACTCTCGGGGTGGCAGGTGACGGCTGGATGCAGGGAGGGGGGGGTTGGCGGCTTGTGATTGTGCACGGATGGGATGGGGGGGGGCAGAGTGAAGGGGATGAAGGGTTGAAACTGATCTGAACAAACAAACACCGACACTCTTCCACTCACCCCCCCCTTTCCCGAACCACCAAACCTCAGCAGACATCAGCTTTCCACCCTGTCGCTATGACAACCCCTGTCAATCATCTTCTTGCTATGGTCCTCTCAATTAGGGACTGATGGCTAGATTATGAACGGCTCCTCCACACATCAGAGGGAGTAAGTCTCAGTCGGCTCAGTTGACATGAAAACTGGAGGTTTTCATTGGGAACTGTCTCCCTTCATGCTTTACTTCAACAGCGCAGGCAGTCAGCTTTGTGGTGACGGCACTCACTCCACTGATAGCTAGATGGGACTCTGGGTTTAGACTTTGACCAACGCCAACCACACAGTTCCTTTACAAGGGTATGTTCCGCGGGCATGCTTCTAACATAAACAAAAGCAGGGGATTCATTATCGTTGTGGTCACATTTCTAAAACACTGAAACATATGAGATTCCAGAAAACCTAAGAGTTAGTTCATGAGAAAAAAAATATGCTTTGAATAAATGTTAAATGTCTTCCTTTATCTTCTCTAGAACTTTCAGTTGTATCCAACAGGCGAGGGGGTGTCTCTTCCAAGCTGTTTCTTATGATAATCTCTTCTCATGGCTTGGACAATACTCAAACCATAATGTTGATGAAACAATATTTTCCACATTCTTTGTGTACTAAACCAAACAATTGCTGGTGATTGAGGTAGCCCCGCTAGGAGGTTGGATAAACATCAACGGGATAAAGTTGAGAAGTAAGCTCAAGACCAAAGAGCGACAGAGCAGTACGTAGGTAAACATCTTGACATCATGAAGCCTTAACTCCTGCTGGGCCTGTCAAGCTCAGTGCCGCTGAGATGACCATCACACATTCAATGGTGTAGGTCAACACACTGAGCAAACTTCAAATTCCCCCAAGGACCTGTACGTACACGGTGTCACACACCAAACACCAGTGTCGTGTGCGAGGGTGTGGTGAGGAGGGGGATGAAGGCAGTCCACAAGGGCTGATTTCATTAGAGAGGAGAGGTGAGGAGAAAAGAGGGGAGGCTAGGAGAGGAGACGAAAGGTCTCCGTGTGTATGACCACAAATGGAGAGGGCAGACACCAGCTGTCACTAGCTTGTGCCGGCCCTATTCTCAGCTGCTGTGTGTGTGTGTGTGTGTGTGTGTGTGTGTGTGTGTGTGTGTGTGTATTTCAGTGTGGGTGTGGGTGTGTGTATCTCCGTGTGGTTTCAGTTACAGAACAAGCTCTGACTCTTCGGAACAAAGCTGGGAAAGGAGCTACGGACAGGAAGGAGGTGTAGAAATGGATGAAAGCTGCTCTTAAAATCAAATGCATCAGAACAGTTTGCGTTCATCATCGGAACGCTACCTACACAAAGGAAAGGGGAAGAGATGACTTACCCTTTTTCTTGGGGGTCCTCGTTCTTCGTCTTTTGAACTCCGTCCACCACCTGTTCGCCCCTGGCGCCCACCTTTGCCGTCTCCAACTGGAGGTCTAATCGTCATCCTAATTTCCGGTGGGCAAATGTAGTTCTCGAGGTTCTTGGGGGGCTTTTTGGTGCGCTTGGTGGTCTGAATCTTTAACTTTAGACTTCCTTCCTGAAAACTTGCTTCCTTGATGGAGAACTCCTGCTCCTCCATAAGCCCCTCCCCTTGCTCATCTATCCCCTCCCCCTCACTGACGGCACTGTGAATCACATCATCACTGCGCACCAACCCAATGCCGCCTGCTCCTAGTTGGTCCACCTCATTAATCCCCGCCCTGCATCCCTGAAGGTCCGCCTCTTTGGGTCGGGCTGAGCCAACCAGATCCCTAGGCTCCATCCACGCTCCCGCCAGAGCCAGTCAGAGTGGGGGAAACTGACACAGCCAGCCAATAAGAAGACAGGAAGCTGTGGTATTGCTGGTCTGGTTTGGTTGTTGTCAATCAACTACTGGGGTTGTGTTGGTTGTCCCACAGGAACACAGCACAGCCAAGGACACTCTGTGGAGAGAGGTGAACGATCTGATTAGAGGAAAGTAAAAGCGTAAACTGTCCTGTCGTCGCCAAAACTTCACTCCATCACCTCCTCTCAGTCTGTAGCCAAAAAGCATAAAATGCAAAAACAAAAGTGGAAAAGTCCACACAAAAAAGGCTAAAAAAAAAAAAACACTCAAACACAACCATTGTTTGTGTCTGAAGTGCCTGTTTAACAGCATCCAGACAGCAGATTCAAGCAGGCTAAAGAGAACAGAACAAACTTAAGACATTCTTCATTGCTGCAGTAAATCCAAGTTGGAGAAAACTTTTTTTTGGTTGTTTCTTCCTCCTTTTCACCCAAGCAGGGAGAGGAGGTAATCCAGCAGGGGGGGGGCGGCAGCAAAAGAATCTAAATTCTTTTTCCAGATGTGGTTTACGAGCTGGAAAAAAAAAAGAAGAAAAAAAAACCGGCATCTTAACCGGTCTACACACACATACAGCAGAGCTGCGCGCATGCAGAAGTACATTCCAGTACACATAAATACCAATCCAAATTGCATGGTTGCTGTCACAGAATGAGCCAAAGCTTCGCATCCCTGCTGAAACTACAGGTTACACTGCGTTGCCATTTCTCCAAAGATTTCCAAAGAGATGTCTGTCGGACAACATCATCATCAAGAACAACTTACACTTGGACCACAAGCAGAAAGCAACCAAAACACACACTGGACCACACTTCTCTCTGGAGTTTCAGGGAATCCCATCAGTCAATATGACATGAGGCATGGCTGAGCTGGAAGTGTGGAACGCTATCTCACACGCTGAGCATCACCTGGCACCATTTACACTGACGTGAACCCAGACAGGACAACTGTCCGCAGACAGCCAAGTAAAAGCATACTGCAGGCATATAAAGACCTCTTTGTTTGCAGGACGTACTAAAAAACTTCAACATGGTTGCTATTCACACTTTGCTTTATGTGATTTTTCATCCGTGCTCCTGCACCAGTCAAAGCTACTGTCCAAACAGCTGATCTCCATCATAATGCCCCAAAGGCCTCTCAACACACGCTTGCAGTGTGATTGAATAACCATAATCTGCTCAGGTATTTCTACAAACGGGTCCGTTTAAGCTGCACTTAGTGTCCAGGGCTGGTCATTTTACTCCAAGTCCTGGTTAGGTGAACAATGAACAGCCTTCTGATTCTGCTTTTCTCATACCCCGTCATTTGACAAGCACTTCTAAAGCTTGCCAATGTCGATTCTGGTGCTATAGCGAAGTGAAGGCAAAGTAAAAGGCAAATAAAAGGTGTACCACTGCAACCATGCAAACTCAAAATTGATTTTATTGTCCTTGCAAAACTTCACTACATTTTCCAAACGTCAATAATTTTTGTTTGTAAATGCAAATGATTATCTTTGCAAACAGTTTTCAATGTGAAAGTGATCTTTCTTTCTTTCTTTCTTTCATTAAGTGATTTCAATCCCATTTAGTTTAAGAACTGTATATTGTTGTTTTTCTTATATACAACATCATTAACACATAAACACAACATTAAAGTGGTGACAATCAGTGTTTTTGGCTGATAATCTTCAGGATATCTCCCAAGACTACAACCAAAGATCTCTTAATCAGTTTTAGCTGTTTATAACGTGTAAGAGTCTTAAAATCTTCAAAAATTGTTGGTCTTTGAAAGGGTTCAATCTGACTTGGATTTTGGATAAAAACTATGTTTTTTTTATCTTCAGAAAAATATGTTTGCAAGTAGAAAATACTTAAATATTCACATTTTTTATTTTCTTTTGATGGAGAGGAGCTAGGAGAGGCTTGGGATTATCTGCTCATTTGGGGCAGTATGGACCAGGAAGAAGAAAAAAACAAGAAAATCGGAAACAAAAATAGCTTCTACCTTCCTAACACCTCCGCTTTCTCGTTACATCACCTTAAGGGCAAAATAGTTTCCACCTTTTTATTGTTCCATATTGTTTTATGGATCTGACCATGTGTTTTTTTTTTCTTTTTCAATCTGCTCTTCCCTTCTAGAATTCTCGTAAATTTCCAAGAATTCCAGTTCAACACCAAATTGTAATCAATGATCTTTCTTTGAGCAAATCCTTATTGGCTGCTAATTTCCATGTGTTGGAGCTTTTGACAGCCAGAAACCTCAACTGTCAGAACTTCCATGATGCAAGTCCATCACATAATACCAAAAACAAATCAAGTTCACTTAAAAAAAAATAATAAAAACTCACAATGCCAAGAGTCACAGTCATCAGTGGAATGGGAACATGAATAAAAATAAGCGAAATGTCTGTTGAATTACCAACTTCAGTGGTGATTTTCATACGCCACAAAAACAGGGAGAAACCACAACGTTTAAGGAAGTCAAGGGAATAAATTAAAAAAAAAGGAAACCACAGCAGGGATCATTTGATAGCTTGTAGGAATTCAAAGAAATAATAAAGGGTTTTTTTGAGTTGAGGCGTTGGCTCCTCCTGATCCCATGCTGTGCCCACATGACCCCGCTGGGTCCTTCAGAGACCTCCCAGTGTCTAATGCCAGCGTGGTGACTCGTCCTGTTGGTATGTGTGAAAGCCACTGTGGCTGTCATGTGACAGCAGGCAGGAAAGAGAGACAGCTGCCAACCACATCGTGACGCACCAATCGAAAACAACTTCTTGAAGAAATACAGTTCTGACTCAGCTACTTAGCCTCTTCCTTACCATCACTCTGTGTTGGCAGAAGGGCATTAAAACTCCTCATTTTGGGCTTTTACTGCATAAACTACTAAAGTGGGTCACAACTGTCCGTCTTGCCTGCACAGTGCCCTGAGCGGTGTTAATACTGCCGCTGGCAGGCTAGGAGTTTATGTAAGGCTGACCCTTCCTGGGGCCTCCTTCACCTCCTCTCCCGCGTTTCCACACAAACACACACACCTTGACCGGCCTCAGACAGCAGGCTGACTGTGAGAGGCCAGACGCACAGCATAAATACCTTTATTATGCTCTCCAAACTGCTCTCGAACAGCATAAGGTCATTCCCTGCACTGCACGTGAGGACGTTCCCTGCAACATTTTGCCAACCCACAATTATGTGAGCGTGTGGATCCTAGGATACGGGCTGGGAGATGATGCAGACAGACAACTGAGAAATGCACACAAGAGGAGAGCGAGGGATGGCAGCAGAAACACATCCATTTAAGGCTGCATACCCAGCAGCCCCAGTGCCTGAGGTGGACTCACAAATAGCTCGTACACACATGCAGACAGATGCATGCACACACATTTGCAGAACTCTTTGCAGAAGGTGATGCTTTTCCACTTTTATTTTTCTCTTCTACAACAGCCTTCGCACAAACCAAGTTACCCAGAGGACCAAATCATGGATTTAGCTTTTTCTTCCTGCACGTTACCTGCGTTGTCTGCCACTACAGCTGGAAGGACAGCCGTAAAACACAGAGCCATGATTGCAAAGGATGGCCTCAGAGCTGCTTCATGCAGGAGTGTGCACGCACACACATCATCTGGAGAAGCCATATGCCAGGTAGCACCAGAACCATCCTCTCCTAACTACCTCGCACAAGCAGATGAATGTTAAACCATTTTAACTGCAGCAGAAGCCACAAAATGGCTGTCAGCAAAAACACCTCCCCTACTCCCCAACTGTCTTCCTTCCTCCCCACCACCACCCTCCCCAGCCTCTGCTCTCTCCCCTCTTCTCTGTGCTACCGCTTTCCTTCACCCTCCCTCCCCGCTCTCGTTCTGTGTGCTCTGCCAAAAGGTGCTCCAGTGCTGATATTCCGTTAAGAGCGGCTGCCAACAGTTTGATTTGTCCTTGGATCCTGTTCACATCCCCACACACACATTTTCCCCCCTCTGATCCCGCTTCGACCCAAGTTATCCAGCTCGGGACGCACCTAATCGATTTCTCATGCTTTCATTTAAAGGTGGCATGAGCATCTCATTACCAAACAGACCACAATAAACCTGTTTGCCCTTATGGGCATACCCAGAAAAAGGAGAGGATCGCCTCCATCCCTGTCTGCTTCATCTCATTCCACCTGCTTTCCTGCTTGTGTCCACTTATCAGCCAGCCCCTATGTCCACAACTTCCCTCCCACACCAGTGACAGATCTGACCATATCTCCACACTTTGCTTGACCTAATCGGATTGTTAATTTATCTTCTGGAGCTCCTTCTTTTTCTTTTTAAGCAACTGATAAACCACTGACTTTAAAATCTCTAGGAAAACTAAAAAGGAGACACGTCTCCTTCTCTTCAAACTGACAAAACAACAAAAACCACATGAAGCAGCACCTGTTCTATTGAAATCAGGATCCGAGCCCATGCCAAAACAACTAAAACAATATTTCTTTATTTTTGTGGCCTTTTATCCCAGAGAAGAAGTACGCAGCATGGAACCATATGCTGGCTTGTGCCACAAACTGTGGTTCCACGTGGGGGGAACATCCAAATCACTGAAGATGAGGGTGACGGGGATGGGGGCGGGGGGGGGGTTTCATCCTCACACGCCTCATTATAAGGAAAATGTATCACAAAAATGAACACTGATGCCTGCTGTCACTGCGTGACAACCTTGTTTGAGCGGTGTACGTGCGTGAATCGGTGCGTTAACCTCATCCACCCGTGCGTGCGTGCGTGCGCACCGTGTGTCTTGTGGCTACAAAGATTTATCTTCACTGAAATATTAAAGAAGGCGCATGTCGTGAGGGGTGGGCACGTGCACAATTTCTGGAGGGGGGAAAAAATGGAACACAAACACGTTTACAGCAGAGGTGCGTTCAGGTGCGCAAAAAGGCGGTCAGCTACTTACCCATGTCTAAGCGCAGCCGGCTTGAACGCGTGAATATTTTATCAAGATCATTTACAATCCATTTATCCGAGGCGCATTTTCACACAAGCGGCGGATGGGATGACAGCCTCCCGGGGAGCTGTCAAACGCAGCCGGAATATGTGCGTCTTTCTGACAGAAAACCCCGGGGAAAATGGCGTCAACGGCGCTCTGGACACGGAGAAAAAATGTGTGTTTTTTTTTTTTTTAATGCAGCCGATCCGGTGACTGAGTCAAGGTAGCCACGTAGAACGGCGAGGAGGTCCGATCAGAAACTTGAGTCCAGCTGCTGGCAGAAACGGGACGTTTTGAAGCTCCAGAGGACGAGCAGAGTGCGTGTCCGATGCGGGATCGCTGCTCACTCGGGAAGCTGAGATCCCTCGCAAATCCGCTAGTAAGGGAGGAGGAGGAGGAGGAAGAGGAGGAGGAGGAGGAGGACTGTTACTGCAGTCAAAACAAGCAGCCCGCATCCGACTAAAAACCAGAATCCAAAAAGGGGTTTTGTTGTTGTTGTTTTTTTAGCGACAGGACCGCGCTTGCTTGCAGTGAACAGGAGAGCAGAGGACGCAGCTGCAGGTTCGGGTTCCGGCTGCGCAGAATCGAACCTTCCTCCTTTTTTTTCTCTCCGTTTCGTCGCTTTTCCAATCGGTGAATGTCAGGTCTCGGAACTGGAGTCTGGTAATGATCTCACCCAGCAGACTGGGGGCTCCGTCGAAGCGGACGGACCAGAGACAGGAGGAGGGGCGACAACGCCCCCTTCTGGTGGAAAAGGAGCGCAGCACGTGTCTTTTTTCCAGCCTTTCCTCTTGTTTTCTCCTGAGATTTCTCCCGAGGGATGAACGGCCGATGGGTGTTTACCTGTGCACTGCAACATCTGGAAAAAAGGATTGAAAAAATTTTCAAACAGGATCATGTGTGCAGAACCTGTGGACAAACACTAAAAAACCAGTCAATCAATCAAAACTTTTTAAAATGTTATTTTTGGGAATTTTCAATAGTTTGACTTACAAGTTTACGATTCAACTGCTGATTCTATTTATCTAAATTTAAAACCGATTCATTAACCAAGTGTAGTAATTACCTTTTAAAGTTTTCACATAAGTAGTAGTTGTCGTTGACCTTTTGACACATCCCGTCAGGTCAACTTTCACTGATTCACACAGGTCGTTTGGCAGAGATTTTTATGCCACATGCCCTTCTTGACATAACCCAGCCGGGTTGGGGACAGGCCCAGGGAGACCCAAACTTAGGCCCCTTTATGGCTGCATGATTAGGCAGTAATGTGAGGGGTCTTGCCCTAAAGGCCTACACTGAATTAAGCTCATTGATGGTTTCCCATATGCCAGTTTTCACATAAGTAAGTGAATCAAAATTAAGTAAAGCAATGACTTTGTTAATTCAGTTTTTGCTTTAAGACCAAAGCAAAGATCAGATATCAAAAAAGCTCCTATAAGTAGTCATAAAGAACATGTACATCCATTTGTTGTTTCATTCAATTCAAGTCAGGAAAACTGCAAAGTGTAAAAACAAAGTCTATGTAACATAATACACTGTATTATTTAACACATAATTAACACATAATTACACTGTAACATAATAAATTTTTTTCTAAAAAGACAAAAAACAAATAAATAAATTCTGGCTTAGGTTTTAACCAACATAAAAAATAAAATGGAAGTGCATTGTGGAGATAAAAGGAGAATTAAATGAGTAAATACAGCATTTTAGCAAATACAGAACAGTCTTCTTAACAAAGTCAAAAAGCATTTTGGGTGTTTTGTGAAGTTTGGACTCCTTCTCAGAGCAGATCTTGTATACAGAAAATGTATACTAAAGCATAGTTTTTTTTTTTTTTTTTAATTACGAACCCCGTCTGTATTCCACCCTGCAACAGAAACCAAATCAAACATCATACCAGATCAAGAAAGGACCAAAACAACAAAATCCCCATCCTGCTAAAAACCCTTGAATATCCATTCCAGGTGATCTAAAGGATGGAAACGATATAAGGTGGAAAAACTGATTCAACATTTTAAAACTGAATCACTGAAAATAACTCCAATAAGATATGCTTCAGAATCTTATCTGCTGCAACAGCACATACTTTCAGGAGTTTTTGGACAGTAAGCATTTTACAAACCATTTTCTATTATTAAGATTCTTAGCTTTATCTTAAAATGAAGTCCTCTGCATGTATACCACTATCTGACAGATTATCTAGTCACATACTTGAATTTAACCTGTGTGCCCAGTTGAGACAAAAGCTTTCAAATCACACAATGTCAATATTTGTTCAAAGTAAAACCAGCTTGTTGCTTAAAACCCCAGCTTGTATGTGGGGTGAAGTGTGAATGTGTTCGTATTCTGGTGCTTTCCCCAAGATTTGTCAAATAGCTGGAGGATGGAAAACCCACATGTACAAAGCACAAAGAAAGCACGCTCCTTCCATCAGTTCAAAGATGTCAGACATGACCTACTCTAATGTTTATCAAGGCAGTTTCTAGTTTATTGTGTAAGGAAAACAATATTTATTAATAGCAATCTGTTTGCTGTCAGAGGACCTCTCCCTGTCATCCCACAGTTGCTCAGTGCTGACTTAAGTATCTGCATGATCGTGTACGGAGAGCCTCATTAAGCGAGATTGCGTTTGCCAAAGTGGTAAATGTGTGCACTCAAAAGTGTGTAAACATTCAGTTCTAACCTCGCTGTCAAATATCTTCCGTGTCATCTGCATTGTGTAAGTTGTCACTTTTCACTTCCCCTGCAGAAATGTATCAAGTCGTCAAAGACCTGGTGTGTGCACACATGTGGTAATAGGAGAGTAGGTAAATATGACTTTGTTAATTTACTTTATTTATAGGCCATTCCTGCCTATTTGCAAATGCATTACATGTGGATTCTGCTTCTATATCTGCAAAGCCAGAATCCAAACAACAAACTCAAAATCAGCTGCAAACCAGAAATGTTGACAGCTGACTCTACATGATTAATTCATTGAAAAAATAATGTTTTTTCAAAACAAGGATTCTCACATTCAAGGCTTCTACTTGACTAAATGTCAGAGAAATAAAAAATATTTTCATAGTTTTATTATATTTGCCTAATTTTTTGGGTTAATGTGAATCTATTTATTATTTAACATTACCTCCTATAAAGTAAAGGTCAGCAAAGGGACTAATAAAAAAAATTAACATTATTATATTATTTATATTTATTTATTATAACATTATTATGCAAAGTGCACTCATTTGGAACAGATTTCTATAAACAAAGAAAAGGCAAATGATTAATTGTGTTTACCAATTGAATGAAATTTAAATGAATGGGGGTTTTCTTTGGTGCATGAACAGAACAAGCACAACGCCTCAGCTTTTCTCTTGTATAATCGTAGGACCACTATGTGATTATATTCAGGAGTTCTTCAAAGTTTTTATATGCTAGAAAATCCATTAATATTCCAAACCCGCTGAATTCCTATCGGGGTCATGCGGTTGCTGGAGCCTATTCCAGCCACTGCTGGGGAAAGGCTGAGTCCATCGCAAGGCTAACATTAAAACTTACATAAAAAAATATTTTACAAATAACATGATTTACTTCACTCTTCAAAGATTTTTTTTTCACGCAGGGATACCAGCATCACAATCTCTCTTTTTCATAGTAATGAGAATGAAAATATTTCTTGATCATATATAAAAATAAATAAACAAAGCAAAGTTCTGCGAAGCCATGACAGAAAGGAGAGTCATGGATGTCTCCAACTGCTGGAATTTCAAACATGTTCTCTTGAGAAAACTCAACACTTTCGAGTTAGTGGGTACAGGAGACTTGTAAGACTGCCTGCTGTTCTGAGTCTTTACACATCACACGAAGGCATTTCAAATACAGCAGCAGAGACTCTGGACTGTTGCACACCTGGACTTTTGTTTGCACAAAAAAAATCACTCATAAAAGCTTCATTGGTGTTGGTTCTTTCCAATTCCTTTGGAATGGCAGAATTGTTCGTTTCTAAGAAAGTAATAAAACGCTTTGGCAGGACTTTGTACCCACTTCCTCATTCAGTGAACCGTGGTGTTTGAAGATGCAAATGCAAAGATTCAGTGGGGCAAAAACCTATTTGTCAGTCACTGATTCTGCAAGTTGTCCCACTTATGAAGATGAGATGTTTATCACAAACCTCTGTCTTTCATTCTGTCTCTTTCATTCTGTCTCCAGAGACAGAATGGAAATCACATTGTGTTGTTTTTGTAGGTGATTATTTTTTTGTGTATTAGTGGCATGGTTTGGTTGATTGCTTTCTTTTCTCATTTGTGTCTTTTTCGGTTTTTTCTGCAGGCTGGCTGTGACTCCGCCCACTCACTTATGGCTCTTGTCACCTGCACTTTGTTGATTAGCCACACTGTTAGGAAGCTCTCTGTCTTCAGTGTATACTTACTTATTTAGTATGTGCTTTAAGGTTATTAGTTTTGGGTTCATGCCGTTTCCCAACTGTGTGGTGAGTTTTCTGTTAATAAATTCTTGGAGCTCTGTTACATTTTTGCTCACGGTTCATCCCGCTTGCCTGATTGTAATACGTTTCTCCTTTAAATGATCAAGAACTCTGTCCTACACAAACTTGTTACTTCTTCTGTGAGAAACAGTTTTATCCTCCGTTCAAACCTGTATTATGGGGAACTGTTTGAACTGGCAGTGCATGAAAGACATCCCTAAATCGTCAGACTGCAACCTATCCACTAAAACCAAAGAGCTGTCTGAGGACACCAGACATTTGATTTTTCACCTGAACAAGAATGGAATGAGACAATCTCCAATAAGCAAGCTGCTTGGTGAGAAGTTCACAGAAATTCTCCCTCCACCTGGAACCGGCAAGACAAAAAATCTCAAACGTCTGGGCAATAAAGAAGTAGCCACAAAAACACATTTTAATAAGGAGAGATCTTAAAAGTGTGACTTATAGATTTAATTGCGAAACAGGAATTTAACATGAGTAGTCTGTAGTCTTTGGCAGTTGGGTTTGGGATGATCTCGGACCAAGTGAAGAGACCCCAGAGCCCAGACGCTGATGGCAGTTAAGGCCAGACCACTCCAAAGCGAAAAGCCAAGAGCAAAACTGGCAGAGGTGGGCTGACGAAATGTCTGGAATGTAGATAAACAAACTTCAGTGAGTTTAAAAGTAGGATTTTGATTGCAGTTGGCTGTGAAAAAAGTGAGCACTTCAGCTAATGGTTTAGAGTGAGAAGTCAGTCATGGTTGCCAAGTGGAGTGAAAAATCAGCAACCCAGTATCAATGTAAATGGGGTAGAGCTTCCTTATTGAAATTGCTGCAAAGCTTCACTTCATGGTTTTGGGACGGTCTTCCCATTCTTTAGACTTCAATCTAATACAGAATCTTTAAGTTCAGTTGAAAGTCTGAGTTCCCAACAGCTTAAAAATTTCACATTTCTTGAGAAGATCTGCAAGGATGAATGGACCGAAATAGCAGCTATAGAGCAAAGCTGGTGAAGATTACCTCTGTCAATACAAACCATGTTTACTTTTTTTGTAGTTAAATATTCTGTCTCTCATGGTTGAAGTATACCTATGATGAACTTTAAATACCTTTCATCTTTTTTAGTAATTATAACTTGCAGAATCAGCCCCATGGTGTGTATATATATATATATATATATATATATATATATATATATATATATATATATATATATATATATATATATATATAGATATATATATGTCTGTATTTTTTATTAACTTGTATTTTTAAAAGTCTAAAATGTTTAGAGTTTAAAATATTTTTCTTGCTGCAGAAAAACTGCATAACTTGACCTTGAAATTGGTCAGCACCAACATTCTTATTAAAGTAAATCATAACTGTGGTGTTTTCCTGAATTTTTCATAAACCTCCTTTTTTCAGTTGCTTAAGAAGGCATCTAACCTTTGGTCCGGACTCCTGCATAATTTCAAGGAGTCTGTAGCTCGGCATTTGCTCTGAGGTGGTGGTTCATCAAAATTAAGCTCAGGGGTTTCAACTTTAAAGTGTGTTTTTAATAAATCAGTAAATCAAAAGTAGATTTTGACTGAATTGAGCCAATATAGTCCAGAATAGTAAATTGTGTGTGTTTCAGTGTGTGCATGTCCACATTCATTGATTTCAGATGTGGGTAAGTGCACAAAAAGACCCCTGAGATCGAAGGGGTCAACAGCTGCTCCCTAACAACCCATCAACTGCAAAGTATCATTAGAGATTACACTCAGCTGCACACACGCTCGCCGACACATAAAGACAACACTCTCTTTTCAAATCTGTTGCCATGGTTACCAGATAGAGGAGGCCAAAAGGGAGCAGTTTCCTAGCTTAAACTGTAAATATTGAATTATGACTGGAAAGAAGGAGACGGCAGTGCAGGGCAATGCTCCTGCCTGCGTGCTCTAAATATCTGAATAATCCTTTCAACCTCCATTCACCATCACAGGAAATCTTGTGCATCATTTATCGTTTGTCGAGTTCTGCACAGAAACACTTATCCCTCTAATTGATCCAGCCTTTTAACTGAGTTTCTTGTACAGATTGAGATCTGGCCCAGTTCATTCACTGCTCTTTCTTTTCTCGTGCAAAGGATCTGCATTACTTTCAAACGGATGGTGACTTCAAACTTACTTGAAGATTCATGTGGAGAGAGTTTGTCGTGGAGATGAAGTAGTTAAGAAGCATTAAAACTGACAAAAAAAATCATAAAATAACTCTGAAGGTGAGTGTCAATAATTGCCTTGCTGCCTCTGATATCATTAACAAAGCTGCAGCACTTGACTGCACCAAGAGAGGAGAGTCAATGTTCCAACCTTGAGTTGACATTGCAAGAGAAAGATGCTCATGTTCAATCAATGAGGGTTTTTTTCTCAGAGAGTCCACTCATGTCACAGGGCAGCTGTGTGGGGTCATCGCAGCCGAGGGATTTCTGTGACTGATGGAGGTGAGGGGGTGAGGCTAAGGCAGATCAAGCAGGAGTTTGTCTATGTGCAGGGGGGACGCCAGGACACTCAGACTTCTATGTCTTGGATACAAACATGCACTGCGAAATGGCGTGTGAGTGTGAATGGGTGCAGAAAGTAAAGGCCATTCAGATACCATAAGAAGTTAATGGGACATGTGAAGAGGTTGATTACTGGGGCTTTGGCAGCCTGACGAGGTTAATGAAGTCAATGTCTTTGTGGATAATTCACTGCTGGAGAACTCCCCGCTCCTGATACGAGCAGACAAATCAAAACGGACTCTCCTTCATTTACCTTCCAGAGATGACTGTCTTGAACTCCCTGCTGCCCTTACATGCTCAAGACATATTTTTGTTCTCATGGCAACAAGGTTTTCAATCTGTGCACTTTCTGCATATCCCTTTTTCAGTGCAGTTCCAACCCTTTTCTGTGGCAAATGAACTTGCAGTCTGTGTTGGCGCGCAAGTTTTGCGGCACAAACATTTTAAAAAGGGCATTAATGCAAGACTCCATGTGGGGATGCAATAGGGACTGTTCTAATGAGAGGGATAAAGATGTCTACGAGGAGATGCAAAAGAAAAAGAAAGAAACCTTTTCAGACTGAAGCAACAAAGCTGCCCTAAATGCTTTTGTTTGTGGATACCCTGCTGGCTCTGCCTGCGTGAGGAGATGACATTGCACCCATCCCCCCGCTGCTTATAAGGACATTTTCATAATGTCTATGAGCTCAACTATCAAGCGTACTCATCTGGATGTAGCCCGCAAGCCTCGGTGTGCTACTTCAAGTGCCAGAGAAAAAAACTGCAGGGAAAACAAAAAGGAAGATGAGGAAAAAATATTCTGCCCTCATTTTTTATTTAGACTGAGGTGCAATACAGGACCGACAGGAGCACTGTGATGAGTCTGTGTGTAAACATGCTGCAGCAACGAACATAATGTTTGCTGCCCGTCTGCTTTAGTCGTGTAATCTTTTTTCGGTTAGCAAGGACAGAATTGGGCACACTGGATCGCTAATGGCCGGAAAGCTTGCAATTGCTAAAAGTTCAAGTAAACTTGAAGTTTCATGAGGGTTCAAATCCCTGACCTGTGTGCTGTGGAGTATTTAGAAGACTAAAAGTGTCTCAGCAGCTAATGGGCACTGCATTTAGTGATAAACAGCTTCCAGAATCAGACGGTATGTTACTGCGTGAACCTTCACACCTCACACCCTATAACATCCTGTTGTGTTATTATAGCAGCCCATGCAGGTCAAACACGTTTTTTTGTGTAAATGTGTAAGAGTGTGGGTTGGTGTGAAAAAGTCAGTGAGAAACAAAAGGGGGAAAACTCCCCAGATGACAAAAAGTTGCCACTTCCCCTGAGACTTTCAGGGTACACAACAAAGACACAGACTCTGCAGGTGTATGAAACAGAGGTAGCGCTGAATCATTCATAGCTTTCGTATTCTGAAATAGCATCAAATTTCACGTTTAGGTTGTACTTTTCCTAATTGTAATGATTTGCAGATGCATTTTGGTCCCCTAAAGAAATTCACTCAAAGTTGCAATAAGTTTTTGTAGATTTTGCAGTATGCATTTTGACGTGACATTCATGGTTTGTGGGTGCTGGTGGTGAAGTATCTGAGCATGTGTGGAGGCGACCGAGAGGACAGTTCATAGTGATTAAAAAAAAATAAAAACGTTGCGTAGCGGCCACCCAACAAGCCTCACCCACAAATGATCACAACTCTGCAATCACAGCATGGAGCAGCAGCACACCATAAATATTCTTATGTGCACACAACAAAAAAGACACCTGGCCTGCATTAGTTGTTTACTGTACATTGTGTGAACACTGTCCCATCTGAAGTTGCTTCCCAGCAGCAGGATGTGGTGGTGCGACACGTCCTCGCTCAACAACACCCACTTCCTATGAGCTTGATAAACAGCTCTGTGGTTTCACTCTCCTCCTGCCTGCAAACAGGGGCGTACACACACATTAGCTCAGCAGCCTTTCCATCTGCTTGTGTGACACACAAGTGTGTATTTGTGAGCCCATCGTGAGATTTACTGGGACAAACTACAAGGCCCAGAGGTTAATGACACCAAAAAGGGGCCTTAAAGCCTGTCACAATCAAAGGACATCAGTATTTCCTTTAGTGCTGGTAATCTAAGTCCGTGTTACTGGTCAGTGAGTTTCCAAGCGCTTACCTCATTCTTTGTCCCTAAATGTTGAAGACCATGGCAATGAAGGCCAGAACGCTGCTGCAAAGCTTCTCTTCTCTCTACTTCTCTCTGCTTGGTTGCATAGACACATACTGTCAGCCACATCTGTGTGCTGTCAAACTGGAAATGTGCATATGAGGGGTGTATCAGGCCTGCTGATCCTTCACACTTCTCTTGTCAACTTAACATTAAAATGAAAATCAGTTGTGAGTGTGTATTGTGTGTGCAGCTGTGTGCGGGCATGGAGACAAGGAGGGTCAAAGGAGGGAAGCCGTGCCTAATCCTCTGGGATGTGAGGGTATCTTACTGTGAATGGAGATGGGATGTAGAGATGTGCTCGGTGGAGCATAGATCACAAAATCTCCCTAACTGACAGAAGAGGCACTCAAGGGACCAATGTTAAAACTGGTAAAATAATATAAAATAAAACAGAGAAACTGCAGGCAAAAAGAAAAGCTGAGAGAAATGTAGCCATACTGCACCAGGACATTGAAATTTAGTCATGAAACTTTGTGGAAACTGTTATTGCACACTTGAACTACTTAAAACATTATGATCAGACTCCGTATAAGTGAGCAAACATAGAAAACATTTGACATGAATCTGAAATCTCTTTGCATCTTTTCGAGATCTGTTGGAATTTATCTTTAAATTATAATATTAAAATGGATTTGAATTGTTACACTGCCACTCCATCCAATAAAGTTAATTTTCTTAACCCTTAGCAAAAAATAGTACACTTCAAGTTTTCTTTTATTAAGTATACTTGAGTACAAGTATGATTGTATAGTGAAAAAAGTTGACAGAATACTTCGGAACATTTTAAGTTTACAATATGTAGATAGTAAATCAAAAGTAACATACAAGTATACTGCCGCACCTGAAGTATAGACCAAGTATTCTTGTAGTGCACATAAATAGACTACTTTTTGCTCAGGGAGGTGTTCGTTTACTTTTTGTTCATTTAAAAAAAACATAATTGCTGAAAGTTGCAAATATTAATCGAATATTTCAAGTTAGTAACTTTTTACTGTTTAAAAAAAAATTAAAAATATGTTTATTCTTTAATTTATTTGTTTAGTCATACATTGGAGTTGATTTATACCTATGTTTATCAGATTATAAGAGTTAGCCTAGGGTTTTAATGTTCCTCAAAAGGAAGATCCTTATTTGACCATCTAATATGGCACACAAGTTATGCATATATATATATATATATATATATATATATATATATATATATATATATATATATACATAATTTTTTAAAAATACAAAATAAGACAACAATGACGCCGAGGGGAAATCGATTTGTGTTGTACAAATTCGATCGACAGGTGTCGCTTTTGTCCAATTAAAAGCCCATTTTCACCCGGAAGCAGTTTTTAGTATCCTCTCTGTGACCGGAAGTCTCATTTGCCGAAACTGACAGTTAGCTAACATGTCTGAGGATGTGAAAACCAGAGCTAAACGTTATGAGAAACTGGACTTTCTCGGAGAGGGTCAGGTAGGAAGAGAACCTATATGGCAATTTAAAATCTGATTTTTAAAATTTAAGTTGGTATTTTACTGTATATCCGCCGAGACCAAGCTCTGAAGCTAATAACTAGCATTAGCCGGTTGCTAATGTCAACAAAGCAACTTGGCCATGCTGCCATGTAAATACAAAGAAGCTATGTGAAAACTCCTGCTTTCACTTTAACAGCAGCAAAGACAGAACTACCAACAACAACAACAACAAAAATCCCTTTGCAACTGAGCATATTTTTATTTGTTCCCTCTTTAGTTTGCCACGGTTTACAAAGCCAGAGATAAATTGACTGACACAATAGTCGCAATTAAAAAGGTACGATGTGTTCCGTATTTTTGTAGTTTCTAAATATTCTATGGTTGGGTCGTTGTTCATAATCAAAATTGTGTGTTCTGTTTGCTTGCTTGCTTTTCAGATTAAAGTAGGCCACAGAACTGAGGCTAAAGATGGTAGATGCAGCCTTTGATCTGCACGTTACCATTACCAATCTGGTGATATTATTGTAACGGTTTGTGCTTCTTCTTACCTATAGGTATAAATCGAACTGCTCTCCGAGAAATCAAACTATTGCAAGAACTGCATCATCCAAACATCATTGGGGTATTGAACCTATGCATTTGTTCCCATTTACACACAGGCACACACACACACACACACACATATATATATATATATATATATATTGCTTCTAAATTGCTTCTAAATATATATATATATATATATATATATATATATATATATATATATATATATATATATTTAGAAGCAATGGTCTGTTTATTAGTCAAGTTACTTTTTGTTATAAGCGTGAATATCCGTGTATGTTATTGTTGCTTAGTTGTGAATAAACATCTTTTCTGATGTTAATTGTGCTTTTTAATTGGCTGTTTTCTAGCTGCTGGATGCATTTGGGCATAAATCAAACATTAGTCTGGTGTTTGATTTCATGGAAACAGATCTTGAGGTGAGAAATGTCAATTTATTCTTTCATTTGGCGTCATTTCCTTCTTATTTTACCCATTCCTGGTAATGTTATGTTCTAAGATGGGAGGGGAAATCAATGTCACTGCTTTTACTCTCACATTGAGCCTTTCCCATTAGCTGCATGAAGAGTGGAAACTGTAGGGCCTATCTTATTTCAACCTATGAAAACCTTGAGTATTTGTGTGTCACATTTAATATGATTACATTCGATAATATGAGTTGATTTAGCAAGAGATGTTAGATAGCCCTTGCTTCTCAGCATTTTATAGAAGTACACGTTTTATCTGCCATGTTAGAACTTGAAGGCAAATTTTCATTTTTATTACAATTTTTATGAAATATAAATACATTTTCAATCTAGCCTACAGTGATTAAAATAGTCCATGGTGATGATTTTTTAGGGGGAAAATAGAGAGGTTGGTTTTAACTCTGCCTTTTTTATATTAACAGGTTATCATTAAAGACACCAGCCTAGTGTTGACTCCAGCCAACATCAAAGCTTACATCCTCATGACTCTGCAGGGATTAGAATACATGCACCAACACTGGATTCTACACAGGGTTAGTGTACTTGTATTGCATACGGTTACTATTCATACTGTACAAGGTATGCATGCTTTGTAACACTTGGTTTTTTGGCTTATTGTAAGCAATTCGTAATTACTGTTTGCAGGATCTGAAACCCAATAATTTGCTGTTAGACGGTAATGGAGTCTTGAAGTTGGCGGATTTTGGTTTAGCCAAAGCTTTTGGCAGCCCTAACAGAGTCTACACACATCAAGTTGTTACCAGGTCTGTAAAGTCTACATGTATTTTAATACTAAGTTAACATATTTCAGAGTGGCCACTTACTTGTAAATGAAGTCTGTGGAGAAATATAGGCAAAGAAAACAGGTGACAAAATACTTGCATGCCAAAATTGTATTTCTGTTTTTTTCTTTTCTCTTTTAATACAAAGTTAGAAAAGCAAGACCAAAGCTGCCTAGATCAGTGTTTGCATGTTAATGGATACATTAAGAATAACATTTTTGGTAAGATCTTGCTTTCATTTAGAAATATAATAAAATATGACAATATTTATTGTTAAAATGTGTTATTTTATAATTAATTATGCATTCAAAAGTTTTACTTTCAAAGACAAAGTAAAAAATATAGAGATTACATGTGTGGAGGGTACCAAATGAAGCCAAGACAAGGCAAGTTTATTTGAATAGCATATTTAATGTACAAAGATAATTCAAAGTGCTTTACATAAAACATTAAATAAAAAATAATCAAAAGAAATATCAACGGCATGATCATTAAAATAAGATTTAAGGAAATTTAAAATGAATTGAATTTAAAAAAGGATATATAAACATCCTCAAACATGAAATATCTGACTGTGGAGACAGGATATGATGTTGTACAGCAGAGGGTGGGGCTTTACATCGTCTCTTTGAATATTCTGGTGACAGGGTTACGGGGGACAAAAATGGATTGGCCATGGGAGTAGATCTAAGCCTAACACCTACTCGCTCTATCATCTATTCAGTGAATTTCAGGTGGGGGTGGGGGTTCAGCGTTTTAGGGGTTTGGTAGGGTTTGGGAGGTTGAAGAACATCCATTGTCTTCGTTGTTTGCGAGGCTTGTTGGCTTGGAGGCAGATCAAAAGTGCTTCCGATTTTTGAAGTTTTTCTCCAGTGGGGGGCGAGTCCATCTCTTATTTGAATCCAGTCTGTGTCTGGCCTTGACAATGAGATATGTCTTTGTTTATCTAAGTCTTGGCATGATGTTGGTAGTCAAAAGATTGGAGGAGAAACTTTTAACTCCTGACTTGTTCAAACTGAATCCATTTGCTTTTTTAAAAAAAAGCTGCCTGCAGTCCCAGAAAATGTGAAAGTTGTTATTGAAGTTAACTCCGTTGTCAGGATTTGCCAAAGAACGCCGCCTATTTAGTGCCAGAAGTTTGCTGAATATTTCCTCTCTTCCTTGAATAGTTGGTATGGGACCACTGATGAAAATAGATGCATTAAGAGAGAGAGTTCACAGTTCTTATCAGTCCAGTGAAGTGTTGCTGTAGGACTTTAGATTTTTGCTTGGACACATCATTTTACCCTGAGTGTAGTACAATATTTTGTATAGTTGGCTACTTGGCCACAGTTTTCAGTATTCTCTCCTGTATGTCACTGACCATGTCTGTGGGAAAGCTTAGGACTTTAGTGTTCCTGCTGCAGACCCACTTTACATATTTTACAGTGGAATCACAGACAATCAGGTAATAAAACTGCTTTTCAGAAAACGTTTCTGTCACAGATCTAATTTTTTTTTGGCTTTTTTAAATGCCTAAAGATTCTCACTTGTTAAGTGCCAGGTCACTCACACATGAACCAACTTTAAGTGTTCCTCGTGGCTTTATTGAAACCTGTTTCTCATTGTGAGATGATTTCCTTTGATCATTATTTAAGAAATGAAAAATGAATATTTAAGAAACAAACAAATATCTTAATTTTAAATTTGAAAAATAGACGCTTACTTAGAAAGGTTTCTAGTCACTACAACAGAGTTGATAAGAAATAAAAGATCAAAAAGTTTTATACATGATCTAATGAAAACCTATTCAGTATAATTTACAGCTGAATTCCACCACATGAAACTACACCTCCCAAAAAATTTCATCTCAAGATTTTCTACCCTTTAGAAATAGATTACATCTGAGAAGTAGCCTAATGTTATGTTAATTTGCTTGAAGTTTAATCCCCTACTTTTAAATGTAGCTGGCTTTTATGGTGGAAGTTCAACAGAGAAGGCACATTTTCTCTTCTAGTTTGTTTAGAAACTGCAGACTATTGTCAGCAATGAAATGTGCAGATAAAAAGTTTGAAATGTCAAATTATTACAGAAAAAGGTCAAGTTGTTCATCTCCTTCTATCACCTCACCGAGGTCAAGTGAGCCTTTTGCTGTGTATAAATCTTGGACGCGCTGCAGCTGCATATGTATATTTATAGCAAATGTAGAGCTGCACTTATACATTGTTGCTCCAAGGTAAAACCTATTTTGAAATTATTTCAAATTTAATTTGCAAAGTGTTATGGCCAGGCGGGTTAACAGGAAGCTGTTTATGAGCTGAGAATTAGTAGAAAGAAGACATAAATGATAATCCAATGTGAGGAAACGGCTTATCTGAAAGTTTTGTTCCTCTTCTTAATGGGACGTTTGCTCTGTTTTCACCAACTGTTTCCTTAGGTGGTACCGCTCTCCTGAGCTCCTGTTTGGTGCCAGGATGTATGGGGTTGGCGTTGACATGTGGGCGGTGGGATGCATCCTGGCAGAGTTACTTCTTCGGGTACATAAACCCAACTTCAAATAAATACCCATCTAGCTATCGCACTGTTATATCAATGAGCATCTCGTCTTCTGCAGATACCATTCCTTGCTGGAGACTCTGATCTCGATCAGCTGACAAAAATCTTCGAGGCTCTTGGAACACCTACAGATGAGACGTGGCCTGTTGGTTTCAGTTTTTTTCTCTGTATCTATCTCACAACTGTCCTGTCAGACGTAAAGCTCCTCGCAAACATCTGTTTGTCAACTATCTCTGCAGGGAATGAGTAGTTTGCCAGACTTTGTGTCCTTCAAGATATTTCCTGGCACACCGCTGGAACATATATTTAGTGCAGCTGGGGACGATTTACTTGAGCTGCTACAGGGCCTCTTTACCTTCAACCCCTCAACCAGGACCACAGCCACACAGGTAAATAACACACAACAGTGCAGCTGCTTTTCTTGATTTTCAAAAGACATCGGTCATACTAGTTTTATGAAGATAGCTGTGTTTAGTTTGTTTAAATCGGAAAACCATAAATAAAAAAATCTCCATAACATGGGTTTATTTTATGCCAAGTAAAACAGCCACACTTCTGCACTTTTTTTATTCATTTTTTTTTTACTTTTTTATGTAAAAAACACAATCAGTATGAATGAAAATAAGTATGACTGAGAGAGCAGGGAAAGCTACAGATTTAGTGTTTATTGTTGTCTGTTTCCTTTTGCTCAGGCTCTAAAGATGAAGTACTTCAGTAATCGGCCAGGACCCACACCGGGTCCACAGCTCCCCAGGCCAAACTGCTCGGCTGAGGCTTTGAGAGAAAAGGAAACTGTTGGGCTCAAAAGGAAAATCGAAGGCCTTGAAACAAGTAAAGAACAATTAATGGCTTATTTGTGCATTTATGTTCAATGTCTACTTTTATCCTCAATCCACTAAAGACCAACCTGTGTGAGATTTATCGACATTTCTGAAATAAACAAAGATTCCCGTAGTATCTTTAATATTTGTTTATTCTGTTGGTTTAAGCAGCAAAGCACTGGTTGGTGTCTGCGACACGTTTGGTTCCAAAAGGGTTTTCAAATACCCCGTGAAACTCCAAAAAGTCTGTGAACATTCATAGTAAATTATTTGGCTTCTCCGTCTATGTGCTAACCTTTTAAAAGGCAGCGTACCTCTAAACCAAACCCAGCCATTTAGTGGGTGTTGGCCGCACTTGGAGTTAAAGTTAGAAGTACAGAATATGGTAAGACAAACACCGCAGTTCAGTGAGTCGTGGGGAGGGCTTGTGACTTGGGTGAAACTGGGAGGTTCAAAGCTTGTTTTGAGCCCCTCCTGTGGTTTAGATAATCACTGTATTTTCTGGTCTGCTCTATGCTGTCTTACAGACACTTTCATATCTCTGTAAATGGAAACATTGGACATTGAGCCTCGTCTCATTTAGAATGTGAATGCATTGAAAAGAAAACTGACTTGTCTTGTCAATTGGTTGTTTCTAGAAACTTTACTATAATTGATTGTATCGTGTTGTTTTGTATTTTCAGCTGTGATGAAGAAGAAGCTCATTTTCTGAACAGATTGGATCCAGGGACAGGAGGGAATGACCACAGTGAGATGTGGCTTCTTGCTTTACTCAGGATTGTTCCCTGGATGGAACAGAACGAAGCCTGAAAGCAGATGATGCTGTCTCAGGGTTCTGCAGGATCCAGCAGTTCTAAGGTGCAACAGACTGTGGTCATAATTGTGATTCTGGTTCTTCATTGATGACTAAACTCTGGGACTGTGAAATATTTTTAATGTTGTTACTTGAGGTTAAAACAAGCAGACTACCAGACTCACTCCCTGCACGTGGATGTTAATTTTATTTTTTCTATGTTACACCAATAAATGGTAAAAATGCAGACAAAAAATATTTCATGTCCTTATTTTTCCAGCTCCTTTATATAAAATGATTAGATAAAAACACAGTATTTATTTAAGTTTAGCATAGTTTGACGAGGGGGTGCGACTTATGTGTGGTTTTGAAAAAAAAGTAATAAATGGCACCAATTACTGGAGGACAAACAGTGCATCCGGAAAATATTCACAGCACCTCATTTCTTCCACGTTTTATTATATCACAGCCTTATTTCAAAATGGATTAAATCAGTTTTCCTCCGGGAAAAATATTTGCAAAACCCCTCATAATGAAGATGATGAAAAGGTTCTTTTGAAATAGTTTCACATTTCACAGGGTGCTTTTTCAAATATTTTTTCAGGAAGAAAACTGGTTTTTATCCATTTTGAAAATAGGTTTTGTCATACTAAAATGAGGAAGAAGTGAGGCGCTGTGAATACTTTCTGGGTGCACTGTAAGATAAAACCTTAGTAGTTCATAGAGAACTAGTTATTCGAAAGCTCAAATGTTTATTTTTTTGCTATTGGTTTTGTCAAACGAAGTCCACCCCCAGTTGTGCAGACAGCATGACGTGATTTGCATTTCTTCTTCCTGTTTCTTCTCCCCTTTTTGATAGAGGATGTTTACCTAGATTTTCTCACAAATTTAACACTCTGTGCTATTTGTTACTGTGCTCTCATGGCAAAAACATTTGCCGAAAGGTGACTGAACTTTAAAACTAACAAAAAAATTGCCCTTGTTAGAAGAATTATTCAGAGAAAAAGTCTTCTGCCTAAAGATAGAGGAAAGACAGACTTTCAGACTTTTAAGCAAGGAGCAATAAATTGCATCCACACATGATGGATAACAGGACAGAACCTTAAGACAGTCCTTATTACTGCAGCGTGATTGTCTTTAATCTTTACAATCTGGAAACTTCCATTGAATTGCATCCACAGGATGAAAATGCAAAAGCATGGCAAAGATTTAAAGACATATCCAATAGTTTATAATATGCTTTTAGCATTATGAAATTAGATTGCACAGAAAGGGACTCATAATACAATGTACGTCTAATTTAATTGTGTAATGGAATTGATATTTGGCAGACATGAATGCTCGCTATACTCAAGTGTGTTTGTTTGTTGGCTGATTGTGAAATACCAACACTAACATGGAGAGCTACAGCAACGCCTCTATCAGCACAGAACACGTCAAGGCCACTCCACCAACCTGCAAACCTGCAGCTGCTCTAAACTCAAGCTTTTGCTGTCAGAATGCGATTCTGGAAGAAGCTGCAACCTATTTTCATGCCAGAAAAGTTTCAGTTTGTCTCCTGTGTGGAAATTTACCATTCTTTCAAAGCGGTTAATGCATGAGTTAAGTTAGGGAAGTGAAACCACGTTGCTATTTAGAAGCTGCTTCTCCTTTGGGGAATTCAACTTCAAAACAGGGATAAACACTGAACTCTTTTAGCTTCAGATTAGTTTTTCTAGAAAATACAGTAATATATATAATATATAATTGTGTTTTTACTTGAATTCTTGCAAAGGTCAGAATTAGAAAGTGACAGAAACTAAGGACATCTTGAAAAAAACAACTTTAAAGAGGGAAACTGATCACATCTTTTCTATTCTCATCTATTTGTAATGACTTTCAGCCAATCACATAGCAGCAAGTTGCAGAAATTGTCACTCTTCCAACATTGAGAGATTGCTTTTTCTGAAAAATTAGAGTATTCTATTAGTAAATTCTACATTATTCTGAGAAGTCATCTTGCAAGTAACACGTCACATTTTAAAAGATTGTGGGAGAGGGAACTTGTTTTTCATTCTGAAAAAGACTGGAAAGATGCTTGGAGGCATAAGAACACAATATGTGTTTGTAACAAAGTCAGAGTGACCCAGTTTATGATTCTCCTCAGAGCTCATATCTCTCCCCATCAGTGCCAGGAGTTCCAACCTGGTTGTTTTTCGTCGTGTTTCAAGTGTGAGACAAGTACTCTTAACACACCGTTTCTAGTCGTTTTCCAAATTGGTTTTAGAGCATCGTTGGTCAGGAAATGAATCAAAGTCTTTCTGCTGACCTAAACGTTAATCCTCTGTTCTTACTAGTGGGGTTGGTTGATCCTGTTGTCAGCAGAATATACAACAGAAAACTCTACAGAATGCGTACTTTCAGAGCTAGAAAATGTCTTCTTATAAACTGGATCTCTAAGAAAATCGCTTCTATAGGTCACAATAGCAGAAAAAAAGATTAAACTATGTCTCCCTTGATTACAAAGATGAAGTCTCTATTAAGAACTGATGACCTTTTCTATTACATACTGGATTAGACATTGTGACGATTATTGAGAGCATTGGTGGTCTTAGATTAAATGCAGCGTCTACTGTATTTTTTCCCTTTTTGATTTCATGTTCTTATATTTTCTGTATTATGGTGTCTTGCACATGTAATTTTTCTTTGTACTCATGGGCCGAGTGTTGTGTGTTTTTGTTTGATTTGTGTGTGCGGTTGTGTTTCAATTGACATCTGGCTCAGTAAAAAAAAAATAGGTGGGAAGATTGGGAGGCTGTAAGCTAGCAGGACAGAGTGTAAACAAAGGGATGATAGGAAATAAGGGCAAGCTTACTTCCTCGCCAACAGTCCCACCCACAACTCAGAGGGGAATTTCTACTGAACTACTGCCGCTCTGCAGAAACTATGTCCTAGAAAACAACACATTATTTTACCTAAAAATGACATCATAATCAAAAGACCACAGCATGGGAAAGCGTTTATAATAGATCAAAAGATGATAGAAGAGGGATTTTAGCGTATGTTTAAAAAAATAGTGAAAAAAGAAATGGTCACTGAATTATAAAAGGCCATCAGAACAGAAAAGAATGAGACAGAAAAGGGACACCTGAGCTTTCTGACGTGTTTTTGGCTCATTTGAAACCTAACAGTAGACTTGAACCATCTCAGTATTATGAAGGAGTCCAATAACATGGAATGAACGATATGACTAAGTAACCCACTTAGTTCATCACAGGTTTGATGTTCGTGGCACGAGCGCGCGGCTCGGTGTCTGGATGTACAGTGGGAGGAGAGACACGAGGAAAAAAAAAACCGAGGGGGGAGGACAGAAAGAGAGACAAGCAGCAGGCAGGAAGGGAGAACACAGAGACGAGCTGCTGGTGAATTATTTCAGAAATAAAGGAAGACAAAGTCTTTACTCCTCTTCTTCCCGAACGGATCGTGTTGACTGGGACCCGTCCACATGTGTACCCCGTGCTGTGTCTCGCAGGTGAGGAACAATGGGGCTTGTGGTCGCTAGTTTGCCTTAAACGCTACAATGAAGAGATCTCTACGTCGCACGCGCCGACGGTTATTTGTTTCTGTTTAGTTGGTAGTACGCGTCCGCCGTTTTATATGCTGTTTATTTCCCCCATGTTGTTGTCTTTCACCTGGAATTCAAAACTCTCCTTGATTTTCAACCCGTTGAATGTTGTTGAGAGAATATCTGAACCTAATGAAGACAAAGCGAAGCGAGGCAGGGCCAGCAAACAAGCTGCTGTGAAAACTAACAGGAGAAGACATTGAGATCTTTATCCCATTTTAATAATGGCGGCCGTAATATGTACCCTTTCATTTTCATCTTAATTTGGAAAACTGTTTATTAAAATAGTCATCAATATCACAAAAAATGTTTTTTCTATTGTGTTTACAAGTTAAATAAAATTAAATATTTAGGGAAAACAACTTTGAGGGGAAAAAAAGTCTCATGTGTTGGATTTTATACAACACAAACTGGTTTGGGATTCATTATTGACGTCATTTTTAATTAACATGATAGGCTGTCCATTTATGGACATTATGTTGCATGTGATAGTTTATGAAAATAGGTAAATTATTGTAAAAAAGTGAGGTACCTTATCAAAAAATAGTTTATTTTATGAATAAACTTGAATAAAAGTATAGCAATTACACTATAGATCAGGGGTCTACAACTTTTGAGGCTAAAAGAGCCATTTGGTCCAGTTTTTTACTGACCAAAACCAAACCAGAGCCAGAAAGACCTTTTTAATGTTTCAGTAAATACATTTTATTTATGACATTTTGCTTTTAAATATTTACAATTTAATTACATTATATATTTATATTCTGCAAATAACAACTTTTACTTTTTACAGGAACACATCCAAGTTCCTTTCACAGTAAAACACACCCGTGTAAAAGAAGATCCTCCTGCTGCAGAAGATTTACTTAAAATAAACAAAAAATGCAAACAAGCCAAGTCAAACACGGCATTTTCCAACATTGTGGATGCATGGATGTATAGTAGACTGACATGCTAATAATCTAAACATAAATCAAAGTAAACCAAAACGACAAACCCATATTGTCTTCAAATTGTTTCTTTTTTTCCCCTCAAAGCTAAAAAGCCACAATAGAGAGATATAAGAGCCACATTGGGCTCACGGAACCACAGGTTGCAGCCCCCTGCTACACATGGTACGTGTAGTATAGGAGGAATACTAACTAAACACTTCTTCAGATTAAATTGGAACTTAAAGTGCTAAGTTGTTCAATTGTTTTTCTCTAACCTCTAGACGAGCTGCTCTGAAATTATAACGGGGGATCTAAAGACTATTGAAAGACTTGTTTGGTGAATATATGCAATTTAAAGGGTATAACTCTCAAAGTGAGTGCCCTACTGTTTTTTTTTTTTTTAATACAACCAAAAGATTGTTTTTGACCACTGGGTCACCACTATTCTGCTGTTGAAGACAGGGGTTTAATTGCACGTGCACATCCCTTCTTTTTAGGGGATCCCTCCCATTTCCTGTTCTTTTCAAAGAGGGAGAATGACGTAAACGGGAGCGGATGAAGAAAAAAAAGAACAAACAACAAAATCAGCTGTGTTCTGCAGCCTGGGTGGTGTGTTAATCCCATCGAAACCCATTTATTTAGAGTCTATCTGTAATTGTTTGCATGCTTTTCAGTAACTTATATGTGAGTGCATGTGGCCCACTTCAGTGTGAATTGATGTGTGGTCTGTTAATTTCCTCCTTAGCTTGAAGGTAGAAATTTAAGAAGGGTGGGATTTGTTTGGGTTCACTTTAAGGCGAGCAGAATGCGTGGTTTGCTCACTTGTAATTTTGCTGTGGGTTTAGGAATGTATGTTATGATGTGGAAAAAAAAAACTTTATTCCCACACTGACTGTTTTCCAAAGTGCTGCGAGGGTTGGGCGTGCAGGAGACGGGACAGGAAATGTGTGGCTGTCTGTAAGCACTACAACCATGGTGCAGGGTTTGGATCCGATGATGAAACTGCCATTCTGAAGAGTTCTTGAGTGAGATACAGTATTTCATATTGCACATAATTTTTTTAATGCTTTCCTTTTTTTTATCAACTTGATCATAAATAACAAAAACAGGTCAAAACTGAGGATCTATTTCACATTAAACAATTATTCTTCTCTCCAGTTTTGCATTTTTAAGCAAAAAAAAAAACCTTCACTTGAATAAAAAAAAAGAATAAGAAGAAACATGAAATAGTAGCTTATAGCTGTTTTGTGAATTTTGATGGCTCTGATAACTGACAGCCTTCACTTTCCCGCAGCAGCGGTCTCTTTTAAAAAGGATTTCTTTCAAAGCTGCATGATTAGAATCTCCCGCCAGCATTTCACATGCAAGAAATGCCTTCCAACTTCACCTTTGCCAGGAATGTGGCTGTGGTCAGCAGCAGCACCAGGGGGGTTATCATTCCCACAGGAATGTGACCGACTGTAATTCATCCCCTTTTGTCTGAGTCTGATCCCTTTAATGGCAGAGAAGATGTCGTTCTTGTCCTAATTTCTTGTGGTTTGGTTCAATTTTCACTTTTGTGTAAAGGTTACAGGTTGTGGTATAACTGTGCGATCCTGCAACAGACTCTGTGCACATTTCACTTTGTCCTGGGTGAATTCATTGTGATGGTCAGCTAGAATCTGCTGATCTTTGTCATTTTTTGGCGATCTTTCTGCTTCTATCCTGTCTAATTCTTCTGTTAAACACACTTCTGATTGTTGGGTCATTTCCCTCTGATATTCTGCTTTTTGCCTTTTGATTCATTTTCTGTCGACTGGGCTAAAGTTTTTCACTTTTGCTTGTATCCAGGGCTGTGTTTGCTTAGACGGAAGCAAAGGCCTCCCTTTGTGCATAGGAAACAGAGCAGTGATACATTTTTGCTGTGTGTGTCCAGCTGCCTAGCTGTAAAGACAATGGTGAAATAGACTCTGTATAAAGAGATACCATTGGTCTAAGCATTGGAAAAAGATTTGACCATGTCTTCTATTGTTTTCAAGAGGGGTTTTTGTATTATTATTTTTGCCTTGCTCAGGTTTTTTTTAAATCTCCCCGCTAATTTCCTGTGTCTGCCTTCAGCAACACACTATTGTAGTCTTATATTTCAAGGGTGTGTCTGTTTTCTGGGCTCCGATGATTCACTGTGGTTAGCTATTTCTACCTCACTGATTTGAAGCTTCATCACATTGAAAATACGCGATTCTTAAGCCTTTCAGAGTAAGCTGTTTTCATAAACATGAAAATATATACATGTTTTATTAAATATTAGTTATGTCTTGAACTCTTCTCCTACCCAGAAGTAAGATGACCATATCTCTGAGGCACCGCCTTCGAGCTCCTTGTGGTTGTCCCCTTTTTCATGACGTCATCCTAGAGTCAGCCTCGGCAGCGTGTCTGAGTTTCACCCACGAAAACAAACAAAGATGGATGTGCATATGAAATTAAAGCATTTTAGCTCCGTGGAGAATGTGGATGTGTGTGTTAGCCTTGGGGCGGTGCTGGCAGCACAGGCTCCTCCTGGAAGGGGCTGGTCCCCACTTGTCTACGTCACAATTTGAAGACCCGGTCGTTTTTGTGGATTAGGAGAGATTTTTGTGGATTTAGAGTAATGCTCAAAGATGCATGGATGGATCAAAATACCGCTTAGGGGTTGTTTTTTGTGGAGAATTAACATTATAATACATTTAAAAGCTAAAAAAAAAGTTGATGTTGCATGATACAGGCCCTTTAAATGTTCACAGTTTCCTTTTGCATGATGGATTAATGACCCACTCTGAGGAAAATTGTGTTTTTTGATATTTTTAACCTGTTCTTGTAGCATTTTCTCCTGATGGAAAACATATAGAAAGAAAATTAGCCTGAAAATTAGATTTTTGAGAATTTCTTTATTCAAATCGTGGGGAATTGAGCAGACAAAAAGAATGCTGTTTGAAAAAGCTTGTGGATGCAATGTAGGCACTATATAGGGCAGAGCACATTCCACTCCATCAGCTGTTGATGCTGCTGTGTCCACCCTTTACTTCCTATTGTAAGAAGTCTGTGGAAATTAACATGACCACATTTCTATCATCAGTACTTATGCTGTCTCCTGTTTTTGCTTTCCAAACTTTACAATGGTAGAGTGACCTATTTTTTCAGTGAGCCCATTTATATTTCATAAGCACTTCTGACTGTCTGACGCTGTGATCCAGAAACCTTCCATTTGATTTCAGGTTCATCCTGACTCTTTACATTTCCTCTTTTCATCACAACTGACTTTTTAAGGTTAAGAAAGCAGTTAGGAGTTTTTAATTTAATTGCCACCAGTCTTTTTTAAAAACGGCATCGTTTACTTACAGATTTGGTCTTTAAAATCCCATGACTGCACTGATTTTGGTCTACAAAAGGTTGTGCAAACATATATTGTGTTTTCAGCTGTCACCAGTCTTCATACTGCATTTATTGACTGAATCGTATTGCCAGTTTTTTTTATTAGCGTTGGAGTTTCGCTGTGTGTTTGTTACAGAGTAAGATCATCATTTATCCAGTTACCAAAAAATTAGTAGCAAAACATTGGGCAGTTGCAGATTACAAGGAGAGTCGTGATGGAAAAGCAATTTAAAACATAGCAAAAATTAAGAATATATTTTTTTTTTACACGAAAAACATTGAGGGAGATGTAAGATTGAAACCCATTTAGCTTGTGAAGGTTCCACAAACTGTATTTTAGAACCTTAGGTTCAGTGAAGGTTAAACCTGGCAGTGATTTAGGTCCATGGAGGGCTACGCTGATGCTAATGAATGACACCCTTCTGGATGAGTGCGCTTGTAACAAACCACTGATTGTTAAGATGGTGTAAAGTTCAGATACACCAGCCACCTGTCACCATGCTGGTGGAGCAGGCAGCCAGTGGAGGAGGGGATGGATGACCTGTGAAGTGGGTAGGGTCAGCCGCGGTTCCCATGGATACTCTTTCTGTATCGAAGTGTGGTGGAATTCCACTTTTTTTTTTTTTCCTCCGCTCCCTCAATGTGCTTGTTCTTCCGCGGAGTTGGGTGTCAGAGCCCCCTCGCTGTGTGCAGTCAGCTTGTGAAACACCCCCTAACTAATGAAATCTAAACACCCTCACAACCTGAATGGTTGTGTTTTTCTTCACCGCTAACTTGCAGGTTGCTGCGGCTAATTAATCGCCTTTATAGAAAGACATGGGTGCAGCAGAGACTATAGAATTGGATTATCCTGTTCAGTCATGTTAAGTCTGACGGAGATCTGGAAACATGGAATAAAGCTTAAGATCTATAAGGCATTAGATCAAAAATTGTAGGCTTTGCTTTGACCTTTTCAGACAAAGCAAAGTCCTGTGTTATCCTGAGCATCAGACCTGCAATTTCTAGGCGTGTTAAACCCACTTTATAAAATCAGACGGGTATCCAGGTTTATTGGGTACGTTGGGGTTCAGTTTTCAGTTTGATAGAATCTCATACAGTTTTATTCTAGGTGTTTCCTTTCCATTCTAAATTCAAAGCTGTTTTGGGTAACATGAGGTTGGAGAGCTGCACCAGATTTAATTGACTTTTCAATATTGTTATTATTAATGTGCACATATTCTGACTTGTTTTCCATTTTAACATATTTTCCAATTTATGTAACATTCAAGTGAAGCTGTAACTTCTTGACCAGATCTCAAGATTTCTCATAATACATTTTTCTTTCATATAGTGTCTTTCTTTATCTTGGATGTAAATGCTTTCAGAGGTCCTAGTTTGTTTTGTAGGATAGCACTACGATCTGCTTTCTTTTTGTGATACTTTGTGACCACTTATGGTGATGTATACTTAATAATGCAGTTATCAGTTTAATTTTTAGATATGTCCTTCATCATGAGAAAATTCTACAGGAACATGTCAAAAAACATCAAAAACACAGTTTTCATTTGAGTTAGTCTTGAAGGTTGAAGTTCTGTCATCTGGATGGAGCTCAGAGTAGAACTGCTCCTTCATAACCCACCAGAAGTGGCCCACTGTTGAATTTAGTCTCAACATTTACGTTTTGTTTTACTTTAAAAGTGATTCTCTTACTACTTATCTAGCCAATGTCAAATCTTATTCATTGTCACTGGGTATTTTTTACAAACTAAACAATGCAATAGAGGGTCAGATACACTGCAGAGCTCCTAGAAAACTTCCACATGACAAAATGATCCAAATGCTTTAAGGAATTTGACTTTAGTATTTCACAAAAATATTGACAGAAATGTAAAACCCACATATTGGCTATGAAGTGGAAATCTGCTTTGCATTTTCCCCACAATTGTCAGCTTCACAACCACTGCGATAATGCCAGAATCTGGAGGCCAAAGGGATCTCCTGACCAACTCTTACCACTCTTACATTTAATCTCTCCACATCTTTGGTCTTGAGTTTCATCCCACAAAATGACCAGTTTTGTTGGTTGCACATATTGTGTCACAACTCATCACTATACTTTTATGTGACCGCACAAGCGAGTAGTGTAGCATGACTACACAAAGAGAGCGGTCTTTCCCAACTAGAACACAGTGATTGTTCTTTTATGTGTATTGTTTCCACCAAGATATGTCTGTCAGAAGACTGTTTTATTCTTAAAAGTCTGTCTCGTCTTTCTTTCTGCGAAGACAGGAAACATGTCTTGTGATCAACACCATGAGTCAGCAAGAAGGCGGGAACTTTTTGATATTTCCCTCAGAAAGTTTCCCTTGTGAATAAAGTTTTCTTTATGAAGATTAATCACTAACTTGAGTAAAGTGAAACTGAAATCTTACCCAAATGTACACAATTCACTGATTCCATTTAAAAAAGTCAACCACCTAAAAATGTTGTGTTCTGTTCCTTCAAGGTTTAATAGAACATTTTTAGAAGGTTACTACACCTTGGAGGCACATGAAAACCAAAAGATAAAGAAACTTTATAGGTTTCCTAAAATAGAAATGGATGTGAAACAGCTACAGTTTCTTAAACAAAAAAACTGAAAATTTGTTTAGTTCCTCTCGAAGACATACTTTAACACTATCCCAAAAAAGTATAAACTTTAAAAATTTCCTTCATTATTGGGGATTTTAGCCTCTATTGTCAATAGAAAACGTGTTTGGAAATGTCCGAAACTGATTTTGTTTCTATGCTTTAACTACTTTAGTCTTGTGCTTTTGTAAATATTTTTCGTCACTTTAAGTTTTTTTCATGTTTTCTGTTTGATTTTTATGTAATTTTTTAAAACATTTTCTTTCTCTCTCTTTGACGTTTTTTGTCCAGCTGGCCTGCTGCTGTGGATCAGCAGGCTGCTCATGCTGCTGTAACTGCTGCCCGAAGATTAAGCAATCCACTGGAACCAGGATAATGTACGCTGTGTATTTCCTGTTGGTCACGGTCATCTGTGGCGTTATGATGTCCCCCACCGTGGAGGAGGAGATGAGGAAAAAAGTAAATACACCCATTCTCATTTCAGAAAATGTCATGCATTATTTTTTGCAATTACTTCAAACTTTAAATAATAAGATAGTAAATTAATAGTTTTTTGGCATACATCCACTACTGTCAGTTACTATTTCAATATTCTTGGGAGATTTTTGGTGAAGTTTTCCTAATTGTTCTGGCTTACTTTATTTTTTTTTTTTTTGCGTTTTGTTAAGAGGCCAATCGATTTGAAATTTGGAAAGAGAATTTTCCAAAAACATTTAATGGAATTTCTTTTTTAAGCTAAAAATGTGCAGAAAAAGTGAACCGGAAAGCAAAGTTCTGCCCAAAGTGAGTTGTTTCCGAGTCTGGCCTGAAGCTGCCATCTGCAAACTGTTAAAGCTTTGAAGTGTAAACACGCTGCTTAGAAAACAATGAACCCAAAGAACAGCTTTCAAACAATTGCTTTCCATGCACATTAATTATATTTTACATTAATCTAAATTAGTTGTGGTGATTGAATTTGTTATTAGATGACATCTTTTATTTTGTTGGTTTACTTTAGGACCAAATGAAAAAAAAACATTTGAGTAAAAATGAAATAGTGGTGTGTCTGGAAGTGGGACGATGAGTTTCTGCTGACTCTGTTGCCATGGATATGGATGAACCTCCTCAGCTGAAAAAGTTATTTAGTGACATTATTTGTCCACCAATCTTCCTCTTTTTTTGAGCCTCCTTTCTCATTCAGAGTCAGTAGTTCAATATTAAAACGATTTCCAACTGAGGATCTCCTTGTGAGATGAGAACTCTGCAAAAGAGGAGCCATTCAGATGCAAAATGGCCTCTGATAGGCCCACAGAATGCCTGTCGTGTTGTGCACACATACACGAACTCCAACACACACTCACACAGCCATGCACACTGTGTCAGTTACTTACTGAGCACAGTTGGAAGTCTCAGCAAAGAGAGCAGCCATTGTGCGAACAAGAGCACTGCTCTTTACTGAAAAGATTTACAGCAGCGATGCTTTTCCTCCTCACCACAGCTCTATGGTCATGCTAATACACACCTCAGTGAGACAAAAGCTCCAAAAATAGACGTTTGGCTTCCTGTTGGAATCTGACTCCAATCTATGCAACAAACTGAGGTGATGACATCTCTATATCCCAGTGCTTCACCTCAACTTTAGAACCAATAGTAATTAGTAAGGCTACATTAAATCTGCAAGCAGCTTTGAAAGGCCTTGTATCATGAGATCTCCAGGTTCTTTAGCTCTTATTAGATAAATGATTGAGTTTTCATTCACGTCAAGAAGCCACATTTTTTCCAAATTTTGAAAAAAACACATTCCAGTTATTCTTTGTTTTTCCACCCAAAAAGATAGTTTTATCCAGATTTTGTTCGGTTTAAATTCCTATTGATTTTCATATTTAAGCATATCGTGACAAAGGGAACTCCCACTTTTCCCTCTTTTCTTTTACATTTCCTCTGACTTTCTGACAAAAGGGGGTTTTAACTAATTCATCTGTACACTCTGTTTTCGCTGTCAGTTAGTTCTAAGAGCCCTCCAACGGGCTGCAGAGGGTGAAGGATGAAAGCGAGCTTCGTGCAGAAAGAGGTCGTTTGTTGCCGCCTGTTCTCTTTTTCTGTCGACTTTGAGGAGCAACACTGAACGGCAACCATTGAGTCCACGCAGCTCTCAAGAACAAACCCACCTCTGTTCCTGCTCAGGAGCAAAGGTGGTGCTTCTCTCAAGTACCACCGTTATACCATATATTGACATTTTGCATTTATGCTTTTTGTCCTTAAGATCCCGTTCTTCAGTGAGCTGTGTGTGAAGATGAAAGCCGGGGAAAACTGCAGCACTCTTGTTGGATTCTCAGCTGTCTACAAGATGTGCTTTGGGATGGCTTGCTTCTTCCTTTTTTTCTCTATCCTAACCTTACGAGTCAGAAACAGCACAGGCTGGAGGTCAGCCATTCATAACGGGTATTAAGAAGTATTTTATTTTCACTCTTTTGTCTGGTCACTTACAGAACTTGCAGTAATCTAATTACATTTCACAATCTAATCCTAAAAAAAATCATTTTATCTTAACTTGTTCCTTCTTTTCTCTTCATCGATTACTAGATTTTGGTTACTGAAGTTCGCTCTGTTGGTGGCGTGCTGCACTGGGGCATTCTTCCTGCCAGACGAGGACAACTTTTTGACAGGTAAACATAGGACTTACATAGGCTCCAACACTTTTGACAGAAGTTGTAAAAATAAGGAAAAATCATTGTTAGAAAACGTTTTTTAAGCATCTACAGATGTGTTTTTGTTCATTTAAAAAAATATATATTTTTATAGTGAGTTTGTGACATAAAAACAAAGCTCACAGAGTAACTGTGTTATTTCATTTCCAGTGCATTTAGCATTTCTAAAAATTACTTTTTACTACCTTTATATCATTATTTCAAAATCTACAACTTGATCTTATGTGTGACATGTAGTGTTATTAATTATAAATATGTACATCCACAGTGTGGCGCTTTATCGGTGCTGGAGGTGGAGTCATATTCTTGTTTATTCAGCTCTTGATGTTGGTGAAGTTCGCTCACAGGTGGAACACAAATTGGTGAGCGACATTATGTCTTCTCCATACCGCCTGCCCTTGTTTTTTATCCTTTTTTCTTCAAGAGATTCCAGTACCTTAATGTGTTATTGTTTTAGTAAAAAATAAAACTTGATAAAGCAGTGGGAGAGCATTTAAAGAAAGGGCACAAAGGCTCAGCCTCAGCATTAAGACCCCTTCATGGAATATCTGTAAGTAGTACAAACATATAAAATCAATTTTAAACAAGCCAGGGGTTGGTGTTTTATAACACAGAGATGTGTTTAACCAGTTACATACTGTTTGCAAAATACATAAAAGTTTGGAAAGAGAAGCTTTCCATTGTGTCTGTGCTGCTAACTGATTCCAGCTGTCAGGGCGAAATTAGTAATTGTGAACTTGTTTGGGACTGAACCTTTAAAAAAAAAAACATGATTAAAAAATTCCAGAAAGGGGGCAGGAAAAATATTCCTAAAAAATTTACAGTTTTGTCCAAACATGAGCATGCAGTTTATTTTAGAACATTTTACAATAGAGTCTTTATCACATTGAGCAGTAAAACAGCTAAAAGTACTGAGGCAGATGCAGATGTACGCCCTCTCTTCTCCCTCGGGTGCACTTCTATTCCTCCCTCATATTTAGTTTTTTTGCTCTTAAAGTTAATCCTACCCGAGTCTTTCTTTTTTTACCGCCCTAAATGTGAAAACATTTCCATTGCTGTAACTTACTTTTCCTCTGCATATATTATCATCTTTTCCCTTATATTCAGTGTTTTTTGTTTCCCCTTTTTTCCCCCTCCCTTGTGTTTCTGCCAACAGGAGTTCAGGAGTTAAGCACAATCGTCTTTGGTACGCAGCTTTGGCGCTTGTGACTCTGGTCCTCTTCACTATTGCTGTGGGAGCAATGGTCTTTATGGTGATGTACTACACCCACTCGGAGGCCTGTTTATATAACAAGATCTTCCTTGGAATCAACGGCAGCCTCTGCCTTACTGTGTCCTTGCTGGCCATTTCTCCCTTCATACAGAAATGTAAGCAGCTAAAGAGTTTTCATCAAAATGGATTTGTTGACTGGATGATTGAACTATTGGGAATACATTACACTTGCTGAAGTATTACAAATGCATCCATCATTTTAATATGAAAAGTTTCTAAAGGAAAAAAAAATGCATGTTTGTGTTCTCTGCAGTGCAGCCCAAGTCTGGCCTGTTACAACCAGGAGTCATCAGTGTGTACGTCATGTACCTCACCTTCTCGGCCTTCTCCAGCAAACCCAAAGAAGGTGAGTTAAAGTTAAAACATGTCTCCATCTATAGGACTGTAATTGTATTATAATAACATCGCTAAAAGTGGATAATAAACACTGACGGCAGTTTTATGGTTGTAATTTATATATTCCGAGTTCACTGCTTAGTTTTTGGTTGGATTTTTGTCGTTTGCCATGTGACCACAGCTTTATATTTTAGCAACCCCATAAAGCTAATGTAGAAACATGTGTTTTCACTCATTAAAGGTTCAACTGCAAGTTAAAATCTTGGGTATCTGTAAAACCAAATCAGCAAAAATAATTACTCTTCTGCACCAAATAGACAAAATTTAATCTACTAAATGCTCATTTTTTTTTCAGTTCACCTGAGTTCGTGGGAAAAGCATTTTAGTGAAATAAACCCCAGAAGGACTTTTCTGTTCTTGAACTTCCTGATGTTAGCCAATCTAATTGCCTAATTACATTGGAGATACGTAACCGTAAGGCTTGAGATATCTAAAAAGATGTCTATTTTTTTTTTTAAACTGTTGGCAAATCTGATCCAACAAGCTCCAAAATTCATCCTTAGTTTTGGTGTTTGGTGTCTGCCCAGGGCTCTTCTGAAAACGATGGTTACTGCGTCGCACAGTTGATGCATCTGGATCCTGATTCAAAGTTCTGGCAAGTGTAAATGGACAAGATTGGGTTTTTCCCTCTGATCTGAACTAATATAATCATTTATGTACAGAGGATGTAAAAAAAAAGGAAAAAATAAAATATATAAATAAAATAAAATCCTTACATTCCGTGTGGAATTTATTTGGTAATTTCTTCTTCATTTGAATTAATGTTTTTTTCTCCAAATGATACGATAAAAGTAAAATCAATGGTTGAAAAGAGCAAGTTCTTTGCAAGTTTTGATAAACAGTGACAAATAATTCTAAATTTTTGTACTTATGTTTAGTCTTTACACACCTACAGACACACTTTGGCAGATGGTACTGCAGCTCCCCAGTCTTGAGTTATGTTTCCAGCAAACATTTCTCACATTTTAATATGCTTGTGCTGTAAATCTGGATAGCGGCCGATTTGCGCACCATTACAGGAGCTTTTAGTTTAGTTTTTTCTCAGCGTGTTCCCTGCGCTTCTTGTGTTATTTTCACCCAAAAAACTTGGATCCAACATTCACCCAAAACTACTATTTGACCTTTAGAAATACTGACTCTCCTTTATTCACTCTCATTACGTTTTTTCCTGCTTCCAGTGGTGGAAATTGACGGTGTGAACACAACCGTATGCGTGTTTCCCTTCAACACTGGGTCAGAAAGTGACAAGAATATCGTCACAGCTGTGGGAGCTGTCTTCCTATTTGGCTGCATCACCTACTCTTGGTAAAGAAAACGTTCACAATCACTACGAAACCTCTACTCTGTAAATAAAAGTCAGTTAAAGTACTGTGAATGCAAATAAGAATGTTTTGCTTAACCTAAAAGCAAAGGAAAAATAAAGATAATGAGTATTATAACCTGCACATTTTGCATTGGCTTGCATCTGTAAAAGCAGCACTATTTTAGCAGTGTGTTTGCAGTAACTGTCAGAGATGGGAGTTATGGCTTTTTTTTTCGCTTTCAAATGGAGACATTCGGTCTCCTGTGGTCATTTCCGGTACAGGAGCAAATTAGACCCTGCAGTCTTTTAAAACTGCATTTGACTGGGAAAAGAAAGCGATAAATCACCATTGTGTGTCTTGACTCGTTTTCCCGCCCGCTCTAGTTTGACCTCCACCACCAGGAGAAGCTCTGCAGTGCTCCAAGTGTATCGGAACTGTGAACCAGAGGCTGAGGTAGAATCATTTTGCTCCCAAAAAATATGAATGTATAAGTAAAACTATCTGTGTTTATCCATAAAATATATTTTGTTCCGCTTGCAGAGAGCTCGCTGCTTCTTCTGCTGTGGAGATGACACAGGTAAAAAAATAAGTGACTTTTCCAACAGACATTATTACACATAAACACAAGACCATACAGCCAGATTGAGATTGGTGGAAAATCATTGGTCCACACCCCCGTGACGTCACTGTTACTATGAGGGCAGTGTGCAGTAAAGCATGTACATGTGAATGATGGCACTGCCACCTGGTGGATAAAGATGGAATTTCTTTTAAGGAAAATAGTTACAGCTTCGTTGTTTTATTTTTTATTGTTGATATGAAATAGTTATGAACGGATTCAAAAATACATATATATTTAATGTTCTTTTTTCAGAGGACTATGATGAGGAGAAAAGTGGTTTAGGCCAGGATGTGATCTACGATGAGAGGGAGGGAACCATCTACAGCTATTCCTACTTCCACTTCGTCTTCTTCCTGGGCTCTCTTTATGTCATGATGGCTGTCACCAACTGGTTTCAGTAAGTTTAAGCTACTACGGCCTTGATAGTGTGAACAGCCATGCCACACGAGCACAACAGGACGTTCTCAGCTGTGTTCCTCTCTTGCAGCTACGATGGTCACATGATCGAGAAGCTGTTGGATGGGAGCTGGTCAGTCTTCTGGCTCAAAATGGTCTCCTGTTGGGTCTGCCTCTTCCTGTATTTTTTGACTCTAATTGTTCCTCTGATGTGCCCAAAGCAATTTGAAGCCTAGATCGTACGTTAAATGTGAGGCTGCCCTGATCTGTGGGATGTTGCCAAGCTCAGCTCCCTTCTAGGTCAAGGGACCAATCCTCAGCTTTCACTATGGAGGATTATCTGTTGCCTTTAAAAAAAAAACCTATATGTTAGTGTCTTTGTTTTACAATGTCAAGCTGTTACTACCTTTGTGGTAATTTTTGTAGTCTTTTACTATGCCTGACTGGAGGTTTACATGAAAAATGAAAATGTTGAAATTCGTTGCGTTAGAAAACCCCCCTGAAAATGTCACACTGGAAAATGAATTCATTTTCTGTCCGTCTTTTGCTTTCAAGCTCTGTCAGATATTTCAGTTCTGTGAAATCATGGTAGCAAAGTTTTGGGGCAAATTTATTCTAGAGATCTTGGAAAAATGAAAAGTTATTTATTTAAGTTTGAGTTTACAAAATAAAAGTACCTTGTATTTGATCTGGCCCATAACTATTGATTTCTCAGGCTCACGTTGAAGCTGTAAATGTTTGTGCTTTATTCTGTTGTTCCTTTTGTAGAACGTTTCTATGCAACAGATCAAGCTTTTCTCCATCTTGGTGTTACATTTTCACCACCATACATTTTTGATTACGTCAGTGTTCTTTTTGAGCTGGTATTAAAAGAAAAACACATAATTTATGCTTTTCCAGTCATCCTTGTGCAGGGAAACCCTTTCATTTAGCCTGTTTTATGGTGGAAAGATATTGTGTCGTGTCACTTCTCTAAAAGGAGCTGCAGTGTGGAGCATTTGCCAAAGGTTGACAATTCTCATCTTTTGGTCTGTTACATTCAAAGAAACAACTGAATTGCGTACATGCACACGTACATACAGTTGTTACCTGTGCTGTGATAAAGGCTTTGGGACTTTTTTTTTTAAGCAAGACTTTATTATCAAGTTATTCAACACTGGATGTTGAGTTTAACAGCAAATAAGACCCCCACCACGCAATCTGCGTGTGGGTGTGTTGTATAGAAATGTGGTATTTTGCAAAAAGCAGGTCAAATTTGTTTCAGTCTTTAAGATTTTTGTACTTTTTTCCTAATTTGTATGCTTAAAATAACTTTTTATGTACATTTTTGCTACTGTGCAGCAATCTGTGCACTTTTTAATTAGAAATTTTGCATGGCATAACTGCAAATGTATGATTTGCCTTTTTTTCCAAAACATCCTACATTTTAGTTGTATTAAATAGCCGTAGATATGTGGTGCTAAAATCCTGATGCTACCGAAAAATGAAGAGAAATGGGGGGAATTGCAGAAAGAAACATGACACTCAGAAACACAAATTAATTTTATTTAAAAAAAAAATGTCATTTAATGTTTTTTCTCATCCTTTCAATAAAGCATATGTGGAATGCCAAGTTTTGTCTTTGCCACTGTAGTCGTTTATTAGTAAAAGAAATGTGAATTTTTCCAACATGTATACATTTGATTACATAGATGCATTCAGAAATAGCTGTATTACTTATTGATACTTGTACTGGTTTCTTAAAACTCCCAGTACCAAAACCACTTTTCTTCACTCATCCATCTTCATCTCTTTACTGTAAAAACCTCAGGCCTGTGCTCTGGATGGATCCTGGTAATCTTCTGGAATATTATCTGTGACAATAGGTTAAACAGATGCCCGTTAGCAGATTTCCAGCTTTCATTTCCAAGAGCAGTGCATGCAGCTTGCAGAAACTCACCATTGCAGCGGTACTTTAAGTTGGACCAGATGATATTTTCCTGAGAGAAGCAGAACACACCCAGCCGACCACCTCTCATGCTGGTGTCAATGATCACCCCAGTGTCCGCCACCAGCTCTGAACCCTCGTAAAACCGAGCCCTGGTGCACACATGTTTTAAACAAGACAGTCACCCATGCTGCGTTTGTGTTTATAAAACATGTGTGAGACATTTATTTGTCTTACCTTATGTATCCAACCTGAGGTCTGTGCTGAAGGAACCAGCGGTAGGACACTTTGTCCTTCCAGCCAACATTCCTGGGGTCTTTCCACAGAAGTTGCACCTGGTCTGTCGTGTTTCCTGTGTGCCAGAGCGAGTTCCTCATATACTCCCCGGGACCTGTTTTAGACTTCACCACCTATTGGACGAAGGCCATTTTGGTTAAAAGAGGGAAGGATGTGTTAGCAGTGGACAAAAGTAAAGCCTTCAGCCCCCACCTTGAGCTGTATGCCGGGCTCAGCAACAGCCCTGAAGGGTGAAGCCTGCCAGTAGGTCTGTTCTGTCTGTTTCCACATCACTACATAGAAGGAGGAGGAGTCTTGGTAGCCAAAAATAAAACCAGCGTAGTCGTCGTCTGTCACCGTGTTTACGTGGAATGTTCCTTCAAAGTCAACACCGCTGAATGCTGTGTAACCTACAGACGTGAACAGTACATGCATGCATCAGCAAAAGCAACAGGACACGAAGAGATGGAGCTGTGACATTCAGAGGGCATACTGTACTCACCAACAGCAAGGCCAGGGTCAGAGTTCATGGTCTGGATTATCTCCATGCCCTGATAGGAGAAAGGAGAACAAATCCTTTGAAAAATGCTGCAGTAAGGCAAAAAAAGTTCAAATCCCAACGAGGTTCTGACTGTGGAATTTGCATGTTCTCCCTGTGAATGGGTGGCTTTTGTCTGGGCTTTCTCCCATGGTCCAAAAACATGCTTCACATGTTACATGATAAACAGTATCTAAGTTTTACCTAGGTGGGAATTTGAGTGTGTGCTGTTGTGTGGGTCTGCGAAAGACTGCCAACCTGTTCAGGGTGTATCCACCTGGCTGGGATAGGCACCAGCAAGCCCATGACCCCAATAGGGGGTAGGCGTATTCAGAAGATGGATGGAGAGATAGTATGGTAACTTTCTGGCCCCATTCTGAGAAACTCTGTTGCTTCTATAAAGTTAAGAAAAAAAAACAGGCAACGCTATGTACCTGGTGAAGCACCCTCCAGTTAGGGTCGGTTTGTGACTCCCCTTCTGGGTCGAGCACCACGGTCTGATAAGCTCTGAAGTCGGTCAGCGTGACTTCAGCATTTTCAGGGCAGTGGTCAATCCTGTCAATCACGTTGTCTTTGTCAAAGTCTCCTTGGCAGGCATCTCCAACTTTGTTCACTGTAACACAACCACACAGTCTACCGTCACACAGCAGGATGCCAAACGGTGCACAACGACCAACACAAAAGCAAACGTGACACAAACTGTCAGAGTCTTTCTGGTCTCGGTTTGCAACCATTCTGCAGTTGTCCTCAGTGTCTGGGATGCCATCGTTATCATCGTCATCGTCACATTCGTCTCCCTGGAAGCAAAGGTGATGTGGAGCGATGTAGAACACATGACATTAATCCAAAGTGTGGTAAAGCTAAAAACAAGGGAAGACATGAAACCATTCCATCCTTGTCAGTGTCCAGCTGAGAAGAGTTGATGACGTTAGGACAGTTGTCCTTTGTGTTTTGGTGGCCATCCCCATCACTGAACGGAAATGAGCAGGTGATCAAAACCATAAACGCTTGTTTTTGACTATAAACTTTTACTGCAAATGTTTTTACCTGTCTATGTTGTCATCACATGTGTCTCCTACAAGGTCATCATCTGAGTCCGACTGCAGACAAACAGTAAACGTTCCTGATCAGAAGTACTAATTGAGTTAGCAGTAGGTTCTACCTACTGGTTGCTTGTTACCTGGTTGGGGTTGGGCACATCAGGGCAACTGTCACAGGCATCCCCCACACCGTCATTGTCTCTGTCTCTCTGGTCTAAGTTGGGAACTTTTTGGCAATTGTCAAGAATATTTTTTAGTCCTGAAAAACCAAAACAGCTGTTTCACTTTTTAACACCGTGTTAGATTAAAAGTGGCACAAACGGCTGCAGAGTTCAGCAGAATCAATCACATCAGCAGATGGCAGAGTTTGTTTGAAAAGAAGGCCAAATAGTTTCCAGTGGCCTTCAATCCCTCGTTCGAGGTTTACCATGGAAAAATAGTTTAAAAGAGCAGACAGACATGACCAAACGCTCAACAATCCAAACCCAAAATCAAAGACATAACCAAAATGATCACCAGGCGGGTGCACTGCCAAACTCAACAAAAAGAAGGCCCTCATACTTATGAGGGCACCAACCAGGTTTCCACTGAAAAGCTGGTAGACATATCTCAAAGAGTTTTGCAGTTACATTTACAACACACTGACAAAACAATTGTTAACAAAGAAACAATCATCTGGAAAGGCTAAAACTACAAAGGAGGGCATTTTTGCTTGGCTTATCTGTCGCTCAAATTAAAAGTAAAGCAAAAAATGTCTCTAATTTGTTAACAGGACCCCTGCTGTCTTAAAGTTTTTTCTGCATACCACTTTTGCATCTTGCAGTTAAGTTATCTCCCTTTTTTTTTTTTTTGCAATTAAAAAAACTTTGGCCAAGTTCTGATTTTACACCGTAGGTTCTTGCACTTCTTGATGACACAAACGCCAAAGACAAAACTGTTGGCCAGCAGTAATGACTTATTATAGTAAACAGTCAAAACACTCACCGTCCCCATCTATGTCATCATCGCATTCATCTCCAAGACCATCTTTATCAGTATCTTTCTGTAATGGATTTTCCACGGTTTTGCAGTTGTCACAAGCATCGCCGTGGGCATCTTTATCCGTGTTCTTCTGGTCCACATTAGGAACCAGCCAGCAGTTATCCTGGTTTTGACAAATGAGGTCAATTGTTTATAAAATTGGTTCTCTGTAAATTGCATAAGCCAAACCCATGTGAAACAAATCTCCTACATCTTCATTGATGATGCCATCACTGTCTGCGTCATCATCACAGGCATCACCCGTCCCATCTCTGTCTGCGTCCTCTTGGCCGGAGTTTGGGATGTACAAACAGTTGTCCTGGAGACGGCAAAACAAAACTCAGACAAATACCTTTTAGCCCAGGCATGTCCAAACTTATTTCAAGTTGCAAAAAGTTGCAAAAAGTAGTAGTGAAATGTGTGAGGGCCATCCATTCGGCCTGCATTCTTTGAACACAACAACATCAGATTTGATAGATAATTCAAAATGTTTGCAATGGGATCCTATTTTTTTCTTCACATAGAACAGAATTATACCTAAATATAATTTTTTCCAAAATAACAGTGAATTTTGTAAACATTAAATCTTGGGTTCATATGATACGCTACTTAATATTCATGAATAAATGCTTCTAAATTTAACTGGAAAATAACACAAAACGTGGTCTTTTTCAGAAGTTAAAATCACTGTGCTTTTGATCACATAAACAAATAAATCTGTTCTTCACATTTGACCCTTAGGGCTCTGAAGGTCAAGTAGCCGCAGGTTGTTGTTTCAGGTTTACCACGGCTTATGAGATAGTTTAGCCAATCACAATAAATAAGCAGTAATTCTTAGAAAGTGCTGAGGGCCGCATATCATTGATTTTATGACAGGAACCTGCAGGCCGGAAGAAATTAGCTTTTGGCCCACGGCCTTTGGACATGCCTGTTTGCCACATAATGAAGATGAGAGAAGGTGATGGGATAGAAATTAGTACCTTCTTACAAGTGCTGTCTCTGCACATGAGTGTATTGTCAGGATACGCATCAATATCAGTGTCCTGCCCACACTCATAGCCATTGCCGGCCCAACCAACTCCACACTAACACCATAACAAAGGGGGAAAAAAAGTCATATTTTGAACAATATATAGTTGAGTTACATTTCTTTACACAGTGAATTCTCACCACACAGCTAATGCTGCCATCTCTCTCCACGATACACTCGCCATTGATGTCACAAGGACTGGGTTGGCCGTTCGGGCAAAACCTGGTACCATGACAGCCTCTTATTTGGTCACCTGTGAAACCAGTCTTACAGTCTCCACAGCGGAAGGAGCCCTGCAGAAAACATAAGGGAGTCAAAAGTCCAGACCCTTCTTTTAAAAAAAAAAATAATGGAGATTCATGCAGCACTTCCTGTGATCTTACAATAGTATTGTAGCAGTGGGAGTTGGCTGTACAGCCTCCATTCAGAGATGGACCAAGACACTCATCTACATCCTCACACACCTGGAAAGAACAATGAAAACCGTTTACAAAGAAAACACATCAAAAACTTTATTTGAACGGAAGCTATGCACGTTAAAGGGCAACATCACTGCTTTTATTAGACTTTACGTGTGAGCAGAACCACACTCTCACATTTAACATTCTGTTAGAAAAAGAAAAATGTGTTTTTTTCCCATTTAGACCAAAAGGAAACCCACAAAGAAGAACCTACGAACAACAAGTGATGCTGCCATTCTACTTAAGGAGAGATTATGTAGCCATTTTCAAGTGGTTGATTAAGATCAGTTTTTTCACAAGTTCAATAGATTATCAATGAGCATAAATTGTTTAAGTCAGTTTCCTTTCCAGAAATTGATGTCTTAGTAAGTGTGCTCTAAAGTCTGTGGAAAACTACAAAAGAGCTACATTTTCAGGACACTTTTGTTTTCACATGACTAGAATTGTAAGCCAGAAGGCATGACAGAACAACTGATTTATACTGTACTTTTTGTTGTACCTGTTTGTGTGACTTAGCATAAGACACTCCAACCCCATTTATTTCTGCTCCCACATATCCAAGAGGGCATTTCTCGCAGCGGAAACCAGAAGCGGTGTTCACACACCGGACGCCGGGAAAACATGGATTGAACTGGCACTGAAACACAGGCGGGACACAAAGAAGAACATTAACTGAAACTTCACAATCTTCCCTGGTTGCAGCTCACATTTGAAGTACATGATCCGTACTTCGTCGACATTGTCACAGTTAACTCCATCTCCTGTGAATCCGTCAGGACAAGGTGCACATTGGAACCCCCCTGACTCTGCTGGGATGCACATGTCCTGTCTGAAGCAGGTCCCAGGCGGGCACAGAGTCAGGGGCTGGGGCTGCATGACAAACTGCAAAGGACTTGGAACTGCACCTTTGTTGGAATCCATGTTAGTGGGACTGCCCCCAAGTCCTGAGAAAAATGGACAAACATAATGTAAAATATCTGATTCTCGTGTAGATTCTTAACTCCATGACTAAATTGCTTGGACTAAAGCAGCTTACCACAGCCCAGACACTCTGCAATGGTATTCCTCAGAAAATGTGTCTCCTTTATCTGATGTTGAAAGAAGCAAATATATATGTAGATATCCATTTTAGGGTTTATAAAAGCTCAAATTTGAGTGTTCTCCTGAAAATATGGATGCGTGTTTCCCTTTCCACGTTTTATTTGTGCTAGGTAAAACCTTAAAAAAAAACCTTCTAACAAAATATTCCAACCATGCTTACTGATCATGCTTACTGTTTAGGACGCATATATAAATAAAGTTTAGAATGATTGAAAAAAGTGTTACCTGTTTGTGGAGCAACTCCCTCATTTCAGACATCATGGCCTTCAGCTCTAGCATGGTAACCTGATCTTGCACTACTCTTCCTCCCTGTATGCCTGAAGGATTTCACATATCATATATTAAACATGCGATCCAGAACTCATGCGTATCATAAAACTCCACGCATCTATCAAACAGTTTAACCAGTTTAACTCAAACTTACCCAGCAAGCGCAGAGACTCCGCTGGTTCCATAATGCATTCCTGCAAAGTGGCCACATTTTCTCTGGAGTCATCTATAACAAGCTTCAAGTCTGTCAGAGTATCCTAAAAGAAAAATGTAAAACAATGGCATGAAAGAGTGATTTTCAGTTTAAGCATTTTTTATTTTGTGCGTTACTTAGACTGCATGAATTCCTCATTTACCTGTCCACCTGACTGTAAAGTTCTCAGCGCAACCTTGTTGGGACCGGGAGGGAGTGATCCAAACGCAGCGGGGAGATCATTTAAAGTGTGAACCAGCTTGCAGTCCACATACATGTCGAGGTGAGGTGGACCACGCTGTAGACCTCTGGCATGCAGCATGATGTGATGGACCTGCCCATCTGCCAGGGATGGGTGGTTGAAACTGGTGGTGCCAAATCTTCCGTCAGTCTTCTGGTAACGAAGAGTCACTAAATATGGGGCAAAAACCGAACAGGTCCAAAAAACTGTACGCACAAATGGAATCCTGTTGGATTTGACGACACACCTTTACTGAGCTTTGCTTGCACACTTAACTCCAGATATTTGTTGTTGTCCTTGGGGTTATAAACACTGAAGAGAGAGGTGGGGGCTTTGCTGAAGAGCCTGAAGGAGGAGAGCAGGAACGCTTCATCTCGCCCTTTGTTTTTCAGGCTTCCTTGAAGCAGGTCTGGCAGGCAGTCCGGAGACACCAGCAGGTCATACACTAGTAGGAGGTAACAGGAGGGATTTATTAGAGAACTATATTACCCTGCTCCAAAACTTTTTAACCCATTTTAGAGACACAACTGAGGACTTCTTTTCTGAAGGGAAGACTCAGTGCAACGACTGAAAGCTTCCAGCTGGTCTGGAAGTGGCCCCAGAGCATACTGAGACTGCTACTGCTGAGGTACTGTAACGTGGGTCTTTATTATGTGTGACACTTTTAACTGTTTTGCATGCACATATGTGCATGAACAGTCATACCAGCCTCCTGCTGTTTTAAGAGCACTACACTGTGCTGCTGCAAACTCTCTCCACTGCAGTGTGCTCAAATCGCCATTAGCAGAAACTCAAGAACAAACAGGAACTGTTTTTAATACAATCAAATAGATCACAGGCACTTTGAAGCCAATGAATTTCTGCAATACGAACATCATTTGAGATTATTTTTGAGTTTCTTACAATACAAAACCACTGAAACACTAAGTGACCGCAAAGTTTTAGATACCAGTACTTGTGCTGAGATAACTTGTAATACAGAGTAAATTGAATTTTTAACGTCTAAAAAAAAATACTAAAATTTTCTCTGCCAAGGTTTCCTGATAGAAATGAATGGATTGGAGCAAGTACTTACCAATACCCTGAGCAGTGACAGTGAGCACCAGCTGCTGCAGGACCAGAGACAGAGCAACCACTCTGGCACACATTCCTCTCGTCAACACTTATCTTGTTTTTATTTAAATATTTATCCTTTCGATCATTAGAAGCTTTAAAGAATAATGTCCTTGAAAATGGTGCTCAGGAAGCAAAGTGCCACTAGAGGTATTGTGGCTTTGTGTCCACGGGCACAGAGTTTCAAGCAGAGGGGAGGGACCTTGTTCACTGCGTTGCACAGGGAGTGAGTATTATTTTTTGGGGGGAAGTCATTACTTTTTGAATGTTACCTCATTTATCCAATAGCAAGGCCTGAAAAAAGAAAGAATTTACTATCAAACTTTTGAGCGGTTATGAGAAATTTGGGAATTTATTCCAGGAAGGGTTAGGATTAAAACATGTGTTTGTGATAAAATATCAGAAAACTTCTATAAATCAGTATCACTAAAATGCCTGAAGCTTTCCAGTGATGGGAATTTGATCCTCCAGCTACTCGTGGCAAACCTAGCTGACCGGAATAAACTCGCTGCAGATGTTTTAAAACTGGATTTAATTCACGTTAACCTTTTTTACATGCCACCGGTAATTTCGTCTTTGCTGAAATCTGTTGCAGATTGCAGAAAATCTGAAATAAACAGGGAGGCCTGGAAACACTTTCTGATATCTGGTACATGTTGTTTAGCTTTCTTTGTTCATCTCTGGCATATTTCAACAGTTCAGCTGGAGGTGTGAGCCAAATGAGAACATTAACAGTTTCCACAGAAAAGTTCAGTTTTTCATCTATCAAGTTTCTGGCTGTCTGGCCCAGACCACAGCAGGCAGCCTTCACAATTCTGAAGCAGACGTTATGCTTTTGTTATTAAAAGCAAAAACCGCCTCATGAAAGTTGCTGTCATGAACTTACAAGTGAATGGATGTTTCATTTTCTATTAGCTTTGAACTATTTTTTTTATATTTCTTGGTATGTTTGTAGTTTCTGCTTGATTGAAATCAGATCAAAATCACATAAATGTGAAATAAAGAAACTGTTGAGTGTAATGGCGTAAACTGTAGTGATCGTGAATCTCCCATCACAGGCTTTAATTTCACAGTTTAAAATCATTTGGATGCATGTCAGATATTATTAGTCCAGTGTATAATTCTCTTCAAGACTCACCAGCAGAGTGTCAATCTTGTAAATACGTCCTTTGAGGATGTAACCTTAGCATTGCGATAAGTTATATTTCCAGCTGGGTCCAATCAAACTCTGATGAAACTGCCAGTTGCAACCCATGTATATAATTAAAGATACATGTTTTTTGTGCAAATGTATATGATCAAAAACACAGGAGGAGCCCATCATAAATGAAGGCTTTTATTTTGAAGATTGACTAAAATAATAAAGGGTGTATTAGTATGTATGAGGGGTGATTCATCGATGAATCAATTTGTCCAACCAGATCAATCTGTCTGATGCAAGTTGCCAATCAAATCAAATTAGATCTAGTTAATATAATATAATATAATATAATATAATATAATATAATATAATATAATATAATATAATATAATACCGGTATTTTACTTTATACTTTGAAGACACCCCCCCCTTCCCCAGTTCTGATATGACAGGTCGTGGTGACGTCACGTCTGCCGTGTGAAACATGGCGGCTGCCATGGAGCTGAGATGCTGGGGAGCAGACTGGGGTTTGCCTTCTGTTCACACGGACTCCCTCGTAGTTCTGGTAAGGTTGTCGCCGCGTCGGACCGAGAGCACTCAGCTCTTGCGGGGCTGCGCATCGGGAGCCCGCTTTTCTCCCCGGTTCTCTCTCTGTCTCCTCCATTGTCACTGTGTCGTTAGCCTCCATGCTAACAGTGCTGCTGCAGTCTGCAGTGTTTCAGCTGCTGGACAGAAAAGGAGGTTTTAAGCTGACTTTTGTGTCGCTGCTGCAGAATCAGGCCTGTGTGAACTGCAGGGGGTTTGTTCTTAATGAATGACTGCATGACTTAGGTCTTTCTTTCCTCTGATAGAGGAGTGTTCCTTCAAGGTCAGCTTGTTCAGGCTCATTTTTCATTAGATGGTGATTAAAAATGTCCAAGTTAAAAAGACTTGTGGGGAAATCAACAGTTTTATGATGTTTGCTTGCTGTTTAACATATTCTTATTTATCCAATTATGCATCATGACATCATTCTCACCTGTAAGTGACACTGATTTTCCTATAAAATAGCTATTTTTAGATTTAATTATGTGATTGATTTAAATTTTGCCGGTTTATTGGTAAAACTGTGACCTATTTATCAATATTTACCAAATACACCACATCAGAGTTTACCACAGAGAGCTCTGTATGTATTTTATCTTGCTCTAACCTCAAAAAAGTAAGTCCACTCATTTCCTTTATATAAACAATAACATATAATTCTGAATAATTATAGCTGAATGTTATTCTGCTTTTTCTCTCCAAGTCTACCATGTTTTTATGCAGTAGTTTAACTATAGTCCTGCTTGATCAGATCAGGGGTCTGCAACCTTCAGCATTTAAAGAAGCCTGTTTCTCACTGACCAAAACCCAATAGAAGCCAAAGTAACTTCAATCTCAGATTTATATTTATAATATTGATGTCATTATGGTACATAGAAATATTTTGTTTGCATAAATAAAACCAACATAATGAAAAAAAAATTGCCTTTTCTCAAAATATAAAATAGTTTACAGGTATGCATTTTAAGAATTTTCATAAAACTTAACTTTAAAATAAAATGCACCTTATGTCGCAGAAGATGAGGTCAATGCCGCAAATGTAGTTGTAGGTAGTGTAATGTCAGCAGTTATTTAATTTATTTTTACCGTTTGTGGTGCCTCTTTTCCAGAAATTCGTAAATATAACGTTAAAAAAAAGAAATCAGAACTAATTAAGTGACTCAAAGTATTTTTCAAACCAAAAGATAAAAATATAAATTCCACCTTAATTCTAGTCGCGTTTCCATACCTCCCTTTGATTTTCTGTGGTACATGGTGCTCAAAAATCTGTCTTTTTTTTTTTTTGAACCAGGGAGCCACAATGGAGGGCTCTAAGAGCAACATTTGGCTCCCGAGTCTCAGGTTTCAGACCCCTGGATTAGAGCATGCATGTAGCTGAAGCAAAGCTGTAAAAACTTAGGTTTAGTTGCTAAAGTTTTGTGTTTAGGATCTAACTAATCAAATAGTATTTTGCTGAAAACGTTAGCGTTCAAAAAGGTCTGTATATGAGTGTCGTAACCATAATTACACACTCTTCCCCATTTCACGTGTGTGCTTTTTTTTCTTTCAGGCATACTCCAGGTTTTCTGGGGCCAAACTGACGGTTTCCCACATTGACTGGACATGGAAAACTCTAACAGGTGGGCTGCAGCTCCTATAAACTATACTTTAAAGACACGGTGGTGAGACCCTTACATCCTTTTATTTTTACATGCTCACATAGAACAGCTGCTGGGAAAGGACTGACAAAGATTTAAAACCCTTAAAAGAAAAAGCTTGTTTTGTTTTCACCTCGGCATTGTGGGCGTTTTAGTTTCTGTGTGTATTACATATTTGGCTTATTGAATTATTTCAAGCATAAAAACAACCGGATACTACTATAAAAAGTTTAGAAACACATGCATCAACTCATTTTAAATATAAAGTAACACATTAAATAAAAAAGTACAGAAAAAAATGATGAAGATGGTAAAATCATATAATAACATCATATAATAATAATATAGGAACTGAACAGACATTTAGCACCGATCTCATGGCTAACTTGAGGGTTTTGATCTCATTTGTTCTCAGCGAACATCCCAGAATTACTTTGTGGAGACTCTGTAGTCCAAGAACCTGCACAGATTCTCAGTTTTATGAGGAAACAGGTGAGATTTTTGCTTTTACTCAAATAAATTAGAATCAAATCAGCAGACATACTCGATCTGACTGTTATTTTCTTATCTTTTTTTTTGCAGAGGTTCAATGCAGACTATGAGCTGACAGCCAGACAGGGAGCAGATACAATGGCCTACATTGCCTTGCTTGAAGAGAAACTACGACCAGCTTTGGTAAAAATGTCTCTTCTCTCCTTTTTCTTAAAGACCCGCTCTGGGTAAAGTTGTGTTTTAAGATGTTCGTGTTGCATATATTGCATAAAAAAATTGAACACTAAAACTGTGTTTCTCTGTATTTTTTTTATTCAAATCTTTATGAATCAAGAGCAGACAAAAATATGCCGCTTGTAGTTATTACGAACAAACTACTGCTTTACTCTGATGCATCCACAAATAGATCCATGAACATATTTGTTTTCCTCATCTGAGCTGGTATCTGGCTCAAAACTGGACGGCTGGATATAACTTAAATATTGCTCGCCATTTTTGTAGTACTGCTAATGCTAGTTATTTTTTTATTTTTGCCTAAAAATTGTTATACTATATATGATATACTTTAGATTATCAGATGCTTGGAATGGCTCTCAAACAAATCCCAACCCTAAGAGGTATTTTTTGTTGTTTTTTCAACAGCTTCACACATTCTGGGTTGACACTGAAAACTACACCAGTCTGACACGGCCGTGGTTTGCCTCACGCTCGCCTTTCCCATTAAACTTTATCATCCCCAGTCGCCTCGCCAGCATCGCGCTCTCTCGCATCCTTCTCACCAAAGGAGAGGAACCGTTGCACAGAATCTCTGAGATAGAGGGAAAGGTGAGAGCGGTTGTTTATGAATGGCGTGGTCTGTCGACTCTTCCTGTGCGCCATCTGAGAGCGATTTGTGGCTCAGAGATGTAAATTATTCCCACTCTGCTTCAGATTTACAGTGACGCTAAAGAGTGCCTGAACCTTCTTTCCTACAGACTGGGAACTGCAAACCACTTTTTTGGCAACTCGTAAGTCTATTGATGTTTAAGTATTTATTGACTGAACTGTTTATGGATTGGATTAAAAAGAGTGAAACCAGCACTGATTATTTGCAGTCAGGCTGTATATATAACATTAATTTATCATAAATCTACTTTTCCCAGCTCTAACATGCTTATTTTGGGTTTTTTTTTATGCCTGTGTGTTTTTGATCACAGGCCAACCAGTCTGGACGCCTTTGTGTTTGGCTTCGTTGCTCCTCTGCACAAAGCGAGTCTTCCCAGCAGCCATCTGCAGAGCCATCTCAAACAGCTGGAGAACCTCACGCACTTCTGTGACAACATCCTTGAAGTGTACTTCAGCTCGGACCACCCTTGTAAGATCTGGGCACACGTTCGCTCTCTGGGGTTGCAAAGCTAACTTCAACAGCTTCTCACTCCTGAGTTTCCAGCACTTCTTACCTGTACTTTACTTTTGGTGTTCAGTGACCTAACACACTTCCTGCTTCGCTCACTTTCTTGCATCTGTCTTTTCTCTGTATTTTTCCTCCATGTCTCTCCAGGTCCTCCTCGTCCTCCTCCTGCTGTTCAGGAATCGATGGATGCCAACCTTCAGAAACTAACACAGCTTGTAAACAAAGAGTCCAACTTGATAGAGAAGGTGCTCCTGCTTTTCTTTTCTCCTTCTTTTCATGGTTATTTTGGCAGGTGTTTTCACCGCTGTGTCTGCTGTAGCTCACAGCTGTTGCTTGATTCTCAGTGATGGCTTTGCTCTTTTTATGTGGGGAACTAAGTCATCTGTACATTTTTGCTGTAGATGGATGATAATCTTCGCAGCAGTCCGCAGCACAAACCCCACAGACTTGACCCCAAACCCAGCCTGTCCAGTGCAAACAGCTCCTCTCCTGCCTAACAGCCAAGCTTTCAGCTCTGCTCCTGCCTCATGAAGTGCTAAAGCTAACGCCGTTGCTCTGAATCTGGCTCAGCGCCTTCTAAAGGGAAAAAAAAAGTCTCATGAGTGGCTGATAGCTAAAACAGCAAATACATTATTGGTTAATTGGAATATTTAATTACTAGAGGCTATTTTATAATGCTTAGAATGGATCCCAAGGATGTTTGAACCCGCATGTGTAATGTATTTAAAAAAGAAGAGTGCACGCTTAACGGCGGAATGCTGGGAAGTAGCTCTGGATTAAAGGGACACAGAACGTTCAAAGGACTGAAAGAGGAAATGAGTAGTCAAGAAGGCAAAACAAGTGGGACACTTTAACCTTTCAATGGCCTAATTTGCTTTTTTTTCCTTCTTCTTTTAACCTTAAACTGCTTTTGATTTGTCGAAGGGTCATACATTTTAAGTTGCTCTCACAAGCTAAGCTACTTTTGTCAGTCAAGTGTAAAGGTAGAAAGATCCTACAGCTAAAAATGGTTATTTTTGTGTATTTGTGCTCTAAACATGATGTAGATTGGTCTTAGCTATAGGAAAAAGATTTAAAGTGTCATCTATTTTATAAGATGCATCAATATGCAGTTAGGATCATTCCTTGCTTTTGTCTACCATGTTGTTTGTATATAGTTGTAAATAGTTGAAGGATTATAACCATTTTTTTGGTCATTTCCTCTAAATAATACTAAGTTAGCTCACCTAAATTCTTTGCGACACACAGTTGAACATCTTTGCACTTTAAATTTAGATGTTTATTGATGCTATTTTTTGTTTTAACATGATGCCTAATATTTATTTAAGTCATGTTTTACATGTAGAGTGATCATTTTCTGTGCCTCTCTTCCTTCCGTCTAAGCTGAAGCGTCCTTTCATTGTCAGCTTCTTTGTGTTGTGGTTTGTTTACGGATTCTTTTCAAATTGTTCATAATTTTCTTGTTTTTTTTTTTTTTTTTTTTTTTTGCAAAGAAAACGTGTTCATGTGTTCAGAATAACCTTCCAGTTTAAGGTGACTTCTCTGCAAGTGTTTTTGTGTTTGCGTGTGCTTCCAGCATCACATCAGACAGAGTGGCTGCAGTGTGCCTTCATGACTGCCTGTGTCTTTGTGTTTGTGCCAGAATCCCTTCTGTGTCCTTTATTCACATTTTAATGTTTTTTTTCCCATCTTCATTTGATGTACCCATAACGTGCTGACAGTATACACAATGGAAATACCCTTTTTCTTCTTTTTTGAACAAAATAAAAATAAAAGTTGTCTTTTCAGACAGTCCTTTCTAATATAAAACATGTTTTTTTTGTTTTTTTTTTGCAATGACTCCCATTTTAGTTAGTTGCGAAAGATTTCCTGGCTGTCCACCACACTTGAGCGATAGATGGGTTGTTTGTTTGGATGTCGAAGGATAAAGACTCTCTTGTCTGGCTTTGGCCGGGAACGTGGAAAACATTAAAGTAATCGGAGAGAAAAATGATGCAATCATTCCAGAAAGCTAGGGAAGTTGCAGGAAAGGGCAGCCGTCACTTCTCAGGCTGCAGCTCGGAGCCACACAGACGGAGGCCAGCTCGCTGATGGGTTGCATGTGTTTGCCCTCCTCTGTTTCCCTGCCTCCCTCCTTTTTTCCCTCTTGAAAAGAGACAAAATCTGAGACAATTGAGAAGCAATTTGTCTCTAATTGTTGGTGGCATGTCTTGAAGGGGAAATGGGCAATGACAGAGGACCACAAAGCTCTGATACATGCATTTGACTACATTTGTGGTGGAAAATAACAACATTGTGATGTGCTAATTAAAAAAGACAAGACGGTGTTCAGTTTAGAAAAACAGATCCTGTTCGCAGCCACCATTATATTAGGACTGAAATTAGTGGCTGTCTATCATGTTGTGACATCGTTTTTTTTCCTTTTATTAAATATGGTTTAAAAACCTTTTCAAATTTGTAAATATGCCTTTTTCACATTTTAGACATTCCAGTGAATAAATCAAGAAATTATGGGGACAACTATAACTAACAAAACCATTGTGGCATTTTTTGACTGATTTATAATAATATAGGCCTACAAAGTCTGAATACAGCTGATTTCTTAATGCATGGAAATATGTAGGCACATTTTATGTGGAGAAAAAAAAAGATTTTTTAACTGGATGGAGTGCCATTGCCCTCTGGTGGATGTTGGAGAATGTTTAAGTCAAAGAAAGCCATTCATCTTCTGCACCTGCCAACACTGCTACTGTTGGGCAAAGGTGGGGTACACCCTGAGCTGATCACCAGCCTGTTCTAGGGCTAAAAATTAACCTGGGGCCAATTAACCTTTAAAAATATATATCTATTTCTAAATATATATATATATATCTTTAGCTTAAACAAGGAAAATATGCAAGAAGAAAGAAGACCTTTAAAAACAAATATACACAGATTCCTTCTTACTGACATAAAGAGGGGGACAAAGGTTTGATTCTCATATGTGCAGAGTAAGTAACAAAATGTGTTGTGGCCATTTGTCTTCAAAGCTTTTACTAAAGAAGTCTGTCAACCTGGAAACAGTCAACGGTAAAACTTTTACAAAAGATAAGAAAACTCACATCAGTGGTCAATATTACAAAATTCTTACAACAACATATTTTTCCCTCTCTGAATCAAAATAATCATTGTTTAGTCTGAGAAAAACCGTTTTGAAGTTGAAATGTTATCAAAGTCCTTTTGTCCAAGACATGCAATCCAGTAAATGGGATCATATTAACAAGAACGTCACATCAGGTTTTCTGCATTTCTTCTGCAACGTGTTCATATCATTTAATAAATAGAAAGCAATCAAAGCAACAACAGTTCAACATCCTCTGTAAACTTTTTTGTAGAGTTAGGAGTGTGGCAGGCTAGCTGTCCTTGGCAAACTGGGGCAGCTCCTGCACCATGCAGAGCTGCAAGCTGCCTGGCTGCTCCAGCCCCAGAGCCGGGTGGCAGGGCTCGGTGAAGCGCTGCCTGAAGGTACCCAACAACTGCCCGCTTTCAGCGTTGTAGAGAGACAGACAGCCGTGCTGGTAGTCCAGGAGGGTTCCCACTCGCTGAGGTGTGTCCGTCACAACCACAGAGGACTGAATGCTATTGTGAAGCAACATGAACCTGCAGCTGGAGATAAACAGACAACAAAGGTTTTATTCTCACAATCCAAAAAAAACGTATGATTTTAAAGTTGAGAAATGATCTTGTGCATACCCGGATGATGAAGGAACACACTGCAAACACCATGACGAGCTGTTTTCACCAAGTGAACCATTTGAACTGGCTGTGCTGTATACCACCCCAAGTCTATAAGCTGTACTTCCTGACACAACTGTCTCCCAGTAATAGATGCCACGAGCTGGAAGCATCTCACCCAGGATGGACGGGCACCTAGAAGAAACACAAAATCTGCTTGATTCTGCTAAAAAAAAAAAAAAAAAAAAGTTTAGTTGTTTTTTAAACTTTGGTCAAATTTATTCAAGAACACAAATGGCTTTTTTTCAGAAGAGTCCTGGAAAAGGTGGCAGAATAAAAAAAATCATAAGGGAATCAAGGGAAACAAACTGCTGGCTTTTTCAGTGTACACACTTGATTTGAGGCTGTCAGGTTTTTAATCAGGGTTTTTATCCCCGTATGGATAGTCATCCTTTTCTCAGTTAAGTCTTCTAACCCAACATTTTCTCTAATTGTAAAAAGGTCTGTAAGTTGTTTTGGATAAAAATGTTCAACTCCAATGGATCCTTCTGCTTTGTGTGTGTCTAAAACAATACAACTGACTGTAGTTTTCGAATACACCAGTCAGTGTGCAGATTGAATTGAACCCTCGCTTCTTCCTGCAAGTAAAACGCTGAAAAATACGTTTTTGACATTTGAGCCTAATAGAATCTTCTTATATGTCTGGAAAACAGAATTTTTTTATAGTTTGTTGTCAGAAAGCGTTTCCTGACAAATGTAATGTTGTTGTTTGTTAGTTAGTGTTAACAATGTCCTACTTTTGTTTGTAAATAAAGCTAAGGAGCCTGAAACTGTGCTAATCTTTTTTCAGACATTTGTCAAATCAGCGATGATAAATGATTTGTTTTTGGTCTTCATTTGTGCTGTTGACTCCAAAGTAATGACAAACTCAAATAATGTAAGCTTTGTGAGAGCTCGTCTGGGTTAAACTCACTCTTTGTCAGAGGATGCGGCAGCTTTGTGAGCATCTAGTAAATAGTTCAAAGTGGTCTGGTCCTCTGACAGCTCCAGAGCGGCGTGGGCGGAGTCTTTCAGCAGGTGAAACCTCGTCCCTGCAAGATGTGAAAAGCAAAAGAAGCAAAGTGGAGATAAATATTTTCAATCTAGCTGAATTCTCTGCATTGGTGTGTTTTTGACCTTTGGTAGAAATGAGTGCAGCCTCGCTTTGCTCGCTGGCGCCAGCCTCGTTCACAGCTTTGATGTAGAAAAGGTAATTCTCGTTGGGCTGCAGGACAACTCTCTGTTCACAGACGTTCACTCCTGAGATGGACCTGTAGCGTACAGGCACACCCACAGTTTTCAGGAAAATTGTTTTTGTTTTAAAGGCCAAAATTAGAATGAAACATTCTTCTGAGACCAACCTGAGCCCATCTCCCTCCAGTTCATACTGGCGACAGTACTCCAGAGTGTAAGTCTGTCCAGGAGTCTGCTTTGCTGCACGCCATCTCAGTGTGGCTGAATCCCACAGGACTGTGCAGCGTTCAGTATCCATCACTGGCACTGAGGGAGCTGCCAGAAAGATGGCAAGAGCTTCAGGACAGCCAACTCACAAGGAAACGCCTCCAGATCTTAGCAATTGTGTTTTAAACTCTTTCTTTTATGTCAAAAAGGGAAACAAGAAAGCGGTGACTTCAGTTTACTGTACACCTTTGCTGAACTGCTACTGACCAGTTCTGAAGATCAGTCTGTCGCTGGGCAGAGAGCAGCCTGAGTAGTTGACAGCCATCACCCACACTTTGTACATCTTGTCAGGCTCCAGTTCCTCGAGGACGCAGTAGCTCTCCTTCACTGTCACACGGTACTCTTCTGACACCGCTGTGGACCACATGAGGAGAACTTCAGATCCAACATGTGAAAAAGTACTCAAGTATTTGTTTGTGCGCCTGCGAAAGGAAACACTGGCCTCCATAAAGGATCAAGTGACAAATTGTCGTTTTTATTCCCTAACCACACAATTTAGATCATTTTTTCTAATGTGTCATTCCCTATTAAATGAGGCGAAAAAAATTGACCACACCTCCCTGTGGATGCTCCATGCAGTAGACCTGGAAGCAGTCGATGACATCCCCAGTGTTGATCGTCCAGTAGACAGTGACGCTGGAGCCAGTGGCTGAGCTGGGCTCTTGGGGCTGCAGGGTGGGTCTTTTGGGCACTGAGGAACACAATTTCCAACAGTCAGAACTCCACACATCAAAAAGGTTTATCTGCAAAGACAGCAGATGTTGAGAGACCTACCTGAGATCCCTTTGCGTTGTGCAAGGCTGTTGGAGGTGGAAGTATTGGCCTTGGCGTAGTCCTCAAACACCAGCAGGCCCTTGGGACCCAACTCCAATGACAAGGTTGCGTCCAGAGCTGCTTTGAGTCTGACCACAGACAACATTTTTCATACAGCTGGGCAGCATGTCACTGCAAACAGCCTTGTCTTAAAGTAGCTGTCATGAAACCACACACTACCACATGGGTTATTTACCTTCCACGAATATCTTCAGGCGGCTGGTGGAAGAAATGGAAAGTTTTTCACACATTTGACCCACTTTCTAAAACTTCATACAGCTGACCTAAAGGTTTGTGGGACGTACCCGAGCATCAGTCTCTGCCTCCCTGCCGGTGATCTCCAGAGTGCTCTTGGCAGAGTCAATGTTCTCCTGGAAGGAAACAATCTTGTCATAGAGCTGCTCCAGCTTGGCCTTCTTCTCCTCCTCCATGCTGACTGACATTCCATTGTACTGCTCCATCACCAGAGCCTTAATCTCCTCATTCCGTGCCTGCATGGCCTCCTCGTTTTCCACAAACTGGTCCTGATGGAAAGAAGAGCCACCAGCCAAAGATGGCCTTTCTTTAAAGTTCTGTGATAAAGAAATATCTGTGCATTTACAGTAAAAAGGATGTACCTCAATAGAGTTGTAGGCCAATTCCAGCTCTGACACCAGGTCTTCTGTGTTCTCTGATCTCTCCTGAAGCTCTGAGATCCAGTTACCCAGTGTCTCCTATGACACATGTGCATAAATTAAAAAAACGTTCTGCATTTTGTTCTAAAATTCTACATTTATTATTGCACTTTAAATGCTTTTTAGAGGCAGGTAAGAAAAAGTCTTTAGTTTTGAATCATGGAAACAGCTCCCCTTTCAAAAGTGTGTGGAACGCACACTTTTTACATTAAAAACAACTTTAAAAAAAAAATAAAAGTCATTGTCAATGAGCAGTTGCTTTGACAATGTTTGTTCTTTCTGAGTTTGGAATCAAATTGTCATCCTTTCGTCTATTGTGATTTTTTTAAAATTATGGTCAAGCAGTTCTTTGCCCAAATCAAAAAATCTTTAAGCTTAATTTTCTTTATATTTGTCCTCCATCATGAGAAAAATCCATGAGAACATGTTAAAAACACAGAAAATCACATGTTTGCTAATCAACTAAGTTTTGTCTTTTCTAATTTATGTATAAAAAGAGACAAAACCTTAATTGAATCTCAAGTACTACCTTCACCGGGGATTTTCTGTCTTCTTATTGGTTGAAATACATAAAAACGTGAACTCATTTATAGTTAGGCGTGAATGTGCTGCAGCATCAAATCAAGCTATTGGTGAGGATGTTTCAGGAACAGAAGCATTAGCAAGAGGTCAAGCGATGGCCGCCGACCCACTTTCCCTCCACAGTCATCATGTGTTTTTATGTATGATATGTGAGCGTGAAAACTTAAACTCACAATGTGAGTTTGTGCTAATAAACTTGGGAGAGATTTGCAGGTTCTAGCTCAAAAAACAAAGGGGAGTTTATAAAAACGCTTTTGAAAATTTGGATTGATTTTTTGAATTGATTACCTCTTTGTGCTACAGTCAAATCTGTAATACAGCTGTGACCTCTGGCCTTTTCTTCATACTTTGGTTCTTAATCTGAATATGATATCAGAAAATGTCCCTTCTCATTCGTCGGAATCCAAGGGATTTTTTGTTAATTGCTTGCAACAGATAAACTCGTTTATGACCTTACTGGAATAAAATTAAAGAATGAAATTGCAAGTTTTAAAGGTCTGGTTTGATTTTAATCTGGGGGACTGACCCAGAAGAACCTTGAAGGAGAAAACTCTACTGGGTGTGTCAAAACATCCCGTATCAGTCTGTCTGATGTCATGTTGGACCTTTGCAGTGATTAAAGCAGATCTGTGCATCACAACAAATCAATGTGGGCAGCCTGCCAGCTCTCTGAGAGCGTGCAGACTGTCAGGGCCAATGGAAAAAAACAAGCTGACTATTATCCAATGATTCCAACTCAACCCAGAGATGTGAACCTCGAGGAGAAAATGAGAAAAAGTCAAATATATGATTCTGTCTGTAAGGAGAACTGTTGCCTTGTGTGAATTATCTTCTGTTTTTTCTTACAAGTTAAAGACTTCCTGCCTCGAATGGGCATTTCCTGTCAAAGCCAGTGTTCTGTTTCACATGTGGAAATCTGGATTGCATCACCTTGATCTCCTCGTAGGCTTCATCCACAGAGCTGAGCTCATGGCTGAGGTGCTCCGCAGACCTGTGCTCGTCCTCTGACAGCAGACATTCACAGGTAGCACAGAACCAGTCCATCCCCTGCAGCTCAGCAGCCAGTCGGGCCTGACTTTCCTCCTCGACGTCGATGATCTCGTAATCTTCATCAACAAGCTCTTCACTAAAAAGTCCTGTATGCTCATCCTTTTTCTCTTCTTGCTCCGGGAAAGTCTCCCCAACCTCTGCTTGTGTTCCTGATTCAGGAATTTCTTTTGCATCCTCCTCAGATACCACCTCATATCCAAGCTCTTCAACAGCTACGTCTGCAGCCTCCAGAATAACCTGGTCTTGCGGCTGTTTTCGTCCAACATCTTCATTTTTCAGATCAACAATTAGAATAGAATCCTCTGTAGGAATATTAGTCTCCAATGCTTCTGCTAACGTCTGAACGTCTGACTTTTGTTCCTCCTCTGTTTGCTTTGACAGCAACTCTTCCTCATCCAGCCCAAACAAAATGTCTCCAGAAGTGAAAGCCACTTTGTCCTGTTCTTTATCCATTTCCGTCTCGTGGTCATCGATGGCCGGCTCTTCAATGAGCACAGGCTGTGGCTGTACCTGCTCAAAATCAAGTTGATCTTCTTTTGCTTCAAGTTCTGGCTCTGCTTCATCAGTCAGAGGCTCTGGAGGCTGAAGTCCGATGTTTCTGTTTGGTTCTAGTGGAACCACTGCTGCTTTTGGAGTCTTCTCTGACCACTGACCAACCTCTATGTCCATCTCTACAGTTTGTCCTTTAGGAACCAGAAGGATGAACTCATCGCCAACACTCACGATGTCCTGCACATCAGCCTCCTCGCCTTCTGCTGTGAATTTGGAACTGACTTCTGATGCTTTATTTGTTTCATCGGATTTTTTGTGGGTTACGTTTTGATCAGTTTCGCTGACTTGCACACATTTGGTGGCAGATTCCGCGTCGGGTTCTGCTGGGATTACAGGCTCGCTCATCCCACCAGGAATCTGGGTTTGAAGCTCTGACTCCAGACCTGCAACTGCAGTTTCCTCTGTGAAAAGCTCATCCTCAGATGTTTTTGACTCTTCCACTTTATTTACCTGTTGATCGTCAGTTCTAAGCTGCTTTGCTGTTTCATCATCTTCCTTTTCAGACAATTTCACTAGTGTCTGTACTTCACAGTCACAGTCAGTGATAACTTCAGTCTGTGCAGGAGATGCTTCTCTTTCTGGACATTCTGTTTCTAGTTTGGGCTGACTAAAAGTTTCTTTTTCGGCTTCTCTCACATGATCTTCACCTTCAGTTGCTAGTTTTCCTTCACTAGACACACTCAGTGTAGCTGCAGTTTCAGACAAACTGCTTTCAGTGTTTTCTATCTGTGCTTTAGACATGATCTTGAGTGCAGCCAGTTTGTTGCTTGCAGGTTGTGTTGATGTAGACATTTTTTTAGCCCCGTCTTGCGTCTCATGTGGCTCAGTTGAACCTGTTCTGCTTTTGTTAGCAGCTTCTTCATCGTCTCTCTGAATCTCCTTCCTCTCCTGTGTTTGCTCAGCTTCCATGTCTTCCTGGTGAAATTCAGGTATTGTTTCTGTGCTCGGTGAAGGAGGTTCTGTCTCATTGGCTTTTTCCTTTCGGACATCCTGTTGGTCCAATATCTGTCGTTTCTCAGATTTAAGCTCCAAACCTTCTACAGCTTGATCCTGGGTCACTGTAAGGGGTTCCTCTACAATCTTTTCAGATTGCAAATCTCCATCACTCACCTCATGAATCTCACCTTCCTCTGTCCTTGTCTTCTCCTCCTCCTCTATTTCTTCAACCCTAATCATACTTCCAGTCATCTCAAACTTGCTCTGTGGCCACACCATCCTCCCTTTATTGTTGTCCTTCACCGACTCCACCTGTACATCCACAACCGGAGTTTCGTCTTTTAAAATGAACTTCTCCAGATACCCTTCTGCCTCCTCAGAGTCAGACAAACGTCTTTTGTAGGACTTCTCAGAAACCACGCTCTCTGCCTCAGAGCATTCTTCATCACTCCTCCTCTTCTCACCTTCAGCATCTTCGTACAGGTCTGAATACATGAAGGATAACGCAGAAGGCTCCTCCAGGAGGATGGGGTCAATGATCTTAGGAGGTCCAGGAGAGATGAAGATAGGAGTGAGAGTGGTCTCCTCACTCATGAAAAGGACAGAACCACTCTCCTTTGATGACCTCTGGCTCTCACGTCTTGTTCTCATCCTGGCTCCACTGTCCTCATCCTCTCCCCTTTGCTGCTGTGCAGGGGGTCCTTCTCCATAGAAAACCTCATCCAGGTGTTCTCCAACTATCTCCACATCTGTGACAAACACAAATGGGTCTTCGGATACAGAAGGGCTCTCTGCGGCGGCCTCCTCTGCAGCCTTTTGTCCGTCTGTTGGGAGTTTTGCAGCTGGCTTTGCTGCGTTGTCCTGCAGCCCTGATACTTGTTCTCCAGAAACCACGTCTAGCAGAGTGAACTTCTCAAAGTAGTCGATGTCACAGGCACTGTCTGTCTGAGCTGGTGTTTGCCCAAGGCCTGTACCCACTGATGGTTGGGAAGAATCCGCCTTAGAGGACTGTGAAGAAATCAGCAACTATCAATGATTTTTGAATATTTAAACCTATTCAATCAAGGCTAAAATCTTCTATAAATACCTCAGTGGTTTCTGGTGCTTCCTCCTCCTCCTCCTGCTGGTCATCGGTCTTATCCTTTGCCCAGTTCTGGTAGTTCCGAGCTCTAATCTTTGGAGTCTGGTCCAGATAGAACAGATTGTCCTTCAGCTCGGTACTCTCCTCTTCATCAACAGTGGGAAGCTTGGAGGGAACTCTGATGTTAAGAATCTCATAACCTTCTGAAATTAAGCTAAACAGCTGCTGATCTTTATTTTTTATTTCTTCCAAGTCTGCCTCTGTTTCCGTCTTCTCCTCTTTGACGTTGGGAAGAGAAACTTCTGCCATCTCCGGCCGCTCAACTCCCAAAGCCGAAGCTGACCTGGAACTTCCAGGTCTGCTCAGTCTGTCCCCCAGTCTGCTGATTCTCCCTCCAGACCTCGTCCTCCTGCGGATCACTTTCTCCTCATCAAACACAATGGTGATTTTTCCTGCGGCCCCAGAGCCCTCCATGCTGTAAGCTTCCGAGGTGGAGCTGGCCTCAGAGGCCCAGGGGGTAGAGCAGCGGCTGGATGCCGTCTCCCAAACAATGCCGCTGTCCTCACTCTGAACCGTCACCATGGAGAATGATGGATCCACCATCAGGCACTGGAGCTTGGGCTTCACAGACTGGTCCTGGACAACCTCACGCAGACTAAAGAAAAGAGCAACGGACAGCGTTAGAGGACGGAGAGGAGGCTGTTAGTGCCATCTGCAAAAAGACGAAGGGCATGACTGGAAAGCCTGGCTTGCAAGAGGAGATCCTTTTGGCCCAGGCTTCGGAAATCTAAGCAGAGAACAAACCAATGAATCAAATGCAAACATGTTTGAGCAACATCCACGTACTTTTTTCAGTCTAACAAATCCGAGCTTAAAAACAAGCAAAAAAAAGTAAATCCGTTGTTGGCATCCAGTTAGTAGAGATCAGGTGGCTGGTGCATGAATGATGATGTGAAAGAATTCAAACGCACCAGAAGCTTTTCCCCCTTAACTATGAATACATCTCAACTCACCCAGGGTGATGGAAAGGTGACGTCTCAAAGCGTCATTTATGTAATATTAGAAAGGAAATGTTTGGTCTTGTCAGATGCAGCCAACATATCAGTTTCTTCTTGTATTTCTGACATGGCACCCATGCTCTGAACTCTCAGTTTTAATCATGTTAACGATACGGAAGTAAGTAATACCCAGTCGAAGAAAGAAAAACTAACATTGAAGTGTCATGTTTTCTTCATTTGGGGACTAAATCCTCTTCTCTGTTCTTTGAAGAAAACTAACAAGCCACGTTTAAACATTTGACATCTGACAAACACAAATGGAAATCCTTTTCAACCAGCATTAAGTGTTGTGATCTGTTTCAAAGAGTACCTGTTTTGTAGCTCCTCCACTTCATCTTCATCATCCTGGCTGATGACATCTGAGGCTTCAAACGGACACTCCTGAAGCTCCGTCATCTCAAACGCCACACTCTCACATTCCTCCATCATGGTAGTTTCTTCCAGATTTGCACTTTTGAGCTCTCAAACGTGATCTTTTTGGGTGTCTTTTGAGGTTCGGTCTCTCCGTATTGGGAGGTGGTCTGCCTATTTGTGTCATTTGAAGTTGAGACTTATCCAACTGACTCAGCGCGGGACAGAAATAGAGTGGGAGAAAGAAAAGAGGGGAGAGAAGGTGAAAAAGGACCAATGCAGAGATAAAAAAAAATGTGGGGCTGTCTTTTGAAAGCTTTTAAATAAAACCAAAAGTCAGCTCTTAGAAAGAAAGTCAAATCTTTAGATCTTGATAAAGACAGGAATCAAAACACAGTCTTGAATGCATCAGCGGTCCAAGCTTGATCGAGGCGATGTGGCTTTAAGTTCTCTGCTTGTTTAAAAATAGGCTCTGAGCTGAAACAGTAACCCTGGTCCCCTTACAGCTGCTGGCAACACCAAGCCCGACATGTCATGTAAAGTACCCCACCCCATGCCAGGGCTGGCACTACAGGTTAAAGTAATAAAACTAGGAATAATAAGCCTTCAAATCAAAACAAAACCAGATCCAAACAGCTGCTGCAAGATGCAGCTGAAGGGTTAAGTAAACAGTTTGTGCACAGGACAGCTAATAAAAAAGTTATGATGAAAATTAGGGTTCCAAAAACAAAATGAAACAGAAATTTCATTTTAGACTGAAAAAGTCTAAGTCTCAGAACTTTGTAACCATTAAAACATGTATATATATATATATATATATATATATATATATATATATATATATAAAGTTATATATATATATATGTATATATATATATATATATTTCCTTCTGGGTTTATAGAGCTTCTATCCTGTTCTAAAATTTAATGCTGAACACATCAGAGGTTTCTGAGAGCCAGATCTCATTATGATGGATGAAGATAAACAGGAAAATGCAAGTTTCTGTATTTTTTAATATCTGATTCTTTAAAACTATGGACAAAAATTCTGAATGTATTCAGCAAAAAAAAAATGATACAAACAAAATCTTTGGATCAACACATTAGTTTTTCTGCAGAAGAAGTGCAAATAAACACTGTAACCGTTTTATATAGTTGTTAAGATGTCAAAGCCACCTGTGCCGACATTCAAAAACATGGGATGCTGCAGGGATTCAGAGGCTTCTGAAGCTGGACTGGTGGGGATCATCCATCTACATCATTTCATTTTTATGATGTGATCATGATTTGCTGTTGATTGGTAAATCAGACAGATACATATTGATCAGATCAATACAGTGAGTGGCTTTTTATTGTTCCTGCTTTGTATTTTTGATTTGATTTGATATTGTTGAAAAATTTACAGATTATAGTTAGAGGCCTAACTTTACCGTGTCTCATCGTTTAGAAGTGTTGCCAACACCAAACTGTAAAACTGTATCTCAACAAACCACCAAGAAGACGACATTTAATGTAAACGTGACGCATAGCTCCAAAGCTGACCAAAAGTAGGCATGTCTCATTGCCTGACACTGATACTGATAGAAGAGTTGAGTTTCACTGCATTTCATTACAAGAGATTTAATCCTTTAACATTTTTTTCACATGTTGTAGTTTTTTCTTCTTCATATAATGAGTCCAGATAGAAGAAAATATTTTAGATGTCTCACAAGCAGAGAAATTAGGAAAGGAAAAACTGAAAACAGATTCTAAAAAATACTCATGGCACCTGTAACATGTGAAGATGGTCAAATGCAGATTCACCATTTTTTAAATAATGTATTGCTTAAGTTCATTATATATTTAGTAGTCATTTTGAGCATTAGTCTCTACCAGAAAAATACAAGTCAATGATAATCCTGCTTCTGTAACACTTGTTCCTTGAAACGTTGGTTTAAAACAATGACTTCCAAAGAAACATGAATTCAATTGTTTTTTCTTGTGACCTTGACTTCACGATTAAAGGAAAGGACTATAAACCAGACAGTTGTTTTTTTATTTACAATAAAAGACATTTAATAAAATTAAAAAAACACAACAATATTGTCAGAAGCAAATGTTTGCATGAACTGAGGTCAGAAAATGGGAAAACTTACACTTCTGCCAAAGAATGCCCAACAAAATTATCAGAAACAAACTTAGACTGTACCAGAAGCAGTTTGTATTCAATTTCAAGATTTGGTAATAACTATAAAGCTATTTTAAACGTTCTTTTTATTACAGATTCAATAAAGACCTCGAAACGTAAGGCCTGTTTAGTTTATTGACTAAATGTCACAAATTCTGAGATAAAAGCAAGTTAGAACAGTGCTGCCATTTTATTTAGCACACAAACCTTTAAGCTGTGTCAAAAGAATGCAGGTCAACCCAAAACTCTTTATCTATTGATTCAACTTTTAATATAACGTCTTTGTAAGGAGGGTTGTGTAAAAACCTTCAAAAACAGACAATAAACGTAACAAAACAGGCCAATGACACTCAAGGTGTACAATTAAAAAAACAACGTTTGGCACTTGAACATATATTTAAATTAGGTATGTAAAAAACTTTTATGCAAAACTTAAACATTTTGACCAAAAATTGTCCTTTTAAAAGGCCAATGATTTTTGCTCATTTAAACAGGAAAAGCTCAGTTTAAGTAAAAGATGGAACATCAAGTTGGTGAAAAAGGAAAAGGCTCTTTAATGCATGTTGGAATAAATCCTTGAAAAAAAGCTTCTTATTCAAATGACAGCTTTGTGAAGCGCTGATCTGAAAACAAATCATACAAGTTTTAAGATCACTAATGTACACAAAACATAAGATCAATATGTGATTGGGTGAACTGATTGATTGCCCAATCTAACGTACATGAAGTCACCTTCAGCTGTAAGAAAAACATTTCTACCTGGATGAGGAAAGAAGCTCCAGCAGAGAATCCTATAGTAAGAATAAAACATTTCAGATCAGTAACTATGTCCCCAGCTTTTATAGCAGGACAATGACGTCTTGTTTTACTCCATTCCATTTTTGATGGCTTTACTACCAACAATCCTTTGGAAAAAGGTGAAAGTTCCTGCATCAGGAAAACATAGATTGGAACTCAGCAGTCTGAAGTCTAAACCGCTGTGTTGTTACATGCCGAAGGTCTGGCATCAATTGAGGGTTGGTCTCATCTTGAGGTAAATGCAGATTCAAAAACAGAGCTGTTTATCCCCTGGAAGCCTCCTTATTGATGATGGCTCCCAGTGGAAGGATGGAGTTCAGGTCATTTCTTGCCTGCAGTTTCCTACTGGACTGTTCATAGAAGCAGAGAGTCATCAGAAAGTCCCATCAGGCAAGCGTCAAACATGGAAAAAACAAAAAGGACAAAAACGTACCTGAACAAATTGAGCTTTAATAGCATCAAACTTCAGTTTGTCGTGGACGGCCCTGGCAACGTTATTTCTTTCAAATGGTTCTGAAACACAGGTTCATATCAGGGACGTGTTTCATACTGATACTTGGACTTTATCAACGTTTTGCTGCTACTTTGAACAGATCTTTCACTTCAGACTCTAAAGTCCAGTTGTTCTAAATAACAGAATCCTGAAAAAAACATGCCCTGAATGACTTAGTCTTCACAAACAAAAGTTGGTGGACATTATTCTGTGTGAAACCTGTTCATGATGTTAATTATTATAATATTATATTAGTTAGTATAATGTAAACTTTAAAAGTAACAAGAACCAATAATACCCAAATAATACCCAAAAAGCTCATACAACTAACTTAAAAACACATTGGAGTCAATTTTTATTTTAGAAAATGCATAAATGAGTCATCATTCTCCTTAAAATTAAATTATTGCTTTTTTTCCAGAAAAAAATTACTTCAAGAAAGCTTTTTCTTAACAATAACATAAACTCGCATATATAAAGTTTCATCTTAGTTAAATGCGAGAATGTTTACAAAACCCCTTTTTCATAACCACTTGGCTTGAATAAAAAATGAGGAGAAAACAAAACCCAAAATTAAATCAAATTGGAACCAAATCATAAGTTGAATTGCAAACTTAAGAATCAAAATCCAACTGAATTTAAGTGTAGCTACTTTGTGACTCAACAAGACTTACTGCATCACCTGACACATGAACATTTATTTCCCTTTTGGAATTAATCTAATTTTTTTTTTTTGATTGTTGGTTAAACCAACACAGTTTTTTGGAGACGTCACAATTATTCTACTTCCTGTAACATCACAGATTTTTTTGTAAGTAAGAAAAAAATCTTTTTCATGAAGTTTTACTGAAACTTTCATTTAATTTCTCTTTTTTTTCATTTATTTTATAAATGAGGCCAGTAGGGCTCAACCTGCACAGATCACATTAACACTCATTTCAATTTCAGTTGAGAATCTCAGATCAAACTAACATCAGTACGTTTGTATTAAGAAAAAAAGCCAAAAATGAATTGACCCAACTATACAAAAGCAGGAAAAACTTTACAAATAAATGTTTGACATATCAAGAGCTTAAACCTTCACCACATGTTTATTTCCGAGTTGGAACGAGCATATTAACTGATTTCATCATCTCCAAAGAATTATTTACCTTCCACACAAATGAATTTCTTTCTCCATTCTTGAGTGTTAGTCTTGGGTAAAGCTTTGGCCTCCCGCACTGAGATCACCTGTTTATCCCAACTGCAAAACACAAAGGAAAGTCCAACAAGAGGATTGCTTAATGATACACTCACTAAAACACCCACACAACTGTGTGTGATTCAGCAGAAAAGCATGAATGGAATACAAATGTGTTAATCCAGTAGGTTGCAGCAGAATTCTGCAGAAACTGCAGTCTACAAATTCAAAGTTTTTTTTTATGAACGAATGAATGTTTTATTCATTTCATAATACTGTCATGCAAAACAATGGATAGATAAAAATCAACCCGATTGAGTCAGTATTTAGTTGCACTTGTCCTATTCAGTGCAGTAAGTGTCACACATACTGCGGATGCAAGGATTATGGTATGTCATGTTAGTGCCATGTAAGGCTAAGGCGGCCCACCTGCTTCTGCTTCTCATCCAGAAACATAAAACCAGAGAGGACAGAAAGTGAGGACAGACGAAGGACCACAGGGGGAGCAGTTGGCACAAAAAAAGAGGGGGGAGTGTCGAGGAGGTAAAGGATGAAGAGAAGCAGCGAGGAGGAAAACCGTGAATGCATGCGCAACTCAAGAACTGATCATTTGATTCCCCTCAGATACCTGAACTCTGACGCATAGTATCTGAGAAATCCCAACAGTAGTTGTCCCAACGAGGACTGGTTCCTGGAGATGTAGGGAGGCACGTGCTTGGATCCCTCAGGAACCATGTCTATTTCCATTAAGGAACTGAAACAATCCTGAAACGACGGAAAAATGTGTGAAAAAAGTGAAACTGCCACAAACGTAAAATGAGTTCAACATCTGAAGATTGAATAGAATGATTTTAATGTTTTATTTAGTACACTTTTATTTTTAGTAAAGATCAAAAACAAACAATAATTTCTCAGTAGTCTCAAACATCTGCATTTGTCCTAAACTCCTATCAGGATTGAATAATGACACAAAATAGGTCAAAAACAGTTCAACTGATCCCAGATGACTGAACAGCCAAATACTTACAGGGTGATCCCTTTGTAGACATGGGAGCACTGGATCTCTAAGAGCTGACAAAAACAAACAGGTTCAGACAGCTTATTAGCTTTAAGATATGGAATTCAATCTGAAAGGATTCTGTATGAATGCACGGACTCTGGAGGTAGTGAAGGACCATCAGCACAAGCGTGTAGCTGCTCAATGTTCCTTTGCTGGCATCATTGATTTCATGGTAGCAGGCCCATTTCTTCACAACAAGGATCATGGGTCTTATTCTGGGATCCGCTGAGAAAACATGAAGACGACAGATTAAACCGACTCACATCTTCACTTCAATACAACCACACACAATCAGATTTGAGGAAGTGAACAATTGGCACTGCTATGAACCGGTTTACCTACCACAGGCGTAACTCCTCAACAGGAATGTATTTCTGATCCCGACCGTGTTGTTGATGTTCAGATCAAACTTGAGGTCACTGTGGAGTTCAGGATTATCATAGTAGTCATAGGGAGATATTTATGGATAGACAGAGTACATTTTTTATATAAATGTGAGACTCCTACCTGCCTTTCTGTTTAAACTTCAGAATTGGCACTTTAGCACGTATCAGACAAGTCCCTTCCACATATGCTAGAAATCAAAAGTTAAACTCTGAGATCAACTCTGTTCAGTTTCCAAAAAAAACTTTCTCAACTGAGAAAACAGCTCCACCTAGTGGGGACTATGAAGAATCTCACAACATGGATCAATACTGTGAAACAATCCTAGATCCTTTTTTCTGTGATAAAACAAACAATTATAGATCCAGGGGAAATTAAGCATGTGTATTATTGATCTAATATTTACAGGACCTGACAGGCAACCAAAGGAGACAATTAATCCATTGATGGTGACCTGACCCTGTTCTGTTGTATTCCACAGAACCTTTATTGACTCAATTTTTGACACAACCGGGATCTATACAGACTGAATCCTGATGTTGTGGTTATTATCGATGGATCAATCGATGAATCAATCGATAATAGGCACAACGATCGATCGATGGATAACTAAATACAAAGCCTTCAGCTACGTACACAAAAAATGCCTGTCATCAGTGGAAAACCTGCTGTAGAGATGTATTGAAAGTAGCAAAAGGTTCTTCATTTTACTTACAGAGTGTTCTGAAAAGCTTTCTAAGACGAGACAAGACAGAGACCGCATCAGGCTTTTTCTGGGAAACAAAATAATTATTTCAAATGATTTAGGAGAAAATGGGAATCTTTGATTCAATGTTTCTTTGGCTCAGATGAACTGATATGTACTCACATGTCCTTTAATGACCAAACACAGATCTGCATCACTGCTGCGGCAGCCCAGTCCATTCATAGATGACCCGGTCAAGTAAAGCCGTGCCTCTGAAAGAGACACTTTATAAGAATCTTAGCTATTACTTAAAAAATAAAAAAAAAAACAGCTGAGTTTTGCTAATTACCTGAAAAGATGCTCTGTATGTCTTCCTGCAGCCGAGTACGAAATATCTCCTTGCGTTCTAAATCTCGAGGCTGCTGCTGGCATGCCTCAAACAGCTCCACCATCTGTAGACTCAACTGGATGCAAAAACACACGCAAAACAAGCTAAACCACTACATCCACATGAACACACAGTTCATTTTATGGCAAATTGGCTGCAGATTAACATACATGATCTCTGGCATACACCTGAAGGCTGGTAATGCTTTCTGGCACACTTTGGCCCTGATGAGGGGTAGAGACATATCTACTGGGTTCAAAACGATCAAAACTAGAAAGGGGTGTTAAAGGTGCTGCCATGGCTTGATGTGGAAGACAGCTGGGTGGGGGGGTCCAGTTTGAAACAGGTGAAGCTGTGGCATGGGAGGGAGGACCAAGGCGTTGGCGCTTCACAGAATGAGGACTGTTGTTGATATTTGGCCTCCTGGAGAAACCAGTGATAGAAGCAACTTTAGTAACAAAGCCCATTTTCCACATAAAAACAAGATTTTTTACACATGCTATCACCACGGAGAAGAATGAACAAGGAGATTCAAGTATTTGGATTTTCCAAAACGTTTTTTTTTTTCCCAGATTCTCCATCTGGATTGCCATTATTTTCTGACGTAGACTTTATTAATATTAACAGGAAAAAATAAAAATAAAAAAAGAGGTTAAACCATTAGAAATGATCCCTTCATAATGAACAGACTGAAATATATATGTACTTGCGGTTGTAGTTCAAAGCTGGTTTGGGAAGAGGGACGACTTCTGTAGCATGGGCAGGAGGGGTCCATACATAGGGAGGGAGCATCTCTTGCTCAAGGACATGGAAGCCTCTGAAAACACGTGTGTAGAAGTGACTGTTAAGGAAAAACTAGTGTTTATGGTTCAGCAGCGAAAAGCAGTATTTTGAATCAGGTGTTTATCTGTAAAATACTTGGTGAGATTTTGTGTTTTTGTTCACAGGAAGGCCTTGTCTTCTCTGCCTATGACTTGTCTGAGCATCTATTCTTCTAAGTTTGTTGGACAATTATTTCAATATTTATAATTTGTATTTAAAAAAAAAAAAACTCAAATGATGTGAAAACTAAACTAAAAACATTTAAGACATTATTAACAAAATCAGAAAATTAAGCAGGATTGTGAGTTAGTTCAACAATGTTGTGTTAAAAGTTGTTAAATTGTTTAAATTAACGTAATCTATCAAATGTTTTGTATTTTCGAAGAATTAAAACATTTGTAGCCTCACCACAGCTGCGGTGAACGTACCTATTAGGGCCTCCGATGCTCAGAGGGTTGTAATTATGCACATGGGAAACCTGGGTCGGGGGGTAAGGACCATTTCTGTGGAGTGACGGTACCCCATTTCTGTGAAACATGGCGCCGCGCTTCAGGGTGCTTCAGCATCAGTTTCGCTGAAGTTCCTAAAGCATAAACACTCAGTATCGCAACTGGCGGGTACACACGGAGGCTTTCAGAAAAAAGCGAAACTCACCTGTTACCGGAAAGTGCGACAAGCTAGCGGTTACGAGCTGCCTAGCTTGTCATTCACAAAATATACAAATAATAATAATAATAATAAAAACGACAGCTGGTATTAGTCTTTGAAACCGGACTGGAAGTACGAGCAGTACGAACCACAAAAAAATATATTGAATTATTTAAAATGTGTACAAAATGAAAACTATTTTCTACACCAAACGGTGTGCCAACTGTAAACAAAACTGTTACAGATCCTTCCGCGTGAACTTCCGGGTTAGTTTGTGACGTAATCAAACCCGATTTAAAGTGGCCGCGCGCTTCTAATCACTAAAGGGACAGGCAACCTTCACAAAGTCTACGAATTATCTTAAAATTTTAGAAATACTGGTGTTAAAGATATCATTTAGTTTTATTGTGCACACATATTATTTTTGAGATAAAATCAATTGTAGGCTTTTTTGCTTTTTATGAACAAATTTTAGTGCAAAATTCATTGGCCGACAGTAAGGTTCACAACATAAAACATGTCAGGATATTTTCTTTAAACTGTTTTAGAACAAAACTTTAAAAACAGAAAATTAGAACAAAAATGGACGTATAAAGTAATAATATAAACAATTTAAATAGTCTAATTGTTTATTTTATCACTTCTAATTAAGTGTTTTCATTTTTATAAAAATACATATATTAATAATTTCTTTAATTTCTTTTTTGTTATGTGTATTATATGTAGCCAAAAATATGATTATGTTTATTTTATATATTTCAATTTGAATGGAAAGTTGAGTCATTAAAAATAAAAACAACATTTTTCCCCACGCATGCCTGTACGATAGTGCTTGTATGTTACAAGCCGTTGCGTGTTGAGGGGATAAAAAAAAAACAAGAAACGAAGTGGCTTAAGTGTCTGTTTGAGATATATTTGTTTAGATAATATCATGAAGGATAATGAAAATTGTATATATTTGAATAACTGCCGTAGATCAGATAAGCTCCGTAAAAACTCACTACAATCAGTTCATCTTGAATTCAGTGGCTGCCTTTTTTCATAAAACACAATCTTAAAAAGCTCAGAGTAACGATTACACAAACGCAAAAATTATATATATTTATTTCTTTTTAATTATTCTGATTTTTAGTCATAGTGACTCACAGAGTCCCCTTTTCATTGTCTTTTTTTTTAATGTGAGCGTCAGTTTGCTGTTTTTTTTAAGGGGGGAGAGTAGATAAGTTATTTCTCAGCGACACACGCATCAAGCGCTCCCCTGAGCACTGAGTGACGTCACTGCGGAGGACGACACTGTCACGTGGGCAGCTCATGAACTGAGTAGGTGGGAGGCGAACGCGTCCTCCAGATGTGGGGAATTTGGAGGGGATGGGGTGCGGGCGTTTGGGTGGGATGGGGCGGGGGGGTGAAGATCGGACCAGTAACCCAAACACTACAGAATGGAGTTAAACACTTAACCGCTGTTAACTTGTGTTGCAGAACCACAAACGCGCACTTTTGTTAGGAAACGGGGAGTTTGTGCAGTGGCTGCAGACGGGAGCAGAGAAGTGGGGGTGTAGCCTGTGAGCCTGCGATAATAGGCTAAGAGGGAGAGAGGGAAAGACGTGGACAGTGATGCTGCGCGTTGTCTTCCCACTAAACGAGGGTTGTCTTTCCCAGTTCAGGCAGCAGGGCTCCTCCGCCCAACCAGCGAGAATCTGGAATATAAGCGACAGCAGCAGGGCGTCTGTCTGCTGGACTCCCATCATCCGCGCCTCCGCCGCTCCTTCGCCATACGCCAGAGGAGGAGGAGGAGGAGGAGGAGGAGAAGACTCGATCGCAGTGCCATGTGCAGAACGACACAGATCGGTGAATTCATGCGGTGACAGACGAGCTGGAATGGAGCGCTTCTCCACAAATTCCTACAGACGCACCGCCTGTGAAACGCAGGGGCTTCTGGTGTAGACCCGACAACCCTTCACGCGCAGCAGCCAACCGCGAATATCCATATAGCAAGCAAAAAAAAAAAAAAAAAAAAAAGACATAAACGGGGGATCTGTAGCCAAGTGTCACCTTTCATTTCAACCACAACAATGGGGTAAGTGTTCGATATTGTGCAACAGAATGACTATTGCGTTTTCTTTCATGGCTGTGAAACATCAATGCTGAATTTGTGCGTAAAATGGAACCATCTGAAGTATTTTTAAGCTTCCATGAACAGATTGGCTGAAGTGTTGTGTCACCTCAAGGCCTCTACGTGCTATGAAACAAAATTCCAAATGAGACAAATGATTTCTTTTTATCTTCTTTTCCTCATGGTGCAATGATCACAAGGAACTATAGCACAAATATGGCTCATATTTCAGACAGTAAGCAAAAATTAAGGTGCAGAAGTTCATATAACTTCTTTTTTCTGTAAATCTTAAAAAGGGTTTTGATTGTACATGTGAAAAAAAAGTTTGATTCATTATTTCTCAAAAAAAACAAACCAAAAATGCAGCACAGTTTCAGGTGCTGCATTTTTACACATTATGTAACTCCTACAGCTGCATCGTTTTTCCATTTGTTCTTCTGCTCAAATGTTGGACATATATAGTCAGAAGTATAGGAATGCGAGAGAAGCTTGAGTCAAGCAACTATGGCTGCGTAGTGACATCTACCTTTTCACATCCTGAACCACAATTACCAGTAAGTGGATCACCCTCAAGCCTCCCAGTGCACATGCACTCATTTGCATGGTCCCTGTCCCTGAGCTCAGCGGTCCGTGTCCCCCATCAGCCCTGCCGTTCATTAACGGCTGTCCCCTGCAGTTCATTGTGATTAATTACCCGGTGGGAGGTTAACAATATGGCACGGGGTTGGTGTGATTTCAAGGCATCAGCCAAAACTCCCGCTTGAACTCTTTACAGTACAGTGGAGGCTGCCCAGTCACCCACTCTGTCCTGCTTCAGTGTGGGCAGCCCACGGTTCACCCATCCGACTCAGCATCAGCACTCCACCAGGCTCTGCCATATTGGTGACTAAGTTGCTGTTATGTAACAAACTCAATGACTCAATTGATCTTCTGTGGAATTTTTCTAAACTGCAGTTCAGTGTCCTTTGCTGCTATCAGTGTGTGTGATAACGTTGGAATATGTGCAGGTGAGATTGGTGCAAACGGGTCGTCTGGCTGCACTGGTACGGGCAGATGGAGTCATGTTTCACTTCCGGCCTTTTGGCTCTACACCAAAGCTGTTGCAGCTCTAATTTTAATACCACAGAGGATAACTGTGGTGCTCGAGAAGACCTGAAGATGCCTATCAACACCCCCACAGTTTCTACATCCTCTTGCAAATGCAATTGGGTTCAGTTTGTTTTTTGCCCACCTCCCCTTTTCTTAACTGCGTGTGCGCTAAAGTCAGCCAGCAACTCCCGGCACACGCTTTCTCATTATTGACCTCTCTTCACTTTAAATAAAACCTGTTTCATGATCTTCATGGTTCAGTTAATGGAAATCTTTGGAAATGAGAGCAGGCGAGAGAGAGGGAAGCAACGGAAGAAATGGAAATCTCAGGAGAAAGACCGTTTTATTACATGTCTGCATCACTTTTTGGTGTTTTCAAAAAAAGAAAAAAGAAAGAAGAAGCCCAGCTGTGTAGTTAAAGGGGAGACACTGGATGGAACAGAGCCTTTTGACGTATAAAAGAGGGCGCTTGTGCAGGCTGTACAGTTACGACTCTGAACTGCGTTCACATCTGTGCATCAAATCCCAGAAGCACAAGAGGAACTGTAGGCAGCACCTTTTGCCGTTCCTATGTGTGTGTTTGTGTCATAGCTAACAGCAGTCTTTTCACTGGAAAGGTCAGCCTTCTTGTCAGCTGGGACCTTTTTGTGTGGCTCTGGGATGTTTTCCCCACATGGGTTTCTCTTAGTTTTATCTTTTCTCTACAGCATCAAACAAACGTTCATGTCGACTTAACCAAAAAACTTCACATCTGCTGCTCAAGTCAGGATGAGGAGTAACCTGTTCGTGGTAAACATTAGAACTTTTGGCCTAATCTTACCTGACATTCAGTTGTTTTTCCATAAATAAGACTTCATTTACAGGAACAGGATGGAAATTTCCATCATTTACCAAAAAACGAAAATAAATCTCTTTTCTGAGGAACCTGCTTCCTTTATTTATTTGTATTTGGTTAAAGAAGCAGAGCATACAAGACAGAAAAAATATTTATATCCACTGTTTCAGTTATTTCTTTGTCATTTTTATTTTTTAAATAAAGTTTGAATGCTGAGTTTGGAGAAAGTACATATGATTCATTTTCAACAGTTGTGTCCCATCAGAAGCCCTCTGCTAAAAGGAACTTCATCAAGAACAATTTGTTCTTTTTCTGGACTAAAGCGGTGAACAGTCAACAGTCAAGAACTATATAATTATATGTAAACATTAAAGTGTATGCTGCCTTCTTCAGTTCCTCTAAGCAGTTTCCCTGCAGTGATTAATTATATAGCACTATTGGCAACTTAGGGGGGTGAAAAATAACAAAAACTATAATAAATATTACTATTATTATCATTTTACCTAAAAATCAACTGCATATCTCCCAGCTTCCGTTTGTCGCTGAGAAAGACTTTTCTGTGGTTTTTCTAGCAGATCCTCGTTGTGTTCCTCAGACCGAAGGAGCACTTTGCCATGCTTCTTATAATTGGCTGTAGCACACTGATGCAGCTCGGAGCATCCCACTCCCTTCGACGTTTTCCTCCCAGAAGATGGGTGGATTCATCAGCGCTTCAACTTCTCCCACATTTATCACCTCCTCCACTCTTTCCTCAACTCCTTTCTTCCTTCACTTCATCACTCCCTTCTGTCTCTCTTTACGGCTCTCCCTCTGTTGTATTACTCCTCTTCCTTCACCTGCATCACGCTTGCGTGATCTGCGTCTATCACCTGCACCTCCCCGTCCTGTTTCCCTCATTCTTTCCTCAGCTAAAGTTGCTGACTTTTCTTTGACTTCTTATCCATTTAAATCCTATTTCATGTAATATTCTTTAAGCGGAGTCAGCAGATTGTTGGTCTAACTTCCGAGCAGTTTTGTAACTGTATAAGATCTTGGGTCAGTCCAGAATCAAATGCAGATTTTCAACAATAAGCTGTTTTTTTTTTTTTTTTTTTTTGAAGGGAGGTAAGTGACACTTGAAATCAGGAGTCTTTTTCAGATTCAATCACAGACATTTTAGCTCAATTTTAACTCCTTCAAATTGTGTTCTCAGACTAAGCCTTGCTTTTTTTTCCACTGGTGGGTGTTTTTTTTTTGGAACAAAGCTCTTTGGCACATGCATTCATGTAAAAAATGAAAGCTCAAGAACATTTCTGTGTTGGGCACACACAGCAGACAGAAAGCAACAAGAATAGCAGAAATTGCGTTGAATAGCCTCGTCCTTTTGTGCTGTGATAAAAAGTTAGCGAGCGTCCAGCGCATGGACCGTCAGGACAGGCTGTGTTTGCGTGATGTGTACCGCTACTTACACTGCTGTCGATGATTATGATAATTCACACGGAGCCCTCTCTACAAGCAGCTTTGTGGAGCGACATTAATCATCCCAGACTCACTCTGACTTGTTTTACCCCATCATTCTCCTTCTCTTCCCGTCTTAACTCTCTGTCTCCATGTCTTCATGCCTTCTTGTTCTTCCCCAGTTGTGGCTAATCACACACACAGGAGGGGTGCTGCTGTTGAATTTTAATATTCATTTATACAGCAAGGCTTTGATGTCCCCCATCACCCCCACAGTGCGGCGTAAGCACTTCTCTATCTCGTGTTCTGCCAGCACTGCCAGCCCAGAATATCTCCCTCAGCACCATTTCAGTGTGTGCGTGCGTGCATGTGTGTGTGTACTGAAGATATTACCCATGAAACCCCAACAATGCTGCAATATATGAAGGGGAAAAGTGGAAAGAAACCTATAGAACATGGAGATGAAAGCAGAGACAAATCACTTTATCACCTAGTCCCTAATCACCGATCACTGGTTTGTGTAACTTGTAGGTCAATGCAGAATTAATCCATTAATACTGGAGTTTCCATCATCACACATGGGCTACATAGAACACAGATTCATAAATCTAATTATTTTAAATGTTTATGCGTGGTATTTTTCGGCTTATGAGAAAGCTGTAGCTCCGTGGGGTGTGTCTACAGTACTTAACCATGACCTACTGTCTATATTTAGCCCTAAACCCTTTCCTTTCTCCCCCTGTCCCCCTGTGTGACCCTCAGTCAGAGCTGCAGGCATTCCCATATCTGAGCAGAGAGACGGTGCTGGCTTGTAGAGGTGCAGAGTTGCTGAGTTTCCGTCGGCGACCAGCATTGTGATAGTTTTTAGGTCAAAAGTAAACGCACAAGAGGACGCTCAAGCTGCAATGGAAAAGCTTACAAAGCTGACAATGACTGTATTTGTGGTCTCAAAGTGACTTTTTTTTGTAGTACAACCATGCAAGATGGGGAGTTGGTAATCACGTTGCCAGGGCGATCTGACTCTCCCGTGGGCAACAGGGGTTTCCTTGCAGGTGGTGGACTTGGCGAAACGCTGGTGCTACGGCACAAAGAAGTTCACCACTTCTTTTTTGTTCCCTTCAGGGAGCAGCCCATCTACAGCACACGAGCCCATGTCTTCCAGATTGACCCCAACACTAAGAAGAACTGGCTGCCCACCAGCAAGCATGCCGTCACTGTCTCCTACTTCTACGACAGCACGCGCAATGTCTACCGCATCATCAGTTTGGATGGTACCAAGGTGAGCAAGGAACCATAATACTGTTTCACAGCGTTAGAACAAAATGCATCAGAAGATTTGATTGTGTTTAAGGTTCTTGTCTGGTTTAAAGGGTAATAGCATGTTATGTTACATGTAAGTGTTATTTAAAAACAGCGACTTAGCTTTAAATTACTAACACCTACAGAAATCTATTGATCCACAATTCTGTCTTGGAGCATCATGAGATCTGGACACCAACCGGGCAATGGCAGCGCCCTGATTCTTTCTACTGCGCAGTCATTTTTGTTGGAGATTTAATTGTGTTCTTGGTGTCACAAAACCTAATTTCCTTTAGCTTTAGTGTTTGACTCTTAAATACTCTGGTATGTCAGTGACTGAGGCTGCAAAATGAGGTCAAGCCTGTCGTCTTGATGTGTGACATTAAGTTTTTTGTTATGGCTAATTTTCATGATGTAATGCTGTTTTTAGATCATTGAGCCCGTTATTTTCAAAATATGAACTGTGTAAAAATGTGCGATTCATGTTTTTAAAATTAACCAAAACCATAACAATTAACAATTTAATAAAGCTTTCCCTTTAAACAACAGAGTTTTTTTTAATGTCACATGAATAACACTTTTTAACAAGACATGTAGGTATTATCTTTCTTTTACCAGAATTTAAAAAAAAAAATCTTTACAAAATTGCTTTTAAAAAAATACTAGTGTTTTTCACATATGTTCCACTAATATTTGTACTTATCAGTTTTACCTCAGGTAATCGGAATCGTTTCATTTCCTGGAGAACGGTAGAAATAACTGATCATTAAAACGTGCAACAAACACACTTAACTACCGCTGCCTTCCCTAAAGAATGTACAGACACAATAAAGTCAAACATTACATAACGCACACCATAACTTTGTTCCACTAGTTCCTGTAGTCTGTAGTCTGAAAAACATCAATGTTCATTCCTACTGTTACCGCAGAAAATGTGTGAAATTTTAACGCCTGACCTTTGTGTGATGAATTACTTGCGAACTGAAAAGGTAAGCACAAGTACAATGCAGCAACGGGAATTATTTCCTCATGAAAAAACAATAAGAGTCAACTGAAGAGGTCAAACATTTAAAAACGGAGCTTAATATTTTATGCAATAAAGTCCTCCAGTTTGAAATGTGCAGTTTTGTCTAGTACAGTCAGAAATTGTTGCACAGAAAAGACCTCACAGTGCCTGATGTATGTAAGACACACTAATCTGGTTGGGTTTCTCTTGCAGGCAATAATCAACAGCACCATAAGTCCCAACATGACCTTCACAAAAACCTCACAGAAGTTTGGCCAGTGGGCAGACAGTCGGGCAAACACCGTTTACGGGCTGGGATTCTCCACCGAGCATCACCTGTCCAAGGTAACATGTCATCCAGTTCAGTCTTCAGATTTAATTAGATTAATATGAAACAAAAGGTTTTTTTTTAGCACATAAAGATATAAATTGGTGCAATGTAAGAAATATATAGATGAATAAACAGGGAAAGACTCAGCAACTAAAGCAACTCACAACAAGGGCTTGACACAATAAGGCAAAGACAAATAAAACAAAAAAACAAAACATTTTTTTAAAGTTATAAATGTTAATGATGTTAAGAGGATGAAGGCTTGACTTCACACTTCCCAGCAAGCTTTGAAGACCTCCCTCAAAGTTTCTTTTCCTTCTCAGATGACCGTTCTTCCATCACTTCTCAAGCACTTAAAGGAGTTTCACTGCATTTCGACCACTGCAGAAACATCATGTTGCACCCAAGTGAAGTGATATTGGGTTACTCTTTGCAGCTCCACTAATGGTGAACACAAGCCCAGCTCCTGTGGAGTTTTCAATTAGATTTCCTAACCTATCCGGTTTCAGAAGCCTCATCTGTGCTAAATGACTCTGTAAAGTAAAGGAGCTGTATGATTGATGAACTGAACCTTAAAAGGATGTGTGCATGTCTGTGCATGTGTACTTGAGTGATTATGTTTGCTCAAAAATCTTTGACTGAGCTCATTTTACCTCTTGGAGTTTGCTACATGTACCTGAGCTCTCAACCAAAATAACCTGGAGAGAAACTTTTAGTCTGAGGACTTGTGGAGAAAAGCATAATGGCCCCGTTGTGTTTGCTCTGTGTATTTTTGGATGAAGGTGGGTGGATGTTTGTTACGAAAAGGTTACCGGCGCAGACCTATTGGTGCTGGGAGGTATTATGGGTAATTCTCTTCAGTTCAGCAGCGGGTTGTCATTGGCAACAGCTTCCCTCCATCCTTCAGTGCTGACAGTTTACAAACTGATCTCCCCTTTCATTCCTATATGGCTCTGGTGAGCAGATTAAGCCTGTAGGATTAACCGCACTGATGGCTCTCCTCTCTGTCTAGTTTGCAGAGAAGTTTGCTGAGTATAAAGAAGCGGCGCGGCTCGCCAAGGAGAAGAGTCAGGAGAAGATGGAGATGGCAACATCTCCTTCTCAGGTAAGATCACAGCGCTTACATTACTACCACTTGTGCCACTCCTCCTTATGACGTGTGCAGTGGCAGTGAATGATGTCAAAAAATCTTTAATTGACATATAAAAGTTTGAATGTTTATCCTAACATGTAATTTCACTACTTATTTACAAAATGATTCAAACTTCCTGGATTTTTACCTCTTGAATTTTGGACTTTAAATTCAAAATTGCTAAAAGGATAGTCAGGATTTTTGTAGCTGTGAGTTTGCTTTTGACAAATCCTGCAGTTCAAGTTGGTTAGAGTGCATCAGAATCTTTCTAAGAACAGTTAAAAACTATGACGAAGCTGAGAATACTGAGTTGCTTCTGCCGTGTGTGTGCTCTGGCTGCAACAGTGATATAGTGACAAGAGTCACGACAGGCTGTAACTGTGAAGGCTCCAGGCGTCCTGACACAAGCCTACAGGACTCCGCTGAAGCTGTCTGCTCTCTTCATTTACAGACAGTCAGGGCTTCACCCACGAACCATCTGGCTTTCACTCTAACCTCCTCTTCCTCACTTCTCCAAGGGAGGCAAACTAAAACTAAAAGCAGATGAAAAGACGGAACAAAATCCTAAACGCTGGTTCCTGCAGACTGACCCCAGAGGAAGTGCATCAAGAATGGATTTGATTAAAAATCCTAATGAATATAAGAACCAAATGTTAAAGCTGGCTATAATCTCTGTACTTCCCCTCCTTCCTACCCACTATAGGCTTGGAGACAGTGTCATTTTGTGTCTGCATTGTGCTCAATCCCAGAGTCTTAATAGCTTTGTTTTATGTGAGTGCTGCAGTTAAAACCATTTGTCTCTCGAATAATTCTGCGGTTGTATGGATGTGAAGATAAGAATTCATCTGTAATTTTTCCAATGCCAAAGACGGTTTAACGACCTACGGGGATGTAGACGAGTTCGCCAAGATGTAAGAATGTGCAGCTGTGCAGGCTTTATCAGAGGACGTCATTCTGCACTGCCACAGTCGTCAAACACACACAGCTTTATCATTTATCCTATCTCAGCTTTAATGCGGGATTAATGAAAGGGAAATTTTATTCTGGTTTTGGAAAAAATATATACTTATTGACCCACCTATGTGATATTATAAGTATATAAGATCAAATAAAGTTTTCTTCTATGTTTTGTTTGACTGAAACTCACTGTAAGCTTTTGCTTTCTTTGAAGGAGTCTCCAGCTGGGGAGCTCGCCTCACCTCTGACCCCTGTTACTCCACCCATGGAAAATATCAACGGCACAGATGAGCTGTGCGACACGACTCCAAACTCAGACTCCCGTCCAGAGCCAGCCCAGAATGCGCTGGCCTTTGCACACAGGTACACCCTGCAATGTGATACTGTGTGCTCGCGCTCCTACATTTCCTGTAGCACAGATGTTGTACTTTGAATATTTCACACAAGTAGATCCATCTTTTTTTATGCACTCCTCTTTATATTTGTTACATGTCTGCATGGCAGTGAAATCTCTCCATTCACAGCTGCTCTTTCATGTGTTTCTTTCCTAGGGAACTTAAGACATGTCGGGTCTGCTCTATCTAATAATGATGTCAGTACAAGTCATGACTACTGCAACACAAAGACTACAAAATAATAACTTAACGAGAAAAAATATCAGCTACAAACCTTTATACAAAAAAAGATTCTTGTTGCATGATAGCAACAGATATGGTGCTCCTTACAAAACCTGATGCACTGCCTGGTTGGTCGCTAATTACTTAAAGTCCCACTCCAATCATTTTTTGATCTATTTTCAAAGCATTCCAAGCGGTTTTTTAAGTATGATGTTGCCATTTTTAGCATAAATAAAAAAAAAAAAAACTTGTGTCGTTTTCTAGGACAGGGTTTCTGTAGAGCAGCAAGAGTTAAATTTGCCTCTCAGTTGTGGCAGGATCATTTGCACAGAGTAAGCTTGTCCCCATTTCCCATCATCCCTTTGTTTACCATCTCTCCTGCTAGCTTATAGCCCCTCACAACTCCATTCTAACACTAGCGGAGCAACAAAAGTGGTGAGCAATTTCGGATCCATCCATCCATAGAGTTTGAGCCACGTCAGTCCAAAAAGGAAGATGCACATGGATCTAGTCGTCCTCAAGCGCATGCATCAGAATGGAGTGGAGCAGGGAGCTTGTGGCTTGCTGTTGTGGGTCCAACATCACACCTACTAGCTCTTTCCAACTGCATTGTTTTGTCTGCTCCTGATTCACAGTGATTTTAATAAAGAAATACTCAGACATTCAATTGTCATCTAAATTTTCATTACAGATGTCCTCATTGTGAGGATAATGCTACAAAAACATGTTAAAAACACATTTTTTTTTATCGGAGTGGGTCTTTAAATGAAAATACAAGCAATAAAACGCTAGTGAGCTTAAATGCAATGAAATATGTGATCGCAAATTTCTTTCTTGAAAACTCAGTCAAATTTTTACAATGTCAGTGACAAACTCAGATGGATGAACTTTTTCAGTAGTTAATTTTGCTCAGTCTCCGCATGTTCTGTCAGGGACATTGAATTTCCAGCAGTACATTAATAGAAATGCAAATTGACTGCGTAGGTGTTGATGTCACCTCTGTGCATGCACCTCAGCTCTTGTGTATATTGCTGTTTGTGTCTAGCTTGGAGACTGACCCTGAAATGTTTCTTGTTTCTTGAAATGTTTCTGACTCCGAATGCAGATCCATAAAACATCAGTTTGTGGAAAATAAAGAGGTCAATAAATGTGAAATTTGTTCATAATTGCTGATAAGGTGTTGACCTTCCATCGCGCAAAAGGTGTTGATGAAGCAATTACATAAGACTTACATAACATAAAGTGGGTAGTGGGAGGCACAGATAGAGCAAGACAGACAGAGTGTATATTGTACGGAGCCTCTACATGAGTCATTGATACCTTAACATGCACCATCAGGATAGTTTTATAGCGGTAAATAAAGTGAACAATGGTGTTTAGAAGTCACGCACAGGATTTCTTTTCATAATTTGTAACATTTCTGTAACTAGTGGCACTCTTATCATTTTTATGGCTTGGATATATTTTAATTAAAGATGTCAATCCATGACTTATTGTATTGTCACTCTTTTTCTGGATTCTTAAAGGAGAATCTTTTAAGCGTAAGCATTTGGAGGTCTGGAGGAGCAGTCAGTGATATTGTAGAAAAGTGAAATTTCTTCCACTACACACAGAACTGTCCACAGCTGAACAGATTTGGCAGTGAGAGCAGTGTGAGGACACCCACTGCCTGCCGCAGCCCTGCTGCAGATCTGTCTATTATAATGCATGCGTGGGAGACAGGGTTGACTGCACGTTTGCCGTGGCAAGCGTGGACGGAACAAGCAACCCCCAATTTCACATTTTCTAAGAGGCCAATTTAAATAGCTTAGATCCAAGGACCGACCATTTATTTGACCTTTTTTCCTCCTATTTAACCGCTATGACTCACTTTGATGGACTCTCGGTCGGATTCTTATGTTTCCACACTTAAAATTGTTCTGTATTTTTTCCTCCCTTGTTGTGCAAGCATGTGATTATTCCCCGAAAAGAACTAATAAAATCCTGGCAGCGTAATTTGTAATTTGTATGCTTTTCTGTGGGGATTCGGAATCACTTGAACACAGACACCAATCCACCTGCAAACACAGGTGTCTTTCCTCACCAAACTCCCGCTGTAAATTGGATGCGTCTTTCTGACTGCATGATGCCTCGTCTCCTCTGAATATAAAGCACAGCCCTGCTCAGCAGTTCTGTGTAGGCAGGTGTGTGTGGGTGCAGAGCTCCGATGAGGAGCAAAGAGGAGGCAGGATTTCGTTTGTGTGCATTTGGCAGATCTTCACTGGATTCATGCTGGACGGTTGTTGGAGGACTGGAAGACCTTTTGTTGGGACTTCCTGCGTTGTGTGTGAATGGTGGTTTGGTGTTGATGAATGTAGGCGTCAGGCTGTGGGTTTCTGGTAGGCTTGTGTTAAGGGGGATGTGGCAGTTTTTCCTCTTCTCCTATGGTGCTGCCATGGCAACTGCTGTGCCTCTCTAGTTCTTGAAGGGCTGTGTGAGGAGCAAAAAACCTACCTGACAACAAACAGCGATCAGGACATCAGAAGCGGTGTGAGTGTTTCATGAGTTTACACTTGGTTTGGAGAAATTATGTTGGACATCTTGAAGTAATAAAACGCACAACAAACTGTTCATGTTTTATTCAAGACTTATCATATTGACATGAAGTACAGGTTGTGTCTTCAACCATGAAAGCATTCCGAAATTCAATTAACAAAAGTTGAAAGAACATCAAAAACAAGATAAAATATTAATCTGATGCCGTTTAAAATCAAACCCTGCTTTGTTATGACATTTTTGGACACAAACAGACAACTGTTAGCTTCTTTTGTCCAAATAAAATATTTGAATCTTTCAAAAGGAAAGTAAAAATTTCAAATCAATATACAGCAACTGTTCACCAAAAGCAAAAAAAAAAAAAAAATGATCATAACAGCACACATATGGCAGAAATGGACATTTCAAGTTAAGTAAGTTGTTCAATGGCAAAGCTACTAACTTACCCGCTTTGCGCCTTTGTCTCTGCTGTCGTTCAGCTCCTGAAACCTTTCAGCCAGACTCACCAAATAAAGACAAGCACCAGTGTCAAAACGGCGTGCACTTCTCCCTTTCATTTAACTCTCCCTCCGTCGCTCTCCTCAGCTCGCCGCGTCTGTCTCCATCTCCACGTCTTGACATCTTGCCTGCACTCTGCTGCTCCGAGCTGCTGTGTGGGGTTTATACATTGGCGGAGCGGCATGCCTTGGTGACAGAGCCGCTCTCTCTGTGTGTGAGTGTGTGTGGTGGAGTGTCAGATATGTGAATGTGTAGGATGAAGTGTCGTCTTGCTCCTATGCGTCATACATGCAGACACACTTACACTCGCAGAGGGGGCGGCAGTTGTGTAAGAACTGAAGGCGCAGTGAGAGTTCAGTGTGAATTATGTTAGAGGCTCTTCACAGACTCAAAGATGCAGCATAGTGGAGTTCTGCTGCAGCGTGTGACTGTATACAACAGGCTGTATGAGTGTGTGTGTCAGTGAGTGGACAGAACATAAGCTAAGTGTTTTCTTTCATTCTTAATTCTCTGTTTGTGTGTGCTTGCACGACTTTGAAGGATGTGGGCCTGAAACTCATTTTCAAAAATGCGTTTATTGCAGCTACAAAACAAAGTCGAATGCCTCCTCCTGCCAACATCAGAAGAAATGGACGGAGTTCTTAGTCCAAAACGACAAGATCCAGGGAACACATTTAAAAGAAATGATGCGCAAGCCCCTAAAAGATTAACTATGAACTCTAAAGAATAATCAGCAGTATTTTTTATTATAAAAAGCAGATCACAGGGCTTAACAGAAAGATGGCCTCATACATCTTAAAACTAATACACTTCTAATGCTTAGTTATTAAAGAAAAATGAGTGTGGAAATAGAAAGGCAAGATCCATGAAAAGCAAAATAAACTACTGTCTAAAGTCTTTGTGACAATGCTGTTTAATTGAATAAAAAAATAAGGTCACATAAATGGGGATGACAAACAGATGTATGTTATTTTTAGAAGAGTTGGTGAAAGTCTTTTTTTATTCGAGATTTTGTTAACCCCACCCATTCCTAATATTCATATGTTGTTTTGTTCAGCTTTGCCAACAACTCATGCGTTACATTTTCACAACATTCTCGTAAAAATTGTGCGAGTGACAGGGAAATGCCACTTTTGCGAGCTCGCCATGCTAACGCAAAAAATCTACAACTTCTAAAACCAACATTTTGTAGCTTCCCAATGATGCACAAATAGTCATGAGGCGATAGATCAAAATCCCTTGGAGGAGCTTAAATTTGTTGCATTAAAGGGATTTTTTTTTCCTCTTCCTTAGGTCAAAGATCAGCAAAATGTTGGTTGTGGTTATGCACTCAACCTGGTAGTGTGTGTGTAAAATTTCATGAAAATCATTTGAACAAAAGATATTCCCAGGGATGAAATTTTTCTCAAAAGCCGCAGTAAGAAAGAAGAATTGTGAAAACAATATGGTTCTTGCAGATTGTAAGTATACATCTTAATATAGTTTTCAGATGCTACAGTAAGTAAAAAAGCAAAACTTGACCAGGTATGAAAGTAATTTAAAAAAATGTGACAAAACATGGAAAACTGGAAAAAGAACAGTTATGAGAGATTTTAGAGGTCAACGTCACCAAATGCTTTAAAATGATCAAGGGAAGATTTGGAGGCAAACTTGTTTAGTTGTTCTCATGCTTTACAAAATGACTGCTGAATGTCCTTTAATCTGTCACTGTTTTATTTATTTTTTGTCTCGGTTAAGGTGTATGTTAATGTAATGCTCATGTCTGCCATTTTACCGGTATGTCCAGAATTCAAGATAATTCTAATCTCAACGAAATTTAGTAGATACTAAAGGTTTGACAAAAATGGAGATTTATACCTGGGATTAGTTTAACTTTAGTCTTAATTTAGGGGAGATTACATTATTATCTGTACCTAAAGACCCTCTAATGAAAATGTTCAGTGTTTTTAACATGTTGGTTTACGGTCCCACATTCAACTCGTATTAAACTCCTGCCTCTCTGCAGAAGCTTTGTCCTTGAAGATGAGACAGGTTTTTGATTTTGGCTAAAAACGGCATAATCATTATTAAAAGATCACTGGGAATGTTTTTACAATAGATCAAAAGATAACTGGAGTGGGACTTTGTGCCTTTTGAAAAGATTCCTTAACAACCAAGTTTTGAACAACCAATAGTTTTGATCTTTCCATTCCAGAAACCTAAAAACAACTTAACAGAAGTAATCAAAAAATCCTACTCCCAACTCCATATTTTTTAAAAACTAAAAAAAAAAAAAAAAAGGGTTAAAAATTTAAAGAAAACTTGCATAAAATAAAATGATTTACACAGAACTCAACCAAATTCCTGCTTCCACAAGAAAGAAATGCTGAAATACTCCAAAATGCAGCCAAGGTTCTGACACAAATACACTGCCTTTAATCTACTGCAGCTTTCATAACTAAATCTGAGCACTTAGTGCTGGCAAACTCAAAGCATGTACCGTACATTTCTGTGTTTTGCAGCCCAGCCATGACCAAACACTGGGAAGCTGAGCTGGAGGCGCTAAAGGGGAACAATGCCAAGCTAACGGCGGCTCTGCTGGAGTCCACGGCCAACGTCAAACAGTGGAAACAGCAACTGGCCGCCTACCAGGAGGAGGCAGAGAGACTACACAAACGAGTGAGCAACCGGAGCACAGAAGTGCTTGTCTTTTTCTTTCTCATGTGTGATTAAATCCGTTCTGATAAAAGGAGTGCTCAAAGAGAGCTCACTGAGGGGCCAAACATTCAAATTGGCAGGAAAGAGATTGTGATCACAGTCCTGATGCAACACTTTAAAGGAAAGGGCTGTCTTTGCAGGTGACAGAGCTTGAGTGCCAGAGCAACCAAACCCCGGTGATCAAATCCCAAAAGACTGAACTCAATCAAACCATAGAGGAGCTGGAGAACACTCTACGGGATAAAGAAGAGGTGGGGTCAGATTACGAAATAAGAAGTGCGTTTGTCCTGGACTCTTTTAATGCTTTTTTAATGCCACAGGAAATGGAGAAGCTGAAAGAAGAACTGGAGAACATGAACGACCTGATGGAGCAGAAAGACACACTAACTCAGAAGCTGGAGGTGAGCCCCAATATCTTGATTACCGTATTTTCCGGAGTATAAGTCGCACCCGAGTATTAGTCACAGGAGCCAAAAGAAAAACATATTAGTCGCTCAACTAAAACAAGTTGTACAAGTAAGAAAAGCCCAAGCCCAGCGTAATGCTGAGTTTATACCGAATGCGATCCACACGCTAAGTTAGCATCCGCTGCCTCTTTTGACACAGGTCAATTTCCACAGTCAATGCTTGTCCAAAAATGTGTTCATAAACTGCATCTGAATAACGGTGCTTTTAGTGGTACTTATGTCTCTGTAACCCAGTTTGATGACTTGCTCTCCCGAATTAGTCGTAGAAAGGAAAAAAATAAAAACAAGAATGATAAAATCTTAATACAAACAAGAAAATATTATAAAATTCAGGAGGTGAAGCATTCTCCTTCATGTTTGTTTTGGCCGGCGCTTCTTCTTTTGCGTCGCTGTCTGTAGCAAATTCTGATATAAACACTTACAGTTGTTAGTGGAAAACAACCTGAAAAAAAATTAATTTATGAGCCAATATTCACTTTTTTCAAATCAAATATAAATCGCTCTTGAGTATAAGTTGTGCCCCTGACAAACTATGCAAAATACTGTGACTTATACTCTGAAAATTACTGTACTTGTAAAATAAACCGTGCCAATCCCGCATTTTTGGATGAACCCGACAACCTTATGTAACTGTCTGCAGGAGACGGAGCTGCGCAGCCGGGTGCTGGAGGAGCAGCTGGCCGGAGCCGAGCAGAGGCTGGAGGAGAACCAGGAGGAGCAGGAGAATTTCAGAAAGAGCCTGCGAACACTGCTGGAGCTGCTTGATGGGAAGATCTTTGAGCTGACGGAGCTCAGAGACACCTTGGCCCGGCTTATAGAGGAGGCCAGCTAAAGACAAACGTCCCTAACTTTCACAGCCAGAGCCATATTATAATTCACTTTAAGGCCCAGACGTACTGACACCAAACCCTCTTCCCCACTTATTAAAAATCACAAACTGCACTGCCCTCATTTATATATTACAGACAAAGGGCAGCTGATCCCCTGTTCTTACCTTGCAGGCTCTGAGTTTCAACCAACTGCAAACAATCCTGCAGTTGAAAATGACGCAGGGACTACCTCAGCTCGCCTTCTGATTGGCTAGGTCAGCCTGGTCGATCCAGTTGTACATTTGTCTGCTATGGCATTTTGCAACTGCGCCCCCCCATACAGCCCAATCACACCCACACGCTTGAGACCTGTGCCTCAGTGCCATCTATCGTTTGACCAGGACAGCTGCAGCACAGCTCACAACTTCATCAAACCCACAAATGCTCTCTTTGCTCTAAACTGCTCCTCCGAGGGGAATCTTGGAAGACAAGTGGAGATCGTTGTTGTTAAGACTCAGAGAATTGTGCCAAAGCTGCCAAATCTCCTGCAAACATTGTCCTCTTGCTAGCAGCTGCTTTGATCCAAAGTTTCGTCCTGTACAGAGAAGATTTGAAGAACTTACACACACTTGTTCTGCCAGAAGAATGTAATTCACAACAGAAGACTTTAAAATATTACCTTTTCGGCTTAAAGTGGCATCACGGTTGCTCCCCAGTCTGAACCCACAGGGCTGCTGGGAAATAAAGTCAGCCTCCAAGTGAAAATAAAGGTTTCTCTTAATCCCTACCTCTATTAAAACTGACATGGTGAACGACTTTTGAGTCTCCTATTGGCATTCTTCCTGCCCAAAAGGAACAGATTTGAATAGAGGATTTTTTTTTTGCATCCAAACTGCTTCCACCGCCACAGACAAGTGAGCTGTCTTCCTGCCAAACTCAGTGTGGCAATGTGACCCAACAAGGTGTGACTTAGTGTGAAAGCACATGAGGGGGCACGTTTGTATATAACGCCTGTTTGTGCTGTGGGGGTGAAGATCCATTTCTCTCCCCCACACACACACACACACACACACGCACACACACACCCACACCACACACTGAGCAATACCAGACAGGCTCCGTAACACTTTCAGGTAATAAACTCAGTGGAAAGGCCAAACACAAATTCGGCTGATCCCTCCTGCCCGCCAGCCCCTCGCCACCTCCGCCCGTTTAACAGAAAGTGTACTGCTGTTGACCGCTAAACTGTGTGGCAGCCCTGTGTGGTCAGAGTGGTGCATCCAGAAGGGCTTACAGAGCGTCATCTCCATGTTCTTGAATCTGGATCTTCAGTCACACTTGCCAGATTTTCACTCCTTACAGGTGAATTCAGAACTGTACTTTTCTTTATTATTGTTTTTTTTTTCCACAGGACATTTTCTGAATTACTCCAACCATATTTGAGAACTTTCTACTCATGCTGGCATTGTAAATGAATGGATGGGTTGAATGCAGTGACACCCTGCAGTAGCTTATTGCTGTGTATTAACTGTGTGTGGGTACACTCTCAAATCCCCTTCTGTATGTTAAAAAAAAAAAAAAAAAAAAAAAAGAGCTCAATGTGAACGCTCAGCGTGATATATTTTGTAACAAATGACATATGTATGAAAACAGCTTTCATGCCAGTAAGATCTTTTAAAATGAAAAATATATAAATATTTATCCTCATGAGGTGCTGCTGATCTTATATTTTAACTGAGCGCTCCCTTTGCACTATGTTATTACACTGGTATAACTGAGATATAGGCTAATAGAGCTGCAGTTAGCACTAGCGCATAAAAAAACCCCAAACATGTACCTGAATTGATTCTTGTAGTTAGTTCCACAGGTTAATACACTGGAATAAGACTAAAGAGGGTGTGACTTTGTTCCTTTTGCTCTGATGTAACTTGGACACTGACAGAGTCCCTTCATATTACTGCTGTTGTTAATGAATGCCTTTGTACAGTAGTGGATAAGAAGCTTTTCATTCTCCTGTTTTGTAACTTTTAGTATTTCAATGTAGGTATTATTATTATTATTGTATTTAGACGTATGAGAGGACTGGCAATATTTTTGATTATTGAAGTAATTTTGAACTCATCATATTAAAGGGGTACCTCAGGTGAGCTGTGATTGTAAACTGGTGAGATTTATGTCTGCAAATGAAAGAATTTGCCTAAAAAAGAGGTCAGTACCTGTTAGTGTGTCTATTGAAAGACAAAATTCTTTTTTTTTTTTTTTTGCTTTGTTTTGTTGAAAAACTTGACAACAATCTGCTGCTGTTTAGGATTTATTTAAATGCAGGGGTGAGGTACATGAAAAACCTTTTAAAGACTGAAAAAAAAAGCAAAAACGGTACATTACAAACAATTTCTTAATGTGTTATAGTGTAATAAAAAGCAGTGCTTACTAGGTCCAGTATTCCAGGCAAACTCGATAAGCTTTTCTTTGCTGTTTGTTATTTTTCTTCATTTCCATATTGCACATGGTGTTGAAGGACCAACTCCAACAACTGAGAATCATAGTCAGCTTTTATGTACATCAAGTCATAACAGGAAACCCTGCAAACAGTTTGGCTTTGGAGAAAAATAAACCCAACAGATAATGGAGAGCTGCATTAAAGGTTACCAAAGGTAAATGTAAAACCCATGATGGCTATTCAGTTCAGTCAGAAGGAGGGATGCCCCCCCACCCCCCACCCCCCAGAAGACTTTCCTTCAGCTTCTGTAACATCACGGCCTCAATGAGGCTGAGATCAGGGTCAGCTTCGTCTCCTGAAAAAAGAAAAAAAAGTCGGAAAAAAATGCTACGCTACTACCCACATGTGCATCAGTGCCCCCCGCTTGTTCTTCGTTTCATGGACTTAAACTGCGTCCTCATCAAGTTGACTCATTTGAAATCAAAATCAGGCTTTTTTGTAAGTTGAAGGGTTGCCATGTTCTGTTGCATCCTCCCAAACTACTAGATTGTTGAAACATCCTTTGTAATGCGATGCCTCTGCCCTTTGGTTGGATTCTCTGTGATTACAGCGTAACTGAATCATTGGATCCTCTTATCAAAATCATTACTTTTGTGCATTGTTGTCTCCGAATGACTCCTCGAAGTGTTCCCAGCAAGAGCACAAACCAAAGAAGCACTAAAAGTAGCTGAATGACACATCTAAAATATTACCCTCAAATCCTTCTAAGCTTTGCTTTATGTCAGATTTGTGAATTCCTTAGTGCTCAGCATAAGTCTTTGGTCAATCCTCTCTATCATAGATCTACGTTTTATCCGTGGGTGAAGCTGCAAAATTGATTTTACACAACAATTATCTGAGAATGTTTATCATAAAAGGGCTAGAATTTGCTTTGTCAAACATTTGTTGAGACTTAACATCTTCCTCTTCCTCATTTTGCTGCTCGCATGATTGCAGGAAAAGTAATGAGAAATCTGCAATACAGATGAAGACACCGAGTGAAGGAGGCGGCATGAGGAACTGCAGCGATCACGACTGCCGGCTGTGGAGCCTGCGGTTACCCTCCTCAGCACTGAGGGAATCAAGCCTCTCATCAAGCATCCGTCCCACTGAATGATCCCACTCCTGTCATAACTTTCCTCAACCAGCTTCAGCTTCATTAAGTGTCAGTACGGTGCATAAGTGAACAAAGTTGAGTGCAGAGCTTCACAGTACACTTGATAACAAATGAAAAACGAACTTGGCATCAGTACAATCCAAAAATAGCAATGAAACCACAGTGACAAACAGCAGAAATAAAAACAAACACCAATCGGACTGATGTCCTCTGATGACCCAGGATTTGTCATAAGCTCCAGGCATATTTGAGCCTGCGCTGTGTGTGCTTGAATGAGTGAGCTGTAGTGTTTACAGTGGAACACAGGATTTTACACTGTCAGGGGAGCTATCAGATGAACCTTAACTTTCCCAGTCAAGGCCTGCCAATCCATCATCATCTGAGTCCGACTCTGGGGAGGCCTCCTTGATGCGGCGCAGCGCCTCGTGGATGCTCCTGGTCAGGGGGTCGGTGGAAGCAGAGAGCTCTCGCTGGTCTTTTCTGTCTTTACAGGGAACCCGTTTCAGTTTGACCCCCCTGCGAATCTGAACCAGGATGCTGTTGGGATCGTCGTCACTCTTGGAAGGAGGCAGGGGCCGTTGGCCAACCTTCCTCAGATGAAAGCTGCCTCTCTTTAGGGAGGCCAGCACCTCGTCCATGGGTGAACTCACTGTGAGCGGGCACACAACAACCAAATGGGTTAGAGTTTTCAGACAAGGCGTAAAGCTGTAGACTAGTCTTCCAACATTACCTCTCCGGCTGTGAGCTTCAAACTCTGGGACTTTTCTGAGCTTCTTCCGTGCGCTCACCAGTTGGCTGCTGTCAAAAAAGTGAGGGACGAATGGACCGAGTGGGGTGAGCAGAAGTTCTTCTGCACTCTTTAGCTCTGCCTTTAGCCCAGGGCTTTCAGAGACCAGTGACTGCGCTTTTGCTGGAGGTGGAGGTGGGGGAGGAGGTGGTGGAGGTGGAGAAACAGGGGAGCCTAACAGCGAGGAAAGGGAGCAGGGAGAGCAGGATGAATCTGCCGGGCTGGGTACCGGCAGAGGAGGTACTGATGCTGTGAGCGTTGCGACGGGCTGCGTGGTGAGCGTGGCGCTGGGGTCCGTCTGCACGCTCGTACTGAGACAAATGGGCTGGCCTACCGTCTGCACACATACAGAGCCCACACACTCTTCATTCTCATCCACGCCTGTGATCTCACCGCTTCGGTGCTTTCTTCTGATGAGGGCAGCGCTAAGCCGAGTGGACTTTAGAAAAACCTGACCTGGGTATCGCTGAGCAAAAACAAACAGTAATCAGCATCAATGATCCTTAATATGCAGACCTAACAAAAGAGCACATACCTGTTTGAAAGAGCGAAGTCTGTCCAGGGTTCTCTGCCTCTCCTGACTTACTCTGCTGTTCTTCATTTCCTCATCTGTTTCCATTTTCAGCTAAAAAACATGTATATTTCAACAATGTTTGTCTACACTCCCATGAGAATAGGTAATGAAACCAGAAAAAACCCTCTCTGGGGTGTTTCACCCTTTAAAGAACTCTCTAAGAAAAATCACTTAATCTAAAATGATTACAATACACGTTTACCTGTAAGCAGATGGGCTCTTTGTGGATTGTTTGACGTCTCTGCTGTTTCTCGTTGTGGTTGGATACACAAATCTCCTGGAAAGAAAAAGTCAATAAAATTAAAGTAACTAACAAAGAGCACATTGAGGGTTAATTCAGTGTAAGTTCCAGACACAAAAGGAGGCATTAGTTCCTCCAAAAATGTGAGCATTTTTTTCTAGTTCCAGCTTTTATGGTTCAGCCTATTTGCTCATTACGAAGTTCTCTCGAACCCACGAACCTGTGATGAGTTAGAGGGGTGGGTAACACATAGACAGAGATATCAGAGATCAGGACTGCTAAAACTCTGATCTAACATCAGAGAAGAGCTGAGTGTAGGAGCGGAAACACACCCGTTTGTTCTTCAGATAGGAGCGCTTGGCAGTGATGCGGCCCCGCCTTGCCTCAAGCTGTCGAGCGCTGACCCGAAGTCGGCGGAGTTCTTCTCTCTCAGCAGTATCAACTTCTGCCATATCATCTGCGCTTTCAAACGTGTCATAGTAAACCACCTCATTCTGACGCTCTGAAAGCACACAAACATAACGCTTTGTAAGGTCACGGATGCTCTTCATAACTTTTTCTTCACACTTTGGTTTTTTCTCCTCGTTCATCACATTTGACCTAAAATGACGACACATCTTTTTATTACTACATGGCTTTACTGTGTAACATTTATCAAAAAGTCAGAAAAGTAAATGACCTGTCATTTGTCTGTGGATGATGTCCAGCTGGGTGGTGAGAAGCAGCTCCTCACACTGTAATATCTCCGCCTGTATTTCATACAGCTGGAGCTGGAGTTCATAATACTTCGTCTCCAGGTGGTCTAAGAGGGTCATTGCATCGTCACTGCTGGACAGACCTTGCATCTAATGGAGAAAATCACAAGGAAGTCATGAGGCAAGCCTGAAGCGTAAATCTCCAAGAACTTTCAACAGGGTTGAGTGAAGCTCCACACACCTCCTCTCGGAGTGCATGCTTCCTCTGCTCCAAACTGATCTCCCTGGCTCTCTGGAGCTGCAGGGTTTCCTTGGCAACAGAGTAGCGCAGTCTCTCCATGCGCTCCACCGCTGATGTCCATGAAGATTTCCCAAACTTTCTCTGGTCTAGTTTCATACGCTCATAAACTCCTACTCACACACACACGCAGCAGGATCATAGTTTAGGACCAGCTCACGTGAGAGTGAGTCACAAACAGGCACAATGAGTGGGCATGTTACCCACCGCATGTTGATTTAATGTGGCACAGAATGTCACGCCAAGGATTGGAAGCATGTAAAACTAAAGGCAGACCTCTAGTGGCCCCATTAGAGAATTACAACCACCCTCTGCTCATTGCTGAAATAGGACTCTAGTAGGCATGAGGAAATTCAGGCAGAGAGGATGAGAGAACACGCTATGGAATATTCCAGACAGAAAAAAAATCTACTGCTGTATCTGATTGATCGCCTGTCCCCATTTCCTCTCATCTCTGTTGGAAGCTCAGCTTTCTATGGAGACTCATTCTAACAAATTCAGCCCGCGGCTTGAAAACCATTCGCACGTCAATAGCAAGCCAATACAATAATACATATGTGTGTTTTTGTGTCTCTGTGTAATTTTTTAGAACCGTCAAAGCCGTTTTCTGCTTCTTTATTAACTCATACACGCAAGTGTTGTGTTATGTTTTACTGATGGGTTCCATGTTTTCTTTTTGTGCGCAGTCAGACTGACAATAAGCTTTGAGATTTAAGCACAATACATCCCCTGTACCATTTAATTTTCTTACTACAAAGATTAATGCTTTGTGATTATGAAATGCACAAATAAATAATAAAGAAGAGTCGAACCTTTTTGGGCTCTGGCAGTGATCTCAAAGTACTTCACGGTGAACTCCTGGATGTTCAAGACTGCCTCTTGAGCTTTCTTCTGCCAGTCAGAGTCCTCCTTTTGTAAAGCTGCAATACGTCTGGGACCCAAATAGTCATTTTCCAAAGAAATCTGATGAGAGAAAAGCAATATAACTGCGAGAAACACAAAAAAAAAACTATTAACTGGCTTTAAAAAATCTCATGCAATGATTCAGGAAACAAAGTGCATGCTGGGTAATGATTGATTCGTTCTCTTTTGTATATTTCAAGTCCCACTCCAACTACATTCCTTTTTCTATTACAATTCTATTTTAATTATGATTTTACAGTTTTTAGCCAAAATCAAAATGCCTGTGTTGTTTTTGATGACATATTTTCTGCAGAGTTCATTAGAAGTTGTGGGCGGGACCTACGTTGATGTTTACACTCTCTCCCATTAGCTTACAGCTCCTCATAACCCCGTGTTAACATTAGTGTATTAAAAAAAAAACAGTGAGCAAGTATTTGAGCCAGATGGCAGCTCAGATGAGTAAAATGAAGAGGTTAATGGATCTATTTGTCTGCAAGTAGAGGATTTAGAATCAGAGCAGAGTGAGGAGACTTTGGTCTGCCCATGGCAGCTGCTCTTTCACACACCCGAGCTTTTTCAGACTGTGGGTTTTCGTCTGCTCCTGATCAATCACGATTTGAATAAAAGAACTACTCACAAACACAGCTTTAATCTTAAATTATTTTATATGATGTCATCCATCTTTAGAAAAATGCTACAAGAACACATTCCAACACAAAACCAAGTTGTGTTCTGTACTTATAAAACATGTAAATGGAAAACATCTCCATTCATGTCCCGTTTGTCATCTTCACATACCAAAAAGCAGCTTTAATTGGCTCAAATTAATGAATGCCTCCACCATAAACACTAAAACTCCAGCCAGCACACTGAATTATTTACTACAGTTGAATAGGGCTCATTTTTAAAGCTTTCTGGGTTTGAATCAATGAGTATAAAATGAAAAACCGTTCTATTGATTTAAAGAGTATAATGAATAGAAGGATCAGAAAAAGAGCTCCAGAAAGCCAAATAGTCGAGTTAACAGCCACAGACCCAGAACCTATCCTACAACACAGCTGATCCAGTCAGCAGGTGGTTCCATGGTGTAATGGTTAGCACTCTGGACTCTGAATCCAGCGATCCGAGTTCAAATCTCGGTGGGACCTGCCCATAAAAAGCACCTTTTCTTTGCTGACTGTAACCCATCAAAGACTTGCTGACATGTCAGTGCACTCAATTAACTGCAGTGAAAACTCAAGCACAGAGGCAGAAACACTGGGTGTTGAGTCTGCCACAACTGAGTCCAACCACAGCTGAGTGTCAGCCAGTGAAGAAGAAAAAGGGCCAATATGTTCAGCATCACATCCAATCGGATTGAAGCAGCCCTACTTATTTAAAAAGCTGCTGCAAACATTGAATGCTTCACATTGACTCAATCATCATATTTGAAACATTAGATCTGTTACACTACACGAGGAAACTCAACTTTAGACCGTGGGTTTTATTTTCTGCCTGCTGAACCCTCTGTGTCAGCAGCTGTTTGCCTGCACTAAACGTAGAACCACGTGACATGATTTATTTATGCCCCTGTAAAACTATAGGACACTGGAGATGCCTTCAAGCTGCCAACATGTCACTAAAATCCAAAAGATAACACCTCATTAGTATTTTAGATAATTATATGTTGGACAGAGCTAAGAGGAAGAAGCTTGCAGGACAAAAGAACTTTTAGAAAGAGTTTGCTTCCTTGTAAATGGATATTCTGAGAAAAAAAATGTTAAATCACTGTTATTGACATTGATCAAAGTTTTGATTTACAAGCCACAATTCAGTTATCCAATTAAAATGGATTTACTGTTTACATTTGAATTTGATGTAAAAATATAGAAAATTTGCTTTAAAATGAGGTCGTCAATTTCATGAACTAACTTTCTGTGCAACAATCACTATGATTTGATCAATTATTTTTACAATTAAGTGTTGGCTACAACTGATTTCCCATTTAAGTTGCGATCAGACATGCACTGTTGCAAACATGGGGAGAATAGCACAGCTTTTAAAGTCTTTTTTTCTGCACCACTCTTTTCCAAGTCAGTGTCTGAAAATCCCTGTTTTTTCACTGTGCTTGTATTTGTCCAAAAACATTTTTAAACATAGGACAGACATTAGTTTTAGTAAATCACTACAAATTTATTTCAGTGAAAAATATTTGAAAAGTCCAGGATGATCCCACTTCTGTTTTTAACTGTAGCCCACTGATTGTTCACCTTGATGTGCTGTCTCCGGAGCATCGCGAGTTCCCTCATGTCTCTGAATGGCTGCAGCAGGTACTGGTGCAGCTGTGTGGAGGCCTCCAGCAGACCTCCATAGGCCTGGTCTTCCTGCTCATATAACTCCAGCAGCTCCACCATGCTCTCTGTGCTTTTGTGCTTGTCAAGAAGCTGCAACAACAGGAATAAGACTGTCAAATAATGCATTTTTCATAATAGTCCTATTTTTTGGTATTGAACAACTACGTTATTATTTTAGATGTATATAATCCATGGCGTGGTGATCAGTAATATCTTTTGAAAATATAATCAATACAAAGACATTTTAATCAGATTAAAGAGTTCGGTTGGTAACAAGGTCCCATTAGTACAGGCATTAAGTTAGCTCTCAAATGGAGTTAGAGGATCGATAGTCCAGTGAATGTGTGAAACCCAAACCGGACTACGATCAGCAGCTGATGAACACCAGAGCGCTGCCACTTCAGAAGGAGGAGGATGAAGAGCAGATCAAATGCTCGTTCTTAATCCATAAACTAAATGCACCTTCAAGCACATTTAAACCTCAGAAAGACAAAGAAGTATTGATGCAGAACTAAATCAAATCTGGTTCTCTGACAGATCAATGTCCTACACTGACTTTTCTACTGTCGGATTGGAAGAGAAACTGTTGAAAACGTAGGTGAGGCTGACTGGCTGGAACGACATATGGTGGGGTTATGTATCTGTGCAGCTCTGCTGAAAAGAGGAGCAGAGAGGAAATGTCTCTGTAAGGAAATCATTCAAACAAGTCAATAATCATGTGCTGAGTCTCAACCCTTTCCTCTTGCAATGACCAGAAAACACAAGCAGATGGTGCACACAGTCAGTGCCATGCTGTCACCTACACTTACACTTGGACATCATTGCAAATACCGTGTGTTAAAAAAATGTAGAAATGACAATTAAAAATCAAATGGAATTAAAATATTCATGTATTATTTTGGGACTGAATTACACAAAATGAATTAAACCAGAACAAGATGATTCTTCGCATTTCAAATTTCCTTAACATGATTTACAAACACACTAAAACACACAAAATAACTGAGTTTTGTGTCGTATGTAATCTGTTCAGATGAGTGCATTTTAAAAAGTTCATTGTAGAGAAAACATCAGAGGAAATTCAGAAATTCCATATTTGTGGATTTAGATCATACATTTGAGATAATCAAATGTCACAGGGGGCGCTGTTCGCTCCAGACTGTGCACCAGAGGGGGATGAGGAGGTATGCTGAAGTCAAGATAAGCCTAAGCAGGCAAGATGTAGCAGATGTCGACGTTTACATCCAAGCCACATTTCATTTACTGAGAAAGCAGATTTGTTTTGGGAGAGCCAAGGCGCTGAGCTCGAGGGCAGTCAAATTAGATCAAATACATTCGGGCACCAGCTGATCAACAACTTGTGTCTACTGGTTGTGTCCTTGGCTGGTCTAGCAGAATCTTGAAGTGATTTTTGTAATTGTCCAAGTTGTGTGGCATTTAGAACAGTCTCCTTCAGTTTGAGCACAAAGTCTCTCCTAGTCCATTGTCCACACAAGTTCAAGGGTCACCAACGTTCTGCCTATATGGGCAAATGTGGCACAGTGCCTTTGATGGGTTTGTGAGAGTTCAATGCTGTTCAATGCAGCCCGTTGTATCCCTCCACATAGTTCCAACAGCTCACCACACACCGTTACCCGCTTCCAGACTGATCAATAAATCAGAAATCCTTCGATCCCAATTGTGAGACATCCAATTATCAGAAATTCAAATAGATACACATCTTCAACATCTTCCACAGACAGCTAGGCCAGACACACCAGCCTCAACTTGCCCCGTGGATCGTTGGTGCATCCAACTTCATGGGTTGCTTTTGGGCAAGAGGGGTCCGCTTTCCCGTTCCTTAGATCGAATTCAAGGACCAGCTGATCAGATCCATTTCTCAGAGAGCGAAATACAGAAGGGTGCAGAAGAGCAAAAAAAGAGAAAGCCGTGGGAGTGACACAGGAGTGACACAGGAGTGACACAGGAGGAGAGAGAAGAAAAAGTGACTGACTTCAGCAAGAGCTGGAAGAAAAGTCATCGCCATCAGACATCGTAGAAGGATCATGGAGGCAGTGGAGATCAGAAAGCGAGCCCAGACAACCTAGAACTGAGATGAAGGGGCTTTCTTGCTCTCATCCTTCAGCAGCGGGCTGACAGCGAGGGGCAGAGTTGTCTGTCAAACTTTGACAGTTGACTCCGCCTCAGTGACAATCAGTTGTTTATTCATGTCATTCATGTCCCAATCACCTGGTGAAGACTCTGATAAAAACAGAACTTTCTGTCGAAAAATGTCAGGTTTGCTTACATTTTTTGTGTATTTGATAACAAAAGAACCAAGAAGTTATTAATAATATAAGCACTATGAACTTCATTTAACTTCTATAAAGCCTGGTCCTGTTGCAAATGTATCAGCTGTCCTACATCTAATTTTAAATTAGAATATTTGCTCGTTAAAGTTCCTTGAAATCATTTGTCTTGTCTTTATCTAGAGCAAAAATTAAAAATAGCATGTGTGTGGTAAGTTGGCTTTATGGAAACGAGGGTATTTGATTTCTATGTTCTATTATAACCTCCTCTTGTTTTGTGGGGCTGAATGAAAAGCAGCTGCTTTAAGCAGACTGCGACAAGATGTCCATACAAGGGTCACTATATTTATGTAACTTCAATTTTCATTAGAAAAGGAACAAGTTAAATATATACAAAAATTCATATTGTCTGAGCATTTGTTTCATTAAATATAATAATAGATTTAGAGTTGGAATCTTTCATTGATTTCTCATGATTATTCCATAATTTGATACCCTACACTTTTTTCCTTCATTTTTGTTCTGAATTTGTTAGCTTTGATAAATCTCATGCCCTTTTAAGTTGTAATAACTCTTTCTTTTTTCAATTCAATATTTTAAGTTAAAGGAAAACAGTTCTGAAAACAACAAAATGGTGAACAAAGCAGTAAAGTTTGTTGGCACTCACGCTGTTGGTGTGGTCCACTCTGTCGCTTACAGTCTGTTTTTTAAGATATTTTTTAATTATTTCATTTTTTATGGAAGCGTATTGCATTCAATTAAATAATAAGACCACGCTTGTTTTTATGTAGTGCAATATGCTTGAATAAAGATTAAAACTAGAGATAAACAATAAAACAATTACTTTAACGTTTTTTTAAATGTCATGCAGAGAAAAAACAAGCATAGATTGAAATCTGTGCAATATTTTTCCTTATTGATCAGTGTGCAGATCAGTGTGCTGTAGTTGTGAGTCTTAATTTTTTCAAAGAGCAACAAGTGAGTGTGTGTTTGTGTTGGCTGAGACCAGTGTGAGAAATTGCTAGAAATTCCCAGCGCACCTGAATGCAGCAACAGCAAGGTCTTAATGACAGCGCATAAGAGCGGGAATTCCATGCAGCCCTTGAATGCACCAGCTGCTGCGGTCAATGTGAGGATTAAAATCTGCGCAATAAAGTCGGAAATAAATGTTTGAACAAACTCTGCGATGGTAGTTTGTGGTGGCCAAGTGGGGAGGGAAAGCAGACGCCAAAAAGTCGTGGTTGTAAGTTTGAGTCCCGTATTAGAGATGATGAACAATGTCTCACCTGCCAAAGTAGCTATGGTGGAAAGTTTTACCCGCATTTATTGGGTGGGCGGGTGTTGATTTAGAGCCCTGCTTACGTCACTGCTACAGTTTTTTTTTTGTCTGCTCCTGATTCGTAACGATTTGGATAAAGAAATACTCAGAAATGCAATTTCAAGCTAGAGAAAAATGCTATAAGAAGTGTGATGTTTTTGAAACAGCAAGTATTTTATATATACTTATAAAAATAATATAAAAACAAATAAAATATATATTTTATTTGTTTTTATATTCTTTTTTTATTATAGAAACTGGACGTCAAACTGCTGTGCTTATAAGTTTATCCTGAAAGCTCTCACCTCCTGCAGATGTTTTGTCGCTCGGTTTAAAGCGTCTTCGTAGCCAGACTGCCTCAGCTCGCTCAGGCTCTCGTAGTACTCATCTGGGTCGTCGGTTTCCGTGAAAAGCACCTGCGACAGGATCTTCCACCCGCAGGTGTCGAGCGCGTGCCCCAGGTACACCTGCAAGCTGAGGCACAGCTCGTCCATCTCTCTCCGGGACACCTCCGCGGGGCCGAACAGGACCGTCCACATCCCCGCCGGCTCCTCGGGGAAGTCCGGCAGGCACGGCTCCAGGACCGAGTTGACCGAGCACAGCTGCTGGTGGACGGCCCGGAGGTCCTGGAAGGAGAACAGCCCGGCCCAGCTGCAGTCCTCTCGGCTTACCTCCTCCAAATCCAAGGAGTCCATGGAGGCAGAGAGATGCTCCTCCGCGCAGGTGCCAGCATCATGTGTAACGGCCGTCGGGGTTTTGGCGGGGCTGTCTTTGGATGCTAGCATAAACTCTGCTTTAGCGCTACATCGTTCACCAGCAGCCTCGGCTGCTCGTTTGATCGGACTTCGAGACACTTTATCCCGGATGGGACTTTCAGGCCATTTTGTTTTGTCTTCATCCAGGCTTGTCACCGCAGACTGAGGGTCCCTTCCGAGGCTTCTCCTCTGAACGGTCCTGTTATGACACGTTATGGCGAATTTTCCCTCAACTTCATTCCAGGCGACGATAAAAACAAATTTATGTTTCTCCCTTTCCTCAAACGCATTCGGCCGAACGGCTACCCACCCGGACTCCAAACTATCCTCCATTGTGAAAGACATTTCTGCAAAGTAATTCAACACCAATTTTCTCCAGAAATTCAAATAAACGAGCTACCGTGAACTGGCATCAAAGTGTCGGATAGTGCCGAGCTGCTGTTTTATATAAAAAGATAACCGCCTTCTCTGTGAGGGTGCTGCGGGGCTATCCTCCATCGCGAATGGAGATTATAATTTGGAGCATTGCGGTGTCATTTCCCATCGCTAGCCCACCTGCTTCCAACTCCCAAGTCTACAGAAACCTCCCACTGCTGTTGCCTTTCGTAATAGAAAAGACTTGATTCTGACTCATAACCCGCATCGGTCGAGCCTCCGGTCAGTCGAGACGCTTAATCTCCATCCATCCAAGCCTCCTCTTTTTATGATAAAGTATTACAGCTGGGACCCAAAGCAGATCCCGGTCCAAAACAGCACTCAAAAAAAGAGCTAGGGCTGTATCACAGCGCAGTGTGGGGATATGCTAGCTTCCCACTCCCAGCATTCCACTTTTTCCTTAATCTCAATTTATTTACTGAAAAATACGGAGACGGAAAACTGCGGTGCCTTCACGTGCCAAAAAAATGTCGGAACTAGTCTGGAAATACAAACTCATCGGATAAATCTGACCACAATCGTATGAAAATGTTTAAAATGAAAAGAAGGTTGTGCGTATTTCCTTCTGGGAGTCACAACATATGGCAGGGCTAAGCTAAAATATGACTGTGTGACATAAATAAACACAAAGAACACCTCGAGACTGGTTTGGCTCAGAAACACTTAAATGTAACACTGATGCAGGGGACGTAAATACGCAATGACGTCTGGAATTTCTTTAATTTAAGATTATTTAAACCCAATATTGAGATAATCTATACTTTTTGCAAACATTCACCTGAAAACATTTCTCCTTCTTTGGCTTTACTCATTAAACATTAATAATATATTAAAATATGAGTATGTTATTATCAGTTGAATAAAAAATATTCAATCTTACTAGGGTCAGTTAAGAGTGATAATAGAACTTGTTAGTATTTCTTCTTTAATGAAATTTACTACCCTTTAAGAGTGAATGCATTATTGATGAAATTTAATACAAACACAATTGATTTCAAAACCTTTTAAGTATTCCTTGGAGAATGTGATGTTCAAATGTACTTGAAGTACCTGTGGATGGAGATGTATTGTTCCCTGCAGGGGCTGTTTCCATACATTTACCTGAGGCTTTGCAGGAGACATCAACATAAAAAATGCTTTTGGTGTTTTCCATGGTCAGAGCTTTGGGACTCATGGAAGTGAATCCAAATTGCAGTGCTTCTCATGCAGCTCAGAGAGAGGCGCAAGGTACTTGATTGGCGTTTGGCTTTTTTTTTCAACACACCTTGTAAAGCACAGTGTTTTTGACTTAAAAGATCTTTAACAAGTGTATTCATCTTAAAATATTTTTTTTAAAAGCCTGTGGTCGTCTGGATAGCAGAACTAATAATTTCAGGACAAGATAAGAAGTGTATTGCAGCAAAACAAACATAAAAACTTAAAGCACAAGACATATCTGTAATAATCACTGCTAGCACCGGAATTTATTAATTTTATCTTTGTGACAATGTTATGTCCAATGTTTTTACCTGGGTTTGCACACAATTGAAACAATGATACAGTGTCCTTAATATTATAAATTATAGTGATTTTCCTTTTATTGTAAAAAAAAAAAAAAAAAAAGATCATAGAAGCCTGATAATGCCCTTATGTCTGGAAAATTTTTAAAATAAGCTAATTTAATTAAAACTAACATTTTTACTGTCCTGTTAGTGTTTTGTGGTAATCAATAACTTTCTAAAATGTTCTTTTTATTTATTTTAACACTTTAATTTTAAATATTTATTGAATGATTGGTTAAAGGAAGTCTAAATATTTACTGTTTTAGTACTTCCTTTCAAAACTGACTGGCTTAAACAAACAAAAATCCTTTCCTAAGTAAAGCTAAATCCATCCCTCTTTAATCTAAAAATAAAAACATTCCCGTTTGATGAGATCTTTATTGATCTAAGTTGTCCGCAGTGATTCTGTGTGGTTGTCTGTTCTGCACTGCTAATCTGTCAGATGATGACAATCCCTTCTCCAAGTTGTATTTGTAGTAAGCGCCAATGGCCAGGAGGAGGCGCTACAGTTTTTTAAGACATCAGTTTTAAAAGAAGTAATGACGTAACTTCCTGGCGGGTTAACAAACAGTCTACATAATTTCTTTTTTTAATGACATTACTGTTTTATAAAGACGAGGTAACCTATTGTTTTTACTTACATGTTTTTGTGTTGTTTAACATAAAAGTAGCATTTCTTGTGGTAGATAAAGTTTGTTGATCGGAAATGTGTGTTTTGTCGTGTTTGTTTTCCGACATCCGAGGCACACAAAAGCAAGAATAGTACTAATAGTCAGTGCCCCATTCATGGCAGTCCTGAAAATATTTAGAAACGATATTTTGCTGGTGAACAATGCACTGAATGTCAGATTTTCTTTCTTTCTTCTTCTTTTTTTTTTTTTTTTAACCCAAACTTGAGTTAAGATAGTAAATTAGGAACGGACCATAACCGTATTTGTTAATGAAGCTAGCGTGTCATTTACCAAACACCGCAGCGCGTTCATCAGCTTTTACTGAGAGTTTGGTCCGATGTTTTAACTCATACCCGGAACTGTAACGCTGCAGAAACGTAAACACAGAGTTGTCTTTATAGATGAAACCTTTAACCTTTTTTTTTAAATCTTTTTTTCTGGCACTAAGCGGAAACCTATCTGCTACATTAGACTGTCAGATAAACTGAAAATCTAGTTCTTGTTTTTCTGATTATATCGTTTAAAACAAATGTAAACAGACTTATTTCACAAGATAATCTTGCTTGTACATAATTATATTTTTATTATCTCTAAAATAAAGTTTCTCTTTCATAATTCTGTGCAAATGAAATGACTAACATTTATGTACTTTTGCCAAATTGCAGAGCCCCCAGACATGGATTCATCTGAAAACAGTGAAGACACAAACGGCACAGTAGAGAAAGATGTTGCTCCTAAAGGTTCCTCCGGACAGAAGGAGACTTTGACTGCAGATATGCTAAGGTTTCACCTTCTTGTTTATATTTTTAAACATCTCATCAGAAAGGAGTCACATCCTGCAATCCACATTGAAGGTTTCCGATAGTTTCATCATGCCTTTAGTAAGCACCACTACTTTCATTTCAGAATTAAACAACACATGTCAAATCAGTGCTTTGAGATGGAAGTACACCTTAATGCAGGTAATCAAACATGATGTTGTTTTAATCTGATTGTAAAGTATAACTAAGAAACCTGAGTTTCTTTTTCAGGAAAAAACAGAAGATCTTGCAGCACTTTTGAAGCAGAGCGAGATTAGTAAGTATATAAACATTTATATAAGCAATTTTGTCATTTCAATTATTATTTTGTAACATGTTTTCAAATGTTTTAGCTCAGACCAGATAAGTGAGCTTGAACGAGTAAAGACGATCCAATTTAGCAAGACATTGGCGCTGCACAGGTAAACAGGTTTTGTGCCAGATAGAACTGATATGCTTTGAACATGCTGGAAGGATTGAGTTCTTGTGGGTATCTTTCAGAATGCAGATGTGGCATGCTTTGGGAGAAAAAATAAAAATGAATGATCCAGAGGCAGAGTGAGTTGTTTCACAGAACATAAAAACTAATATTCTCTTTTTATTTTTTACTGATTTTTGACTATTTTTACCTAATTGTTTTATTATTAGTGCTCTGAAAGTTGTGAACGAACGCCGCATGGCCCTTTGCTGCCAGATAAAACAGATTCAGCAGGTATGTTTTCCTGAACCTTACTCCCAAATGGTTGCTATGACTGAAGTTTTGTTATATGAAAAGATCCCATTTATATGGTAAAGTCTGAGTTTATCCAACACAGAGAGAGTTGTATGCAGTCTACTAAAAAAAAAGCTTTATTTTCAGCTTTTCTGTATGTTAAGTGTTAAGAAGTAGTCTCAAAATTACTAATTGTAAACAAAAAGAGATGGAGTTTTACAAGTTGAGAGGTACTTAATAATGTGTGTGCTGTTTTAAACTGGGTTTTCCCCATCTTTTGTATTTGTTGCTAGTAATAAAAAGAACTCAAATGCTGTTCTTTTGAGGTTTCTTCTTTGGATTCTACTAGTATTACGTTATCAGATGCTTAGGTTATCCACTTTTAAAGCCCCCTTGTCAAAGTCTAAAACTGAGATAAGTTATTTCTATAAACTCAACTCTATGGTGGTTTGTTGTCATAGAAGGTAAATATTAGTGTTCTTGCTACTTTACATAAATCAAATTAAACTGTAAAGGGTAACAAAGAATCAAACCTTTATTAGATGCACCAACATCTCTACTTTGAAAACAACAAAAAGTATTTGTTTTCTGGAGTTTATGGTGTACACAATATGCAATTTTTTACACAAATCCTCTGTCTTAACAGGAGACAAGACTTCTCCAAGATGAAATTACAGAAATACAAAAGAAGAGACTTGGTATGTTATTATTTTAATAGTTTTTCCTGCTGCATGTGGAGTCAACATAAGGATCATCAGTGAATTCAATCATTTGATTGTATTTTGTTTGTTTGTTCTCAGAGATGAAACGGCTCACACATGAGAAAATGAAAGAGATGGAAGACTTGATGTCCCGGAAGGAACACCCAGATACAGAAAAGTACAAAGCTGCATTGGAGAAGGGCCAAAATAACCTGGAAAAATATAAAAAAATGTCAATCATGGCTCAGAATGTCCTCAGGGTAAACTATATTTAAGATGAAAGGGAACTGCGTGTAGTGACCCTAATTTATTTTTTAACAACTATTTTAGAAAATAAAAAGGAGCTAATGTGTTGTTGTCTCATCAGGGCATTCTCTTGGCTTGTAAAATCAACTGGCTGGATGATCCCAAACTTCGAGACGTTGCAATGACACTGGAGGAGTTCCCTATTCCTGACTGAAAATGCCATCTATTACACTATGTCTGTTAATATGTTATTTTAAAATTAAATTACTCTATCATAAAAAAATCGTGTCCGTCTTTATATTTAGGATTTTTTTCCCACTTTTATTTTGAAATTTTTAGCATTGTAAAAAGCCTCTGCTAGGGGGCGCCACGCAGTTTCATCTGCCGTATATCAAAACCAGAGAAGAAGTTACGATCCACGTGTTTTTAGCTTTAGGGTTGTGATCAAATATACTAAAAAAAAGAAGACGCCGCAAAGATTTCTTTTTTTTACCTTACTTGTTTGTATTTTATTTTACCAAACAAAATGCCGAAAGTTAAAGCGGAGAAGAAAAGCAGGCAGCACCAGGAGATTAAAAATCAAGGTACGTATTTGACGAGTTTTCTTGCTAGCAAACATTCTCATCAGCTGTGAATGGTAAAAACTGAACACCATCCGACCGTTTACAGCCTCGAATTTAGCTTTCTTTTAAAACCATATCCTGACGTTGAGCCTTAGGTGAAATATTGTGCTACTGGACAATCAGATAAATAAACATCGGCGCTTTTAATGAGCCTGGCATAATATGCGAGTATTTATTCATACAAAAAATACTTTACAAAATGCAAAGTATTTGGGTGTTCCAAAATAAGGTAAACCAAACCAATCAGATACAGTGTTTGTAATCAATATCTCAGTTATTTAATCAAACCTGACGTTTTTAATGCCCCAGACTGTTTCTGCATTTGTGTATTTTGCAGGAATAATGTTCAACACTGGTATTGGTCAGCACATCCTAAAGAATCCTCTGGTCGTCAATGGAATCATTGAGAAGGTGGGATCTCCTTTAGCACAGTTCACAGAAAAGTGTACAGGACATCCAGTCAAGTCTGGAAATAATGTCTTGCATTGCATTAATACATTCAACACTTCACATAGAAGTGTTTAATGAAAAGTGCCATCGAAGTTCACACGACTTCTGTTGTATTTATTCTGAAATACAAGTTACTCTGAAGAACTGGTGTGAATCCATGACCAGCATGGTTGAGAATTTTTTCAGATGTCAGCTGTAATTTCTGAATTTTAAGAGGTTTTAGGATCTGGCAGCCTGTTTGTGGACTGATCATCTGTTTGTGTCAAAGACATAACCTAATCTTACATAAGTATAGTAGTTCACTGATTTTAAGACTTTACCTGAGGAAATATAAAGATGGAGAGTCTGTCCCAACTAGGTCTTCAGAACCCGGATCTTGATAATCAGATGACAAAGAGGCCCATGGTTGTGACTCAAAATAATTCTTCTTGTGACACAAATCCTGAAATCAGAAGCATTTGTGTATTTTAATAAAAGGCACATTTTGCCTTTAAATGCCTATTCATTTATTCTAACTAGTGCATAAGTATCTTACGATTAATTATCTTCAGTTTTTGCTTACTCTCATATAAGAGCAGATTTGAGAGTTTCAGGCAACATTAGGCACAATCACAAAAGAACTTTGTTGTTACTGTACAGATGATGTGTCACGTGTCTCTCTGTTTCAGGCTGCTTTGAGGCCAACAGATGTGGTTCTGGAGGTTGGACCTGGTACAGGTAACATGACCGTAAAACTTCTGGAAAAAGCTAAGAAGGTAAACTTCACCAAGTGAAAGTTTACACTTGTTCATTAAATATATTTAGCCTATCTAAAAAGACTAATTTCTGTGCCATTGAAGGTGCTGCCTGTTTGTATAACATATCTTGTACCTCAGTTTAAGTCCAAATATGAAAATGCTTTAAAGCAAAGAGGGTTGTCATTAAAGTTGACCTGAGTTCTTAGAAAATCCTATTAAAAGTTGAAATTGTGAGATTGTTTTCATAGGTGGTGATGTTTGTGCTGGATGCATAAGAAACTGAAAACCCTCATTGCAGGTGGTAGCCTGTGAGCTGGACACCAGATTGGTAGCAGAGCTTCAGAAGAGAGTTCAGTGCACGTGAGTTTTTTTGGTTTGTGACCTCAAGTGAGTATTTGATTTGGATGCCAATTATTGTTTTATTGCACAGACCCATGCAGGCAAAACTTCAGATCTTGATTGGTGACGTTTTAAAAACGGACCTGCCGTTCTTCGATGTCTGCGTGGCTAACTTACCTTACCAGGTAACTGACGCTGAAGATGGTGAATTTGCATTATCAGTTATCTATGGTTTCTAATGACTCTTTTTTTTGTTTGTAGATTTCATCTCCATTTGTCTTCAAGCTTTTGCTACACAGACCTTTCTTCAGGTAAGAGATGCTCGGGAATCTTCAGTGTTTTCTGTCGTGCTCTACTCATTCTTAAACTTTTGTCCAGATGTGCCGTGCTGATGTTCCAAAGAGAGTTTGCTATGCGGCTAGTCGCCAAACCTGGAGACAAGCTATACTGCAGACTCTCCATTAATACACAACTCCTGGCGTTAGTTGACCACCTCATGAAGGTAAGTGTAATATAATTTATTATTTTTTTAGCTTTGCCTTTAATATTGAGGTGACTTCAGAGGCTTCACTTCGTGTTTCTTTTTTGACCAGGTGGGGAAGAATAATTTTCGTCCTCCTCCCAAAGTGGAGTCCAGCGTTGTCCGAATAGAGCCAAAAAACCCGCCTCCTCCTGTGAATTTTCAGGTGAAGTTAGCTCGTCATCCGCCGGCGCTTTCTGAGAAATGTTCTCTCATTTGTATCCTCTTTCAACAGGAGTGGGATGGTCTGGTCAGAATAGCTTTTGTGCGAAAGAACAAAACCCTGAGTGCAGCTTTCAAGTGAGTGACTCTCCTGCAAACATAAACTGTTCTGTCCCAAAAAAAAAATAAAAAATTGGTCTAATAATTTTTTATTGTAGATCAACAGCAGTGGAGCAGCTGCTGGAGAAGAACTACAGGATTCACTGTTCTGTTCACAATGTGGTGCGTGGATTATCTCGACAGTCGTCTTTTCTCTAGTCTGGTTATCTTGAACTTTGTTTGATCTGTCCAGGACGTCCCAGCTGACTTCAGCATCAGCAAGAAGATAGAAAGTGTTCTGCAGGAGGCTGGCTTCAGCGAGAAGAGGGCCAGATCAATGGATATTGATGACTTCATGGTGTAAGCGGTCTATGATCTTTTATTGTGAAAAACCTATCAAAATTCTGCTAAATCGTCTTTGTGAGCCGTTTCTTCTTTTTGTTCTTCAGGCTGCTGCATGCATTCAACTCTGCAGGAATCCACTTTTCATAAATGCCAAGTGGCGCTAACAAAAACCGACTTTTGTCTCCAGCCTTAATGATGCAACATATGGGGAAAAAAAAGAAATAATGGAGGATTGGATCTTATAAATGGCTCATATTGAGTGCTGGTAAATTTAGCATGTAAACATTCATGCAATAGATCCATTTCTGACCGATAAACTCAAACTGAGTTATAAAGAGGAAGGTGGTGTTAAAATGATTTTAATTTACAAACTTTCAAAATAAAGTACACCTTAACCTGTGTTGTCATTTACTTAAAAAAAAGGATTTTCACACCACAATTTTCCCAATTTAAAATCCGATAAGATTTGACTTTCTGAGGAGTGCTAGAGTTTAGTGATGGTATGCTTGTTTGCTACAGAACTTGATTTAGGGGATGGATGCAACCACTTGCTCTGGAAACCTAATCCTTGCAGCTCCAACACTGTTCTAGAGCTACTAGAAATGGCTCATGAGGTTTGCAAATCTTTAGTAATAGACTGCAGGAAGTCAGTGACCTGTTTAAAAAAGATGCTTTGGCAATTGCTTACCTGTCAGTTTATGTAGTTAATCCCAGAATAGACTGATCTGTGACAGAAGAGTTTGAAACTCCTGAAGTCAAGAACTTGAGTGAACAAGCTTATCAACACCATGTATGAGATTTACACATGAATTAAAAACAAAGTAGAGATCACAGTTGATCCAGATCAATAGAGAATCAATTTCCTTTTATTATAATGAATCATTAAATATGATCATATTATTTCATGCATACATTTTGCAAAACAATGCAAAAATGTAGGGAACAGGTTGATGTCAGATGGTGGCGTGAGTTTCAGCCTTCAGTTGGCTTTAAGGTGACGGTTAATTGTTTAATTTGGACAACTCATCTCTGAAGTCCTTCATCCAGCTTTAAATCAGTGCAAACACACAAAACAATGGCAGCTCTGTGGCCTTTACTATACATTTATTATTCGTTTTTCTAGTTTTTTTTAACATTGAAATGAAATGTTATTTGAAGTGAAGAAACATGTTTAACATGAAGTAAGAGCTTTTAAATACTTTGCCATATAAAATGTCATGGCACAAAGAAAAAAAAAGCAAACTACATGTAAAAAACACATCAAGACTCAAGGAAGGAAACAAAGGAAGAAGAACAAAGTGGTTCTGCCAAACTTTTCCTAGGAAATGAGGAGGGTTCACCTACAATGGAACATGTTTTTACAGATACAACCGAGAACGTCTAAGCTGTGGTGCACTAATGGTATCACAGAGTACATGCAAAGATGTCTGCCACAGAAACCGGAAAGCAAAATACTGGTTTTGTTTGACAGATGCCAAGAAGTTCACTTCAGTCCAGATGAAAAAAAATTTGACTTAAAAAAATGGAAATAACTTAAGAAAATGGAAAGGAAAATTTAACTTCTTCATGTGAAAATAATAAAAAAGAATCTTCTAAAAATGGAAGAAAAAAAAAAAATCCTGAAACTTGACAGGTCAAACCAGGTGTAGAACCAGTTCGGTTAAGAGGGAATTAGAACAAATGTAATTTAGTAATCCTGCTGTTCAACTGAGCGTTTCGTTTTGTTTCTTCACAGCTGTTAGTGACGGCTACAATTGGGCCAAACACCAAGTGGTTATGTTACTGCATGTGCCAAAGTCTTCAGCTTTTAAAGAGCACGTGGCCTTTTGGGGTTGATCTGCTTACTGGCTTGCTCCTCCTCCTGGAGTGCAGAACGGAAAGACTTCACTTTATCTGTTTGGGAGAGAAAAATATAGCTGAAGTTAAAGTAAACCCTGCGGGCTTTGAAACTAATTTGTAGATTTAAGTAAACAACATTGATTTTGCCGCATATTTTTAAACATATTTGTCCTCAAATGTTTAAAGGAGGACCAGTCGCTGCTATCAAAGTACCTCTAAGTTCAATAAGAATGTCTATCTTCTGATCTAGGATCTGTTCCAGCTGTGTGGCATACGACTCCACGTCATAATCCACCTCCTCTGTCATCTCTAGCAGCATCTTCTCATCTTCTAACCACCGGATAGACTCCTGTTTGGACAAAACAAACAAAAAAAAAATCACAGCTACTGGTTAACATGTTCTTCTGGATTGTAAATATTTTTTTTATAAATAACATAAATAACATTCCACATTATTTTTACTTAAACATTTAACATAAGTGCTGATATATTCATAAAGAACATTTAAAAACCCACGCCAATGAAAGTAATGTTTTTGGTGTTTTTAACACATTCTTGAAGCATTTTTCTCATGATGGAGGACATGTAGAAGATAATTTAAGATGAAAACTGCGTTTCTGAGTATTTATTTATTCAATTGCGTTTGATCTGGAGCAGACAAAAACCCGATCTTTGAAGATCGGACGCAGCAACTGACATAGGCGGGCCAAAGTCTTCCTTCTCAGCTAAAATTCAGATGCAACCTCTTGTAGATAAATTGATCCATTAATGTCTTTTTTTCACTCGTCTGAGCTGCCATCTGGTTCAAAACTGTACGGCTAGATAGCTCTGATATTGTTTACAGTTTTTATTTATTGGCTACGATAATGTTAGCTTAAGCTTGTGAGGTGCTATGAGCTAGCGAGAGAGGGTGTAAACAAAGGGCTGATGGGGAAATTAGAGGAGCTAATGTGCCAACAGTCTCGCCCACAACCCAGATGAGCATTTCTGATGAACTGCTGCGGTGCTGCAAAAAATAAGTCTTAGAAAAAAATTTATAAATTCACATAAAAACTGTCAAAAACCAGAAAAAATTATCAACTTTTAATTGATTAATTTAATCGTGTCTAACTCAAGCGGAGATTGTGCTGATGTTGAGTCAAAAACAACGTTCAAATCAGTAGTCATTTGAAAATAAGGTTGGTGCGACTACAGCTGCAGTTGATGTCACTTTCATCAGAGACGAGCGGAGGGGAATCAGGCCATTTAAATGGTTACAGAATGATGCATGAGAGTTACAGGATGAAATGACTGCGTGTTACTCGTACTTTGTCTTTTATCATCAGAAAAAAAAGCTTGTCCCGTAATAACAGGATCATGTCGTCATCGAGAAAACGGGAAGAAAAAAGCAGGGTAGGCCTTTGAAGTGTGTGGTTTTTTTTTCTGACCTGGAAAACCGCTCTGTGGTCCTCCAGAACCTGCTCCTCCATCTCCACCAGCTGAGACACAGCCTCATGGAAGGTGAAGAGTTGGGGAGACACCTCCTCCTCCTAGGAAGTAGCAGGAATGGAAATTAAAAATGGGATAACAGTGAATTGAAAACTGCACCACAAACATGTGAAATTCTTCGCAGTTTCTGATTTTTTTAGGATTTTCTTCCATTTTTTTGAAAATTCCTTTTTTTTTAATTTTCACATGAAGAAGTTACATTTCCCTTTCCATTTTCTTAAGTTATTTCCTTTTTTTTAAGTCAAATGTTATTAAGATAACAGTTATTATCAAATAATAGCCACAGCTTAAATCCTGCACTTTTCTTATACTCACATTCTGCTCACAGAGCAATTTGAGGTCATCTCTCTGTGGAGAGATGCTCAGCCACTCCTCATCCAGCAGATCCACCTGGTTGACAGCATGGATGTTGGGTCGCCCTCCGTCAATAACTTGGTTTGGGTCAATTGTTAGTTCCTTCACCCTAAAAAAACCCCCAAATGTTTTGTTTAGCTCAAACTTTTTCTAATCATAAATTATTTTGCATTTGGCACATGAAGTTAATAGCTGAGCTGAAAACGCTTTGATCGCTTCAACATTGTGATGGCACCATGACAGCTCTGAACTAAACATGATTTTATAGACATCAGATGTGTGTAAGCGAGATTTCCTGTTGGTTGAAATCTTGTATCCAAACACTTAAGCTAAACTCAAGTTTTTGGGAAAAAAAACTGAAGTTCTGTAGTGAAAACCTGAAAGCTTGATAGCTGTGTGCCAGAGCTGATGGTAATGTGTAACAAAGACAAGCAGATTCAAAGATGGCTGTGATTTTCCTCAGAAAACAGTGGAAGGAAGGGGGTAAACAGCAAAATGAAGGAACAAGTAAAGCAGGAATAAGTGTCACAAAGACGACCACAATGAAAGACGGATGGAGTAAATGATACGGATGCGGTGGAGATGGATTCAAATGTTAAGAGCAGCATGCAGTGTTTGTTCGTAGGAGCTTTTGCATGCGGTGGTTTCTCGAACTGCTGAAGAAGCAGCAAAGGGGTCATACTCGAACGTGTTCGTGGGCGAGTGCTCAAGGCGACTTCCTTGGCCGACTTGGGAGAAGGGGATGTCTGACGGACTAATCCCAAACTCCTTGACTCTGTGCGGCGGCGGCGGCGGCAACACCGGCGCACAGAAAAACACACAGGCAGCGATAAAAAGGAAACAAAGCAGGAGAGAAGAGGTTTGAGAGGGCATACAAAGTCAGGAAGAGCTAACGGAAACAAGCTATGAAATTCACAGTAGGTTCAGTTAATTTAAAGAACTATAAGATAATAGTCAGAATTCCATGTTTTATGTGAATAAAGTTGTTCCACATCTTTGGCAGATGGCAGAGTAGCCCCACCTGTTAGCATAGCGTAGAGTGTTAAGTGTATTCTCACAGGATGTCATGCCAGGAGAAATAGTTGCAATCTATATGAAAGAAAGAGAATTTGCATTAACATGAATGAATTAAGAACAAGAAAATACATCTGGACATATTAACGTACCATGCATGTGCGGGAATTTTCACCAATGAAGGAGTCTCTCAGGACTTGGGTGAGCTTGCTGGCCCTGAATGGTGTGTGGGGCTTGTTACGACCAAGAGCCCTGATACATTCCTGACACAAAAAGCACAATCGTATGACAAACACGCGATGAGGACAACGCACAATAAACGCGTACACTAATTGTACGTCTGCAGTAATTGTCACCTTCAGGGCCAGCAGGCTTTTGTTGATCTCGGCTCCTTCCAGGCGAGTCTGCCGGTCTGCACTTGAAGTATCTGCCCCCCTCTCATTACCTGCGAGATCTATGAGCGAGAACTTCCCGTGCATCTTCCCCTTCCTACGAAGAATAATCTGGAATACGGCGTGGCTGCGGGATGAGTGCGCATTGGCTGACGTCTGCCCTGAAGTTCTGAAATGAAAAATAAGGATTTAAGGAAGAGCAACAGCAGAGAAACCACAGGATGGTTTATTTCTACAAGGAAACATGTAGAAAGTGAACCCAAAATACTGAAACTACTTTTGTTTTCATACCTGCAGCTGTTTCCTACTTCAATGAGTTTAAGGACATCCTCTGTGCATTTCACTTCTTTCTCCTGAAGCCCCACAACCTGCACTTGCTGTTTGCCATCCTCCAGCACCCTCAGCTTTGCTTTACGATTCAACAGGTCAAACACCTGTGCAGACATGCACCATAGTCAGCATTAAAGCATCTTTTACTTAAAAGAAACAGTCATTAAACACAGTCTTTTACTTGCCTTTCCACTGTAGATTTCAAAGTAGGTTGCGTACACTTGAAGATCTAATTTCTTATAGTTTGGTTTCTTTATCATTAGAAATACATCCCGAGCTGAAAAAAACAAACAGAAATTCAACTATGTTAGGACAACTGAGCTCATGGTCAAGAGTAGAAACAAAATGGCTTGTTTCCTTACCAGCTAATGCATAAATGCCCTTAGAGCAGTCTTGGTTCTTCCCAGAGAAATCTCCACCCATAGTCTGACAAAAAAGGGAGAATTGATTTTATTCATATCTTATAAAATATATTAAACTGTTCAAAGGAAATCCTATTCATGCTTCATTTTTGGGGATCAAACTCACATGTGTTTTACCGCTGCCTGTCTGCCCATAGGCAAAGCAGGTGGCCATACCCCTCTCAAAAATGGTCTCCACTAAAGGCCGGGCGGTGAACCTGCAGGGTAAAATAACCCACGCAAACATAAGAATCTAACTCAAAATGATAAACCCCTTGAAGCCTGAATTATTTCCAGCTACGAAAAACAATGCGTTTAAGTTTTTGCTTAAGTGCACATTTGCATCACTAGGCATCAAGGGGTTAAACCTCCAAGGAGTTTTCTGATCAGCTGTTACGAACCTGTAAACCATCTCGTTGGTGGTGCTGTCATCAAACGCGTAGTCAAATCGAAAGGTCTGATTCTCCAAGTACCGAGTCAGGTCCACTTTCTGCTTCGGCTCATGAACCATCACCACATCTTTACTTGGAATGGTGATCACGTCCAAGTCTTTCATGGTCAGCTCTGCAGCACAGCAAAGAAAAGCCTCTCAGTTGTTAAGATTTCAGGAATAATGTCCACATGAATGATGAAACATCCCCAAAGCTTCTTTACCCTTTTTGTTCAGTGGGCGTTTTCTAACACAAACGCATATCCTGTGCTCTTCAATCTTGACACAGCAACAAAAAAAAAAAAAAAAAAGTATTTTCACATTATTAGCAAAAGTCTGAGGGTAAAAAACAGAAGAGAATAAGAAGTTTCTGTCTCTACTGACCACATCTGCAGTAGTCAGAGGCCGGTAGTCCAGACTAGCTCGGAAATCTCGAATCATGTACATTATCTCATAGTTGGGGATGGTCGTATCCACTTCCTAAAATTAGAAAGAGAAGAGGCAGATTAACTGTAGTGCAAAAAACTCAACGGCCAGGTTCCAGTATATTCAGTAAGAGAAAGGTGATTAGCATCGCTCTACCTGGGCTCGTTTCTCTCTGAGCTCCTGCTGCTGAAGTCGCCGCCGTTCTCGTTTTTCCTGCAATTTCTCCACTTCCTTCACACAGTTGGACTTCCTCCTCGCTAACATTAAGAAAAGAGAAAGACTTTAGTTACATGTCAACAACAGTAAACAACAATAGTTGTTTTCCTAAATGGATCTTTCAACTTCTGCTCTGTCATTTCCTTTTTGTTACTCGTGTTCCTTCAAAAACAAGGGACACCAGGAGATGTTGAAAACTGAGTACGACTGTAATAATCCATTCACAGGCCAGGATGTAACAGCTGGCACGCAGCGATTCCAGCATTACACTGGCAGCTTTCTTTTCAGGGCCAACAAAAGGCCTTCACAAAAAGCTAAAATTCTGTTCTTCTAAAGTAACTGTTGCCTTCAAACACAGTACAAACATATTACACTGAAACAATGTACACAAACACTTGTGTTTATTTGATTTCAATAAAAAAAATGAAATGATAGCAGATAATCTGATTAGCTCAGAGATTAAACAGATTACGATATATCAAAGTTTCAAGTGCAGCACATCCACCGATTCATGTTGTAAATCATCAGAAGTTGTTGGTAACAGTAACTGAACAAAAAAATTAGGAAAACATGAATAAAAGCCATTTGACTTCATGCAGATTTCTCAAAGCAAGAGTTTTTCAAGCAGCCTGTTGTTAGCCGCAGCAGCACAACCATCTCAAAACAGCAAGGCCAAGAACAATGTTTGATCCAGTCTTCTGCTTCGGTTCCAGAGAATTTAAGATTTAGAGCAAAAAGATTAATCATCTGTTGTAATCTGGGAAAATATGACGATCTGGGTCAGCACCAAAACAAGAAAAAAATAATAAAATAAAATTTCAAAAACAGGAAATCAGCATTATCACCCCTCCTGGGGCACCAAGTTTCCTTATAGGAGATTTCTGGTTCAGAAGGGGGTTTCTTTTTTGATAAAGTGCTACGTTGCATCTGTAGTCTGGACAACACACTGCAGCCCGGTTTTTTTACCACAAGTTTGTGTACTTGTGTGTGACTCTGCTCAAATCAGATTGTCCAAAGGCAGATCAGCCAAATGGCAGTACTTCTCCATTTACTTCTACTACAACACCCATGAAAAGCCAGTCTTTTGGCCGGATTAAATTTGTTCTGATTAACCTTGACACCAAAGTTCTAAGCAGTTGGTATTTTGTGTTTGATTGCAACCTTATGAAACCAAGACTCTCACATTCTATTGGCAAATCTAAAGAGATCACCATAAAGCACAGAGGTCAGGGGTAACATTCAGGTGGTACATACAAAGCTGTCCAGACTCCTTTCTGGATATCAGGGGATGAGCAGATTCTGGGATAAACATGCAGTTAGTGAAAGATGAGATAACAGAAGATGCTGATAACATGTTGACATTCACAGACAAGAACACTTTGACACCTATTGTACTGTTTCAATGTGCGTGTAAAATTAATAAAAACATTTAGGTTAGCTGGAAAAATTTCAGACAAAAATTACAACCAAAAAAAGCTAATTTTACCGTTCTGTAGTTGCTGCTGCGTCTGGGCTTGAGTGGGTAGTGCTGGCTGTGGTGCTGGGGGAGGTGGAGCCGGTTCTGGCTGCTGAGGTGGTGGAGGTCTTGCTCGAGTTGAAATAGCTGGAAAAGAAAAAAAATACATCCTGTTATTGTTTTAACAACATTTTTTTTGTTTAGCTTGTACATTTTTGTCTTTTATCTTCTGTGTGGGATCAACAGATCCTTCTGGATAATCAAATGATCTCTTCTCTATCTAAAGCTGTTGATGAATGTGTTACTGAAAAACAATATTTTACTTGGCATCAATACACAGACGCCTAATATCTTTTTTACATTTAATTTAGCAATAATAGCAAAGAAACATTTTGTTTTGGTGGTTTGCACTTAGAGTTTCCTATTCTAGTTAAACACAGACCTCTATTGTCTTTTGACGGAGTATCATTTTTACTTGGTGCTATTGTCCTTCGGTTCTGAAAAAACAAGAAAATAGGAAACTTTGATTTTAAATTTAAAGACAACCCCTGGTTTAAAAATAAGAACAGCAAACAATTCGTTGACATTCAATGTTTCCTGTCGACTGAAATAGAGCACCATCTTCGAAAACTTATTTTTTTTATTTAAAAAAAAGCAAAACTTATTTTTCAACACTCCATACAACCAGTAACAACATTAGCTTTGAGTTGCTTTGCTTAATATTTTATAATTAATATCCACAGAGATGTATCAGGATAATATTTGATAACACAGTTACATGGGTTCATTTTCAGACAAGAAGAACTAAAACACCCCGCCACAATAAAACAAACTATTGTTAAAAATGTGACAAAACAACATGAAATTTTGATTTAACAAGGGGAATTAAAATCACTTAAATTCAGGAAAAATTTGAATAATGTCATACTTGATATGTTACATGTATTTTTATATGAACATGTCATAAGCCTGGCTTACCTTTGCAATTCTGTTTACTTTTACTGATGGCGTGGGAGCTGGTGGAGTCTCTGGACTCGGTGCAATCTCCTCATCAGGGGCTACGTCTGGATTAAGTGCAAAAATACTCTCCAAGTCAATCTGTCCAGAAATAGATTACAAATTATTGGTTTGTCTCCACATCTGGTGAAACTTGAAAGTTTGTGGCATAAAAGCAGAAGTTTTAGAAAATCATAAGATGAGTTATTCATTTCTGTGGAAAGATATGCACAATCATTTGCTTTAAGAAACAATATAGTGAGTCAAATAATGCTTCACCTCTTTTCCTTTTGTGTCTCCATTTTCTATCCATTCCACTGTAACACTTTCATTGTCTTCATTCATGGAGGTCACCATTGCCTGGTGTATACGTCCTATGAAGGCACAAATGAGGAAAACTCAGTAACAAAAAAATTCTGTGATCCTTTCTGTTTGGATTTTTCCACCAGTATTGGGGTCATAAATATTTACACAATAACGCATGATTGTAAGCTAATTAATATCACAAGTCTGATTAAAATAGCACCAATGGTATTTTTACCGTAACTGAAAAAAAATCAAGCACTCCAAACTGAGTGAACAACGGTTTCCTTCTTCTTTTCTTTAAAGTAAAATTTTCTGATTATTCTTTAAACGATTTACAGCCACTTTATGGACATTCAGTCCTATCCAGTGTTCCAGTAAAATAGCACCGGGTCAATATAAAAACTATTGAGGAGACAGATACCAAAGACAATCAAAAGTTCTGCATGCCTGCAGATGACTTCCTGCCACTGCCTGGCATGGAAATATAAAATCTTTAAAAAGCTTCTTCAGTCCTCCTGTGTGTGTGTGTGTGAGAATCCAACCAAGATTAATGTTGCCAAGAAAACAGCATGCTTTAATGTCCATTATTCGGGAATCCATTTAGAGAGAACAAATAAAAATACTGTTTCAAGCACACATAACTACTAAACACTTGACTATATTGTAATGCACTGGTTTTAACTGACAATTGCTAAATTTCTGTGATGTAATTTCCGGGTGAGCGTTAATCAGTGCTTGGTCATTGCTTTTGTTGCTCCTGTTATTTGATTGCCTGATTTGCTAATATTTAACTTTGTGTTATCCGGTTTAGTATGCAAAAATACTAAGTAGCATCTTTATCATTCTAGTGAGTAAACTACTGTTAACCGTTTGCGGTCAAAGCAGCCTGCAAAATAGTTACTTTCCTTCAGGTTAACACCACTAGGCTAAGCTTAGCGTCTAGCATGGTCTCTCCCTCTTCTGCCTTCAGCCCTCTGTACTGCTCAATGTCCCATATGTTTTGCAAAAATTCTGCCTCTTTTAGTGGTAGATGTGTAAAGTGTAGCCTTATTTTAGATTCGAAGGCCAGACTGGAGCAGTTAGAAGCGCATCTTCGCAGAGTGGATGCTAACCCTGAAGGGCAGGTTGTTACTCGTAGTCAGGCCGTGCTACCAGGGTAAAACTGGCTAGCACCCCGACCCTCACAGGCAGCAGCCAGAGAAGACACAAGCTGGGTTTGTACTGGTGGGAAGGGAGCATAGTGCTAAACACAAAAAACTTAGAGCTACCAAAGCTCCCGTTATGTAATAGGTTTTCCCCCTTCAGCAACACACCAGCGAAACCGTCAACTCTGGTCATTGGCTCCTCTGAAATCAGACACGTGAAGCTCACAGCGGCTACAGTCAGATGTTATCTGGGGGGGCCAGAGTTGGTGACATCAAAGGAAATCTTGGGATGTAAGCTCAGAGTAAGCCCAGGTTCCGTCGAGTTGTGATTCACGCAGGTGGTAACGACACCTGATGGAGACAATCAGAGGTCCTTAAACTAAACTTAGATTAATTGTGCAAACTTGTTAAGTCAATGTCAGATACTGTAAATTTCCCTGGTCCCTCACCGAACTTAGTCAGTGATGAAATGTACAACCTATTTTCATTATTTAACTGCTGGTTAGCTAGATGGTGCCCAGCAAAATGGTGTTGGCTTTGTAGACAATTGTGTTTTGGGGAAAGCCCAGTCTCATGCGGAGAGATTCTACATTTCTACATTCAAAGTTAAGTTTACAACATTCCTCTTTATTGCCAGGCTAGTTAGTAATCAAAGAATATCTAACTTCCTGCTCTTCTATCTCACCTACTGTAGTGAAGTTTGGGGTAATAAATATAATTTTCATTACATTCATTATATATACTTCTGCACGGAGCTAAGCAGAGGGAAGATGGTTTGATAAACTGGGCCACGACAGCCTATGCCCTCTGCTTAGTGGGCTTCCATGGGCTTAGATTAGATTAATAATATATTCATAAAGACATGCTAAAATTGCAGATTCTCTATTACTTTTATTATTACCGTCTGCTATCTATGGCATATTTATGCACTTACCATTAACATGCTGAATCAAATTGTAATACCAATAAGTTGCTATAAGGCTACTAGAAGTTAGAAGCTGGCAAAAGTATTGTGCAGTGGGGCTCTGTCATCTTTAATTTCTCTATTCTTTATCATTTATCCAGTACTATATTTTATTTAGTTCATCATGCATCTGTTTGGTGCAGTGAGATTCATATGTTGTCCCTCTTTCCCACTCTCCAACGGGGGAGCGGGAGAGATTCCAGGTGGATCATGTGTGCTCCTGTGCTTGGTCTGGAGCTCGCCTCTGGCTCATCTCGCGCCCTACGCTGCCCTAAAGTTGAATCTGGATGAAGCCCATCTGCTACACCATTCCAACATGTTGTTGCTTATTTAAACATGTAGTTGTAGAGTTAGATAAGCATATTGTTCTTTCACAGTTCTAACACATCACCTGTCCGTCCTGGGAGAGGAATCCTCCTCCCCCCCCCAATATATATATATTTTTAATGAGCAAAAGGAGTGTCTAAGGGTCTAAAGGCAGGGATGCCAGTTTAGCTCAGTCTGTTTAGTTTAGCAACCAGCTATTGTTTAGATTTTTCTGACTGACTTGATGTTCTTTGCATAATATCCTGATGTTAAGGGGAAGAAAAAATTCTTTAGACTGCGTTTTTCTAAAAAAAAAAAAAAAAAAAAGATAAAAATATGCTCTTCTTACAAAAATGTTTTATATATATATATATATATATATATATATATATATATATATATAATAACCAATAGCTATAAGATAACCGATTTCCAATAGCTTTAAGTTACATGCCCATGTGAAATAAGTAAAAACACAGCACGTGTGTCTGTCTGTAATATATATTTTAAATAAAATACTTATATATATATATATATATATATACATATATATATATATACACACACACATGTATACACACACATACATATAATAAACTAATGCCTAATATTTCTTAATATTTCTGTTTTGAAACCTGTATTGTTGGTTTTCATTGATCACAATTGCTAAAGGATCTATCAGTACATCTCATGACTGCCACTCCTGTTCTACATCTGCAAAGCCAGTGAGATAAATACTCTTGGGCACGCCTGTCTGTCGTCTGAGCTAATGGGGAAAAAATCTTAACACTGCTTTTTACGTCAAATAAACGTAAACAAAACGTCTAGACTTTTGTTGATTTTAGTTGAGCCACTAACATTTTATCTAACAGAGTATGAGACGCAAAATATCATTTACTAATAAAACTGAATGTAAGACATCATAAAAATATTGACTACCTCAACAACTGGTGGCTAAGTTTGAGAATCAGTGGCGTTAGCTTCTGGCTAGCTAAATGGCTAACGCTACCCAATAAGAGAAGGCTAACTTCATTGGCTAGCAAGTCTAGCTAATCTTCATTTAATGTTTAAATAAAAAATGAAGTTTATATCAAAATTGTTTAATGTTGATATCATAATCTGTACACGTTTTTCTAAAACACTGTACAAACATTATTAAACGAGGTTAACGTACAGCTGGGGACCGATCTCTTGAATTCGTAAAGATGCTTGCTAACAAAGGTAAGCGCCCATTCAAACACTAAGGCCGTGCTGAAACTCTCCGCCCAGACCGGGAATATTACCATCTCGATGCAGCTAACGCAGCTAACACGAACAGTATGCTATGCTGGCGAGAACAACGGTTGCTATATCCAAAAGCACCACAGCAACAAAGATCCCCAAACAATCCACACACAGTGCGACGAGAAAACAAAAGACAACGTAAAACTTACCATCACTCCGCTTTATCTCCACGTATGTACCAACGACTATCTTTCCAAAAGCAGCCGCCATCCTACATCGCTTAAATAAAAACAAATGCAGGACAAGGGACTTATTATAAGCCGGTTAAGTGCAGCCTATTTGGTTTGAGAGGAAGAAACAGGCAACCGAATGTGTGTGGTTGTTGCGAGAAAGTGTTTCCGGATCGGTATTTTCAAAATAAAATAAAACGTCGGTTCACTAGTAAAATAAAATGTTGCCACTAGTTTCCCAATTTACTGTACTTTCATCTATCAACCGAATTTACTGTTTAATGCTCTATAACAAACAGGCCTATGGCAAAATACAGTTTGCACTAAAAAGACAGTGTAATGAGCTTTTTTTCCCCTCTCTTTTTGTATTTATGTTGTGTTTTTAATTGTGAAGCATTCATAAAGTTATTTTCATCTTAAAAACCTTTCCCCCTGACTTTTTGGCGTTAAGTTCCTAAAAAAGAGCATTGGAAGCTGCATAAATGGGTTGAAGTGTTTGAAATCTGGTATTATTGAATAAAATATTTCTGTTAAGATAATGTGAATGACATGTGAGTATTCAATGAAGAACAAAAGCCCAAAACATTCTGCAATTTTAGGTTTTACATGCAATTCTTGCAGTTGTTAATAGGGGCATCCATGATGAAATTACTGCTTCACTCTCCTTTCCTCAATGATGGGGTCTGATTTTTCAGTTTTAAGATCTTTAAGTTGTGAGATCATGTTTTTTTCTAGAAGCTTCCAGTTTCTTGTGGTCCTACATTTGTCAGCCCCCTCCACATGTCTTCACACAACCAACAATTCCAACCCTCCCTTCCAGCACATCGGGCATTTGCTGGTAAGTTCTCAGCTGTCTATTCCCAAAATAGATGTTATCAGGAGCAGACCATCTTCTAGGGGTCACTGAAATTTCATTACTCTGTTACAAAAATGTATTTTATTCATAAAGAGTTGTAAAATTTGGTAGCAGTAAAGGAAGTTTGCCGCAATTCAAAACGTCAATTTTTATTTTAATTTTTAATGCATTCTAATTATTCGGGGGCTTTATGTTTTTTAGAAAGAACCTCCTCGTGTTATGGGTGGTCCACCTGTGTCATGACCCAACTCATTGAAATCCATCATAAATATAAGCTGAGGCATTAGTAGTGAGAAGGTTTCAAAAGAAAGACAGACTTTTGGAAGCTTTGGTGACTGGAAATCCACTTTGCAGGAAAAAAATTTTACAATACACAAAAAGCAAAGATCCCAAGATAGGAAAAGCATATGAAGGTACAGTACAGCTGCAACATGGTTTTCTCTTTTACGTAATAGTTGGGTATACTGAGGGTACTAAGAGTGAAAGGACAAACTTCAAATCAGACAGCTGGGGCAGAGTTTTTACTTGGTTAAGTGGCAATTGTTGAAGGACTCAGACTGGGGTGCAAGAACGTGCCCAAATAAGGCTAGAGTGGAGGCCATTAAAGTCAGAGAGAGCTTGTGCATGGCCATTTGCCTCCAAAAACTCTGGTCAGTAGGGCAGTGCTGTGCCACGGAACTAAGGTAAAGCCACGGTGACTTTATCTACATTTTTCTTTTCAATAAGTTCAGCATTTTACACAAGCTCTAAAATGGGATTTTTTTTTACTATTCTGTCTTTGTAAGACAGAAAATAGATCTTTAGTTTTGACATTTGCAAGTAGATAGATTCTACGATCTACAAAATCAATTTTGAAATGATCAGTGATGACATTTTTCTTCCAGATGGACGACCCAATCCAGTTAAAAGATGAGGGAAACAAACACTTCCAGGCAGGTGAAATGGATAAGGCCATTGAATGCTACACCAACGCCATCAAGCTTTGCAAGGACAAACAATTACTGGCTGTCATTTACAGGAACCGATCTGCATGCTTTCTAAAAAAGGTATGTAAGTTCTTACAATGTTGAAAAGTCATTATATGAAGTGAGAAAAAAGGGAATAATTCTTCAATTGCTTTTTTTTCTTACAGGAAAGTTATTCCAATGCAGCCTCTGATGCATCTAAAGGTACATCAGCTGGGGGAAAAAAACTGTTAATAACTTTTAAAACAGTAAATAATATTACCTTATTTTCATCATTTCTTATCTGTCACACCTACATAGCAATTGATGTGGATGCAGCAGACATCAAAGCCTTATACCGTCGCTGTCAAGCTCTGGAGAAGCTTGGAAAACTGGACATGGCCTTCAAAGATGTGCAGAGATGTGCCACTCTTGAACCAAAGAATAAGACATTTTTGGATACTCTCCGCAGGCTTGGAGCAGAAATTCAGGCAAAAGTAAGTTTCAAATTAAGATTGTTGTTTTTTTATGGAATTTCAAAATTAGAAAAAAGGAATCAATTGACGCCATTAAAGTAGTAGATTTAAAAGCAGTCAAGTGCACTTAAGTCCAGTTGAAAGCTCTATTTTTGTTAAATTTATTTTATAGCATCATAGTGACATTCATTTGATTTGTTATTTGTTACAAATGCAGCAACATGATATCAGAACAACCTGTTTTTGATTATTTATTTTGTCTTCTCAGCTCAAAACAACATTTTCCACAGATTCAAGAGTGCAGAACATGTTCGACATTCTCTTCGATGAAGAAATGGATAAAGATAAAAAGGAAAAAGTAGGTGTCTTCTATTGGTTCATGCTAAGTTAAAAGAAGTTACGTTTTATGTCTTATCTGTAAGTTTAGTTTTGATGCACGTTTGTGCTTGTGGTTCCATTTACAGGCTGCCAACAACTTAATCGTGTTGTCAAGAGAAGATGCTGGAGCAGAGAGAATCTTCCAGAATAATGGAGTCCCTCTGCTGCTCAACATGATAGAGACAGGAAAACCAGAAATGATCCTGGCTGCTGTTCGCACGCTTTCAGGAATGTGCACAGGACACAAAGCTCGGGTGAGTTGTGTGACTCCAAGGAGAAAAGTGAAAACCCCTCAAATTACAGACACATCTACAAACAAAAATACATTGTAAAAAAACAATAAATGATGATTATATTCTTGTAAGACCTTTTTCTGACTCGTCTTTTTTTTTGGCTGTTTCAAACAGGCCATGGCCATCGTTAACATGGTCGGTGTTGATAAGATTTGCAGCATTATGGCTCTTGATAATGAAGAAATTGCTTTGGCGACGTCCAACCTCTTCCAGTGCATCAATGATTCCCTTACCGGTGCAGACACAAGGGAGTATGGGAAAGAAGCAGCTTTGGTTTTAGGTGAAGAAAGATGTTCATTTGTTAAACAAAGTTCTGCAGCATCCTAGACTGTTTTCATTTGTGTTCTCTTCTCAGATTATAATGAAATGACAAGGAAGGTTTTTTTTTTTTTTATAATATTTATAATATCCTGAAGTTAACATGATTGTCTTTTTTGATCTATCTTTGCAGATGCAGCTAAAGATCTGAAGACGATTCTTCTTGCTCTGCTGGAGATGATTGCTAATAAGAATGTGTCTGGTTATGGAAGAGATCAGGCACTGAACCTCTTGTCCAAGAATGTACCTCGCAGTAATAAAAAAGACCCAGACCACTCACGGACGCTCTTCACCATTGATCACGGTAAGCTCCAGTAAACCTTTGTCACAAACCCGAAGCAGCAGCCTAAACCCACTGACTTAAAACATACTTTTATTTTCCAGGTCTAAAGAAAATCCTCAAGGTTTGTGGCCAAGTTCCTGAGCTACCAGACCAGTTACCTTTGACAGAGAACTCACAGCTGATTGCAAGTGTGCTTCTCAACAAATTATATGATGACCTCAAATGTGACCCAGAAAGAAATAACTTCAGGGATATTTGTGATCAATATATCAAGTATGTATGTGAAAGAGAGAAGTCCACACATCTCCAAATGTTTCCAACCATATGACCTTCTGTAATTGCACAGCATTTTGTTTTTTTATCTGAAAAATTTGACCTGTTCCTACAGATCCAAAATCGACCCCAAAGATATGGACAAGACACTTCATGCTATTAACACAATCTCAGGGCTGCTGCAAGGTCCCTTTGATGTTGGAAACGCTCTGGTGGGGCATCAAGGCATCATGGAGATGATGGTCGCACTGTGCGGCTCTGAACGGGAGGTGGACCAGATGGTTGCAGTGGAAGCACTCATCCATTCCTCCACAAAGATGAGCCGGGCCAGTTTCATTATCACCAACGGCGTTTCCCTGCTCAAGGACATTTACAAGAAGACCACGAATGAAAAGATTAAAATCCGTGCGCTGGTGGTAAGCGCAGGTCAAATGTAATTTTGGTCAAAGACTATTATTTCTAGCCACTAAATGCTACATGAAAACTCAATTTTAAAGAATGTAATTCGATAGTCATATGCACATCCCTTACAGGGTCTCTGTAAACTTGGCTCAGCTGGAGGTGACGACTACAGCTTGAGGCAGTTTGCTGAAGGATCTACAGAGAAGTTGGCCAAGCAGTGCAGAAAGTAAGAAGACTGAGCTTCAAAATGCTCAATGAAAGCCAAAACATTCTTTAAAAAGTATATAAAACAATTTTATACTGTATTTCATGTAACACCTTTATATGTAAGAACATTTCCTTTTTCCATCTTTCAAGGTGGCTTTGTAATCCCAAGATTGATGCCAAAACAAGGAAGTGGGCTATTGAAGGTCTTGCTTATCTGACAAATGATGCTGATGTGAAAGATGACTTTGTGGAGGACGAGCTAGCTTTGAAAGCCATGTTTGAGCTGGCTAAGGTATGTTAAAAAAATTCAAGAAGTGTGTGCATTTACAGAAGTTTGTACATCAGCATTGGAATCTAAGAAAAGATGGTTCGATTTTGCTCTGCATGATAACATTTATTACTGCAGAGAATTTTTCACGAAACAGGAAGTAAAAGAATGATCAGACTCTATTTTATCAACAGAGTTCACTCTCTCTAGGTTCTGGCAAATACCAGAAATGATTAAGATCTTTCGATTTGATCATAGTAACTAAAATAATAAAGACTATATTATATATATTATATTATATATACTATAGATCACATCTGATGTGATCTATTGGTTTAGTTGCATTAGCTTGCAATCAGTAACAGCTGTGTTTTTATTTTCTGTATTTAGTCCACAGATAAGACAATTGTTTATGCGGTTGCCTGCACTCTAGTTAACTGCACCAACAGCTATGAAAAGAAGGAAATCATCCCTGAGCTGGTTCAACTGGCCAAGTTTTCCAAACAACATGTCCCAGAACAACATCCTAAGGTAATAAAAAAACCAAACGTATGGTGTCTCAGCAGAAAATGTTAAGGGGGTAATGTGTGCTCATACATGTTGTTTGTTTGATGCTGTTTCCAGGACAAGAAGGATTTCATAGAAAAGAGAGTAAAAAGGCTGCTGAAGGCTGGGGTCACATCAGCACTTGCAGTAATGGTCAAAGCAGACAGCTCTATCCTAACCGACCAGACAAAGGAGATCCTGGCAAGGTGAGGAAACAAACATGAATTTAGAGTGTTTTTATTTTAAATAAATTAATGAACTCTTTAAAGATTTGCCTCAAAAAACCTTTCCAGAAAATGTTGTTTTTATGCGATGTCAAGTTTGGAGGGATTAGTTGACTTGCAGTATTTCTCAAGAATGCACAATCTAAGTCTATTTTTTCTGCTTGTGTCTTCAGAGTTTTCTTGGCATTGACAGCTGATCCAAAAGATTGCGGGACTATTGTTGCCCAAGGTGGAGGAAAGGTGAGACAGTGTAGAAAATCAATATACTTTGGAATCATAAAAAATGCATAAAGAAACGTTCGGATGAGATAAGGTTTTCTGCTCCACAAAATCTTTGGAAAAGAACTTTTCCATGAAGATACATGAACGGCAGAACTGTTTTAATCTCCATTTATCCAAGCTGACCTGTGTCTGCTGGTCGTAGTATTCTTTTCTCGTTGCTGATGCGTCTTTTACCTTGTTCTGTATTTCTGCCTTCAGGCTTTGATACCACTTGCGTTGGAAGGAACAGATGCTGGAAAGGCAAAAGCCAGCCACGCCCTTGCCAAGATAGCAGCTGCCTCTAACCCTACAATCGCCTTCCCAGGGGAAAGGGTGAGGCGTTCACATTTGTCCCAACCATTACAAAACTCATTTGACAAATACCCCTTCTGAGCCCTCATTTGCACACCTTGCTGAACCCGAAGATTGATATATACTTAAACGAACCCTTTTCTTTTGATTTCTGGACTGATAGGTGTATGAGGTGGTGCGGCCTTTAGTCAGCCTCCTTCACACGGACAAGGAAGGCGTTCAAAACTTTGAGGCTCTGAGAGGCCTCACCAACTTGGCGGCATACAGTGAAAAACTAAGGTGGTTATCAGTGTCATAGTTCATTTCTTAAAGACCACTTTTCACCAGAATTTGTGGACACTTAGTTTGACTTGATCTCATTTGCAGGGCAAAGATTGTGAAGGAAAAAGCTCTACCTGAGATTGAAAACCTCATGTTTGAGGAGAACGAGAAGATCCGACTGGCTGCAACTGAATGCATGTGTAACCTTGTGACGTGCAAAGAGGTGGGAAGAAAACACAACAGTACTGAAAATGGAAGAAGTGTATTTTTTCTGCATTTTTCTGCATGCAAAAAACGTTGTTTTGTTTTTTTAAGGTTCAAGAGCGTTACATGGAAGACGGTAACGACAAGCTGAAGCTGCTGGTGTTGCTTTGTGGGGAAGATGATGACAAAATTCAAATAGCAGCAGCTGGAGCTCTGGCCATGATCACTGCTGCTCAGAAGAAGCTGTGCACTAAAATGACTCTGGTGGTACGTTGTACTTTCTTTGTGAAAGTTTTGTTTCCTCAAAATGTGAACTATTTCAACACAAAAAGGTAAAGAAAAGTGGAAGTTAATTAAAATATCGCATTGCTCTCGCTCAACAGACTGTCCAGTGGCTTGAGATTCTGCAGAGGTTGTGTCTTCACACCAATCCAAAGATCCAGCATCGTGGTCTGGTGATTGTTTACAACATGCTCAATTCAGACAACAGTGAGCTGGCCAAGAAGCTGATCGAGAGCGAGTTGCTGGAAATCCTCACTGTGATAGGAAAGGCGGAGGATAACCCCAAGCGGCAGGAACCCATTGATGCAGCACGCACGTGCCTCGTCAAAGCCATGGATCTGGGCCTCATCAAACCCTTTTCCAGCCCTTCTTAAAGACAAAAACGAGTCAGAGTGCCAGAGGACTTTTTTGTTTTTATTTCCTCTGTTGAATAGAGGCATTTTCTAAATACTTTAAACTAAACAATCAAAGAAACTGTAAATTAACAAAACAATTGTATTTCAGAAACATGAATTTGAATGATTTTTTTTAAAGTTACACTTGAGGAGTGAGACAGAGACGAAATGTAAAACAAAACTGATTAGCTTAGCTTAGCAAATAGTATTTTGGTTTCTTTTGCAGTTTTTTTTACTTTACATTTATTTGTTTTTATCTAAAATGTATTTTTATGGCTACAATCAAAGTGACATTCAGACCTTTTGTTTTGTATCAAAAGTTGTGCTAATAAATCAAGACTCAGCCAAGCAAACCTTGTGTGATCTGAAACTTTTAAATCAGTTTCAGCGAGTTTATGTACAAAGCCCAGTCTGCAGCAATGCTCCATGCAGAGGAATTAACTGATGAACAAAATTTAAACAGATTAAAATGACACAATCCAGACTTATAAAGACATACTTTCAGATTTGCCAACTAACAGATCACAGCACTGAAAGATCTTCTCCACCATGAGTGCATATGGGGAAAAGTGGAATGGAATAATTCACCTCTGTCAGAGAAAATATTCAGCAGAACCAGCCTCAATACGGGAATCCATCTGCCACTGGTGTTGAGAAGGTTAGAAAAGAGACACAACGCTGAAAAGGGAAATTAAGTCGATGTTGTGATCTTAAAATCATGTAAAAGTGGAGTTTGGCATTTCAAATGGTTACATGTGACAGAGGATGTCAGTTTTTTATTTGTTTTTAACAGGCAATCCATGCAGCTAAAACTCTTTTCTAACAGGAACTTCAGTGTTTGGACCTGTTGGAGAATTTCAAGTGAAGCTCCTGATGATGAAAACTTTCTACAGTCTAATTATGAACCAATTTCTCTGCATCACAAGAAAACAAATGTGGAAAAACTCCATAGTCAAAGAACAGAATTAGGGTTTGTTAGGACTCAACCCCAGTCTAAAGGACTTCACTGGAATTTCTAGAAGAACCACGTATCAAAGCCATACCAGACAATATAACATTTACAAGAGGTGTGTTCATGACGTGGTGGTGACCAAACAGATACGGCAGGGATTTGTCCTGAAAATCTCTAAATGAGGTTGTTTTATTTGCTAAGAATCCCCTTGAAGTGTGAAATCATGGAGTTAAATAAATGGAAGTTTTAACAGAAGAATGGATTAAAGTGATTCTGGCAACAGTGATTTAAACAGTTTTAAAATGTATGTATTTATTTATTCATTCATTCGTTTCAAAACCTATGTAGACGAATTCACACTAATATCACAAAATCTTCATCTGAATGTACCAAATAAATCCAATAAAACAGTAACTATAATAACAATATAAAACAGTTAATTTCATTATTTAAAATATCCCAAGCCTTGGACAGATGTTGAAAGCACAATATTTAAAAAAACAGGAGCAATGAGTAAGTCAAGACATGGACAGGAAGAGATTAAACTTTTGCCAAAATACAAATTGGACAAACTCTTAAAGTCGTCTGACTTACATTTGTTCTGTGAAAATGTGAAAATCCTTCATTTGAGGCACACCTCGTCCTTCCTGGTTTGAATTAAATCTGCTTAAAAGGATTTAGAGCTAGTTTATAGTTGTCAGACACACTGGGTCATGTACTATTTACTCACTGTGTTAGAACAAATGCAGGCTTGAAGAAAGACTAAAAATAACAAAAAACACATGAATAAAGTGTGTGAGAAAAATGGGAACCCAAAAAAAATCTTTAACAGGAAAAAAAAGCAAATTCTGGTTTTCAAGGAGGAGGCAAGCAGGTAAAGAAAAGATTGTGAAATTTCACAAGAAAAGCCTCTTGAATGTGCACTGTAGGGAGTGATGAGTCATGCTATTGTGAGGGGTGTCTAGCAACTGAAATGTAAAAATGCAGGGTGAAATTGAAAAGAACCGACTAACAAAATAAAACAGGATATACAGGCAAAAGCTTGAAAGCAGAAGAGAGGAAGAACAAAAGTCCTGCGGAACCCGACAGGTTCTCTTGATAGATGACTCACTCTGTGACAACACCTTCTGCTTTCAGCTGAGATGCGACAGCCTTGAAAACCTTGAGGTGTCTTCTTTTCATATTTTGTAACTGAGCATTAACTAGTGCAAGTCTCACTAAAATTGTTAATGGGATATATTCGATGTATGTATATTTTATTGCATTTTGAAGATTTAAAAGAATAAAAACAGAAAAAAACATTGTTTTTTTATTAGATCTAATGGGGTTGTATTCATGGTGACTTGGACTAAAGATTCAATTCATACATGGAGACTTGAGGTATGGGACAGGTCAACAATGTTTATTTGTTTATTCTTACTTTTCAGGAACAGGATATCTCTGTCCAGTCGAAAATAAAGGCTCTCCTTACAATGGTTTTGCAAGAAAAACAACAACCTGTTTTCAACAGTTTAGAATCTATTTTACCGACAGTTCTCAACCATAAATTAGTTTTTAACTAGATTTTATCCTAAATTTTATTTTGAAATTAATGCTAAACACTTCAGACTTGACTTAAACTTGAATGCAAAGACTTCAGACCGACACAAAGAGACCTGTGAGCATTTTTGTGGTCATGCTGTGATAAACATCTTGACATTGTTCTGCAGGGAAATTGAAATAAATTGAGACAATTCTAAAGCAAAAAATAAAAAAATGGAAATAATACAAAATAGACAAATTTAAAAGATTTACATCAAAAATGTTTTTTACGACATTCAAGTGTGTTTATTGCTTGGATCTTAATTGAGTAAAATGATCTGAAGGTGTCTTGATTGACTGGTTTAATGATTCTTGAACATATTTAAATATCACTTTACAACTCCTTCAGGGCACCAGAGTGCTTCACAATAAAAGAAAGACAAAATAAATTTTAAAATTCCAAATAAAAATTATAAAACAGCATAAAATTAGAAAAAGAAATTTGCAAACAAATAAAAAAAATACAAATAAAAGAAAATAAACAAACCACTGATTATTAAAAGCCGTTCTAAAAAGGTACGTTTTTAGTTGACATTTAAAGCTGTTAAGGTCTGATGTCATGAGCAGTTCTGCATGAATGTTATTCTATAACTGAATGGAAAAAGCATGGTCACCCCAGTGTTTCTGTCGTGATCGGGGCACATGAAGCAGATATTGGTGTATGACAGAAAATCAATTGGAGAACACTAGGCACAACCACAATGAAGGTGCACAGGATTATAGGGCGGATTTTAGGTTTTTGAACAAATTCAAGGAAATTTTATTTGTGCCCTATGGTTAAAAAAAACAAGGTAAAAGTGACTTCATTATCTTTGATTTATTTTGGTTGGTATATTTGCACATTTCTGTCTAAGATGCACCACAAATAACATATTAATTAATTAATTTTTTAAAAAATCACTGCTGACATTACACGACCTATACATATTTGCTGTATTGAGATGATCCCATGTGCCACCACAGGGAGTCTTTTAGTTTGAAAGGAAGTCATTTGGACCTCTGTCAAAAGGTATTTATCATTTTGAAAAAAGGATATTTTCTCTTTATTTTCATGTTTTAGTAATGTAAAACATCTGCATTTCATTTATATTTATTGTAGTGTGAAAACAGCACAATAAAAGTCAGTATTTTATCGGTATTAAACTAAATGCAACTTTTTTTTTAGGGCCAGCAGAGGGCGCTGTAGAGTCACCCGTGCTCTGATAGCGAGGTAGAAAACAGGCAGGGCAGGGATACAGCAAACACACCGGCTTCTGCTTCTGCTGCTGCTGCTGCTTCTGCTGCACTCTGCGGAGGAGACTGACTCCAACCGGACACGCTCCGCCTGCAGCGCAGACAAGTAGAGTCCGGAGCGTTTCTAAGACAGAACCGGATTGCTGTCACCAGTTCGGGACCGTCAGCCGGAGGGAAAAGCTTCCCGGGAGGACTGCAGCAGCTGCGCAGGAGCAGATTTGTCCGGAGACCTCAGTGAAGAAGACGAACACTGTGAGTTTGATGAACCTCAAACGCTGTTTTGTCAGGTCCACTCGGAATAGAATCACAGCCACTGTACCTGACAGGTTCTGAACGTCCCGTTTAGGTTAACGAAAGTCCTGGAGCTTTCTTTGTGGCGACAGGTGGAAAATTGCAGGTGAGCTTCAGCTCAGGCACGTCATCGATCTGTCAGGGTTGATCATATTTTACTCATTTTCCTGCTTTTCCAAAATACGATTAAAGAAAGGAGAAAATAATCTCATAATGCTGATTTTATGATATTTTTCGTCATTAATACGAGCCTAATAACTTAATGTCGTTTTTATAGTGATTTATGCCATCTTAAAGGTAAAAAATGACAAGAAGACATAAGGAAAATGTGAAAAAGGAAAGGAAAAACTAATATAAAGCAGTGATAGTAAAACCAGGTGTTAAAGAGGAATAGAAAGGTTGATTAAAAGCTGGAATACTTTTTAATGTACATTTTTGGTTAGTTTTAAGTTATATTTTTTATTCTGTCAATCATTTTGGGTTTCCTTAGTTTAAAAAATGCTTTCTAAAAAAAGTTTGATTGAATTTGAATTTGTAGTTTTGGACCAGGGGATTTTTAGAAGGACAAAGAGGGCTGCACTCATGTAGGCTGATGCTGACCTTTTCTCAAAGAGGTTGGAACTGATAAAGAAGCCCGGCAGTGTTCTGGGTTCTGCTCTGGAGCCTCTAGACCTGATTATTTTAAGAAGGATGCTTAGTAAGATGAAAACCAATGTGAAAAACCTTGCACAATCTCTTCATAAAACACGAGGGCCTTCAGCCAGAGGCTTCATCAGTCAAACACTGAGAGGAGATCCCTCCTGCCCACAGCCATAGAAAATAACAGAAAAAAAGTTTTTGAAACTCTGAAATAACTAGGAATGTAAGTGTGTAATGTGTGGATTCTTAATGGTTCAGATGTAATCTTGCAACTGTCATGCTGAATCTAGAAAAAAATTAATTAACTAAAAAGAATTATTGGACTTGATGTGGTGGCAACATCATTGCAGTTTGAATAAGAAGGAAGCTGTTTTTAGCATCAGTTTAGCAAAAGGATGCTTCTACAGAATAGTTTGCGGATAGAAGAAAAAAACGTTCTTCAGAGATTTTAAACCAGGACACTGGTAAAAATCGTCTACATCGTAAATTAAAGTGGCCCGTAGAGTAATTCCATTGAGATTATTGTGGTTTATCATATATATATTTTAAAAACCCTTTCACCTTTGTAAGAATTGATAGATTCACATCTTAATGGTTTCAGAACAGAACAACCTTGCAATTATAGCTATAGCTTAGTTTCATCCAGTTTAACAGATGATTGTCATCATATCAACAACAGTTATATGTTATATGTATATGGGAGGTTTTTCATTCCTATGCTGTGTTCAGGTCTTTGTTCTAAAATGAAAATGGTGTCAAATGCAGAGCTGAAATGGAGCTGGATAAATACAGAAACCCCTATTTGAGGCAACACGGAATCATTAGTAACTTGAACCAATGCTGCTCACTGCAATTCAATAAAGTTTATTTGTAAAGCACAACAACCAAGTACTACACAGAAAAGCTGTAAAAACATCAAATCAAGTTTTTAAAAATATTTCAATTATGCCAGAATTGTTTTTGTGGGCTTTTTTTTATGGGATTTATAACAAATAACCAGTTTTGACGTAGTCTATAATCCAACTAGGTGGTGAATTCAGTGTCAGTGCTGCTGTGCAGAAAATAAAAATCATAAATGAAGTAGTCGTGTTTTTTGTTTGCAAATATAAGGCGATGCTCCAGTGGTGTAATGGGGTTGATGAGGAATAAAACGTCTCAAAATGCTGAATAAGTTGTAGTAAAAATGTCAAGAACTTTTCATTTCCAGCATCTGCTGTTACCACCTGAGAAGAATAAGCTCTGAAAAGCTCACTGTGCGGGATGGAGTTTGACAAAAAAATACGCCGTGCTCCAAATTGAATGTCTGGTAACATTTTCAGACCCCTTGCCCAGCCCTATTATCCTTTTCTTAATAGTGAAGTGGAGCATTTCTATGCTAGTAACTCGCCACCAGGCACACACCGCCTCCCTGTCCCTAATTCACACCTGCATGAAACACGGTGGTGGTAGTATAATGTAGTGAAGCTGTATTAGAATTAGGAAATTGGTCAGTTTCTTGTAATTGTAAACTAAATGACTAATTTTAACATTTTTAAGAAATGATTTGGAAGAAATAAATCTGTTACCAGCTGTGCTTTCTAACAACAAAATGATCCACCACATGACGTCATTTTGGAAAAAAAAAAACATAAAAAAAAGTTTTTTAAGTGTACTTTTATTTGCCTCTTTTTAAAAAGAATCCCCACAACAAATTTTTGGTAAACACACATAATTTAGTTTTTACTCTTCAAAATATATCATAAACTTTCATAATTGTAGTCTGTAAGGTCCAGAAACCACATGTAGTGAGTGTACTTCTTCCTCTTTTTAGTTTGTTTTTGAAGCTTTATAGTTTTAGCAAGTTGGATCATGTTTGCAATAAAATATTGTCAAATGCAAATTATCATGCAAATCTGACTGTTTGAGTTTGTTTATCCTCTGGAGGTAGTTGGTCCAGGTGGGTACGCTTGATCGACGGGACGTTTGAAAGGGAAAGCCATTCATGCAAATTCTCTCCTTACCCCTCAGGAGTAACACCTGAGTTTCCATCCAGTGCTGCCTGCTGCCTTTACACTAAGTTGCTTTTAGTGCAAAATGCATCTGTGCATTATGTAATGTCCCCTGTAACAGTTGCATCAGAAGTGCCATCTCTCTTTTTTTGTCCCTTTTTTGAGGGGACACAGTGGTTTATTACAATCTCTTAAAGGACTGCACTGCAGTGCTAGCAGTAATTTTATTTTATTGTTTACGTCTTATACTGATGCTGTATGTTCCTGCTTCAATAAAATATCACAATAATTGGTGACTTTAGGGCTTCCATTGTAGTCTTGTGATGTTTGGGTAAAGAGAACTCCTTGTGTCGTTCATAATTTGCAAGCGCCTGGGTCTGATTAAGGCAGTAAGTTAGCATCTTTTTTTTTTTTTTTTTTATTCCATCTGAAAGTTTTTCTTTGCACAGGAAGGTGTGCTCATCTTTATCTTATGCTGATAAAAATTTTGCCTCTCTGTGTTGTGACAGTAAACTATGGGACTTTGTAATGGTTGTGTTTGCCTTGAGTGATATCAACACTCACCATAGCTGCTTTGTTTTGATCCTTGGATGTAGAGCATCACATACTGTAAGAAGCCTGGAACAAAAAAGGAGCTTTGTATTTCTGAAATTATTCAGCAATCCTGTTCTGGTTTTACTCCTAAAATTTCATGTTCTTAATAATAAACAAAACCTTTTATATCTGCTTCGGTTTCTGCTCAAAACAGGATTGATGTATTTAGTTGGTATCAGAGTAGTTAAAGTGAACCATCTCGTTCAAGGACATTGGGGAGACGCGCTCATGCGGCTCCAATCTTTCTTTTTACTCTTACCATGGCTACCACTTTTCATTTCTTTGTGCGTCACTGTTTTGATTAATCATTGCTGAAGATTGCCAGTCATGAAGTGATAAATATCCCAACAAATAAAGAAGAAACTTTCGAATTCACTTTTCCTGTACCTCATTCTCTAAAACGACTAACACGCAATCCTGATTCTTGATTTAACGAACACACTGGCTTATGATGCAAAATGAACATGTCTGGATAAAAGTTTTTTGCTTTTTTAGTCGGAAAGTGTGATATCTTGTCTATAGTGAAGATGTGGCCTCCGTTGTCCACCCAAAATTAATATTTATGTCAAACTTTGACTTAAAGCCTACTCCAATCATCCTTTGATCTTTTGTTGCGAGTGGTCTTTTAATGATTATACTGTTTTTAGGAAAAATCAGAAAACCTGTGTCCTTCTGCAGAGCGCCAGGAGTTCATTAGAAATTCACCTCTGTGTCGTGGGTGGGACTGATGGCGTGGAGTAATCCCGCCCCCTTCCCCATCACCCATCTGTTTAAACGTTTTCCTGCTAGCTTACAGCTCTTAACATTACCGGTGCAACAAAAATAGCGAGCAACGTTGGAGCTATCCAATCGTACAGTTTTGAGCCAGATGTTATTTGTATCCAAACAAAAGTGACATAACTCGCATTTTGGTGCTAGTGTGAATTGGCTGAAGAAAAAAGGAGGCCCCTGACATCAAACTGTTATCAAACTAGACCACCATCCTTTAGAGGCCCCTCACTTCTTGACTTTTTGTTTAGTCATAGTGTGCTGGTACCACCATCTAAGCACAGTTTGTGCTGCCCTGTCTCTCTCACTGTGTTATCTGTTTTATTGTCCTCATTCACTGGCCAGGCTCCACTTACATCAGCACATACCAAATGCTGCTTTGACACCAGCTTTCTGTCAGGAGTCAGTACTCTCAATAACTCATCTTTTATTATTTGGACTTTGAGAATTTTTGACTCCTAACACATGACAGACGCGTCCTCTGAGACACACGTCTAAAAGATAAATTAAAATAAGTTACACAAAGGCGTTCCACATGCTGACTACTGCTCGAATAACATCTACGTGTACGTGAACATTAAAAAAAGGTAAAGAAAATAAGGAATTCTTATAAAAAAGGAAAATAGTTGGAGCTCTAAAAGCAAAGTGGAGAAAGTATCATGTTATTGTTCTGAGCATAGCTGCTTGTTGAATTAAAGGATTATCACCTTTATACGAACATTCAGTTACAGGAACAATCTGTTTTTGAAGTGTTGATGCATAGATGCTCTTAGCGTCTGCTGCACTCGCACTTCCTACTTGTTACACACACACAGTTACAACTCTCTGTGAGGGGAGCGACCTGTTTAAGATGTGTGTTTACTTATCAAACATACAAAGTGCGCAATGTTGCTAGATGACTGCAAACAAACATTTTATGCCCCGCAGATGAACAATCAGTCTTAGATATTTGTCCTTAAAGCATCTTAACAGTTTTCTTACAGTGATATACTAGGAATAGGCACTTGCCTTCCACGTTACCTAAATCTGAATAGATTCGGCCTCTCATGAGTTTAATTAGCCATAAATAGTAGGGAAAACAGAATAACTAATTCTTTTTATGGTTTTGAAACTTTCACCGTTTCATTTAAGGGAACCATGGGTCATTTCAAGGATCTGGTGTTGATAGATCTGGTGTGATGAAAGAAAATGGGAGGGGTTTGCACTTACTGTTGGTGTTTTATTTTAAAAGTTTGGCCCCGATAAACATAGGAGAAAAATATTCGTTAAATGTTTTTCTTTGTTCGGACTGAAAAATAAGGTGAAAACAAACAGATTTTACATGTTTTAGATAAACTGAAAAGTGTTGTTGTCATATAAACTGTATGGCAAGACTTCACGGCGTTCCAATCACCAAATGTCTCCAGGCCTGACTTTTCCACTCAACAAATTCTAATTATTTTTGGTACAAATTTCAATTTTACTGCGGTATTGAGAAATGTAAATTTCATTAGTCTTCATTTGTTTCATGGAAAACATGTCAACACTCAGAGATAACGGCTGACGACAGCAGCCTACAATCAAATTACCCTCTGTCACAATCATTTCTGCTACTTGACACATGTTGTACTGTCAGATTTAGTCGTGCAAAGCACAAAAACGTTTGTTCATTTATAGTAAGATAAATCGCACTTCATCTCGTCCTGACCGTCTGTGTTGCAGCATAGCACGCATGCAAACGTTCCCAGTAATATCAATGGCATCTTAACGAGCTCCTAAACGATCTGCCTCCCCTCCCTGGCCGCAGAGCACGCTGGCACCAGCTTTGAAAGGGCAAAAGAAAATGCTTGAAGGGGGTTCACGTGATCAGTGATTGGCCTCTAATTGTTCTGAGCTGCTCAGCGATTGGTTGGTTGAAGTCTGCTGGCAGAGGGAGAGGTTGGCACTCTCTCAGGAATTCAGATTATTCTGAGGTTGTGTTGTTTGTTTTTGTTTTGGCCCTGTTGAATCCCCTAATATGAAGAAAGTTTGCAGAAGCCCACTCAGGGAGCAGTGCGGTGACGGAATGCAGGGAGGAAGAAAGAAATGAAAGAACTGGATAAGTGAGCAAACCAGCTGGAGAAAACAGTCAAGAATTGAGAATTTGAAGAATATGAAAGTGTTTCTCTTTTCACTTGTCTTTCAAGAGCCATGCAACCATTCCTCTTTAAACAATGTTCAAAAGTATTTAGCTTCCCCAACTCCTCTAAAAATGAATGGAATGCACTCAGAGTTTCAATGTTTGGTTCAACGCATAGTAAAATGACAATAAACCCTCTTTTGTCTTTTATGCCTTTGTGCCATGTTTTTTTTGTTTTTCCCACCATCCATTGCGTTCTGAGGCTAGCTTAGATGTCTAGAGTCTGCATATAAAAACCCTGCTATAATAAGCCCTTGTCTGAGTGAGTGTTGTGCTGCATAGTATCACTCAGGGCTTCTGCCTGCTTCTGTGTCTTAGCGGGACATTATCCCTGTTTACTTTCCATATACTGGTCGCTATGTTTTCCTCACCCCCTCCATTCCGTCAGCTGAGTCATGTGACTCTGTGGACACAGTGGGTGACCTCGGCTTCGCCGTCTCCCATGCAGAGTGGAACTTGAATCTCTTTGCAATCTGAATTACAAATGTGCCCTCTGAAACTCCTTCCTGGTTTTCTGCAAGTAAATGCTATTAACACAGGTTTTAACTTGCTTATTTTGATCTTGTTCCCCTTTGAGTTTGGATTTTCAGGATGCATAGCTCCTCGAAGCCTTCATTGAGTCTAAACTCATCCTCAGCGGAGCCTCACAGTTTGGCTAAAAGAAGCAGAACGGGGTTAGGCTTCTTCCTGCTGATACAAGGTGTCTACTGATGGGTCAGTAGTTGTTAGAAAAGGCTCACTATCCTTTCGGATTCACAGTAGCAGCATATTGGTTGTAACAATTTTCAAATGGCAGCCTAAAACAAAGACACACATTACATTTTTAAGTATCAGTACTTTCTGCAAAAGTAATGAATTCTGTAAAGTCTCATTTTAGTGATGTTAAATATGCTAAATGTATGAAGGGGAGTTGTGCAGATTGCCTGAAACTATGAACATTACTGTCAAATTCTAATGAAATTTAAAAAAAAATGATCATGCTTTAATGAAACCATAATCAGTAGCAAAACAAAAAAAAACCAACAGAAATAAAGGTTTTGTTTGTCATTTAACATTTGTTCTCAATTGTTATGCTTTTTGAAGTTGTTTTTTTGCTACGATTACAGCAGCTTTTTCTTTTGTCCAGCTCAACTGTTGTGACTTTGCATTAAATCGGACTTGACATTTGGTCCTGTTGTGTGACTGATTTGATTAGGCATGAAAGAAAGCTGGACATGAGAGTATTTACAGCTAATACTGCCACAGTGAAGTTGCACAGACAGGCACGGAAGCACCAGATATCTTTAAGTGAAAGGCCTGAAAGACCATAACTCTTAGCAGGGAATCGTAAAGACATGTGGTCAAAGATTTAACTAATGAGAGGAAGAGTGTTTGCACATTTTTAAAAGAAACTTTCTTAAATTGAGAATTCATACATCTTTTTTACACATTTTTTTTTTTACCTCTTCCATGTTTTTTTTAGTCTCCAGTGTCCCCCCTGCATCTTTTGTGCCTGTCAAATCTAAAAGGTCAAAGCCACCCCACAGACATAAAACCTTTTGTTTTTATTATTATTTCACAGAGCACAAAGGTCTAACATTTAATGTTATGTAACAAAATGTGTTCAGATCACAAGTACATTTACATCGAAAAGTATGGATGTATGTTTTGTTAGTAACATATTGCATGGTAGAAGTATGTTCTTCTTACTTATTTGTACACCTGCTGCATATGCAAAATGTGTTGTTTAAATTTACAATAATGTTTAATTTTGAATCATATCTGCTACGAGTTTGTTCATTAGTTTATTTCTTCAGTTCACTTGTTCTCAGATTTCTCACTGGATAACTTCTGCGATCTAAAAGCCTAATTTAATCTCGACATTCTCTGAGGAATGTGATGTTTCACCTGGTCATTTATTGGACTTAATCCATCCGATCAACAACTTTATAAATGCATTCTCTCTTCTCAACGTTCAGTGTGATTTCTGCAGCTCCTTGTGTTAGTTGGCAAATTTTTCATTGAAATGTGTTAGCTGAACCTGCAGATGATAAAGAAATAAACCCTGATCCAGGTGTGGAGGAGAAAAGACGGAACACCTCCAGCCAAAACTTCATGCTAGTCTTCAGCCATGTCGGAGAGCGTGTGCTGTCAGAAATCTGATGGTGGTTTATCTTAAGCGTGCTGCTCCAACTCTGCCTCTTTCCCTGTGGCTCAAGTTCAAACATTCTTAAAATATTCAATCTACAAACTGCTGGGACTTTTTTTGTGGTGGATAATGATCATTAGTGGTAGATTGCTGCTGCCATGGGGGAGCGAATCTCCCAAAGTTCAAAACAAGTTATTATGCTATTCAAAAAAGCAACTCTTTCACATAAATCAGCTTAATGTAATGTGCGTACCCCCCTAAAAAATGGTGGACTACTGCATCACATGGAGCCTATCATTAGAAAAAAAAAGTTTATAAAGTAATATTTTTTATACTCCCAGAGTTGACTGAGGTCTATATAGAGATGAGAACAGTTAAGTTGATGAAGCAGATTCCCTTCTGGCTCAGCTAAGCTGTCCACACATGCATCTTGTTGATTGTGTCAGTTCAAATCCCATATCGCTGTCCTTATCTAATGTCTCAGTGGGAGACTGTTGGGGTCATGTCAGCCCAGCCGTTTTGTCCTGAGTGCTCTCCATCTCTGCTTTGCTATTGATTCTTCATTATGTATGTTGTCTGCTGCATTAATCCAATAGTATCTGGAGACTGAAACAAAGCAGAGCAAAGAGGGAACCTGTGTGAGGTAAAACCTCAGCTTTGTGATAGAAATGCCTCTTTTACCAGTTATCTTTATTAGATAGTTGGAGGATTGTGAGTTTTTTTTTTTAGGCATTCAGTTGGCATCCTAGAAAAATCTTTTCTTTGCTAGAACGTCTAGTATTCAGAGGTTTTCCCCGGCACCTGACCTGTTTCCTTGTCATTAGGACTGAAACCATGGAGGGGTTGTGGTATGTGAAGCAGTGTTTGATTTCTTCTCAAGTGTGTTTGCGTGAACTTTGTGTGTTTCCATTATTAATGTCGGTGGAATGTAACCCAGTAATTAACATGGCTCCACATTGAATTTGATTTTATTTAGAACCTCAACTCATCCATTAACTATTTTTGTATTTGATTTGCATGAAACAAGAAGGAACAATCTTTTCAGTTCACTAACATCACGTAGATTTCTGATACAATTGGAAGTATGGTGGCCCTGAAGTTCAAATCAAATTGAAATTGTTTTTTTAAATGTGATGCTCTTTTTAAAATTTTAATACTTGTTTTGATTTTTTAATTGTCGTGATCTTTAAAATGTTTTTGCATCGAGTGATTTGTTGATGTGATTTGGACTTCAGGGCCACCGTACAAAAGCCAAGTTTATCTCACTGAGTGAGAATTTCCTTGTGGTTACATATTAGCAGAGTTTCATAAAGAGTTAACTTGGGAACATTTACAGTAACGATGGGCACAAAAGTCACAATAATGTAAAGAAAACTTCAAGTTGCTTCTTCTTGGGCTGACATTGCTCTATTGTTTCCTGGCATTCCTTGACAAACGTACGGCATTTGCTTAAGGAGTGTGCGGCACTGGCGAGATGCAGTCATTCCATGTCCGATTCTTTTTGAGTCCATCCATCAGTCTGCCTTGTTTGAGTTGAGAGGTGAACAAGGCACACGCTTGTTCACATCGGGCCTCTTGTGGATTGTTCCGGAAACAGTCTGCCGGAGAGTGTGTTGGTCAGGTGAGAGGCAGAAAGAAATACTGGCGCTTCATTTTGACAGCGACACTCAGGCCTGGCATGAGCTCAGTGAGCCAGACAGGCCTGCTCATTAAAATTCCTCAGCCTTAGAGCTCACACGCAGTCATACGAGGAATGCTTCAGGTGGATTAACACCTACTCTATTGGTGTGAATTCTGATCAATAGCTGGCTTTTGTAGGGCCCTTCATTTATGTGAATGGCAGTCACATAAAGTTGTATGTGGGCTTATATGTTGAATTTATTCTTTAGAAAAAGACCGGATGTAAACTCGAGCTCAGATATGATCTGTCTGGAGATAATAGCTCATAGGGTTGGCTGCATACTTTAGATTTAAATCATTGCATGCCACTGTACATTATTAAAAAAAACACATTTTAAACAGAATGTTATCACCTCTACAGCACGTTCAAACAAATCCAAGTGTTTATTTTGACACTTCTCAGTGTCTTTTCTTAACACATTACATTTTGCTCTGTTGGAGATGTGCCTGCCGGTCAAAGAACAGCTGACTGGAGGACGCAGCAGGTCAGATGCAGATGAAGCAGAATCATGTCGTGCACTGAGGGTTCAGGGACCAGCAGGTGAATTTATATGCTGGTGGCGCTATGACTGCAGGCCTGCCAGAGCTCGTCAAAGTACTGGACTTTAACTTCCCCATCTGTCTTTTTTTTTTTTTTTTTTTTTTTTTACACTTTCACCTCAAAGGACAGACATTGAACCATAGACACTCTGACATGTCATTCTGGCAATGTTTTTAGAAGTGACCAAAACAACATAGTGGCAGCGAATGGTGCGGTAGAGAGCAGAGACACACTGCAGTGCTGAATTCTGTTCAGGTCTTGGTTGTGCTGCAGTAAGAGGGTCTGAGCCCTTTTATCCTCTTTCTGCAGCCTTGTTCTTCGATGAGGTGCAGACACATCGGGAAGGGTGTTGCTGCTGCAACAGAAGACTGTCAGAGAACAATGTCAAGAAGCTTATAGAAACAAGCATCTCATGTGTCAAAGCTGAAATGCTACGCCGGGACAGACGCCATACCCGTCTTTCACGGTTCATTAAGTTCTTATTGCTGGTGGATGTTTCCCCTCTGACTTGTCACAGCTTAAGTTTGAAGCATAATTTCTTACTGTAGTGCTGAGTCCATTTTTTTTGCATAATAGTGACTCTGAGTGTCTATTCTCCTACAGAGTCCCTTCATGAGTGCTCATTCTGATTACAAGGAGCTGTCACCCTGATTGCTGTTCATCAGGCAGGGTTCAGCTTTGAAGCAAGGTAAGTCTGTACTCAGAATCTGACTAAAAAGTCAAGAATGGCACCAAATATGCTCCCACAATCCTCCTCAGATGCACCAAAATGACCAGATTCATCATTCAGTTTTTGTGTGTACGTATTTAGATGTCAACCACGAGTGAAAATGTGACGAGGCGACCCCGGAGTACAGGCAAAGAAAAGACCTACAAAAAGGTAAAACTTCAAACAAAAGTTTCTCTGTGCTACATTTGAATATAACTCTCTTATAGTGAACAGGAGCCTGTTCACATAACATTTTTGGTCAATGCTGCTATTTAGAGCCAACAACACCAAAAGGAATTGACTTGAGTCACTTGAGTGCTGAAATTGTCCTTGTGCTGCAGTACATAATGTCCTGAACCATGTTAGAGGCACAAGCCAGAAACCAGTCAAGTGCTGTTTAAAAAAAAAAAAACAAACAAAAAAACAATAATTACCTGTTATGGGCAGCGTTTACAGAAAATTTAGCCAAAACCTCACTGAATTACAAATTCTTTCTATCTTGAAAAATACAAATGGAAAATACCTATAAAACAAAAATAAAAATCTTTTTCTGCAAAGTCTAGCTGTAATCTGTTTGTAGTGTACTGATTCTGAGGCATAAAAAAGTTAGTTTAATGTGATTTGTTGTTTAATCCATTTACGCAGCAAATCTTTTAACTCTGGAAATGCATTCAGGCCAGAATGTGAATATTTGTTAAAAGTAGCTGAAAAACCCAAATCTTGAGAAAGTAAAAATTGCCTTATTTTCTATTTGCAAGAAAATGAATGAAAGTTGTATTTTCAACATGTTTATATTTCTTTATTTAAATCTTAGTGAATCAGGCGCATACAAAAAAATAAATGTCGTTTGAAAAAGAGTGTCGATGTGATGTAGAAGCTACAATCGGCAAGCCACAAGCTTCCTGCGCTTCCATGTCCATCTTTGTTTTATTTGTCTGGCATTTGACTCAAAACTGTAAGGCTGGATAATTCCAATATTATTCGCCATTTTTGTTGCACTGGTAATGTTGGGTTGAGTTGTAAGGGGTTGTAAGCTAGTGGGAGAGAGTGTAAATAGATGTATGATGGGAAGTATGGATAGGCTTACATGAACAGCTCCACCAAAAACTCAGAGGCAAATTTCGAATGATATGTCCTTGAGAACAACACAGCTTATTAAAAAAAAAATCATCCTAAAAACAGCATAATAATAATTAAAAAGTCCACTGGGAACGCTTACAATAGATCAAATGATAATCGGAGTGGGACTAAAAGAAAGTTGATGAATCTTAGCTTATGAAGACATGTCATAGTGACTACAAATGACCATTTTTCTTACCCCACTGGTAGAATTGTTTGCCTATTTAAAGAAAATGTTTCTAATTTTAAGTCTTTTGGACTTCTTTTTTTAAGGGGCTGTTTTTGCAGGATGTAGAAGGAGGGTTGGCCTTCTCTGCGTTTCATTTTGCAGCCTGTAATGTTTTCATCACACGATGTATGTCTTACTGGGATAACCGTGACAGTGTCCTGCAGGCCAGCTAATTTAATGTTTCTTGTTTTCCCATCAAGACCACGTCATCTGCTCTTAAAGGAGCCATTCAGCTGGGCATCGGCTATACAGTGGGCAACCTCACCTCCAAGCCAGACAGAGATGTGCTTATGCAAGACTTCTATGTGGTGGAGAGTGTCTTCCTGCCCAGGTCAGTGCAAAATCACAAATAGGCACGTTTACACAAACATGTTACCCTCTGGTTTTCTGTTTTAAGTAAAATCTGTGTCATTACTATAAAGTCTGTTGATAATCAGTTCTGACAAAAAAAAAGATATTTTCCGGCATAATTCTGTATCCAAGGATATGTTAAACTGTTAGATCCTGCCATAGGAGAAATTCTTTAAAATTGATTTTTTTTGTCCCTATAGGTTTTAAATGCTAGTGCTATGCTCTGTCTTTATTAATGATTCATATTTAAGTACAAGGTATGCTGTTTAATTTGATATATTTTTAATTATCTATTAGTCAGTTGTCACAATTTTAAAGATTATTTTCAAACCTTTATACAATTCTTCTGAAATCCTATCTAGCTTTCATGTTGTGACTAATTTTTCCTACAAAAATTTCTTCCAAATCCATTTTTTGTTCCTCTCCTTCAAGAGGAGCCAACATTATTGAGGTTCAGGGGGATTTCCCCTCCCGTCATCAGTCCAAATGGAAAAGCTGGAGAAAGACGATAGAGCTTAGCAATCTTTCACCAATAAGTGCTTTATTGGCAAATTAATTCACCACGCGGTTCCTAAAACTTGTCACTTCTGCTCAATGCCTCTTCAAGTGTACGATGAAGTGCGAAAAAGAATTAAATTTAGTTTACATTTAGTGTTAGGTGTGTGATAGTGGCAGGTATCACTTTTATTTTCTAAGTACATTAACTAACAATGTACAACTTCTTTCACATTTGTATCTTTTGCCAAACGGATAAAGCTTCTTATCTTTTGGGCCAAGCTTTGTTTTTCTTTAAGCCAAAGTGTTTTTATATCATTTAAAGTTACTTTGGAGAACTACTCACTTTCTTTATGAACCCCTTGGTGCTTCACATAAAGTCAGGTTCCCTTTTTTGGCTTTATGCTGTATTTCACCCATCCATCTTCTAAATCTGCTTACTGCCTTTTGGCTTTGGGGGCATGATGCTGCTGGAGCCTATCCCAGTTGTTGGTTAAAGTCGGGGTACACCATGAACAGAATGCCAGTCCATTGCAGGCTCACACACACTGAAATTCACAACTTGAGACCATTTATAATCACCAATTAACCTATAAAGCTTGTTTTGGACTGTGGGAGGACGCTGGAGTGCTAAAAAAAACCCAAACATGCACCAGAGGAACATGCAAACTCCACACAGAAAAAGAAAAGTATTTTGGCCACTAACAAAATTCTATTTTTTCTTTAACTTTGCAGCTTTAGGAAGATAGCACAACTCCTACCAGGAAATATCTGTGTGGTTTACCTTTGTGCTGCAGCCCTGAGACATGCAAACTCAGCATGGTTTATGCAAACCAGTTCTTGGCACACACACCAACCTTTCAATGTCCTAGTTCTCCGAGACGACCAAAGTTTGCTTTTGTTCATTGTAACAGCCCCACTGGGATGATCGTTGGGATGTGTCTCAGCTTGTGTGGCTCAGAAATAAAAAAAAATAGTAGAAAAATTATTAAATAAAGATTATTACATTTTCTTCTCAAGCTTCTAAATTTAAGATGGACACAAGATGTGATTGACTGTCACACTTTTAGCTGGTTTTGTTCAAAAAACAAAGCAAACAGGCGAAGCAGACATTAAATGAGATGTAAACCTGATTGCTTTTAACTATTAAGCAATAATTCTCTTTTGCGTTTTTTGAAGCATTCCATAGTTCCGTGCAAACATCCAAACCCTGCTTTTTCCACTTAAACATCATCTCGTGATTCCTGTTTTCTCTTATATTTCACATTTACTCTTCTTCTCTTCCACTTCTTTTGACATTTTCAAGGGGTTTGTCGCTGGCGTTTGCCCTGTCAGTGAGGTTCTGGATGGCCGGACATGCCACACATCATTTTGACTCCCACACACTTGGCTTTCTGTTCATCGTTCCATGCATCTACAACAGCCAGCACACATCTTTCAGCAGGCAGACACGCACGCAGATGGCTCCTTGATTGAATGAAACGTTTCCATGGGCGATGTGCCGCTAAATGTTTTCCATGACAGAAAATTGTCGTTGCCCTCGCACGCTATACAAGGCAGTCAGATTTTATGACAGAGTGATCACAAGTATCATGTTTGCCTTTTTTTCTTTTGCCCTCAGGATAAAACCCCAAAGCATCAACCAAGAAACCAGATTTGCAGGTGGCCTAGAAAACAAAAGACTACTTTCACACTTGGCACCAAAAAATGGACTTATTTTTAGTTGATGAAAGACTTTTGTTGGCCTAATCGATGCGCCCTCACCGTGTTTTTTTCCCCCCGAAATATAAGCTGGGTTTCTCACAAAACAGGGTCAGCCATTGTTAAAACTTGGGTAGGAGTTTCTCACGATCAAAAGAGTAAAAAATATCTGTTATTGTTCTTCTTTAAGGTCCTGCTTTCCCTCAGTGAATAAAGTTTCATGTGTGAAGTACTGTTCTGCTGCAGTAATCAGAGCCATTTTAAGTCTCCAGGCAAACAACTCTACACTACCTGTTAGTCATAAAAATGCAGGTGACGTTTCAAAGACCTGTTCATGCATGGATGTAACCGACTGTAACGGAGTTAACTTAAATCTCTGTTTTTGTCATTTCTCAACATTTCTGAATTTATTAATTTTACTTTTTTTTCTTTCCTTGGTGCTTTGTGATTCATCCCAGCGAGGGAAGCAACTTGACCCCAGCTCATCATTACCCAGACTTTCGCTTCAAGACATACGCCCCACTGGCCTTCCGGTACTTCAGAGATCTGTTTGGTATCAAACCAGATGACTATCTGGTAAGGCCAAAATCTTTCTACTCTAATTAGGACTTTTTTTAAATACGTCTAACAAGCTGGTTTGCTGCAATCTGTGGTTGGAATTCAGGATAAAGTTTGGGGTCACATCAAGTCAAAACCCAGTCTGTCTCTTAAATCTGTGTCTTTTTCTTATCTGATCTCAAATCTGAATTTGTTTCACTTGCTTACATACATTCCTTTTTTTAAAAAAGGATTCAGAGATGAAAGCCAGCTAAAACTAGACGGGAACAGTGTAAAGTTTCTAAAATGACCTTTTTGAGCAGCAATCAATAAACGTTAAATGTCACTGATTTCTAGACATTTATGACATTTACAAACTTTGATAGGATTTAATTCTGGCTCATTTATCACCTAAAGTGTTCAGTTAAAGATATTTTAGAAACATTTCTATGAATGAGGTCAGGGCTTTCACAGAACACTTTCTCTGTGGTGTCTTCAGGGTTGTTGTCTTGCTGCTGAAAGTGTGTCTTAGGGATTTGTAAGTGAGCTGCATTGTCAGGAACCACTCAGGATCCCACATTCCATTTGCCTCATTGGTTTGAGTTGAAAATTACACCCAAACTGACTGCATTCCAGCTGACATTCAGAAAACAAGTCGCATTTCCTCACTGGCCAGATTGGCAAGATTTCTGCGACTGAACTTTTATCTGTGGAACATCATTCCATAAGTTTCTTCGTTTATGTGCTGATAAACATCAAGCTTCTGTCAGCTTTTAGAAAAGAAAATTGAACCTGAGGGAGTTCCCAGATTACTTTTTTTTTTCTCCCCCTGAACTTGGACAGTTTCACTTTGAGTTGAAATTTCATACATTACGAAATGTGTTTATTCCACCACAGGCAGTTTCACAAATAATAGGCGCCTGGATCCTACGTCTTCAAATTGAAAGCAGCAAACAGTTTAAGCATGTTTTTTTTTTTACCACCAGCTCATCTGTGAACTGAACTACTTTCAAAATGTGCTGGTTGCATCAGTTTCAAAGGCTCAAACCTTCCTTTTAAAAACCCACTCCAATGAAAACTGTGTTTTTGACATCTTCCTGTAGTAGTTTTTGTAGGAGTATTTCTTTTTTCAAATCGTGTTGGATCAGGAGCAAATGAAAACCGGCGGTTTGAAAAATCTCAGGTGTGAGACGGAGCAACTGCCATGGGCGGGTCAAAGTCTCCCTTCTCGACTACAACTCTGATGCATCCACCTGCTGAAAGGCTCAAAACTGTGCAGCTGGATAGCTCTGACCTTGCTCACTGTTGTTTTTGCTGTTGTTAATGTTAGGTTGTGGCTGTGAGGAGCTATAAGCTTGCGGGAGAGAGTGTAAACAAAGGGCTGATGGGAAAATTACAGGAGCTAATTTCCACACCAACAGTCCCGCCCACAACCCAAAGGTGAACTTCTAATGAACTTCTGGCGCTCTGCAGAAAATGTGTCTTAAAAAAACGACACAGGCCTTTTGATTTTGGCTAAAAACGGCACTGGAAACGATTTTACAATAGATAAAAATAAAGTTGGATTGGGACTTTAACTAGTTTGGATGTAAAAGGTTTAAAAAACAAAGTAAAGTTCTATTGTTTGGCTTTTTTCTTGCAAACGGATTCCATTTTTAGTAATGAGTTTTTTTAGCTTACCACAGAGCTACTTTGTTTGCCCCATCATGCAATTTCACAAGTGAAGCTCAGATTGTTCATCATTTCACTTGCATGTAATTATTGCCTAAATTACCTTTAAAAAAAAAAAGAGGGTTTAGAAGGGTTTGACCACTACTGTGTTTTTTGCTCTTGGTACAAAATTAGATTTTCTGTGATGTTGTTATGACTTTATCCTGTTATGACGCCAGTTTCCTATTTCCCATCTGCCTCCTAGCCTTTTGTAAACCCAGCATGCTGCATTCTTGTATTTGAAAAGTGATTTTGAACAATGAACAGAACAAACTAATGTAACTTCAAGGCAGCAGTGAGAGAAATGAATCAGGCGCAAGAGAGTGTTTGCTATTTACTGATGGGCCTTAGGTGGCAATGAATTCATTTAGAGGCCACTCAGAAAATCCCAATTAAAGAAGAGAATGGACACGCTTATGAATGCATCAGGCTGCAGCTCAGGCTGTGCTGACGGCCTCTGGAGAGGGAGAGCAGATGCCTTCTGTGCTTCTCCTCTGAACATGTTGCTCCCGTAACGCACCAATTAATGCCCAACACTCCTAAACAGTCTGCTGCTCTCACAGGCTGTCCATCACATCATGAATCCTTGTTTTGCTGAAGGCCTTCTATCTGCTGTGTGCTGCTCTTGTTATGTAATTGCCCTGATTATTCCCAGTTGATGAGTTTGTGTTTTTTTGAATCTTAGCTGTCTTTCTGTGGCTGAGCAGAAAACTGATCATTCTGATGTGAAGCAGATTATGATGACTCATGAAGAAAAAAACTGCTTATTAATATTAGTAGACACTGCACATTTGGTTAAAATTATGATTTGTATGAAATCTTGCCGTCTTCATCCAGCCCTGTTGCACCAGAGCAGTCCATTAATGATTCAATGCAGTCTACACTGTGTTCTTAGAAAATTGATGTTCGTGATTTATAAATCCTAAATCATTTGGGCAGATTTCACTGCAAGTTATCAGTCAGTTAGTTTTGTTCTTAGCAGAGTGAGCCGTCTGATGGAAGGATTTTCCATCTTCATAAAAAAGGCTAAAAAAAGTCTTATTTCTCATGTTCACACTTTTTCCCATGGAGATGCATAAAGGCTCTTAAGAAAATCGGGCTGGAAAAAGAAGCAGCAGAACAGAAAAGATCCATCTCTGATCTAGTATTAAATAAACACAAGATACACTTTGTGTCTAAGTTGTTAAATATTTTTTCACATAAACCTTTATTGTTGTGTCTTGTACTTTATCGCTGTGTTTAAAGCTGACTTTGTTTTATGAGATTTGGAAAGTGGACTGTGCCGCTTGTCAAACACCAGACTGATTTGTTAGTACTTTTTCGTCCTCAGTACTCTCTCGTAAATGAGCCTTTGATTGAACTGGTCAACCCGGGCGCCAGCGGCTCTCTCTTCTACCTGACCAGCGACGATGAGTTCATCATTAAAACTGTTCAGCATAAAGAGGCCAAGTTTCTGCAGAGACTTCTGCCGGGATACTACATGGTAAAAAAACATCACTGTCTCTCTCCACACTGTGCAGTGTTGCATTATTAGGTTTTAACTTTGCAGGGATGCATGCAAGTAAGGGGCTAAGATTGTTTATAGGGTTTAAATTGTGATAAAAGATCCTTTAAGGGTGTACAATACATTTTCCCATTCTTATTATATAGGTAATTGATTTGAGACTTTTTGCATTATTTGTTGAAGTTGATGGACCAAGTTTTCTTTTTCGAATGTTTTCTTATTTCTAGTAAAATGGAATAACTTTTCTAAACAGAAGCATACAGTTGTTAGCTTGAACATTTTAGCTTTAATATTACAAATGATCTTCAGTTTTATTATTGAGATGCTGAGTTTAAAAGAGGGGAGGACATTCTAACCCTGTGCTGTCTTAAACCCACAGAATTTAAACCAGAATCCACGCACGTTGCTGCCCAAGTTTTACGGCTTGTACTGCATCCAGTCTGGTGGCATAAACATTCGGCTGGTAGTGATGAACAATGTGCTGCCTCGCTCGGTTAAAATGCACTACAAATATGATCTGAAAGGGTCAACCTACAAGAGACGGGCGTCCAGGAAGGAGAGGGAGAAAAGCTGCCCCACCTACAAAGATCTGGACTTTCAGGACATGCACGACGGGCTTTATTTCGACACAGAGACATACAACAACCTAATGAAGACCTTACAGAGAGACTGTCGGGTAGGTGGTTTTCTGAAGCACAAATCTTTGGGGAGTGGACACTGCTTTTTTAACATTGTTAATTACCCCCCATTCCTACAAACACTTATGGAAGCTGGTAGCCAGCTTACTCATATTTTGATGTACCTGTTCAGCACAGTTTTTGAGACTTCAGAAGTACTGAATGTTGTGGAACAAAGATTCCAGTGTGTTTGTCACGGAAGAAGTGGGCGGAGTATAATTTTTAAGGTGAACCTCTCATTTTGCCCCTGTTCTGCACAGCTAAAAGACAGAATGTTATTAAGAGTTCATGAGAAATTCAGACTGTGGTTTGAAGGTAATTTTCAAAACTAAAGGCTCATAATATATCCACTTCAATTAGGAAAATAGTAAAAATCCTCATGTGCTGCAAAATAAAATGTTTGGCGTAGCTATCAAGAAAGCAAAAAGAGAGAAACAGTAGTATCTTAGATAAAAACAGACAAATAAGATCTAGCAGTCAGAACTTTCATACCTGATCGGTTCTGGCAGGGATTGGCAACAGTTACATTCCAATCAACAAAAACTGAGAAATTGGATTACTGTCAGTGAAAGAAGAGGAGGAAGGCCTGCTTGTAAGCAGAAAGTGAAAAGGAAAGGTACCTCGAATGTCCCTTTGACAGGGAGAACTAGAGATGGAAAGAAGACATGATGGAAAGAAGAAAGATGGATGTCCTGTGTTTAAGAGACCAGATGGAAAGGGAGCAGGGCTTATCGATTTGGAGCGAGTTCAAGCTGTTTATCATGGTATCAATGGAAAGAGGAGCAGAGCAGGAGTGATCCTGAAAGAGGAGTTCTCTAAGAATGTTCTAGAAGAGAGTGTCAGATAGGCGGATGAGTTTGAAGCTGGAAGTAGAAGGTGTGATGTTGAGTGTTGTCAGTGGTTCTGCCCTCTAGGTAGGATGTGAGCTAGAGGAGAAGTTCTGAAGGGAGAAGGACGAGGAGATCCAGGGTATTTCTAGATGAGAAAGAGTGGTAATTGGGGCAGATTTTAACAGACATGTGGGTGAAAGAAGCAGTGGTGGCGAAGAAGTGATGGTTAATATTGGAATGCAGAAGAACAGAAGGTGGTTCACTGGTAGAATTTGTGTAAAACACAGATAAGGAGGTGGTGGAATGAAGAAGTTCAGGATTGTGTTGAAAAGAAAAGTTTAGCTAAGGAAAAATGGGAGACTGAGTGTAGGGAGATGCAGCGAAGGTAGAGGTGCCAAAGCCAAACAAAGGGTGATGAGGACTTGTCTGACAGGTTGGATACAAAGGAGGGGAGAGGTGGACTTGGATTTCTGACTGGGCTGTTTAACAAGATCTTGGAGAGTGAGATGATGTTTGAGGAACGGAGAAGAAATCTTCTGGTTCCGATTTTTTTTTTAGGAACAAAGGAGAGGTGTAGTATGTGGAAGCTACAGAACTAACGAATCGCACAGTACAGTTAAGGAAAAGAGTAAGCTATAGGCGGAGGTCAGAAGTGAGTATTTGGGATAAACAGAATGTTTTCATGGTTGCTTTTCTTGGTTTCAAGAATATCACCGATGTTTGCGTTGAGGATATTTCTTGACAAGAACAGAGAAGGTCAGATGGAGCGCCACTTTGTCTTTGTATGATGTTTGCAGATGACATTGTGATCTGTAGTGAGAGCAGAGAGCAGGCAGAGGAACATCTAGAGAGGTGGAGGTTTGCTCTGGAAAAAAGGGACTGAAATTCAGCTGCAGCAAGACAGTTTCTGTGTAACTGAGAAAAACTCAAGAGGAACAGTGAGGTTACAGGGAACAAATGTGAAGGTGGAAGACTATAAGTAACTATGGTCTACAGGCCAGAAGGAAGAACATGTAGGTTATGATGTGAATGAGGATTCAGAGAATAAATTGTTATGGAGATCCTGAAAAGGTTAAAAATGATGTTCCTGGGGTATTTTTGTGTACCACTAAGCGTAAACACTTTTACTTTCCCCCAAAATTGCAATTATTAGTAATTGATCTGATTAAGGGAAAAAAAAGCATTATCCCCATCATGGACTGACAAATGTTCACATTTTATTTTTGATACTATGGTTATGGTCACCCTTTTTCCAGAGTTTTGGTATCAACCTTTCAAATTCTGGTTTTAGGTCTGTTGTCTTACAATTATTTAGGGCACTTGCTGGATGCAAGAAATAACATCGCGCTGAATTTTGCAAACAACAGCGAATAGGAGACGATGAGAAAATGCTTCTAATTCGAAAGTAGAACAAGATCTGTTAAGCTTTTTTCAGAAGGAAGTGATGTATTCAGTGAGCCACAAAGATGAAAAAAAAGCTCTGTTAATTATAATATTTTGGTGAAGCCATTTTTATAAAATAATAATAAAGGGAACCTTAAGCTATAAAACTGATCTAAACATCACTTCATCACCTCACGATGACTTCTAGTAATTTAGGGTGTTGTAGTTTCTATGTTAGTTGTGGAGTGACAGTAAAGCCATAAACGGGTGTTTTGCAATACCATTTGTTGAACTGTATAGTGTCAGCAGTCTGGTGTCACCGCTGGAACCTGATCAGGATGTTGCTGTAAACGGGAACGGGGCCGGAGACTGGGATGAAAGGCTTCCTGGCAGGGTTCCCGTAGGGCTGGAGTAACCTGCCAGACCAGGCAACCCTGCATGAAACCTTTCAGATAACAATTAAGTTACTTTCGCTCCAGAAACTTACACCACTTTGAGTTGTTTTTTAAATGATTTGGGAGGAAAAAGATAAATGTGGCATAGATATAAGATTTTTAGATCGATTAAACTACATGTGAGCCTAAATAATAAAACTAAGCCTCTGAAGACTAAAGATTAAACTTTTGATTTATAATTTAGTGCTGTTCCTTTTTTTTTAAATAAAACATATTTCTCTGAAGGTTTAGAAACACGTGAACAACTTCTCAACTTTGAAGCCACAGAATCGCAATTATACATCTTTTTCTCTTCTGTTGCTGGCTTAAACTGAGATTCCAGTATATTAAGAGGAACTTTGTGTAATCTCCTGAGGTTGACTTTGCCAATGTTCCTCATTTTCTCTTTAATGCTTCCTCAAAACAGACTGCGGTCACGGTGACACCCTCCACCCTCGCCTTAATGATTAACCTAAGAACACACACATTTACACATTTTTTTTTCTTTAACTCTGAACGTGCCTCCCTCCTCTTCTGGGTGTGAAAATAATCCACATTTGGATGGATACAGGATCCGGTGACTGAGGCCTGTACTGCAGCATCGGTTGGAGCCTCTGTTCTCTATAGTTTGTTTTTGTCTGAGCTTCCTGCGCTTGTGTCCTACGGGGGAAGCAAAGTGCCCTCTAAGCAGAATCTGTATATATTTTCATGAGTAAGCAGCTAACCCTGTCACCCCAGGAGGGGACCTAAAAACAGAGAAAGGATCTGTGGAACCAAAGCAACAGGGTGGTAGAGACAGGATGCAAACCAGAAAATCCAGGATCAGGATTGGAGTATGGAAAGATTATTGTTTAATTTTGGTCAAAGCTGAGGAAAATAAGCAGATTCTTTCGTCTGCTGCATGGCACAAAGGAAAGTGCAGGCCCGGCTGGCTTCCTTTGAAGTCTCCATTACTCTTCTGCTCGCCTGACACTCACAAGAAGCCAAAACAGCATTAGGCATTAAAAATTCATGCTGAACTTGCAGAGTAAAACAGACAGGGTTTGTAGTAAATGGAGTGTGTATTAGTACCAATGATGTGTGATTTGTAAGTGAGAGGAGCACCCTGACTGCATTACAGTGACAGCAGCTGCAGCAGCAGCCATGCAGGTGATTATGTGGAGAGTTTTTACTCGCAGCTTCTGTTTTACCATAAAAACCTAAAATGCAAATCTTTTTATTCAAAGAAAATGTTAGGAGACAATATTGAAGATTTTGTGAATGCAAAAATCCTGTTAGAAATGTTAATTCATTTTTAATTAATTGTATAAACGATAAATGTGTAAAATCATCAGAATGATTATTGATTTTTTTTTTTTTAAATACCCAGAATTTAGCACAGATTTCTGAATTAAACACTTTTAACACTATTAAACTACATTTTTAACAGGATTACAAAAAGACCTTGTATTAGACACTTAGGTTTTACTTTTTAAGTGTGAACTCTTCGCAGATTTGTTTCCTAAACCAGCAAGAAACACAGGAATTATCTCGGTAAACCTTTATAACCGACAGAGTGAAAGTCCAAGTTTCCTATATCTTAATGTATCGAATGTGGAGCCATTTATACTCTTGAATAATTAATGAAAACCTAAGCAGGAACATTTCCGATAGCGTTTAAGTGGCCTCTCAGAATCAATACTGGTAGCTTCTGTATTCACAGCAGACGGACACAAAGTTGAGAAGGCTCACAGAGTAGTTGTGTCACCGTGAAGTTGTGTGTTTTGAATGGTATACTGTATGTCATTACCTTAACACAGATTCGTTTGTGCAGAGCTTGAGGTTGGACTCTGCTGTGTGAGAAAGCTCAGTCTCAGCAGTAATCATCATTCACTGTAAGAAAAATGAGCTGTGTTTGACATGAGGGACACCAGAGAGGGGCAGGTTGATTCAGGGAGAGACGCCGAGCATCCCACTGTCAGGATCAGGATGTGTAGGATTGTGCAAACTTTATAGAAATGTACCAGTTTGTCTTTTTGTGATGGTGTGATTGTTTGCAGGAGAGCAGAGACACATGTGGCTTTCTGTTGCCAGTCCAGTGTGTGTTTGTGTGGGGGGGTTCAAAATGGTTGCTGTTTTACTACACTGTGAGAGTTAAGGTGAGGTCATGTAAATTGTTGATATGGAAAATACAAAGCTTCAGTGTTTTGTTTGAGTCTCTCATTAATTCTGCTTTGTGTTTGTTTCCGCCTGTAAATGTGAAAGCTTTTTTACTTTCACTTTATTCCATCAGGTTCTTCATGCAGCTTTAGTTTATTTGCGTCGCTAAACAACAGAGTTTCAGCTTGACCCGAATCCAGTCAGATCATTCTTTCATAAACCCGTTTCCTCTACCGCATTTTCCATTTATTTATTGCTTCTAGAATATGTTTTTCAGTGTCTTGTGTGCACTTTTCCTACAATAAATGTACCTTTTTGAGGATGTAAAATCTGCCTTTAAAAAAATATCTGAATGATAGTTGAGCTGTCCTGAAGCATATATTATGTTTCTTTGTGAAGGTTGCATTAAAGTGTCTTCTAAGTTATATTTAGTGTTTTCACAAAGTCTTTAACATGATTCTTTGTGCTGCAGTGTTAAGACAATGAATTCACAGTGATCAGCCTGACAGTTAATTAGCGCTGCATACAGAAGCTCATATGAGTTGATGAGGGATGACTTCATGGCGTTCTCCCATTTTCCAGCATGTTTCTGATGTTGCTTTGGAGCACATTTTAGTCCGCATTAAAGAAAAATGCTTATTTTATTTTTTTTTGTCAGCATGCTGTGGGTAGCCATCAGGAATGATATTAAATCAGAATCTTTTTAATTCCTTTTAGTGATTCTTTCCCATCTGGAGTCATGGCACACAGGAGGAATAGTTTTTCCCACTTTTACTCTCAGTTGTTCATTGCAAAAGGGAAAAAAACACAACTGTAAAAAGTTTTACTACAACCCCCTCCAGCCTCTTGGCAAAAACCTGGCTCCACGGTAGTGACCCTGATCCGTTGAGCTCTTTTCTCAGCCCCTGTCTCGCCATGAGGCTGCTTCACTTGAAGAGCAGGAGACACTACGTCACAGAGGCTCTGGGAAACCGGGCAAAAGGCCCCTCAGACAGGTCAACGTGTAACACTTGACTCACTGTGGAGAAAAAAATCCTGTTTGTTTAACTCAAAACTGGTTTAAACACAGATTTACCTCTGCAAAACCCTCTTATTTTTTTTCCTGGCACCAAAGTGCGAAGAGTGATTAGTGATGCTGGCATATTAACTGTAAAGCAGCTGATGGTAAAGCACCTTTTTGGAGTTGATCTGAGCAGCAACGTATTCATACTCTCACACTGCTTCTCTTATGTGTATCAATAGGTGCTGGAAAGCTTTAAAATAATGGATTACAGTCTGCTGCTGGGTGTGCACGTCCTGGATCAGAGCCACAGAGACGGAGGCGATTCAGGCCAGGCGGGGGGCGACGGCAGGAGACCCGTGGGTCAGAGGGTGCTTTACTCTACCGCCATGGAGTCCATCCAAGGAGACGGCAGAGCAGCCGAGGCGCTCACAACTGACGACACGTGAGTCAGCTCAGCCTGTTGGGGGCCGGGCCGAGCCGGGGGGGATTGACCAGACACAAACTGAACACATATTTGGTCACTCTGTCCCCGACTGCCTCTTATTCTCCACTTTTTCTCTCACAGAAGTCCCAGCACTCATTCCTCACCCCGGCACAGTCGTGGTCTCACATAACCATAGCTACGAAAATACAAACATGGTCACTGTTCTCCATCTTTACAGCGTATGCTCACACTGTACGGGCCCTCTTTACAAACACTTGTAAAAATGGGGCAGGACAGCGAGAAGACAACTTTATTTGAAGCATGGCAGAAGAACTAACTGCTACAATGGTTTTCCTCTGTTGTAGGATGGGTGGCATCCCAGCCAGAACGCATAAAGACGAGAAGTTGCTAATCTTCCTGGGAATCATCGATATTCTACAGTCCTACAGGTACAGATCTTTAACAAACTCTCAGAATCCTGCTGCATTTTCTACACCCAGGACAGGAAAAGTTTTTTTTTGCTCTTGAACATGCAGAAGGGCAGAATTACTGCTCTGATTGATGCTTACCCATCAGGAAGACCTCTTATGGTGAATTATCATCATGCACTGATGGAAGGAGCTAATAGAAGCAATCCTAAAAGGACTAGAGACGTTTTTCTTTTTCCACAATGATCTAAGTTGCCACAGTGACCTATCCGTCTCCTTTATTTACTCATTGATTTTTGTTCCAGAGAGCACAACAGCCTGGTTTAAGACAGGCAACCTTCTGGATCAAGTACTTTTTAGGCCTGTGTAGTTCAGTGAACACCATGTACAGCTATGCCACGCTTAAAGCCTAAAATCATGTCATTCTTTTTTTTTTTTTAATTTATGAAAAAACCCTTGGACTGTTGTTCATCAAGGTGAAATAGCTTTGGTTTCTCAAGCTGAAAGGCGGCATTGTTAGAGAGGATACCAGCTCTCATCTGGTTTTATCCTCTCCCAGGTTCATCAAAAAGCTGGAGCATTCGTGGAAAGCCCTGGTCTACGATGGCGTAAGTGGATAGTCTTCCTAAAATTGACGCGTTTGCTTTTCTGAAGGAGCCTTTTATTTGTCTGCACGCTGCCGAGCTTAAGGCCTGCATTTTGCTCTTGCACGCCTGCAGGACTCCGTCTCGGTTCATCGGCCCGGGTTTTACGCCAGCCGCTTCCTCAAGTTCATGAGCACACAAGTCTTCAGGAAGACGCAATGTAAGTCTGGGGGGGCTGTCTGTGTGGGAGTGGAAAGCAGTGTGTTACATGTGACGTGCACAACGCTGCAGTGTTATAGAAGGAATGCTCTTTTGTTAGGCGGAACTGAAACCTTCACATCTGGAACCTTAACTGTTTGTAGCAGAAAAACCCACTGATGAAATTATGTTTTTAGTGTTTTTAACACATTCTTGCGGCATTTTTCTTCTAACGGAGGACATATATGAAGAAAATTAAGCTTACATTTGCATTTCTGAGTGTTTCTTTATTCAAATTGCTGTAAATACAGAGCAGGTGAAAAAATGCTGTTGGAAAAAGCTTGTCGCTGTGACATAGGTGCTGCAACTGGCAGGCCACAAGCTCCCTGCTCCCCTCCATTCTGATGCATTCAGTTGCAGACAAATACATTGACATGGTTTTCATCTTCTGAGCTGTCATCTGGCTAAAAACTGTTCGGCTGAATAGCTCAGATGCTTTTGTTGCACCGGTAATGTGAGGGGCTGTAAGCTAGCGGGAGAGTGTGTAAACTCTCGGAAGTGGGGGTGGATTATGTCCTAGAAAATGACATGGGTTTTTAATTTTGGCTAAAAACGGCATAATCATAATTAGAAGACCACTGAGAATGATTTTAAAGTAGATCAAAGGAGTGGGACTTTAAGATGTGATCAAAATCTTATTAAATATCTTTTGTTTAGGTGTTTGAGTTAACAAATTAAACAAGCTCTTTTGTCCAGCTCTGTAAAACCCTCTTCTCAGCACCTGTCCAACTGTAGAGAAGCAAGACGGATTTATTAGCAGCAGACGGATTGTCTTTTTTACTACGAACACGTGAAACTGTCGCTCCTGTGTGGCTGTTGGGGAAGCCAGGAGAATGCTTTGGAGCTCCCATCAACGTCAAATATAGTAACAACTGTTATGTAAGCTTGTAGGACCCCCCGTGGAAACATGGCTGAGGCACTGATTTTAGGATTTAGCCATGTGCTGAACCCCCCCCCCCCACTTCTCTCCGCCAGAGGGACACGACGGGGGGATTCATTTCATGCTCTGCTCAGGAGATGGAATAAAACTGGCTTGGAAGACACATGTGCATCCTAGCACTTTAATATCTGCTAATTTAGATCTAACCAAGTTTCATTTAGTGTGAGCCCTCAACCCGTCAGTCCTTTTTCATTTTATTGCAGTCTTTTCCCTTCACCTGTGCCCGATTTCTTTCTTTCCCTGACTTGTATGCTTTCATTTCCTCTTTGTAGCAATTCGATATTCTCCTTCAAAGAGGACCCGCACTTCCATTTCTGCTCTGAAGTCGTCCTCACAGGAGATCCTTTCATCACACGCAGATGAGAAGCACGAGGAGGACAGGAGGGACAGGCTGGGAGGAGCACGCAGCCTGGCCAGTCTGGACGGACAAGGTACAAAACAACAAGCTTTTTGGAAGCACTGGCTCCGATTCGCCGGGAACACTGCTGATTTTTGAGGATGTGTAGACACAAACTGAGCACGAGCTGACTTCTGTTCATGAATCAAAGGATAAAAGTTCATCAACCATGTCTGACCTTTGTTTTAAGACGTGACAAAGGAGTGTTGGGCAGTGTCACACATGGAAAAGGGTGGGCGTGTCAGAGACAGAAATATTTCAATTGTTGCACCTTCTGATTCACTCTGAGGTTTTTTAATATAAAAATTTACAGGAAATGAGGGAAATTAGCCTTACTCAGAAAAGGAAGGCTGCTTTTTATAACAAGTGCATCTGCTGCAACCTTTTATTCTGTTGAATTCTCCTTCCTGCTTGAACCTTGAACTCAGGAAAAGAAAACATGGAAGAAATGAAAGACATTCAACTAACTAGTGTCAAAGTCCTCGTTTGATGATTTATCTGCAGTTATCTACAGATTTAACAATGGGAACTTCTTTTGTTTCATTTACATTTTCAAAATAACGGCCTCACAGTTGGAGGGCTTGACTGACACACTTATATATATACTTTTTTTTTCATTCTCTGGTTTTCTTTCTTCTTAAAGTGGATAGGGTCATGTGGTGCAAAAGTGCAAGAATCATAACAAAACTTTCAGAAAACTGATTTTAAAGCAGTGATGCTTTTTTATCACGTAAATAAAATACTTTTTTTTACTATTATTAATAAAAGAAAGACTGTTTAAATACTGAATCAAAATACATAAAAAGACCTTCATAAATTGCTGCGGCGTGTCCTGATGTCCACTGGATCTGTATACAACTGTATTGATGACCTGAAAAACGTTTATTTCAGATTCTCAGCTGATTACACCTTTATTACAGTGAATACTTTAAAATTATATCTCTTTAGGGCTGTTGCTGGAAAGATCTTCTGTTTTTTGTATTACTATTTTGCAGTAAGGTTTGGAAATACTGAACTGGGGGGAGTTTTTGCTTTCTCTGACTCCTAATCATTTGATTTCACTCCAAAGTTCAACAATTCTGTTATAATTGAGACATATGGCCACCAATTATAAGAAGCATCTTCTAAATGTTATGTAATACTAAATGTGGAAAACGAGTATCACATGAATAATCCTTTTTCCCCCTTTTTAGCTATATTTGCTTCGTATCTGCGTCCCGATCTTGTCCCCGCCAACCCGTCCTTCTACGATGGCTCCTCCATGGGAACCATCTCCACCTCCACCATCTTTGTGAACGTGGACAACCAAACGGAGGAGAGGTGCAGTATTCCGTTTGCTTTCAGTCTCCGATTATCCTGACATGTTTGCCACCTAGATGAAAGATTACAGTGCATAATACAGAGGGAGTGGCTAGCACTTGCACACAGCTTTACAAGTTGACTTGTGATCTGGCGTTGCAAGGTTTTATTGCTGACATGCGTCACGGAGAAGATCACTCAGCTTGCTTGGCAACATTCATCTTAAACAAACACTTAATCAACAGCATGTGGACAGTTTTGTAAAATGCAATAAGATCAACAGAAAATGTATTTTAGAAAAAAATAGAAATCTTTTGTTCTTAGGGGAACTCACTGAGTGTTTCTGCATTGATTAGCAGCTGTTGACCTTTATGTCATTTTTTTTACCTGATAATTTATTATCAGGTTAAAATTACAACAGCTAGTTTTACATTAACAGGTTTTATTACAACTTCAACCCTCCATTTCCCCCAGGCAGCAGTCAGTTTGGGTTCCTTCTGTCTTGGAGCTTTCATTGTCCTTTATATTTTTTAGTTTTGTTTTTCACCTCTCCTGTCCACCAGCGTCCTGCTCAGATTTCTTCCACAGACTGTATTGTGTGTCGTGCCAGGTCTAGTCCCTTGCGTCGTCACCTGCTGATACCTCGACATTGTTCTTGCAAATATTTTCATAAATATTTAAACAGAACTTTTAGCACAGTTTAATCGTCTCCTAAAAGCTGTGACAGAGGAAGAAACGTGTTGCTGTGCATATCAGTCAACAGTAATCCCTGCCTGCCAGCTGCTTGGCTTGCTGGGCTGTCAGGTGTTTTCCGATCAGGCATGAAGGTCTTGTTTATCTGTATTGATTCAAATATGCTCATCTCTTTTAACTTTACACCTCTATACCAGGAATTTTTAACAGCTGAACAAGTGATCCCTCACAGGGTCACCAAAAGGAGACTCCTCAAACCTAGATTTACCTGAGACACGCTTGAAGAAAAACTGCTGTGCTGCTGCCCTCTAGTGGTTTTACCCTGAACAACCTCACATGTAACAAAATCCCGGGATGCACTAAAAAAACCAAAAATGAAACTATATAGCCTAACACAGTATATATATATATATATATATATGTGTGTATCTGAAGGCAGAAGCATAATGTGACCTCCTTCTTTGGCCTTGGTTTACCCCTTTTATTGGTCATTTTTCATGTCTACTTTGAATATGTAGTCTCTGAATGTCTCGTTTTAAGACAGTCATCAAATATCACCATCTTGAGAAAACCATTGGGAGCCACTTTTGAGATTATGATCATCTCTTAGGGACTGTTTTCCGCTGAGTGACTTCAGGCTCAGACATTCAGCCCCTGAAGGCGTCTGACATTCATGTTCTGTACTGTTTCAGAGATGATGCTGCATCCTGCTCCACATTCACCTTGGAGGACAGTGCCATCTGTCTCACTTCAGAGCAGAGCACGGTGGATATAGATCATGACGAGGGATCTGTACTCGACGTGTACTTGGTGAGCTATGATCCTCTTTACACTCAAAAGAATCCAGTAAAGCATTAAAGTAACTCTGCTCTTTTTTTTTCTATAGTGAAAAGAAAAGCGTCACATCCTTCTGTCCTCCTGCCATGTTTAAGACAATCACCACACTCCATTGGAAGTGCCAAGATGGCATTTGACTCCATCTTCAGTGCTGCTAGATCCATGTTGCCACTAGTATTTGCCAACAAATGAAAATACTAAGATCCCCACTGGTTGATGGACTTAAAAAAACAAAGAACCCAACCAAGTCATGTCAGATGAGTTGGTCCAGGAACTGCCTGACATTTTGTTGTAGCTGCTGACCATCAAGCTGAACCGAGTGTCTCTTTTTAGAGCATGCATCATTGTAGGGCCATTTTTTTTATCAATGTATAGTTTTCAGTGTAAAAAAAAAATAAAATAAAAAAAAAAAAGTTTTAAAAATAAATGTTCTCTACGCTGCATACAAGGATAGAAACCCATTTTCTTCACTGTTGTGCTCAGAGACACTTGGAAGTTGCAGCTGCAGAGCTGCAGAAGAGAATTGTTTACAGTAAAGTGAAGTAGTGGCATCTTTACTGAAAGAGACTCCAGGAGCAACAAGGAAAAAAAAAAAAAGAAGAGACTCACTTGAATGGACTTTATTTTGAAGGCCTTTTCCTTGCTGGCTGGATTTGTGCTGCTTGAGAGGCAGAGTGGCCGTAAAGCCAATGACATTTCCTGGATATCGAACAGAACAGTAGAACCTTCTCCAAAAAAAGAAGAAAAAAAAAAGCACTTTTGACATGGGTTATGAATACTGTAAGAGATATATGCTTCCTCTGAAGTATCTTGCTTAGGTGGGTGGGCTAACAGAAATAGATGTGTGAAAATGCACTTTATTATCTAAATGCACATTTCTGTTGTCGTAGATTTAGTGCAGACAATTAGGCAAGATCACAACCAACTCTACATGTCAAACTTTCCAATCACACCTCTGTTGTGACCATAATTTATTCTGTAAATGAAAATATTTTACCATTTGCTGAAAAAACACTTTAATCACTGAATGTAAAGATGATGCATATTTATATATAGAAGAGCCTCCAATAAATAAAGTTGTAAAAATTCATCTCCCTTTTTGTTTTCTAATTGCTTAGAGCACACATGAGAGTGAACAGACTTCTGTTGTGTAACAATTTTAATTTACAGAACATTGTCAAACTGCATTAAATTTAGTGCAAATAATAACACTTCTTGATGTACAACTTATACAGCTTAGAAATATACAAAACATGAGGTTCACTGACAAAATACGATTAAAAACACAAACTGCATTCTGACAGAGCTCGTTTTCTCAACAAAAGCACAAAAATGCAAACCTTTGACCTCTTGAACTAAAAGTGTGAAGCAGAATTCGGTTGTGATGGTACTAAATACAGTCTTAGATTAAGTGAAATGTTGATTTAAGCCCCGCCGCCTCTGGCTTCAGTTCAGTGCTGATAAATGCACATCTGGTAGAGAAACCAGGACTTTTGAAAAAGTACATCCTGGCGTCTAAGGCATTCTGGGGGGTTCATCAGCCAAACGGCAGGAGGCCACTGCACTGTAGTGCTGCAGGTGAAATGTAAATTTTATGACTATTACATTCTTTACCTTAACCTACAAAAAAACAAGACAAAAATCATTTGCAAAATGATAAATCAATTAGGTTTTTTTTTGCCACATGTGGGCTGAAAAAAACAATTCACAAATTGTGGTTGTCTAGTGTATCTACTCATTTCTCAAAAGGATCTTCATTCCAGACAGGATGACTGATCAGTTACAAATACCAGTCTGCAATCAGTAAAAAAAAAAAAAAAAAACAGACCGCCGCAGGTTAACATCAATGAACCACAGTGTCATCAGTGTCAAAAAATAAGATGTTTCCAGAGGTAACCAGCTGGTTCCCCTCGTTTCCTCCAGCCCAGTGCTGTCATCAAGTTCAACAGTCATTTCACATTTCTCACAACAGTGGAATCAATTTTCTCTGTACAATACACGGTGTCCGTGGTGCTCTCAGAAAGCTACATCAGCATGAGAGGGAATTCAAAAGCTGACTTCCACCAAAGAGGGAAGAGTAAACACAAGAGGAGGATGGGATGAAGAACCACATCTCTTTAGGGCTGTTGCTGGAAAGATCTACTGTCTTCCATTGTGGTGGTTTAGCAGCAGCAAAACAAGTAGCTGTAATACTAGCGATTAAAGAAAAACTCCAAAAACATCAAGAATTATGTAAATATCAGAAATGTACAAACCGGAAAAAGCAAATGATTTTAAAAAACTGCTTTGGGAACTTTTGAAATGAATTGAGAAGGTATTTTCTTGGCTTCTGATGGTGTCAGGCCATTCAAGCTGGTTGTAACTATGAATGTACTAAAGCTACAGGCTCATGGTTACGCAGTTCTGGAGCATAGAAGTCTACATGTCGATGTTGGAGATCATATTTCTACACCAGAGGTGAATGCGTCATGATAGTCCTCAAGAGCCTGTTCTGGATCATCCAAGCAGTAGAAAAGCCTGAGTTGTAGAGAAAGAAGATGTGATGAATCGTTGAAAAATATTGAATATTTTTGGTCTCTAAAAGTGGGTGTTTGGGTACCGGGGTACCTGATGGTGTTCAGAAGAGGATGGGCTTCCCAGCGGTTTTCTCCTGAACGTAGGTGGTGAAGCGTTTGAGAAACTTGGGGTACTCTCTCTTGGCCACAGCTCTGAGAACGGAAGCTGGAGCCCAGCCTCCAGGGTTTACTGCACAGAAGATCATTATCAGAGAATGGTACGGTTTCATTACCTTTAAATATTATCCACAAACTACTGAGTAAAATGAGTTCAGTATTAGCACAGGTGGTAATTCCCAGTGGTGCTGTTGTAGCATCGTCTCCAGAGAGCAGACATCAAAGGCCCAACATAATGATCGCTCTTTGAGCAACTCCCTGCTCTGTAAAGAGCACAGATGACGCTTTCAACTCCTGAATATGTTTCCATTTAAAACGTTGACCTAAAGTGTATGTCACCAACGCTTTTAGATGAAAGTAAACAGAGGTTTTATCGGCCTGGGTGTTGGTTGTTTGCAGGCAGATTTTAGTGAGCCTGATGAAGACTCGTGGGCTTTTTTGTTCCTGCCGGATGCCTATCCTGCCCTGGAGAAGAAAAGCAGAAGCACTTACCGTTGGCAACATAAGTGATTTTACAGAGGATGTTGTCCCTGCTGATCTCTCTATCACCCTCTGGTGGGCTGACCAGAGTTTGGCAGATCATGGCGACGTTGATTTTGGCACGAACACAGCGGTTTGTGGGCTAGAAAAACATGAAGCAACAGCGTACATTAAAAAGTCATTTAAAAAAACAAGCTATCTGTCATTAGATGGATAAGTGAACTAGAGTAGATGTGTTTATTATTGTTTTTAGACTCAAGCAAGCTTTAGATAACTACGTGCACCTATGTGTGTGATGACATAAAAGCCGTCCTTACACAAACAACAAATGTCTCCAAGATGAATGAACAAATACAGACTCACTCCAGCAGATATGCATGTTTTACTTTTGTCTGTAAAAAAATCTACAACCGTATATTCGCTCCTCAGAGTAACCACTTTTTAACTGTTAAATACTTCTGCTATAGCAAAACTATTTGAATAAAAATGTAGATTTAAGCCCCTCTCTTTCCTATTATTGACTGTGAGCTGCACAAAGATGCTTGCGTAATTTCAGTTTTAACCAAGAAAATGAATCCCTTTTCTTAAGTTGAATAAGACTTACATTGTCTGGTAGAAAATGTTATTTTTGAGATGCAGTTCTCTCGATTTGAGAACAATATTTTTTTATGTTATAATTTTGAAGTCCAATATAAAAGAAGGCTCTTTTTCTGGTCCAGTGTGGGAAGAGTTTTTCCAAGTTCATGTCACGACTGAAGCTGCCTGAGTGGATTGTACTAATGCAAATTTCAAGGCAGGACAAACCTCCAGACAAGTTCCCACAATAGTTACAGCAGTGAGCTTGCACTGCTATCGGGCCACTGGAACAACAGCTGACCACCTGAAATCTGTCTGGATGTCCATTCTGCTTCCAACTTTCCAATGATTTCTGCTTTCTTTTCAGTAGGAAATAGTGTGTTCGATAAAGAAGCATTTCATTGAGATTATTGGCTTCTTAACTACAACATGTTTTGAGACGCAGCCCGTGACCAAACCTCACACATGAACTTACTATAACAACCTGACATGCTGCTTTTCTCCAGTCTAGGTCACATAGAGAGCAGCACTATTAGATCCCTTCACTGTATTGTGTTTTTCTGGACTTCATTATGAGTTCATGTACAGCATTTTTTGCTTTTATTTCTTTTCTATTCACATGGAACTTGGAAAAACATTCTCAATGTTCCCTTCAGAACATGAAATGCTGATTTCATCCATGAACTGACATCAGATTTGTTTTGCTTTTCAAAAATGTCCAAGAAATTTCGAATTTTTCCGGTAATTTAGTGGTTCTGAGTAAATGAGATGAGGTTTTCTTTAGTAAGACGTACAACAGCCTTGTCATGTTCCACAGAAAAGTTGCAGACCAGCCACGTGTCAGGATCGTTTTCGTTTGTCGCGTGAACTTTCCTGATGGCTGACAGGTAGAGGACATCCCTCTGAGAGGCCGGCCACACTCTCTGAAACACAGCCGGACAGGCATTTGGCTCACAGCGAAATAGGCTTTTACTGATAAAATGTTCGAAAAATGTCAGGAAAATCTGGAGAGACAATGGAGAGTGTCTACCTTGTGTGTCTGGTAAACAATGATGGCATTATCAGAGAGTGTTTCCACAACGTTGAAGTTCTCAATGGTGGCTGAGGGTCAGAAGAGAACCGTTCAGTAAAGGTTGTGACATTGATGTAAAACCAGTCAGACAACAGTGGGACGATAGTGAAAACCTACATTCCCAGTCCATTCGGAAATCCGTGTCCCAGAAGTAGTGACAGACCTCGTGCCCTGTCACCCCTTTGACAGCATGAGTAGCTTTGAGGGGGTCCAGCACGATGCCGTTTTCCTCCACTTCCCTTCTGTAAACCTGAGACACAAAACTTCGAGGGGTTAAAGAGTTACCATGACTTTCTTTTCTCCTCCATTCATCCTCACTTCCAATGAACCAATGTGCTCACTGCACACACAGGTATGTTTGCAAACTCCTTCGTTTCTGTGCTCACCTTCATATCCCCTTCTTCTATTACCAGTTGCCAGTTGGCATCACCACCCACGTCCTGAAGAGAGTAAGTCATATGATTCTGCACCATCTCCTCCACCTGAAAGACATGCATATCAGTTTAATTCATGTGAGACCATCTTCCAGTTCTCTGGCTCAGGGCAAAAAGCAGCACTCTATATTTAGAGAGTCTTGTACCAAACACAAGTATTTGCAGCCTGTTGTATAAACCAAATGGAGGAAATATTTCTGTTTCAAATTCTGAAGCAGCAACCAAACAAATCATCTAATCCAGATCTTGCTTTAAATGGTTACTCTGGACGTCAAACGTCAGTAAAACATCTTGCATCCTCAGTCTGACTGAATGTGGGCTCCTGCTGTGAAAGAAGCTGCGAAAATGGAGATGTTTCACTAAAATCCAGGCATGCAGCATCACAAAGTCTCCAGCAGTCATGGGAAAGAAAAACATCTTAAATCTCCAAAACTTTTCACACAAAAACAAATTTGAGAAAAAAAAGATTTGGTCTATGGCATCTGTTACACTAAAACTATCTAAAAAGGCATCACTGTGACATTATTAAAAAAAAAAACACACACACACACAGGTCAAGCGCAGAAGCAGTGTAAAAAGATAAAAAAATCAAGCATGTTTTTTTTTCTTAAGGTAAATAAGAATAAGATGTGATAATCAGCTACACTTGAAAGCAGACTAAAGTCGACCATGCCAAAAAAAGACAGAACGCTGTATCTCAGAGTCAACAGGCTCAAGTTAGCGTGTAAAGAGATAAAGTGCATAAAAGTCCTATTTCAAACAGGCAGAAAAAGGAAGGACACACTTTGAAAAGCAGCTTTCAAATACTCTCCAGATTAATCTTGTTTACCAAGTTACATCTTACCCAAGTAGCAAGCGGAAAGACTTGAAATGAACATTAATGCAGAGAGTGCATCACAATCTTTCAAGCACGGTGGAGGAGGACTGATGATTTGGGCTGCAGCGCGTGTTCATGAATTAAAGTAGAGGCCATAAGCTTCACATAAAATGAAACATGTACCAGAATGTTTGCCAAACCAACTTGCCTCATTTAAAAATGTCAGAAAAAAAAGATTAAAGTAAAAAAGAAAAAAAAAAGCTTCCGTCTGCATTTTTGTTAAATAATTTAATAATAAATAATTGAATCACTTAATTTTAAAATTGGCTAATGACCATGTGACTTTGATTTTTATGTTGTTATTTATAAAAAGACAGAAGCTGAATATGTGAACTTGCATTACTGTTGTTGGCTGTAAGAGGTAAAACCCGCTCTTGCCAGAAAACCCAGATTAAAAGTTCCAAAACTTTGTGTAGAAATATCTTGCAACATCTTTCAAAGAAGAAAAAAAAATGGGTTCATGAAGTAAGCAGTCAGTGGACACTGTCATGCTTTCTGTTCATGCTCTGACAAATACACAAGTGCCTAGGCCTACCTGGGCGCTGAATCTGTGAATTTCATCCGATGCGCTGACTAACTCAACGGAGGACAAGGAAGAACAAAAGCTATGGGGCTGAACAGCAGAGAGATGGTTAAAAAAGAGCAGAACACAGAGAAGAAGAAAAAAGGACCACTCCTTCATGCACAAAAACACACACACACTAGTGCAGATAACCCAACAGAGCACCTCAAATGATGAAAATAAAATGTAGAGTAGACAGCCTGATTTTCAGTTAGGAAGACAGTTGTGAGCTTAAAGAAAGGATGAGAGAAAAGCTGCTTACCTTGTTGGCAAATCTATGTGTCCCAATAACGGAAAAGGCATCACCAGGTGGGACTGGACTCAAGTAAGGTTTCCTGATCTTTTCAGAGTGGCACTGAGGAAAACAGGCCAAGAGTTTAGTAAAAGAAAGGAGACAGAAGAAGAAAGTTATCCTTTTTTATTACAAAAGTAAAACTCTCTAATAACTGATGTTTATGTAGCTTTCTCTTACTTGCTCCTCTATCTTGTCTTGTCGATCTAGTTCAGCTTCTACAGCATCATAAAATTCGTCTTCGTTAATTAAACTGTTAGGTCCCTCCTGTAAAACAACAACAAAAAGCCCTTTCAGTGTTTTACTCTCCATTGAAAACAGACCTAGAAGGATAAAGAGAGTGCATGTTGGTGCAAAGTCAAGAAATCCTCGCTATCACTTTTGTGTGGCTTTGTAATCCTAAAATCTTATCACTTCATCGTGCCTCGTAGTCTGGGCCTCCATAGTGTGACTTCTTCTTTAGTTCATTCATAGCGGACTTGTAGGCATCCTCCACCCTCCTCCGCTTCTCAAGCTCCTGTCAACACACAAGGAAAAATGCAGGGGGATCACTGGGACTGTTTTGGTAATCCTCAGAAACACCACACCATGCCTCTCAAATTGATCAGATTACAGACGGTAATCTGTGATACAAAGGACAGAAAGATGGGTTTCTCTTTTCAGTTTTTTTTAAACTGTTTACACTTTAAAACAGGTTTTACAATTTTTCCTACAACTAGCTATTTCTTACTATTTTGATTTGTTTGAATAGAATCAATTAATTTGTCAGAATCTTTTGAAAATAAATATTTTATAACTTTAAATGCAATATTAAAAATATTTTTTTCTTGAAAAAGTTAGAAAGCTAAAACTTTTCAGTCTTAAAACAAAATCCAATAACAGATTTCAGATTGGATACAAATCACCTTCACAACAGAACAGAATAGAAGACAATTGAGATTATGTTAATCCACATGTGCAAGAATTTGTTTTGGTTTTTTCAGTGGATCAGAAGGAGTTTGAATTTTCCTACTACTGTGAAAGTAATCAAAATATTTTCTGAGGAATCTGAAGAAATATTGGTGTGCATTGAGCAAAAGCACAGTTTTTATTATCTTAAAAACTGTTCTGCTTATGAAAAGCATCATCTCTTCTAGACTAACACCATTATTCCAAGAAAAAAAGTCATGTAGCACAAATAAAGGTTGTGAGTAAAACGTTTAAAAAGCAAGTCAGTGTGTTATGGATTGAGAACTGGGCCTCCCCCCAAAATGTTTCAATCATACATTAAAATGTTTATATGTTTATCAAGAAAAAGATTCAAATGAAAAAATATGTGCTTTTACTGCAAAAACCTGCAAACATTTTAAAGATCAAGCACAGATGGAGAGGGTTAAGAAACTGCATAGCTACCATTTTTATGACTTGGATAAAAACTAAAAACCAACAAAAAGCCTGACTACTTTGTAAAGCAGTACAAAAAGTCTTCAGTGCTCTTACAATCCATTTTAAGTACCACCTGATGTAGAGAAATCTATATATGTTTAAGATTAAGAGTGACTGATGAGAGAAGACATGACAGCTCAGGCTCCTTATTTCTGTTCTGACATAAAAGTCAATGAATTGTTGTTTTTTGGTGTCTGACCTTCTGCTCTACACTAAGATGACACTTTAGAGAAGCAGGCTGATAAAAGGCGCCAACAGAGGCTAAAAGTACATTATAACAAAGTAACAATCCTTTCAGTAAACAACTAAACAGAGATAAAATATGTGCTAGGAGACCCAAAGATAGAACAAACAGTGAAGGCAAACAACAAACATCCTCTGTGACCTACTGTAAAGAGAAGGCTGCAGGTCTGTAAAGGTATCCATCTTTGTGTCTGTTGTTTGAGTAGGTCAGCTCTCCACTCTATAGAAGGCTTCCACAAATGGCACCATTTAGCCCGAGCAGTCATTTTCTCAAGCTCTCTCTGTAAAAGCCTGATGTGTTTTGCTCCTTTGACAAGTTTTTTTTAAATTTCCCGTTCTTTGCTATTTTCCCGCTCCACGTTGACAGCTACAGTTTGCTCTCAAAAGACAAACGTGGAAACACTGACTCCAGTTTCAGCCAAGCAGTTTGACTGAAAACACTTCCCGGCGTTTGGGAGTTTTAGGTGTGGGTGACACGCCTTTACACACAGGAAGCAACAGAAAAAAAAACTGGTTTGACAACTAAGCCTGACAGGCTTAAAGGCACAGGCATCTTTCTTTACATCAGTTGTTATCATAAAGCAGAGTCTTAGATTTAAAATGCACCAATGGGTATAAATGTTTTTGCTGAAGTCACATTAGAAGCTAAATTGATCTTTATTTAATTAAATCACTTTGGAGATACAAAGTACTTTTTTGATAGAATTAAATAAAAACTAATAATAATAATAAAGTCTAAACATACTTCTTAGACATAACATTGTAAAAATCTATTCCCTTCTGTACTAAATACTACTGTCAGTTTTGAAAAACCTGCATTTTAAATGATATTAAATCCCTAAGCAAATGGATTATTATTCACAATACAGTTATGAACATTTTCATAATGCAGTACCCTGTCCAGCCTCTTCTGCCAGCTGTCTTCACGTTTGACCATCAGCTCAATACAGTGGGACAAAGTGGAGAGGATGCCTGCTGTAGTGGCCTTGAAGGTGATGGCTTCCCCCTTAAAGTCGATCCCATTGATGCCTTTGGGATTAGCAGAGGAAAACACTGGAAAAGACAAACAAAAAACGGCTGAATATAGAAGCAGGTTTGTGACTCCATGTATATCTCGTTGATGTATTTACACACACAACGTTATCTAATAATGATCACATTTCACTTAAACAGTAAATATGCTGGCGGACTCACATTTCTCTTTGCTGCCGTTGTTGTTTTCTCCGTCGGGTCTTGTAGTGGTGAGAAATTCATCTTCATCCTCTTCTGTTACAAAAGAAGTTGTGTGTCACTCTTTTTTTTTTCTAAATTCTATCCAACATTCATAACTAATAGTTTGGATGATACAAAATAAAACACTATTCATACATGTGTTGTTAAAGAAAATCCTATTAAAACCTTGTTTCCTTATACTTTTAAATGACAATTGATTTATTTGTAAATGTATTTGTTTACACATTTTTTGCAATGTTTATTTTTGAAAAATCAATGCAACAAAACAATGAAAACCGTAGTGATTTAGAAAAGACACAAGTCCTCAGACAACATTCTTTTTTAAAGTCCAGGCTTTCCCTTCAAATGAATGTTGTAGAACATTCTCTGCACACTACCAGTGTGACTACTTAGTAAAAGAAGCTGGGACTGAAACTGCATGAATACACTCTCGATCTGTCATGAATTTAAAGGATCTTAGTCATTATTAGGTCATAAATTGTTAGTTATTATATCTGAAGTGTTTGGACAAAGTGTTCTGTGAGAAAAAACAGATACACTTACAGTCCAAAAGAAATGTCATATAAGAAATGATTTATTTTGATTTTCTCACTAAATGTTATCATCTACTCTTTTTGAACTCTGCTCCAAGAAACAAGAGCTTTTCTTTTGATTTCAACACTGCAAACACATTTTTTACAGTCACGAAAACAGCCAAACACACATGGCTGACAGATTACCTCCGTCTCTCTGAAATTCATCTTTAGAAACCACATCAGCACAGGAGTCAAAATACTTCTGAAGGGTGTCCACCTGTCTACACAGAATGTCCCGGAAGGTTTCCATTTCTGCCAGCTTTTCACGCAACCTGTACCCCTTCTGAGCGGAGACAAAGACAGAAGCCAAATGATGCAGAATTCATCAAGTTTCATCAGCTCAGGAAGGATTCAAATATAAAAACAAGAACAAAAATTAAAAGTTTGATTTCAGCGTCACAACTCAGTCAGCGGTGAGCATGTTTTACCTTGAAAGAGGACGTGGATGTGGAGGATAAGGCACTCGCTGCTGAGGTGAGGGACAACATGGAACCATGACGCCTCAGGCTCGATTCTGACCCATATCCAGACTCGGCCTGAAAGTTCAATTCAAGAAACACACAAAAAAATCAAGTGAAACAGAAGAAACGACAATTAATAAACACAAAATCAGCAGCTCACACCAGTATTCAGCAACATGACTCTTACACTGATCTTACATAAAATTGACCCTTCAGTGTACCCATATTTTTTTAAACGGTTACAAATGGCATTTGCAGTGAAATTTTCCTTGTAGATAACTCCAAAACTAACCAGTGAGCAGGTTTTAGTTTATTCTTCACAAATGAAACATTTACTTATTCAACTGACAGAATCATAGCAAATTGCACTTTTTCTCCATTTTTAATTTTTTACATAGAGTAACATAAACACTGATTCTGGCAAAGCACGTCAGTGTGAATAAGGAAGACAGGGACAAGCTTCTGTCATCTCAGTGTAGGGAGGGTCCGCTTTGCATGTGCTGTTTTAAGTCGTGCTTATTCTCCTGTACTTGAGACCTTGTGTCTGTAAACAAAGAAAGGTCCCTTGGAAATAAGACACAAAACTTAACTGGTCAGGCATGCAGATTTCAATAAAAGCTTAAAAATAACTGCATCCATAATGCTTTTTTATGTCAGATCTGACCAGTTTAAGCCGTGTTTTTCTGTATGACGTGTTTGTTTGATCGCCTGAGTCTGATTGTTGTGCGTGCTGACATGGAACAGTCCAAATGCAAAGGCATTTTTCTGTCATATGGCCACAACGGTTCAATGATTTTATTCCTACAATGACATCTTTTATTTTGAAAACACCACTGTCTGCTTTTTTGTTCTTCCATTACCACAGATACCACTTTCAATTCCTTGGTTATAATGCTGATTTCTTGCCAGGGTGCGACACTTTCTTATGAGAACGTCTTTAATAAATATGTAATAAGACTTCTAGAAGGAGGAGCCAACCAGCTTACTTTAAATGTGGAAAAATGGGATGGCAGTGTTGAAAAAACATCCCTGAGGCTGGACACGTTCAAACAAGAGTTCATGATGCAAATGATTACTTTGAATGGTTTGTGTCCTACAGACTTTGTAAGAAAGCATCTTCGGCTGGATAAAATGTTGCTTCCGTAGTTGTTTCTATTCATCAAGAAACAGTAAAGCAAAGGCTAAGTTGTTTAAGCTGAGTAACAGGCTGCTGTGCAGAGGAGTTCAGTAATGAAGTTAGTCCATTGGAGGCATTCATGTTAACATCTGCATTCAGATAAAAACATGCATTTTCTATTTATAAAAAAAAAAAAAAAAAACAAGTAAAAAGTAATACAAAAGAAGCATCAGGTCAAAGGGACAGGCAGCATGCCAACACGCTTATTATAAGCCCACCATTCGACCATTCCAACAGCCAAAGCAGAGCAGGGCGCAGCTGCAGTCCCGGCAGTTTGCTGGCCTAAACATGGCCAAGCACTCCCACACTACTTTGATTTGACTGCGTAGAAGCTTTTATCCACTTTTCTCCACTTCCCTGGACACACATCACTATGGAACACAAAGAAAGATGTGGAGTTGAAGAAGTGACGCCAGACAGGCTTAGCTTCGGCCCTGACATGAGATGAAACGACGACACCAAAAGCTAAGGAGGGAAAGCAAAAAGTAGCCCTCACAGTGAACGGAGGAGAGACAAGATCGGTTCCCGAAGCAGAAGAAATGGAAGGAATTCAAAGGAAGAGAGCTGGAAACAGCTGAACAAAGCAGAATCTGCTCACTATCCAGCTGTCAAGGAAAAGCTTCAAACTACAAACCCGCATACACTCCAGTTCCGTTACAAACATAAACCAAGAAATCACACACCCCTATTCGTGAAAGCCTTTCATCTCGTCCACCTTTTCGTCCAGCATCCATCACTGAGCAAGCATTCATGAGTGTGTGTGTGCTGGCCTGAGGGAGCATGAGCGAGGCAGAGATGATGGGCGCATGCATGTATGCATTAGAGATGAATGCTGTCTAGAGCTGTAATAAACCAATGAAGTCTAAAAAAAAAAGGTGGGCGAGTGAAGCAGCAACTGTATATTATGACACAGCAAAAGAGAGGGAGACAGAAATGAAGAGTGGGAAGACGGGAGCAGCATTTGTCTGCATCCCACACAAATGCTCAGTCGACTCCACTCTCCTCTTATCATGTTTTGCTGATCGGATGGTATCCACATTATTTGGTTTGATTGCAATAGTTAAAAAAAAAAAAAAAACGTATCATGAATGCACACTCAAACATTATGATGTAAATCGGTCTATAGTTGATAGAATATTAATTTTAATCATTTGAAAACAAACATTGCAAAAATCTTTGTTGAGAGCTGCACTTAACTGGCTCTCCACCTCACCAGAGCTGTTCTCGCCACCCACACATTAAAACAAATGCACTTTCAGAGGGACAATAGCTCCTCAGTCAACTAATGCTGGAACATGATTATGGAAACAACTGCCAAACACCTCTGACACATGATAACCAACACATTAAGGAAAACATAGCCCGGGCAGGGCTTAAGTAATGCATGGCTGTGTAAAGCTGCAATAAATAATTCACTCTAAACAACATCATAAGGTTTTCAAATGGTCATAGGAGCATTAGGGAGCATAAAATTAGATGGCTTTACTTTCACTTTACTTTTACATGAGAGGTTTAGAGTAACACAAACCTAGTTATCCATAAACATTCCTTCAATATTTTGTCAAAATTTCTGCAAACCGTACTTTGTTTTTCCTGTTGGAAACCAGTATATCTGACGATGCAAACTTTTGAATTTTAATTGTTTATATTGCAGTAAGCTAAAAATCTGCATACACTCCTTCTAAATTTCAAACTAATGCTTCATCTCGTCATATCTTTCTACAAAGTACACGACACATCACAAAGTTTATATATCGGTTACTGAGAAAGTATGGAATAGTTTTTAAAAAAGAGAAATAAAAGGGAATCTAACTGATAACTGATACCACCACCTCTTCTGCAGAGATAAGATTAAATAAGTGATAAATATGAAAGATGCAAGTCCTTCTTTGTCCATTTGGGAGCAGCACAAACACACAACTTGCTGCGGAATGACCTTTTTGACATTACTTGAGGTCAGAGTACATGCATATAAAACATTCAAATTCACTATTAGACCAAAGATTCCTGTTTGCTCACAAAAATAAAGCCAAAAGGAAAACAGCCCAAAATTCTAATCGATTTTGTTTAAGAAGAAATTATTTGTTTTTTTTTTTACAGAACAGTATGCTTATTAGACAGTTTATGAGCACTTTTTTTTGTTGTACCCTGCAAATTAATTAATGTACCTAAATAACCACAGCAACAGCAATACTTACACTAATATTAGAAAATATTATATTTTAGGTCTTTGGAAACAAAAAAACAAATGTGTGTCCTAGTTGTTTCTAATATTGGTTTGAAGATATATGTATATATATCAATTATTTACCATGATTCTCTAGTTCTCTCTGTACCCTCCATTTATTGCGAAACCTGACTAGCCAATATGATGTGGCAACTCAGTTCAATTCCTCTGAAAGAGGTTTCAACCTTTGACTCATGATGGACACGTCACCTTCAGGATATGACCCGAGCTGACAGTTTGAGCCCGGTTTCCAGGGTAGAAACATTCAGTTTTAGCTAAATTCAGAAATAGCAGTAGAAATAGGGATGGTGGATGATGATGGATACTGAAACAGCACATTCAGTTTTCATCATTTTTGTTAAGTTTATAACTTTATCAAATACAACCATTCCTGAAATACAAACACAAATCAGAATTTCTAGGTCTGAAAAATGTTGCTGATTGTTTTGCCTGGTAAAAACTTGTTTGGACCAGAAAGATGCAAACATTTGCCAACACTGATAATAAAAAGTTACATAAAATAAAACTGCAAAAAGTTCACACACGTCAGAACAAAATGGATAAATTAATTCACTTGTTCTTAAAGTTAGAAGAACTAAATTCCTTCCTGTTATATTGGATGTTGCAACTCAGAAAACTTTCTCTGAACTTGTTCTGGGTTACATACGTTACAGCGCAGCGATCATACATGTACAGCATGTAGGCAAAGAAGGCATCAATGAGTACAAACTGTGAAAGCAGGGGTTTTGTAATCTCAGTTGTGTGCTGTGAAATGTATGCAAAAACTCAAGCAGATGATGGCAGTGATCTTCAACTCTCTGTTCACACACCAATGGAAATTACCAGTCCACTGCAGTTGCTTCTGTAGTCATGCATACCATGTGTTATCAGAAATCTAATATTTTAAGCTTTAAGTCAGAAATAAATGCCTGATAGTTAATCATTATCACTCTTATGGATTATTGAATCACAGTGTTTGCAGTACACAGACCAAAAAAGTACCGTAAAATAATTAAAAGCTAATCTACTAAAGCAGGGTGAGGTACAAGGCTGAATCATGGACTCTGTAACTGTAAAGCATTAAAAGTCTCAAAAAGAAAAAGTAGTTTAACCCCTTGGTACTCTATTGTATGAAAATATGTCCTGGTGATTTATTAATCACATGTAAAGGAACAAACAAGTTTGTGGTTTCTTGCTTCAGCAAAAGTTCCACTCAAAGAAAGCAGCAGCTCACTATCATATGAGAGGGGATACCCCCACATTGTCAAACTCACTCCTCAGATTCCTCACATTCCCGGGGAGAAGAACTCCTTGTGTGTTTCTAACTCTTGTGTGTCCCGCCACACCCAGCTCACACAGCCAAAAAGCACATAACTGCCGGGTCGAGAGAAACCCCTCTTGACTCCTAATTCAGCCTGAATACAAGAATGTGAGCAATGCACCACAGCAGTGCCCTTTAAATGTGTTGCAAAAAGCAAAAATAAAATGAATGTATACAAAATAAATAACATTTCAAAGTAAAACCAATCTCAAAACATAACAGTAACTGAATAGATAGCTGAGAAATCAAGAGTATTTTCAAAAAACAATGAGTGATTCTAAAATAAATATTACAAAATCATGCAAAACGAAACCTGTATGACAACTTCTCACATAGATGAATAACAAAACTATTCTACAGAAAGAAAAAAGCACAATACTAACCCTGTGCAGTTCTATCGACTCGATCCAGCGTTGTCTGTGTTCGGGATCCTCTGCTCTGAGGTACCAGACGCTGTCATTCACACTGATGTCAAAACGACACTCGTCAAACTCGTGAGGCTGCACACAAAGAAGAGGGCTCATGATTTTCTAAACAGAGGCTTAGGAATGTCAGGGCATACTTTTTGCAAAACCATATTTCTTTATTTGCATCCCAAAATACAAAAGTAAAAAAAAAAAGTTCAAGTAAACTGAATTATTGAGGAACACCACCACAATCTTACACTGACTGCATTACTGGGCGAGCAGGAATGACACACTCCAGAAAACACATGGAACCAATCAGCCGTCGAAAACCATGTCACAAATAAACAGATTGTTTTAATTGAAAACTGATGTCTCGTGTCTGCAGTTTCACTTTGTAAAGATCCAGCAGAATTGCGCCAAGAAAAAAAAACACAACAACAGAGGGTCTTTCCAGTTTGAGTCTGGGTCTTCTCAAGCTTTCCTCCTACTATTACTCCCCCACTCTTCCATGTACCCCACCCATCTCCAACCACCGACTGCTTCAGGCACAAAACACACGTGCAACAAAGAATTTGTTCGTTTCCTCTAAGACTGTCTGACTGGCTGGGACCTACACTCAGAAAATAATGTGAAAGAAATAATGGAGCATAGGCTCAAATCTCACTGCATTCCCTTCAGTTTTTTTCCCCTATAAGGAGCACCAAGAACACGGATGCTTTATCAGTTAACATAACCTTGCATTGTCTTTATTGAGTTTGCTGAATAACGCTCATGTGCTGCCCTTCTCTGAAAGAAAACAAGAGAAACAGCATCTTAAAGATGAACTTAACTTGTGCAACTTTATCCTCCATTCTTGAACACCATTAATGACCGCATATTTTAGATTTTGATTCCCTTTTCCTGTGAATCACAGTTATTTTAAAAGCAAACATTACAAATAGAGGCTTGTGTTATCCAGAACATTCCCTACAGTTTGAAGATATCACTGGGAAGGAACCAAAGGTAATATCAAGTACATCCAATTGTGACGTTGCTACTTAGAGAACTCCACCGTCAATCTTACTGTACTGTACCAGACACAGACCATAAACCTCAGTCTTTACAATCAGGTTTACAACCCTCTCATTCTTAGGGAAGCTTATCTTTTCCCTTCGTAAGCACTGTTGCACAGCCATGCTGCATTGGCTTCTTTTCTGCACACAGGACTGAGGAATCCTCCACGTAAGCACAGAGGATAGTCTAAACCGGCATTTGCTGCACAGATGTTTGTTTGGAAATGGATGGATGCGAGTCATCTCTAAAGATTTCCTTAAACTAAATAAAACTAAAAACAATGGCAAATTATAATAACCCAACAAGAACATTTGATTAGAAACCTTTTCCTTGGAGCTTTTCTTAAGCCACATTTCCCTAAAGTTCAGGTTAGGCAAGAGGACAGTCTAATGTGTGTCTGCAGCTCCATGTGTGCGTCACACTGATTTTAACTCGGAAAACAGGGTAAAGCTCTTGTCTACGTTCTAAGCCCGCATACCGAAGTCTCCTGACAGCTAAATGACTTTAAATGTTTAGAAAAGCAGACCCAGAGAGAGGTGGCTCTGGAGGTTATGGGATTATTAAGCAGCATGTGTTGTAAAAGAGTAAACCCTCAGTTAAACTGAAAGAAAACACAAAACGTATGTCGCTCCATTGCAATCAGAATATATTGCCACTATTATTTAAAGAAAATATAGAATGCAGTACTTTAAGGGGATTTGAGCTTTCATGTAGTGCTTTTAAATTGTTTCACTAAAATAATCTGGTTTTACAAAAGGTGCACTAAGAGCAGTAAAACCATTTGTTTAGTTAATGTCTTTAGTGAGGTGTACCAGAAGGCAGTAATTGATTAACCAAGATGAGATTTAAACTTATCTCAGAAAGAATGCAGGTCAAATGTGCAGAATGTGGATGACACTACGGTTCGACCACAGACAAAAATACCACTTCAGTTTTTAGATAGAGTTCAAAAACACAAGAAAAACATAAAAAAAATGTAAAAACGTTGTTTTAGAATAACAACAAATTGGAGGTAAATTGAAAACTTACTACAATGTGTTTGTGTGTATATACATATATATAAAACTAACTGTTTAAATCTATAAAGACCAAGTACTTACTGTGATGACAGCCTTGCTCAGGCACAGGGAGCCTCTGCAGCCATACTCCCGCTCATCCTCCGACTTGTAGTAACTCAAAGTATTGTTTTTCAAGACGACCCAGCGGTCCTGCCATCCATGGATGTAGTTTGTCCACTGTCAGACACATTACAGCCAGGTTGTTAGGTAAACATAACAGCTGGAATTTTACAAAAGCCTTCTTATTTATTTAAACGAACTTTTAAATAACTCATATTTATGGTACACTGTTCCTGTTAAAACACAATTTAGATTTTGGATTATTCCTATTTATGAACAGCATTGCTTACATGACCTTTGAACTTGTAGATTGTCATTTCTCCCAGATGATAACATTTTTTGCAAACAACGAATAGCAGCAATAGTAATTTTATAAACTCACTTTGCTTAATACGCCTCCGAACTCCACGGGCTGTCCAGATTCTGGGTCAATATCCTCATCCGAGCCCGACGATGAACTCTTTTCAGACATTGAATTACAAAACTATCAAATAAATTCGAGAATCACTATATTCGAATTGACGTTATTATCAAGCTAAAGGCTCCAGCTGCTTGATTAGTTCTCGGTTTTACGGAGCAGCAGCCGAAGAGGACCACTTCAGCTAAATTCGACAGCTAAATTATTTTCATTCGATATCAACTTGAGGTCCAGATTACCGATGGAGCAAATGCCGTTTTACGAGGCTATCTTGACGGTTAACGGACTAGTCTGGAGTTGAGAGCGGTGTGTCTCTTAATTTTGCGGGCTTTGTTTTGAATCTGACGTCGAACACCAACAAGCCTAGCTTACTTAGTTAGCTGTCAAACTACGCAACTAGCTAACATCAACTTTAACTGGCAACTTAGCTATTTTGACCGCCGTTGAGAGTCTGCTAAAAAGGTCTTAGTGTTAACACTGCACTTCATTGCTAATCCGCCTAAATGAAAAGAAAGAAAAGAAACGTAAAGAAAAAGCAGAAAACGTGCAGCGGAATCGCGTCCGAGCAGTGGTTCCGCAGTTCAGTTAGCAGTAGTGGACTGACTAGCCTGTGGGAGGAGCCACGGCCACGCTTTACTGTTTGGACCTGGAGACGTCAATGTAAACATTGTGCAGCCAGACCGGAACTGTAAACGCGAGCGATTGAAGTCACTTCATCAAATTCCAGACTGTATCAAAACCATAGACCTATGATCAAATCCTTTCATCAAATCCTTTCATACTCCTTTCAAACGAAATCGAAAAACGTTGTTGTGTGTTTCCTTCTTTTTCTTTCTTTCTTTCTTTCTTTCTTTCTTTCTTTCTTTCTTTCTTTCTTTCTTTCTTTCTTTCTTTCTTTCTTTCTTTCTTTTTACATGCATTCATACATAAAAAAATGTTTAAAACGCTGGGTCTGGAATGTAGATGATTCGTTGTTTTTATTTTTCAAAAAAAAAAAATTCAGAAATATTTAAACAAGTTGCCTAAAAAAATAAAAAGAATTACTTATGGTTTTCTTGAAAAGAAAAAAAATATATTATCGTTTTATTTTATTTTACTTTTATTTTTTGTATTTCCGGGATTTCTGCCTCATCATTGGTGACGTACGCGGAAGTCCCGCCAAAAATACCGCCGTCAAAAGATTCAAAATCCCTGCGGATGTGTACGGTATATATGATTACTGGTCCCGTTTTGCTGAAAATTAGGCACGGTTTTGCATTTACCGTTGATTTAGGTAAACTCGGAACAAGACATAATCCACCGGAGGACTGTTTATTAGGATTGGACCAGGAAACTTTGAAAAGAGTCTATGTCCTTTAGCGAGAAGGCCAGACTACCCCAAAGTAAATTAAGAACGTTTCGAGGATGGAGAAAGAGCGTGGATCTGGATCCACAAAAGATGAGGGCTTCCTCTCCAGGATGGCGCTTAATGACAACAAGGCGGGTATGGAAGGTCTCGACAGAGACAAGATCAATAACATCATCATGGAGTCATCAAAGGTGAGTCAATAATGGCAATAACATTGTCATGAATATGTGAGACACTTTCATATGGGGTAATCTATAAAAAGATGACATGCTGTGGGAAAATTGAGGTGTGATATTTCCACTATATCTCTTTTTTCACTGACAAACACTGAATATTCCAGCATCTGCCAGAATGTTGTTTCTAATACTTTTGAGAATTCTTTTAGAAAAATTAAACATATAAACAAACTTTAAACCACTCAGAAAAAAACCCTAGTGTTTTATTTATTTGCTATCTGGATGCTAATTCTAATTAAATCTCAATGGACCGTTGGAACCAGTGGTATCATTGAGAAACTCATCTATTTGCTTTAATTCTAATATTGATGAATTTTTAAAATATTCTTGGTGTTTTCTTTCTCTTTAATGCTTGGTACATTTAAGATTTCACATGAACTATCAGGCTGTAAAGCAGGTTTAGCTGTCTATTCCTAGTGTTTCACTGATAAAATCCACCTTGTTTTTCAATTGCAGGGATCCAAATTTTATGAGAACGAGCTGAAGAAAGATCAGCAGGTGAACCAACGCATTGAGAAAATGATGTTCCAAAAGGCACACATCACACAGGCACAGCTAAAGATGGCACAAGCACAGGTTAAAACCTTTCAAGAAATTGACACAATTAAGATTATAGCACACTATTTTAAAAAAATTAATATTTGAGGAACTGTTGCATGACATTTTCAATTTGTAGGTAGAAAAGATTACCTTTGCACTGGAGAGAAATCGTGATTTAAGCCGGGTAATTGTGCATGTGGACATGGATGCTTTCTATGCTGCTGTGGAGATGAGAGACTGCCCAGACTTAAAGACAAAGCCCATGGCTGTGGGATCCATGAGTATGCTGGTAAGTTAAAATATACTGGATTTGTAAACTTAGATTGTTGCATTTTATAGTCAAAAAATTGAGAACAATAACATCCAAATGAGTCTAAAATCACATGGATGAAAGTAAAGCAAACATCTTTGTATTGTTTTTTTTTTTTAAGTCAACGTCCAACTACCATGCTAGAAAATATGGAGTACGAGCTGCCATGCCTGGCTTCATTGCAAAGAAACTCTGCTCTGATTTAGTCATAGTTTCACCCAATTTTGATAAATACAGAGCTGTCAGCGAAGAGGTGAGAGAAAACACACGGCTACAACATTAAAATTTTTTCAATTTTTAAAGAGCCTCATAATTTTCTTTTCTTTAATAGATAAGGGAGATTTTTGCAGACTACGATCCTCACTTCCTACCAATGAGTCTGGATGAAGCCTATCTTGATTTCACGGAGCACTTGCAGCAAAGGCAGACATGGCCCGAGTCATTGCGTACACATCGTTACTGCTTCAAGAGCAACACGACAGGCATGTAGATACAAAAACACCAAACATATATGAGAAATATTGTGACAAACGTATTCTACACACTCCTAGTCAAAGTAAAAATTGTGCAAAACTTTTTTGTGCAGCTAAAAAGGAAACTAGAAATCCTAACGATATAGAAGCAAAGGAGGATGACCTTTCTCCAGTTCTGTTTGAGGAAAGGCCAGGTTCCCCTCCTGGCCTGCACGGCTCTAAAGGTGCTGATGAGGGTTCTGAACTGTTTGGAACATCTGTTGAGGAGGCTGTGAGAGAGATGCGCTTCCGTATTGAGCAAAAAACAATGTTAACTTCCAGTGCAGGTAAAAGAAAAAGCAAAGGAGTTGTTTTAATTAACTGTGCTGTAAGCTTTTATGTTATGTTTGTTCATTTACAAATTATTTATTGGATCATATTCATAAACATTCCAGGAATTGCTCCAAACATGATGCTTGCCAAGGTATGCAGTGACAAGAACAAACCCAACGGACAGTACCGACTCCCCGCAACTAGAGAAGCAGTCATGGACTTCATACTGGATCTTCCAGTTCGCAAAGTATGCAAAAAATTATAAAAACCAAATAAGTCTAATTCTAAAGGCATGTGCCCTGGGTGGTCTTACTTGTATATGAAAAATGTAACTAAAGATAAAGCCCTTCTTAGGAAACATTTTAAAAAATATGTCTTTCTGTAAGCAGTGGTTTAGTAAATGATAATAAGTATATAAATCAGTATCTAAAGAAAACCTATTTGTTTGTTCTCCAGGTTTGTGGAATTGGGAAGGTCAGTGAGAAGATGCTAAATGCTTTGGGAATCACAAAGTGTTCCCATCTTGGCCAGCAGATGGCACTGTTGTCTCTCCTGTTCTCTGAAACTGCCTGCCGTAACTTCATGGAGGTTTCTCTGGGTCTGGGATCCACACGTTTATCGAGGTAACCTGCTCATTTAATCAAAGTGGACATAAAATATGTGTTTTTGGCAAACCAGTGAGCTTTCCTGTCTTTACAGACATGAAGAAAGAAAAAGTATGAGCATTGAAAGGTTTGTGTTTTTACCAGCTGTTTTTATTTTGTACCGGGGATCCCTTTTATTTAATCCTTTTTTTGTTTTGCTTGACATTGATAGGACATTCAAAGAACTGAGTGATGCTGAAGAGCAGTTTTCTTTATGCAGGGAGCTCTGTAAAGACCTGGCAGAGGACATGAAGAAAGAAGGTCTGAAGGTACAGTGAGGGGATGCTAAATTAACCCACAAAAACCCAGTGCAACAAAACAAAAGGTGTTATGTGGTCCACTGTGGCCTGTGCTGTACCCTACTTCATTTTTTTTCTTTTAGAAAACATGGGTTTGGGCTCTTATTTAAGGTAAATTTGGAGCAAAAGGTGGTTTGCATATTTGTATTAAGAAATTAAAGCAATCAAAGAAAAATACCAACATTTCCAGCAGTAACCCTTAAAAACCAAACTGAGTTTTACGTAATTGTCTTAAAGTATCCATTCATTTTGGAGTCCACGGAATAAGGCCCAACTCCTGTAAATGCAAAAAAAAACCAAAAAACAAAACATTGAAGAGACAGCAGACACTGCTGTCAGCTTCGGAAGTGTCTCCCTGGGAGATAATCACATTTTTATGAAAACTCACAAAATGCCCTCTGATAAATCTGTTCCTGATATGAGAGATGAGACAGATTTCCATTGCTCCTCTATTTACAGTCCTTCCGCTCAGTGCTATCGATTCCAGTAGCCATAGGAGGTTGTTGGAAAGTGGACCTAACTGTTTTGTTTGTTTTTCTCTCTTTGTGAAGGGCAAAACAGTTTCGCTGAAGCTCAAAAACGTGAACTTTGAGGTGAAAACCAGGGCACAGACTCTACCATGTGCGGTTTCAGCAGAGGAGAAGATATTTGCCGTTGCCAAGGATCTACTGAAAACAGAAATAGACAATGAGAGCCCTCATCCGCTCAAACTGAGGCTCATGGGTAATTAGATTTAGCTGTACAACTGACACATCTATTAATGAAACTACATTGGAATAAATCTGAAAAGGTGACAGATGTAATTATACACATGAGAATGATTTAGAGGTTTTCTATAATGTGTTTGTAGGTGTTCGAATGTCTGCTTTTGTCAGCTCGGACGATAAATCGCCAATGCAGAAGAGCATTGTCGGCTTTCTTCAATCAGGCAAGCCAGAGAGTAGCGGATCCTCTGAAAGAATGGGAGAACCTTCCCATAAACCCCCACAAACATCACAGCCCATGGCCTGTCCATCGGTGGAGGATTCTAAAAGTAAAGAAGAAGTTTTCCTCCCCTGTTGGAAACCAGAACAAACCCGGAATGGTGAGGAACCCCAACAGTCCTTTTTCCAACGAGCTCATGCTAAGAGACTGCAGCTTCACATGCTGAGTGAAAACGCACAGAATGAAGGATGTGGAGCGAACACCTCAGGAATTCTCTCCAAAGAGAGTTGCTCCAAAGAAAGTGGACTGTCATCAGCGGCACTAAGCAAGAATGGAAGTTTAGTTCCAGGAGTGTTGGAAAATAAACATGCTTTTCCTGTGAAGGACCATCCATCCACATCTGGCTGTGAGGCTCGATCCCAAATCCTAATTTGTCCTGTGTGCTCCAGCAAAGTAGAGACGACTGATTTGAATGTCTTTAATAGACATATAGATATATGCCTTAATGTTTCCTCTACAAACCCAAAGAAAAGCGAGTCAGAGTTAGTTGACGATGAAGAGAATTACCTCCAAGAATGCAAGGAGCTGAATAAACAGAGACAGCAGAGTGAAGCTGAGGAAGAGCAGCCCGTCGGCAGCAAAGAGTCACGTAGAGTTTGTCCACGGGGGGGCCAACATGGCGGCGCGACTCAAAAGGTTTTCCTGACCCAAGGCAACATCAAACCCACAACCTTGCAGCAGTGTCAAGGGAAGCGTTCTGACCTTGTTTGCCCAGTGTGCTACCTGACCCAAGAGACGGATGACCTCGCCGTCTTCAATCGCCACGTTGACCTCTGCCTGAACCAGGAGGTCCTGCATGAGCTCAAAGGACAGGCAACAGTTTCCCAGAATTCATCTGCAGTTAAAAATAACAAAAACATAGGTAAGAGCCAGTATTCACTACTATTTTTGTGCATTTTTACATTTCTTTAGTTGCTTGTTTAATCACTGACCAACATTAGTTTAAGTCCTTTTATCCATTCAAATTTGCTTTTAAGAAGAAGTCATTGTATTCACAGTATGTTTTTGTTTACCTGGGAAATGCTCTGATACGTTCTGAAGCTTCTGTCTGGCCAGCTTGGAGGATTGTCAGTGACCTTATGACCTTGGTTTTTACTGGCACTGACATTGTGTGAGAGGTTCGTATTGATTCAGACTGACAAAAGCCATCTCATTTCACCCCATGAAGCTTCCTTTGCCCCCCGCCTTGGAAATGGCTAAATCACCCTCCCGCCTATTTATTTCCGACAATGAACTGAAGGCTGGGTTTGTCCTAAACAAACCTGTGTCTAAAAATAAGCGTCTTTATTATTCTGTAGAGGTGCTTCCAGGTGTGTTTATGTCTTTCTTTTTGTAAAGAAAATCCTTTTTTTTAAAACTCTGAATCTCTGGCATTTATTCTTGTTTGTAGCCAGTGGAAACCTTCCACCAAAGCAAGCAAACAAAGGCAAAGGCAAAAGGTGAGAAATATAATTTTGAAACATATGTCATTAGTAGCAATTATGATAGTAAACTAATTATTTTTGGCTACCGGTATGTTTTCTTCTTACTTAGACGAGGCTCGCCCTCCTCACTTCCCAGTAAAAAGCTGAGGAGTCTCGGTTTTTGCAACACCATCGACAAGTTCTTCAAGTGACACTCGGCAAAGCAGAGCGCCACATCGAGCCAGCCGTATGCTGGTCACGCACTTTATGGATGCAATGGACTCACCAGCTCAAACTAGCACAAGCACAGCTTCCACGGGCTGAGGTTCAGCACCTTTTAAGCCATATGCAACAATATAGACAAGGAGATTATAACATTTTAAATTAACTAAGTAATTTTTATTGATAATGTCACCTTTTAATCCTTTTTGATTTGCTGTTGTAGAAAACTAATGCTGTTCGATGAAGGCAAAGTGATTTTGAAGGTTAATATTTAACTCTCATATACATAATAATATATTTTGTTCAATAAAAATGCTAAAAGAGTTTTATCTTAAAAAGCAGAAGGTGTGAGATTGCTTTTATCATTTGTTTTATTGATATTCTGCATTAAACTTTCATCTTTTTATAACCCTGTACCATGTTTCCTCCTCAGCTTGAACAGGTGGGCCTCAAATTGTTAACTAATGTAATTTTACAATAATTTTGGATAAATGGTCAAAATATTGTTCTTTAAATCATACCCCAAAAAATTTCAGTTCAACTTTGCTGTTTAAAATCTATCAATTTGTAGAAATTGTTATTTTTTTAATAAAACATTCTTTTTTTAAACTGCTGTATTTTTTTATGAGTTGTTTCAGACACAGAAGCTGGATTCACCAGCAATCTCAAATTTAGGGAACTGTTGGCTATTCAATGAATGTGGGAGGAAGCCCTCGCATGAACAGGAAGAACATGCAAAGTCTTTCCAAAAAATGTTGATTCAAGTTGGTTGCACTGTGTGGTGAGATTGCTAACTGCCACACCACTCTGGAGCCTACATTTGCAAGCAGTGCTTCAAAAATGAGGACATTGATTATATTTAGTTTGCAAATCAGAAAGCAGAAGCCACATTTGGAAAAAGCTTGGAGATACTTGGAGCTTTTTAAAAATAAAGTAAAATACTCTAAATGGGCTGCACGGTGGCGCAGTAGTTAGCTCTTCATAGCAGGAAGGCCTTGGCTAAAGTCCCGCCTGGGGGACCAATGGGAGTAAGTATGTGTGTGCGTATTTCCGGTTAAAAATAAAAGGGCTTTTTTTATGCCCGGTTGTGGTTAATTGTATGCATCAACTTACCAAATCTCTGTGAACTATTCCTGGTATTGTCTAATTTTGGTTATTTCTTAGATGGCCTATGTTATCAGAATAAATAGTGATGGAAATTCACGTCGGCCACATGTAATACGTGCAGCAAAGATGCACATTGCTGCTTTGACCGCACGTATTAACGGGCCATAAAGATAAAGACAGCGATTATTAGATTTGTCTTTCATGCTAGTGAAGCTTTGGCGCAATTTCAATGAGGAAGATTTACCTCATCACATGCAGCTGGGTGCTTAATCGCCACTCCTTACGTCACTAATTGGTCTCCACTCTGAGCCAATAGCTGAAGTGCTTTTTCTCTTCACAGCCAATCACAATCAAATCCCAGTATTTTAATTCATTGAAGTTTGTCCGCATTCCAGACATTGTTTAACATTATGTTTAACATTATGTTTAACATTATGTTTAACATTATGTTTAACATTATGTTTAACGTAATTTACAGTGACTCTGGGTAGCTCCAAAAGGCATCTTGTTAACTCCAAATACTCTGCTATTTCCATGTAAACAACATAACCTGAAATGATTGAGGAGTCAAGGGCCAAACGCAGAAGTAGTCATGCATAGAGCCCACTGTGGCCCTGTAAGAGCCTGGCCCCTGTCCAGGGTGTATCCTGCCTTCACCTACCAAAGGCCAGGTTTGACTCCAGCTGCCCTGTGACCCTGAAAGTATTAATCGAGGGGTTAAAATAGTTTAGAAATGGACCTTCATTACTATTGACTCCAGTCAACCCAGAGGCCACACATGCATTTATCAAGACCAGCTTCTTAAGCTTCCCAGAGAAGCCATTGTGGAAAACAGGACCAACAACTCCTTAACAACAAAGTAACAATTCATATGTGACTTCTGGAAACTAGCTGTATAATGAATTCACAGTCACCCAAAAATGTTCATGTTTGATTTCTGTGTGTGTATAAGAACCTACAAAATGCACCTCCCATGTCATACAAAGGTGAAGTGTGTCATGTGACATATACTTTGTGCTTCCTGTAACTCTTGCAGGGGCGTGAGCTGGTAGAGTAAACATGAATCAGTCTCACAATATTATGTAAGGACTGACGTTTGGCAACCGGGATAATCTGAAACTGGACCAAGAAAAGCGGGGCTTGTTGGGTTTTGATCTAAGATCCTTTTTCCATTGAGATTCCCAATGGAAAAAAAAGCTTTGGCTTTCAGGACCATGATGAAGGAGCGATTCGCCAAGAAGGGAACCCTTGACCCTCGAAAATGGATGGGGCGAGAGAATGTCGGCGAGTTTGATGGCTATACGCTCACCAGGGCTTCAGACAAAGAGATGGACAACGGCTTCAATGACGAGGAGATGTGTAAGTGTGCAGCTAAACATGATAACAGTTTGGATATAAATTTGTGTGAAAACAGATACAGAAAAAGACAAAATATGAACAAAAACAGTTTGTCTGATCTTTGTGACATCCTCAGGAAGGGTTTTTGATCTTTGTAAATTTGATGCTTCATTGAGGTTTGGATGTATCTCTTTTCAATCAGTCTCTTTCAGTTGTCTTTTCCTTGTACTGTTTTGTACTTTTCTGTTATGCTAAATGAGGAAAGAATGGAAATTTACTTAGTTGTTGCCAAGCTACTAAACGTAAAATTTAATCACACTTTTCTACGCCAAAAATAACTTTCCTGCATGTTTGAGTGCATGTTCCATAAGACCAATTCATGCTGAAACAGTTATTTCTTTTTCTAAGGATTGGTAGCTTTTTAAAATTTAAATATAACATTACATTTTCTAAGTGTAACAAACCTGCTGATAATCCATAAATAAACAGAATTTGCAGCATTTGTCGTTTATAATTTCAAGGGAAGCAGTCAATGTTTTCTTAACTGTTCCACAAACTGCTTTTGCTGTTTGTTTAGCTGCTGCAAAATAAATAGTCACTGTTAGTGCTGTCATGGTTGATCTAATGTTGTGAATACGTTAATATTAAGGCATAAAAAGTACTGGATCGTTTTCTTTCTTTTTTATACGTCTTAACTGTTGAAGCCATTGAACCAAAGGAAGGTGTTCTTTTTATTTTAGGGAACTATTTATATACAGGATCCTTTGCTTGGCGTGTGGGTGGGTGGGAAGCTTATGTTACTCTTTGTTGCCGTTGAGATTTTTACATTGTTTTGTTGTGTTTTAGGCTCTGTACGCACTGCGGTGTAAATTAAAAATACTTGAAAGTTATTGAGCATCCATTTGTAAAGGCCTCTGGTCTATTGTACAGTGCTGGAGGCAGAAAAGCAGTTTATGGAAGCAGCCAAGAGAAATGACGTGGAGTCCATGAAGCTTCTTGGAAAAGGTCTGAATGCCAATGCAAAGAATGTGGTGGGTCTGACTTCCCATGCTTTGTGCATCTTAAAATATTGAGGGAAAGTTTTTGTAAAGCTTTCATGTCTGACTAATATTTTGTCTTTTCTTGCATTAGCACGACAGAACTGCCCTTCACTTTGCAGCAGCCAGCAGAAAGACTGAAGCTGTTGAGTTTCTTCTACAGCGCAGGGTCAAGGTGAATCAGAAGGAGAAGGTGAGGAGAAATGCTTTAACCTTGAACAAATACATGTTTTATTTCTTAACTCAGCAGATGCTTTTGGTTTGACAGTATGGCATGACACCCATTCATCTAGCTTCCTGGTTTGGCAGTTTGGAGATCCTGAAATTGTTAGTTCAGGCTGGGGCTGAACAAAAAGTTGAGAATGAGGTAAAGCACTTTTAAGAAAAATGAACAAACAAGGCAAAAAGTCTCAAATAAAGCTCTAGATTTGATTAAAAGTAATCTTTACATACATTTCTCCACCTCAGGAAGGACTGAACATCATGCACTGTGCTGCCATCAACAACCACACTGAAATTTTGGACTATATTATCAATGACCTGCAGTTGAAAGAACTAGATAAAGATGATCAGGTATCTGTTGAGCACTGAGCTTTCATGAATGTTAATACTCCATGCAGTGCTGACTCCACCTCTGGTCATATCCTTCAGTCAGGACATCGGCCTTTCTCATTAGCAGCAGAGCACGGCTGCGTCGACATGTTAAGAACACTAATGGAGCGCTACAACATGGCCACCATGAAGCCCAACAAGGTGTGTTTTTTTAAATGTTGTAGTTGTATTCTTTTACAAAACCTGCTTGGTCTTAGGAGGCCATTAATTCCACATATGCTTGAGTTTACACGTCACATCTGCAAAGAAAAAAAAAACGTCAAACATTTTCTCTCCCCCTTCTGCCAGAAAGGGGACACGCCTCTGCACGGAGCTGCCAGGAACGGTCACTTGGAGGCCGTCCAGCTACTATTGCAGAGCTTTGATACTCGGAATGAAGTCAATATGGTACGCAATCAGTGTAAACATTCATATCAGTTTGGTTTGCCACTGTGTGCTAATCCACAGGAGAATACTTCAGAAGCAACACACATGTAGGTATTTTTCACGCAGTAATCTTGAATTTAAACAGGCTCCTGGCATTATCTTATAGTAAATCATCTATAAATGGTTGGTATCACCATTTACTCAGATAAATAATAAAAAACAATCACATTTTTTGTAGAATAGCTTATGTTGAATTTTGAATCCTTTGTTGGTTTAGAGCAAAAAAAAAAGAAGATTCAATTAAAAAGTGGTTCATATTGCAGGATGGCGAGACAGCTTTGTACCAGGCAGCACACAACAGCCAGGAACAGTGTGTCCTGGCACTGCTGGAGGGGGGCTGTGACCCCAACATCATCACAGCGGTACAAGACACCACACTGAGTCAAGGAATTAAATCTATGCTTCGCTGCCCTGCTATTAATGTTAATGTTCTGCGATATGTTCCAAGTCAAACCTCAGGTCAACAATAGAGTATGTGACAAAATGAAATTCAGGTGGTACAGCTGAACTTGTGCTTTCTGAAGGCCAAATGTAACGCTCTTCACCCCGTCTCAAAAAGAGGAGATTCTTCTCTTGTTCATCTCCTTTTACAATACAACACTGATGCTGATGTTCAAAATCAGGTAAGAAAACAAACTAAGATCACCTCCACTCTATTCTTTACTTGCTGCCATGTCCTTTTCACCAGTAGCATTTCTAGGACTTGCGTAATAACAGTGGTTTTGTTTGCTCTCAGCACTTGGAGGCTCCGCTTCACCTGGCAGTGAGGAACAGTCACATTCCTGTAATCCATTCTCTTCTTGCAGCAGGATGCAACATCAATCTCACCGATAAGGTGGGAGCAGCTTGGTAACACAGAAAGGAACACTTGCAAACATGAAACTGCTAAAATGATCCCATCCCGTTCTCCATTAGAGGTCGCAGACTGCTATGCACTTTGCCGCAGAACTTGCCCAAACTGAACTTGTGGAGATGCTTCTCAAAGCCGGAGTTGATCTGACACTCCAGGACAAAGTAAGGAATCTGCTAGTTTGTAGAAATATAGAAAAAAGTGATTGTAGAAAATCCAAAGGGCAGACATTTATTTGATTAATTCATGATGCAAGGCCAGTGTAATATGCTTAATAGATTATAAAAGTCATTTGAAATGTTTGCTATTTGTTATTTCGTTTGGATTTTGAGCAGCAGGGTAAGACAGCTCTGGGTGTTGCAGCCAGAGCAAACGAAGTGATTGTTGTGGACATGATCATCAAAGCAGAGAGATACTACGCCTGGAGAAAGGTGAGAGTCAAATAAACTGTGCATTTCTGCATATTTATTTATGATTCATTAACCAATTATTATATTCATTTCAAATTTCTCCTTTGTTGGGCTGGTTGTATAAATCATCTTTGCCAAAATATTAAATCAAAAATACCCCTGATTCATCAACATGATTGGTTTTAGTCATTTTTAACTCTTCCATTCATGTTGTTAATCATGCGCTCTGGTGTTGTGCCAATAATTTCTAACCATTCTCAGTGACTGGTGGCCTTTCAGTCTTCTGACATGATTTAATTGCCCTTTTAGGCCCATCCGGAACCTAATGAAAGTGTTCGCAGCGTGTATCCGCTAACATTTAAACTTGACCGCCGCTATGAGACCAAGCCTCTCCGTTCAATGGCCTGGCGCCTTGCTTATCAGCTCCTGAAAGCAGGAGACTGGAGGAGACTGGCAGAACATTGGAATTTCACCAAGGAGCAAGTGTCTGCTATCGAGGAGCAGTGGACAGGTCCTGTCAATCACCTTCTCTCTCTTTTTGTCTCAAGTATTAATTCAGACCCACCCGCCAAAAAAAATAATTTATTATAATTAATTAATTATATTATTTGGTCTTTAATTTGCAGTTGCTGACTGTGCAGCATTGTGTTTGTTCACAGGTAATCACAGCTATAAGGAGCATGGCCACAGGATGCTGCTGATCTGGTTCCACGGGGAGGAGCTGGCTCAGAGGAATCCAGCTAAAGAACTGTACCAGGACCTGGTCAACACTGGGAACAGGAAAGCTGCAGGTGGGCTCAGTTAACATGTTTCAGAAAAGAAATGTAGCTGCAAATGCAAAACGATTGAGCTGTAATGTCTGTGTTGCCAAAGTTTTTCTAAATAAAGCGTTTCATTTTATTCCAGATAAGATTCGGGAGGAGGTGGATTATAGCAGTAACAAAAGCTGCTGCATTTCATGAGGAAACTGAACTGAGATGTTGCACCTTTTTAACAAGAGAAGAACACACAGTCTGCAGTAAAAACGGTTTATTTTAGAAATACTGTCAAACTTGTTATAACATGGCTTTTGTTTAGTTAAAGAAAAATCTTTGGGGGACAATTGCTGCCAACAATTGATTAAAATACCTTAATCTTTGCATAATTACAGGTAAAATTGTCCCAGAAAAATATTCACCTTCACATGTTATTTAAATAGTATCTGGAGGTAGTTTCTAGATAGTAAAAAATCTTTCTAACAAATATCAAAGCCTTTCACATAAAAAATTATACTAGAGGGAATATTGAGTTTAAATCAATTTAATACATTTTTTTTTTGCATAGAAAGCTGAAATTTTACATCGAGTCTATTTGAGGTTGTGATCATTCGACTACTTTGATGGAGTGCACGTGGCACGTGTTGGTGTGTGTTCGAGACGACCCTCTGCCGGTAGTGGGGGCATGGCTCTGCTGTGATGACCGTGGAAACTTAGCAGCTGTGGCTTGTCCAATAGTGAGCTAATAAAAAAAATACATCAATAAAACCTTTTTGAGCTTCACTGAGCTAAATAGTCAAATTATGAAACAGATTCTAGTTTAAGAGAAAACAAAATAGTAACCTGTGAAATGGGATGGTGACGCTCAATTATCACAGAGCTCATTGGTGGAGCGACTCCCATCACCTGTAGATTGGCTCGTGGCGCCTTACTAACATCTGCCCGCGCACTGATCCGAGCCATGACTGTCTTTACAGGCTTTTGTTGACTTGATGTGACAATACGACCGCTAACCTGCTACAAAAACATTAAGATGTATAAATACAATTCAATAAAGGATTTTTTTTTCTGTTCTCAACATAGTTTTCCAAATAGTTGACGGTAAAGTTACCAAATATGCTTGCATCACAGCATAAAGAATCACATCAGCAAAGCAAACCTGTTTATGAGAACTGGAAATGCCCCCAAGAGGGACTGAGCTGTGCACAATAGTCGTGGGAGGGAGTCCTTCATCCTGGGACATAGGAGCTCTAGAACCCTAGAAGGACAAAGGGGAAATAGGAAATATTGAAATAAAATCAACAATTAAGAAATGACCATGTTTGAATCCTATTTTAAACAACATTAAAAATACTTGTTTTTATGGCAAATGTACTACATTTATTTAACATAAAGACTTTAAGGTAAAACACTTTAATGTCTAAATTGTATTTTTTTATTATGATAAAAGAAATTGCATAACCACAAAAGGGTGTGAATAAATGTTTTCATGAAATTATCAGTGCCTCACTATGTCATCGGTTTCACTTTGGGGGGGCTCTGGGTGGTCAGAATGGGGTGGACTGAACCTTGAAGAGGAGGTGGGATATGGCTGAAAATGTGTCAGTGTTGCAGGTCCAGATTCGTGCAGAGTATCTACAGAAAATATATCAAAAAATGTAAATAAAAACAAAATCATGCACCAGAACAAATGACAAATGTAACAAGTACTTAGGCACACTTGAAATTAACAACCAATATTAAGTGTTTTTTTTTTATTTTTAAATGTATTGACATTTTCTTTGCAGACGTAATCTCCATACTGAATCAACTATTAGAACAACAGAAGTGAACACAGAGGCCATTTAGAACCACTGATTTGGTGTCTTTTCTACAAACCGTGCTGTTCTTGTGGCTGAGGCTGCTCAGGGCGTCCTTCAGTTGAGTGAAACATGCTCAGAGCCTCCATGTTGAGCGCACAAACACCTCGCATGAAGGCTTTTTTCATGGAGTCTTCATACTGCTCTCGCTCCTGCCGCAGTCTGCATATCTCTGCCTGAGCCTTCTCTATTGTCTCACAGTGCTATGGACACAAAAAACAAAGGAGAAACAAATAAATACATTAATGAGCCGTGGGGCAGCTGTGGTGCAGCAGTAGGGCGGTCGACCTCTGATCGGAAGCATGCAGGTTCGTTTCCCGCCTTGCCCGTTCATGCCTTGAAATGTCTCTGAACCCCATATTGCCTCTGGTGGTTATTTTTTTTACACATTTACTGTGTACTAATTTAAGTTCTTTGAGAGCCAAATTGACATTTTCATGTAACTGTACAACCATTCTTCCACTAAAGCAACGCAAAAGAGCAAGATCAAAAGTTTATTTAGCAATCTTTTTCTTAAACTCAGACTGCTTCTTAATGTGTGTAGGTCTTTCATTCATTTTTACCTCTGCCAGCTTGGCCTCATACTCATTAGATAACCGGGAGCAGACCTCTTCAGCCCTTGACCTGCATGCTCGCTCCACCTTGACCTTCCAGTGTTTCTCAATTAGAGAGTGCCAGGCAAACCACACTTTCTTCTTTAACTTCAAGCTGTAGTGCTGCTGTGCCACCTGAAGAGCATAAGCCTGACAAAAAATATGACAAAAATACTCAACAAGTCTTCATTTTCTTAATAATAGAGAGAGCAAAAGTTAAGCAATTGTTATAATTTTTTTCTTGTTGGTTTTTTAAGAAGCCAGCCCCACCCCGCACACACAAAAATCACAAAATCCTATTTTCTAGACTGGGACAGATCAGTGTACCTCTTCTTTGGCTTCAGTGTTCTTAATTCTCCATTGGGTGAGGGCCTTCATCTTTTCTAGCTTTTCCTTTTGTTTGTCCAACACCTGACTTAGGTTCACAATCACCTGCAGAGGAATTACACGATAAAGTCATTTAAGAAAAGAGACGAGATGCTCCTGGTTCTCATACATGTACTTGTTTGAAAATCTACTCTGATGAAAATTGTGTTTTTGCTGTTTTTAACGTGTTCTTGGGGCATTTTCTGATGAGTAGATTACCTATATTAAGAAAATTAAGTTCAAAGTTACATTTTGAGTAGTTCTTTTGTGCAAATTACTGTAAATCAGGAGCAAATGATAAATGCTGTTTGAAAAAAAGAGTTTAATTATAGAAGGATTATAGTACCACCCTGATTTGTGTGTGCACAATTCTTGATTTGTAACTCATACAACACATTTTGCACACAAGTACAAAAATGACAAAATAAAATTAAAACAACAACATACAATTTAAGTTGTGCATGTGTACATTGTATTTTGTATTTGTTTATTTTTATTTTGTCAGTTCTGTACTTATGCACAAAATTAATTGTATGACTTCCAAATCAAGAATCACGCATGCACAAATCCAAAGTTACACACAAATCAAGAATCAAGCATTCACAAATCAGGGTGATACGATATTCTCTCCATATTTATTTGTGACAGAAAATGTGCTGGGCGGGCCACAAGCTTCCTGCTTCGCTCCGCAACAGGAAGGTGAATTTCTAATGAAGTACTGTCACTTTGCAGACACTATGTCCTAGAAAACAAATGGATTTAAAAAAATATTTTGGCTAAAAATGGCATTATCATAATTAAAAGACCAGTGAGAAAGCTTTTCCTATTGATCAGAAGATGATTTGAGTGGCTCTTTAAAAAAATGCTTTTCCATATATATTTTCATAAAATAAACCCTTATTTATCACTGGTATGATGCATCTGGTTTGCAACTAAGCTGGAAAAGTAGCTGAGTAAAACATACTTCGTCTTTCCTCTGGTTGGAAGTCTCATATGTATGTAGCAGTTCCTTCAGGCTGTCCAGCTCTGATTTAAGGCCAGCTGTTTGGGCTTCATGTCTTTCCCTCTCCTTTATCATCTCCAACTTGTGTTGCTCCATGAAAGCAAACTTCCACTTCTGTAGCTCAGTCAATACATTCATCTATTTGGGTGACAGAGGGTGAAGATAATCACATATAGTGTTATAAACTCGCACTGTAACAAACATAAGCACAAATGAATGAAACATTTGTTTAGAAAATGGGTGAAATTTTTGAAATTGACAGTTACATCATGTTAACATGGTACTGTTGTTTATCTCACCGTTTGTGTTTTTAAATGGGATTTATTTTTCCAAACAGTTTTATGTATTTGGCAGTCTCTGCTTCTTCCAGTTCAAACTCTGCTCAACTATCAGCACCAATTAGCAGGTGACTTGGTTGTTATATGCTCCCCCTCAAAAAGCTGTACAAGACCAGAAGAAAAGGGCAAGATGGACAACCACACCGGGTCACCCATCTCTCTCTGAATCCCTCCCCTGAGAGTTGGACATCTAACTGAAAGGTCACTACATTCAAGACAAAAAGAGATGTCATCAAAGTATTAAGATCAAAAGCTCCTTTCATAAGTTCTGACCTGGCATTCAGAACTATTTCCTTCTAAGAGTAATGATTCTAATACATGGATGTAGAAATAGTTATTGCCATTTCAAATATTCTGCCAATCTAACACAGCCTTCAATTATTAACCATAATCACATTTCAGGCAGTATCGACAGAATGCAAGTGTCAGAATATTTCTTTTAAAATAAATTACATTTTTGTCAACTTGATATTAAGTTTTGTTTCTGTGGGGATTGTATCCTTGTTTTTTTTTCAGATGGGCTTTGATAAGCATGATGCTTCAGCCCAGTCATTTTTGGTTAATGTTGATCATTGAGTAAAAGTAGTAAAAATGTTTTAAGAACCAAATAAACTTCAAACTCTAAGTACCAAAAATTCTTAACCTTCAAATTGTTGCTCCAGGTGTCAAGAATGTTCTCCATCTTACTAATCTTCTCTCCGGTAATAAAGATCTCTGTCAATGCAAAGTCGTGGAGGTCTGGGATACTTGACCTGGAACCCTCAGATGGTGCCTGGACTTGGTCTGACCGAGTGTCTGAGACCCCCGATGCTCGGTCAGAAGACTGACCTGCCATTCTTTCACCTTAAGGGTAAACAACAAGCACAAAAAAGGCAAATGCGATAAATCAGCATCTTAAAAGATTAATTCATGTGTAAATTCAGTGTATTTTTTACTTCTTAATTCAGAAGCTCTTGAGTGCATGGAGGGTTCAACTATCATGGGGGACACCTGTGATGACCTCACACTCCTGCTGGAATACCTCCCATCTTTAGCTTCTGTTGCAGGATCTGGTGAGACATACAGTAGCTCCGGGATTTCACTTATAGAAGAAGGTCATACATAGATATCATGCAATGTTAATAAAAAAAACAACATGCCCAAAATTAAAATACAGATTTTACAAAAGTGCAGACTTTAAGGCAAAGAAGGAATGTTAAAAACACAAAGCGGTGAGAAGAGTCCTGAATAACATGAGCTTGGCTTATCGTCCAAAAATGCATTTATGTGAGCATCCTAATTAAATTCTGCAGAGGGAAGGAGTAAAAGCCTGTACTCTGCAGAGCACTGTGGGCAGAGCTCCAGGAGATCATTACCAATCAGCTTGTCTGCTCTCTCCATCCCTGTGTGAGGCTCCATGACAGTTAAAGCACTAAACCACCACTAAAAGCTGCAACTGGAGGGGGTGGGGCTAATGGACTGTTTAAGACATGGGGATCGCACAGAAAAAACAATACAAGATGCAGTTTGACAGACTGATAGAAAGATCCTTACTGGCTTACATACTTAAAAAAGATAAATTGGAAGACTGGAATACATGCTTTTACCCACGTTTTGATGGTAAATCCCTCTTGACAGGTAATTAAGCAGAAGTGTCTGAAAGCTCTCACTTTGAGAGTATCCGTTCAGATAAGTTACCTGAATGTATATTTATCAATATATCCTCAAAATACCTGTAAGGTGCTGTGACTTTGCATCTTCTCTGCTCAGGAAAATCGGATTTCTTCGATGAGCACCGGCAATAGCTTCAGCCTTTGGAGTGACAACAGCGTAGCGGAGAAGCTCTTCATACTCATCCTGTTGTTCAAACATAAATACAAACAAACCCAGGAAAGTTAGCTTGGAAGTCAAATGTGATATTATAAAGAACTATCTTTAAGATTATAGCTGTTATGCTTGTTCTTCCACTTTCTGAATTACATTTTTTAACTGTAATAGCTTCACATAGTTATTTTATGTCATTTAAAAGCCATTTAATTTGTGTGTTTTTATAACAATCAATAAAAATAAGAAATATTCAATTTTTTTGTCCTGGCTAAGTAAGCAGCAAATATTATTTATTTACTTCTATTTACACAAATGAATGCTCTATGAAAAACAGTAAAGAAAACAAAAATAAACAGCCCAAAATTGCAAAAAGCAACTAAAAATGTATTAAACAAATGATAGGTCTTTTTTCTAAATAAAAGCCTCTATACTCATTAGTATAACTCAGTTGCAGGATTTTATGTACAGATTTTTGGGACAAAAAATAGGTAATTTTGTGTATGTATGCAATTGTTCATGTTTAGGTATGATTCAAAAAATAAATGTATTCTTAACAAGACAATGTGGGTCTGTAATAAGTCATTTTAAGATACATTTCAATCACCTGAAGCTCGGAGGACACAGAGCTACCCCGGTCTGAGTCTTTGGGTAAAACAGGGCTGGCTGAATCCTCTTCATCTGAAGACATCTGAGGGGCAGAAGTGCAACTGGAACTAAATTTAATGAAGCAGTGTCAGCAAATGTAATCACTGTTCCTCATATATTATATGCTATCATATAATATCATATCATACATTATATATTCATTCATTCATTCATTCATTTTCTGAACCGCTTTATCCCTTTTGGGGTCACGGGACTGCTGGAGCCTAACCCGGCTACTCATGGGCGAAGGCAGGGGACACCCCTGGACTGGTCGCCAGTCTGTCGCAGGGGCCACACCTAGGGAGAATTTAGAGTGACCAATTAACCTATGGAGCATGTTTTTGGATGGTGGAAGGAAGCCGGAGTCCCCGGAGAAAACCCACGCATGCACGGGGAGAACATGCAAACTCCACGGGGAGAACATGCAAACTCCACGGGGAGAACATGCAAACTCCACACAGAAAGGTCCCCATCGTTGACACTACCTTCTTGCTGTGAGGCAAGAGCGCTAACCACTGCGCCACCGTGCAGCCCTACATTATATATATATATATATATATATATATATATATATATATATATATATATATAATTATTATTATTAATATTATTATTCATTATTGATTGAATATTTGTAGTTGTGTAAAGAGAAAAAGTTACTTATACTTTTGATAGTCAGTACAAGTACAAAGTAGCAAAAAAAAAAAAAAACCCAAAAAACAAGTAAAGTAGTGAAGTCCATTTACTCAAGTGCTTTACACCTGTGAGTTTAACCTCTTCATACCTGGCGACCATACGAGTCACATTTTGGGTTAAATGGCCACAGTAGCTCGGGCTCTTTGAGACCATGTTTGTTGAGGGTTAGCTCAAATATTAACTCGGGTCTTAAGCAGTTAGTAAGATGTTTTCGAAAATCGGAGCTAATCCCCAATCCAGAGTGTCTACAATACAACGTTAGGAAATTAAAAAGTGGGCAAAATTACCAACTTATTTAAAGTAATTAAATCTATGATTTCTGCATGATTACATTCAAATAAAATAGTATTTTTGCGGCTCACTTAACCTTTCATTGCCCAGATTTAACTGACATAACAAACCTTGATGTTAAGCTAACTCAACTGTGCGGCACACAGGACCGTAGGACATACATTATTTTAAGGCAGCAGATATACAAACATAATAAAATCCTTTAAGATTGCCGGCACAAATTAACTATGTTGTACTTACTGTTTACTAAAAACACTTTGTAAAAATTACAATCCGCAGCTCCCCGTTTTCACGTTAGCAGCCAGAAACTGGAAAGTGCTTGCGTAGCCGTTTGAAATGGACTGACGCTCAAAGAACGCGCTTTCTGATTGGTTTCTGTTGCTGTCTCTCAATGCAAAATCGTTCATGGTTGGTCCAACTATTTCCATGGCAACAGCACTTTAAAATGACGCTTTCCTGTCGCAAATAAACATAAAGGAAAACCATCAAACCACAAACTAAAAAAATAAGAACAAAATAATAATAAAAATAGAATATTAGGCGATTATTTCCTGCATAAATAAGAAATGAAATACAATGAAAAAAAAACGTCATAAATAAAATAAAACACTATAAATAAAAAAATAAAACAAAACATTATAAATAAAATTACATTAAACATATTAATAAAATAAAATTGAATAAGATAAAACTAAATCAAAACCTCATTATTATTATTTTTAAAACTGTAGGCCTATGGCAAAGATCTGACTTTTTTCAGGGTCACAAAACCTTTAAAACACATACTCACTTTTCTCTTTATTAACCTTTTAAAACCTTTCTGCTGTTCATCTGTTAATCATCAAATAAACACAAACAAAGGTTTATAAACAAAATAAAACAATGTTTACTGACAGTCCCAAACTCACAACCTTCTCACCAGCCTAGCAACTTGCTTGATTTAAAAAATTAAGAAATTTTTGCCCTTTTCTTGGATTAAATCTAGCTCATTCCATTTTGTTTTTCAAAACGCTAATGTGAATTGCAGCATAAAATGTCCACAAACTTTGAACAATTTCAAGACAACAACAAAAAAAGCTTGATTCTTTTAAAAAAATTGCCAAGGAAGTATGGTTAAGAGAAAACAGGATGAGAGTTGAGGATGGTATTGCCTGTCAGCACAGCATACTTCATTTGCACACTGCAGAATTATTATAGATATTTATTTCTGATATTTAAAATTATTGAGTTATTGAAATAAGGAGATGAGCAACAGTTCTGTCACCGAGAGTCCATTATTTTTTAAAATTTAATTGGCTTTTAGAATAAATAGGAAAAGAAAGTGCTGGCTTTTACAGTCGTTTTACAGTCTTTTAAATTAAAACTCATATGTTTAGAAATACATGCACTTTTCAAAAATAATTAGAACAGTGATGCAGCAGAGGTGACCCCTAGCTGATTAGAAAGAGAGCACTAAACCTTGCCAAAGACAGCATGGAACAGTGCTACAATTTCTTTGTGGGACAACAGTCCCAACCACTTGGCAGCCGCTTGGCTCAGACAGACTCTGGAGAGAAGACACATATGGTTCTTCTCAGACGAGGCAGAGCCATGAGGTGAAGAGTTGGACATGAGCCTCACCACCTGGTCTGAGTTCTTCCTTGTCCAGGGAGGTCCCGTTAGCACTGTCATGAGATCTACTAACTGATTACAGAAATAGAGCAGTTTAAATTTGGCAATACAAAGTTTTAAATTAAAAATGCAAACCAAATAATATCTTCTGCAGAAGGTTTTGGTATATATTTAAATTATTGAAAGGTTTCTTATTGGGAATATGATTGTCAGGAAAAAACTCGCATACATTTTTAACATTTGGTCATGACATTTGCTGCGGCTTCCAAAGTTACATCAGAACTGTAGGGAATAATCCTGTTTGCACTGTGGGAAATAGAGGTTTCCTGTTAGACGATAGGGAGCAGTAACTTCTCCAGAATCCTAATTTCTTAGTGTGAGTCCCATTTGACAAAATTATGCTCACAACTCGTCATTCTGGTTGATTTTTGGCTTCGACATTTTTATGTTTGCTGTACATTTGGCCGCAGTGACATTGACCCTCAACTATGTCTTTTGTGTTATCCTAATTAAAACAAAGCATTAATGCACTTTTTTTTAATCTTCTGAGAAACTACATGCAGTAAAAAAAAGAACAGCTGCAAAGGTTGAAGTCTAAAATGCATTTTGTAAGAAAATGCCTTTGTTTTTGGTTCACATAGTGAATGTTTTCCAGAAAACATTTAATTTAATTTGCATTTAATTTAAATGCATTCAATGTAATCAAATTAATCTTGAAACGTCTCAATTGAGGCCAGCATTTGTATCTCAAACGTTTCGTTAGTGCTTTTTTTGACCGTGTAACATCAACCCTTCTCTCAGTTTTCCTAGCACCTGAGCATATGAAGTGAAATGGGATTCCACTCACATCTTATGCAGTGAGTTTCAGGACAATATTTTTTGTGCATTGACTCTGCTTCTCCTGGTATTCTAAATCTGATTTGGCATTAAGTATGTTGGATGTTCAAAGGTTACACAGAGCGAAGTTGGAAAAGTTGTAAAGTTCTCTGCTCATTGGAAGTTTTTCACATCCAGAACCTACCCATTCGATATCTTTTTAGACAAATACTTGTCGGTTAATTGGTTCTTTTGATTTTTGAGTTCACATATGGCATCATGCCTGTAAAAAAAAATAAAGTTGGTGTCATCTGGTACATGCCCGTGATTGATTTTCAGTTCGACTTTCTTTGAGGCTGCCATAACTCCTGAAGACAACAAATGATGTGCCATCATCAATCCTAATGCTATCAAACCATGTTTTTCACTTATGAGACAATAATGACTTCTCACAAAACACTCCATTCCAGAGCTCTTGCTAGAGTCACAGTCATTGCTACCTGCTGTTTTCAGATTAGTTTTCATTACAGTTGATGTACTAGGTCTTTCCCCTTGGGTCACATCAATCCATCATATCCTGCTGTCAATGTCACTCTCCTTTTGTTTTACATACAATATGATTGAGCTCTGAATTATCTAGACTGTCAGGAATTGTGTTTACCATTGGCACACCGTTAATACGATATATATGAAATAACACTTGTTACAAAATGGGATTTTTTTTCTGTACATGTGGAATTTTTTGTGTATCTTTACAGCCTGATGGAAGCTTGGGCCAGCGAGAGATGGTCAACTAAAGGAGAAATGGAGGCTGAGACAAAACCAGTTTGCTTGAACATCAGTCTTCACAATTTACTCATAAATGCATTTGCATTTGTATTCATTTTTTTTCTAGATAACACATGTTCCTGTGTAGGTTCTCCTCTCCATTAAATTGTTCAGAAAATCCTCAAATCAACTCTAAAAGTGTCACTTGTAATATCAATTGGAGTCAAAAAACGTAAAATAAAAAAACCATGGGTAGAATATTTTCACGCGAATTTTAGATTTTTGCTATCAAAAATTTTAGGAGGGCTAAAAATCTCACGAAAACTCAAATTACAAAGAAGCGGAGCCATTTTGTAGAAGTAGAGATATCTGCAAAATCTGGTCCTGATAAGAGAAGAGAAGGCAGTCACAGATTGTCTTGTAGATAAGTCTCTTGGGGGTCTGGTAAGTTTGGAGCAGTTTCATGTAAAACATGTTAAATAGGAACATATAACTAAAAAGGATAAAAGTTTTTTCTTCAGAGCATTAACAATAGCAGAAATGTGTTCAAAAGACAACGTTTTTCCATTGAGAGTCAACATATAACCACACAATGTGACCTTTTTTTGTTTCACAAACTATAATTTAGTGATGGAAACTTTGTGACCTCTGTGTTCCAAGTTTATGAGCAACTTTGTAGCAACAGGCTCTCACTGAAACTTGGTTGATGCTTCAGTGGGATCACACACATCACTAAAATCACTAAAGTTATGTATCTGTGTTTCCCTGTTTTAAAGTTAACACCTTGTCATCCATCCATCAACAGGATTGCAGATATGAAAGCCCAAAAACTAAATCTTTGTGTGTGTTTTGTTGAAAAAGACATGAGGAAAAAAAGCCCAGCACATGCAGTGTTCTGCTTTTTGTCCGTGGGTTGCTCTGCTTTTCTGTACATTACTTTAAGTGCTCCACATTTCTTCAGCAGTAGTAAATGGAGTCTTGTGGCCTTAGGTCGCTTTGCTTCCCAATAAAGGCAACCAGCATCAAAAGCAGCGAGAGTCCTCTTCCTCAGGTCACTACTTCAGTAAATCAGTAAAAAAAAAAAAAGAGATTGAAGCTTTTTTTTTCTTTCTGTCTGTGTGTGCACTTGCTATGCTTTTGTGGGTCTTTGAACACAGTGTATGCATTTGCTACCCAGTGCCCCTTGTGGTGAATATGGCATTGTGAGCATGCTCTAAGCTTTAACTCTGAGAAAAATGAAAGGCCAGGCTGCTGCATTTGCTGCATCTCCTTGATGTATGGTCTTTAAGAACGAGGACATTGATTTTTAGTTCCTCTGAAAATGTTAGTATGGTATGAGAAGAAGCAGGTATAATACACAACAGGGCTTAGTGATTTGCTGCAGTGGTCAGTGCAGCCCGTCTCCCTTTGTTGTGCTGTAGGCAAGCTTTAATGATGTGAATACTTGTGAGGCTAAATGTCGCTGTGTTTGCATCAGTCAGTTCTTTCCTTTCTTCTTCTGCTTCACTTTCTCCAAGAAGCACTTGTGGATTTCCAAGGCATTCAGATCTGACAATAAAGATCTAGGGACGGACACAGGCAGTAACTGTCTCACACTCAATCTAAAGAGTCTACTTATCTCTTCAGAGGCAGTTGGTTATGCAATTACTGTAAAAGGGTTGTGTAAGCTATGTGAAATGATTGTCAAAAAGTATTGTTCTCTCTGTGCTCCTGTTAGTCTTACTATCATTCTGCCTGAGTGCCAGGTTTATTTACAGCAGAGGGTATTTAAAATGTCAAAATAAACAGTTTTGACATCTACGTAGACAAATGACGCTGTGTTTCTGTGACAAAGAAGTTAGAGCCTTGCAGAAAAAGCTACCACAAAATATGTGGAATCATTGAAAAGAAGGGTGCAGAACTGAGCAGAAGCAAAAGAACGCTTTTATTTAACTTATTAATGCAAAACTAGGCAACATGATGTAACTCAAACGAGGAAACAGGAAATTAAACACCAGTTTGCAACTCGATAACAAATTAAATTTCTACTTCAGAGAGTAGTGATGAATCTGCTCATTGTATGATTTGCATTATATCTTGAATTTCATGTAAAGATGGAGATCATTATGTTTGGGTGTTATTTGGTCATCCAGTTTTCTTCTTCCTAATCTGCTCAAGAGGTGCCACAGCATTAATTCTTTCTGGGTATCTGAGAAGCGACTACTATTACAGAAAGAAGCTGGTAAAGTAATGTCATCTTTTCTGTAATGCTCTTTATTTTAACATAGAAGAATAGGGTAGATATCACTACATGGAAATTTGAATTACTCAATGGTTTTTTTTCAGATGGAAAGGGTCTGTGCTCTCTGCTTTAGAAGAATTGCTGTTTTTGTTCCAGCTGTCTCTGCTTTGCATGTTGCTTTGAAGTGCACGCTGTTGATTAGAACCCTATTTGTTCTGTCTGACATGCAATGCTCAAACCATCTCACAGTTTGCTCAGACAGTCCTGCTCTGATGTGTTTTTTCTTTTTGCAGTGATAGATGTACTGTGTTAAAGTGTTATGGATCAATAAAAAGGGCTGCCGTCTTAGGCTCAAATAAAATCATGTATCACTTCCAGGATCGCTTTTGTTGCACTGCTCTTTTTTCTAAACCTCTCTCACTCATTTTATTTACCTGCTTTTTTCCTTTTTCTTTTTTTCTTAGCCATTATGCAGGTCCCCAGTCCATTCAAGGACTGTATTTGGACAAAGAACCACACATGCTACCCATGAACTTAAAAAAAAAAAAAAAAAAAAAAAAAAAAAAAACTAGAATAAGTTCTCATGTTTAAATGTTGGGGTTAAGATCTGCACCTCTTAATTCGTAGATACTGTAGGGGAGTTCATGTAGACTTTAAACTCACAGTCTGCAACCTTTAACACTCACAGGGCCATTTGAGTTATTTCATACTGGCCTCAACCCAGTAGTAGTCTTTCCACACCCTTTATAAAAATAAAAAACTGACTTTTAATTATGTTATTTCTACTATTATGATACATATAAATGAATTAATATTCTATTTTGGGATAAATAAAACATGGAGAAAATAGTTAACAACTTTTGACACAGGTTCACATGACTTCCTTTTCAAAATAAAAGACCTTGTACAATAGAGGATAATCTAAATGTAGTAAATATAGCAGCAGGTAATGTAATGTCAGCAGTGAAAAAAAACACAATTTGTTTTACTGCTGTTGCCACATCTCAGCCAGAAATCTGTAAATCAGAACTTAAAATTTCTGTTTTTTTTGGACCATCACACGTTCTTTAATTCTTTGAATTTTTCAACAATGTAAAACCTGTCTGTGTCACATGGCGCTACAAAATATGTCAAAATGTTTCAGAACAACTTTAACTACACAGTCACACTACTGGATGGGTGACTGAAGCATTGTGTGTACTGTAGTAACAAGCCAGATGGAGTGACACGCTCTGTGCTTCAACTGTCTGTGTATGAGCTGAATAAAATTTGACTTATCTGACTGTTTTGATTGACTTGATGCACATTGAAAGAACCACAAAGTGATTAACATATACAAATACATTTATTTCAGGTCGATATTGCAGGATTTCCTCCATTTTTTTCTTTCTTTTTTTTTTTTAGAAAATTGCACCTTGAATTTACAATCTTTGGCTGAACTCTAAAAAGAAAGACACGGTTTCTTAACTATTAATTGCTTTTTGCCGCCTATTGGTCATCCTTTTTTTCCATTAAAGTTTCTTTCAAAGTTTTGTTTTGTTTCTTTTTTATAAGTTTAAAAAGGAATTATCTGAATGCACAGTTGTTGAAGCACAATGACAACACTCAGCATGGAAAAAAAGAAACTTGGTCCGTCAGCACCATGGACAGAGACTTCACTGGAATCTACTGCTTGTAGCTCTTAAAAAGGTGGGTCAGGTAAAGTGACAGCATGAATTACACAAAGCTTGTACAACTCATAGAAAACTAAAGAAAACTAAAGTATTAAAAGAAACTAATACAATTTTTATTAAGAAATAGTAATTTTGGCCAAACATTTAGCATAACATGCATGTGGTTTTTACACACCTCCATTAATAGTAACCCGAAGTGCTTTGTGAACGCAAACAGATGGGAATCCATGACTTTCCCTGGCTGCTTAAACGAGCTCCTCTGTTCAGCATTCAGCCGTCAATGCTTCACGTCAGTCACCCTTAACGAGATTGTTCCATCGGACGGATCCACCCGCATCACTCGGTGAAATACAATTATCGATTCCACTGCCCCTCTCTGGCTCGCGCGCAGCAGTCTCCTTCGCGCACCCGCTTGTCTCTTAAAGGGCTGCAACCGGAGAGGACGGCGTCGAGAAGAAAAAAGAAACAGAAAGCGAAGAAAGAAGAAAAGCCGAGTCGTGTGCTGCCAGTTGTCTGTGGTGTTGATCTACATCATAACGCCTGGAAAATTGTCTGTTTTTGCGCAAAACAAAGCGTTTTCTGGTGTCATGGCTAAGTTTCAGCTGCTTTCAGCTCTCAGTGTCACAAATGATGGTAAGAAATTACTTTCTATTTATAGATTTTTATTTTCTGTGTTAGAAAACCTTATTTCTAAAGTACTTTTAAATTCAAGAGAAGTATCCACTTACAAGTAAATAAAGTTGGCTTTTTTATGAAGCTGTACACATATTTAATGCAATTTGCATGTTATTTATATGTTTATGACAAAGTAAGTAAAAAAAGAAATTGGCAATTTACTTAAAGCTTAAATTTTTGATGCACAGGTCACAATTTGTCACTTTTTTTCCTTTTATCTTAAAATAAATATTTCCTGGAATTCCCTTCCTTGGTATGAGATTTGTTGGTTATAGAGCGCTCATGCTCTGGTGAAATCCAGCCACCTGCCCTAAGGCTGTTAAAGCACTCTGCAGCCAAAAAGAGGAAGCGGGAGCAGGCAACTGACTCATCCACGAATTGCACCTCAAGAGGCAGTGAGCGATTGACAGGCGCACAGCCGGTGAACTGGAAATCTGTAGCAAAGTGCTTTGTTTGGTGTCCAAAGGCTGCTGTAGTAATGCAGCTGGGTTAACAGCGAAGGAAGCGCTCAAGGAAAACTTAAGATAAAGCTGTAATGTTGCAACATTTTTTTTCATCTTTAATCTTTTCTGATATTTGAAGTCACACTTTAAATTCCAAACAGCAAAAGTGAAAAAATGTAAGCAAATATTTGTTGCATATTCTCAAGTTTTTACTCATTGTCAGGTCAAATTAAAGTTTTTCTGACCCCAACATTGAAAAAACCTTCTAAGAGACTTTTTTTTCAGCATTTACCTGAATTAATCTTATTTTCAGTTAAGCAGTTAAACAGAATTATGTAGAAAATGTTAACAAAACCATGACATTTTTATTTCTATACCTTTTCTGTCTCATGTATTTTTCAGTGTTTTTTGTAACGTATTTCTTATTTTTCTTTATTAAATTAAACAAAACTAAATTATTACTTAGTAAATTAATACTAAGTATCAGTCGACAACATGCTTTGGCATGAACTTCCTTACCTTAGCAAAACTTGACAGATAATTCTGCAGAATCTATTTTGTTATTGGGGATCATGGCTGCCTGTGGATTTAAATGTAGCTCTACTATACACAGCATGATACATTTATGATGTAACACTTTTAACCCTGTCACATCGCAAATGTGTGACATAATCCAGGACGTTGCTTAATTTTGCATAACCTTGAAAGGCAAAAACACACAAAAATATTTTTTTAAATAACTGGAAATGAAAAAATAAAAATCTATTTTTTATCTGCAAGATAGCACAATCCGGCATGCTTGCATCGTTTAACTATAAATAAAAATGTTCTTACAGTTTTATTTGTCCTTAACTACCATCCTCTCTCCTCCTTCACTCAGTAGCAGTCTCAGCATTTGATGAAATCTCCTAATGTAAGACGTCCTGGGCTGCCTTCCAGATGAGGTCACAGGTTCTCCGTTTTGATGGGATTACATTCCGCTCTGCCCACTTAGGGAATGGACCTGCTTTTTTTTCTTATGCATATAAGGGAACCATCATGCCACAATGCTCACGTATGTCATTGAAAGGATGAGGCATCAAGTCAAATATGACCAAGGTTTAACATGCATTTCATTTAAAATGTAGTTGAATTCAGCATAAAATGTATTAAAGGAAACCAAATGTTTTTGTACAAATTGCAAAAACAGGATTGCCGCAAACCCACTACTCTTATCATTCCATTCTTGTATATTTGGATGACGTACTAGTTGAAAACAACAACCTCATAGTCTTTGAATTTACCTTGTTATTTTAGAAAAATTCTCAAATCCCAATTGATTTAATTTTAATATATATATTAACCAGTATTTTAAAAATAATTGGACTTTTGTACTTTCAAAGCCCAGGTGCATGTTTTATTCATTAAGAAGGCAGAGACCATTACCTCAAGATTTACATTAGGTCAGGCTAACATGGTACAGTACGACTGTGCTCACTCTTTTCCTGCTGATCGGAGAAAGTATTTCTGGGACAAAGTAAAGAGGTTTTTCTCTTGTCTGCTGTTTCTTGTTACTGTGTTAATTAATTGCCAGTGGAAACAAAGTGCATGAAATTAACTTAAATAAATGTTTTGGTCATTACGATTTCCAAGAGTTGTGTAAACATAGCAAATAAATACTTATAAATATCTGTGCAAATAGAGAACTAAATGTTTTGCAAAAAAGATATTTAAAGTAAGGTTTATATACTAAATTATTATGATGAATGGTGTTTGTAAAGATTAAAGTAAAAGAAAAAAACAGCTGGGAAACTTTCAACTACAGCAAGACTGGCTTGTTTGGCAGTGCGGGGTTATTGAATTTTATTGTGATTGCTCCCGTTGCTCTGGCTGTCATTGATGTCGGATTCTCATCAGCTCAGGTCAGGTGGGGTTGGGTCACCTGAGAGCTGACAGCGTACCTCGCCATACACTCCATTGATTCTCTGACAGGCAGACTCCACAGGCACCAGATCACTTTTTGCACTTTTTTGTGCACATACCTGCTTTAAACTAAGCTGTGATCGTGCCTTTAATCATTTAAGATTATGGGAATTAAGCTCATATATTCCTGTATTGGAGAATTGGCCTTACTGATAGAAGGGTTAGGCATATATTAAAAAAAACAATTGAAATAAAGATGAGAAAATAAAGAATTGAAACTGTATTTTTGGCATGGTTTTATTGACTCATACAAACAGGAGCAAAGCTCATAGAAAAGTCCACAAAGCTAAATCAGGGTCAGAGTCCATGAAAGGTCAGGCCAGGCTGCAAAGAGGAAGAGTCAAATACAAAGCAGGGTCAGTTAAACAGGTGATCAGATCAGGCTAAACCGCTGGGTTTGCAGGCTGAATGGCACAAACTATATTTTGTACTGAGCATGGCTCTGAGCAGTGCTTAAGTGTCCTGTGGCTGATCAGCAGATGAGAGTCAGGTGCGAGGCATCCAGACACTGTGCTGGGGTTGATGGGAGATGACATGTTAGTATTCAGGAGATGACCCGTCAGTGACCAGAAAGGGAGACAGAGCTCAGAGTCCTGACATGTTTATTGTTTTAAGCTTTGTATTATCAGTCAGGAAACCATGTTTTGTTCAAAAGAGAAATAATTTAAAGAAGTCATGTCATTGTATTCATAAACACTGATCTTGCAAAGTTATTATGTAGGAAATCAGTGCACAAAGAATAATTCAGTTACATCTATGTTAATTGCTTTTAAAGACAAAAAGTTGTATTCGATGTTCATTTCAATCAGTGCAGGCATTAAAAGTGAAACTTTTGCAAAAAAGAATGCTCTTACAACCCTTAAAATTATGCAATGAGCCAAAAGAAATTAGTGGACTCACCTTGAATCAGCAGTGTCATTTTCCTAAGGAAAATTGCATTATGGGAGCAGGGGCTGGCCCTGTGATTTGTGTCCTCCCGACAGGACTTCAGTGTTCATTAGAGGCTAAGGCAAGCAACTCTTAGATGTACAGGGACTGCACATGCTGGACAGCACTGACCATCTCCAGTCTGATCATAAATTTGTGTGTTCTGTCTTTATCAGAAATGTCTCACAAGAAAGCCACTTTTTCAAAATGTAGACAATTGTTTTAAAGAAATAAGGAAACCACTGAGCGATTGAGACATAAATTTACCCCATCTCCAGTTTTACTCTGCATGAGGTCTTCCTTCGCCATGGTCTGGAATTTTCTTGTTTTTGATATAAAAAAACGTCAGTCTGGACTTTAGCTCCCAACAAAAGATCTTTTATAAGAGTTATAGCATATTTAAACTTGTTGTATAGTCTCCTAGAAGTTTGAAATTTTTGATGACATTCTTTTGACTGCTACTATAAAGAATAAAATAAAATAGACTCACTGCTGTAGTGGAATGTTTTATGAAATATCTGTTCTTCTATATAGTGGGATTAAGTTGGAAGGAAAAAAACAAAGATTATATTGGGGATAAACACATTTTATAATAATTGTATGCACACATTTTATGTTTGATTGAGTATGGATTTGCAAAAGCTTCTTTACAGGTGTCTAAGATCCCTTTTACATGATAAAGACACTTAACCATGCAAAACCAGTAACATCTGAGACACGCTTGGGTCTTTGTACCTGTTCATGATCACTCCACATGTCCTTGTATGCCCTGCATTCAGCCTCACAGGTTCATTCCAGCCTTGTCATTGCTCCCAATTAAAGGAAGTTTTGTTTGGAAGAAAATGTTCAGAACATTTTTTATAGAAAAGTATTCCTTGCCAAACTGATAACGAATTAGGAGATTTCGTATTTTTTCATGATGCTATTAATATTCTTAAGACATTTTGCATTTTAAATCAAAGTCCTTGATAGTAATCCAAAAATGCAAAAGGCCAGGAAGACATGTGACGTACTGAGAAAGTGGGTAAAGACTTGAGCTTAGCACACAGAGGCACTCATCCCTGTTTGACTGAAGGATTGTGGGTTTTCAAACTGCTATGTGGTTGAAAAGCCAAATACCCATCTCTCTCAGAAAAACCATTGATGTTTACTGACTGCAACATTAATTCATGCAGTTGTTACCTGGTTTCTACTAAAAAAAATACTTTTCAATAAAGAACAGGCAAAAGTGGAGTGTCACTCCAACTCAGACCCGACCTTTGCCCCTTGATACTTTTCTCAGAGTAACTGACCAACAAGAGTGTCTTGTTGAAGCAGTCTTGTACATTTAAGACAGATGTAATGATGTCTGAAAAAAACTAATGGAACATTTTTTTTCTTTGTTGTCTCTTTCCTTTTGCTTTTTTTCTACCATTCTGCTTGGAATTCGACTGCTGCAGCCATCATGAGTTATCTGGTGTGGTGACTCCAGAACAAAGTTTCTTATATCAAAGACGCCTGATCAGACATCTTTAGCGTTCGAGATTTTTGCATTTATCCTCCACCATCTCATCTGGTGAATCATTTTGAAAACCTGCCTTGAGAAAAAGAATGGAGGACACTTACAACCACAGGACTTCCCTGGTTAAAGGAGCAAAAGGCATGGTCAAGGAGGCCAAACGGCACGCCACGAAGAAAGTGAACAAAGTGGTGGACCGCGCCACAGATGAGTACTCATCTCATCAAAACTACAAACGGTTCCAGGATGAAGAAGACGAAGATGAGGATTTCTACCGAGGTTCACAAGTGCAAGACGGGCAAAGCTACAACGAAAATGAAGGGGGTTCAAGTGATGCCACTGAGGGTCACGATGACGAGGATGAGATCTATGAGGGTGAATACCAGGGTATTCCATCAGCAGGAGACACTAAGCAGAAGAAGAGCCAGGTGGCATTGGGGCAACCAGTGTCGGATGCCACAAGGGACCGTAGTGATCTGGAGCAGGAGCGACAGGTAGATGAGGAGGAGTTGGCCCAGCAGTATGAGCTGATCATCCAGGAGTGTGGGCACGGGAGGTTCCAGTGGCAGCTGTTCCTGGTGCTCGGCCTGGCACTAATGTCAGATGGTGTCGAAGTGTTTGTGGTGGGATTTGTGCTACCCAGCGCGGAGACAGACATGTGTGTGCCCAACTCAAGCTCCGGATGGCTAGGTAAGAACTCCATAATTATTTGCATTTGTGTTGAGGACAAACAGACTCACGTTCTGTTATGAAACCGGTGTTGAACAGAATAAAAATGTACAAATCTCTGCATGACTGTAAAAAATGCTTACATTTAATTCAGAGTTTTGTGTCAGTTATGATCTTTGCCTTAATGATACATGTGAAAACCAAAAGTCATTTCTCATCGTATTTAAATCCAAACATGGTAAAGACATTGATCGGTTGCCATGTTAAGAGTTGAGAGTTCAAAGCTTCTGGTAAGTTGTGCACCGTACTGCACTGCCAGGTTGAACTTACAAACACTTTCACCCTGAATGCCTGAATGCCATTTTCTCATTGTACATAACATTTTTGTCAAATAGATGTGCACAGACAAAGTAAGAATAAAAACCATTAAAAAAATGACCAAAAAAAACATTTGAACTTTTCAGCCTTTTTTTTCGTTTGGTAAAAGACATCTATTTTCGCATTTCAGACCTTAAACTGTGTGTATTTTTCTGATTTCCTATTGGTACAGCATTTGTCATTTGTTTTACAAGATATTGTTATTTCCTTGTTTATTATTTTTTTATTTCCCTTTGTGTTCTTTTGTGGCAATAAATTATAACTTTTCTCAAGGCCCACACTTAATTATGATTCGTATTCTGGACTTTATTTAAAAGAGCATAGAGGTCATTTATGCCTCCAAGACCTAAAAAATATGATTAGTTTCACAAACTCATTTCATGACTCTATGGAGATCTTCAACTTTGGTTCTTTATATAAACAGCAACAATAAAAATGTTGGTTTCTGGTGAATTATTTGCTCTTAAAACATGGCTGATTCTGTTGCAAACCAGCCTTAGTTTTATAATTACTTTGATTAATATCATACGCTTTCTAACTAAGTTTGTTAGCATGTTAGACCATGTATCAACTAATTTTACTGATTTATTTTAAGCATTAAAAAATAAGTAAATACTTTACAACAGTAAAGAAAAAAATTAAAACACCGATAGATCAAACCCATTTCAGATATCATTTAATCCATTGATTTTAATGTAAAGAAATTAACAAAGTTTAACAAAAAAGATGCCATCTTCCTGACAGTGTATTCACTCGTGATCATAGATGGACTTTTTTAAAAGTAATGCATACAGAATACACACATCTCACATTAGATTCGTTAAGTACGATGATTATCAATTTAAGTCAAGTAGAGCTTCATTTGTTGCTGGCAAGGCAGTAGGAAGAAATTCAAAAATCGCGCCCCTATTGAGGTATTTATTTTATTTATATGTATATTTTTGCATAGTTGCGATGATCTGGTCCCTATCAGATCAAGTGCAGATTCTAGGTGTGTTCTTTGCAGAAAACCCAAATCTTTTTAATCAAAAAACTTGTCATGAACTTGTTGATTAATTATTAGGAGATTTCTATTTGTTTTATTTTAATGGCAAAACAATGTAAATCGGCTTTAGGCTTTGAATGGTGCGATAAACACTTGATCTGCTGGTATCAGTGTAAACCCTGAAAAGGTGACCGGTATGCCCTGTGATCTCTGTGTGTCAAAGTGGAGTTTTAGCAGACCTCATGGCTGTAGGTGTGTAATCTATCACCAAAGAGCTGTCTAGAGAAACTGCCAAAATATGACCGTACGGAAGTGAGGACATTTCACACCCTTTGGATAGTAACTGCCTGAAAGGTGGCAGGGCATCAACTTTACAGCATTGTTTTATCCAGAGTTGGGTTTGGTTACATCCAATTAAAATATCTGGATTTCAATCAGTAACCGTCTTGAATGAATGGACCCCATCACTATTTTGGAGTTCTTATTTTAAATGGGAGATACAATTGAGGTTCAAGGTGAAAATATAAAACCCTCCATCATTTTCTGCACCCTTTTTATGTCATGCTGCAGTTCCTGCTCTTTAGAACTGGTTGTCACACGGCTGAAACACCCGTTTTAAAAGGGGTTTCACTCTGAAATGTGAAGTTCAGCCAATAATGTTCCTCTTTTAATGAAGTGCACTGAACATTTGAACTGTTCAACATTGTCATATTTTATTTAGCGATTTTTTTTCACTTACTTTGATCAAAAAAAATCAGTCAAACATTGTCTCATCCATGTAATATAGTCTTTTTTATAGGCCATTAGGTGATATATCCCATTTAAATCTCTGATACTGCATTTAAGCATATAATAGAGCAATTAACAGACAAATATTGTGTCTTAAATCCTTAAATTGTGGAAGCAGTGTTTCCATTCATCTGTCTCTTCTTTAAGCTTTCTCTTTTAAAGTCAAGGTCATGTTTTATTTTGCTTGTAACTCCCTTCCTCTTTCCCTGCCTGCCACACCTTCACCCTCACTTCAGTGTGCTTCTCAATTTTCTCTCACTCTCCCTCATTCTCTTCATACTTCTCCCACTGATTGTCCAGCTCCACCCTGTTGGGCTGAACCTGATTGTTGTTCTGTGTCTCAGTGTACATGGCTGGCTGTAACCTAAATAGCAACTGACAGTTTTTATGACCAATTTTTTTGTATGAAATATTGTTTGTCAATTTTAATTCTTCAGTTAATCAAAACATACAAACCCTGACATTAGCATTGGTGGTCTCGTGGTGTTAATAAAAAGCTTTCATGGGTATGTGGTTCACGGTAACATCAGGAACCATAGTTCTGTTTAATGACTTGGAGCTTGGCTGCAACTGGAATGTGTAGCTAAGCTGATGGTGCTGTGTTTGGCCTCACAGGACATTTTTTAATATTTTATTCAGTGACCTGTCCTTCAAAACAACAGACCATGAGTCACTGTTAGTATGGTAGCTTTAGCAAACGCTCCACTGAGATAACTATGGTTAATACCTCTTATGTCTTATCAGTTTTAAATAGTTTGCCATGTTTTTGCAGTAACTTTTAGCCAACATTTACACACCAAGAAGTGCATTAACTTAGCTGAAATCCAACTTTTTTTTTACCTAATTTTGTGTAACCTTAGTTTGTTAAAGAGAAAGAGAGCTAACACAAATTAGTAGTCCACTACAGTTATAAATCCAAAAACAAAACAACCATAAACTAAAACCAAAGATGAATGTATGAACATATATGATATTATTAGCAAGAATGGCATGTTTGAAATGGAAAAGAATAAGAAAAGTTATGCATAAATAAACAAAACTTGTTTTTTTTTCTTACAACAAATTATACTGTATATCAGTAGTATTTCTATCCACTAGCTCACTGCAGGTGTTATCAAGCAAAGTTGGAAATGTTTTTAAAATGAGGTTTTAACCATGCAAATGTAATAGCTGCAGACATTTGCTATAGATTGCTTTAAAAGCAATTGTACATCACCAATGAAAATAGAGAAACCACTATCAATACCAGTAATCTCAATGAGTGTAAATTTTACGAATACATTTATCATCTTTCGATCTTTCTCCACTCTACCATCATTCACATGAAAATGCAGTTTTAGGTCAAAAAGGTTGACAGATAAGAACAAAAAAAGAAGGAGACAGGGGGATGGACAGTGGATGTATTTTCAAAAGATGGGTATAAGGGCAGATGAGTGCAAACAAGAAGGGAGTGGCTGAGTTTTTAGACAAAGTGAATTACACCACAATAGTGTATTTGCTGTGGATAGGTTTTACGTTTCTGCTGAAGCTCCCTGCACTTTTTCTACCCTGCCCTCCTTGCTTTCCTTGAAAAGTCATCACCCTCTGTACTTTCAGTTTCTTACCTCTTCATTTTGTAAATTTGAAGCTTGCTTCACTGCCTTCTGATCCTTTGTTCTTTCTCCTCTCTTGGCCTTTTGCATCCCAACTTCACCCTCTGTCTCCTTTCAAGCAGCATCCTTTTAGTGCTTTCCCCTGCTTGTCATATTTAATTTCCCATCATCCCTCTCTTTATCCCCGTCTTTTGGAGCCAGCTTGCCGGCTGTGCAGGATTGCGTGGTCCAGGGGCAGCTGAGCATTGCTGTAGTGGCGCACAATCATAATGTCACTCTGGAGACGATACCACTTGATTAATGTGAATATCCTCAGATTGTGTCTAGTTGCGTGGAGGAAAAAAAACACAAATGAAATTCAGTTTGTAAAGATTTGGACCAAATATGCTGTTGGTAACCATATCTGCTGAAAAAAATCCCAATAAACTGACTTGCTATGTTAATTTAGGCTGAACAAATCAATATTTAAACTAAATGCTACACTTATGAAGCTCTAATGGTTGCAAACAACTGAATCGTGCTCTCAAAATTCTACTTTATACTACTTTAAACAGCTTTTCTGTGGAAAGCAGTAAAAAAAGGATCAAACTGACACAATTTCATGCAAATACGCTTACTCTTAATTCCACAAGATCTGCTTTTAATAGCTTAGAAAGGAAACTTTTGCAATTAAAAGAAAAAAAAATAGTATTAAAAGGGGGAAAATTAGACAGAAAAGAAGACATTTAAAAGCAAAAAGAGGAGACTTAGTTTGGGAGAAAAGATGTATGAGTTTGGACAGGAGGTCTACGAAAGGGCAGCAGAAATTAGATATAAAGACAATGTTAAAAGCTGACAGAAAGAGACTAAAATCCTGCATTAGACATACTTTAGCATGATAGTATCATTATTACAAAACAGGGTGGGTGTTGTATGCAGTGCTGCAGTTTGGACTACTGAGAGTAAAAAAGCATTAAAGCATGAAATCAGAGGAGGTCGTGATGCAGCTCAGCGCTCCCACGTCTCTCGGGGTGCTCCTCTGCATGTGACAAGGCTGAATCCTGCACCAGCGCCTTCCCTTGTCCTTTTCTCCTCACTGCCTGTCTTTTACCCTATCCAGCAATTACTGCACCCTCCTCTCTCATTAATCGGCTCCTTTTTGACTCCCTCGCCGCTGCACTTACTTACATATTTAATTTGCTTGCATTTGTACTTAGGACTGCATTTTATTCATTTAAAAAAATTGAATATATTTCTGCACTTAAAATCTCTTTAACATTTAGTCTTTTCACAAAATAGAAGATTGGAGTCCAACAGAGCAGCTCTGTATACATTTGTTTGATCCCTTAAGTGAGCCTGGGGGTTTTGTAGAATAATATATTTTTTTCCTTCAGTTTTGACACCCCAGTTAAGTGTCACACAGGAAGGAGTTTGCCTCTGTCATTTTTTTTGGTGGGGCTTAAAGTTTGACAGTCTTAAGGCAAATTTCAGGTGTGAATTTTTGTCTTCTGAGAAAATGTTTAAGCAGTTAAAAGATATACTCTTTTTTTGCAGGAGTAAAAACTTAATAGAACTATAAAACACTGCATTAACTCAAAACAATTTCCAACCACTTTAAAATTGTGAAACAGAATTATTCATTGCAAACATTGATTAACTTTAGCAAACAACATACAAGATAGCTGTGTAATTTTGGACTCTGTTCATGCCTGTATCAGCACTGCTGATGCTATGCTTTATATTAAGCAATATTAGATGGGTAAACGATCTATAAAGAGATTATGTTGAGTATTGGACTAACTACTCACAATATTTTAATTTAGGGTATTTTAATAACTAGTGTTTTAGCTTGTATTTTTTTTTTTTTACCAGCATCTAATGCATGTTTATATGTGAGGCATGTTAAAGTTTTTTTGTGCTAATGTTAAAAAAAGAGAGAGCTTATAGACTCCTTGTTTACAATAAAAAGAAGCTTTGGTAATGAGATAGAACTCCCCATCATATTTTGTTATTACTCAATCAGGAGACAGAGTGACCAAACCAAACAGCTTCACCAAAAGAAAGATTGAAAATCTTTTATTTGTTTAGTTTACCAGGAGAATCAAAAGTGGTCATTTTTTTTAAATCTTTTTTTTTTGTTGTTAGAGGAGACTTTTAGTTATAAAACAATGCAGTGTGTAAGAAAAATCAATTAGAAAGAAATTTGAAAACCCAATTATGGAAATTGTAATCTGCTTTTTTAACATTTGAAACATAGACAATGTCTCTATGAAGAGAGACATTAAGTTGCAAATTTGTAAAACGTTTTTAACATTCTGTGAGAGGAAAACATGCAGAAGCAGACTCAGTAACTCCTGAATCGAATTTTAAAACACATGCTACACTGCAAAAAATCTTAATCCAAGAAATTAGATTGGAATGAGCTCTTGGAATTAGCTCCTAGTTCTATTTTTTTTTTTTTTGAGGCTCTGTATGTTTCTTTAAACCAGATGTTATTTGCTGACTAATAAATAGACATTATTCTGTTCATGGACCACACAGTTTGTGGTTTATCATTTTAGGCCCTTTTAAATCTTTGCTGACATTGTGCATTTAACCCGCTACCAAGAAACCATCTATTATTCAATGGGGGAAAAAAATAAACAAACAAAAAAGGAAAATAAACCCTGAACAATGAAACAAAGTGAACTTGTACTCTTCTTTCTTAGCTGAACAAGATTGGTAGCTTCTAGAAGTGAGCAACAAGCAATACCTGAAGGGGTTACATTTGCTCATTAGTCCTCTAAGTTTTGCTTCAATATATAATCAATTCTCTGTTATGAATTATGCAAACCCAAGGAACTCATTAAATTCACTTTATGATCTAAGATGTCCTCCAACAATACCTTATGACTTCCAGTTCCATTTTTTTTAAAAACCCTTAGCGTCAGGATCAGCAAAACTCCAAAAACCTGAAACCGTGCAAAAAGTGAAGAACACAACACACGTATATCAAACAATAACTGAGGACAGAAACAGACAAGATGGAACACAGAAGAACAAAGAAGGAGGAAAATAAAGGCCTGTAAATTCTCCGGCTCTAACAAGTGGCTGACGAGACTCAGCTGGAAACAATCAGGGCTGATTGGGGCAAAGAGAAGGAAAACGAGCCATGAATCACACGGAGGGGGGAACACTTGTCAGTATAAAGTAACTGTCTAGAAAGCATGAAGAAATTCAACAAAAAAAAGTCTAAGTGGATGAGAGAAAGGCTGAATCCGAATTGCTTCCCTACTCCTACAGCTTCTCCTGACCCCCACATTTATTCCTCCAAGCAGAGAGAAAATAGTGTCTTCAAATTGGGACATTACTACTGCTTGATGACATCATCAGTGGCCGCTGGTCATCTACATTAGCATGTATAGCTGCCAGCACTCGGAAAAATACATAACAACATTACAATTAATTGTAACCAGGTGTGAGTGTGGGGAAGTGCAGAAATAGACGATTGAAAGAAAAAAAAACAATTTCCACAGGACGAAACTTAAATAATTACCTTTATTTTTACATTTTTATATAAACTCTTGACTCTAGCAGGTGTATTGTCTTTCTAAGTATTGCTTCAGTCAAGTCATAATCCATCATGTCAGAGCGGAAAATAAATACCTCACCACTATGTCACACAGTATTTGTGCAACCAGTATGTAAACAATTGTGAAGAATTTTATTTATTGGTTTGTGGTTATTTATTTATTTTTTTACCCCTTCATGTTGTATGTTGTATGCAATGAATTCTGGGTCCATTACTTACCATCAACTTGAATGGAAAAAAACAGAGAAGAATATTTTTTTCATGTAATTGGAATTTTTTTTTTGTTTTCCAGGCAGCATTGTTTACTTGGGAATGATGTTTGGAGCGTTCTTCTGGGGAGGGATGTCTGACAAACTGGGACGCAGGCAGATCCTCCTTATTTGCATGTCCACCAATGGCTTTTTTGCCTTCCTGTCATCTTTTGTCCAGGGATATGGCTTATTCCTTCTCTGCCGTCTCATTGCAGGTTTTGGGTAAGTTGGTGAATAGATTTTCTTTTTCTTTTACCGAGACTAAAATGGTAACAGAATGTGTTCTTTTGCAGTGACACAAAGTAAGTGGGTTATTGTGTTGTGATTAATCGTAAGGAGCACTTAAAACAGTCATATTTTAAATATATTGCTTCATCCTAAAACACAGTAAAACAGAACTGTCTATGTAATGTAAACCTGTGACGAAATCTTTGATTTTGTTTTGTACTGACCATTTATGCTTGAAATACACCCAATCAATCAATCGATCAATCAATCATGTTGATGCTTATTCACTGGAGACACACTTTCAGCTTGGATTTTATAACAAATTCACGCAAGGCTCTGATTATTTGTAAAATTTACCATAAAAATGTCTTTCAACTCAAGTCAGAGGTTTGTTCAAAGCATTGGCTTTGATCGTGTTCATTAATTGTATTTGATAACTAATTTGACGAGAAACATTTTAATTTTGTGAGAGAAAAGTTACTAAGGTCTAAATGTACGGTTGAACAAAAACTGTGAACACTTTGTTTTAGCCTGATAGCCATCTTTTGAAGAAACCTGCAGTTTTCCTCGTAAAACTCCTAACTCAAGTAGCTATTCATGTTTGATTAATTTTAGTTTAAAGCTCACTACTGAATTTTTTTTTAAATAAAGGACATAAATTAACTGGATGTTTGTATACCTTAGAACATCTTCAAAAATTAATCAAGAATTGCCTCTCAATGAGCTTTAATAATCTGAACGTGAAAAATTAAGTAATGTGCTATCTTTTGTACCTGTAAAACTCACAATAAGCAGGTAAATATGTGCAACGGAAACTCTTAAGAAGAGGATGTTTGGACCAAATTTGATGATCAATTAAAAAAAAAAGTATTACAGTAGTTGATTGCAAATCCCAACTTTCGTTTTGTGTCCACCATCGAGGTATGCATTATCAAAGAGACATATGACTCAAAAAATTGTCTAAAGTAAAACAGTTCCTTTAAAAATGTAAAAAAAAAAAAAAAAAAACTAAGACTCAAGAATGACAGCATTTATGTGAACTTGCTCATGTGCTTTGAATATTTTGTGAAAACATGAGTGATGAGAAACAGAAAGGCTTGTCTTAAGGTATGGGTTCTTGGCATAGACAGTGATTTATTACTTCCTCCTTGGCAGTGTAACTGCTCCGCTGAGAGCTAATTCGGTAATTGCACCTACATCATTCTAAGCTAAGACACTCAGAGTTATTAAAAAGCCCATCCAGTTGAGTGTTGGGGGTTGCATCATTGAATCACAAGAAAAAAGCCTTAAAGAGGATGATTTACTGTTTTAATTATTAGGCTTTTATTAATTTGTTTAACCTATGATACATTTTTTGAAGTTGTTTTTTTCACTTAGAGTGTAAAATAAGCTTCAAACTAGGAAGATACACTTTTTGATAAAGCTTTCGAAACAATTTTTCAATGCAAAAAACTGTAACTTTTGCATTTTCCTCCTCACCCATACAACTTTCTTTTCTTTGGTTCTTGCAGGATAGGGGGTGCTGTTCCCATAGTTTTTTCTTTCTTTGCTGAGGTGTTGTCCCGGGAAAAAAGAGGAGAGCATCTCAGCTGGCTGTGCATGTTCTGGATGATCGGGGAGATCTATGCATCTGCAATGGCCTGGGCCATTATACCACACTATGGTGAGTTCAAGGTCATTGATCCTGAATACAAGTGTTGAAAGTTATCATGTGATTCAATTTATATTTTCTTATTATACTGTCAAAAAAGTCTTATTCATGCATGCTTTTTCTAGTGTTTGAGGTTCGACAAATTCTGTCAATTTTGGAGAAACATTTTTGACAAAACATTTTTAAGGGTTAATTAAATTCAAAAGTAATCAATAATTGTCAAGTGCTAAGAAGCTGACTACAGACAAATAGAAAAAAAACAGTAACTTTCTGATGTTGAAGTTTTGGGAGTCATGAGAATCAATGACTTAGTACTGAGTGGTTGCAAGCAGAAAAAGATCAATGTATGCAAAAGCACTTAAAGCATCAACAGGTTAAAAGAAAGGTGTTATTTATTTCAAAGCTCATGTGAAATTGTGTTTAAGTGCACATCATTTCCTCTTCCCTGTAAATGTTCCCCTTTTTCTTTGGGATTTGTCATGACAGAAGATGGACATTAAACTTTAGGCGTCATTTAATCATCTTTCATCATTATTTTTAGATTCATGCAGCAAAAGTAGTTTCCCTTATATTAGCAATGGTTGGTTATAGAATCCTTTCATGGGTATGATGTTCTTTCTTACTACGTTGACACTCATTTTCCTGTTAAAAACATGTGACTGACTTCCAATTCAACTTTTTCAAGACAAGTTCTGATATCTTCAGAGGAAATGCCTCCAGTGTTTAGGATGAAAGCAAAACATTTCAATTGCAAAGTCTTGTCATTGTCTATGAAATTGAAAAGTAAAAAAATATTGTTGGTTAAAAAAAACATTTTTTTAGTTAGTTATAACTCTTTGTCCATTAGTGCGTTTATTCCACTAAAAACATATTTTTAAAACATTTCATTGAGAAAAGTATTATCTTTACTCCGAGATTTAAATAAACCCATTTGCATTGCTGAAATATATTTTTAGCACAAATTCAATAAATACTTAAACGTTTTGTGACATTGACTGGAGATTGATGAAAAGAGAGTTTATCTGACTGCATGTCCCATTTTAAGAAGATTTTCACACTAAAAGTCTCAGATGGTGCTCGATGAGATTCCATTTTCTCTCTCTATATTTTTTACTCCTTACCCGATCTTCAACTTGCTCCTCCTCTCTTCTATTCATGGCTTCTTTGCTCCTCCTGTTTTGTGTCCTCTGCGTTCGTCTGTCTAATTCGGCCCTTCATTTTATTGCCTCCCCTTTCTGTCTCTGCAGAATGTTCTTCTTCATCAAGCATAATTAGGTTTTTCTCCTTGCTGTGATAGGACAAAGCTACAGAGGTGATTTATGGCCAGACTATGCTTTAGCCAACCTTTGACGTCAGTAAGGAGGAGAGACTGTGTGTCTGTTGGTTAGGGCGTCTTTGTGGATGCAATGCTGCAGGATGCATGGGCAGTGTTGCAGATGGACAGATGCGTACAGGTCTTTTTCAAGAAAACTGAAGACAGCATCATCTGACAAAGGAAGAGGTTGCTTGAGTTAACAAGCAAACAGAAAGAAGCCTTTAAATGAATTAACTTAAAACGTTTCGATAAGATGGCATTTTGTAATCTGCGGTGATCGCTTTAAAACAAAAATAGAAAGAGTGTCTCCAGTCTCTGTAAAACAAAAAATGCATTAGTCTTCTTTAGGAGAAATTGTTACAAGTTGTCAAAAGAATAACCCCCCTCCAAGACTCAGAGCTAAAGGACTGCAGGGGATCGTCATGAACAATTTTTTATTTTTTACTGTGTAATTTTTTTGGGTATTTTATTTTAACAAATCTCACATAAATTTTAAACAGGTCAGGTTATGCCTTTGTTTGTTTTAATTTGTGTAAAATGAGCCATTTCTGCTTATTTCTTTTATTAATCAGACATTTCTGCACCTCTTTTTCATGTTCCTATGTCCTTTTAATATTATTATATTATCTGCTCTGCATTTAGTAGTGTTTACTACAAATGAACCCCACTTTTTGAAATAAACTCCATCATCCAGGAAAAAGAGTGATAGGTGTTACTCCTTGGTCTTAAGGTTTGTGCTGACCAAATGGAATGGTATAATAAATAACGGAAACATTTTTGCCAATTAATCTCAGAATGGTTTGGAGAGAATTTACAAAAAAGAAAATAGTTTCAAAGATGGAAAACATTTTAGAGTGCATTCCAAATTATTTGATACTTAAGACATTGTTTTTAGACATTCAAGATATTTTACTAGGCTCAAAGTTGTTTAGATTTGCTCTACACCATTCTAAACTTTCCTCAAAATCAGTACAGTCGAGAATTTTCGTTCTCATTAAGAGCTAATAAGAAAATTATTTTTAAAATGCGTCATACTCTTGACAATAGAAAAAGGCTAAAGACTTAAAAAAAAACTAAAATTGCACTGTTATTTTTTACATTTTATTTCAATCTTTGTGCCCATTTTCTCTCTCCTCCTCACTTAAACCAAGTTCTAACCATCAAAAAACAACTTTTTAGGTTTTTTTTTTGCTATATGAGACACTTATTAAAATAAATGTTCTTTATGTATTTCTTTTAACTTCCTATTGTCGTTATTTATTTATTTATTTTATTTAAGCCCCCCACAATTAGAGATTTTCTCATCATTGCCTCTATTGGGATACAGTCATCATGCTACACAGCAGATGCCAGCAATGCTTGATACTGGCCTGTTTTTAGCAGCTTTCAAAGCAGCATTTTTAATATACTGCAAGATTAATTCCAAGCAGTCTTTTTCTGGTAAAACCATTAGCATTAACTCCTCACCCTGTGGCTTCCCTCCTACGCCTGGTGATAGATAATGGGGCTCCATAGCTTTTGGGGCAGTCTCTGCATGAAGCGGGATCTGGGAAGTCGAAACAAAGACCCCAGCCGTTTTAAAAAAAATGTTTGCATCTTATATAACATTTCTCTGAGAGCCAGGACAAGCAAAATATAAGTCATCATGAAGAGGAGAGTTTATGGAAGTCAAGATGTTATGTCATGAGTACAAAACATAAAGCAAATATGACCATATTTAAATTTAAACACATTTTTGGAGCCAGTTTTTGCCACACAAAAATGTTAGTTCTAAAATAAAAACTGTAGTAAACAGTTTTTTCTCTATTTGTGCTTTCCTAAACAAACTGTAGACACCTTTTAGTACAGAGCACATGTTTTAAATAAAACCAAAGGGACTTTGCTTGGAAAATGATATTCATAATGTGTGAATGTTTGTTTAATTCCTAGTATTTTGGGATTTAGGAGTGTAAAATGGCATTGTGATTTGTAGGGATTCATAGTATTAATTTCTGTGCTGTTTCTCTGTTTGATACACCAGCATATATTCCATGTGTGAGCTGTTGTGCTTCACTTTTGTGCCTTTCTGCGACAGTGTGTTTGTGTGCACGCAACGGTGATTAATGAGCCTGAGAGAGTGCCTGTGGGCTGCGATCAAGTGCAACAAGATTTCACATAACAGAAAACACTCAATTCAATCCCTACATTTTCAATTAACCCGTCCCTCTGCACCTCTTCTCCAGCGGAGTCACAGTTCCATGAAGCTTACGGGTTACTACACTGACGCTGCCAAGTGCTCCCATTTAAATGCCATCTATTCTTTGTGTTTTCAGAGCCAGATTTACACATAACATTTAAAATCAACCTTTCAAATCGAGCAGTCTAATTGCCCCTAGTAAAGATACAGAATAGTAATCTTTTCAAAATATGTGACGTTATTGAGTCCCTGCCTCTTCAGAGAATAGTTTTGAGAGCTATTCACTACCCCGATCCCTTTTGTTATTCTCTTATGTTTACCAGTGTAACCATCACCTGACTTTAAACAGATTTAGCATCTAAAGCACTTGAAAAATTACATGATAGTTTAATCAGTAAGTATGCATGCTGTAATTTCATAATAAAATCTTTTTCTCACTAAACGTTCGTAGGACAAAGTACAAGTTTGGTCATCTTTCAAAAACAATTAAAACATTGGCTTCTGAGACATCAAATGCATGTGGCAAGGAACATTTTATTTCTAAACAGACACAGATTTTAAAATATTTGGTTAATTTCTTACTTTATTTCTATTTGTATTTTGTATTTTTCTTTTACCTCAATTTGTTATTCTTATACGTAGTTTCTTTTTCTTAAAATCTGTTTTATCTCTTCAAAGATATCGACCAGTGGCTAAAATCTGGTATATTCACATTTGATTTTAAATGTTCATTAATATGCAATGTCCTTTTCTTAAAAAAATCATTATTTATTATTATTTTATTGAAATTATCTTATAACTACAAGCTTTGCCTGTAAAGGTAATGTTTTTTTACTAAAATGGTAGATGAGTTATCAATAGGAAGAGCCTTGTCTGTAATATTTTAAATAAATTGTCAGAACCACACATGAAACATAAAAAAAACTTTGAAAACACACAGAGAAGAAACTAAAAGTAAATTAACAAACAAAAATTAAGCTATAAATAAATTTAGAAAACAAAAACAATTTAAATGAACTTTCTTTTTTTACATATTCCACTATTCGATTTGATTCAATGAAAATGTTGGTGAAATATTTTTGTTTTTAAAATAAATCTGTTTTCATTTCCAACTACATTCTTTTATGTTTTAATTAAAAGATCCAATATAATCTAGCAGTATTTAGCAGTATGTTCTGTCCACGTGTTGATTGCATTCTGCGTTTCTTTTGACATTTTGGTGACATTTTGCTCCTGTTTACAGGTTGGAGCTTCAGCATGGGTTCAGCGTATCAGTTTCACAGCTGGAGGGTGTTTGTCGTTGTGTGTGCCTTGCCTTGTGTTGGGGCCGTGGTGGCTCTTACCTTTATGCCAGAAAGTCCCAGGTTCTACCTGGAGGTAAGCAGATCTTCTGGAGACATGTTTGGACAAAAGCTGTCACAATTTCTCCTCCTGAGTCAGAGCGTGTCATTGTGCTGTGCCTCTGACCACAACTGTCAGGGCCCATCATCTTTACGTTCAGCACCTGTCAGACAAACCAAGAGCACTTTGACATTTTCCGGTAGATGAAATCGGGTCTAAACCGTGTGAGTCATGCAAAAAAACCAGAAAAAAAATCTGCTTGGAAAACAGAAGCATAAAGATCTGTGACAGTAGGTTGGCTGCTACCGGGAAAATTACCCTTTGAAGTGAAATGACTCACCATTGTTGTGACTCTCATCATGAAGAAATCAAAGGACTGCATTAATATACAGTAATTGTGCATGTCAAGCTAATGCTGTGTTTCATCCTCGTTTTTTTTTTCTCCTGCACTTACTTTCCTTCCTGTCAGGTTGGGAAACACGATGAAGCCTGGATGATCCTCAAACAGATCCATGACACCAACATGAGAGCGCGTGGGCAGCCGGAGAAAGTCTTCTCTGTGAGTGTTTGTGCATGCATTGCACCATCTTAGCTGGGTTTCCTGATGCTTAAGGAAGCAAAGAGGCTTTTCTGCCACTGCTTGGACAGGTTTAATGCTTTCAGCTATTCAGGATCATGCCTGAATTATGACTGGTCTGAAAGCTGTTTGTGTCATTCAGGCTTAATTGCTGCATGAGCTGTATTTTAAGGAAAGCTGCTTAGTTGAAATGTGTTTCTTGAATTGATCATCCACTACCTGCTGCTCATATTGGCCTTCATAGCTCATATGTATTATTAGCTTTTGTTTGCTAATATGAGCTTCTATTCTAAATAATTAAAAATAGCATTAAAATGTGAGCAAACTAACTTTAAAGTGTAAAAATAATGAATAATTATGCTTCTTTTACTAATTAAAAAGGTGAACAGGATCAAAACCCCAAGACAACTGGATGAGCTGGTGGAAATGGATTCAGAATCTAGAAATCCAGTGTCCAAGCTCTACTTCAGGTTAAAGGCTGAGATCCATGGGGTAACCGTTTTTTTTTATTTTTAACTAACTAAACCCTCTTTCTTGCCTTTTGCTTGTTGGTGTCCACAGCCCTGACTTCACTAACAAATCTCTTTTCTCAATTTCAGATCTATCTGAACCTTAAGAAGTGTTTTAACTACCCCATGAAAGAAAACATGATGCGGCTGGCCGTGGTGTGGTTCACACTTTCGTTTGGGTAAGAATATTTGTCTTGTTTTTGGTCAGGTAAAAGCTCCAGGGAATAACCATTGCCTTTCTGTCATTTTGATCTCCAATAAGCATAAGTTGCATGATCTCAAAATCAATCACAGACAGGCGATCGATACTCTTCTATTGGTGGGTGCAAAGATAAGAGCAAGAGAGCTGAAGATAAAAGAAAGTAATCTTTGGAGTCTCCTTACTTTCTGCTAAGATCATCCTATCAGTCTTTACTCAGACATTAGTCTAAATCCAATAATCTCTGACTGATCAGCAGATCAATTTAGTCTTGATACCCTAATGTCATTGTGTCTCTGTAATTGCAGATATTATGGTCTCTCCGTCTGGTTCCCGGATGTCATCAAACACCTGCAGGCCGACGAATATGCATCCAAAGTGAAGATCCACAACAATGAACGCATTGAGGGCTTCACCTTCAACTTCACGCTGGAGAACCAGATCCATAAGAACAGCCTCTTCATTAATGACCAGTAAGCAGAGTCAGTAATGCAGAATCTGACAGAAAAAACATGTTTAAAATGTTCAATACACCTGAAATACTCTGTTAGCAAAATTGCTTCCTTTAAAAATGGCATACTGTAATGGTGTTCCCCAGATTCATCAATATGAAGCTGAAGTCGGTCACTTTTGTTGACTCCACCTTTCGGAACTGCTACTTTGACGACGTGACGTCTGTGGGCTCTTATTTCCGGAACTGTACATTCATTGATGCATATTTCTACAACACAGGTGAGAAATTAGCTTTCAGGATCCAACAAACTCCAACAGCTTTGTTTGCTACTGAATCTGATGTGACCTGCATGGGAGGAAATAAAAAACATAGCCTGTGTGGTTGATTTTTTTTTTCTTTCTTTCTTTTCCCCTGGATTTTGCATTTTAAAACTAATCTTATTTTTGTATGACTTATTTGACAAGTGATATAGAAATACTGGATTGCTAGAAAGTAACTTACTAAAAATATATTTTTTACACCAAAATGTGAGCAATGATGAGCCTTAAGCTCCAAAACATATTTCTAGATTAATATGCAATGTCTTTCTTAAGCTTCTAAGAAAACACAAGAAGACATATTTCAAAGTATATTATTAACAGTTTGCTGATGTTCATTTGTTTAATTTAAAGATAAGGGAACGTATCTTTATGTTTTATTTTTCACCTTTAACATTCATCTAATCTATTTCTTCCTTTACGGTGTGGGCAGATATTGATGATTCCAAGTTGATCGATGGCACAGAGGTGATCAACAGCACTTTTACTCATAACAAGATAGGATGTCAAATGACGTTTGATGACGACTACAGCGCCTACTGGGTTTATTTTATCAATTTCCTGGGGACACTGGCTGTTCTGCCTGGCAACATCGTGTCTGCCCTTCTCATGGACAAAATTGGACGCCTGTCCATGTTGGGTAAGAAGCAGGAATAGTTTTCACGTTGTGACAATTGTTGGTTCACTGAGGATTCGTTTAGTCATGTTTCACAGTGGTAGATGATTGATTTTCTGGGGTAAAAAAAAGAGATTTTCTGAGTTTTAACAATGTTTTTTCATGCACAAATCCATCAGGAGGTTCCATGATCCTTTCGGGGATCAGCTGTTTCTTCTTATGGTTTGGCACCAGCGAGTCCATGATGATTTTTATGCTGTGCCTTTACAACGGCCTGAGCATCTCAGCCTGGAACTCCCTGGATGTTGTCACTACAGAGTCGTTCCCAACTGTCAGGAGGTGAGAATAAAGGAGTTTGTTTTAAAGGGCGTATATGTATTTTATGTTCTTCACCTTCTCCATGATTGTTCCTTTTTTCAACAGGGGAACAGGTTTCGGGTTCTGTAACGCACTTTGCAAGCTGGCTGCTGTATTGGGGAACTTGATTTTTGGCTCTCTCGTTGGCATCACCAAGGCCATCCCTATCCTCATGGCTTCGTCAGTGCTCGTTGGTGGAGGCCTGGTTGGACTGCGACTGCCTGACACCCGGGCAAATGTCCTTATGTAACGGCACAGTCTTGGATAAGCTTTGGAACATGTTCTGCAACTGGTTTATTTAAATCTTCTCACCAAAAGTCCAATTTTGTAGAATATGCTATTTGATGCACTACTGCAGATTGAAGCCTTGTCAACCTACCAAAAGCTCAGCTTACAAGCTGGAATTCTTTGGAATTTCTTTGGAAAGAAAATAATTTGTTTGGATCTTGATGCGTAACCTTCAGCTGGAGTTTTCTTTAAGTGATTTCCATCATTACCTTGCACTGACACCGCAGGCTTGAAGCTTAAAGCTTTTTAATATTGATACAGTCTTATTAAGACAAGCCAGATGGAGAGAAAAGGGAAAAACAAGCTGTAATGAGCACAACCAGCCTGCTGTGTGACAACGCAGGGAATAGATGATCAGACGGAGCAAACTCATTGACAGCTGGCTTACCCACAGGACATATGCAGAATACAGGGCATGTTTGCTAAAGGTTATCTAAATGAAACACATAAACACGCTGCCATACATTAACATGTATCCCTACCAGTATCACCCTTGGATCATCTATACATGATGCTGTACTTGCGAGAAGACGCTTACTTTCTAGTACCCACACAACCATGAGTCAACGGCTCTATTTAAAAAAAATAAAAAGTTCTTCCCTGTAAAAAGTAATAGTATGCAATATAAAATCTGGGGATGCTCCCTTCATTTCCTCTTGTGTTATTGTGGAAATCTGTGGTGAATGGTTCACTTTGTCCCGATATCCGTCAACCTTCTTGCATTTATTGTAATCACTGGACAAAAGTTCTGCTGAACCGTCCTGCTCTGATATAGCCTTGTGTTGGATCTTGCTTTTTGGCACTGATGTTTCCTGCTGCTTCCCTTTGATAAGACTGAATAGCCTTCTTTTAATGTGCCTCTCCTTGACCGGAGCAGTCTGCTGTTAGTTGTGTGCTGTACAAAAGAACAAACAGGATTTAAACAGGGACAGACATATTTTTAACAGATAAAAAAACATTGAGGCATACACACACATATATGTATACATATGTGTTTATATATATAGGTAAGCTTACTCTTCTACTAAAAACTTTTTTTGCATTATCTTTTTATTTTCTACATGAAGTGTTTTAAGGATTTTATTTATATTTGATTGTTTTTATTGCGAACGTATTTCAAAGGCAAACGTAAGTCAGACATAATCAATGTTGCTCAAAGTATTTTTTAAGTCTTAAAAAGCAACAATTGTCAAAAGAGCATAATTCTTTATAATTTGAAATGTGTGCACGGCCGTATTTTCACTGTTAGTCATTTTGTTCCATGTTTTTTTGTGCTTTTTTTTCTTTTCAGTTTTTGTGCAATGTTTGAATAGATATGCCGTTAGTGTGTCCCTGGTTTGCAGCTGACTCTCACCTCATCCAAAAGAGTAAACAAACAGATTTATCTTTATAACTTTGATTTTTTTTTCTCATATTTTTGTAAAATGGCATAAAAACACATTGTGAAGCTTAGTGCAGCTAAATAGATCATTCTTATTTTTGACCCTATAATTTAAATACTTGTGAAAGAATATACAGAAGCTATAAAAAGACTTATTCCACACCCTGCTAACAAGGATATGAGAAAACCTGAATAGATTTTAAATCCAATGGCCAGGTAAACTAATTAAGAGAAAAACTCTTACTGTTCACATGCTTTTGACATTTTTTATGTAAATCTTTATTTATTTACATACAGTAAAAAGTGTAAAAGTGCATCTGCGTGTGTTAAAGGCACTGAAAGAGTATTTTTTGTGGGGCCTCTATATAGATGCATGAATGTAAATATAATGTACATATCAAAGCCAATATCAGTAACACTCTGGGTTAAATGTGTGCAAACTTTATGACTGACTGTATGTCATTTGCTTTGTCCGAGTGAACTCCATGTACTGTAACTCTGTTTTACAGCTTAATGTGTTCTTTGCATCCATCTGTTTTTGTGTACGTGTGTTTGCCAACTTGCATGTGTGTTACAAAACCTAATTTTTTGTGCTTAATTTTAAGTTCATACTACTAATCGTCCGAAAAAGAAAAAAATATGGCAATAGTGGGTTTAATGGTGAAGAAAAAATGTGAATGTATCATTCTTGTACTTTTAGTTTCTTTTTATTTTGAAGGTAGTCAAATGTAAGTTAATAGTAAACTTATGAATATCATTGTGAACGGCTTGCCACTGAGTGATGCAGTCTAAAAAAGATCCATGAGTGTGAAAATCTGTGAAAAAGAAATTGCCAAATAACACCCTGTGAATTATGTTAAACACCAGAAAGACAGGGATCACAGGCTGTGCTGCCTTTGAACATGAATAATAAAAAATGTTCTAAAGCAAATTGTGATTTTTTTCATCTTCTTTAATATCCATCCATCCATCCATCCATCCATCCATCCATCCATCTATCTATCTAAGGACCCCTTGAATGCCCTTTGGAGTCACAGGGCTGCTGGAGCCAACCCTACTACTGTTGGGCAAAGGCGGAGTTCCCCCTGAACCGGTCGCCAGTGGGTTGCAGGGCCAATGCCTTATTATGTTTGTTTTTTTTTTTAAACTAATGTCATCTTAATGCTGTTTAGCAAATGCTCATTTCTCAGTAGATGGATATGACTTGGCAGTTAAAAACATTGAAAAAAAGTAGTGAAAGTATTAAAAATAACTTCATTTTAAAACTTGAAAATGAGCACTAATGTAATTATTGTATTTTTTTGTTAGAAAAAAATAAAAGAGTAAATAACATATTAAGGGCTAAAAATATATAAAAACATATTTCAAAATATTAAATATTTAAATATTATAAATATTTCCAGATAATCTTGCAAAAATTGGAGACAAATTGGCAAATCTGTTTCCTGTTGTTCTAAAGTTGAAAAAAGCTGCCTCCTAGCGGCTAAAGTTAAGTATTGTCACAAGTGACCAGGATTTGTTGCATTTGCTTTCTCTACCATTTATTTAGAGACACATTTTTGATAGAGGAAACCTTCAAAAAGTAAAACCTATATATAAATATATTTTGTAACTTACAATAATTGATTTTTTCTCCTTTTTTTTTTAACTTTTTTGGTTGAAGGAATCCTCAAACTTACTCATGTCAGTGGGACTTGTACATGTTCTTGTACATAATGCTTGTCTTATAGACATTTTAACTCTAAGAGAAGTTCGGTTAACATATAAGCTCACAGAAAACTCCACAACTGAGACAAAATTTAGGATAAAGTTTTTAGCTGTTTCTAATTTCTAAAAAAAAACCCAGCAAAAATGTTTATTGAGCCCTAATTCAGAAGTGTACAAAATATCATGTTTGACCACAATAAAAAATGCTACTCTCCATACGAAGTGTTTTTCTTCAACTACACAAATTGTATATTGTTGGGTTATGAAAAAAGTAAATCATTTCCTTGGAAGGTAGTATCCTTTTTTGGCCAGCAGGGGGTGCAAAAAACCAATTTTTAGCTGCGCTTTCTTCACAGAGGTGAAGCGAGATAACGCCAAGCTGGAGCTATTCTGTCAGGAGGGAGGCAAGCAAGAGTCACACTCACCATGGGGGATGTCAGCTCCACGCCACGACAGGCACTTTCATAAAACTTTAGAAACTGTTTATTTCACCCCAACTTTTTTTTTTTTTTTTTTTTTGGTAGCCATAGCAGTTGTTTATCCATATTGGTGAATCTAGGAAGGCGCGGCTGTTGCTTACTCTAAACGTTAGCTTGTTGGCTGAAGTTGTTTCCAGTTCAGGCGAGTTCACAAGTGGAGGAAACGCGGCAGGATGTATCATGAAGAAACTACAGGGTTACAGAAGCCTCGCTATGGAAGTAAGTACAAACTTTGTAACGGGTCACTGGAGTTAACAGCATCCACCCAGAACTTTGTGCGACTTTGCGCGGTTTTCTTTTGAACAAGCTAGTGAGTGAAACGCACGCGCCTGTGTGATGAGCAGCAGGTGGTTCACCTAAATACGAGCCTTTAAAAAATAAAAAAAAAATTAATATCCTATAGTGGGATAAAGTTAATAGAGGGCGACCTCAAGTGAAGAGAGGCAAATTCAACAAAATAATATATTTACACTTAAATATTTATTTTTCCCCAATTGAACTTTGTTCTTAAATGCACCACATTGACTTAGGTGTTTATTTCATGTTGGAAACCTGCATATCACCATGTTGACACATGAACTTTTTTTTAACCTCATAGGTTAACCATTAACGTAGAAAATCCAGAGCTATTTGGAAATGTACCTTCTGACTCTGTCAGGAATCTAACAGTTAACTAACTGATAAGACTGAGAGTACAAACATCTAAAATCTGTTCAAAAAGGACTCCAGGTCGGACTGAACTGAATCAATTTTGCTGTTGCATATTCACTAAAAAGGTTTATTTTTGAGTGAAAATTTCTGGTTTATTAATGTATTAGACATATACATTGATAAATGTATTAGCTGTGATGTGCAGGAGGAGCCTACTTGAATACGTTTTTTTTTTTTTTTTAAGTTGATCCCTGGATGTGTAGAGGTCAAAATCAACGTCATGCCTCAGCCCAGTGATGGTTATTACCTTAAGGATGTGGCTGGAACCAAACTAAAAGAATGAAAACTTTTTTTTTTTTTTTTTTATTGTTTTGTTGCCCACATATGATCACAGTTGGTATATTATCCCCTACTAAACAAGTCACAAGGACAGACAGCATAACTCCGGTCCAGTGATCCCGTGGCACACAAAAGCAACAAACCCATCCTGATGGTTAAATATAAAGCTCTGTGCACGGGTGCAGGCGGGCTTGTTCAGGAAGTGCACCAATGAGTCAGTAGAAGTTATGTGTAATGGCTGCACTGCAGCTGCCATAACTGCCTTGAAAATGAGTTTTGATGCACATTTTCAGTGGCGTCACTGCTGCAGCTGTACTCCACATTTACGGTGCCGTTGCCTAATAATACTATCTACGCATTTAGATGTAAGACTTTTGACCCAGATGTGACATGTGTCTCTTTTGTACAGATTTTACCCCATGCATTCAATGCACATCAAATATCAAGACTCTAGCCAAAGAATCAGTCAAATGCTGTTCTTTTGCTCTCTTCAAAAATTGAGCTTAATTCTTTTGATTAAAAACATACATTCGCCATTAAACCCCTTGTTATGGTCCAGCTAAACAAATTTATGAATGGAATGGGTTTTTTTTAAACAAAACTCATGACCTGGATAGTTCAACCCTCTCAAACTAATTACTAGTTATTATTAACTGCAAATACCTTCTTTGAAATAATCACTAGAAAACTAAAATTATTTTTTTCCAGCACTATTTTTGAATAAAAGTGTATGCAAGTCCAGAAGAGCCTCAGCTATCAGCCTAAACCTAAGCTCTATTCCTGAACCCAGTGCAGTGTTCTCAGACGGTGCCCTTACTTGGCCAGAAATAAAGAGATTTGATTGGATTACAGTAAGTCGTGCAGTCCGTCAGAGTTTTCTGTTTACTGGTCACAATTTACAGTTTGGCAGAAGTACTTTGTGGGTTAGAATTCAGATGATATTTTTAAATTAAAGACCCACTCCAATGAAGATTGTGTTTTTACCATTTTCATATGGCATTTTTCTGATAGATGACAAATAAAAAGAAAATTAAGCTTAAAATTGCTTTTTTGTGTTTTTTTTTCATTCAAATAGTTGTGAGTCAAAAAAAAATGTGATGTAGAAGATATGCTGGGCTTCCCGCTCTGCTCCATTCCGATCCATCCACTTGCAGACGACTAGATCCATATACATTTTTGTTTTACTTTTGCGAGATGGCATCTGGTTCAAAACAGTACAGCTGGATAGCTCCAATATTGCTCCCCAGTTTTGTTGCACAAGTGATGTTAGGTTGGGGGTTTGAAGGACTATAAACTAGACAGGGAGCGTGTAAAAGATGGATGATGGAAAGTGGGGGCAGGCTTAATGCGCGCCAACAGTCATGCCCACAACTCGGAGGTGACATTTTTTGATGAACTCCTTCCATTCTGCAGAAACTTTTTTCTAGAAAAGGACTTTTTTTGTTTTTGCTAAAAAACGGCACAGTCAAAATGAAAATACCACTGGCAACACTTTTACAATAGATGATCTGAGTGGGATTTAAAGATTCTGTGTTGGGTTTTACATTTTTATACCAGTAGTCTATAGCAGCAGTCTGAGCAAAGATGCCAAGACTTCCCTCAGTGGGACATGCCGGGAACACCTCCCCAGGGAGGCGTCCAAGAGGCATCCGAGCCAGATGCCTGAGCCACCGCGACTGGCTCTGGCATCTCGACATAGGGGAGCGACGGCTCTACTCCGAGCTCTTCCTGGGTGATCGAGCTTTTCACCCTATCTCTAAGGGAGTGCCTGGCCACCCTATGGAGGATGCTAATTTTAGTCGCTTGTATCCGGGACCTTGTTCTTTCGGGCATGAACCAGAGCTCATGACCATAGCTGAGTACTGGAATAAAGATTGACCATAAATTGAGATCTTTGCTTTCCGGCTCAGCGCTCTCTTCACCACAATGGACTGGTACAGCGACCACGTATCAGTGGACGCTGCACCAATCCACCTGTCGATCTGATATTCCTTCACTCGTGAACAAGACCCCAAGATATTTAAACTCCTCCACCTGGGGCTGGAGCACTCCACCCACCCAGAGAGGGCAAACTACCTTTCTCCGGTCAAGAACCATGGCCTCAGATTTCGTATTGTTCGTAAAGTATTGTTTTGTTTGTTTGTAGCTGCAGTTGTGGCTTAGAAATTAAGTGGTCGAGCTTTGATCGGAAGACTGCAGGTTCAATTTCCACATTGCATTCCCATGTGTCTTTTGGGAAGACATTGCCCCAGCTGGCCTGGCTAGCTGCTTCCATGGCACCATCAGTGTGTGAATGAGACTTAAAAAGCAATATGAAATATTAAATATGATTTTTAAAATTTCTACTTTATCCAGCCATTCAGGATGATGAAAGGCTATCGGCGGAGGAGATGGACGTACGGAGGCGACAGAACATCGCATATGAGTACCTGTGTCACCTAGAGGAGGCTAAGCGGTAAGATGGGAGGGGGAAAAAAAGAGTTTTCTGAAACTTAGTCACAAAATATTTACAGAGTCCAGATGTTATTGCTTTGTCACAGTCTCCGCTCATGTAGACAGTTCAGGTAGTAGTTGATGCATAAAGACATGCCTATTCAGTAATAATATTATATTATATTAAAGAAATATAGTAGAGTTGTGTTAGCGTAGTTTGGAAGAATTTTAAAAGGAAGACTCATGACTTTACAGTAAAGAAAGTACACTACGGACAAAAGCTAAACACAAAAAAAGTCTGTGTTATGTTAATCTTACTAACGCATGACATCTTGTATCTGTATAAGCTGCGTGAGCGAACGTGAAACAAAACCACTTCCTGCCTTCTTAAATAGGGCATCCAACTGTTCAGAAAGTGTTTGTGCATCTCCTAACCCTCAGAATATGACGTCCTCAAATTCAAATCTCATCAAGATGTTTGCAGGATTTATGCAAAAGTTTGCAGCCTCATTGCCGTTTAGTGTTGGTTCTTGTAGATGTGTTTCGTTCTTTTTTTTTTTCTCAAATTGTTGGTTGACAGCTGAAGTTGCCCTTTGACTCAGAGAAGGCTCTTTAACAAGGCTACATAAGATATTTCTGTCACAGGATCCTGGGAGTGTACAAGGCCTAAAATGAGCAGTTTTTCATGTTTATCACAATCACATTTTACTGTGACATCTGAGCTACACAGGTTTTTATTTTTTAAAGGAAAGCACATTCTTATAAAGTCAGTGTTAGCCAATGAACAATGAAGAAACTGTCACTTTCACCCTCTAGTCTCATGTTACCTCAGCCAAAGTCTGCAGTATCTGTGTTACTCCTGTCAATTATGGAATGGGAATTCCATTCGGTGAAATGTGTCCATTTGGATTAGGATTAAAAAGACCTTTTTAATGAAGGGCTAAGCCACAGAGAGCACAGGATTAGGTTCTGGTTTTAGGAGTCAAATGCAGGTACTATGAAACAGGATTTATAGTTGGCAAGGTAATATTTCCATGGAAACTTGTGGCGACCAATTAATTATATCAGACAATGGGAGGAAAAGGAAGGCAGAAACACAGAGTAAACACCTTGATTTTTTTTTTTCTCCATAGAGTCAGCCATATAAAAGGGTTAGTGTTGAAAGATCCCATCTTTTCAATTCTGTATATCTAAGCATTATGCAAATGAAAAATAAGATCAATGTGAAAAAAATATGTAGAAATGTATTTAAAGAATTGCTTGAAATACAAATCACACCTTGATTCATTGTAAAATTTACAAATTTAATGTTGTTTTATCAAATCATTATGTAGTTTATTCAGACCTTTGGCTGAGAATAGGTCCTGTTCTCTCCAAAGCACTTAGGTTAAGGTTTGGACTTTGACTTTGACCATTGCAACACCTTGTTTCTTTAGTTTTCAGGCAGTTTAGTGGAAGTGTGTGCTTAGCAATCACTTCTGTTTTTTTAACTTGTAAATTTTTGTTTAATTTACACTACTTTTATCAGATTTTATATTTTTATTAAATTTATTTATTGCTAAATCTAGGGTTGCACGATGCGAGGAAAACTTAACATGCGCAATATTAGTGATAAATATTGCAATGATAATATGACTTGCGATACATGAACAAATATGAAAATCAAAACAACTAATAGATCATTTCCATTTCACTGCAAGAGTTTAATTTAAATTACAGTCAATAGAAATTATACAGCAAGTCATTTTAATAGGAGACAAGAAAGAACTTGTATGTCAGAGAAACAAAAGAGCAATTATCTATAGTTCTGGCCAAAACAGCATTTAGGAACAATGACGATGGTGTGTGCTTGAGCTTTTTTTAAAAACATGGTATCTGTATGTGTGTAAACATTTAAGGTAACCTTTTATTGTGGTTTACACTTTCTTTTGTGATACATGTATTGCACAAGCTGATATCGCGATGTCGATACATTTTCGATTTATTGTGCAGGTCTAGTCAAATTGTACTTTGTCTGTCTTCTATTGTGTAACTGTTCTGTTTTTTATGACACGCGCTGCTCACTTTTTGGTCAGATTGACCTTAAAAAAACTCCTTTCAATGGGTTTTCATCTGGCTAAATAAAATAAACAAATAAATAAATGAATCTATCGATCAGGAAGGTTGGTTCTGTAGTCGGCTGCAAACGTAACTATTTTGAAGTAGTGATGAAGAAGAGGACTTTGAACAGACATTTATCAAAAAATAATTCCGAGCACCCTCTCCATCAGGCATGTAAACAATAGGGGTGTGTTTGGTTTTGAAGAATCATGTGAACTGTGGTGTTTTGTTTCCATAAAGTGAAATGCTCTTTCTCTGGTGTTCTTTATTCTGTTAATATTATAATTTTTTTTTTTTGTCTTTAATTTCTATACCACATCGATTGTTTTGTAGCATAAAAAAATCCCTCATCTCCAGCGTTTGCTTTTTGTGAATCGATTGTTGTTGGTTAATGTCCACGCTCTTTCAGACCGCACATGCTTTGTGGTAAATCGATCTCTGGGTTGAGACTTTGCACCTCCACTGATCTGTAAACAGATGGTGGCCTTTATTTGTTGCCTTTTTGGATGGGGAATCCCTTTGCTTTGCTTTGACATCTCGCCGTGAGTGGTGTTACACATGGTCAGCCCTTCTGCATTTTTTTTAATTTCACACTCACATGTTAACAATAAGGGTGTGTTTGGTTTTGAAGAATCATGTTGGGGAGGGATCTAAAATCAATCGTTCCTGTGACAAAAACTAAAGCTGTGATTGGTGTGTTTTGGATAAAAACTCAAAGGGAAGAATAAAGTTTATTTTTTTTGTAAAAGAGCTCTCTAAAAATATCAAACCAAATTATTTTCCAAAAAAATGGTTTACACAGTTCTTATTTAGCTAAATAATCCATGCTATGAGTACTCTCCATATTTTTACACCTCTAACAGTTTCTTTGTTGGAGCCAAGCACAATAACTTGAAGTGACGCATTTTAGTTGCTGTTGGCTTTTTTTCCAAACTAATTTCCCATGGCATGTGAAGGCTGTCACTTGATAAAAGCTTGTAGATTACTCCCCTCCAGGGCTAGCAAGCACTTGTGACCATCATGACAAGAAAGTATGACACTAGCCTTTATATGACGCTGTTCAGACAAAAGTACTTGGCACAGAAAGCAAAAACAGCAGCGTTTACAAATGATCCTTTCAAAGTAAGCTTATATAAACCACAACTCATTATTTTAATACTTTGATTTTACAATTAGAGGAAAGCTCCTTATTTTGAAAGGATGTAAACAGAACTATTTGCCTGTCTGGCTTCCTCAAGCAGGTTTACCCATTGTTTTATGCACAGGAAGTGAAATTTCATAGGAGAACTGTGTAACCAATCCAGGATGTTTCTTAAATATAACTCTTGTTAACATTCAAGACCATGAATGTCTTTATTTTATTTTATTTCATTATTTTTTTATGTGAAGAACACAAAACTGCAAATTTCATGATATGTATTTAAGCTGAAGTTATTCCCAAATAGTAATGTTTTCCTTTGGAGCAATTGTTGGTTGATATTGCAGGTTTGTTATTATGTTGGCATACAAACACAGCAAATGCATCTCTCTCGTTCTAAAAAAAAAAGGCATTTAAATGGTGTAATGACCTGAAGATTATTAGATTACTATAGTTAATTAATTAACAATATTAGGACATCATCTTTAAAATAAGACATTTTTTACATTGAGGGCAAAGAATCATCAAATATTTTATTTAAAATAACATCTCTGTTCTGAGAATAACATTCTCATGTTCTGATTCTAATGCATTTGAGTCTGCTAACTCTTTATTAGTCCAAAACCGGTTTTGTGCCTCGTCTGTTCCTCAAGGTGCCTGACTTACACACTTCACTGACTTTGTTTTTCAAAGTGCAAGGCATGTTCTAAATGTGCTGACAAATGTTGTGCCTCTCTACTGCCATCATAGCCTTTATTAATTTAAACAGAGCTTAATCAGCATGCGTGTGGGAGGGAAAGCATTGTTGCTATTTCCAAGGGGAGAATCTAATAAACCAAGCCTCAATTAAAAACCACGTTTTTTTTCTTGACGGGAGCATTAGAGGTCTTCGGACCCCATAGATTTTTATGTGAAATTTCTAATAGTCATGAGTTTACATGATGTCACTTCCAGTCAGACAGATAATGTGTAACAGACCTCACTGCATGGTGAATGGTGAATGACTATGCGCACAAATGATTCACAAGTTCTTTGGAATGGATTTTGTCCAACACCTGTGGGAACAGCCTGGCAGACACTCCAGCAACAGCAGTTACAGCTGTTAAAAGGAGTTTGCAGCTTAAATGAGGTCCACACCATTTTGTCTCACTGAACACTCAAAATATTGTATGTAGGCTAGATAAACAAAAATGGGGTTTATAGTTGTGTTGTTTTGAGCTCTGGATACGTCACCAAGTCCACCTGACAAGTACTGTAAGCGCCAGCTCTCTGATTCTTGGTGTTCAACTAGTTTTGATATGAAGCTAGACAGTAATGTTGTTAATAAAAACATCCGTTCCCCTCACACCAACAGTCTGCTTCCTTGCTCCGTTTAACCTTGCAAGTGTAATGAACTAGCTGTGTGTTTGGGTCTGGACAGGCCAGTGTTTCCTGTTAACAGTCAATAGATGCATCAAGGACTTTACCCTTCAAAGATCCAGTCTGATGACACTTCAGCTTTTAACATGTTCTTGTGACATTTTTCTGATGGAGGACATAACTAAGGAAAATTAAACTTAAAGTGGCAATTAAGACTATGTCTTTATTCAAATCATTGTAATTCAGGAGTAGACAAAAAAAATGCAGTTTGAAAAAGAGCTCATTAGTGGTGTAGAAAACTTGCTTGGGGGCCACAAGCTCTCTGCTCTGCTCCATTGTGATGTGTCCACTTGTAAAAAACAAAAAAAAAAATCATACTTGTAGTTTAATGTCGTACGGCTGGATATCTCCACTATTACTTGCCATTTTTGTTGCACCGCTCATGTTAGTCCTGGAGTGTGAGTGGCTGTAAGCTATAGCGGGAGAGCATTAAATGGATAACTCAGTTAAGAGAGATGGGGGGGGCCTTTATGCCGTATCAACAGCATCACCCACAGCTCAGAGGCAAATTTAGAATGAACTATGATCGCTCTTCAGAAACTATGTCCTAGAAAATGACATTTTGGCTAAAAACAGTATAATCCTAATACAAAGACCACTGGAAACACTTGAAAAAAGCAAAAAAGATTATCAGAATTGGTATTTTATGTGGTGCTAGGGTTAACTTTCGTTTTTGCTCTGAGAATTATATATTTGCTTGGCTTGTAAGAATCAGGAAATCCTGTATTTTACAGATATTTTATTTTCGTTTTTATGTTTAACTTTATGGCATTAACCCACTTGACAGAAATTTTAATTAAATTCCTCAGCTGCTGGCTTTTATTGCGATCAAAAGGTCACAGCTTAAAACACTTTCTTCAATGGTTTTTGATGTCTTCTTTCAGGTGGATGGAAGCCTGTTTAGATGAAGAATTGCCCCCTACCACAGAACTGGAGGAAAGACTGAGGAATGGTGTCTATCTTGCCAAACTTGCCAATTTTTTTGCCCCTAAAATGATTTCTGAGAAAAGGATCTATGACAGAGATCAGTGCCGCTTTAAGGTAAATCTGCTGTTCCTCTTTGGACCACATCTTTGCAGATTGCATCACATGTGAGGAACTCTGTTTCCAGGTCTGTCAGGCATTTCCTGACCGCTCTAATACGGTTTTATACAGGAAAGGAGGTGAAGGTGGCAGGCCAGCTTTCCTTCATATTCTAATGTGCAGCTGTTGTGTTTATAAAGAGGAAGGACTAAAAATTGCATGGGGAAATGATAATTCATTTGGACACGCTTTACAATTCTTGCATTAATAAACTATCAAACCAATACTTGTTTTTTTTTTTTTTTGTCTTTTTGTGCAAATGTAATTTGACCATCTCTTTTCACCTCTTCTAATAATGAAGCTGCCTTTCATTGTGCTATGTCTGTTTTTCAGAATAAAGGCTTGCATTTCAGACATACTGATAACACAGTGCAGTGGCTCAGAGCCATGGAGTTGGTGGGCCTCCCTAAGGTAAGGTGCCTAAGCAGATACTTGTTCCTGTTTCTAATAAATGGACTTTAAGAGACAGGAAGTGTGTAGGCTCACATTAGAATGCTTTCACAATTATTCAGGCAATTTATGAAAGTTAAAATGTTTTTAAAAAGCTGTCCACTTGTGAAGGGCTACCAGCTTGGTTAGATGTGATGCAACATATATAGGACTCTGTTTGCATTAAGGTTCAATTTAGATTAGATATGAACAATTTTTTAAACAAACAGAATCCACTTTGTTTGACCTACAAAAAAAACCTACACCATTAATATTATGTTTTTGAATAAAACTTAATTTTACGTAACTTATAACTTAAAAAAGTTTATTGTTTTAGAGATTATTGCTAAACTAAACTTACACGAACAAGACAAATAATTAAGGTTGTTATAAACTTGTAATCTGTGGATGGCATTTTTTTTTTTAGCATTTTACCTAAAAGATAAAAGATGAGACAAGCTGGTAAAACAGGCTGCTTTACTAAAGAAAAAATATCATGCATCTGTTTTATGCTTTTTTTGTGAGTTAACAGAACAAATTTTGTTACTTTCTGGAAGAAGTAAAGCCAAGCAGAGGTCAGTCAAAGTGTCTTACTTATGTGACATTTCTTTGTTTTTTTTTTTTCTTTTTTAAGATATTCTATCCAGAAACTACAGATGTGTATGACCGCAAAAACATGCCCAAAGTGGTGTACTGCATACATGCATTAAGGTGAGGCTTAAGGTAAACAATTTCTGTCTTTTATGAAAATGTTTGTTCTCCAACATTAAAATTTGCTTGTGTAATATCTCTGCAGCAGTTTTGTGAACCATTGAATTATTGAAGTTGCCACTCCTTACTTTTTGGTGCAGTTTCTTGATTTTATAGTTGTGTATTATGCTGATGCTGTGTGATCATCTACAGCCTTTATGTTCAGAACTGGAACTTTGAACTAGTACATACTTTATACATAAAAACAGTAGTTTTATAACTTTAAAAAGTAATGAAAGAACAAAAAATCATTACTTACATTTAAATGTAAACATGTGCCTCAGAGCACACCCACTTGAAGAAATGTGTTTCTTCTCCACGCCACAAGCACGACACAGATCACCGCATTGGTGGAGGAATACCCAACCTTAATTCGCTACGGCTTCTCCTTAAAAAAACAAGTTTTGACACAGCTAAAACTCCAAATGCCTCTACAATTAGGAAGGGAGCCGTAGGGTAGGGAATTAAGTTGAATTCAACCAAAGTGTCAGGTGTTACAGTTTTTCAAATCACTCTGGAGGCTGGCTTCAAGAAAGTGTAAAACCTATTGACTCATATCCTAAAAAGTACATACAGTTGTTGGTGTCTAAAAACTTTTCATATTTATCTGTCCATGGCAAAATCATATGTCTGTGTTTGTCCTTTGTCATGCAAGTCATCCATGCTTGGAATAGTGAAAAGTTGGTTGGAATAAACTTTAGTTAATATTCTCCCAATTCACCTAAGGTCTTATTTTCGCTATTCAGAATCCTATGGATGACATCTGAGATGATCGATTCAGTATATGTCTATTAATAGAACATAATCATTTTAGCAAATTGCCACTTACCCTATTTTCTTACTATAGTTAGAATTTTATTGTAATTTAGGAGTCTCATTAAATGTTTCAGTTTAAGTACCGAGGTCATTCTATAAAACAGAGGAACTTTGCCTCAGAAATGCTCTTGCAATGGCTTAGAATGATTTGAGAGGCTTGTTTTTTTTTTTTTTTTGTTGTTCTTTTTTTTTATCTTTCGTAGTCCAGCTGTCCTGCAGACACAGATTTAAAGTGTGGTGGTGTCATCTGCCTGGATTGTTTTCACTGCCATGTTTTGCTCAAGTCCAGAGAGAATAGGTTTCCTCTCCTTACACACATCTGCATTTCCTTCCTGCAAGTCAAATCTCACTCTTTGGCTTCTCAGTAAATCAATGTTTTCCCTTGTTAAAAGCACACAGTCACACTTAGGTTGTAAATTAATTAAGCCATTGTAAAATGGCTAGGAGTAAAATTATAGATTTCAAAATGAAATGGCAGAAAAATACTCTAAAATGAGACCTCAAATTTAGTTCAGTTTTCAGCTTTAGTTTATTTTCAAAAAGAGAGCTACAAAATTCTGTTGGAAATACTTATTACTTGTGGATAAATGTGCATAAACTTGTAAACAAAAGCCTTCATTAGTTTAAGTCAGCTGCTCCCATGTTGGTTATGGACAAAAAGTCAGCATGTTAATCTTCGTACAAGCATATTTTAGGTGATTGTTTGAGGCTCCATGTATCCCAAGGACAGAGACATCTTGTGTTTACTCACAGGCGGTGTGGCCAAAGGGCAGAGCATTCACAAACCACAACTGTATCTGTTCTTTTCGGAGCTATGCGGATGCAGGCCTTTGCCTAAATATCTATTATTCATGACAGCTTATCAGGTACCTGTTAGAAGATGAAAGTTTTATGAAGTTTCCAGCCACTCCATTGCCACATTCATTGCTTTGTAATTGGCAGTCTGTAAACCTCTGCGGTCTTGTAGTACAAAAGCGTAATTTGAGCCAGTACCACCCCCCTGTGGAGAAATGGGGTGCACATGGAAGTTGCAACCAAAACAAAGCAAACCACAAGCTACAGAGTACTTAAAGATTATTGATGGCTTTTTTTCTCCTACTTTTCCCACCCCAATAATAAATGTCTTGTGTGATTTCTTTCAGTTTGTATCTGTATAAACTAGGAATTGCACCACAGATTCAAGACCTACTTGGCAAAGTGGCCTTTACTGGTAAATATGAAAGTTTATATATTTTTTTTTTTATTTATTTTTATACATTATTAAACACAGATGGGATTTTCCCAAACAAAAAAAAAATCTGCTTATCATAAATTGACATTGATGGGCTATGAAATAATTATCTTCATTGCTTATTCATGTTAGAAGTTTATTTTAAATGTTTCTGTTGTTTGCATTTTTAGTACTTAAGGTCATTGCACATATCTCACTGCTTATGGGATCACTTAGCATGAAAAGTGGAAGTTGAGAGCCACAAATGTTTAAAAAGGTTGTGAAAAGCTGCAAAAATTAAAGATTTGACCTATATTTTATGCACCAGTGACAATTTCCAATTAAAGAATTTCTTATTTAGTACTTGGAATATGTAACAAATATTAAGGAGTATTTACAAATCCTATAGACTAACGTTTGTTTACCTTATTAACATCATTTTTTTTTCTTCTAGAGGAAGAGATTAGCAATATGAGGAGCGAGCTAGAAAAGTACGGCATTCAGATGCCATCTTTCAGTAAAATTGGAGGCATCTTGGCCAATGAGCTCTCAGTGGATGAAGCTGCATGTGAGTCCAGTTCTTAAATTCCTTCCATTGCTCAAGATTTTTATGTTATTGTCCTGTCTTTGGTTATCCCTAAATTGTTTAACCGTACTCATTTTTAAATTCTTAGTGCACGCTGCAGTGATTGCTGTGAACGAGGCTATTGATAGAGGTCAGGCATCTGTGACGCTGGCAGCCCTGAAGAACCCTAATGCCATGCTAAGGAATATCAAGGATGCCGTATCTCAGGACTACCAAGTGGCTTTAAGTCGAGCAAAGGCTCGTAAGCAGCATCAGTCCCTGGGAAGGGTATGAAACCTTCTCTGCCTGCCCTTTTGTCTTTTCTCTTTGCTTTGTAGTTGTTCCCACAAAACTGTAAACCTTTATATTTAGAAGGGAAGCTTGGGTAGAAGAACATGCTAAAGAGTGTAAAGCACAGTTTCAGCTAAACTGCAACAAAAGTACAGATAAATGCAAAGAAAACACTGAAATATCAGGAGTATCAATTTTGTTCAGTGCTAAAAAGATGGTTCCTCAGTTTTCTTAGTGCTCAATGCAAGAATTTGATTTTTCTTCAGAAGTTTTTTTTAAATTATTATTTTGATTAAAAATGGTAAGTTATGGCTTGTAAATATAACATTCCATGTTATTCCCACAGTAATAATTTGTGGAGGTCATATTTATCATTATTTTGAAAACTATTTTATAGACCTTTATGTGATAAACAGCAACGCTGTTTTTAGTTTTTGACCTTTAAAAAGGACCAAACTTTTAGGATCTCTAAAACATTTAGTAAAATCATTTGGACACAACAGCCAGGAAGACGGGTTTGTCACATCTGCTGTTTCTTCTGATTTATGCAAGAATAGGCGACAGCCACTTAACAGCATGGAAAGCTGGCATGACGGTACCGGTGCTCTCCTGTTTAAACACTATTTGACCCGTTTGCCCGAGATTATCCCGAGGAGAGGAGGAGCTGAATGTTCTAGAGGTCTCTGGTTCATAGTCCACACAGAACCCGTTCCCAAGACAGTTTGTTGATGGAACAACTTTGGAAATGAATCGATGTTTTGTTAGGTTTGTCAGAATAGCCATGCGTGTTTGGACAAGTCTTTTATTAACAATGACGTGTCAGATTAAGGAACCCCTTTTTTAGTATTGACAGAGTTCTGTTTAGCTGCTGATCTTAAAGTAGATGTGACTGAGGAGAGAGTAGATCACAGAGTAATGTTCAGCTTCCTAAAGCAGCAATGAGTCATTATGCAACGAAAGAAAAGGGACTTTTTGAGAAAGAGCTGTTGCAACTGCTCCAAAGGTCTCCACACTTTCAAGTGGGGGGTGCCTCCCCCACCTCTCTGCGCCGCCTCTGCCAGCACATTCCAGCTGCTGCACTGTCAGCTGGATTTAGCAGACACCGGAGCTCCACATTGTCTGCCATCTCTCGTCCATTTTTTATATCAATACTGTGCAAACAGAAACCATTCATTTCACCACATGGCAGAGATTTGCGATGTGGGAGGCTTTGACATATTTTACAAGTTGGCTGTTTTTTTTTCCTTTCCCCTCCAACTGTGATTTCAAACTCTATAATATCTTACTAAATAATCTGTCTCCTTGCATTAGCGAGCCTCTGTAGCTAAAGAAGAAAGAGATGTCTATGAGGAGTTTCTTACGCAACAGGAAATCCAGAGCTGCCTTGACTCTGTCAATGGTAAGAATATACTTTGATGATGGTGTCACACTGGAATCTGCCCTAAATGCCGCCACACATAAATTAAGAAACTGAAAAAAATCTCCTCAAGTATTATGTCTGTATCAGGCAGGTGTTTTTCTGTCTCTCCTCTTTGCTTCCAGTTCAGGATGCAGTGCAGCAGGTGAATCAGTCCGTGTCGGCCCAGGATGAGGCTGCTTTGTTGGCTGCTCTTAGACTTGACGCTCTAGCTTTGCTGGGCATTCAAGAGGCAAACTGTCATCATTACATGGAACATTTTACCACATACTGCCAACATAAATCAAAGGTAAAGTAGATTAGAACCTCCATGCTCATTTGTTTTAAGCAGACTGGATCAAGAGCCATAGTTTTTCTGTTTAATGGCTAGTATCTTTCTGAACACCAACTGGGTTAGGAATGCATCATAAGGGTTACTTTGTCAATAGGCGCATCAGTCTGTATTTTCCCTAAGGAGGCTGAGCTGCACTGTTTGTGGCAAGAGAGTTTCTGGTACAAAGTTCCTTTTTAAATGTGGTAATTTATTTGGACAATAACATCAAAACCTGAGATGTTATTCCAAAAAGAAATCAGTTTGGAGTTAATAAACGGGGTTACATCGGTTTCTCAGTAGGTGGCATTAATTAGTTAAATTTGGCTGCAGAGAACAGTTTTAGAAATAAACCAGAAGCCTAAAGAGATAAAACTTCTCAAATTGTCACCAAAAGGGGGCCCCAGCCAGGGCTCATTGTACAGGTTCCAAGCTCGGATAGATACAGAGGGTTGTGTCAGGAAGTGCATCTGACGTAAAATCTTTGCCACAACAAATATGGAAATCTGACCTAAGATGCTTCAATGTGGCACCCCCTGAAGGGAAAAGCCAAAAAGGAAAATAAGTAATAGATGAGTTCTTTATATATGTGAACACGCCCGGCCCAGGGCTGCACGACACCCCCCCGTGCACACACACATCCCCACAACAAGGAGGGGCGCTGCACCAGGAAAAGTTATTGATTACGTCAAACATTTGAGTTATTTTATTTATGTTTTAAATTATTACTTTTTTATTTTTTAAACTAAATGAGTGGTGTGACTTACTGTTATAAACTTGTAAAACATCACATACACACACAAAAAAAAAAAAAGCTCAATCTTTTCCATTTGGCGCCCTCTCCAGCAGATAGCAGGCCCTGGGCTGGCCCTGTTTATATTGTTTAAAAGGATAACAAGAAAAGATACCTTACTATGTTAAAGAAACTCAAATATAATGGAATGCAATTATTCCTAAAGTTTTCTGCATTCGTTTTCCCCCACAGGATGGAGTGACTGCTGTAATGCTGGACAAAGAGGAAATTCAGAAAGTTGTCAGCTCTTGCAATGACTTTGCTGAGGCGGAAAAACGAAGTAAGCGCTGTTTGTAACTTTTAAACTCATGCTTACTGTAAAATGTTCAAAACCACAAAGACTGTTATTGTTTTTATTTTTCAGAAGTTAGAAATGAGAAAAAAATAAGGCTTCTAGGAAAAGTGAAGTTTTTGATATTCCTACTGAATATTTTTAAGGTTTCACCATGTATTTGAGATAAAACATTCTGAAATTGAGATTTTAAAAAATCCCTTTAACTTTCTTTAAAGAACATTGCTTATAGTCTGCTACCTTTTCTAAAATGTAAGCAACTCTAGGTCGACAGGCATTAAACTTTAGTCATTAAATGTATTTGCTCTGAGAATATTTGGTTTTTCATAATTTTCTGTGACTTTCTTGAATGAGTCTACAGTTCAGCTGCAATCAGAAGCTTAAAAGTAAAAACTATTGATATTAGAATCCCAAAAAGACTTTTTTTATTACATTTTATTTACATTTAAATCTTAAATGTAAATATTCTTCTTTAGGATTCAGTGTTTTTTTTTTTAATTTCAACTTAACAGAACTTGAAGCAGTTGCAAGGATCAATACAGCAATTCGACTTGGCTATGCTGCTCAGACGGTAGAAGAACTGATGAACCCTGAAGCTCAGCTGCCAATCGTCTATCAAACTGCTGCTAATCTATACCAAACAGAGCTTTTCTCTCTTCAGCTACAAGGAGGACGGGTGAGACTTCAGGTTTCTGTTGGAATCTTGTCTCTGTTCTAATAAAACTGATTTTACAACCATGTTTTTATGCTGTTCAAAAAAACTTAAAGTATCGTACAGTAAAATATCAGGGTTCTAATCCAGATCTTTTTTAGTCTGGCCTGAGTCATGAGGAGCTTAATGTAGCTGTGGAGATGCTGTCAGCTGTAGCTGTGCTGAATGAGGTGCTGGACACTAAAGATCCACAGGCTGTCATTGAGCAGCTGACAGACTCCCCCTTGGGCTTCACTAACATAGACCACGACAACTTAAACAGGTAAAATGGCAACTTAGAACCAGTAAAATATATATATATATATATATATATGTATGTTTTTAACCAATTTACAATTAAAAATATTATTTTGTTGTTTACAAGAAGACTTTTTATGTACCCAACTAATGCTTCATTACTCTGTTCTTCAGGTATGCTGACATGCTTATCAGAGAGCGGGCTGACGCTCTCACCAAGGACCAAGAATTTCTCTCGTGGAATGATATTCAGAGGTGCATTGACACTGTCAACATTCAGGTCCATGAAGAGCACGAACGTGAGGAACTCTTCCAGAATTCTTGTTGTTGTTTTTTGTGTGTGTGCTTATTGTGCCCTCATTTTTCCTTTCTAGGCATTATAGCTATAGCTGAGATCAATGAGGCGCTCAGCTCAGGTGATCATCAACAGACTCTTGCAGCCCTCCTTCTACCAACTGCAAAACTGTCGGGCGTTAACCCAGACACAGCCAAACACTATCACGATGTCCTCCAAAATACTAAAAAACTTCTCTGCCAGGTAAGGTTTGTATTTGTGTTGCATAATTCACTTTTAGTGGGTTTCCTGTCAATATTTACTCTCATTTAACTAATTATCCAGTTGTTTTCACATGTTTTATTACTGTTGAATAGCAGCTTTTTATATATGCATTGCTTAGTGACAATTTTAAAGGAAAAAAAAGTAACCTTTATGTGGTTTACAGTAGATGTCTTTACATGCAAATCACATGTACATGTGTCATTTTAAATGCTCTATTACTGTGTCAGTGTTTTCACTTGTCAAATAAAACCCATTAGACATTTTATTTACAGTCTCCCAGTTGTCTTCTACCAGTTCTCTGGGGATGACTTGTTTGTGTCTCAATGTTCAGTTTCATGTCTTGCCTGCTCGTCCTTTGGGTATCCCTCGAAATGAGATGAACTGTAACTCTGCGCCAGCAGTCTTGGAAAAGAGCATGCATAGAAATGGATCCAAACAGCTGTGAAAGCAGCAGAGGCACACGGCCAGTTTGTAGTATCCGTACAGTCGGTCGTCCTCCCCCGAAAGCAGTCGGATGTAGTGCGCCATGTGCAGGATGCCACTGGGAGAGAAGCACATCACAAAGATGATAAAGACCAGAGTGCTGACTCTTATGAATGGTTTCCAGTCGCATGAACTTTGTCCTAGATGGTACACCATGGCCATGTGGGAATAGACACAAACCATAAAGGGTAAAATGAAGCCCAGAAAAATCAACATCAGCCGGTATGCAATTAAGGAGGAATGGAATGTTTCATCAAGTGGAAGTATGTCATGACAAGTGGTAATTCCCAACTGGGCCACCACGTAGCTCTGTCTGACTAGGAGCTCGGGAAGAATCGCAGCTCCAAACAGAGACCACACAGCTAAGCATGTCAATATCGCCATGGAGCTTTTACCAATCCTTCTGTACAAAAATGGTTTGACCACAGCCAGGTAACGCTTGAAACTAATGCATGCTATAGTCTGAGCAGAGCAGTAAATATTTCCGTAGAATAGAGCTGTGATAAACCGGCAAGAAACTTCCCCAAATATCCAGTTGCTCCCACTGAAGTGATAATGAATCCGCAGCGCAAGAGAAAGCAGGAGCAGCAAGTCACACAAAGCCAAGTTCAGGTACAGAACCACTGTACACCAGGACTTGGTTCGCAGTTTGACTTTGAGGAAGGCCAGAATGTAGGCGTTGGAAGGGATGCCCACGAGCATTGCGAGGATGTATGATGAGGGTATGACCCAGTTACTGAGAACCCCCGACGTATATACAGTGAAGGAACTGTCTGGATCCACATAGAGGTAGAGGTCCGTGCTGTTGGGCTGCTTTGTGTGATTCGATAGACGTGTCGACCCTTTGAAGGTTTTTGGCTGAAATCCAGGTTCAGTGCTAGTTTGGCTCCTTGTTTTGTTCCCTATAAAAACAAAAGATCAACTTTAAACAAAACTGAACAGCTTTTCTGGTGGGTTCCATCATTTTTCCTTTTTGTTTATTCGTCTGTAAACAAAAAAAACCTGCAATCCAAACAAAATAACAGAATCTGTGTATTTTGAAGCTCTTCCACAATGATTTAGCCTGATTCTTATTTATGCTAATTAAACATAGTGTTGCGCTGCTGTTTTTGTCTATAGCAGACACATGTCCAGACAAATATTAAAAACAATAGAGAGGTAGTTATTTGGGTAATCCCCCTTCTTAAATTTAGCTGCTTACCGTTTTGCTGAGTGGTGTGCACGGCCATCAGAGAAATGAGTAGTCCCTGCAGCAGGTCAGCCATTTCCCTCTGGGGTCTGAACCGCAGCCTTCTGAAACCTTGTTTTCAACCCTCTTGATGTAGCCTCTTTTTAGGAACTTGGCGTTGGTGAAATGTGCTGTTGTGCATATTTGAAGCTCCAAAGTAGAACCGCTAATGAGCGCTCAAGCTCCACTTCCAGCTCGTCTGCTGGAAGCTTATCGTGGTACGCTGCACTGAGCGCGTTTCCTGCTCTTGTCGGGAAAAAAAATTCCCTTGTCTGTGCGTCATTAACCTCCTTGTGACTCACTGGGGTGTGGGTAGGCTTCAGTCTTTGATCAAATTACAATTCTTTGACAATTTTTATATTTTAGTCAAACCTAGTATTTACAAGTCAAATTAACATGGTTGAAAAGTTTTGTTTTTCTAAAAACAACTACCATAAACTATTTCCTGAACTGGTTTGTTTCTATTTGAAACATTTCTAAAGTAATATGAAGAAGGGTCTAGATTTCCATTTTTCTGTTATTCCTGCTATAATGCGCTTCGTAGCCTCCTTTCATCATATCTGCTTGTTGAACAGAAAAAGGAAGAAGCTAAATTAGACCGCTCTTTTTATTTGAGGGACTTCCTTCCTGGTGGCTCTGAAGTCAGAAGCCCTCTCTAAAAGTAGCCTGAGAACAACCATTATGCTCAAGCTGTGTAAACAATTTGTGAATGTGGGGTCAACATGGACATACTTTACCCCTTTACTTGTACTTTAACTTGGAAGACAGAAATAAAACAGCGTTCGTTATTTTTAGATGCTTTGTTACTTTTAGCTTGAGCAGTACAATATGTTTGTTTTGATAGTACAGAATCTCCCAGATGACACCAAACCTTCTTATTCTAATTTGAAGCATTTATTAATGCTCCAATTTAAGAAAAAAAAAGTTTTCCATTAATAAATGAACTCTAACCAAAAGAGGATAGTTTAAGATTTGGTGTTTATTATGCATTCTGGTGAAAGGTTTTTTGTGCTTTTATTCATTTATAGACCTCTGGTGATGAGTCAGCGGTGTTGTGGTTGGATCAGATCCAACAGGCCATCCTAACAGCTAACCAGGATGAAGAAGAAGCTCTAACATGTATGTATCTGAACTAATGGGCAACTTCTGTGTTAGCTATCTCAAGGAATTAAAAGAACCCTGTAGCCACTTGTTGATTGTCAGAAAGTGACGATGACTTTTAGAAAGCGCCAAAATGGCACTTGTTTAAGCTAACATTTCCAATGTCTCTTTACGGAGGTATTCATCTTAGTTGAACAGAATCTTCTTTCAAACAACATTATATTCCTGTTATACACCACGTACCAAATTAAGCGATAAAAAGATGAACTGCTGGATGACCTCCGTTGTTGCTGCTTTTCTAGTCGTCGCACTACGATGACGCAAAGACACGCTAGAGGGCTACACCACACATGCACCGTGACAACAAACCTCTCAGTGGAAGCGAGGCTTAACTGAGTGGAAACACTCGCCAGGCTTCACTGGACTGTACCTTACCACTTCTTACCATATGGTACCGAACCGGACCGCAAAGTGGAAAAGAGGATTCCTGTTTCATTTCTGAAGCGTTATAGATATTTACATGGAATTCTATTGTTTTGGCAGTTGACTGTTGCTCCATGGTTTTTAAAATTAAACTTTTAGGTAGATTTTTATTTTCTTAGTATTTTTTTGACCAAGTTGCTTTTTGTGTTTTAGACCCACTCCAATGATTTATTGATTTATTTTCGAAGTGTTCTTAGTTTTCTTTTAATTATGATTATGCTCGCTATCGAAGACAGTTTCTGCAGAGCGGCAGAAGTTCATTAGAAATTTGACTGAGTTTGTGGGCAGGAGTAAGTCAGCCACCATTTCCCATCATCCATCTGTTTACAACAATAAAAATTGCGAGCAATTTTGGAGCTATTCAGCCGTGTGGCCTGCAGATTGTAGCTTCTACATTGCAGCAACAAGCTTTTTCAAACTGCATTTTTTTTTGTCTGCTCCCGATTCACAACAAATTGAATAAATACTCAGAAATGCAATTTTAAGCTTAATTTTTTGAATCATCAGGAAAAATGCTACAAGAACATATTAAAAACACCAATAGCAGAATTTTCATTGGAATGGGACTAACCTCGTTAGCCTTAGTCACGTTACTTTTTACAAATCATTTCCTGATGCCATTTTCTCCTCTCTTCTTGTTTTTTTCCTTGTTTTCTTTGCAGTGGCTGCAGCAGTTGCTCATATCAACAGGCTAGTGGCCGAGGGGAACTCCCAGAACACACTGCAGGCTTTGCAGGCTCCCAGTGCTGGGCTGAAAGGGGTGCTCCCTGAATGTGCTGACACGTACCAGAGTGAGCTAGCAAAAAGGCAAGAAAGCAACCCCGTTGAAGGTAAAAGCACTTTCAAGTACCCCACCCCCTCCTGGGCTTTCACTGTTAAAATGAATATGGGTATCTGTAAGCTGGCCTGAGTTCAGCACAAATAACAGCAAATGGTCTCCCAAAGCTGATTTTAGGTTGCGTTCATAATTCTGTGCTGGGAACTCCTTCAAACATTTCATTAATTGGTGTTGACATTTTTAAAGACATTTTTCTAAATACATTTATTAATATTGAAAAAACAGCAAGATAGCATCTTCCCAACAGATATCTGTTGTTTATTTTCCGAATTAGGATCATTTTTTCCCCTGATTGTATCCTATACAATGTGCTTCATTTTCTTGAATTTGTTATGATTTGTCATCATAGCAACGTACATATTGTAAACACAAGAGGCAGTTGTAAAAACAAAGAGGGAAGGAATGCAGAGCCTAACAACCAACGGTGTCATGTGGGCATGTTCCTCAAACACTAAATCTGCACATGAACAGTAGCAGCAGCATCAAACAGTGGCTCAAAGAGACTGAACCATTATGGTACCTCATTGAATGAGTATCTTAAACCTTAAAAACTAAGACCATTACACAAAGTTCATTACAGAATGGAGAACACTGCATGAGCTCTAAAGGACATACTGACGCAGCAATACAGACTGAAGTCACTGAAGCCAACACTGACTTCAACTGCAAACTAACTTCTTTACGAGTGACTTAGCTTTTTAAATGACAGACAGAACCAGCTGGAATAATTTCCTCTTTAAAAGATGTTTAAATATTCAGAATTAAACTGACGTTTTTTCATATATTTGATAGAATCAGAGGTTATTTAGGTTCTGCATGTAGGAAGTGTTGCAAGATAACACTCCTGGCTGCAACTTTTCAGTTTTTTTCTTTTGAATCTTAAACAGTGAGGAATTGTTAACTTAAGACATAATTAAAGTGACTGTATGAACTTGCTGGACTTCAGAATAAAAGTATATCATAGGTTAGTTAGATTAATATTCCTTTTGGCCCAAAGCTAATAGAAGCTGAATGGAAATCAACCGAACCGGCAATGGTAAAAACTCAAAGTTGCATGATGTTAAAAATGCAAAATTAAACCTAGAGAAATAAGAAAGGGCAACACGAGTTCTGATCTGAATAAAATTACCTTTTTTTTGGATCAGTTCTTTAAGAAGCCATACTTTTGGAATCTTTAACTATAAAACATGACAAATGTGATCGTCCAAAGTCCTCATTATAAACTGTTTTCTTTTCCAGGCAGCAGTGATGTGTTGTGGGTAAAGCACTGCATCAAGGACAAATATGACTTCTACTATAACCTGCAGACAGGACAGGGGACCTGGGAAAAGCCTGAAGAATATAAAGACAGCTGGAGCCAGCTCAGTAAAGAGGAAATCCAGGTACAGTTCCATGACAACGTTCATTTCGGCAGCCTTCTCATGCAAGTAAAAATGTCTACTTTTGACATGAATTGACATTTTACTTATTGTTGAATGAGATTTTTTGCTGTGTTTCCCAGAACGTGGTGAGCTGTGGGACAGCGGAGTACAACAGAGAACAGCTGTGGCTGGCAAATGAGTCTTTAGTGACACAGTTGCAGGCCAGAATCCGAGCTTTTCTTGTTAGAAAAAAGCATTCTCAAAGAATGGAATTTCTTCGTCTACAAGAACCCTATGTTGTCAAACTGCAGGTATGAAAAGCGGCTCTACGTCCTGATCAAAGGGGATGAGAGTGGTTCCCTGCTTTTTTATGTTTTTTTATTCTAAAGAAGATATGTTTAGCGTTGATAAAACAGCCTCCATTGTCATGGTTTTCAGGCATTAAAACCTATATCTAACCTGTTTTCATCCAAGATTTTTTTTCTTCCTGTTTTTCAGGCTTGCTGGAAAGGTTACAAACAAAGGAAAGCATACAAAGAGAGGATGAACCTGCTTCAAAAAAATGTTGATTCTGTCATTAAGGTTTTATTTCTATTTTATTATTATTTTGGCAAAACCATTCATCCGTCAGGATTGATGTTGCATCTGAGAATTGACTACATTACCTTTCTGTTTAGATCCAGTCTCTGGCGAAAATGTGGAGAGCAAAGAATAAATACAATCAAAGACTGAAGTTCTTTAAAAATCATGTAAGTGATTTGAAAATTATGACTTTTGTAAATGTTCTAATGTTTCTTCTGAAGACCAACTTTAATGTTTGTTTAGGAACGGGAAATTGTGAAAATCCAGGCTTTCCTTAAGGCCAACAAAGCCAGAGATGACTATAAAACCTTAAGTGAGTCAATAACACCTCTTCAGTGTATAACAGTGATAGCACAGCTGAAATAATGCAATAAACCTCATGCAGGTATTGAAAAGTGAACCCAAGTTATTTTTACTATTAAACATTAAAAACATTTTTTTAAAAATATGTGTATTTACCTTTTTCTGCTTGATTTAAATAAGGATTTCAAACCATAACCTATAGTATTTAATATGAACCCAGAAGACAGAAACACCAGGAATTGCTTATATTACATAAAAAGTAGAAAATTTGTGGTTCAAAGTGTCCTCTGACTTTCTTCAAACCCAAATTTCAGCTGGAGCCAAAGACCCTCCCCTCTCTGTGGTGCGTAAGTTTGTCCACTTACTGGAACAGAGTCCCCTGGATCTGCAGGAGGAGCAGGAGATGACGTGCCTCAGAGAAGAAGTGGTCACAAAGATCCGCTCCAATCAACAGATGGAGAAGGACCTGAATCTGATGGACATAAAGATTGGACTTCTGGTGAAGAACCGGATCACTTTACAGGTTGGAAACACTTCAATATAAAAAGAATGCATTTAGTTGACATTGGGAAGATGTCACCTTATTTCTTGCGTTGGTTTTCACTTTTGTATTTTGGTTATTCCTTTTCCTTCCAAAGGATGTTGTGTCACATAATAAGAAAATGAAGAACAAGAAAAGCAAGACGAGTAAAGATGACCTAACTGGAGGAGAAAAACTGGGTATAAAGGGTCTTACTAAAGGCAAAAGAAGAAAACTGGAAGCTTATCAACATCTCTTTTACCTGCTGCAGGTGATTAACTGAATGTTTTCCAGCTTTTATGCCTCTTTAAACTTAATACACACAAGATCATTTGCAGAGGCTTACATTTTTGTCCGTTTTCTTACTTCCCCCTTAGACAAATCCATCTTACTTGGCTAAGCTGATCTTCCAGATGCCCCAAAACAAATCAACAAAGTTCATGGACACAGTCATTTTTACTCTTTACAATTATGCTTCTAACCAAAGAGAGGAATACCTGCTGCTCAAACTCTTTCAAACCGCTTTAGCAGAAGAGATCAAGTAAGAAGTGCATCTCAGATCCTACAGTAATCTTTTTCTCATATTGTAGTAAGATGTACTGCAGTGATTTTCATTAGGAACACTTTCAGGTGTACCTAAACCATCTTCACTTGTCTCAGCTCTAAGGTGGATCAAATTCAGGAAATAGTGACAGGAAACCCCACAGTCATCAAAATGGTGGTGAGCTTCAACCGGGGCGCCCGTGGTCACAACGCCCTCAGGCAGCTGCTGAGTCCAGTGGTCAAAGACATCATTGATGATAAGAGCTTGGGCATCAACACCAACCCAGTGGATGTGTACAAAGCCTGGGTAAACCAGGTGGAGTCGGCTACTGGAGAAGCCAGGTACTGATTCTGATAGGTGTCACTTCTGTTCTGATGTAATGGACAAAGCAGCTGAAACAGCAACAAAGCGCAACTGTTTAAACACTTCTCTCCTACTATCCCTCAGCAAGCTGCCTTATGAGGTGACTCCAGAGCAGGCCATGTCATACGTGGAAGTGCGCAACCGGCTGCAGGCGTCCAGTGAGGCGCTGCGCTCTGCTACAGATAAGGTCCTGAACTCCATTGTCTCTTCTCTGGATAACATCCCGTAAGTTTCAGGCCTGTTGTGTGTCACTGTCTTGTTGCTTTGTGTTCGAACTAACAACCAGTGACTGTTGAAATGAGTCCACTTCATAGGCACCTTCTCTATCTTTGCTGTAGTTCATCTACAATTTCCATCTACGCATAATTTCTTTCTGTTTTTTTCTTTAAAGGATTACATATTTTCAAAAATTTCTACTTCTTGTTTTGATAAAATTATTTGTTCCTAATTCAAATATTGTTTCTTCTCAGCTTTTTTTGTAACTAAGATGATGTTTGAGTTGTAAATTTTGCAGTGACCTTTTTTCATTTTTACAGAATGTGGTGGAATCACCACTAGGTGGTGCTGCTTTACTTTATTCCGTCTGACAAATACATGAACATGTGAATGCAGTTATTGTGTACATAAGTCGTTTTCTTTTCATATATTATTTACATTGCAAATCTAAAGATAATGCTCGTTTTGATCAATAATTACTTTTTGCTACGCCTGCAGTTATGCTATTAGATACATCGCAAAAGTTCTGAAGAACAGCCTCCATGAAAAGTTCCCAGAAGCCTCAGAGGATGATGTGCTGAAGGTAGTTTTTATTTATTGTTTACAATATGCAAAGCAGAAGTATTGACTTGGCTTTTCTTAATACAATCCATTTGCTTTTTCCAGATTGTAGGAAACTTATTGTATTACCGCTACATGAACCCGGCCATTGTGGCCCCCGACGGCTTTGACATCATCGACCTGTCAGCGGGGGGGCAGCTGCATCAGGACCAGCGGCGCAACTTGGGATCAGTGGCAAAAATGCTTCAACATGCTGCTGCAAATAAGCTGTTCGAGGGCGAAAATGCACACATGACTCCAATGAACAAGTACATTTCTCAGACATATGAGAAGTTCAGGTACGATGCATACAATCCTAACATTGTGTGTTAAAATGTCTTTAGCATTAGCAAGGTTGTCTCAGTTCCTAGCTGTCCTCTCAAATTCCCGCAGCATTTTCATGGTTTGCCCCCTAAAATGTGTAGCAATATGTTGGGGAAGGTTCATCCAGGATGGTGTTGGAGCAGAGAAGGTTTAAAAAAAAGTTATCTGGATTTAGTCTTTTGGGTTAAAGATGATTTCGCCTCGTATCAAAGACAATTTCTCTATTCTGAGATGAGAAATTCAGAATTGAATTCTTTTGAGAGACAAAAAGTCTTCAACTTAAAACACAAATTCCAGATGACTTAATTTCAAACTTTGCAAACAACAAAAAAGTTGCAATAATTTCCAACAATTAGCATTTTAAAGAACCTGACAGTTTTTTCAATTACATATTTTAACATACCAGATACCAGTCCTCCAATTATTTAAAGAATAAAAGTCACTAATTATAATTCTGTCCCCTTTCAGATTGTTTTTCCAGGCTGCATGTGATGTTCCTGAACCTGAAGAGAAGTTTAACATCGATGAATACTCTGACATGGTGACCTTGAGCAAACCCATCATCTATATCTCCATAGAGGAGATCATCAACACTCACTCGGTAAACCCTTTTGATCAGTTGTATTTTTTCAGAGCGGTCATTGTTATGAATGCTATGCATTAGGTGTTAGTAGGTGGAAGCTGATGGTCAGATTTGGTTCCAGTTTTGTCCTGCTAGTGTCGCAGCAAATATCTACACAACATGTTTACAGCTTATTAAACACTGATCCCACAGGTCAGATTCAATCATTAAAAAAAATGGACATATAAGCAATAGACATAGTTGTATTTAAAGCATGTGGACATCTTAATTATAATTTTTTTCTTACATTTGCTGCCTTATCTGCTTCACCCTTCAAGTCGGTATTAAAAAGCAAAATAAAAATCAACAAAACTCTAAAAAGACTTTAGTCTTTTGCTGGGTTCCTCTAATCAAATTTTCCTTTTAACTACAAACTTAGTTTCATTTTTTTTGTTCTTCATTAAGGTTTACAAACCCAGACAGCCTCCTTTACTGTCTGAAGATGTCTTAGAACCGTGTGGGAGTTCATCAACAATAAAAATGTTAGCTCCTACACACATTCATCACTGGCATCTTCATCTGTTGAACTTTCTATTTGCTGCTGCTTGTAAACATCTAACATTTCAGGAGTAGTTTTGTATGTTTTTCTGTTAACTTCTTTTGCCTTTTTCTCGCATTTTTTTTGTCCATTCAACAAAAAGTGGTAAAGAATGATCTAATGATCTATTTGCTAAGAAACACAATTTTGATACATATAACAAATGTTTGTTGTAGTTTCTGATTCTCTTGCACAAAAGTAGAAACTAATTCTGTTTATTAAAAGATTATAATTTTGTGTTTGAATTATTACTATTATTACTATTATTATTACTATTAACTATCTGCATTTTTTTACCCCTCACTATTTTCCTGCTGGAAAAGGAAACGGGGGGGAAGCCACCTCACTTTTATTGTTCAATTTGTACTTTTCTAATGGCGTCAAAATCGTAAACTACTTAAATGTTCAAAAATCCTGTTTCAGCTTTCAATTTCATGAAAAAAATTACCACAATTTTATTGGGGGGAAAAAAACGTTACAATTAATAAATGTTTGTTTTTGGGAGTAAATGCCCTCAAGTAGTTTGTTCTAAAGGCTCTTTTTTGGCTTTGCTAATAAATTCTTTACATTATCTGGATCGTTTTTGTTTTTAGTGGCAGTGAATATTCTGATTAACACATCTGCACTTGTTCAGCTGCTTTTGGAACATCTGGATGCCATCTCTCCAGACCGCAACGACCTGCTCCACGAGCTGCTTCAGGACTTGGGAGACGTACCTGATGTAGAGGCTTTGCTTGGTATGATCTGATCATCTTCTGCTCAATTCTGCTTCAGTTTTAACCAGAAGCAACTACATTTGTATGCTGTGCTGCTTTATTTATTTATTTGAAACAGGAGAAGGAGCTGTGAACTCCGACGACCCAAACAGGGAGAATGCTCTCAGCCAGCTGGCAAAGACTGAGATCTCGCTCCACCTAACCAGCAAGTTTGAGCTTCTGGAGGGCGACGACAAAGACTTGAAGACGCTTATTACAAAGTAGGTTCTCGTTCCACGAAGAAATGAGTGAAGGTTTTCCTGTTGTAGGGGTTTTCTGTGGGCAAACTGACCTTTGAACTGCATTTCATGCAGCTCTGGTTGTCACTCAACTCTATATCTTAGTCTTTCCTGCTCTTCTATCACATCCTAAAAAAAAGAAAAGGAAGAGCTTAAGCACTTTTTGTTATCTGGCCCATAAACATGCATCCGCCCGGCTCGAGAAATATTTGTAAGTTCAACCTTTCGAATTTACTGCCAGGCAGTGCTTAATGAGTGACCCGTTCAAACAGAAACTGATCATAATAGAGGCAGAATTAATAAAATATTCACTGAAGGCTAAAAATATAATTCTATTGGTGTTTTAACAACTCCCTACAGTAGGAACCCTAAAAATAAGACATTGATTGTTAACTTCTGAAGAAAACAAACAGCTTTTAAGGTAACTTTGGCCAAACTTTTAAAAATGATTCCTCATGGAAAAGATGATGTCATGTTGGAGCATAGTGTTTAGGTGGTTTATTTGGGTATATTCATTATGTTTTAGAATTATTATATTTGTTTTGTAGTAGATGTATCACTGTTAATGTCTGCTTGATGTTTGTTTTTTCAGAACCAAAAAGTTAATAGTCGATGTGATTCGGATTCAGCCTGGAGAGGCTTTGACTGAAATCCTTGAGACTCCAGCTACTCCTCCACAGGTCAGAATCCTTTTTTTCTTTTTTCCATATCTCAGAATCTGAAGCAATCTGTAAAAGTTTAAATTCCGTTCTTGAGCAGCCGAGGAACATAAACAGTATTTCCATTGTTGCATTCTTGAAGGAATTGGAGCACACAAAGATCTTGGAGCGCAGGGCTGCGCAGGATGCTCAGACTCCTGAGGGTCTGAAGAGCAGTCCGGCAGTTCTGGAGGACGGTCAGCTGCCGCTGGAGCAGAAAAAGAGGAAGATCCTCAGGAACCTTCGGAACCTGGAACAGGCTGGCCTCGCCACGGCCAGCAACAACTACCAGGACCTCATCAACGATATAGCAAAGGTTCATTAGCGGCTCTGCCCTCCACTTTAAAGGAAAAGCTTTCTGTCCTCATTTCCAAGCAGCTGCTCAGCTTTTTTGATGTGATGCTTCAACCTGTGATCAACAGGACATTCGGTACCAGAGGCGCTACAGACAGAGGAGGAAGACCGAGCTCACCAAGCTCCAGCAGACACTGATGGCACTCAATTCCAAAACCGCATTTTACCAGGAGCAGATGAACTACTATGACACCTACATCAAGACTTGCTTAGATAACCTCAACCGGAAGTGAGACATTTAATTCACCGAAATAAAATAAATCACAAAATAATCATTTGCTTTTTACCAGATCCATTTTTTTTTTTAGAGTTGGTGTACGGAAATGGATTGTTTAGTGAGTTTTTGTAATCCAGGATTGATCTGTGTGTCCAGGAATTCCCGCAGATCTATCAAGCTGGACAGTAAATCTGAAGATCGGGGCAGTAAGAAGTGGAAGCCTCAGTCATTGAAGTACACTGCAGCCAGGCTGTATGAGAAGGGAGTCATTCTGGAGATAGAAGGGCTTCAGGCAAACCAGTGAGTTCTCTAACCCATCTAATGTGAACATCTGAAAGTTTTCATGTGTTCCAATCACTCAGACCTGCTTCGGTGCTGGTCAGATGAAACTTAATTTAAAACCTAGAACATTTCTCATCAGCAGCTTTAGTTTACAGGACAGGAAAAAAAAGTCTCATTAGTCCTGATTCTGTTTCCTCTGCTTTTAAATGTTCTTTTTCTCTCTCATCTTTCCTGTGTTGCCGCTTTCATTGTCTTTTTTCCTCTCTTAGGTTCAAAAATGTCATGTTTGACATTTCACCCACTGAGGAAGTTGGAGATTTTGAGGTGAAAGCCAAGTTTATGGGAGTTGAAATGGAAAAAGTTCAGCTCCATTTCCAGGTAAACATTTCTCCACAAAAAACGTCAGAATATACTCCTGAGAGACATGCAGGCGTTTCCTGTACCGTAATCCACTACTGGGTAGAGAAGGTTGAAGAAATGAAACTTTTGCTTTGAAAATATATTTAAAATCCCACTTCAACTCTTTTGTTTTTCCATTTTTAAAATTGTTCTTACTGGTGTTTTAATTATGAATATGCAGTTTTTAGCAAAAATCCAAAAAACAAAAAGCCTGTGTTGTTTTTTTAAGGCATATTTACTGCAGGAGCTCATTAGAAATTCTCATCTGCTTTGTGTGCAGGACCTCCTTCAGCTGCAGTATGACGGCGTGGCCGTCATGAAGATGTTTGATAAAGCTAAAGTGAACGTCAACCTGCTCATCTTCCTCCTGAACAGGAAATTCTATGGAAAATAACGAGCGGAGGAAGGACCAACCTGACAGCAGAGGAAAACTGTGCCTTCTGACTTTTCTTAACATAAAATATAAACGTGTCTGGTTGTTTTCTTCCATCAGTTCACAATATACTGAATCATACAGTTATTTGTGCTGTCTGTCCTTTCCACTGTTGATTTGTAAATTTACTTCATAATAAAACTAATAATATTCATGTTTAGTATATAAGCACATTATGTAACCTTAATACTAAAAAAACCTTCAAAGAATTAAATGGCTTCATCATAAACTACAGTTATGCCTTTTTAAACAAAGTTTTAATTTCACATAGAAGCTACTGCTGATGTACTTTTATATGTAATTATCTCCTAATGCTTAAATAATAAACAAATCTCCAGAAAGTTTCTATATTCCTATTTGTCACCTATTTTTGCACATCCCTCCTCCTTTACGAGGACAGAAAATTGCAGCGTCATGTTTCTGTGAAGGGGGTGTGAGCGTGAAGAGCAGGGAAGGTGGAGTTTCCTCCAAAGCTTCTGTCTTGCTTTTGAGCTCACTAATAATTCAGGCTCCTTTGACAATCTTTTTTTTTAATTCATTTTTTAAAAACGTTTATAAATGATGTGGATGGTTTGCAGCACAGCCATGCTTCGCCTGCTCAGAGGGTTGCTTTTGTTTTCTTGTCTTGGTTCAGCACTTCCCTCTCAAAATGGTAAGTAGCCTTCTTAACCTTTGTGTCACTGAATTCAGTTTTAATTTTCAAAAGTTTATTAAAAAGAGTGGATATCTCCAAAGGATTTTACAGAACTCATCTTGCATTTGAGCAATCTGGATGTAATATTTTCTGCACTTCTTTTTTTTTTTTTTTTTTTGCTTATTCCAAACTGTTCTTGATTTATTATTTTTTTTTGTGTGTTTGACTCTGAATTAATAAAAAAATAAACCATTTATTTTCAGTTATTTTACCCCTCTGCCATAATGGAAAATTTTAGTAGAATCTAACTATATTGGTGAACTGGTAAAAAAACGCAAAGGGCGCTTTTGACCCTTTTGTAGTTTTTTTTTTTTAATGAATTATTACATTTATAAAAAACCTTTATCCATTATATCATAGTGTTTATATTATTGGACACCAGAATTTAAGGAATTTTCTTTTCCGAGTTCTTTTCCGACTTGCTGGATAGTATATGTGGTTTTTCTGTTTCCTGTTCACTTCTGGTTTGTGTGAAGAGAATAAAAATTATTTGCAGCACGTTGTATGTTTGTAATTATGAAAGCTGACATATTTACACCAATTTCTTTTGAGTGTACTAAAAATTATTTTATTTTGTTAAAAAGAAAACAAAAATTCTGTGTAACAAAGTACGATACAGATCAAAGAAAAGAACTGAAGCAGTTTAGCTTCTACTGTCAGAACGATGATGAAATAAACCCATTTTCTTTTGTGCATCTCCAAAGACTCTATGCATCTCTTGCGGACGTTCTCTGGTCACTTTGTGATGGTGAAGGATAAGGCTGCAGAGGATATCGACCTGGACGTCCAGGGTGGAAGTGGAGGTTCAGGCATGGAGATGGAGCAGGAGTCCAGGAAATGGCACGGCCATCACAGCCAGCACCACCAACCTCAGGAGCAATACTTTGTCTCAGAGGAAGCCAAAGAGTTTCTCCAGGGTCGCCTGGCAACAACCTTTGTCCCAACCATTTACACCCTGGTCTTCATCATCAGTGTGCCCCTCAACTTTGTTGCCATGGTGATGTTTGCGCGCTACATCCGTCTCAGGAAGGCGCCAGTGATCTACATGCTGAACTTAGCCTGTGCTGACCTGCTTTTTGCCCTGTTCCTTCCCTTCAAAATAGCTTACCATTACCATGGCAACGACTGGATCTATGGCTCCTTCATGTGCAGACTTGTCACAGCATCCTTCCACTGCAACATGTACTGCTCCGTCCTGTTGGTCGCCTGCATCAGCATTGACCGTTACCTGGCCGTGGTTTACCCCATGGACTGCATGAAGTGGCGCAGCCGTCAGACCGCTACAGCTGTGTGTGCTGCCATGTGGCTCCTATCCCTGGGTGGCGTCTTCCCCCTCCTCATGTCAACACAGACCGTACATTTGTCAGATCTGGGAATCACTACCTGTCATGATGTGCAGGGTGTAGAAAAACTGCAAGGTTTCTACCTCTACTTCTTTCCCATCTACTCCTCTTTCTTCTTCTTCCTCCCTCTCATCTTCACTGCGGTCTGTTACGTTCGCATTCTTCAGACTCTGGCAGAAGCTAATGTGGAGAACCGCTCCAAGAAGAGCCGTGCCATGGTTATGGCTGGGACGGTGCTGCTCGTGTTTGTAGTCTGCTTCACTCCCACCAACATCATCCTGATGATTCATTATGTTCAGCTGGCCCACAAGTCCAGTGACGGCTCGTACCAGGCCTACCTGCTCTCCACGTGCCTGGGCAGCATCAGCTGTTGTCTGGACCCACTCCTCTACTACTTTGGCTCATCTCAGTGTCAGAAGCAGGTGATGACACTGTTGGGATGTAAACGACCAGCAGAGAGCAGCTTGGAGACGCACAGCACCAGAGCGGACGGATCAACAAACAGCAGATCCAGCAAGATGGAGAGCATATAGACCAGTCATGAGCAGACTAGAGGCCTGAAGGTCATCCTCAAGGTTTCATAGTTGATGCGTTTTTGACTTTTTTTTTTTTTCTCTATGTTGGACAAAGGAAAACTTTGGTTTCATACTGAGGTTATGTATATATAGTATATGTGTGCTGACCTGACTAGTGTAATATATGATAATATTTTGATTTCCAAAATAAGACAAAGTGAATAATTCTATTCATTGTTTTCTTCATTCTATAAGTGAACAGTTCTAATCAAAGTGAAATCTTAAGTTTCACTATTTAAATCTGTAAACACGAAGCTGTGATACAATTTCTCACTCTGGTATGTTAAAGAACTATGACAAGTGTTTAAGTTCATTTATATCTTTATTCATGCCATGTACAGTAAAATAAAAAAGTAGACTGGACTTGTAAGTTCACATCTTGGTCTAAAAATATTCAAATGTGGTTATTTCTCCGCTATTTTCTGGGGGTTAAAAAATTATATGAAAAAGGAAATATATTGCTATCATTTTATCCTGCTGTGTTTGCAGTTCATTCTGTCTTGTCCTTATCATCAGGGCAAAGCTCTGAAATATGAGAAAAAACAGTAAAGCAACTTTAAAACAATTTTTATTGCAGAAAAAAAATAATACTTTGATCTTTATTGTACTTTTCTTTTTTTAAAGAATTTTGCTGCATAAAAAAGTAATCACCACAGATTTACAAAAGAAGATCGCCACCTTGTGGCAACCTTTGCATTGTCTTTGGAGCATGCTCAGTAAGAGACTGACCTGTTGTGGCATCGGCTCTGTGGAAGTTCACAGGGAAGTTCAGACATTCTGCTTGTTTCTTTAAAACGTCAACATGTTCAGGGTCTATTTTTCCTGTTCTTGCTGAAAAATGAAATGAAGCAGGTGATGTAAAACGTGCGTTTCAGGTATTAAAGCATGAACTTACAGAAAAGCAGGATGTATCTGCCAGTGATGTCCCTGTTTCTGAAAGTGTCTGTCCACAGCAGGCAGTCAGGGCAGGTCTGCAGAATGTGACCTTTATGATCTGACAGATTCTCTTCAAAAACAACAAAATGGTAAAAACTGATTTTTAAACAGTCGTTTTTATGTTTGATTTTTATAAAACATTTGTGTCTAAAGATTGACATACTTCGAAACGTGGTGGCAAGTCCAGAGACGGTTGCGTTTACCTCCCCAAAGATACACCGGTTACTTAAGAAAAGGAAAAAAATCTGTCAAATCAACATTTTGGGGTTTACGTCTTTTAATTAAACTCACAAGCAGTAGTCTCCCCAACGTAGTGTCACAACTTGATTGTTGGAAGTGGGAGACAAGTCGATCCAGGAGTTCCTCAGGGACCCCAGTGCATCATGGTACTGTAAGGGGTCACCTGCTCCCATGACGTACACCCATTTCCCAAAAACCTTCAATGGCAAAAACCATGAAAGATCCCCAGTAAAAATGTGCAAAAACATATTTTAAGAAATGGAGCAGCTCTTACCAGTTTGGAATCTGCAGGCATGAAAGGGTTGACCAGCTCCTTACAGTCAGGAGCAGAGGCAGCGCACAGAGAAGTCACAGCCAGCAGAGACGCCACAACCAGCAGAGCCATGGTCGAAGCGAAGATGCTGCTCAACCTGCAACAGAAACCTTCTGCCGCTGATTCATTGCACCTCTGGGCTTTCAAACCAAACGAGTTGTGTAAGAGCGAATGCACAGGAGGAGGGAGGGTTTCTTCTCAAATCGTCCACAAAAGGCCCTTTTTTCACCGGCCGCTCAGAGACATGCAGATTTCTTTTGTGCATGACTGAAAGGCAACTTCAACGATCCTCTGTGGCTCAGACTGAATGTTTCCAGACAAAGCGCTGCGACCTGCCTCACTGAGACCGCAGAGACATTCAAAACGGCTTGGATGCAGCTTTTCACTTAAAGGTTGCTTCCCTGTGGCGCCAGTGATCATTTATTGAGACGTACAGTAAAAGTTAGAGAAAAACCGTCTTTCAATTTACAAAAATTAAAGGTTACTTGCATTCTCCTGAATCCAAATGAGTAACAAGAGGACAGTAAAAGGTTAGAATGAGTTTATTGAACACACATAACTAGAAGAAAACAAAGACAATTTTAACTTTAATAATATTAAATTCTCAGTCACATATTTCAGAAGAAGACTTTCTTTTTAACATCAAACATGACATTTATTTTTACTGCAGAAACCATCAACACAACACTTGAAGTTATTCTTTCACATCCCAGCTTAGTTAATGCGTGTGAAGCTGGATTTCAGTGGGACTTTCAGATGTTTACGCCTCTCCTTGATCATTCTCAGTCTTCGCGGCGGCAGCTGACGTGGTGGTCTCCCGGTCATCTGGACACAGATCTTGAACAACAACAACAAAAGTTAATTACAGAAATAAAACGCGTTCATCTTATTGACTTCTGAAAGTTGAGCTGTGTCTGACCTGTGCTCACAAAATGATATTCTGGGGAGAATTGGAGACACGCCGCTTGCTTTTTGAACTTCTCCAACTCCGATGATTCTAGAGTGCCATTCCGTGCTATAAAAGAGAAGCCAAATAACGACAACAGTCTGCACAGCTGTTGTCTAAATGTTTAGGCAAAGAAAAGCCTTACTGTAGAGGAAAAGGTAACGTCCCTTTGATTTTCCATCAGGAAGGAGAGTGGTGTCTTCGGATAGGAGGCAATCTTCGCAAGTTTCGTAATATTTCCCATCATGATAAGAGGTGTGACCATTGATGACAACTAGAACACACGAAAAAAAAAAACCTCAGTTCAAACAAACAATGACCATCGATGCTTTAGAACCAAACTTTGAGGGATATTCCTGAGCACTTACAAGTGGCGTGGGTGGTAATCCCTGAGACTGTGGCCGTTGCTAACCCTTGTAGGCACTTGTCTTTATCTCTGCAGTCAATAATAGGAGTAAGAGTCAACTGCACCCAATTTTGACATGCATTCTCACTGATCTCGTTCTTATCTGGAGCCGGGTTGCAGGGGCAGCTCCATAAACAGAAATCCCCAGACCTGCCACTTTAACTCGCTCCTCTTGATGTGGAAGAGCAGCAAATTTTACTCCCTACTCTTCTGGTTCTAGAACCATGGTCTCCATCTTAGAGTTACTATTTCTCATTGCAGCCTTTGCATTCACCCTGAATCAGAGTTTCCAACATCGCCCAAATCCTCCTCTAAGTCCTAGAGTAGACTTTCCCAGGGAGGCTGAGTGATGCCCCTATAGTTGAAACACATCCTTTGGTCCAACTTTTCAACAAGACCGACCACCATGTCTGGCATTCTCCTCTGCCAGAAAATCCAACTCTCCACCAAGTTATCAGTTGAAATTTCCACCCCTCTCTTCACCCAAGTGTCAAAGTCACAGGGCAAAGGTCAGATGACCCAACGACAAAGTCAATCATTGACCTCCTGCCTTGCGTATCGCGCTGCCACATGCTTAGATGACACCCTTGCACTCAGGGATAGTGTTTATTATGGACAAATTCTGACTCGGGTTCAGACCAGGGATGGCGTTCATCCATACATGACTAAACGTTTGATTTGTAAATCTTAGAGAGAATGTGGGCAAGTGCAATTTAACAAGCTAAAGTGACTGTCAGTAAATGTTTTACATTGTGCAAAGAGAAATGAGATACAGTGGCGTATTACAAGCGGTCAGCCCAGTAGACGTTGATGACCTCGGCGTGTGAGGATGGGTACAGTTCCAACCAGGAGCTTTTCACTGTACTCAGGTCAGTTTTCAGATCCGGCTCATCCCACATTCCGACGTGAAGCACCCATTTTCCATAGATCTGCGAAGAGACAGAATCCAACTTTACCATAAATGTTGTCGACCCACATTAGATTATCAGTCTTTGAAACGTTTATTGTTGAAGTTAAGGCCGTGTCACACTGCGGCTACATACAATTTGCGTATTGTGTCCACTTGTGTAATTTTGGTCTTTCGTGATACATGCGTGATACGTATTTCAGAAGTGGCAGTTGAGAATTACTCAATTTATACACAATTATCCTATTAATCTTACACAATTGTGCATGATTTTTGCGAGATGCATATGCAAATGTGTGGCTTTCCACGACCGATACACGTATGTCTACGAACTTTTCACAAATCTACCACTGATGTTTAGCTTTTATGTCACCTGCTAAAAGGTGAACATGTCACGTTAAAACGACATAATTGAAGCACAAATCACTCATGAAGCCTCGTAAGAATCAAGCAGGGTTCATGCACGATTTGTGTATTGTGTGACGGGTAAATTTAATATTATTTTTATAATCATTGTATAGATATTATAGATTTTCTTTCATCCTCCAGCAGTCTACATGAGACCCCTGTCTTGCACTGTAAGGCGAAGGCGGTCGTGTACGGCTGCAACTCTGGATGTGCCCCAGGTCCTTATCGCATATTTTCCTCGTAGCTGACTTAGACGGGTGCGGATCAGGGGAATCAAACTGTTTAATTAAAACAAGGCATCGTGAAGGCCCGTGGCGGGTGCTGACCATGGTGCTGACGCGATGTGATTTCTGCCCAGTGCTCTGAATGTCAAAGTGAAGAAATTCAATGAAGCGTGAGTTTACGTGTCCTTTTCGGTTTATTAATACTTCTTCCGTGTTTTTACCATGGTTTATCCATGATACATCTGTGAAAATTTCTCGTAAAATACCACAACCTTTCTCACTTTTTCCATGTATATTTACGAATAACCAATTTTATTCCGTGCAAAATGTACGTAGAAGCAGTGTGAAACGGCCTTTAATTTAAAGACAAAAACTCAGTCCCCCAGCGAAAACCCAATCCAAAATGGACCCAGATGTCATTTAAATGGAAACATCCAGAACCAAATAGTAATTGTGTGGCACTGTGTGACAAAGAATTAAGTGGCAACTGAAGCAGTTTTACATTTAAGTATTTTTTGTCTGGATGGAAAAACACGGTGACGTGTAATTAATTGTGAGTCTTCTGAGCATTCAGGCTCCAAAAATGTAAGAAAATCTCTTCTAGTATCCCAGCTCACATGTTTCATTTCTGTTTTCAAAACTTAAAGTAAACTAAATGCTTTAAAACTCTGAAAAACAAAGCAGTTTTGGTTTAGCTGTAGTTGATTCCCTTCAGTAAACTTTATTAAAAGTGAACAAAATGCAGCTGTTGAGCCCCCTAAAGTGTTGGGATTTTGCTTGTATATGTACGCCTGCCCCTAAAAAAACGGATCTGTGGTTACTCACAGGGCTGTGGCTGTCGAGCACCAGAGGCTTCACAAGCTCCGCGCAGTCCGGTTCGGATGCAGCACCCAGGGAGAGGAGAGCCAGCAGAGCAACCACCAGCTGTGCAGCCATGACTCAAGACAGCAGGCAGCCGGAGAGCAGCTCTAATGTCAGGGACCCCGCTGCCAGCTGAAGCCTCCTCAAAGAAACAGGGCGGGCTCTAGCAGTGGGGTGAGTCGCCTGCACAAACACTGATGTCTGTCCTCTGCAAAACAAGTGCTTCACTTTTTGCCTCCAATCAGCAGGAGCCTGAGTCCCGCTTGTTACATAACAATCAGCTGGCAGAGTCTGAATAGTGGGAACCCCCCCTCCCATCTCTCAGTGTGTGAACACATCTTTGCACAAAGGCTTTCACACAAACACAAGAACACAAAAAAGAGAAAGAAAACAAAATACACACACAGAAACTTCTAGCATGTCTCCTACTCTTTTTCTTTATTCTACAATAGGAATTTGAATGTGTGTTTTCCATGGAAGAATTTTTTATTTCTGTCGCATTTGCTCATGTAGACTTTCCCCTTTAGAAAGTCAACAAAAAAGTAGTATTGTGTTAACATGTTTTTAAATAGTTGAATCAAACCAATTACTCATACATAAAAAGAAAAATTAAACCTAATTTGTTCAACTTTATTTCCAACTAAATAAAAACGTCTTCAATCTGATCAGTCTTTGAAATCATGTTGTGTTGCTAAAAATTAAATTTGCGCCAGAAAAGTTGTAGTTGACTGTAATTTAGCTTGTGACAGCAGAAGTAATTCATCAGATAGTTCATATACAAAAAAAAGTTTTAAAATTTCTTGTTTTGAATAGAGTTTTCCTGCTGCTCCAAGAAAGAGCTCTCCCGTTACCGGAACACACTCCAGCAGCCCCCGTGACCCGGTTAGAAAGAACTATAAATGAAGAAAGTTTTAGGGCCAAAATTGACACGTTTTTTATGGCTTTCTTTAAAAACGAATATGTAATTAGTGAAAGTATTGTACTCAAAATCAAAGTTTAACATGGCTTTAGGACAATGCTAAAGTCTGAAACTCTTTTGTGGTACTTTCAGATAATAGCATTCCTTAACACTCAAGGGTCTTTTCATCCGAAAACGAATTTCAAGACTCAGATATTGATTTCAACAAGTGTCACGGATTGTTTCTCATATTTTATTTGTGTCCTTTTTTCATTAATTTTCTAAACTCTCTGTTTGTTTTAAGTTTTCATGGCTGGACTTCTTTTGTGAAGGTATAGTGAGGTTTTGTATTTGATCTCATAACCGTTTTTATAAAGGAGTGGGCTCTTTTTTTGAATGATTTCCAAAATAAACCCCACAGAAATTTCTGAAAAACTGAGCATTGTTAACTATTTATAAGACGTTAACAATATTTGAGATGATTAAATCTTCAAATTTCAATATTTCCTATTTAAAGAATGAAGTTAGATGATATAAGTGGGTTATTTTCATCTTCAGCAATCCTTTTTTCTTTTTATATATATATATATATATATATATATATATATATATATATATATATATATATATATATATATATATATATATATATATATATATATATATATATATGCATATTATTTTTTACAGAATTTTATTTTCTTCTGAGAAGGCTTTTACAATTAATTAATTAATGTCAAATACCACAAAATGCAAATGTTTGCAAGTCATCTTTATTTGCATGAAAGAAAAGAGGACATTTCATCTGAGATCTGGTAAATTTGACAGAATAATGTGACAGCTGCTTGTTACTTTCTACTTCACCGCAGACTTGTTGAAAATGATCAGCTGGTTTCTATACTCTAAGTCATTGTTGTACAGGAAACGCTGGGAGCTTGCTTGTTGCAACAGACTGAAGTCATGGTCGTTTGTTTCTTCACATTTTGGGTCAGACGGAAGTAATCATTGTTCGTTGGCTTTTTCATCTGAATTCTTTTCTTCAGGACACAAGTCTGAAAGAGGAAGAACAGCAAGTTTTTATTGCAGTCTAGATTGGCAAAAAAAAAAGATATGGATAAAGTGAAAACCAGATCTTACGAGATGTTTGTGGAAAGTAAAAGTCTGTGGAAAAGTGAAGACATTCAGCCTGCTTCTTGAAAACTTCTAGATTTTTGTCGTCCAGTTTTCCCGTTTTTGCTGAAACAGATGGAAAAGACGGGAAACAGTTTTTATGTTGATGAGTAGAGAGAAATTGGTCGACTTTAGACCCAACATGTAAACTATGAACTCACTGAAGAGGTAAAGGTTTCTGTGTTTTTTGGTTCTCCCATTTTCCTCTACCAGTTTGTAGTCTGACCAGACAGCGCAGTAAGGACACGACTCCAGAAGCTTCCCAAACACTTCATGCGAGGTGGAATTGTAGTAAACTAGACAGGAAAAAAACAGCTCTGCTATGAATTTCAACGACTGAATGCATTTAAGGAAGAGTTATACTCATCATTTTTACATTGACATACATGTCACTCTGGTGGAGTTTCCCGAAACAGAGGAGTTAGCTGTTCCATACATGCATTTTCCATTGCTTGAAGCAGAAAAAGCATCAAGTCAGAAACAACATCTCTGTGGATGGATGTGAATTTTTTAGCTTTAAGAGTTCACCACTTACATTCTGTCTCCAAAATGAAGGTTTAAGTCTTCGCCTTTAGGGGAGGTTTGGATTTCCATCCAAGAGCTGTTCACTGATTTGAGGAATTCCATTTCCTCTTCGGCGTCTGAAATTCCAACCTGGAATATCCATCGGCCGGATACCTGGATTTAAAAGAAATGCATGAAAGTGCTGTAATCCATTTGTGTTGATTAGCAGCTTTTGCTCCGACCACATTTACTTCATCATGAGAGGAGAACTGAGGTTAAAGTGGCTGTGAAGTTACTCAAAGTTGCTCATTGGAGCATCACTTCAGTTGTCAGGACAACGCTGCGGTACCTTGCTTCGATTCTCTGAGGGTTTGAGGAGCTCATCGCAGCCCAAATCAGACGCGGCGGTCAGTGAGGACAGAGCCAGCAGAGCCAGACAGAGCAGAGCGGACATGCTGAGGAGGAGTCAGGCGGCAGGAGAGTGGAGGTGACAACAGGACAAGTGAGCTCTTGCAGGAGGGCTGAGATTTAAACTGTGGGGAATACGTTACATAACACAGGGCGGAGGGGGCGTTTAAGGCATACAAATCAAAGGTTTCCTTTTTGATCCACTTCTTTCTTTTGTACCTTTTGAAAGGGAACCCTATTTATGTAAAAATAAACAAATATCAATTAAACAGTGGGTCTAGAATCTGTATTCAATAAAAGTTTAATTTATTGAATGAAATTATGGGAATTAATGCTTATGATATTCTTATTATTTGGACAGTGTCTATATATATATATATATATATATATATATATATATATATATATATATATATAAAATATATATAATGACAGATGCTGCACTTATTCATGATTCACTCATCTCCTTAGTTGGAAAAATCATCTCTTTCTTTCTGAACGTGGTGCATTTGAGGACACATAAAAGTGCACAGATGATTCAGTGTTTGGTGAGAACATAAGCTGGATTTTTGGTGACAGAATGGAACAAATGGATCACAGTTTTTCTGAATCCCTTGCAGGGCCTTTTCTCTAAAAGACATGCTGAGGTCTCCAAACTTGCCTTAAAATCATTTGTCAGTCACAATACAAATAAGATGCTTAAAGTAATAAACAAACATTTTGAATAATAACTTTTTTCTTAAATTTTCATTTTAAAAAGTCAAATTTTGTATTTAAATCTTAATGACTGAGTGTGATGTTTTGACTTGCAGACAATTAATTTAAAAAAGTCAGAAAATTCAATTTTAACTGATGAAACTGACATTCAGAGCAATTGTAAAATACTTGGAAAATACTTGGAAAATGTTCTGCCCTGAAAATAGAAAATATTTTAGAACAATAAATTAAGGGAAAATAGGTGAACTTCAACAGAAGTTTGATTAATTGATAGGTTCTTTATTTTTTAGAAAAAAACTTAAAAACTTTTTAGCTTAGCTTTTGAGTACATTTTCTGTTTTACTTGGATTTTATGGACTGATTGTTTTTGTGGGATGTGTAAGTGTGATCACTACTATTTTTTTAAAATTTATGTAAAGCTTGTTGCAGTGTCCTTTATGAGAAATGCTACATAAATAAAGTTGAAATAAATTCGAATTTAATTTTGTTGCTTTTGCTTTTGGTTCATGTTACTTTTGTTTAATGGTCTTTAAACATTTTCTCTTAGATTATGGATTATAAGTACCACTGTTTGAACTTAGACTGATTTTTTTTCCCTTCAAGTACAAGTAATGTGGGATTCTCCTGGATCTACGACATGCTACACCAAGCTGGATGAGGTTAAATCAGTTCACTCAATGGAACAAAAAATCAAGAAAAAATATGACATACATGGAATGCTATTTTTCTGTTTCCAGATTAAACTTGAGTTTTTTCTTGGATCAAACACAATTTAGAAATCTGTCTGGAAATCATCATTTATCAAAGATGAATAAAACACATAACGTCCGGGAAGAGAAGCTTTATACCAGCATTTTCAAAATCCATGAAACTTCTCTAAATATTTACAAATCATAAAAAGAGAAAATGAACACATCACAAAAGAGTTCCAGGTACTGTCACAAAACAGAAACATGGTCTACTTTACAAATACATATTCTTGCTCCAGATTATGGCTTCATCTATCAACCTGTCACTGTGTTGAGGACTGGACTCCAGCTGTCATCTGGAACACAGAAGCACAGGAAGACCATGCAAACTCTATAACGGGCCCCGGCCAGGATTCAAGCCTCAAACTTTTACTGAAGCGACCCCACCAACATGCTGCACTTCGTGATAGAAACCAAATTTCTTTGCTCCGTCGTGAGGGTGCTTCATGAGTCCGTCGCTCCCATCCAGAGTCATTTTCACCAGATTTATGCTCAAGTAATAATATCAAATACACGTATGAGAGAAAAGCTACATTTCTGAGCTGTACACTTTGGGAAAAGGAGAGAAGAAAGTCCACTGGATTATCAAACTTTGTACATGATGATAATGGAATGTAGGCTGAGGAAAAGATTCAAAAAGATGAAAAAAAAAAACAATTTTTTAGAAAATAACTCAACAAACCAACTGTTCAATTCATATTAAGATCACAGTTTTGCCGGATGTTGATAAAGTACAAGTGACTGAAGTGGCTTTTCCCTTCTGGTTTCTTTCTGATGTAAGCGTTACATTGAATAAACCTTTTTTTTTTTTTTAGGTCGCTTCAGGATTTTGGCTTAAGTGCAAAGTTGGCATCATAATGAAACATTCCCAAACTTCTGGGCTCGTTCATTTTGAAAATGTCTTAGATCTGAATGTCCTTTTAAAAATGTTAGATTGGAAAAACAACCAAAAACACCTTGTTGCAAGCAGCTTCAAATCAGTTGTATTTCCCCAGTTTTGTCCCCCAAAAAAGGCATTAAAAATTTCAAAGTAAAAGCCTAATAAACTTTTTCTTTATTGTTTTCAGGGAAAATCACAGAAGTGAGAGATCTCATCTGAATTAAAGAGAGACTATAGATCTAAAAAAAAGTGTTGTCTTTACTTAATGGGGTTAAAACACCCAAAAAATGAGCTTTGAAAGCTTTACTTCAGCTGGCAACAAACTTTAGGTTAAGCTACACAGCTTAGATAACAATCTTAATGTTACTATATTGCTTCATAAGATATTACGACAGCAATTTATTATTATAATTCAAAACATAGTTTTATTTGTGACACATTGGCAGCTGCTGGGGTAAAGTTCAATAGACTCACTTTAATAGTAACTCCTAGATGTCATTTCCAAATGAAGAAGTGCAGAAACTTTTTGGCTCTTAAGTTTTTCTTTTGGAAAACAAGATAAATGCAGACTTTGCCAAGTTTGGGGAAAAGTTTAGAAAAGGCTACAAAAAGTTTGTTCATAGTAGAAATCAGACAAACACAATGTTGGAGGTCTACACGATCTACACAACTACAAATAGAAAGACATCTCAAATATTTGCACAAGCCTCAAATAAATCTTTATGGCAAATACCTTTTTCTTCAAAAACAGACAACTTTCGACATTTACATTTTTCATAAATTCGTTTGGAAATTGTCTACGCAGGTTGGATTTGTTTAGACTCCTCGGGGAACAGCCGTTTTCTGTGACTTGATAGAAAGATCAGAATTATTCAGGTGTGTGCAGCGTTTCATACACAAAAGGTTCTCCTCCAGCACGATTGAATCGATTCCTTTGTACAGTTTGGTGATCGCAGAGGAGAAGCCGACGGAGGGGGCAGAGCGGTCAGGAGAGAAGAAACATGGAGGGCCGTGAGGTGCAGATGAGCCGTGGAAAGCTTGTGCCTGTGGGGCTGCCCCCCCCTCCTCACTGGGAGGAGTCATTGGCCTGGGTGACATCACGCGGCGTCTTTCTCGCTCTGCTCTCGCCGGGATTTCACCACAAGCCTTCAGAGTCTTTAAACGCTCATCGTCATGTTTGGAGAATACTGCAGAGAGAAGGCAGCGAGTGAACACCAGTGAAACACAAAACATTCAAAATTGACATAAGATTGCTTTTTAAATGTATCTGCTACTTGGTAAAAACTATGGGGTCATTTTTTGGAGGACTTTGTAATTGCTCTGCAGGAATGAACACTTTGTCACCAAGATGTTCTGCAAAAACCTGTTGAACTCCCTTTGATTGCCTCAGACAGACCAGACGACTCACACTTTCGTTCTGAAAAGGGTTGAGGAAGTTTCCTCCCATCTCTCCGTCTTCCCTGGGCGTCCCGGGCTGGTTACTCATACTTAGGTTGCCTGGAGAGTTCTGATCACAGGAAACAAAACAGATCAAGGGGTTTCTAAATTATTGTTGAAAGATCCCAAAAGCAGAAGATCGGCTTTCCTAACCTTCGGCAGAGAGTCCATGTCACCTGACCCTGTGTGAGAGACAGAGAATTGTTACCACAACCAAACCTTTAAGCATTCATTTGATTAATTCAAATTCAGATTTATATATTTTTAACCTAAAGATCCATTCATATGGTGGGGTTCCATTCCAGCCATTCCCCCTAATGGACCGTCACTTCCTGCTCCCATGGGAAACTAAATAGGACATACAAAAGCAATTAGTTCATCCAAGGAGCCAGAATTCACAAAACCATCGACTCTTGACCCGTTTGACCTGGCGGAAAATTTTAGAGTAAAAAATCGAAAAAGACAAGAACATATGTTACATTTATCCAGACTCAGTAACATAAACATATTTACAGAGCCATGAACATGGCATGAAAAGCATTTTATAAGCATTTTGTAGGAGCAAAGTGGCATTTTGTGTGCATAAAAACTTATTTATCAAAGTATAACCAATTTCCACCACTAATTTTTGGCCACAAAACCAAATTTGCGCTCACAAAATGCTAATCTGTGTGCAAACAAATATTGATTCATGGCCACAAATTAGTCATTGAAAAGAAAGATTTTTCTGTCATTTCCAGGCTTTGTTTAAATTAAATTACATAGAGAGAGAAATGTCTTACGCTTGGTCGACTTCCACCTGCAGGGACTGTGTTTATCATGGTGTACATGTTGTCTCCAGAGTTGGTTGAATCTGACACAGAAAAAATGACTAAGTTACAAAAAACTGAGTCTAATTTTACACACACATGAAGGCATGGACTCACCAGCTGGACTTGGCATTATGGGGGTTCCAGGTGGTCCTCCTCCACCAGGTGGTCCCTGAAATCAAAGTAGATAAACCCTTACAAAAAAAGAAAAAGACAAATGAGTGGAAAGAAGAACACAGCACAGAACATACCACATAGCTCCCAGGAGATGTAGAGGAGTACGGGGTCTACAAAAAAACAAGCAGAAAAACTGTAAAAACAATCAAACTTTTTTAGTAAGGTAATCCTCTGGTTTAAAAAAGAAACTTACAGAGTTGGAGTTTGGGGGATTTGGCCAGGGTCTCCCTCCTCCAGGTCCCCTGGAAGGCACAAACAGGAACATCAGTTTCCTGCTGTTGGCAACAACAAGCTTTTCTGTTGCCAGAACAAGTCCAGAGCACAACAGGCTCAGCAAAAAGAAAATAAAGAAAAGCCACCTCGAAGTTTTACCCTTTGCAGAAAAAAACTGCAAAGAAAAACACACAAAGAAATGACTTTTGTGTTTTTAGGAGATTTAGAACATGGTTGTTCTCCACTAAAGATAACTAGAGTGCCAATAAAACACTTTCAGCTGCAGGAAAAAAATGTCGTTTCTCTTCTCTGCCGCCTTTGGTTGTCGGTGCATTGTTGTGCGTTTGGATGAAAACAACTATATAGATGTGTCAATAACACTCACATGCTCATTCCAGGCATCCCAGGACCAACCAGGGCATTTAGTGGAGGTCTCATTCCCCCTCCATAATTCTAAAGAAAAACAACGCAAACACCCAACACAGCTGTTTTTACACTAGAGAAAACATGAGAAATGATTCATAAGTACACTAACTGTTAACTTTGCATCATACCTGAGGCCCTAATGGTACCATGCCTCTGGGGGGGGTCATTCTCTGCATTGGTCCTCCCATACTGGGATGCCCTGGAAAGGAGAGAACATGGTCACCAACTCAGTTTGTTGAGAAATGTACTCTTGCTATTTACCGTTTAAAGAAATAAACCTTTTTTTGCAGATTTGCTGTAATGTTTTTAATTACATTTAATACATGAAATTAAAACTATTTTTTTAAACTCTAAAATTGTTAGAAAACTGAAAATTACATTTCCTGGCTCAAGGTCTGCGCTCAACCTTGACTCTAGTGAAAACAAACATTCAGCTGTCCAAGTCGTGCCTGTGAGACACAGCTGACCTTTAAAGTGTTTGAGTTCAGGAGGATGTCAAGGTGATGTGATTAAACTCAACGGTGATTTGGTTGTTTTGCTGGTACGTCTTGTTTTCATGATCTCTGAGAAACTCTACAATCTGTATGTCATATCAACGCCGACTCCAATTCTTCATTCTCTTGACAAACACATTCAGTTTGAGACAGAGTGCAGACTTTCACAGCAACAGCTCTAGAAAGCTTTGATATCTCTGAAAATGTCAGTAGAAAACGATAAAGTTCTGTGCCCATTGTGTCAGCGTACACCTCTGTTTCCGTATGTACCTTGCTGTCTTGTGGGATCCATTCCACTGGGTAACATTGGCTGGCTCCCAGGAACTCCAAGTCCCTACAGAGAACATTAAATCCATCAGCACCATTAGCACCACTGTCACACAAACAGCACATCTTTTAATTAAGAGGGCCGTCTTAGCCGTAGTCTTAGCCTGACTCCCACCTGATTTGGTAATCTCAGGGGTGGTCTGGGTCCTCCGGGGTATCGAGGGGACATGAAAGGCTAAAAAAAAAAAAAAAGAACATCTAATTATATTAGAGACATGAATATTTTAATATCTGAAAAACTGTTTGATGTTTAAGACAAGCATAGATGAGAGAAGAGCAAAAACTATGTAAAATAAAGCAAAGAAAAGACCCCTCGCTTTAGTTCATTTGGATTTAGCAGTAAAGAGACTACAGGCCAGTATGAAAACTTGCTTCAAATTTGAGATTCAAACTGGAAGAATAAAAGACGGTGTTTGCCTATGATAGCTTCAGTGCATGGGGTAACTGGAGCACGTGTTGTACATTTTCTGTACTGCAGCGGTCATTGATGCAGCGGAACTACCAGTAGTAATGCTTTAAAGTTCCACTAGAGAACGCTGGCGCTCTTCATGTGATCAGGGTTAACTCCACGTGGCTTTAAATGTTCAATGCTGGCAACAATATAAGGTCCATCTGTTACACCTTCACAAAAATAGGCAATTATTTCATCACAGGTAGATCACGATGACCTGCTGAGGTTTAAATCTCGCAGAAGAGTATTAAAGGTGACTGAGATGACGGATTCTGGCTTGGTTGTTGGAACACAGCAGGATGGATCTATGCTTTCATCTTGATTACACCCTACTTCTTAGGTTGGTGTGGCTCATCTGTTAGTTCAGACATAATCTTCTGGATTCGTCAGTTGAAACACTTTGTCACCAGAGGTACTTAGGCCATCTCATCTTCTCAAAGAAATCCAGCTTTTGACACTCAGAATCTATTTTCATATAAATATACATGTACAAAGTGTGCTTAGCAACACATCAAATCATTTGTAATAATTGCAAAAACTGTTCAAGAATAGCACATACGTGCTCCTTTAAGGCATAAAAAACAAAACAATTAATGACAACTGTGCGTTTCTGAATTGATTCAATTATTGATAAATGTTAAGACTTTGTCCTGAAAATATAACTGATCTAAAGTAAAAAAAAAAAACATCTCAGTTTTAAAAGCAAAAACACATTTTTTAAAGCTTGTCAACCGGCCTGTCAGATGCTTGTATCTGAATTTTATTGATAATGACGGTGAATCAATGAGTAGCGTCCCTTTGAAATGATATGGGGCAGTTGAGTAGTTTTTGTTGCCTTATTGTTTTTTTTACAAGCATTTCTCTTAAATTGCTGGTACACATTTACTCAAAAAAATGAAGACTATGCTTAACGGTTTAGGAAGTTTCCTCGTTCCTTTGTTTAGCCTTCAGTCTCTGCGTTAAACACTCTCTAAAGCAGAAAATATCATAAACTAAACAACCAAGTACTTTCTTTTAAGAATACTGATAAATATTTTTACTGAACCAAGTCGTTTTTAAATTAAAAAAAAAGCAAAGTTCTGTTTTCATTGTTCATAAATCTTAGGATCAACATAATGGCTGGAGTTCCTCAGGGCTCAATGCTTGTACCTTTGCTATTCAGTGTTCAAATGACATCTTTCTTATCGAAAGTGCTCTTGTATATTTCCTTTGTCACAAAGTTACTATAGTTTGTTTTGTTCAATCTGCATGTGTCTCAGGTGTTTGATATCCTGATATTCTGGCTTTTACCACTGCAGGCAAGGGGTGTTCAGACAATCAGGGGCTATGAGGGCGATGGGAGGTTGGAAAAGAAGCTGGTTGTGGTCCTCACGGCTTTGAGTTGTTCGGAAGACTAATAAATTCCTGACTGCAATGAAATTTCCTTACTAAAAAACCTGACTAACCTGAAATTTGTTTTTGAACGCAAGACAGAAAAGGTGAAAGTTACCGACAGGCTTAGGTCTGGAGATAAAACGAGAAAGTAAAAAAGAAAAAAGACAAAAATAAACTATAACTGAACTAACTTTTTAATCATCTTAATTAGATAGCAAGCTTCAGAGGATTTATCCACGTTTAGAGAGCTAATGTAAGCTTTCATCTCTTGCTGGCTAAATGACTGCAAAATCACTTTGCCACACAGCTGCAGCTCATCTACATAGCTGTGTTTTAAGTACCAGGAGAACTGGGTTAGGGTTAGAAACCCCAGTTTGTTAAAAAGAGACTTTGTTAAAAAGCACTGTTGCTCATTTTTATACATGTTTTTTCTGTGAATTATCTGCAGGAAACCCTTAGCTTAAAAGTTAGGTTGAAATCACACAGGAAGATCCTTTTCATTTTATTTTAATGCTGTCTGCGTTTTCTATGTCTCTGAAAACCACTTTGAATTATGCTTTAAATGTTCTGAATTACCATCCAGCAAAGTAAAACTCTACATACATAGTTTAGGATGCCAGAAAAAACGAAACTAAACGTAAAAATGTGTGTAGAAAATGTGCAATACCTGAAAGAACCCGGGAGGAACAGAGCCCACTGGCATGCCCTCTCCTGGGGGGAGGTTCCCGAGGATGGGGCTGGGAGCTGCTGCTGCACTCTGAAGGAAGCAGATAAAATCGAAGCATTAACACCCATTTACAGCTCGTTAAAAGTCCCAAACCCGGATGCACATCTGCAGTGGAGAGCAGATATATTCAGACACTTTGTCCAATAGTTCCAATTTTAGACCTATCCATTGTTTTAATGTTGCAGGTGTATTTATGTGACAGCTATACTACTTTGTATTTATGTAAAGAAATAGTATGAAAAAGTGCAGAAATATTGTTGGATTCAAAGCCTGAAAATAGTTTTTTTCTTTAACTATATAAACTTATTTAACTTAAATCCCTCACATTCAGTAGAACTTCTATTGAAACTCATACATGCTGCACTGTCAACATCAACACACGGTTCCTGAAACTGCCACAACACCACAAAACAATTTAGAATAAGTCATGTATATAATCTCACAAGTCTTCCTTCACAAATACAGTCTGAGGCCTCGCCTCGTTACTTTCACTCCATTTTTCCCGCAATGAGATATTTCCTGTTTCTGCTGATGCACAGCCATGGTGCGTAGGTTTATTTTTACATTTTGTGTTTTCTGTTGTGCTTGTCCCAGACGGGCGGCGCGGGATCATTTCGGCAGGACCCATGTTTGTTTCCTGTGGTATTGTGCTAGCCCTGCCTCACCACCCAGCATCAGCCCCTCCCTGATCTTCCTCAGGAAGATAAAACAAACAGACAACATGGACTGTGGATGGAGACAGAACCCTGAATGCAAATAAGGCCAAACTTTCATCTGCTTTTAAAAAAATAAAAAATAAATAAAAAGAGCACTAAAAATATGTTAGTTGAAATAGTTCAACTGAATAATCACATCAAATTTACTGGACATTTTGATGAAAAGTGTATTTTTGGGGAATCCTATTCAGGGCTTTTAGGGGAGCAACAGGATTCTTGATGATTCCTTAAACTAAGTTACATCCTTCAAGCCTCTTCAGAAATGTTTATAAAGTTCAAGTCAGTTGACTTTGGAAGCTTCACAGACAGTCTCCTGAGACTGAGCCATATAGTGAGTCTTAAGAAAAGGGATAGTTGTCCGGCTGTAAGATCCTGTGAAGTTTGGCTTCTTTACAGACGTGATGTGTTTTCTTCCAGAGCGTCAACATACTTGACTCAACCTCTTGTCCTCCACATGAACCAGTGTCCGTGGATTATTAGAAAAGTGTCTGCTGTGAGACTGGGAGATTGTTGGATCAACTCTACAGTGGAGTTATATCGAAGAGTAAATCCTTCTTTGCTTGGAACTCGGCATCAAGGGTTGGGCTGGGGGCTAAATCACCATATGGTTTATAAGCAGAACTGCTGCTCACAACTCAGGGTCAAATGAGGAAATAAAAATGAACAACACTTTTTTAGGTTTCAGTAGCAAAGCAGCTTTCAATAAAATTAAACCACATTGTGTGATGAGGGCAGGTTTATCTCAAACTTTCTTTCCAGGTGCTTCATCTTCATCCTCCTCCAGATGTGCTCTCTGTGTATGGCAACCTATCTTCAGATTGGTTGGTTTGGGTTTCAAATCTAAAGCTAAGTACACAACGCGGATTAGCCCGCGTGTACTGAACAAGCATGGAGGCTCTTCTATCTTTTCTGCTGTTCACAATCACATGTCTCCCACCAACAGTTAGAAGAGGCTTGCTGCCAAATGTCAATGCTCTACCATTGGTACAAAACGGCCACGCATTTTGTACGCAGAGCAAAAACTTGTGAAGTTATGCGTGAACACAGGAGTTCTGAACTCAGAAGCCCAAAGGTGCTTTTACGCACGTTTACATGGAAACAGAAAGTGGTTGCTTGAATGTGTGTTGCCGTTCAGAGTGTGAACGTAGCTTCAAGCTAGATACTTATTGTGTTCTCTTAAGGAACACACATTGACTGGATTTGTAAAATGAATTTGTACATTTCTTATTAATGTAGTGGTATGTAATTTTTTAACTGATATAAATACGTTCCCACTTTATTTTTGCTCCAAATATGAGTACAAATACACCTTTGACATGTTTGTCCTTTAACACAGTTTTAGCAGCCTGTGTTCATGTTGCGAAAAATTCTGACCAGTGCTTCTACATATTTGGTCATTTTTTGGTCATTGTGGAAGAACAGAACTCAAAGCAAAGTAAAAAAAATTCTGTAAAAGTGGATTTACTTGATAAAAAAACATTTGTTTGATCTGTTTGTTGCTAATGTCTGCGGTGAATCCATTCGTTTGTCACAGCTCACGTATAAAGATGACTAGGTCTGATCACTTTAATTTTGTCGACTTCAGTCCTGTTTTCTGTTTGAAAATGTCAGCTGGCTGAAAAGAGCTCCACTTAAACTCAAAAATGTACAGAAGCTGACTTTTTAGGTCAAACAGGACCGTGTTTTAATCAGCGCAGAGATAAAAGCAGACTGACGACACTCCTGTATCCTCTGCTGCTCCACCCGGCTATCCCCACTGTTCCCTCAGCTGCCCTCAGTCTCCTTCCTCTCCTTCATATCTTCTCATCATTTATGTACAGGAACAGGAATCCGGGTTTCACTGCAGCTTTTAGGCTCTGTGCTCTGCTGCTAACATAGCCGGTCTCTGTCTCAGCAGATGAATGAACAGATGGACACAGATGGATTCTGTGTCTCCACGGTTCAGCGGCAAGAGACTACATGTAGTTTGTCTGCGTGCTTCTGAGAGTCTGTGTTTCAGCTGAGTGTATAACAACATGTCCGGTGTCAAGTGTGCGTAGAGATTTTCAGTCACTAAAAAAACTGTTTCTCTCCGGTTCCTTTCTCACAACCTGGATTACCCAGAATGCCTGTAGTCCCTGGCAGCCTGGAGGTCTGCTGAGTTTGCTTTCACGCACACAGAGAAAGGGAGGAGGGGAAAGAAAAAGGAGGACAAGCAGAGATTTTGAATGTGTAAGTGTCTGTTGGAGAGCAGAAAATGTGCTGAAGGAAAATAAATAAAAATCGTCTACCTGACCTGCTGACAAAGCAGCATTTTCTAAATGCAGCAGCGTGAAATAAACAAATAAATGAAAAAAATTAACAAGGCAGAATGTTTTTCGGTCCTAAAATCAAGCATGCATTTCATGTGCAGACACCATAATGAGCCTGCTTGGACTGCAATTCAAAATGGACAGGAAACAGCAGCAAAACACAGATAACACAATCCATGCACCAAGAACACACTAAAACCCCAAACTGAGGTTATTTCAATTCATCTAACAGATAATAGATATCCATGAAGTGTTTCTTTGTTTAGTGATCAATAGTGCCATACCACAAAATAAACATCATTTTGGGGGAAAAAGATGTCCAGCCTCTTCCATTAGAACATTGACATATTTTGAAAACAAAGAACTAGTTTTCAGTCTTAAAGTTTCAACATTAGAAGATGAATTCTCACAGCTTCTAATCAGCACCAGGTTATGGTTTCTTTTTCCAACAATTTATAAAACAAAAGCAATATGTCAGTGTTTCCTGTAGGGATTACTCAATTTTCAAGAGGGGTACAGTTCTTGAAGTTAAGTTAAGTTATAAATGTTCAAGTGTGAGAGGCCAAAAAAATTCCAAGAGTTTGATGGATTTCATTTCACAGTTTTTGCTCAGTACTGAAGCCAGTTTACTCCTATTCAGGGTCTCAAGTCCATCTTGCATCTTCATCAATTGAGCGTAGCGATACTTTACACAGCCTTAGTTAGCAGTTTGGTGAAGCCCTAGGATGTTTTTCCACCTTACCCAAAAACCCAATGCCGTGTGTCATGGCTGTTGATTACTGCAGGGAGATTACACGGCTCCACCTGCTCAGAGTCCAGCATGACCGTATTACTGCAGGACAATGACTGTAGTGACCTACATCAGTCCTGGAAGTCATATTACAACATCTAACCTCTGGTGACACCAATCATTTACAGATTGGTAATTTGGCACTGGCACAGACATTGATCTGATGCCATTCCCTGCAATATCAAAGGGACAAAATGAAAGGATCATAAGCAAAAGAAGTGTAGGCGGACAAATGTAAAATAATCACTCTGGGATTTGCTCTTTCTTCTTTACTTTCACCTAATTTTCCTTCTCTCAACAGTCAAAGAAAGATTTGAAAACGCAGAGCAACTGATTTGTGCAGGACCTTCTCATTTTCCCTTTTGGCAGCCCCACAGCAGTCAAACTAAATTCCTATGCACTTTGTTTTTCTTTTTTTTTTTTTTACCTAAAAAGGTAAATGAAACCCCAGCCATAGGGATCCACTGGTCCTGGGTGAAGACCTGCATCTCTTGGTGGGATCCTTTGTTTCATCAATTATTCAGCAGTTAAACACTTAATAACAGTCTCAATGGTCAAAACAAACAGAACTCTGTAACATATATAACCGAACTGCATTAAGCTCACAATAACGTGCATAAAATAGATAAAAATACTGTAAATGTGGGAAAAGTTGAAGACAATATCCTTTCTAAATCTGTTTTTTGGTAAGATTTCAACATTTGTCCAAACATCTCTGAACTTGACATTAAGGTTGTTATGAAGGTTTTAATAATGCAAGCTAACTGTAACACACTAAAGACATACCTTTCTGTCATTCAACCACAGAAATGAAAATTGTTTTACAGATGAAAAGAATAAAACTTACAAAAATCTATTAAATAATTTTCAGCTTCTTAGTGCTGTTACCTCACATTTGCCTCTGCTCAAGGTAATTAGCCTTTTTGCTCTTTGCATTCATCGGACTCCAGGGCTCGCCAGCCTAATAAGATGACTAGCAAACTTTTTCATCTCTTCACATTTACACAATCTGTCCTTCTCTGGCGTAATGCATGTGTGCTTTGTGTGTTCATGTCTGCAAAGGTGGGGAGTCATTTTCATTCAATATTGCTGAGACTGAGAAGGACACGTGAGTGGAATCTCAAAAGACCGTCTGTGTTCTTGGGCTGTCTCAGCCTGTATTGGATGTTGTCTGCTTTCTCCACGTCTCTGACTCACAATCACACAAACAAGTTCTGTCTCATTTCTTCTTTTCGTTTATGACCCCAGATGAGGGTTTTGATTTTTCTGCTGTGAAGTCGACACACATCACTGTTGACAAGAAACGGTTAGAAATCAACAAATTCACCACATTGTTAAAAATCACAAAAAGCGCTGCAATTAATCTAAAATCAACATAACTTCTGTGGTCTAGCAAAAAATGATGCTCTTAAATACAGTGAGGCAAATAAGTATTTGAACACTTTTGCAAGTTCTCGCACTCAGAAATTATGGAGGGGTCTGAAATTTTCTTCTCAGGTGCATGTCCACTATGAGAGACATAATGTAAAATGAAAACATGATTTCTAAATAATTTATTTGTATGCTACTGTTGCAAAGAAGTATTTGAACACCTGTCTATCAGCTAGAATTCTGACCCTCAAAGACAAGTTACTCTGCCTTAAAACAGCCCACCTTTAGTCCACTCTACTTATTGTCCTGAATCAGAAGCACCTATTCAAGGTTGGTAGCTGCATAAAGACACCTGTCCACCTCATATAATCAGTAAGACTCCAACTAACATGGCCAAGACCAAAGAGCTGTCCAAAGACACCAGAGAGGAAACTGTAGACCTCAACAGGGCTGTAAAGGGCAACGGGACAACTGACAAGCAGCGTGGCTAAAAAAAGATTCATTGTTGGACTGTTTATTAGAAAATAGAAGAAGCTAAACATGAACTATTTAAAAAAAATGTGATTTCCAGATTTTTTAATTATCTCTCACTATGATGAAAATGTCAGACCACTCCATGATTTCTAAGTGGGAAAACTTGCAAAATCATAGGGTGTTCAAATAATTACTTGACTGACTGTACCAGCAGAGTTATTTAAACTTTTAACATTTATAAATAAAACATGCTTTAATAAGAAAACTAGATACATGTAAATGCATGTTTCATATATTCATACCTAGATAAATATAAAATTGCATGGAACCTTTACATGATTTCACTAGTTTAGAAGCCAAAGTGGATCATACACTGAGTCTAAATAATTTTCTGGTTGAAGGGTCATCACATTTCAAGCTTTTTTTTACTTTTGTTGATTTTTTTTAAGTTTCTTTGTTCAGGGTTCCAAGAAGATTCATGACAGTGATACTAGGAGCAGAAAAAAGGAAAAAAGGAAACATTTTTGGTGGTAAGATTAATACTTGCATTGCTCAAGAGGGTCTAATAAATTAACATATTTTTCTCTCCACCACATGACAGAAGGTTTCAAATCTATGCAGGGCTTCCAATAAAAAGGTGGATTCTTCCAGAACCAAAGTTTGACAGCTGAGCCAGTTTGGACTGTAGTTTGAAGTGTTTTGCAGTGAAGTGAGGAGTGTGATTGTAAATGGAAAAAAATGTATAACAATATTTAAAATCCAAACAGAAGCCAAATGCTCAGCAAATTTGCTTGAGCATGAGGGGCTTTGGATCACTATGAGAGAGAAGTTACCAATAGCAGTGACTTTGAAGGCCACACTATGAACTACAAATGGCACACTACACAGGAAGGAACTCCATCCCTCCTCCCACTTTTCCACTCCCTCCATCCTCTCAAACACCATTAGTCCACTTCCTGAATAGGAAGAGGAGGAGCAGGCCGAAAAGAAGAGATGCTTTCCGTCTGTATGACATGCACTCTTTTACATTAAGTAAAAGAAAAAAAAAGTGCTAATTTATTCATCTGCAAAAGAAAATGTGAGAGCCTATATGCAAGACTTGATGATTGAATGGGTTGCATGACTTTACAAAAAAAAGTTTTTTCAAAAGAAGTAAAAATCTTAGAAGATCATGAGCCTGTTTTTTTTTTTTTTATTAAAACAAAACAACAATCAAACACAGTGGTCATTCCAGTGGTTCTCCCATAATCCCAAGCTCTTTCAGTCAGGTCTGTAATGCCAGAATGAAGACATTCACTTTGTGATTTAAAATCCTCTAGACCAATGTTTGGATAAGTTCTTAAACATGCCTTTAAGTCTTTCATGAGCCTCTGAAATGACCCAGAGAGCTGCACAAATGCAAAATGAACACTGTATGTAATCAGCTCAATCAATGACTGTGAATCCACAATTGGAAGAAGGAATACCTCTATATCTACTTTGCAACAAGAAGTAATTCATGCATCTCTGTCTATGCATTGAACTTCAGTTAAAACCAACATAAGTTAAAGTGAAACAAAAGTTAATCCCATAAAATGGCGAAACACAGTATTTCTACTTCTGTTCTTTGTGAGAAAACAATATTTGTTCACAAACACACCAATTTATGATAATATTTTTAAAAGTAAAATAGCTTTAAACTTACCATAACTAAAATGCTTTTTTTTCTAAAATGAAAAAACATTGTAGATTGAAAAACGGATGTACTAAAAACAGCTTTTGTAGCTCTAGTCACATTGGATTTTCTTTGCATTTATGGGTTTTGTTTTGTCCTTTCGATCTCTTTTTGAATAAGTTTAGAGTTAAAAATGTAGCTACATAAAAAAATTGTATTGACTTGTGTCCTGCATTGGATCCTTGAGTATGTATTGATGGACTGCTATAAACACCTCTAAAGCTGGAAGAAGCTCTGCAGCATGGAGCCACAGATTGATTATGTGAGCGCGACAAAGTCTCAGTGTTGTTGCTACAGTCATTTCTCCTACTACTTTTTCTAGTCAAAATTCACAAGTGGATATGAAAACATGGACGACAACCTAAATATTTTTAATATAATCAAGACAAATAAAGAGAAGTGAGAAAACAATATGTTTGGTAAAATGATTGAACAAAGAAAAAAAACAGAAAGAAGTTTTTGGGGTACAATGTTCAATCTCTGGCTTATTTCCTGTTATTCCATTCACATGGGTATGGTTTACAGTTTGAATTATTCCATGGTTTTTGAATAACTTCAGGAAAGGCTGAAGTTTTAAAAAAAACACTTAATGAGAGCTAGAAATGTGCTTACATGAACGGAGCTGATGCTGAAACATTCTCTTAAATGTTCTGTGGGTACAAACTTCACAAAACCTAATCCATGCCTCCAGTTCAAAGGAGTTTGCTGAGTAAAGGTGTATGTTATGGTAATATAACCCTTTTCTCAGAAATACTTCTTTTAAAGTCCATAGCTTTACGATGAATGACTATCAGATGGTCATTTGCATACATTTTGTTTCCCTCCCAGTTTCATTCCTGTCCTTAGTTAACCTCCCTCTCCGGGCCATTTTTGCCTCCACCCTCCGCAGAGCAGCAGAGCGTGCATAGATCGGCCTCACATAAACATTCCACCTTGACATGTCTAAACGGGCATTTGATATGACTCAGCATAATTTGCTGCTGGAAAAAAGGGTCCTTTGAGAACGGAGAGTTGCGTGCTGCAAGTCCAGAACAGAGGATGCATTGGGCATAAAAGGGGATTTGATAAGGAACTTTCTTTATTCCCTACTATACATTTAGTTAAACAACTGAAAGAAAGAAAAAAAAAAGATGATGAATGTACAAAACTGAGAGTTGGGAGACAAAAAGAGGCTATATTTTTCTATTTATTTGATCTATTTTCCTGCTTTTTCAACATTTGAAAGTAAAAATGTGGCTTAATCATTTTTAAACATAATGATATGGAGGTAGGACTGAAATAAATACAATCTGGTCCATATTTGTTGGACAATTCTATTTTTCTTTTCAAGTTTTGATATGTTATTTTGATTCTTTTTTATTATTTGAAATCCCAATGTTTGATTGAAATATCAGTCCTAATGAACACTATGGAAACGCAAAAGAATTCATAAAACTGTTTATATTTACACATAATAGATGAGCCCTTAACTTGACATTGGTGATATGCATAAATACAACCCATATTATATCACATAGGTCTTTTAGTGAATTATTTTTTTAAATAAAAAAAGCAATTAAGTAATCTCTAAAATACAGACACCAATTCTCCTTGTTTTCAAGATTTTGGAGCCTTGAGTAAAAATGAAGAGGAAAAAACCTGCTGATGCAAAAGAGTTGGGACAAAGCAGTGTGGAAGAGTGAGGGGTAGAAGAAAGGGCAACTCAAGCACACGATTGTGATCAAACTTCAGAGAAATTCTAGAGTGTTCAGAGTTTTACATGGACAATTTCTTCAGTCAAAATCAAATAACATGGATTAGGACAACCTCATTTGATCTAAACCTGTGGAAATTCCCCTTCTTTCACTCCCCTGCTTCCTTTTTTCCACTTGGCTCACTCTTCATTGCCATGGCAATGATGGTACAGTGAGTCACATCTACATCTCCTCTCCTAAACATCGACAAAAAGGGATATGGGATTCAGCCACAGAGTCAGACAGACAGACAGAAGACAGACACTGGCAGATAGAGAGAAACAGAAAGCCTGGGGGTGCTGTTTCCCTGGAAACAGCACATAAGGGGTCTTCTTTAATTTTGGTTTTGGTTTTAATATACTAGTTAACAACACAAACAAGTAACAAATTTAGAAAATTCATTTTTTTAAATTCTAGAACACCCACAATCTTGCTTTGAAACAACTAATATTGTAATTAATTTATTTCTACTATCATTGTGAGCAAGATTTATAAGCCACCTATTGCACTTTACATACTGCAGTATCACTGGTTTAGACTTGTTGGAGCTCGCTGTGAGCCAGTTCTGCCTAAAGTGGACAAACCTTAAGGGGAATTCCACTGATAACATGTTTTTATCATTATTTAATTGGAATTTTAATAAACCTAGAAAGTGAGAAAATTCAACCTAAGCATAATAAACTGACGTGGCCTTTTGTATAACGATACTGAAGTCATATAACAAATTATACAAACAATAAACATAACCCTAAAGAATTTTTAGTCAGTTAGCAACAGAAAAGTCCTTTTTTAAGTCTAGCAAGTCAAAACAAGAGTTTCACAAAAAAAAAGAAAATAATCCACAAACCCCTACTTTGTAACAATATATTTTCCATTTAGCCCTTCATTTAGCCTTTAACAAACTAAATAAAGATTAGCAAATAAAAAAAGTGATTCTTTGCTTGTTACCTATCAAGAGTGTGTCAGCACACAAGGTAGCAAAACAACCCTGCACATGGGTGCACACCTACAAATTAATTTAACCTTTATCGTCTAAATCATGACAGAATGTGTGCAGCTGTTAAATTGGGTGTGAATGCGTGGTTGGGAGATTATACATGTGAGATCTGGGATCATGAAGCTAAGGATTTTTATTTAATGGCTTGGCTTTTGGCACTCCGTCTTGATCTCCTATCCCTTCTAAATTCCTGCCTGTTATCTCGCACAGCGGTGCCACACAACGACGTGGCGCTCAGTTTACTATTAAACCTCACGCTTGTCTGTCTGCAGCACATTTCATGTCTGCTGGACTGACACCACATCTTACATGCATTTTTATTTAGATGTTTTTGCAATACTAGCAAAATATATTTTTTTGGGTGCTATTTTACCAACCTTAAGACAATTTGAAGGTGTAAAACTCTGTTTTTTGCAGGATTTAGGTTGAAATTATGAATTTATAGATTTATTTATTCAATAAAATAATATCATTGTGCTTTGTGCAAGCCTCTCCTTCACATTTTCCTTGTTACATGCTGAATAAAAAAACATTGTTTTAATGATACTACTGTTGCTTAGAAACTCCCTTCCTTATGGCTTAATTTAACGTGTCATTGATGATTGATTAGAATGGCCGCGTGATGACCTGCTGACCAGCCCAGCGTGTACAGAGCCCCCACCAGCCTGGGTAAAGTCTGTCTCCTGAACAGGAAAAAAAAAGGTAATTTAAAAAGATCTTGGTTATGAATAACTTTCACCTGCCATTATTTGTTCACTTGATACAAACTGCCTTTGTTTCAGTTGGCTACTTCTTATCAGGGGGCAGCACAATGTGGTCAGAACAACTGTCAGAGGATGAAAATCTGCTCAAATGAGAAGCCAAGCGTAAAAAGAGCTGCCGTTTTTTTTTAACTCATTAGTTCATCTAGCACAAGTGAGCAAGTCTTACCACTAGTTGTCTTTTTTTTCTTGTTTTAAAATAATTCAGCAAATTTGTTGAAGCTCCATATCTATGCACTACGAATGCTCAAAATGTCAATCAACAATTAAGTCTTTTTTTTTTACAAAATAAAACAAATCTGGTGTTACTCTTAATGTCAGTAATGTTTTTAGCCATCTTTTGTAAATCTCTATTACTTTAAACTGTTTAAATCACTCTAAAATTAAACGTCAGCTCAAACACAAGATTACAATCGATCGGAAACTCTTTCTTCCTGCAAATGATAAAATACAATTACATTACTAATATAACCTTTTAAAGTTTGTTCAAAACTCACTGTGTTGTCCTCATAGATAAAACGAATTGTTTTCAAACCAATAATTGGGGGTGTAACAATCCATCAACTTAATTGATTTTTATTCCTATGATCCAACCAGATCAAACTGTCTGAGGCAAGTTGTTAATCGAATCAAATCGATCTATACCATTATGAAATTGTTTAAAAAAATAAATTGATTTCATCAATCTTGGAAGTACCATTTGGACTGAGGTACAGCATTAAAAAAGGATCAATCAGTTATTACAGTCCAATGTATGGAAACACTTTGAATTTTGCAAAAACGTGTGACCACACAGTGTGTTATTATGTTCTAATAATGTTCTGTTTGTATTACTTTGGTATGGAAAAAAATAGTGTTCTGAACTTAATTAACCTAAAATGTGAATAGATTTTCCATTAATTCTTGCTTATTTGTTTGTTTGTAATGGACATATATTTTAATTTCACCTGCACTGTTCAGTACCCAGATATTTATCCAAGTCACACTGGTAGAGTTTTTGGCGAAAGATGTCCTGGATCTGAATCTGGATCATTCAAAATGAACCAATATCAAGTATGAATCCGGATCAGCAACCACAAATTATTATATGAACCGAATCCTTGTTAAAATAAATAGCTAAACCCCCATCAAAAATACTTCTAAGAAAAGTTTGACATTCTCATTTTGTCTTAGTCTTGACTTTAGCTTCTAAAGTGGTCATTTTTTGGCTAAGAATTTAAAAATAACTTCATTTTATGGCTCCACGAGCCTAAGCAAATGGACACAGCTCATTTAGTATTGAGTACACAATTTACAAAGCACTTAACAGAACAGAAAATGGCCTTTCTCAAGCCCGAAGAGCCTCGGCTGAGAACGAAAATCAATAACCATGTATCTTCTCTCTCTTTCAGCCTTCTCTCCTCACTTTCAAACATCAGGTTACTGTATTAATACCCGAGAAGATTCAAATCTAGTTACTACCTAATGATCTGCATCTGAATTAACCCATGTGATGTTCCAAACTAAACAGAACATAAAAAAGGCAAATGAAAGTGTTTGCCTAAATTGCATTCGCACAAAGCTAATTGCATCTATAGATCGTTAAATCTGGGAAAACCAAGTGAATTAGGCCAAAAGTCTTGAAGTCATGCTATCAATTATCAGAGGAAGGGGACAAGAAGGTGATACACAAGAAGCACTGTATTCTACATGTATTAATTAGCATTTCATTCAGTAATTAACTTTGTAAAAATAATTACTATGAAAATGTCTGACTAAAAAAACCTCTATCAGTCTCAAAGTCAAGAGACAGACGGAGCGATTAAGGCATTCTTTTACCAACAGCATCTCCTTATTTTTCTTTAATTGAGTTACGGATCTGGGGCTCCTGTCTCTGATTGCATGCAAAAAAAACAGTGCAGCATTGAAGCGGTTGATTGAAAGTGACCTTGGTCTAATTTTAGCAGGTTTAATTATAATGCCCTGATTACATCTCAGCTTGAAATATATTAACAAGGCACTACTGGTGGCCTTTTCTAAAATCAAATATAATTTGTGGATTTGATTTGTGCATTGAATCGATACTGACAAACAAACGTCTCAGCTCAAATCTGTCCTTTTTTTTGGTCTTCCGTCCATCCACCTCTCCAGCTGGACAGACTTTGTGTGTTCCCTCCTGTCTCCTGTCTGTTGTTTGTTTCGCAGGATTGAGGTCGTGCTGCCCTCCAGCTCCCTTCCCCGAGCCAGGATGACATCACCACACGGCTACCTCTTCCAGTGCCTATTCATCACTGATCATCATCACCAGCATCAGCAACATCACCTGCACATGCAGCTAGGCAAACACACACATACACACAACCCGCTGCAAGAAAAAAAAGGAGAATTCCCTGCCAGCTTGATGAGACTACATTTTTAAAGGCGAGGGAAAGAGAAGATTCCTGCAGGGCCAAGCAAAAACTCCTGACCTATACACCTCCAACAATACATCTTAATAAACCTCAGTACAGACTAATCTGATGAGTCAGATTTCTGGCTACAGAGGGAGTGCAACAACACAAAAAGTGGGGCAGAAAAGACCCCCCCCCCCCCCCCCCCCCCCCTGCTCCCACTGCAAACAAAACTCCCAGATAGAAGAAGCACACTTACCCTCTTCTGGAAATCTAAAGCTTTGACGCTGCAGACAGTGTTTCGTTTAACTGTATCGGACATGAGCAGAGCAGCCCAGAACGAGACATGCAGGAAGCCTATCAGTGACGTGGAGTCATAAAAACGTTAAAAAATTAGTTCTTGTCCTCCTCTCAGGTCTGCTCTTCAGTGTAACTTGCAAACACTCCAGTGGTCAGTGAATGTTCTGTATGGACAGCTTCTTTCCATATCAAAGCTGCACAACATGTGTAACACAGGTTGAGCATTGCAGCGTAAAACAGCCTCCTTTTACTTGATGACACCAGTCACACCAGATTTGTAGATGTGCAGAACATACCCTTTCGCTGATGTGCTGAAAGAAATGTGTATCTTGTCTGCTACTGCTAAGGCGGGTTTTTTTTCTTCTCATAAACAGAAGCAGACAGAAAGTCTCTGACAACAGGAGGGGGGAAAAAAAATCAACATTGTAGGTAAAACACATTGTACATACGAATAAATCACAATACCTTCAAATGCCATTGAAAAAGTACCAGTGGGATCTGCTAAATTATGGGTACTTCTCAGGAAAAATACTGCTTCCACACAGTTTTCTAAATTAACTCCAAAAGGTCAATTGTCAGTCTAACAGTCTTTTTTTATAAGTCTGAATCTATCTTCTCTATTCTCCATCTTCTTCTCTCACTCTTTGTACTAAGAGTTGCGTAAAATAGCAAACAGTGATAAAACAAGAAAATACCAAAACAAAATATTCAAAAGAATTACAGGAAATGTTACATTCATTGATATATGAGCGCATAGTGCTAAAAATATGTTTGAACTTAAAGGGAATACAATAGTTATGACATTGTTCTAGTCTCTTCTTTTGTTTTCATAGTCCTCTATCTGAGCTATTGAAAAAGGAAAAGCAAGAAAATGTAATATTGCTGTTATGTTTTTAAAGGTTTTCTTTACTTTCTAACCTGAATCTGTTTCTCTGTAAAAACAAATATAAATCTGTGGAAAGAAAAAAAACTGTTTTTTATACAAGTATTACCATTAAAAGAAATATAATCCACCATTTATCTATACATTTGTGGAAAAACATATTAAATTAACAGTTAACAGCATAAATTAAGTTACACTTTAATATGTTTTGTGAGCAATAAGTTCCTTCATTATAAAAATGTTCAAAAGAACACAACAAATTTATTTTAGAGAAATGTTGCTCTCACAATACTTTAAGCAGCTAATCTGAACATCGGTAAAATAAAATATAAATAAACATTCAAACAATCCCTGTAAGTAATTAACAGACTAATTGCTTTGCTAATAAACTTCTGAAAGTGGATTCTGTACACTCCTTAAAGAGGACAGTGATACATATACTTTTGCACTTAGATTAAATATCAATTAGGCATGCCTTCATGTTATCTTGATTTAAAAAAAGAAAGAATAACAAATTACTGCTGACTGCTGGAGTTTCTGGGCAACAAGTTGCATGCAGAGCTGACAGAGAGGCAGACTGTATATTTGATGTTTGAATTCACAGTCAGAACTTTCACAAATTTAAAGACATATCTAAAACTTGCATGTTACCTCATTCTTTCTTTTTTTTAAATCTATTTTTAAATTGAGGTTGAATTTCATAGAATCAAATCAACATCAAGATTTTAAAACAAAATACTTTAGTTTTCAGGGTTGCTGGGCTCAGATTGTTTAGATGCTGAGCAATACTAGACTTCAAACTTCAAACTTTATTTATTTTTACAGCGCCTTTCCTTCAGTTGAAACCCAAGGCGCTTTACTTTAAAAAATAAAATAATAATAATAATAATAATAAAATAATTATAATAAATAAAAAATATAATTAATAATAATAGTTCATAAATAATAAAAACCATTTAGAATTTGGTTCTTAAGTTCATTTGTTAAAAGTGGCCTAGATTTTCATGTGCAATATCATGACATGTTACTTTATCACAAAAAGCTGGTTTTCATTTGAAAGAGAATTTGGTTACCCACTAGGAGACACATGTTGGTCTTTTATCATTCTATTCTGGCTTTTTGAAAAATGTTAATGCTTCGAATAAATAAAATATAATTCAACTTTTGTCATTTATGTGTAGATTTTTAACTGAGGTGATCAAATATTAGTTAAATGACTCTTTTTTTGTAGCACTGCTGGCATTAAACTACAATCAAAAGGTTTTCTGAGTGTATTTCCTCTTGTCATCATTTCAGATAACTGACACAAATTATAGTAAAAAGATTAATGTATTGTCAGAGCTGTTCATTATAAAAACATAAGCAAACACTATCTTCTGCTGCACAACAATCTCAAGCTGTTTTTCAGGGGCAACGTTTTGAAAGTATATATATATTTGTAATGGATTCGAAATCAATGTTGTTGTGTTTTTGTTGTGTTTGTACTCAATAATAAAAGAGCAAAATGATAAAGGTGCACCAAAGTCATACTGATAGAAAAAGTCATGTTTGACTTGACCTTCTTATGTTTTTAATGCAAGTAAATCTGTTGCAGCAGGAGGAGCTTGTTAAAAACAGGGTGTATTTTATTTTGAAACAAACTTCTAAAATGAACTATTTTTTATATAGAAAAATATAAAACTATCATTCAAAAATCGTAAATATTTGAAAGCTATAGTTTATGAATTAAAAACCTCAAGTGCTACAAAGCATATAAAGTGAAATATTCTACACAATAAACGTGGCTTTTTAATAAACTGGCTCAAATAAAAACTGTTCCTGTTTATCTGAGGTTCCAGTTGCTTTTTGTTACTGTACATTGATCGCTGCTTTTACTAAACACAAAAGCATTGAAATCATTTAGAAACATTGTAATTATGTTAATATATGTTATTTTTTCTTAAACTATTCTTTTAAGTTTGTTAAAGCCCTAAAAAAGATGAGTAGGTAGAGGAAGCAAATATCCAGACTCACGTAGTCATGGAAGGCCTTGGCTTCACTGGAGTGTTCACATGTGTCTCTTCTTTCTGGAGCAGCGCAGTACAGGTCCCAGAAAACACTGCCACACAACAATAAAAGATCCACTCTTAAATTCTTTGTACAGACTAATAAAATTAAAAGCCATTTTTAAGAGTGTCCTGTAACAAAACAGAATGTATTTATTATGGCGACCTTTGAAAACAGGAAATAAGGATTTAGAAAATGGTAGTGAAAAATGAAGACACTAACCACCACCAGGAATGAAGGAACCCCGGAGGTTCTCCCAACGTAATGTTCTTCTCCCATCGGATCTTAACAGACAGAAAAAGAGAGAAACAATGAGATTTTTAAAAACCCTTATCTGTATTAGATGCTTTCAAACGGTAAAGAGGGGGCAGAGGAATCTGAAAACACGTCTTTAAGTAAATATTTACAGTTCTCTTTAAACCATAAAAGGAGAAGTGGATTTACCTTAACTGTGTGAGCATGTGAACATAAATATGTACTGTACGTGTAAAAAGTCAAAGTTGTGTAAAGTATGATTGGCGTTGCGTTGGATTTCTGTACTTTATCTCTGCAGTTAAAGATCTTTGATTTTTTTGCTTACATTTTTCCTTCAGTTGGTCACACTTTGCTTTCTCAGAACAAAGATCACTCTAAAAAAAGTATGATTTTGGTCACTTATTTATTAAAATATAGTCAAAAGAATTTGTTATTGAAATGATCAAGGGTGCATTAGAATTATACAACAGTAATAAATTTATCTTGGGTTTGATGTTTTAGCCTTGTGTATGACAACCCTGGTTGTAAACTAGTTCATGAAAAAATGAATTTAAATAAATTAATTGTTTATTCTCAATATATTCCTAAAAACCCAGATGAAGGCCAGGTGGTGTAAATTATGCAAGTATGTTTTTCCTCATCTTTGAATGTCCAGCTTCAAAAATCAAAAGGCAGCCCATGTTATGTGTGGTAAACAAAGGCTCAAGTACAGCAAGTAAAAGCTTGTGGAGTGTAGTTTGTACACATTCATGCTGTGGGGAGTGAAATATGCCAACTGGAAGCTTCACTTATGCCAAGCAGTGGAAGTAAAATGCAACAAGTTCAGCATTGCATTTGGATATTTACAAAAATGAAGAAACGTTGACACAATTTTTAGAAACATTAATAATAAATAAATAATGAAAAGTAATAACTTGATGAATTGCTAAATGTTAGTACATGTACAAACAAGAAAAACCAAAATAGACTGAATATTTATGTAGAATTTCAGCCTTATTTTACTGAGATCTAATTAGAAAAAGTCAATAAAGCTCAAAACAATTAGAGAGTGTTGTGCAATTTATTTGCAAAACTCTATGATTCTAAACGTTTGTAAATAAAACTCAGTTTGTAAATATAGACTCACACAACTGTATGGAAATGTCAAAACTATGTCTGACATTTTTATCAACGTTATTAAAAACAAATAATCTAGAATTTTATAACAGTGATAATAAATATTTAAGTGAATCCTTTTAAGCTCTAAAATAGTACACCCCAGCACTTATGTATAGGAGTTTTAGTATTTAAAAAAGAGGCCAAATATGAGTAAAAGGGATTAAAAATGCACTTGTTTCAGAATACAATCAGCAGTTTCTTTCCAGCTTACCATAGACGGCACCTTAAAGTAAAATAAAAAAGTTTACGTTTTTATTTGAGTTTTTTCCTTGCTTTTAACACCATTAAGAATCAAGATGTTGCTTTGGTTTGTATCAAATAAGCAGCTAAATGAAGTTATGAGTCAAATGATGTTGCCATTTTTTAAATTTTGCTACACACAGCAACATACTAAACAAAAACAAACATCGTTTGCTTTTGCAACTTAAGCTACAATAAGCTATTAAAAACTAAATGAAAGATTAACAGCAGAAATAAATAAATTCAGCTCTTTTGTAATGAAGGAGCTGAAGTCAACTTCAGTTCAATTAAGATTTTATTATGTCCTTCTACTTAAAAAGGCAAGCTTTAGTCTGCCTCTTTCTGTAGTAAATCGTTTATTTTGTACTTTTCTAACTATAATGGATTTTTAGTCATTTTGTCATTCCAAATTGTAAATCAGCTTCATTTAGAGCTTCATAATAGACTTGGAAAATGCTCCTTAACTTCTACATTTGTTATTCAAACATTTCTAACATTTCGGAACCAATTCAAACTCCACTATAAGATGATATTGCGTTTCATATTCTCCTTGATACATTTTTTTTTTGGTAATTTTACACATTTGGGCCACTTTTAGGTCTTTATCTTTTAACATTTTTCTTGTATGAGTGAAAGAATAGCACTATTGTACAAATGCTCTAATAGCAGAGCAAAAAAAAAAAGAAATCAGAAAAATAACAGGAAAAGCTGAATCACTGCAATTTCAATCAGACCGTCCTGACCTCAGCTGCAGATCAGACACAGTGACTTTCAGAAGGAATGCAAAGCTTTGATGTTTTTCTTTTTTTGGGAGGGTGCGGGTTCAGGAACTGCTTCCATTTGTTAGTCTCACATTCTTTCAGTTTAAGCTTGGAGTTTTTTGTAAAAAAAAAAAAAAAAATCACGACCATAGCCGTCTCATTGGGCTTCACACCTGTATTTATGCAAAGTAAATAAAGTCAATCATAAAAATATAGACAATAGCTGGTTGCTAAACTAAACAGAGTAAGCTAAGCTGGCATCTCTGTCCTTAGACCCTCCTTTTCGGAAAGGAAAAACTTCCACAAAAAAAACAATCTTGGGGAAAAAAAATAAGAAACCTCAGGGATGCCCACATGAAAGAGGGATCCTCTCCCGTGATGGACAGGCGATGTGCTAGAACTGTTAAAGAAGAATTAGCTTATCTAACTCTACAACTACATGTTTAAATAACAACTACATGTTTGAATAGTGTAGCAGATGTGCTTCATCTAGATGAAACTGTTGGGCACGAGCCAGAGGCGAGGTCCACAGCCAAAGACAGGAGTACTGACGATCCACCTGGACTCTCCAGCTCCCCCAGAGGGGAGTGGGAAACAGGGACAACATATGAATTGCACTGCACCAAACAGAGGAATGATTAAACAATTTTTCCTCCGTATAATTAAAAAAAAGGTAAATGGGCATAACATCACTCATCTGTGTGGTATCATCAGCTATAACTCAGTCCAAACAGATAGTTCAAGTCAGGACGTTCTGTGAAGAGCTCATTTATTTTTGATAATGAAAGCTCATATTATGCCTGCATATCCTGTGAAATTGTGGTTTACAATTTATGGGGGTTCAGGTTTCATTTACCTTCGCTTACCTTCGTCTACTATGAAAACCCTTCATCATGATCACCAGCAGACGTTAAAGATGTTCTGTTTCCAGCGAGAACCATTTCAAACCACGTTGCTCTTTTTCTATGTATAACTAGGATTTGTTTTGACGTGGTTTCATCTCTTGTTCAGTCTGTGAGTCAGTGGTTTTAGATGCAGGTACCTGTTTTTTTTCTTTCTCTGTGATTCACCATCATGACCTTTTCTTTCCTGAGCATGAGGATACAACACAAAGCGGCATAGAAAAAAAAAAAGAAAAGCAAAAACCATCTTGACAACCTTGTTGTGCTCCACCCCACATCAGGGAGAACTCCATCTCGGTAGAATGTTTACCCAGCGCAGGCTTGTGAATTGTACATAAACTGGCTGTGTTTACACTTGTTGCACTCGTAGCTAATGCGGTCCCACATTTGAACGTGACACCGCCTATCCTTTTTATCTCCTGCATCTGTGCAGCGGAAAGGAACAGAGATGGCAGAGAGGAGAGTGCGTCAGAAAGACAGTGAGATGTGTTTGTGTTAAGTTAAAGAGATGAGAATAAGCGCCAGCTGATGAGGTAACCTTTTCCATCCCCCTCCCTCTTTGTTCCCTTTTTACTCCTCTGGCAGATGTACAACAAGCCTCTAGCTGCTATCTTCTGCACTGTAATTTGCCATCATTTATAGTGAAGCACAATAATCATTTTCACCCTTTTACCTTTTTACCTCTGCAAGATTTTTGCGAGAAAGACGAAGAGGCGAGCAGGGCATGAGAGAAACTTGAGAGAAATGATTGTGGATTCCAGGCTTAGTCCATGACATCAGGTAATCATCATGACTTGCCCTTTGCTCCATGTTTTAGTCCCAATAACTGCAGCACTAATGTAAAAACTGCAGCATTAACCCATTGGCTCAGCACCAGCACTGGGAGGTAATTTAATTAGCTTAAACACTTTGTGGACATTGTATGATGGAACCTTTCGGGGATGTACAGATAAAACCTGACACACATGAAGCATTTTTTGTGGCTCACCTCTGATAGGAAGGTCTGTGCTGATTTCTGGGCTCCTACATGCAGCAGGTACTCATACACGTAAAGAGCCAATCTGCAGGAATAAACACAAAAATCAGAAATCAGGGCAAAATGGAAACAAAGCAGTTATTTCTGTGTGAGTAGATGATCCTCTGATGTCTGGCAAAAATATAACAGGTCTGTGTTTTCTGCTTTAGGGGCAACAATTACCTGTTCCACAAATCAACTGTTATTTCAAACACATAGCCATGAACTAAAAATCCATTTGCATAATAAAAACAGGGCATGTTGATAGGATTGCACTTGCTGAGACCACACTGTGAACCACCCCAGTTCCATGCCCAGGGCTCTCCATGAACTTCTCCCCACAGCTTTGATCGCAGTTAGAATTAATTACAAGCTTGATTTGTTAATCAATGCTCCTCCCAGTGTGTCTTTGCTGGTACTAACAGTGATTCAGAAAAAAAGGCATGGATGATCCAGTGGTCTATAAATACAAGATAAAAATTGATCTGCAGAAGATCAACAACAGGACTTACTCGGTCCTGTCAATACCCTATATTTAGAGATTTAGGCAGCATGTTGGCATGTAATGAATCTCCAAATTAAGAGTTATGCCTTAGTCAGATTAACTTAGTCATGCCTTATTCACGTGACCCATACAGTGGTTGAACCGTACGGAGCACCTTAAAACTCCATACCTCAAAAACCCAAAAATACCAGTGCTGCAAGTTTTTGGGTTGACTGGGCCGTAGAGGATCTGCATCTTAAGGGACATCATGAAAATGGAATGAATCATTGTCTTGCGTGTGGTAATTGTCCTGCGAATTATTTTTAAGGCTACTGTAAGTTACACACACTTATGATGTATGGATAATACAAGTCATTAGAGAGGTACGTACACTGGCTCCTTACTAACTGTGGGTGAATGCTGCACGCCCAAGGTGTGCTCATGATATGTAAGTACCTAATGACGCCCACACAAACTACATCCTGATTGTCTAATTTCCACATTTCCGTCAGGCTGCACACATGGGGTAAGGAACAGGCTCAATGGGTTCACTGAGCGATCTACAATATTAAAATTTCGTGCAGACCACCTGCATGCCCCAAACAGGTTTGCCTATCTTTTTTTAAGAGGGGTGCATTTTTCGCCTGCAGACAGCCCATATCCATCCGTAAGGGTAGTTGTGACTAAGGTATTATGAACATTAGTGTTCAACAACATCCTACTTTAGTTTTTTGCTAAAACTGTTTTTTTGAAATGTCAAACTAAATAAAAAAAACAAATGTTATTGATACTTATCAGGAGTGCTACCTTAAAAAAATATTTTTTATGATATGGCATTCTACAAACATGTATTCCCTGACAACATGTATTCCATGTGACCTGCAGATGTTGCACTGATGAATGCATGACCATCTTGTATTTGAGGGGAAAAAACGGTGGAAGTACTTACGGAATTTTGCAACAATAGGTGATGTGATGACATTCTTACGTTAGAGAAGTCGTGACACAGTAGGGAAAACCTTGACCTAAAGCTTGATGTGTCTGCCTGCAGCTGTACAGAGTCATGAGAAATGGTCCACAGAGAGAGTATCTGCCCTTCAGCACCTCATCCCCCCACCCCACCCCACACACCCGCACACACCCACACACACACGCACACACACACGCACACACACGCACACACACTTAGAGCTTGATTCAGTCTCTTGCGACAAAGTAAAGATGATTTTTCCTTTCTCTTCCAACCGTTTTATTCAGTTTCCCTGTTCTTATCCTCCTCCTCTCCTTCTTGTCTATCCCGCATTGTCTTCATATATAAGCTATTTTTAAATATTGAAATGGCTTTTCTCCTTTCCCTTCCTGGCATCTTGGAGCAAATGTTTAACGGAACAGATAGCGACAGGACGTTTCTCTGAGACAAGGTTAACAGAACAATGAGAGGCTTGACAAAACTCTTGACACCTCAACAACTGAACATGAATAAAAGATGCCCCCCTGAAAAAAAAAAAAGCGTGGCAAAACTCGGAACACTTCTAGGATCAGCAGTGCTCAGCTGTTCTGTCCTCCATCGTTTTCCCGTCAAAACCCCACCACCAGCTCAAACGACATCAGCAAGCAACAACTTATTAATACGGAAAGACTTCATGCGTCTGCAGTTAATGACGAGGCGCCTGACGGGGCTGATTGAATAAACACATTGTGTTGCAGGAGATAAAGCAAAGCTTATCCACAGGACACATTTGGCTGTGTGCAGTCAGCTTTATTACGGCAAATTTACAAGACGAGTAGCATTGAAAGGTTTGACCTCCAATTGACTTGAGCACGTGCCCGTTGGCTCAAAGAACACACAGTTCAGGTGCGCAAAAGCAATCAAGCACAGCTTACTGTTGTAGAACAGGTAAATTTGCATCACAAATTAAAAAAAAAAATAACAAAAAGGTCCTAATAGAATTATTATTTATTAATAATTACACAAATAATACAATGGCAAAAATTGTAAATGTAAACGGGAATCAGAGAAGAGAACCATGAAAGTTTGATCAATAACAAAGGAAGCAATTCTGTCGTGTTTTTAAGTCAAAAATGAAATGTCCACCAACAATAAGCATAAACTGAATAAGGACTAATATCCAACTCCTCACAGTTGTAAGCCTGCATCGATCATCAACCCAGTTTTCTCACAAACAAAAGGCAGTAAAAACAGGGAGTTTTCCAGCTCTTCTACTGTTCCCTCACCACCCTTCTGAAGTTATCTAAATACAGACAGCTTAACTTTAAGATTCACATCTAATTCACTTATCCCCTTAAATTCTGGAGGTTTTGTTTCTGAGTCATGTAAAGTCATGTTCTCAACAGAGTCAGTCTCAGCGAAAGGTTCAACCACAGAACATTGTGTAAGAAAACAATGTTCACCAGCTTCTGTAATGCTACCACATTTTTTAAGAGTCGTTTGATGCTTTTCCAACAACAGCACATTTTTTTTCCAACCAGAAAAATTGCTTCTTGTTAGACACTTGTTAGACGTGGTTTTTTCGCATTCGTGTGTTTAAATGCAAATATATTGAAATAACAAAGACGTGCTGTTTTACATCCTCGTCTTATTCCAAGAAAAGCTTCCTGAGGTCACATTGCAGCTTTTTTTGTTACTAAGCTGTTGTGTGGAGAAAGGATCAGGGAGAACAGAGGTAATATGAAGCTCAACCACAACTTCAGCTAAAGGCATAAAGATATGAACCTCTGTTACCAGGATCAGCATTCCCTGAGACCGAGTAGATCACTGCTAATCAATTTAGTGCAGAAGCAATCAAAGTCTGGCAGCGTTTCAAATCACAACAGGCATTTGCTTCGGTGATTGGATTCTCTTTTTATAGATTAGCTCCAGATTATTTCACCCTTGTTAGAGATGAAATGGAAAGGCAATGATCTGAATCGACATATTAAGTGACATATTTACAGAATGTGCCACTATGCTGACAAAGCCTAATAACAGGTTTGACCAGAAAAATCCAATTAAATGTTACATAAGTGAAAAGAGAAGCAATCAAGTTGTGATTAAATTCTTGCCAGTAAACATGCCATCTCCATTAGTGCAGTACAAAATTACCTCCTCAGCAGTCAGTATTCCCAGCACTATTTGGAGTTTTTTTTTTTTTTTTTTTTGTAAACAGAATAAAAACCGTTACTACAAACTGATACCACATGAAATTGTATGACCTGGTCTAAAAGAAGCTGATCATCTTCCAGAGAAATGATGAGACATCCAGAAATAAAAAAAAAAACATTTTCCAGAGCTGCATCAATAGGACATAGAATAAAATGGAAAAAATAGATTTAAAACTGGTATATGTTCCTAACAACATCCAAGTGACATTAAATTAGAACATGTTCATTATGAAAGAGAGCAACAAAGATTAATCTTTTCATGCAGGAAAAAAAAAGGAAAACCACTTTGAAAACATGTACTTTACAACCTAAGATTCAATTCTACCCAAAATTTGTAGAAAAAGTAAAATTTAAAATGTTACCAGAAGTAATATCCACACTGCATTTACACTACATTTGGATTTTACATAGAGATTTTCTATGTAAATGGCACATTTCAAAGGGTTTGACAATTCCAAAGCTCTCATCTTTGATTAAACCTAAAATATCTCTGAATTTAACTAAACCCCTTTAATAAATATGAACAGACACTTCAGTAATTATCCAAAGAATTTTGATCTTTAAATGAACAGAACAGAATATATAAAACTGTGAATGTCCAGAAATAAAGGATCACTTCATTTAAAAACACAATTTTTGGTCTTTTGTAGCAGTAGTCATTAATCAAATACGAGGAGGCTACATTACTAGAGGGTTAACAAATTTGCTAAAAACCTATGTGTCAGACATATTTGGTATAAATGATTCAGAAGTATTTCAATCATGGAAAAGCTTGGTTAAACTACATACTCCATGTTGTGCTTTGCTCAGTCTTTTTATCATATCGAAGCTGCTGTATAAAGTTTCAGGTGAAGGTTTCTGAGTAAATGTACTACATTAAACATATGAAAAAAATATTAAAAACTTCTTCAGCAAAAGAATAATCATAAAGTTGAAAATAGGAATCACAAAAATTGAAGATATTATTAAAATTCAATCTTATCATTTACAAAGTCAAAAACAATCTTTTATTAAGAAATATAAACTGTTTTTTAAACTTTTACATTTGATACTGTCCATTTTTGTTTGTAATGGAAACATCCCTAACACCACCTTTCAGGCAGACAGAAATTTGACCTGTACTTCACAGCCACAAAACACACAATTTACACAGCACTGCACTAGTAATTATATAGTTGACTCTGCATTAAACAGTCTTTTTAAAATGAACCTGTTACGAACCCCACCACACACACTATGGCAACCTGTGTTTGATTATAAGTTTGGACTAGATCACATAATCTTGATTAAAATAATTGTCACAATTTACTGGGTATGTTCCTCTTTTCCTTCCATTTTTCTTTTAATGTTGTATTTCTACATACACAATAAGTAATATAAATGTTTATGGAAATGAATGTAAATGACATCTGTCTGCAACTGTGTGGATTTGTTGAGCAAAAGATGCTTGTACGTGCAACATTTTGATGTTGGTCAGGATATAACCCGTAATTTCACCAATACAGGTCAAATTGAGGTTTAGAATGTGTTCATCAAAGCACATAAAGCACATGTCTACAGTGGAATAATGCAAGCAGTTTTTAAATCTAATAATACTTAATGAGAACATTTTAATTTGTATCTTTATGGATGACTGAACAGAGGAAAATAAGGGTGAACAAAAGCAGCCCGACTGAAGCAGACTTCTCTTGTCATAAAAATTATAGAGAGGAAAATTTGAGAGCAGGAGGGCGATTCTGCATGTGGTAGAAGCAGTAAGATGAAAGGCTCTGAAGGAGTGGAACGGGGATTAGAGAAATGGAGAAAAAGATCCAGTGGAGGTGATGGGTGATAGCACACAGGCCCCAAGATGAATCCTCGTGAGATCTGCTAACTTTCATATTCTAATGTTGGGGATTCTCTGTGAGCAGCATCTCCGTTTGCCCAGAACCCCTGCTGTGACCTCCTTCTGTAAATTAACACAAAACTCTGAAACACAAACGTTCAGAGTGTTCCAGAAGCCATCTCGACCATTTTCAAAAGGAAAACATGCTATATGGATGAACATTAAAGGTAGGTAAAATGAAAAGGAAAGATATTTCTGTTAAAGTGTTACTGTTAAGTTTGGCCTCTGACCTTTAAATATATGAAGGGATTTTGCAAACAGATAAACAACAGCACAAAAGAAATTATGGGAAAATATATTTTTATTTTTAAATCTAGATTTTGTGATCACTTTTAGCTTGGTAGAAGTCCCAAAGAATAGTTAGGTCAGCCCTGTCTGTGACAGCCAAACACTTTCCCTGATTAATCAAGCCTAGCAGCACGGCTTTATGTGCCATTAGGAGCCCTGGTAAATGACTTCACTTCATTCATTAAAGTGGAGCATCCTATGCACGTAAAGCTAGCCAGACGAGCAAATGTCGGACAAGACGTGGTGGTGGGGCAGCAACGAGGAAGATGGGTTTTTTTGGGGTGGGGGGGCACCGAAGCAAGATAAACAACGACAAATATAGACCCATTATGATGCTGAATAATTCATTCCGTTCGCAGAGCTTCAGGAAAACAACAGAGGAAAAAACAAGAGCTCGCACAGCCATGGAGATTGTGAAGCCTGAAGTGCTTCTTTCAAAACAAAGTCATTTCTGTACACAGCCCTGTCTGGAAAAAGGTTTACTATGAAAGAAACAAAAATAGCAACGTTAATTCATATGGAGTCAGGCTCCAATGGTCAAAACCTGTAGTCACTTCTGTCAGGTATATACGTCTGAGAGGTTGGTTATTTACCAATCCAAAAAAAAGATGCAGAAAATATGTGGAAGGGAAGAATGAGGCAAAAAGGAGGGAAGACCGCAAACAAAGTGGAGGAAAAGAGGAGGGATGTGGAGAGTAAATGATTAATGAAAGGAGCAGTACGCAGAGGTCAGAACGAAGCGGGACAGAAAGGATGCTGCAGCTTTTGAGCGAACTGAAATGGAAAAAGCGTCTTGCTGTCAGGCACCTACACGTTTTTAAAATGCAGTTAAAAGATGACAGTTTCTCCTACTTAAAGCTAATTAATCACTGTATTTTCAAGAGCTATGTTATAAATCAACAAGACTGCATGAGAATTACTAAATGAAGCAACTCCTGAAAGTATCTTAAGTGAAATTTTGTTAAACCCTGAGTATTATTTGCATATTGTCCAAACAAAAAGAGTGAAAACACTAACTGGCAGTGTGCTGGAGCTTTATCTCAACCTAGACTCGCTGATGTATCTCTAATTGACATTTTTGCTGATGGTCACAACTTCTATATCCTCCATTACTTTTCCATGGAATCTCCTGGGATCCCACTAATGGCTTTGTCTATAGGCAGAGCACTTGAATGAGACATATTCATACAGAACAAAAGTCTAACGCTGGCTGCTCTCTGACTGCAGTAACTTGTACACTGTTTACTAAGCGATGCGAGGAGCTTTGACAAGTTCGCTGCAGCTTTAAAGAAATACAAAGAATGGAGAAAAAAAGAGACACTTGCATTAAACTGATGTGCTTCTCGTGCTGCTTTCCTGTTTGTCTTACTTTTTAACCACCTTCTACATCATACAATAAAGCCCTAAGAAAAGGTTTAGAATGTGAAATTCAGTGTGATGAGAAATAACTCAAACCACTAAACAAAGTCGAAATGCTTCCAAACCGTTATAAAGTTTGACTGCCAGCAATAATAAATTCTTAATAGTGACAAAATAGGCTGTTTGAGCTGTCAAAATAGTAGATGAATGGACTGATGCTGGGATAACATGAGGGGTTACAGCTTACACGCACACACACACACACACACACACACACACACACACACACACACACATATTCATCAGAAGAATTTGCTGAAGGTGAAATGTCACTTTTCAAAGTTGTTATTCACCTTTTGGCTTATCCCGTCAGGGGTCACAACAGTGAGTCACACACTTTTCAAAGTACAAGTCAAAAAGAATGAAACTCATATCCTGATGGAGGGGAAAGAGCATTCTTTGGATCACCTCCATGCAGAAACAGTGTTTACCTTTCATTAAGTGAAGATCCCAGAGTCATCTCCTCCCCCAGCCCTCAGGACTGTCTAATACAAAGTGTAAAGAAATGAAGTACAATGACCACTTCAAACTGAAACATCACAGGCACTTAAGGGGGGAAATGTATTCAGAGCAAATTTAAAAAGAAAGAACCCATCAATCAAGACAGCTTACAGCAAAGTTACCCTCCTGTCAGTAAACTCACTCATCGGTTACAGAGCAAAGCAGCAAAGTGGATTATCAGTTTGGAAAGAAGCACGGCTGTGACTGTCTAAACTGATAGCAGGCGACTTATCGAGACTCCAACCACAAGTCTAACTGTAAATGAAAACCATCATTCTATCCCCTCATCAGCAGCGAGGCTACACCCAAGACTGAGAGATAACTCAACAAAAGTTAAACAGACATCATATAGTCAGTGTCATACAATATCATTTTAATATCATCTTATTATGTCTTGACAAAAAAAATAGTTTTGTTACGCAACTTTACCAATTCTTACTTAGATTAAACAAAATTTAGATGAGGGCTAAACACAGTGACTTTGTGGTTGGCACCCTCACCTTACAGTGAAGACCCTGGTTCAATTTCTGACTGGGATCTTTCATGTTCTCCTCATGCATGTGTAGGTTTTCTCTGACTTCCCCCCACACTCTAAAACCGTACATTATAGATCAATTGGTATCGCTAAATTAACCTAACCGGAGCTGGGTTGGCTCGAGCAACCCTATGACCCCAAAAGGGATTTAGTGGGTTCTGAAGATGGAGGGATTATATATGTGAAAATATGAGAACTGGACAGAATGTGACAGTTGTTGTTCTCCTTTCGCTTATCCTGCCAGGGGTCACCACTACGAATCAGCTTTCACTGATTCACACAAATGGTTTGGCAGAGAGTTTTATGTCGGAGTCCTTTCCTAACACAACTTGTATTTTCAAGTCACAGAGAGACCCAGTTAGGCAGCAGCATGAAGGGTCTTGCCTAAGGATCACACTGGAATAAGCTCATTACATCCACTGGGAAGCAAACCCATGTTTCCTGCATGCCAGTCCTACACCCAACCAACAGAGCTGCTATGAAGAAAATGGCTCACTTCCAGTTCGCCACCATGTTGGAACCAGAATAAATCAGAAAGTAGTGATTGGTCTGAATTAACGTTTCTGTGGCAACCACTCTCACCAATCAGAAGTGAGCTTGTTGGAAGTGCACGCCTATAATACTTGAACATGGTCTCAGGTGAAACTTTCAACCAAACGTTCAATAGTTCGAAGTGAGACCATCTACTATTATGGAGACATCTGATTGGTCATTTTATAAATTAAATAACTTGCAATAAAAAAAGAAACATTTTTGATTATGAAGAGCATGTTACAAAAGGTTTCAGAGCAAGAACGGCTATTATGACAAATATAATGTCTCCCATTTGGAATGCAGGGGGGGAGTGATCACTTAGTCCATTTTCATGTCCAGTCAATCGGTCACATGATATGAACCGCTGTCACGTTCAACATGTTTTTTTTTCAACTTACTAAACTTTACAAAATAACATTTTCAGTGTACAAACTTTAATATTAACTATGCAAATGATAACTGGGTAGCAGTTTATTTACTTGCGTTTGAGTTCAAATTACAGCAATTATAGCTTAAAAGCAAACTAGCAATTTAAAAGGGATCAAACATTAGATTTGCTTGTGTGCATTTTTGAATGACAAATTTGTTTTATGGTGATTAATCTTAACCAATTTTCTTAAGATTAGCTTAATTGCCTAGTAGGTTGTTTGCTGTTTTATGGCTCAATTGGTAAAAAAAGCACATTTTAACGTCAATCAACTTTGGTCTTTCAATGATCTCATAGACTGTCCCTACTTTTAGTTTTTGGTAAAAGATTCCCATAAAGAAAATGTGTTATTGAATTTCCATGTAAGGTCCTACAGTCAGCTTAACATGCAACTGGAATCCATGGCTTTGTGTACCAGTGGAAAACCGTATGCACAGAATCCTTTCACAGGGAGCAAAAACTAACTGGAGCAGCTGCAATTACGGCTTGAGCAGACAATACCTTAAAAAGAAATTGCCACACTGACCTCAGACAGACTCAATCAGACAAAGTGAAACAGCTCTCCTTCTGTCAGCAGTGGTCAGGGGACTCAGGAGCAGACAACAATGCCCAAAGCCAAGATAACAGGAAATGCCAGCTTATCCCAGAAACAGAGGGAGATGATGAGAGGGTGCGATGGGTCAGCTCGCTGTTTTACAACAGTCTGGACTAAACGCAGATTTTGGCTGTAAACTGTCTCCAAAAATGAAAAAACAGAAAACGTAATTCAAAATTTAATTTAAAACTAAGCTCTAGCTAAGAGGATGCTAAGAGGATTTAAATATAGCTTTTCTTTTTAGCCATCAAAACAAGCAAATCTACAAACTTTCTTAATTCGAGTTGCATTTCATTGGCTTTGATTTGCTAAGATTGAGTCACCATTTGTACGGACTATGTTTAATTTCACAGTTGAGAGAGCAGCAATGATTTTCAGGAATGTTTTCATTGTTCAACTTTCACTACAAGCAATTACAGTAAATTCAGCATGCACTACAGCCATAAAGCCAGGAATATTAAACATCTGTTTGCAAAGAAAACTCAAGATGGTAACACTTAGAGTAGCAGCCAGTAAAGGTTAATAATTGCGTTCTTTCATAATTACTGTTACATGTTGGTTGTTTGAAAACATTGAGCTGGTCACAGGTGTCACATAAATATTTCAAACTCTATGAGTTAGCACAGGTGAAACAGGAGTCGTAGGATATGTCCGGAGGGAATTCAATTTGAACCAAATATTAATGACATATACCATTTTTTCCAAATTATAATGCATATTTGAAAGTCTTACATTTTTTTAAAGAAGATGCGTCTTATAACTGATCACCTTATTAATGGATTCATTCTGCAGCAAGGACAAGTTGGGTGTTATTGTAAATACGCTAACGTGACTAATATATGGTGGTGTCAGACTTTGTTTTTTTTTTTTTAGTCTTAACGAGGTTTGGAGTGTAGTCCCAGTAACGTTGGTTTTAGTTATATCGGTCTGTTTTTTTTAGTGTGGTTTATGCTTTTAACATGGCTAACATTCACACAAGTCCTACAATTGCTGTGAACGCAGCTTCTGAATCTATTGAAGTCTGTCTTTGGTTTGCTACAATCAACTGTAAACACAAAGATAGTTTTAAAAAAGTAACGGCCATGCAGTTGCTTTGTCAGACCTTTGTTTAAACAGCCATTTAAAAATGGCAATAAAGACGCAAAGGAATTAAGACGACCTCAGTATTAGGAAATGTGCCCTTGGATCCATTGTTGAAAGAGTGGGACTGTAGATTAAAGAGAGGATTGGTGTGAAGATGACCTTTTGTTTGAGGGCAGCACACAGAGAATTCAAGTGAGCAACTTTAACTTCATGAACAGGGCAAAGAAGGAGAAGTAAAATACAGTTTTTTTCTTGACTGGAGTCAGAAATAAAAGGAAGCACGCACAGAGAGAAAGAGAGTCTGAAGCCGTTCCTATAAGCCTGGTCGTCACGCATGCTTAACCTTGCGCTAGCGTCTGTGTGATGCTGCTTGCATATCAATGATGGAGGAATATCAGCAGAGATCTCTAATCAGCCTCCAACATACTCATTGTGTGGAGAGGCTTGGAGACCACAAGAAGTGCAGTCAAATTGAGGCATTTTTAAGAACAACGTTGAGCAGAAAGAAGTGGGACTAACATGGCAGACACGGAACAAAAATCACTATTAGCCAAAAGCGCCTACTAACCCTAAAAAAAAAGAGAAACGTGCAGCTTCAGAACAGATGCTTTGACCGAGTCTGCATGCTCACCAGCAGGACTCACTTATGGCAGGACTTCTCAGGTTACAGGAAGCCCTTTGAGGTAGAGCATCCCATACTCTGCTGTGGTAGAAAGCAAAGCTAAGCATGTTTGCTGTCACCAGGGGCAACAAAAGGAAAACTTCCTGATAAAACCACAAGAGCTAGGAATGTGAACAAAGCCTGACAGGACAGATAGTATTTTTCGTTCATGGTGAGCAAAGCAAAAAAAGAAAGAAAGAAATGTCCTCAGCCTTTTTGCCACAGTGTTCTTAATATTTTAAAGACGAAAGTTGATATACTAACAGTATTGCAGAAAAAAATTGTATAAGAATAAAAAAGAAAAGAACAATTTAGATGATAAAAAGAGTGAAAAGATTTGACGGAGTGCAACTAATTAAAATTGAAGCATTCAGGGAAACCTGTGGGGATCCTTAGGGACCAGCCCCGTGTGATAAACTCATTCATCCATACCCTCCACTTTTCAGGGAAGTGATAAAACACTTTGAGGAAGCTGTGCCCCCACATGTTATCTGATGCCGACAGACGCCTTTTTTCTCGTCGATTCTTCTTAAGGGCCCGAGTGTCCTGTGAGGGGATCTTTAAACAGCATCCTATTCACTGACTGACACCCCACTTTTACACACACGTCGATCAGAAGCCGTCTTCCATCAACTCATCCAGCTCAGAGGGAGACCTGTGCTTTGATAGCAGTTCTGTGACATGTTACATCTGGGGATAAGAGACAGACGAGGAGGAATGTCAGCAGATAAAAGAGAGCTTTAAACAGCTTCCATGCCTTCAGCAGGTTAAAAAAGTGTTTCCTTTCAGTGCCTTGTCAGACTGTCATCATCGCTTTGTCACAAAGCAACTCTGAAAAACAAGAAAGCCAAAAAAAAAAAGAGATTTTTCTTCTCTGGTTTTCTTCTAATCACAGATTAATGCTAATCTGATGTAGGATTACATAGACAGGCTGCAGATTCAACTTCACAGCCCTCCCTGACCCTCTGTATTACAGAGTCAACAATAGAGTCTGGTGACAGTTCTCTGTTTTCTCACTGTTGTTCACAAGCATCCCATGAGAGCTGGAAAGGCTATTAGCAGTGTAATGATCTCTGGATTTTGTTTGCATTCGTACAGACAGACTGACGGAGGTTGATTATGAGAGATTAAATATATGGAAAAAAAAGCTCAATGAACCAAAAGCTCAGATGGGATTACAGACAGGCTTTATATTTACCCAAAGCAGACCGGAGTGAATACAGATACGCACTCACAAAATGACATATTTCCATGATGACAGGTAGCAGCTTTAAGGTATTTGGATTAAATCGGCGCAGCCACATCTGATCTGAATTCATGTAAGAGACCATTTCAATCCCTAGAAATGCTGATTTCAGAGTGTAACTTGCCTCACCAGACAATGTGGGTTCTCATTTTATCTGATTTGCTGACCATAAACCTATGTTTTTCCTTTTATACCTCATTTTATTAAATTAATAACATACTAGTCCTCTGTTTATTTTCAGAACCAAATGAAAGCTTTTACAATAAAAAAAAAAAAGAAGCAGGTCTATTAGATCCATCAGGTGCGAACAACGATGGAAAAAAAACACATTACCTGCACAGCTGATGCGGTGCATTGTGTAAGGTATGTGTCGTTGTGCAGGAGATAGTTTTCGGTTTTTATTGAGGTTCCTGCTGTAATACAACTCTGTCAGAGTCAGACTGGCTGCCTGAATTGCTTCTGTTTGGGTAAACACTCCCAGCATGCATTGCTTTGCCTCAGTCTGTGCAATGCTACATTGGCAGTCCTTTGGAAGGATTCTGAAGTGATTCGGTTTGGACTTAACTGTGTGTGCATGTGTGTGTGAGAGAGCCTGTACAAGCTTGGGTGTGGATAGATCATGCTCACTAGATCAAAAATGCTTCAGACTGCATGATTGATGGTTGGCAGACGAGAAAAAAACTGAAGAAAAAGACCCCTGCAGATGGACAGTGGTTACATCTTCTAACAGGGTTTTCAACACTGTGAAATAACACAAGAAAAATACAATTTATTTGCACACACAAGGTCCAATAAAAAAACGCCTTTTTGGCAAAGTTTGTTTCATGATTCATGAGACAAAAGAGGGACAAGAATGTGTGAGAAGAGGATCCACTGCTACTCACTCAGGACCACAATCCCAGAGCTCTGTGAAACGTGTCCTCTGACTGAAACCCACACTCATTGAACAACTGCAGTACACAGTCAGTGCTCCTTTCCTGTCAGTCCCAATCTAAATCAAACCAAAACAAAGGTACAGCCTGAGAGAGAAGGAGACAAACGAGCCCTGAGCTGGGCTACTATGAGCAGGATAGAAATGAATAAATAACTGTACAGGAGTGGTATTTTATTATTTTCAATACATGTTAAGTACTGGAATGTAAAATATAGCAAAAATCATTGCCAGCATTTTATCATAAAAAAAATCTAAGAGAGAAATATGTAAAATTTGGTCAAAATATTTTATAGCATCAAAACATGCTCCTGTAGTAATAATGAAAAGGGATGCATCTTTCCAAGTGGACATGTTTTTTAATAACTACTCTGATTCACATGCTTGAATTATTAAAAACCTGTAATGTGCACGTAGGAGGTAAAAGTCAAGTATCAGTAAGAGTGTAACACAAATGAATGCGCAATCATTTAAACTGAGTTTTTTTAATTGTATCTGTTTTCAAAACAACTTATCTTTAATAAAAAAAATGCAAGTGCACATTTATGCTTTAGACTTTTAAAGAGTTTTACGTACAAAGTTGCATGCTTGTTATAGACCAAACAGAAATAATGCTTTCTTGACTTCACTTTATTTGTTGGTATCTTACAGTTCAAATTTAAATAAAGTTTTGACATGGGTTAGTTTTCAGCCAGGGACAAAGTTAGAATTGTAATAATACTTAAAATCTAATTAAAAATAGAAAAAAATTATAAACCAGTTGATTTCATTATTTGCATTGTCATGGTTTAGTTCATGTATTGCCCATCTATTTTGTTTACTTTCATTTATTAAAAAAACGATTCTGCAACCAAGCCATTCCTTTGCCTTTGGGTTTTCCAAAAGCCACAATCCCTGAAGACTGCAATAATAACCATCCTTTATAACATTTTTATACCTGTAAAGGTAGCACAACATAATGCAATGTTATTTCTTTAAGAAGTTCTTCTATCTTCCACTGGTTACCTGCATTAATGTCAACTGTTTGAACAGGTTATCTGTATGAATGACACCTGTTCACATCCTTAAACAGTTAGACTGCAACCTCTTCACAATGGCCATGACCAACCATGACTGAGGAGCTGTTTAAGGACACCAAGGACTAGACTCTTCACCTGAAAAAGACTGGGATGAGCCAGTCTACAGCACATTTAAAGTTTGTCAGAAATCATCTGGATGATCCATAGCATGATTGGGAGAATGTCATGTGGTCAGATGACAGCATGACACATCGCCCAAGCAATGAAGGAGCGTTTACATGAAATGAATTTCAAGGTTCTGGAGTGGTCTAGACAATTTATGGATCTCAATCCAACAGAGAATCTGTGGAGGGAGTTAAAAATTTATTTTACCCAGCAAAAACCCCCCAAAAAATCACAGCTCTTGAGAAGATCTGCATGGAAGAATGGACCAAAAAAAAGCAGCTAGGGTGCAAACCTGTTGAACACCTACAGGAAACCTCTATCATTGACAAGTAGGGTTACATTACAAAGTATTGAGGAATTTACATTTCCGCAGGGATTACTAAAGACCCTATCTAACGATTTAACGTGACCTGTTGTCATTGACTAAATACTTATTTTTTGCACCGCTATGCATTTGTATTATTTAAGAATAATACCATGTGATGTCCTGGATTTTTATTATAAATTATGTCTCTCACAGTTGAAATGAATAATAAATAATAAACATAATTTTTAAGTGGAAAAACGTACAGAATCTGTGAGTACCTTTTATGTCTCATTGTATGTTGTAGCACAGAAAAGCAATTTTTTTAGATCTTTACTTTTATGGCTCAATGTCTTGTGGAAAAACATAGAATTTAGAATGCATTTGCATAAGTAAAATATTTTCTAGTCTGTCATGTTGAAGTTATTGTTCAGATTTATGGGAATTATAATTCTGGAATTTTTGCATTTTTACAAAAAAAGTGAGGATTCATTTTCATTTTATTCATTTTAATTTTAGGAAAATATATTTTCAAGATTTTGCGAAAATTGAGGTAGAGGTAGCACTGGTTGTATATTCAGAACATTTTGAACCAAAAAAAAGGGCTGATCCCATATTGTTGCATGCACATATTCCCATTCCCGTTCCCACTGCCCAAAACAACTAAATAAATTTAACTGGAAACATTTTTTTTTTAAAAAGTCAGGACATTCGTAGCAGTTTTGAGGCAAGGAGGTCTACTATGTACCACAAACATGCTCCAATGAACAAACTACCGAGCAGAGACCCTAGAGGTCGGTTGCTTTTAAAGCTCATCTACACCTTCATAGGCGAGATGCCAAAGCCCCGTGTCTACAGGGGTCTGTTCAGAAGTCAATACTGCAACAGTGTAAACTAATGATCCAGCAAATTCCCTTCAGTCCTGTTTTCTCCCCTCCTCCTTTTTCTTCAATCTGTTGTTGCCCTCCATCTCTCCCGCTCTGTGATCCCCTGCTACGCCACAGAAATGAGAAGCAACTGAAGGCTCAGCAGCGCTGGGCCCTCCTCTGCTGCTCTGATACTGATAAACAACACCGCTTGTTAAAAGACAACAAAACTTTGACTGGCTTGGTATTTTTTTTTTTCTTTTCATCTAGACTTTTTTTTTTCTTCCTTTCTTCTGTCGTGGCTTTTGCTGCAACACCCAATAAATCGTTTCTCTTGCGGTAAAATGTAAACACAGATAATGAGACGATCTGCAACAACATGGTTCAAATTAAGCAAGCGTAAAAGAAAAGTAAGTCCAGTTTGTGGGAAAATTTTCATCTACTTTCACGTTCAGAGGGACAACACGGGAGCTCCATGCAAAACCGCAGCAGAAAAGAAATCTGTAAGCGTATCCAAAAAAATGACCACAAACATTAAAAAGAAAAACTGTTCATTTGCAACAAATGAACAGTTTGGGAGCTGAAAGGTTTAAACTTAACATGTAATGTCATTGCCTCATAGGTTTTACACTAAAGTACAGCTGAAAAACACTGTCAGTTTCTTTGTAAATAAAGCATAGGTCAGCATTTCTTCCAGAAACACCATTACTAAAGTTAAATCATCTAAGATCTAAATAATCATGCCCACTCAATCCTGCAAAGGTGATACTAGAGTCTATCTGCGGGTTTTACAACATGCATGCAGTATGGAGAATCCTAGCCTGCAGCAAGCTCTGTTTTTCTATCAGTGTATGCATTAAGGAAGCAAAAATCCGAACTCTCCTGCTTGGCTCCTTTCAAATGGCCTTGAATTAATGGGACACAGATAAAGCCCAGCTTGTTAACAAACAGAGAAACTACTAAAAGACATAACAAGTGAATGTCTGGGCTGAGAGGAGATTAATCTAGTCCTACATGGATGACTCTCATATGTATCCCCTAGACACAATGTCTTACAGGTAAATTGCATGTTTAAAAAGTGTATTTATCATAGCATACATGAGGTCCTTTACATCAAACCCACATCCAGCTTTCCTGGCTGAAGAACATTTATAGGGAAAGAAGAATTTTACAGGGGGGTGAAGTGACCTCAATGGTTTTTAGAGCCAAAGTCCTCTGCTTTCATTGGACTTTTCCAAAAGACCTCAACAGTTCTGACTGTCAGAAACCCCTTCTCCAGTTCAGCTACAGTATATTCTCTTTCCAGAGAATAGCAAAGACCAAATAACAAAGAAAGCACTTCTGTTAAAGTTTGCTGATAACATCACTGGGATTGAGGACACAAACTGGACTTCAAATCAGGAGGAAATCAATAAGGCGTACAGTGTTTGGTAAGTAGAATAATCTGTTGCTTAACAGCAACAAAAACAAGGAGTTGATGCATATATTTTAAACAATAGTTATCATATTGGTGTGGAGCTGAAAGTAGGAGTAAGGATTTAGCATACAGACAATTTTACAAAAAACTCTAATGTTGTCACCCTTCACAACTTTCTCAAAAGTCAAGTCATTTTCTAAAATGCTGCTTTCTGCATCACCACATGTACAAAGGCTCCTTAGAAATGAACTCCCGTCAGCATGCTGATAGTCAGCAAATGCGCAGACAGTTAGGTAGACTCACGGTGCTCTGATTTAGTGGCCTTGTAAAGAAGTCTGCCGCTTTCTCTTTAATATAGCCATCAGACTTTCGCCTTTGATTGTCTAAGAGGCTACATTCAGGATACGTGAGCTTGATGAGCCCAAAGTGGAAAAATTGATAGAAAAATGATAAATTAAAACTAAATCAAGATATATTATATAATTTAGCCACACAGTTGTTTAAATAATTTGTTAAACACTAGAAAGAACCTTTTTTTATTAATTAGGAGCATTTTAGACTGAAACAGAACATCATGAGAATCTGTAATGTTACACAGGGGAGTAGACAATATAAAAAAGAAACAGACAAAACATGTCAGGAATGAGTAGTACACGTTTCCCACTTTGAAACTATACTCTAACTTATTTTGGGAGTTTACAATTATACATTTTAAATAGCTTAAATCTGGAGTGTTTTTCCTATCAAAATTAGATGATAAAAACAAGAACATAAATAGTAGCACCATGAAAAAGCTATAGAATCTCTATCAGAAAGTCAAAATCAGACTCATTTTCTTAAAATTGTTTTAAGTGTGCATCTTCAACAGACATAGATTGCACAGAACAACAGAAATAGAGAACGATCATTTCCCATCTCCGCAAATGGAGCCAGGGTGACTGGCTGCTGTCATATTTCTCGTGTTCCGTGGCGGTGAACGGACCCGCCGTGGATCTGGCGCACGACAGGCGAAACTGCCGCGTGCGCGAAAGGACAAACGCGCGTGGATTCATCGGTGATGAGGATGGCAAACGCCAACGGAACGGCACGCTCGTTTTCTGTTTGTTTGTTTTGAATTTTGTCACCAAGTCGGAACCTAAACGCTAACCACGCGTCAATCATTGGGAAATAGTTAAAGGGAAACGCGGAAAAATCCCAAGAAAACATTTCTTTAATCCGAATGAAAGAAAAAAAAACTGTACTTCAAATTTAGGGTAATTTCAACAGTTAAAGCTAACAAAGCTAGCCTTTCCTGGATGTTAGCATGTGAAGCTAGCTGATAAGGAGCGCACCTTTTTAAAATAACAGAACGGTGGAGTTTTTAAAAATCTCGAGGAAAGCTGAGCAGAAAGCCTCCGAGTGTGCTGCCGAGTGTCCTCTGGTGCTGCAGCTCTGTGTGTGTGTGCGTGTTTGATTCCGACCCCCCTCCTCCTGTCCGCTCAACAACTTCCCATGTAACCGCAGCTTCCTCCCCCATAAATAAAACTTACTTTTCTCTGGCTTGACTGTCGGATGGCACGTTGCTACTCTTGCCTTTGGCGTACATGCTTGCAGACAACTCCGACTGTCACGCACCTGTCAACCCATCACAACCTCCCTGGGCACAGCCCCGTCACCATGGTGACACAAGCAGCGTCGTTTTCCATTGGATACCTCGCTGTTCGGGACCGCCCGCTCACCACGGCAACCGCCAGTGAGTGACAGCGGTAAAGCCACGCCCATCCAGGGGGGTAACTCCGCTCTTTCTTTCTCCGTCTCTCCGCTGCACTCTCTCCTCCTGCTTTCCGCTTCTGCCCATATGACGTTTGTTTGTTAATGTGGCGTCTATCTGTCAGCTTGACTATCTGGATTGGAAAGATTTCCTGACTTGTGCACACAAATACACAAACACATTACAGTGTGTATTTTTCCACCCCGTTGAGGGCAATGTAGGAAATTTAAAGGCCTCCTCAATGAAAATTGGGTTTTTGTGTTTTTAACATGTTCTTGTGGTATTTTTCTGATGATGGAGGACATTTAAGAACATTAAACTCAAAACTGCATTTCTGAGTATTTCTTTATCCAAATAATTATGAATCAGGAGCAGACGGAAAAGGGGCCATTGGAAAAAGCTTGAAGAAGTGACGTAGAATCAGTCGGTTGGAAACAAGCACCCTGCTCCGCTCCATTCTTATGCATTCACCTGCAGGCCAATTGAGTCAGGTTATTTTTAGTTTTCTTTGTCTGAACCATCGACTGTGTCAGAAAACCGTGCAGAGCAGTGTGACGTCACACTGAAAATGACTTGCTTCCAGCTCCAACTGAAGTCAATTCTATTTTTCCATATATCTGTCACCCTGTTGGAACCAGATGTCTTCAGCAATTAGTCCTAGTCGGTCTGAGTCTACATTTCTACGGAAACCACTCTCTCCAATCAGGGATGAGCATGGAAGAAGGCCACACCCCTTCCACTGAAAGTGGGCTCGGGATAATCTGTCAATCAAACGCTTCTAAGGTTGAACGTGGAGTCACCATCTGATTGGTCAGTTTATAACTTGAGTAACTAGCGCTACAGCAAAAATATTATTACAAAATTAGGGTTATCAAGAAAATGCTAAAAAGGATTTTATTTATTAAAGTTGTTTATGTCAGCTTCAGATTTCTTTCTTTCTTTTTTTGGAACAGTGAGTACTTCCAATTTGAAACGTGAGGGAGAGGAGTCATTCAGTCCAGTTCTCTTATACAGTCAAGGGTTTTGCTATTTTTGCTACTTGCTAATGTTAACTGGGGTTTGTGAGAAGCTAAAGGCTAATGGTAGAGGGTGTGAACAAAGGGATATTGGGAACTTAGGGAGGGCTTACATTCCAGCCCACAATTTAGAGGCAAATTTCTAATGAACTACTGCCGCTCTGCCGAAAGTATGCCCTAGAAAACAACACCGTTTTTTACATTAAAAATGGCATGAAGAAGACCACTGGAAACATTCTTAATAAATAAAAATTTGAATGGAGTAGGACTTTTCTTTTTTAAACAGTTGCTTAGGACACCTAAATGCATGAGCTACATTCTTTTTTATTGGTGTTTATTCACTTAGGTAAGGAGATATCAAACACACAGTGTATGTGTGGAAGATGCAAGCATTACTAAAGGCCTGTAAACAACACACTCAGCATGCACACACAGGGTATGGGGTAAAGCATGTGGCCACAGTTAACCTTTGAACCACTGCTGTTCTGCTCCTAGAAGGACATGAGGTAATCCAGGGATGTATGATTAATGCACCAAAGAATATATCTCAGAAAAATCTGTGGGATAAACTCTGGCTTTGTGGTGAACGTGTACATTGCTTTGGATTTATACTTGTGTGTGTGTTTAAATGGGGGGAAAAAGTGCTATGTCATGTTGCTGTCCATCTTGGCAGCTAGCTGAAGAGAGCACTGTCACAACATCAACATCAAGGGGAAAGAAAGACACATGAGAGGCTCAATGAACTGTAGCTGTTGGAGCTATTTAAATTATGGAAGCAAAAAAAGAAAAGGGCAGATTCCTGGTAAGCTGAAGAAAAGCATAATGCTTGGAGTGTTGTGTCTATGCGTGTGCATGCATGTGTGCACTGAGGGCATAGCACAGGGGCAGCAGTGTTTATGCTTACGCAATGCTCCTGCGATGTGACCCAGTTGGAATGGATGTGTGCTGCCTCATTCCCGCCTGTTTTTCTTCCTTTCTCTCCCCTCCTTTCTCCCCAACTGTCTTATCTCTTGACTGAAGCATCTCTCATTCTCTCCTTCTCTCCCCCCCCACTGCCTCTTTCTGCACATGTCAAGCAAACCTGCACTTTTCCCTGGAGGGAACGGGTAAGGTTCTGATTCAGACGAGCAGAACTTTTAGTTTTGGGATTAGCCCTTCTGGGTCTATCACCATGACAACTGCTCCCCTGGTGACAAGCATTTTTTTCTTTGCCCCAGAGAATAAAAGATGGGTAAAGAGGAGAACAGGAAATAGATAACTGGAGTATGAAGGCAATTGGTCATGCCAGGGAGGATAGATAGATAGATAGATAGATAGATAGATAGATAGATAGATAGATAGATAGATAGATAGATAGATAGATAGATAGATAGATAGATAGATAGATAGATAGATAGATAGATAGATAGATAGATAGATAGATAGATAGATAGATAGATAGATAGATAGATAGTTTTTTGGTTGCTGTCATCTGCCGTCACTGCCGTCTGGCCAGGTATGTTTAAATTACAAGCATCACAAAGGAGAAAGGAACCATGATGGACTCAAGTGAAATGGAACAGATATGGTTTTTGCAAAATTGGCCACAACTTGAGTCACTTGTGGTGATTTGAACAATAATAGTTATGCGCCATCCCAAACTCTTGTTAAAAACCCACTCCAATGAAAATTATAAATATGTTTTGTTCTCAACATGTTCTTGTGGCATTTTTCTCAAGATGGGGGGCATATATAAAGCAAATTAAGCTTAAAATAGCATTTCTGGGGTTTCCTCCATTTAATTCTTTGAATCAGAAAAGCAGATTAAGAGCTCCAATATTGATCGCCATTTTGTTGCACCTGTAGGTTGGGGGTGTGAGGGACTGTAAGTTAGGGTGTGAACAGTGAGTTCTCAGAAACAGGGAGGTGACGGGGGGCAGGATTGCTTCACACCAATGTCCCCCTGTCAAATCAGGGTTAAATCCTATAAAACTATATCCTATGGTTAAAAACAGCATAATTATGAATTAAAGAGTACTAGGAATGCTTTTAAAATAGATCAAAAGATGATTGGAGTGGGTCTTTAAATGCTACTGTCTCCAAATTTGTTTTCCCTCTAAACCTTGTCAACTTCAATTAAGGAATTGCATATTTTGTTTTATCATTAAAAAAAATTCTGGCGAAATAGAGTAAGTCATCTATCTTACTGAAATTACCCAAATAAAAGAATTGGTTTAGTAGTAGCAAATTGACTTAAATCTCTTCTAACTGGCAGTTTCATTGACCTGAGTCGAATAAATCGTTGAAATACTGGCTGAATTTTGAAGATATACATTGTTATACCCAGATTCGCTTCCACAGCCTTCAATGGGTTGAGTGAGTGCTGACAATCGAACTGAAGCCCCAGCACGTCTGCTTTATATCACTAAAACAATGTTGACTGACAGTCAGATAAGCAGCAGAGGAGACAAGAGTTCTGGTTTCATTAACTGTTGCAGCCATTGTTGATCATGTTACATCAGCTCATAAGGGCAATCTACTGTTTTCTCAGTGAACTTGGAGCTTGGAGCTTTTTCCACAATGGGACAGTAAAAAAGGGGAAAAAAAAGGTAAAATCGTGTACTGACAGGCAAGTTGATATTAAATTCATGTCAGCCAGCCAAGATAATAATACAGTTAAGTTTTAGCTGTCACAAACAGGCAGACAGCTGCTTCCACTTGCAGCAGGTTTATTGGTACAGACAGGGAGACAGGAGAAAAGCTCAGCTAAGAGTCCACAAAGATAAGAGTCAGAATCCAGGCAAAAGGTCAGGGCAGGCGGCAAAAAGGCAGAGTCAGGAATGAAGCAGGGTCAGGTAAACAGGAGATCAGATCAGGATGAACCGCTCAGTATGCAGGCAGAATGACACAAACAGTACTTCACATTGAGCAAGGCTCTGTCTACTGCTTAAGAGACAGTTGGGTGATTGTCAGATTGTAGTCATGTATGTGGCATCCAGGGACTGCGCGTTGGGGCTGATGGGTGATGTAGAGAGTTTGAGTGCAGTCAGTACTCTGGAGATGTCTCTTTAACTTTGCATTTTTCTGGTGTGTGTATTCACAAAAATCCAGATAGTAAGAAATAGAGTATTGTTGGAAAAACAACTTTTGCTTTGGTTAATTTGAAAAAGTTTAAGAATTTTTTTTTAGATTGTGATTCTGGTTGCCATGTTTTTCAATGTCATCTTGACTTTATTTAACTTTACATTTAACAAATTGTTGCCCTAATTTTGTTACTATCCAAATACTTTTCTCATTAAAAAAAACACATAGTTGAGAAAGAGACTAAATTAAATTGTAAATGAAACTAAATGGAAATAGTCTATAGAGTTGATATTTGTTGCTGTTTGTGCTTACATTGTTTTCCTTGCAGTTAATTTGTAAAAAGGGTGGGAGCTTGACCAACATGCATTTCTAACAGCATGACATCTACTCAATACAATAAATATGAAGTTAAATGGAAAATCACATCTTTTTGGGTTGGAAACTGGGGAGCAAAGGCATGTTATGGTGATAGTGACTCTGCACAGTGAAACATGTATTACTTTAATTTGTTACTTTCTTCTTCAGCAAGCATTCATTTTTTCCTTCATTTTCTATACTGTTTTATCCCTTTTGGGGTCTGAACTGGTCGCCAGTCTGTCGCAGGGGCCACAGTCACACATCCATGCACATTCACATCCACTTAGGGACAATTTAGAGTGACCAATTAACCTATGAAGCATGCTTTTGGACGGTGGGAAGCCGGAGTCCCCGGAGAAAACCCGCGCATGCACAGGGAGAACATACAAACTCCACACAGAAAGGTCCTCCAATGGTGACACTGGTGAACCTCCTTGCTGGGAGGCAAGACCACTAACTACTGCACCACCATGCAGCCTGAAATTAACTTAAAAGAAGTGCAGGAGTCATGAAACGCTTTGCAATTTACAGATAGTAATGTTGTAAGACAAATGATCAGAAAAACAGTAGCAAGGACTCTGTAATGCATTACAGATTGGAAGTAACTTACTCAACACTCCTGTTCTTTACCAACTGCTTTGCCATTTTTGTTGACAGGATCTATTTACTCATGCCACTGAAATGCAGAACACCTAAATGGGTGAACCATACACAAAACAGAAAAGGAAAGAACACCAAATAGAAATGACTAATAGTGCATTCACAATGGCAGGCTTTTGCAGAATGGGTTTGATAGTTTAGGAAGTTTGCTTTTTTGGCAAGTGTGAAAACCTGAACTTACTGTGGATTAAACGTGCGAACCCTTGTCCCCTTGATATCATAGTTTCAGTTTCACTCGAGGATGAACCAAAGTGCGGCTGTGAAGTATAGGGAGTTTATGGTGCAAGCGCTGTGCATTCCCAGGAGCAAAATAAACTGCCCACAGCATGACCCTTGGAAAATAGTTGGAAAATATCTACCAGAATGGCTAACAGGGTAAAATGATGTAGTGAGTAGGTACATGTGTTTATTACTACAGAGGTAGAGGACAATTGGATGAGTTTCTTCATGTTTAATAATAAACACAGAACAGTGGGGTTTGGATCTACAAGAGTTTTGACAGAATGTGTATTCAGACTGGAAAATCTGTTAGTCGGGACTGAGTCCGCTTAAGTAGGTCCGGGTCAAGTCCCGAAACTTGCGTTTGGTCATTTCTATTTTGAACTGTTTCTGTTTTCTGTTTTGAACCAAAGCTTGTAAACAAAACCACGTGACTAAAGATCTCTTCAGTCATTGGCCAGGAATTACGAGGGCGGGGCAAAGCAACAAGAGAAATAATAATAATTATAATTAATTTTATTTGAAGCGCCTGGAAGTCCTGCACTGTATAATCATTGTCAGGATAGTTCATTTATTCAAATTTTATTTTTTCTCACCAATTTCGAATGTCTGGATCATTGTCAAGTCAACTCTTTTTCTTGCTACTTTGGTACTGCAGAGACAAGCTGCAAAGCAGTAACTGAGGAGACGTCAACTAAGAAGGTATGCTGATTAGTTCTTGTGACATACTGTATAGATTGTCGAGAAAACAGTGTGAGAAGCAATTTGGATCACATTAAAAGCTACTTTAATGAGTCTGCATACATCTGACCGTATTTTAATGAGTTGCTGTGTCTCATTGTTGCTCCGCTACTGGGTTTACGTTCCATAATGACCAGCTACGGTGACCGTTAGGTCCAGTTGTTTCGATCTGAGCCTATTCAGACTGCGGAAACTCAGAGCAAACAGGCGCTCAGTCCAGCTATGCACAACTTCACAACTCATCTGTATGACCAGGTCATAAGCTACAGGTCACAGCATGAACAGCCAACCTTGGCCAACATTTACACCCTGGTGCCTATCAACTCCCAGTACTGGCAGGGAAATCAGCACTACCAGTGAAAACACACAAGGCTTAACATGCATATAAAGTTCAAATAAACCCCCAAATAATTATTAAGAATGAATTATTAATTATTACTGCACGACCTTAACAAAAACACGTAGAACACCTGGTAAAACAAACAACATACAGTAAAACTGACTAACCCAAGTCTTCTGTTTTTCTTAGCCAATAATTTGGTTCAAAAAGGAGGAAGATGTTTCAAACCCTGCCGCTGGTCCTCCTTTGAGCTGTCTCCTTGTGTGCACCAAATAGACGTCCTCTAGAGGTCAGCCTCGGACAGAAGAGAACAGGTGGCAGAAAACAGACTAAAGAAAAAAACAACGATAAAGGTCAGGTTCCTCCTGCGACAGAACAATATTCTCACAGTTCAATTTTATTAGTTGTAAAACAATGCTGTTAACCCAGACAAGGATATTACTTTTAATTTTTACCAGTCCCCCTCAAATACCCTGCATTATACATTTTTTAGCTCATCTGCGTTCCCCATTGTCTGAGCTGCAGCATGCATGTTTGGATTTACTGACCTCAGCAGTGAACCTCGTTTCTTCAGTCATGAAACAACAACTCTAACAGAAATCAACACAATTATGTGAGCCACACTTGCAAAATAAATTAAACATTGAACTTTCAAGACAATAATGCTTTCAGAATCTGATGCAACAGCAATGCAACACATGAAAACATCCAAGCAAGTATGATTCCATATCTCATCAGTTTCATAACATCTGGAAATAGAAAACCAGCCATGTTAGACGCTAACATTTCTGGTTTTGACTTTAATGCAGGCATGTAGCCCTATCCTTTTGCTGCATGTGTAGAGGATTTAGAGTTTCTTTAACAGACATTAAAAAAACAACTAACTGTATTAAAGCATTACATCTCCCGTTTAGTTTTTTGCTTTTTTGTTTTGGCTTATTTTGAATTATTTTTGCAGTTTCATGGCTGAAATGGTTCATAACTGAAACACCCTCCAGCATTTCTACTTAACAGATGTTCAAAAATCAGAGATGACATCGCTCCATTTAAATTTATAGGAAACAGAGTTATATCTTTATTTTGTTTATTTATTTATTGGTTGCCCAGAAGGTATGAGAGGATCTCGTTTTAGGACTAAGTTTAGAAAAAGAGCAGTTGGGTTGAGGAGGAAAATTCCATCTCAATCAAATGTTAGCAGAGCCATTTTTGGAATTCTGAGCAGGTTTTCCATCGGTGAAATTCCCGATGATCTGAGTTGGCTGAGCGTGTACTGGGTGCTGATGTGACTGACAGAAATGCAGTGAGGTGCTCGTTACTGCAGCAGAGAACTATGGGTAATAAAGCTGTAGATGGGTGCAATTCAAAAAACAACCCAAAAAATGGGTATGTAACAGCACATTCTGCAAGCAGTAGCTAATTTAAGAAGATATAGACATAGATAGATAATAGAAATCCAGAGTTTAAATCAGGTAAAAATGTGTTAATATGCCTGCAAAAACAAGATGATCAATTTTGACATAATTTTGCAGTCTGCAAGTAACAATCAGAGCAATCCAAAAAAACTGTAAGATAAATAAAAAGAAAAATCTTATTATTGGGCTTTATAACATAAAATTTTCCGTAGTTCTTTCCCACAGCTAGCTTTTAGCTTACTTTTCCTTTTTAAATGCTTGTGTGGAACTTCTTCTTTCTGGATTTTGATATCTTGTTGTAAGATTTCTTGTTAGGTAAAATGACTTGCTGCATTGACACATGATGTTACTACTTTCTTCTTAAGATTAGTGTTCTTTTTCTATTTTTGGGATACCTCTTTTTGCTGTACATGATCATATTTGAGTGAACTGAAATGCACTTCAAAGATTCAGTATAGTTTAGAATACAGCTTATAACAGCTTAAAACACTACCTGTCAGATGACTAATGTTTGGATAAAACCAAAATTTAGAGCATTAATTTCATTTTACTATTTAGAAGTCGGTTCGCAGTCAAAACAATGAGTAAAATTTTATGGAATGATTTTAAATGCATTCTAGGAACTTTATAGGTTTTATCAGATTACATATTTGATCTTGATCTAAATGTTTGTAACAAAACTTCACAAATTTTAGGGTTTTTTCCCAAAGAAATTCAAGCTTTTGCATGAATCAGTGGGTGCTCTATAAGTTGAAGATTTTTTTTTTTAGATTTTGGTACCATGTGAAACTTTTAACCAAGAAAGATTGAGAGAATTCCGATATTTTTTCTACACTTTTACCTGCAGTCACCTAACAGGGATTTGCCTTTGGAGTGCCTGCTTCATGCTCTACTGCCTACTTTAAGAGAAAGTGTTCCTCTGTTCCGCGCTGAGGTCTTTGGAAGGTGAGCTGTAATTGCTAAGGGAGGATTTAGAGTGACGATAGAACAAAGCACCTCTTTTGTCTTACGTGGTAGCGCTTACACTCTGTGATGGAGCAAAGCCTTTGACACAAAATCCAGACATGAGAACATGTTGGGAAGCAATTTTTATTTCATGTCAGATCGCTGGTTTGTGGGTTAACCACAAGGAGAACAACAGGAGCAGACTGACTGACAGAGGCTGAGTTGTGGACGGCTCTGCATTCTTTGTTGCACATTTTCTGTGGTACTGGCTGTGTGGTGAATGACATCATGGTGGCAGTAGCTCTTAAAGCGTGACCACGGAGAGACAGAGACCACAAACATTGTGTGTGACTTCATCATGAAAACTTCTTAAGAAAGCCCTGGAAGGTCCACTCCCCTGTCTGATTCACACAAATAAATACAATTATTGGGGGGAAAGGCTGTAACAGCTTTAATAGACACAGATTCAAAAAGATTGTGTCATGCACACAAATGAAATGTAATGGATTCTGCGAATGTTGTCATGCTCCTTGTATGATGACATTAAAGCATTCTATTCTATTCTATTCTATTCTATTCTATTCTATTTTAAGTTTCCATGAACTATGGTGTAAAAAAACAAACTTCAAAATAAAAAAAATAAAAAAATAGCCTACCAAACAAATATGATAGCAGTGTGCACAATAGTTTTCAATTAAATTGTAGTGGGGTTATTTTTTATTTTTATTATTTTTTCTTGTAGGTTTGCGATGGACTTGTCTGAGTGTTGATCAGCCAGAAAACGAACAACCAGCACAGCTCTGCCTGGTTGTTGAGTCTGTCAGCGATCTACAGGATTCTCCTCAGTCCTGGCTGGCATTGTTTGCAAAGAAGAAAGCTATCAGAGGATCTACACAAGATTAGAGCTACCAACTGTTCCCTCTGTGGCTTCCTGTTTTGCCGCAGGAATTCTTTTAGTGTGTGCAAAAAAAAAAAAAAAAAGAAAAAAGCTCGTTCTGCACAAATTCAGCATATTAACCCTCTCCTCTCCAAACAAGCCTTGTCAAAAACAGATAATCCGATATCTGTGACATGTTTAGCTATATATGTAAAACAGGCTTGTATTGGTTATTAAAATAGGTTTGATTATTTGTTTTAAAAAGTCCCTAGTATATCCACTTTATATACTCATTAGATGTTTACATTTGTTCTCATATTCACATTTAAAGACAAATTTAGATATTAAAATTGCAATTTTTTCCTAAACTTGTTAAATAATGTTTGCAGTATCAGATTTTCGGCAGTAAATATTAGTTTCACCTCTAGTTTATTTTTTTTCCCCCAAATGTTTATTTTTCAGTGTTGTATTGCCAAATTTTTCTTCTCCTTCTTCTACCTTCAGTTTCCTTCCGTTACATCGTTTAGAATCCCTTTCTCTTACAGTTCTATAACACACCTCCTCCTCCTCTTCTCCCTCCTTCCCATCTAAATTGCAAATGGAAATTGACTGCCAGGGGAGCTCCTCAATGTCATTAAAGCTGGCCCTGTGGATTAACCAGAAAAGGGGAGGTGGTGTGTAGAGACTACAGATCGATAACACTGCTTATCCGCTGGGTTCCTTTAACTCACTTTGGATTTAGATCGGACTAACTCAAATGTCTGTTCTTGAACTACAAGAAGCAAGGTTGTTAAAAGTGACAAGAGGGGCTGAAATAGAGCAGAACATGGGCACAAAACTAAAGAAAAAGTAGAGTCTCGAAAAAAAAAAAAACGAAATTTAACAAATAAAATTTACAGTCTGATCCATTCATCTCAAATTTGATACATACTACTCTAGTTGAATCTAAAAGACCATTCGTCTTAGAATGTTTTGGAGACACGTTAAATGTGGTTACTTTGGGTAACTTTTACAAGCAAATCTTCATTTGTTTATAAAGGTTATTGTATTGATAGATCTATCGTTTGCTCTCTTAATGCCTGTTGCTTAATGTTCGTCTCTTTGCATATCCCTTTTAAATTCAAAATCTAAAGTTAAAAACTGTAGTTGATTTTTCTCATTGTGTCAAAACAACCCATTGTATTGGGTTGTCTTGTTTTGTCATTTGACAGAAGAGACAGAACTGTCAGCACACGCAAAATAATTTAAGCAAAATGAATTCATCTGTCAGATCATGACACAAAACTTGAGTTTATGATTGAAAAATGGCTAAAAGTGTAATTTACACGTACAAAAAATGAATCAACAAACAGACGTAGTTTTGGGTAAATGCTGGTGTAGCTGTGGATGTCACAGAATAAGTGTCAAATGATCAAGTAAAACCTTTTTGCACTGAATCCTTTTCATCCCATGTGAAGCATGTTAGATGTGCTAAAGGACAAAGCTTGTAAATCATGATCTGGATGGCATGTTGGGGCTGGATGCGCTCCACATAAACAAAAGGCAGCTAACAGTTACATCAACCAACAGATATGAAAAAGGTTTGTGCCAAATCAGCTATTGCTGTGACATTTAGATGCTTGTATTGATGGTTTTAATGAGCCATTAACAGCATTTTATAACTGTGTTGTGTACTTTAAATCTGTCAAAGGAACAATAAAACACTCACAGTATAACACATATATATATAACTAAAATGCTCCTGTGCAGCCTTTCAGAAATGATTGATTTCAAATGTAATGCAACATGACATTAATAGTTTGTTATTACAAGTGGCAATGCCCGTTCATCTGTGCACAATGTTTAAAACCAGGATTCCTATTTAGAATTGTTGGGAATGTAAAATGCAGCAGGAAGCATCATAAATGAGCCTATAGGGCCATCTAGTGGTAAAAAGACTTGATACTTTTAACATTTATTACTACAATAAAGAATCTGCAATGAGACTCATAAATTATGAATGCTTCTACAAACAAAAAAATTATTGTACTATGGCAACCATCAAAATAATTTAGGAACAATACAGTATGGGTGGGATTTGATTACATAAATTGACTTTTTCTGACGTCTTTTCTCGCACAAATCAAAGCTTATTTGAGAAATATTATATTTAATGTGCTTAATGGCACATGCATATCTATATGTTGTTTATTTTAAAAACATATTTCTAACTATGTTCCTATTTCACGTTTAATTTGCAATGTTTTTTGTTTATTGTATTTTTATTTGTTTGAAATAACATTTTCTGATTCTGATCCAAGTTAATCATCACTCTTGTTTCTGCTTTTATACCAATGCATAGTCTATTTCTGAATAGGTGGTAGAAAACCAGTTGAAATTGGGTCCAAAGCATTATGTCAAAGCTATGAAATCAGTCAATTGAATGAGTAAAGGAATTTAAAATGCTGGGTAAAACACGTGTCATAGACCAGACATATTGGTAACATTGTTAATAACATGACAAGGAATGTTTCAATAATAAAATGCAATGCTAATTATATGTCAACAGAAAAAAGAAGGTTCGTTCTACAGTCTTTAATTTTGTTTTATTTGGACCATTGCCCTGTTGTTTGATCAAGTGCAGCAAAAATAGACCTGAACAAACTTCAGATGGCGCAGAATAGCTCTAGGTTGTCCCAATAAGACTAACATCAACTGGATGCATCAAAATCTATCATGAATGAAAGTCCATGACAGACATGCGTGTAGTCTAATTCTGTCTGTACACAAAACCTGGACGTTACAAACCCTTCAGCTTGCTCTCATTTTTACCGCTTTTTTACCACTTGTAAAACAAAAAAAGGATTCAACACAAGAACAGTTAATTTTACTCTTCCTTCGCCACAAACTAAAGCACTGAAAATAATCATATTAAATAATAATAATAATAAACAAAAAAAAAAAAAAAACTTTAAATACTGAACTGATGATACAATATCTTAGAAATGTTCTCATAAATAATAAAACTAAACTCAGTACATAACTGAACTGATGAAACAAAACTACTAAGCTATAAACAAGCACAAATTGCTATTTCATGGCCACAAATTAGCTTTTCTTTTTTTTATTGCTTCTTGTGCGCACAAATTAGTATTTTGTGCACACAAAATGCAATTGAAAAATTATTTGTGGCCAGTAAAAAGCTATTTTTATGCATATAATACTAATTTGTGTGCACAACAGGCCAATTTGATTGAACTTTTTTTTATTTCGATGTCATGTCCAGGGTTCCATGCAAAATAACAAACCAAAGCACTTTTATTTTAAAGAGATTAGCTTAGCCTGTCATAACTAATTCTGAATCATTACTGTTGTTCCTGCTTATATATTATTTTTTTATGCAAAAGTAGTATTAGCTTGTTTTTTTGTTGATTCAAGTAAATAAGGTGTGACAGCCTGTAGAAGGGTGTGTCCTCCTCTCAGTATGGTGCGCATGCGCACTGACGAACTCCTTTGTTGTTGCCCGTTACTTGAAGCGTTGGACTATTCCATGTAACCCCCTAAAATTTAATTTGTGTTCTATTAACTAACAAACAGTTTTCCCACTTTGAGCGTGCAAACTCCACGCGTTAGCATGTTTAAACACGCTATTCAGAATTTCAGCTTAAGTTTCGACACACCCGTGGTTAACGGGAAAAACACGTTTTCGAAAGGCGACATGGTGACGGGACACATCTCCTTTGACCTCAGCAAGGACACCAGCATCACGTCTCTCACGATGAAGCTGAAAGGAGGCGCCAACGTCCACTGGTCCAGCGGGTCGAGAAAACACCGGCGATACCACCATGCCAAGGTGGACTTCTTCAGTTTAGAAAGCACCATCCTGGAGGAGAAACGTGGTATTTAAATCGAGCATTTCCACGTTTCTATCGGTGTGTGTTTTTGTTTGTTTAAATAAAGTTTCAGAGCGTGTGTTTGCGTTTTGTTTGCGTTTCAGGGGCCCTCAGCAGAGGACAAGGCAAACTTCCGGCTGGCAGGCATCTTTTTCCGTTTTCCTGTCAGCTTCCTCAGGGGTGCGTTTGAGCATTTCTATCTGCACATTCTGCTGCATTTTTGTCACCAGCTGCAGGGAAACAAACCTCTGTGAGTCTGTAGAGCTTCATCACAGCCTCTGTTGTGTCATTCTTCCTTGTTTGCATGAATGCAGGGATTTCCCGTCATCCTTTCACGGGATCCACGGGCAAATCGAATACACGTTGACTGTGAGCATCCACAGACCCTGGCATTTGTCCAAAGACTTTGCAACTGAGCTGAACTTTGTGAACCACATTGACACCAACAAGCCGGACCTGTGGGTAGGTGATGCAAAACTTCCCAATCTGCACACACCTAACCTGTAAGGAGGCTTTTCCAGAACCAATTAAACCTCTGCATTTAAACAGAGATCAACTCCAATTTAAACATATGTTGTAGGTGTTTTTATGGTGTTCTTGCAGCATTTTTCTGATGATGGAAGAAGTCTAATAAGGAAATTAAGCTCAAAATTGCTTTTGAGCAGACAACAAAATGCACATGGAAATAGCTAGTAGGGCTGGGCAATAAGTTGGGCGATGGGTATAAATCTGTATCCGATCAATACAGCAAATAATGATCCGATACCGATATTTGACGTAAATGCGACGGATGTGACATGAACCTCAAAATCTCGATTGTTTTTAATTGCCGTAAATGTTTTTTTGTAAGTTTCCCTTTTTTTTATTACTTGAAAAACATAAACATGTTTTCAATTAAATGGAAAGTAGTTTTTTTTTTTTAATAAAAACTTCTTGAAATGTAATAAAAATAGTAAAGAAGTGAATGCAAAGCAGTCAACAAACCAAAAAAAAAAAAAAAAACAAGTAACTATCATATGATATGATATGAAAAGATATGATACAATAATTAATCAAAATGTTCAATGATTAAAATAAAACTAGTAGACATATAAATCATTTTGAACTTATTAGCTTTTAAATAGAACAATAAAAACAGAAAAGCAACTTGTAAAAAGTAACTTAGCATTTAAATAGAACAACTGATATCCCTTCCCTCAAGCCCATCAATTTCTATTGAGAAATAGACAGTTTTTACTCAGTCATTATATTTGTCAGAATAATCATTCTTGCTTTGATACCTCTTCTTAATATTATCTTTCTTATCCTATTTTAAAAAAATATTTCTTCCTTTATTGCAAGCTATTCAAGTTATGAACTGACCAATCAGACGCCTCCGTAAAAGCATGTGGTGCTCGCTGGCCCGACCTCAGCCGATTGACAGATTCTCTCGACTCACTTTCAGTGGTTTCAGTGCTTTAATTTTTCATGTAAAAAAGTCACTTTGTGCTTACTTTTTTTAAACTAAACTTGGTGGTTTATGGAGGAAAGCTGGTTTTTGATTGTTTCATTTTCAGTATTGGTGTTTGATTGAAAGCATATTAAAGACCCATCCATCTAAATCAAAGACGTTACTTCTTTAGTAAAGATGAGGAATAAGAAACCTTCTGTCACAATTTGTCTACATGTTAAATAGGTGATTATTTCATAAATGAGTCATGCAGAACTATGATTCCTTATGTAAACAGATATTTAGGAAAAATGTGAGGAAAATATTCAGCTTGTGTTTGTTGTGTTTTATGCAGGCTCCCCTTTTAGGCTCAAACAACAAGACTCTGTGTTGTCTGTGGTGTGCTTCAGGTCCAATCACAATGACTGTCAAAGCAGAAAAGACAGTCTTCAGTCCAGGTAAAGTTTCCGTTGACCAGTCTCTGCTTCAATCTGCCTGATGAAAAAAGTATGAAAGCATCCACATCAGAATCTTTTTCCTTCACCCAACAGGAGAAACGGCCAAGATCACCTGTGAGTTCAGCAATGCTTCATCTAGGACTGCTACTCCACGGGTGAAGCTACAACAGAAGCAGACTTTCTATTCCCACAAGCGGGCCACTTCGAGGATGGTGTGCCTGACGCTGGCATCTGTGACCGGAGAACCTGTCAGGCCAAACACGTCTAACCTGCACTCAGAGATCAAGCTCCATATTCCCTCATCAGCATCTTTCACCATCTCAAATTTCAGCATCCTTGAAGTCGACTACAATATAGAGGTTGGTGACAGACGGCACAAAAGTCCAATGTTCTAACATGAATGAAAGTTTCATTTATTTGTAAACTTGATAGAAAATAAAATCATTGACCACCATTTCCAAAAGAGTAATTATCATATACAAGTGGATGTACAGTATGAATATGCTTCTTCCTTTACTTTTAATTTTTTTCATTCCCAATCAAGTCACAATTAATCCTCCAAAATTTGATATATATTTGTATAGAAATGCAAGTTTTATCTTTGTATTTTTTGTTTTGATTGCTTGAAATAACCCAAATCCCATAGTCTTTTTCTGACCTGTTTTTTTCTTTTTCCTAGGTGAGTCTCTGTATTAAAGGATCCCATGACCTGACAGTGCTGTTTCCCATCATACTTTGTGATAAGCCCACATACAATCCTCCCCAATTCCTATCGTGAGTAAATATATCAGGTGTAGACATACATTAACACTAATAACCAAAAGTGTACTTTAAAGTTAATTATTCTTTTAAAACATTTTCATATGTGATTTGCTTCAAGTTCTTTAACGCCTTCCAATGTTTTTTTATACCACTGAACAGATTTTATGTTACAATTATAAATAAAACGCTTAGATGTCTTGTTTTTTTCTGTTTGTGTTTGATGTTTTTTTTATTCATTAATTTTTTGTCATTTGTTGTTTTAGATCGGTTTTGTTCCACAACATTTTATGTCTAAACATTTTTATTGACTATAATGGTCTTATCACAGCAGTGTTGAACCTTGCACAAATCTATGGGAGCCTCTTCCGCAGGTCTACCTCTCCAGCTTTTAGTTTTACCTCTGTGTTACAGGTAGAGGTTTGCTTTAGTTGTATCATCCATGAGAAGTAAGATGTTACCATTTGAAACCACCCGTTTCCTATTCTATACCCTGCAAACAAATCTTTTGTAATGAGATGTTCTGTTACACTTGTATTGAAATGTGTTTTTCAGATTCATTCTAGAAGTTGTGTGCCAGTGGCATTTCAATGATCTAAAACTTCTTATATTGCAGTTTTCACTCTGAATTTGTAAATAATTATTCTACCAGTAGTGGGAGATAAAAAAATGTCTTAATTAAGGTCTTAGTTTAGAAACTTTGGATCATTGATCAACATCTTATTGCCTTAGAAAAATGATGACTTGTATTTGTTGGACTATAAAGTTCTGTATGTTTCAGAACTGATTGTTTTTGCAGTATTTGACTTTGTTTTTCAGGACAGATCCTGTATAATACTGTTTTTAAAACACCTTAGTCAGTTAAAAATATCGTAAAGTATTAGCCCTAGTAACTATTTCCAGATGTAGGAAAGTTTGACACTACTTGAAATAATGTATTTCTTAAATGTTGATATTGTCTTAAAGGTGTCAGACAACACTTTAAAGTCATAAAGTTGTGTCTGGGCTGGCATGTTTGGAGGGTTTCTTGTGCTTAAAAGGATTTTTTTGGCTACCTCTATTAAAGTTACAAATACTGACACGTTGAGTGGCATCAAAGTTTAAAGGGAACCACTCTAATTCATTCATGAAGGATTAAGTTTTCTCCTAAATGTTACTTTCTTCTGAAGAATTTCCAGCCTTCTGTCACCATACTGTAGAACAAATAAATGTGGAACCAGCGTGTTGTTTTACCTTTACAAATATCTTTGAAAATCTGTAATATACTATTCTTTTTCTACCATAAGTAACCCTGATCCTCAAGTCTGTTATTCTTGCACTCTTATGGGTTTTCCACTGTTTTCTACAGAAATGAAACTGTTTTTTGAGTTTATTTTTATAGGGAATGTTTTATTTGTCAATGCACAGACTGTGCAAAGTGCATTTTTTAAACTTGTGTTTATATATTTGTAAACACACAAATTTTTTTTTGTGTGAAGTGTTTCATTAAACTTACTAATAAAAAACTGAAAATGGTCTCCTCAGTTTTAGAGAGAAAACACATAAGTGCACAATACTACCGTTGATGTTTTTTTTAAAGGGCCTATATCATGCAAAACCAACTTTCTGACCTTTTATATGCAATATAATGTCAATTCCTCTCAAAAAGCACTCCCAAAGCAGGTATTTTGATCCATTCATGCTTTTATGAGTATTCCTCTAAAACACTGTGCTCTGAGCATCAGCCCTTACCACTCCACAACAATGACTGGGTCCTCTTAATGTGACTTAATGTGTCTTCCCCAGGCTAGTACAAACGCCCACTTTTTCTGCTGAGGTATACATAAGCCCTTTAAACATACTCAATTTGGATGCCTACAGGAATAAACTGTTTTAAGTTTATTCTTTTAAAGCAATATTTCTTTTGCTGTAGTATTTGCTTTAAATACTTAATAAATAAACATGTTTATGATCTGTTACTGCACTTTTTATGTTGTGAAAGGAGAAATGGCCCATTTGATTCTTGTTTAGTTGTCTCCCATCAGACTTTCTTAAGAGACAGAAACAAGACTTAATTTATGGGGTCAAATTTGGATCAACTTAAAGTGAATGAAAAAGTAGAATGTAGATTTGAAAAAAAATTGAAAACAAGATGTAAATTTGATTATCATTAGTTTCTCCTAATGATTTGGCACTTTATAAAATTGGTAAAAGTTTTATTTTTTAACTAAAGTTTTAAATTTACCATTATTCCATTCAAGTTTACAATGTGTACTTTCAAGTTTAAAAATGTCAAGTTTGTTTTTCAAATGTTTATTTTTTTCTCTCCAAATCTACAACCTAGTTTTTCATTCACTTAAAGCTGATTCAAATTTGACCCCATATGTCCCTCTGGCTTTTTCTCTGCAGGTTTCTTTATAAACAAGCCCATCTTTCAAGGAAGCCAATGATTACAATGGTAAAAGTTGGGAATCTTGCCTTGAATGACTCAAATAATTGAAATGAGAGCCAAACTGTTTCTCAAAAGGCAAATGCTTGACAACCAAGTTAACCAAAAAATAAATAAAACACTCACGCTTTCGAAAAATGATGATTATTTACTTATTTGAAACAATAGAAGGCTGCAAGGATAAGACTTTTTATTAAACATAGAAAACTGACATAAAATGGCCTTAAAAAAAAAAAAAAACTTTTGAGACGAGCAGCTGATTATCTTTACAGCATCCAGTGGTTAAAACAGACTTCCAGTTGCAGGCGAATCATGTGAGGCTCAAAGTCTACTCACTAATGGAAGGTTGTTATAAAGATAACAGCAGATGAGACACAAAGCTGTATTAAACACATACTCATGAAAACATGATGAAGTATCTGTGAAATGTTGTCATTTTGGAGACATCGTGGATGGGACAATTAAATTCTGACAATAAAAATAATTTGCATACCTTTTTAAACTGACAGAATTATTTTCTCTTTTACACAAAAACGCATTTAATTAGTTAACCATTTGAGCATAATTTGTTGCTTGATTCAAACTGTTATTCCAATTGAAGTGTCAGTTTAACTGAATTTGATTTTTTATTTCTGCCATTAAGTAAATTAGTGCTGCCTTTTGTAAAATCATTTTTTCCCCTATATTAAAAAAAAAATGGGGGGGGGGGGGGGTATAGGGGAAAAAAAAAAGATTTTACAAAAGGCACCACTAATTTACTTAATGGCAGAAATTAAAAAAAAAAAAAAAAAAATTATAGATATATTAAAAAGAGGGGCTGCACGGTGGCGCAGTGGTTAGCGCTCTTGCCTCACAGCAAGAAGGTTCCCGGTTCAGGTCCTGGCTGGGGGACTTGAAACAGTGTCACCAATAGGGAGACCTTTCTGTGTGGAGTTTGCATGTTCTCCCCGTGCATGCGTGGGTTTTCTCCGGGGACTCCGGCTTCCTCCCACCATCCAAAAACATGCTTCAGGTTAATTGGTTACTCTAAATTGTCCCTAGATGTGGATGTGAGTGTGCATGAGTGTGTGACTGTGGCCCCTGCGACAGACTGGCGACCAGTCCAGGGGCGTCCCCTGCCTTCGCCCATGAGTAGCCGGGTTAGGCTCCGGCAGCCCCGTGACCCCGAAAGGGATAAAGCGGTTCAGAAAATGAATGAATGAATATTAAAAAGAGGAACTGTTTAAAGAACCTCCACATGAATTATCTCCATTGATGACAGTGTATTCTGGATCATAGATCATAAAAAATGTCACCAAATATTTTCTGATTAACCCGCAGAAGTAGCAAGTTTGCAACCTTTACCTGCAACATTTATAACATTATTTTATCATTTATAATTTTTATTTATTACATTTATATATTTTCCCTGTTTGTTTCTGTATAATGTGTGTTGGGGAAGCTTTTATTCTGATTAAGGTTTTTACACTTATTTTATTACTTTTTATTTTCACATAACACACTTGAGGTGTTCTGCAACTGGAAAAGCTGAATTTGAGAACTGAGGAAACATTTACCCTTTCTGACCCATAAATGAATCATACCCATTTTTTTTCGTTTTAGAAAAGCCCACTGTGAAACAGTATGTATCGCATCCCAGTGTCGGAAAGGCAACCTTTTGATTTCCATCATTTTGAAACCAAAAGATGGGACAATTTCCGCTTGTCACACCCGTTCCTAATCAAAGTGCTTGGAACTTGGCAGAGCTGTGATTTCCTATGCTTTGCTCAGGTGATGGAACAAATCTGATAAACTTATGCTTTGCTCAGGTCATGGAATAAATATGATAAAAGTATGCTTTGCTCAGGTCATGGAACAAATCTGATAAACTTATGCTTTGCTCAGGTCATGGAACAAATCTGATAAACTTATGCTTTTCTCAGGTCATGGAATAAATCTGATAAACGTATGCTTTGCTCAGGTCATGGAATAAATATGATAAACTTATGCTTTGCTCAGGTCATGGAATAAATATGATAAACGTATGCTTTACTCAGGTCATGGAATAAATATGATAAACTTATGCTTTACTCAGGTCATGGAATAAATATGATAAACTTATGCTTTGCTCAGGTCATGGAACAAATCTGATAAACTTATGCTTTGCTCAGGTCATGGAATAATGATAAACTCGCTTTGGCATCAGAATTGTATTTCCTTGAGTTAATTAAAGGCCAATGACAAAAGGATTAGAGGAAATGGATTATTATTCTTTATTTCTCAGTTATGTAATTTCTTTTGGTGCTGTTCCATTCTCATAAACTTTTTTATGAATTTATTGAAAAAGTTTACACGAATATAAAGATAACATTTTTTCCTTTTTTGAAGTGGCATTTTCCCTTTTCAAAACTTTTTAAATGAATTTTTCATTTGTTTGTTTTATATCAGTATATTTATCCATAAACCATGAAGCTCACAGTTTAATCTTTCCTTACCTGTGTGTGGACACGCCCTCCATCACATAAAAGTCTTTTGTCTCCATTATCTCACTTAGTTCTTCATTTACTGCATCATGGCCAGTAATGTTAAAAGCTTTTCGGTGGCGTATGCTCCCATTAACAAAAGCAACATTTTCACCAGCGGGGATGTCATCTCTGGACAAGTTACCTTAGAATTGTCAAAGGAGATCAAAATAGAGTCGCTCTATGTAAAACTGAAGGGGAAAGCAGAAGTGAAATGGAAAGAAGTTTATGGACGGACAGTCGTGACATATCATAGCAATGACAAATATTTCAGCATTAAGCAGTTTTGTATCCAAGAGAACCAGGGTGAGTAAAAAGCAGATGCTTCTATTTCATTTGTGCTCATTATGTTGGATCTGTGAGCGCAACGACTACTTTTTCATGCAATTTATTTAAGGCAACAACATCGTTGGCAAAGGCAGCCATGTCTTCCCATTTACTTTCCAGATCCCAACAGAGTGAGTTTTCTCTCCATCTGTTGTTAGCATTGGTGATATATTGACCATGTGGTTGAAAATGCTTTGCTGTCAGAAAAGTGCCATCCTCTTTTCGGGGCAAATTTGGAAAGATCGTCTACAGAGTGGAAGCAAACCTGAGCAGATCCATGAGAACAGACAGCAAAGCGAAGGCAGAGTTCACCCTCATCAACAAAGGAGTCGAAGATCCTGCACTGGCGGTACCTGCAGCCAACACTGCCTTCCCTTTATGGTTTATGCAAGACAGAAAAAAATGTTATAAAGGAAACAGATTTCTTTATGGAAGAACAAACTTTCTGCAAATGTCTCTGTCAGTTTCCTCAGCAGAGTATGGTCGATAAGAAGATGAAGGTCTTCTCTTCAGGAGCTGTAACCATGGATGTAAACATTCCAAAGACAGGCTTTTACCAAGGTGCTTTCTTTGTCACTCTGCACAAACACAGATTATCTTTATTGCATTGGGATAAAAATAGACAGCCCTCTCTCAGGTAATTCATGTGGGCTTGGAACCTTGCAATGTTCTTAGATTAAGATAGTAGCAAATGTGACAGAAAATGTGTTCCAGGTTTAATCTTTTTTTTTAACCCTCAGCTGTTTCTAGTGAGATAAATCTAAACCCAAAAGCTTTTTTTTTATCCCAGAGTGATGCAGTGAAAGTTTTTACTTTTTGGGTCATACCAACATGTAATCTCCTTGCTGTGTCAGTATTTTTACTGTGTTTGTACTTTCAGTCTTAAAATACATTGAGTTCGCTTGAAAGAAAGCTCATTGTAAACATTGAATTCTGCTTTTCAGGGTAGTTGGACTTGAAAAGTTCCTCTGGATGACATTAAACCTCTAAGACGTTCTTAAGTTCTAGCTGCTGATGGGGAGTTTGTGTTATTCATGTGCTAAATATAGTACGCCAGAGGTGTGGCAACAAAGTTAAATGACTGGACGTCTGCAAATGTTAATGATCAGGCTATTATCAGAATGGTCGGCTACTGTCCTACTCCTTGGTGAGGTAAAAGTGTGGTGGCACTCGTGTGTGGCAGGTGTGAATGGGACCACGATCTCCTTGCCAATGATGTCAAACCAAATGTGTACATGGAAGACAGGAAATTCTTCAGAAAACACCCCATCTGTCAAGTCTACGGCACATATCATGAAATGCCGCAGCGCGGTGACCAATATGCAAGTTTTGCAACAAATTCAGCAGGTGGCAGCACGGCGGCATTTGTAATCAGGAAGTTGTATTTTTACACAAATGTTTAAAAAAGAAGTTAAAATTTCATGACAACATATGATCAGTCAATTTCAACCACCCCACTGCCCCCAAAGACAATTTGCAGTTGATGCTGAGAAGAATACAAAAAAGACAAAACATTGTGCTTCCTTGGGAGGCATGTTGTCTAAAAATGTGTAAATTTGTAAACTGACAAGATTATAATGTGTGCTCAAAATCTGAGTTGCCATCAGGAGACATTTTCACATCCAATAAGAGCTACTGCCGGCAGGCGATTCAACCACCATGTCGCCACCCAGCTGTCCCCCGATTTCATAATGGCGTCCTCCTCGACGCCTGACGGCCGCCTGACTACTACCGTCTACATTCATGACCATGCCAACAATTTTCTAAAAAATTGGGCGGCAGCATGAATCTTAAAGATTCTGCCTTCCCATCGTGTGGTGGCAGTTGTATTTGTGACCACAGCATGAGACAGGATCTATCCGTTTTGACGTAGATGCTTTTCTTTATCTTTCAAACCACCTCTTCCTGTGATCTTTGTCCAGTTTTCACAGTGCGTTGACTCGAATGGATCTGTTCTGCAGCTTCAGATGAAGGTGAACAGCAGAGTCCTGGTCTGATGTGGCTCTTCTTTGCATTGCTTTGGAGGAAATGTTCTTTTTTTTTAAGTACAGATCAGGACACTGCTGACTGCACTGCATAGCATTGACATCGCTCTACTTCTCCCTCCTTGTCGTGGACCAGTTTTTGTCCCAACAAAGTTTGAAGCTGACAGAATGTGTGTTGAAGATTTGTCGGATTTCCTCAGTCAGCTGATACATAATGGAGGATGGAAATACATGTAACAAAATGAAAATGTAGTCTAGTCCCTTCCAAACTGGTATCCATAACTGACTGCTTGCATTTGTTGCTCAAAAGGAATTTCTGTTTTTCTTTCAGCCTGATGACATACATAAGTTATAGAAAGTGTAATCAGTAAAACATTCAAAATATTTAAACCTTTTGTGATGAGTCACTCCCAGCCCTGATGGGATTTAATTATATGTGGTGGTGTTGATTTGAAGTCAAATGCCATCCACATATTTATGCCAGTGTTTAGTTCCAAGGAAGGATCCCACGTTCCCCCTATATATAGATTAGCCACTAGGGGAGACAGAGCACAGGTTTTGCCTATAAGATTTCCCTTGAAGCTGGAAAGAGGTGATACTCAAGCAGATGCCCAGCAGATCATAATGTGTTCTGGTGTCAGCTTGAAGAACCCACTGGCTCCAACAAGCCAAAATCGCATAGACTTCTATTGAGAAATAGATAATTATTACTCAGTCATTATATTTATCAGAGTAACCATTCTTGCTCTGATACCTTTTTCTTGACATCTTCTTGCTAATCCTAACTTTTTTCATGGTATTTTTTTCTTTATTGCTAATTATTCAAGTTAGAAACTGACCAATCAGATGCCTCAATAAAAGCAAACCTCAAACATTTTATTCTTCTGAGCCGTTTTCAGTGGAAAGGGTGTGGGCTTCCAACAAGCTTATTCCTGATCAGCGACATTAGTTGGGATAGAAACGGCTCGGACACAACATCTGTGTCACAGATGTGTCAATTGGCAACCAATTTGGCTTCATTTAGCTGAAGCTGGCAACATGGCATTTTCTACGGATGATGTCATTTGCTCAGTCCAGTTCCATTATACAGTCAATGGTCTTATCTTTACCACAATTATGAATTCCAAGGTGGAAATTCAAGTTAAAAAAACACACACAACAGGAAATTGTCCATTTCCTGACTGCAGTTATTGTGTAGCTGCAAATGCTGCAACTTAAACTCTTGTTATCTTTGGACTAAGAAAAGATGACTGAAACTGTTTTTTCTGCTGTTTTTCAGGGGAAGGCATAAATGTAGTGGCCTACATTCATAACAAATCTTCCCGCGATGCTACGCCCAAATACTGCCTATACAAGAAGTGCAGCTACTTTGCAAAAAAAAAAGAGAAAAATTGAAAAGAAAACTATTCTCAAGGAGGAAGGGGAAGTCATCCCTCCCTCTGCGGGTATGACCGTCACAAGGACCATCAACATCCCACCCATGACAGGCATGTCTATCCTAAACTGCAACATCCTCACAGTGGAGTACAAGCTCAAGGTGGGAATCTGCGTCTCATTAAGAGTACGTTGGTGCATTTTTATGTATATGAAGCATATTGGAAAATTAATCCTTGTCTTTTTACAGTTCTATCTTGATGTCAAGTTTGGTGGTGGCCCGGAATTCAAGTTCAATATTGTCGTCCTGCCTGTTAGTGAGAGGTCTGAGGAGGAGCAGGCATCAGCTTACAATGAATCAGACATGTTTTCAGTTTCTTTCATGTCAGGAGGGGAAAGTCTGCCCCAGTAAACATCCAAATAATTTGATGTTATGTCTTATTGAGGGGGTTTAATAGAAACTCCTGAACTTTTATGCTTAAGTTTGGAAAACACAGATCTTTTTTGTTGCCTTCAGATTCTCCATAATGTGTGGGTTTACTTTGAACGTGTTGATAAACAGAGCCTGTATCTACTACTAGAGAAGAATCAATGTAAAGCAGGTTGATTATCTATGTTGCAATCGGTCAGAACTGATATTTGTAGTTTCAACTTTGTTTACTTGATTTTTTCAAACTATCCTTTTACTTTTTAGCTGCAAGTTAAATTCTAAAAAAAATAAAATGTTTAGAAAAACAATTCACAAAAAGCATTAGTTTTTGTTAAAAAATGCATTGAGAAACTGTCCCCAGCTTTTCCATGTAAATTCTTTATATGTTGATAGTGCGCCGCCTTGAGTGAGCGAGCGAGTGAGTGAATGAGCATTTCAAAGAACCTTTCAATGATCCTTGAAATTGTCCATGTTGCTGTTTCAAACATTTTTTCAATTTGCAGGATGATGAGTAAATGAATTTACACAATGTTCATCAAATTTTAAATTTTTAAACTTCTATGGCATGCAGAAAAGGCGCAATATAGGTTTGACCTATACTGACTCACAACACATTCTATTTTTATTCTACGGGGTCTGCTGATAAAAGAATATGAGTGTTCATCAATGAAAAAGATGAAATAGGGTCTCCTTCCTCTTTACGTGTCCATTCAAGAGGAAAAATGCATATAAATAAGAGCCCTTATCTTGCAGCTGGCTTACAGCTCTTCAGATCATGTGAGTCGGGTGCTCCTCCTTTTGCAACCTTTGCCTTTCGTTTTTATGGCACCACAGCCTTTAGCCATTTCAGATCTGAGCTGAAGTAAAGTAGTCTCCAGAAATAATTGCTGTCTGTCTGCAGTGGACTGTACTCATGTAAACTTGAAACAACAGAGTTTTTTGCTGTTTTGAAATGAAAATTGATTGTTTGCGCTTGTTAGCCAGACTAAACCCTGACACTGCTACCATGGGTTGCACCATGCAACCAAGAAATGATGACTGAAACACCTCAACTCAACCGTCATGTTGTGTTCACTGTCACTTCTGCATTTCAGTAATAATATATATACCGCTAGTTCAGTCATGGAAACTTTATTTGCTGGTGTCTGGTGCAGCGTCGCTAGCACTAGTGACTAACTGCTAGTTAACGTTACTTTTTATACTTCTTGAATTTTTGCCTCAAAAAACCGTCTTCAGCTTAAGTTGATTGTAAAAAAAGAAAAACTGAAGAAAACCTTTGTTTGTTTGATTACTTTGAGTCAAAGCTCCCAGCAAAAGTAATTTTTAAACCACTCAATTCTTTTGTAGTCACATGAAGTAACAGTTGTGCTCCTGATTAAAAACACTTGGGGGACGAATTTTATTATTAAAAAAAGGAAATAGCCTAATGGAATATACGACACTCTTTAGAAAACCGAAAGACGTTGCCTTTAATTATCTTTTTTATTTCTGTCATTCTGGTTTGTTAAAGGTCTTGCAGCACAGCTGTTGGACAAGAAAAAAAAATCCCAGTTTGTCAATTATTAACATTATGTTGGAACATATGGGATACCAGGGAGTGCACTTAACATTATGCTATCCAGTTGGCCACAGTTTAATAAACAGTTTCATAAATGCATAAAGAAACTATGTGTGTCATCAGACTTGTTTTCTTATGTTCTGGATACACTAATCCAGAAAAGAGGAGCTGAGATGTTTGATTACACCCTGCTGGTGGGTTGCATCTGATGGCATGGAAAATGCAGCAAAGACCTAATGTTTGGTGAGGGTCTACTGGGACCATCTGACAGAAAAAACCTGTTTGGAAGATTCCTAACTACAGCCTGCAGAAGATGCCTTGAATGTCTGGATTGACTTAGTGGTCTGAAAAACTGTTAACTGTCAACTGCTGGTGAAACAGTATTTTTTATTCTATTTGTACAATATTTAATCGTAAATTACAAGGTTTTTGTTAGGTCAATACAATTTTGTGGGCTACTTGTTAGGATTTTGATGGAAGACAATTTAGTGAATCATAGAGCCTCCCTTGAGACCTGGAAGGTTGTGAGTTCAAATCCACGTTTGAGTTATACAAAATACTCTAAAAATGGGACCCAATACCTCCCCGCTTAACACACAGCTAAGGAGTTGCATTGGAGGGGGTCAAACCACCAAATTTAAGGTGCATTACTACTTGGTTCATAAACAATAAAGTGAGTCCTACTTATCATACTGTATGTCACAAACATGTGTGTGGGAGGGGAGTATGCCTAAGTTCATTTTTTTTGTCAACTGAAATCCAGACGGATGTGCCTTTCTGAGGGGTGGGGCTATTACATGAACATGTTGACTAGTTTCCTTACAGACACACCTTTGTGTTCAAAGGGTTGGAGCTGTCGGACTGTAGACGACCATGGAGTCCACAGTGAAGAAGTTAGACGTTACCTACAACCCCATCAATGACAGGAACACTTTCACCAATGGAGACTTCATTACAGGACAAGTCACCCTGGAAATGGGCAAAGACTGCCAGATCGAGTCTCTGTTTGTTAAGTTCAAGGCGAAGGCTGATGTTACGTGGACAGAGACGCACGGACAGACTACTGTTGTGTACCACTCCAAGGAGAAATACTTCACTATGAAGCAGTACTTTATACAAAGAAAAGACTCTAAGGGTGAGCGTAGTTTTTAATATTTGCTGCTTTCAAAAAAGCTTCAATATTTAAATAAAAGTTTAGTTACATTCAATAAACAAACCCAGACCTTGTCTTTGTGTGTGCTATGAAAAATGTTTGTTTTTCATTTTAGATGGTGAATATTTGCAGTTGATGAACCAGAGCTTTGAATGTAAGTGTTTGTTTGCAGCTTCCTATCAGTCAATTGACTCAATTGTGGTTTTTCAAAGTAAAGTTCAGAAGCTGTCAAAAGCCCTCCAGTTAATTATTATCAAATGGATGAGAAAGTTTATGGCACACCAGGTAATGATTTTCCTTTCACTACTTTTTTAGCGAATTAAAGGTAAAATTACATTGAATAATTTTCTTACTGATATCGAAGTGTTATACGAGTACATTTTTATTTCAGCTTTCTCCCAAGATTTTGTAAAAAGTTACTGTGAAGTATTATAGTTTCACTGTGTCTTTATACCAGACTGGATACACTTTTGAAGACACAAATCATTAAGACAGTGCAAGGCAAATGTGTTTAGACCAGCTAGTCCAGCTAGTTTACCTCCGACATTGGCCGCAGTGTGGGAGGGTTCTTACAGTTATTGGTTGCATCAGGAGCTAGCGGCTATGCAATCCAGCCAGCACCGGCCCAGATGGAAGAGAAGCTACCAGCAACCCAAAGTGGGGCTGGCTAAATCCAGGGGTATTATGCTGCTCTGATTTGAATCAAAAGCTGAATCAAACTTTTAACATGTATTTCTATAACATCTTTGATCACTGTTTCAAATAGACGGATATATTCATGTTTTTGTGTATTTAAGATCCCAGTGTTGTGGCCCCAGGAATCCATGTCTACCCGTTCACCTTTCAGTTTCCTGTCCAGTAAGAGAAAACACTTGTATGGGCTGTAATTATAAAAAAATGACATTGTTTTATTAAAGCAGCTGCTCAGAATATAAATTAAACTTATAGACTTGTATGCAGATGTTGATTCATGTCTCAAAACGTTTTTTAATGTTAAAACATTTTCCTCTTCCCTGTGCATCAGGAATGTTCCATCCTCCTTCAAAGGGGCTCATGGTAAAATTGTGTATTCATTGGAGGCCTGTTTGAGCCGATCTATGAGACCTGACAAGAAAGAATCCACAACTGTCAACTTTGTCTCAAAAGCTGACATCAGCAACATCTCTGCGTTAAATGTAGGTGTTAATGGAATAGTATTAAAGGGGGTAATAATATTTAAATGTTTACTTGAATTTTAACATTGCACTCCAATAATCTAAATGTTGTAGCGTTATTTTATCTGCTTTATTTGGGCATTTTCAGAAAAGCCAGAGTTTAATTAAGGCATTCTCCTGTTCTGTAATTTAGCTTTCTGCTCTTATCTTTTCATGCTTTTTTGCGCTTGTTTACCTGTCTTTCTTTAGACACCACAGCGCATATCTTTGGACAAGAAAATGAAGGTCTTTGCCTCAGGGTCTTTGGCTATGGACGTGAATCTTGAAAAATCTGGCTTTCTTCAAGGTAAGATCCCTCAAAATGCTGGTTTGAGATCAAGGCTTGGTTTGAAATGGATGCATTTGCTCTTTCTTACAGGTGAACAAATAAAGGTGGTGTCGTTCATCCAGAACAACTCCTCTCGTGAGATCAAGCCCAAGTACTGCATTTACAGAAAGCACAGTTTCTTTGCAAAAGGGAGAAGAAAAGTCCATACTAAAGATCTCATAAAAGAGGAAGGATCTCCCATCCCAGAGAGGGCATCAGAAACAGTGACACAGGTCATTGCCATTCCCCATGATTCTGAGCCATCCATCCTCAACTGCAACATCATCAAAGCAGAGTACAGACTGAGGGTGAGAAACATTTTGTCCAGGTCAACAACACAGATCTGTAAGGTTTGATGACACATTTACATTTACTGAAAATGTTAGAGGTTCAAAATGATAAGAATTTAATTAATTAACGGTTACTTTAATGCCAAGAAATGCAGTTTTTTATCAATTACATTGTAAAAGCCAAAGACCAACATAAAGTTCTTAGAAATCTATTCCATTGAGGACCATTTAGTCATATTCTGAAAGTTAATGATATACTATAGCAATGTAGCTCAAAGGTGGAGTTGATTCCACAGTGCAGTTCGGCAGTCATTCTAGCATAGAACTCATTGAAAATTGCTCGTTTTTGATAAAGTCAATGGCTACAATGCAAAAACTTTACCTGATGCAAGTCAAAAGACGCTTGTTTCAAGACAAATTGTATTATTTTTGGCCTTGCAAGAAATATGATCTTGTCAAGAAAGTTTTTCAAAAGCAAAACTATCTTAATTTCAGAACACATGTCTTAGTGACTTAATTTTTTAGCTTAATATAATCGTTCTTGATAGAAACATTTTGCTTACCCCATTGGCAATTGTTTTTTTGTTTTTACTAATTTAGAGAAAAAAATAAAAAAACGTTTTTGCAGTGTACTTGGGATGTAAGGTGGAATAGTGGTTAGCGCTCTTATCTCACAGGAAGAAGGCTCTGACTCAAATCCCTACTGTAGACTGTCTGTGTGAAGCTTGTATGTTCTCCTAATGCATGCTTGAGTTTTACCTGATCATTAGGCTTCCTCCCATGGTTCAAAAACATGCTTTGTTGGTTGGTTGATTACTCTAAATTGTTCTGTGAAGGCCCATGACCCTGAAAGGGATTTAAACTCCCCGAAACTCCTGGATGTCCTCACATTGACATGCCACTCAAATGCACGTGGTTAAAAATGGAAGGGTGTACGAGACTTCTTGGCACTTTAAGGATGTTTGATTTTTTTTGTTTTTTGTCAAAGGAGTTCGTTATGCATATGAAAAGTAAATAAAAAAAAAAAACCTTTCTGGATACACCTTCTCTTGCAAGATAACCAGCAAAACAAGAGTTGATGCCATTATTAATGTATTTTTTTTTTACAAAACAATTTTTGGCAACAAGTTCTCCTGAAATAAAATGAAATGTATTGAAATCTCTCTTTACATGGATACGTGGTGAACGTTTATATGTACTTGTAAATATAAATCATTTATGTATTTACACTCTGACATATATCTATATTTAGATAGACTAGTTAACAGATTGAAATGTCTGTGTTTACTCACTTTTATTGGGATTTACTTTGCTGCCTGATCGTTTACTATTGTGTATTATTTGATTTTTTTTTTAAGATTGTCCCATAACAAGCCAGTATAATTCTATTTAACCCTAAATTAATTGGCAACATTTTCTGTAAAACAAGAAAAAACTGACAAGCATTGGTGTTTTCCACAGGTTTACCTGGACATCAAGTATGCTTCAGATCCAGAGGTCAAATTTGACATAGTCATTCTGCCAGCTTTTCAGATGCTTCCTGATGGAGCTTCATCATCCTATGCTCAGTTTGACTATGAACCTTTTGGGAACCCAGCGGCTTCTGTCTGGAGCTTTGGACCATTAGCACCAACTCAACCTTCCGCTCCTCCTTCCAATTCTTCTGATGGAACGTACCCATCTTTGAATGATTTTTCCAAGAAACATTAGCATTAGCGATTAGGGTTTTGTGAGTTTGATTTTTAAACAGGTAAAAATAAAAGATAATTTAAATTTATCATGTTTTCATTTATCTTTGAAACATTTTTAGCCACTTTTATAATGTGTTCTTTGATCAACATTTACATCTTGTGAATCTGGAGGCTGTGAAGGTCTGTGGTGTACAGTGAATTAATAATTTAAGCTTCTTAACATAATGCAATTTCCTGATGAACGTGGCTATTAGACTATGAATAAACTATATTAATAAAGGAGTGGACTTGGTCAGCATCAACTAGATTGTTGCTTTTATGAGACATTTATGTATTTTTTCTAAAGTGGGCTGAAATAATCATCCCCCTATGATTACACAACCAGCTTCCACTGTCCTGAACCATTAAATAAGGTAGGATGAACCCCGCTTTCATGATTTTTACTCTACATTATGAACCAACCATCTGAATTTTGTAGGTGAAGCTGAAAATTCCAAAAGTCATTTAGAAGTTGAACTAAACATAAGGAGTGCAACACTATAAAACGGCCAGTAGGTGCATTTTATGGTTGATTGTTTTATTTTATTTTAAAACAAATGGATTGCATACTACTGGACTGTATTATTAATTAAAGGGTTTCCATACAATGCATTTGTAAAGTATTTACTTCTTATTTTTTCTGAGATTGAGTGATGACTAAAGATGACCAAACAACAACATCCTACTCTTTGTAGCAGGGCTGGTCAACCCTGGTCTTCAAGAGCCTCAACCCTGCGTTTATTTTTACCAGTTCATTATTTTTAAATGAAAGTTTTCAACTACATTGAACATAAATGAAGGCTTCTCATGCAGAGCTGTGATGCCCTGAGAAAGAATTTCAGCACTGGTTTCATGCTGGGATAAAAAGGCAAAACCAGGGCACCAGCACCAGCTACATTTGCAAACATTTTTACACAGACACACATTCTTATGCAGATTCCTATTCTGACTGCAGAGATAAGGTTCCGCGTCTGCCAATCCGGCTGTCTCATGGGAAGTCTTGCACAAAGAACTTGTTTCATATCTGTCCTTGACGAAAGAACAGGCTGTCATGTGTCCGGTCTTTGAAGATAAAACATACCAGAGGAGGAGTCAGATGGCAGCTGCTGTGTAAAGCAGCTCAAAATCCACCATAAAATCACAGGAACAGAGTAAGAGAGCAGTTATTGCTCGGTGAGGGGCTTGATTCTTTATCCGGATGGCGCAGCCAAGAATTGATAATTGATTGCACTTCTTTATTGTTCTTACAAAACTATTGTGACTTTGTATTTTATACATTTCAGAAATGCTTTATACTTTACAATAAGGGTCCCTTTATTAACTTTAGTCAATGCATAATTAAGCATTATTATTTTTCCTCATTTTTATTTAACAGGGACAAAAACAAAAGAAACATTGATATTGAAATAATCTGATGCCTGTGTTGCACTAATTTGCAGCCCCCGTCCCTAGAAGAGCTTTTACAGAAAGCGTTAATAAACAGTACAAAGAGAGTATCAACATTAGAAAATAACAAAAATAAGCATATAAAAAAATGAAAAAAGTCTTTTGAGCAAAATATTGTCTATGAAATGAGACTTTACAATCTTCACTTGTAAAAATTCACATTTCTTGGAGGTTCTTGGCAAAACAACAACTTTCTAACTGCAGTGTTCTAATCTGGAACATTCCTTGTGCAAGCTTGAACACTGAAGAGCAAAGCAATCATTCATCTTCTTTCTTAAAATAGCAAACTGGCAGTCTCACAGCTTTTGGGGCAACTGGCCTCACCATTTACGCACTGTATGAAACTAGAAAAACGGGATGATCAGGACCTACAGGTGGAAATGACATTGAAACACAGCTGTCTTAGTGAACTAAAGTTGTTAAACTTCTCTTCTGGCTTGCATCGCCTTTTTTTTTTCTATTTGGCTCAAAATGACGATTAAAACTTTTGAAATTCAGTACAACGCTATCAACAACAGGAACACTTTTACAAATGGAGACACCATGATTGGTAGAGTGGTTTTAGAGACGACAAAGGTAATTAAAATCAAATCACTTCTTTTAATCGGTAAAGGAAGAGCTCGAGTTTGCTGGCGGGAGAACCAAGGAGACAGCCATCATGTATACTGGGCTAATGAGAAGTTCTACAGCATCAAACATCATATATTGGCAGGTAAAAGAAAAGATGGATACATGTGAAGTTTTTGTCAATTTATGCTCAATTTTGACAGATTATACTTTTTGTTTGTTTGTCAGGCACTCACTTCATTGGAAAAGGACGACATGAATTTCTGTTTAGCTTCAAGATACCTGAGAAGTATTTTATTTTTATACGCTTCTCCTAAAACAACATAAAAAACCCAGATGAAATGATCAATTATTCTTTTATTTGAGGCCCATAATTATTTTGTTTATTTTACAGAGAAATGCCATCAACTTTCAACTCACATGTTGGCAAAGTCATCCATAAAGTGAGAGCAGAGCTGAAACAATCCTTGAAATTTACAAAAAAAACCAAACAACACTTCACCTTTGTGTCCAGATCCAACATGAATGGATTGCAGGTGAGGATTAGCGGGAGTCTAACTGACAGTGACTGAAACTGTGGAAGCAAAGGAGCCTTTAAACAGTCAGGTATAACGAGACGGTTTTCCTTGTAGGAACCTCAAAGTGGATGTAAGGACAAAGGTCTTTCTTCTGGGTTTGGAAATGTTTCTCTGGATGTTCATACCCCAAAGAGGGGTTACCGGCAAGGTATGTCTTTAGACAAAAAAATAGACAAAAAATGCAGTTGAAAAAGCCTGTAGTTGTTATGCACAAACTACAATCTGCAGGCCTTAAGCTCGCTGCTCTGATCTATTCTGATTTATCCATTTGTAGGCAAATAGATGCATTTGTGTCTTAGTTTTCGTTGTCTGAGCTGGACTCTGACTCTGAGCTGTGTGGCTTGATAGCTTCAATTATACTTGTTATTTTTGCTGCACTGGTAAAGTTCGGTTGCCGCTGTTCAGAGCTGTGAGCTACCGGCAGAGCGTGTAAACAAACGGGTGACAGGAAGTGGGTACACGGTTGCTCTGAACCAACCGTCACGCCCACATCTCAGAGGCAAATTTCTAATGAACTTCTACCGCTCTGTAGAAACTATGTCCTAGAAAACAACTGTTTTTTAAAATTATTATTTTGGCTAAAAATAACAAACTAATAATTAAAAGACCACAATAGATCAAAAGATGTTTGAAGTGGGGATTTAAACCCTTGAACCAATGATCAACTCTTTCCTGTGGCGCGCAGGATGCTGGCAAAGCTGAAGACCATCGTCACCTCCTGCACCACATGTTCAATTATCAGATTTTCTTTTACTGTTTTTATTTTGGTTCTTTATTACATTTTGACATATTCCTTATTTATATATCCTTATTATAGTTTTAATATTTGTTTTTATCTGTGTGAATGATCTGATGGGTGTATGGAGCAATAGACTTCCATGTAATTTCCCTACGACTCAATAAAGAATCTATGTAATCTAATCTTAATTTTAAAAATGTTTAGTAAAGTCTTTCTTTTACAGGTGAGGACTTGAGTTTTAAGGTTGAAATCAACAATTGCTCAACATGTTCAGTGAAACCAAAGTTTGAACTGTACGAGAAGATGAGTTACTTTGCCCAGGGCCACAGAAAACTGGAAACACACACAATTCTTAATGGCAGAATCGACGACGTGTCCTCTGATGGGTCAGGACATTTATCCAAGACCATCAAGATCCCTGCCCAGCTGGCCCCCTCCATTCTGAACTGCTCCATCATAAAACTGGAATACAGGCTGAGGGTATGAGCCATTGTTTAGAAGTCATACCACATTGAAACAAGGACTTCTCATAACTTTATAACTTTTTAGGTTGTAAATTGCTTTTTTAAATTCATTTTTATTAAAAAAACAACACTCAAGCAAAGACTAATGAAGCTAATAACAAAAACAAACACTTATTTTCCCTTAAATTTCCCTTCTCAACTTGTGTTTTTTTTCATCTGTAACTGTCTTTACAAAGAACACAAATCAATAAGTCTCTAACACTGCTCTGGGATATAATGCAATTCTCAGCAGCTGGCTGCCATTGCTAAACAGTTTTGGCATCTTTTTCTTTTTTTTCATCCTTGACTTTCTTGTTTTGACAAAAAAAACATAAAGTTAAAAACATCAATCAACCATAAAAAGAAAGTTGATGCAACATCAGAAAAACCTTCCATTGCAGGAGACCTCTGAAACAGATTGTATGCAAAAAATTTTCCATGCAATATTTTTTTTTTGTTATAGAAACCTAAAACATTAAAAAATAATTTTATTTTTTTTCATTTCAGATCTATCTGGACATTGAATTCACTAAAGATCCTCAGATTAAACTCCCCATTGTCATCTTACCCATGTTTCAACCTGAAGTAATACCACCAGAAAATGGATGTTACGCAATTGGAAATTCACAACAATCTGGCCTTGGCTTTCCACAGCAACCAGGCTCAATCTTTACATGGCAACTAAACTCAAGCTTTGCACCACAACCAGTTCCAGGCTTTGCACAGCAACCAGGTTCAGGCTTGACACGGGCATTAAGCTTGAGTTTTGCACAACAACCAGGCTCCAACTCTCCACAGCAACCAGGCTCAGGCTTTCCACAGCAACCTGCCTCAGGCTTTCCACAGCAACCTGCCTCAGGCTTTCCACAGCAACCTGCCTCAGGCTTTCCACAGCAACCAGGCTCAGGCTTTCCACAGCAGCATTCTGGCTCAGGCTTTCCACAGCAGCAACCTGGCTCAGGCTTTCCACAGCAACAACCTGGCTCAGGCTTGGTACGGCAAAGCTCTTGCTTTGCATCGCAACCTCTGGATGCCCCACCTGATTATGAGGCACAAGAAATGGATCCCCCTCCGTCCTATAAGGAAATTGACAAAGAATAATTATTTGAACATGTGGGATTTAGGAATTACCATTTTCTGTTGGAGAAGGTAAAACTTGTTTGTTTTAAAAGTGTATCATAATTAATAGAACAATGTTTAATATAAATGAAAACATAAAAAAAACAACTTTGATGTGTTGTATATATAGTATTTAAATAAAATGTTATTGTTCAGATGTAAAATAAATTGATCAGATGATGTTTTCATTATGGCATTTTTTTACTTGGGAAAAGGTGTCACAATAAAGCTCAATTTTCCTTTGATTTAACAAATGTCTTACCAAATTCTACAAGTATTAACAACGCTAAAAGATTGAATATCTGAAGTAAAAACCAATTCCAGGATTGTATCACTACAACTTCCACAATGTGAATAATTTGTTTTGTATTTGCAAAGAGTGGCTGCTTGAGTAATCAAAATGTCTATGTTATGCGAAAAATCTTGATGTTTTTTTTTTCATTTTCTGCAACAAAAATGTAAAAATGTGGAGTAATAATTCACTTGTTTTTTTTTTGTCTAATGCATAGATGATGTAAAGATAACTGCACAAACACTTTTTTTTATCTCAGTGAAGAGATACATGATGTGAAGGCCAAATGTAACTTTGCTTTATTTATATTTTCTTTGAAAAAGTATTTTTAATCATAATTTAAAGATTTCAGAATCCCACACTTTCTGTTGGACTTTTTGTCAGTATTGAAATCCTCCAAATTCATTATCTGACCGATTTTGTAACCATAGGTATCAGATATGCAACGTTTGGTTCTTTTAGGTTCACTTTAAATTCTGAATCCCTTTTTCTGCATGCATTTGTTTGAGTATTTGCATTTATACTTTGCTACTGAAAAATGTTTTCAAATGAAACAGAAAATAATCAGACTTTCTATGCTGTTTTACTGAACTCTTCCCACTTTGTTTGACTGACAGGGTATTTAGATAGTAGACAGAATACATGTTCAATTGTCCTGAAAAATACTGTTGGTTTTGCACAATGAAAAAGTCAAAATAAAAAAGTTTTTTTTTTTTTCAAAAACATGCAAAGTATAGAATTATTTATATTATATAGGATATTTGAATTATTTTATGGTCTACATTAATAAACAACTATTTTTTTCCTGATCAGAAAAATAAAATCTAAATGAATATTATCAAGACAACATAAAAAATATTCTTGCTAATATAACTGCTAGAGCCTAACTGAGCTTTAAACTCAGCTAAAAAAACCTAAATGTTAGCCCAACAGGATAACGTGGAGCTATAGCTGCCATCTAGTGTTGAAATGACAATAGGAGAAGAAGTGGAGACTCCACCGAGATAAATAAGATTAAAAGAAGACAAAAGGAATCAGTTTAAAGCAAATAATATTTTTTTATGGATTTGTTTGGACACTTTAGATGTAAAAGATCAATGGACCTAATTCTAATGCTTTCACACCAATCAGTCTATACAGTGAAGAAACAAAAAAAAAAGAAGCCCGCTAACAGTGACTTTGGTTTTGGTGCGATTAGAAAGGACTGAGCCTTACATCAAAATACAGATGTGAGATCGACAGGCGGAATTATAGTCTCATTTTCCTATGGGACTTCTGTAATGTACGTGTTTTATCTTTGTGGCAAATATTAAAGTAGCATTTCTCTGAAACAAAATATAATAGCATTTCTGCAATACTTTTATGTACATGATATGCAGTGTTAATACTGTGACGAGATTCTCAAAGGTCTTCATGACAACCGTTTGTCACCAAAAAGCCATATTAAGCAAAGAAAATACACTATATTAAATTATTCCAGAGTTCTCTTTTTTGGAAGTTTTCTTACTTAAAAACAACTCGTTTGTTTGTTTGTTTGTTTGTTTATGCTTTGCATAGATATGCCAAATCTTACTTGAAATTCTGTTGATTTTTTTTTCAACAAACACCTGCAACTCTCAAGCAGAGGACAGTTTTGAACTAAATATTCTCTTTATCTCTGAATTCTCCTTCCTTTTTTCCTCTTTTTGTGGAGTTCAATCAACACGAAACACCAACATACAATCGCTCACAGAGGATAAAACCATAACATAACCTCATAGGGGCTGTGCATAAGACATAACATATAGTTGTTTCTTGATTACCGAAATTACAAAATACATCAAACAAATAAGTGAACAAATGAATAAATTAATTAATTAATAAATAAAGATAAAAATAAAATGAGCCAAAAAAATAAAACAGGTCAGCTCTGTTGAAAACTAAAACAATAACCAAGCAGAGATTTGTTGAAAGGTTTCTCGGTTATTTGGACAGTGTTCTAGGTTTTCATGGAATTAGATTATTTGAATTTGTCTGCAAAACATGGGACGGAGGGTTTGTGCTGCCTCTCCATTTACAGCAGTGAATATGATATCTAATATTAGATAATTATCATCCAAATTATCTATAAATGTTAATCATTCTGAAGCATGTTTTATGAGGAAGTCTGAAGGATAATATAAATATTAAGATTAATCCAATTTAAGAAGAATATTAAGAATAATCCAAGTTTATCCAGAATACCTTGGAATCTTTATGTGACAAAAAACCTTTTATCATTCAAATAAAAAATCAGGGTTCAACATTAAATTAAAAAAAATTTTTTAAATCATCCCTTCGATAAATTGTATTAATTTCTTGGGATTTTTGGCTTTGGGTAAAATAGGCCAAATGAATTGTTTCAATGAAACATTGAGTCAAAAGAAGCTTGGATGTAATTAGTACTATTTTTGCTCAGGAACATAATCTAGAAACATATTACTAAATTTCAAATCTATGAATAACATTTTAACACGCCCCTTTAGTCAGATACGCTGACGTCAAAATATAGCCAATGGATCGATGAAACGTCATTCAGAAGGATTCATGGGAAATGTAGTATATATCTCAAAGCCAAAAACCGTCATTAATCAAGTAAAGAGAGTCTTTTTGACCAGTGAGTGTTACTTTTTATTCTTCAAATAAAGTTCGACGCTTAGTTGGCGCGTTTTAATTCAGAGCCCTGCTACTAAAAGAACAACACTACTGTTTTTTCATCTTTTTTTTTTACCATTACATTCATTGCTAAATTGCCGGCTGGAATAACCCGGGTCACCCCGTGATCATGAGTAGCACCTGTTTCCATCCACAGATGAGCTTCAGTGCAAAACCTGCTGGCACAATAGGTGTTGTTGTTGACACTTGTAGAGGTTGTGTCTTCTCCTTCACAGAATCCGACGATCCTTTACATTATTAGGCATAAAAAAGAAACTCAGATGACAGAATCAGTTGCAGCTAAATGGCTTTTTTGGCCGAACATCTTGTTTTCCGAATAACTTAATAATATTTTTTTTATTGACCTCGCCCGATTTTCCATAATGTTTAGTACTGTTCATGTCTACACTGCGGCTGTTTGGGGAGCGGTCGGCGGTAATTTGAGCTCTTCCCATCTGAGCGCGCCTCCTCTTCAGGGAGGAGATTTTAGAGAAGTTAGATATATACCTGAGTCGTGTTTCCTGAATGAGAGCGATCATGAATTCCACAGTGAAGAAGTTAGACGTTACCTACAACCCCATCAATGACAGGAACACTTTCACTAATGGAGACTTCATTATAGGACAAGTCACCCTGGAAATGGGCAAAGACTGCCAGATCAAGTCTCTGTTTGTTAAGTTCAAGGCAAAGGCTGATGTTATGTGGACAGAGACGCACGGAGAGGATACTGTTGTGTACCACTCCAAGGACAAATACTTTACTATGAAGCAGTACTTCATCCGAAACAAGAATGACAAAAGTAAGTTTTTATCTGCACTACTTTCAGAAAACTCTTTATTTGTAATTTAAAAGAAAACAAAACCCTGATGGATCACATATCTTTCTTTCTTAAAAAAATACTCCTATGAAAAAATTGAGAATTTAAGTGTACCACTAGTACACTTAATTTAAACTACAAATGAGGCACTATACTTGAAGTTTACTTTCTACATTTTATCAAAATATTGTACATGTGAAATATTTCATTTTAGTCTAAAGAAGTATTCAGCTGGTGTACTTCCTATGCTACAGTACATGGTCTAATACTTATGTGATAGGTATAAGTATACAATATAAGTAATTAAGAGTACATTCAATAGTTTTATTGGTTAAAAGTAATTTGTCTAGACTGAGTTAAATGATTTTTATAAAAGAACGTTTTTGTTCCAGGTTACATTACTTGTCTTCATCTTCGTAATATTATCATAAAATAACCATGATTGTTATTAGAAATATATTGGCTTACTTTTTATTATGCTCTTAAAAAAGGAATGCAATATGCTCCCCCAGAATGCGTCCAGCGCGGTACGTGTTTTCATTTTGTTCATGTTATTTCTTATGCTGAATCTTGTATTTAAGTTGTTTATTTATGTGTTAGTTTGACAGTGACTTTGTGACTTTGTGGACAAAGAAAATGAAGAATAAAGTCAGTTTATTCACCCGAGAGGGCGACAATGGTGGAGATGAGATGAGACTTGGAGTAGGAGTTACCTTAAAGGAGGAGTTTGTTAAGAGTGTTATGGGGGTAAAAAGAGTGTCGGATAGAGTGAGTCTGGAGATAGAAATTAAAGGTGTGAAGTTTAATGTTGTTAGTGAGTATGCACCACAGGTAGGATATCAGCTGGAGAAATTCTGGTTGGATGCGATTTGCATCCCGAGAAGTATAGTATAGAGAAGTTTATCGGTAAGTCTGGAGTAACAGAGAATTATTGAAAAGAATTCAACTTTAGTCATTGCACATGTCTTAAGTACACAGCAACTGAATACAGTTTGCACCTATCCAGAGTGCTTTAACAGAAATAAATATATATACAAATGTACATTGTGTAATACAATAGTTATGGCAGGTATTAGTAAGAAAAATAATGTTAGAGCAGTCCAGGACATGTACTGTATGAGGGCAAAAGAGACAGTGGTGAGGTGGGTTGTAAGAGTGAAGGAGAAGTTTAAGGTGTAGGTGGGATTACATCAAGGATCAGCTCTCAGCCCAGCCCTGTTTTGCATCGGTGATAACAGGCTGACAGATGAAGTTAGACTGGAATCACCATAGACTATGATGTTTGCAGATGATGTGATTTGTAGCGAGAGCAGGAAACAGGTAGAGGAGAAGCTCGAGAGGTGGGGGTTTGCCCTGGAAAGGAGAGGAATGAAGGTTAGCCGCAGCAAAACGGAGTACAAGGGTTTGAATGAGAGGCACCCAAGAGGAAGGGAGAGGTTACAGGGACAAGAGATGAAGAAGGTGGAGGACTTAAAGTAACTAGGGTCAACATCCCAGACTAATGGAGAGTGTAGAAAAGAAGTGGAGAAACGAGTGCAGGCAGGTTGGAATAGGTGGACAAAAGTGTTGGGTGTGATGTCTGATAGAAGAGTTTCTGCTCAAATTGATTGGTGATTAGTATATTTTAAAAACTCTTTTACATCATGTTGATATCATGTATACCGTGGGTGCTTTTTGCCACTTTGACTACAGATGCAGCTGCAAATTACATAACTTATATGTAAAAAATCCATGTTTTAGAAAAAGAATGCTCAAATGTATTTCTTTAAATTTTTAAGAAGTATATTTTTTGTTGTACTTTCTGATGAGAAACAATCCCCCATATGATGCAAATACTCAACCAGGTCAACTACTGAAGGCCAAATAATGCTGTTGAATCAACTCCAGCTATACTCTGTAACATCAACAGAGGGTAAAACTAAAGCTGCTGCAGGATTTGCAGCTGAGTCTTTCTGCAATGCCCCCCAACATTTTGCTAGACTCTGTTACCAGTCAAGGTTCTTCCTTGCATTGACTGTATAAGAGAACTGGATTGAGCGGGTGTTACTTCACCCATAGAAAGCTCCAGCGAAATGAAGCCAATTCAGTCGCAGTTTTTCTGGAATACAGACGCCGCCATCTGGACCCACACGACAGTGTGTAGTGAATAGTCCAAGTTGGACTGAATCAACATTTCTATGGCAACTACTGTAGCCAGTCAAGAGTGAGCTTGTTGGGAGTCCACACCCCTTCCACTTAAAGCAGACTTGAGTGAATCTGTGAATCAAAACATTTCAAAAGTTCGAGGTGGGGGCCAGGAAGCACCACATGCTTTTTAGTGAGGCATCTGATTGGCTAGTTTATAACTTGAATAACTTACGCTGCAGGAAAAACTCCATGAAAAAAACAGGATTAGTAAGAACATGTTAAAAAAGGGATCAGAGCAAGAATGGTTATTCTGACAAATATAATGACTGTATAATAACTGTTTATTTTTCTATTGAAGTCTATGAGATTTTGCCTTCTTGAAGCCAGCAGGTGCTTCCTATTTGGAACATGGAAGGGATCACTCAGTCCACTTCTCCTATACAGTCAATGCTTACAGCAGTGAAGCACTGAGTGCTGGAGTCCTATAGGTTACAGGACCTGCTACTCCTCTCTGTGAAAGAGGCACAACCATACACCATATAAACAATGGGCATCTTAACCCCGCTCCTCTTGTCTTCCCAAACAGGAAGTATCTGCTGGTTCCAAGAAAGTCAAACTCCCATAGACTCAAGTTATTTTTATTTTGTTATCAAGACATCTATACAACTGTATCATCTCTGTGTCTACTAATAAGGCTGGTTGTGCTTAATCAAGCCTTTATTTTTGTTCAGATCCCAAGCATGTCCAGCTTATAAACAACATTGCTGAATCTTGTAAGTGAGACATTTCAACTTTTATATGCAGTTAAAGACACTTTATTCTAATTTTACAGCATAAAAGCATATTTTTAAAGTTCTTTGGTCATTTTAAAACAAGTTAGTACAAGTGAAAGAGCTGTGAATATTCAAAGAAAACATTGTTTTAATTTGAAATACTGTATATGGCTTTGAATTATAAGCAGGATTAGGAGTTAATTAATAGAAATTTAGAATTGTTTACATTTTTTTTACGAGAAGAGTTTAAAAAAAACAAAACACGTTTTTAAAAAAAAAGTTTTTTAAAAGGTAAATCGTTGCAATGAAACAGCATTTTTGTGGTGTGTCTTGAAAACTGTATTTTGCAAATCCAAACCATAGAAGTTGGGTAGATGTGCTTTTCCTTCAGGCTTTTAACCAAGTCAGAACAGTTTTTAAAAATTCTTTTCATTTTATTTTATCCGTCTTTTCTTTTTGCTCAGCTTCAAATGAAAAGCCCTATTATACCTTCAATGCATACGCATTTCTAAATATAAGTGCTCTGTTTTCTAAGTGATTTTTCTACCAATGTAACATCACTAACTGTTTAATATGTTTCTCTTTTTCATTTAGACCCCAGCGTTGTGGCTCCAGGAATTCATGTCTACCCATTCTGCTTTCAGATCCCTTTACAGTAGGAAACAAGTTTTAATGCAAAGCAAAAAGTTTCAATAAGTTATCAGTCCTAAAATGTTTACAACTTCATCTCCTTCCATTTATAATTTTAGATCTTTTTTTTCCCCAGAAAGGCTTATGTAGATTTTCTAATACACATGTTTATTACTAATTTACTGAAGTTGGACCAGTTGCTCACCCACCTCCCTTTGTGGTCTTTAGGGATATCCCCTCCTCCTTCAAAGGTGCTGATGGGACAATTGTGTTCTCGCTGGAAGCCGAGTTGAGCAGGTCAATGAGAGTTGACAAGAAATCCTCCACCACTATCAACTTTGTGGCAAAACCAAACTTGAACACCCTTCCTATGCTAATGGTATCCACTGATTTAACATGTCTTCCTTTTTTTCTCCCAACAATAATTATACATTTTAGGTAGTTTAGTTCTCTGTTCAATTTGTTAAGGATTTTATTATTTGAAATATTACTTGGCAAGAGTTTAACAGATTTTTTTTTATTCTGCTTTCTTATCTTATGTGATTACATTTATTCTCATCAATATTTTTTTCAGAGCCCACTGCGTGATTCAAAGGATAAGAAAATGCGTGTCTTCACTTCAGGGTCTGTAGCTATGGATGTGAATCTTGAAAAATCTGGTTTCTACCAAGGTAACATCCTCCAGAATCCAGTTGACACTTCCTGGTTCATAACTAAAGCTTGTTCTGACATAAGTGCCCTTTCTTACAGGGGAAGGAATAAAGGTGATGTCATTCATCCAGAACAACTCCTCTCGCGAGATCAAGCCCAAGTACTGCATTTACAGAAAGCACAGTTTCTTTGCAAACGGGAACAGAAGAGTTCATACTAAAGATCTCATAAAAGAGGTTGGAGCACCCATCCCTGGAAATACATCAGAAATGGTCAAACAGGTTATTACTGTCCCCAATGATGCTCTTCCATCCATCCTAAACTGCAACATCATCAAAGCAGAGTACCGACTGAGGGTGAGCAACGCTTTGACCATGTCAACAACACAGATGTTATTTATTTATTTATTTATTTATTTATTTTAAAATAAACAAGTTACTAATCAGAATTAGTAACTTGGCAATTTTTTTTCATTTTAAATATAAAATCTATGTAACACAAAAGGTACTGTATGATGATGAGGATTCTCATTCATGCTGGTGATGTTTTCTTGTAGTTGAGACCATTTTGCTGCTGTGAGTCATGCTTGTCAGTCATGCTTGACTTAGATGAACTTGCAGAAGGATCACTAGATCTAGGTGAAAGGTTTTCCTGCAATCTGGAGACATGTTTTAGAATTAAATAATTATCAGCACGTCCTGAAACTAGTCTTTTATTCTTATCTTCTTTGGCGTAGGCTACACACATTATTTTTTCAAAAATAACAAGCAAACAAATAAATACAATTTTAAAGTAGAGCTCTGGGCAATGTGGCCAAAAAATGAAATTTCCCATTTTTTCCCACCAAATAAGATTTCTGGTTTGAATTGATTTTTTTCTACCTCCTTTTTCTTTCTTTATAAAACTACAAATGATAGAATATATTTAACAAAAACAATTCCATTTTAACGTCTCCTATGGAAATATGCTTAAACACAAGCTGTAAACATGTTTGTAAATCAATGCAGCAGATGCTTTGTGAGCTACAGCTAGCTTAAGCATCTTATAAAGAGAAACACTTTGCGCACCTGACAGTGTGCCACATTTTGTCCTTCCTTTATGCTTTCTGTCGATTTGCTTGACACAGTGCTCTGAGAACAGCTAGCCTACATAACTACTATAAACAGCTACTATATGTAGCTATAAAATTGGGAATTAACAACTGTGTTTTCCACAGGTTTACCTTGAAGTCAAGTATGCTTCAAATCCAACAATCAAATTTGATATCATCATCCTGCCAGTCTCCCAGGGCTCTGCTGACGCACCACCGTCATATTCTGCTGCTGCTGGCTTTGAACCAGAAGCTTTTGGGAATTCAGCTTCTTCTCCATGGAACCCAGCTCCTCTACCAGAGAAACGAGCCCCTACACCAGGGAACACAGCACCTACAGCTTGGAACCCAGCTCCTCCACTGTGGAACCCAACCCCTCCATCGTGGAACCCAACCCCTCCACCGTGGACCCCAACCCCTCCATCGTGGAACCCAACCCCTCCATCGTGGAACCCAGCCCCTCCACCAGGGAATCCAACCCCTACACAACCATCATCAGAATCTCAACCTTTTGGTCCTTCACCTCCGCCTTATGGCACACATCAACTGTACCCTTCTCCAAAAGATTTTTCTCCGAAAAACAAATAGCAAAGCTTCATCAATGCTCACAGAATGCACTTTGTTGAGACATGAAGGGACAAAGAGGTCATTACGAAAATGTTATATGTGCACTTCATATTAGACAAGTTTGACTTACCTATTTTCTTTTTTCAAATAAAACTTTGAACAACTATATTTTTGGTCATAAAAATGAAAGACCATATTCTTAAGGCTATATTTTTATTTTACTATTGAATTATCCCTTCTCATTAGGCTGCTCTGAAACGTCACTGAAAAGTCAAGTTTGTCCAAAAGACTTCAGTCAATCTCGCTTTTAAATGTACCTGCTCTTTATCAGCTTCATGGTAAAACTCAGACTATGATTAAAAAATGTATATATATACATATATTAAATAAACGTGAAGCTTTAAATAATCAAGCGATATTATAGTTCTGTGTGTTCTCAGTTCAGCATTTACCTGGTATTCCTTGATTGTTTCTAGAAGGAGAAGCAGAGGTTTCTGCCATCATTTTTTTCTTAAGCTTGAGAGGAAGCCTTTTAATTATTTTGGGAAGCCTCCTCCTTCACTACTCTGCTGTTTTTCTTCTCTCTGTTGTTTCTTTAGGCTCTTTAATACAAGAAGGGCAGTAAAACGATGGTTAGTTTGACGATCAGTACCCTGTTCTCTATCTCACACAGAGATGTTGCAAATTTTCCCACAAAGTAGTCCTTTCAGCGTGCTTGCTAAGGTTCTCATATCAGCTTCAGAGGAACAACTATGTAATTAGCTGGTTGTTGTGTCCTGCTGCATCCTTTTTCCGTCCTCTGCCGCTCTACTCACCTGGCAGGTGTGGACAGTGCTCCTTCATTTGCACCTGGCGGGTATTTAAGACGGGAGGCCACGCCAAAAGAGGAAAGAGAACAGAGCAGGAGGCTGAGAGCAGCTGGGTTTTGGTTTGAGTTGTGCTGGTTTTCACGTCTTTCTCTTTTACCTGCTTTTGTCCTCAGCAGTCTTATACTGCTGGGTTTTGTTATTTTAGTTTGGGTTCCAATTCACTTTTGTTTGCCATTTTGTTTTTTCAACCAGTACACTAATTATTTTCCCCTTTTGCTTTTCAGGACACAGTTTTTCTTTTCATTTCATAAACTGTGTTCCTTTTAGACCTGGTGTTCAGTTTCTTTATGTTATGGTCCCCTTTGTGTCCAACCCCTAGACCTAAGCCTGGTTTTCATATTGGAGATGTAGTAAATCATTTTAAAATACTTAAAATGCAGTATTTTCTCTGAATCCATTTCTGGGTCACAAGACTGCTGGAGCCTACCCCAGTTACAGTCAGGTGAAGACGGGGCACACCCTGGACGGGTCACCAGTCTGTCACAAAATCCCACATTCACACATTGGCACAAATTCACCAATTGACCTACAGTATGAAGCATGTTTTTGGACTGTGGGAGGAAGCTGGAGTGCCCATTATAAGTGATGCATGCAAAAGAAGAACATACAAACTCCACACAGAAAGGGCCTAGTCTGGATTTGAACTACAGCCTTCTTGCTGTGAGGTAAGAGTGCTAACCACTATGCCACTGTGTCCCCTCAGCATCACACCTGGAGTGAAATTTCGAAATGTCTATATGTCTTTACTGAAATCTGCCTGAGTTTTCATTCCCTGTATTCTTTTCATGAGAACATTTCTGCACTGTTCTTTAAAGTATTGCAATGACTTTGTTTCAGATCTTGAATTCACAAATGAGTGGTGATAGAAGAATGTTATGGTTGTGCATAGAAGCTCAGAAAACACAAAAATATGCACAAATTTAGTTTTTCATATATATATATTCGGTATCATTCTTCAAAGCGTCTATGAATTGCGTTACAGCTGCCGTCCCTTTAACCTAATTTGTAAAACTGCTGGATGGAGTTACGTCTGTGAAAGCAATACCTGCACGCTTTATCATGTGATCAGGCATCTCTTCTCAACAAAGAGAGACCTGCCTGGTACCTGTATGGGTTGGTTCAAACCTGTTTGGTGAGTTTTGTCTCATTCTTTCACGTCTGATGCTAAGGAATCTTTCAGGTGTTGCCTCATCATGGCTGTCAAACATTTCTCAGTGGAGTACGACAAGCTGAACGAACGAGCCGCCCACTCTCCCGGAGACGTTCTTTCTGGAAAAGTAACTGTTGTGACATCCAGGAAAATCAAAGTGCAACGTTTTCATGTCAAAGCCAAAGGAAAGGCCAAGGTAGCCTGGCATGAAGAGGAAGGACAAACTAAAGTGCTCCACACCAACAAGAAGAAATACTTTGAGTTGGAACATATTTTTATTCAGGATAAAAACAAAGGGGATGGTCAGTATCTTTCAGAAGACTTGAGGAAAAATACTTCTTAGTATATGTGAGAAGTAGTTTCTTTTTTGTTTTTAAAGGTTCAGAAATAATGCCACCTGGGAAAAATGTGTATCCGTTCAGCTTTGTCATTCCTGACACGTAAGTTTACATTTTTACTTTATATTTGACACCCCCCTCCCGTCTCCTAAACAAAATGATTTTCTTCATTGCAGAGATATGCCTTCATCTTTCAAAGGGAAATGGGGGGAGATCACATACAGTGTGCGAGCTCAGCTCACTCAGTCTATATGGCTTGTTCATAAAACCAAAACCGAGTTCCCTTTTGTCACCAACTCGGAGTTTCCATTTGGCTCTAAATCGGAGGCAATAATCATTGAACTTAAAGTACAAAAGTTACTTTGTCTTTTTTTTTTCTCCATCACTTTGATCCTCTTGTTTCTTTTAAAGCCTCTGCCATCATTTGATTGTTTTTCAGGAGCAACAACATGCCTCCAGGGTTACATTTTTTGGCTCTGGAAAGGTCACCATGAATGTCAGCTCTGAAAAAGTGGGGCTGGAGCAAGGTAAACAGATTCCGGTTATAGTTTCTGCCTCTGCAACAGGCAGTTAGAATTGAGATGCAAATGATCAGTGTCTCCTAAATCCAAACAGGTGAGGCTGTGGGAGTATTTTTGGAAGTACTCAACGACTCAACGTGCTCGGTAACTCCCAGGTTCTACCTGTGCGAGAAGCAGACGTTTGTGGCTCAGTCAAAGCGGAGAGTTCATGCAAACGAGATTCTGTTTGGGACTGGAGACCTGGTTCCGGCTGTAAGCAGCTGCGTCACCACCAAAGTTTTGAGTATCCCTCTGCATCTCTACCCCACATTTTTCAACTGCTGTATGATGAAGCTTGAGTACAGAATCAAGGTCTGTTTGCCTCATACGATTACCTGCAACTCATGATGAATTATGCAAATAGTGAGGGCACAGTGAAGTGTCATGTTACAGTATAGCCCCATAATACCATTTGATCAAAAACAAAAGAACAAAAAAAAAAAGAAAAGAAAAACATGAATTAATAATCTACCTATTGAACCATTTTGTCAAGCAAGATACATGTATTGTATGTTTAGATTCAAATTATTCCGTTAATCTATGCTTTTAGTTTTAAAACATGTTTAAGTTTATAGATTTTTTTTCTTGTTTTTGTCTCTGACAGATTACTCTTGATGTCCATTCAGCAACAAACCCAGAAATCAAACTCCCTCTTGTCGTCCTGCGGGGTTTCCCAAAACCTCCCACACAAAAACCAAAGAGATCCATCTGGTTTAAAAAGTTTCCTGCTTCAAAGAATGCAAGAACTTAAAAACAAGACAACGAAAAAACATTTGTAAAATATTCCCATTTTCTTTTGATTGATAGCGAGTTCATACGTTTCTGCTTATTATTGTGAAGAAATCCTTTTTTTTCTCATCCTATTTCAGCCTAAATTGCTCTATTTTTACATATGTCCACTAGGGGGAGATGTTTCTCCCAAATTACTTTACCACGTTTCTGCTGCTTTTTTTCAAAGGTGTTTGAACATCTTTGAATCTTGAAAATGTATATAACATTAGCATTTAACAAATGTCAATTCAATATCTTAAACAAAACATAACAAATCGATAAACATCTTTTCTGCTTGAATGAGAATCAAGATGCCACTGATAAAATAAACTTTAATCAGCCACCCTGATTCTGAATGTAGAAAATTGCGCATTATGTGGTTAAAATGCATTCAAGAAAAATTATCTGGATATTAGGACTCCCAACAAGAGCTATCGATTTATAATTTTGTAAGTACGTCTATAAACTGGCTGTTTGGCTCTTTTGCCACTCATTGTAGTTCAAACTTTTTAGATATAACTTTACAGAGCTCAGATTGTGCTTTGTTCAGCGAAATAGTAATACTCAGAAAATTAATGTTTAGTATTATATGGATGTGATAGCAGCATAAAGCGGCTCCTGTTATTCCAGCAGCACCTAAATGAAGATGTACACAAAGCAGCACTTTTGCTCTGTTTCGACAGCAAGCGCGTTTTTATGTGAAGAGCAGCAGAGCCTGCCTGGTAACCAGTCTGGCTCTGTGTGGGGTGTACAGGCTGTCAGCCAGCCAGGCTCCTTCAACACTCTCACACACACAAACCACACTACAGCCCTCCCCAGTTTTGGAGAGGGGAGCTGGAAGGTGTGGCATCTGGCACCTCCCATCTCCGCAGCCAGAGCCACTACCATGACAACCATGCGGGCCTGCTGGCGACTCCCTGTCTTCATCGGCCGCTGTTGCCATGGCAACTCCCCACGGGGGCTGCCGCTGATCAGCAGGATGGGCGTCCAGTTGACTAACCCTCTCCCAGCTGGGGAACGGCAGAGGGAACGCAAGACAGCCGAGCGGAGGGGAGAGGCGGAGGCTGTGTGTGCTTGAGGCGCAGCCGAGCCTCTGGAAACAGAGACTCAGGGAGATGAGTCCTTAAGAAGGAGACGAGGAGTCTGACCTGCTGAAGTGACCTTTTTCTGACTGCACAGCCTCGTCAGCTTATAACAGTGTTCAGAATGTCTTTAACTCAGTCACAAATCAAATAACTAGGCTTCATTTAACCAGGTCTTCAGAAACAGCTTTGTTCCCCCATTTTACTAGTGTACATGCTTTTTTAGACTCTTAACCAGGTTTTCAACACATTTGGAGGTAAGGCTCACTTTTTCCTTGATAAAAGTAAGGAGGCACACCAGCAACCAAAATGTAAACAAATGAAACTCTGTAGTCTGACTTAAAAATATACATTCTTCTCAAAGTGATGACAATGATTTCAATACCATTGCATGAACAAGTCAACTAAACTTTATATCACTTCAAATCACTAAATCCGCTTAATTCTACTTAGTCCGTGTCGCTTCTGAACAACTTTTCCAAAGTAAGACTACTCCTTTTATGTTGTCAGTAGCAAATACTGATACACACCTACAGCGCCCTCTAATGGTTGTTGCTATGTATTTTCTAAAATAAAATAAATAAAACAGAAACTGCGACTTATACTCCAAAAAGTGTAAGTAAGGACAGATCTGTGTCTGTTTGCTAGTAAATCGTTGGATGGAGTGTCCCGGTTCTTGTATCCAGACCTGTCTGTAAACCTTCTGAGAAAAGCTTTCCATCAAATCTAATCACGGGTTTAATATCAACCACATTGGGTGTTCTCTGTGTTTAAAAGAATGGAGAATGTTCAATTTCTCAAAATGAAGTCTTTATTTTAGAAAGAGAAATAGCCTTCCAACCATAAACATATTCTGATCCGTAGTAAGCGCAGAAACATTTATGTTCTTTCTTTATTTAGATATTTATAGAGAGAGAGAGAAAGAGAGATAAAAAACTTCATACTGTATCTTTAAGTATAAAAAGTGACACAAGGCAAATATGTCAGTGTTACAGAAGGCGAGTTCATAAACATTCTATAATAATTCAAATAATCTGCAGCTTTTTGGATAATTTTCTCTATGCGTGCAATAATACATCTAACCTATAAGTAGCTCTACATGAAGTGTGTGACTATAATCTTGACTGGAGTGAAAACTTTTGGAATTACATGTTTTTGTTCTTGACTTTAAAAAAAATGGACACAAAAAGATATAAAACAGAGTTTTAGTCTCATTTATGAAACTCCGAGAAGCAGCCGCCCCTGCATAAGTGGACATTGCATATCTTGCAGCCGAACACACTTTCATGTCGCAGTCCCTTGTTGGTGCAGTTCCTGCATCGCCTGGAGCGCTCGGACATGCGCTCCAGGCGATGTCCATACTCTATGGGTGAATCTGCGTGTCTCTTGCGTGCAGCCCGCTCCATGCCCCTGGCCCCTTGATAATCTCCGATCAGCTGCTGTGCCAGGCGTACACGGAAGTGCCGCTGGGTGAACTGCTTGCCGTTGAAGCCTGCAGGTGGCGTGCCCCCTCGGCTCTCCCTCATCACTATGTATGCGTTGACGATGCACAAGTTGACATAGAACCACAAAAAGTAGCGCCACCACTTCTTACAGGGCCTGCCAACCTGATAGCATTCCCTCAGCTGGTCGCAGAGGTCAACACCTCTCATGTTTTCCTGGTACAGCAGCAAGGGCAAAGGTCTGGGAACGCCAAGACAGCCATCCATGCTGTCACTCTCCCCCTCCTCCTCCTTATCCTGCTGCTGTCGGCCGGGGCTGATTCCCACTATTCCTGGAGCGGAGTTAGTTGAGAGACAGTTCACCATCTTGACGTCCCGTGTCACCGTGGCAACCAAGTTGCCATGCTGGCACTGGTAGAACTCTCCCTGGCACAGTTTTCCAACGTTACGCGGGCGCAGGACTTCAGGGTAGCCCCTGCGCCCGGGCTGAGTAGGCCCACAGGCGTACAGCCCGTCCCTCAGCAACCTCTGGAGGAGAGGCACAGAGGTGAAGAAGCTATCCATGAACAGATGGTGGTACTGCCTCTCCAAGCCACGCACCAAAAAGGTCACCACCCTGTACCCCAAGGAGGCTGCCCCTTCGTCCTGGCTGGGCCTGCCAACGTGGATTTTGGTTCGGTGGCAGTAGCCTGAGCGGGAGTCGCACAGCATCCACACGGTCAGCCCTTTCTTCACAGGCTTGGAGGACATGTACTGTGTGGGGGAGAAGCGCCCTTTGGTGGCGATGGAACATTTGTCTATGGTCAAGCAGCGGTTGGGCGCGTATGCGTCCCACATGGTGTTCTCCACCACATCCAGCAGAGGCCGAATCTTGTAGAGGCCATCATAGCACCGCTCCCCACGCACCGGCTCGGCCTCCCGGTCGCACAGCTGCAGATACTGCGTGAGCTTCTCAAAGCGCCTGGAGGTCATGGTTTTCTTAAAGCCCGCATTTCCTATGAAAATGTCACTGGCCCAGTACATGCCCGTGTCTGGAAGCTGGTTGATGCCCATCAGAATATTCAGACCCACATAAGCCTTCATCTCTCTGACATCAGTCGGATGCCAGTGGGGGTCTGATTTCCCGCTTCTCCTTTGCCGATAGAGGGCGTAATTGTTTGTTTGTTCTACCATGTGTTCAAAAAGAGAATCTGGGAAGAGCAGCCGGAAATAGTCACGGGTGTCAGCATCGTCCCCCAGCGAGTGCTGCGGGCCACTGACAGCGGAGAACGGTTCGATTGAGATCACCTGGTCGGGCTCGCCCCAGAAGTCCGGAGAGTCCTCGTCCAGGTCATCGTCAAAGCGGAAAGCGCCCCTGCGCTCCTCCTCCTCCTCCAAATCCGAGAAATCAATATCGGAGTCGTTGGAGGTGGCGTCGGAGCAGTTAGTGGAGGTGGAATAATAGCAGTCCTCGACGTACTCCTCCTCGTCGTGCTTGATCCCGTTACTCCCGGTCACCAGTATAATGTTGCAGCCTCCTCCGGCGATGAAGCTGGCCGCGTCCGCAGCCTCCGCCGCGGCGGCTGCGGCTCCATTCTCCCCCTCGCCGTCCTCCTCCTCCACCTCCTCCTCCTCCTCCTCCTCCCGTACTTCGTCTTCCTCGTCCGAGTCCTGCTTTCTGTTGGGAATTTCCAACCACTTCACATCGGCTGAAAGATTAAGGGGAGACTCTTGGCTGTCGCACTCCGTGCTACTTTCTGGCTCCGCGCTAGTTTCCAAAATAGTAAAAAGCTCCCTCTCTGTTCTTGCCGTCGCCATGTCGGTGTATTAAAGTGCCCCTGCATGAGTCTTTTTGGGTATATTTCTCATCAATCTCTGAAACTGCTCATCTGAAATGAGCTGATGCGCGCTCAGAAGCGTGGAAACTTGCTGGTCGCGGGGTCTATGCGGCGTCTGGAAGCCCGGGTCTCATTGTTTCCGCTCCTGGCTTTTCTGGTCTTTGTAGCGCAGTGTGGCCGCAGACGTCAGAAGCTGCATGCATGTCCTGCTTTGTAGGGCGTTTTGCGACTGCAGCTGGTGGGGTTGCTAGTTCGCTAGGCTGGCAGATGGCCGCTCGCCGTTCTAATGCCCGCTGGCGCTCACCGCCATCAATACGCACTTTAATATATATGTGTGTGAAGAAACACAAAGCTGAGCCTCAAATCCTGACAGCACGTTACAAGTTTCAAAGATCTCAACAAAGTTTTACAACTTTACTCAGAAGTGATTGACACACATCTATAATGTTTCAAGTTTGTGCGTTTGGAGGAAAATGCGTAAAAACGCACACATGGCGCCAAACAAACACACTTGGATTTCTTTCCACATTGATTATAACCCCCCCTCAGTGAGTCTGAAGTCGGGCAGAGGAGCAGTGTGTTCATTCATAAACATGCTTCCTCCCTCTGACAGGTTCCTTCATGAATCTGAAGCCCTATAGGCTATTGTAGAATTAGGGACCTCCCTCTAATTTATGAATGTGGGCAGATACTCTTGTGTTTTACTCCAGAATTGAGGTTTGACATCTTCCCTTGATGGACCGGTTGATCCTCTGGGATGGAGATGCTGGACCCAAAATATGAGCAATCTTTTTAAAGCATAATCTGTCCATCCCAGTGGCAATGGTTGGAGTGTTTGAAGCATTCAATTGATATTTGATCCTTTTGGAGTTGCTGGTTTTATTGGCAGAATGCACTCCACATCTTTAATATGTGCGCTTTTCTTGTTTATTTATGTCTGCTTTGACAGGTTTTGTGCTTTGTCAATCACCTTACATTAGTTTTTGCACTTTAGTTTGACACAAAAAGAGATGTAAAGTCAAACTTTCACTGACATAATTTTAGCGAGCTTGGCTGCTTGTAAGATTTCTCAAGCCTTTAGGGGTGGGGTGGGGGTTGACTGCAGGAAGGCTCCTTTCCAAATTCTTTCAGCTGTGGCCTGAGTCTGCACGGCTGGCTGAACGCTGGGTTGCTGCCCCCCAGGCCCTGCAGCGGAGGCAGGATTTATGCGTCCTTCCTTTATTGCCCAGATTCTCATTGTCTCAGTGGTTTCGTGTTGCCTGTGTGAGCTGCAGGCCTCGCTGCTGTTTCTGTCTGCAGCGGGAAGCAAAGGGAGCTGCAGAAGCAGCCAGCGCTGGGAACCAGTATGCTCCAAAAACAGTGGAAAATGAGGGAGGCTGAGGACCTTGGATACGCAACCCAAAAATAGAAGTAAGAGGGGGGGAAAGGCTCGCTCCAGCGTTTCCAGGCCCCTGGAGCAGAGTGCTGCAGCAGACCCCTCAGAGACTCCTGTGGTGGGGTGGAGAGACGTCAACCAATGGGGGCGAGGCGTTCTCTGCGTGTGTGTGTGTGTGTGTGTGTGTGTGTGTGTCTGTGCGGCAAACTCAGCTCCTCCACAGCTCGGATCTTTTCCCGTGCCTCAGCTCAGCTCAGACTGCTTCAGTCGGCGTGTGCGTGCATCTGCCAGCATGTGAACGACTGCAAATGGTGCAGCCACTGCGGTCCCAGATAAAGACAGACCAACTCTTGTCCCTGCAATCCCTGACAATCTCTGTCTTCTGCTGTGTCTCCAACTCCCTGTCAGTGTGTCAGTGAGAGGGTTATTAATAATGATTCAGCCTCTTCCACTGCCAGCAGCACAGAATCAGCTGATGTGATGGTAATTAGGAGAGCAAATCAAATGCAGCTTCATGGCTTTGAAGTGAGAGAATATCTGCCCCTTTAATGAGACGATTTTACTCAGAATTAAGGGAAATAAGTTGCCATTGGGGGATGTAATAAAAAGTGGATTTGCCCTGTCAGGACAACTTTGAATGCTTTGCTCACTTGAAAATGTTTGGATCATTTTAGACCACATCTCCATTATGTTTCGTGTCCTAACGATCAGCCTGATCTGTAACGTTGACCTTGAGGTACATTTACCTTATTGCCCCTCTCTTTTTAGTCAGTAGTGACATATTGCCCTCTTGTGGTGGTTGGAGAGTAGTAACTCAGCATTTTGACCAAGTTTGAGCAAAGAATAACAACATAAATTGATAAATATTGCAAAGTAAAACCCACTTCAGCTGTAAAATAATCAAGACAAATGAGGAATGTTAAATAATAATCAGTATTAGAGACGATAATCTACATTTAGGAAAGCAACAGGTTTCCCTGCACAGATGGTACAGCTTAACTGTATTAACTTTTGTCCACTAGATGGAGGGAAAAGACAAAACAGAGACAACCAAGTCAGACACTGTGGGTTCAGCACGTTTACATTTGTGAAAACGTCACTGTACGTCTCAGTGGAATCAATGGGTCTGCATCCCTCATTTACCTGAACCAGCTTTTTGCTCTTTCATTTGCTCTTTATGTTGTGATTTAAGCAACAGATATAATCAGAAAGGCATTGGGTCTGTTTTTTGCAGTCTATTAGAACTTTAGATCTGTGTTTTTGCTTCAATTAAAAACAATTTTACTGTAACTAACGGGTTTGATCAACATTACTTTTATTTTACTTATTCTTTGCAGTCTTAATCTTCTTTATTTTTTAGTCTTTATTCTCTTATCTACAGTGAAGAAATAAGTAAAAGTATTTTTATTAAAATAAATCACAATTTGATGGACCCCTTGATTTTCATTTTTAAAATAATTGTCCACATTTTACTCCTTTAACACCCCGTTCCCCAGTTTGTCAAAAGGAGCGGACCAGGAGCAGATGCATGGCTTTTTTAGATAATACATCTCATAAGAGAACAAAATAACATGGGATCTGGACAAAAACATGCCAAAATACATATATACATTAATACATTTATAGAGAGAGAGAGAAAGAGAGAAAGCGAGATGGAAATTTAAAAAAAAAAGACATCTTGGAATTTTTGTTTCAAAACTGTGACTTTTTTCTCATTTCAGTGCCAACTGCACCAATGGATTAATGTCAATCAGGGAAAAACCCACATTTATGGAAGTGCTGCATTCATGTGGTGTTAGAATGATCTGAAAAATGACTCTCCAACTTTGAAAAAACATCTAGGCGTCTAAAAAATAACACATTTTCCGACACCACATGAATGCATGATAACTTTCTGCACCTAAACAAACATCAATGTATTTACAGTGCACCATCTATGGTTAGTAGGTGTGAAAAGCATGGAGTCAATTTGACTGCTATGGTCATCCGAGGTAATACTCAGATCTCTTCTGTTTTGACATTTTATCAATAAAACAATATTAGAATAAACTATCCACACATTTAAGAAAAGTAAGGGTCCTATTGGGGAATACTATTTTTAATCAAGGTTTGATGTTGCAAATTTTTAAATCAGCCAAAGCAACTTCTTCGGTAGTTCAAGTGCTAGAAACTGCTGACAGCTGATGAGGGGCGTGGTCAAATAGAATTTAGATTATATAACCAAAACATTTCTTTTTGAAAAATCACACAAACTTAAACATTAGCTTTGGTATTGCAACATAAACTTTTTTTTTTTTTTAAAAAGCAATGGCTGGGTGGCTCAGTTGGCTGGGTGTAGGACTGACCGACTTCAGGAAAGCTGGGTTTGCGTCCCAGGACGTGCAATGAGCTTAATCCAGTGTGGGACCTAAGGCCTGACCTTTCACGCTGCTTCCTAACTATGGGTCTCTCAGTGCCTTGAAACTACAAGGTTGTGTCAGAAAGAGCGCCCGGCATGAAACTTTTTGTCACAACCAACTGAATCACTGAAAGCTCATAAAAATAAAGATTATCATAAGGATAGAAGGTCCAAATTTTTAGTAGATAATAAGAAAAGCAGTGGAAAGAGTTTGCAGATTTCCCGCCTTGCAATTTTTTAAAATCCAGCTTTTGATTAGATTATTATTTGCGTAAAAGCATTAATTATAGGCCTTTGTGAATTATCAAACTATGTGGAAATCTTTTTTTCATCACAGCTGAATGCGTTGTACTGACATGGTGTACTGGGGGAATCCCACTTTGCCATCTTTCACTTGACTTGACTGTGGAGACAGATTCCCACAATGACGGAGAAAGGACCACAAAATATGGCTCAACTGGGGATTGTGCAAAAGGGTTTCGTCTGCTGCATACTGACAATAACCAACATTCTTTTTTCCATAGTAGTAAACAAACAAAACATTTGTTTTGAACAATGTGCCATTAATCCTCTTGCAAATATTGATCAGCAGCCTTTACATGCATTTATGGGAAAATGAGAATGATTACTGTGCATCTGGGATGTGGTTAATATTCTGTTAGGAGGACGGCTGAGGCATAAAGCTTCTTCCAGCTTTACTCTGCTTTGAATCAATTAGTTGGTAGTAAATCATTCTTTTGCGTCGATGACTCTCAGATTAAAAGAAATGCTTTTCTTTTGTGTTTTATTGGTTCCACACACCCTTGATGGGAAAACATCAAGAAATGTTTGGTTATTAAATGTCTTGCTCAATTTTAGCAACGATTTTTGTTGTAAAGCAACGTTTTTTGAAGAGTATTCTAAAGACAGTCTTACAGGATCAGTAAAAGTGTTAAAATAAAGTTTTATTTTATGCATTAATAGCAAATCTGTTCTTAAAGCTGCAATTATTGGCTTCATGTAAAGAACATTTGATTTTACGCAGAAAATAAGTAAACTGAGAAAATTCTGATTATTTAATTTCTTAGTTTCTACTTCACATTCTTTTACTTATTTCTCTTTATCACATTAAACTATTACACTTTCATAGAAATGCTGCTAGCACGATGCTATGCCAGCCACAGTGCATTAACCTTGCACAAGCTGTTAAACTCTCAAAAGAGGTTAAAACTTGAATGTATCATGCCCAAAAGAGAAGAAAGCTTTGTACTTGTAAAAGGTCCACCCGTTTTTCTTAAGCGATCCAGAGTGGCACACATTATAATCAGTTATTTACCATAACATGTTGAAGAAACAAGGTGTAACACAAAAAGAGGAAACAAATTTGAAGTTGTATTCCGTCCCATTTTCTTTTTTTACAACATTCACATAACACTTATAATGTGGCATATACATAATCCAATACGTTTCTTCTTTACTGTTATTAATCATGATAGTGAAACATAGCAGCCCCACTAAAGAGGGCCCCTCCTGGAAAGGCAAAATGTCTTGTTTTTGCCATTTCTTAGAGGAAAAAGAATAAAACGATTCTCTGTTATCCAAAATAGAAGTTTCTTTCTCTAAACTGTAATTTATATCTGTTCCAAGTTTAATGAAATCCTCATTTTTTAGTGTAATCTAATTTCCAAACAGAGAAAAACAGACTTCATTGATAGAGATTATGTACCTCCACCCATTATTTCCATAGAAATGTGTAAACAGTTTATTCATCCCAATGACATCTCCATTTCTCACCACTGAGTCCGCATGGTGCAATCGATGTGCTGTGTGAGCTTTTGATTTAAATCATTTGAAGCGAGCATTAATGACATTGGCAAAAGTTGTCAGAACTTGACCACACTCCACACTAAAATCAGTTCTAAAACTGACTTTTAAAACACAATTTCATTCAGAAACTAAGGTATAGTTTAAATTAGTAACGGATATTTGCTTCACTAAATAGCATTTTATCAACCCTGTCGCTAAACAAATCATTCAAACACATCTTCAGAACCCAATGAATCCCTTTTGGGGTCACAGGGCTGCTGGAGCCAACCCAGCTGGTTGCCAGTTTTTTGCTGGGCCACACTCAAACTTTCGCACTCCAACACTCACTTGCACACCTAGGGACAATTTGAAGATACCAACTAACGCATGAAGCATGGCTTTGAACTGTGGGAGGAAGCCAGAGTGCCAAAACCATACACAGGGAGAACATGCAAACTCCACACAGAAAGGTCTCAGCTGGGATTTGAACCACTGCCTTCTCACTATGAAGCTCGAGCGCTCAGTCAATTATATTTCATTGATCAACTGAAAGATGATCTATTTACATTTCTCTACCAATAAAAATAAAATGAATCCTAAACAGGAAATGTGAGAATCCCCCTTTTTTGTTTAAACTTTTTTTTCAATTTCAAAAAGTTAATCAATAGATTCTGTGGTCTTATTGACTCATACTCCTCACACTGGGGGAGACTCAACCACACATGGACCTTGTTACGGGGCCCCTGATGCACGCTTTGGGTCACAGAGCAAGCTTGTGTTCTGGGTGATACACGTGTGTGTAAGAACAGTTCACATGGCTGTAATCTCAATTTACAAAGACTAGTCCTCATCTTCAGATGTGTGTTTGGGTAGTTCTGCTTTTTAGCTTTTTCCGTGCTCTGGTTTCCAGAGCCACATTCAAGAATCCAAGAACAAAAGTTTTGTCAATTGTGATTTTAGAACTGGGTTGTAAAATATTTTACCACAATTTTACCTACAGAGAAAACCAAATAACCTCTAATGAACTAATAAACTTGTACATTTTATTCTGTTTATTCGTTTTTTTTCAAATTCTCCTTTTGAATATGAACACCAATTGGCAGTTTTCAATGCAACAGAAGATCACAACATAGATTTACATACCACTTTTGTTGTTTCTGTGGCTCAGAAACTAGTTCCCAACAAAATGCCCTCACATGTCCTTTACACATCTTAAACTGCAGAGTTTGTAGCTCTCATATGTATTTTTACATCTTTACTTGGGAAAAAAAAAGTTTTAGGTTGGTTATATTATTTATTGACTGCTTGATTTGTGGTCACCAAGATACATCGGGCACTCAACCAGATCCGTCTTTTTTGAAACACCCATATTTGACTCATTCAGCAGTCTGAGCTGCTTTGTCATCAGCATGTGAAATACCAATCCGCAATGAAAAAGAGGAAAAAAAAGCAGTGAAAGGTGATGTGAGGACTCCACAGAGCAAATTTAATACAGACAAAATGTTGCTAACAGTAACATTTACTAAATTCCTTCCATATTTATTTTGCAACAAAGATATAGATATATAATTAGTGTAAAGTAAAGGATTGAACACATTCATCATACCTGATTTCAGATCAGATTGAACTTTTGGTTGTGTTTCAAGGGCTGCTATACAACGGGATGGTAAAATTTGTCAACGAACAAGCGTTTCCACCTGTAATGGATTGGAGCTGCAAGTGATGTTTCACTAGTTTATGTGTATATAGTTTAGGCTAACATTTTTATTGTGGGGTACATCGATGTCGTGCAAAGTTTCTTTTTTAATGAAATGATATAACACATGCAAACTGGTCAAAAACAAGAAAATATTGATGAAAATTTTCTATAACATTTTTGAAATTCCTTGTGAGTCACTTGTACAATCACAGCAGGCTAACTTTTCGTTTGATTGAAATTATTTTTTTGAAAATGTAGAAATGTTTTTTATAAGTTGGCAAATGTGTAACAAAGTATCCAGTCTTTCAGGTAAAAACAACAACAACAAAAAAGACAAAGCTGTACATTTACTGCTCAATCTGCGATCCCACTATGGCAACTAGCTTTGGGACCAAAAGTTAATTGAAAGGACATAATCCTGGATATAAGCAGCAACTGATACAAGTTTCCTTCAAGGTATCTGGGCATTCGTTCAGAGATAGTGTAAGGTCACCTGGGAGAATATTGTGGTATCTGCTCCTCCACCTTGAGAGAGGTCAGTGGACGTATCACTGGCAATTTTTTTGGTGGCTTTCTGGGGAGATTTTCTCAGACATGTCCTACTTGACGGAGGACCAAGACCTAGGATAAACTGAGGATTGTGTATCTCTGGTAGCCCAGGAGTGCTTTAAGGTCCCCCAGCAAAGCTGGAAGAAGTGTCTGTGGAAAGGAGGTCTGGGCATCTCTACTTAGACTACTGCCTGATAAGTGGATAAGATAGATGGAAACAAAGTTTGAAGTGTTTGGACAATTTCTGTCACCAAACAGAAAGAAAAATTCTTCTTCTTTCTGTTTGAGCTCTCTTTAGGGGTCTCCAAAGAAAAGGATCTTCCTCCATCTAACTCAGCATCCCTTTTGCTCTCACCCACCATCATCATGTTCTCCTTTTACTTCGTCCACTAACCTCTTTGGTCATCTTCAAGGCTTCTCTTATGGTAGCTCCAACCTCAGCATCCTTATACCAACGTGTCCAAACCATCTCAGTCTTCATTTATCTTCAAAACACGAGGTGTTTCTCTGATGTATTCAGTCCTCATCCTTCCTCATAACTCCCAAAGTGAACCTCATCCTCTTCATCTCTGCCACCTCCAGCTATGCCTCCTGTGCCTTTCTGAGCCTCTAAACCAACATCACGCCTGCTCTTCATTTGTCTTTCATTCTCTCTGACATTCTTTTATCACACATTCCACCTGAAACTTTCTCCGGCCATTCCAACCAGCTTTCAAACGCCTCTCCACCTCTTAACATGGAAAAATAATGTTGGGATTCAGACCGCACTGATGGTAGTGTGTAATTGTGTGATCCTGTAGACTTCCCAGATTCAAACTGAGAAATCGGTGATGGTTTACAAGTGGGAAAAGCAGCAGAAGAAGTCTGAAGTGATAGATTTAACAGCCTTAGGTGACAGCAACACCAGAAACAAGTAACACGAGATGCTTGTGAAATAACAGGAGCTGATAAGAGGAACTAGAAAAGATGTGTCAGGCGATGGCAAGTGTGATCTCAGTGGTAATTAAAGTACTTTGGGTTGCAACCCCCAAAGTGGAAGAGGGGCTTCAGCAGATTGCAAGAACAACATCTGTCCAGGGCAGTGCAATACTAGGAAGAGCTAAGAAAAAGATCTACTGTCATCTGCAGTTCATCTTCCCCTGTTTTTTCCTATAATTTTCTGTAACACAGCCTATTTTGTCTCAGGTGTGAAGTCTTTAGTGTATAAATGTATAAACATAAATGGACAAATCTTTGTGGAATCCACTTTAAACATTATTTTTCTACCGAAAAGACTGAATGTGTCAAAATGTTCATGTCATTTTGTTACTGTTCTTCTTCCAATCTGAGCAGGACTGTTGTTTCTCAACCAACAGAAGTTTGTACCACACCAAACCCTGTCGCATGACAAGGGTGTAAATTATGGGTTTGTTGACCTCTGAAACGTTACTCCTTTCATGTGTTTTTGCTCTTAATGGATTTCAGCCGAAGCAGATTTACATCAGTTCACCAAAAACATTGTGGGCCAATAAATAAAACAAATGACACACTTGTAGTTCAATTAGAAACAGTTCTTTAGTGTAGCAGCTTTCATCTGGCTTATGAAGATGTTGATGCCCTGATTCCTCATCCGACGTGCTACACCATACTCTTTCTTACAGCTGGAGACCATTTGTGCTATTTCTCAATCTGAGGAAACACCCTTGTGTTTGAGTCCTAGATGGGCATCTGACAGAATTTCGGATGCAAAGACTTCAAGCCAGTTGACTTGATGCTTTGGCCTTGATGAACCCTGGACTGGTTATGTGGAGCATTGCTGTCTGATGTCTTTTCAAACCAGAAATCACATGCTAAAGTTTGCTGCACATGCTTTCTGTTACCTAAAAATGACCATTTTAGAACCATACTCTGCAGGCTTGGACTGCCTATGGCTTAATGCACCCAAGAAAACACATGAAACACTTAAAAGCGTTTAAACTCAAAGCAGATAAGGAAATGCTCCTGTGTAGAGCATTATGGACCAGTAAACTGAGTTATAGTCAGGACACACGGTAAATCAAAGATGTTTACGGAGAGGGCGTCTGTGAAAAAGGAGAGACTTACTTGTGTATGGTTTTTTACACAGCAATTGAAAATCTATGTCTTTAATTATACATGAAAAGTTCAAATTCAGTTTGACAGATTAATAAATGAAGAAATGGTTCTTTCTGGTAAATACAAAATTGTTAATTTCACATCCTAGAATCAGTTACATCAATGTCACTTTATTTATTTTGAAACATCATAATTTTTGTTTTTTGGGATTCATTATGAGGCCATATTGTTAGATGCTCACCGTGAAGGTGGTCTAAACCTTAACATCTGAGTTTTACTGCGTTTCTGGGTGTGACTTTGCAACAGTAGCATGATAATTTTTCACTCATTCAGCCACTATCTTGCACAAAAAATAACGGAAACATATTTAAGCCTTTGAAGATCATAGTCAGAAGCATATCAGGATTTACAAACAGAATCCAGACGGAAAAATGAAACTCCACCCAAAACATGAGGGACAGAACTTTGCAAAATAAAACTAGACATGATTTTGAAAAAAAGAGGGCAATTTAATGACAATACTAACAAAGCAGCTAAAGTATAAAACAATGTTATAAAGTAAAAATGTAGTAAAAAAGAAAGTGCAAAGAGTGCATGTCTGTACTTTGACCGATCCATCAAGTATGTTTAAAATGAATCTGCGTTTTCGTTTCATCTGACCGAGAAAAAATGTCAGAGCTTACAAGTAAAGTTACTTAAGTAACAAAGTAACAAGGGTTTCTATAGTCCAGTAACTGTAATTAAATACCGATATTTGAACTGATAAAAGTAATTTTATTACAGTAATTCGTTACTTTGTAATCTGTTACCCCCAACAATGTGATCAACTTTAACAGTCTTGGGTTCTGTTAATGGATACATCTAGGATTAATTGTTTTTTTTTTTTTTTTTTTTAACATACCTGCCTTTTTCCAGATGATGTCTTGCAGCACATCTATACAAATAAATAAATAAACAAGCAAACAAAGAAAATCCCGATTGAAAAGAAGAAACATTTTCAAAACCAAAAAATGCATCATAATGCGTCATTAAGACCCACTCTGGTGAAAATAGTGTTTTTAACATGTTCTTGTAGCATTTATCTCATTCTGGGCCTCCGTATACATAAAGAACATTTTTTAAATTCCATTTCTGAGTATTCCTTTATTCAAATCGTTGTGAATCAGGAGCAGACGAAAAAAAAAAAAAATACTGTTTAAAAATGATTGGAGTGGGACTTTAGCAGTAATGTACTGTTATGTCTTTAAGTGGAAACCTGTACAGTACATTGATGCTATGTGAAATTTGAATTTGATTTCTAAGGCCTGTTTTGCAACTGTTTCTGCTATACTGGTGACTCCCCCCATCAGCAGGTTTTACTTAGCTGCATAAGGAGAAGCTGTTACTGTTTGTTAGTGTTGTTCTATCAACTAGAAGGTTCCCATGGCTGCACTGAGAGTTGACGTACAGGGGTCCGTGTCCCAGATTGTAGCTGGAAACCTGCCTGCTGGACATATATCGCCATCTCAATTGCCAAAGTCTTTGGTTTTCCTGGAAATGACTGAACAGTAACCTACAATCTTAGAGTGCTCTTACGTCAATTGCTCAATCGTGGGGCACACAGAAGCTGTATAACTGCTGTTAAATTGAAAGACAACAATACATTTGATTCAAACATTAGTTGCTTTATGTGTTAACATTTAAAATGTGTTCTTTCAGTTTTTTCTTGCTTCAAAAAGAAAGAAAACTTAAATATAAAAACTTCATCCATCCAAACTGTTCTATATAAAAATAGAGCAAGTACCCAAACAATCCACAAAAAACATTGTCCGTGACCCTTTTTACTTTACGCCAAGATTAATTAATAAGTCAAGACTGTGGCTGTGTGACAGACTGGCAACCTGTCCAGGGTGTACCCCGCCTTTGCCCACGGGTGCTCGGGTTAGGTCCCTGCACCCCTGTGACTCCGAAAGAGACAAAGTGAGTTTAGAAAATGTATGAATGAACAGATATTTTACAAGAGCACTGATGACGTGACTCACTGGAGTCCTTAGATTTAAACATTTTCAAACACGGTTACAACTATGTCATAAAATGTCTGTGTGAAGTGAAGAAAAAAAAGTTGTATTTCTTTAATCAAAATGAAAAACTAAATGAATAAATGTAACATGCAAACATGTCACACATTGTGACATTTCCTGAAATCCATACACAAAAAAGTTGTTAACATGCAGATTTTTGACTTAAATGACTGGATTATTAAGGTTTATCTGCTTTAAATCAGCATCACAAGCTTTTTGAAAGTATTTTTAATGATATTTCCCGTCTCCCTGCAGTTTCTGTTCTTGATGTGGTCTTATTTTTGTGTTTTACTGGGGTAACTGTCAGACTTACAAGAGATTCTTGATTCACGATGTTTCTTGATTGAAAAATGATTGACTGAGCTTTAATGGAAGTAATTTTTTTTCCCCAGGCCTGTTATTTAAGGAAGTTGTGACACGGTAGAAGCCTTATGTTCTGCAGCGCTGATAGCCTTCCTTTATTAAACATCGCTCAAAGCAAACTAGCAGGGCGTGAGTCCAGTCTGGGTGTAATGATACAGTCATTAAGAAGTCTACCATTACCAGCAATAAGCTGTTCTACTGTGCACTGACGCAAAAATATAATAGCCAATTTCTTAACTGCAAAGCAAGCATCAAAAACAGAAAGTGATTAATTAATTGGCATACATGTCCATTTGCAACCATCTGTAGCCTTCTCAGAGAAAGGTCCTGAGAGGGAAACATCTGCAGTGAGTGTTGTTGTGGGTGAAAATGAGCTTATTCCTGCCCCAGGTCAGAAGGAAATGACAAGAGAAAAATAAAATTTAAAAAAAAGACAACAAACAATTTCTCTTTCTTTATTGCAGCAGTTGGACGATAGTCAGCATAACATAAGACAAACATACGTTATGCAATGAACACCCCAAGGCTACTATAGCTTTTGTTGGGTGGGGTCAATGTACACCTGAACGGGTCAGCAGTCTGTCACACCACCACAATTAGAAATACCAGTTGACCCATATTTTTTTTACCGTGGGAAGAAGCTGGAGTCATCGATGAAAACCCATGTATGCGGGAGGATAAAATGCAAACTCCACATAGAAAGGACCAGGCCAGGATTCAAAGGAATTGAAGGAGTTATAGGACATCCAATGAAGTTTTTTTAAGCTTCAACGTCTGCTGGGACCTTTTTTAGTTCACCCAGCAGGAGGTTCTCCATACCTTAGAAAGAGTCTTTGAAGTCATTAAATCTTCTTCAAAAATGCTCTATAATAAGATCAAAGAGAAGAAAGACACGTTAATGAAGCATCTACCTGTACTATTGGGGTCTAAAAAACAATGCTGCATTAAAAGTTTATTTACATATCTATATTTAGTGCTCAGTTGCACTTAACTTGAAAAGGTTTTAACTTCAGTAAAAAACAAATCCTGTGACCTGGATCATCCACGAAAGTTTTCTTTTGTACCTCATGAGTGTACTGGAATAAAACTGCAACCAATCTAAATACTCCTTAAAATGATTGATAGTTACTGTAGCAGCAAAATGTTGAATCTGGCTCTGAATATGGATGGAATTGTGTTCTTTTAGAACCTTCTTTTCTTTCATTTCAAACATTTGGTTCCGTGGTGCATCCAGAGGCAGTGAAAATGCTCCAATGAAAGTTTTCTGGAGGGCATAACACAGTTAGAACAGTTATTTTAGGATCGATTCACCATTTAAGACCTGAGACTGCTCTAGCAATAAGTGAACAAAGATGACATCACATCTGATCAAAACATGAGCTGCAACAAAGTTAACCCTTCCAGTTTAAAGAATCATTTCATGGTTTGACTTTTTCTCTGTCTGATGGACAAAATAGATGCATTTTCTTTAGAAGGAGGTTGGGATTCCTGTTTCAAAATGAGCCAGACTTTTATGGAAACAATTAATGGGAAACAGAGCTGCATTTGAATTGTTTGTTGATTACCTATTATTATACAAATCTCATAATTTGGATTTTGCAAGAGGTATTGTTTAAAGATTATTTTTCAAAAAGGAACACGATTAATCAAGGTGACTGAAGTGTTGAAAAAATGTTTTGGCTCTTATTGGAAAGTTTAGAGCAGGAGCTTCTCAGAAACTAGAATTTAATTTACACAGCACAGTTTAAGATACAACATTGCATTTCTGTACTGCCCAGATGCATTTAAGAATGCACATTTGTTTTAGGGTTTTTTTCAATAGTAAAAATGTTGCTTTTATGTTTTGAACTTAATATCTCCTTGGAAATGTATCCTTATTTCTAAAAATTGCTCTAAAGTCGAATGTGAAGTACTACTCATTTAAAAGCTTTTTAATTCTTGACAAATAGGCTGAACAATTTATTTAGAGTAAATGCAATAAAAAATGCAATAATTTAACACTTCAGTGCAGATATTGTCCCTGTCAGCTATTAGACTACAATGCCTTATAGTCAATGGACAATGATTATTGTTGTCATTTATTTCCCAACTACATTTTTATTGTTATTTAATATGTATCTACTGTTTTTAATACAGCTATAGTAATAAGGTAATTTTCCCTTTGTGGGATCAATAGGGTTTTTTTTCATTTTATGCTATACTATAGAATCCTGCCTTCATTTTTTTTTAAATAAACAAAAAAAAATCCTGCCTTAATAAAATAAGAGATCTGCATAGTCAAGTTTTTTTATCCTTTTGCGTTCAATAAAGTAGCCAATCCAAACATTAAAATCACAACATGAGTAATTGAGCAAACACAGCTCAAATTTTTGAGCACAAAGTTTCTGTGAATTCTGCAAGAAGTTATCAATAATCACTTTGAATCTGCCGCCACAGATTATGGGAGAGTAGAGCTAATCATTTTAACTACAATCTTAATAGTTTGGTTAGTTTTTGTCCCACAATAAACACCCAGGAAGTCTACACTTGTCAAAGTGACGCAGGGCTTTTCTCAGTTCTCCCAGCATTACATATAATGGAACCAGTGATGGTTAATGCTAAAGCATCAACAACTCTTCCACACAGCTTGGTTTTCAGCATCACCCAAATCCCCGGCTGCTTCACTGGCCCAGGGACCTCCCTGCAGCCTGCCTGTATCTCTGCTTCTCAAGATAGAAGCCACAGTCTGAGAGCTTCCTGCTGCTCTGTCTCCTGAACCTTCGTCACAGCCTGATAATCACAAGTTTACCGTAGGCTCCACTGGATGCTTTATCTTAAACAAAGAGTGGCAAAATGGCTGCGAATGTTGGGACCCCAGCTCCCAAACAAGGGTCTAGATGAGTGGCTGGTGGCATTTGGGCACTCATCTTGACCATTTTTATCAAAGTTGAGTGCATCAGCAAGAGCCCTCCTTCAGTGAAATCTTCTTTACTAGAAAAACAAAGCCAGGCAGTGGGGGGAAGGAAAAGTTCATTCCTCCAGGTTCTTAATGTTTTTTTTCTAATGAGTCCTACTGAATAATAAATGTGTAATATTTTATAAAATACATGATCAGATCACTTTTTTAAAAATGTATGGACATTATTTTATGTATTTTCTGATCCTTAGTAAATTTGTATGGATACATTTAAGCCAAAATAAAAATACACACATTTGACATTGCTAAAGTATCCCATGTGTAACACATACAGATGACTTTTTATTTAAACAGGATATTTATTACACTTTCATTGAAAAAGATCCTTAAAACTACTTGCTTTCATAACAAGTGTTCAGTCCTGCAGCTTCTGAAACATAACAGTTTGTGTTAATAGATTACTTTCAAAACTATTGTCGATCAGAGTTGCATTGTGACAAAACTTAACAAAAATCTATTAAAAAATGAGTTGAACAAAATCACAAGTATGTTCATTAACAAACCGCTTCAAACAGCATTTTTAATACCAGGAGCTTGTTGAGGCAAATACTAGAGACAACTAGACACCTGAAGGGCTACAATACTAATTCTGTGCAACAAAAAAGAAAAATAAATGCAATGCCTTCAAAGAAAACATATATGGTTGCTTTAAATATGCTAATATGTGACATATTTTGGAGAATCCCTCTTAGTGAAGTTGGGAAAATTGTTTTCAAAAAACAAAGTGAAATGTGATCCCGTGAGAAGTCCTTAGCAAAAGCATTTCTCTCACGTTTGCACAGACCAGGAGTAAACAGTCTACATAAACCGACACAGACCTGACAGGCTGTGAAGCGATTTAGAAACACACTGGAGCCTTTCCCGTCAATGTTGTTCTCCTACAAAGACCAGTTTCGTCTCTGCAGCTACGATATTTCCACGACAGCTTGACATCGGTACATTTTTAATCCAATGCCATCCAATGTCTTTATGTGCTTCTCAGATAAGTCCGTCCACACTTCACCGTTTTTCTATTTCTTCAAATGTTGCCTTTATTTTTTGGTTGCCTTTGGGTCCTTCGCTACTGCAAAAACAGTATACTGAAAGCCATGATGACACAGCAGCAAGCCACCCAGGGACTCTTCCGCTCACCTGGAAACAATACACAATGTAAAATTAAAAGCCACATATTCTGCAAGAATTTTTGTCCCAGAGGGTTTGAAAACTAGACAACGTTGTCTATAAAAAATATTTACCTATTCTGGCACATTTCCAGAAGATTCCTAGAAGTCTGCAAAGTAGAATTAGAAGTTATAATTGGTAGGGCACATTTTAAAAAAAATGAATAAAGGCGCAGAACAAATCTCAGAAACAAAACTAAAATCTTCAGTAAGGAGAAAGTAGACAGCAGGGCGTCTCCTCTACACCGACAGCTGAGGCTAACATGACATACCAGAACTTAATTCCCCTGATTCTCCTGTATGAGTATTTGATTTCAACAAGGGTGTATACGTTCACACTTTTGTGGTAGAACTCAAAATTTTCCGTTTTGCATTTTACAAAGATACAAGTTGTTGCAAATGATGCCTCTTGTCTTGGTCACTGCATGGGGCAGTAGGAAAAACCTAAATCAAGCCATCTGACATCTCATCTGTTACTCAGGAGAGACCACACCTCCTATTTTTTTTAAATCAGTCTTTTTGCTGGGCTGTGCCTGAATTATCAGAGAAGTGAATCATATCTTTACATCAAAGTACACGAAGCAAGTAACGTTTTTCCCCCAACTGCAATAAAAAATGCGATTATCTAAGATTGTCTACTTATAACTATGTACTATAAAGCATGTAAAGTATTTGAGCTAAAAAAAACCACAAACTATTAGTAATTGGTTGGTATTTAAAGGTTTATCATATTTAACATGGTCTGTGCAGCAGACATTTTTTAAATGAACTGCTTTAGCACTTGTGTGGCATTTTACACAGCAGTTTCTACACTGTTGCTCAAGTCAGTTGGTGTCTGATCGTACCCGGTCTTATTTCTGTCGAGCAGGCTGGGGGCCAGCGCTCTGAGGTAGGCACATGTGCAGATCAGGAGGAGAATCACAGTGAGCAGTGACTGGAAGTTGAAAATGGCAGACTGGAAGATGGGAGGAAAAAAAAAGGTTTAGTGCAACAATTCAGTTCTGCTTACTTTAATACATCATAAACACGCAAATATGTACTCCCTACTAAACAGGTAAGTGTTGGTGTACCAGATGATTATTTTTGCCTGAGAACTTTGATCTGATAAAAATGAATATTAAAGAATATGAATGTTAAAAACAGAAAAAAACTGGCTGAACACACAAGATAACAGCAAATTTAAACATTGCTGAAATATGATAAAACATCACTCTTTACCTACCAATCAAAAAACGCAGTGTCTGTTATCTACATTTCCCAAATGTGAAGGGAAACTAACAGTATTGTAGAAATGTATTTCTTTGGAGCTGTTGAGATTCTGACTGGAATAACTCTCTCAACTTTTTTATTTTTGCAAGATCAATGTTATTTTGAAGAACACAGATGAGATAAATCAGATGTGATTTATCTGGTGTGTCTGCAACACAAATATCTACATAAAAAGGTCACCTAGTAACAGGAGATATGCTGTCTGCTCTCTGAAATGATGCTTGCAAGTTGAATAATCTTCATAAATGTAAAACTGAAGGGCTAACTCTAATTCTAACTAAGAATTAAAAGGCAGATTGCAAACACAAGATCTGCTTTTAAAAGGATGAAAATTAAGACTTATATTAAGTAATTTTAAACTTAGTTTAAAATGTTTATGAAAATTCAACTGAAAACTTCAAAAATTTAAGTATAAAAGAAGCTAAGAACTAAATTTAAAACTTATGCAATTAGCAGGTTAAAATATAGTTTGAGAGCTTCCATTTTCATCATCTTGAACTTTCCTTTTGTAAACACGTGCAGTTTTGTTTATTTTTGTTAATTACATTTTCATGATATACTAAAGTCCGCAAATGCTTGTTGCAGCTAAATATTGTTTATTTTAATTCAGAAACCATGATTAAGATAGTGTTTAACATTTGCTGCGAAATTGAAATGACAATATTTAAATCAGCAAATGTGATTTTTTTTGTGTTCCATATATATATTAGAAATTCAGTTAAGTTGACCAATGTAACTTTGAGCAAATTCTTAGCATTTGTTCTACTAAAAATCCCAAGTAGTTACTATCAACCCCCCATAGCTCACATGACCAAGTTTTCTTTTAACCATATTTTGCATTTTATAAAAGCAAGGGAGAAAAATCAATCTAACTTAAAAATGTTTAACTAAACCAGTATTTTAAAGCAGTAAAGTTAAAGTGATGTTGTGGCAAGCATTGTGGATCTATAAAATTAGACAATAGATTTCTTTGTGATGTATAATGCATTCAGACTGCAGATGTGTTGGTATAAAAATGAGCGAACTGTCCAACAACCTAATTAAAAGAAAAAAGGAAAAGTCCACTTTATTTTGTAGGTTTTCTCAAATGTTTTCACTTTCATTCAGTAAAGATGCAACAATTTTATCAAAGAACCATAAGCCATACAAACAGATGTTGACACAATGACATTGTGACATTCATAAAAGTTTAATTTAAAAAAGGGATATTAAGGCACTTATAAAACATTTGACATTTGTTTTGCATTTAGAGGGGGGGACGTAGTCGGAATAGTTTTACAGTTTTTTGTACCCAGTAATTGTTTTCATTGCACCTGAACTTCAATAAATTACTTATTTGCAGATATTCATAGTAGACACAACCTGACCGTGTACATAGAGGGAAATATTCTTTTGCATTGGTTGCGTGAATTCCTCTGGAGAAGCTACGTGGCACAAAATGAAAGATACAATGAAGTTCGCATTATTAGTTCATTATTCTCTGACACATAAACCCTTAGATTTTAGCTATATACGAAAACTTTGGTTGAACTTAAAATGGATAATATTATTACTATAATATTTCTAAGAACAAAATAAAAAGATATCAGTTGAGCTTAACGTGTAGCAGAAGCTAGCTTAACTATGGCTGCTCGGTGACGTTTAGCACGAAATGTTTCCATTAGTTTTCTTTACGGCATATTCCAAACAAAGGACAGAAACGGAGTCTCAAAACCTGAGTCCACAGCCAAAGAGAGGCTGACAGAATAAAAAAAACTCACCATTTTCGAGGAGATTCAAAGCCACATCAAACTTCCTGCTTTCTGTGGTTTTACGTAACGTAGCTTCTATGACGCAGGCACGCACGACGCTGGAAAGAAGTTCGCGGTCGTTTCTGATTGGCTGAAAACAAATGATTTGAAACTCGCTTGTGTCAAAGCTGTCAAAACGAAGACGTGCTTTTTTTCCGTTTTTTGGTCAAAGAGTCCGTCATTTGGACATCGTAGCATTAGACACACAGCGTGCCGTAAGTGTTTTTATTTTATTTTGATTTTTTTTTAAAAGAAAAATTGATTTTGCTTTCTCGTTTTCATTAAAGATCCCGGTGAATTCATTTCAAATAACAACCCCTGCGGAAACTAAGCTAATGGTATTACCTCGATTGCTGCATCACGTAGCAGCAAAATTAGCCACGTGTCTACTTTTTTAATGTCACGTCCAGAGCTTCGTACACATAGGAGCAGACACTGCAGATTATAGAGTAAGATCTGATGTGAAGATTGATTTCAGCAATTTATTTACTGTTCTTTCTTCCATTTATTATGTGAAACAAATGTTTGCGGTCCACTTCCCTCGAAGAGTTTTTCACAATAAAGGCTCCTCCCTTTAAAGAGCCACATAGCATCTTGGTTGCATTTAAAATGTGATTTTGCAATTCTCTCTCAACCCTTCCTTTCCAGGCAACTCCTAGAGAGCCCTTCATGTGAGAGGAAAGCTGCCAGACTGTAAACCACACATAAATAACCTTTTTGTTATACAAGTGTAAACAGCCTCACATTTCTCCTCACATGATTTGGTGTGTAGTTTGCCAGGACAGTGCTGTTTTATATAATTGGACACTGCATCCTGCTTTTACTTTGAGAAAAAAAAGTAACTGTAATATAATTTCTATCAATTTTAGTTCTGAATTTTTGTCTATTGGAATACATTTTACTCAAGGTACATGATCAGCATTATTTACATATTTTATTCTCATAATTGCTTTTAATATTGTAAATGTCTTTATTGTGTTTTATGAAATCTAACTTGAACTAAAAGCTTGACTTAAGCTGTTTGCTCCATTCTCTGTGAAGATATCCGGAACTATAAAACTCTGACATTATTACATGCCTTTGCATAAACCTTTACATTTTTTTAGACAATTTTGGATGAGTAAAGTCGAAATCAAGTTCAAGCGAGGGCCAACAAAGTGTCGATGGTAATGTTACATCAAAACAGAGCTGAAAAAGACACAACTGTGAAGATATGCAAATCATTGGATTACTGTTAAGTTAGGAAGGTCAATTAATTAGTCTTCTGTAACATCCACATGTTTGTTAATGTCTTTTTGTGGATTAAGGTACTACGTCTCAATTAAGACATGTTATTCATGGTATGTTTTGCCCACAGTTATTCCGTTGCATAATGGATTTTATATAAAAAAGGAATGAATACAACTTTTCTAACTTCCACCACAATTCTGCTAGTACCCAATCTGAATTTAATCAGTTATACATACAAAAATTTAAATAGATCTAAAAAGTTACAACAAAATCCAAAATACCATTAAAACCTAAATAGAGTGTCAAATAAAAACAGATAAATTGTGTTTAAATAAAGGTGCCAAAACTTCCAGGTTTGAATTGAGTGAGTTATGACAGAGTTGGGATCAAAAGTTTGGGCACCCCAGGTGAAATGTTATTGTGTTAATATTATTGTGCATAAAGAACCCAAGGAAAAATCATCTAAAGGCATCAGTTTACAGATCAGACATTCTTTTAATGTATAAAAAAAAAGACTTTATTTTCATCATTTACCCTTTCAAAATAACAGAAAACAAAATAATGGAGTGTGCAAAAGTTTGGGCACCCTGCAGAGTTAGTACCTTGTACTGCCCCCTTTGGCAAGTATCACAGCTTGTAAACGCTTTTTGTATCCAGCCAAGAGTCTCGCAATTCTTGTTTGAGGAATCTTCATCCATTCTTCTTTACAAAAGTCTTTCAGTTCTTTGAGATTTCTGGGATGTCTGTTACACACTCCTCTCCTCAGGTCCATCCATAGATTTTCAGTTATGTTAAGGTCAGGTGATTGGGAAGGCCACTGCAAAACTCTTAATGTAAGGCAGTGTGGATTTTGAAGTGTTTTTAGGATCATTATCCATTTGGAAAAGCCATCCTCTCTTCAACTTCAACTTTTTCACAGATGGCATCAAGTTAGTGTTTGAAATTTGCTGACATTTTGTGGAATCCATTCTTTCTTCTACTGGTAAAATGTTTAATCTGCCGCTGGCTGCAATACAAGCCCAAAGCATGATTGATCCACCCCCATGCTTAACAGTTGGACAGATGTTCTTTTCATTAAACTCTGGACCCGTTCTTCTCCAAACGTACTTTCATTCATTGCAGCCAAAAAGTTCAATTTTAACCTGGTTGGTCCATATAACTTGTTTCCAAAATGCATTAGGCTTATTTATAAGTTCATTTGTCAACTTCAAACATTGAATTTTGTGGTGAGGACGTAGAAGAGGTTTTTTTCTGATGACTCTTCCATGAAGACCATATTTGTACAAGTATCTGTTGATAGTAGAACAGTGAACCACAACTCCAGAGTCTGTAGGTCTTTCTGGAGGGATGATGCAGTCAAACATGGGTTTTGACTTGCTTTTCTCACAATCCTGCGAGCTGCTCTGTGTGAAATTCTTCTTGATCTTCCAGATCTTGCTTTATCCTCCACTGTTCCTGTTGACTGTCATTTCTAAATTAACTTACAAACAGAGGATATTAGCATCGGAAAACACTTTGCTTTCTTCTTATAGCCTTCTCCTGCTTTGTGAGCATCAACTATTTTCAGTTTCATTGTTCTGGAAAACTGCTTGGAAGAACCCATGATGCTGATTGTTGGGGCAAGGTCGGATGACTCAGATTATTTCAGATCTTTGAGATTGAAATCACCTAGTCTTTGCAAACCGTGACTGTGAACAATCCATGACACTGTCAGGTCTCAGCTTTCAATAAATTCTGCAATAATTTGCACCAACCATTATCTTGTTTCCTGTTATTTTGAAAGGGTAAATGATCGAAATAAAGCCTTTTTTTTTTACATATTAAAAGAATTTCTCATCTGTAACCTGATGCCTTTAGAACATTTTTCAATCTTTCCTTGGGTTTCTTATGCATATTAATACAACATTTCAACTGGGGTGCCCACACTTTTTATTCCCGCTGTACCAGCATTGAGCCAGTCTCTAGTCCAGGTAAATCCAGTCTGGAAGAGCATCCGCCATGAAAAAACCAGAATCTAAATCACACCCTGATGACCCTTGAATGATGGAGTAGTAGAAAGGAATAACCAAACATGTTCATACAATAATGTAAACAAGTTTTTGATCCTATTTCTGTTAGGCTGCTTTGGACTCCATGTGCCACAGTGAACCACATGACAAGCTGTTTTATTCCATTTGTTTGTCTTTCTGAAGTTAAATTTGGCACATTTTGTTGTATTTTGGCAAAGGCTTTGATTTCACTCTGAGCTTGACTTTCTTACTGCTGACTCGTGGACTTCTAAATTTCGTCTTGTAACTTGAGTAAAATGTTTGTGAAAATGTGAAGCAATGCACCTATCTGTTTCTTATATTTATGAGGTATGTTTATCTGATGATTTTGTGTTTTTTAGTGTATGAATTCACCTATGAATGCGCTTCGGCCTGCTAGTGTAAAAGTAATATAAGATTTTGTAGATCTGACTACTAGAAATTAAACTGACCGTCTGTCATCCTAATGGTTGGTATATTTGAAAGAAAAATCAAGAAAGCCTCTTTCAAAATTGACATACATTTATTTTCTTTTCATTGAGGTAAATATTTGAACCCTCAGTACTTTAAAATCCTCATTAGCAAGCACAGATCAAATACTTTTTTCCTCCACTGAGTTTTAACCTGGGGTGAGTCGCTAAAACAGAAACATTTTAAAAGATTATTTTTGACAAAAATAGAAGTTAGCGCCGCACATTATTTTAGCTTTTGCTTTATAGCAGAAAACTGACAGTGAAAAGGTTTAAGTGAAGGTCATGAACGTCAGGGCTATGAGTCAAAGCTGGAAGGGATTTTGGTTTATGATTTAAACTTTTCATTGGTTTTGTTCAGGCTAAAGAACTGAACAGATGCTGACAGTGAGTTTTTACAAATTAGCTTTGATGGTTTTGTGCAGCTCTCCCCTCCTGACAGACAGTGCTGTTTATTTAATTGAAGTGCCCTTCTGTCATTACCACAGGGTCATCGACCCTGCACAACAGATGTTACAGTAACTAATGAGTAGCTGGGTTCACTTTATGAGGTTAAAGTTGATGCCTTCAGCTACCTCATTCACCCCCCCACCCCTGAAGCGTAAGGGGGTCAACCTAAAACCGCTGCACCTTTCTATGTGCGTGTAAGAGGGCAGATGTTGTGAGTGAACATTCATGTTTTCCTGTCAGATCCCCCTTCTCTTCCACTGTACATGACTGAAAATCTGTGGAGCAGTCAATCAAAAAAAAAAAAAAAAAAACAGGCTGTCAGGTCATAACTCAGCACAATATCCATTTGCACTCATCTTTTTTTCACAGCAGGACTAACTGCTAATTTAGATGTCCTTTTTTTCCTCCGTTTGCATGTTTTTTGACCCTGTGTTTAAGTAGGGAAGCTGTCTAATTCGCCTCACACGGCTTGTGGAAGTAGTAATCACATGTTCTGGACTAACCATCACCACTCAAGTAAAAGTTTCTTCAGCAATTTGTGAAGAGGAACATTTTGTGCCTGGCCAGCTGTCTTGACCTTTGAGGAACAGCCACAGTAAAAACGGAATCTTAAGAAAGTAAATAGACCCTTGTTTCTGTCTTGCAAGACAAATGATCCTATCAAAAAAAAGTTTCAATTGCAAAATAATATTCATTTAAAAATGTCTCTGTGACTAGGATTTTTTTCTTAAAATGAGTACTCTTGGTAAGGCACCCAGCAAGGTTGTGCTGGGCACCAACTTTATTAGATCTGCAGAACATTAAGACTTCCTTTAAGGAAGTACTAACTTTAGGTATTGAGATAAATCAATACATTTCATTTATTAATAAAGCTACTTTTCTGTTAAACCTCCTGTGTTTGTTGTAATAAACATGCAACTACACCGGTGGTGGTCGCTATCCCAGTTTCAAAGACGTGCCGTAGCGTGTTAAACTCCATGTGGTCAGACTGACTCAGGACCCCACTAAAGACACATTAATGCACTTTTAATAGCTAACAATGAAACACGTTAGTGCAACTAGAGAATAAAAGCAACCTTTGCAAGTTTTAAATTGCAGGAATGAAGGTTTTCTTCATGGGAGGTTCCTGATTAATGCAAACGGCAAAAAAATGAAAAAAAAAAAAACAAGATGAAAGTAATATGGGAAACATTACTGGAGTCTGATTTTTGAGTTTCTGAAGTAGTTTTTTTCTTTTTTTGCAGACACTAGCATCCATGAGAAATGAGTGGAACTGTTCGTCAAATTACCATAAACTCTAATCCAGGATTAGATTTCTTCTTGCGGGTGGACTGGGCTGTGGACTTGGGCGCAGGGTTCACTTTGGTCCTCACTGATGGCAGCTCAGTGTGGATTGGAGAAGGTAAGTGAACAATGTTCAGATTATTTGAGCCCCAATTTTATGTTTAAATGTAATCTGGGCAGAATCTTCTTTTGACTATTGACTAGGCTGCATTGTGACCAGGTGTACCGCTCATCAGCTGTCATCTGTAGGCACCTGGCTGACCCCATCTCATAATATTTGAACTGTTCTGGTTTGACACCAGTGACTTTGTTTCAGCACTGGGGTCTTCACTCTTGTGCTGCAGCTTACAGGTGTATGAAGCAGATTACGTTCTACAAGGCCTCTCTTTGTGTATTCCATGCCGGCCTGTGTGCATGTGTGTGTTTTTGTCTGTGCACTCCCATTTTCACATGACTGTATGTTTAGGACACCTGGAATATAAGTGCTGCGTGCCCATCTGCAGGGTTGACAGGTAGAGATGGGTTTGTGACAGCTCTGTGTGGGCTTCTGGGTCATCACTGTTCCTGCGTTTGATGTGCTAATTGGGACTTTCAAGCTTTAGTTAGCAGCTGTGCAGCAGCTGATGACATCCCTCTAGGTTTCTCTGTATGCTTCTCTGCAAATCCGCTTTCACATGCACCCGTGTGTTAGTACATAATTAATGTTTATAGATTTTTCCTGCAGTCCTCCGAAACCTGTGGCCTTTGCTTCTCTCAAATGTGCCGTGTACAATAAATAAAACCTTTCATCGTTTATGACTATTTTTTTAAAAGACAGTCCAGTTGTAAATTTGTAAAAAAATGTTTTTTTATTGACTCATGTGCTTTACTTGGGTTTCATGCTTTTAGTTTCAGAAGATGATCTAACAAGGGAGGCCAGCAGCATGGGAATTGTAAGGGAGAGCTACATCAGGGATCTTCTTCAAGCTCTAACAAAAGCAGACATGGAACAAGGAAAGAGGAGAGGAGAGGACAAGAAGGCGTACTCCTTTGACATCACTCCGGATCATCGATATCTCTCATACCAGATGATCTTTAATAACAGCACGGTGAGAGAAAACAAACTTCTGCCGAAAACTGCTTTGTTTAGCTGCGATGAACAGGACTGAACATTTAGAGGACTTAAAGAAAACAAAATACTCCGTATTGTCAGAAGGTGTTCTATTGTGGAAAGTATTTCAGTTAATTGGGTGCATTTTGATTATTTCAAGTATTTCAGGCAACTAAAAGATGCATGAGAGGGCTACCGCAGCTTAGATGTGATTTACTCTGTCATGAAGGGCACACGGTGTTCTCAGAGCGTCTGTCTTCCTTAGATGTAGCTGCTAGCTGTGAAATTCCAGCGCAAAGCTAAATTCGAAGTTTGAAGCTTGAACAGCATCAAAATATCCTTTGGACAAAACGTTAAGCTTACTATACGTTAAACATCGTTCAAACATTGAGTCTTACTTGCAGATCAAAATTGCGTGTAAAGACTTTGTAAAACTTCACAAGGGACCAAAAATATGGCAGTCATAGACATAACATTTACTCTCATGGCAGTTGTTTTTATCAAATTATATTAAAGTGATTATAGACTTATAAGAATAAAAAAGTCTTTTCTGAAGAATTTTCAAATAATGCCTAATGGTAAATGGTCACTTTGCTATCTTCTTAGAAGACCCAAAGCACTTTAAAGTCACAGTCCCATTCACCCACACACACATTCACACACTGATGACTTTGCTGCCTAACACTGGTGCCACCAAGAGCAATAATATTGTCAATATAGTGTTTGACACATGGGCGGCCAGTGCTCGACTTGTGATCTTGTCGTCAGAGGTCAACCGCTCTACCTCTGCACCACAGCTGCATGATTATCACAGATATATAATTGGGATTGTTTACTAGTTTGGAGTCAATTAAGTCATAAACTGGGATAAATTTGAATGAATTCCAATCAATTACCGTTCCTCCTTAAAACCAGTAAAACACATACCGGTATTGTATGTACTTTTAAGTATTTTTACATTTATGTGAAACTGACAAGTGAATACAATCCTAAAATCCCACACAAACGACCAAAATGTATGAAATACTGAAATGGAAACTTCCACATTGTTACGCTATAATCTTCTAAGTTAAGGTTGAAGATAAACAAATATGTGAATCCTATTAGTTCAGGGATAGGCCACTCCAGGACTCGAGGGTCACATTCCAGCATGTTTCCCAACATACCATGCTCTGGCATGCTCTAATTGGCTGAACACACCTGAACCAGGTAATCATCATGAGTAGGGCTTGGATATCTGGAAATCATGCGGCCATTGTGGCCCTCGAGGCCTGGAGTTGCCTATCCTTGTAGTAGTTGATTGGGATAATTGCACAGATAAAATTATTTTACACATTTCTAGTTATCAGATTTATTTGTAATATTGTACATTTTTGTAATAGTAAGTTGCAAACATTTTTGGCTCATTTCCTTTGGCGCATTAAGCTAAACTAGAGCAGCTTTGAAACCTCAGACTGAAGTGGCTGTTTTAGATTAGTGGTCTAGATGTGTCATTACTTCACTTTCGAATCACATGATGGTGTGCCGCTTCCTGTTCTAACAATTCCCCGAGGACAAATGCTTCTAACAACATCCATCAGAAATGGAAAGGAAGCCTTTTTTTCTTTTATGGTGGGGCAGTTTAAAAGATAAGGTTTATAGACTCCATGCTTTACAAAGAATAACAAAGGTCTCGCCGCCTTCAGGCCAGAAAAAGTTGCGGATAGCAGTCATTGAGTCTGCCTTTGGCCACCAACACTGCAGAAGCAAAATCTTAAGAATGTAAAAAGAGCTTTGTGGTCTTATTTTTCTGTCTTGCAAGAAAAGCAAGTCTTTCAACTGCAAAGTCTTATTTTAAGAACAAACTTGTCTTAGTTCCCCAATTTTTTTTCTTAAATTTGGAATTCTTGGTAAGACAATTTTCCAGATTTTTTTTTGCCAATTTAATACTTTTTTCCCCAAAATGTATACATTTTTTACTTGTATCTAGAGGGCCTATTTTTGCAGCGAAACAGAATCTGATGCTACTAAAAAAAAACAAAAAAATCTGTTTAGCTTGTTCTCTGGACTCAAACATTTGCATTCATTACTGAAAATGTTTTCATGTGCACGTGAAGCACTGTGTTTGAAGATGGTCCTCAGCTAGCGGCGCCTTTGATAAAAGACAGGTCCTGGTTCAATCAGGGAACCTTGATGTTATTCTTTCAAACTGTTTGAGGGGGCTGCTGCCTTTAGAGGTCGGGTCACCTTGGGTCCTGGGACGCTGCTTTAACAGAGCTGACCAGAGAAAGAAGGCCAGGAGGTTAGGAACACTGTAGAAACAATAAAATCCTGATTTATGGTTAGGGCTGTCCCCATGTAGCAATCTTAAAAAGCACTTGATTAGGCCTCCCTCCTCCTTTTCTCCAGCCTGTCCTGGCTCTCATTATCTCTTCAAATAGTTGTATATTGAAATTTGAATGTGTCTGCATGTTCCTGTGTTCCAGTAGCTGCACTTTGTGGGTTAATATAGCCATATATGTTCCTTTGTAGGTTCTGTAATGGTATGATTCAGGAATAGAAAATAATAAAGAGAAACAAAAAAAACAAAATGCAATGATTTAACTAGTGAACTACTAAAATATGCTAGTAACTAATTGAGTCAATTTATAACTATCACTGAAATAAATAATTATACAACAGATGAGTATAAACATTCAAATACATTTTTAAAATATTTTCTTTTAACTTTATATTTACTATCTCTTATCTTATCACATAAGTTCAATCTCCCAGCTTTTAGACTCAGGGGTTGTTCAAGACTGAAATCCTGAAGGACAATATTTTTGTTGAGGTAATTGTCCCTGTGTTTGACAGAAAATGTTTGATTGAACGTGTGCGGCCACATCACTAGCTAGTGTTTATCAGGCTGACTAAAATCCAGTCTTTTCTCTCCAAAGTTGTCATCACGTTGGCCAGCTATGACACAGCTGAACCCTTAACTTACAACGGAAAAAAAGAAAAAACCCAACTGACAAACAGCATGTGACGAACAGTAAGAAAGAACATTGTAAAAATGGAATTTGCAACTTAAATGTAAATTAAGGCTGCCTGTGGGTTATTTCAAGGTCAAATGTAAAAAAAAAGATGAGTATTGAAGAAAAAACTTCTCAATTAATGTTTAGCTTTTTAGTTTATCCAAATTCATTTATTAAAGCTAATAGTCTTGTTAAGGTAATACTAGTTACATTTTAATGCTTTGCTAATTACAATAATGTTTCACTTTTAATAAATGGCTATAAAAGTGATGTCTTAAACCACAACAACTTATTTCAGTTCAGAATGATCTTGATACAGTTTTTTTTCTGCATTGTGCTCCTCCAAATTAGATATTTATTTGTAAACAAAAACAATACACTTTCTGAATATATAAAGTTGAGAGTTAGAAAAGATACATTTATGGTAGAGCTGTTGGTTTGTACCTGCTGACTGTGTAGTAAGTGGGAAGCTGCTTCCTCTTTTCAGCTTGTTGTGAAGGCAACAAAAACACAAAACACCTTGACATGCATTATCATATTTCGTGCATTAAACGATAAGGAGTCTGGAATTAATTAAGGCTTACTTAAGTATATCAGTTTCATGCATTTACAGTTTAACCCCAGCTTAATCTGGGATGCTTTCAATCAGAACAGGAGGACGTGATCTCTTGCAGTGACATTTGCGACCTGCATCACGCTGCACGGCTGGAGACCTTAGTGAGCTAATTTCCTGATGACAAACATAAAACATCAGTGTTATAATCATCTGTTTAAACTTATCCAGAATCCTGAAGCTCACCACAACTGTTTGTAATTATCTCCAGTGATGCAGTTCACTGAAAAAGATCTAATTCAACTTAATGAAGCTTATTTTCTAAAGCACCATTATAACAATAAATGACTAAGTGCTTTAGACAGAAGAAAAGTAATCAATCAAAGCAGCATCCCAGACAATAAAAGCACTCAAATTGATTACTAGCTTTGAACAATTGTGGCACAAGATGAAGCTTTGTCTATGGCATCAAAAAGTTCTACATTACGGTCAGTTTTTATTTGCTTGAGCTGCAGTACAGTCATCTTTGGACACTTTCGTAACCTAAGACCTCCATATTAAGAGCATGTTCCCCCTTTCGTCTGTTCTTGAGATTGTCCAGTTCTGGAGACGGCCCGCTGCTGCTGATGCAATGGTTTGTCTTATCGGTGATACACCGACGGCCTTCCTGTAACTTCCTGTGCTTTATCGGCTCTCTCGCCTCCTCAACTGCCAATGAGGGATTTTAAGCTGCGGGCTAATCTTGTTTTTTTTATGCCTATGTATCCCACGCTAAGTGCCCGTGCCCAATCTTGTATACTGCCCCTTTGTCATCGTTCATGTAGTCCTCACCCACTCACTTCCCTGGCCCTCTGCAAACAATAGATACTTAGTGCCAAAGAACTGAAAAGTCCCTCTGTTATGTTTTTCATTTAGATGACATTACATTTCAACTTGGAAACATTTTCTGAAGGCTAAGCTTTGTGTTTGTGAATGACCTTAGTGAGTGCTGTCAAAATATTCTCGATTTTAATCATATTTTCTCATCAGTAAAGTTTTCTGTCGATGGTCTCTGTGGAATACATGTTGGTTTAGGTGTGGTAACAAAAGCTTTGTGTTTTCTGCTCTCACAGCATGTTGTGGTATCATTTTCACTGGGACCTGCATACCTAATGTCAACATTTGACCTTCTGGTCTGACTGTCTGTCTTAAGACACACACGGTCACACAAACAAACAATTAGACCACACACAAGGAACCACACTGTCATGTCAGACAAATCTGAGATTTTATTTCCTCACTTAAGGATGCATATGGGTGTGATAGATGTTGCACAAAAGATTGTAAATGATCTTGAAGGTTGTGAACTCTGATACTGAATGTCATTCATCTCATTCCGGTCGGATTTTGCTTGTGTTTCCATGTTTGTCCGTTGGATTTAATTCTGCTAGAGGGGTAAAATGGCTTCCGTGAATGATATTCTCAAGGGAGATACATGTGACAGTGGGTCATCACAAACAGTTTGACCTCCCACACCTTGGCCGAGGTTGGCACCAGCATGCCAAGTGACCTTTAACTTTATCTTTTAGTCCCAAGAGAGAGGAGGAATCTGGAGTGCTCCATCAACTTTTCTAAATATAAATACCTAAATAAGACATTCCTCCCAAACTTTTACTTTAAATTAGCTTGTTGCTTGCAAAAATCTTCTTCCATTGCAATAATTTAAAGTTTTCTCAGGAAGCCTTAAAGACAGTGAGACACAGCTCTGATGTTTAAATGGCTGCAGGAACCTGAATAAACAAACAACAGCTGAGTTTCATTTCTAGTGTTAATTCAGTAAATAGACCTTGTGCCTCCAGCAGCTTAGATATCAGTTTCTGGTGTCTTGAACCGGTCGTGTGTCGATTAGCAAGATTTATGCTCCCAAACTGTGTTAGTGGGTGAAGCAGAGATTGACAGGGACCCATTCATTATCACTGATTTAGGCTTGTACTGTCAATGTTGGACATTAGAGAATTCTTTGAAGTCTGAAAATATGAGTGTGTTCAGCGTGTCAGAGATTTCAAAGGTTTGCCAGAATACATTTTCCTGTGGCTGATTTATTGTCATGCGAGCCATCTCAGGCGCACGCCAGTATGGGAGCAGAGAGCACGAAGCAGAAGAGGAGGTGTTCCAAATGCAGTTGGAAGTTTGCTTGAAAGACAGATCAAAGCTTTTAGAGTTTTCACTCTTCACAAATTGTACAGCTTTGCACAAGTGCAAACAGATGGTGACATTAGCCTCTAGCGACGGACAAATTGATGTGGATCATTTGGAACCAGACAAAAATTGAAATCAAAAGATAAAGATTTTTATTAAATATCTGCCTAGTTCAGTTTCACTGTTTGTTCAGATGGTACCATCTAATCACAGGTTTCTTGACTTGGTAATGACATCAGACTTCATGAATTCTGAGTCATTCTGCTTCCCTCAGTGGGAGAAGCTTTAACTGGATAGATGAGTAAACCAAGGCCCCCTCTAAGTCCTGGTCATCTTAGGTTTGGTTTAGCTAAATTGCAGATTTTTGGGACTTTTGTGTTCATTTTCAAAATGGGATGCAACAATTTCCCTTACTTTAACAACAATTCACTTCACATCATAATTTGCAGTTTTGATGCAATCGATATTGGTTCATTTTTAATGATCCGATTGGATCTGATTCACTTACCTAAAATGGATCCAGGACATCTTTAGCCAAAAAACTTCAACCAGTGTGATTCTGAGATAAATACCTTGCAATATAAATATGATATATAAATATAAATGTAATATAAATAGACTCATCAATTAAGTTAATTAATTGTATATTTATCGATTAATTGATTAGTCAATTAATCAAACCCGTATTAGGATTGATGCATGATTGTAGCAGACTTTAAAATTCCCACCTCAGTTTTTGAGTTAAATCAGAAAGACACCAGGTTTTTAATAACAGTGCTGCTGAGGAGGCAAATCCATTCGGGCGGTGTAAAACTCATGGCCGTTCAGTGACACGTTCAAGTTCAGCTTTAGAAGGAAAAACAGCTGTGTGGCTTGCCAGGACAGAATCAGTCCTGGACAAAAAATGACAACGATTTTATGAGAGCTTTTGAAGATTGCTGCTTTATTACAGTGAGTCTGTGACCTCAGTACACCACAGTAAAGGTTTAGCACCCCCTAACCTTCTGTGTTTTTTCAGGATAGCATGTTTAATCCCACTTATGTGCATTAATGTGTGAATATTAAGTGCTTTAATGGTATTTTGTTGTCTCCACTGATTTTGCTTTTTGTATGCAGTCTTTGATTTTGTCCTTAGACTAAATGAGCAATTCTTAAAAAAAGAAAGGAAAAAAAACTAAATTCCAAATTACTTAGGCAACCAACAAGAGGCAGGAATCAACAAGAGGGAAACTTCTCACTTAGATACTTCACAAGTGACCAGTGAATTCCACCTTTATTTGTCCAAGACGCAGGAAAGCACCTCATCATCTTCTAAAAATCTCCCTCTTGAAAGACAATTTTTTGCAAAATTCCTTGCACCTCTGCAAGGATGACAGAAAGGTGCAAATGCTTAGTCATTTTTCACTGATATCTGATGTTAGGAACTAGATGCACTCAGACTTTCGGTGCTTTTGGCGGGTTTTTGGCATCAGGTGTTCTTTCTCTCAAAAACATTTTTTCAAACCCATCTCAATTGTAGTCACTCTGAGGCAGCTGAAGGAAACGGCTTTTTTTCTAATTTGTTAATTTGGTGTGATCAAAGGAAGCCACAGAGTTGATTTTTAGCTGTTCATTATATGTGTTATCCAATGCTGGTAAACACCTGCCCAAAGACAATGTCCAAATGGTCTGATTTGGTCTGCTTATCGTGCTTTAACTACAGTTTTTTGCTCCTTGTTACAGATGCACTTGGGCTCTGTGGAACTCCAGCCGGCTCCAGACCCCGTAGAGCTAACCCGGGAGATGATAGCTCAGTCCCTGCAGCGCAGCGCTGATCTGGAGGCAGAAAACTCAATGCTGTCAGCAGAGAACCACAGATTGAGAGAAGATCATCAGAGAATAGTTAAGGAGTAAGGACTTTGAGGAAAATGTCTGGGGTCATTCATTCATTCATTCATTTTCTAAACCCGCTTTGTCCTTTTCGGTGTCATGGGGTTGCCAGAGCCTAACCTGGCCACTCGTGGGCAAAAGCAGGGTACAGCCGCAGGGAAAATGTCTCTCTATATCTAGTCATTAGGCAGGCAAAGTGTCTTAAAGATTATTTACATAACCAGCAAAAACTGAGTCAAGGTGGTCGGTTCTAAGAAAAGAGTGAATAATACAAGAATATAAAATAAGAAAAACATCTCAGTTGCAAGAATTGGTTTTTGTTGGTGCAGAGATACAAACAATGCTTTTAGAGCTGCGGATCTTCACAAATAATTATTTTTAAGCTTGAAGCCATTTTTGTTTTAAAGTAATTCAGAATAAAACAAATTTCTGCTTTGCTTTGAAACATCTTCCTTTTTTTTTTCTTTTACTTATCAGGCTCGAGCAGCAAGTTCAGGACAAGGAGAAGCTTGAGATGAAGCTTTACCGACGGTTTGTCATGTTGATCAACGAAAAGAAGGCCAAGATAAGAAGCCTGCAAGATGCAGTTTGTCATCTGTCCTACAATAATGAGGATGGAGGAAGAGAAGAGGAGATGCAAAGGTCTAACTTTTAATTCATCCAAACCTGTTTTGAATAATAGAAAAAGAACTGTGAAAATAAAATTAATCATTGGTCAAAGAGTACCAACATCCATGTAAAAACTAGATCAGATTGATTCTTTTTTCATAAAATGTTTTTGAGTTGAGTCCATTGTCTTCTGATCAGTCAAAAATGAAAATGTTTAGTCATATTCATAATTTTTCCAACATTTTCTTCTCATTCTGTTCAGTAAAACACTTTTTCTCGATTGCTGTGACTTATTAGGCACAATGAGAAAGCTCAAGAGGAAGACGATTCTTGGAACAGAAGAGAACAGACTCTTCAAACCCTTCATCCGTCTCAGGAATCAACCATTTTAATCTCAGGTCTGTGCTTTAGTGTACTGTGTGATTTTGTAAAATGTCATCGTAAAATGAACAGACATGAAGTCAAAACAAATAACATAGAATAACAAACATTTTAACTCTGCCCCAAATCATCCATCTCCATCTAATCTTATCCTCTGCATCCTCTTCGCTAACACCAACCATCCCGATTTCCTCCCTGATTACATCCATGAATTCCTCTTTGGTCTTTTAGGCCTCTTTACTGGTATCTCCATCCTCAGCATCCTTTTACCAACATAATGCATTTATCTCCAAAACATCTAATATGATCTGTTCCTTTGATGCATTCATTCCTGATCCTATTCATTCTCATCATTCCCTCCATCTTTATATCTGCCACCTCCAGCTCTGGCTTCTCTTTTTTTCAGTTCCAAACCCTGCCAAAATATAATAAATTAAAATATATTCAGTTCATACTTCCCCCCCTTCTTCACCAATTTTTTGTAATTTAGTTTTTCTGTGGAAGATCATGAAGAAAACATTATCTCACAAATGAGAACATCAGTTTCAGACTCTGTATCTGCAGGTCGGAGTGTCTGAAAATCTGGGTGGATTTTTTTCTGGTGCTTAAATGTAAAACAGATGAATAGGGGACAAATTGAAATAAATATGTACGCCTTTAAATTATTAAATAAATGTGTCATTATATAGTATTTATAATATATAATATTTTAATGCCACACATATTGAAACATTGATTTATTAAATCCTATTTAATTTATTTAATGCCAGTTTTAAATCATTATTAATACTTATTTAAGGATTTAATCAGTGGTCCCCAACCTTTTTGTTGCTGCGGACTGGTCAACCCATGAGGATTTTTACCATGGCCCGGGGTGTGTGTGTGTGTGTTTGCAATGACAAAGAAACGCAATGCTTGAATAAGAACATGTGCTTTAAACTTATTAATAAACAGTTTTGACAATAAAATCATCATTTCACTCAGTCATCTGACGTGTGCATTTTGGAGGATTGAAAAAGAAACTGAAATACAAACAAAAAAATATATAAATCTTATTATGGCTTCTTAATTTAGTGTTGTGTTAGAAGTGGTTAAAAATGAGTTTTTGACTAAAATCATCTCATTAAAAATACTTAAGTAGAGTAACAAAGTGTAACCATCCATTATTGATACTCAGCAAGAAACAAATCAGGCTACTGATCTGTGCAGTTCCAAATCCAGTTATTTTTCAAAGTAAAACACTTTTCAAAATAAAAGATTTTTGGGATTAAAAACAAATTAATTTATTCTTTCATCTGCAGCCCAGTGGCAATTGATCCACCGTCTGGTACCGGTCTACGGCCTGGTGGTTGAGGACCACTGGATTTGATTGCGTACATATTTATTTCATACAGTCTCTTCTGGACCTCCATAGAGATGGACCGAGGTGGTTTCATTTAACCTTGGTTTCCCTTTGAAAACCCTGCCATTGAATGGTACTTCTTGTGACACATTGTGACTCCCCATGAAGCTAACTACTATAATTTTGCTGTTTTGAAATGTGACCCCGGTTTCTGTACCCGAAAAACTAGAGTAAGGTAACGATTGGCTTCTCAGTCCTTCCTTTTTAAATTATCTTGAATTTTATACCATATGCCTTTCAATGTGCAATTATTTATTAACCTTGCCCTTTCTGTGATGTCATAGGCTAGTTGTGATTTAGCAATAGCATGGACTCCAGATGGAACTCTTGACTTTTAGTTGTGCACTAAGGCATTTTACTGTTCAATAAACTGACTAGTTGAATGTAACTGGATATTCAAGCAGGGGGTTTGAGCATAAACATAAAAGCTGAGAATTCACCCCGGGGTCGCTCTGTTCTGGGAAACACTTGTCAATGGGCTTGCAATGATTGCTTCAACACGTTCTGCAGCGAGGTGGTCTTTGCTTTCCCGCATCACGCAGAGTGTGTGACGTCACGCGCTGAGTCATACCCCCGCAGACAACAGGGCTAACGTTTGCAAGCTTGACCCACCGATCACTTTCTCAATAGCTGCGCTTGTGTTCAGAGCCAAGCTCAAGCCCATATGGTAGAAGACATTGTTGCTCAACACAGTGATATAGTGGGACTTCTGCAGGTTGTACTTTCTAAGTTTCTCTTGAATGCATTCAAATACACTGTTCACACATTTTATTGTCCATATTCTGGGAGTATCTTACAAGGATCAAAGGGATGACACCAAGCTCTTCTACTGGTTTTCCAAAATTGTCTGCTTTTTCTTGCTTGCAAGTATGATAGTTTTAAACTGAAACAGTCTTTGGAGAAAGCTCTTATAGCCATGAGGTTTATGTGGACACCCTTAACTACACTTAGTTAATGAGCAGTTTAACTTTGTTTTCAAGCCACGTTTGAGAAAATGCCTCCAGGGATCACACGAATCTCTGAGAAGAGGCTATATGTGGCCTTTTATTTTGAAAATCAAGCTGATTCTTGTATAATTGGTCTAGATTTTCCCCCTTAAATATCACTGTCTGCTAGATTTTGAATAGTGTTAATTTATGTTATTCAGCACTTTGGATCCAATGATTCATTTTCCTCGCAACTCAGTTCGGATCTCGACTTTTTGGGTCATGGCTTTGCTTCAGTTCAATACGCGATTGGTGTATTATAAAGCAACAACCTAAAAAAAACCCTTTTTTAAAATGTGCTTATAAGCAAGTAACAATGAAAAAAATCAGTTAACTTATACTAAATCTGGTGTAATGTAACACCAGGTTTAGCATACCATAGACATTCATTTTGATCTTTAGTGCATTAGGCGGCTCTATGTTCCAACTTCCATATAACCTCTACCTTCTGTGTGTGGCCACACATACTGGCTAGAATGAGGCCTAATCACAGCCTCATTACGCTCTACGACTGTATTGGAACTGAGTCCGGTCTAACTCAATCAATACCAAAAGTATTGTCATGTTGACATCTAAGCTGCCCTGGGTCAGTTACCATGGCAGCTGGCAGATACATTGCAGTCTTCCAGATGATGCAAAAGTGCAAGAAATACAGAATTCATCGCAATTTACTGTATGTTTACACTTTCTTTCACCATTCAAGTAATCTAACACCTCAGTCATTGTTTACAGTTCGAGTCCTCAATGGTTGGACTAATACAAAGCTTGACCCACATCGGATACACAACACATGGCAGTTTAGTGGACTACAGTCCTTCCCTTTGACACGCTTAGCCCCTGATGACCTCCGAGCCCTGGGCTGTGTTTTCTTGCTAAGCAGAGCTGGGAGTGGGGGGGGGGCTCTCAAACTCATTCCCTGAAGGTTTAGTTTCTCATGGTGACAACACAGGAAGCATCACTCACAGCAGGGGGCTTTTGGAGATAAGAAAGATAGCAAGAAAAGGGGAAAACTCATTGAGCTGTGGAAGGCTGTGTCACTGAGAGCATGCCAGAGCGAAGACAGAAAGCTAGTAAAGGCAAAGGTTTTTTGTCTCCATCTGAGCAGGTCAAATCAAATGTTCCTTTGTTTTCAAACAACAGCTCAATCTGTCGATCTTTGAATGTGAACATGCTTGTGGCAGTGTTAAAGGGCACACAGGTGTGTTTGTGTCTGTATCTAATCGATTGCAGGCAGACCTGCGTGGAATGCCAGATCTTCGGTACCGATAAAGGTTAAGAACTTGTCCCAGGTTACCAAAGGTTATCTGGGGTAATATGTCCCTGAAGTGAAGAAAACGTGGCCAAAAAGATAAAGAGTCTGTTTGTTATAATTAATTGCGATGTCATACAAAACCAAAAGCCATGATGTTGTAGAGATTCTTCCTGTACAGATTAACATTGTGCACACTTTGTTTTGTATCCAGGTCGTAATGTGGTGTCACATGGTATCCCTGTTCACCATTCGTTTTCTGATGATCAGGAGGAAGATGAGTCTAGACAGGAGGACAGGCTGCTTGATACTTCAAACCTGGAATCCTCTGAAAATAGATAAATAATCCAGCCCAAAGGTGAGACTTTTTACAGATGCCACACAAACGCCTCGTTTTACAGCCAATGGATAGTTCATTTAATAAGATCATCACCTCTATCACATCTTTTAGTGGCCTTTTCTTCAAACTGAGCAACTTCACAATATTCTCCCATAGCACACATTTGGGTGTTGGCTGGGAAATAAACGAGACAGAAAATTACTCCAGTGTGTGGAGTCTCTTTTCAGCGAAGTAATTTGAAAGCAATAAGTTTGAACTGCGTACTTTTTCAGCTTTCATTTGTCCCCTCACTCCTCCACTGTGCAAGAGCTCCTATCCCAATGATTTTCAAGGGTGTGATACAAAATAGTCCCATCAAATGCTCTCTACAATGTTATATCATATAGTGACATTTCTTTCTAAGTAACCGATTCTCAACAAAGAGTTTTGTCATTTCTCTGTATTGTTTTTGTTTCTTTCCATCCATTTTTCAAGGTTTAATCCTAATCAAAGCCCTATTGGTTCTAACTGCTTAGATATGTGGCAATCAAGTTTACAGAACTACACCCAACCAAAACAGAGTGGACCAAGAAACAGTGCTTACATGTTTGATGCCAGAATTCATCCCAGATTGTGAAAACAAGTTTCCTGAAAACCCGAGAATGTTTCTGCCATCTGGTTTGCTTTAACTATGACAATTACCTGCCACAGCTTTCATCAGACTGTCTGTTTGCCTTTCGTCTTCAATAAATTTCAATCTTAAGCAATAAACGACACCATCTTTTCCCAGACTTTGGAGAAAGCACGCTCGCAGCTCGCATCGACACTGCTGTGAAGATGCGTCAGTGGTCATGTGAAAAGAACTGCTTTAAGATTCTCCAGCGCCTCCTTTGGGAACTAATTCTGCTGCCGCTAATCATGAGACAAACACGATGCAAGATCTGGAGCGGGAGTTGGAGAGCAGTTTCCCAAGAGCTTCACACAAACCTTAAACCTTGCTGCCAAACCTCTCAGCGTCAGCTCTGAGTGAGACCCAAACAAGAGGAACAGCCATTAAAGGACAACCAGAAACACCCAGAAAAGAGGGTGTCACCAACATAAATCCAAAGCTGCTTTGCTGCTTCTTATTCAGGGCGACTTTCGTCAATTTCTCTACATCCCAACAACAAGTGAAATGCCTTTTCTGTAAAACATAAAATCCTCCCCCAACACACACCTTTCACACACCTTTTTTCATCTGTAAATACTCTGTGGTTCAAACAGTCTGAACAAAGGTTTAATAGGGTTATGTTGTCTGTCATTGTTTGGCTTTAGCTTCCCAGATCACTGCAGGGTATTTTGCGCGCGAAGGCAAATGAACCCGCCTGTTGAGGGTCTTTATCTGACTATTCCACCTCTGGGTTTTAGTCGCTCTAGTAGCCTTTTGTTATTTTGATGATACCTTTTTTTGTCAGCTGAAGTCCACGGGTGGCCACTTGGATAATCCGCCTGCAACACGTTTGTTCTGGTATACTAATCCCCACAGGAATGCCACTCTCTCCTCTCCATCCACCCCACCAATTAGGTATTTTTACAAAAGGCAATGGAGAGCTGTGTCACAGGCTAATTTACAAATGACTGCATGACAGCATGATGACAAAAAGATTACAAGAGTAGTCTTAATATTTCAGTGAGTTCATTAGTTCACGTTACTCACAAGTCTCATTTGCAGTTGAATTCTAACAAAGTTTTTGATCCTCTTTCGATTGGTTTTTAGAAACATTGCTGACTTAATTTGAGATTTCTTAAAGTTTTTTATGCAAAGTTTCAAAACAGTTTAAAGAATAAATCTCCTGCGGCGTTGATGACATTATACTGTGTAATTCTTGTTTATATTGCAATGTTCATGTATTTATACATTGTTTAACTACAGTCTCCTTTGCTGTCTTGTAGTTGAAAAAAAGTTTTTTTTTTATAAATTGTGTACTTTTTCTGAATAAGCCATAAACTGTGTCACAGGTTGCTAAATAAACACATAGACAGCACTAATAAACCAGCAATGCAATGCAAATATTGACTATTTATTTGCACTTTACTCTTATTCAGTGTTATTGAATTGTATCGTCAAACTTTATTTTTTCTTTTTTGATGGGACTGTCCTTGTTTTTCTACATGTTTAGGTGAAGTTGTTGTCTCCGCATCTCATGGTTCAAATATGTGAAACCAAGGGCCCCATTTTTGGTTTAACTGCTGCAGGGGGCCAGGTCCAAATCAATCAGCTGCACACGTGCTCCTGCAGCTGAAAGGGTTAATACCGTGTAGGGAAAGAGCATTGACAGCTACGCCAGCCTGAAATTAAATGTTCAGTCACTTATCATCGTCATTCACTTACTGGGTGCACCTGTAGGATTCTCATCATGCAAGAAAATGACAGGATTCTTCCTGTTGCTCCTGCTGCAGAGCCACAGCCAGACAGAGTGGTCTTTGTCTGATGCGAGGCGGTTCTATGGTCTCCGGGCTCACCGCCTCGCACTGTAATGTCTGAAACAACTTGGCCGCGTACCAGCATCGTTTGAAAGTTAAAGATGACATCTTGTACTTTTGCTAAGCTCTGTTATCAGGCAATTATAGAGAGCAGTTTTACTGTAGTTTGACATTGACTCAATTAAATGCTTTATACCAGATGATTTATTTTTTAAATGCTGTTTTTCAACAATACACTGGTTTTATAGGCCCTGGCATGTCAGACAATGCTCTGCTGTTGTCATAGAAGGCAAAATAATTTTTTGCTGCGGGCAGGAGACGGTGTGTTTCTTTAAAAAACAGATGCAGGACCTCCTTTTAAGTGTTCGGCCGTTGCACTTTTTTAGCTCATTTGAAAAAAGTGATTCATAAATTTCATTTTAGTTAAACTGATCTGAACTGGACCAAATTGGGAAAAAAAACTGTGCTGAATCAAACTAAGTAACATGTGATTAAAATTCAACAGAATTGTACTTAAATAATTCAGAATTATATTAAATAGAAATTAACTGATTTAAGTTGCATTGAAAAAAAATGTATTTGGATTAAAATAAAATTAAAGGAATACTATTCAGTTAAACTTAATTTACCTTTATTCCACCAAAAGTAAAGTGAACAGAACATAACTAAAGGTAATTGTCTTTATTTTAAGTGTAATAACAATAGTATTAATCAAATAGGACTGGTATTCAACACATTGTTGGAACTGAATAAAAAACTACAATTTCAATAAATAATATTTAAAGTAACTGTCTTTCTAAATTAGTCTTTATTGGGCTCCTTATACAGATATCACTTTTCCTCTGAATGCAGAACATTTCTTTGGCTCCTGGGATACTCCTTTCAAATGAGCCAGGAGTTGTCTCCCATCTGTGGAGTCTCAGCTGAAGTGGTCCAGCGCAGCCAGTGGCATAGACCAGGTCTCTGCATTGTTTCAAAGCAATCATTAAATCATCCTTTTGATCATCATCCATAAGTGTTTTTTCTTTCAGAAGCTGGTGTGAACTGATTTGCCTCATTATTTAAATTAAACTAAATCTTTTGCAGGTTTGAAATGGCTGCGAGTTTCAAATTAGGAGCGTGATAATGACGACCTGCTGCAGTGCTTTGCTTGGGGGTATAGAACTTTCTCCTATTTGAATATACAACATATATTTTTACCATCTTTGAAAGCTTTATAAATTTGAGTGTGGATTTAAATGTAAATCTTTGATTTATTTCCTGAACATTACAGATCAAACACTTGTGTTATGCTTTATTTGCAGTAACAACTTCCTGCACCACTCTTAAAGCACATTGGGGTTGTGATGTGACCCATATGTTAACGTGTCCAAATGAATCACAATGTTTTGCAAATATTTTCCTTGTGTCGCCACGGAAACCTCCTATTTAGAAAGGTGCAGGGATGCACACTAACTGCTAAGCAGCTTTTAATGGTGTGTGTGCCACCCAAGCATTTAATGGGATGACTAAGAAAGATTTGTGTTGCAGGCTCACCAAACATGCTTTAAAACGCTCATTTAAACTGTAGGAACCATAATGATTGGGGCTTTCTTTCATGGCTGGAAATGCATAACGTGTGCCAGAGACCAGAGGGCTGTCAAACTATCCATAATGCCTTCTGTTTAGTAGTGCCGCTTGGCTTTACAGGGCACACACCCACTGGTGCTGTTGTTGAACTGCAGTGCTCCCCTAATTTATCATGGAGAGTCAATGAGTGTTTGCAAATGCTGTCTTAAGTCACACAGTTTTTAACATCTTGATCTTAATCTGTTTACTATAAATCCCTAACCCAACCGTGATCATGAGACCAAATAGATGCTGATAATAGCAGATGGAATGAGAGTTAAATGATTTCCATTGTATTGCGGTATGTTTAATGCCGATGGCAAAGATCTGTGACATGGGAATGTCTATGTTTGTGTGTCTGTGGATCTCCACCCATTTTTCTCCAAGTTTTACTGTTTATATTTTTTTATACAGAAATCCCTTCAAAGTAAAACAGCTTTCTAGAAAGTGGCAAAAGCAGTGATTCATAACATTACAGTTTGCCGACATTGTGACAGGGATGTTTGAGCTGAATCAAGGGCAGTTCAGATTTGTCCAGTTTTTCTTCACATTTTTAGCATTTTTATTCACTAGTACGAGTTTCACAATATATATATATATATATATATATATATATATATATATATATATATAAATTTAACACTGACAACAGATTTAGGACCATATAATCAGGAAATACCACTCAAAAATGTAACCCTATCCTACGATAAGCCATTTTACAACACGTGGAGTGCAAAGACCCAATGTAAAAAAGTTAGATTTACATAAATATATGATTGGCATGAATAAATATAAGCTAAAACTGATCCTTCATTTACAGTAAAAGCTACAAGTAGAAGACAGGAGGTTACATCTGCCTGGGGTACAAAGTTTGGATTCATTATATGACTAAAATAACACCTGGTGCAGAAAATGATAAGACATCCTCATCATAGCAAGTTATGGTTTCTTTCATTATTGTTTTAAGGTTTTTAGTTGAATAAAACATTTCTAAATCCTTTTTTTTTAATTATAAATGGGCATCCCCCTTAAGATCACACATTTATTACTTACATTAGAATCTGTTGACTCAATAAAAACACATTTTTCTTCCTTTTGACATATTTTATGTCAAATTTCATGAAGCCAAACCCTTTTAAGCAGAAAAGGATGACACCCTTTTCATTTATTTTCAGATCAATTATAAAGTATAATGTTGACATTTATATTTCTTAAGGTTTAGTAAAGCAATTAAAACTTGGTCAACAAAATA